>OY982550.1:4276629-14276629 GCA_963859965.1 Ceramica pisi
CAGAAGGAATAAGGTGTTTACAGTCCCCAACATTACTGATTTTAGACTCCGACACAGAAAAACTATCTAGATCGCAAATGAGATGATTTGTCATTACAGTTACGAAATATAAAATAAATACAAGCTACCTGTTTATCTGCTAACTAAATAGAGTGTTAAGTGGCGCTCTTAGGCGCCTTCATAGTCTATTGAGTTTATGTAGTTCATTTCTGCATGTTTGCGGGCCGGGCAACCCATATCACCAGTTGGATGGTCACATTTCCTCTTGAAGCGCTTGCACGTTGCGCATTGAGGGGGAGAGGCTTTGCTGCTGCAGTCCTTGAAGGAGTGTCCACTCTCTCCATAGTGGTTGCAAGTAGGACTAGTATCCCGGTAAAACTTGGCTGCGTGTCCGAACTGCTGGCAATTGAAGCACCTAGTGACTATCGTGAAATCTCTCACAGGGCATGATGTCCAATTGATAAAAACTCGGCTCTGATTAATAATCACTTTTCTTAAGCTAGCAGGTACTTCCAAGATGTAGTTGCAAGTAGGAAGGTCTTTCTTACCCAATTTATGGCTTAATTTGATACTCTCAAGAAAGGACTCACGGGTAACATGCGGCAACTTGTCTGATAGGTTCTGCTCGTAAATACAGTCAAATACCTCCTTTTCAGTAAGGGTTACGGGGATACCAATGACAGCGATCCTAGGGCGGCGTTTAGAAGGTTCTTCTATTTTAAGGCCAGATGAAACCAGTTTTTCTGAGTTCTTGAGTTTATCAATGTCGCCTTTATTTTCAGTGCTTATCAGAACCCCTCCATTTTTCACTTTTTTCAGACCACGGACATGAAGCTTAAGTTGTTCTGGGGAGATGATTTTTTGGACAAGTGACTTGGTGTCGTCACTTGTTTGGGTCTTATCACTGGGATAGATGGCGACTGATCTTAAATTAGCAGGACGGACGAAGTTATCGGTGCCTTTCTTCACCATGCTAGCATAAGAGGTGTTTTCGGATGGACTTAACTTAGCTTCTACGACCTCTCTGAATTGCTGGAGAGAGTTCACGACGTTCTGATGAGCCTGAAGGTGCTGAATTGTGGTATGGGCTTGGATCGTTTTTGACTTCAAAGATTGGTATAAAACGGCCATCTGTGAAGTCCCACTTGAGACCTTCCGGCAGAGAGTGTTGACACGGAGCTTCTGGTCCGATTTCATCTTCCCATCACCGACTATAGTGCAGACCTCGTTAAGAAGCCCATCTATAGATCCTAGCCAATTCTGGATCTCCGACGTACTGATGACTTCAGTCGGCAATTCTTTCTCCACGGGTGCTGGTGGGTTTGGGTCGCTCGGGGGTAATGTTTGGGTAGGCGTCGGCGGAGGACTTCGCCGTAATAATTGGCTACGACCAAACGGGCTTGATCCTGGATTGGACATTCTACCAAAAACACTTTACACACAGTTTAGGTACGTTTATAAAACTATTTATTTCATCATGCTTAATCGGTAAACTAGGACACACACGACACACTTAAATTTTATACTGACGGAGCAATATTTATATTTATTTATCGTAATTGTTTATATCATAATAAATCAAATACAGCACACGTCCGCTTAGACCCAAATGCAATCTATAAAGCAGAAGAGTTTGTTTGTTTGTTTTGTCGCTCTATGGCGTCGCTCTATGATGCCGCACAATGGCGACGCTCAATGGCGTCACTCTATGGCGTCGCCCTTTGGCGTTGCAATTAGGCGTTGCTCTAGGGCGTCGCTCTATGATGTCGATCCGTGGCGCCGCTCTATGGCGTCGTTCTATTGCGTCACTCAATGGCATCGTTCGATGGCGTCGCTCTAAGATTTTGCTGTAAGGAGTCGCTCTACGACGTCCATCCGTGGCGTTTCTCTAGGGCGTCGCTATATGGCGTCGCCCAATGTCGTTGTTCTATGGCGTTACAATAAGTCGTCTCTCTATGGCGTCGCTATAAGGCGTTTCTCTATGATTTTGCAAATAGGCGTCGCTTTATGGCGTCGCTCAATGACGTCGATCCGTGGCGCCACTCTATGGCGTCGTTCTATGGCGACGCTCTATGACGCCGCTCAATGGCGTCGTTTAAAGGCGTCGTTCTTTGGCGTCCCACTTTGGTGTTGCTATAAGGCGTCGCTTAATGGCGTCGATCTATGACCTCGATCCGTGGCGCCGCTCTATGGCGTCGTTCTATGGCGTCGCTCTATGGCGTCGCTATATGGCGTCGTTCGATGGCGTCGCTCTATGGCTTTGCAATAAGGCGTCGCAGTATGGCGTCGCTCTAAGATTTTGCAATAAGGCGTCGCTCTATGACGTCCATCCTTGGCGTCACTCTAGGGCGTCACTCTATGGCGTCGCCCTATGGCGTTGCTCTATCGTGTCGCCCTATGGTGTTGCTCTATGGCGTCGCTATATGGCATTGCTTTATGATTTTGCAATTAGGCGTCGCTCTAGGGCGTCACTCTATAGCGTCGCTCTATGACGTCGATCCGTGGCGTTACTCTATGGCGTCGTTCTTTGGCGACGCTCTATGACGCCGCTCAATGACGTCGTTTAATGGCGTCGTTCTATGGCGTCGCCCTTTGGTGTTGCAATAAGACGCCGCTTGATGGCGTCGATCTATGATTTTGCAATTAGCCGTCACTCTAGGGTGTCGCTCTATGACGTCGATCCTTGGCGTCGCTCTATGGCGTCGATCCGTGGCGTCACTCTATGGCGTCGTTCTATGGTGACGCTCTATGGCGTCGTTCGATGGCGTCACTCTAAGATTTTGCTATAAGGCGTCGCTCTATGACGTCCATCCTTGGCGTTGCTCTAGGGCGTCACTCTATGGCGTTGCTCTATGATCTTGCTCTATGGCGTTGCTTTAAGGCGTCTCTCTATGGCGTCGCTATATGGCGTTGCTCTATGATTTTGCAATTAGGCGTCGCTCTAGGGCGTCACTCTATGGCGTCGCTCTATTATATCGATCCGTGGCGCCGCGCTATGGCGTCGTTCTATGGCGTCGCTCAATGGCGTCGTTCGATGGCGTTGCTCTGTGGCGTCGTTCTATGGCGTCGCAATTAGCCGTCATTCTGGGGAGTCGCTCTATGACATCGATCAGGGCGCCGCTCCATGGCGTCGTTCTATGGCGTCGCTCAATGGCGTCGTTCGATGGCGTCGCTCTAATATTTTGCTGTATGGCGCCCCTTAATGGCGTCGATCTATGATTTTGCAATTAGCCGTCACTCTAGGGTGTCGCTCTATGACATCGATCATGGCGCCGCTCTATGGCGTCGTTCTATGGTGACGCTCTATGGCGTCGTTCGATGGCGTCGCTCTAAGATTTTGCTATAAGGCGTCGCTCTATGACGTCCATCCTTGGCGTTGCTCTAGGGCGTCACTCTATGGCGTTGCTCTATGATCTTGCTCTATGGCGTTGCTCTATGATTTTGCAATTAGGCGTCGCTCTAGGGCGTCACTCTATGGCGTCGCTCTATTATATCGACCCGTGGCGCCGCGCTATAGCGTCGTTCTATGGCGTCGCTCAATGGCGTCGTTCGATGGCGTTGCTCTGTGGCGTCGTTCTATGGCGTCGCAATTAGCCGTCACTCTGGGGAGTCGCTCTATGACATCGATCAGGGCGCCGCTCCATGGCGTCGTTCTATGGCGTCGCTCAATGACGTCGTTCGATGGCGTCGCTCTAATATTTTGCTGTATGGCGCCCCTTAATGGCGTCGATCTATGATTTTGCAATTAGCCGTCACTCTAGGGTGTCGCTCTATGACATCGATCATGGCGCCGCTCTATGGCGTCGTTCTATGGCGTCGCTCAATGACGTCGTTCGATGGCGTCGCTCTAAGATTTTGCTATAAGGCGTCGCTCTATGAAGTCCATCCTTGGCGTTGCTCTAGGACGTCGCTCTATGGCGTCGCTCTATGGCATTGCTCTATGGCGTTGCTTCAAGGCGTCTCTCTATGGCGTCGCTATATGGCGTTGCTCTATGGTTTTGCAATTAGGCGTCGCTCTAGGGCGTCGCTCTATGGCGTCGCTCTATTATATCGATCCGTGGCGCCGCGCTATAGCGTCGTTCTATGGCGTCGCTAAATGCGTCGTTCGATGGCGTCGCTCTATGGCGTCGTTCTATGTCGTCGCTCAATGGCGTCGTTCGATGGCGTCGCTCTATGGCGTTGCTCTATGGCGTCGCCCTATGGTGTTACTCTATGATTTTGCAACTAGGCGTCGCTCTAGGGCGTCACTCTATGGCGTCGCTCTAGGGCGTCACTCTATGACGTCGCTCTATTACGTCTATCCGTGGCGTCACTCTATGGCGTCGTTCTATGGCGACGCTCTATAACGCCGCTCAATGACGTCGTTTAATGGCGTCGTTCTATGGCGTCGCCCTTTGGTGTTGCAATAAGGCGCCGCTTAATGGCGTCGATCTATGATTTTGCAATTAGCCGTCACTCTAGGGGGTCGCGCTATGACGTCGATCCTTGGCGCCGATCTATGTCGTCGTTCTATGGCGTCGCCATTCGCCGTCGAGCGACGCCATCGAACGACGCCATAGAGCGTCACCATAGAACGACGCCATAGAGTGACGCCACGGATCGACGTAATAGAGCGACGCCATAGAGCGACGCCATAGAGCGGCGCCAAGGATCGACGTCATAGAGCGACACCCTAGAGTGACGGCTAATTGCAAAATCATAGATCGACGCCATTAAGCGGCGTCTTATTGCAACACCAAAGGGCGACGCCATAGAACGACGCCATTAAACGACGTCATTGAGCGGCGTCATAGAGCGTCGCCATAGAACGACGCCATAGAGTGACGTCACGGATAGACGTAATAGAGCGACGCCATAGAACGACGCCATAGCGCGGCGCCACGGATCGATATAATAGAGCGACGCCATAGAGCGACGCCCTAGAGCGACGCCATAGAGCGACGCCCTAGAGCAACGCCTAGGATGGACTTCATAGAGCGACGCCTTATAGCAAAATCTTGGAGCGACGCCATCGAACGACGCCATTGAGCGACGCCCTAGAGCAACGCCTAGGATGGACTACATAGAGCGACGCCTTATAGCAAAATCTTAGAGCGACGCCATCGAACGACGCCATTGAGCGACGCCATAGAACGACGCCATAGAGCAGCGCCATGATCGATGTCATAGAACGACACCCTAGAGTGATGGCTAATTGCGACGCCATAGAACGACGCCATAGCGCGGCGCCACGCATCGATATTATAGAGCGACGCCATAGAGTGACGCCCTAGAGCGACGCCTAATTGCAAAATCATAGAGCTACGCCATATAGCGACGCCATAGAGAGACGCCTTAAAGCAACGCCATAGAGCAAGATCGTAGAGCAACGCCATAGAGCGACGCCCTCTAGGGCGTCCATCCTTGAGACATCCATCCGTCCATCGTCAGATCGACGCCATTAAGCGGCGCCTTATTGCAACACCAAAGGGCGACGCCATAGAACGACGCCATTAAACGACGTCATTGAACGGCGCCATAGAGTGACGCCATCGAACGACGCCATAGAGCGACGCCATAGAGCGACGCCATAGAACGACGCCATAGAGCGGCGCCGCGGATCGAGGTCATAGAGCGACGCCCTAGAGAGACGCCTAATTGCAAAATCATAGATCGACGCCATTAAGCGACGCCTTATTGCAACACCAAAGTGGGACGCCAAAGAACGACGCCTTTAAACGACGCCATTGAGCGGCGTCATAGAGCGTCGCCATAGAACGACGCCATAGAGTTGCGCTACGGATCGACGTCATTGAGCGACGCCATAAAGCGACGCCTATTTGCAAAATCATAGAGAAACGCCTTATAGCGACGCCATAGAGAGACGACTTATTGTAACGCCAAAGAACAACGACATTGGGCGACGCCATATAGCGACGCCCTAGAGAATCGCCACGGATGGACGTCGTAGAGCGACTCCTTATAGCAAAATCTTAGAGCGACGCCATCGAACGACGCCATAGAGCGACGCCATAGAGCGACGCCATAGAACGACGCCATAGAGCGGCGCCACGGATCGAGGTCATAGAGCGACGCCCTAGAGCGACGCCTAATTGCAAAATCATAGATCGACGCCATTAAGCGACGCCTTATTGCAACACCAAAGTGGGACGCCAAAGAACGACGCCTTTAAACGACGCCATTGATCGGCGTCATAGAGCGTCGCCATAGAACGACGCCATAGAGTTGCGCCACGGATCGACGTCATTGAGCGACGCCATAAAGCGACGCCTATTTGCAAAATCATAGAGAAACGCCTTATAGCGACGCCATAGAGAGACGACTTATTGTAACGCCATAGAACAACGACATTGGGCGACGCCATATAGCGACGCCCTAGAGAAACGCCACGGATGAACTGTAACGTTACATTTTACAGGGGGAGCCTGTAGAATGTGAGGTCACATATAGCACTCCCCTACCTAGGAGGGGAATGCGTGCTAAAAGGAAAAAGGACAAATAAATACTAGTATAGATTTAATGAATTAAACAAAACTTATACCAGAACGGCTGGTGAATGAAAAGGGATGAGTGGACGTGAGATGAGAATGAAATCTTCGTTGGCGAACCGGAGGGCTGGAGAGGATGGGCCGAGAAACGTCTTCATCCCAGGCTCGTTCAGCCCAGGCATCAAGGTGTCCTTTTAAATGCGGCAAGGAGAGACGCCGACTTATCAGGATCCGAGGAGGTAAACTTAGGAGGAGGAACTGTCCTCTAAGTCTACTCTTAATAAAAGAGAGAGGCCGACTTCACTGGTTCCAAGGAGGTAAACTGTCCTCTCAGTCTACTCTTAAGAAACTTTTCCCGACTTGTTGCTGATCTCAGCTCCAAACGTAGACTGACCATTTTTTTACGACGGCTCTCAGATGAAGGCTCGCTGTTATTTTGAATTTGATGTGAGAAGTGTTTCTAGAATTTGATGGAAAAGAAAAATGGACTTATAAGAAGGTCTGATAACAATTTCATATGCGACCTAAAACTCCTAGCTAACTTCAGAATAGAATTAAAAAGAAAACTAGGCTTGTCCAACTGACATAATACAAGAAATGTAAACAAAGCATTGAAGATAGTTAATTTGCAGAAAAACTTAGAAAATACAAGTTAAAAAGATCCTAGGAATCAAGTTATGGCTATGCAACTATGTATTAATTTATCTAGGAAGTTTATAGAGAGCGTAAGTACAAACAATAAGGCACACACTACAGGACGTCGTAGAGCGACTCCTTATAGCAAAATATTAGAGCGACGCCATCGAACGATGCCATTGAGTGACGCAATAGAACGACGCCATAGAGCGGCGCCACGGATCGACATCATAGAGCGACGCCCTAGAGCAACGCCTAATTGCAACGCCAAAGGGCGACGCCATAGAGCGACGCCATTGAGCGTCGCCATTGAGCGGCATCATAGAGCGACGCCATAGAGCGACAAAACAAACAAACAAACTCTTCTGCTTTATAATATTATATTAGTATAGATTTCATTTACAAAATTTACGTTCAGTTACGTATCCTGATCTCTCTCTCGAATTAAGAATATAATTATGAAGAGGGTACCTAATGCAGGGCACTGTATCATCTCTATCGGTTGAAATGCCGACCAGCCCAGGTACCTAATCTCCTGGTACAAACTGATCTTGAATCAAAATCAACAAAACCGACTATCGAACGAATGGTGGTGAATCAAGTGGATTCTTAATTTCGTCCAGCACAGTCCAAAAAGAAACACATTTTCTCCGAGTTTTACTGACAATATTGCTGATTTCTACAATCAGCAATATTGTACCACTGAATAAAATCATTGAATAATCATAATAATAATATTATATTCCCTACCGCAGTATCTCTACGTTGACGTCTTGGTGGGGCTTGCGCGTCCCGATGGACCTTAGGTCATACCTAGGGTGAGGGGCCAGACAAAGAGAGATACAATCCGCAAGGCAGTTTTGTGGCGAACTGTTGGGCAGTAGCGACCCCACGAACCTTATCTCCCGGGAGAAGTCTTGTTCCTCATCTACGGCTTGCCTTTATTGGCTGGCCGGAGTGAAAACTGACGAGGAACAGAGCTCCCACCTCTTCCTTGCCATAATTGGCCGGTCTGAGTGGAGATTCGCTAGAGCATACGTGCTCGGGAGAAGGATGTATAATCCAGTAAGATGCTGGTAGGGATCTTGACCGCACTTCCGGGATTGTCCTGATAGCCGTGGTATATGTTGCCTCCTTGGCGCTACGTCACTTTGTGCTAGCGACCGTTTTCGGGGGCCCATTCATTGAGTGTGCAAGTCACCCCCTGCCATTTAAAAGCCGTGTATATTGTTAGTGGTCAGGCAGGGGCCAATAGTTTTATAATAAACGATTATCATTCCACTAAGCCACCCAAACCCATAGAGTTTCATTTTTTGTTTCCATATTCTGCAATAGTACTGCTCCAACCGGGGATTGTCCTTGGGAATACTTTCAGTGCATACAGGGATAATCGCTGGTTGGTGCCCCATTACATTTGAAAAGTCTAACGGGGCCTCTGCGAGTTGGTTTCGGCCCCTCGTACGCCTACCAAAGGACCGGGTCTCCAGGGGCCCGAGAAAGTAAAAAAAGTATATTATATTTCCCAGCTGACAGTACTAACCCCTTTTTTAAGTAGGAAGGAATGGTTTCGTTCATTATTAATTTAATACCGTGCTACTTACCTACCACCTGGTCTGACTGAGTAGCGGTATTTAATTTACAAAATTCATAAATTCTACGTAGTTTTTCAATACAATCTTCAATAGTTCAATAACTGCGTTAGTTTTCGGAAATGCGATCATGCAAGGAGCATGAGATTGTTTTTTTTTTTTTTTTTATTGTAACAGCCTACGGAACAATTTAGTAGGTTTTTACTTTAATGGTGTCCTTGCAAGTATTTATTTGTATACGCGATTGTGATCCTTATTTGTAACAGTCTACAGAACAATTTCGTATGCAAGTATTTTTGCGATTGTGCTCCTTATTAATAATAGGTCAGGGTTCAATTTCCCATGCAAGTATTTTTTCTTCCAACAGGGCTTTTGGATGAAATAGAAGTAGAAACTTTAATCGTCGTAAGAAGGTATTTATTTGAACACGCGATTGTGCTCCTTATTCCTAGAAAATTACGGGTCAATTTCCTATCCATATAGAAAATACTTGAAAGTATCCCGAGCCCTAGTTTCTTAAGGTAGACGTACTGGAAGCCCTAGTACTCGATTTTGCAAGTACGACCCAAGTCTACTCTCTCCTCCCGATAATTCGAAAAAAAATTTAGTCAATCAAACCCATACTTCCATAGCTATACCGTACAACGCATCTGAACTGACTACAACGTATCTGAACTAGGAGTGAGGCGTATTTATCGAAACAGTTAAAAAAAACAGGTATTTCAAAGTAACAACATGAAACAGGTATCTCAGAACCGAAATAACAGCTCCCACCTATTTCGCCTGTTCCTCAAACAACCGTAGTAGCCGTAACTCGACATACTTACAAAACGAAACGACTTGGAACAGCTATGTGAAACAGTTTCAAATGGAACATGCTCCATTCTCTTCTGACTTATTATAATAGAAAGAGACACCATCTTTTCTTTGGAACAAGCTCTTTGCTCCTCTGGTTCATTGTAATAGAAAGAGATAGAACCTGTTCCCTGCCTGTCACTGTTTCTGACCTTTTCAGTAGCAGGATTATCTATGGTAGCAGGTGCTGTTTCTGTATCTGTTGCAATCAATGAGTCTTTAGTTCCAGTGGAACAGGCTGTTTTTTTGGAACAGGTTTTTGGAACTGTTTTCTTTTTGGAACTGAAACAGGTGAAACAGGTTTCTAATTTTATCTGTTCCAACCCACTCCTAATCTGAACTGACTTTAAACTCATAAGTTCGAACTTAGAAGCTTAGCGGAGAATCTTAACACCGCGATTCACAAAAACGCGTCATAAGTACAACGCCATCTATCGATCTACAACGTAACTGAACTGTCTTTATACTCATAAGTTCGAACTTAGAAGTTTACACGTTACGATAAATAATGATAGTATTATAAAATTTTCACTTTTTTATTGCTACATTTTAAGTTTAGTTAAAAAATAACTCAAAAATACATTGTTTCGGGGTCTTTTCACACATTTCTTATTACAAATTTTCTCAATAGATGGCATTGCAAGTATCTGAAGTCTCCATGAAAACAACCTACGAGTATTTTAGCGCTCGATGAAGTTTCTTCGTAAACTTTAAAATTAAATATCTTTTGATTTTTTGGGTCGATTTTGATGAAATAAACACTAAATGTTACTCCGGTTATCACTTTATATTTTGAAGTACCTTAACTTTTAATCCATTCAGTGGTTTATGCGTGATGCTCCTCCAAACGCACAGACAAACAGACGCACAGACAAACAGACGCACAGACAAACAGAAAAGAATTTCAATAACTGCTTTTTTGTGTTCTATGTCATTTTTCTGACATTTCTATGTATTTTTTATTCGAAAATATTCAATGTACAGACACGGCAACTCTACGATTTTATTATATGTATATAGATTACGTCTTTCTCATGTTATATGTTTTTCTCTTGTCTATAATCAAATTTTAAAACAAATAAGAGAGCTAGCATTTTTTTTTTTCAAAACAAACTTAAAAAATGCCTCTACAACAATTTTTTCTACACTAAAAGTGAATTTTTAGGTTACGAGCAAGGTCGAAATTAATAATTACTAAAATTAAATCAGAGGGCCTAGCACGAATATTTTTGAATTATAGTAAACGTTACGTAAATGATATAAATTGTGTATGTCCCACAAAATTAAACCAAAATACCTACTATGGGGTTGTAGTTTTTTTACATTCAAAATTCAATTTTGTTAACGTTACTATACGTCAAAATCGTGCTAGCCCCTCAGTTTTAAAATAATAATAATTATAGGAAAACCAATCGTAAAGCTGTGATCTGTTTAAATGTAAAGGTTTTTTTTTTTCTTTTGTGACCATGTTCTCAAAAAAAATCTTTTCAGTTACCTTTATATAGTTTTAAGATGATCTCATTACCTTGTAATTGTTATTTATAGGTAAACTTAATTTTTAAATTCTTTTTTTGCATGCTGAAAATTAGTAAGCATAATACCTATGTGTAACAGTTTTTGTTCACTTTTTTGATAAATTGGACTGTAATTCTTTAAGGTACACTATAATTTACATTAATCAATTAAATAAACAGGCCAATAATAGTTTTTGTTTATTAAATTACCTGTGTTTAAAAACATTCATGAGGTGCAATATGTTTTATTGATGTTATTATTATTTTTAGCATGTTGTACCTACCTATGTAATTTTTTTTATTCTAATTTTGAAAATGGTGGTAGACCTGTAATTAGAAACAATTTACACAGAAGCTGTTGGCAAACCATTTATAGGTAAACTAGCTGATCCCCGCGACTTCGTTCCCGTCAACTGGCAACTTTTTTTTTACATTAAAACCTTCTCCTGATAATAACAAACACAAGAATCGGCGGGCGTCAGGCGCCCTCCGCCTCACGCTACGCCCGCTCACCGAGTATAAAGCCCGGTTTCCACCGCAAGCGGAACGGACCCATTTTTGTCTTCGTTATTTATTCAGAACAAAAATTTTATATTCAGAACAATTTCAGTCACGAATAAATGTTGAACTGACTTTCATAAGATGAATAGATTTCATGATACTTCAGGTGGTGGATGATAAAGAGCATTTATGTATGCAGTTTGCGCTTGCGAGTTTAACGAAGTCATTAATGGGTCCGTTCTGCTCGCGGTGGAAACCGGGCTTTATATTTTGTTGCGGAGTTAAACGATGATATCTCTCAAGATATTATATTCTTTGAAATTAAATAATGTCAATCGCAATTTTGTTCAAAATTAAATACTATGATGATTAACGTATTTATTTGGATAAGGATTAATACCATGTTAGTAAAAACTTCCTCGCAAATAATGCATTACTTTAGATGAGGATAGACATAATATATGTTGTTAAGGACTTTTTTTTAGAACTTCTAAAGAGGAATAATTTTGTAAGACTTGATTTTTGCGTAACTTAAACCGTTTACGCAGCGCACGCAAAGGAAGCTTTTTTCCCACTTGCAACATTTCTTATTGCTGCTACGCTCCTATTGGTCATAGCGTGATGTTATATAGTCTATAGCCTTCCTCGATAAATGGACTATCCAACGCAAAAAGAATGTTTCAAATCGACCCAGTAGTTTTTGAGATTAGCGCGTTCAACCAAACAAACAAACAAACTCTTCTGCTTTATAATATTAGTATAGATAAAATAAATGTAATAATGTGATACTGTTTTAAAAATGAATCCTGAATTTAGCATAAGTTACAATAAATAATGCCTGATATCACCAGTCAGCTCACCTCAGTCCATTCAACGTTATTTCTGAATCAGCAAGGTACTAAATCGTCACACCAAACCTTACCAAAATATCACAGAAAAAATCAAAACGTCATCAAAAAGGTCAAAGGACCTGAAATAACAGTAAAAATATAACAGTCCTAAAATGTTTTCTTATTTTGATCCTTCCCGGTCATTGACAGCCAGATTTCACACCTAACTGGTAATTATATCTCCGGACTCTTCACACACATAAAACTTCTTGTAGTATAGACAGAGAAAAGAAATAGAAACGGTACATCTTTCTTATGGTACTGGAGTTCAGAGTCAAGGACGAATGCACTCGGCCGCGCGACAGAGATGAGCATATACAAATAATAAGGACAGCGATTTGGTCTCGAGTTGGACGAAAAAAGATCGTTGAGTCGATGCGCGCACGCCGCACGCGGTACATATCATTTGAATTCAAACCTCCATTTTCTTTTTTATTTCTTGCAATTGTTATAGCGTAATATTTTTTTTTTATATTTTCGCGTGTAGCAACATTTTACTGTAGCTATCGTATATGTACGTGTTTTACAGTAACCGGTGAATAGTCATGGACTGTCGTACCACAGTGGGTAATCGTGAACTCCAATAGTATTTTATTTAAAAAATATTACTTTTTTTTAATATTGTTACTCGTACCGTGATTGTGAGAGTTGGGTGCTTGTTAATATTAGGATAATTTAATAAAAGGTAAGTTTTTAATATTTATAAAAAATACAAAAAATTACTCCTCTGTCGAAAGTCTCGGTTTTATTTTTATAGCTATGTATAATTTATTGATAATTTTTACGCTTATGAAACAAAAACAATTAATTAAATTATATGGGAGAACCTTAGTTAATAATTAAGGAAATTATAATGTGTGTCCAATCTTTTTTTTAAGCCTAATCATTATTTTTGTGTACCATAAAAGCGCCGCCTGGTTTTGGAACCACTGCAAAACTCAATGTACTCGTTTATAGATACAGACCGACACCAAGTACCTAAAGATATTTTTTGCGGAACTAAATATAACAATGGCTCATTCAATTTTATCGTATTATGTAATTAACCTGCACTTAGGTATTTATGTACTTATTTCCTACGGGTCTTAAGGAAATAACTCAACAATTGGAGTTTGTTAATGGCGATATTTATAAATAAATAAATAAACAAATAATATTAGTTAGTACCTAGCATGTTACTCGCCCATTTACCTGAAAGACGGCTGATAAAACACAAAAAATCCAGCCAAGTGCGAGTCGGACTCGCACACGAAAGGTTCCGTACCATAAATATTAATTTTTATTATTTGTTTTTTCAGCGGCAATAGAAATACATAATCTGTGAAAGTTTCAACTGCCTACCTATTAAATTTCTTGAGATACAGACCGGTGATAGACAGACGTACGGACGGACAGCGGAAGCCAAGTAATAGGGTTCCGTTGGTTAACCGTAATAGCAATAGTCTATAATATATGCCCACTTCTGCACAGACCATTAAATAAGTAATTTTGCACTTGAAATGGCTAATTATTCACACTTGATTAGGTAACCAATTATTCTACGGCTAAACCTACCTACATTTCTCCACAAGAATATCAAAAGTAAATTATTCGAATTAAGCCGAGTGTTTTTGAAGATCTGTTTTACACAAAGAGGGTCTCCCAAAACGGCCGCCCGTCACCACTTCCTAGTGTTCTAAGTAGGATGAAGTGGCGCAAAAAAGTCTCCAGCAACACATCTGAGTGTAAAGAAAGAACTTGTATTCACACAATAGTGAACAGTAATTCATATTAAATACCACAGAAAAATAAGATATATGTTTCTCTCCTATCTTACTACAAAATAAAATTGCGAAAGTTTGTATGAATGGATGGGTGTTCATGTCGGAACGGCGAATGGATCTAGGTATATGAAATCAATTATAAACTGATTTCATCTTTTTTCATTGGTATAAACAAAGTCGCTGTTTGGTCTTCGCTCATTCTAAACCACGCAACAGTTTTTGGTTCGTTTCTTACTAATGCGGGTCATATGCGCTCAAGAAATTTGATCAAATAGACTGTCCAAACTGTTTGATCAAATAGAAATACGAACTGTTTTTCTTGTAAGAATATCCGCATTCAATCATCTAATACTATAAACGGATCAGCAGTGCGATTCTGTAAACATGTCGAAATGAAGGCGTGGGTGAAGTGATCACGAAGTGAGCTGTCAAACCATACAAACAAGATGGAATAACAGCTCACTTGTCGCTCACCCCACCTAATTGAACACGGTGAGATGTCATCAGAATAGACCGACTGTTGATTGGCTGTCATTCTGGCTACATTCGACTAGCAGTCATCACAGAGATCCTTTAGAATAAAGATTTTCTCTTCAGTCTTGAGATACTTTTATTAATAAGTTCCGAGCATGTGGGTTTGGGTGAAGTGAGAACCTTTACGCTGGCATGGATTTGGTGGTTTCGACTTTCCAAAGATTGTTTGTATAGAGAGTTATTCGTGAAATTCATCGTTTCTAGTAAACCACGGTACATTAACAATGCCATTTTATTACTCATTTTTTATCAAATTTTCCCACCGACATTCACGCCAATTTGATGTAACAATTTAAACTAGCCTACTTATTTGATCAAATTATGTACTTGAGCGTGTTTGGTCCGCATAATAGAAAGAGTAATAAAGAGAAAGGTCTGTGTATATAATTTGCAGCCGTGCATGAGATAAAAAAAATTCATCACGGCAAAGTTGTTTAGATTTTCTTTGCTTTAATAGGTCAGGTATGAGTTATACAGTTAGAACCGCAAACCACAGTAAGTTATGGGAACTCGCAAAAAGGTGAATGCTAATTTTATAGCTTTTGCACATTTTATTATTAAAAGTTACAGCGGGTTTGAACTTTAAAAGTTTATGACCCAAAATACCAAAAAGTTTTGAATCCAGATATATATTTTTATTATTATCCATAGGCCCGCGTTTGGCCACAACCTCACCTGATATTTCGACGATAGAGCATGCTTGCTTAAAAGAAACGTGCTTTTCTTAAGGCCGTACCCTGACCAAATAACCTTGAGCATTTCTCCCTCAATAACAGCGCAAGAGAAACAATAGCGAATACGCTCAGAATATTGAATAAAATCGTTATAAAATCTAATTTTGGTCGTTTGAAAAAAATACTTCTACCAAAATGTTCTTAATTAAATTGCCTATCCATTAGTGTAAGTACAAAATCAAAATAATCGCTAGTTTTCCAGAAGATGCATGTTTTCTGTATTTTTTTTTCTCATTTCTGTGGTTTCGCTGTGAGGAGATTACTTAAACATTATACTTAGTAATAAAAAATAAAATCTACCATTTTGAAGCCAAGATTATGTAGTAATTTAATGTATTTTTTATTAGTTGATATTTCTTTTGGATAAAGAGTACTTAGATAGTTCCAAAAAACTGCACAAAACACGGCTAGCACTGCGTTTTGCTCGGGGACGCGCCTTAAGTTAAAAACCCCCAAGTAATAGCTGTCACAGGAAAATGACAATATAGCTATCAGGAAACACAAATTCCGGCAGTGAATTACACTCTTTAGCTTTACAAACAATTATAGGTATTAATATTTTTGATGGAAACAAACTCTTCAGCTATATAATATTAAGGAAGTATAGATAGTCGCCATTTTATATCAGTCAACAATTTCTCGAATTGACTTCGAGAGATTGTAGACTTTTCAATTTTAATGCGTACAAAAGGATTCAGTTAACCATTATTTTTCGAGAGATTAAAATTTTCTCAAGTTATTTTATAATCTTACGGAGTCTGCCAAATTAAGGTGACATGAATGTGCTCAAGTGTGTGCCACTGGCCCGGGGGCCAGTAAGTAAAATTGAAAAGTCTACAATCTCTCGAAGTCAATTCGAGAAATTGTTGACTGATATAAAATGGCGACCAATCCGAGCACAAGTCTACAATTTATCCGTTTTCGTGTGATGCCAAACCTGGAAACAATAGGCTCTCATTGATCTGGTCAGATGTGCGCTCACATGTATGCAATGTCTGCCGCGGGATGACCATTCGGTATCACCGGCTGTAATTTCTTGCCGAGACACGGGGCCGTCACACCGCCAACTGCCAGCTCAATAACACTTTGTCCCACTCAGCAATAGAACATGCAACTACGAGAAAAATGAGGACTGCAATTAAAATGTGAATCTCAGACCATAAATTATGAGAATTGTGACGGTTAATGTCTGTAGTAGCCTTAGAGGAAACCATTTCTTTTTTTAGGCATGGGAAATCATCCAATGACTCCTCCCGCTCTGGCGGGAGGAGTCATTGGATGCCAGCGCAGGTTGGCAGCCGCGGTAGCGGGAGGGAGTGTCAGACTTCTACTGACTAAAACCCATCTATGTTCTTTCATTGCCCTTTGTGTTCCGGAGCCACGGTGTCTCTTGCGAATAATCCCGCGACTCCGGCAGGCGTCGGCCCTTTCGGGCCCCTCTGAGAAAACCACTTCAGATTTTAGTCGACAGAGCAAGAACGTGTCAGTGATCGCTTTGGTAACTCAAGTAAAAACATAAGGCGTTCATGATCCCAAGAACTGGGAAGCCCGAAGTCCATAGTTTCGGGCTTAGTTGTGGCCGTATTCTATTCCATAGGTATCTCTTAACAATAAGAATTCATGACTACAGAATTCGTCAGTTACTGTCAAATCATTTTGTCATTCATTCTAAGTTCGGGTTCGGGACTAATCGTAAGTCAGTAGGTGATACGGAGCAGAACTAAGCCCGAAACAACGGACTTCGGGCTTAGAAAGTAGCCTCCCAGTACCGAAGTAAAGAAATTGGATAGGGAGAACGCATAAAGTAGCTACTCAAACTGCCAGACAATCATGAAATCTACCAGTAGTTACAAACTTCATATTCCTCAAATTCGCCAATGTTGTATTTGAGTAGAAATACTTTATCAAATATGTACAAAAAACAATGATAGCCTACTAATAATACCAAGCGTGAAATGTGGGTACTCATTGACATAATAACCTATTTAAAAATAATAGTATGTTGGCAAAACCGCGAATTGATTGTCGCGACAAGTTTGCAATCATAATAAAATTCAATAATATTATTGCTGATACGATCAAAATTGTTTAGACTATTACGTGCTTTTATAAAATACGTAAATTATTATGTTGGTAGGTACTTATTTCTGTTGAGGAATGAGTTCGAAAGAGTCACCGCTGCCTTGTACGCAAAGGACATTAGAAGGAACACGGATGGGTTTTAGTCAGTAAGAGTCTATGCGGAGCAAAGGAAAAGAAAAAGAAAGAGCTTTCTTTTGCTTCGCACAGACTTCGTAACATCTAGAGCGTTTACTTTATTTTTTTTTATTTTTTTATGAAAACGTGATGAACTCAAATATGATGAATTTTTAATAGTCGTAGAACAAAAGTTGTTGATTATGATGTTAGTAAAATAGTCCTGAGAGATTGTTGGTGTTTTACAAATAACCCTGTTTAAATCTATATATGTATATCTACGAGCTGACGACAAAAACGTTAGATTCCCAAATAAAAAAAAAATAAGTACCTACCTACCTACCTTACGACCAATTCTCAATCTACAAAATGTACTCAAAAAATTCATAAGAATCGGTCGAGCCGTTCCGGAGGAGTTCGATAACAAACAGCGTTACATAAGATTTTTATAGATTAGAAGAAGATTTTTTGAATCAAGTGATAAATGGGTCCATGAGCTTTCAGAAAGAAACAGATTAATATCCAGTGTTTAGTGGATTGCTCATAAAATTTATATTATTGATAGTAAGGTAAAAATTTCCCAAGAAAAAAATAAAAAACTTTTTACAAAAAAATACAACCGACTTCCAAAATTAAAGTTATTTTTTACTTTGCAGTGTTTTTTTTTGGAAGTCGGTTGTATTTTTTTGTAAAAAGTTTTTTATTTTTTACTTTTTATTGGTGCCCCACACCTAACAACACCACTGCAAAATCGCAGAAAAGCAAAATACGCAATTTCGATTATCAAAGAATCATCTTTAAAGTCAAATTCCAGGTATTTCGATTTAAAATCCAAAGTTCGTAACCGATTTTGGTATGATTTAAATGGGACCAATCTGCAAGTATATCCTTTCAGATGAAACAAGAATTTTTCAAATCGGTTCATAATTGTCGGAGTTATGAGGTAACAAACATAAAAAAAAAAAAACACAACCGAATTGATAACCTCCTCCTTTTTGGGAAGTCGGTTAAAAATGAAAAACAATCGAATACTCGAAAACAATGCTAGACGGCCTTCAAGTAGGTAATTAGGGTCAAAATCGTTGCAAATCATAATATAAAAAATTTCTTCCGTTATCTATTGAGTGACTGACAGAGAACGCACAGCCGAAACTATCGATTGTAGAAAGCTGAAATTTGGCATGAAGGTTCCTTGGGGAATGTAAGGGAGCACTAAGGAAGGATTTCTGGGGGCCGAGTCACCCGCGTCCGTAGGAGAATACCCTTCAGCGAATCCCTACACGTGGTCCCCGGGTGGTGCTAAACAGGTGACACTAACCGCCTCCGTGGTCTAGTGGTTATACCACCTGATTCAGACCCAGAGGTCCCGGGTTCGATTCCCAGCGGGGGCAAATTTTTTGCTCGGTTTGGTTGGTGGTAGGACTTGTTCTAAGTCCGCCTGGCAAGCTACCACCATCATGTCTAAGTCTGTCGCCATAATAACAATGTTAACAGCATTGTTGTGTTCCGGCAGTTAGAGGTATGATAGCCAGTTCCTCTGTGTAAGAGGATTCCGGGTGAAACTCGCTTCCATCTTCGGCCTAATCATCACTTTCCATCAGGTGAGATTTGAGCCAAGAGTTTCCCCGTTTTGTATAAAAAAAAAAGGATAAATTCCCACGGGAACGGGAAAAATATATGCGCGTATGAAGTCGCTGGCAAAAGTCAATAAGATCTAAAATATTGTTTTCAATTACTTAACAGTCACCCTGTTTAAAAAAGTATGTATGACTATGTAGAAATTATACGAACTGAAAGTAATACTAATATTTTGAGGACCTACCTAAAACAGAAAACATCTATTGTATAACCTTAAACAATAAGGAATGTGTCACCGAAAAGTCATTTCTACACAATTAAGTAATATAACATTGTTAAAGTAAGGATAACACATAACATTTACCTATGTTTATGCAAAACGAACTGGTAGGCAGCCGCTCCACGTAAATACTGGTATTCAGCTGAATCCGGTCTGACTGGAAGCCGACCCCAATAAAGTTGGGAAAAGCTTGGCAGATGATGTATCAAGATGAAAATGAATGATATTATAATACGTGCTTTATAATACATCCGGAATCCTTTTACTATGGGACCAACCATAGATATAATAAAATATTTCTGTGGGACCAACATTTAACCGCGAAAAGAGAAACTTCCCCATACCTTAATGTGCGTATAACTCGACAAAATGTACTGAACAATATTTTTTTTCGCGTTTTTTTGTTGGTCCCATATAAAACTCATTCATTAAATCAAATAAGTCACGTACTTATAAAACAACAACAACGAGGCACGGAGGAAACTCGGTATGTTAAGATGGTCACCCATCCACAGACCAACCTTGGCAAGCGTTGCTTAACCTTGAAGATCGACTCGTGCGGCTTGTATTATTTAGCCGCGAGCTCCTCTTACACAATATACTTAGGCACAATCACACATTACATCATTAAAAAAGTAACACAGTTGGCGAAGATATCGGTGAACATACCTACACAAAAAAAAATACATAGAACCTACAAACTGAATTTAATTTTTTGGGACCGTATGGCAATTTTACCGCATCGATCTAAAAAATCTCAAAAATTGGATCAAAAACCTCGGTGTAAGTAATCGGTGGACCTAAATTCATGAAAAAAAAAAAAACAACTGAATTGAGAACCTCCTCCTTTTTTGGAAGTCGGTAATAATATTATAACAGTAGCCGTCATGACGTAAGATAGATATTAACATTAAATTTCCTGGCACTAAAGCTGTGGGCCTTCGCGATTATAATACGGCAAGTATCAAGAGACAGGTGGGTCATTGACTCGCGCAGGTTATGTGACGTCAGAGGTGTACCGCTAGGCAAGGTACCGGCACTCTCCGTGACACCTAGGAGGTTGTAGTTTTGGTCAATCAGACTTTTTCGAAACTCAGTATTGAGTATTTTAATTTTAACCCTTCGTTCAATTTTGTTCGTTTTCTTCTTTTTCTCGTATTGGCTAAACAAATAAATATGCCCGCGACTTCGTAAGCGCATATCCCGTTTTTTTCCCATTCCCGTCAGAATTTCGGGAAATCCTTAGTGCACCTGTTAGGAAGCTACCTTTCAGATTTCTTTGGCCAGTAGTTCTAGTTCTTCTGGCTGTGCGTTGATCGATCAGTTAGCCAGTTTCTGCATTTAAATGTGCAGATAGGTTATAGTTACTAACTACTATTATTTAGTAACAATTTTCGATATTTCGCCAAAAATTTATATTAAAACTCGTTCGAGATCGTATTGAATAACTGGTAACTCGTAATTTTATTTTCATGTTTCTGTTTTAAACATTTGTATTCGCCCACTGTTTGTCGGCCACTTAATAAGTATTTGAGTAGCTGCATCTTCGGTATTTTTGACACCTTTAATTTGAATTTATTTTCGCTCGTTTAAATACTATTCAAAAATAATTTCTGAGGGTACCTACCAACTAATTCCTTTCGACGAAGAATGTTTTTGAGCCTACACCAGCTGGGCAAAGAATACCCCAAGTTTATCCAATTATTTTTCTCTACTTTTTGTCCTGGATCCCGGATAAGGCAGGGAGATTAAAGTTTTTGATATGAACAGCGAACTTAATAGAAAACATTTATTCGACACAGACACAACAAAACAGAAAAAAAAACATTATAAAAAAAAAGAAATAAAAACATAAAATAAACGATAGGTACAGTAAAATTGTGCTAAGCATGCTCATCCCGAAAGGGTTACCATCTCAGCATATGCTGGGCGTCAGACACCCAGTGCTGATTTTCAGTTGGCACCCTGCAGTTAATCATCATCGTTCATGACGAGATCACCGTTCACTGCTGAACATAGGGATCCCCCCAAGTGTTGACATATCAACCGGTCGTGTGCGTCTCGCATCCAGCGGATCCCCGTGACCATCACCAGCTCATCGGTCTATCTGTAGAAGGCCTTGCAACGCTTTCCGTTCCGGAGCCACGGTATCTCTTTCGAATAGTCCCGCGACTCCGGCAGGCGTCGGCCCTTTCGAGCCCCTTCCAATGCTGACTCTCTTTGAGGCGCGCGTGGAACACGAACGCGCCGTCGACACGGCCTGTCGTCATGAGACGGAGGGACGGCGAGCTGCCCATAGCTCACCGTCCACAGGCCCGCGCCTACGGTGGCCGGAGGTCACCAGGTGGCCTCCGACGCCCGCGGCGTCTACCACGGCGGCCGGGACGAGAGGTTCTTTCCCTCTCCCACTCTGCCACCTCCTTCGGTAGCATGACTACTTCGCAGAAGGAGGTGAATAATGAAAATACCTAACTATCCGACCGATTTTTTGCCTAATTTCACCCACTAGTGGGTCTCGTCCCACAGCCTGGAAAACGCTGCTCTAAACATATCGAAGTGAAGTCTTGGGTGAAGTGATCAGGAAGTGTGCTGTCAATAAAATAATTAAGATAGAAACACCTCACTTCACTCAAACGTGAGATGTGTAAGGAATCGCCCTGCAGTTCGTGCGGAAAGTAGAAAAGAAAAAGATTAATATTAACGCACTCGCAGTAAAAACAATACGTCAGCAATGTTCGACCAAAGACAAAGTCACTAGATAGCAAAAAATCTGACAATCGTGCAATAATGTAGCGAGCGACATCGCAAGCGTGCCAATGCGTCACCGTTATGGCATGTAAAGCGATGGACATGACGCATTCTTTTGAATAGTTTGACAGATTAACTGCGGGTCTAATAAGGCTACTTTAGCCAAACAACAATCTGTCTAATTTAAATTTCATCTTTATCGCTAACGCGTTAGGTTCAAGGTTGATTGGGAAAATTTGTCAGTGGCGGGTAGTGTGATGTGCTTTCTGATTCTGCTAAACCCGCCAAGATTTTGCTCCCCATGGTATTTCATAAAACTGGCCAAGTGTGAGTCGGGACTCGCTGGCGAAGAGTTCCTTACCATAAACTGAAATCAAACATGTTTCTTGTATGGGAGCGCTCTACAATTTTTATTTTTATTATTTTGTTACAACGGTAATAGCAATACCCACTATTACCTACGGTTCTTGAGATACTACCCGCTAGCAGACAGACGGACGGACGGATAGCGGAGACTTAGTAATAGGGTTCCGTTGGTTACCCTTTCAGTATGGAACCCTGAAAAATGCCAGCCCTTCATTTTGGAGATGAATCAAAGGATTTGAATTACAATACACAAACGGAAAATACCTTTCTTAACTCTAAAAAGTTAGTTGAAATTTTTACGAGAAACTATTAAAGAGAACGAGACAGTGGTTTATTTTTTTTGAGCTCCTAATCTCTGTATAGAAAAATAGAACCCTTACAGGATCAATCGGCTGCCTGTCAGTCGTGTGTCTCAGCCGATTTTCTCTGAATCTAGTGAACCGTCATCAGTTGGAATTTAATGCACAAAATTATACTTAACTTTCTGTGACCCAAAAACAGACGTGTAATAAAAATCAATTAATTTTGGAATCGGGGTCACTTTTTGGAGAAAAACTAGAAAATAAGTAAAACTGGCCAAGTGTGAGTCGGACTCGCGCACCCGAGGGTTCCGTACAAACCTGTAGGTATTATTAGCAAAAATTGCGGTTTACGATTTATGACTTATTTTTAAAAAAGCTACTTACTAGATCTCGATCAAACCATCGGTGGAAGTTTACATAGTAATGTACATCATGTTTTTTTTTTAGATTATTCTCTTATTTTAGAAGTTACAGAGGGGGACACGTTTTACCTCTTTGGAAGTGTCTCTCGCGCAAACTATTCAGTTTAGAAGTAAATTATTTTAGAAACTTCAATATCATTTTTGAAGACCTATCCATAGATACCCCATGAGTTTGATGAAAAAATTTTTATTTGAATTTCTTTTCTAAGTATGGGGAACTCCAAAATTTATTGTTTTTATTCTATTTTTGTGTGAAAATCTTAATGCGGTTCTTAGAATACATCCACTTACCAAGTTTCAAAAGCATAGTTCATAATATTATAGTTTCGGAAAAAAAGTGGCTGTGACATACGGACGGACATAGGTATAGACAGACAGACAGACATGACGAATGCATAAGGGTTCCGTTTTTTGCCATTTGGCTACGGAACCCTAAAAAGCTTATCTAACTCTGCCGTGTGACATATGAAATAAAAGATTTAGGCAAGAAATAACACAAAATATTTCAAGGGAAAGGAAACACGGACGAACAAAGTGGTTGGCAATGTATAAACTTGTATGATGTAAGTTGTAAGCATCGCAGAATTTTACATACCGTTATTCATGAACCATCGGAGACCGACGTCGATGACCAACGCGAAGCGTACATATTTGGAATACTACCTACTCATACATGTGACGCATACTAAACTATTTCATTGAATTTTACGAGAACTCGATAATCTAAAGAAAGTTGTTCCTAAAAAAACGGTAAAACTGATTACTTAAAAATAGCACCATTAACTTTTCTGACTCATCTAGTTGTCCTACCTACGACTAAAAGAGAAGACCCCAACCTTTAACAATGCACGCGGGTCGTCCCTTTTGCCTCTTTTTAACCGACTTCCCAAAAAGGAGGAGGTTCTCCATACGGTTGTATTTTTTTTTAATGTTTGTTACCTCATAACTCCGACAAATAAGAACCGATTTGAAAAAATCTTGTTTTATCTGAAAGGATATACTTGCAGATTGGTCCCATTTCAATTTTATCAAAATCGGTTACGAACTTTGGATTTTAAATCGAACTAGCTGGAATTCAAATACTTGGATATGGTTTTACGTCATCCAAGTTATCGAAATTGCGTATTTTGCTTTTTTTGCGATTTTGCACTGTTGTTGTTCGGTGTGGGGTACCACTAAAAAGTGAAAAACAAAAAACATTTTACAAAAAAATACAACCGACTTCCAAATAAAAAAAAAACACAAAAATAACTTTAATTTCGGAAGTCGGTGTCAAAATATGACGAAACTAACAAAAACACCGACTTCCGAAATTAAAGTTATTTTTTACTTTGTAGTGTGTTTTTTGGAAGCCGGTTGTATTTTTTTGTAAAAAGTTTTGTAGGATCCACACGATACAGACTTCCATTCATCATCTGCCTAGCCTTTTCCTAACTACATAGGGGTCGGCTTCCAGTCAAACCGGATTCCGCTGAATCCCAGTGTTTCACGTGGAACGGATGCCTACCAGCCCGCCATAACCCATTAACTGGGTAACACGGTACTTCTTGGTAAGGCTGGAGTCAAATTTACTGGCTTCCAAGAATCCGTAACGTCTGCCAAAGATCTACAAATGACAACCGGGACCAACGGCTTATCGTGCTTTCCGAGGCACGGAGGAAACTGGGTATGTTAAGGTCACCCATCCACAGACCAAACCTGGTGTAAGCATTGCTTAACCATAAAGATCGACTGGTGCGGTTGTTATTGTTTAGCCACGAGATCCTCTAATCACAAGAGCACGATGCAGACTTCCATAAACTTCTATAGGTAAATAGATTTTCCTAAATACAGAATTAAAATAAATCCTTTGTTTTTAGCGTTTAATTTTTTTCCTGAGGTCCATTTTTTTTTGTTAAAGTACAGAAGGACAGGCCAAATTATGTGTTTTAGGTATTTACCGAGTATTAAATTCATATGCGTTCAGTAAAAGTTTAGGTGGACTGCTTGGTTGGTAGGTTGGTTGGTTGATTTTGTTGGTTGGTTAGGTTTAGGTTTCCTGAGTAACCGACTTCCAAAATGGAGGAAGTTCTCAATTCGGTGGGTATTTTTGTATGTATGTACACCGATTACTCTGTGGTTTTTAATCCGATTTCTATGATTCTTTTTTAGTTCGATGCAACATACTTGCCGTTTGGTCCCATGTTTAAAATAACCGACTTCCAAACCAAATGGTCCAAACATGTTTGTTCCCAAAAGTTGACGACACGGTTGGCGCAGTAGTTGAGCGATTGACTGCTGCGCAGCATGTCGCGGGTTCGATTCCCGCACGGAACAAATATTTGTACGACCTACATGTATTTGTTCCGAGTCTGGGTGTTTTTCTATCTATAATATGTATGTATTTACAAAAAAAAAAAAAAAATGTATATAAGTAGTTTATCAGCCATCTCGTTACCATAACACAAGCATTAGGTTGCTTAGCTTGGGACTATATGGCGTTGTGTGAAATGTTCAAGGATATTATTATATTATTATTATATTATTATTATTAAAATTGATTCAGTTTGGTTTGGTTTGGTTTTTAGTTTATGAGCATTTTTGCTTACTTATTTCAATTTCTGCGTAGACGATGACGTCGCCCAAGTTTCACCACTTAAAAGTGAAAAATAAAAACTTGCGTACCACAAAAAATATAACCGACTTCCAAAGAACACTACAAAGTATAAAATAACTTTAATTTCGGAAGTCAGTGTTAAAAAACAGGATAGAACCAAAAACACCGACTTCTGAAATGAAGTCGGTTATATTTTTTTGTAAAAATGTTTCAGCATAATATGGTGTGTATAACAAAGACTATTCTATTCTATATTTCAGAACTTTTAAAATCAAATTAATATTTTACTGTAATCTACATGATCTCTTTCAAACACTCATTATTATATATTTAAACACACACAATTAGAACCAACTCAAAAGTACCGTTTGGTACCCGTTTTAATACACAAAGGTACCATTAAGTACTTTCTTCAAATCACTGGAATCTTCAACTTCATCCTACATGATTGTCCTATAATTACAGCTCTCCAACTTAATACCAACCTTGGAGTTTCGAGATAAGATTGCATTTCTATTGTGTTTTTGTTTAGGAGAGTCAGTTTGGTTAAATTACGAAGTGGTTTAAGATCTATTGTGTTTTTACAATAATGGAGAAGACCAGGATTACTGACTAGCTTTCGTTTCTGGTTTCGCTTGCTTGGTGAATGTAATCGGTTTTGTTCCATTCAGTCGCGTTTTCTGTGTAAGAAACTAGGTTGCAGGCTCAGCCATTATTGTTTTCTTGTCTAATGAGTACGTTTTATATTTTGTGTTTAAATGCAGTCATAAGGAAGGAGACAAACGATGGATGGAAGATAGAAAACTGGCCTAGTACGAATCGACTCTTGGACAAAATTCGAACGATAGAACGAAATAAATACGTTTAAATACATTATGGGAGCCCCGTTCAATTTTATTTTTATCATTTATTTACTTATGGAGGAGCTCGTGGCTAAATAATTACAGCCGCACGGGTCGATCTTTAAAGTTAAGCAACGCTTGCCAAGGTTGGTCTGTGGATAGGTGACCATCTTAACATACCGAGTTTCCTCCGTGCCTCGGAAAGCACGTTAAGCCGTTAGTCCCGGCTGTCATTTGTAGATCTTTGGCAGTCGTGACGGATTGTCAGAAGCCAGTAAATCTGACTCCAGTCTTACCAAGAAGTAGGTACCGTGTTACCCAGTTAACGGGTTGTGGAGGTCTGGTAGGCAGCCGCTCCACGTAAAAGCACTGGTGTTCAGCTGAATCTGGTTTGACTGGAAGCCGACCCCAATATAGTTGGGAAAAGGCTAGGCAGATGATGATGATGCTGTAGTGGCAATGTAAATACACACTGTTAAAATTTCAACTGTCTACCTATTACCTACGGTTCTTGAAATATAGCCCCCTGACAGACAATGAGGACAAACGAACAGCGGCTTAGTAATAAGTTTCCGTCGTTGGTTACTCTTTTGGTACAGCAGCCAGCACATCAACCTACAACAATCTGTCAAAATTCTTCAGTAGATTTTCAACTTTATCTCGAAAGCTATAAAGTTCAAGTTTGATTGGGAATTTTTTTCAGTTTCGGATAGCCTGATGTGCTGGCGACTGTACAAGAGAAGAGAAAGATTTAAATTGTATTTATTTGGAATAACAAACAATAATTACATAATGTAAAATATTTACAAATTAATGTAAAATTAACAATTATGCAATCAACAGCGTTAATCACGGAAAACAGGAAGAATATTAATTGCGCGCTTCTAAGACAGCAAGAGTTCAAGAGTTAAAGTTACAATAAATAATAATTAATATTCAAACAAAGTGATTAAGATGAGACAAGTTACAGTGAAAATCTTGTTAATTTCAATTATTAAAATAAAATAATAATAACAAATTTAAAAAGTCATAATAAAAACATGTTATGTTCTTACTACAATTAGTGACATTTTATAATGTAAATTTATAATAATTAAGCATGCCTAAATTGGTAAATTACCGTGAACTGCGCATTCACCCAACAGCTAGAATGTATATTATTATTTATTATATACCTACTTTATTGTACACCTCATAACAAATACAGGAAAATCTTTGATCAAAACAAGTGTACAATGGGCGGTCTTATCGCACAGGGCAATCTCTTACAGACAACCTTTGGATGGATTTAACGAAAGAAGTTAGATTTAGGGCGGTCAGTGTACAACAGAAGCAGAAAAAAACAATAATAAAATCAAATATGTAACGCAGATATAAAGCCTTAAAAGAAGAGGCTAGGAAAAGTTACGCTGCGAGTACGCCGACCATAAAAAAACTAGCCAAATACTTAGTCGGACTCGCTTGCTAAGGGTTCAGAATCAATTTTATTTTTTTCACATGTTATTTTAACACTACAGACATATTATAGGTTCACCGTGAAGTTGTATCTGCTTTTTTTTAATTTTAATTTAATGGTCTCTTTTGGTCATGAATAATTTCAAAACTGTTTATTATAAAATATAAGAAGAAAATATACTTAAAATCCTCACAGTAAGCACAAATTTTGATTTGATGTGTATTACGATACACTTCGAAAACCTTTTTTTTTTAATTTTCAAGTTTGACCGAAACGGTCATTATATTACACGCAATTTTCCGTCAAGTCTGCCTAAAATTTTAAGAGATATACTTACTGCCCAGAAGGTACAAGACACTTCGTCATTGATAAGTGTATCTTTTTTCGATATCCTTCCAGATTTAACAGTTTTTACACGTTTATATCAAAGTCAAATCATTTCCATTAGGCCATAACCTAAAAGACTTTTAAATGTCTTGATTTACGTTAAAACAACTCTAATAGACATAGAAGTCAACTCGAAAAGAAAAGTTATATAAATCCAAAAGTGACTTTAGTTGAGATTCGCATACGTAGATTCTTGTGGACCTGCCAGGATTGTGAAATTTGTTCCAAAGAGTCACGGCGCAGCCCATAAACGCAAAGGGCATAAGGGGGAACACGGATGGAATCAAAGATTCTTAAGGGGAAGAACGTATAAGAAAAATCATATAAAATCATTACAAAAATTTCCAAAAAAGTTTTTATTTTATTCAGTACTAGCTTCTGCCAGCGGCTTTCCCTGCTTGAATTTCAGAAATTATCCTAAGGAAACATAATTTCGGAATAAAATTTTTCCTATGTTTTATTCAAGGCTATAATCTCTTGTCACCTCTGTACCAGATCCGTACAGTCGTTCTGACGTGATTAAGTAACAGATATCCACCCATCCAATCAAACTTTCGCGTTTTACAACATCATCATAATAGCCGAAAGACGTCCACACGCCACAACGACCGGTCCTGTTCGTCTCGATCCATTCGGCTACCCGCGACCTCGCGCGAACTGGAAGACGCAACGTTGGAAGTTGCTTCCCATAAGGTAGACCGATGACCTGGTGAAGCGTAGATATTGTATAATAAATTATATATTTTGTAATAAAAATTATAAAAATAAATAATATTAATTATTTGGTTAGGATCAGGATTATGATTGTATCTACAAATAACGACTTTATTTTAAGTTCAAACGTTAAACTTGGAATAAGTACTTTTATTAAATGTTGTATAAATACTTAAATGACAGATTTTTTCACATTCTTGTGCCGAATCTTCTCTTCGATATTGATATTTTTTTTTTTTAATGTAGTACAATTTTTACTATAAAATGTTTATTAGTTTTATAATTCAAATAAATAAAAAAAAAATGTTTATTTTAATATTATTTTATGAAAAATATGTTTTGTTCAAAAATCAAATCATTTACCTTATTTTGACGTCCAAACCTACTGAAAACTGAATTAGGGTTGAAAATCGCTTGAAACGTCTTACGATGCATTCGACTTACAATTTCTACATCTGGATCCGACATCTGAAACGGATTTCACTTTTAAATCACAGCAGGTATGTTGTAGAAACACGGATCTTTTGAAGCGAGACGCTCGTACTATCTTTTATTCATAATTATATTAACAATGCAGTGGACAGTTTTTTGGTTGCCGATAATTGGAGAACTCTGCTAGGGTTATCATTTGCGGAATATGTCCGACAGAAACCTGCTCTGGAATGCAAAGGGCATTAGGAGGAACACTGATGAGTTTTAGTCAGTAAGAGTGTACGGGGTGGAAGAAGTCATTTGTTGATTTGATGGACCCTTAAAAAATATATTGATTTGATGACACCTCTTCATCGAATTCAGCATTGAAATTATTATTATATCAAAGAATAGCACGTAACAGCACCACTGCAAATCGCAAAATACGCAATTTCGTTTACTTTGATGACAAAACCCGTCATCCGAGTAAACGATTTCCAGCCATTTTGATTTAGCCTATGCGCGCACTGGTGACTTTTGTCACCGTGACAATACATTTCTCTCTTTCGCAATTGTGAAGTGCAACAGAGATATATAATATACTGTCACGGTGACAAAAGACAGTGCGCGCCTAGCCTAAAAAGCCAAACTTCCTAACAGATTTTGATAAAATTTCTATGGGACCAAACGGGAAGTGACCGAGTTACGAGGTAACAAACATAAAAAAATACAACCGAGTTGAGAACCTCTCTCTTTTTGAACTCGATTAAAAAACGAGGATCCACAACCAGATGGTTTTTGCGTCTGGTGGGCAAATAGCTAATGGTTGGTGTCAGACTGTTGCATATATTATGTTTAATTCCCAAGAAAAACTTTAATAGTTTTTATAGTTTAACTTTAGTGGTGTAAGATTTGTGTCGTCAGTTCTACTTTTTTAGTTTGCATGTGGCAGTGTAGATGCTGCTACATAGGCTTGTCTATTCTACCAGGGACAGTCATCCATACAGTAGGTATGTCGTGTACCAACCTGACAAAATCATTCTAGTTTATGGCAGCTACTAGTATGTGGAGCAGCATCCCGCGATTTTCATCTCTGTACATTGTAATGTTCTTATCTATTCATACACTAACTTTCTGACTACCTATGCTGTGTTACATTGTTTAACACACGCGAGCCACGAGGCGTTGCGTGTATTGCTGAGAATGGCCTGTAAACCGTTTTAAATTGTGTTGATAGTGTCAAGATTGTTTTCAGATAAACTACATCGTGTGTAGGTACCATCACCATATTTGATGTATTACGATATATTTTTATTTTTTGATATGGGTTTCCTCTTGACTCTAGTCTAAGTCAGAGATGACAAAGTCGATGGAACGAGCTTACCCAGAAAAAGCCTGCGGGTCTAAAAACACAGTATAAATATGGACAGTACGGAAACTACCTACAAACGCTCGAAACGGCTCACTCACACAAACATGCGCACCGACGAGACTTTTCGGTGCCCGTCGCGGTACTCTCAGCAGTGAGTGCCGACTGCCGCCGGCCGCGTCAAAACGAGTTTAGCCCCGCGATCTTTTTAAAAATGCTACGAACGTATTGCGTAGTATACACGGTTGTTTGAACTCGGTTTCATCACAACCGGAGCGAAAATACGTTATATTTTAAACTTCCTGCTGATTTTGAAAGGTAAGAATCAATGAAATTGTTATTTAATCGTTATCGAATTATAAGTCCGTATGATCGTTCAAAATGAATTCGTGAACTTCAAAACTATTAGGTACCTACTACTACTTCTTGTAAATCCAAGATGGTGCCTGCTATAGGTATAAATTTTTTCGTCATGGGTGTCGTTTTCATGGTTTTCCAGGGTGTTGAAGCCGATAGCGCTGTCAAAACGTGAATCCAAGATGGCGGCTGCAATAGGTACTAATTTTTTCGTCATGGGTGTCGTTTTCATGGGTTTCCAGGGTGTTGAAGCCGATAGCGCTGTCAAAACGTGAATCCAAGATGGCGGCTGCAATAGGTACCAATTTTTTCGTCATGGGTGTCATTTTCATGGTTTTTGAGGGTGTTGAAGCCGATAGTGATGTCAAAACGTGAATCCAAGATGACGCCTGCAATAGGTACCAATTTTTTTGTCATGGGTGTCGTTTCCATGGTTTTCGAGGTTACTGAAGCCAAGAGTCATGTCAAAACGTGAATCCAAGATGGCGGCTGCAATAGGTAAAAATTTTTTCGTCATGGGTGTCGTTTTCATGGTTTACGAGCGTGTTGAAGCCGATAGTGCTTTCAAAACGGGAATCCAAGATGGCGGCTGCAAAGGTACCTACCGAGCGCCCGAAACGTTTTCGTCCAACAGCAACTTGCGTACCCGCCAAAACTTTTAAAAGGTAACGCCGTAATGACAAAGTTAGTGCTACAAGTTGTTGTGTGTAAATATTAAATTGTTTTCCGTGTTTAAAGTATCGTGTTTTGTTAAGATTAACTAACGCCATGAGATTACCTATTTATTGTATTTGTAAGCTAGTTATTCAAATTCGATTGATTGATCACTACAGAACAAAAATGTAAAAAAAATCAAAGTGTCAACCCTTTTGCTTCAATGGAGCGTAGGTAATTATATTCTCAAGTAGGCTTAGTTTCCGTACTGTCCATATTTATACTGTGCTAAAAAGCCAATTCTTCTAAAGTGGTATTTTTAGAACACCCCTACCCCCTCCGTTCACTCGGACTTTATAGAGATGAGGGTTGTAAGCATTCAGAAACACAGACGCAGGCAGGAAGTCCCACTCTTTTGCTGTGCACATAACAAAAACGTTTGGAAACGCTTCGATATAGAATAGAATAGAAAACATTTATTCGACACAGACTCAGACCCATTCAGTCGATATTTCTTTTGAAAACGTCAAAGTACGAAAGTTTTCCATTTTAAAGCACTACTTTTTTAGTAAAGCAGATGCCTACATATTTTGAATTTCGAATTAACCCACTTACTTCAACTACATATTATAAGACCAAATATGAAATCTTATCATAAAAATGAATCCCTTTTTCCCTTGGTCCAAGCATCAGGCGTGAACGGCTGGGCCGATTTCGCTAATTCTTTTTTTGTTGTGTTTGTGACTATGAGTAGAATGTTCTTATGAAAAAAAAAAAATAATAAGTTGACGGGAGCGAATCCGCGGGGGACAGCTAGTCGGGAATAAAAATCATCAGCAATATACTTTTATGTTTGCGGCTACAAAGAACAGCTTGTTTTTGTGTGTTGTCTGTTTTGTGCTTAGTGAAAATTGTTCAAGAATTGACCCCTTTTCTAGCATTGTATCTGTTTCACTTGTAGATATCTTGCTTGGGGTCGACGCAATATCATCATCTTCTTCCCTTCTCCGTTCTTAATCATAACGTTATTATTCAGTCCTTTATCATTTAAATAAAATCCTTCTTTGACTTAAGAGTGGAATTCTCCGCCTGAATCTGTGTTTCCTGATAATACAACCTTGAATTCTTCAAGTCAAGAGTGAACCGCAGTGCAATGCTGTAAATATGTCGAAATTAAGGGATCGTTCAAACGTCAACATCGTTGCTTTCTTTCAGGTGCGATTGTGTTCAAACACAAGACTACATACCCAAACTTAAATATAAAGAGGATAATATTTCTGATGAAAAATAATCTATAAAAAACTGGGGGTCTTAAAAGGCCACTTTTACAGAATGTGAAAGCACATCACGCTACCGGTCACTGTCAAATATTCCCAATCGACTATGAACTTAAGCTCGCCTGATCAAGCACTGTCTAAATGATATTAATTTTGTAAGTAGGTTGTAAATAACACTTTTACACATCATTTTAAGCAAGATGAGGCCGTTGTTTCCTAGCTGACTTTAATATTTTGACGTTTTCAAAAGATTTAGCGAAATAAGCTCGGCCGTTCACGCGTGTGAATCTCTTTTTGTTGTGTTTGTTACTGTCAGAAGAAGGTTCATAAGAAATAAAAATAAGAAAGTTAAAATATGAAGTGATTTGTATATTTATGATGAAGAATAAACTATAAAACAACTGGGGGTTTTAAAAGGCCACTTTAACAGAATGTCAAAAGCACATCACGCTACCGGTCACTGTCAAATATTCCCAATCGACTTTGAACTTAAGCTCGCATTTGTACATGTACTTTATTATGACTGTATCATAAAAGTTGTTTTGGTGTACAATAAAGAATTAAGAGAATCAAGAATTAAGAGAAAATGAATTTTGACAGATCGTCGTGTGGTTAATATTATGATTCTGCTAAAGTGGCCTTTTTAGACCCGCTGAACCGATTACAAAAATTCTTTCCCCATTGGAATGCTACATTATCCGTGAGTAACATAGGCTATATTTATTACTAGGAAGGAAAAAAATAGGAATCCCTAAGAAAATTGTATCGTGGATGAAGTCGCAAGCGAATTGCTAGTCAGTCATAAAAAAAAACATGTCTTGCACAGGCTCTAAATATTAAAATAAATAGTAGGTATTCCGGCAATCCTGGTAATTCAATTCTAAACAAAATTGAGAGTTCGTTACCCATTGAGTTTGTGATATGCATTATTTACTTATCTATTTGCTATTCTACTTTTCACATTCATGAATATGTAATTACCCGTCGGTTTAGAGTCATTAAACTTGATAAAAAAGCTTTTTCCTTCCTGTCGTGGTGTTGAAATACTCTTTCGCATTAGTGGTATTAACATTAATAGTGAGGATTAACGGACTCCAGACTTCGACATCTGAGTTTGCTTTGGTGTTTCTTCTCAGAGCAGTCAGCTAGGAAACAACGGCTTAGGGCGGGTTGTATCAAACAGTTGGTTAACGTAACATACGTACGTCAAAAAGTTACGATTACGGACGATGTTTGACGTTCGTTAAAAGAGATTGCCCATGAACAGTACTCTTGAGAAATTACTTGTGTCTCAAAACCTTGAACGGCATGAAATATTTAAAATAAAAATATATTTTTAAAAACGATTTTGATTGATATTTAAAATGGGATAGTTTTTTGAAAAAATAATTAGTACTTTTATGTTTCCGACGTTATAGTACGTCATTTTTTACTACCGACTGTCAATACTAGGGATGTCCATTTTTTCTATTGCGGGTAATGTGCGTACCTACCTACATAAAATAAAATGATATCGAATTTGTATTGATTGTTCAATCTTTTATTGTAAAGTAATAACTGAGTTCTAAATCACAAGTTGTTGCTGGCATTATCAATATCAGTGGTTGTAAACGGCGACATCGGCGCTAAGTTGTATTTGTGAAATACCACTGGCTGGTTTACGGAAATCGATCAAAAATCGATATTTCATCAGTATGGGTACAACCTTATTTGACGTTTATTGCGCGTCTGTCATATTTTTGCAATACAATACTGTTATTTCTGCTGGTTTTGGTACTTTATGCTTCGAGTCGAGCCTTTTAGTTCCTCCGTTATTGCTGCCAACCCATTGAAAATAAACATATTTTTAACGCCACTGCACCGTGTGTATTGTTTATTACTAAAAGCCAGACTTTTTGAGTTGTGATCATGGCGAGTGCGACTGTGATGCAATGTCTCAACTGCTCTTTGAGATTAATGCCACTTAGGCGCAGACGCATGTTGTCGGAGATTCCGAATAACATCATAGACATTTTACGAGTCTGGATCTCACCAACACCAGTAAGAATGCAAATTGTATTTTTAACGTAGTAGGATTTTTTTTAGTTAGGAACTAATAATAATAATAATATAATAATATAATTGGACATTTCACACAACGCCAAATAGTCCCAAGCTAAGCAACCTAATGCTTGTGTTATGGTAACGATATGGCTGATAAACTACTTATATACATTTTTAACACAACAATTTTTACAACTGCGCTTTAAGTTTACGTACCATATAACAAATCTTAGAGGACACAAGCACAATCCATGTCTGTGTGTTAGTTCCTCACCTCAACGTTGTGTTACCGGATTGTAACATAACCTATATAGGTAGAAACCTTCTACTGATGTGTTGGTAATAACTAACTTATTTACTAGGATTGTTTTTTTCAATCACTTAAGTGTTTTCGAGGATATGAATGAATTGTGTGTAGTATCATTTAAGATTGCAGTTGCACAGAATTTTAGTATTGGGAACTAATAATTATTTAATAAGAGGAAGAATAAAATCGAGGCATGGTGTCTAGTAGAACTTAATATTATAGTTATATTTTAGTAAACATAGATGAAAATGTAATAGATAGTAGGATACTATTAATCTTGCCTTGTGGGAAAAAGAACTGTAGGTTGCTGTGTGCATGTAATGTGCATAGTGTGGTATTTGAGCTGGGCACGTTACGACAGTGTTAGTGTTCCAGCACTATTTCTGGATAACATATTTTAAGAAGAATAAAATACAAGTTTAAGAAATGATCATTCTTCTATTTGTTGTACAGTATAATCTCACTAATCCGGCACTTCGATAGATCGGCACGTCCAATAATCCGGCACCCTCCGCCCACGCCTCCCTCACCCCTCTATACCTGTGCGCTTCGGTTGCTGCGTCGTCGACTAGCAGTCTAACCTCAAAACTTATCACGTGCACGTGCTTACGTATTTGTTTTTTTCGAGTGAGAATAGTTTATAGTTAAAAATGTCGAATAAACGCAAACACAAGACACTAGATTTGAATAATAAAATGGAGATTTTAAAGAAGTTAGATAGTGGAGAAAACATGTGCAAATTGGCAAAAGATTCCCTCTATGAAATGCTTTATTTTATTAATTACCTATGACTTTTTCACTATAATCCAGTAATCCGAACATTCCAATAATCCGGCACCCTCCGGTTTTTAATAGTGCCGGATTAGTGAGATTACATTTATTTGGTGTTGTGTGTTTTACCTTCCCTCTCTACTTACAAAGACCATTTCATGATACCTACCACATCTATGATTTGAGTAGGATCTAGACAATAACACTGAGCGATTGACTATTTTAGTAATGATTTTTTCCATGTTTAGCAATTTCATAAAACGCGGGCATGAGATTTAAAAATGCGCAAAATCTAAATCAGTAAGATTTGGTGAGGTAAAACGTTACAGATTTTACACAAATTATGCTTCAAACATACCAAGCTCACCCGTAAACCCATTCAGACCCTTTTAAATAGCTTTTTTCAACTAATTTTTGGTCGAACATAACCTCAAAATAGTAATTTCATTTTCGTAAATATCTCAGAAATGCCATTGTAGTTTGTGTTCAATCTTTTGAGGTAGTATTTAGACATGCCATCAAGTATTTTAAAGATGATTTTATGAAGACACAACAATGTTGAATTGAGTACATTTGTCCATAGTGCCGTGGGCATTCTCCTTAGAAGCGTTGTTTCAAAACATTCTGGTAAAAATTCCTTCTCATTCCAATAGCTAAGTTATTGACACGAGTCCTACCTAAATAGCTTTTTTTGCATTCCACCACTTATTTGTGTCATCAGAAGAACTGGTATTGAGGAATTCAAAAGAAATGTCACAATATTGTTCTATTTGACGCAACTAAAGTTACGTTAACCAGTGCTCAGACCATCTGTTAACGTAAACGTTATATTTTACGTGCGTTAACGCTGACATTTTGTGAAACAACCCAATTTTTTGATTTGACGATAGTTAGAACCATATTTAACGTTTACGCGTGCGTTGAGTGTAGTTGAAACACCCCGCCCTTAATCTAGCTTAAAATGACGTGTAAAAGTGTTATTTACAAACTACTTACAAAATTAATAATCATTTATCATTTAGACAGTGCTTGATCAGCCCATAAGCAAATTAAGTAATTAGAATCTCTGACACTAGGGTGTGTCGAGTCGTTAGACCTTACTACCCACACTATAAGAAGAAGAAGCAATTGCTTAGGGCATCACGTCTCAGGAAGCAACATAAAAAGATACAACTACAGGAATTCCGTGCGTTCAGGCGATTTTGCCATACCTATTACTGGAATCAAAAGTCGCTCACAATTTAGGACCCATTCGTTTCAGTGTTAATATATAATCTGTGGTGCTTGGTGCTAAATAAAACAAGCCGCACGGGTCGAACTTCAAGGTTAAACAACGCTCGCCAAGGTTGGTCTGTGGATGGGTGACCATCTTAACATACCGAGTTTCTTCCGTGCCTCGGAAAGTCGTTACGGATAGTCAGAAGCCAGTTTATCTGACACCAGTCTTGCCATGAAGTACCGTGTTACCCAGTTAGGTAATGGGTTGTGGAGGTCTGGTAGGCAGCCGCTCCGCGTAAAATACTGGTACTCAGCTAAATACGGTTTGACTGGAAGCCGACCCCGATATAGTTGGGAAAAGGCTAGGCAGATGATGATGGTGCTTGGCAACTGGAATTAACCCAGTTGTAAATCTCCCTTGGTGCCTATTGGCCTAGCTCTAATCTGTCTCCTGCTTGATAAGGAGGGAAGTGGAAATTATATTTATTAATTCCTACTCCTCCGCTGTACTCTTCTGATTAATTTCGTTGCTAGATCCAAGACAGTTGAATCGTTTCTCCTGTTGGACTTCAGTAGCTCGGCGTTTTTCTGATAGTCGCCACTGTTGATTCTGGCTTCCCAGAGTTGCAGTGGTTGGAAATGTGTGGCGGGCTTGTCCCAAAAAAAAAACAATTACAGGAGTTAGAGGTCATATTAATGTTGTTCAACTAGGATGAAATTTCGTAAACCTTCCGAAAAGCCAGCAAGGTGTTTCAAGACCCGTATATGATTCTAGAGCTAAGCTTCGCCCATCAGCAAGCTTTTTTACAAAAATTAAGACGACTTTGATTAGAAGCCTGCACAAAAGAAAAGTTACCTGTGAATTTTAAAGACACCAGTTAAATCCCGCTAAAACGTTGAACGTTATTTCAATTACTGAAAATATGTAGGTATGTTTTGGTAGTTTTGTTTTTATTGTAAAGATACTGACTAGTGATTGCTTAGGTCATCCTTAAAAGATGAAAGCGACGTCATATCGTCGTATTTTACTCTAGAACCATAGATTTCATACATTGTACCTCGGTTATGGTGACCATAACTCCTGAATTACGACAGACCGTCATAAACGCGATACTAACGCAATAACCATAAAACTGCCATGAGAATATATAGGTAACTATTATTTATATGCATATGTCTAGGAATTATATAGTATACCTACTGCAGTGCGATTCTGTAAACATGTCGAAGTGAACACTTAGGCGAAGTGAACGACAAGTGAGCTGTCACACCATTCACCATACAAACAAAATGGCATGACGAATGTGGCCGGAATCAAAACAGTAGACTAAATGTCTTTGGACAATTTAAATCGTATAATATTGGCATTTGTAATTCCACTCTTGCTTTTCCAGTGTCCGAGAAAGCAAAAGAATTGTATAAGCTAGTAATAAGTAGATCGTAAGTTAGTGTTAATTAGATCGTAAGTAACTTGCTATCCGGCACTGGGCGATGTGGTCGCTAAGCGAAAAAGCCCTTTAATCAAATAAAAAAAAAAAAAAAAAGCTCACTTGTCGTTCACACCACCTACTAAGTGATCACTCATCACCGTAAGATGTCAACAGAAACGACCGGCTGAATGAGTTGTTTTTATATTTAGACTAGCTATACCCCGCGGCTTCGCTCCCGTCAACTGGCTACCTGTCTACCTACCTACCCCGCTACTCTCTTACTTTTACTCACAGACAATAAATTTGTATTTGACTAATGTCAATATTTATACGATACTAGCTGTCCCCCGCGGCTTCGCTCCCGACAACTGGCAACTTTTTTTTACATAAAAACCTCTTGATGATAACAAACACAACAAAAAAAGAATTGGCCAAATTGGTCCAGGCGTTGTTGAGTTATGCGCTTACCAACACATTTAGCGATTCATTTTTATATTATAAGATTAACGTCACTCAATTGTTTTGCCTTCCCGGAACCTCTCCACTAAGACTTTATCGGAATGGTTTTAAAGTTCAAATTGACTTTTAAGTATTGTTACGAATCTTTTGTATGGGAGTATAGAAAAGTGTTGTTTTTAGTCTTATTCAGGCAATTTTTATAATGTTTCTCTCCGTAAGAACCATCCTCGTACTTCAAGGAATATTGTAAAAAAAGAATTAGCGAAATTGGTCCAGGCGTTGTTGAGTTATGCGCTTACCAACACATAATTTAGCGATTCATTTTTATATTATAAGATTCTTGAGCAATAATTTTGATAAAATCCTGCCACCAAGCTTGCCAAGTGTTATCCTGGGCATTCCTGGGTACCATGTTGTTATCTAGCTACTGGGTTGTAGATGTCAGATGTTTTAAAAGGCCACTTTAGCAGAATCAGAAAGCGCAACACGCTACCATAAAATAATAAGAATTGGAATTTTAGAGATTATGTATCATGTATTTAGGTCAATAATTTACGTAGTGTTTATTTAAATGTTGATTATGTTTAGATTGTGGAGGGTTGGTACTCGTGTATTTTTTATTATTGGTTCAACAATATTACAAAAAAGTTAGGTAGGTAATTGTTATTGTGAGTATTAGTTATATAGTTAAATCTAAGTTTTATTTAAATTGTTAGTGGTGTAATTTACAAAATGATGAATGTACTTACCTGTATTGGGTTATTTAGTTGTGTTTATGCACACAGGGGGACGCCCTAACGCCACTCAATCAAACGGTTATTGCTGAAAACCAGCGCTGTTGATTGTTGGACTTGTCCAAAGTCGCGGCATATGCTGAGCAATGACCGATTTTCGCTCGGATGCGACGCGCAATTTTTAATTTCTATATTATAGATTATTGTAACCTGAAGCTCTGTTCTGTTTTGTCTGTGGTGTGACCAGAGATAATTAAAATATAGAATAAGTACATAGATTAGTAGATTAGTTGTTTAGAATGTGTAATTTGTTTTATTTTTATTTTTTGTTTAATTTTGTGTTTGTGCGTCACTTCTGGCGAATTAAAAGTATTTTCTTTCTTTCTTTTCTTTCTTTCTTTCTACCCGTCACTGTAAAATTTTCCCAATCAACTTTAAACTTAATGCGTTAGCGATAAAGATGAAAATGAAATTTGCAGATGGTTCCGTGGTTTATATTATGATTCTAATATAATTTTGCTTTTAAGTGGTATTTTTAGACCCTCAGATAATTCTTCCGGTCAATAACTGGAAGTTGACCCCAACATAGTCGAGAAAAAGCTCGGAAGATTGTTTTTTTTTATAACTTCCTGTTTTTTAGGGTTCCCTACTCAAAAGGTAACCAACGGAACCCTTTACTAAGTCTCCGCTGTCCATCCGTCCGTCCATCTGTCAACGGGCTGTATCACAAAAACCTTAATTGGTACATAGATGGTAGATAGTTAACATTTAATTAAACAGTGTGTTTTTAATTAGAATAGTTATTATCGAGATTGCACTATTCTAATGTTAGTGACCGTGAAAGTTTAATACAATATAGTATGTATTTATTTTGCTGCTAAACCTAGGTAGATATTATTATTCATATTATTTTCCAGGTTACCTGGAAGAGATCTCGGAATGCGATAAGGCCGCCAATTGTATGTTTTTAGTTTACGATTTTCAGTACGTGCATTAAATTTGGTGTACAATAAAGTATATACAAATAAATAAATAAATATTACAAATTAAATTCAATCAAAAATTAAAGGGGCATACAAGAAACTTGTTTTTTCAGTCTATGGTACGGAATCCTTCATGTGAAAGTCCGACTCGCACTTGGCCGGTTTTTATTTATTTATTTATATATATATATATATACTTTATTGTACACCAAAATTTAAACACAAAACGAAACATAACTAAAAGACATACAATGGGCGGCCTTATCGTATTTCGCGATCTCTTCCAGGCAACCAGGGCTTTTTCTTGGTAGAATGTTCCCGTAGGATATTTATTGACTATCTTCCAGGCAAAACCACTGGAAAAACCTAGCCAGTTATGAAATATTTTTGTTTCATTGCTATTTAATAATTAACATCTCGAAACGAAACGAAGCTAATTAAAATTAAACATTTATACAGCTGTGTAATGGATCCTACTGTTATTTATTTAATATTCAAAAAGGTATCACTTGTTCTCGGCTTGTTCCAGAACATGATTATTATGATAATTAATATTTATTTCTGTTACATTAAATTTATTCAAAGGTTCCTAGAAAACATCTAGTCACAGCACAGTCTATCGAAATGTAGGTAAATTAAATTAAATTATATAACGTTTAATTCGACCAACAAAGGATCATAGTACACATTACACAATAAAAGACATACAATGGGCGGCCTTATCGTATTTCGCGATCTCTTCGATAAATGATAATAGAAAGTACTTAGTATGTTTATGACAGATTGTGACTGTGTGACTGAATAATAATAATACGTAAAAATATAAATAATTTATTTTATTTTTATTTAAACATGTAATCAATTAGTATAATCAAATGAATAAAGGGAATGAAAATATGTAAAAAAAACATTAAAAATAGGTACAAGTTGGACAGGAAATAAAAACATTTATTTTAAAAAATCCTTATTTAAAGCGCTCTTCCTCTCACTTAATTTATTTACTCGTATAGTTTTTCCCGGCAGCGTCCAGAATTGTCTGTATTTTTATTCATTTTACCACCTTTATGTGTAGGTACATTGGATTGCAATAAACGATTTAATTCGATTTGAGATATGAAGAATTGGTCCTTTGTTTTCACTCTTATTATTCTCGTCCAAATCGAAAATCGAATCTCCGCCCAATAAGATTCACTTAAAAAAAAAAATAAAACAAATTTTCACGTTTCAGAAGCATGGCACGATTCAGCATACTCCTGGGCATAGTCTGCCTCATCACCATCCCGTCCATCAGAACTGATGATGAAAACCCCTTCATGGATTTGGCATCCACCTTACTGCAAAACATGGGAGATGGAGGAAACAACAATATGAACGGCCTGGCAGCGATTGGGAACATCGTTGGAAACCTCATGCAAGGGGATAATGCCAAGAATTTGGGGGCCATTTTGGGACAGGCTGCAGGGAATGGGAATGCTGGAGATATGTTGTCAGGTAAGATCAAATTCATTCTTAAATTCAGGCACAATCTTTCACTAGGTAGCGATAGGAACTGTGGGGTTTTAGTCGGTTGGAATCCGAAATAATACTTTGATCTCCCTACATGGAGACTGGAGAGTATCTATCAGGATATACAATGTATAACAGGATAAGTCTTCTCTCTTCGTCTTCAGGTGTCATTATACTCATCATCGAACAACATGGAACTCTAAAATCCAGACCAACACTAAAATCGCCAAAAAATCGACTCCCCCATAAATTTATGTACCTACGCATAAATCGATAAAATTTATTGAATAACTAATTTGATTTTCGCGATTTCTGTTTCTAACATGAATGAAGAATGGGTGGAGGACACTTCAACAAACAAAAAATCTACCAAGTGCAAGCCGAGTCGGTCTCGTGTGCAAAGGGTTCCAAACTAATATTCTCTTTTTAACATGTTATTTTAACACTACACACTTCTTATAGATTTTCCTGTAAACTTTACGTATACCTATTTACAACTATTATCTGCATTTTTTATTATAATTTTAAGGCTCAGCCAGCAGTAGTTTCGGAGGTAAGGGAAGGGATGGTCATTTTTGGACTCATTTCTTGAATAACTTCAAAACTAAGTATATAATAAATATAATTGAAACCCTCACAGTAAGCCCTTTCATTTGATATGTCACGTGACGAAAAACTTTTTTAATTTTCTGGTTTGTCCCCCAAAAGTGACACCCATACTTATACCTACGTAACGCGTCCGTGTTTGGGTTACAATAATCCATATGAATACGAAATTTCAACAGTATCGATCCAGTAGATTAGGAGAAAACTGGCCGTGACAGATACGACAGATAGACAGACGGACGGACACACGAGTGATCCTATAAGGGTTCTGTTTTTTACGGATGTTCGGAACCTTAAAAAATTGTTAGCGACGAGGTTAAAGTGTCGCGTTGCCGAGATATTTCGAGGTAAAGTCACCATGTGACAATCATAACTATCATTCAAAATTATTAAATTATGAGCATATATACCACAAATTTTTAATTAGTACAAATACTTAAAGGGCTTATTAGAAAAGGTCTTGTTATTATATATGTAAAGTCTCAATAAATAATATTCATAAACAGCAAAGTTATTAACGTTTGTTTATATCCCAAAATGTCACTCAATTTATGGTAAACGAAAAAATAAGCAATCCAAACTTTTCTTTCGCACTTTAATTGGGCTTAGGACCAACAAAAAGTAATTTTTAAGCATTCATTTAAGATACTCAAGTAAAAATAAATCAAATTAAACAATTTTGGGATTCGTTTTTTTTTTACTTTTGACTGCAATATTATGATCAGTAATGGGTACGGGAACAGCCCCATTTTTTTTGTACTAATTAAAAAATAGTGTTGTATACGCATTAGATTTAATTTCCATATATATATTCATGTTATGTTCAGATAGACATGAAATGAAATGGCACTGTAAACATGTAATATAATTGAATGTAAACTAACTTACGACCCTACAATACTCTGTGTACAAACTTAAATTAACATTGTATCCATAATGTAAAAGCTGTGCACACCTATAAATGATAGGATCACAATAGCACTTACTAACTAATTTAAGATTTTTTTAAAGTAAGAATGTTTCTGTGTCTTTGTTGTTTACCATAATAAATAAATGTTCCCAACTTGATTGCTATGCCAGCTCCATCCAGAAAAAAGTGCGATTATGGGAACTAATTAAGGCGCGTCCCCGAGCAAAACGCAGCGCTAGCCGTTTTTTGTGCAGTTTGGAGCTATATACTCTTTATCCAAAAGAAATATCAACTTATAAAAATACATTATATTTCTACATAATCTTGGCTTCAAAATGGTAGATTTTTATTTTTCATTACTAAGTATAATGTTTAAGAGTCCTATTACGAATCGTAAATGATCGTTTGCAATAGACGAAGTTACGTTGGTCTGCGTTGGGAGTACATCTATAGTCCGCGAAACAATTTTGATACTTACTAGTCTGAAAAGGATTATAGTTCATTTGGGCGCTCGCGCGAGACTGAGGAGCGCGCGCGCTGTATTGACGCAAAATATATAGTACTTTAATTTTATTTATTGTAATTTTGTTTTATTATATTGACAAACGAAAACTAATGAAACGTATTCATTGTAGATTGAAATTTTATATCATACTAGCTGACCCGCGCAACTTCGTTTGCGTCACATTTTCCATTACTGCTCCGCTCCTATTTATCTTAGCGTGATGATATATAGCCTATAACCTTCCTCAATAAATAGGCTATCTAACACTGAAAGAATTTTTAAAATCGGACCAGTAGTTCCTGAGATTACCCCCTACATACAAACTTACAAACTTACAAACAAATTTTACCTCTTTATAATATTAGTATAGATTAATTTATTTGATAAAATTGTTTTTATTTGGAATATAATGGACGCTAAATCAAGACATTTCTTTAAAATTAGGCTTTCCTTACGTTTTTTTTCCGTGAAAACTCAAGGAATTTAAAGAAATTCTAGAACTCCAATAAACAAGTAAAACATTCAACTTACCTTTTAGTAATTTCAGCTTTTAAAAGAATTGATTGTAACAATGTGAATTTGACCGTCAAAGTTCCATCGCCGACATTTTTTCTTGCAAACTGAGTTCGTAAAATATATATAGTAAATTACACGAAAAGAAAAATGAAAATGTGTAACTCCAACATACAAGAAAGAGAGTGGTACTATCGTTATTCAGGATCAAATAATTAAAATATCTTACTGCTGCTGAAAATTACAGCGTCAAAAATCATGAATTTCCGTAATAAATGTAATAGGACTCTTAAGTAATCTCCTCACAACGAAACCACAGAAATGAGAAAAAAATACTGAAAACATGCATCTTCTCGAAAACTTACGATTATTTTGATTTAGTACTTACACTAATGGATAGGCAATTTAATTATGAACATTTTGGTAGAAATATTTTTTTCAAACGACCAAAATTAGATTTTATAAGTAACGATTTTATTCAACATTCTGAGCGTATTCGCTATTGAATCTTTTGCGCTGTTAATGAGGGAAAAAATGCTCAAGGTTATTTGGTCAGGGTACGGCCTTAACATAAAGATGTTGCGCTCGAACCACACGGCTGAGCTTACCGAATACCTTGAAAATCTTACCGAGAGTCGATTTATGGATAACGAATGAATCAGGTACCTACATTTATGTGAATACAATAGCATCATTAGCAATTCTGAAGGAGTTCAATGATCACTTGATGACCATTTCAGCAGAGCTTCGCAAACATCGCCAAAAAAGGCTCTGGGCTCGGTAGATGTTTCCGTTGATAAACTGTAGTTATTTATCGGCAATTTCTTTGGACAAGACTTAGGTAAGTCTGAGATTAAGTGATACGACTTGCCCTATCACATTGTGGAACACGTTTCTTGTATGAGGACGGACGGACGGCGAAGGTTAGTTACCCCTCGGGTTTGGAACCTAAGAAACACAATGTCCCTAAGCTTTTCACAACTGCATAATATGCTGGGGCTGGCTTTTTTTGGGTCAAAACCGCCACACATTCCTAAACACTGCAACACCTCAAAGCCAGAATCAACAGTGGCGACCACCAGCCGGTCGATTCGGCTGGTCAATTCTGTTGACATCTCACCGTGTTCACTTAGGTAGAGTAAATGACAAGTAAACTGTCATTCCATCTTATTTGTATGGTTTGACAGCTCATTTCGTGATCACCCCCGCTTCACTTCGACATTTTTACAGCAGTGCGATTCTTTAAACATGTCGAATTGAACACTTAGGCGAAGTGAACGACAAGTGAGCTGTCAAACCATAGGTACAAACAAGATTTTATGACAGCTCACTTGTCGTTCACTCCACCTAAGTGATCACGGCGAGATGTCAACAGAATTGACAACAGAGTAGACCGTAGACGCCGAGCCAATGAATGCCGACGACTCCCGGAGAAACGATCCAACTGTCTTGGATCCCGCAACGAAATTAACCAGAAAAGTACAGCGGAGGAGTAGGAAAAAAATATATAACTTCCCTCCTTATCAAGCAGGAGACAGAATAGAGCTAGGCCAATAAGCACCAAGGGACATTTAAAACTTGGGGCTGACTTGCAGGCTATCAGCTAGATCCAGCTGGTTACCAGTAATTTATAGTAGGTATACAAAGACCAACCGCTTATCTGACCTCTATATCCCAGTAACTGGGTGACACTCTGACACAATACCCGCTTAGCTCGTCAATTAAGCTTTACATAAATTTTCTAGAACGTGTTTACTCAGACGTCTAGTTAATAACCTATTTAATTTAGAAGCATCTGATTGATTCTCTAATTAGCAAACAAAAATACTGAATATTCTCTCTTCGTTAGCTATTGCAAAAAATCTGTCTGACTTTCATGTGATATTCGAACGAGCAACAGTTACGACACAATTTTCCACGCTTTTAATTAGAATAAAATAAACTTGAATGTTGCCCATTGTTTTGCTTATCAGTCAGTTAAGGGCGCTTTCACATTTTTTCTTGAATTTTAGCGTTTTATTCGAATTTTGATGTGTGATTTTGCTTTAGATAAAGCCTTAAAAAAAAAAAAATATGCCTAAGACAATTTTGTCAAAGCGCTCTTACAAAATCGAATTGCTCAGGTTGACTAAAGTTGAATACCGCGCGTCACAAGATTATATTGATTTTCGACAATTATTTAAAAATATTTACTTTACTTTTAATTACACCATTTTTTTTTTTCAAGCAATATAGCAATGCCACCTTAATTATTAAACATTTTTTATATGAATTTTGATTATAATTTCATAGATAAAAATTATAGTTTCGTACGGAAAATTGTCAATAACTCTCAGTTTTACAGAATTATTTTTGGTGTATTACTGTATGAATCGTAATAAATTGATTTGAACATTCCAAAGTAGAAGATACAGTTGTACCGTGGACATTTTTATAAATGATTAAATTATAATATCTTCGGTGTACCAAGGTATCAAAAGATACCTTAAAGCAACGTTTTGTGAAACATCCTTTGCGGAGTCAAGGATTTTACTGATGTACGTGAACAAATTGAAATATTTATTTAAAACACTCCCAAGATAAATGATCAAACTATCTTAGGCATATTTTTGTTTTTTTTTTTAAGGCTATATCTAAAGCAAAATCACACATCAAAATTCGAATAAAACGCTAAAATTCAAGAAAAAATGTGAAAGCCCTCTTAATTGTTCGCTGAATTGAAAATAGCGTGGAAACTAATAGTCTCCAACCCGAGACACAAATACAGAAGGCGCGTTACCACAAAACTCCGCGCTCGTCTTCGTACCCAATCGGGGACTATTCGAAAGAGATACCGTGGCTCCGGAACACAAAGGGCACTGAAAGAATATGGATGGGTTTTAGTCAGTAAGAGTCTGACACTCCCTCTCGCTCCGCCCAGAGCGGGAAAAGTCATTTGATGATTTCCCAACCCTAAAAAAAATAAAAGGGTTTCGTACCCAAAGGAACACTTATTACTCAGTCTCCGCTGTACGTCCGTCTGTCCATCTGTCTTTCAGCGGGCTGTATCTCAAGAACCGTCATTCGTTCGCTATACCGTATGCATTGGTAGACATTTGAAATTTTCACAGAGTGTGTATTTCTATTGCCGTTATTACAACAAATATTAGTAGTATTTAATTTTGCGACTGACACTAAATGGATAGCGAATTCAACGATGAATATATTTTTCGAAACAACAAAATTTTCTACACTTCATATTATAAAACAAAGTCCTCCGCCGCGTCTGTCTGTTTGCGAGAAACTTAAAGATCCGATTTCCATGCTGTTTTCATCAACGGATAGAGTAGTTCTTGAGGAAGGTTTTAGTATATAATTTGCAAAGCGGGTGAAGCCGCGGGCATCAACTAGTTATGATTATAAAAATATATATTTTTTTAATAAAGAAATCTCAACCAATCTACAAAACGTTTTGGGAACACATTCATAGTGTGTCCAGCTAAGAATCGGAATTCCCTGCCGGAGTCTGTGTTTCCTGATAGCTACAATCGGAATTCCCTGCCGGAGTCTGTGTTTCCTGATAGCTACAATCGGGGAGTCTTTATTGTTAAGAGTGAATAGGTTACTTCTAGGCAAGCGTGGTCCATCTTCGACCACGTCAAACGCTTGCATATTAATATTAAAAAAATATATTAAAATGTATGCGTTATAACGCATAAATGAGAAGAATGAGATCTGCAATCTCTGAATAAATCATAAATACTTCAGCACTTGGAAAGCATTTAAGGCGGGGTTGCAATACTTTTTAAGTTTTTTGAACGTCTGGAAATCTTATTAATTATGAGTTTTTTAATAAATAAAAATCATTACAATCATAAAAATTGAACATACCCTCAAGTAAATCGTAAAGATAGAAACGCGATTTAGAATGATTGGCTCGATCCTTTTTTTAATCAAACATGACACTTAATTAGGTACAATTTTAAACGTGTACTGCTAAGAGATTTCATCACGAATATATATAAAAGTTATATCAATAGATAGAGCTTTTTATTTTGAAGTAAATGTTGAAACCAGATTGTGTAATTTCTTTATCAGTTTTCGCCAATAAGAAAAAACAATCAAAATTTAGGCATTATTTCGCTCGCCGGACAGTCGCTGTTGTTCGTAGAAAACACACAGTACTGCAACCTCGCCTTAAGAGGTTAATCCGTTTCTATCCGAGATACACCCAAATAACATAACAACTAAATTCCTCTTTTTTTTCAGGTCTTGGCAGTTTGCTAGGAGGTCAAGATGGCAAAATTGATCCAGCTTTAGTAGGATCTATGATATCCATGTTCGCCCAACAAATGGGCACCACAGAGGCTCCTAAACCAGCTAGAAAGAAACGGGAGAGCACAGAAGGAGAACTAAATCTAGAAAGCATGATGGGTCTAGCTTCTGGTTTACTTGGCAACAAGGACGCTGGCGGATTCAATGCATTTATGCCCTTAATTATGAACGCCTTAGGGTCATTATCGGATACAGAAGCCCAGAAGCGCGCTGTTGATCATAAAGACCATGCTTCTTTCCTTCCTCCGTTCTTGGAGAAGGCTCACTTGTATTGGGATCTCTTCATTAACTCAGAGTTGGGAAAGAATATTTGGGAGAAGTCAGGATTGAAGAGGGCGGTCAAAGCGTTTATTGGGCCTGACGGTAACATCAGCTTCCAACAGATGTTCAAGAACTTTGAGAATCATTCGTTCAGGAGGCACTGGATCAAGGTCGCAGCCAAGTACTTGACTGATATGGTTGTTCATATCTCTAAGCCGGAGGTTTACAGAAGGTAAATGAATCTATGTTAATATTATAAAGCTGAAGAGTTTGTTTGTTTTTGAAAGCGCTAATCTTAGTAAATCCTGGTCCGATTGGAAAAGTTCTTTCAGTGTTAGATGAGGAAGGCTACAGGCTATATATCATCACGCTAAGACTATGATAAGATAGGAGCGGAGCATTAATGGAAAATGTGACGTAGATGAAGTTGCGCGGGTCAGCCCTTATAACGCAACGTCTAACAGAAAAAACGCATACCTCTTAAGGTTTATTGTACTCATCATTATGAACAACTTTCGCAATGGGACAAATACTGAAATCGCGACAAAAATCGACTTCCCCATACATTTATGTGTGAAAAACTCGATAAAATTTAAGTAAGTACCTACTAACTTTTTTTTATGTCGATAGGCATACGTTTGACCACTACCTCACCTGATGTTACGCGATGATGCAGTCTAAGGTGGAGCACGCTTGTCTAGAAGGATCCTATTCACTCTTGACTTAAAGACTCCCAGGTTAACTTATAGCTATCAGGAAACACAGACTCGAGCAGGGAATTCCACTCCTTAGCTGTGCGCACAATTTGATGTATTCCCAAAACGTTTTGTACGTATAGGTGGGATGTCCACTATGTACTGGTGGCGCGTCGCCGTACGTCTTGTGGTCCGGTGATGGAACGGACTTGGTGGAATTAAATATGCAATTCCGTCGCACACTCCCCAAAATACAACCGATAGAAAACCGACAGGCCAGCAACTCGGCGTCGACTTAAGACTTTGGAGCTTCGATTCGACGAGCCTATCATTGCCGATGATCCTCTTGGCTCATTTTTCAATTATTGTCTCGAGGACATCAAGCTGATATCTAGCAGATCCGTCCCAAAGATGAGAGCAGTATTCCATCAAGCTCAAGTCGCTCGGAACCTCAGTTTTATTTTCGCGATACCGGGATGGTTGGTCTCATAATGAACGTTGTTCACAATGATTAGTACACTGACTCCTTAACAGGTGTTGCGTATTCTGTTACCGTTGTATAAATACGAAAGTGATTTAGTTTCACCCAACCCTTCACTGCGACATGTTAACAGCTGTGTGATTCTGTAAACATGTCGAAGAGAACACTTAGGCGAAGTGAACGACAAGTGAGCTGTCAAACCATACAAACAAGATGGCATGACAGCTCACTTGTTGTTCACTCTCCACCTAAGTGATCACGGTGAGATGTTGACAGAATCGACTTACAGAATTACACCGCAGAATCGACAGGCAGATTTTTATTATTATTATTATTATTATTAGATGGCTGTCATTAGGCAAATAAATTTTATTAAATAGAACAACGAACGAATTTAATTTTACAACGTAACTAATTAATTGGATAGTCCAAAAGTTTAGCGGTTAATGCTTTTACGCCGAACGATTACATTGACTTTCTAAATACTTTGGAGAACTTAAATTGCTTTAAATGTTGCTGACATTAGTAGTTCAAAGTTTTGTTTTAAAACTAACAATTATTACAGAGAAAATTATTCGGAGGAGCGTTTTTGAAAACTTAACGACAACCTGAATGCATATTGTTTAAGTCAGTTTCAACAAAAAGGTCAAATTGACCCTCACGCTTTACTCTAACTTTTGGGATAGTAATTCAATTTTGAAGTAACAAATTGAACCCTATGTCACCATAACTTGTTCAGTTAATTTTACCGCACGTTCAATACATAGTTTCTATTACCTACGAATTAATGGATTTTGATAAAATGAGACACGTGTTTTGCGTTTAGTGCAATTAGAAACGTTCAAATTGGCGTTGTTTTTTATTCGAATGTATACAGGGTTATTTGTAAAACACCAGCAACCTCTTAGGCAGTGAAAGTACACATGATTATAAACAACTTTTGTTTTGGTAAAACTCCGAAATCTCGAAAAAAATATCAGCTGTTTCATACATTTTCATTGGCTAAATACTGCATTTTGTATGAAACAGCTGATATTTCGAACGTCCCATCACCTGCTTAGCCTTTTCCAAACTATTGTGGGGTCGGCCAGTCAAATCGGATTCAGCTGAATACCAGTATTTTACATGGAGCGGCTGCTTACTAGACCTCCGCAACCCATTACCTGGGCAACACGGTACTTTTTGGTAAGACTGGAGTCAGATTTAGTGGCTTCTGACAATCTGTAACGACTGCCAAATATCTACAAATGACATCCGGGACCTTGCTTTTGCGTGCTTTCCGAGGCACGGAGGAAAGTCGGTATGTAAATATGGTCACCCATCCACAGACCAAGCTTGGCAAGCGTTCTTAACCTTGAAGATCGACCCGTGCGATAAATTATTATTTAGTCATGAACTCTATTTTGGATGTCCCATTTCAATTTTTTTGTCAATCATCATTTGCCTCTCCAGGTACCTGATCTCAATGGAGTTCCTCATGAACAGTTTCCTGGACTCCCAGGGTCTGCCGCAGAGCACACACTTCAACGTGAAGAATCCTGAGAAGTCTATCACCACGTTGGTCAACTATGTGCTAAAACGGTACCTGGATATGGACACCGATGTCGCCGAATATGTGGTGCCGGCTGTTGAATATGTTAAGGTAATAATGGGCTTGTGTCCTGAAAAAATCTATTAGTCCGTCAGTTAGATTATCAAAAAATATTTGACCCGTGTTTTTGCTTTTGTTACGGGAACCAAAATTGACGAAGTTACGACGCTTTTAAAATTCTCAATACGTCACACCTTCGCATAATTTTTAGTGAGTCGTGACGTCACGAGCCCCCACTCGCGTGTTTTGGTGCGTTTTATCTTTGTCAATATTCATTGATTTACAAAAACGAAAATACGTGTCCATCATTTTTCAATACTCTAACTGACGGACTAGTTTTGCAATTTGTGGATGATGGAATCTAGCCTATTACTTCTTCTATTTATAAAATATTTAGAGACACATCTTCACATGTCAGGTCTTTACATGTTTTACATTTAATGCAATTCTTGAAAAGGGTCATTGAACTCATCATTATGAATCACTTTTACTAGTTTTTAAGCCGCCTAATTTTTTAGGCTCGGTAGTTTCGGAGATAGGACGAAGAAAGAAATAAGACAAAAAACGACCATTCCCCCAATGGTCGTTTTTCGTCTAATTTCTTGAATAACTTCAAAAATATTCATTTTAAATTTATGGAAAAAATACTTTTAGAAATTTTACAGGAAGCCCTTTCATTTGATATGTCGCACGATACAGTTTTTTTTAATTTTCTAGATTGACCCCCAAAAGTGACCTCCATACTAAAAATCTATTTATGTTGTAACGTATTATTCATACACATTATTGTTGACATGCATGTAGGTACGATTAAACTCACTAGATGCTTACCTACATTCTATCGTACGCCCTAAGGGTAGGACATAGCTGGTCCTAAATATTTAAACTTTGTTTTTGATTTTGATTTGTATTCGGTCACAAAAGTCCATCTGTGTACCAAATTTCAACAGAATCGGTTCAGTAAATCCGGAAAAAACTGGCTAACCCTAAAAAGCCCCTGACTTAATCTAACCTTCTCTTCAACAGCAAACCCTCAAGATGGCGGAAGCCACAACCAAAACGATGTCTTCCCGAGGCGACTACAACGCCATAGCGGACCGTCTGACCGACACCTTGAACCTGGAGGTGATCGAGCCGGTGTTGAGGGTGTACCGCGCCTACCAGCACTCCGTGAGGGCTCCTCACTGCCAGGAGCATCTCATGTGTCTGGTCAACAGGCACCATGATCACGATAAGAAGGGTAGGTTTTTAAATGGAAAATCATTAAGTGACTGCTCCCACTATGGGCGGAGCGGAAGGGAGTGTCTCTTACTGACTGAAACCATGTTTCTCCAAATACTCTGTGCGTAACAGGGCTGCGGTGTCGAAAGATCGAAATAATCCGCAACCCTAGCAGGAAGAAGAGTACCTACCTACGTTCGAATTCATTTGATTAAGATTTGATTTCTGGGGTCTCTGCAGTTCGAAAGTAGATAGGTTGGTAATTATAAAATTCTGGAATAACGAACTCTATGGCATTCAAGTTATGGTTCAGATGCAGTATTTTTAAAGGCCTTTGGTATATAAATGGTCACTAATAGGCCAGTCACCGTAAATAAGTAGATTAGGTAATCACGTTAGTTTAGTAGGTACGCAATGAATGGGCTTGTGTCCTGAAAAAATCTAATTAGTCCGTCAGTTAGATTATCAAAAAATATTTGAACCGTGTTTTTTCTTTTGTTACGGGAACCAAAATGGACGAAGTTACGACGCTTTTAAAATTCTCAATACGTCACACCTTCGCATAATTTTTAGTGAGTCGTGACGTCACGAGCCCCCACTCCCGAGTTTTGGTGCGTTTTATCTTTGTCAATATTCATTGATTTACAAAAACAAAAAATACGTGTCCATTATTTTTCAATACTCTGACGGACTAAATAGTTTTGTAATTTGTGGATGACGGAATCTAGCCTATTGCATGATCCTGTTTTTTTTTTGGATAATGTTAGGTTAGGTTAGATTAGATGCCAGTACTGTAGACCCAACGCGTTAAAAGTTAACACAGCTCTTTCGAAGCTGGAAAGTTGGGTGTATACCTATTATTGGCATACCTACTTACTACCTACATCGTCACAACATCCCAAAAATCAGGAAAGGGCCATTTATTGTGACTAGTCTAGAAAATCGATACTAGAATCGGTGAAGATGGATTAAATTTATCTCGAATTATAAATTCAAATAAATATTTGTATTAAGTTAAGAACAGTTAGGTAGGTACCTACTCTAAGGGGCCGTATCCACGAGCGAGAATCGCGGTGAGTTAACGTTCTTCATACATCGAATCGCCGCGATAATACCGCCTTGTGATCACGATGACACGCTCATAGATTTTTGATAGAAATACGTGGCACGACGATAATATCGCCGCGATTCTCTCGATCGTGGAGACGGCCCCTTACGATTAATAGGGGTTTCTAAACCGTCCCAATATTGGGCGAACAAAACCAAATAGATAAAAATACACGGAATACACCTGGCAAAACTCGGCATTATTTTTGATGCAGACTGTACCTATTTGAATACTTCACCCAACTTTATTTACCACCAGGCTCTCGCAAAGTTGCATGTTGATTTTATCATCCAACAGTATAGTCACAATAAAACACAATATATCAACACTGCAGAGAACATAGTAATAAGTAGGTACCTATATATAGCTATTTAAAATTAATAGCGGAAATAGCGTGACAAATGCCACTTTAATCAGCCGCATATTATTAACAAGCTGATGCTCTCGCGGCTTCACCCGCTTGACAAATTATATACAAAAACCTTCCTCGAGAACCACTCTATCCAATGGTGAAAACAGCATGAAAATCAGTGCAGTCGTTTTCGAGTTTATCGCGAACAGACAGACAACTCAATCGGTCAACTGTTAGTCGAACTAGTGTTTTCTCGATCAAAGCGTTCAGTCGAGATAAACTGTTGGCTTACTGGTCTGTCAGTCTAATGCAGGTGATGAATAATGAATGATGAATGAATGAGTGTTTACCGGGATTTTGTTTGTCGACGTAATGTGATACAATCTATATAAACCCAGTTACTGGAATTTGTAATAACTGGGTTCAGATCAAATCTGGAAATCTGGAAAACAGAAAATTTTACACCAGTCCCGCCAAGGGGTGTCAACCCTTTGGCGGGACTAGTGTCAGATTTTCTGTTTGACAGTCGATAAGGAAAACAGAATTTGTCAAATTTTTATTTGTCAAAACTCATGCCTTGCATTGCCATGCGTTATTTCGCCACGAGCTTCTCGCGCTAGACCTTGTTTATTTTTATCAGAATTAAAGTATAAACCACAAACTTATTGTTTGACGATTCCAGGTCTCCCCGGCTTCAAGGCTGGTCTCACGAAGCTCAGCAGTCTTGCAGCATCAGCGGCACTCAGCTACCAAAACGGCAAAGGATTCTTCGACTTGTACAACGCTATTCAGAATGACGTCAATTGTGAAGTGAGTATCAATGATATTATCTTCATTTTGATGCTATGACCAGATCTTTTATTTTCTCAGACCCCAAGAAAAGACGCAGTAAAAAAAATGATGTAGTTGTAGCTTTAAAATGTACCTAGGTGTAATATACAGCGACAGCGCTAGTTGCATGTGACTCAGTCGCAAGTTACGCCATTATGAATATTAGCACTACCACAACTGTTTAGACCCAATTTACTTACGTTGTAATGTATTAAATTTTTCAGGCGGCCTACCCAGCTGACTGCTCAGCGTTCCACGAACACGAGATGAAGGTGACCACAGAAGTGTACCACAGTGAATTATAAGCTCTAAGTAGCACTTAACTGTTAAACTGCCTTCTGTATTATTATGAGAGAAGAATTATAGAATATTTAACCACAAAACTAGACTTAATTCCACCTACCACAGAGAACAGTATCGCCTTACAAATATTTTTCGTAGTCTTGCAATGAGAGTTGAGACCAAGTTCGAGCTATCGTAGCAAGTCAATATCAAGTGCCGTCAACTTCTGTGACCGAACGGCGAACACATTTTTTGTCTTTATGAGTTACAGGCCATCATATGAGGTGATCGTCGGCTTAACCGGATTTGCCTGTAGCGACACTATTAAAAATTAAAGCGTCCAGAGAGGACTAAAAAAAAACTAAACATAAGCTAAGGGCACCCTGTATAGGACCCCAAAATTAGGGCGTATAACTGCGACACTCGCTCTTTATGATATTTTTGGATAATGAGATCTCTAGCACTGGCGGTCTGTAGTATTTGCAGTTTAGAACGTTAGTAAGTAGGTCATTGTTTACTATAGACAGAAGGTTTTTTAGATCTGAAAATATAAATTGTGTTTTTTTCATGTACCTTAGGTATAGGTAGCACTAAATTCTATAATATTTCATTTCACTGTTTTCCGTTGATTTCATTTCATCGAGCATCAAAATTTAACAAAAATATATTCATTCATCAGCACCTGAATATAATAATCTGTAATTCGTTCATCATCATTTAAATTAGTTTTCATTAATTTAGACAGAGCTAAAACAACATTTATATCAATTGACACCTGCTTTATCACTTGTCACTTTAAATATATTCACTCATCATTTTAAACACTATTCATTAAAATTTTCACTTCATTATTTCACATATAGATTCATAATAAGTCCACCTAATCATGACACAGCGTGTATCAGAATTTGAACCATAATTCATCAATATTTTCACAAATTCATTCACTTCTTTTAACTGTAATTTTGCACAAAATGCACCCTTTATGTATTTTCATTTATTGTACTGTAAAATATACCTACGTTATGTTACTTAATTATTTAAATAATAATAATATATCGTGATACACTGCTTTTATTAAAAATATGTATTTAACTATTATTTTAAGGTTTTTGTCCCTGAAGAATCGATGCTGGAGAATAATTTCAATGTATTTCAGTGTAGAATAATTTAACACAAAACTATTTTGTGACTTATTGAAATTTATATTCAAGTGGTGTAGTAAAAATTAAACAAGTATTCCATTTTTAATGATGATAAAATTAATAAATAAAAAATATTTTAGTTTTTTAGATTTCATTAAAAAAACAATGAATGAATCATTTAAAATGGAATGTTTAAAAATGTACTTATGTAAACATAGTTACTTTAAAATTATAATGAAATAAATATAGTTTAGTATTTTGCTGGACATTTTGGTGCTAAAAACTAACGTTGCATTTAATACCTTCTAACCCAAACTAGGGTGTTTAGGAGAGTATCTAGATAGATAATAATATATTAAAATCTCGAATCTATATTAAATGTTTTTACTTAATAAATAAATTATATGTAAAAAAAATATTTGGTTAATTATGTTTGGTTTCTAAATATTATTGTTACTTTTAGATTATTGTCACAAGACTTCCATATCACTTTCAATTTAAAATGTAAATACATTCCACATTGATGTAAGATATACAATAAAACATCTGACTGAAAACTCGTATTATTTATTTAAATGGAAGGTACCTAAAGTATGCAAATAACAATCGTACAAAAACTAAAATCGCAAACAGTGAGAATTTTTTTTTTTTTAATATTACCATCCTTCTAGCGTGTGCCACAGTCGGGTAAATATATGCACTAGTTTCAAAAGATTAACTGTTATTAGTTATTTTTGTTAAAATCACACTTGCCAGCGATCTTGATCATTTTAGCGAAATACAATCGAACAATAGTCGATTCACATCTTGGACGGAATTCTTAACTGTTCCTTCCTATATGTATAATATGTAATTTAACAGAATTATAATTAAAGAAATAATTAATACAAACTTTTAGAACTTTTGATGCTTATTGCTTACAAAATTAGAAAATAACAACCGGCCAGTGTGATTGTCTTTAAGTACAATACGATATAGGAACCTCTAATTATGTGCACTAGAAATCATGGAGGTACAAAGGTACATTATTATCTAAATCTCGATAAAAAACTACTAAAACTCTTACATAATTATTTCAAGAAATTAATGTAATGGCAGCATTAGAATATAAATAATAACTATTAGCTAATTAAAATTAAAACAAAGTTATCTTAAAAACATAGTTAATAATGTAGATTTTTAGTACAATATTCATGATAAACATTAATTTTAAATATAATAATATGACCCCGACATAGAACTGTATCGCAGAATATTATTGATCTATTTTTCAGCCTTCTCTGCCCCAAATAATGCAGTCAATGCGACCTATGCACTGCCACAGACGATTCCGTGGAAGTGGTGAGGTATTAGAACAACAAAATTTAATTTTACCATCGACACGAAGAAGAAGAGAATCATAAAGTACTTAAACCTATTTTTAAACAGGCTGCATTTTTTAAACAAAAATAATCCTAGGTAAAAAATGGTCCTAACTAGTCCGTCAGTTAAACTATTAAAAAAAAACAAACTAAGTTTTTGTGTTACCAAATCACAAAAAAAAAAAACTTTTTTTTTTTGTTCAGATACATGACAAAAGACAAAAATTCCTGTTCAATATTTTTGATAATCTAAGTGAGGGTTTTTTTAGTCTTTATTATTCAAGAGAAATCAATGCCACAAAAAACAACGCATATTTTTGTTTATAATATTAAGAATTTGAAGTGCAAAATCACATTGGTCCAAAAAACGTATACGTATATTAGGTTTTTATCTTAGAAATAAACTACAGATTCAGTTTACGTCGTAATTATAATTTATTATCAGTTGTTTAGTTTTGGGTTACCTACTATTATTATGACCGTACAGTATGTAGGTAAATCTCATATTAAAACCACTGTGTGCTATGCTATGCGCATCAGACAGTTGGCCTTGGTGCAGCAAAGTTACCTACGCGATATGAACTGTATCTACCTACTACTTTTTTTTTTTAATAAATAATATTAAAATATTACTTATTTAAAAAAAATCAGATTGACTTTTGATGCTAACTGCACCATTCAATGACAAAGCTACACATTAGCTAAAATAAATAAAATCTAATGTAAGTAACTTTGGACGGATTTCTTTAGACTAGAATAACTTCAAAATCAAAATAATTTAATTGTTCTTGATTGATAGTAATAATTCAACATCATTATTTTAAAGGTAATGATAGAACACATAATAATGTTAAGCGTAAATAATTATTAATATAATAATATAAATAGTTATTTCTTAGTCGGGATGTTTTTGCAGACCCATTCCATGCCTTCCTGTAAGCACAAAATATATAGGATAATGTACTTACATATAAAAGAGCTACTATAAGCATGAACTGTACCCCAACATACTTTCAAACATTCGTGGCATGTACCGATTTTAATTAAAGTTCTACTCATAGGCAAGATGCATTGGTCTAAAAAGTTAGTTGAAAACCTCAGCAAAGCCATCGAGGCACACGACGGCTCCCGAAGATTACCGAACGCATGGCGAGACGAGCCAATTTTTTGCGTCAGTAAAACGTGCTGTCAGTCCAGTTTCTATAATATTTTCTCTTCATAATATTAGCTTACCAATCACCACATAAGCTGGTAGAAGTTGTGTTCCTAAATAGGTATGATCTTGTATTATGAAAACAGAAAAGTATCAAACCTTAACTCCAGTGCCGTCGGTGGCGACGCAGGCTTGTATCTGCCAAGTGCGGTCTCTGATGAGATGCAGCCCCAGATGCTGGGCTATCTCACTGGCTGGTAAGGCTGAGGACCAGAACATAGCATTATTATACTATTATGGCCCATTTACATTAGGTCATTTTAACTGATTCGGTTGCAGCCCGTACCTACTTATTCAATCACCAACTAATGGAAACGGGTTTTCAGTTAGCCGTATTCGGCCACAGAACGTATTTAGAATGCGGTAAACCAACTACTAAAGCAAGTAGGTACCTATATCACATCGTACTCAAAAATAATCACAGAAAACAGATCAGAAACCTCGTACTATCGCTGTACATTTGCCAGTACCCGAAACTGTCAAATTTTCCTAATCAACCTTGAACTTAATGTTGTAGAGATAAAGTTGGAAATCTATAAAAGATATTTGACCGATTGTTGTAGCTTGATGTGCTAACGTCTGGACATAGATACATATAAACAAATTCCCCTTTTTTTGAAGTTGGTTAATGAATAATATCACAAAATGACTATGTAAAAAGCTAAAATCGGTGAAATTGCATTCGCATTAATGCAATTTGGTAACCGACTAAAGCGCCGTCCTCCCACATCCGGGTTCCCGTCCCTGACGAGGTGGAGAGGAATCGGTTAGGTACATATAATTTGTACGAACCTGCTTTATCTCCGTCCTGAGGCCTTAGTGTGAGTTTTTTCGACACACGTTCGAACGCGTTCGATTGCGAGCGCGTTAGGATTTAGTATGGGAAATTAGGTTCTACGAGTGACCACCAGGTGGCACTATAACTAAATTCCCATACTAAATTCTAACGCGCTCGCAATCGAACGCGTTCGAACGTGGTCGAAAAAACTCACACTAAGGCCTCTGTTCTCTGTCCTGTCAAGGGACGGGAAACTGTAAACGCGCCATTACTGAATAACAGATGTGTGTTCCAAAATCCCACCAAACATACCTACCTTATTTATTTTCTCGGAACTAATTTTTAACCGACTTCCCAAAAAGGAGGAGGTTATCAATTCGGTTGTATGTTTTTTTTGTTTGTTACCTCATAACTCCGACAATTATGAACCGATTTGAAAAATTCTTGTTTTATCTGAAAGGATATACTTGCAGATTGGTCCCATTTAAATTTTATGAAAATCGGTTACGAACTTTAGATTTTAAATCGAAATAGCTGGAATTCGTCTACTTGGATGATATTTTTATGTCATCCAAGTAATCGAAATTGCGTATTTTGCTTTTCTGCGATTTTGCAGTGGTGTCGTTATGTGTGGGGTACCACTAAAAAGTGAAAAATAAAAAACTTTTTACAGATCAAGGTGTCAAAATACGAAGAAACTAACAAAAACACCGACTTCCGAAATTAAAGTTATGTTTTACTTTGTAGTGTTTTCTTTTTGGAAGTCGGTTGTATTTTTTTGTAAAAAGTTTTTAATTATACCTACTTACTCAAGTTCTAATATTACTTTACATATTTTATGTTTTACATCTGCCAAAAACCTCACGTCGTATTTTTGTCACATGATATATAAATAAATAAAAAGAAAGTATTGTTTTAATACCTGCACTCAAACAAAAATATTGTAATTTCTTTTTTGTTTTGTGCTTTTTCATATTTTTTGTGTGTGATGTTGGCAGTAAATTGTCAAGTCCCGCTACTGAGAATAAAGGCCTCCCCAGTTCCTTCTAGATATAATCAGTCTCCTTCTGTGAAGCTCAGTCCATCATAGACTCTGTCTCTGTCATCTCTGACCAAGACTAGAGTCAATAGAGCAAACCCATCACAAATAAAAAATAATTTTGTCTGAAGCCACCTCAAACCAACCCTGGCAGTAGACATCAAGGTCGTCTTGCCACCACTTCCTATGACTGATGATGGTAGGCCACACCAAGGAAGTGCTTTGGAGTGGCTGACTATCATCAGGCACCCACTTTGTGAAGTCTTTACTTGCTCATTTAATACTGTACCTGTAGACAAGTCCTGTTTATTGGCATACACCAACAAGGCTACTCCTCGTAACTTCTCGTCTTCAAGCAGCTCTGCTAACTCCTGGCCTGTCTCTTCTAGTCTTTGATGATCAGAACAGTCAACCACATAAATCTGGAAACATAATGATCAGCATTGTTAACCAATGATTTTAATAAGATTATACATTTTAAAGTGGGGGAAAACCACGGAACAGAAAAAACAGGAAATCCTAGATAGATACTTTTTATTTAATTCTATTCCTCATCATAGTATTTTGGGGAAACCTAGTAATCTTTTATTTAGGATTACGAAAGATAGTGGAAAGACAGTTAAATGGAAATAAAATAAATTTGGGCTTTAATCACACTGCATGGCACGAAAAGCACTAAAAAATTATTTTAACAAACCAAAATATCAGTATTCTCGAAATAATTCCGCCAATACGGTCTTATCTTCCTCTGTCCGCCGATGTCCCAGACGTTTAGCTTAAAACCATTGGATAAAACAGATTTAATGTTGAACCCTGCAGTGGGAGTGACATGGTTCACATCTTCTGATGCCAGCTGTTTCAGCAGCGTAGTTTTACCAGCGTTGTCTAGACCGAGAAGCAGTAGACGTAACTCCTTGTCAGGATTGGACCTCAACTTTTTCAAAATATTCAGTAGGCCCTAGAAATTGTAACACGAATCAGCACAACAATAAACATTTTTAACTACAAGAATTGAGTTAAGCTCAAAGTACCATCATGGAGAAAATCTTTGGAAGGATATTTGGGTAAAACTGACTTGTTGTTAGTATACAACAATATATTTCATCGTAATTAAATTATTTATTCGCTGCTTGCGTGAATTGTAAGAAATTTGTTGACATGTAGCCGTTTCCATGGTAACGAGGCCTACGTTCCGTACTGCTGAATTGCTGTGTAAGTCGCCTAATATGCTCCATGATGTAAGGTGATCGATATTATTAAAATATGTCGCAGCCAAAAAATGCCTTTATTTAAATACCGAATATCAACCCTTTCTAACTATAAAAAGAAGTCATGATGAAAATGAAATACTAAACGATCTACGAACTAATAAACGATCAAAGAAAAATCGCACATGACACTACGAGAAATGAAACAAAACAATCGTTCAGAAAAGTGTTCCGTGATAATTAATCTTTCAAAAAATATCTATTTAATATTATATATTTTAATTTTAATACTTCTGACGAGTGTTTAATTAACAACGTGTTCTTTCTTATGAAGACTAAACCAATCAATTCATCAATCAATTCATTTGTTTTGGAAAATGATAAACTAAGTCGTTCGTGACCTCGAATAATTTCAGAACGTCAACATAGTGTCAAATCAAATACGCGTTTGCTTGCCTGTTGGTGCGTGCGCACGTGTTATCGGCTAAATAATTAAATAATTAAGTACCACAAAATACTTTTAAATTTATCAAAATGGGCAAAGTAAAACAAGAGCCCGCCGAACAAGAGGACCAGGGAGATGTCAGCATTAAAGCCGAGCCACAAAGTTATGATGACAAAGTTGAACATTGCAGTGTGATTGCCAAGCCGATGGCGCCGAAGAAATTAAGTAAAAAGATTTACAAACTCATCAAGAAGTCCAGTTCTCACAAAAACTACATTAGAAACGGGCTTAAGATCGTACAGAAACAGTTGCGGCTCGGTGAAAAAGGGTAAACAAACATGTTACTTTTAAAATTTGAGGTTATAATGTAAATACGCATTATATTGTTATGTTCAAAAACGGTGTGGCAATTCTGGCCTAGTTACGAAGAATTAAAAATAATTACTGTCATTGTTTTATAAAACGCGCAATATTTCGATGCGATGACATCAACATTGTTTAATAACTATTGCCGAACCATGTTCAAACAGTTTACACTAGTAACATAATCCAAACACTATAAAAACTTACCTGCATTCATAATTCTTCTCTATACAACTTAAGGCTCGAATTTCCTTTATAGCCCGCTGCTGTGGAAGTTCGTAATTTTTTCGTAGATAGTACTCACAAATAGAACGCTTTTTACAAAGTTTCAATATGCGGAGAATCACGATTTACGAGATAAAATTCATTAAAGTTTCAAAAATGTACGAAAATAGTACGCCATTTGCAAATTTTTAGGTTAGATAAAATGTCATGGTAGACGTCAAAGTTGACATTTCACGTTCCGTTGACGTTATAAGTGTTTTTTGTTCAATTTTAAGTCTTGTTTTTTTTTTCATAAATATAATATTTTTATATATTCACATACTTAATGTATGTAATAAATGTGAACCAAGTGAAGTGTCATTGATGCAAGAGCGAGCGAAGCGAGCTCTGGACTTGTGGGCACCCCGACTCGGACAGGTTAGGTTAGAAGGGAATGGCGGGGTCGAGTGAGCGAGCGAAGCGAGCGAATAGACCCCGCCATTCCCTTCGTGGTTATTTTTTTATAAACTACTCAGAAGTAGGAGCCCCGCGAAGCGGGGCTCCGTCGACTGGGCCTCCGGACTGAATATAAAACTTTTTGAGGTTAGGTTACTATAATTAGTTTTTCTCAAGAACGGTTTGTCGCCTTTACATGGGAGTGGTGCTAGGGCATAGGGGGCACCTCCCCTTCCCTCCTCCTGCTAAACGATACTCAATTTTACCTCTTTTTCTAACGCAAATGCTATTCTAACCTCAAAACTTTAACCATGGATATCTCCATAACCGTGGGGCTCCGGGGGGTAGGGGTGGCGCAGAGGGCACCCCCTCCCCCCCACCTCCCCCCTCCACCCCCTCCCGACCCTTAAATCAGCGGGCTATAAAGTAAATTTTAACCCAACTTAAAACCATAAGACCTTAAATACTCAAAAACTGAGTACTTTCTCAAAACATAATGACATATATTTAATCTTAGACAATATCTATCTTTTCCAGGCTAGTCTTCTTCGCAGGAGACATTTCACCCATAGAGATCATGTGCCACTTACCAGCAGTGTGCGAAGAGAAGGACATCCCATACTGCTACACACCAAGCCGCAAAGACATTGGAGCGGCCATGGGCACCATGCGAGGATGTGTTATGGTGCTTGTTAAGGAACATGATGATTATAAGGACTTGTATGATGAGGTTAGGGGAGAAATTAAGCTGCTTGGACATCCAATTTAAGTTAGGAATAAAATACAATTGATGTTTTGTAGTTATGAAACATTGTCCTTAGTTGATTGATATGTGGTTTTGAAAGAACATTCTTTATTTTTCCATTATGTGCAGTGTAGGTGTAATTTGAACCCGTTTTGCTAGGATTAGATATTTTTCATCAATATCTGTAAATTCCTTTTCCATTTACTACCTAGTGTTAATTCAACTATGTTAAATTAAGTAAATTAACTATAGTCATTGTGTGTCTGCAAAAGCCTAAAAAGCTCCTTCTTTTGACTATGAGAGTTTGCCAAAATCAAGAATGGTCAACAGTAACTACAAAATATTCCAATAACTGTTAGTTTACCAAGTAGTATCTTGTCAAATCTTATCTAACAATTATTATCTGTCAATATTGTTACTTAATGTTTTGTATTTTTAATACATGGTAGGCTACTTGAGACTTGTTGATACAATTTGTCAGGCTCAGTTGTATCAATTAGGTTCAATTACTTGTAAGTATAGGTTAAGTACAAAATATTGGTATACAAGAAACATTATTTTATAAAGTTCTTGTGGACCAAGATTTTTTTTAATATAGGCAAATTATTACCTTACTTTTTGTTTTATTTACACATCCAAGAATAAAAACAGGAAAGTATCAAGCTTGTGAAGTCTCAACCTCAATATTATTGCTTAGTAATACTGCTCAAGTCACATCCGAAAGCATGTCCAGCCAAAGTTCATTAGTAGCAAATAAGTATAATTTACTGTAACCTGCGATTCATATTAAGTTACAACAATCTATAAAATTTCTGTAATAGTTTTTCAACTCAGTCGCTAGAACATTATATTCAAGGTTGATTGGGGAAATTTGACAGTTACATGTAGCTTGTTGTGCTGCTGGTGTCTACTGGGACAAAGTTTTTAAATGTTGTTTGATTTGTTTTGAATGGCATTGGTTTGATCACCAAAGTGTAATTTTTATGGTCAGTTTGATCCAGGACAAAGAGTTCTATCCAATTTGTGTTAGATTAACTTCAATATTTCAGACAATGGGGAATTCTACCCTAGTCACAGCGGTGAGTGGAACCGGCGAGAGATGTCGTGCGGTGTCCCACAGGGTTCGGTTCTGGGGCCGCCCCTGTGGAACATCGGTTACGACTGGGTGCTGCGAGCCGACCTCCCTAGCGGCGTCAGCGTCATCTGTTACGCTGACGACACGCTGGTGCTGGCACAGAGGGGGTTGTACGCGGAGGCGGCCGACGTTATGACACGCGTGGTTGCGACAGTCGTAGAGAGGATCCGGCAATTGGGTCTCGAGGTGGCGCTGCACAAGTCCGAGGCCATGTGTTTTCATGGCCGAGGCAATACGCCACCGTCGGGATCCTTACTGACGGTAGGAGGGGTTTCCATCGGCGTCGAGTTGACGCTGAAGTACCTAGGGCTCGTCCTCGACAGCCGGTGGAACTTCGTGGAACATTTCCGACGTTTGGCACCCAAACTGGAGCGGGCCGGGGCTGCTTTCAGGCGGCTCCTGCCCAACCTGGGGGGAACAAACGCCTCCTGCCGGAGGCTCTACGCGGGGGTCGTGCGGTCCATGGCCCTCTACGGGGCCCCGGTGTGGGCGCGTTCCTTGCGGCAGCGTGCTGCCAACTATCTGAACGCGCCCCAAAAGGTGATGGCCCTAAGGATGGCCCGAGGGTACCGCACGATCTCGCGCGAAGCGGTGTGTCGCCTTGCCGGATTGCCGCCATGGGATCTGGAGGCGATAGTCCTCGCGCGCTGCATGATTGGCGCGTGGAGGTACTACTCCGGGGGGAAACTCCGCTGACGCGGCAAATTGTCGTGCAGCGGACATACCTCCGGCGCGATCTCATGGCGTCATGGAGACGACGACTGTCGCAACCCAGTGCAGGGTACGCCACGATAGTGGCGATAAGTCCCCTCTTTGAGGAGTGGCTAGAGAGGCGCCACGGCGTCCTCACCTTCCGCCTGACGCAGGTCCTCACCGGACATGGATGTTTCGGGAGGTTCCTGCACCGAATCGGGCGGGAGGAAACGCCCGGGTGTCACCACTGCGAGGATCGACCGGAGGACACGGTGGAGCACACTGTGCAGGTGTGCCCCGCTTGGGCGGCGCACCGCCGTGTCCTCGAAACGGCGATCGGCGGCGACCTCTCGCGTCCGGCCCTGGTCCAAGCCATGGTCCGGAGCGAGACGGAATGGTACGCCGTTGTCTCCTTCTGCGAAGCAGTCATGCTAGCGAAGGAGGTGGCGGAGAGGGAGAGGAGACCCTCTCGTCCCGGCCGCCGTGGTAGACGCCGCGGGCGTCGGGGGACACCACCTGGTGACCTCCGGCCACCGTAGGCGCGGGCCTGTGGACGGCGAGCTATGGGTGGCTCGCCGTCCGTCCGTCTAGTGACGACAGGCCGTGTCGACGGTGCGTTAGTGTTCCACGCGCGCCTCAAAGAGAGTCAGCACACAGAGGGGCCCGAAAGGGCCGACGCCTGCCGGAGTCGCGGGATTATTCGCAAGAGACACCGTGACTCCGGAACACAAAGGGCAATGAAGGAACATGGATGGGTTTTAGTCAGTAGAAGTCTTACACTCCCTCCCGCTACACCCAGAGCGGGAGGAGTCATTGGATGATATCCCATCCCTAAAAAAAACAAAAAAAAGATAATGGGGAAAGCCTAAAAGAATTTTTGTGATTGCTTTAAGGATTTACTAAAATATTGGTTGTCATTGCATAAATTAGCAAGAATCACAAATCCCATCAGGGCAATTAATTTATTAATGAATGATCAAGGTTACGTTTGGATTGGGAAAAGATGAATAAAACAACAGAATTTAGTTACACATACATTTAATACACTTATTAAAATCTATGGGTACGTAAAAAATGGCAGATTGTCATTATTACTGACAGTGAAGATTGGCAAAATACAATTACTTTTAATTACGCACTAGGATCACTAGAATATCTAAGCTAGAATTCTAGATTTTTAAGGAGTAGATTTCAGTAAACTTAAACATAGTTTAGCAATTTATCCCAGACATCAATGACATTCTGACTTCTCATATCATTCAGTAGTAGGTACCTACACTAAGAATAAAATTTAATAGTGTTATTTGTGTCTGAGTAACCAAAAAAATATAGGCATCTTAACAATAAAAAGGTTTGTTATTAGCTCTTAGTCACACTGTCACACGCAAAAACAGCAGCTATGATAGGCGCCAGGTAAAAAAGACCTTTCCCTATTATCTTTATAGAAAGGTAAAAAAAAAATTGGAATTGTTTTGCACTATTGGAAAACGTGAAGGATCTCGATCATAGATGTCGATTCAAGACTGCATTAATTGCAATAATTTTATTTCTTTGCAAACATAGGTCTGTATGGTACATACCTACACAGTTGTTTTTATAATGATATAAAGTTTTCCATATTTGACCGTCACATGGGCATGCAAAGGATTACAATTTCAAATAAAAAAATTACCAGGGGAATTACAAAATGCCAGAAAGAAAAAAAAATTTATATGGGTCAGTGACCCTAATTGCACAATTATCGGGTGCCTACCATAGTCACACAATCGAAACCACAGCAACTAAGGCCCCATTCCTGGAAAGAAATAATCGTCGCATCACAAGCTAAACTATTCACCCAATCACAGCAGATAGGCATTTCAAAACTTATTTGTTTAAAAACGGGTTTAAGCAATATAGTCCAATTATAAGAATGTTTTATCATCTCTACAAACGCGAGCCAAACAATTATAAAAATATCCCTATGCGTAGGTACCTAGTAAAGTCTACTGAAATCGAATCCTAAATAGTAACTAGTAATATTGAAGCAGTATTTAATTTCATAGATTAACCCTGCTTTTGAATGAGTGCCCAGTAATTTATGAGATCATAGTAATTATTCATTAGAATATTACACTTGCTTGCAAAAAAAGGGCATAAAACAAAACTGGAAAACGTTATGGGCTCGTGGCAATATAAAAATGAGCTGCACGGGTCGACCTTCAATGTTAAACAACGATTGCAGAGGTCAGTCCTTGGATGGTGATATTGCCCATCTATCTCATACCGAGACCCCTCCGTGATTCGAAAAGCACGTTGATCCTAGTAGCGAGACAATTACTCTTGGCTAGGGGTATCTAAATACCTACCCAGTAGTAACTAGTCTGTGGAGAGGTCAGATTTGCAGTAAAATGCTGTTACTCTGCATTCGGTTAGACTACAGCATATCGGAAAAAGGCTGGGCATTATTAATTGACTGGCAAAAAATCTTTGGCCACTCTTGGGCAATGAAGTCAATATTAAAGATTGGGTTGAAAACTATGCATCAAAATAAACGTTATAGGCTAGGCTGGGCTACGCATTGCGCCTTAAAATTAACGTTTTCCATAAGTTTTTTTTTTGCAAGCAAGAACACTTAAATAAAGAAACATACAGCGTTAGGCAACATTATGGATGTACGGCGGGCTTGTTAAAATTACAAATTATTATGTCTATTCAATAGTGTTCTTTATAGATAAGGATAATCTGTAGGTATGTAGTGAAAAGTGATGGTGACAATTTGTACTTCAAATTCTTAGGAGATTATTTAAACTACATGTAGGTACCTATTTTATTGGATTTGTTTTAAGTACACATATATTCGAGTAGGTAGGTATACCTGCAGGTGGCATAACTTAGTTGATGAATGATGAAAAATATTATGGCCTCAAGTGTAAGCGAACTTCAGACAACAAATTTTGAAGAAAACCGCTATGAAGAGTGTAATAGACAATGCTCGATTTTTAAATAAATGAAAACCACAAAAAAATAGAAATGTTTTCTCAACTTTTCATTTTCCCTAAAACAAATCCAACATTGAACACCACTTAATATTACAAAAACGTTAAATCTACGATAGATGTGTTTAAATAGTTTCATCGCATCTACAATCAAAGCCGTAATCCAATTTCGATCTTACAACACTCATTTAAGGTTTAAAATTGTTCGCTTAACTAATAGGTATAAGCTTAGTTAAGGCTAATCAGGCTTAAATAAATAGGTTCTAAGATCATTGTGCGTGAGTTTATATTACGAAGTGACGATACTAGCAAAAGTTTACGAATTCGGACTGCCTTTGGTCTACAATACATTGAGGCCTTCAATAAATAGCTCTATTATCAGACCCATAAAGGGCAAATTTGCGGGAACATCTTCGATACATCCAACTGCTCCCCCAACGTCCTCATTTACACTTTAAACCGCTTTATGTAAGGTTTATTATTCAAAATAACAAAACCTTGGCTTCTTACATGTTTAATTTAAGCGTTAAAATACGCCATCGATTTGAAGTCTACAAATGCTAGTAAAGCCACACGCTCAGGATTATTATGTTGAAGTCTCAGTTGATTTCAGAGTTATTATTAAAATATCAACACAGAACAAATAGTAAATCTTTCACTTCACTTTTAAGTAGGTACCACAGACTACATAGAGATACTACGTATGTAGGTACAGACGATAGCACATCAAGATACCCGAAACTGTCAAATTTTGCCAATCAACCTTGAACCTAATGGGCCATAAAGTAGAAAAGAAAATCTATTTAAGTTTGACAGATTGGTGTAGCTCGATGTGTGGGCGTATGTATTTACATTTATTCTCTACTGAAATATATTTTTTCAGTTACATCTTTAAAGTCAAGGTAATCTTGATTTTTCAGCCATTTAACACTTGGCTCAAAAACTGTCTTCAGTAAGGGCTTGCCCCTTATCTACACATAACGACACTCGCAAAGTATATTACGTACCCACTACACTCAACAATCGATAAATCTCTCAACACACATCATTTACAACACTACGGTCAGCAAAACAAACTGAATCCAAAAAATAAAAACCACCACAAGGCCCTGCAGTGTGATTCTGTAAACATCTAAAAATAAATTAACATATCACAATGTAAGCTTAGCTGAAGTGAGCTGTCAATCCTTACAATCAAGACGGATTGACGGTTCACTTCATTTCCACCCCACCTAACTTTAGGTAGGTACACGAAGAGAATATGTTGATAGAATAGAGCGGCTCTAATCTCTCACCGTATAAGCTTAGCTGAAGAGAGCATGAACTTAGCTGTCAAACCTTACAATCAAGATGGAATGACAGTTCACTTCATTTCCACCCCACAGCTAACTTTAGGTACACGAAGAGATGTTGATAGAATAGAGCGGCTCTAATCTCTCACTGCATAAGCTTAGCTGAAGACAGCATGAACTTAGCTGTCAAACCTTACAATCAAGATGGAATGACAGTTCACTTCATTTCCACCCCACCTAACTTTAGGTACACGAAGAGATGTTGATAGAATAGAGCGGCTCTAATCTCTCACTGCATAAGCTTAGCTGAAGACAGCATGAACTTAGCTGTCAATCCTTACAATCAAGATGGAATGACAGTTCACTTCATTCTCACTATCTAAGTTAACACAGTGAGTTGTTCACAGAATAGATCGGCTATTCTAATTTAGATTACTGATGTTGATTCTTATTTCAATCATGCAAAAACAAAAACTAAATTATTAAACCAAAGCAATTTTTTCGATCCGTACCAGTCAGGTCTGCGGAATTTCGTTGGTTAATTTAATTTTTATAGAATTAAATCAACAATAAGATACGAACGGTACAACTATTTTCTAAATGTTCCTTTGGCAAACTTCGTGTTTCGCCAGTCGTTGAATTTCTATCAGCTGCCCGTTGCACTTGGTGCAGACCGGACGCTCTCAATCAACTTTTGAAGTATTTAGAGTTGTTATTACTCTTTTAACTTAATGTAATTTATTTTAAAATGGTTGGTAAGCTCGTTTGTATTCGGAAATGCGATGACTGCCGAGGGACATTAAGAAAATAATTGTAGGTACAGTACAAGTCTCATCTCTAAATACCTACTACTAAAAAATCATCAACAAAGTGGAGTTGGACTGTTTTGCTGACCATTGTCAACATCTTTGGTATGTTACGCGTGGTTTGACCGTACTGATCACAGTTCTGGTTTGTTCCTATCACAGACTACACCTACCGAGCTTCGTCAAGCAATACTGACGCCAAACTTTTTATTTGCTATCCTAGGATTTGATTTTGGGATAGAACCATCTCAAAGTATACTGTTGGTGAAATATTTGTTGGTGTTTCAAGCGACCAAACCTCCATTTACACTAAGTGACTCCTTAGTAAGTGTGCTGTTGAATCTTCAACTCTAGGCCTCAACAGGCATAGTTGAAAATCCATCAGCCTAAGCTTAGTAAAAACGAGAATTAGCGCCTATTTCTGAAATACCTTGGTCTGAATAATTGCCCGCCTTGGTAGATTTGATAACAGACAATAAACATTGAATTTGCTATTTTTAGAGCCTATGAACATGGCGTATTTTTACACAGACAACGCACGTTTAACGAATGCGCGTTCACGGCGCTATAGATGACCAAAAAGCAGTACTGTCTGCGTCTTAATTTCGTTTGAAGCGCGTTAGCGTGCGTCAGTGCGATTCTGTAAACATGTCGAAGTGAACACTTAGGCGAAGTGAACGACTAGTGAGCTGTCACATCATACAAACAAGATGGCATGACAGCTCACTTGTCGTTCACTCCACCTAATTGATCACGGTGAGATGTCAACAGAATCGACCGGATGCATGTCATCGGCGCGTTAAAAAGAGCCTTGTTGTGCAAAGGCCCTTAGATGAAGGTCTTGACATTTTCATTCAAAGATTCTACCACAAAATCAAGTCCAATTCGTCATACTTACAATTAAAAACAACTATAAAAATTATAAGCAATTGAATTCGGCACCTTACTCCTAAATAACTTATATTCTAAGGGAAAGTGATGTATATATTACGATGAGTAAGTAAATAAATTTAATTCATAATTTTGTTTAGCGTGTTAAAATGTAAAATGCTGTTCGGTTTAAAGGATTGCCAGATTTTTCCAGATTTTTAATTGATTAAAAATAAGATTCAATTTTTATACATACTTCATGAAACTTTTGATGTAGACAGAGTCAGAAAATCTGACACCGGTCGAACAGTAACTGGATTGTGGAGATCATAGGCGGTCGCTCCATGTAGAATACGAATACTGCTATCATCACTAGTTGGGAAATGGCTATGCAGATTGCCTGACTCCGATGAAAGTTACAACCTCTCACGTCCGTTTTTTTTGTACACTTGGCTAAAATACATCATCATCTGCCTAGCCTGTTCTCCAGTAAATTTCTATATCCGTTCCGTGTCCGTTTTGACAAGAAACCGATCCCGGGAGTCAAACCGAATTCAGCTGAATACTAGTATTTTACGTGGAGCTGCTGCCCATCACACCGTCGCGTCACTACCTCTACGACCTCTTAACCGGGTGACACGGTACTTTTTGGTAAAATCTACATGAAGTTCAAAAATAAAATAACTATATGAATAAAAATGCTATGATTAGTCTCTCTCAAATCTCTTAATTAAAACACTGATTAAGCTACATAGCATATTAAGTTAAAAATACACGCCCATTCAAAAACACACGCTGGTTTTTTAATCCGGCAACCTTCAACATAGAAAAATATTCTTTCCTGGCAACCCCGACATGAAATGGCATTGTACCATCAAACTTTTCATAAAATTCGTTCCTAAACGACCCTAACACGAACTGCTACAAGCACCAAGCTACACTACCTTCAAATCTGCGCTCATTTTACTTTAATTTAAACTTTAAACCTTTTTGTTAAGGTTGGAAATCGTACAGGCGAAATTAAAGTGCTGGGGTTCATTAGATTCTGGTGTAGAAATAAGGTAGATGAGTAAATTAAACTACTACGATATTCAAAAATTCGTTAAAAGAGCAGATAACTGAACTCTCAACCTCAAGTTCTTAGTTTTGAGGAACTAAAACCATATAATTATTATACAGGGACAAATAAATTAATTAATTAGTGAAGCCCCGAAACGGTGAGGTTTAATTTTAAACTTCTTTTACACATATTATGAAACAGCAAGCTGTTGTTTGAATATTTGAAAATAAAATATTTTTTTTATTCCAATACAATCAAATATCGAGTTGAAATAAAGAATTAAGATAGTTTTTTTTTTTTTTTGAGATTGCTTTGCTCTTGACTCTAATCTAGGTCAGAGGTGACAAAGACAAAGTCGGCGATCTCGGCGAGCTCGCTCCGAGCTTACCTGCCTGTTCACTCAACTTTGAAGAGATTAGGACTGTATAAGTTCGGAAACACAGCAACACAAGCTTATTGTTTTATCGTCATGTTGATAGTTAATTTATTGTGTCCCTGTATTTTATTTTCAAAACGCATTCATTATTATTATAACTCATCTATTTTCACACTGTAAAAGGACAACACATTTATACAACAACACAACAACGATCTTCATGCATAAAACCTTAGCTCTAAGAGATTGAGCTCAAATTCCCTTACCTTACCGCGAGCGCAACTCAATTTACATATCAATGGAAAGTAGACTAAAACTATGTTTATTAAGGTCGAATTTCGCGCTTCGTGACCAAACATTGAGGCTGGTGTTTTCATAACTTAAAAATAAGTTATTTTATTGAAATTTAAATAATGGAAAATATTATAAATAATGTAGTATCTTGCTTGTTAAAGACTCAAAAGATTACGTACTATTTTTAAAAAGAATTCCTTTACAGTTAAATAAATTATATTGATTACATAGATTTATATAAAATCATTTATAATTAACTAAAAGCCAATTAGCTACTGATACACAAGAATTAGCAAATACAAGTACATAAGCTATAATCAAAATACTGAATGAATATACCTTATTTTTTTAGCAGAAACAATATTTTCTTAATCTTGGCATAATCTGACGAAACTGCCCACAGAGATGTTCACCTTAAGTTCGTCTTAAAATAATTGTCATCATATCTTAAAATGCACACATTTTTATCAAATTACAGCTTGTTTTAATTGACCTTTGACTTACAGTCGTATTAAATACAGTAATTACTTTTGCGCATACAAATACAAGGTTTAGGACAAAACTTCACAGATGTGATTAACAGTGATAGAATTAAAGAAAAAGAAAACAGGAAATATCCCTAAAGGCGGATACAGACATTGCTAAGGCATGCGCAGCGTACGGCACTCACGCTTGGTTCGCAATATGTGTGTGGACGTCCATACTCATGAGGTGAGGCATGTGCTACGCACGTGTGAGCGAGCCAGCGTATGTCGGCAAACGTTCCACGATCATTACAATGCGTTTCAAAAAGAATAGGATCGGCTTAACGCCCTTTTGTGACGTCATAGCTGTCAATTCGAACAAATTAGGTAGGGTGAGCAAAGCAAGATTATTTTTTAATTATTATTTACAAATTTTGAGTGAAATGAAATGTAGTGCATATAAAACTTAGTTGCATATCAATAACGGTTTATTTTACTTTGTTTAAATAAGCCTTAAATCAAATTTAAATAAAAACGTTTCATAGTAGTAAATTAGATAAATATAATAAGTATGTTATTATTTAGAGTCTTTATTACTTATTTTAAACCATACCATAACACTTATTTCACTCAAAATTTGTAAATAATAATCTTGCTTTGCTCACCCTACCTAATTTGTTTGAATTGACAGCTATGACGTCACAATATGGCGCTAAGTCGATCCTATTCTTATTTGAATCGCATTGTACGTGTAAAAAGGAAGAACACTCACTATACGAGGCGAGCGCCGCGCACGACGCACGACACATATTGCCTCGGTTGAAAAATGTACACGCACCGACATTCCCTGGCTCGCCCTGTACGTGCGTAGCAGATGCATCGCCACAACTGAAGGTAGGCACGCACATGGCAAGGCAAGTGTTTTGCACGCGGTTTGACCCAAATATGCGTCAGTCGACTTGACGTGACAATGCATGATTAAGATGTAAAAAAAGGATAGTGTTATGCGCCTTGTATAACTCAGTCTGCCTCACACACACATCATAGTAGGTACCCTGAGCATGCGCTGGTTTTAATTTTACTCGAGGCGTGCGTTGCGAGGTATGCGCGGCGCATGCCTCATATCCGCTTTAAGTTGCAGCAGAATCCCTGCAAGTTAGCTACTTGAAAATATGAGTTCACTATCATTATAGACAACCATCACATCATTCTGTGATTATCCTTCAAGCAACTTTTCCGACATGAGTTAAATTGACGTCAACGTCATGTTTACAACAAAGTCAGTTTTCCAAGGAAGAGGACGAAAACGATGGCGTAAATTGTCCTCAATAAAATTTGTATCACTCAAGATCTGTCGGCTAATATTTAAGCAGGCCAAAAACACTTTCAAACACCAGCCTCCTAGACCGAGCCGTGTACAATATATCATTACAGTATAAGTAAGTGCAACGACGACTATGCTAGTGAGCAGTGTTTAAGTGTAGACGTGGAAAAGTATCAGTATGGTCAGTATTGTGCTCATGAAGCACATCGACACTGGCAGGAGCACCGCGAAACGGAGGGACCTGCAAGGGAAAAGATAATTTAATATACGTTTATTGGTCACCAACATTCTAAGCATTGGTGACTTAGTGCGCGTTTACGGAGACGCGGGGCGTCAAGCGTCGCGTGCGGCGTGGCGGCACGTACTAAATTCAAACATAATTATGGCGTTGTATGAGAGCGTTTACGGAGAAGCCATTTTACAGGCGTTTGCTTGAAATGCAGGTGGAGCCCAGTGCGTTGCAAACATACGGCGATACCCACTACCGCAGACTATCCCCGAAAACCCAAGTCACATTCCCCAATTTTTACTGATTCCCCGCTAATTCCTCTCATAGAAGAAAAATAATAATAGAATTTTCTTTTTTTGTAAATTTTCACATTTTTTCCAAAAATTACGAAAAGCTGTTTAGACGTGATTCTCATTTTAAATCAGCTACTGATTGGTTGGGAAAAAAAAATGGGTTGTTCCGGCACATTGGCAACCTGGCTTGAGTGTCAAGCATCCGGAGCGGCGGTGCACGCCCTGCTTTTCCCTAAACAACGTCATACATTTGCATATTATGTTTGTGTTTATGCGTATGATGATGCGTCCCACTGCACGCGCCGCCTCTCCGTAAACGAAAAAAAAAAACGTCCGACGCCCCACTCGACGCTACGCCGCACGCGACGCTCGACGACCCGCGTCTCTGTAAACGGGCACTTAGACTGCGTTTCTACCAGAGTTATCAGAGGATAGCGAGGGATGTGTCTGTTAAACCTAAAAATCTTGCGCTAAGCGAAGCTAGGTAACTGAAGCGCCTCTATTGGTTCTTAACAAATTCATCCCTACCAATTTAAACATTATTCTCGACAAAACTATCGTATTTAATACCGCTGCAGATTGCTATAATTGAGTGTTGCTGAGCAATAATTACTCAAAAAAGTTGCCCGAGTTTACGCGCTTTTAAGCTAAGCGTATGCTGAGACACAAGTGACGCAGGTCCACATAGCGTTCTATTATATGATACAGTCACCTCCAGTAAGGCAGATGTCAGAGCGGCGGTTGGTGCTGGTTGAGAGTGGGATGCGGCACGTGCGGCACGTCAGCTGAGCGGCACAGTGCGGTGGTGACGTCAGGCCCGGGCTCGCTGTCTATATTATATTATACAGTCACCTCCAGTAAGGCAGATGTCAGAGCGGCGGTTGGTGCTGGTTGAGTGTGGGATGCGGCACGTGCGGCACGTCAGCTGAGCGGCACAGTGCGGTGGTGACGTCAGGCCCGGGCTCGCTGTCTATATTATATTATACAGTCACCTCCAGTAAGGCAGATGTCAGAGCGGCGGTTGGTGCTGGTTGAGTGTGGGATGCGGCACGTGCGGCACGTCAGCTGAGCGGCACAGTGCGGTGGTGACGTCAGGCCCGGGCTCGCTGTCTATATTATATTATACAGTCACCTCCAGTAAGGCAGATGTCAGAGCGGCGGTTGGTGCTGGTTGAGTGTGGGATGCGGCACGTGCGGCACGTCAGCTGAGCGGCACAGTGCGGTGGTGACGTCAGGCCCGGGCTCGCTGTCTATATTATATTATACAGTCACCTCCAGTAAGGCAGATGTCAGAGCGGCGGTTGGTGCTGGTTGAGTGTGGGATGCGGCACGTGCGGCACGTCAGCTGAGCGGCACAGTGCGGTGGTGACGTCAGGCCCGGGCTCGCTGTCTATATTATATTATACAGTCACCTCCAGTAAGGCAGATGTCAGAGCGGCGGTTGGTGCTGGTTGAGTGTGGGATGCGGCACGTGCGGCACGTCAGCTGAGCGGCACAGTGCGGTGGTGACGTCAGGCCCGGGCTCGCTGTCTATATTATATTATACAGTCACCTCCAGTAAGGCAGATGTCAGAGCGGCGGTTGGTGCTGGTTGAGTGTGGGATGCGGCACGTGCGGCACGTCAGCTGAGCGGCACAGTGCGGTGGTGACGTCAGGCCCGGGCTCGCTGTCTATATTATATTATACAGTCACCTCCAGTAAGGCAGATGTCAGAGCGGCGGTTGGTGCTGGTTGAGTGTGGGATGCGGCACGTGCGGCACGTCAGCTGAGCGGCACAGTGCGGTGGTGACGTCAGGCCCGGGCTCGCTGTCTATATTATATTATACAGTCACCTCCAGTAAGGCAGATGTCAGAGCGGCGGTTGGTGCTGGTTGAGTGTGGGATGCGGCACGTGCGGCACGTCAGCTGAGCGGCACAGTGCGGTGGTGACGTCAGGCCCGGGCTCGCTGTCTATATTATATTATACAGTCACCTCCAGTAAGGCAGATGTCAGAGCGGCGGTTGGTGCTGGTTGAGTGTGGGATGCGGCACGTGCGGCACGTCAGCTGAGCGGCACAGCGCGGTGGTGACGTCAGGCCCGGGCTCGCTGTCTATATTATATTATACAGTCACCTCCAGTAAGGCAGATGTCAGAGCGGCGGTTGGTGCTGGTTGAGAGTGGGATGCGGCACGTGCGGCACGTCAGCTGAGCGGCACAGTGCGGTGGTGACGTCAGGCCCGGGCTCGCTGTCTATATTATATTATACAGTCACCTCCAGTAAGGCAGATGTCAGAGCGGCGGTTGGTGCTGGTTGAGTGTGGGATGCGGCACGTGCGGCACGTCAGCTGAGCGGCACAGTGCGGTGGTGACGTCAGGCCCGGGCTCGCTGTCTATATTATATTATACAGTCACCTCCAGTAAGGCAGATGTCAGAGCGGCGGTTGGTGCTGGTTGAGTGTGGGATGCGGCACGTGCGGCACGTCAGCTGAGCGGCACAGCGCGGTGGTGACGTCAGGCCCGGGCTCGCTGTCTATATTATATTATACAGTCACCTCCAGTAAGGCAGATGTCAGAGCGGCGGTTGGTGCTGGTTGAGAGTGGGATGCGGCACGTGCGGCACGTCAGCTGAGCGGCACAGTGCGGTGGTGACGTCAGGCCCGGGCTCGCTGTCTATATTATATTATACAGTCACCTCCAGTAAGGCAGATGTCAGAGCGGCGGTTGGTGCTGGTTGAGTGTGGGATGCGGCACGTGCGGCACGTCAGCTGAGCGGCACAGTGCGGTGGTGACGTCAGGCCCGGGCTCGCTGTCGCGGCGGACCTTGCCTACACACACACTGATGTTTACTCAATCATGTTGTTGTTCGACGCATAGACGTGGGCAGAGATTTAAACAATAGAGATATGGTCGGCCAAAAGTGTGCTTCTTTGCCTACACAATACAATAAACACAACATAATTACGGCATCCGCATATGGCATGTATGACACGCACAAACACTCCGCTGACCGCGTGGCGAGTACGCGGGCCAATTGGTTGGTCCAAAAAAATACCAACCAAATTGAGTACCTCCTCCTTTTTTGAAAGCCGGTTAAAAAAGTACGGTACGTCCTGCCCTACTAGGTAAGTTAATGTTTATAAGGGCAAGTCAAAATTTTGCTACAATTTGCGCTCCAACTTGTGCCTAGTTGAACGGTGTTAATGCTGGACAGCGGCCGCCGCGCGCATGACGCCCCTACAAAGGGCCCTGTGCGTTTCGCATCCATCGGCTACCCGCGACCTTCATAAGGTCATCGGAACACACACTACACTTGGCTCAGGCCTAGATCCAACAGTGGACGTCTATCGGCTGATACGATGATGGTGATAATATATTTGAATAATAAAACACGTAAGGATGGCTGTATAGTTTGGGTTCAAACCCTACATCTGACAAAAAAAATATATACTGCCGGTCGATTCTGTGTATGTACACTATGGTGGAGTGAACGACCAGTGACCTGTCATGCCATCTTGTTTGTATGGTTTGACAGGTCACTTGTCATTCACTTCGACATGTTTACAAAATCGCACTGCAGGTCTTTGACGCGCAAAATGACCGCGACAGTTCAGTAGACGGTTAAATATGGCCAAAACTAAGAACATAAATGAACTCACTAGTGAAGCACAGACAGCCGGTCTGCTGGCTGGCTTGCAGCGACGTGGTAGGTCGCAGCTCCTTCTGCTCTTTACTTTGCTCGTTCACGCATTTCTGGTAGTAGTCGAACTCCTTCACGTACCTGTGAGGGAAAATTAACTGTATTCAGAATTGTTCCAACATCGTCACAAGTGTTGATACGCGGAACAGGGTGTTAATGCCATTCAGCAGCAACCCGCAAAAAAGTAGAATTCCCTGGCGGAGTCTGTGTTTCCCGAAAGGTACAACCTGGGAGTATTGAAGTCAAGATTGAATGGGTTTCTTCTGGGCAAGCGTGCTCTATCTTCGACCGCATCATCGCTTACTATCAGGTGAAATAGTGATCACACGTGTGCCTATCATCTATACTATATACTATCTACTTCTACTAATATTATAAAGCAGAAGAGTTTGTTTGTTTGTTTGGTTGAACGCGCTAATCTCAGGAACTACTGGTCCGATTTGAAAAATTCTTTCAGTGTTAGATAGCCCATATCATCGAGGAAGGCTATAGGCTATATATCATCACGCTAAGACCAATAGGAGCGGAGCAGTAATGAAAAATGTTACGCAGACGACGTTGCACGGGCCAGCTAGTCAATAATAAATTTAAAAAAATCTCAATTGAAAAGGGAGGATCCCCGACCAGACTGGTGTTGTGTCTGGTGGGCAACTGCCCGATAGTTGTCTTTCGGGCGGTTGTATATGTTCTAGTCGCGCGGAGAATGTTGACAACGTGATGTAGTGTGTTGCTCCTCGTTGGGATTGTGGCGTTATAGATGGCGCTACGTGTTTAGTTAGTATGTAGCGCTATAAAAGATGCCTAAGTTACTTTCAAACATAGGGAAGGATGTACAATTTTTTTTACTATTAATAGGCACGCGTTTGACGACTATCTCTACATGGACCAGTCTGCTAGCTTGTGATGATGAAGAGCATCTTACCAGACAGGAGGCCACCGGTTGTCAGAGAGATAGTCTCGGGAGGGTTGACTCAGGTGCCGAGCGCGACACACGCGGTCGTAAGCGCCACATAGCCGCCACATGCACCAGTCTGCGAGATTGTGAGCGTTGTGCAACTGGAATTAAAGAAAATATTGAGGATTCGAAATATCACTTCCAAGCTCAACAAAGATTGCCAAGGGGTAATATTGTTATGTTAATTACCTTGACTGGCTCCAGTAGCGACAAAGCTATCTCGACGACTTGGTCATCATCACCACACACTCTGTGAATAAAATAACAAACATTAGAATCAAAAATGGAAGATGGTATGAACACAGGAAGAGGGCATTTTGGAATAACCGACTGTAGTAAGGCGTACTGTGTCAAATTGTAGCAGTATAATTCTATTCGTAGCTATTTTACTACGATGACACATAAACCTAGTCTAGGCATCCTAGCCTATGACCCTGGCATCCAGGCGGCTCATGCAAGTCTGTTCTAAGCTCCAGCAGTTCTAGCATGTGGTAGCTCTCCAGCGAGTATCTAGTAGCGTATAGTGACCCACCTGTCTCTCTGCTGCAGCTGGTCTATGACCCTGGCCTCCACGAGGTTCACGAGCCGGTTCATGCACAGTCTGTTGGCCAGCTCCAGCAGTTCCAAGCACCTCGTAGGGTCCACTGCTGGGATCTTGTCGCTGTAGATGTAACTCAGCAGGATGTGGAATGCGTACATTTTCACTCCGGGGAAGGATATCTGTAGAGTAAGACGAAGTTAGACAACACATTTTGTACAATTAATTTAATCACACTATGGAAGAATCGACATATTTATTTACTACCTCTTTGAAAACTAGAAGACTGAAGTATCTTAGCCGTGAAGTTCAAGAGTTTGATCTATCACTGAAAAAATCTGAAACCGATTTAACGACATGATTCCACCATCAGGACGTCGTGGTGAGCCAGGTGGATGCCATGCCGTCGAGCAGCTGAACGTAATGCTGGTGTCTGTAAGTATACTAACCACGCGGGAGGTGCTTTCGCGGAAGTGGCCTTGGAACATGGCCTTCATGGGGTCGCAGCGAGCCATCAGCACGGCGCGGTGAGCCAGGTGGATGCCATCGTCCAGGTCGAAGGTCACGTCAGCGAATAGCGCGCGTTCCACGTACATGTCCCGGAGACGCGCTCCTAGAGGCTGAGAGAGAAAGATCGGTGTTCAGACTGGCGAAAGAAATCATCTGCTCGCTACACAAGCTACTATCCTCATCATTAACTGGCAAAGCTACAACGATCGGCCTCGTGTTTGTCGTTTTTAGCGAGCTGTATGCTTGTATGAAGTCACGCTAACTCGGTATTTGTACAAGTACTTGCTGAAGATTTTTAACTCGGTCTAGACAGAACTATTTAAAATTACACAAAGTTTCATAATAATTTACAGTTTTATGTGAAAGAATCTTAAGGACACATTCGGCGTTTATGTTGTCAACGGTTTCTCAGAGATCGTTGGCTTTCAATTTGATTTGGCTTGACTTGACGCGGTTTAAGCCAAGCAGATTTTTGAAAAAGATTTCGATTATCGAAAAAGTAATCACTACTGCAAAATTTTGCAACAATTAGCGTCATATTTCAGCGAATTTACACAAAACCTTAACAAATTATACACCTAAACTTTACCCACGAATAGCCCCATCCATTGAGGAAAACCGCATGGAAATCCGTTTAGTAGTTTTTGAGTTTATCACGAACAGACACAGACAGACAAACGCTGCAAGGGGGACTTTGTTTTATAATATACTAGCTGTCCCCCGTGGGTTTGCTCCCGTCAACTGGCTACCGTAACTTATATTTTTTTTGCTTTTAAACCTTCAATTATTCAACTCGGTCCAGCCGTACTCGAGTTTTAGCAAGACTAAGGAACAGCAATTAATTTTTATATAATAAGATATATTTCAAGTTAAAACTCACCGTATGGAACTGAAGCATGAAGCCTTTGTCGAACAACAAGTGCTGATCCAGGATGAACTGACTAAGCTTGGTGAGCTCATGGAAGCCGAGTAACTCAGCCGCCTGTCTGATTTCCTGGTAAAGACGTAACAATGCAAGTCAACGATTTGCTGGAAGATCACACTTTCAAAGTGTTTACTTGTATTTACTCAAGCTGTATGAGTGTTTTTTTATACTTACACCATATCGTTAATGTCAACATTCCCTTAGAGCCTATGGAAACGGCGTATTTTTAACACCCCGACGACACCAGCGGGTCATAATATTAATCAAACAACAATGTGTTAAATTTAATTTTCAGCTTTATCGTTTAAAAAAAGCATTAAGGTTCAAGATTAGTTTGACAGCTTGATATGCTTTCTGATTCTGCTAAAGTGGCCTTTTTAGATCCGCAGTACTTCCTGCACCTGAATTTAATTTAAAACGCCGTGTGCTCAGTTCCTTAATAACTTAGTACCAAAGCGTACGAAAAAAAAGATTTCGTCACTTTTACCAGACGGCTCTTATTCTGTTTTTAACCGACTTCCCAAAAAGGAGGAGGTTATCAATTCGGTTGTACGTTGTATGTTTTTTTTTTTTGTGTTTGTTACCTCATAACTCCGACAATTATGAACCGATTTGAAAATTATTATTTTATCTGAAAGGATATACTTGCAGATTGGTCCCATTTAAATTTTATGAAAATCGGTTACGAACTTTGGATTTTAAATCGAAATAGCTGGAATTCGTCTACTTGGATGATAGTTTTATGTCACCCAAGTAATCGAAATTGCGTATTTTGCTTTTCTGCGATTTTGCAGTGGTGTTTTTAGGTGTGGGGTACCACTAAAAAGTGAAAAATAAAAAACTTTTCACAAAAAAAACACTACAAAGTAAAAAATAACTTTAACTAACAAAAACACCGACTTCCAAAATTAAAGTTATTTTTTACTTTGTAGTGTTTGTTTTTTGGAAGTCGGTTGTATTTTTTTGTAAATAGTTTTTTTAGTACTTACGTAAAATGTTACGTAATAGTGGTCGAGTACGTTTAAAAACTCGCACAAAGACAAGCTTATACTACCGTATCTTCGCTCTAACGAAACTTTTCAGTGGGGTATGAGTAATTATTGAAATTTTTCAAACATAACACATTTCTACCCGTTCACCCATTGGGTACTCGACAGATGCTATATTACAAAATTCTTCAAGTACATGATCCCAGAACCCCATACATTTTTGTTGGTTTTTTGTGTAGATTATTATGTCAATATTTCAAAAACTGTTATCATTAAAAGTTGTGTTTTGGTTTTTACCACGCATGCATGAGCCATTCGCGAATATTTTAATTAATGAAAGCCCATGCAAGAATAAAATCTGATAAAATAAGCCACACGCTGTATTTATAAAATACATCGATGGAGCCAAACAATTTAATATCTTTAATACAATGACAATAATACAAAGTCTTTAGAAAAGCTTCACGCAGTTCTAATTTAGAGGAAAATTGATAAAACCGTAAATTACAGTACAAGGTATATGTAAATAATATTTTGCATTAATTATTATAATAATATGGTGATCAATCTAATGAATACAAAATAAAAATAATATAAAAATTAGTACCACACTTTCATAAGATAGTTTTTAAAGTTTTATACCTGACTTCATTTTAACTCCAAGGCCCACTTGCACAAACCAAAGTAATTTTTCAACTCCGAGTTAGTTTTAACTCAGGGCTTATAGTATATGGAACATTAATTGTTAGTTAATCTCTAGTTAAAAAAGTACCTATGGAGTTTCTTGTCCGTTCTTCTCAAAATCTACTTTTCCGAATGGACAGTAGAGTCACTGTATTATCTATATTATATTATTTTAAATGTAAATGATGACGTTCCAAAGTGTCGTTTAATGGTTTAATCGAAATAAACATATTGACTTTGTTAGCAACTATCTCTTCGTTAAAATAAAAATAAAAGATATTCTCTGGTTCCCGCGTGCGAAAAGAAAGTTTAAAATGTTTATGTAACAAGATTATTTAAATTGAATGTGACTTAGGTCCCTTAAGAAAGTGTAATAGAAAAATGATAAACTACAAAGAAATACATCCACAACCATTGAAACAGGGTGCTGTTTTTATAATAATAATAATGATCAAAATTAATAATTATGAATTTGTTTTTAATGGTATAATTTATTGCAATAACATTTACCAGTAACAATCCGATAGCAGCTGACTGCAAAACATTTTTGTTATTATAAAATTATTAATTTTATATATATTTTTTAATTTGCAATATATTTTATTTGTCGTGGGTACATAGAATAGAAAATGGAAGCACAGTAGAGTAGAAAAATGTTAAATATAAATTAATTAATATAAAATTTATTACCTGTCTTTTTATTAAAATTGGATTTTAATTAGTTAATTAGTTTAAGTCTTTTCATGAATATTATCAAGCTTTTCTAATTAAGTAACAATTAAAATGATGTTATTAAAAAGACAGCAAGAAATTAGTCGAAGTCAATTATAATAAATTACTTAAAATACACATAGTAAAATACAAATATAATATTAATAAATACTAATACAAAGCTAAAGCTTATTTAAAATTTAACAAAAAGCGGTTTAGTGATGAAGTGATAGAAATTATTGCAGTAAAGGCTTCAAATTTTTTGAAGGATAACTTTTAAAACTGATATCTCTAAAATGTTTAAAACTAAGTCGCTGTTTACCTCTGTCTGTTTCTCTGCGTATTTTTTATACTTATATATTTCTAAGCGACGCAACAGAATGAGATACTTTCACTAATAGAAGGAACGGTAAATGAGTTAGATTTGACTTGTTTCTTCTTCTTTTAAATAAAACGTTGCGCCACACTAGGAAATTCTCCTGTATCGTGGGTGCGTTAACAAACATACAAAGTTACATACACAAACAGCCAGACCCGGAACACCTGACTGTTTTAACTGTTGGACACCTATAAAATAAGTGGCTAGTAATACTATAAAATAAGTTCTTGCAATAGATAACAAAATACAGTTAAATTTAACACGGACAATGGGCATTGAAGATTTTTATCTACGTAGCCTTTTTTGCAACTATCCAATCTTTCTGGATTGTTAGCGATTTTTCCGACTTTTATTTCCTCCACTTGGCGGCGCCACATGTGCCACGATAAATAAACATAAGCCGCAACTATTGCAAAACCGTCAGTTTTTAAATCGCCGATCTATTGCATTTTCCCTGTATAATCTGCATCCCTCAATCACTCCATCACTAAACCAACCAAACCTTATCCTTACAGCTATAAGGCTCAATATCGACTGACCTGCTGCTTGAAGGCGCTGCTATCCAGGGCACCAGTGTATATAAAGTTGACTATCTCTTGCATGACAGTCTGTGAGATTAGCTTGCTCATAGTCACTATAGTTTGTGTTTGGGATGTCGCGTGTTGAATTTTGTCGCACTGGAGGGTAAAATATATATTTTTAGGAACTGTTTTCATGTTATTCAAGTCTTTCAGATGATTATGTCACCGGGTTAAAAAGATTTATTAGGGAGAGAGATTGTAATAAATCTTTTTTGGAATACAAACTTTCGATATATTGCGTACAGATTATTTTAAATACAAAAGACACTTATCGAGAAGTAAGAGCTTAAGATCCCACGCGATTTATTATAAACTTACGGCATTTGCAATCATCCGATACAAATACAATAGGTAGTTAAAAAGAAAAAACAGACTAAAACTAAAGATTTTTTTCTAGTCGATTCTAGAATTTCTATATTTAATTTATGTTAACATATTGATGTCTACATAAATTAATTAATAACGAAAATATAGATCTACAAATTTAGTTCCAAGTAGGCACCTATCTTCTTGCTGACCCTTGAGCATATTACCCTAAGTAATTCTGAAGTTGATGTGCCAATGTAATCGGTGAGACTAAAATAGGCCAGGTCAATCTCTCCGTAGCCTGCTGTTTAAAACAGAAAATAAAAAAAAGATTCTATAGCTAAAATGAAAAGTAACAGCGAAATGTTACCTTAACAACTCTGATAGAGATGATCGCGGGGTGGTTGACCTCTCTGTATAAGTCCGGAGGTTTTTTACAGCTGTCACTCAGAGGCAGGATCTGACATGAAGAGCGGCGCTTGATCTGATCCCATACCCTGGAAATAAAGTCATTATTAGTATTTTGAATGTAGACTAACGTAGAGCAAGGTTCGGTGTACTCTTTCAGTGCCGACGACATATACCGTATACGACATATATGCAATCCTTGAAACCACACACTAGTTATGGTATTTGATAACGCTATACAAAAAAGTAACGAAATCGGTCCAGTAGTTTTGTCAAAAAGTCGAGTTTTAATTTAAAGCAAATTTGAACACTCTGTAGAATTGCAACAGTAGGTTAATAGTACAATGAACTTGAATCCTTGAACATTGAAAAGCAACGTTGCCACGCTGGCGCGGTGCGGTTCGTTTGTCGGCTTAGTACAGAAGGACGCGGCACGCGTGTGTCGGCTTTTTCAAAGGCCTTCGGCTTTTGGCGAGGAGGGGCGCGGGGAGCGGGTTGCGCGCGCGCTCGACGCGTAGGGTTGGACACAGTTATCGACAATATTATCAGCTTTCTCTCATTGTCTTTTGAAGAGAATAATGATCGGTTAGCAAAAAAGATGTTCTAATTTTAAAGGACACGGTTAGTTTAGAATTATTATAGCACCACTATGTACCTATTCTGATTAAAAATTATAATTGAGAGGATTTAGAGATAAAAAATAATGTATTAATGTTTACATTTTAGGAAGAAACATCCTATTAAAAAAACGTACTCACCCGTTTTCTACATTACTCACTATCTAGGTAGTACCTACGGTAGTTTCGTAAGTCGAAACGTACAAAAATTAAAATTTATTTTAAAAGTCCAATAAATTTAACTAGGTATCACTTCACTGTTAAATACGGTTATTAAAAATAGTACTAGTATTGTAATGCCTTGATTGCGTATTAAGTCTTTATTAGATAAGTAATTGTAGAAAAGTATCGATAAAAGATAATTATTACATTGTTTACCCTATTTACCTATGACTTTTATTTTTTGCCAGTACGGATGTAAGTTTTGTCAGTTCACCGCGAGTCTTCCGGGATAGCGTGTGTGCATTTCGCAAAGATTTGATAGGTACTTAAGTACACGCATTGTTTTACGTGATTTTTGTTATTTACTTGTATGTATTAGTTTAATTATTTTCTTACAGTGAAATAGACACTGAGTAGGTACTTGACCTTAGTGTGTGTAAATTGTGTTTTTAATTTTATTTGTACTTGTTTTTTACGGTGAAATAAACACTCGGATCCTGGTCGAAATTTGTTGGGCAAGGTTCGGGACAACATTGTTCGGCGATGTCACTTGTGCATTCAAAAACGTGGTCGACATTTTGAACATGAGAAAATTTAAGTTTTAATCCATCTTGTGCTATGACAGAATTTATTTAGATTAGTTCAGTAATCAACTTATCACGAAGTAAAAAAGAACGGGTGAAAAATAACCATAGTGAATTTCATCGCAATTGGCAAAGATAAATCAAAACGCCGCCGCGCGAGCATTGTTGCCGCACTTCTCGAGGTCAGTCGAGGTCAAGGTACGTTTTCTAAATAGGGTGATTTACTTTTACTAAATTTATTTTCATATTTATTTTGTTTGAAAACTTAATTTTTTTCATTTACGTTTTTTTTAATTTATTACAATTTATTTATACTTCTGTGGACAAGTGTTACTTGTGGTTTCAATTATTGCATATATGTCGTAGACATACTGTATGTGGTGTTTTTCGCGATTTGTATGCGGCACTCACAAGGACTTCATGAAAATAATCATGGCAATCTAGGCTCTTCTTCATTACATTAAACAGTTTATATCAGCATAAATAGCATGAATTAGTCCCCGACTCCACCAGAGCGGAGATGTGCGGAGATATCCGAAGCGGAGACGAGAAGTGATATTTGTTAGCTAGGGTGTATTCACTGAAACTGTGCAGAGATGCGTACTGCCTAGATAGGCTTGTTTTCTGAAAAAATCTAATTAGTCCGTCAGTTAGATTATCAAAAAATATTTGACGCGTATTTTTTCTTTTGTTACGGGAACCAAAATTGACGAAGTTAGGACACTTTTAAAATTCTCAATATGTCACGCCGTGGCATAATTTTTAGCGGTTAGTGACGTCACGAGCCCCCACCCCGAGTTTTGATGCGTTTTATCTTTGTCAATATTCATTGATTTACAAAAACAAAAAATACGTGTCCATTATTTTTCGATACTCTAACTGACGGACTAAATAGTTTTGCAATTTGTGGATGCGTGGATGTGTACTAGCTAGGTTGGAGATGTGTGCTGACTACACTGCACGCCGCATGGTCTCCGGTGCGCGCCATCGTCAGCTTGCAGCTTGGCGAAGCTCACATCTCCATCTCGTACCGCGACCCAGCTCCATCTCAGCGAGCAACATCACCACTTCCATCGCGCCATACAAATATGATACATCTCCACTCTGTGGTATCCACTAAAGCTGAGTGGCAAGGTAATGTGTGATTAACGAAATTCTTATGGTTTTTGAAAAAACGGTTCAACCCCGCTCGTCTCGTCTCCGCTTTGGTGGACTCCGGGCTTTAGGTCTGCAATAGTTTAGGAATATGATAATGATGATGATAATATTTTTAATAATAGATACAAGTTGAACAGGAAATAATAAATATTTATTTTACAAGAAAAGTTATTTAAAGCTTTGGTGCGCTTCGTGGCTAAATAATAACAGCCACACGGATCGATCTTTAAGGTTAAGCAACGCTTGCCAAGGTTGGTCTGTGGATGAGTGACAATCTTAACATACAGAGTTTCCTCCGTGCCTCGGAAAGCACGTTAAGCCAATTGTAGATCATTGGCCGTCGTTACGGATTATCAGAAGCCAGTACATCTAACTCCAGTCTTGCCAAGAAGTACCGTGTTACCTAGTTAATGGGTTGTAGAGGTCTGGTAGGCAGCCGCTCCACGTAAAACACAGGTATACAGCTGAATCCGGTTTGACTGGAAGCCGACCCCAATCAGTTTTGAAAATGAAAGAATTTTTCAAATCGGACCAGTAGTTCCTGAGATTACCCCCTACATACAAACTTACAAACATACAAACTTACAAACAAATTTTACCTCTTTATAGTATTAGTATAGAAGTATAGATTTAATCCATAAGTGTATCCATATGGTTTTAATATCAACCCGATACCTCCCCACGCGTGCCCGAGATAAAGGGTCTTGAAAAACAGACCGGTTCCGTTTTTTCCTTTTGAGGTACGGCACCCTAAAAAGAGTTAGGGCAATATAGTTTTGAAAATGCTAGGCAGATGTTGTGTGCCCGGCTGTCACTGAAAACCAGCGCTGTGGCTCTGTCTCGCACACGAGTGCACACGAGTCCCAGCATTATGCTGAGAGATGGCCGTTTTGCGCAGATTTGACGCATATCTTCCTAATTTTTTTCATATTATATCATATTTAGTTGTAATTTTGGTATGCGTCATGTTGTCCGCAAATAAACTCTTTTTCTTTCTTTCTTTCTTTCTTTCAATTTGAGATTAGAATAAGGGCACTTGAACACGTGGGCTATATTTTGGACATATTTAGTGTCAAAGTCAATATACTAAAGGTACTGGAGAGATAATGCTGCGATACTGATAATAATTTATAATACGTATCGTGCTTGGTTCTGACTCACTATAAAAAGCTTTGTGTAACCATCAACTGCCGATAGTATTGTTCTTACCTCATCTGCTTAGCCTGGTCCTGTCGTATCAGATACTCGGTGTCCTCATTGAACTCGCCGGTAGTCGCCTCACCCATACTGCTCACCTGCAACAAACAATACAGTTGCAAAGCTTTTCTCACCTCCGCGGAAATGCGGATCTTCCGCCACTGACTTCCATCGCGGCCCAACCATTAGTAATCTTCCGCCTAAGGGACTACTCACACTTAAAGAATACAATAGAATAGAATATTTTTTATGCTCTACACTTATTCAGCTCCATTTGCGTTTCGCTGAAAGATTTTGGTCACACTTGTACATTTCTGCTTCTATCAGCCGCGTACAACGTCGTAAGTGTGAGAAGGTGGCAGCGGCGGAACAGCGCTGAACTCTATTTATAGCACGCGCATGATAATAACACGTTTGTCCTCATTTTATAGTTGTTTGCTGCGAAAGCTGAATAGACGTTCTATACAAAATCGTTGTTTTTTTATGGGCATAAGCTGAATAAATGTGAGTAGTCCCTAACACAGCGGAAGATTTAACAGTAGTCTTGTGAATTGTGATCTATTTCTCACCCACCACCCGCGATCAGATCAAGCTGAATTTTTTAACCCTAAACCCGAGAGTGAGAGATATCTAACCATGTTGTTCTCTCGGTTACTCCAAGCCAGCTCCACTGGTGTAACGGGTGGAAGGCCTCGCAAGCCCCCGCCATCATCAACACATCATTGGTAACACTAGCTCTACGAAAATCACCCTTACTGCTACGACATACAACGTGTAACAGAATACAATACCTGTTAAGGGGTCATTGCACACATCATTATAATCAACTTTTACTTTTACATGTTGTATAATCGAATCGTAAACAAAATCAGTATGGCCTGCGCGTCGTGGCTGTGCTTGTGGATTATTTAGCCGGACGCGGATCGTCCGTCGCGGACCATCCGTCGATCTTCCGCCTAACACAGCGAACGGTTTAATAGCAGAGTTGTCTAGAGAGAGACGGAGATATCTTCTTTTTATATATTCTTTTGACGACACGGTTGGCGCAGTGGTTGAGCGATTGACTGCTGCGCAGCATGTCGCGGGTTCGATTCCCGCACGGAACAAATATTTGTACGGCCTACATGTATTTGTTCCGAGTCTGGGTGTTATCTATCTATAATATGTATGTATTTAGAAAAAAAAAAATATGTAAGTAGTTTATCAGCCATCTCGTGACCATAACACAAGCATTAAGTTGCTTAGCTTGGGACTATACGGCGTTGTGTGAAATGTCCAAGGATATTATTATTATTATATTATTATATTATTATATCTCACCATGCTGCTCTCGCTGGAACTCCGAGCCAGCTCCGCAGATAGGCTGACACACTCGTTGGTGAGCAGTCGGTGGAAAGCCTCGCAAGCCGCCGCCATCATGAACCGGTGGACCGGGAAGCCTTTAGCCCCACATATGATCACCATGTCTGAGAAATACTGTTGAAGAAAAATATATTTAAAAAAAACCGAACAAGTGCGAGTCGGACCGAGGGTTCTGCACAAATTTTTAAATACATGTTCGACTATATTTTTTATGATTTAATTACAAAAGTGTGGTTTTCGGACATTTCTCTATACTTGTAGTATAAAACGATATTACATGCTAAATTTCATAGTTCTAGGCTAACGGAAAATACCCTATAGGTAAATTTTGATTCTCTTGAGAGTATCAAAATAAACGGCATAAACGACCGCATCTTTTTTTAGAATTTTGATTTATTCACAGTTTCAAGGGACTCTAGATCTGAGTATCTATATCTATACTAATATTATAAAGAGGTAACATTTGTTTGTAAGTTTGTATGTAGGGGGTAATCTCAGGAACTACTACATAAATCATCACGGTAAGACTAAAAGGAGCCGAGCATTAATGAAAAATGTGACGCAGACGAAGTTGCGTGGGTCAGCTAGTATTATTATTATTAACTACTAGCTGACCCGGCGAACTTCGTTCCGCCTAACAGTCGATTCTTTATTTTATTTTTTAAAATAAACGTAGCCTACGTTATTCCTTATTACATCAGCTACCTGCCAATAAAGGTCCCGTCAAAATCGGCCCATCCATTTCAGAGATTAGCCGGAACAAACAGACAGACAAAAATTGAAAAAAATATTGTATTGGTGTATGTGCCGTATAAATATTCATATACATGTAGTAAAAAATGGTTATTTCAATATTACAAACAGACAATCCAATTTTATTTATATGTATGTATAGATTTATATTATACTAGCTGACTCGCGCAACTTCGTCTGCGTCACATTTTCCATTACTGCTCCGCTCCTTTTTGTCTTAGCGTGATGATATATAGCCTATAACCTTCCTCGATAAATAGGCTATCTAACACTGAAAAAATTTTTCAAATCGGACCAGTAGTTCCTGAGATTACCCCCTACATACAAACTTACAAACATACAAACTTACAAACAAATGTTACCTCTTTATAATATTAGTATAGAAGTATAGATTTAATCCATAAGTGTATCCATATGGTTTTAATATCAACCCGATACCTCCCCACGCGTGCCCGAGATAAAGGGTCTTGAAAAACAGACCGGTTCCGTTTTTCCTTTTGAGGTACGGCACCCTAAAAAGAGTTAGGGCTATCTGGTCACAGAGTTTTAGGAAAAGATTGGTAACTAAAGTTTCCTGTAAAATTCTAACCCCGTATAAAAAATCAGTTAGGTCCATTAGGTAAATTACTAGAAATGTTGGACACGTACCTACTTTTAATTTTTCACGTTAACAAAAAATAAAGACGTTTTAGTGCGTTGCAATTTAGCGTGCCTGGAAGCCCGCAATACTGAACTTTGATTTCTAGGAAACATCCATAGTCTACCACTAAAGGCCATACGATCATTTGATCAACTAATATCTTTTTTTTTCAACTAGCTGATGCCCGCAACTTCGCCAGCTTGACAAATTATATGCTAAAAACTTCCCCTAGAACCACTATATTAAGTAAAAACGGCATTTAAATCGGTGCAGTAGTTTTTGAGTCTATCGCGAACAGACAGACAGACAGACCGACAGATGCGGCGGAGGACTTTGTTTCATAATATGTAGAGATGATAGTAATGAACTAGGTTTATTTTAGAGAACTTCTTTCTAGCTCTTGCTTTATTAAAAGGTTAGCTATTTAAGCTGCAATAAAAACTAAATTTTTATTACTCTTTTATGTTCGTCGACAACAGTGAACGACCTTTGTGTGACCCCTCAAATGCATCTATTGCATGTGTGACGCCGAATAGAGGTTATTCGTAATGGTCAACCTAAATAAAACCTTCAACTTTTTATAACCTTATTGCTCCAAGCCGGTAGAATGGGACAAAGGGAGGGCTTTATCCTGCATCCTAGTATATGAAATTCTTTCGTTACTGTGTAACAGACAACGCACGAAACTGCTGGTCGTAGAAAGCTGAAATTTGACATGTAGCTTCCCTAAACTCTGTAGGATTTGACATGTAGCTTCCCTAAACTCTGTAGAATTTGACATGTAGCTTCCCTAAACTCTGTAGGATTTGACATGTAGCTTCCCTAAACTCTGTAGAATTTGACATGTAGCTTCCCTAAACTCTGTAGGATTTGACATGTAGCTTCCCTAAACTCTGTAGGATTTGACATGTAGCTTCCCTAAACTCTGTAGAATTTGACATGTAGCTTCCCTAAACTCTGTAGAATTTGACATGTAGCTTCCCTAAACTCTGTAGGATTTGACATGTAGCTTCCCTAAACTCTGTAGAATTTGACATGTAGCTTTCCTAAACTCTGTAGGATTTGACATGTAGCTTCCCTAAACTCTGTAGAATTTGACATGTAGCTTCCCTAAACTCTGTAGGATTTGACATGTAGCTTCCCTAAACTCTGTAGGATTTGACATGTAGCTTCCCTAAACTCTGTAGAATTTGACATTTAGCTTCCCTAAACTCTGTAGGATTTGACATGTAGCTTCCCTAAACTCTGTAGAATTTGACATTTAGCTTCCCTAAACTCTGTAGGATTTGACATGTAGCTTCCCTAAACTCTGTAGAATTTGACATTTAGCTTCCCTAAACTCTGTAGGATTTGACATGTAGCTTCCCTAAACTCTGTAGGGAAGCACTAAGAGAGGATTTTCCGAAATTCCTACTTGAACGGGGAATAAAACGAAACATGTGCGTACGTTGTCGCGTACAAAAGCTAGTTAGTACAGAATAGGGTAAAAATCACAGAGTGGCCAGCGACTTAGGAGATAAAGTAGCCTCGTAATTATAGGGGAGCCTCTGCCCAGGATTGGGACATGATTTCTCCTTCTGGGTAAGCTCGCTCCATCGTAGACTTTGTCTCTGTCATCTCTGACCAAGACTAGAATCAAGAGCAAACCCATCACAAAAAAAAGACTAAAAAAAACGGGGTTGTAAGCGTTTGGTAATACAGACGCAGGCGGAGAGTTCCACTCCTTCAAATTCATGATTATTGGCATTTTAAATTTTAAGACACAGGATGACTTTTACCAGAAGTGGTTCCCATAATTATAACTAGTTCTACAGCTTGGATATCAAGCAGATTAAGGACTGTTGGTATTTTAAATAGTAGTTATGTATCTCTAAATAGTATAAAACCAATTCGCTGTCTGCTTTTGCCTGTTTCTCCGCTTACTTCTTCTAAGCCACGAAACAGATTTCGATACGCCAGGGCGGGCCTTAGGAGACCAACCCCATATCCTGCACACTTAGTATAAAGCTAGATATAAATGTGTCACATCTTACTTCATTTACCTGTTGGCGCATGAGAGTGGTCATGTTCTCCAGGTAGGTACTGTTCACCACCGCTACCTCGGGCTCCATGGGACGCGGAGGCCGGAACGGTGCCTAAGGACAAAATAAGTTAGGTTAAACTACGAAGACAGTTATTTGCTTTCAATAAACGGAAGCGTTGTAGTTTTAATTTGCATTGTCCTCACATATAGAAGCAAATAGGATAATAATGTTACCAAGATTTTGTAATACATCACATGATTAAAAGAAGTATCCGTGGAGATTCTTGCATGTTCTTTTCCATAGAGATCTACGCTTTGGAACATGCAAATAGCCCCATGTTTTTGACTGACCGACCTTGACATTTAAAAAACTGGCTAAGTGCATTATCTATAAAAACGACAAAAAAAAAACACGTTTCTTGTATTTCTGTTGCCCCCTTAAATAAGGCAACAGAAATACATCATCTGTAAAAATTCCAAAATGTCTAGCTATCGCGGTTCTTAAGATATAGCCTGGTGACAGACAGAAGGATAGTCAGACAGAGAAGTCTTAGTAATAGCGTCCCGTTTTTACCCTTTGGGTACGGAACCCTAAAAAGCGCTGGTAAATGGCTTATTTGAAATATTTTGCTTTGAGTTTGCAAGTCACATCAATCTGCTTTGCCTAGGCAGTCGCTCCATGTGAAATACTGGAACTCAGCTGTATCCGATTTGTTGGAAGCCGACCCAAATATAGTTGAGAAAAGGCTAGGCAGACCTCGATACCCATCCCACTTCCCACCCACCTGTAAAACAGCACTGATATCTCGTAGAACTCGTGCGCTAAGGCACGCCTTTGGTCTGGCATAGGTAAATAGGTCCCTTTTTGTTGCTGCCGTATAAAAGTGCTGATAGTCTTGAGCACTTTCACTCGGAATATCGACCATTCGCCATTTTTAAATTTGCCGATTTGAACAACGAACAGAGCCGAGCATAGAGCCGAACATTTTCACGATTATTTTAGCTAACACAACTCTAGTAAATATGCTCGTCAAAAAATGTATTCTTCACGAAGATGTTAGAAAACAATGACAAAATTGCTCGGCTCGGCAAAAAGCTCGAAGAAAAACTGCCGTTCACTAGATCGCTCCAGCGGGTCTGAAAAGGTCGCTTTAAGGTGCTGATAAACTTGAGCATTCACTTGTAATGAGCATTTGTGCGAATGTTACATTACAGAAAAATACGAGAACATTTTAGCGAGCATTCTATCGAGCGTATCAAGCTCATGAAAATGTTCATAGCAATGTTTGGCTCTATGCTTGGCTCGGCTCGTTGTTCAGTTCGACAAATATAAAAACGGCGAATGCTCGATGTTCTGTTACAAGTGAATGCTCAAGTCTATCAGCACCTTTAGCAGAATCAGGAAGCACATCGCACTACCTGTCACAGTCAAATTTTTCCAATCGACCTTGAACCTAATAAATAAATAAATAAATAATGTATGTATGTTGTATGTGTGTATGTTATATATGTACCGTTTCTCTGTGTGTACATAAATTGTAAAATAAATAAATAAATATATCTTTATTTCGGACACAAACATCCATATAGTGTTAGTAAACATACAAAAATAATATAATAATGCATTAGCGATAAAGATATAAGTAAATGAAATTTGACAGATTGTTGTGCGATTAATATTATGATTCTGCTAAAGTGGCCTTTTTAGACCCACGTTTCATTTTAGACAAAAGAACATTCGCTAGAATGCTCATTACAAGTGAATGCTCAAATCTATCAGCGGCTTAAGAGTGTTTATTACCTGCAAGAGCGCGCGGTCTCTGTACCCTCTTCAAGTTGGTCATCCAGAACCGCTTTCACTTGTTGTAACAGAACATCGAGCATTCACCATTTTAAATACCGATTGTCGCACTGAACAACGAACAGAGCCGAGCACACATCCAAACATTGCTACGAACATTTTCACGATAATTCTAGCGAACACTCTAGTAAATGCTCGTCAAAAAATGTATTCTTCACGAAGACGTCAGATAACACTGACAAAATTGCTCAGCTCGGCAAAAAGCTCGAAGCAAAACTGCCGTTCGCTAAAATGCTCGCTAGAACCCTCGCTTGAATGCTCGTTAAAACGCTCCTGTTAATTTTAAACAAAAGACCATTCGCTAGAATGCTCATTACAAGTGAATGCTCAAATCTATCAGCGGCTTAAGAGAGTTTGTTACTTAAAATAAAAGTTAATTTAATACCTGCAAGAGCGGTCTCTGCACCCTCTTCAAGTTGGTCATCCAGAACCGCTGCTGCCTCCTGGCTATGAGGGCGGCTCGGATGGCATTCTCGAACACCTCGTTGACGCCGTAGTAAGTGAACACTGACGTCTCGTAGTAGTATATGCCGAACTCGTGCGCTAAGGCGCGCCCTTGGTCTGGCATTACTAGGTCGCTTTTTCTTGGAGCCCTATAAAAGACAGGTTTTTTTATGCTTTGTACTTCGCAATATGATGCTTTGTACTTCGTATGAATAATTAGTCCAAATTAAAATGACTCACGTGTAGTTATGATTTTCTTAGGAATTACATTTCAATATTTTTTTTTTACGATTTTTTTTTAGTTCTTGATTTAGTAGTTATTACTTATGCAGACAAACAATTTAGCGGCATTTTAAAAATGGTTATCATATATTTGTGGCAGTTCTATAAGCAAGTAATCTGCTGTTGTGAATAGGTATAGATAGTTTTTTAAAAATCTAGCAATGATGACAATTTATGATGCAATTTGTGTTTGACAAGATCTAACTTTAAAGAATACAGTGTTTTCAGACGGATATAATAAATAAATGATGCAGATACCTACAAATATTATATACAGCGGCACGGTTGGCGCAGTGGTTGAGCGATTTACTGCTGCACCGCGTGTCGTATGTTCGATTAACGCACGAAATGAATAATTATTTGGCCTACAGATAGTTGTTCCGGACTGTTTGTATAGGTGAGTTTGTATGTTTGTAAACGCACCCACGATATAGGAATAATACCTAGTGTGGGGCAACGTTTAAAAATAACAAATAGATCAAAGTTACCTGATGAAAGGGCTTCGATCCTTACAGTAGTTCAAGTAGGTTTCATCTCTATACATGTAACGGAGGTCGTTCTTACATCCCACTAATAAAATCGGTGTGTTTGGGCAGAACCGTCTGAAATAGACACACTTTACGTAAATACTGTTGTCGTGAAAAATCTATGTCGTTCACTATGAACAATTTTTAGTATGGGACAAACACTGAAGAACTCGACAAAAAGTACAGACGTCAGTATGTCAAGCTACAACAATCTGACGAATTCCTTTAATGGATTTTCAACTTTATTATCGAAGTGATTGGGTTCAAATTTGACTGGAAAAATTTGTCAGTTTCGCATAGCCTGATGTGCTGGCAATGCTGGCATCTATACTAAACAGCCAATTTTTTTTTTACGTAGTAAAAGTTGTTCATAATGATGGGTACAATGACTGCGTTTATTATGTTACACGATGTTTAAATAAAAATGAAACGTTGTTTGTTAGTAAGCATCACTTGTGAATGCCAACTTGGCGAGCTTTTATTTTAAAATTCTCGTCATAGTCCGAATAAGGTATTTAATTCGAAAGAAATAGAAATGAGTCTTAGAGAATCTAAGAAAAAGTGGTACCTACTTAGTGCTTTTGTCTACGATTGGTTTCTATGAATTGTTCTTAAGCCGCGCCTGCAAGCTCGCTTTATCATAAACTTTGTCTCTGTCATCTCTGACCTTGACTAGAGTCAAGAGCAAACTACCTCAAATGAAAAAAAATGCATGCAAAGTGGTTCGAACTTTTTTATGGGAGCTGGCAGGGCCCTCCCTTTCCTTCCGCCATTTTGATTTTTTCAAAGTTGTGGTGCACGATCTAACTTGTAGAGGATCTAACATATATAGGTAGAAGCCACTTAAACAATAAAAAAAAGTTAGCAAAATGGTGCCCTAAAGTGTGACTGACCTCAAGATAGTTAAAGTGGGACCTGGCAGTATGTACCTATATTGCAATTTATATTTCATAGGCTTTTGATAGCTGAGCTACATATCAAAAGGTTACTTTACCTTATCTCAGGATACCACATGGCTCCGCAGTTCCTCAAAGATATAGGGTTGGTTATTGAGAAACATAGGAGAACCACATCGGACCTGAAAGGATAACAAACCATTATTATCTATACTAGAAAAGTTTAGGTAGTTAAATGAAGGTAAACAATCTTTATGTGACTTTTTTTAACTCCAACACATATTAAACAAATGTACTACTGCTTTAAGTAATGGTTCAATTGATTTATTAATTGTTATAGCTCGTGGCTAAATAATAAGAGGCGCACGGGTCGATCTTTACGCACGAGGTCGTACAGCTCGTTGCCGCCCTGCTGGTGGAAGCAGGTGCAGAACAGCGAGTGCATCAGACTGTTACTAACTAACTGTAACTTACCAGAGCAACCTCAGCCTTCTGGTACAGTCGCGCCATCCGCACGAGGTCGTACAGCTCGTTGCCGCCCTGCTGGTGGAAGCAGGTGCAGAACAGCGAGTGCATCAGACTGTTACTAACTAACTGTAACTTACCAGAGCAACCTCAGCCTTCTGGTACAGTCGCGCCATCCGCACGAGGTCGTACAGCTCGTTGCCGCCCTGCTGGTGGAAGCAGGTGCAGAACAGCGAGTGCATCAGACTGTTACTAACTAACTGTAACTTACCAGAGCAACCTCAGCCTTCTGGTACAGTCGCGCCATCCGCACGAGGTCGTACAGCTCGTTGCCGCCCTGCTGGTGGAAGCAGGTGCAGAACAGCGAGTGCATCAGACTGTTACTAACTAACTGTAACTTACCAGAGCAACCTCAGCCTTCTGGTACAGTCGCGCCATCCGCACGAGGTCGTACAGCTCGTTGCCGCCCTGCTGGTGGAAGCAGGTGCAGAACAGCGAGTGCATCAGACTGTTACTAACTAACTGTAACTTACCAGAGCAACCTCAGCCTTCTGGTACAGTCGCGCCATCCGCACGAGGTCGTACAGCTCGTTGCCGCCCTGCTGGTGGAAGCAGGTGCAGAACAGCGAGTGCATCAGACTGTTACTAACTAACTGTAACTTACCAGAGCAACCTCAGCCTTCTGGTACAGTCGCGCCATCCGCACGAGGTCGTACAGCTCGTTGCCGCCCTGCTGGTGGAAGCAGGTGCAGAACAGCGAGTGCATCAGACTGTTACTAACTAACTGTAACTTACCAGAGCAACCTCAGCCTTCTGGTACAGTCGCGCCATCCGCACGAGGTCGTACAGCTCGTTGCCGCCCTGCTGGTGGAAGCAGGTGCAGAACAGAGAGTGCATCAGACTGTTACTAACTAACTGTAACTTACCAGAGCAACCTCAGCCTTCTGGTACAGTCGCGCCATCCGCACGAGGTCGTACAGCTCGTTGCCGCCCTGCTGGTGGAAGCAGGTGCAGAACAGCGAGTGCATCAGACTGTTACTAACTAACTGTAACTTACCAGAGCAACCTCAGCCTTCTGGTACAGTCGCGCCATCCGCACGAGGTCGTACAGCTCGTTGCCGCCCTGCTGGTGGAAGCAGGTGCAGAACAGCGAGTGCATCAGACTGTTACTAACTAACTGTAACTTACCAGAGCAACCTCAGCCTTCTGGTACAGTCGCGCCATCCGCACGAGGTCGTACAGCTCGTTGCCGCCCTGCTGGTGGAAGCAGGTGCAGAACAGCGAGTGCATCAGACTGTTACTAACTAACTGTAACTTACCAGAGCAACCTCAGCCTTCTGGTACAGTCGCGCCATCCGCACGAGGTCGTACAGCTCGTTGCCGCCCTGCTGGTGGAAGCAGGTGCAGAACAGCGAGTGCATCAGACTGTTACTAACTAACTGTAACTTACCAGAGCAAGAAAATTCACAGTAAAAAGTCAATTTATTCAAGGTCTAAAGTTACCTTCCATAAGCGAATCTCCTGTCCTTTTCATGGTCACCGAAGGTGTCCCAGAGGCGAAGTGACACATTCACACCATCTACTACTTCCCAGGATCTCTCTAGCACCTGGTAGGGAGAAGAGAAAAATTAAAACTAAAACAATCCCTTCTCAATCTATCTTGAAATTCGGTCCCTCTTTAATCTAACTAAACATTTTAATCACATAAGATGTAACAATTTCAAAAGTACCTAAATCATTTTTTTAAATAACATAGCGATAAGTATTTAAATTAAAAAGATTGACATGCTAACAGCATACACAGATCCAATATTACCGAAAAACAAATTCTCATACAAGACTTAAAAACACTTTTAAAATCAAGTTGTGATCTAATCTGCAAAAAGACATCATCTATATCAGGGATGGCAAATCTATGGCGAGCGTGCCAGTGGTGGCCACACAGCACAGTAATTTGGGCACGCCTATAAGAAACCACTAAGCATCTTCATGAAAGTTAAAGTTCAATAGGCTTTCTGTTGTTGCTAATACAACAGATATTTACTTTTATATGAAGAAATAGAAAGCTGATAACATTAAGATTGCTTTATGAATATATACCTAGTAACAAAAAGATTAATTTTTATAAAGTGTTATTTTTTAACCATTGAATCACGAAGTCAAGATTTTTGCGGCACTATAAGGTATGTATGTATGTAAATCGGGCTGGTTTCCGCAACTCCACGACTAAGCGCGTATTTTGCGTGTAGGTGGGACAAATGTGTCATTCGATCCACCCCAGCTCCCCGAGGAAGGCCAGCAACGCCTTGATGTTACCAACTATTTCACAGAGGGTACCTGGGTTACCGAAGTACTTGGCCCTGTAATCCGCGACTACCGGGCAGCTTAGAAGCAGATGTGCTGCTGTCTCATCCTCCTCCATACAGGCTCTGCACAGTGGGCTGTCAGTGGCTCCTATAGCATAGAGGTGTTTATTAAAAGACCCGTGGCCAGTTGTTACGGCTGTGACTGAGCGCAACTGTTGCTTAGTCAGTCTTAGGGCTTGTTTTGTGAACCGGCCATCAATAGAGGGAAGTGCCTCTTTGGCCTGCCTACACTCACCATGGTCAGCCCATAGCTTGTGATGTTTGTCTCTGGTGCGTTTCCTTACCAGATTGCGAAGGTGCCCGAAAGGCACGAAGGGTTCGGGACCAATTGGTGTCATACTCGAACCCCTTCTGGCAAGCTCGTCCGCTGCATCGTTGCCTCGGGATTCGCTGTGTCCTTTGATCCATTGAATGGTTACTTTGTTGTGCCTACCAACCTGGTTGAGACGCTGGTGACACTCGAGAATCAGCCCAGAGTTAACTGTGTGGCTGTTCAGAGCTTGCAGGACGGCCATGCTGTCCGAAAGTATACGTATTGGATGATCCTTAACTTCCCTGGTTAGGATGGCTGATGCCGCCAGAGAAATGCCCATGCATTCAGCTTGGAACACTGTGTTGTGGACCCCCAATGGTGCGGCTATATGGATATTGAGATCCTCTGAGAAGATTCCCGCCCCAGTGACAGTACCTGTTTTTGATCCATCGGTAAAGATCCGCAGCTCTGCAGGGCTTAGACCCTCGCAGCGATGATCCTCATGCAGTTGGATTTTGTATTTTTTATCAAAGATAAATTGCTTGGGTACCCGGTCATTTAGTGCTGTTGTTAAGGGGAGATCATTATTGAGCTCCTTGAGCAGAACGGTGTGTCGTGTTTCTCTCTTACCCCAGAGATCCAGTGTTTTAAGGCGCAGTGCTGCCATCGTCGCTTCCTGTTGTATAAACAAGTGTAGCGGGGGCAGTCCCAGCATGGCTTCCAGCGCCGAAGTCGGAGTGGTCCTCATGCAGCCCGTCGTCGCCATGCAGGCTAGCCTTTGCATGTGTTGTAGCTTGTTTATAGCTGTAACTAGCTTTGCACGTGGCCACCACACAATAGCCCCGTAAGCTATCATAAGCCGAATTACTGCGCTATACAACCATAGTATTATTTTAGGAGATAGGCCCCACCTCTTCCCTATCATTTTCCTGCATTGCCAGAAGGTGATGCAAGCCCTGTTTAGTTTGTAGTCTAGATGAGAGCTTCAGTTTAATTTGCTATCTAGTATAATGCCTAGATACTTTACCTCGTTAGACAACTGAAGTTCTGTGTTAAAGAGCTTAGGTAGCCGGTAGTGGCTTAGTGCTCGCTTTTGAGTAAACATGACTAGTTCACTATAAGGTAACATTATTTTTTTGTTATAATGAAAATGTCATAAGAACCAAAAATAGTTTGCCATCCCTGATCTGTTGTACACTAATAAATAATGCTTTTAACTGAGGGATCTTGCCTTCCTTAGTACTTCTTAGTAGGACACCAAAGTGGTAGCACTACTGATCTTGGTTTTATTTGAGTTCAAAGAGGGTCTTTTCACAGGTGGAAATAAAAATAATGTTTTACTTACATCCTTGTATATCCGATACTGATCGATAGCCCACACTGTAGGCACGTGTGTGGTCATCAGCTGCGACAGTGACACATGCTTGTTGCAGGCACGTGCACATATGAGACGTGTCTTGCCAACCGCTGTGTCGCCTACCACCACGCATTTCACCAACTCTTGGTGGGGTTGCTCGTTGTCCATTATCTGGAAAGGATTATTATTAATTAGCGTGTGCCAGCGGCTTCGCTGGTGTGATCCCTAAGGAACATACTCCCGGAATATATATTTAAAACCATAACATAAGTTCCCATTCCCAAGGGATTTCCGGGATAAAAACTATCCTATGTCCTTTCTCGGGTCTCAAACTATATTTGTTCAAAATTTCATCCAAATCGGTTCAGTGGTTTAGGCATGAAAAAGAGACAGGCAGACAGAGATATTTTCCCATTTATAAAATTATTAGTAGGGATATATTATGAAGTTAAATTTTGGAAAGATTGGTTTGTGATAGAAATAAATATTGAATAACATTTGTACGTTACGAAGATGAGCGACTGCAATATGCCAAGAGTAAGATGAGAGTAAGATAATAAAAAAATATTAGACTTTCCTATTAATGAAAAGCAAGCGCCTACCAAAAAATATTTCGACTGAATTCATTCTGAGTTGTTATAATTCTCTTATTTTATGAGCTGTTTTAATCCAATTCTGGAGACTGAACAAAGAAAATCTCCGAAAAATTTAAGATTTTGCACTGAAACAACTTCACATTTCATACAATTATTAAAGCGAGCTTTTGCAAATAAATATATTTTTTTTTAATTACGTGAATTGTGATTAGAAAAGAAACATAGGAAAAACAAAACAATACACGATCAAAACAAAATTTTGAATTCGATCTTCAAATTCAAAAACAAACATCTGTCAAAATGATTTTGACATTAATCATTGACAGTATTTACGTACCAAAAATTTAATCGCGTTCAAAATAATTATTTACATCTTATATTGATTCTTTGTCATGATTTTATGTGGCGACCGCGACTTTCATGTAAAGACATCGTGAACATATTTTATGGAGACCAGTACCGGGTTTAATGACTATGCAGATTAATTTTATAGCTTGTAGATTGTATAACATAAGCAAGCCCTCTAAATGTAGAGCGCTAATGATTTTCTTCTATAAAGAATACGTTTCATACCAAATAATAATCTAAACCACCACATTCATAAAATTGATAGAATGATACAGCAAGACTTTAATTCACTTACGTTTTCTTCAATGAATTCTTAATTGATTCATACACTTTGAAAACCTTTGTGGCTACTCAAATCATTTGAACATCATCACTCACTACACTAACTAATAATCACAAATACTGAACAAAACCTGCATTATGTCGTATAAATAGGTATTATTGCAAAAAAGATTACCTATCTTTTCACGATATTTGAGGCAATGGAGTGAAGTTGATTTTGTAGCATTGCAGTGATGTGCGCATGTTGGACGTCTTGCGCAGAACTGTAAGAACGCGTACAGGGCAAGTTCATTTTAATTTTGTTATTGACAATTTTAAGTCAACGAACTTCGTCGCTATTGTTGAACTTTTGTATATCTTGAATACGGCAGCGGCTCAATACTCACAATTACCGTCTACAATGAAACATGACTGTAGCAATTGTAAATAAATACTTCCTTTTTATTACTTTTAGGGATGCGTTCATTGCATTCACTTACAAAAGTCTTTGTGAATTCGTTATAGCAGAGCCCATTTACTATGTACTTTATGCTAAGACTTTTATGTATATTGCTACTTTGGAGCTAAGAGTCTAATTTATAGTAATGTACAAAATGGCCTGAAATTGTCCAGTTCGAGTTGCTAGCAATAGCGTAGCGCCTATTTATACTATTTATACTTAGCAATATTTCATGTAATAGCGTACCTATGTAACTTTGTAAAGCGTCTTATTTTTTTTTTAGATACCCTCATTCTGGGTGCACTGTGTGTGCCAGTTTTGTAACCGAAACTAAATTAATAAACACAAGGAGTTTGTGAAATTTCCTAGTAAATTAAAATTGGTATCTAGGTATATAACTTTTTGCTTCAAGATTTTCATCTTTCAAAAGCCCTTTAATTTTAGAAAGAAAAACAATCCTGTCTTCTGTCAGCGTTTAATGTGTGGACGTGATGATTATAAATAAATTGCTAAAATGTGTTTTGTCTATACGAAGACTAGGATTTTAGCAATAACAACTAATAATTACCATGGCTTTCTTCGCCCTTCTTTGGAAGGCGCGAACAATAGAAAACTATAGACTTAAATATGAGAAAGAGAAAATCAATGCCATAGTGTTGGGAAACGCACAATTAGAACAAACATTGTCGCAGAGATGGCGACACTATCGCTTCGACACAAAAAAGCGAATATCAAGGATTTTAAAGAAATGGTACCCAGATGGAAGTGTGGTCTCCAATTTTTTCTTGTACTTGATGACGGATCAAACTTTCCCTAATTTTCTACTCAAAAGTGTGATGGGGTTCGTCGGAGGCATAATATTGACGTACCTTTGCTTCATGTTTTTCGTCTTCCAGCTTGCGATATCTCTGATCCATGCGACGATTATGAGTTCTATAATTGGAGTTCTTTTGACTTTGGGCCTGGCTTTCAGCTATAGGATAAGGTTTGTATGGCCTTGTTGTGATAATAACATTTTATGTTCGAATTTCGCAGCGTAGTAGGTACTTTATTCCTCACGGTTCATACCTTCGATTTGCGGAGTGTTCCGAGCTACCATTAGGTTTAATTCTACCAGTAGTACCTACCATGTTGGTTTGGCAAGACCTTCGCACCACACAAGATTACTATCAATTTACCTAACAATTAAGGCACAGATATACGGCTCAGTAGCTGATTTTAAAATGAGCATCACATCTAAACGGCTAAACGTAGTTTGAAAAAATCTACGTTATATTACACTAGGTACATACCTATATATTCTTAATAATTTGATAAATGAAAATTTTTAGTTTTATTCGTTGAACGTAGTGTAATTAATTACTACTATTAATTTGTAAAGTTATGTCCGTTATGTCTGACATAAAACGACCATCGGACCAAAACCACCGAGCGTATCAACGTCTAAAATAATTCTACATTTTAATACCTATACGGTTATTTTTTTTAAGTCTAAGAATAATACAGAAAGTACAATAACTTCTGAATTTTGGGTCACGTGGGTGTTAGCGTGCACAAATGTTTTGTTCCTCCAAGGTCGCTGGCGTATGTCGTCGCCTTAACGAGTGGTACTCAATAACTGTGCCCGATTTACACTTCAATAAGTAAAGTAGCGACATAAGTACTCGGGCAGTTACGTAATAAGTAGTAAGTTGTAAGTAGCATCCAAACGGGCGGAATAGTCCTAAGTTGCCGAGAAGAAGACTAGTCGCGTTTCGACTGTACCTATTAAACACGAAATTTATGGACTGAACTAGGTAAACGCGCCCGTCTACATCCTGGCCAGTTAAGTTGGTGGGGCGCGGGAGACGTGAGAGAGATTGCTACTTCGCACTGGACTCGCCAAAAAATTGGATCGCGATCTATTCAACTCAACTTAATCAACAACTTACTACTTAACTCGCTTTTGCCGTTCAAACAACATTATCAACTTAACTTGCCGATGACGCAAGTTAACTCGCTACTGTACTTATTGAAGTGTAAATCGGGCTTGACATAGAAGTTACATCAAACATATTATACATTTTGTCACAAGTCTATAGAAGATACAGTCGCCAGCTCAGCACATCAAGCCACTCGAAACTGTAAATTTTTTCCAATCTGCCTTGAACCTTATTCCTTTCGGTGTAAAGTTGAAAATCTATTGAAGAAATTTGACAGGTTCTTGTAGCTTGATGTGCTAGCGTCTGTACCAAAAGTGGGAGAGTTCGAATTTAAAGAGTTCATTTATTTGTGGAAATTAGGTACCCTTTGGAATCACAACTTGAATAATTTATTGATCATTTGAAAGTAGGTATATAAATTACCTACCCGGGAAACGAAGAGGCGGGAACCGCTTATGTATATGTATATCCATTTAAATAGTGGTCGGACTGCTAAACTTAAAACGGGTGGCCTTACCGAATTAGCTCGTTAAGTTCTAAGGCCGCCCGTTACCCGTATCTGCACAGTCCATCTCGAACGCGATCCGCTATCAAAATCTATCAGGGAGGCTACTCTCTAAGCCCGAAGTCCGTAGTTTCGGCCTTAGTTGCGGGCATTTTCTAGCCCAGCAGCGGGCACGAAGTCAGCGGGCAAGGAGAGGTGGCGCGCGGGGCAGCGGCGCAGCGACGCATGCCCGGTCACGAAGCTAGCGGGCAGAACGCGCGGCGCTACTGCTGAGAAGTGTTGTGAGAAATGTAGTGTCTTGTTCACGAACAAATTGTCTAAACGACGAAACGATCTTTTTGATACATACAAATTCTGAAACGCATTTTGAAACGTCGGTCGTTAAAAATCAAAAATTATTATGCACAACACTACGTCACGATTGCAGTCGTGCGGGCACCGCTCTACTGGCGCACACCCACCGCTCGTACGCCGCTGTAGCGCCGCTCCCCATGTCGCTGCCTTCGTGGCCAGTTCCATACTTAAATCTAGGCATTTGAACGCGCCGCTCCCACGCCCCCTGCCCTCTGACTTCATGCCCGCGGCTTTAGATGTCGCGTAAAGCAAAACATGGCAGTCAGAATCACTAGCTGTATCCCTCGGCTTCGCTCCCGTCAACTGGCTACCCTACCTACCCATTTTTTTTTGCTTTTATACCTTGCCTGTATTCTGGCGAACTAAAAAAAAAGAGTTACCGAAATCGGCTCAGCCGTTCTCGAGTTTTAGCGAGACTAACGAACAGCAATTCATTTTTAATAGATTAACTTCCTTCCAGATGCCTAGTCTTCCTCCTGATCCCTCAATTCTTCTCCCGCGTTGGGAGATACACTCTGACCTGCTACGCGCTGGTACTGATCCTCACAGGTCCTGCTACCAACACGCTGAAGAACTCCGAAGTACTGTCCGAGTCCATGGCATGTAGTCAAGTGAGTATAGACAAAGATTTGCTAGACTTTTTGCAATAAAACGAGTGCGGGATTGATATCTAGAGGCGGCGCGGGGTTCACACCACAGAGCACATTTTAAAAAGGGTCTGGGGTCACACATCCACAAATCGACCTCGGCAAACCGCGCGTGCCTTTTATTGTGTAGCCGCGATCTCCGCTATCTTTGTGGCAACATCAAAAACCTAAGTTCAGTTCAGCGGAAAGTTCACAGATAGACGAGACATACTTTTGCGTTGGTAGTAATGGATTAGGGACTACTCAAACTTATTCAGCTCTATTCAGCTTATGCGAATAGAAAACAACGATTTTGTATGGAGACGCGTGCGCATGCATCCGTTTAGCTTTCTGCGTCTAGTTAGCTTCCGCGGCAAACAAATATAAAATGAGGACAAATGTTTTATTATCTACTAGCTTCTGCCAGCGGCTTCGCCCGCGTGATCCCTAGGGAACATATTCCCGGGATGAAAAGTAGCTTATGTGCTATTCCAGACTATAATCTATCTTTGTTCTAAATTTCATTAAGATCCGTTAAGCCGTTCTGGCGTGATTGAGTAACAAACAACCAAACTTTCACATTTATAATATTACTCGTTTGGTGTAAAGCGAAATTATAACCATCTTCCCCTCGACATTATAATTATTAAAGGATATTGCAAACTGTCGTAAGCCGTTTTCCGAAGCTACTCGCTAGCCTCTAGGCGCCAAGCTAGCCGCCTGCCTGTGCGTTCGCGACCACAAAAATAATCCTTATAGCATGATTCAGTATTCACGCGCGATGGCTTATTATTAGCGTATTTCATGTATAACCTTGGTGTTTCTATACCGATTTCTATGATTCTTTTTTTATGGAATAGTTAATAATGTTAACTGTTATTCATGTTAATTAGGGATGACTGAGAGTGTTATAAACGTAAGAGTAGACAAAATTATCAGAAAGCTTCGAACTGCTAAGCTATCGTTCCCTTCACTGCTCTGCTCCTATTGATTGTAGCGTGATGAAAAGTATACTATAACCTGCTCAGGAGTATGAATAATAATTGTACCAAGTTTCATTAAAATCCGTCGAGTAGTTTTTGTTTCTATAACGGTTATACAGACAGACAGACAGACAGACAGACAGACCGACAGACAGACAGACAAAAATTGAACTGATTGCATTTTTGGCATCAGTATCGATCCCTAATCACCCCCTGATAGTTATTTTGGAAATATATTTCATGTACAGAATTGACCTCTCTACAGATTTATTATAAGTATATAGATCATGCGAATGCTACAGATAGAATTCGGCGCTGTTCTGCCGCTGCTTACGAAGCTGTACACGGCTGATAGAAGCAAAACTGAGGGCTTAGAGTGAGTTGCCGTGGTAGACGCCGCGGGCGTTGGAGGCCACCTGGTGACCTCCGGCCACCGTAGGCGCGGGCCTATTCGAACGAGATATCGTGGCTCCGGAACACAAAGGGCACTGAAGGAACATGGATGGGTTTTAGTCAGTAGAAGTCTGACACTCCCTCTCGCTCCGCCCAGAGCGGGAGAAGTCATTGGATGATTTCCCATCCCTAAAAAAAAGGGCTTAGTATGAGTTTTCAAACGTACTCGATCGCGTTAACGTAAACGTTTGCTTATATCAAAGTGTATAGAAAAAAAAGGTTATCCGTTATTCTCACCAGGCGGCGCTTATTCAATACAAATTGGAATTTACGCAAACGCGGTCGAGAATGTAAGAAAACTCACACTAAGCCGTCTGTTTAAGTGTGAGCAAAACCGTTCAGAGAAACGCGAGTGAAGATGAATAAGCGTGAGGAGACCCTTACGGTGACTTTGCAGAACGAACGCTCGGGTTGCCGTGCGTGACATCGCTAAATTAATCTAATCTCACTAGTTGTAGGTATCGTCCTATGCAGGTCAAAGGCCGCCCTTTCCCTTCCCCACACAGCAAATTAAGTTATTTCTAAGAATGTCTTGCTTTAATTGTGGTAAATATTAACAGCCGCACAGGTCAATCTTCAAGGTTAAGCAACGGTTTCCGAGGTTGGTCTGTGGATGGGTGACCATCTTAACATACCGAGTTTCCTCCGTGCCTCGGTCCAGGCTGTCATGGAGATCTTTGGCAGTCGTTACGGATAGTCAGAAGCCAGAAAATCTGTGACACCAGTCTTGCCAAAGAGTAGGTAGGTACCGTGTTACCCAGTTATTGGGTTGTGGAGGTCTGGTAGGCAGCCGCTCCACGTAAAATACTGGTATTCAGCTGAATCCGGTTTGACTGGAAGCCGACCCCAATATAGTTGGGAAAAGGCTAGGCAGATGATGTCTGGCTTTAATTTGTTACACCTACATTCTGTTTTAGAAAAAGTTCGGCTTTGTACGCCAACACAGAGCTACAACAATCTGTCAAATTTCTTTAATAAATTTTCAACTTTATTGCTAAAGCATTAGATTCATGATTGATTGGGGAAATTTGATATATTTGGGTAGCTAGATGTGCTGGCGTCTGTACCTTGAGAGTCGGCTCGTTTTGTACAATGAATGCGTTTCAAATAAGAATAGGAACGTCAATGACTTCTATCTGTCAAATGTCTCATGAAAAGTACGTTACCTTACGTTAACTAAGTTTGCTATGCAAGCCGCATAGCAAACTTAGTTGCATATCAATAACGGTTTATTTTACTTTGTTTTAAATACTTAAAATAAAACTTTTTACAAAAAAATACAAACGACTTCCAAAAAAAAAACACTACAAAGTAAAAAATAAACTTTAATTTCGGAACTCGGTGTTTTTGTTAATTTGTTCGTTTTTGACACAGACTTCCGAAATTAAAGTTTATTTTTTACTTTGTAGTGTTTTTTTTTTGGAAGTCGGTTGTATTTTTTTGTAAAAAGTTTTTTATTTTTCACTTTTTAGTGGTACCCCACACCTAACAACACCACTGCAAAATCGCAGAAAAGCAAAATACAAACGCACTAGTTGCCCATACGATTTTCGAAAGTTCCCCTCGACTTCTCTGGGATGCCATCATCAGATCCTGGTTTCCTTATCATGGGACCATTTGGGAAGTATCCCCTTTCCAACAAAAAAATCATTTTTAAAATCGGTTGGCAAAAGCGACGGAGTTATGCCCGAACTGAGAACCTCCTCCTTTTTGGAAAGTCGGTTAAAAAACGTTCAATAGTAGTAAGTAATTTATCTTTATATAATATTTAATTATTTAAAATCATTACCTATTAGCTATTTTGAACCATACGGTTACACATATTTCACTCAATATTTTTAAATAGTAAATAATAATTAAAAAAATATAATTTTAAAGCAATCAGACTTCACAACCAGCCAATACGCTTCGCTTCTTTGTGACATTCATTCAGTCCTTATAAAATATCGAAGTAACATTCGAAAGCCCTCGTCGCTTGTATGATTGTAAGCTCTTGCCGACTTTTTTGAGGTCAAGATTTTCACATTTACAAGTGCCCAAGTGGTTTTATCTAAGTAGGTAGGTACTTATCGCGTACTGAGAGTCTGGAAAAATATAACTCAAAGCAAGTTAACCTTGACACAAGAATTAGGCCTATTGAAACTGACTGAAAGGCAGTAATTTGTAATTTGGGTTACATTCAGCGAAGAAAGAATAAACTACTCGTTACGCTGTCTTTCCAGAAAAATAACCATAGAAAGTACTTAAAAAGGAAATCTATCTATATCTATACTTTATATAAAAGAAAGTCGTTTAATTCAAGAACGGGTGAATCGATTTAGCTAAAAATTGGTGGGGAGGTAGCTTAGAACCAGGAGACGGACATAGGACTTTTTATCCCGGAAATCCCACGGGAACGGGAAAATCCCACTGTAACGGGAACTATGCGGGTCAAACAGGAGCGAAGCCGCGGGGGACAGCTAGTTTCAAATAAATGTTGGTACCAACTTAAATTACGTGCAACTGTTAGCCCCTAAAGAGCCCTAAAGATGGTTAGCCAAAACACCAGACGGCTCCATTATTAACTGAAAAACGTCCACTGCTGGACAAAGGCCCCACCTAGGGCTAGGCGCGCATTGGTCACTTTTGTCACCGTGACAGTATATATTTCTCTGTTGCACTTCACAATAAATTGCGAAAGAGAGAAATATGCTGTCACGGTGACAAAAGTCACCAGTGCGCGCATAGGCTTAGTGTCACCACTCACCACCGCTGCGCCGGTCCTGTGCGTAAACTAGCTGATGCCCACAAATTCATCCGTGTATTTCAACGGGTTTAAAATACAAAGTTCTCCCTGTCACCTACATAAGGGAGGGGCGGGGGGCCGATCACCAAAGAACCACAAATTAATGTCGTACTAAGTCATATCATGCTTTCCGAGGCACGGAGGAACCCCGGTACGTAGAGACCAACTTATGCAATGGAGGATAGTTTCCTACTCATGTACGGAGCGACCTCGGCATGCGTTAACCAAATGTAAAAAATATAAAATCTCGTATCCAAAGCAAAATAATAAAGCGAAGGGTTCAAAAAATATCTTCAAACGCTTAGCTTGCTGCGTTTTTCATATAAAAGTTATCCAGCATATCCAGTATATCCAGTATTCGAAGGGTGTCTGAGGTCGCTAGACGCCTATAAATTGCGAAACTTGGAATATAAGTAGTAAACATGTAAGTGCTTAGCCTCATAATTCATGTCTAGTCTGCGGTGCTCAAAATAGAATGAAAAAGCTTTAGTGTTATTGAGATTTACAGCTGTCTGCGAAAATATTTTTAGACGTTCGTTTGTACAGGAATCGGGAACATCAAATGGCCATTTAGAATACCTAAACGGGGCAGCTAGGTGTCTTGCTAATCCAAAATAAAACGAAGGGTTCCGTACCAGTATCTATAAAAACGGCAAGACAATCACGTTTGTTGTATGGGAGACCCCTTAAATATTTATTTTATGTTTTTTAGTATTTGTTGTAATAGCAATAGAAATACATCCTCTGTGAAAATTTCAACTTCTATCTGTCACGGTGCATGAGATATAGCCTGGTGACAGATGGACAGACAGACGGACGGAGACGACCTTTGGGTACGGAACCCTAACAAGGTTTGCTTGCTGTGTGTAATTCAATAATTGTCACCAATATCATCGATTGCTTGAAAAGTAACTTTGGCATTTTTTAGGCGTTTTTGGCGGTCGGATTTTTCGACATTTTGTTTATTTCCTACATTTTATTGAGTAAATCGTCTTCTCGAGCCTGTGCTTTTGGTACCTCATGTAACTGTCATAAAAATACGATATCACGAACACCCATTTGTCAAGCCGTTTAGGCTACAGGCAGTGCCAAGGAAATAGACAATAGATATATGACAAGTAACTCTCGAAAGACATTACTCTCCTTCTTGAGCAGCCGATGGAAAAAGGTAAAATCTTTTTTGCCAGGGCTTTTCAGGACGAGCTCTCTTCACTGAGAGTAGTTACTCATCATCGTCATTATTAATTCAGCACTATGACGTCCACTGCTGAAGAAAGGATACCTCCTCCTAAAACTATATATAGCTCACTAATACAGAAACTAAATCACAATGCCTTTTTAAGGATGGGAAACCAACAAATGACTCCTCCTGAGCAGAAGGGAGTATCAGACTCTTAGTGACTAAAAGACTCTTAGTGCAGTGCCCCTGTTCAGAATATGAGCCACATGTTGGAGTGCCCCAATTGCCCATACACTTGTACTATGGGGGATTTGATGAATGCCACCAATGCTGCAATTAACGTAGCCCGCCTACTGGGCCAAAATTATCTAGGGGAATGGTTCCCAACCTGTGGTCCGTGGACCACTGATGGTCCGCAAGATCTAAAATATTGTCTGCGAAAGATTTCAAATTTCGATATTTTCACCTAAAAAATGACTTTAATTTTCAATAAGAAAACACTTTGCTAGTAACTTAGAATCAGCTGCTTTAAACAGTGTTTTCTTTATTAATGCTATTTACTTTTGAGTTCAAAAACTAGCTATGCTATAGTAGCCGGCACGAGTCGTGAGCACAGATGAATGCAGCGGGGTGATTTCGCCAGTGTACGGTGGGCGAACCAAACTTGCAAGCACTATAGTAGATCAGCATTGACTGACGAACCAACAACTTGAAGCGTAGAGCTTTCGTCGTTAAACCGACCAACGGAGAGTACGCTCACGGCTTGTTCCGATTATTATAGAAGGATTTATTAAAAAAAAAATAGATTTAATTACATAGTTTAGTTTCTTTTTGATATCTGGTCCCTGCTAACCACCGAAAAATCAAAATGGTCCTAGGTCAAATAAAGGTTGGGAACCACTGATCTAGGGAGTTGTTCATCGGTTCGAAAAGAAGAAGCGTTGACTAAAACCCATTCGCGTTCCTGCTAAATTTAATGTTCTTTGCATTCCAGGGCCACGGTGACTCTTTCGCAAAAATTCCGCAACACAATGCCTTACCCACTATTGCAAAATTAACTTCAAATAAAATGTACTTACCAATATTTTCCCGCCCAATCTTCTCTTCAGGAACAAATAAAGACAAGCGTACACCAGCTGAATGACCTGATGAAGAAGCCGATCAACGCGATGAAGGACTCTCTAAAGCTGATGGTAGACCAGCTGAAGACTATCACAGCGAAGGTGAAGGAGACTGTGATAAAGCTGGATCGATTGGTGCTGAGTATCGGTAAGTTTATAAGGCCGGGTGTTGACTGGGAAACAATTGGAAAGCAACTTGTGCAAGGTAACAAAGTAGTCTACTGTGCAAGTATGCAACGATGTTAAGATGACAAAGAATGTATTTCCAATTTACTAGCAAATAAATTGATCCGCAATAGAGCATGCTATAGAGTATTTTGTAAGAATCTCACAGAAACCATTCGAAAGTGTGGCTTATAAGGATCAAATTTTGGGAAGTAATATCACATAAGGCAAACAAAAGAAAAGAGCTATTTTTTAACAGACTTCCCAAAAAAATACAACCGACTTCCAAAAAAAAAACACTAAAGTAAAAAATAACTTTAATTTCGGAAGTCGGTGTTTTTGTTAGTTTCTTCGTATTTTGACACCGACTTCCGAAATTAAAGTTATTTTTTTACTTTGTAGTGTTTTTTTTTTTGGAAGTCGGTTGTATTTTTTTGTAAAAAGTTGTTTATTTTTCACTTTTTAGTGGTGCCCCACACCTAACAACACCACTGCAAAATCGCAGAAAAGCAAAATACGCAATTTCGATTATCAAAGAATCATCTAAATAGTCAAATTCCAGCTATTTCGATTTAAAATCCAAAGTTCGTAACCGATTTTGATATGATTTAAATGGGACCAATCTGCAAGTATATCCTTTCAGATAAAACAAGAATTTTTCAAATCGGTTCATAATTGTCGGAGTTATGAGGTAACAAACATAAAAAATAAATAAAAAAAACATACAACTGAATTGATAACCTCCTCCTTTTTGGGAAGTCGGTTAAAAAGGAGGAGGTTCTCAATTCGGTTGTATTTTTTTGTAAAAAGTTGTTTATAATTTTAGTGGTGCCCCACACCTAACAACACCACTGCAAAATCGCAGAAAAGCAAAATACGCAATTTCGATTATCAAAGAATCATCTAAATAGTCAAATTCCAGCTATTTCGATTTAAAATCCAAAGTTCGTAACCGATTTTGATATGATTTAAATGGGACCAATCTGCAAGTATATCCTTTCAGATAAAACAAGAATTTTTCAAATCGGTTCATAATTGTCGGAGTTATGAGGTAACAAACATAAAAAAATAAATAAAAAAAACATACAACCGAATTGATAACCTCCTCCTTTTTGGGAAGTCGGTTAAAAAGGAGGAGGTTCTCAATTCGGTTGTATTTTTTTTATGTTTTTTACTTGCAGATTGGTCCCATTTAAATTTTATCAAAATCGGTTACGAACTTTCGATTTTCTGCGATTTTGCAGTGGTGTTGTTAGGTGTGGGGTACCACTAAAAAGTGAAAAATAAAAAACTTTTTACCAAAAAATACGACCGACTTCCAAAAAAAAAAACACTACAAAGTAAAAAAAAAACTTTAATTTCGGAAGTCGGTGTCAAAATACGAAGAAACTAACAAAAACACCGACTTCCGAAATTAAAGTTATATTTTACTTCGTAGTGATTTTTTTTTGGAAGTCGGTTTTCGAAAACGAAAGATTTTTCAAAAATTCCAGTGATGCAGTGTTAATGGTTTTTTTCGTTTTTTGACACTTCCGAAACACTTTGGAAGTTGTTTGTATTTTTTTGTAAAAAGTTATTTTTTTTATAGCATAGATAAAATCGCAACAATATTGTTGCCTCGTTTGGCAAGGCTTTTCATAATTCTCAGAAAATAAATTATGCCATCGATCATTACGGCATGTGTACATTCTCATGCTTTGATGGCAAGAATTTTGCGTGAATTTATTATTTAAAGGCATGAATAGCAGGAAATAAGTATCATGTTTATAGTAAAAATAAATAAATTAAGGGATTTGTATGAGTTACCATTTACCATTGATTTTTTCTTCCAAGTCTTTATTGCTGGTTTCCTGGAGCGTTTCATCATCATGTAGAATGTTAATCGGTTTTTTTCGCCATAGGTTTGTTTTGTAAAAATAATTATCGAACCGTTTAATGACGGTAACATCTTTGACACTTACCGATGCACTTTATTAAAGGGGTATTAAGATATCAAAGTAGGGCTGGCAATTCAGCCTAATGACCAATGACGCTATGCGATATGTCGTTGGAATTAAATCGATCAATGTTAGTCACCAGTCGCCTTTTACAAATGTGTATATAAGACGTAACTATATATAGGTCATAACATTTTTCCCATAGCGATTCGATTTTTCGTAAAAGTTGTAGAGGATAAAAAAAACTTTCCAATGATAATATCGTTTAACTTTATTGGTCATTAGCTGACCCGATACTCACAAATAACATGGCTTTCTATCGGTAAAAGAATTATCAAAATCAGTTCAGTATATCCAGAGATTACCCCCTACAACTTCAAAAACTCACAAACTATACCCCTTTATGTTATTATAGATTAGGCTGGCCCGAGTCTTCGGCGCGTTGTTCCACGCGCGCCTCAAAGAGATGTCAGCACAGTTGACGGGGCCCGCTAGGGCCAGTGCCTGCCAGGGTTGCGGAATTAGTTCGAAAGAGTCACCGCAGCCCTGGAACGCAAAGGGCATTAGGAGGAACACGGATGGGTTTTAGTCAGTCACATTCTGACACTCCTCTCTGCTTCGCCCAAAGCGGAAGGAGTCATTTGGTGATAGATTAGGCTGGGCTCCTAAATTCTTGCCGGTCCTCCTTTGCCAAAGGCAAGTTTATTAAATATTAAAATCTCTACCACTTTTCAGTCACCGTCATCCAATCTTCATTCTCCTGGCTTCAATCAGTAGCAGACATCTGCAACGCCAAGTTGGGGACTCCATACGACCGCTGCTGCAAGTCTATACAAGACGGGTTCACGGAGTGTCAGAAGAATTTGGGTCCGGTCTCAGCTGCCTATAATGCGGTTTACGTGGCCGAAGCTGCTTGCAATTCAGTGAAGCCTTTCAAAGCCTTTTGCTATGCCACCGATTTTATGGACGAAGCCATTTCGGCTAGCGTTAAGAAAAGTAAGATTTAGTTTTGTTTTTTTTCGTTTGGGTTTTATTAAGACTGTCACGTTTTGGATGGGAAATCATCAAGTAACTCCTCCCGCACTGGGCGGAGTGGAAGGGAGTGTCAGAATAAAACCCGTTCGTGTGCCTATAAATTCTAACTTAGTAAGTCACGATCCTGCCTAGATAATCCTAATTTATAAAATTCTTTCGTTACTGAGTTACTACTGAGTAAGAGCTGGAATTTGGCAGGTAGGTTCCTTGAGGAGTGTAGGGGTTTAAGAGGTGGTCTAAGAGGGGTTTCCCGAAATTCCCACGGGAACGGGAAAAACTGGACATGCGCGTACGAAGTCAACGCCGGCTGTCACTGAAAATCAGCGCTGTGGCTCTGTCTTGTACACGAGTCCCAGCATTATGCTGAGAGATGGCCATTTTGCGCGGATTTGACGCATATCTTCCCAATATTTCATGTTTTTAATTGTGTTTTTTTTTTGGTATGCGTCATACTGGCCGCAAAAAAACTCTTTTTCTTTCGCGTCGCGGTAGAAAGCTAGTAATTGAAGATTGGGTTAAATTAATGATAGAATTCCATTTTCATCATACTCTAACAGAATGCTAGTTCCTATTGATGAGTTCTAATTTCAGTATTAAGTACCTACACTCGCACATCGAGCTACCCGAAACTTTTCCCAATCAACGTTGGACCTTATTGTTTTCGATATCAAGTTATAATCTATTGAAGAAATCTGACAGATTGTTGTAGCTTGATGTGCTGGCGTCTGAACATAATTGCGGTGGAGGACATTTCGTCGTGAACATATAGGTACACTAGAACTGCTTTCAACAGTGTATATGGTTCGTCTTGAATTCATAGCACTCCAAACGATCTAACCGAAATTCGGTTTGAAATTTCTACATGCCTCGATCAGAAATGCACAACCTAACCCAGTACATTTTCAATTCAGAATTCGTATCGTGTAACGATTGGATGGATACGTGATTATTTGAACGTGTCGAAAAATTACAGACTTGGTTTGTTTAATACTGACACTCATTCTGCTTCATGTCATTCTCAATGTCACATACAGTTTTAAGGCATGACACTGCCTTAGACTGCTTCAAAAACATTTGTTTATGCACATACAACTTGCCACATCGAAACACCCTGTATGTATGCTCAAGCGCGTTTTTTTTAATTTTCTGCCATTTCTGCGTATTGCGCCTTGAATATTATAGTGTACTGCCTATTACTATCCTTTTCTCCTCTTCCAGAAATAAGAAATTTCTACGAGCACGTCAGAACGATGTTCTACGTAGAGGTCCACATCCACCACTCGTACTCCTACAGTAGCAACACCAGTCGCTCCGCCAGTCAGGTCGCCGCTGGCATTGTCACTGAGATCAGGAACAGAGCTGACCCCTTGTTAACCTGGTTGTCTTGGAGCTCCTGTGTCACTAGTTTGTTTCTACTGCTTATTATATTCAGGTATACTCGTATTGTTTACAAATTTTCAGATCGTCACGGCAGTATTTTTTCGGCCTGCCTCGGTTGCGATGTCCATCTGTCCTCGTGATTCCTGTAAATGTGGCCCGCCGAATTCCACTTTAGCCTCGCTGTTTTGTCTCCAACATCAGCGATACTTGTCTTGGAACGTATAAATGTGTTTCGGATTCTGTCGGTCTGTGGACTGATTCCTGATTCCTGACGAATTGGCCGGAGAAGGCTTTAGATAAAGTTGGCTGGAAATATATGGGGGAGGCCTCTGCCCAGCTGTGGGACAAAATAGGCTAAAAAAAACCTCCTCTTCAATAGGAAGGCTAGTTGAGATCAGGCACAGCGCTGATCCATTGTTTGCCTGACTTCTTAGAGCACCTGTCTTTGACTAGTTCCCACTGTAACTGGTGTTGTATCAGGCCAAGTCTTTCATTCGCGCAGTTTCAGTTTTTTTTTTAATGTGGATTAGGTCCGGTCTTTTAGCAGAGAAAACAAGCGTATTTTTACAAAAAATATTATTATTTTCTAAACGTAAATCGTCAAGTATCACAATTTCAGAGTGGAATCACTCAATTCTGGGTATAGGGTTCCTCTCCCATGTGTTTTACCAGTCTTGCATACTCCTTGCAGAGCAAAATACTACCAACACATGTATGAGACTCGCTCCCGCTTTGACAACCGCTACGTAACCAAAGAACTACAGCAGTTGGATCTGAAGAGGCAACAGCAGGGTAGAGAGACAGTTCTGCCTTTGAATAGAAGAGAGCGAGCTAAATATATTACGGTAAGCTTTTCTTCTAAATTATAGAGATTGTATAGAAAAGATCAAAGAAAATTTAAGTTCTTTCATAAAGGATGAACGTAAAAAAGTTAAATACGCAGTAATTACACCAACTAAGAGCTAGGCAGTTAGAATCTAGAGTTGCCTCGAGCGTATGAGCAGATTTCGTGCGCTGGCTATTTATATTGATCTTCTCATTTTTACGTTGTATCTGCAGTATAAGGTTAATAATTAATAATAACTACTTTTTAATAAAAAAATATAAGTTTTAAATTAACAATGGAAAATATAATTTTGGGTTATTATATTAAAATATCATTAGGTTTACATAGATGATGTTATACTATTTTCTTTTTACAGACCTCATCCTTTCGCCTCGTAGCCTCCGAGAAAGTGTATCTGAATCGTTCAGCAGTATTCATGGCTATAACTACCTTCAAGCTACTCATACATATGGTAGCTGACTATAGTTTGTACTGGGTTTTAATGACTATAAGATGCCATGGGCGATATCAGTCGGATTTGATGCGTGAGTCGAGAGATCTTTCCGTAAAAGTATAATAAAGACGTTTGCAAATCATACATAGTTAATTTTATAGCGAAAGTAACTCTGTCTATTGATCGGTCTGTCTGTTATGTCATAAGTCTTAACGGTTGAACGAATTTGGATAAACTGGACACTAGAGTAGACCGTGTCCTGAAATGGTACATAGGACTTTTTATCAAGGGTTGGGAACATTCACGTTGGCTCAGCCACTATAATAATAAATAATAATAATAATAATATCCTTGGACATTTCACACAACGCCGTATAGTCCCAAGCTAAGCAACCTAATGCTTGTGTTATGGTGACTAGATGGCTGATAAACTACTTAAATTTTTTTTTTTTTTTTGTAAATACATACATATTATAGATAGAAAAACACCCAGACTCGGAACAAATACTTGTAGGTCGTACAAATATTTGTTCCGTGCGGGAATCGAACCCGCGACATGCTGCGCAGCAGTCAATCGCTCAACCACTGCGCCAACCGTGTCGTCACTGGCAGAAGTTGTTAATAAAACTAACCCCTTTTCAGCTGGAATACCTCACTCAGGAGCCTATGTATCTGGCAGTGGATTCGCAGCAAGACTGTTTACTTCTATCCTCGGGATCTTGGATATACCGCTGGCTTTTCCAGCTTCTGCGCCCATTTCGTGCTTACCGGATCCTTATCCGCCTGATTTGAGACGCTATACGCAGATTGGTTGGTCACCATCATTTTTAAATTTGTGTTTTTCGTTCAATCAAAAATGTTTTTTAACAAATTGATAGCGTTTTGTCAAATTATTTCAAAGTTCGGCAAAACTGAATTCTAATAAAGTAATCACGACCTTTCTTGATGATCTATTGCTGAAATCTTTTCACTTTCAGGTGTTCTTATTTTCCTTTTATGGTTCTTCGCTTTGTTCGAACCTTATGGTCTTCGTCTACGTCATCTGATTATGGGCCATTATAGACCTGAACGGGCTAAAGCGAGAGCGACATGGCTATATAATCATATTTTGAGGACCAGAGGTAAGTCAAATGAAACTCTATTTTAGTGTTTTCGTAACTGTACATATTATTTATAACAGTAAAAACATTGTTCTTCAGGAAGTTTTATGAAGTTCGCTAGAAGAAAACTACATCGAGAATACAAATATTCATCAGAAACTTCGCTTACATTTCGTCAATGGATCACTGATCATGTGCCGTAAGTAATAGTATGATGGCTCGAAAATTCTCAGCAACTGTTCAAAAATGATATGAACCTTGTTCGAATTTTGTATCTATCTTAATAGTAATATGTATTAGTTTTCAGTGTCTCCGGTCTTTAATTGGATTGGGTCCAGCGCAGCAACATTGCCTTCTGTGTGGAATTACTTCTTGCAACGATCCTGACTCTCGACTGACGAAGTTAGCATAGATTTTCTTTGCCAAAATCATAGAACTTTATGTTTATTGTCATTTAAATATTCATTGCAATCTTTACATCCAAAAAACTTAAATAATTTAAAAGTATTATAAGATTTTACTTCACATTGTACCGTAATATTTCACAATTTTTCTATCATCCACCCCATAAAACAGCTTAAATTCACGAGTTCGCGATAATTATCAAATATTGAAACAACAAACTCGTCGAATATCATTATGAAAAAGTTCATATCAAAGTTTATATTCCACTGGTATGCGTTGTAATGATATTAAAATTTTCACTTAAAAATCAATTGTTTGATGATGTATTAAAATTATCTCGAATTATACATCAAAGTGCAGAGTGGATTATCCTCGTCCTATTTAAAAGAAAGTTTTCAAAAAAAAACCTTTTTTGTAGATGTCAAACCCCCGGCTGTCCAGGTGTATTCTGTACGAGCTGCTTCTCAGACATTGGTGAACTGTGCACTATATGCCTGTCTCCAGCTGACTATGGTGACATGAGTGACGTCAGCTTAGAAAAGTAAGTTATTATCTATAAAGTGAAGAATATTGTTTTTAATTGTTAAATATATGATAAGTCTTGTGAGTTTCGAATCTGATGACTTTTTTATCGAATAGAGGTTCTTCTGATGATAGCGACAGTGATGACGGGATAAATGAAGGGAGAATGAATGAAAACGTAAGTTAATTTTATTATAATCTATTTTCAGAAATAAGAGAACCATAATAAATTACAATGCTATTTACAGATAACATTACATACAATCACTGAAAGCGATCGTTCAGTTAAATCAACAAGAAGTAAAGACAATCGCAGGTGGAGTTTCTTTACTGAAACCACCGGTCCTGGAAGACCACTAGACACAATAGCTTTGCTACGTAACCAACCCACCTTTTTCTTTAATTTCTTTCAAAAGCGATTTCGAAACATGAAAAGGAATATAAAAAAACGTTGCAAGGTTAAGAAACGTACCCTTAATTGGATAGACAAACTCACCCCTGAAAATATGCTCAGAGACTTTTCCAAAGAAGGAAGCCATAACTATTACTCAAATTCACTTAATACTGAAGTACATGGTTTATACGACGAAGTTATCAATAGAACGAAGTCTATTGGTACTATTACTGATAGAAATCGTGGTTTCTTCTTCAATATGCTGGTAAACCGGTTTACTAGGCGTAGATTAAAACAACCTCTAATAAAAGTAAAGGAATCTATGACAGAAATGAGACAAAATAAAAAACTATCTCAACAACGAAGACGCAGAAAAAAGAAACACACTAAACCGACAAGTAGCAGTAAAACGTTCTCAATTAAAACTTTGAACACATACGATTTAACGTTATGTCAAAGGAATTTGAGGAACATTGTAAGAAGTAAGAAATATAAATACATCACAAATGATAAAATGAAAGAACTTAAAGGTATTTTGAAAGTAATGAGGGTTTTCCTTAAAAGCAATGAACCAAAAGATATCTCAAATCAAAACTACGATGCACCAAATCATTCTCCTACTGAAAATAAGGAGAAAACTACTAATCCTTCGGGTAACGCAAACTTCAGAGAAAATAAAAACAAAAAGAAATGTTTAAAAGACAACAAACCAAACGGAAATAGAAAACAAAAGAACGCTAAGATTAAAATTAAGATTCCACGCGATAGAATCGCTGGATTTCGTAAATTTTTGTCGAACTTTTGGAATAATTTCAAATTCAGTATAATACCTGGCTTTGCAAAAAACAAATCGGATATTCCAATTTCTAAAGGGAAAAGGAACCATAAGCGTCGGAAAAAACGAAAAGCCGATATCGGTGAATATTCTAGACAGAAAGATATTAAGCATACGAGAAATATTAGGATTTCAGCGTTTTTAGCTGAGCTGGAGTGGACGAAAAAAGAATATAGGAAAGATAAAGACATTGACAAAGGAAACGATTCATTTTTGTGTACGCATAAACCGATAACGAATAATAAAATAGTAGGAGTAAGTAAATCACAAATAAATATAGTAGACTTAGGACACTTTGCAGAAGAAATCTACGGAATCTCATTGTATACCCTCTCACAGACTCATTCATCATCGTCTTCTGCCCTTTTGCTCATCCTGTCTACGGCTGTTCTTTGTATTCTAACTTAGGTATTAACTATAAGGATACTAATTTCAGTCACATAAAGAGTAATTGTAATATTACTGCTAGCGATTATCCATTTTTTAACCAACACCGTCCACAGTTTTTAAAAGGGTGATGAACGAGGGCTGATTTTCATGTTGATTGGAAGAAAATAATAGTAAAGTTGACATTCCAGTCTCCTAAATTAACTTTGAAAACCCCCTTTCTAGATGGTCCATCTAAAGAATTTGCCGTTCCAATGGCGAGAAGCTTCAAAAAGAGAAATACATGACAAAAAATCTATTTACGCAAAAAAACTGTCAGTTGCAAGATTATTTGTTACTTTATCTAAACGTAAGTATTGTAGGAACAACCTAATCAAGCACATACAAATATATACAACTACTAAATATTTGCAACAGTATAAATTCATACGGTTGGTTGGCGTCGCTATTCCCACGTTTATACCTACTTAATTAAAATTGTCTCTCGACATGTTCCATATTCGTACCGTCGCCCTTCTCATCACATTATTGTAAAAGAATATTATTTTTCTTGAATACTTTGCTTTGGATATCTGGGCATACTTTAGGGAAGAGCAAGACGAGGAGACGACATTCGTTGCCATCACTGTTAGAACCTGGATAATAGCAGCACAGGAGCTTGGGGATTTTCACAGGAAAAGACGTGCTTACGCTTAGCAGTGGGTGAACTCTGGAGGTGTATGATAATCACGAAGACTTTGCACTGAGTGACTTTACTTGATGACTTTGCTTCGTAAATCTGTTGAGATGACGGTGAAGTGTATGGAAGGAAAGAGTTGCTGCGGCGACTTCATATAAATCTGGATAACGCCAGGAGAATAAAATGTCCTTGATAAATTGTTACAGAAAAGATGTACGCCAAGAGAGCTCTTGATAGATTTCGCCATAAAGTCCATAAGGTGCCGGAGTCACCAGCACCAAGTTTGGTGCAAACAATGATGAACAGCTTGAGTGGTGCTCAATGCGAAAGGCCTTTCAATCGAGGTAATAGCAGCTGTTGTGGACATCCACATTTTGTTTAGGACTGTATAATTTTGTCACTGCAAGTGTGAATGCTAATTCTACTAATTTTCGCATTCGCATGTTAATCGCAATCGGTCAAAAATGTATGAAAATTAAGGCGTTTTTGACATTTTGCGATTGACATGCGAATACAAAAGTTGTTTAATAATTTGTAGAGTTGGCCCTCGGGAAAAAAAAGAACTCAGCTACTCCCAATTACATTATTTTGTCCGTGCACAACACGATTACTGATACACATAAACACAGAAACAGAAGGCGTACTTACAGATAGTTTTATAACAAAATAATTTAAGAGGGCTTTCACATTTTTTCTTGAATTTTAGCGTTTTATTCGAATTTTGATGTGTGATTTTGCTTTAGATATAGCCTTAAAAAAAAAATGCCTAAGATAGTTTGATCATTTATCTTGGGAGTGTTCTAAATAAATATTTCAATTTGTTCACGTACATCAGTAAAATCCTTGACTCCGCAAAGGATGTTTCACAAAACGTTGCTTTAGGGTATCTTTTGATACCTTGGTACACCGAAGATATTATAATTTAATCATTTATAAAAATGTCCACGGTACAACTGTATCTTCTACTTTGGAATGTTCAAATCAATTTATTACGATTCATACAGTAATACACCAAAACTAATTCTGTAAAACTGAGAGTTATTGACAATTTTCCGTACGAAACTATAATTTTTATCTATGAAATTATAATCAAAATTAAAATAAAAAATATTTAATAAGTAAGGTGGCATTGCTATATTGCTTGAAAAAAAAATTGGTCTTATTAAAAGTAAAGTAAATATTTTTAAATAATTGTCGAAAATCAATATATAATCTTGTGACGCGCGGTATTCAACTTTAGTCAACCTGAGCAATTCGATTTTGTAAGAGCGCTTTGACAAAACTGTCTTAGGCATATTTTTATTTTTTTAAGGCTATATGTAAAGCAAAATCACACATCAAAATTCGAATAAAACGCTAAAATTCAAGAAAAAATGTGAAAGCGCTCTTAACAACAAATGACACGACTGGTCTTCCTGTCAGTGTAGTTTTTCTTTAACAATGCCTTTTCCGAAAGAGTATTTAGCCACCTGCATAGTTTATGAACTAAAGAGCGAAACCGAATGTCCATGGATTTAATCAAGTCCTAACTGAAGATTCGTATCAATTTTGACGTGTCTTGTGTGTATTTATAATTAATGTTTATAAACTATGTGGTAGAAGTGAACCCTACATGTGTTTTTCCATCTGGAATTTCCTCTCGACAACCTGATGTCTAGATGTTTAGCTCTTTCCTTATTATACGAAAGGGAACTAAAAATGTGCGTGGCAAAATATTTGATTTCCATTGATGCATCAATTTTTTGCAATTTGCCAGTTCTTTTTTTCTCCAGTTTTCGTGATAATTTCCTTGTTTTCTTCGATCTGTAAACACGATTAAATGATACAGTGATTTTCTTTTATTTATTTATTTATATTTATTTATATATGCTTTATTTATGCTTTATTTTTAGTTTAAGGTTTTCTTTATGTTTTTATTATTGTTGGTGTACAATAAAGCAGTGATTTTCGTTCTACAGAAAGTTCAATTTGCATCTCAAAACGCGCCAGTATCTCTCGATCATTTGGATTAAACCAACCATCTGAGTAAGTCAATTAATTAATGAACCGTAACGTGGGCGCGCGGGCGTATCGCTACGATGGCTACGAATTACGTAGGCGCTTGCTACGAACTGATTTTTTTCTTGTTTTTGGAAACTCAATACATTGCTAAATTAAAATTATGGTAGACACTAGATAAGTTTGCAATAACGGTCATTGACCCTTATATAGGTTTCAGTGACTTCCATATTAATACATAGCTGTCCTGAATCGACTTCAAACGTCATCATTTACGTTTTCCAGTAATGAAAAACGGGTCACAATGGGATATTAGGTAAAGGTCAATGTTCTTTATTGTAAGTTTATCTAGCGCCTACTATAGGTACGAGCTTTTACTCTGGGCTTCGTGTTCGCGTTTTATTTTCACCAAAAAGTATAACCGGTTAAGCAATTATATACATTTTTTTAACCGACTTCCCAAAAAGGAGGAGGTTCTCAATTCAGTTGTATGTTTTTTTATGTTTGTTACCTCATAACTCCGACAATTATGAACCGATTTGAAAAATTTTAGTGTCCGACCGAAAGTTGGGTTCGGTTTCGGTTTCGGCCAACAATCAAGTTTCGGCGGCAGTTTCGGTTTCGGCCTAAATTGGCCGAAACTTTTTCCGAAACCGAAACTGATTTCGGAAGTAGTCGTGCACGCTCGCCTAACTTCGTTTCTCGCGGCAACACTATGGCGGACGCTGGCGGCCCTGTTCGGAAATTGTCGTGCGCCGCTCGGATAGCTCCGTAGCAAAGCAACAAAACTTAGTCAGTGCGTTATGGTCCGACGTAAACATTCTTTAAAGGTTATGTTTTGAATGTTTTGATGGAACTGATTACATGTAAGTTTTTGTTTCGTTTCTGTACTTGAATGATTTATATAGGTAAACTAGCTGACCCGCGCAACTTCGTCTGCGTCACATTTTCCATTAATGCTCCGCTCCTATTTGTCTTAGCGTGATGATATATATCGGGTGTTTTTGACAGCCCTCCGCAAACTGATAGGGTGGCTTCAGTACACCATATTAAGATGACCGGTACATAAAATTCTTTCAGGAACATTAAGGGAATCCAAAAAACCAGATTGGTTTTATTACCTCACACGCAATGTATCGTTACCGTGGCAAAACGCACGTAGACATCCATTGCTGTTTTTTTTAAATCAGCTTTTTTGTTAACATAAATGGAGTGTTGCATACAGAGAATGTAATTTTACATTGAAATAAAGGAATATCAGCAGAAAAAACGTCAATTTTTTTTTTTTTCCTGAGAAAATTTCCAGTGGGATATGATTCAGAATAAGGAGCTGAATCAATCCTGTGTTTTTGTGGAGGGCTGTCAAAAACACCCGGTATATATATATACTAGCTGTCCCGCGCAACTTCGTCTGCGTCACATTTTCCGCTTTTAAATAATATTGCAACAAAAAATTGAGATGTAAGCTACCCTATCTTTCAAGTTGGATCAAACTGCGCATGGTGTGCAAATTTTATTATAATCGGTTAAGTGGTTTAGGAGTCCATTGAGGACAAACATTGTGACACGAGATTTATATATATTAAGATATTGAGCCAGTAACTTTGTTTTATTGTTATTAACAAATTAAGTCACTTACAAAAAAGAGTCACATGTAAAAATTTCAGTATTATAAGAATTTTATACTTGACCACATGAGTTTCGGTTTCGGTTTCGGCCGAAACTGAAGCCAGGGCCGAATATTCGGTTTCGGTTTCGGTATCGGCCGGAAAACCAGTTTCGGTCGGACTCTAAAAAGTTTTTGTTTCATCTGAAAGGATATACTTGCAGATTAGTCCCATTTAAATTTTATCAAAATCGGTTACGAACTTTGGATTGTAAATCGAAATAGCTGGAATTCGTCTACTTGGGTGATTGTTTTATGTCATCCAAGTAATCGAAATTGTGTATTTTGCTTTTCTGCGATTTTGCAGTAGTGTTGTTAGGTACCACTAAAAAGTGAAAAATAAAAAACGTTTTCCAAAAAAATACAACCGTCTTCCAAAAATCAAAATATGAAGAAACTAACAAAAACACCAACTTCCGAAATTAAAGTTATTTTTTACTTTGTAGTTTTTATTTTTTGGAAGTCGGTTGTATTTTTTTGGAAAAAGTTTTTTTTTGTTTTGTTTTCAGTATTTTAGAAACAAACATGATATTTCAAAATGTTAAATTCGGTGAAGCTGTGGCGCAGGTGAGAATTAACTGAGAAAAAATCACGACTTTTATCAATTACTTTTTATTACAAAGCGTATCTTCAAAGTTCATAGTGCAGTGGTAACACGGCTTAAGAAATATAAATACTAGGTAACCTCCGCTCCTATTGGTCATAGCGAGATGTTATATAGCTTATGGCCTTCCTTGTTTAATACTAAAATATTTTTCAATTTAAACAGCGGCCTATGTGACCAAACAAACAAATAAACTCTTCAGCTTTATAATGTTATAGTACCTATAGATCAGAAATAAAAAATAACTTATTATGTCACCTTATGAGTCAAACACTGCTAGGTCTTTCTCTTTTGTAATTTTTTTATAAAGCAAAAGATAATAAAGCGATGGGACAAAGGGATACTACACATTGAAAATGAGGTTTTTTTTAAGAGTCTTATGCTTGTCAATACAAAGCCTTTTATCTCGTTTTTAAGGATCCTTTGGGAGAAAAGCCGTCAGTTTCCTCGAATCTCACGGAAAAGAGCTCAGATCTCTCATCTTTTCTTGGAAAAGAAATCAGTGAGTATTTTGTTTCATCACCATAGCAAGAGGAGCTCGTGGCTAAATAATAACAGAAGCACAGGTCGATCTTAAAGGTTAAGCAACGCTTGCCGAGGTTGTTCTGTGGATGGGTGACCATCTTAACATAATCGATACTCCTCCGTGCCTCGGAAAGCACGTTAAGCCGTTGGTCCCGGCTGTCATTTGTAGATCTTTGGCAGTCGTTACCGATAGTCAGAAGCGAGAAAATCTGATACCAATCTTACCAAGGAGTACCGTGTTACTCAGTTAATTATTATTATGGGTTGTTCCGGTCTAGTAGGCAGCCGTTACTTGTAAAATACTTTTTTTTTTTTTTATGCGAAACGGGGAAACTCTTGGCCCAAATATCACCTGATGGAAAGTGATGATTAGGCCGAAGATGGAAGCGAGTTTCACCCGGAATCCTCTTACACAGAGGAACTGGCTATCATACCTCTAAATGCCGGAACACAACAATGCTGTTAACATTGTTGTTATGACGACAGACTTAGACATGATGGTGGTAGCTTGCCAGGCGGACTTAGAATAAGTCCTACCACCACCCAAACCGAGCAAAAAATTTGCCCCCGCTGGGAATCGAACCCGGGACCTCTGGGTCTGAATCAGGTGGTTTAACCACTAGACCACAGAGGCGGTTAGTGTCACCTGTTTAGCACCACCCGGGGACCACGTGTAGGGATTCGCTGAAGGGTATTCTCCTACGGACGCGGGTGACTCGGCCCCCAGAATACTGGTAAACAGAAACTGGTATTCACCATTGAATGAAAGCCGACCCCAATATGATTGGGGAAAAAGGCTAGGCAGATGATTATGACCATAGCATCGAGCGGTGCTGTCCGTATCGAATCCAGCGGATTATATCGGCTGTTTGTTTTATTGCGATAGATTATTTAGTTTAAAAGTTACACAGTTTTGTTAGCACTGGAGTCACAGTTATGAACAAACTTTTATAGATAAAATTAGTTATAGTAGTTTCCCTCATTTTCGTGTGTGCACATTAGTTAAAGACTCACACTGTATATCCTTATATCCTATATCCACTTCGAGATATGTGATCCTTGATTACCTGCGGATGTCTTAATTTTTTTTATTTTTTTATTAATTACGGGGAAACTCTTGGCCCAAATCTCACCTGATGGAAAGTGATGATTAGGCCGAAGATGGAAGCGAGTTTCACCCGGAATCCTCTTACACAGAGGGACTGGCTATCATACCTCTAACTGCCGGAACACAACAATGCTGTTAACATTGTTGTTATGGCGACAGACTTAGATATTATGATGGTGGTAGCTTGCCAGGCGGACTTAGAACAAGTCCTACCACCAACCAAACCGAGCAAAAAATTTGCCCTCGCTGGGAATCGAACCCGGGACCTCTGGGTCTGAATCAGGTGGTTTAACCACTAGACCACGGAGGCGGTTAGTGTCACCTGTTTAGCACCACCCGGGGACCACGTGTAGGGATTCGCTGAAGGGTATTCTCCTACGGACGCGGGTGACTCGGCCCCCAAAAATTCATTCCTTCATTTCTTGAACTGTACAAAACGTTTTAACAAACCATATTTTCTTCTCTTCCTCAGTTGTTTCTTACAGCTCAACCGAAAGGCCTGGACGCTGCAGGTGTGATATCTATGAGGATCTTCAAAGAAAATGGGATCATATTAAAAAGTAAGAAGACCATTTAACTATGTGTTGTCTTTTTTTTTCGAGTTTTCTTGATCCAACTTTATTAAATTTTAAAATTTTGCTTTTCAGATCTGTTTCGGAATTACCTGGGTAAGAAAAATTATAAATAATAATCACTACATATTATAAAACAAAGTCCTCTGCCGAGTCTGTTTATCTGTCTGTTTGCGATAATCTCAAATACTACTGCACCGATTTTTATGCTGTTTTCATCAATGGATAGAGTGGTTCTCGAGGAAGGTTTTAGTTTATAATTTGTCAAGCGGGTGAAGCCGCGGGCATCAGCCAGTAAATGACTAAATCACTGATCCGATTTTGATGAATTTTGGTAAAGTGATAGTTGGAACGCTGAAGATGATTATAGACAACTTGAATGCAAAGAAAAACGTGGGCAATACCTAATAACACATGAGCATCGTCATGTCAGTAAGTGTCGCCGCACACGGGCCACCGGCCACAACCACAAAACGCCGCCACCGGCATATTTCCTGTAGTTTTCATACATTTAGGATTGTAGCGTGTGGCGGCCACCAGCGTCAACCGTGTGCGGCGAGTCCATATAAAATGTACGAAAACTACAGGAAATATGCCGGTGGCGGCGTTTTGTGGTTGTGGCCGGTGGCCCGTGTGCGGTGACCCTTATTGTTCAGCTCGTGGCTGAGGAACTCGTGGCTAAATGAAAACAGCCGCACGGGTCGATCTTCAAGGATAAGCAACGCTTGCCAAGGTTGGTCTGTGGATGGGTGACCATCTTAACATACCGAGTTTCCTCCGTGCCTCGGAAAGCACGTTAAGCCGTTGGTCCCGGCTGTCATTTGTAGATCTTTGGCAGTCGTTACGGATAGTCAGAAGCCAGTAAAATCTGACTCCAATCCCGCCATGGAGTACCGTGTTCCCCAGTCAATGGGTTGTAGAAGTCTGGTAGGCAACTGCTCCACGTAAAACACTGGTATTCAGCTGAATCCGGTTTGACTGGAAGCGGACCCCAATATAGTTGGGAAAAGGCTAGGCAGATGATGATGGTGAAACCGGACGTATAATAATACAATTTTAAAATATTTTTTGGTACCATGATACGGAATCCTTTTTAGGTATACGAGCCCGACTCACTTGATCACTTTTTATTAAAATTTCAGAACCAAGAATCCTTTCAGTATGTTGAGGAACTTCTGTTCCTCTATTTTCGGACATTCGTGCAACGTGGACACTTGCCCAAACAGACAGAGAGTCGAAACGGGAGGCAGAGATATGTCATCATGCGAGATTAATAAGTCAGCTGAATGTCAAGCGTCTTTTCAAAGAGATGCAGAGACTCAAATGACGGATGAAGAGGAAGTAGAAGAGTTTTTTAATAATGTTGACAGGGGCAAGCGGAAAGGTACGGGTGAAGCATATATTATACCCCTGTATATTATACCGTATTAAATTCCCTTTATTCATTTTTCTTAACCTACATACCTGTATATATTTTTAAATATTTCTTAAAAAAAAAACAAGCAAAAAAAAAGCTACCGGAGGTAAGGCTCCAGAGAAAGGAACCTCCTCACAATACGAGCCGTATCGAGGAGTACTGCCTTCTGTGTCAGGCCCTTTACCCAACTGCGTAACGCCAGCTTTGACAGGTGGTCGTCGAAGCTTTAGGCCAACAGGCCACTGGCCGAAACGATAATCGGCACAATGACTGCCGAGTCCACATTCCACATGTCAACAACCTCGTGTGCTAAGTCGAGATACTTAATCTGTTTCTCTTTCTCAGCTTTCACGAGATTCTCGTCATGTGGGATGGTAACATCGATAATCATTGTGCGGCGCGCTAATCGGTCTATCACCACTATGTCAGGCTTATTGGCAACAATAGTCCTGTCAGTGATGATAGACCGATCCCAGTACAACGTGACATGGTCATTTTCGAGAACGTATTACATTTATTATTAAAAAAGAAAAACCTTGCCCCACACTTCTCCTGTATCGTGGGTGCGTTTACAAACATAAAAGTCACATACACAAACAGCCATTTGCCATTGCTGAGTAGGTAGGTACAGACTTTTATGCGGCTTATATCCTATGGCAATTAATTTGTGTATCGGGCTAACACATCGCATTCGCATGTTTAGGCTTTAGATTATATTAAACCATAAAAAACGCATGAGCTTTAAAAAGTTCAAATTCAAGTCGCAACATCGACTCGGCGATAACCAATGTCACTAAAAACATCATAGGTAGGGAAATTAGAGGTGTTCTTGAGAGTTTGCGACCACTAGATCCAACACCGAAAGCTACTCAAATCTACCGATTTGCTTGACTCTGTCTACAAAATCCGAGTTAGGGACTACTCACACGTATTCACCTCCATTCGTGTTCTACTGAACGATTTTGGTCACACCTACATATAGGCCGCTATCCCACTGGCGTTTTGCGAGCATTGGCGTTTCTCCAACGTCCAAGTCTGTAGTGGCAAACGTTAACGTCGCGTCAACGTGACGTTAACCTTGCGTTTTTGCCAACAGATAAAATCACGCCATCCCGCTCTTTCTGTGTTGACGCCGGTCAATGTACCTGTTGCCAAAAACGCCAGTGGGATAGCAGCCATACAGTTCTGCTTCTATCAGCCGCGTACGGCGACGTAAGAATGAGATAGCGACAGCGGCAGAACAACGCTGAGCTCTATCTATAGCACTCGCATGATAATAACACATTATTTTGTTTTCATTTTATACTTGTTTACCGCGAAAAATTAATAGATGCGGTCTGCGGAACGCTGAACGGATGCGTACGCGTATCCGTGCGTGGAAGTCGAGTAAAAATAAATACAAACGAAACCTATGTTCGTTTGTATTTATTTTTACTCGACTTCCAAAAATAAAGAAGGATCTCGATTCGTTTGTTTTTTTTTTGTGTTTGCAGTTCACTGATTTCTCCGACAATTTTACTGTCGACCGATTTAATTTTATTCTTTTTGTTTTTAGAGGACAAAGGTCTTCAGATTCATGTAGGACCTGAGCAGGCTGGGTAAGTTCGCATTTATTTATAGCCTCGCTTGCACGGGGCCAGTCAGGTCAGATATGATACCATCTAGATACAATACAAGAAGGAGTGAGGGATATATAGGGATAAATCAGTTTACACACAGCAAACAACCCGTCCAATATAGTTCTTGGAAAACCTCAAATAGGGAATGCATTTTTTTATTTGCAAAATGAAATACTTATTAGCTCTAATAAACAATCATGAAATTATTTTTTAAATACCTTCAGCAGCGATAAATACGCTTCAACCATTACAATTAGAAAGAAAAGTCCGATATGGACTTTGACGTCAAAATCCATGACGCCTATACAGCTGCCATAGAAAACAGCGTTTTCGCGAGAGGGACAGATATATTTGTTTAAATAATTATATCTCGTTTGTTTTTCGGGCAATTTTGATTCTATTTTCACTGTTAGTATTTTATTTTTGTTTATTTTTAGATAAACTGTATAGTTAATAAATAGTTTTTCATGCATATTCCCTATTGGACACGTTTTTAATTCGGATTTAGTCTCAGTAGCTAATCTATTCAGCTATGAATAGAACTTTTTCACTTTACTACTACTTCCCTTTTAAGAAAATTCTGCCTTTTTAACTGACGTCCTTCTATATTCGACTGTATGTATTTGTTATATTCACCAATTTCTGCGCCAATTATAGACCTATTTTCAAAATTCATTTTTTACACTGATTGGTTTAAATCTTAATCATAACTGAAAGTTACTGACAGACAACACACAGCCGAAACTACTAGTCTTAGAAAATTTGGCATGTAGCACTCCGTAGGGGAGCTTTAAGCGAGGATTACCTCCTGCGAAAAGATTGTGCTGTAGCCATGCTGTAGGTAGCCATGAAAACAAACAGCTGGTGCGCGTCGGCCCCCGCCACAAGTAGCAGGTCGCGCGTCCTAAGCTGTGGCTCCAGCTTACCTATAATATTGTACTGAATTTCATTTTATCCCGCCGGGAAATAATGTGATTTGAATTTGGAACGCATTTTGACTTTTTTTTTTTTTTTAGGGATGGGAAATCATCCAATGACTCCTCCCGCTCTGGGTGTAGCGGGAGGGAGTGTCAGACTTCTACTGACTAAAACCCATCCATGTTCCTTCATTGCCCTTTGTGTTCCGGAGCCACGGTATCTCTTTCGAATAATCCCGCGACTCCGGCAGGCGTCGGCCCTTTCGGGCCCCTCTGTGTGCTGACTCTCTTTGAGGCGCGCGTGGAACACTAACGCGCCGTCGACACGGCCTGTCGTCACTAGACGGACGGACGGCGAGCCACCCATAGCTCGCCGTCCATAGGCCCGCGCCTACGGTGGCCGGAGGTCACCAGGTGGTGTCCCCCGACGCCCGCGGCGTCTACCACGGCGGCCGGGACGAGAGGGTCTCCTCTCCCTCTCCGCCACCTCCTTCGCTAGCATGACTGCTTCGCAGAAGGAGGCAACGGCGTCCCATTCCGTCTCGCTCCGGACCATGGCTTGGACCAGGGCCGGACGCGAGAGGTTGCCGCCGATCGCCGTTTCGAGGACACGGCGGTGCGCCGCCCAAGCGGGGCACACCTGCACAGTGTGCTCCACCGTGTCCTCCGGTCGATCCTCGCAGTGGTGAAACCCGGGCGTTTCCTCCCGCCCGATTCGGTGCAGGAACCTCCCGAAACATCCATGTCCGGTGAGGACCTGCGTCAGGCGGAAGGTGAGGACGCCGTGGCGCCTCTCTAGCCACTCCTCAAAGAGGGGACTTATCGCCACTATCGTGGCGTGCCCTGCACTGGGTTGCGACAGTCGTCGTCTCCATGACGCCATGAGATCGCGCCGGAGGTCAGTCCGCTGCGCGACAATTTGCCGCGTCAGCGGAGTTTCCCCCCGGCGTAGTACCTCCACGCGCCAATCATGCAGGCGCGCGAGGACTATCGCCTCCAGATCCCATGGCGGCAATCCGGCAAGGAGACACACCGCTTCGCGCGAGATCGTGCGGTACCCTCGGGCCATCCTTAGGGCCATCACCTTTTGGGGCGCGTTCAGATAGTTGGCAGCACGCTGCCGCAAGGAACGCGCCCACACCGGGGCCCCGTAGAGGGCCATGGACCGCACGACCCCCGCGTAGAGCCTCCGGCAGGAGGCGTTTGGTCCCCCCAGGTTGGGCAGGAGCCGCCTGAAAGCAGCCCCGGCCCGCTCCAGTTTGGGTGCCAAACGTCGGAAATGTTCCACGAAGTTCCACCGGCTGTCGAGGACGAGCCCTAGGTACTTCAGCGTCAACTCGACGCCGATGGAAACCCCTCCTACCGTCAGCAAGGATCCCGACGGTGGCGTATTGCCTCGGCCATGAAAACACATGGCCTCGGACTTGTGCAGCGCCACCTCGAGACCCAATTGCCGGATCCTCGCTACGACTGTCGCAACCCCGCGTGTCATAACGTCGGCCGCCTCCGCGTACGACCCCCCCTGTGCCAGCACCAACGTGTCGTCAGCGTAACAGATGACGCTGACGCCGCTAGGGAGGTCGGCTCGCAGCACCCAGTCGTAACCGATGTTCCACAGGGGCGGCCCCAGAACGCTCGCTATAATATTGTACTGAATTTAATTATTACCCGCCGGGAAATAATGTGATTTGAATTTGGAACGTATTTTGACTGCGCTTGCTGCACCTAGTAGCCGAGGCGGACGGCAGCCGCTCGCGTGTTCGAATGACGTACTTTAGGTTAGGTTAGCATGGCAAATAATTTGACGTTTTCGTGCAGGTGGTGTGAAAAGTAGAGTATGCTCCTCGAAACTCCCTTGCAATGCTTAGGAATTAACTCTCAACTCTCGTTATTGTGAATGGAATTCAATATGACACCCGTGACATAAAACACTGCTTTATCTCCTCAGTGCATAATCTACTGTTATAATAATTTCAGCCGCTGTGAAGATCCAGACAACTGCGATGCCGCTGTACAGCATGGTGAAAAAGCAGACGAGGGAAGAGTTGCTGTAGGTATTGGCTCTCATGTGTGCCTTTGTGGTGAGCACAGCAATTATTTTCTTATTATATTTTTAGGGTAGAAACATAAGATTATATATTAATGCTTCCAATTTTTACAATCACATTTTTATTTAAATGCTCCTCTATATTTAGTACTAGCTGACCCGCGCAACTTTGTCTACGCCACATTTTCCATTAATGCTCATCTCTTTTTAGTCGTAGCGTGATGATATATAGCCTATAGCCTTCCTCGACAAAAGAGCTATCTAACACTGAAAGAATTTTTCAAATTGGTCCAGTAGTTTCGGTTCATTTCAAACAAACAAATCTTTCCTCTTTGTAATATTAGTGTAGATATGCGCAGTAGAAGTTTGGAACTCACTCAGTGTGTTCCGTGCCGATTATGATTCATTGTGTCTTTAAGAGGAAACGCGGGCGGAGAGTCTTTGTATGTAAATAGTCATAATTCGAGGTTTGGCTCTCGCCTGTTTCCTTCTTCAATATTGGACAGCTTTAAGAGATATTTCATGAACTGAATAAGAAGAATATATTTTGTGTCGCTATGTTTTCTTTTTGATGATAAATTAAACGTAAAAGCACTAGGACCCTCAAAACATGCACAAAATTGTCCAATAAACTGCTTTCAAAAGAGCCTTACTGAACAAGTTTGGCAACTATTAATGAATAAAGAAAAACATAGGGGCACAGTTTATATCCTTCTTATTCAGCTTGTGTAATATCTATTAAATCGATTTAATATTGGAGGAGGAAACAGGCGAGAGCCAAACCTCGAAATATAACTTTTTACATACGAAGTCTACAAGCCCACATTTCCTCTTAAAGCAACGTTGAACTGGCATCTTCTGGGCTCGCTCGCTCCATCGTAGACGTCATCTATCGCTTAGGCGAGATCAAGGTTAAGATCGAGCTCTTCAGGAATTAAAAAGTCGTTCAATGAATTCAAGGAATTAAAGACACTGAAGGTAGAGTAGGCGCCAGATAAATATGCAATAGCGGTCATTGATCAACATACATTAATCAAAAACAGAAATAAAGACATAAAAGTTGTCCTGAATCGACTTCTATCGTGATCCTTTATGTGCTCTAGTAATGAAAAACAGTTCATAATTTATAGTTCTTGTATCTACGAAGGGATATTAGGGGAAGTTCAATGTTTCATTGCAAGTTTATGTGGCGCCTACATTAGGTTGGTAGTATCAATGCCAGATTTGATGCTACCAACTGCATCAAGTGGCAACTTAAAAAGTTTCCTAGTATATTATTATTTTGTATACCCTTAATCCCCTATAAAATTTTACAGATGAGGCAGTCCAAATAAATACACTGCATAAATGTACCTGCGCTACACAGCACGGCGGAATAAAAATCTCGAATATGAAGGCTAAAGAAAAAGCTCTGGCAGTCCATGAGATGACCACAGTAAGCCCTCTCACTAATAAGAAGACTCAGCATAAGGGAGCAGGTGAGCCATTACCATCACTCTTTCTTCTTCTTATTTCTCCATGTTATCCCAATACCTATATGTATGACATTCTTCGTTACTGACTGACAGACAACGCACAGCCGAAACCACTGGTCGCAGAAAGCTGAAATTTGGCATGTAGCTTCCCTACGCCGTGGAAGCACTAAGAGAGGATTTTTCCTAAACTCCTACGGGAATGGGAAGAACGAGATATGCGCGTAATAAGCTTGTTTAATATGATTATAATATTGGAGTCGACGCAGCATGTCTTCATCTTCCAAGGCTTTCTCTCTTCTTTTGGAATTGTTTTTTTTTTTTTTGTTCTGTTTGTATTTTATTTTACTTTTTAAATTTTGACTTGTTATTAAATTTGAATTCTGGATTTACAGTTTTAATTTAGTTTTTGATTTGATTTGTTTTTTTATTCTATTTCCTCAAAAATAAATTTTATATATTTTAATTTGTTTTAAAATTTAATAGTATTTTTATTTTATCCTTCCCAATTTTATTCGTATGCAATTAGTCCCTGAAACATTCTTTTGTGTTTAAAATGTGGATAACATCGTGGGTTACACATATGTTTTTTTTAAAACACTTCTACTGTAGGTACCATTTATGTGTAACTGTTTGTTTTTCCTAAATATATAAATAGGTAGTTCTCTATTTACCGTTAAGGGTTCTATTGGTTACCCTTTGGCAGGGTATCGGCCGTATCAGGGATATGGGGCCCCCGGGCTGTGAGGGCCCCCTAGTGCGCAAAAATGTTTATTTAGTCCCACCATCTCCTTCGTGTGGCCTACCAAGACAGTTCTGAGCTAGAACACAATACCCTAAATAAAAAAACAGTAGGCCCTAAAAACGGGGCCCCCAAAATGTTTGATACTTGGTCCTCATTGAGCTTAGCTACGCCACTGACCTGCGGGTACGGAACCCTTTTTTTTGGGTGGGATATCATCAAATGACTTTTCCCGCTCTGGGCGGAGCGAGAGGGGGGAGTGTCAGGTCTGCTACTGACTAAAACCTATCCATGTTCCTTCATTGCCCTTTGTGTTCCGGAGCCACGGTATCTCTTTCGAATAGTCCCGCAACTCCGGCAGCGGGTACGGAACCCTTAAAAGACCTTACTGATACAAACTTGATAACTACTTATTTGTTAGTACAACCGCTTGGTAAGGTGGTAATCATATCCGAATTAAACTAAAACATAATTACATAAATCTTCTTTATGTTCACAGAGGTAGCCGACAAGGCCACTCATTGTACTGCTCGCAAGTATTACAGGAAAGGTAAAGGTAATTAGAATACTTACCTTACTATTTCTAAACTCACTATCTAGTTATAGAGGGATCAGGGGCGGAATCAGGGTTTTCGCTTGGGGAGGGGGCTTGATCTCGCTGAGGGTGGGTTTTAATAAACTGAAATAGAATTACATTTTATTTTCTTTAACACTTAATTTGTCATTAATTAATTACTTTTCGTAATTTTCTCAATGATTTCGTTACGTTGTAGACTAACAAAGAAATCCAGCTCTTTTATGGGGGGGCGTGAATCTCTTAGCCCCCCCCCTCCCCCCATTGAATCCACCAATGAAAGGGGTTGTACTAGCCACTAACTTTTTCTTTATCCTCAGAAGTAAAATCCGGTGTTTCAAGGATGAATCAGAGACTGTCTCTTGATAGCAACTTATTAGTTGGCCGTAAGTGGAATCGAATATAAATAATAACACTAGATTTTGATCACCCTTTCGTGGTAATTTTCCCTTTTCTAAATTTAGGTATTCGCAAGGATATTAAAGCAATTAAAATACCTGAGTAGCAATATTAGTATCTGTATCTTTTTTGTTTTTTGGGATGGGATATCATCAAATGATTTCTCCCGCTCTGGGCGGAGCGGAAGGGAGTGTCAGACTTTTACTGACTAGGTAAAACCTATCCATGTTCCTTCGTTGCCCTTTGTGTTCTGGAGCCGCGGTATCTCTTTCAAATAGTCCCGCAACTCCAGCAGATTAGTATCTGTATCTATAGACGTTAGCCACGCATTTTCAAAAAGGAATTAATTTCAGATGGCACAAACGTAGCTCAAGCATTGAAAGAAGAGCTTACAGACTTTACCCTTACCGACACGTCGACCAGCTCGCTATCACTGAGGAGCGACGAAAGCAAAACAGACACGACCATCTGCAGCCTCGCGACGTTAAGCTACGATCCTCCAAGACGAAAAAAATACCGGATCAAAGTCGTCACGAAAACCAACCAATCGACCCTCACTGACGTACCCAGAGTTTGTGACACAGGAACAGCCACTCATGATTGGTGGAGCCCCATGGTCGATAGGAAACTAAGCAATGAAATTAATCTAGAAAAGAAGAAAGGGCTAAATGTTAAAGAGGGGGAGAAACAAAAGTTGAGAGAGCTGAAGAAATTGAAGGAGTTGAGAGAAGCTACAAAAAGAATGAAGAATAGAGGGATGGCGACAGACGTTAGGAATGTTAGTTTCAGGAGCAGCGCACAGATTATACCATCTGGTGAGTTCAGATATTTAGAAGTAGTGGAAATGGAGACTCCTAACTTTTTCGTCATATTATCAGCCAACGAGGGTTTTCAGCAAAATTTACTCCACCAATAGGGAACAATGTTAACAGCATTGTTGTGTTCCGGCAGTTAGAGGTATGATAGCCAGTTCCTCTGTGTAAGAGGATTCCGGGTGAAACTCGCTTCCATCTTCGGCCTAATCATCACTTTCCATCTGGTGAGATTTGGGCCAAAAGTTTCCCCGTTTTGTATAAAAAAAATAAAAAAAAATATGCATGAAAAAAGTATTACAGATCTGAACAGTTTATCTAAAAGTATTCGAAAAAAACAGTGAAATTAGAATCTAAATTGCTCGAAAAACGAACGAGATACAATTATTTTAAACAAATATCTGTCCCTCTCGCGAAAACGCTGTTTTCTATGGCAGCTGTATAGTCGTCGTGTAATTTGACGTCACAGTACGTATCGGACTTCTCTTTCTAACTGTATTCTTTGAAGCTTTATATCTTCATAAATGATGAAGGTATTTAAAAAATAATTTCATGGTTGTTTACTAGAGCTAATAAGTATTTTATTTTGCAAATGAAAAAATAGCATACATATTCCCTATTGGCGCAACATAGGTGGGAGGTCCTCTTCATTGAAAAAGTGACTTTGAGATTAACAAAATTGAAATTGACATAGACAAATGTAAGAAAATAAGCGATTTGACAGGTTGTTTGGGTCTGACGCCTCAGTCCTGCCACCTGGTGCTCGACATTACAGAAAACCCTCATTGCCGTCCACTGCTGAACGTAAAGCCCCAGTCTTGAGCAGTCCGCATCCATCCGCTGCTAGCCTCTTCAAATAAAATCCTTGGTCCATCGTGCCGCAGGGCGTCCCACACTACGTTTGCCCATACGCGGACTCCACACTAAAACATACCACGAGTAACCGCACCTGTAGCGACTAAAGATGCAGCTGTTAATAACAGTAGTGGCCATGCAAGTTATGTCTGCCAATAACTTGACGTCTCTGTGAAAATTCGGACTATGGCTCGCTACATAGTTTGAATGTCACGTGCTTTCGATAATTTCGATTATGATTAAATTTCTAGTGGCACTTATTAATACCCTCGTTTTATATTGAACTAGTTTTGGCCAGTGACTTCGAACGCGCACATCTCGTGTTTTGCTGTATCCGTAGGAATTTCGGGAATACTCTTGGATTTGCTCCCCTACACTCTTCAAGGAACGTACATTTGGGCTTTCTACGACCAGTAGTTTCGGCAATAACCTGACGTCTCTGTGAAAATTCGGACTATGGCTCGCTACATAGTTTGAATTGTCACGTGCTTTCGATAATTTCGATTATGAGTAAATTTCTAGTGACACTTATTGACACCCTCGTTTTCTATTTAACTAGTTTTAGCCAGTGACTTCGTACGCGCTCATCTCGTGTTTTGCTGTATCCATAGGAATTTCGGGAAATCCTCTTGGATTTGCTCCCCTACACTCTTCAAGGAACCTACACTTAGGCTTTCTACGACCTGCCGGAGTCGCGGGACTATTCGAAAGAGATACCGTGGCTCCGGATCACAAAGGGCACTGAAGGAACATGGATGGGTTTTAGTCAGTAGAAGTCTGACACTCCCTCTCGCTCCGCCCAGAGCGGGAGGAGTCATTGGATGATTTCCCATCACTAAAAAAAAAGGCTTTCTACGACCAGTAGTTTCAGCTATGCGTTGTCTGTCAGTCACTTACTTATTTCCATAGATTGTTCACATAAAATCTTCTTACCCTATTTATACTTTAAAGGCACAACTACACTCGTTCAAACGTAACTTGATAACTGAAATGTGAATCCGCGGGCCTAAAAACGCCAATTTAGTAGAATCAGCCAGCACATCAAGCTACACGAATCTATCAAATTTTCCCAATCAACCTTGAACCTAATGCTTTAGCGATAAAGATAAAAATTAAATTAGGCAGATTGTTGTATGATTAACATTATGATCCCAATATGATTCTACAAAAGTGGTTTTTAGAACCGCAGATCGCGGGATGTCTTTGTGGGCCACCAGAATGCTACAGTAAGTATCTAAGCAGCCAGTTTGACCGGTGGCAAATTCCTCTGCCATTCCGTCGCGGTGTATACCTACGTGCTACGTAGGCCTTTACTCCGTCATATTCTGGACTTCTGAGTTTGTTTCGGTCTTACTTCTCAGGGTAGTCAGCTAGGAAACATCGGCCTCTTCTAGAATAATATGACCAAAAAAGATTGACGTGTAAAAGTGATAAATTTACAACTTACTTACAGAATAAATATCATTTATTATATGCAAATGAATGCATATTCCCTAGTAGCTTGAGTCGATGGTCCATTAAGTGAGAAAATAAGTAAGATCTGGGGCTCTGGGATCTTGAAATATCAGATACCATAGAGCATCAGAGGGCTTAGTGTGAGTTTTTTAACGTTCTCGACCGCGTTAGCGTAAATGCCAATTGGTATTGAAACTGAATAAGAGCCGCCTGGTGAGAATAACGGTTAAACTTTTTTTCTATAGACTTTGATATAAGCAAACGTTTACGTTAATGCGATCGAGTTCGTTAGAAAAATCACACTAAGCCCTCAGGCGTTTAATGAAATCTACGATACGACACAATGTCAAGTCTATTCTTAGAACCTAAGTAAATGTGGCAATGACTAAGGTGTTTACTCAGTTGAGGGACCTCGAAACGTACCTACAGCTGGCAATTTGATAAACGTCTTGTCGGTGTCCAATTATGGAATTAGACCGCTCTGAAGTTAGGATTTTGTGAGCTTGGTGGGTATTCTCCCACGTGCTAAAACTTGAGTACTCCAATAGAGCTAAGCATTGTATAATTATTCTAGTTTACTGGCTTCTGTCTGCTTTTTCGCTTACCTACCTGATTTTCAAGGAATTCATAATATCAGCTATCTACCTGTTACTGTCCCGTCAAAATCTCTCAAGATGTTTTTTTTTTAGCTGGAACAGAGACAAACTTTGTTTTTAAGTATCGAACATACTTTTATGGTACGCATGTAGTAAAATATTTACTGATATGTCTATATTACAAACAGAAACCTCTTGTAGTAAGTCCTATAACTAAGGCACGATGTCATAATTAATTAACCTGAAAAACACTTAATCGTACTTGTTTATATTATTTTACAGATCTATTCCCCAAGAAGGATATTTTGTCGCCCTCTCGGTATCTTCTAGAGGTAAGCTACTTGGGCTTTATAATGTGTCTATCTCTCTCTCTCGCTCTAAAATACACAAATCTAGATGGAACGATCGCTGAGATTCCTGTTGGTAGAGATAATGTATCTAACTATAAAATATCTTCCAGGCTTCGCTAAGATATGGGTGAAAGGTGAGCTGACGATTAATAGATTTTGGTGGCCTATGACACTATTTCCGTTGGTCCCGGCTGTCATTTGTAGATCTTTGGCAGTCGTTATGGATTGTCAAAAGCCAGTAAATCTGACTCCAGCCTTGCCAAGAAGTACCATGTTACCCAGTTAACGGGTTGTGGAGGTCTGGTAGGCAGCCGCTCTACGTAGAATACTGGTATTCAGAATAATCAGGTTTGACTGGAAGCCGACTCCCAGTACAGTTGGGAAATGGCTAGGCAGATGATAAAATATTCTTACTACTGGTAACTGGAATACAGCCCTGCCTCTCTGAGAGGGCGTGAACCTATCCAGCATGCAATCCTGGTGCATAAAATTTAGAATTTCTAGTATTACAAGTCTTACACATCATCATCCATATCCCGATTTCACCCACGGCGAAGCAGGCCTCTCTTTTCTTGTGCCAATCGTTACGTTCCTGTGCCAACTTTATCCAGGTTCCACCAGCGATGGCAACAATTTCATCTGCCCATTTTACTCCATCCGAAGGTCGTCTTGAAAATATCGCTTTTAGCGATAAGGCCGCCCAGTGTGTCACCCTATGTAATGTTTTATTCATCTATCTATTCTGTATCCTATATGGTGAACACTATCATCTGCCTAGCCTTTTCCCTACTATATTGGGGTCAGTTTCAAGTCAAACCGGATTCAGCTGAATACCAGCTAATACCATGTTTTACATGGAGAGGCTGCCTACCAGACCTCCACAATCCATTAACTGGGTAACACGGTATTTCTTGGTAAGACTGTAGTCTGACAATCCGCAACGCCAAAGATCTACAAATGACAGCCGGGACCAACGGCTTAACGTGCTTTCGGAATTAATCACGGAGGAAACTCGGTTTGTTGAGATGGTCAACTAAACACAGACGAATTGCGAAAGATCGAACCGTTCGGCTGTTATTATTTATCTACAAGCTCCTCAACTTATATGATGTACCTACATAATAAAGAGTATTCTATTCTATTCAGAACGAATTACCATTTTCAGTCTCAGAGGTATTACAACGAGCTATTCGCCTACAACTACGGTCTCCGGTCACAAGCATGTAATTATGTTACTCAGATGCCCAAGTATTGTGAAAAGGACAAGTCCAGGTCACCTATAGGAAGCCGGAGGAGTAAGCAGCTACTTCTTATTCTTTTCATGCACATTGGCTATCTTTGCGTGTCTGCCTGTATAGCTCTGTCATTTAGTAGTTCACAGTAGTCGGTTATGAAAATTATGAATTCAAGTATTCTGGTGGTTACCAGAATACTTGAATTCATAATTTTTCATCGCCATCAACTTTATAGTTGTGTAATATACTATCTCGAATTCTGAATTCAAATGTCTGCAATCATATTATTAGCCTTCCCTGGAAGATCACTTATCATCAACCTGCTCGTACCCCATGTTACTTGGGATCGGTTCAACACTTTCTGAAATGAAAACTTCTTTAGCGGCGTTGAGGCACTTTTCTTGGGATGGGTAAAAAATGTTAAACTCGCGTCAGGACACGTGACCTGATCGAAAATTCGTCATTCAAATCCGGATGATTAAAAAATTACGAATACAAGTTTTCACTTCTGCCGGCACTCCTGGAGTACAACCCGTTGTTTTTTATTTCCCTTCTGTCCTATCCGCCGTCACCACAGAAATATAAAAAACAGGAGAAGTGACAAGGCGTGTCGGTGTCGTCGCTTTATGCGCTCGCAATGCGCAAATGGCCGTGGCCGCGAACTACGGGCTTTCGACCGCGATTGTGACAAATAATAAGAATGCCGTGTTGTTCAGTGGTTTCTTGTAAAAACCGAAGCACAAATCAACACTTATTATATCTATGGCCGTCACGCTATCAATAACTCCCTTTTCTTTTATATCGCTCATCACACAATTCATAATCCAACCACCTTTTCTATGATCTTCCTCTCCATCTCCATCAATTTACATTTGTATTTGTTACTCTTTTAGTAACATTCGTTTCATCCCTTCTCTTCACATGCCAAGGCAAGTTCCCTTTATTTTGCTTTATTACTTATGACCATAAACTCTTTAAGCTTAGTAGCCGAGAAGATTTTTTTTGTCATACGTTTACCATAACTCATACAGGGCTTCATGAAGAGAAAAAGTAATATTAAAAATTGCACCGTTAACAGCAACTTTATAAATTGAATTCTTATTATTTGTATGCAGATCACCATCGTAAAATGAAGAGGCTGGACGAATGCTATTCGCCAAGAAGACCGGTAATGTTTAAATAATTTTTACTTTTCTTGGTTTTCTTTACTGTTCATCTATACTATCTATACTAATATTATAAAGAGGTAACATTTGTTAAGTTTGTATGTAGGGGGTAATCTCTGGAACTACTGGTCCGATTTGAAAAATTATTTCAGTATTAGATAGGCTAGGAGGAGGAAGGATATAGGCTACATCATCACGCTAAGACTAAAAGGAGCCGAGCATTAATGGAAAATGTGACGCAGACGAAGTTGCGTGGGTCAGCTAGTTTTTTATATAATTGTGTGGCTACCTCTTATCGCACCTGGTGGTAAACGATGGTGGTGGTGGTCGAGGATGATTGCGCAGAAGTTACATACTAATCACTGTTGACCTAAAGGCCCCCGTTGTAGCTATCAGGAAATTTAAGACTGCCGCAGAGAACTCATCTCAATCTAATTTGTCCGTCAGTTAGATTATCAAAAAATATTTGACCCGTGTTTTTTCTTTTGTTACGGGAACCAAAATTGACGAAGTTACGACGGTTTTAAAATTCTCAATACGTCACACCTTCGCATAATTTTTAGTGAGTAGTGACGTCACGAGCCCCTACTCCCGAGTTTTGATGCGTTTTATCTTTCATTGATTTACAAAAACAAAAAATACGTGTCCATTATTTTTCACTGACGGACTAAATAGTTTTGCGATTTGTGGATGATGGAATCTAGCACATTGTACGCACGACAACAAGCAACTTTTATCTTCTTACCTTTTTCAATTAGGACGGATGATACGATGAGTCTTCTCCGTCCTACTGCAGTTCAGAGGATTACCCCATGATATCTAGCGAATTCGGTCCAGGGATCGTGCTTGCTGGGTGGCAGCTCGCCAAGTCATCTTCCACGTTCTGCTAATATGCCGTTTCTATAGCTTTCCTGATTGTGATTTGTTCTTCGGTTCTGGTCAACCTATTCCTATATTCCAGCTATCTCCAAGAAAACGTAAGATTGAATCAACACGGACGTCAGATTCACCTCGCCGGAAATCTAGTCATCGACATGACCGACAAAATAACAGGTTTGTTTTACCAGATTTTATTGACACCCTTATAAAATAAAATAATCGGCATGAGAAAATTCCTTCGTGGCTCAGAAAGGATGTATATAAGCTATTATTCTCCAGAGTTGCAGAACTGTTCGAAAAAGACACCCCATTCTTAGAAAGCAAGAAATCTGGAGGAACACGGGTCGGCTTTAATCAGTAAGAGTCTGACATTCCCTCTCGCTCCGCCCACAGCGGAAGTAATTTGATGTGCCATCCAAAAAGAAAACAACGGGTTGCACTCCGGGAGTGCCGGCAAAAGTGGAAAATTTATCAATAACTTTGTGCATTTTTGAATCATCCGTCTTACGAAGTGTCGATCAGGTCACGTGTCCTGACGCGAGTTTAACATTTTATACCCATCCCAAGAAAAGTCACGTGCCCTGACGCGAGTTTGTCGTACGAATTTTCGATCAGGTCATAAAGAAGTTTTCACTTCGAAAAGCTGTTTGTCCTATCATTTGATGGTTTCAGACACAGCAGCCAAGAAATCTGTCACCAGACTTGCCAAGGGGTAATATGGAGTTACCCAGTGGTTGGGTTGTGGAGATCAGATTGTCGCTCCATATAAAATACCGGTACTCGGCTGCCTCCCGTTAGACTTACTAGGACACAGGAAGCCTCTCTGTAAGAGCGGAAGTAACCCAATAAGGGACTACTCACATTTATTCACCTCCATTCGCATTTCGCTGAACGATTTTGGTAACACTTATACCTACAGTTCTGCTTCTATAAGCCGCGTACAGCGTCGTAAGAATGAGAAGGCGGCAGCGGCAGAACAGCGCCGAAAGTATCGCATGATAATAACACATTTGTCCTCATTTTATACTTGTTTGCCGCGAAAGCTGAATAGACGCGGAAAGCTGAACGGATGCGTACGCGTCTCCATACAAAATCGTTGTTTTCTATGAGCATAAGCCCAAACGAATGCGTAAGGCATTAAAGTCCGCCTTTGTACTTTTTTTTGTGCGAAATCTATACTAATATTATAAAGCAGAAGAGTTTGTTTGTTTGTTTGTTTGGTTGAACGCGCTAATCTCAGGAACTACTGCTCCGATTTGAAAAATTCTTTCAGTGTTAGATAGCCCATTTATCGAGGATGGTTATAGGCTATATATCATCACGCTAAGACAAATAGGAGCGGAGCAGTAATGGAAAATGTGAGGCAGACGAAGTTGCGCGGGTCAGCTAGTGTTTAAATAAATAAATAAGCTGAATGGAGCTGAATAAATGAGACTACTCCCTAAGTCGGCCCATTCATAATAGGGAATACTTATACATGCGATTTTTTTAAAATGAATTAGGTACTTATATTAACTCTGGTAAACAGTCATGAAATTATTCTTTATATACCTTCATCAGCGACGAAGTTATAAAGCTTCAAAAATTACACAGAAAGAGAAGCCGATGTGGACTTTGACGTCAAAGTCCATGACACCAATACAACTGCCATAGAAAAAAGCGTTTTCGCGAGAGGGACAGATATTTTTGTTTATAATAATGAAATCTCGTTTGTTTTTCGAGCAATTTTGACAACTATTGTCACTGTTAGTAAATTTTTTATCATAAACATTTCTCATGCCATCGAATCTTTAGGACATCCAAATTTTCTGACAGGTTTGGGGAATTTGTTAGATAGAGTCACCACGGCTCTGGAACGCTAAGGAGATAAGGAGGAACACGGATAGGTTTTAGTCAGTAAGTACCTAAGAGCGGATTTCACCAATCAAACTGATCGCAATTAAGCTGCGTTCAACAGTTGTCAGTGTCAAATTCCTTAAAATATTGCACTGACAGCCCGTAAACGGGTTCATATGTTGATCGCGTTCAGTTTCAGATTGATGAAACCCGCCCTAAGAGTCTGACGCTCCCTTCCGTTCTGCCCAGAGAGAAAGAAGTCATTTGATGATTTCCCGTTCTTAGATTTCCTCACGATGTTTTCATTCACCGTTTTGAAAGCAGTGTTAGGTGCTTACCTACGAAACGTTTGATCTTTTTCAGGCATCATGCAAAAGGTCACTCTCCCAGAAAACGAGTTTAACGAAAAATAAATACAAAACTAACACGACGTGATAGATAATTGGAAGCAGTTTTAAAAACAGGAGTAACGATGAATAAAAAAGATGATAACAAAGGAAGGAAGCACTTTTGTTTTAAAAATATTTCGTGAATGTTGATGTTACAACGTTTTTTATTTAATTTTTATCGATGCCTTGCTTTCCATATTATGGTTTGTTTAATTGTGTGCGTAATCGTATGTGTTTTTGGATGTAAAATAAAGTTTTTTTTTTCTTTAAGTACCTACGTCGTTCGTCTTTTGTTTTTCTTCCCATATTATCGTATTATGAGACATAATACGATAATATGGGAACCTGAACCTTAGGTAACTAAAGTGTTATAAGACGTTTAGCGCGCGCTCCAATGCCGTCATAAGAAATTGCTTTCGATGCCACGGAATCAATAATAACATTGGCACTCATGTCGTATTCCTACTAGATAAGGTTGAATGTCCTTGAAAAAAATTAGATCTTTTGTCATTCCGTCCCGGTGTTTCCAGGCCCTCATGATTCAGGTGTGAAAAAAATACAGACCTACCTAGGCATACCTTTCTCACGAAGACATGATGGCATGATGGCTCTTCGTACAATTTTACCTGTTTCTAAATATAAATAATAGAAGCTTAGATGATTAACCACGAAGCTGAGAATAATGCTTAATGTGAGATATTGATAATTGAACGATTGTACTATTGTACGATGGTGTCATCCGTAACATGATCGAATTGTTCTTTTCATATTCGATGTAAGTCTAAACATTTCTATTAGAAGGCTGATTCTGAAAATCTTGGCGTTAATTTCACTATTCTCGTTAAAATAGATCAGAAGGTCGAAGGAACTCTTCTTAACAACACCAAAATCAGATATCAGTTTTCAGTTTAAAGAATTATTAAGCTGTATTTTGGAGACTGTTAAAATCACGAATACTATCATACTAGTACCAGGACTCGTTACTTTCCAGTCGCTTTGAAGAAATTTTCACGCTATAACCAAGCCAGAAACGAAGCATTAATTACGCATCGATTGCAGAATAACCTCAGCCAATACTCCGTTGACAGTGAGAAAATATCGCGCGTAGTGCCTGGTGTGCCTCGGAACCATGAACAATTGTGCGAGAGTGCTTTGGTAATACAATTATCATTATTTTAACTAACTCTAGGTACTAGTAATAATTTTACTGTCTGTGGAATAGAGGCTTTGGGTTTGTGTGAATCGTATTAACAGGCGTTGACTGCAGTAACGTAAAGGAGGTTTATAGCAGGATATATTCAGGATCTTCTAAGATCCTTCCTAACTTTTTTAAGCATCTGTTTTTGGGAGTGTTTCACAGGACATGGCCATAAGGCGGGGAGGATTAGATTAAATGGTTGTTCAACAGGATAATAACAATTTCGTTGTAGAGAGGCACAGGAATGTCCTGAAATCCAACCACACTTTTTTTTTTTTTAAGCATCTGTTTTTGGGAGTTTTTCACAGGACATGGCCATAAGGCGGGGAGGATTAGATTAAATGGTTGTTCAACAGGATAATAACAATTTCGTTGTAGAGAGGCACAGGAATGTCCTGAAATCCAACCACACTTTTTTTTTTTGGGATGGGTTTGCTCTTGACTCTAGTCTAGGTCAGAGATGACAGGAACAAAGTCTACGATGGAGCGAGCTTACCCAGAAGTAGCCTGTTCACTCTAACTTTGAAAAGATTAGGGTTGTAAGCGTTCCGAAACACAAACGCAGGCAGAGAGTTCCACTCCTTTGCTGTGCGCATTATGAAAGACGCTTAGAAACGCTTAGTGCGAATTGGTGGAATAGCAACAAGGTAGGGATGGTAAGTTGCAGTGCGTCTGAATGTAGAAGGGGGCTGGTGGGACAAGGTTGTGAAGTTCTTGGGCACACTCTCTGAAGTACAAGCTGTAGAAGACCGACGAGCAGGCAACCTTGCGGCGATGAGATATCCTATAATTTCCTATAGGATGAAGTTATGTGTGCTTACAAAAATAGTAGAAAAAATGGCCGTACAGGGGCTTTCCGGATCAACCCTTAACGAACTGACCTGGTGTCTGTAATTTCTAAGTTGTCACCTGAAAGATGCATGATTATTTGTTTAACGTTAATCTTAATTGAATCTGTTAATTTTACCTCCACAGCGTCTTTCTCTTCATATTTGAGAATGTGTTTGGCAAAAGTAAGACCCGACCGTTTCCTGCAGAGTTCTTGTTTGGGGCTTCTACTTCTGCCTTCCAAATCGAAGGGGCGTGGAATGAACATGGTAAGATTAATTAATCATTAATTAATCGTATATTATTAGGTATCATTGTAAATCTGTTATGTTATTTAGTTTGAAATGGGCCAGAACCGTTACGCACTGGGCGCCAGAGGATGCGCATTCTCGCTGAATAAGGCCTAGGAAACGCTTACGTGAGGACTTAGGACTCGCAAGCTTTTTCGATTTATTCGTCGAAGAAGGCAACACACCGGGAAGCGTGGTTAGCTCTGGGAGGTAACCTTTGACCAGTCGTGGGACAAAAGGATAGATTAAAAAACTACAGAGTACAGGTAGTACCTACAAAGTTGACACGAAAAGTCTTAAACTCGATTTCTAACAAAACGACACATTCCCAACCACTGCAACCCCTGAAAGCCAGAATTAACAGTGGCGACTACCAGAAAAACGCTGAGCTAATGAAGCCCGACGAGTCCCGGAGAAACGATTCAACTGTCTTGGATCCCGAAACGAAATTAATCAGAAGAGTACAGCGGAGTAGGAAAAATCAATTTATATTTAGGCGTTTATAATTTTATTTCACTGCTTCACAGGTAAAAGCCCTTCGATATGGGACTTAGCAAGCCACACAGAACCTTCGCCGATCAAGGACGAGAGCACAGCAGACGTCGCCGCCGACTCTTACCATAAATACAAGTCCGATGTAGCCATCGCCGCTGAACTTGGCTTGCACTTCTACAGGTTCTCAATATCCTGGCCCAGGGTCCTACCAAACGGATTCGTTGATAAAGTCAACGAAATTGGAGTCGATTATTACAATAACCTCCTAGACGATCTCTTAGCCAAGAACATCAGCCCAATGGTAACGATGTACTATTGGGATCTACCAGCTAACTTACAAAAACTAGGAGGCTGGACCAATCCTGCAGTAGTAGATTGGTTCAAGGATTACTCGAGGTTCTTATTCGAAAAGTTCGGTGAGAAAGTGAAGTATTGGATCACGATCAACGACCCTAAGAAGATATGTGTAAATGGGTATGGGTCTGATAGCCAGGCTCCGTACGTGAATATCTCTGGGGTTGCTGAGTACATGTGCGCTCGGAATATTCTGGTAGCTCACGCTGAAGCATATCACATGTACGATGCAGAGTTTAGGAAGCTACAGGAAGGCTATGTTGGAATTTCTATTGGTTTCGTGTGGTATGAGGCCTCGTCGGACACTCTTGATGATCGTCAAGCTGGTATTGATGCCAGACAATTCGAAGTAAGTTAACTACGAGTATTTCAAAGGTGCATCCACAGGGTGCAACACGATAACATTCTTCAACTTATGACTAACTAATACTAAAGTCCGGTCGCCAAGCAGAAAGAATTTCGTCCGTTGACCTGTTATTACCTGTCTCTGTCACTCCCGCGTAAATAGAATGAGTCTCGCTCGCACAGATTGCATCTGTGACTGCGGTGTGGCCTTTAGGCGCGGGACAAACACAACAGACGTCGGGCGGAGGCGAGGTGCGAGCGCGGCGCCGGTGCAGCGCAGAACAGGCGTGCTAACGGTGTCGGAAAGACGTGGCGCGGGCGAACACAGTGGATGCATTGGGGCATTCTAGTGTTTGATTTTATCACGGCAACATGATGTCTTCTTGTGGTGCGCCGGGGGCGAGGAAGCGGCGCCCGCTCCACGCCCGTGCCCCGCCGTCTCAGCGCCCTCTCCACGCCCGCGCCCCGCCGTCTCAGCGCCCGCTCCATGCCCGCGCCCCGCCGTCTCAGTATGACTTGCGCCCCACCTCTTCTATACATTTTGTATGAAATATCAAAGAAGTGGCGTCGCGCCCGCGCTGCGTCCGCGCCTCGCCTCCGCCCGACGCCTGTGGTATTTGTCCCGCGCCTTAGATTTCATGCCTCTTTTGAAATAAGAAGTACGTTTGTGCTCTTCCAGCACAACTCTATTTCATTTTCTCTTATAAGTGTTTTCTGTTAATTTAAATTATATGGAAGAAACAAGTCCAGCTGATGTTAAATGAAGATTGCGACTACATAATGGATACTATTTGATAACCAATATTAGAGCCAACGTTGAAAGAAGAGCGCCTGTGAAATTACATCTGCTTGTATCTAGATTACCTTATCCTACTTTAAACAAGGTACCCATTTATGCACTACATTTATAATTATCTCTTTCCAGTGGGGCCTATTCGCCCATCCCATCTTCTCAAAAGTGGGCAACTTCCCCTCAGCAGTGCAAAAAAACGTAGCAATCAAGAGTGCCGAACAAGGCTTTCCCAGATCCCGACTACCAGCTCTATCTCCAAAAGAAGTAGCAATGATGAAGGGGTCAGCAGATTTCCTGGGTATCAATGCGTTTACCACGAAGCTGGCATATAGGGACGCCTCCTTGGAAGGCATGTACCCCGTGCCATCGTTCATGGACGATATGGGCGCTGTTCTAGTCAAGGATCCCTCGTGGCCGCAGTCGCATACTAGTAGCTGGTTACAGGTACCTAAAGCATGTTCCGTGGTATCCTATTAAGGAATCTAAGGTAACTAATTTAACCATCTTCCAAGGATCGTAGCGTCTTGAAAATTGGCAGCTGTATGTAGTTTTTACAATACAATAATATGGTACTGTCGAACTGATCTGATGATGAAGCCAGAAGATAGGCAATGGCATTGCATGATGGAATATCGTATCATAGCAGTCTTTGGACCTTGTTAGAAAGGTCTTATAACCATTTATTTTGCATTTATAAAAGGGTGGTTTTCTAGTGTTTTTTAAACTATTAATTTATTAATAGCTTAGCTTAGCTTTAAACCCATTAAGGTTTAAAGCTCGTATGATCTAAGATCCGATATAAGAAATACTAGCTGACCCACGCAACTTCGTCTGCGTCACATTTTCCATTAATGCTCGGCTCCTTTTAGCCTTAGCGTGTGTGCCTTCCTCGATACATGGGCTATCTAATAGTGAAAGAATTTTTCAAATCGGACCAGTAGTTCCTGAGATTACCCCCTACATACAAACTTACAAACAAATGTTACCTCTTTATAATATTAGTATAGATATACCTACACATGTTTTTTTAGGTAATGCTAAGTTAGAATGAATGCTAGATGATGTTTAGATTGATTCGTCGGAAATGGGTTGCCTAGCTAAATCACGTGCCAATGATGTTGAACATTAAAATGTTTAAATTAGCTTTTTCTATCAACTTCCCTCATTTGTTATGTATGTAAATCAGCTGATCCTGATAGAATGTACCCCAAAGAATCGCAAAAATATAGGTTGCCTGCTTTCCTTCTGTGCCACTATGGAGTTGCCAGGTATTTAAACAGGTGGGCCGAATACCGAATTTGACGAAAAGCAAAACTGCATCTCTGGATTTTTGAAAAATCCAATGATGACCGGAACTTATAATTTTAACATTGCAGGAAGTACCATGGGGATTCTTCAAACTCCTCATGGATATAAAAACACAATACGACAACCCGCCAATGTATATAACTGAGAATGGCTGGTCTAACGCCGGGGGCCTACTTGATGAAGACAGGATCCACTACATAAGAACCTACTTGAATTCCTTGCTTGATGCTATATATGAGGGATGTGACATCAGAGGATACAGCATCTGGTCCCTTATCGATACTTTTGAGTGGAAAAATGGATATTTGTAAGTATTTTATGTAGGAACTCCTATTCCCGATCAAATTTCCGTCTAGTTTCGAACTGAAAAACAGCATTTAAACATTTTTACTCTTGAAAGAAAAGCTTTAACAACCAATGAGGAGAAGAACCTCCTAACGATAATATACTATTTTTTTTAAACGTTCCCTACTAGAAATTTCTCCTGTATCGTGGGTGTATTTACAAACATACAAAGCAAGATATAATTATATATTTCTGTGATACAAAGTCACATACACAAACAGCCAGACCCGGAACAACTATCTGTAGGCCATACAAATATTTGTTCCGTGCGGGAATCGAACCCGCGACACGCAGCGCACCAGTCAATCACTCAACCACTACACCAACCGTGCCGTCAGATAGTTAAGGTGAATGCTCCATCCAGCCCGCGAAATTCAAAATTTCTTGCGTTTTTGCAATTTGCAGGCCATTGCTAGGTTATCTTCTATACTTATAATAAATCTGTAGAGAGGTCAATTCTGTACATGAAATATATTTCCAAAATAACTATCAAGGGGTGATAAGGGATCAATTCTGATGCCAAAAATGCAATCAGTAAAATTTTTGTCTGTCTGTCTGTCTGTCTGTCTGTCTGTCTGTCTGTATAACCGTTATAGAAACAAAAACTACTCGACGGATTTTAACGAAACTTGGAACAATTATTATTCATACTCCTGAGCAGGTTATAGTATACTTTTCATCACGCTACAATCAATAGAAAAATGAAAAAAAAAATGAAAATGTGAAAGTTTGGTTGTTTGTTAATCAATCACGCCAGAACGGCTTAGCGGATCTTAATGAAATTTAGAACAAAGATAGATTATAGTCTGGAATAGCACATAAGCTACTTTTAATCCCGGGAACATGTTCCCTAGGGTTCACGCGGGCGAAGCCGCTGGCAGAAGCTAGTGTTGAATAAAATATTATTCGCGGCTGTAAGACGTATGTAGTTACAGAATTATAATCATCAAAATCACCAATAAAACCCTCCAAGTTCTTAAAGGTGTAGGAACAACAAAAAAAAAACAGAAAAAGTCATTCCTAGAGCTTTATGAACTTAGAGCGTTGTATTGATGATTTACCACAAATAGGGCTCTATTTGTGGTTTTATTCAGATTGCTCTTTTTAGTGAAAGTAGTTAATTAATTATTTTTTTATTAAAAATCTCATTGGGTTAGGTCAGAATAACGATTATGAGCAGTCTAAAGTTCAAACCCTTGAAAAAAATGAAAAAAAAAATTAGAAAAAAGCTGACGAAAACTTCTAAGTCTAGGGTGTCCAGAATCATGCCCTGGACCCATGGAAATCGTTTGTGCGTCGATGTCAGATACACGCGGTATTATAGCGTAGTCTGCAAGCAGCTTTAGTAATAGGGTTTCATTGGTTACACTTTGGGTACCTACAGCACGGCAAAACATTCATATAGGTACCCTAATCAACTGGTACCTTAACGAAGCTCAACTTTCTTTCACAGAGATAAGTTTGGCCTCTACGAAGTGGAATTCTTGCGTCCCGAAAAGACACGCACTCCGAGGAAGTCCGCATTTATTTACAAAGAAATAATCCGCTCCAAGATCCTGGATCCAGACTTCGAACCAGAAAAGTTTATCGTGGAAGTGTCCAGGTCAGATGATAGCAGTCAGGAAAGTCGACAAGACTCATTATTGTAATTTTATAGTGAAAAGCGTAGGTACCTTAATAAAATATATGTTTCCCCTTTGTATTGTGTTTCATTAGCTGGCATATCGATCTGGTACTGACTTACGGTTTACAGTTCCGTACTTAAATGTAGGTACAGACGTCAGCACATCGGGCTATCCACGGAACAGAAACGTGGAGCTATCCAATACTGTCAAATTTTCCCGATCAACTTTGAACCTAAACCCTCCTGGCACAATGGCGCTGGCGGTTCAACCGCCTAGCAGTACGTTTGAGCGGCCAGCCGCTCTTGAAATTTTGTAGCGGTTTAGTGCGTTAATTGTGGTTGCATATTAAACTGGAAAAGCGGCTGGCCGCTCAAACCACTATGCGGTTCGAAGCGGCTGGCCACTTTTTCAGTTTAATAAGCAACCGCTATTGATTTAACCGCCTTATATGACAAGCGGTTGCATATTAAACTGGAAAGGCGCAATTGGCCGCCCTCACGGCTGACCGCGAGTGCGTAAGAGGCCTAATGCTTCAGCGATTAAGTAAAGTGATTAATTAACTAAAGTTTGACAGATTGTTGTAGTTTGATGTGCTGGTGTCTGTACCTAGGTACCTATCTCCTGTCATTTGCACAGTTGCGCGTATATCTATGCGCAACTGTGCTTAAAATTAACAGGAAACAAATATATTTTATCCTTGGTAAACACTGCATGTAAACAGCAAAAAAGGCCAAGTGCGAGTCGGACTCGCGCACTGAGGGTTCCGTACAAACCTATAGGTATACAATTATTATAAGCAAAAGTTGCGGTTTACGATTTAGGACGTATTAAAAAAAAACTACTTACTAGATCTCGTTCAAACCAATTTTCGTGTGGAAGTTTACATGGTAATTTTAATCATTCCTATATTTTTTTTAGTTTCAACATTCTCTGATTTTAGGAGTTACGGGGGGGGGGGGGGATACATTTTACCACTTTGGAAGTGTCTCTCGCGCAAACTATTCAGTTTAGAAAAAATGATTTCAGAGAACTCAATATCATTTTTGAAGACCTATCCATATATCCATAGATACCTACCCCACACGTGTGGGGTATATAGGGAACCCCCAAAAAATGTTTTCCCTATTTTTGTTTGAAAATAACAGAAACAGAATACATCTACTTATCAAGTTTCAACAGTATAGTTCTTATAGTTCCGTTAGTTCTGACGAATCCATAAGGGTTCCGTTTTTTGCCATTTGGCTACGGAACCCTAAAAATAAAAGGTAACATGCACGGCGTTGACTATGCAATCTACATAATTTTATTTATTCTAAGTTCGAAAGAAACAATAAGTACTTGAAGTTGACGCGTCTGCACTGGGAATGTGCACAAAGTAGACTGTGTTACTTGTATCTAGCGTTTTGATAAAAATATAGCATATTTAGAAACTTAAAATAAAATATACATTACAATTTACAATAACACCTCTGTTCTGCCACCCATAGTTCTTGCACGTTCCCATACCTACTTTCTGGAGAATGTCAATGTGATTTATTTGTTCGTACTAAAAATTCAAATTAGTAATGATTAGTAATCATGTTCCTACATCACTAGTTCAGTCACCTTTCACAAATAGTGACAACACTGACACCACTAGTGGCGTGTCAAATTTGTTTTGTTTATATGTCACGTCAATCGTAGTTTTGCTGAATATTAGTAAAAAATGTGCGATATAAACGATAATCCTTTAAAGCTAAGTGTAAAATGGAATGGAAAGGAGTACGAGATCCCTGAGTTTTCGCCTTCGGACTCCGTAGCGATGCTGAAAGTCGCCATCGAAAATGCCACGGGTGTTCGACCGGAAAGGCAAAAGCTTCTCAATGTTAAATTTCAGGGTAATTATAACGTGTTTCTTGCCGTAATAATAACTTATATGCACTCGACGACGGTTTCACATTGATAATTTTCAATATAATCTACACTTTGCACACGCAAACTCGTGGCAAATTTCACCAGTTTTGACCACAACTTCTTTATGTAATATCAGACCGGTAGAGACGTGTTATTCATTAAGTTTCTCAGAAATGCATATATTGGCCTACATTTCGCTGACTATACCAAATCTAGAACATGATTATACATGAAGAGGTGTAGATTTCATCATTTTTCTAACAAAACTTGTGAATGCTCACATGACCCTTATTAAGTGGTTTTTCTTTAAGTTTCAAATTTTTTATAAATGTTTTTACAATCAACAGTTACTCCAGAAAGTAATATGTAGCTCAGTGCTACTATAGCACTCTTGAAAAATAACATAAGTTTGAATTTATTCTAAACAAAGAGCATTAGATGTCAATTCCAAAGTACTCTTTATGATACGGAAACTATCACAATAATGCTCATTTTACAGCAAGTCAGCTTAAATTCCAATGTTTGTATGACATACCTACGTGTAAGTATATGTATATTATATACATAGAACAGAAATTGTTTCAAACTTAGTCCATTATATACTTTGAACATCCACCTGATGTGCACAAAACCGGTTCCATTAGAAAGGCAATAATGTAAAGATGGTTTTAGATCACTATAACAATGCATACTTATTTCCCAAAGTTCCTATGGGAACAGGAAGAAAACTAGATGTATATAAAAAGTCACGGGCAAAAGCTAGTTTATAAATAAAACCTTGCAATTCTGTAAACCTTTTTTTATCCTTTGTGTTAGCAATACAATGCTGTTAGGGTTTAGGGATCTGTATGCTATGGGTAACCAACGGAACCCTATTACTAAGCCTCCGCTGTCTATCCATCATTGCTCTGTTCATCTGTTTATCAGAACGCTGTATCACAAGAAACAAAATATGTAAATACTTGAAATTTTTAGACTGTGTAGTTCTATTGCTGATATAACAATAAATTATAAAAATTTTAATAAATGAAAATGGGCTCACACAACAAACTCCAACTCACACTTGGGCAATTTTAAACCAATGGACTGCATAGCAACATTATTAAAGAAAACTGGCAGACCCCTTTCATTATGTATATTAAATAGACGGAAAAACAAGGCATTATGGAACAAAATAACTTTTTACTTAAAACATCACTAGCAAAAAAAGTGCAAATTAAAGACACAACCTTCCTTCTTTATTATTTTAACTAGTGAAACATCAAAATCCTTATCTCTGACCTAGACAAGAGTCAAGAGCAACCACATCTCAAATTAAAAAAAAGGCTAGCCAGATGTTAACGGTCGATGCTATCTAGTTTGCAATTAAAACTACCTATAACTCAATATCCTGTAGTAAAACCAAAACCACATAAATACTGCGTGTATCTGACATCGACGCACAAACGATTTCTATGGGTCCAGGGCATGCTTCTAGACACCCCAGAGTTGAAATTTTTCGTCGGCTTTTTACTCATTTTTTTATTTTTTTCAAGAGTTTTATTACTTTAGACTGCTCATAATCGTTATTCTGACCTAACCCAATGAGATTTTTAATAGAAACATTATCAATTAACTACTCTCACTAAAAAGAGCAATCTAAATAAAACCATAAATAGGTTTCAACTCAGCTGAGCTAACCTTCTAAGTTCATACAACTCGATTGAATGACTTTTTCACGAAATAACATTCAATCGAGTTGTATGAACTAAGAGGGTTATATTGATGATTCAAATGGTTATAATCCTTTAGATAAATGCTCTTTACAATCGCGAACTGTATTCTGTTCAACATACAGCTTCACACTTACCGGCAAATTGCAAAAAACATAAAAATATTTGAATTTCGCGGGCTACCCTGGAGCTTCCACCTTAAGGGCGTGCGTGGAACACAACGCGCCTTCGACCCGAGCCTAGTTCTGATTGAATGGCGAGCTACCCAATGCTCGCGATCCGCAGGCCCGCGCAAATTGCCTATGATGTGGTCATAATGTCCTACTAATATTATAAACAAGTGGCCCGCCCCAGCTTCGCCCGAACATATTTTTCAAAATTTTCTTTCATACAAACCTAGCCCAGAAAAAAATATTAAGTAGGTATCCCATTTTAGTCAGTCGTTACGAAGTTATGCGCGTACATATATGTATTTCGGCGATGCATTTTTATTTACATGTTAAATAGCTAGATTAGTAGAAAACCTCTTAACATGATCCAATTCCAACCAAATTAGCATACTCTTTTCTTTTTAACCGACTTCCCAAAAAGGAGGAGGTTTTCAATTCGGTTGTATTTTTAAACTACATAATTGTATTAAAAATATTCCTAAAAGTTCACTTACCGCATTTATAATTCAAACAAATGTTCTTACTTGACACAGGAAAAGTGGCGACAGACAACTGCACGCTGTCAGACCTGCAGTTGAAGCCGAACCTCAAGATAATGATGATGGGCTCTCTGGAGGAGGCGATCGCCGGCGCACAGACCAAGCCTGACGTGGGAGATGAGGTGGTCAATGACCTGGATATTGAAGAGGAGGAGGTGGATGTGGAGAATCAGGAGGTATGTATGTCTGGGAAAGGATAAGTTATTATTATAGCCTTTAACATAGAGATAGGTGCAGTTTTTTTTGTCTTTTTTTTTAACATAAAAAACAAGGTACAGAAAACAGTCGGGTAAATGCAGAAATGTATCACTGTGTGAGACAGGTATTAACGTCCGTCCGCCTCTAAAACGCATTAGTGCGAATGAGAAAAGGTTGGATTTATTCTTTGCCAAGTTCTTCCTTCCGTGCGCCGCGCAAGCCTTATTTGTTGTACCAACAAATAAAAAAAAACCGGCCAAGTGCGAGTTGGACTTTCACACGACGGGACCCGTTCCATCATCTTTTTGTTAATTTTTTATTTGAGATGGGTTTGCTCTTGACTTTAATCTTGGTCAGAGATGACAGAGACAAAGTCTACGATGGAGCGAGCTTACCCAGAAGGAGCCTGTTTACTCTAACTTTGAAGAGATTAGGGTTGTAAGCGTTCGGAAACACAGACTATGAAAACGTCAAAAAAATAGCGTTTGTTGTATGGGAGCCCCCTTGAATATTTATATAAGTCTGTTATTAATATTTTTGTTGTTATATCAGCATCAGAAATACGTCATCTGTGAATTTACATTTCAACTGTCTAACTATCACGGTTACCGAGATACAGCCTGGTGGATAGATGGATAGACAGACGAACGGACAGCGGAGTGTAAATAATAGGGTCCCGTTTTACCCTTTAGGTACAGAACCTTAAAAAGAGAGAAAAGGAATTATGACCCGTAGCGTTTTGAGAACAATAGCTTTGGGGATAAGTGTAATTAATAAGCCCACTAAACCAAGCTTAAGGCTGCGTTTCCACCAGAGATGTGCGAGGATGCGTAGCGAGGGATGTGTATGTTAAGGACCAATAGAATCGAGTCATTTACCTAGCCTCGCTCAGCGTAAGCGATTCTATTGGTTCGCAGAAATTGAACGCAGCCTAACTCAGACTTACCTCTCTCTTGCTGCTCATAAAGATTACTCCATTTTCAAGAGGAAACCCAACGTGTTGCTAAGTGTAGCCAGTGGCAACTTTTCTTGAAATGAGTAGTATCATAAAAAAATGGGAAAACGTTTACAAACACTACTACATGAATCATGTTTCCATTCCAGATATACCTAGCCAAAATAAACAAGCGCGTGCGCGACTACAAGATCAACATACTGAACGAGCCGCGACCCGGCAAGAAGCTGCTGGTGCTGGATATTGACTACACGCTGTTCGACCATCGCTCGGTGGCAGAGACAGGTAACCATATTTTTATCCTCATCCAGGTTTTATACCAGGGGCGGCAACAATTTTGTCTGCCCATTTCTTATTGTGATACTTAAATAAAAAGTCAAAAACGTCCTCCACACTATTCCCGATGATACTTCGACGAAGTACTCTACGAAGTTGATCGAAGTCCGAAGTACGTGTCCACAGACTCGAGCAACTTCGCGAGGAGCTCATTCGCCCGGTCCCCCCACAATAGGCATCATGGATAGCGTTCATGTGGCAACTGCCGTTGCAATGTGTACTCTCGCTTAATAAAAATACGTGCGTATTTACTATGGCTCGATGCGAACCGAAGTGAGCCGAGTAGTGTGGTCAGTCCACTGACGTATAAAAGACGCTTCGTGTTCGAACTTCGTGACACTTCGAGTCCTTTGACTTGGGCGCAAAAACCGACAACGACTGGAAGTCACCCGAAGCGAGGCGAAGCGAAATGCCCCTCTACACTATCGTATTCGCTCAACTTCGCGAATAGTGTGGAGGACGTATATCAAAAAGTTGGCTAACCTCATATCATTACAGTCGACATACGTCTTCTGCTGGACATAGACCTCCCCGAACCTTCCCCACACCGACCGACCTCTCGCATCCTGTGTCTTTCCAAGTGAGAGACCTACCAAAGTTACTTGTGTAGGTCACGCACTGCTGGGGCGAAGCCAACGAGAAAAACGGCGACGGCACTTGCTGTGTCTCTCAATATCTCTAAGGCTTTTGACAGGGTCTGGCACGCAAGTCTACTCAGCAAGCTTCTTGCTTCTGGTATCCCAGCTGATTTTTGTAGCTGGATATCAGTCTTCCTTAGTGAACGGTAGACGTCAAAGTCCGCGACGTTTAGACAGCTGCCATAGAAAACAGCGTGTTCGTGATAGGGACAGATATATTTAATTAAAATAATTATATCTCGTTTGTTTTTCTAGCAATTTTGATTCTATTTTCGCTGTTAGTAATATGCTTTTGTATATTTGGATAATAAATATTTTTTTATGCATATTCCCAATTCCAGGTTACGAGCTAATGCGACCATTCCTCCACGAGTTCCTGACCTCAGCCTACGAGGACTACGACATAGTGATCTGGTCGGCGACCGGCATGAAGTGGATCGAGGAGAAGATGCGGCTGCTGGGCGTGTCCACGCACCAGGACTACAAGGTCATGTTCTACCTCGACTACCTCGCTATGATCACTGTGCATACGGCCAAGTATGGCACTATAGATGTGAGTACATTGTCCAGTTGTTTTATTCGAACGGAGTTCCTTATCGCACGTCATCCTTCTGTAGTTCAAATTCAAATGTCATTTATTCAAATTAGGCTGAGAGCCAGCACTTTTTGAACGTCAAGTTCTACAAAAGACAGTCCCCCAAAACGCCCGCCCGTCACCACTTCCTAGTGTTTTAGCTGTGGAGAAGAAGTAGCCAACAAACTCCCCAGCAACACATCTGTCTGTTACGTTTTAGGAACTAGAATTTATACAATGAGTAGAGTGCAAAGTAATTAATACAAGACAAAAAAAAATAAAAAAAATAAATAACAGCTAGCACACTACCAACTATAAAACAAAATACACACTCAAGCAAGTGTTGACGTTTTAAGGTTGACCTACATAGTCGTACATAAATAATAAAAAGCGAAAACGAAATAAAAAAAAAAATAAAAAAAAAAAAACAATATTATATGAACACATTATAACCTGTCATAAACGAACTACTTATAGAAAAAGAACATAATAAATGAACATGATATGTCTTGCGTTCAACACAGCGACCAACTATTCTTATCTTCTAAATAATCATTAACAGCATAGTATGCCTTCGAACAGAGGTTAGATTTTACTTTTTCTTTAAATGAGTAGTAGTACCATTCTATAAACATGTCGAAGTGAACTACAAGTGAGCTGTCAAATCATACAAACAAGATGGCACGACAGCATATATATTTGATTGACATTTTATGTTTGGACAATACTTTTTTTTTATTATTATTTATCTTTGACATTTTTAAAGTTAATAATTACATGAACAATTTGTAATCGTATTTAGAAGCATTAAGAAGTAAATGTATTTAGAAGCATTATTATTACAAAATTTGCATGCCGAACTGAGTGGGCGGAATATGTTGAACTTATGTGTGTCTGTGATAAAATCTGTATAATACCATATTTCGGGCAAATAAATGAATCTATCTATCTATCTATCTATCAGCTCACTTGTCTTTCACTCCACCTAGGTGATCACGATGACATGTCAACAGAATCTACCGGCAGATTTGTTTGCGGACTGAGGGGCTGACTGAGACCGAAAAATGTGTTACAATGAAAAACGACACCAAAAACCGACATCTTTTTGCAAAGATTTTGAGGCACTTCCCGATCACCTAGAAAATTAAAACATTTTTCAATCGATTTAGCTTGCCGTCAATTTTGGGACTAACCTAATCTTTTATATTTTTTTTATTATTATTTATTTTTTTACTGTCTCGGGTCCCTGGAGACCCGGTCCTTTGGTAGGCATACGAGGGGCCGAAACCAACTCGCAGAGGCCCCGTTAGACATTTCAAATGTAATGGGGCACCAACCGGCGATTATCCCTGTATGCACTGAAAGTATTAGTACTAGTAGTACTTATTTTTATTCTTCATAGATTTCCAGTCCTGCAGGATAAGCTCTTGATAAAGGCTTCAATTCAATCTAAATCGAAAGATCCCGAAATATAGACACACGCTCAAAGGCGAACGGCAAAATTCGTACAGCAAAGTTTTTGTTGTTGTTTGGTTATAGAATTTGTACCACTTATTAAGGCAACTCAGCCATTTATTTTCATGTAAGTAAACAATTTCTAGAACATGGGATTAATTAATACTATCAATTAAAAGATTTCAATAATTATACCAAACAAAACAGTAAACTAAACTCAGATGTTTTTCGAAGTCGCCATAAGTAAAATATCACAAACTTCGGAATGACAATTAATTATTTAGAAATAGATTTAATAGTAAAACCCATAATTGTTGCATAAAATCATAATAGTAAACGATGTAAGTAGGGAATGATTGGAATGAATTCATCAATATTTTTTTTTGTTCTGGCAATTATTTATTGACCGGTAAAGAAAATCTGTCTAGTGTCCATCAGAACTTCATTATTATCAAACTGTTTCTGTCCGCTGCTAGGCAAGAGGTATCTTGTTGCACTCCTCCCTCCCTCTGAGTAGGTACGATCCTCATCTCAATCTACCTACTTAATAGTAAGTAAAACACAACAAAGATGTCGACAAGTAATCTAGAACATTTATTTTATCATCATAACAATGTTAATGTACCTACCTGTAATTATAACCTACATTTCTACACTAGTACATAACCTCAAAAAATAAAATTGGGTATAGCTTTTATGTCCAAAGTTCTAAAAATCTAAGATTTTAAATAGGGCTTTTCTATCGTATGAACTACTTAATATAACAAACATGATCCCAAAACTCCAAAATTTACTAGCTGTACGAAACTCCCATACAAGCCTGCCGTTCGCCTTTCAAAACTAAATTGGTCAAAGCCTTCTCGTAATATTTTTAAGTGCAATGTTGCGAGTGTTTCTACTGATTGTGTTGTCAAATCAGACAATAACATGTTTGATGATCCTTACCATCCAAATTGTTGCAAATTCGACTTTAACAAAGCTATCATATATAATCTATTATCTGTTACCATTATTAAAGATTTTTCAATATTTTTTACAATTAATTTTCCAGGTAAAACCACTAGGCGTAATATGGGGCAAATACCCCCAATACAGTTCGAAAAACACGATAATGTTCGACGATATTAGAAGAAACTTCATCATGAACCCCAAGAGCGGGCTGAAGATCAGACCGTTCAGACAAGCCCACCTCAACAGGGAAAGAGATCGAGAACTTCTCCACCTGTCTACGTACCTGAGGGATATAGCGCAGTATTGCGATGACTTCGATCTACTAAACCATAAAAAGTGGGAGAAATACAAGCCTGATAAGAACCGGACCCAGCAAGCCGGCAGCAAGAGGAAAGCGGAAGACAGTGCCCCCTCCACACCCAAAGAATGACGGTAATTATCCCCCAGACCGACTCCTCGGTCTCCAAATCGCCTTAAACGCTTATAAGACTGCAGTCCGCTAACCAAGCTTTAGACTTTCGAAAACTAAGTCAAAACATTTAAAATGTTAAGAAAAAATGTTTTAAAAACAATAATTTTAATTGAAAAGGCGATTTGCGTATCAGTTTAGTCATTTCGTTGATCAATATTACCTAACGAAGTTGATTTCGAATAACTTTGTGTTGCTATTTAAAAATATTAAATATGATATTATCTAGAACAAATAAAAGTAATTATGAGACTAATAAATATAGTTAGTTTCAACGACGGCGCTAGTGGACTCATAATATATATTTTTTTAGCTATCAGTTTTGTAATTCTCAATTTAAATAATTTTGTGCTTGGCAACATTAAGATACTGCCAAAAAACTCTGCATACGCCTTTGTAATAATATGGTTTCTGTATCAATAAAAATGAATAAGTTTTACTTTTACATTCTAAGGGCGGATTTCATCAAACTCAAACTAAACGCGATCAAAATAATGAACCACATTTACGAACTGTCAGTGCCATTATTGTCTATAATATTGACACTGACAACTCTTGAACGCAGCTTGATCGTCAATCGCGATCTTTGGTAAAATCCGCTCTAAGTACTACCAGTCTTATAGTAGTACTCTATGCTAAGTACTTTTGAAGTACTCCACTCCAATCGACACAGTCGCTCAATGAATGTCAATTTATAAAAAGCTGTAACTGTCAATATGATTAATTATCCATTCAAATAAGTATAAAATGGTTCAACTTAAAATGAAAGAAATAAAAAGCTGTAAACTCGTATATACCTTGCTTTTGATGTTCTAAATTCTGTTAAAAAACGATTGAGAGCATGAAAAATGCTCTGAACTAAAATTATTGCAAATTTTACGCTCTACATTTTTGATCATACATGTTAACATCATTGTAGCTATTTATACTGATATAATCTCGAAAAACCGATTTTTGTGACCTTTGTCCTTCAATTACTTACGACGCAAACACGAGATTTGACTCAACATTAAGAACGCCAAAATTAAGGTGTATACGAGTATCTAGCTCATAATCTCTCATTCGAAGATAAACCCTAATTTGACTGGACTGAGTCGAGCTCGAGGAAAGAACTTAGAATATAAGTGACTTCAAAATTGCTTTAACACTATAAAAAGCTCTCATATAGTCCGAACAAGGTACAGAAGCCGTTGTTTCAAAGCTATATATTATATCATGACAATGCAGATGATACAGGTAACTGAACATTGCATTTAATGCGTTGTATTTAACCGAGGTCTTACTTATCCTGGTTATTTTGAGTGGCTTAGGAGCAATGACTTAAACTGGGTGTTATAGAAGATTCTCAGATATGATGTTTTTTTTTTGCGTTTTTTGGGGTGGGGGTTTTCGATAAAAGTGCAGTTCGTTTTTAGGGTTCTATACCCAAAAGGTAATCAATGGAACCCTTTTACTATCTCCGTTGTCCATCCTCAGATACAGCGGGCTGTATCTCAAGTACCGGAATTACCCGCGATGGTACGGAGACGGTTTATGAGTTTGAGATGAGATGATGTTTTTTTTTTTTAAGTTGCTTAACCTTTAAGATCGACCCGTGCGGCTGTTGTGATTTAGCCACGAGCTCCTCGGACTTGAAGCAAAATACCGTTGATTTTTTTCTGCTTATTGTCACTGTAAAAAGAAACTATATACAGTATTATTTCTTAAGTTTCTTAAATAATCAGGGTTTGAACTTTTTCCATGGGAGCTGAAACTTAAGGGTTTTTTGTTGCTATCATTTTTTGTTGAAGTCTTCTCTACCCATATAACTTTGACAAACAATCTAAATGGTGGCGGCGGAGGCTATGCCACAATGGTTCCATGCCATTTGGTGTCTTTAGAAAAAGAAAAATAAAGATGGAAAAGAACTCATCAGCCATTAAAATAACTGGGTCTTATAATGTAAGACCTCATAGTCTTAATTAAAAATAAGTAATATTTTTCATTTCACACATAAATTGTTCGGTTGTGAAATAACTGTTTCTGTCATAAAACCAACCTATATTTTATTATATTTATCTTAAAAACTTGTAAAAAAGTGGTAATGTTTTAGCGAAAAAGGTAAATCGAGACTTGGGGAATGTCCTCGTCTACATCGTGTTACAGAATAAAAGCAACACATCATAAGGGGTGATTGTTTTCATCACTATGAACAACTTTTAGAATGGAACCAATATTGCAATCGCGCAATGATGAATACAATGACCCCTTAAGAGTGCATTCTGTTACACGTTATACAATTCGATTCAAATAAGAATAGGATCGACTTAGCGCCATATTGTGAGGTCATAGCTGTCAATTCAAACCAATTATGTAGGGTGAGCAAAGCAAGATTATTAGTTTTTAATTATTATTTACAAATATTGAGTGAAATAAGTGTTATGGTGTGCTAATAATGACTTTAATAATTAAGTATTATATTTAGCTAATTTTCTACTATTGACCATTTTAATTTTAATTTGATTTAAGACTAATTATTTAAACAAGGTAAAATAAACCGTTATTGATATGTAACTAAGTTTTCTATGCAAACCGTACTTTTCAAGAGACATTTGACAGATAGAGGTTATTTACGTTCCTATTCTTATTTGAAACGCATTGTATAGACCACGATTGTCCCAAAAGGCCTATTAACAATTAAAAGGCGTGAGCATTTTATTACACAGTTTTAAAAATATATGTCTGTAACGATTTGTCATAAATACATTCTATAAGTATAATACTGCGGGCAATTTTTTTTTTACTTTCTAGCGGGTAGTTGGAGATGTCACTATTTTCAGTCAGTATACACTCAGTACTTTTCCGTGCAACGGGCATCGGAATGAGCAAAAAACTTGAAAAAAAAAGTAATTGTACGAATAGGCTAGATTCCATCATCCACAAATTGTAAAACTATTTAGTCCGTCAGTTAGAATATTGTAAAATAATGGTAAAGTATTTTTTGTTTTTGTAAATCAATGAATATTGACAAAGATAAAACGCATCAAAACTCGAGAGTGGAGGCTCGTGACGTCACGACTCAGTAAAAATTATGCGAAGGTGTGATGTATTGAGAATTTTAAAAGCGTCGTGACTTCGTCAATTTGGTTCCCGTAACAAAAAAAACACGGGTCAAATATTTTTTGATAATCTAACTGACGGACAAATTAGATTTTTTCAGGACACAAGCCCATTTTTATGAACAACAGATAATATGGGACTAAACCTGAAATCGCTTTAAAAATGTCGACTAACATTTACTTATCTATACCAATATTATAAAGCTGAAGAGTTTGTTCGTTTGCTTGCTTGAACGCGCTAATCTCAGGAACTACTGGTCCGATTTGAAAAATTCTTTCAGTATTAGATAGTCCATTTATCGAGGAAGACTATAGGCTATATATCATCACGCTAAAACCAAAAGGAGCGGAGCACTAGTGAAAAATGGGACGTAGACGAAGTTGCATGGGTCAGATAGTGTTTAAATAATTCGACAAAATCAATGACGTATTATATATAGACACGTCATAAACCAACATCGCGGCGCTTAAAAACGGCGAAAATACTAGATAGCTACTAATACGCATGAAGAAAGGGAAATAAAATATGTCACCGTACGGCGGGATGCCTGTTGCTAGAGGGAGATAAATATACATCTTCAGTTACGTCACAGGATAAGTAATAGTCAAATTGACATCAAAACAAACGTAGTGTCGCGCGACAGGTTGGTGCGTAACTAAGCGCGATGTGGCCAATTGGCTTCATTTCATGTTGTCATTTTAGAGTGCGGACAACGTATCTATAGTTTTATAATTATATCATTGGACAAAATGTAGATACTAAACAGACGATTATTTTTTAAGGTTCCGTAACGTGGGTAGTGTGGGTGCGGTACCCTGAAATTGATCGGCTCAACAGGGAACCCTATTACTAAGCCTACGCTGTCCGTCCGACCGTTCGTAGTTACGTCTGTCAGCTGGTTGTATCTCAAGAACCGTAATGGGTAGATAATTGAAATTTTCAGTGTGTATTTCTATTGCCACTATAACAATAAAAAATATTAAATATATACAAATATAATATCCTAATATATATAAAACAAGCTGACCCGCACAACTTCGTCTGCGTCACATTTTCTATTATTGCTCCGGTCCTATTTGTCTTAGCGTGATGATTATAGCCTAACCTTCCTCTATAAATGGGCTATGTAACACTGAAGGAATTTTTCAAATCGGACCAGCGGTTCCTGAGATTAGCGCGTTCCACCAAACAAGCAAACTCTTCTGCTTTTAATAATAGTATAGATTCTTCCGTTACGGTGTGTCTGACAGACAACGCACAGCCGAAAGTAATGGTCATAGGAAGCTGAAATTTGGCGTGTAGCTTCCCTACATTCCGTAAAGGATCGCTAAGAGAGGATTTCCCGAAATTAGCGTATAACGGGGTATGAGCGTACAAAGTCGCGGGTAAAAGCTAGTATTATTATATTAGAAATTCTATATAATAATACTAGCTTTTACCCGCGACTTTGTTATGAACGACGATATTATGTACAAGTTCAAACACACTCACAATTCAACTAATACTGTCGGCCGGTGAAATGCACTAGAATCGAAATATTATTTTTAATTCAAAATTCAAAAGTCATTTATTCAAATTAGGCTGAGGGCCAGCACTTTTTGAACGTCAAGTTTTACAAAAGACAGTCCCCCAAAACGCCCGCCCGTCACATTTCAGCGTAATATTTCAGCGTTCAACATTAGTCAATATTAAAAACAGTATTGTGCAGCATTAATAGTGCTCATAGTTCAATGCATCCTGCGCGGTGCCTACGAGTCATGTCGACCCACGATCTAAGACCGCGTGGTAGTTATCTCTGCCACTTTCTTGTAGATGTTTTATGTACTAAAATGAACCTTACGTCGAAACCGGTTCTTATAGGCTGATTAACCCTATAATACGGGTTAACCTTTATACTGGGTTTTTTAACCTAATCATAAAAACTAACCCGGTTAAAACCTTCATACGGATTAACCTTTCGGTCCTTGTATAGAATACAAGTAACGTGTTATTTTCGGTTTATGGTACGGAACCCTTCGTGTGTGAGTCTGACTCGCACTTGGCCGGTATTTTATTCATAGAAGCTTTGACCACAATGTGTAAAGAGAAAATCGACTGGATCTCGGCCATAGTGACAGCTTAGTTTGCAATAGAGGCATTTTGTCCAAACATGCACATTATTACCATAAAGATAATGTTCATTATCTAATGGAGTGCTTGATCATCACATTCTTTAATAAGAATATGAACATTATTTGTTAAACTATAAGGTTTATATTCGTATGAAATGCTTCCCTTACTCATAGAGTAAAGTCCAAATATGTTTTATAGATCCGAGCCCCTGATACAATGTGAGTTGGAGACCAATATTCTACGATTGATAGCAAGGTTCATAATTAACTCAGAAACCGTTTAAGAGTGTGTGTTCCGTCCACTAGCGCCGCCAATCGTTTTTTTATTAATTGTGGTTAATTTAAGACACGTAGATAAAAGTGGCCACTTTTAGCAAAAATATCGACTTTGGCAACTATTTATGTTCTAAAGAACGAAACATAACTCTCAAAACATAATAAATACATTTCTTCAGTGCACTACAGAGCGGTTTTTTATCTACGTGTCTTAAATTTACCACAAATAATAAAAAACGATTGGCGGCGCTAGTGGACGGAATACACGCTCATGATAATGATCACAATGTGACATCTGCAACAACCTCTTCATTACTTCTCAACTGACTCGGGTAGTCATTTTTATATTTAACAAAATAATATGCAAGTCATTATACAGCGTGAAACTGAATACACACAAAAACTCGGGGTCATTGTACTCATCATTACGAATAACTTCACCATGGGATCAGCACTAAAATCTATTGCCCATACATTTTATTGAACTGAACAGCTGTTTTTTTTTTCGCGATTTCGATGTTGGTCAAGCGCAAATTATATACTTAATAAAATCTTCCTCGAGAACCACTTCATCCATTGGTGAAAACAGCAATCGGTGCAGTAGTTTTTGAGTTTATCGCGAACAGACAGACAGTCAGACGCGGCGGAGGACTATGTTTTATAATATTAAGTGATGATGAGTACAATAACCCCTTAAGAGGTTTTGGGTTTATTCTGTTCCACGTTGTAGGTATTGTCCATGTTTTACTAGATCTATAAGTGGCCATGTATTAACGCCCATTGTACATAACGCTACATGGTCAGTATCTATTTAGGTTATATTTTTAATTTATAAAATAAAGTATTTGGAAAGTCAATCCGATGGTTTTTATTTGACCACCTGATCACCTTTTTTTACTTTTGATAGGCACGCGTTTGACCACTATCTCACCTGATGGTAACCGATAGAATAGAATAGAATATTAATTTATTTGCTCAGAATGTAGGTATTTACAGGTGGTTACAATGTGTCCGATAATGCGGTCTAAGATGGAGCAGATGGGCCTGTCCACCTGATACAGGCTTCCACACTTGAGAGGCTTGTTTTGTTTGTGTTACATTAAATAATAAAAATATTTTTTGCTCTATACAGGGAAATTGAAAAAATACCCGAAACCTCTTAGGCAGTGAAAGTACACATGATTATAACTTATAAGCAACTTTTGTTTTGGTAAAACTCCGAAATCTCGAAAAAAATATCAGCTGTTTCATACATTTTCATTGGTTAAATACTGCATTTTGTATGAAACAGCTGATATTTTTTTCGAGATTTCGGAGTTTTACCAAAACAAAAGTTGCTTATAATCATGTGTACTTTCACTGCCTAAGAGGTTTCGGGTATTTTTTCAATTTCCCTGTATACATTGCTGAAAATATATGTATTTATACATCATGATACAATACTAGAGTCAATCTTTGAAACTAGGACTAGCCTGTATCTTAAAAGATAGGGTTCAGCCAAATGAATTCAGTTTATACCTATATTATGCAGAACAAAAAACAAGCGAAGACAGTGTCAATGATTACTACTAACAGCTGTACAAAAGAAAAAAGTCTGTGCGTGCGATATATTTTTTGACGTGACAACGTCTATTAAAGCGATGAACGCCGGCTGCACGCACGAAAAAGGATGACTGTCCCGTTACGCTCATTGTAACGTTACGCTCATTGTAACGTTATAAAGTGACGTCACGTTAAGCTATCGTGCGTAAACCGACTTAACAGACAACCAATTTATTTGATTTAGAGTTCAAATTTTGAGTAGGTGTAGGTACAAAAGTCTGTCGTATTTATTTATTAAGTAAGGCACACCAACGACATAAATTAACAATTCGGTGTAAATACATCACTTTGTAGCGAAATAAAAAGCTGACTTCGCCAACGTACACGTAAATTTATTGAAAGGTTTTTATCAAAAACGTAAAAAAATTAACGTACAAAAAGTATAAAAAGTCAACAAGCAAGAGTAATTTAAAAAAAGGTAGTGCTGGTGAATATAAAAAAGGACAAAATTTAATTAAAAAAGAAAGGAAACCTAGGCACGGTTCTCTAAATTTAATGGGTAAAAAAATAAGCCTGAAGATGTGGTTGCAACCAAAAATTGGCCTAGGAGCGACTCCTCAAATTGCCTAGAGAATGCGGCGCTAGGTAGGCTTTATAACTCCTAGACAATATGGTTAATGGAAAAAATGGGAAACAGGTACCTACTTAAACTAAATATAAAACAACCGTAGAATAATTTAATCTATCTTCGACGAATTAATATAGGAGCACTGGTCTATCCTGGGACCGATATCTTCGTCTGATCGATATCGGTACACTGTAGATATTAAATATACACTATAGGTATAATTAATTTATTTATAATCCATATTAATCAAAAAACTCCACACCAAAATTATCAACAGATTGCATAGGTACTATGCTTTCACTAGCATTTTAAATAAATTATCACATTATATCAGGTGCAGTCGTCGTCTATCAAAACTTTACCAGCCACTGACAAGCCATAGCTATCTAATTTTTCAAAAGATTTTTCATTGGTCTAAATTTAAATTAGATCTCAAAAAAGGAAACAATTCAGCACAGAGGTAGAATTCGAATAGGTTGAATGACGCCAAAACTTTAAGCTGCATCTACAATGCTGCAATATCCCCTTTCTTAAAAAAAAAAAGAAAAAGTACGAAAGCGAAACAAAAGAAAAAGAAAATTAACTAGACTAGGAAGCATTTAATGATAACCCTATAACAATAGGAAGAAAACAAAATAAGTAAAGAGCAAGTACCCAATAAGAATTAAACTAGCTTAGCCTATATCATTAAATAGAAAGCAAACCTAATTAACGACACCGAAGTGCAAAGGATATAGACGAGAGACGAAGATATCTTCATCTTATCGTTATCAGTGCAAGCTCGCAATGTGAAGATTACATAAAAGGTAAAGAATATCAGAGACCAACTAATTCAATTAATAGTAACCTAACTTAATTAAACCCTAATCTACTACTGTCTATCGCGTAGAAAGAAACCAGGTGTAACCCTAATAAGAATAATATAAGGTCAATACATAAAGATCGACCATAAAGTTAGAACCAAGAACGAAAGTACAAGGATAAAATAGGAACCTTAGTTCGCGTAATTCAAAGAATTAAAGAAAAAGTGGACGAGTCCAATAACAGAAAAAAAAGAAAATAACCTAACATTGAATAGTTAAGGTTAAAAGGTAAGAAATCTAAACTACATCTCTGCCCATCCCAATGGGTTTGATGTTCGATAAAGTTGTATGCAATATTTTATTTAATAATGGGTGTTACTTTTCAAATAAGTTTCTTTTAACACCGAACTTCACTATATAATTCATCGATAAAAATTAATCGACTATGTCCCAACACTATATTTTTTGGGCCGAGTCACCCGCGTCCGTAGGAGAATACCCCTAAAGAATTGTCCCTACACGTGGTCCCCGGGTGGTGCTAATCAGGTGACATCAACTGGTGGTAGGTTTCGGCCGATGGCTTGTGACCACCCACTGGGCAAAGACGTACCGCCAAGCGACCTAGCCGCGTTCCGGTGCGATGCCCAGTGTAGCCAATACACGAGGAGTTGGGTCGAAATAGGTGTTCCAATGCAGGCAGACCGATCAGGCACGCGTTGATATGGGCGTATCGGGAGACTAGTCGCGGAGGGTAGCGGGATCCGAGGCACGGTGCGCCGCTGGCCGACCGCAGGTAGTTGGGGGCCCAAGTAGTGTGCCAGCCACACATGAAAGGCTGCCCCGCCAACTGTCGAAAAATCCCGGAATGCACCATCGTGCTGGTTGGCGACCAGACGAGAGGGCCCGATGGACATTCCCGGGGGGGCTCGGGCGTCCCCGCAGTCTCCAGACTAGTCCCCCAACGATGCCGTCCTGTCAGGGCGTGCCTGTGGGTTAGCAGCATGGAACCTCATTTCACTTCCTTCTCCTCTCCTTCCTTCACTCTTAATCATGAACAGGAACAGAAAGAAAAACGCTGTACAGCGGCAGCACTCCCTCTCGCACAAAGTGCACCTCTCTAATATACTGAGAAACCAGCGCTCCTATTCCTTTCCGAGACGCAGATCAGATGTCCGTCAGACGTGTCGTAGGGGAGAGGGGGGTACAGTGGATCACTTTTTTTTATAAGCGGTATAAATCAGTAAATAAAAAATACATTTTAAAAATTACAGTTTCATATAATAGGACGGGTTATTGGCTAATGAAATATATTTCAACTTTAGCAATAACGTCAATAGATTTCTGGAAAAACAGGTTTTTTTTTAAGTTGGAAAATGATCCACTGTACCCCACATCTGGGTCACACTGGATCTTCATGTGGGGAACTGTGGATCGTAATGGGGTACAGTGAATTATTACATGGAATAACCATGCTTTTTTAAATGGGTCACAGTGAACTGTTTCAATATAGATATGAAATAATACATTAATTTGTTTAATCAATACTTTTAATCAAAATACTACAAAATAATCAGTCTTCGATAAATTTTTATCAGTCTGTAGTTTTAAACCTGGAAAATGCAGTAAATCAACTCTATGAAAAAAAAATAATAAAAACAATCTTATTCCTAATCACAAAATTCTCACAACTTATAAAAGAAATAAAAACAATTATCACAAATTTAAGCGGGAAAAGTCAACATCAAATTTATAGACGTCTTAAAATATGGAAGATTAAAAGAAATTTAAAAAATAAAAAACTTTGTCACAAAATTCTCAAAACATTTTAAAGAAATAAAACAATTATCGCAAATTTAAGCGAGAAAAGTCAAGATCAAATTTATAGACGTCTTAAAAAATGGAAAATTCTAAGAAATTTAAAAAATAAAAAACAATCTTATTCTTAATTAAAAAAAAAAACAACTATCGCAAATTTAAGCGGGAAAAGTCTTTAGTGCAGCAACTTTCCTAATTTTATTTCCTTCTAAAATGAGATCGATCGCATTCTTCATCATTCTGGTCCTGACTAACGAGACCAATATTAGTTTTTCTTGTACGGTTCCGGACCATGTTGTTGGCCTGAAACAATTACCAAATTAAGTTAGGTACATAATATCAGTATGGGGCACAGTGGGCCGCGGTCCACTGTACCCCAGAGTCAAACAGTCCACTGTCCCCCAACACACCTTAGTTGAAAACGAAACACATTTTTACGATTAACTTAACCTAAACTAAAAGCGCACCACATTAATTTGAGACCTTATTAAATCATTATTTAGGAAATCTAATCATATTAACACAATATCAAATAGTTTTTAGTATAGAACATACGATAAACACAGAAAAAAATATAGATTTAGTACTTACGGGCGGCGAAATGGCAGCTACACGTGCTTCCACAGCGAGAGCGTCAGGGGCACTGGCGGTAGGGAGGGCGAACTATCAGAGCGCGCGTTACATCGGCCTGCGGTGTGTGTAGTCGATAGACAAGGAGTTATATAAGTGGATTCACTGTGCCCCACGGTCCACTGTACCCCCCTCTCCCCTACTTGTCGTACCCAGGGTTTACCCTGGAGCACCACTTCAAACCACGCGCGGGCGTATGTATGTACGCCCGGGACGACATCTGTTATCGGCGTCTCGCGACTATCGAAGACTCCAGGTTTTCGACGGTGTGGGTTCTAGTGGACACTGGCCTGGATAAAATTATCTACGCCTGTGTCTACCGTTCGCACAGCGGTGATCTAGAGACAACTGGGCTCATACAGCACCTAAGTGAGGCGGCGGATGTGGCTCAGCAGCGGTACCCTTCTGCTCAACTGGTGTTGCTGGGGGACCTCAATGCCCACCATCAGGAGTGGCTCTTCCCATACCAGCAAACAGATCATGCTGGACGAGAGGCGCGAAAGCTAGCGCTAGCGTTAAATCTCACCCAGCTGGTCCAGGGGGCAACAAGGGTGCCGGACGTTGATTCGCACACAGCCAATTGCTTGGACCTTCTGCTGACAACGGATCCAGACCGCTACGCGGTGTCGATTTCTGCTCCGCTGGGTGGTTCCGACCACTGTCTGGTGAAATCTGTGTCCGTCTACTCCCCACCCGATCCCAGCCCAAGAGGCACTCGGCGGGTATGGCGATACAGGTCAGCAGATTGGGATGGCATGCGATCTTTCTTCGCATGTTATCCTTGGCAGCCCACTTGCTTCTCTTCAACTGATGCATCGTCGTGCGCGGACGCCGTGACAGATGTGCTGCGGCAGGGAATGGAGTACTACATTCCGTTCTCGGACGTAGTGATGTCTGGCGAAGCTCGCCCGTGGTTTGGTGCCGAGTGCAACCGTGCTAATGCGCTAAAGCATGAGGCTTACCTAGCATGGGTTGACGCCCGTACCCGCAAAGCAAGTGACGCGATTTAGAAGAAGAGAGCCTTCAACAGGGCTGCCAAGTCCTGTAAGAAGGTGTTGCGGAGGGCTCGGTTCGACCACATTAGCCGAATAGGGAACAAACTTGCTTCATACCCAGCAGGTAGTAAAGCTTTTTGGTCCCTGGCTAAGTCGGTCGAATCGAACTTCTGCCGCCCCTCACTGCCACCACTGCTGAGACCCGACGGGTCGCTGGCCCACTCCGCTGAGGAGAAAGCAAACTTGTTCGCCTCTATGTTTGCGGAATCGTCACGTCTAGATTCGGGTGGCGCGAGGCCCCCTACTCCTCCTGTTTTTTTTTTTTTTTTTTTTTTTTTTTTTTGTTTTGGCAGGAGTGGGAAATCCTCATGGACGAATCGGCCGCCCACACTGTGAGACGACCGAGACAGTGCCGGACTCTTACCGGCTAAAACCCACTCCTGCCACGTGGCTTTTCCCCGTTCATTTCAACGAGACCTTGTCCTTCTGGTTTTAATATTTCATTCGGTTCTCGTATGTTCTTTTCACGCTTTCAATTTCCTTTCTTGTTTTCTTATTTCATCCTTCATCTACTTAGCCGGGTGGGACTCCCGCCATTCAGACCACTTGACAAATTTTAGTGCTTATGTATTTTTCTTGGACATTATATTTAATTTTTGTATTTTTTCTTAGTTTCCGTATATGTATTTACTTGTTTAGATTTTTTATTTTCTAGTTTTTATATCTACAATATTTGTTTACTTAATTATATGTTATCTTAACTAATGTATTTTTATTTGTTTTTCTGTTTTATGTATTTTAATCTATTTACTTACATATTTAGTTTACTTAGCTTCAAGCTTATTTTATGTTTGTGCTTATTATTAAATATTACTAAATATTTTCTAAACTTGTTTTTTTATTTTAGTAAATTTTTATTAGCTAATTTATATCTAGAGTATTTTCTTATTTATTTATGCTATCTTACATTTAATATTTTTATTTATTTTCTGCTTTACTTATCTGATCTATTCCTTATATTATATGTTTTATTTTAGCTGTAAGGTTCTGGACTGTTATTGGGGTAATGGGGGAGGGGGTGGGATATACATATGTTTACTTATTTTATTATATTTTTGTTTTCCGATTTACGTATCTAATATTTTCTTGTACTATACCTTCTCATTTTATTTTCTACTTTATTTATCAAATCTTTTTTATTGAATAATTGATTTAACTTGTCTTTTTGCTTGTGCTTTGTTAATTCTGTATGTGTTTTATCCTAAATTCTTTTAAGGTATTTTCTAACACTGTATGTGTTGGGGATTATTATTGGGTAGTAGGGAGAGAGGTGGGGGGAAGGGAAAAGGGGATTAGGGAGATGGGGATTTCTTTTATGACTTGTGTTATTGATTCTCCATTTTGTTTGTGGCAATAATATAAATATAAATATTCAAATTATATTTTATTATTGGCATTTCTTAATCGGGTAATTTATTTTTCTACGTTTTAAGGGTTTTTTGGATATATTTATATATAGTCATTATATATAGTCTATATATCTAGGGGGGGGGGGGGTAAGGGGGGATTTCTAGGCGTAAGCCGTTGTCGTCCGAGCCAGGTAGTCCCATTTCTTGCGGACCGGGCACTCCGCACTGAACGCGTTGTGTTCGGTCCGCTGAAGCTTCGAGTGCAAACAGTTGCAGCACTGCGGTTCATTCCCGGCAACGAATTCCACGCACTTCTCGCGTAGGTGCGGTCCTCCGCAGTGACTGCACCTGTCTGCACTCTCCGTACAGAATTTCCGGCCATGCCCAAATGCTAAGCATCTTGTGCATTGGATGAGCGGCGACTGATCCTCCACCCTGACTCTCTGCAGGTCGAGGTAGAGAGCACCAGCCTCCGTCATCCTCTGCCATACTTTGGGCCTGACTTGGACGACAACGTGCGCCGTTTTGGGGTTTCTTGTTCTTTTTTTATATTTTACGGTCATTTCCTTGTCTTCTTGTTTTAAATCTCTGAAGAGGTCTTTGTTTTGGCAATAGAGCGCCTTAACCAGCTCGTCGTCTTCGCTGTCCAAAAAGACGTCTTTTAGGACAACGAGCGGGTTTTTATTGATCATAGGCGCCACTATCAGCCCTTCACTCCGGCTCTCGATCATGTCTTTGACCTTTTTGAGCTCCGCTTCCGAGTCGCACCCCAGAATTACTTAGTTTGATTTTTGGCCTTGCGGACTTTGTTTATTTTGAGGCCAGTTCCCCTGGCATCGACCGCCATCCTCACCTTGGCGAGCACCTTGTCAGCAGTGTCCTGGCTGACTTCGGACGTGACAGCCAAAGAGTGAAGCGCCGGTCGGTGCCCGGGTTTGGCCGCAGCTACAGAGGCGTAAGACCGCGTGTCGGCTCTCGCCTCGCCTGCCATTCCACTCACGACCTTTATACTTTCTGTTGCGGTGGCGACGTCACCAGCAACGCCATCGATCCTACCGCCGAGGTCACCGACGGCTCGACAAACGCACTCCAACCCCAGCACCGCATTGTCGATCCTGTCGGTGACCTGGTCGGTCGTGTAGACGACCCTCTCGATGACCTCGTTACTGATTCCAGTGCTGTGGTCGGTCAAGTCCTGAAGGCCTTTGGAGACCTTCTGCTCCAGATCGTTGAGCCGCGTCTGTATGCTGGTTTCCACCCACTCCAGCCTTTCCAAGACTGCCTCCGGCGATTCGGGTGTAGGCGTGGCGTTTGTCTTGGTGGGCGGAACCATTTTGGACGCTGTTTCCAGGTCCCTTACTCGCCTGCTCAACTCAAAACAGATCCGTAGACATCTATCTGACTGAGTCTCCAGGAAGGTCCTGATATCCTTCCTCATCGAAGGGTAGTCTCTGACCCTCGATGGGATATCTTCGAAGGTCTTCATGACCCCCTGGAGAAGCTCATCGTTCGACGAGGCAGAAAAGGTGTTAATCTGCTTTGTGTAAGCGTCCATGATGTCTACGGATCTCCTTTTTCGTTCCGGTCTCCGTATGAAGGTCTTGGCAGCGTCTAGCTCCTGTCCAGACGGGCCCGTAGGGCTAGGGGTAGTAGCGTGGGCAACAGCAGCAGAGGTCCCCGCCGACGTCAGTGGTGTTTCAGCTGTCCCAGGTGTCCTCCCTCGCACTATGTCTTTCCTGTCGAATTTGAGGGACATCCCCTTCGGCGCTTCCCGCGCTCCAGAGGGTCCCTCATTTTCCGGATGGGTAGGCGACGTCGTTTCTCGGGGTCCGCTGGTGCCGGCAACTGGCCCTTTCTTCCCTTTTACTGGGGTGCGGATTCCGAGGACCATTTTTATATTTTGTTGTAACCTGTGTATAGGGCACGAAAATGGAACGGGGAATTTGTCAAATATAAGAGTATGGAATCAACTAAACTAAATCCCTGTAAAAGGGGGATAAAATAAATTCAAATCAAAATCAAATCAAAATATTTATTTGCTAGAATATGGTACATAAGGTGTTACAGTAATTTTGTTTCAGCATATCCTGCCATAACATTATTGACATAATTGAGTATTTAGTTTGGTAAATACTAATTAAACAACCAAGAATCTTGTCTACTAACTATTGTTTTGGTGCTAGATGAGCACCAAAACTAGGTAACGAGTCGTAATGAGTCCAGCTAATATTTACCGGGTCAAAAAAGAAATAAAATATTTTTGCCAAAATCCAGACTTCCTTCCCTATATAGAGGTCAGCGAAAACCGGGAGGGTGAGTGGGCAAAATTTTTGGATTTCTCTGCGAGCTAGACGGGCGTGCGAGGTGTCCAGAGACGCGTCTCGTCGCGAGCAAGCCCACAGGAACGTTTTCAGAATTACTTCGGGGACAAAAAATTTGAAAAGTGGTCAAAAAATGTGTTTTTTGATGGAAAATCGAAGTTTTCAGCGACCTGGAGGGGTTTCGATTCGCGCGCAGCGCCGGGAAACCTAGGTTAGTATGGCGAGAACTCGATTCCTCAAAAATGATCGGAATCTAATGATGGGTTTGAAAGTTATAAACTTTTGTATGAAATTTGTATGGAAAATTTTATAAAATGAAAATTTTTGATGTTTCCGTCAAGCTAGACGTGCGTGCGAGGTGTCCAGAAACACGTAATTTCGCGAGCTAGCCCACAGGAACGTTTCCAGCACTACTTTGGGAACAAAATTTTGCAGGGTGGTCAAAAAACCACTTTTTTTGAGTTTTTACAGGAAAACCAAGTTTTCAGCGACCTGGATGGATTTCGATTCGCGCGCAGCGCCGGGAAACCTAGGTAAGTATGGCGAGAACCTGATTCCTGAAAAAAAAAACGGGAATCTAATGACAAATTTGGAAGTTATTGAATTCTGAAGGTGTAAAGTCAGAAGTACAATAGCCCCTTAAGGGAAGTCAAAAATTTTTTGTCAGTTGGCAAGCGGACGCCTAAAAATAATTATCACGCGCGAAAACCGCTTCAAAAACGCAATACAGAGCTCGAAGATATCGCCCTCGATCGAAGATACTCCTCCTGTTGGATGCGGGTCATATATGCCGAACATAAGCATTCATCAGAGGGACGTACTTAGGGTACTGCGTAACCTAGACGTGAACAAGGCTAGTGGCCCCGACGGGATTCCAGCAATTGTACTGAAGACTTGTGCGCCTGAGTTGTCTCCGATCTTGACACGCCTATTTCGCCTTTCGTTTGAGACTGGGAAAGTGCCGAAGGTTTGGAAGCAAGCTAACGTGCAGCCCGTGCCCAAGAAGGGTAGTCGAGCCGACCCGTCAAACTATAGACCCATCTCGGTAACGTCCATACTCTGTAAGAGTATGGAACGGGTACTGAATCGCAAGCTCCTGGCATACCTAGAAGCGAACGATATCCTTAGTGACCGACAATACGGCTTTCGCCGAAATCGGTCAACTGGGGATCTTCTAGCGTATGCCATTCACATCTGGAGTGAGGCCATTGAGAAGCACGGGGAAGCACTTGCGGTCTCCCTAGACATCTCGAAGGCCTTCGATAGGGTCTGGCACGATGGCCTTATTAGTAAGCTTCCTTCCTTCGGTCTGCCCGTCGGATTGTGTGACTGGATTGCAGATTTCCTGAGGGATCGGTCTATCCGAGTGGTCATAGATGGCTGCTCGTCCGGACTGCTGGATATTAATGCCGGGGTTCCTCAGGGGTCAGTACTCTCGGCAACATTGTTCCTGCTGCATATTAACGATCTGCTAAAACCCGGTACACTGTTGCTGAGAGATACGTGTCTGACGCACGAGCTGGTGGGTCACAGACCCGGTCTCTCCGGGAGGCTATGGTTGAGCGCTTGAACGTGTCCTTACAGGCTGTCTCCGAATGGGGCGATGCCAATCTGGTCAAGTTCAATGCTGCGAAGACCCAAGCGTGTCTTTTTTCCGCTAAAAGGAGTCAATTCAACCCTGCTCCATCTCTCCGCGGTGTAACCCTGCCCATAACCGACAGACTTGAGCTTCTTGGTGTTACATTAACATCCACCCTCAATTTTGGCCCCTTCATAGAGGCCAAGGCTCAAGTGGCTGCTAGAAAGTTGGGGATCCTGGCAAAGGTGAGACGGTACTTCACGCCGGAACAGCTTCTTAAACTGTATCAAGCGCAAGTTCGATCGTGTATGGAATACTGCTCTCATCTTTGGGACGGATCTGCCAGATGCCAGCTTGATGCCCTCGAGTCAATTGAAAAACGAGCCAAGAGGATCATCGGTGATGATAAGCTCGTCGAATCGAAGCTCCAAAGTCTTGAGCATCGACGCCGAGTTGCTGGCCTGTCGGTTTTCTATCGTTTACATTTTGGGGAGTGTGCGACGGAATTGCATAACTTAATTCCGCCAAGCCCGTTCCACCATCGGACCACAAGACGTACGGCGATGTACCACCGGTACATGGTGGACATCCCACCTATACGCACAAAACGTTTTGGGAATACATTCATTGTGCGTACAGCTAAGGAGTGGAATTCCCTGCCTGAGTCTGTGTTTCCTGATAGCTACAACCTGGGAGTCTTTAAGTCAAGAGTGAATAGGTTACTTCTAGGCAAGCGTGCTCCACCTTAGACCGCATCATCGCTTAACATCAGGTGAGATAGCGGTCAAACGTACGCCTATAAATATAAAAAAAAAATATATATATATATATACAGGGAAATTGAAAAAATACCCGAAACCTCTTAGGCAGTGAAAGTACACATGATTATAAGCAACTTTTGTTTTGGTAAAACTCCGAAATCTCGAAAAAAATATCAGCTGTTTCATACAAAGTGCAGTATTTAGCCAATGAAAATGTATGAAACAGCTGATATTTTTTTCGAGATTTCGGAGTTTTACCAAAACAAAAGTTGCTTATAATCATGTGTACTTTCACTGCCTAAGAGGTTTCGGGTATTTTTTAAATTTCCCTGTATATATATCAATGAAATTTTTATCGAAAACAATTTTTCGACAGTTACCCATCACTAAAACTGTTAAAACGCTAGCAACGAGTAAATCCAAGAACAAGGAGCCATGACAATTTATTACATGCATTGACGAACATTTTGCAGAACATTTACCGAACCACCTATGGAAAAAATCCAAGAATAGCACGGCATTATAACATTTGTCAGCAAATAGTTCCGTTCAGAAAAATAATGAATTGCTGGTAATAAAATGGTTTGTTTAACAATATTTTATGAAGAAGTTTTTGTTTATATTAAGAGCTAAATATGGGAATAAGAAATCATTCTGAATGAACCAATTAATGAGATAAAATCGTCAAGAAAAAAATAAAGAAAATCATTTTAGGATATCCTTATTATGATACTGTCCTGAATGGACTGAATCACAATCCTCAAGTAAATAAATGGTTTTTGAAATGATTCTAGCAACGCGACACTTAATAAAACGTGGTGCAAGCTTTCCATTCAGCACCAGAAGACCTAGAGAAATTTCGTTTCCATACAGTGTCACCTACATTCAAAGTGATAGCTGTTCGATTGGCATTGTATGCTCGTGAATTACGGAGGAAAGCCAAAGAAAGATTATCAGCAACCTTAAAAAACGGACGGAACCATCTTTTTTAGTAACCATAACAACAGGACTTGCCCATGGCGAGCGAGCAGGTCGAATAACACCCATTTCGAGCATCTTATCAATCTCTTCAATTAGTATTTTTAATTTAACAGGCGAAAGAGGGTAAAACCTTTGCCTAATTGGCTGACCTGTAGTATTAATCTTGTGAGAAAGCCAGGTCTTTTTTCCAAGACCAATTCTGTCTGAAGAAATAACTTGAAACTCGTCAATGACCTTCTGTAAACTTATCTCTTGTTCAAGTAACAAAACGTTACGGGGATGAATGTAACGGGCGTCACATACACTAAGTAGATACTTGTGGGGAAAAATTACTATTGGGAGGAAGAAACATGTTCCCTTTAATATTCTTATTAAAAGCTTTACTAAAAACCGAAGTTAAACCGAATTTGTTCCAAAATTCAATTCCCAAAATGACTGAGGACGTCATGCAACGAGCTACCAAAAACTCATTGACAAAAGTAGTACCATTGAATTGAACTGGGAGAAAAACAGTTCCTAAAATATCAATAGGGGAATTGTTTGCAGAAATAACCCGAGGACAAGAAACATTAGTATCCAATGAAATACCTAGCTCGTGGGTTAAACTTTCACTAACTAGGGACATTTGAGCGCCTGAGTCAAGAAGAGCCTTAACTAAACGATCACATAATAAGATTTCAATAAAAGGTCTGTTATCAGAGGAATCAGTAGATATCACCGGTGACACTGTACGAGATAAAGCGTGCTGCCGGTGGTTTAAACATTTTTTGGGTTGCATGTCGGGCAATCCCGTGTTATATACCCGGGAGTACGGCATTTAAAGCACAATCTCCCTGGCACTTCTGGGCAAGTACGGTAAGAATGTCCGGTCTTATTGCATTTTGGACACAGTTGGGTCTGATTTGATAAACTGGAAACAGACTTGGAGGATTCAGGCAAAAAACTTTCAAAATGAGATGCTACGTCTAGAAGCGCATCAAGGTCTAAACTTATGAATGGATAAGCAAGGGAAATACGTTGAATGCATGTTGTGAACTATAATTTCCAACAATTTCATTTGATTAATTGGATTCATCAAGTTACTATTCAAATGAGTAACCTGTATTACAAAATCCCTTACCGATTGGTTAGGTCTCTGTTTCAAATTTCTTAACTCTTGTTCGGTTTTAAATTCATAATCCGAAACCCCAAATGTTTTATTCAAATGACCGTTTCAACTCTAAATACGTCAAGTCGGGTCGGCGAATAGATCTGAAATATTTTAAAGCTGCCCCGGATAACACCTCATGGAAGCGTTTAATAATGTAATGGTCGGGCAAATCATCCGCCTCCTTTTGCTCGTCAATACAGGTGATGAACTCACGAACACAAGTTTCCCCTGTGTACTCAATCTTCCATTTTTTCAGAGAAATTTGCTTTCTGAAAAATCCTGGACAATCCTCGGACTTCATTGGAGAAGGGAGATCTGAATGGCTAGACGCCTGAGAACGTCTGGGTGGAATAGGTGGTGCTCTCGAAATGATAGGGCTTTCGCGTCGTGGTGTGTCGCAAATAGAATCCTGTTCCGCCATGGTTTAAAAATGTAGCAGTTGAAAACAAGGAAAACTAAACCAACAAACAGCCTTCCAAACCAAGCTTACCTTAATACTCGATGTCTATTCATTCAAACAAAAACTTTTTACAAAAAAATACAACCGACTTCCAAAAAGAAAACACTACAAAGTAAAAAATAACTTTAATTTCGGAAGTCGGTGTTTTTGTTAGTTTCTTCGTATTTTGACACCGACTTCCGAAATTAAAGTTATTTTTTACTTTGTAGTGTTTTCTTTTTGGAAGTCGGTTGTATTTTTTTGTAAAAAGTTTTTTATTTTTCACTTTTTAGTGGTGCCCTACACCTAACAACACCACTCCAAAATCGCAGAAAAGCAAAATACGCAATTTCGATCATCAAAGAATCATCTAAATAGTCAAATTCCAGCTATTTCGATTTAAAATCCAAAGTTCGTAACCGATTTTGATATGATTTAAATGGGACCAATCTGCAAGTATATCCTTTCAGATAAAACAAAAATTTTTCAAATCGGTTCATAATTGTCGGAGATATGAGGTAACAAACATAAAAAAAAAAAAAAAAAAAAAAAAAAAAAAATACAACCGAATTGATAACCTCCTCCTTTTTGGGAAGTCGGTTAAAAAAAGCACACGTAGAGAATCTACAACTAGCTATAGATATGAAATGAAATTCAGGGAAAAAGAAAATGTTGAAATGAGATAAAAGTTTTATATTTTATATAGTTTCAGGGTTATTTTAAATAAATTATGTTTATAACATATATTATTCAATAAATGAAAATAATTTGGAACGTTGATAGTTTCTGACGTATATGGAACATTCGAGTCTTTTTAGAAATCCACAAATGTGCTTTTCTTAAACCTCTTCGTAATTATCAGGAATCTGGAACAGATAATAGGTAGACAATGAAAAATGTTTGTTCGAAAAGAACAACCACACAACAGTTGAAAAAAAAAAATTAGTCAATTTAATTATGAAGATGAAAAAGTACTTACTTTTGTTCGGGCGCCATATTGTAGCGAAATAAAAATCCTGAAACTATATAAATATAAAACGAAAACGATAAGGCGAAAGCCCTATCATTTCGAGAGCACCACCTATTCCACCCAGACGTTCTCAGGCGTCTAGCCATTCAGATCTCCCTTCTCCAATGAAGTCCGAGGATTGTCCAGGATTTTTCAGAAAGCAAATTTCTCTGAAAAAATGGGAAACAGGTACTTATACTAAATATAAAACAACCGTAGAATAATTTAATCTATCTTCGACTAATTAATTTAGGAGCACGACGAGTACGGAACCAAACGGCTCTGGTCTATCCTGGGACCGATATCGTCGTCTGATCGATATCGGTACACTGTAGATATTAAATATAGGTACACTATAAGGTATAATGAATTTATTTATAATCCATATTAATCAAAAAACTCCACACCAAAATTATCAACAGATCTGCATAGGTACTATGCTTTCACTAGCATTTTAAATAAATTATCACATTATATCAGGTGCAGTCGTCGTCTATCAAAACTTCACCAGCCACTGACAAGCCATAGCTATCAAATTTTTCAAAAGATTTTTCATTGGTCTAAATTTAAATTAGATCTTAAAAAAGGAAACAATTCAGCACAGAGGTAGAATTCGAAAAGGTTGAATGACGCCAAAACTTTAAGCTGCATCTACAATGCTGCAACTTATAGTATAGGTATGCACAAGATTCTCATTGAAAGATAAACAATAAAAAAAATGTATTTATAATTAACACATCCCACTATTAGTCAGTTGTATTATACATTGTATTGACCCTCTAAGTATAAGATATCTGCAGGAAAAACAAGTTTACCTACATAGCCCTGATAATAGCCAAACTTAGTGGCAGTGGCAAGGCACATTGCTCGCAGAACGACAATAGTCGATGGGGTCGAAAAGTGGCAACTGCGTACCGGAAGACGTGGTGGTCGTTAGCGCCACCAAAGTCGGACCGATGACCAGAGTGCCCTACTAATTTTATTACAAGCTTTTTAACAAAACTCATTAAGTTCCGTCAGAATCACTTTATTAACTTTAGTTACAATAATTCGGAGAACACAATTACACAACAGTTTAGCGCACAGAACACAATAACCTTACGGGTTTAGCGGCACAAGAACAAGTCAGTCTCGCAGTCGCTCAGGCAAGCGTCTCTGTCTCCCTGACGCCATCTTTCGTCCCTCTGTCTTGCCAGCCGATGCCGCGGGGTTCTCATCCGCGGCGTCGCGGGAAATTTTAAAATCGCGCGTTACACACTCCCCCTCCAAGTTAGGATCGCGCCCCGAGTCCAACTTGGGACTTAACTCACGGTCGCGCGGTCGCCCTCTGCGTCTTTTCGGCATTACCGGGGTTGCTGTATCTAACGGAGTAGTCAACAAAGTTATATCTGTGCTATGGTACTTTCCTATAACATTATTTGATAGGTCGGTAAGAACAAAGGTCGTAGGGCTAGTGATCTGCCTAACACGATAAGGACCATCCCGTCTAGGCATGAATTTCCGCGTGATACCCTTGGATGCGTTACTCAGATTGTGTGACTTGAGCAGAACTAAATCTCCTACACAAATTTTTGGCTCTTTCTGGCGAGAGCCATCAGCTACCTTTTTGCGAATATCCTGGTACTTCTCTACACGTTCCCTAATTTCAGAAAGAGATGATATGAACGACCGCAAGTAGGGTGTGACTTGAGGAACGAAGTTTTCCTTATCTAGGATACCACGGAGATCCCGATCTACATCGAACGGGGTTCGCAATTCTCGAGCGAATGTCAAATATGCGGGGGTCTTACCAGTGGTGGAGCACACGGCGCTATTCATGGCAAACCTAACGTTTGCCAAGTGCTTTGGCCAATCGGTGTGAGTTGTCTGTACTAACATGGACAGCTGTACCTTAAGGTCCCGATTCTTCCGCTCCGCGGGATTGGCCTCTGGATGATAAAATGGTATGAGCTCCTGCTTGACGCCCATCAGGTGCATGCATTGCTGCATGACAGCAGACACGAATTGCGTGCCGTTGTCTGAAACGACACGACGTGGCAACCCGTATCGGAGGAAGTATTCCTCTAGAAGGATGCGAGAACAAGCCTCTGCGGTAGCATCGACCAGCGGAAAAAGTTCTACCCACCTTGTAGCTACATCCTCTATTAAAAGTATCCAACGCTCCCCCTGGTCACCAGTTGGCAGTGGACCAAACAGGTCGATGGCTAGCACTTCGCCTCGCTGTTGCAATACAGGAGTTTGCAACAACCCTGAGGGTTTCTGGTTCGTTGGTTTATAACGAAGACAATCAACGCATTTCTTTAAATATTCCGTCACATACCTGCGCATGCCTGGAAAATAGAACTTCTCCCTTAGGCGTTGGAGGGTCCGTTCTACTCCCTGATGGCCGGCGATAGGAGAGTCATGAAGTTCCTTTAGAATCTCTTCCCGCATGGAGCTCGGGATTACCAGCTGTGCGTCTTCTGCATCAGAATCAGGGTCATATCGATAGAGAACACCGTGAGACATCACATACCCTCTCTCCAACCACCGACTACAGGTAAGTTCGTCGGGATTTTCCAAATCCTGCATAATTTTATGTAATTCCGAGTCGGCTAGCTGAGCAGCTCGCAAGTCGGCTGGGCTAGTAGAAGGTAAGTTTATAACCACAGGACACAAAGAATATTCCTCTATATCTTCTTCCTTAGAACACGGGGGACGGCTCAACGTGTCCGCGACTACGTTAGCCTTGCCGGGTGTATACTGATAAGTAATATTATAAGACTGTAGTTTCAGTGCCCAGCGGACCAACCTACCTGAAGGCGACTTAACTGTAAGTAGCCACTTCAACGGCTGATGGTCACTCCTGACTATAACTTCGTGTCCGTCAATATACCCTCTAAAACGCTCTACAGCCCAAACCACAGCCAAAGCCTCCCGTTCCGTGGTGCTGTAATTTTTCTCCGCAGGGATTAACAGGCGGCTTGCGTACTCTATGGGTCGTTCTTCCACGCCCTCGCCTTGCAGGAGAACCGCACCTAATGCATAATTACTGGCATCTGTTCTGAGCACGAACGGCTGAGAATAGTTTACCTGTATCAAAATAGGGGCAGAAGTGAGACGATGTTTGAGCTCTTCAAAAGCGTTCGCTTGCTCTGACTCCCAAACCCAAGGATGGTTCTTTTTAGTCAGGCGCGTTAGCGGCTCAGCAATAGCGGAGAAGTTAGGCACAAACTTCCGGAACCAGGAACACGTCTGCAGGTAAGTTCTTAACTGTTTAAGATTTTGTGGTGGCTTCATGTCTACTATAGCCTGTACCTTGTCGCTATCAGGAGACACGCCATCCTGTGTAATAACATGTCCAAGGTACTTTACCTTTTTCCTGCAAAAGACACACTTATCACGATTAGCTCTCAAACTAAAAGTGCGCAGCTTCTCAAAAACGGCATGCAGAGCTTCTAAGTGACCTGGATACGTTTCAGTGATAAGGAGCAGGTCGTCTTGATAGGCCAAAAGCGTAACATTCTCACCTTCTATTCGACTGAAGTCGCGGTTCAACGACGAGCGAAGCTTATCAATCAGCCGCTGGAACGTCGAGGGCGCATTTTTGAGGCCAAACGGCATGCGGGTAAAGCGGTAAGTACCAAATGGTGTTTGAAAAGCTGTTTTGTCTTTGTCGCTCTCTTTCATTACAACCTGCCAGAAGCCACTCCGCAAATCAAGCGTGGACATGAAGCAGTTGCGCTTAGTCGACTGGACTAAATCATCAATGTGCGGCATAGGGTAAGCATCCGTTTTAGTAACCGCATTTAATTTACGATAATCCACACAAAACCTTACCTTTCCATCTTTCTTTGGCACAAGTACAGCAGGGGAAGTCCAAGCAGACTCACACTCTTCGATCACGCCTTCTGCGAGCATCTTCTCCAACTCAGCCTTCACAAGCTCCTTTTTGGCGGGCGTGAGCCTATACGGCGGAACTGATATTGGAGGATGGTCGCCCGTGTCGATGTGGTGCTCCGCATACGGTGTTGGCTTCCCTTGTTCTGCGAAAACATCACTATTTTGCTGCAGCATATCAGACAAAAGCTGTCTCTGATCATTACCCAACATAGGACCTTCATCATCACGCAAAAGATCAGCAGCAAATATATTAGTGTATGGCCTTGGATACTCATACTCAATATCAAACAAAACATGCTCACCTGAAAAGTGCCAGGTAGAAGAAGCAAAATCAAGCACAATGCCTGCTGCCACCAAGAAATCCATTCCAAACAGTGTCTCATTATTTTCAGCATCAGGAAAAATGGTTAGCTGGATTTTTACTGACCTTTCCGGGGTTATCCTTACTTCTAACGTAGTCAGCAGAACTTGTCGAGTACGGGTGGAGCCATCTGCAAGCCTTACTCGCCGAGTCGTCTCCTCGCATGGATGCTGGTGCGCCAGCAGCAGCTTGTATAGCAGGGCGCCGGCAACACTGCTCTTAGCGCCCGAGTCCAATAACCCTTTACCTCGAACTCCTAAAATCTGAACACTTAAAGTTGGCCTTAACCTAGCCTGGTGCTCAACAGTCTCACTCCAGGAACCATTTTTATCAACAATGTTGACTGTGGAAAATTGTCCTAAATTTTTCATGGTTACCCTATCTTCATTGCTCAAGGTCACCCTACTTGATGAAGAAATATCATTTTTATCAATAATATTATTTAAAGAAAGCTGTCCAGGATCACGCATGGACACCCTACTTGGTAATAAAGAAACATTATTATCATGAAAATTATCAATGGAATACTGTTCACCAAAGTAATGCATAGGCATCCCGCTATCATTATAATTATTATTACTATACTTGCGAGTAACAGACCTACCGTTAGATTTATTTATACTACTCGGTTTGAATTCAGAGAACCCCATGACATCTATGGCATAGTGGTCAGCATTACACTTAGAACATTGTGACCTCGTAACACCTTTCGCATTACAACCATAACATGTTGGTACCCGATCGCTTTCCTGCAAACTATCATTAACCTTTAGCTTAAAACAGTTGTCACGGTTATGTCCATGCCTCTTGCAAAATGAACAAAACTTTTTCTTCAATGACAGAGCGGCGTCACTCGCAGGACGTGTGGTGGCACCGGTGCTATTGCCGGGCGCGACGTTGTGATTGCTAGGAGGGCTACCGGCGTTTGATGCATTTTCTCTACGGGGCTCTCGTGGCGTCGTCGTTTTCTTTGAGGGCGCTTCGCCTGCGCTTGCGGATGAACGCGGTGGTGTCCTAGGGCGTCGACGCTGATGTTCGCTAAGGACTTCATCAGTCGCGTCTTCAATTTGTCTTGCCTTGTTCAGTAACATTTCGTATGACGTTATTTCATCACGACGGAGGCGCTCGCGGACACGATGGTGTAGAAGTCCATAAATCATGTCCAATTGGACTTTCGTGCTGAGGTCGCCGACTGGAATCCGAGCAAACATGGCTCGAGCTTTTGCCACAAATATATCAGTCTTTTCACGGCCTTGTGATATACTAAATAACTCTCTGTAGATTCTGTGAGGTGGACGTGTGTCACCGAAGGCGCTTCGTAGTGACGTCACGGCTTCGCTCCAGGTGATGATGGTGGATTTAATGCCCTGCCACCAGATCGCTGCATCTCCGGTTAACAGCATCGATAAGCCTCGTAGGGCATTTTCGTCTCCTACGTAGGCACATTCCTTAAATGATTCCATGGCGTCGATGAAACCGTCGAGCGAGTCGTCAGACGCTCCGCTGAACCGCGCTGTACACTTGGCGAAGTTTCCGGAAAGGGGAGCGGGCGCAGGCGCCGCGGCCGGCGTGGGCGCCGCCGCCAGCGTCGATGACAAAGACTCGCGACGAGTCTCATGTTCGAGGACACGGTCGAGTAGGCGTTCAAATGCTGCGGTTTGAGATTGCTGTAGCGCCGCCATGATGGACGCCATGTCGTCGGGGGTGAAGCTTGACCTCGCCGCCGGCTGTGCGGAAGGTGTTTCTGCGGCTTCATCGCCGGCATCATCGTAATCGGATTGCCGACGTGATTGACGTCGTGTACGTGTCATTTTCGTGGGTCGCGCACTGTGTTTTACTTATTACTCAGTTCGTAACTGTCACACACAGGCCCGCGCTTGGGCAGCCAGTTTAACAAAACTCATTAAGTTCCGTCAGAATCACTTTATTAACTTTAGTTACAATAATTCGGAGAACACAATTACACAACAGTTTAGCGCACAGAACACAATAACCTTACGGGTTTAGCGGCACAAGAACAAGTCAGTCTCGCAGTCGCTCAGGCAAGCGTCTCTGTCTCCCTGACGCCATCTTTCGTCCCTCTGTCTTGCCAGCCGATGCCGCGGGGTTCTCATCCGCGGCGTCGCGGGAAATTTTAAAATCGCGCGTTACAGCTTTTATTTAACTTACAATGTATGTGTGTTTGTCCGGGTGGAAACTTGCACCTGAATTTTGAAATCAGTTGTCTCTGAAATTTGGTACACACGCCTATTTTGGATGACAATGCATGCTTAGCGATGTAACGTCATTCAAATTCCAATATGGCGGGCAGGCGGGCCATCCAAGATGGCGGACTAGTAATTTTTTCTGCACTACCAAATTATGAGTACATCAAATGAAAGGGCTTGCTGAGGAGAACACGAAAACTATATTTTTTTTTACCATGTTTTTATTTATGCAACGTAGGTACAATGCGTACGTTGGCAGTCACAATCTGTCAAATATATATGGTTTTTTTTTGCGAATGTTGCTTCAAAAACGCACAGGACCGGTCGATGTGGCGAAACTTGGAGACCTATAGGTCCAGCAGTGGACACGCACGAGCATAGATATACCACCAACTACCCAACACAAGACTTCCTTCGCTAAACGCCAATATTATATACTAAGTACTCATATTTATAAAACCATAAACAATCACCTTAACATCATAAATTTAAACTCACATGCACTAAAACCCAAAGTAACAGAGTGGCTGCTCCTAAAGGATTACTCTTACACGGAGTCTTTACTTACATATCTAGTGTAATACACGCACACACTCACCCACACACCCTCACACACACACATACACACATAAACACACACCCTTGTTTGTGTAGACGTCCATGCGAGGACTATAGTTTTTTATGAACAATCCGAGGACGCTCTGAAATACTGTCTTAACGGCCTCATACGATATTTTTGATAAGATATAAAGCATCAGAATTCGAAATATTATTTAATGAACCTATTCGTGTAGTGCTGTCAAAACTTTTTTTCCGCCGTTTTTTTTATGAACAGTGTGAGGACTTCAAATACACTGCTCATTCTTCAAGCCACATCCTTTCGAGGACGTTTGTGTGAGCCTTCCGAGGACCTACTCACCCGCCTGGACATGATAATCCGAGGACTCGTTTTCACACACTCTTCCTTGAGTTATGTACAATGCGAGGACCTTGTGTTATACTTTTCAGAAACAATCTGAGGACTTTTTGAAGAGCCCTATGTATACAAAACGAGGACCTCTACCTAAGTATTTCGTACCTTGACCTAAATATTTTACCAAGTTTTGCAGTATTTTTTTCACACATTTCTTAGATTAAGTACTATCCGAGAACATTTCTTTTGCCGCCAACCAAATTTACCAATCGACAAGCGTCGCTGACGCCCCGCACCCCGTGAGTGATTCAGTTCTCTGGAGACTTTTAGAATTAGCCATAAATTAAAAAAATATAAATATGTCCATGAAAGTTTGATTCTATTTCTTGGGAGTGGTTAAATAGATATTTCAATTTGTTTACATAAATCAGTATAAACCTTGTCTCTGCAAAGGATGTTTTATAAAATTTTATTTAGGGCATCATTTGAGGCTTAAACAGACTAATTTTTTTTTTCAAGGTAGTTAACATAGTAAACTTAGTTATTAGTAACTTTTTGTTTGAATTTAGAATATTCATAGATAAAAAATATGTATTCGGAGGAAAAATCTCAGTTACTCTCTGTTTTACGGAATTATTTTTGGTGTATTAATGTATGAAACATAATAAATTGTTTAAAGCACTCCAAAGTAGAAGATACATTTGTACCATAAACATTTTTATAAATTATTGAAATATTATATCTTCGATGTAACAATGCATCAAACTATGCCCTAAAGTAAATTTTATAAAACATCCTTTGCAGAGAAAAGTTTATACTGATTTATGTAAACAAATTGAAATATCTATTTAAAGCACTCCCAAGAAATAGAATCAAACTTTCATGGACATATATTTTTTTTTAATTTATGGCTATATCTAAACCGTAATCACACATCAAAATTCCTGTAAAACGCTCAAATTCAAGAAAAAATGTAATAGGTTTAAGTTTTTATTTTACAATTAATAATTATACTAAAATGTATAACAAAAATAAAATGTCAATAAATATACCAATAAATGTTAATATAAAACTATGCAAGAATTTTAAGAATTAGATTTCAGTTTTGATTTTAATTCATTGAATACTTAAATAATTTATAAAATACATTCCTTAAAAATAAGAATCAAAAGAATAATTGATTATTTTTTTCTCATTCAATATTCTTAATATATATGTCGCAGCCAACTGGTTAAAATAGCCGTTCAATCAAACAGCTAGCCCTTTGACTGAATAACGCCATTCAATCACACGGCTGTACATCGCTTAGCTGACTTGTTGACTGCAACGTTCAACACTACAGCTTAATGACGCTTAGCCAACTGGTTCAATGGTAAATTAACTAGAGTGACTATTAGTTTAGCATGTGATTTGAAAGAATAGGAAAACTTTTTGTAATTTCTTGGGAGATTATTCTTGGGATAAGTTTAAGGATGGTTTAAGGGGTTACCAAAAGTTTGAACAAATTAGTAAAAACAGCTAGCCCTTTGACTGGACAACGCCATTCAATCACACGGTTGTATGTCGCTTAGCCGACTTGTTGACTGCAACGTTCAACGCTACAGCTTGATTTCTCTTCGAATAATTGCTTATTTATTTATATTTTGATTCACTCATATATGCCACCATAATTTCTGGCTCTTTAACACTAGTAATGTCTATTTACTACTTTCTTTCCGAAAAATATCTTGAAACAATCAACGCCATATTGAAAAAAAAAACGCATCTAGCGCCGTCCCAGTGGTAAGCTGAACTAATTCAATTAGAAGGCGGCTTTTGAGTCAGCTGTAATGTTGAACGTTTTGAGCGCCTCTAATATTCAATTAAGAAGCTAGACGTTTGATTGAACGGCTATTTTAACCAGTTGGCTGCGACATATATAAAAAGTCTAAAGTCCTGTCAAAATTGTATAGATGATTACAAAAAAAAAATAGTGTTTGTTGTTTTAAAAATATATATTATAGTATGTATTATATTTAATGTTAGTATTGTATAGTATCATAATACTTTACTTTAAATAATAAATGTTTATTCAGTTTGAAACACCTTTTTTATGAATGTAAAAGATATTATAAGAGAAATATATACTTATTTTTTTACTTTGCTTTTTTGTTTACTGTATAAAACCTATGAATCCGCAAAAATACTCATAATAGGATACACACTATCTGGTCCGCTTACCATTCCGAGGATCTGAATACACACTGTCTGATATAGCTACTCATCCGAGGGCAGGTGTGTTAAATTCACACATTAGTCCTCGGACAATACTACAAAATTTAACTCGTGTGTAAGGCGAGTGTGTAAAAATCGATGGTGGCGCCGCGTAGCGGTCACACACTGTCGGTGTGTAGATATGAATTCTCTTAATCAAAACGAGGACTGGGTGACTTTTTCTTATTATTTATACATAAAGGTTCAGAATCGCACGACAAATACGATGCAGTGGATAAGTCAATCCGAGGACCCCCGAAAATGTCCTCGGTTTGAAAATGTCCTCGGAAGTTCCTTGTGTATTCAGGTGCATGTCCTCGGATAGTACTTAAAACAAACACACATACACACACACACACATACACACACCCTAGTCCACCACTCACACACAATTTCACTATTAAAATTTGTATACCATACAGTAGAATGGCACAGTCCACTCTAGATAAGTTTTGTTGGTAATTGTAAACCCTGACCGTATATTTACAGGTATATCCTATATATAATAACCTAACTATACTTATACCTAGTATGAATGAGTACCATTTATTTTAAAAATAACATAAATGCAACATTTTAAAGGACATAAACTAAATTTTAAATAATGCGATGGGATAGGTACAGGGGGGCTACTCTCTAAGCCCGACATCCGTTGTTTCGGGCTTAGTTGCGGGCGTATTCTACTCCTTATCACCTACGGACTTACGATAGTCTCGAACCCGAACTAAAAATGACTTCGATTTCGACGATTTCGATTTAAAATCCAAAGTTCGTAATCGATTTTGATATAATTTAAATGGGACCAATCTGCAAGTAAGTATTTATATCCTTTCAGATAAAACAAATTTCAAATCGGTTCATAATTGTCGGAGTTATGAGGTAACAAACATAAAAAAAAAACATACAACCGAATTGATAACCTCCTCCTTTTTGGAAAGTCGGTTAAAATATGATTTCGTACTTCGGAAGGCACGTATAAGCCTGAGAGGCCCTGCGGGCCCCCATGCGGGGTCGTTAGACCTTCCTGCCCACACGATAAGAATACGAAGAACGCAGTTTGAAAAAGGCTAAGCAATTTGCTTGAAAGTATAGAGATATAGGTAACCGTGCCACTTCGAAAAACAAAAAAAATTCTATGGTCTTCTGTTCAACTACTTTTTCGCAGTCGCAGCATTTAACATGGTGATCCAAGCGTTGGCGTCGTCCGCGGCTTTGGAGGCAGCAGCTTTTGCATCCGGTTTCTTTGGCTTCGGAGGATGGTAGTCTTCACATGTGAAAAGTTCGCAACAAAAGGACAGACATGTCTCTTCTCGTACTTCCCTCACTGGTCTATTCTCCGCTCTGGTCACTGCAGGCGCTCCATTTCCATGCTTTGTTGGCTGGCTCGATACAACTTGAGACATTTTTAGTGTTTGGGATTCTTCGTAAGCGACTTGAATTTTGATTCGTCACAAACGTAACTTTCAGTAGGAAATGTCCTTTGGTAAACTTCACGTTAACTTCGTATCAACTATTTTTGTTATAATTTCACTAGGTCCGATTCGGCTTGATGTAATTAAACAATTTTTTTTAAGTAAATTAACTTATTCAAATTAATGTAAGCGTGTTAATAAGCACTGGTAAAGCAGCAATACTGTCTTGTACACGCATTATATCGAGCCTTTACCGCCGTTTTAGCGCAACCGACAAAAAACAAATTTTACAGGAGAAGGTTTTTTTTAAATATTTTTAAAAAGAAATGTGCTAGTAAATTGAAATTTTACATACATTAATAATTTTCAGACATTTACATATATAATGGAAAAAAATACGAAAATATTTAGTATTTAAGCTATTTATGTCGCCTAATTTATTTTTGCTGTCATAATCTAAGGTTGTTTTGGCATTTACGATAAAAATATCCAATAATATTACTTATACAATAAACTATATTTTGATAAATAAATACATATTTTAAAAGGCGTTTAAATGAAATAGTTATAAAATATTGAAAATGAAAATTTATTTCTATTAAACAATTGGAGTAATGAGATCAATCAGCATAATTATAAACATAACTAGTTATTTAAAATGAAATAAAGTATTTCTTCTCGCTCGTACGAATGATCTTAGCCCGTTTTCACTGAACACCAGGGTTATCATGGTTTTTACACAAAACATTAATTAAATAATTATATCAATCATTTGGATTAGTGAGATCAATATTGTATTAATATAAAATTAAGTTAAATATTTTTAATTCTCCTCATCCTCATCTGTTTCAGCTAAAGCATCACGTACGTTTCCATCATGCTTCATACTTAAATATTCTTGATGGTATCTGTTTGGAATCACGTTTTTGTTACACAGATCCTGTAAATCTTTGTATTTAGCTAATGAGATTTTGAGCTCTTCGACGTATAAAGGTGTAGGTCCCTTTTCCACAATAGCTTTGTTTGCTCTCGATCTGATAATGAAATCCATGTTTATTTCGTAATTGTCACTATCTTCGAAAAAACCGTATTGAAATTTAACAATAGGATTATTTTTATGAAATTGCACCACCCTTAATGAATTAAAATTAATCTTAAATTTTGCCGGTAATAAAGCTTGTGAAAAATTCTTCCAATCCATGAAGTCTCCATATTTTAAAACATTTATATTGTAGTTTCTAGGCTTATTTCTAGCATTAGTAATCATAGTTGGCCACTCAGAAGGAGCCCATACTGTTTTATTACGCACAAAACTTTCAATAGTGCTATATTCTAGAGTCAACAGGCATCATGGTGTGTCCCGGTAAAAGATAAGTTACCTTTATTTGTGCAATAGTAATTGCAGTTTTCAAGAAATTAATTAACATGGATATCATTGCTCGATTCCTATTTTGCCCAGCACAGCTATCGGAGTATAAATTTACCTCTGTATGGGTACCTCTTTGGTCTACCATAATCAAGTATTTAAAAAGGACTGTAACAATTTCATTACAGCCCCTTTTTCCGTCGCATTCACCCCACAGGTAACAGTAACCTTCCCTTGTACCACTTTCGTATATACTTTCATTATAGTATGCATACTTCCTGGAATAGTATAGGGTAACACTTTTACCGTGTGGAGTATTCAGGACTTTTTCTAAATCAAAGCTTACGCATAAGGAGTTAGAATCAGTTAATTTGCTCATATTTTGGTCTTCTAAAAACAGTTGCTTACATTTTTCTTTATCTAGAATGTGATTTTTATATTCCGGGGTTTGCTCAAAAATAATTTTGTTCTCAGGTGATAAATTTTTGCACTTCTCACAAAAAGCACATTTATCTTTTTTAGGCAGATGGAATCCGATATTAAAATCCCTTTTGAAAATGTTACGAAATACTCTTTTTGATAATACTGATGATTCTGGATTATTTTCTTTCACGTGATTAACATACTGTAAATACAAAAACGATATATTTTGAAATTCTTGAGGTAAATATACTTTAGTGCTTTTATTGCGACAATAATGGGATGGAACAGCAGGCAACATCTCAATAAATGATTTTAGCTGTGCGACTTCTACCTCATCAGATTTATTATGAGGACGACTAGTTCTTCTGCCATCTCGAGTGGTATTCAGAGCTTATTAGCATTTTCGATGGTGTATCTCATAGACATTTGGGATATGTTTAGGGTCTTAAGCAAAAATTGTTGACATACTTTAATATTCTGTCCATTGTAGCTGATAAAATAATCGTATGATATTTTGCGAACATTACTACTGGATCTTTTTCTTCCAATCGGTTTTTCTTTAGCACAAGACAGCAAGAAATCTTTTTGTCTTTTATCACAACCTAATCCCCAATAGTTTTCAAAAATATTAATGCGATCATCTTCCGTAAATTTATTTGCACATGAGTTACCACATTTTTTATTCATACAAGGGTTTGGTTGTATAGATTTCCCTACAGCAGCCTTACGATTTTTTTTTGCTAAAAGTCGTTTTGGTAAAGGTTTTATTTTCCTATATCCTCTTTTACCAACACTTGTTTCTTCTTCTATTGTTTGAACTGACTTATCTTCATCCGAATCACTGGACGATGAGGCAGGCTTCCATGAATCTTCGCTATCAATAGAGGCAATGCTGTCGTGGGTCTCCAAATTCTTGGACATATTTAGTTCTTGCTGGTCAAACAGTGAACTGGTGCTCGGCTGTATTAATTGATTATTGAAAGCTGGCATAGTAGGATCATAAGTTGTTAAGTCTTTTATGTTCTGGTTATCTAAATCCATTAAAGTGTAAGTATTCTCAGTATCTGAATCACTGTATTCGACAAGTTTAGTTTGAGGTAATGGTGTTAATAATGCGTTAGTATTGCGCTCGGAATTTAAATCAGTATCACAAATATAATCGATCAACGAAGGTGATGTCGTATCAGTTAATATTGGGTCCATGTCAAAATCGTTGTAGCTGTCTGTTAGTAAGAATTGATTTAGAGCTGGGGCCTTATCTTGCTGTATGTTCTCGGGAAAAGCAGTTCCAGGATTACTCTCTTCTGATATGGGAAGTGGTGATATTAACTGCATAATTTTCTTCATTCGTGACTATAAAAAACAAATAATAACTTAAAAAGAATCACAAATATTCTATACTTCTAAACAAATATTATAAAGAGGTAAAAATGTTTGTAAGTTTGTATGTAGGGGGTAATCTCAAGAACTACTGGTCCGATTTTAAAAATTCTTTCAGTGCTAGATAGCCCATTTATCGAGAAAGGTTATAGGCTATAATTATATATATATATATCATCACGCTAAGACAAATAAGAGCGGAGCATTAATGGAAAATGTGACGCAAACGAAGTTGCGCGGGTCAGCTAGTAATAAATAAAGCATTAATGGACAGACGTAGGCAGTGAACTACGAACTACGACTGCTTATTTTATACCAGTGGTGCGCCCTCGCTTTGCTTTGGTTAAAAAGATTTCCCATGTGAATTTCGGGATAAAAGTATCCACATTATCCCTGATGAACCCAGGGATAATTTAGTATTCTAGTGGTTAAATGGAAGAATAGTACACATAAGAATAGTACATGGAACAAAATCGTAGGTACTAGTATTTAAGTTTTCCCCAATTCAATTCCCAAAATTAAAACACAATACATACCTTAGCTGCAGGAGTCGACATTGCTGTTTTATTTGATGTTTTCGAGTTAACTATCTGTACTTTATATAAAACACAGTAAGAAAACAATAACGAAACAATAATAAATACAATTTATAATGTTATTATGGCTGAAACTGTTTTTTTTCGCTACAATTCAACGAGAACGATGTTTTTGTCGCCTTACTTTCACGGAAATAAACAGGTCACGACAGGTTTGTTTATAGTAAACGCCTCATAGTCTATCACCTATGTCGGTTGCGATAACAAGTAGTGTCACTTGCGCTACAAAAAATTGATCGCAAGGCGCTTACGATAAAAATGCTTGTTGTCGCTTACGTTATTGCTTTAAAAATATATGTATTTACGATAATTTTAGCACTTGCTATAACTTTATAACGGTTTAATTTTGGCGGGAAATCTCAACAGGGATAGATCCGTTATGGTTTAAAATACTACTTACGATAAAAAAAGCATTTTCGACAAAAGTGTCGCTTACGATAATTTGGCGGTAACGGCTCGATATACTACGTTATCAGCTATTCACAAAACCACAAATACCAGTTTAGGCTATACTAGCAAGTCATCCGATGACCTAATAAGTATTCACTTACGTAAACACATTTAATTAATTAAATTAGGTAAGGTAAGGTGGGGTAACACTAACAGCGGGGCATGACTATCACTTTCAAATATCTCAAAAAGTACCGCCTTTCTTTTGAATTTGCCATGTCGATAAAACAGTTCGCATGTTAAAGTTCTCGACTTAAAACACAGATGGCACTTCTGATCGTTTATGTTGCCAACATAACAAAACGAAAATGTCAGTTGTGAAATAAATTGTTGCACGTGGCAGAGCATAAAGAATTCCTCAGAATTTTGGTGAAAAAAAGCGTTAAATGGAAGAGTCTTGAACGTAAGTAGCATCATATTAATATTGTCTTTTAAATTATCGTATCATTTTAACATTAAACATACGATTTTTTCTAATATTTTCTAAAACCAAAACGTAACCTACAAATATCAAAGTGGGGGAAGACTATCAGTTTGCCCGGGGTAAGACAAACATTATGTTAGTCTTTCCCCAAGTCAGTTGTAATCAACATTTTCGTTTAGGATATTTTTCTTTGGATCCGTAACAATACTTCGAGAGTCACGTGACCAAAATTGAAAAATGTGTATATTCACCCAGATCGTAATTCTGATTTAAAGCAAATCAAAGTAGGCAGTAAGTACACTAAATGTTCCTATTAGAGAGTAGTATTTAAGAAAAAAATATTATGTGTGGTTTGTTAATTGTGTGGATTTTATTTAATAGCTACTGAAATAAAGTTTAATTCAATTTATTCCTGTTTGTCTTTTTAATTTATGTGTAACGCTTCATGCACATTATACTATTGATATCACTCAAAAGGTTCTGCTCCTCTGATTTTGATTGTATGTTTGTCTTGCCCCAAATCGTGTAATAAACGAATTGCCGCAAAAATGAACGTTGTTCCGTTATCATACGGTTCAAATTAAATACGAGTACTTTTATCATTTGCGTTTTTTCTTTAAAAACCCCAATAAGTGTACGTTAGCAGCTAAAATACGTTACTGTTATTCTTACCCCAATTGGTGGGGCAAGACTATCAGTTTTAACGGTCTTACAATTTATTCAAAATGTACGTTCTGGATTAATTAATGGAAATATATCCATTATTTTATTAACGCGTATAGTATTTAGGTATCAGTTATTTTATTATCTCAGAGGTAAGTCAAATAACTTAGCCATGAAAATCGATCTTTACTGTCTGGCAGAAAAGTATGTTAGTCTTACCCCACCTCACCTTATGTGAGAACAGTGATAGGCTCTGTAGTCCAGAATGTGCTCGAAAGCTTTATAAGGGAGTCCCCTATTGATATTGATATAAGTATGTAACTTGACATTGATAACGTTCGGCTGTAAGTAGGTAGGTAGGTACCAATCCTAACTTGATAACTCAAAATTCCCGGTTCTTTCAACAGTCTCTGTTCACGTGATTCTACTGCTCAAATAAATAATAAATAGGGTTGCATCGGCTGCCTCCCCTCACATTCGATCACGTCGACGAAGTCACCAGGTTGCTGAAGGACATCACTTCCCTGAAAGTAGTGGTGAACGTAGGTGAACCAGAGTGACCTCGCATCCTAGAGCGTAAAACGCTTCTATCAGCAGTTTTGAGTCGGCGAGCTCAAACTGCGTCACGCATACAGTTTGCGTTGCATCGTGTTCCGCCGCCGCCGTCGCTGTCTCGTCACCGGTAGAGCAAATGACTCGTGTAGGTACAGTCGCCAGCACAACAAGCTATCCAAAACTGTCAAAATTTTAGACATTTACATTATTTCAGTTATTCCCAATCAACCTTGAACCTAATACTTCAGCGATAAATTTGAAAATCTATTAAATAAATTTGACAGCAGCTTGATGTGCCTGGCGTCTGTACGTCGAGTCCTACTTAATGTGCTTACGTAGACATCGTCACTGCTCGCATCGCTTGCGTTCATTTAACGAAGGGGTAAACAGAGCCGCTTTACATCCAACACGGGTTCGAAACAGCGGGTTCCGGACAAGGAGACGTGTCACAAGGATGACTTCATCAAGGTGGAAAAGAGAAATAAGAAGAAGCCTACTTACCAGTGCGGCACCTCACTGATAGATCCTAAAGCGCAATTCACGCCAAAGTAGCCGCCGACCTATGTCGGAAACTTTTTGTCGGCGGGCTAATCGGCGGCTTCACTCATTACAATTCGGAAATTTTTATCGGCGGTATTTCGGCGGCTCGAGAGAATCTAGTAAAAGTAAATTGAGCACGTCACTACAAAACTACAACTTGAGTGTCGCTCGGAGACATGATTCTTTTCTTATAAATAGGCCACCGGGTTGTGTCAGCGGGTCGACAGCTTTGGTGTGTATTGCGGTTTAGCTCTCGATAATCAAGATGGTTTCTTCAATCATAATGTGGGATGGGTGCACAAAACTGTGGAAGCAGCAGTCTGGACTTTGTGGATCTTACGGAAAATTACAGGCTGAAGTAAGGCGTTACGATGCTTTACTCTGGACCACAGTTTCAGTTAGATAGATATTCCAGATTATAACCCGAGGAACTACAGCCGACGAAATAGGCGCCTTCCCTAAAAGCTCTATTCTTAGGCGCAATATAGGTACCTACCTACCTACCTACCTACATTATTTCAACAAAAGACTATGGTTAATTCTCTTTGATTTCAATTAATTAAAGTTCACATTTGAAGAAGCCAATCGCAATTTTTTTCGATGAACACGGCCGTGCTACAGAATGATAGGTTTCATTGCATTATCGGCCAAAGTTTTATGATTTCTACTCAAATATTTGGATTAAATATCATAAAGTACCTAGAAATCATAAATACAAGTGCGTCCTACCTTTTTATGGGAAACTAGCTGACCCGCGCAACATCGTCTGCGTCACATGTTCCATTAGGTATTGCTCCGCTCCTATTTGTCTTAGCGTGATGATATAAAGCCCATAACCTTCTTCGATAAATGTGCTAACACTGAAATAATTTTTCAAATCAGACCAGTATTTCCTGAGATTAGCGCGTTCAACCAAACAAACAAACAAACTCTTCTGCTTTATAATAATATAACAGTATAGAATATAATCAAATGACTCCTCCGTACTAGGCAGGAGCGAAAGGGAGTGTCAGACTCTTACTGACTAAAACCCATCTGTGTTCCTCCAAATGCCCTTTGCGTTCCAAGGTCGCGGTGACATTCAAACAATTCCGCAACCCTGACAGACACCGCAAACCCGATTCGGAACCTGGGAGTCTTTAAGGCCGTACCCTGACCAAATAACCTTGAGCATTTTTTCCCTCAATAACAGCGCAAGAGATCATGTAGAATAAAATCGTTATAAAATCTAATTTTGTTCGTTGGAAAAAAAAAATTCTACCAAAATGCTCATGATAAAATTGCCAATCCATTAGTGTAAGTACAATATCAAAATAATCGTTAGTTTTTGAGACGATGCATGTTTTCAGTATTTTTTCTCATTTCTAGAGTTTCGTTGTGGGGAGATTAATTAAACATTATACTTAGTAATAAAAAATAAAAATCTACCATTTTGAAGCCAAGATTATGTATAAATTTAACTTATTTTTTATAAGTTGATATTTCTTTTGGATAACGAGTACCTATACATATAGCTCCAAAAAATTGCACAAAAAACGGCTAGCGCTGCGTTTTGCACGGGGCCGCGGGGATGCGTCAAGAGTGAATAGGTTACTTCTAGGCAAGCGTGCTCCATCTTCGACCACATCAACGCTTACTATCAGGTGTGATAGTGGTCAAATGTCTACCTATAAATAGTAAAAAACTTTTTACAAAAAAATACAACCGACTTTAAGTTCTGACAAAAAGTTTTTTATTTTTCACTTTTTAGTGGTACCCCACACCTAACATAACAACACCACTGCAAAATCGCAGAAAAGCAAAATACGCAATTTCGATTACTTGGATGATATAAAACTATCATCCAAGTAGACGAATTCCAGCTATTTCGATTTAAAATCCAAATTTCGTAACCGATTTTCATAAAATTTAAATGGGACCAATCTGCAAGAATTTTTCAAATCGGTTCATAATTGTCGGAGTTATGAGGTAACAAACATAAAAAAAAACATACAACCGAATTGATAACCTCCTCCTTTTTGGGAAGTCGGTTAAAAACAAAAGTATACTGACATGTCATCTCCTTGAGGCGTGCGTGGAACATACCGCCCTCAACACGTCAGTGCCCTCAACCCAGGCCTCCCGGTCTATTAATTTTGTCTGTGGTCTATTCTGTCAACATAGTGCAGTGAGTATGAAGTTAACTGTCATTCCATCTTGTTTGTATGGTTGGTACGGGATGTAGGCTATTATATCAAAGGTAAAAACGAAATAAAAGAGGTAGAATATTAGCAGGAGGGGTCAATGCTAAATCGAATTCAATTGAATAGGTAGGTATACGTACCTAAACAATTCGGTCACGTACCACCAGCCTAAACCTTTGATTCTTTGAAACTACGCACTGACTGCAATGAATAATAAACAGGAAAACATAACACAGTTTAAACAACAAATTATTAAGGAGAATTGATAGATCCACCGGCATACAAGCATACCCGCTGACATTAGCTGGCCTAGCTTTCCTTTTGGTCGTTCGTGATGTTATACAAAGCCTTCCTCGATATTTTTTTAAACGTAGACCTGCACTAGGAATTTCTCGTCACATTACACAAACAGCCAGACCCAGAACAGATTAGCAGTGCGATTCTGTAAACATATGTCGAAGTGAACACTTAGGCGAAGTGATCGACAAGTGAGCTGTCAAACCATACAAACAAGATGGCATGACAGCTCACTTGTCGTTCACTCCACCTCACGGTGAGATCACGGTGAGATGTCAACAGAATCGACCGGCTGTAGGTCATACAAATATTTGTGCCGCGCGGGAATCTAACCGACGACACGCGACGCTGCAGCCGATCGCTTAACCACTGCGCCAACCGTGCCGTCAAATGGGCTATCCAGCACTAGAAGAATATACAAATCGGTCGAGCAGTTCCTGAGATTAGTGCGTTCAACTAAACAAACATACTCCAGCTTTATCTATAATATTATTATAGACAAACAAACAAATCTTCCTCTTTATAATATTAGTTAGGTACAGACGTCAGCACATCAAGCTACAATAATCTGTCAAATTGTTTTGTTAGATTTTCAACTTTATTGCCAAAGAGATTGGGTTCAAATTGATTGGGAAAATTTGATAGTTTCAGAATTCTGTTGTGCGACTGTACATTAATACTAATAGTAATACTAAAAGTTGTTGTCGACATGTGGGATGTGAACACAGTAGTCATTGTGCCGATAGTCGTGACGGCCAATGGCATAATTGCCAAGGGCCTCGACCAACACCTCAAGAGGCTCTCGTTGGGCAGCTGCATCAAGGGCTTGATCCAGAAAGCAGTACCTACTCCTGGACATGGCGCGTATTGTGAGGAGGTTCCTCTCTCGGGAGCCCTGACCACCGGTAGCTTGGACCCTGTTCCCGATGCCGGTGGGCTACTATTTTTAAATGTTTTTTTATTAGTTTTATACAAATATTTAAAAATGTAAAAAATATGTAAGTATAAGTAGAAAATAAATAAATGGTATAATAATACTAATACTTACTTACCTATAATGCTCGGTATTATGTTGACAATGCAACGTACCTAATGCCAACACGGTGTTTGCCACAAACATTTCTGACTGTACCTAAAATAGATTCACAAACAATTTTCTAACGGGAAAATAATATAAATGTAACGTCAATCAATTAGGTATAGTCAAGTTATTATTGAGGAATTTGTAATGAAGCTGAATAAATTAATACTGGGATTTTCAGAATAAAGGAATGAGCTATGGTGATTTAATTGTAATGAGTGAGGTAATTGCTTAAAACAAAATATATAGGTTTTCAGCCTAGCGTGCCTCTATGTCACTATCCCTCAACCAACAGGATAAAAGCTTCGTAACTGTAAACTACCTACCATAATTTGCTGTAGTCTACGTGATGTCGATTGCGTAGGCACCTAACTACTTACCTCTACCTACATTTTCAACAGTGGTGTCCAATAACTCCCGCTTTGTACCTACCTAAATTTGCCATTGGCAAGGCAGCCACCCTATTCTCAATGCACGCACTGCAACAACTGAGAAAAACGCAAGTCGATGAAGCTCGCCGAGAAACTCAATTAATATCATTTTCACACCATCTGCACGAAAACGTCACATTATTTGGCATGTAAACCTAACATAGAGTACGTCATTCTAACTCGCGAGCGGCTCCCGTCGACCTCCGTTACTAGGTGCAGCGAGCGCAGTCAAAATGCGTTCCAAAATCAAATCACATTATTTATTGGGTTACAATAAAATTTAGTACAGTCGCCAGCACATCAATCTACAGCAATCTGTCAAATTTCTTTGTTAGATTTTCAACTTTATCGCCAAAGAGATTGGGTTCAATTTTAATTGGAAAAATTTGACAGTTTCGGATAGCCTGATGTACTTGCGACTGTAAAATATTATTGCCCGGTGGTGGGTTGGTGCCACAGCTTCGGACGCGCTGTTGCGAGCTGTTCCTTGTGTCGGGCGTCGACGCGCACCACCTGTTTCATAGCCAGAGCACAATTTTCTCGCAGTATGTGTGAAAAGTAGAATATGCTCCTCAGAGATAAGGGTGTCTTTGCCTTGGGCTAGCTTAAATCCCTCACTGCATTCACGATTCTTGTATTAACTCCCTCGCTTCACTCGTGAGTTAAACTCTAAACTCCTCTAAACTCGAGTTAATTCTCGAATCCTTCTTTGCTTTCGGGATTCAATACGACGCCTGTGACATCACTACTTTATCCTCCCAGTGCATAATCTACTAATATACCTACTTAGGGGCCGTTCAAGTATTACGTAAGCAGAATTTTAGAAATGTTTAACCCCCCCCTCCCTCCTATGCTATCGTAAGCATTGGCATAGTTTTTACTCGCGCGGACTTTATTTTCCCCACTTCGGTTATTTTTTACTTAACTATTAAACATCGCAGGAGAGTAAAAATAAAACTAGCCATAATTAGGTATGTCAAACCGATATCTTCTAAAAAATGTAAATAGATATTGCTGACGTAATCACAATTTAAACCCCCTTGCGGCCATGTCATCAAAAATAAGCATAGTGAAGACAAGCCCCCCACCACCCCCACCCCCCATTAATGCTTACGTAATACTTGAATGGCCCCTTACCTGTTGTTCGGTCAGGGTGTCTGCTTCCTAACCTTTTCACATCTGAATTGGGTCCGGCCTAGTGGCTGCATACGGGTAGACTAGGGTCTAAACCCACCTCACATTCCCAATAACTGCAAATCCTGAAAGCCAGAAACGATCGTGGGGACCACTAGATAAAACGCGGAGTTAATGACGACGAGAACCGGAGATTGATTCAAGTGTCCCGAAACGAAATTAATCAGAAAAGTACAGCGGATGGAAGGAAAAAATATAATAACCACTTCCCCCTTATCAAGCAGGAGACAGAATAGAGCTAGGCCAATAGGCATCAAGGGACTTAATATACAACTGGGTTAAGCCTACTTGCCAAGCACCATGGACACCCATGGATTACCAATAACTATATTGTGGATTAGGTAGGTACCTATATTAGGTAGATATTAAATTAACCATTGATTTTAATGATTAGCACTAATACTTATCGATCAGCTCTGGAAACTGTGGCGAGAGAGGTGTTGTAGTCAATGATAAGAGTCTAAACTAACTTTTACGAGATGTCTGTGATCGTTCGGCCTTGTCGCCTTGTGATCTAACTTACGGTAGAAGATGCCGAATAGGGAGCGTACCTACACGACGTAGACTATGCCATCTAGCATTAAAATTGGAAATTTTTACGTAAAAGTTACTTGAAATTTACATTTCTGTACGTTCCTAGGAAAGAAATTAGGTTAGGTACCTAATTTCTTTCCTAGGATAACTCACCTACCTACAGATAAAATCTTTGCAAATTAGCTGTAGAATATAGCTACATTTGAAGGAATGCACTTAATTAACAATCATCCTGTAGAAACACAGGTACCTACTTACCTATTTGGCAACCATAGGTACTTACCTAATTAATGTGAGTACCTACCTACTAATACGCTAGTTTCCATCATCCACAAATTGCAAAACTATTTAGTCCGTCAGTTAGAGTATTGAAAAATAATGGATGATGATTCATATAGTCAAAGATAAAACGACACACGACACGACACGACTCGGGAGTGGGGGCTCGTGACGTCACTACCCGCAAAAAATTGAGCTAAAAAGTGACATACTTATTGAGAATTTTAAAAGTGTCATAGCTTCGTCATTTTGGTTCCCGTAACAAAAGAAAAAATAGGTACGGGTGCAATATTTTTTGATAATCTAACTGACGGACTAATTAGATTTTTTCAGTAAACAAGCCTATTGTACTTACCTAGTAATTAAATATCGCATTTTTGTAAATAAAAGTTGAAGAAATTTTAATAGCAAGTACCTAGTTATTTTAATGCACTTTCAATATAAACAAGTTAACCTAATGAGTAGGTAAGTACCTAAGTAGCCAATGCAGGTGAACAAAACACAAGAGCAAACATAATTTATGTCAGTTTTGTTGCAAAATACCTATTCGTAAGTTATAATATAGTACCTAATCATAAATTATTATTAAGATACATAATTTTGTACCTTCCTATAAATTCATGCAAACGAGTTGGATATAATAACGTGGCGCCTTTATTTTGGCGATAAGAGCAATGACCTCGGTTTTGACATTTCGACTCCAGTGTTGCAAGAGTTGTTTTTAAATTACCTACATCATTTTGTTCGATTAACAATGCAAATTCACAACACAGTATGAATAAGAGAGGCGCTTCATTGTTTTATTAAGTCCAATTAGCTGTATTATGAAAACTGCATTCCACAGATACCTACCTATGACATCATTGAGTTCATTAGCAATTACGAGGTAGGTTGTAGGTACCTACCTACTTTAAGTATTATTTTTATATTTCAGGCTACGTTTTATTTACTTTGTTTTTTTATCCATTGTAAGAAGATGAATTAATAATATAAATACGGTAACGGCTAAAATAAAAAGTGAGCCGTCACGGAATCCCTGTCCGATGTGAAACGTCTAAATTATTTTGTACAGATATAATATGCATAAAAGGTTAGTTTACGAAAGGAAACTAGCTGATGCCAGCGGCTTCGCTCGCTTGAATAATTATACATTTCTCGAGAACCACTCTATAATAATATAATAATAATATCCTTGGACATTTCACACAACGCCATATAGTCCCAAGCTAAGCAACTTAATGCTTGTGTTATGGTAACGAGATGGCTGATAAACTACTTATATACATTTTTTTTTGTAAATACATACATATTATAGATAGAAAAACACCCAGACTCAGAACAAATACTTGTAGGTCGTACAAATATTTGTTCCGTGCGGGAATCGAACCCGCGACATGCTGCGCAGCAGTCAATCGCTCAACCACTGCGCCAACCGTGTCTATCCATTAGTGAAAACAGCATGAAAATCGGTGCAGTAGTTATTGAGTATCGCGAACAGACATAAGCAGCGGAGGCGTATAAGGAGCGTTTTATAAAAATATTTCAATAAAATGATGTAAAATGTCGAATAAAGATAATTTTTTGTCACTACAACTACAAAAAATAACCTTAAAATAAGATCTAATCTCTTAAGTTTTAAGCAAACTGTAATTATAAAGTCATTATAAACCGTAGTACAATCAGCCTGCCTATCTGCTCCCCTTGTTTGTAAACTCCGATTGCCGATACCCAAATTCAACATCTGCTACGGAAGTAGGTATCTATAAAATAGTTGGTACATACAACAAACCGAAAACGAGTCGATTCTCCAACACAATTGGTAGAATAGTAGAGCACACTGCACAGTCTTGTTTAGCGCGTGGCATGAGTCAGACCGTTTCACAGTTAGTGATTATTACTACAAACAGTGATTGTTCGATGTGTGAGTGCCACGGCCCACGGTCCACGGAAAACTTGTATTAGTTAACGTTGCGTAGCTATTCCTGTCCAGTGTTATTAACTCTCAGCGACAAATAGCACGTTTTAGAATAAGAAATTCAATGAATAAGGTGTTTTCAATACATTTTTCAAAGCTTGAAGGACAAAGTGACATTGTTTACCAGTTTTTAAGGCTGCAGTTTTGATAAAAGTGTTTATACAGTGATATAAAACGTAAACAAGATTGACGTTGGTTATCAAAGAACTTTTAATAAGAATTGTGAGTGTTAAAAGTGAATTATGTAGCTGTAATAATAAACCTTCTATTGGCAATACGGGTCAGGATATTTTGAGCGATTACGTCATGTACTGGAAGGGGCCAGACGGAGGTACAGACATAGAATAAAGTGCAGTTCTAAATAAACAACATCATGTCGCATGTGATATCAGCTCAGCCTTCGGCAACCTCGCCGTATCAACCAACGGCCATGGCGGAAGGCAATGGAGGTGATAACCCGCCTAGGATCCACAGGATAGACAGCGAACAACATGACGATTGCTGCATCCACACAAGAAACAAAAATGGTTGTTGTTTATTTGTTTGCAGACTTCTGTCAATGTGCTGTAAAGGGATCAAGAACTGTACCGAAAGCTGTTGTGATTGCTTAGCAAAGTGCTTGATCAACTGCTGTGAAGACAAGCCCAGGGAGAGGAATCAGAGAATCTATAACAACAGATACAAGAACTCTGGTGTCAGTTATTATGACAATAACGATAACGATGATGATTGGGGTATCACCAGCCTGTCTCCTCAACTTATGCACGTTGGAGTTGGCAGTAATCATAGCGAGCCCGCTGAAGACTTGATAGCGAACTCAAATGATGCCTACAACTCGTCAACTGGTCATGACTCGGGGACTCATCATTTGAGTGATAATCACGACTTAGTTACTAATCATTCGAGTGGTCATCACGACTCGGGGACCCATCATTCGAGTGGTCATCACGACTCGGGGACCCATCATTCGAGTGGTCATCACGACTCGAGGACCCATCATTCGAGTGGTCATCACGACTCAAAGACCCAACATTCGAGTGGTCATCACGACTCAAAGACCCAACATTCGAGTGGTCATCACGACTCAAAGACCCAACATTCGAGTGGTCATCACGACTCAAAGACCCAACATTCGAGTGGTCATCACGACTCAAAGACCCAACATTCGAGTGGTCATCATGATACGTCGACTCATCACTCAAGCAGCCATCACGATTCAGGAAATCATCACACCAGTAGCCATGATACTTCAACGTGTCACGACAGTAGCGGAGGGTTCGATTCTGGGGGTGGTTGTGACTGATCCGGGGGTGGCGGCGACTCGTGTGGCGGAGGGTGTGACGATTAAAAATTGCACTTTCCTTTTAATTTGTTCGAAGTGCTTTTTACTTTATTATGCAAATGTATACTTACAATAGTACTTAAGTGATGTGAAAATGGGTCTTCAGGAAGGTCTTGTCCACGATACAGAATATAGATTTTTTTTTGTTGACGAAGGTCTAGGTTAATGATTATTTTCAATTGACTACTCTATTGAATGACGAGATTCATCATCGCGCAACACATTTCTTCTTCCATCATGTCCTTTCAACGTCATACCATCATTCACTCCCTTTTCTTTCTCAGAAAACCCATCCATGTTGTCCAAAATCATCAAATTCCCTGAGTTCCTGTGTGTTATCGTATTGGTTTGTTGCGGACTCGTGCATCAAGTGCCTCGTTTGCAAGGGACTCGTTTAGTGGAATGTATCTCCATTAAACTTAGTGCCATCAACCATCTAAGTGTAGTGTAGGTGTACCTCGTTCAATCAATGTCTATTAGGTATGTACTTAATCGTAAAATATTGTACTCTATTTCTAATCGCAAATAAGGCGCGCGCCAACTGCTTTTAATATGGTTATGTAATTTAGTAACAAAATTAGAATAAGAATGACTTCAATATGTTAATCGTAATTATTAGGTACTCACAAGGAACTGAAAAGAAAAATTATGTGTGACAAAAACTTTTTAACAGCATAGCAGAACCTCACCGAAAATTAAAAAAAATAAAATAGGTAGGTACTCATTTCATCTGTTCTTTTATAGTACGAGTATGTAATCAATATTATAAGGCTGGTGCCTTGATATAAGTGCCTATAATGTTGTGTTACGTACGAGTAGGTGCTCAAGTTTTCGATGTATTTCTGTAAAAAGTAAGATAGGTTACAAACGTTAATGATAACCAAGTTTGTAAACTTGGCACGCCACACATACATAAAATGTTCCTATTTCGTCATCTGCCAAAATATTAAGAGAACTGTCTGCACCTAAATTAATGACTGATTGGTAAAAATAGGTCAGTCTGTATAACGATAAGAGAGACAAGAGGCTCGATAATAAACTATAGAACGATAGTATCGCAGAAAATACCAATTCATTATTTTTGTATTCTTTTCAAGAGACGCACAATGTATGAAAAACGATCTCCAAAATTTTGCAATGCATTGCATGGGATTAAAAAGTAATACCTATTGTGTACTAAGATAGCACGATGAAAACTGGGAGTCTAAAAAGGTCACTTTAGCAGAATCAGAAAGCACATCGCGCTACCCGTCACTGGCAATTCCAATCAGCCTTGAACCAAATGCATTAGCGATAAAGCTGAAAATGAAATTTTACAAATGGTTGTGTGGATAATATTGTGATTCTAAAATGATTCTGCTAAAGTGGCAATATTGGTCCCCCAGTTTGCATACCTATATTATCGTTTGCTAACTTTACAAAATTTAAATTAATAACTTTGTTACTATTTATAGGCTCTATGCAAATAACGTAGACATAGGCTTACCCTGTCATTTATAAAATAAAAATAATTTAGCAAATAAGCCACCTACATTGAATGTTGTGATTTTTTTTACCGATGTTGTATTTTTGTGAATCAACGAATTAAAAACATTTATATTATAACAGCAATTTGTGTCTTATTGTGATAGAGTTCAGTGTTACCACGTGGGTTTTATTTTTCCTGAAATAATGGGTAATTTGTGGCTTTATTTAATTTCTTTGATTGGCGGTAGGTTAGGTAGAAAAGGAAAGCCGGCTACTTTCCTCGCTAACATCCGCTACTGGAAAATTATTATCAACGTCTCCCAAATTTAATACAATTGATAATTGGCTCTTGGAATGGAATAGTACATTGTTATCCAGAGGTGAAAGTACCTGATTTAGTCCTGAGACGGCGTTTGAAGCCCGAGCGCAGCGAGGAAGCCATAGTTCGAAGAAGTCTTTCACCCGAGGTGAACACTGCTTTTCATTACGAATTAGGAGGAAAGTAAAAAAAAACACGAATCTGAATCTGATGAACTCGTGTTAAGAGTCCTATTACGAATCGTAAATGCTCGTTTGCAATAGACGAAGTTACGTTGGTCTGCGTTGGGAGTACATCTTTAGTCCGCGAAACAATTTTGATACTTACTAGTCTGAATAGGATTATAGTTTATTTGGGCGCTCGCGCGAGACTGAGGAGCGCGCGCGCTGAATTGACGCAGAATTTAAAGTACTTTAATTTTATTTTTTGTAATTTTGTTTTATTATATTGACAAACGAAAACTTATGAAACGTATTCATTGTAGATTGAAATTTGATATCATATTAAATTATTTGATAAAATTGTTTTTATTTGGAATATAATGGACGCTGAATCAAGACATTTCTGGCTTAAATTAGGATTTCTTTACGTTTTTTTCCGTGAAAACTCAAGGAATTTAAAGAAATTCTAGAACTCCAATAAACAAGTAAAACATTCAACTTACCTTTTAGTAATTTCAGCTTTTAAAAGAATTGAAGAGTAAAGAAATACTTTCAAGTTTCAACCCGCTCCTCAGGCAACTTCAGGCCTACTTTCCGAGCTGGAGGAATGAAAATGTCATTAAATAAATCACTCTAATTAACGCCCGTTTACTAATTTTGTCTTTTTATTTCGACTATCTTCTTAGAAGGAATCAAATAAATGCTGTTTGGGCTCAACAGCAGGTGGCCATATTTATTGCTTTGTTGGAGGCGTTGTTTCAGTCATCTCGGGTGCAGCGGGCTTAGTGTGAGTTCTTTAACGTTCTCGACCGCGTTAGCGTAAATACCAATATGTGTTGAAACTAAATAAGCGCCGACTGGTCAGAATAATGGATTACCTTTTTTCTATACACTTTGAATTTGAGGTAGGTTTGCTGTTGACTCTAAAGTCTAGGTCAGAGGTGACAGAGACAAATTCGAAGAACTGGGAATTCACTGTAGAGCAGCTGGACTGTTGGAAACTTGGGTTTTTTCAACATCACTTTACCGCCCTCTGAGCGAGATTTAAAACGTATTGGTAACTATAGAACTCACTTTAATGGACCGAAAACAAAATGAAAATGTTTGCTTTGGAGAAAAAATTCTGCTACCGGAAGTTAGATCATATTTTCATTCGACTTTTTTTCCGGGAAGAACGCCAGAACTATTTCCAAAAAGTATCAGGAACTCTAGAACTATGCTGAATGCGAACAAAACTCACATTTTTTATGCTCTGCCAAACAAAAGTTCAAATCTTCCTTTTTGTAGTATTAGTTTTATTTAACAGACATAAGAAATGTATTTAAAGAACAAACTATATACACTTAAAATAGAAAAAAAAAAAACTCCTAACTAAAAAATGGCATCAAAAAATTCGTCCCCATCGCTATCGACTGGAAGTGAGCCCAAAAGACTGGCTGCATTGCCACGTTGTATGGCAATGCTTATCCTCTGTCCAAGGTAAAAGCCAGCTCTTGGGTCACGCGAAGCGTCAACTAAGCGTTTTGCAAGATCTTTAAATAGGACGTGAGCACTCGGACCCCACGGTCCAAGAGTTTCAACCCCAAACGGCTCAAAAATGTAGTTGCCAATAAGGCTACTATATTTCCGCCGTTTGAGGTTTTCAGCAGCCGAAGCCGCAGAACCAGCACAGCACGACGAGCTAGGAAGATGGGATGGCGCAAGAGTATCGACACAAGTAGCGTCCCACACTAAAGGCCTACCCATCTTCCATGGAAATAAAGACATAGGTACCGTCCGGTCTTTTGCCATCGTCGCGTGCCAGGCCAATGGGTTCTAATACGGCTGCTCTGCCAGGATATGATCTGCTAAGTTCACCGGCATCCACTGAGCCCTCTCTACGTCTATTTTAATGTGCTTTTACCGGCGCTGCCCTAGACCGAGATTCCATACTGAAGCACTGATTGACAGAGACCAATATTAATTTTGAAGAGAACTAAACATTTTGAATAGTATTTTGATGGGTGTGTAGTCCCGTAGTTTTTTCATGTCGTAAATAAGTTTTCTGACGAGCGGTGAGAAGTAGTAGCGGTGAGTAGTAGTAGCGGTGAGTTATAGTTTACGTAAAACCTAAATAGTTCATCAGTTCCAAAATAAGGTGTGAAAATGTACAAACAGTTACATTTAGATTTGTATTTAGAGCAATAATTAGGATGTTTTGCGCGGAAATAATGACGTAAATAAATGCACTTGCATTTTCCTAGTAAGTATTGCTGGCTCTTTGCCAATTTGTCCCGACTATTGGCTAAGTCTCCCATCACCTGCGTAAGTGTATCCTCAATTATATCCTTAGGTAACTACCGTCTAATGCTTGGTTTAGGTGATCTTCAAAGTGTTTCTCAGAATTACCGGTTTTGAACGAGAGCCAAACGGTTTATGCGGCGCTAAAATTGTGAAAATATACAGTGCTGTTCGACATTTGGAATTTGTTTTATAATGCCTCTTATCTTTTGTAGGTGTGACAGTTTTGAGACATAGTAGATTATGAAACGAGGGGATAAAGCAGCGTCTTATGACACGGGTGTCATTGAATCAAGATTCAAGTTAGCTCAAGTCAAAGACACCGTTATCATCAAGGAGCATATTCTACTATTCACACATACTGCGAGAAAATTGTGCTCTAGCAATGAAAACAGGTGGCGCGCGTCGGCCCCCGCTAGAGGGGCTGCAGTGCTATTCTGTAACAACATTTTCGTGTCTCGACAGCGGAATCCGAGGTGAGTTTCAAATTCGTATAAATATAAGACCTTATGATGTGTGAAATAAAGTTCACTTTGTAAGCTTAGTCACTCAGGTGAAGTCGATATCGAAATGGTTATTTACAGAATAGACTAGCAGGTCGCGCGTCCGAAGCTGTGGCTCCAGCCCACCGACGGGTAATAATATTGTACTGAATTTCATTATACCCCGCCTGGCAATAACGTGATTTGAATTTGGAACGCATTTGTACTGCGCTCGCTCTATTATTCTCTCTCTCAATTATTTGACATGCAAACCTAACCTAAAGTACACACGTTGTTTTAACCTCCCGTCGGCCTACGCTGCTAGGTAGGTACTAGGTAGAGCGAGCGCAGTCAAAATGCGTTCCTAATTCAAATAACATTATTGTAATCTAAGGGATTATAATGAAATTCAGTGCAATATTATTGCCTGTGGGCTGTAGCCGCGCTTCAGGCGCGCAACCTACTCATAGCAGTGGAGGCCGACACGCGCCACCTCCTTTCATGGATAGAGAGAGCATAATTTTCTCGCAGTAGGTGTGTAAAGTAGAGTATGCTCCTCCGGTATAACGGTGTCTGCCTTGAGCTTGAACCCCAAGAAAGAATGTCGCTGCATTCAGGATTCTTATAATATCTCCCTCGCGTCACTCCTGAGTTCGACAGTTCCTAAACTGCCTCGCAACGCTCGTGAGATAACTTTCGAATCCTTTATTGTGTTCGGGATTCCAATACGACGCATAATCTACTAAAACTAACATTTTTTGGACGGCCAAGCAAGAGTCGTGCAAGCGTGCTTTCATTTTACTAGACAAAAAAACGTAACGTTATCTATCGACCGCCTCTGTCACATGCATTTGCTACCGTAAAAAGTGCAAATTGTTGCTGACGATGTTTTTTACCCCACAATGACGTTATAATGCTTATAACCTTCCTCGATACATAGGCTTTCGAACTACAAAATATTTTTCAATTAGAACAAGTAGTTTCTGGGATTAGCGTGTTCAACCAAACAAACAAATTCTTCAGCTTTATAATATTAAGTATAGATCGAACAATTGCCCACCAGACACAAATCGTCGATTCGAACTCGAATTCTTTCCACGTTTATTATTTTTCACTTTTTAGTGGTACCCCACACCTAGTAACAACACCACTGCGAAATCGCAGAAAATCAAAATACGCAATTTCGATTACTTGGATTACATAAAACCATCATCCAAGCTGGAATTCGTTAAGAATTCCAGCTATTTCGATTTAAAATCCAAAGTTCGTAACCGATTTTGATAAAATTTAAATGGGACCAATCTGCAAGTATATCCTTTCAGATAAAACAACAATTTTTCAAATCGGTTCATATTGTTGGAGTTATGAGGTAAAAAACATAAAAAAAAAATACAACCGAACCTCCTCCTTTTTGGGAAGTCGGTTAAAAATATACAGCCAAAGTGATATCTGCGCTAACAGCAGTAACACTGTGGACATTGGTGTATCTTGGGCTCTCAGGGGTCCTGCCCCCAACCTGAGAAGAGACGCCCAATAAACATTTTTTTTTGTACGTATTGACTTTTTACCTACATACAATGCGCCGTTTAGGAGTTTAAAGGCAAAATCTGAAAACTGATCTATCAAAAATTTTGAAGTTTTCCGAGTACCAAGCAGTCAGGATTGTTAACTAAGTGTCCAGGCTAGAAAATCGAACCGCTCCCCAAACATCCTGGTGTGGGCCGCAGACCATTCTGGGGTGGCCGGGTGGGCACGGCCCAATGCAACAGCCAAATGAAGCTCGCCTTTGTACATAATGCCCAATGAAAAATGTGCAATAAAGTATAATAAGTATGAAGAATGTAAAAAACTTAGTAACACCAAAGGGGCTCTACATCCAGTGCAACAAGAAAACTATGTGAATTCAAGGCAACTCTGCCAGACTCCGGCGCATTGGCAGGAATCCTATTGAAGGCTAATCGTGTAATGATTACTGATTAAAATATCTAATCATAATAAATAACAAGCCAGTGTATAATTAGCTATGAAGAGGTATATTAGTAGACGAACGTTTTTCACTTCCACCTTAGTTGCACCCGAGTTGAGCTAGACTTACTGACAAATACTTGCACTGACTGTACAGGTCCACTCAAATCTTATGTTTTTTATTTAAGTCAGATTTGGAAAATAAATGTTGTATACCTTCCTCATGAATTTGGCTATTCACATTAATGAGGAAGCTTAAAGGGAAAAAACGGGATATGCGGGTATGAAGTCGCGAGCATTTCATAATAACTAGCTGACTCGCGCAACTTCGTCTGCGTCACATTTTCCGCGTTTCGTTTTTGTCTTAGCGTGATAAACGAGCTATCTAACACTGAAAGACTTTTTCAAATCGGACCAGTAGTTCCTGAGATAAGCGCGTTCAAGCAAACAAACAAACTCTTCAGTTTCGGAGTCTTCTTCAACCCGGAGTTAAAATAACTCTTTTGTAAAAGTAGGCCTAAAACAGTTATTTTTAACCTAATTGGAAAAATAAAATACCTATGTTCTAGAGAAACAACTGAGCGATATCACTTTGAAATGGTCTAATTTGTTGTTCAGTATTTCTAATTTTCCCATTACAGGAATAAAGGCTGTTACCGTATATCGTCACGTATGTGGAAATCCAAAATCCAATGTGGAAAGCTAATCTTAGACCGCCCATCCTCTAGGTTTGACTCAATATCATTATTGTTTAGGTAGTAAGCAATACACGCCCGAACATTCGGGGCCCCAAACAGGAAAAGTCAAGAGTTTATCATATAAATATTTATACATAGCTCCATAATTTTATTACGAACCAGTACATTGCGCACTGTCGGTATTCCCAGCTGTATTTATAGATGATTCTGATTGTCAGTAATCGCTCGGTTTGTGGTCCGATGAAGTCTAAATAAGTCAGCGTACATTGTGATCGTTTGAAATGTGAAATAAAATTATTGTAAATACACATAAACAAATGCTGGCTAGTTACAAACTAAAATAAGGAAAAAAGCGTGATTCGTGTTTTATGTTTGCAATCAATCGTAATGACGTTGTGGCTATCTTTGTATCGGAACATTGAGTAAACAAACGGATTTTTTTCTCTTGGATTTTTATCTTAAACTACGTCAATCGGTATATTTGAGACATGTCTTCGTCTCAAATGGAATGCGAAGTAATCACCAATCAACCATCTGCAAGAAGCTCCTTAATCACATCAGATGGACACCTTTTACCAGATCCTATAGCTTCGGATCCGAAAAAAGAACTTACGGTCCCTCAAAACGAAGAAATGGTTTCACTAACTCCTCTTATCGTACGAACAGGGGACTATCAACCTACTGGGCTTTTGAATCCATCAGACAAGTACACGACTTTACCAAGCGGGGTCTCAGATGCCCAAAATGGAGCTAAGAAACAACTAACCGAAGCTTCTGAGTCTCCAAAACAAGAGAAGAATCAACCAAACGAGGAAACGGATGCCCAAAATAGATTGAAGTTACAAAAAGAGGTTACACCCATCACAGAACAATCCTTCCAGCCAGAATCAAACAAAAACAGTCAGAATTACAGTCTGAATGGGCCTGATCTAAATCCTGGGGCAGCACACCTGGGATTAAGCCTATGTCTGATGCAATTTTGTAACATTTGCACAGCCTGTTGCGTGGATTCTTGTACCGAATATTATAATTGGTGCTGCTGCTGTTTTACTGACTCAGAGATTTGTGTCACGTGCTGCTTAGGGTGTATGGAATGCTGTGCAGGGTGTGATTGTGCTGCTTGCTGCAACTAATCAGGCGCCGGGAGTCCAGGACTATTGAATAACCGCAGGATTTTCTGGGCCGGAAGGATCGCGCGTAACGTCGCCCAGCTAGATGGATGAAGATGGGAGGGGGAGACTGCGGAGAGGGCCAGAGGCAGGAGGCAGAGAATCTGGAGTTGTAGTGGATTGCAATAAGCTGAATTGAATGTAATGAGTACTGAGACTATGATCTAGCGAAAAAGTGTAACAAACAAGGTTTAGATGGATTTAATAAATCTCAGAGACAAGAAAATGTGTGCTGAAGTCTATTTTTAATTTATGCCACCTTGCTAGCTTTGACCCTACTCGTCATGTATCTATCTACGTATTAGGTACGTAGCGGCAAACCAGAACGAGTCGCGAGCACACTCCATTGGTTATCGACGTCAGCTCAGACGCTTTTGGTTCGTCAGTCAATTCTTATAGCGCTTACTAAATTGGCGAGATCACCCTGCTGCATTCATCTATGCTCATGACTCATGCCGGCTACTAAACGAGAGGATGGTTTATTTTCACCCTACTTAGGCGAAGCAAAAAGGAGGGTTAAGAAATTAAAAACATCAAATTAAAAATAATTAAAAATAGTTTATCTGATAACCTTAAACGTACAACAATTTTGAGATTGGAGCCTCCTTTTAAGCAAAAGATGCCTGTATTAGGAGACTCCGCTCCTTCAAAAACAGAAGTGTAAACTATACAATACGAGCAAATAATCAAAAACAAGGTGATTTGAGTGAATGAGGGTGGGTGTGTGAAAGTGAGGGTGTGTGTGTGTGAGGGTGTGTGTGTTTGTGTGGATTGTTTGAATTGATCGGTAAGTATAAATGTTTTAATCAACCCTGGCTTGTTGTGGCTACTTTTGGATAATAATTCGTTTTACCCTGCTTGAGCCTAAACAATCTGTTGTACTGGTTGCTGCTAAGTTGTACCCTCTGAGGACAACGTGCGTGACCACGACGTGTTTGTGGCCTGTTTAGCTAAAAAAGGGAGCGTGCAGGTACTAAGGTAGCAACACAGATAAGAAGTGTCAATGTCAAGTACAAATTATAACGTAAAGCGCCGTCCACACATCCGGGTTCTCTTCCCTGACGGGACACGGCCGGTGCGGTTACATACATTTTGTAAGAACTTGCTCACACATATCCGTGTCAGGAGGTTCCGGATCGTCAGTGTCCTGGAACACGCACGGATACATGGACGCCTTGACAGTGATATCCGTTTTTACCCGTCCGCCTCCATTGCTAGGTGTGAGGAGCGCAGTCAAAATGCGTTCCAAATTCAAATCACATTATTGCCTATATATTATATGGTTATAATGAAATTCAGTATAATATAGGTGGGCTGGAGCCACAGCTTCGGATGCGCGACCTGCTCCTTTGGCGGGTGCTGACGCGCGCCACATGTTTTCATGGCTAGAGAACAATTTTCTCGCAATAGGTGTGAAAATAAGAGTACCTATACTCCTCAGGGATAAAGGAGTCTTTGACTTGGACTAGCTTGAAGCCCTCGATGCTTTCAGGTTTCTTTTAAACTCACTCGCTACGCTCGGGATTTAACTTTCGAAACTTTCAATATGAGGCACGTGTCATAAGACACTGCTTTATCCCCTCGTTTCATAATCTGCTACCTATTACGATCGTTCTTATCCACATATTTAAATAAGTACCTACCTACTCAAAAGACACTGATACTGATTTCCCTGATGTGTGGAACACGGGTGACGGATGGCCCGTCGCTGGTGAGAACACTGAACCAAAAAAAAACTCTGAACTCGGATAGCCCTTATCCGGATCTTTAAGGAAGACCCTTAAAAATTGCGAATGTGCAACACTAGATGTCATAGCCTGTACCGCGCTCGTCCCACTAAAGGAGACGTACACGAACTACAGGTGGCGGCACAGACGCGTCAATGTCAAGTATTTGTAATGCAAAAGTTCCGAATCTGCAACACTAGATGTCATAGCCTGTACCGCGCTCGTCCCACTAAAGGAGACGTACACGAATTACAGGTGGCGGCACAGACGCGTCAATGTCAAGTATTTGTAATGCAAAAGTTCCGAATCTGCAACACTAGATGGCATAGCCTGGGCCGTGCTCGTCCTACTAATAGAGACGTGCACGAACTACAGGTGGCAGCACAGACGCGTCAATGTCAAGTATTTGTAATGCAAAAGTTCCGAATCTGCAACACTAGATGGCATAGCCTGTGCCGTGCTCGTCCTACTAAAGGAGACGTGCACGAACTACAGGCGGCAGCACAGACGCGTCAATGTCAAGTATTTGTTACGTAATATTTTCGAATCTGCAACACTAGATATCATAGCCTGCGCCGTGCTCGTCCCACTAAAGGAGACGTGCACGAACTACAGGTGACGGCACAGACGCGTCAATGTCAAGTACCTATTTGTAATGTAAAAGTTCCGAATCTGCAACACTAGATGTCATAGCCTGTGCCGTGCTCGTCCCACTAAAGGAGACGTGCACGAACTACAGGCGGCAGCACAGACGCGTCAATGTCAAGTATTTGTAACGTAATAGTTTCCAATCTGCAACGCTAGATGGCATAGCCTGTGCCGTGCTGCTACCACTAAAGGTAGCGTGTAGGAACTACTTATAAATAGATGATAGCACATAGGTGTAATATCAACGATTCAGGGCTTTAAAGTTTAGAATTTGCCACAATAGATGGTATCAGTCCACTTCACCTCAAGTGTTTCCAATACGAAACTGTAAACCATAGGTTGACCTACTTAGTGATTATTATACTGTCGGCACTAACGTACAAACTGGGGCCCAAGTCTGCTATTACAATAGTGTCAGAATGGTCGATCACTGATTTCAAAATGGTTGATTTTGACTAGTTTGGTAATCTACTAACTTAATGGCATCATAATGGCGTCATTATGACATTCCAATGATCAACCACTGACACGCCATTGAAAAAAAGCCATATGAATGGTAATCTCGTACATACCCAAGTAACACAGTCTTGTAGGTTTAAAAAAAATCTGTCTATTGACAGTCTATTCATGGTTAATCTTTAGAAAGGGGGCTTTCTAAAGATGGTTTCAATAAAGAAAATGTATTCTTATAGAGTTTTTTTTTTCAAGATCGATTATTTTTAGAGCATTTGTTCTATAGCACACTTATTTTTAAGTACGTTTATAGGTACATTGAAAGTTTTAAGATAAAATGCTCTACAAATAGTCAATAATGCCTAAAGGTACCTAACTTGAAGTAATTTTATAGATAAGATGATATATTTTAAGATAAAACATTCTATTTTAGCTATTGGTACTCTTATCTTTGTTTATAAAGAGACTTAAGTCGAGTCTTAAGTTAGATAAAATCGTTTAATACTTAGATACATTAAGTTTGTCTAAAAAAGTGATAGTGAAAACGTGTTTTTAGTGGTTTTTTTCCTAAAAATGGCTTAGTTAAGTGCATTTGTGTTACATATTTGAATTGGATGATTTTATGCAATGGAGACAGTGAAAAAAATTAAAAGGTCTGGTGGTGGCTTTCGTCGAAAAATCGGCACAAATTTAAAAAGGAAGAAAAGTTAAGAAGAGTTGCAAAGTAATTCAGATTCAGAAACTTTCTAGCAACTTTCTCCAAAACGCGGAAAATTGTTCTATGATAGACGATAAAGATAATACAGAAGATGAAGATACAACTGAATTTGCAGAGTCCCATACAACATCACAAAATTATGTTAGTGAGCAGTCCGAATCGGATGAAAACAACACAATGACGACGACGAAAGTCGTGATATTAGTATTTATTAAATAACAATGTTTACAGTTTCTACATTATATACAAACGCGTATAAACACAAAATAAATCGAGCATCAAAAAAATAATCCACATCGCTGTCAATGGCAAAAGTGCCCAGAACACTGGCAGCATTGCCACGTTGAATAACAATGCTGATTCTTTGGCCGAAAAAAAGCCCAGCCCTCTCTCTGGTCACGTGAACCGTCGACAAGTTGTTTGCTGATGTCCCGAAAAACTCTATGTGCACTCGGACCCGATGGGCCTAGTGTTTCAACGCCAAAAGGCTCAAATATATAACTCCCAATTAGGTTATTATATTTGCGCCTTTTGAGGTTTTCTGCACCTGCAGCAGCCGCCCCAGCACAGCCCGCCGTGCTAAGAAGATGGGATGGCGCAAGGGTGTCAACACATGTTGCATCCCACACCAAAGGCCTACTCACCTTCCAAGGCATTATGATCATCCCATCTGGCCTCTTCCCATCGTCACGTGCCAAGCCACGTTCTAAAACAGTGGGGTTCTAAAACAGCTGGCACCCACCGGGTGACAAGAGCCCGACGTATGATGTCAAGCTGGCGTGCCGTGCTAGTCGACCAGCGCTCCTACTGCAGGACAGGCCATGGTGTCCGAGGCGGTCGACTGATTCACCGTATTGACACCGATGTGGAGCTCCGCTAGGAGCACCCAGACGCAGACACGTAGCGATCCGGAAAGTACAGTCACTCAGCACATAGTATCTACGAGTATGTTATGATGACGGTAGTGCCTGTAGCCAAAGACCCGACTCCCATTCACCCATAGCCAGCAGGCGGGCACGCTCCGTAGTATTGGTGGTCGTGTTTAAGAGGTTATTCCGTACCAACCTGCAGAGCGGCTCATCCCATTGCCTCTGGGAAAATGGGTTATCGGGCAACGCCGTGTTCGGGTTAGCCACTTTTCAGGCGTTCACAGCATCGGTCACGCAAGGCACTTCACAGTTAACCAATGTTGGAGTTAAAATCCTTTTGGTTAACTTTTCAGTGCTGTTGACCGAAGACAGGAACGCCGGTAGGCTTATACTAGAAATTTTGCGGATGCCGAGCCCACCAAAGCGAATGGGTAGTGTGGCTTGGAGCCAGGCTCGGTCATCCAGAGCCACATTTAAGATAGATGTTAGTGTGCATTGAATGATTTGATCATTTTTGTACAAAAGGTGTGACTGCTTCCATAAAGGGGAAGATCGGAGAAAATAAATAAAATTTGGCCCAAAACAGCAATATCTCATGAGGGTGAAAGACGAATGTAAACTAATTTTGGAAAGTCTTTCCGAAATGTCGTTAAAATGTTTAATTTTGTCGTCAGTGAATGAAGAAAAACTGTCGTCCAATATTGGTGATCCTAGGAGGTGCAGAGAACTGTTATCTAAAATTTTGATGTCTTGGGTTGAGCTATAGAATTGAATTTCTGTAGAGTCTGAGGAGTGTTTGAGGTCAAGGCCGATGGATTGGAACTGCTTTATCAGGTAAATAAAATCATTTAAAACGGTGTCTACGTCACCTCCTAGTGTTCCATCATCTAGATACCAAACGTTAAATTTTGAATTTAGTTTTTCAATGATTTGATGGATAGCCAAGCTGAAAATGACTGGCCCGAGGGGGTCACCTTGTTGGCGTCCAACTGCAGATTCTAAAACGTTACCTTTGTACAATAATTTGAAGAAATCGAAAGTCGTTAAATTTATGTATTAAATTACTCTGCTATTGCATAAGTTCTTCCGTTCGCAACACATCAAATTATCTGTTCACTGATGAATGTCTACAAATACTGTGAGAAGAAAAAAAGGAATACAGAGATGACAGTTACTAGGTAATACCACTCATAAATCTGTTTATTCTTTCACTAGACAGTTTAGTATGTAGTAAGTGAAATTATTCTTGTCTAGACCTAGAGCCATACTACAGAAAATTCTCTAGAGTGTTTGTTCTATTAAATTCGTTTTTCTAGTAAATTTTATCTTGACGCCATTTTTATTGCCTATTTTAGTTTCAAATAATTTTTGTTACATTTAATGCTTATTTTTATGTTTTTATCATTAATTATGTCTAATTAAACATTTCAAATGTTTTAAATGACTATATTTTAAATAAAATGAGTATTTTAAACATTAAAATGCAATTTTAAAAAAAATCTTATAATAAATAATATTCATATTTCGTAAAAAATATATTTAATCTTACATTTACAGGGGGCGCTCTTATTTTAAGAGAGTTTTACATAATATTCGACGATAGAATTTCAATCGCATATAGATTTGCTTGTTTACCCATTATTAACTAGCTAAAAAGTAATGTAAGAAATAAGAAATTTGTTACGCCATGATGCAATACAATAATAAGTTTAAATAACTCTTGTAAGTTCTGCGCCATTATGTGTCGTTGTCCATTACAAATCAAATGTAACTTAAAGTTGTTAGTCTTGAGTTAATTTAGGTTTAAAAACTTGACGAATAAAGACTTCTTTAAAGGTCTCAACTGTAGCTATAAACTGTCTACTAGTAAACACAAACAGTTTAGTGAGACACTAGAAAAATGTCTTCAGACAATTTCAAAATACTAAAACTCTTATCTCTATCTATTCGTGTTTTCTTAACTCATTCTTATGAGAAGGGATAAGGTTGTGCCCACTTGTACTAAACTGTGTCTATAAGCGTTCTTGAATATTACTTGGGAGATATTTTACTCTTAAGGTAGACAGTGCAATTAAATTCTATTAGATGTCTAATAGTCCGTTTTCAGACGCGATTGTGTTACTTGGGTAATGACAGATTTAGTATTTAGGTACCTACGAACTTCTCACTACTTCAGATTGCTTATAACACTAATAAATAATATGTAAAACTAAATCTAAATAAAATCTGGCATAAATAAATGCTTAATATTAGTAGGATGTTTTATGAAAATGTCTAAAAGTGGCGCCAGTGATTGAAAAGTTAAAAGGGAATCGCTTGTCTTGGTACGGTCATGTGAAGAGGAGAGAGGAAACGCATTTAACTAAAAGAGTAATAAACATAAAATGTGGATGGATGGAGAGGGAGAGGAAGGTCAAAGAAAAGATGGATGGATTGTGTAAGAAGCGATATGAAAGAAAAGGGAGTTAGTGAAAGTTTGACGGCTGATAGGGCAGACTGGAAGAAAAAAACGTGTTGCGCCGACCCCAACTAACATGGGATAAGGGCAGGAACATGATGAGGATGTTTTATGAAAATACTAGCGTTTTCCCGCGGCTTTGTTCGAGTTGCACTGCCTAACTAGCTCCAGTAGGTATCGCATTTATTTCTGCAGTCAGTCAATTCTGTACCTATCTAAACATGTCGAAGTGAACACTTGGCGAATTGAGCCACAAGTGAGCTGTTAAACCATACAAACCTGATGACATGACAGCTCACTTGTCGTTCACTCCACCTTAGTGATCTTGGTGAGATGTCGACAGAATCGACCGGCTGTACCAATTCGCCATAATCGGATCGGTGAAAACCGAACAAACTCACTTTCCTATTTATAATATTAGTAAGTAGCATACCTAGACTATTAATTGATAACGAATAATAGATAACAGACAAGTTTGATCTTTAATATTCTGTGATGTTCTTGTGCGAGTGTGTTGGATATAGGTACACATGTTGAGAAAAATACTAACGTGACTTTTGTCGAGAGAAATAATTAAATTCAGACGACCCCAGTGTTTAAAGATGTACGTAAGCAAAGAAAAACTTGTAATGCTAGAAATACATTTTTGAAGATAGTTCCGATTTTAACTATAATCCTTTACTCAAGTGCAAATTAAAGTAAGGATCCAATAAGAGAATTATTGAAAAATAAAAGAAAATATACGTAATCGTATTATTCCTAAAAGAACTAACTTACGAAAACCCGAAACTAAAAGTTGATCAATTTATCGTCAACATTTGAAAACAGCAAAAATGTACCGACCTGCAACAGAAGCCTTTGCAATAACAACTCAGCCATCAATAAATTCTACCAACAACACAGAACCAAATCTGGTTCCGGAGAACGCAACAAACGTAATATTAAATCAACCTATGATGAAAGATCCAAATGATGAAGAACCGGAGACAAAAAACTTCAGCCACATGAACTCTTTAACGCAAAAACCAACTGAAGAGCTGGATCGAGAACAGAGCAAAAGAGAAGTGGAGGATAGGCATTCGTGGTGGTGCCTTCCTTGCTTGTGCTGTCGCGGACTTTGTGAGTGCTGCTTCTGCTGTTGTGACTGTGAAGGCGTTGAGGTCACTTGCTGTACATTCACCTCCTGTGAGTGCAAGCACTTTGGCTTTGAATGCTCAGGCACTGAACTCCCAGGCTTGGATGGCTTAGGGTGCTGCAATGGTGACAGTGACTAAATGATCCATCCAGTCGATTCTGTAAGCATGTCGAAGTGAAGGCTTGGGTGAGCTGATTGCAAAGTGAGCTGTCATTCCATCTTAATTACATGGATTGACAGATCAATTCGTGATCACTTCACCCAAGCCTTGACTACGACATGTATACAGCCGGTCGATTTTGTTGACATCTCACCGTGTACACTTAGGTGGAGTGAACTACAAGTGAGCTGTCATTCTATCTTATTTGTATGGTTTGACAGCTCACTTCGTGATCACTTCACCCACGCTTTCACTTCGACATGTTTACAGAATTGCAGTGCGATTCTGTAAACATGTCAAAGTGAACACTTATGTGAAGTGAACGACAAGTGTGCTGTCAAACCAAAAAAACAAGATGGCATGACATGTCACGCGTCGTTCACTACACCTACCTAAGTGATCACGACGAGATGTCGACAGAATCGACCGGCAGGTTCCTGGAAAAGATTGTGGAATGCAAAGGAGCTAATTTTTTAATCTAAGGTTTTCTTTATGTTTTTAAATTTTGGTGTTCAAAGAAAAATACCAATATAAAAATAATTGAGAAGGAAGTTCAGAAAATATGTAAGTCGTGAGCTAGGTTTTGCAAATTAGTCACAACATTAATGTACTTATTACCTATAAGCAAACATAATTATACTTATAAACTAATCATGAGTGTGGCAGTGAGTTCTGTAGTAACAATCTTGGAAAATTTGTAGTGTTTTCACGTGTAAATTACTAAGTACTTAGGTTCTTTTAAATTACAGCCGACGTAAAAGATTAGGTACTTGCCAAAACAATGAATTTGCTAATAGGGAATATGTATGCGCTTTTTTTATTTGCACAATAAAATACTTATTAGCTCTAGTAAACAATCATGAAATCATTTTTTAAATACCTTCATCATTTATCTATGCTTATAAAAATATTCTAAGCAGAAGAGTTTGTTTGTTTGGTTGAACGCGCTAATCTCAGGAACTACCAGCTCGAATTGAAAAATTATAGTCCATATTTATCGAGGGAGGCTATAGGCTATATAACATCACGCTATGACCAATAGTAATGGAAAATGTGACGCAGACGAAGTTGCGCGGGTCAGCTAGTGCAGTTATAACTAACTGTAGCTTCAAAGACTACAGTTAGAAAGAGAAGTCCGATACGAACTGTGACGTCAAATTACACGACGACTATACAGCTGCCATAGAAAACAGCGTTTTCGCGAGAGGGACAGATATATTTGTTTTAAAATAATTGTATCTCGTTCGTTTTTCGAGCAATTTAGATTCAAATTTCACTTAGTTTTATATTTTCGAATACTTTTAGAATCCAAAATACGTTATTCATGCTTATTCCCTATTGCATTCATGCATATCCCCGTATTCAATATAACATTTCTACCAGTTCTACAAGTATAGCACAACTGATGAGACAAGAGCTCTTATTTGGAACTCGGTTGTATTTCTTTTTAAGTTTTTTTTTATTTTCACTTTTTAGTGGTGATTCTTCACAACTAAATTGACATCCACATGTACGTACCTACCCCTACACAACGTACCGGCGTGAAATTATGTTATGAACTACCGGTCGATTCTGTCGACATCTCACCGTGATCACTGAGGCGAAGTGAACGACAAGTATTTCGCTGTCATTCTATCTTGTTTGTATGGTTTGAAAGCTCACTATTGTCGTTCACTTCGCCTAAGTGTTCACTTCGACATGTTTACAGAATCGCACTGCTGTTGTAAACAATAGACAGACATGCGGTTTCAGCAATACCGGTCCATTGGCTAGTTGCTGAAGCCGGAAGCCGAAAGTTGAAAGTTTCGGAAAATCAAAAGATACTTTTATGTTGTCCATATCAGTCATGGTAGTGTAGTGTTTATGTAAGTCCAAGTTTATATTTGTTGCATATTTGTTGAATTGATGTCCATTGTCAAGATTCTTTTAGTCAATTTACAATTCACGTACATACAATACAGTGTCACATTTATTTACCTCTTATTATTATTATTTATTTACCAGCTGCTGACCCGCGCAACTTCACCTGCTTCACATTTTTCATTATTGCTCTGCTTCTATGTATAATAGGTCGTACGTAGCGTGATGTTATATAGGTAAATAAAAATCACATTTTCAAAAAGATTTCATTTATGACAAGTCAGCTTGATATGACATGTATTGATTAGGATCTATATACGCTTTGGAACGTGCAAATACTTAGCTTCATCTTTTTTGGACCGACCGACCTTGACAATTCAAAAGTTTTGAATGCGGGAGGTTAGAGAGGTACCTATTAGAGGTAAGAATTACACTGAATTTCAGTTGAATGCATTCCATATCCATGAAATGCCCATTTAAAATGTCCTCTTTATGCTTTAATAAAATTTGTACCTAAATGGTGCTAAGTAATTAACTCGGGCGGAAAATAATAACAAGCTTAATTACGAAGCATAACATTAACTGAAATTTTTAATTATTATTTTTTTGTTTTCTTTCTCGGGTCTCTGGAGACCCGGTCCTTTGGTAGGCGTACGAGGGGCCGAAACCAACTCGCAGAGGCCCCGTTAGAAATTTCAAATGTAATGGGGCACCAACCGGCGATTATCCCTGTATGCACTGTGAAAGTATTCCCAAGGACAATCCCCGGTTGGAGCAAGAATATTGCAGAATATGGAAAAAAAAAAAGATGAAACGCTATGGGTTTGGGCGGTTTAGTGGACTGATAATCGTTTATTATAGAACTATTGGCCCCTGCCTGACCACTAACAATATACACGGCTTTTAAATGGCAGGGGGTGACTTGCACATTCAATGAATGGGCCCCCGAAAACGGTCGCTAGCACAAAGTGACGTAGCGCCAAGGAGGCAACATAGCCTGAGGTGCTAGAGGAGTGGAGAGGTATACCACGGCTATCAGGACAATCCCGGAAGTGCGGTCAAGATCCCTACCAGCATCTTACTGGATTATACATCCTTCTCCCGAGCACGTGTGCTCTAGCGAATCTCCACTCAGACCGGCCAATTAAGGCAAGAGAGAGGTGGGAGCTCTGTTCCTCGTCAGTATTCACTCTGGCCAGCCAATAAAGCTCCCCCCCTAGGTATGACCTAAGGTTCATCGGGACGCGCAAGCCCCACCACGACGTCAACGTAGAGATACTGCGGTAGGGTAATTATTATTATTAATATTATTATTTATTCATTTATCAGATTACATGATCCATTATGGTTAGTAACAGTGGGAGCTTATAAACTATGTTAGTAGGAAAATCAATTAAATATAAATAACAACATTAAATAAAACAAGAAACAAAACATTATTTAACCGTCCCAATCACAATGCTTACCCAGAGCGAGAGTATTGGACACTGAAAATTATTAGAAACTATCTTCAGAATGTCGCTGCTGCTGCCGCGCACTCTGCGCAACAACGACGACACACGCTTGCGTCTTATTGCGTAAAAGTCATCCGTACGCGCTTCGGCAAACATTGCGGACGCACTGCAGAACGGCGGCAACCGCAACAACATCCTGAAGACGTTATTATATTGTACCCGCAGAGCGCTGTATGCTTTTTGAGTATAATTAACCCACAAGCTGCTCGTGTAGAAGGATTGGCAATATGCTTTGAATAGCGCTAACTTCACTTCAGCTGAGCAACGAGCAAACCTGCGAGCCAACATATTACCCCGGACCGCCAGCGCTCTGCGTTCACGTTCAATGTCCTCGTCATCCCTCAGATCGTCGGTGACAATCATTGCCCTAGATATTTCACCTTTTTCACTCTGGTGAGAAGAGAGCCGTTCAGAAAAAGAGGTGGAGGCTCATGAGCGGTTTTATTACCAAGACCAAAAAACATACACTCGCTCTTGGCAGCATTATACTTGAGACCATGACTCGCGGCATACCGCTCACAAACAATTAGTAGTTGGCGAAGGGCCCCAATTGACGGGCTCAGCAGCACCATATCATCGGCATAGCTTATATTATTGAAAGCGACTCCATCAATGTGACAACCTGCATGCATGCTACTGAGCTCGCCAATCAGGCTATCCATATATACATTAAAAAGAGTGGGCGAGGAAATTCCCCCGATGATAATACCCCCGTTAATAATCGCTTTTAGTTGAACGTAATTTTAATGTTGAAAAATAACTTACCTACTAGACAGTTGGTCTTCTCTAGCTTTTTATTAAATGTTTTAGGTATATTAGATTGTTTGATTGATTGATTGTTTTGTTTTAGATGACTGCAACCTTTGCGTCCTTTTAATGATGGATCTGCTACTCGTAGGGTCTCACCTTCTTAAAACATTAGTGTTCCCGACCTTACTTTCTCTTACCCTTTCTCTTGCCATCAATTCCCTGGTTGGTTCTCCTTAATTCTTACGGGAGTGATCACTTTCCTTTTATTGTCGAGTTCCAAGTTCGGTCGTGTACCTATGGAGTAGGTACTGCTTTCATCTTTGGGACGGATCTGCCAGATACCAGCTTGATGCCCTCGAGTCAATTGAAAAACGATACAAGATGATCATCGGCAATTATAGGCTCGTCGAATTGAAGCTCCAAAGTTTTGAGCATCGACGCCGAGTTGCTGGCCTGTCGGTTTTCTATCGGTTGCATTTTGGGGAATGTGCGACAGAATTAAATAATTTAATTCTGTCAAGCCCGTACCATCATCGGACCACAAGAAGTACGGCGACGCGCCACCGGTAGGTAAGTACATGGTGGGCATCCCACCTAAACGCACAAAACATTTTGGGAATAGGTACATTAAATATGCGTACAGCTAAGGAGTGGAATTCCCTGCCTGAGTCTGTGTTTCCTGATAGCTACAACCTAGGAGTATTTAAGTCAACAGTGAATAGGTTACTTCTAGGCAAGCGTGCTCCACCTTAGACCGCATCATCGCTTAACATTAGGTACTGAGATAGTGGTCTAACGTACCTACCTATGCCTAACAATAACAAAAAAAATATAAAAAAAATAATTTCATTTTCAAGTAGGTACTCATCCTCCTACTCTTCCCATTCAACCCCTACAAAATATCTCCTTTCATAAGCAGACTGGTCTCATTTTTTGATCCAATCGGATTCAAAGCTTCACAACTTTCCCCCAATAAACTATTTCGGTTCCCTTTCCGTCTACCTACAATGATTGTGTTAATTGTTTGTTGAGACTTTGAGAGCGGCCAACTCCTCCATCCTCTTGAAGAACACGTGCCCGCTACCTAATGGTGCCTTCCCCACCTTGGTGGGGTGCTGAGTGCTCTGATCGCGACCGTAAACGCAAAGAAGCAGAAAACTCTTTCGCGTCTAGTTTAGACATTATGCCTGATTATCTACATTTTAGGAAGACATTCTGGAAGAGTCTGTAGGTTATTGGCAAAAAGAAAAGACCTGTCTGGCTCAAGTTTTACGAGTCTGTCTCCACGCTCCCCAATTTCGATTATATGGAAAAAAATACCGCCAAAACCGCAATCAGTCTTCCGTATCCACAACGAATGACCATCATCGTGAATCTGCACCGGGTATCTTTGGAATACCGTACGTATTCATTTTCAAATCCTCTTCAAAATTTAAACGTTATAATTACTCTTCCTCAACCAAATCACTTTAACAATAAAATTGATAAAGCATGTAACAATACTTTAAAATCACAATAAAACAAAGCTGCCAGCGGATTATTCTGGAATCTTCTATGTAGTAAGTTCCTGGTTTTTATCATTTCTTAATTTTGATTTATCAATTTTATTGTAAGTGGGCGAAGCGGGCGTGGCTTGCCAGTGAGTGTAGGTAGGTATCTACCTACCTACTAGTTTTCGGTGGTATTTTCACCCATCTGGGAAAGTTATAAATATTGGACTATCCTTGGACTATCCTTCAGTTCTGGGTGATAAGACTTTAGGTTAATTGTTAGTTTTTTTTTAGATTTCAAAAATCTTAATTGGATTTTGAGATATTTGAAAAAAAAAACAAACCTCTTTTTCTTTTTTCAGTAAATTCTCAACTTTTACAGTTTTTTCGTGCAGTACTTCATATTTTTCAAAAATCTTTGAACAAAATAGCACTTGTTGCCTAGTCTATTAGTAGTAAAAGGGTAAAAACTAAACGTATCGGGCTATCTCTCTGTGGTCTGTATGGTCCAAGACCTTAGCCTGCCCGAATGGGGCGAAGAAAAAAAAAATCTCTGTGGTCTGAACATGAAGGTATTGTATAGATAAATATCTATCATAAATTCTTATTCTTAGATAAATATTTATCTATACCTTCATGGGTCTGAAGCAGGGGGAAGACAGTTAGAACAAGCGTAAATTCAGTAAAGGAAGTAATATATAGAATAGTTTCATAAATAACGATAGATTTCTCTATAGTCGCAGCTAAGCAAAAAAGAAACCAAGTTCCCTTATATAATAGTGGTTTTATAGAGTATAATTATAATATTTGTCGTCAAAATGAATATATCATTTTATTTAATATCGGTCCAGCATTATCGATTATGGCAACCTTGTCACGGAAATTTTTATTTTGGCAACATCACACAATATGGTCACCGCCATGAAGGTATAGATAAATATGGAGTCCACACTTCGAATACCTACTTGAAGCAGAAATGAAGTATCGCTATCTCGCTCAATGTGGTCAATCTCTCTCTTTTTAAGTACGGTGACCATTATTCTTTTTTCTCAGGACAGCACTTGTAAGTAGTTGCTTTCCGTTGAGTGGACAATATGTACCTATGCGTATAAATTACGCATAAAACAAGCCGTTTGTTACAGTATAAACGTTTGAATGGTTATTTTATTATTAAAACGGATATATAGGAGATGAAGTTCATGGAGTACTACTTAGTTAACCCGCTCCAACGAAGTTGCGGGCGAAGTGCTAGTAATTATATAAAAACCTCAAAAATTACATAAAAACACTTTCCAAATTAAAATCATTTATTAACTATTCTTTTATACATGACTAACGATCATTGCTCTGTGTAGTTTCTGTCTCCACCCACGTAAATCATTGAGTATATTTTCTGTATGACTCATAAGTAAGCACGTATACGCTTGTTAAAAATAGTATTTGTTATTTTTTAAGCAGTATGGTTTCATGCGATTCATTGCAATAAATTGAGTTCTTGATCGGATGTTTAATTTCTTGTAACAGAGGAGTAAAATGTTGTGATACAATATTTATTTATTTTCGATGTCATTTACTCTAAGTGCCAAAACTTGCACTTGATATAGCCAGATCAGCTATTTTCACTATAGACTCTTCATGTAATGAACTTGATATCTGAAAATTATATTTAAAGAACATTACTTTTTGCCATAATATTTCAACTACTATATTGCTAAAAACATAATAATGTGTATGGAGGTTCCCGTTCGGTAGTTGGACCCGCCGCCTGATTCAGTTACCGGTAATTCTTGACTCGGTACATTGTTTGAAGCTCGGGCCTTGTTCCCGATACCAGTCAGCTACATTTTTTTTTGTATCCGAATATGTAATATTGTAAATGGAAACCAATAAAAACCTAATATGGATAATTCAAATTTTACCTTGCTAAGTCATACTGCTTCTTGATTTGTAAACTGCTGTTTGTTTTAAGCGCCTTGTTGTTGGATCGTAATCTGATTCTTGAAAATGCACTTTCATAAAATTTCATTTTCAATGATGCCACAGAGTACATTATACTATACAGTATGTCTACGACATATATGCAATAATTGAAACCACAAGTAACACTTGTCCACAGAAGTATAAATAAATTGTTATAAATTAAAAAAAACGTAAATGAAAAAAATTAAGTTTTCAAACAAAATAAATATGAAAATAAATTTAGTAAAAGTAAATCACCCTATCTATAAAACGTACCTTGACCTCGACTGACCTCGAGAAGTGCGGCAACAATGCTCGCGCGGCGGCGTTTTGATTTATCTTTGGCAATTGCGATGAAATTCACTATGGTTATTTTTCACCCGTTCTTTTTTACTTCGTGATAAGTTGATTACTGAACTAATCTAAATAAATTCTGTCATAGCACAAGATGGATTAAAACTTAAATTTTCTCATGTTCAAAATGTCCACCACGTTTTTGAATGCACAAGTGACATCGCCGAACAATGTTGTCCCGAACCTTGCCCAACAAATTTCGACCAGGATTCGAGTGTTTATTTCACCGTAAAAAATAAGTACCTAGGTATGTACAAATAAAATTAAAAACACAATTTACACACACAAAAGTCCAGTACCTACTCAGTGTCTATTTCACTGTAAGAAAATAATTACTAATACATACAACTGAATAACAAAAATCACGTAAAACAATGCGTGTACTTAAGTACCTATCAAATCTTTGCGAAATGCACACACGCTATCCCGGAAGACTCGCGGTGAACTGACAAAACTTACATCCGTACTGGCAAAAAATAAAAGTCATAGGTAAATAGGGTAAACAATGTAATAATTATCTTTTATCGATACTTTTCTACAATTACTTATCTAATAAAGACTTAATACGCAATCAAGGCATTACAATACTAGTACTATTTTTAATAACCGTATTTAACAGTGAAGTGATAGTTAAATTTATTGGACTTTTAAAATAAATTTTAATTTTTGTACGTTTCGACTTACGAAACTACCGTAAGTACTACCTAGATAGTGAGTAATGTAGAAAACGGGTGAGTACGTTTTTTTAATAGGATGTTTCTTCCTAAAATGTAAACATTATTACATTATTTTTTATCTCTAAATCCACTCAATTATAGTTTTTAATCAGAATAGGTAGGTAGGTACATAGTGGTGCTATAATAATTCTAAACTAACCATGTCCATTAAAAATAGAACATCTTTTTTGCTAACCGATCATTATTCTCTTCAAAAGACAATGAGAGAAAGCTGATAATATTGTCGATAACTGTGTCCAACCCTACGAGTCGAGCGCGCGCGCAACCCGCTCCCCGCGCCCCTCCTCGCCAAAAGCCGAAGGCCTTTGAAAAAGCCGACACACGCGTGCCGCGTCTTTTTGTACTAAGCCGACAAACGAACCGCGCCGCCGTGGCTCGCAGTGTACACTTGCAGGTATTGTTGGAGTGTCTCAGTGAAAATGAATTTGAGTAAAAATAACAAAATAAAATTTCGGCCGTGACAGGTCAAGAACATTTCACAAGGAGAAATTTCACGTACGAATGTAACGAAAAACAAACAATATTAAGATTTTTAATAGTCGGTCCTACAATGTTCCCTCTGGTTAGGGACAAAAGCCTCTTCTCTGTGAGATGGAGTGGGTTGCAATCCACTACGCGGGCATACGGGTTGGTAGAAATCACATGTCTTCGATTTTTTTTTCTAGGACATCTTTAAACTTGAAGTTTTCTTTCATTCACCGTTTTGAGAGCAGTGATGATAAATAAATTACACAATGAAAAGTGCTTGCCTGGTCTCACCCACGACCTTCAACTATGCCACAACAGCTTTGTTCTGTTTTCAATTAAAATGCAATACAAACACATTAAAGTCCCGCCTGTCGTTTAGGTGTACCGAGTTCGCATTTTAGGTAAATAGGTAAAATGAGTACAACTGCGTAGGTGAATGATTGCACAGCGTGGCAACGTCGCTTTTCAATGTTCAAGGATTCAAGTTCATTGTACTATTAACCTACTGTTGCAATTCTACAGAGTGTTCAAATTTGCTTTAAATTAAAACTCGACTTTTTGACAAAACTACTGGACCGATTTCGTTACTTTTTTGTATAGCGTTATCAAATACCATAACTAGTATGTGGTTTCAAGGATTGCATATATGTCGTAGACATACGGTATACTAATGATGCAATGGATGGCCACAGTTTCCTCTGAGTACTATTTTTAGGAAATAAAAAAAACACTGTTGGTATATTATTTTTTGCTCTAAATAATTAATTATAAAATATCTAATAACAGACATTCGTTCCCCGTATGAGTATGTGTATGATATAATGCCTAAGAAACATGTTCACATTTAAATTAAAGGTCCCGGAGAAAGTCCCAGATAAATCCTCAATATGGTCACACTACTTCAAAATGACTTCCGATGTAAACAAAAAGTTAGAATTACAATAAGTCAATGAAAATCGATGAGAACCTATTTGATCTTTACACAGTTATCAGTATACTCATTTATTAGTACGCTGAACATATTGGTTAAGCGTTATGTGAAGTAATTCATAGAAAATACAAAGAAATATGTTTAAAATGACTCAATGTCAGAAATCACGATTTAAACACTTACACGTGAAATTGTATTTCACTTTATGGACACCACGTATTACCGCAACCGTGCTCTTCACAACTGTGCACAATTTCTTTGATTATACCTTCAATTACAGACAAATATTTCAAACAAAGCTGTGAACCGTAATGTAAACAAGCGCCATGTTGGAACATTTTAATTGACAACTTGAAATATTGCGGCCAATGTTGCCACATTACCAAATCCCAAGGAAATGGGATTAAAATTCACATTATTTGCCAATCACGATAAGCATCCGTGACCAACAATTTTAGAATTTTTTATATCAGTAATCGTAGTTCAACTATTTATTTGTAGACACATTATCTGAAAGTGTTTTACTTCAGATTCTGTTAGTTTGGTGAGTCTTTTTAAGAGGTTATAAGGAGATTTCAAAAAAGAGATTTCCACACTAAGTCCACACAAGAAAGAGAAGTCGGCCACCATAGAGTGAGATAGAGTTGCGTAGGTATTTGACTCAAACAGTTGTTCCAAGTCTGGACTCCATATTTATCTATACCTTCATGGTCACCGCACTTGAAAAATTTACATACTCTATGCTTATACGTCAGTGGGTCACCGCCACTGACGTATATGCACTGACGTATAAATCATATGGACTTGAAACGTTTGACTATAGAAATAAACAGTTATACAAATATCTATCATATCGACGCAAACATGTCAAAAAGCGTTTTGTCTCTTTTTAACTAGCCAAGAGCTGCATATGAAAAAAGAGACATGTATATGTTTGCCAAGTACTAAATTTGGCAACCCTATTGTGTGACGTCAAAATCATGCCTTTGCGTGGCCGGTCGCCATTTTAGGTGCCCAAAGTACTCTGTGGTTTTATGGTAGTTGAGCTGTCAAACAGTTGTTTGCTTTTATTATTTTCGTTGTTTTAGAGATAAATACGTCGAAAGCTAGGTTTTTTTTTGTGTTCTGGCTTTGGAAAATAAGAGAAAAATCATGCCATCGTGTTGCTTAAATATGGTGCGAGGAATAACAAAAATCAGACTAATTTGACCCTGCACAGGTTAGTTACTAGTTTTCACTAATCCAGTTGAATATTGTAGAATTTTGTGTAATGTATTGTTACCAGATGATCTTTTTAAAGATTATTGAAACCTGTGTCATATTTGTATGGCTTATTATTACGTTATTATTTTCTTAATTTCGTTGTATTGTTTACATAAAATTTTTATGTCTTAGTTAGTGATGTGCGATGTTCGCATCGCATACGATAAGTATCGATATTATTATATTGATAAAGTGTGTAAAATACCTCCCTGCACTTTAATGAATCTAGTTTTAACAGAACCCTCGATGTGATGAGGTTACATGATGGCGCAGTGCCCACATTGAATATGCTGGTATGTTTTTAAACAAAAATTGTATAGCAATTAGTAGGATGGTATGGATTAGTAGGATAAATTTATAAAATTAGTAGGATGTAAATTATATGTATGTAAAAATAAATAAATGGTGTTGTAAATAATTATTGTTGACTTTTGATTTCGTGAATAATCGCTCGAGGGAGCGTGATGGCTTGTAATGTATGGGACATTAGGTTGGCTCTTGTGAAGGGTTTAAACCCAATTTCATCGGTATGTTAGAAAATATACTTAGGTGATGGAGACGTCCGTGCCGGCAGCCCATCGTGGATGCAGCGTCATTTCTTTTCTTAGATTTTGTTCCCTCCACCCCGTCTCGAATGACCTAACGCAAGGCTTTAGAATAGCGCTTAGGTACATTTCATTTGAATTTTCAAAAACTTATTCGATGTAGGTACCTTGTTACTTATCCTAATAATGGCAATAGATACATATTTTGGGGGGTATGCGGTACAGAGAGACATGTCCCGCAAACCCCCATTGATATAATAATATTAAATATTGAGAACCTCCTCCTTTTTAGAAGTCGGTTAAAAAGATAGTGATTATCTAATTTTAGTTTAGTTATTGAACAAGAGAATCGGCAACAATGTCATCCAAACTAAACATGTACGCTAAGTATTAGCCTAAATCAAAAACCGGGAAGTAAACTTAATCTTTTCTCTTATACAGTTGAAAATCTAGTAGGTACAGAAATTTGTCAGATTGTTGTAGCACGATGTGCTGGCGACTGTACAAGTGAAGCTGAAAATGTGCTAAAAATACCCGTTGAAATTGTACCGTGACATTTTGAAAACATTCTAACAATCTTTTATCGATGTTATTGTAAAGAAATATCGACATAGGCTGCCCTATTAGCCGCCATTTTATCATCCCAGCAAAGTAGCGACGTTTTTTTATAGGTATGCCCAGTCCGGTTTATACGCATTGAGATAAAAACTTTAACATTGAGTTAAATATCGATATCAGATGCGCATGTTGCTCGCAGTTACAACCCTACGAAAGGCAGCCATTTTAAGTGCCCAAGTCGGTGGTAGGTAAACACGTTTTTTTTGTAGGTATGCCCAGTCCATATGATTTATACGTCAGTGCGTATATGATATACGTACCTAGTATCTTGTAGTCTGTGTATATGATTTATACGGGACTTTTCTTTGATAGTGGTGAAGGCTAAACACGTGCTTTTGTCAGTGCTACGAATATTTTGGATTTTTGTGAACTTTTCTGGTTTAAAACTCGATCGAAAGTGTTCTCTGTGTCTGTGTTCTTGGTGTAAGGTTTGTTTTTTGTTGTAAGTGTCCTTCTTTTTAACAATAATTCGAGATGAACTCGAAAAAGCCCCCTGATCCTGACCCCCCTGATGAATTATTTGATCTCTCCCCCGGACTAACAATTACCCTCCCCCATGACATCGAAATAACACAACAGGACCCTATTATGGATACGGATACCCCTAATCGCAAGAGGGCCGCTAGTTCGCCCCTGGTTTCTTCCAATGTTAAACCCAAGATTGCGAAAAATATTTTAGGCAGGCTTTCTTATACAGCAAGAGATAATCCACCATACATTGTGAATGTTTCGCTCAAAGACGAACAAACTTCAGGCACTGTGCTACAACCTATCAAGTTTGGTATGTTTTTGACGATAAATAACGTGAATAACGTACATCTCGGTGGGATCAAACGTATAGGCAGAAATCGTGTGTCAGTTGAGTTCAAGTCGCACCAGGATGCAAATAGTTTTCTTAACAATAAAATTCTTTCCCAACACAATTACATGGCTGCCATTCCACAATACAACATAACAAGAATGGGTATTGTTAGGGATATACCAGTTGAGTGGTCAGAAGAGGAAATCATTAAAAATATCCAGGTTCCTGAGGGATGTGGCTCTGTTATCAAGGCCAGAAGGATGAACCGAAAGGTGTCCTCTTCTGGTGTGACAGAGTGGAGACCCACACAGACTGTTGTATTAACTTTTGACGGACAATTCCTACCTAAACGTGTGTACAGTTTCTACTCGGCTCTCCCAGTTGAGCGGTACACTTACCCAACGGTTCAATGTTATCATTGTTGCCGCTTTGGCCATACACGCACACTTTGCAGATCGAAACCTAGATGTTTTAAGTGTGGTGAAGATCATCCAGGCGATGGATGTGAAGTCACCCGTGAATTGAGTCTCTGTGTTTCGTGTAGTGGCAACCATTTCGCAAATGACAGTGCTTGTCCTGAATTGGGCCGACAGAAGAGTATCAAAGCTCTGATGGCGGAGAAATCGATTTCGTATGCGGAGGCAAGTCGGGTCTTCCCACCTGTTTCCAGATCATATGCTGAAGTCTCCAAGTCTTTCCCACGGAACAAAGTTACTGCAAATAATTCGCAATCCCAGTCCTCAAGTCCCATCCCAGTAACCCAAAAATCATACCGTAAAACGGTATTTTTGAAACCCAAACCCCATATCTCCCTTTCACCCGGTTATGATAGACAAGCTCACCTGAACCTCACTCAAAATTACTCCTTTTCCCCATCAAAGAACGGCTGTGCCCTTCCAATGGAAGCTCCAGAGCCAATGCTTCACAGACAGGATACCTCAACCAATATTTTAAATTTAATTTCTGACATGCTAATGTCTGCTCTTGCAAACCCATTCCAAGCTATACCTGACCACGTTGCATCAAAATTGACCACTATTCTAAATTATATCCATAACATTCCATCCCCTGACATTTCTCCAGTGGAACGTGAGGAGTATTACTCCCAGAAAGCCTGATCTTTCTTTTTTAATTAATAAGTTTAAACCATCAATCTGCGGCATTGCTGAGACATGGCTCTTACCTGGAAGCAATTTCAGGTTGCCGTGTTTTACCAGTGTACGTCATAATAGATCTGATGGATACAGAGGATGTGCCTTGCTCATCAATAGCAAGGTATCATTCTCTCAGATTCCTCAAACCTTTGTTGGCGATGACATAAATGTTGTTGCTGTGAAGGCTGAGGGTATAAATATTTTTTCTTTTTATATTGCGCACCCACATCTAGAATATCTTTCAATAATTAGGAATTTATTATGTAGTGTTAGCGGTCCAATACTTGTTCTGGGTGATTTTAACTGTCACCATTATCGTTGGGGATCAGATACTTGCGATAACTTTGGCATTGGCTTGCTTGATATATTGGATGAACTCAATCTTTGTCTCATCAACGATGGTAGTGCTACGCGTAGATCTGCACCTGGTCAGAATAATAGCTGTGTTGACTTAGCATTCTGTTCATCCAATATAGCTAGTCTTCTCATTTGGCGTCGCTTGGATATGACCTATGGAAGTGATCACTACCCCATCATAATTGAATTTCCTTCCAAAAATATTCCTTTTAATGTTTCCCCCCCTCTTTTAAAACACCAACTAAATTCAGCAGACTGGGATTTATATGCTAAAATTCTGGACCTAAGAATATCTTCCCTTCCAGAAGTTAACAGGGATAACGCCCAGGATTGTTTCTTATCCTTCTCTTCCACCATTCTCTCCACTGCTGATGATTGTTTCCCATCCAAAAAACCCCATTCTGGTAAACTTCCCTCCCCGCCATGGTGGGATAGGGAATGCACTAACATGGTCAGGGCCAGGAATGAGGCCGAAAAGACAGTCAACGGCAATATGAACCTGGATAACCTCATTGCCTTCAAACAGATACTAGCCAAGTCCAGGAAATTCCTAAAACGGAAAAAACGCGAAGGTTGGTCAAAATACTGTAGTTCGCTGAGTCCGTCCACCCCGGTTTCGATGGTTTGGCGAAAGGTGAAACGTTTTAGGAGCAGTTTAGCACCTGCCTCCTCTAACAACCTCACGGAAGAGCTGGGATACCAGTTTTTCTCAAAAATCGCTCCAGCTTATGTCCCAGGTGTTGAGGAAACCAGTGTTGATATTTATGACACAGACAACATTGACGAACCAATGAACATGCCATTTAACTTGGAGGAGCTAAAAACTGTGCTATCCCACGTCAAGGACTCCGCACCGGGAGTGGATGGATTCCCGTACTCCTTTATTTCTAAAGCTGGTCCAAAAACCCACAAATATTACCTGGACCTGGCTAATTTCTGTTTTACTTCTGGCTGCATTCCCATAGAGTGGAAGGTTCAAGTTGTCATTCCGATTCTAAAACCAGGCAAAGATCCTAATGATCATTGCTCATACAGACCTATTGCCTTATCGTCCATACTCATCAAACTTTTAGAACACCTTGTTAAAAACCGATTAGTGTGGTTGGTGGAAAACAGGAAACTGCTCCCAACGACTCAATTCGGCTTTAGGAAAGGTCTGGGCACAGCTGATAGTGTGGGTATCCTCACGTCAGAGGTCCGGCTGGCCCTTAGCAGGAACGAGTCTGTGGTTGCTGTCTTCCTGGATATATCAGCTGCCTATGATTCAGTTCTCCTCCCTAATCTCAGGAAAAAGCTGCACGAGCTGAGAGTCCCGGCGAGGATTTGTCGCATCATTGGTAGCATTTTTACCAATCGCACCATTCAATTAAGAATACCAGGGGGTGACTCTGAACAAAGATCGGTTTGGAGAGGACTACCCCAAGGATCAGTTCTTAGTCCCCCATTATATAACATCTATACAGCTAACCTGCCCTCTTGCCTTAATTTCAACTGTAAAATCCTTCAGTATGCTGACGACATTGCACTAATGGTCTGTGGCAATTCCATTCAGGATGCCGCTTTTTCGATGAATGTCTCTCTGGCCTCATTAAACCAATGGCTACTTGACAATGGTTTGTCTTTAAGTGCTCCAAAGAGTAAAGCTGTCATTTTTACACGCAAGCGTTCTGTACCTCCAATAGATATTAACATTAATGGTCAAAGCATTCCAGTCGAAGATAAGGCCAGGTTTCTGGGAGTAACTCTAGACTCAAGACTGTCTGGGGTCGATCACATCAACAACACGGTCAAAAAATGTGAACGTTCTGTGTCGGTCCTTAAGGCTTTGGCTGGGGTATGGTGGGGAGCTCACCCCTACACCCTTAAACTGGTCTATAATGCGCTGACCAGAAGTGCTATGGATTACTGCAGCTACCTTCTTGAGCCCTGTAACAAAGAAGCGCTTAAACAATTAGATAGCATACAGTCCAAATGCCTAAGAATTGTCGTTGGGGCTATGAAATCATCTCCCATAAATGCGCTGCAAGTGGAATGTGCAGACCCACCCCTACACCTTAGGAGACAGTATTTGGCAGATCGCTTCCTAACTAAGGTATTTTCCCTCTCATCCCATCCCTTGATCCCAATTTTAGAACTAATTGACCTTTCCTTTAATAATTCTTCCTATTGGAACCATAAAGTGGTTCCCCTATTGTTAAATAGGTACAGAGAGCTTAAACAACTCTCCGCGCCTATTTGCCAATACCCTACTCTTCCGGTCTTCTCCGCATACGAGGCGATTCATTTCGAACCAAAAGTCGTTTTGGGATTAGGTTTATCTAGGAATAAAATTCTCAAGACGCTAGACATGACTTTGAGTCAGCTGTCAAACGTTATTGGGAAGGATGGAATTTCTTTTTCACGGATGCTTCAAAATTCTCTGAAACCGAATGTACTGGTGTGGCAGTTTATTTCCAAAATTCATTTCATGCCACATCGAATCCGGTTGATCAAAAGCACTACGTAGCGCATAACTACGATTTGCGGAATGGTGCCAAACCCAAGTTATTTAACTCGTGGACTGAAACATGGAAGACGACTTCTAAAACCAAGGGCCTCTACTACGCTGCCATACAGCCTGAAATCCAGCGTAGGCCTTGGTTTTTTAAATATCCTAAATTGTCGAAGAGAACTGTTTCGTCCCTCTGTAGACTCCGACTCGGACATTGTTGTAGCCCTGTGTTCCTGAACAAAATCCACGTCCGGGATAATTCCCTGTGCGAGTGCGGCCTTGCGGATGGTACTTTAGACCATATTTTCTTCTGTTGCTCCCTAAATAATAAATCCTTTGACCTATATAATAAAATTTCCAAACTTAACATTCCCCTCCCAACCAACTTTCATACCCTCCTTTCCCACTTCTCCCCTAAACTAATCAACATTTTGGCCACATTCATTAACGAGAATGACTTAAAATTTTAATTAGTGCGTAACGTGTGTGTAAATAGTCTGTAAATAGTATAAACTAGTAGTGTTGTAGTGTGCTTGTAAATTAGATTATATGTTTTACTAACCCATGTGTTCGTTTCAGCTACACTAACACCTACCACGAAGTAAAACGGAAAGTTTGACGGACTGCGTCTCTGTGCTACCGTCACCACGTGACACTGGCAGAATAGTCGGAACCGGCTCAGTTGCCATAAATAAAAAAAATAAAAAAATGATTTATACGTCAGTGGTCACCGCACAGACTACCTACCTACATAGAGATACTGAGATACTACGTAGGTCACCGGCTCACCTGAAGTTAACATTAGGTACTGTCAAATGTGTCAAATATTTGACAATCACGTCAACTTGTCTGAACTTGTCATTTGTCAGTATCAATAATACTTTTCTTTCATATTATCATAGTTTCATATAGTAATAATGTACTCTGTGAATAATACATAACAATACGTCGAATACGATTCTCATTCATTTCATTTCTCATGGATGATGGAATGTGTTTTACTTGTGTCGGTCGGATGCGTTGAGAAAAAATATTTACGTATTATATACAGCTGAAGTGTAACTTTTGTCAAGTAGAACATATTGTAAATTAAGATCTGTCTCGAGTGTGTACTAAAGATCTAAGCAAAGAAAAGTGTGAGTGCAAGAAATAAATGTTTGTATATGTGCCGAACTTACAAAGTAACTTTTTGACTCAAGTGCAAATGAAAGTCTCCTGAGGTTTTGATTAAAAATAAACCGCCCCTAAGACGACCTACTGACCAAGAAGCTAAGACGACCCTCTGACCGAACAAAGATTTTACTAACGGTACTGGAACTAGCTTACAAAATGTGAAAGGTAATTAATTTTTAATTAAAGTTCTGAATAAAATAAATTAACTTTTTAGATAGATATATTGTTTGGTGGACGGAACTGACTCGAAAACTAAAAGGAGATCTATTTGTTGCCTGCAGCGTTCCTACTGTAAGGGAAAAAACAATTTTGAGGGTCACGTAATAGCATATGCAATGGATGCCGATGTAATTACAACTCAGCCATCAATAAATTTTGCAAACAATGCGGAACCAAATCTGGTTGCAAATGAATCAAACATAATAACAAATCAACCTTTATTAAACGATCCAAATGACGAAGAACAGAAGAAGAAAAAGTTCAGCCAATTCAACCCTACAATGCAAAAACCGCCAGAAACACGGAATCAAGGAAGTGATGATGAAGTAGCCGAGAGCTGCGCATGGTGCTGCTTTGCTTGTGCAGACTGTTCTTACGACTGTGACTGCACAGGGTGTGAATGCACGGGCTACTGCGATGACAACAGTGACTGTTGTACTGCATGCTGTGAAAGCGGACCGTCTGCAGACACCATAGATGGAGATGATGTTGCAGGCTGTTTAGAATGCTGCGGTTCTTGCTTTGAACTTTGTAACAGTTGCTGTAGTGATTAAGCTATTATTGTATAATGACCATACTTGTTAAACCTCATGTATTTTCTGGTTTCTTTGTTGTATTCTAATTTAAATTGCCAAGTTTATATCTTGTTACAGAACTTTATATTTTTTACACATTATATTGATAATTTTTTTACATAATCATAGTTATAGCTTTAAGATATTTTAATATCCTAACTTTGTTAAGTTGATGTCCATATTCAACATTCTTGCAGTCAATTTATAGTTCATGTAAAATACAGTGCCATATTTATATACACCTCTTATACCCTACTTGCTGAGTGGGACAACTTTGTGTGCATCATTTTTTTTTAATTATATTACATTTCTGTAGGTCGTAGCATGATGTTAGATAGGCTTCCTCCTAACATCATCCTTCCTTTTTCAATTTGAACCAGTAGTCTGAGATTAGCGTATTCAACCAAGCAAACAAACTCTTCAACTTATAATATTAGTATAGATAGGCCTGTTATCTTTATGTAAACTGGCACATTGGGCCAACATAATGAAATGTGGTAACATCGCTTCATATCTAATCAGATTCAAGCCCTAACTGCCAACATATCATTAGTGTCATTTTTCGAAAAGACATTTTGTATATTAGCTCTTTTGCTTGAGAACATAACCCACATTTTTCAAAAGGCCATTGCCTGCATTGCCATTTATGCCAAGTCGGCGGTAAGGGCTTGATATATTTATTGTATGAGGAAGGTATTAGGGGTTAGAACTACGATCAATTTTAGTTGAAAGCATTTTATTCATAAGGTGCACATTATAAGCATGCATTATTAAGCATTTTTATAAACTTGTAAATGCAGCTAACTATATAAGGTCAAATAAGATTGGCTAGCTTAACTGGATGTGTAGCTAAAAAAAACTATTTTAACATATGGAAAAGCATTTATTTTTTCTCACAAAATGTTAACAAACTTAATCTAATTACAGTACTTGGCTTCACAATTATTAATTACGAGTATCGCGGAGGATGCGTATTACGTGGTCGCATTTCGAGACGGCGTTCGGGCTTCGACTGCCTGTCCGGTGCCGGCGGGGCGGTATATATGCGAGTCTCGCTCGTGAGACGATTTGTGACGTCGACGAGCGAGATACGAAGCTTTTATATAGCGTTCTCCCTCTACTCCGTGGTAAGGCTTGTGGAACGACTTTATTTAATTTCTCGCCGATTTATTTTGTTCGGGAAGATCAATTTTTTTCCTTTTCGCGTTACATCCTCCCCCTCTAGCCTAACTATGTGTCCTCACTGTTGGGCTAGTCTAGATACCTACGCGGCCTACCCCGTTTACGCTTCTCCCTGACGGGAGGTTCTACTTGGCCGGTGAAGGGTGTGAGGTGCGAAACGTGATATTTTCCTACATTCCTGCCTGTTTGTACGTTCTCTAGACGATAAGTAGTTGGGCTAACAACTTCCCCGACTTTATATGGGCCATCACGGCGTGGGATAAACTTCGCGGTTTGCCCGCGTCCTGCGTCGTTCGGCCCTTGTGTCTTAAGCAATACAAGATCACCTACCTTATACTCAGGGGGTGCCCTCCGTTTTTGGTCGGCTTTCCCCTTTTGAACGGCCTGAGCTTTCTCGTGAGTGTCCCTGGCTTCATCCAGGGTTGCAGCCATCTTCTTCAGGTACGGGGTAATACTGGGCACGAAATTATCGTTTTCTACGATGACTCTCATGTCCGTTGCGGAATCGGACGGAGCTCGTAGCTCTCTTCCGAAGGTGAGTTGTGCCGGTGAAAAACCCGTGCTACTGGTAATTGCAGAATTCATAGCGAATCTGACTGCAGCGAGGTGTAGATCCCACGTGGCGTGGTCGTTACCAACAAGTATAGATAATTGAGATTTAAGATCTCTGTTCTTACGTTCTATCGGATTTGCTTCAGGATGATAGTAAGGTGTTAGCGACTGGCTGATCCCCAAAACGTGACAGACCTGCTGCATCACCTCGCTAACAAATTGCACGCCATTATCGCTTATTAGGCGGCGTGGTACACCATACCTGAGGAACACTTCGTTGGCCAGAGTCTGGGCACATTCGACGCTGGTGGCGCTCGGCAACGGGAACAGCTCCACCCAACGTGAACAAACGTCTTCAACAATGAGAACCCACCTGTTCTTCCTAGGCGTCTCAACGAGAGGACCAAACAAATCAACAGAAATTACCTCAAATCGCCTTGACACAGCAGGAGTCTGCAACAGTCCTGCTGGTTTCCGGTTATCGACCTTATACCTCTGGCAAGGCACACATTCCTTTACATAATTTGTAACAAAGGTGCGCATGCCCGGCCAATAATACCTAGCGCGGACGCGACCCAGCGTGCGCTCGACACCGAAGTGGCCTGCCGTCGGCGCATCGTGTAGGTCGGCCATGACTTGCTTGCGTTCGTGTTCGGGTACAACTAAACAGCAATCCTCATCTTCGTCGGATTCTAAGCTGTACCTGTATAAAATGCCGTCGGATAAGGTATATCCGCGGTCGGACCAAGGTCTCCCCCTAGACGGTTCGTCAGACTCCATATCCTCAATGATCTTCCGAACATCAGGGTCCAACATTTGGTTATTACGGATATCACTACCATTTCTCTTTGGCATGTCAATAACCGTCATGCATAACTCGCAGTCCTCCTGGTCTTGGGAGCAAACGGGTCGCGACAGCGTGTCTGCGACTACATTCGACCGACCAGGTGTGTACTCGATGCTAAGGTCAAACTCTTGTAGAGTTAGAGCCCACCTGGCCAGTCGACCACTGGGAGACCGCTGACTCATCAGCCATCGCAAAGGCTGGTGGTCTGTCCTAACTATAACTTTCGCAGCTTCCACATAACCGCGAAACTTACCTAGTGCCCAAACGACAGCGAGGGCCTCTCGTTCGGTCGTTGAGTAGTTTTTCTCGGCACTGGTGAGAAGTCGACTTGCATATTCTATGGGCCTCTCGTCATGTCCCTCTCCCTGCATAAGAACAGCCCCAAGGCAATAAGCGCTGCTATCAGTGCAGAGAACGAACGGCTTCGACTCATCTGCCTGACGCAAAATAGGGGCGGACACGAGGAGGGCCTTAATACGATCGAAAGCCTCCTGTTGCTCGGGATCCCATCGCCAAGCACTCGACTTTTTCAGGAGGTTCGTGAGTGGTCTTGCGATGTCTGCATAATTATTTATGAACCGCCGGAACCAACTCGACGTTTGAAGGAAGCACTTTAAGTGTTTCACATTCTGAGGGACGGCCATTTTATCGATCGCTGCGGTCTTATCAGGATCCACCTGGATGCCGCCTGGCGTAATGACATGCCCTAAAAATTTGACAGATTCCCTCGCAAAGACACTCTTCTCTCTATTAACTCTTAGCTTAAACATGGCCAAGCGATCGAAAACCGCTTCCAGGTCAGCCAGGTGCCTCTCGAAAGGCCCTGGAGAAAGTAGGATAAGATCATCAAGATAAGCCAGGAGTTCCACTTCTTTAAGGTTGGAACGAAATCGATCCATCAACCTTTGAAAAGTGGCTCCGGAATTTCGTAATCCCATCGGCATCCGCTTAAATCTGAAGGTACCAAGTGGTGTTGTGAAAGCCGTCTTGTCTTGGTCCTCTGCGCAGACATTCACCTGATGGTAGCCTGATCGAAGGTCTAAAGTGGTCATATACTCGCTAGTTTTGGCTGCATGTAGAATATCCTCGATACGCGGGAGCGGGTACCGGTCCGGCTCCGTCACCGCGTTAAGTTTCCGGTAATCGATGCACAGCCTTAAACTCCCGTCCTTCTTACCTACGAGTACGACATTGGAGGCCCACGGGGACTCACACTCCTCAATGACGTCATCTTGCAGCAGCTTATCAAGCTCCTTCTGCAAGGCCTCTTTCCTATTTTGCGACATCCTGTATGGTGGACAAGCGATAGGTTCCTGATGTGTACTCACCTTTATTCGATGCGTGGCGTACTCGGTGGCAGGCCCGTTCCGTGCAAACTGTGACGTGCGTTCCTCTATAAAAGCGTTAAGCTGACATCTTTGCTCGGGGCTTAACTTCGTACCTTCCTCGGGGCGCAATGACAAATCGGTGGTTGCAGCTTGCATGACATTTGTGTCCGTCGGGCTGAGGTTATAGGAGTACACGAAGTCATAAAAGTGTCCGGGGCTATCCGAAAACATCCAGATGCCCTGGGCGACATCTATAACCATGCCAGCCCGTGCCAAAAAATCAATACCTAAAAGTGTCCTGTTATCACTATCGGGTAACACTAACAGTTGACATCTCACCTTACGACTTTCAATGATAATATTTACGTCGGCGGACAGCAGCTCTCTCCAACCTTGACTTCCATCAGCCAAAGTTAAGCACCGTTTAATCTTACTAAATTCAACTCCTGAGTCTACTAAGACTCGGTAAAGTAGCGGGCTCGCTATACTGTGCGTGGCGCCAGTATCCACTATGGCCACGCCGTTACGGCCCATAACATTAATGTTTACCATCGGGTATGATTCGCGCGAATCTAAACTACCTACTACTACACGCGTATCAACGTTATTGCGGTCCTCACTAGGGTGAGTCGAGTCTAAAAAAACACTATTGAAAGTAGACTTATTCGCATCGTCAACCTTTGACGTTGGTCTCGCACAAACATCACATTTCGACCTCACTACCCCCTCCTTACCGCAACCATAACAACGCAAAACCTTTTGCGAACTTTCGTTCTTAGAGCCCTTATCATTACTAGACGTAGCCTTATCACGACTACGACAGTCGTCGCTAACATGCCCAAATAATTTGCAGTAGGTACAACGCGGTCTATTCCTATTATTGCTACGTCCGGTGGACGTACTCGGGGTAGGTGAAGTTGGTTGCGCGAGATTACGGTCATTTACCGCATTCTTATTACTACTGATAACAGACTTTTTTACCTTATATTCCTTGTAGGCATCCTCAGCGATTCTCGCTTGACACATTAATTCCTCTAAACTACGAATGGTATCGCGCGGCACTCTTTTGATCACACGTCTGTTTAACAACCCGTAACAGACGTCCACTTGAACCACTTCGTCAAGCTTATATGGTAGCTTGGCTAATAACGCGCGCACTTTACACAAAAATGTCTCGGCACTTTCGTCGTCGCGTTGCTCGGCGGCGTAGATCTGGCGTAGGACTTTGTAGGCGGGCTGCGCCCTGCCATACATCGCGCGGAGTCGTGCGACCGCGTCGGACCACGTTGTCACCGACGCCTTGACGCCGCGCCACCATATCGCCGCGTCACCTTCGAGTAGCATCGGCAGTCCTCGGAGGGCATGCTCGTCCCTTACGGCTGCGCACTCCTTGAAGACCTCGACGGCGTCCAAGAAAGCTTCCAGTACCTCGGCGTCCTGGGATGTCCCGTTGAATCGCGCCGTGCATTTGGTGAAGTTTGCACCGGCGCCTGCGTTAGCGGCATCTCCGCTGTTCGCGCTCGTCGCCGGTGGAGTCGCCCTGACAGGGGTGGATGTCCCGAAGTCGCCGTTTGATGACATCAGCGAGCTGATAAGAGTTCTGTTCGCCTCTGCCTGTGTACGTGTGATCGTCTCTATCAGCGTGGCTAGGAACTGTTCTGTAGGGAGCTGGAACGCTGGTTGTGTCGGCCTCGTGTCGACACTCGCAGGCTCATCGGCGCGGCCGCGCTCGACGACGCTGACCTCCTCTTCGGTGAACGTGACGTCATCATCATACTCCTCTCGTTCACGGAGCGCCTCCCCTTGACTCCTCGTTATCGGCATCTTCACTCGTGTGATGATAACGGGTAAGGTAGTGTGTCCGCGTTTTCCAAAACTAAGTAGGTACAAGTAGGTACGTACGGTTCGCCACGTGCACACCGGATTTTGTTACGATTACGATTTACGACAGTACGTTACGCGGTTCGAGCCACAAGTATGGGCGCCAGTTTAACATATGGAAAAGCATTTATTTTTTCTCACAAAATGTTAACAAACTTAATCTAATTACAGTACTTGGCTTCACAATTATTAATTACGAGTATCGCGGAGGATGCGTATTACGTGGTCGCATTTCGAGACGGCGTTCGGGCTTCGACTGCCTGTCCGGTGCCGGCGGGGCGGTATATATGCGAGTCTCGCTCGTGAGACGATTTGTGACGTCGACGAGCGAGATACGAAGCTTTTATATAGCGTTCTCCCTCTACTCCGTGGTAAGGCTTGTGGAACGACTTTATTTAATTTCTCGCCGATTTATTTTGTTCGGGAAGATCAATTTTTTTCCTTTTCGCGTTACACTATTTACTCCTTTTAAAAACATATTTTTTGTGATTACAATGTATAAGACAGTAAGTGGTGAAAACAGACTCAAATAAAAATCGAACGTGATTATTATAACAATAGTTCAATTAAGTAATCAATTTAATTAGTTACAAACTGACCCGTGCCCACTTCGTTGGGCGGTAAACATTTTAACTTGTGATGAAATTGAGTGTGCTTCGGTTAGTATTGACTGCCAAAAGGAGGGTTTTGTTTTTATTGCATATGTATGTAGCTAGGCTAATGAGCCTCTGCGAGCGCTCAGCGGTAGACTTCCTATCCCTTGTTGCAGAGACATGCTGCTTTAAATCACTGAGACGCTGCGCACGTTCAGCGCTAGATTCCCGAGCACGGGCCTGCGATGTTCTCACAGTTTGGCTAGCGAGCCGCTGCGAGCGCTCAGCGCTAGACTCCCTATCCCTTGTTGCAGAGACATGCTGCCTTAAATCACTGAGACGCTGCGCACGTTCAGCTCTAGATTCCCGAGCACGGACCCACGATGTTCTCCAGCTTTGGTTAGCAAGCCGCTGTAAACGCTCGGAGCTAGATTCCCCAGCGCGTGCTTGCGAAATATTTTCTCTATTCCTCGAGAGGCGCTGATGATTTTCAAGAGCAGACTCTTCCGTACGGCGTACTCGAGCTGCTCTTGTCTGGGATGTCTGACGGTAAAGTTGTTATTTCCTTTTAGGCATGATAAACAATCGCTGAAACTGTCCGATATCCCAAAAACAGAAATACCACAGCTTCGAACTCGAAGAATGAGAACAAAGTAGTATTTGTGTTTTAAGAAACCGAGCAACCAAAACAATTTTAAAGACCAACAACATCAAAGTTAGAGTAAACAGGCTCCTTCTGGGTAAGCTCGCTCCATCATAGACTTTGTCTCTGTCATTTCTGACCAAGACTAAGGTCAAGAGCAAACCCATCACAAATAAAAAAATAAAAAAACATCCAACCAACTGCGTAAAACTCACCTACCGGAGAGGGTCAGATTTAGAAAAATGACGTAATTGCACAACGCCATCTAGGGGTAAATGGATAAAACGTCCGTAAAAAGCATGTTCTAATGCGGTTCGTGAATGGACGGCGGCAATTTGCGATTTAGTAATTTTATATTAACTTCGAAACTATTTAACCAATTGACATACTGTTTTCGTAAAATCGTATCTCTATGATGTTCTCGTGATTATAATAATATTTTTTTCGATAAGGTTTAATATTTTGTTGTCAACAAAATCGTCCAAAGGTAAGTACGTCGAAAAATACTATTTTTAACACATAAAAGCTACTATATCTGCTTAAATATAAAAGATAGAAATATGGTGTGTCGCGGACTTTTTTGTAGAACTATTCAAAGCGAACCAGGTTGCTATACATTGTTTTCAATTATATACAACTGTTAATTAAGGCAGCGCATGCAAATAACTCTGTTGTAAGAGCTATTTTATTCCGCCTGGATAGACAAAAATTGAGATAGTTCGGCTAATATCATGATATCTTTATAATTTTTTAGCCTATAGCACTCACGAATAATTTAGCTTTCTACCAGTGAAACAATTTTTAAAATTGGTTCATTACTTCCGGACATTACCCCCTACATATAAACTTACAAACAAATGTTACCTCTTTATAATATTAGTATAGATATAACCAAGCCTTAAAACAAGTGAATCTATGTATATCTTCTATGTTTAGGCTAGGCGTGCACTGGTGACTTTTGTCACCGAGACAGTAAATATCTTTCTGTTGCACTTCAAAATTGCGGAAGAGAAATGTACTACCATGCCGACAAAAGTATTAAGTCGGTTTTAGCGCCTCGCCTCAGCTAGCTATGCTAGATTCTATGTGAGGGTTTTATTATTTTTTAATGGAAAATATTTGTATATTTTAAAGAAATTTAGGGGTGCAATTGCACTCCTTTGCATCCCCCCTCCCAGCGCCTATGATAGTACCCAACCCCTCAACCCCTTCATTGTCATGTTATAACAATCGATGCAACAACATGTGTTAGTATATTTTTAAGTTAAGTTTAAAGTGGTTCATTTTTATTTTACTTGTGTGAAAAAATGTTACTTTCTGTGCTGTCTCGTTGTTCTTTTGACGGTCGACCTCTGGCAACACCGTATTTTAGATTAGGCCGGGATTTTAAGCCGAGGCTACTCTTAGAGATGGGTTGTAACGGTTTTACACAAGACCTGTTATCACTGTTACACAAAAATAACTGATCCAAATATCAGTTTTTAAATAACAACCTGATATTTTTATAACGATAAATACGTATTTAAATCTCAATTGAATACATCCTTATTCATGTAACTATAAAGTCGTACATGCATGGACTATTTTGCAACCAATCCCGTCAAACGGAAAAGCTGTAACCTGAAACGGGATTGGTTTGGCGGAATTTTAAAATAAGGAAAAGAGAGAAATTGATAACAGCCGTTATAACAGTCTGAATGTGTGGAGACTGATACAGTAAAAAAACAGTAACAGCCGCGGTGACAGTGTTTGAGCGGCTGTTATTAAAGAAACGCATAAAACAAGTTGCTAGGAACAATTGTTATTTGTAAATATCTGTTATTTCTATCTGTTACGACAAACACGCCTCAACCCTAACTCTACTGAGTACTTAATTAGTGTTACTATTTGTCTGTCTAGACATATAAGAACAAAAAGTGTTTAAAAATGAAGAGAGGCTAAGAGAACGCCACTCTTAAATCTCACTGTTTAGTTTGATAAGAAAATCTGATTTTGGTGTTGGTATCAATTGTTGTGTATTGTCTGGTGTAACTTAATTTTAAGGTTAGTATTTTAGTATTTTTGGCTTACCTTGGCAATGATATCTGGATTTTTTTTCTTAACCCTCTGATAGCGGTAGGGACACCTCCAGACAAAATTTTGAAGTTGTCTCAAAACAAAACTTGTTAAAATATTCGCATTGTAAAATGAATCTTATTTTTGACTACAATAAGGTTTATTTTATATGTACCAGCATTATAATGTACTAACCTAGTTTTCTTCTTTTTTAGCATGATGAATAATGGGTGATATGGTAACTAAGACTGTTCGATAGTTGTTTGACTGTATTTGTGACTGAGAACCTTTACCATCTCATACCTTGACATTGACAATATCATCAGAAGACCATCAATGTAGCACCTGAATAATGGAACTTAGTGAAAGTTTTTGGTATGTGACCAAGCAATACCACTTTTTTATTATTTTCAACCTGAAGAAATTTAAGAAAAAATTAAAATAAAGGTAGGTAAACATCCAACAAGTGAGTACTGCAGGAGATTTATGTTTTTGCAATGATTTATTGAAAGTTAAGAATTTTTTGTAAAAATATTTTGACTGACTAAAAATTATTGTCTACCAACTTGGGAGAACAGGGATTTCAGATAGCCATATGTAGGATGAGTATACTACTGCAGGAGATGTAATTTGTATTTTTTTATATTTTTGCAATTATTAAATGTAAGTAAGTTGGTAGATTTTTTGTAAAAATATTTTGACTGACTAAAACAGTTTTGTCTACCAACTTGGGAGAGAAGGGATTTTCGATAGCCACATACAAGCACCAAATAAGCAATTTTGAATAAATTGAGTGATCCAAAAGAATACAAAAAATGTCTCAATCAACAACAAGCTACAAGGCAATTACTTCTCAGCCTCTAAATTCTTCTACGAACATAGCAGAACAGAATCCAGTTCGGAGTAAATGGCCAAACACTATGACAGGAGAGAGGCTTGACAACACAACGGACATAGAAACAGCTCCACTTTTGACAAATGACGAACAAAGCGAAAACTGTCTTGACTGCTGTTGTCACTGTCTTGAGTGTTGTGCTCAATTCCTTATTCCCTGTGCTATTTTTATAGATTGTCTGTGCTGTATTTTTAATCCTGAATCTCGATACCGGAATAACTATATATTTCATATATAAATGACATAAAATATTATAAAATGCATAAAGTATAATATATATAAAATTGTTGACAGCGAATAAAACATCATCTCATCCACATTTTTGTGTAGGTAATACATAATTTAAAAAAATGTAATGAATCTCTTAAAAAAAAGCATTTATTTTGTACTTTTATATCAGCTATACTACAAACGTACGTATTGCAGTTACTTTACCTAGTAATTAGATATTTTATATTCTAGCTTATATTTAAGTGGATATGTAATATCCATTCAATAGTCAATTTACATTAATTGCACAGCACAGTGCCATATATGTATAGTTGTAGTTCTTTATCAAATTAAGATGTACAGACCCTAAGATGGACATCAAGCTACAACAATCAGTCAAATTTCTTAATTTATTTTCAACTTTATTGCTGAAGTTTGAAAGCAGCTTGATAGGCAGGCGTCTGTACCTATTGCCTGTATTCTTTATGTCAGTTATGTACTTATGACAAAGTTATGTGAAGATATAAAAAATGTTATTTGGACTTTCACTACACAAGACAAAAAAAAGTAATTAAGGAAAAAGTGGCAAGTGGTAGGTTTATGGTGACTAACATTATTTTGCCAATGTTTTCATTGAAGTGTACAGACTCCAGCACATTAAAGTTCCCGAAACAGTCAAATTAAGCCAATCAAAATTAAACTTTATCACTTTAGCTATAAAGTTGAAAATCTAATACAGAAATTTGACAGATTTTTGTAGCTTGATATGCTGGCGACTGCCGATTTGCGAACTTGTTGAAAGAGGCGTTTGATAAAAACTTGAATAAATTTATTATAGCTATAATGTTATGAATAATTCTAGAAACGTATTTTTCAGTTCAGTATATGGAGTGTGAGAGTCTTGACTTCCTCTTGTTTTTTTTTTGTTTTATCGCCATAAGTCCTAAGTAACGTTGTGTCTCCCATCACATGTGCGTAGTTTCACTACCTAATTTTATTTGGCCAAAGATTCTTGATTGTAGCATACCATTTTTGGTAGCCTCTGTATTGCAAATATTTCTGTAGATTTAACTATGTATTGTAATAGGTACCTACTTATATTAATAAACAAGAGGCAAATTAGAAAAATAAAAAAACCCGACTGCTAAACTTATGAACGAAAACTGTTTCCTAATTTAATTTAAACCTATGGCTTACCTATACCTATACGTTTTATAACCTTTTTATTAGGTACCGTTTGGTTTAAAAAAATAAAATTGACGATTTACAATTTAGTGCCAAAAATCCGCCATATTGCTTTTGTTTAAAAAAAAAAAGCTATCTAAGGACATTTGGGTATTTGAAATGAATCTAACAACACCTTTGTAGTCGAAATCCATCCAACCGTTTGGAAGGTACGAGGTAATAAAGAAATTAACAAACATACTGTAAACAATATACGCGCGAAAACATAACCTTTCCTTGGCAATCGGGTAAAAAGAAGTTAGACAAAACAACTTCTAATAGATAACTATGTTAAGATTCTGAACGAGCCTACACAAATGCATTTTTTACAAATTATTTTGGTGCTAACTTTTTTGGTGTTAGATTTGAATTGAATTATATTTTGTAACTAACAAAATAATTACCTAATATAAAATAATAATAATTTATATTTTTGTTTGAAAACTACTATTTTATATTAATCGTTGTTTAGTTAAAAGCAAGTTATACTTACTGGAAATATTTTTTGTAACAAACAAAAAAAAAATTTTTTTTGTATAAAAATTCTATTTTATATTAATCGTTGTTTAATTAAAAGCACGTTATACTTACTGTAAGAATTTCAGCAACTGAAATGCAACCTCACTTCTTTTAGCCATTTGATTAATTTTAATGTGTACGTATAGGTAGGTACTTTTTTGTCCTAGTGTGGCGTCTAGTCACAGATCTATTGTAAGTTTCTACCCCTGCACGTGTAAGCATGCGCGCCCTTTTTTGTCTGGAGGCTTATTATGTTTGGTTTACATTGTTTTTGTGCTTGAGTGTCTGAAAATGCTGGCATAATGGAGTGCGCTAGCTTACAGGAGCTGAATAATTTAGTTTTAGGTTCTACGTGTTACCTACTTATACCTACTTTATTTTTTGATACGCTATTGCTGTTTATGTACTTAGTGCGAGTTTTATACGTATCTACTCATCATGTTGACGCAAACGTAAATTTGTATTGAAGCGCCGTCTGGTGGTAAAACGGAAAACCTTTTTTCATGTTGTATACAACATTGTATAATTGGTCGTTTCATGATGTGTCCGAGGTTCATGGGATGACGGGAGCTAGAGTGGTAGAGCTAAGTGAACTAAGATCCCGTTCCCCATTCATATAAAGTTAATTGAAGATCTGCAGACAGAAATAGGAGGATATTAATATTTATAGAGGTTATTTTGAGTCATTTTATAATTTTATACTCTGTAGAAGGGTCAGTTCAAACCGCTATGTAGGTACTGAAATATGTTCCCTACTGTGTAGTTAATACAGTTCAGTATTGTAATAATCTATTAACAAGTGTGCGCAGCGTTGTGTCTTGGTGTGAAGTGAGTATAAAGTGGTACGATCGCGTTAACGTAAACCTACGCTTGCGTCAAATTCAATGAAAAAAGGTTTTCCGTTATTGTACAAAAGACGACGTTTTATTTTCAGTTTGTTACGCTAACGTGATCGAGAACGTTAAAAACTCGAGCCCACCTATTATATACCTAAATATAGTTGCCTTTATAGTTCGTAAGTATGTACTTAATTTACGGTATTTCACATAAACTGGCAAGTCCTCGAGTCTTGGAAGTTATTTCGTGAATTTTAATGAATTTGATACTTTTTGTTTACGCAAAACTACTTGGTTTTAACAGTTAAGTATCGATGTTTGCCACCTGGACGTGATGTGCAGTGGCCCATATGGCAAGCACTGCCGGTCGATCTGTCGACATCTCACCGTGATCACTTAGTTGGAGTGAACGAGTGTGTGACGATAAGATGAGTGAGCTGTCATTTCATCTTATTTGTATGGTTTGACAGCTCACTTCGTGATTACTTCACCCACGCCTTCACTTCGACATGTTTACAGAATCGCACTGCTGTGAAGTGAAGTATTGGGTGATCACGAAGTGAGCTGTCATTCCAAGTAATCAAGATGGTTTGACAGCTCACTTCGTGATCACTTCACCCAAGCCTTCACTTCGACTGCTTCAGTGCGATTCTGTAGACATGTCGAAGTGAACACTTAGGCGAAATTAACAAAAAGTGAGCTGTAAAACCATAGAAACAAGATGGCATGACAGGTCACTTGTCGTTCTCTCCACCTAAGTGATCACGGTGAGATGTCAACAGAATCGACCGGCTGTATACATGGTGAAGTGAAGTATTGGGTGATCACAAAGTAAGCTGTCATACCATCTTGATTTCTTGGAATGACAGCTCACTTTGTGATCACTTAACCCAATTCACTTCGACATGAATACAGAATCGACCGGCTGAATCAGTTGCGCATCCATGTAGGCCGCTGCAGACAGCCTGGCGAAATGGGGTTTCATAGACCCGTTTGATACTCAATGTGAATGCGGTGCTCCTGTTCAGAACATGACCATGAACCATACGTTGGAGTGACGCAAGTGCCCATGTACAGTCGCCAGCACATCATCTATCCGAAACTGTCAAATTTTCCCAATAAAATTTGAACCCAATCTCTTTTGCAGTAAAGTTGAAAATCTAACAAAGAAATTTGACAGATTGTTGTAGCTTGATGTGCTGGCGTCTGTACTTTGGGGGATTAAATGATAATCACCGATGCTGCCAATGATATATAAAACTATAGATACGTTGTCCGCACTCTAAAATGACAACATGAAATGAAGCCAATTGGCCACATCGCGCTTAGTTATGCACCAACCTGTCGCGCGACAGTACGTTTGTTTTGATGTCAATTTGACTATTACTTATCCTGTGACGTAACTGAAGATGTATATTTATCTCCCTCTAGCAACAGGCATCTCGCCGTACGGTGACATTTTCTTTCCCTTTCTTCATGCGTATAGTAGCTTTCTAGTATTTTCGCCGTTTTTAAGCGCCGCGATGTTGGTTTATGACGTGTCTATATATAATACGTCATTGGATACTGCAATTAAAGTTACCATCTACTGGGCCCAAAAATCCAAGGAGTTCATAGACTCGAAAAGAAGAACAGTTAAATTACCTATCTAAAAACTTTTTCGTAAATAGAAATACATAACTATTGCAATAATTGGTTTAATAATTGCCAAGACGAAGGATTTGCCAGTTTGTATGAATAACCATGAGGAGTAATTGTTCTAAATGTTATACCTACACTTATTATAAAAGTGTTATTTATGTAAAGCCCAAATTAATTAAAATAAGGGCAAAATAATGTAAAAGTTGAGGGCTCTCTAATGTTTTTTCAACACACTCGAAAACTGGCTTTTATTGCCTCTAGGTACTGTTAAGTTCGGAATCAAGTGTGTTTTATGTAAGTGATTTTCAATAGCGAAATTTTCTGCGAGCCATAAAGTACATACAAAATATTATTTATGAAATGCTATTTTATTTTTCGAGTGTGTATGAAAAAGTTTTCCTATTTGTATCAAAATGTACTATTTTTATATCAATGTATGAAATGTTAGTCTTGTTGTTTATTGAAAACATTAAATGTACATCACAAAACTACTGTTTAATTTACCACATCCATATTTTTTTTCTTTAGATCTAGTATAGGACAACTGAAATAATTGTTAGGGAAATTAGATCTTACTAATAAAGGAATAGAGAATATGCATGTACTTAAAAAATATTTAATATATATTTAGTTTATTTAAAAATATACAACACTGAAAATAGAATCCAAATTGCCCGAAGAACAAACTAGATATAATTTTAAGCAAATATACAGGGTAAAACTCCGAAATCTCGAAAAAAATATCAGCTGTTTCATACAAAATGCAGTATTTAGCCAATGAAAATGTATGAAACAGCTGATATTTTTTTCGAGATTTCGGAGTTTTACCAAAACAAAAGTTGCTTATAATCATGTGTACTTTCACTGCCTAAGAGGTTTCGGGCATTTTTTCAATTTCCCTGTATATGTCCCTCTCGCGAAAACGGTGCTTTCTATGGCAGCTGTATAGGCTTGGACTTTGACGCCATATCAGATTTCTGTTTTTAATTGTAATCTTTGAAGATTTAAAACTTCATCGCTGATGAAGGCAATAATTTCATGCTTGTTTACTAGCGCTAAAAAGCATTTAATTTTGCTAATAAAAAAATCACATGCATAATTCTCTATTAACAGAGGTATGAAATTACTGTTACAAACCGGTAGATTGTGGAGGAAAACATATTTTTTTATTATCTGCGATTAGATAGGTACGCATAACAAATGAGTAATATCACACGTTGGGTGCATTGTTGTATCGAATATATGTACCTATATATTTTTAATTGTGTCCAGGAAAATGGCACATTTTTTAATAATGGGAAATAATTGGCAGTATATAAAAATAAATAGCGACAAGCTTAATTATTACTTTGCCGAATTGAACCTTCACAATTTTACATTAAGTTTAGGTATTAAAAAAAATGTCAAGAATACTTTTTCACATTTTAATCACACCGATCACAATACACATAAAATGACTAGATATAGGTAGAGATGATATACAACAATAAAATAGTTGAAAATTGCTCATCTAAAGAGTATTATAGATAGACATAGACGTTAACGATATTCGGAAGGGCTACCCAAGCAGACAAGTGCGACCAAGTTTTCTAACCGACCGCAAAAGAATGACAACGCTTTCTAAAAGACTTCAAAAAATGGTTCTGTATTGAACACGTATCTATTTCCTCGAACTTTTCACGTATAAAACGATATTTTATTGTTTTATTTGTTAACTTCGATAAAACGAGCGAATCTCGAAAACGGAAGTGTCGGATCGCACTGTCTGCAGGAGTCATTATCGAGTGACGTAAAGTGGTCATTTAACTATTTTTGTACATTTATTACAAAAATAGATTAACAAAATTAATGATTACAAAGTTGTAAAATAAGATTACAACGTTAGTGTAGGTATATTTGAAACGCGTTTTCGAAGTGCGTCACTAACAATACATCTGTCTTTATCAAACAATTAATTCTCAAAGGCTTAGTTGGTTGATAGTCATATAATAAGATAAGTAATACTATCTGGTGTAGCAATAAATAGCATAATTATACATATACATAAATGTCGTGTGCTATTTATATTTTTTCCAATAAATCAATAGGACTGATCGGTAGGCGTTCCAATAACACAGGATTTTCTAGTGTGGCATGATGTCACGTAGGTAGAATTTGGAACCATTAGTGCGCAGCAATTAGCTCAACGCAGTAGGTAATTTCTATAACAGTTGGACATAATTATAAAATTTCGGATTAACAACTCTATGTCATAGTCGACAAAGTTCAAATTCTATTGCAACCCAAGTCGATTTTTGAGTGGCGATGGATTCAAGTTAATTCGAGTATGTATATTTATTAGGTTTTAATACTCTAAGATAGGTAACCGGAATTAACTATCTATAATAAATAATAACCATCCCACACGGCTAGAAACTGACAGAGTTGTACGAATAATATGTCGATTTTTAATGTATCTATGTATTCAAGAACTTACCCTACCCTTTTGTTTTTAATTCGATTTTGTTGTTTGTCCTGTGTGACTCACAAATAAGCATTATTACACTGTAAAAGAGTATTTTTGCAACTTGTCAAGTGTGAAGAGCCATGGCAGACGACCTCCGTCACTCGAAAACGGAATACAAGTAATAAGTTTACAATAGAACGATTAAAATTGACTAAACTATCCACGATACAGCACAGCTCATAGTGAAAGAACGCAAGGAGAGATGTGATCTATTTCCTATAAATATACAAACAATAAGTATATTTTATTACAAAACAATTCGGTATTTTGGCAAAATACGCTCCTACGCATAAATACTTCATGCAATATGTTTCTGTTGTAGACCTCAAAGTGTAAATTGGATGGTATAGTTTAATTCGGTTTTTATAAAGTTTGGGCCCGGTTCTAATGAACTTATGATCAATTTAGGTAATTTGTTTGATCTTCTGTGGAAACTAAACACTTATTTTTATTTATTATGTGGAAACTAAACACTTATTTTTATTTATTATGTGGAAACTAAACACTTATTTTTATTTATTATGTGGAAACTAAACACTTATTTTTATTTATTATGGGTTTGCTCTTGACTTTAGTCTAGGTCAGAGATGACGGAGAGTCTACGATGGAGGAGCTTATCCAGAAGTAGCCTGTTCACTCTAACTTTGGAAGAGATTAGGGCTGTAAGCGTTCGGAAGAACGGACGGAGGCAGAGAGTTCCACTCCTTTGCTGTGCGCATTATGAAAGACGCTTGGGAACGCTTAGTGCGATTTGGAGAAATAGCAACAAGGTTGAGGATGAGTGCACCAATTTGTACGTGGAGCGGCTGCCTACTAGACCTCCGCAACCCATTAACTGCATGGGTAACACGGTATTTCTTGGCAAGACTGGAGTTAGATTTTACTGGCTTCTGACAATCCGTAACGACTGCCAAAGATCTCCAAATGTCAGCCGGGACCAACAGCTTAACGTGCTTTCCGAGGCACGGAGGAAACTCGGTATGTTAATATGGTCACCCATCCACAGACCAACCTCGGCAAGCGTTGCTCAACCTTGAAGATCGACCTGTGTGGCTGTTATTATTTAGCCACGAGCTCCTCTGTTCCTGCACGTTCCCAATAAATCTTGTTTAATTTTTGTTTACGAATTAGGTAGGTATACCTTTTAACACTGGGTTTTTTCGGTACAGGTTTTATAACAAAAAACTTGTGGAACACGAGGAATCTAATCAGTTTTCAATTATTTTTTTCCTCAATTAAGTCAAAATTACTGTTTTCTTGAATACTTTCATGGCTCTAGGAATGGTAGGTATTAAGTACCAGCTGGTAAAAAGATGGACGAATTATGTATAATGATTTGAGATTTAGCTGTGTGTTTTTGAGGTCTACAGCACAATAGCAATTTTCTATCTAAGAAATTGAATACAACACTGATATAATTTTAAAATCTCTCAACTTTGGTGTTCATTACTTTGTATTTTAGTTATTAGACAACTAGATTCATTAAAATTGTATCTATAAAGATTTCATATACATTTTTATATAAATTTCACAGAGTATAGTAGGCGCCATATAAATGTGCAATAACGGTAATTGACCCACATACATTTATTGACATTCTTAATATCAAAAACAGAAACAAATGCATAAAGCTGTCCTGAATCGAATTCTATTGAGATCCTTTACGTTCTCTTGTAACGATGAAACGGTTCATATCTTAATTCATTGTTCCGGTATCTACGAAGGGATACTAGGCAAAGGTCAATGTACTTTACAGCAAGTTTATCTAACGCCTACCATAAAATACTACTATACTTGAGAAAAAATCGTATCAATTGTAGGATTTAGTTTACAACGAATCTTTTACTGTTTTTGCTAGCCTATGATTAAAATCGCAATTAGGGCAAATATCTCGAATGTCTTTTATTTTGCCTACATTGCGAGGCTGTTGATTTATAGTCTATATTTTGGCAAGTAATTTATAGTAATGCCAATCTCTTGGCTAAATTAGCGTAAAATAAAGATTTAGACTCGCGCTACACGATGAGATAGCAGACTATCTTATTGTACTGGGTGTTAATATTCTATTTTTAAATAATCTTGATTCATTTGTTTGTTTAATGAGTAACTGTTCAGTAATTATTAGTAATTGCTAAGCTAATAACGATAACATTCTATTAACAATCGTCTAATGTGTTCTTTGAAGCCATCGCTATACTAATTTCTTTATATATTTGCTTGACATATTCACATATATTTCACTATGCTAAACCTAGTTATTTTTCTGGCTAGCGTATTGAATATCTACAAATACAATATAATGTAGAATTTATCTAAATCTTACACTGACTAGAAGCTTATTAAATATTTAAATAAAATAATATACTTAAAACTATTATTAAAAATTGTATTATGTACTTTTAGTGACGTTTTAAAATGGTAAAATATACACAATTATAATAAATAAAACGATGTATAATTAATACTAAGGCAGGTACAGTTTAAACTCACGACAATGATATGGCTCTAGGATTACTTATCTAGATACCTTATAATATAATTTTTGAACATGTAGTCATAGTGATGGGTGGCAAGAATTTACAATGGTAATTAATTTAGATCAATATTTAGAGCTTTCGAAGTATATATTAAGCCGCGCGTATCTTTGTATTTGACACCGGAAAATGGCAAACACCGTAAGATTGTAAAATATCGCAGGAAATTAAGTAAGTAAGTAAGTAAACAATTTTTTCTAAATAAGACACGGATGTATTGGAAACTATTGAACTTGAATGGGATATATTATATTATACAAAACCATTTTTTCATAATATATCAAGAAATTATGTTCTAATCACGATTTGATATTACAGAGTCTGACATTTTCCGGTGACATATATATATAACATTTAATTTACACAGAGACAGCTATGCCTAGGGCACTAATTACTACGGAACTAAGTTTGTCTGATACGATTTGATTCAAACCCACGCATCATATATTGAACAAATTGTTACAAGTTATACTGGCTAAGACCGCGGTTTGACCTTTGCTCATTAATATTGCTAACAGTATTGAATAAGGTATACTTTCGTAAGAACGATGGTAAAGTCAAACTGCGGCTTTTGAAGCTGTCTTGACGTGGAGTGATGACTTTTTAGACCTAAGTATACTAGGTACTGTGTACTATTTTCTACTCAAGACGCTGAGTTATGGCCGAGCATGCCTGCAGAATAGGCCTGTGCAGTCATGAATACCAAACGAACTGCGCGAGTTTCCGTCTTGCCGTCCACACGTTCGCGCTTACCTGAGCAAACTGGTTTGTGCAGGCATGCTCTCAGGCAAGACGGAACTTCTGGGACCGCGCGAGCTTCCGCCTTGCCGTCCACACGCTCGCGCTTACCTGCGCAATCTGGTTTGTGGAGCTATGCTCTCAGGCAAGACGGTGCGTGTAGCCGGGGCATTAAGCGTAGATTAATCCAACAGCGGGATTTGATTAGTAATCCATCCACTAAACAATTGTACGCCGTCTCGACAGATCCAATAGCGAGTGACCACGGCCATCAGGGGGGCTACTCTCTAACCCCGACATCCGTAGTTTCGGACTTAGTTGCGGACGTATTCTACTCCGTATCACCTAGGTACTAAGAATAGTCCTGAGCCCGAACTAAGAATGAATGACAACACGATTTGACAGTTGTTGTCATTAGGTAAATCTTAGTGGTTAGGTAATACGGCGTATTTTTAGCCCGCAACTAAGCCCGAAACTTCGGACTTCGGGCTTAGAGAGTATCCCCCTTATTCAAGCCGCTATGTGGCAAGAAATTGCTAAAACCACCTAATAAACTGGAGAGAGATCTACCAACTCTATACCACACTCTATCTCTATACAATCATAAAATTCTTGCCACACATTCTACAAGAAACATAATAAATATCGATAATATATTATTCTAGAAGACTTAATAAAAGCTTATTATAAGGAAGAAATGACGTGTTCATAACAATATAAGTATTATAATTTTAATAATACAACTATAACAGTAAGATCTTATATTACAGTTGAGATTGTTGTTGATCTCAGGAACTACTGAACCGATTGAGACAGTGTTTGTGATGAATATAGTTAAGACGTTCTTTTGAAATGCGTATACTTTATGAGCGGCACAATGTTTATTAATTTTATTAAGTAGTACTAGTTTCATTAATTAAGTACAATATTTTTAGGGTTCCGATAACCAACGGAACCCTAATATTAAGCCTCCCTTGTCCGAAAGAGACAGTAATAGGTAGACAGCTGAAATTAAAACTAGCCAACTTGCACTTGGCCAGTTTATTAGGGTTCCGTATCCGATGGGTAACCAACGTCCCTTCATAACTAAGCCTTCGCTGTCCGTCCGACGATCTGTCTGTCAACTGGCTGTATCTCAAGAACCGTAGGTAATAGGCAGACAGTTGAAATTTATGCAATGTATATTTCTATTGCCGCTATAACAACAAATAATGCAAATTAAATTAAATTAGAAATTAAAGGGGCTTGTACAAGGAACGTGTTTATTTCGGTATATGGTACGGAACCCTTCATGTGAAAGTCCGACTCGCACTTGACCAGTTTTTTTTAAAGACTTTACAATAGTTTTCTCAGAATATGGACACATTATATACATACAAATATACCTATAAGTATTATTTTGTAGCTTAATGCTTAGTGCTTTTGTGCACTTTGAAAGAGCTAGGTTAGCCGAAATTTTTAGATTCAGAAGAGTGACATATTATTATTTTAATATATATTATTTTGATGGCAGCGAATGATTCGTATCTGATTATCACAATAGTGATGAGCATATTGTTATTTCTGGAGGGCTAGTAATTATTAAGTTCTTATTATTTTTCTACTATACTTTATTATGTTATCATTTAATTGATTTATTCTCGATAGTAAATAGACACCGATCACAATCTATTTCTAGTATTTTTATGTAAATACATATCTGGGAGTCTGTAATTTTAATATTATTTGTATATTTTTCCAACGGATATGTTTTTTTTTTATAAAGTTTATCTTGAACATGAGTCGAAATTATTTATTTTAAAATGGTAGGTGATATTAATATTAATAAAATGAGTACCAGAACTCCCAAATTACTGACGATATTTAAGTTTTTTTTTTATATTATTTATATACACGCAAAACATTAAAAATTGCAAATAATGTACCCTGTGGTATATCCTCCTCTCGATCTTAAACATTAAATACATTCAATTATTTGTTTATATTAAATAGAAGTGAGAAAGAGCGAAAACAATAATATTTAAAATAAAATAAATTAGACTAGATGAGTATTTTTTTTTTTTGGTAATATTATACATCGAAATGATTACACTTGAAACAAAAATAACTTCAATTGTAACCATTATTTTAAACAACAATACATGATTTGTAAAAATAATTAATACTAATAAAAATATTATCAATTAATATTTGGAATGTCATAACTAGATTGTCAAACAGAGATTTTATTATACAAGATTTTTTCAAACCGTTTAAAAATTGTTTAATAATTATAATTTAATAAATATGACTAAATATATTATTTTATTTCAACACATTTTTAAATACGATAAAATATTTTAAATATCCTTAAAACTAAAGTAATTGGCAATTACTTACTTTATTATGTAGGGAGTAATTTCTATATATTTTTATGACTGTTAGGAACAACAGTTGAATATTTTAATAATATGCTATATAATTTTATCAGGATTTTAGTAATTGAGGGCCACGTATTTCCCACTGAAACTTACTATAGGTTATGTCATGTAAGGTACTTTCAACTTGGTACTGATTTCAGAAGGGGGCATTAAAATAGCGAGTAGGACACTGAATATTGAGTTAGGTTAGTGTCATGTCGCTCCAGAGTTACATATGACCGCTTCATAATATATATCTATTATTTATAATATTTAACATCGACTATATAGTAGTATTAGCTGAATGTATTTTAAATATCATTTGTACCTCAATCACTAAAACCCAGTAAATATATAATTTATATATTTAAAATAATATAAATTACATATTCATTATAATATAAATTATATATTCATTTTAATGTAAATTATATGTCCGTCTCTTTAAATATACTGCTAGGACTTTCTACACTGAAATGTATGTACCGTGAGTTGGGCGAGTCTGCGACCGCTTCTGTGACCGTCTCGGGGTCTTCAGGCTTTATGTGCTTCGGAGACGACTCAGAATGAAACTCCTGACGAAAGTTGCCTGGAAAGTCAGAAATTCATGATTAATTTTAATATTTTATTTATTTATTGGACTGCATTTACTCTCGAGTCTTTATATACTGGATTTTGTCTGAGGTAATATTAAACTTTCAAAATAAAGGGGACTCAAGCGTCGTCCTAACGGTGGCACTTCATCTGGCATATTTGCGCAAATATTTGCCTTATTTATTTGCTAAAAAATGAATTTTACCCGAACGATCTTAGGGTTTATTTTCTACGATTCAAGTAACGCGAATATTTGGACAAATACGTTATATGAAGTACCATCTTAATACAAAGCGATCATTGCGCGAATACACGACCGTCGCTTTTATTTGTTCGGCAATACCGGTAGACGCCCTCTGTCGGTGCGACGACGCGTTCGGTTTGCCACAATGATCCGTCAAATTCTTTTAATAGGTTTTCAACTATACCGCTGACGCAATTAGGTTCAAGGTTAATAGGAAAAATTTTACAGTTTCGGATAGGTAGATGTGCTGGCGTCTGCGGGTCTAAAAAGGCCACTTTAGCAGAATCAGAAAGCAAATCACGCTACCCGTTACTGTTAACTTTTCCCAATGAACCTTGAACCTAATGCGTTAGCGATTAAGATGAAAATGATATTTGGCCGATTTTTGTGGTTAATATTATGATTCTGCTAAAGTGGATTTTTTTAACCCTGTATTTATGAACGTGACATCCACGTATTGGAGAGATGATCGCTTTATATTAAGATGACGCCACAGGCATAGGTTTTGTAATAGAAATGAGCTACACAAATCTAATGTCAAATTATAGCAAGTCTAAGAGCAACAAAATACAGTAGCAAACAGACATACATCGCAAAATAAAAACGAAATCAATACTTACAAGCAAAGCGAACAACGACATCTAACTGAAAAACAACACCAAAACAACAAAATATAGCAAGTAGGTAGAAGGTAGCTACAAATTTTACATAAAGCTTTTGTACGATGGCAAAAGTCAAATTAGCTAAACCTAGAAATAAAAAATGCCAAGTACGTAAACAAAAAAAACCAAGTACGTAAACAAAAAAAAAATGCTGCCAAAACCATGCTGCATGTCACTCAAAAATTTGTTAAAAAAATGCGCCAATCAAAATAAAACCATAAATCAGTGCGGATAACGTTTATTTTAACGTGTACACACCACGTCGGGGCGTGCCTTACATAAATACGCGACTTACGTATTAACTCGAGTTAGCAGTGGAAAGACTTTACGTGTTTGAGTTCACTAGGATATCACACCTTCGGTAAAGCAAGAGTATGATAATTCTGAAATTTATCTAGCAAATTGTGCCCCTGTTCTAGAGAAGATCGATGTTGAAGGCCCGCGTTATTCTGTGTTCTATCCTCCAGGCCTCTTAACGAAATATAGTAAACTATACGATTTCCAACGAAAATCGGTCGAAATCGATAGAATACTTCTCCTTAGGGTTGGTTCATATCTGACGGAAAATGCGTCGCGTATTATCGGTCGCGTAACGCCAGAACAGACAATTATATGATAAAATATTCAACCTTACACAGTCAACCAATGATGCGTTAGTAAGAATAGACGCCACCGATGGTACGCTCGACGCATTTTCCGTCAGATATGTACCGACCCTTAGAGAGCCATACTCGTAAGGTAATGGAACCCTATTTATATTTAGCATAACTTTTGAATAAAAGGATGATTATTAATTCAATAGTGCGATCTACTCATTTCTTAAGAGTGAAAACAAATTTTAAATAAATGAATAAAATATTAAAATCGAAATATAAATAAAAACTTCATTTAGTAAAACTGGTATTATTAAATGAATTACGCTAAGTGATTGTTTTTTAATTCATGAAAAGATCATAATTAATTTTATTTAAGTTAATACATATTTATAAAAAAAAATAACTATGGCCTTTGCTCACACAACAAGCTAGTCGTAAGGTCTTACCACTGCAGAAAAAAAATAAGTTAAAGTGTTACCAGTCTTAAATTAAATAGTGACTATAAACCAAAAAATAATGGTAACTAATAGTGATAGTGACTGTTAAAGATTAAGTTAATTTAGAATGTTAATTAACCAATAATTATTTATTATAATACTATTTAAGATCGAATTTTGTTGACAGATTCTATAGGATAAACCAACTGACCGGGCAAACGTTCTTTTGCCAAATAAACACATAAATAAGTACCCTACGACCTATTCCCATACCTACCGATTTCATGAAATTCGGTCGAGCCGTTTCGGAAGAGCTCGATAACAAACACCGTGACATGAGATTTTTATATAATAGAAGATGACCTATTACAGCTGACTATGGTCAACTGACTGTGCGAGTGAAATTGAAGTAAGTTTTAACTAAATGGCAGCTCGGAACACTCCGCCAGTCGCTATGCCGGTAGCAAATTCGTCGTTTCTCCGGGACTCGTCGGGCTTCATTAGCTCGGCGTTTTTCTGATGGTCGCCACTGTTGATTTTGGATTTGAGGAGTTGCAGTGGTTGGGAATGTGTGGCGGGCTTGTCCCAAATAAAAAAAAACCAAGAACCCAATGCATTTTGTCATTTAGGCGTCCCTCAAAATCTTTATGCTTACTGGAGGTGAAGGGAAAGCTTCCCGTAATTTAACTTTAACGGCTAAATGGGTTTAACCGAGGTTCCCAAAATCTTATAAATGCCTATTAAACCAAAATATTTAGCGCCAGTGCGGACCCGTTTCCCGTTTCCCCGTCATGCAGAACTACCCGTACCATCCAAGATTTGAACGAGTCCAATGATAGAGCTGTACAAGTTGCTCAGTACTGGTCCGATAAAAATTTTATGAGTCAATCAACACATTCTAAAGAGAATCAAAATTTTGAAATAATTTTTGTACATATAGTTTTATTTTAACAGCTTTCAAAGGCTGAGTGAAAGATGACGCCTTGGATGGCATATTATTGATTTGGCGAGAAAAAGCACAACAAACAGAGAAATGGATCGAATGGGGACCTAGTCCCAGAAAGTTTTATCAGATTGTTCAAGCTGATAAAAAGACATGGTTTCAAGTTTTTTAAATATAACAAAAAGTGTTTAAAACTACAATTCGAGTTTATTTTTTGATCAGAATTTGATCGAGACGAAGATTAGAATAAATCAACAAAATTGTTTTTAAAAACAAATACACAACTTTAATTTATGTATTTATACCGCTTGAGCATACAGACTAGATTTTATATAAACCATTTGGTATAATTTTTATTTAAAATTAGCAGAGTAATTATGTTAAAACAAATTATATTAAAAAATAATTATAGGCTATTTTATTGCATTGAGTACTATTACCCCCTAAAAAATAAAAATAAGCAATAATTTATTAATAATAATGCAATTTAGGAATAATAAGTATAGGAATTGATAAAAAATAATGAATATGAATTCCCTGTTCACTGAATTGAGAATTTGAGTTTTTGTCAAAATCAACTTTATGGTAGGCTCCAGATTATGTTGCACATTTATACATTTATTAAGTTTCTTAATATTTTAATTCTTATAAATTCTGTTTTTTATTATAATATATTAAAAAACAGAATAAAAGACGTAAAGCTGTCCCGAATTCTATAGTGAACGGTTTTTGTCTACTAGAGAATATATAACCTTCTCTAGCAATGACACAACGGTCCATAAGGATTTAGAGGGATATTAGGAAAAGGTCAATATATTTTATTGCAAGTTCTACTTACACCAACCGTAGCCTGAATATCTGTCAAACATTGACATTGAAGTAGAATTGTACGTTTACACGTTTTTAATTTCAAATTCTCATTCCAGAAACAAGCTTTTTTCTTATAAAAAATAAGTTCACGTCACTCTATGAATTCGAATATCGAACAATTTTAGAGTGGTGACTTGGGGGTTTAGTCCGCGATTAAAAATATCGATTATAAATATATCGACTAGTAGTAAGCACATGGTTTATCTCTAAGATATTTAAAAAAATAATTGAAAAAGTAATTTAATTAAGATTAAATTGGACATTGATATGTTTTAGTTAAAAAAAAATGCATGCGGTATTAAATAATGTTACCATGCGCGTATATGGTAAGTTATTACCATTTTTGGTCAAACACAACCTTTTTACAAGGTTGAATAATTAATTAATTAATATTATAATTAAAAAAAAGTCAAAACAGTGCATTAAAATGAGAAAATAAAAATTGTACACACAATGCATTGTCAAAACGATTATTATCTTCGAATAACACAAATGGCTGTTTCTTGATTATGAAGTTGATTTGTCAAACTCCACTTCGACCAGGAAATCTGGTACTAAGGTCACATGTTCTTAATTCTTAAATCACAATTCGGAATACGGCCAAAACTAAAAAATGTAAAAGTAAGTATTAAAAGGTAAAATTCAAACATTATGTTATCGTCAAATTTTAAAGGTCAAATAAAAAAATCTCGAAGATTATAATCGCTAAAAATATCGACTAAAAACAAACAAAATAATCAAATATCATGACTACAAGCTGTACTTGAATTCAGTTTTTAGACCACTTTCAATTCCCCATCAATTAATTACTTTAAACTCATGTGTTATAAGTTCATTTTTGAGTGACTTTTATTTTGCTTTAAATTCAATTCAATATAACCGATTCTGGTGAAGCGTTTCATAGGAACATGAATATTACTGTAATAAGAATAAGGTTGAGAAGCTTTTGACTAACTCTAGAAGACATGAAAATGAACGCCGAATTAAAATGTTAGATTTTCAAAACAGGTAAGTACTTAGGTGTTCATTTAAATGTTTCCTAGTATTAGTAAAAATCGGCATTCATAAACTGAATTCAAGTTTAACTATACTTCGATTCAAACTTAACGGCGACAGGAAACACTTCGCAAGACACTGCGCTCTAGCAATTATGTGTCAGCGGGGGTGAGAGGTGAGGTACTGTGTAGTTCCCGCCGCCATTAAGTTTGATCTCGCAGTACAACACAGTGGACTAGAGCCGCACGTGACTCTGCTCGCTCTTGCGACAGAGTCCATAACACTTGAGCGCTAGACAACACAGCGCCCCGACTTTACTCCCCTCCGACTTACACGACGACCGACTATTCACACGACCCAGCTTTATCACGCCCTTATCATCTTTATCAGACAACAACTTATCTAAGCGACTCTTCAACTGAGTTGGCGAAACACTCCTATCCCGACTCAACTTAGTGGACATACTCGTAGAAATTGTAACTTCAACGGAAACGTCAGAGCCGGAAGACGCTTCTACATTCGGACTATGCGAGTCTATACTCTCTGGCGTGTATGGATCCACACATTTTCTAACACAGAGCAAAGTATTATCGACATCATTGACAAAAACGCTATCAAAGCTTGAGAAATCCGCACTAGTGACTTGAACTTGAGGTATCCTCAACATAGTTTCGTTTAAGGATCCAGTACGAGTTCTTTTGAACTCTTCTGTGAACTTGTCTGGATGACTGACGGAGATATCTGGGAGTTTGATCTTCTTGCTGGCGTATAGGTCTGGGTCGGTCAGTAAGCGGGGCAGGCGTCGCAGGGGCGGTGCGGCGTGGTGCGGGAGGAGGGACAGGGTGGAGGGGAGCAGCGCGGCGCGGGCGCGGGCGCACAGCGCGCAGGGGGAGGGGGGGCCGCAGCACGGCACGGTACCTCGCTCGCTCTGCAGCAGCACGCGCAGGTAGATCGGCTGTGGACAGATTTAATCACTTACTTGTGTGTTATGTATAAGTACAGAAAATAATGCGATACGCACAACAATGCGATTCAAATAAGAATAAGATCGACTTAGTGCCGTATTGTGGCGTCATAGCTGTCAATTCAAACCAATTAGGTAGGGTGAGCATAGTAAGATTATTATTTTTTTATCATTGTTTACAAATACTGAGTGAAATAAGTGTTATGGTCTGAATTAAAATAACTAATAATGACTTTTAATAATTAAAAATTATCAGCCTTCTGACTGGTTGCGTACTTTGTGGTCCCCCATGCAGGCAGCGTCCCCTATGACCCCGTAGGCAGGGCGGCGGCGCGCCGTGGGCTCGCGCCTCTCGCGCGGCGCCGGCTCGCCTTCTGACTGGTTGCGTACCTTGTGGTCCCCCATGCAGGCAGCGTCCCCTATGACCCCGTAGGCAGGGCGGCGGCGCGCCGTGGGCTCGCGCCTCTCGCGCGGCGCCGGCTCGCCTTCTGACTGGTTGCGTACCTTGTGGTCCCCCATGCAGGCAGCGTCCCCTATGACCCCGTAGGCAGGGCGGCGGCGCGCCGTGGGCTCGCGCCTCTCGCGCGGCGCCGGCTCGCCTTCTGACTGGTTGCGTACCTTGTGGTCCCCCATGCAGGCAGCGTCCCCTATGACCCCGTAGGCAGGGCGGCGGCGCGCCGTGGGCTCGCGCCTCTCGCGCGGCGCCGGCTCGCCTTCTGACTGGTTGCGTACCTTGTGGTCCCCCATGCAGGCAGCGTCCCCTATGACCCCGTAGGCAGGGCGGCGGCGCGCCGTGGGCTCGCGCCTCTCGCGCGGCGCCGGCTCGCCTTCTGACTGGTTGCGTACCTTGTGGTCCCCCATGCAGGCAGCGTCCCCTATGACCCCGTAGGCAGGGCGGCGGCGCGCCGTGGGCTCGCGCCTCTCGCGCGGCGCCGGCTCGCCTTCTGACTGGTTGCGTACCTTGTGGTCCCCCATGCAGGCAGCGTCCCCTATGACCCCGTAGGCAGGGCGGCGGCGCGCCGTGGGCTCGCGCCTCTCGCGCGGCGCCGGCTCGCCTTCTGACTGGTTGCGTACCTTGTGGTCCCCCATGCAGGCAGCGTCCCCTATGACCCCGTAGGCAGGGCGGCGGCGCGCCGTGGGCTCGCGCCTCTCGCGCGGCGCCGGCTCGCCTTCTGACTGGTTGCGTACCTTGTGGTCCCCCATGCAGGCAGCGTCCCCTATGACCCCGTAGGCAGGGCGGCGGCGCGCCGTGGGCTCGCGCCTCTCGCGCGGCGCCGGCTCGCCTTCTGACTGGTTGCGTACCTTGTGGTCCCCCATGCAGGCAGCGTCCCCTATGACCCCGTAGGCAGGGCGGCGGCGCGCCGTGGGCTCGCGCCTCTCGCGCGGCGCCGGCTCGCCTTCTGACTGGTTGCGTACCTTGTGGTCCCCCATGCAGGCAGCGTCCCCTATGACCCCGTAGGCAGGGCGGCGGCGCGCCGTGGGCTCGCGCCTCTCGCGCGGCGCCGGCTCGCCTTCTGACTGGTTGCGTACCTTGTGGTCCCCCATGCAGGCAGCGTCCCCTATGACCCCGTAGGCAGGGCGGCGGCGCGCCGTGGGCTCGCGCCTCTCGCGCGGCGCCGGCTCGCCTTCTGACTGGTTGCGTACCTTGTGGTCCCCCATGCAGGCAGCGTCCCCTATGACCCCGTAGGCAGGGCGGCGGCGCGCCGTGGGCTCGCGCCTCTCGCGCGGCGCCGGCTCGCCTTCTGACTGGTTGCGTACCTTGTGGTCCCCCATGCAGGCAGCGTCCCCTATGACCCCGTAGGCAGGGCGGCGGCGCGCCGTGGGCTCGCGCCTCTCGCGCGGCGCCGGCTCGCCTTCTGACTGGTTGCGTACCTTGTGGTCCCCCATGCAGGCAGCGTCCCCTATGACCCCGTAGGCAGGGCGGCGGCGCGCCGTGGGCTCGCGCCTCTCGCGCGGCGCCGGCTCGCCTTCTGACTGGTTGCGTACCTTGTGGTCCCCCATGCAGGCAGCGTCCCCTATGACCCCGTAGGCAGGGCGGCGGCGCGCCGTGGGCTCGCGCCTCTCGCGCGGCGCCGGCTCGCCTTCTGACTGGTTGCGTACCTTGTGGTCCCCCATGCAGGCAGCGTCCCCTATGACCCCGTAGGCAGGGCGGCGGCGCGCCGTGGGCTCGCGCCTCTCGCGCGGCGCCGGCTCGCCTTCTGACTGGTTGCGTACCTTGTGGTCCCCCATGCAGGCAGCGTCCCCTATGACCCCGTAGGCAGGGCGGCGGCGCGCCGTGGGCTCGCGCCTCTCGCGCGGCGCCGGCTCGCCTTCTGACTGGTTGCGTACCTTGTGGTCCCCCATGCAGGCAGCGTCCCCTATGACCCCGTAGGCAGGGCGGCGGCGCGCCGTGGGCTCGCGCCTCTCGCGCGGCGCCGGCTCGCCTTCTGACTGGTTGCGCACCAGGCGCCGCCGCGCTGAGCCGTCTGCGTCGCACATCCTGGAGGGGTGGGGGAAATTATTCTGTGATTAGTCATTGACTAGCTATAATAGGGTTACTGAGTATTGGCGAAAAATTTTTAAAGGAAATTGTCGGGATAATTTTTTGAAGTGATAACTTCTTGAGGGTAACCACTTCGTAACGTAACGCGTTACGGCGCCAGTCTGTCTGGCTAGTTTAAGTTATCACTTCTTTCGGGCGTCCCTAGACGTACACTTTTTTTACTGAGTGATTGATATGACTGACAGACAACGCACAGCCGAAACTACAGGTCGTAGAAATGTGAAATTTGGCGTGTAGGTTTCTTGGCGATTACAGGGGAGCACTAAATTTCTACGGGAACAAACGGAATTTGCGTTTACGAAGTCGCGGGCAAAAGCTAGAAGTATCACATAGATAATTCTGCTTTTATATACAGGGTGTAAGGGACAGCCCTCCGCAAACTGATAGGGTGATTTCAGTATATCGTACTAAGTTGACCGGTACATCAAATTATTTCAGGAACTTTATGGGAATCCAATAAAACTGATTTGTTTAATTACCTCACTCGCAATGTATCGCTACCTCTGCAAAAAAAAACGCAGCGAACGGCAGCGCAGCGAGCTTTCAAAAGGACAGCCGCGCTCGCGCCACGTGTTTAACAGCTGATTTCATGCATCGTTCATTACATTTTTTTATTTTTTTCATTTTAGTTGTGTTATTTACATTAATGGAGTTCTGCATACAGATAATGTAACTTTACATTGAAATAAAGCAATAAAAACTGAAAAAACGAAAAAAAAAACCTGAGAAAATTTCCACTGGAATATGATTCAAAATAAGGAGCTGATTGCACCCTGTTCATTTGTAGAAGGCTGATAATTATACTGAGATAATTATATTACCTAGCGCTGATAGCTTGCTGCACACTGGTGGGATCCGCAATACTCTTCCGGCTGAAGTTCATGCCGCCCACAGGCACGGACAGCGCGTCTAGTTCCGCCATGCTGCTTTTCTTCTCCAATGTCTTGCCGGGACTGCCCTGAAATGAATAAAAGCAGTATTATTAAATTGCAAGTTGGTCCCATACTCTTTTTAGTACACATTTCAAGGATGTGAAATCGAGGAGCTCGTGGCTAAATAACAACAGCCGCACGGGTCGATCTTCAAGGTCAAGCAACGCTTGCCAAGGTTGGTCTGTGGATGGGTCCATCTTAACATATCGAGTTTCCTCCGTGCCTCAAGCCTTTGGTCCCGGCTGTCATTTGTAGATCTTTAGCAGTTGTTACGGAATGACAGAAGCCAGTAAATCTGACGCAACACACAACTTTGAACCTAAAGCGAAAGAAAGAGATGAAAATGAAATTTGACAGATTGTTATGATTCTAATAAGTTTTTCCTAAAGGGCCTTTTTTCCTTTTCTTTTTACTTCAGATGGGTTTGCTCTTGATTCAAGTTTAGATGAGAGATAACAGAGACAAAGTCTACGATGGAGCGAGCTTACCCAGAAGGAGCCTGTTCACTCTAACTTTGAAAATGTTAGGGTTGTAAGCTATCGGAAACACAGACGCAGGCAGAGAGTTCCACTCCTTTGCTGTGCGCATTATGAAAGACGCTTGGCTTAGTGCGAGTTGGAGGAATAGCAACAAGGTGGGGATGGTAAGTTACAGTGCGTCTGGATGTCCGATGGTAGAAGGGTGGCGGTGGGATGAGGTCGTGGATTTCTTGGGTAAATTCTCCGAAGTACAATCTATAGAAGACCGACAAGCAGGCAACGTTGCGGCGATGAGCATACCTGCGTGTTGTGTCGCGCGGGCGAGCTGGAGCGCGCGGGGCTGCTGTCAGACGACGACACGCGCCCGCTGCTGTCGGTGGAGTCTGTCACTGACTTCAACAACGTTGCGGCGATGAGCATACCTGCGTGTTGTGTCGCGCGGGCGAGCTGGAGCGCGCGGGGCTGCTGTCAGACGACGACACGCGCCCGCTGCTGTCGGTGGAGTCTGTCACTGACTTCAACAACGTTGCGGCGATGAGCATACCTGCGTGTTGTGTCGCGCGGGCGAGCTGGAGCGCGCGGGGCTGCTGTCAGACGACGACACGCGCCCGCTGCTGTCGGTGGAGTCTGTCACTGACTTCAACAACGTTGCGGCGATGAGCATACCTGCGTGTTGTGTCGCGCGGGCGAGCTGGAGCGCGCGGGGCTGCTGTCAGACGACGACACGCGCCCGCTGCTGTCGGTGGAGTCTGTCACTGACTTCAACAACGTTGCGGCGATGAGCATACCTGCGTGTTGTGTCGCGCGGGCGAGCTGGAGCGCGCGGGGCTGCTGTCAGACGACGACACGCGCCCGCTGCTGTCGGTGGAGTCTGTCACTGACTTCAACAACGTTGCGGCGATGAGCATACCTGCGTGTTGTGTCGCGCGGGCGAGCTGGAGCGCGCGGGGCTGCTGTCAGACGACGACACGCGCCCGCTGCTGTCGGTGGAGTCTGTCACTGACTTCAACAACGTTGCGGCGATGAGCATACCTGCGTGTTGTGTCGCGCGGGCGAGCTGGATCGCGCGCGGGGCTGCTGTCAGACGACGACACGCGCCCGCTGCTGTCGGTGGAGTCTGTCACTGACTTCAACAACGTTGCGGCGATGAGCATACCTGCGTGTTGTGTCGCGCGGGCGAGCTGGAGCGCGCGGGGCTGCTGTCAGACGACGACACGCGCCCGCTGCTGTCGGTGGAGTCTGTCACTGACTTCAACAACGTTGCGGCGATGAGCATACCTGCGTGTTGTGTCGCGCGGGCGAGCTGGAGCGCGCGGGGCTGCTGTCAGACGACGACACGCGCCCGCTGCTGTCGGTGGAGTCTGTCACTGACTTCAACAACGTTGCGGCGATGAGCATACCTGCGTGTTGTGTCGCGCGGGCGAGCTGGAGCGCGCGGGGCTGCTGTCAGACGACGACACGCGCCCGCTGCTGTCGGTGGAGTCTGTCACTGACTTCAACAACGTTGCGGCGATGAGCATACCTGCGTGTTGTGTCGCGCGGGCGAGCTGGAGCGCGCGGGGCTGCTGTCAGACGACGACACGCGCCCGCTGCTGTCGGTGGAGTCTGTCACTGACTTCAACAACGTTGCGGCGATGAGCATACCTGCGTGTTGTGTCGCGCGGGCGAGCTGGAGCGCGCGGGGCTGCTGTCAGACGACGACACGCGCCCGCTGCTGTCGGTGGAGTCTGTCACTGACTTCAACAACGTTGCGGCGATGAGCATACCTGCGTGTTGTGTCGCGCGGGCGAGCTGGAGCGCGCGGGGCTGCTGTCAGACGACGACACGCGCCCGCTGCTGTCGGTGGAGTCTGTCACTGACTTCAACAACGTTGCGGCGATGAGCATACCTGCGTGTTGTGTCGCGCGGGCGAGCTGGAGCGCGCGGGGCTGCTGTCAGACGACGACACGCGCCCGCTGCTGTCGGTGGAGTCTGTCACTGACTTCCTGTAACCATAAATATTTATGATATTAGTGCGGTAAGTTGGTTTTTACAAACGAGTAGACGAATGTGTAAACCATAGTCACGAGTTTGTAAATACCAATATGTGCACGTGTGTCATCTCGTTTTGCAACACATTTGCGAGAAAACAGTACAATAGGTAATGACAAACTTTTTGTTATTAGATATGAATCGGAAAGTCGCAACAATCTTTGCAGTATAAAAATGGCTCAACTCTGCAAATTCGCCTAGCTTCTGAACTTTTCTTATTTTCGTATTGTGAAACTCCTTGGTGATTTCTTGTACATTTTTTTAGGAAATTAAAAAAAAAACCGTAAAGGATACGCATGGCGCCATTCAACGGAGCGTGCGGTAAAGTAGGTACTCATTTTACTGAACGTTCCATTGCATGGTGCGTAATTTTTAACTTTCAAACAATGCTTACAGGCATTCGAAATTTTTTTTTTCAAATTCAATGAGACGATTCTGAAAATTCTAATTAAAATGACCTTAACTATATCGCTTACAAAATGAGCTGTCTATCTAGACCGGTTGGAATCAGTTCACAACGTACTGTAACGAAAAAAAAAAACCAGTCAAGTGCGAGTCGGACGAAGGATTCCGTACCGTAAACATTAATTTTTATTATTTGTTATTCTAGCGGCAATAAAAATACATATTCTTATTTTTTTTTTAAAGCGTCGTTTCGTAATGATTAACTAAAAAACGGGTCAAATATTTTTTGATAATCTAACTAACGGACTAATTAATTATTTTTTAGTTGATAATCCTATTGTATATTTTACGATTTCAGGGTTTTTCCCATATTAAAACTCGTTCATAATATTATGAGTATAGTGAACCTTTATCAGGTTTTCTTTTCTGTTACAGCTTGTATATTGGCGACTAGTGAAATTGAATCACAGAACCGGGCGATGTGGGAGGCCTATGTTCGTCGAGCGTCTCTCGGCAAATTGATGACGCACGTACCTTGACGCATGCATATTGTGTCTGTTATCAGCAGGCCTTGCGGTATCCTGATGTTGTACTAGAAGCCGCGCCGACTGCGACAGTAGGATTCTGTCGCACCACGACGGACATCTGGGAAATTGCAACAAGAAATTATTTAAGTTTGAGTGCCCCAAGTGTCCATGCACCTGTAGTTTGCGGGATTTAATGAATGTCACTGAGCGACGCTGCTATTAAAGTAACCAACTACTTTATTTTAACGATGGGAAATCTAACAACGACTTCTCCAGCCCTGAGCCGAGCGAAAAGGAGTGTCTGACTCTTACTGCGAAATCGAGCCCCGCGATACGTACGGCAGCAGTAAGTCGTTTAAGCACTGCGCCAACCGTGTCGTCATACCTTGGAGCTATCACATACCTAGTCCTCATGTACTTCTACAACAGCTGTACTTCCTCCAGCTCGCGGTCGTAGCGCTGCAGCTGTGGAACACATACCTAGTCTTCATGTAGTGTGTGGGCAGCAGCACGTCCTCCTCAAACGGGTAGGAGGGGGGGAACTTGACGGGGAACTCGTACAGGTGCGGCCGCAGCGCCTCCAGCTCGCGGTCGTAGCGCTGCAGCTGTGGAACACATACCTAGTCTTCATGTAGTGTGTGGGCAGCAGCACGTCCTCCTCAAACGGGTAGGAGGGGGGGAACTTGACGGGGAACTCGTACAGGTGCGGCCGCAGCGCCTCCAGCTCGCGGTCGTAGCGCTGCAGCTGTGGAACACATACCTAGTCTTCATGTAGTGTGTGGGCAGCAGCACGTCCTCCTCAAACGGGTAGGAGGGGGGGAACTTGACGGGGAACTCGTACAGGTGCGGCCGCAGCGCCTCCAGCTCGCGGTCGTAGCGCTGCAGCTGTGGAACACATACCTAGTCTTCATGTAGTGTGTGGGCAGCAGCACGTCCTCCTCAAACGGGTAGGAGGGGGGGAACTTGACGGGGAACTCGTACAGGTGCGGCCGCAGCGCCTCCAGCTCGCGGTCGTAGCGCTGCAGCTGTGGAACACATACCTAGTCTTCATGTAGTGTGTGGGCAGCAGCACGTCCTCCTCAAACGGGTAGGAGGGGGGGAACTTGACGGGGAACTCGTACAGGTGCGGCCGCAGCGCCTCCAGCTCGCGGTCGTAGCGCTGCAGCTGTGGAACACATACCTAGTCTTCATGTAGTGTGTGGGCAGCAGCACGTCCTCCTCAAACGGGTAGGAGGGGGGGAACTTGACGGGGAACTCGTACAGGTGCGGCCGCAGCGCCTCCAGCTCGCGGTCGTAGCGCTGCAGCTGTGGAACACATACCTAGTCTTCATGTAGTGTGTGGGCAGCAGCACGTCCTCCTCAAACGGGTAGGAGGGGGGGAACTTGACGGGGAACTCGTACAGGTGCGGCCGCAGCGCCTCCAGCTCGCGGTCGTAGCGCTGCAGCTGGGGACAACACAGGGTTTACCCGTTACTATAAATGTATTGAGGCGGATAGAGACCACGTAGCTTGAGACTGAGGCTAAGTTCGCTAACCGCGCGGTTCAAGACCAAACTAAATAGTGCTCTTCGTCTACAATATAGCACGCGCTGCACGCTCCGTCCCGTACAAGATGTTGAACCGGACGTTACCACCCGGTTCTAGTTCTACAAACCTGTTGTTCCACGCGGACTTAAAGAAAAGTAAATAGCGAAGACGATGTATCTACAACCTGTAACAGAATAAACGCAATACCTCTTAAGGGGTCATTGAACTCATCATTATGAACAAATTTGACTATGGGACCATCCCCGAAATCGCAAAAAAAAACAGCTGTTCAGTACATTTTGTCGAGTTATACGTACAAAAATGTATGGGACAGTCGATTTTTTTTCGCGATTTCAGTATTGGTCCCATAGTAAAAGTTGTTCACAATGATGAGTTCAATGACCCCTTAAGAGGTATTGCGTTTATTCTGTTACACGTTGTATAGATTTGTCTTTTTCTTCTGGTAGCGAACTATTACTGTAGCCGGGACGCATCCACGTTGGCGCCGTTATGCCAACACTACTCCGCACGCACTCACCCAGGGCTCCCTGAAGATCTTCTGGTGGTCGACATGCGAGAACTCCTTCTTGCCGATGGTGAGCACCACTCTGCCGTCGGTGGGCGAGCGGTACTGCAGCCGGGACGCATCCACGTTGGTACCATTCTGTAGTCTGCTGCCTGACAGCTCTTCTGTCACCTTCTGTAAAGAAGATGTAGCTATACTTTACGCCAGATAAACGTGGAATAAAGTACATTGACCCACATACATTTATTGATTTTCTTAAGATCAAAATCAGAAATAATGACATAAAGCTGTCCTGAATCGACTTCTATCGTGATCCTTTACGTTTTTTAATAATGAAAATCAGTTCTTAATTTATTGTTCTAGTATCTACGAAGAGATATTAGGGAAAGGTCAATGTACTTTATTCCACGTTTATGGCTGGATTTTACCAACGCCAGATACTTAGCTTTATCGGAGGAATAATTTTGAATTTTTGACAGTTCTTCCATACAAAAACTGTCAAACGTTAAATTTATTCCACGAATAAGAGTTATCTGGCATTGGACAAATCAGCCTTATCTGGCGTAAACTATAGTGTTATAATAGAGAGGTGAATATGTTTGATATTTGTTAGAAGTACTCTCTCTAGAAATACTAATCCTGTTTATAAAATACTTTCACTGATATAAGGCTACATAATTTCTGAGTGCCATTGACTGTTGCGTTTTTTTTAAACCCGGAAAAATGCATGGTTTTCGGGAGATATGTGGGAAGCGAAGAGAAAACGCCCGGAGTCACACATTGTTTGATAACTATAATCCTCTGTAATGGTCAGTGGCATTGGGAAAAACAATGTATATCAGTAAGATAAGCACCAGTTTTAAATGTACAATGGATGGCAATATAATTTTTTATATTATTGTTCTGGTACAATTTACTAACAGCTTTTTAATCAGATCAATATACTCTAAATAAAACTACAGGGAAATTCAATGATATCAATTAACGGCCGTTTTCAATGACCGATCTATCTTTACATCCAGCTACTAAAGATATAAAAACCTATCACTTTATTCATACTTGCTGTACAATAATCTACTGACGTTAAATATTATGTACCGAAGTTGTAGATCTATTGTCAGGAGGACGGATATCCACAAACTTAGATCGGTTATAGAAAACGGCCGTTAAACAAAGATGGCAAAACGAAAGATTACCGATTTGACTCCGTTTCAAGCCTTAGACGACTTGGTCAATAAAAAAACCGGCCAAGTGCGAGTCGGACTCGCGCACCGAGGGTTCCGTACAAACACGTAGGTATATATTATAAGCAAAAGTTGCGGTTTACGATTTATGACGTATTAAAAAAGAACTACTTACCAGATCTCCTTCTAATCAATTTTCGGTGGAAGTTTACATGGTAATGTGCATCATAATCATATTTTTTAGTTTTATCATTCCCTTATTTTAGAAGTTACGGGGAGGGGACACATTTTACCACTTTGGAAGCGTCTCTCACGCAAACTATTCAGTTTAGACAAAAATGATATTAAAAAACCTCAATATAATTTTTAAAGACCTATTCATAGAAAAAAATCTTAATGCGGTTCACAGAATATTTCTACTTACCAAGTTTCAACGGCATAGTTCTTATACTTTCGGAGAAAATTGGCTGTGACATAAGGACGGAAAGACAGACATACAGACAGACATGACGAATCTATAAGGGTTCCGTTTTTTGCCATTTGGCTACAGAACCCTAAAAAAGGATAATGTTAAATAGTATCTCACCTTGACGACACCCGCGGTGTCAGTCCTGAAGTTGAAGTCTCCGAAGATGAAGTAGGGCGCCGCGTTGACGTCAGAGTGCAGGTGGCGCAGCGTGTGGCGCAGTGCGCGCCGTCGAGAGCGGCAGTACACCTGCGGGCACGAACATACCTGATAAGGCTAACAACTCACGGAGCGATTTCCACCCGCGACCATCGCGGTGGTGGAGCTGCGGTTTTATTTCTAAACACACGAGACCGGTTATTTGCGCGGTTACGCAGCCGTCGCGGTTGCGATCATCGCCCGCAGACGTGGCGGGCGATGACCGCGAGACGGGCGGTTGCAAGACGGGCAGTAAAACGATCAGTTGAGATCCAGACCGCCATGGACCTAACTAATTAGTAGTTCGATTTTAATATCCATTTTTTATAAGGTTTGTTTAATTTAATTTTAAACATGCACAAACATGTCATTATGCCACAAGTCACTGGTGCAAAATAGCATTGGATTTCTCATGATTTCTGTACCCATCGCCCCCCGCTGGCCACCGCGGTCGCCCGCCAACCGACCGCAGAGCGCGCGGGCGCCACCCGCCGAGGCTGCGGGTGACCGCGGCCTGCGCGATTCTACTAGTTGCCCGCCGGTGCAGCGGGAACCGCAAAAAACCGCGCACACCGCGGGCGTAAATCGCGTCGGGAGTTGTGCTTTAATTTTGAACATATATATCTGCATTCTACAGAAGCTGCGAGCCCGCAACCGCGGCGGACGCGGGTGGAAATAGCTCCGTGAGTTCTTAGCCTAAGCCTCCACTACTCGCGAGCTTGTAGAAAGGGCACTTCGCTTTTCTTCGTGCAACCTCGCCTCGCTTTGGGCGACCAGTCCAGTCCAGTCGTTGTCGATTTTGTGCCCGAGTCAAAGGACTCGAAGTGTCCCGAAGTTCGAACACGAAGCGTCTTACTACACTATTCGGCTCACTTCGGTTCGCGTTGAGCCGTAGTAAATAAGCATGTAGTTTTAATATGCAAGAGTACACATTGCAACGGCAGCTGCCACTTTAACGTTATCCATGATGCTTAACGTGACCCCTCACGTTAAGCATCATGGATAACGTTAAAGTGGCAGCTGCCGTTGCAATGTGTACTCTTGCATATTAAAACTACATGCTTATTTACTACGGCTACAGGCGGCTGAGTTCCTCGCGAAGTTGCTCGACTGTCTGACTTCGGTCAACTTCGAAGAGTACATCGTCGGAGTAACTTCGGGAGTAGTGTAGTGCTTAAACACAAAGGAAACGGAGACTATGAAGCAAGAGAGCGAGTATGCAGAACAGAGTTATGTCCCGCAAACCTCCATTGGAAAGGGAGGATCTCCCGACCGAACGATTGTTGGGTCTGGTGGGCATCTGCCCCATAGTTGATATTCGGACTTTTAAATCGCACGGGGAACTCTGATACTTCGATGCAAGATTTCACAAGTAAATCACTGCTGGCGCGATATATGGCGTTGCGGTTATTTTTGTTACGGATACGGATATTGAAAAAAAAAAGGTGCATTCTGCTAGATCTTAAAATAACTTGTATAACACTTACAGAAGGGAACGGCTCAATGGCCTGCAGATTGGAGGCGTCGTGGAACAGATGTATGTTGACGAACTCGATGGCCGTGCCTCGCATCCACCAGCGAGTGCGCAGGAATCCTTTGCGCGACCACTTGCACTGTAACAAAACAGAGCATGGTGAGTATTTGAGGTAGAGCAGTAGAGCGGAAATTGAGACACGGAGTTTAAAAAAAAAAAAAATTCTAAGTATCACTAGCTGATCCGCGTAATTTGCTATACTGCTCTGCTACTGTTTGGCGTGATGTTTTATAGCTTTTTTCAATAAATGGGCTATCAAACATTAATTATTTTTTTAATTCGAACCAGCAGTTCCTGAGATAAGCGCGTTGGACCAAACAAACTAACTCTTCAGCTTTTGATATTATACGAGTAAGTGTAAACTAGCTGATTCGAAAAACGCTGTTCTGCCATCTACCAAATATACACAAGTTTCATTAAAATCGGTGAAGCCGTTTCGGAGGAGTTCGATACCAAACACTGTAACACAAGTTTTTATACAACGTGTAACAGAATAAACGCAATACCTCTTAAGGGGTCATTGAACTCCTCCTTATGAACAACTTTTACTATGGGACCAATACTGAAATCGCAAAAATCGACTGTCCCATACATGTTTGTACGCATAACTCGACAAAATGTACTGAACAGCTGATTGTTTTTTCGCGATTTCGGGGTTCTGGTTAAAATGCTAATCTCTAAGCCCCAAAGTCTGTAGTTGCCAGCTTAGTTGCGAGGCTATTCTACTCCTTATCATCTACATCTACTTAATCACTAAGATTTTTTTAATTGACTTCCCTAAAAGGAGGAGGTTCTCAATTCGGTTGTATACCTAACTCCGTCAATTATGAACCGATTTGAAAAATTCTTCGAGTTTTATTTATTTTTTTATTAAAATCGGTTACGAAGTTTGAATATTAAATCGAAATAGCTGGAATTCGTTTACTTGGATGATGGTTTTTGTCATCCAATTAATCGAAATTGCGTATTTTGCTTTTCTGCGATTTTGCACCACTAAAAAGTGATAACATAATATTTCATAATAATCTTTTTACAAAAAAATACAACCGACTTCCTGATTAAAAAAAACACCACAAAGTAAAAAATAACTTTAATTTCGGTGACAACATACAAAGAAACTAACAAAAACACCGACTTCCAAAATTTAAGTTATTTTTGAGCAACATCGTATGCGTCGCATTTTTAGGGTTCCGTACTCAAATTGTAAAACGGGACCCTATTACTAAGACTCCGGTGTCTGTCCGTCTATCATCAGGCTGTATTTCATGAACCGTGATAGTTACAGTTGAAATTTTCACAGATGATGTATTTCTGTTGCCGCTAAAACCACAAATACTAAAAAAAAAACAGAATAAAATAAACAATTAAGGGTGATTTCCTTGCCGTTATAGTATATACAATGTATAGATAATGATACGGAACCCTTCGTGCGCGAGTCCGAATCGCATTTGGCCGTTTTTTTTTATTAATGCTCCATTCCTATTGGTCGTAGCGTGATTTTATATTTTTAGAAAAATAGAGAATGCCTAGAATATTAGGTTCCTTTTATTTATTTATTTATTTATGTACACACAAGAAACTTAAAAAAAAAGAAAAAGTATACAGAGAATAGAGCACAAAGGTACTGCTTATTTCCCTTTGTATGTATGTGCAGGATAAAAACAACGCGTTGCACTCCGGGAGTGCCGGCAATAGTGAAAACTTGAACATTAACGTTGTGCGATTTTTTAATCATCCGTCTTACGAATTTTCGATCAGGTCACGTGTCCTGACGCGAGTTTAACATTTTAAACCCATCCCAAGAAAAGTGCTCAACGCCGCTAAATCTATTTAGTATCCCAGGCATTTGTTTTATAGCTATCCTACAGCCAAATAAGGAAACAGCAGTCACACTTTCACAGGCCAAATTACTCTGACCAAATTGCTCGGCAGTCGAATTGTTCATATGATAGTTCAAAAAGGAAAGTCATCAACTGCCAATTATGTCAAAAGCAATCCAACTGGTGTAGTGCAGGTGATTGGTTTTTGAACGAAGAGTCTCGATTTTCGATTTATCGAACGGGATCAAATTGGTATATGGTATTCGTAGATATGTTTTTATGATGGGATTTGTGTGCGTTACTGGAAAATGGCAAACTCCGTAAAGTTTTTAAATAACTCGAGAGATTGTAAACTTTCAATAAATTGTCAACTGAACATTTAGAATACTTTTTACGCATCAAAATTTTATAGTTAATAAAATCTCGAAATCATTCCGAGAAATTGTGAACTGAAATAAAACAGCCATCTCATTTAGTGAGATAGCTGTTGAGTTCCAAATAAAAAACACATTATTGACCTCCGGGCAATAACATTGTATTGAATTTCATTATAACCCGCCGCCGGGCAATAATAAAAACTTATTTTAGGTTGAGTTTGCATGACATATAATCAGACGTTTTCGTGCAGGTAGTGTGAAAAGAAATATTGACTTCTTCCAAAAAACTCGACCGACGGGACCATCATAGGGCCAAAGTTTATTCAATCGATTAAGTGTCACCACACATAATGTTTACCTACATCAGGAAAATTAAATGCTTATCGCTTTTAGTGATTTATTGCGTGGTGGGTTTCCCACATTTGTAGTGATCTTGTGAATTGGACTACCTAACTGATACTTTCTTCTTTTTAATTAATATTATGAGATCATTTCACATCAAGATTGTTGTTTTTTTTTGCTCTTGACTGTAGTGTAGGTCAGAGATGACAGACAAAGTCTACGATGAAGCGAGGTTATCCAGAAGTAGCCTGTTCACTCTAACTATGAAAAGATTAGGGTTGTAAGCGTTCGGAAACACAGACGCAGGCAGAGAGTTCCACTCCTTACTTGTTTACATTAATTTAACTAATTTAACCTTTCTGGTATAGACTTTGTTTGAAGATTAGTCTAAAAACTCAAGACTCTCGTAAAATGAGCCACGAATACGAAACGCCGTAAAGAGTATGTTTATCAATATGTCCGAATGTTTTTCGAATCAATAGACTAGTGTCTGTATCAATAAATTGCAAGTCTATTTAGTCCGTCAGAGGATTGAAAAATAATGGACACGAATATTTTGTTTTTTTTTTTTTAATATTGACAAAGATGAAACGCATAAAAACTCGTGAGTGGGGCTCGTGACGTCAGAACGCAAAATTTAAAGGAGTCGTATCTTCGTCAATTTTGGTTTAAGTAACAAAAGAAAAAAACACAGCTTAGTATTTTTTGATAATCTAACTGACGGACTAATTAGATTTTTTTCAGTGGACAAGGCTGGGTTTTTTGGTGGATTATGTTAATATCTAAACTCCCCGACTCTTGAGCAAGTGTCTGTGATCTTTCAGCTAAAATTATGATGATGAAGGTCAAAAAACCTACCTCCGGAAAGAAATGCTGCGGAAACTTGGCCTTCTCCTTGGTGGTGACCTTCTCGATGTTGCCGGCGTGAACCTCCTTGCCCGTCGCCTCCACGTAGGCTTTCAGCTCGAAGTCCCAGATCTTGAGGTCCGTGAGCGACGAGTGCGCGAAGTACATGTTGCCGAGGGCCTGGAAATGTGACGTCACAGTTGTAAAAGAATTCTCCGACCGTTTTTTTTATATTTGTTTGCTCTTGAGTCTAGTCTATAGAAGGCGCCAGATAAATGTGCAATAACGGTCATTGACCCGCATGCATTTTTGACATTCTCAATATCAAAAAGAGAAATAAAGACATAGAGGCTGTCCTGGGAGGCTAATCTCTAAACTCGAAGTCCGTAGTTTCAGGCTTAGTTGCGGGCGGGATATTCTACTCAGTATCACCGAACCACTAATATCAAACTATAATTATTCGTTTAATTGTCAGAAAACAAATAAAAGCTTAGAACCTGTTCATGATTCTAGAAAAACAATAAAATCTGTGTCTGGAATGTCGTGGTTAGGGTTGTCAAGCGTCCATATAAAGCCGGACATAGCCAGGTTTTTAGGATGCGTGGCCGATCAAATTAGGGAGTGTCCGGGTTTTATTATGCTTTTAATACTTTACCAGATTTTCACTGAAAATCGCATTATAAAGAAGATTGATTCAGCCTACACTCATGTAATTAGTCTTGATTATCCTTATCTGTAAGGTGAATAATGCTCCAACCAGCCCGCGAAATTCAAATTTTCTTACGTTTTTTTTTTCAATTTGCAGGCCAGTGCTAGGTTGTATGTTGATTAAAATATTATTCGCAGCTGTAAGACATATGTAGTTACAGAATTATAATCATCAAAATCATCAATACAACGCTCTAAGTTCATAAAGCTCTAGGAATTACTTTTTCTGTTTTTTTTTTTGTTCCTGCAGCTTACCATCCCTACCTTGTTGCTATTCCACGAATTCGCACTAAGCGATTCCAAACGTCTTTTATAATGCGGACAGCAAAAGAGTGGAATTCTCTGCCTGCGTCTGTGTTTCCGAACGCTTACAACCTTAATCTCTTCAAAGTTAGAGTAAACAGGCTCCTTCTGGGTAAGCTCGCTCCATCATAGACTTTGTCTCTGTCATTTTTGACCAAGACTAAGGTCAAGAGCAAACCCAACACAAATAAAAATAAAAAAAAATAAAAAAAATGGTGTTTTGATAATTATAATTCTGTAACTACATACGTCTTACAGCCGCGAATAATATTTTAATCAACATACAACTTAGCACTGGCCTGAAAATTGCAAAAAACGCAAGAAATTTTGAAATTCGCGGGCTGGTTGGAGCATTCACCTTAACCTCAAATTGTAATACAATAATTTATTGATAAACAACTATTTGTTCTTCCGCGGCGGGGTAGGCTAGTTTCCACCATCAATAAATTGCAAATCTATTTAGTCCGTCAGTTAGAGTATCGAAAAATAATGGACATATTTTTGTAAATCAATAAATATTGACAAAGACAAAACGTATCAAAACTCGGTAGTGGGGGCTCGTGACGTCAGAAAACAGTAAAAATTATACCACGGCGTGACGTATTGAGAATTTTAAAAGCGTCGTATCTTCGTAATTTTTGGTTTACGTAACCAAATAAAAAAAAACGGGTCAAATATCTTTTGATAATCTAACTGACGAACAAATTAGATTTTTTCAGTGGACAAGGCTTTTGTAATTAGGCCATTTATGCCTAACTCGGACATCAGCTCCTCACATTGCTAATTAGATAAATACTACGTAAAACCTAGAATAAGCGTGTCATTGTAAGAAGAAATAAAGATAATGGTACGAAATATTATTTTATAGACACATAATTCTGAATAGGATGGGTTGTCCGGCCTTTTTATTTCGGCTTTCCAGTTTTAAGACCTGGCAACCCTACAGGGTCGTGATGCTAGAGTAACTTGACCTTTGGCCTGACATTAAGTTATTATTAACGAAGATGAAGTCTCCATACAAGTCGCTTCAAATTCTGTATTCGTGTAAGTCCACATGCACAAAAAATTTTGGGAACACATTCATAGTTCGTACAGCAAACGAGTGGAAATCCCTGCCAGAATCTGTGTTTCCTAATAGCTACAACCTGGATGGAGTCTTTAAGTCAAGAGTGAATAGGTTACTTCTAGGCAAGCGTGCTCCATCTTAGACCGCATCATCGCTCATCAGGTGAGATAGTGGTCTAACGCGTGCCTAACAAAAGTAATCAAAAACAAGTAATTAAAGTTGACTAGGGAAAATGTCAAAGTTCATAATTTTCTCTTGACAACACTAAACCTACGCGGCGTATTTAGACAAATGATACTTATGCAGCTGCTTTAATTAATACTTCCTTTTTAGGGATCTGAATCTCTTTTCGTTTGTATGGAAAAACAGAACCCTTATAGGATCAATCTGTTGTCTGTCTCTGTCTGTCCGTCTGTCACATCGATTTTCTCCGAATCTACTAGACCGATTCAGTTGGGGGCACAGACCTATACTGGCATGACCTCCGCCGCTTATTTTATTTTGTATAGTAGCGGCGCACTATCTAACATGCATATATGGGTAGAGGACACTTCAACTAACATAAAATGTTGGGGACATGGTATCCGAAAGAGTAATTTTGCCAAGATATTTCGAGGTATAAGTCTCCATGTGACAATCACGATTATCATTAAAAAATACTCAGTCCCATTTTAGCATATCATGCACACATAAATCTATGGTAGTCGATTTTTGTACCCTGGTAAACCTATAGAGAATTAGAAATGGCAAAGGAGCAATGGAGGTAGCTATTGAAAACCCATAAAAACAGAAAAAACTCACAGTAAACTTCTCCGGAGAGCTGAAGTCCTCGTCTAGAAAGATCCTGATCTTGTCAAAGAGCCTCAACTCAGGGCAGTCGCAGAGCCTCTGGACGAAATCCTGGACGTATTGCATGGACTTCTCGTAGGCTTTCCCGCCGACCTCCTGAAGATGTAGCGCGATGAACTTCGGGTCCATTCGGCACACGGCCTGCAGGAACTCCGACGTCCATATTGGTAGCATTACTGAGGGCTGGGGAAGAAAGGAAATCGATAATTATTATTATGTTGGCAACAGTGTGCCAATTCTAATAATTTTCACGTTCGCATCTCAATCGCAAACTATCACAGGTAATGTATAATTTCAACGCGATGTCAACAAAACTTTGTAACAATTGATTATTTTTAAAAGAGTGTCCGTGGAGTTTCTTGCACGTTCTTCTCCATAGAGATCTACGCTTTGGAACGTGCAAATAACTTCATCTTTTTGGACCGACCGACCTTGACAATTCAAAAGTGCCTGTAAGAGGTTTAATTGAAATAAATGTTTGAGTCTTTGAGTGAAAAATTTATGAAAATTAAGGCTTTCTTGACAGTTCGCGATTGACATGCGCTTGCGAAAGTTGTTTAAAACATTAGTAGAACTGGCCCTATGATTAAATAAAAAAAAAACGGGTTGCAATCCGGGACTGCCGGCGGAAGTGAAAACTTGAACATTAACGTTGTGCATTTTTGTCTTACGAATTTTCGATCAGGTCACATGTCCTGACGCGAGTTTAACATTTTATACCCATCTCAAGAAAAGTGCTCAACGCCGCTAAAGAAGTTTTCACTTCAAAAACCAGATGTTTATTTGTGTTAAAACGTTTTGGGAACACATTCATTGTGCGTACAGCTAAGGAGTGTAATTTCCTGCCAGTCTTTTTTTTTATACAAAACGGGGAAACTCTTGGCCCAAATCTCACCTGATGGAAAGTGATAATTAGGCCGAAGATGGAAGCGAGTTTCACCCGGAATCCTCTTACACAGACGAACTGGCTATCATACCTCTAACTGCCGGAACACAACAACGCTGTTAAAATTGTTGTTATGGCGACAGACTTAGACATGATGGTGGTAGCTTGCCAGGCGGACTTAGAACAAGTCCTACCACCAACCAAACCGAGCAAAAAAATTGCCCCCGCTGGGAATTGAACCCGGGCCCTCTGGGTCTGAATCAGGTGGTATAACCACCAGACCACGGAGGCGGTTAGTGTCACCTGTTTAGCACCACCCGGGGACCACGTGTATAGGGATTCGCTGAACGGTATTCTCCTACGGACGCGGCTGACTCGGCCCCCGAACTAGTCTGTGTTTCCTGATAGCTAAAACCTGTGAGTCTTCAAGTCAAGAGTGAATAGGTGACTTCTAGGCAAGCGTGCTCTATCCATCATATATCTACCACATCATCGCTTACCATCAGTGTGCCAATTCTAATAATTGTTAAATTCGCATCGCATTCGCATCTCAATCGCAATCTGTCAAAAATGTATGAAAATTAAGGCTTTTTTGACAGATTGCGATTTACATGCGAATGCGAAAATTGTTTAAAAATTAGTAGAATTGGCCCTCTGTGGGCTAATTCACGTAACTAAATAAGTGCTGTTGCAGTGCAGTTGAAGTTAAGCTTCGATCAAAACAAAGCTTTTCGTATTCTCTACCGCTGTCAGACACGCTCGCGTCAAGTTCGCGTCGCGCGAGCGCAATAGCGTCATTCTACTGTAGCGCGTCTTTGGTGCGTGTTTCGGAACGCAACATGATCGGTATTCCACTATTTGTTGGACGTCTCAAAATAATAGCTTATAGGTTTAAGTTTAAGTTTTAATATTATAATGACGTCATGTTCATTGAAATGTAATCGATTCTATTCAATTTTTAGTGAGTAATATTTTTCTCTCCACCTTAAGTAAGTTTGGTACAGTTTGGCTGTCTTGCAGTTGACATGCAGTTCACACGCAGCTTACGCGCAGTTCAAAGATTACAAGAATACCGTTTATCACTCAAACTTGAACTTAACTGCAACTGCACTTAAACATAATCGGCGCGTCATAAATAGTATATGATGAACTTAACTGCAACTGCACAAAAACTTAATCGGCGCGTCATAAAATTACGTGAATTAGCCCTCTGGTGATTTAGTAGTTAAACGCGTACCTATCAATAGTAAAAATAAATCGGCTTAAACATACACTTCCAAAGCTATTACAAAGTAAAGTTGCCTGGCAGCGAAAATAGGAATTGTAGACATCAAAAGTGTTGAATATTGCACCGTCGAGCTCGAGTCGACCTTTGAAAAGTTTTCCAATTTAATCCGGTGCCATTTTTGTTCGAGAGTGTCTCTCGTTGTTGTTTTAGACGGCAAGTCACAATTTCAGCAGTAGATTTACAAATCACAGACTGAAGTCTTCTATAAATCAAAGAATGAATAAGACAACAGGCTCCTTCTGGGTAAGCTCGCTCCATCGTAGACTTTGTCTCTGTCATTTCTGACCAAGATTAAGGTCAAGAGCAAACCCATCACTTATAAAAAAAAAACCGGCCAAGTGCGAGTCGTACTCGCGCCTGAGGGTTCCGTAAGCAGAAGTTGCGATTTATGACGTATTAAAAAAAACTACTTACTGGATCTCGTTCAAACCAATTTTCGCTGGTAGTTTACATAGTAATGTACATCATATATTTTTTTTAGTTTTATCATTTTCTTATTTTAGAAGTTAAGGGGGGGGGGACACATTTTACCACTTTGGAAGTTTCTGTCGCGCAAACTATTCAGTTTAGAAAAAAATGGTCTTAGACACGGTTGGCGCAGTGGTTGAGCGATTGACTGCTGCGCAGCATGTCGCGGGTTCGATTCCCGCACGGAACAAATATTTGTACGACCTACATGAATTTGTTCCGAGTCTGGGTGTTTTTCTATCTATAATATGTATGTATTATAGCCATCTCGTTACCATAACACAAACATTAGGTTGCTTAGCTTGGGACTATATGGCGTTGTGTGAAATGTCCAAGGATATTATTATATTATTATTATTATATTATATCATTTTTGAAGACCTTTTCATTTAGTGCAGTGTAGACATATTCTTTCAGTGTTAGATAGCCCATTTATCGAGGAAGGTTATAGGCTATATTATTATATCATCACGCTAAGACTAAAAGGAGTCGAGCATTAATGGAAAATGTGACGCAGACGAAGTTGCGTGGGACAGCTAGTAATATTATAAAACAAAGTCCTCCGCCAGGTCTGGCTGTCTGATCGCGATAAACTCAAAAACTACTGCAACGGTATTCATGCTCCTTTCACCAATGGATAGAGAGGTTCTCGAGGAAGGTCTTAGTATGTAATTTGTCAAGCGGGCTAAGCCGCGGGCATCAGCTAATTAATATTTTGATTCTAATATGATTCTCCTAAAGTGCCCTTTATAGCACCCCTGTTCCCTTAAAGCCTCACCGTAAATACGTAGGTGCAGTTAAATTGAAGTGTAATTTCCTCCTTGGAACGGATTGACAGCGTGCCTACTTCACCTTCACTTCACCTAATTTTCTACTACGGCAGCCAGTTTATTCTGTCAGTATCTGACCGTGTAAACTGAGGTGAACTGAGCATGAAGTGAATTGCTATTTCATCTCGTTTGTTGTTTGGATTGACAGCTTACTTAGTTTTTACTTCACCTAAGTTTCTATGGAGAGAACAGCCAGTCTATTCTGTCGGCATCTCACCGTGTAGGTATACTAAGGTGGAGTGAACGACAAGTGAGCTGTCATTCGGTCTTGTTTGGATGGTATGACAGCTTACTTGTAGTTCACTTCGGCTAAGTGTTCACTTCGATATGTTTACAGAATCGACCGGCTGAATAGCACGACTGCTTAGTCGCAGATCGAAGTTTATTTTAAACTAGCTGACCCGTGCAACGTCGTCTGCGTATCATTTTTCATTACTGCTCCGCTTCTATTGGTCTTAGCGTGATGAATAGCCTATAGCCTTCCTCGATAAATGGGCTATCTAACACTGAAATAATTTTTCAAATCGGACCAGTAGTTCCTGAGATTAGCGCGTTCAACCAACCAAACAAACAAACTCTTCCGCTTTATAATATTAGTATGGATATGAAAAAAAATATATATGATTAAAGTACTATGCCATACAAATAATTTAATCTATTTGCATATTTTGTATTCTATCAATCATTGACACAAAAGTCATTTCAACGATTTAATAGCTCTATCGTAAAATCTGTGCATTGAAATTAGCTTAATCCAATAATTGCACATATTTTTTCACAGAGATTTAACAGCACAATTATCGTTATAATAGGATATGGTTACCACAGGATGTGACGCAGATTGTGGATAACCCTTGAATGTAACGACCGCTAGTTAGTTAACCGCGTATTTTATGGGTTTGTTTTGATGGAAATATTTCATCACAGCCATGACACCGAATTACTAAAAATAGAGCAGTTGTCGATGTACCAATTAAAATTGTTATGAAACAATAGGTTTTTAGGTCTTATTATCACTGAAAAGAACGAACATTACTGAAAGAACGAACATTTACAGTAGATGGACCACCGGATATACTTCATTCTCAAAGCCTGAAAATACTTGATAATAACATTAATAACACTTCAATTGGTTCTCGTTCCGTGTAAATTGAATTCCGGAAAAGGTAAAAAAAAAGACGGCGCGGCGCCTTCCTTTTTTTTTTCTATAACATAATCAAGATTTTAATAAATCTTGATTAGATTTACACAGTTACAGTTTCTAATCTATTTGTGTCTTATTTATAAAAAATAGAACCGACTTCTAAATAAAAAAAAAACAACAAAGTCAAAAAAACTTTAAGTACAAAAAATTTAACCAACTTCCAAATCGGTCTTCAAAGTCGGTGTTTTTGTTAGTTTCTTATTAAAATCCAAATTTCCTATCCAATCGAGAAGAATCCTTTCAGGTAAAATAATTTTTCAAAACGGTTTATAAATGACGGAGTTATGAGGTAACAAACATGAAAAAAAAAATACAAACGAATTCGCAAAAAATACATTCGATAATGCGAAACTGAGTTTGATAAGCTTTCACACTTAAATCAATTAACCTATTTTAATGAATTTTGGTACAGCGTTAGATAGAACCATCGAGATGGTTATAGGCTACATAAACACGAGCCAACCCGCGGGAAAAGCAAGTATCCAATACATTAAAGTCGCCTTGTAGAAAAGCAGGTCACAGCTTTTGTTCTATGACCAAAGCCAACCAAAATCTTAAACTTAAACCCTCAATCCAACCTCACCTATTTTAAAATTAACACATCAGAACTGTAGTAATCCTTCTTTGTTTTTCGCCGTCACTAATAGAACCAACCTCCTGAGCGCCGGATTGCGATAATCCTTCAACACATTAATTCAATTTGACTCATTTGACTTTTGAACTCACCTCTGAGGCGTTATGTAGTAACTAGCTGACCCGCGCAACTTCGTCTGAGTCACATTTTCCATTACTGCTCCGCTCCTATTTGTATTAGCGTGATGATATATAGCCTAAAACCTTCCTCGATCAATGGGCTATCTAACACTGAAAGAATTTTTCAAATCGTTCCTGAGATTAGCGCGTTCAACCAAACAAACAAACAAACTCTATATTTAGATACATATATATAGATGTTACTAGCTGACCCGCGCAACTTCGTCTGCGTCACATTTTCCATTAATTCTGCGCTCCTTTTTGACTTAGCTTAATGATATAGCCTATAGCCTTCCTCGATAAATGGGCTATCTAACACTGAAAGTTCCTGAGATTAGCGTGCTCAACCAAACAAACAAACAAACTCTTCTGCTTTATAATATTAAAACTCAGAGGTTCTCAGATTTTGTTGTGCAAGGCGTTGCGAACGTTCGACACTCGACCTTCGTGCGCGTACCTGAGAGTTTCTCTGATTTTGTTCAGCAAGGCGTTGTGAACGATCAGGTGAAGATTCTCCCATACGGCGTATTCTTGCTGCCCGTGCTTGAGAACTATGTTTAGTAAGTTGAGACCTGGCTCTCTTAGGCATTTTCAAATGTTTAAGAAAATGTTAACAGCGTGTAATATTCTAGCTCTGAAAAGAACTGTTGTGTAGCCCTGAAAAGAACTGTTGGTTAGCCCTGAAAAGAACTGTAGGTTAGCCCTGGAAAGAACTGTTGGTTAGCCCTGAAAAGAACTGTTGTTTGGCTCTGAGAAGAACTGTTGTTTAGCTCTGAGAAGAACTTTTGCGTAGGTGTAGTTTTAAGAACGAAATCTAAACAAAATCGCACGAAAATTATTAGACTTCGCGCACGACCGCTCGACCGCTGCGTAGGGAGCCGACGTACTTATACTTATCTATGGAGCCGACCTTGCGGCTGAGCCGCGCGGGTACCTTACTCATAGATCTAAACTCCGTCCCGCACGCGCACCCCCGCCTTGGTGACGTCCAATCCGCAACGGGCCGTGCAGCAGAAATCGTATTATTTTAATTTCGCCGTAACATCAAAACCAAACGTCCGATTTTAATCATTCAAAGACCAAATATTATCTACATAAACTGTACTTAGTGATGAAATACTTTATTTTGATAAAGATTAATAGCATGAGTAAAATAAACGCGTTTGAATGTAGTCCAAAAAAAATCAAGATTTTTAAATAAAAAAAATGGTTGTTGTGCCTCACTCGACATAGATAGGTATAGTGTGTCGCCATAGGTGGTTTAATAGTCTTTGTGTGTCGCGGACTTTTTTGTAGATATTTATAAGATGTACAATTAATTAGAACAATGTATGGTTCTATCTTTTATAGTTTAGGCAGCGTACACAAAATAAGTAACTTTTCTGGTTGATTTTTACACCTTGTGTCCGAAAAACCCAAATATCTTACGGAACCCTATTTTTTTCCAAAATAAAATATAGCCTATGTTACTCGTGAATAATGTAGCTTTCGAATGGTGAAAGAATTTTAAAAATCGGTCCAGTCGTTTTTGAGCCTATTCATTACAATCAAACAAACAAACAAACAAACAAAGTTTTCCTCTTTATAATATTAGTGTAGATAACGTGGCTTTGATGATGAGTGACTACCGCACGGGTCAATTTTCAAGGTTAAGCAATGCTAGCCGAGATCAGTTTGTGAATGGGAGACCATCTTTACATACCGAGATTCCGCCGTACCTCGGAACTCGGAAGATGCCGTACCTCATTTGTAGATCTTTGGCTATCGTTACGGATTGTCAGAAGCCAGAAAATCTGACTTCATGTCTTTAAGAAGTACCGTGTTACCCAGTCACTGGTTATAAAGGTCTGGAAAGTAGCCGCTCCACGTAAAACACTGGTAAGTATTCAGATGAATGTGGTTTGACTGGAAGCCGACCCCAATATAGTTGGTAGTATTTTCTGAGACTGTGTGTCTGTTCTGTGAGTGATATGAATGCTTATTGTTTGAAACGGGACGACCCTCGTTCAGGCGTATATAAAACTGTCTATTCTAAAGGTTCTCTGGGAGAAATCGTTGCAATAAGGCGCTCATTTCATCAATCTTGTAGGATACATTGTCTAATATGAATGTTTAATAAAAATAGGTAGGAGATGCTGATCCAATTACGAAAATTCTTTCACTGATAGGTTTTTTGTCTCAAAACAATGTATGGTTCTTGCGGGAACACGGGAGGTAAACCATGGAAAAAGGCAACGAGTAAACTTAGGGTTTACGTTCTGGAGTGGAACGAAACGAACGTGTTTCGGAATACGAAGCTTAGCAAGGCCTCCCCCATAAGGTGGACCGATGATGTGGTTAAGAATGAATTCGAGATGCACAGGATTGGTCGATGTGGAGATACTTGGGGAGGCCTATGTCCGGCATGGACTTGTGAGTGGAGCTGGAATCATTCGGCTGAAATGATGAAGATAATAATGGTCAAAAGCAATCAATCGGGTCGATCTTCAAGGTTAAGCAACGCTTGCCCAGGTTGGTCTATGGATGGGTGACCATCTTAACATATCGAGTTTCCTCCGTGCCTCGGAAAGCACGTTAAGCCGTTGCTCCCGGCTATCATTTGTAGATCTTTGGCAGTGTTACGGATTGTCAGAAGCCAGTAAATCTGACTCCAGTCTTGCCAAGAAATACCGTGTTACTCATTATTGGGTTGTGGAGGACTGGTAGGCAGCCGCTCCACGTAAAGTACTGGTATTCAGCTGAATCCCGTTTGACTGGAAGCCGACCCCAACGTAGTTGGGAAACGGCTAGGCAAATGATGAATAATGGTCAAAAACTACACCACTAACCCACTCTAACAAGCACACCAACTAATCTCCATTCCCTGTTCCAAAAGAGGCCTTTTCGCTGCAATGGGGCAGGCAATTACAGGCCCCAACCTACATTCCTACAGTTTACCAGGCACAATAGCAAAATGCATTGTTGCCAGCTTCACCCTAAGTGCATAAATCGCTTGAAAGCCTCGACGGGACGTAAGTAGGCGGTACGAAGCACCCTTGTAAATAGCGCTCGCAACCTTGCTGCCTGGCTAATCTTTTTACCTCGGTAGAGCTATTTTCGTGCTGAGGTGAAAAAGGATTTATGTTTTCGTAGATAGATAGATGGAATTTACTTTATTGTACACCAGAAATGTACTGTAACGAGTGATAGATGGGTCTAGAGATAGATTCAATATGGTGAAAAGTTTTTGGTATTTTTTTATCTTTCGTTTTACCTACCCGTGTTTAGGGGGTCTACTCTCTTAAGCCCGAAGTCCGTAGCTTCGAACTTAGTGACGGACGTGTTCTACTCCGTGTCACCTTGACCTAACCACTTGGAATTAATAACAAAACACAATACGCGGCAACAAACCAGGTGGTATCTTTGCTCAACACACTCGACTGCTCAAAATCCAGTAGTGCGATTCACTAAGGAAGAACATCTTTACAACCAAGAAATCATCGTTGAAACATCTGATGTGGCATATATTTAACAGATGATTTCTTGGTTGTAAAGATGTTCTGCCTTAGTGAATCGCACTACAGATATGTAGATACATTCCACTCCAATGTCCGTTAATTCTTTAAAATATGCAAGTATTGTTTTAGTGCTTTCTTTTTTATCGAATTGATTTCTTTTTAATTACCTATAACTATTTAATTTTTTTTTTTTTTTTAGTTTTTGAATTATTTTGATTATTTTTAAAATAGGTACCTACCTGCTTATTCTATTTTTTTTTAATTGTTTTTGTGGACTCTCTGTACGAGTTGGTAATTACTGTTAGTGCAGAGAGTCGTTGAAATAAGATAAATAAATAAACACGATTTGTCAGTTACTGTCATATCGTATTGTCATTCATTCTTAGTTCGGCTTCGGGACTAATCGTAAGTCCCTAGGTGACACGGAGTTGAAAACGCCCGTAACTAAGGTCGAAACTACGGTCTTCGGGCTTAGAGTACTCTCTAAGCCCGAAGTCCGTAGTTTCGACCTTTACCCCCTATACTGAGATTTAAATGTCACCGGAAAATGGTATACTTCGTAAGATTGTAAACTATCGCGTGAAATTGTAAACTATTTTATCTAAATAAGACACGGATGTATTGGAAACTATTGAATTTGGATGGGATATCTTATATATAAAATTCTCGTGTCACAATGTTAGTTACCTTACTCCTCCGAAACGGCTTTACCGATTTTTATCAAATTTTATAATGCATATTCAGTAGGTCTAAGAATCGGCTACTATCTATTTTTCATACCCCTAAGTGATAAGGGTTGTCCACCCCTAACATTTTTTTTTAAATTTTTGGACACATTTTAATTTTTCTATAATGTTGTTAAAAAATACATACAACCCTAAAATTTTTACCCTTCTATGATCAACCCTTATTTTTTAATAGTCATTTTATTACTGAATAATGTGATGCAAACGAAGTTGCGCAGGCCAGCTAGTATTATATACAAAACGATTTTTTCATAATATTTCAAGAAATTAAAATCCAATTAAGATTTATTACTATATTACGGAGTCTACCACTTTCCGGTGACATAAACAAATCTGACATCTCACCATATCGTATTACCCAGGACCTGGACGGTGGATATCAAATAGATTGTCGCTTCGTGCATAATACTGGTATTAATCTGCATCTAGCCGACCCCAACAAAGTAGGGAAAAACCTCGGCAGAGTGAATTTTCCTTGACCTTAACTTTGCTCCCATTTCCAATTTTCCGGATGTATAAGTCAAACACTCTTCTTTTATTCAACCCACGCATGATTTCGGTGGTTTTCTGTCTAGTCATATTTCAGCTCAATCATACTTAAGGGTTGCCAACCGTACTCTTATATAGAGTACTAGCTGACCCACGCAACTTCGTTTGTTTCACATTTTCCATTATTGCTCCGCTCTTATTTGTCGTAGCGTGATGACTAGCCTAAAACCTTCCTCAATAAATGGGCTATCTAACACTGAAAGAATTTTTCAAATCGGAACAGTAGTTCCTGAGATTAGCGCGTTCAACCAAACAAACAAACAAACTCTTCTGCTTTATAATATTAAGTATAGATTAGCTTTTGTTGGCGACTTCGTACGCGCACCCGTTCCTCCCGTTCCAGTAGGAATTTCGGGTAACCCGCTTATAGTACGATAATATCCTATTAATTTTACACAGATTTTGAATTGAATTACTGTCGTTTCACTTAGAGTTTTTATCTTCATGTGGAGATAAAAAAACAGAGCTACACTTTTTTTTTTTTTTTTTTAGGGATGGGAAATCATCCAATGACTCCTCCCGCTCTGGGTGTAGCGGGAGGGAGTGTCAGACTTCTACTGACTAAAACCCATCCATGTTCCTTCATTGCCCTTTGTGTTCCGGAGCCACGGTGTCTCTTGCGAATAATCCCGCGACTCCGGCAGGCGTCGGCCCTTTCGGGCCCCTCTGTGTTGCTGACTCTCTTTGAGGCGCGCGTGGAACACTAACGCGCCGTCGTCACGGCCTGTCTAGATGGACGGACGGCGAGCCACCCATAGCTCGCCGTCCACAGGCCCGCGCCTACGGTGGCCGGAGGTCACCAGGTGGTGGCCCCCGACGCCCGCGGCGTCTACCACGGCGGCCGGGACGAGAGGGTCTCCTCTCCCGCTCCGCCACCTCCTTCGCTAGCATGACTGCTTCGCAGAAGGAGGCAACGGCGTCCCATTCCGTCTCGCTCCGGACCATGGCTTGGACCAGGGCCGGACGCGAGAGGTCGCCGCCGATCGCCGTTTCGAGGACACGGCGGTGCGCCGCCCAAGCGGGGCACACCTGCACAGTGTGCTCTACCGTGTCCTCCGGTCGATCCTCGCAGTGGTGACACCCGGGCGTTTCCTCCCGCCCGATTCGGTGCAGGAACCTCCCGAAACAACCATGTCCGGTGAGGACCTGCGTCAGGCGGTAGGTGAGGACGCCGTGGCGCCTCTCAAGCCACTCCTCAAAGAGGGGACTTATCGCCGCTATTGTGGCGTGCCCTGCACTGGGTTGCGATAGTCGTCGTCTCCATGACGCCATGAGATCGCGCCGGAAGTCCGTCCGCTGCGCGACAATTTGCCGCGTCAGCGGAGTTTCCCCCCGACTTAGTACCTCCGCGCGCCAATCATGCAGGCGCGCGAGGACCACCGCCTCCAGATCCCATGGCGGCAATCCGGCAAGGAGACCCGCCGCGTCGCGCGAGATCGTGCGGTACCAACAGAACTACACTTAAATCGATTGTAGATTTTCTAAAAATCGAACAATTTTTATGTTTCGCAAAAGTTTAGCTTAAAAAAAATTGCCTTTCTCCGGAAGACTTCTCAACATTTCAATACCCTATTTCTTCAAAAACTTAGGTAACCCTAACTATACTTGACCTTTGTAAGCGCCAAAACGAAGGGTCATGCATGGACATGACTCTCACATACCATAAATGATTACTCGTCTCGCTCCGCTAATTCGTCCTACGGACCTTTTCACAAAGGGTTTATGAATAAACCGTGTCTGCGGGTAAAGAATGAATTTATTTAGAAATTCGGTTCAGGTTTCCTTCAACAATTGGTGGCACATACAATGAATACCAAGTAGCTTATCATTATTTGTTGAACGTATATTTTGAGCTGATTCTAATTCGTGATAAGTTTGCCCCGTATCACATGGGAACTTATATCGGGGACCTGTTATAATATAGACTAAATATTCACATACGTATGTACACTTCTGCTAGGGACATGTCTTCAGGGATAAAATGAGGCGAAATTAGATTGCATATTTACATGGAAAATTGGAAAACCGATAGCGTTGCCTCGATCAGCGTATTAGGCGCACGAAATTCATCATGTATTTCCATTTCGACCTTTCAATAAATATTCGACATAAAAATTGTCCACGCTACTATAAAGTGTAACTTATGTTTGTTAAGTTTTCACGCCTAAACCGATGAACCAATTTTAGTAAGTGATCAGTTGGGTTTTGATACTGATATGGAATATTTTAATTCCAGGAGCTTGTTTCCTTTGAAAACTTCTGACTTTCACGCAGGGAAAGCCGCTTGTAGAACAAGCTTCTTTATACATTCTTGCTACAATTACCGAAGTGTTTGAAGACAAAAAACTTTATGTGGCAGAGAATACTCTGGAAGTTCTGATACGATTAAAGAAATTCTGTCACTGATGAAAGTGGCTTTACCGCTGAGTGCATTAGTTCGTAATACTACTGCTTATCCCGGAAAATGCTCAACTCATGTGGGGCAGGGGCAGATCCTGCCCTGTGAGCGCTAACAAAAAATATGCTCGTAGAGTTTGCTGCTGGTACCAACAGTAGCTTGTCGTCCAATCTCCACCAACCATGACACATTACTTCAACAGATTTGTAGAATTTCTGGCTATTTCCGTAACGACCTTACAAGACTATACGTTTGATAGATAACTACGACGAATGACTAATAGCCCCATAGCACGAAACGATTTCGCTTTCATCAAAGTCAGTTCCCGAAGGGTTCAAGGAGACAGTGTCTAAAGAGTAAATAGGTTTCTAGCGAGAAAAACTCCTTAAACGAAAAAATTCAATCTCGAAGCTATCTAAATATAATTGAGCTTTATTGATTTTTCCTTCAGAGCGGATACCGCAAATCGGCGAACGAAGTGTGGGAAAAGTCACAGCTAGATGCGACGACCTTATTGGGTGCTGGGGTGGACATAGTTGTGACAAATACAAACAGAGGGACCGGGCACTACACCAGGGACTCTAGACAAAGAGTCATTCTATTAGCGATTGTCGAAATGCCCGACTAAAAGGGGTTGGACTGCGAAATTTGTTAGAACGAGTCACCGCGGCCCTGGGACGCAAAGGGCATTAGGAGAAACACGGATGGGTTTTAGTCAGTAAGACTTTGACTCTTCCTCCTGCTTCGCCCACAGCGAGAGGAGTAATTCGATGATTTCCCACCCTTAAAAAAATACTATACGGGGTTGACCACGTGACATTTCGACAGCGTACGTCAAGCCTATACATTTCTGACGTTTCACGACACGCTATCACTGACAGAATATCACTTGCCTAGTGGTCCAGATTCTCTAGAGTAGACAAAGCGCCATTCAAATAGTGAATGCGTCTGTCGAAATGCCAAACTTTTAGGAATTGATTATGTGACATAAAGGTAGCGTTTGTAAATCCCAAACTTTTTGACGTTTTGACAATTATTGTCTTCGCTACCGCTGACAGAGCCAGTTCCACTCATTTTTAAACCAATCTTTCCGAAACTACATTCGGGAGGTTTCGCCTTGCGATCGGACATGTTCGGTGCACTGAGCTGCAAGTAACAATCTGTCATTTTGGCGCGTCCGTGCTTTCCGTCACATCGTGAGTCATGACTTGTTTGCTAAGTAAATTTGCTGTGTATTAAAACAAATATGGAAGTTTCGGTTTCAGTTTCGTTCGAAACGATTTCGGTTTCGGCCTTAAAAACTAGTTTGGGCCATTTCTACCCATTTTTAAGCAACACTCGCATTCGCATCTCGGTCGAAATCTGTCAAACATACCTCTAATTTCCCAACCTATTTGACAGATTGCGAATTTGCGACTTAGATACTAATGCGAACGTTGCTTTTAAATTAGATCAATTGGCCCTCTCGTCGTGACTTTGGTGGGTACTATGCACAGAAATATTATATTTATTTATTAAAACTTTTCGCACAAAAAAAAAGTACAAAGGCGTACTTTAATGCGGATCTATGGTACCTACTATGCTAAATCTAGCAATGGACTGTAGAATAGGATGCCGCTGCCCGAGGCCCAAAAACGGCGTCAAAATCGAGGACGTAGCCAGCTTAACGGACCAACAACACACGTCTACGTCATTTACACAAACACATATTAACCCAAATGCATCACTTACCGACGTAACTTAGTACCACGACGGGGAATAGTGAATAGATTAACAATATATTACTTGAGGACAATGCGGCGGCTACAGAATATGCTAAGTGCGTGACGCTGGCGTAGTTTACGCACGAAGCCTTAGTGTGCTGGGGATTGGAATTCCCATCGTCAGAAGATGGTGTAGGAGCTCGTGGCTACATAAAACAGCCGAACGGGTCTATCTTCAAGGTTAAGCAACGTTTGTCACGATCAGTATGTAGATTGATGACCAATATGACCATCTTAACGTACCGAGATTCCTCCGTGCTTCGGAAAGCACGCTAAGCCGTTCGTTTTTGTCATTTGTAGATCACTGACAGTCAAGAAAGTAACTCAGTTAGAGATGGGTAAATCCGGACTTGAAGATTGAAATGATCCGAATCCTTTAAAATCTTATCGACTCCGACGAGTTATTAAATCCGACTCGGTACGGAGCCGAATGAATGAATGATCGGTTCGGTTTATAAAACAGAGCCAAAATAAACTTCTATATCATAGTCATTACGTTACAATAAAATTGATTTAATGTTATTGATTAATCTATAATAATAGAAGAAGACACGTCGCATTCAAAAAATCCAGAAGCCCGAACAAAAAGAATGCCTTCTTTTGCGTATTTCGATCAAATCCCGAGTAAAAAGAATCAAATGATCCGAAGAACCAACCAGATCACTGGCACGGTAAACCGTGTCACTGGATTTGGTTTGAGGGATTAAAGGAGTCGAAGAGCCGATAAGCGGAGTCGGTACCGAAAGCGGACCCGGATATAATGTTTCGAATCACTACCCGGAGTCGAGATTACCCATCTCTAACTCAGTTACTGGTTTTTGGAGGGTAGACAGACAATCGCTCCATGTGAACTACTAGCGTATTCAGCAAAATCTTGGCACCAATCGTCTTCAAAGCGAGATAAACTGATTTGAACGAAGATTCAGGTCCCAGAGCCATAGCAGAATCATATTAGAATCATAATAACAACCACACAACAATCTGTCATATTTAATTTTCATCTTTATCACTAACGCATTAGGTTTAAGGTTGATTGGTGAAATTTGACAGTGGTAGCGTGATGTGTTTTCTGATTCTGCTGAAGTGGCCTTTTTAGACCCCCTGATAATCTTGAGGGCGGCTCAGAATAAAAAAAAACAAGTAGAAAGCAATGGGCAATATTTGCAGTAAAGTCAAGGATCGTTGAGATCTTCATTGATTCTTAAATGGAGACCGCAAGTCTTGCTTTAACAATTTCTTGTTGAAGTAGTTTAGCAAGATGCTCTCAGGCTACTTAAAACGATCATCGCAGGGTGGCTGATAAGAGCATGATGAGATTAGCCTATTCTATTACGCCATTTTACTAAATAAATTGGCGTAATAGAATAGGATAGTTTAGTTTCCATCATCCACAAATTGCAAAACTATTTAGTCCGTCAGTTAGAGTATTGAAAAATAATGGACACGTATTTTTTGTTTTTGTAAATCAATGAATATTGACAAAGATAAAACGCATAAAAACTCGGGAGTGGGGGCTCGTGACGTCACGAGCCGCTAAAAATTATGCCAGGGCGTGACGTATTGAGAATTTTAAAAGCGTCGTAACTTCGTCAATTTTGGTTCCCGTAACAAAAGAAAAAATACGGGTTAAATATTTTTTGATCTACACTAATTTTATAAAGAGGAAAACTTTGTTTGTTTGTTTGATTGTAATGAATAGGCTCAAAAACTACTGGACCGATTTTAAAAATTCTTTCACCATTCGAAAGCTACATTATCCACGAGTAACATAGGCTATATTTTATTTTGGAAAAAAATAGGGTTCCGTAAGATATTTGGGTTTTTCGGACACAAGGTGTAAGAATCAACCAGAAAAGTTACTTATTTTGCGTACGCTGCCTAAACTATAAAAGATAGAACCATGAATTGTTCTAATTAATTGTACATCTTATAAATATCTACAAAAAAGTCCGTGACACACTATACCTATCTATGTCGAGTGAGGCACAACAACCACTTTTATTTTTAAAAATCTTGATTTTCTTTTTGGACTACATTTAAACGCGTTTAGTTTACTCATGCTATTAATCCTTATCAAAATAAAGTATTTCATCACTAAGTACAGTTTATGTAGATAATATTTGGTCTTTGAATGATTAAAATCGGACGTTTGGTTTTGAAGTTATGGCGAAATTAAAATATTACGATTTCTGCTGCACGGCCCGTTGCGAAGTGGACGTCACCAAGGCGGGGTGCGCGTGCGGGAGGGGAGTTTAGATCTATGAGTAATATAAAGTGTCCTCCACACTATTCCGAAGTTGCACGAGGCGAAGTGCTCTCCGAAGTTGACCGAATTCCGAAGTAAGTGTCCACACACTCGAGCAACTTCGCGAGGAGCTCAGTCGCCCGTTCCCCCCGTTCCCCTCACGATAGGCATAATGGATAACGTTCATGTGGCAACTGCCGTTGCAATGTGTACTCTCGCATAATAAAATTCCTGCGTATTTACTATGGCTGACGCGAACCGAAGTGAGCCGAGTAGTGTGGACAGACGCTTCGTGTTCGAACTTCGAGTCCTTTGACTCGGGCGCAAAAACCGACAACAACTGGAAGTCGCCCGAGGCGAAGCGAAGTTGCACGAGGCGAAGCGAAGTGCTCTTCTACACTATCGTATTCGCTCAACTTCGATCAACTTCGGGAATAGTGTGGAGGCTACTTAAGGTACACGCGTGGCTCAGACGCGAGGTCGGCTCCCTACGCAGCGGTCGTGCGCGAAGTCTAATAATTTTCGTGCGATTTTTTTTAGATTTCGTTCTTAAAACTATACCTACGCAAAAGTTCTTCTCAGAGCTAAACAACAGTTCTTCTCAGAGCCAAACAACAGTTATTTTCAGGGCTAACCAACAGTTCTTTTCAGGGCTAACCAACAGTTCTTTTCAGGGCTAACCAACAGTTCTTTTCAGAGCTAGAATATTACACGCTATTAACATTTTCTTAAACATTTGAAAATGCCTAAGAGAGCCAGGTCTCAACTTACTAAACATAGTTCTCAAGCACGGGCAGCAAGAATACGTGGGAGAATCTTCACCTGAACGTTCACAACGCCTTGCTGAACAAAATCAGAGAAACTCTCTGGTACGCGCACGAGGGTCGAGTGTCGAACGTTCGCAACGCCTTGCACAACAAAATCTGAGAACCTCTGAGTTATAATATTATAAAGCAGAAGAGTTTGTTTGTTTGTTTGGTTGAGTACGCTAATCTCAGGAAATACTGGTCCGATTTGAAAAATTCTTTCAGTGTTAGATAGCCCATTTATCGAGGAAGGCTATAGGCTATATGTATATCATTAGGCTAAGTCAAAAAGGAGCGCAGAATTAATGGAAAATGTGACGCAGACGAAGTTGCGCGGGTCAGCTAGTTATCTAATAAATGACGGACTAATTAGATTTTTTCAGGACACAAGCCTATTGAGGTTTGCAGGGGTTGCTGTCTGTAGCAGACAGCAACCCCTGCAAACCTCAATAAACCAACCCTATAGCAAATATACGCTATAAAAATAGTTTGCCGAACATGGGAATCATCTCTGTTAACCTGTACCAAAATGTGAAATAGACACTTTAGAGCCGAAGCTGTCTTCACGCCTCAACTTGTATTGGCTTTTCTGCTCAATTACCCACATCTTTGCTAATTCTACCGTTAAAGCGTATTAAACGGTCAGGAAGCCATAATTTTGCATTTATAACATTAGTATGTACGAGATTAAAGGAACCACTAAAGCCTCATTTATTCCTTTATCCCATTTTTTTATCTTTTGATAGGCACGCGTTTGACCACTATCTCACCTGATGGTAAGCGATGATGTGGTCGAAGATGGAGCACGCTTGCCTAGAAGTAACTTATTCACTCTTGACTTAAAGACTCCCAGGTTGTAGCTATCAGGAAAACAGACTCCAGCAGGGAATTCTACTCCTTAGGCGTCCTCCACACTATTCCGAAGTTGCACGAGGCGAAGTGCTCTCCGAAGTTGACCGAAGTCCGGAGTAGGTGTCCACACACTCGAGCAACTTCGCGAGGAGCTCAGTCGCCCGTTCCCCTCACGATAGGCATAATGGATAACGTTCATGTGGCAACTGCCGTTGCAATGTGTATACTCTCGCTTAATAAAAATACGTGCGTATTTACTGACGCGAACAGAAGTGAGCCGACTAGTGTGGACAGCCAACAGACGCTTCGTGTTCGAACTTCGAGTCCTTTGACTCGGGCGCAAAAACCGACAACAACTGGAAGTCGCCCGAGGCGAAGCGAAGTTGCACGAGGCGAAGCGAAGTGCCCCTCTACACTATCGTATTCGCTCAACTTCGATCAACTTCGGGAATAGTGTGGAGGCTACTTTAGATGTACGCACTATGAATGTGTTCCTATTTCACTTTGGGGTCGGCGACACACGTCTTCTTTATTTATTTATTTATTTACATTCGCTTGTGTATCTAACTCATCTGCATAATATTAATTGTTCTACTAATTAATTATCCGATCCCAGACAGTCAACCTCCACGGACATTGAAACCAGTTACAAAAACGATCGATGACTATCAACACTAAAAATATAAACAAGATGAAAAACATTTTTTTGCAACTCATAATAATATTTCGTGCCAAAATAAATACGCTATCGAATCCCAGGCCCCGAGTTATATTTAGAAGCGCCGCAGTAGTTGAATTAAATAAAGCTTTATCTTATCAATACATTGTTTAATATATTGCTATCCTGACGCACACACGCTTTTATAACAATTCAAATTACATATTACCCGATTACGGTTTTTTTTTGCGTTGGAATTTCCAGTTAAGCTATGGTTTTGTGATAGCGGTGGATAGTGCTCTTATTTTACCCGAATTTCCGGCAAAAACTCACAGTGGGTCCACACAAGACTTTTGTATGTAGATTGTAGGGTACAGACTTTAAACTCACAATAAAAAAAGGGAATAAATATAATGACCACCATAAAATGCTTTGATACCCTTAGTTTTGTAACCAAAAATATCTACTTTAACACCAGAAAAATAGGCACGACTCCACTTTAAATTGTATTCGACCACCTTAGTAAATGATCAACAAATCTTAGCGAGCAAATTAATATTCAGTTAGTATAATATTCAAATTCTATAGTAACGTGTCTGCGTCAGATCCCCTCTATTGCTGGTGAAACATGTGGGTTAGGTTAGGTTAGAACCATGACCATTAGCGCGATTGGTTTAATTTTGGTGATCATTTACTATTTTTGGGTTACTCATGATTTACTTGGAGTCATTTTACTTAAATAGGATAGCAAAGTGTTAAAACTTTGGTTATAATTTTACATTAAAATGCGAGTTTCATTTTGGTGATCATTTACTACTTTTGTCTGCTATTTGTTACTATATCTGGTGGTAAGTTAAACATAAGCCAAAAATAAACTTGCCAAGTGCGAGTCAGACTCGCGCACTAAGGTTTCGAATCCGTACCACTATCTAAAAAACGGCAAAAAATTACGTTTGTTGTATGGCAGCCACCATAAATATTTAATCTATTCTGTTTCTAACTTTTGTTGTTATAGCGGCAACAGAAATAGGTACATCATCTGTGAAAATTTCAACTGTCTAACTATCACGGTTCATGAGATACAGCCTGGTTACAGAAGGACAGACAGACGGACGGACAGCGGAGTCCGTAATAGGGTCCCGTTGTACCCTTTGGGTAGGGAACCCTTAAAACTATCACATCGACATTTTGTTTGCACTGCTTTGTTGCACAGATATAATTGTGTAGAAGTTTATGGAAGTATGAATCGTGTAGAGGGTCCATTTAACCTGGTAGTCTGTGCTAGTGTCATCATTCGCTTTGGAAATGAGCTGTGACTCGTAATCAGGAGAAACCTTTACTAACGTAAGTAATGGGCGTTCTGGGAGTAGGACTTATGCAGTAGAATAGTATGAAACTGCTTCCACATACTTGAAGAGTGCCATTCATTCCAGATTTAAAATATTTTAAGTCACGTAAACCATGGGCACTCATGAATATCAGAAGCTAGGGCATCGTTCGGATTGACCGTTTTCTTAGTAGAACCGAATAGAAACTCCAAGGTTATTCGTTTAAAAATAATTGACTCTCACAAAGTATTCTGTATTACAGTGTTAATAGATCTGTGAGGACAGTGTATGTCTGTCAACAAGTATTTATATTATGTATGTCAATCCCTGTTCCTATACGTTTCTAGGTCATTTTTGGACAAATGCCTCCGGTTTTAGTCTTCGGGCTTCGGCCTTCAGATTAAGGGAAGGTCGATTAACCCGCTATCTGGACCCTTGCCATATTTCGTTCGCTTCGTGTCTATCTATACTAATATTAAGAGGTAAAATTTGTTTGTAAGTTTGTATGTTTGTAAGTTTGTATGTAGGGGGTAATCTCAGGAACTACTGGTCTGATTTGAAAAATTCTTTAAGTGTTAGATAGCCCATTTATTGAGGAAGGTTATAGGCTATATATCATCACGCAAAGACAATTAGGAGCGGAGCAGTAATGGAAAATGTGACGCAAACGAAGTTGCGCGGGTCAATGCCAAGTTTGAGGGTGGCCTTGACCCCGTTAAGTTCCCCTGGAGATTTGCCACGGGCCACGTATGTACATGAGAGGGGTTGAAAGTTGAAACACGGTTGAAAGCCAAAGCTCAAACTTTAGCTGTTTTCGTTTAGTTATTTAATAAGTAGGCCACATAAGTTCACACAACCTCACTCTCGCTGGCGGGATTTAAAGTTTGAAGCCTTGTTTTTTGTCGGGGGTTATAACTTCAGTTTAAATCAACGTTAAGCCTCGTGTTGTCATTCACTTTGAGTGGCTTTGTAGCGTCAGGCGTCAGCAGAAGCTTTTTAATAACGTTTCGAAGTTGTGAATGGGAATTCGGGGTAGGTCGGCACTGTGGGAATGTGACGTTTTTGGGATAACCGAAGCTGTGAGACTATGGAAGGATATGCGTTGTTGTAAGCAATCTGCGGACCTATGACCTGTAGGCTAATTCACGTAACTAAATAAATGCTGTTGCAGTGTAGTTGAAGTTAAGTTTCGATCAAAATAACGTTTTTCGTATTCTCTACCGCTGTCAGACACGCTCACGTCAAGTTCACGTCACGCGAGCGCAATAACGGCATTCTAATGTTGCGCGTCTTTGGTGCGTGCTTCGGAACGCAACATGATCGATATTCTACTATGTATTTGTTTGACGACTCAAAATTACGGCTTAAGGCATCTGTTACACCAAACGTATTATCTGCCGCTGACTGTGAGTATGCTCACTGTGCTGTAGTCAGCGACAACGAACTACGTTCGGTTCGGTGTGAACAAGAATTTAAATATATTATTATATTGAAAAGCGATAAACTGCGTAACGCGTGCTCACAGTCAGCGGCGGACAATACGTTTGGTGTGAACGATGCCAAAAGTTTAAGTTTTAATATTATAATAACGTCATATTTACTGAAATGTAAGTAATCGATTCTATTCGATTATTTAGTCAGTAATAGTTTTTCTCAAATATGGCCACACCATAAGTAAGTTTGGTAGAGTTTCGCTGTCGCGGTCGTGCAGTTGACGTGCAGTTCACGCGCAGTTCAAAGATTACAAGAATACCGTTTATCACTTAAATTTGAACTTAACTGAAACTGCACTAAAACTTAATCGGCGCGTTATAAAATTACGTGAATTAGCCCTCTAGTGCGGTTTGCGATAACCCGATGGATGCAAGACGCACAGGATCGCTCGTTGTGGCGACACTTGGGGGAGGCCTATGTCCAGCAGTACCTAGAGGTCGTTCAGGTGATATGATGATGAATCAGTCTGCCTGCTTTTCCCAACTATGTTGGGGTCGGCTTACAGCTGAGTACCAATATTTTGTTTATCCATTATCTTTTCTAGTGAGTCTACATCATCAAGCCCAAATGCCACTCTGCTATCGTCTTTCTCATAAATTATTATCTCTTCTAAATTCGAATAAGTTTTCAAACCCAGCCATGAACATTATTTGGACCAGTCTTCATGGAAATCTAAAGGTCACACACCTCCACACAATTTTTCTCCTGTCACAGTATCCATTTAACTACAGCTTTTACACAATATGTTGTCATTTTACTTGTACAATTTTATATGCGCAGATAGGGACGTTTAATTTCGTTCCCGGCAAACCACTTGACAAATCTTATCTATTGCGATGATTCATTAATTTTGATCCGACATGTAATAACATAGGTGTTCGGATTATAGGGTGGGGCCTGGAGAGCGCGAGCTAGCACAACTTGCGTCACTTCAATGAGTAAAGTTTATGGCACTTGAATTTTGAGCTAACTTTACTCGAACTTAAATGAGTTTGTGCTTATCTGATGGCAGAATGCTTAGGTATTATTACGCAGTTTGATAGAAAAACTCAAATTTAAGTCCAGTAATTTTTTTTGTTTCTGTTGGGTGCTTACAAGAATTTGGTTCATTATAGTTTCAGCATTTGTTTATTTATTGAAACTGATTATTAAACTAAGCCCGTGCCTGTATGGGGTCTTACCTAATTTACCGAAGTTTTCGGGCGACTTTGAAATAATATAACTTCGAATTTGGATAAACTTCAGTTGGACGGCAATTTCATAGGTAAAGACCCAATATTTTGGGAGGCAGTCTTCAGACGCGGAGGATTAATTCACAATCTTGTCCTCGTGACATGTTTTTATTAATTTAAACTTTATGTACAATAGTGGTACATAGGCGGGACATCTTGACGCAATTAGAGATTATTTTCTATTTACGCTGCACGACTAAGCAGATCTGCTGATCTTTTCAGCCATAGCTTCATCTCTTTGACTGACCTAAGGAGAAAAAACCTTCAAAATTCGAAAGTACCTGTTAGATCAGGGGCACAGATGAGTGTTTTCTAAGTCTAGTATGGATTGTTATTGAAATATTAATTAAGGTGTTAACATTCTAGCTAAAACCGCAAAACGAAAATAAAATTCAAATGTGGAATTAAATCGGTATTATTTAAGTTTGGAATCAAGTCGAACGGCTTTTCAATAATTGCCCGCTAGCATTTGACTGCTTAGCTTTTTACGTAAACAAACAGGTTGTATGTATACCCGTCTCTATTATGTATTTATTCCTTTAAGGTGGAAGCGCCAGAGTAGCCCGCGAAATTCAAATATTTTTATGTTTTTTGCAATTTGCCGGTCAGTGTGAAGCTGTTTGTTGCACAAATACGATTCGCGGCCGTAACGCATATTTATCTAAAGAATTATACCCATTTTAATTATCAATATAACCCTCTACGTTCATACAACTCGATTGAATGACTTTTTTACGAAATAACATTCAATCGAGTTCTATGAACTTAGAGGGTTATATTGATGATTCAAATGGTTATAATCCTTTAGATAAATGCTCTTTACGATCGCGAACCGTATTCTGTTCAACATACAACTTCACACTGACCGGCAAATTGCAAAAAACATAAAAATATTTGAATTTCGCGGGCTACCCTGGAGCTTCCACCTTAAAGAATTTCTTTCCTATTGCACTGTAGTACTTTACGATAAAAATGCCCATTAAGTTATAGAAATGTTGTTTTAGCATAAGGTCGCCTTTGATAGCTATCATTTAAGGATAATTTTCTTCGCTATTATGATAATTTTCCTTCCGATCCTTGAATTATAAATACCGCGTGTATCTGACATCGACGCACAAACGATTTCCATGGGTCCAGGGCATGATTCTGGACACCCCAGTGTTGGAATTTTTCGTCGGTTCTTTTCTGATTTTTTTTAAGAGTACTACAAAGTATCCGCTCAGCTGAGCTGATATTATTTGTGGCTTTATTCAGATTGCTCTTTTTAGTGAAAGTAGTTATTTAATTATTTTTTGATTAAAAATCTCATTGGGTTAGGTCAGAATAACGATTATGAGCAGTCTAAAGTAGAAAAAACCGTTGAAAAAAATAAAAAAATGAGAAAAAAGCCGACGAAAAATTCTAAGTCTAGGGTGTCCAGAATCATGCCCCGGACCCATGGAAATCGTTTGTGCGTCGATGTCAGATACACGCGGTATAGTATGTAATTTTAATGCGAGGTAGTTGTCATCATGACGTCAAAATAAAGGAAAAGACAATGGCCTCACTATGTTCACAGGGAATAGGATCAACCTGTTTATTTCCTAACTGTGACTCTAACTGGTAAATAACAATTTAATTTCACGGTCCAGTCTGACCAGAGGGGCTACTCTCTAAGCCCGAAGACCGTAGTTTCGGGCTTAGTTGCGGGCGTATTTTACTCCGTAATTCCATATCACCTATTGACTTACGGTTAGTCCCGAAACCGAACTAAGAATGAAAGAAAAGAAAGAAAACAAATTTATTTGGCACACACAGATACACACAATTTAGGTATAAGTAAAAGGGAACAAGAGGTAGGGGGGGGGGGGGGAGGGGGGCATTGATAATGCGATTCGTTAGTTACTGTGAAATCGTTTTGTTATTAATTCTTAGTGGTTTGGTGATACGGAGTAGAATACGCCGCAACCAAGCCCGAAACTACAGATTTCGGGCTTAGAGAGTAACCACCCAGATGCAGCTGAGTACCAGAATTTTACATAGAGTGATTGCCTATCTGATCTCCACAACCCAGTAGGTAACCGAGTAATGGGTACCCCTCGGCAAGAGTTGGTAGTGGTAGTCATTTGACAGTTACTATCAAATCGTGTCATTCATTCTTAATTCGGGTTCGGGACTAATTGTAAATGCGTAGGTGATACGGAGAAGGATACGCCCGCAACTAAGCCCGAAACTACGGACTTCGGGCTTAGAGCGGAACGTCGGCTTAATGTGGATTCCGAGGATTGGAGGCCATTCTGATATCACGATAGCTGGTCAACTCTCCGTGTTATTAGTTTTACATCAGTAACTACCTGATTGCTACCCTCACTTCTTTCAATGACCACAAAGCTACAAGGCTTTAATAAGAAAAAAGTTATGATCATTTTCATTCATCAATGAATACTACTAACATCATAAATGAGAAAGTTTGTGAGGCCGGATGTTCGTTACGCTTTCACGTCAGAGCGCCTGAATGAAAGGATCTTCATGAAATTTGGCACAGACATAAGTAGATTATCGTCTGGAATAAAGCTCCCAGGGACAATTTTCTAGTAAGACTATAAATAAGCTACAAGATTACTGGCTTGTGCAGTGCGTAGGTGAGACAGGCTGTGCCTCCACATAAAAATGTGGATCCGGTTAAACTGGAAGACGAAGTAAACATAATTATGTAGTTCGGAACAGGTTAGGTAGATTTAATCAAGTATGACCAGAGTTATCCCGTCCAGAGGAGCTCGTGGCTAAATAACAACAACCGCACGGGTCGATCTTCAAGGTTAAGCAACGCTTGCCAAGGTTGGTCTGTGGATGGGTGACCATCTTAACATATCGAGTTTCCGCCGTGTCACAGAAAGCACGTTAAGCTGTTGGTCCCAGCTGTCATTTGTAGATCTTAGGCAGTCGTTACGGATTGTCAGAAGCCAGTAAATCTGACTAGTCTTACCAATAGTTACCAAGAAGTACCGTGTTACCCAGTTAATTAGTTGTGGAGGTCTGGTAGGCAGACGCTCTACGTAAAATACTGGTATTCAGCTGAATTCGGTTTGACTGGAAGCCGACCCCAATGTAGTTGGGAAAAGGCAGGCAGATGATGGAAACGGTTAGGTAAATTTAATCAAGTATGACCAGAGCCATCCATTTTTAGGGTTCCGAAGAAACGGAACCCTTATAGGATCACTCGTGTGTCACTCTCCGTCTGTCTGTCTGTCACAGCCAGTTTACTCCGGATCTATTGGACCAATTCTGTTGAATATTATGGACTTTGGTGACTCAAACACGACGCGTTAAGTAAATAAGTAAATTTTTTGTGTGGGGGCCACTTTTGGGGATCAAGTTTGAAAAATTAAAAAAAAAATGATTTTCAAATTGTATCATGTGAATTATCAAATGAAAGGGCTCACTGTGAGGGTTTTAGTTATATTTTTCTTAATTTTAAATTATTGTTTTCGATGTTATTCAAGAAATTAGCCCAAAAATGATCACTACACCATTTTCTTCGAAACTACTGAGCCTAAAATTTAAAAAAATGCAGATAATAGCTCTACCTAAAGATTACTCAATCACGCCAGAACGGCTGAACGGATCTTGATGAAATTGGGAACAGAGATAGATTATAGTCTGGATTTCTGGAATAGTAGTCGCCAGCACATCAAGCTACCTGAAACTGTCAAATTTTCCCAATCGACCTTGAATAGATTTTCAACTTTATGACTAAAGTTTTAACTTTAGTCATAAAGTTGAAAATCTATTTTAGAAATTTGACAGATTGATGTGCTGGCGTCTGTACATAGGGTACTTTTCATCCCGGGAATATGTTCCTAGGGATCACACGGGCGACACCGCCGGCAGAAGCCAGTTTTATTTATATATTTTTTACTTTCTCGGGTCCCTTGAGACCCGGTCCTTTGGTAGGCGTACCAGGGGTCGAAACCAACAAGCAGAGGCCCCGTTAGACATGTAAGTAATGGGGCACCAACCGGCAATTATCCCTGTTTATTATTATTTATATGTTATTATTAGTAGGTAAAGCGGCAATAGATATAGGTAAGTAGAAACTGTAAAAATTTAAACTGTCTGCTTATTACCGTCCTTGAGATACAGGCGGACGGACGGACGGACAGATGACACTTTGGTTATGGAATCCTAAAAATATCTGATGTCCTAAACCAGGTCATGAAACATCGTGTTCGCCAAGTTTCTCCGAAATCCGTATTTATAATTTTATAACATTTTATGAAGGATTAAACGAACATAAATCTGCGGGTACTTACGTCTCTTTTATAGTATAAGTATAAAAGTATTATTATTATGAGATTGTTAAAAGGCATTTATAAAAATTTAATAAAACCAGTTCTTGTTCATTGAATTCAATTTTGTTATCTAAAGCGGTTATTACACTACCCAATCTATCGGGCCCGATAACTAGGGCGAGACTAGTGTAATAAGAAATCGGGTGTAAGGACCTTGCCATCGGGCGATCGGGTGGCTCCGATCTCCCTGCTCTGTCTATCACCTAGTGTAAGTAAGAGACAGGGAGGCAGGGCCCTGCCGCAGTGGCGGCAGTGGGTAGATTGGCACCTTGGTCAGATTTGTATTCAGATATTTTCGATTGATTATTTTAGGTAGGTACTAAAATATTCGATCAAATTATCAAAATTGATTTCCCTGTCTCGCGCGGTTTAAGCGCAACATGACTTTATTATTTTAGGGAATTAGGGTCAGTGGGTCGTCTTAGGGGCGGATTTTCAGGAGTTGGAGTATACGCTTAGGGGCACTATGAGCAGCAAAGAAAACACAAAAAAAAAAATTTTAGTTAAAAAAAAAATTTGGGACAGTAAATTTTTCGGTTTTTTTTTTCGGAAATTCCCCAATTTTTTTTTGCAGTTTCGGGTTGACCTTGACCATAGAAATTATTTGGGTCCGCAGAACCGTGGTCCTACGACGCACCGTTTCCGAGTTATGGTCCTCTGAAAGTTGCTTTGTATTATCATTATACCATAACTCGGAAACGGTGCGTCGTAGGACCATGGTTCTCAGAGCCTAAATGGTTTCTATGGACAAGGTTAATAAGCTGCTGCAATAAAAATGGCCGAAATCGGAAAAAAAAAAATACCTTCGAAAATTTTACTAAGTCTAAGCCCCTAAGGATACACAAGATAAAGATCGACCTACACTTAGAAAAAAATTTCAAAAAAAAATTTTTTTCTCTCTTTGTGTCGGTTTTTTTACACCATCTCATAGCTTTCGACCAGAGCAACAATTCTTTTCCAGAAAAGATTTTCATCCGAGCTACCATTTTGGAAATATAGAGCGTTGTAGATAAAACAAAGCAACTTTCAGAGGACCATAACTCGGAAACGGTGCGTCGTAGGACCATGGTTCTGAGGACCCAAATAATTTCTATGGTCAAGGTCAACCCGAAAGTGCAAAAAAAAAATGGGGAAATTCCGAAAAAAAAAAAAAAATTTTAACGAAATTTTTCTAAGTCCTCTCGCCATAGCGCCCCAAGGCTACACTCCAACCGGAATTAGAAATTATACTCCAAAAAAAATGTGAAATTATAGTTGCGATGCATTTTAAACTAGGTACAGTACGAATAATCTCAGTTTACCCATGCGAAGAACGTCGCAATCGATTGCGCAGGATGTCAATTTGACAAGAAACATAGAAAAGCGCATGCGCGGGTACGTCGCGTATGCTGTCTCAGTCACTCGTATACGTTTGATGCATACTTGTGCCTCGCTTCCTCAATGCAATACGACTGTTGGTGCGAAAAGTGTTAAACGTTGTTATTGTTTTAATTAATTATTTTGGTTTTTTCTTACTGTTTGACTTGTATTTTGTGTTTTCTTGTAGTGTATGTGTTTGTTGTGTTACTTTTGATCGTGTTATTGTTATTGCATGCAGTTTTTCAAAATTCAAATATAACACGTACACAAAAAAAAACATAATCTACGAGCGTAACACTTTTCTACGCGATGGGACCTGCGCGGTCGTCACTAACAGCCAACTTCGCATGGGTAAAGTTAGAATATTCGTACTGTATAATATTTGTATGCAAGTAGTCACAAGAGTAGGTAGTTGTTAATTGATGTCTTAAGTTGGAAAGACATTATAGGCACGTCAAAAAAGCCACTTTATTTTTTTTATAGACGCGACTTTGATATCTGTTTAATGAATTTGATAAAAAAAAGAATGTACGCCTTCCTTGGACCTATACTACGCCTTCTTTGGATGTACGAGTGAGTTGTCGTTGTCACCTTGGTGCTAGGCACCCGGGGCGGACCAGCCTCCTCCGCTCCCACTTTACGCCGCCACTGCAGTTAGGGCACGATAGATTGTGTAGTGTAATAATCGGCACCCTGCCGCAGGGACAGGGCGCCCTAGTTATCGCCCGATAACTAGGGCGAGACTAGTGTAATAAGAAATCGGGTGTAAGGACCTTGCCATCGGGCGATCGGGTGGCTCCGATCTCCCTGCTCTGTCTATCACCTAGTGTAAGTAAGAGACAGGGAGGCAGGGCCCTGCCGCAGTGGCGGCAGTGGGTAGATTGGCACCTTGGGCGGATTTGTATTCAGATATTTTCGATTGATTGTTTTAGGTACTAAAATATTCGATCAAATTATCAAAATTGATTTCCCTGTCTCGCGCGGTTTAAGCGCAACATGACTTTATTATTTTAGGGAATTAGAAATAATACTCCAAAAAAAAAAGTGAAATTATAGTTGCGATGCATTTTAAACTAGGTATAATATTTGTATGCAAGTAGTCACAAGAGTAGGTAGTTGTTAATTGATGTCTTAAAGTTGGAAAAAAAATTATAGGCACGTCAAAAAAGCCACTTCATTTTTTTTATAGACGCGACTTTGATATCTGTTTAATGAATTTGATAAAAAAAGAATGTACGCCTTCCTTGGACCTATACTACGCCTTCTTTGGATGTACGAGTGAGTTGTCGTTGTCACCTTGGTGCTAGGCACACGGGGCGGACCAGCCTCCTCCGCCCCCACTTTACGCCGCCACTGCAGTTAGGGCACGATAGATTGTGTAGTGTAATAATCGGCACCCTGCCGCAGGGACAGGGCGCCCTAGTTATCGCCCGATAGATTGTGTAGTGTAATAACCGCTTAAGTAATGTTTGCGATGGCGTAGGTACAAATAAATAAATTGCGTAAAACATCTAGGTACGTATTACAATGACTTTAATGTAAAAAAAAACACTACAAAGTAAAAAATAACTTTATTTTCGGAAGTCGGTGTTTTTGTTACTTTCTTCGTATTTTGACACCGACTTCCTAAATTAAAGAAATTTTTTACTTTTTAGTGTTTTTTTTTGGAAGGCGGTTGTATTTTTTTTGTAAAAAGTTTTTTATTTTTCACTTTTTAGTGGTACCTCACACCTAACAACAACACTGCAAAATCCCAGAAAAGCAAAATACGGAATTTCGATTACTTGGGTGTCATAAAACTATCATCTAAGTAGACGAATTCCAGCTATTTCGATTTAAAATCCAAAGTTCGTAACCGATTTTCATAAAATTTAAATGGGACCAATCTGCAAGATATCCTTTCAGATAAAACAAGAATTTTTCAAATCGGTTCATAATTGTCGGAGTTATGAGGTAACAAACATAAAAAAATATACAACCGAATTGAGAACCTCCTCCTTTTTGGGAAGTCGGTTAAAAATTAATCCTAATATATTAAACTAGCTGACCCGTGCAACGTTGTCTGCGTAACATTTTTCATTACTGCTCCGCTCCTATTGGTCTTAGCGTGATGATATATAGCCTATAGCCTTCCTCGATAAATGGGCTATCTAATACTGAAATAATTTTTCAAATCGGACCCGTAGTTCCTGAGATTAGCGCGTTCAACCAAACAAACAAACAAACTCTTCTGCTTTATAATATTAGTATAGATTCTTCAGTTACTGAGTGATTGACAGACAACGCACAGCCGAAACTGCTAGTCGTAGAGAGCTGAAAATTGGCATGTAGCTTCCCTACACTTCGTAAGGGATCACTAAGGGAAGATTTCCCGAAATTCTTACGGGAACGGGAAAAAACGAGATATGCGCGTACGAAGTCGCGGGTAAAACGGCAATAGAGCTAGTAACCTATAAAATAATACATTATTTTTTTTAAGACAGACTTTTTTTCAACCCGTTTTTATCAGCGACTTTGGTCGCATGGCCTATCCAATAGGAACGATATTTTTTTTTTAAATTAGCCTTTGTCACTTAGCCATAATGTTTTCAGGATGGAATCATCAAATGACTGCTTCCGCTCTGAGCGGAGCGAAAGGGTGCGTCACTCTTACCGACTAAAACCCTCCTGTGTTTCTCCTAATGCCCTTTGCATTTTGGGGCCGCATCGCGGTGACTCGTTCGAACAAATTCCGCAACCCTGGTACTTTCCAGTGCAGGGTAGCGGGCCCCTCGCGGGACTATTCGAAAGAGATACCGTGGCTCCGGAACACAAAGGGCACTGAAGGAACATGGATGGGAAATGATTGTTTAAAAATGAACAGTCTGATTCCAGTGCTAATTTTTAGGGTTCAAACGGGACCCTATTACTAAGACTGTCCATCTGTCACCAGGCTGTCAATCATGAACCGTGATAGTTAGACAGTTGAAATTTTCACAGATCATGATGTATTTCTGTTGCTGCTTTAACAACGAATAAGTAGGTACTAAAAAATAGACAGAAATTTACTCGATATTGATAACGGCAACAGGTACCTAGATGAAATATTCACAGAATATTTAGTTATTTATTCACTTTTAAAATACTGATTAATTTTTGACGAAAACGTGATTTTTTGCCGTTTTTATAGAAATGGTACGGAACTTGGCCACTTGGCTGGTTTTTTTCGAGTTTTATACTCGATGGGTTACCAAAAGAACTTTATTAGGGACTAAGGCTTTTTATCCGACGCGCGACGGCGTGACTTAAAGGAGGGTGATGTGGATTTTATGTGTTTGTAACTTACAAATTTTAAGTATCTAATGGGTATGAAATTTCGGATCTGGATACAGGTACAAATCTAGAAATAATATTAAAATGATCTAGGATATGAAATTATTTCGAATTGCTTATTAGTTAGTTTCAGCAAGAAATTGCTTGAACTAAATTAGGTACTAATTTCAACCAGAAACTCTTGTCATAATCATAACATGTCATTTAGACTTGACCCTGTATGAAATTATCCAAAACCTTTATTTCGGAATTTGTTACAGTATAGATGGGTTTATAATTTGGATATTTGTTAGTTCGATAGATACTAAAACATAGGTACCTGATTAACACTTAGATATTTTTATAAACAACATTAAAAATTGGTATTAACTAAAATATGTTTGATGGCTAGGGTATTTACAGAAAAAACAATTTCCTAACATTTTGATGAACAGTGTGCATACTAACACACTTATTTTAATTCCATAATTGACAAAAATAAAAAATGAATACCTAACTACTGACCAAATGTTTTTATCAGTAGAATCACTAATACAGTATTCCTGTCCGTGACGCACAAACTGGTTGATAAATTTTATAATAATAATTTATAGTCATATTATTGTCCTTTATGTTTTCAATAATAACTTGTAATAAAAATATAGATTTTTAAGGAAAATCATTTTAAATATCCTCGTTTATTTTGATATAGGTATGTAGACCTATTTCTGTTATTTAATAAAGAAGTCTATAAAAGGACTATAAAATTGATGTAGACCTACACTTACTTTTTATTTACAGACTGCAGACAGCAAGACCAAAAGACAAATTATGAAATACTAGGTAACCCATTTGACAACTATCCAACTCTAAAGAATTTTTTACTATTGATAGACATACTTTTGACCACTATCTCACCTGATGTTAAGCGATGATGCAGTCTAAGATGGAGCACGCTTGCCTAGAAGTAACCTATTCAGTCTTGACGTACAGACTCTCAGGTTGTAGCTATCAGGAAACACAGACTTAGCTATGTGCACAATGAATGTATTCCTAGAAAGTTGTGTGTGTATCGGTGGGATGTCCAACTAGTAGACCCTGAGGTTAGTGCATTCTAGCAAACAAACTCTTCAGCTATATAATACTAGCTGACCCGCGCAACTTCGTTTGCGTCACATTTTCCTTTAATACTCGGCTCCTATTTGTCTTAGCGTGATGATATATAGCTTATAACCTTTCTCGATAAATGGGCTATCTAACACTGAAATATTTTTCAAATCGGACCAGTAGTTCCTGAGATTACCCGCTACATACAAACTTACAAACACAAACTTACAAACTTACAAACAAATGTTACCTCTTTATAATATTAGTATAGATAAGTGTAGAGTAGACTAGCAACCTGCTTCACATTCTACCATTCAGAGCATTTCATGCAACGATTCGCAAATCAGAATCACAAACCCTCATCGTTTATCACTGTTTATATTAGTCAAAACCTTTAGAGTGGAGATGATTAAATGGCATCATGATTCCAATCCGATAGAAGGATGATTCTATTTCATGTCACAAAATAGCAAAAACAATTTTGTTTTTGTTGTAAGAGGGGTAAAATCGAAAATTGTTATGAGATTTATTTTACGCATACAAAATTACAGTCAGTATTGTAAGATGCCATAGGCTTATTTTCACCCTGAAAACATACATGGTCACTCTGAAAAAAGGTATGAGCGATAGGAAAAAAGCTTTAACTTAATTAACTAAATGTAGGTACTCCAAAGTAATACCGTTTTATCATGCATGCTAGTAATCAGATTGTATTAAAACATGACATGACATCAAAATTGGTCTCGGTCAACAAAAATGTATAATGTTTATATTGTTTATCTATTGTCATGTGGTTATGAGTCACTTCACTTTTTGAGTTAAAAATTGTGTCCTGCTTTATTAAACATACATATTTACAACGGGATATTGGTACAGTGGTTCATGAGATTAGCAGCTTATAGCAGTAGGTATTTGATTTTAAAGTTGTCTGAAAATGGGTTGGTTTTAAATCGAAATAAAAGACAATCAATAACGTATCAATTAACAATGATGACCACCTGACCAATACTTTTTATTTAGTATTAGAAACTCTTTTCTTAGTCAAAAGGGTAATTTAAAAAAATAAAAACGCGCCTGAAAATCCTTCTCGCAGCCTACACTGATCAGCCAGCAGCAAATGCATGTCTATTGTTTTAAAATTAGAACAGTTATCTCACTATAGCATCGCGCGCTACATTTTAATTGAATTAACAAGATAATTACATTCCTTGTCACCAATCTATTGAAAACTGTTAAGACATAAAAACATCGATTTTAAACATCGTACTCACATCCTCGAAAATAGATCCAACGTTGGCGGTTACAAGCAGCAGTGGCACTTTATCCGAACCCATTTTTTTGAACTTCAACATGTTCCTGAAGAGTTTTATAAAAGAAAACAATTCCTTTATCACTGAACGAGGTTAATAACGACACTACGTAAGTTTTACCACCGTTTCTTCTATTTGGCGCGAATACGCCTTAACTAAGAATACTGTTCATTACATTATTATGTTTAAATAATACGTTTCCCCGTCAAAAACGGAAGATTTTTATGAAGTAGTAAATCGCCCAAGTGACCCCAGCCCTTTCTGACATTTGTATGAAATGAAATGAATGAATGACATTTCAACGCTCACATTTGCACGAATAAACAGCTAACAACCCGAATAATTTACGATGTTCACAATTTTCATACAAAAAATAACAAATGTGTCATCAAAAACCTACTGTAAAATACTTAAAAATACAATATGTTCACAAATTATACACTTAAGATTTATTTTATACAAAAAATAATTAATAAATAATTTAAAACTGCCTTTTGTAGTTGCGTCCATGTGTAACAATCGTAGAATGGAACGTAACTTTTGAACGATGAGACCTTTTGATTTAGTCGGTTGTTTCACCAATGACGTCGATGCTAGTTTTACGTCACGCCTTCTTTCAGGGCTGTATTTGCGTAAATAAATATGGGAAGACAGTATTTAGACCCGAGAGGTCAAGAAATGCGTAATAGTGACGGCGAAAATTAAGAAAATGTATTTTTATTTACTTGTAGCACGAGGCACACACAGCGTGGATTGTTAAATTTAATTATAGTCATTCTTCCCACGTCTCAATAATAATGATTTGTTAAATCGTCGTTGTACATAATTCAACACTTTTTTTTCTGTTGGCTGCTCTAAAATGTATTTGCCGACATTTTTACCATTTTTGTGCGAAAAGTTTAAATTAATAAATAAATATTTGCTGAAGAAGGTACCTACCTAATTCCGTCACTTGTGCTTTCTGTAGAATGTTTTAATTTTGACATTGAATCAGCCAAAAGAGAAAAAATAAAGAGATTTTTATTTATTTTACAATTTCTTTCATTATTATTTTCAGTAGGTACCTACTTAAGTATGTAAATAAGTAGGTACCTACATACTTACTTAAGACTAATTTTCTCAAAGTAGGTACTCTACCTACCTGTATTAATAACAGATTTGTCAAGTCAAAAGATACTTTCCGAGTATTCCATTCTTCGCGCGCTTTTCAATTTAAAAATTCTCCGCGCTCCCATAAACCGTTTGATATTCCGAAATTCATCTCTGTCTGTTTTCGGGGCGTTCCTACCAGCCGCACATGCGAACTGAGTTCCGCTGGCGCTCAATGTAAACGGCTAAAATAGAAATCGATTATTGTTTCTACTCCTGAGTATTTAGGTCGGGTTTATTCCTTAAATCAGTGCTATGGCGACCTGGTAAAGAGTAGGTAAGTGGAATATAAATCATTTGTTTGATTTACTGTGGAATTTTCTATGATCGTTCGCTGAAATTACGTTCCGTGCCGTAATGTGAAAGATTTCATGCGGTTTTGGCAGTGAGGTTGTGAAAAATGTTAATTAGGATTGGTCTTGTTGGTAAACAAATAATAAAAACCGGAATTGAGGTAGTCAAAAACTGTGGGTGGGTATTTTGTGAAAACATTTAATTTTATAGAGTGCAACATAAATATTTAACTTAATTTAATCGCCCCTGAGACGACCCACTGACCGAAGTATGTCTGTGCTTTTTCAATTATGTTCATTCTTAAAAATTATTGAGAAAATTAAAAAAAATGTCAATGTAAATAAAAAAAACATGTTTCGGAACTCATTCACTCGTCTTGGCGAGATTGCCTAACTATCTAGGTTTTTTTAAATAATCAACCTGTCCTATCTATTATCAAGATTTTTTGTGATTTAATTTTACAAGGATTGTCTTCCCGAGCTAATGACGCACATAGGTAGGTACATGTAGATAACAATTAAGAATTGACATCATCTAACGACCTTAGAATTAATAAAAACTGCTGCAACCTTCCAGACGTAGGGGAGACCGGGTCAAAATCGTATAGCTAAGGGTTTAAGGTTGTAGGTCTTTCATTTCAAAACACTAATTTGTCTAATCAATAATTATAATTAGTCAGTCTCTTAAAGAACATAATCAAGTGCACATATTTGGAAAAATCAAAATATTAAACAATAAAAACCAAAAATTTTCAAACTTCTTCTAATTACGATTTTGCCCCGACACATGGGCAAAACCGTATATTATATACGATACTGCCCCAGATATTATCTGGAAGCAACGCATCCCATACATACAAAATTATCTAAATCCTTTGAGCCATAACCTGTACAGCCTTCATGAGCCCAACCTTCACACTCCTCACAGCGCACCCAACATTCATCCAAGGGGCTTGTACCGTATTCTTCGAGGCAGTACAAGCAAATGTTTTCATTTATTATTTTTCGTTTTGGTTTTTTGGTCTTAGGCGGTTGATTCAAAGTTAGCTTAGGAGTTCTATTTTGTGAGATGGTTATCAACTCATTTTTATAGGGGGAGAAATTAATAACAGCAGTTTTTCCTCTTCAGCGATCGGTTGCTCTTTTTCGGTCTACGCTGATTTTAGGAACTGGCATTATATCCGCTGGAGACACCGTTACATCGTTAAGATTCAACGGAGTAGGAACTGGCGATGCAGTATTACTTAATGGCGTCGGATTAATGACTAGTGGAGATGTTGACGGTATTGAGTGAACGATTGGCGCAGAAAAAGTTGATGGTGTCGGATTGACATATAAAACCCATGGTGCCATCAAATATATTGAACGGTTTTTTTCATGTTATCCGGATCCCACTCTTGTCTAAAACAAGTAGTCCTTTTATAATTACGCGGCATTTTACCTGCACATAATATAAAATAAAATAGTAAGTGTACATTCGTTTGTGGGTCAAAATCGTATAGAGGGCGGTTTTACCCCGTACGGTTTTGACCCACGGCTCAATGTATAGATATATCACTCACTACTACACACGCAGACCACTTTTGCTTACTCAAATATTTGTTAATTACAAGTAAATACATGCACTTTAACATAGTTAATTGAACACTTACCTGTTATATACGTATATTTCACTATTATTGATTGAATTTTCACAAAAATAAGATCAAATACACCGAAAACCAATAAAATTGAATAGATTGATAACGGGCGTGCATACAGCGACCAGTGTTTGCTGACAAAAAGCTCCCATTGGTTGACGCCACTCAGTAGTTTGCGGGCGGAAACTTTGAACTATTGGCAAGAATAGACATGCTGTACTGTTTTACCCCGGTATACGGTTTTGTACAGGTCTCCCCTACTACCGTAGTAAAATATTTTATTATAAAACCCACAAGGACAGTTCTATCATTTATCTTTCGCATCACAGAGATTCTATAAAATAGATCGGGGGCGGTCACATGACCGCACGCCATTTTTCAACTGGCATCTGGCATTAGGGCAATAAAACAATTTCGATGCTAAGAAGTAAAGTGCCAACCGTGTAGTATAATAATACTACACGGTTCGCAAGGCCCTAGTCCCGATTTAGGGTGGTGTAGTAAGAGGGACCCTAATTAGGGTGACCTGAGCGGCCTGGTCTACTTAGCTCCCTAACTCCCTCACTTCCAGGCAGTGTAGGTACAGTCGCCAGCACATCACATTGGATTGGTCCCATTTAAACTTGATCAAAATCGGTTAGGAAGTTTGGATATTAAATCGAATTCGCTGGAATTCGTTTACTTGGATGATGGACGATTTTGCAGTGGTGTCGTTAGGTGTGGGATACCACTAAAAAGTGAAAAAAAAATCTTTTTCATTCTGAGCGTTTGGGATGGGTGAAGAGTGCTCCATTTGGTCTAATGACAGCGGCCTAGTTTCGATGAAGTGTGGCTACGATGTTTGTGCCTCCACAGGGCATAACTCTCTTCAGCCGCACTGTTCTTATACCTCACATTTTCTGGCTGACACTCGGCTCAACGCTGCTGATAATCCAGTGCGGCTTTTTCTGAAGCAACGTCAGAAAACAGACCACTCAAAAAGCTTAAAGTTGAAATTCCAAACGTCTTTTATAATGCACACAGCAAAGGAGTGGAACTCACTGCCTGCGTCTGTGTTTCCGAACGCTTACAACCCTAATATTTTCAAAGTAAACAGGCTCCTTCTGGGTAAGCTCGCTTCATCGTAGACTTTGTCTCTGTCATCTCTGACCAAGACTAGAGACAGGAGCAAACCCATCTCAAAAAAAAGTCGCGCTTCAGGCTTGGTAGCCAGATAAGTAGTAGAAGAGCTAGTTCCGGAAGCCAGAAGTAGTCTTGTTGGACACTTACTGGATGTCTGGAGCCTTAACAGACTATGGCCTTAGGTAATAGTGTTGCTGTTTTCTTGAGTGTCTTCAACATTTCATATTTAATATAATTACAAACATATAATAACATAACATATTTCCTTAAAGCCATCATGCTTAGTTAAGAGGGTTTACGCGTGTCGGCATTTCATACAAATTTTCAAGTCCTTATTCTTCGACGTTTATGAACCGATTTTAATGAAACTTGGTATGCATACGCTTCAGAGCCAGGCCTAAAAAGTTAGCAGAGAACATTTTCGAAAAAGAGTACAGGGGAAAAGATAGAGTGATTTTTCACTTTCTATAGAAAACATAAAATTGTCCTCACTATTCCTCTAAACTCTTTTCCGAAAATGTTCTCTGCTAACTTTTTAGGCTTGGCTCTGAAGCGTATGCATACCAAGTTTCATTAAAATCGGTTCATAAACGTCAAAGAACAAGGACTTGAAAATTTGTATGAAATGCCGACACGCGTAAACCCTCTTAAACTTGGTGTAAAGAGACGAGGATCACGAGATTTCCTGATGCTTTTGCCATCTCTTTGAGTTGACTCCTCTATGCAGGTATAATGAGCACTTGTAAGTAGGTACAATCATATCTTCTTTCGGGTCGATTGACTCCTGCAAGTTTTCTCCGACTGGGATCTCAAAAAGGCTTTTTATTAGGATTTGAAATCATCAAGTGACTGAGTGAAATGAGTGTTAGACTCTTATCTACTGAGTAAAACACATCCGTGTTCCTCCTAATGCGTTATGCATTCCTGGGTCGTGGTTACTCTTTCGAACAAATCCTGCAACCCTGGGCCTCAGGCTGCACATTGGCATTGACCCACAATCGAATAAGAGGTCCTAAGTTTAAGTATGTAGGTACCTTATATCGTACTTACAAATTCCATTATCTTTTCAGCCTTTAAAATGTACATACAATGTACAGTGCTGCTCTTGGCCGCAGCAGCCGCAGCGGCGACGACGGCGCACCTTCACCATGCCGTCGAGACGGAGATGTTCGCCATACCTATCAGCCCCAACCTCTTCAACTGGACTTATCAAGGTTTGTCAGCATGTTTTGTTCTCATGGTATACACTAGAGGTCCTACACACGATATAGACTTCCATATACGTCTATAGAATTTAGTCTGTGCAACAAAACAATGCAGTCAAATGTCGGTGTGCTAGATTATTAAAAATTCAGAGTTCAAAGTCTGTACAAACAAGTCTGCATCGTGTGGACCCACTATAAGACACACGGCACATGTTAAGATTTATTTGGACACGATAAGTCTAATACCAGAACTCTGTCCTGAGGCTCTAGACCAGGGATGGCGAACCTATGGCACGCGTCCCAGTGGTGGCACGCAGATAACTAATTCTGGCACGCCACTAAGAGATTACAAAATGTGTAATACTAAATAGCCTAGGTAATATTTGCAACCACGAAAATTACGGTAGATACCTTTTATTTGCATAAAAACAAACATAAAACTCCATAACGTTGGTATACAAATTCGTATTACCTACGGTTTGCTAATAAAGATTTTTGTCCGTAAAATCAATAAATCAAGATACTCCGGTGGCACATTGTGATCAAATTAATTATTTTTTATATTACCAATCGCATAGTCACCAATAAATGTTCGCCATCCCTGTTCTAGACAGATGTCAATCAGTCAGTGGGAGCGTGCCAAACGTCAATGTGTATTGACAAACTCTGTCACGTGATCAATAAATCGTATTTAAATAAATGTTTCGGCATTTCGACAATTGCAATCGCTGATAGAATGACGTTTTGTCAAGAGCCTTTGTTTTTTCACTCTGTACCTATAGGTACTGTCAGTCTATTCTGTTAAAATGTCACAAGAGGTTTTATCGGTGAGGTGTAAGTACAGACGCCAGCACTTGCAGCTACAACAATGTGTATTTGTCCAACAATTTAATAGATTTTCAACTTTATCGCATAAGTTTTAGGTTCAAGGTTGTTTGGGAAAATTTTAAAGTTTCGGATAGCTTATGTGCTGGCTACTGTACATAGCAGTGCGATTATGTAAACATGTCGAAGTGAAGGCTCGGGCGAAGTGATCACAAAGTGAGCTGTTAATCCATATTATAGAGATGGATTCGACCGACAGAATAGCAATGCAGATCTATAAAAAAAAATATAAATATTATAGGTATTTTTTTTTAACTAGATACACGTTTGACCACTATCTCACTTGATGGTAAGCGATGATGCGGCCTAAGATGGAATCTCAGAATCACTTCCACATTATTTTTAACCGACTTCCCAAAAAGGAGGAGGTTATCAATTCGGTTGTATGTTTTTTTTTTTTTTATGTTTGTTACCTCGTAACTCCGACAATTATGAACCGATTTGAAAAATTCTTGTTTTATCTGAAAGGATATACTTGCACATTGGTCCCATTTAAATTTTATGAAAATCGGTTACGAACTTTGGATTTTAAATCGAAATAGCTGGAATTCGTCTACTTGGATGATATTTTTATGTCATCCAAGTAATCGAAATTCCGTATTTTGCTTTTCTGCGATTTTGCAGTGGTTTTGTTAGGTGTGGGGCCACTAGAAAGTGAAAAAGAAAAAAAACTTTTTACAAAAAAATAGAAACGACTTCCAAAAAAAAAAAAACACTACAAAGTAAAAAATAACTTTAATTTCGGAAGTCGGTGTCATAATACGAAGAAACTTACAAAAACACCGACTTCCGAAATTAAAGTTATTTTTTACTTTATAGTGTTTTTTTTTTTGGAAGTCGGTTCTATTTTTTTGTAAAAAGTTTTTTTATTAACATGTTAAACTTATGAACTAGTAACATTTAGTCTTGACTGCGTGCAGTCGTATCCACAGTCTCAAGAACGGGTAGTCCCACCCACCTGTCTGCGCCATGTTCTAAGAATGGAGTTGGGGCTGGTGCTAACACCATTGTTCCATGTAGGTACCTAAGCTTCTAGACAAAGAGTTATATTTAATCCGTCGGTAAAAAACTGTCGAAAATTCAAAAACATATAAGATTAACATGTAGGTACGTTCTACTACCGAAACGACACGCAGTCAATCCCAAATATTTTTGCGTTTCGGCAATCACTATCATCGATATATTGCTACTTTGTCTAAACCCCATATCTTTTGGCGCGTGGTCAAATCGGAATTAACACCACCGTCGGTGCTAAATACCAGTTCCCATGACAATTTCCCAAATGTTTACAAACAACGCTCCCCTGTTAATGGCAATCAATCGTCCAAAATCATTGTTGCACTATTAGAGTCCGCTGGAAACGATTGCCATTACCAATTTCCAAAATGTTTGGTATTGACTTGGCATTTCGATAGTGCACATCGATCTCAAATTTTGAATTAATTCGAAAGAGTCACCGCGGCCCTGGAACGCAAAGTGCATTAGGAGGAACACGGATGGTTTTTAGTCAGTAGGAGTCTGCCACTCCCTTCTGCTTCGCCCATAGCAGAAGGAGTCATTTGATGATTACCCATTCATAAAAAAAATGTGTCACGTTACAAGGCCCCTAAGGTCTTGCACCCCTGACGCCGTAAGCATTGAATTTGCCCTCAACCTGCTCAGTTGCCTCCAAAAACATAATAGTTATACTGAGTTAGTTACTGCATTAGCAGCAGAACTACTTGCCCAAGCCTGCCAAAAGAAACCGTTAGGTGTGTGTGGTTATCTAACTGCAAATATTCGTAAGTTGACGTGTGGTCGTGGAAATGTCATGGACATCTGGCGCTTCGCTGATATGATCCTGCGGGCCTATCCTACTAATTTTCACATTCGCATTTCAATCGCAATCTGTCAAAAATGTATGAAAATTAAAGGCTTTTTTGACAGTTTACGACTGACATGCGAATGCGAAAATTGTTTAAAAATTTGTAGAATTGGCCCGCAGCCTAAAGACGTCTAGCGCTAAGTTTTATGGCTCTACCAATTTTCTGCATCTCTACAACAACCGTGTAAGCTATGTTGAAGTGAATACGAAGTGAGCTGTCAATCCATACAAACAAGATGGAATGACTCTTCACTTCATGCTCACTCCACCTAAGTTTACATACACAGACCTGACCAGGGGCGTAGCTACCGCCGTATCAATTATACGGGGCCCCCGGACTACGGGGTCTCCAACGTGCGTAGGCGAAAATGAATAAAAACTCCCCAAATTATCTAAGAACTTCGATAGGACATGAACGCCTGTCAGACCTGTCACTATTGTCCATATAGAGGCAGAAACTTTAGAAAAACTAAAGTCATCATCAGCTTTAAATGATAAATCTGTTTGCCGAAAAAAAGACAAGGAGTGTGTTTATTTAATTTGAATAGTTTGTAAAATTTTTGGATAAAGTGGCAGATAAATAATTATGATGAGTAAATATTTATTTTAATTTTATGTAAACGTTTTTATTTTCTTTTGTGAGAAAGGTTTACTTACCCTTAATAAGGGGCCCGAAACAAATTTTTATACGGGGCCCTGCCAAGGCACGCTACGCAACTGGACCTAACATAATTCTACACCGTGATTAAATGGTTCACTTTCGCGAAGGAGAACTAAATTTAAATTTGAGTTTCCTCCAGCAAGCCTTAGAGTGATAGGGGAATCAATTATAATAATAATATCGTCTTTTTAAGATTAGCTGAATAAGACCGATGACGATTTAAATTCGTTTAGCGTATATTGCACTTAGTTGTTTCTGATACATCTGGGACAATTAAATTTAGTAGTAGTTTACTCCAATTGTTCCATTATACCTAGGTCATTAAAATTTTATAATTTAAAACAGTTCATGATTTTGTCAAAGAACGTCTCGCATCTTCAAGATCTAACCAATTTTATATGTAACTAGCCGACCCGTGCAACGTCGTCTGCGTAACATTTTTCATTACTGCTCCGCTTTTATTGGTCTTAGCGTGATGATATATAGCCTATAGCCTTCCTCGATAAATGGGCTATCTAACACTGAAAGAATTTTTCAAATCGGACCAGCAGTTCCTGAGATTAGCGCGTTCAACCAAACAAACAAACAAACTCTTCTGCTTTATAATATTAGTATAGATTAACGACTTTTTTTTAATCTCATGGATGCTCTCCGTCTTGGATGGACGGAGGGGTCTGTCAGACTCTTTACTGATTAAAACCACACTGTTTTCCTCCTCGTCGGACACATCTTTCATTTTCCTCCTGGACAGAGACAGTTTACGCTTGAAAGCCCCATCTCGGATAAGGGTAGGAGTGAGCTTCTCCTGACCCTTACATCTATGAGAGGCGCGCAGCAACACCACGCGACACTAACTCGGGCCTGCGTGCTTGGGCGATGGACTTCCCCAAGTGCGTCACCCGCAAACCACTTTACGGGGGACTTAAGAGGGCATTGTCAGCCCTTCCCCGGCGTCCAGTGTCAGAAAGGCAAAGTGGAGGACATTTCCCTCTCCCTTTCCACAGCCTCTTTCGTTACCATCACCTCTTTGGTAAAGGCAGCTACTGCTTGCCAAGAGCTCTCGCTGTAATGAACGACCTGCCCCATTTCCGCACGGGTGCAAATTAAAAACACATTTTTTTCTCCTTTATTGTTCTTATAATTACTGAAAATTCGTGGTTCAGAAGCAGTAAGCGGATTATTAATGTCTAAACACGCTATGCCGAAGGTACGCGACCGAAGTTCGGCATGATTACGCCTGCAATGCTATTTGAATTACTGACGACACATTATGCCGAAATTACGTTGCGTTATAGCGTACGCCGAACTTCGGTCGGGCGTAAGTTCAGCGGCCATTCGGAGGCAACGTATTCTGTAGAGCACACATTATACGTGACCGAAGTTCGGTTCGATTGCCGACGAAGATCCTGGGCGGGGAGCAGCAGGAGGCAGGCATGCCCGCGCATTTTGCCTCTGTCTGCGCAAGATGAATATGCTTTGTTGTGTCACTAAAACCTAGGTACCTACACCTTGTTTGATGTTGAAAAAATAATATCCGCGACCGTGTTTTTTTCAGTGCTAGAGACATTTCAATACACACAAATCTGAACTGAAATTCTGCCACGTAGGTTCGGCCCTTTTGGTGTGTCATATCAGCCGAAAACGTCGGAACGTAAAAGCAGTTGCGGAACTGCGGTCACGTACATTCGGCATAATGTGTTTAGACACTTAAGAGTGTGAGTGTTTTGTATGTTTTATACGATTTACTAGGAGGGACACATATTTACAGTTACCAGTAGTATTGACTTTTGTACTTACAGGTCACATGTTCGATTTTCTGTCGGAAAAGAGTAATCGAGAGACAGGTACTAAGGCTACATTGTTTCTAACCTATCAAATATAAGTTAGAAACAGTGTGGTTGCTTATAGAGCCAGGAATGTAGTTGCTGTGTTCGAGATTGCCTTGATTTTATCATCATCATCTTCACCCAACTACACATAGACTGCCAATCTCATAACCCTCTCAAGGAATGAGCTTGTCATTCTTGATCTTTACTTGCATCCCGCTCCAGCTTCACATTGCAGCACAGGTGAAAATTAAACACAACCCTTCTTCTTTTATTGCTCTTTCTATTAAGTAAAAACTCTATTATCGAAAATCGCTGTATAGTTTAAAAGAAAGAAGTAAGCAGAGAAACAGTGCCTGCGTCTGTTTCCGAACGCTTACAACCCTAGTCTTTTCAAAGTTAGAGTGAACAGCCTATTTCTGGGTAAGCTCGCTCCATCGTAGACACTGTCTCTGTCATCTCTGAACAAGACTAGAGTCAAGAGCGAACCCATCTCAATTGAAAATAAATAACAGTCAGATAGACAACGGCTTTGATCCATACTAACTACATATATTTTAGATATTGCACTCAGAAAGAAAAAAAGCATAGGTAAGACATCAGCTGTCCTTTTATTAAACTGGGTTTGACAATAAACACTTTAGAACGTCAAATTCGTGGCCACCTCACTAAGGCACAATAAAACATTTTTTTTTGTTTTTTCCAAAATAAGGATGTTGAGATCGGCTTCCAGTCTACCCGGAGGCTGCTGATTAGAGCGAATGCCTATCAAAATCTAACTTCCATACAGCAGATTTAGTATCTGCAACTGCAACAAGTTTATCATCATTTATTTTTTTTTAAACCTCTAAATGTCGAATCAAAAATGAGAAATTGAGATTTTATATGTCATCTATTGGAAGTGTTCAAATAAATCATCATCATCTGCCTAGCCTTTTCCCGACTACATTGGGGTCGGCTTCCAGTCAAACCGGATTCAGCTGAATACCAGTTTTACGTGGAGCGGCTGCCTACCAGACCTCCACAACCCATTAACGGTGTAACACGGTACTTCTCGGTAAGACTGGAGTCAGATTTACTCGCTTCTGACAATCCGTAACGACTGCCAAAGATCTACAAATGACAGCCGGAACCAACGGCTTAACGTGCTTTCTTCCGAGGCACGGAGGAAACTCGGTGTGTTAAGATGGTCACCCATCCACAGACCAACCTTGGCAAGCGTTGCTTAACCTAGAAGATCGACCCATGCGGCGGGTATTATTTAGCCACGAGCTCCACGAGAAAACGTGGTCAACGTTTAAAGAAAACGTTGACTTTATTTTTGTATCGATTTCGAGGCTACTTTAACCCTTTAACCAATACGAATACATTTGGTTTGATGTATGTAATCCATACTTGAATGTACCTAACATTCAAGTATGGATTACATACGATACAAACAAAAGTTATTCTAAAAATATTGTAAGTCTACTGCAGCGACATTCAAACCAAATGTATTCGTATTTCATTATGTGAATCCTCCTGCGGCTGAACTTTCCCAAAATACAAGCACAAGCTTAGTTTGGGAATCAGTAGCAGTATCTTTTGTGCAACACACTAATACGATACATGTGTTAGATTAAGACAAGATGAATGTATTAACTGGCGACAGTAACGAATTTTATTTATTTAAACGATTATTTATTTATTTAAACGATTATTTATTTATTTAAACGATTATTTATTTATTTAAACGATTATTTATTTATTTATTCAACACTTAAAGCACAAATGTACAGAGGCGGACTTAATGCCATAGGCATTCTCTACCAGTCAACCTTTGGGTGAGATGTAGAGACAAAATAGAGGTAGGAGCAATATGTAGAACAGAAACGCGATTGATATTATACAAACATTTAAACAGAATACATACAAATTATATCATAAAATTTGAATTTAAAAAATAAACATACGAATATACTTAAACAATTAGTACAAATAGACAATTGGGATTTTGGGAAATATTAGCGCTATGATGATACTACTGCCAACTTCTTGTGAATTTGCTCGAATCTATAGAGTTTATAATTATGATATGGGGCGTATGGGGTAATCAAAATGTGTTTGAAAACTGCTGCCATCAATACGCTAAGGTTCATTACATTAATTCATACCTGCAAAGATTTGCGTGTGAATCAGGAAAAAAAGCAGGAAAACAAACAGAAAAACATTAAATATAAACAACTAACCCGCATTTAATTAAAATTAGATTCCGATAAAAGCCACCAGTCGATTTCGTCATTCAAATTTTTATTGATAAGAAATAACGCCCATACACAGCCTACAACATTTTTATTTTTGTAGCTACAGAAAAACTCCAAGGGTGAATAAGTCACGTTTATATAACTCGCAGGAAATTTCCACTCTGGAAAGATCTCGGTGTTAAAAATAGATGTTTTTTTGCAAGGTTTTCCTGTCATAACGCCATTTTGAGTGGTCCCGTGCTGGGCGCCATTCGAGATTTGTCGTGACTTGAGTCAAGAGGTCCTTCAAAGATATGCTCATAGCCAATTTAACTACTTTTCTTTATTTATTAAACACTAATTATAGTCCTTACTTTCACAAAAACAAGAATTTGAAAGGTGCAAAAGTGTAGTTTATATGTGATCTCGGGTATAAAAGTAGGTATTGTGAATGTATGTAGGGTGATCGATTCAATATGCCATCCAAAAATTTGTGTAACAAATCTATTCATAAATCAGGTTGGTCCAGTACTCTCGAAAAGGACTAACTTCAATGTAGACTTTCGAGAGGGGTGTTTTATCTGTTATTATTACTTACCAATGTCCGGCAAATAAAAAGAGATTTTAGCAACCTTTATCTAAAGGTCGAAAGTTGAAAGCAACAGTTGGACTCTCCCACGTGGAAGTTGGCGTATCTGTATTGGGTCTAAACTTTGTGCCAATATTGGCCAAAACAGTTTATAGAGCTTTCGAGAACATTCCATGTTTTGTAAATCCTGCTGAAAGTGCGGATGTTGGCCCAACATCTGGTAGTTGGTCCAATATTACATTTACTCGTATAATTGCTTCGAGAATATTCCATGTTACGTTGGGCCAACTTGTTTCCGTTGCAGCTTCGCGCATGTCTTGTGCCCTGTCCATTGCAACGTACTCCGACCCTCCATTCGGCCATTAGTCATATTCGATGTTGCACACCTTTGATTGAGATATAATAAATTTAAATTTTCAAGGTTTCTTTTAAGATTTTTTGCTTTAAAGTAGTAAAAATGTAGTGGTTTAATGGTTTGTGTCTTCGTGAGGCGGTCTGCTGTGTCTGGTAAGTTTTTTATTAATATTTCTTATCTAGATTTTCAGACTCAGGTAATGGACGCCATATTGATTTATCGGTATCAAGATGGGTCTTCAATTCGAATATTTGTAAAGTGAACTGTTTCAGTGTTTGACTTGATTTTTTATTCAAATTCGGATTGGTTCGAGATTTACGTCTTAAAAGAGAAACTGCATAGTTTAGCGAACACGTGTTTCATTAACTTTACCAGGCGAGAAACTTCCTTACGGCAACTTACTAGGATGGAAAATATTCGATTTCAGATAAAATAATAACAAAAGCAGAATTTTTTGTTCAACAGATTGTTTTCAATTCAATTCAATAAAATCTCTTATAATTGAAGGCCATTCGTTTTAATTCGGGTTTTTTAATTCGGTTACCAGTTCTCACATTTTTTATACTTAATAAGCTAGTTTCCAGCAACAATAAATTGCAAATCTGTTTAGTCAGTTAGAGTATTGTATACTAAAAACAAAAAAATACGTTGACGTTTTATTTCAAAATAAAACGGACACGTATTTTTTTGTTTTTGTAAATCTATGAATTTAGACAAAATTAAAACGCATCAAAACTCGAGAGTGGGGTCTTGTGATCAGATCAGATCGCACTGAAAATGTGGTATGATGTGTTATACCACGGTGTGACTTATTTATAATTTTAAAAGCGTCAGATCTTCGTCAATTTAATTTATTTATTTAACACTTTAAGCGCAAATGTACAGAGGCGGACATAGGCATTCTGTACCAGTCAACCTTTGGGTGATGTAGAGACAAATTTTGGTTTACGTAACAAAAGAAAAAACGGTTCAAATATTAATTGACGGACTAATTAGATTTTTTCAGTTGGCAAGCCTATTATCGCGGGGGTTTCAATCAAATTTTCGTGTTCGTTTTCCAAAAACGAAATCGCTTTTTCAGTCAACAGACTGCTTTCGTTTTCATCTATCCTCCGCGGCTTTCTTAAGTCAGTACTTTTATTCAAGACCAATGTGACCTAACAGTTGTAAATTAATACATACCTACCTAATGAATAATAAATCATCTCAATTAAAGGTCCGTTAAAATGGTCGACGGCGATCAATACCGATTGCATACACAGCGCATGTCCTAGTTTACCTGGGTGGTAGGGGCGCCTAGGGCATCCATATTGTGATTTATAGCGCTATTGATTGCCGGGAAACGGCCGGCAGAACATGATTTATTACGTTGTTATGATGTGACATTGAAATGAAGATAGCCATCCTTTAATTTTTCTTTTAAAAATGTAGATTGTTTAGTGTTTGTGTCGAAGCAGCAGGGGAGAGATACAGGTAAGACTTTGTTATTATTATTATTTCGTTTAATAGTGACGCCGAATCGGACCGGCACGGCGGCGTCCAAAATGGCGGATACTTTGATGGAGACTTTTTATTACGTTCTTGATTATGATATTTTTTTAGATCAGTGTTTGTGATTAGCTACCTAGTTTAGTGGTGGACAGAGATCAGAAACTAGATTGATTCAAGAATTTGGGCAAGCTGAAAAGAATTGCCGAAAATTGGTGGTTGGTGGATGTTTATTTTTAGATTCGTGTTTATTTTTGTGAAACTTACAATATTGGCCGAATAAATCCAGAGACGCATAGGAATTGTTTTTAAAACCTCGTAGGTGGCTTTTTTCGTAGTGGCGGTCAAATTGGTGGAGGTTTAATGACTGAAGGTAGCTGTGATCTAAGTTGAATCAAATTAGGCTCTGTGTGCTCATATTATATGTTTTAACACAGGTACTTTTCTTTGTTGAGTGGAACTTCAGCCTGTCTTTTCTATAAATACCATACCATGAAAACTAGGGTGCACTGAAATAAAGTGAACTATCATTTCACGTTGATCGTGTAATTATATTGACAGGCCATTTCCTCACTCCACATATCATGTCTTGTCGATGAGATGTTGACAAAATAGACCTGCAAGAGTCTTTCTCATTCCCTCTCGACCCCTGACGGGGTGTGGAAACGGTGCCACGTGATATCTTAAACGATATTACGCACGTGGCCTTTGTGTCGTTTCCTTTGTCCCGTTGTGCTCGCTCGTAGTGTGAACGGCGCCTAAGAATCAACAGTGTGCCTCGTGAAGCTCCACAGTTTAGTTTGGTTTTTGACTCTTTAGGTTGAGTGGAAGAGAATGCCTTGTAGCATTAAGTCCGCCCGTGTACCAATATTCTGCTTATAGTCTAAATAAATAAATACAAATTATTTTTCTTTGCAAAACGCAGAACTTAAGATATCGCTTGTTCACCCAGCCTCGCGCCTTGTGGTGAGATTGGATGCAGAACCACATGATTTTTTATATCGCGTTCTAGCTCATGATTATTATCTCCGTTTCTCGCATTTAAAAACCCCTCGCAGTGTGAAACCTTAAAAATCACAGTGTGCTTTGGGAACTTCCACAGTTTCTGTGGTTCTTGCTTAATTCCTTTGCAAGTGGCTGATCATGAGGCACCTCTCGTTCATTCTACCCCTCGTCACGTAATGGGTTGCCTCGCAGAGCCACTATTCCTGCTCCTTATTTTTATCTCTGTCTCCCAGACTTTGTCTTGAGACGCTCACAGTGTGAGCATCGCCTGAGATTTTTGTCCTCGTTTTTATTTATTTACTAACAAACTTCACACTTATATATTTTTTCCTCTAACGTTAAATGGTTTCGAACAACAAATAAGATCGGAATAATAGTCCGAAATAGCTGGTTACTCCCAATGTTTTTTTTTTTAATGAATTTGTTGAAATATTAACTACTAGTTACAAAAATCATTTTTCAATTTAAATATTACTTCAACATTCACATTTTACCTCATTAGAAATTAACGACCTAAATCTAAATATCTTCCATTTTTTGACCGCCTTACCTTTTTTTTACCTTTTCAGGTAGTATTTTTCTTAGGTCGATAAATGTTATATGCGTTAAATTAACTGAAATTAAAATAGGGGAGGCCAAAGTAAACTGCCTTGTGGGATCCCATTTTCATTTCGTAAATAAGCTGATTTAAATACGTGTATTTACACGTATTTAAATCAGCTTATTTACGAAATGAAAATGTAGAAAATATAAATGTGTTAATGTGTAGGTAATTTTATGAGCCCTGATTATGTTAAAAGTAAAAAATAGAAGTACTTTCCCAGCATTGCATTAAAGGAAATATAAAATAAATTCAATCAAAAGCCTTTGTCCGACATATTCCCTTGGGAGTTGGGAGGTACGCACCCCACTCCAAACTGTCTATCAAAATAATATAGGTATGCTGTGAGATCAATAACCGTTGCACTAGAGCGCATGTCCTAGATTACCTGTGTGAAACTGGGAGTCGCATTTAGGACGTGCTCACTGCTCAGTGAGACTTGTTGCGCTATCAATCGTCCTTCCGGTGTCGTCACGATTTATGGTTTTATCTTCGATCTTTGCGTCTTTATCAGTCAGTTCTTTCTAATTGACCTTGTGATTAGTGACATGAGTGGATCAATGTACGTCTATCGTCGCCAGTCTGATCAACGGTATCAGGTATGAATTTATTTGACACTTTTCATTGACGCTGTTCTGATTTTTCTGATTGTACTTTTTAGATCGTTTTCAGGTTTGGGCAGATTCTTTAAAAGTTTCGTATCTTTGTTAATTTGAAGTGCTTAATTTTTGTGATTTTTTAATATTTTGTGATTTTTTTCTTCCGGTTTCATAATACAGTGCTGAAAATCAAATCTTTTTAATTTATTATAAGTTATAAGTATACTAATCGAAAAGAGAGTACAGAAAACATCGTTGATTAAAATTTTCAATTAGTTTGGGTTCTATGACTAAAGTATTCGTGGAAATGTGGGCGGCTAGGGCGTTCACAAAATGGCGGCTGCATAACGATCGAAGACCATTGCAGATACAGCGCATGCCCTAGGTGGTTAGGGCATGCGTGGTGCCTATCTCGGTCCTCGGCACTCCTCGGTGTCTTGATTTGTTAGGCTCAGACTTCGGAAAATGGCCGCCGCCCGGACGCGGGGGTGAAGCTGCAGGGATGGGGGGTGGCGGAACTCGTGGCATATTACGCAACACTTATGAACGTTATCACTTAAAAGTCTCAAAGATTAATTTAACGATCTACTATTAAAATACGGCTTGATGTCAAATCTTAAACCGGTTACAAACTATGCGGACTGAAATTTTCGTAGACGTCGCAAAATGGCGGCTGAACGCTTTCCAAGGCTATGGGTGTTGCACTTACGGCGCATGCCCTTTTTTTTTTAGGGATGGGAAATCATCCAATGACTCCTCCCGCTCTGGGTGTAGCGGGAGGGAGTGTCAGACTTCTACTGACTAAAACCCATCCATGTTCCTTCATTGCCCTTTGTGTTCCGGAGCCACGGTGTCTCTTGCGAATAATCCCGCGACTCCGGCAGGCGTCGGCCCTTTCGGGCCCCTCTGTGTTGCTGACTCTCTTTGAGGCGCGCGTGGAACACTAACGCGCCGTCGACACGGCCTGTCGTCACTAGACGGACGGACGGCGAGCCACCCATAGCTCGCCGTCCACAGGCCCGCGCCTACGGTGGCCGGAGGTCACCAGGTGGCCCCCGACGCCCGCGGCGTCCACCACGGCGGCCGGGACGAGAGGGTCTCCTCTCCCGCTCCGCCACCTCCTTCGCTAGCATGACTGCTTCGCAGAAGGAGGCAACGGCGTCCCATTCCGTCTCGCTCCGGACCATGGCTTGGACCAGGGCCGGACGCGAGAGGTCGCCGCCGATCGCCGTTTCGAGGACACGGCGGTGCGCCGCCCAAGCGGGGCACACCTGCACAGTGTGCTCTACCGTGTCCTCTGGTCGATCCTCGCAGTGGTGACACCCGGGCGTTTCCTCCCGCCTGATTCGGTGCAGGAACCTCCCGAAACAACCATGTCCGGTGAGGACCTGCGTCAGGCGGTAGGTGAGGACGCCGTGGCGCCTCTCAAGCCACTCCTCAAAGAGGGGACTTACCGCCGCTATCGTGGCGTGCCCTGCGTTGGGTTGCGATAGTCGTCGTCTCCATGACGCCATGAGATCGCGCCGGAAGTTCGTCCGCTGCGCGACAATTTGCCGCGTCAGCGGAGTTTCCCCCCGGCTTAGTACCTCCGCGCGCCAATCATGCAGGCGCGCGAGGACCACCGCCTCCAGATCCCATGGCGGCAATCCGGCAAGGAGACCCGCCGCTTCGCGCGAGATCGTGCGGTACCCTCGTGTCATTCTGAGGGCCACCACCTTTTGGGGCGCGTTCAAATGGTTCGCAGCACGCTGCCTCAATGAACGCGCCCACACCGGGGCCCCGTAAAGGGCCATGGACCGCACGACCCCCGCGTATAGCCTACGGCAGGAGGCGTTCGGTCCCCCCAGGTTGGGCAGGAGCCGCCTGAAAGCAGCGCCGGCCCGCTCCAGTTTGGGGACCAAACGTCGGAAATGCTCCACGAAGTTCCATCGGCTGTCCAGGACGAGCCCCAGGTATTTCAGCGTCGATTCGACGCCGACGGAAACCCCTCCTACCGTCAGCAAGGATCCCGACGGTGGCGCATTGCCTCGGCCATGAAAACACATGGCCTCGGACTTGTGCAGCGCCACCTCGAGACCCAGTTGCCGGATCCGCTCAACGACTATCGCAACCCCGCGTGTCATAGCGTCGGCCGCCTCCGCGTACGACCCCCCTTGTGCCAGCACCAGCGTGTCGTCAGCGTAGCAAATGACGCTGACGCCACTAGGGAGGTCGGCTCGCAGCACCCAGTCGTAACCGATGTTCCACAGGGGCGGCCCCAGAACCGAGCCCTGTGGGACACCGCACGACATCTCTCGCCGGTTCCACTCTCCGCTGTGACTAGGGTAGATAACTGCCCTGTCGGACAGGTAGTCCCCGACCACACGACGAAGGTAGGTCGGCACCCGATGATACCGGAGTGCCTCCCCAATGCAGCTCCAGGGCATGGTGTTGAAGGCGTTGGCGATGTCGAGAGACACCGCCAAGACAACACCACCCCGGGAGACCGCATCCCCCGTCGTGAGGGCTCTGACGCGCATGACGGCGTCCACCGTAGAGCGCCCCTTGCGGAAACCGAACTGGTTGTCCGCAAGATCCGGCCCCGTTCCTGCTAGGTGCCCGGCGAGGCGGTTCGCAATGACTCTCTCGAAGAGCTTGCCCACCTCGTCGAGCAACACCACGGGCCGGAATGCGGACGGAGAGTCCGCAGGGCGCCCAGGCTTCGGGATGAGTACCAGCTTCCCGGTCCTCCAAGAAAGCGGGAACTGGCCTCTCTCCAAGCATGCGCTAAAGAGCCCCTCCAGTCGAGGCCCGAGAGCCTCCAATGCCAGGGCCCAGGCTTTGCCAGGCAAGCCGTCGGGCCCTGGGGCGGTATTCTTGGCCTTGAGTCTCCGTACCGCCGCTCTCAGGTCTACCCCAGTCACAGCAGGGATGTCGTCGTCGTCGTCCTCTTGGTCCTCTTCCGGCACCGCAGGCGGCGGAGCCATAGGCGGGGGAGGATGTTCCCCTCGCGCAGGGAACAGAGCGCTCACCGCGTCCTCCACGAGCTGAGGCCGGAGACTCTGCGTCAGTGGGGGGGCCCAGGTGCGGAGCTTGTTCCGCACCATGAGGTAGGGGCGCCCCCACGGATCTCTGTCGAGAGTCGCCAGCATTTCCTCGCGGGCCAGATCTCTAGCCCGCAGGACAGCGTCGCGGAGAGCGGTCTTTGCGGCTCTGTATCCCTCGTATAGCTCCGCCTCGATGGCGTCCGCATCCGGAGGACGGATGCGGCGCCTGCGATGCCTGGCGTACCGGCGGCGCGCAGAAATGCACGCCTCGCGCAGAGACGCTAGCTCTCGCGACCACCAGTACACCTGGCGCCGGGCTCTTCCTGGCCGGACTCGGGGCATTGCCACGTCACAAATGTCGGACATGGCCTCCTGGAACCACCCTGCCTCGTGATTGACGTCGGCAGGCCTGTCCGGTGATGTCACCCAGGCCTGCACGATCGAGGCTTCCAGGAGGAGCTCCCGGTCCAGCTGCTTCAGAGCCCAACGCGGACCACTCGGGGTCTGTACGACCGGCGCGCTTGAGGTCTGGGTGGAGACGTCAAACCGGATATACCGGTGATCGGAATAGGTCTCCACCTCCTCCATGACACGCCAGTCAATGACCCGCGGTGACAGAGCGGGACTGGCGAACGAGATGTCCACCACCGACTCGCCCCGCATCCGCACACACGTGGGGACAGAACCCCGATTGAGGACGACCAGGCCTGTCTCCAGAGCCCAGTCTTCCACCATCCTTCCCCGCACGTCTGTCAGACGAGAACCCCAAGCCAAATTCTTGGCATTGAAGTCCCCGAGGACAAGTACGGGTAGGGAATAGTGTCCGACGACGACACCCAACTCTACGAGAGAGTTGTGGAACTCGGCGAGAGTTCGGCTCGGGGAGAAGTAGACTCCTACTACGACGATCTCCCCGAACCGTGCTGCGACGCACCCCTGTCCCCTCCTGACACTTTCAAGGGACGGGGTACCGGCGGCGGCCGACGATATGATGGTCACTGAGCCGCTCAAGTCCGCAACCCAGTCATCCCTGGGTAGGACAAAATACGGCTCAGCGACCACCGCAATGTTGATCGACCACTGCGCCATGCTCTGCATCAGCAAGTGCTGAGCACAGGCGCAGTGGTTGATGTTCGCCTGGAGGAAGCTGAGTGGGGCCGTTACTGGCATTCCATGTCAGCTTCCTCCTGCGAGGGCCCCTCTGTGGCGGTAATAGCGGCAGTGGCGGCGGTTGCGATTGCGGCGGTTGCGGCTGCGGCGGTTGCGGCTGCGGCAGTTACGGCTGCTGCGGCGGAGACGGTGGCAGTGGCGGCGGAGGGCCTCCCCCTACCTCCGGATCTGGCCTTGGTGGGCGGAGCGGGCGGAGCGCAGGCCGCGCTCCCAGCCCGGTGGTCGCCTGGCTTGCCGGCCGCCGCACATGCAACGCAGTGCGGCTTGGCAGAGCAAGTTACGGCCACGTGACCGGGCTGACCGCAGCGGAAACAGAGGCCGCTGCGGTCGACCTCCGAGGCGCACTTAACTGACACGTGGTGCCCCACGTGGCAACGATAGCACCTCAGAGGCCTGGGCTCCAGCAGCTTTACCTGCGCTGAAACCCAGCCCACCAATAGCCTTCGGCCCTCCACAATCTTTTTGGCCGCCGTCACAGGGCAGCAAACCGTAACGGTTCGCATACCCGAGAAGTCCGGACGTAGGGCGCCTGCCTTTATCTGCTCGGCAGAGCACCCTCCGGACCTGGCGACGGCAGCCACCACTTCCTCCTCAGTTACAGAGTCGTCCAGACCCAGGATGCGCAGGTCTGCGCATCTAACGGGCCTGGACACTCGGGCCTCGTCTGCATTTAGGGACGCTCTCAGCTTTTCAGCCAGAGCGTCAGCGGACGAGCCGCTAGTTTCTCCGGGGATCTCCAGCATCCGCGCTCCCGTCGCGGTGACTTTGAGCCGGAGGCCCCCGGTGATCCCGAGCTCTGTGAGATTCACCGTCTCCTTCGCCTTCGCCAGCAGGTCGCGGTAGGACACGCCCCTCTTTTCCGCTTCCGGCTGTAGCGTAATTACTACAGCGGCGGTTTTCGGGGCGCGGAGCCTAGCCGCGATCTTGCGTGCCCGAGACTTGCGCTGCCGCTCCTTGTTTCGGGCCTTTTTGGCCGCCTTCCGCCGGTTCTCTTGCTCCCCGACCACTTGCCATTCGGCTTCAGCCGGGGGAGGTGTAGGGAGCTGTGCGGGCTGGGAGGGCGGTGGCGGCGGCTGCCGCGGTTGGCGTGCCGCAGGCGGTTGGCGTGCCGCAGGCGGTTGGCGTGCCGCAGGCTGTTGGCGTGCCGCAGGTGGTTGGCGGGCCGCAGGCGGAGGACCGCTCGCAGCAGGCGCTGTCGCTGGCAGCGCCTTTCCCTTGCCTTTCTTCCCTTTCCCCTTCCCCTTCCCCTTAGCTTGCGCCTTGGCAGGCGCCTCAGCTGGCGCCGGCTCTGCCGGGGCTGGCTTTGCTGGGGGGGGGGGCGGCAACACGGCCCTGCCGGAGGGCCGACTGGACGGCCCTGGTCCGGATGCGGCAGCCGCAGCAGCCGCATAGGACACCGTCCCCGGGCCCGAAGCCTCCTTGTTTGCCCCTAGGGGGGGCCGCAGGACGATGCCCTCTAGCACGGAGAACCGCCGCTGGAAGGCGGCGAGCTCCTTCCGGACCAGTGCCAGGACCTGGTTGTCTTCCGGTTCGGGCCGGCTTGGTTGCTGCTGCTGTTGCTGCCGCTGTTGTTGTGCCGCCTGTTGTTGTGCCGCCTGTTGTTGTGCCGCCTGTTGTTGTGCCGCCTGTTGTTGTGCCGCCTGTTCCGCCTGAGGCGCCACGCGGGGGACGGGCTCCCGCAGGCTGGCCAAGTCCGCTCGGAGCTTCGCGTTCTCCTTTTGGAGAAGCTCCATGGCGGACGTAAGGCGGGCGACGTCCGCCCGCAGACTGGCCATCTCCCCGTCGTGCGAGGCCCGGAAGTTGGCCTCCGCTGCCGCCATAATTGAAGCAGAAGCCGCAGGCATGGCCCTCAGCCTTGTGGACGGCTTCTGCTTGTGGGCCACTTGCTTGAGTGCGGCCTCCACCTCCTTCGCAAACCTGGCCTCCCGCTCCGCCTCGGAGCCGCCAGGTGCTTCGTCCTCGTCGCCCGTCCCGCACGACCTCGTGCCCGGGTGGCGTCCCTCCTCGGCCAGCTTGGCCGACCTCTCAGAGGCCGAAGGCCCCCTCCCCTTGCCTCTGATCCCGCCACGCTTATTGTTGGGGATCTTCCTGGCCGAAGCCGAGGCCTCCTCCTCTCCGGATGACGACCCTTTGTCGCCATCCCGCCTGGGCCGCTTGCGGAAGAACTTGCTGATCTCCGCAAGTGACCCGGCCCTCTCGCGCCGGGAGCTCTCTGAGCCTCCCGCGCCTCTCCCGCTTCTGCTGGATGCAGCGTCGGACTCCGACCGCTCATCACACATTGTGCCGTTACCGGCGGTTTGGGTTTGGTTTCCATTTTCCATTTTATTCCCACGAGTAATAGGTAAGTATACGTCCATCCTGACAGGGACCGTGTATCAGGATAAGCAGAATAAGTTGCTTTACTCGCCAGAGAGGGCTGCAGGTATCTCTGGCGAGGGAAGCACTAGAGACTGATAATACCCGTCAGCCATTCGTCCCTTCGCGGTGCTCCCGCCACTTGGGATTCGGGGTATTTTTTATAGAGGTTTACGTCCTCGTGGTCCAGGCAGTTAAGCCAAGACCGTCGGTCCTATGAGTGCTGCGAGACATGACCACAGTCTGCACTTCGATAGGGTTACGATATCAGCGGTGACAGAGAAGGACCCACCAACTCTGTCTGCTCGGAGGCAGGGTAAGTGCACACCGAGCCCGCTCTTGCTCCTCTGCTATGCCCTCTGCTACACAGAGGGTCACGCAAAGGAACGCCCCGTCGGTCCATCCAGTGGACCCCACCCGTGTCAGAAAATTAGCCGCAACAGTAACCCTCCCCGAAGCATAAGAGGAGATTCTCATTTCCCCTCATTCCCCGGAGAAAGTTACTGTTGCGCCCAGGGTGCACCGGCCCAGCAACTGCTCTTCCCTCCAGACGGATCGAAAGGGACCAGCAGCCGCCAAGCACGCGTGGAGGACTTCTGACTTCGCACCCCACGGCGCATGCCCTAACTACGCAGTTACGTAATCATTTAGGTAGCCATTGCTATTCATTTATTTGTTTACAGATGCTTTTTGAACATAACACACTAACATAGAATGCGAATGATGGAACTTATGACGGTTTATAAAGCTTTGAGATTTAGACTTGATTTTGTCTTTGGTTTTCGTTAAATCATCTGTTAAACTTTCACTGACCTCGCATTGAGTTATTAAAAGGCTTGCGTTCGATCATTATCTGAACTGGGAAAGTAATGATGTGTTTGAAGATGAAGCACGCGTGCCTACGCATGTGATTACTCCTGACTTAAAGGCACGCTCTCACAAACGCCCAACTAAGGAAACATTAATGTAAACAATCTTTCTGAACGCAAATCCTTCTTCCTCAGAATTCGACCAACAGTACCGCTTCCACGCGTCCATGCTGGGCAAACCAGAGCTTCCTTCGTGGCTTCGCTATATCTACAGCGGCCGGCACCACTCCGGATTCATTTTCGGGACACCGCCAAGGGGCAGCCGAGGCCCACTCACGGTAAGGTATTACTGTTCTTTATTTCAAGTAAGCAGTAAGTCAGGCGCAGGTGGTGTGTTTACTAAGAAATTGCATCGTTAGCAAGCTGGATACCAAATGGACAGCGTAACTGATGAAGGTCGTATGTGGTGTGTGCAGGCTTGAACAAATCGTTGAGAGACCTTTGGAGAGTAGAATGATGCTGTAGCGATTTGTGTATCTGAACTTATTAAGCTTATAACATCTTCAAGTTGTGATGATATTAAAAATTGGAAGAATATTTTTTACGTCTATCAGATCTTCAAATGTACCTTAGTATTAAGCTACAGGTGTACTTTTCTAATTTTTTCAGCTCGAAGTAATAGGTTTAAACAGACAAGACTTTGAGACGCGGAGAGTGTTACTGACGTTGGACATACAGCAGAAGGAGAAGATGGCACGCCACGAGGTCGAGCTGAAGATCGATAACCTGAATGTCGAAGATCTGTTGGATGAGCATAAGTAAGTTCCTAGTACTATTATTTTTTAGGTGCTAGGAAGATACGGCATTGAGAGTCTCTTGTACCCGTACAAGTGTCTCAATGACGTATCTTCCTTAGGAGAGGGAACGCAAGAGCTATAGATGGCAGCGCAGTATCAAAGTGAATCAATGTCGAGTATTTGTAAGGCAGAATTTCTCTAACTGCCGGAACACAACAATGCTGTTAACATTGTTGTTATGGCGACATACTTAGACAAGATGGTGGTAGCTTGCCAGGCGGACTTAGAACAAGTCCTACCACCAACCAAACCGAGCAAAAAAAATTCCCCGCTGGGAATCGAACCCGGGACCTCTGGGTCTGAATCAGATGGTATTACCACTAGACCACGGAGGCGGTTAGTGTCAACTGTTTAGCACCACACGTGTAGGGATTCGCTGAAGGGTATTCTCTTACGGACGCGGGTGACTCGGCCCCCAAAACTTACTTACTAAATAACTAACTTACATCTTACTTCGTGAAAATCGGCAGGTTTTTTAAAATCCACTATATAAGTTTTGGAATATATGTAGCTGCCAGCCTGTTAGGATAATGGTAATTAGGCAACGTTACTTACAACAATTCTTCAAGCTTTAGTTCTGAAGGGCTTCTCTAAAGAGGTTCTTGCCTATTATCTTTCAGGATGACTCGTCTCAAAGACATCTTGCGAACGAAGCTCTGGATTGAGAGTAGTGGCGATCTGTACGCGACCTTCCTGGCGTCTGCCATCGATCTGGGTGCTCGACTGCCTTTGAAGCCCAGTGATGGAGAAGGGTACGTATCAAAGGAATCATTTTTAACATGATATATGACTGGTTCGAGGCAGAACAGGATAAATCGGGTAGAATTTTTGGGGACTTTCGGCCACCTGTGATAAATACATATACTAAAAAATTAACCCGGTAAACTAGAAAAAGACTTCAGGAGACGCGGTTAAATTTCTGAAACCATCTTCTTCAGTTGGCCTTGTTGTTATTGTGAATGACGCATAACACCATCAGTTCACTTGGAAAATAAACTAACATAGCCAACTGAAAATACATTACTACACCTACTTTTTACCGAAACTCTTTTAGCCAAAAAACTTGGACAGACTTTCAGAACCAGAACTATAACCACAATTACTAAATACCCTTTTCAATTCCAGCTTGGTAGTCCGCCTCGGAAGTACCATGCCGTTCTCCTTGGAACTGAAGAGGCTTCGCGAAGAAGTACGCCCCCTGTCTCGTCTGCCTAGCTGTCCTCGCGAGTACAAGCGAACCACTGTAGAAAGACTCTTCAGGGATGCTGGGTTGACTCTGGACTGGTGCAGCTTTGAGCTGGTAAGTCTTTATGTCTGGAAGCTCTAGGTCCTCACAAGCACAAGTGAACCACTGCGGAGAGACTTCAGGGATGCTAGGTTGACCTTGGACTGGTGTAGCTTTGAGCTGGTAAGTCTTTATGTCTGGAAGCTCTAGGTCCTCACAAGCACAAGTGAACCACTGCGGAGAGACTTCAGGGATGCTAGGTTGACCTTGGACTGGTGTAGCTTTGAGCTGGTAAGTCTTTACGTATTGGTCTTATAGGTGTTGAGCTATCCTCGCGAGTACAAGCGAAGCACTGTGGAGAGACTCTTCAGAGATGCTGGGTTAAACCTGGACTGGTGTAGCTTTGAGCTGGTAAGTCTTTATGTGTGGGACCTTTAGGTATAGAGCTGTCCTCGTGAGTATAAGCGAACCACTGAGAGACTTCAGATATGTTGGGTTGACCCTGGACTGGTGAAGCTTTGAGCTGGTAAGTCTTTATGTCTGGAAGCTCTAGGTCCTCACAAGCACAAGTGAACCACTGCGGAGAGACTTCAGGGATGCTAGGTTGACCTTGGACTAGTGTAGCTTTGAGCTGGTAAGTCTTTACGTATTGGTCTTATAGGTGTAGAGTTATCCTCGCGAGTACAAGCGAAGCACTGGGGAGAGACTCCTCAGAGATGCTGTGTTAAACCTGGACTGGTATAGCTTGAGCTGGTAAGTCTTCATGTACGGGACCTATAGATGCCGACCTGTCCCCGCGAGTACAAGCGAACTACTGTGGAGAGACTCTTCAGGGATTCAGGGTTGACCTTGGATTGTTGTGGCTTTGATCTGGTAGGTTATGCATGGAGGTCATCTGCCCAGCCTTATTCTATCTACATTGGGGTCGGCTCCCAGTCTAATGGGTGCAGCTAAATACCAGTAATTTACAACTAGCGACTACCTTTCTTACTTCTACTTATTAGTTTACTGGGTACCTACCTGATAACGTCACATCTATTCGTCAGACAGCTTGTATATTGGAACCATTTTGACCCTTCACGCAATATAATGATTATTCAAAACTGTGATAAAAGTACAGCTTTAGTAAAAGTAAGGTAGATTCTTGTAATTAATTGCAACTGTCTGGTTAATTGAAACTACCTAACGGAAATAACTAAAATCATCGATTGCGATGTCAGCACTCACAGTTTGAGTATTCAGTTACCTTTTTTTTTATGGATGGGAAATCATCCAATGACTTCTCCCGCTCTGGGCGGAGCGAGAGGGAGTGTCAGACTTCTACTGACTAAAACCCATCCATGTTCCTTCAGTGCCCTTTGTGTTCCGGAGCCACGGTGTCTCTTTCGAATAGTCCCGCGACTCCGGCAGGCGTCGGCCCTTTCGGGCCCCTCTGTGTGCCGACTCTCTTTGAGGCGCGCGTGGAACACGAACGCGCCGTCGACACGGCCTGTCGTCATAAGACGGACGAAAGGCGAGCTGCCCATAGCTCACCGTCCACAGGCCCGCTGTATTCAGTTACCTGCATTGGTCTAAGGCGTTTGACAGTGTTCTTCAAATGTTGCCATACTTGATCCATTATGGTTTTTAATAGTTAGGTAACACCATCCCCTCCATTTTCCAGTACAACACCATCTACAAAGAGCGTTCGACCCAACACCTGGAGTATCTGACCGAGGTGCCTAATACCAGCAAGTCTGCCAAATCCTTCAAGGCGTTGGACACCAGGGATGCCTGGACTGCTCCTAAGAAGGTAGGTGGAGATGACGTTGAGATTAAAGAGAAAAAAAATAACTGTTATGTGTTTTATTTGTGTGGTATCCTTTGTAAGCGTCTTGTTTCTTCACTAGGTACCTACTTACTACAGACGTTTGTGCTTATAACTGATGCTGGTAAGTCGAAAAAGGTTTCAATCCCATCAACGTCTTAGGTTTCGAAAGTTATCACATCGTTTTCAATGTTAAATATAATATGTCACCGCAAAATGGCAAACTCCGTAAGATTAATAACTTGAGAGATTGTAAACTTTCGATAAATTGTCAAATGAACATATGGAATATTTTTTTAAGCATTAAGCTCTGATTGGTCGCCATTTTAAATCAGTCCACAATTTATCGGATTGACTTCGAGAAATCATAGACTATCAAATTTTAATGCGTAAAAAGGAACATCATCAAGACACATGAAAAAGTCTGAAACATGCAGTAGGGAGCGTAGCGCGAGCCTTGTGTTACAAGGAAGGACGGCGTGAAATGGAACAGTGACATTGTTTTAATACGTAAATATTACTAATAGGGTGTTTCCTAATTGTATCGCCAATTTTTTTTTAATTGTATCTGTAGGCATATTAACAAGATCGGATATTTTGAAGTAAAAATGTATGTAGTTTGCTTATTAATACATTTTATTCGATTAAGAGTCCTATTACGAATCGTAAATGCTCGTTTGCAATAGACGAAGTTACGTTGGTCTGCGTTGGGGGTACATCTATAGCCCGCGAAAAAAATTTGATACTTACTAGTCTGAATAGGATTATAGTTTATTTGGGCGCTTGAATGAGACTGAGGAGCGCGCGCGCTGAATTGACGCAGAATATATAGTACTTTAATTTTATTTATTGTAATTTTGTTTTATTATATTGACAAACGAAAACTAATGAAACGTATTCATTGTAGATTGAAATTTTATATTATATTAATTTATTTGATAAAATTGTTTTTATTTGGAATATAATGGACGCTGAATCAAGACAATTCTGGCTTAAATAAAGCTTTCTTTACGTTTTTTTCTGTGAAAACTCAAGGACTTTAAAGAAATTCTAGAACTCCAATAAACAAGTAAAACATTCAACTTACCTATTAGTAATTTCAACTTTTAAAAGAATTGATAGTAACAATGTGAATTTGACCGTCAAAGTTCCATCGCAGACATGTTTTGTTGCAAACTGAGTTCGTAAAATATTTATAGTAAATTACACGAAAAGAAAAATGAAAATGTGTAACTCTAACTTACAAGAAAGAGACTGGCACTATCGTTATTCAGGATCAAATAATTAAAATATCTTACTGCTGCTGAAAACTACAGCGTCAAAAATCATGAATTTCCGTAAAAAATGTAATAGGACTCTTAAGAGGGCGCATTCCGTCCACTAGCGCCGCCAATCAGTTTTTATTAATTGTGGTAAATTTAAGACACGTAGATAAAAAACCGCTCTGTAGTGTTCTGAAGAAATGTATTTATTATTCTTTGAGAGTTATGTTTTGTACTTTAGAACATAAATAGTTGCCAAAGTCGATATTTTTGCTAAAAGTGGCCACTTTTAGCAATAATTGCCGTTTAGGCCATGAGTTATGTATTAAAAATAGCTCTCAAAAAATAATAGATACATTTCTTCAGAACACTACAGAGCGGTTTTTTATCTAGGTGTCTTAAATTTACCACAATTAATAAAAAACGATTGGCGGCGCTAGTGGACGGAATACACACCCTTAACTCATTTAATTAATTTTAAAAATCTGTGAAATTTATTAATCATCATAATTATTAACTAAAAGGTTTCAGCACGATATTGGCAACTCTAGGCACTATGCTAACATGTGCATCAGACTGAATTCTAGAATAGAATGCCCCGATCGCTCCGCCCGGCCTCGTTTTACGTCCGAGCACAAACAAGTCGCGTAGTGGGGGAGGTGGGGATGGCGACAGCGCCTGATCGGTCCGGTGCACGTTCCGTTTACAATAGTACGATGACGTAGCGCCGTCATACCTATTAATTTAAATATTTGTTTATGTATGGCAACTAGACTCACTTTTTACTAACATTGTTAAAAACAAACAGAAACAATAAAAAAACTTTTTCCAAAAAAACACAACCGACTTTCAAATAAAAAAAACACTACTTCCAATGTAAAAAATAACTTTAATGTTGGAAGTCGGTGTTTCTGTTAGTTTCTTAAAAAAAATACAACTGAATTGCGAACCTCCTCCTTTTGGGTAGTCGGTTAAAAACTAAAGAACATTGTAAGATTAACTGTGGGGTCTTCTGACCAGCATCACCACAGCGTGCGACAGCCAAGGTGCGTCGTAATTTTCATCTCTTTTCACTCAACATACTTCGGATGCTGTCAGAACTAGACCGCATTCTTTAAAATATCGAGTTTGTGTTTAGCTTAATAAATTATTAAAAAAAGTCACGCCTAGAGGTAGGTCATACTGGGTATATTATTAGTGAGCTACCTTTGTAAGACTAATAAAATGTTAAAAACAAACACAGAAACAAAATCTAAGAAAGAAAAGAAAGAAAGAAAGAAAAAGAGTTTATTTGCGGTCAACATGACGCATACCAAAACTACACAAAAAAATTAGAACTAAATAGGTTAATATATGAAAAAAATTAGGAAGATATGCGTCAAATCTGCGCAAAACGGCCATCTCTCAGCATAATGCTGGGACTCGTGTACACTCGTGTGCAAGACAGAGCCACAGCGCTGGTATCTAAAGAAAATTGTAAGGTTAGCTATGGGGTCTTCTGACCAGCACCACCACAGCCCGCCACAATCAAGGTCCGTCGTACTTTTCGCTCTTTTTTAGGATGCTGTCAGAACTAGACCGCGCTCTTGAAAACTTGAAGTTTGTTTTTAGCTTAATAAATTATTTAAAAAAGTCACGCCTAGAGGTAGGTCATGTTGGGTACATTAAGTGGGCTGCCTTTGTGAGACTAATAAAATGGCAAAGAGATGAACAGCTTCAAAATGTAAATCTTCTATCTAACATGCAGCTCATAGCAATCATGAGCATGGTATTTCCGCTTTCAGGACTCCCTCCCATCTCGGAGTTACGGCAAGCTGTTGACTGCGGCAGTTCTGGTGCCTCTGACCCTGATGCTGCTCTGCGTGACCGCTCTTACCGCCGCCGTTTGTGCACTGCATGCTACTGTGTAAGTATACTTATCATCATCATCTGCCTGGCCATTTCAAACTATATTGGGGTCGGCTTCCAGGCAAAACTGATTCAGCCGAATACCCGTATTTTACGTGGATTGGTTGCCTGCCAGACCTTCACAACCCATAGGCTGGGTGACGCGGTACTTGACAAGACTGGTGATTTTCTGGCTTCTGACAATCCGTAAGGAGTGCCAAAATCTACAAAGGACAGCCGGCCCGGGACCAACGGCTTAACGTGCTTTTCGATGCACCGAGGAATCTCGGTATCACGGGATCGTATAACACCAAAGGGCAAGAACCCTCGATTTTCCCGGGATTATCCAAGACCCATCTAAGAAGAGTGAGCTTAGTAGAATGGAGCGTACAGTAGGGACTTCGTTATCCGCACTTCAGCTCTCATTTGGTCCGTTCTGTGTGGGTATTAGTCAACCTAGCTTCGCCCAGAAGCACAGAAGCCCCCTGGTGCTTCATAGGCTTCGCAAAGCAACTTCACTGTTTCACGTCGGAGAGCCATGGGCTCGCATTCGGATGGTTGGCAGAAGGGTGATTCTGTCAGATTTAACCAATATCAGTTATGCTGCAGAGCTGGCTGATACTCGAATGGAATACGAGACAGCCTATAATTAATGGTTTGTCATTAATCAGGCTAAACTATTCCAGCCACAGGGGTCCAATTTCAAGGTTTTATTAATCAGGCTAAACTATTACAGCCACAGGGGTCCAATTTCAAGGTTTTATTAATCAGGCTAAACTATTACAGCCACATGGGTTCAATTTCAAAGATAGCCGCGGATGGTCCGTCGATGGGTGACCGTCTATAACATACCGAAAATACAACGTGCCTTGGAAAGTTTGTTAAGGTAAACAGCTTAACGAACTTTCCAAGGCCGGTAGTCATTTGTACATCTTTGGCAGTCTTAATGGAAAGTCTTGCCAAGGGGTTCCGTGTTACCCACCACTGGGTGTTGGACGTCAAATAGTTAGTCGCTCCATGTAGAAAACTGGTATTCTGCATCTTTTGAGACTTCATACCTACCCCAATATAGTAGAGGAAAGACTAGACGGATTTATTTTATTGCCTTCTGTCAAGAACATAACCGCGATTTGCGAGCCAAAGTCCTCTTGAATGTGATACAGGAGCATCCTTGTATAGGCACTTGTAATACACACCTCTGTAGTTTTATTGTTTCTTAAAATATTGTTTTATCATTATTCTAAGTTTTTTCTGTTTGTATAATTTATTTTTGTTTTTTTTTATTATTATTTCAGACGAGATCCGGAATCAGATTATTTTATGGATCACATTTTCGACATATTTTTTAACTATAGGAAATCGCCTAGGTTTGAAATCTTACTTATTACTTTTATGTGTGGTGACTAACATGCAACTTAAAGAAAAACTTAGGTACTAATGTAGTAATCTAATACAAGAACAATTGCTCTTCAACATTACCTACCAAATTATTAAAAAAAAAATAGGATAACAACAAGTATTGCCAGTGTTTTAATAAAATAGTTTTTTTTTTCTTATTTATACGTACACTAAAGATATCGTGAATATTCCAGGGCTCACAAATCAAAGGTGGAAATGTGTCGTTACGGCACTGGCAACACAGAGCAGACTCAAGTTGCTGACAATACCAGTACCAAAAGCCTTGGAGTAAGGTTAGTATCAATCACCATTTTTTTTTAAAACAACATTGGTTCGTAACCTTGATCTTTTTAAAGGTGCAACTACACTACGACGTTCAATAACATCGACGGAACTGTTCGATTCAATATTAATATCGATCGATCGAAGTGTGGTGCCAACATTATGAAATCTCGCGCTTATTATCATTAAAAGAGTCTCTATATACTAAATTGTGTAGAAACTTTTTTTTTGCATTAGCAAATAAACATGGTCCTCACCTAAATTTTCTATTTCAGCCCCAACAACAGTCTAGCGCGTCCATACAGCCCCAAGTCAACGAGCAACCTCGCCGGCAACTACAACCGCCCGCAACCACCTCCCTACATAGGCTCAGCAACCAACTCTCTACACCACCGCAAATCCTCCGACAAGACCCCATCAACCAGCGGACATACCCCTGAGCATCGCACTCATCTACTTGAAGAATCCCTAAAACTGCTGAATGAAGCCAAAATCTGCAGCGAATTCGACAAAAAAGAACCTATCATTGACTTAAACGATGGTACAGAGGATTACGTCCCGATCAAGCCGGATGGTACTAGTTACAAACCGGATTCAGCCGGTTATATCTCGATAAAACCGGATGGAACCGGTTATGTGTCTATGAAGGATTTGGATGATATCGATGTCCCCGATCTGGCTAAGTTTGGTGTCGCGGGCGCTATATGACATGAGGTTTCGGCGGTTGGAGAACCGCCTGTAAAAACCTGGTTTTGTTAGCTTTTTAAAATTAGTTTTTATTGGTTTTGTCAGTGAAAAAATTTGGAGTTATTGAGAGCCTTCGGAACCAATAAGAAAACATAAATAAAAATAAAATTCAAACCCACGTCATCTCTAAAGGTGTCACTAAACCAATCTATCAATCGTTGATCGACAATATTGAGCCATTCTATTGCTTTGATACCTTATTGGTCTAGTAGAAAGTATGAATCTACTTCGTCTTTAATGGTTTGGGCTCATCTTATCATCTGCCTAGCCTTCCCCAACTAAGTTGGTTGGCTTCCGGTCTATCGATACAGTTAAGTGACTGCATTTCTAACCTCTCGAACCTAGTTCTATAATACAGACAACGGAGATGAGGACCCGTGTCTATTTTAGTTAATAACCGTGTTGATTATGTCAAAAACGCAGTTTTTTGAACAAAGATCGATAACATAGACAACGGAAATGGGGATCTGTGTCTATTTTACATATTAGCCGTGTTGACTACGTCAAAAACGGAATCTTTTTCTATAGCCTTAAAATAATGCCTTCAACTTTTTTAATAACATAAGACGTGCGAAGCCAAAGAAAAAACATTACGAAAATAACTCCTTTTCTTTTTGCACTTTGACATTATAAGTATAGTAGGTCGCACATCAATGGCAACTTGCTGGCCCCGCGTAGTACGGAGTTTGAATGCATTATAAGGTCAGCCTATACTAGTTTTGTTCCCATTGATGTACGGACTACTGTACCTACCCGTTATTTACTTATATCAGACAACGGGAGTCATAAACCGTGTCTATTTTATTTCAAAAGTAGTCAAAATCGTGTTTCATAGACAACGGAGATAAGGATCCGTGTCTATTTTAGTTAATAACCGTGCTGACTATGTCAAGGACGCGGTTTTTTTTAATTTTTGCATAGTAGTCCTTTGAGGTAGACCATGAGGTGGCATGGTCACAGTAGGTATGAAATATACCTACTGAGCGTAGAGTATATCCCATAATGAGGCTGAGATAAATAGACATCATTAGGGTGTGCTCACACCAATCGATCGATGACCCGAACTGACGTTGATTGACGTCCGTCGTTTGGTGTCATAGCTTTGGCGATTATTTGGTGAAAATAGAATTAATTAGTCGACGTGAATCGACAGTTCATAAACTGTCGATTCACGTCGACTAATTAATTCTACCACTGATCGACGATCGATCGATTGATGTGATGACACGTTAGGTATCTCTGTCACTGTCACACAACTGTCAAACGACAAGTGAGTGAGAGAGATGGGAACATATCTTAGCTAAGCTAAGTGATGTTTATTTCTCTCGCCTACCCCCGTTGTCACTAACACTAAGCGAGGAGAATAAAAGCCTAAATATAACATCGCTGGACTTTCTACTCTCGGTTATAAGCTGATGATTGAAAATTCCATAGCGCGCTTTCATTTCGGTTTTCCTATTGTTATTGAAAACGGGCACATTAAGTTCAATTTATTATTCATTTTTATAAAAAAGTAATATATCTCCACATTAAACAAAATATTTGATTTATTAGTGAGTAAATCTAATGGTAAGAGGTTGTCAAATAATAGTAAAGATATTTAAAAAAATAAGTATAGTTAGAATAAGGACGGGAAACCGTAGTTTATATAAAACATCGTTAAGTTGTAAATATATTGGCATTCTTGAGACAAAAATATGCGGCAAAAAATTTAGTCAAATTAATAAGTAATTAAACATAATATAAGAATAAGTATTAGGTAATAATAAGTAGTAGGCCAAGTACAGTTAATAGTTAAAATAAAAGTAAAGGTGTTATCACACCCAAACCATGTACGTCGATCCGAGTATTGCTCGACGTTGACCGAATTAATAGAAATACAAAAAAGAAGAAAGAAAAACGTACAATTTATTGCCAACACAATAATAAATCCATAATTTCGATTATATGTATGTTTTAGTTTGTTGTAACATTTGTGTATTTTTTCATTTTATTTATTTTCTAAATGAAATATCTCTATGTATCCACGTTAAAAAAAAAAAAATTAACTAGATTTCACTTTGGAAAAGAAAACAGGTTCAGGAAATGTCCAAAAGTGTGCAGCATAGCTAATACGCTAATCGGTGTTTATAACTAGTTGTTCTATATGTAGAAAATCGAAGAAGCCTTTTAAAGACCATGAAAGGAAGAGTCTTAAAAATACTAAATTAATTAAACTAAGAAAAATAATCATGGAGCCATCAATCTTCCGATCGTAAGACTAAAATGCTCTATTTACAGACAACTTTTAAAAAATCCGTTCAGTTATCTTTTAAACCTAGATCGACTTGAGTCAAAACATCGATAAGACGTCGAGCGTGTGAGTGTGATAGCACCTTTATAACTAATAATTTAGTTTACAATATTTTAGTGTTAAGATGTTAATTTATAGTCGTTTAATTTATTTTCTGATGAGAATGAACAAGATTCGTCTCAGGCACATCACTTCGATTAGCAATTAAAAAACCGTTTTTTTTGGAAATCAGTAAAGCAAGCGTAAAAATAAATTAAAAAAGTCGCTGAGCATTGGCTTTTAATATAATATAAGTTTGTAAAACAATAGACACTGTTTAAACAGTCGAATGAATGACAGAGAATGTGTTACAATAGTTAAGGAAAAAACAATAAGTACTGTACATATAAAAATACATCAAAGTGCATAATAATCAATCAGGTAGAATTTAAACTTAAATCAACAGTTACAGAAAACAATAGGATTACGTATTTGGAGTAGATTTAATTTGATAGAGTAAGCACACTACTAGTTTTTACATTGCAAGAAAACAGATCACTTTTTAATTAAATTACAGAATGAGACACGAAAAAACTAAATATTTGTAGCTAAAGGAGCTCCAAACCATCATCACAGGGTGTACATAAAAAAAAAAGAAATTACCATAATTAAAAAAAAAAAAGATATTTTTTTTTTATATTTTTCTTGTAACTATTATGATTTGTCCTATCACCCGATTCCGGCTTGACGTTGAGTTCTGGGACACCCTATAAACAGATTTCTTTGAAGAAAGTCATCGTCCTGACGTACATACTTAATATGACGGCAATTTCCCTGAAGGTTTAGGCAAAACTGTTGGTTCCTATAAACATAAATACAGTAAATAAATACATGTATCAGTTATAAAATAAATTAGAAATTTACCCAGCAAAATTATAAACTACATGATGACATTGTCTTATTAAATTAACCTATCGGGTCTTATTGTTTTCTGCTAACTACTTAAAAATAGCAGTATATTTCCTATGTTAAATAATATAAACTATGGCAAAGTGTTCCAATCCGATCAAATTCATGATAGTACACAAGAAAAATAAATAAGAACATAGATTTTGTCACATAAATCTTAAACTTAGCTTTAGTAGGTACGTAGGTTAGGTATATAGAGTTAAAACATTGTAGACTATTTATTTATTTCTTGTGTTTATTATTTTCCTTAAAAATTAAGAAATAATATTCTTAGGACGTTGATAAAGTTAAAAAGCCATCATTGCTATAAGTTCAACGTTTTATAAATGCCCATGTAGGCCTTTGATATTTTGAATTTTAATTGACGGTATCAAAAGTAAAAGAAAGCGCTTTCGCATCGCTTCTCTGAAAAATAAGGTAAGTACGTATTTATGCAGGAATGATTAATTTAACGATAATATAAATAACCAATTTATTCGTTAAATACAACTTTCACGTACTTATTAATTCAAAAATGTTTTAACTAATCAAAAATAAGAGAGAAAAAAACAAGTTTTGCATTCAAATAAGATACAAATTGTTGTTTGGTATTAGTTTTATCAATAAGCAATCACTAATAAATAATACAAATGATTCGCATATAATGTAGATAGAATTTCCATTCACCTTGTATGTGGATATTTTTCATTAAGTTATGGTTCATTTAATGTTTTTTTTTCATAAACTTTTTGCTAACAGTTTTTACAAATATCGACATAAACATATATATATTTTGGGTGATTTGGGTCTTATCAACGTCTTAGGTATGTGTAACATTATTCTTAAAATATATATAAAAGCGCACCATAAAGTAAATAATACTAAAGTTCTAATGAACTCAAAAGAGTGGAAATAGGGTTTGTGTATAGAATTTAAATAGGGAAGCATGGGTTGGAATAGGGTTAAAGTATAAAATTTAAGTAGGATAGTATACATTTTAAGTGGGGCTAAATGGGATTAAATTAGTAGTTTGATTAGGGTTACAGTATAAATACATAGGATTAAGGTATAGAGTTTAAATAAAATTAAGTAAATATTTTTACTAAGGTCATGGTTTTGGCATAAAATAATTATGTTTAAAGCAGAGTAGAATAATGCTAAGTATATACTTGAAATAGGGTTAAATAGTCTTAAGGAGGAATGAGTTGCAAGTAATATACATCGTAGTATTAGCTGTAGTGTAAGTCTAGATATAGCTATCGGCTATAGAACTAAGCTTTTCTATGGATCTCCCTCTCTGTCAAAACTGATCATCATAACTTAACCATTCCTAAAAAACACCTGTATTTCTTGTATTTTGTGAATGGGTAAGCGAAGTTTTATATTCCTCCTACATTTTGCCAGTTTATGGAACACAAAGGATTTTATTTAACAGAAAGCTAACAGACTAATAACAAGCTTTAAAATCATTCGTGAACATTAGTGAAGCTTTAGTTTTACTTTTAATTCGTAAAAAATAAATCACAATCAAATCAAATATTAACACAAATATGTTGAAAGCGTACAAAAAAAAAACATTTGAAATGAGGTCAGTAGCATCGCCTGAAAATATTAAAAAGTTATAAAAAGGAGATTATGATACAATTATAGGGTGTCTTCTCTATGAGGGAGTGATCTGAAGTCACCAAACTAGCACTGGTCGGGTTGGTGGAAGTAACATTACCTACACATGTCAGAACTTTTCTTTCTAGGACATGTCGGTTTCCACAATTTATTTCAGGCTATCAAAACCCATAGAAATTAAAACACAAATGTACATATATTTATGAGTTTTAATTTAAATAAAATCTCATTGAATTATATTACCTAAATTAATAAAAATAACGAAAATCTTTGCCGCTCCATAAGTAACTAGGTTGGATATTAGCTTGAAATATCATCAAATCTCTGACAGAAACGGAGAGCCATAGAGCCTTATGTTCTATTCCACATTTCAACCGCAGGCGAGTAATATATCTTAGTAGATTAAGATCCCCACGTAAAATGTACGGTCTGTGCCTTACGTTGTCTAACCCACTATCTTGTTAAGCCATTTTAATCATTATTTTGTTGTCACTAAAGTTGAATGGCTTTTAAATGACACGCGAAGTAAAACTATAGGAACTTCGTGGTGTAGGTGGATACTGAAATGAGTATCTACCCCACGAAGTCAATCAATTGATCTAAGTTGTCACTTTAGTAAGATAATTCTTAGGCAGACTACCGTGCAGACTACCTACGCCTAAGCCTAGGCGCGCAAGGGTGACTTTTGTCACCGTGACAGTATACATGTCTCTGTTGCACTTCATAATTGCAAAAGAGAGAAATGTACCTACTGTCACAGTGACAAAAGTCACCAGTGCACGCATAGGCTTATAGCAGTGACAAACATAGGTACTACGACGTTTGACGTAAATCGGGAAAAGTCTTTTCAATGAATTTTGTGTAATCAAAGCGTCATGTTGCAACTGAATGACTATTCTAACATAAAATAATATTAAACACGAGCAGAATGTTGAAATCAACTTAATAACGTTTGAATACGGTTTATCTTATTTTACTTTTTTAAATTTACTCAGTATATAATATACTAACAGATTTTTTTGAAGATTAGTAATACGTTTTTCTTTCAACTTAAGGAGCGACAAACGCGATCAACATATGACCCACGTTTACAAGCGTTCAGTGTCATTATTTTCTATGGAATACTGACATTGACAACTCTTGAACACTTTTGGTGGATTTCAAGTTACTTTGACAAATAAAAAAAATAAAAAATATAGGCTATAGCTAAGACGTTATGAAATACCCAGGGAATATTCATCGAAATCGTCCAGGAGCAAAACCACATGATTTATTTGGCTGAGATCGTGAACCAAAAGCTGTGTTTAGGTTATTCCCTGGTTTTGATCACAGACAACAATGAATAACGATCTGCCTTAGTGACCAATGTGACCATGATACCAACCAACTCTTATAAGAATCTTTTAAATTGGTATTTAGTTGTGATGGTAGACCACGTTATCGACAACAATATAATGATTAAAATCGCCTAACAACATTTTTTATCGAAATGCTTGCACGGAATGTCTCAAATCTCAAATCTCAAAATGTTTATTGCAATCCATAATGTACACATTCAGATGGTAAAAATAATAAAAAGAAACAATTATGGACCCTGTCGGGCACAGCAAAACATTAAATAATTAGGAGAGAGGAAGAGCGCTTTAAATAACTTTTATTATAAAGTAAATGTTTATCATTTCCTGACTAGCTTGTAACCATTATATAATATTATTATTATTACCAACATATTTATTTTTGGATTAAGTTACATTTTAGTTTTTATTTGCTTGGAATTCCTGCATTGGTATTAGTTTATTTAATTTTACATACATTTTTAGATATAGTACCTATATTTTTATTTATAAAATAGCATGTCATTTATTTATTATTATGTATAGAATAGAATATCATTTATTTATTATTGTCAGTCGAATAGAGTGTCATAATGTGTTTGCGATAAGTTTCAAATTCGCTATTATTCAAGAGGGTACGGCAGTGTTGCCCACAGACTGTACATAATAAACGTGAGGTTATTAGACTCTCGGGTACTCCATCTCCATGAGTATTATCTAATATTCATGGAGATGGAGTACCCGACAAGTATCTTTATATAATAGTTATAGTTTAGTGCGGCCTGAATAGGAATATCCCACTTCTGATAACCTGAGTGAACTTCACTTTGGAACTTGTCTTTTGTATAGCACTTCAGCAAGCAGTATCTTTTGATTGAAATCGGGTACTTTTACGATATAAAATGTCATATGGCCATTTTTCAAAGTCCAATCGATCGCTACAAAAAATTATATAAAATCTGACAGTATAATATCAAAATTGGTACAGCGGTAAATGAAACCGTAAAAAAAACAACTGGCATACAGAGTTGGCATTGCTTATATGCGAAATTGATTTTGGAGATAGTAAATATATGTATTGCTTTCAATCACAGTGAAGGATTTTTGGGAAGTAAAATGGCGGTATTATTATAGGCCGACGTATGGTCGTAAGACGTACGATGTTTCAGCGAACTTGGTCTTATAGTTATAAAAAGGGTGGTACATAATACTGATGCACTTTTGAAAACCTACGCTGCTTATAGAAAAAAGTCGAAACTACTAAAAATTTTGAGTCTATTTAAGAATGACCAAAAAAAGCAATAATAGAAACTGACATCAGTTGTGAACGAAAAAAAAAATAACAAGAAATTAGATACGTTCCGGTCAAGATATTAAAGATGTCAGCATAAGGCCATCGATCAAGGAATGGCTTTTCTAGGTTAATTCAACAGTTCTGTAACATAATTTCAAGTCGCCCTGGAAAAGTGAAGTGGGACATTAATATTTTTAATCATGGCCTTAGGATTCATAAATAACAACATTTAAAAAATACACATGAGTTTAATATAAGAACTGTCATTCTTAAACGAGCGTTATTTAATTTGCTTAAATATTTTAACTTAAATTATATTTTTTTTATTTAAGGTAGGTACTTAACACGCTTTTTAATTTTAATACAAACAAAATCAAATTATTTTTGTGTGTTTTTTACGGTAAATATCAGTAAATATATATCAGTTAATGATAAGGGGAAAAGCCATACCAACAGGCCAAAAAACGACTTTCGTATGTATTATTAACTCTATGTGTATTATTTTAATGTTCTATTAGATTATATTTAGCTTTTATTTTGTACATTAAAACAATTGAAATACATCAAGCGGTAAAATAATAGGCTTAGAGTTGCGACGTGAAGTGTACATATTGACGCGCAGAATACCTCTGAAGTTAGTAATAGCATAAGTTTTATAAATTAAGAACCTATATATAAATAAATAAGGTTCAGAATTAAATAAGTTTAGAGTTTAAAATAAGTTAAGAGTTTCTAAAGTACGGTTAGGGTAAATAAGTTTAGATTTCAAAAATAGGATTATAATTATAAAGAGTTTAATATAAGTTCTAAGTTTTTAAAATTTATAATTTTCTATATCGATTCGGGCATCAATGTCTGTAGAGAAGAACCACCGATAAATAGTAGCTAGCTTATAAGTCAGTAGTTTAGAACAAAAGCATTGTGTTTTATTTAACTGGGACAGTGCTGGGAAAACTCATAAATAACATCATTAATAATTTTGTAAGACACAGTATTTTAATAAGACAGAAGGAAAACACGCAAAAAACTAAATCTGTAACCACTATTTTGGTTTCTTGAACTCAGTCGAATATAACCATTCAACTGATTTAAAAAAAACTAAAAAAGTAGTTGTTTTTTCTTCAAATAAGTTACTTAAGCAGGCCTGCTTGTCATGGATGCCTACCTATTTATTTTGTTCTCGTTGTCAACAAGGAACAACCATCGCATAGGCATCGTTTTGACATGAACCTCAAACCAAAACCTCCTTATCAATCAAAACCTCTATTTTTACTTTCTAACATTGTATTAATTTAGTTATTTTACCCGTTACAAACTAAACTGAAAAGGTGGTCTTTATTTTCCGCATAAAAGGTTACTTTTAGGTAAGCGTGTTTCATCATCGCTTACCAGCAGGTGAGCTAGTGACCAAAATATGTCAAATAAAATTAAATGAATGTTGGTTTTTATTACCTACATAAAAGGTTACTTTTAGGTAAGCGTGTTTCATCATCGCTTACCAGCAGGTGAGCTAGTGACCAAAATATGTCAAATAAAATAAAGTAAATGTTGGTATTTATTACCTACCTACATAAAAGGTTACTTTTAGGTAAGCGTGTTTCATCATCGCTTACCATCAGGTGAGCTAGTGACCAAAATATGTCAGATAAAATTAAATGAATGTTGGTTTTTATTACCTGCATAAAAGGTTACTTTTAGGTAAGCGTGTTTCATCATCGCTTACCAGCAGGTGAGCTAGTGACCAAAATATGTCAGATAAAATAAAATAAATGTTGGTTTTGATTACCTACATAAAAGGTTACTTTTAGGTAAGCGTGTTCCATCTTCGACCACTTCATCGCTTATCACCAGGTTGGTCAGTGGTCAAACTCATGTCAATAAAATATAATATTATTTTTGTCTTTATTTCCTGCGTAGGCACTAAGTTACTTTTAGATAAGCATGCTCCATCGTTGACCACTTCATCGCTTACCATCAGATAAGTGGTCAAACGCATGTCTATCAAGAATAAATAAAAATCTGCAGATAAATGAGATGTCTACTAACATTTTCGAAAATTTCACTTTTACAGTGATTAAGATTTCCTCATTTCTCAATTAAATAAAGCATTCTGTATTTGTTAGTTAAGTCTAGCCTAAGTAAGGAAAACTTGTAAATATACAAAGAAAAACGAAGTCTATAAATGAAGTCAAATAGTAGTCATATAGCAATTAAGTGAACACGGGTGATAAGCCGATTATTTATATAAGGTGTGATATAAGGGACGAAGATTAATTCTATTACTAGTTAGAAAAACAGGTAAAAATTCGTGAATACACGTTCTGTTAGTTTAAGATTTATTAATATAGTTAGTTGTACTAAAAAATATAGGGTCAAAATAAGTGAGCGAGCGCATTTGTCACAAAAGCAAACACATATTATATTTAAATTTTTTCGTTTTATGGTCAAACAATCGATTAATCTTCAACGATAAACGAACACAATTTTTTTTAAATGGTGCTTCTTGTTTTAGTTTAGATATTTTGTAAATTTATCGTTCATATAAAATAATTAATTAGAAATTGATACCAAGTCTGCTCAGTTTTGCGAGCTAATTTGATTTGACCCTCTATAAATAGATATACGCACAATACGTGATCTCTAGGTATAAATTCGCCATTTTTTTAGGTGACCAGCAATTGTATATGATTTCTAAAAAAAAAATATTTTTTATTAGTTAATCAGATCAATCAGTAAGGTATCTGTGCTTAATTGGAAAAAAATATTTCAGTGATGAAAATAATATTGGTTTATTAAACTGTTAATATTAATTATCAGTTCAATAAACCAATATTTTCTATAAGTTACTCATCTACCTACATTTGTGCAATAAATTTTTTGTGTCTGGAAAACCCATAGAGATAAACCAAATGAAAAGAAAAGAGTAAGTCCAAAGAAAAACGTGCGCATCTGCCTTCAGGCTAAATCGAGTTTAAAGTTATTTGGAAACAGGGACACATGGCGCATTTTCATCTTTTTATAATTTTACACTAGTTAAAAGTCTCGCTGAAAAAGTGTTCAATTTCTCAGATATTTTTTTTTTTTTCTCCTTTTTGTGTTTTGGTACGATGATGCATTTAGTTTTTTGGCAATATATACCGAAATCACTTATTTTACTGGAATTCTTGCTCCAGCAGATGGCCAACTGCCTAAGACTTTATCTAAGTACCATACGGCTTCAAACCACATTCATGACTATTCCAATCTTTGAAAAGTAATGCACTTTCTGTACTGTTTACAAGTCAAATCTTTGTTCGACTTAAAAAATATAGTACCTAAAGTTGTGCCGCAAATGGTTCAAAATAGCTTATCACTTCGTATGAAATTTGACTTTTTAAAACATTTATTTTAATTGAGTAATTTTAATCCCCTACCAAGGCCACTCTATCTCACTTGTTAATTTTATCTCTATGGTTTCCTACGTGGTAACTAGAATATAAGTGTACATATAATAAAATTGAAATGACGTTATAAATCTTAAAATAATTAAGGACAATCCGAAAGGATATAATATTAAGTGTAAATAGTAGTTAAGGTTTATTATTAACTAAATTAAGTTTATTAAAAGTAACTGTAAGCAGTTGTAAGTATGTGTAAGTAGTTTTATAAGTTAGAGATAAGTAAATATAAAAAAAGTAGAGTAGATATAAACACACGGTAAAGATCAATTATTAGTTTGTAAGGTATTATCCAATCATATCAATGCCAGCACACTCTGCTACAAAAATATCAATACCATTTCGTATGGATATCGCAAAATTTGACATTTCAATACTCCGTTAAGGAAACATCCAGTAGCGACATCTATATAGCATTATGTGAACTATAAAGTCAGCGAACACCTCTGACGTCACGCAAACCTAGATCGCGCAAGTAAAGTGTGTTGAAAATCTGTTCATACCATGAAATGCCCGATTCTAATTTAGTGTACCAGGTTGTGGCTCGCAAGAAATTATTATCCTGAATACTAACAACATACTCATTTTTAAATTCGAATGTAAATCATTTTATAAACAACACAACACACAAGACATATAATAATATGTCATCTAGACAACTATTATATCGTTAAATACCTATGCTATTGTATAAGGTCAAGTTTTTCAAACCTAACTAACAGTCAAATGTGTTACTGGGTTGAGTCATTTCTTCTCAGCTATAAAACTAGAAAGAAAAAAATATTATTTTGCCTGTCCATATGAAAATATTGAATAAACAAACCTGACCTTAAAAAGTGCTGATTCTGAAAATCAGTACTTTTTAACACAGTACTTTCTTACATTTATATTTGAATAATTTACTATTGATTTTGATCTTCACGTAATTTAAACATGTACTAAAACAATACTAACGTAAAAAATATACACACACAGATAACAAGGTTATTTATAAAAAATGCAGAAAACAAAATCTTTTGCTCCGGAACTTAATGGTTTTTTGCAATATTCAAAACCGTGGTCTTGATATGTTAGTAGCCGAGAAGATAGCAAGGCAGTTAGGTAATACGTACCTAGTTCATAAGTAGGGCTGTAAGTGTAAATAAAAGAAATGTCGATCAAAAGATGACTCTTTTACTTAGATTATAAGAAAAAGGACTTAAGTGTGTGAATATACGCGGTAGCCGCGACGTACATGTGATCGCCGTTATTAGTTGTAAGCAAGGCCGAAATTGGCACTGGCATGGAACTAAGTCCATAGTTAAGATGTGTAGGTTATATCCGTACTTAGAATAGAATGCAGTTTCTTCACAATAATGCATGAATATGAATTCGTACATTTAGATTCGTTAGTGTGAAGACAAAAATAATAAATTTTAAAATAGTTGACACTATTAACGCAGTTGACACATTTAGCATGATGTAAAAAGTGACAATCATTGAAAAAACATGTGTCCTCACGGGTGCGCCCGAAAAGGTCAATTTCAGCAATATTGTTAGACAGATGCGGTCTGATGCCGGTTTTCAAAATGAACATTACCCTTAACGTCACCTCAAATGCTATTGAAAGATGTCGTTCCCAGCGAGACAGAATTTTCACAAGACACACGGCCTAGTTCATACTCTAACTATTGCACCTTTCATAGTTTTTGGAATCCCATCTACTTTAGCCAGCCAATTCAGCTATAATCGTCGGTTGATGCCCCATTAAAAACACCTAAAGGGACCTCTGTGAGTTGACTTCGGCTGTTTGTACGACAACCTAAGATCCCGGACCATTGGGACCATAGGGTCCCGAGATTCTCAAATATATTCTAAGAATCATAATAAAGTTCCGGTCAATTTATATTGGTACCAAAAGGTTTACTAACCAAACGAAGCGCAAATCCTGATACTTGGAAGATCATCAGTACCGATAATAAGAAATCGTATATTATTGTGGAGAAACGATTAAATATAGGAACCTTGTAATCCCTAAAGCTGCTATTCTCGACTATTCTTAGCACAAAAAATCATTAAAGTTGAATGTCACACTTTTAATTTAATGTTGAAAATTCATGGATACAAAATTGACGCATCGACATTGTTTGCAAAAATATGTCTCTATTTAAGAGTTGTCTTTTTAAAATTGTAAAAGCAAGAAATCTTACGCCAAGCATTATTGGTAGTTCTGTTTATAAAAGTGTCAGTCTATTATCAGGCACGTGTGCCTATGTGACATTACAGCTGCAATACTAGTAGGTATTGTAGACTTTTAGGCGCTGCGGAAATGGTGCCCTTGACTGTCACCAAATAACAGTTAAAAAATATCTGCCTGCGTCTGTGTTTCCGAACGCTTAGAACCCTAATCTCTTCAAAGTTACAGTGAACAGGCTCCTTTTGGGTAAGCTCGCTCCATCGTAGACTTTATCTCTGTCATCTCTGACCAAGACTAGAGTCAAGAGTAAACCCATCTGAAATAATAATAAAAAGATCTTTGGGGTTGCAAAATTCAGTAAGGATTATCTCGGAAATAGCTGCTTTAAGGCATTTATAAGATAATCATAAATAACTAGTAATAATGTATAAGTACCTAGAACGCGTGACGATGTATATCGAAGCGGATATTGACGTGGAAAAAACCAAAGAAATAAAACAGTAGTGTGTAAATAACTTGTCATAATTAAACATATGGTAGAAATAAGGTATCATAATTAAACATTATGGTAGATGTAAGGTATGATAATTAAACATTAAAGTAGATGTAAAATATGATAATTAAACATTTAAGTAGATGTTAGGTATGATAATTAAACATTTAAGTAAATATTAACTAGAAATAAGGCAAAATACATAAAAAATCGTTATGATTTCTACTAATTTCTTTTAAATTTTATTTATTCATCGATGGTGATTATACTGACTTAATAAATTATAAGATACATGAAGCCCGAAGTTCACTCTTCATGTACACCAGATCAGAATTTCCTTATAGAAAATTCTAGAATTGTCAGACAGGATAGAACTTTTGAATTGTAAAATCATCATCATTTACAAAAAAAAAAAAACAAACAAAAACAATGCGTTTCAGCCAGTCACTTATTGTGCCACTAGGTACAGCAAAAACAATTTCACATAATATAAGTATAGTTATTTTAATTATCTTTTGTAATGCTTAATAGAAATGTATCTATCGACTATCATTTTCAAGCCGCAAACACCAGACTGCCTCTGAAATTATTATTATTACTAATACTTACCTAGTTATTATTATAGCTTTTTTCTAATATTGTTCTGCTGAAGGATTTTATTTATAAGGATTAATTAAGATCTAGGTAGATGCATCATTACGCATTTCAAATTTGGATGAATAATGGGTAATTAGAAATAGAAGGAAAAAAAAATTACGATCTATTAATAGGTAAAATAAGTAGTATACGTAGTTTAAGAAGTAAATTGAGTATATAAATAAATAAATTGCTGGCAACCTCTTACTCATAAGAAAATTTAATTTAATAGTTCAGAGACCTACATGCCAACGGCCTATTTATTCGAGTTTTAAATGTGTGGCAGAATAATAAATATTATAATATATTACTATGTATAAGTCGTATCGGGATGCGATGGATCGAGCTATTGCGTTGTATCTAAAATAATAAAATAGTTAATGTGTCCAGTAATGGATAAACATAATAATATTTGTCTGATTCCTATGTTTAAAATTGACAGTTCGAAGTTACAGACGGTCGCTTTAAAACACCGATCGATGTCAAAAAGTAGTCATTAACGTTGAAAATACCTTGGCAGACGGCTTGCTTAGTGCACAAAGCCTAGAGTAGCGTAGTACGTAGTTTTGGGGGTCCTTCAAGGATATGTAAGGAGAATTCAGTCATTTTAACCCTCCTCCAAGACTAATAGTAAGAAAAGTTCTTAGCTCTATGATGCTAAAGTAAGCATTGATAAAATTTTAACTCCTCTACTTCTAATATTTCCTTATATAAATATCGTGTAACACCGCGTGAAACCGAATAAACAAAAGTAAATACTTCAGGAATTTTCCAAGCAATTTCCTTTTTTTGCCATAATTATGACAAATGAATATCTCCAATGTTTGGCAAACTAAAGTATTTTTTTTACCCCGTTTTGTACCTGGTGCTAAGCGATCCGCATACGCATTTGCTTAGGCTCGAGTTATTAAGCAAGCCTTTTAGCAGTGCATTAATGCCGGTCGATTCTTTCGACATCTCACCGTGATCACTTAGGTGGAGTGAATGACAAGTGAGCTGTCATGCCATCTTGTTTGTATGGTTTGACAGCTCACTTGTCGTTCACTTCGCCTAAGTGTTCACTTCGACATGTTTACAGAATCGCACTGCTGATCTAAGGCTTCCTAGGTATCCATGAAAACAACCGCAACGGTTTGAGCCAAAGTCAAAGTGTTATAAAATACTTTAATAAAAATGTACATATTTCATTCACAACTTTAACATTGTGAGTATCGAAAATCACAATCACTACTGGAAAAAAATAAATAATTTGAAACTAAATTATCGTCATAAAACATAGCACTCAATGTATCAAATAATAATACATATTTGAAATATTTAACGCACATCAATATTCACACATCAGTATTGTCCAGGCTCTTGTACAAGGACTTCCAGTTAATTTATAAACACGTAAAAGTAACGATTGGTTTAATATAGGAACCAGACATTTAGGGTAAGGTGTAGTGAAGTTTGTTTTTTAAACTTTTGTTTAAAATATTCTTAAGTCCTCCCAAAACTTTGTATAAAAGTGGAGGCTACAAGCTGAAGAGTCTAGTCATTAGGGAAGTATGAAAAACCTAGTTATAAGTTATAGCTTAGGTATTTATTATAAGGTAGGTAAGTATACTTGAAATCATAATTCGGGATATAGTTAATCCATCGCCACCACAGAAATATAAAAATCAGATCGCCACTAACTCAAGTGTTAACTTTGGCGTTCTACAATCTAAGTTACCGTAATAAAAAAGGACCTAAATAAAATACAGCTTCCAGAATTTGACTTTTGACATAGTTTGTTATTCCAAAACTTTAGCGTTCTATATTTTTTAAGTCGCCCTTTGTATAAAAAAGGTCCTAAAAAAAGCCTTTCTGTAAAATCGGTTTACGGACGATAATTTTACGTGATACCGTGATAAGAAAACATTGATGAAAACCACATTAACTTTTCATTTCACTTAAAAACAGTTGACAAAACAGTTCACGTGTTGGTTGTGTGCTGCCGCTGTCTCTCTTCTACTCGGACGCTTTGCCGATGGAGTGAAAGAGAGATAGATGCGTCACAAGCCGAACGCTTAGGCTCATCGTGTCTCTCCAAGTCTCCATCGCTTGTTCCATGCTCTCGCTTGCTCGCTCGGCTCAGGCGGAACGTGACAATGAGTCCTGCTTTTTCGTGCTGCTGGCGTGCATCGATTTAAAGAAGTTATCACGTCAAAAAGTATAGTTTACTGTCTCGAATTCTGAATTCAACTTAGAGGTACAAATTTTTATTTTCAGTATAAGTACTATTTTTGTATGGTATTAGGTACGATTCTAATTGATCTGGGATGACGACAAACGGAGTTATTTGTGAAGTAAGAAATATTAAAAAAACATACCCATGGTATTGTAAAAATGTAGGTGTAAAAATATAGAGTACTAATTAATAAGTAGGTAGGTTAGGTTACATACTTTAGGCAATTAATAATAAATAATTATAGAAGTATGTTGAGTGTATTTAACGTTAGAGGGTATACTCGTAAGTAAATACTAGTTTTGATTATGTTATCATTATTTTTGTACATATTTGTCATACGATCGGTTTGGAATGCTACTCAATAATGAAGTATGAAACGCCTAGTTCTAAGTTACTTATAGCATATTTATTATTTAAGCAGTAGTTATAAGGGAATTAACAATAATAAATTAGTAAAATATGTTTAGGTACGAGTACCTATATTAAACTTAGAAACGTAGGTATACAAGGTGGAAGAGACATTGAAACACAATATCACAAAATTAATTCTCTACATGATGTTTTCGTTAAAAAAATCGGCGGTTTTTCCGTATTTTTGATAGATTCTACAGTGTTTTAACCCATTTACGGGGAGGGATATGATTTTGGTATGTCAGTTTGATGTCGTAGCATCAAACTCAAAAATTAAACGACAGCTTCTTTGTTACACTAACATTTTATAAGATTATACCTATAAGATTTAATGAATACTTCGCGTAGCGTAGGATTAGTAGTAGGAGTCCAGATAAATCTAAAAAGACGGGTCTAAAATCTAACGCCAAAACAAAAGTTTTCACAAATGCATCGAGCTTGGTATGGAATGAAGGTTTGAGGTACTCATAGTCCAAATAATCAGCTAAACATCAAAAAAGAAAAAAAAAAATGCTATTTCCATAAATTGTTAAAAAAGCATAAAAATATTTTTCTGTCTACAAACGTGTATGGCCGCCGTTGTAACACGACTAAAATGACACCGTGTATGTTTGGTAATACCAACGCCAAAATAGTTTTGTATCAGTTTGGTATCAATTTTTAAGTTTAAATACGCCCATTACACAAATTTCGTATATTAAGAACAATAAATAGTCTTAAAAAGCAATGCTACTCTAATATTAAAATTCATCAATTCTGTTCTGAATTATTCAGACACCGAATATTTTTTTTACAGTTTGTCAATGTATTTTTCCACCTAGTATTAAATATAGGTAGTAATCTTTATTTTTGTACATATTATAAACCTAGAGTTGACCGTCGTCATTGAAAAACATTAATGAAGTATGAATAATCTAATTACTGAAGCATATTTATTATAAATGTAAGGGAAATAACAATAATATATTATTAAAATAAAAGTATTTAGGTTACCTAAGTAGGTAGTAGTTTTTATTTTTACATTTATTTTTGTATAATATTCTGAGGTCCTCCTCAAAATTGTGTTATATAAGGAGGACGTGATGGATCATTCCTGCAAAATAATGAAGTATGAAAACCGTAGTTTTAAGCACTAGGACTTAAATGTTAGTTATGTAACAAAAATTAAAAAGAAGGTATATAATATGACAATATGCTTAAAATATAACTTAAGTCTAATATATAATTCGTGTTTATACTGCTTTGCATACTCTACATAGCTCTAAATTCCTCTTAAATATTTTACGGCTTCCAAGAGAAAAAAAAAAATGACTTCACTTCACACATTTACTTAAAACACTACTTTACTAAAACGATTTTTTTGTAAATCAGCCTGATTGAGAACTTTAAATGGGGAGGCCATTTAAAGTTCGTTTCAAATATTATTGGAAATGCATATTGACGTTAGTTACAATGGAATTTGACATTTGAAAATTTTTACTATTTAGACTTGTCATTTCCTCTAAAGGGTGATTTAGACAGTTTGAACTCAACCTTTTTTAGTACACAGAATAACTTTTATTGAGGAATAGTTGTTCGTAAATTACTTCGTAAGTAGTTTATAAGAATTGATTTGTGAACAAAAAATATCAGTTAAAAGTCAATTATAGAAAATTTGTATATGACAAAATAATTCAGAAAATGAAAATACTCATTAATAGATATTAATATCTTGATTTTAGATTAGAAGAGTTTGGAAGAGCAACGGTTACGATGAAGGGTAACATAAATATTATACTATATGATAATTATTTTATTAAATCTTTTTAGATTGTAAGGTGCAATGACCTCCTAACCTTAAAAAGTAAAAATATTTAGGGCGAATTTTGTGGGCTAGAGCCTAGTAAAACAGCTATTGAAATAAGTAATCTAGGGTAAACAAAAACATGTTTTTGTGGAGATATATTATATTTTCAGCAATGCATTTTGTCTAGACTAGTTATAGTGTAGCCGCTACGGTGGATAATGTGCGAGGATTGGAACAAAATTACAAGTTAAAGGATGAAATTAGTAGAACGTCACCTCGACCAACCCCATGAGGGACAACAGGCAGGTGACGGTAGTGTATAACATTATGCATAATTTGTCATAAGTCGTAGGCATAATTGTTCCTAAGTCGTAGGCATAATTTGGCATACCCAAGTCGTTGGCGTAATTTGGCATACCCAAGTCGTTGGCGTAATTTGGCATACCTAAGTCATAGGTTTAATTTGTCGTAAGTTAAAAGCATTGTTTGTCATAAATCGTAGGCATTAATTTATCTTAAGTCGTAGACATAATTTGACCTAAGACATACGCATAATTTATCGTAAGTCATAGGCATAATTTGTCTTAAGTATTGTTTATTTTTTTACTGGAATGTGGTAACTGTCGACGCCTTTATCAAAGCCTATGGGTCAATTATTTTTTTATTGTTAATATAAATAAAATAGTTAATAGTAGGTAGGTACACAACTTTAAAACACTTTTTGTATCACCAATCCAACTTTATTTTATCGAAATTATTGATTCTTCGAAATAACTAACGCCAGATTGTTAATAACTGTCTCTTTTCTTTAATAGTACCTACCTATGTTTAATATCAGCCATCGGAAATAGGACATAATATATCTAAAATGTATCAAATATTTTATTTTTCTTTGATTGATTGGTCCACATTCTGGTTAATCGAAAGTATAAGGCCAATATCCGTAGTCATTTTTATAAATGTTTAAATAAGTATCTTCTCATCAAGTATTTTATATATATGTGAATAATTCAATAATTACTCATTTGGATATTACATTGTATCTAACTGTGTTAGATCAATGTCTAGTTGTATGTATATTTATAATATAAATAAACGTAAAACAAACAACGTTTTATTATTTCTATGTATTCCCATTGAAGACCAGCACTGGGGCTCTGTCTCGCACACGAGTCCTAATGCTGGGGCTCGTGTGCTGAGAGATGGCCGTTTTGCGCGAATTATATGCATATTTTCCCAATTTTTCATGTATGTAACTGTAATTTTGTGTAGTTTTGGTATGCGTCATACTGGCCGCAATAAACTCTTTTTATTTCTTTCTTTCTAAGAATAAGGTTAACCAAGCTACCCGCATACCGGGTTTTGAAGACCACATACCCAACTGCTGATAACTGATGCGGACAGGGTCTCAGTATCGGTCTGGGTTCCGCTCAGATCGTTCGACCACTGTCTAATGAAATCCGAGTCTTTCTAGGCACGAGGCGAGTATGAAAGCACCAGTCAGGACTTGGATGAAATACGACATTTCTTTGTATCTTACCCTTGGCGGCAAAATTGCTTCTTGGCACGCAACCCTTACGACTGCGCCGTCGTAATTATTGACGTCATGCGTCAGGAAATTGCTGGCATTTAGCGCGTTTTGACCATGTTGGACGAATTGGGGCGAAGTTGGCGTCTTACCCTTACGCAAGAAGTTCTGGTCTCTAACTAAATCAATCTAGAAGAACTTCTGCCGTCCTTCGCGGCCCCTTATGCTGAAATCGATGGAAAGCTAGCTCGCATTGTACAAGAGAAGGCAAACTTATTTGCCTCAATCTTTGCCAAGAATTCTCGCCGTGGAACGGCCTCCGATGCACTATCTTACATAACGCAATATGACTCCACAATTCCGGAGATCTCAATTCGCCTGAAATAGGTTCGCAAAGCCCTTTGTAGTCTGGACGTGCACAAAGCTAGCAGACCTGATGGAATAACGGCTAGAGTCCGTAAAAGCTGTGGTCTAGTTGTCTGTAGGGAGAAGCGATACAAATCGGAGTGGTGCCGAAGTCCTGGAAGCTTGCTTGTGTGCAGTTAGTGTCCAAATAGGGTAACCGTGCCGACCCCATCTATTACAGACCAATCGCTATAATCTCCATGCTGTGTGCGTGTGTGCCAAGTGATGGAAAGGGTAACCATAAGCGATTGATCACCAGTAGGTACCGCTTCAATCATGGTCGGTCATCTGGGGATCTTCTTTTGTATGTTAAGAAACAGTGCGAAACCTTTGCTGTGCCGCTCGATGTCTCAAAGGCCTTTGCTAGAGTCTTTCTGTTGGGTAAGCTTCCCTGCAGACTTTTACAACTGCAGTGCAATTCTGTAAATACGTCGAAGTGAACACTTAGGCGAAGTGAACTGTCAAACTACACAAACAAGATGACATGACAGCTCACTTGTCGTTAACGCCACCAAAGTGATCACGGTGAGATGTCAACAGAATCGATCGGCTGGATTTCCGACTTCCTGAGTGAGCGATCGATTAAAGCGGTCATAGATGGCTGCACACTCTGGATCATTTGGCGTTTGATGCCGGTGTCCTTCAGGGGTCCGTTCTTTCTCCGACTCTATTTCTGCTGCACATCTACGACCTGCTACTACTAGGTGCAATCGGATACGAAGATGACAGCATAGTCTCAGAAAGATAGAGATATCTTGTGCAAGTCACTGTCTGACTCATCAAAATTATGGGGCACTTCCAATCATGCTGGGAAATTCAAATGTGTGTGAAGACAGGCCTCAGACTACAATTGAAGTAGCTCATTCCTTGGCTTAGAAGCCAGCATCTGTCATCATCATCATCATATCCTATTATCAACTTGGCAATATCTTTTCTTTTTTAAAATAATTGTTAAATGGACGTTGTAGATAAAAACTTGCCTAGTTGATAATAACGCATCTTATTTTTAAGAAAACGATTTTTCGAGTGCTTCATGATTTTTATACGGTCAGGAAAGATCAAAGCTCTCTGTTCAGTGGTATTCTCAGAAGATACATGTTAGATTCATGGATTATTCTGATGTTCTGAAATGCTTGGCCTATTATTGATCTCACTACTTTTACAGGTCAAATTTTTGAGGAGAGGATCTTGGCCTTTTTTCACATGGGGGGTATAGATTAACTCATACAATTATATTGAATGACAACATTTAAAACTATTTTTCTTTTTTCAAAGTTGAATTTAACTATTGCAACCATGGTTATTTTTTTTTAATACTTTCATTTCATTTGGCACCATTTCAAACACACGTCAGGTCCTAAAGATCATCTACAACAGCGCCATCTGTTATCCAAAAAGGGAATGGCATCTGTGACTGAACTAGGCTATGCCTCGGCTGGCGTCGGCGAAGCAGATTCATCGAGGCAGCTGCTGGTGTTTACAAACAAAACTCCCTCATTAACACTGTTTCAAATACAAGTCAGAGGTAGGGGGACCGCACTGGACCGCAAAGAAGAGGCTCGGCTAGAAAATCTTCAATGTCTTCAAAAGTACCCGACCTAGCTTCATGAAATAAAGGCAAAATAAAAGAATATTTTAATGCTTAAATGAAAAAAAACAAGCTTTTTATTATTTAATAAATGTAAAATTAATAAAAATGAATAGTTTTTCCAGTATTTTCGTAAATATAGATTGGTTATAGACGTGTAACATAAAACTTGTCTAGTTTTTTGATGGCAAATTTAAAGATATCAATTCGACAGTTGCACCGGTTAAGTTATAGTATATTTCTTGCCGGACTGTGCCTCCAAAGTGCAATAACGTTGCTCGGGTTTTTGGGCAGGTCGTTACTTCGGCAAGAATATATGTAAGTATGGCTCTCTTCCATTTTTCCCAACTATGGCCAGCCGAGGCTTTGTCGTCTTTTACGTCTAGCCCTTTTAGTGGTGGCAATGGGTTAGCCATGGTTGTTTCAGATCTCGTCGGTTCGACCTGAAATTATAATAGCTCAACCCAGTTCACCAATTTAATGGAGGTTAATGCTGTTAACCCAGTTTCTCAATTTAATAGGAGGATGGTACTTCCTTCCAATTTTCCAATTTAATGGAGGTTGCATGATGCTGTTAACCAAGTTTCCCAATTTAATGGGGGGATGGTACTGCCACCCAATTTTTCCAATTTAATGGAGGTTGATACTGTCAACCAAGTTTCCCAATTTAATGAGGGGATGATACTGCCACCCATTTTTTTTCCAATTTAAGGTAAAAAATATTTTATTTATCATGTTATCAAATAAATATTTATGTATATATGTGTAGGTATATATTTTATGCACAAGAGGAATCGCAAGAGGAAATAAAAAACGAATGTTCCCAAATACATTTACAACAGGAAGAAAATACAATCACATTAGTACCTAATTGAACATTTCAAGTGCATTGAACATGAAATAGTTTTATACATTTAACTTTCATGCCAGTTTTCTAGAACTATGTTAAAGCATCTTTTTTATTCATTTCGATGAAGCAACGGATCGAAATTATCTTTATGTCAGTACCGAATTACTCATAATTTTGAAAATGTAATGCTTGAACATAGTTTTTCAATACGGATTTACACATCAATAACCATTAAAGATTTTTATGGAAAAGTTTATAAGTAGTAGTTAATTACATAATTTATATTTATAGATAATTTTGTTAAAGGCCTATAAATTTAACAAAAATATAAAAATAAATTCCCGATATTATCGAGTAAAAAATAAATTAATATTGTTCCAAAAATGTACCCTGTACCCGACACTGGTAGGGTAATTATAGCTTTTCAGTGTTTTATGTGTAAACTAATTATTTAGCTACATGAATATAAATGTGTTTGTTAGTTAAACTACAATCGTTGCAAAATTATAAACTAAATGTTAAAACTACATTATTCGATTTATGAATAAGAACAAATTGACTGAAAAGAAAATAATGTTTACAAATTGTGTTACTAGAATGTTTAGTTTCTTTACATTGATATATCTAAAAATCTTTTTTTTATATATTAATGTTTCTTCAACATATTTATCAAATACGTCTGAAGTTAGATACGTTAATAACTGTTTTCAATTCTACAGGAAGACATTTACCTACAAGGAATAAATGTAACTTATTAAAATAAATGTTTTTCTTAATACTATTCTTTATTTTTATTGGGCAAAAAAAGCAGATGTCAACTATTTTGCCAATATCTAAGTAGATTGTTTGGACAGCATAAACGAACCTGCCTTTCTTCTCGCTGTACATATTCCACTGATCCTGTCATGAACACATTTTGATTTGGAGATCAAATTTTTGAAGGGACAACAACATATCATGGCTCAGATGGGTGTTGTGTGAGAGGTCAGTCGTAGCAAGTGAACAGGCATCCTCAGCCAAAGTGGCACACGTTCGTTACCCTTAAATTTTTAGCTCAGGATAGTGAAGATCTTTTGATTTTAAATTGGGTTTTGTAGTTTGCTTTTAAAATGGCTTGCAGGCAGCTGGCAAAATGATTGGTATTATTATTTCTCAATGTTATTCTCCGGTATTATTACGAATTTAGAAGCTTCAGTGAAAAATACATGAAAACCATTCGATTCTTTCCCCACCAACGCATTGTAGGTCGAATACGCGGATAGGGATTTTCTTTAAATACCTATATCATAAATTTTTTTGGGGATAAAGCATTAGGCTTCAGAAGTGAAGTTGAAATAGAGACACGCATTTTTTTAACTTTTCAAAATGTTTTAAGTATAGTGATTTCTTTATTTTTCCAGTAGTTTGAGCATCTTAACTTACGGGCCTGTGGACGGTGAGCTATGGATAGCTCGCTGTCCGTCCGTCTTGAGACGACAGGCCGTGTCGACGGCGCGTTCGTGTTCTACGCGCACCTCAAAGAGAGTCAGCATATAGAGGGGCCCGAAAGAGCCGACGCCTGCCGGAGTCGCGGGACTATTCGAAAGACATACCCCGGCTCCGGAACACAAAGGGTAATGGGCGATGGGTTTTAGTCAGGAAAAGTCTGACACTTCCTCCCGCTCTGGACAGAGCGGGAGAAGTCATATTATTATGATTATTTCCCATCCCTAAAAATAAAAAAAAATGAAACGCATCTTAACTTATCAAGACAAGAACAGTATATATAACAAATACAGGTATAGTACCAACATTTAAAGTATCTTAGCGTACCTAGTGTTGCCTGTTACCTGCATCACTCGTTTTCTTCTTCGCTTCGTTTATTTTACGTTATCTGAAAAAGTATAAAGCATGATTAAATGATAGCAGCAACTTCATTTTGTTTAACTTTAAGATTTTGTCCGTTTTGAAAAGTTTTTTCAACAAATTATCGAGACTACACATACAGGACGTTCCAGAAGTGCGAGGTTATATTAAAGGGTGATGATAGGTAGCTGTACCTATACCTACATTATGGAAACAATAGCAAAAAAAAACTTTTTGCTAAAAATGCGACAGCAAAAACCAACAAAACAGTTACAAAGTTATGTCTTTTCAAGCAATCTGATGCAGTTGGTGACGTCAAATCTGTGATAGGACCAAACTAAATGCCATCAACTGTGACTGCTACAACAGTCATTTAGGCAGTCATTCCTTTTATTTAATATACGTATAAAAATAGTGTTCTATTCTTATGCAAATACCTTTCCATTCATCTTTCATCAAGCTGATGAATAAGAAAATTTTTATTCATATTATCATGCTAAGCAAGGTTGCGATGTCAAACTATGAAGCCATTCGTATCTTTTTCTGCGAAAGCTTAGTGGTGTATTTTTGTACAATTTAAACGCTGTCACCATTATCTGCCTAGCCTTTAACCAACTAATAGGGGTTTACTGCGTTGGTTTCTAAACTCGGTCGGTCCAACCGGAATCAAGAATAAGAATATTACAATTGTATTAAGGGCCAGTTTCACCGGTTACGGATAAAGTGTCGGTTAGTTATGTGATGGATAACTAACCGACACTTATAATACTACAAGGTGTCCAAAAAGAGTATCGGGTATTTGTTTGTTCAATAAAAAAAAAAACTACTAGTAATTAAGTATTTTTTTTAGTGTTCATTATTAGAATACAAAATGGAAAATTATTTCGAAAAGATAATGCTATCCAAATGGTTACCGTTACGCTGCTGGCACTCTTCTAATCTGGAACGAAGATTGGTGATAACACGCTGACACATAGCCCTCGATAGTGCTGCCATTTCTGACCTGATGTTTTGTTCTAATTGCGTTAGGTTCGTCGGATTATTCTCATAAACGTTACTTTTAAGGTATCCCCATACGAAATAGTCAAGTGGGCTAAGGTCGGTGCTTCTGGGAGGCCAGTTGATGTTACCTCTACGTGAAATGACTTTATTAGGGAATAATTCGTAAACAGCTTCAATTGATTGATTTGATGTATGGCATGTGGCCCCGTCTTGTTGGAACCAAGTTCTTGAATTGAAACCTTGAAACTGCTGCAACTCTGGACCCAAAAAGTTTCGCAGCATATCGCAATAACGGTCACTTTTCACATTGAGCGCTCGGCCTCGTCGATCTTCATGAAAATAAGGACCAATTATGCCTTTAGCAGACATAGCGGCCAAAACAACGACCTTTGGGCTGTGCAGGGGTCGTTCATGTTTTCGCTTCGGATTCTCCTCTGCCCAGTATCGACAATTCTGCTTATTATCATGACCATTCAGGTGAAAGTTGGCTTCGTCACTGAACATTATGTTTTCAAAGTTGTTGAATCGCTGTAGCATTTCGTTCGCAAAATTCAATCGATTTTGGTAGTCCGTATCCTTCAATTCTTGAACTAATTGAATTTTATAAGCTTTAAAATGCAAATCTTTCTTTAAAATTGAATGCAAAGACGTTTTTTTGATGTTCAATGCTTGGCTTCGCTTTCGGATGAACAAAGACGGATTTTGACGAACTGACGCCTTCACTTCTTCGATTGTTTCTTGGTCGCGGACTGAACGTTTTGAATTTTTACCGTCGCACCTGTATTTTCGAACATACTGATCCATTTTCTAATGCTATCGCCACTTGGTGCATTGTGTGTACGATTCTCAGCACGATACAAACGTTGAGCAGCCAATATTGAATCACCGTTACGATAATACGCTCGTACGCAAAATGCGCGATGCGTCCCTGCATACTGCTCCATTGCAATTAAAATTGCACAAAATGGCGGACTTGACAATCCCCTCCCCGCGAGCCCCCGCCGCTTCGTGTCAACTTCAGCGCTGAAAAAAATACCCGATACTCTTTTTGGACACCTTGTATAATACTTTATAATACTCAAATACTTAATAAATCTGCCAGATATCGCTATCCGACACCTGTGAAACCAAAAGTTTTAGTTCATCTGCCAGATACCTAAGTTCCTAATAGGCTAACCGACACTTTATCCGTAGCCAGTGAAACTGGCCCTTAAGGTCTTAATTAAGTATCTAGAGGATTGTTATTAAACAGTAAGATAATTTTCTGATAAAAAATAACAGACAAGTATGGCTGCTGACTACTACAAATGTTCCTATTTTCTATTTACTTAATGTGATATACTAATACCACATATAGTGCTAAAATTTGAAGTAGTAAGTATTAAAGTCTAGCTAGTGTAAGAAAGCATAATGTGTACTTGAAAGAGTTGCTTTTATATATAGTACTAATAATGTGAACTGGTTTTAATTAGAATTTAATTATTTTCAGTAATTTAATTTATGTAATTTAGAAGATATTTTTCTTTTAACATATGTTAAAAATATTGATTACTATTGTCTATTGTTCAAATATTTGTTGTTGGCCAGTGAAACATGTCAGATCCTAATCCTCTATTTAATAAGACAGTCAGTGTCAATATTCTACTGAAAATAATAAAACTGACAGCTCGTAAGCGTGGTTCATATGTCGACCGCGTTCAGTTTCATTGATTAAATCCGCCTTAAATGTACCAAGCTTCTATACAAATAAATATTCTCATTCTTAATTCCGGTTTGACTGGAAGCAGACCCCTATACCGCGTGTATCTGACATCGACGCACAAATGATTTCCATGGGTCCAGGGCATGATTCTGGGCACCCCAGAGTTGGAATTTTTCGTCGGTTCTTTTCTCATTCTTTCATTTTTTTCAAGAGTCAGCTGAGCTGATATCTATTTGTGGTTTTATTCAGATTGCTCTGTTTACTGAAAGTAGTTAATACATTATTTTTTATTAAAAATCTCATTGGGTTAGGTCAGAATAACGATTATGAGCAGTCTAAAGTAGAAAAAAATGAAAAAAATAGAAAAAAGCCGACGAAAAATTCTAAGTCTAGGGTACAGTCCAGAATCATGCCCTGGACCCATGGAAATCGTTTGTGCGTCGATGTCAGATACACGCGGTATAGTTTGATAAATGAGTGAGAGATGGTGACAGCTTTTAGATTGTACAAAAATACACCGCTAAGCTTGCGCAGTAAAAAATATGCATGACTTCATAGTTTGGCATCGCAACCTTGCAGCAAATTTAATCCGCACAGCACTGCCCAAAAACTACGAGTTAGGAATTGATCGATGCCAATATTTCATTGTGGTCATTGTTTCGATCACCAACCTCGAACGGTTGTGTAGCGGCAACAATCCTGCCTCAAGAAAAACAAAACAAAACCGCTACAAAAATAGAACCGTGACGCCATCTATCCAACTGGCGGCGAACTAAAAATCCTACATCCCCTCCATCTTTTCCTATCTTCCTCCTTATCTTATCTTACATCGCGCAAACAAAGTTTACCGTGCAATTTACACATCTATACTAATATTATAAATAGGTAAAATTTGTTTGTAAGTTTGTATGTAGGAGGTAATCTCAGAAACTACTGGTCCGATTTGAAAAATTCTTTCAGTGTTAGATAGCCTATTTATTGAGGAAGATTATAGGCTATATATCATCACGCTAAGACAAATAGGAGCGGAGCAGTACTGGAAAATGTGACGCAAACGAAGTTACGCGGGTCAGCTAGTATTATATACAACAGCCCTAATATGAACTACTAGCTGACCCGTGCAACGTCGTCTGCGTAACATTTTTAAATATTGCTCCGCTCCTACTGGTCTTAGCGTGATGATATATATATGGCTTATAGCCTTCCTCGATAAATGGGCTATCTAACACTGAAAGAATTTTTCAAATCGGACCAGTAGTTCCTGAGATTAGCTCGTTCAACCAAACAAACAAACAAACTCTTCTGCTTTATAATATTAATATAGTATAGATAGGGCAGTTGCCCACCAGGCACAACAACCGCCTGGTCAGAGGATCCTCCCTTTTCAATGGAGGTTTGCGGGACTATAGTAATACCTACTCTCTGTTTCGCAATCCTCTAAAGTTAGTCGTAAAGCGGCAGTCACTTTTGATAGGTACTTACTTTTCTTTGACTTTGCTGTCGTTGACCGTGAAGACTTCTTTTTCGGCTTCACTACCGCTGGCTTCGGCACATTATTGTTTGTGACTGCTGAAGCTGCTGGAAACGCTGAAGCTGCTGGAGACGCTGAAGCTGTTGGAGACGCTGAAGCTGTTGGAGACGCTGAAGATGTTAGAAACGCTGGAGCTCCAGGAGCTTCTCGTCCAAGCCCGAGTCGTCTGTAAAACGATAGGCTGCGTCAGTGGTGACCAAACCAGCAGTGCTATTCTGTAACAACATTTTCGTGTCTCGACAGCGGAATCCGAGGTGAGTTTCAAATTCGTCAAAATTCAAAAATTCAAAATTCAAGCATTTATTTCAATTAAACCATTTACAGGCACTTTTGAATTGTCAAGGTCGGTCGGTCCAAAAAGTTGAAGCTATTTGCACGTTCCAAAGCGTAGATCTCTATGGAAAAGAACGTGCAAGAAACTCCACGGACACTCTTTTAAAAATAATATTTTTTTACAAAGATTTATTTACATCGGGTTGAAATTATACATACATGTGAGAACGATGTAAAAGACGAGCAGGATAAAAGCGTCCGGAATAAAAGAGGAACAATTCAAAGAAATAATTAAAATTAACCATGGCAGCTAAGAAATGACCAGTCCCGACTTACGGCGCCCGTTCACGAACATGACGCATGCGCCAGCACCATTCGGCTCAACCATTTTGAAGGGAGCCAAATGATCCAACGCATACGCCACCATCAGCTAGACTTTTGAGTGAGCATAACACTCCCAACCGCCAGGGTACATTCAAGTCAAAAACATACCTAAAACTGATAATTAAAGTTAAAGGTACACAGTACTCTCACATGTGCTGTTAATGGCTGAAATTATACAATGCTAAGTAAGTTGATTCTAACAATGCAAATTTTTCTTACAATCTTCAGCCGGTCCAACAATGTTTCCGAACTATTTACAGATTAGTTTGGGCTTAGTGGCTGTGGAGCAGGACCAGCATTCAGCCAAGCATTTTTATCATCAATATAATCCCCCAACTTATAATATAAGCATATTAAATACATTTCTTCAGTGCACTACGAGCGGTTTTTTATCTACGTGTCTTAAATTTACCACAAATAATAAAAAACGATTGGCGGCGCTAGTGGACGGAATACACGCTCTTAAGAGTTACTCATGATAATAAAATTAAAACCAGCTGTTCAAATTCGAACTCTATGTGCCCGTTTACGGAGACGAGGGGTTCATGTAGTGTTGCCAACGTGTGTTAAATTCCCCTAACTGCGGGGAATGTCAAGTTGATTAGGGATTAATTGGGGGTTGCCAAGATTTTTGGAAAGTGCGGAGATTTTAATATCGATAGTCCGAGCCAACTCAGGACACTTTTTCAAGAAATCTAATTGAACTTAAAACTGGTCCCTCAGTAGCTCATTTAAAATGAGAATCACTTCTTAGAAACAGAACTTTTTGGAAAAAATAAATGTTATATTACACTATTTACTTAATAATCCTATATGAAAATTTACAAAAAAAAAACTAATTATTTATATTTTTTTCAAAGAACTAGCTGTCCCTCGCGGCTTCGCTCCCGTCAACTGGCAACTTTCTTATATTTTTTTTACATAAAAACCTTCTCCTGATAATAACAAACATAAAAAAAAAGAAATAGCAAAATCGGTTCAGCTTTTCTCGAGATTTGCGCTTAGCAACACATTCAGCCATTCATTTTTATATTATAGATTCTACAGTTTTATTATATGTATAGATTACCGGGAACCAATTGAATTTTTGTCCCCAAATTGAGGAATGTGACTTGGATTTTCGGGGAATTAGTTAAATTGGTGTTGGAAACGCTTGTCTGCGATGGCGGCCGCCGCGTTCAACGCCGTGGGCAACGCCGCGTCTGCCGCCGCGTGCGACGCCGCGTACGTCGCCGCATGCCACGCCGCGGGCTCGAAATCGCTTCTCCGTGAACACTCTCATACAAAGCCATAATTATGTTTGAATTTAGTGCGGGCTGCCACTCCGCACGCAACGCTCGACGCCCCGCCGCTCGACGCCCAACGTTCGTTCACGTTCGTAAACGAGCACAATGACTCAGTCGCTATAACATGCTCCGTGAATGTAATAGACAACAGTCTGGGAGTTAACCACTCACTACTTATAAAGTATTACTAAATTGTACTCACCTCAGTATCCCCTGGACCTTTATTATAAGCAAATCAAGCAAAAAGAGAACAATAACAAGAAATACAATATCATCGAAAAGCCTTTTGTATGGTGAACTTTTTTTATCTAAACTTGGCACATCCATGATGAGTAACGCAAATGGCTGGCCAGGTACGAGGACGAGGTGTGTCGGGAGCAGCCTGCGACGCCACTAATAACGACAAATAACGTGACCAGGACATGCGCTGTGAATGCAACAGGCGATAGTACGGGAGTCGATCCCGTCATAAACAAATGAACACTGATGTATTTAAATTATTTTAAAAGCCGCTATAGAAAGCCTGCAGGGAATGAATAGGAGTTGCAGAATTTGTTCAAAACATTTAGGCTGCGGTTCCACTGAGGCGGAGTGGAGCGGTGCGGAGCGAGGCTGATCTGTGAAAAGAGGTAGGTTGTTTGTTGTGTGGCGAAGAGATGTGAATTCCAAGCCATGTGATTGGTGAATTGCGGCACAGGTCGTCTCCGCTCTGCTCCGCTCCGCCTCAGTGGAACCGCAGCCTTACCGCGGTCTTAGAACGCAAAGGGCATTAGGAGGAACACGGATGGGTTTTAGTCAGTAACTAAGTAGTTAAGACTCTGACACTCCCTTCTGCTTCACCCAGGGCGGGAGGAGTCATTTACCATCATCCAAAAAAAGGGAATGAATAGGAAAAACTTCTATGAAAATGGTTACGTTTGTAGATCCAGCAGTTTAGGTTGATCGTTATCTGTCAGTGAGCGCTTCGAGTATTGTTTTTATATCTATTATAAATCTTGTGTCACGGTGTTTGTTATCGAACTCCTCCGAAACGGCTTAACTGATTTTTATTAATATTTTGTGTACACTCAGTAGGTCTGAGAATAGGTGGTAGGGTTATTTTTTTTTGCCAAGTCAACTTTTGTCCGGTCAAGAGTGTGAACGTGTGACCAGTTTTTTATTTGGAACCAGCTAGTCTATTCTGTAAATAACCATTTCGATATCGACTTCACCTGAGTGACTAAGCTTACAAAGTGAACTTTATTTCACACGTCATAAGGTCTTATATTTATACGAATTTGTAACTCATCTCGGATTCCGCTGTCGAGACACGAAAATGTTGTTACAGAATAGCACTGCTGCCTACAATGTGGATCTGTTCCACACTCAATAACTCAGTCGTCATCTTAGTATTCACTTCTTATCTGGCAATATCCTCCTCAATCTATTTTTTTAATGGCAGGTTTACATTAAATCGGTCACTGAATACGACAAACACATTCGGTTTAACTGAATTGATTAATTGAATCGGTCAGTTTACATAAAGTTGTTCACCGAATAGGGTAACCGTTTCCTTTTAAGTTGTCGGTTTACCAGTGTCGGCGACTACATTCAGCCGAACAATGAGTAGCGTTCAGTCATTGAAAACGGTCTGCGGCCGAATGCGGCTAACCGAAAATCCGTTTACACTAGACCGAATACGGAGTGCAATCGAATCGGTCAAAACGTACTACTGTAAATGAGCCATAACCCATTTGTTATACTGCGTAATCCAGAGGCCCAGCTTGAGCCAAATAATAACAGCCGGGTCGATCTTAGAGGTTAAGCAAAGACTGATAAGGTATGTACGGGGACTGACGGGAAACCATCTTAGCATACCAAGATTACTCCGTGTTTCAAGCAAGTAAAACTGTTGATCCCGACTGTCGTTTTTAGATCTTTTATAGTTAGCTCGGGTAATCCGAAGTCAAATAATCTGGACACCAGTCTTCCCAATGCTTTTTATACCTAGTTCTGGATTTCAGATAAGTAGTCGCGTCAGAATTAATTAACCGGTTCACAGTCCAACAGACCACATGTGGTCTGCGCTGATTGTTTTACTATTGTGTCTGCTTTGCGGACAGTGAACCTATTAAATGTGTAAAAGATTTATTATTGCTAGAACAATCATTCTTATATTTATTGAAATAAGTTAACAAAATTTTAAGCTACAATACGTACTGTAATGAAGCTATTAACGCCTGTTAAAACATGTTTTTTCGCGACTGCGTTGTTTATCGTAGATACTCGTAGCTGCTGCTCCAAGATTTGTATATGTGACCAATGGAAAATGCCAAATTAATCTTACGGAGTAATCTTATCTTAATCGCATCTTGATTAGATTATAGTTTCGCGATAGATTATGAAAAAATCGTTTTGTATATAATACCTATGTTCCATCCAAATTCAATAGTTTCTAATAAAGCCGTGACTTATTTAGGAAAATATGTAGTTTAAAATTTCACGCGATATTTTACGATCTTATGGTATTTGCCATTTTCCGGTGACATAAACAAACAAGCCAACTTTGTTTTCAATCCCGTGAATTAAACATGAAAACTAGATCCAGGCTCCCTGACTACAGGCTACATCTAGGGCATGCGCTGTTGCTGGATGCAGTTTCGGACCTCTCACCTGTCTTTGTGATTTGTATTTATGTTTCGCTTCATTCTGTTCCTGAATGCTCTGTACGGGGCTAAATACCATTATAGATCTTTATAATGACAATTAAAAATCCATTCCAATTATCTGAAGCTCTATTTAACGTTATATTTGCCTAACTTGGAACAATCGTATCGATTAAGTACAGCCGTGAGCACATCAAGCTACTCTACACTGTAAAATTATCTCTTTAACCTTGAACCTAACATTTCAGCGATAAAGTTGAAAATCTATTAAATAATTTTAACAGATTTTGGTAGCTGTACATTAATATAAACTTAGTCTTTATTTCAGTGACACAACCCTTTTGAGACTAAACCTATAGGAACCGCCGACTATACATCACCTTGTGCTGGCCTAGCGTTGTTCGGAGTTTTAATAAGGCTCGAGGTCGATTTATACTGTTTTGTACTAATATTTGTTATATCTAACAGCCAATTTTGCTTGTGGCCGCATGGTAAGTCTTACTGGGTTCTTCTTCATGACGAATTTCTCAATAACATCTCGGATTTCGAATTTGTGCCAGTTTCAGAGGAGCTAAAACGTTGTGTAGGTGTAGTAATGTTTTTCTTATCAAATAATCTGACATCATCATCATCGCCACAGCTCGACGTAAGCCTCTCCAATTTAAACACAATTATCTTAGTATATGCTTACCCCATAATGCCTTTTTTTTTTTTTAGGGATGGGAAATCATCCAATGACTCCTCCCGCTCTGGGTGTAGCGGGAGGGAGTGTCAGACTTCTACTGACTAAAACCCATCTATGTTCCTTCATTGCCCTTTGTGTTCCGGAGCCACGGTGTCTCTTGCGAATAATCCCGCGACTCCGGCAGGCGTCGGCCCTTTCGGGCCCCTCTGTGTGCTGACTCTCTTTGAGGCGCATGTGGAACACTAACGCGCCGTCGACACGGCCTGTCGTCACTAGACGGACGGACGGCGAGCCACCCATAGCTCGCCGTCCACAGGCCCGCCTACGGTGGCCGGAGGTCACTAGGTGATGGCCCCCGACGCCCGCGGCGTCTACCACGGCGGACCCCATAATGCCTGGATGGACTTTCCGGTCGATTTTGTGAACATGTCAATGGGAAGGCTTGGTTGAAGTAGTCACGAAGTTAGCTATCATTCCCTCTTGATTAACTAATGGTCTATTCTGATGACATCTCACCGTTTTCACTTAGGTGGAGTGAACGACAAGTGAGTTGTCATTCCATGTTACTTGTATGGTATAGCAGGTCGCGCTTAGTCGTGGAGTTGCGGAAACCAGCCCGATTTACATACATACATACATACATGGTATGACAGCTCACTTGTCGTTCAGTTCCCCTAAGTATTCACTTCGACATGTTTACAGAATCATACTGCTGTATTACAGCTCACTTCGTGATCACTTCACCCAAGCCTTCACTACTACATGTTTTGCAGGTGCGATTCTATCTGCTTTGCCTCCTCCACAAGTACGCAGGGGCCATCTTCACGAGCGAGAGAATCGCTGCCGCCAGACGTTACACTCGTCAAATTGCCGCGATAAGTAGGTATGGTGTTGAATATAGACCTTAGAGCGACAGTGTTCGTTTGGACATGGACCGTGATACATACTAGCCTAGGAAATGCTCGTGTTTCCTTTTAGGTTCAGAAGATTGGTTAGTACAGTCTTGGTTATAATTGACTCAGTACCAATTAAGCCGTGTAGAGGTACATGAGTTATTTCTCATGTTGCCCATCTAGCAGTTACCCACAATTGTAATCTTACACGATATTCGTCACCAGAATGTCTGACACAATCCTGTATTACCTGGATCTGACATACATATTATTTTTACTTTTTAGAATTTAATTTTTGTGTTGGGGTTTTTTTATTATAGCAACTGGTTGCAGATGTCCTAGGCTTCCAAACTCTCCTGGACTACCAAAAAAACCAGTATATTGACTACAATGGAGACAGAATCTTCGGAAAAGCTCCTGATGACATGAGAGCCATCGTGTGCTGGAAACCACTGGACGAACTCTGTGATATGTTTACGAGGTAAACAAGACTTTAATCCCACTAGGATTAGGTGCACTTTAAATTGAGTCGTTATGTGATTTCTTTCTGTTACGGACAAGGGAGATTTTAGAAGGTATTATGATGGCCTTTTTTTTATTTTTTTTTATTTTTTAGGGATGGGAAATCATCCAATGACTCCTCCCGCTCTGGGTGTTAGCGGGAGGGAGTGTCAGACTTTAACTGACTAAAACCCATCCATGTTCCTTCATTGCCCTTTGTGTTCCGGAGCCACGGTGTCTCTTGCGAATAATCCCGCGACTCCGGCAGGCGTCGGCCCTTTCGGGCCCCTCTGTGTGCTGACTCTCTTTGAGGCGCGCGTGGAACACTAACGCGCCGTCGACACGGCCTGTCGTCTAACTAGACGGACGGACGGCGAGCCACCCATAGCTCGCCGTCCACAGGCCCGCGCCTACGGTGGCCGGAGGTCACCAGGTGGCGGCCCCCGACGCCCGCGGCGTCCACCACGGCGGCCGGGACGAAAGGGTCTCCTCGCCCTCCCCGCCGCCTCCTTCGCTAGCATGACTGCTTCGCAGAAGGAGGCAACGGCGTCCCATTCCGTCTCGCTCCGGACCATGGCTTGGACCAGGGCCGGAAGCGAGAGGTCGCCGCCGATCGCCGCTTCGAGGACACGGCGGTGCCCCGCCCAAGCGGGGCACACCTGCACAGTGTGCTCCACCGTGTCCTCCGGACGATCCCCGCAGTGGTGACACCCGGGCGTTTCCTCCCGCCTGATTCGGTACAGGAACCTCCCGAAACACCCATGTCCGGTGAGGACCTGCGTCAGGCGGTAGGTGAGGACGCCGTGGCGCCTCTCAAGCCACTCCTCAAAGAGGGGACTTACCGCCGCTATCGTGGCGTGCCCTATTATGATGGCCTTAGGTCGATTTTGGAGGAAATAGAAAAGAACTCAGAATGTGTAGTTCAATAATTAGTTTTAAATGTTTTGAATTGTATTTGATAAAAGTTATGAATTCAATAATATCGTGAGTCTAAAAGATGTGCAGCAGGACTTTGTTCAAATATACATAATAATGTTAAGTAGGTAAGGTATAAGTACTTTACAAAACTTAATTAACTGTATAGTTGCGATTGTTAAGAGCCCAATTGCGTTTTCACTAACAAAACTGCTGACTCATAGCTTTGTGTATAAATTAGGCAGTTGCAAATACGTTTATTTTATATATTATATTAATTTATTTAGTGAATATTTATTAAACTTTAATTTCTTTTGAACGTTAGTTTATGTTGGTATAAAAATTACGTAATAATATTAATGAATTATGGAGAAATTTACAGTTAATTCTGAGCGTTTTTAGAAGTTTTTAAGGATTTGAATGGGATTTTTTTGACGGATATTCCGTTTTAATTTCGTTTATAATATGATTAAAAATTAATTGTAATGGTTCTATATTCTATGCACAATTTTAATGTTTAACAATCACTAGAATATTTCTGAATATTATTTAAGAGGAAATAAAAAACAAATGTGCCCAAATACATTTATAATAAGATTAAAATACAATCAAATTGATAATTGAACATTAGATACAATTACATTGAACATGATGTTTCTAATAGATTTTTTCACTAACCTACATTTAACTAACAGGGACGTTTCTACAACGATGTTCAAGCATGTTTTTTGTTTATGTCGATGAAGTGACGGATCGAATTTATCTTTATTTAATACAAATGTTGTATCATTACAACATTACAACGTAAGTTTGAAGAAGTTTTATGCTTGAACATAGTTTTTCAATACAGGCTTACACAAAAACAAGTACCTAACTGTTTTTGAAGGATAAAATTCCGAAGTAGAAAATACATTATTGTGGCTAGATATAACTAAATATTCCCGACTTTTTTAGGAGAAAAAAATTGTATAATTCCAAAATTGGACCCTGTACCGGTAGTAGGGTAATAATTAATAGATTTCCGTTTTTATAAAATGTAATAAGTACCTCAAAATTACGTTACTCTCAAATCGTCATTAAAGTTAGAATAAAATATTAAACTAAACTCTATTTATATAAATGTTAACATGGTGTAAACTAGAATGTTTTGCAAAATTATAAACTCAATTTTTAAGCTTAATATTAAAGCTTTTAAAATCATCACTTTAAACAATTCACATTCGCATTTCGATCGCAAACTGTCAGGTTGCAGTACTGTGTGTTTTGACGAACAACAGCGACTGTCCGGCGAGCGAAATAATGCCTAAATTTTGATTGTTTTTTCTTCTTGGCGAGAACTGATAAAGAAAGAAATTATACAATATGGTTTCAACATTTACTTCAAAATAAAAAGTTCTATCTATTGATATAACTTGTGTATATATTCGTGATAAAATCTTTTAGCAGTACACGTTTAAAATTGTAATTTAGTGTCATGTTTGATAAAAAAAAGTATCGAGCCAATCATTCTAAATCGCGTTTCTATCTTTACGATTTACTTGAGGGTATGTTCAATTTTTATGTAATGATTTTTATTTATTAAAAAACTCATAATTAATTAGATTTTCAGACGTTCAAAAATCTTAAAAAGTACTGCAACCCCGCCTTAATTTTCATAAATTTTTGACAAATTGCGACTGACATGCGAATGTGAACGTTGCTGAAAAAATAGTAGAATTATTACATAATTAAACGAACTTACCTGAAGTGAAGTTCTATTGTAATTATACGAAGGGCTTAGTCCGAGATATCTTCTATATTCATATTGTTTTCGCGGCACACACAATGCGAAGATTGAGAAACTACACAGTGAAAATAAAGATATCTCGGACTAAGCTTGAGTATTATTATTTGGCTTAGCCTTGGTTTTAAACTTGACCTTAAATGTTAAAAAATAACAAAACATTTTCACTGGGGTAGGTAAAAAGAATGATTTTCTGTTGAAAAAATGTGTTCAAATACTATGTATCTATAAGTTTTTGAGACAATAAATAATACATTTTTAGCCATTACAGTTAGACATCTACCTATATTTTATAAGAAAAGTATTCTATTCTACATGAAGACATTTTAAGGAATATAAAACATGTAATTTTTTTAACAATAAACATTATCTGTATTCTATTCTTTACTTGTATATGGCAAGCAAAGCTAATGTCAACTATTCAACCAATGTAGATTTGAAAAGAAAGTAGGTATGGCATATGTACGGTAGACAGAGACTTCATCCTTCGCTGGGTTTGTTTGGGGCTGAAACAAATATAAATACATTAATATTAAAATAACATTGTTTAACATTACATAATACAAGTATTTTTCCGCGACTTCGTACGCGCGTTCTCGTTTTTTCCCGTTCCCGTAGGAATTTCCGGCAATTTTCTTAGTCTCCCCTACACTCTCCAAGGACCCTACATGACAACTTTCAGCTTTTTCCAAGTTCTACGACCAGAGGGCTAATTCACGTAATTTTATGACGCGCCGATTAAGTTTTAGTGTAGTTAAGTTTAAGTTTGAATGAGAAACGGTATTCTTTTAATCTTTGAACTGCGCGTAAGCTGCGCGTGAACTGCACGACAACCAAACTTACTTATGGTGGAGAGAAAAAATATAACTCACTAAATAATAGAATAGAATCGATAACATTTCAATGAATATGACGTTAATACCATATTAAAACTTAAACTTAATCTTATAAGCTGTTATTTTGGGACGTCAAACAAATAGTAGAATACTGATCATGTTGCGAAGCACGCACCAAAGACGCGCAACAGTAGAATGCCGTTATTGCGCTCGCGTGACGCGAACTTGACGCGAGCGTGTCTGACAGCGGTACGGAATACGAAAAGTGTTGTTTTGATCGAAACTTAACTTCAACTGCACTGCAACAGCACTTATTTAGTTACGTGAATTAGCCTACATTAGTTTTAGGTGAGCATTGTCTGTCGCTTAATGGCTCAATCACTCAGTAACGGTAGAATCTATACTAATATTATAAAGCAGAAGAGTTTTTTTGTTTGGTTGAACGCGCTAATCTCAGGAACTACTGGTCCGATTTGAAAAATTCTTTCAGTGTTAGATAGCCTATTTATCGAGGAAGGCTATATAATATCATCACGATAAGACCAATAGGAGCGGAGCAGTAACGAAAACTGTTACGCAGACGACGTTGCACGGGTCAGCTAGTTTTAAATATTAGGACGATTTTGGGGATTAAACATAAGGCTTCGAAAGGGAAGATAGTAAGAGATAATTACGGATACTGGAAAATAGGACACGCTAATCTTAATGTTCCTAAATGTTTCAAGTACTAGAGAGTTTTCTTTATTTTTCTAGTCGTTTGAGCTTCTGTATAAGGCGCCTAACTCATAATCTAGCTGTTAAAGGATGAGACGATCTAGAAACTAACCTAGTTAAAAAGCGGGAAGCCAGGTATTGCCGTTTTAGGGCCAGTGGTGGTTCAGCACATTCGACCTGCAGCGCGTGAACGGGGGAAGGAAGATTTAATGCAATCATTCCCACCAAAGCACCTATGTTGCAAGGATTTAAATAAAAAAAAAAAAAAATAGAAAAAAAAAATAAAAAAAAAAAAAAAGAAATAGAAATAGAAGCTAAAAAAAAAAGCTGAATAGCTTGAGTATTATTTATAGAAATAAATTTAGGTGGTATGTACCATACTCCAGAACACAGTCAGTACAGTCTAGAATGCTATTGAAAGCGGTTTTTTTTTTTTTTTACTTGGTATGGGTTTGCTCTTGACTCTAGTCTTGGTCAGAGATGACAGAGACAAAGTCTACGATGGAGCGAGCTTACCCAGAAGTAGCCTGTTCACTCTAACTTTGAAAAGATTAGGGTTGTAAGCGTTCGGAAACACAGACGCAGGCAAAGAGTTCCATTCCCTTGCTGTGCGCATTATGAAAGGCGCTTGGAATGAATTATATGCTCAAAGGAAGATTGTATACGGTGGCCAGAACATTGACGTCCAAGAATAAAACTTTTATACGGCTACTATTGCTGAAATCGGCCTCCAGTGAAAGCGAGGTTAAAAACTGAAACGGACCGATTAGTTCGTATTGAGGATACCAGACCACAAGTTAGCGCTGAAACGATGTTCGCTGTTCTCTCACTTTATGTGGATTCAATCGCCCACATGTGGTACTTATGGTAAAATGGCCAAAAAAATATTTTTCGACACATTTGCTCATAAAATGCATTTACGAAGCCTGTATACATTGTTCGAAAGTTCAAAATTACGGACCATACAATCGAGCGTGCGGTAAAGTAGGTACTTAGGTGGGAGTACCTACTTTACCGCACGCTCCGATGTATGGCACCGTGCGTATTTTTTACGGTAATTTTTTAATGTCCATAAACAATATAATTATAAGAATTCAATCCGTCTGCATCCGTCAGCCAAAAATGCTTCCTTCTGCGTCCGTTCCGGAAGCCTTCCATACGCGTTTTTTTTTTGCGAAGATCTTTTTGCTCAGAAGGTTTGTCGCACTTTAATATTGAAAAAAAAAATGATACAATAGATCAGATGTAGTTCTAATTACCCGACTGTTACACTTATGTTCTTTTCGAGTGTATTTATGTTGGTGGTCATATTTCTTTGGCACGCTGTAGCCTAACCCTGTGGTTTCATAGATTTTAGCTTGAAAGGTGTCGTTACATTCATCTAAATAGTGAAAATGATACTGGATAGGTATATAAAAATTAAAATATAATAATAATAATAAAATCCGATTGGTAGAATATATAATACAATTTACAATGTATATAATTCTACTAAAATGTTTCACGCAGACGCAAAAGGAAACGCGTTCTTATTTTAAAAAACGCACACTATTCCAAACACACACTCCCCATTTTCAATTAGAGCACATTTAATTCGCGCAGCATTGCCACAAAACTAGGAGTTAGAGTGATTGAGAGACGCCAATATTTGTTAAGGCGGGGTTGCAGTACTTTTTAAGATTTTTGAACGTCTGAAAATCTTATCAATTATGAGTTTTTAACCGACTTCCCAAAAAGGAGGAGGTTATCAATTCGGTTGTATGTTTTTTTTTTATGTTTGTTACCTCATAACTCCGATAATTATGAACCGATTTGAAAATTTTTTGATTTATCTGAAAGGATATACTTGCAGATTGGTCCCATTTAAATCATATCAAAATCGGTTACGAACTTTGGATTTTAAATCGAAATAGCTGGAATTTGACTATTTAGATGATTCTTTGATAATCGAAATTGCGTATTTTGCTTTTCTGCGATTTTGTAGTGGTGTTGTTAGGTGTGGGGCACCACTAAAAAGTGAAAAATAAAAAAACATTTTACAAAAAAAATACAACCGACTTCTAAAAAAAAAAACACTACAAAGTAAAAAATAACTTTAATTTCGGAAGTCGGTGTCAAAATACGAAGAAACTAACAAAAACACGTTTTCGAAATTAAAGTTATTTTTTACCTTGTAAGTAGTGTTTTTTTTTAGAAGTCGGTTGTATTTTTTTGTAAAAAGTTTTTTATTTAATAAATAAAAATCATTACATAAAAATTGAACATACCCTCAAGTAAATCGTAAAGATAGAAACGCGATTTAGAATGATTGGCTCGATACTTTTTTAATCAAACATGACACTAAATTACAATAAAATTTTAAACGTGTAGGTACTGCTAAGAGATTTCATCACGAATATATATAAAAGTTATATCAATAGATAGAGCTTTTTATTTTGAAGTAAAAGTTGAAACCATATTGTATTATTTCTTTATCAGTTTTCGGCAAGAAGAAAAAACAATTAAAATTTAGGCATTATTTCGCTCGCCGGACAGTCGCTGTTGTTCGTCAAAACACACAGTACTGCAACCTCGCCTTAAGTCGGTCGTTGATTTGATCAACAACTTACTAATAGTCACACAAATAGCGTTAGCCATTTTAAATACTTACTTGGACTTGACTTTGCTGTCGTCGAATGTGAGCAGTCGTTTGTGAGCATCACTACCGCTGGCTTCGGCGGGATGAGGCAAAAGTCAAAAACCAAAGCCACATTGTTATCTGAAGCCGCTGGAGGCGCTCGAAACTCTGCAGCTTCTGGAGCGCGTCGTCCTGGCCTGTTTCGCCTGTAAAATGGTAGGCTGCGTCAGTGGTGACCAAACCAGCTGATATATACGTAGAATAGTTGTTTTAACTGAACATTTAATCTGTTGTAACGACGCACTTCGTCAGGTCGCTGAAGTTCATAGTGATGGTCTCACTCTGTTGTTGGTTAGGCATAGACCAGCGACGAACATCATATAAGAAGCAGGAAAGCTTTATAAGTTGGAACAAATCGTTGGACAGTTGTTTTATTCAACACTTCTGAAGTCGCGTCTCGCTGCGAGCGAGAGAGTTACTCATGATAGTAAAATTAAAACCGGCCAAATTTAAACACTAATATAACTCAGTCGCTATAACGAGTCCGGGAGTTGACACACACTATTTAATAAGTATCAATCACTTTAACTCACCGGAGTACTCTACTCCACACCAAATACATAAGAACAAACAACACAATATAACCAACAACTAAAACGTCATCTGTCAAAACCACTTTCATTTGATGAGCAAATGGCCCGTCCATGATGATGAGTAACGCAGACGGCGGGTCGGGTCCGAGGAGTGTGTCAGTAGCGCAGCCTGGGACGCCACTGATACGAGACCAGGACATGCGCTGTGAGTGCAACAGGCGACAGTCTGGGAGTCGATCTCGTCGTAGACAAATTAACGCTGGATAATATAATGAATAGGAAAACATCTTTGAAAATGGTTATGTTTGTAGATCTAGAAGTTTAGGTTGACCTTTGTCTGCCCGTGAGCGCTTCTAGTATTGCAGCCTATCTATAAATATCTATAAATACTTCTATAATAATATTGAAAATGATAATAAAAAACATTAACTTTATCTGCTATGTCCATTTAAATTTGAATTGTCTAAGTTAGGTATCCCAAACTGTTTAATTGTTATCTATTGCGTGATGTGGTCTCCTATAATTGAGGAAACACATACTTAATTTTTGTTCTATTACTTTATAATAATACTAGCTGACCCACGCAACTCCTACCTCTTTATAATATTATATTCGTACTAGTAATACTGTATCGTAAATTTCTCGCGCAACTTCGTCTGCGTCACGTTGTTCATTAATACTCGGCTCCTATTGGTCGTAGCGTGATGTATATAGCCTTCCGAGATAAATGGGCTATTCAAATCGGACCAGTAGTTCCTGAGATTCCGCGTTCAAGCAAACTAACAAACTCTCCAACTTTATAATATAGTAAAGATACTGCAGCCTCCAGGAATTGTAGACTTACAAGACAAGTTTGTTTTCAAGCTTATGAATAAAACGTTTATAGATACGAGTTCCAAGCTCCCTGGCTACTGGCAATAAATCTAGGGCATGCGCTGTAGTATGCAGTTTTAGCCCTCTCACCTGTCTTTGTAATACCGCGTGTATCTGACATCGACGCACAAACGATTTCCATGGGTCCAGGGCATGATTCTGGACACCCCAGTGTTGGAATTTTTCGTCGGTTATTTTCTCATTTTTTTAATTTTTTTCAAGAGTACCACAAAAAGGTATCAGCTCAGCTGAGCTGATATCTATCGGGGGTGAGGGGTATGAGAGGGGAAGGGGTGAAACAAATAAACAGTATTTTTGCAGTACACTGCAGTTTTTTTTATTTGTCTCTGATATTGTTTTTGAGGCACGAAAATATACCTAATTTCGTGAAAATTCCAATCTTAAAAAAAAGTCCAAGTGCGAATCGGACTGTGTGGAAACGAATTTTCACTCCAAACTAATTTAATTTTATACAGTAACATGTTATTTGAACACTATAATCTTATAGGTGTCCTTGCAATCCAAAGATTGTAATAAAAGATTATTAACTTAACTTCAAAAGTATTTATTTTAAAATTATGAAAAAAAGATATTAGAACCCACACGATAAGCCTTTTTATTTGATAGTTCACAGGGTACAGTTAAAAATTTGTTTATTAACGTAAAGCGTCCGTGTTTGGGTCACAAAATCGGTTCAGTAGATTTATTAAGTGGCTTTATTAAGTGGACCATCAGATGCACCTGAAAAACTTGTGTATTTAGCAATAACGTGAAAGTAACACTCCAACATAGTTTGACATGAAACATATTTTATTTCAATGTTGCAAGAATAGAGGAAAACTGGACACTGAATATAGAGATTGCGTTACATATCAAGAGAATTACAGTAGAATAAGGATCGAGATGACGATATCCAGCAATGCAAATCAACTGATTTCCCTCGTCTTGAAAATCTACTGCTAAGAATATTATCAGACTCAAATATTTTAAGTTAAAAACATAACGTCGTAGGTATTCTGAAAAGCAGTGGCGAAAAATTAAACATTTAAAATTCTAGACTAATCTAGACGAACGTGGACGTAAAAATTCACCACGTTCTAACTAAAAAGCATGTTTTCAGGACAAAAAAATAGTGAACGTATAGGAATACGGTGCTTCAATCAGCGCGTGCTGGTTTCATTCTAGAAAAAATTGAGTCTTGTGAACTTTTATCAAATTTTGATGGTAAAAAGTATTTTTGTCTAGACTGAAAAAAACTTAGGCTTTACTTATTATAAATTTATAAATAAACTAGCTGACCGGACAAAAGTGGTTTTTCAAGAAAAAAATAACAAAATAAGGACCCTACAACCAATTCTCAGACCCAATGAATTTACACAAAAAAAAAAAACGAGAAAACTTGAACATTAACGTTGTACATTTTTGAATCATCCGTCTTACGAATTTTCGATCAGGTCACGTGTCCTGACGTCTTTCGAATTTTCGATCAGGTTACGTGTCCTGACGCGAGTTTAACATTTTATACCCATCCCAAGAAAAGTGCTCAACGCCGCCAAAGAAGTATATTTCAAATTTTTTTTTCAGTTTTATCATTCTCTTATTTTAATTTTTAACCGACTTTCCAAAAAGGAGGAGGTTCTCAATTCGAATGTTTGTATTTTTTTTTTTTTTTAACCGACTTTCCAAAAGGGAGGAGGTTCTCAATTCGAATGTTTGTATTTTTTTTTATGTTTGTTCGGGCATAACTCCGTCACTTGCCAACCGATTTTGAAAATGATTGTTTTGTTAGAAAGGGTATACTTCCCAAATGGTCCCATGATATGGAAACCAGGATCTGATGATGGCATCCCAGAGAAGTCAAGGGGAACTTTCGAAAATCGTATGGTATCGATTTTGCAGTGGTTTTGTTAGGTGTAGGGTACCACTAAAAAGTCAAAAATAAAAAACTTTTTACAAAAAAATACAACCGACTTCCAAAAAAAAAAACACTACAAAGTAAAAAATAACTTTAACTTCGGAAGTCGGTGTCGAAATACGAACAAACTAACAAAAACACCGAATTCAGAAGTTAAAGTTATTTTTTACTTTGTAGTGTTTTTTTTTTGGAAGTCGGTTGTATTTTTTTGTAAAATGTTTTTTTCGCTATTGGTGCTAATTGTATAAATATGTTCGTATGTTTATTTTTAAAATTTTGTTATATTATATGTAATATGTATAGTTTATATAATATTTATGTATTCTGTATGTTTGTATATTAATATCAATCGCTTTTATGTTCTCCATATTGCACCTACCACTATTTGTCTCTACATCACCCAAAGGTTGACTGGTAGAGAATGCCTATGTTATTAAGTCCACCTCTGTACATTTGTGCTTAAAGTGTTAAATAAATAAATAAATAAGTATACATCAAATATATTTTTCAGTTTTATCATTCTCTTACGAGTATTTTAGAAGGTAAAATGTGTGCCCCCCACACACATTTTACCACAAGTGTCTCTCGCGCAAATTATTCAGTTTAGAAAAAAATGATATTAGAAACCTCAACATCATTTTTGAAGACCTATCTATAGATACCCCACACGTATGGGTTTGATGAAAAAAAAATTTTTTAGTTTCAGTATGGGACCCCCAAAATTTATTATTTTATTTTTCTATTTTTGTGTGAAAATCTTAATGCGGTTCACAGAATAAATCTACTTACCAAGTTTCAACAGCATAGCTCTTATAGTTTCGGAGAAAAGTGGCTGTGGCATACGGACGGACGGACAAACAGACAGATAGACAGACACGACGAATCTATAAGGGTTCCGTTTTTGCCATTTGGCTACGGAACCCTAAAAAGAGTTAGAAATCTTTTTTGAAATAGGTGTAACATTCAAATTGTTAGAATTTCAAAGTCTATCCGGAGGCAGATACCTACTAATATCCGATTGTCATGACACTTTCTTGGTTCTTTTTGGTTCTTTCAATCATTTGGCACATTTTGATTGCTATTAAAACTCAAAAGAAAATCATTTTTACGCGATTTTAGTGTTAGTCCTATCATGAAAATTTTCATAATTATTCGTTTATTCTGTTACACCTTCATCTGCCTAGCCTTGTCCCATCTTCATTCGGGTCGGCTTCCAGTCAAACTGGATTCAGCTGAATACCAGTGTTTTACGTGGAGCGGCTGCCTACCAGACCTCCACCACAAATTAACTGGGTAACAGGTACTTCTTGGTAAGACTGGAGTCAGGTTTACTGGCTTCTGACAATCCATAACGACTGTCCTAGATCTACAAGTGACAGCCGGGACCAACGGATTAACGTGCTTTCCGAGGCACGGAGGAAACTCGGTTCGACCCGTGGGGCTGCTATTGTTTAGCCACGAGCTCCTCGAGTTTATTCTGTTACGTGTTTATTATATAGGCTTGTGTCCTGAAAAAAATCAGTCAGTTAGATTATGAAAAAATATTTGACCTGTGTTTTTTCTTCTGGGAACCAAAATTGACGAAGTTACGACGCTTTTAAAATTCTCAATACGTCACACCTTTGCATAATTTTAAGTGAGTCGTGGAGCCCCCACTCCCGGGTTTTGATGCGTTTTATCTTTGTCAATATTCATTGATTTACAAAAACAAAAAATACGTGTCCATTATTTTTCAATACTCTAACTGACGGACTAAATAGTTTTGCAATTTGTGAATGATGGAATCTAGCCCATTCAAAAACTAAATAACTTTGTGGGTCGTTATTACTATCATACATATCAAACATTTTCCGTTCCAATTCTCTGAAGCTCCAATTCACGCTATTTTCAACAATCACCCACCACCTACCACCCACCACCCACCTCCAGCTAGCAATCCTATCGATTTTATTCAGAAAAGCTTACGTACAGACTTTATTTCAGTTACTGCTATTCGTTAGAAGGTCATTTAATTAACCAATGAGTTGGTTAACTTACCTTTATCCTACTTGCAATCGTCTATAGGTTCAGTTGAATGTACGTCAGTGGTAACAATATGACCTTGAACTGGCCTAGCGCTGTACAGAGTTTTAATATGGCATGAGGTCAGTTTATGCCGGTACTGTACTGGTATTTGTATAATCTAGCAGGCACAATCTACTTCAGCATATTTTTTATTTGTGTGTGTGACAGCCTCGTTAGTCTATAAACGAACACCAATACTTTGGGGCTAAAAAGGCCACTTTAGCAGAATCAGAAAGTAAATCAAGCTACTTGTCTCTGTCAAATCTTGTCAATCAACCTTGAACCTTATGCGTTAGCGATATGATGAAAAGAAATTTGACAGCTTTTTGTGTGATTAATTTAATGATTCTAATCTCTCTCTCATCTGAGCGTGTTCTCGGTTGCATCCTCAGCTGGTTTGCTTCGGAGCCCAGGGTCCGCGTTCCGGCTTTTTCTTCTGCTCTTCGCACGGTCTTCAGCATCCTTGATTGAGAGTCCATTGGCACGCATATCATCCTGGACAACATCAAACCAGCACTTTTTGGGTTTTGCCCTTCTGCCAGGGCCCGGCGAAGGAGGAGATTCTAATATGTTTCTACTAAAGTGGCCTATTTAGACCCCCTGATCGTGGTGTTAGGTACCACAGTCAGCGGTCTAAAAAGTTCCGTTGTTGTTACGGTTTTTTCCAAGTTGATTTATGTACTCAACAGCAGCCAGATCAGAAGACTCTAGTCTGAACACAGATATAGATAGCTGTGAACGTTATAAAAGGCAAACATTATCTTATATAGGCTAAGAAATCACGGAGCGATTTTCACCCGCGACCGCCGCGGTTGCGGGCCCGCAGCTTCTGTAGAACCGCGGGCGTAAATCGCGTCGTGAGTTGTGCTTTAATTTTTAACATAATATATCTGCTTTCTACAGAAGCTGCGAGCCCGCAACCGCGGCGGTCGCGGGTGAAAATCGCTCCGTGAGTTCTTAGCCTTAATTCTCTGACATCACAAGCATCAGCAACCCTAAAGCTGGAGCTGGACGTAGGCCTCCAATTTAAAGAAATCTTAGAACCTTCTTGCTTACCACATAAATACAGTTACCGTTGTTCATTTTATCCAGATGCATCCGCTTCGCTGACGACGCTCCTCCAAGCACCAGGAGTACCTACTGATAGCCCCGGAGCTATTTTGATGTCATAATAAAAAAAAAACTCTGAAACTCTGTTGCTTATTTCTTGCCTGTGGATACAGTCATACCTACGAAGCTTATTATTGTGTTTGTGTCATATCTGTCACTTCCATTTTCTGTGATTCGATGATTTGTGGTTGATTATTTTTATTAAATCAAAATTAATTTAAAGTTTAAAACAACTGAAAAACTAAAAAAAAATCAAAACTAAATTAAAATCACAACCTTTTGTTTTAAATTCCACCATTACAGATCACAACGCGGTGTTACTATGCCTTAACCAATCTCATAAAGAAAATCCGCAATCCTCCGTATCTAAACTTAACGTAGCTGGTATTCGTCAACAACTGAGCAATTTGGACTTTAGTCTGATTAAAGAAATGGAGGATCCTAGTGGGGCCATGAACAAGTTTGTTTGTATGTTGCAAGATGTGATAACTGAAAACATCACTATTTTTTTTTTTTTATACAAAACGGGGAAACTCCCAACTAACTCGGAACTATAATCAAAATCCCTCGTAAAAACGCATTATAAGTGATGGATAACTCCGGGATTGCTTAGGTGTATTCAAAACAGGGATCGCCTCCTAAAAAATTCTCTCATGTCATCTTACAATGAAACTCTAAAATTAACATCATCATCTGCCTAGCCTTTTCCCAACTATATTGGGCTCGGCTTCCAGTCAAACCGGATTCAGCTGAATACCAGTATTTTACATGGAGCGGCTGCCTACCAGACCTCCACAACCCATTAACTGGGTAACACGGTACTCCTTGGCAAGAGTGTCAGATTTTCTGGCTTCTGACTATCCGTAACGAATGCCAAAGATCTCCAAATGACAGCCGGGACCAACAGCTTAACGTGCTTTCCGAGGCACGGAGGAAACTCGATATGTTAAGATGGTCACCCATCCATAGACCAACCTCGGCAAGCGTTGCTTAACCTTGAAGATCGACCTGTGCGGCTGTTATTATTTAGCCACGAGCTCCTCCACTCTAAAATTAACATACAAGCGATATATAGAAATCACTGTAATGATTTATTAAAAAGAGTCAAAAAACAACATGACAAAAAAAAAAACAAAGGTTTGCACTCTGAGAGTGCCGGCAGAAGTGAAAACTTGAACATTAACGTTGCGCATTTTTGAATCATCAGTCTTATAAATTTTCGATCAGGTCACGTGTTCTGACGCGAGTTTAACATTTTATACCCACGCCACCCCAAGAAAAGTGCTCAACGCCGGCTAAAGAAGTTTTCACTTCAATAATTTAGATATAGGTAGTATGAATTATAAAAAGTTTTGGGAAGTTATAGTCTGCTGTGTACAAACCCAGTTTGTATCAGATTCGTCCAGGGAAACTGACATAGGTCAGTATGTAAAAACAGGGTGAAGAAGTCTTGCTTTTTTTCAAATAATTAGATTTTGTGGATAAAGACAACAGAAATGATGAATAGTGTTTTGTAACACCATAATAATCGGCCTAAGGTAGATTTTTGAGGAACTCGAATGGAGGTCAGAATGACGTGTATTTGAATTAGTGTTATATGTTATGCTTGTTGTTTGCTAAAAGTTATGAATCTATACTAATATTATAAAGCAGAAGAGTTTGTTTGTTTGGTTGAACGCGCTAATCACAGTAACTACTGGTCCGATTTGAAAAATTCTTTCGGTGTTAGATAGCCCATTTATCGAGGAAGGCTATATATCATCACGCTAAGACAAAAGGGAGCGGAGTATTAATGGAAAATGTGACGCAGACGAAGTTGCGCGGGTCAGCTAGTTTAATAATAAAAAATATGTTCAGTGGTAGTTTGGACTTCGTTTGAAAAACTTAAGGCATACTTTAAAACTAAGTAACTACATATTAAAGTTCTGATTATAAACTTGTTCTGGGTGTCAATTTCACATTCGCATCTCAATCGCAAGCTGTCAAAAATGTATGAAAATTAAGGCTAAGAACTCACGGAGCGATTTTCACCCGCGACCGCCGCGGTTGCGGGCCCGCAGCTTCTGTAGAGGCGCGGGCGTAAATCGCCTCGTGAGTTGTGCTTTAATTTTTAACATACATAACTGCTTTCTACAGAAGCTGCGGGCTCGCAACCGCGGCGGTCGCGGGTGAAAATCGCTCCGTGAGTTCTTAGCCTATGGCTTTTATAACAGTTAGCGATAGACATGCGAATGTAAAAGTTGTTTAAACATTGGTAGAATTGGCCCTAAGGTTAAACAAAGAAAAACAGTTTTTACATCTTGCCAGTTGTTATTTTGTCAATAAAAAATTGGTTTGGGCATATGTTGAAGAAGCGAAGATCACTAGTGAGAAAAATATATTAAAGTTGTAGTAGGTAATGAATTAGTTGTTTTTAGCGTTTAGGTATTTTATTTGTTATTATTTAACTTCGAAAATATCCTGCGTTTAAAACAATTTCATAATTTTTTTTTTGGGTTTCGACTCTATATTAAATATTTAAGGTAAAAATTGTTAAATATGTTACCTAAACAATTAAATATTATTGTTATGGCTAGGTCGTCAATTCCAATGGATTTACAGGAATGTCAAGGGGAAATAAAAAAATAATGTGGCCAAATACATTTATAACACGAAGAAAATACAGTCACATTAATAATTGAACATTACAATGTCATTAATATTGAACATGATTTTTATAGATTAACATTTAACTAACAGGGACGTTTTATACAACGATGTTCAAACATGTTTCTTATTCATATCGATAAAGCGACGGATCGAATTGACCTTTGTTTAATACAAACATAATATTAGTACAAAATTAGGTACTACGCAATTTTGAAGTATTTATGCTTGAACATAGTTTCTCAAAACGGGCCTATACGGCAACAGCTATCAAAGTTTTTAAGAAAACATTCAGAAGTAGGAAAATACATTAGTTTGGATACACATCGTCATTTGTAATTTTTTTTTTTTACGTCAAATGACTTTATACTTTACTTATTTGTCAAATGTTCTTAATATTAATAAAAACATGAAAACAACTAAACCTAACTATATACAAATAAATATAAAAAAAAAAAACAAGATGAGCTTAGGCGTCGAAGAATTAAATAAAATAATAAAAAGATATTTTATTACATAAGTTTGAACCAACAACACAATTTACAAACTAAGATTAATAACAAAATAAACGTTTTCGATAAACTCTGGCACCCAATGTAAGATTTAACTTGTGTTTAGGGTGCCAGCGTCCTCGCCTATCATTTGAATATATACAAAAAAAAAATTGATGAAAGATTTATTCACTTATCCTACTTTGTGTTTAGGGAACATTATATATCTGAATATGTGAAAGTTCATGTGATTGAATATTATGTGTTTAGGTGGGTAGGGATGTGTGTGTGTGTGTGCGTGTGTGTGATTGATAGTGAGCAAAACCTTGATGCAAAGAATTTTTTTTTTTTACGTCAAATGACTTTATACTTTACTTATTTGTCAAATGTTCTTAATATTAATAAAAACATGAAAACAACTAAACCTAACTATATACAAATAAATATAAAAAAACAAGATACGCTTAGGCGTCGAAGAATTACATCATCGACAACCTATCAGAACTATGTTACTAACATCATAATCAACAACTTTTGTTCTATGACTTTTAAAAAATCATCATATTTTAGTTTATCAGGTTTTCATAGAAAAATAAAAAAATATTTAAATTGAACGCTCTAAATGTTACGAAGTCTATGCAAAGGAAAAAAAAAAGCTTTCTTATCAAGTAACATAGTCCTAAGAGGTTGTCAGTGTTTTACAAATAACCCTGTGTACATCACCAGGTCTTTAAAGGACTATGAAATTTAAGCAAATCGTAAAAAATCTCCCCGATTTTTTTGGGAGTTAAATTTTGTTATAGTAAGTTCCAAAAATGAACCCTGTACCCGATACCGGAAGGTTAATTTTTAATTGATGTATTTATCTTAACTCTTATGTTAAAAGATGAATAAAACAGATTATTATCTCAAGTTCTAGATCAGTGTGCCAATTATACTAATTTCCACATTCGCTTTTCAATCGCAAACTGTCAAAAAATGAAGGCTCTTTTGACAGTTTGCGATAAGATAAGATAAGATAAGTCTTTATTTAAGATAAGATAAGACTTTATTTGCCTTAAACATGGTATACAGTTGGTCAGGTATTAATCTAAGGTCCACATGTTTAGCTATACAGAATAATTTTTTAATTTTGCATGCAAAATTGATTAGTTAATTGTTGTTTTTAATGTCACAAATATAAGGTCAATGCAATAATATAATAGTTAAATCTCAACATTATTCACAATGAAAATATGTCCAAATATTTACAGGTCATTGTTATTAAAAAAAATCTTTAATGTCAAAAAACATATTTTCTTTCAGCCATTTCAACAATCTGTTTTTAAATGAGTTAATATTAAAAAAATAATCCACATCGCTGTCAACGGCAAAAGTGCCCAGAACACTGGCAGCATTGCCACGTTGAATGGCAATGCTGATTCTTTGGCCGAAGAAAAGCCCAGCCCTCTGGTCACGTGAACCGTCGACAAGTTGTTTGCTGATGTCCCGAAAGACATTATTAGACAATTACATTTATTTTTTTGATGCCCAATGATTTATTTTGTTTTTTTTTTATGCGTTTGTACATAATGTAGATACTGTAAACATTGTAATTTAATAATACCCTAAATAAATTCTTACTGTAGCGAGACAAAATTATATAACAATTTTATTTCTTTTGGAATTTGGTTATTAATGCGTATACACATGACTAGGAAGCTTTTCGCATACTTGGCTGATTTAGGAGTATCCTGCACTACAAGTCTACATGGATCTCTATTCCGAGAGTTCATTTGAAAGGCTTTTTTGAACAATCCCTTATTATTATAAACATAATTACAGATTTCGTAAATGTAGAGTGATGGAAGGGGTAATATACCTAGTTTTTTAAAGAAGCCTTTACATGACTCGTCAGGACGAATACCACAAATGGCTCTAATGCATTTCTTTTGCGCAATAAATGCTCTGATTGACATGCGAATGCGAAAGTTGTTTTAAAAATTAGTAGAATTGGCCCTCACTATAATGCTAGGCGCGCACGGGTGGCTTTTTGTCACCGTGCCCGTACATTTCTGTCTTTCGCAATCGTGCAACAGAGAGATGTAAACTGTCACGGTTACAAAAGACAACAGTGCGCGCTTAAGTTAATTTTGAAAACATCCATATTCCAAAGTAAAAGTAAATATCATTCAAGTGTAATGTTTACAACCAGTTGATGTTTTTTTATAACTATAATTTAAATAATAGTAAATATTGTAATGTAAATAATTTATACTTGCCCTCTCAAATCGTCACAATAGTAAAAATAATATATTAAACTAGTTAAACTAAAATCGTTGCAAAATTATGAATAATAGTATCTAAATACTAAAGCATTAGGTTAAAGCTTTTAATATTATCTGATTTTTTATAAAACTTAACGTAATCTATAATATCTATACAAATATTATAAAGAGGTAAAGGAGAATGCCCACGGCACTATGGACAAATGTACTCAATTCAACATTGTTGTGTCTTCATAAAATCATCTTTAAAATACTTGATGGCATGTCTAAATACTACCTCAAAAGATTTAACACAAACTACAATGGCGTTTCTGAGATATTTACGAAAATGAAATTACCATTTTGAGGTTATGTTCGACCAAAAATTAGTTGAAAAAGCTATTTAAAAGGGTCTGAATGGGTTTACGGGAGAGCTTGGTATCTTTGAAGCATAATTTGTGTAAAATCTGTAACGTTTTACCTCACCAAGTCTTACTGATTTAGATTTTGCGCATTTTTAAATCTCATGCCCGCGTTTCATGAAATTGCAAAGCATGGAAGAAATCATTACTAAAATAGTCAATCGCTCAGTGTTATTGTCTAGATCCTACTCATATCATAGATGTGGTAGGTATCATGAAATGGTCTTTGTAAGTAGAGAGGGAAGGTAAAACACACAACACCAAATAAAACAAATAAAAGAATGATTATTTCTTAAACTTGTATTTTATTCTTCTAAAAATATGTTATCCAAAAATAGTGCTGGAACACTAACATTGTCATAACGTGCCCAGCTCAAATACCACATTATGCACATTACATGCACACATCAACCTACAGTTCTTTTTCCCACAAGGCAAGAACAATAGTATCCTACTATAGCGCCTAATGTATCTCTTACATTTTCATCTTTATTTACTAAAATATAACTATAATATGTTCTACTAGACACATGCCTCGATTTTATTCTTCCTCTTACTAAATAATTATTAGTTCCCAATACTAAAATTCTGTGCAACTGCAATCTTAAATGATACTACACACAATTCATTCATATCCTCGAATACACTTAAGTGATTGAAAAAAACAATCCTAGTAAATAAGTTAGTTATTACCAACACATCAGTAGAAGGTTTCTACCTATATAGGTTATGTTACAATCCGGTAACCCAACGTTGAGGTGAGGAACTAACACACAGACATGGATTGTACTTGTGTCCTCTAAGATTTGTTATATGGTACGTAAACATAAAGCGCAGTTCCTAACTAAAAAAAATCCTACTACGTTAAAAATACAATATGCATTCTTACCGGGGTTGGTGAGATCCAGACTCGTAAAATGTCCATGATGTTATTCGGAATCTCCGACAACATGTGTCTGCGCCTAAGTGGCGAATCTCAAAGAGCAGTTGAGACATTGCATCACAGTCGCACTCGCCATGATCACAACTCAAAAAGTCCGGCTTTTAGTAATAAACAATACACACGGTGCAGTGGCGTTAAAAATATGTTTATTTTCAATGGGTTGGCAGCAGTAACGGAGGAACTAAAAGGCTCGACTCGAAGCACAATGTACCAAAACCAGCAGAAATAACAGTATTGTATTGCAAAAATATGACAGACGTGCAATAAACGTCAAATAAGGTTGTACCCATACTGATGAAATATCGATTTTTGATCTATTTCCGTAAACCAGCCAGTGGTATTTCACAAATACAACATAGCGCCGATGTCGCCGTTTACAACCACTGATATTGATAATGCCAGCAACAACTTGTGATTTAGAACTCAGTTATTAGTTTACAATAAAAGATTGCACAATCGATACAAAATCGATATCATTTTATTTTATTTTATGTAGGTAGGTAGGTACGCACATTACCCGCAATAGAAAAAATGGACATCTCTAGTATTGACAGTCGGTAGTAAAACATGGCGTACTATAACGTCGGAAACATAAAAGTACTAATTATTTTTCAAAAAACTATCCCATTTTAAATATCAATCAAAATCTTTTTAAAAAATATATTTTTATTTTAAATATTTCATGCCGTTCAAGGTTTTGAGACACAAGTAATTTATCAAGAGTACTGTTCATGGGCAATCTCTTTTTGTGAGTTTTTGAGGTTGTATTGGGTAATACTTTACTACTTTTACGAATAGGAAGCCACGTTATGTGTGAGTGTCATAGGCTATCGCTCAACGAAGTGGCCACGGGTCGGTCAGCTTGTGTTAAATAACTTGGTGAGTAAAATCACTAGTCTACAGTGGAAAAGTGAATTTTACTTTTCACGTTCGCGAAAAAATCAAAACAAAATTTGGGTACACACTAGAAAAACATCAGGAAACATAAAATTTTTGCAAAATAATTGTAATTTTGTCAAAAAAAAATCGGATACTTATTTAAACTTATATTAATTATTTTCGTATTCAGCATGTGGATATTATTAAAAAAATACTTTACTTCGAGAATACTTAACAAAACATTTTCCAATGGTGTAGGTTAAAAGTATGAAATTCTGTTGATGAATAAATATTAAAATAATAATTTTTTTTTACAAAATAAATGTATAGTTTTAGCAATAAACGTTAGATCTTAGTGATAAGTTTAACTGTGTCCTATTCTACATAAGGGTGAATTGCCCAAGCAAAAAAATACACGGCAAACCTGAGAACGGTAGTGCAATGTGCTGATTATTAATTTTATATATTTTTTCTCAACAACGTAAGTATTTCTCTACCTTGGCAAAAAAAATCATTGGTATCTACCCTCTAATATACCCAAAAAAAAAATTACAAAGTGTTATTTTATCATCACGGTGACCTGTCCTGAACCCAATTCCGCTCATAACATACCTTCTCCTGCAAATACATTCGTAATATGGATTTAAATTGATTTTGTTATCATTAAATTATAATATATATTCGATCAAATAAAACAATTTTTGTTTGTTTATCTTCTTTCTCATGGATTTGACAGGCAGTCAACTTTTGTCTGGAAAAAAGTTATCATTTCAGAGGACAGTAAGTTTTAGTAGAATAGCCACATCAACATTGCGTTGTTACGCCCCTTTCACCTTTTCTCACTCCGGATCAGTCCGGCTTAAGCTCTCGGCGCGAACGCACCGGTCCCAACGTCTTGCGGTTTCCCGCCAAAAAAGTAAGTTTATCATTTCAGTAATATGGGGACAAAAATAGTTTCATTTCGGTGGCTGTTATAACTCGTGCTAGATTTGTTTAATTTGTTTCAAAATTGTGTATTAAATTCGCAGTAAGTACTGTTTTGTTTGAGTAGTGTTCATATTTTTTAAATAAATTTTTTTCGGAGTTAAATGTAGAACTAACCTCTATTTTATCATCTCAGTGTTATCATTTCAGTGGATTCGGTGGACTGTTATACCAATTACAGTCCACCGGAATTAAAAGTATCTCCGAAATGATAAAAACATAAAGTTTTAGAGATCCTGGTGTCAAATACAAAGTCATAGTTTTGTAATGTACCTACTTTTACCTAGAGTGTCGATTAGATTATTTAGGTGTATTTGTTGTGTAATATTTGTGCTTAAGATATATAATATATACATATATCTATGTAGTTAGTACATGTTTACTATACTTTAGATACACATTTGTTCGGCTCAACGAAAATGTGATGAGTGTGTGAATGTTTCTTATTCATTTATTGTATTTTAAAAATATAAGAGTTGATTTAATTTTAGAAGTTTTACTGATATACCTGTAGAAACACTATTCTCCTCTCGTTACCAATTTAACTCTAACTAACTAAATTATACCTAGCATTTTTCTCTTAGTGCAATAGGTAGACATTAGGTATTACTATTAATGGCATAACTTACAAATGCAACCATCATATTAATCAGAAACTTTAAGCTTTCTAATCGCGATACGTTGATTCTTTTGAAAATATATCAAGTAAATTAGTATTAGTACATAAACAAGCAAAAATATTTATTTAAGGTTACCAGCATTTACGATAAAGTTTTCCAACATTTTCACACAACAACAACCACAAAAATTACCAAAGGTTATAAAAGTAAAGAAACTATTCATTCATATCATAATAAACATTACATTACATTAATATCATTCTTTGAGGTTATTGTAACCTCAAAGAATGATATATGTAATAATACTAACTGTAATATCTGTATATTAATGATGATATTAAAAAAACTGTGTACTGTCCTGTCTCAGTGTTTATCTAAAATTTGTGGAAATCAAACCTAACAAAGTACGGAACCCTGGCTGGGGGCACGGTTGTTCTTAGCTGTATCATTTCGGTGGATTTATCATTTCGGTGGTAATTTTTATCATTTCGGAGGACACTTTTAATTTCAGTGGACTCTTAAAACTTTATCCTTAAATATTTATGTAAGTTTTGATAATATTTGATGTCCACTCACGCACAATGTTATAAAATAGACTAAAGTATTATTTGTCACTAAAAATATATAGATTGCATTGAAATAAAAAAATCCCACCGAAATGATACATAAAAATCTCTTGTTGAAATTCACCCATAAATACATTTTTAAGGAATAAATGTGATTTATTCAACAATAAATATTATCTCTATTCTGTTCTATATTTTCATATAGCAACCAAAGGCGATGGTCCAGTATTCTGCCAATTTTTAAAGTAGATTGGAAAAGCAAGTGAATATGGTATATAATGTAGATACGGTAGACAGAGACTGCATCCTTCGCTGGGTTAGTATGGGACTGAAACAAACAAAAATAGAAATACATTAATCTATACTATAATAATAATAATAACCCTACCGCAGTATCTCTACGTTGACGTCGTGGTGGGGCTTGCGCGTCCCGATAGACCTTAGGTCATACCTAGGGTGAGGGGCCAGACAAAGAGAGATACAATCCGCAGGGCAGTTTTGTGGCGAACTGTTGGGCAGTAGCGACCCCACGAACCTTATCTCCCGGCAGAAGTCTTGTTCCTCATCTCCGGCTGGCCTTTATTGGCTGGCCAGAGTGAAAACTGACGAGGAACAGAGCTCCCACCTCTTTCTTGCCTTAATTGGCCAGTCTGAGTGGAGATTCGCTAGAGCACACGTGTTCGGGAGAGGCATGTATAATCCAGTAAGGTGCTGGTAGGGATCTTGACCGCACTTCCGGAATTGTCCTGATAGCCGTGGTATACCTCTCCACTCCTCTAGCACCTCAGGCCATGTTGCCTCCTTGGCGCTACGTCACTTTGTGCTAGCGACCGTTTTCGGGGGCCCATTCATTGAGTGTGCAAGTCACCCCCTGCCATTTAAAAGCCGTGTATATTGTTAGTGGTCAGGCAGGGGCCAATAGTTCTTCTATAATAAACGATTATCAGTCCACTAAAACACCCAAACCCATAGCGTTTCATTTTGTTTCCATGATTATTCTGCAATAGTACTGCTCCAACCGGGGATTGTCCTTGGGAATACTTTCAGTGCATACAGGGATAATCATTGGTTGGTGCCCCATTACATTTGAAATGTCTAACGGGGCCTCTGCGAGCTGGTTTTGGCCCCTCGTACGCCTACCAAAGGACCGGGTCTCCAGGGACCCGAGAAAGTAAAAATAATAATAATAATAATATTATAAAGAGGTAAAATTTGTTTGTAAGTTTGTATGTTTGTAAGTTTGTATGTAGGAGGTAATCTCAGGAACTACTGGTCCGATTTGAAAAATTCTTTCAGGGTTAGATAGCCCATTTATTGAGGAAGGTTATAGGCTATATATCATCACGCTATGTGACGCAAACAAAGTTGCGCGGGTCAGCTAGTGTTAAAATAACATTGTTTAACATTAATATTATCCGCGACTTCGTACGCCCTCTTCCCGTTTCTCCCGTTCCCGTAGGAATTTCCGGAAATCCTCTTAGTGTTCCCCTACACTCCAGGAACCTACATGCCAAAGGACAATGTTCAGATTCGCCCTGTACAATAAAATTATCGGACATACACGATAATTAGGCTTTAGAAAAAAAACTACATAGGTACCTAATTATCTAGGTAGGTACCTACTTAAAATAGCTAAATGAATAATAATTGATAATGTTTTCAGTTTCTCGGTTATTATAATCTCATAGCCTGATTTTTTTTTTTTTAAATATATCTATTCTGCAGCTTGTCCGATATAAAAATAAGATCTTATAGGAGTTTACTAATGAACGACAATACAACACATTTTCCGATGCTCTTGGTTCCAGGACGAACAATGTATGGTCGCAGAGCATATGTCCTTACAGCTTTCTACGACCAGTAGTTTCGGCTGTGGTCTTTTGCTCAGTGGCTTAATCACTATGTAATGATTTTGGGGATAAAGCATAAGGCTTCATAAGGGAAAATATGAAGGGGTAATCACGGATACTTGAAAATCGGACAAGCTAATTTTTAAATTTTCGAAATGTTAAAAATATTAAAATTTCTAGTAGTTATAGCTTCTGTTTATCTATTCACAACGGGATGGGATGATCTACAAGCTATCCTAGACAAAAAACGGAAGGCCAATAATTGCCGTCTTAGGGCCAGAGTTGGTTCAAAACATTCGACCAGCAGCGCGTTAACGGGGGAAGACCACATGCAACACTTGTACCTACATTGTGTGAATCCGTGTGTGCCGAATAAATTCGTTTCTTTCTTTCTTTCTTTCTTTTCTTACTTTCAACAGGAGATGAACCGAAGACATTTGGACTGTACCCTATCCAGTCCCGCCAAAGCATCTTCGTTGCAAGGAATCTGTTGGTATGTACTAAGAACGCTACAGACTGAAGCGTTGTAGACTAGCTTCATGGTGTGGGGTTATCTCTGACATAGACTAGAGTCAAGAGCAAACCCATCTCAAATATTAAAACAAAAACACCCGCAAATACTTATCTCATAAAATATTTAAGTTGTTTCTACTATCTTCGAAAAATTCGAAAATATTTTCTTAAACCAGCACACCCCTCAGCACCCCCCCGCACGTGGTCCCCGGGTGGTGCTAAACAGGTGACACTAACCGCCTCCGTGGTCTAGTGGTTATACCACCTGATTCAGACCCAGAGGTACCGGGTTCGATTCCCAGCGGAGGCAAATTTTTGCTCGGTTTGGTTGGTGGTAGGACTTGTTCTAAGTCCGCCTGGCAAGCTACCACCATCTTGTCTAAGTCTGTCGCCATAACAACTATTTTAACAGCATTGTTGTGTTCCGGCAGTTATAGGTATGATAGCCAGTGTTTCTCTGTGTAAGAGGTTTCCGGGTGAAACTCGCTTCCATCTTCGGCCTAATCATCACTTTCCATCAGGTGAGATTTGGGCCAAGAGTTTCCCCGTTTTATATAAAAAAAAAAAAGAAAACCAAGCACATATTAGTTGCTACAAATCCATATTATGTAAGCAGCTAGATACTTAAAGCTATGTTAGTAAAAATATATATTTTGGACATGTATCAGCGACCACTGCCTCAGGAACATAAATAGTTCAAAGCTAGGCCACATCTAGCATTTTGGCCGCTCTGGAAAAATGCAACATTGGCCGAACCTTACAAAAACCGCGTTCATAAGCCACCTTCGGTGAGTGTGCCCAAGAACTCCACGACCTCATCCCACCGGCCATCCCTAACTTGTTAATATTCCATCTCTGACCTACACTAGACTCAAGAGCATACCTGTAGCACCTCATATTTGCCACTTAAGGCATTTTCACGGCTCATCGCTCTCTAAAGCGAGCTTTGTGTAGTTATGATAGGGCTTCAAGCAGTTACGGCGCGGCATACGCTGGCAGAGTGTGTCGCTTGGGAGGAGTCGCGCCGGGCCCTCATCTCTGTGGTAGGCAGTGACCTCTCGCTGCCGGCCGTAGTCCGTGCTATGGTCGACGGCGAGGAGTCCTGGGACGCGGTGGTCTCCTTTTGCGAAACAGTTATCACGCAGAAGGAGGCTGCGGAAAGGGAGAGGGAGATCTCGACCACTCTTCCGGCCCGCAGCAGGCGCACCGGGCGTCGGAGGAGGGCATACGCTGCCCTCTCCTGGCCCCCCTAATTGGGTCCAGGGGCGGCAGACTTGGGGATGTCCGTCGCCCCCCTTCATCCGGACCCGAGGTGGTGGTGCGTGGTGTTCCCGTGCGCCCCTCTTTGACGTCGCGAGGGGAGTCAAACACCTCACTCCCTCCGCTGACTCGAGGTGGCCCGCAGAGGCGGGCCGGCACCAGCCGGGGATTACGGAAGTCGGTTTAGTACCCGCGATCCCTGGCGTAGGTGAGAAATGGAACACCGGGGTGGTTTTAGTCAGTAAGAGTCTGACAGACCCCTGAGGACATCCATGAGGATTTCCCCCCGTAAAAAAAAAAATAAAAAAAAATAAGGGCTTCAAGCAGTTGCAGAATTTGTTCGAAAGAGTCACCGCGACCCTGGAATGCAAAGCTCACTAGGAGAAACATGGATGGGTTTTAGCCAGTAAGAGTCTGACACTCCCTCCTTCTGCTCCGCCCAGAGCGATGATTTCCCATCCTTAAAAAAAACGCTTCTAGCTGGGAAGTTAGTTGGACATTTCGTCTTCCCAGCTTAAGCACTAGGAAGTGGTGACGGGCGGGCGTTTTTGGGTGTCTGTATTTGTAAACGTTAAAGTTCAAAAAGTGCTTGCTCTCAGCCTAATTTGAATAAATGACTTTTTGAGTTTTTTTTTCTACTTTGCATAGTTATTATTGCTACAATAAACTTTAAAAAGTACAAGTGCAAGACCTACCTAGACATCTTAGCGTAGTGTTCGTTTTGCTTCCACATCACTCCTTCTCGTTTTCGCTTTGTTCTCTGAAAAAATATAAAACATGAATGAATAATAGCAGAGACTTTATTGTATTTATTTATTTTATTATTTATGTACACACAAAAAAAAACAGTAATGATTTATATGAACATTTTTATGAACATTATAATAGGGAATATGCATGAAAAATGGATTTATATGATCTGATCTGTTTATCTAAAAGTATTCGAAAATATATTATTATCAGTGAAATTAGAATTTATATTGCTCGAAAAACGAACGTGATACAAATATTTTTAACAAAAATATCTGTCCCTCTCGCGAAAACGCTGTTTTCTATGGCAGCTATAGCTATAGTATAGTCGTCGTGTAATTTGACGTCACAGTTCGTATCGGGCTTCTCTTTCTAACTGTAGTCTTTGAAGATTTATAACTTTATAAATGATGAAGGTATTTATAATAAGTAGGTATTTTATTTTGAAAATAAAAAAATCGCGTGCATATTCCCTATTAAGAGGACAAAGGAACTGCTTATTTCTTTATTTTGTTTCAATCGAAATTGGTGCGTTTTAACCTATGCGCGCACAGCAGTGCGATTCTGCAGTGCGATTCTGGAAACATGTCGAAGTGAACACTTAGGCGAAGTGAACGACAAGTGAGCTGTCAAACCATACAAACAAGATGGCATGACAACTCACTTGGTGTTCACTGCACCTAAATGATCACGGTGAGATGTCAACAGAATCGACCGGCTGTAAACATGTCGAAGTGAACACTTAGGCGAAGTGAACGACCAGTCAGCTGTCAAACCACACAAACAAGATGGCATGACAGCTCACTTGTCGTTCACTCCATCTAAGTGATCACGGTGAGATGTCGATAGAATTGATCGGCTGGTGTCTTTTGTCACCGTGACAGTATACTGTACAGGGTTATTTGTAATACATCGGCAACCTCTCAGTACCATGTTACTAACATCATAACCAACAACTTTTGTTCTATGACTATTTTTGTATGACTTTTAATAATTCATAATATTTTAGTACATCAGGATTTCATACAAAAATAAAAAATATTTAAATTGAACGCTCTAAATGTTACGAAGTCTATGCGATGCATAAAAAAAAAGAATGAGCTTTCAACAAATATATCTGTCCCTTTCGCGAAAACGCAGTTTGCTATAGCTGTCTAAACATCATGGACTTTGACGTCAAAGTCCATATCGGACTTCTCTTTCTAATTGTAATCTTTGAAGCTTTATAACTTCATCGCTGATGAAATTATTTAATTAAAAAATAATTTCATGATTGTTTACTAGAGCTAATAAGTATTTCCTTTTGCAAATAAAAAAAACGCATTCATGTTCGGGATATCGCGAAAGAGAGAAATGTTCTGTCACGCTGACAAAAAGTCACCCATGCATGCACGCCTAGCATTAGAATAGACGAAATTAATGTTGTTTGATCAAGTTATCGAGACTACACAAACAGGGTGTTCCAGAAGTACGTGGTTATATTAAAGGGTGATGATGGGTAGCAGTACCTATACATTATGGAAACAAAAAATGAAAAATCTTGTTTCCGACGAAAAAAAAGCGACTGCATAAACCAACCCCTACAACACCCCCCCCCCCCCCCGGAACACCTTGTAACAACAATATTCTAACAAATAAACTTATTCTATTCTACTCATCTAAAATATTCCAAATTTATTACTTTTCAACCAGAATGATACAGTTGGTGACATCAAATCTTTGATAGGACTAAAGTAAATGAAACCAACCGTAACAAACTGCTACAATAATCATTTAGGTGATTCCGTTCGGGTATCATTAAATTCATCATTATTTTTACAACAGACACAAAACATTTAGATTAATATACGTATAATGTCCTCATCAGAAGGCTTAAAATCACTCAAAGGGCAATGCTTGGAGTTTCCTTGTGTGATCGAATCAGGAATTATCATATCCGCAAGAAGTTACATAGCCCGAAGGATCACCAAACTCAAGTGGCAGTGGGCAGGGCACATTGCTCGCAGAACGATGGGGCTGAAAAGTTCTGGAGTGGTGACCGCGTACTGGAAGACGCAACTTTGGAAGGCCTCCCACAAGTAGGACTGATGACCTGGTGAAGGTCGCAGGTAGCCGATGGATGCGAGACGCACAAGACCGGTCATTGTGGCGACGCTTGGGGGAGGGGTCTATATCCAGCGGTGGACGTCTTTCGGTTGATATGCTGATGGTGATGTATAATACTGTTCGTTTGCAAATAGGTACCTGCTTCCAAATGTCTTGTAACCATTTACATAAATTCATCATTCAACCTGATTCCTATTGGACTGGAAGCTGACCCCAATATAATTGGAAAAATGAGTGAGAGATGGTGACAGCATTTAAATTGTCCGGGGTTGCGGAGTTTGTTCGAAAGAGTCACCGCGGCCCCAGAACGCAAGGGGTATTAGGAGGAACACAGATAGGTTTTAGGAGTCTGACCAATGATATATAAAACTATAGATACGTTGTCCGCGTTCTAAAATGACAACACGAAATGAAGCCAATTGGCCACATCGCGCTTAGTAACGCACCAACCTGTCGCGCGACACTACGTTTGTTTTGATGTCAATTTGACTATTACTTATCCTGTGACGTAACTGAAGATGTATATTTATCTCCCTCTAGCAACAGGCATCCCGCCGTACGGTGACATATTTTCTTTCCCTTTATTCATGCGTATTAGTAGCTATCTAGTATTTTCGCCGTTTTTAAGCGCCGCGATGTTGGTTTATGACGTGTCTATATATAATACGTCATTGAGTCTGACACTCTCTTCTGCTTTACCCAGAGCGGGAGAGACAATTGATGATTTTCCATCATTAAAAAAAGCATTTAAATTGTACAAAAATACACCGCAAAGCTTTCACAGTAAAAGATACGCATGGCTTCATAGTTTGGCATTGCAACCTCGCTTAAGACGACGAGTTGTTAAGACAGTTGTTGATTCGATCACCAACCTTCGAATGATGGTAAAATACTTACTTCAGCTTGTCTTCGCTGTCGTTGACCGTGTGGAGTTGTTTGTGGGCTTCACCATCGCTGGCCTCGGCGGACTGAGGCATGATTACAAGAGTGACATTCTCATTGAAAGCCGCTGTATATGCTGGAGAAGTTGGAGCTTCTGGAGCCCGTGGTCCGTGCCAGTTTCGTCTGTAAAACGGTAAGCTTAATTAGTGATGACCAAACCAGCAGTGCGATTCTGTAAACATGTCGAAGTGAACACGTAGGCGAAGTGAACAACAAGTGAGCTGTCAAACTATACAAACAATCTGGAATGACAGCTCACTTATCGTTCACTCCACCTAAGTTTAGGCCTCCGACAGAATAGACCGGCTACTTGTGTATACGTCGACTTGTAACAATCTGTTGAAAAGACGCACTAAGTCAGATCGCTGAAGTTCATAGTGATGGTCTCACTTTGAGCTCGGAGCTGTCGCTGTTTAGGCATAGACAAGCGATGTGCATCGTATGAGAAGCAGGAAAGCTTCATAAGTTGGAACAAATCGTTGGACAATTGTTTTATTCAACACTTCTGAAGTCGCAATTTGCTGCGAGCGGGAAGTTACTCATAATAGTGAAATTTAAAACGGTCCATCAAATTGAAACACTCAAATTCGTCAAATAAACCATGTCAAAGGCCCTTGAGGCGGAATAGACACTCGAACGCTAGGGTGGGTGGGGTCGTTTGACCTCAATACCCACACGTTAAGAAGAAAAGTCGCTACAACGTGCGCCGTGAATGTTATAGACAACAGTCCGCGAGTTCACATACACACTGTTTATTAAGTATTAGGTACTAAGTCTAACTCACCCCTTTATGTAGGAACAAACAAAAATACAAATTATCGGAATAAGAATACCAATAATACAAACAAGAACCTTTTCAAAAACTTGAAATTCAATATTTGTTTTGGAAGATGAACTTATTGTATTATTGTTACTCGACCCATCCATGATGATGAGTAACGCAGATAGCTGGTCAGGTCAGACGAGTGTGTCGGGAGCAGCCTGCGACGCCACTGAAACGAGACCAGGACATGCGCTGTGAATGCAACAGGCGACAGTCCGGGAGTCGATCTCGACGTAAATAAATTTATGCAGAAATACCTATGGTAATGAATTGGAAAAACTTCTTTGAAAAGGGTTCTATTTTTAGATTCAGCAGTTGAGTTTATCGTTGTATGTCAGTTATCACTTCTAGTAGGTATTACAGCCTATACGTATGTTCAAGTGAGAACGAGAGAGTTATTTATCTGGATCAGCTGACAATGTGGATTACACACAATTAATCAGTCATCAACTCAGTATTCACTATTGTTCTGGCAATATCCTCCTCAATCTATTCTTTTTTATTTTGAATCTTTGATCCAACTTATCACCTGGCGTCATCAGAGGCCCAGCTTGGGCTTAATAATAACAGACGCACGAGTCAACCTTCAATGTTAAGGCCGTACCCTGAGCAATTTTTCCCTCAATAACAGCGCAAGAGATACACTAGCGAATACGCTCAGAATGTTGAATAAAATCGTTATAAAATCAAATTTTGGTCGTTTGAAAAAAATACTTCTACCAAAATGTTCATAATTAAATTGCCTATCCATTAGTGTAAGTAAAAAATCAAAATAATCGTTAGTTTTCGAGAAGATGCATTTTTTCAGTATTTTTTTCTCATTTCTGTGGTTTCTTTGTGAGGAGATTACATAAACATTATACTTAGTAATAAAAAATAAAATCTACCATTTTGAAGCCAAGATTATGTAGAAATTTAATGTATTTTTTATTAGTTGGTATTTCTTTTGGATAAAGAGTAGATAGCTCCAAAAAACTGCACAAAAAACGGCTAGCGCTGCGTTTTGCTCGGGGACGCGCCTTAAGCAAAGTCTGCTAAGGTCGGTACGGGGATGTACGGATAATAAGAAAGAAAGAAAGAAAAAGTGTTTATTTGGGTTATCATCTTAATATACCAGCCGTTCTATTCTGTCGACATCTCACAGTGTACACTTAGGTGGAGTGAACGACCAGTGAGCTGTCATTCCATCTTGTTTGTATGTTTTAACAGCTCACTTACCGTTCACTGTAACTACGTTTTTACTTCGATATGTTTACAGAATCGCACTGCAGCTCACTTGTCGTTCACTTCACCTAAGTTTTCACTTCGACATATTTACGGCCGTTTGTGAAGTGAAGTAAAGTGATCCATATCCATTAATCCATATAACAAGATGAAATGACAGTTCGATGAAATGACAGCTCACTTCATGAATTGAGCTGTCATTTCATCTTGATTATGTAAATTAACAGCTCACTTCGTGATCACTTCACCAAAGCCTAAATCATTAAAAATAAAAAATAAAAATAAGCCTTCACTTCGACATGTTTAGAGAATCGATAGGCCGAATCACGTTGCTGGATCGTGTTTTGTGAAGTACGTAAAGCTAAGTACCGTGTTTTGTGAAGTACCTACGTTCACAAAATTCAATTCAAAATTCATTATTCAAATTAGGCTGAGAGCCAGCACTTTTTCAACGGCATGTGAAAAAAAATTGGACATCAGTCTTGCCAAGTGCTATTTTTTTACCCAGTTTTGGTTGTTAGATAGGCAGTGACGCCAGACATTAAAAAATGTTTAATAGATGAATGATTGCTAGAACAATCATCCCAATAATTATTTGATCAATGAAACAAAATGCTGCCATGATTTAAACTGTACATATTGAGGCCATTGGCGTCTATTAAAAACATGACGTTTTCCGCGGCTTTGTTCCCCTACCCCTATTACGAGTAAGTTTATCGTAGATACTACAGCCCTAGGTACTCCTGGATTGTATTACAACAAGCCAACTTCGCTCATGAATAAAGCGTTTATTTTAGATCCTAGCTCCCTGACTATATCAATATTTATAAAAATCAATGCCACTTTTCGTTGTAATTTTATAACTCAAGAACGGGCTCACCTATCCAAACCAAATGTTTAGGCTTTGTTCGGACTATTTAGTAGATGGTTTATGTGAAGTTTGCACAAAATCGGTTGAGCGGTTCTTCATTTATTGACGGGAGCGAAGGTGCGGGGGACAGCTAGTATAAAATAAATCTAGGGCATGCGCTGTTGCTGGATGCAGTATCGGATTTCTCATCTGTCTTTGTGATTAGTACTTATTTTTCGCTTCATCAGTTTCTGAATGGGGTTGAAGGGGTGTAAGCGGGGATGGGGTAGTAACTAATTCTCAGAATTTTCGAAAATAGTTCAGAACTGCATTGCAGTATTTGCTTCTTGGTTGACTCCCATATTGATTTAGCTGTTTCTGAGAGCTATTGAAGAAAGTAATAATTGTAATCTTATCCAATATACAGGGTGGCCAGAGTATTGATGTCCAAAAATAAAATGTAGGGGTATCCGAATCACCCCCATGGTTCCGTGACTATTGTATAGTTTTCGAGCTATGGATTTTTTTCTGATTTTTGGAGAATTATCGAGAGATTTTTAAATTGGGCAAAAATGTCTAAAAATTAAAGTAGAAAACTGTCGATATTTTATTTTGCAACCGTATCTTCTTGAGATGTATTTTATGCATAAAACTTATCAGCTTCGTAGCTGTGTTGAAAGTTGTGAAAATGTTGATGTTATGTGAAAAATTGTCACTCTGTAAATTGTGATCTAAATTTTCAACCTAAAATAATAAATCGAAACAGGTGTTCTTCATGGTTCCTGAGAGGACCTCGAGAATTCACCAGACTTTTAGCTTTCATAATCATTAAAAAAAGTAGTACTTTATAACCGACTTCCCAAAAAGGAGGAGGTTATCAATTCGGTTGAATGTTTTTTTTTTAAGTTTATTACCTCATAACTCCGACACTTAAAAAAAAAAAAAAAAAAAAAAAAAAGGTGGTAGTCTTATCTTAGGACAAAGAAATAGACAAGTCTCTGATTGTGATCAAATAAACAAATTATATAAATCGGAATCATTCGAAATCTGTTGCACTAAAGATGTAAATACCGGGTTATACATATGCTGTTGTTATCGAAGCCCCGATGATAAGAATTTCAAAGTATTTATGGAAAAATTAGAATTATATGTGGTGATTTTAACATCGATCTCCTCTGTGAAAATAAAAAGCGTGCCGAGTTTATAAGTCTTTTACGATGTTATAATTTTGAAACACTTATTCAAACGGCAACTTTCACTCGAAATCAGTCATCTTCTTGTCTGGACAATTTCATTACTAACTTAGATTGCACATATATTCATGAAGTTTCTGTAGATCACAATGGCTTAGCAGATGGACACGTAGGACTATTTTGTAATTTGACACTTCGGATGGTACAGGAAAAAAAACCAAACAATAACCAAAAGATTATTATTAAAAAACGAATGTTCACAAAAAGTAACCATCATATATTTAATGAAAAAATATTAGCTATCGACTGGGGTTCGACGGGAATCAACACATTTTTAAACAAATTTTATAGTGCTTTTCAGTGTAGCTTCAGAAAACAAAAAAAAACAATTAGTTTCACATGAAAACAGACACGTTACAAAATGGACCACAAAGGGTATAAGAGTTTCGAGTAAAATGAAAAGATTTTTATGTGTAAATAATGGAACTTGTCATAATACCATATTCACTTATAAAACCAATTATATTAGGTTATTTAGGAAAGCAGTTAAAGTAGCTAAAGGTATTGCTGTGGGGGTACAAATACAGAAAGCTAAAAATAAAAGCAAGGAGATCTGGCAAGTGGTAAATCGCCGTAGAAACAAAAACAAACAAATAAACTTAAAAAAGCTAATTGTGAAATTGAATGATAGAATTATTGATGACCCCAGGGAAGTTGCAAACGTATTCGCTGAACAATTTAATTGTTACAACCACTCATTGGAAAAAACCGAAGAATATAGTTCACTTTTCTATTTAAAACATTCTACAGATAGGGTAAATAGTTAAATGTGTTTGACGCCCGTAACACCTGAGGAAATATTAAAAATTGTAGGGTCAATGCCTGATAAAACTTCAAGCGGATACGATGATCTGCCCATAAGTGTTTTAAAGCAACATATTAAAGTTCTTGCGCTACCTCTGTCGATCTTTTTCAATAAGTGTTTCGAGGACGGTATTTTTCCGGAACAGCTTAAAATAGCGAAAATTATTCCCATACACAAAAAAGGATCACAGACGGATACTAAAAACTATCGGCCTATATCAGTTTTACCAACCTTCTCAAAGATCTTAGAGAAATTAATTAAAATTCGTCTAGTCACTCATCTAAATATAAATAAAATTATAAATAAAAGACAATTTGGCTATCAAAAAGGTGTTGGAACTACAGAAGCTATCAGCACTTTAGTTAATGACGTGGTTGATAAACTAAATAAAAAATTAAAGGTGGCTCTTAGACTTGAGTTCTGCATTTGACACTGTCAATCATACATTGTTGCTTGCCAAAATGGAACATTACGGTGTAAGAGGACGGGTTCTAGCGCTCTTTCGGTCGTATTTAACGAATAGAAAAATGTATGTAGAGGTAAAAGACATTAATCAGAATAATTTTCAAGAGGCGTATCATTCAAAGTTACGAAGGGTTTTGGCAGGTGTCCCACAGGGTTCTATACTGGGTCCAATCCTATTTTTAATTTTTACAAATGATTTACTTAACCTAGCAACAAAACTAAATTCAGATTTAAAACTAATAGCATTTGCAGACGACACAAATGCTGTTGTTAGTGAGTGTACTGCAGAAGCTTTGAGCAGCACTATAAACACGGCTCTTGAGACATTCCAAAAATGGTTTACAGCAAATAAGTTATTAATTAATGCAAAAAAAACAAACATCGTACTTTTTAAGTCTACATCACGTCGAAATGATAAACTAGACGTTAAGTTAAATGATGAAAAAATAGATATTGTTGATTCAGTAAAATTTTTAGGGGTTCATATTGATTCACTATTAAATTGGAAAAATGAACTAAAAGCCATAGACGGGTCAATATCATCAGCATGCTATGCCCTCAGGAGCCTCCGAGAAGAACTTAGCATAGATATTTTAAAATCAGTTTACTATGCACTGGTAGAATCAAGATTAAGGTATAGTATTCAGCAATGGGGAAATAGCTACAAGTATAATTCTGATAGAGCATTTGTGCTACAAAAGAGGGCAATCAGAACAATAGTTTATATTCCCCAAATCGAGTCCTGTAAGAAACATTTCCAAAGTCTATCAATACTTACAGTACCTAGCCTTTACATACTTACAGTCTTGACTACCCTAGCAAAACACATGAGTGATTATGAAACGCAAGACGAAAGACTTAAAAGGGAAAGCACAAGGAACCAATATTTGAAGCATAAAGTAAATACAAAATTAAACATTGTAACACATTGTGTACAGTATCAAGCAGTTAAATTATTTAATTGCCTGCCTAAAGATATTAAACAGCTACTATATAAAACCACCTTGTTTAAAACTAAACTAAAAAAATTCTTAGTGGAAAAGTGTTTCTATTCAGTGGATGAGTTCATGACTCAACATTTTTAATATAGTGAATCGCAACAGCAGATGAAATTTAATTGTGGTTTTCAGTATAATGATTTGAAATTGTTGATTATTTTATTGTTTTATGTGACATGTTCATTTTTTCTTTTTTAATTTTAATTATTTTTTATTATTATTTTTTTTGACGTTTTTAATTTTGGTATGACATAGGTAAATATTTTATTAATTTTAAGTAATAATTTTTTGACCAGTATGTATTTAAATTGTTAATGATTTTATTTTCTTACTGTGTTGACATTTTTGCTTTTTTAATTATGATTGTGTATTATTAATTTTATTTGAATGATGATTATTTCTTATTTTTTCAATTATCCCAATAATCGTTGTATCTGCTTTTTGTTTACCTAACTGTTTTTCTTTTTTGTGTAACGCATTCAGATACAATGTAAATTGTTAATGAATAAATGAACTGAACTGAACTGAATTATGAACCGATTTGAAAAATTCTTGTTTTATCTGAAAGGATATACTTACAGGTTAGTCCTATTTGAATTTTATGAAAATGGGTTACGAACTTTGGATTTTAAATCGAAATAGCTGGAATTCGTCTACTTGGATGATAGTTTTATGTCATCCAAGTAATCGAAATTGCGTATTTTACTTTTCTGCGATTTCGCAGTGGTGTTGTTAGGTAAGGGGTACCACTAAAAAGTGAAAAATAAAAAACTTTTTACAAAAAAATACAACCGACATTAAGTGTATATATATATAACTAGCTGTTGCCCGCGACTTCGTTCGCGTGTATGTTGTAAAGTAAAATGTCGTTAGGTTAGATCTCTAAGACATACGAACAGTCAATATCTAGCATTGCTTGACTCCTCTTAGCATTAAGAACTTGCAAGGGGGTTATGCAAGGCACTGGCTGTTTAACCTCTTCTGTTCCACCAGCCCAAATATGTTTTCATAATGAGAAACGTGGGTTGGCCATGGGAAGACACCAACCGGAATAGCAATCTACCCCTGCAACAGAAACTACACCGACACTACTATACAGACTCCGGTATCCGCACCATGTTAGACTCCTATTGTGTCCGTTGTGTGCAGGTGTCCTGGCCAAGTTAACCAGCCTTTTTTATGGATTGGAATTCATCAAATGACGTCTTCCGCTTTGGGCGAAGCATAATGGAGTGTCAGATTCTGACTGACTAAAACCCATCCGTGTTCCTCTTAGTGCCCTTTGCGTTCCAGATCTGTGGTGACTATTCGAACAAATTCCGCAACTTTGGCAGGCACTGGCCGTAGTGGGCCCCGTCTACAATACTGGCATCTCTTAGAGGCGCACGTTGAACACAGCGCGCCGTTAACCCGAGCCTGGATTTGATCGGACAGCGTGCCACCAAACACTCGCCGTCCGCAGAACCGCGGTGGCAGGGAATCGCCCGGTGACTCTCGTCGCTCAGGGCGTCTTCTTGTGTTGCGGCGGCTGGGGCGTGAGATTTCTCTCTCTCTCACGCTTTCGGCCTCCTCCTTTGCTAGCATTACTGCTTCGCAAAATGAGGTAACCGCTTCCCATGCATCCTCGCTCCGGACCATAGATTGAATCAGGGCCGGTCGCGACAGGTCGCCGCCGCCTATCGCCTCGATGAGGACCCGGCGGTGCTGCCGTTCCACCGTGTCATCCAGGTGATCCTAAAAGAATTGACACCCGGTCGTGTCCTCCCGCTGAATCCGAAACAGTTATCTCCCGAAACAATCGTGACCGGTGAATACCTGCGTCAGGCGGAAGGTGAGGACGCTGTGACGCCGCTTTTGCCACTCCTCAAAAAGGGGACTTACCACCGCAATTGTGGCATGCCCAAAGGTGGTAGAGCTGGACCTGTATTTTCAGTTTTGTACGTGAATTCGGATATAGATTGCAGCAGGCAGTAAAAATAGCTATGTCAAGCTGTGCGCTGTGTTCCACGCGTGCCTCAAGGAGTTTTCATCAAAACAGATAGGGGCTAGCGGGCCCTATCTGCCGGGCCAGTGCCAGGGTTGCGGATTTTTTTGATAGAGTCACCGCGAACCTGGAACGCAAAGGGCATTAGGAGGAACACGGATGGGTTTTAGTCAATAGGAGTCTGACACTTCCTCCTATTGTACCTAGAGCGCGAAGAGTCATTTGACGATATACCATCCTTAAAAAAAAACTCTACCACCTCAAAACCTTTCTTCGCGAGTTCGTCTGAGTCATCAATGAACGACACGATTGGCGCAGTGGTTGAGCGATTGGCTGCTGCGTCGCGTGTCGTGGATTCGATTCCCGCACGGAAGAAATATTTGTATGACCTACAGATAGTTTTTCCGGGTCTGGCTGTTTGTGAATGTGACTTTGTATGTTTGTAAACGCACCCACGATACATGAGAAATTCCTAGTGTGGGGCAACGTTTAAAAAAAAAAAATGCCTAGGGATCTACAGTTCCCCTTGATCCACTGGAGAGTGAAGCCCGCAATGGATAATTTCTGGCCCTGGGCTGGTCATGATGTTTCGAAGGCTCACTGGGAATTGAACAGTTTTAAAAATAAACAGTTTGTTTAATATATGTGAATTTCAGCCGAGTGCCTTTGCAAAGTTTCAATCATAAAACTTAATCTGAAAACATTTCTTAATATTCTGCGTATTGATGGCTGTTGCTTCCCCGTACAGAGAAGAAATGGATCCAGGCTGTGAAACAATCGGTCAGCGCATGCTATCATCTAAAATAACTTAACCATACTCTTGAAACCCACACCAACCTTGATGAATCAAGTTGATTTTTTTATTTATTTCGATCCAGGAACGCAAAACGAAACAATTTTATATTTTTAAAACCTAGAAACCCAATATATTCGGAGCTAATGCAATTCTTTCGACTCCTCTACCATGGGACTTCCATCTAATCGTGGTTGATATGACGTGACCTCTTTTATGAAAGGATGGGAAATCATCAAATGACTTCTCCCGCTCTGGGCAAAGCAGGAAGGTGGGTCAGACTCTTGCGCGGTGACTCTTTCGAACAAATTCCACGATAAAAAAGTGAGATTAAATGTATAACACCATCTATGGAATATGATGTAGAACTGTCAAATTTTAAGTGCGGAGTTTGCCGAGTGTGTGGCCGTCCATCCGTCTGTCTATCAAGACTCTTTATCTCGGGAACGGTAGGAGGTATTGAGTTGAAATAATATACTCAGAACTACAGTCCCTTGAAGCTGTGAAAAAAACAAACTTCTAAGTCAACGTAATATAAAGATACGGCCGTTTATGCTTCATAAAATGTACATTTCGACACTCTCAAGGTAATCAAAATTTATAGAGTACTTTCCGTTAACGTAGAACTTAAAAATTTGAAAACTACACATTTAATGCAATATAAATACTTTTAAAGATAGCCTTTATTTCAAATAATACCTTGTACCTATCTACAAATGTGTAGGGAACCCTCGGTGGGCGAGTCCGACTCGCCCTTTTCCGGTTTTTTTTTTATATTAAAATAGAAGTTCATTCTAAAGAAATCCTTTAAGTACATTTTTAATACCTTAAAAATATGATGGTGTTTTATTCCTTGGAAAGTACTTACCAAAAAATATGTTTTGGTGTTATTCTCACCTTGTTGATAGTAGGTACTATTTCGGTCAATAGATGGCATTACGGGTATCGGCGTTACGTAGTAGATAAGTTTAATTCTTCTAAAACATCGCTACAATTCCTATCAGGTTTATGTGTTTAAGTTATATAAATGCGGTTTTGTACTTTTTCTACGTGATGTGAAAAGGAATACCTTCAAATAAACAGAAAATAGGTTCTGTAAATTATACTTTAAAAGGCTGGCGTTTATATTTTGGCATACTAAACTATCCAAAATAAAACAATAACTTGTTATAAATATTTAAAAATATAAGGTAAAATAAGAATGTATAAAAGTTAGGAAATGCATAAGTTAAATAAAATCCAAAAACAATTTTATTACGACTCATGAGATTCGAACAAAAAGAATTACTTCCAACATTCGATTAGTAATTTCACAAATAGTTAGATATATTTAAAGGTGTCTGTCGTTACGGGCAGTCAGACGCCAGAAAATCGACCAGCAGTCTTGCTAAAGGGTATCACCCAGATAGGTACTGGGATGTGAATTTCAGATAGGAATTCACTCCATGTTCAAAACTGGTATTCAGCTGCATACAGTAACGCTGGCAGCCGACCTCAATTTTGTTCGAAAACCGCTACCCAGACATATTAATATTCAATCACTCTGGTTAGTCCTTTTCAAGTCAATATTTTTCATTTTACTCTTGTTTGTACGGATATAACAACATTGTTGGTTAATAAAAAAATTCTTTGTGCTTACTATACAAAAAAAATATAAATTAAAAATGAACAAAAACAAAATCCATATGGCTAGATTCGAACCTTCGTCGCGTCCAAACACAAGACATGACGTACAACCGCCCCGCTATGTGCTGATAAGTTTTTACTGTGAAATAGCCGTCCTTAATACGCTTCATGATTTTCTAATATGTTGAGGTTTTTTTTATTCCTCGCTAAACTGTTTGGAAAAACGTCGAATAAAAATTTAAATGTTATTTTAAGTACGTAGACCCCCATTTTATTATTATTTTGGCATAAAAATACAGTTCAAAGATAAAATAAATACAAAAATAAAATCTGTTTGCGGGGTTCGAACCATGTGCACTTTCTCGTTCAAAACACACATTTTTGATTATTGCTCGTCCTCCACAGCATATAGCGTGATAATATATAGCCTATGTGTTGCCTATACCTATAAGGATCATTTGTGCAAAATTTGAACAAAATCTGTTCAGTAGTTTTCGCGCCAATCGTAATCACACATATCAAGATTTACTATTTTATTATATGTATAGATAATAATTATATCCTTGGACATTTCACACAACGCCATATAGTCCCAAGCTAAGCAACCTAATGCTTGTGCTATGGTAACGAGATGGCTGATAAACTACTTATATACATTTTTTTTTGTAAATCTATACTTAAGAGCTTGTATTCCGTCCACTAGCGCCGCCAATCGTTTTTTATTATTTGTGGTAAATTTAAGACACGTAGATAAAATACCGCTCTGTAGTGTACTGAAGAAATGTACCTATTTATTATGTTTTGAGAGTTATGTTTTGTACTTTAGAACATAAATAATTGCCAAAGTCGATATTTTTGCTAAAAGTGGCCACTTTTAGCAATAATTGCAGTTTTGGCTATTTAGCCATGAGTTATGTATTAAAAATAGCTGTCAAAAAATAATAGATACATTTCTTCAGTACACTACAGAGCGGTTTTTTATCTACGTGTCTTAAATTTACCACAATTAATAAAAAACGATTGGCGGCGCTAGTGGACGGAATACACACTCTTAATATTATAAAGCAGAATAGTTTCTTTGTTTGTTTGTTTGTTTGGTTGAACGTGCTAATCTCAGGAAATACTGGACCGATTTGAAAAATTATTTCAGTGTTAGATAGCCCATTTGTCGAACGCTGACAAATAAGAGCGGAGCAATAATGTAAAATGTGACGCAGACGAAGCTGCGCGGGTCAGCTAGTACATACATATTATAGATAGAAAAACACCCAGACTTGGAACAAATACTTGTAGGTATAATCCGCGCGCGATCAAAAAGGGATGGAACCTTATCAAAGTAAATAGAAAATGACAGTTGTCAAGACAAGTAGCGTTAGCGAAAAAACTCTGAATTGATTATAAATTAGTTATTTCTACGATCTATCATAGGGTTATGTAAACATACAGAAAAGTTTCATGGTTGCAATCCTTTTAATAATAATGTTTAGATATACGAGTATATTATGTTCATTAATCGAAATTTATTGACCATCTTCGATACTTTTGTTTTCCAATTATATGGATAAAACATGTTTGAATGAATGTAAGTGATTACCTACAAATAACAGCTGTAATAAAATAATTAAAACAATTTTATTTTAAGAATATGGAAGACTAAGTTCAAACTTTTAACTACAAAAATAACAATTTGAATCGATTTGTGAATAATTATTTATTAATAGGTACTTACAATCAATTGTTGGAAACTGACAACACTTATGGACGAGTAATGTTAATATGTTGAAGAATAAAACAATTTAATTATTTATTAAATACACATCGTAGGCGCAAGTTGATACAAAAGTATTGAATAAATATGCGTTTAAAAAGAAAACATGATTTTTGATTTATTTGCATCTTTTCGAGCTTCGTGTTCACGCGAAGCAGAAAATGGACAAATCCTTTGATAGTTTCGGGTAGTAGGTATGAATTGCTGGTTGATTCTGCTAAGTGGCCTTTTTAAACCCGCTGGCAACTTTTGCCGACGCTACGGCTGGCCGGCGGACCGCGCGCGTCTCAGTTCCAAAAGGTCGCATCCCATTCTGATCGCGCGAATTAAGTAAGCGACAACGGAAGTGTTAAAAAATAACTTTATTCCGACAGAGTTACAGCGAAACAGTAATTGAATTCATCTAACAAGATATTGATCTTATATACTAACTTAATTGCTAACGTAGTACATCCACAGCGTGATCAGATTGACGCATGTTCTAGATAATTATAAATGCTGATCGCGCAGTGGGGAAATTGAGAAATAATAATCTAGTAAATACTTATTGTCTGACAAAGCTAATATTGGTAGGTTGGGGTTCCTTAACTCCTCCCTCCCTAAGAGAGAAATTATCCGAAGGTGTCGCAGACGGTTTCGGAGAATTTCGACAAAAGTTTATGAACTGAAATTTATACATTATAAAGATAACTATTGCTATTACAATAACCACATACTCTAAGATGGTCCATATACTAATTTCTATTGTCACTGTTTGTGTCGTATCGTCTATTTCACTAAATTTTGCACTTTGTAACACTTCTTTCACATCACTGAAGTCCACATTTCTTAGATCCACTTTCTTTGATCTTCTCTGGATGTCCTGTTGTAGGTCTGGCATCTGGATCAATGGCAGCTGGAGACTGGAAACTGTAGTGTTTGTGGTGGCGGCAATGATGACTTCGCCTATTTGTGTCTCGCATTGTTGGCCAGGTGTCACGATGTAGGTCCCAAGGATAGTGTACTTCAGGATTTCTGTATTGCAATTCTCGGTGATGATGAGATTTTCCTCTGAGTAAACCAACCATTGGTTGTCGGTTATTTTCTGTATCTTAGTTTTTTCTATTTCAATATGGTTCTGTATGCAGTTTTTGTAGTTGTTCTTCATCAGCATTATTTGTTCAATGCAGGTCTCGGTTGGAAACTGGGCTAAATTAGTTTCAGCGCAAAGGAATTTTCCATTTTCAATCTCAGTACATGGGCTTACCACGGGCATGTATTTCAATCTATTCACCATCAGGTAAGGATATTTGGGTATTATTGTAAAGGTATTTGGAGAATGGAATATAGGGATGGGTATAACCTTGTAATAATTATATGTTTCGTTATTTATTAGGGGAACTTCTAAAACAAAAACTAACTTGTTGTTATTTATATATGATTTAAGTATGATATTACGTTCTAATTTTATTAAATTATGTTTGTTTACTGGGTATATTGTTCTAGCATGTTTAGCAATGACTTCTAACGTATTATATAATTCTGTACTATTTATAATGGATTGGAGAAATGTATTCAGTTTGCTAAAGGCTATTGCCGTTTCAATCTCTTGTATGTTTTCGTAACAGGTTCGAAAGTTATTTAAAATTTGATACATAGTATTTAATATTTGGAAAAGTTTGTTAAACCTGAACTCATGTTCAACTAATTTTTCCATTTCATTGGTATGTAAACCCAAGTTTTTAATATTTGAATTTATTATTTCAGAGTCATTTACTAATTTATCAAAAGCTTTTTGCATTGATGATACTTTACGTTCCTGCCTATCTCCTATATTTACGAATATTGAATCTAAATCTTCGTCAATTGCATTAATCTTAATCCTAGATAAAGCATCTGCATTCGTGTTTTGAGGGCCTTTCTTATATTTTATTTCGAAATCGTACTCTTCTAACCTTAACCGCCATCGCGTGAGTTTACTATTGGGCTCTTTCAATGAATACAGCCAAGCTAATGGTCTATGGTCTGTAAATATGGTAAACTTATTACCATACAAATACGGTCGAAAGTGCTTAACTGCCCATATTATGGCTAAAAGTTCCTTCTCGATAGTGCTATATTTTACTTCTGTGTCACTCAAGGTTCTACTAGCATAGGCTACAGGCTTATCTGAGCCTATCGTTCCTTGTGACAATACAGCCCCAATCGCAAAATTGGATGCATCCGTGGTTAAAATAAAAGTTTTACTAAAGTCAGGAAATTGTAACAAAGGTGCATTTGTTAAAAGCTTTTTACATGTCTCAAAACATTCTTTATATTCCCCATTAATTACAATTTTGCGACCTTTCTTTAAACAAGCTGTTAATGGTCTAGTTATTTTGGCAAAATCTTTGATAAATTTCCTATAATAACCGATTAGTCCTAAAAAGCTTTTAATCTGTGTAACCGTTTCCGGTATAGGATACCTAAGAATAGCGTCTATTTTATCATTATTTGGTTTCAAACCTTCACTTGTAATAGTATGCCCTAGGTAGAGTACTTCCTTTCTAAGAAAGTGAGACTTATCTAATTGAACTTTTAAATTTGTTTGACGGAAGCGGTCAAAAACTGCCCTAAGTTTTTCTACATGTTCAGGCAAGCTTTTAGAAAAAATAATGACGTCATCGAGATATACTAAGCAATGTAAGCCTTGAAGGCCTCGTAAGACGTTATCCATCGCTCGCTGAAAAGTTGCGGGTGCGGTCTTTAACCCAAACGGCATTCTGTTAAATTCATAATGACCTGAAGGTGTGCTAAACGCAGTTTTAGCTCTATCTTCCTCCTGAACCTCTAATTGATGGTACCCGCTAGCTAAATCGAGGGTCGTAAAGTATGTACTATTACCTAGCATGTCGAATAAATCGTTAATGTTGGGCAAAGGGTATTTATCATCAATTGTGATTTCATTGAGCCGTCTATAGTCAACTACCATCCTCCATTTTTGTTGGCCTGACGCGTCTAATTTTTTCGGCACTAAATGTACGGGAGCACTCCAGGGAGAATGAGATTCCTGGATAATGTTATCCCTTAACATTTTCTCGACTTGACTACTGATCTCTTTTGTTTGAATAGGTGGCAATCTATGTGCCTTAATGTTTATTGGGTCTTCATTTTTTGTTCTTATTCTATGTTTAACCTGATTTGTGAAGGTTAACGGAATATTTTCACAATAAAATATATCTTTGTATTCTTTACAAAGTCCCTCCATAACCGTTCGTTCTTCTGAATTCATATGATTTAACTGCAATTTGTCTAAATTCTCTGTTAGCAAGCTATCCACTTCTATATTATTATCTATGAAATTAACACTAACAGATGGGTCCTGTATGTATGGTTCCACTTGAAAAGGTCCCGTAACTACTAATTTTCTATTTTCATGGCTATAATTCTGAATAACAGTTGTTGCATAGCCTTCAATACACGTAACTAATGCGGCGGGCATTCGAATCCCTTCCGTAAATTGCTTAAAATCTAACACAGCTTCCCCGTTCAGTAAGTTGACTGGGAGTCTTACTCTAAGTTCACTACGAGATGGTAGATTATATACCTCTCTCATAGGCGGTGAATATATGATAGGAATATCAGTATTTTTTAAATGTAATATCTGATTTTCCATATTAATCTTTGCCTGTAATTGCTTCAGCAAATTGCTACCTATTAACCCATCATACCTATCGTCGACACTATAGACATAAAACTTATGGAACTCTTGACTTCCAAAGGTAACCGGTAATGGAATAATAGCCGTTTCACTATGAACACTCGATGCGTGAGTGCTAACAACTTCGAAGGGTTCATACTGTAGATAATTTTTAAAATATTTATTCGCTATATACGGGCTTATAAACGATCTAACACTCCCCGTATCTATCATAAAAACTGCCTTTAATTCTGGTATAACTATATGTGGTAAATTTAAGCGTTTATTACAATTTATTTTTATTCGTTCTCTAGGGTAGAGGCCGTTATGCAAAAATTTCCCGCCCCGGGTTCTTCAGGAGAAAATTCTTGGCACTCATTGTACGAATAACTTGAACTCTGTTCATTATTATTAGAATTATTTATGTAATTAACACGTCGCGACCTTGCAGTACGCATGGTGACATCAGTATTCGCACCCGACGTAGATGCTTGCGCTGCAAAAGACGGCGTGCTCGGTGCATGTGCCGCGAACTGTTGGTTCGGTTGTGCAATCGGAACAAATGACCTACTTGACTGCGGTGACGCATTATTGTTGTTTGTACGATTAAAATTGTCTTGATTTCTTTGAATATTATTATGTTGTTTATAATGTCTGGGCTGATGCGAATTGTTCGGTGTAGATGTGCTGTTTGTAGCACTATTCGGTACATGTGTACTTGATATGCTATGTGAATCTTTCTTTTGATTATTAGATTCAATTGCATTTTGGTTATTAGGCAAATTGGGTCTGTTATTTCTGCTAAAATTACGTCTGTCGTTTGTTTTCGACTCATAGACTGCCTGGAAGTTTTGTTCTTCTAAAACTATTTTTAATGCATCCTCTAACGTTGTGACGTCGCGCAAACGAACTAATCTAACTAAAAATGGCGGTAAATTAAACAAGAAAGCATTCATCGCTCTGTTACTATAAATGATTTGCTTTGCCTTACGTAGAGATTCATCAATGACAGTTTCTGATATTTTAGCAAATAAAACACTTCTCATCCGCTGTATTCTATGGCAAAAATCTAAATAACTTTCACCCTTATTTATTCTACACGATTCTAATTCCATTGCTAAACAATCCTCTGTGCGTGGATCACCGAAGTGTTGGTTTAACAACTTCTTCAGCTCGTCCCACGTACCTATAGCTTCTCTTTCGCCTACCAAACTGGCTGCTTCGCCTGATAACCTACTAGTTACTACATGAAATAAATATTCATTTTGGGCTGCGGTTCCTAAGAACGTAGACAAAATGTATTCACATTTTTTTATAAATAAAGGCAACATTCTAGTGTCGCCGCTGAATATTGGTATGATGTTAACCAATTCCTGTGGGACACGGGTTACGTTTTCCATTGTGAAAAGTTATGAAAGAAACAAACGCGGAGAGAAAAAAAAAATCACACTAATGTGCTACTAAACTATCACTATTCTAAAATATTAGTACGTTTAAAATCTATGCAAATATTATTACGGCGTTGTCCAATCCCTAATAATACACAAACACATAGACTATTACAAGGTTGGGATATAGATGGAAGAGCTGAGAGGAAGGTGAAAAAGATTTACTCACAATTCCGCAGCTAGCTCCATGCTCCCTGAATTACTGCTGTGGCTGGTCCTCTTCCGTAACTCGAAGTGGCTCCTTAATGAATTTATTTGTTCGGCTATCTCTGCTAAACCGTAGACACGGACGTCGGCTACTCCACGTAGAATTGTATACACGGCAAACTGACTACAGAGATCCTACCGGCTGCGCCAATTAAGTAAGCGACAACGGAAGTGTTAAAAAATAACTTTATTCCGACAGAGTTACAGCGAAACAGTAATTAAATTCATCTAACAAGATATTGATCTTATATACTAACTTAATTGCTAACGTAGTACATCCACAGCGTGATCAGATTGACGCATGTTCTAGATAATTATAAATGCTGATCGCGCAGTGGGGAAATTGAGAAATAATAATCTAGTAAATACTTATTGTCTGACAAAGCTAATATTGGTAGGTTGGGGTTCCTTAACTCGCGCGAGTTATAGTACAGATATTTGTTCGGTGCGGGAATCGAACCTGCGATATTCTGCGCAGCAGTCAATCGCTCAACCACTGCGCCAACCGTGTCGTCAAAAAAAAAGTATCGGGGGGCGCGGGCGGTTCAAGAAAATGAAACTACTGAAAGTGAATATTCATGAGAGCCCGGCCGTTCAGTCTGTTTTCACTCGTTGTGTTCCGCAAGTAGTTTTTAAGTCTCCGTAGGCTTGAAAAAGTCCTTTCTGGTGTACCAGTGGAAACAGGTATGGTAGCCAATATTTGTAACAACGTGTAAATATTTGGATATATTTACGATCACATCTATAAGCATTTCAAAGCAGATTATGGAGTAGGAGAGGTGATAGTCATAGCTGCTTTACACTGCCGAATACTTAAATTGCGTCTTCAATTTCAGAACTGACTGCAAAATTTGAAGGTAACACACCAGATAATGCCAATACTACTTTACGGTATTTCGAAAACCTCTCGATTAATTGTTGAATTGTCTGCTCTTGAAATGGGATGAATAAATTTATTTTGTAATACGTGCATATATCCGACGCAATGTTAGAGCGATTCAGTTGCCTTCCAACGAAACGTGGCATTTGTAGTATACCACCATTTTCTTTGAGCATCACCTTTGCTTCTTGATACAGATGACGGTACTCTTTGTCAAGTTTGAACGAGTAAAGGAAGCAGTTAATATCTTAAGTTTTCGGAGTTTTATTTTCTACTAGCTTCTGCCAGCGGCTTCGCCCGCGTGATCCCTAGGGAACATGTTCTCGGGATTAAAAGTAGCTTATCATTAAGATCCGTTAAGCCGTTCTGTTTCCGTGATTGAGTAACAAACAACCAAACTTTCACATTTTCATTTTTTTTTTCTATTGATTGTAGCGTGATGAAAAGTATACTATAACCAGCTCAGGAGTATGAAAAATAATTATACCAAGTTTCGTTAAAATCCGTCGAGTAGTTTTTGTTTCTATAACGGTTATACAGACAGACAGACAGATAGACAGACAGACAGACAAAAATTTTACTGATTGCATTTTTGGCATCAGTATCGATCCCTAATCACCCCCTGATAGTTATTTTGGAAATATATTTCATGTACAGAATTGACCTCTCAACAGATTTATTATAAGTATATATAGATATATAGATTTTAAGTGTATATAGTTTGTCCTTTATATAGTATATAATAAATATCCAAGTATTAGATGGATTAATTTAAATGTTAAAAAGCTATCTAATATAATTAAAATCTCGTGTCAGGGTTTATTATCGATCTCCTCCGAAATGGCTTGACCGATTTTTGTGTGTGTTTTTTACGTATACCGCGATATGCTTTCTGATTCCGCTCAAGTGGCCTGGGTGGAACATATCTAAGTGATAAACTTTTAAAATCATAACTCAAGTACATACTCAAGTCTTTCAATTTCATTTTATATCTATAAGTAAGTTTGCTTAGTAATTTTAAATTAAAAAACTGCGTCCTCTCTGCTACTTATAACTTATTTTGTTGTTTTTACCACCTAAGAATACATATGGGATGTAATAAAGATATTGAGTCACATGTGCCTAGCCTTTTCCCAACTATATTGGGGTCGGCTTCCAGTCGAACCGGATTCAACTGAATACGAGTATTTTACGTGGAGCGGCTGCCTACCAGACCTCCACAACCCATTACCTGGGCAACACGGTACTCCTTGGCAAGACTGGTGTCAGATTTTCTGGCTTCTGACTATCGACTGCCAAAGATCTCCAAATGACAACCGGGACCAACAGCTTAACGTGCTTTCCGAGGCACGGAGGAAACTGGGTATATGTTAAGATGGTCACCCATCCACAGACCAACCTCGGAAAGCGTTGCTTATCCTTGAAGATGCGGCCTGTATGGCTGTTATCATTTAGCCACGAGCTAAAATAAAGATATTGAGTACTGAGTGTTAATTGGTCCTTTTATTAAACTGCCATCCAGACTTAATGGAGTAACCTACAGAACAAGAACTTTATCTTGGAAAATGAACTTCCATTGCTGGAAGATGTGAGTCTCAAACATAAAAAACCATGCTGTGTACAAAAAATTAAAAACTTTATAACAAAAAAAGACAACCCACTTTCGGTGTTCTTGGTTTTGTTTCTTGTTGTTTGACACCGACCACCAAAATTTAATTTGTTTTATACTTTGCAGTGTTTTTTATTTGAATATTGGTTCGTCTTTCTTCGTGATCACTTCACCTAAGACTTCACTTCAACATGTATACAGCTGGTTAATTCTGTCAACATCTCACCGTGATTATTTAGCTGGAGTGAACGACAAGTGAATTGTCATTCCATCTTATTTGTATGGTTTGACAGCTCACTTGTCGTCGTCGACCGGCATAATCGCACTGCTTTTCTTGATAATAAAGGTTCTCCAAGACGAACTTCTCAATAACAGCCCGATGTTTGAAGTTGTGCCAGTTTGAAAGGACTCTAAACATTATGAAAGCTGGTACCTACGCTTCCAGGGTTGTGAAATTTGTTCGAAAGAGTCACCGCGGCCTTGGAACTCCTGGAGTGGAAGACACAACGTTGGAAAGCCTCCCACAAGGTGGACCATGACCTGGTCAAGGTCGCGGGTAGCCGATGGATGCGAGATGCTCTGGACCAGTCGTGGTGGCGACGCTTGGGGGAGGCCTATGAACGCCTGGAGTAGAAGTAGCAACGTTGGAAGGCCTCCCACAAGGTGGACCGATGACCTGGTGAAGGTTGCGGGTAGCTGATGGATGCGAGACGCTCAGGACCGGCCGTGGTGGTGACGCTTGGAGGAGGCCTATGTCCAGCAGTGGACGTCTTTCAGCTGATGTGATGATGATGATAACAGAATGGTCAGAGAGAGGAGACATTTGATGATTTCTTAAGCGTCCTCCACACTATTCCGAAGTTGCACGAGGCGAAGTGCTCTCCGAAGTTGACCGAAGTCCGAAGTAGGTGTCCACACACCTCGAGCAACTTCGCGAGGAACTCAGTCGCCCGTTCCCCCCGTTCCCCTCACGATACGCATAATGGATAACGTTCATGTGGCAACTGCCGTTGCAATGTGTACTCTCGCTTAATAAAAATACGTGCTTATTTACTATGGCTGACGCGAACCGAAGTGAGCCGAAGTGACCCGAGTAGTGTGGACAGACGCTTCGTGTTCGAACTTCAAGTCCTTTGACTCGGGCGCAAAAACCGACAACAACTGGAAGTCGCCCGAGGCGAAGCGAAGTTGCACGAGGCGAAGCGAAGTGCCCCTCCACACTATCGTATTCGCTCAACTTCGATCAACTTCGGGAATAGTGTGGAGGCTACTCTATCCTTAAAATAAACCGACCGAGTGCGAGTCGGACTCGCGCACCGAGGGTTCCGTACAAACATGTAGGTATTATATTATAAGCAAAAGTGGCAGTTTACGATTTATGACGTATTAAAAAAACTGCTTACCAGATTTCGTTCAAACCAATTGTCGGTGGAAGTTAACATGGTAATGTACATCACATATTTTTTTTAGTTTTATCATTCTCTTAATTTAGAAGTTACGGGGGGGGGGCACACATTTTACAACTTTGGAAGTGTCTCTCGCGCAAACTATTAAGTTTAGAAAAAAATGATACTAGAAACTTCATCATTTTTGAAGACCTATCCATAGATACCCCACACGTATGGATTTGGTGAAAAAAAAAAATTGAGTTTCAGTTCTAAGTATGGGCCAAAAATTTATTGTTTTTTTTTTTCTATTTTTGTGTGAAAATCTTAATGCGGTTGACAGAATACATCTACTTACCAAGTTTCAACAGCTTAGTTCTTATAGTTTCGGAAAAAAGTGGCTGTGACATACGGACGGACAGACAGACAGACATGACGAATCTATAAGGGTTCCGTTTGTTGCCATTTGGCTACGGAACCCTAAAAAGAAAAAGGTACTTACCTATGTTTGATCTTACATAATAATCTGACATCTTTAGCATCACCAACCTACAGCTGGACATAGGCCTCTCCAATATAAACATTTCTTAGTACATGCTTACCCTCTAATATAGTTACTCTTGTTCGTTTTCTCCACCAGCATCCGCCTCGATGGATCTGCTTCGCCGACACCCACTCAGTCATACACTTGTTCAGTCTCAAATATCGTTCTCTTTTTGGATTACAGATGCGCAAAGATTAAAAATGCGTAAGGTTTTTATAAAAAATATCCTACCTATTTCCAAATAAAAAATACGTTACAATTTTCTGAAGTCCGTGTTTTTGCATATTTCTTCATACTTCACAATAGGGAATATGCATAAAAAAATATTTATTATCTAAACACTTTATCTAAAAATAAAAAAAAATATATTACTAACAGTGGAAATAGAATCAAAATTGCTCGAAAACAAACGAGATATAATTATTTTAAACAAATATATCTGTCCCTCTCGCGAAAACGCTGTTTTCTATGGCAGATGTATAGACGTCACGTAATGTGACTTCAAATTCCATGTCGGACTTCTCTTTCTAAAAGTAATCTTTGAAGCGTTATAACTTCATCGCTGATGAAGATATTTAAAAAATATTTTCTATAGTGTTTACTGGAGCTTATAAGTAATTCATTTTATAGATAAAAAAATCGCGTGCATATTCCCTAATGACTTTCCAAATTACAGTTAACTGACGACACGATTGGCGCAGTGGTTGAGCGATCGACTGCTGTGCAGCATGTCGCGGGTTCGATTCCCGCACGGAACAAATATTTGTACGACCTACAAGTATTTGTTCCGAGTCTGGGTGTATTTCTATCTATAAAATGTATGTATTTACAAAAAAAAATGTATATAAGTAGTTTATTAGCCGTCTCGTTACCATAACACAAGCATTAGGTTGCTTAGCTTGGGACTATTTGGTGTTGTGTGAAATGTCCAAGGATATTATTAAAGGATATTACTGTTATTGTATATTTTTTTGTTATTTGGATGTCTCTTGTAATTTTTGTAAAAAAGTTTTTAAAAAATAAATTTCGAAAGTCGGTGTCAAAATACGAAGATACAACCAAAATACTGACTTCTGAAATTATAGTTATTTTATACCTATAATACTTTACGGTGTTTCTTTTATGTGGAACTCAACGAAATTTCTTTTTGGTTCATAAATGACGGAGTTATGAGGCAACAAACATTAAAAAAACAGTCGAACTGAAATCCTCTTCCTTAAAGCCTTTGAAAATAGGTCTTCAATGGGATGCTTCATCAAAATAATAAAACGTTTTTGGTTTTACGTTTATTATACAATAAATAGACATACAAACTAGACATTGATCTAACACAGTTAGATACAATGTAATATGCAATTGAGTAATTATTGACTTATTTACATATAATACCGAATAGTTGCTAGGAGTACTTATATATTATATATTTTTTTACTAAGGTACCAGAATGTGGACCAATCAAAAAAGAATAAGAAAATATTTGATTCATTTTTGATAAACTATGTCGAATTTGTGATGACTGATATAACGTTCGATTTATGATACAAAAAGTTTTAAAGTTGTGTGCCCATTTCTCAACAATTAATAAATTTATTAGGCCTAAGAGGCTTAGCTAAAGGCGTTGGCTCTTTGGTTTACCAGTTCCAACACACCCCGGTAAAAAAATAACAATTTTGTTACACAACTATTGAAAAATTATGCCTACAATGATTATATTATTATGACAAACAATGCCTATCACTCATGTCAAATTATGCCTATGACTTAGGACAAATTATGCCTACAACTTACGACTAATTATGCCTATGTCTTATGACAAATTATGACTACGACTTACGACAAATTATGCCTATGACTTAGGACAAATTAAGCATACAAGTTATGACAAACATTAATGCCTATGACTTAGTACAAATTAAGCTTACTAGTAATGACAAACAATGCCTATTGCTTAGGACAAATTAAGCTTACAAGTTATGACAAACAAGCCTATGATTTGGGACAAATTAATCTTGCAAGTTATGACAAATAATGCCTATGACTTTGGACAAATTTATTAAGCTTACAAGTTATGACAAACAATGCCAATGACTAAGGACAAATTAAGCTTACAAGTTATGAATGCCTATGACTTGGGACAAATTAATCTTACAAGTTATGACAAACAGTGCCTATGACTTAAAACAAATTATGCCTACGACTTACGACTAATTATGCCTATGTCTTATGACAAATTATGACTACGACTTAAGACAAATTATGCCTATGACTTATGACAAATTAAGCTTACAAGTTATGACAAACATTAATGCCTATGACTTTGGACAAATTAAGCTTACTAGGAATGACAAACAATACCTATTCCTTAGGACAAATTAAGCTTATAAGTTGACAAACAAGCCTATGACTTGGGACAAATTAATCTTGCAAGTTATGACAAACAGTGCCTATGACTTAGAACAAATTATGACTACGACTTACGACAAATTATGACTATGACTTATGACAAATTATGCCTACGACTTACGACAAATTATGCCTATGACTTATGACAAATTATGTCTACAACTTACGACAAATTATACTTATGACAAATTATATGCTTACAAGCTATGAAAAATTTCGCCTACGATTTATGACAAACGTAGCTTTTGACTTACAACAAATTAAGCCTATGATTTATGACAAATTCTACATACGTTATATATTATCGTGACCCACCAGACCTGTTATCCCTCATGGGATTGTCGAGGTGACTTTCTATTTGGCTTTGGAATTTCCGAACATATTCAAGAGTGATAAACTAATAAACATCACATAAAAAAAAAAAACATAAAATTGTATTTGATCCGTCGAAAAATTTCAACATAAAATCCAGAATCATGTATCTAGGTACTGAATTAATTATATCAAGATGTGTCACACTGCTCCTTTCAACCAGAATAAGTTCTAAGTTAAATATACCTAAATATACGAATATGTATTCATAATTCCCTTATAACCATTTTTTTTAATAAATTTGCTTTACCTAACTTACCTACAACTACGCACTTAGATTTCTTATACTACATTAAGTTTTCTTTACGTAAAAAGCCATTCCAAAATGTTCCGAAATACACAAGAAATGTAATGAAAGAAACAACAAAACATAACCTGCAACTGTGAAAACATTTAACGATTCCGCACTGCAGCAGTGCTATTCTGTAAACATGTCGAAGTGAACACTTAGGCGAAGTGAACGACAAGTGAGCTGTCAATCCCTACAAACAAGATGGCATGACAGCTCACTTGTCGTTCACTCCACCTAAGTGATCACGGTGAGATGACTACAGAATCGGCCGACTAGTTTCATATACTCATCTACTTTAAAAAAAAATAACTTTATAGACTGATTATAAAATTTGTTTAGGTACGCTTATTTAGAAACTATTTAATGGAAATTGCAGTGTTTTAATGTTAAGCTGATTTGTTTTTGAAATATGAGTATTTAAACCTTTTATTCGATAACAAGCTCGAGAAGCTCGTGGCTAAATTATAACAACCGCACAGGTCGATCTTCAAGGTTAAGCAACGCTTGCTGAGGTTGGTCTGTGGATGGGTAACCATCTTAACATACCGAGTTTCCTCCGTGCCTCGGAAAGCACGTTAAGCTGTTGGTCCCGGCTGTCATTTGGAGATCTTTAGCAGTCGTTACGGATAGTCAGCAGCCAGAAAATCTGACACCAGTCTTGCCAAGGAGTACCGTGTTACCCAGTTAATGGGTTGTGGAAGTCTGGTAGGCAGCCGCTCCACGTAAAATACTGGTATTCAGCTGAATCCGGTTTGACTGGAAGCGACCCCAATATAGTTGGGAAAAGGCTAGGCAGATGATGATTCGATAACAAGCTCGCAAAATTTGTGAAAACTTTCGTATTTGGTGTTGGGTAGTGTTTTTTTTTTAAATTGCGATCGGTTTGTTCTTGACTCTAGTCTACGTCAGAGATGACAGAGAAAAAGTCTACGATGGAGTGAGCTTACCCAGTTGGTTTTCCTTAAATTATAATCTTATCATTTAGTTTAATGCTTCGTAGGAACATCATACAGACATAATAAAATGACAAAAATGGAAAAACAGACGAAAAAGTTTTAACGAAAACATCAGAACAATGTACTGCATTCATATTGTTATGTGTCTCAATATCTCTTACACCTTGTATACGTTCCTAAATTTAATATTTTCCTAACCTAAACATATTATAATAATTTGTAATTGTTAATTCCCTTATAACTATTACTTAAGTAAACAATAAATATGCTATAACTTACAACTAGGCGTTTCATACTTCATTATTGAGTATAATTTCAAACCAGAGTAGGTATAACAAATGTACCAAAATATGGAATAACGAAATTCAGGTCAAGCCTATCAAGAGTAAAAAAAAATAATTCTACTACCGTTAAATACCCTAAACATATTTTTTAAATTATTCATTTATTTATTTATCTAACATATTGTTTGCATTTTTAAATATTCCTATAAAAAATAAAAAAAACAGGCAGGGTCTAAGGTTATAATTACTTTCCCGGTTCCCTGGAGAACCCGGTCCTTTGGTAGGCGTACGAGGGGCCGAAACCAACTCGCAGAAGCCTCGTTAGACATTTTAAACGTAATGGCGCACCAACTGGCGATTAGAGAGAAGAACAGAAATTGGACCAGCCGATTAAGGCAAGACAGAGGTGGGAGTTCTGTTCCTCGTCAGTGTTCACTCTGGCCAGCCAATAAAGGCAAGCCGGAGATGAGGAACAAGACTTCATATTTAATGCAATTAATAGTTACTTATTATTAATTGCATTAAATATGAACCTAATAATGAATGGGCCTGCTATTTGTTACACCTAGAAGTTTTACAACAATACATATACAAGGTATTTATTTTCCCTTACTTCACTAGTAACTCCGTTTTTTGTCATGCCATATTTGGAATAACAATCTCTATGTCAAATATGTTCAAAGCTCGAATTCTTTTATTTTTAATTCTTGGATATTTAATACAAATGATAAATTAAAATATAGATTACAATAGAATACAATTTCTCTTTATTAGAGTATTAAAAACTCAATAATAGTACCTTAAATATAGAACGCTAAAGTCGACACTTGAGTAAGTGACTATGGATTGACTTTATCCTGAATTATGATTTGAAAAAAAAAAAAAACAAATAATTCAGTATCGTAAATTCTCATACAAAAAAAATGTTTTTCGACACTATATAGAAAAGATTGGGTTTTATTCTACAGGTACTAGGACAGACTGCAGGGTAATGGTGTATGTAATTTAGTATACACCATGTTCTTCACGTTATCCATAAACTTCTATAGGTTTTTTTTTTTTTTTGTTTTAACGACACGCGACCAGCAGCCGATCGCTCAACCACTGCGCCGAACCAAACCGAACCAAACCGTGCAAATCGAATGAAGCAAGTAGTAATTGAAAAGGCTTCGTTACAAAGACATTTGTACATTTGTAATTTCATTTAATCGAACTATGCAGTATGAAAGTGTGTTAGTGCAATTAAATATTAATTGACAAAGCGTATTACCTATACAGTGAACGAATACCTAACTGACACACGATGACTACTTTTTTTTGTTCCTTTTTGTTTACAATTTATATAATCCTTATCTTATTGGAATGTTTTTTTTTTTTTTTTTTTTGGGTGTTTATTGGAATTATTTAATAATGTGTGATAGTAATATTACCTACTTTTTTTTACTCTTTACATTTTCTATAATAAAATTGAATTGTACGCCGATGACGGCTAGACATAGCGTTCATAAATATTAATAATATCTGTAATTAATCTACCTACCTACTCGTATGTTCAACAAATAAAAAATTATGTATTTGTATTATAATAATATGTAACCATTTACCAAATAATACTCAAGATTTACCGTTGCCTTTGTTCAATAGGTTATTATTTAGTATGTTAATAGAAAAAAAATACTACAGTGTTCAAGAATATTTAGAGGATAAGTCGTTAATAATATAATACAATTTTTTATTCATTGTTAATCATTACAATTTCAATATGTTAAATATTATAAACTTATTATTTTTATTCTCTAATCCATAATTATGAATAGGTTAGTAATATAAGCTTTGTTTCTTTTTATTTAGAAATATTTGTAGGTACGCCATATTATGGCAGGATAATAATATGCTGGAACCATTATTATAACATCAATTATTGTACCATATTCTAACAAATAAACTATTTTTTTTTTTGATATTTGAATTTCAATTAAAACATTTCGTTGCGAGATAAAGAGGTATGCATATCGGGTGATTTACGTTAAGGTTTGTATGAAAATTAACAAAAAATTAATCATTAATTAATGTTGAAAAATGCTTATATCCATGTTCTGAACATCCGGTCGAAGAAGAAGAAAATGTGAATCCGGAACACGATGTACTAACCGTACCTAACTCTTATTCGTATGGCCGGCTCGTTGTCTCGTCTCTGAAACATATGAAACCAAAATTTAATAACAGCATGTAGGTACTATCTGTATCTCGCAGTACGCTAAGATCAATAGGAGCGGAGCAGTAATGAAAAATGTTACGCAGACGACGCGACGTTGCACGGGTCAGCTAGTGTATTGTAAAAAAATCTTTTTGTATATAATAAGCCTCATCTAAATTCAATAGTTTCCAGTCTATCCGTGTCTTATCTTACAGCGCGAGCGTTTGCCACTTTCCGGTGACATATGCATTCCTTAATGACCTAAGGAAGTGTATATAATAAACATCGTAGCATAGAATACAAATCAATGCCTAGCCTTTGCCAACTAGGTATGTTGGGCTCAGAATGCGTCATGGCTTTTGTTCAGTGCCACAACGAAAATAAATCGTTTGCTATAAACAAAAACGCGAGCTTCATCTGGAGGTAAACTCTATCGTCTATGTATGTATTAGAAAAAAATAAAAAAGCAGCGCCAATCATGCATCTCACTCATAATTCAACAGTTTGTGTGAGAGTGAGAACATGAAAAACACCTTTATAAGAACACGTTTTTAAATCGTTTTGGTGTGAGTTATGTGAGGGTCACCGGCAAGTCACCGGAAAATTTTAACTCCGTGAGATTGTAGTTAATCTTGATTAGATTATGATTTTTCGATATATTATGAAAAATCTTTTTGTATGTCCTACTACATATTTTATAAATGCGAAAGTTTGTGAGGATGGATGGATGGGTGGATATTTGTTACTCTTTCACGTCAGAACTCTACATGAAATTTGACACAGATATAGATTATAGTCTGGAATAACTCTCTCTCTCATCTGAGCGTGTTCTCGGTTGCATCCTCAGCTGGTTTGCTTCGGAGCCCGGGGTCCGCTTTCCGGCTTTTTCTTCCCCACTTCGCACGGTCTTCGGCATCCTTGGTTGTGAGTGCATTGGCACGCATATCATCCTGGACAACATCAAGCCAGCACTTTTTGGGTTTTCCCCTTTTGCCAGGGCGTGGCGGAGGTGGCATAGCCAGACACTTGTGTCCTACGTAGTTTGCCGGTTTACGCAAGACGTGGTCGTACCAGCGTAGGCGCCCCTCCTGCAGTTTATCTGCTATGTCACGGACATGGAGGCTGCCGCGAATTCGGAAGTTTCTCACGCAGTCCTTCCGCGAAACTCCACACATCCAGCGCAACATTTTCATCTCCGTGACCCGCAGCTCCCGCTTGTGCCGCTCAAGTACAGGCCACACTTCACTTCCATATAAAAGGACAGGACTAATGACGGATTTATAGACCTGTCCCTTCAACCTAACCAGCATTTTTGGGTCACAAATGATACCAGTCATCTCACGCCATTTTGCCCACGCGGCCGTTATGCGAGCTTTGATGTCGAAATCGACGTCCCCGGACACGTGAAGTACAGATCCCAAATATTTAAACTGGTCAGTACGCTCGACAACGTCATCGTCTATGCGTACTGGTAGGGGATCTGTAGTGTTGCAAGCCATGTAACTACTCTGTTTTCGCCACATTAAGTTTCAGACTGCCGTTTTCTAGCGACACCTTAAACGCATTTGCGCGGCGCAACCACGAGGGTTGCTCATGTGTGTTTCTAATGCTGTCTGATACTTCGTCTAATATCAAATACAAAAATACAAATACAAATATTTATTCACCAAAATAATACACACATATTACAAACATTTCAAAATTGACATTGTACAACTAAACATTGGCTTAGGGTTTATTTATTTATATTTATTTATATATGCTTTATTGTACACCAACAAAAATAAAAACATAAAGAAAACCTTAAACTAAAAAAAAATATACAAATGGCGGCCTTATCGCATTCCGCGATCTCTTCCAGGCAACCAGGAATGGAAAAAAAAAATAGCCTGGACATGAAATGGGGCAGACACTTGGTGCAAATATGAAGTTAACATATATTTTTTTTTTACTGACAAAGAATATAGATATTAAATAGGAATATAAACTATACAATATACAAAAATATATACACAGATACATACATACTTAATATATGAGCAGGAGAATATACCAATATTAAAAATCAATTTTGTAATACATACATAGTTTGGGACTATTTGTATCCGAACTAGGCGGCTGCCTGTATCTCGGATTGCATTTGAGGTTAGTGAGGTCGTTAATGTAAACGAGAAAAAGAGTCGGGCCCAAAATACTACCCTGCGGCACTCCATACTCGACGGCATGGTCACTGCTTGTGTGTTGAGCTACTCTAACACACTGTTTTCGCTCAGTGAGATAGCTTCGGAAAAGATTCAGTTGCGTGCCCCTGATCCCCAATCTCTCAAGTTTGTCTATCAAAATTGGAACCGAAATTGTGTCAAAAGCTTTGCTTAGATCGAGGAAAATTGACAGGTATTTCCTTCCTGTATCTAGGTTGGTGGATATATAATTAGTAAGCATATGCACTGCTTCTTCAGTAGATCTTCCTCGCCGAAAACCAAACTGGTTGTCAGATAGTAAGCGGTGCTTTTCTAGAAAATCCACCAGTCTAATATTAACAACTTTCTCCAGTATTTTTGACAAAGCGGGTAGAATTGATATTGGTCTATAATTAGTCAAGATCTTTGTGTCTCCACCTTTGTGTATAGGACGTAAAACTGATTTTTTTAGACACTTAGGGAAGATTCCGGTTTCGAGGCAGACATTAAAGATGTGTGTGAGGGGCGGAACTAGACCGCTTTGTTGTCTTTCAGTAAACGATTTGAGATTTTGTCCCAGCCTACTGTAGAATCCATTTTGAGTCCCACAATAAGCCGTGCTATTTCCTCTTCAGTCACGCAAGTCATTACAAATGAGTTGAGCTGAGAGGATCCTGTATTAAGGAGTGGGTCACCATCACGAGACGAAAGCGTTGGACTGTGATGCGTGTTGATACATGCATCAGCCAAGTTAATACCTACGCTGGCAAAATATTTATTGATGCCATTGACTGATAAATCAGGTGTAGATCGTAGTTTGAGTAGGTGATCTGGTTGATTGACTTCTTTGCTAGTATTACTGATATTTTTTATCGTTTTCTAAAGCGCACAATATCGCACTGAACAGGAAAGGGCTGAGGACAGAGCCTTGGTGGACCCCGACTGTGATAGGGAAGGGTTTTGTGTAACCAACAGCGGTCCTGACCAAAGACTCGGAGTCTTGGTACATGTCTCGGATAATGTGAACATAGATTTCGGGGACCCCTTTGGACCGCAGTGCCCACTAAATCATCGCTCGTGGAAGTCGAAGGCCTTCTCTATATCTGAAAAAAGGAAGTGAAGAGGCGTATTCTTTCTCCTGATTTCTTTCATCACGATCCTTAGGGCAAAAATAGGATCCATGGTCCCTAGACCCGGGCGAAATCCATATTGACACTCCGAGACAGCACACTCCTGTCGGATCCGAGAGTCAGTTACACGCTCAAAGAGCTTCATGGTGTGGGACATGACCTTTATACCGCGGTAATTCCTACACTCTTGCACCGATCCCTTTCCCTTGAACACTGGAGTAATGATACTCAGCCTTACCTGGTCAGGGATTTTACCAGTGAAGAGTGCGCGGTTGAAGAGGTTGGTTAAGGTGCCCACACCACGAGGACCCATCGCCTTCCAGGCTTTGAGGGGGACTCCATCGGCTCCGATAGCCTTCAGGTTTTTCATGCAACGAAGAGCTGCGTGGACTTCCTCCAGCATTACGGGTGGCACTAGTCCCTGATTTGGAGGGAGGTCCGGTGGCTGAACCTCTTTATGCAGCTGGTTCAGCAGCTTGTGGAAATACGAGCGCCATCTCTCCTTCACTGCGAGGTCCTCGTATAGAAGGTTGCCGTTAGGGTCGTTGACACAGCGGCACTTAGTGATATCCTGTGCCGCTATGGCCCTTGCACGTGCCAACTTATAGAGAAGCTTCTGCCCCTCAGACGATTCTAGCCTATCATACAATGGTTGTACGTAGTCTTGTCTGGCCCTGGCAACGGCTCTCTTAGTGGCACGTTTTGCAACCTTATATGCGTCACGGTCTTCGGGAGATTTGGACGCTTGCCACGAAGAGGTCCTTCAGACAAGACAAGTAAAGATTTGGTTTGTATAAAGTCTCAAACCAAACATGCTTTTGCACATATTTTTTTTGTGTTTTTAGGACAACAAGCTCAACAAGTTACTCAAAATATATAGTTTAAATCAATGACGTATTATATATAGACACGTCATAAACCAACATCGCGGCGCTTAAAAACGGCGAAAATACTAGATAGCTACTAATATGCATGAAGAAAGGGAAAGAAAATATGACACCGTACGGCGGGATGCCTGTTGCTAGAGGGAGATAAATATACATCTTCAGTTACGTCACAGGATAAGTAACAGTCAAATTGACATCAAAACAAACGTAGTGTCGCGCGACAGGTTGGTGCGTAACTAAGCGTGATGTAACCAATTGGCTTCATTTCATGTTGTCATTTTAGAGTGCGGACAACGTATCTATGGTTTTATATATCATTGGTATAAATTATAAAAAATGTAGTTCTACGCTTGCGGAATATTTATCGAAACTCAATTGCAGTGACACAGAAAAATTGATAGAAGTCTTAGTATGATAATTGCTAATTAATATTACTTCGTAATTATTTATTTTAGTTAATTATGAAAAAAGTTTCTATTCATCTTTGTAAAGTTTGCTTATTATTGTAATCGATTAAGATCTATTATTATATTGATTTAGTTTACATATTTATCTGACCAATTTAAGTTGCGATGAAGGGGTGGCCTGAAACACAGGTTTAAATAAACCTAGTTCGGGCAGGTCGCTTCATATATTTTAAGTTCGTAGTTAAATTTCTGGTACCTGTAGTTTTTTAGCCGTAAACTAGATTTAAGATAGCCATTATTTACCTTTTGTAAGATCTTTACTATACATTACCTTTGTGTATACATGTACTAGATATTTGCACACCTTATGAGGTAAAATATGGCATTAAGAATATATGTAATTTGAAACACCTCATGTATGTACCCATATTCAAGCAAATAAATTAATGTATTTATTTGTATTTGTATTTGTACCTTTCTGTGACTATATATACACATTTTAATGTAAAAATACGAATAAATTGATTTGATAAAATTTGATAAATTCTTTACCTTACTTACCTCTCTCTGGACTGTATCGTTCCACCACCAAGTCTCCTTGCCACATTTGCGTCCACCCTTAGACATGCCAAGCACTGCTTTCGCCGCACCTTTGACAGTGGACTGAATCCTGTCCCATTGTCCCTGGATCTGTTCGCCATCGGCTACCGTACATTTATCGCAATCGCCGATGCAAATTCCTGAGACTTGGACTCATCAAGCCGCCACCACTTGATTTGGCGTCGGCAGCGCTCAATGGGCTTGACACTTGGGATCGCGGAGATCTATGGCAAGGAGACGGTGTTGTGCAGTAAGACTCTCACCGGGTATGACCTTGTAGTTGGTTACTTTGCTGATGTGGTGTCTCCTGGTCAGTAGGTAATCGATTTGGGTAGTGTGCCTCCCGTTCTTGTAGGTGACAAGATGCTCAGGTTTCTTTTTGAAGAACGTGTTCACGACGGCCAGGTCTGCCGCCGCACACGTTGTGAGAATATTTTTTCCCTCTTGGTTGCGGCTACCGTACACGTGGCCTCCGTGAACACGCTCAAACTCCTCACAGTTTTCACCCACATGACCGTTTAGATCACCACCCAACCATCGCCTGTGACAACGGGATCCCACGCAGTACCACGTTTAATTGGTCCCAGAACTTCGTCTTTTCGGCTTCGCTACAACCAGCCTGCGGCGCGTAGGCACTTATCAAATAGGTCATGACCCCTTCGACAAGCGCCACTATGATCATAAGCCGGTCGCTGAAACGCTTCACCTCCAAGACGCCGTCCCGAAACTCCTCAGAGAGCACTACGGCCACCCCGCTCCCATCTCCAGAGACACCGGTATATATCAGCTTGTAGTCATTCTCAATGGACCGGGAACTGCTGCCATTCCATCGAGTCTCCTGCAGGAACGCCACAGCCACCCTGCGCCTAGAAAGTACGTCGGCTAGTCTGGAATAACATATAGGCTATATATATTCCGGGAGTATGCTCCCTAAGGATGACTCGGGCGAAACCGCCGCCAGAAGCTAGTATACAATAAATCCCACCCAAATTCAATGGTTTCCAATAACATGTCCATGGCTTATTAAGAAAAATATTTAACAATTTTACGCGATATTTACAATTCTACGAAGTTCGTAATTTTCCGATGAAATCAGTAGATATTTAAATAGTTCAAAAATACACCGCTTTACTTTGATGATAATCGCATCATAGTTTAGCATCGCAACCTCGCTTAGCACATTTGATTCGCACACGGCACAGCACATTTGATTCGCACACAGCACAGCACATTTGATTCGCACACAGCTCGGTACTAGGTAATTTTATTTTATTGGTTTAGGCTGTCAAACAACTGCGAGGTAGGTAGATTAGGAGGGCCACGTATGGGTTTTAGTCAGTAAGAGTCTGACACTCCCTTCTGCTTCACCCAGGGAGGAAGGAGTCATGTTGATTTCTCATCCTTAAAAAAAAATACAACCGACTTCCAAAAAAAAAACACTATAAAGAAAAAAAATACTTTAATTTCGGAAGTTGGTGTTTTTGTGTGTTAGTTTCTTCGTATTTTAACACTGACTTCCGAAATTATAGTTATTTTTTACTTTGTAGTGTTTTTTTCTTGGAAGTCGGTTGTATTTTTTTGGGAAAAGTTTTTTATTTTTCACTTTTTAGTGGTACCTCACACCTAACAACACCACTGCAATATCGCAGAAAAGCCAAATACGGAATTTCGATTAATTGGATGTCATAAAACTATCATCCAAGTAGACGAATTCCAGCTATTTCGATTTAAAATCCAAAGTTCGTAACCCATTTTGATAAAATTTAAATGGAACCAATCTGCAAATATATCCTTTCAGATAAAACAAGAATTTTTCAAATCGGTTCATAATTGTCAGAGTTATAAGGTAACAAACATAAAAAAAAACATACAACCGAATTGAGAACCTCCTCCTTTTTGGGAAGTCGGTTAAAAAAAGGAGTAATTAATTTCAAATACGTACTTCGGCTTGACATCGTTGATGGCCGCAACGATGCGGCACGCGGTCTTTGCCGTTTCCGTGGCTTGCATCATTGTACATGAAATCATCATTCTGTCCGCCTCAGGATCTATCTGCACTGTCACACCAGGGTTCTGCCGTCGGTGGTATTGGTTTTGGCTGTCAAACAACTGCGAGTTAACAATTGCTGGATGACATATTTTATTAAGGTCGTCATTTATGCGATCACTGACTAGGACTAACTTCGAATATAACTTCCGTTATATCAGGTAAAATTGCTTTTGGAAAAACAAAATGGCAGCCACCATTAACACAATAGCAGCGGTAATTTCAACTGCCAGGGCTGCGGAATTTATTCGAAAGAGTCACAAGGGCATTAGGAGAAACACGGATGGGTTTGAGTCAGTAATAGTCTAACACTCCCTTCTGCTTCAACCAGGGCGGAAGGAGTCATTTGATGATTTTTCATCCTTAAAAAAAAGGAGTAATTTCCAATACGTACTTCGGCTTGACATCGGTGATGGTCGCAATGATGCGGCACGCGGAGTTTGCCGGTTTCGTGGCTTGCATCACTGTGCATGAAGTCATTATTGTGGCCGCCTCAGGAGCTGACTGCTCTGTCACCCCAGGGTCTGTCTGCGCTGTCTCTGGATCTCGTGCGGCCGGACGAAGCCGTCGGTGGTATTGGTTTTGGCTGTCAAACAACTGCGAGTTAACAATTGCTGGATGACATATTTTATTAAGGTCGTCATTTATGTGATCACTGACTAGGACTAACTTCGAATATAACTTCCGTTATTTCAGGTAAAACTGCTCTTGGAAAAAAAAATGGCAGCCACCATTAACACAATAGCAGCGGTAATTTCAACTGCCAGGGCTGCGGATTTTGTTCGAAAGAGTCACAAGGGCATTAGGAGAAAACACGGATGGGTTTGAGTCAGTAATAGTATGACACTCCCTTCTGCTTCAACCAGAGCGGAAGGAGTCATTTGATGATTTCTCATCCTTAAAAAAAAGGAGTAATTTCAAATTACGTACTTCGGCTTGACATCACGTGTATATGGAATCATCATTGTGGCCGCCTCAGGAGCTGTCTGAGCTGTCACACCAGGATTTGTCTGCGCTGTCACACCAGGGTCTGTGTGCGCTATCTCTGGATCTAGTGCGGCTGGACGAAGCCGTCGGTGGTATTGGTTTTGGCTGTCAAACAACTGCGAGTTAACAATTGCTGGATGACATATTTTATTAAGTTAGTCATTGATGCGATCACTGACTAGGACTACCTGCAAATTTTACTTCCGTTATATCAGGTAAAAATGCTCTTGGCAAAACAAAATGGCAGCCACCATTAACACAATAGCAGCAATAATTTCAACTGCCAGGGCTGCGGAATTTGTTCGAAAGAGTTACCGCGGCCTTGGAACGCAAAGGGCATTAGGAGGACCACGGATGGGTTTTAGTTAGTAAGAGTCTGCCACTCCCTTCTGCTTCACCCAGGGCGGTAGGAGTCATTTGATAATTTCTTATCCTTAAAAAAAAAGGAATAATTTCAAATACGTACGTCGGCTGGACATCGTTGATGGCCGCAACGATGCGGCACGCGGTCTTTGCCGTTTCCGTGGCTTGCATCATTGTACATGAAATCATCATTCTGTCCGCCTCAGGATCTATCTGCACTCTCACACCAGGGTTCTGCGCTATCTCTGTATCTCGTGCGGCCGGACGAAGCCGTCGGTGGTATTGGTTTTGGCTGTCAAACAACTGCGAGTTAACAATTGCTGGATGACATATTTTATTAAGGTCGTCATTTATGCAATCACTGACTAGGACTATCTTCGAATATTACTTCCGTTATATCAGGTAAAAATGCTCTTGGAAAAACAAAATGGCAGCCACCATTAACACAATAGCAGCAGTAATTTCAACTGCCAGGGCTGCGGAATTTGTTCTAAAGAGTCACAAGGGCATTAGGAGAAACACGGATGGGATTGAGTCAATAATAGTCTGACACTCCCTTCTGCTTCAACCAGGGCGGAAGGAGTCATTTGATGATTTCTCATCCTTAAAAAAAAGGAGAAATTTCAAAATACGTACTTCGGCTTGACATCACGTGTATATGGAATCATCATTGTGGCCGCCTCAGGAGCTGTCTGAGCTGTCACACCAGGATTTGTCTGCGCTGTCACATCAGGGTCTGTCTGCGCTGTCTCTGGATCTCGTGCGGCCGGACGAAGCCGTCGGTGGTATTGGTTTTGGCTGTCAAACAACTGCTAGTTAACAATTGCTGGATGACATATTTTATTAAGTTATTCATTGATGCTTTCACTGACTAGGACTATCTTCGAATATTACTTCCATTATATCAGGTAAAAATGCTCTTGGAAAAACACAATGGCAGCCACCATTAACACAATAGCAGCAGTAATTTCAACTGCCAGGGCTGCGGAATTTGTTCTAAAGAGTCACAAGGGCATTAGGAGAAACACGGATGGGATTGAGTCAGTAATAGTCTGGAGTAATTTCAAATTACGTACTTCGGCTTGACATCACGTGTATATGGAATCATCATTGTGGCCGCCTCAGGAGCTGTCTGAGCTGTCACACCAGGATTTGTCTGAGCTGTCACACCAGGATTTGTCTGCGCTGTCACACCAGGGTCTGTCTGCGCTATCTCTGGATCTCGTGCGGCCGGGCGATGCCGTCGGTGGTATTGGTTTTGGCTGTCAAACATGTGCGAGTTAACAATTGCTGGATGACATATTTTATTAAGTTAGTCATTGATGCGATCACTGACTAGGACTACCTGCGAATTTTACTTCCGTTATATCAGGTAAAATTGCTCTTAGAAGAACAAAATGACAGCCACCATTAACACAATAGCAGCAATAATTTCAACTGCCAGGGCTGCGGAATTTGTTCGAAAGAGTCACCGCGGCCCTGGAACGCAAAGGGCATTAGGAGGACCACGGATGGGTTTTAGTTAGTAAGAGTCTGCCACTCCCTTCTGCTTCACCCAGGGCGGAAGGAGTCATTTGATAATTTCTCATCCTTAAAAAAAAAAGGAATAACTTCAAATTACGTACTACGGCTTGACATCACATGTACATTGATTCATGATTGTGGCCACACCAGGATCTCTCTGCGCTGTCACATCAGGATCTTCCTGCGCTATCTCTGGATCTGGTGGGGCTCGACGAAGCCGTCGGTGGTACTTTCGCTTGATCAAGAATTTCCTGTAGAACGAAGTGCCGCGTCAGTGGAATCAAAACCAGTAGACGTTAAATCGTAAGTTGTATAAGCCGTAGTATGTTAGGTCGCTGGTGGTTGTTGGTATGAGTGATGAGCTCTCGTCTATACCAAGGAATAAGTACGTGCATGCAAATGAGAAGCAGGAAGCGCTCATCCTCATCATAGGTGGCAATAAATGACGGAGTCGCGCGTCGATGACAAATCGTTAAACAGCTTTGTTGTGTCGCGTCTCGCTGCGAGTGAGAGTTACTCATGATAAGCTTAGAATAGTTAATAACGGGATTACTACCATGTACCTTTTTATTTGCGAGTTTCCGATATTTCGGCACAGTTGCAAGCGCCATGATCGGAAACTCGCCCTGACTGGAAGACGGTTGTATTTTTTGTAAAAAGTTTTTTATTTTTCATTTTTAGTGGTACCCCACACCTAACAACACCACTGCAAAATCGCAATTTTCGATAACTTGGATGACATAAAACCATCATCCAAGTCGACGAAATCCAGCTATTTCGATTCAAAATCCATCGATTCAAATTTTATCAAAGTTCGTAACCAATTTTGATAAAAAATTTAATGGGACCAATCTGCAAGTATATCCTTTCAGATAAAAGAATTTTTCAAATCGGTTCATAATTGTCAGAGTTATGAGGTGACAAACATAAAATACAACCGAATTGAGAACCTCCTCCTTTTTGGGAAGTCGGTTAAAAAGAAATACATTTTTATTTTCAACTGTCTACCTATGACGCCCTAATACAGCCCGCTGACAAACAGACGGATGTATGGATGGACGGACCGACGGACGGACAGACGGACCGATTGACAGCCGAGGCTTGGGTTCCGTTGTTTACCATTTGGGTACGGAACTCTAAAAACAACACAACACAATGAACTACCGGACTAAGTATAACAAAGACAACAGTCCAGGAGTTGACTACGCACTACTTTTTAAGTATAATTAAATTGAACTCACCAGAGAATTAGTATAATTATCACTAAGCAAATATGTGTTATTAAATTAAACACTATCACAGGTAAGGAAGGTTTAGTTAAATCATAATCTGTAGATTTACTATTTACAACAGTGGTATTCGGCTCAGCCATGATGATGAGTAACGCAGACGGCGGGTCAGGTCCGAGGAGTGTGTCAGTAGCGCAGCCTGGGACGCCACTGAAACGAAACCAGGACATGCGCCGTGAATGCAACAGGCGACAGTCCGGGAGTCGACTACGTCATTAAACAAAAATGAACGTGGAAATACTCTATTTTGAATTCCCTGTTGAAAATCAATGAATAAAAACTGGCCAAGTGCGAATCGGACTCGCGCACGAAGGGTCCGTACCATTATCTATAACATCAAGTTTGTTGTATGGGAGCCCCCTTAAATATATATTTTATTCTGTTTTTTAGTATTTTTTGTTATAGCGGCAACAGAAATACATAATCTGTGAAAATTTCAACTGTCTAGCTATCGTGGTTCTTGAGATACAGCCTGATGACAGATAGACGGACGGACATACAGCGAAGTCTTAGTAATAGGGTTTTCACCCTTTGGGTACGGAACCCTAAAAACATATCTCTTGTAAAAGAGCGTCCTCGTAAAACCGTTTTTATCGGTTACTACCTATCCCTCGCAGCTTCGCTCTCGGAAACTGTAACATTCTACATTTTTTCTTTCATAAGAACCTTCTCCTGACTGACTGTGACAAACACAACAAAAAAGAATTAGCAAAAGAGGTGCAGCCGTTCACGCGTGATGCCATGACCAAGGGAAATAGGGATAATTTTTTATATATATACCTATATTATACAGATTTTATGTAAATAGATAGCTGTCCCTCGCGGTTTCGCTCCCGTTAACTGTAACTTTCTATTATTTTTCTTTCATAGAACCTTCTCCTGACAATAACAAAGACAGCAACAAAGTATAATAGCTAAATCGGTCCAGCCGTTAACGCGTGATACCATAACCAAGGGAAATAGGTATTCATTTTAATATATTTACTAGCTGTACCCCGCGGCTTCGCTCCCGTCAACTGGCTACCTGTCTACCTAGGTACCTACCCCGCTACTCTCTTACTCTTACTCACAGACAATTTGTATTTGACTAATTATCAATATTTATACGATACAAACGTCACTCAATTGTTTTGCCTTCCCGGAACCTCTCCACTAACACTTAAACTTAATGGAATGGTTTTAAAGTTCAAATTGACTTTAAAGTATTATAACGAATCTTTTGTATGGGAGTATAAAAAAGTGTTGTTTTTAGTCTTTTTCAGGCAATTTTTATATTTTTTCTCTCCGTAAGAACCATTCTCGTACTTCAAGGAATATTCTAAAAAAAGGTTTGGCCAATTGGTCCAGGCGTTGTTGAGTTATGCGCTTACCAACACATTTAGCGATTCATTTTTATATTATAATAAGATAGACTAGCTGTCCCACACGGCTTCGGTCCCGTCAACTTTTTTTTCTTTCATAAGAATATTCTACTCATAATCACAAACACAACAAAAAAAGAATTAGCGAAATCGGTCCAGCCGTTAACGTGTGATGCCATGACCAAGGGAAATGGGGATTAATTTTTAGATATTTATGATTTCATGTATATAGATAAATAAACTAGCTGTTCCCCGTGGCTTGGTTCCCGTTAACTGCAATTATTTAATTTTTTCTTTCGCAAGAACCACCTCTTAACAGTAACAAAACACAATAAAAAATAAATAGGGAAATCGGCCCAGTGGTTTTCGCGTCCTGGTAAAGGATATGGGATGCTTTTATCTCGGGAAAATGTTCCCTTGGGATATTTTTTAACTTTAGACAGGCGAAGCCGTTGCCAAATAATAGTCATAAATAACAGCGGCCTCCATGAATTGCAGACAAACTTGGCAACTATGTTCTGAAGCTCATGAATAAAACATTAAATGTTTTATTCTGTCCTAGAGCCTAGCTCCCTAACTAACTGTAGTTAGTAAGGGAGCGAGGCTGTACTGGGTAGCTGTGTACAGCAGGAGCTATAAATCTAGGCATGCGCTGTAATGATGCAGTTTTGGACCTCTCGTTTGACCTTATAGGCAATCAAGACATCTGTCTCCCTCTATTTGTTCGAGATATTTCCATGGGGTGGTGAGCGTGGGATGGGTGGAAAATACTTCGCAGTATTGTATTTACTTGATTTATTTTATTTAAATTTTTTAACATTTGATTTCTTTTTTTATAGGCCAATAATAAGTATGTATTTATGTATTCGAATCTTTACACTTGGTCTTTACACACATCAAAAAAAGTTTGTGAACACTAGCAGAAGCTGATTTTTTTAAATGCAACTTTATCAAGAAAAATTCTTTGCCGTGTGTTTTCTTTACATAGATAATCCCTGTTTGAAATTAAAAAATAAAACTATTCTTTATTGAAAAAGTTTAGTACCTAATTAATCAGAATGTAGTTGTAACAGGAATTTGATGGAAAGAAAAATACTGTTTAATCAAACTTAAACAACAATTTATTAATAAAAGGTTTAAATTCAATATTATAAAACTCCTCCCCTGGCTCGAACACATGCGGAGATCCCCCTAGGCATGCTGAGGATAAAGTTGTCCAGCATTTCTTGGGGTAACCTGTCTAATTCTTGAATAGTGGCTTCCCGAAGAGCTCGCTTAAGAGCATCCCACGCGTGCTCTATTGGGTTTAAGGAAGGCGAGTCGGCAGTCCAGTCTAATCTTGTGATGTCGTATTCTTGGAGAGCAGCATTGACTCGTTAAGCTCGATGTGCGGGCGCATTATCATCGACCAGTACAAATTGGTGCCCAACTGCCCATAGTTTACTCGGAATGGTCTGACAATTCCATCAATAGCAACTGCCTTTTACATGTGTGAGTGCTAACTTCAAGCCCAAATGCGGCCCGAACTTTTGCTTTTATTTTAATAGCATTGATTGTTGGGTCATGGGCTGCCAGCAATCTAATATAGCGCTTTTGGGCAGCAGTCCAAACAGTCGGGCGACCACTGCAGGGTCGGTCAGCACAATAGGGAAAATGCACGCGATTTTTTTATTTACAAAATGAATTACTTATAAGCTCCAGTAATCACTCAAGAAAATATTTTTTAAATATCTTCATCAGCGATGAAGTTATAACGCTTCAAAGATTACAATTAGAACGAGAAGTCCGACATGGAATTTGACGTCATATTACGTGACGTCTATACAGCTGCCATAGAAAAAAGCGTTTTCGCGAGAGGGACAGACATATTTGTTTAAACTAATGATATCTCGCTTGTTTTTCGAGCAATTTTGATTCTATTTCCACTGTTAGTAATGTATTTTTGTATATTTTTAGATAAACTGTTTAGATAATACATATTTTTTTTATGCATATTCCCTATTACCCATCCCGTCGTACCTCTGCAACGTGATCACGACACAGGATTGGGATGTAGCAACTCTTCGTGCTATTTCTCTCGTGGTGTATCTTTCTTCCCTCAAAGTTACTACTCTTGCTCGTGAAACTAATGATATAATCCACTTGGCATTTTTTCAATTACAACTTTCCCCGAAAAAGTATTAAATCCGTTAAAATTGACTTAATCATAATTCTTCACTGAAAGCCTTTTTAATGTTGAAAACAATGGAACTGTTTTATTGTTTCATTGTTTTATATTCTAATTTTATAGTTTTTAAATAAAGAATCTAAAAAGAAGAATAAATCATATTATAATCTAACGTAACAAAAAAGTTTTCCATTTTTCAAAGTGATCGCAAACTTTTTTTGATGTGTGTATGTCACAGCCAATCAGCTTAATCAGTCGTTATATTAGCTAAGCTAACCTTTTCAGTGAATATTAACCATTTAATCAGCGTCTAAAGTAGTATTCCGGCATTTTTGAACAGTTAAAAGAATTAATTCAATATCGTTTAACGATTTGCCTAGCCAAGTAGTGGAACATAGGACACATGGAGCTTAGGGCACCCCGACTGTTACTTCTTTTGCTGAACGTAGGTTTCTCCCATTTAAACGTCGTACATGTGGGTACATATTTAAGCTCAAATTCATTCGCTCCACCATGGCCTCTCTAACAGTACCATGCTGTTTCCTCCCTGCTGCCTCTTGCACTGGATAGGTATCTTTCTGAGACTGTGCTGTCATCTGCGTATCCGACATCTGAGTACCTACATACTGGCAGCAGGTCGTTGATGTACAGCAAAACTCGCAGAGGTCACAGAAAGAAAAGACCCTGAGGAACACCACATCAATAACCAAATGATCCGATGAGCAGACATCTACGACCACTTTAATCGATCGCTCACTCAGGAAGACGGAAATCCAGTTGCAGAAGTCAGCAGGGATGCCGAACGCGGGAATCTTTCTATTATATTCATAAATTGTAGACAAGTAATTGCTAACCTCAGCATTATATTTTATACTAGCTGACCCACGCAACTTCGTCTGCGTCACATTTTCCATTATTGCTCCGCTCCCATTTGTCTTAGCGTGATGATATATAGCCTATAACCTTCTTCGATAAATAGGCTATCTAACACTGAAAGAATTTTTCAAATCGGTCCAGTAGTTTCAATTCAAACAAACAAACAAACAAATCTCTATAACAACACAACAAACAATCTTTATAACATTAGTGTACTTAGATGAAATTATTTGCGTCCAAGCGGACGAGTCAGTCGCTGATTAGCATTAAACCGCGCTCCCGCGTTATTATTTCCCTAATTTCTAAAAAGAGAAAAGTGAGGCTCAAACAGTGTGTGTGTGAAATAAACATTTGGTGTTTTTTGTTTAAAAAGACATTCAGCGGCTGCCGCTCGACATTACCCAACAGACTACCATGACCTCTGAGATATCGAGCGATACAGTATAGTAAGTTGACACCCACACAAACTCTTAGAAATTATTTAAAACAGATTTTTTCGGAGGTTAAATAATAACAGTTAAAATCACACTAAATGCGACTACTTCAAAGCTATAATTTTAGTATTTTTATCACTGATTTTTCTCCACTTCTTAGGGTTACGAACATCCGTAAGAAACGGAACCCTTATAGAATTATCAGGTGTCTGTCTGTCCGTCTGTCACAGCCAGTTTTCACCGGATTTTTTTACGTAACGTGTCCGTGTGGACACGTTACGTCGTCAGGGTTCTGTTGTACAGCCGTTTTTCTGCAAAAAATATATACGTTTACGCGAATACCTCTGCCTGCTAGTGCGGTATGGGAGAAGGTACTTCTCCCCCCTCCCCCCCCCCCTTACTCGATACACAAGGTGGCAAGAATAATGACGTCCAAAAATAAAATTCAGGTCCCTCGCATCGTGTATCCGAATCAGCTCCATGTATGTTCCGCGACTTTTCATAGTTTACGAACTTTGGATTTTTTTACCGTATTTTTACGAATTATCGACATAACTAACTTAAAAAAATCTAAAAATAAAAGTCCTTGCCGACTTTTTTAGGAACTGAATCTTCATGAGTTTTATTTTTCTGCATACAATTATCAGCCTCGTAACTGAAACTAAAGTCTAAACTGAATTATGTTAGATCGGTAAATTACGACCAAAATTTTCTACTTTAAGTTAAGATCAAAACAGGCGACTTCATGGTTCCTAAGTAGGCAGTCCAAACCGTAAAATTATTTATTTAATTAAGGTTCACCAACAGTTGTTACAGATACTATACACATAGGAACATATTAGTAATAGTGTCTTAAATCTAAATGCACAACCAAAATTACAGGCAAGCACCACATGCAATTTGTTCCAGACCACAAGTTAACGCTGAAAGAATGTTGAAAACTTGAAGCTCTCACTTCATGTAGATTTTCAATCGCCCATGTGTGTTAACTATGGTAAAATGGTATGGTATTTTTCCACCTCGCCGTCTGTGGAGGTAAATTGGAGCAAAACTTGCCCTCTAAAAGTATTTTTTTAATGATTATGAAAGCTGAACGTCTGGCGCATTCTTGATACTAACTTGCTCTAATATTTACTTATAGCGGATGTATCCAAACGTCTCCCTGGTCGCATAGGTAGAGGTAACTGAGGTTAGGCGCCTGAACGTTACCTCCCTTGTACGCACAAGGGAGGTAACGTTCAGGCGCCTTCGGATACGCATCCGAACGCACTTTCGCTCATGTGTTTCGCGCCGACTTTTGTCAGCCGAGCTGTCAAAATGCCAGCCACTAATTGGCTGTTGGTTATATTGGCACAATCTTATTATTTGGTTGTCATACAGAAGTATAGCGCCATTGTAATTCTGGCTCTAGTGTCACACAATGTTTTAGTTATATTTTACGTAACATTTACTTAAAGTTTATACCAATAACAAAACCCTTTTCACTCAATCTGACTCACCCCGACTACAAAGTTTTAATCTATAATGTTTACGTATTATTCCACTGCTGTATGTTGTCCCAATTTTTTTTTTTCAGTTTTATGTCATCCAGTCGAAAAATATAGTCTCTGTCTACCGTAGGTAGGTACATATACCTGCCATACTAAAACGCTTTTCCTACTTAAGAAATAGGCAAGTAGTCGACATCGGCTTTGCTTGCCATATAAATCAAGAATAAAATAAAGATAAATATTTATTGTTTAATAAATTACATTTATTCCTTAAAAATGTGTACAGAACACAGTTAAACTTATCACTTTCAACCTTAAGACATATAGAGATCTAACAATTATTGCTAAAACTATATTTATTCTAATGAAAACTTATAGTCGTAATTAGTTATAATATTCAGAATACATTCATATACTTTATACTCAAAAAATTTCATATTTTTTACGTCTCCCAATTCGCACTAAGCGTTTCAAAATGTCTTTTATAATGCACACACACAGCAAAGGAGTGGAACTCTCTGCCTGCGTCTGTGTTTCCGATAGCTTACAACCCTAATCTCTTCAAAGTTAGAGTGAACAGGCTCCTTCTGGGTAAGCTCCCTCCATCGTAGACTTTGTCTCTGTCATCTCTGACTAAAGTCAAGAGCAAACCCATTACAAATAAAAAAAAAATTAAAAGGTTTTGTAATCATTTTGACATCTATTTTTACTCACTAAGTTACTCAAAAAAACGTTAAGTCTTATAACAAATCAGATAATATTGAAAGCTTTAACATTAAGCTTTAATATTTAGTTTAATATGAAATTACAACGATTCTAGTTTAACTAGTTAACACACATTTATATTCAAAATGCTAAATAATTAGTTTAAAATTTAATTTTTACAATATTATGACGATTCGTCAGAGCAAATATTAATTACATTAGGTACATAATACTCGTATTCTTTATTATGTATATAAAAAATCATGAACTGTTAACAGCATAACTGAAATTTACTTTTTCTTTGAAATAAGGATATTTTCAAAATTAAACTGTTTATTGACTTCATCTATAAACTTGATAGAATAATCTGTTTTTAAATATTATTATACTGTTTACATAAGTTTTATACATTGTTATGGTCTTGTCATAACTATATATTTTTTATGTTTTTAAACTATTTCATGTTCAATGCAATAAAATTGTAATGTTCAATTATAAAAGTGACTATATTTTTCATCCTGTTATAAATGTATTTGAACAAAATTTGGACACATTCCTTTTTATTTCCTCGTGAGATTAAAAAAAAAACGGGAATTTACTACAAACACGCACTTATGCATGAAATTATATAACCATAACTATTTTATAATAATCTTGGTAACATATTATATAATTTAATTTTTAGCTTAAAATATTTTATATTGAGTTGAAACCCACTCAAAATCTTAAAAATAATTTTAAACACAGGATTTTTGCGAGGTTAAATAATAACAAATAAAATCACACTAATCAAACTAATCCATTACTACAATTTTAGTATTTTTATCACTGATTTTTCTTCGCTTCTTTAATATTTAACATTAGCCTAGTTATAACAAAAACTCTAAAACAAAATAAGGCCTAAACATATTTCTTTTAACGACTTAAGAACTGGCAAGTTGTTAAAACTGTTTTTCTTTGTTTATCCAGAAAAAGGTTTACAATCACAACTGTATAGTTACTTAAGGTAAGCCTTAATATATTCCAACAAAGTCAAAATTACTACCGCACAACTTTTTTCGCGATATTATTAAATTCATAACTTTTAACAAATAAAAATAATAACATTTAACACTAATGGAAATACACATTCTGAGCTCCTTTTCAGTTCCTCAAAAATTTACCTTAGGCTAAAAAGGGCCTTATGTAGATCATAACGTAATTTTTTTATTTTCATAATACTTCCAATCAACTCACTTGACCATAAAAGAAGAACTCACATGACGACACAGTTTAAAGTACACCTAATCTTAATAATTTTAAAGTCTAGTTTACCTTGTAAACATATCACAGAGTTAGTCCAGTGGTTTCCAACACACGATGGCTCTCATGTCGTCGGGAGCTTTTCCGAAGATTCTGTCTCCATTGGAGTCAATATACTGGTTTATTTGGTAGTCCAGGAGAGTTTGGTATCCTAGGACATCTGTACCTAGTTGCTGTAATAAAAGAAAAAAAATAAAATCCCCAGCACAAATCAAAACTCTAAAAATAAAACCGACTTCCAAATAAAAAAAAAATACTACAAAGTAAAAAAGGTGTTTTGTTAGTTTCTTCGAATTTTGACAACGACTTCCGAAATTAAAGTAATTTTTTACTTTGTAGTGTTTTTTTTATTATTTGGAAGTCGGTTGTATTTTTTTTTAAGTGTTTTACTTTTCAGTTTTGGTACCCTACACCTAACAAAACCACTGCAAAATCGCAGAAAAGCAAAACACGCAATTTCGATTTAAAACCCAAACTTCGTAACCGATTTTGATAAATGAGAAATGGGACCAATCTGCAAGTATATCTTTTCAGATAAAAGAATTTATAAAATCGGTTCATAATTGACGGAGTTATGAGGTAAAAAAACATAAAAAAACAACCGAATTGTGAACCTCCTCCTTTTTGGGATCCCGCAAACTTCCGAAAACAAAATCTGACTAAGCCATCCACATCCTATCAAACTGTATAGTCTAGTCATTTCGATAGTTCTCCTTACCTGTGTCAAAGGACTGGTGTTGGTAGTGAACACCCCTCGGAAGCCCCGCTCCTTGGCGAGGTTCATGGTGGCGTTCTCCAGCGCTCTGATGGCGGCCACGTTCTCCCGGGGAGTCAGGCTTTCTGCCGTCGCCATCATAAAAGAGTGGAGAATAGTACCTGGAAGAAAGAGATGGGAATATTTAGGAAACCAGAGTCTTTAATACGAAATCTGGTGACCAAATTGCCACGTCACAAAAAGCAATCTTCCACTGGTTGCTGTTTTTATGAAAACCGGCCAAGTTCTTCTCCTTATCGTATGGGCAATAAGGTCTAACGACCCCACACACACTAGTGTCAGAGTTTCTAAACCGCCTCAAGGGCATTTGACATGATTTATTTGACGACCGCCATTTGACGGCCGGGACCACCGGCTTATACGTGCCTTCCGGAGCACGGAATCATCGTTTTATCAGTCAATCAGCTGATTCAAGCCTGCAACGTCTTAGCCAAACTGGAAACAACTTTACAAAGTATGCTTCCCATGGGAATCGAACCCACGACCTCCGGGTCACAAAGCAAGTGCCTGAACCACTCGACCACGGAGACACCGGCCAAGTGTGAGTCGGTTATGTTACTTGTAAACCTTTGACTGATTGTAGGTTTACCTGTAAAGAACTATTTAACTGTATTCTTTTCAAAGTTTTAGATTCAGTTATTTCGGAAACTTTTACCAAAAAATTTCACCAATGTTTTTAAAAGACTTCAAAACAATTCTTTATTTTCAAGACAAGACTTAGTTGGTAACAAATTACCTCAAAGTCCCAGACCAGCCCAGTCGAAATCACACTCTATCTACACTCAGGATGTTGGCGCTTGCTCGTGCCGCTACGAACCACGGTGCGATTTCATGACCACAAATTGACTCTACAAAACTTTTGCGAACTTCCTTGATTCGCTACGGTACCGAAGAAGTTCTATAAGCAACCTGAATTTGTTATACATAGATGATATATGGTGACTCACCTTTTCCTGATGGTAGCACACTATCCCTGACGGAGCTCTCGACGAACTCCAAGAACATCATGATCTTCATGAGTCCTCCTGTCTCTTCAGACTCCACGTCTGGCTCGTCGCGAGCGTCGAAGTTCAGCGCTACAGCTACCGGGGCTCCAGATGCTGAGGGATCATTTGAATATTTTAAAAAAGTTCTAGCTTCTGCCAGAAAGAGAAATAAACATACGCAGACAACTACCTACTGAGAGATATCAATTAAATATTTCCATAATCTTTTATTAAGAAAATTCGCATTTTATTACACATTCAAGATCTGTATTTTATAAGATGTTGTTCCTGTATACGGGACAATCAGTTGGATCAGGTGAATCTGTACCAGTCACTAAAATCACAACAAAAAATCCTAAGAGTTTGTCATTTGAGCATTGTCTTTAATCGGAGCAGGTTGCAGAGGTTTTACTATCCGTGCACACTGAGGTAACCAACCCAATTGATAATGTAAACACAGAATATAACGCAGTGTTTGATCATGGTCTATGTAATACTGTGTACTTGCCATCCCTACCTTGTTGCTATTCCACCAACTTGCACTAAGCGCTTCCAAGCGTCTTTCATAATGCGCACAGCAAAGGAGTGGAACTTATTGCCTGCGTCTGTGTTTCCGAATGCTTACAACCCTAAGCTTTTCAAAGTTAGAGTGAACAGGCTACTTCTGGGTAAGCTCGCTCCATCGTAGACTTTGTCTCTGTCATCTCTGACCAACACTAGAGTCAAGAGCAAAACCATACAAGTAAAATAAAAAAAGTGTTAAAAAATACTAATACTAACCATCTTTAAGCACAACACTGAGTTTAGCGTTGAGGAGCGCCGGCCAAGTATCACTGATGAGCACAGCGTAATCGTTTGGCTCTATCTCGTGTTTCAAGAACTGCTCCAACTCTGCCTTGTTGTAGAACGATGACACTATCATTCTGGAAAGAGAGAAGGAGTCAGGCCCAGTACCGAAAAGTGGAGTGAAGAGTAAACTTAAAGATTTTAAAGATATGGCTTTTTCTGTATTGAACAAAAAGGTATTGAACGTAAAGGCTTTAGGTAAAACACAAAACAATCTAATTAAAAATTAAAGTATATGCCAATGTGAAGGCTACTGAGCGTAGCTGGAAAATGGTCTCAAGTATCTTGTTAATTCCAACTAATATGATGAGTATGATGGTATACATGGTCATCAATACAGACACGGAATAATTGCAATCGCCGTAAGATTGTAATAAGTCTATATTAGATTAGAAATCAACCTTTCGGCGTAATCACTGTTTATTGCATGCTCCTGTGGTAGGAACGATTCAAACGACGAACGAACAGAGGGCTAAGCACGAGTTTCTGCGTAATTTCATCGACAGCGTAAACGTATCGCTTGTGTCAATTTTTGTATGCAAAATTGATCAGCGCCATGTGTCCGTATTTGGAACTAAACTAGTCGGTAGCACAAGTTTCTGACATTTAACTTCGTATCGAGTTTACGTTCAAAGAGTAAAGTAACTATTACGTTTTAACGTTGCGTAAATGAACCAAATGTATGGAAATCGGTAGCACCATGGTAGCACGAGTTGTGTAGTATCGACTTTGTCGCTAGCTGGGACTTACGCACGTAAAAAACTGTCTCACTGACATTTTCTCGGTGAGACAGGTTACGTCAAACAATTATCCGTGTTTATTTTGGAATAAATACAAGAATTTGCAATTTTATCATGAAAACAAGAGGAAGGCCATGCTGCCTATTTACCATCCGATCTCCTGTATTCATAAAGACGCCAGGAGAAGTTGTAAAATGAGGTAGAATTTTATTTCATTTTCCTTGTAAACATACGTAATAGTTTCTCTTAAAAAACATATTATAAGTTTTATTCATGCGAAACACAGAGCGGCCCGGTGCCGCCTGCGGGCCTTCACCAAGGCATTCGTCTCCGTGCGTTTTCACCGCAACTCCACGTTGTCCTACTCCTGGAGCTACAAATCATATGAAGTTCCCACCACGCAGTATCGCGATAGGCATTACAAATAACTGCTTTAGGTACCTACAGCTAATATAATGAACGTGTGTGCAGTTTATTCATTTGTGCTCTATCATGCTTTACAACGGAAACATACCAACGCAAAGTTGTAATGTTATATAGAACTTGGAACAAACCCCACTGAGCAAATTATGTAGGTACTAGGCACCCGGATCTTTTTCCATCCCTCAGCAACTAAATACATTGTACCTGATACCCTTTCACAACAATCTAAGACTTCAAATTTCTTAATACATAACATATTCTTTAGCAGGTTTGTGATGATTGCAGTACCTCTTTAAATGGCAAGAACTATAATCGTATGCCACGTTACAAGTTACAAGCCTGTCGATGATGGCTAAAGACCGAGGAGAGAAGCAGAAAAGCACGACAAATATGAAATGGAACACCTTCGCAGTGTGACGATTGGTTTATTGTGAAGACCCTCCATAGAAACCTCCATCTTTCCTGTTGTCCTTACACCGTACTGCTAGCGCACTGTGAGGGGCACTTCTTTGAAAAAAAATTACCAAATCCTAAATAAAATCGTCCCGTACCTATACATGGCTTGCAAGGGGGCGGGTAGCCCCCTTTTGGAGTAAAAGAAAGTAAATGATCACCCCATGGATTTTATATTTCTGTGGTTCAACCCATTTCTTAATGTAATACTTTAATGAAACCTAAATACACAGAAATAAAAATAACATGCTTTTTTTTTCGAATTTGTCTAATATTGAACGTTGCATAGTTCGTCAAATCGAAGCTCCAAAGTCTTGAGCATCGACGCCGAGTTGCTGGTCTGTCGGTTTTCAATTGGTTACATTTTGGAGAGTGTGCGACGGAATTGCTTAATTTAATTCCGCCAAGCCCGTTCGACCATCGGACCGCAAGACGTACGGCGATGCGCCACCGGTACATGGTGGACATCCCACCTATACGCACAAAACGTTTTGGGAATACATTCATTGTGCGTACAGCTAAGGAGTGGAATTCCCTGCCGGAGTCTGTGTTTCCTGATAGCTACAACCTGGGAGTCTTTAAGGCAAGAGTGAATAGGTTACTTCTAGGCAAGCGTGCTCCACCTTAGACCGCATCATCGCTTAACATCAGGTGAGATAGTGGTCAAACGTATGCCTATCAATAGTAAAAGAAAAGTTCAAATTGTTTGTTTAAGAGTTTGCAAAGGTAATATCTTGAAGTCAGGTCCGATCTTCGATCACTTTTCCACGCGATCGAAGGATCCGATTATTTTTATTTGTTGGATGGATTTGCTCTTGACTCTAGTCTTGGTCAGAGATGACAGAAACATAGTCTACGATAGAGCGAGTTTACCCAGAAGGAGCCTGTACACTCTAACTTAAGATTAGGGTTGTAAGCGTTCGGAAACACAGACGCAGGCACATAGTTCCACTCCTTTGCTGTGCGCATTAAAAAAGACGTTTGGAAACGCTTAGTGCGAATTTGTGGAATAGCAACAAGGTGCAGTCCGTCTGGGTGTCCGATGGTAGAGGGAGCCGGTGGGATGAGGTCGTGGAGTTCTTGAGCACACTCACAGAAGTACAATCCGTAGAAAACCGACAAGCAGGCAACCTTGCGGCAATGAGCCAAGCTGTGTAGCTTGGCATCCACCAGTTTTTCGTCGCCGATAAGCCTCTTAGCTGAACCATCCCAAAGGTGGCTGCAAAACACCATCCAGAATCGGACTTGTGCTTATAGGGTCAAAAAGTGTCCTGGCCTGAAGTATCGCTTCACCCTATTCAGGATGCACACTTACACGCTTCCAAGCATTTCATTTTTAATTGCTTAAAAGATATGCTCCTGTATGACTGAAAACGCACAGTTTTTGTGGGAGAGCCTCATGAGCGAAGCAGCGGGGAAAGACGAATAGTAGTTGTAAATAAAATTACAGTATTGGTAATGCAGTAAACGGCTCCGACTAGGCTCGTGTACTAACAAAGGTCTTTGTTACGAACCAAAACACTGTGTGTTATTTATGTTATCATTGCTTTTCTCAAAACAGTTAGGGAAAACGGCACATCATGAGGAAACCTATATCATAGAAGAAAATCTCGAAGATATTGTGAAATCCAGCTAACCCTCAATGGGCCCGCGTGATGGATACCTATAACATGCAATATTTTCATTTTTTCTTTCATTTTAAAGAATTTCGTCTAGAATAGAAAGGCTTTAATTTATTGCCTGAATTTCGGTTTTAATCGGATAGTTGATATTTTCGCGCGAAAACTGCCGATGACGTCACTCCTGCCTGTCATTTGTCAAATCAAAGTCATAGAGCAAGATCCCGGTGATCCCAAACCCTACTTATTTTCTCAGTAATAAAATGTGTTGGATAGAATACTCAATGGGTAGAATAGCGTTCGAATACAATGTATGGTAGGCGTAGAAAATTACGCTAAATTTATATATTTTTTTTAAATCGACAAATTTTGTGGAAGTGCTGTCATTGGTTGAATCAATTCTCAACAACCAATCGCATCACATAACTCTGCGTTGATAATTTTCCACAGACCGGGCATTAGCAGATTACTACCTCCTAGACTTTTGAAATATGTCTTATACCTACATTAAAAAAGAAACTGAAAGCAGATAATGTACGCGTACCTACATAGTCATTACACAACACTTCTCTATCAAAAATTTTGTTACTGCGAAAAAAAGTAACGTCTGAGAACCATGGGATCTTGGACTAATAATTAACAGGTGTGACGTCACTAGACGCTGATTGGTGTATTAAAACACGTTCCGTTTCACGTTACTTTTAATTCGAAATAATTGTTAAAAATAAATGGTAACTGGAATAAAAACGTTGCACGTGCCTTTCCTTTATACTTTTTTAACATTTTTGTCAGACAATATTGATAAATATTATATATTATGCATCTTCCATATTGCGGCCGAATTCCTATCACCGAAGAAGCCTGTAGCCAAGCAATAGTTTGGAACTTTGTGTGCCTAGCTGTTATTTTAGGTTAGATCATTGAGTACTATATATATAATGATTAGATATTATTTACAGGTTGATTGGTAATTCAGTGCTTTCCTGCAAATGGGATATTCTAGTGCAATGCAACGATTTTGAATCGGCAACTTGGCGTCCGGAATTGTTTTCGAGCGAGAACACTTAAGGTTTTTTGAAGTTGTCTACATAACGATCAAAAGCTGAGCTGCTAATTATGAGAAATCTCCTCTTCATAAGTATGGAGGTAAAGTGCGTAAAGAATAAAGTATGAAAATTTCTTGAAACTTATCTCTTGTAATCTAGAAATCGATTACTCGAAAATGAAAACCCAATTTGGTCACCAAGTTATCTGGACAAAATCGTTTCTACTGTGCAATTACCAGTCACTCTGTATTATTAATTAATAAATAATAATATGGATGGAGGGAAAATATTATTTAGATTTAAACAACACTTTATATTTCATCATGAGTATGTACCTACACGGATCATACATAATTGAAATGGCAGTCATCATCATCATTCAGCCAATTGCCGTCCACTGCTGAACGTAAGCCTCCCCCAAAGAGCGCCAACCATTCCGATCCTGAACAGTCTGCATCCATCCGCTGCTAGCTACCATCTATAATCTTCATCGGTCCCTCGTGCCGCAGGGCGTCTCACACTACGTTTGCCCACACGCAGTCTCCACTCTAACATATTATGTATGCTCCTCGGTCCGTCTGTCCGTCTACATGGCCGGCCAACTTCCACTTCAGCATGCTGATTAAAATGGCAGTTTCAGCAGTAGGTATATTCCAAGCAAGCTGTGAATTTGCCACATTAATATAAGTTCCAAAAGTTTTCCACAATCTCTTTGTTGAATGTGCTGTTGTCGTAGTCTTAGAAGAAACTCAGTCCCATACTAAGTATTAGACGGTGATGTAAGCGATTGGAATGGTTTGTCTGCTCTTGGTGGCAATGTCGGCATATACTGTTGCGGTGTCGACAAAGGCTCTTGGCTAGAATCTGGAATAGTTTACTTGTCTTCTCCTGTTGATAAAAGAAGTTCAAATGTAAGAAAAATAATTCAAAGATTTTGACACTATGAAAAAATGTTTTGATTTTTAGTGTTTATAGACTTGGACTGGGTTGACTTGGATTGTGAAGGCCAGATAGGAAGTCATTCCGCGTAAAATAGGTAGGTACTGGTACTTATTCAGTTGAATTCGGTCTGACTAGAGGCCGACCTCAATATAGTTGGGAAACGGCAGATGATATTGGACATTGCAACAAGGAATTTCTTAGTAACAGCCTGAAGCCTCATTCTGAGTGCTAAGCAAGGCAATACTCTTAAGTCTTACTACATGAGACTTAGCATAATAATAGAAACATTTTACATCGTTGTATGAATCTGTGTAATACAATGATATTATAAGTAAAAAGGTGTAGATAGGTTACCTATACAACATTCGATCTTCAAAAACGTGAAACCTACGTGACGTGTGTCCGTTGACGGGGCAACGCGACACTGAGGTAAAGTGTGGCTAGTTAGCCACATTTTAACGTGTCGCTTGCTGAGCGCTTATAACCTATCTACACCTTTTTACTTATAATATCATTGGTGTAATAGGTAAAAGAGTACCTAGATTATAAAAAAATACAAATATGCTTACTTTTCTTTGAAGTTCTCCTTGAGGACGATTTGAATAAAACTTATTCTTGTTGACTTTGTTTATTAAACCATCTCAGAACTGTACAGTGCACATTTTCTAATAAAAGTTGGTAAATTACAATTTTTATTTGAAATGACAACAAACAACAATAGACATTTACTATTTAGGGTCAACACACACCACCACGCAACGCAGTGCGAGCGACTTTTACAAACCGCGGTATTAAAAATTTAAAAAGTGACTTAATGTTGCAAAATATGAAAAAACGATTGCAAAGTATGTAATTATTGTTATTACGACTAACCGAATGATTATGTAGCAAATTTTAGCGAACAATAATGTAGATATACAAAGTGTTACAGAATAAACGCAATACATCTCAAGAGGTCATTGTACTCATCATTATGAACAACTTTTACCATAGTTTAAACTCTTAATTCTTTGTTGTACACTAAAACACCTTATAAGTATTAGATAAAGACAAATAATAAAGTTCAACTACAAAGGCGAGCGTAACTCAAAGTCGAGTTTTGAGTGATAAAGAGAGATCAGCATAGAAGGTAGGATCCAGAGTACAAATAATATACGTAAATATACTACACACATATCTAATTATAAATAGATATATATAAAAAACCCGAATACGCGAAAAAAAATCACCTGTTCAGTACATTATGTCGAGTTATGCGCCCATTAATCAGCAGCAGGTCGATGTTTTTCGCTGTAATGATGAGTACCATGGCCCTTTAAGAGTCCTATTACGAATCGTCAATGCTCGTTTGCAATAGACGAAGTTACGTTGGTCTGCGTTGGGAGTACATCTATAGTCCGCGAAACAATTTTGATACTTACTAGTCTGAATAGGATTATAGTTTATTTGGGCGCTCGCGCGATACTGAGGAGCGCGCGCGCTGAATTGATGCAGAATATATAGTACTTTAATTTTATTTATTGTAATTTTGTTTTATTATATTGACAAACGAAAACTAATTAAACGTATTCATTGTAGATTAAAATTTTATATCATATTAATTTATTTGATAAAATTGTTTTTATTTGGAATATAATGGACGCTGAATCAAGACATTTCTGGCTTAAATTAGGTTTTCTTTACGTTTTTTTCCGTGAAAACTCAAGGAATTTAAAGAAATTCTAGAACTCCAATAAACAAGTAAAACATTCAACTTACCTTTTAGTAATTTCAGCTTTTAAAAGAATTGCTGAAAAACTACAGCGTCAAAAATCATGAATTACGGAAATTCATGATTTTTGACGCTGTAGTTTTCAGCAGCAGAAACATATTTCAATTATTTGATCCTGAATAACGATAGTGCCAGTCTCTTTCTTGTAAGTTAGAGTTACACATTTTCATTTTTCTTTTCGTGTAATTTACTATAAATATTTTACGAAATCAGTTTGCAAGAAAAAATGTCGGCGATGGAACTTTGACGGTCAAATTCACATTCTTACAATCAATTCTTTTAAAAGCTGAAATTACTAATAGGTCAGTTGAATGTTTTACTTGTTTATTGGAGTTCTAGAATTTCTTTAAAGTCCTTGAGTTTTCACGGAAAAAAACGTAAAGAAAGCCTAATTTAAGCCAGAAATGGCTTGATTCAGCGTCCATTATATTCCAAATAAAAACAATTTTATCAAATAAATTAATTTGATATAAAATTTCAATCTACAATGAATACGTTTCATTAGTTTTCGTTTGTCAATATAATAAAACAAAATTACAATAAATAAAATTAAAGTACTATATATTCTGCGTCAATTCAGCGCGCGCGCTCCTCAGTCTCGCGCGAGCGCCCAAATAAACTATAATCCTATTCAGACTAGTAAGTATCAATTTTTTTTCGCGGACTATAGATGTACTCCCAACGCAGACCAACGTAACTTCGTCTATTGCAAACGAGCATTTACGATTCGTAATAGGACTCTTAAGAGTTATTTAATTTTTTATTTTACACTTTGTACTTTTCATTTAACCGATATAGCAATCATGGTCCAAAGGACTTAGGCACCTATTAAGGTGAACATGAAAAGTTTTAGTGCTTTTGTCAATTTATTATTAGGTTTGCCATTCGTATATCGCAAATAATTTACAGCTACACGCGTTTGCATCAGTGTGCAAACGGTTTTATATTTTTTGTAATTTGAAGGAAACCGTCAAACGTGAAATGAAAGGTGTCAAACGTCGTTTGCGGAACCGATCAAAACTAAATAATTGATCATAAATTACGACATCAATAAACTGAAAATATTAACAGTTTTTGAATATAAGAATTTATAAAAATGATAAATATGTTTTAAACATGTGTATAAAATAAAATACTTTTTTAATTGTTATTATTTCCAGGCTCTTAATTGTTCAAAATAGAATTACCGGTTTTTTGTGTTCATTTTCAGAACGCACCATTCAGTTCAAATCGTTCCAATCGCTATTGGGTTCTCTGCCTAAATTAACCATCGTTCAATTATTACTTTCGAGTAGACGTTAGACGTTTATTAGAACTCGTGCTACCAAAACACCATCTCGCTGTAGCGAGTGCGTAAAGGTCTGGTAAAAACGTCACGATAACGTTACTATTTCGCAAGAAACTTGTGCTAGGGGTACAGATCTTTTAACCCCATCCAATTTCAATAGTCTCCAATTTCTTCGTTTTTTATTGACAAAAATAAGTTCTCAATTTCACGCCAAATTTTTTCTTCTTTTTTATTAAACTTTGCTTCAAACTAAGAATTTGATGCGTTCACATACATTTAATCTCATATACACAAACAACCAGACCCGGTACAACTATCTTTAGGCATACAAATATTTGTTCTGTGCGAGAATCGAATCCGTGACACGCAGCACAGCAGTCAATCGCTCAACCCCTGCTCCAATCGTGCCGTTAGATATTATGGACTGTGATATTGTGTCATGCTTAAACTTTTGTAGCTTCAAAAGTCTTTGAGTCACGACATGACAATCAGACCAAGTATAAATAGCATTTAATATCTACACTTACTCAATAACCTGCTGCTTATGATCATCAGTCAGTGGCTCAGCAGTAAACAGATCACTATCATCTGCTTCGTTGTGAGGACTGGTGCTCATGTGCGACAGAACCTCTCCCAGGTTGGCTGCTCCTAAGAAGTCACTGATGTCTGGAATAGGAAATAAATTTTGTTGGAGTTTATTTTACAGCTACAGAAACGGTTCCTAAATCTCTGAAATGGACACTTTACGTGATAAGAGAGAAAAATGAGACATGGACAAGATTAATAAAAGGTATCAAAGAGATGGACAAATTAAGGGAAGACTACACAATTAAAAGAATAAGTTAACTAGTTATTTCGAATCGATCAGCTTTGCCTTCGACAAAGGCCTTCTCTATATCATCATCATATCCAGTATACCTAATCTGTCTTGTGTTTGCTATTATCGCCCATTTTTTTTATTTCATCCACCAAACAAGTATAAATTGTTAGTAATAATAGATTATTTGAGTAAGTAAACTAGTCGTAAAGCACACAAAAAACATTATATCTGGAAACATTTATTAAATCCGTTTGATGTACTTACTTTTTCACTCTAAGTGCAAATTTATCAATGGTCAGATTATTTCGAACGTTAATTTCAATACAGAAGCTGTCACACGACAATTTCTATTCCTCAGGTAAAAGCTGAAAGCCTGACTATTGAAAAATCGGTCCTAAAACAAGTTATACTCACCAATAAAGTAGCCCTTATCCCTCAACCTGGTGATAGTGTAGATGGAGTTGAGTGAGTTCCCCCCGAGCTCGTAGAAGGCGGCGCGCACGGAGATGGGAGCCCTTGCGGCGCGGCCGAGCACGTCGCCGACCGTCTCGAACAGAACCTCGGCGGCGCGCATGTCGCGCGGACTCACAGACGAGTAGTCGATGTCCACAGGGATTTCTGAGTCATCTAGAAGAACCAACAGCTCCATTATTTGTGAATTAGCTTCATTGGCCATTGGGTAACAGCCGACATGAGGGACCATGTGGACATCGATAGGGAACGGAGGGCACTGTCGAAAAGAGCTAATATGATAGCCCGTAGGTTTGCACGTTGTTCAAATCAAGTTAAGATAACGCTTTTTAAAGCCTTTTGCACTTCTTTATACACGTGCAGCCTATGGATTTCCTACACACAAGCGGCTTACAGTGCCCTTCGTATCTAATACAATAACGCGTTCAGAGCGGTGTTGGGGCTGCCCCGCTTCTGCAGTGCCCCGCTTCTGCAGTGCCTCGGGCACTGCTGTAGCAGGCATGTTGCTAGCTGTGTCCGATAATATGTCTGTGTTTTATGTATTCTGGTTGCTGTATGGGTGCTTTTTGGTTACCAGAAATAAATGCTTTTTTTTTTTTTTTTTATTTGATTCATCAAATGAATTATGATTAATTTTTTTGGTTTTCTTAGTTTTTGGTATCGTTTTTGGGTTAGTTGTTTGGTTCATTGACATTTGCATTAATATTTTGTGTGCCCTTCGGCGGATCATAGGTTGGACGTAACATTATTTAGATAAGATCATTGTATGTACCCTGTGTTCACAAAACTAATAAATTAATTTGAATTTTGTTCTGTTTCACAGTTAGATTATTTAGATTCCTTAGAATACTCTTTTGAATTCTTACCGTGTTTTCTTTCTCGGGTCTCTGGAGACCCGGTCCTTTGGTAGGCGTACGAAGGGCCGAAACCAACTCGCAGAGGCCCCGTTAGAAATTTCAAATGTTATGGGGCACCAACCGGCGATTATCCCTGTATGCACTGAAAGTATTCCCAAGGACAATCCCCGGTTGGAGCAGTACTATTGCAGAATATGGAAACAAAAAAATGAAACGCTATGGGTTTGGGTGGCTTAGTGGACTGATAATCGTTTATTATAAAAGAACTATTGGCCCCTGCCTGACCACTAACAATATACACGGCTTTTAAATGGCAGGGGGTGACTTGCACACTCAATGAATGGGCCCCCGAAAACGGTCGCTAGCACAAAGTGACGTAGCGCCAAGGAGGCAACATAGCCTGAGGTGCTAGAGAAGTGGAGAGGTATACCACGGCTATCAGGACAATCCCGGAAATGCGGTCAAGATCCCTACCAGCATCTTACTGGATTATACATCCTTCTCCCGAGCACGTATGCTCTAGCGAATCTCCACTCAGACCGGACAATTAAGGCAGAATTCTTACCGTTATTGTTAGTGTTCTCGTACATCTTCAGTAAGGCTTGACGGTCCACTTTGCCGTTGACTAGCAGTGGTATGCTCTCTACTTCAATGACCTGTAAACATGTCAGGAAATTAGGCAAAATTAATATAACTACAGCTAGAACTTCTAGTGTTACATTGTTATAGAATAATCTGGGTCTGTTTCCATTATCATCATATTTTTACTCTTTCATTTACAAATAAATATAGTGGTGTTAAAAATATTTACCTGTGGTATCATATAATGAGTAAGGCTATTCTTCAAGGCAGCCTCAATGTGCTGTGCAGCTATTCTGGCTTCGGGCTTGATGGTAACAAATGACAGGATCTCAGGATTGCCGCGATCCAGACCGTAGCATAGCACCACACCTGTAAAATATAAACAATAATTGAAATAAACAACTTCGCATAATACAGTTAACCTTTTAAAAAGCTTTGACTTTTCTGTGAAAAGGAATGAAGTGTGATTCGACGTTTTTAAGATTGCTCATTGATACTTAAAACTTGGTCTTTTTTATATTTTTTCTAAGAAACAATGAGACCTGATTAGGTTTAACATGTTAACGAATTCTCTGCAGCAGGTGACATTTTTTGACCAGAGATTAGTCTTTTGGGTACGTTTCCACTTCCTTCGATGTGATTTTATTTTTGTATTCATTTAATTAAGTACATAGCAAGATCGAGCAAGAAGTAGAGGGTCGGCACTCATTGGAGAGTTGTACTCGCAACGCCCACAGAACGCATCTGCTAATGGCTTGAGAAGCCGATCGCAAGATAAAAAGAAAAAAATAATTAAGTTGTTTTAGTATGAATACTTAGTTATATTTTATGTTACCTGCTGAAGTGTATTATTATTTAACTACTGAATAAACTTTGAAAACCTCAGCCAAATACTTACACTTATCAACGCCATCAACCGCAGCCACAGCACGGTCGACCTCCTGCAGGTCTACCCGGTGTCCTCTGATCTTGATCTGAGAGTCTGTACGGCCAGCATACAGAATCACTCCCTTCTGAAGAACACCGAAGTCACCAGTACGGTACAAACGACCGAAATCTGAAAATAATTGGTCATTCTATATCAAGCAGTCCATTTTTATCAAAGGGTGGCTGTATTCGCGTCTGCCGAGGAGTCGATTCCTATTTTGGCTTATAGTTTTAGGTATCGAGTTTTTTCACAAGAAATTTCTCATGTGTAGCCTGTGTTATGTCCAATATTTAAATGGGAATTCAGTAAGTAGGATTTTTAAGGTATTCAGAAAAATAAATAATTACACCGATTTTTTTGGAGATTTTCTAATATTTTGCATTTTATATCATTTTGAGTTTATAGTAGGTGTCCTGAAGCAAATGACTAGAAACATAATATAAATACCTGGATGTGCGGCATGAGGGTTATCAACAAACTTGTCAGCCCCTTGTCCACCGACATACCCTGCAGCCAGGTTACACCCTGCCACCCACACTTCGCCAGGTTCTGCTTCCAGAGCGGGGTTCATCTCCTCATCTAGTAGATATACAGCGCAATTGTCTAGCGGAGCACCTGTGAAAATAAAAAAGGCATCAAGAAGTCATCTACATACATAAATAAGTCTTAGTTGGATTGAAGATGTCCAGATCAGGATTAACAAATTTGCTCTTTTTTCATTATAAATGTGCTATACTATCTACCATGGGTAATTTGGCTACTCAAAATAGTATACACATTATGTTACCAAAAATGATCAGTTGTGGGAATCTGAAATAACCCATTACGTGAATCCACTGTAACATTTAACAAAGAAATACTCTCTAGCAATAAATTGACTGCTGTAACTTACCAATCGGAATAGTAGGATGAATATCAAGCTGGCTAGTGTTCTCCAAAACATAATACGTGACATCTCCCATCACTTCAGTACTGCCATAAAAATTGGCAAGCTTAAAGCCGTTGTGGTCTCCGAAAGTCTGGAAGAACTGTGCTGCTAAGTCCTTGCTCAAGGTTTCTCCAGAACAGACCCAGAGTTTGAGGTTCTTCAGAGGTCTTTCTGAAGGCTTCAGTGACAGGTACATAAGGATGGAGCGTAGGAGAGTTGGTACTAGTACTAGACGTTGAATCTGAAATAGAAATGGTGACATAAGTTACAACTTACACATGCAAAGGATTTAAATTTCATGGACTGCAGTAGGTAGACCTACTATCTGGACAGCTAATTATAAGCCAGTCTATTCTGTTAAACTGTTAAAATGTCACGCTGACAAAAGTCAACAGTGCGGGCCTTGTCTACTACTAACAGTACCCTACTTTTAATAAGATTTTTTTATTTTTGCAAACTCACCTGATTATCAGCCAAAATATTGACAAGCTTCTGCGGATCTCTCGTGGTTTCCCTGGAGAGGATCAACAGAGTTCTGCCATGTAGCAGTGGACCCCAGATTTCGCAGACCGAGTCTACAAAGGTCAAGGCTGTTTTCCACACGCAGTTCACTTCGGAGTCGCTGTAGGGGAATGTGTGGAACTGCCACCAGAGCCGGTTGCAGACTGCTGCGTAACATAGGCGGACTCCTGGAAGTATGAGAATAAGGAATTAAGATATTTCACATAGAATTATGAATGTCAGCTTGGTGCTACGAGTACTGGTGGACCGCTCCCTTAGCAATAATGTGATAATTTTAAGGGTCTGATTGGTGGCAATAGACTGACTCCCTATTGCATGAGATTTAAAAATAACTGCCACGTCACCGTACATATAATGGCTGCCTCAGTATATCGCCAAGAAATCTTTCGTCATCGCATATAATATAATTTGGTTAAGATAATTTTTTTGACACAAAAAAAAACTAGGCTATATAAATATATATAATTATGTGCAATTCAGTAAGACTCACACACAGAAAATCATGAATGTAAACACCAACCTTTGGGAATACCAGTGCTTCCAGAAGTGTACAGCACGATAGCGATGCTCTCGCTCCTAACTTGAGTCAGTACTTCCATATCTTGGACGACATCAGCTGACTGTCCACTGGCTTCATGCGCTAACTCTTCATAGGATATAGCTGGAACACCACTCTCAGAGAACATAGCGGGGTTTGCTGAAAACAGAAGAGAATCCAAAATAAGATAGATGTTTTAAAAATAAACTAAAGAGGGAATCGAAAGCTGCAAATTAAAACAGCAGATTGCATTTCATATTTTTCTTCCTTCGTTCTATCAGTCAATTACAATATTAAAATAACGTACTGGAATACCTATCATCTGTTAACATGCTTGAGAAAATTTGACTCGTCATGGAATTTCATAGTAAAGAAATTTGTAATGAAACTTGATACGCAAACGCAAGACATTTAAAATTGAGTTAGATATTATATACACATATTAAATGATATAAATTGTGTGTGTCTCATAAAATTAAACCAAAATACTATGGGATTGTAGTTTTCATACTTTTCACTTACGATAACGTTACTCTACGTCAAAATATTCATGTTAGCCCCTCAGAGCAATTTTATTTTTTTCTATGGATCATGAAAGATCTTTTTTTTTTTGCTCTGATATAGATGAAAGTGTGTCATGACTATACAAGGACCTCTTTTATATTCATGACAAAATACCATTGTCTTGTCATCATCAAAGACTTCAGTGCAGTAAGGTCTAATAGCCCCACCCACCCTAGTGTCAGAGTTTCTAAACCGCCACAAGAGCCTCTGACATCGTTTAACACCGGCAAAGCAAAGCACCGGCCTATAAATGCCTTCCGAAGCACGGAATCATCTTTTTCAAACCATAAGTGATAAAAGTTACGCAGTCACTAACGTACCGGTGTCATCGTAAATAATAAGAGCTGGCTCAGCATCTTTCAGGATGTGTGAGATCCTGGTTTGGGGGAAACTGGGCTCCATCGGCACGTAGGCAGCTCCTGCCTTCCATGTGGCCAGCAAAGTGGTGATGGTGCTGGAAGATTTGAAAGTGTTATTTAACTACTTAACTAAAACAACCGGACAAGTGCGAGTCGAAGGGTTCAATACCATAATCTATAAAAACGGTACAAAAATCATGTTTGTTGTATGGGGCTCCCATACAGCAAACGTAATTTTTGTGCCGTTTTCGACCTTGCCTGCTCTTAAATATTTATTTTATTCTGTTTTTTTTTTTTATAATAGTTAAACACACTCAGTTTTAACAATAGATGTTGTGTATCTGTAGCTTTAGTATCTTACCTATGCGTAGGCTGCATGCACACAGCGATGACGAAGTCACCATCTCTGTTGGCACCTTTAGGTCTTGCCCTCGAGGTGATGGCTCTAGCGAGGGAGTTGGTGTGGGCTTCCAACTCAGCGTAACTGACGCGAACGCTGCACGTCTCGTCTGCAACAATAATTATAATAAATTAAGCGATTATCAGTCCACTAAACCACCCAAACCCATAGCGTTTCATTTTTTGTTTCCATATTCTGCAATAGTACTGCTCCAACAGGGGATTGTCCTTGGGAATACTTTCAGTGCATACAGGGATAATCGCCGGTTGGTGCCCTATTACATTTGAAATATCTAACGGGGCCTCTGCGAGTTGGTTTCGGCCCCTCGTATGCCTACCAAAGGACCCGGTCTCCAGGGACCCGAGAAAGTAAAGAATAAATTATTAGCTGAAGTAGGTAACTTGATTCATCATCATCGTCATATCGACCGAAAGACGTCCACTATTGACCAAAAGCTTCCCTCAAGTGTCGCCACAACAATCGATCCTGTGCATTACGCATCCATTGGTAACTTGATTACATAAATATAAATGAAACAAACTCTCTGGTTCTACAACTAGCAATTGACTAGAGCAATAAGGAATATGCATAAAAAATATTTATTATCTAAACACTTTATCTAAAAATATACAAAAATATATTACTAACAGTGGAAATAGAATCAAAATTGCTCGAAAAACAAACGAGATATAATTATTTTAAACAAATATATCTGTCCCTCTCGCGTAAACGCTGTTTTCTATGGCAGATGTATAGACGTCACGTAATGTGACGTCAAATTCCATGTCGGACTTCTCGTTCTAAAATTAATCTTTGAAGCGTTATAACTTCATCGCTGATGAAGATATTTAAAAAATATTTTCTAGAGTGTTTACTGGACCTTATAAGTAATTCATTTTATAAATAAAAAAATCGCGTGCATATTCCCTATTGACTAGAGCAATTGCATTCCTTTTTTAAAAACAGATATTTTGTTAACGTAGCAATCCCAGATTAGGAAAATTAGTAAATGTTACCACTTATTCATATACCATTTTATTCATATATTTATAAACATATTTGCATATGTTATTTGTAAGTAATTATATTTATTTGTTATTTGATATATTTTATATACTGATCTCTTCAAAGTTGCCCAATCATCTTTAATATTAAGTCTGTAAATAGCATATTCATCCACCCTATGTATCTGCCGTGGATAACTATTATTGGCTAATCATGTAATCTTAGATAAGTACTTAGTTAAGAGTTGAAAGCTGTTGTTATCCCTAAACATAAATAAATAATGTGGAAATTCAGTGTAACTGCAAACCGGTGGAATTCAAAGCAAGGCACACAAGTATTCATAAAAATGAATAGATTTCTTTATGAGGTTATAAAGGTCCATTCGCAAAAACTAGAGTTAACTTTAACACCGAGTAAGTTGTTCTAAGTTCTAACTATGTATGAATAATAATATGTATGTATGTAATATTTGTTGTTTACCCTCGCGGGTAATAATAATAAGGAGAAATAATCACAGTGTATGGTCGATATCCAGTAAAAGGTGAGATCTGAAATTTATTTACGTTTTGTGACCAAAATTAGAATAATTAAAAAAGCGAAGACCAAAATAAATGACAGTCATTTGTTCTATGGGTCACTCTATGAATAGGCTTGTCCACTGAAAAGATCTTATTAGTCTGACAGTTGGATTATCAAAAAATATTAGACCCGATTTTTTACTTTTATTATGTCAAGCAAAATTGACGAAGATACGACGGTTTTAAATACTTAAAACGTCACGCTGTGGTATAACTTTTAGTGCGTTCTGACTCACGAACCCCAACTCCCAAGTTTTGATGCGTTTTATCTTTGTCAATATTCATTGATTTACAAAAACAAAATATAAGTGTCCATTATTTTTCAATAACCTAACCCATAATCTCTAACTGACGGACTAATTAGATTTGCATTTTATTGATGGTGGAAATTAGCCTATTCTATCGTTCGTCAACTTTTTATTACTCAATCAACGAGTTATGATGACCGGCTAATTTGGCATCAAATTAGCTTAATCTTTGTTCCCTGAATCAGTTTACATCTAGGTGCACAAAAGAATATACTTAACTCCTAATACTAATCAGCTTATTGCTTTAAACTATCTAAAATTACTTAATGCCGTAACTACAGTTGTAGTTATCATAAATTACGTGCAGATTTCGTGCTCACCTTTCTGTTTATTAAATTCAAAAAGCCAATTATATTATCAGTTTTATCGTCTCCTATAAAAAGTGTCATTTAAAGCAATTCTATTCATTGATGTGAAAAATGTAAAAAGTGGGAAAACATAATTTCTTTCGTTCATTTTGAATCTCCAAGAACAGTTGGGCAATAATTTTGTAAATTAATATGTTTTATGAAATCAATGAGCACTCTATTTTAATTATCTTGATCACGGACGACATTATTTTAATTATATCTCCATTTAATTACTATATTGTTAGTCAACACTTGTCTAGATATAGTTTTATTTTTTCTTTTATTTATTTCTGCTGCAACTGTTACAAGGTTACATTGATCATGTCTTTCTAACTATGAATTTATTCAAGAAAAAAATTCGAATAAAAATAATGCAATCATATCACATTATAGTGTTTTAGGATGCTTATCAAACGACCTGGTTTTGTGTCATTCATGTTTGCGCAAAACCGAACTAACTTCCTTGCAGTATTTCGCAAAAGGCGCAACCCTGTTTTGTTTAACGCGGTCAGTAACAATAGCATCCTGAAATCATTAATGGCGAGTCCTCACTCTCCTATTCTAAACAAGGTACTTGGTGGTGAACATGGTCAGGTAGGGAGCGTTCTCTGCAGAATCATCCTCAAACACCCACTTCAGGATTTGTTTCTCCACTCTGAGTTTACGAACAGAAGGGCCTAAGTAAGATTTGTTATCCGAAAATATTAAATAATGTCTTGTCAAATCCTATCTTACTAAATACTATTTATAGTAGTATTCATACTCACAAACTTTCGCATTTATAAATGCGAAAGTTTGTGAGTATGAATGGTTGTTTGTTACTCTTTCACGCAAGAACGGCTAAAAGGATCTTCATGAAATTGGGCACAGAGGTAGATTATAGTCTGGAAGTTCTAGTTGAAGTTTCATGTGTTCCAGACTGGAACAGATGGGCTTTTTTATACAAAACGGGGAAACTGTTGGGCCAAATCTCAGCTGACGGAAAGTGATGATTAGGCCGAAGATGGAAACGAGTTTCACCCGGAATCCTCTTACACAGAGGAACTGGCTATCATACCTCTAACTGCCGGAACACAACAACGCTGTTAACATAGTTGTTATGGCGACAGACTTAGACATGATGGTGGTAGCTTGCCAGGTGGACTTAGAACAAGTCCTACCACCAACCAAACCGAGCAAAAAATTTGCTTCCGCTGGGAATCGAACCCGTGACCTCTGGGTCTGAATCAGGAGGTATAACCTATCCAGTGGCGGGGCAAGACTAAAATTTGATGTGGGCACGATTGGTATTTGTGGAAGCACTTTAGTCTTACCTAAGAATATAGTGTTTTTTGACGTTTTCAGAGGTTTTGGTTTCTACGATTGAGTGTGAGATGTGGTGAACTCAATCGCACCCCGCAATGAGTAGTATTGATTTTCTTTTGTCTTTTTGTGTAAAAATTGAAAATATTGGGCGAATGTAGAAGAATTCAAGAAAGAACTAAACTAAAAGCAGCTACGATGTAAGAGCGAGCGTAGTGAGCTGTTGGAGTAAATCATAGTGCCCTGCCGCGGCTAATATTTTGACAAAACTTATTGAAGTAAACCTTAACAAAAAAAAATCAAATAGCAAGAGCAAGCAAAGCGAGCTCAATTTGGAAATAGACACGTATAAGTTGGAATTTTTCTCATTGCTTTAGCTACGGTTGTTAGTTTCGTAATGGATGGATACCCATCGGTCCAACCTCAGCAAACGTTGCTTAACCTAGCAGATTGACATGTGCAGATGTAATTATTAAGCCACGATCTCCTACTTTTTAATAGAGATCGCAGTCCATATTCTAAGGCTATGCGCGGACTGGTGACTTTTTCCGCGTGACAGTACATTTCTCTCTTTCGCAATTGTGAAGCGCAACAGAGAGAGATATACTGCAGTGCGCGCCTAGCTTTAACAACTCAGTCTCCACTGACAAATTCATTGGTGATGAAATCCCTTGGTAAGACAAAAGTGTCAACTGTCAAATATCTTACAAATGTAATTTTCCACAAATGAGCCTCGACATGTGGTCATCCATCTACAGAACGCCCTCTTCAAGTGTTGCTTTACCTTTAATTGCTGTTTTTGCTTAGCCACAAGCTCCTACTAGTCTTAATAGAGATGTCAGCTCATTCTCTGAACTAACAAATAAATTCACTGGCGATGATTGACACGGGGTTAATGGGTCGATCACACGCCACACCATACATTTACACAGTGGCTTCACGGTGACAAAGTAGTTAAGGCAATTTTATGTGAGAACCACTAATTAGTATCGTGCAATCATGTCGACCTACTTTAGTATTCATAATATTGAAATCTTTATTGTTTTCATCTATTCAATTGCTTTCTGATTTATGTTTGACATAAACGGGTTTGGGTTGATATTTTATTTATTTACTGTATAGTTGTTTTGATTATCTTTACGATTTAATTATTAAGCTACTTGTTACAAAAAACACAATTTTCAAATGGCTAATCTCCGAAATGGCTGAACCGATTCCGAGGAATTTTCACTTGCAGATAGCTGATGATAAATTGAGTAACTTTTGCTATTGCAGAAAGGGAAATCCACACAAAAAGAAAAATTTATGAAATTGTGAATATACGCGAACGAAATCGCAGGCAGCAGATAGTTGAAATTAAATGCATTCTTGTATTGCTTCTGAGACAAAGGCAATGGAGTTCATAGAAATAGTAAACCTTATTATAAGATCAATAAAAAGAAAATCGTCGAAATTAAACAGTAAGTATCTATGTAATTGCTTCGTTTAAGTATACATAATTTGATTCTTGGAGACATTCTTTGAAATCTTCCAGCGTTTATTCTACTTTTAAGGGTTCCGTAGCCAAATGGCAAGAAACGGAACCCTTATAGATTCGTCATGCCTGTCTGTCTGTCTGTCCGTCCGTATGTTACAGCCACTGTTTTGGAAACTATAAGAACTATGCTGTTGAAACTTGGTAAGTAGATGTATTCTGTGAACCGCATTAAGATTTTCACACAAAAATAGAAAATAAAAACAATAAATTTTGGGGTTCCGCATTCTTAGAACTGCAACTCAATATTTTTTTTCCATCAAACCAATACGTGTGGTGTATCTATGGATAGGTCTTCAAAAATTATTAAGAGGTTTCTAAAATCATTTTTTTCTAAACTGAATAGTTTGCGTGAGAGACACTTCCAAAGTGGTAAAATGTGTGTCTGGCCCTTAACTTCTAAAATAAGAGAATGATAAAGGGTATCATTTAAGCTATCGCCAATTTAATTAGTTTTGTGTTTCTTAAATAATAGGGTTTGCCCACAAAATAGTAGATTTGTCACCAAAATGAAGTCACCAAATAATATAAAATCAATTCCACAATAAATCACCTAAAATCATGGAGATATAGGAATATATTGCTCGGCTCGTGCGTAGGTCACAGTTCTAACCTAACCTAACCATTTTTCTTTTAATAAATCAATTTATTTAGTGACAGATCTACCATTCTGAGTACAAAGCTATTATTTAAGTAATAAAACTTTGATAATTATTCATACCTGGGAACACTTTTTGTTTACTGGAGAAAGTATATATTTCGTGGCGATAGATCTATTTATTAGGTGATACAACTTGATGACAAATATAAATTTTGGTGACAAGAAATATAGTCCCCAATGATAAACCTAAAAAAAAATAAACGAAATACATTACCATATAAACTTCCACCGAAAATTGGTTTGAACGAGATCTAGTAAGTAGTTTTTTTTAATACGTCATAAATCGTAAAGCGCAACTTTTGCTTGCAACCTACAGGTTTGTACGGAACCCTCGGTGCGCGAGTCCGACTCGCACTTGGCCGGTTTTATTGATTGGTCACTATCCTATCTGATGGTAGGTCAATTGGTAAGTGATGATGTGGTCGACAATGGAGCACACTTGCCTAGAAGCAACCTATTCATCATCATCAGCATATCAGCTGAAAGACTGCTGGACATAGGCCTCTCCCAAGTGTCGCCACAACAACCGCTCCTGTATGTCTCGCATCCATCAGCTACCCACGACCTTCACCAGGTCATCGGTCCATCTTGTGGGAGGCCTTCCAACGTTGCGTCTTCCGGTACGCGTTCGCCACTTTTCGACCCTATCGATCATCCGTTCTGCGAGCAATGCGCCCTGCCCACCGCCACTTTGTTGATCCTTCGGGCTATGTTGGTAACCTTAGTTCTCCTGCGGATATCATCACTCAATCACCTATTCACTCTTCACTGAAATCCCCGGCTTCTACTCGTAAGTATCAGGCTATCTTGTGCCTCTTCTTCCCTTATATATTTCCAATACCTAGCCATTTTCACAGTAGTCGTAATTAGCCTTAAAGGGAGTGACTACTGTTTCGGGTGACGTTATCATATTATTAAAATACCATCCATCGTTTTAACTCCTCACATTCACACTGAAATTTTTCACAACTTCACACAGTCACTGGTTCCAATGCCATCGCGTAACTAACACTTCTAGCATACCGTAGCTCAATCTTATCATTGGTATTTAAATGAATAAGTTTGTGCGACAGGCTAGCTATGGAGACCACAGATATAGTCCTTTGGGTCAGGTGTCCTCACCAGCATACACCAGCACAGTGTTGTCACATGAGAGCGCTGGCCAGATAAGAGAGGTGTTTTGGAAAAGGTGCAGCCGGAACCCTCACTCCAGAGGCAAGGAGCTCATGTTTGGCATAAGGCATAGTCCATTTTGTGCTGAATATTTACCAGCATCCACTAGCGCAGTATCGTTGTTGCCAGCCAGGTGAGCTGTCTCAAGACAATCTATACTATATACTATATCTATACTAATATTATAAAGCAGAAGAGTTTGTTTGTTTGTTTGTTTGTTTGGTTGAATGCGCTAATCTCAGGAACTACTGGTCCGATTTTGAATAATTCTTTCAGTGTTGTCCATTAATCGAGGAAGGCTATAGGCTATTATCATCACGCTAAGACCAATAGGAGCGGAGCAGTAATGAAAAATGTTACGCAGACGACGTTGCGCGGGTCAGCTAGTCGTTGATAAAATCGTACAAGTCCTGTTTCGCAAAAGGGAGGAGAACGCCCTCTTACCTCTTGCCTCGGATTTCCCTCTTCGTCCCTGGAACCTAAAAGGATCCAGGGACGAACTAGGAAACCCGAGGCATGGTGCATTCGCGGGCCTGTGGACGGTGAGCTATGGGCAGCTCGCCGTCCGTCCGTCATCTGACGACAGGCGGTGTCGACTGCGCGTTCGTGTTCCACGCGTGCCTTATAGAGAGTCAGCATTGGGAGGGGCCCAAAAGGGCCGACGCCTGCCGGAGTCGCGGGACTATTCGAAAGAGATACCGTGGCTCCGGAACACAAAGGGCACTGAAGGAACATGGATGGGTTTTAGTCAGTAGAAGGCTGACACTCCCTCTCGCTGCGCCCAGAGCGGGAGAATTCATTTCATGATTTCCCTGGTGTATTATGTGTTGTGTACTTACCAGCATACACCAGCGCAGTATTGTCACTGCTGGCCAGATGAGAGAGGTGTTTCGGAAGGGGGGCGGCCGGCACAAGGGTGCGGGCGCCGCTTACTACGGAGACCCGAGGCAGGGAACCCATGGTTGGTTATCTGTGGGTAAAGAAATGTTCAATGAGGATAAAGGCCTTCTTTAGGAGCAGAGAAATAGGTGACTCTGTAGATTACTGGTCATAAAAGGTGTAAGAACCCTAAAATGCATTTTATACTTTTTTTTCTTTTGCCAAGTCATTGGTTAACTGTTTTATAATATATTTTTTTATTTGAGAAAGGTTTGCTCTTGACTTTAGTCTTGGTCAGAGATGACAGAGACAAAGTCTATGATGGAGCGAGCTTACCCAGAAGGAGCCTGTTCACTCTAATTTTGAAGTGATTAGCGTTGTAAGCGTTCGGAAACACAGAAGACGCAGGCAGAGAGTTCCACTCCTTTGCTGTGCGCATTATAAAAGACGTTTGGAAACGCTTAGTGCGAATTCGTGGAATAGCAACAAGGTGGGGATGGTAAGTTGCAGCGCGTCTGGATGTCCGATCGTAGAAGGGGGCCGGTGGAATGAGGTCGTGGATTTGGGCCCATTAAGTGATTTTGTTAACGAAAACATATAGGTGGCCATAATTAAATCTCCCAAAGGTACTGTTATATGGGCACTTGGGGCAAAAACAGAAAGAAAGAAAAAGCGTTTATTTGGGCAATCCAAATAATAAGTAGGTACGTTTTATGGCCAGGGTCAGCCAGGTAATTTTTGGTTATTTTTCGAAAACTCTTTACACATTCAGTGTGCGTAGAGCTAAGGAGTGGAATTCCCTGCCTAAGTCTGTGTTCACTGATAGCTATAACCTGGGAGTACTGAGGTCAAGAGTGAACAGGTTACTTCTAGGCAAGCGTGCTCCATCTTAGACCGCATCATCGCTTACCATCAGGTGAGATAATGGTGAAACGTATATATATCAATAGTAAAGAAAGTATTATTATTTTTCTTAAGAACCATTTACAAAGTGCTTCACTGACAATATTGCAATGTAAAGTACTCATAACCTTCCTCTGAATAGGCTAGATTCCATTATCCACAAATTGCAAAACTATTTAGTTCGCCAGTTAGAGTATTGAAAAATAATGGACACGTATTTTTTGTTTTTGTAAATCAATGAATATTGACAAAGATAAAACACATCAAAACTCGGGAGTGGGGGCTCGTGGCGTCACGACTCACTAAAAATTATGCGAAGGAGTGACGTATTGAGAATTTTAATAGCGTCGTAACTTCGTCAATTTTGGGTCCCGTAACAAAAGAAAAAACACGGGTCAAATATTTTTTGATGCTCTAACTGACGGACTATTTAGATTTTTTCAGGACACAAGCCTATTATGGAGCTATCAAAATGACTGATTCAAACCAACCAAAAAAAAGAATGCAGTAGGTACAGACTCAAACTATCATGGCAGACCTTCTATTTGTCAAATAACCTGATAAATAGGTCACTGTATGATCACTATTCAACAACTTCAATTCGTCTTGAATGGCTCCAAAGTGTATGTTCATTGAATAATAGGTCCAATTGCCCATCAATTACTATAGCTAGGAATATACTGTGATTTCACTGAAGGAAACGATAGTGGCTAGGGTACACGATTGGAGTTTGCTTCTGACCGAAATCGATGTAAATTTTATTGTTCTTAAGCTAGTTTTATATAAGTTAGTGATTGGAGTATCCTTTTAAGCAAGTAATGCTTGTGTTAGGAGACTCAGCTCTTCTACAGCAAATTGTGAATAAAAAAGCATTGAGCGTGAATGGTTTTTGCTGTGGTGACCTCAGAAGACCGTGTAATTTATTGATTAATAAATTGCAGATGTAACTCGTGTGGTCTCACCCTAAAGCCTTGGCTTACTTAGCTTTTTGCGATGGGCAGTAATCTTAACTGAGGTGTGTGTTTAGTCATTAATTTAACTTTAATCGTCGTCGAGTAGTATGTTAAGTAATGGGTATAGCTGTTTATTGCCGACTTACGATTAAATGGCTACTGTTTGATAACATACTTATGTTTTCAATACAATTCAATTACTTATTTCCGATTTTAACAATCCATATAATATTCAACTTTTACCTTTGAGTACCTATAATTTAAACACTATGTTACGTAAATTATTATTCTTCTTCGTTTCGTGTCGATGGCTCATATTAAATGCCGGCCCAGTGTTGAGCGACATGTACACTTGTACAGCTCTATCACTGGCCTCGTTTAGATCTTGGATGGTGCAGGTGTGGTGGCAACTATGTTAGGTGATGCATGTCCTGAGAAAGCAACTTTGCCGGAGAATGCACCATTTGCCTAATGGTCTGCTAGTATAAAGATAAAATAGTTTAGTTTATTTGCACCTTCAGGTTAAATACATAGGTAGTAACTTAATTATGGTTCACAATAAAAATAAAAAAAATAGGCCTTCAGGTAAGTAAATAAATGGTAAGTAAAGTCCGAGTTGCAGCCAATACCTAAGCTAAGATAACTTAATATCTTATAATTAAAATAATAAAGATATATTTGAGATCCTTGCAATACGTCTTTTCATCTAACATTAGACAACCGAATTGAGAACCTCCTCCTTTTTGGGAAGTCGGTTGAAAACAAAGTCCTCCGCCACGTCTGTTTGTCTGTTCGCGAAAAACTCAAAATGCTGCATCGATTTTCATGCTGTTTTCACCAATGGATAGAGTGGTTCTCGAGGCAGGTTTTACTTTAAAAATTTTCAAGCGGGCTTGGTCGCGAACATCAGCAAGTTTCATCTAAAACACACGTCACAAGCCACGGTTAATTTTTATTTTTTTTCTAATTGAACCCCCATATTGATGTGATCTCATACTCCAAACTTATTTATGTTACACATCCTTTTTAGGTCACACAAGTTATTGTACCAGATTTCAACTGAATCGGTCAAGTACATTTGGAGCAATTTGACCCAATTGGGTTTGGACCTAAAATGGGACAAGGACACGAATCTATTGATTAATTTTAAACTACTAGTAGAACGACAATGCTATAGAGTTCCTATAGAGGTGAATGAATAATTGATGATATTTACATCAAAGATAGAAAGCCTTTGTTGGAGAATCAGTATCAAGTACCAAACCTGGCTTTCTAAATAGACGCCTGTAGTAAAATGAAGAGCGTTATTTTGCTGAGTGCAAAATAAACTATTGCTTTCTTTGTTCTATCAAAATTTCTTGTTTTACCTGAAAGAAAATACTTCTCGATTGGTCCCATTTAAATTTTATCAAAATCGGTTAGGAAGTTTGGATTTTAAATAAATAGCTGGAATTCGTTTAATCGTTAAGTAATCGAAATTGCGTATTTTGCTTTCTTGCGATTTTGCAGCGGTGTTTTTAGGTGTGGGGTACCACTAAATAAAACAAAAACTTAAAAAAAAACAACCGATAACGAGAAAACACAACAAAGTAAAAAATAACTTAAACTTCGGAAGTGTTTTTGTTAGTTTCTTCGTATTTTGACACCGACTTCCGAAGTTAATGTTATTTTTTACTTTGCATTGTTTTTATTTTATTTAGAAGTCGGTAGTATTTTTTGTGTTTTAAGTTTTGCAATAAACCTTTTATTTCTGAAAACACAGCCCTAAACTGAAAGCTGTTTCTGTTGATAGGTTGGCATCACAACAGGGGCCCGAGTCTGCTATTACAATAGTGTCAGAATGGTCGATCACTGATTTCAAAATGGTTGATTTTGACAAGTTTGGTAATCTACTAACATAATGGCGTCATTATGACATTCCAATGATCCACCACTGACACGCCATTGAAAGAAAGCCATATGAGTGGTAATCTCGTACATAATGACAGATTTAGTATTTGCGAACTTCTCACTACTTCAGATTGCTTATAACACGAATAAATAATATGTAAAACTAAATATAAATAAAATGTGGCATGAATAAATGCTCAAATTTAGCTCGGTTTTATAATAATGGCAATACGGCATTCCTACCGCAATTCTATTACGACACCATTGACGTACCAGTGACCGGTCACTGACGTGCCAGTGTCCGTGCCATTATGTATTTAGCAGATTACGAACTTTTAGCAAAATGACAATGGCATGACAATGACATCGTGTCGGAATGACAAATTTTTAATAAAAATAGCAGAGTCTGGCCCCTGTAGAGATGCTGAATTAAATTCTGGATATCGCGAGTAAAACATATTTCTGGTTTGCGACAAAATCTAGAAACCAAAAATATTTTTGGATCGGTTCCTTGCTAATAGAATCAATGTAGGCACATCAAAAATTCTACATTTGAACCTTAGTAACATGACAGCTTCCTAATTTACTACTTGCCGGAAAGTGGCAGATACCGTAAGATAGTAATAAATCTTGATTAGATTATAATTTCTCTAAATATTTTGGGCCAAGAGTTTTCCCGTGTAGCATAAAAAAATATATATATATATCTTTTTGTATATAATATATCCCATCCAAATTCAATAGTTTCCAATACATCTGTGTCTTATCTATACTAATATTATAAAGCAGAAGAGTTTGTTTGTTTGGTTAAACGCGCTAATCTCAGGAACTACTGGTCTGATTTGAAAAAATCTTTCAGTGTTAGATAGCCTATTTATCGAGGAAGGTTATAGGCTACATATCATCACGCTAAGACAAATAGGAGCAGAGCAGTAATGGAATATGTGACGCAGACGAAGTTGCGCGGGTCAGCTAGTTTAGAAATAAAAGTTTACTATTTGACGCGATATTTTACAATCTTTCGAAATTTGCCGGTGTCATACCCACATAAAGATTGACGGCCCCGACCGTGAATTGAAAAACTATTCCTATCAAAATTTAGTAGAGGTTGACCCTACAGTCCAGTAGAAGTAGAACTCGGAATGTGCCAATGATGTCTTTTTTAACCCCGCATGTAATAGCGGGCGGCTATCAACAGGACACGGGTCTATAGGTACCAACCGCGAATGCCACAGGAAATTAGTATGGTAACCAACCGATTAAACCAACCTTCAAAGTTAAGGTTCGAGAGCACATTCGCGCTAATTTTTGTTTGCATAAACTGTTCAAGTATATTCGTGTATTAGTTTATTAATTTTATTGTGTGTTTAGTTTATCTGTGTATTAATTTTATTATTAATCGCGTTTCTGGTTTCTCTATACCCATATTGCACTTACCAATATTATTCTCTGCATCACCTAACGGTTGACTGGTGTGCGCGTAAAGTATTAAATAAATAATTAACTGCGGGTCGAGAAACTTCTGGATTCACCCAGTATTTTTTTTTTGACAATCATTCTCGCTTATATAGAGTTTCACTTTATTAAGAGCGACAGGGATTAGTGGCTTATATGTAGAACAGAAAATGAGAAAAGATGCATTTTGATACTGCTGGTACAAGTTGGACCAGTAATTGACCTGATGTGCTGGATGATGTGGTCGAAGTAACCAATTAACTCTTAATTTAAAGACTCCCGGGGGGTTGTAGCAACCGAGAAACACAGACTCTGGCAGGACATTCCACTCCTTAGCTTAACGCACAATGAATGTGTTACCGAAACGATTTGTGGTAACACTGATGCATCACCGCCGTACGTCTTGTGATCCGGTGACGTAGCACACTCCCCAAAATGCAACTGATATAAAACCGACAGGCCAGCAGCTGAGCGTTGCCATTCTACACTGAAACCTAAATAGGTACAAACGCCAGCCCATCAAGGTACCCGAAACTGTCAAATTTTGCCAATCAAAATTAAACTTAATCATTGTTGTTATAAAGTTGAAGATCTTATACAGAAATTTGACAGATTGTTGTAGCATGACGTACTTTTATTTTACCAGGAACCATAAGCCATATCAAAACTATGAGGAAGTAATAACCTTAAGTGCAATTGACTGGATTCCCTTATTACGATGATGTTACAAAGCCGACTCCTTGCGTCAGTGAAGTTATTAAAAGCGCATTATTTCTGTATATTAAATACGTACCTACCTTGTATGTTTTCATTAAGGTAGGCCTTGGGTATTTGAGTGCATCAAACAATCCCATTTATTTGCAAAGTTGTTTGTCTGAATGTGTGTGTGTGTGTGTGTGTGACTGGAAAACTACTGCGTTGTAATGTGGAGTTCATTCGAGTAATACAGTAGTCACTTTTTAGATATAATTTTAAACGTAATGATGGCGTTCAAAAGTGCCGTTTAATGGAATGGATAGAAAAAACTATTTTGACTTTTTTTGTAATACTCTTTTTGGGAACTAATAAGTTGCGTTTGCACTAAAGAAAATAAACTTTTATCTTAAAAATTAAGTAGTAGTTAAATACATTTTTACAACCTATTTTGTTCAAAATCCTTAATTCAAATTTGGCTGCTAGCCAGCACTTTTTGAACGTCAAGTTTTACAAAAGACACTCCCTAAAACGCCCGCCCGTGTTTTAGCTATGGAGAAAAAATGGCGCAACAAACTTCTCAGCAACAATTCTGTCTGTTACGTTTTAAGAACTTGCATTTGTACAACAGTATAATTACTTATATGAAAAAGAGTTGACGTAACATAGAAAAAAATCGTATCGGGTAGGTATTAATCAAACGCGACCATCTGAATAAAAAAGAAAGCAATCAGGCCATTTCGTTCGGTGATTAATTTTTGCTACGAATAAATATTATATAACCTAATGCAACTATATTATTAGTAGGGAAGGAATAAAATCCATAAATTTTTTAACAATGCAAAAACAACTATGAAAGTAATTGAAATTGACCTCTAGAAAATCGACTAAAACGGCGATATTTACCACAATTTACAAGACAAATTATATTGTCTTGTAAAAGACGGACAGTTTAAAGACAGGAGCCCTTTAAAGCATGTCAAAGAGCAGCAAAATAATATATAATTAGGTATGTTAAGTTATAAACACAGATTGATAGACAAATATCCCTGTTTAACCAATTCTGTAATAAATTTAAAGACAATTTGTTTGAGTTGTTCTTGACTCCATTATGGAAAGTCTACTGAAAATGATGAATGGGAAGAATGGATTTAAATTCAAGGATACATGGTAGTTTTTCTTTTAGATATTCATGACTTATAAGTTCTCCCCTATGGGAATAAAACAACAAAGACTACGAGAAAAACCTACTAAGTTAAAAAAAGTTTGCGACATTATGTCCTCGAAATCTCGACCAAAAATATTGTTCCGTATTTTCATTAATACTCAATTTAAGTTGCGTAAATTAGGGTGTGGGTAATTGTTTATAACTTCAAAAATACACAAGATTATGATTTTTATGTAAATATACTGGTATTTAGTTGACTCCGGTTTGACTGGGAGCCGACACCAATGAAGTTGGGAAAATGCCAGGCAGATGATGATGTAAATACCTATACCAAAGAAAATACAGTTTTTGGTACCGGCTGTCACACGTAACGGGATTGGCTACGTGGCCCTTTTTGGGTACCGCATGTCAATTCTAAGTACATATTTTGAAGTCTGTCCTAACAGACATTATAATTTATGAACAATATTATGAAAAATAAAAATCTTTTTTAAGTGACGTCACTCTTGAAGTTAATTAGTTATAATATATAAACCTAGAATTATTATTTATCCATTCAGGATATGGTATTATGTGCCCAATCACAGGGATAAAATCTCGATGCCTTTTGTATTTCGAACAATAAACTTGAGTACCTACACAACCACGGAGTTTCTTCTCCATTCTTCTCGATCAGAATTTACCTTTGTGAATGGAAAGTAGAGTCACTTTTTCATATAAAATGCAATCATCATCACCTGCCAAGCCTTTTCCCAACTATATTGGGGTCGGCTTCCAGTCAAACCACATTCAGCTGAATACCAGTATTTTACGTGGAGCGACTGCCTACCAGACCTCCACAACCTATTAACTGGGTAACACAGTACTCCTTGGTAAAACTGGTGTCAGATTTTCTGGCTTCTGACTATCCGTAACGACTGCCAAAGAACTCCAAATGACAGCCGGGACCAACAGATTAACGTGCTTTCCGAGGCACGGAGGAAACTCGGTATGTCAAGATGGTAACCCATCCACAGACCAACCTCGGCAAGCGTTGCTTAACCTTGAAGATCGACCTGTGCGACTGTTATTAATTTAGCCACGAGCTCCTGTAATGATGCCGTTTAATGGGCTAGTTGAAATAAACATTTTGACTTTGACTTCGATATAAAAACATCGTGTACCTTCAATACCTCAACTGCCAATCAATAAAAAATGGAGCTGTAAAATAAAACTAAAGTAATTGAATACCAAAGTATACACGTCCCACAAATTCGCGAGGTTATAAAGAAATAATTATAGACCTATTATTATTATTTGATAACGGTGCACAACAAGGCATAATAGCGAAGTCCTTAGCCTGAAAAAGAAGTAAGACAATTGTGAATGAACCTGACCTAGTTACGTAAGCGTGGACTGTCAAAAATACGCGACGGTCAGAGAATAGAGACGTGTGTGGAGTAGAGTGACCGTGATTTTTTTTGTGATTTAAATGTGTCAAGATTGTTTATTGTGTTTTTTTTTTATTTATTTGTGATATCTAATTGTTTTTTGTTGGTTTAGCTTATCTTCCATGCAGATATAAGCTAGTTATTTGACTTTAATATTAGATTGGCATTCATACTTTGTTTTTAGTACAATAGCAAATATATACAGAAATTTATTTTCGTACTAATTCTTCTATCTACATAATTATTATTTCATTCGTGGATTCACTCCCTTCCGTCCTTTTTCCGGGATAAAATGTAGCCAATAATTGCCATTTTGTACAGATATTCTTTCATCGTATTGATACAGCTCCTACTAACTGAGCTGAGCAGACTACACTGAGCTTGACATCTTAATAATTCTAGTTTAATTTATAAGTTTTATCAACCTTCGTTAAAAACGAAGGATAATCTCTACATTTTACAAAAATAAATAGTGATGTCATAATTCAAAACGGTTTTGGGAATACATTCATTATGCTTACAGCTAAAGAGTGCAAGTCCCTGCCTGAGTCTGTGTTTCCTGATAGCTACAACCTGGGAGTCTTTAAGTCAAGAGTGAATAGGCTACTTCTAGGCAAGCGTGCTCCATCTTAGACCGCATCATCGCCTAACATTAGTTGACATAGAGGTCAAACGTATGCCTATCAACAGTTAAATACTAATATTATAAAGCTGAAGAATTTGTTTGTTTGAACGCGCTAATCTCAGGAACTACTGATCCGATTTGAAAAATTCTTTCAGTGTTAGATCAAGGAAGGTTATAGACTATATAAGATCACGCTAAGACGAATAGGAGTGGAGCATTAATGGAAAATGTGACGCAGACGAAAATGCGCGGGTCAGCTAGTTATAAAATAAAACAGCAGACAGTCGACTCCACGGCCACCGCTGGCGCGGTTGTCGTAGGTCAGTAACCGCGGATTACCTAACCGTTACTTGGCCATGATTTACATTACAATACCTACTACTCTGTTTATGTGCTTTTTAATGGGAGTTTTTATTCAAAATTCGCAGACATTCTTACTTTTAGCAGATTAAAGCGTTTATTGGAGTTACTGTATTAATCCCGACGTATTTATTTTCGTCTCCTGTGGGACGAAAAATACTAGTAAGACAAGTTGAAAATTAAAAGTAGGTGATTTGTTATGATCTGTGGTAAATTAATGACAGTGATTGTCAAAATCATTTGAATAATCTCAGATTTACATCAAGATTGAAAGAGTCTATTTTTTTGTTTGTAATATATCAATAACGTAAGTTACTTTACGGTTTCATTCCAAGTTCGCCCCAAAAATTGCTCAACTTTTGAAAGAATCTTTTTAAAATAGGAAGAAAACTGGGGTGCATGCGAAACAAATCAACATTATTTCGTTAATCCCTTTTAGGAAGTTGAAAATGTTTATGCTAGGATTCACATCAATCTGTCCAGAGTTGCGGGATTTGTTTGCAAGAGTCACCGCGGCCCTGGAACGCGGCGGGCATTAGGAGACACGGATGGGTTTGAGTCAGTAAGAGTCTGACACTCTCTTCTGCTCCGCCCAGAGCTGGCGGAGTCATTTGATGATTTCCTATTCAGGCCGCTGTACACATTGGGCCAAGGCAGTGGGCCAGGGTATTGGGCCAGCGTCTAAAGAGCTACTTGGCGGTATGTTAGTAGTTGGCGGCAATATTGGCCGGCCAACCGAATGTTGTCGGTTTTTCGTACACCAATCAAAGGATCTTGGCGTGCTTCGCAAACAGTGATCACTCGTTGGCAAACGTACACCAATGTGTAAACAGCGACATTTAGAATTCATTATTTTGGCCCAACATGCTAGCTCACTGCCTTGGCCCAATGTGTATAGCGGCCTTTTAAAAAAATAAAACAAAAAAGGATTCCCACCAATAAAACCGAATAAGTATTAGAATTCACGACTACGACCTCTGTGTCGTTGGACTATAGTCCACGATCACGTATCTGAATCAAGGCTGCACATTGATACGATCAGATGTGAGTATTTTCCTGTTCCACTGATAATCCTCGGCTTTATCCCATGTCTTTGGACATAAGTTACCTTCACTGTAATCTACCTATACTTAATATTACAAAGCTGAAGAATTTCTTTGTTTGAACTACCGGTCCGAATAGAACAATATTGTTTTAGTGTTGTGTTCTCACTTCTCATTTATCGAGGAAGGTTATAGGATATATATCATCACGCTAAGACCAATAGGAGCGGAGCAGTAATGAAAAATGTTACGCAGACGACGTTGCACGGGTCAGCTAGTAATAAATATAACTTAATAGCTAATTTGGATGTCGGTTTAGATAGTATAACATTGCACATACCTTCATCCCTTAAACATAAACTATATTCTACTTCTAAAGTTCTTCGATCTGCATCATTGTAGGAACTTTAAAAAGGTGACGTAACTTTGAGGTGGCATAGTTACCTACTCTACGTCCATCCGGGGGTAATGGGTGTAGTCCGTGTAGTACCACCAAATTGATAAATTTGCTGATGATTTGATAATTACCACCTCAAACAGACGGATGGTAGTTTGGAGCTTATTATTTATTAGCTACTAGCACACAAGAGGATGTTTCTATTCGTCCGTTTGAGGTTAAAATCTTATCTTTTGCGAGGAAACATTAGCAACAATTAAATTTTACAAGACGGCAATTAATTATATTGTTTTGTTTCCAGCGGCTCCAAACCAAATTGCGAAAGGACAACAAAACGAACACAAATTGCTAACATTATAATGTTATAATTGGCTGTCAAATTATCATACTGTTACTTATCGCCATTGTATTTAGATTATTCTCATCGTATCGGTTGACTCTTACTGAATTTTGTCAACCTGTACAGTTCTTTCATTCGCCTCGTTCAAATGTTGGATGGTATACGTAGTTGTGCATGACGGGAGGTGATGCATGTCCTGTTAAGGGGCTCCGCTCTGGCACTGCGTTTGGGAATGGTTGAGAATGCCCCATTTGGCTAGGTTATGTTTAGAGCGGCCACCCTTTTTATTTAGGGATTGGAAATCATCAAATGACTTCTCTCGCTCTGGGCGAAGCGGAAGGGAGTGTCAGACTTTTACTGACTAAAACCCATCCATGTTCTTTCATTGCCCTTTGTGTTCCGGAGCCGCGGCATCTCTTTCGAATAGTCCCGCAACTCCGCGCCACCCTGCATCCGCAATCGGGTAAGAGATTACCAGATTGGCCACCGATTTTCGGGTCCATGTTCTGCCGGAGGGATGAAGTCTGGAGGGGGAGGGTGTTTGTGAATCCATTCTGCACATCTCACGTCTGCCACACTGCTCTGATGAGGTCGTACATTTTGTGCGTTCAGTGCACGTATGTAAAATTAGAGTAACGTCAGAGCCACCGTCACAACCTGTTCGCACCACCGCGTCTAGAACTGTCGCTAAAGCCGAATCTCCAGTGTGTCGTACTCTAAGGATGCTCAATGCCCTTAATTCTGACCGCCGATCCTGAATGTGATGTGTTTTCTGATGAATGAAGAAAAATAATGCGAGCTTGTCTGGTGTTCTGTGAGAGACAGTATGCGAGGGTGTCCATTGTTTCATGTTAATTTATTATTGCAATTTCACACATTTTGTATCTTGTTATATTTTTTATTTCTTCTGTTAATTCTATGTTAATCAATGTAGTTGGACTTGGACCGTTTTAATTAACTTTAAATAAATAAAATAAATTAGAGTGTAGTATGAGCTAGTGTAGTACCTCCACATAAACTCTACGCTTCGTGTATGTGTTAAGCATGCCATTAATCAATCCAATTAAAATTCGACTACGCCATTTTCCTACTGGTAACAAAAGGAAAATATGCGAATTAGTCAGGGTACAGTTCTTGTTGCGCAAGAGATCGTTATGAGCGGTGCGCGGTGCAACCTTCAGCGTATTTCAACACCTCTGATAGACAGACCGAGTTTGTTTTTGCAGCTGTTTTAGGTACCTTTGTAGCACTTGTGTTTAGATAACACGACGGTCTAAGCTCTCTCTGGAATCGATCACTCATGTCTGAGGATCGTGGTCAGCATCAGGGTTGCATCTGGAGTGGATGAAATGTCTACACCGGTGTCTGTCCAGCGCTCCTCTTCCAATAGAGTAGAATTTAGAGGTCGACGAGTTCGGTCTAAGCTAGACTCAATATTATAGCTCCCGAGGCTTTGAGAGCAAATATATCGGGTTTGATATTAAAATGAACGCGACAATAGCGTATTCGCGTACTGATCGTATGAGCCCCGTCTTGTGATCAGACAATATGACAACAGATCGCCTATCATGAATGTATTTATTGAATACTTAGTAACGTTATATTTAATTTTACTATAACTTTTGTACTCGTTTTGCAGTTTGCACATTACCTTTTGAATTTGATACTATATTTCATATTTTTGGATGATTAAAATTGTGTAGGTCGTATAAAATGAAACCAAAATATTATGAGGTGTAATTTTTTATATTCAAATGTCAATTATGTTATCAGTACTGTAACGTAACTTTACGTCAAAACATTTATGCTTAGGCCTCGGGTAGATACAAATCTAATCAGTAAAATTGCGGACAAATCAATTGTTTTATCCGTTGTGATTTGTTAATCAAATTAAGAACAACAAATCATAACATTTGACGTTAGATAACTGCTGATTGAATGACGCGAGATAACAGACGTTTGTCAGTTTATCACAACTTTGTGGTAGTTTACATTCAGGAATTTGAGCCTTAGCTTTGTTTTTTAAAGTTCTATTTTAATGGGCATAGAACCACTGTGGCATAGTTATTTTTAATGATAGTCAAGATTGTCACATGACGAATTTACCTTGAAATATCTGGGCTTTCTTTCTTTCTTTATTTTGTTAGTGTTTAAGGTTAAGCAACGTTTGCCAAGGTTGGTCTGTGGATCGGTGACCATCTTAACATACCGAGTTTCCTCCGTGCCTCGGAAAGCACGTTAAGCTGTTGGTCCCGGCTGGCATTTGGAGATCTTTGGCAGTCATTACGGATAGTCAGAAGCCAGAAAATCTGTCACCAGTCTTGCCAAGGAGTACCGTGTTACCCAGTTAATGGGGTGTGGAGGTCTGGTAGGCAGCCGCTCCACGTAAAATACTGGTAATCAGCTGAATCCGGTTTGACTGGAAGCCGACCCCAATATAGTTGGGAAAAGGCTAGGCAGGTGGATGGTCCTCTAGACATATACCGCGTGTATCTGTCATCGACGCACAAACGATTTCCATGGGTCCAGGGCATGATTCTGGACACCCTAGACTTAGAATTTTTCGTCGGCTTTTTTCTCATTTTTTCATTTTTTTCAAGGCTTTTTTTACTTTAATCTCGCTCATAATCGTTATTCTGACTTAATCCAATGAGATTTTTAATAAAAAAATGATTAATTAACTACTTCCACTTAAAAGAGCAATCTAAATAAAACCACAAATATCAGCTCAGCTGAGCTGATACTTTGTGGTACTCTTGAAAAAAAATGAGAAAAGAACCGACGAAAAATTCCAACACTGAGGTGTCCAGAATCATGCCCTGGACCCATGGAAATCGTTTGTGCGTCGATGTCAGATACATGCGGTATGCATGTATGTAAGATCGTGCACCGCCACTTTAAAAAAGGAGAGGGAGGGGGCTATGCCATCTCCCATAGAAAAACGTTCAAATCCCATTAAGATAAGCATTAACATTCTCATCAACCGCTCGACCAGGAGGCAGTTAACAATAATATAGCTAATATTATTGTTAACTGCCTCCTGGTCGAGCGGTTTAGGCGTTTGCCTTGGGACCCGGTGGTCGTTCGTTCGATTCCCACGGGATAGCATACTTTGTAAAGTTGTTTTCCAGTTTGGCTAGGACATTGCAGGATTGGATCATCAGTGATAAAAACCGGCCAAGTCCGAGTCGGACTCGCGCACCTAGGGTTCCGTACAAACCTGTAGGATTATAATATTATAAGCAAAAGTTGCGGTTTACGATTTATGACGTATTGAAAAAAAAAACTACTAATTAGATTTCGTTCAAACCTTTTCGCTAGTATTTTAAATGGTAATATACATCGTATATTTTTTTCAGTTTTATCATTCTCTTATTTTAGAAATTACGGGGAGGGGCAGGACACAAAATTTACCACTTTGGAAGTGTCTCTCGCGCCAACTATTCAGTTTAGAAAAAAAAAATATTAGAAACCTCAATACCATTTTTGAAGACCTATCCATAGATAGGACACGTATGGGTTTGATGAAAAACGAGACATGACGAATTATTGATTCGTCATCTCTGTCTGTCTGTCTGTCTGTGTTCCGGGTTCGTCTTTCAGGGTTCCGTTTTTTGTCATTTGGCTACGGAACCCGAAAAAGACGAATCTGTGCTTCGGAAGGCACCTATAACCCGGTGGTCTATGCTACCAAATGGCGGTCTTCAAATAAACCATTTCAGAGGCCATTGAGGTAGTTTAGAAACTCTGACACTAGGGTGTTGGTCGTTATACCTTACTGCCCACACTGTAAGAAAAAGAATTACTATTAAGGGCGGGTTGTATCAAACAGTTGGTTAACGTAACATACGTACGTCAAAAAGTAACAATTACGGAAGACGTTCGTTAAATAAGAAGCGTTGTTTCAAAACATTCTGGTATAAATTCCTGCTTATCCCAACAGCTAAGTTATTGACACGGGTCCTACCTAAATAGCTTTTCATTCCACCACTTATTTGTGTCATTAGAAGAACTGGTATTGAGGAATTCAAAAGAAATTTCACAATATTGTTCTATTTGACGCAACTGAAGTAACGTTAACCAGTGCTCAGACCATCTATTAACGTAAACGTTATATTTTACGTGCGTTAACGCTGACATTTTGTGAAAAAACCCAATTTTTTTTTTAACCATAGCACCATTTTTAACATTTAAAAAAAGAAAAAGTGAACGTGAAACAACCCGCCCTAAGATTAATTAAATTTCCGCAATCAATCAATTAACTAAGACCTTATATCCTTACAGACCAACTAACAGTTTACTTTATTCTCTTAAACACAACTTGCCAATAGCTCGCGGCAATCGCACACGGAACGAAGCAACGACCTCTCTTGACACTTACCAACACATACAACATACAATACATATAGTATGTACTCAGATAACTACACTAACTGGTACTTGTGTCTAGGTATAAAGTACCCGGTAGTGCCAGTACAGTGATCTTATAACCTAGAGAGTTGCCAAATGAAAGTGTTTTATTTCTGGGACAAATTTTAATAAGGTCGATTTGTTTATGAATCAACCAATGTGCACATATTAAGTAACTGAACTAATTTTATGATCATTGATTCAAACTTCAGAAAAGCTGCTTTATGAACTAAGTTTGAGTCTGAAATTCAAGTCTCGATAGCATCTCAACAACATTCAATGTCAAAATTCAGGCATATTAGTGGGTTTTTTTTTTGGCAATTCGCGAATACGAACGCTTTTTAAAAGAATTGCCCCTCTGAATGACTGCCCAAGCCATTTTGACGCTGAAATCTTCTATATAATATAAAAAATGTGTTGCTAAGCGTAAATCTCGAGAACAACTGAACCGATTTAGCTAATTCTTTTTTTGTTGTATTTGTTATTATAAGGAGAAGGTTTTTATGTAAAAAAAAAAAAAAAAGAAAGTTGACGGGAGCGAAGCCGCGGGGGACAGATAGTATTTTTATAAAAGAAAAACCATTCAAAATTAAAAATCAAAGCATTTATTTCAATTAAACCATTTAAAGGCACTTTTGAATTGTAAAGGTCGGGCGGTCCAAAAAGATGAAGCCATTTTTTCTTCATGCCCAATTGCCCATATAACAATTAATTACAATTTACTGCCCAAACTGTTATTTCTACGGCACCATAAGTATCAGTCCAGTAGGTAGTAGTACCACAGAGGACAGAAAACTACGTCACTTCAGAGGGCAGAAAACAGGCTTTTTCTGGTCTAGCTCCAATCTTCGACTTTGTCTCTTTCACCTCTGACCTAGACTAGAGTTAAACACAAATCCATATCAAATAAAAAATACAAGAATTTCGAAACCTTGTCATAAGATATGCCTAAAACTTACAACTGACATTAAAAAAATAACAATACATTAATACCATCGACCTTTTTCGTAGAATTTAAATCCCGCACTTCCGCCTCGATCATGCGACACTTACCTAAGTACCTACTATCTCCGGAACTGTCCTTTGTTTTCCGGACTCGTGGTAACCCTACTCTTGTGTCAAACCGGTATGCTCTGTTGTGAATTTTGTTTTTATTTTTGCTTGAAGGTCGCATGCGTGTAGTGTGCGTTTTGTGAAGATAGGATAGGAGTTCCGATGGCCTTGCGAAGTAGCGGTTTTTTTTTGTAGGCGAGACTGTTGACAAGCTTATTTTTTATAGAGCGTCTGGCATTAAGTATCGGTCTCAGTACTTGTAGATTTTGCAAGGTAAAAGGTACTTTCCTCTCAATTTGATTTTCTACATCTGAGGGCCAATTTTACTAATTTTTAAAGAACTTTTGCATTCGCAATCGCAAACTGTCAAAAACGCCCTAGTTTTCATACATGTGTGACAGTTTGCGATTGAGATGCAAATGCGCTGCGAATGTGAAAATAACCACACTGATAGTTCATAGCTATGAAAGACAATAACAGCCACCTTTTTTCGCGATGAAATGATTTAAACAATGTATAAGTATTAGTATAAGAAGGCTGTATTAATCACTTCATATTTTAAAACAAGTCCTCCGCCACGTCTGTTTGTCTGTCTGTCTGTTCGCGACTGAAATTCAAAAAATACTGCACCGATTTGCATGCTGTTTTCACCAATGGATAGAGTGGTTCTCTAGGAAAGTTAATAATTAGTCAAACTGGCAGCAGCTAGTGTCGTATAATTTAATTTTCGATCACAAAGTTCTTCATTAGTGATCGAAGTCTTTACTGGAGGAACGTGCTATTGTTTTGCAATAAAAAAACATATTAGTCCAGTCAAATAAGCGTGTCACCTCGGAATCTGAGATAATAAACTGGCAAATCGGATAAACCTTCATCGTATTTGTGGCTATGATGCAATAAACAAATAAAACAACAAAAAGAAACAATCATCGGCCTTCTTGATGTCAAGGGGTAGCATATTCCAGAATTTAATGGTGGAAATAACGTAGGAGTTAGACAAGAACCCAGTGCGGTGAGGAGGAATATGAAGAATTAAGTTTTTGGTTTGGTTTGGTTTATTTTATTTGTGAATCTGCACGATAAAATGCTGCCGGTCGATTCTGTCGACATCTCACCGTGATCACTTAGGTGGAGTGAACGACAAGTGAGCTCTCATGCCATCTTGTTTGTATGATTTGACAGATCACTTGTCGTTCACTTCGCCTAAGTGTTCATTTCGACATGCTTACAGAATCACACTGCAAGTACGTAAACTTAGGTATCATCCTATATCTTATAGCTGAAACAGTGAGTAGCTATGTTTTTAATATTACAAGGGCGTGGCTGACCAATATCATACATCCGATCATGCAATCTTTTGTATACCGTCTTGATCAATTAATGATATAATAATTAAAACCCTAGTTTATTGTTAAATGATGTAAAAACATTCATAAAACACCACGTACAATTATCATTTTAATGTACTTATGATAATAAAAAATTTATTGTGAGTTTTGTTGTGATAAATAACTATATTTTATTCGTATGTATTCTATAAATTAAATGAACTGTATTCCTAGAAACATTAATTTATTTATACGAATACAGGCTGGCAGGATACTATTTTTGCAAATTATACAAGATACAGGGCTCTGCTTTAATATAACTGGCATTACTACATAATAAAAAAAAAACATCAAAATTGACTCAGGTTCCTAGCTAAAACAACTGTCACAAAAAAAAAAAAATATTCTAAATTTGACAGAGTTTAAGCTTCAAAATGGCGGTGACAAGTTTTTATCGATTTTTATAAATCAAACTCTCAGCTTGTGCTGAAAAACGAAGACAAAGAATTTAAGGTTGGTAGATTCAAATAGGTTGCAAAACTGAAAATTAAAAAAAGAAAACAGGTAAAGACGCAGCACATACACAAGTTAAATAAAATAAAAAAGTTGAACGTTTGTATTTGATAGATGTAAACCACACATGTACAAGAACATGATGTTTTATTCACGTATCAGAAAAATACATTAATCTTTACAAGGCCGCATTTGAGCACGAACTTAATAATATGTCAGATGGTTTATGTCAGTTTTTTTTACTTTCACGGACTAAGTTAATGGATTCTTAAATATCTCATATTATAGTTGTAAGAAGAATTAAAAAAGTATATAAATATGAACACCAGTCTAGTAAGTTCAAAAATAAAATTGAAATCAATAATTCACGCGAAACAACGTGTTCATGAAATGAACAACACAATGAGTTTTTTTTTGTGCAAGTAATTGTTTAAATCAATAATCAGCTAAAAATATTTGCAATTGCACCGTATATTGACGAAAAACCTTTGTATTTATCAAATACTAGCTTCTTTTTCTTCTTTTTGTGTGGGCAGTAAGGTTTAACGACCTGGTGTTAGAGTACTACTAATACATAACTTATTATAGTTATTTATTAGTAGTAGTACTACTAGTAGCATTACGAGATTGTATCCAAAGCAGGAAGAGACTGGATGACCACTGCTAAAGATAAGGAAAAATGGAATTCTTTGGAGAAGGATTTTACCCTGATCCATATTTAAATGAGATTAAATTGCATGAGTAGTTGATTTTTTTATGGGTTCGTAGTAATATTAGTAAAATGATTATGGAATGTGAAATTAATTAATTGTATATAATTATTGTGGAATCAAATAAAGCTCTTTTATTGTAATTATTATTTATTATACTACTAGCTTGGAATAGAATACTAGCTTTTACCCGCGACTTCGTACGCTCTTATCCCGTTTTTTCCGGTTTCCGTATGTATTTTGGAAAATACCTTCTTAATCCTCCTCTACACTCCCAATGAAATCTATGTACATGTCAAATTATAGCTTTCTACGACCAGCTAGTCTATTCTGTAAATAACCATTTCGATATCGACTTCACCTGAGTGACTAAGCTTACAAAGTGAACTTTATTTCACACATCATAAGGTCTTATATTTATACGAATTTGAAACTCACCTCGGATTCCGCTGTCGAGACACGAAAATGTTGTTACAGAATAGCACTGCAGTACTTTCGATGTTCTTTGTCAGTCGCTCAATCAGTAACGGAAGAATTTTTGTCAAAAACAACAACAGTACCTAGTAGTTTGTGTTAATGAGAACATGATATGGTTATTGATGGAGCTCGTAGCTAAATAAAAACGGCCGCAAGGAGCGATCTTCAAGGTTAAGCTACGCGTCCTAATGTTGGTCTGTGGATGGGTGATCATCTTAACATATCGAGTTTCCTCCGTGCCTCGGAAAACACATTAAGCCGTTGGTCCCGGCTGTCATTTGTAGATTTTTGGCAGTCATTAGGGATTGTCAGAAGCCTGTAAATCTGACTCCAGTCTTACCAAAAAGAACCGTGTTACCCATTTATGGGTTGTGTAGGTCTGGTAGGCAGCCGCTCCACGTAAAATACTGTTAATCAGCTGAAACCGCTTTGACTGGAAGCCGACCCCAATGTAGTTGGGAAAAGGCTAGGCAGATGATGATGATATGGATTGATGAACTTGGACTCGAAACTTCGTTCTACGATCACAGTTAATGAAGTAATATGTATCTACCTACCACTTCAGTAATGAGCAATAAGTTTTAACCTTCTCGTAATAATGACCATAATCAATTCAAAGACTTCTCACCGACTGATCAACACAAATAATAGTAATTGACAGTTGAAGGTCGTTGTTTGTAGGGCTAGCCAGTTTTTAAATAAGAAATATAGTTTTTTATTTTTGTTTTTTTTTTTCGCTATAACTATTTCTTTTACTAACTAGCTGACCCGCGCAACTTCGTCTGCGCCACATTTTCCATTAATGCTCCGCTCTTTTTAGTCGAAGCGTGATGATATATATCCTATAGCCTTCCTCGACAAATGGGCTATATAACACTGAAATATATTTTCAAATTGTTCCAGTAGTTTCGAAGCCTATTCATTTCAAACAAACAAATATTTCCTCTTTAAAATATTAGTGTAGATTTCACTGAGGGCAAATAGAGTGCATGGCTCATTAATAAAAACAGTACTATTGGTGTGTATTTATTCTTCTCTAATATCATCTCTTTTATTGACTGAAACTAAGTCGCTTACTCTGCCACCAAATCGATCTTGATACAGTTTTCAGTCATAGAATAAGCGATAAAAGAGAAAAGTGTATTTTTATAATTTTAACCCGAGCACGACCGGAGCGGTACATTACTGTGTTATAAAAAAACAGTCAAGTGCAAGTCGAACTTTCACACGGTTGTTTCCGTACCATAACCGTGTTGAACTGTTGTTCTGTTCTGTTTTGTCTGTGGTGTGACCAGAGATAATTAAAATATAGAATAAGTACACAGATTAGTAGATTAGTTGTTTAGAATGTGTAATTTGTTTTAATTTTTATTTTTGGGTTAATTTTGTGTTTGAGCGTCACTTCTGGCGAATTAAAAGTATTTTCTTTCTTTTTTTTTATAAAAAACATCTTTCTTATATGGGAGCCCCGTTAGAATTTTTTATTATTTCTCGTCATACTGACACTAAAAAATACACACTCTGTGAATATTTCAACTATCTACCAATTCCGGCTCTTGAGATACAGCCTCCGACAAATAGACGGACGGACAGTGGACGCTTTGTGATAGGATTACGTTGGTTACCTTCAGGTACGGAACCCTACAAAAGTTACGTAGACACAAATAGAGTACAATTCACTATTTAAAAGTAAGATTGGCAACCCTAGTTCCAAATGCGGTCCTGTTCTCTGCACTATGCGGAAATATCAGTCCATCTGTAAGTTAAATCGTTAATTATTTTACGTTGTATATCGAGGAAGCTTTTGTTCAGATTACTTTAATAACATAGTAATATATAGGTGAGATACATATGTAATTTTGTGTGCTAACTGCTGATTAATATGTATAACTTTGTGAAGCATATATGTATGTTTGGTAATACCTTGTTAGACCGAATCTCTAAGGATTTTAAAGCTCCACAGACAGGCAACAATGCGACATCGTATTTTCAGAGGAATATATCTGTGTTATAATGTCTGTCGAACAATTTACCTGTATAAAACAAAATATTGCAACTGTTCAGTTAACAGTTTATCGAGGTTTTTACTGTTTTCCAGTAACATATAGGTATATCATTGCATTATCTAACCCGAGCAACTTCGTTTGCGTCACATTTTCCATTAATGCTCCGCTCCTATTTGTTTTAGTGATGATATATAGCCTATAGCCTTCCTCGATAAATGGGCTATCTAACACTGAATGATTTTTCAAATCGGACCAGTAGTTCCTGACCAAACAAACAAACAAACTTTTCAGCTTTATAATATTAAGTATAGATTCTCGCACCTGTGCATGAGAGTCTGGACTTGGAAATTGTGTTTGCTTTTAGTTTTTAATGCGCCGCGTCCTGCCTTGCATATTATTATCGGATTTTCTACACTCACTCCTTCAAATTATTACTTATACCTAGAGAGGATATACTATAATATTTCTTACCTAGAGAGGAGACTATACTTTACCTAGAGAGGACTATAGATGGAGCACCTTAGATGAAATCTCCTAGCTGCTGATGTCAAAACAAAATAAAGCTGAGGAGTTTCTTTGTTCGGTTTAACGAGCTAATCCAGAAATTATTTGCATAAATTCACTAATTATATGAAATAGACCAAATAATAACGGTTATTATCATGTCTACTTGATAAATATAAGTTATGTGTCTGTCATGTAAATTTTTTATTAGGTACAAATAACAAGGTAGTTAAGTTTTGTCTATGAATATTAAATTAATTTAGGTGTTGATTTTTATTCCAGTTATTTCATGCTGCATGCTGCTTGCTGGCATAATGATGTCGTTTTGTGTTTTTGTTGTTTCGTTGTTTTTTCACTGTGTTATCTAATAGGTATCTTATAGATGTTTTTAGGGTTCCGTACCCGAAGAGTAACTAACGGAACCCTATTACAAAGCCTACGCTGTCCGTCCATGCGTCTATCAGTCTGTCTGTCAGTGGTCTGTATCTCAAAAAGAACCTTATTAGGTAGACAGTTAAAATTTTCACAGAGTGTGTATTGCCGCTATAACATCTATACTAATATTATAAAGCTGAAGAGTTTGTTTGTTTGAACGCGCTAATCTCAGGAACTAATGGTCCGATTTGAAAAATTCTTTCGCAGTGTTAGATAGCCCATTTATCCAGGCTATAGGCTACATATCATCACGCTAAGACTAATAGGAGCCGAGCATTAAATGGAAAATGTGACGCAGACGAAGTTGCGTGGGCCAGCTAGTAAATAATAAAAAGTAAAGAGGGCTCCCATTTAATAAACGTGTATTTTTTGCTTTATGGTACAGACGCCAGCACACCAAGCTACAACAATCTGTTAAATTTCTTTGTTAGATTTTCAACTTTATTGCTAAGGCGATTGGGTTCAAATTTGATTGGAAAGAATTTACAGTATCGGATATCCTGATGTGTTAGTGACTACATATTATTTCCGGTGGATTCTGTAAATAGTCGACGTGATGGCTTGGGTGAAGTGATCACGAAGTGAGCTATCATTCCATCTTGATTACATGGATTGGCACTGCGGAACCCTTCGAGTGAAATCCGGCTCGCACTTGCCTGGTTTTTCATTTCAGTTATTTCATTGTGTTTATTTAATATTTAATACATATCTTTTGTTGATATATGAGGTGTTTTCTGGTTTCCTGGTTTTTTAGATCAGTCGTCGAGTCTTTGTGGTTGTGGTTAGGATACCCAAAAACTTAGGTTTACATTTAATTAAAATAAACGTCAAAACTTATGTATACATCCCACCTATACGCACAAACCGTTTTTGGAATACATTCATTGTGCGTACAGCTAAGGAGTGGAATTCCCAGCCTGAGTCTGTGTTTCCTAATAGCTACAACCTGGGAGTCTTTATGTCAAGAGTGAATAGGTTACTTCTTGGCAAGCGTGGTCCATCTTAGACCGCATCATCGCTTATCATCAGGTGAGATAATTGGTCAAACGTATGCCTATCAATAGTAAAAAAAAACCGGCCAAGTGCGAGTCGGACTCGCGCACCGAGGGTTCCGTACAAAACTGCAGGTATTATAACGTATTAAAAAAACTACTTACTAGATCTCGTTAAAACCATGTTTCGCTGGTAGTTTACATGGCATATATTTTTTTTAGTTTTATCATTCTCTTATTTTAGAAGTTACAGGGGGGGGACACATTTTACCACTTCGGAAGTGTCTCTCGCGCAAACTATTCAGTTTAGAAAAAAATTATACAATAAACCTCAATATCACTTTTGAAGACCTATTCATAGATACTTATATGGGTTTGATAAAAAAATTTATAGTTTCAGTTCTCAGTTTTAAACCAAGTGCAGGTACACTTGTGATATGGTTTCTTAGCAGGTACTTAAGACTTAGCAGCCTTTTAAAAGCATTGCAATATTGTAATATTACAATTATTACAATATTAATATTGCAATGCTTTTAAAAAATTAGGATAAATTTTGTCCTATTTTTAGGGTTCCGTAGCCAAATGGCAAAAACGGAACCCTTATAGATTCGTCATGTCTGTCTGTCTGTCCGTCCATATGTCACAGCCACTTTTTTCCGAAACTATAAGAACTATGCTGTTGAAACTTGGTAAGTAGATGTATTCTGTGAACCGCATTAAGATTTTCATACAAAAATAGAAAAAAAACAATAAATTTTGGAAGTTCTAACTAAGAATACTTAGAACTGAAACTCATTTTTTTTATTAAACCCATATGTGTGGGGTAGGTCTTCAAAAACGATATGAGATTTCTAATTTCATTATTTACTAAACTGAATAGTTTGCGCGAGAGACACTTCCAAAGTTGTAAAATGTCCCCCCTCCCCTGTTTTTTGATTATTTTTTTGTTTTTTTTTTTAAAGTTATATATACTTAGATTTATAACATGTATAACTGCAAAATGTAAACGGAACGAAAGAGCCTGGATCCCACGACACAGGGAATCCTAGTGTGAGATCCAGGAAACAACAAATTTGAATGTACATCTTGAACAATAAACTATTCTTATTCTTGTTACTTCTAAAATAAGAGAATGATAAAACTTCCAGCGAAAAATTAGTTTGAACGGAATCTATGTTTTTTTTAATACGTCATAAATCGTAAACCACAACTTTTGCTTATAATATATACCTACAGGTTTTTACGGAACCCTCGGTGCGCGAGTCCAACTCGCACTTGTTTTTTATTTGAGATGGGTTTGCTGTTGACTCTAGTCTAGGTCAAGGATGACAGAGACAAAGTCTACGATGGAGTTAGCTTACCCAGAAGTAGCCTGTTCACTCTAACTTTGAAAAGATTAGGGTTTTAAGAGTGTGTGAATACACACTCTTAAAACCCTAATCTTTTCACACGTACAGACACGTAGATAAAAAACCGCTCTGTAGTGCACTAAAGAAATGTATCTATTATTTTTTGACAGCTATTTTTAATACATAACTCATGGCTAAATAGCCAAAACGGCAATTATTGCTAAAAGTGGCCACTTTTAGCAAAAATATCGACTTTGGCAACTATTTATGTTCTAAAGTACAAAAAATAACTCTCAAAACATAATAAATACATTTCTTCAGTGCACTACAGGGCGGTTTTTTATCTACGTGTCTTAAATTTACCACAAATAATAAAAAACGATAGGCGGCGCTAGTGGACGGAATACACGCTCTTAAGCGTTCGGAAATACAGACGCAGGCACAGAGTTCCACTCCTTTAACTATTAATCCTGAGAGTTATTTACTAAAGCACTTAATGTAATTATATTTTATCCACAAGCTCGCAAAATAATGCACACAGCCATTGATCCGGACAGCGATTATTTAAGCCACATAAATGGTTATTGCGAAACTAGTCGACTCCATAAATTCTATGTTATTAGATTTCGAAACTGCTCTGGGTTGTGGCTGCAATTTTCTTTAATATTGTTGGGAAAATATGTTTGTCTTATTAACAATTGGTATATTTATTTAATTTGAATTACTCTCTGCACTTACAGTAAGTTCCTACCAACACGTATGTTTGGAGAGAACATACACAGAATCTGTTGAAATGTCAATTCGAATAATCGGTTAGATAATAGGAGAATTAACAGGCAACACAGATATACAAAACATAAAAAAAAACAATGCAAACATAACAAAACAGATAAGATAACAATGAAATCAAATAATAAAGAAATAGGCAATGATATATAAAACTATAGATACGTTGTCCGCACTTTAAAATGACAACATGAAATGAAGCCAATTGGCCACATCGCGCTTAGTTACGCGCCAACCTGTCGCGCGACACTACGTTTGTTTTGATCTTAATTTGACTATTACTTATGCTGTGACGTAACTGAAGATGTATATTTATCTCCCTCTATCAACAGGCATCCCGCCGTACGGTGACATATTTTCTTTCCCTTTCTTAATGCGTATTAGTAGCTATCTAGTATTTTTGCCGTTTTTAAGCGCCGTGATGTTGGTTTATGACGTGTCTATATATAATACGTCATTGGAAATAGGTATCTTTAATATAAAAGACTGAATTACTATTTCCCTTGGTCATCGCATAACGCGTAAAGGGCCTGGGGCGATTTCACTAATTCTGTTTTGTGGTTTTTTACTGTCAAGAAAAGGTTCTTATGAAAGAAAGAAATAAGAAAGTTGCAGGCCAGCCTGCAGGGCTGTAGCTAGAGTCGAATTTGAGGTAGGGCAGCATTGTTTACAGGTAGGGCGGAAGTAAAAAAAATATCATAAATCAATCACCATGTATATCACTGACCTCTAGGTCAGTAGACTGTGGTATGTTCGGAAAAGTTTAGAGACCTATCGCTACAATTTTTTTTAACTCAAACTATAAACAAACAATTGAACTATAATACTTTATCTTAGTTTTTGGTGTTTTTAAGGTAGGGCATTGTAATTTCAAGATAGAAGAAAGGGGGATGCATTGCCCCATAATGCCTCCCCCCCTGGCTACGGTCGAGCCAGCCAGTTGACGGGAGCGAAGTGGCGGGGGACAGCTAGTCTAAACAATATTATAAATGGGAAAGTTTGGATGTTTGTTGCTCAATCACGCCAGAACAGCAGAACTAATCTTGATAAAATTTTGGAACAGAAATAGATCATAATCTGGAATAGCACATAGGCTACTTTTCATCCCGGGAATATATTCCCTAGGGATCTCGCAGGCGAAGCCGCTGACAGAAGCTAGTAATATAATAAGGAAAGCTCTAGTAACAGCCCGGAGTGACTTGTCCTACATTTTACAGCAACCAGCTCACCCCAAGATATTATCAATAGGAGACTAACTTTCGCCCGCGACTTCGTACGCGCATATCCAGTTTTTTCCCGTTCCCGTAGGAATTTCGGGAAATCCTCTCTTAGTGCTACAATACGGAGTATTAGAAAACTACATGCGAAGTTTCAGCTTACTACGACCTATAGTTTCGGATGTGCGTTGTCTGTCAGATACTCGGTAACGGAAGAATTTCATATTTTAGGTTATTTTTTTGTCTTTAGTCTTGATCAGAAATGACAGAGACAAAGTCTACGATGGAGCGAGCTTACCTAGAAGGAGCCTGTTTACTCTAACTTTGAAGAGATTAGGGTTGTAAGCGTTCGGAAACACAGACGCAGGCAGAGAATTCCTCCGCAGACGAAGGCGAAGTCGGAGAAGACGTTTTCTTCTCCCTCCTCGCGGTGGTGATGGGCGGGCGACAGGCGCGGGGGCGCCTCCACCCGTATTGCACGCATCACCACCATCGTCGGAGGTTCCCGGCCCTCCCCCAACGGGGAGGGCGTGAAGGGCCCGCTGTAAAGGCGGGCGGTCGTCGGAGGTGGACTGGACGTAAAGGCTACGCCGATCTCCCAGTCCACCCCCACTAAGACGCTGCGGGAATTTCAGTGCTGGGTTGTTTTAGTGGGTATACCGGGCTTGCCCGGGGAGTCCCACATACCCCTCCCACTCCCCCGAGTGAGAGGGTACGCGTAACGCATTTTTTCCCTGCCGAAAAAAAAATGGCAGAGAATTCCACTCCTTTGCTGTCCGCATTATTTGAAAATAAAGCTTGTTAGCTACAATAAATCTTTGAATACCCTCTCATGTATACAGGCGTTACTTTATATTTTCAACAGATATCCTATTGACAAAGTCGGCCGATTAATTTATTGCAAGCATCTCCGCAATAATGCAAGTTGATTGATACTATCAATCAACTTGAAACTTGCATCACAGCAGAAAGGCAATCCAAATCTTTTTTACTTGTGATGGGTTTGCACTTCACTCTAGTCTAGGTCAGCGAGCTTACCCAGAAGTAAGTTTATGGTCAAGCATACCCAATGGCAGCGCTAGTTATACAAATAGTTGGTTATTATTTTACAGTCTAGCCCTGTCTCCGACTTTAAGCAACTTGTTATTTTCTACTAAACTTTATCGTAATTGTTGTGAACACAAGAATTTCGTGAATGTCAGTTTTATTTTGTTTCCGCCTGTCGAGATATATTATAATAATAGTGTAGTAATGAGATATATTATTATATGAATAAGTAGCTATGACATTTCTTATAATACTTACCTACCTATATAAGTCATCATGGTCGGAGATAAGTGCCTTTATTTTGTTAGTATTAAGTTTTTCATTTGTTCTAGTTGTGGATGAGAAAAAAATAAACGATTATATTATATTATACTTAGAATCTATATATTATAATAACTTAATTAAGTATATATCTTAATTTTACATTGTGTTCCTTAATGGTTGATATACGTATGTTCAATGAATAATAAATGTATGTTTGTTGAATATTCTAGTTTTAAGTTATCTTGCAGCGCCTTAACAGGGTCATGTACCTACTCATTAGTTGCAAGCAAATCCTGTAGCTGTGTGTAGCTGTGTGTCCACTATGTAATAAATAAATAAATGCAACCTTGCCTACTCTTAATCGAAAACAATAAAAGATGCTCAAAACTAACAATAGTTTTTATAAACGCATTATGGACATAAACGTTAACAACGGCACAATCTAATGCACTCAGCAACCTTCGAGCATCGCTTGTAGTTAATTTCATGTTCTACATTAAAATAAAAAGACACGAAGTGCCTTGAAGCTTATTGTTGAGATTCAGAGGAAGTGGACAAGGTAAAGCAATCACCCTTTTATTTTTATTTAGTGCTTTTAACTGCCCTGTTGATTTCGTATAGTTGCAAGCGCGACTGCCGAGCGTAAAGTCCTGGGTTCGATTACCAAATCCGCTTTGTTTTTGTTTTTGAAGTGAAAACTTTTTTAGCGGCGTTGAGTAGGTACTTTTCTTGGGATGGGCTTAAAATGTTAAACTCACATCAGGGGCCCGAGTCTGCTATTACAATAGTGTCAGAATGGTCGATCACTGATTTCAAAATGGTTGATTTTGACAAGTTTGGTAATCTACTAACATAATGGCATCATAATGGCGTCATTATGACATTCCAATGATCAACCACTGACACGCCATTGAAAGAAAGCCATATGAATGGTAATCTCGTACATAATGACAGATTTAGTATTTACGAACTTCTCACTACTTCAGATTGCTTATAACACTAATAAATATTTTGTTAAACTAAATATAAATAAAGTCTAGCATGAACAAATGCTCAAATTTAGCTCGGTTTTATAATAATGGCAATACGGCACTCCTACCGCAATTCTATTACGAGACCATTGACGTGCCAGTGACCGGTCACTGACGTACCAGTGACCGTGCCATTATGAATTTAGCAGATCGTGTCGGAATGACAAATTTATAAAAATAGACTCGGGCCCCAGGACACGTGACCTGATCGAAAATTCGTAAGACAAACTCGCGTCAGGACACGTGACCTGATAGAAAATTCGTAAGACGGATAATTCAAAAATGCACAATGTTAATGTTCAAGTTTTCACTTCTGCCGGCACTCCCGGTGTGCTACCCGTTGTTTTTGTAATTTGAGACTACCTGATGCCCGCGGCTTCGCCAGCTTGACAATTTATATACTAAAACCTTCCTCGAGAACCACTCTATCCATTGGTAAAAACAGCATGAAAATCGGTGCAGTAGATTTTGAGTTTATCGTGAACAGGCAGACAGATAGACACAGCGGGGGACTCACAGTGAAAGGGTTACTTTATCATTATGATAACGCATTAAATGGGTTCTTTATTTAAAACACTGAAAGGGTTACCCCTTCATTAAGAAAACCTTTATAACATAAATAGTCCTTTATGCCGTTCGAAAGGGTTACCCAAATCGTATGGGTTTTTGATTAACTGCTTAGAAAAACCCTATCAAAACCCTTTCAATGGGTAACCGAAATGCCCTGGTGACGAAAGGATTGATCATAATACTGTTGTCAGAATTTTCGTCTTCTGAGTATCCGTAACGACTACCAAAGCTATTCATATACAACCACTGAAAACTCCGTGCTGCTACCACAAAGGCAAATATTTACTGAGTTGTGGAGGTCAAAGGATCAACATTTTCTAACAGACATCCGTGCCAATTTGATAAAACTGTTTGATCAAATTACTTGAACGTGTATGGCCCGCTAAATCACAATTAAACCGTAGATAATACGTAGTCCTTTGTTCAACAAATATTACTAACTTAGTCTATTACTAAATAAGGAGTGCATAAAACTGACTGCAATTTCAAGCTGAGCCATTATTTACAGAATACTAAGATGCCACACGCTATAATGATAAAATCTTAGATTTATCTTGCACGAACATTATAGTAACTTTGCCTTTACAATTGTAAGTAGGCATAGATTAGGGAACGTCGCAGCGGTAGCGCCTAGAAATCCCATTGCCAATAATAATAACACACGTCTTGTTGTTTGTCTTTCTACACGTGCAGCCTGTGGGTCGACTTCACTCAGCGGACATACAGCGACCTACGCGTTCAATATAATAATGCACTGAGAGTGCTGCTGCGGCTGCCGTGGCGGTGTAGTGCGTCAGGGATGTTTTCAGATAATAATATTGATGGTTTTGCCGCGATTATTAGAAAAAGATGTGCATCCCTGATGTCTCGTGTTCGCGGCAGCACCAACAGTATTCTCAGTGTATTCGCAGATCGGTGGGATTCTCCGATGTTGCGGAGGTGGATGCGGCTCCACACCGAAATTTAATTGTATATTTATGTGTCTGTTGCCTACTAACAATAGAATTTAAGTAAAAATTGTTACTAACCCTATGGACCCCGGTCTGAAATAAAATTATTCTATTCTATTCTATTCTAATAATCCTTGACTCAACTTCCACAGTGCGTGTAAGGATAATCGCCGGTTGGTGCCCCATTACATTTGAAATGTGTAACGGGGCCTCTGTGAGTTGGATTCGGGCCCTCGTACGCCATCCAAAGGACCGGGTCTCCAGGGTAAAAAAAAAAGTAATAATAGTCCTGGATTGCGACAGAGTTTGATAAGTTGCAAACTCAAAATATTTAGAAACCGCTTCATGGCCTATTCATCCATTCACCCTACTCTCGATTTTTTGTATTTGCATGAAATAAATATTTATTTTCTATACGTTTATCTAAAAATATGCAAAAACATAAGAGAGAAATAGAATCAAAATTACTGGAAATCCAAACGAGATATAATTACTTTAAACAAATATATTTGTCTCTTTCTCGAAAATGCTGTTTTCTATGACAGATATAGGTATAGGCGTAATGGACTTAGACGCCAAATTTCATATCGGAATTCTCTTTCTAATTGTAAACTTAGAAGCTTTATAACTTCATCGCTGATGAAGGTATTTTAAAACATTGTTTCATTATTGTTTACTAGATCTAATAATTATTTCATTTTGCCAATAAAAATATCGCATGCATATTAGGTAAGCATTTGAAGTTGAGTATTTGTCAAACTCTACTTTAGCCTGACAATCTGTCAAAAAAACCATTAAGTAAGTAGGATTTGACACATTCCTACCTCAAAATATTTGTACATAGATCTCTGAATTAAGAATTTGAAGTTAAATATTTCTTAAACTCTACTTTTGCGTCTCAAAGGATATCATAATATAAAGTAGCAAATAGTAAAATTGATGGATTAGTGAAATAATAAACAAAATCAATGGAAGATTGGATAAGTGACAAGCTTTAGAAGTTATTCTCCTATCATTTCAACGCAAAACTCCGTTTGTACTGGATCGTGCAAGTTTACTGTGGAGATTTTGACAATGCCGTCTCTAGCAGATTCCGCAGAGGCTGCTCATTGCTCTGTGTTAAATGTAAGTCATTTTATCGTTATTTTCTGATAATTTACTACAAAGAACCGTAGTGAATTAATTAATAGTTTGCATTACCTAATGGCGATTCGATTAAATTGTACTAAAAGAAAAAGTAATTGTATTGTTTAATGTTTAATCACGGATCTTAATTAAAATATGCTGCTGACGTAACAAGATAACCGCAATTTGGAGCGATATAGCTTCACGCGGGTTTGAAGATACCGAGTTTTTAAATAAAGGCCGTAGAACAATGTCTTTGGAAACCTTTGATACCAAGTACTTATTTACTTTAAAGCTTCAATTTGCTGGATCTCGGAAAATCATTTTTTTTCTGAACGAATAGAAGATCGTGGCTAAAGAATAACAGCCGCATGGATCGATATTCAAGGTTAAACAACGCTTGCCAAGGTTGGCTTATGGATGGGTGCTTCAGATAGCACGTCATCTGTAGCTCTTTGACAGTCGTCACGGATTGAAAGAGGCCAACAAGTAAATCTAACTCCAGACTTGCCAAGAAGTACCGTGTCACCCAGTTAATGGGTTGTGAAGGTCTGGTAGGCAGCCGCTCCAAGTAAAATACTAGTAAACAGCTGAATACGGTTTGACTGGAAGCCGACCCTAATATAGTATGAAGAGGTTAGACAGATGATGATGACGGGTTGCATTTTCCTGAAGCTAAAAGACTTAGGAAGGTTTCTGCCAGAATGAAACAGACCAAGAAAAAAATTAGTATATCTAATAAATATTAGCTATAGTATTGCAAACTGTGGACAGATCAATCAGCCAAGCCAACACAAACGTAAATCTTAGTTTTTGTTACAATCCGCACGGAAATGCCATAACCAATAAAGGAAGTTGGTCAGTGATCATGTGTCAACTCGCCATAGTGTTGATACTCTACAAATATGTACAGACAGCGTGTCTGCAATGCTTGCCATACCAGACGTTTGCGTAATAGGTATGTCGGAGTACAAGATTGCATTGTTTGACTATAGACACCACAGCAGAGCGATTCTGTGAACATTCAATCAACACAACGTTTAGGTGAAGTGAAAATGAAGTGATCTGGTCTTTGAACAAACAAGATGAAATTAATGACACTTCACTACAAGCTCACTTCACCTAAATGTACACGGTGAGACGTTGACGGAATACATGTTGCAGGTAAAACCATGGTTAGAGTTGTTAGGTTTGGCTGGAAGATAATGATGGCAATAAAGGTGATCTAAAATAAATAGAAAGGCATTGTCATTATCAACTCGAGCCCTGCAATATTCTTTGTATGAAACTATATACTCACTGAAACTTCACTCCACAACCAGTGATCCCACCAGCCGCCTTCTACCATCGGACATCCAGACGCACTGCAACTTGCCATCCCTACCTTGTTGCTATTCCACCAACTCGCACTAAGCGCTTCCAAGCGTCTTTCATAATGCGCACAGCAAAGGAGTGGAACTCTGTGCCTGCGTCTGTGTTTCCGAATGCTTACAACCCTAATATTTTCAAAGTTAGAGTGAGCAGGTTACTTCTGGGTAAGCTCGCTCTATCGTAGACTTTGTCTCTGACCTAGACTAGAGTCAAGAGCAAACGCATATCAAGTAAAAAAAAAAAGAAACTCACTACTGATACGCACACTAATTGGAATCGTAACGTGATCGCCTCGTCTCGGGACAAGCTCACATACCGTGATACGGTACGTGGTCAACTTGCAGTACCCGCGCTTTACGGCTCGTCATCCCAGCGCTTACGGCTCGTCATCCCCGAGCTTACAGCTCATGTTCTCCGCGCTTACGTTGCTCTGTGCTCACTCAGCAGGGCCTAGCATGAATATTTTTGACGTATAGTAACGTTACGTAAAATTTTACCATAGCTACAATACTCGTTTCGCACATATTATTTATTTAAATTAGATACTATATTAATATTTTTAAATGATATAAATTGTGTATGTCCCGTAATATTAAACCAAAATAACATGGGGTTTTAGTTTTACCCATTCAAAATTCACTTACGTTAACGTTACTATACGTCAAAATATTCGTGCTAGGCCCTCACCCCTCCCACGACCTACTTGCAGCACACTACTGATGCCGAAAATGGTTGGTCGGCGAGCCGTAAGCGAGGCATCGCTTAATCGTAGCCGAGTCGACGTACCGGAGCTGGTGATCCGCTTTGGTTTCGGACCAAAGCGGGTGACGATCCCTTTCCGAGTTTATATGTGTGTTTTTATGTATGTACCTTAACGCTTGGTTGTCGTAAGCTGTACTGCTGAGGTTTCCTGAGGCTTTAGAGTCTAGAGCCCTAGTGTAAAGTCGTAGACAAAATTAATACAATCACTCTTATTAAAGTCGTAAAATCATAGAAACCTTGAACTAAAATAATCAGCACAATAAATTCGTCCACTTGAATAAAGAAGAAGCCACTTTCAAGCATCATTGAGTAAAGCCTTTAAGACGAGTCTGTGGTCTTCAAGGCTGGTTAAATAAAAAAAATAGTAGGTAGTGCAAAAAAACAGAACCCATTGAAAAATTATTACAACTTTAAAAGTCAGTTTAAAAAAATTGAACTGACTCCAAAACTGTATAAATAATCTAATAACTAAAAAAGGAGAAATAAAAGTTTAAGAAAATATTTTTATCAATAACTCGAAAAATGGAGTTTTTAAAAAATACTTGCTGGCTACCTACTGCAATTGAAATAATCGCCCTTCAAGGCCTTTCTTCCACCCTGTATACATAATTTAATAAATAAAAATTACTTTTTGATGCTGTTTTAGTTTTTTTAAGTTTAGTATATTTGTTTATTTTATTTGTTAAATTGGAAAAAATAAAGGGGATTCCTGGATATAAATAATAAAGAAATTTAAAAAAAAGTTTCTGTGGTTTTTATCGGTTGGTTATTTTTTATTCATAACGCCATTGGTTGGTTTGTGAGCATTAAGTAATTAATTAGTTTACCCACATTGGTCTCGGTTTCGACCATCCATTCGATTCGGACTGCAAGCTACGCGCCGATGGACAGCCAATCAATTTCAAACTGTGTGATAGCGTCATCAAGGTTCATTTTAATTATGGACGGTAATTATTCTATTGTTTGGAAAATATTCTTTACGCCTGCTGAGGCAAGAGGGTCAGTAGTCAATATTTCTGCGTTTTTATTAACGGTAGAGCGGAAATTTACAAAAAACCGGCCAAGTGCGAGTCGGTTTCTCAGACGAGGAGTTATACAAGAAATGTGTTTTTATCGGTTAATTACTTAATTTAATTTCCTTTATCAACTCATTTTCGTATCATTATTTTTTCTTTTATTTAATTTCTACACTTATTTTAACATCCTAATAATATAATAAATGTGACAGTTTCTATGTTTGGATGTTTGTCCGTCAATCACGCAAAAACAGCTGAAGGGAATTTGGATGAAATTTGACACACATATAGTTCACATCCTGGAATAACACTAAATCCTGATAAAAGGCATGGCTTGATAGAGGCAGAGGAGAAAGTGGAAATCCGAAGCCGCTGCTGCCTTAGTACTTCAGATTCACAAGTACCAGGAGAGCAGAAACATGTTGAAGTATTTTCGGGGATGAATTTGAGAGCGCTTAAGATTTACAAGTACGAGGAAAACACAACAATGCATTAGTTTTTCTTGGCTGGTATTGCGATCGCCAAAGATTCACAAGTACCAGGAGAGCAGAAACATGTTGAAGTATTTTCGGGGATGAATTTGAGAGCGCTTATTAATAGTTCCGCAGTGATCGCAGATTCACAAGTACGAGGGAAACACAACAATGCATTAGTTTTTCTTGGCTGGAATTGCGATCGCTAAAGATTCACAAGTACCAGGAGATCAAAAACATGTCGAGTTAGTTCTGGGGCTGAAAGTACGAACAGCAAAAACTCATCATATCAGGATAGGATTATGAGGAAGCATTTCTTAGGATGAGAATACGAGACAAAAGTTGCACGCCAGCTCTTAAGTTTACGCAGACAAAGTCGCAAGCAGAAGCTAGTTTTTAAACATTTCAATAAAAAAACATTTAAAAGCATAAGCAATTTTAATTGTTTTTAACTTTTTATTATAGCGACGAAAGATACACATTTTGTTAAAAAATCCAACTGTTCCATTACGGATCTTGAAATACAGCCCGCTGACATACAGACAGATTGACAGACGGACAGCTGAGGCTTAGTATTCGTGTTCTGGGGGGCTACTCTCTAAGCCCGAAGCCCGTAGTTTCGGGCTTAGTTGCGGGCGTATTCTACACCGCATCACCTACGAACTTACGATTATTCCGGAACCCGATCTAATGAATGACACCACAATCTGATAGTGACTATCAAACCGAGTTGTCATTAATACTTAGTGGTTTTTTTTTATATACTACACTACTAAATAAATTTTACTGGTTTTTACCTTGGACAGTGGATAAGCATGGCATTGCCATACAACGTGGCAATGCAGCCAGTCTTTTGGAGTCACTTCCAGTCGATAGCGATTGGGACGAATTTTTTGACGCCATTTTTTAGTTATGAGTTTTTTTTTTCTATTTTAAGTGTATATAGTTTGTTCTTTAAATAAATAGTAATACTTAGTGGTTCGGTGATGCGGTGTAGAATACGCCCGTAACCACGGACTTCGGGCTTAGAGAGTAGCCCCCCTGGTCCTTATAAGTACGGAACCTTTAAGAAAATATTTTTCGTCATTACAATATAATTTAGATTTATGTTCAGTAGCAGGAAAAGTGATAACACCAACATTTTCCACCACTAATTAACATAAAAATAATTACATATATTTGTAATCCGTTGATTACTATCATATATTACTGCTTTAATCGCTTAGACACATGTAATACTTTGTATAGTTTGCCGGAAATTAATAAATTTTATCTAGAACAACGGATTTTTTAGGCGTTAAACATATTACAAAATATCTTATATCTATATAAAACTAGCTGTCCCGCGCAACTTCGTCTGCGTCACATTTTCCGCTCCTAAATAATATTGCAACAAAAAATTGAGATTTAAACTATCCTATCTCTCAAGTTGGATCGAACTGCACATGGTGTGCGAATTTTATTATAATCGGTTAAGTGGTTTAGGAGTCCATTGAGGACAAACATTGTGACACGAGATTTATATATATTAAGATATGTGTGGTGACCGCGACTTAAATATTATAGAAATACACTAAATAATAATCTATTCAAAAAGATCCTCATACGACTTTTCCGATAAAAGAACAATGCAAATTGTTTTACCTATTTAAAAACCCCGTGAATGTGGAACGATCATGAAGTATGACAATGATAAGGTTTACATTGATAAGAACTTATAAACGGTTAAGGTACTACTGAGGTACATAATGTAATCTCTCCAGATTTCAGTCCATTGGATTAGAAAAAAATGCTGCGACACAACTCCTTTTTTTATTTTTTTTTATTTGAGATGGTTTGCTCTTGACTTTCGTCTTGGTCAGAGATGACGGAGACAAAGTCTACGATGGAGCGAGCTTACCTAGAAGGCGCCTGTTTACTCTAAATATGAAGAGATTAGGGTACTTTTATTACTCTTCCGTCACTGATGAGCACAGCCAAAACTACTGACCGTAGAAAGCTAAAATTTGGTATTTAGGTTTCTTGAAGAGTATAAGGGAGAACTAAGGGATGATTTCTCGAAATTCCGAAAAAAAAAACGGAATATACGCGTATGAAATCGCAGTCCTACATAATTATAGTGTCCTAATTATTATACTGTCCTAATATTTATAGTGTCCTAATAATGATAGTGTCCTAATAATTATAGTGTCCTACTAATTATAGTGTCCTAATAATTATAGTGTCTAAACACACTGCCGAGGAAGCACTAGGTCACAGAATTTCATATGTGTATCAAACAACTTACTCGGTCCTGTACATTCAGAGCTATCGGCTGTGGCAGACCGACAGACATAAGAGTCGTATTTAGTCCTATAAGTGTCTAAACACACTATGCCGAAGGTTCGCGACGGATGTTCCGCAGCTGATTTTACGTTTCAACGTATTCGCCTAATAATTATGACAAACCATAAGTGCCGAACTTACGCAAGGAAGTTCAGTTGCGCAACTTAGTGCGTTTTCAATGTCTCTAGCGCTAAAAAACAACACGGTCACGACTCAACCGCGATAAAATTAAAAAAAAAAAACAAGAACAAATAATTCAAAAGTCATTTATTCAAATTAGGCTGAGAGCCAGCACTTTTTGAACGTCAAGTTCTACAAAAGACAGTCCCCCAAAACACCCGCCCTTTACCATTTCCTAGTGTTTTAGCTGTGGAGAAGAAGTGGCCAACTAACTCCCCAACAACACATCTGTCTGTTACGTTTTAGGAACTAGAATTTATATAATGAATATATATAATTATAAATATGTTTCTAAATCAAACAGGTGGTACCTATGTTTTAATGACACAACAAAGCACGTGCGTCGTGCGCAGGCAGAGGCGAATGCGCGGACAGGCCTGCCGCCCGCTGGGGCCCCGGATCTTCGGCGTATAATGTGTGCTCTACAGAATACGTCGCCGCCGACTGGCCGCTGAACTTACGCCCGACCGAAGTTCGGCGTACGCTATAACGCAACGTAATTTCGGCATAATGTGTCGTCAGTAATACAAATAGCATTGCAGGCGTAATCATGCCGAACTTCGGTCGCATATCTTCGGCATAGTGTGCTTAGACATTTAGAGTTCTGTTCGTTGGGTATACTTCTGTCCACCTCTAGGAGTACAAGAGCGATGTTATGCGTATTATAAATTACCTTTTTCCTTCTGCACCAAAGGCCTCTAGATTCCTTTTAAAAATACTTTAATAGCCTAAAGTGAAATGATTACCGAGAACCCGACCGAGGTTGTTATCAAGGCCGCGCTGAAATTAAACAATCAATCAGTAACAATATTTACCCCCGTTCCACCATCGGACCACAAGACGTACGGCGATGCGCCACCGGTACATGGTGGACATCTTATATGCACAAAAAGTTTTAGGAATACATTCATTGTGCGTACAGCTAAGGAGTGAAATTCCCTGCCTGAGTCTGTGTTTCCTGATAGCAACAACCTGGGAGTCTTTAAGTCAAGAATGAATAGGTTACTTCTAGGCAAGCGTGCTCCACCTTAGACCGCATCATCGCTAACATCAGGTGAGATACTGGTTAAACGTATGCCTATCAATAGTAGAAAAATAATAATATTTTAATCCTAATATATTTCTTACGTTACTGAGCGACTGACAGACAACGCACAGCCGAAACTATTTGTCGCAGAAAGCTGAAATTTGGCATGTAGCTTCCCTACATTTGGTATGGGAACACTGAGTGAGGTGGACGGGAAAAAACAGGATATGCGCGTACGAAGTCGCGGGCGAAAGCTAGTCTCAAATAAATATGAATGTAGAAATGTGTACAATGTGTTTCAAATAAGAATAGCATCGACTTAGCGCCATATTGTGACGTCATAGCTGTCAATTCCAACCAATTCGGTAGGTTTTTTTTTTAATTATTTTTTATAAATACATTGAGTGAAAAAAGTGTTTTGGTATGGTTTAAAATAAATAAGAATGACTTTAAATAATTAAATATTTTATTTAGTTAACTAGCTGACCCGCGCAACTTCACATTGACGACACTGAAGAAATGTATTTATTATTTTTTGACAGCTATTTTTAATACATAACTCATGGCTAAATAGCCAAAACGGAAATTATTGCTAAAAGTGGCCACTTTTAGCAAAAATATCGACTTTGGCAACTATTTATGTTCTAAGGTACAAAACATAACTCTCAAAACATAATAAATACATTTCTTCAGTGCACTACAGAGCGGTTTTTTATCTACGTGTCTTAAATTTACCACAAATAATAAAAAACGATTGGCGGCGCTAGTGGACGGAATACACGCTCTTAACATCATAAGGGAAAACGTTGATCATTAATTAAGATTTCCTGTGAGACAAAAAGTACAATCATGTAATGGAGGTATTGCATCAGGAAACCTTTGTTTATACATAAACATACGTTTTATTCGATTTCACTTGCTTCCTGCATGCTCTAAAAACAACTCGGGCATTATTTTTAGACAAAACTACAAAAATGCACTAAGAAAAGAGTGGCAATAGGGAATATGCATGCGATTTTTTTATTTGCAGAATAAAATACTTATTAGCTGAATCATGAAATTATTTTTTAAATAACTTCATCTATACTAATATTATAAAGAGGTAAAATTTGTTTGTAAGTTTGTAAGTTTGTATGTAGGGGGTTATCTCAGGATCTACTGTTCCGATTTGAAAAATTCTTTCAGTTTTAGATAGCCCATTTATTGAGGAAGGTTATAGGCTATATATCATCACGGTAAGACAAATAGGAGCGGAGCAGTAATGGAAAATGTGACGCAAACGAAGTTGCGCGGGTCAGCTAGTCATTTATAAAGCTTCAAAGACTACAGTTAGAAAGAGAAGTCCGATACAAAATGTGACGTCAAATTACACGACGACTATACAGCTGCCATAGAAAATAGCGTTTTCGCGAGAGGGACAGATATATTTGTTTGAAATAATTGTATCTCGTTCGTTTTTCGAGCAATTTAGATTCTAATTTCACTGTTAGTATTATATTTTCGAATACTTTTAAATAAAGTGTTAAGATCATAAATACTTTTTTCATGCATATTCCCTATTCTACTAATTTTCACATTCGCACCGCATTTCAATCGCAAACTATATAGAAATGTATGAAATTTAAGGCTTTTTTGACAGTTTGCGATTGACATGTTATTTCGCATTTGCATATCAATCGCAAACTGTCAAAAAAGCCTTAATTTTCATACATTTTCCGGTCATCTACAACTTCTTTCCAAAAGCCGGTTACAAGTAAATGTTTGGTAGTAATGATTCTTGCATTAAAAAGCCAAATTAATTCAGAAAATTTACAACGACCTTATAAGGATTTAACTCCTACGCAGCTCGAACAAGGAACTCAACAGGCTTACCAAAGTAACAAAAAAATCTAAGCAAATCAGACCTATACCTTCTTAACGTTGACACAGTGTGCCCTTGCAAGGTTGGTAGGCTTGCGTCAATGACTTAGACCGATTCTGATAGTTTTACTAATAAGTTTGTTGTAATTCTGTCCGAGTAGGATTACACAAAGAATTGACATAATATTTTAGCGGACAATGTACTGACGGGCAGCTGTTTGAATGTTTTTATTTATTTAGTCTTTGTTGTCTTGCAAAAAACGTAAATATAAAATGTAAATTTAAAATATATCGCACACGATTACACGACAATTTTCTTAAACCGCATTGCGATGTTTTGATGTTACTTAAAAGCTTATAGACAGATTTTATTAAATTGAAAAACGTAATATCAGTTTTCCCGAAAGGAGTCTCGAACCCAGAACCAGCAGTAGTAGGTACCAGCTCAACTAAAAAGAAGGAATTAATGATACAGGAAATCATAACACCTTTCTTTTTTATGAAAACCAAAAGGCGGAAATATTAAAGATAAATGATGATATCTCAAATGACGTATTTAAACGGGAAGGAAACTAACAAAAAAACCCCTTTATCTTGCCTGGCATAAATCCTTTTATTTTTATACTGTTGTGTGTTTTGTTAAACGTAACTTCGGTAACTACAGTCGCTATACTCAATTCACAATCTCGTAAAATTCAACCTCGACTTTGTCTGAATTCTTTTTAACTCGTGACGACAAACACTAAAATTACAATGATTGAAGACTGGTTTTAAAGGTCAAAGAAAGAAGCCGCCCTTGTAAAAGCTCGGAGTTATAACTTTCAAGTTTCTTGGAGAGTTATAAACAGAAAGAGGGAGGACAAAGAAAAAACTTTTTACAAAAAAATACAACCGACTTCCAAAAAAAAAACACTACAAAGTAAAAAATATCTTTAATTTCGGAAGTCAATGTTTTTGTTAGTTTCTTCGTATTTTGACACAGACTTCCGAAATTAAAGTTATTTTTTAATTTTTTGGGAGTTTTTTTTTGGAAGTCGTTTGTATTTTTTTGTAAATACTTTTTTTTTCATTTTTTAGTGGTACCGGACACCTAACAACATCACTGCAAAATCGCAGAAAAGCAAAATACGCAATTTCGATTACTTGGATGACATAAAACGTATTTCAGCTATTTCGATTTAAAATCCAAAGTTCGTAACCGATTTTGATAAAATTTAAATGGGACCAATCTGCAAGTATATCCTTTCAGATAAAACAAGAATTTTTCAATTCGGTTCATAATTGTCGGAGTTATGAGGTAACAAACATAAATAAAAAAAAATACAACCGAATTGAGAACCTCCTCCTTTTTGGGAAGTCGGTTAAAAAGATGGTAGGACTATATCAAAAGTGATATGAAAGCAGAGGGAGAGAGTGTGATAGCGTGGCGGCTGATAGTATATAAAGGAAACAATAAACGAGAAGGAGTTAAGGGGAGACTAAGACAAGGACCATGTAAGTAGAAGTGAAAGACGTACGAACATAGATATAACTAGCTGACTCACGCAACTTCGTCTGCGTCACATTTTCCATTAATGCTCGGCTCCTTTTAGTCTTAGCGTGATGATATGTAGCCTATAGCCTTCCTCGATAAATAGGCTATCTAGTACTGAAAGAATTTTTCAAATCGGACCAGTAGTTCCTGAGATTACCCCCTACATACAAACTTACAAACAAATGTTACAAATAAACAAGGAACAAGGAGATATGCCCTATGGACGAAAATGTATAGGAACCTAGTGTCTCCAGTACACCCCTTCCAAACGCCATGCACTTCAATAAACACTCGCATTTCTCAAAACAGAACGTTTTGAGAAATGCGAGAACAAGGTTTATATTTTTTTTTTATATATTTATATGCGTACGAAGCTGAGAAACTTGTGGCTCAATAATAACAGCCGCATAGGTCGATCTTTACGGTTAAGCAACGCTTGCCAAGGTTGGTCTGTGGATGGGTGATCATATAAACATACCGAGTTTTCTCCGTGCTTCGGAAAACACGTTAAGCCGTTGGTCCCGGCTGTCATTTGTAGATCTTTGGCAGTCGTTACGGATTGTCAGAAGCCAGTAAATCTGACTCCAGTCTTGCCAAGAAGTACCGTGTTACCCAGTTAATGGGTTGTGGAGGTCTGGTAGGCAGCCGCTCCACGTGAAACACTGGTATTCAGCTAAATCCGGTTAGACTGGAAGCCGACCCCAATGTAGTTGGGAAAAGGCTAGGCAGATGACATACGCGTACAAAGCTCTTCGATATCGAAAAACGAGTAAAGGAACGCAAATTGAGTTGGGGAGGCAGAAAGGGCGCGATGGAGTAAGGCAGTGACTGAGTCGTGTCTAAGAATTAGAAGAAGAGTGTTGATTGCCCGGAGACAAGATGGACAGATCTGAGAAAATGAATGAAGTTAACTCGCGAGCGTAGAGATTGGCACCGGAAAAGAGGCTTATGCCCATCAGTGGGTGAAGTTTGGAATGTGAAAGTGTTGATGATGAAGCTACTGTACATGGTGCTATTTCAGTTGTTTGCAACGGCAGCCCACTTCATCTATCCTATGACTACTACGCGATCATTTGAAAAGAAAGGTTTATTTTGACAATTTGAAACACGCAGAAAAACAGTAATAATTTACATTATAATTAGGAGTACAAAGGAACTGCTTATTTGTAACGAAATTTCTTACAGCAGACCTGTGACAGGAGAAATGAAAAAGAAATGTAGACAATAGTGTGTAAGAACAAGAAAAGAAGAATACTTAAAGCCTTAAACTCAAGTTCAAATAAAAGAATATACTTAGTAATAGTAATAGTTTATTTGAAAAACATACATTACAATCATTGTGAAGCCCTGACTCCTGAGCTAGATATGTAATATCTGTATTTCAGGAGACAGTTTCTTCTTCTTATACATGCATTTTATTGTTTGCAGTAGGTAATTTAATAGAAACACATATTGTCCTAGTCTTTTACAACATAAATATTAATATTTAAATTTATAGTTTGCACATATTATACTATTAAAATCCAATTAAAATTAAATGATTTTATATATTTAAATTTACACATTATTATATTCAAGTTATATTTTAATTATTGAAATAAATATTATGTTTTTAGCTTCAGTTTACTTACATATATGACTAAACATAAAAAAAGGAAATTAGTTAAAATTAACAATTTCACCGTCCGCAAAGCAGACACAATAATTAAACAATCTGCATGTTTCACATGTGACTAATGGGACAGTGAAGTAGTTAAGCTGTAACATAGTATGCATTTGACAAACAAAATAAAAATAAATGAAAAATGAGACTGTAATCTGTGTGGGTGGGAGTGGTGTGGAGGGATGGATAAAGATGAGAGTGTGTGTGTGGTCTGAAGTTGTGTGTGAAAGTGAGAGTGTGCGTGTGTAAGAGATTGTGTATGGGATAAAGTTTGTAGCTGTTTGCGTGAATTAGAGATTTTTTTATTAATTTTTTATTGTGTCTAGACGAGATATACCATAATACGCCATTACCATAAACCATTACCATACCATACCATTGCCATTTACTTATAAAATATATGTACCGAATACTATACATATAATATAATATATTATAATATAATATAATATATACATATATATATAAAACTATCACAGAAGAGAGGAATGATATTCATTATCATCGCGCATGACGTCGAAACATCCAGGAACGAAAGCAGTCCGATATCGCCGTTCCATTAACGGCGACATTGTTTTGATATATAAACATTATTATCAGCGTGTTTCATAATCCGATTGCATCGTTTTTATCACGTTAAAAAAACGCACCCAAGGGTAGTTTATTTCGGTTACATTAGGTGCGCTGCCTTTGTAAGACGATTAAAATAAAACCGTGTATAACAGTTAGCATAACACAACTACCATAATTCACTAACCATAACATTACTCAATTTTCTACACAACACGCTAAACTCTTTCGAAACTCTTCACATGTGTGTGAAAAATAACAATAGTACGAGAGGTAAGGTTTTCCCACGGAAACAAAAGGTAGTAGGAGCCAGTTGAAATAGTTTCCCAGACAATATGTCGCCGTTTTGCCGTATGGCGTTCTTGAACTTGTATTAAAAAGGTCAAAAGTCAGAGGTAGCATCCATTTTTACTAGTCTAAAAAAACTTATACTGTATTCAACTACATTATTAAATGTGTTTCAATACAAAATATAATAAGAGATTACATTTGAATTTGTGGTTCGAGGTAATCCCTGCAAGAATTGCCAGAGGCCAATAATAAAAGATGCCTCAAACGAGAGAGATGAGTACAATTTTTACCAGCGATATTACGTTACTCGTTTTTCAATGCAATCTTCATTTTATGTGTATAGTGTAACGTCCTAATTAGGTACTTCACAGTATTTTCACTTGGTCCTATTTTTTTTTGGAAGGAAGAAATCATCAATAGTTACGAAGCAGACAGGAGTGAGGCACGTGTGGGACACAACGCGCCGTCGAACCGGGCCTAGTTCTGATCGGACGGTGAGCCACTCAATACTTGCCATCCGCTGGCCCGCGTCTACGGTGGCCGGGAATCGCCCTGCGACTCCCGACGCCCAGGGTGTTTTTTACTATTGCGGCGGCTGCAGCGAGAGTGAGGTTTCCCTCTCTCTCACGCGTTCGCCCTCCTCCTTCGTACGTCCTAGTAGGTTACCAAAGTGTTATCTGTAAGCTACTCTAAGAGATCATGGTATTTGTCTCTTATAGCCGTTCCCATTTGTGGCTGCTTATAAAATGCTTGTTCAATGACAAAATAAATACGATTCCTAAAGGACCGATCGTGTTCGTGACACCGTCTGTGCAGACATTGTCTACCGACTCTCACAATGCATCGCCTTGAAGTTCGTACACAAACGGCTCGGAAGTGAGTGGCGAAGCAAGGTTTTCGACAATTACTCACTCATTTGGGTCAGCACTAACCGTTTAAACTTGACTTATCAGTCCAAACACATGTTTCAAACAAACAGACCATTTTAAATTAGTCAGTAGCAAGTAAAAATTAATCATGTTTTTTGTATCGTGTAGATTTAACAAGATTATTGTTAATTGATTGTTAATCACAGTTGTTTTAAAACAAAAGGATTTTTAGTTTTTTTTTTTTGTTAAACTCGTTTCACGGTGTTTGTTATTCGAAACGGCTGGATCGATTTTTAAGAAAATTTTTGTGCATTTTCGGTAGGTCTGAAAAAAGGTCGTTGACTAATTTTTATACGGCAAAACAACGTTTGCCCGATCAGCTAGTAAGATTATAAAAAATCAATAGAAATGTCACCGGAAAATGGTGGAAATGGAAAATCCCGTTAAATTGTAAACGACTTTTTTTCTAATTAAGACACGGATACATTGGAAACTATTAAATTCGGATGGGATTTATTTCAAACATTACGATTTTTCATAATGTATCGAGAAATTATAATCTCACCAAGATTTATTACAATCTGACGGAGTCTGCCATTTTCCGGTGACAGATATAATCTCTCATTAGCATGTAGGTTCCTTAAGGCAGTGTAGGGTAGCACTAAAAGAGGATTTCCAGAAATTCCTGCGTGAACGGGAAAAAACGGGATAAGTGCGTACGAAGTCGCGGGCGAAAGCTAAATACAAGTGAGTATGTTTGTCACGCTTTTGACGCCTAAATCGCCGAACCGATTTTGATACATTTTGGTACAAAGATAGATCTATAAGACCCTGGAGACGGTTTAGGTTATTGAAGTGAAAACGGAACTTTAGCGGCGTTGAGCACTTTTCTTGGGATGGGCTTAAAATGTTAGGACACGTGACCTGATCGAAAATTCGTAAGACAAACTCCTGTCAGGACACGTGACTTGATCGAAAATTCGTAAGACGGATGATTCAAAAATGCACAAGGTTAATGTTCAAGTTTTCACTTCTGCCGGCACTGCAAACCGTTGTTTTTTTTTAGTGAAAACTGAGGGAAATCCGCGGCCAAAGTTAGCTTATACATACGCAACTTCGTCTGCGTCACATTTTCCATTACTGCTCCACTCCTATTTGTCTTAGCGTGATGATATATAGCCTGTAACCTTCCTCGATAAATGGGCTATCTAACCCTGAAAATCTTTTTCAAATCAGACCAGCAGTTCCTGAGATTAGCGCGTTCAACCAAACAAACAAACTCTTCTGCTTTATAATATTAGTATAGATACCACAACTTACATTTACTTTCTACATTAACATATTAATAGCATGTATTTATTTCGTAGTATCTATTTATTTTATTTACCCTCGTCCGTGTGTCACTGCAGGGTGCCTACTGAAAACCAGCGCTGGGTGTCTGACGCCCAGCATATGCTGGATGGTAACCCTTTCGGCATGGGTACGCTCAGCACAATTTTTTTAGTTTTTTTTTGTACCTTATTGCTTTTTATGTTTTTGCCACTCTTTTTTACAATAGAATAGAATAGAATAGAATACTCTTTATTAAGTACACCATATAAGTTACAGAAAAAATAAATTAAGTAAACATTACTTAAGGTGACACAATAAATACAATGTTTTTTTTTGCTGTGTCTGTGTCGAATAAATGTTTTCTATTCTATTCTATAAAGCACATCCTACACATACAAACTAGTATTTACGCAGCAGCGTGGCTAAGTGCTAAAATCCGCTGTGTCTTGTACCAGCCTACCCGGGGACGCTCCCCAGCTATTTACCAATTGTATGCGTCCTATAAATTAATTTAGATGCACATTCGCTCTGAGCTACAAATGTCAGCATGCATTTTATGGGCTGTGTTGAAATCTATGAAACGTCCATACTGAGGAGTTTTTCGGGTTAGAGGTGTCTGTGCAAATTTGGGACATATTTTTATTTATTTCTTCATCATCTGCCTGGCCTTTTCCAACTAAATTGGAGTTGGCTTCCAGTCAAACTGGATTCAGCTGAATACCAGTATTTTACGTGGAGCGGCTGCCTACCAGACCCCCACAACCCATTAACTGGGTAAGACGGTATTTCTTGGCAAGACTGGAGTCTGATTTAGGTACTGGCTTCTGACAATCCGTTATAACTGCTAAAGATCCACAAGTGACAGCCGGGTTTTATTTATTTCTTTAAAATAAACGTTGCCCCACACTAGGAATTTCTCCTGTATCGTGGGTGCGCTCACAAACATACAAACTCACGTTCACAAACAGCCAGACCCGGAAAACTATCTGTGGGCCATACCACAATACAGATAAATGAGATTATTTGTGTTGTGGGCCATACTAAATATTTGTTCTAACAACAACTTTGTCAACAGCCAATCGCTAAAACCACTGCGCCAAGCGTGTCATCGCCATTTAGTTGACTTGTCAAGAATGAAAACGTTACTTAGACTGCTTTCTCGAACTAAAATGTTCACAAAGTTATTGTATAAATTTTCGAAACCGCGTTATCCAGCTGTGATTGGCTAAATGAGTTTTCAACAGCAATTTCATTTCATTTTCATTTGTTAAATCAGTAAATCCACTTAATGTTAGTAAGGACATAAACAACTTACAAACTAATGTTAGTACATTTACTTTTTGTCAATTAATATATTCAAAAACATGTCACACACAACACAATCATAATAATTTTCATCAATGATCAAGGGCTTGATTCAGAAAGCGGTACTACTTGACACGACTCGCATTGTTAGAAGGTTCCTATCTCTGGAGCCCTGACCACCGGTAGCTTGGACCCTGTTCCCGATACCGGTGGGCTACAATTTTTTATGTTTTCTCTTATAAGATTTATTTAAAAATTTATAAAATAAGTAATAAAAACTGAATAAAGAAAATGATTCATCAATAACAGTGATATCCCTATAATAATAATTTAATTTAACAACACAAACTAATTCTATCCGCGGTTTGAAGGCAACACAATCGTCCTCATCCAGTGCTTCCATATAAGGCCATCCACCCTATCCGATATGGTCATCAAGAGATAAACATATTATATTGGCGCTGCCACGCACCCACCCCATCAGGGATGCGATACGCTTTCTAATAATAGCATAGGAGTCATCTACACGTGCCTCAGCGGACACCCCTGACGCGCTGTAGTGTCGCGGCAGCCCCAACAGTGCCCCGTATGCGTTGTTAAATTGGACCCGCACGGTGCTGTAAACCCTCTGCGTTATATAAAAATACTGGCAGTAAGCCCTAAATAAAAATAATATTTGCTTATAATTTGTTATTTTTATGATTAAATAGGCGACAAAACAGGTTCTTGAAAGCCAACTCGGTAAACTGTAGAAAAATCTCTTGTGACTAATGTTTTGTGACAAAAAATCAATAGGTAGGTATGGGTACCTAACGTCATTCAGACCTGCATTCTTTTTTTTATAAAAATCTACCACGACACGACGTCACAATATTCATAGGCAACGTCATTCTTTTTTTTATAAAACTCTCTGCCACCGAACATGACGTCACAATATTTATTTTAGTTTGACGTCATATAATATCAACACCACTTCGTTTTAGGGTCAACTCACACCTACGCGTCACGCTGCACTCTTTTTAGATAGAAAGACTACAACTACTCAATAATAGAACTTGATACTTTTGATTATAGAACTTGACGAGAATGTACCTACTTACTAAGTACACCAAAATGAGTAAACTTTTCATTACTAAACACAATAATACACAAATATAAAATATGTTTTTAGTAGTTCTGAACTATTTATATAAGATGTGATATTAGATACCTAGACAGTAATAGATTATAATGATGCTATAATAATTATGTAATAATAACAGAATTTTTTGATAATATAATATAATGCTATTTAATCTACGCACTTACAAAAAAAAATGTTTTAAGTTATGCTGCTGCGCCCTAACACGGTCATGTATTCATTTGTTATAACTAGCAAAGCCTGTAACTTGGTGTACATTGTGCAATAAATAAATTAATACCCATTACCTACTAATATTATAAATGCGAAACTATAGCTTTGTCTGTCTGTCTGTCTTTGCTTCATGCCTAAACCACTGAACCGATTTGGATGAAATTTTGTACAAATATAGAATGAGACCCGAGTAAGGACACAGAATAGTTTTTATCCCGGAAATTCCACGGGACCGGGAACTATGAGGGTAAATAGATTATATAAATTCAGGAAGTATGTTCCCTAGGGATCATGCGGGTGCAACCACTGGCACACGCTAAATATAAATAAATATCAGCTTGCCGCGCTTGACTCGGTGGAACGCAGAGCTAAGAGGCTCATCGGCAACGAAAAACTGGTGGATGCCAAGCTTCACAGCTTGGCTCATCGCCGCAAGGTTGCCTGCTTGTCGGTCTTCTACAGATTGTACGTCGGTGTGTGTGCCCAAGAACTCCACGACCTCATTCCACCGGCCCCCTTCTACCATCGGACATCCAAACGCACTGCAACTTACCATCCCTACTTTGTTTCTATTCCACGAATTCGCACTAAGCGTTTCTAAACGTCTTTTATAATGCGCACAGCAAAGGAGTGGAACTCTCTGCCTGCGTCTGTGTTTCCGAACGCTTACAACCCTAATTTCTTCAAAGTTGGAGTAAACAGGCTCCTTCTGGGTAAGCTCGCTCCATCGTAGACTTTGTCTCCGTCATCTCTGACCAAGACTAAAGTCAAGAGCAAATCCCATATAAAAATAATAAAAAGAAGTTTTCACGGTGTCGCTTGTCGGTGTGTGCCGACCCTAACTACTTATTTACTTATGTACCGGCTGTTAACCGGTTAAATACCTATTTCCTAACATGGTCGATTAACTTATATTCTATGTAATTGACTCATTCATTCAATGACTTGCCTGAAATGTTAGAAAAACCCCGTGCATTGAAAATGAAAGTTAGTAAATAAATAAAATGTTAAATCAAGTTACTAAAAGTTCCGCGTTTTTGTTTTATGGATTAGACTGCAATGAGGAAACTATTGCATAAAATTGGTATTTGATTAATTGTGGGTGTAGAAACAAATATGGATGCAATAAATAATTAATTTTGTCCGATCCTGAAATACAGGAAATCTGTCTAATCTGATGTGAATATGTGATATTTGTTTGTAATGTGACTGACTACTGTTCATTATTAACTTATTTAGTTTACTAGATTACTTCGGACATTGGCACTAATAGTCTTCATCAGCTTTGTTTGCCATATAAAAATAAAGAACGCTTACAACCCTAATCTTTTCAAAGTTAGAGTGAACAGGCTACTACCTAGACTAGAGTCAAGAGCAAACCATCTCAAAATAAAATAGAATAGTTTATTAAATCGTGTAAATCTTTTATATTATTGGTACATTATTGAAAACCAGGTGAGGTTATAAAGATGCTGCCTACCACAAAAATAAATTTATATTAATATTATACAGCTGTTAATCCAACAACCTACAATCCTTCCTACGACGTATAGGTAGGAGTTAATCTCAGGAACTACTGGTTCGGATTGATAAAATATTTTAGTATTTGATATCCTATTTATCGAGGAAGGCTATAGGTTATATAACATCACGGTACGACCAATAGGAGAGGAGCATTAATGAAAACTGCGACGCAAACGAAGTTGCGTGGGTCAGCTAGGAACTAGATAAAATATAATAGAATATGCATGATATAAGTAGGTATGCTACATTAAGTAGGTATGTTAAAATAAGTAGGTACCTATGTTAAAAGAAGAAGTTATGTTAAAATATGTAGGTACGTATGTTAAAATAAGTAGGTATATTAAAATAGGTATTTACGTCATAATAAGTAGATATGTTAAAATAAGTAGGTATGTTAAAACACTGTTTAGGCATACGTTATTTTATCTATTGAACTTCTTAGTTTTATTAGTTTAGCAAATCCAAAAATAAAATATTTAAAAAATTTGACACCGTTTTAACAGGTTTTATTTTTAGTAGGTACCTACGGTTACGATTCGAAAAAAAAAACACAACATTTCCTTGCGTTTATTACTGTACTCTAAAGATCTATTTGATACACAATTCAGTTGCCGTTAAGTTGGATGGCACGGTTGGCGCAGTTATTGGCTGCTGCGTTGCGTGTCGCGGGTTTGATTCCCGCACGGAACAATTACTTGTATGGCCTACAGATAGTTGTTCTAGTCTGGCCTTTTGTGTATGTTTGTAAACGCACCCACGATACAGGAGACGTTCCTAATGAGGAGCAAAAATTAAAAAAAAGAAAGAAAACATTGTTTTCACATAAAATTAACGTAATTATAGTATTCTTAACTAAACGAGAGATTTTTTGTGCTTGTGCACTTTTCTATTGTCTTATTTTATTTCGTGCAGTTATAGAAAAATTTTAAATGACCTGCGGACATCTGAAATTATACCTTTCGCAAAAACAATCGATCAATTATTGTTCTAAGTTAAGGTTACTTAAAACCTGATTGAGAATAACTACGATTAACGTGAAATAGAATTATCATTTTAAGAAATTTAATTTTCATGGATCAATCGTATTTTGCTGTAGGTAACCTAAATGCGATTGAGGATAACTGCAAGTAACGAGAAATTGGATAACATTATATTTCTTGTAAATCGTAGTTCTTCTCTAATTGCTTAGTTGGTATTTTTAACTGACTAAAAAAGGGTGTTGTGCATTATTCTCTATCTGTTCTGTAGTCTTTAAAAAACCGGCCAAGTGTTGGTCGGACTCCCACATGAAAGGTTCCGTAGCATAAATCTAAAATAAATCACGTTTCTTGCATAATAATTAAAGGGGCTCCCCCTTAATTTTTTTATTTGGATAATATTTAATTTTTATTATTTGTGTAATAGTGGCAGTGGAAATACACACTCTGTGAAAATTTCAACTGTACAGCCAGCTGACGGACTTGACCGGTTTTTTAGGGTTGTCAATATAACCTGCAGGATAACATGGACATATAGCTGAGAGAAATACTAAGTTTTTTTTTTAAATTTTGATACTATTTATTGCTAAAAGAAACTTCTTTAAATTCGTTATAAAATGTCTACCTTAAGGGAATACAACAAACAACGCAACGGTTCTGAGCTGATTTGTCATCGCGCTCGCGTCGATTGCCAGACATCCTCATTTAATGCTGTCATATCTGTCATCTCAATTTGATTTGTGTTGAAGATACAAAGATTACTTCAGGAATGTCACCGAGTAGGACGAGATTGTCTTTAGTTTCTGCCTTCCACGTTCCAAAAATTTGAACAAAGAACTGTATTTTTTTTTGTTTTCTTTAATTTTTTTGCCTGCTTTGGACATTTGGCTGCTGTCAAAAAGTTTACATGAATGTATTAGAATAGAATAGAATACAATTTAATTTTTTATTAGGTACTTAATTTAAAGATTTTGCTAAAATAGTAGAATTCGTAACAGTCACACTAATTTGATGCAGGGTTATCTTCGTTTTTCTAAGATTTCCAAACGCAATTTAGATTTTTTTTTAAATTATCACTGCGTTTCTTCTTTTCTCTGAGTTTTGAGTTTCTTTTTTTATTATTTTTTTATTTACAGTCAAATACCCTTTTGTACCCCACTGCTGGGCAAAGTTCTCCCTATCTCCTTTTAAACCTCCTATATCTTGGTAGATCTCTGGCCAATTATGCCCCACAAATATATTAAAATCGACACCACCGCGGTCTACGATTCCGTTTTCATGTTTTTATTTATAATTTTCCTTGTTTCAAAAATCTTATTTTGCCGTTATCAGAAAAAAAGGTTGTTTATGAAAAGTAGTTTTGTGGTAATTCTTAAATATGTCGTATAAGGTACTGCGGGTCTAGAAAGGCCACCATAGTCGAATCAGATTTTATTTTCATCGTTATCACTAAAGCATTAGGTTCAAGGTTGATTGGGAAACTTTGACGGTTTCGCTAATTTGACTAAATTGGACTTTTTAGACCCGCTGGTCAGTAATAAGCTATTTTTTTATTTTTAAACATTTTTTTATGTATCTAATGTATCAATTGCATTTTTAATGGATTTTAAATAAAGAATTTATTGTGCTGATAATAACATAGCCGCACTTAATATCGTATTATTTATAGGTTTAATAACTCCATTCTTGGACAGCTCGGAAGAAACATTTTGAATGATAGGGTATGGTTACAACTGTTACAAGATTATAAAAAATATCAAGGATATTTTTGTCGCTTTGGTCTAGTCATACTAGATTTGGTATAGATTTCCTGTATCGATCCAATTCTTTTAAAACCGGTAACCAGCCTAAATAAATATTTACAATATCTACTTTAAATGTTTTAATGAGTAATGAACTTATAAAACATTTAAATTTATAATATGCAGTTCATGACGAATAAAGTGTTTTAACAACAAAACTTGTTACTTACAATAATAATTAATTTTATAACGAGTAATTTTAACATAATAAATGTTACAAATTAAAAAGTTGTTTATTTAATTTTATAAACTCTATGAATATTTGAGTTATTTGTAAATCATAAATGTTTGAAATATTTGATTAGTTTACTCCTTTTTAACTATGCTAATTAGGGTAATCAATCAGAGCTTGTAAATTAGATGTAGAACATCGAATAAAATATTTATCAATGCGGAGTATTATTTTATTCGAGTTTTGTTTCAGAAAATTAAAAAAAAAATGTTGAACTAGGCTTAAAGAGACATTTTATAATTTTCCAACGAACATCGATTTAAAAATAAAATAAATGAGTACTTACAAAATGTTCAAAATCACACTCACGAAAAAAAAAGCAATAACAATCACTCAATCACTGTCTACAATTTTAAATCTCGATCGTCTTTCACTACACGACAATTTTCCCGCGCGAAAAGTTACGAACTGTCAACGTTATTTTTTTAAATTGCAGGTCTATGCACAGGGTACGGTTAGTGCGCGGACTGCCGGCGCACTCAGCCTCTACCAATTTATATAGGCCTTGTGTAGCCGCTTGAGAGACTCGTCCTAGAACGGTACGTGCCTTAGGCCCCTTCTGCAGGGATTTGCAGACGTAAACTGATTGTTAAAAAAAGGAATAAATACTTTTTCAGATTGACTTTTCAGGAAGTTAAATTGGGTTTTTCAGCTACTTTAAATTGGTTCTTTTTCTAAACGAAATGCATATTAACCGTGAACCGTTAAGTGTTTTTATTGATCTGAAAATAGTTGAACCTATTTTAATTAAACATAAAAAACCTTGAAATTTTAGCAACAAATCCTGTAGTAAAACTATTTAAAAATACATAACTAAGTGAAAGGTAAATAATTGACACATTTATTAACTAAAACTAAACTAAAAGTTTACAACTTAACACATAAGACAAAACAAAAGAAGAATAAATGGGTCAGATTTACTTTTAAACCGACTTCAAAAAAGGAGATTAGGTAATAATTTAGCTTGCATCTGAGGACTGCGTTAAAATATTAGAAGTTAGGTTATTATCTGCTTAAACGGGCATCGTTTTAAGCTAAACTATGTAGTTTTATAGAGAGGCCAAATTATTATAGTTCTCTGGAAGACCTTCCTGGGTTGCGGATTTTTTTCGAAAGAGTCACCGCGGCCCTGGAACGCAAAAGGCATTAAGAGGACCACGGATGGGTTTTAGTCAGTAAGAGTCTGACACTCGCTTCTGCTTCCCCCAAAGCGAGAGGAGACATTAGTTTGATGATTTCCCATCCATAAAAAAGTCTCTGGAAGTACTACAGTTCCATTATGTAAAAGTCTCACCATGAAAACTAAGGCGGAGTGAGCTTAATTAAAGTGAACTGTCATTCGGATACATTGACAGCTCACAGCCCCAGGTGGTTCTACAGTGCGATTCTGTAAACGTCTCACCGTGTAAGAATAGGTGAAGTGGACAAGAAGTGAGCTGTCTATCTGTCTATACATACAAACAAGTCGGCACAGTTGGCGCAGTGGTTGAGCGATCGACTGCTGCTACGCGTGTCGTGGGTTCGATTCCCGCACGGAACATTGTATGGCCTACAGATAGTTGTTCGGGGTCTGGCTGTTTGTTTATGTGATTTTGTATGTTTGTAAACGCACCCACGATACAGGAGAAATCCTAGTGTGGGCAATGATTTTTTTTTTTAAAGAAAGAAAGAAAGAAAGAAAGAAAGAATCACAGTTCACTTCATGCTGACTCCATACTATTATAATTTTTTTGTTGAGATCGGAAATCATCAAATGACTTCTCCCGCTCTGGGCGAAGCGGGAGGGAGTGTCAGACTTTTACTGACTAAAACCCATCCATGTTCCTTCGTTGCCCTTTGTGTTCCGGAGCCGTGGTATCTCTGATAATATGTAATGCTGACTCTCTTTGAGGCACGCTGTCGACACGGCATGCTGACTCCACCTAAGTTTATACGGTAAGATGTTATAAGGATAGACCGGCTGGTTCCATCTCCTTCATGTTCCTTCACCAAAACTTCCAAGGTTACCGATACGCAACTCTATATCCCAGAAAAATTCGAGAATAGGCTAGATTCCATCATCCACAGATTGCAAAACTATTTAGTCCGTCAGTTAGAGTATTGAAAAATAATGGACTAGTATTTTTTGTTTTTGTAAATTAATGAATATTGACAAAGATAAAACGCATCAAAACTCAGGAGTGGGGGCTCGTGACGTCACGACTCAGTAAAAATTATGCGAAGGAGTGATGTATTGAGAATTTTAAAAGCGTCGTAACTTCGTCAATTTTGGTTCCCGTAACAAAAAAAAAAACACGGGTCAAATATTTTTTGATAATCTAACTGACGGACTAATTAGGTAGATTTTTTCAGGACACAAGCCCATTGTGTGGGATACGCGAGAAAAAACTAGACTCGTACAAAATCAACGCAGCATCTAAAAATAAATATAATCTTGGCCAGTTGATTGGAGAAATGAACGAGACGAGTGCAACGATCGATCTTAAGGTGGAAGCTCCAGGGTAGCCCGCGAAATTCAAATATTTTATGTTTTTTGCAATTTGCCGGTCAGTGTGAAGCTGTATGTTAAACAAAATACGGTTCGCGATTGTAAAGAGCATTTATCTAAAGGATTATAACCATTTGAATCATCAATATAATTAACTAAGTTCATAGAAATCGATTGGATGTTATATTATTATTAAAAAAGTTATTTCGTGAAAAAGTAATTTAATCGAGTTGTATGAACTTAGAGGGTTATATTGATAAAAATAACGGGTACAATTCTTTAGATAAATATGCGTTACGGCCGCGAATTGTATTTTGTTCAACATACAGCTTCACACTGACCGGCAAATTGCAAAAAACATAAAAATATTTGAATTTCGCGGGCTACCCTGGCGCTTCCACCTTAATCGTTCGGGAGACTGCATTGTGCGTCTCAGTGTGTTACATATACACTGCTAGATAAAAATAACTAGCTTTTACGCGCGGTCTCGTACAGCATATTCCGTTTTATCCAGTTTCCGTAAGAATTTTTAGAAATCCTCTCTTTGTGCACCCCTACAGAGTGTAAGAAAGCTACATGCCAAATTTCCGCTTTCTAGGACCAGTACTATTTTTAACCGACTTCCCAAAACGGAGGAGGTTCTCAATTCGGTTGTTTTTTTAATTTTTCATGTTTTTTACCTCATAACTCCGACAAATGAAACGATTTGAAAAAATCTTGTTTTATCTGAAAGGATATACTTGCAGATTAGTCCCATAAATTAACCATTTTAATTATTAATAAGCTGTATAAAATAAGTGTAAGTATTTATTGTTAGTGGTCAGGCAAGGGCCAATAGTTCTTCTATAATAAACGATTATCAGTCCACTAGACCACCCAAACCCATAGCTTTTCATATTTTGTTTCCATATTCTGCAATAGTACTGCTCCAACCGGGGATTGTCCTTGGGAATACTTAAAGTTTCACAGTACATACATTCACAGGGATAATCGCCGGTTGGTGCCCCATTACATTTGAAATGTCTAACGGGGCCTCTGTGATGTATGAGTAATAAACATACAAGCGATGAAAAATATCCTAAAGTAATAAACAAAGTAGGTTTCTGGGCGTATTTTTGACCAATTTTATGATTTCTATAAAAATGTATGAAAAGAAAACAGATTCTTGCTAAAAATACAAGTTTATTTTCAATTGAGGATACTTTATTAACACTATTTCCATTTTATAAGGATGATTAATTACTCCCGATCATTATGGAGTTTGTTTCATCGCAATAGATCATTTAGTTACACAGTTTTGTTTGCACTAGGGTCACAGTTGTGAACAAATTAAAAAAAAAAAATACGTTTGCCACAGATAAAATTAGGCATAGGTTCCCTTCAATTTCAAATGTGCACAATATAAAAACTCACACTGTATTATAAAGATAGACAAGCTGACCCGGCGAACATCGTTCCGCCTAACAGTCGATTCTTTAATTTTTTAGTTTTTTTTTCTAAAATAAACGTAGCCTAAATTACTCCTTATTGCATCAGCTACCTGCCAATAAAAGTCCAGTCACAAGTTCACGTCCGTCTATCACAGGGCTATATCTCAAGAACTGTAATAGATAGACAGTTGTAATTTATACGGAGTGTGTATTTCTATTGCCGCTTTAACAGCAAATATTGGGGGCCGAGTCACCCGCGTCCGTAGGAGAATACCCTTCAGCGAATCCCTACACGTAGTTCCCGGGTGGTGCTAAACAGCCTAGGTGACACTAACCGCCTCCGTGGTCTAGTGGTTTTACCACCTGATTAAGACTCCGTCCCGGGTCACGGGTTCGATTCCCAGCGAGGGCAAATTTTTTTGCTCGGTTTGGTTGGTGGTAGGACTTGTTCTAAGTCCGCCTGGCAAGCTACCACCATCTAGTCTAAGTCTGTCGCCATAACAACAATGTTAACAGCAATGTTGTCTTCCGGCAGTTAGAGGTATGATAGCCAGTTCCTCTGTGTTAGAGGATTCCGGGTGAAACTCGCTTCCATCTTCGGCCTAATCATCACTTTCCAACAGATGAGATTTGGGCCAAGAGTTTCCCCGTATTGTATCAGTATCAGGAATCACAGACTCGGATTCCTATTTTCTGGTAGTTTTTTTTTAAGGATGTGAAATCATCAATTGACTTCTCCCACTTTGGTTTCTGGTACTGCTAGGAAGGAATTACACTGCTTAGCTATACTTACACGTGTATTTCTAGGTTTGTTTTCATTCCCATTTAACAAGGACCAGCGAGCCTAGAACTATTCCAGATGAAAGAACTTATGTACATTTTCCCCCCCTTGCAAATCATGCAATCAAATCCAGGACCTCACCTCACCTCACCAACAGCAGCAGCGCTTGCAATGACTAGACCCGCGAGGCAGTAATCTATCATTCATATTTTCAATTCAACAAATCCATTGTTACACCGCATGTTTGGTAATTTCATCTTTAGCTTTGTATATCATTGCAATTAGATATTGTTAAACTGAGAAATATTAAACCTTTTTGTGACAGGTGTGGCAAAAGTAGGTCATTGGCAAGCGTGACAGCCTTAAGGCGGGTTTGCAGTACTTTTTAAGATTTTTAACGTCTGAAATTCTAATTAATTATGAGTTTATTAATAAATAAAAATAATTACATAAAAATTGAACATTCAAGTAAATCGTAAAGATAGAAACGCGATTAAGAATGATTGGCTCGATACTTTTTTTTATCAAACATCACACTAAATTACAATTTTAAACGTGTACTGCTAAGAGATTTTATCACGAATATATATAAAAGTTATATCAATAGATAGAGCTTTTTATTTTAAAGTAAATGTTGAAACCATATTGTATTATTTCTTTATCAGTTTTCGCCAAGAAGAAAAAACAATCAAAATTTAGGCATTATTTCGCTCGCCGGACAGTCGCTGTTGTTCGTCAAAACACACAGTACTGCAACCTCGCCTTAAGGTGGAAGCTTCAGGGTAGCCCGCGAAATTCAAATATTTTTATATTTTTTTGCAATTTGCCGATCAGTGTGAAGCTGTATGTTGAACAGAATACTGTACGCAATCGTAAAGAGCGTTCATCTAAAGGATTATAACCATTTGAATTATCAATATAACCCTCTAAGTTCATACAACTAACATAGAGGGTTATATTGATAATTAAAATGGGTATAATTCTTTAGATAAATATGCGTTACGGCCGCGAATCGTATTTTGTTCAACACACAGCTTCACACTGACTGGCTTATTCCAAAAAACATAAAAGTATTTGAATTTCGCGGGCTACCCTGGCGCTTCCACCTTAATCTGCCAGAAAGATAGAGAACATACTTTTTTTTTATACAAAACGGGGAAACTCAGACAAACACACACATTACACATGATTGCAGATCTCCGAAAAGGATAGGTTATTAACATTTCAGTGATTCGTACGGATGAAAGGACCAATAACAACAGCCGCACGGGTCGATCTTCAAGGTTAAGCAACGCTTGCCAAGGTTGGTCTGTGGATGGGTGACCATCTTAACATACCGAGTTTCCTCCGTGCCTCGAAAAGCACGTTAAGCCGTTGGTCCCGGCTGTCATTTGTGAATCCTTGGCAGTCGTTACGGACTGTCAGAAGCCAGTAAATCTGACTCCAGTCTTGCCAAGAAATACAGTATTACCCAGTTTATGGGTTGTGAAGGTCGGGTAAGCAGCCGTTCCACGTAAAATACTAGTATTCAGCTGAATCCAGTTTGACTGGAAGTCGACCCCAATGTAGTTGGGAAAAGGCTTTGCAGATAATGATAAGACAACTCGGACCCATTCTATCGGCAACGGTGATCGTCACATGTATGTATGTCAGTGTTCATTATTGTCACATGTTATTTTAACACTATAGACTTCTTATTGGTTTTCCTATAATCTATAATTAATGGTTTCGAAGGGGATGAGGGGGAGAGAAGAGGTCATTATTGGTTTGGCACTTCGAATGGCGCCTCCGATCCCCATAAAGAAGAACGAGCAGTAGTTATGGTAAAGTCCAGTTGCGGAGCAGGAAGAATTTCGTACAATGACCTCTTTACCTACTGACAGTGGTCACAAACATTCTTGTATTGAGTGCGGTTTACATGAAATATTTGAACGAGAAAGAACCAACTTCTACTCAACTATCTATAATACGTATGTATTTACAAAAAAAATGTATATAAGTAGTTTATCAGCCATCTCGTTACCATAACACAAGCATTAGGTTGCTTAGCTTGGGACTATATGGCGTTGTGTGAAATGTCCAAGGATATAATTATTATTATTATTTTGTTTTCTTTCTCGGGTCTCTGGAGACCCGGTCCTTTGGTAGGCGTACGAGGGGCCGAAACCAACTCGCAGAGGCCCCGTTAGAAATTTCAAATGTAATGGGGCACCAACCGGCGATTATCCCTGTATGCACTGTGAAAGTATTCCCAAAGACAATCCCCGGTTGGAGCAAGAATATTGCAGAATATGGAAAAAAAAAAGATGAAACGCTATGGGTTTGGGCGGTTTAGTGGAATGATAATCGTTTATTATAGAACTATTGGCCCCTGCCTGACCACTAACAATATACACGGCTTTTAAATGGCAGGGGGTGACTTGCACACTCAATGAATGGGCCCCCGAAAACGGTCGCTAGCACAAAGTGACGTAGCGCCAAGGAGGCAACATAGCCTGAGGTGCTAGAGGAGTGGAGAGGTATACCATGGCTATCAGGACAATCCCGGAAGTGCGGTCAAGATCCCTACCAGCATCTTACTGGATTATACATCCTTCTCCCGAGCACGTGTGCTCTAGCGAATCTCCACTCAGACCGGCCAATTAAGGCAAGAGAGAGGTGGGAGCTCTGTTCCTCGTCAGTATTCACTCTGGCCAGCCAATAAAGGCAAGCCGTAGATGAGGAACAAGACTTCTCCCGGGAGATAAGGTTCGTGGGGTCGCTACTGCCCAACAGTTCGCCACAAAACTGCCTTGCGGATTGTATCTCTCTTTGTCTGGCCCCTCACCCTAGGTATGACCTAAGGTTCATCGGGACGCGCAAGCCCCACCACGACGTCAATGTAGAGATACTGCGGTAGGGTAAAAATTATTATTATTATTATTAACTTAGAAAATGAAAAAATATTGTTATCATATAAATTATTTATTTAGATTTTATATTATAAGTTATAAAAATCGAGTTACAATTACTAATACGGCAGAAATAAAAAAAGTAAAATTCCGATAATCAGAATCCGATTCCTGTACCCGTATCGGAGTTACTGCTTTTCGAAGACATCTCGCCTATCACATTTATTACAAAATGATCAACGGTTTTGTCTACATCATATAGTCTAACTAATTTGGATTCCTCTATTTTTACGGGATTTACACATGCAAACAAGAACAAACCTTACACTATTAGGTAAAAGGTTTACAATCCCTGAGGACGGCGGCCATTGCATCTGTGCGAGCGAGACTCATTCTATTTACGCGGGAGTGACAGAGACAGGTAATAACAGGTCAAAGGACGAAATTTTTCCTGTTTCGCGTCCGGACTTTAGCAATCATCGCACTCTGTGACCGGGTTGTTTGCACCCCGGTTAAAGATGTATCTGGTGAGAAGTCAAAATATAGTCTGACTAGCTGACCCGTGCAACGTCGTCTGCGTAACATTTTTCATTACTGCTCCGCTCCTATTGATCTTAGCGTGATGATATATATATATTTTTAGATCGGACCAGTGGTTCCTGAGATTAGCGCGTTCAACCAAACAAACAATCAAACAAACAAACAAACAAACTCTTCTGCTTTATAATATTAGTATAGATAACCAATTTGACCATGGGCTATCGTCTTACCTATACGTGTAATGGCTTGTGGAAATAAGGATGGCAGTCACGACTTGTAAAACACCGGTTAGACTGGACGCTGATTGTACTGATGTAATGTGACGATTTCGGGCATGGCGACCAATCTCACCCGAGACTAAACAAGGTTACTTTTTAAATTGTGCCATCAGGGCCAAATCTGTCACTATGAGGAATATCGAAAAACACTGAAAGGAAGCTCCAATCCGATTTTGATGAAAAGTACAACTGTATCACTGGATTTTTGAAAAATCGGTGTTCCTACCCTGGAATCGAACCGGTTGATTTGGAAAAAAACACACCATGTAATATTACACCATTCGAAAGTGTAGCTAATATGGATCCAATTCTGGAATGCTCTCATTTATCAAACATCTGTACATAACCAAATTTTTGTATTTGGGTTTTTTTTTGTATTTGGCAGACTACATTCAGTTAGAAATCGAAACAAACATATTTAAAATAATTAGCATTTGCACAAATCCAGACGTAAAACCAGGGTGTGTTTGAAAGAGTCACCGCGGCCCTGGAACGCAAAGGGCATTAGGAGGAACACGGATGGGTTTTAGTCAGTAAGAGTCTGACACTCCCTCCTGCTTCGACCGGAGTGGGAGAAGTCATTTGATGATTTCCCATACATTAAAAAAGGGATCTGCAGTCCCCCTCCATCCATTGGAGTGTTAAGCCTGAAACGGATAATTTCTAGGCTGGTCATGATGTTTCACAGGCTCACTGGAAATAGATCAGTTTTGATACTCAACAGAAAAAAGTTTGTTGAATTTATGTGATATTCAGCCGAGTGCCTTTGCATAGTTTTTAAATATCTGAATAATTAACATTTGCACAAATCTAGACGTAAAACCTGCCAGGGTTGCGTCATTTGTTCGAAACAGTCACCGCGGCCCTGGAACACAAAGGGCATTAGGAGGAACACGGATGGGTTTTAGTCAGTTAGAGTCTGACACTCGTTTCGGCTTCGCCCATAACAGGAGGAGTCAATTGATGATTTCACATCCATAAAAAAAACGTAAAAAAAAATCGAGGAAACCCCATACGCGTATAAGTCTCAATACAATCACCACTGGGTTGGGTGTGATGTAATAAATCTTAATACAACATAATATTACACGTAAGTAGGAAATCTAACGGTTTTTATAGTAACTTAACTATTATTAACTTGTATAAAAAACTGGTTAAGTTATATAAAACATAGAGTTAACAAAAAAACGTAATTTTTTTTTTGTTTACACTTTATATCTATGGTGCCACACTATGGGTATTTTGCCTTACCAGTTTCTTCCGCAGATAATATTGTCTTCCGGTTTGAATAGTGGGATTGTCGGTGCAATTACAGCTTTTAGGTAGATGAAGCGTTCCTGCCAGGGTTGCAGAAATCGTTCGAAAGAGTTACCGCACCGGCAACTGGAACTCAAAGGGCATATTAGGAAAAAAACCCGACCGCAAAAAACGACAAAATAGTTCCAAACAAGTCACTTTTGATGCAGTCTGATACAATTGGTGGAATCAGATTGGTGATTGAACTGCAGACTGTTTGATAAGCGACTTCTTTGGATTTTTTATGTCTTTTTTACCGATCGGGTTTATTGACAGTATTTTTTTTTATTTCCTACATTTAAGAGCTTGTACAGAAAGGGCGAATTCGCCGCGAAACGTTTCGCGCGAAGTCATTCGCGCGTTAGCGAGATACTAGACACCAATACATCGCGTCCACAAGCATCGCGCGAATTCAAAATACGCGCGTAAATCGCGTGCACTACGCCAGACTCTCGACTCGCTCTTGATTCGCGCGTATTGCGCGGGGATCGAGATACTAGGGACGCCTTGTTTGTTGCGTCCATCCAGTTAACGCGCGAACTCTAGAGCGAGTGCACGTATCGAGGGGAATGGATCGCCAAAATTATGCCCAAATGCTCGTGTGTTGGTACGCACCTTGTGGACGCAACGGTCGCGCGTAATACGCGCGAGAGAATCGCGCCGAATTCGCCCTTTCTGGACAAGCTCTTAGTGAGTTACGTTTTTGGAATTCGTACCTCCACTTGATAGGTTAGTAGATTTTTTTTTTAAGACAATGATTATGGCGCCAGAAATCGGCCATTTTTTATTTTGATATAATCAGTGTCACTCTCACAGTAAATAAAAATCTAACGACATCTCTCAAGCTAACTATCCAGAAACAAAGCTGTACCGCTTCACCTGCCTTTTTTTAAAGATGGGAAATCATCAAATGACTTTTCCCGCTCTGGGCGGAGTGGAAGGTAATGTCAGACTGTTACTGACTTAAACCCATCCGTATTTTACCCGACTGCGTCAGGAGGAGGGTTATGTTTTTCGGGAAGATGTGTGTATATATAATTGTTTGGCACGCTCTGATTAGGAGAACGTGCACGAAGCAGATTGTGCCATCAAGTGTTGCAATGAGGTCTGAAATGTCAATCACCAGGAGGCAGCACTGACGTATCAGTCCCAAACAACCTATCAAATCGCTTGTTTTCTGACATTTGTTAGTTGACGTCGGTGTCATGTTAATGTCAAAGTCACTTTTTCAAGAGGTTCCTTTAATTATTAAAGGAACCTCTCGCCTATGTCGCGCCAACTGGTGGAGTAAATTTTCCTGAAAACCCTCATTTCGAAAGTTAGAAGTTAAATATACTTGACAAGTCTGTGCTGTCACCTATAGGTGGCACAGATAATTATTAGAACTATAGTTCCTGCACCTTCCCTATGCCTAATATTATCTATGGCGAATACTTATCATCAGATTTAAAAGTGTCGAAAGGCGAACGGCAAAATTCGTACAGCAAACTTTTTTTGTTGTTTGGTTATAGAATTTGTACCACTTATTAAGGCAACTCAGCCATTTATTTTCATGTAAGTAAACAACTTCTAGAACATGGGATTAATTAATACTATCAATTAAAAGATTTCAATAATTATACCAAACAATACAGTAAACTAAACGCAGATGTTTTTCGAAGTCGCCATAAGTAAAATATCACAAACTTCGGAATGACAATTAATTATTTAGAAATAGATTTAATAGTAAAACCCATAATTGTTGCATAAAATCATAATAGTAAATGATGTAGGTAATGATTGGAATGAATTTATCAATATTTTTTTTTGATCTGGCAATTATTTATTGACCGGTAAAGAAAATCTGTCTAGTGTCCATCAGAACTTCATTATTATCAAACTGTTTTTGTCCGCTGCTAGGCAATAGGTATCTCCTAATGCACCCCTCCCTCCCTCTGAGTAGGTACGATCCTCATCTCAATCTACCTACTTAATAGTAAGTAAAACACAAAAAAGATGACGACAAGTAATCTAGAACATTTATTTTATCATCATAACAATGTTAATGTACCTACCTCTAATTACAACCTACATTTCTGCACTAGTACATAACCTCAAAATAAAACTGGGTATAGCTTTTATGTCCCAAGTTCTAAAAATCTAAGATTTTAAATAGGGCTTTTCTATCGTATGAACTACCTATTAAACATACATGATCCCAAAACTCGAAGATTTACTAGCTGTACGAAACTCCCATACAAGCCTGCCGTTCGCCTTTAAATGAAATATATTGTAATTTAATTCATAATTTTAATCCATAATTTTATTTCATAATTTTAATTCATGATTTTAATTCATAATTTTATTTCATAATTTTTATCGTAATTCATAATTTTGATTCATAATTTTACAATGTTGAAGATGTATATAATTCAGTTTATTTATTAATTGTACCCATGTTATTTATTTTTAGCAATCATATTGGTATCTTAATTTTAATTTAATTTAAGTCAGGACATCTTTTTGTAAATTCTATTTTATTTTATTTTTTAATTTACTTTTTGTTCACGTTAGTTAATCATTATAATAGTTTAACTAGACCTACTTAGAGAATGATGTGCATGCCTGTAAGTGACTTATTTACAGAGAATCCCTTAGAAAATGTTTTTAAATTAATATTTATTTGTAAATAAGTCGTTGGTGTGCCTAAATAAATAAATAAATAAATAAATAAATCAGATGGGCCAACCGCTTGTTTGCCAATCGCACAAATAAAAACCGTTCCTGATCTTTTCAAAGTTAGAGTGAACAGGCTACTTCTGGGTAAGCTCGCTCCATCGTAGACTTAGTCTCTGTCATCTCTGGCCTAGACTAGAGTCAAGAGCAAACCCATCACAAATAAAATTATAAACGGCCGGTTTTTATTATTTGTTGTTATGGCGGCAATAGAAACATACAATCTGTGAAAATTTCTACTGTCTATCTATAACGGTTCTTGAGATACAGCCCGCTGACAGACAGACGGACGGACGGACAGCGGAGGCTTAGTAACAGGGATCTGTTGGTTATACTTTGAGTACGGAACCCCAAAAATGACAACTTGGTGTTCGGTAGTTTCAAGTTATATTAAGCAATTACGAGTAAATAAAATGGACGCATTACTTCCCTATATACATTTAAAATGCGAAACGAGTTTAGGTTGGCCTGCGGGCATTACCAATTCTGTTCGTTGCTATGAATAATTGAATACTAAAAACATGCACATTGCCTAAGATAAGTACGCCAGTTTTAGTAAAGGTTTAAGTAAATCTAAATAAAAAACCTAAATTATAACCTTACTAGCTGACCCGCGCAACTTCGTCTGCGTGCGATCATTAATGCTCCACTCCTTTTGGTTGTAGCGTTCCTCGATAAATGGGCTATGCAACACAAAAAAAAAACAATTCTAACCAGTAGTTCCTGAAATGGGGTCTCCTTGAGAGATCGAATCCGCAACGAAGTGATCCGACAGAGAACCAAAGTTGGGGACATAGCTCACAGAATAGGGCGGGTTGTATCAAACGGTTGGTAAACGTAACATACGTACGTCAAAAAGTAACAATTACGGAAGATCTTTAACGTTCGTTAAATGAGAAGCGTTGTTTCAAAACATTCTGGTATAAATTCCTGCTCATCCCAATAGCTAAGTTATTGAAACGGGTCCTACCTAAATAGCTTTTTTTGCATTCCACCACTTATTTGTGTCATCAGAAAAACTGGTATTGAAGAATTCAAAAATTTCACAATATTGTTCTATTTGACGCAACTAAAGTAACCCTAACCATTGTTCAGACCATCTGTTAACAAACAAAATGTATTTTACGTGCGTTAACGCTGACATTTTGTGAAGCAACCCAAATATTTTTATTTAACGATAGTTTGCACCATTTTTAACGTTTACGCATGCGTTAAGAGGAAACGTGGGCGGAGAGACTTTGTATGTAAATAGTCATAATTCGAGGTTTGGCTCTCGCCTGTTTCCTTCTTCAATATTGGACAAATTTAAAAGATATTTCATGAACTGAATAAGAAGAATATATTTTGTGTCGCTATGTTTTCTTTTTTGATGATATATTAAACGTAAAGGCACTAGGACCCTCAAAACATGCTCAAAATTGTCCAATAAACTGCTGTCAAAAGAGCCTTACTGAACAAGTTTGGCAACTATTAATTAATAGAGAAAAACATAGGGGCACAGTTTATATCCTTCTTATTCAGCTTGTGTAATATCTATTGAATCGATTTAATATTGGAGGAGGAAACAGGCGAGAGCCAAACCTCGAAATATAACTTTTTACATACGAAGTCTACAAGCCCACATTTCCTCTTAAGTGAACGTGAAACAACCCGCCCTAAGCAAGCTGAAGTGGCAATGGGCCGGCCATATTAGCCGTAGAATCGATGACCATTGGGGTAGACGACGAGTTCTTGAATGGAGACCGCGAATCGGCAAACGTAAGGTAGGACGCTCTCAGGCTAGGTGGAGCGACGATTTTCGCAGGGTGGCTGGTAGCAGCTGGATGAGAGTTGCCGGTGATCAAGCCAGATGGCGTGCACTTGGAGAGATCTGTGTCCAGCAGAGAACTGTTATGGGCTGATGATGATGATGAGTTCCGAAATGAGGGCGTTCAACCAAAAAAACTCTTCAGCTTTATAATTTAAGTAGGTAAGTATTAGGCTTTTGGGGGGGGGGGAGCTCGTGGCTAAATAATAACAGCCGCACGGGTCAATCTTTAAAGTTAAGCAACGCTTGCAAAGGTTGGTCTGTGGATGGGTGACCATCTTAACATACCAAGTTTCCTCCGTGCCTCGGAAAGCACGTTAAGCCATTGGTTCCGGCTGTCATTTGTAGATCTTTGGCAGTCGTTACGGATTGTCAAAAGCCAGTAAATCTGACTACAGTCTTACTAAGAAGTACCGTGTTACCCAGTTAATGGGTTGTGGAGGTCTGGTAGGCAGCCGCTCCACGTAAAACGCTGGTATTCAGCTGAATCCGGTTTGACTGGAAGCCGACCCCAATATAGTTGGAAAAAGGCTAGGCTGATTATAGGTATAGAAGCTATTGCCTGCGACTTAGCACGCACATATCCTGAGTATCCGCTCCCCTAAGTGTCTCGGCAAATCTTCTCCCCTGCACTCTCCAAGGAACCTACATGCCAAAGTTCAGCTTTATAAGTCGATAACTGAACTGCTGCTGTTGATGGCTGTTTAGTACTTCTTCAAAATTCCTTTGAAAATAATTTTGAAACGGCTGTTTAATACTTCCCGTGAGCCAAGAGCTGACTTTTACTTTGTCCAGAGACTAGCAATGCTAATCCCAGCAATTCATGTGAAAGCGGGGGTGAGGGCTAGGGTATTTTACAGCGAACTTATAACTAGCTGGTAATAATTAAAAATGATTTATTATCTTTTTTTACTGCTCCGTTGATCTCGCAAGCGCGACTGCTGAGCGTGGAGTCCTGCTTTCCAAAGTCGGGCAAAAAGTGTCATTGCCAGCTCCGCTTACTTACCGCTAACTGCATAGGACGATTTTATTTATTGCTGCATTTTTCATTCGTTTTTAGTTTAGTTTATTTTACTTGATAATCTGTACTAATATTATAAAGCAGAAGAGTTTGTTTGTTTGTTTGGTTGAACGCGCTAATTTCGGGAACTACTGGTCCGATTTGAAAAATTCTTTTAGTGTTAGATAGCCCATTTATCGAGAAAGGCTATAGGCTATATATCATCACGCTACGCGGACGAAGTCGCGGGCAGAAGCTAGTCAATTAATAAAATACATTTGATTTAGGGCTGTTTTTTCAATATTCAGATAACGTTTATTGGAAGAATAAATACGTCATATTGACATGTTTTCCACTAGTACATACATATTGATGCCCGCGACTCTGCCCGCTTGAATTTATACTAAAACCTTTCTCGAAAACCACTCTAGCCATTGATGAAAACAGCATGAAAATCAGTGCAGTAGTTTTGGAGTTTATCACGAACAGATAGACACGGCAGAGGACTTTGTTTTATAATATGTAGGATGCACAAGTGTAGTGATACAAAAGTTGTCAGATGGCCATTTTCATTCTTCAGGTGGAAGTTATTGTACTACTAGATGACCCGTGCAACGTCGTCTGCGTAACATTTTTCGTTACTGCTCCGCTCCTATTGATCTTATCGTGATGATATATCCTTAGCCTATAGCCTTCCTCGATAAATGGGCTATCTAACACTGAAAGAATTTTTCAAATCGGAGCAGTAGTTCCTGAGATTAGCGCGTTCAACCAAACAAACAAACAAACTCTTCTGCTTTATAATCTATACTAATATTATAAAGAGGTAAAATTTGTTTGTAAGTTCGTAAGTTTGTATGTTTGTAAGTTTGTATGTAGGGGGTAATCTCAGGAACTACTGGTCCGATTTGAAAAATTCTTTCAGTGTTAGATAGCCCATTTATCGAGGAAGGCTATAGGCTAAGGATATATCATCACGCTAAGATAAAAAGATAAAAATTGTTTCACTGGTAGAAAACTACATTATTCGTGAGTGCTATAGGCTATAAATTATAAAGATATCATGCATATTATTCGAACTATCTCAATTTTTGTCTATCCAGGCGGAAAAAAATAGCTCTTACAACAGAGTTATTTGCGTGCGCTGCCTTAACAGTTGTATATAATTGAAAACAATGTATGGCAACCTGGTCCGCCTAGAATAGTTCTACAAAAAAGTCCGCGGCACCATATTTCTATTTTTTATATTTTAGCAGATATAGTAGCTTTTATGTGTTAAAAAAAGTATTTTTCGACGTACTTATCTTTGGACGATTTTTTAAACAACAAAATATTAAACCTTATCGAAAAAAATGTTATTATGATCACAAGAACATCATAGAGATACGATTTGCCCGAAACAGTATGTCAATTGGTTGAATAGTTTCGAAGATAATATAAAATTACTAAATCGCAAAACGCCGCCCGCGCCGTCCATTCACGAACCGCATTAGAACATGCTTTGTAGGTACGGACGTTTTATCAATTTACCCATAGACGGCGTTGTGCAATAACGTCATTTTTCTGAATCGTGTTTTTTTTTTTCGGACAGTTTCAGTGATTATTTATGATGCCTAAAAGGATATCACAACTTTCCCGTCAGACATCCCAGACATAAGACAAGAGCAGCTCGAGTACGCCGTACGGAAGAGCCTCTCGAGGAATAGAGAAAATATTTCGCAAGCACGCGCTGGGAAATCGACTAGCTCCGAGCGTTCACAGCGGCTTGCTAACCAAAGCTGGAGAACATCGCAGGTCCGTGCTCGGGAATCTAGCGCTGAACGTGCACAGCGTCTCAGTGATTTAAAGCAGCATGTCTCTGCAACAAGGGACAGGGAGTCTAACGCTGAGCGCTCGCAGCGGCTCGCTAGCCTAGCTACATACATATTATTGTGCAATAAAAACAAAACCCTCCTTTTGGCCGTCAGGAAATAAATCATAGCAGTCAGTACTAACCGTACCACACTCATAATTTCATCACAAGTTAAAATGTTTACCGCCCAACGAAGTGGGCACGGGTCAGCTAGTATTAGTATAGATTGAAAAGTCAGCCCTTAGGTTGATGACTTATACATGTATTTACTTTTTGCATGTCATCGTAACAATAGATTTTTCCACTGAAAAATTCTAATTAGTCCGTCAGTTTTATTTTCAAAATAGTACATTACTGCAGCGGCCAGCAAAAGAGGCATTGATGGACGAAGTGTTAATGTGGGCCGAGGCGTAGCATCAATGCCTAGTTGTGGCCAAGGCTTGTATAGAACTTATGTCAAAAAATGCGCGGATGTAAAAATACAATTACTTTTCAAAATCAATGTCGAACAACCAACAACAATAATAATTCCCGCTTAAAAGTGTTCATTTTTTTATTTCAATAAACAGCTTTCTATTTGCAAGCCAGTTCGAAATTTAAACAAAACCTTTGATAAGTTACCTCCTTGGTTGCCATGTTTCGCAATATTAGATCGTTCTATTTTTAAATTACACGATAGATATGAGTATAGTATGTAATTTATTTGGACGCAAAACACGATAGATATGGATTTCCATACAACTTTTACCGGCCGCTGCTCGGCCAGCAGTGCTATTCTGTAACAACATTTTCGTGTTTCGACAGCGGAATCCGAGGTGAGTTTCAAATTCGTACAAATATAAGACCTTATGATGTGTGAAATAAAGTTCACTTTGTAAGCTTAGTCACTCAGGTGAAGTCGATATCGAAGTGGTTATTTACAGAATAGACTAGCAGTACGGCAATTTTGATTTGTCTCGAAGAAGGTTGTCAAAAAAACATTTAACCCGTTTTTTTTTTTTTTATCCGTAAACCAAAACCGACGAAGTTATAACGCTTTTAAAATTCTCAATACGTCACGCCGTGGTATAAATCTTAGTACGTTCTGACGTCACGAGCCCCCGAGTTTTGATGCGTTTTATCTTTTTCAATATTCATTGATTTAGAAAAACGAAAAATTTGTGTCCACTATTTTCCAATACTCTAACTGACGGACTAAATAGATTTGCAATTTGTTGATGGTGGAAACTAGTCTATTGGGGGTCTCCGCTGGATTTGAGAAAAAAAGATTTTTTTTTGCTCGCAGTGTGTAAACTAGCCATTAGGTCAAGTGCAGTCAAATGCATTTCGAACGTCCTTTAATTTAATCGAATTCTTTTTAAACTATGCAAAAACATTCATTGATATATCCGTTAATTAACATGCATAAATGGAAAGGTATATTACGATCCGGATTTTTGTTCCTTTGTGACATTAACAAGGGCACCTACATAAAACTGCATCCATTTTTTTTTTGAGAAAGGTCAGGTTCAAAAACGTGTGGAATTAATAATCACACGTCAATTTCGTGACGAGAATTGCATTGGAATTATAACATTTAATAATGTTTATTATCAATTAAAAATATGTGAGGAGCTCGTGGCTAAATAATAACAGCCATTCAGGTCGACCTTCAAGGTTAAGCAACGTTTGCCGAGGTTGGTCTCTGGACAGGTGACCATCTTAACATACCGAGTTTCCTCCATGCCTCAGAAAGCATGAGATGCTGTTAGTCCCGGCTGTCATTTGTAGATCTTTAACAGTCGTTACGGATAGTCAGAAGCAAGAAAATGTCGTGACAACAGTCTTGCTAAGGAGTACCGTGTTACCCAGTTAAAGTTAACCAGGTATGCAGAATTGAATAACACCCATTTATAAGCATAAACATATTCCAGGATGGGAATCAACCTCATCAGAATGCCTAAAGTCACTCACAGGGCAATGAAGAAAGCAAATGCTTGGAGTTTCCTTGCGTGATCGAAACAGGAAAGATGATAAGTATCCGCAAGAGAACCAAGATTACCGACATAGTCCGAAGGATGGCTAAACTAATATGGAAGTGGGCAGGCACATTGCTCGGAGAACAAATAGTCAATGGGGCCGAAAAGTTCTGGAGTGACGACCGCGCACCGGAAGTAGTCAACTATTTTTAACAGAGTTCCCAAAAAGGAGGACGTTCTCAATTCGGTTGTATGTTTTTTTTTCATGTTTGTTACCTCATAACTCCAACAATTATGAACCGATTTGAAAATTTTTGTTTTATCTGAAAGGATATACTCGTATTTACTTGCAGATTGGTCCCATTAATTTTTTTTCAAAATCGGTGGCGAACTTTGGATTTTAAATCGAAATAGCTGGAATTCGTCTACTTGGATGATGGTTTAATGTTATCCAAGTAATCGAAATTGCGTAATTTGCTTTTCTGCGATTTTGCAGTGGTGTAGTTAGGTGTGGGATACCCACTAAAAAGTGAAAAATAAAAAACTTTTTACAAAAAAATCCAACCGGCTTCAAAAAAAAACACTACAAAGTAAAAAATAACTTAAATTTCGGAACTCGGTGTTTTTGTTTGTTTCTTCGCATTTTGACACCGACTTCCGAAATTAAAGTTATTTTTTACCTTGTAGTGTTTTCTTTTTGGAAGTCTGTTGTATTTTTTTGTAAAACGTTTTTTATTTTCCAAGCGTCGCCGCGTCGTCGCTCGGGGGACCGGTAAAGTTCGTCGTATTTGCGAATTTTTCGGAATAAATTATTTTGTTGCAATCTGCGACTACACCTGTTTTTCTCACTTAGCTCTTAGCACTTCTCACTTAGCACTTCTCACTTAGGTCCCCCGACTCGACAACGCTTGGAAAATAAAAATATCTGAAAAATATCTGAACTAAAATATTATTTATTATTTTTTGAGTATATTTTTTGGGTTCAGGGTTTTTTTTAATTTTACGTTTATTTTGTCCTTTTTAAAGTAGTTATAAATATTAGGAATGTATTAATAGTGATTAGTTAGAAGGTAGGTAATCAGATCCCCTCATCAACTACAAAAGAGCTGATGATCTTCAAACGGCTGATCAGGTCATGGTTACCTTACCATATACTTTCAATATCATTGAAGTAATACGGTACTACGGTAATACGGTAAATTTCGAATCGACCGGACATAAGGAAGTTAGTCAGATCCCCTCATCAACTAGAAAAGAGCTGTTAATCTTCAAACAGCTGAACAGATTTTCATGAAACATGGCTAAGAACACTCGGGATAAAATTATCTATGACACAAAAAAACCAAACGAAAATCGGTTCATCCGTTTGGGAGCTACGATACCACAGACAGGTACACAGACAGACACTTTAAACTTAAAACACCCCTCTTTTTGCGTCGGGGGTTAAAAAGATTACCTTTTACTGGGAAAAATAACCGAATGATAAAAGCAGGGCAGTGATGGGGTTTTTAGTTTCCTATCTGGAAAACAGTTTTTGGAATCGTATTAGTTTTGCCAGGGGTTACAAACGAATCAGCATTGCCATTCAACGTGGCAATGCTGCCAGTGTTCTGGGCACTTTTGCCGTTGACAGCGATGTGGATTTATTTTGTTTTGATACGCGTTTGCACATAATGTAGATACTGTAAACATTGTAAAAATTATAGAATACAATACAATATATTTTTGCCCTTTACATTCCAGGGCCGCGGTGACTATTTCGAACAAATGCCGCAACCCTGGCAGGCACTGGTCCTAGCAGACCCGTCTACTATGCTGAAAATCTTTGAGACACAACGCGCCGTCGATATAGGCCTGCCGGTCGATTCTGTTGACATCTTACCGTGATAAATTAGGTGGAGTGAACGAAAAATGAGCTGTCATGCCATCTTGTTTCTATGGTTTGACAGCTTACTTATTGGTTTGACGTTCACTTCACCTAAGTGTTCACTTCGATATGTTTAATCGCACTATTGTTTCAGCTCGGACGGTGAGCCACCCTACGCTCGCCGTCCGCCGCCCGCGCCTACTTTGGCCGGAAATCGCCTTGCCACTCCCGAAGTCTAGCGCGTCATCTTCTGTTGTGCCATTTAAGCTGCTTTCAGACTACGCTATAATATATAGCATAGAGTATATCGCTCATAGCACAACAATATCGCGCACCATACATTGTCAAAAATATATAGTACAGTACAGTGTGAACGTGTCCATATCAATGTATGGTGCGCGATATTGTTGTGCTATAAGCTATATACTGTATGCTATTATATTATAGCGTAGTCTGATACAGCTTTTTAGCCCCTAACTTTTACTTTTGCAACGAATTGCATAAAAATTATAACATTAATTTTATTACCTACATTTAATTAAAAGCACAAGTTTATCAGTCAACTAGGCAGGGTAATGATCTAATAATTGCGGTCAACATTTTTACTTGTATATGCGAGTATACTATTACGTGTATAGCCGTTGTTATTTGTACCCGCTTACTTTTGTAATTAAAGTAGATAAAATTTGGCCAATATAGCCTACTGCAACGTAACAAGGACTTGACTTAGGCATTCCGCAAGTCTCGTGCGTAGCGGAGTTTAAAGTTAACTCACTCTTGAATGCAGTGAGGGATTTAAGCTAGTCCAAGGCAAAGATACCTTTATCCCTGAGCAGTGAGCATACTCTACTTTTCACACCTAGCGCGAGAAAATTGTGCTCTAGCCATGGAAAGAGGTGGCCCGAAGTCGGTTGCGCTTTCGAAGCTGTGGCCCCAGCCAACCGCCAGCGCGGCAATAATATATTGCTGAACTTCATTAAAACCCGATAAAACTCAGCATAATGTGATTTCAATTTGTAACGCATTTTGACTATGCTTGCTGACTCTAGCATCGGAGACCGACGGGAGCTGCTCGCGGGTTAGAATGACGTACTTTGGTTGAATTAGTATGACACACAAACCGAAATTTTCGCAGGTGGTGCGTTAAATTTATAATAACAGCGGTTAATGTTTCGGTCTAGTTAACATTAGCGCTGTCTAGATATTTCATTTGTTATCTAGACACAAAGAAACATTAAGTAAAGTATGAAAAAAACGGCCAAGAGCGAGTCAGATTCGCATACGAAGACTTCTGCTTACTAGATCTTTAAAATTGGTTTTATTTTGTGCCAGTTGCTTCGATCAGGTTAAAAATGCTTATCATATTAAGATTAACTTAATATTAATCATAAAAAAACTTGTCGAATTCCATTGAATGAATGAATGAATGATACATTTATTTGCAAGAATATAGGTAGGTAGCTTTATTGTACACCAAATATAAAATACGTACAGAAAATCTTAAACTAATAAATACTCCCTTCCGGCTTGCTGCTTCCCTTCGCTTAGGCGCATCCTGTTGTTCTCCTCATTGCTGTCACTGTAGCGAAGCTGTCAAAAGCCTCGGGCACCACGGCCTGTCATGAAGTCGAAGTGCGGGTCGCATAGCACGGCACGCAAATATCAACGACATTATCCGACGCACTCTTATCGCCGTCTGCGTTCCAGCCGTATTAGAACCCATTGGCCTGGCACGCGACAATGGCAAGCGACCGGACGGTATGTCTTTATTTCCATGGAAGACTGATAGGCCTTTAGTGTGGGACGCTGCTTGTGTCGATACTCTTGCGCCTTCCCATCTTCCTAGCTCGTCGTGCTGTACTGGTTCTGCCGCTGCGGCTGCTGAAAACCTGAAACGGCGGAAATGTAATAGCCTTATTAGCAATTGTATTTTTGAGCCATTTGAGGTTGAAAATCTTGGATCGTGGGGTCCGAGAGCTCACGTGTTATTTAAAGATCTAGCAAAACGCTTCGTTGACGCTTCGCGTGACCCAAGGGCTGGCTTTTACCTCGGACAAAGGATAAGCTTTGCCATACAACGTGGCAAAGCCGCCAGTCTTTTGGGCTCACTTCCAGTCTACAGCGATGGGGACGAATTTTTAACCGACTTCCCAAAAAGGAGGAGGTTATCAATTCGGTTGTATGTTTTTTTTTTTTTTTTTATATGTTTGTTACCTCATAACTCTCTCTAAGTTTTATCTGAAAGTATATACTTGCAGATTGGTCCCATTTAAATCATATAAATAAAAATCGGTTACGAACTTTGGATTTTAAATCGAAATTCCTGGAATTTGACTATTTAGATGATTCTTTGATAATCGAAATTGCGTATTTTGCTTTTCTGCGATTTTGGAGTGGTGTTGTTAGGTGTGGGGCACCACTAAAAAGTGAAAAATAAAAAAGTCGGTGTCAAAATACGAAGAAAGTAACAAAAACACCGACTTCCGAAATTAAAGTTATTTTTTACTTTGTAGTGTTTTTTTTTTGGAAGTCTGTTGTATTTTTTTGTAAAAAGTTTTTTTTAAATGCCATATTTTAGTTGGCGTTTCATTGTCTAGTATAGATAGTATTATTTGGTGTTAATAGACATACACGATGTGTTAACAGGTATTCCTATTACGGTTCATAAAATACCTACATAAAACCGCTTTCAGACAGACGGGCAAACGGACGGTTGAGGCTTAGTTATAGGGTAGGTACGTTTATTACACTTCTTTTACAGAACCCTAATAAATGATCGTTATATTAAAATTCCTACGCATAACAATATAAAATCAAGTTCAAATTGAATTAATTTATTCAGATGCAATTTAGCAATTAATGTGGTTGTGATTGTATGTTTTGTTAGTTTAAGGTTTCTTTTATGTATTTTTCATTTGGTGTACAATAAAGTATATATAAATAAATTGTAGGTACATCGTTCGTTCGTCGTGCCTCGGAAAACACGTTAAGCTGTTGGTCCCGACTGTCATTTGTCGTACGCGCTTTGCTCGAGACTTGGTTGGGGCACTGCCGTGCCCCCAGAAATGTTTCACGGATTGTTATGTGTATAATGTTATGATTCTTATAAGATTCTCCTAAAGTGGCTAGGATTGCTTTATTACCACTGGACCAACAACGCGTGTGGCGATATCAGACCTAATTAAACATATACTAGGCTATAAATCCATTCTTCACTATCATTCAATGGTTCTGTTACATTGATTGATAATCACGGATCAATCCTAATCCTAACTAATATTATAAATGCGAAAGTAACTCTGTCTGTCTGTCTCTTCTTCATGCCTAAACCACTGAACCGATTTGGATGTAATTTTGTACAAAGATAATTTAAGACACAAGAAAGAACATAGGATAGTTTTTATCTCGGAAATCTCATGGGAACGGGAACTATAAAGGTAAATAGGTTATATATATTCCGGGAGTATGTTCCCTAGGGATTACGCGGGCGAAGCCGTTGGCACAAGCTAGTACATATAAATATTTCCACATACCATTGCCATATAGGACTCCAAACAGGTCAATCTAGCTCGACAAAACCTGAACCATCTAGATTCTAAACCGAATCGTGTCCGTCGTTAGTATCCAGTATTGATTTAAGTACTATTAACTTGCCCCGACCACGTTTGTGAATAAATATACTGACTTTTATAATAAAGGCACCCTGAAAATAAATCTGTGTGAATAAAACTATGACGTCATCATATTTTGTTTAGGGATAGGAAATCATCAAATGACTTCTCCCGCTTTGAGCGGAGCGGGAGGGAGTGTCAGACTTTTACTTACTAAAACCCATCCATGTTCCTGCATTGCCCTTTGTGTTCCGGAGCCGCAGTATCTCTTTCGAATAGTCCCGCAACTCCGGCAGGCGTCGGCCCTCTCGGGCCCCTCTGTGTGCGGGCTCTCTTTGAGGCGCGCGTGGAACACGGACGCGCCGTCGACACGGCGTCATCATACCACTCCGTTCGATTTTGTCAACATTTCATCCTTTTTTTTTTTTTTCAGGGATGGGAAATCATCCAATGACTCCTCCCGCTCTGGGTGTAGCGGGACGAGTTCATTGCCCTTTGTGTTCCGGAGCCACGGTGTCTCTTGCGAATAATCCCGCGACTCCGGCAGGCAACATTTCATCCTGCAGTGCGATTCTGTAAACTTCTCACCGTGTTAACTTAGGCGAAATGAGCTGTCAATCCATACAAACTAGATGGAATGCTAGTTCACTTTACGCTAATTCCACTCTAAGTTTACACAGTGAGGCGTTGTCTAAACATACCGGCAGTAAGCTTCGGTGGAGTGAGCGAAAAGTGAAATGCCATTTCATTGTGTTTGCATGAATTGATAGCACAAGTTCAGCTTGCTACCACCAGAAGAATTCTATTTATTAGGGTAAGTATTTACAAGATACTTTTGTTGATAAAGTTTCCTGCTGATATTAGAGTGTACTAGATAGAGACAAAAGCCAGCTCTTTACTGTTTTATGTTATTCAAGAAGGACTTACAAACACATTCGCATTTGCTTACGTAGTAAAGGTTTTGAAGTGGTTTGGCTTCCTCTTTGTGACTCATGTGTAAGGTCTTGGCAACATAAAAGTTCGAATGACAAATGCACACGTACAGAGTTATGTAAACAAAGACATATTTCTTTCGTAAGGGTAAGAGATATTGGAATGTCGCTCCAATTCCAAATATTTGGAAATAAAGCTAACAATGAAATCCCTAATACTGTTCCTCAAAACTTAAGCCAAGTTAATTAGGTATGCTTGTTATCAATTTAATCTGGGTTCTACATATTCACCTTGCATCACTAGTAACTTAATACCCGCGTAGCACCCGTGTAGCACGAGCGTAGTACCAGAGTAGTTCCAGCTTAGCATCAGCGTAGCACCATCGTAGCACCATCGTAGCACCAGCGTAGCACCAGCGTAGCACTAGCTTATCACCAGCGTAGCACCAGCATATCACCAGCGTAGCACCAGCATAGCACCAGCGTAGCACCAGCGTAGCACCAGCGTAGCACCAGCGTAGCACCAGCGTAGCACCAGCGTAGCACCAGCGTAGCACCAGTGTAGCACCAGCGTAGCACCAGCGTAGCACCAGTGTAGCACCAGCTTAGCACCATCGTAACACCAGCGCAGCATAGCAACACCCGCGTAGCGTCATCATATCACCAATACAAGTGCAGGGTGGCACATGTGTGATCCTACAAATATTTTATAAATGCGAAAGTTTGCGAGGATGGATGTTTGTTACTCTTTCACATCAGAACGCCTGAAAGGATCTTCATGAAATTTGGCGCAGAGGTAGTAATATTCTGGAATAACACATAGGCTACTTTTTATCCTACGAATATGTTCCCTAGGGATCACGCTGGTGAAGCCGCTCGCATGTCTTCCCAATTTTTCATATTTATAATATTAATTTTTGTGTATTTGGTATGCGTCATATCGGCCGCAAATAAACTTTCTTTCTTTCTTTTTTCTTTGTAGTCTATTATATTCAGATCATTTCAGCATGACGTACCACTTTTTTCGTGGTGCAGATAACCATGTGCACAAATTAGTATTTTGATTTTGTCCATTTCATCAAATGTTTTAAAAAGTTAAGGAATCAAATTCAATCAGAATGGGGATTTCCTTCCCGTGGTATGTATCTACGTCACAACGTTAGAATATTTCAACGAAATACCTAAATGTTTAATTATATTTTTTACTAAAGGTATACTCATGAATGCATTTCCTTGAGATTTGGATGGTGGCGTCAACATTTTAAACGTAAGGAATTACAGGACATTAATAAAGTTTTTAATTGATGGTCTTATTGGGTTTTTACGTTCCTTTCTCTCGACGATTCGATGACTACTATAATTATAGCAGTAATAGTGTAAATTTTCCCCTCGACTTAAGAGTCCTATTACATTTTTTACGGAAATTCATGATTTTTGACGCTGTAATTATCAGCAGCAGTAAGATATTTTAATTGTTTGATCCTGAATAACGATAGTGCCAGTCTCTTTCTTGTAAGTTAGAGTTACACATTTTCATTTTTCTTTTCGTGTAATTTACTATAAATATTTTACGAACTCAGTTTGCAAAAAAAAATTTCGGCGATGGAACTTTGACGGTCTAATTCACATTGTAACAATCAATTCTTTTAAAAGCTAAAATTACTAAAAGGTAAGTTGAATGTTTTACTTGTTTATTGGAGTTCTAGAATTTCTTTAAATTCCTTGAGTTTTCACGGAAAAAAACGTAAAGAAAGCCTAATTTAAGCCAGAAATGTCTTGATTCAGCGTCCATTATATTCCAAATAAAAACAATTTTATCAAATAAATTAATGTGATATAAAATTTCAATCTACAATGAATACGTTTCATTAGTTTTCGTTTGTCAATATAATTAAACAAAATTACAATAAATAAAATTAAAGTACTATATATTCTGCGTCAATTCAGCGCGCACGCTCCTCAGTCTCGCGCGAGCGCCCAAATAAACTTTAATCCTATTCAGACTAGTAGGTATCAAAATTGTTTCGCGGACTATAGATGTACTCCCAACGCAGACCAACGTAACTTCGTTTATTGCAAACGAGCATTTACGATTCGTAATAGGGCTCTTAACTGCAAAAAATAACATAAAAGAGTATTTATCTAAAAATGTTACTTTAAGTTGAACTATGATTATTGTCTGATGAACTCATGTTTCTTTTTATTTATTTTTTTTACAAAACGGGAAAACTCTTGGCCCAAATCTCACCTGATGGAAAGTTATGATTAGGCCGAAGATGGAAGCGAGCTTTACCCGGAATCCTCTAACACAGAGGAATTGGCTATCATACCTCTAACTGCCGGAACACAACAATGCTGTTAACATTGTTGTTATGGCGACAGACTTAGACAAGATGGTGGTAGCTTACCAGGCGGACATAGAACAAGTCCTACCACCAAACAAACCGAGCAAAAAATCTGCCCCCGCTGGGAATCCAACCCGGGACCTCTGGGTCTGAATCACGTGGTATAACCACTAGACCACGGAGGCGCTTAGTGTCACCTGTTTAGCACCACCCGGGGACCACATGTAGGGATTCGCTGAAGGGTATTCTCCTACGGACGCGGGAGACTCGGATCCCACAACACAACAAAAAAACAAATATATTTCACCATATATTTGTCCCTTTTTTTTAAGTAATGAATTATTAAACTAAATATGTGAGTAATGCACATAATATGTATGATAATGGTAGCTCAGCAGTCCTTCATTAGGGCCCTTTTCCTGTCATGCGTGACTTCGCCCGCGCTCCGATCTGCTCGCATCCTACCATTTCATACATGTTTTTCCTATCATGCACTCGCGCGGACTGCGGATTGACTGCGGGCGCACAGTCCGCGTCCGGGCGGGGTTCTTATGTCTTCAGTGTTGTTTTTACTGTGACGCGGATCGCAAGCACGGTCAGAGACTATGATAATGTGTGCGATCGTTTCGTCACTGGCGACACGAAAGACACTGCACTGTCAAACGAATTTTTTGTCCTGCGTGTGGCCAGGAACGTGCTATTACCCGCATGCGGACCACATCCACGCGCGGGTGAAAACACGCATAGCAGAAAAAGGTCCTGCAGCAATATTTATTTTTAATGTTTGCAAACATTTTAGCTTGTGATATAATCACACGTGTCGTGTACAACAATAGGAAATATGTATGAAAGAGATATTTATTTGTCTAAAAATAAACAGTCGGTCAATTCTGTCGACATCTCACCGTGATCACTTAGATGGAGTGAACGACAAGTGAGCTGTCATGCCATCTTGTATGAATGGTTTGTGTGTCCATGTAAACGAATTCCAGATATTATCTACGATTTAAATCCAAACTTCCAAACCGATTTTGATAAAACTTAAATGAGACCAATCGAGAAATATATCCTTTCAGATAAAACAATCGGTTCATAAATATGAGGTAACAAACATAAAAAATACAACCGAATTGAGAACCTCCTCCTTTCTGGGAAGTCGGTTAAAAAGACTCATCAAGATTTATTTATTTATTTATAACAATCTTAACTACACTATCATTACAGATCTATGATCCAATGCGACAGAGTGTCCTTACTAACTAAATCCTAAATCTACACCTTATACCTAGTTTAAAAATATCTTACTCTAAATAACTTATTACATATAGTGTAACTGAACCTTAAACCTTTATTAAACTACCTAAATCTTTCTAGTACGGCTAGACATATTATAAAATACAGGTAACTAGCTCTACAACACATAATAACATTAAAATAATCCCGCATTATATCACGGAAACTGTCATGTTACCCGTCCATGTGGCAAATTGTTCAATAATAATCATATTATTATCGTAACTCGTGCGGTTAATAGCAATACTATTTATTTATTCGTCGAACAAAGGCAATAAACGGAATGACTTTATTTATTAAAACACTTATATTGTAAAATAAAATAATTCTTAGTATTTTTTTTTTATTTTTTGCTATTCTTTTACTTCTTTTTTGGCACACAGCGAAACACTATCCAAAATAGTCGTGTTCTTAGGACTTTTTGCCTATAGTTCGAAATTTAAATGTATTAACATATGTATATATAGGTATGTATGTGTTGTATTATTGTATGTAACTTGACAGTTCAACTGTCAGATCTTTACAAAAGCAAAGGTAATTTGTAAGAAAAACATCAAACTATGAGTCATACACAATGCAAAATCACTGTTTATGTGGATGTGGTGCATTGTAATATAATTTTAATGTTTTATCTAATATATAATTTTAATATGTATTTATGTATTTCTATTTCAGGTTTGTTTCAGTCCCATACTAACCCAGAAGATGTTCAAATATACCGAGTAATCGAAGAATATAACCTGTATCTATCTTTCATATACCATACACACTTGTTTTCCCAATTCACTTTAGACATTGGCAGAATAGTCGAAATCGGCTTTATCTATACTAATATTATAAAGCAGAAGAGTTTGTTTGTTTTTTTGTTTGGTTGAACGCGCTAATCTCAGGAACTACTGGTCCGATTTGAAAAATTATTTCAGTGTTAGATAGCCCATTTATCGAGGAAGGCTATATATCATCACGCTAAGACCAACAGGAGCGGAGCAGTAATGAAAAGTGTTACGCAGACGACGTTGCACGGGTCAGCTAGTTGTCATATAAAGATACAGAATACAATACCGCGTGTATCTGACATCGACGCACAAACGATTTCCATGGGTCCAGGGCATGATACTGGACACCCTAGTGTTGGAATTTTTCGTCGGTTCTTTTCTCATTTTTTCATTTTTTTCAAGGAATTTTTTTCAAGGGAAAAAAAAAATTAAAAACCTTGTCTTAAGTATCTACGGCTGACAATCCGGTTGGACTGGAAGCCGACCCCAATGCAGTTGGGAATTGGAATCTTTTGTATTACCAAGACAAAATCATTTTGCTGCGGGAAAACAACCATTAAAATATCACGTATGTCGGATCTAAATAATATTTGAAAACCCATTTTTATTGACTCTATAATTATTTTGACCGCATTAATTTTAAACTGTAATTAGATAATACATTCGTCACCAATCTAATTACCTTTTTCGACGAACTACAAATTCTTTGAAATCTAACCTTGTCTCCCGCGGGTATGAGGAAAGTACCTCATTCTATCGCAGCCAATTAATTACATATTTCTCGTACCAATCAGCATATTTAGTGATAACAATGATGAATGCAAATTTATGTCAACTGCCGGTGACACATGAGTCAGGTATTGGGATTTCCATTATTCCAGTAGCTTGAATAGACTTTGTAAAAAAGTGTTTGCAACTTTGAGACTGTAGACTTCCACTTAAATCTTAAACTAACTGAGACATGATCACTTTATAAAATGATCTATGCACCAAAACTGTTTTCTGAGATCTGTGTAAGTATAAAACTTTTTACTAAAAAAATACAACCGACTTCCAAATAAAAATAAACACTACAAAGTAAAAAATAACTTTAATTTTGGAAGTCGGTGTTTTTGTTAGTTTTTTCGTTTTTTTTATTACTTGGAAGTCGGTTGTATTTTTTGTAAAAAGTTTTTTATTTTTCACTTTTTAGTGACCCACACCTAACAACACCACTGCAAAAACTCAGAAAAGCAAAATACGCAATTTTGTTTACTTGGATGACAAAAACCATCATCCAAGTTTCGATTTAAAATCCAAACTTCGTAACCAATTCTTATAAAATTTAAATGGGACCAATCTGCAAGTATATGAGAAGATTAAAATTTTTCAAATCAGTTCATAATTCACGGAGCTATGAGTTAAAAAACATATGAAAAAAAAACATACAACCGAATTGAGAACCTCCTCCTTTTTGGGAAGTCGGTTAAAAATAGACTAGCTGGCCCGCGCAACTTCGTCTGCGCCGTATTTTCCTATTTGTCTTAGCGTGATGATAATTTGAATTTTGAATTTTGAATTTTTTTTGAATTGGTTTGAATTTTTGAATTTTGATATATATAGCCTATAGCTTTCTTCGATAAATGGGCTGTCTAACACTGAAACAATTTTCAAATCGGACCAGTAGTTCCTGAGATTAGCGCGTTCAAGCAAACAAACTCTTCAGCTTTATAATATTAGTATAGATGAGAAGAAAAACATACAGCAGGACATTTGGAGTAGGTATAGAAAAATCTGGCGAAGTGCTAGTCGGACTGACACACGAAAGATTCCGTACCATTAACCGAAAAAAAAACACGTTTCTTGTATAGGGGCCCTACAAGAAACGTGTTTTTTTCGGTTGGTAATAGAAATACAATCTGTGAAAATTTCAACCGTCTACCTATTACGGTTCTTGAGATACAGCCTGCTGACAGACAGACGGACGGACGGAAAGACAGTGGAGGCTTAGTAATAGGGTTAGGGCTATGGGGTAGGTACGGGCACCAGTACGGAACCCTAAAAATCGTTGAGAGAGTTGAAAAAGCAGTTTCATCTGTTTCGATTGGAAGCCGAACCCAATACAGCTAGATGGAAAAACAGGTGTTTTTTCGGCCTACTGAGGCACTCTAACATATAGCTCATATTCCGAACAGAGGTTTACTGAGGCACTCTAACATATAGCTCATATTCCGAACAGAGCAAACAATAAAAAAAATTGCATATAGTCCCCAATGATACATGAAACAATTAATCAAAACAGGCGTTAAATATAAATTGGTTTTCTTATGTGACTAAGGGCCTCTTTCACCACCCTTGAGTAAAGTATCGAGTAGACTAATCGTCAATTAAAGTCACCCGTAACTGCACGTGTCAATTTCACGACGTTCGAGTAGCACTAATCAATGATTAAACTGACCAGTAACTTACATGCCACGTCGTCTGCCAATTAGAGTGTTTACTTGACGGTTAACAAATTTTCACTGTACATTTTTGGAAATATCTCCAAAACCATAAGTCCTATCAACTCAATTCTTTTTGTAAAAGTGGTTTTGGGTCAAGACCTTTATTTTAAAACTAATTTCAAAACCCTATCACTTAAAACAAAAAATCACATTTTCAATCTACGTAATTATTCACAATACAAAAACCTTACATCTAAATTCGCATTTGAACTAGAATCTAACTAAACCTATGATGCGAAAATATCCTTATAACACTAATTAGAGAATGCTAAACCTAATCTAATCTGATTCAATTATAATTCTAATCAGTTTTCCTTACAATTTCCTTGTTTGATACGGTCGCGTCCACCATTACTTGCGCCTATGGACGCGGACGGGGTCTTATCGCCGACACTAACACAGTTTAGTATTTCTGTACAAGTGAAAAGTTTGCACTTCTATCTCTTTTAACTTTATCCATGATAATTTTTTTTTCAAATATCCACACGCAATAATTTCCTAACCAAAAACACAACAAACAATACACAAAATGAAATGACAAATGACAGCTAACCTGCCAATGACTTTTGACGAGTAACGTTGACGTAATATTGAACGAATGCAACGTATGATTTGTTAAGTCATTCACTTAACCGGTAAGTTGTTACTCGAAGCTTTATTTTCGCTTGTGAAATTGACAGAAGATACTCGTAAGTTTTACTTGCCGATTAACTTTAATTGGGAAGTAACTAATCAACGCTTTACTTGGAGATGGTGAAAGAGGCCCTAAGGGCCTATTTTTCACTGGAGGCCGTGGTCCTCGCGCGCCTGCATGATTGGCGCGCGGAGGTACTAAGCCGGGGGGAAACTCCGCTGACGCGGCAAATTGTCGCGCAGCGGACGGACTTCCGGCGCGATCTCATGGCGTCATGGAGACGACGACTATCGCAACCCAGCGCAGGGCACGCCACAATAGCGGCGATAAGTCCCCTCTTTGAGGAGTGGCTTGAGAGGCGCCACGGCGTCCTCACCTTCCGCCTGACGCAGGTCCTCACCGGACATGGATGTTTCGGGAGGTTCCTGCACCGAATTCGGCGGGAGGAAACGCCCGGGTGTCACCACTGCGAGGATCGACCGGAGGACACGGTAGAGCACACTGTGCAGGTGTGCCCCGCTTGGGCGCACCGCCGTGTCCTCGAAACGGCGATTGGCGGCGACCTCTCGCGTCCGGCCCTGGTCCAAGCCATGGTCCGGAGCGAGACGGAATGGGACGCCGTTGCCTCCTTCTGCGAAGCAGTCATGCTAGCGAAGGAGGTGGCGGAGCGGGAGAGGAGACCCTCTCGTCCCGGCCGCCGTGGTGGACGCCGCGGGCGTCGGGGGCCACCTGGTGACCTCCGGCCACCGTAGGCGCGGGCCTGTGGGCGGCGAGCTATGGGTGGCTCGCCGTCCGTCCGTCTAGTGACGACAGGCCGTGTCGACGGCGCGTTAGTGTTCCACGCGCGCCTCAAAGAGAGTCAGCAACACAGAGGGGCCCGAAAGGGCCGACGCCTGCCGGAGTCGCGGGATTATTCGCAAGAGACACCGTGGCTCCAGAACACAAAGGGCAATGAAGGAACATGGATGGGTTTTAGTCAGTAGAAGTCTGACACTCCCTCCCGCTACACCCACAGCGGGAGGAGTCATTGGATGATTTCGCTATTTTTCAATAATCAGATAATTTTTATCAGAGCTTGCCGGTTTCACAGCTTTTCCATAGAAAATATGTCAAACACCCATTTTAATTTTTCAGTTAAAAATTATCTGACCATTGAAAAATCAGGCCTAAATAGAACATAATACGTCAAAACCATTCTAAATAATTACTATCCAAAAGTGACACACAGAAGTGTACATTGCCTCTAAGTGTAATGCACGTGAAACTGATCTCGTTGATTGTAATCAAATGTATTCATAAGTGATCTCATCTATACTAAAATTATAAAGCAGAAGAGTTTGTTTGTTTGAACGCGCTAATCTCAGGACTGACTCAATTAGTACTATGTTCTTGTTATTGGCATGACTAAATTGTACCATGTAAATTAAAAAATTAGTTTCTACGATTATTTTTTTTGTAAGTAAAAATAGTAATAGCACCTAAGATGTACCTAGTTATAATTATAACAATACCTTTTGCTGTGCCCTAACAGGGTCTACAACGATTTCTTAGCTATAAGCTTATTTAAACATCTTTTGCACTTTGTAGAACGCAAATAAATAAATAAATATGAATATGAATATGACATTTTTCACTTCACATACGCACTAACTTCTCGGTGGCATATTAAATACAAGACAAGATATTAATTTGCTCGTATCAATTTACTTTCTATCGGTCTAGGTTACCGTAGCAGTACAAGCCAGGCTCTGACGTCATAAGTACGTACATAGTATAATAGTATAGCACACACATACGATCCATACGCGTTTCCTGATTCTTGTTCTCACAAAACCGCTAAGTTTTATGACGTAGATGAGTTGATCGTTTTTATTAATTTGTCTTTATTTGGTTTGATTCGTTTTTTGGTATGGGATTTTCTCTTTTTTTCTTTTTTTTTTTATTCTTTTAAGTCCGACGTTCAGCCAAAGGAGGTTATCTCCAAGGTTAAGCAATGCTTGCCGTGGTCGATCTTTGGATGGGTGACAATCTTAAAATACCGAAACTCTTTCGTGTCACGGTAAGCACGTTTAGCCGTTGGCCCCTGTAGAATTTTGACAGTCGTTACGGATTGTCGGAAGCCAGAAAATTTGACTCCAGACTTGCCAAGAAGTGCCGTGTTACCCAGTCCATGGGTTGTGGGGTCTGGTAAGCAGCCGCTCAACGCTCCACGTAAAGTACTGCTATGTACTGATATTCAGCTGGATCCAGCCTGACCGGAAGCCGACTCCAATTATGTAGTTGGGAAAAAGCAAGAAAATGATTTATTTTAAGTCAGTTGTTTAATCAAGTGTGGTGCCTTCTAGTCAATAGATCCACCATCATCAGTTCAGCCGAAAGACGTCCACTGCTGGAAATAGGCCTTCCCCAAGTGTCGCCACATCGACCGGTTCTGTGCGTCTCGCATCAAGCTGATTCCCGCGGTCTACACCAAGTCATCAGTCCCTCCTTTAGGACCTTTTGGTGTAAAATGTCAGTAGGCAGGGCACATTGCTCGCAGAGCAGTTAGTTGATGGGGTCGAAAGGTCTTGGTGACTGCGCTCCGGTAAACGAAGCGTTTGGAACTATGCAATGCTTTCGTGAATTATCTTAGGTCTTATGAACCAACATAATGTACTCGTACCTGAGACAGATATGGCTTGGTATATTAGACTTTAAATAGATAGCCATTGGGGCGGAAGTTCGAATCAGTCAATGAAGTAGCCCCTAAGGCCCACTTAAGCTGCTCAGCTTTTTTTTATGGATGGGAAATCATCAAATGCTCACTCAAACTACCTTCTGCTCCGCTAAAACTGACTACTGACAAAAACCCGTCCGTGTTCCTGCTAATACTCTTTGCGTTCTTGGGCTGCGGTGACTCTTTTGAACAAATACCGTAAACCTGGCAGGCAGTAGCCCTTTTTTTTAGGGATGGGAAATCATCCAATGACTCCTCCCGCTCTGGGCGGAGCGAGAAGGAGTGTCAGACTTCTACTGACTAAAACCCATCCATGTTCCTTCAGTGCTCTTTGTGTTCCGGAGCCACGGTATCTCTTTCGAATAGTCCCGCGACTCCGGCAGGCGTCGGCCCTTTCGGGCCCCTCCCAATGCTGACTCTCTTTGAGGCGCGCGTGGAACACGAACGCGCCGTCGACACGGCCTGTCGTCAGATGACGGACGGACGGCGAACTGCCCATTGCTCACCGTCCACAGGCCTGCGCCTACGATGGCCGGAGGTCACCAGGTGGCCTCCGACGCCCGCGGCGTCTACCACGGCGGCCGGGACGAGAGCTTCTCTCCCTCTCCCACTCCGCCACCTCCTTCGCTAGCATGACTGCTTCGCAGAAGGAGGTGACGGCGTCCCATTCCGTCTCGCTCCGGACCATGGCTTGGACCAGGCCCGGACGTGAGAGGTCGCCGCCTATCGCCGCTTCGAGGACACGGCGATGCTCCGCCCAAGCGGGGCACACCTGCACAGTGTGCTCCACCGTGTCCTCCGGTCGATCCTCGCAGTGGTGACACCCGGGCGTTTCCTCCCGCCCGATTCGGTGCAGGTACCTCCCGAAACATCCGTGTCCGGTGAGGACCTGCGTCAGGCAGAAGGTGAGGACGCCGTGGCGCCTCTCTAGCCACTCCTCAAAGAGGAGACTTATCGCCACTATTATGGCGTGCCCTGCGCTGGGTTGCGACAGTCGTCGTCTCCATGTCGCCATGAGATCACGCCGGAAGCCTGTTCGCTGCGCGACAATTTGCCGCGTCAGCGGAGTGTCCCCCTGGCGTAGTACCTCCGCGCGCCACTCATGCAGGCGCGCGAGGACTATCGCCTCTAGATCCCATGGCGGCAATCCGGCAAGGAGACTCGGCGCTTCGCGCGAGATCGTGCGGTACCCGCGGGCCAGGCAGGCAGTAGCCCTTGCGGGCCCCGTCTAAGCTGCTCGGCTTAGTACTTACGAGGTAAAATCAAACCATCCCGGTGTTCCATCTCCCACCTATACCTACCGGAGATCGCAGGAACGTACCTGATTTCCGTAATTCCAGGCTGGTGCTGGGCCGCCTCTGCGGGCCACCTCAGGTCAGCTGGAGGAGCGAGGTGTTTGAATCCCCCGCGATCCCCGCTACGTAAAAAAGGGGCGCACGGGAACACCACGCGCCGTCACCTCTGGCCTGGCGACCAGTGGATGCTGACAGGGCCGGGGCTAACTTTACTTTAGATTAAACGTCAACAAATCGTAAACGTAGTTAGCCCTGGCTAAAACTTTTTTATTTTTTAGGAATTTCTCCAGCCCTCTTTTGAGAGGCCTGGAGAAATTACTAAAATAGTAAACATTATTCTGCAAACTTGTAAAATTAGCCCAGTGCTAAGCGGAGCAGCGCAAGTATTCGTAAATAAACTTGCACATAATTATCTGAAGGATAAAATATTGTGATACCTAATCACCTACTAACAGGAAATATCAGATAATTTGCATAATTGCAGCCAGTATTTTCATCTAGTTTCAATCACGGATTTGGCTCTATTTTTAACTATTACAAGAATGGCTACTGTCAATATTGGTACTGTAGAGCGGGTCAAGTGGCCTCAAAGTACCTATATTTAATAAGTAAATGTCTCATTACGAAGACAAGCTAAGTGCAAAAGTATTTCCGTCTGTTACGATTCCAAAACGCCTAAACCGCTGAATGGATTTCATGACATTTTTAGGACATAGGTTTTTGTTCATCTGAAAACTATTTTCCTATAGGTTAATAAACACTTTTCACCATCGAATCCATGGTCAGAGGGCTAGTCCCTAATCATATTAAGAAGAAAATGTATTATAGTAGATCACGTGGCATGACTGTGAATGAAAGATATATTCCTAATCCAGTTTTTACATGTTACTATTAGCTGATTAGGCATCAGCTAATAGTAACATGTAAAAACTGGATTCTTCGCCCGCGTGGAAATTAGTTATTATAAACCAAAACCTTCATTGAGTGAAAACAGCATGAAAATCTATGCAGTAGTTTTTGAGTTTATCGTGAACAGACAGACAGACAGACGTGGTGGAGGACTTTGTTTTAAAATACGTAGTGATAATATTTTGAGCATTCATTCTCGGAGAGGCAACTAAAATCTGCTACAGTGCCTTTGTGAACAAGTAGGTAAGTATGAAATATGTATATTTAGGTACTACATAAAAATACCTACGTTGGTAGTTTAGTGTTTGCTGAACATGGGATCTTAGATAGAATTAACTTTAATAGATTATTTTTTATTTGACCCGGGTAAAATTGTATTATTAAAACTTGTTTTGGTTTTGTTTGCTCTTAACAAAACTAGCTTACTGTGGGTGCAATTGTATAATCAAAATATGTTACTTTTTAACCGTCTACCAAAAAAGGAGGAGGTTCTCAATTCGGCGAAGATTTTTTTTTGGTTTATGTATGTACACCGATTACTCCGAGGTTCTTGATCCAATTTGTGTAATTCTTTGATTTAGTTCGAGGTACTTGTATTTGGTCTCGTAAAAATTTAATTCACTTTAGCTGCGTAGTTTTATGAGCATTTTTGGTTCTTTCAATTTCTGCATAGACGAAAACGTCGTCCAAGTTGATACTTGGACGACGTTTTCGTTTACTTACGTTTATGATGATAAACATTTTTACAAGACTTCCAAAAAAAAGGCTACAAAGTATAAAATAACCTTAATTTCGGAATTCAGTGTTTAAAAACGAAGATACAAAACCTAAAGACCGACTTCCGAAATTAAGTTTGTAATTTTTTTAAACTATTTATAGACATACGTTTGACCACTATCCCACCTGATGGTACCTAAGCGATGATGCGGTCTAAGATGGAGCACGCTTGCCTAGAAGTAACCTATTCACTCTTGACTTTAAGACTCCCAGGTTGCAGCTATCAGGAAACACAGACTCCGGCAGGTAATTCCACTTCTTACCTGTACGTTATGTAAATATTTTCCATTCAAAAATAAAGGGAAACCCAACCGCGTTACTACAGACGGTATATTTGACCTTTGTACGGCTTTATAATCTATTTTTAAAAGCTCTTCAATGTTCGGAATTTACTCGTCTACTAAAGTTCGTAATGATTGATGACACGTCAATATTCGTCTACGTCATCAACTGAACGATTTTAGGGTTTCCCCATTAACTTCAAGACTGTATATCCCGGGCCGAATGGATGAACAGAGGTACATGTCTGGCTCGGATGCGCTTGCATATTTAATAACTTACAAATTAATTTCTTATTCATGACACAGACCGCAGAAGAACGAAGGTCACCGACGTAGACCGAAGTATCTTCTCGACTCATATATCACAGGGTCTCAAGACAAAGGCAGTGAGAAATAACATTACTTTGCGTAATCGAAACAGAGTGAAAAATCAGGAGGAGAACGAAGGTTACCGAAATAATCGCCGAACTTAAGTTGTAGTGGGCAGGGCGCATGCTCACCCACCGTGGTAGACGCCACGGGCGTCGGAGGCCACCACCTGGTGACCTCCGGCCACCGTAGGCGCAGGCCTGTGGACGGCGAGCTATGGGTGGCTCGCCGTCCTCCCGTCTTCTGACGACAGGCCGTGTCGACGGCGCGTTAGTGTTCCACGCGCGCCTCAAAGAGAGTCAGCACGCAGAGGGGCCCGAAATGGCCGACGCCTGCCGGAGTCGCGGGACTGTTAGAAAGAGATACCGTGGCTCCGGAACACAAAGGGCAATAAAGGAACATGGATGGGTTTTTGTCAGTAAAGGTCAGGTAAGTCTGACACTCTCTCTCGCTCCGCCCAGAGCGGGAGGAGTCATTGGATGATTTCCCATCCCTAAAAAAAAAAAAGGTCGCATGCTCACAGGATAGTCGATATGCTGACACTTTCTAGGGTGTTGTAAGAAAGAAAGAAAGAAAATAAATATATCTTGTTTATTTGATTTGGCACACATAGGTGAACACAATGTATTTATGTTAGACAGCTTAATTTAAATAAAACAATACCATTATTGTGTATCCCACGGTAGCGCCTAGCGTTGCCAGGTATCCGGATAAAGCCAGCCGCAGTCGGGGTTTTTCGTTGTGTCCGGCCGAATTAGACAGTATCCGGCCTGTCCGGCTTTCGTTAGGCAATTTGAATTTGAGCATTTGTGTTCAGTGTTGTACTAAGTCTAAAAAGTCGAGGGTGTCCGGCCTTTTAACCCAAACATCCGGCTAAACTGGCTGATCTGAACGGCTTTATTTTAGTCAAGCGTGTGTATAAAGGCCACTTTGGCAAAATCAGAAACCAAATCACGCTAACCGTCACCGTCAAATTTTCGCGATCAACCATGAACCTAATGCGTTAGCGATAAAGATGAGAATAAAATTTGACAGATTTTTATATGGTTAATATTGTGATTTTAATATAATACTCCTAAAGTGGATTTTTAAGCCCCTCTGACTACCCTTTTCTTTGTTTTATGGATGGGCAATCATCAACTGACTCCTCCTACTTTGAGCGAAGCAGTAGGGAGTGTCAGACTCTTACTAAATTAAACTCAACCATGATCCTCCTAATGCCCTCTTTCGAACAAATTCCGCAACTCTGGCAGGCACTGGCTCTAGCGGGCCTCGTACACTATTTTATTTTATTTTATTTTTATTTTCCTTTATTGGCCAACCAACAATTGTTTACACTGATGCTTGTTTGCACTATGCTGTAATCTCTTTGAGGCACGCGTGGAACACAACGCGCCGTCGACCCGGGCCTGGTTCTGATCGGATAGCGAGCTACGCAACGCTCCCCGACCGCAGGCCCGCGCCTACTGTGTCCGGTAGTCTCTCGGCGACTCCCGTCGCCCGGGCCGACTTCTTCAGCCGGTCGAGTCTATCGACATCTCAACGTGTACACTTACCTAAGTGTACACTCCACCTGGAGTGAACGACAAGTGAGCTGTCATGCCATCTTATTTATTTATTTATACATTTTTATAACAATAAAATTGCTTCCTAAATATTCCTATTCCTATTGAAATAATGTTTGAATTGATCTCGTATTGTAGTTGCTTGAATCGTAGCTCGATTATTCCGTCTTGACCTGCGTACGCTATTGTGATTATTCGAGTCTCCAAACTGCGAAACTTACATTACTGCGAAACATACACTTGATTCAAGGCAATACCGTGCCACTTTTGATAGGGCCATTTTAATAGTTCGGCCGTTCTCTAAATACGTCCACCGCTGACGCCGCCGCGGTCGCAACTAGTCGAGCTGTGACATGTGACATACCACCGCAAGTCGCGCCGCCCGCCGCGCCTCCCGCCGCGCCGCGCGCCGCACCGCCTGAAGCTGTGCCCAGGCCGTAAGGCGTATAGGAAGCCAACAATATAAAATTTGTCTTATAAACTAAAAAACTTGATAGATATTTTGATCATCGCTCTGTGAGCACAAGTAAATACATCTACTTCTGATTCCTGAGCAATTAGGGCGTTCATCAAGCTAATCGCTTGCGCCGTTGGGGCATATCGAGCCGGTGGAGCCGCTCAGGCACCGCGAGGCACCGGCGCGCGACACCCGCTGTAGGTCCGGAGCGAACAGTGTACAGCGTAGCTCGCTGTACACTGTTCGCTCCGGACCGAGCGTCCTCGATCTTATTGTTCAGCAATAAGTAGTAGTGCATCAACAGCGCGCATTTACGTCGCAGTTCTAGTGTGTTGATGCCCACCATTCCCGCGACAGAGACGGATACAAATAGGGATAGTACCCATACAATTTTTATACAGATAGCGAGCAAATTTTCGTTGAACCCGTTCTATCATCAGCTCATACTTTTGCTCGTGCGGATCCCACACCAGTGAATCGTATTCCAATTTGCTGCGCACAAAGGAATAATACAAGATCACAATAGCATTCCTGTCCGTAAACCTACTTGCCTGCCTCATGACAAAACCAAGTGATTGGAAGGCCTTTGTATGGTTTGACAGCTCACTTCGTGATCACTTCACCCAAACCTTCACTTCGACATTTGTACAGAATCGACCGGCTGTTGCGGCACGCGGTCACGCGTCCGCCTCCTCCTTCGCTAGCATTCGCATCGCTTCGTAGAAGGAGATGACCGCTTCCCATGACTCTTCGCTCCCCCCTGCCAACCCTAGCATTATGCTGATCTAGACCTATTTGGTGTAGCTACTTAGCTACACCAAATAGGTCTAGATCAGCATAATGCCAGACAACTAAGAGTTGCTGATGACCACGTACCGTAGCCATGACCTCCACAAAACTCACAATACCTACTCTATGGTTTGCAAATTGTGCAATCTTAGCAACTGCTGGATGCTTGACCCTCATTCACAGTTTTTGCATGTCCAAGGTCTTTGGTACTTGAACCGTGATGCTGTGACATACTTTAACTAAATATTTAAAGAAATTAATGATTATGATGATGTTTTTATGTAATTTACTGCGAATTTAATTAAAAAGGTCTTGGCCAGTCCCGTTAGTTCATTAATGCTTGCGAGCGTGACTTCGGAGCGTTCTAGTTTAAATATCCCCGGATATATTTTTTATGTCTTCTTATATATAAAAATTAATTGCTGTTCGTTAGTGTCGCTAAAACTCGAGAACGGCTGGGAAGATTTCGGTAATTCTTTTTTTGTTTTGTTCGCCAGAATACAGGGAAGGTTTAAAAGCAAAAAAAATGGATAGTCACCCATCCACAGGGCTGGGTGACCATCTTAACATACCGAGTTTCCTCCGTGCCTCGGAAAGCACGTTAAGCCGTTGGTCCCGGCTGTCATTTGTAGATCTTTGGCAGTAGTTTCGGATATTCAGAAGCCAGTTAATCTGACTCCAGTCTTGCCATGAAGTACCGTGTTACCCAGTCAATGAGTTGTAGAAGTCTGGTAGGCAGCCGCTCTACGTAAAATACTGGTATTCAGCTGAATCCGGCTTGACTGGAAGCCGACCCCAATATAGTTGGGAATAGGCTAGGCAGTAGTAGAATATTGGGTATTCCTGTTTGGTCATTTTCAGTAGCACCTTGACAAAATCGGAACCATACCTTTTTTTTTGTGCAAAACGGGGAAACTCTTGGCCCAAATCTCACCTGATGGAAAGTGATGATTAGGCCGAAGATGGAAGCGAGTTTCACCCGGAATCCTCTTACACAGAGGAACTGGCTATCATACCTCTACATGCCGGAACACAACAATGCTGTTAACATTGTTGTTATGGCGACAGACTTAGACATGACGGTGGTAGCTTGCCAGGCGGACTTAGAACAAGTCCTACCACCAACCAAACCGAGCAAAAAATTTGCCCCCGCTGGGAATCGAACCCGGGATCTCTGGGTCTGAATTAGGTGGTTTAACCACTAGACCACGGAGGCAGTTAGTGTCACCTGTTTAGCACCACCCGGGGACCACGTGTAGGGATTCGCTGAAGGGTATTCTCCTACGGACGCGGGTGACTCGGCCCCCGAAACCGAAACCTTTTTAGGAAGGGAAATCATCAAATAACTCCTCCCGCTCTGGACGGAGCAGGAGGAAGTGTCAGACTTATTGACTAAAACCCATCCGTGTTCCTCCTAATGCCCTTTGCTTTCCAGGGCCGCGGTGACTCTTTCGATCAAATCCCTTAACCCTAGCATCGGAAATATACTTGCTGCCACCTGTACTTCGCGAAGGGCTAGAGTAGATGCACGAGTATTAATTTCGCAAGTTATGTTTAGGAGCTTCGTCAAAAAGAAGAACAGTTTATTTGCGGCCAATATGACGCATACCAAAAATACACAAAAATTACAATTATTTTATATACATGAAAAATTGGGAAAATATGCGTCAAATCTGCGCAAAACGGCCATCTCTCAGCATAATCCTGGGAACACATTATCGTTCACCATTATGAGATACTAGAGGCTGCCCGCGACTTCGTCCGCGTATAAATTCTCGTTATTCCCGTGTAAATACCGATCCCTCGGGAACTCAGGGATAAAAAGTGGATCTTCAGCTACCTACATACCAAATTTCATCGTAATCGGTTCAGTAGTATTTGCGTGAAAGAGTAATAAATAATAATAATAATAATATCCTTGGACACTTGGACTTACGCGAGTCCATAATAGTCCATATATCCTAATCCAGCTTTCCGTTACTGATGAGAGACTGTCGTAACTAGTCACTGACTGACAACGCACAGCCGAAACTAATGGTCGTAAGTCTGAATTTGGCATGGTTCCTTGAGGAGCGTAGAGGAGCACTTAGGCAGTATTTCTGATACCGTGGCTCCGGAACACAAAGGGCAATGAAGGAACATGGATGGGTTTTAGTCAGTAGAAGTCTGACACTCCCTCTCGCTCCGCCCAGAGTGGGAGAAGTCATTAGATGATTTTCCATCCCTAAAAAAAAAAGACAGTATTTCTGAAAATTCCTACGGGAACAGGGAAAATGGGATATGCAGTAAGAAGTCGCGGGTAAGCAATATAAGAGCGCTAGCTTCTGCCATATGCTATCCTCTCATAGTGTTCCCCTGCACTCTTCAAGTATACTACACGGCAAATTTCTACGACCAGTGATTTCGGCTGTGCGCCGTCCATCGTTCACGAGAAGAAAAACCAGTTTTACTTTATTATCCGTAACATATATTCCAGATGGAAAACTCAATAACACTTTGTTCAACCGGGTAGGTAGTCTTAGGCGTAAGATTTATATGCAGCTGTGTTCGTTGTTCAGTTCGACAAATTAAAAAACGGCAAATATCGAGCATACGCCGTTTTTTAATTTCTGTTACAAGTGAATGCTCAAACCCGTCAGCACCATAATGGTAAGTATATAATATACAAGTGGATGCCCGCGGCTTAGCCCGCTTGACAAATTATATACTAACATACCTCGAGAACCACTCTATTAATTGGTGAAAACTGCATGACAATTGATGCAGTAGTTTTAGTGTTTATCGCGAACAGACAGACAGACGCGGCGGAGGACTTGTTTTATAACATGTACTGATGGAGAGAGACTAAAAACTTTGTGCCGTAATGAAACTACTGACCCAAAGAAATGACTAAGTATTTCTAGTTTACATAATTCTAAAATGCTTTATGTTATTAACAAGAAATGTAACTGCAATAAAAAAAAAAAACATAAATCTTATCCGTAAAATAGTTTTCGTTTTTCTCACCACGTATTAGGTACTAGCTTAGTTTCAGTAGTTTTTGAGTTTATCGCGAACAGACAGACATACAGACGCGGCCGAGGACTTTGTTTTATAATATTACTAGCTGACTCGCGCAACTTCGTCTGCGTCACATTTTCCATCACTGCTCCGCTCCTATTTGTCTTAGCATGATGATATATAGTCTATAACCTTCCTCGATAAATGGGCTATATAACACTGAAAGAATTTTTCAAATCGGACCAGTCATTCCTGAGATTAGCGCGTTCAACCAAACAAATAAACTCTTCTGCTTTATAATATTAGTACAGATTTGAAGCAGTGACCTCCACCTAAATGACATGTATTTACGAGACTTTGGTAATTACTGACTAAAACTGTAGCTACATACATATCTACTTATGTTAAAGCACATAACTTGCTATACTTGAATGCCACTTTTCGAATATGTGAATATTTACATACTAGCTGACCCGCGCAACTTCGTCTGCGTCACATTTTCCTATAATGCTCCGCTCCCATTTGTCATACCGTGATGATATATAGCCTATAGCCTTCCTTGATAAATGGGCTATCTAACGTTGAAAGAATTTTTCAAATCGGTCCAGTAGTTTCGGAGCATATTTAATACAAACAAACAAATCTTTCCTCTTTATAATATTATTACTAGCTGACCCACGCAACTTCGTCTGCGTCACATTTTCCATTAATGCTCGGCTCTTTTTAGTCTTAGCGTGATGATATGTAGCCTATAGCCTTCCTCGATAAATGGGCTATCTAACACCGAAAGATTTTTTCGAATCGGACCAGTAGTTCTTGAGATTACCCCCTACATACAAACTTACAAACAAGTGTTACCTGTTTATAATATTAAATGTTACCTCTTTATAATATTAAGTATAGATTATTAGTGCAGATGTAGACTAGCTGTGCCCTGACGCTGCTTGCGTGGTCTATTTTTAAACTTCTGTCTCTTAAATCCACAAATCAGTAAAACTACTCGACAATCGGAACAATGGTTATTATCCGTAAACTAGCTGATCCGCGCAACTTCGTCTGCGTTACATAATTCTTAATTGCTCCGCTCCTATTGGTCGCAGCGTGATGCTATGTATACAGCCTGTATCCTTCCTCTATAAATAGGCTATCCAACACTACAATATTTTTTTCAAGACGATCCAGAAGTTCCTGAAATCATCGCCTTCAACCAAACAAAGAAACAAAAAATTCTTCAGCATTATAATATTTGTTTAGTTTCCCATTATTATCCCTTATAACCTATAGCCTTCCTCATAAACGTGGCTAATTATCTTATACAAAAATTATTTTCCAAATCACTTACCATGGTGAGATAGTGGTCAAACGCGTACCTATCAATAGTAAAAAAATGCCGACTAATAGTTCCAGAGATTAGCGCGTTCACATGTCTCTGCCTTTCTTAGTCAATACTATCCTTAATCATTAGGTACTATCCTTAATCAATACTATACCTAACCTAATAAATAGTAATAGTACCCATAAAGTAGTCTGAAACTTTAACTATAAGATTAGATTTAAATCTTACATAGCCTCTTTTAGAAGCTACTGGCTTATGAATAGAGAAAGACAAAAGAGTTTAATTGGTTTTATTTTTATTAAATTTTTCTATTCAGCTACCCAAGCAGATTAAAAGTTCAACTCTTCCGATAGATACTTTCCGGCATAATTTATTTTGATGTGGTCTCCAAGGCGCCCGAAATTGGATCTAAGTTTTTTTTTTTTTATTAGGAGAACACAAGCCTTTCTTCACACCTTTGTTTTGTTAGTCTACCTACAAGTAGCACTCCCACACCCAATTTTTTTTTTATATTACACTAGCTGACCCGCGCAACTTCGTTTGCGTCACATTTTCCATTAATGCTCCGCTCCTATTTGTCTTAGCGTGATGATATGTAGCCTATAACCTTCCTCGATAAATGGGCTATCTAACACTGAAAGAATTTTTCAAATAGGACCAGTAGTTCCTGAGATTACCCCCTACATACAAACTTACAAACAAATTTTACCTCTTTATAATATTAGTATAGATTTGACCAAACAAACGAACACTTCAGCTCTACAATACTAGTATAGAATACGAGTAATATAAGGATAATTAGATGAATAACAGAGACAAATAAATACAAGCAAATAATTTATGGTTACTACAAAAAAAAACTAGCTTTGAAGCTTCCTGATATAATCTTGATGTGAAGGTTGATCGAGATAAGATATGAAGCTTATCTTAGCCATAAAACAAGTAGAATTACTTTATTACTTGGCTTTTAACTTACTTTAAAGATTAAATTTTACTTCCGTACGAATTGGTTCCTTTTTTAATTATTTCCCAACTATATAGGGGTCAGTTTCTAGTCAAACCGGATTTAGCTGAATACCAGTATTTTACGTAGAGCGGCTGCCTACCAGACCTCTACAACCCGTTAACTAGGTAAAACGGTATTTCTTGGCAAGACTGGAGTCAGATTTACTGGCTTCTGACAATCCTTAATGACTGCCAAAGATCCACAAATGACAGCCAGGATTTATTTATTTCCTTAAAATAAACGTTGCCCCACACTAACTCAAGAACGGCTGAACCGATTTGGCTGAAAATTGGTGGGGAGGTAGCTTAGAACTAGGAGACGGACATAGGCAATTTTTAAATTGTTTTATATTTTTTTTCCACGAGAACAGGAACTCTGGTGGTAAAACGGGGGCAAAGCTGCGGGGGACAGCTAGGTCACATAGATATTCAAATCTTGTAGCACATAGTTGTGATTTGATTTGATTTCTTTGAAACCAAAAGTGAAACATAACCAGCGGCCAAGCGCGAGTCGGACTCGCACACGAAGGGTTCCGTACCATTATCGATAAAATCGGCAAAAAAATCAAGTTTGTTGTATGGGAGCCCCCTTAAATATTTATTTTATTCTGTTTTTTTTTTTATATTTGTTGTTATAGTGGCAACAGAAATACATTATCAGTGAAAATTTCAAGTGTCTAGCTATCGCGGCTTTTGAGATATAGCCTGGTGACTGACAGACAGACAGACAGCGAAGTCTTAGTAATAGGGACCCGTTTTTACTTTTTGGGTACGGAACCCTAAAAACATCTGATAGAAACTCAGAATCAGTTTGCACAATGACATCTTTGGAATTTTAAACTATTCGCGGATCAATAATTTATGTTTTCGCCTTGCGGACCACAGGTGGAGAACCACTGTTCTAAATCAATTAATTAATTAAGAGAGCATTTACCAAGGGCTAATAAGATACTTAGTGATACACGTGTAAGTTTCTAGCGGACAAAGCTGGCCTTCAGTCCGAATCCGAAGCGGTTGTGACTGTTTTTGTTGCATGTGTTGATCAATCAATTTATATGTCACCGAAAAATGGCCGACTCCGAAGATTGTAATAAATCTTTATTCGATTATAATAAATTTCTCTCTTATTATGAAAAAAATGGTTTTATTTATACATACATACATACCTACATACATACAAACATATACATACATACATATACATGCATAATAAATAAAATTGGAGTGTCTGTTTGTAATATTGAAATAACCGTTCTTTACTACATGTATATTATGAATATACAAAATATCATTTTTTTTTTCAATTTTAGTCTGTCTGTCTCTCTGTTTGTTCCGGCTAATCTCTGAAATGGCTGGACCTATTTTGACGGGACTTTTATTGGTAGGTAGCTGATGTTAATGCTGACGCTTGAACCTTTTGCTTCCGGTATTATAGTTTTGTGTATGTACTAATACTACCAGCTGTAATACTGGAGACAATAAACGTTATTCTATTCTATTCTATGTAATAAGGAGTAACTTAGGCTACGTTTATTTGAGAAAAAAAAAAATAAGAAATCGACTGTTAGGCTGAACAAAGTTCGCCGGGTCAGCTAGTATACACAATAAATCCCATCCAAATTGAAAAGTTTTTAGTATATCCGTGCATAAATAAAATAAACAAGTACACGTGTCTTATTCAGAAAAAATAGTTAACAAAACGCACAGCCGAAAATACTGGTTGAAGAAAGCTGTTGACATGTAGGTTTCTAGGGGACTGTGAAGCTGCTTTCATACTACGCTATAATATAATAGCATATAGTATACCTATAGCTCATAGCAAGGCAGTATCGCGCAACATACATTGTTATGGACACGTTCACTATACTATATATTATTGACAATGTATGGTGCGCGATATTGTTGTGCTATGAGCTATACCGCGTGTATCTGACATCGACGCACAAACGATTTCCATGGGTCCAGGGCATGATTCTGGACACCCCAGTGTTGGAATTGAAATTGTACTGCAAGTAATTCAATAATTTTGTAAATCGGTCATCGCTGCAGAGAGTTGAACATAGTGTTTATTTAACAATTTTCCACAGGATGTTTAAGAGCGCTTTGACAAAATCGAATTGCTCAGGTTGACTAAAGTTGAATACCGCGCGTCACAAGATTTGATTTTTGCATTTCATACAACAATTAAGTATTTAAAAATATTTACTTTACTTTTAATTAGACCATTTTTTTTTCAAGCAATTTAGCAACTCCACCTTAATTATTAAATATTTTTTATTTGAATTTGGATTATAATTTCATAGATAAAAATTATAGTTTCGTACGGAAAATTGTCAATAACTCTCAGTTTTACAGAATTATTTTTGGTGTATAACTGTATTAATCGTAATAAATTGATTGAAACATTCCAAAGTAGAAGATACATTTGTACTGTGGACATTTTTATAAATGATTAAATTATAATATCTTCGGTGTACCAAGGCATCAAAAGATTCCCTAAAGCAACATTTTGTGAAACATCCTTTGCGGAGTCAAGGATTTTACTGACGTACGTGAACAAATTGAAATATTTATTTATAACACTCCCAAGATAAATGATCAAACTGTCTTAGGCATATTTTTGTTTTTTTTAAGGCTATATCTAAAGCAAAATCACACATCAAAACTCGAATAAAACGCTAAAATTCAAGAAAAATTGTGACAGCCCTCTAAAGGTAAATATGCAAAATATTCGATTTTTTATATTTATTGAGGTTTGTTCACAGGTTCCTTTATATTGGTAATTTGACCCCCTCATATTGGTTTCAGTTCTAAACGGTACCAAAGAGACGTGATATCCTGTAGTAGCTCGGATAATGAAGACGTCTTAGAAACTGACTCGGCTGAATGTGATTAAAATGTCCATGATTCACTAGTACCTGAGGACAGTAATTATTCCAGCGACAGACGTGGAGAAGAGTGGATTCAGTATTAGAGCTGTAACTTATGGGCTCGTACCGACTATGCAGGTCCTGAAGGCAAATATTATACCTGCGTTTTTTGTCGTTAAGTTCAATACATTTATTTTAGCCCTCAGGGTGCCATATAACCCTCATTTGATCTCAAATTGTTAAAGTAGCGTTTTTTTAGAAAACATACATTTTTCTGTCGAATTTTGTTTTATTCCATAGCAGATTAATATAATAGGTAAATAAATAGGGAAACTGGTAATGTATTATTTAGATTTCTATTCCTTTTACTTTTTACACCAGACCTCAAAAACAAAGTGGGCCACATTACCACATTCTCCTCTACATATGTATAACATTTTGGTACCTATTTATTTTAATCTATATCGTAGTTACAACACAACACTTTTATCAAATCTTCTTCTTGAATCATCATTATAGTTCCCGACTCAACCGTCAATCACTCTGATAAAAAATAATAAATCAATTGATCACAATGAATGGCGCTACGCTCTCTGATGTAATACCCTTTAATTCTACGTCATTACGAACGATTACATAAGCCAAGGTTGATCACGCCATAGACAATACAATGAACTTAGAATATTAATAACTTTAGGTAATAATAAGTGATTTTATGAGTTTTGAGTCATTTTGTCTAGCGTTCCGAGCGTTGAAGAGCTTCGTGTGTACAAAACAACAGCCGCATGAGTCGGTCGTTGAGGTTAAGCAAGTCTTGCTGAGGTCGGTCCGTAGATGGGTGACCATCAATTACCAAGCCCTCCGTGCCTCGGATACCAAGTTAAGCCATTGCTCCCGGCTGTCATTTGAAAATCTTGGCATTCGTTACGGATAGTCAGAGAAGCTAGAAAATCTGACACCACTCTTTAGCCAAGGGGTAGCGTTTCACCCAGATAATGGGTTGTGAAGATCAGAGTTGACATTCTACTCTAACAATTTTCACATTTGCATCGCATTCACATCTCAATAGCAAACTGTATGAAAAATAAGGCTTTTTTGTCAATTTGCGATTGGCATGCGAATGCGATAATTGTTTAAAAATTAGAAGAAGTGGCCTTCTGATAGAAGAAGGAAAAATGTTTTTTGGGCAATGGCAGTCTAGGTGTCATAGACTTTGACGTCCATATCAGACTTCTCTTTCTAATTGTAATCTTTGAAGCTAACTACATCGTTTGGGGTTGAAACTCTCGGTTCGTGGGGTCCGAAGTGCCCATAACTTGTTTAAAGATCTGTCAAGACGCTTAGTTGACATTTCGCGTGACCCAAGGGCTGACTTTTACCTCGGCCAAAGGATAAGCATTGCCATACAACGTGGCAATGCTGCCAGCCTTTTGGGCTCATTACCAGTGGCTAGCGATGCGGACAAATTTTTAGTTAGTAGTTTTAGTTAGTTAAGAGTGTACATGTAGTCTGAAATAAAATAGGTACATTAAACTACATCGCTGATGAAAGTATATAAACAATAATTTTGTGATTGTTTACCAGAGCTTATAAGTATTTCATTTTGCAAATAAAAAATCGCATGCATCTCTCTCTCATCTGAGCGTGTTCTCGGTTGCATCCTCAGCTGGTTTGCTTCGGAGCCCGGGGTCCGCTTTCCGGCTTTTTCTTCTGCTCTTCGCATGGTCTTCAGCATCCTTGGTTGAGAGTCCATTGGCACGCATATCATCCTGGACGACATCAAGCCAGCACTTTTTGGGTTTTCCCCTTCTGCCGGGGAGGGAGGTGGCATAGCCAGACACTTGTTTCCTAGGTAGTTTGCCGGTTTACGCAAGACGTGGCCATACCAGCGTAGGCGGCCCTCCTGCAGTTTGTCTGCTATGTCACTGACATGGAGGCTGACGCGAATTCGGGGGTTTCTCACGTGTTCCTTCCGCGAAACTACACATATCCAGCGCAACATTTTTTTTCGGATTTCCGTTAACCGCAGCTCCCGCTTGTGCCGCTCAAGTACAGGCCACGCTTCACTTCCATATCAAAGGACAGGTCTAATAATGGATTTATAGACCTGTCCTTTCAACCTTACGGGCATTTTTGGGTCACAAATGACACCAGCCACCTCACGCCGTTTTGCCCAAGCGGCCGTTATGCGAGCCTTGATGTCGAAATCGACGTCCCCGGACACGTGAAGTACAGATCCCAGATATTAAACTTTACTTGTCAATAAGCTCGACCACATCTTCGCCTATGCATACTGGTGGGGGATCTGTAGTGTTGCAAGCCATATACTCTGTCTTCGCCACATTAAGTTTCGGACCGCCGTTTTCTAGCGACTCCTTCCACGCATTTGCGCGTCGCACCAGTCTCCCTCTGTCTGCATCCGCCAGTGCGATGCATGTATAAAAGGTCCCTGTCTCAGGATATTATGCTGCGATATTTGAAAAACATAGGCAGCAACTCCATGCAAAATACTGGTAAATGTTTACATAATCTCACTGCTGTTGGGCGAAGATTGCGCGGTAGTAGTATATACGCTTACAACCCTAATCTTTTCAAAGTTAGAGTGAACAGGCTACTTCTGGGTAAGCTCGCTTCATCGTAGACTTTGTCTCCGCCATCTCTGACATAGACTAGAGTCAAGAGCAAACACACAAATAAAAAAGTTAAAAAACAACGGGTTGCACTCCGGGAGTGCCCGCAGAAGTGAAAACTTGAACATTAACATTGAGCATTTTTGAATCATCCGTCTTACGAATTTTCGATCAGGTGACGTGTGCTTACTTTTTAACCGACTTCCCAAAAAGGAGGAGGTTCTCAATTCGGATGTTTGTATTTTTTTTTTTTATGTTTGTTCGGGCATAACTCCGTCGCTTGCCAACCGATTTTAAAAATGATTTTTTTGTTGGAAAGGGAATACTTCCCAAATGGTCCCATGATAAGGAAACCAGGATCTGATGATGGCATCCCAGAGAAGTCGAGGGGATCTTTCGAAAATCGTATGGGCAACTAGTGCATTTGTTAGGTTATGTTTTTTCACTTAGTGGGGTACCACTAAAAAGTGAAAAATAAAAAACTTTTTACAAAAAAAAATACAACCGACTTCCAAAAAAAAAACACTTTAAAGTAAAAAATAACTTTCATTTCGGAAGACGGTGTCAAAAAACGAACAAATTAACAAAAACACCGAGTTCCGAAATTAAAGTGATGTTTTTAACATTTTATACCCATTCTAAGAAAGCTCAATGCCGCCGTTAAAGAAGTTTACACTTCAAAAGAAAAAAAGGACCGGTCTTTGTGGTGACACAAGGAGGAAGCTGTGGTTTTACGGCTGATATAAGGATGACAATATCTATCAGTAGATTACGAACGAAACGAGTGATAATTTCAACAATATCAATTAATAGTATATTTTACTGCACCTAAAACACAATAGTGCTTCGCAAGGATACTGCAATACGGCTTCGTGATAGTGTAATATTTTAGTCAAGGATAATGAGACGCTCTGCGATAAAACTAACTGTTATAGACCACTGATAATTAAGGAGTTAATTAATAGATACTTACTATTGATTTTTATGTTCCGATGAAGGGATTAAGTTAGGTATTCTAAACTACAAGGCCTGAAGGTTATCACATATTAGCACTTCATTCAACAGTGGTATTATACCTACAAACAATTTTTTAAATTAATTTCTACAGAATTACACGAAGCTTGGTCTAATTCCATTAAATAACCACGCGCTTGTTCGCCTGAAGGTTCCATTGAAAGCTATCTCGTAGGCCTTCAAACTGGCAGGGCTGCGGATTGGTCGGAACAGTTACCACGGCCCTGGATGAATGCAAGAATTGAACAGTCCTTTAACCTATTAAATTTTGCATATCACACACATATACACACACAATTAGCACACAATATGAATATAGTTAAATCAAATCACACGTCATTTATTCAAATTAGGGTGAGCGTCAGCACTTCTTAGCGTCCACGTCTGTGTTCCATAAAGTGTCAACACTTCTTAGCGTCCGCGTCGGTGTTCCATAAAAGACGTCCCTCAAACAAAACGCAAGCCCGTGTTCCTAGTGTTTCAGCTGAGAAGAGGTGGCGCAAGCGTAACAAACTCCCCAGTAAATTACTATGTGTATATAGGTAGTATTCCTAATGGACACACGATACAGACTTATGCCTGCGCAGACTGAACTTTGAATAAAAAAATCTATCACACCGACATTTGTTCACCGTATTGTTGTAAGTCTGTGCAGACATTTTTTGTTCAGAGTTTTAAGTCTGCGCGAACATAAGTCTGTATTGTGTGGATCCAATATAATTCTACATATTTTCTATACATATTACTAATGTTATATTTATATACTTACTAATATTATAAAGACGTAAAGTATGTGAGATTTTTGTAGGGGTAATATCGGGATCGACTGAACCGGTTTTGGAAATTCTTATACCAATAGAAAGCCACGTTATTTGTGAGCGTCATAGGCTATATATTAAACAGAAAAATACCGCCCAACGATGAAGGCTACATTACTATAGACGCTACCATAACATTCCAATCAAATAGGCTTCAATCGATTAAAACTACTTACCAGTTAAGAGAGCCACTGCTTAACGCTAATAAATTATGTATAACTTGTACATAAGCGGAACAAATGTTATCTAACGATACAAATACATAATTATAATGACTCTATTAACGAATATGCTAATGTTTGTCCCTTACAAGGTTAACAAACTCATAAATAAGTTACATTTAAACTAGTGTCTGTGACTTCTCTTACACATTAGAAACTTTTATGCATTTTGAGACAACCTATTTAAAAAATATACCCAAGGAATTGACAAGAACTCCTCCTTTTTTGGAAGTAGGTTAATAAGTCCTGTGGAGGGTCAAAACACTAGTCGATTCAGGCAAGTGGAGATAGAATGTTAGTAGTAGTTTTTGAGGAAAATAAACTATTTATTGACAATAAAATAAACTATTTATTGACAATAAAATAAACTATTTATTGACAATAAAATAAACTATTTATTGACAATACAATAAAATTTTATTTTTAGTATATTCTGGGCCACTGCGCAACGGCCTGCCTTCTTTCCTCAACATTTTATTAATTAAAAAAATATTTTCCATTTTCTTTTTCATAGTTTAACAACCCTCCAAGGATCCTCCCTTTTCAAATTCCTTTAGGTTATTTATCTGTATATTGTCTGTCAATTTGCAAAAAGAAGGTGGATAGTTAATAGAACATTTCATCCGGATCCGTTCGGAAATTTCCGCGTGATGTAGTGACGGACAAACATACAATCTTGTTCACTTTTTTGCGGCAGACCATACAGCTGAAGGTTCGACCACGTTGATTGATCGATCGGCTCAGGTAAAGCCATACTTCGATGGGTAATCGTTCTAACATTTAACATAATCGGAAGTAATTGCTCAGCCGCCTGTTACCACATAATTATGTAGGTCATACATACCTGTTGGCAAAAAATATAGCCAAGGGCGAAAGAATGACTATTGAACTCTTTGTTGAAGCACTCATGTATGTTCTGTTTTAACTGCTCCACAGGTCTCGTGGTCGTAATCGCGGGATCTTTTGGGTTCTATTCCCAGTTCGCAGCAAAAGTGTTACTGGTCGGATTTTCCTGAAGATATCGATTTAGAGAGAGAGATAAAAAATGTTCTTCCTATTCCTAGATTGGTAAAAAACGCCTACACAAAAGCCTTCCTCGAACTTTTTGTGACGTCATGTAGTTCATTCGGAATAGGGTAGATGAACATAAATGGATTATTTTTACAATATGCACACTTGCTCAAAAAACGCATTTATGAAGCCTGTATACGTTGTTCGAAAGTAAAAAATTACGCACCATACAATGGAGCGTGCGATAAAATAGGTACTTACGTGTCGTGCGTATAAAAAAAGACCACCGTACCTAAAGGTGTTTTTTTTTTTAATTTCCTAAAAAAATATACATTAATTCCACTAAGGAGATTCACAATACGAGAATAAGAAACAATTAAAGCAGGGAGGTGAAATAAAGTGCATAATACCTTTTAATGCTACCTTATATTTTTCGAAAATACTTAAATAATTATTATCAAAATTTATATTCAACTTTCCATGGCGGGAGGATCGCGAATACCATAGATTCAAAATGACGGCCACATAAAATTAAACCTCATTCATTTTATGTACTTTAAATTCAACTAAATTAAAAATGGAACGTCCGAAAACTAATGCTTATTCATTTTAAATATTATGAAGTTCAGATTTAAAAGTAGATTTCCAACAAAAGATAACAGGTAATAAGCTGAATGATTGAACCTCCTCGGAAGCGCTCTTGAGACAAAGATGAGACGACGATGTACTCATAGTTCTAATTTTAAATCTGTAAATTCGAGTCATTTTTTATATTGCAAAGATTTTTGCGTTTTTTTCTTGCAAATGTATTGTAAAACTTTGTATGATACACACGTGCGGATATTGGTATTTACAAACTGTTGACTATGGTAAGCCCTCGTCTAAATCTCGGGCTTACATTCGTCTACTCGTTTGTAAAAACCAACTTACCGCACTAAAATAACTATTGTTATAGAAAGATTATCATGAAACTAGCTGACCCGCGCAACTTCGTCTGCGTCATATTTTCCATTATTGTTCCGCTCCTATTTGTCTTAGCGTGGTGATATATAGCCTATAACCTTCCTCAATGAATGGGCTATCTAACACTGAAAGAATTTTTCAAATCGGACCAGTAGTTCCTGAGATTAGCGCGTTCAACCAAACAAACAAACAATCAAACAAACAAACAAACTCTTCCGCTTTTTAATATTATATATAGTTTATATAGATTACTGATTTACCTGACCACAACCTGTAAAATTAAGCAAAGGTTATTTATTCCTAAGATAAAGTACTAGTATTAGTTAAAGAGACTGGTGAATGTCATTTGGAATACCTACTATATTTCAAACCGTGTGCGTGTACCAGCGGCTTCGCCCGCGTGATCCCTAGGGAACACACTCCCGGAATACATAAAACCTATTTACCCTCGCAGTTCCCGTTCCCGTGGGATTTCCGGGATTAAAACTATCCTATGTCCTTTTTCGGGTGTCAAACTGTCTTTGTACCAAATTAAAGCCGTCTAATATTGTTTTAAAATATTTTAAATAATAATATTTTGCTTTAAAAATGATATTTAACCCTTTTTTCTTTGTTTTAATGAGGAAAAATAATATTACGAGACAAAAAATATCTGGATTTATAATATTTATTTATTAAATAATGGTGCTTTTATTTTATTTTTTGTTTTCGTAAGGCCATCTTGAATAATTTTCCGTATCAGAAAAACCACACATGATAGCTGTTCAAATAAAAAAATATTTTAAGCCCATTTCATAACATGTCCTTTCATCCAAATCGGTTCTGTGGTTTAGGCACGAAGAAGAGACAGAGTTACTTTCGCATTTATAATATTAGTAGGGATTACCCGCATTTTAAGTACAATCACGTTTTTTAGGAAGTTTCCTAGTATTTGTTTTGTATGATTGTTTGCGTTATTAAAAGTTAATATTTTTTTCAATAATATGCATAATTCGTTTCCACGTCTACTTATACTGTAAAAATAAACTGATATTCCAAATATGCTGCATTTCCGAGGAATTTTCTTGGCGCACGGGAACTGAACCTGTATTTTGAAAACTTTTTCAGAAAAAGAAAACAATAATAATAATAATATCCTTGGACATTTCACACAACGCCATATAGTCCCAAGCTAAGCAACCTAATGCTTGTGTTATGGTAACGATATGGCTGATAAACTACTTATATACTTTTTTTTTTTGTAAATACATACATATTATAGATAGAAAAACACCCAGACTCGGAACAAATACATGTAGGTCGTACAAATATTTGTTCCGTGCGGGAATCGAACCCGCGACATGCTGCGCAGCAGTTAATAGCTCAACCACTGCGCCAACCGTGTCGTCAAATCCTAAACAATCCTTTAACATAATTTACTAAGACAGCAACTTTCTTTGTTTTTGTGAATCTTATGAGAACTAAAAATTGACATGGAATTTCAAGGATATGACATTTGAATTTGAAGGATATGAGATTTGAATTTCAAGGATGTGACATTTGAAAACAATTTTCTTTAAAACGGCCCGACCTAAAATGGTTTAATTTTGGCACACACGGAAGTGGTGGCCCAATTATACCGGACTATGTACGAGTGCTTATGTATGAGTATCAATATCATTTATAACCAGTAGTGTTCGAGTACTGCCTACAATAAATATTAGGTACTTGTTTTTAAACATACCCAACTTCCTACATCCGGTTTCGAGTTAGGTCAATAACTTACTTTGTGCGAAAATATAATTAATGTTATTATATTAATGTATCCGAAGAAATACTTTCTTAAGTAGTCTTGGTTTGGTTTTGTACCCAATTAAAAATAAATAAATGGCTTTCTGTAGTTGTTAATGAATAACGAGTTTCAAGTTGTACCTAAGATTATGGTACTTTTAATAGTTTTGAGTTTATTTATTTATTAATATTTAATTCAGGACACAATTGATATCCCATAGGATTTGTTAGTAATTAATATAATATAATAATAATAATATCCTTGGACATTTTACACAACACCATATAGTCCCAACCTAAGCAACCTAATGCTTGTGTTATGGTAACTATATGGCTGATAAACTACATAAATGCATTTTTTTTTTTGTTTGTAAATACATACATATTATAGATAGAAAAACACCCAGACTCGGAACAAATACTTGTAGGTCTTACAAATATTTGTTCCGTGCGGGAATCGAACCCGCGACATGCTGCGTAGCAGTCAATCGCTCAACCACTGCGCCAACCGTGTCGTCTTTTTCTTTAATTAGCTAGGTAGATGATGATGCGAATATTCATGAAAAAAATATTTATTATCTACACAGTTTATCTAAAAATATACAAAATTATAATACTAACAGTGAAAATAGAATGAAAATAAGTCGAAAAACAAACCAGATATTATTATTTTAAACAAATATATCTGTCCCTCTCGCGAAAACGCTGTTATACAGGGTTACTGGTAATTCGACGTATATCCGTCAGGGGCTGATAAGGGGGCCAAAATGCAACAAATTGAACCCCCATATGAATGGCCGAAATTCAATAGCTTTCGAGATATTTGAATTTTACATATATTATTCTTATAACGCTCATTATTTTGATTATGTTGTTAAATTAAGTAGTTTTAATTAGTTCCATAGCTTAAGGCGCGTCCCCGAGCAAAACGCAGCGCTAGCCGTTTTTAGTACAGTTTTTTGGAGCTATCTACTCTTTATCCAAAAGAAATATCAACTAATAAAAAATAAATTAAATTTCTACATAATCTTGGCTTCAAAATGGTAGATTTTATTTTTTATTATTAAGTATAATGTTTAAGTAATCTCCTCACAACGAAACCACAGAAATGAGTAAAAAATACTGAAAACATGCATCTTCTCGAAACCTAACGGTTATTTTGATTTTGTACTTACACTAATGGATAGGCAATTTAATTATGAACATTTTGGTAGAAGTATTTTTTTCAAACGACCAAAATTAGATTTTATAACGATTTTATTCAACATTCTGAGCGTATTCGCTATTGTATCTCTTGCGCAGTTATTGAGGGAAAAAATTCTCAAGGTTATTTGCTCAGGGTACGGCCTTAATTGAAGTGCTAGCTACAACATTATTTTTAATGGTACCCATTCAAACATGTAGTTTTTTTTATTATTTGGAATTAAAGGTCAAATTTTGGGTAAATATCGAAAAACCCTTAAAATTCAAATATCTCGAAAACTCTTGAATTTCGGCTATACAGGGGGTTCAATTTGTTGCACTTTGGCCCCCTTATCAGCCCCTGACGGATATACGTCGAATTACCAGTAACCCTGTATAATTATGGCAGCTGTATAGGCGTCATGGACTATGAAAGTTCATATCGGACTTCTCTTTCTAATTGTAATCTTTGAAGCTTTATAACTTCATCACTGATGAAGGTATTTAAAAAATAAGATCGTGATTAAGTTTTAGAGCTAATATGTATTTAATTTTGCAAATTAAAATATTGCGTGCATGTTCTCTATTGGTGGAATAGCAACAAGGTAGGGATGGTAAGTTGCAGTACTTCTGGATATCCGATCGTAGACATCTGTACCTTAGGATGGGACAGTACATTCGGTCAGCAAAGTAACATTAACGGGACTGATTCTAATGTATTATTGACTAGCTTTTGCCTGCAATTTCTTACGCCCATATCCCGTTCTTTCCCTTTCCTGTAGGAATTTTGGGAAATAATCTCTTAGAACCTACATGCTAACGAGAGATTATAAGACCAGTAGTTTCTCAGTAACTCAGTAACGGAAGAATTTTATGTATGTTACCGGCAATCTATATAATTCAGGTATTCTGTACCTTGGAGCCATTTACATACTATGTGATTAGTTATAGTTTTACTTGTTTGACATGAACGAGCATGGTGATTGAGAGCATGTGATGCTCACTCAAATGTTTCGCTGATGGCGGCGTGTGTGTTCGATCATTCGGTTCCCTTCAAAATAGTTGAGTTGAATGGTGCCGATACATGGGTCATGTTCGTGAACGGGCGCCGTCAGTTGAGACTGGTCATGGCTTTTGCATTGTCCTCACATGCAGCAGAAACAACTAAATGTAACTAAGAATTTTGTAAAACATAACATGATTTAAAAGATTGTCCGTAGAGTTTCTTGCACGTTCTTCTCCATAGAGATCTACGCTTTGGAACGTGCAAATAGCTTCAAGTTTTTGACTGACCGACCTTGACATTTCTAAAGTGCCTGTAAATGGTTGTGGTGTGTGGGACTTTATGTGTTTCACGAAGTGGACGGGCCGATGACCTGTTGTAGATTCGGACAATCCGCTAGATGCTATAGCAAACCAGGATAGAGGAGGAGACGCAGAGAGGCAGGAGGTGGTGGCGCTTACGTGAAGGCCTATGTCCAACATGATCGAGTTTAGGCTGAAGAGGTTATGAATCATCAACAACCAAAATTATACTATGAGGAGCATCACTTTCGATGAGCAGCATTATAATGTTGAATAATTTTTGGGGGCCAAACATCCATAAGAAACGGAATCCTTATAGGATCACTCGGATACCTGTCGCTCTGTTTGTCTGCCAGATTTCTCCGGATCTGCTGAAGTCATTATTTTAAAATTAATTCACATACACTTCTGTGACCCAAACACGTAAATTAATAAATCTTTTTCATACTGTATCGTGTGATACATATAAAATGGGCTTTCAGTGAAAGTTTTAATAATATATTTTTTTTCATAATTTTAAAACATAGTTTTAAAGTTATTCAAGAAATTAGACCCAAAATTACCACCCCACGTCTATCATCGAAACTACGGAACCTAAAATTCCGAAAAAAATGCAAATAATAGTAACCTACAGAGTACGCGACAACCTATAAGTAATAAATCTGTAGTGTTATGTTAAAAAACATTTTACAAAAAAAAATTGTTCGGAACCCTATGCACGCGAGACCGACTAGCACTTAACACGTTCAGCACAAAAAAAAAGTACGGATAGAGGCGGACTTAATGCCATAGGTATTCTCTACCAGACTACCAGTCAACCTTCAGGTGATGCAGAGAATAGTGGTAGGAGCCATATGGAGAATTACAAGCGATTGATAATTATTCAAATACAATAAAAATGAAAAATATACACATACAAACTATACCTACATACATTATAAATCCCTACTCATATTATAAATGTGAATGTAAGTTTGTTTGTTACGCTTTCACGCGAAAACTACTTAACCGGTCATCATGAAACTTTGTACACATATTCTTGGAGGTATTAGAAGTACATAGGATACTTTTAATAAAAAAATATATATATTTACACGCGAACGGAGTCGCGGGCAACGCTAGTGTATAATAAATACTCAAATTAACAAAATAATCACTAAATACACTGCTGCGATAAATCTAGTTCAAAGTCAGCTCTCCAGGAATACTCCAGAATCATCTAACGACACCGTTCTCGTGGGGGTCACCAAGGACATGACAAACGACCAACTTCCTCATTACTACCACAATTACACCGCTCATCCAATCACGGCAATTGCTTAATTCTAGACCAATCTTTATAAAGTTGTCCCTTTCTGATGGAGAAGGTAAAAGAAGGATAAAAGATGCTGTTGAACCTGGACGATTTATTTGAAGAGGGAAATACAAGATTGGGTTTCAGGGCCAATTTCTAATGCATTCCGATGCGAAAATAGTTTTGGCGATGAAGTTAATGGCTTACATTAATTATTGCTCTATGATATATGCTAAATATAACTTTATGCCTTTATTTTTATCTCGATGTGGATTTACCCTACAATATGTAATAGATAAATTCACATTTAACCAGTTCTGTTTAGAGGTACACTGCGAGCAGTAGAGGCTGAGCCTACTGCAATGAACAGGGCACAAATATGCTCCTGCAAAAACTAAAATTGATAATTTAATAAGTACATACTATTCAAATCAAAATCAAACAGATTTGACTCTAAATTCTAGTAAAATGTGGTTTAAATTCTTTTTCCTGCAACGCTAATACGAACTGCATCAAAATATTATTTTGACAATCTAATAAATTACACACGTCCTTGTTATTTAGTTGATGACTAGTTATTTATGTTATTAAATAAAGCTCACAACAAAATGTCTTTTCCTCATTCCATTTTTTTTATTCCTGATGAGCGCGAGCTTGACCTCGATTTTAAGTTTTGTCTTTGTGTAAATTGGTGTCACTATTATAATTAACTGTATTTTTTTAATAAAATAAGCTATGTGAAATGTTTCTCCTTTTGGCTATCATGTCGATACTAAGGGTCCTTTTCAGGTCATGCGTGCCGCCCGCACGCGGTTCTGATCCGCATGCGGTCTGCCCGCATCCCATCAAACGATACGAAAAACATGAATGAAATATTTCGCCCGCATCCTATCATGATAGGATGCGGGCAGCTCGCATGCGTACCAGATCCGCGCGTGGGTGAAAACACGAATTACAAGAAAAGCGCCCTTAGTCACTGGCGTCACGCACGATACTGCAGTGGCAAACGAAATCTTTGTCCTGTCGGTAGCCAGGAGCTTGCTATCTCCCGCATGCGGACCAGATCCGCGCCCAGGTGAAAACACGCATGACAGGCAAAAGGGCCCTAACATTCCAATTCTTTTGTAGAGTAATTGATTTACCTACCATATTATTGTATTGTCTCCGAAGGTGCTTTAAGTAAAGTATGTATACCAAACCTAAGTTTAGGTAATTGTATACTTATCAAGAAGCGCAAAAGAAATGTTTTGTAACTGAACAGACAGATTAAATGATAAAATGGGAGACGATAAAAAAATTCACGGCCACTACGTGTAGGAAGCCCAGATCAAATATTTTTTAGATATTTTCCGTGATATTTTCGTTTACCAATTTGGCGGCGTGATGTATGGTATACCCATACCAAATTCCAACTTCCTAGTGCTAAGCGTCTCTGAGCTCAAGAAAATGCGGACAGACAGCCAGACAGATGGACAGCACCTGAACTTCAAGTCGGTTGCATCAAAAAGCCGTAACACTGTAAAATCTGAAAGCAAATCACGCTACCCGACACTGTCAAATTTTCCCAATCAATCTTGAACCTAATGCTTTAGCGATAAAGGTGAAAATGAATTTTGACAGATTGTTGTATCTATAATATAAAAATGAATCGCTGAATGAATACCTCGTCGACTAATCGACACTTTGCGTGACCAGAGGGCTGGCTGGCTCGTTCTTTGCTCAAAGAATAGGGAATATGCATGCGATTTTTTTATTTGCAAAATGAAATACTTATTAGCTCTAGAAAACAAGCATGAAATTATTTTTTTAATACCTTCATCAGCGATGAAGTTATAAAGCTTCAAAGATAACAATTAGAAAGAGAAGTCCGATATGTACTTTGACGTCAAATTCCATAACGCCTATACAGCTGCCATATAAAACAGCGTTTTCGTGAGAGGGATAGATATATTTGTTGAAAATAGTTATATCTCCTTTATTTTTCGAGCAATTTCGATTCTATTTTCACTGTTAGTATTATTTATTTTTGTATATTTTCAGATAAAATGTGTAGATAATAAAAAAAAATTCATGCATATTCCCTATTAGCATTGCCATTCAACGTGGCAATGCTGCCAGTCTTCTGGGCACGTCTCCGAATGACGGCGATGCGGAGGAATTCTTCGACGCCTAAGCGTATCTTGTTTTTGTATATTTATTTTTATACACCGTTAAGTTTAGTTGTTTTCATGTTTTTATTCATATTAAAACAAGTAAATAATAAATAAATAAAAATCGCTGAATGTGCTAAGCGCTAATCTCGAGAACAGCTGAACCCATTTCGCTAATTATTATTTTTTTATGTTTGATATTATCAGAAGAAGGTTTTTATGTAAAAAAAGTTGCCCGTTGACGGGAGCGAAGCCGCGTGGGACAGCTAGTGATTAATAATATTAGAATTCTAATTATAATTCTATTAAAGTAGGCTTTTTAGACCCGCAGAACTACAAATCATTTCTCACGGAATCCATAGACATAAGTTGAATCAAAAGCTCTATGGCCCAACTTTATTTGTCACGTGCCACAGACGCCATTACCATAGCAACCACATAAACAGCGGAGCACCGAAACCGAACGTGATTTTACAAAGATTTTCTACCAATTTTCTTTTAGTATTGTTTGTTAATATTTTTAGTGTTATTTCTGTGAGTTTTAGTGTTAGTTTCCAAGATGGAGGACGAAGAGGACTTTAATCTGGCTGCCACCATCGGCTCGGAGACCACCGAAGCTGAGAAGGAATTTGCTAAAGTAATTTACTTATTTGTTATTCCCACTATTTTTACTACACTTAGGTACCTACATACTCAATCTATTACTGAAGTGGTATTGGGCAGAACACATAATTATGTAGGACTAGCTGTCTCCCGCGGCTTTGCTCCCGTAATCTGCAACTTTATTATTTCTTCTTTCGTAAAAACCTTCTCCTGACAGTTCAGATTCAGCTGAATACCAGTAATTTAAAAGGAGCGACGTCTATATGATTTCCACAATCCAGTTACTGGGTGGGTAGGTTATTTGTTCTATGGAACATGACGTAATAGAACAAATTGAGAAAATATTGTCCCTATTTTGTACTATAGAACAGTTTGTCACGTTTTTGTCTCAAATTGTTCCATAGAACAAACTAAGTATATAAACTTCTTGAAGTTGATATGTAAACTGGCCACTCGAGAATGATTTGCTACCACTTGTAACATTGATGATTAGATGGTTACTCACCGACATACATTTTAACGGATTTTTCATTGACGTCTTAATCTCTTAATGGAAGAAATCGGGAAAAGCGATTCCCATTTAGTTCTGTGCATTCACAGACAAATAAAAACAGAAGCAAAAGCTAGTATGTAGTTCTATAGTACAAATAGGGAAAATATTTTCTCAATTTGTTCTATTACGTCATGTTCCATAGAACAAATGGGACCTACCCTACTGGGTTATATTACGTCATGTTCCATAGAACAAATGGGACCTACCCTACTGGGTTATATTACGTCATGTTCCATAGAACAAATGGGACCTACCCTACTGGGTTATATTACGTCATGTTCCATAGAATAAATGGGACCTACCCTACTGGGTTATATTACGTCATGTTCCATAGAACAAATGGGACCTACCCTACTGGGTTATATTACGTCATGTTCCATAGAACAAATGGGACCTACCCTACTGGGTTATATTACGTCATGTTCCATAGAATAAATGGGACCTTCCCTACTGGGTTATATTACGTCATGTTCCATAGAACAAATGGGACCTACCCTACTGGGTTTTATTACGTCATGTTCCATAGAATAAATGGGACCTACCCTACTGGGTTATATTACGTCATGTTCCATAGAACAAATAGGACCTACCCTACTGGGTTATATTACGTCATGTTCCATAGAACAAATGGGACCTACCCTACTGGGTTATATTACGTCATGTTCCATAGAACAAATGGGACCTACCCTACTGGGTTATAGGATAACTCCCTCCGTGGCCGAGTGGTATAGGCGTTTGCCTTGTCACCTGGTGGTTTCGATTCCCCGACAGCATACTTTGTAAAGTTGTTTTCCAGTTTGGTTAGTACATTGCAGACTTGATTCACCTAATTGTCTGATAAAAAGGGCCCGTGCTTTGGAAGGCATGTATAAGCCGGTGGTCCCGGCCGCCAAATGACGGTCGTCAAATAAACCATGTCAGAGGCCCTTGAGGCCGTTTAGAAACTCTGACACTAGGGTGTGTGGGGCCGTTAGACCTTACTGCCCAAACTTTAATAAGAAGTAACTGGGTTTATTGTTTTAAACATTCACTTTCATGGTCACTAACATTAGAGTAGTTCATATCGGGTTTTTGTGGGCCCGCTACACATTCCCAACCACTGCAACTCCTGAAAGCCAGAATCAACAGTGGCGACCACCAGAAAAACGCTGAGTTAATGAAACCCGACGAGTCCCGGAGAAACGATTCAACTGTCTTGGATCCCGCATCGAAATTAATCAGAAGAGTACAGCGGAGGAGTAGGAAACTTCACTTCCCTCCATATCAAGCAGGAGACAGATTAGAGCTAGGCCATTAGGCACCAAGGGACATATACAACTGGGTTAAGCCCAGTTGCCAAGCACCACGGATTATAATTAACATTTAAACTAATGGGTCCTAAATTGTGAGTTAGTTTTGATTCCAGTAATAGGTATGGCAAAATCGCCTGAACGCACGGAAATTTGTTCTGGTTTCTACAAGGTATAGTAAACTACTCCAGATGTAACCTGAATACTATCTAACATAATATTACGTTCAGTCTGCCAAAGAATACACTCCCACAAGATGTGATGTGCGGATTGTTCGTATTCAAGGTCAGCTGTAGAGCATTGACATAAAGGAAGAGGAGGATTTTCATATCGGGATTGTTACCATGTACCTTTTTATTTGCGAGTTACCGATATTTCGGCACTGTTGCAAGTGCCATGATCACGGAGTTACTGCGTTACTCAACCCGTAACGTATACCATGGTTTCTTACTGTCCTTGTTACTGAGCTGAAGCCGGTTGGACCAGAAGCCGACCCCAATATAGTTGGGAAAAAGCAGGCTGAGCTGAAGCCGGCGTTCAGGATAACTTATCATTAAAACTATCCAACATTGTGTGCGGTAGATAAGTAAAAGGGAAAGATAATTAGACCTTTATCTTTGAGAGTAGGATCAAAAATTAATCGGTAGACTGCGGAATTTTCCTGAAAAAATTCTAATCTATCCGTCATTTCAAAAAAATATTGGACGTGTTTTTTTTCACGTAAAAATTATTTCATTACAAACACGCGTACGTCACGTTAATAAAACTAAACTAAAACGAGACGTCACCAATCAGTCTTGAACTCTGTTGCAGTTTTTATTTATTTTTTTATCGATTTGTAAGTAAAAAAAAATACTTGTTCATTATTTTTTGGAAAATCTGACGGATTAAATAAGTATTTTTCTATCTGTGTAATTACCAAATTCGTAGCAACTTTAATAAATAAGATAGTAGTAGCTTATGCTTCGCCCGCTTGACAAAGTATACTACAACCTTTCAGCAGCAGCTTTTTTTCTTTGCTTTTGCAGCTTTTTGCAGCTTTTTGCAGTTTACTACTAAAACCTTTCTCGAGAAACACTCTATCCATTGGTGAAAACAACATGAAAATCGGTACAGTAGTTTTTAAGGTTATCGCGAACAGACAGACACACAGATGCGGCAGATGACTTTGTTTTATCCGTATGTATGTAGTGATCCGTGTTTGTGCATAACGCACTCTAGGATAGTTAAAACATAGCATCGTGTTTGTATCTCTTAAAGAGAAACCTGTCTATATATAAAGCAGTGATGCTATATTAGGAGCAGTGGCGGATTAGGCCAGCGCGGGGCCTGTAGCAAATTTTACTAAGGGGCCCTAAACCTAAAACCTTAATTATATAATTATCAGCCTAGCCTTTTCCCAACTATATTAGGGTCGGCTTCCAGTCTAACCGGATTCAGCTGAATACCAGTGTTTTACATGGAGCGGCTGCCTACCAGACCTACACAACCCATTTAACTGGGTAACACGGTACTCCTTGGCAAGACTGGTGTCAGATTTTCTGGCTTCTGACTATCCGTAACGACTGCCAAAGATCTCAAAATGACAGCCGGGACCAACAGCTTAACGTGCTTTCCGAGGCACGGAGGAGACTCGGTATGTTAAGATGTTCACCCATCCACAGACCAACCTCGGCAAACGTCGATTTACCTTGAAGATTAACCTTGTTTTAGTCTCATGTAATTAAATAAATTTTCCGGTTATAGTTCAGCACCCTAGAAATCATTACCGAGAATTGACCTCATGTTTGAACAAAATCCTAGATCTTAGTCTCAGTAGCACATGTGACAATTACACCACCGTATCCTGTATCTGAAAGTAATTAAGTCTATTTCAACTGTCATCATCATAAACTTCCAGGTCCTCGAGCAGCTCCGAGAGACAGAAGGCATGAAGTTCGTATCAGACGTGTACACCAAGCTGTACGATACGTACTACAAACTCAAAGAAGAGAATCATCAGCACTGTGAGGAGAAGGAGGGACTACGGGTAAGTCCTGACTTATAATCAGTAAATTAAGAACCGAGTATAAAAATATTCCTAAGTGACAGCAGACCACAGACGTAGACCAAACTAAGGTCTTTGAGGAAGCGACCTGCCCAGTATCTCAACGCGTCCCAGTGGGCCATGACCATCCGGCTGGCCCGGGGATACCGCACGGTCTCTGGCGAGGGGGCTAGCCTCCTATCCGGATTGGCGCCATGGGATCTGGAGGTGAGAGCTGTCGCGCTGATTTATGAATGGCGCGTGGAGGCGCAACGCCGGGGCGAGACTCCTCTGCCGCGGCAAATCGCAGCACGGCAGACTGAGCTCTGGCAGGATCTCATGTCGGTATGGAGACGCCAAAATCCAGGGGATAAGTCCCCTCTTTGAGGAGTGGCTAGAGCGGCGCCACGGCGTCCTCACCTTCCGCTTGACGCAGTTACTCACCGGACACCCCGGCCGCCGCAACAGAAGAAGACGCCCCGGGCGTCGGGAGTCGCAGGGCGATTCCCGGCCACTGAAGGCGAGGGCCTGCGGACGGCGAGCATTGGGTGGCTCGCCATCTGATGAGAACCAGGCCCGGGTCGACGGCGCGCTGTATTCCACGCGCGCCTCAAAGAGTTGTCAGCAAAGCAGATGGGGCCCGCTAGGGCCAGTGCTTGCCGGGGTTGCGGAATTTGTTCAAAAGAGTCACCCCGGCCCTGAAATGCAAATGGCATTAAGAGGAACACGGATGGGTTTTAGTCAGTAGGAGTCTGACACTCTCTCCTGCTTTAACGGGAGGAGTCATTTGATGATTTCCATCCTTAAAAAAAAAGACCTACTTAGGTGGAGTGTGAGCGTGAAGTGAACTGTTATTTCACTTTGTTTGTATGGATTCATCTATACTTCTATACTAATATTATAAAGAGGTAAAATTTGTTTGTAAGTTTGTAAGTTTGTATGTAGGGGGTAATCTCAGGAACTACTGGTCCGATTTGAAAAATTCTTTCAGTGTTAGATAGCCCATTTATCGAGGAAGGTTATAGGCTATATATCATCACGCTAAGACAAATAGGAGCGGAGCAATAATGGATAATGTGACGCAAACGAAGTTGCGCTTGTCAGCTAGTAGTTCATATACAGAAACTCACTGCTGAACAAATTATCGATTTTCAGAGTGCAATCGGTATCGCCAAGCAAATTGAAGTGAAAACATCTTTAGCGGCGTTGAGCACTTTTCTTGGGATGGGGATAAAATGTTAAACTCGCGTCGGGTCACGTGACCTGATCGAAAATTCATAAGACGGATGATTCAAAAAAGCACAACGTTAATGTTCAAGTTTTCACTTCTCCGGCACTCCCGGAGTGCAACCCGTTGTTTTTAATATATCTATATCGATTTCCCGCTTTAAATGATTGCTCCGTCATATTAATTCCAGAGCAAGCTCAATCGTTTCGATGACACGGTCACGGACTACATGGCGGAGATCGCAGATGATCACAAGATTATACAAAAGCTTCGTCAGGATATCCGTAAGTTGATTACTGTTGAAAGGTTTAAGTTTAAGCTGTTTGCAGACTCAGGCCGCTTGTACACGCTAAAAAATTTGATCGTGTCTACAATTTATCTTGTACACGACAAGATTTTTGTCGGATCTGGGCACGAAAATTGAACGTGTCTGCTGCAGACAAGACGAATGGAGAGGAGTGTAAGCGACGGTAGACTACAAACTTACCCCCCCCCCCCTGCACCGCAGAAACTTCGCGCGCCTGGACTACCACAGATAAGTTTTAGGGTTCCATACCCTAAGGTAAAAACAGAACCCTTTTACTAAGACTTCGCTGTCTGTCTGTCCGCTATAACAACAAATACTTACTACAAAAAAATACAACCGACTTCAAAAAATTTTTTACTTTGTAGTGCTTTTTTTTTGGAAGTCAAAATTCCAGCTATTTCAATTTCAAATGCAAAGTTCGTAACCGCTTTTGATAAAATCTAAATGGGACCAATCTGCAAGTATATTCTTTCAGATAAAACAAGATTTTTTTAAATCGGTTCATAAACTAAAAAAAAGTTATGAGGTAACAAACAAAAAAAAAAGAAAAAACAACTGAATTGAGAAACTCCTCGTTTTTGGGAAGTCGGTTAAAAAAACAGACTAAAATACATATTTAAGGGGGCTCCCATACAACAAACTTGTTTTTTTTGCCGTTTTTATAGATAATGGTACGGAACCCTTGTGTAAACAGTTCATGTTTGCAGCTGTAGTCATCATCTACCTAGCTAATTAAACAAAAAGACGACACGGTTGGCGCAGTGGTTGAGCGATTGACTGCTGCACAGCATGTCGCGGGTTCGATTCCCGCACGGAACAAATGTTTGTACGACCTACAAGTATTTGTTCCGAGTCTGGGTGTTTTTCTATCTATAATATGCATGTATTAACAAAAAAAAATTGTATCTAAGTAGTTTATCAGCCATATCGTTACCATAACACAAGCATTAGGTTGCTTAGCTTGGGACTATATGGCGTTGTGTGAAATGTCCAAGGATATTATTATTATTATTAATTCCCAACTATATCGGAGTCGACTTCCATTCAAACCGGATTCAACCCAATTTGAGATGGGTAATCTCGACCTCGGGAAGTGATTCGATAAATGATAAATACCGAGTCCGCTTATCGACTCTTCGACACCCTTGAATCCCTCAAACCAAATCACTCCGAACTCGCTTGTTTCAATACAAATCCAGTGATCTGGGGGGCTACTCTCTAAGCCCGAAGTCCGTAGTTTCGGGCTTAGTTGCGGGCGTATTCTGCTCCGTATTACATCTATATATCTATATACTTATAATAAATCTGTAGAGAGGTCAATTCTGTACATGAAATATATTTCCAAAATAACTATCAGGGGGTGATTAGGGATCGATACTGATGCCAAAAATGCAATCAGTACAATTTTTGTCTGTCTGTCTGTCTGTCTGTCTGTCTGTCTGTCTGTCTGTCTGTCTGTCTGTATAACCGTTATAGAAACAAAAACTACTCGACGGATTTTAATGAAACTTGGTACAATTATTATTCATACTCCTGAGCAGGTTATAGTATACTTTTCATCACGCTACAATCAATAGGAGCAGAGCAGTGAAGGGAAATGTTGGGAAAACGGGAGAAGTTACTCCATTTTTTAAGCTTCCGTCGCGTGTGCAACCTTAATGGTGAAAGCTACACAGAAATCATGTATGACGGAAATGTTCTCCTTAAAATTATATAAAAAATATCCAACGACAGCATATGTCTATCTTTTATGATTGACGAACAATAACACGTGTAACTCCCGATAGCTTAGCAGTTCGAAGCTTTCTGATTGTATTTGTCTACTCTTACGTTTATAAAACTCTCAGTCGTCCCTAATTAACATTAATAAAAGTTAACATTATTAACTATTTCATAAAAAAATAATCATAGAAATCGGTATAGAAACACCAAAGTTATACATGAAAAACGCTAATAATAAGCCATCGCGCGTGAATACTGAATCATGCTAAAGGATTATTTTTGTGGTCGCGAACGCACAGGCAGGCGGCTAGCTTGGAGCGCCTAGAGGCTAGCGAGTAGCTTCGGAAAACGGCTTACGACAGTTTGCAATATCCTTTAATAATTATAATGTCGAGGGGAAGATGGTTATAATTTCGCTTTATACCAAACGAGTGTAATATTATAAATGTGAAAGTTTGGTTGTTTGTTACTCAATCACGCCAGAACGGCTTAACGGATCTTAATGAAATTTAGAACAAAGATAGATTATAGTCTGGAATAGCACATAAGCTACTTTTCATCCCGGGAATATGTTCCCTAGGGATCACGCGGGCGAAGCTGCTGGCAGAAGCTAGTAACCAATAAGAATTAATGTCAACACTGTTGGAAGTCGCTGTGAAATCGTGTTCTCATTCCTTTTTTGTTCGGGTTTGGAACTAATCGTAAGTCCGTAGAATACGCCCGCAACTGAGCCCGAAACTACGGACTTCGGGTTTTGAGAGTAGCCCCCCTGGTTGGTTCTTCGGATGATTTGATTCTTTTAACTCAGGGTTTGATCAAAAACAAGTAGGCATTTTTATTGTTCGGGCTTGTTGTTTTTTAGAATGCGACGTGTAATTTTTCTATTAATAAAGATTAGTCAATAACATTTGATCAATTTTATTGTAACGCAATGACTTATGATATATAAATTCATGTTGGCTCTGTTTTATAAACCGAGCCAATCATTCATTCGGCTCCGTACCGAGTCGGATTTAATAACTCCTCGGAGTCGATAAGATTTGAAAGGAGTTGATAAGGAATCGGATACGCTTACGGATTCGAATTATTTAATCTTTGAGTCCGGATTTACCTATCTCTAAACCCAATGCTAATATTTTACGTCGAGCGTATGCCTTTCTAACCTCTACAATCCAATGATTGTGTAGCACGGTATTTAAACTGGCGTCAGGTTTTCTTGCTTCCGACAGTCCGTAACGGCTGCCAAATATCTGCAAATTTCAACTTCGACACCCATGATGTATGGTCATTGTCAATCATCGAAAGACCGACATTGGCAAGCGTTGCTTAACCGTGAAGATCGACCCGTGCGACTGTTTTTTTTTGTCAAGAGCTTAAATGGCAATGACTGTTTAAAACCGAACTTCACCGATTCCGAAATCTAAATGCGTGATTTAGCAGCGCGTGTTGTAGCCGGTACGAGTCGAATCTGGAGCACAGATGAATAGCTGCGGGTTGAATCTCGCCAATGTACGGTAGGCGAATAAAACTTGCAAGCGCAATAGTCGATGAGCATTGACTGACGAACCAACAAACTGAAGCGTCAGAGCTGTCGTCGTCAAACTGGCCAATGGAGACCGGTTATTATACCGACTGCCTATTTCTAATTTTGAATATTCAAATCGGCCGCAGAACTTCATTTATTAAAAAATATCCCTCCAAAAATCACCAATTAATATTAAGATTTGTTTTGTTAGAGGAAGCTCAGGCCCTAGCAGACGCCATGCACGCGAGAGAGTTGCACAGCGTGGAGACCCTGGAGACCATGAAGAAGACCCTGGTCAAGCTGGAGAAGGAGCTGGACGCCAGGAAACGAGCTGGCGACGATGATGCGTGAGTATTCAAGGACTTGATAAAACCAGCGGCCAAGTGCGAGTCGGACTCGCTCACCGAGGGTTCTATACAAACCTGTAGGTAAATATAAGCAAAAGTTGCGGTTTACGATTTATGAAGTATTAAAACTACTTACTAGATCTCGTTCAAACCAATTTTCGGTGGAAGTTTACATGGTAATGTAGATCATACATTTTTTTTAGTTTTATCATTCTCTTATTTTAAAAGTTAAGGGGGGGGCAGACACATATTACCACTTTTTTAGTTCTTATAGTTTCGGAAAAAGTGGCTGTGACATACGGACGGACAGACAGACAGACATGACGAATCAAAGGTTCCGTTTTTTGCCATTTGGCTACGGAACCCTAAAAACGAGCAACAAAAAAACATGATCATCATCATAATCAGCCGAAAGAAGTCCACTGCTGGACATAGTCTCCCCCAAGCGTCACCACATCAACCGGTCCTGTGCGTCTCGCATCCATCGGCTACCTGCGACCCTCACCAGGTCTTCGGTCCAGCTTGTGGGAGGCCTTCCAACAAAACATAATAGGCTTGTGTCCTGAAAAAATCTAATTAGTCCGTCCGTTAGATCATCAAAAAATATTTGACCCGTATTTTTTCTTTTGTTACGGGAACCAAAATAGACGAAGTTACGACGCTTTTAAAATTGTCAATACGTCACACCTTCGCATAATTTTTACTGAGTCGTGACGTCACGAGCCCCCACTCCCGAGTTTTGATGCGTTTTATCTTTGTGAATATTCATTGATTCACAAAAACAAAAAAAAGGTGTCCATTATTTTTCAATGCTCTAACTGACGGACTAAATATATTTGCAATTCGTGGATGATGGAATCTAACCTATTGTTGCGCCTAAACACCACTATTTTTGCGGACAATAAAATTGGTACAGATTCCCTAGACGCCAGACGGTGGGTGCTGGTTCAAAATAGTGGACGGTAAGGGGATGCCGGGGCTTAAAAAATATGTAGGTATGATCTGTGTGAGCATGCAAATAAAAAAAAATGAAAATCAAGATAGCTGATGTGGCTCAAAAGGCTACCGAACTTAGGACATGTGTACCGCATGTCGGAGAAACTGTGTGAGCCGTTGCAGACCACGTAGGAGATCACGGTATGAACTGGATTGATGTGTACCGCATGTCGGAGAAACTGTGTGAGCCGTTGCAGACCACGTAGGAGATCACGGTATGAACTGGATTGATGATGACTAGGGGTAGTAGGTAGAAGTCTTGGACAACTGAGGTTTTATTCAGTAGAAATCCGACATAACTCTCTCTTCTGGCGGAGACGGAGATCCTTTGAGGATTACAATAAAATGAGCTTGGTATCTATACATATAATAAAACTGTAGAAAAGTGGATTTTGTACATGAAAAAAAAATAAAATAAAAAATAGCTAGGGTGTTAAAGAACAACCAATAGAACCCATTTCCAGCATTTTTAGAATTTGTGTCTGTTTGTCTGTTTATTTGTTCGGGCATCACGTAAAATCTGCGAAAGCAATGTAGATAACTTTTACACAGAAGGATTGAGCGTAAGTTGGAGTAACATTTAGTTTTTGTTTCACTGCAATCGGTTCAGTCTATCAAAAGATATTTGAATTTAAAGTTTTCCAGAAGTAAAATTAGGGTTATGTGCTTATACATAACAATAAACTAGCCCATTTATCGAGGAAGGTTATATATCATTACGCTAAGACAAATAGGAGCGGAGCAATAACGGAAAATGTGACGCAAACGAAGTTGCGCGGGTCAGCTAGTTTTAAATATGCATATTAACTTTCAATTAAGGGCTGATCTTTGTCATGGTCAGATAACGTTTATTGGAAGAATAAATACGTCATATTGACATATTTTCCATACAAAATCTCTCAGACGGCAATTTTTATTCCTCAGGTAAAAGTTATTGGACTATTGAAAAATCAGCCCTAAATCTGTAAATTAATTTTCAAGCTTAGGGACATGAAGTTTAAAATCTTGAAAGGTTGTATATAGTATATTTGGTTGTGTATGCAGTATAGTTGGATGAGAACGACAATGGGCAATTAAATCTTAGTTTAATATGACCAATTGTATAGTTATTATTTTGTATTGTTCTCTAGTTTATTTTAGTTTTTAATTAATTCTATCAGTTGACATTTTAATTTTTAATTATGTATAATGTACCTATATGGATTATTCCGAAATAAATGAATTGATAATAATATACCGTGAGGAATTAACCCAACAATTATCTTTTCAAAAGCGGAGCAACATCAGCCGCCAAAGAGAAAGAAAAATTCGAGAAGGAGAAAGCTCGACTCCAGGGCGAATTAGATGCTGCTAAACTACGGCTGTCGAACTCGCTCGGTTACATCGAGGAGTTGGAGGCGAAGAACGTCAGCAATGAAGTCACCATCATCAAGCTTGAGGAACAGATTGAGGTTAGTTCTTTTCCTCTTTTTTACCTGACTGCGGCAGAAGGCTATCTTCTTATATACTCGTATAAAATTCTCGTGTCACAATGTTAGTTACCTTACTCCTCCGAAACGGCTTTACCGAATTTTACCAAATTTTATATGCAGTAGGTCTGAGAATCGGCTAATATAGAAAGAAAAGAAAAAAAGAAAGAAAGAAAAAGAGTTTATTTGCGGACAATATGACGCATATCAAAAGTACACAAAAAAAAATACAATTATTATCTATTTTTCATACGCCTAAGTGATAAGGGTTGTTGTGATTTGAAAGCCATTTCAGAAAGTTATAATCAACTTTATCCATGTTTAAAGAATCGACTGGTATAGGCTACTATAGACACACTAGCTGACCCGCGCAACTTCGTTTGCGTCACATGTTTTCATTAATAAAATGACTATTAAAAAATAAGGGTTGGTGTTAGAAGAGTAAAAATTTAGGGTTGTATGTATTTTTAATGCCACTTATAGAAAAATAACAATAACAAATTTTGTCCAAAAATTAAAAAAAAAAGGTTCGGCTTCCTATCCCACCCGATGCAGCTGAATATAACCTGTAAGCACGTCTGATGCTGGGGTGATACCTAATAGTTATACTAAGTATATTATATTAATTATACGAGTATCATATTTTTTTTTTTCATTTGCGAGGAAAAGACGAACTTTTTGTTGCTAGATATCAGACGACAAATCGCAACAATGACTCGAATTTGCTCATTTAAAAATAGAACTACATCCTAGCTTTAATTTTTTTCTTATTCTCGTATCATGTGAATCTCCTTGGTGGAATTCTTGTTTATTTTATTTTTTATTGAAAAATCTCCGTAAAGAATACGCACGATGAAGATGTGTGTGTGGGTAAAGTAGGTACTTAGGCGAGAGTACCTACTTTACCGCACGTTCCATTGTATGGTACGTAATATTTAACTTTTGAACAATGTACACAGGCTTCGTAAATGCATTTTGTGAGCAAGTTTATTGTAAAATAAGTTTGCGTCCAACTTTTAGATGTAGTCTATTTTTACGCTTTACGGTTCTCCACGCTTCTGGACTAAAGCGTTGTTCAGAGCTATTGCATTAGTAGCAGGTGTTTTTCTTCTTCGTTTCGCTGGCCCAAAACATTGCCCATTTTTTTTTTTTTTTTTTAGTGATGGGAAATTATCCAATGACTCCTCCCGCTCTGGGTGTAGCGGGAGGGACAGTGTCAGACTTCTACTGACTAAGGGCGGGTTGTTTCACGTACACTTTACGCACGCGTAAACGTCAAATATGGCGCTAACTATCGTTAAATCAAAAAATTGGGTTGTTTCACAAAATGTCAGCATTAACGCACGTCAATTATAACGCTTACGTTAACAGATGGTCTAAGCACTGGTTAACGTTACTTTAATTGCGTCAAATAGAACAATAATATGAAATTTCTTTTGAATTCCTCAATACCAGTTCTTCTGATGACACAAATAAGTGGTGGAATGCAAAAAGAGCTATTTAGGTAGGACCCGTGTCAATAACTTAGCTATTGGGCTGAGCAGGAATTTATACCAGAATATTTTGAAACAACGCTTCTTATTTAACGAACGTCAAACATCGTACGTAATCGTAACTTTTTGACGTACGTATATTACGTTAACCAACTGTTTGATGACCCATCCATGTTCCTTCATTGCCCTTTGTGTTCCGGAGCCACGGTGTCTCTTGCGAATAATCCCGCGACTCCGGCAGGCGTGGGCCCTTTCGGGCCCCTCTGTGTGCTGACTCTCTTTGAGGCGTGCGTGGAACACTAACGCGCCGTCGACACGGCCTGTCGTCACTAGATGGACGGACGGCGAGCCACCCATAGCCAAAACTACGGTATCGTTAATAGCAACGCAAAAATCTCAATCAAACCGTCGACAGGCTTTGGTCACGAGAAGAAATCTTTTAAAATCTTTGGGGTGTATGCGGTATAGAGAGTAAAGTCCCGCAAATCCCCATTGAAAAGGAGGATCCTCCGCCCAGGCGGTTGTTGTGCCTGGGGGGCTACTGCCCGATAGTTCATATTCGGGTGGATTTTTATGTTCAAATCGCATGGTAAACTCTGCTTGCGCGATTTAGGACTTTTTAGTTCTTTTTGTTGCGATGCAGATTTGTTTCCTTGATTTTTCTTGTGGCGGCATTGATGCCGCTACAAATAAATTTGAGGATGAATCGTAATGCTGTTTCGATATTATTTCAGGAAGCTGAAAACAACGCAGTTCGTCAGAACCGGCTCGTCGAACACATTAAAGGTGAGAGCGATCAACTAAAGACCGAACTGGACGCTCGGGGAATCACCATCGCAAGCCTCAAAGATAAGGTCAGTTGGAGATGTGTAATAAAAGAATTTAAGAACAGGAAACAAAGAAGGAACAAGATGTCGATGGCGCACTCTATATCGTGTCTTGCGTGCCTGAAACATGCATTGGTGGCATTGATGCAGGAACTGAAAACAGTCCCGCATAAATCCTATCCTTAGAATAACAATGCTGATAGGAACTACTTTACTTACTCAGGCCCATTCGCGTTTCGCTGAACGATTTTGGTCACACTTATATACAGTTCTACTTCTATCAGCAGCGTACAGCGTTGTATAGTAATCTAGTAGTTACAGCGCTGAACTCTTATTTATAGTACTTGCGTGATAATAACACATTTGTCCTCATTTTATACTTTGCCGCGAAAGCTCAAAAGACGTGGAAAGCTGAAAGGATGCGTACGCTTCTCCATACAAAATCATTGAGCTGAATAAGTGTGTGGTGTCCCTTAATATCTTATTCAATGACATTCTAAAACTGTTTGAAACATGAACAAATAGGTACTCGTGACCAAATGAAATAAAAAGAAAAACCGAACCGAAAGAAAACAAAGAAACATTCAAAAGAAAACAATATACATACAAAAAAAGAGAGAAACATACTTTTCAACCATCTTCTGCTAAACACATGTTTCTAACCAATGACGTATTATATATAGACATGTCATAAACCAACATCGCGGCGCTTAAAAACGGCGAATATACTAGATAGCTACTAATATGCATAAAGAAAGGGAAAGAAAATATGTCACCGTATATCGCGGCGCTTAAAAACGGCGAATATACTAGATAGCTACTAATACGCATAAAGAAAGGGAAAGAAAATATGTCACCGTATGGCGGGATGCCTGTTGCTAGAGGGAGATAAATATACATCTTCAGTTACGTCACAGGATAAGTAATCGTCAAATTGATATCAAAACAAACGTAGTGTCGCGTGACAGGTTGGTGCTAACTAAGCGCGATGTAGCCAATTGGCTTCATTTCATGTTGTCATTTAAGAGTGCGGACAACGTATCTATAGTTTTATATATCATTGTTCCTAACAGATATTAAAAGCAGAGAAGACGATAGAACGTCGCGACCGCCAGATTCAATCTATGACTATGAAGCTGGAAACGGCGCAGGCAGAGCAAGAGGCGGCCGTGCACAAAGCTGAGCATCTGCGCGATGTGCTGTCCGCTACAAACGCGGAGCTCAACAGACTCAGGATAAATCTCAATAATACTTCCAAGGAGCTAAAGGTATTGCGGAATTTGTGTCACTAGGGGGGCTACTCTCTTGGACTGGACGCAAAGGCTACGCCGATCTCCCAGTCCACCCCCACTAAGACGAAGCGGGAATTTCGGTGCTGGGTTGTTTTAGTGGGTATACTGCGCTTGCCCGGGGAGTCCCACATACCCCTCCCACTCCCCCGAGTGAGAGGGTATGCGTAACGCATTTTTTTCCCAGCCGGAAAAAAGAGAGAAAAAAAAAGGGGGGGCTACTCTCTAAGCTCGAAGTCCGTTGTTTCGGGCTTAGTTGCGAGCGTATTCTACTCCGTATCACCTACGGACTTACGATTAGTCCCGAACCTGAACTAAAATGAATGGCAACACGATTTAACAGTAACTTTCGAATTGTGTTGTCATTCATTCTTAGGGTCGATTTCACCAAACATGCCTTACTCGAGAATAGCTATCCACGGAATATATTTATTCTTATATTTGACTCTCGGATAACTTCGTCCACGTTCCACCAATTTACACAGGAGTTAATTTACTCTCGGATAGTTATTATGTGGCAGTGAGTGAATCCGAATGATTGAAATGAATGACTGTATAAGCCACCCAAATTCAAGTGCTCGTTTCTCCTCTAATGAGTTAAGTGTATTTCGTATTATTCTATTCGGTAGGGTTATACCTATGACAAAAGTGTCAAACATTTGTCTAAACATAAATTCTAACCTCATCAATATTTCGTAGTTGTTTTGTAGAACCGTGATTTTTGGACTCGATTCGCGTGTATTTTTTACTTTGAGCCGAAACCTTTGGAGCCTTTATTTATTGTTTGTACCTATTTGGATTCCTTAAACCTTACTGTATAACATGGAACACAAATTATATCAATATCCTTACATAAACTTTATATATCATTGTTTTTTATTTATCCTTAAATATCTATATTATATAAAACAAAGACGGGTTTGTTACAACACTTATAACTCGAGATCTGCTGAACCAATTTTCATGGTTATTGATTCGTTGGATTTGTCTCCGACCCGAATAGCAGAATACATCTTTAAAACAATGAAAACTCGATATCTGCAATGAATACTTAATTGACGGGAGCGAAGCCGCGGGGGACAGCTAGTCCTTACATAACAAAAAGTTTCTAGAACAAAAACTTGTAATTTTACATCTTAACAAATTTTCACCATACATTTTTGGAAATATCTCGAAAACTATAAGTCCTATCAACTCAGTTCTTTCTGTAAAAGTAGTTTTGGGTCAAGAGCTTTATTTTAATACTAATTCAAAACGCTATCACTTAAAACAAAAAAACACATTTTCAATCTACGTAGATAATTATAACAATGAGACTCGGACGCCATATTGAACTTATCCTTAGTATAAGCTCGCTGTTCCTTGAAAATCGGCGGAGTAGAGATTTACTCCAGCATAAACGTTTACTCTTGGATTAAGTCTATGGTGAAACGTAAACACATGTTATACTTGGAGTAACTGCTCGTATACTCTCGAGTAAGATTTACTCTTTTTTTGGTGAAATCGACCCTGAGTGGTTAGATAATACGGAGTACAATACGCCCGCAACTAAGCCCGAAACTACGGACGTAACTACGGACGTCGGGCTTAGAGAGTAGCCCCCCTGGTCCTGGCGTATTTTAACCACTTCCCAAAAAGGAGGAGGTTTTCAAATCGGTTGTATTTTTTTTTTAATTTTTTTTTATGTTTCTTATTTAATACGCCATTTATTTTCCGATTTATGAAATTCTTGTTTTATCTAAAAGGATATACTTGTCGATTGGTCCCATTTAAATTTTATCGAATTGGTTGAGAAGTTTGGATTTTAGATAGAAATAGCTGGAATTCGTTTACTTGGACGATGGTTTTTTGTCATCCAAGTAAAAGAAATTGCGTATTTTGCTTTCCTGCGATTTTGCAGTGGTGTTAGTTGTGGTACCACTAAAAAGTGAAGAATTAAAAACTTTTTATAAAAAAAATACAACCGACTTCCAAAAATACACTACTTGGTGTCAAAATACGATGGAACTAACAAAAACACCGACTTACGAAATTAAAGTTATTTTTTACTTTGTAGTGTATTTTTTGAAGTCGGTGGTATTTTTTTGTTTTTTTTTTTTTCAAAATGACTTGTATGGTATTGTCGGACCCCTGCGTATAGTTAAAGGGCACGAGGGTGAGAGTGAGACTCAGCGGCGACCCATGAGTGGCGAGTGTCGGCGTTTTTAAGGAACGAGTGGTCGCCACCGCACCGGGGTGGGTGTCGCGGTCACTGAGTCGAGTGGCGTCCACTCGCTTCACGTGTGTGGCAATGAGGATTTTCAAAAACGGAACCCTTATAGATTCGTCATGTCTGTCTGTCTGTCCTTCCGTATGTCACAGCCACTTTTCTCCGAAACTATAAGAACTATGCTGTTGAAATTTGGTAAGTAGATGTATTCTGTGAACCGCATTAAGATATTCACAAAAAAATTAAAAAAAAAAACAATAAATTTTGGGGTCCCCATACTTTGAATTGAAACTCAATTTTTTTTTTCATCAAACCCATACGTTGGGTTATTTATGGATAGGTCTTCGAAAATGATATTGAGGTTTCTAATATAATTTTTTTCTAAACTGAATAGTTTGCGCGAGGACACTTCCAAAGTGGTAAAATGTGTGTGTGTGTCCCCTTAACTTCTAAAATAAGAAAATGATAAAACTGAAAAAAATATATGATGTTTATTACCATGTAAACTACCAGCGAAAATTGGTTTGAACGAGATCTAATAAGTAGTTTTTTGTTTAATACGTCATAAATCGTAAATCGCAATTTTTGCTTATAATATAATACCTACAGGTTTGTACGGAACCCTCAGTGCGCGAGTACGACTCGCACTTGGCCGATTTTTTTTAATGAAGAGGACCTCTCGCCTATGTTGCGCCAGCTGGTGGAGTACATTTTCCTAAAAACCCTCATTCCATGTTAAACGAGATAAAAATCACGTTAAATAGCTTCTCGCCAGGACCCAGAGGCTGCGGTCGGTGACCCGTTTTCGCGGAGCCTAAGAGCAATTTCCTTTATTTCTATGTACTCATCTTGCTTTCTCTAAAACCTATGAGATTGTTCCAGAACTCAATCGATGATGGCACCAAGTTACGCCTCGAAATATCAAAGCTGGCAAAGCAGAACATGCAGCACATCAAGAAATACCAACTCATGGAGCAGAGTAAAGCTGGCGTCGAATCTGACCGGTATACACTAAGCTTCACTTCGTATTAACCAGCTTCAAAAAATTAAGGCTTCGCTTCTATTTCGTGTTGATGATACTGCAAAACCTTACTTGCCCAATATTTCGCCATTGTGGCGTCACCGCATAGGTCGCTTAAGCTACAGGTTTTGGGCACAGAGGACAGAAAAGTAGGGTGGGGTATAAACTTTGACTAAAGAAGTATATCGAGACGCACAAGATCGATTGTCGTGACGACACTTGGAGGAGCCTCATGTCCATAGTGGACGACTTTCGTCTGATTAAGTCTGTTATGATGTTGATGATGATGACAAAAGCAACCAAACATATAAGTAGGCTAATTCACGTAACTAAATAAGTGCTATTGCAGTGCAGTTGAAGTTAAGTTTCGATCAACACATCGCTTTTCGTTTTCTCTACTCTACCGCTGTCAGACACGCTCGCGTCAAGTTTGCGTCACGCGAGCGCAATAACGGCATTCTACTGTTACGCGTCTTTGGTGCGTGCTTCGGAACGCAACATGATCGGTATTCTACTATTGTTTGACGTCCCAAAATTACAGCTTATAAATTTAAGTTTTAATATTATAATAACGTCATATTCACTGAAATTTAATCGACTGTATTCGATTATTCAGTGAGTAATATTTTTTCTCTCCACCGTCAGTAAGTTTGGTAGAGTTTGGTTGTCGTGCAGCTGACGTGCAGTTTACGCGCAGTTCAAAATTTACAAGCATACCGTTTATCACTCAAACTTAAACTTAACTGTAATTGCACTAAAACTTAATCGGCGTGTCATAAAATTACGTGAATTAGCCCTTTGGGGATATAAAAAGGCCACTTTAGCAGAATTATATTAGAATCATCTTTAGCAGAACTATATTAAACAAAGACGTCTTATTAATGATATTTGCTACTTACAGAATATCGCAAATGGTTCAATTGACTGCCCTGAACTTGTTTCCAAATAAAAGATACGCCAGATGGGGCTATGTCAGCGACCACTACTGCATGTACCTCGCGTAAACAGTAGTTAGGTACAGGCGTAATGCATATTTTCAGAGAGCCAGTCCTTGTGAACAAGGCATTAACGTTTTCTGCACCAATACAAGCACGCACGCTAAAAAGGCTATTAGCAAAGCCATTTTTTACAATAGGTACCTATCTACATTTGAACCAATTGCTGTATAACAAACTGACATAAAATTTAACGAAACCAATCAACTTTGAGGGAATTTCTAAGTTAAACAGAAAAGACAAGATGTTACATGGTCTTTGCAGCAATTTAGATAATTATTATTATTGCCATTATAATAATATTAGTCTCAAGTCTTCCGAAATATAAATAAATAAATCATAATATAAACATCTTTATCGCTAACGCATTAGGTTCAAGGTTGATTTGGAAAAATTGACAATGACGGGTAGCGTAAAGTGCTTTCTGATTCTGCTAATGTGGTATTTTTAGACTTGCAGAACTTAGCCGATTTCAGAGGATTCTAATCGAGTAAGTTGTATCTATTCGACAGCAATACTAAGGAAACAACAATGTATATTTTTTTATTTGTGATAGGTTTGCTCTTGACTCTAGTCTTGTCTTGATAAAGTCTACAATGGAAAGACCTTATGGTACATGGTAGTTTAGCAACTGAGCTATATCACAGCTTCATACCTGAATCAGTTTTCCTTAATCTCTGCCATCAGTGAGCGTCTTCGACAGCAAGTGTCCGTGATGGAACGAGATCTGATGCTGGGCAAGAAGCAAGCGGAGTCCGACAAAAGGGACATTGAGAACCTCAAGAGAGAGAAGGATATACTCTTGAAGAACTTGCAGAAAATACAGAGTTCGTATTTGTTTCTTTTGTCTGTTTTAAGACTTCGTCACGAGTTCAGTATAATAGATTCTTTAATATTGTATTTAGTGTCGCATTGAACACTGAGTAAAATCATAATTGTTACCGAGCTTGATCTTTATAATATAATAGGCACCTGAAGTCTAAGAAGTTCTTAAATCTCAGGCAGGTATGTTCCAGCTAAACGAAAAATTACCACAAAGTACTACTGCTGTAGTACTAGTGCTTAAATTTCTAGACATCATCCGGTCGATTCTGTCGACATATCACCGTGATCACTTTGGTGGAGTGAACGACAAGTGAGCTGTCATGGCATCTTGTTTGTATGGTTTGACAGCTCACTTGTCGTTCACTTCGACATGTTTACAGAATCGCATTGCAGTTACTAACGTAGTAACCAAACCAATAAACGTTTTACCTTCCAGATGAGGCGCTTGAAAACCTAAAAATGCTCGAACTCCAAGAGCAGAGACGTAAACAGCTGGAACATGAACTGGAAGTCAATAATATGCAGATTAACAAGCAGCGACTCATGATACGTAACTTTGAGAAGGAGAAAGACAGGTGAGACATCCCCGACGAAGGAACTCTTTCAAGTGTGATTAATTCAGTTATTAATAGGAGACATCAGGATACAAATACTAATCTAAAAAGTTGGAAAACAGATAAAATAATACTACATAAAATATGATTGAAAACGAGATCATCTGCTAAGCATTTTCCCAATTATATTGGGGTCGGCTTCCAGTCAAACTGGATTCAGCAGAATATCACTATTTTACGTGGAGCGGCTACCTACAAGACCTCCACAACCCATTAACTGGGTAACACGGTACTCCTTGGCAAGACTGGTGTCAGATTTTCTGGCTTCGGACTATCCGTAAGGACTGCCAAAGATCTCCAAATGACAGCCGGGACCAATTCCAAGGCATAGAGGAAACTCGGTATGTTAAGATGGTCGCGCATCCACAGACCAACCTCGGCAAGCGTTGCTTAACCTTGAAGATTGATCTGTGCGGCTCTTATTATTTAGTCACGAGCTCCTCTCGATTGAAAACGTGATAAATATAATAAAATGAAGGGTGCAGTAAATAAAAATAAGTTTATTTATGAATAGTAATGTCTTATGAAGGTTGTAGTGAATACACACATAATGAAGAATCATAAACTAATTAAAAAATCGTTGTAAAATGATTTATTGATGTACATCTTCTTCCCAGGATGTTGGAGGAGACCATCGCTCTTAACGAGAAAATCGATGAAATAACAGGCAAGTTATTTTTTATTTCTCTGCAGTTTTTAATTGATATCAAAAAATGCGTCAGTAAAGATTGGACCCATAGTATTGACAGAGATTTCTTTATACCTGCACAGAGGAGGTCCGTCTCCGAACTGCTGACATCCTTGACTTGAAGAAAGCACTTCGTGAGGAAATCATCAAGTCACGCAAACTGTCAGTCGCGCTTGACGCCACCCGAGCTGAGAGAAACATGCTGCACAAGAACTACACTGAAGCCCTCGACGAAATACAGGACTTGAAACAAAAGTTGAAGGTCAGTTTAAATTATGCAGTAGAAATCACAAAGTTAAATCAAATCTTTCACAAATAAAAATTAGGTAAATAGCGCATAGTAAAAAAATCTGTTTTCCTTCATAGTTTTTTTAATAAGTTTAATCAGAACAAAGTAAGTTCGTTTATTTAAAACTTTCCTTTTTTTATTTTTGATGGGTTTGCTCTTGACTCTAGTCTTGGTCAGAGATGACGGATACAAAGGAGGAGAAGGAACCTGTTCACTCTAACTTTGTAGAGAGTATAATAATGTCATAGAAACCTACTCGTAAGCGGTACGGTAAGCCATCGATATAAACTAAGAAAAAGAGTGAACCCATAACAGAGCCTTGAGGTATGCCTTACAGAACCGGTACTATACAAGTCCTAAGGTTTGAAAGTAAAAGATGACATAAAATATTTTCTTTTTGTCATTCGTATTAAATCATTAACATTTTACTAAATTCATATTTGTTTGCCCGTGTTTCAGTAATTACCTACCTCCAATGAATCACCTTATCCAAAGCTTGTATAAAAACCAAAAAAAAAAAAATCTTAAGTATAAACCAATAATACTAACCATTTTCCTTCCCCCACAGATGCTAGCATACCAAATAGAGCAGCTAAAAGAAGACATAAGCGGTAAGGAGACAGGCTTGAAGTCTTGCGAGGCGCTTCTCGGAAAGTGCAACAAGAGGAACGAACAGCTGCGCACGGAGATACAAGCGGGGCTGGTGAAGCTGTCAGAGGCGAGGGCTGATATAGCCGCCTTGAGGCAGGAAGAGGCGAGGCTAAATAGGATCGTGCAGGTTGGTGATATTATGTGTGGTAGTTAGGTTAGAAAGACAAGTTCTTGTGAATATAACCTATATATTTATTTTAAAGAAAGCCTATATACTTATAAGAAACATAAATATTATGCATAAGTTGGGACACTTGCTTGTCCAATAGAACGTGTCGAAATCTTTGGGCTTACTTTTGTTTTACATTCATCTATGAGCCTTGGTCTTTGGAACGTATTACCAAGAGCTCCGCCTTTTTTTTATAACCGCAAAGAAAGAAGATTTTTGCATCAAAACTTCATCAGTACCCTTATCAATCTGAAATCGTCACGGAATCGTGCCCATTTTAAGGAAATAGGATGGTCTTTTATTGCTATGGGAGAATGGAAGCCTATGTGTACGCTGTACTCTTTTCTCTACCTCATATTTTACGGAACACAAACGATAACTTTATGACTTACTAGTTTTTGTCCGCGACTTCTTACGAACATATCCCGTTCTCGTATAGCTTCCTCATGAATGTGGCTATCATATACAAAAGTAATCTAGAGAGTAGCGCCATCAAACAAACTCTTCAGCTTGATTATATGATTGTAGATATTGAAATAACTGAGGACTATGTCATATTTGATGTAAATAAAGAATTAGGTTTAATCTATAATGCTAAGATTGTATTGAGTAGTTTTTTGTCACGTCAAAGTCAAAATGTTTATCTCTAGGAAGGTGACGCAGCCCGCGCCAAGCTGATGAAGGAGCTGGAAGGTCTGATGAACGAGCGAGACGTGGTGGGAGCTCAGCTTGTGAGGAGGAACGACGAGATCTCGCTGCTGTACGAGAAGATACGGATACTGGAGATCACGCTGCAGAGAGGTGAGAGCGACATGTGCTTGTAACAGTGGAAATTTAGGTGAGCGAGGGAAATGGTACCGTGGAAGAATGAATGCAATGCATGTTGAGATAAATAGAGTGATCCAGTTGGCACAATGACTGGAAAAAAGAAGTTAGGTTGGTAGCTGGTCTTACACATTTTTGCCATGCAGCAGAAGGGACGTCTATTGTGGCATCATAACATTCATAACCAACTTCTTATTTTTTTAAAAATGCTGAAGATATTTATTTATTTGCCACTTTAGCAGAATCATAATATTAACCACATAACGATGTGTCACATTTCATTTTCATCTTTATCGCTGAAGCATTAGGTTCAAGATTGGTTGGGAAAATGCCAGTGGCGGGTAGCGTGATGGGCTTTCTGATTCTGCTAAAGTGGCCTTTTTAAACCCCCTGTTCTTCGTTGCTTTCTTTCATATTAATTTATCTCCAAATAGGCGAACGCCAGTATGAGCAACGTGTGGAAGACATCCGCCTACTACGATTGGAGATCATCAGACTTCGCAAAGAGAAGAACTTACTCTCCAAAGGAATTGAGAATATGACCGATTTGAGACTGGAGGTACGTTTTCAGCTACCACTTACTTATTTCTTTCCGTGTGTGATTGAATCAGGCATGATGATATCCGCAAGAGAGCTAGGATCGGTATCCTTGGTTCTCTAGCGGTTATCATCATTCCCGATTACGGCTCCTTCGGGCTTTGGCGATAGGTTTATAGGTAACCCGAAAGGTTGCCAAACTGCAGTGGCAGTAGGCATATTGCTCACCGAACAGATAGACGATTGAGTTGAAAACTTCTGGAGTGGCGGCTACGTAGCTGAAGACGCAGCATTGGAAGGCTTCCGACAAGATGGACGGATGACCTGGAAAGGGTCGTCTGGTATGATGACCGGTTGTTGGGGTGACACTTGAGGAAGGCCCTTGTCCAGCAGTTGACGTCTTTCGGCTGATATGGTGATGATGTACAGACGCCAGCACATCAAGGTACCCGAAACTGCCAAATTTTGCCAGTCAAAATTAAACTTAAGCGTTGTAGCTATAAAGTTGAAAGTCTAATACAGAAATTTGACAGATTGTTGTAGAATGATGTGCTGGCGACTGTACTTCTTTTGACTAAAATCATTCGTTCGTTTAAAGTTGAACCCTTCTAATTTGAAGTCAATGACATCCATTTTATTGGACTTTAATTATTGGTTATTCCTTTTGAAAGCTAATAGTTAGTTAAATTACGTTATTACTGATTTAGTCGGTACTATATAGTCTTCGCTAATGCGCTTGAGGCATTTACTGGTGATTGGCATTCAATTTATTGCAACATTTTGAACTTCTAGACATTTGTTTTATTATTCGAACTTAGTTACTGAAGTTTATAGGAATATGTTGATTCATTTTGTCTGTTTCCACTGGCCGGACCCGAACAACGTGTATATCAGATACACCTTGTTCGTTGTTAGGAGGCGTAGGATATATACCTACACTCAGGATATAAGAAAGCAGTCAATTATTTCGCATAATGGTAACAATTTTAGTACTATTGAGTTCTCAACGTGCACAAGGAACAGTGGGGTCGTTGCGCAAAGCCTGTGAAACGCACAGGAAGTTTTGAGGAAAGCTAGGCTGGCTATGTTAGCCACAAAGAACCAAATAGGAGTCCTTAGTGCGGATAGTGGAGTCCCTACTCAGCTAGTACTACCATTGACTCTTACCAAGACCTCTTTTTGTCGTTTCCCAGGTATTCAACCTCGAACGCGAGCTAGGCCGTGAGCGCCTCCGGGTGAGGGCCCTGGAGCAAGCCCTGGAGACTCCTCTGAACGTGCACAGATGGCGCAAGCTACAAGGCACCGACCCGGAGAGTGTGCGCCTCACGCAGAAACTTAGACTGACGCAGAAGTAAGTATTGAGAATGAAAAATGTGGGTGGACATCCCACCCACACGCACAAAACGTTTTGGGAACACATTCATAGTGCGTACAGCAAAGGAGTGGAATTCCCTGCCGGAGTCTGTTTCCTGATAGCTACAACCTGGGAGTCTTTAAGTCAATAATGAATAGGTTACTTCTAGGCTAGAGTGCTCCATCTTAGACCGCATCATCGCTTACCATTAGGTGAGGAAGTGGTCAAACGCGTGCCTATAAAAATGTATAAAAAAAAATTTAAACATTGCGAGGGTACTGTATTTAACCGGAATTATTTATTTTTTATATCGTTGCAATATTAGTTTTTCCTGTATCGTGGGTGCGTTCAGAAACATACAAACTCTACACAAACAGCCTGTCAATCCCGGAACAACACGCAGCGCAGCAGTCATTCGCTCTACCAGCCAACTCTTGGGCTAAAAAGACTACACTGTGGTGGGTGTACAACAAAATATCTAGGTTAGCACGGGCGTAGCCAGGGGGAAGGTTTTGGGGGTTCAACCCCCCCTCCCCCCAAAACTTAAGATATCTACTGCTTTCTTTACTCGTTCAAAGTTGACAAAGAGTATCGTCATGAAGAAGTATACGTATAAAGAAGCGAAGGTGATGCTCAAAGAAAAAGGGTGGTATACTACAAATGCCACGTTTCGTTGGAAGGCGAGCGTCGGATATCTTCTTATATCTATTTATATAAAAGAAAGTCGGGTTTGTTACAACACTTATAACTCGAGATCTGCTGAACCAATTTTCATGGTTATTGATTCGTTGTATTTGTCTCCGACCCGAATAGCAGAATACATCTTAAAAACAATGAAAACTCGATATGTGCAATGAATACTTAATTGACGGGAGCGAAGCCGCGGGGGACAGCTAGTATTATTAGTATTATATGCACGTATTACAAAATAAATTCATTCATCCTATTTCAAGAGCACACAAGTCAACAATTAATCGAGAGGTTTGCGAAACACTGTAAAGTAGTGTTATATATACAGGGTGTAAGGGACAGCCTTCCACAAATTAACAGGGTGCAATCAGCTCCTTATTTTGAATCATATTCCAGTGGAAATTTCCTCAGGTTTTTTTTTTTTCGATTTTTCATTTTTTTTTGCTTTATTTCAATGTAAAGTTACATTATCTGTATGCAGAACTCCAATAATGTAAATAACACAGCAAAAATGAAAAAATAAAAAACAAAATTAAAAAAAATCTCATGAACGATGCATGAAATGAGCTGTTAAAACGTAGCGCGGGTGCAGCTATCCTTTCGAAAGCTCGCTGCGCTGCCGTTCGCTGCGTGCGTTTTGCAGAGGTAGCGATACATTGCGAGTGAGGTAATTAAACAAATCAGTTTTATTGGATTCCCATAAAGTTCCTGAAATAATTTCATGTACCGGTCAACTTAGTACGATATACCTACTGAAATCACCGTATCAGTTTGAGGAGGGCTGTCCCTTACACCCGTTATATATTTACCTTCCTTCCATACCTTCAAATTTTGCAGTCAGTTCTGTCAGTCAGCTTAAGTATTCGGCAGTGGAAATCAGCTATGACTATCATCTCCCCTACTCCAAAATCTGCTTTGAAATGCTTAGATAGATGCGATCGTAAAATATATCCAAATATTTACACGTTGCTACAAATATTGGCTACCATACCTGTTTCCACTGGTACACCAGAACTTTTTCAAGGACTTTTTCAAGCCTACCGAGACTTAAAAACTACTTGCGGATCACAACGAGTGTAAATAGACTGAACGGCTTGGCTCTTATGTATATTCACTTTCAGTAGTTTAATTTTCTTGAACCCCCCCGATACTAAAACCAAACCTGGCTACGCCCGTGCCGTGTAGGTAACTATATAGATAGTTATATCTATAGATAGATAGAACACTTACTCGGTACAAAAAAAGAATACACAACACACAAAAGCACAACAGCCTAAGTATACAGGTACCCCTGCCCCCGCCAGTGTTTATCTACATAATTTAAACAGAAGATCAACAAATTATTGGAATAACCGTAAGAATTGTACCAGTATAATCTGTTGACCACGACATACGTCACCAGTCCAAACCGCAATATTATCTACATAGATAACCTTGTCCGTTTTATACTTTTCCCGAAAATATCTTTACGTCATTGTAATGAGAAGCAGCAATTAACCAGTATTACTCAGTAAGAAATCGCACGCAAATATACTAAACAAACGGTACGGGCGGGAAACTGTTCGATAAATAACGTATTACGTAGATATATGATGCGTATTAATGAGTAAATATTTTTTGGGAATTTCAAACGTATTTTTGTGGCAAACTATTTTGTGAAGCACAATTATTTTCCACATCATCATCTGCCTACCTTTTCCCAACTATATTGGGGTCGGCTTCCAGTCGAACCGGATTCAGCTGAATACCAGTGTTTTACGTGGAGCGGCTGCTTACCAGAGCTCCACAACCTATTAACTGCATAACGCGGTACTTCTTGGTAAGACTGGCGTCAGATTAACTGGCTTCTGACAATCCGTAACGACTGCCAAAGATCTACAAATGACAGCCGGGACCAACGGCTTAGCGTGCTTTCCGAGGCACGGAGGAAACTCGATATGCTAAGATGGTCACCCATCCACAGACCAACCTTGGCAAGCGGTGTTTAACCTTTAAGATTGACCCGTGCGGCTGTTATTATTTAGCCACGAGCTTGTCCACATCATCACCTTTAATTACTTCGGAATAGGTATTAGACATATGCGGAACAGGCCAACTCACCATTGCTAAGGGCAGATCCTCCGACCAGACGGGTGTTGCGTCTGTTGGGGAACTGCGCTATGGTTGTGGTCCATCGTAGTAGTCGCTGCGACCCTCTAGAGGGCGCAGCAAGCAGTGTCAGGGCGAAGCCCCCTTGCTTCGGTGGCGCTCCTCGGCCCGTCAATACGGGCCGGTCGTTGGGTTGCCTATTGTCGATATGGTATGTTGGCGTGCGCCTGCATAGCAACGCACGCCTGTGGTGGTTGGGCGGTTGTATATGTTCAAATAGAGGATGTGCAACGTCAGGCCTTAGATCATATAGATACTGCTATGCTACCGGTGTGAAAAGTAGAGTTTGCTCCTCAGTGAGAGATACTTACTTTTTCTTTGCCTTGCTAGGTTGAATTCCTTTTTTTAAAGGATGGGAAATCATCAAATGACCAGTCGCTATGAGCGGAGCAGAAGGGAGTGTCAGACTCTTACTGACTAAAACCTATCCGTGTTCCTCTTAGTGAGCGCCCTTTGCGTTCCAGGGCCGCGGTGACTCTTTCGTCGAATTCCGCAACCCTGGCCGTTCCGCAACCCTGGCCGTTCCGCAACCCTGGCCGTTCCGCAACCCTGGCCGTTCCGCAACCCTGGCCGTTCCGCAACCCTGACCGTTGCCGCGTCAATTCTGGATTCTAGTGTTAACTCGTTAACTTCGCTTGACAACCGAAACAATGCTTCATTACTTTTCCATAGAAATTTAACCCGTAAATAACTATGAAAGCGTGATATCGTAGGTACTGGCTTTGGGCCTGTCTGTGCCATCAAATCAATGCATTAGAAAGGAAACATAGCAAGCACCTTTTTAGGGTTCCGTAGCCAAATGGCAAAAAGGGAACCCTTATAGATTCGTCATGTCTGTCTGTCCGTCCGTATGTCACAGCCACTTTTCTCCGAAACTAATTAAGAACTATGCTGTTGAAACTTGGTAAGTAGATGTATTCTGTGAACCGCATTAAGATTTTCACACAATAATATTAAGAAAAAAAACAAATTTTAGGGGTCCCCATACTTAGAACTGAAACTCAAAAAAATTTTTTTCATCTTTCCCGTACGTGTGGGGTATCTATGGGTAGGTCTTTGAAAATGATATTGAGGTTTCTAATATCAGCGAAAATTGGTTTGAACGAGATTACTAGATCTCGTTCATACCAATTAGAGTAGTTTTTTTTAAACCAAAAAAAAGTATTTTTTTTTAATACGTCATAAATTGTAAATTGCAACTTTTGCTATAATATAATACGTACAGGTTTGTACGGAACCCTCGGTGCGCGAGTCCGACTCGCAATTGGCGGGTTTTTCTTTTCAAAACTTCGTCATCAGATTGGCCCTTCGGCCTTGTCATTCATTAATCGTTACAATTATATCCGTACCAATTGAAAGAAAACATTCATGTTTCTACGCCATTCAAACAAATCAATTTGAAGACATTTTACTAATAATAACGCTAATAGCTAGATGCGAGAATGCTATAACGGATTGATGGGGGCTTGTCACGCACTGTCGTGTCTTCACTGTGATTACTTCTAAACCATCGATTAAGTTTCATTCATCGTTATTTTCTTAATAGGGTATTTTACTGAAAAAAACTCATTAGTCCTTCAAATAGATTTGCAAAAAAATATTGGACACGCATTTTTTTTCTTTCATTTAAACAAAACATGAAGGCGTTGCAGTGCTTTGAAAGTTCGTGTGACGTCACGCAATGGTACAATTTTGAATACCGTCTAACGGGGTGAATAGTTATGGCGGGGTGAATCGAAACAGAACTTTCAGAGGTATTTTCTTTGTAGTATTATGGGTTTTCAAAGAACGTAAAGTTTTTTTTTTTTAATTTCAATTTAATAAAATTAGACATACATAGCCCATGTATCGAGGAAGGATATCGTCTGACAGTCACGCTTCGGAACAACACTCAATTTGACGTAGACCGCCCACCCGTCACAAAGTTGACTATCGTGCAAATAACGGATCTGTGGTCAAACTATGTCCATTTCTGTCTAACAAACGATATTTTGTATCATTTTGCTCTTTTCCATTCGAATCTTTATACATTTCTACATGCTAAAAATACGAAACACGCCACGGAAAAGTTCATTTTTAAAAAGAAATTAAATGTCAAAGTCAGTCTGTGGTATGACGCGAGTTACGTATCACGTAGCTGTCGAATAAAATTGTTTATTAGGTTGTTAGTGAGTGTTTGAGTGTTAATTAATGATTTATTGGGTGAATTGTGATATATTTAATATTTAAATTACGTGAAAATCCCCTTCAAAGTTTTGTTTCGATTCACCCCTGCAATCCTATTCACCCCGTTTGTGGGTAAAATGTAACGTTGCCCCACTCACTGAACATTGAAGCGCTTTATCTTTATCAATTTGATGAATAGACAAAAATTTTTTTTCCAAGAATTGTAACGGTTTGAAAACGTAACGGACGGACTAGTTTTTTTTTTCTATCTAGTAATATATCCACCGGCTGTTTAGAAAATATCCTTAGACTTATAAGTTCTAATCAATGTTAGAGATTAGGTCACTCCAAATGACAAGAAGAAAGAAATCCCCAAAAAAAAAAATACCCAGAGAGGTAATACCTGTGTATGCCTGTTTCCTCGATTTGAGCAAAGCTATTCCATATATTCGGTATTCCCGAATAGCACACTCTAAAGCACTCCTCAATTCGTCATTGCTACTTACGTTTGTAACCCTGTCATTACTCTTCTCGTCAGCGTGACTGGAAATTTGGGTTGACTGTGGTGGTGCCACAGTCTGCGACGGAGGAGCAATCACATGGTTACACATTTCAGTTCGGAGGCGATCAAGCACACTATCATCCAACATACGGTTACGTTGGATGACACGCACCAGATCCGACCGTCGTTGAACTTTGATATTCTCTGGAGAAAGTTACGCGAAGTAGGGCTTCCTTCTGAACTTGTAAATATCTTTAAATACGGGGGGGGGGGCACCCTCTCAAATCCATATAAATTGGAATTTGGCTTGAGCTCGCTCCGTCTTTTTAATTTGTATATCAATGCCCTAATAGAGCTCAACGACCAGCGGGTCGGTTGTCGCGTACTCGCGTAGTTGCGTAGTGCATTATTATATTACACCCGTAGGGCTCTGAACCTACGCTTTTTGAGTAAAGACTATTATACCCACAGGCTGCAGGTGTAATACAGAAGGCTCTGAAGAGAGTGATTTTTACCTCATTTGTTTATCGAGCAATCCTGCGAGCAATCATATTATACTGTTAACAAAATGGACCCTAGTTATCTTATTTATTTATTTATTTATTGATTTATTGTAGTAAAACTTGTTCATACTTACAATAACGTCTGCGTTTAGTTATGCTGTTACACGTTGTATAAAGTTATTGGCATCCCTCAAAGGTGCAAGGCTAATAAAATAAATTGCATTTCACACCAATAAGAACAGTTTACGAGTTATAAACTGCTGTTCTTTGTCCGTTTAAGAAAAAGAATAGAAACCGACTCCATAAAAACTAAATTAGCAATGCCCCCATACTTGGTAAGCGAATAATTAAGTCTGATCGATTGGTCTACGTGCCCTTGGTTTAATAACCATGGTTAAATTAATTTAATAAAAAAATAACAATAGTATGACGCCATTTATTATCAGTTGGACAAACCGATGCAACAATGTTCAAAAAGGTAGGTAGGTGGTTACGTAAGTAAAAATCAATCTGCCGCCGACCCTTTTCAAAGTCGAAAGTCAGACTATAAATGCTAGTCTTTTATAAAAAGATGGATTTAAGTAATATAATTTTTGGTAACTTTCTACCTCACGACCAAAAATTGCTAATTGTGCGAAATATACCGATAATTTTAATGTGAAATTCTGACACATAAAGATTCAAAACAATTTTTAAAGTGCCACTTTTTCAGAACTTTACAGATTATCTTTAAGTTTTCCTAACTGTGCATGTGCAGGGGAGGTTTCCAATACCAACATATTACGTGAAAGGACAGCTTATCTGATCTTCACAATGTAGTAGGTGCCTAACAAGGTAACATGCTACCTTTAGCAAGACAAAAATTTTGGGAACACATTCATAGTGCCTACAGCAAAAGAGTAGAATTCCCTGTCGGCAATTCTAGGCAAGCGTGCTCCATCTTAGACCCACGGCCGTAGCTAGGGGGCATTGTGGGGCAATGCCCTACCTTGATATTACAATGCCCTCCCTTAAAAATACCAAAAACTAAGATAAATTATTTTAGTTCAATTGTTTGTTTATAGAATGAGATAAAAAAAAATTGTAGCGATAGGTATCTTTGTACTTGCTCCGTGATGCTGCCCTACCTCAAATTCGACTCTAGCTACAGCCCTGCTTAGACCATAATCATCGCTTACCATCAGGTGAGATCATAGATTTTTATATTTCTGTGGGTGAGATAGATAGTGGTCAAACGCGTGCCTCACAAAAGTAAAAAAAAGAATAGTGTTAATTTTCGTAACGACTGACGGAGATCCACAAATAATATGACAGTTGGACTAACTACTAGACTAGAAATTTCCGAGGCATTGATGAGACTCGGTAATTCAGTACGCATTAAATGATCACCCATTTAAGGACTGACCTTGGCAAGCGTTAGTTTGTTTACAATGAAATGGAGTTGTAGTTTACCTACCATAGAAAGATGTTCAATTAGCTGTTATTAAACCAACATAATACACAATCGATCACAATAATGTCTTCGGTTTTTAAGTGACAAAAAATGTAAGAGTTATCTAGCAGACATTGACCGGATTGTTTTACCCTTGATCTTTTGTTAAGGATCTCTAATTGTCATTTGTTTGAGGCTATCTACACTAATATTATAAAGAGGAAAGATTTGTTTGTTTGTATGAAATTAATAGGCTCCGAAACTATGTATGTACTGGACCCACTATTAGAATTTTAATTTTTTATATAAAAATGTCTCCGAGGGTATATGTTAATAGCCTATGTTAAACAGGATAGAGTAGTGGTTATTTTGGGGACATGACATTAGTCCTTAATAATTAAGGTTGATTCTGTACATGTAAATTACACTTTCAATCACTCAAATCTGACCTTTCGTTTACAAGTTGCGACGGGTATATAATGTTCTAGTAAGAAAAATCTCGCGATTGGAGCAAACTGTCCTAAATCGAGTCTATTAATCAGTAATTCAACATTATACCTTATAAAGTGGGAGGTATAGGAGATGAAATTTGTGCATCTACTAAACCCGCGCGAACGAAGTCACGGGCGAAATGCTAGTTATACATTATTGAGATTTGTTTACTTTTGTTGTAGGTACATATTGGTTTCAAACAAACAAAGCTTTACCAAGGAACTATTAATATCCGTAGTTTTATGCTAGACGCCCCGCGCTCGCTAAAAACCCAGTAAGAGTGTGTACCCTAAAAACTAGTGGACACACTCAGTGCCCCTTCCCCAGAAGTAAACCCTGGATCCACCCTTAGAATACCATAAAATCAGAAATATTTTTTCTGTGATTCTCTTAGATTTTCAAACGTCTAAGATCATATATTTAGTTAGGCACCAGAGATTTTGCCCAGTTTATATTCCTTATTTTTGAAGTGAAACTTCTTTACGCACTCTTGACTTGGGGAGTAAGCTGGCGAACGCGTGACGTAAGCGTTACGAAAAGTGTGATTGGGCGAGGCGAACGCGAGTTGAGTTGGGGATATAAGCAAGAGAAAGCAGTGCGCGTGCACATTTTCTATCTCTCTTTCTCTCATAGCATACATTCCGTATATCTAAGCACAGTGCAGGCCTATTGTCTGCATCACAGTCTAGGAGCAAGAGAGAGCAGTGTGCGCGCACATATCTTTCTCTCTTTCTCTTATAGCTAGTAAATTAAATATGTATAAATCTCAGTCAGTAGTACATACAGATGGAGCGACATAAGTTTCGCTTCAGTCGTGTGGTCATAAGCACACTTGTTTTTTTTTTTTCACATCATCATCGCCAAGATCTTCCTGTGCCTATTTCCACATTCCTGTGCCAACTCATCCATGTTCCACCCGCAATAACAACGATGTCGCCGGCCCAATTCGCTGCTGGACGGCCAAGAATTCTTCTACCAGGTTTTGGACGGCATTCAGTCACTGTCTTACTCCACATATCATCACCACGCCTTGCTATCTGTCCATCCCAACTCCATTTGAGTTCCTTAACTCGTTTTCCAATTTCACTTACATTATCATTGTTTTCACAGGAAGGTGCTAGCTCAGAGCGAGACGATAGTGCTCAAAGACCGTGAGTTGAAAGAGACGCGGAACCTGTACACTGCCGTCAAGAACATGCTGGAGCTACAGCCCAGTCCTGAGATACAGGTGACATGATTTTACTTTATATTCCTACGTTTTTTTCTGGAACCAGGGGACGGCAAGCAACTAAATAGGATGAACCCTGCAACTTTTACATTAAATTAATATTCAGCACTCAATGTCGAAAATATGTGAGGCAGGACAGCAACGGCTTGTTAATTAAAAAATGAAATAAGGGGCCATCAACCGGGCATTTATTTTTGTGTATCTCTTATGTTGACATGTGCGATTTTAAAATATGGATTACTAGCTTTTGCTAAGTCGGAGGACCAAATACCTACGGAAACGGGGTAATTCCGTAGGAATTTCGAAAAATCCTCTCTTAGTGCTTCCCAAGGAAGCTTCATGCCAAGTTTCAGCTTTCTGCGACTAGTAGTTTCGGCTGTGTGTTTTCTGTCTGTCACTCACTCGGTAACGGAAGAATTTTATATATTAGGATTGTTATCTATACAATCTATACTAATATTATAAAGCAGAAGAGTTTGTTTGTTTGATTGTTTGTTTGGTTGAACGCGCTAATCTCAGGAACTACTGGTCCGATTTGAAAAATTCTTTCAGTGTTAGATAGCCCATTTATCGAGGAAGGCTATAGGCTATATATCATCACGCTAAGACCAATAGGAGCGGAGCAGTAATGAAAAATGTTACGCAGACGACGTTGCACGGGTCAGCTAGTCTGAAAATAAATAAAATGAATGATAAGGCCAGCCCCCGACTATTTCTGAGAAATTCCAATGTTGCGATGTTCAACAGTTCCTAAAAGCATCCTACGTTTTGCAGATCACGTTAACTCGTACGCAACGTGCGCTCACACAGAGGACCACTAAGATGAAATGTTTAATAGCCGGTACGTCATTTCCTTTCCATAGTATTTATGTATGAACTGCCAACCTATTAGCCTAATAAAACCTACCAAGCTTACTGGGCACTTCATCTGAAATCTTTAAAGTCCATTGCCTGATACCAGGTTGAGCGGAAAATACGTTATACTTTTCTTGTATCATATTTTTTTTTTTTTTTTTTTTTTTTTTATTATTTTTTTATTTGTACCTTTACAATTGAGCATCCAGAAAAAATTACAAATAAAGTGTTGTACATTAAGACACAATCAAAAGCGAACTGCTGCCTCCTAAACTAGGCTAAAAGCCTGTGTTTTAGGAGCCAATGATCCTCCAGAAACAGTTAATCTCGGATGGACAACAGTGCAAGCAAATAATTAAACTTAATACTCAATACAATACAATATCAGGTGAACAATAATTATTCAACTATCATTACCAATCAATTATTTCAACACAACATATTATTTTAAATTAGATTATTATATAGGATAAGAAATAAAATTATTAATGTAATTGTAGATCATAATTAATAGATTTAAACATTTAAGAGACGATTTTTATAAGGTTCTCAGTTTCGTCATATGTCAACTGCTGCAACCATTCGGAAAGTTTGATTTTAACTTCGTGTTTAGTCGAAGGATATATGGAGATAATTTTATTTATTCTATTATAGAGTCGGGAGCTAGTTGCCACAAACTGACGGCTGGCAAACTTTGTACGGCATTTCACTGTGTCGCAAATGGGAAGCCCTCTACGTCTTTTTAGCCTGTCAATGTCTAGGTGCACAGTGGAATGTTTCCTAAGCATAGCGCGCAGCACAAAAAGCTGTCTCACGGTTAAGACTCCAGCTTCTGAGTATAGTTCCTTAGTCGCGAAATCCCGGCGCTTAAAGAACATAACCTTCAAGATCGCCCTTTGCGCTCTTTCCACTTTAAGTAATGAGGATTTGTACGTTCCACCCCAAACTGGCACACAGTACAATACAATTGACTGACAAAGGCTTTGATAAACGAGCATGGCTGTTTCACGATCCGCGGAGTGCCTGAGTTATTTAAATATATAAATTAACCTTCTGATCCGAGTGCAAAGGGCTTCGATGTGCGGCTGCCAGCTTAGTTTGTGATCAATATGGACTCCCAGATATTTAATATCTGGAACCAGGGACAGGGATGGACAGTTACAACTTAAGAAGTCACCTGAGCAATTATGGGCTTTAATATGTTCTGACCCCTGTGGTGGACTTATTGTGTTAGGCAAGGAAAATCTTATAACCTTTGTTTTTGCCAAATTCAAGGTTAGTAGGTTGTCTGAGAGCCACTCCATCACAAAACGAAGTGATTGTTCCGCTCTATCCCTTGCTCCATCCCAGTCAGTGTCATAGACCACTAACGCCGTGTCATCAGCGTAGGTAAATATGTCACAGTTGGGAATGTGTGCTTGACATAGATCATTGATATAGAGCAGGAAGAAAGGAGGCCCAAGGATGCTACCTTGCGGAACACCAAATCGAATAAACTGTTCACCACTCGTTATGCAGTCGATTTTAGTACGTTGGTTTCGATTTGAGAGATAATCCTTAAATATTTCCAATGCCTGGCCACGAACTCCGACGCCCTCCATTTTTGTGATTAGTGTGGGAACAGAAACCGTGTCAAACGCCTTGGATAAGTCGAGAAAGATACCGTAGCATTTCATACCTTTATCCAAGTGGTTAACCAGAGTTTTAGTGAGATCAGCCACAGCATCTTCAGTTGAGACTCCAGATCTAAACCCATACTGGTTGACCACAATGATTTTATGTTTTGAGAGATATGAAGTGAGGCTTTTATTTAGTATCCTTTCAAGAATCTTCGAAAGAGAGCTGAGTACGGAGATCGGGCGATAGTTTGCTACATCGGTTCTATCCCCACCCTTGAAAATCGGATGTACCACAGCTTTTTTAAAGCAGTTGGGAAAGGTTCCGGAATCAATAGCACGATTGAAGATGTGTGTGATGGGAGATGCCAAAACGGATTTAGATTGTATCAGTACTTTTGCTGGTATGTCATCATAGCCAGTGGCGCAATCAGAACGCAGGGAACCAATCAACGTTTCCACCTGCATTTCATCAACTGGGAGTATGACTAGAGACTGGCATGGAGGTGTTTGATACGGGATTTTCGCATCATGGTTAGCTCTAGAAAGGGGAGCGACTTGAGAGGCTAATTTACAACCTATACCAGTGAAAAAACAATTGACATGGTTTACGGAAGCTATAGGATCGTCAGTGATTTGAAGAAGCTCTTTGGCAGATTGAGGTTGAAAAGTGGAGTTTGTTATAGTCTTAATCGCCTTCCAAGTAGCCTTAGAGTTGTTCTTGGCCCTTTGCAATACATTTCTGTCGTGAGCTCGCTTTAGTTTTTTTAATAAAGAGTTTAGGTAATTACGATATCTTTTGTAGGTAATTTGGAGAACTACATTATCAGGATTCTTTTTTAATCTGAGATGCATCCTGTCTCGGTTTCGTATACATCTAACCAAACCCTGAGTCATCCAGGGCTTAACAACACGAGTCTTGTTTTGAAACCGAATACTCAGGGTATGTGTAGCGATAGTATGCTGAACTATTGTAATAAACAATTCTGCCGCCAAGTTTGGGTTCATCTCATCCAAAACTGGACCAAAATCAGTACTGTCTAAACTTAGTTTAATTGCTGTGAAGTCATAGCGCACAGATGTAGAACAGCGGTTTTTGTTGTTCAAACCCCTGATCTTCAGGGCCAGAATGACTGGCAGGTGGTCTGTGATGTATGTTTGAACAACTATAACACTTGCTGAATTTTTAGTTTTCAGTAGAATATGATCCAAGCAGTTTCCAGATCTAGTAGGGCGAAGGTGCGCTGGAAGCAGCCCAAGAGACGCAGTTAGTGTAAGATACTGATCAGAATTCCTGTCATGGTTACCACGTTTGATGTCGACATTAAGGTCACCAATAAGAACGACATTTTGAGAGTGATTCGAAGAACTTACCAAACTGATTAGACTTTCGTAAAAAAGGTCCAAATTGGAATATGCGGGGGAGCGGTACAAACAGATGATAATAGTATCACCTGTAGTGCAAACAAGGCAGTTGGCTTCAAGAAATGTCGGTTCATACACGGCACATTGTAGGGAAGATTTGGTATACACTACGACTCCGTCGTTCTGTGAGTTATTATTAACACTGGCATGACAGATATAGCCCTGAATAATAGGAATAGGTCCTGACAGTTTAAGCCAGCATTCGGTAAGCACTATGACGTCAAAATCAATTTTAGTGATGGATACCATAGTGATAAATTGTTCGACGTTCTTTTTAATACTTCTAATATTAATATGAATTATTTTTAAGTTATTAATGGGATTGGTTATGAACTCCGAACATCGGTCGGGCGGGCATTCATGCGATGATGCTAGGGAAAATTCGTCAAGTTCGTCGGTTATAGCATTTATGTCAGTCATTGAGAGTCAGAAGAGTTGCAGAAACAAATGCAAAGGAAAAGATCAAACTGAATAATAAAAATCTCCATATGTCAACAAGGTCTAGATTACTATGTATACTTAAAAATTGAATAAATAAATTAATAGTTGATTTGAAATATGTTGAATATTTGACTAGGTTGCAGTAGTTAAATTCATTACTATCATAAAGAGCAGTTGGATTAAAAAATACCGTAGAAGTAGTATCAGTAGTTATAAAACAATTATTATAAAATTTCTTAAATAAAAGAAGGGTTTTCGCCCCACAAAAATTAAAACAATTTGTAACATGCATAGCTACAATAAATAAAAAGTGATAATCAATAGACAAAAAAGATGACAAGCAGTATAGTCATTGCTTTTTAGTTAGGGAGACAAGACATTTTTCCGACCTTATCTGCGTGGGCTTCTCGTTTGGGTTGTTAGGATCTTTACGGATGAAAATCCTTCCATACGAATTCCAGCATGAGAACTTGTTGGCTTTTGCTACCGCCCGAGTGTCGTAGAATAGTTTTTTCTTAGAAGGCATAAGGTGTTCATCCACGTAGATTGGCTTTTTCTCTCCCACCAAACCTATGGTGTGCGTGTTCAGCTTATCGATAACCGGGCGCTCTTTATTAAAGGCACGAACAGATGAGAGGAATTCGTTCCTTTTCGCGACCGAGTTAAATTCAGCTATGATAGGTCTTGGAGTACTAGATGTTCCTGGAAGGCGATACAGGTCACGGAAGCTGTCCTTTCGGACATCCACGACGATAGCCTTACCCACTGCTGTAACAACAGATAGGAGGTCCTCCGAGTTTTCCTTTGCTCTCACAGGAATGTTTCTGAACTCGACAGTTGAGGAGCGAGACTGAAGCTGCAGGTCTTGAACTTGTTTCTCGAGCTGCTCGATACGATCAACACTTTCTTTCTTCTGCTTTTCTAAGTTAGCCAATCCCGTTTTCATCTCCTCGTAGCATTTATCCGTAAACTGAACACTTTGTTCAATGTCCGTGTGTGATTTTCGGATCTCTGCACACTGGATTTTCAGCTCGCTCATGTCTCTAACCAAACCTTTTAACACCGCATCGTGCTCTGCTTTCCAGGAAGAGAGTCGGTCATCGTTATCGGATTTCCAGGATGCAAGCATCTGCATTAAAATTCTCTAAATAACGTCAGAGATGCCGCACCGCCCTCGATTACAATATTGTTACGAGCTTGGGGTTCGTGACAATAAAAACAGCCGATTATTTAACCAAAAAAATTACACTTTAATTATCAAAACTAATTAACACTTTAAACACACTAATTACAACCACAATCGCACTATTAAACACTTCACTTCACTTAACTCGCAGTTGAAGATCGCTTCCGATGTTCGCTTGTATCGCCAATTCAATACTGACCCAGTCGCGAGCGATCCGCAGCTTATATAGTCCCACAGTAATTTCCAGAACCTTCGAGAATGGAAATATCTAGAAAGTTCGGGAACATACCGGTCCCGACTGACTAGGTATCGAAACATCGAGAATGTTCTAGCATCGAAAAGTCTAGAAAGATCGTGACCCAATTAGTTCCACTACTCGATACTAGATGGCGTTAGTAGTACGTTGTGTACCCGGCATTCATTCTGGCGCGTAACAATATTACCACCAACTTACAATACTTTTCGAATAGTTGTGTAAAATGAAATGAGCGCAAAACCCTGAAACGGGGTCTTTTTACAACAAACCTTGAAAACACGAAAGGAAATCGATTAAATAATGGACATAATGTACTCCGCGATTTCGGGGCTGGACCAATAGCTAATAAATGAAGTCCAATGAACCTTTTTCAGGCTTTGCGTTCAGTCTGTTATACGTTGTATATTAGTCGCGAGAGACCTATGCTCAGCAGAGATTGTCTTTCGACTGCAATGATCATGAAGACAAAGTTACTTCACCTTCCAGAACTAAACATGCGCGAACGCCAAGTGAACGACCAACGCTTGGAACTAGACCGAGTGAACAATGAACTGCAGTCGTTCAAACAGAGGTACTACGAGATGAAGCGAGCGCTGGACGCGGAGGAGTCGAGGAGACTCAAGGTCAACTCCCCTTGTTCACCATGCTCGCAGAAAACACAGTAACGACTGACGTGGTGGGGATTTTTATATATGCACTGTCATGCGGTCTCCAAACTCGCCCGAGAAGCCCTGAGAAACATGAATAGGTATACCATTTTCGTTTTTACATGATCCATTATCTACTTTCCTTGCATTCCAAGTAAAAACAAAACGGATATAAAATTCTAAAAGAGCGTCTTGAAACGCCATCTATGGGGAACGTTGGACCTTTATGTGGCAGCACAGATCTGTCAATGTCAAGTATTTTTAACGTAGTTTCGAATTTGCGACAATAGATGGCAGTGTCGATGCCGTACACATTCCGTATAATTTTTCATAATGAAAAACGATACCATTGTACGTACTTAGGTACCTTTTATTCGGGTTCGTGTGAAAAGGTTTTTGGTGAGTGATATGCAATGGACATGCTGAACGAAATAACTAGTTTTTCCCAGTGTCCTTGACATTCTTTGCCGTGACTGAAGCATCAGTATTAAAGATTTAGTAAGTTTTTAAATAATACTTTGAAATGGACTAACATCTGGGATGGCTTATAAATCTTTTGATTTACTTTGAGGCTCAATAATCCCAGGTTGTAGATACTTATACATACCTATTCGAATCTACTAGGAAGATGTTACTTCTCTGTCAACCAATTACAATAACCCGACAGAGTCGATAGCTAACATTTAGTAAACAAACCGAATTTTAAAAGCATTATTACCTATTTGCCTAAAGATTTGAATAGTATTGTGTAAAATTTATAAGTTTCTACAAAGTTTGTACACCCCTAAATGTTAATTTTATTTATTAGGAATAATATACGTGCCAATTTTATACTTATGATCTCAGTAATGCATAAAATGTTATGTTTGTAAAACTTGTGTTTTGAAAGTTACAAATGTTAAATATAATGCATGTATATTTTATTATAGTAGACCTTTTCTAACTTATAGACAATGTGCTAGATAAGTTATATAAGCAGTGGTCGAGATATTTATATCAATAATGTTATTATGTATATTAGTTTGTTGTATGTAGGTCAATCAGAACTGAAGATGCTTGAGGTTGACAAGTTTGATAATAAATAAAACACTCAGGTAATTAATCCGAAAACAATAGTTTTATTTAAGAACTTTTCACTTTCTCATAAAATATACACATTGTTTTTGTCGTCATTAAACTAAAACTGTAAGTAAATACTAATTTTTTAAATACCAATTCTCACGATTGTCAAACGGGTGCTTGGCAGGGCGACGCCCTCTATTGCGTTTCGGTTCTAAATTTTATATCATGGAGTTCTTTCATGTACAAATTCGCCACTTAAACTCTATTTAAAAAAAATATTCAAATGAAGGATGATTTTGTACATTTTCAAAGTAAAAAAAAGAAACACGAAGACGTCCGTTTTTCTCGTTAATAAAGTGTGATGATAGAATTCTACAGTCCTTTTGTTGATTACTTAAAAATAACAGTTCGAATGCATGCGCTCGGGCCGGGCCGGGCCGCGTGGTACAAACAAATGCGATCAAATGCTTATAGACCAGCTGGGACCATGCATCGAACGTATGCTAGTACACAGTATACTCCAGCGCTTTGATACAACACACACACGTACCCCCGTCTGAATAACGCGATAATATTAACTCTCTTAACGTTATGGATGGGACCGACCACATCTCATGCACATTAGCTTTTCTTCTAATTGTAAATTTCAGCTTGGTGATATACCAAGCTGTTCTGTCTCAAAGTCAGGGCAAACGAGGTAACGTCATAATTACATTTACATGAAAATTTTTAAAAGCAATTAGGCTGTAAGTTCTACAACTTACTTTTTAGTTATTGCTCTGCTCTATCAATGTAGGACGTTTCTAAAGCTTGAACCTCGTGACTATACATGACCAGTTTTCCTATGCTTAAGTTATCAATCAACTAATGTGACTGACTCTTGAATACACCCGACATTTTAAATTACCCTTGAGCAAAATCTTTCATTATAATAATGCAAATCTTACTGTTTTGATGCAGTATTTTTTTATTGTTTGCATAAATTTGCGGCGTGAATATGGAACCAGCAGCTAACTATTGACACTGGATGACCCACTGTTTGGTGGAGAAAATTCCAAAGTCATCTGAAGTAAGACGAATACTCTGCCTAATCGCACAATCACCGCAATGCTCGACTGTGCGTAATAGAGCTTCATTATTGGCAATCTTATCGCGTTATTCACACATACAAGTACTCAGAACATACACGCATCGGCCCGCGATCAATACACGCATTTTACCATAACAGTATTTATATATAGCTGTCCCAACTTACCAAATACAAACACAGAATCAACTATTCGCTCACTGCGCGACGTTTGCATCGAGACGGGCGTGCGTTCCACAAGGAATCTCATAATCACACTGAAATAAAACTGTGTACAGACACACACAAGCCGTATGCACTAATTATATTATTTGTCTCATTTATCAGACGTATATAAAACATGTTCGAGAATGGAGATGTCCCGACTCACTGTATACTTTCAAAAGTTCAGCGTTTATCACCAACAGTGCACATATTCAGATACTTGTTCCAAAATCGTTTGCATCGTAATTTTTATTGTCCGTTAACATGAAATCCAATGTGAAAACCATGGAGTAAAGAACAAATGGAGTAGCAGTTATGATAGTTTTTCCTATGATCAAATTCGCCTAATTTATGAAGTGCTCGGAGAAGTCGTGTCACTTGACAGTTGCACAGCACATAACCACTCCATTTGTCCGCTGCCCCGCGATAGGAACGTATTTCACAATAAAACAAACTAGAAGAGGACAGACAGACTCACTCCTTGGATCGTACCGACGCTGACGCACTAAGACTCACTAATTTCCTATTTTATAATATAAAGCGTTGTGTCGCCTCTATGCAAACGCCGCGACTACATATTATATCACTCGTTGGCTTACGACATAGGTACTTATGACATAATTGCGATGGAATCAATAAAACTATTGTTTGTTTGTATGTTTGTTTAGTCGCTCGGCGTGATCACGGTACTGTAACGTAGCGCATCGTCGTCGCCTAGTGGACGTCGGAGCTCTCCTGCTTGTTCAACTGATGGTTGGCCGGATCCGACGTGTTGATTGGCTGCAACACACCAACGGTACACGTTACTCGATGAACTTTTAGCGCACGCTATTTAAAATGACAGGGTCAATTTATCAGATTCGATGGTTACGGAATTGAATCGATGACGGGGTCGAGCGAGGCCCACTCGCTAGTCGGGCGGGGTGTTAGTTCGTATGTAAGGCAGACAGCATACCACTGGCACTGACCAGGGAGATGGGCGGCTGCGGCTGGTGCGGCGTGTGCGGCGCGTGCGGCTGGTGCGGCGGCAGCGGCGCGTGCGGCGGCGCGGGCGCGGGCGCGGGCGCGGGCGCGTCGTGCACGGCCGTGGTGGAGTGCGCCGCCTGCGCCGCCGCGTAGTAGCCGCCGTTGATGCCCTCGGGGTAGGGCGCGGGCGGCGCGGCGGGCGCGGCCAGCGGCGCGCCCTGCATGACGCCGGCGCCGCCCAGGAAGTAGTCCTTGTTGACGCAGTTGCGCAGGCAGTCGGGGATGCGGCCCACGATGGCGCGCCGGATCTCGGACGCCGCCATCTCGCGCAGCTCCTGCGCCGACGCGTCCGAGTAGAACGCCGCGTGCGGTGTGCACAGCACGTTGGGCGCGTCTTTCAGTGGGCCCTGAGGAAAAAACATTGCATAATTTATTATTTTCAATATGGCAAGCTTTTTGGACATGCACACATCGTCCAGCAGGCCGGATGCCTGGGACTCACTTGGAACACGTTGAAGGGCTCGTTCTCGTGCACGTCGAGCGCGGCGGCGCGGATGCGGCCCTGCTTGAGCGCGGCCGCCAGCCCCTCGTCGTCCACCAGGCCGCCGCGCGCCGTGTTCACCAGGAACGCGCCTGAAACATAAATAATTACCTTATTCTATGGACGAAACAACCAGTACTACAATCTTAACAGCTTCATTGTCTGACTTTTAAGTCAATAACACATATTATGTGCACAATAACTTCAATTTCGGAAGTCGGTGTTTCTAGTTTGGGTCTTTGTTTTTGACACCAACTTTCGAGTTAAGTTACTTTGTACTTTGTAGATACTGTTTTGTATGGGAGATGGTTGTATTTTTTTTAATACGTTTAAAATGAGTTTGTTATTCCTTCTTTGTATGGAATCAGTTTATCCTTAGTGTCAATGGTAACGCCCACGCCCGCAACCTCGTACAAAAGCGAGGATGCAGGCAAGTGTTTAAAATCCTTAAAATTCTTCAATATAATTACTAAGCTCGCCATTTAAACGCAATCACGCAACTGCAAGTATCGAAAATTTCGTGTATAACAATTAGAAATGACAGATACAAGCTGTTTTGCATGATTTTCTTGAAATATGGTTAAATAGAAATGAGAAACCTATCAATATTAGAAGTTAAAATGAAGTGGTTGCCGCACCACTTCAAAAATACTGTTTCACCTTAAATTTTCGCTTAAAATCCTCAGTTTTTAACTTAGAGAAGGTTCTTTCTACTAAGGGGCCGTCTCCACGAGGGAGAGAATCGCCGTGAATTGACGTTTTTCCACTCGTTGAATCGCCGCGACTATCGCCGAGTGAGACACGTTCATAAAGTTGTTCTAGAAATACGTGCCACGACGATAATAACGCTGCGAATCTCTCCTTCGTAGAGACGGTTCCTTAAGGGTAAATAATGAATGAACGGTATTCACCTGGGCGCATCTGTTTGATAGTGAACTCATTGATGAGGTGGTGATTGTGTTCGTTTAAGCTGCAATGCAATGATACACAATCACTCTGGAATAGGAGGTCCTGGAAACGAGAAAAATACAACACGTTAACATGCGAAAAATTAACGCGCAGTTTATAGGATGTTAAGTGCTGTAACCAAATAAACGATCAGCTCTTTCACTTCCGAAAACACTGCAAAAACTGTTTTTTTTTTATTGAAAAACCTGTTGTCATGTTAATGTATCAGCATGAGTCTCTCAGATTTTTTTATGAAAAGTTACTTCCCATAGCAAGATCAACTTAAAACGATATTCGTGTGACGGGTAAGAATAACGTTTTAAATCAACCGATTTAGGGCTTACCCTGCAATTACTAAAAATAATAATTTATGTCAATGAAATCACTGACATTTATGCTTGAACAAGCTTTAACCTGCAGTAGTAACCGAGAATCGCCACTAACAAGCCTTCTAGTTGGACTATCTGTTAGAGAATGTTTCATAAAGCATATCCACCAGAAGCATAGTGTCTGTGGTCTTTTGCTGGTGGTGGTCATAGGGACTACTTGATACCATCAGGCAAATGGAAGATTACGTTGCCAATCACATAATATCCCGGTAGCTCGTCATGTAATGCAACTTGCATGCGTGTTGGTTGCAGGTGGAAACGTAGCTTTATAGTATGATCATATTCATCATCATATCAGCCGAAAAACGTCTACTGCTGGACACAGGCCTCCTCACAAGTGTTGCCACAACAACCGGTCTTGTGCGTCTCGCATACATCGCCATAAAGAAGAAAGTTTGAGTGTGATGGTGGTAGAGTATGGTGTACCTGAAGCGTATAGACCCTGGTGAGTCCTAGCGACTTCTCGATGCCGTCGGGCAGGTAGGGGTCGTAGAAGATGACGTTGAAGCCGAAGGCCTTGGCGCGCAGAGCGACAGCCGACCCGATGCGGCCCAGCCCCACGATGCCGAGCGTGTCGCCGCGGATGCGCGCGCAGCCCGTCGCCGCCTCGCGCACTTGTTCCGGACCTGGAGAGTACACAACACAAATTCAGAGTTTGACACAGAGAAGAAGATTTACTTCCAGTCTTAACCGGTTCACTGTCCGAACAACAGGCACAATAGGTCTGTCTTCACAATCAGTGAAGACCGCATTTGGTTCATGGGACTGTTAACTGTTTAAGAGCAGAGCAGCTGCGACTGGGAACCTAAATTAAAAGAAGAACACCTTGTTCAATAAGGCTCTTTTGCACATACCAGAGTTATCTCAAGGCACTTATCTCTTACCAAGTTGATCGCAGCGATAAGAGCTATCAAAGATTGTACTCGCACAGCGACACTCGCTCGGCGATGCTCGCTGGGCGGTCAGAAATCACCAACCAGCGGTAATTTCTACCTATAGTGCGGGCCAGAGCGAGTATTGCGAGTAAAAGCCCGACGCACAAAAGCACTCGCTTAAAGCCGAGCATCAAAACTATCGAAACTTTTCACTCGCTACTCGCTTCTCGCCAACTCATTTTGAGTTTGAAGCTTTACTTGCTACTCGTTGATCGCCGGCGGCGAGACCAGTGCCTAAATGCGAGTTACTTGCTAATCTGGAGCTATTCTAAATATTTATATTTCGAATAGCTCCTAATACCTAAATAAAGATTAATTGCATTATAAGATAGTTCTTCACGCCACGCCAGAGCACTTCTAAAAGAGGACAATACATTTTATTCAAAACTACCATCACCAGGATTAGGGCACTTTCTGACTCCTCACATAACTGATTACTTTTACATGGAAGAAGATGTAGCTATATGGGACTGATCAACTCGAATGAAGTACTATTTGTAGTCAGCGATGTCGACTTTGTTGCTTGAAGATGATGACATTGCAACAGGTTGATTATAATAAGCGCTGCTTCTTTAGATAGCGCGCACTAACCATAAAACAGTGAAGTTGTTGTCAAGCGTAAAACATTGTAAATTATCAGTGTCCATTAATACGTAGAATACAATTAAGAATAGCTTCAAGAATGGCTATATTTATCGCCTGCACGTGTCGAGCGTAGTAAAGCAATTCATTACAATACCGCTGAGTTTTATTATATCTCAAGGGCAAACTTTCCGTCATATGTCGACGTAAACACTAGTTTTGCGGAATGAATAACGATAGCCAACTGCGATATTTCTGAGATTATAAACATTATAATTTAAATAAATTTGCAAGCAATATGCAAAATTCAAAAACATGGAAATGACCACGTGAAGATTCCTTTTAATTGTCATTTTAATATGGCTTGTGTTGGCAGAGCCTTGAAAACGCGGCTTTAGTAGGAGAAGAAGTAAACTCGATAAATTGAACTACAAGTACGGGAATGACATTCAAATCTATTCATGAAACTTAGAATTTAGAACTGGCAGAACTTTTATCTAGGTTTATCTACATGAAGTAGTATTTAGAATGTAGGTCGGAAAGCCGAAACAGCAGCCTACGGCTAGGTAAGTTACTAGTCTATATTGAGAACTTCAGCAGTAAAAGTACTTGGGATTAGAGATGCCGATGCATTCCACCAGCTTCTACGACAAATGTTTTACAGTTCAAGCAGTGCGGCCATGGCATGCACTGCCCATGTCAGTAAGACGTGCTTAATATTTGCCCACTTTTAAAACAATGGTCAAACATCACCTTTCTCTTTGTTCGTTTTTACTTGGGTTCTTTTTGTTTCATAATTTATTGTATTTATTTATCTAGTATTTATTCTTATAAAACGTACACCTAAGATTACCTACAGTGCTGTATTTCCTTTCTCTTTAAAATCCATCCAATGTTTGTCTTGAAAAGATTGCTCTTAGCGATAAGGCCGCCCATCGTGTCACCCTATGTAATGTTTTCTTCATCTATTTTTCTGGTGTACATAATAAAGAGTATTCTATCTATCTAAATTCCGGCCGCGAAGCAGGAAGAATTTCGTCCGTTGACATGTTATTACCTATCTCTGTCACTCCCGCGTAAATAGAATGAGTCTCGCTCGCACAGATGCAATGGCCGTTCTCAGGGATTGTAAACCTTTGCCTGAGACTGTAAGGTTTCTTCTTGTTTGCAAGTGTTTGTCACGTAAAAAAAGAAGGAATCGAAATTAGTTAAACTAGATGATAATGTAGATAAAACTGTTGATTCTTTTGTAATAAATGTGATAGGCGAGACGTGTTTTCGGAAAGCAGTAACTCCGCTAAAGAGGAATCGGATTCTGGTTTTTTAATTTTTAATTTTTGCCGTATTCGTAATTGTAACTCGATTTTTATAACTTATAATACAAAATCTAAATACATCATTTATATGATAATGATATTTTTTTAATTTTCTAAGTTGGTACTTTCTCCTTCAAATATTTCATGTGAATGTTTGTGACCACTGTCAGTAGGTAAAAAGGTCATTGTACGAAATTCTTCCTGCTCCGCGACTGGACTTTATCTATACCTGTGAATTTTTTCCCTTCCCGCACCATGTTGGCGAGCCAATACGTCCGCCGGTACAGGTTCAGTATGAGACACAACGTCGTGTCCGCCACCTCCTCTACGCCGTAGCCTGGCACGTTACATACCGCTATGCCTGGAACATTGCAACACAGCGAGTTACATTTGAGGAGACAACAAACAAAATTAATCTTATTGATTTTTGCACTAGCAATATGGTAGCTAATGGCCATGCTAGAGTCATTGACAGCACCTAGGATAACTCTGTTTTACGCACCCAGATGGTAATCATCAGAAGCGTCTGACATACCATAGTTAGTCATACAAATACACGCTGCGCTGAGCCATATATATATTTATTTATTTTTTCTATTGAAATCGGCCATATATTTTATTGCTTTATGAAAGACAGAAGCACTAACTACTACTAGCTTGCTAGAGCGGAATCCCTTAACTTATGGAAGATCATTGACCTATATTAGTGTCGGAGATCCTGATATCTAGGTGAAGTTTTACTTATGGCCGGTAAGTATCGGTCGTTAAGCTGCCAATTTACTCTACATACAAAATCACACAAAAATACAACAGACAGATAAACGACCGCCAAAGTACCCCAGAAACCGAGTATGAGTACTACGTACCCTAAGTCTAAAAATCATAATATTATATGAACCAACTCACCTAGTTCCCCAGCCGCTTTAACATCAATATTATCAACGCCGGAGCCAATACGGACTATAATCCTTAGCGCCTTGAACTTTTCAAGGTCTTCCTTGGTCAGTATAATGGTGTGCCACATGAGCGCGCCCACGGCCTCGTTCAGCACCTTCTCGTGAATCTCCGAGGTGGACTGCGCGTCGCAGAAGGCGACTGTGGCTACGTCCTTCAGTATCGGCATCTCGACTGTACAGTCGCGTCCGTCTAATAACGCCACTAAGGGCCTGGAATCACATAAAAAACATAATTTACAAACATATTCGATCTCTCTTTTTGATGAGCCCTACAGTTAGCTGATGAAGAATCCCGTAATTAAAAGCCAAATACTTGTCGATGTCGTAATCTCAGCAACAAATGCAACAATCAATATAAAATCCTTTTAACTTATGACCGATTGAGCTTACTGAACGATTAAAAATTACAGAAATGGCCCTAGTGATCCTACTCAAGAATATCAGAACTCTTTAGTAGGTAATTAAGTTGGTGGAGAGACCCGCGGGCCTAAAGGCCACTTTAACAGAATCAGAAAACACATCCACGCTACCTGTCACTGACAAATTTTCCAAATCAACCTTGAACCGAATGTGTTAGCGATAAAGAAAAAAAATTTAAAGCGAAATAAAATTTGACAGATTGTTGTGAGATTAATTTTAATCACACAACGACTTGACAAATTTTATTTGTTTTTTTTTGTTTCACTACCTTTTACCCCCCAGTTCATATCGGAGTTCCGGTTAGATTTGAAGCCAACACGAGTAGTTAGGAAAATAGATGAATGACCATCTTAATTGTACTATTGTAGATTATTATTAGTAAATATTTTCAGTAAGTATTACGCTTTTGCATCAACTTGTTTCAGAAGGAGGAACGTGTACAAATTTTAAATTAAAAACTAGTTAACAATTTCAACATTTAACAAATTAAGTTCAGTAGTCTTAACTTGAAGCATGTTCAAAGATAACATAACGTTCTTGGAATGTTATACTTGCTTCAAGTTTCAAAGTTTGCTAAACTACTACTAAAAGCTTATAGTTGTAGAAGTTAAAAAATATGCGAGAACTAAATCCATTTATTTTGCGAACTAAAAAGATTTTTAAAACTAGAAGAAGACAGATTAGTGGTGGGAGGCCTTTGCCCACGAATGTGGCAAAATAAGCTAGTTATTAAAACTATCCATCCTTAAAACCTATGTCAGAATCTTGAAAACTCAGTTAGTCGGGGTGACAGTACGCAAAATATTCTGCACAATAGGTTAGATTCCATCATCCACAAATTGCAAAACTATTTAGTCCGTCAGTTAAGTATTGAAAAATAATGGATACGTATTTTTTGTTTTTGTAAATCAATGAATATTGACAAAGATAAAACGCATCAAAACTCGCGAGTGGGGGCTCGTAACGTCATGAGTCAGTAAAAATTATGCGAAGGTGTGACGTATTGAGAATTTTAAAAGCGTTGTAACTTCGTCAATTTTGGTACCCGTAACAAAAGAAAAAACACGGGTCAAATATTTTTTGATAATCTAACTGACGGACTAAATAGATTTTTTTAGTCATCTACCCTATTCTGGTTAAGGACACGTTATGCCCAAATAACCTTGTCACACAATAGCGACTAGACGGATATAGCGTATTCGTAGCAACGTCTAACTTGGTATAATTAGTAATTGTACCCACACACCGTGTAAACAGAGAAAGCACTTTCACATCAAGTCCTACATTACACTGAGTGGCAATAAATAACATCGTAAAATAGTGTAATGCCGCAAACGTTACTTAAACGTAAGTAGTAAGTGATAAAGAACGCGTAACGCTTACAGCACATTATCAAACGACGATAACGTCGCCGACATAACTGCCATAGTATTGGAATAACGCGATATACCGACCATTCATACTTTATACTGCTAATCATAATCCCAATTTATTTGAGATCGATGCAATCCTCTTTCACACTTCTCTATTCATCATTCATTTTCATCATATCAGACGAAAGGCGTCTACGGCTCAGGAGTCGCGGGACTATTCGAAAGAGACACCGTGACTCCGGAACACAAAGGGCACATGAAGGAACATGGATGGGTTTTAGTCAGTAGAAGTCTGACACTCCCTCCCGCTCCGCCCAGAGGGAGGGGGGAAATCATTTGATGATTTCCCATCCCTAAAAAAAAAAAAGGCGTCCACGGCTGGACCTAGGCCTTCCCAAGCGCCGGCGTCGCCACGACAGCCGGTCTTGTGCGTCTTTTGCGCATCCATCGGCTACCTTACTATTTGTCGAAATAATTTCTCAGATAGCAGCCCGCAGGTTGGAACTTGGTGTGACACCCCCGTGGCTCGTATATTACGTAAAGCAGTTGTTACTGCGTCTGATCTTACCCCGGTCGTGTCGGATACCGTACCATCGGCCTATGAGAGTAAAGGAGAATCGCGAGAATCTCCTGCGTACTTGGTAATTCTTCATTGAGATTGGCCATCGTCATCGAAATTCCGTCTGATGGGGATGATATTATTAGTCACTGTCTCAGTAATCACCCCCTTTCTCGACATATTATTATCACCTTCCACACAGTCCACCCAACTTTTCTTTGATCTTCACATACTCTTACGGCCGTCCACATTGCACATTAATATTCAAACCTGTCCTCATGAAATTTTCCTTAATACTTCGGATCACATTTACCAGTTTTACCATGAATAGTTTTCAATCAATTCATACATATTTAGTAAAATATAGCGGAAAAAGTATTTTCTTTTACAATGTTTTAACGCAGTGGAACCGAATGTTTTTAATTTCCTCTATTTTAGTTGGCCGTCAGTTTCAGGAACTCGCTGAAACAATGAAATAGGCGACGCGGCGCGACGATGCGTGATAGTGACATAACGTTTATTCACGGTATTTTTACTTCTACTTACTTTTCCCTTTCATTGTTGCCTTATTGTTATTGTAACAGAACTTTAAACCTTATACACCGTTTAGACCAAACATAGACAATTGCCTTAAAGGATTGTCCGCCTTCTTTAAATTAAAAACATCGTAATCCCAAATTAACAGTTTTTCATCCTCATACGTCCCATAAATACATATTTTTAAAACAAATTCGAAACATTATGCCATAAACTTTGAGAAAGTCGATTTCTAAGTTGGCAGGACAAACATAAGGTGGATCGATGACCTAAATGCCGCGGGAATCTGGAAGATGCGAGCTCAGGAAATAAGAGGCCTATTTGCTGCAGTGAAAGAAAGCTTAAAAATTTACTATGATCCCAAAAATCTTCGAAAAGTGGCCGCCCTAACTAGAAATAAAACCCAGGCTATTTTTTGAAAACCACAAGTTATTTTTATTTTCCAACAAAAAAGGCAAACAGACAATCGACTAAGAACACAATAGTTCATCAAAATATGTTTAATAATAGATGTAAGATCAATCATCCCACACGAAAACGGTTTACTTCGCACGTGTATAGGGCAGCGGTACTTTTCTATTTCCATCGTGTCCATTGGAGCTTAGTCGTCAGTTTCACCAACTTTTGCCGGTGGCTCGCAAAAACAAACAGAGCTGTTCTTTACACAACACGATGGCTATTAAAACCCTGGATTAAGGGGTGTTGAGTATTAGGTTGAATAACTTCCGGTCCGAAATTTGTATAGGTTATCCAGTTATTTCTGTAGAATTTTAGGTTGATGAAAATTGGTAATGAAGTCTCACGTTGGGCTCCTAAAGTTTATTCGGAGCATTTAATGGCGAAGCTTGATCTATCTCAAACATTACTAGGTACTTAGGCAAAGTTTTACTGGCTTGCGTTAGATTCGAAGTTTAAAATACCCATTATATTTTAAACTCCGAATCTAACGCATGTCTTACAGAATTCACGAAAACTTTCGCATGAACATTTCTATTTTCTATCGTAAGCTTACAGTTGAACTGAAAAGCAGTAATAAATTAAGCTTGTATCCGAAATACCAGATTAATTAATTCGCATACCGCTGGATATGGGTTAACCATCGTATTGGATCTCCGAAATGTGTCCGATTACACTATTAATGACACTAGTTTTTTCATCATTATTGAAACAATATGAGGTACCTCATATTGTCTACATCTATACAACGCTGTATTTTACTAATTAAAAAACGTACATATTTTAGTAACAGAATACGAATATAACTTCTATTTCTGGAAAAAAAGACGAAGTCAAGTAATGCGATTGACTGTTGAAAACTCATTAAAACAAACAAGGATAACGCGCGTTTGACTATTAATTTGTAACAATAATTTTGTGATCATTTTCGTACGAGAAACTGGGGGCAGTATTTCACAAAAAATTGCCCTGTTTCATGTAGATTTGTAAGTTCTATATTGTACCCATAGTGGCGTCGCATCGGTATGAGTTGAAGCTGACCGTAAGTGCGTACAAGACTCATTACACAATGAATGAAGCGGTATGGAACGGTACAGGCATTTCATTTGTAAATTACAGTCATTCATTACTCAGTAAAGTACAATTAAGAAACTTCGTTGTGATTCACACATGTTTTTAACATTGTTAAACCAATGACTGTTTCATTGCTTTTTCGTGCGAGTAGAATAAATTGCAAGGCTTGTCCGAAACACACCGAAAGGTTTTTTACAGGACAAGTATAAACGACCAAATGTCTAGTTTGAGGTCGAATTTTCCCTATTCATATCATCATCATCATATCAGCAGAAACACATCCACTGCTAAACACAGGCCTCCCCAAGTGTCGCCACAGCAACCAGCCCTGTCCGTCTCGCATCCATCTGCTACCCGCAAGTCCCCCATTTATATGACAAACACAACGAAAAAATGGCTCCCAATTCATATAAAAATAATTAAAATATATTGTGTCAAAATCAACTTCAATTTTGAATGCTTATTTTGTCCAAATAATGGATTACATTAAAAGTTGTCGATAAAAACATTAGCATACAAACTAATTCATTTATTTACTATAGGTCTCATATGAATGCAAACTGAAACTTTTTTTTAAACTTTATTGATATTCTGATATCGTTTGAGTAATAACTGCGGCGTCTGATTGACGCACGCCCGACTCATGAGCTGACTTTCTCTCTTTCAAACGTAGCAGACTTTTTCGGATGGTGCCAATTCCGAAACTAGCAATCTAATTTGTAGTTTCAGATGCAGTAACGTGACTGGACGTTTAACACCGCAGGAATTATTATAATAAACAAAAAATTAAGGATAAAATAGGGCACACCACAATACATCGTAAAGTATTTGCGAGAATCGCTGCAACACTAAAAGCATCCAAGTTTAGTACTAAATAACTTTGGTACTCCAATTTAGATTAAGAGATACGACGAACAGCAAAATTACAAGTTTGTAACTGCCAATTAGCTTTGGTAATAGACAAACCAAAATTAATGGACAAATTAAATTTCTAAGCAAACCGACAAATATTGGAAACTAGGAGAGATTGGGGATAGCAGTCGGGGACAAGTTAGCTAATCACGAAGAGGACGTGCCCCGAACATCCCCCCGCCCCGCCGCGAATAATTAAAGCACACCAGTACGATTAAACTAATAATTTAAACTTTCGTCATAGCGGAGCGGAATTATTATTATTGCCGGGGAAAGTTTCGGGCGGCGAAACGGGAAAGTAATTCCGGGCGGGTAAGGAGGGAGTTTTCAGAATTCCAACAAACTTTTCCGGGGGCAGACGAAAACAGATTTTGGTGGCAAACAAAGAGGCCGGGGGCACTGGCGTGAGGGGCGGGGAGGCAACCCTTCGGGCAAGTTTTGATGGAAACCAAATAGGATTAGCGCGAGAAAAGAATAAGTGGAGTGAGACCAATAGACGGCGGACGACGTTTTGTTAAGTCGCCACCCGCGCTCACTCGCGACCAGCTTACAAATTAGACGAACGACTCCGCTAGATTCGATCTTTGCTAAACTGTTGGAGTTTCTGATTTCGGATTGTGATTGAATTAAATCAGTGGCGGCTTGGATAATTATGAGATTTCATTAATGGAGTTAGTTCGCATACTGAATTGTTTAGTAATAATTCGAGCATGTTAACAAACAAACAGTGACAGTAACTACTTTGAACAAGGTTTTCATCTTGTTTCTGCCTGTTCGATAGATTATGATCTATGTTTTATAGGTGTCAAGTTATGATTAGGGCTCGTTAATACAGAAACTGCTCTCATAATATACAAAATTAAATGTGTAAGATATTCACCTCGACTGCAAGGGTCCGTTTGCGATGGGACCCCGCATGCTATCCATACGCGCTCTCTTTGGCAGCATCTTGCGTTTGTCCATTTAAAGCGGCAGAGCCGCTTTAACCACCGCTACGCAGCGCGTCACCTGAAAACATACAAGAATACAATGAGAAAAGCTGCATAAATATGTATTTTTAGTATTAGATGAGCGGATTCTTTCTGTCTGTTTATGGTACAAGAAACCAAGCATATTTTAAACGAGAAGTCAATGGTGGCCACTTCGCCAGATGAGTGGTTCATAAAATACCATAGCTCTACTACTGGAATTTCCACTCAATAGTCAGTTTTTTGGAACTCTGGAAAGCTTGAGTGCGATTCTTAGTAGATGGAAAAACCTAAGGCTCAATATTTCATGTTAAAGTATATTTTATTTTTGTGTGTCCACCCACGGCTTTGCGGCTCAAATAGCAAAAGCAGGGTGTTATGAAAACTTTGGCTTCCACGTGAGTAAGAAAAAACAATCTTAACGCTAAAAATAAACAAAGTTTATAAAGACTTCGGAAAGGGCCGTTGAATTTCCATGAATAAAATCTATTTTGCAATTTGATTATTTTTATTGCTTAACGAACATCAGTTTGATATTATAAAGTTATTTAATCAAATGCTTGTAGGCTGAGAAGTAACCAACAAGATTTCATTAAATGAATAAGAAATTGATTATTTTACTCAAGCATATTGACGAGTTTCAATTTTAATTGAACTTCAAAATGTAGAAGGGAAAGCCGCAAACGAAAATAATATGTTAAATATTGTGTAGGCTAGATTAAAATAGACTTACAGGAATTTAAGCAAAGGTTTAGTGGTAGGATTAAGATGGTTTTGTAATAACATGACAACCAGCATGCTAAAGGAAACATTGAGACATCAATTTTCAGTACTGCTGCATGCTTTTATGATTAAATTACAATAAAATCAAACTGAATAAAACCGATCCAATTCAACTGCACCTACATAAATAAACGCCCCGTAACTGTGTCAAAATTTTCTGTAAATTAATCATTTACATTAGCAATTACCTTGTTCCTAAAACATTGCTTAAAAATTAATCCACATCCGGTAAAATCCACAACATTCACTTAATAGCCCTAATTTTTAGCTGTGTCGAATTGTTAGTCTGAGAAATCTAACTAGCCTATATTTTCAAAATACAGAGCGACCTCGATCTCCCTTTTCTTGACAAAACGACAAAGTATGATATTTACAACAACAAAAAAATGAACCTGTGATTGTAAACTAACAAAACAATTAAACGCATCCTAAATCATCTGTATTGAATTAAACACCTAACGTGTAAAACACGAAAATCAAGTCAACGACTAAAAGCAAGTAGAAATCCACCTATCAGCTGTTTACAATCACCAAGTATAAATACAAAACAAGCTATGTAAAGTTACTTCAGGGGGAGCGAGCGCCAATTCTCCCCTTTCAAGCTGATTATTACAGTGGGGTAGACGTAGACCTCATTTCAATAACAACGAGATGAGAGATAAACCTGTCGTCTTCATCTTGAAGAAAATGTTATCAAACGCTATATATCAAGGTCAGGGGCACCGTAGCAGGTACTCGGAAACCGGTGCACCTGTTAGCGATGTCAGTTTGAAAAGAATTTTAATGTGGAAATATTCTACCTCTAGAAGGGTTAAAGATTGTAAACACATGGGATAAGACATGGTTGCTAAGCCACGGGCAAAAATGTACACAGGATAAAATCAAGAGATAACACAAGAGTAATATTAAAATTAAAGGAATAGTGCCAAATTTATTTATAGCGATGAAGAGGTCGATGATCGAGTACGCTTGTCTAGCACCTACCTTACCTATTCACTCTTTACTTAAAAACTCTCAGGTTGTAGCTATCAGCGACTTTTATCTCAAAGTAAGTAACGTTACTTCAGTAGAAACCCGAGTAGGTCCTCCTTCTTCCCTTTCAGTGTGATAGACCTCATTCATTACAATAACAACAAGATGAGAGATACACCTGTCTCTATCTTTGAGAAACGTTATCAAACACAATATGCAAGGTCAGGGGCGACGAGGCAGGTACACGGCGAACCGGTGTGTTTTATATGAAAAGAATAGCGTACATGTTGAAGAAGCAAGAAGGGGTATAAATATCAAGATCACAAGCACATGGCGCTCAGTTGCGTCTGTCTGTGTACCCTTGACATTGACATTGTGTATATTTATATTCAAGTTATGTAAAGCTGTGTAACATTTTACTGGTGCCATTTGCGTCGAGTTAGCTTTTGTAGAGCTTATTTTTTATTAACTTGTTTTTCTGCTGTTTTTATGCTTTTCATTATGTGTAACAATTTGTTTTGTGCTAAACTTAAACAACTTAAATTTTTTTTTTATAATAAAATATAATACAATGTAAACGGTCTAAAAGTCTAACAAGCCTATAGTCTCCTCAAGCCGCATTTTATCCTTCGCACAACTTGCATGCAAATTTGTTTGCACTGCGGGGCACGATGGAGCGCTTGATAATTCCTTTGGTAGCCCGCAAAGTAATTACACTTGCATGCAAGTTACTGTACTGCACTGTACTGTAGGTGGAAACGCAGGCTCAGATCGAGCCTACAAAACAGATTCATCTTTAACAAAACAAAACAAAACATGGTTTCGGCAAATAACTTGGTTAAACATTAAGCTGCTTTACATACGCAATAGTGCGACCAAGTAGATTTTTAAAGACTAAAATAAAAAATCGGCTCAATGGGCTTGTGTCCTGAAAAAATCTAATTAGTCCGTCAGTTAGATTATAAAAAAATATTTGACCAGTGTTTTTTCTTTTGTTACGGGAACCAAAATTGACGAAGTAACGACGCTTTTAAAATTCTCAATACGTCACACCTTCGCATAATTTTTACCGAGTCGTTCGTGACGTCACGAGCCCCGCGAGTTTTGATGCGTTTTATCTTTGTCAATATTCATTGATTTACAAAAACAAAAAATACGTGTCCATTATTTTTCAATACTCAACTGACGGACTAAATAGTTTTGCAATTTGTGGATGATGGAATCTAGCCTATTCTTCCAGAAATGACCTCCAGCCAACTAATAATTTCCTGTCTTTTAGTATTAGTTCCGATAAAACATTCCACGGACCACGAGTGTCTTATTAAGTCTATGCCAGGAATTCAACATGAAGAACTACCTAATTGTCTTTAATGGAGGCAGGCACGTGTAGACAAGAAAATAGAAGAATCATAACATTAGTTTTGTTAGCTACGAAAGAGTTTTTGAGTAGTAAATCAATAATAAATGGGCACCCTGTCAGGTAAGTAGCACGAGTTTTGAGTGATAAACGTGGCTAATGATAGGTTTAAAGCATAGAATCATAGTGCTGTGTATAAGGCGGTTGTTAAGTGCTGGTAGGAGTGTATGTTACAACAGTGTATTATAATGTAACTTGATGGCTCCCGAATCATATCAAGGTCGATCATTATTAAATTAAATATCTTTATTTCGGACACACAACCATCCATATTATAGTGTTAGAAAACATACAAAAAAACATAGCCTAGTGTTAGTAAAAATCAACCTCCTCACAAACTGCTGCACAATAGGAGAACCAAAGCTCTCTGCTACAGTTTTCAGGATGCTGTTTTGACTGTCCCTCACTCTCTTCAGTAGCGACGCCGTTTTTTTTTGCGAATAATTGCAAAGAAGTCGTCGGTACGGGCTTGCGCGAACATTTCCGACGCGCTACAGTAACGTGGTAGCCTTAACAACATCCTGAAAGCATTGTTATATTGGACGCGCAGGACATCCAGCGATAATAAGGTTTATGATTTATTTTCAATTAGGTAAAGGCGATCTCTGCTCCTGCTACATGAAGATTTAGTAAACTACAACAAAATCAGCAGTAAGACAATATGGACTGATAATGTCCTTGATATTATAAATTCTTCCGAGATAAGTGACTAACAGACAACGCACAGCTGAAACTTCTGGTCATAGAAATCTGAAATTTGGCATGTAGGTTCTTTGGGAAGTGTCGGGGAGCGTAGGTTTACACGAAATTCGTACAGGAACGGGATAAAACGAGATAGGCAAAACCCAGTTGATAATAAGAGTGAATATATTAATAAACGAATGATGACTAATGAGATGACGGCGAATAGAGATGATTGGAAGAAAATCATGAAGCGCAGAAACCAAACAAATTGGGAATACGGTAAAAGGATGCTAATGATTCATGTACAGTGGCTTCAGGTCTTTGGTGAAACAGTCAACATAGATAAGATAGATCGTGCAAAGATAACGTCATCAATTCTTTTACAATTGCAAAATACAGAACATTTTGAACAGCATCGAAGTTAACAAAACAATCGGCATTATTATATCTGACACACACTCCAAATACTAGCAATAACTTGCATAATATCTTGAATAGAAACAAAAGCATCGAAGCCATTTGAATGGCTCGCTTGTATCGTAACAATACATTATTTGCAGCCGTTTGGTTCATGCGTTCTGTTGTTATCATAATGTCTGACATTTGAATATAATGTGCTTGGTATAACAAGAGCATTATGACATGGTTCTCATGTTTTATGTGTGAACTGTATGGTTGTTGAATATTTTTATTGCAAATGAGGTGGTAAGAGCTTTTGATTGAGTTTTCTTCTTTATCATTTTAATTAGCAACCTCTAGCTGCAGACCATTGCTGGACAACCTTTCTAAATACGTATTGCAATTCAGCTTGGTCCTAGGTCCAGATTGTTTTAACGATTGACTCGCATTTCACCTGATGGTAAGTTAAGTAAGACGATGAAGCATGCTTGCCTGGAAGGAATCTTCTATACGCTCTCGGCTTTAAGACCCGATATTATAATGTAGCTATCAGAAAACACTAGCTCCGGCAAGGAATTCCACTCTTTAGCTGTATGCACAATGAAAGTACAACCAATTATCTAGATACTTCTAATTTGCCATTTCATAGTCCAAGAGTGCACAGAAAGCCGTTAAGTATTTACACAGCTGCGAGTTCTATCGAAGACGCTTCAATAGTACTACGTGAAAGTGTGATGTGAATGATTAAGCAAAATTAAATATTAAACACCCGATTAGCACAGTGGCTAAGTGCTTGGCTGGCTGCACGGTAGCGGTATAAATCGCCTCTTAACCCCGATGACGTATGCTTCAGGTTCAGTAATGGAATGAAAAGATTTTACATATCTACTAAACTTGGTAACAATGCTGACACAAATTGGTTGACCTATATTTAATGTCTAGACTTTCGCAGTTTCGAGTGAAGAATTGAAACCAAAAAAAAAAAAAAAAAAAAAGAGAAAATAAATCAAAATGTATAAGTAAAAATAATTACAGTAAAGTTATGTATGGTAATCTTATCTAATATAATAAATTACAGTATAGTTTGAACGCACTAATCTCAGGAACTACCAGTCGAGTTAACCAATCAGACTGGTAGTACCAATCGGGAACGGGGAAAAGACTGGATCTTACAAGTGCGTCTGTTTTGGTCTGTGAGTTTCCGGGTCCTGTTCCAAGAAAAGAAATCTCTTGTAAGTCATCATCTGTCTAGCCTTTTCCCAACTATATTGGGGTCGGCTTCTAGTCAAACCGGATTCAGCTGAATACCAGTATTTTACGTGGAGCGGCTGCCAACCAGACCTCCACAACCCATTAACTGGGCAACACGGTACTCCTTGGCAAGACTGGTGTCAGATTTTCTGGCTTCTGACTATCCGTAACGACTGCCAAAGATCTCCAAATAACAGCCGGGACCAACAGTTTAAGAGGGCGTATTCCGCCCACTAGCGGCGCCAATCGTTTTTTATTAATTGTGGTAAATTTAAGACACGTAGATAAAAAACCGCTCTGTAGTGTTCTGAAGAAATGTATTTATTATTTTTTGAGAGTTATGTTTTGTACTTTAGAACATAAATAGTTGCCAAAGTCGATATTTTTGCTAAAAGTGGCCACTTTTAGCAATAATTGCCCTTTTGGCTATTTAGCCATGAGTTATGTATTAAAAACTAATAGATACATTTCTTCAGAACACTACAGAGCTGGTTTTTATCTACGTGTCTTAAATTTACCACAATTAATAAAAAACGATTGGCGGCGCTAGTGGACGGAATACACACTCTTAAACTGTTGGTCCCGGCTGTTATTTGGAGATCTTTGGGAGTCGTTACGGATAGTCAGAAGCCAGAAAATCTGACACCAGTCTTGCCAAGGAGTACCGTGTTGCCCAGTTAATGGGTTGTGGAGGTCTGGTTGGCAGCCGCTCCACGTAAAATACTGGTATTCAGCTGAATCCGGTTTGACTAGAAGCCGACCCCAATATAGTTGGGAAAAGGCTAGACAGATGATGAATGTCTCAGTACCAGCCCGAAGTTCGAAACTAGCTCCGGAAACTGGCAATAAGTAGCCCCTATTGTAAAACTGGCAAAACGCGTAATATTCCTTTGCCAATTCCGCCCAAGAGAAAAGTAATACGGCTACGATGCAGTATAACTACAAAACAAAACATAAAACGGCTAGAACCCCATCAAAATGCGGAAGGTGATCTGAATGCCAAAGGATTCGAACGAGTTTGTTTAGTATACAGAACAGCTGTTTAAGTTTTGTATACAGCATCGTTGTTGCTGATAAATATATTATGTTGTTGGCATTACATAAGCGTTGTTGCTAAATTGAATAAACGATTGTTTGTAGCCGCATCATCGGTGTTGCGGTCATGACCGTGGACGATCGTGGGATGATGAGATAAGAGATACCTAGGTATTGCTAGTTGTACTAATTAGAAAGTTCCGAAACCTGGCTGGGTTTTGCTTTGGACACCTATGTTTGTGGCATGTAATCTAATAACGTAAGTTCAAAAATTAGCAGACTATGTACAGTCAACCTCAAGACGGATGTTACAACTCATTAAGGATACCGACTGGTTTTGTTAGCAGTTATGTGCGGGTTACTGTACTACAGTGGCGAAGGGTGACTTTTCTTAAAAGGGAAGCCGTACCAAAAAATGCTTACCTTGCTCAAGTGTGATGCGTAAATTCCAGCTGTGGCCTTGTATCGGGCGTTTCGTCAATCATGACTATTCATGACCGATACAAACTGAGCTTTATTTATTTCAAATTTAATTTGGTCGCGTAAAACGAATGCGATACTAATCATTTTGTATACCTATCACTCGAAAGGCCAGAGAATGTGGGATTTTGTGTTGAGGAACATTGTTCCAAATGCGAATTGATTACAGTATCATACTTGCAACAACGTTTCGATATAGTTACCGCGGTTATCGGATGCCGGATTTTCGTGGTGGCCGCGAAAAGCTATTCTTGTTTACCTAGCAAAATTACTGTGTCGTTGAACCGTTTCATTAAACTTCTATTCCGATCTACTTTTCTATTATGAACTTCACGTATTAGCAAAAAATGTTTCTATCCTACGATTTCCGAAATCATACAAAGATAAACAACTTCGGATATGTTTTTCGGTCAGAACATGTTTTTTGGACGAATTTGAAAGATTATTAATATCTTTAAATCCCGTGAAAATCTGAGAATATCATGCAAGGGAAACAAAACATTTTATTTGACGTACAAAGAACTGTTAAAATGTTTGAAAAAACCATCGCGTCGTTTATAATTTATAATCATGTCAGGGCGAGCACGGCCTATCTGAATTACATGTTTTTTTTATTTCTAAAACTCAACTTTGAAAAGGATGTTTCCTCAGTCAACAAATAATCTGTCAGACAGCATTCTACGTTCACTAATGCCGCCATGCTATCGAACTTACTTAATAATAAGAAAATCATTACTTAACTTACTTTCTAATAAAAATATAAACTAAAAAAGCTATCTTACTCCTTACTTACCTAAATACCTATTTAAATAGCCGATCACCAAACAATACAACGCCACTAACCTTGTTTTCACTACGCAAAACTATCACTAGTTTACACAAATAACTCAATTTCAACAATAATACACGAATAATGCTATAAGATTCTAAATTATGATACGAATATATCAAATCAAATGAAAATGAACAATGATATCAATAAACATGACACGTAATCACATAAATGAGCGCGAAAAAAATCTGTTGTGGATCTGTCATCCAAATATTACTATCCGAAAAAATTCGATTTACAACTTCAGTATCATTCCATCTCGTTCTGGCGTACACATTTCCTATCTCTGTCCTGATCGTAACTCGATGAATAGCGGCTTGCTAACTGCCTAAATCTAGCAGTGTTATATTGTGGCCTCAAGGTCACAATCGCTACAAGAGACTATGAATAAAATGTACTGAATTCCTGTTCGAGCGGCCGGCTTATTCTAGGCACTGATTTATTTCTTTGATTGTTACTTTTATAAGCAAATGTTATACCTGCAATGTAACTTCGTAAATAGTTATTTGTTTAAATGATGATTGAAAACAATATAATTTGATACTAGTATTTGCCATATTTCTAAAGGGAAGCCGATAGGAATCGAGTTGTATGGACCCTTCGCCACTGCTGTACTAAGTCCCTTTTTACCATTTCAAGATTACAACTGGACGTGTTTACTATGCAAACGTTACGATTAAATATATCCTTTTATCTGCATCGCTATTGTTCTTCAGAAAATCTCATTAAAATCCATCTCAACGATCGAGTCGCAAGCTCACGCGTTTCGGCACGTTCCCCGGCTACGTAACAACAATAATGTAACGTAAACTAAAGGAAAACTATCGTATATCCTGGCACAAGGTTAGTTGATCTCCAAGCCGCCGCTAAGTGCTCCCAGGCGCTGGGGGAGTCGGGGCTCGGGGCCACGCCACATACGGCAATAAGTTACATTTAACGATCGCAATACCACATATGTAGTAGCTGGATAGCCTGGCTATGTACTGAGAACAAGCACTATAGCTACCCGGTTCTCTGAATTGATTTTATTACACGAACGAGATGGTCGAAATAATTCTTATTGCATAAGTCAACTAATTATGGAATTTCATTGCCACACTTCTCTAGGCTTTAACTTCTGTTAAGTCGTAACTACTACCACAACATCACAAGTTCACAACACGTCCGTACTCCCCGGAGGGTAGGGCAGGGATATGTGGTACACCAACGTTTCGTTAAGTTCTAACTTGCCCAAGTAATAAGCCTTACTCCCGAGACTTAAAATAACAGGGAGAATTCTCTAACAGCTTCAAATTAACCTTAACCCTGGGCTTGGCTCGACATTGACACATCACAACACCAGGCATTTGTATCTGCAGCTCACACAGCCAGAAGAACAACAAGACAAGAATAATGCGAAAGTGCAAGCAGTACTACGGCTTCTTCGGTCCGTTAATTCCGAATTGGAGAAAATCACGGATGACGAAGAGAAATCGGATCTCGTGCGTAAACTATCATTCAAATAGTTCTATCTCGACTTCGGAAGTTCGAAACATATTTTTACAGATTCGAATCGGATGCAGTGCATAACAGCTTGCAGACCACACCGTATTTATTTCTAAAAAGAGACGTAGATTATAGCAAAATAATTTGAAAATAAAATCACATTAACAGGTGAGACATATTAATCTATAGATAAATAATCCAACAATATTCCATTGAGATTGAGACGTAGTCAAGTTTGTTATGTAAATATCTATACTAATATTATAAAGCAGAAGAGTTTGTTTGTTTGTTTGGTTGAACGCGCTAATCTCAGGAACTACTGGTCCGACTTGAAAAATTCTTTCAGTGTTAGATAGCCCATTTATCGAGGAAGGCTATAGGCTATATATCATCAGGCTAAGACCAATAGGAGCGGAGCAGTAATGAAAATGTTACGCAGACGACGTTGCACGGGTCAGCTAGTTAGTTATAATTAATCTTCACTTGGCCGACCTTTAAGGTCGCTTGAAGATTAATAATATTGGTAAATTACTTATGATGAATAGACTTAAGACTTTGTAGTGTGATACGCAAATATTGCCCAACGAATGCCCGGTTTCTGTCTGTTTACCACAACTCTATGGTTTACCACTACCCAATGGCGTTAAAACCTCAAACACTTATTAGCTGGTTATCTGTCAAGTCTACTATTCTATTGTGATGTGCGAACTAGTAATAGCTCGAAGTATGATTACTGGGTTTGATAGCACTCGATGTCCTCATAATACGTGTTCGTGCTCCATCGTATCATCGCTTTTCATCAGGCGAGACCGAGAAACATACCTTGGCTACACGTTTTTTTGAATCCATCTCACAGCATTCAACATCTACTTATTAACTTGCTTAACCCCTTCCTTGGTGACACCCCTGACGTCTTAGACAATCCTCAATGAGCTAAAATATCTTATAAAGTTAACTAGCCGTTAGATAAAACTTACAAGGTCAATTGACTGTACTACGTCATTGTAAGAACTCGTCTTGTCGAGATGGACTAGTAACCCGTTGTGCTCTCATGTTATGTGTGGCCCAACCTTCGACGTAATTACGTAAATCGATGTGTGGCTACGCGAACGGCCTTTCGCTTCTGTCGGATAAAAGTACTAATTTTACTTTTTTTTTTAATTTCTCTAATATCCCTAAAAATACAGGAATAATGGTTCTTAAGGGTTAAAAGCTATCACTATTTCAGCGGCTTAGTGGCGGCTGGCGGCGGATTCGGCCGCTAAGTTTCGTCCGATCCGGTCGAAATAGGAATTTCATTTTATTTATTATGAGTGGTGTTTCGGACGATACTTTTTTAAGCAAGTTTTGTACAGTCAGAATGTCAAACCTTAGATAGGGTTATCTTTTATTTAAGTAAAATTCAAAGAATTGTAGGACAAAAGTTAAAGTTTACAGCAAAATGTATTTACCTTTTTTTTCACATGTTAGAAAGAGACAGCAATACTTTGTAATGATAATTCTTTTTTATTGTGATTGTGTGTGCATCTAGCCAAAAGTTGAAAACAAACCGACCATTGAGAGATCACTCATGAATGTTTATTAAATTATAGTTATAACATTAGTTTGTATTTGGGTTGTCACGAACGGAAGAAAACCAAGTTTGTGGTAGGGAATAACGTCTATTGAGGCACACAATGTTTAGAACTAAGTTGCACAAAACAATCACAATTATCAATCAATGGTCGCGGACGCATACATTACATCGTGTACGTCACGACGGTAAGCGTGGGCCGACTGTCTGTCGCGCGTCCGAGCTCACTCGGCGCGCCGTCAGCGCGGTGCGGAAGCGCGGGGGGAAGGGTTGCTGTCCCACTCGTACCGCGCTAAGTAGGTACAAAATCAAAGCTCGGGCAGCGCGTTACACTCTCCCCCGTTTGACCAGGGAAGGGTCTCCCGAGTGGTCAAACAAAATAATAACAAGAGCGCTGCGGTTAAGTCACCTTCCGAGGGCGACCTCTATTGCGTTTAGGAATAATCGGCTCAGGACATTCACTCTCTCTAGCATGGTAAGGACGCAAATCTGACACGTGATACTTACCGAAGATTTCTCCTGTCTTACAATGAGCTAGGAGGTATGTGGTAGGACTCACCTTCTTAGAAACGACGTACGGTCCATCCCGTTTCGGATTAAATTTTGAGGTGACACCTTTTGCTGCGTTACTGAGCGTATGGGTCCGCATTAGGACTAAGTCTCCTTCCAGGTATTCATGGGTTGACGACCGACTCTTATCAGCATATGACTTACGGACATCTTGCTGCCGTTCCAGAGTCTCTTTGGCTGTCGAGACGGTATCTGCGAGTTTCAGCAGATAAGGCGTTATTTGGGGAACAAAATTCTCCGATTCCACTACTGCTCTTAGGTCTGCCTGAGCAGTTAAAGGTGACCGTAATTCACGACCGAAAGTCAAGTAAGCTGGGGTATGATCCGTAGACTTGGTTACTGAACTATTGAAAGCAAACCGTACAAACGGTATTACCTCTGGCCAAGTTTGATGGCGACCTTCCACTAAGATGGCGAGCTGAGCCTTTAGGTCCCTATTCTTCCGCTCAACAGGATTTGCCTCTGGATGATAAAAGGGCACCAGACTTTGTTTCACCCCTAGAACAAACATCGCCTTCTGCATAACATCTGCAACGAATTGCACTCCGTTATCAGAAATCATCCGTCTAGGAAGACCAAATCTCATAAATACCTCATTGACCAAAGTTTTAGCACATATCTCCGCTGTAGCTTCGGTGAGAGCGAAGACTTCCACCCACTTACTAGTGGTGTCCTCCACTATGAGGATCCATCTCTCGCCTTGGGGTCCTTTAGGCAACGGACCAAAAAGATCAGTTGCGATAGTTTCAAACCTTTGAGACGGGACAGGAGTTTGAAGCAAGCCGGCTGGTTTGAGTGTTGATGGTTTGTAGCGTTGACACTCGATGCAGGTCTTCAGGTACTCGGTTACAAACCGTCTCATACCAGGAAAATAGAATCGTTGCGAGATACGATGTATTGTTCTGTCAATACCACCATGAGCGGCGGTAGGCGAGTCATGACATTCGAACATGACGTCATTCCGCAGGCTGTCCGGTACGACGAGTTGAGGCTCCTCGGAATCAGTATCAGGGACATACCGATACAGAACACCTTGATTCAGGAGATAGCCTCTCTCAGACCAACGATTTATATTAAGTTCATCATTACCTTCGAGGTCATGGATGATCTTCGCAACTTCCGGATCAGCTAACTGCGCATCCCGGGTGGAAGTTGCATTCCAGCGCGGTACATCAACAACAACAGGACAGATAGCCAATTCAGATGCAGGACCATCTGCTGACGCCACGGGACGGCTGAGTGTATCGGCAAGTACGTTAACCTTACCTGGGGCATACTCGATACGCAGGTCGAAAGATTGCAACTTCAAGGCCCAACGTACTAATCTGCCACTTGGAGACTTGAGGGTGAACAGCCATTTCAAGGGTTGGTGATCTGTCATCACGTTGACCTGGTGACCATCGATGTAACCTCGGAAACGTTCCACTGCCCACACCACTGCGAGAGCCTCCCTCTCCGTGGTAGAATAATTCTGCTCGGCTGGAGTGAGCAGACGGCTGGCATATTCAATTGGGTGTTCCTGATTCGTTGACTCCCCCTGGAGTAAGGCTGCGCCTAGTGCATAATTACTGGCGTCAGTCCGCAATACGAATGGTTTCGTATAATCCGCTTGTACAAGAATGGGGGCCGTGGTTAGGAGTTTCTTAAGAGTTTCAAAAGATTTACCTTGCTCCAAACTCCATACCCACGCCTGAGACTTCTTAGTTAAGCGAGTAAGTGGTTCAGCCACTTTCGCAAAGTCTGGTATAAATTTGCGGAACCATGAACACGTCTGCAGGAAGGTGCGCAGCTGTTGAAGGCAAGTAGGCTCTTTCATACCTACTACGGCAAGTACCTTCCCCTCATCCGGGGATATACCTTCAGGTGATATCACGTGACCGAGGTACTTAACCTTTTCTCTGGCGAAGACACACTTGTCCCGATTCGCACGGAGCTTAAATAAGCGGAGACGGTCAAATACCGCACGAAGATCTAGCAAATGACGAGCATATGATTCAGATATCACAAGTATATCATCAAGGTACGTCAGTACGATGACATCCTTGAGTGATGATCCTGAACGGAAGCGGTCAATAAGCCTCTGGAACGTAGCCGGCGCATTCTTCAGACCAAAAGGCATTCGTAAGAACCGATACGTACCAAACGGCGTGACAAACGCGGTTTTATCCTGATCCTTAACTCTGCATTGCCAATAGCCACTCCGAAGGTCACAGGAACTCATCACGCAACCCTTCTTAGTAGACTGGAGCAACTCGTCAATACGCGGCATAGGATACGCATCTGTTTTCGTAACGGCGTTGAGCCGCCTATAATCAACACAAAACCTATACCCACCATTGGACTTAGGTACCAAAACAACCGGTGCGGACCATGCAGACTCGCACTCCTCAATAATTCCATCTTCTAACATCTTATCCAGTTCGATGCGAATTAACTCCTTCTTCGCTGGCGTAACACGGTACGGTGGTACTGCAATAGGAGGATGATCACCCGTATCTATATGATGTTCGGCAAATGGCGTCGGTTCCCCGTTTTTATCAAAAATATCGGAGTACTCACCGAGTAAATTCTCCAAACCACCACGCTCCTCCTCAGTCAACAGTGTGCCCTCATCTCCCCTCAGCAGGTTGAGAGAGGCACACTCCACCACCTCGCGAGAACTCTCCGTCAGTAGGGGGTGAATGACCTGAGGCCGATCAGCTGTATACCATGTCATAGAGGAAAAATTCAACACCAACTTAGACTTTGTAATGAAATCTATCCCTAATAACGTTTCGTTATTTGAAGCTTCGGGAAACACAACAAACTCAATAGGAATACACAAAGACATACAATTCACATTAACACATGTTAACAATACAATATTCGTACGAATACTACCATCAGCAAGTCTGACTGACATAGTCTGCGATTTAAATTTAACACCTAAACGCAGAAGAAGTGCATACAGCGTTGAACCCGCAATACTACGCCGGGCGGCAGTATCTATAAGCGCTGAACCACTATAACCTAATATCTCAATGTTCAAAATAGGTCGGTCCTGCGTAATGATATTATTCGTACTAGTACTGCTTTCATTACAACAGTCTTGTGTCGTGGTAAGTGAATAAAATACATTATGTTGAGGTTGTGGTTCATTTGAACTAATAACATTACAATTCAAACTCGATACATTACTTTTACAAGTAGGACAATTTGCTCGTACAAACCCTCTTTCACCACAACCATAACAAATAAGGCTAGACTTATTATTACTAGACGATACTTTAGAGTCTTTCTTCGGACAGAAATCCCGCGTATGACCTCGACTTTTACAATACACACAGAATAACTTCGATTCACTCGCGGTATTATTTTTATCGGCACTTATCACTTCGTTACACGTATTACGTACGGATCGAACCTGCGAACGCGAGATCGACTGCTGCGCTCCTGCACAACTGAGCGACGGTGTCGGCGCACCGTTTCCCGCCAAATTGATGCACGTGGCGGCGGCGGCGCGCGGCGCCCGCGGGCCGACCGGCGCGTACCGCGCGGGGGGCGTCGTCGTCTCCGTTGGCGCCGACTGCGAGGAAGTACTTGCACTGGAATTTTCTGTGATGGATTCCTCTATGTCTCGGGCTTTGTCGATTAACGACTCAATACTACTAACCGTATCCCGGGGTAATCGCTTTCGAATACGTTTATGTAATAATCCGTATATCATGTCTATCTTAGCTTCTTCGGGTAATACGTAAGGAAACTTGGCAATCATACCTCGTACACGCACGATGAAGGAGTCCGCGAGTTCATCATTTTGTTCGTTAGCGAATATCTTTCGATATAGCTTGTGAGCAGGACATGGAGTACCATACATACTACGTAGTCGTTTGACGGCTTCGGACCACGAGGACACCTCCGTCCGGATCCCTCTCCACCATACTGCAGCCTCACCGTGGAGCAGCATCGGGAGACCACGAAGCGCAAGGTCATCGTTAACTAATGCACACTCTTTGTACATCTCGACGGAGTCGATGAAGGCTTCCACAATTTCAGGATCTCGGTTCTGACCATCAAAACGTGCCGTACACTTGGACATATTGCCTGATTTGCTAGTCGACGGTGTCGGTGAGGGCGTCGCGGAAAAACCACCTGCCGCGTGCGATGCCATGAGGGATTCGACGAGCTGCCGATTTGCTTCCGCCTGAGTATTCGCGAAGGCGGTAAGAAATGAAGTCAGCTGGTCACCAGACATAAGCACTGGCGAAGGTCTTCTGGTTTCTTCATCCGAGCTAGACTGCGCGTCTACGTCACTTGCTTTTGGGTCCGTTCGTACTTTACGTGGAGGCATCTTCACTCTTTAAGTAGGTACCAGAGAACAGGAACACAGGAACACCGTAACTAAAGGCGAAAAACGTTAACGGTCGACAAGCACAAACTGGTTTAAACTGGTTCGCGGCCACGAGTTGGAGCGCCACTTATAACATTAGTTTGTATTTGGGTTGTCACGAACGGAAGAAAACCAAGTTTGTGGTAGGGAATAACGTCTATTGAGGCACACAATGTTTAGAACTAAGTTGCACAAAACAATCACAATTATCAATCAATGGTCGCGGACGCATACATTACATCGTGTACGTCACGACGGTAAGCGTGGGCCGACTGTCTGTCGCGCGTCCGAGCTCACTCGGCGCGCCGTCAGCGCGGTGCGGAAGCGCGGGGGGAAGGGTTGCTGTCCCACTCGTACCGCGCTAAGTAGGTACAAAATCAAAGCTCGGGCAGCGCGTTACATAGTGATATTTTTACGTGGCCTCAAAGTAAAATAGGTAATATTCAATTATGTTTCTGACGTTACTTTGCCTCTTAAAAGGGTTCGGCCGAAAAACCACTCAAAAATATTAATAGTTAAGAAATTCCTGTTTCGACCGCATCGGACGAAACTCAGCGGCCGAATCACCTACTAAGCCATTTCATTGTGTAAAGGGTAAAGTTGCTTAATCCCAAAACTTTTCTTCGCGTCTTTAAGGTGCCGAGCCCGACTCTACACGGAACTTTTTTATTCCAACTAAGTATAAAGAGACTATCAGACCATGCTGTTAGGCACTTGCACTTTATCAACAACGAACAACGATGAGTCAGAGGAGAGGTAATAAACACCTGTTCGAGCGTTCGGAGAAACAGACGTTACGTGTCTGTACAACGAAGGATTATTAAATTGACTTGTGTAGAACACTGTATTTTTGTGGGTTTGTATTTTTTTATTCTATTTATTTATATTGTATGAAGAAAATATATATTCAAACATGAATAAGGGAATGATACTAATTCATTCATATTTATAACCCAGCTGTTTCACCCGCATGGCAATACCCACAGAAATTGTTACATTTTTCTGGCGTAATAATGGACTGTCCATAAAAAGTATGAAGCTGAGAATATTATTTAATGCTGCTAAAGCTGTTTTATATCATAAAGCCATTTATTATTGAACTACTGATCAAAACTAAGTTTGTGCTGATTAAAATTTAGTCTGTAAACTTGATGTTGAGTAATCAAAGTCTAGGTACTTTAGCCTTAAAACCTATCAAACTTTGGCAATAAACTAGAATGACACGTTCTAAACGGGGCTCGCTAAGGACAGAGCCTGCCTGGGTTGCGGAATTTGTTCAAAATAGTCACCACGGCCCTGGAAGGCAAAGGGCATGACATTAGGAGGACCACGGATGGGTTTTAGTCGGTAATAGTCTGATTCTCTCTTACTCTCCGCCAAGAGCGGAAGGAGTCCTTTTAAGATTTCCCAAAGTTACTTAAAAAAGATAAAAAGGTTCTGAACTCCTAATACTAAGTTCAGAAGCCGGTCATTATCTTCAAATACAAATACAAAATCCTTTATTTCAAATACACCAGTTACAGGCACTTTTGAACAGTCAAGGTCTGTCAGTCAAATAGATGAAGCTAATTCTGCCGCGCTAGCAACAAGAGCAGCAAGTAGTTCTGCAACAAAACACGGCAGTTGCACGTTCCAAAGAGTAGATCCTATCGTGAAGAACGTGCAAACTACTCCATGGACATCTTTTACAAACCGAGACTTCAACCCCTTACCCTTAGCTGCCTCACGATAGACCAGGGGCCCGACTCTGCTATTTTTATAAATTTGTCATTCCGACACGATCCCATTGTCATGCCATTGTCATTTTGCTAAAAGTTCGTAATCTGCTAAATTCATAATCGCACGGTCACTGGCTCGTCAGTGGCCGGTCACTGGGACGTCAGTGGTCTGGTAATAGAATTGCGGTAGATTGCCATTATTATAAAACCGAGTTAAATTTGAGCATTTATTCATGCCAGATTTTATTTATATTTAGTTTTACATATTATTTATTAGTGTTATAAGCAATCTGAAGTAGTGAGAAGTTCGTAAATACTAAATCTGTCATTATGTACGAGATTACCATTCATATGGCTTTCTTTCAATGGCGTGTCAGTGGTTGATCATTGGAATGTCATAATGACGCCATTATGATACCATTATGTTAGTAGATTACCAAACTTGTCAAAATCAACCATTTTTAAATCAGTGATCGACCATTCTGACACTATTGTAATAGCAGACTCGGGCCCCAGTTCTCGATACGCAGACCGATGACGTACGCTTATCGGATACAGTATCAACATTTTATAAACAACACCAGTGAACGGTAACACACGGCGGCACATTTTCACGTCAATAAGGAAGTGTTGGAAAAGCTTCCCTATTGCCATGGGAAAAATAGAAATTGTGTCAGCTGTTTTTCCTCCGCGTTGCGATTGCGAGTCAACAAAGGAAATAGATTGGATTAGTTACTTTGTTTGTTGACGGTATGGTGTTATGCGGTGACGTTATCGTAGGGATTTGTAAGATTTGTTCAGTTCAGACTTACAGATATTGGTATTATAAAAATTCTAATAGGAAAAATTGTTACAGTCTATAGATTACTTCAGTACCGTTCGAAGGGGTTCGTTCGTATAGGTAACGTTCGAAGGGGAGTGTCACTGCGTTTAAATGTGGAAGAACAAGACATAGCTCTGCTGTGAAATACTTAATTGATTTTAAGAAAACCAGAATATAAATTCTTCTACTAAATACTTAATCAAATAGAGCACCAATATTGTATTTACATTTATAATAATGTATATGGGTCAAGGTCACTTAATTACGTATTAAAATAATTGAGCCCTTTACCTAACTCTGTACTCGTCTCCACTTAAGAGTAAGTACTAGTTAGTATTTAAGTAGGTCAAGGTCAATCGTATGCATTTTTAAAAAGATATGCAGCATAGTAACCTTACTTACCTGTATAATTATGCATTGCTTTCTCCGCTGAGCATATTGTTTAGGGTTCAAGGCTATTCTGATGTGTTGAATATAAAAACGGCTTTCTCTTAATCCCCTCTGTATAAAAGTATTTATACGATTCTTCAACAGAACGCTAGCACCTGAGGCTTGATCTACATACCGTCCTAGAATAGAATAGAATATAACATAATAGAATAGCATTTATTTGCAAATATGGGTAGTAAACTCTTTAGCTAAAAGGAACGCGTGTTTATGTTAAAACTACTAATTAAGATTAAATCTCTTACGTGACATTCAACTACCCATTTCAAAGCATCAAAATCATGATTAACAGCTTTTTTGTTCCAAGGTAGCTTCGACCTTGAGTAGTACTAAAACTACGAGTATAAATACCTTCTCACAAAAAATATATCAAACGTAGCAATTTATAGTTTTTATAGTCGCCGTGAACTCGACCTTAACAGTGGGACTGGCTATTACCGACACACGGATCGCTCTACAATTAAATAAAATGAACAACTCCCACGCAAGTATTTCTCTGTATTTCTCGTAGCTTTTACACACGTATAAGTTTTTCTAAACAAATATTTTGAGAGCTAGAACTGTTTGTTTAAATGACTGTAAAAGGTAATCTCTGGAAGAGTTAGGTAGGCTCTGTAAGAGCTGATCCGATTTCAAAATTCTTTAACTGATAGAAACCACATCATTTCGAGAAATGTAATAATCTTTACGTTCAAATTTTCATAACAAGTATGTAGCCAATTAAATAAAAATAATGGAGTTTCATCTGTCAGTTAACTGCTATTCAGTGGCAGAACTAAAATACTTTTGAGCATATCTTTATTTAAACTTTGTTACGAGAATAAACGCTATTTAAATTTTTGCTAATCAATCCAGTCCGCTAAATGAATAAGTAGGTCAACAAATATTTGTCCCGAATCCGGACGAAACGGAATAAAATACTTACGCTTCAAAACTAGCTTATGTAGGCGAGGCGAACATAGTTTATATTCGTGCCATTTTTACTCAGGATGTCTGAATTTCGACCGAAAATTGGGACAGTTATTATATATTAAATATTTTCAATAATCTATGCTTCTATATCTATACTAATATTATAAAGAGGTAACATTTGTTTGTAAGTTTGTATGTAGGGGGTAATCTCAGGAACTATTGGTCCGATTTAAAAAAATCTTTCAGTATTAGATAGCCCATGTATCGAGGAAGGATAGGATATGGGTTACATATCATCACGCTAAGACTAAAAGGAGCCGAGCATTCATGGAAAATGTGACGCAGACGAAGTATAATAATTAACTAGCTGACCCACGCAACTTCGATTTTTTTCGGACCAGTAGTTCCTGAGATTACCCCCTACATACAAACTTACAAACAAATGTTACCTCTTTATAATATTAGTATGGATTTAGGTTTCGTTAAGTGTTTGTTTTGCTGGGCCAAAATTAAACTGGCGTAGTGTTTGCTAAAAGAGAAATCGATACTGAACTGACATGGTATCGGAAAAGCAATCGTTTATTTGATAGACCAGATGTGACATTTACCCAATTCTTTGTTGACTAAGTAATAATCTTTACCATATCGACTTTATTTCAAAACAGTATTTTCTCAAAGAATGGTACTCAATATTCTCTCCAGTTCTCATAAAACGTAGCAGGAATTCTTTCGTGTTTCACTATCAAAAATATAAAGTACTCTTTGAACGTTAAAGTATTTTTATAAAGACCTGCCACAGGCTCTTATCCCCCGTGGTCAAGAACGCCGTATAGCCGAGATTTTTCTCTTGTATCTCGCAAAGAACGCTGTCCTTGTATGTGAAATATTTAGAGAGCGTGGAACTCGAATAAATTCAGGAGCAGCGAATAGCGATGGCGAAATGTGTTCTGTAGATACGCTATATAGGTTGGCTGTTGGATATTTTATTTGCTTTCAACTTTAACCTACTTTTTCCTACCGAATGCGGCTTTAGATTGTGTTTACCAATTCCAAGTACAGTGATTGATAGACGTGTGCCTGCTGCCATGAATGAAACGTGTGTTACCTTTACTATTTGCGATATTTATACGAGCAATATTAACCAGCAGCGTAATTATTTATCGAGCTAGAATGACATAGATCAGGTTAAGATAAATGTACTAAGAATTGTATCACATTTAGTTTTATTAGGACGCACGTGTCTTTTAGAGTACACGAGGAAATCGGTGACTGAAGAGTTTAGGAAAAAGTGGTACCATACGCATGATACCGCTTTATGCATATGATGCCGAGGAATGAGGAACAAGTCGTGAGCAAAGTTTGATTAAGAATGTGGATGGCTATAAGAGAAATTACTAAAAATACGGACGAAGAACGATGGAGACTCATCATCTGCCTAGCCTTTTCCCAACTACATTGGGGTCGGCTTCCAGTCAAAGTGGATTCAGCTGAATACCATTATTTTACGTGGAGCGGACTGACTACCAGACCTCCACAACCTATTAACTGGGTTACACGGTATTTCTTGGCAAGACTGGAGTCAGATTTACTGGCTTCTGACAATCCGTAACGACTGCCAAAGATCTTCAAATGACAGCCGGGACCAACGGCTTAACGTACTTTCCGAGGCACGGATGAAACTCGATATGTTAAGATGATCACCCATCCACAGACCAACCTTGGCAAGCGTTGCTTAACGTTGAAGATCGACCCGTGCGGCTGTTGTTATTTAGACACGATCTCCTCAGATATGAATGTTAATACAAGAAGTATCGAAGAAGACATGGTCGCCAACCCCAAATAAATTGCTAAGGACTAGAAAGTGATGAGATGAGATGCAATTTAGTAATGGTAATATTTGTCATTAACTAAATTAGTTGGCTTAGGTTGAAGAGAGGAATACAATGTTAATTATCTGAGATGAAAGTGAAAACGTGTCTATAGGCTGCATGCGCCTCAACGATTTGAATGAGAGCTGCCAAGTCGTTTTGGCACGTGCTGTGTAATAACGGCAATTGGTATTTAATGAACGTAATAACGCAGCACTATGTGGGGGTTTGATCTTATAATATAAAGCATGGCAATGACACTACACTTAAGCAATATCTTACTTACATACATAAGACGGTCGATTTTCTAGCTGAAACTAAGCAATTTTGAACAAGTAATCAAATCAAATGTAAGCATTTATTTCAATTAAACCATTTACAGTAACTTTTGAACTGTCAAGGTCGGTCGGTCCAAAAAGATGAAGCTATTTGCACGTTCCAAAGCGTAGATCTCTATGGGGAAGAACGTGCAAGAAACTCGGACACTCTTTTAAAAATAATATAATATTGTTACAAAGTTGGTTTACAGCGGGTTGAAATTATACATACGTGTGAGAAAGACGTTAAAGACGAGAAGGATAAAAGCGTCCGGGATAACAAAAGAACAATTCAAAGAAATAATTAAAATAAACCATAGTAGTTGAGAAATGACCAGTCCTAACTGACAGCGCCCGTTCACGAACATGACGCATGCGCCAGCACCATTCGGCTCAACCATTTTGAAGGGAGCCAAATGATCAAACGCATAAAAAAAAACTATTCTATTCTATTCATACACCATCATCAACTATACTTTTTTTTTGCATGACACTCCCAATCGCCAGGGTACATTCAAGTCAAAACTGATACACGTGCCGTTATAAAAAAAAACTAATAGTATAAAAAGGTCTAATTGTTTCACTTGTTCATTTTCACTGACTGACAATCGCTGGGTGCTACGTTACTTTTTACCCCGGATTATTACACGTAACCTTTGGGATAGACACAGGGTGCGATGCCGTGGGAAAGCTAGACAGTAATATCTACATACTACTAAAACAGAACCAGTATCGTATGCATTATCAGTCACTAGCTGACCCGTGCAACGTCGTCTGCGTAACATTTTTCATTACTGCTCCGCTCCTATTGGTCTTAGCGTGATGATATATATATAAATGGGCTATCTAATACTGAAATAATTTTTCAAATCGGACCAGTAGTTCCTGAGATTAGCGCGTTCAACCAAACAAACAAACAAACAATCAATCAAACAAACAAACTCTTCTGCTTTATAATATTAGTATATACTAGCTTCTGCCAGCGGCTTCGCCCGCGTGATCCCTAGGGAACATGTTCCCGGGATTAAAAGTAACTTATGTGCTATTCCAGACTATAATCTATCTTTGTTCTAAATTTCATTAAGATCCGTTAAGCCGTTCTGGCGTGATTGAGTAACAAACAACCAAACTTTCACATTTTCATTTTTTTTTTGTTGATTGTAGCGTGATGAAAAGTATACTATAATCTGCTCAGGAGTATGGATAATAATTGTACCAAGTTTCGTTAAAATCCGTCGAGTAGTTTTTGTTTCTATAACGGTTATACAGACAGACAGACAGACAGACAGACAGACAAAAATTTTACTGATTGCATTTTTGGCATCAGTATTGATCCCTCATCACCCCCTGATAATTATTTTGGAAATATATTTCATGTACAGAATTGACCTCTCTACAGATTTATTGTAAGTATAGATATAGGTATAGTATAGATTAGTATAGATTACTTTCCTATTGAAACGAAATCGGCGCAATTGGTATTTTCTAAGATAACTTTCTCATAATAATGGTGATAGAATGTTACAAAAAGAAAACTAAATGGTCCACAATTCACACGTAACAGGAGACTACTGTATACTGTGTACTGGTATTGTAGACGGCTATCTTATCTGACCCCATATTTATAGAGCACGCGAACGGTCGTTAAATTGCACCTGTGTCTGAACAAACGAGACGTTTCATATTTATTATGGAAAGGTCTAGTTATTTAGTATCTGTGACGTGTCTTTGTAACGTAACGAAGACATTAAAATATCGTTATGTTAACTTGGAAATTCTTTTTAAGTACCTAAAACATATTTATGATGAGCTATTTATCTATTGAGTCTTTTTCATCAGTCAATTATTTTCTCTTCTCCTTTACCGTTGTCTTCATTGTTGAAAGTCGTGTCTAGTCTGAGGTATTGATCACTTGGTGCACTATGCTCTTCCACTTCCTAGATACATATGTGGACGGAAAGTAACACCAAAGTCAGTTTTTTTAAATGATCAAGTTTGCTATAATTGATATACCTATAATCTTAGTATTGGGCGAGCCAACATGAGAAAATAAGTAGACAATAGTTTAGTCTAGTCTCAACGATGATCTACACAACATGAAGCATCTGTCAGTCGTTAGATGACGATTAGATCAGCATAATTCAGCCGTCGTCGGTGCTTATGCCAGATGCATCTCAGGAGTTATAACTACCGCGTAAATAGGAATAGTTCTGCATCGCATTAGATCTAACGACTTACTCTTGGGCAAACATCACGTCGTCAACTACTGTGCTAATGAATGCAATAATCACTTATAGAACTTCAAAGATAAGGCTACAATGTAGTATGCATTTACACAGAAATAAGATAATAACAAGTGACGGAATATAAACAAGGTTTATAATGAAAAACATAATGAATAATAACACGTTTTTTTATCGTCTGCGGTGAGCAATTGCTTCATTCAATATTTATTATCTGAAACGTACCTTGCAGTTATACGTTTTATCTTTATTGTTGGGCTTGTGAACGAATGGTTTAAACCAGGTTTGCCAGGTGGAAGAATTCTTGACTGGACAGTCCTGTTTCCACAGGACGTGTGTCCGTGTTAAGAATGTCGTCGGATTATGGAAATTGTAATTCTAAATGTGGTGTTGTTAAACACTGAGTCATTTAAATTATGATAAATTGAATATCGTAAGGTTTCTTAAAAATTCCATTCTAATAACTATGCTATTAAATCTAATGATCTATTAGGTGATTATAAACCATATTGACAACCATTTTAACTTAAGACCAAGATAAATCTTGGCCACAATTCCGAACAACTGATACTAAAGAAATGTAGTCCCACTGAGTTGAACTCGGGGCCATTGCCATCTAATTTAAGAGGACCGGTTTAATCTAAACTAAAGCGATCGAACCCTAGCATTAGACTGTGGGAAAGGCTAGAAAGCTTGGCCGCTAAAACACTGCCTGTCGAACGATAAATGTTGTACTACAAGGTCCAACAGCTAGAGCGCTTGAACAACCGATTTATCTCAATGGCATGTCACAAATAGTACTAGGTTGATAAGCAAGAACATACTTTTTGTGGGATTAGTTTAGAACTTGTTTATAAAGGTCACCGCACGTGGTGAGATCAGTATAAACATAGAATCTCACGAAATAATCACATAGCAGCCAGTGTATAACATGTAAATTACTGGTCGTTGCATCCGGTTAAATTGAAACCGACACAACATAATTCGGAAAAGACTAGGCAGATGGTGATGACCGGGCTCATACTGTTACAGGTACAGGTAAGTATTTAATTCGTGTCATTGTAGGCATGAAATCGTCGGTGACGTGAAAACACACGGTACCATTTTGATAAAATATTGGAACCTAAAGGTGGAACTGACCATGTAGTGTATCAGTCGAAGTCAAATCGTAAAAGAGCCCATTTCGTGGTCGTGGTGAGGTTAAGTAAGGTTTGATGTGGCCATTTCATGAAGTGGCCAACCATTATAATTATGTAATGGCCAACCACTTCATAAAATAGTCAATTCGACGCTTTGTTTGGGATTGTAAGTATTCCATTTCACTTCGAAATTGTTCACTGGTAATATTACTAAAACAATTTATAAAAAAGGGTTATTATGGCATCGTAACGTCGTGAACTCGTGACTGACTGCGGAGGCTTCACTTTAAAATATCAGAAGGAACTTGTTTCCGCTAATAGGGCAACTAATCTTTTAGCAACGTTTTTATAGCCATTTTTATTTTGATCGATACCAGGCGCCTTCCGTTGTCATGTCGTAATGTGTCAATTACTGGTGATCGAACATCTACATATACATCCCTAATCTGCTGTCTCAGAGACGGGTATTAGTTTTTTGTTTATATTATTGAGCTAAAGAACGATTTGCAGTGTGATTAAAGATAATGTAAGCCTCTTTAGTAATTTAGAGCCATTTATTATTTATTTGAATTTTGTGGAGTAAGTTAGGCCGTTGGTCCCGGTTGTTATTTTTAGGATTTGGACAGAGGTAACGGGTAGTCAGAGAATCTGACATCAGTAATGCCAAGAGGTTTCGTTTTCAACAGTTCTGGGTTGTGGAGGTCGAATAGGCAGATAGCTCTCCAAATAAAATACTGGTACCTACTCAGCTGTATCTTATTAAACTGAAAGCCGACCCCAACATAGGTAGGAAAAGACTAGGCGGATTGATTGGTTTTATAAGGAACCAGTTAGCCAGTTTTTAAAGGGCAAAGCAACAACTTTCAGGTTGACTAATTTTCCTGGGTTGCGGAATTTATTCTAAAGTCACGGTGGCCCTGGAACGCAAAGGGTATTTGGAGGAACACGGACCAGTTTTAGTCAGTAAGAGTCTGGCACTCCCTTCTGCTCCTCCCAGAGTGGGAAGAGTCATTTGATGATGTCCAACATTAAAAAAAAATTTGCTTAATTTTCGTAATCGGATTTCAATAACGTTAGCTTTGATAAAATAATAGTATAAGAAGATACACGTGCCAAAGGTTAGAAGGTTGTTAATTGGTTGCAGACTGTAGTACCATCGCGTCGTGACCTAATTAGATAATATTTAATTATTCCTCTCGGGTCACTTCATATAAATTCGTTGTTGGTACTTCAGACAGCTATTCAGTTTCTCTATTAAATTTATTTCTATTCATTTGTGCTATTGAGCAGTCTGCTACATTTAAGACTTAAGTAATTAAGAGTATGTTTGAATCTATTAACATAACTGTATGCCCCAAATTCTAGAGTTTAGACGTTCCTATGGAAAATAGCTAATTCACGAATGCGTGGCTCAAGGATCATCTTTTACTAATTGCGGTAAGATCTTTGAATCACTCCTTTTCCACATTTGTAGTAAACAGAAATCTATATATTTGTATCTAACTTAACCGTTATAACAGCAGGTAACTAACATAAGCACTTCGTACTTCAATGGGCATGCGTGCTGAACCGACCATTGAAGGACAGTTCCACTGTACATCTTAATAGCTGGGACATAAGTAGTAATTTTTAGGGTTCCGTTCCCGAAGAGTTACAAACGGAACCCCATTACTAAGCCTCCGCTGTTCATCCGTCTGTCAGCGGGCTATATCTCAAGAACCGTAATAGGTAGACGGTTGCAACACATATTGTGTATTTCTATTACCGCTATAACAACAAATAATAAAAATTAAGGCTTATGGTATGGAACCCTTCCTGTGCGAGTCCGACTCAAAATTGGCCGATTTTTTTCTTTTATTATTCCATTACCAGGCGTCTTCCTTCGCCATTCAAAACGTTCGCGAAGTGAATACGCGATCGACGCAATCAAATGAACATGACAATCGCGTATTGGCGCAATTATCGCTTTGTATTAGAATGTATTTGAAATTCTCCTTTTCCGGCTACGTAAAGCTTTCACGTTATGTGTACAAAGTGTCAACTAACCAGCGCTGCTCTTGTGATGTAGTCAGTCCGCGATCACCGCTCCATCGGCACACCGGCATTGACTTGACGCCGGCGTCGGCGCCACAGCGGACGCACACACGCACACACACACACTGGCACTGCCACTGGCACTATCTGGCACTATGCAGCCAACACTGGCACTCGCGCACCACACTGTATGGACACACGACGTACGGCGGCGTTGCCGTCCGAAACTTCACTGATCACTGCGTCCGAATGCTTTCACTGCACCTGTAACAAGTGATAAAGTCACGTTAGATTTTATTCTGGTAAATGATTTGGGACAGCTGACAGTTTAAAGTTGTATGATATTGTTTGAATAGGCTGATGCGGTAGTTAAAATTGTGTACAATGTAGACGACAGTCCAGCAGATGATTTCATTTTATCATGTAACACCTCTTCTAAGCAATCGTAAAATAAACCTTCAAAATGGTTCGTGCAATGCAGATTGAACAAGATTCAATCAAATTGCATCACTACATTCACGGGATTAAACCACCCTACAGCCCTTAACTCCTTTTAAAAGAAAACGTCAACGTTTAACCAATACCGGTCGGTGCGCGGTCTTTATAAAAGGAGTTTCATGCGTCCCTTCATCTCCCTAGATTACAACAGGTTGCAAGCAAAGGGTCAAAGTTCGTCGACCCCTCTCTGAAAGAAGTTTGTGCCAATATGGACAAACCTGTTTCATTGAATAGCTGTATAAACGTGAACAGGACAATGCATCACCTGCAAAATGTTTACGAAATGTAGTTAAAAATTCCCGGTTGTAGGAAGTGGAGATAAATCTTGTTGTAAAAGGGTATAAAATGATACATAATATAGCATTAGCTACATCTCGGTGGTCTAAAGTCGTTATTTAGTTTTACGTGGCTACGTCTGGTCGTAGCGTCGACGTGATATTTTACGGTCTATAAACGGAGGGAACAACATTGTTGCTTTAGAGCCGAGGGCATTACCTGCATTGTTTCATACAAACTAACACGTACGATACTATGGTATGAATGCTAGTATGTAAACATGGCAAGCGATTTTGTGTGCTATTGATGGTTCGCCGACTAACGGGCTAGAGGAAATGCTTTGTCATTAAAATAGTCCTTTTAGGACGCCGCGCCGTCGTCCTCAAAGTTTATGTTGATATTTCACTATGGCACTTACTGAGGGATCTGGCAGTTCTGCATGAAGTATTAATAGGTTTTAGGAAACTTAGTAATATCCCTGTATGTGTAACCCAATGTCTTGCATTAATTTACTCTAAAAAGTCATATTGAACAATAGATGGCGCAGCAGAATGACTTTTACTGAGTTTCCTTAATTAAATATTAAGATCCATTAACAATGTTTAAAAGTAAACACGTATAAACTTTCCAAATAAGGTGACACTCATTGCCGATTGGTATCTTAACTTCTGACAGTTAATTCAATTGATATTTGGTTCACTTACGAAATTGAAAAACCCACGCATCATCAATTTCGAAATTGAGGGACTATTTGAAGAGTTACATTACAAAATTATAAATAAGTAGCGACGCCATATGCCAACATAAATCAACCACAAACTACTAAATGAATGAGGTCAGAAAACCAATCAAAGAGATCACTTCCGCTATAATCCCTTTTAAACTTCGTACCAACTTTGCTGTCGAACTAAAAGTTGTGAGCGCGACTGCACAAACTTGCAGAGCCGTTGTAACTTTGTAAGCTTGCTTAAATAGCATCCGTGTGTAGTCTACCATATGCAAACAAGTAAAAACTACAGGTCAGGCGAGTAAGCAAAGTGAGCTAACTGCAAACAGATCACCGATTCATATAATCCCTAGTGTTCGCATCAACTTCGTCGCAACTAAAAGTTGTGAGCTCGAGTGTACAGCTACAGAGGCGTGTAGACGCGCCAAGTATGCCGTAGTCATTTCCGTAAAAAGCATCTGTCGAGACGAGGAACAACTCGGCCGAACATTGCTGGCAAAACTACACGAGAAACTTTTAATTGAAAGGAGCATTGATCGCGTCCGGTAAGACGTGACAGCTGCGACCAATCATTACGGTTATTCGGAATGATAAGAGTTGAACTATAGACAAAACAATCTTGGTATTACTACGTCGTGTGTAAAAAAAAGTAATATTGAAAAAGTAATTATTGAATCATCCTATAACAAACAAATTGAGTCATCTCAACCTGTGGACTAAAGAATAATCACATTGTCTGCATGTCTTCGTATATTCAAAGAATTGGCTCCTTTACACCCATTTAAAATTTCAAATTCAGCGTTGTCTAAACGCGAATCGGTTCCAGATGAAAATAAAACGAAATCTAGTGTTAAAGTTGAGAGTTTTGCGGACTTTTTATTCAGTCTGATGTTATCTTCGATGAAAAGTGCTTTAGTAGCACTTACCAATGTCGATTGTAGTTTTGCAAACAATAGGACATCAGCATCTAAAAGCGTTAGCATATTATACACACGTAGGTATATCCTTATTTTTTGGAACAGTGATTTTGAAAGCCCATCTCAAAACCGTTTTCTTTAATCGATGAATAAACTGACAACGTCAGTCAGTGCCATAGAAACTGCTAATCCTGCTTTTTTTAGCAACTCATGTTATCTGTAGGTAGTCATTAGCCGAACATGACAAGTCTCAGTTGATCAATCAGTAACCGTTCCGAATGGACAGCGGTGGGCCATATGCGGAGTATTGCGGAGTAATTGTACGTTGCGTTCCCAAGATTTCAACAGTTAAGTCTGCTAACTGTAAAAACATTTCGTTCAATTATAAAGATAAGTGGTATTGATAATGATATTGAGCTGTCAGTAAAGCCAGCTGGTTGAGTAATGGCGGCGGCTATTTTCCAATTTTACAATGAATCAGTTTGAGTGGCCACTTCTTTGTTAGATCCGAAGATAATGTTACTTCCGTATGTCGGTCGTAAGAGACTGGTTTTCTCAATTTCCGTATTGTAATCGTACTTTCAATTATCGCTATAATTGTTGCGTTTGAAGTTACTTTCTTTTCTTGTCCGAATGGCTGTATAAAAGTATACAATAAAAATAATGTTTCTTTTGTTACGATGTAACTGGAGTAAGATTGCGACTGGTTTTTATTTGAGCTCGCCGCCTTGTGGTTCAATTTACGTTTACTTTGAATCCATTTATAACTTTTCACGTATCTGTGTAAAAACTGCATCGGGAGCTGGACTGTTCTAAATGTTAACAGACTTATTTAAAAGGAAAAGAAATCGGGAATGTAGTTCGAATTTAAAGTGAAGTCAAAGCAGCCACTTTTAATTCCTTTCGGCGTGCCTGCCAGCTCGGAGAGCGGGAACGTCGACGGTCGCGTAAAGAACACCGCATACATCTCAAACTGGAATCCACGGTGTCCCGACAGATAGATGTGTGCAATCCACATCGCTATCTGTTTAATTAACGTTCGGGAAGCGTTTTCTTATCGACGAATGGCGATGGTTACTTGAAACCGATAAATTGTTATTGCACGTCGGGTCGTTGGACTATCGATTGGTGAGCTTGGCTCAGTAAACTTACTGTTCCAAGGAGCCAACGCCGACTGGTTTTGGCAAGGCTTTCTCTGCGCCTTGCTGCTTGTTTTTTCGGACTAAAAAGCTCAACTTATCTGGCGATTAAATTTTAACATGAGTTTATGTTTATCATTTAAAAGAAAACTTCCAAGGCAACAATACATAATTTGTGCAGTACTGCCAAAACAGCAGAAACCGGATGCCTAAGGATACTTCAAGTACCTACTTGATTACTAACTAGAAAACTCCTACACACATATCTATCTATATCTATCTATACTTATAATAAATCTGTAGAGAGGTCAATTCTGTACATGAAATATATTTCCAAAATAACTATCAGGGGGTGATTAGGGATCGATACTGATGCCAAAAATGCAATCAGTAAATTTTTTGTCTGTCTGTCTGTCTGTCTGTCTGTCTGTCTGTCTGTATAACCGTTATAGAAACAAAAACTACTCGACGGATTTTAACGAAACTTGGTACAATTATTCTTCATACTCCTGAGCAGGTTATAGTATACTTTTCATCACGCTACAATCAATAGGAGCAGAGCAGTGAAGGGAAATGTTGGGAAAACGGGAGAAGTTACTCCATTTTTTAAGCTTCCGTCGCGTGTGCAACCTTAATGGTTAAAGCTACACAGAAATCATGTATGACGGAAATGTTCTCCTTAAAATTATGTAAAAAATATCCCACGACAGCATATGTCTATCTTTTATGATTGACGCACAATAACACGTGTAACTCCCGATAGCTTAGCAGTTCGAAGCTTTCTGATTGTATTTGTCTACTCTTACGTTTATAAAACTCTCAGTCGTCCCTAATTAACATTAATAAAAGTTAACATTATTAACTATTCCATAAAGAAGGATCATAGAAATCGGTATAGAAACACCAAAGTTATAATTGAAATACGCTAATAATAAGCCATCGCGCGTGAATACTGAATCATGCTATAATTTAAGGATTATTTTTGTATAAGGTCGCGAACGCGACACACAGGCAGGCGGCTAGCTTGGCGCCTAGAGGCTAGCGAGTAGCTTCGGAAAATGGCTTACGACAGTTTGCAATATCCTTTAATAATTATAATGTCGAGGGGAAGATGGTTATAATTTCGCTTTACACCAAACGAGTAATATTATAAATGTGAAAGTTTGGTTGTTTGTTACTCAATTAGGCCAGAACGGCTTAACGGATCTTAATGAAATTTAGAACAAAGATAGATTATAGTCTGGAATAGCACATAAGCTACTTTGCATCCCGGGAATATGTTCCCTAGGGATCACGCGGGCGAAGCCGCTGGCAGAAGCTAGTTCAAAACTAAAATAAAACAACACAATACCAAAATAAACGGATCACTGAGCGAAAACCATGCTCTAATTCACAACGCTTTCAAAATCGATCACTTTAAACGAACCCGGTTCCCCATACACGTCAAATAGAACCCCTTTCACCGCCAACACAGTGAGATATAGGACCGCTTTGTCCGACCACAGAACTAGTCGCCGATATTATCAGATGAGAGAGACACAGACTCGTTTCCGAAGTAGACACACTGATTCACCGTGTACAAAACTGATAGCATTTCGAGGGTATACCGTACGCCTCAGTTCGTTAATTGGAAAGCGATGTTTAATTACAGATATCTGTGTTCGTCCTTCCGAGGGTAGTTGCACAAACATGATAATTTACTGGCACACGATAATCTTTGACAAGCGATCCCTTTGAGAGGGTATTGATTGCTTTGCTCCCAAGAGTAATGTAGGCGGATAAGACAATGACCAATTACCATTTGATTAATTACGCTAGACAAGCCTACGTGCTGGGATTTGATTGATTCTGTACACGAAAGGTGATTGACTGTACTCATGAAAATGTACGCTTTTTCTTGGTAAAAGCCTACAATGTTAATGTACAAACATCGTAGTAATTATGTAAGTTAATGGAATGGTAAGCAAATGAAACGATTTCATGGAAATCCTTAATTACGTTACAAAATGTCGTACAGCCAATAATGTTCGTTCTAAATTACACGCTTTAATGAGTACAATTATCTTCCATTTCTGGCCTCGGGCAGTTAACAATAAACGAATTAAAATGCACAATATCATCAAAAGAATAATCCTTAGAATCGGTTCCATTTCGGACGATAACTTCAACAAATCTAGTTCAATATATTTCGCGGAATCAGTACATGACACAAAAACATGACAGGCCAAAAGTAGGACGAACTTTAACGCCCAAAACAGAAATAAATTTTCCCTGGACAAAGTAAAGAGTGACAGCTTCCAGAAGCTTTAATATTCTAGAATAGTCTAGAACTGACATTTGGTCATGATTATGAAATAATAAGATTCCACTGAAGGGGTTATAATTCAGAGTGCACGAACGAGATTTCCGCAATAAACTCGTAAATAGACCCATCACATCAGTATTCTGTACAGCATCGTTCACAAATTGAACACACACAAAACACTTTGATTACTGATCCAAACAGTTTCATGTAACACACCTCCTTTGATGAATGGAACATAATTTCTCACGATGGATGATTAAGGGACTACTCACACTTATTCAGCTCCATTCGCGTTTTGCTGAACCATTTTAGTCACATTTGTACAGATTTGCTTCTATCAGCCGCGTACAGCGTCGTAAGAATGAGAAGGCGGCAGCTGCAGAACAGCGCAGAAAACTATCTGTAGCACTCGCATGATGGTAACACATTTGTCCTTATTTAATAATTGTTTACCGCGAAAGTCTCTATACAATATCGTGGTTTTCTATGGGCAAAAGCTGAATAGAAAGTGTGCTTAGTCCCTAAGACTGCGAGTCGGCGACCTATTTCCGAAGTTCCATCCGAATTTCACTCCATCACGCTAGCAGGATACAAGACGGATCAATTTGAATATTCAACGGTTAGCGAACAAGAGTTTGATAGTCTGGAAGCTTTCTGCTATAGACCAAGCAAAGATACAGGCAAACTTTCGCCTTAGCTTGTTAGTGGGTGCAGACGAGGTAATTTTACACAGTTTGGCAGTTTGCGGCGTGCATTCTTGAGATTAATGAAGTTAGATATTGATGCATTGAAGCTACGAGTAGCTTGATAGTGGAAAGTTGGAATAGTTTTAGACCCCCCCTCCCCCCTTAGGCCTACTGTTATGCACAATGGTAAAATGAAACCGCCTTGTAAGGTAAGAAGTTAAGTTACGTTATGTTTAAATGGATAAACAAAATTAATACAGTTGAAGAACAGTGGAAAGTTACGTCGATTGATGTTGTTTAAGTCTTTTATATGATTGTTTTGTATGAGAGTAAACAAAATTTGTAAAGAAAGGAAACCCACAAAATGTACCTACATAAAATTTGTAAAGAGGGGAAACCCAAAAAATGTTTCAAAAGTCTCAAATCGAAAAGAAAAAAAACTTTTACTTTGACGACCCGAACAAGAAAAAACTTTTTACAAAAAAAATACAACCGACTTCCAAATATTAAAAAATCGGTGTTTTTGTTAGTTTCTTCGTATTTTGACACCGACTTCCGAAATTAAAGTTATTTTGAACTTCGTAGTTTTTTTTATTATGTGGAAGTCGGTTGTATGTTTTTTGTAAAAAGTTTTTTATTTTTCACTGTTTAGTGACACACCTAAAAACACCACTGCAAAATCGCAGGGAAGCAAAGTACGCAATTTCGATTACTTGGATGACAAAAAACCATCATCAAACAAATTCCAGCTATTTCGATTTCAAATCCAAACTTCCTAACCTAAAATTTAAATGGGACCAATCGACAAGTATATCCTTTCAGATAAAACAAGATTTCGATTATCGGTTCATAAATGACGGAGTAATGAGGTAACAAACATAAAAAAAATTAAAAAATACAACCGAATTGAGAACCTCCTCCTTTTTTGGGAAGTCGGTTAAAAAGTTGGAACAATACGAATTAATTACAATAATCATTCATAATGAACAAAAACCTCGGAAGAAAACTAAAGTATCCGGAAACTTTTCGTTTACCGAGAGACGTAACAAGAAAAAAGTTGTTTACTCGCTTGTTTGTGTAGGTCCGAAAGTCTCAAACTTGGGGGTAGTCGGACCAAAAGTCGACACGCGGGGCGATAACATTATTTCCCCTTTACATTTACCATTCGCCTCCACGAGTTGAAACGGTAGTTCGATAGTTACACAGCGACCGACTAACTTGAACGAGACTATGAATAAAAAAATGTGCTAGAAGCGTCAATACACGAGCGTTTTTTGTGAACTTTTTTCTTGGCGTAAAACCCGATGGGTCTATTCGTTTTTGTGCTTAAGATCGTATCAACGAAACACTAATTCGTTTATAAGATCAAAAGAGAAAGAAAAAGCTATTAAAGTTTAAACAACACCTAAAAAAGTACGTGTAGTAACATTTTTTTTTGGAATTCTAAGTTATTAATATGTGTGGTATTATCAGCAGAGCTCCTCACCTTGCGTTAAAGATGTGAAAATGGACTTACTGAGGGTTCCATATACGCAAGTAGATAATTACATAAATATAAATTGACTTAATCATTTTCCATCCACTACGCCATGTCTTTCTAAATAATTGAACATGAACAAACCCTCAGTGGCAACAAAGCAATGAACCGTGTATCTCATCCAGCAACACAACATCACAGAATCGAGTTTGCCGAGCACGGGGCGGGCGAACTTGCGAACTGCGCAGACTGTAGGGCGGTGGGGGAGAGAACAAACTCGCCCGACTAAACTTTCTCCTCGAGGCCAACGGGTAACTTGTGACGTGTCATAATCTTACTGCTACTTCCATACAACATTCGTTGCGCGGAGATAGTGGAAAAACTGAGCATTTCCATATCTGAATGTCGTGATGTTGTTATTAGTCTTTTAGCTTTCGAGTTTTCAAGTTCTTTCGTTTTTGTATTTTAAAGTTGGGCGTTCTAGTCGTTTCTTCTACAAATCGTAATTGAACTTAGTTCTTATAAAAATTGTGGTGTTGAGCATTATCTAAGTAGAGGATAACGTAAATATTTAAGATGAACAACTTCATAAATATTCCAACACTCCTTAAAATAAACCTAAAAACCATTGGCATGTAGCGCTGATCGCAGTGTTACGCTCAATCGAACCTCAACTGGGACATTGAAGCGACTTTTTTATCAGGAACCGATTGAGTAGGTGCTCCAATGGCATCGGGAAGAGCTCGTAGATTTGGCGCCGATCCAGAAACACTTAAACCCTAGATAGAAGTGAGACCATGGATAAAACTAGACCAGATTTAGTCCACGCCGACTGAGAAACGTACAACTTGGCTGATTGGCTTTCTGAAGAGCCTCCTTGATTTGCATTGTCCTTGTTACCGATACGTTAATGCGCCTCGATGATTTTGATAGAACTACCGAATGTACACTGGAGTGGTATCAAAGCCCCGGGTATTGGAAATACAATATCGAAATGAAGTTGAAGCAGCTCACTCGGTCTCGAGTACGGATATTGATTTAAGATCGGTCTCGTCATTTGTCGTTCTAAAATCTAAAAGGATGTTTTGATTTAATTTTGTTCCCGACATTAAGAAGATTCTTGCAAGTCAACATCCAAGCAAACTATTATAATGTTCAGCTTTTATTCTATAACTGCTCTTAATATATAAACTATTGGAAATCGCAAATACATTTCACATTTGTAACAAATTGTAGTTCGCAACTCGAAGACGGTTTAACTTTCAAGTGTTCTTACAAGGAAGGAAGCGGGCAATAAATTCTCTATATTCTTGTCAGCCGTATGAATGGTGACATCAGTCGTGTCACACGTTCATATTATGTGCATGAGCCGCTCGATAATGCGTCTGAATAAAAAGGCCAGTCATTCTAGATACTGTATGATTCACGGTGCGATTATGCTAATTCTGCTCTCAAATGGTTTCAATGGGTCTTTTATGTCTGCAAAGTTTACGTAAAGAATGGGGTGATTTCGAGAAACTTGAACACAATATTATGTTAGGACCTTTAGATGTTATGCTTCGTTATAATATAGTCACTGACAGAATCTTTTCCGAACCAATGACTCAAATACTTAACAGAATCTTGAATATTGGACATAATGAATGGTATCATTCACATTTTTCCTGCTCGAACGCTTGTCCATTCACGTGTTAATAAGTTGACGTTCTTCTTGAAGTACACACCTAGAATTTTGAAAAAGAAAATCTTTTAAGTTTTTTTCTGTAGTTTTACGAAATGCTCAAGCGACGGGCGCTAAATCCCTTCTAAGATTAAGAAATATGTGAAGAAAAATTACTTCTTCGTCTGAGTCATACGTGCTTATAGAGTACAGACAATCAAATTATAGCACAACCATAAGTATATTATATCTCACATGGTACGTGCTCCCATAACATCCAAGTCGGGAGTCCCGTGAGGAAAATTCGACATAATTCGTACAAATTAGACAACAATCCTCGTTTAAAGGCATTAAGAGAAGAGAGAGCTTCGCAAAGTTATAATGAAATTCACGAGCAATAAAACTTCCCTTTTGACTAACCCCTAGATATACATTTGAGAGCAGGGTTGTCGCTTGTTAAAAGATATTGCTAATTTAATTTAACAAGATTAATTTGTCTGTTCAAATAACTAAATCTCTACCAAGTGATGTATTAGGCAATCACATTTGAAGACGTAATAGCAAACAACCACATTTAAAAAAATAATAAACAGAGAACATTGCATAACGCAGAAACTGCAACAGCCAAAACTCATGTTTTTGCACACACGACATGAAACATGTTCAACAAACAAGAACAAATGACACAAAAGAGAAGTATTATGTTTTGTCCAGCAACCCTGAATCCAAGTTATGAAACGGGAGCGGGCCGACCAGACGAGTGCCAAACTTAGACAAAGAGAGACTAACTTCCATTAAATCTTTTGCAACAAAGTTTACCGTCCCCGCTGACTCTTGTATGTACCCTACCTATCTATGTACTTACTAATAACATATAATACAGCAATTTCATGAACTTTCCAGTAGTTAGGAGCAAGTTTCTCATAAGGTTTCTAACAAACTTTGTGTTTTCAAATGTATTATTTAGTAGCTTAAATGTGTAGATAACTGGAAAGTAACCCCTTGGAACATTATTAGGTATTACGCTGTCACGAAAGGTTATATTATTGCCAATTTCGATATCTAAATTGGAACAGTAAAGGGTTAAATGGTTTAACATTTGCATATTTCAGCGGCCATTTCCGTCCGCGTCCTGAATCATTGGTGCTGTTAATAAGTAATTGATAGGAATTGTTAACCCTGTATACGTGGCACGTATACAGGGTTAACAATTCAGTCACTATCCAATTAATTTTAGTGTCCATTGACTTTGCTGTCTGAGATTATGGAGACTTGAGGCAGTTAACTTTTAAAATGATGAACTAACTTAGATTAAACGAGCAAGTTTGTACTGTCGGAAACTTAGTTGGTATTTTATTTATTTATTTATTTATGTCAATAAAATATACTTAAGTTTTATACAGTAAAAGAGCACAAAATTACTGCTTATTTAATAAGAAATTTCTTCCAACAGACCTGCGACAGGCGAGTGGGATAAGAAGAAACGAAAATACATAGAATATACTTTATCTCTGGTATTAAGATGTTTTAGTCTATGTATAATGTTAAAAGGTCCTTTTCGTAGCACATACAATGGAATGGAATAGAAGAAAAAACGTGTTGCGCCGACCCCAAGTAACGAAGTAACATGGGATAAGGGCAGGAAGATGATGATACAATAAAACAGTAAGAGAAGTAAGAAACCGTCAATATCAAGTGTAAATGCGAATTAATTATGTAATTTAATTTATATGCCGCTGATAAAGTGCGATAAAGCGGATGATTGGATAACTGTTCGCCTAACAAGCTCTTCAATATCAAGTGTGTATCTATTAATACGTATGACGTTCATATAACAATTAGGAAAATACGGGGAGCCCCTTGAAGATTAGCTGTGGTAGGTAGGTCGTTGAAAACTTGAGATTTTCTGATGTTAGATAGCCAATAAGCGTTATTTAAATATTGTTTTTGTAAGTACTTTGGAAAATGAACAGTGAATTAAATGCCAAGGCAAACTATTTTAAACAGTGCAGTTGAATGCATTAGAAATCATTCAGATTTTTTTTTTTTGGAGCACATGATAAGTGTAATAAGTTTTTTTTTTTAGTTTATCAACCGAGTACAACGATTTGCTGCAAAAGCAAATCGTCTTTTTTGTACACAATGAGGATTTGTTACATTGTAAACAACCAAAATAGATTTAATTTGTTTTCCACTCGTACGCCTGATATTGTCAATCCCGTCACACAGCAAACCACAAATTCACTTCCAATATTTGACACGCAAACTTCATGAATATTTCACTTTACAAACAGAGAAACAGCAGGACCAAAACCACGTATGTGTATGGCAAACTATGCATACAAATTCAGTGCAAAGACTTAGCCGAAGTGTAGAACGGGGCGTATGTAGTCCGGGGTTGAAATTTGGCCGAAACTAAAGTAGTTTAAGTTAGTTAAAACTGTTGGATACGTGTACCATGTTTTTGACGGATTACTTGTTCGCTGGAGTTTCATAAAGTCGACTTTGAACTGACGAAGTTGGTTAGTTGACGGTGGAGTAAAACTGTATGTTCTTTGCGGTTAGGTAATACACTGTTTGTGTTTGGTTAATAAGTGAGTATCAAAGACCTGGGGGGCTACTCTTTAAGCCCGAAGTCCGTAGTTTCGGGCTTAGTTGCGGGCGTATTCTACTTTGTAACCCTGGTTGGGTTACTAAGAATTAATGGCAACAAAATTTGTCAAATCGTGTTTGATTGATTCATTCTTATTTCGGGTTCGGGACTAATCGTAAGTCCGTAGGTGATACGGAGTAGAATACGCCCGAAACTAAGCCCGAAACTAATATTGGAATTCGGGCTTAGAGAGTAGCCCATCTATGAATCACGTGTTCTGCTATTCTTTTCTTGTTAAATTGAGTTTATGAGAAAGGGCCTTTTTTGGTCTACAGTTGGCAAAGCAGGCTAGAAAGATAGAATTATCTAGCCAAGTCTAGCATTGAAAGTAGCTCTGAATAAAATTGTCCCATCCTTTTACGATCGATTTTCAGTTCCATTGCGACTAAAAGCCATCTGCTTTCGACGCAGCCCGCTGAACGAATAAAAATTCGTGGTAAACTAGATATTCCGAAGGAAAAATACGTGTAGTTACAAACATAAATGGTTCATGAAAAAGGTTATCATAATGGAGAACAGCCATTTACCGCACACTATTACTTGAACAATACACAACAAATCGTCGAAACGAGTTCAATAGTCTGCGTACACGTTGCGAATGTACATCGCATCTATTCTTACGTGTCTTACTATAGTGCAGCCAGCACTACTTGAGATAGCGAGGAGCGACCGACTGTCTACGACTCGGTTATCATACCACATGTTATAAGGTGAGGTGCGGCGGATTATTCGAATGCGTTGCGATGTAGCGCTTTGTTTCTGATGGTACTACGATAGGACTGAGGTGTAAGTTCTGCATCTCGACCTATCCTATTTGAGTTAGCTGAAAAATTTAAAGAGCAAACGATTAACATTTATATTATGCACATCCCAAATAAACCATTTTTATTTCGTTTTAGTTCAGCTATGGAGGAATAAAAAAAAATTACTTTGCGATCGTGCAAATTGAATCGATCTGCTATAAAACCCCAAGACCATATTAGATTAAATTGATACCATGTTTAATTTTAATAGAGAGCATACTCTTGAATTTTAAAACACTGAAATCTCACCTTTAAAACATTTAGCTAACGTAGAAAATGCGACAGAACAGCACAACACGAATAAACAGTTTGCACAAACTTCGCTACAACTTTGATTAATGAATTCGAAATATTTTGCACGGATTTATGCGGTGCAGTGCTGTTTCCTGGTAATTTTACTTTTTTTTTTCGCTTGGATGCGAGTCAAAATTAGGTTCTAGTTGTTTTTTGCTGATTTATTTCGGTGAAGTGCTTCGTTTGAGTTTCTGTACAAAGTTTTATCGTCATTTAAATTCCTAAACGGTTGTTTTCGTGTCACTTTGACAACAATAGTCGTTGGTTTCTCGGCAATTTTTTGAAAGTTGACGAAAAAATGGTAATTACGGTAAAAAGTGGTGAAACAATCGTTGTATTTGTGCGAGTCGAGTCGGGTATAGAGGCCTTAGTGTGAGTTTTTTCGACTCACGTTCGAACGCGTTCGATTGCGAGCGCGTTAGAATTTAGTATGGGAAATTAGGTTCTACGAGTGACCACCAGGTGGCACTATAACTAAATTCCCATACTAAATTCTAACGCGCTCGCAATCGAACGCGTTCGAACGTGAGTCGAAAAAACTCACAGTAATTTGTCGTGTAAAGTGGGACAGGGCGCTCAGGCGTTGGGCGATTCGAGCGGTGGCGTGGCGAGCGGTGAGCGTTCGATCGCGGGGACGCGCTGAGGTCGTTCACCCCGCACGCTCGGACCCGCCGGCCACGTTGCCGGTTGCACTGCATTTTAAACTCGCTTCATTACTTTTCGATCTGTACGGCCGTTTAGCTTCTAGCAGATCAATAATGCTATTGTTATCATTATCACCTCGTATCGACACCCACTATTGTAGTAAAGTAGGTACCTATGTATTTGATAAAGCGCTTTTGTAAGGCATGTTACGAGCGAATTATCATATTAACGACCTTTGTAGTGAGTTAGTCCACCTATATTTTAGCGCGTAGCCAGCAGAAATACGACGTATAAAGTATGATTAAAATAGCCATCTATTTTAAAATGTGTGCAAAATATCATATATTTTTAGCTTGAAAAACGAACCTGTGGAAACTGGAACTCTTGATGAAATTAAAATTCTGTGCAAAGGTAGGTGTACACGAGCGGGCGACTTTGATAAACTATTCAAGCGTAACTTTCAACTGTACAAATACGTTTTACGCGTGTCACATTCACGTAATAAGCTGTGATAAAAAACATTTGCTAACGATTTTTCCTCATGGTTTATTTGCACGTGGAACCAATTATTGTGGAGGATTGAATTGTAAGGCTGGTTAGCAGAAGCGTTACGGAGATATGAAAATTGACGTTTACGTAAATACGGCCTACGGAGACACGTGATTAGAGGGAGAGGAGGCGGCTAAATATTCACGTGGACGATTTTGAATATTGTTGATGAGACGGAATTCTTATTGTAAAGTCGTCAGCACATCAGGCTATGCGAAACTGTCAAATTTTGTCAATCAAATTTGAACCCATTTTATTTAGCATTAAAGTTGAAAATCTAACAAATAAATTTGACAGATTGTTGTAGCTTTATGTGCTGGCGTCTGTACGTCTGAATAAAATAAGAAGCGTGTGTACTGTTTAATAAAGTTATTACTACTTATACCGTGTCAAATTACAGAGCATTATTACTTTTAACATGACGTAAAGCAAACCTCCCCAAAAACCCGCCACTGTTTAGAAATTCGTTCAATTCCCACCCTTTCTATTACAAACACAGAAGCAGCACATTTAATACATAAAGGCTCCACAGACCCATTGATTCTGTAAACAATAGGTAATAATGAAAAGCGGGTCAGAGTCAGACAGGTGGGCGAGGGGGTGATCTTCCCCCATCGATTCGTTAAAGAACGCACGTGTACTCTGCGCCCTATTTCAACTGTTCAACTCAAAATTACTTGAATGAACTGACGATATGTATGTTTGAACTGCAGTGACGTTTGTGTTGAATGTTTAATGAACATTATTTTGTTTATTAACACAATATTTGATTGTATGCTCTATTGAATTAACAGTGCCTTTATAAGTAAGTACCGTGTTACCGTGTAGTGTATAACACAACAGACGCACTAATGCCCAGTTTCTGAGATACTTTATCGGTTGTTATCAGTCCGTTAACGCTATTTGTCGAAACACCATTGGTTGGTTAGTGGTTGACGAAAAGATAAACGACCGATAAAGTACCTCAGTAAACGGGTATTAGTCATTATTATTTATTTATTAATTCATAAGTCTAATCAAAAATCCAAGCACGCTTGTAGAAAGGCAGCCTGTACTTACTAGATTATGTTTAGATTCAAGACGTTTAAATTCAGTAACTATAAAAGATTCTTACCCTCTTCCTTGTATTGTACAACTACTTATCACTGCGTAAATATTGAATAGCAGAATCAATAGCGCGCGAACACTGAAATGAGTTTTTGGCTAGCAACAACACCTGCCAATATTCGATCCGTACAACAAATAACACTTCATATACCTTGCTAGTTAAATAACGTGTCCAATTTTACGCAATCAATGAGTCAATTGGAAATACGTTCGTACGTGCCTATCGATGGCCGTTGGCCCCGTTCGAAAGGCTTTGTGATGGCGTAAAAGTTTTTTACTTTTTAGAGATACGCGCGTGAAAGCAGCCGACCTGTTATTAAGGGTCCACTAAAGGAGAGATGAATGGACCGGAAGGGGACGTGCAAAAAATCTACCAATAGAAACTGTTAATCGATTTTAAGCCGCTAACACATTTTCGCTTGGCTTGCTGTTTTTTTTAAACGTTCACGTTTTTTTTTAAACTTTCGGTAATCAGTACATTTGATACAACATCAATTTATGGCCTTGTTATGACCTTGTCCGTGGCGTAATGAAAAAGTTTATACCATAAGTCATAACGGGAAAATAACAGGTAAAACTAAAATAAAATTAACACCGAAGCAAAAATAATAATAATACTTAACATACTAACTAAAATTACCTTGTAAAACGTCAAAGTAATAATGCAAAACGGAACACGAAAAAAAAGATAAATGCCAAAAAACAACATTTATATTCCGCATCCGTATTCTGTATACATACGTAGATATAGCCGCAGCGGAGCTGACACGGTCTCGTGCGTTTTTTTCCGTGCCGTGTTGCGGCCAAACAAAACGAAGCCAGTGAATCCGGTGATTCCGTCCGCACGTTGCACCGCACAAAGGAGGCACTAGGCAACGCTCCACCATTGTTTGGAATTGACCAATTTTTTGTATCGCCGATTAGAGATAAATTCTGTGCTTCTGTGTTCTGTCTAATGGCGCAATAAATTCGTGGCTAACAATTGCGTTGTATATTGTGGTGCAGGCTAAATAGAGGCGTCCCTTTGTTTAATCCATAACAGGAGAGATACGCTACTAGAGTTACTATCTCAAACGTTTACAGTGGAAAACATTAGCATAAATACATCTAGCTGAAAAATCGAATAATTTTCAGCAGGTCTTAACCGCTAGTCGATGCAACGCCCGTCTTTCTAATCAATAAAATGGATATCTATCGATATCGGTGTTTTTGTTACTTTCTTCGTATTTTGACACCGACTTCCGAAACAATTTACACGTCTAAAGCACATCATCAATCACCATTTTTGTCTATGTATACCGGTACCATATATTGGCCATAAACGACACAATATCTTCGAAGTGGTCCTGTTCTGCTAGTCGTACCAGCTTTTTGCACTAATTGCCAATGTTTACTACATAAAAGGCGTTGTAATGACATGCCTGAGAACCTTTTGTCTTCATGTATAATTCTCACGTTTGTTATAGATCGCAGCATGCAGCAAATTAAAGTGTACCGATACGGTTACAGTCACACATAAATTTTAATCTTGTTATGTTCTGCGTAAGGTTCCAAATTGGACGCTAATGAATTTTCAGCGGCACGAAAGTGTGCGTGGAAGCAGAATTCGTTGGAAACGTATTTTTTAAAGGGGTATACTGTTACAGAAATGGCAACGCAGACATGAATGCTGGCTCAGCTTATGGCGGGCGTGAACAGTTATGGCCCTATCGGTTGCAAGGCCGGTTTTAGGGCGTCCGTACACGTTCCATCTTATGGCCGTAGCGTCACATCAATATTATTTGTTATTGCACCCGTGGGTGAGATCTAGTTTGGACGCAGCGCTGCTCGTAAAAAGAGTAACTGTCTTTGTTTCTATGCAGGCGAATGGAAAGTTATAGACAAACTGCGTGGTGATCGAACAGTTAGGAAATGGCAAGAACGAGTCAACGCTGATAAATGAATACTGTGAAGCAATATCATGCTTCACATTTCCGAACAATCAATAACTGCCGCCGATTAAATTTTAATTGAACGAGCTGCAGAGAAAATGTCAACCTAAATGGATTTAGATTGCTTTAAAATTGCATTGGGTCAAAGAGTAATCAGAACCTGTTAGCTATTAGAGAGATTAATGTGAAATTGCTACATTAATATTTCGCATTTCCAGCAGTAATTTGCCATTTCATACGTATTTCTGAACTCGCTGCAAACTACAAAGTTTAAAGTTTTATTGCGGAAAGCAGCCATTCACCTATTTCGTCCAACTTTACTAGCATCCGTGTAAAATGAGCGTGTGTAAGTGTCCTAAGGAGAGTTTCATGCCCGCGGGCTGTATCAGCATTCCTCCCGAGCGAGCTAAGCGGAAGCGAGCGGGCTGTCTTTCAATATTATTATTGCTTGGAAACTGAGTGCGTTCGAGCCGCACTATGAATAGCTGAACGATTTGCAACGCAAGTGAAATATACCCTATGTACCGTAGTAATGCGGACTGCGCGTTTTTATTGATAGTTTGCAATAATGTACGTCCGAGTTGGAAGAAATGTTCTTTTCGTTTTACATAACAATGTAACCTATTGTTACAGCGAAGCATATTTCTAACCTTTTTGCGTGAAAGGAGAAAGGTTTTCTTTTTCAACGATAGTAATTTGTCAAGCGTTGCGTATGGAGTGTTTTTCATGATAATAAAGACAAGTGGGCGACACGGGAAGCCTTGTAAAGGCGTTCGATCAAAGACGCTTTCTCTTTGAAAGTACGAAATAATCACTTTCTAGTTGACAACGTATTTGAGTTACACAAGTTAGTATCGCACTTTCGTAAATTGCCGTTTAAGATTACAGTATCAGCGAACGGTTTAGACGTAAATGCTGTTTAAACATTTATCATGAATTAACTTTAATAGTTGTGCTATTTACTACTTTTGTATCTGGTCGTTCACCTATGCCCTGTATATTTTTAGTTATTAAAACTGTAAAAGTATGAAGGTTGACACGGTCTGACTACGTCATTCGTTACTGAAGTAAACTAGAATATCTTTTTCCTGTTAGAGAAACTTCGCCGACCCGGATTCGATGAGGCGTCTGCGTTTCCGTGCAAAGGTCATGTTCACGGGCACCAGTTCGACTTCGCCCACGACAAGGCGCAGGTATTTATATCGTTTTGAAGCAATTATTACTTCATATTGTTTCTAGATATGTACTTCTTTAGACGCCATTTCCATGTCCTCTGTTTACACGAATGTTTGTGCTTTGTATTTTCAAATATTTACTTATTGATAGGCTAATGTGGCAATGATGGAACACGCTTGCCTAGAACGATATATTATCTATTCATACACTCTTTAGCCGATTTTAAACCAACAGAGACTTGAGTATATTCTAGATATTACTTACAATTTTCGACCCCATATTTTACACAATAATTTCGCATGACAATGCAATTACTACAAAACGTAGGTTCTGTAGACGGCTGGCGTCTACGCTCCTTCCATTCATCACTCGCTTGTATCAACATTGTATCAGGGGTTCATAGTCCGTGATCTCATTCCATGCACACACACTAACTTGCATAATGTTGTGACACACACACAGACGTATAAATCACGTGGTATAAGTGGCGTGCATTATTATACAAGGCGCATTTATCAGTGGGTGTGTGTGAGTGAGTGAACTTGTGTGGAAGATCAAATAAGGCTAGCTAATGTACTTGCAGATTGTGTGGTTTTTATTGGAGTGCGAAGTGTGAATAAAAGGCATGCTCGATGGCTTCAATGATAAACACTTGATTGCGAGCTGCATAATTCTTTAAATTATTGTTCCTTGTTGATACAACAATTGTGAAACTTAGGTGTTGTACTACGAAAGATTAGAACCGAGTCGTTATCGCTGATTTGTTTCTTTATTTTCATCACTCAATGTAAAGCAAAAGCTAACGCAATCTGAAACCATTATGCAGAATCGAAAGTTCAATCGCAAAAATGGCATCACTACAGAAACAACAAACTAAACAACCACTCTATGCACGTATCTATAAAGTACTTCGAGTTCTAGTTATTCAAATATCAATTATATCACTCCAAAAACCACCCCACTTCTATCTGTAACAAAGCACTCATATACTTATAATTCTTTTCATACTTTCCTAGTACTACACAATGATAAGTGCTGAGTGCAAAAATCGCATTTGGACAACATAAGAAACAACCAAATTAGACCACAACCACAGAGCACTAAGTAATACCAGTTCTTGTTCTTTCACCCTTGATCTAACCCAGTTCTACTTCTAATTAAAACACTCGCATACTGTCATACTGTCCTAGTATATTTAAGAACCACTGAGTAACAGAGTTCTCACCAGGACAACATAGAAACAAAACCAAATTAGACCAAAACCAACATAGAAACACAACCAAATTAGACCAAAACCACAGAGCTCTAAGTAATATCAGTTCTTGTCCTTCCACCCTAGATCTAACCCAGTTCTACTCTTAATAAAACACCCGCATACTTTTATATACTCCTAGTACATAAGTATAACAAGCGCTGAGTGCAAAGATCGCATTGAAGGCACCGGCGGCGCCGGCAGGGGGCGCGGGGTACGGGTCAACGCACAGGTCACGCAAACACCCAGTCTAGGAAATAAGATGAAAGTACTGCAACACGCTGAGAATGTACGCTCGTTAATTTTTACTACTATTGTAAGGGTTTGTGTGAATACTATGAAGGTTGACGACAGCTGGAAGGTAATGGTGAAACTCAGTCGTCGATATTTTTGAGTGGCAATATTGCAGATATTTTGGTAAACGTTGGATTTCTTTTTCTGTACGTATTTTAAATTTGGTGTACAATAAAGTTTTATAAATAATAATAAATAAACATCCAGGAAATATTTTGGTTCTATTGAGTTAAAAATAACCAAGAAATAATATAGGATCTTCTTTATTGTTAAACTAAAATATTTCGTGTTATTTTATTTACTTGACGATAAACATCAAAAACACAAAAATACAATCCAAAAATAATAATATGTATTGTCTTTACCTGCGAAACAAACTGCACCTGATCAAACCGTGACGCAAAAGCGACTTACAATTATTGTTCTTTTTTTCAAAAAAAAAAAAAAACTCGTAATCACATTTTAAAACCGTCTGACGTACGGGAAATGACTAATAACTTAATGACAGCCAATGGTGTCGCAACATCTTGCCTGCCGTCTTGCGGTACGGTCGGTCTGTCGAATTCGACCAATGGTGTGCGTCCACGGTCGCCAAGTGCCGTCTAGCGGTTGCTAGGCGAGTCTGTTCACTCGTACGAGAAAGCAAATGAAAGCGGATCGCTTTCCAGCTACGTTTGTTTGTGATACACCGGCGTTAGCATGTTGGGGGTCCGTTGTAAAAGGTAGCAGAGTAATTTGTGTACTCAGCACTAGTTTGTACTGTGCGCATGTAAGTTACTATTTATGTACGACATTGAAATGCGATAAGCTGATTTCATCATATTGTTGTCGTCATGCTATTTTTATTATAATTATATCTTTCAGTACTTAACCTACACCTGGCGACAATGACGTCACCTATCTTCGAAAACTACATTAGGATTACGGAAAACAAACATTATAACGCCCCTCACGCTTCCGACTAGCAGGTAATCACTATTCAGTGTGTTAAATGTTTAATGGCTAACAGGCACACGTGGCTACGACTACCAAAGGCAGCGACGCCGCTTGGGATTTTCCTAATTCCCATTACAAAAACACGATCAGTAACAGAGATCATTAATTCATCTTATACAACGTCGCTTTAGTGTTACGAAAAACGCTTGTAAATTATATGTAAAGCCTTTATTTGCATCGGTATTACTTACAGTAATCCTACGTTTATTAACGGTGTTCTGAAAATTAATGTGTATTTCGTACTGTCACTTTAAACAACGATTCTGAAAACTAGTTTTCGATTGACGTCAATGGTCCAAGTGTACAACCTGTACAAAGAACAATACACACGTGAATGTGATACATTAAAAAAAGTAATATGTTATCTGCCATAGCAAATGTATATTACTTACATTATGCATAATTCATTAGGCGATCGATTGCTAAGAATATTAATTTATTCATGTTTTGTTTCTTTCACTTAGAAATCTGGTATTTATGTTGTCTCTATATGATAAAATACAAACATCCGAATTGAAAACCTCCTCCTTTTTGGAAAGTCGGTTAAAAACGAGTAAAAACTGTTAGCTCCTCCCTAGTTACTCGGTAACGACTCGTTACGCTATAATTATACTAAAAAGCGTACCGGAACAGGATATTAATTTAATAAATAGTCGCTCTCGAGTTCACAAAACCCGGAAATGCGGGAAGCTTTTAAATGCAAGTAAAATGTAACAAAGACGCGAACGTCCTCGTAACACGGTTTTCCGTTCAAATATTCGCGTCTTCAACAAAAGCCACTTCAAATAACCCCGAAATATTCCATTGAACGTGCTACCTCTGTAAGCTGGGTCAGTTTCAGCATAATCTCATCGCAAAGGTAAACGGCCCCACCGAGCTCTCGGCACGGCGAATTATTTTACATATTCCAATCCGACGTGTCCCGGGCACAGGCGACGCGAAGCCCTGTTCAATCGCAAGGAAAGTCGGCACAAACGACCGCCAATTGAACTCGTTCGCGTTTTAGGGTTATGTCAAAATTTAAACCCTATTAGCGAGGGCTCCGCGATTCAAGCATTGCTCCGGCTACTGAAACGTTATGAGCTTTGAGCATTACGAATTTGGTGCGGAGCACGTGAATTGCGATACGAGTGTGCCGACACTGTAATTGCCAATTTCTCTGCCTGTACCATAAAAATCGGGTGAATTTATGACTGAACGTAACAATTTTGTAGTTTGAGTCGATGGAAAAGTCACGGATTGTTTCAGGGCAACATTTTATGCAATGATAAATATTCTCAGACTGGTTGTCGCCAGCGTGCATTTGCAACGGCAAGAGACGTAACCAATGCTGCTGAGCTCGTAAACTGGGTTTATCCGAGGCGACCGTTGGAATACACAATGCGGACACACCTCGTGGTCAGAAATCGTTCGGACAAACATCTGCCTACGTAATGGTCAATATGTAAAGAGAATATAAGCACGCGCTTAGCGCGAAGTCGAGATAATTAAGTTAGCACCGTTCTGTTACAAGCTGACTCAGCGTCGGTGACTTGAATTATAATAATAATAATTGATAATATCAGGGATGTATCAGGAGCAGATTGTATGGACGGACGTTCGCAATTAAGGACCAGTTAGGAAAACGAACCGGAGCGTAAATTAACGCGCGTCAAAGAAAACTCTTTGATCCCTGTGAATACAAAATATCCGTCCAATCAGTTAATAGAGATGATTTGTAAGACCTGACCCAATGTTTGGATAATTTATGATCGCTATGTTGGCTGACTCCCTTAAAGTTTTTTTTTCGTTGAAGAGATTGACAAATGTGTATAATATATGGAATTTATTAACGCACACAAGACCTCAAGCTGTGAAACGCTGAATTTATTAGTTTTGGCTTGTAAATTAGGATGACGGATGTTCATACGGTGTTGGAAGCTCTGTCCGAGCGTGTTCCTGCGTGCAGTCACCCCGTCGAAAAAAGGCCATGACATTAAAATGTTAAAGCCTGATTCTCCTTGTGTAAACTGGTTTTGGCAGATATTTTTAATCGTAAAGAGTGTAATCTGCATGATGATCATAATTGGTGTTGTTTACTACGATAACAGACGGGTACATCCGTACATACATTCCACGACTATTTCTCAGAAGTTACGTGCACGACGCGCGACGGTAACAATGTAGAAGAGCCGACTGAATACTAAAACTAACGCCTTTTAATGTGCACTCTTCCATTTTGCGTTCGCTATAAACTGTCGAAAATATCGGTCGTAGGTTTAAAATAGTATTCATTCATATCCATTGTGTCGGATTTGAATAAATACGAAATCCAATTATACGGCATGCTTTGCATAAATATTCATTGAGTTTTTTCCTTGAAGCCAACCGGCGAGCGGACAGGAAAACGTCAACATACGGCGGTAAAACTTCCTCTAGTACTAGTCAGTTTGCCAACATCCGTCGAAAGTATAATGAGTTACATATTATTATTGTTCGGGTAACGACCTTACAAGAAGCAGGTATAACACTTGCTGTATGGGAAGTTGGGAAAACAGAGCGGGTTGGAGACTGTAGTCGGACAAGCAGAAATTAAAAAGGTGACAAGAACATGAAATTCTCCTCTTCCCTCAGCCATTCGCTCAATACTGAGCATCGTTTTAAGCTCATTAATTATACATCAGTCCTTTGCTGACTCTCATTTTGTCGATATTTGGCCTGGAGTGCTCAAAAACAAATGAAGACATCTAAGTTTTGAAGAACTTTCAAGAGATGTCTCTCAAAGATATACATCGACTCGTATTGATACATCCACGTGTCGCAGATAGTTTCCAAGAAATACCTCTAATTACAATGCTAATAGCAACGCCAGTTATTATCTCCAGAGTCTGTTTATTCATAAGAGCTTGTCTTCTAAACGACGTAAAAAGATTTTATGAGGAGAATAAGTCGCAATTTTTACTTCTAAGGAAAATCGTCTCTAGTTGGAAAATCTTTCGTAATGGAAGATTTCAAAGAAATGTAATTAAGAAGCTTTTAGTTTTAGAAATAGCCGAGAATTAACATATTCTGCGTTATATCTTCTTATTTTACTTTATGTTGCTATGTTGCAAATAAACAGTTATACACTTTACCTCTTAGATTAGTTAATTTAAATTAGAAACGCTTGTTTATTTTCCTGGATTGAGTAGGTAAATATTAAATATATTCGAGGAATTTTCTATATTTATATTGCCTGTCGCTAACATGATTTATAACTATACTAGTACATATTTGTGACGCATAATACCAGTCGTTATCAAAATGGTTAGTCACACCTTTCGTTTGTTATCAAACGACAGGTATTTTCATTTCGCACAATCGGCCAGCGACGCCGACGTCCATGTTGGACACATGATCAACGTTTAGAAAGTCCGGTCTGAGTGTCTGACACGTTTTGATCGACATGCGATAGCAAACCGCGATGTTTAAACAAAGGTTTATTGAATTGTGTTGACGGGCTACAAACAATGAATGATAAGATGTGTGAAAGTTGGTAAAAAGTGTTGACTTCTTGATCTGTTCAAAAGAAGTAAAAGCTTGAACCACACGTGTTGAAAATATTTCGTTTCAGCATTTTTGACACGTACCTCACTACCTACATATAGTGACTATCTTAATTTCCAAATCTGAAATCTATAGTAATATTAATTCAATTCATATTTTATTATAAACGGAAAAGGAACTGTGACGTCTGTTTGTTACCTCGTCATGTCTTAACGCATCTAGTCTAATACTTGGCACATGGAAACTGAAATAGGACAAAGGATACTTTTTATCCCACGAGAACTTTCCTTGTGATAATTTACTACATTCACGAGGGAGAGGCCGTTGGCAAAAGCTAGAAAATATATTAGGCTCTATTGTGCTCTGGATTGACATTTATCATGAATCATGATCTTTAACATTATTGCTAACAAATAACGACGAAAAAGTTCCGAAAGAGGTGTCAACCCCTGACACCTCTTTCGGAACTTTTTCGTCGTTATTTAAGCACATAAGCGCCGCATAAGCGGTCATTACCAGTACCCACTGGTAATGACCGCTTACGCCATACTAAAACAAGACACCAATTAGGCAAGTATTCTATCCTATTCTAGTTTCCAACATCAATAAATTGCAAATCTATTTACTCCGTCAGTTACAGATTGAAAAATAATGGACGCGTATTTTTTGTTTTGTATTTTGGCAAAGATAAAACGCATCAAAACTCGGGAGTCAGCTCGGGAGCTTGTGACGTCAGAACGCAGAGTTTTAAAAGCGTAGCATCTTCGTCAATTTTTTTTTTTTTTTTTTTTATTCAAAATGAAAGGGCTTTGTCGCACACGCGATTATGCCGCCCTGGTTGGTTTAACAAAACTCATTATAACATATCAATATTTAACCTAATCTTAGCATAGCTAGTTTGTAAAGTACCCTAGCTGTGTCAGAAAGTGGCACAGCTAGGACACTATTACAGTAACCTACCTCTCTAAGTCTACAATCTAAGCTATTTCTAAATTCCTCGTTGCGGACACACTCAGTTAATATGTGATAAACATCATCAACGGAATGAATACAATAATCACAGTTAGCTGTTGTTGATTTTGCCATAAGATATAATCTTCGTCAATTTTGGTTTAAGTTACAAAAGAAACAAAACGGGTCAAATATTTTTTGATAATCTAAGTGAACGGACTTATTAGATTTTTTCAGTTGACAAGCCTACTGTAGAATGTAATGGACTGCAATTTTACCAGTCTGTCTCAAAACTGTACTTAGCAACTCCAGTCAGAAGAAAAACCTTAAGGAAAAACTACAATGAATCAGTTGTTGATTTTCCTCAACAGTCAATGACGAGAAAGTAGTGTACAGTGATTCATTGTACACCAACATAACGACCACTTCTGTTGCTACTTAGGACTTTATCTCTGAGATTGAATGTAATTCAGTGCAGATACTAAGTTACTTATAGTACCTAGAATAAAGCCTTGAGTGCCTAAAGGTGCGCAGTTTTAGTCACCGACTGTTTTAATTACCTAACCGGGTTTACAAACATTGAATTCCATTAATCAAACTAGATAAAGGGCCAGTCTGTTTCACAATACAATGCGTTTCTAATGAGAATAGGAATGTCAATTACCTCTATCTGTCAAATGTCTCTTGAAAAGTGCGGTTTGCAAAGAAAACTTAGTTGCATATCGATAGCGGTTTATTTTACTTTGTTGGAATAAGTCTTAAATCAAATTTAAATAAAAACGTTCAATAGTAGTAAATTAGCTTAATATAATATTTTATTATTTAAAGTCACTATTAGTTATTTTAAACCATACCAAAACACTTTTTTCACTCAATGTTTATAAAAAATAATAATTTTCCGTTGCGCACCCTACCGAATTGGTATGAATTGACAGCTATGACGTCACAATATGGCGCTAAGTCGATCCTATCCTTAGTTTGAAACGCATTGTACCTAGGGTAGGCTGATATCTATAGCCTATAACATTATTGTTTGTTTGTGGATGGTAAAAAGGTTTAAAGAAGACCGAATAAATGATTGGGTTGTGTGAAAGACGATACGTGTTTATATCATCTTTTTTGGGCTATCCAGAAAGCAAGTGAGTGTTGACAATTTAAGTACAAAAGATATACCTAAAACACGCAGCACCAACCCCAAATAAATTGATACAAATTCAGCAGGATGATGAACAGTTCAGTTCGGCATGAAACCCTGCCATTATGTTACCGGAACTTATCAAGACTGGGTCTCGTGCGTTTTACAAATAAAACGACTGCAAGCATCTGCCTCGTCAACAAATAAGACTCGCCCTCACAAGAAGCATTGCATCTACTTCAAAAAGCATAAACGCCAAGCTAAGTGCCAGAAAATGTTGCACATTTTTTTCTATAATATAGGTGGGTAGGTAACGTCACAAGCACGATGGTATCATCAAGAGAACTCTCATTTACATGCGTTCCCGCCCGTCGCCGGGACACGGTCATTCACTCTGCAACGGCAAGCACCGCAGTTCAATTAATAAAATATTAACCAGTAGTACAACATAAAATGGCGATTTTGTATTTTAAATGTTTATGTGCTACGTAAGCAGGTATTTATTGTCCCCGTGCATTAAGCGGTTATTACACTACCCAATCTATCGGGCCCGATAACTAGGGCGAGACTAGTGTAATAAGAAATCGGGTGTAAGGACCTTGCCATCGGGCGATCGGGTGGCTCCGATCTCCCTGCTCTGTCTATCACCTAGTGTAAGTAAGAGACAGGGAGGCAGGGCCCTGCCGCAGTGGCGGCAGTGGGTAGATTGGCACCTTGGGCGAATTTGTATTCAGATATTTTCGATTGATTATTTTAGGTACTAAAATATTCGATCAAATTATCAAAATTGATTTCCCTGTCTCGCGCGGTTTAAGCGCAACATGACTTTATTATTTTAGGGAATTAGAAATTATACTCCAAAAAAAAAAGTGAAATTATAGTTGCGACACATTTTAATTAAACTAGGTATAATATTTGTATGCAAGTAGTCACAAGAGTAGGTAGTTGTTAATTGATGTCATAAGTTGGAAAGAAATTATAGGCACGTCAAAAAAGCCACTTTATTTTTTTTTATAGACGCGGCTTTGATATCTGTTTAATGAATTTGATAAAAAAAAGAATGTACGCCTTCCTTGGACCTATACTACGCCTTCTTTGGATGTACGAGTGAGTTGTCGTTGTCACCTTGGTGCTAGGCACCCGGGGCGGACCAGCCTCCTCCGCCCCCACTTTACGCCGCCACTGCAGTTAGGGCACGATAGATTGTGTAGTGTAATAATCGGCACCCTGCCGCAGGGACAGGGCGCCCTAGTTATCGCCCGATAGATTGTGTAGTGTAATAACCGCTATCGGGCGATCGGGTGGCTCCGATCTCCCTGCTCTGTCTATCACCTAGTGTAAGTAAGAGACAGGGAGGCAGGGCCCTGCCGCAGTGGCGGCAGTGGGTAGATTGGCACCTTGGGCGAATTTGTATTCAGATATTTTCGATTGATTATTTTAGGTACTAAAATATTCGATCAAATTATCAAAATTGATTTCCCTGTCTCGCGCGGTTTAAGCGCAACATGACTTTATTATTTTAGGGAATTAGAAATTATACTCCAAAAAAAAATGTGAAATTATAGTTGCGACACATTTTAATTAAACTAGGTATAATATTTGTATGCAAGTAGTCACAAGAGTAGGTAGTTGTTAATTGATGTCATAAGTTGGAAAGAAATTATAGGCACGTCAAAAAAGCCACTTTATTTTTTTTTATAGACGCGGCTTTGATATCTGTTTAATGAATTTGATAAAAAAAAGAATGTACGCCTTCCTTGGACCTATACTACGCCTTCTTTGGATCTACGAGTGAGTTGTCGTTGTCACCTTGGTGCTAGGCACCCGGGGCGGACCAGCCTCCTCCGCCCCCACTTTACGCCGCCACTGCAGTTAGGGCACGATAGATTGTGTAGTGTAATAATCGGCACCCTGCCGCAGGGACAGGGCGCCCTAGTTATCGCCCTAGTTATCGCCCGATAGATTGTGTAGTGTAATAACCGCTTTAGCAGCTTAATGTCTCTCTCGCTAGATATTTATTTAATTTCCAGATTGAATTTAAAATAGTCAAACTAACAGCTAATTTGATGTCAGCCATTATTTAAAGAACGAATGACAGCAAAATTGATTTATTTGTCAGAATTAATATCTGGCTTATTTAATTAAAATTGGAATCGTTTATAACCGATACTGTCCAATAATTGGTTGCCTATCAATTTAAATTAATGCGATCTGTTTGACGTATTTGCGTATAACGGTAAAATAATTGGCTATTAGCTACCGGCTGTCCCGTGGTTACTATGAGCAAAAACGATGCTTATTGAATTTATAATTAACTAAAACATTGCCAAAAACATGTAAAGGTCAACACTTTTTAGTTCGACGCATCGCAGGCCTATCAATTGATTTGCTTTACGACGCGTAGCGAAAGTACCGTTAGTCGAGACTTTTTGTTTTGACTCGCACTACTGTATTCTCTTTGTGCTGTGTCAGTGAACCACAGCTATATACTATTTCGCTAGAGTTAGTTTGTATGTCAATCGGCATGACCTCATTTTAAATGCACATGTATATGTGTAGCCATTTGCTTCAAAATATTTACTGCTAAGTGCCAAAGAACGGAAAACCCGCAGCAGATATTATTATGGTTTCACAAAGAAACTCATTTGATACTCATTATAATGGAAAAAGTCGTTGTAAAAGTATTAAAACAAAGTGAAAGCTAATTAAAACTTGTAAATTCTTTTCAACAAGAACATAAATTGTGGTGTACTTTTTTGTTATTTAATTTTGATTTTCCACTTGTTGTTTGTTTTGTAAAATAATGATCATGTTTGAGGAAGTTTCTCTTAACTGAAACTTCCATCAGAATCACGAAGTAAAGTCGGAAAAGTTTTAGAAAGAAGTTAATACTAACACTTAATTTCGCATTTTTACTTACAATAAAGATAACTAAAAACAACTCATTTATTATTAAAAACCTAATGAAGACATTTTCCATCCTACAAACTCCGCCGTGGAAGTAGCGAAAATTTGGGCCAAGTTAACTTGAAGTAATCAAGGCAGCGACACGAATAAGAAGAAGCTAAGTTGAAGATCGAACTTTAAACAGTACAATGGTGCGATGAACTGATGACGCAGGTCATACCAATAGAAGTCAATAGGTACACAAAAGGTCGATCTCCACAGATTGTTAAACAAGTGATCAATGAACTATTTTATTACAGTGAGAATGAAATAATACTTTTTAGCGTTCCGTACCAAAAGAGTACTCTATAGGGTTCCGTTGGTTAAGCCTCCGCTGTCCGTCTGTTAGCAGGCTGTATCTCAAGACCTTAATAGGTAGAAAGTAGTAATTTTCACTGATTGTGTATTCCTATTGCCGCTTTAACATCTAATAATAAAAATTAAGGTTTATGGTTCGGAACCCTTCATGTGAGAGTCCGACTCGCACTTGGTCGGTTTTTATAATACAGGTTAATATCATTCGACAGAAGCCGCGGTCTCGCTTTATATTGTATGATTAATATCCTATGCAACGCAAATGAATAGTAATGAAACCGTAATATATGCGTTCTCATTAAGTAATTATTATCAGAGCTGTAACCCTTAGGGAATCAGCCTGATTAGAGATATGCAATAAACATTACTGAAGCCAACATGTTGCTTCGATATCTGTATAATTTATTTAAATTATATTTATAATAATTACCTTTTAATTGACGGCATTATTATGCAGTGCAGTAATATTATACGCGTATGACTTGAAGATATACATATATGATCGTATCTACCGTGTATGAATATATATTTTTATGTCAAGGTAATTGGTCTGCGATGTTACATGGCTTAGCACTTAATGTTCTGTTACTAACTAAGTAAGTATTTTAGAGCATTTATCGTCCTTGGAGGTTTAAGAATTGAATGGAGTTGAATGGACCATTATAAAGATTAAATCGTTTGTAAACAGAGACTAGAATAGAATTTTCGGACGGCCGCAAAACAGGGGCGCGATATAATATAAAAAATATTTAATTAAATAGGACTAAATCCTGTATAGTCGTGAATGCGACTGGATATTGACCCCGGTAATTAGTTACGAACTATCGTAGCTGCTGTTTTCACAGCACTCAGATGAATTTCTTGTAGGTATACTCATGAAGCTCGTGTATACCAATGAGCCAATGAACGTAATTTTCTACGTGTGGCGGCGTTTGCAGACCAACTTCTGCTGAGTTTAATAGAACGGATTCCGATATCGCTGTTCGAGATCAGTAGTAATATAACTTTTCGATATGAAAATTATGCGCATCAGTTTCGTCTAGATAGGTAGGTCTGAGTTCTGAAACTTAAACACGAATATCTACTAAAAGAAATAAAACGTCCATAAAATATACATGAACAGTTTTATGTTCATAATAAGAAAGAAAACACCATGTTCAGTTCAAGTCTATTTTTGATGTACAATAAAGTATGTCTCTTATACAAATAGTCCCTACAGAAAGGCGTGTATGTAGGAGAAATAGAAGTAGGTATTTTACGAATATAGATGTTGAGATACAATAAAAGTAGAAAATAAATGGGATGGTATCTTCAAGGTAGGCTGAAGCACGTGTAGCATCAATAATACGTCACCGCCCGAAGGACGTGAGCACAAATTTACCTGAGATCCCCTACACTCACATACTCCCTCTATTTACCTATAACTATATACAACACTCGTCAATTCGACATAAATTGAGAGGCTTTCGCGATATTTCACTCTGTAATTTACAACTCACATCATTTTAGATGAACGGCTTTTCAGCATTTGAAATCCGATTATGTGATTTGGGAATACAAGACGTTTGGAACATCTTGTATATTCGTTTCGTGATATATGTATAGGCCGATCGTCCTTCGGATATAAATCACTTGAGTAACTCCGCAGGGATTTAGTAAAAATATTTTTTCCATGATATCAGATACGATACGAGTAATATTTTATTACAAACTAGAGACCACCCGCAGATTGTGGGGAACAAGATAACAAACCCAAACCTTTCATGATTACTTTGGCAAACATTAACGACAGATTAAAATTGCGTGTCCGAAAAAGAACAGTCACCATTAAATCTCGCCTGTTATTATAATTTTCTTTAGAAAACGAGTCTACATTTTCAGTTCCAGGTTTGAAAGAAAACAACTCGGAGCTATATTTTTTTAATTACGAAGAATGTAGGTCAGCTACATTAACAGAATCCCAACTATCCTAACGTACACTCCGGTATACGAAAGACAAAACGTACAAAAAGTTTGCACAGGCACAGAGTCGCAAAACAAAGCAATTTTGTAACACCTAAGCGCGTAAATCACGCAGCCTGTAGACCGGGGGACCGCGCGAAACTTTACTTGGAGAGTTTTTAATTGATTCGCTCAGTTATTACATCCAGTTTGAAACTGGGAGTTGGCCCACAGTGCGGCGTCGCCTTGCCTTCCTATGTACGGTATGATATTATTTATTCGATGGAGTTTTTGTTTCGTGATTTGGTTATTTGTTCCGAATGCGATTCATATAGAATCGTTGCGATAAATTGGTTTTGGTTAGTTAAAACTGTGAACTTTTGCAATTTGCTGAAACTGCTATCAAACTAACCGTAACTACACGTTTATACTTCCTTGTTGGCTTTATGGTTCGGAATGTATTTTGGGAACTGTGAATACGTTTCAGCGAATTTCAGTCATTTCCACTGAGACTTGACAAAACAATTTGCTGAAACTCTAAACCGAACCAATAATGTCTTTGTTTCCCAAGTATTTAAGAAGCCGTCGAATAAATATGAACTAATCAAAAATGTAGATAAAGAAGAAATTGGAAATGCGGAAACATTTACAATAAGAGCGCCGCGCCGCAGGAAAACAAATTAATTTTCGAAATAAGGAAAGCCCAAGTTCCCTGTTCCGTTAAATGTAATTCCGCTTTGAAATGGGCGTCGAAAGCTTCTTGTTTAGACGTCAAAAATCAAACGATTCCGCAAACGTTCCGAATTATTTATCGCAATTTCGTGCCGAGTAGGTATCAAACGGTAATTTATTTGACTGCCTAGAAATGGACGCGTCATCTGCGTTCGTAATGGGAATTAATTCAGTCGGAATAAAGTTTAAATTCCAATATTGGGTGTTATCGTTGTTAGGTAGGTAGACAGCCCTGAGCATTTTCCTGTTTATCACATTTCTGTGTAACAAAGGGCCCTTGGTAACACGACACCTTGTGAATCGAGGCGTAAGGGCGCGACACATCCCACCCGCACCCTACGTGTCACTATATTATACTATAAGGGTCTACGCTCGAATAAAACTGCCGTGAACATCGGAGGTTTGCTCAAAAGGAAAGCGTGGTTATTTTTTATGGGCTCGTAAATGATTCCAAGTGGCTTAGTTCGCTGTTTGGACAAGATTTAGAAGTTTGAAACTGTAGAAACTCTCGCTATGTTTGGTGGTAGTGGTCGGGTTTTTCTCTATGTCAATGGTACACTCTTGCGATGGCTTCAATTGAATGATAGTACATGGCATAGTCAGTTGAAAGTCAAATAACCGAGGCGCGCTACAATGAGCCAACGAGGCGTGCGATGAAAAGTGACATTCTACTAAAATCATGTTGTAAGCTACTTTATTAGGGTTCCTAAAAAAACGGAAACCCTGATAGGATGGCTCGGGTGTCTGTCTGTCTGTCACAGTCAGTTTTATCCGGATCTACTGGACCGATTCTGTGAAAATTTGATAAAATCTATTAGAAGTCTGTAGTGTAAAAATAACATGTAAAAAAAAATTAAATTGGTTCGGAACACTTTGCACGCGAGTCCGACTCGCACTTGACCAGTTTATTTTTTTTAGTTTATCTTTCACTACGGAAGCAATACGGACACCGTGTAGAAAGAATTAAATTTTTAATTGGCCACACAAAAAATATTTATTCAACTGAAACTATATTTCCTAAACACTACCAAACCTAATAACCATTTGTGGTGAAGAGAGCTTTATGTGAACTATTATTCAGTACAATGCTGAGGAGAAAGCACACTTTTAGTTCAATATCCCTTAATTTTCACAGTAAGAATTTACAAAATAGTACTAAAAGTACCTACTATAATTATGAACTTATCAAAAATTATTACCTACAAAACACTCACGATATCCTGAACAAAGCGAGAATAATTAACGCAAAACTCAAATCGACAATGTTCGCAATTACGCGGAGTCGCGAACAAAACGATTTTCCACGGACGACCTATTTCGCTGGTCATTTACACATAGTGCGTCATTAGAATTAGACGAGAGCCGATATGAAGCCTTTTACATACAAAATCCAACGTCCGATTAATGGTTTTAGGGTTCGCAGTCTAATTCTATTCAAACTAAATTGGATTGGATTAGGTTTTGTTGAAATGTGAAGTTTGACGGGGCTTTCATGTTGGAATAATTTGCTGGGAAACTGTAATATAATCCTACCTAGTACCTATACCAAATTCATCCGTTACTGAGTAGAATTAACTGAGATTGACTGACAGACAACTCACAGCCTAAACAACTGGTAGTAGAACGCTGAAATTTGAAAGACAAAGTAACATTCTAAGAGCAAACACATCAAATTTAAAAAATAATAATAATAACAACAATGATTTTTACTGCCAAACGTCGTTACCACATAAAAAAGAAAGCCTATGAAAAATTGTTCAAAAGCCACACCCAAAACTTTTCACGTCAATTTGAACTAATAGCATCAAACGATTACAAGCAATCAACACGCTGATAAAGTTATCTACGAAAAAACTAAGCCAGTGGAACGACCATTAGATTAATCGATGAAACAAGTCACTCGTGTGTGTCATATCGATAGTCTGACTCGATAACGATAAAGTTTCGAATTCCTTTGGCCTTAGTACTTGCGCATAACGATTATAAGTGGTCATTATTAGCCAGACGACACTTGGACATAAAGCTCAGGGTGCATCGGAATTTCGACGAATCGGTTTCAAGTGTTTCAAAGAACGTCTGCATAGTTTCATTGGTTTAAATGTAAACAGTGAGTATCGGCTTTAGATGTTTCCTTTGATGGTTTATATCGTTGAAAATAATGTGTTAAGTATTTTTATATTGAAGACTACATTATGGCCTATGGGTAATGTCACCCGCAGGCAACCATAATACAAAGGTACCTAGGTATTTCTAGTTGGTAACTGTTAACAGCATAAAAACAGCGTATGTTTTCATGCTGGGTGAGTGTTATGCAATCGATGCAGTAATTCATTTGACAACAACATGTCAATACTATGACCGTGCACTTTGCAGTCAACAAATTACATAACACAAGGGTCCACAAGTCGAAGCGATATCGTATTACATTTTGCATCGTCTACAAACTCAATATAAGTACACACATCGATCGTCACAAGAGCATTTTCGTGCTGAGATGTTTGTCGAAAATATTGATATAAGGAAACAGCAGACGGGTCACCCAGACGGGTGATGACGTACATGTATTCACAACAGGACGAAATTAATGGAAAATTTTCGCATTGTAGCGACTAAACTGCAAGTTGAACAAATACTTGTGCCGAATTAAGATTGCCGCCTTTATTTTTATAAGTGGACAAGTGCTCACTGTTAAAAATTAAGTGCTTAACATTTTCATTGCTTGAATTTGCATTGAATGTTTTTGTGTGTGTGTGTGTCATTCTGTGTCTTTGGCAGGGTTCGTTTGCTGGGAAGTATGTATCGTTAACGCGAAGAGCATTGACACCGAGGTACTAAGCTTCGAAAGTCGCAACGGTGCATGAGTAATGACAGATAGTTAACCTATTGTGACGACTTATGGTGAAACTCGTTTGGTTTAAGCCTGTGTGGGATATCATTCCTTGAGGCATTAATATGATATTTAAATAATCTCCTCGCTCTGTCAAATATAGCTTGCTAACAGCTTCGTGTTGCTAAGGGGATTTTAAATGTATAAACGTGGGTATTTAATTAAAAGTACTCGTAATCGATTATGTTTGGAAGTCAATGCGTAATGTAATCGATGAACAGCTGCTTAATTCACTGTGGAGATTTTTTTCTGCGTTATTCAAAGATTGTTTGAAAATTCGCTTTTTATGATTATACAGGTGATTTAAATTAACTGGCGGAACTCCACAGCAGACAGAACGGGTAAGCGTTTCCGTAACATTTTTTTTTTTAAATAACCAAAACCCTTTCATACGAATAAACCCTGCCAAAGTCTAAAACCAAGGCTGAATTTCTCTCACGTTCCGTACAATACGTTATCAAAGTAACGAAGAACATTTTTCTTCTCACACTTGTACAGCATGTACCTACACATACATGTATGTAGCTACAGCAGTTATTAGCGAGTCGGAGAGCGTCGCAGGAGATCACGTAGCGACCGGTCGTGAGAGCCCGACGGGCTTCGGGCTGCGGACTCCGCTGTGTTAAACTGCCGCCCGAGCCGCATCGAGATCGTAAAAATGTGCAAGCTAACGGAAAAACCTGTAACATGTGCTTTATAATGCCTCGTAAAGCTCAACCATGTGAATTATTGGGTATAAAATGTGGAAATTGTAGGCCGGTGTCCAAATGTTCTGAGAATGATCGGTGAGCCAATGTTCGTATTATCCTTCTTATATAAAAACTTGCCTATTTTCCTGGTGCTAGCAGAATTTGTGCAAATACAACTTCTTGGAATCACTTGTTGTGACAGTATTATTCAAAGCTTACTCTCGTAGCGACAGGTAAACATTGACGGTATTACTTAGCGGCTTAGTGTTTCTTGTAACTCCTAATTCGGTTTAGGGAAAAGAAAACAAGTCTTGGTTGTTTTGGGCGTTGTGTTGGCAAGGGAAACGGCTTAACATTGATTGCCACTTATCTCAAAACTACAGACATCGGGATCAATTCATATAAGAAAATATTATGTATGTACCGAAAAATCGACATCTTTTTAGTAAAATTATTGATAGACATAATTTAATAAAGATAAATTCGATAAATCATTTTATAGACTAGCTACAGTACACATATATTTCATGTCATGGGTACTGTGTTAAACGTTACAATAAAATACCTTGTGACATATTAGAGCTAAATGTAAGAAAATTAAAACATATATTAAAAGTAAACTTAGTAAACAAGCATTTTACAAATTCGAAGATTACATTCAAGATAAAAACTGCTTGGAAACATACTGGTCCTGCTCCATAGGACAATCAAGGGTGAAGGAAGACAAACTGGTCGATTTGTTTAAATTTAATTATTTAAGTAAAAAATAAAGTTAAATAAGTTTGTTTCTTAATTTATTAAGGGTACTAGCTTCTGCCAGCGGCTTCGCCCGCGTGATCCCTAGGGAACATATTCCCGGGATGAAAAGTAGCTTATGTGCTATTCCAGACTATAATCTATCTTTGTTCTAAATTTCATTAAGATCCGTTAAGCCGTTCTGGCGTGATTGAGTAACAAACAACAAAACTTTCACATTTATAATATTACTCGTTTGGTGTAAAGCGAAATTATAACCATCTTCCCCTCGATATTATAATTAGTAAAGGATATTAAACTGTCGTAAGCCGTTTTCCGAAGCTACTCGCTAGTCTCTAGGCGCCAAGCTAGCCGCCTGCCTGTGCGTTCGCGACCACAAAAATAATCCTTATAGCATGATTCAGTATTCACGCGCGATGGCTTATTATTAGCGTTTTTCATGTATAACTTTGGTGTTTCTATACCGATTTCTATGATTCTTTTTTATGGAATAGTTAATAATGTTAACTTTTATTAATGTTAATTAGGGACGACTGAGAGTTTTATAAACGTAAGAGTAGACACATACAATCAGAAAGCTTCGTACTGTTAAGCTATCGGGAGTTACACGTGTTATTGTTCGTCAATCATAAAAGATAGACATATGCTGTCGTGGGATATTTTTTATATAATTTTAAGGAGAACATTTCCGTCATACATGATTTCTGTGTAGCTTTCACCATTAAAGTTGCACACGCGACGGAAGCTTAAAAATGGAGTAACTTCTCCCGTTTTCCCAACATTTCCCTTCACTGCTCTGCTCCTATTGATTGTAGCGTGATGAAAAGTATACTATAACCTGCTCAGGAGTATGAATAATAATTGTACCAAGTTTCATTAAAATCCGTCGAGTAGTTTTTGTTTCTATAACGGTTATACAGACAGACAGACAGACAGACAGACAGACCGACAGACAGACAGACAAAAATTGTACTGATTGCATTTTTGGCATCAGTATCGATCCCTAATCACCCCCTGATAGTTATTTTGGAAATATATTTCATGTACAGAATTGATCTCTCTACAGATTTATTATAAGTATAGATATAGATATAGATAGAAGATAGAAGTAAGGGTTCCAATGTATTTAAATATTTGAAAATAAGTAGAAGTAGTATAACTAGTATATTCCATAGGTGTGTAATCCTCACATACATTTAATTATGTTGTACAACAAACATTGAAAAAACGTTTATTTGAAAAGAGTAACAATGTAGTTTCTTGTCAATTCTTCTCTATCAGAATCTGCCTTTCCGAATGAACAGTAGGTTGACTTTTTCATTTATAATTTTAAATGTGTTAAGAGTGCCGATTAATGGCCTATTGAAACAAACATTTTGGATTTTGAAATGAAATATTTATAAATACAAAAAAAAAATACTTCTCTTATGATTTGATTGACACTTATAACTTCTGTAGTTTCACCAGTGAATATTTAACCCTGTTTAAGAGCGTTTATTCCGTCCACTAGCGCCGCCAATCGGTTTTTATTATTTGTGGTAATAGATAAAAAACCGCTCTGTAGTGCACTAAAGAAATGTATTTATTATGTTTTGAGAGTTATGTTTTGTACTTTAGAACATAAATAGTTGCCAAAGTCGATATTTTTGCTAAAAGTGGCCACTTTTAGCAATAATTGCCGTTTTGGCTATTTAGCCATGAGTTACGTATTAAAAATAGCTGTCAAAAAATAATAGATACATTTCTTTAGTGCACTACAGAGCGGTTTTTTATCTACGTGTCTTAAATTTACCACAATTAATAAAAAACGATTGGCGGCGCTAGTGGACGGAATACACACTCTTAATACTAATTCTTATTTTAGTCCACTATTGTGTCAAAGTGTCGAACCGACTAGATCTCACAAAACAGTCAAAAATTAAAAAAAAAGAACCCGACAGCAAAACTGTTTCCTAATTGAATTTAAACATATGGCTTATACCTATATATATATTTGAAACCTCCATTTAATTTCCTTCATTTTATACCCTACTCGATAGTTTTGGTTAAAAAAAATATTAACGAGTTACAATTTAGGGCCAAAAAGCCACCAAATTAAATCCTGACTAAGAACATTTGGAAGGAACGAGGTAATAAAGAAATTTACAACAAACGAACATATTTACAAGATACGCGCGAAAAACAACCCTTCCTTGGCACTCGAATAATGAGTCCATACTACAAACTACATAATGACGGTTTATTCGTGTCAAAGGTAGCTAATGCCAATTTATTATGTTCGATTATGAGTACTTATACAGAAATAAACTATTAAACTTTTTAGCACACAGCTCAATCAAATCATTTTCAATGCTATATAGTTGTTTTGTATGGCAATAATCTGCTTATTTGTACGATAACGTGTTTTTTATCGGCAGGGTCACGGCCATTTTCGGCTCGATATTTGCGGATAGAATTTACACGTGTTATGTGAATAAATTGACATGTTTCAACGAGCAAATTTTCGGCTAAGCTCCAAAGATAGATAAATTACCATTGAATATAGAATGTCTTAAACAGACAACGAACGTCTAACGACGTTTTTATAGTCATGTGAAAATTCATCATGTGTATAGTTTTAATGCATGTATTCATACATTCAATACACACACGTATTCGCGAAACCGGGCGCCCATTCAACCGTCACAATACGAAACTGAATGCCATTTCATCTCAAGATGCGCCGCTCGCCGCAGATCTGAGGGGTCGGCGGTGGGTGACTGTGGTGGCGGGGCGGGGGGACTCGCAAACCGCCCGGCAACTGCGCCATAACTCGGCGCGCACGTACAACCAGACAATCGCAATTATTATTAACAGATATACGTTTAATGATCGTGTGTGCCGCGCACAACGGCCGATGTAAGCTCAACATCGGCTGGCGCACGCGACTATGGAGTTTACTTCACTGCGGCGTTCGTGTGATATTCGTCCGTTGCGCGGCGGTGAATGTATCGTTTCGGGGTGAGAATTTGTGGGAAGACGTCGCCGAGGTCGGCGGGCGTCGCGGGGGCCGGGGCGACGTTCTTGCGGAGTGAGTTAGCAGAGCCGATGATTTGTGGCGCGGTTAGCGTTCATCTAGCGGCCGGCGGGGCACAGGGCATAACTCATCGGAACAAAGACAGATCGGCATGTCACGCGATATGAAAGCTATGTGTCACTCCGAGTGTGACACGAAGCGTTTGCATTTTACGACCCGGCTTGACGCGCGCACCACCCGCACAAGAGTCAACGGACGCAGGAATTCTCGAGTTGAAATTCCGCAAACAGGCTCAAAGGAGGATAAAATTAGAAATACGGAGAATTTGTGGATCTGCACGGTTTGGCCTTCCCGGCATTTTCGATGCGCTTAGAATTTTCGTTATCGAATTGGAATCAGAAGTGGGATACTGAAGTTAAACAAAGTAAGATTTTGACAAGCTCATATAGTTGTTAACGTAATTCACGGTTTAGTTAGCGCGGCGAATTAGTAATGAGCAAAAATACCAGTTTGACGTCGAAGATAGAACGAATTACGTGGGTGCTGACTGCGAGTATTAAAATTGTTATTACTAGTCAATATTTGAATTTCGTTAACTCGTAAATTGTTCGAGCACGGAATACGCAAACGATGGGCCATTGTGTAACGGCAGAGCTCAAAGAATAATACAACAGGTGCGTTCATTACTTTTTCCGCCACTGTGGATTTAATAAAATATGAACACTGAATGTGGACGTGCACTTTGTAAATTAGAATGACAAGGTTCAAATTCCGCTAAGTTAAAAACGGTACGGACTTGTGGTTTGATAACAACGATGTTTATTTATTTATTTATTTATTTAAACTTTATGCACAATAGTGGTACATGGGCGGACTTAATGCAACAAGGCATTCTCTACCAGTCAACCTTTGGGTTAAAAAGACTACACTGTGGTAGGTGTACAACAAACAAATAAAAATAAAATATAATTGAGTCATATCGATACAACAAAGTATACAAATAATATATATATACATATACTATAAAATACATATATATTTGCTAAAATAATATACTAATAAATATGATGATTTATAATAATTTCTGATTAATAAGAGAACTTAGAAAGATTATTCTGAAAGATTTTTATCGGCTGTTTATAATAATTGAAATGAATAATGCTTAGTTGGTTGAATTCTGCCATCTATTTATATATTTTACTTGAACAAAGCGTATCCACCAATCGCTTGAATTCCGTAGCATTAAATAATTATTTTTAAACATAACTTTGATAGCATTTTATTTAAAGTTTGTCTTTCACCTTAATTCTTTTGACTCTCATTTTAAATGTTGAAAACAAACTTACTTTTATTGTATAAAGTAGTTAGCTACGTGATCTGGGAGTCCACACTGTTTACAATCTGAAACAAAAAATACATCATTTTAGCCATAATATCGACAATGCAGGTAGCTCCATCGTAGACTTTGTTTGTCTCTGTCATCTCTGACCTAGATTAAAGTCAAGAGCAAACGCATCTCAAATTAAAAAAAAAGACGATGCTGACACTGACGCTACAGAACGGCAGAATCTTAAGTAAAACAAATGAAGTAGAAAAAACTGGTGCTGATTTGTTAGTTTAAGCAAGATCATCAATTCTACTTAAACGATGTTGAGGATACAGAAGACTGAATAAATATTATGTAGTGATTATCATTCTCAGTGTGAAGTAATCAGTTTTAATTTAAATTACATACGAAACGGGTATAATACGGGTTTAAATAAGTGATATGATTCGTCTATCAGTAAACGTTAAAATAAATACTATTTCAGCAATAATAAACATATATTGAAGTCTGAAGATAAAGCATCAGCATAATTCGAAAGTCTCGTCTCGTTTTGACTTTTCGTCTTAAAGTTTTTACGAGTGATGCTGACACTGACGCTACAGAACGGCAGAATCTTAAGTAAAACAAATGAAGTAGAAAAAACTGGTGCTGATTTGTTAGTTTAAGCAAGATCATCAATTCTACTTAAACGATGTTGAGGATACAGAAGACTGAATAAATATTATGTAGTGATTATCATTCTCAGTGTGAAGTAATCAGTTTTAATTTAAATTACATACGAAACGGGTATAATACGGGTTTAAATAAGTGATATGATTCGTCTATCAGTAAACGTTAAAATAAATACTATTTCAGCAATAATAAACATATATTGAAGTCTGAAGATAAAGCATCAGCATAATTCGAAAGTCTCGTCTCGTTTTGACTTTTCGTCTTAAAGTTTTTACGAGTGAAACCGAAGTCGTAAACGATTTTCCCAGTTCTAGTAAAAGCTAATATAACTACGCACAACACTACGGCCACGGTTTAGTTACGCCCCCGACGCCAATATGAGAGAACATAACTAGGTTAACGCAGACAGTTTAATGATAACACAACAACTATAAAACTAAGTCGTTTTTGTTTCCCCTTAGCACATAAATGGCTGATGTTATACGCATATTGTGAACAAAGCATTTCATAATCGCGTAACAATGTTTGTGAAAGCAAAGCGTTTGATATAAAGTTAATAACGTGTTCTAATAACGGCCTAATCATAAAATGTGTAACAGGCATTGTAATTACGTGGGACAAATATAGGTATCGCAATCCGTCGCCGTAGTGGCCCAGAGCGGGCGGGCGCCGGCGGGGGCGTACGTACGAACGAAATGGACAATGCGCATAAAAAATCAATAAAAGCTGGGCACGGCACGGCCTTCGTGGAGGTCGAGTGACGCTCACGGATCACCGGCCGGTCTCTCGCCACATTATAAAATATTGAACGACGAGATGTAACTAACTTACCAACTCGATTCCACTTCCAAAACTTCGCCAAAGAGGATTTTACAAGTTCTCGTTTAATTTTAAAGGGATTTTAGGGGAGTGAGAAGCGGTGCGGTAGTTTGCTTCTTCAAACTTTTGTCAAAGGACAGAAACGATTACGTTTGGGACAATTCAAGAGTTGGACTTGCAAAAGTATTTTATGCTTCAAAGTCGATGGAAAATAAAATAAATGTCAAAGAAAATTCGAATCACGGAACAAAAAGAAGGATTGGTTGGCTTGCTATTCAATCATGCTTCGACAGCTAAAGCACTGGAGCAAAAAATTTACCTACGTAGGTATAGCTAACGCCCCGGACCAAATAGTCTACTTTTTTGCTTGATCGAGGAAAATATATAGAGTTCTAAAAATAGAGAGCAAACAAGTTCGGATTCGAAAAAGCAAATATATTTAATTGATTTCATTTCTGGCTTAGAAACAACAAAAATAGGGAAATTGTACGAGCTGTTAGCGACAAACTATCAAAAACTGCAAAACACTCGTATCAACGATACGCTATCTAAGTAAATACACCGTATCAGTACCCCTGATGACGTTGTACAATTACAACTCAAAGTATTACAAATTGGCCATAGTTCAAAGAGTTAACGCCGTTTAATTCAGTGCCAAGTACAATATTTTTAGATGGCGAGTGACAACTGAGTTTTGAAACGCATAATCCACTAAATCCGGCTCGAAGGTAAACGCTTTCGTAAATAACAAAAACTATTAAATTATCGCATTGACTGTGATATTCGGTTGCGTCAGCGATTTGGCATGCTTTGTTCATGCGTTCAGACTATGACGGTGATGTCGACTATGCAAGAGGCCTAGACGGTTATTTAGAAACTGTACGTAATGATGCATCAGTTAGTTATTACGACTCACTAATTGGCAACGCTCAGGAATTGTCACCTCGGTAGCAAGTCTTGCTCTCCCACCAACCTACGTCTTTGGTATTCGCTTCACTATTCCGCCTAAAATACACCGTTTGAAAATATGTAAAACCCACTCGGTACGACCGCCTTTTGTCGTATTAGGTACGGAGTGCCAAAAATAGAGCACTTTCATCGTCTCATTAAACGCGTGAAAACGATTGGCTAACAGTTTAGGGCCACGTCCTTGTACACATTTCTCGCGAACGCATGAAAGCGTCAAATGATTTGGAAGTCGGCCACAATGGCTTGCGTTTCGTCAAAGAAAGGGAGACAACTTTGGCCATTTGTTATTCTGACAACTGACATGTAACTAAGTGGGTTAGAGTATTGAACGGTTCACAATAACCGTTTGCGGAAACCTATACTTTTGTTTGTATTGTAGACATGGGCTGTTACGCCTGTCTCATTTGGTAAGTTCTCTTCAAGCGATTCTCTAACGATTCTGCGGGTCTAAAAAGGCCACTTTAGCAGAACAAACCAGAAATTGCCAAATTTGCCCAACAAACCAGCAAATGAAGTTTGCCAAATTGATGTATGATAAATATTATGACCATAGTGTGATTCTACTAAAGTGGCCTTTTTAAAACCACTGATCGATCTGATGTGATTCTCTTTACGATTACCAACAAAATAATATCATTGACAGATAAATGACTCATAACCATTTCTCACTAAAATTTGTTTATAAACATGTCTGATTAATATTACAGCTATTAATCTACTTAGCTAGCGAATAAATGTATGGTACATTTACATAAAGATTGACAAATATGTTTCAACAGTAACACGACGATTGCCGATAATCAGAGAATTGTTAAACATGCCTATATTTAGATCTCATCTCGGGGGCTACTGTTTAAGCCCGAAGTCCGTAGTTTCGGGCTTAGTTGCAGGCGTATTCTACTCTGTATCACCTTAGCATGAAGAATTAAAGACAAAACGATTAGATAGTTACTGTCAAATCGTGTTGTCATTTATTCTTAGTTCGAGCTCGGGACTAATCGCTAGTCCGTAGGTGATACGGAGTAAAATACGCCCGCAGTTAAGCCCGAAACTACGGACTTCCGGCTTAGAGAGTAGCCCCCCTGAATTCATCACCGTTTGGAACGATCAGCCCAAAGATTTATTTCCCTAGCTGTATTTATTCTTTCATTGCAAGATTTTGGCGACTATGCCAGACGTCCGTTTTCCATTAGTGCTCGGTGGTAAGATTACTGCTCAACCAGGCGTAACCATGGTCGACGTGACCGCAGGCCCGTGTCACTATTAATCATTCCCGAGCCTTTTCCCGTGGACAGAAAAATATATGTGATGGGATTATTGTTTTGGGGCAAGCCGTAATATTTCATGTGTGTTCGTAAGAGGTTAATGTGGATGGATTGTGATTGTATTATTGATGAAGATTCTGCAATAGGAAGTAGCAATATTTCTTGTGCGAGTTACTAGGAATTCATGACCCATGCTTTTAAATTCACCCCCAATAAAACCACCATTCCTGGTAATTTTAACCCCACCTAACTATCTACGCATTGAACAGACATAATTATGATAAGGTTAAAATCTACCCACCCCATATGCAAAAAAAAAAAAACTGCCCTAATGACTTCATCATACTCAAACAAAGGTAACGTTATTCGAATATTAAATAGACCAGAAATGGCAAACAAATACCCATCCTCATTCAGAGAAACCTAGCCAGTACAGATTGCTGAACAAAACTACATAATAATGTCAGCACAAGTACTCAGTTACTGAGCAACGATCACTTTCCCACGCAGCGTCTTCTCAGAGTAAAAGGCAGACTAGATTCAGTGCTTCGAAATGTCACAGGGGCATAGGTTAACTGCGTCTTGTGTTTACCTGTGACTCGAGGAAGCAGGAATTAATGCTAAAGTAGTTTGCTTTGGTTCTGAGTAAGTTTTGTGGATGTCGGCTGTTTATTAACTAAGAAGGCTATGCTATTAAGAACAACGGTAGGTCTTACTAAGATTTAGGATAACGTCAGAGTCCCATTTCTACTAATTTTCACATTCGCATTTCAATCGCAATCTGTCATAAATGTATGAAAATTAAGGCTTTTTTTGACAGTTTGCGATTAACATGCGAATGCGAAATTTGTTTAATTATTAGTAGAATTGGCCCTTTGGCTGTTGAATTTGATTTGCTTATCAAGAGTCACTGTCGTTCGTGCTTCATTGTTCTCATGAATGCAAGAAAATCCAGATAATTATATGGATTTCGAATTCATACCATTACCATTTAATAGCCTGGCTATGAATTAACATTTAGACATAAAAGCTAGCACTGAATCTTGTTTTCTTATACAAGCTTTCTTCCACCATATTTTACTATAAGTAATTTAATAACTTCATAGTTTTACACTGAAGATGCAATACTTGCAGTCATAACATAATACCGAGCGTATTGAGAGCGACGCGTTGTGGTGCAGTGCGGAAGCGGCGGCGGTAACTGCATGCGCTCTAATTTTATACATTTCCGTAGATGACATCACACATAGAACATGATACGAAAGCAAAGCAACTTGTACTCCTTAAATAGCTGCACGACTGTCATTTACTTTGAAGACTTGCTACAGGACCACTTCCATAAATGGGGTGTGGTTTTATGGAAGAAGACTGTGTTGCTATGTCAAGATGTGTATTGCTGTATTTCGTAATCACAATTCCGTGACAATAATTTCGGCACTTCGGCATTAAAACAAACAGCGACAAGTCAGCTATAAAAATAAGGCATATAATCCAAACAACAATAAACTTATTCCTGACACGAGAGTCGAGACCTTATTTTAGTAACAGGACGATAAAATATTTCGCTACAAACGACTCGTAAGAAAGTGAAGTTTTTTTTGAGCCGACTACTGGAGCCTTGGGAACCGGTTGGGCTGCCCACAGCATACCCAAACAAGTCTAGAAACTGCTATAGAATATATAAAGGTTTGTGAGTGTAAGCTCGTTGGAGTTTAAAGAAAGTTCCTAGTGGCGTAGGTCGAGATGAACGCCAGCCAGTTACACAAGAATGAAATAGTTTAGTCTAAACTAGCGAATGCTGAGTTCTGCGCGAATAAATTTGCACAATTTAATTCGGATTCGTTTTGACGTTCTGTGAGAAAAGTTATTTGTAGACTGTGATCAAGTTTCGCAACAGTGTTCGTTTCTATTGTGATTTGTGAGCAAGTATATCTTGCTGAGAGTGCCGTTTTCGGACATTAACTTGCACATTTCCTTTGTTTGTTACATCACATTTTACTGAATGTTCTTGACCGTACTAAATGAATACATCAACAGTGGACTAATAGAACAATTCATTCGACGATTGTCGAGAGTTGTTCGTAATATCAATCAGCGCAATAGATTGACTCACATTATCTCGTACCAGAACATTTTCACACGTGTGTCAAACACACCTTACACAACACTCATACAGTACGAGTTTTCACGATAGCATTTCCTTTAGCTTCCAACTTTTCCTTGGTAAACGAACGAGGTCTCATACTCTAATGTCATACTAGAATTATGCAAGCGCAAGTAAATTTTGTAAGCTTGTTTGTTACATCTTAGGGGATTTGGATGATACTTGCCACACGATATCCTGAAATAGGACATAGGATTTCAAACCTTCACGCGGTCAAAGTCGCGGGTACAAGCTAGCCCTAGCCAATATTAGTAGCCCTCTTAGTAGCTGGATCGATTTCTATGATTTTTGGTTGAAATAATACTTGAATGTTACGAAGCTGCGGGAAAAAGTTAGTCAAGCAGTAAAAACGGAATTATACTTTATCCTGTATTAACGTAAGGTTTACACACATAGCGATTAATGCCTGTCGCAGTCGGTAAACTGCGTTGACATTTTCACTCGTTAAGCCGATTGCGGCCGCACTGATTAGTCAATCGGCCGCATGTTGATATTATGCGAATAATAAATTATGGAATTTGAACGTTCGGAATATGTAATATTGATATATAAGTACGAATGTGTGCTTTGATATACATTAGGATCAGGTTTAGAATTTGGGTACATAGCATGACATATAGATTCATTACAATATGTTAAACATTTATAAATGACTAGCTTTTATCCGCAACTTCGTATGCGCGTATCCTGTTTCTTTCCGTTCCTGTAAGAATTTCGGGAAATCTTCTTAGTGCTAATCTACACCTCCCAACAAACTAAATGCCAACTGTCAGCGCTCTACGATAAGCAGTTTCGGCTGTGCGTTGTCTGTCAGTCAGTCACTCAGTAACGGAAGAATTTTATATATTATTAGGATTTATTTAGGTATTTGTTTTCAACGAGGGGTTTGACTATTGTTTTTTCAGGCCCCAGCACCAGACCAAGACTTTTCAATATAGATCAAATTCTCATGCTTAGAAATGTGTTTGTTATACAAATAAGAACTTATAAAAATCTTTTTACAAAAAAATACAACCGACTTCCAAAAAAAAAACACTACAAAGTAAAAAATAACTTTAATTTCGGAAGTCGGTGTTTTTGTTAGTTTCTTCGTATTTTGACACCGACTTCCGAAATTAAAGTTATTTTTTACTTTGTAGTGTTTTTTTTTTGGAAGTCGGTTGTATTTTTTTGTAAAAAGATTTTTATTTTTCACTTTTTAGTGGTGCCCTACACCTAACAACACCACTCCAAAATCGCAGAAAAGCAAAATACGCAATTTCGATCATCAAAGAATCATCTAAATAGTCAAATTCCAGCTATTTCGATTTAAAATCCAAAGGTCGTAACCGATTTTGATATGATTTAAATGGGACCAATCTGCAAGTATATCCTTTCAGATAAAACAAAAATTTTTCAAATCGGTTCATAATTGTCGGAGATATGAGGTAACAAACATAAAAAAAAAAAAAAAAAAAAAAAAAAAAAAACATACAACCGAATTGATAACCTCCTCCTTTTTGGGAAGTCGGTTAAAAATATCCTACTAACATTATAAAAATACGTGTCTGAATGCTTTGATATTTGTTAATCAACCACACACCAACGACTGAACGGACTACTGAACACAGATAGACCATGTCCTGAAAATCATCCCAATAGTACGTTCCCTTGAGATCTTTTTCGACTTAAACGCAGACGAACCCGCCAGCAGGAGTTAGTATAATTTATTGCTGAGTCAATTCTCCAAACTAATCCAAAAATACACTAGTCCAGCTCGCCGTAGCCAGTCAAACCCGTTGCACTAGCAATACATCACACATATTTATAGTGCACCATTAAAGTGCTACAAAACATCAAAATAAAACGTCAGCACACATTCCTCGAACTGGCTGCAAAATTATATTTATCTAGTTGCCATTCTGTGATATAATATTTATCAAAAAAAAAACCGCCGCCGCTTTCGCAAATAAAACCGCAAACGACATCGAATGACATCAGCGTTGAAATATGCACGACTATATTATGAACACGTTCGCGAATTAATTGTAATGAGAATCACGTTTCGAAATATAGTCATTTTCACACAGTGTAAGCATTATATTCTGGCTTTGCTTTTCCGCATACCATTTGTTTTACTTCACTTTCTTTGAATCGTAACGTTGCAGTTTAGTTAGTGGTTGCTATGTGTTTCGCTGTGAAAGTTATTCGTGTTACGATTACGTTTTTGCAAACGAGGTCAGAAAAGACTACCTGTTTTGAATTAAATGTAGAGTGACATTGAAATGGGATTTTATTTTTAAGATTGCATCAGTTTAGGTTTAGGCGAGTTTTTGCAGTAATTAGGCGCTAGATAATCATAATTTTTACATCGAAATTAATATACGTAATTACAATATCTGCATCCATCATTTAGATTAGACCGTTTACAAACGTGAAGCAATGTCTACTATTGTATTTATTTTCACATTAATCGATTTGACAGCAATTGAATTAATCAAACGCCAATAACTAATCCAATATCGCCCTCCGTATACCGTCAACAAACAAACAGACCAATATAACATCTACAGCTACAGAGCTAGGCTCACATACAAAAACACTATCACAAAGAGCGGTTTCATAAATTGCGTTCAGTTCAGACGGACGTTTTTATTCGTAGCGGTGGCTAGGGCTACATCAGTCAGGATTTCCCGGAGCGATCAGCCGCATCAATCGTGGACGTGAGCCGCGCGTTAGGCGTGACGGTATTTATATTAATGTACACTTGCACTTAAGAAGTCGGGGTGGTGTGGGGGTTTCAATTTAATGTACCTACTGTTGTTTGTTTGCAAAACTAGGTGGTGGATTGTCCACTGTTTGTATTTGATGCTCTGTGCAAGCTGGCCAATCTGAAGTATACCGTAATGGTACTTAGATATTATACTCTTTTTTGAACAGTATTAGAAGATTCGTATGGTTAGACACACAAAATGATCTTAACTGCTTCACTGGCCGTGCGTTTTTTTTTCTCCAGAAATAATCTTATAACACCCAGTAGCTTTTTATGAATAAAAGCATTTTCGTGATATTTATCAATGAAAGCACCATTTATTTACCTCTTCGAAATATTAGTTACGATTCAAACTCTACACACTATTTATTTTACTTCTCTTGACTGTTGTATTTTTCCCATTTTAAAAACTGATACATCATTTATTTTATAGGCATACAGCACTCCTGCCATCCCTGATCCGCTCCCAGATGTACGTTAGTCGCGTATCTGGATGCACCGCATCGATCACGGAGCCCGCACGTGTCTCGCATTCGATATCCGTTCGGGAGCACATTTTAAACTTGCCATTTTGATAAAGTAAACCAACAATGCGGTCGCATATTTGGTGAACTGTTTTGTGATTCTAATGCGAAAGAAGAATGCTTGCAAAAAGATTGTGGAGACATTAAGTCAGCTGGATGGGAGTTGCTGAGAATCGAGATGAATGGTGTGTGTTTGGAGAGGCCTGTGTCTAGCAATGGAATGCTGAAGGCTGTTGATGATGATTTTTTATTATTGTTTATAGGCCGCGTTTAACCACGATCTCACTTGATGGAAAGCGAAGATATGGTCAAAGATGGAGCACGCTTGCCTTGCAGAAGTATTCTATTCACTCTTGACATAAATAATGTGAGGTTTTAGCTATCAGGAAACACAGAAAGACATGAAGTATCACTTCTTAGCTGTAAGCGTAATGAAAGTATTCCCAAAACAAAAAATTATCAAGTCATGACACCAAACTTTTGGTTCCACAAATTTTATTCCTTTAAGGCAAGGATCCATCACAAACGAAAAGTGGACAGTACAATTCAGAAAGCCAGCCATAAATATGTTTGATAATACCGCTCTTCCTATGCAGAGGTTGGCAACCTTCCGCATAGCAACAGTTACCCTTCCCTTCTCTCCATCTGATAACTATCTATGATTGTCACGTATGTCTGCGTGTAAAATCTATCTCACGCCACTAATTAGAGTGGGTACAAAATGCTTGAACAAACCAACAATACAATCCGGAATTAATGTAAACGTGAATAGAAAATGGCGGCCGATTAGATAACGCCACCAAAATATTTTATTCAGCTGATAAACGGCTTTGTTGTGTCAAAACTTATCTGACTAACGTAAGCAAAGGCTATAATTTGTAGGTAAATAATTGTGGATAAGTGCTGTGTTGACTACACAGTTTGAACATTAGCATACTGCATAAACTGAGCCCATACTGGGTCACACAGGAGGTAAAAACGACATGCTTTTGAAACAGGAAAGATTATTGTTACCACAAAGTTTTACGAGAGAAACCTCAAATATGTATGTACACGAGTTTCAAACAATTCCCAAACACGCTAATTACAGAATCTCCAAGTTGTCCAGTTTAGTCCCAAATTAAGCCTATCTACATCACAAGCTGTCCGAAATTAATATGTCATCAACATAACCTTTTACCATTCACACGCACGCCACAAGTCAACAAGGGAATTCCAATTTAAAACTTCAAGCGATGCCACGTTCCGATGTCACTCAACAACATGTTTTCGGAACCAGATTGGCTAGTAACAGCGCCATTAGTGTTTCGTTTACTTTCAATAACCTCCTACTGAGCGGCCAAATGTAACACACAAACATCAAGTCGCGTGTAACTCCGTCACAAGGTCACTGAACGAACGCTTCGCCCTACATCCCTCTGGAGACGGCCACTCCGCGTAGCTTTGTGTACACGCTTAGCAGAAATCGCGTCCATTGTTTACGTTACAAGCGAAGTTTACACAGCAAACGTACCTGATGGAACGGTCCGGTGGTGTCGAGTCAAACAATCCAGTGACTACGATCCGGTAGCCAGGTAGTAGGTACACAGAATAACACAAAGGGGACTACTTTTCCTTGTCCGGCGACAATGGCAACAATGGCGCGAGCACGGCGCGAGAATCGAACGCGGCGTCTTGGCGCGCGCAGCGGTTATCTGTCGCTGACAACGAGCGCCGTCGCCTCCAATAACAATAATGAGGCGGCTAATTATTATTATTACCGCTGAGCGGACGCACTCGCGCTCAGCGCTGTACGTAGGTAGGTGGCGTAATCGCTGAATTCCATATAATCGTGTGGCGCACACACACAGGCGCGCGTCCCCGCCGCGCCACGTGTGGTGACGTCGTCGGCTAGGCGCAGGTAAGTGTATACAGAGCGCGTTGGCGGGTATGCGCGCGTATCGATCTCGCGATAAATTCGATACGGTGAGCGGTGAATGCACCGGTCGGCTGGCAACGGCGGTCGCCTTTCACGCCGGCGAAAATGCAATTTACGAGCGGTGCACGCCGCTGCGAGTTTCGACTCTCGACCGCCAATATACGAAACGTGTCGGGCTCAGTCCGCCAGAGTCGCTAGTACTATCAGGCGCGGCCGCAATGCCACGCGGACGCATGAACATTCTCGAACAGCGAGATAACACGTGTATTTATTAATGGCGCGAATTGCGCAACAAAACTGTTTAGTGATAAAGCGGAACGCCTAACCTCGTGTCCGTTATACCTTAGCGGAGCTGATATGAGCTCGCATGTCGAGGGACCATAGCGTTTCACGGGCACATAATCCAATTTGGCGTCGACCGCGCCATTTCTAATCGCCCTAATTGGGAAACGCCCCAGCTCCAATTACCGCTATCGTCACTTGTTTAGCCAACCCACGCATAGTAGTAAAACATTAACAATTAAACGACAAGATAATCACACCACTTCAACATAATTGACCAAAAATGCAAATATGACTCATAACTCGACGGCTTACGCAAGAAAACAGCAACAAACGATTTACAAAGTCAAACGACCGGAAACTTCTCACTAGTTCTCGTTATAGAAGCGAAAATTGAACGACTTGTCTAAATTGGCTCTCGTCTGAGAACGCCGAGAGCGGCTGTCATCTCGTACGCAACATGAATAGGCAAACCATTAAACTGTAACGTGAGGAAACAACGTGATTGAGAGTCGCGACGTGTATCCCACCTAGCGCGGAACAGCGCGGGACGCGGCGCCTTTACGACACAATATCCAGTTTAGAGCTCCAAACAAACTGGGAAATTAGCTATTTGACTTTATAAGGGAAAAATAACGCCGCTATTTACGTAGTAAACGCGCAAACAGGGACGTTCAAAATTTGATTGTCTTGATTTTTTATAGTTTGGGCAGCGGACTGTAACTAGCACGGAAATAATAGTGGCCGCTCAAATGACAAAGCGTCTGGTTTATCAAACGGAGGAAGGCACAAAAACGTCAACGTCAACAGAACGAGCCGTCTGTCGAACGCTAGCACTAGCTGCAAAAAGTGAATAATGGCGAACGTCGGCGAGCTAGTTGAGAGTCGCACAATTGCGCTATTTCGAGATGTTTTCCTCTTAGCAATAATACCTACGGTTACTAATAATAATGCGACCCGAGCGCCCTGTACAAACAACTACATAATAATGATTGCTTGACAAAAACGGCTTGTAGATCCAAAGAAGCGCGATCTGCGCTGAGATAAAATTTATTGAAGGAGCGACACGTGGCACTCCGCGCGCAAGGTGAACGACTCGCCGTGCTAATGTGGGGGACTAGCAAACAAAAAGCTCGCAGCGAAATATGGAAACACACAAAAGGCGAGGGTGTAACGCAAATTAGAGCGGCATTAGCGACAACTCCAAGTGACATTAAAGGAGTTTCTGTTATTACCGCACGCGACAATGTGAGCGACTCGATGGTCCAACTTAGAGAGTTGGGAAAGCGCGGAAGATTACATAATACACCCGACTTCGGAACGCGAGTTAACGCGAACTTGTGTTTTATGTGCACACATGCATACTGTTTGATATACGTTGTGTTATGAGAACTGTTCTAAACTAGAGTGGCTGGGGGTGGGGGCTCAAGTTGTGCGTCAACTTTCCGGGAGCAATTCGCCCGAGTGTGCACTAAAATATAGTTCAAAGTAAGTTGGAGCGGGCGGAACAGAGATGCAACCAGCAGCTGTGCGGGACTAGCCATGAAACTTGTATTAATCCAGGAACTTTTTATATCTAAACTCGCGTCTTAGAAAATTAATCGTTGTAAGTTAAGGATTTTCAATGTGTTGGGAATTTATCTAGGCTCTTAAGATAACTTGCCTCATCGGAACGAGGTATAAGCATTGGTGAAAGACATAAATTACACAATGTCATCACTTTTATAACTTTCTACGTCTGTTATTCATGAAATCTTGGGCTCAGGATTAGTTTCAGACAAAGCATTTCTCACAGACGATTCGAGCCTTAATAAAATATGATGAGACCGCACGTTTCAGGATAACTCTGTTAACAATCTGTGATATTCACTTGTAATTAAACTAAGTGCAATCAAATCTGTAAGTTGAGTACGTGTACGGCTGTAGTACCGCGGCTTTGCGGGTATTACACAATTACTGCAGCGCTAGGACGTACATGCAGCGTAATCATACAAATTGCAGCCGATTGAATGGGATTGTGTGAAAATTAACCCAAAATTGTAGTTAAGCATTGTTTTATATTATAAACCCGTGTATCTGTATGATGCACGAGGATAAGAAACGTTCTTAAAGCCTAGACAGCTAAGTTGTATTTTGCAATAGAAAAACATGTCTGTAATAAATTGAAGAAACATATCTCACTCAACAGATGCATTAAAATCACAATAGAACAATAAATGGTGCACAAATAAAACCAAGATCAATTTACGAAAACGTTATACGAAGAGAATACAAATAAAATTTCAATAACAGATGAACTCTAACCTGATTATATTGACGTGATTTCAGAGTACAATATGATGTTAATCTAATGAAATAATACATTTAATATTCGTGGCTTCTTATGAACTATTAAATAAATGTAGACGCTATCTGATAATCTTATTTGGTAAGATTAACCGCCGAAGTTCGAACAATAGAGTTAATTAAGATCTTTTAAAATGAAATGAATCTTTTTGACAGGACGTGGGTTGGTTTAAATGAGCTTTTTTAAATCGCCTATTACTGACAAATGGATTGATGATTGCTTTATATTTCTCTATTGGCCTTAATGAAGATGGTACTGCTCATATTACTGACACGAGTCTGAGCCTTTAAAATTACATTAAATAAAAATAATATGAGAATGTCAAGTCACTGCACTACCCGTATCATTGAATTGATCGAGCGTTGGGGCGTGCAATCCAAACTTAACTATACCATTAAAAAAAAACTGTTTCATTACTTTAAAAGGCCAAAATGAGTCACTCGGTTTGAGGCGAGGTCTGTCTGAATTAGTAAGCAAGCCGGCTTGCACGAATTTTTACTGCGTAACCATTCCATGTTATCTTTTTTGATGTCTTATAATCATAACGATAAGTATAACGGGGGCAAAAAGTTTTTTATAAAGAAAAAGCATTTTGAATTTAAATTGGTTCTAGAATATTTGAATAATTCAAGAACAGCCTTGCCCTTGGCAGTGTATTGCGTAGATGATAATGAAAGCTTAGAATTAAAACTCGAGCTCCAAAAGGATTCCCTGAGCTGGTAATAATATAATGTTTATTTGCACCTTATTTAGTAACTAACATAATTTATAAGTTTTATAAAAAATATATATAATTAAATAAAACAAATTGGATGAGATTATGTAGTGAATAGCAATCAAAACCGAGAAAAGACGATACACACAACGTCGGCTTAGAGTGTAAACCTGCTAACTGCATATCAGGTAAATTTTCAGGAGACAAAAAACATTCCTAAAAGAATTTGAACATTCATTATTTGTACGCGTATGTGTTGCGGATTACATGGAGTTAGCTGCGAACTTTTGAAGCTATGGATTTGACAGTTTTACTCGTCACGCGTTCTTGTCAATTTTAAAAGCAAACTGACTGTAGCTGTTATTCTAGGTTGTGTATTTTTTGTTAAACTTTGGAATGGTACAAAAAACGTCAAAATGCCAAAAAATGGATTTAGCAGGTTTACACTCTAAGCCGACGACAAGCTGATTTGAATACGCAATCATCTTCGTTAGCACAAAAACAATGACGCCAAATCGAAACACCAGCAAAAACCGGTCACGATATTCTAAGCTCTAGTAAGTGTATCTAGAAATCTAGCTATAAAATTTGCATAGATGGAAAACAGGATGAGTAAATACCTACCTAGCTCTCAACTCAGTCCACCTACTTTGAAAAATTAAAATACATAATCTGAGCCATGTAAATAAGTGAATCACTCACAGAATTAGCATTCTGATCTTGTACAGTGAATGTTTAGCTAATTTATGCGGTTTTTGGATATTACTAGGTCAGCTTATCTTAATTTAAGAGCAGTTCCAGAAGATAAGGAGCAGAATCTCCACGCAAACCCTATTTTTGGCGAATCTTAGTCGAGAATTTTCGTTAGCTGACCACGTGGTGAAAACGTCGGGCGTTATACGACTTACTCTGATCTCCATAGATAAGTAAGTATAAACGCTTCTGGTACTTACGCTAACACAATAACTGGCACACGTACATTAGAGCAATTCCCCTCACCTGTAACAAAAGAAAACGAGCTATTAGAACTAAGAAAACATTTCACGTTATAAGAATGTCAGCGTTTCTACAATGTTACAAAGTTGAAAACCGTACAGAAATCTCATCGATTCTTCTGGAACCAATACATATATAGACGAGAGGTACTTGGTAACAGTCAAAGGAGTAGGTTCTCAAAAGTCAGCTCACATCTCGTCCCGTCCCGGGAGGGTGCACGAGGGTCGCGGGAGGGGTGGGAAGGCACGCAGGGAGGGGGCAGGGGTGGCCCCAAGGTCACCGCCCTTGTCTACGTAACCTAACTGCGCGACCTAGCTGTGTCGCCCGGTCTCAATTCGCTTTAACGATTAATATTGAATGATTCCACATCTCTTCGTTCTAACAAAAAGATTTTATATGAATGAAATAATTTTATACGAACCTACATTTACAGAAATATTTATTGGTGATTTAGTTTAGTTTACACGAGTGGCTGATGTGGGTGTGAATGGAAATAGTTTTATAAACGTTTCGATTCAGTATGAACGCGAACAAGATGTGTTGTACATGAATATTTCACGCTTCATGAACAACTATACAAATGGAGTATATGACAGGAATTTTAATAACATTTCACATCACAAAACAAGCCGGAAAGTTTTGAAAAACGCCAGGCTCGAGTAGAATACTAACAAGCAGAACGGTCGAAGTTGTTTTGTCGTTATGTAAAATGTATCAACAGTAACGGAACAAGAGATATATAATGGAGACGGCGCCAAGACACACAGTACATAAATGTTATGCATAGAATACTCACTACGTCTCACATTGGCATAGAAATTCACCACCTAAGTGAAGCTAATTCCGTCCTTACACGTGTGTACGTATTTACGTTATGCATTGATGACTATTTTATGTCGATTTCAGTATATCGATGTATTCAGTTCGTCTTTTGGATAATATGTTTCTGATTACAATTACTAGGAAGTCTAGGAAATATGTCATGAGAATATAATATTTACAGAAAACAAATGAACGGATGAAATAATCCATTTATTTCATCCGTTCATTTGTTTCTTTTTCTAGCGTATTTTTCTTAGCTTATTGTTAACTTCGTAATTGGCATGGTTATGAAAAAACTAACGATTTCTCTTAATACGTTTTGAAGGTAGCCCTGGCTCTATTGATGTTTTAGAAATACGCGTTGAAGCGACCAACAGACCGCGTTCCCACTACGCCGTGTTTGTGTCTCGCTATGTTGTATGAAATAATGTCGTCCTGTCCTATATGTGCACACCTCAACTTAAATACACGAGTCACTACGCTTTAAACGACACTCTAATCTGTCGTCAGGACACAGTGCGAACGCGCCTTAAGACGTGCAAAAAATCATCGACGTATAACAAAACAAAATGCAGCCAAAGCGGATCTAAGCACGTTCAAAAATACACGTGTACATGAAAAAATCTGTGACTCATTTCTCCACCCGTACTATAAAACTTATAATAACTAACTTCTAAGCGTATCGAATTAAACGCGGTTGAGAAATCTAAATGAAATAACAATTTTCACGTAATAATCCTTATCAAGTTGTTATCACACTCGTATTATATGTAAGTATAAATATAAAAACGGTATGACGAGTGTACGTTGTGTAGGTAAGCAACAAACCAAATAGGTAACCTTGTGTGATATGATAATCTTTTCATGTTAAGGCGGATGAGACAGGTGTAGTCGCATAGAATTTACTCAAAAGTTACTCCACACCACACAGAGACAAAATTGCTATGAAAACATTGACACATCAAACCCGTTTCACTCAGGAGTCAGGACTCACTCGGGAGCCCTGTTAATTCAGTCCATTGCAAGGAATAGTTATAATACAGGGGGAAGGTTTCTAGTCAATGACCTACAAAAATTATGGATTACGTTTGTGGCTTGTTGCTTGAGCTTAAAAAATCCAGTGGTCTTTAAATGATTGGTCAAAATCATACATACACGAGCTGTCAGATGATCATGAATTCATGATATTAAAGAGTAAGTTATTACATTTTTTGTAGTAACATTGTGGTAACAATCATATTTCATACTTTCTACATATCAATGTTTGTAGTGGATTCATTAAATCAATTAATTAATTAAACAAGCGAACAGATTAACTTTAGACACAGTATAAATATGGACAGTACGGAAACTACCTACAAACGCTCGAAACGGCACACTCACACAAACATGCGCACCGACGAGACTTTTCGGTGCCCGTCGCGGTACTCTCAGTAGTGAGTGCCGCCGGCCGCGTCAAGACGAGTGTTTAGCCCCGCGATCTTTTTAAAAATTCCACGAATGTATGTATATATAATTATGCGTAGTATACGGCTGTTTGAACTCGGCATCATCACAACCGGAGCTAACGTATTTTAAACTTCCTGCTGATTTTGAAATGTGTCCGTGTGATCGATCAAAATGAATTCGTGAACTTCAAAACAATTAGGTACTACTACTTCTTGTAAATCCAAGATGGCGCCTGCTATAGGTATATTTTTTTCTGTCATGGGTGTCATTTTCATGGCTTTCGAGGGTGTTGAACAAAGTGTTGACGCCGACAGTGATGTCAAAACGTGAATCCAAGATGGCGGCTGCAATAGGTATCAATTTTTTCGTCATGGGTGTCGTTTTCAAGGTTTTTGCGGGTGTTGAAGCCGATAGTGATGTCAAAACGTGAATCCAAGATGGCGGCTGCAATATGTACTAATTTTTTCGTCATGGGTTTCGTTTCCATGGTTTTCGAGGGTGTTGAAGCCGATAGTAATGTCAAAACGTGAATCCAAGATGGCGGCTGCAAAGGTACCGAGCGCTCGAAACGTTTTCGTCCAACCGCGGCTCGCGTACGTTCCCGCCAAAACTTGTAAAAGGTTACGCCGTTATGACAAAGTTAGTGCTACAAGTTGTTGTGTGTTAATATTAAATTATTTTCCGTGTTTAAACTATCGTCTTTTGTTGAGATTAACCAACGCCATAAGATTACCTAATTGTACTTGTAATCTAGTTGTTATTCAAATTCGATTGATTGATCACTAAAGAAAAAAAAAATATAAAAAAATAAACAAAAACAAAGTGACAACCCTATTGCTTCAATGGAGTGTAGGTATCTATATTCTCAAGTAGGCTTAGTTTCCGTACTGTCCATATTTATACTGTGCTTTAGACTAAGAGCGGATTAATTCACCAATGAAACTGATCGCGATCAGTGCATCTAATGCGTTCAAGAGTTGTCACTTGTCAGTGTCAATATTCCATAGAAAATAATGACATTGACAGCTCGTAAATGTGGTTCAACGCTGATCGCGTTCAGTTTAATTGATGAAATCCGCTGTTATCCGCTCCAAATCACCGTCTGAATGTCGATACTTCATCATAGCTTAAAGGTTACATATTTCATAATTACTGTGTCGAGCTGTCTGACTTTTGCGTAGTCCTTGACTTTTTTTTATACTTTTCAAGATAAAATTAATAGTTAATTACTAAAAGTACTTTACGAAGTTAAAATAAGCGTTTGATAGGATTTTGTTGCTTCATTTACAAATACTTTCCAATCTGTAAATGTTTCGAAACCAATTTTTGGAGTGACGAGTCGATTTTAATAAACACACACATAGATACTTTAATTGATACAAGATTCCATGCATTTAATCTAATAAATAAAAATCTCGTGTCACGGTGACTGTTTTCGAACTCTTCGTGTATATTGGGTAGGTCTGAGAATAGGTCGCTGGCAATTTATTTTTTTCTATGGCAACTCAACTTTTGCTGGAGCAGCTAGTATCTAGTAATATCCTTCGTAGCTGACGATTCAATACCTAGTAACAGAAACCGAACGAAAATTGACAACAATTCGTGGAATAGCAGTTCGTTAAAAAAAAAACGAGTAAAATACTTCTACAAACTGCGGATGCGACCGCTTCATTCGCAAGTCTTGTTTCCAGTATTTCCAGCCAGGTGGTTTTATAATTACAGTCCGCGGCTCTCGTCAACGTCAGTGCGAAAAAATTCTAGCACTGGGGATTAATTAACATAGTTAATATAATTTACACAGCTTTATATACTTTAAAATAAAAATGTACAGCCACGAATATTATTGTGAAAAAGTTTTTTGAAACTCGAGTTCGGTTAACTAAAATGTATGTTTTTGCTTTTCAGTTTTCAGCGGTTTTGCGTAACTTGATATTTTTGGTTTTGTATGCTCTGTTTAAAACTCAAATTTAGTTGTTTCGTAATTAAATTGGAATGTAAATGTCACGTCAATTTAAGATACGGACTGAGGAATAATGATAAATCGAGTTCTATAAATTAAACTCGATGAATCATTCCAATTTGAACTTGAAGACATAATTAATGAATACAAAATAAATATATTTTTGTCACAGACAAGTTTTTTACCAAACTTTAAAATAGTAAAATATATACAATCTACATGGCCACGTATTCGAATGAAAAATGGCCGACTCGCGTATCTCTACCTCGATTAACATAAGTATCGTTCTAAAACGGAATCATTAATTACCAACGTCGCACATAGCCAATCTATACACATGCTACTTTTTTGCTGACTCTAGTAAACCGGATCGGTTAAGTCAGCTACTTTTTACTGTCGCGCCGAGGCACGATCTTCCACATAAAAGAAACGCCATCTTAGCAAGATTTCCGATGACGCCGCAACTCTGTTTTATCGGCTTTCAGACGTTTTAATTTTCCAATATTAGCTACGGATATTTTTGTCGACGAGAACTGGAAGGAGAAATTAGTGTCAGTTTTCGAATCTCTCTGATAAAATTATAACAGTCGATTAAGAAATAGGTCGTTTTTATATTTTTTATCTTTAACTTTTAAACTGAAATGATTTAGCACATAATTAGTTCTATTCTTAGTTCGGCGTAATCAGAAATTAATTTATAAATACTGAGCTATGTTTGGAACATAAAAGATTAGGATCGAACGTGAGAAATCGCCATTTGCCAACAAAACCACGCCTAAGGTCACCCGGAAATTGAACGTGTTATTTGTGACAACATCGCCTGTTTCCTGTTGCTACTCAATTTATTCTACACTGAGCAAGTTTATTACAAATTTACATAAGACCCAATTAAAATACGAAATCGAACTCCATCCGAAGAAACGAAGACCCTTAATGAATTTGAAAGAACAAAAATGTGATTTTCGCGGAACAAAATGAAGGGCGCCACTTTGGAAAACAATCTCCGGTAGAGAATCGATGTCGTTTAGTTTACGTCGGCCAAAGACGGGGAAGCGATGGCCCCTCGAACACGTAAGCAGAATAAAGACACGATTTATTTATCTGGGCCATAAATACACGTGACAGTCACAATAGAATTTAATTATATTGAATCTTCGAGAGAAACTAGTTCAACGACAAAGTCATGATATCTGAGAACGTAAGACAATAAATAAAATTTGTGATCGAGCGAGCAATCTGACATTTTAGTTAGGTTATCACAATTAGAATCGTGAGTCTGTCGCATTTGGTTAGTGTTATTACTAGCGACCATTAAAATGTCTGATACATATTTTAATTGCCCGATAAAGTGGTTATGATAACAGTTTAATCAAAGGAGCCGTCATTTTGTCCACGAGAATAAAGAGTAGCTGTTTGGGGACACGAATTTTTAAATTGTCTTGTCAGAGTCACCAATTGCATATGTCGGATGATCTTGGCTAGACAACGGCATTTGATAGTGAGTGATGGCTGACATACAGCCTACAGGAGTGATTGAAGACTTCGGTGTTGATGCAACTATGAACGGACGAATTTACACAGGTTTCTGTTCTATAAAATCACTCGCCGACATAAACTGGCTCTCTGCATCCGGCCTAATTGTACATAATTAATTTAATTGTCATCTGAGTAATACAATGTTATAAATATTCAAGAATGAAGGCGTGAGAACAGTCAGAGTTGTGACATTTAAGTCTAATGAAGTTCAATTTATTCACAACGCAATAAAAATGATTTACATATTCATGTCTGTGTATAAAAATTCTCGCGTTTACGTAAGAAAATTATGGCATTAAAGCATGGATTTTTATAACGACGTAATATTTCAAAAGTAATTAATTGTATACAATGTTTGTATCAACGTACCTACCTATTATGTGATAAGTTTTATAGCGTAGGCTATCAACATCGGTATCCAAGTTTATTTTTCTCTCAGCTATTCCATTTGAACAGTGATAACCCGGTGACATCAATTGCCAGTACATATTGGTCTTGTAATTTTATCTGCATTCTGTGAAACTGCGGCTAGTAATATAAACACAATTGCTAAACTCTGTGCTAACTAATTAAATACACAAATTATGTTGCTGACTAATTTAATGTTATAATCACAAATGTTTCCCCGTAGGGAATAGGCGGTTTCAGAATTGCAAATAATGGTCATTAGTAAATTAGAGAAATATGTATTTATTGCAGACTTGTTTAAATACGTGGCGTTCAAACTTCATAAATAAACATAGAGATGATTTTCGAGGCAACGACCTCACGTAAATAGAACAATATTTGGTGAAATATGTATTTAAACATCACAGGAAAATGTTATAAATGTATAGTACAATAACTGTAAGTTTAAATAATTATCTGTAAGTTAGCTAAAAATTTTATGCAAAACGATCCGACGATAAATCTTTGCTTGAAATATTCATTAAAAGAAACGCAAACTGAAGCATAGCAATATAGCAAAGAAAGACGTCGATAAGCATAAAGTAGCGTCCAAAAAGGAAAGTGCAAACAAATAAAGCAAAATGTAATTCGGGACAAACAAACAGTGAAAAATATAAAGGAAACAAATGTTTGCGAGAACGATGGAAATAAAAATTGTCCAAACAGTCGGCAACAGTCCCTGCCGAGTCGTGGCAACTTGCGGACTAAGTAATTGCCATTTACAGTTCGTCGCGAGCTAACTTCCCAACTGACTCATCTTGCATCTTTCAAAACGACTTTTCCCTACCTTACTACTAATAAAATGTACGCTCGACGTTGTTTAATTAACTAGCGTCTTTTAGCTCTCTAGCATTGAACGGATCCTGAGTTTATAAAAACATCTCCTCTGTCAAACTCCACGCTCGTTGTTAGAAGTGTTCCAGCATTTTTCGTTCCTTTTTCCTTTTGAGAGGTCGAGAGCTCTCAAAAGATAGTCTTTGTAAACGGAGTCGTATTAATTATGAAATCTATTTCGTTAGCTTCGGTCGTGTATTTTTCTATGTAGCGTTACGTCTTGAAACTTGGGGTCGTTTTGAAATCTTATAGTTCAGTTAGACAAAAGCGAGCATCCTTACAGAATGTCATCAACAAAGCAGCCGCATAAATTGTCTAGCTAGACCTTTTGAAACGACTCGCGTTCTCGTTCAAGCCTAGTTCGCCACGGCCACGTCGGCTTACGTCCTGTCGCTGACACACCACTCTCCGCAAAAACAACGTGCCTCCACAATACTACAATAGGTGGCTGAGCTGAGCGGTTTCTTCCCCCCCTTCCAAACACCGCCCTACCCCCGACAGTTGCCACTTGTATGACTCAGCAGCAAGCCTTAGATCAAATTCGACGTCGCACGATCTAGTGGCATGTTTTTCGCTGTAAATACCCGTTTTTTTTGTCGATAAAGCATCAGTAATGGCGATACCGGCGAGGATAAAGGTGAGACGCGCTTGAGAATAAATTATAGACGAGTAGCTGGGGAAAGTTATTTTATTGTTTTAATAAAAGTTAGGGAAAGACTCCGAGGAATGCTCTCAGCATTCACGGGAAGTTTCCTGAGGTTTCGTCCGAATGTATCTGTCCGAGAATTGTTTCGCAAAGTATAATAAAAACGGCGGATTGTTAAAAGTTAAAAGGAAGCCGGGGGTAAGGTTTGCCTGTCAAAATAAAACTTGATAGAAGAATAAAATGGTAAAACTGCGGCGGAGGCAATCTATTCGATTGCCGTTAAAGCGTGTCATTTTGTTTCTAAAAAATTACCATGACAAAGAACACGAAAGGTGAATAACACCGCTCGGAACGGAAACGCAGCCGCGCCACTGGCTTCCGATACAAAACGGAATCCAATTAGCCATCCCATCTCGTCGGCTTTCATTAACCGGCCGAATAACCGGGCACTGCGAAAAAAACACCCGGGGAATGTGCTTTGCGAAAACAGCTTACACAAGACGCCATTAAATACATTTTAATGATCGCCATGCGGTGTAAACCGTGTGTTTAATTACGTAAAGTGTACGATAAAACACGAATAAAGCCAAGCTGAAAATGGTTGTATCCAACTGTGAGAAAAGTGGCGAACGGACGGGGTAGGAATTTAAGGGCGGATTGTATCAAACAGTTGGTTAACGTAACATACGTACGTCAAAAAGTTACGATTACGGACGATGTTTGACGTTCGTTAAATTAGAAGCGTTGTTTCAAAACATTCTGGTATAAATTCCTGCTCATCCCAATAGCTAAGTTATTGACACGGGTCCTACTTAAATAGCTTTTTTTGCATTCCACCACTTATTTGTGTCATCAGAAGAACTGGTATTGAGGAATTCAAAAGAATTTTCACAATATTGTTCTATTTGACGCAACTAAAGTTACGTTAACGAGTGCTCAGACCATCTGTTAACGTAAACGTTATATTTTACGTGCGTTAACGCTGACATTTTGTGAAACAACCCAATTTTTCGATTTGACGATAGTTAGCACCATTTTTAACGTTTACGCGTGCGTTAAGTGTAGTTGAAACAACCCGCCCTAACTGCGGTCGGCTTTGACGTTTAATTCTTAATTTTAATGGCTTTCTTGTAATTAAACGTTTACTTCTAAGCTTAGGAAGAGTTAATATTAACGTTGAGAGTAAAAAATTAAACTCTTATAATTTTTAACAATGGTTAAGTAAATTGTCTTATAAGCGGCGGCGTCATCCCTGCTAAATACATATTTGCCCAGACGTGAATTTATAGCAAAAGCTATCTATCTATGTACAGAATTCGCAATATCGTAACAATATAAAGTACTATAGCCTTCAGTATCGCAAGGGAAACGTCTTTATTTGTCGATTACATAATGGCTTTACGTGTTAGCCGAGTATTTAAGCTTTTCATCCGCGTAGGTAGATTTTTAAATTGGAATTTGTGGATAGTCGTCAAGCCTAGTTCGTTACGAATTACAATAGGAATTGATAAAGAAAGCCACACTACATTGAACATAAAACTGTGCGGTATGGGAACAGTAAATTGAGCTATAAATCCAGCATTATGGGTGCGCGTTCAGTTGCAATAAACAACGGTATGATCGCGTCCAAATGGATAATACTCAATGTTTATATCGCGTTGGGAACACCTATCATATTGTTCGTGTAGACTGCTCAACACCCACGTTCACTTTTTTGGTGCAGACGTAATGCGTCAGAATTTGATAGCTCTTGGAAGAGCCAATCATTCAAAGCGCTAATTCGCGAATAGAGAGGCGACTGACAAGCAAATTCTCTTCATTCTCGCATTTTTGAGCTGACAGGGTCAGTTTCATAAATAGTAATCAGCTTGATGTTCTCGTAAGACAACGTCCACTTAGCAAAGATATAATCAATCATAATAAAGTCGAAAGAACCCACCCACCTTGCACTTCAAACATACAACATGCGTAAATTTTCTTCTATTTCACTTGTGGCGAAGTTGATGACTAAGATGTTTCAACATCTCCAGTTACATTTTTTACCAAACCAAGTATTACTGGTGTCGTGCAAAAATCTATATGTTGGTAGATTCACGCAAAAATATATTTTTAGATGTGTTTAAATCCACCACTCGCGCCCACGACCAGCGAAGCGGCGAATAGAACATGCTGTAAATACATTTTTATACTATACTTTACTGAGAAGCTAATATAAATACTGTTGGTAAAGACCTGTTTTTTCACTTTCGTGGACGTCATTTGTAAAGAAACTTGTATTTGAGAGATGATGAAATCGATCACGGAGAGTCAGAGTTTATTTATTCATAGCTTGATATACATTAGTTTGTTGTCAGATCTTAGAAATATGAAATTAACGCGTGGCTCAAATAATACGCATGTATTTCCATGTATTTGAATAGTAAGGCGGCATTAATATGTAATATCAAGGGTGTCAAACGCGATTTTCTTCAATATTACCGCAATACATAGAAACGTAGTCAATATATCGTAGTACACATCAGACCTTCGTCAAACAAACCCTCTAGGACGGAAAACCGACAACGAAATGAATGACAGCGCCTCAATTTTCTCGAACACTCGAGCCGAATCCAAGTTCCACGAATAAAAACATTTTTGCTCAAGAACGTAATCAAACTGAGTTAAAATTCTGTGATATCATATTTGCTTCAATTTGGGGCACTCGTGTACTCGCAATAACATCAAAGCGACGCCACAAAGAATAAAGAGGCCTTGATAACTGAGTTACTATCGGAGGGGACACGACAAGGTCATATCTCAAATCTTGGGATGTGCCGGAGAGAGGAGGGAAGCGTCCCTCGGACGAGCTCCTTTGTGTCAAAATCACATTAACTATTGTTCGACAACGCTTTGTCGGCGTTGTATGCGAAATTAACTGTACTGTACTCTGATATAAGTGAATATTATATTCTGGTAACACGTTTGGCACGTTTAGAAAGGTGTGGGTTATGAGGAGGAAATATACTTATCGAGTTGTTTTAGGTCTTGTATCGGAAAGATTATGACAGGGCTGAATCAAACATGCTATCTGGGATCAGTCATGATGGCATCCTCCTCCTTCATTATCATGCCACGGCATAAGCCTCCTTGTTTTAATGTCATCATGGACTATATCGGTTTCGTCTCGAGCGACAACAACTCCGTATTATCTCAGTCTGATATTACTCGACTAACTAGTTTGAAAAGCTATAGCCGTTTCCTGTGTACATTAAAACTTTTTTATTTGCACGGGTCCTTTTGTAAAGTTTTCGAGTATGAATGAAGTTCTTATTTGCTAAGTTTTTGAAGATAAGCCAAAACTACTTCAGGCATACGTTTTGTCCATTTGGCACATCGCTGGATCTGGAATGCTTTTTGTGAAGATGCAAAAGCACTGGAAAAAAATGGCCATTGGTATAAAGACTGTCTGGCGCGAATAGATTGGCTTTCAAAAACTACTAGTCAAAAAGTTTGGAATTTATCTACATGCAATGTACGTTTGTGGAGCCGCGGTAGTCTTCCAAACTGCGCAACGCATTTGGATACGGTATTCACCATTCTGTAAAGGATGTAGGTATCCCGGATTAAATATACACAATACGATATCGATATTTTTTTTCATGTCGTAAAACCATGCAAAAAAGATGTCTCTAGAATTTAATTAAAAAAGGTCTGAGAAAGGCCAACTATTTCCCCAAACAATGAAATTCGAACTATCATCTTGATAAAATCGATTGCTTCATTAATAATATTACCGTTACCGCAATACAATACCCTCGTTTCGTGGAATCAATATAAGACGTCTTTTCGGCAATAACACACAAAGCCGGTCGGTAATTACAATTTTAATAGGTCGGTCAACGAATGGGGGGTCTTCCTCCCCCGCACGCTACAGGGATGGGGGAGGTAGATTTAACGACCCGTTGTACAATAGAACTGTACGTAAGTTAAATTATACAGTTTTTGACAATGCTACTGAACGAATGTTTTAATTTATCTTGCGACTTGGTTTGGTCGTAGTTGCTAACTTTTTTGGGTCTATACTACTTACGTTTTATTATTTCTGCATATTTTCTGTTTGTTAGCCGTTTCACTGTTAATAAATCAATATCTTTATTGCAACTTACTACTTGTCATACTCCCTATACACATTTAAGAAGCATACATTCCTCAAAGGATTTGGCAAAGTGTTAGCCACAAATTACAAAACCAGGCTCCAAGCCGCTAGGTTCTCTTACCAGAGTTTTAATAAAGACGTGTACGTATGAAATCGCCTCATATCATAGTCTCACATTCGTTAACGCTTTAGTATTATTAATAAGCGTAATTGTTTAACGAGCAGAGTAGATAATGTAAGCGTAGCGTGATCATGTCATGGAAATATCCTAGGTACCAGTTCAAGGCAGATAAGAAATTAATAGGACAATGTGAATGCGTAAAAAATATTATATCGTGTGTGTTGTTCAAAGATAGTGCTAAGGTGATTGAGCTGTGATCAAAGATCATTTGTATTGTTTCACACATTCATAACTAGCCTTAGTCAATGACGTCGTCTGCGTCAAGGTTGAAAATCATCCATTGGGGATGGATTACCGGGATAAAAGTGTCGTACAATTATACTCCAGGACACGCTCTACGCGTTTGCCAAGTTAGAGTAGAGAGAGATTGATTTCATAATATTAGGGGTATTTGATGAGCTTTCTTTTGATGGCAGTTATTCTGCCAATTACGAGCGAGCAAGTATGCCATCAATAAGTGGAACTTTTGATGATTAACGATCTCACCAAATAGACGTTGATGATTGCAGTATTAATAGAACGAAACAGAATCCAGCCTCGAGTTGTTTTATTGCGTTTTGGCACAAAAAACATATAATTATTGTTTTTTTGGTGGAGTTTTAAGAAATTCACTGCAGTGTCAGTGCCAATAAAGAAATATTACTTCATCTTGGATTAATCTAATTTATTCCTCGACTAAAGATTACATGACCGACTAAAAGCCTCGTGCTCTCACGAGTCGCCTAGATTATCTGCAATAATGCCTAACACAGACGCTTATTATTCAAAAAACACATCGCACGATAATTGTGTCATAAGGAAAATTACTTATTAGTAATACTTAAGGAAGATGGAGATGGCCCTCAAATAAAAGTAATTGGACAATCTGAAGAGCCATCGATTATTAAGTGTCACTGTTTTTTTTATTTAAAACAAGAAAATATGAGGAATCTTGCGTAATGAAAACAATTGAAGTATAAATTCTTATTTTCTGTTTTAAGAACGTTAACTTTGACTAAAGACAGAGCTGGCTGATACAGAAAGAAAACGGCGTGTTGTAGTCACATAACGCAATCTGGTGATATGATTCGCAACTAAACACAAACAAAAATCTCTGAAGCATTACATGCATACAGCAATAAAAACTGCAAGTATAGCTTAGCAACAAGACCTTATTTATTCGTAAATGTGATCTTGAAACTCGACGCGATGATACTGCTGCATTCGTAATCTTGCACAAACGGTGACGCATCGTTGGATTATGGGCACCGTGACCTATTTTACTCATCAAATGGTAAATAGAGACTAGTATCCTCAACGTTAGTAGTAAAAAGAAGCAAAGAAATGCAGAAAGTCGTGCTGAAAGGCCAGCGACCAGATGACCTCGATAGGATCGCCGGAAAGACCTATATTCGATCGTGACAGAACAAAGAATCGAATAAAACAAAAGTCAAAAAAGGAAGAAATACGAAAAGGAAGAGGCAATACCCGTATTTTTTTAGGAACCTTCGTTCATATTCAATCTCTAGCTGTATTTGAGGAAAACACTTCAAAATTCCCCAAATTTTGATAGGTTTCGACATTGATTTAAAATAGAAAGAAACGACTCAGTAAAGTAGGTGTTACTGCTGCTATAAATTGGCATTATTTCATGATCACTTCACACATTACTGCAAAAAGTACATACCTAAGCGTATGAAACGCGTCTGGAAAAACCCAGATGTCATATTCACAGGAAATCTAAGTATAAAGTCACTTAGTGAAAAAAAAAACTAAGCTTAAAGTGTATAATTATGCGCATACATTACTTAGGAGACAAGTCACCGCGTTAGGGATAAAAATGGCAATACCTCTAAATGATTTGATGAATATTGCAACACCGTTATGTCTATTTTGTTAGACACAGAATAACAGGTTAGGCCGTTCAATTTACGATATCAATCAATCAATTCAAGTTGTAGCCTGTCTAGTACTGGATATAGAAGTGGTTCTATAATATTTAGACGGTTTTTGCACCAGGTGAAAGTCGTTAAAATGACATATGTGCGGCTACTTGTTTCGATACTTTATTACTGGAAAAGCAGCTGCATTGCTTTTTGTTTTTGTCTTTCTTCGATGCTTCTTACTCGTTACCTGTTCTACAGGGATCGATCGCGCATATTTGGGGAAAGAAGTAGCTCATGGCACTCGGTGATGGTGTCGCTTTCTATCAGTGTGATTTTTTTGTCTTTATTCCGAGAGATGCTTTAGCCTCACAATGTTACCTCTTATTAACTACTAGCTGACCCGCGCAACTTCGTCTGCTTGCTATGATTGCTCCGCTCCTATTTGTCTTAGCGTGATGATATATAGCCTATAACCTTCCTCGATAAATGGGCTATAACACTGAAAGAATTTTTCAAATCGGTCCAGTTTCGGAGCCTATTCAATTCAAACAAACAAATCTTTCCTCTTTATAATATTAGTGTAGATTGATTCTAGCTGTTCTAGTATAGTGTAAAACTTAGATCGATGAAAATGAGTATCTTGTATCAGGGAAAGTGCATTGTGTGGTTTTAGTGGCAGATAAAAATTATCTTTCATAGAAACCGATCACTCAACAAATTATTTGATAGAGGGGACAAGTATAGCAGTTTAGTAACTCTCGAGCACTTTTTAGGGAAATTAAATTGATTTATCTACCCCAGGGATGCATTGGTGTAAATTATGGGGTGGGTCATGTTCAGAAGAGGGCACGCACAGTCTGATGTACAATAAAAGCTAATGAAGAAAGTTGCTGCTAAAATATGTAGAAATAAATAAATTCCTTTACACGTGTTCAAGAGTAATAGGTACTATGTAAAAATAAAGGTTTTCACAATATTACCATACTGATAAACATATTAGACAGACTTAAATATAACTACTAAGAATAATTAAGAAAAACTTAGGTATGTATTTCAACACGTGTCCTAAAAAAAATAGCCGAAACAACATTTTATATGCATGTTTGTAGACGTTAATTTGCATACAGTACTTATACATTTTCTATTGTTATTTAGTACCGTCTATCAATATTTCAAACTAATTATTTAGTTCTTCTGTCTTACTCGAAGATAACTGAAGCTATGATGTCCAAAAATTAAATAAAAGACTTGTAGTATTGCAATTAAACAATTAACAAAGATAAATTGTCTGAAACACGTCCCAACACTAATCAATCCCAGAATCATAAAAGTTACCAACCGCAATATAAAGACGAACATCGAAAGAGAGAAAAAAAACGTTATACCGCGAAGACACCTTTCCACGGCCTCGAGCAAGAAAACAAAGCTAAATAAAATCGTGGCGATGATTGTAGGCGAGTATTTAAAAGGAACGCGTAATCGATTGCCGATCGACAACCCGCCTGGCCGGTCGAGATGGCGTGTGTGTGCGAGCCGTTCACACACACGACGTGCACAATCGCTACTACCGGATGTGGTCTCTCCGTCCGTCTATTTACCGAGAAGTATCTAAGCGAGCTCCATGGATGTCATATGAACGATTTACAATATACGGACGGTGAAAAATGAATGGGAAAACTCTAGCGTAACGGTAGGATAGACACTTGTTAGTTTCTTCGTATTTTGACACCGACTTCCGAAAGAAAAGTTATTTTTTACTTTGTAGTGTTTTTTTTTTAGAAGTCGGTTGTATTTTTTTGTAAAAAGTTTTTTATTTTTCACTTTTTAGTGGTGCCCCACACTTAACAACACCACTACAAACTCGCAGTTCGATTATCAAAGAATCATCTAAATAGTCAAATTCCAGCTATTTCGATTTAAAATTCAAAGTTCGTAACCGATTTTGATATGATTTAAATGGGACCAATCTGCAAGTATATCCTTTCAGATAAAACAAAAAAAAAATCAAATCGGTTCATAACATTGTCGGAGTTATGAGGTAACATAAAAAAAAAAAAAAACATACAACCGAATTGATAACCTCCTCCTTTTTGGGAAGTCGGTTAAAAATGGAATGTTACGAGTAATTAATATTTTTTTTATGTTGCAATGTTCATTCATCGTTAGTCTGACTTAACATTGTAGCTCGTCACGATAAAGTTTTTTCATGGTAAAACATTTATGAAGAAATTATGTCGGTATGTAATCGACAACCCTAGAGTGGAAGGCAAGCCAAGCGGAGTTGCTCTATCATTATCTACACTAGCTAGGTAGTTAGATATAGACTAGACTCGACTATAGCTAGTTACTTCTTGACATAGCATGTAAAGATAGGTCGAGGCGAACCGATGTGCTACACTACACGTCCTCTTTGTTTACGCCACCGCACCGTACATAAGTATAGCTATATGTTGCTATGCGACATCTAAGCAGCTAGCCGCGTCGTTCTGAATTAACGATATTATGCTTACATGTGGTTCAAAAACCGCACACGACTTGAGGATTTTGAAGTCTTAATTTGCGTATCATTCTTTCACACGATTTTCGTTGTTTAAGCAAAGTATAAAAAAAGCCTATGTTTACCAGAGGATTATAAGATTGTGGGGTTAAAGAAACGCTGTTTTATTTCGTATTGCGTGTTTGGTAGTACATTAAATTCGTTGCTAAGAGCGTTATATACGTGAATATGTATGGGCAACAAGAGCCAACGTTCTAGACGGCTCACATTATTCATTTAGGTACGTATACACGAATTGTCGGGTTGAATATAGATGTGTAGTTTTTTAGGAATTTGTCGCTGGGAGTGTTAGGGGTTATTTTGGATTGCATCATTGCATAAACGTTTGGCGTATTCACGAATATGACGCGTTAATGCTTTGCTGAGGAAACTCGAGAATTGCGAGCGACGATTGCTGAGAATTTTGAAGATGAAACTGTGGGAAGACTTATCATTGAAGTTTCACAACATGAAGGCCGCGTTTTCGATAAGTTTCTTATTTCAGTTTTGCTATAACATCTATACTAATATTATAAAGAGGTAAAATTTGTTTGTAAGTTTGTATGTTTGTAAGTTTGTATGTAGGGGGTAATCTCAGGAACTACTGGGCCGATTTGAAAAATTCTTTCAGTGTCAGCTAACCCATTTATCGAGGAAGGTTATAGGCTCTAAATCATCACGCTAAGACAAATAGGAGCGGAGCTTTAATGGAAAATGTGACGCAAACGAAGTTGCGTGGGTCAGCTAGTATATTATAAAGATAAGTTTTTAAGGATCTCCAACGAACGCGTTTACGTCATCCGCCGCCGGCAGCAAAACATTTATTGGAAACAGCAATAAAAACTTTCTAGCTGAAAACGAAATAGCAATAAATCGACGAAAAACTTCTTTCATCAAAATTATCAAAACTGGAGCTTATAAAACACGATATGAAAACGTTTCGGCATACTTTTATGAAAAAGTTTAACAAACAAATTAATATAACTTGTAAAGAATTCAAACAAGAGCAGAACTGAACAAATGGAAAAGCTAAATAGGTAAATAATGAAAGGTAGAAAGTTTCAAATGAAATCCATTGGAACTTTTTAGTTGGCAAACTTTAGACAGAATTGTTGGGGCAGTAATTTCTAATATAATAGTGAGGGTTTTAAACAAGGGACATTTTATGATTAACAAACGTTTGAGACTTTAAAGACTTCCATTGTTATGTATAACATTACGTTTATGAAACATTTCTTTGGCCATGAGAGAAAACCTAAACATTTACATCTTTACCAAATCAAATTTTGGATTTGTTAAATTATTCAATTTTGAAAATCTACAGTTCTAGTACAGAGTGATTTCAGTTTTACTTTGATTATTATATTAGAAATTGAATCTATTGATTTTACTTTAATTAAAATTGTTGAAAACCAGTAACATTTATAAATTAAATATTCTATTTACATTTGATGGTTTATTAATTACTCAAACACTAAACTAACACTGTACTAAGTGTGAGTTTAGTGCTACTTTGATTGAGTAATATAATAGAAATTGTATCTAATTATTTAACTTTAATTAAAATGGTTATAAACAAATAACATTAAATTCATTAAAGAAACAATACACATTTGATGGTGAACTAATTTTCTATAATTATAGACATTACAATAATTGGTTTAAAATAATTATGATGCATGAGATTCATACTAAAACAATGTTTAACTAGTCAACCCATTAAATTGAAATTGTTAACTAAAACTAGAAACTAATTAGAAACATCATATTGGCAGAATGATAAGTCATTATATCTTCAGCCAAGTGTATGCCTTATCACAGTTGAGCTCTAACTTTTGAACAGGTCATCAATATCACATTTTTATAAACTTATCAATCAGTAACTGAGGAGCATAAAAAACGGAAATTATACATATATTGATACATTGGACTTGTGAGAAACTTTATTTTTTTAAATTTCGCACCTTCAAAGAAACAGGTGGCCAGCTACATTATGATATTGATTTTTTTCTGACTCTAGTTACATTTTGTTTTTTATATTAGGAATAAAACTATTTTTCTCACCCGAGTCTCTTGTAGAGTGATCAGCAATCCGTAATTACAACACGTCGGTTTTTCATAATTGAAAACTCATTGGAACGCACCTCCCACAATTTTACGGAATTAGGGTCATAACCGTTACGAGCACATGTTGGTAACTTTTCAAAAACTCTGAAACTTGCGGTCTTAACTATTTTTGCCGAATTTAGGATTAGTCTGTAGAGATTTCTAGAAAAACCAATTCACCAGTAACACGTTTTCTCACGCGATCAAGAGGTGACGCGTCGGCGTCGCCGCGAGAATAATGTCGTCGGCCGCCAGCCACCGCCACAGCAAAGCAATCACCGCGCCGCTAGAACCGCATCAATGACGCCAACACATTCTTGCTAATATCTCTCTCACGATACATTTTACTTCACTAAAACTTTTCCGAGGTACTTGTAACTCATTGAAACTACTTTGTTATTAGTAAATATAAAGAAACTCACCGTAAATAAGCTGATTCCAACAACAAAGAGTCACCAGCCACGCGCTCCAATTATAGGGCACACACAAATCACGAAAGCACAAGAAGTTGAAGCTATGTAACTTCACAAAATTGTTAGTTAGATTCACAGTCAGTTTACAAAGTCAAATTAAACAAAGTTTCCCAGTTTTTCGTGGATATAATCACTGAACCGAGAAAGTATACCATGAAGCACCGCCAGCTACATACAAAATGGCGGATTTGCGTAATGAAAGTGACGCGCTGACGCGCCGAAAACGCATGGACTAAATTGTTGTCTATGTTCGCCCAAGAAAATTGTATGGAATTATTGAGTATAGAGAAAATCATGCGGATGTACGATTTAGAACTATACGGTTTTATTTTTCACTTATTATTTCAGCTGATAATTCTTGATAACGTAACACAAAGTTTTAATATTTCTGGTTTGAATAGATTAAAAGAGAAAACAATTGTTTAAACAGAAAAGTATTGAACCTACCAAAAAATGTGGAAGTAACACAGGGAAGTAAGTAAATTAAAATAAGTAGGTTTAGAATTTAAAAAATCCAACAGAATCTTTGAGAAATAAAAAAACACATCTTTAACTCTATGACTGCATCTGTTCAAAAACTACATAGGTACTAAGAATGTAAAACATATTTTTTTATGTCATCAAGAAAAATTTTAAAAGGCTAAATTTTTTGTAGCAAATTGTCTTAAAAATTATGATGGTCTCGCTTTATATCAACTGATTTCATTAGATAATTAAATAGCTAATTAAGTAATTAAAATTTATAGGATTCTGAACGAACTTTTAAAATCCTCAAATACCAATTTGTAGGTATCTCTCTCATTTTATATTAAAAAAACAGAGACAAAACAATGTTTCTTCATTCTCGGATCGGATTTGTTCTGTCTCTGTATCGTATCAAAAATACGTGTTCGTGACAAAAAGGTTTTGTAGATTTTTTTGCGTTTTCATTGTAAAATTATTGTTGCTGATATGATCAGATAATATTATTGTCATTTCTAGTAGATTATTATATATTTTATAGAAGTTACGGTTTTTATAGAATTTTGGTTGATTTGTATGTATAGCTACGTATGTTTCGCTTGGTAATCCATTGATCAATCAGCTGAGTTTTGTTTTCATTTTTAAGGTCTCCACGATCGTTCTTGTAACTACCCTGAGAGAGTGAACGTGTATTTTCGGACAAAATAAAAGTTTGTTTAACTAATCGAGGTACAAGATGAATGAATTAAAGTCTTTGGAGCATGCAACATTGAAGGTAAAGTTAGCCATGTTACTTTTATAATTTTTACAAGATCATTCATAATATTTGTTTACAAAAATATTGAAATACATTGCAAATACCATTCGATTTCACTTTGAAGTTATCTCACATTAATATTCAGCTTAAATACTAGATAATTGCATAGATATCACCTCCATACACAATAACATAAACAAATTACCTATCTATCAGTTCAATAAACTGTATACTGAAGTAATTTTTGACTTACGACATCTTTGGAATAAGTTTCAATAACAGGTCTCCATAATAACAACTAGAGCACCAAACTATAACAGACCAATTACTAGTAGGTAAATTGTTTGACATAAAAGTTCTTGACCTCATTTCAACTGATAGAAAGTGATGGGTCTACAATGGTTCAGCTTATTCCCTCTTGGCTTGAAGGCTGATGGATCAATGGGTCTCCATACAATCTCCATATTTCACATTCTAGGTACCATATGAGGTATTTAACAAGCGATATCGCAATGCTCAGCGAGTGTTGGATGTTGAGGCCCGACAAGTGGGTAGCGGTGCCAGCGAGCTTGACACAGCCACCAGGAAACAGCCAGTCACTACAGGAGAGATTGATTCACTGCTTGGTGGAATGGTGAGTTACACAATCTTACTTCAAGAAAAGGAGGAGAAAGAAAGAAGAAAAGAAAAGAAAGAATATTTATTCAGTACATACATAAAACACGCACGGTACATGGTAAAACTTAAAAATAATAAATAATGGTAGGTATGCTAAACTAAAAAGGTCCATTTCAGCGATATGTCAGACAGACTGATGCTGTCTGACGCTGGTTTTCTAATGAACCTTTCAAAAGGACGAGTGGCGGTTCATTTGACTAAATTGGTATATTAATACATGTATAAACATCATCGGAATGAAGTAAGTAAAATAGTAAACATAATAGAATATGGAGCAAATATAATAAAAATAAAAACAAAGGTAGGTCGGAATATTATAAGAATGTGTGTTAATTTAGTTGTGTACGTGTGATGTGTTAATAAGTACTGAAATAGTTTACTACTACGGAGAAAAAAATAAAAAACAACTTATTTGACTAACTATACAACAAACAACAACCGTCCCCACCAAGTCTGTTTTCAATGTTTCGCTCTGACACTTATATCTTATTTCCGGGCACGGTGACCATAATTTGATTGTATTTTCTTTGTACATTTGAGAGTTCAAAGTTTTCTGCTACTCTGTATTTTAATGACTATAGATGTAAAGGTAAATAACAGTGTAGTTACATTAACCGATAGGGCTTGGCTGTGGAATCAATGAGGCCACCTGACTCTATTGATTTTATGTTATTTTTATGACATTATGATTTATATCAGTGATGTCAAGTGGAACCAATAGTTCCACTCCGGGCGCAACCGGTTAAAATATACTGTAATTATTTTGTAGGATTATATTTTAAAATAATAGTTCTAAAGGTAAACAATAAATACAGGTAATGATGAGGCATATAATATATAGATTACAGTCTGGAACACTTTTAAAAATAATTTCGGACATTCATGCAGGGTAAGCCGCTGGCTGAAGCTAGTGTTTTAATAATCTTTGCTTAATTGAATTACGAAGTTCTATTGCCTGTACTTATAGATTAGTTCTTTGTAAACCACTAAGTGGTAAGTAGCTCAGTGTTATGCTTAGAGCCTGTGAGCATCATGTATCAACTTGATCCAGTTCAAGGTACATTTAAACGTAGTTTTTGTATTACACATTATATTGTAGTTGTACTACCAAAGTGAAGATATACATTGTATACATACCTTGATAATGTTAGCACAAATTAAAAAAACAAATTAACAAAGTAAAATTGTTTCAATATTTGTTTGTTGGTTTGTAGAATGTAATCACTGGAACTATTGAACACATAATGAAAACTCTTTTCACTAAGCTTTCCTAGTGCGAAGAGCCATAAGATACTTTATCCTGGAAAAATTCTTGGTTCATGTGGAACAGACTGCCGCAGCAAAGTCACAAGAAAACGATAGTATAACACATTAACAATCCACTGCACTGTACCATATGTGGTACACGTGGCACAGTCCTGGCAAGTCTGTGTTACCTATGTAGTCATGAACCCAGTGTCACTTTACAGGCTCTAATGCTAGGGACTAGTGACATATTAAAAAATCTGTAATATGTAACAGGTAGAAAAGCTGACCACAATGAAGCGCAAGGCCTCCGAGGCGATCACAGAGGAGGTGCAGGCTGCATACGTGTGCAAGAAGAGATTAGAGCATCTAAAGGAACAGGCCGCAGCATTGGCTGAGCCCAGCACTCCACAAGTAAAGGTCATAGTTATAGATCTTGATAAAATAATTGTGTCAGCTCAACAAGGATACTTTTTATTTAAAGGTTTTTTTTAGGTTTTGCAGATAAATTATTGAATTTTTGAAGATCTTTTTATATTTTCCAGATAGGTATATAAGATCGGACAGTTGGGTAAATTGAGGACTTGAGAGTTTCATTATAAACAAGTGGGTGTACATTATTTTCAAAGACTAAAAAAGTGGTTCCCATGGAAAGTCTTCTCTGTGGGCCACCATCATCTCAAGCTCTCATACATTTTGTATGAACTTTTTATAGTTACATGTCAAGCGCATTCTGGCCGTCTGTGTCGCGAAGCATGCTGCGTTTGCACCAGAGATGAGCTGGAATGCGTTGCTAGAGTTGTGTTTGTTAAGAACCAGAAGAATCGCTGCACTTACCTAGCCTCGCTCAACGCAAGTGCTTCTATTCGTTCTTAACAAACATATTATATATCCTTCTCTCTCTACGTATCCTCGCACTTATCTGGTACAAACCCACCTTAACGGACGGATAAACCTAGGAAGGCTCTGACCCGTGTGGACAGTGCTTTAATGGGCTTGTGTCCTGAAAAAATCTAATTTGTCCGTCAGATAGATTATCAAAAAATATTTGACCCGTGTTTTTTCTTTTGTTACGGGAACCAAAATTGACTACGTAGTTACGACACTTTTAAAATTCTCAATACGTCACACCTTCGCATAATTTTTACTGACTCGTGACGTCACGAGCCCCCGCTCGCGAGTTTTGACGCGTTTTATCTTTGTCAATATATATTGATTTACAAAAAAAAAAATACGTGTCCATTATTTTTCAATACTCTAACTGACGGACTAAATAGTTTTGCAATTTGTGCATGATGGAATCTAGCCTATTGGTGCTTCTTTCTGCTATTATTTCACTTTCTATTCCCATCTTCAGGCCATGTCCTACACATCACAGTCCACCCTGAACCAGTGGCGAAAGGTTCGCCTGGACCGCATGCTGGTGGATTACTTCCTGCGTAACGGCTACTACGACTCGGCTAACAAGCTGGCTGACGCTAGGGGCCTGCGGGAACTCACTAATGTTGGTAAGTTAAACATACATTCATGAAACTACTGAACCATCCGTTTTTGATTTTGATTTGGAGGCAAATTTGCCATACGCAACCCCGAATACCTATAATAATGTCCCCCAGTACAAAAAGAAACATCGGTATCGCAGTCTTAGATTTGTATTTTTTTTTATTTCGTCCATTTTCATTATTAGCAAACCCAAAAACCATGTAAATGACACCCATGTCCAAGCAAATTTTCGGTGACGCCAATTTGGATCACACCCGTCTGTAATGTTGAAAGAACTTGAATTAATAAAATAAGCTAAGTAATTAACATTTAACATGATACAGGTAAATAATATATTATACGACACAAAAATAAAATAAAATTATTTGCCACTGACAGAGTTATGTTTTGTACTTTAGAACATACTTAGTTGCCAAAGACGATATTTTTGCTAAAAGTGGCCACTTTTAGCAATAATTGCCGTTTTGGCTATTTAGCCATGAGTTATGTATTATAAATAGCTCTAAAAAAATAATAGATACATTTCTTCAGAACACTACAGAGCGGCGTGTCTTAAATTTAACTATCTTCCGACCTTCCAGACATCTACAGTGCAGCGGCCGAAGTTGAAGCAGAGCTGGCCTCGCAGCGCACCGCCCGCTGCCTGCAGTGGTGCGCCGACAACAAGTCCAAGCTGCGGAAACTCAACTCCAACATGGAGTTCAAGATACGGATACAGGTATGCTGATCAACATACATTTGGAAGAAGGAGAAAAATAATGTATTTCTTGTGTAGTGATATAAGTTTTTGACGAGTTTTTTATTCAGCCTGAACTGTCCCGCTTCTGGACAAATGTTTCCCCCATTCCTCTCTTTGTTGGGTTTCTTCACGCCAATTCGCTAAGAAGCCATTCAAGGTATTCCATCTTTTTTTATTGTACACGCTTTTGACCACTTTCTAACCTGATGGTAAGCGATGATGCGGTCTAAGGTAGAGCACGCTTGCCTAGAAGTAACCTATTCACTCTTGACTTAAGGTGGAAGCGCCAGGGTAGCCCGCGAAATTCATATATTATCAGGTTTTTTGCAATTTTTCGGTCAGTGTGAAGCTGTATGTTGAACGAAATAGGATTCGCGGCCGTAACGCATATTTATCTAAAGAATTATACCCATTTTAATTATCAATATAACCCTCTAAGTTCATACAACTCGATTGAATGACTTTTTCACGAAATAACATTCAATCGAGTTTTATGAACTTAGAGGGTTATATTGATGATTCAAATGGTTATAATCCTTTAGATAAATGCTCTTTATGATCGCGAACCGTTTTTTGTTCAACATACAGCTTCACACTGACCGGCAAATTGCAAAAAAACATAAAAATATTTGTATTTTGGGGGCAACCCTGGAGCTTCCACCTTACCAGGTTGTAGCTATCAGGAAACACAGATACCGGCAGGGAATTCCTCTCCAATCTTCTCGTCGGTCTGCCGCGTTCCCTATCAGTCATAATTTTGTGATCATCATAATATGGGTTTTGTAAAGAACGTGATATTATGCAGGTTTTGTATTCGAAGCAGATATTGTGATAGGAAACTCCAAATATTTACGTATAAACAGCCTGTTATACGTTCTTGACGCGCGGATATCCTTTCCTTTATAACAGCGTAATACTTATCAAGAATTAGCATGTGTGGTCACTATTTTATGTACTATATATAACGTCATGTGTGCTAGTACCTCTTGTGTATGCATAAAGAATTGAAAAGGAAATTTTCAGGATAATCTCACCCAACTATATTCTTGATTCCAGGAGTTCATAGAGCTGGTTCGCGAAGACAAACGCTTGGAGGCAGTCCGCTACGCTAAGAAGCACTTCTCCACCTACGAAGAAGATCAGCTGAAGGACATACAGCACTGCATGGGCATGCTCGCCTTCCCCAAAGATACAGGTAAGCTCTCTTTTCATAAGAACTTTTTTAATATGGCGTGTGTCTTGACCAATAAAAAATTTGGGCGGATAGCAAAAAGTATTCGTATAAACGGGGGATATGACTATTTTTCCTGCAATGGCCGAGCTGGGTTGCTTGCCTGCTTGGCCTGTCCCGGCATAGAAAATTCACGCTTTTGTGCTGCCAAGTTCTTACATATTTCCATGATGTCACTATCGGGCGTGGATAGTGAAACGTTTACGTTTATCTTTTTAATTCGTGTACGCTTCCTATGTAGGTACTAGTAAGCAAGATGTTAATGAAAAAGTCAGATTGGTACTCACTTGTCAGCCCCTCTTTACAAAGTACCCCTTTTTAGGGTTCCGTAGCCAAATGGCAAAAACGGAACCCTTATAGATTCGTCATGTCTGTCTGTCTGCCTGTCCGTCCGTCCGTCCGTATGTCACAGCCACTTTTCTCCGAAACCTTAAGAGCTATGCTGTTGAAATTTGGTAAGTAGATGTATTTCGTGAACCGCATAAAGATTTTCACACAAAAATAGAAAAAATACAATAAATTTTGGGGGTCCCGATACATAGAACTGAAACCCAAAAATTTGTTTTCATCTTGCCCATACGTGTGGGGTATCTATGGATAGGTCTTCAAAAATGATATAGAGGTTTCAAAGATCCTGCTGATAGTTTGCGCGACAGACACTTCCAAAGTGGTAAAATGTGTGTCCCCCCCCCTTAATTTCTAAAATAAGAGAATGATAAAACTAAAAAAATAAGAGAATGATAAAACTAAAAAAATAAGAGAATGATAAAACTAAAAAAATAAGAGAATGATAAAACTAAAAAAAATATATGATGTACATAACCATGTAAACTACCAGCGAAAATTGGTTTGAACGAGATCTAGTAAGTAGTTTTTTTTTAAATACGTCATAAATCGTAAATCGCAACTTCTGCTTTCGGAACCCTCAGTGCGCGAGTACGACTCGCACTTGGCCGGTTTTTTTTAAAATTAATAAGAGGTTAAGAGGAGTTCATGGAGTTAATTAATGCTTGTATTTTTTTAGATTATTTGCGATAATTAGTCCGTATTTAGAGCAGAATAATCATGGTTTGTTTGTTCCATGACATTGGTTAATCCCCCTAGAGGTGGAGCCGTACCGCTCGCTGCTGATGCTGGCGCGCTGGCAGGCGCTGGTGGAGCAGTTCCGCTGGGAGCACGCGCGCCTGCTGCACCCCGCGCGCCTGCCCGCGCTGCCCGTGGCGCTGCAGCTGGGCCTGGCCGCGCTCAACACGCCATATCCTTTGTTATACTGTCTGCCGCCCCACACCAACGGGGGGTTGGCTGAACCAAACGATACCATTTATAACCGAATGCACTATCATTCAATAATCTGTCAAATTTCATTTTCATCTTTATCGCTGAAGTGAAATTAGGTCAAAGATTGATTGAGGAAATTGAAAGTTTCGGGTACAGTATTACCCAACTGATATGGGCGCGTCGTGAATCTTCGTTCGCGCAGAAAAGAAAGTATGGTCCCGAAGATTTACGAAAGAATGCTTAAAACTTACAATCAACCTAAGATCACTGTTTATTTATTTATTTATTTAAGGACAACCAACAAAGCATACACCAAAATACATGATGAAGTACACGTGATGAAGTATATATACATTCTGTAGTGTAGCCTTAATTATAGGCTGCCACGGCATGCATTGAACATAGTATTAGGAAATTGAAGGTTGTTACAAAATTGATTTGATTTATTTAGATAGGTTTGATTTATCAAAAACAACAATTTTTTGAATATTTCTTTTGGTGAAAAATACAATAAAAAAAAAACAACGGGTTGCAGAATTGAAAATATGAACATTAACGTCGTGCACTTTTGAAGCATCCGTCTTACGAATTTTCGATCAGGTCACGTGTCCTGATGTCTTACGAATTTTCAATATCAGTCTGAAAATGCCTATGCAAGATAGACTTGACTTTATGTAAAGAGTAAGACATATCGATATCAAGACTAGGTGAACATGACAGGCGACCAAACTGCCCCTGCATTCTGTTAATGGTGGAAAAATGACCCATATTGGTTTTAAAGCTCTTAGCGCAAAACAACCGATATCTAGACTTACGAGCAAGCTGGTAAGGCACATTTATATTTATCTGGCTCAGTAACCGCGGACAATCAATGTAAGTGTTAATGATTTTGTATAAAAACAGGTGATCGTGGATCGTGCGGCGGTTTTCCAGACTCATAAGTTTGAAATGATTCAAGCGCGAGCTGTAGCTAGTTAAATTTCTTGCCATATTGCAGTGATATGACAAGTGCCAAAGAAATCTTTTCTGCACAGATTCTAAACGACGTTTATGTATTTCGTAGAATGGAGACCAAACTATGCTGCAATATTCTAAGCCTGACCTGACTATTGAGTTAAAGATTGCAATTTTAGTTGAGACGCGTTTAAAATCTTTACAGTTCCGCAAAACGAAACCCAACATCTTAAACCCTTTAGTGGCAATTTTATCTACATGAATATTAAACCGAAGTTTATTGTCAATATAAACCCCCAAATCCCGAATTAATTCCTTTTCGAAAATAATTTTATCATTAATTTTGTAATTACGAAAATACGGCCCCTTTTTCCTAGAAAAATGTACGTGATTGCATTTGTCAGCATTAAGTGACATGTTATTGTCCAAGCACCACTGCGAAAAACGGTCTAAGTCTTCTTGGAGTTTATATGGATCCTGATTGCACTCTATTCGTTTTATAATTTTTAGATCGTCCGCGAATAAATATATCTTTGAGTGTATAAAACAAGACGCCACGTCGTTTATAAATATATTAAAAAATAACGGGCCAAGATGGGAGCCTTGGGGCACGCCTGAGGGTGTCACTATTATAAGGTTCATAATATACTGCAGCTGTTAGTTCCATCTCACTCGCAAGCCATTGTAAGAAGTATGGCGGCTGACCAACATGCCACGCGGCGATCGCTAAAATGGCGGCGGCTGCCGACCAATAGCGGTTCAAGAAAAAGAAGCGCGGTGCGTGGAACGTGCTGATTGGTCAATAGCATTTCCCGCGCTTTGAAAATTCATCTTCTGCGCAGGTACATCGGTAAGCCATATCAATTGGGTACTACTGTAGCGTCTGTAGCTTGATGTGCTGGCTGATTCTACTAAAGTGGGCTTTTTAGTCCCGCTATACTATATGTTTACTAAAACATAGGTATTATAGGAGGAAGAGGTTCGTGGCTAAATAATAACAGCGGCACAGCAACGTCCGCAACTTAACCTTTAAGCTCAACAACTTTCGTCCGTCCGTTTCGTTCTATCGACTTTTTTATATAGTCCAACCGAAACTGGTTTTCCGGCCGAAACCGAAACCGAATATTCGGCCCTGGCTTCAGTTTCGGCCGAAACCGAAACCGCAACTCATGTGGTCGAGTATAAAATTCCTTCAAATACTGAAATTTTTACATGTGACTCTTTTTTACATGTGACTTAATTTGTTAATAACAACAAAACAAAGTTACTGGCTCAATATTTAACTATATAAATCATTCAAGTACAGAAACGAAACAAAAACTTACATGTAATCAGTTCCATCAAAACAATACATTCAAAACACAACCTTTAAAGAATGTTTACCTCGGCCGATAATGCACTGACTAACTTTTGTTGCTACGGAGCTATCCGAACGGCGCACGACAATTCCCGAACAGGGCCGCCAGCGTCCGCCATAGTGTTGCCACTAGAAACGAAGTTAGGTGAGCGTGCACGACTACTTCCGAAATCAGTTTCGGTTTCGGCAAAAGTTTCGGCCAATTTAGGCCGAAACCGAAACTGCCGCCTTCTTACATATAAAAACATCTTAAATATAAAAATGAATTGCTGTTCGTTAGTCTCGCTAAAACTCGAAAACGGCTGGGCCGAATTCAATCATTATTCTTCTTTTAGTTCGCCAGAATACAGGGAGAGAAGGTTTAAAAGCAAAATGAATGGGTAGGTAGGATAGCCAGTTGACGGAAGCGAAGCCGCGGGGTACAGCTAGTTAGTATGTAAACTGATTAAATTTTTTTAACAGCGGTTACTCTTCATTTTATTATATTTGGTTCTTCGAGCCGGATTTATTGAGTCCTTCTTTTGCAACGCTTACACCTGACTTGTTTTAACAAGATTTTTTCCAGCCTTTTTAAAAAGATCCTTAACTCGTGCACACTCAGTGCTACTCCGAGAGCACGCGCGTGTCGACGTGCCCCGCGTGCCAGCCGCCGCTGAACGCGCTGGCGGCCAGTCTGCCGCACGCGCACGTGTCGCACTCGCGCCTGCTGTGCCGCATCTCGCGCGCGCCGCTCAACGAGCACAACCATCCCATGGTGCTGCCCAACGGACAGGTCTATGGCGAGAAGGTAATGTGCTCATGTCATGTCTGCCGCACGCGCACGTGTCGCACAAGTATTAACTTAAAATAATGCTCGTCTTGAGCTGCATTTTGAGTCGTCATGAAAAAGCTTAATCAAAACTTCTTAGGGAAGATCATTGATATTCCACCTTCATCCATCCGTTTCTAGAACCCTACTAAAATCTCATGTTTGTTGTTAAATTAAGTTATACGAAAAATCTAACGTTTTAGAAAATATGTATTTTGATCCAAATTGAATTACATTTAAAAAGCTAAAGAACACTATTCTTGAATTCGTCAAAGATCTTCCATAGTTTACAAGAAAATCTGTAATACCTTCAAAACCAATTTCCCATTTACAGGCTCTCAAAGAAATGATGAAGGAACACGGCTCCATCATCTGCCCGAAGACCAAGGAGGTGTTCTGTATGAAGCGCGTCGAGAAGGTGTATGTGATGTAACGCGACTACTCCAGTCACTCGTACTCGACATGTGTCACTCTGTACATACACGCCTTTGTCTACGGTACCAGCATTTATCACGCTCCGATATTTGTCTTAACTGAAATGTTTATGAGTTAAATTAATTGTGAATTTTGGCGTAGTTAGGTTACGAGCAATTTGCGTACGCGCAAAACGTTACTTTGTAACGACTGAACCAAATAGAATAATATTTTTTTTTGTTGTGTTCGTCAACTTCAGGGATAAAAAAATATACTTGCGGGCGAAGCCGGGGTGGGCTACTAGTTATAAAAAAAGAAATGCGGGAGTGGAATTGCGAAAAATCTCCGCACTACGTATTTATGCAATTCCATTGGTTAATATTTCTCCACTCCGCTCCAGTGGAGAACAGTCAGCGTAAAGCTTCATTTAATTTATTATATTTTCAGCATATTATGTCTGACTATTGGTGTCATATAATAAAATTAAGCTTGTATTATGTGCCTTTGAAATGACAAATGCCACAACTTGATACAGCTCTGAGTTCGGAGTACGAAAGTACACATTGTCCTTTACTATCTAAATACATTTAAAAAAAAGAATGAAAATTTATTTACTGCGCCAGAAGCGACACACAATAACAATATAAATTACCAAACTAAAAACACAAAATTAAAAGAAAACATCAACTAGAAACTAAACAAAACCAGAAACATTCATGTTGTCTGTGGCAGGCCGGGCACCAACCTACCACGACTCTCTGGTCACACCACAGACACACCAGAACACAACTACTACCACTGAGTTTCATGTTAGGACTTACTGAATTTAAAAGTTCTAGACATGTATAATAAACAAACCAAAACCTGTTTCAGAAATAAATATTTTTGACAAACAACTTGTTATAATTATTTTTCTGTAACTAAAATTGCTAAATAGAGTAGTCGCCTAGCTACGCCATCTATGTTATTGTTTTAGTATTATTTACTTGCTTACTGTAAAGGGAAAATATATTGTGTGGTTACAAGATCCTTCTTTAATTTGTATATGGGTGATTTGTCCTGACCAAATAACTATGTACCACTACTAGTCTTATTTACATTATGAAATGATTATAACTTAGCAAGAAAAAGATCGCTTTTACCTTAATGCAAATTTTGCCATACACCCTGTATATCAGAAGTTTGTGGAATCTCGTATTATTGTTTTTATTATGCATGCAATAAGGATACTAGAGTTTCAATCTATGAGTTTTTATTATTTAATTTCAATCACTATAAAATTAAATAATATTGTATAATGTGTCGAGTGATTACTATTTTAATGAACAGTTCTAGAAAATGTGTGTTATAAGGTAGAAAACATTTTCACTTAAATGTGTCAAAACCATGACAGCAATGTAAATATAAATTTTATAACACACATTAAAAATATATATTTGTATGGTGATTATAGTATCGCCATCGTTTTGTGCCATTTACATCTCACATTTTAAGTACCTATTTCACAAAATTTTGAAAAGATACAGTTTTCGTTGCTTTTGCCTAACAATATTACCAAAAAGAAATATAGAATCTGTCCATTTTGTATAACAAACTTCTGTAGATATTTATTATTTTATTATATTATGTAACAGTATCCATCACCAACACGCTTAGTATCAATGTCAAATTAAATTAACTGGCGAAACCTTGGGGACATATACGGAACGAGTTTCTGAAATCATGAAGATTACCGAAAAATACTAAAAGTAGTTTCGGGTCCGTTTTTGAAAATTAATACTGTATTTTCACCTGTCTATCGATAAAACAATATTGTTAACTTTTAATATTACAATTTACTACAGCTGACTACGGCGTAAACGGCCGCTGGAATGTAGTTATTTATATTATAAACACTCAGACTTTCTAGCTTTGTTCATAAGTGTGCATCCTGCCCTTATCCCACGTTACAACACGTTTATTACTTTCATTCTGTCCTATCAGCCGTCTCGTCCGGTTACAAATTAGTACCTACATAATCATTTTTCAAACACTTTCTGGCATCCAATTAAGCTGAAACTATAGATACTTAAATCAACTCAGATATCTATGGGTCTCAGTTGCCTGATAATATAATGATTATGATAGCAAGTTCAATAATATGCTACTATGGAACTGGTCTGGTGATGCAGCTTGAAGGCGGCCGTAGGAACTGCGTAACTAAAAATGATAGATCCATCCTGTTCAGGGCCTTGAGTGCTTTTAGATTGTTTTGAAAACATTTCTACTCTTACTACAATTGTTTTATCCGTAAATAACCACCAGTTCAGCAGAACTTCGCCAGTTAATTTGCGCCTTTTTGTTTAAACCATATTATTGTAATATGTGATTCTCTATACTTTTTATGTAATAGCGGACTGTGTTATATAAGTTTTCGTAGCATCTATTTAAAATATAAATTATACGAATATCTCATTGTATCATAAAAATATAATTACTTTGTTACATTGAGAAATAAATGTAAATCAAAATTATGTTGTTTTGTTTTATGAGATATGCTCCGCTCTTTGTTTATTTTATTTATTTAACACTTTCAGCACAAAAAAAAATATAGAGGTGAACTTAATGCCCAGTCAACTATCGTCGAGTACTGGTAGGTGGTAAACGAAATTCAGACGCAGACAGTACTATCTCACCCTAAGGTAAAGCCGCTTTTTTTTTGTATTGGATATTACCAAATGACTGCTCTGGGCGGAGTGGGAGTGTAAGGCTTACTGAGTAAGACCGCCCGTGTTCCTCCAAACGCCCTTTGCGTTCTAGAGCCGCGGTGACTCTTTCAAACAATTCCGGCAGACGGTAGAGCCTCTACCAGTTAACCAAACGATACATGCTCAAATGCCATCAAAAGGTAAGTTGTTGAAGGAAACAAAACATTGCTTCTGATACTTTTTATTGACTTTTAACACTTTTCTCTTAATAGTAACGTCGTAGCACACGACTAAAATACTCGTAAATGGCATTATTATCACATTATATTTAATGGCTACTCATTGTAGATACATCATTATTATAACAAGTGCAGTTAGCAACCGAATCGTAAACAATAAATTGTTACGTACGTAATTATGTAACAGCAAAATTGACGTTTTTTTTTTATAAAATATACATTTCTAAATGCACTCGCTACTAACACGTTAAAAACTAGCTAAAATGCATTGTAAGAAACACAAGATATGTTGATATTTACATTTTTTATATGGTAAACAGAAACAGGATAAATCGACCAGTACAATAACATAGTTGATAACTAGAAAACTATCACAATATTCAAGTGGAGTTTGTACTATTCGCTAAGGGAAATAATATTAAACCGTATTTAATCGTATTGTCGGAGACTTTTGATTGCATTTTGAGTTATAAGCTCGAAGTTTTTGAAAGTCAACTGTGGGTGGCGAATATAACCAACGGATATACAAAGACCCAATCTTCTATTGTAAAAAAATATCGTGTCACGGTGTTTTTTATCGAACTCCACCGAAAGTAATGAAATTTTTTGTGTATATTTCGTAGGTCTGAGAATAGGTTGTAGAGTATTTTCTTTTTTGTTTACATGGAAAAACGTTTGCCGAGTCAGATATTAGTTAGATTTAATTTTTTATCATAGAAATAAAAATGGCGATTTGGCATGTTTTGTGCAAAAAATAATTTTTGTCAATCGTTTGAAGATGACAGGAACGCTAAATGCACCTATTGATTTATGAGTCAACAGGAATCAGGTGCTCAAATATTTTTCACAAATGGGCCCAAACGGCCCCAAACTATTCATCACAAAATGCGTGTAAAGCCTCCGACATTTACAAGTTCTTAACTCCTTAATATTTACAATAATTTACAATATTTTAAAACATTTACGTGATAAAGTTACTTTTAAAACTAATTTCAAATTTGAAGGGGTCACATTATTCATTAATTTTCTTACAGATGGAACTTTTTCAAAGTTAAATGTTTTTCTATTTGTGGATAATGTATTGGAGATCACAAAAAGATATTGTGTGTCTTCTAAAACTAGAAATAGGTGTATATTAAGATGTAAAGCTTACAACTACATAACATAGTGTGATTTGGTTTAATAAGTGATTAATATCTAACGCTGTTTGTACATTTGCTTAGTGGAGTATATTTTGCTATTTTATCAAAATAGCAACTTTTACATTCGAATAAAATATAAAGATTACTTTAATATTGGAATATAAATAAAAATAACATGTAAATGGTAAACAGATTAAAATATTTGAATCCTTGATTTACCAGAATATTGATTTCAAACAAAAAAATATGTCAACAGCAACACTGGGAGTGTTACAAATAAAAAATTACTTTTAAACTTTACGTATCTAAACATACGTTTTCGGAGTATCTTTAACAGAACTACGTTTTAACTTAATTTCGACAGCTTTCTATGATCCACAGTCTAAATTAAATTCAAAAATATTAATACTCATTTAATGTCCTTTGGGGACGTTGATTTTATCTCAAGAATATAAAAATATATGATTCCTAAGATATAGCCACTGATGACATTATGTACAACATACCAAGGAAGCTTTTGGAGAAGAGGCCTGTTTGAAAAATTCGATTGGGTTATTTTTTAACAATTTTATTTTATATTATAACGTCGATATTTTGATATGAACAACAGCTTTACTGTTCGTTTCAGAAAGTGAGTGTAAATACTTCACTATCGTAATAGGTGCTATTTATTAGTACGAGTAAAATTACGGTATTCTCGTCGTATTAGGCATGTTCCACCAGTATGGTAATTCAGAAAAAAATACATGAACGTTTCCGCATGGCAGTAGCAGTCATTGCCTCATTGCTCTTTGTCTCATGGAAAGGTCTCCCTCTCTGTCAATTCTCTATTATTTCTTCATTAGAACCCGAAAAACTAAGAATCACGACAGACATCGTTTCAGGACAATTCTGCGATTTTCAACCACTCTGCCACGCAATAACTAATAGGATGTTTCAGAAGGTCCTGCCCATGGTCATATTTTAAGGTTGTTTTTTGCGTTAGGTTTTTTTTATAAAGTCGATATTTAAGTTTTTACATTTTTTTTCTGTCTGATAAATACTTATATCAGTATGACCACGCACTTCTGAAACACGGCCTCGGCCCTGTTTAATATAACTGACAATGCGACAAATTACTGACGTAATAGGCTTGTTTACTGAAAAAATCTAATTAGTCCGTCATCGTCAGTTAGATTATCAAAAAATATTTGACCCGTATTTTTTCTTCTGTTACGGGAACCAAAATTGAAGAAGTTACGACACTTTTATAATTCTCAATATGTCACGCTGCGCCGTGGCATAATTTTCAGCGGGTAGTGATGTCACGAGCCCCCACTCCCGAGTTTTGATGCGTTTTACCTTTGTAATTATTCATTGATTTACAAAAACAAAAAATACGTGTCCATATTTTTCAATACTCTAACTGACGGACTAAATAGTTTTGCAATTTGTGGATGATGGAAACTAGCCTCTTTTTGCAATTTCGCGACAGGTGTCGCGTCGCCGTCTCCTCGAGCGAGAGACTCGCGGCGATAATAATGCCGTGTGGAGACACGTTATTTCTATAACAACGTGTCTCCACACGGCAATGCGTGGTACAATGATAATATTGTCGCGATTTTCTCGCTCGTTTTCGGTGAAATAGAATTGTCAGATTGTCGCTTGTTACTTGTCATCAGTCAGTTTTATTAAATAGGCACCTGTAGCCCTATTTGGCGCAATTCAAAAGCCTCCCCCATTCAGTCACACGCACATGTACCCTGGTCTAACCGAAGTAGTAGGTCATGAAGGCCATGATGAGGATGCCGGCCAGCAGCGCGCCGAGGTGCTTGAGCGACTGCAGCTTGTCGGGCTCGCGCAGCAGGTCGGGCAGCACGGTCACCAGCGCGATGTGCAGGAAGCCGCCCGCCGTGAACGGGACTATCCACGATGTCTTGGCCTCTGAAAGTCATAGAATAACTTATACATTAGGGGTTGAGGGAATTTATGCCTTTTTAAATTCATATTTTACTTAGATATAGCTTACATTGGTGAAAGAAATCTCATGGGATAAGCTGGCTTTATAAAGGGTGTTTTAGAAGTGCGTAGTCCTAAGTTAAGAGTGATGTTGTGAATCTGACATTTAGTAAAAACAAAATAAAGGAGCGCTAAAACGATAGTAAAATACCAAGCAAATCATTTTACATGCAGTTTGTTGCAGTTGGTGCCAAGAAATCTGTCATTGAACAATATAAATATCACCAACTACATCAGACTGCTTGAAAAGTGAACAAGACTTTTTTGCCTTGCAGCGGGAAGATAGAAATAAGCCCTATGGTATGGATGGACCACTTGGCGTAAATCAAGACTGTAATGTAGTTAGCGATAATGCTTACCAATAGAGTTCCTAGCTCCGCTGAAAATAACAGCTGTCATGGCGCCGATCAGACCTGCTGCCGCCGTTGCCTGTAAGAAATAGCACATTATGCTTTAGTCAAACCATCTGCCTAGCCTTTTCCCAACTTTTTTGGAGTCGGCTTCCAGTCAAACCGGATTTAGCTAAACACCAGTATTTTACGTAGAGCGGCTGCCTACTAGACCTCCACAATCCGTTAACTGGGTAACACGGTACTTCTTTGCAAGACTGGAGTCAGATTAACTGGCTTCTGACTATCCGTAACGACTGCCAAAGATCTCTAAATGACAGCCGGGACCAACAGATTAACGTGCTTTCCCAGGCACGGAGGAAACTCGGTATGTTAAGATGGTCACCAATCCACAGACCAACCTTGACAAGCGTTGCTTAACCTGGAAGATCGACCCGTGCGGCTGTTAATGTTTAGCCACACATTAGTCAAACCATAGAGTGAGAATATCGTTATAGTGTTACTAGACAGATTTGTGGCTGTTGGCGTCTTTCAGTACTTAATAACTTGGGAAATAGGGGCGACTTTATCTTTTGAACTTACCAGTTGAGCTTTAGCTGCCTCCCACCGTGAGAACCCGCTCTTGAGTAGGATCGCGAAATCTCCAACTTCGTGAGGAATTTCGTGCACTGAAAATGAAAAGACATTACTAAGAACATTAGCCGTTTACTGCGGCGATTCTGCAAGATTTTTTTTCTTGTGTTGGGTTTGCTCTCGACTCTAGCCTAGGTCAGAGGTGACAGAGACAAAGTCGATGGAGCGAGCTTACCCAGAAGAAGCCTATTCACTTTAGCTTTGAAGAGATTAAGGTTGAATGTGTTCGGAAACACAGACGCAGGAAGAAAGTTCCACTCCTTTGTTGTGCGCTTTATAAAAGACGTTTGGAAACGCTTAGTGCGAACTGGCGGAAAAGCAGGGAGGTAGGGATGGTAACTTGCAGTGGGTCTAGATGTCTGATGAATATGTGTTATAATATACTAGCTGATGTCCACGGCTTTGCTTACTTGACAACATATATACTAAAACCTTCCTCGAAAACCACTCTATCCATTGGTGAAAACAGTATGAAAATTGGTGTAGTAGTTTTTGAGTTTATCGCGAACAAACAGACAGACGCGGCGGAGGACTTTGATTTATAATATGTAGTGACGTAGGTACCTAATATAGCGAAGGTGGTGAGCACCCCCACTCGGAAGCCCACGAGGAAGGAGCCGCCCACCGCCAGCCCGTGCGTGAAGTTGTCGATAGAGTTCGCCATCAGGTTCAAGTAGCCTGCCACCTGAAACACAACCATCGATAGTGTTAGGGATTTTCCTAATTTAATATGGATTTTATGTTCGCTCGATATCCTGCCAGGGTTGCAGAATTTGTTCGAAAGAGTCACAAGAGGCATTAGGAGGAACACAGATAGGTTTTAGTCAGTAAGAGCACTCCCTTTCGCTCCGCCCAGAGCGGGAGGAGTCATTTGATGAAAACAATAACTTTTGGGGGCCGAGTCACCCGCGTCCGTAGGAGAATACCCTTCAGCGAATCCCTAAACGTGGTCCCCGGGTGGTGCTAAACAGGTGACAGTAACCGCCTCCGTGGTCTAGTGGTTATACCACCTGATTCAGACCCAGAGGTCCCGGGTTCGATTCCCAGCGGGGGCAAATTTTTTGCTCGGTTTGGTTGGTGGTTGGACTTGTTTTAAGTCCGCCTGGCAAGCTACCACCATCACCAAGTCTGTCGCCATAACAACAATTTTAACAGCATTGTTGTGTTCCGGCAGTTAGAGGTATGACAGCCAGTTCCTCTGTGCAAGAGGATTCCGGGTGAAACTCGCTTCCATCTTCGGCCTAATCATCACTTTCCACCAGGTGAGATTTGGGCCAAGAGTTTCCCCGTTTTGTATAAAAAAGGGTTCTTCCGATATGGGATTCGACAATACAGTCATGGTATTAAATGACGGATTATAACAGACTCAAATCACGATGACTGGCCTAGTGGCCTTTTTTTTTTTTTTTTTTTTTTTTTTTTTTTTTTTTTTTTTTTTTTTTTTTTTAGGGATGGGAAATCATCCAATGACTCCTCCCGCTCTGGGTGTAGCGGGAGGGAGTGTCAGACTTCTACTGACTAAAACCCATCCATGTTCCTTCATTGCCCTTTGTGTTCCGGAGCCACGGTGTCTCTTGCGAATAATCCCGCGACTCCGGCAGGCGTCGGCCCTTTCGGGCCCCTCTGTGTTGCTGACTCTCTTTGAGGCGCGCGTGGAACACTAACGCGCCGTCGACACGGCCTGTCGTCACAAGACGGACGGACGGCGAGCCACCCATAGCTCGCCGTCCACAGGCCCGCGCCTACGGTGGCCGGAGGTCACCAGGTGGCCCCCGACGCCCGCGGCGTCCACCACGGCGGCCGGGACGAGAGGGTCTCCTCTCCCGCTCCGCCACCTCCTTCGCTAGCATGACTGCTTCGCAGAAGGAGGCAACGGCGTCCCATTCCGTCTCGCTCCGGACCATGGCTTGGACCAGGGCCGGACGCGAGAGGTCGCCGCCGATCGCCGTTTCGAGGACACGGCGGTGCGCCGCCCAAGCGGGGCACACCTGCACAGTGTGCTCTACCGTGTCCTCTGGTCGATCCTCGCAGTGGTGACACCCGGGCGTTTCCTCCCGCCTGATTCGGTGCAGGAACCTCCCGAAACAACCATGTCCGGTGAGGACCTGCGTCAGGCGGTAGGTGAGGACGCCGTGGCGCCTCTCAAGCCACTCCTCAAAGAGGGGACTTACCGCCGCTATCGTGGCGTGCCCTGCGTTGGGTTGCGATAGTCGTCGTCTCCATGACGCCATGAGATCGCGCCGGAAGTTCGTCCGCTGCGCGACAATTTGCCGCGTCAGCGGAGTTTCCCCCCGGCTTAGTACCTCCGCGCGCCAATCATGCAGGCGCGCGAGGACCACCGCCTCCAGATCCCATGGCGGCAATCCGGCAAGGAGACCCGCCGCTTCGCGCGAGATCGTGCGGTACCCTCGTGTCATTCTGAGGGCCACCACCTTTTGGGGCGCGTTCAAGTGGTTCGCAGCACGCTGCCTCAATGAACGCGCCCACACCGGGGCCCCGTAAAGGGCCATGGACCGCACGACCCCCGCGTATAGCCTACGGCAGGAGGCGTTCGGTCCCCCCAGGTTGGGCAGGAGCCGCCTGAAAGCAGCGCCGGCCCGCTCCAGTTTGGGGACCAAACGTCGGAAATGCTCCACGAAGTTCCATCGGCTGTCCAGGACGAGCCCCAGGTATTTCAGCGTCGATTCGACGCCGATGGAAACCCCTCCTACCGTCAGCAAGGATCCCGACGGTGGCGCATTGCCTCGGCCATGAAAACACATGGCCTCGGACTTGTGCAGCGCCACCTCGAGACCCAGTTGCCGGATCCGCTCAACGACTATCGCAACCCCGCGTGTCATAGCGTCGGCCGCCTCCGCGTACGACCCCCCTTGTGCCAGCACCAGCGTGTCGTCAGCGTAGCAAATGACGCTGACGCCACTAGGGAGGTCGGCTCGCAGCACCCAGTCGTAACCGATGTTCCACAGGGGCGGCCCCAGAACCGAGCCCTGTGGGACACCGCACGACATCTCTCGCCGGTTCCACTCTCCGCTGTGACTAGGGTAGATAACTGCCCTGTCGGACAGGTAGTCCCCGACCACACGACGAAGGTAGGTCGGCACCCGATGATACCGGAGTGCCTCCCCAATGCAGCTCCAGGGCATGGTGTTGAAGGCGTTGGCGATGTCGAGAGACACCGCCAAGACAACACCACCCCGGGAGACCGCATCCCCCGTCGTGAGGGCTCTGACGCGCATGACGGCGTCCACCGTAGAGCGCCCCTTGCGGAAACCGAACTGGTTGTCCGCAAGATCCGGCCCCGTTCCCGCTAGGTGCCCGGCGAGGCGGTTCGCAATGACTCTCTCGAAGAGCTTGCCCACCTCGTCGAGCAACACCACGGGCCGGAATGCGGACGGAGAGACCGCAGGGCGCCCAGGCTTCGGGATGAGTACCAGCTTCCCGGTCCTCCAAGAAAGCGGGAACTGGCCTCTCTCCAAGCATGCGCTAAAGAGCCCCTCCAGTCGAGGCCCGAGAGCCTCCAATGCCAGGGCCCAGGCTTTGCCAGGCAAGCCGTCGGGCCCTGGGGCGGTATTCTTGGCCTTGAGCCTCCGTACCGCCGCTCTCAGGTCTACCCCAGTCACAGCAGGGATGTCGTCGTCGTCGTCCTCTTGGTCCTCTTCCGGCACCGCAGGCGGCGGAGCCATAGGCGGGGGAGGATGTTCCCCTCGCGCAGGGAACAGAGCGCTCACCGCGTCCTCCACGAGCTGAGGCCGGAGACTCTGCGTCAGTGGGGGGGTGGCCTAGTGGCCTTAAGTAAAACTGATGAGAGATTCACACTATTCACGATTCACATTATTGGTGGATTTCAAATGCATTAATAGATTTCGCTGATGGATGCAAGACGCACAGGACCGTCGCGTCGTTGAGCCTATGTCCAGCAGTGGGCATCTTTCGCCTGATATGATGATGATGATAGTATTTTTGAACTGGCAACTAAGACTCACGTCTTTCTTGTTGCTCTTCTCCTTGGTGGCCTTGAGCGCCTGCTCGCGCGCCTCCCGCAGCAGACAGCGGCCCATCCAGCGGTTGCCCTTGCTGTTGCAGCCGCGCGCCGGCCCGCCGTTCTGACTCGCCACCGTGTTGCAGCACACTCCTGGAAAATCGTGATACAAATGAACTACTGAGCAAAATACTGGAGAATATACAGGCTGGTACAGAAATAACGAAAACCCTCAAAGGCTTGCTTTTTTTCTATAACATCTTGTAGTTATCTCTATCTCTCATTTTAATAAACAGAAACTTAGGACTTAGTGTAACATCAAGCATTGAGTGCTAGCCCTAGAGGAGGATCTTCCAAGCAGACAGGTGATGGATGTAGTGGATCCATTACCCGTCTGATCGGAGGATCCTCCTTCTCAAAAGAGGATGAAAATTTGAGAAACTATCCTCCATGTCCCTCATCTCTAAGCCTTAAGTAAATCTACACTTAAATTCTACGTATAACTCACTCTCGACGACTGTAACTTTGACCGATTTACTCTAACTTGTATGACGTCAATTCTACCTAGCTATTTAAAGAGGTCAACGTTAAATCGATTTCTGTTCTATTAATACCAGCTTCGATTCTGTCAACGCTTGTTTTCCACGCGTAAGGGAATTAGGCCTTGACCGTGATCGTCAGCAAATAAAATCAATAACTTCAGTCCTTGAAAGAGCATGCTTATTTTTGAATTTCCAGCGATATATTTACTTGCACACAACTCGGCAAAATTTGGGAACAGCTGATTTTTTTGGAGTGTGGTTTGGCATAAATCGCATCTTTAAATAATGCCTGGAAAAAAATAACTAGTAATCCAAAATAACTCTTTAAAAAGGAGTTCATGCATTTCTTTATATCTCTAACTAAATCTATTCAACAAAATATTACGCAACCAAAATATCTGCAAATGATAAACTAATAAAAAAAACATAGAGGTGTCAAATTGTTCGGTTATATGTTTTGTACAAGTATCTCTGGAAATACTTGATATGTCTACAAAAATTGATTCACTGCTAGAATGCTACATTGATAGCTCAGCTTGTGTGTAGTCTACTTTTCATCCCAGAACAAAACATTATTTTGGTAAGAAAGGTCCGCCGCTAGTAGGATTGTTTACTGAAAAAATCTAATTAGTCCGTCAGTTAGATTATCAAAAAATATTTGACCCGTATTTTTTCTTTTGTTACGGGAACCAAAATTGACGAAGTTACGACGCTTTTAAAATTCTCAATACGTCACACAAGTTTTAGTGAGTCGTGACGTCACAAGCTCCCACTCCCGAGTTTTGATGCGTTTTATCTTTGTCAATATTCATTGATTTACAAAAACAAAAAATACATGTCCATTATTTTTCAATACTCTAACTGACCGACTAAATAGTTTTGAAATTTGTGGATGATTGAATCTGGCCTATTAAATTAAATTTTAATTTTATTTGAGTAGTCTGGCGATAAATTGGAACTTACCGATATGAGACTAGATAAATAAAGTTAAGCATCTTACCTTTAGTATTATTATTAAACACACACGTATCATACAGCTGCTTAGCGGTCACGGTCCCATTCCCGTCACAGATGCCATCGCCAATACTCTTCCCTCGCTGCCTCCTCTCAACTGCCAGCAACTTCTCTATCTCCTCTATCTCTATCTGCTTGATCTTTGTGAAACCGTTCTGTTTCACGACCTCAGGCTCTTCTTGACTCTCCTTTTCTTCTTCCTCGTGTTCTGACGCAGCGAATAGCTTCTCGACCACGATGAATACTAGCATGCCGCAGAGGCACCATAACCCGCTTTTTAGAGAAACGTGTTCGCCAGCTGGAATGGAAAAGGTGGGTTTAAGAATTGGTATTCGAGAAGATTTTATAACGTTATAGAACATATGAGGATAACCTAAGTAAAAATGGATATAATGCCTTCTCCCTCGTCGCGTCGAATACCTCATTGCTGAGGGTCGTTAATTCCCCGATCTGTGGTCAATTTCTGCTCTACATTATCTCTCCACCAGTGACTGTCCTTGGCATCATGAACTTGATGTTGAGTGTTGAACGGACTTGATCGGACCATCTAATAGGGCTGCGACAAGACTGCGAACTTTCGGCCATCTGCCGTCTATCGATCGTTGTTCGACGCCATGACTATCTTTTCGAGATATGTGGTCAAAAAAATCCAGGAAACTTCGCAGGTAGTGGAAAGCCTAGTCTTGATAATGATAATACCTATGAGAGAGAGGATGAATACTGACAGATCTCTGGCAAATAAGTCATTTTGAACAATTTGTGTAAGGACGGCAGAATTAATGGTAATAAAGAGCCGTCTTTAAATATAACAAGTCAGTAAGATTTAAAAAGCAAATACGATATAAGTTAGAGGTATTTCATTTACATTCTAAGATTTGCCTCTCCAGGTTAGAAGGATCGAACAGCTGATCACTTATGAGTTTACGATTTTATGATTGGAAATAACAATCATTATCATTTTTCGTCATTACAATGGGGTAAATATTGTGAAATTGCGTGATTCAGGAGGACGAGTATTACGTAATCGAACATAAATAAATTCATTTATAATTACTTTATTGTGTTCATTTACACATTGTTGTCAACTAGTTAATTATTGATAGTCATTAGGTTTTTTCATTATCTACCGTAGCATGTTTAAATAACTTGTATTTTATGGTACATTAAACTTAAGTGTCGCATTTTAATCAGCATTGTTAGAAATGTTACGTGTTATTTTCCTGCTTCCTGCATCCTATGTTTTTCCTCAAACAAAAGATTATATCTATAAAAAACTTTTTACAAAAAAATACAACCGACTTCCAAAAAAAAAAAACACTACAAAGTAAAAAATAACTTTAATTTCGGAAGTCGGTGTTTTTGTTAGTTTCTTCGTATTTTGACACCGACTTCCGAAATTAAAGTTATTTTTTACTTTGTAGTGTTTTTTTTTTTGGAAGTCGGTTGTATTTTTTTGTAAAAAGTTTTTTATTTTTCACTTTTTAGTGGTGCCCTACACCTAACAACACCATTCCAAAATCGCAGAAAAGCAAAATACGCAATTTCGATCATCAAAGAATCATCTAAATAGTCAAATTCCAGCTATTTCGATTTAAAATCCAAAGTTCGTAATCGATTTTGATATGATTTAAATGGGACCAATCTGCAAGTATATCCTTTCAGATAAAACAAAAATTTTTCAAATCGGTTCATAATTGTCGGAGATATGAGGTAACAAACATAAAAAAAAAAAAAAAAAAAAACATACAACCGAATTGATAACCTCCTCCTTTTTGGGAAGTCGGTTAAAAACTTGACATTAGCCTCGAACATTAGTACTTTACAGACATTTCTTCGTAACTTCATTTTAATCATCAGACGCCAAGAGCTCATTAGGTCAACCTAATGAGTAGAGATGCAATCCTTGTTAAAAATGCTCGCCAAGTTAGTACTATACCAGTCATATGTTTTCAGAAATGTTAGAGATTGCGGTGAAGTGTCAGGCTCACACAGAACAGCACGTTATAAGTGCTTAACTTTACCTGTAATTGTACTGTCCTTGCTATACAGTTTCATTTTCGGTTTCGGTATGAATTGAGAAAGTATCAAGCTTTCTTCTAATGTCAGTTTGGGCATCTGGAGTTTGTGTAAAAGCTCAGCGACGCACCTAAAAATATTGGTGTGTTAAGAGCTGCTAACGCGGCGAGATTCACGCGACAACATGTAGGCCATTGACCTAAACACTTCTGACCTACAAACCCCCAGCCGCGTTAAGGAATGAACCCGTAACCCTCGGTGCCAAAATTAACCGCAGACTTTTAAGATTCTCGCCTGTCATGCCACAAACACAAGCAATAATTACAATCGTAACGCATAGTTACCATGATTGATCGAGCATGCTCTGACTCACATATGTTTACTTTTTACTACCAATACGCTACTATCAGTTGGAACACAAAACTTCCTTACTAACGCTTTCAAACGATTTTATACTTTACTTTGACGATTTAAAGTATAGTTTGTATTGCAATGTGTGAGTGTTGACGCAAAACCTCAACCTCTGAATGTAAATGAATGCTAGTGCGGCGATTGTCATTGTTATATCACAATTAGTGGAATGTCCACTTTAATGTGTGACGAGTCATCTTTTCATTTTTATGCACTTTATGGGTGTAGTAGCTTCAGCCCCGGGTTCGCTTGCATTGATATAAATCACAAGAAAAGTAGCCACACAGGCTTGTCCACTGAAAAAAATTAATTAGTCCATCAGTTAGATTATCAAAAAAAAAATTGTCCCTGTTGTACGTAAAATTGTCAATACGTCACGCCGTGGTATAATTTTTAGGGCGTTTTGACGTCTCGAGCCTCCACTCCCGCGTTGTGATAAGTTTTATCTTTATCAATATTCAATGATTTACAAAAACAAAAAATACGAGTCCATTGTTTTTCAATACTCTTAACTGACGGACAATTTGTTGATGGTGGAAACTAGCCTATTGCAATCGTTTCCATTGTGCCATTCCCATCCGTCTCTATACTTGTCTCTATGTGCCTCGGTTCAGCATAGGATTTATGCATAAAAGCGTAGCAAGCAAACACATTCACTTACGCATTTATAAAATTAGTTAGGATGGCAGTCTTCTTAAGGAGGCTACGACTTCTTAAGGGTTCTTAAGAAAAGTCCGTTTCGTCCTGTGGATGTATTAAGGGGGTTATTCCTAGGGCTAGTGGCCACATAACCGACCCAAACTACCTTTAAGAAGTATTCCCAACTACCTATGTCCCCTCAGCCTTCAAAGCAAGAGTGAACAGGCACTTTAAGGTTCGCTAGTTCCATCTTAAACCTCATGCGACGCTTACCATCAAGCGAAATCGAAGTCACCATAAAACAATCGGAATAAACTCGTCAGACATCATTTCTACGGGGGCTGAAGCGAGTTCCACTTGCGAGTTCATGAAACTCTTACAATAAAAATAACCATATCGAAAACCATAGTAATCATGTCGTAATCTTTTTGAAAACATTGTGTAATTACCTATAATTAATGTGTGTTTAATAAACATTTTGATATTGTCATGCAAATTGTAGGTACCTACAACTACTCACGACATCACTTTTTTTTATTAAGTTTGTGTGAAGTATATTTCGTTATTCGTTGTATTGTGAGACTAGCTGACCCGTGCAACGTTGTCTGCGTAACATTAATTACTGCTCCGCTCCTATTGGTCTTAGCGTGAGTTAGTGTCCTATTGGTTATAGCCTATAGGCTATATCATCACGCCTTCCTCGATAAATGGGCTATCTAACACTGAAAGAATTTTTCAAATCGGACCAGTAGTTCCTGAGACTAGCGCGTTCAACCAAACAAACTCTTCTGCTTGATAATATCAGTATAGATTTTAACTCTTTTATCAAGTTCTCGTTGCTCGTGTCTCGCGAAGTTGGAATGGTTGTTTAGATTCAAACCTTTTTTTGGAAGGGAAATCATTAACACACACACATCTACATGTCAGACATGGGACTTGATAAATCTTTCTCTATTTTGTGTTTTTTTTGTTTGTTTTTGTACTCAATTGTGGGCCATCGACGCCTGAAAATAAACCATTTTTATTTTATTAAACGACTTCTCCCGTTCTAGGCGGACCTAGAGGGAGTGTCAGACTCTACAAGACCCACCCGTGTACCTTCAAATGCGACCCGTGTACCCGTGTACCCTTTGCGATCCAGGGCCGCGGTACTACCTCTTTAGACCTACTTCGCCTGGCAGGTAGCGTTACCCCTAGGTACCTATTTCGCTCGCTTCTCCCAGGGGATCGGCTTCCAAAACATGGTGATCGGACTGGAAGGTGGAAGGGGCGGGGGGGCTGCAATGGTCTAGAAAAGAGAACTCTTATCGGGGTGCATTGCCAAAATGGTTACTGCAAACGATAGAGTCTGGGTTGCAACCAGTACAGTAAATGACCGCGTAGTTAGCGAATAGCGCCATCTGAGCCTTATTACTTTTGGGGATACCGCTGGTGTATTAGCGTATAGAATAAGGCATTTAGAAATGTGCCCTGGGGGACGCCCATACAGAATAATTATAATATTCCCTTTTTTTTTAATATATTTCTATGGGGACGCCTGTTCAAATGGGTATGAGCGGCCGCGTGTTGGGACCAAACCTATGCTGCAATTTATTTCGTGATGAATGCGTCGCATGCAGTCGCAGTTATGACAAATCATAATTTTAAAATCACTACGATTCACAATAACAAGATCGAGGTGCGCACCAGTTCTAAAGCTGTCAATGAAGACTGACTAACAAGCTGGCGACCTCGAGTTCGCATGCTGGTTGATTGGCTATGCAGTCCCCCTAGAAATTGTTGTATCTGAGTGACAAACAATTTAGTGTCGTTCAAAATTTATTGTAGGTACCAAGTATCTGTTTTTCTGTTTCAAATAAGATTTAGATCTCACCTCATGAAAAGCAGTGAATCTATGATGAAACGAGAGAATCCAGAAGGTGCCTTTTTATTATTTTTGCTGTTCGAATTTAATTTAAATGTTATAATTAATTCATATTTGTTGGTGTTTGTATTGATTTCAATGGGTTATAGTATGTTTCTGATAGGATAGCCTGAACTTAATGAATTTTATGGTATTTATTTATTTATTTAAGGCAATGATTGAAGAAGCCTTTATCAGCTCTGAACTCTTAAACTTTAGCAGCTTAAAAATATGCGAAAACCGGCGAGGCATCATCATTTGTGCCGCAAGGCTTCAATCGAGTGTCGCCACATCGACTGATCTTCGTATTCCAGCATCCAACGGTTTCCCGCGGCGTCACAATACTCCAGAATCATGCCTGATAATTCATGCTTTGACCCGTTTTTTTAGTACATTTCATTCAAAAGTAATTCATGAATAGTATCTATTTCTCTGACCGCAACCGCAAAGCAAATACCAACCAATTAGCGACACGAAACCTCAACATCGTAAACAAACAATTAGAAATAGGACATCAATGTTTATTACTATATTAAGAATAATGTGCATCCGTATCATGAGGAAAATGACAGTCTTTTCCTTAGAATGATGTCCAACATATCTTGACATTGAGGACGGCGCCACTGTTTACGTAAAACGTCACGATGAGAACTGATTTGTCTGTAGTTCCATTTATGGCCGTATGTCTGTATTAGGTAAAGCAGTGTCAATGAATGCAGTATTATGCAACGCTAGGTTATCGTCGTTTATCGGTGAGTCGGTGACATTGTACGGCGGTCGTTCTTAGGCCGAGTGTTTTGACGAGCAAGCAGAACAGTAGGAAATTAAGCGGAAATCCGACCTTCTCGTGTTAGTTTCTTTGTCTCTATAGAATTTCTAAGCATTGCCGCAGCTTTGTTTTCTTTCTTGTCTTTTCTGTCTGTTTGTGATCGTTTTGATAAAGAAAATAGCAAACTCGAGAGGGTTTTTATATGTACCTCAATTCTTGTGCCTCTATGCGAGTATCATTAAATTCTTTTCATATGTATATGTCTTTTCTCCATCGGCCAGAGCAGTCTATTGTTTGGGTTACTAGTTGAAGCCCTATGGTGAGTATAGGGTCAAATAGGGTGTAACAAACTATTCGCGATGATGCGGTGCGGATTTATTTCCGCGCGAATAAAATACACAATAAAAAAAAATACACTCCCTTCCGCTCCGCCCAAAAAAGTCACTTGATGATTTCCCATTCCAAAAAAGGCCTTCTATCTCAATTTATTTATCAAAACCTTCAGCTGCTTTAACACTATGTACCTACATGTAGATATTATTATGTGTCTGCTCGTCAGCATTGACAATGGACTTAACACGCGTTATCTATTTGCATACAACTACCGACTATTTACCTACAGTCTACATAACTATGTCAACTATTTATTCAAATTAGAATTTCAAACATTGTTCGTAGTAATAGTTGTTAATGAAAATAGTTGAGTGGTTCTTAACCTTTTGACTTATTATTTCAGGATGAAGTTTTCAAGTTTACTATATTTCAGGAAGATGTCTTGCCCACAGTACCTAAGTAACTAAGAATAAGTATAATTTATTATGTAATAAACTAGCTGACCCGTGCAACGTCGTCTGCGTAACATTTTTCATTACTGCTCCGCTCCTATTGGTCTTAGCGTGATGATATATAGCCTATAGCCTTCCTCGATAAATGGGCTATCTAACACTGAAAGAATTTTTTAAATCGGACCAGTAGTTCCTGAGATTAGCGCGTTCAACCAAACAAACAAACAAACTCTTCTGCTTTATAATATTAGTATAGATTACTTTTCCGAGGTTCAATTCCTGAAAATCACATAGGATTCCCTGTGTCGTAAGATCCAGGGGGGCTACTCTCTAAGCCCCGTGTCCGTAGTTTCGGGCTTAGTTGCGGGCGTATTCTACTACGTATCACCTACGGACTTACGATTAGTCCCAAATCCGAACTAAGAATGAATGACAACACGATTTGACAGTTACTATCAAATCGTGTTGTCATTAATTCTTAGTGGTTAGGTGATACGTAGTAGAATACGCCCGCAACTAAGCCCGAAACTACGGACTTCGGGCTTAGTTGCCTCCAGCTCCATGCCCCCAGCCTACATTAGTTACTGCAGTGCGATTCTATTAACATGTCGAAGTTTCTTGGGTGAAGTGTCCACGAAATGAGTTGTCATTACATCTTGATTAGGTACTTGGATTGACAGCTCACTTGCTGATCACTTCACCCAAGCCTTCACTTCGACATGTTTACTGAATCGACCGGCTGTTTTTGTAATCCATGTATCATCTCATCATCATCAATATGGCTTCGGTTTAACGGTCCAGAACGACCAGAACTAGATTGCTTTGTACGCTAATTGATGATGATAATATCTCTAATATTATAAAGCTAAATAGTTTGTTTGTTTGTTATGTTGAACGCATTAATCTCAGAAACTACTTGGTCCGAATTGAAACATTATTTAGTGTTGGATAGCTGGTTTATCGAGAAAATGGCAGACTCAGTAAGATTGTAATAAATCTTAATTAAAATCGTTTTGTATTAAATACAAATTTGGAATCATTTGGATGGGATATATTATATTATAATATATCCCACCCAAATGATTCCAAATTTAATAGTTTACAACAAATTCTTGTCTTATTTAGAAAAAAATGTTTAAAATTTCACGCGATATTTAACAATTTTACGGTGTTTGCCATTTTCCGGTGACATTTATAACATCAAGCTACGGCCAATAGGAGCGGCGCATTCATGAAAAACGTGGCGCAGACGAAGTTGTATATTTGGATCTTCTGAAAAATATTATGTGTGGTTTGTTATGTCTACAATAACAGTATTCTATCTGTCTGTCTGATCTTGACATTGCACTACCATTACGCATAGAGTCACGATTACGAGTATTATTCCGTAATCTGAGACTATATATGTAGCAATATGATTATGTATGTTACATGCAATACTAACAATATAAATACATTATGCTTTTGAAGCACATATTTCTCGGGCTTTGAAAAACCTAATAAGACTTTGTCCGCCCTGGGAATAGAACCCAACCCACGCACCGCAGGCACACTGAAGTACATAGGGACTAGTGTTTTGATAGCAAAACAGACAATGCACAAACTTTAGCATTGTTAGTAAACTTTAGTCAACTAGGAAGTGGCAATGTCGTTGTTACGTTACCAAATCTATTGTTCCTTTTGAAGAGCACCAAAGTTTAGTAGTGTTGCAAGGTCAGGAAGTCGAAACCTGCTTGCTACTTGTTTTGATATAAAAACAGTTAGCATAGAAACGTTTTTTGTACGCAAAGAAGGATTTGGAAAAAAATAAATGTTGTAGAATGAAATAAATCGAATAGCGCCTCTCGAATGTGCACCAGTTATTAACGTGGCAGTTCACAAAGTCATCATCTGCCTAGCCTTTACCCAACTATATTAGGGTCGGCTTCCAGTCAAACCAGATTTAGCTGAATACTAGTGTTTTACGTGGAGCGGCTGCCTACCAGACCTCCACAACCCATTAACTGGGTAACATTGTACTTCTTGGTAAGACTGCAGTCAGATTTACTGGCTTCTGTCAATCCGTAACGACTGCCAAAGATCTACAAATGACAGCCGGGTAACGGCTTAACGTGCTTTTCGGGAACGGAGAAAACTCGGTATGTTAAAATGGTCACCCATCCACAGACCAACCTTGGCAAGCGTTAATTAACCTTGAAGATCGACCCAAGAGGCTGTTATAATTTAGTCACGAACGAGGCAGCATAGATACTTAGTACGGCTGCTTATGATGCAGAAGGATGAGAAATCATGAAATAACTCCTGCTGTGTGAGTTTCAGACTCTTACTGACTAAAACCCATCCGTATTCGTCCTGCCCATTGCGTTTCAGAGCCGCGGAGATTCTTTCGGACGATTTTTGCAACATGACACATATTTTTCCTAATGTTCATTTTATACGTAAAACCTCCAACAAATCAAAGAAAACTCATACAGCAGTGTTGAGAGGAACTCGATGCTTGGAAAAGTTAGAAGTTGTGGGAATCCGCTGGACGCCAGGAACGGTATTGTTGGATCGCTTTGGGGTGGCCTATATTCGGCAGGGACGTCTTTCGTTTGAAGTGATGGTGAATAATGACAGATGATGCAACAGATTGAGAGAATCCTATGTCTAAGTTCTGCAATGAATTACAGGATTGCGTCTTCGATACTAATAACTTAATATAAATATCGTTATTAGTTACCATTTACCCATTTGTTCCGTCGATTCTCACTGCTTCAAACAAAGACCGATTAAATGCGAGTTACATAATTACGCCCTTGAATAAGTTTAGTTTGAATTAAACTTATTACCACACAGTAGGTTTGTATGTAACGTTGGCAAATAACAGACGGCTACTCATTTACATTATATGCAAATATTAGGTCCTTACATCATATGAAATTAGCGTTTTGTCGTACTGACCACTTTGATCTGAAATATCTCCTCTTTGGTTTAGAATTCCAAATTCAAAATTTATAAATTCACTAGCTGTCCCGCGCAACTTCGTCTGCGTCACATTTTTTATTAATGGTCGTAGCGTGATGTACTGATGTTATAAAGTATCCTATCTTTTAAGTTGGATCAAATAACAGATTGTTACGAAGTTTGATCAAAATCGGTTAAGTGGTTTAGGAGTCCATTGAGGACAAACATTGTGACACGAGATTTATCTGGTACATTTGAGTTTTGAAAACAGTCATTCATTTGTTTTTTCCTCATTACTTTTTCTTTGGCTTACTACGGTATATTTACGAGTACGAGTTCTACCGTGGCACCAGTTCTGCAGAAACAGCTCGAAGGATTAATGGTACGTTTTTGGTTTCAACGTTTTCGTTCTGGAAATTTCCACTTCAGAACCAACCCCGTGGACGGCCGGAGAAGTGGAAAATGGAGAATTACTTAAAGGCTATTGTGGAAGCGGATTCATCACAAAGCACTTCAGAGATAGCTGCAGGCTTCGGGGTAAGTGATAAAACTGTATTAATCCACTTGAAGCAAATCGGGAAAGTAAAAAAACTTGAACGATGGGTACCTACCTCATGAATTGAGTGAATTGAACTTGAAAACACGCCCGTCGCCTGCTGTGTTACTTTGCTCAACCGACACAATAATGAAGGGATTTTAAATCGAATCATTACTTGTGATGAAAAGTGGATACTGTACGATAATCGGAAGCGCTCGTCGCAATGGCTGAACCCTGGAGACCCAGCCAAATCCTGCCCTAAACGAAAATTGAGTCAGAAAAAGTTAAAAGCGAGTGTCTGGTGGACTAGCGCCGGTGTCGTTCACTACAGCTTTCTAAAATCTGGCCAAACGATTAAGGCAGACATCTATTGTCAGCAACTGCAAACCATGAAGGAAGAACTAGCTGCTAAACAACCGGGATTGGTCAATCGCTCTAGGCCACTGCTGCTTTACGACAACGCAAGAACAGATTGCACAACAAACAACCACTAAGTTAAATGAGCTACAATTGGAATTTCTGCGACATCCACCGTACTCACCGGACCTTGCTCCAACAGATTACATTTTTTTCCGGAATTTGGAAAACTTCTAACAAGGAAAAAAATCAACTCCAATGCGGCAGTCCAAACCGCCTTCAAAGAGTTTATTGATTCTCGCCCCCAAGGTTTTTTTAGTAAAGGGATCAATGAGCAACCTATGAGAAGGTATAAAACGCCAATTTCATAGGTAAGGACCTAATATTTCACGTAAATGACTATTCTAATCGTTTTCACAACAGCTATAGTCGATTCTGTCGACATCTCACTGTGCACAATCAGGTGGAGTGAACGACAAGTGAGCTGTCATTCCATCTTATCTGCAGTACGATTCAACATGTCGAAGTGAACACTTAGGCGAAGTGAACGACAGTAAATTGAGCTGTCAAACCATACAAACAAGATGGCATGTCAGCTAAGTTGTCGTTCACTCCACCTAAGTGATCACGGTGAGATGTCAGCAGAATCGACCGGCTGTATGGTTTGGCAGCTCACTTCGTGATCACTTCGTGATCACTTCACTCACTTCGACGTTTTTACAGATTCGCACTGCTGTTGCAGATTTCAGATAGCGATATTAATGTGTGTACCAATTATTAAATCTTGAATCGAATAAAACACTGGACAATGCAGCAGTGGCAAAATTAAATGGACGGCGCACATTAAACAACTATGTTATTTGATAGAATTTATTAATAAAATATAACTATGATATTTATTTATTTATTATACTGTTATGTTGAATTTACAACTGGGTGTATTACCAAAAAATCTAATTAGTCCGTCAGATAGACTTCCAAAAATATTGGACATGTACCTAGTATTTTTTCTTTTTAAAGTTGAAATTTGGTATGTAGGTTCGTTGGGGAGTGTAAGACTAAGAGGATTTCCCGAAGTTCTTAAGGAAACAAGAAAAAACCGGCCAAGTGCGAGTCGTACTCGCGCACTGAGGGTTCCGTAAGCAGAAGTTGCGATTTATGACGTATTAAAAAAAAACTTCTTACTCGATCTCGTTCAAACCAATTTTCGCTGGTAGTTTACATGGTAATACAACATCATATATTTTTATCATTCTCTTATTTTAGAAGTTAAGGGGGGGGGGACACATTTTACCACTTTGGAAGTGTCTGTCGCGCAAAGTATTCAGTTTAGAAAAAAATGATCTTAGAAACCTCAATATCATTTTTGAAGACCTATCCATAGATACCCCACACGTATGGGAACGATGAAAAAAAAATTGTTGAGTTTCAGTGTTAAGTATGGGGACCTGCAACATTTTTTGTTTTTTTTTTCCTATTTTTGTGTGAAAATCTTTATGCGGTTCACGAAATACATCTACTAACCAAATTTCAACAGCATAGCTCTTAAGGCTTCGGAGAAAAGTGTCTGTGACATACGGACGGACGGACAGACAGACAGACAGACGGACAGACATGACGAATCTATAAGGGTTCCGTTTTTGCCATTTGGCTACGGAACCACCACCAGAGGCACGGAGGAAACTCGGTATGTTAAGATGGTCACCCATTCACAGAAAAACCTTGGCAAGCGTTGCTAAACCTTGAAGATCGACCCGTGCGGCTTTATAATAACAATAAATTTATTGAAGAAGAAAAAAAACGGTTACATGGGAAGGCGACCCCGACATAGGAAAAGGCTAGAAAAATGATGATTGTAAAAGTCAGTTTGATTCAGTTGTCTAATCGCATGACACTGGTCAATTCTGGCCATTGACCGTATACTGACCGTGACTCTATCTACCTTGACGATTTTGTCCAACTGCTGGGGGCACAAAACTAATTAAGTCCTTTATTAGCACAGTCTCAATCAATCAAATCAATTTACTCATATTTTTAACAGTAAAATGTGTAAAAATAGTCACAGAAAGATAAAAATATAGTAAAGATCTTACAAAAGGTAATTAATGGCTATCTTAAATCTAGTTTATGACTAAAAGTCTGCAGTAAGAGTCTAGCTCATTCTGCTATCTTCGCCTTGACCTGCCGCGATGTCGTCTGGTATTTCATGGCACACACTATGTAGTTCACTAAGCCCATTTCTGGCAGACATTCCCGGCCCAATCCTACTTGGAACACACATGGATGATTTTGGTTGCTAATAATAATCCTTACTAATATAATAAATGTGAATGTAAGTTTGTTTGTTACGCTTTCAAAAAACGCGATAATATCATGAAAGCACATATAGACACTTGGAAGTATTAGAAGTAACATAGGATACTTTTTATTAAAAAAAATATATTTTTACACGCGAACGAAGTCGCGGGCAACAGCTAGTTAATTAATATTATAACAGCGAAAGTTTGTAATGTAATGGATTTTAGTTACTCTTTCACGTCAGACTGCCTGAAAGGATCTTCATGAAATCTGGCACAGAGTTAGATTATAGTCTAGAATAACACATAGGTTCTAAATATCCTGGGAGCGTGTTCCCTAGGGATCACGTGGGCGAAGCTGTTGAGAAGCTAGTACATATAAATACTGTAATAGTTTAAGCTACTTTCCGTCACGCTAGCCCAAGGGATCGGCTTGGAATATTAGTGATAGACTTACGTTTAGTATTGTTGAGATCATTCTGCCACGCTTCTGGTAGCAGATGTAGGAACACATCGCCCAGTAGACCACCCACTGCGAAGCTCAGCAGTATCCTTAGCATAGACGCTCCAGCTATGAAACAAGAAAAAAAAAACACCCTTTAATTTATTTATTGATAAGGATTGCAAAATTTGCAAACACTATAGCATAGCATAATAACCGTCTCCAAGATCCAATCTATATTATAGATATAGATTGGATCTTGGAGACGGTTATTATGCTACAAAATTCATCCGAATCGGCTCACCAGTTTCTGCGTGAAATCGCAAAAACTAGCAAACACATTTTCGCATTAAGAGTATTAGTTAGGATACGATACTCTAAGCAACGATTTTAGATCAGTTATAGAGAACGAGTGTGTTAATAAAAAAACTCGCACTAAGCTCTCAGTGAATGAACTATCGAAGGTTAACTGATAAATTGTAGTGTTTCTTAGTAACAATAGGCTGCCAATATCACGAGATTGGTGCGCGGTATCTTATCAGTTGCGCGGTGGGACTGATGCGCTAGGGTCAGTGCTTACAGGATTAGCGCTGGCTCGGCCTCGAACTAGGCTTTATTAACATTGAAGCTGGCTTCATGATTTGTAGCAGCTATGAAGTTGCTTTGCAAGAATGGTGATCTTAAATGTTGCATACTACTAATAGTATCCATAAGGAATTTTAATTTTGGTTTATAATTCGTAACGCATGTCAGCCGGTTGATTTTGTTGACATCTCACCGTACTTAATTACTTAGGTGGATTGAACGACAAGTGAGCTGTCATGCCATCGTGTTTTTTTTTTTAGATGGGTTTGCTGTTGATTTTAGTCTTGGTCTACGATGGAGCGAGCTTACCCAGAAGGAGCCTGTTTACTCTAACTTTGAAGAGATTAGGGTTGTAAGCGTTCGGAAACACAGACGCAGGCAGAGAGTTCCACTCCTTTGCTGTGCGCATTATAAAAGACGTTTGGAAACGCTTAGTGCGAATTGGTGGAATAGCAACAAGGTAGGGATGGTAAGATGCAGTGCGTTTGGATGTCCGATGGTAGAAGGGGGCCGGTGGAATGAGGTCGTGGAGTTCTTGGGCACACTCACCGAAGTACAATCTGTAGAAGACCGACAAGCAGGCAACCTTGCAGCGATGAGCCAAGCTGTGAAGCTTGGCATCCACCAGTTTTGTTTGTATGGTTTGACAGCTCACTTGTCGTTTAAAACTACGCTTAAGTGTTCACTTCGACATGATTACAGAATCGCACTGCAGTTCTGAGTCAAAAAATACTTTTTTCAAATTGGTTACGTTCGGTGCATTACGTTTTTTCATCCGTGCACTTTTATAAGCCGCCATCTCACCAAGTTCTTACTTCCTTTCTATCTCATCTTTGATATTTCCCACCATTCATCAATCTTTTTATTTGGCCCGCTTTCTTCCTTTTCTAAATATGTAGTTTCTAATTCCCCGATTAGCTTCATGACTAAATCGATATTCTTATTTACATCATTGTCTTAATTTTATTTAATTATCGAAACAGATAGGAAGTTATTGTTGCAATTAAAAACAGACACAAGGGAAAGGTGAGTACAGAGAGCACAAACAAAGTGCATAATAAGTGATAATTACTGGACTATCGCTTTTCACCGCTCGTCTACTGGATTTAATTGCTCAACATAACTACGACAGTTGCTGATAAATGAATGCTACCTACATGTATTTCAATAATGGATAGGTAAGAAGCCAAGATATCGGGTACATTTTCATTGCAACGCAACGGCTTGGAGTATTATGCGATAGAGCACGACTGGACAGCACTATTACGAAGGGGGCGTTAGTTTATTTCGTGCTTTCAGAGTATTTGTTTGTTTCAACAAAGTATCCAAAGAAAAAAGAGACTAGTTAGAAATTGTGAACAAAAATAATCGTAAAACTTAAGCAACAAGGATAAAAACTTTTTACAAAAAAATACAACCGACTTCCAAAAAAAAAACACTACAAAGTAAAAAATAACTTTAATTTCGGAAGTCGGTGTTTTTGTTACTTTCTTCGTATTTTGATACCGACTTCCGAAATTAAAGTTATTTTTTACTTTGTAGTGTTTTTTTTTGGAAGTCGGTTTTAATTTTTTGTAAAAAGTTTTTTATTTTTCACTTTTTAGTGGTGCCCCACACCTAACAACACCACTGCAAAATCGCAGAAAAGCAAAATACGCAATTTCGATTATCAAAGAATCATCTAAATAGTCAAATTTCAGGTATTTAGATTTAAAATCCAAAGTTCGTAACCGATTTTGATATGATTTAAATGGGACCAATCTGCAAGTATATCCTTTCAGATAAATCAAGATTTTTTCAAATCGGTTCATAATTGTCGGAGTTATGAGGTAACAAACATAAAAAAACATACAAACGAATTGATAACCTCCTCCTTTTTGGGAAGTCGGTTAAAAAGATTTATATTGATGATATTTCTTTCTTTTATCCTTGTTCACCCAAAAGGACACAAAGGCAAAGAATATTTAAACTTCTTCAAACGACTTCGAACTTTTTAGACTTCACCAATATGAGAATAGAATAAGTACCTACAATATGAAAATAGAATAGACTATAAGCTCATCAGCAGGAAGGTGTTTTACACTGCTCAAGTGCTGTGAGCACTTGAGCAGTGTAAAACACCTGACCAGGGTTAGGCAGTTTTCTCTTCGTTCACTGCATGGCAGACACAATAGTAAAACCGACTGTGAACCGATTCAGTTCATTGTACCAGAAAAAAGAGGGGCGTCTGACCACAGTCTGTCTGAGCCTGATGACTCCAACAGGATCAAAGGATCTGTGACATAAGTGCATAATTTTCGCCGTGTCAGGTATCTGCACGCGTGTTTACCAAACCACTTAAGTTAACATTAAAAGATACATTATCAAGTTGTATTGCTAGTTAATTACTTGTCGATTACCGCTGTGATTGCTGATAAAGACGATTGCTTTTATCATTAAATCAACGTTTATTTTACGACTCAGTGTTAACGCGTCTTATCGTGTCGGCGCGGCGCTCTCTACGTATTATTTTCCAAAAAAAATAAAGGCCTTGTCAATTTTGAATACTTTAAATAAAATACACTAAAATAATCACAAATAATTAAAAATAATGCATCAAAAAATTCCAAATCGCTGTCAGCTGGTAATGTGCCCGAGAGACTGGCAGAATTGTGTACAGCAACGCTTAGCTCTGGCCAAAGTAAAAGCCAGCCCTTGGGTCACGAGAAATGTCAACCAGGTTTTTCAAAATTTCCTGAATGTTTGCATCTAGAATGAACTCGTATCCTACTAAGTTGACATGCTTTGCTAGCCCCCGTTATCCCCTTCTCTAAAGCTAGTCAAGCCGATTGCCACCGTTCCACAAGAGCTACATATTTTAGCGTTCATAAGTCAAGGGATCTGATCTGGGGCCCGAGTCTGCTATTACAATAGTGTCAGAATGTTCGATCACTGATTTCAAAATGGTTGATTTTGACAAGTTTTGTAATCTACTAACATAATGGCATCATAATGGCGTCATTATGACATTCCAATGATCAACCACTGACACGCCATTGAAAGAAAGCCATATGAATGGTAATCTCGTACATAATGACAGATTTAGTATTTACGAACTTCTCACTACTTCAGATTGCTTATAGCACTAATAAATCATATGTAAAACTAAATATAAATAAAATCTGACATGAATAAATGCTCAAATTTAGCTCGGTTTTATAATAATGGCAATACGGCATTCCTACCGCAATTCTATTACGAGACCACTGACGTCCCAGTGACCGGCCACTGACCGTGCGATTATGAATTTAGCAGATTACGAACTTTTAGCAAAATGACAATGGCATGACAATGGGATCGTGTCGGAATGACAAATTTATAAAAATAGCAGACTCGGGCCCCTGTACGTGAAGTGGCTACAGCAGAATGCCAAGTATACTTGGGAGAATACTTTTTAAACGGCCCGGTATTTCCAAGAATAAAGAAATACTCCTAATGTAGCTTAGGAGGATTTGGAAAAAACCATAAACGGCTGTTATTATAACGTTAAGAAGCTGCAGCCGTTAAGATAATTTCTTAAGACACTCCCTTCTGATACGGTGATAAAAATATTTATAAGATAGACAATCGGGCAACTGTCAGCGTCTAGGTGCTCAGTACCTTTAAATTCTCGCTATCGGCCATCGTACGTTATGTTCTGATAAAGGTAATAAAAACAATGGTCCCGTCTTCGGAGATACCGCGAGATGGATTACTGGGAAATCTGAAGAGCTTTTAGAAGGCACGGACAAAATGCATTGCCTTCTTTTTTGGTGCACGTCAGTGTCTTTTTTATCTGATTGTTTTTAAATAGTTGCCAATGTCATCGTATCAGATGATACTGGAATGAGACGATGTAATTCTTTTCAAATCATATTAGATTGTTTTTATTAGTATTAAATACTCAAATGAGGCTGGGTGGGTTACGTTAGCAGAATGCACTGTGGAACTTTAGCCAAAAGTCTCCACAAAACCAGAAAACGGACCCGGCGAGGCCGGCCTAGAAAGAGGTGGTGCGTCGACTTGAAACGCGTACCGCGTTTTGACCTGGCAAGTACGAGGTGGCGCGGAAAAAGAATTCCTGAACGACTTGGGGGAGGCGTTTGTGCAGCAGCGCGGCAGTGTGGCCTAAAATTATTTAGAGCATTCATTTAGACGGGAAGCCGACCTTAGTATAGTCGGGAAAAGGCTAGACATGCACTTGATGATTGATGATCTAGACATGGAACTACCTTAGTAAACCAACTTACAAAGGCAGTATTATCGCCAAAGCTGATATCACGATCATTAAGCTCAATTAGCAGAAAAACAAAAAACTAAATACCTACATACTATTTTACCAAGCATACAAAACTGCATTCAATTTCTATCTTACCCCAGCACAAGTGTCAATAAAACAATTTTTTCGCCACGTGTGAGCTGACCTATGCCGCTCCGACTTCAGAGTGTATCTTCAATTGTCTGTTATCGGTACAAGCGACTCATCACGTAGAGATAAGGAGGATAACATAAGTAAGCGGTAAAGACAACCTGCTACTTTGTAGGGCCAGTCAACTCTTGTCACCGATACATTAATTTTCCGTTCAGCTTCCGTGTTCAACTACATTGTAGGAGTGAATTACTGTAAGGAAATGGTGTATCGTTTTGATTAACTCCAAGGGAATAGGGTTGCTAAGTGCTAAGCACAGTAAGGCCGTAACCGTAACCCCGAAATTTTACCTGTCTAGGTCAAACACCGTACAATACAAAAAATATACAATTGGCATTAGTTATTCTGTTTAAGACTACACTAGCAATCTCTAATTCTCAATAGGTATAGTTCAAAAGTATGGGAGAACGTGAACTTTTGATCGATAATCTAAAAATAACAGCTTTCAAGAGCGATGAAGTTAGTTTTCGACGGTAAAAGAATGGCTTCACATCTCGATATTGCAATTAACATTATACACGGTAAATTGATATATAATGAGTTGTTTTTTTACCGTTCATAAGCGAGCAAATTCACTGAAAACATTTGATTAGTGGCTGATATTCTCATCAAACATGAGAATAGACTTCGACTTCGACTGATGGAAAAGGATTTATGAGGTCTTTAATCTAAAAAAGCGAGCGAGTGATCCTTGTTCGAAGGAAAAAGACACAGAACACGGACGCTGGTAGAGAGTTCCCCGAGTCTAGCTAAAATACAATTAAAAGAGACTAACTAAGGTCCAAACCTGGGGGCTACTCTCTAATCCCGAAGTCCGTAGTTTTGATAGTTAAGATCCAACCAAACAGCTTTATTTATTTATTAGGTCTACCAACAATTGTTTACACTTATCTACAAAAAAAAGCATGCATTTAAACTTGACACAGTGCAACAGAAGATGATGACTGTAGAACTATCATCCAAGTTTAAGACGTTAGAATTTATTATTAGAAAAAAAAAAAACGGGTTGTCTCCGGGAGTGCCGGCCAGAAGTGAAAACTTGAACATTAACCTTGTGCATTTTAGAATCATACGTCTTACGAATTTTCGACCAGGAAACGTGTCCTGATGCGAGTACGTATAACATTTTATACCCATCCCAAGAAAAGTGCTCAAAGCAGTCAAAGCCACTAAATAAGTTTTCACTTCAAGATAATTTAAGTTATTCCTGGCATATGGTCCCGGTAAACCGCATTAGACCGATAACAAACAATAAACCATTATGTTTTTTCCAAGAACCCCGTCTGGTTACTGATATGGATGAATGCAAATAAATTAATAAGAACAATTGACTAGTGGACAACTGGACACATACCATACATTCATTTTGTAATTTATGGTATGTAACTGTCATTCAATTTAGATGGCAAGCATTCGTGTATTTTAGAAGATAAAAAAACTTGCAGTTCTTAGCTCGATGCCGGTTCTACGCAATTCTAAGCTGTTTTTGTCGTTGGTCAACGATATTGTGTCTTCTTAATTATGTTTTGCAAGTTGATCGAAACGTCGAGAAATTATGTTTAGCTTCAGTAGATTTCTACAGCAATTTATTTCAAGAGAGGGTTTTGTGAAATGGTATGTTCTTTTATCCACGCCATGAAATTGAGAGTTTCTGTTGTAGATAAATTCAAACTAACAAGGGTTTAAAAAACAATAGGGTGTAACCATGGGAGGTCCTATCACTAAAAGCGATATTTTACGAACAACCTTGGGATGGATTTGACAGACAAAGAAAAGGGGAAATTTCTCTGTTCCTGCAATAACTGCCTCCGCGTTTCCGAACGGACTCCGATGTTTGCGTAACGTTAAAATTGAACGTTCGTTCGTCTGAAGGTCGCTTACGAAAACCGATCGATAGAGAAAATAGGGACAAATATTTGTTAAGAAAATTGTAATACATTTAGAATTATCCGCTTTGTCTTAGAAGATCCTGGCTTACAGCCAAGTGTGCTATGATTTACTTGGAAAAACTACACACGCGTTGACTTGGTAACCTACTTCCTAACGCAATGTTGTTCCTGTTTTATTGATATTTTACTAGCTGTGCTAGTGCTGCTAACGAAACAAAACATTATACTACCTGCTAAAATAATGAAAGTGTAATTCCTTGTGAATTTAAGTCATAACTTGTGGTGTCTGTTGCATTTTCAAAATTGGCCCAGACCACCAATTAGGTAATTAGCGCACTAAAAGCCGGATAGAATCGTTGCTTTCTAAAATCGAAACGAGAACATAGGTACTACAAGAAGACGCTAATAAATTCTCGCCATTGAAACGACCGCAACAAGAAGAGCATATCTGTATGTATCTGACAGCAAATTCAACAAATTTTCAAGTAACGTTCGCATTCGCATCTCATTGGCAATCTATAAAAAAAACTTCATTTTTCATACGTTTTTGGTCGTGGAAGCGCTTAGTCACCCTTTGTTTGAATGTCAAATGATTTTATCACTTCGAACAAACAATGCTTCGATTTCATATTTATTTATTGAGATCAACAAACGAATAACCTAGGTTTAAAGACTGGTAAAAGTGTCTGATAAACCCGATAAAATAGACTAGTGAAATAAATAATACTGCAGCTCAAGTTTAATTCGAAGAAACAGGATAATCTGTTCGGCATTGCAACAATGATCAAAAAATCAATTATTATGTAGTCTGAAAGAAAGACGTCCATGAATCAATCAAAATTTCATCTTTCGAGATGGTTTCCGTGAATTTTTATCATTTTACGTGTAAAGTGCATTGTTATCGAGTTTATCTAACTACGTGTGGAGGTAGAGTGCAGTTTTATCAAGTTTAGTGTTGGTAGTATCTAAATTGTTCTACAATGTTACCCATCATTAAATAAATTGGTATTATCTTTTTACGTGCTAACCGACGCAATGATCGACTCGCGAGTTATCATCAACTATCAATTTACGTGTGAAGTACATTTTTTATCGTTTTAATTAAATTTAATCTTGCGGCTTTAGGTGCCAATCATCTGCCTTCCTGGTAGTTTCTTATTTTATGATGTGCGTCTTAGTGGTGCAAATAAACATTTTAGCTTTCTTATTACATAGATTTCAGTCCATAAAATGAGAATAAAGACTTAGATTAACAGGTAAGTTCGTTTGATTCCCAATTATCATTATCATTATAATATTATGGCATTTTACTAGGTACTGGAGATATTGGGATAATCTGGGCCAAAGAGAATAAATAAACAAATGACATTAACTGGATTCTCCGGATATACAAGCCAATCGGAAATAATTCATCAGGAAGCATGAATCAGTACCCAGAGCTACGCTTAACAATATAATATTTACACGAGTCTAGATATTTACCGAGGTATAAAGGCACTAACGACATTGAATCACAGAGGGCTCTAAACCAGTCTAAACGATAAAGGGTAAATTACCGCTTATCTCGGGGACGCAGCTGGAACATACATAAACGTATTGAGCTGCGAAATTGATAGTACGTACACTGACGTACTGCTACAACCTCACAGGAGATATGCTCTAGAAAAGAGAACATGTACTGACGTATTTTTATTTTAAGAAATTCTCGTAAAAGAATCGAGTACCTCGAATTGAGCATAATGTGTATTATTGATGCAAAGCATATTGTTTTCAAACAATATTTATTGAAGATGTTGGTTACAGGCTCCAAAATGACAACACTATCCAAAGCATAGAGATACACACAAGTTCATATTCCACAATATCAATGGTTTCAACACAAATCGTCAAAAGTAGAAGCTATCATCTTCAAAGCATAGCTGGATGGGAGTAGACAATCGAAGCAAATGTGTCTAGGATCTTCTTCTTCGGTCACATAGCAAGGAAGAGAAACAACAACTTGGACTTGTAACTGGACAGAAGGAGTCCTATCTGCTGAAGAGACCAGATCCTCGAAACCATCAACAAAAAGTATACGAAGCCATTGACGCTGTCGAAGACCGAAACAAATGGAAAGCGATCGTCCAGATAGCTAGTAATTCGTGGGGGCCACGCCAGCAATTCGGAAGACGACACAAGGAGGATGGCCAGCATTCCAATGACATGGCGGTACAACATAAAAGCTGTGACATATTTTACTCGTCTCCTAAAATTTCCCTTTTCGATCCATCAGCTATCGTAATTGCAAAGCCCATCGCATTGTTATCGCATATTGTAGTTGCCAATGTAATGTAGCATGTCCGGCTAGGATTGCAGTATTGTGCATCAACAATAACAGGTTATTCACCCCGTGTGCCCGCTACAGATTGACCTATATCTAGGATTCCGGGTGCATGCAATCTGTGTTTTAACACTTTTATTTCTTTTGCAAGGCGGATTTATTCGTCATATTCGTCGAAAGAAGAGCATGTAGTCAAGATTACGTAAAGCAGGGGCGGATGGCCGGTTTTGCTAACAGTAACTCTGGTCTCTTTTTAGATATCGATCCATCATCTATCGTGTAACCGCAAAGCCCATCGCATTGTTATCGCATATTGTAGTTGCCAATGTAATGTAGCATGTCCGGCAAGGATTGCAGTATTGTGCATCAACAATAACAGGTTATTCACCCCGTGTGCCCGCTACAGATTGACCTATATCTAGGATTCCGGGTGCATGCAATCTGTGTTTTAACACTTTTATTTCTTTTGCAAGGCGGATTTATTCGTCATATTCGTCGAAAGAAGAGCATGTAGTCAAGATTAAGTATAGCAGGGGCGGATGGCCGGTTTTGCTAACAGTAACTCTGGTCTCTTTTTAGATATCAAACAACCGGTTCCAATTCCAATGCCAACCAGTCTTCTAACAGTGGTTGTGTATAATATATAAACTGGACAAATGACAACAGATAGAGCGTTACCTTCTTTCAAGCCTAGCTTTGTAACAGCATACTTATGTCTAGATTATTGGAACTGCTACTGACAGTCTGACACACTAAGTAAATTCATATAGCACTACTAATGTGCTAGGCTACAGGCCTCACAGAAAAGCTTGGCTGAACACATGCTGCTCGCGCGGCCAAGGTTGAAGGTATTTATCATAGAACATTCATTTTTAACCATTTCACTCTCGTTAGAATCTCATGCATATAAAAATTCTATCGAAATTGTCCATGTTCATAGCAGCAGTTCATTTATTTTTAGGAAAGTGTATGCCAGGATTTCATCAAAAAATAAAATAAAAAGTAATCTCGAGTGTCTTTTGTTACCCAGTCTACCATCAAGCATTGCTAAACAGTTTGAAATTATTTCGTAACATATCGACTAGCGCTGCAATAAGATTGGACGCTTGTGATCTAAACTAAATCGCGTTATCGTCGCGTGATAAGCACGACTCAGATACGAGGGTATCCGAACTATGATCAATTTTGAGCGTCGAAATGAACTTTTATCTGTATGGGTACGAGAGTGAAAAAACGGAGATAATTTTGGTCAAAAAATACTGTTGTAGTAACGAACAAAATATATTAACTTTTGAAATACTCATGCAGGAGGCTTGAGCTTCTCTCAGCTCAAACCTCCAGATTATTTCATCGAACCCTCGCAGAACCTCCTACCTGGGCACGGGCTGCCTAAATAGACTCTGCACTCAGGTCGGTCGCTCTAAAAATAACTTCTTCAGGTTCTCGGACCTTCGATTTTTGTGTGGCGTCACCTCACAGTATATGGTCCCCCTTTTATCTTGCGTCACATGCTCTGTTACCTGTACTTGTGAGGGACCTTACGGCTATTTTTAAAGAATGGAGTTAATATTGCTGAGTAGACCTCTCTACACTATTTGCCGTCGACACGCTTAGAAGAAAGAAAAAATGCCTTAACATGGAAATATGTTTAGCCCACCAATATCTAAAAAACAGTTCAATCAATCTGCATTGCCTTTCCCAACTTTATTGGGGTAGGCCAGCCAAGTACCAGTATTTCAAATGGAGCCAGTACCTATCTGACCTCTAGAACCCCGTAACTAGGTAACTTGACACCCCTTGACATGTTGACAGATTTCATGGCTTCCGACTACTCGTAACGACTGTCAAGATCTGCAAATGACAGCCAGCTCCATTCAACTCCTTCGAAACAGGAGTTGCTATGGCATCATGGATTCGAAGCCACAATAGCATCTTATCACCATGGCCATACATTGTCCTTTCAAAGACACCTTCTATTTTCTATCAAGTAAAAAATAAACATTCTGCATTGCACGATTAGATAACGTCAACGATGATGCATTGAGACACGCTTTGTGTGTTCAAGTGCATTATTTTTTTACCTCCTCATAGACGAGACCTTTAACTGATTAAAGATCCCATCTCTGTGAAGGAAATTTCTTTGTTTCTTTGGGACGGATCTGTCAGATACCAGCTTGATGCCCTCGAGCCAATTGAAAAACGAGCCAAGAGGATCATCGTCAATGATAGGCTCGTCGAATCGAAGCTCCAAAGTCTTGAGCATCGACGCCGAGTTGCTGGCTTGTCGGTTTTCTATCGGTTACATTTTGGGGAGTGTGCGACGGAATTGCATAATTTAATTCCGCCAAGCCCGTTCCACTATCGGACCACAAGACGAACGGCGATGCGCCACCGGTGCATGGTGGACATCCCACCTATACGCACAAAATATTTTGGGAATACATTCATTGTGCGTACAGCTAAGGAGTGGAACTCCCTGCCGGAGTCTGTGTTTCCTGATAGCTTCAACCTGGGAGTCTTTAAGTCAAGAGTGAATAGGTTACTTCTAGACAAGCGTGCTCTACCTTAGACCGCATCATCGCTTAACATCAGGTGAGATAGCGGTCAAACGTATGCCTATAAATAGTAAAAAAAAGGAAAAAGCTACTGTTCAATGCCGTGGCAAAATATTATCCAGATATCGTTGGGCTTGGCTTGGCTTTCAAGTTAGGGGCGCCAAAATTCTACTTTTACGCAGAATATTCCAGGTTTTCTTGTTTATCAAGATCTTTCTGACCACCGTGGTTAAGTAAGATCAAAACCCCCGAGGATTACATAGAAAAATTAAAAAAACCACCGACAAAATAAATACTTTGAAAGTACACTTATTACTTTTTAAAGTTTCTTTTTGTCGAGGGTTTTTTAAATGCAAAATTATTTTTTTTTAAGTCTTTTTGTCGGGGATTTTTAAACTTTTTAATTTAAAGTTTATTATAATTTTGCGTTTTTAACTTAATTTACCTAACAGGTACTACTAGAAAACCTATCGAGCCCCGATTCTCTTTTCTGCGTTATCATCAGACTCTGCTCTTTAAAACGTACTAGCCGACCCGCCCGCGCAACTTCGTCTGCGTCACATTTTCCATTATTGCTCCGCTCCTATTTGTCTTAGCGTGATGATATATAGCCTATAACCTTCCTCGATAAATGGGCTATCTAACACTGAAAGATTTTTTCAAATCGGACCAGTAGTTCCTGAGGTTACCCCCTACATTCAAACTTACAAACATACAAACTTACAAACAAATTTTACCTCTTTATAATATTATCTATACCTACTAATAAAAGAGGTAAAATTTTAGTATAGATAATATAAAAATCTTAGAATAATAACGCATAGAAGCCGCGTCTAGAACAAAACCCGAGCAAAATCGTGTGTCCACTTCATTTTCTTTGTGTGCGTGAGCCGAATGTGTCTACGTTCCTCTAACGCACACAGATATAGCTTTCAGTGATACCATTACTAAGCCGTTACCCACAAAATATGGGAAGACGCATTACTATTTTGCTATCAAGGCAAGTATTTTATGTTGTTGGGAACTGGAAAAGGTAAACATGATTTTTCATGTAATATGACATATTTTTTCGGAAGGTATAATTCAATTTATTTCAAAATAAATCGCATAAAGAATGAGATATTGTTCAATGCGTTTAGAATGCTTGATGGGTTATAATTATAAACAATGTTAAAACATCGGGTTTGATATGAATTAACAGTAAGTATTGTATTTTAAAATTACAAAAATGAAAAACATGAATGAAAGCAATGTGGGTATTTTTTCCTCACAAATAGCAACACTGTGTTATGACAAGTTAGGTTATTAGAATTTTGTTTTATTTATCGATTTACGTAAAAAATAGTGCATAGAATGTGAGTACTTATTTGTGAAATGTTATTTTATCACATTTTTTTGTTTTCCTGATGTGCTATAACATCCTTTCACGCAACAAACTGTCATTTTCAATTATTTACCCGCGAGCTGTGTTCGACGGAACGTGACATTGAGTACTGACGGCCTGATGGCTAAGTTTGACGGATTAGGCTAAGTTTTAGTTGCCTCACTTTTTGCACTCGTACTAGGTTTCTATGCGTTATTATTCTAAGATAAAAATGAATCGCTAAATGTGTTGGTAAGCGCATAACTCAACAACGCCTGGACCAATTTGGCCAATCCTTTTTTTAGAATATTCCTTGAAGTACGAGGATGGTTCTTACGGAGAGAAAAAATATAAAAATTGCCTGAAAAAGACTAAAAACAACACTTTTTTATACTCCCATACAAAAGATTCGTAATAATACTTTAAAGTCAATTTGAACTTTAAAACCATTCCATAAAGTTTAAGTGTTAGTGGAGAGGTTTCGGGAAGGCAAAACAATTGAGTGACGTTTGTATCGTATAAATATTGACATTAGTCAAATACAAATTGTCTGTGAGTAAGGGGCCATCTCCACGAGCGAGAGAATCGCAGCGATAATATCGTCCATGCCACGTATTTCTATAACCACTCTATGAACGTGTCTCCACACGGCGATATTATCGCGGCGATTCGATGTATGAAAAAACGTCAACTCGCCGCGATTCTCTCGCTCGTGGAGACAGTCCCTTAGAGTAAGAGAGTAGCGGGGTAGGTAGGTAGGTAGACAGGTAGCCAGTTGACGGGAGCGAAGCCGCGGGGTACAGCTAGTATTAGTATAGTTATAACGTATTCATTGCGACCATTTAAAATAATTTAAATGAATACGAATACGGAAGGTCTGCTATAAGTGAGGAGTTGGGTATCCTGCAGATTTCAGGACAAGCTTTAGCAACAGGTTACTGATCTAAACATAATCTGTTCATTGTATCCATTCCAGTGAGTTAAAACACGATACCTCTGCTATAAGTTAATAAGGAGTTGGGTATTCTGCAGACCTTAGGTTATACTACAGCATCAGGTTAATATTACCATGTTCTTGCAATATCATTGAAGTAATAGAATACCGAATTTGGCATCGAACAAACCCGTAAAAGCTGGTTTAATGCCTTCATCAGAGCTGATGATCTTAAAACGGTTCATCGTTTAAATTATTGTTAGTAATAAAACTTGTCTAAGAACCACAGCTAGAAAACCTGCTTTCAAATAAAACTAACCGCATCCAAATCGGTTCAACTGTTTAAGAGCTACGGTGCCACAGACAGACACACATAGCGGTCAAACTTATAACACTCGCTCTTTTGGTCCTCTTTTTTGGTTTGGGGTTAAAAAGGTAGAAATCTAAAGGATCTATAGGTGTCTCGCAGCATTTTTAACCGACTTCCCAAAAAGGAGGAGGTTATCAATTCGGTTGTATGTTTTTTTTTTTTTTTTTTTTTTATGTTTGTTACCTCATATCTCCGACAATTATGAACCGATTTGAAAAATTTTTGTTTTATCTGAAAGGATATACTTGCAGATTGGTCCCATTTAAATCATATCAAAATCGGTTACGAACTTTGGATTTTAAATCGAAATAGCTGGAATTTGACTATTTAGATGATTCTTTGATGATCGAAATTGCGTATTTTGCTTTTCTGCGATTTTGGAGTGGTGTTGTTAGGTGTAGGGCACCACTAAAAAGTGAAAAATAAAAAACTTTTTACAAAAAAATACATCCGACTTCCAAAAAAAAACACTACAAAGTAAAAAATAACTTTAATTTCGGAAGTCGGTGTCAAAATACGAAGAAACTAACAAAAACACCGACTTCCGAAATTAAAGTTATTTTTTACTTTGTAGTGTTTTTTTTTTTGGAAGTCGGTTGTATTTTTTTTCAACTATGCTTGAGAGGATCTATCGGGCAACATTTTGTGACTGGTTCATATAAACTTCTATGGACGAGTGGTTTTTAGGGTTCCGTAGCCAAATGGCAAAAAACGGAACCTTAGATTCGTCAGGTCTGTCTGTCTGTCCGTCCGTAGGTCATACAGCCACTTTTTCCGAAACTATAAGAACTATGCTGTTGATACTTGGTAAGGAGATGTATTCTGTGAACCACATTAAGATTTTCACACAAAACAAAAAAAAAACAAAAAGCTTTGGGGGTCCCCATTCTTAGAACTGGAACTCAAATGTTGTCTGGACTCAATGTGTATCTATGGATATAGAAAGGTCTTCAAAAATGATATGAGGTTTTGATCACTACCTCACCTGATGGTAAGTGATGATGCAGTCTAAGATGGAGCACGCTTGCCTTTTTTTTAGGGAATCATCCAATGACTCCTCGCGCTCTGGGTGGAGCGGGAGGGAGTGTCAGACTTCTATTGACTAAAACCCATCCATGTTCCTTCATTGCCCTTTGTGTTCCGGATCCACGGTATCTCTTTCGAATAGTCCCGCAGGCTCCGGCAGGCGTCGGCCCTTTCGGGCCCCTCTGGAGCACGCTTGCCTAGAAGTAACCTATTCACTCTTGACTTAAAGACTCCTAGGTTCTTCATAGAATAACGAAAAATAACTATCATGGCTGTAACAATAAAAACTGTAAAAATTGAGGTGAAGTGAGCGCGATGTCTTATCTCCTTAAGCTAGGGATTGTCAGTTCATTTTAGTATTCACAGCGAGTTTTTTACAGAATAACACTACAGATAGAAATTACACTTCTCTGTTTTTGTCTAACTGGTCGCCATTTACTGAGTTTACTGCACAGGAAGAGGTCGTTTGTCACATTGGCAAGCGGGGTGTTAATGCTGAGTGGCGTGAAGTCCTGCACTTGCAGTTTTTGATTAGAAGATGGGATGAGGTCAATTTGTGCTTTGAATTTGCGAGGTTGGGGCCGCGATGAGGTGCTGTAACTAAAAAAATCTGTCCAAGACCGAGTCGGACTCGCACAAGAAGGGTCCCGTACGGATTGGGGTACGGAACCCTAAAGATAGGTTATAAGGGTGGGGCACCACTAAAAAGTGAAAAATAAAAAACTTTTTACAAAAAAATACAACCGACTTCTAAAAAAAAACTTTAAATTCGGAAGTCGGTGTCAAAATACGAAGAAACTAACAAAAACACCGACTTCCGAATTTAAAGTTTTTTTTTAGAAGTTGGTTGTATTTTTTTTTATAAAGTATTTCTTCCAGTCTAAACAGCTGAATATCAGTGTTTATCATAGAGAAACAGCCTCGTCTGGAACCCAGTAACTAGGTAATATGATGTCCATTGGCAACAAATCAAAATAAAGCATGTTACATAATTGTTTTGGAAACACCTATTCCGAATTGTATTTAAATGTTATGTCATTATCAAACAGTCATGTTTTAAATTGACCTACCATATAACCAGTTTCGTGGTCATACAACTGCAGAGCCACATTAATACTGTTACAATAATGAATCAGAGTCCGCCTGGCAAGCTAACACCATCATGTCTAAGTCTGTCGCCATAACAACAATGTTAATAGCATTGTTGTGTTCCGGCAGTTAGAGGTATGATAGCCAGTTCCTCTGTGCAAGAGGATTCCGGGTGAAACTCGCTTCCATCTTCGGCCTAATCATCACTTTCCATCAGGTGAGATTTGGGCCAAGAGTTTCCCCGTTTTGAATAAAAAAAAAAAAAAAAAAAAAACAGAATTGATATTTTGGTGAAAATGTTTAATGGAAACCCCATTTTAAACATCACCAAAAATATCTTAAACTGATTTGAATTAGACTATCGCAACATAGTAGAACAATAAAAAAATATTAGATGTTGTACTTACATATTAATGTCAAATAATAGATTCAACCAAAGAAATGAGGGATGGGTTGTGTGAAAGAAGATTGGGAAAAAGTGTTTATGCATATCATGGTAAATAGAGTTGTATGACTTGTATGAGAAAAGAAAACATAGTGCACCAACCACTAATAAATTGGGCCAAAAGCGCTTTCATGCAGATGAGGTAGATTAGGAGCTCCATTTTCTGTATTAGACTCAATTTCGATCCGTTGCTTGGACAGGTGTCCTGGCGAAGTTACCCTAACCTAGTTCTGCCCTGGAGCACAGAAGTATCCTGGGAGTGTCATAGGCTTCTTAGACCAACCTTACCATTCCTAGGATTTGTTCACATTGAGTAGTCACAGCCTTGCATTCCAAGGGCGGCTGATTCTTCGGCGTCAAAGCAGCCCCTCTTGCGTATGGAAGAACACAAGATCAACCTTCAACTATAAGGTGAAGATGAAGAGCTCTTCAGTGAAAGCACATGCCCGTAACATGAACAATTGTGTCATAACAAATTCTGTTTGGGCATTTACACATCCGTCTGATACAACAGAATATGTTATCCTTACCAAAGTAAGAGAACAAACTCATAAACAACTCAAAAGGAAGGAAATGGCCTTTGATTCAACTATAAACAACAAACAAGCAAGTGTAGTAGCTATCACTCAGACAAAACAATGGTTCACAAAGGTGTAAACAATACAGAGTCAATAGCCCCAGAACAGTGGTATATTGTAAACATAGGCAGCTGGATAGTTTGTGTGTGCATTGTATATTACATGTATTGTTTATGGTACAGGATTAAGTGGGTGATCTGTGTTACATGATTGAAGTGCAATGGGGGTTACAATTTTTTTAAAGATCCTGTTAAGTTTTGGTGTACCATAAAGAGTATTTTTATATTTTAACTAGTTAACCACCCGCGGCTTCACTCCCGCAACAGCAATTTTAATTTTTTCTCTTTCATTGAACCTTCTCCTGACACTAACAATTATGTACCTACAACAAAAAAAGAAATAACGAAATCGGCCCAGCCGTGGTACGATGCTTAAGCGAAATAGAGATTCATTTTAAAAGAACAGATATGAAGTTATAAGGATTAAATGTGCTAAATATTAAAAACAGGAATTTAATAGAAAAGATGCCACTAAATAATCTGAGTAGCTTATTCATAGAATACTGTGGGTAGTTGTAACAGTCACACAAAGAAAAGTTAGCTCTCATTTTAAATTTAATATTATTTAATAGATTAATTGTTTACATAAATATATGATTTATTTTAAAAGTTACTAGTTGGTACCTGCTGGTCAAGCGTTATCTCTTTGAAATTTCCACTTTCAACTACATACTTTCACTTCACAAATAATGGATTCAGTGTCAATGAGTGACCTAAAGGAGTTGTTTCACATGAGGATGTCTGCTTTTGAAGGAGAATTGAAGAAGGCACCTTCATCACCCGTCACTGCTCCTAGTCTGGCTGCGGAGTTTTCAACGTTCCGGGCATTCATCACACAAGCTCTCAATAGCCTTCAGAAACAGGTGGAGTTACTTGCTCGCAATGTCGATCAAATTGAGATGCGTGGACGTAGGAAGATTTTGCTTCTGCATGGTGTTGAGGAGGAGCAGAAGGAAGACACGGCCAAAGTTATCGCCAAGGTGGTCTGCAATAAATTACAGATGACTGAGTTCACTGTTGCTGACATCGGCCGATGTCACAGGATGGGACGAGCTGTGGCTAATAAAACCAGGCCTATCCTTTTCAAGGTTGCTAATCTGGCTCTACGGGATAAGATTTGGTTTTCAAAATCCAAGCTACGGGCTTCAGGCGTCACCATGTCCGAGTTCCTCACGAAGGGGCGACACGACGTTTTCCTGGCTGCGAGGGAAAGATGCGGTGTCTCCAAGAGCTGGACCAAAGCGGGATGCGTGTATGTCCTTGGTCCCAACGATGTGCGTCACCGAATTGAGTCCCTTGCCGAATTGGACAGGATAGCGCCGATTCCCAGTGACCCCGAGTCAACACCGGCAGTGACTGACGCTGTTCCGATCGTTACTGCTGCGAAGACTTCAAGGGTGAAACGTGCTGTTGTTTTGAAGAAATGATTTCGTTTCTTATGATGACAATTATTGATGGTTCGGGTAATATTTAATTCTATTTATACCTCTGTTTTTGTTGTTTGTCTGAAAAGATTTGACATTTGACGTAATACCTTATTTGTCAATGTCATGTCAGTGTCACTGTCATGTCGATTTATGTTCCGTTCCGTTTTAGGTAACGTTGCGCTGGCATACGTTATAATTTTTATTTTTCCTTGTTTCTCCCGTTTAATTAATAATAAGTTTGGTTCTGTTAGATTTGTTACCCGGACTGTATTATTCATATTGTAAGTGGTTTTATTTATTTTTTATGTAATAATAACTAAACGCTACCGGCAGGTGAAATTGTTATTGGGTTTTAGGTATTTTTATGGTAGTTTTTATTATATATTGATATAACCTTAGAATAATAACGCATAGAAACCTAGTACGAGTGCAAAAAGTGAGGCAACTAAAACTTAGCCTAATCGGTCAAACTTAGCCATCAGGCCGTCAGTACTCGATGTCACGTTCCGTCGAACACAGCTCGCCAGTAAACAATTGAAAATGACAGTTTGTTGCGTGAAAGGATGTTATAGCACATCAGGAAAACAAAAAAAATGTGATAAAATAACATTTCACAAATAAGTACTCACATTCTATGCACTATTTTTACGTAAATCGATAAATAAAACAAAATTCTAATAACCTAACTTGTCATAACACAGTGTTGCTATTTGTGAGGAAAAAATACCCACATTGCCTTCATTCATGTTTTTCATTTTTGTAATTTTAAAATACAATACTTACTGTTAATTCATATCAAACCCGATGTTTTAACATTGTTTATAATTATAACCCATCAAGCATTCTAAACGCATTGAACAATATCTCATTCTTTTTGCGATTTATTTCCTTTTATTTTGAAATAAATTGAATTATACCTTCCGAAAAAATATGTCATATTACATGTTTACCTTTTCCAGTTCCCAACAACATAAAATACTTGCCTTGATAGCAAAATAGTAATGCGTCTTCCCATATTTTGTGGGTAACGGCTTAGTAATGGTATCACTGAAAGCTATATCTGTGTGCGTTACAGGAACGTAGACACATTCGGCTCACGCACACAAAGAAAATGAAGTGGACACACGATTTTGCTCGGGTTTTGTTCTAGACGCGGCTTCTATGCGTTATTATTCTAAGGATATAACATTATTCAAAATCGATAAATATTTATGTCAATTGAAAGTAGTGATGATAACAGTTTTGTTTCTTTATCAAGTAGCGATGAAAGTTTTGTAAGTGTTCCTTCACTTGCAGACAGCCTAACTGCCCAGTTTTCTGATGTTCCTAAGAATTTCAACGTTATACACATTAATGCCCAGAGTATCCCGGCTCATTTCCACGATATGCTGGCAAGCTTTGACTGTAAAAATATACACGCCATTCTTATTTCCGAGTCATGGCTTAAGCCTTGTCTCCCTTCTACAAGTTATTCTCTTCCCGGCTTCGTGCTTATCAGAAATGACCGAACCAGTGGAGGTGGTGGTGGTGTTGCTATATATCTCCGCGCTCATATTCCTTTCTCTGTAGTCAATGTGTCAGCGCAGCCACCGCCATCAAATGCTGGTGAACATCTCTTCGTTGAAGTCGAACTCAATCACTCTAAATTACTTCTTGGTGTCTACTATTGTCCTTCTTTACGCGTTAATTTCTTTTCATCTTTTGAAAAGATTTTAGAAATGCTTATCCCTTCCTACAGTCATAGCATTATCATGGGTGACTTTAATACTTGTCTCTTGAAGAAAGACCATCGTTCTTCTTCTCTCACTGATATCTCAGCTTCAAACAATCTTTTCATTCTTCCGCTAAGTGCCACTCACCATTTTCCAAACTCTACTCCTTCACTTCTAGACTTGATTTTTGTTTCCTCTCCTGATCGCGTCGCTAAGCATGGTCAATGTTCAGCCGATGCTTTCTCCTATCATGATCTTATTTTTCTCTCATATAAAATTCGCCCCCCTAAGGCTAAAGCCAAAATTCTAAATCAACGCAATTTTGGTGGTATGAACGTTGACAGTCTTTGCGAGGATGCCAGAAATATAGATTGGTCTCCACTTTTTGCGTCTACATCAGTCGATGATCAAGTTAATTTTTTCTCGAGTAAACTTATTAAGCTTTACGACCAACACGCTCCGGTTCGAGCTGTGAAGGTAAAACACTCACCAGCGCCGTGGCTGACAGATGAGATTAAAACTTTATTGAATAAAAAAGCTGCGGCAAAGTCCAAATTTAAGCGTCGTCCTAATGACGCTAACAGGGAAAGATATGTTTCAATTCGCAAACTCTGCAATAAGGTGTGTAGGAATGCAAATCGCCATCATATTCATGATTCCGTCCAAAATGGGGACGCATCCAAAGTTTGGAAATTTCTTAGGTCATTGGGGGTCGGGAAAACCCAACAAGAAATTATCCCTAAAGACATAGACATTGATGATATGAATAATCATTTTACTGCTTCGTCCAATTTTGATAGGACAATAAAGTTGAATACGTTAGATCATCTTTCATCTCTTCCGACTCCCAGCTATTCTCCATTTGTTTTTGGTCAATTTTCTGCATGTGATGTTAAGAAGAGCATACTATCGATTACTTCAAATGCAGTAGGAAGCGACTGTATCAGCCGTAAGATGTTGCTCCCAGTGCTGGACGTGATCCTTCCTGTCATCTGCCATATCCTTAATTTTTCTGCGTCGAGCGGTGTCTTTCCAGGCTCATGGAAAGATGCGCATATAATTCCTTTACCAAAAAAGTCCAATCCTACATCCTTCTCCGATTACCGTCCAATATCTGTCTTACCATTCCTATCCAAAGTCCTTGAGCGGTTAATCCTTAACCAAATAAGCACTTTCCTCGCCAGAAATAATCTCTTTAACCCCTTCCAGTCCGGATTTCGTCCTGGTCATAGCACCACTACAGCGCTTCTTAACATTACGGAGGATATCAGGTCAGCCATGGAAATGGGAAATGTAACGGTTATGGCTCTGCTAGATTTCAGTAATGCGTTTAATACTGTGGATTACGATGTCTTGCTTGGCATTCTTTGCTCTCTTAATATATCTCCATCAGTAATTGACTGGTTTCGTAGTTACCTGGTCGGTCGCCGGCAACGTATTTGCATCGGAGAGATCTTGTCTTCCTGGTGTAGTACTTCTGCCGGGGTGCCACAGGGTGGCGTTTTATCTCCGTTACTTTTCGCAGTGTTTATCAACTCAATCTCCAACAAATTGATGTCATCCTACCACCTTTATGCAGATGATCTTCAAATTTACTCACGAGCTCCTCTTGGAAATCTGTCCGAGGCTATCTTTACCCTGAACCTTGATCTGGCTCGTATTTGCGAGTGGAGCAAGAGGTACGGACTTATGGTGAACCCCATCAAGACACAGGTTTTAGTGGTGGGCAGTTCAAGGACAATCTCAAGGATCGACTGGACGACTCTTCCCCAAGTCTCTTTTGACAACTCAGTTATTCCCTTTAGTGAAAAAGTTAAGAACTTGGGTATTTTTATTGACAAGAACTTCTCTTGGACTGCCCAGCTACAGGAGGTTAGCCGGAAGCTATTCGCATCTGCTGCATCTTTGAGAAGACTGCGTAATTTTCTGCCAACTGCCACCAAGATTGCACTTGCACAATCTCTTCTTCTACCCATCCTTGATTATGCAGCTGTCAGCTATCTTGACCTCACTGAAGTGCAACTTGATAAACTTGAGCGCCTTCAAAATTTTTGCATAAGGTTCATATTTGGTTTGCGCAAATATGACCACGTTTCCGAATTCCGTGTTAAGCTCAAGTGGTTGCCAATTCGCCTTCGCCGGAATGCTCATATTCTTTCCCTCTTGTATAATGTGCTCTTTTCCCCTTCCACTCCTCTTTATCTAAAGAAACGATTCCAGTTTCTTTGCGACTCTCACACGAGATTACTTAGGTCATCAGATAACTTGAAACTAAAAATGCCAATGCATTCCACTACCTTTTTAGACAATTCTTTTACAGTCCAAGCCGCTCGTCTATGGAATGCATTGCCTGTTTCGATTAAACGCGCACAATCGCTGCCTGTCTTTAAAAAACTTGTTAAGGAACACTACTTATCACTGTGATTCCTTTCCATCTGTAATTTCAATGTTGTTAACATTTTCTTACTTTATAATAAATATGTATGTATTTATGTATCTATTATAGTAGTCATATTGTAATGCTGTATTTCTGTTTGTTTATTTGCACCAAGTGCAACCCCATTTCGTGTCCAGGCTATCACTTTCCATTCCAGGTTGCCTGGAAGAGATCGCGGAATGCGATAAGGCCGCCAATTGTATGTCTTTAGTTTAAGATTTTCTGTACGTTTTTTTAAATTTGGTGTACAATAAAGTATATATAAATAAATAAATAAATAAATAAATAAATAGAAATTTAAATAACCTGGATGCTTGCTCAGGTATTTCACGACTATTGGCCTTATTTACAAAATGATAAATCAAATATTACTTGAACTTCCTTGGCAATACAATAAAATGCAAGTATTTAAATGTCAACATAAAAATGTGTAGGCACATTCAAGACCCATTTCATTCAAAAGAATGTAATTCATTAATAAAAATAAAGCAGTTACCCAACTTTTCCTTATAATGTATTATTATTATTCTGTATGTACAGGAAGCTACTTTTATCAACTTCAACTTTTACCTTGACTTTATATTGATTAATTACTGTGTATAATTTACATGTACTGAATTGTATGTTCGTGAACAGTTCCATCAAGTCAAGCATAAAGTAATATGTTTTTCTTTCTTTAGGGATGACATTTGTCTATTACGGAATCACTACATTGAACCGAAAGGAAAATATTTAGAAATAGACACAATAACTTACAACAGAGATTTTCCCAAAGAAGATTTAGCTCTGAAATGTACAAATCACTTCATCATAAATCTGCACTCTAGCAAATGATTATAAAAATAGAAAAAACTGGCCAAGTGCGAGTTGGACTTGCGCCCGAAGGGTTCCGTACCATTATCTATAAAAACGGCAAAAAAAACCAGTTTGTTGTATAGGAGCCCCCTTAAATATTTATTTCGTTCTGTTTTTTAGTATTTGTTGTTTTAGCGGCAACAGAAATACATCATCTGTGAAAATTTCAACTGTCTAGCTATCGTGGTTTTTGAGATACAGCCTGGTGACAGACAGACGGTCAGACAGACAGCGAAGTCTTAGTAATAGAGTCCCATTTTTACCCTTTGGGTACGGAACCCTAAAAAAGATCTGGAGATCACGTACAATGGTCCAACGTCAGGACTAAGTGCGGAAACCAAAACCCCCTAATAGAAGATCTGGAGATGTCAACTAATAGAGAAGCATGTTGTCCCCTAGGTAATTGATAACAGCAATAGACTATTGTCATGATGTTTCAATACTTCCAGATTTAACTGGACAAGGCAAGGCATTTAATACTAGCAAAAAGGGCAGAAATGATTCTCTTTTCATATTAGCTTTTTTATTTTACCACCACCTCATGGAAATGATTTTAAATTAAGAATGATTGATATTAGATCTTGTTCCTTTTTTTTCTAGATGTTTGTGGAAGCTAAATAAACTGGTATTTGATCTGTATAAATTATACAAGAATTTATAACAGGTTTAAAAAGCCAGTTTGTAAAGAGCAACTATATCAATGTGATGTAAACAAACTGTATTGTCAAATATTTTTTTCTTAAATATTTTCACAGCAATTACAGCAAAAAAATGTTTGTTGTGAGATAGAACATCATTTTTTTTCTAAATTCTGTCTGCATTCTTTTCCTTTGTTTTCTAGTTAGAATAGTTACATAGCTTCTTTTGTTTTAGCTGTTAATTAAGAAAAACGATACCCTTCCTAATTAGATACAAATAAACAAATTACCACCTAGTTTTAGAAGGAATACTATCAGTGTTTCACCATAATTTATCAGAGCTCTAAGACATTTTATTCAAACATTGCTTTATTCTTTTGTTTACGAAACATTGTTAATTCATATGCCAGACGGCACATGCGCTGGCATCACACTACTGTGAATGATGACTTGAAAAATCTAAAAATAACAAACACATGGTCGAAAAAAATTACGCAAGTAAACATAAATACTTACGGCCATCGGTGAAGCTGTCTGTAGCGTCCAGTGGAATGATCAGCAGCGGGAAAATGCCACTGAGACCAACCAGGATTGAGGCAAGCCCAGCAAACAGCCATGGATGCTCGTCGAGCTGATCCACAAAAGTGTACATGTATTCTGGTAAATAGCCCGCCATTGCTACTTCCCGAGTTCTCGGTTAAATAGTTATGAATAAAACGAGTTCCTTTTTCAAAAGTCCACAAGCCCGGTGAAACTTTATTTTTTTTCAACGTTCTATTAACCTGCCAGTTCTACGGATACATCGTCAAAACAACCGGCGGATACCGTTTCGCGCGATGAACTGTTACTGAATATAATCAGCACACTGGAGATGTTCGCATTTCCGAGTTATCGAGATAAAGCAAGATGCCCGAGAGCAGACGAACTAATCTACACAGAGACTGAGCACGTCCGACCGATATTGACCTTATCTTTGTCAGATATTTTTTAGACAAAGGCTTGTATGTCGCTAACTTTTCACGAATAATATTTCGGTTTTATGCGCACTAGACTATTTTACGAAAATCATTGACACCCCGCCAAAGAACATTGCAAAACATGGCAAAACAACAATGCGACAAGCGAGCGATAATATGATGAACGACTAATCGAACGAAAAAACGAACGACCGAACGGTCATAAAATCAATCAGCTGTCAAGTTGACAGCGACAGCTGTGACAAGAGTGAACAAAGAATACAGGAGTGAATGAACAAATAAAATTCAATGTTACCAGCTATATAAAGAAGTTATATACCAAGTTCTCCAGTTTGTTAGTTATTTTCTACCACAAACTTTTGCAAACTAGGACATAAAAGACTAATGTACCTAATACAATTGTAATGATTTGATTATTACAACATATGTTTTTTTCTAGGAACGCATATAAATATCTAAGTCAAATCGAAATTCAAAGTTTAACACAGTAGGGTACCTATACTCGAAATAAATAAAATGCCTACATCTTGGTAAGTAGGTATATGTATGTACCATACAAGTAAATAAAACTAAATAACGGCAATCAAACACAAATTAATCAATACAAACATAATTTCTAATTATTTGGATACCATCCAAAAGTCAATGAAAACCCATTCTCATTAGAATCAGATTGGTCGTTTGATTAAAAAAAGCTAATGCACTCGGCAAATTGATAAATATATGGCATTTTTATGTTCACAGTTTCACGATTTCCTGTAGGTAAAAAGTTCTTAATCTAAATAGCGTCGACATAGGATTGAATCAGTCGGCAGATGATGTTGGACGGTCTCGTACATCTATCGTAGCCCGTGGTTAGTGTGACACGATTGCAATACGAATCTTCTTGGCAACCGCACCGTCTCACTGCGCCCAGTTGAAGCAAAATGCCGTACTTATTTTGGCCTGCCAATTTAAATATCTGACAGCACATAGGTACATCTGCTACAATATAACTACACAGCGGTTGGCATTTGTACCAGACGGTTAAGAAGGACAGACAGGCGACATGACGGGAAACTTGTGGAGTTAACTAGTTCAAACTTTGTTGTATGGAGATTTCGCGCCAACTGGATTTGTGTGTGTTTTGGAGGATAAAGTGATACGAAGGACTTTTTTTTTCTGGAGAGTTCAATTGAGCAATAACCATGGATTCGTGGGGTATCTTGAATGTGGACAGCGCTGCGATGGCGATCACCAGGGATGACATGGGGTCCAGTTTTCGCCGGAAACAGATAATGGTATTTTCACAATGATAAACAATAAAAAATTAAATTTTCTGAAGGTAGGTAAGTACTAGAAACAATTATTAGGAAGTCGACAAAATAGACAAAAAGAAGTGGAATTAATAAAAGCTAAATGTTGGTACTGGTCATTCCCTATTTAGTTTAGACTGTAATTAAATACGACAGTGAAGAACAGAGTTTTAAATAATCTCTGTCTGGGTTACAGTCACTAGGTAATTGATTAGGGTGGAATTAAATTGACTTGTGTTTTAAACTTTAGCATCCTCAATTATTCCAGCCAGCAATCTTCGTTTCGCTTACATGAAAATGTTTCCTTAAATCTAGTCTAAATATGAACCACTTAAACTCCTATAACTTCTAAGATTTTTTAATTGTGATAGGCTATATGTAGGATAGGATATGTAGGATCTGTCTTAATGACAACATTAAGACAGATCCTAGCCAAAACATACCATGGCCGCTGCCTTTCTTGTTGTCATAATATTATTTTTACAATCACGGAAGCAGCCCATTGATTTTAAACCCGAATTAACGCGCACCCATCTATACTTTGACTCTACATGTTTAAATACCTACTATGTTCTAATCATGAATCTTTTTTTTTTTTTTATCATTCAACTCAACTATGTATTTTAATGTATGAACCTATAGTGAAAATAGACATTTTAGCAGATGTTTCAAAGCGTCCAAAATAAAAAAAGTCGCTCGAATTCTATGACGATAGCATGATTTTTGTGAATGAACATTTATGAGTCATTGCTTAATTATAATATTTCTTTTGTTTACTGCATTTTTTGGTAGCATTTGAGACGATAAAATAACCTAGTTTGCACATTAGATATGATGGATATGGATTGAGTCTATCATCTCATCAGAAGAGATGTAATGCATTAGAGTTCCATAAAGAATGCATGTGTTCCTCATTGACAGATGTTTGATCTATTTCGGTCACAATGACTGTAATTCATCTGCCTAGCCGTTTCCCAACTATATTGGGGTCGACTTCCAGTCAAACCGGATTCAGCTGAATATCAGTATTTTACGTGGAGCGGCTGCCTAACAGACCTTCACAACCCATTAACTGGGTATTCTGGGTAACACCGTACTCCTTGGCAAGACTGGTGTCAGATTTTCTGGCTTCTGACTATCCGTAACGACTGCCAAAGATCTACAAATGACAGCCGGGACCAATAGCTTAAAACGTGCTTTCCGAGGCACGGAGGAAACTCATTAGCTCTATGTTAAGATGGTCACCCATCCACAGACCAACCTCGGCAAGCGTTGCTTAATCTTGAAGATCGACCTGTGCGACTGTTATCTAGCCACGAGCTCCTTGACTGTAATTATCGCACACAAATGGGAGAGTGTCTGATTTATAAGATCAATGATCAAAGACCAACCTTCTACTTCAATTTCTACTTTAAAGTTGAGCGAATAAGGTTCTTCTAGGCAAGCGGGCTCCATTGTTGACCACATCGTCGTTTTCCATTCGTGAGATTGTGGAAAAACGTGAGTCTAGGTATCAATAAAAAACCCGAAAGTTTAGGCAACGTGTGCCTTTAGTACACTCACATTTCCCATACAAGTCCCAAGTAATATAGGCCTGATGTTATGCCAAACGGGCCCAAATCTATACTCCGCATTGCTACTGAGAATTTCACTTTGGCCGACCCAAGAACCTCACCCAGGATCGCATACTCCGGCAGGCAGTCCGGAGCTATGAGATTTCACCGCAATATTGTTTTCGTTTATAAAGGCGGTTTCAATTTATGTAGCTAATAATGTCGGAGTTGACTTCTAGTGGAACCGCAACTAAGTTCCAGTATTTTGCTTAGAACAACCTATGTGACCTCTATCACCCAGTAATTTGGTATCAGTGAATATGGAACTCCTTGGCAGGACTGGTGAAAGATTTATTATCCGTAATGATTATCGAAGAAGCACAATGACAGCTGAGACCAACGGCTTAACGTCCTTTCCAAAGAACAGAAGACTCTCGGTACGTTATGAATGGTCACGCACCCGTGGATAAACTCAACAAGCGTTGTTTAAGCTGGAACATGGAATCTTGCGGCTAATAATATTTTGTCACGATCTGTTCTTGTAAAAGCATCTCCACTACGGAAATTTAATACTTTGAAAATATACGAGGCCGGTTTGATAAATTAGTGATTTTTTAATTATAATATAATATTTCTTTCGGCAAAAAACGTTTTATTCCTCAACATTATCTTCTTTTAACTCGATATTTTTAGTCCAACGTTTGTCCAATTTTTTATATTCCTATAAAAAAGCGTTTTTTTCGAGGCTCTCTAAATAGGTGGTTTGTTTCGATGACGATCTCTTCGTTCGGCCCAAATCTCTTACTAGGTACCTAGCCATTTCTTTGGATTTGGAAATAGGAAATAGTCGCTGGGGGTAAATCTATGCTAGATGGGGTAGCAGTTCGCAGCCCAATTTATGATTTTTTGTCATGGTGACTGAACACAGTGCACCCGTGCATTTATGTGATAAAACACCACTTTTTATTTCGCTAAATGTGGTCTTTTTGCTTCAAAAAAATATCCTAAAAAAACTCCTTAGTCACCACGGATGGCAGCATGTTACTCTCGTTACTCTTCGGAAGTGACAATCTATTTTAAGCTCAGTTTTTGGTGTTTATCGTTTTAATTACCACACGCGTTCTACGTCATTAAAATTCATCATGTCGGTCACTAAAAGAACCATTTATGATACTCCGATAACATGAATCAAAAGCTTGTAAGTAACCAGCATATCATCTGTTTTTAGGAATGTTATGTTTTTATGTTTAATACTTATACCTACGTTTGCTATGTTACTACTACGTTTTATTATGTTTAATATATCTACTCTTATGATGCTGTTACATTGCCACGACTGTATTCCTGTGAAGGGGTAAGCAGGATTGAGCGTTATATTAATCTAAAACGCGAAAAGAGTGAAGGTATATTGCCTCCGCGTTTTACCAGATGGCCCAGTAATGTATCTTTTCTAAATCGTCTTCATAAATCTTTTACTGGGAATCAGACATTGACTAATAGTAATGACTTCCAAATTTTACGTCTGCAGTTATAATAAACAACTAATAAATATAAACAGTTACCGTCTACCATTAAACTTATTTCAGAAAATGGAAAGTCAAAGTAACTGTTCAAAGATGCACCTGCTTTTAGTAAAAGGATGAGAAACCAGCCCTACTGAAGCAATATGGAGCAGACACTGAAGATACGTTAAAGGTGGTACGGAGTCTCCAAGACTGGCTGCAATAAAGTTCAATGATAAAACCATGCAACAACGGATCCATGATCGAAGATATAGAAAGCAAGAATAACCCGAGATAAGAATATTGTGTAGATACAACTTTACTATCTAACTATCAGCATAGAAACACGTCGTAACATAAGTCTACCTCTAGTGTCTACTATCTAGTACATATAGGGGAATGCCCCATCTCACTATATCAGCGTACATAGCTAAGACTATACTAGTTGACACCCTAAAAATAATCTGGGTGACAATGACAGACGATTGATTTGTGCCAAACAATTACTTGTTGTGATTATAAGCAGGCAATCAGTCGTGTGCAGCCATTAAGAAAAGTGCATAAAATTAAATAGTAATAAATTATTCTATAATGCAGCAGGATGAGGAAACACAAACGCTAGGTCACTATATACCGAAACCACCGCCTACTCCACCAAGGAGGAAGGTAATTTTTGAACCATAGACAAGTGCAGGATGTGCAGTGATTGTGAATCGTTTGACAAGTGCAGAGACTTGAAAAAGGAATCGTTTTGGTCTTCATTCCAAACATGTACTCCCATTTCCATACCTGAGTTTTCATCAACCAGTATCAACCTCTTTAAGGAAACTATCAATCTCAAGAATGCAGTCGTTTTTAAATTTTTCCATTCACTAACTTGCGTCACCACTCATCTTCATATATTAGTAGTTCTAAATTGATTGATTAGTGAAGACTAATTCTAAATTCGTAGGAATACATCTGTTCATTTCCAAATGGACGGATTAGGTCGGCGCCACTTCCATTACACCTTTGGCTTTTGGATGCCGTCATAATATTGACGTATCATCGTCAGACTAGTATCGCGAAATGATATTCGAAGATAAGAAATTGTTGCATTTGGCTAACTTCGTGTAGGAACTGCAGCTTTATTTTGAACCAAAAAAATATTACCAGAAGAATGTGACAACGTGTTCAGAATAGTCAAGGGTTTCTTCATTGTTACATCTAATCAAAAGTTCCATTAAAAGTTTAAACATATTTGGATGCATGTTCTTTGGAACCTGAAAGGATTCCATCTATGAAGCTAATGGATATCAAATTGATATCCATTAGCTTCATAGATGGAATCATCGGGAACGAAACAAGTCATAAATCCTCCTTCAAAATTGATTCAGCATCTGTTCCACTCCATCAAGATAGCATAAAAAATTCATCTGGCGTAATAATTAAAATTGTACAACTATATCCAAGAAATTAAGCTAATAGACATGATTCTACAACGTGACATTTCAAATTAGGAATTTATGGCATGTTGCCGTGTTGCCGACAATTTGCTCCCAAATTTTTATTTAATCAACCTTAGCTCTTAGCAGCTATTTAATAAAAGTGATAGTTGTATAAGCAGATGATTTATTTTTGTCTCAGGAATCGTACGACTCACTAAACAAATAATGTCAGCAATAAAATCAGCTGTGCGACTTGATTCAAGAGAATTACTGATGCAATAAAACGATATTGTCCATTTCAAAGATGATCTTTTGTTCATAAATGTCCAAAATTTACACGTGCTGAGCACCAATATATTAACAGGAATTTTACGTAAACACTTCGGCGCCTGAGTCACAATCCAGGAAATACCACCCTGCTTGCCAAGATATGTCTGCACAGACTAACAGACAAATTCTCTTACATAGCTATCGCTTGCAACGGGTTTGAGCTGCGGTGACCGAGGACGAAGAACGAATGACGAGTGATTGAGTGACAACAAGATAAAAGATAATTTTGAGATATTACAGATGTGTGGTGTTGATTAATTTGAAGGGTATCTAAGATCAATTTTAGACACATGTGTAGTCATGATTGTCTTTCAGATTCGACCTCGTTTCTTCCATCTTTCGAAATTACATATTATTTTGGGTCGTTGTAACAAGTTCTTTTACTTTACTTCTCTATTATACGATATCCCAGTAGATACTTCAGTCCAACAGATTTTAGACTTGCTTGTAGTATGTTAAAAATGCTAGTCTGTCTGTCATCTCTATCCGTTAATTTAACTCATCTTACTGAATTGGTTACCTACCTTCTTTTCTTTATAGCACTAGGTATTTTTTCTATCAAATGATGAACGTTAAACAGACGCCTGAAGGCATGCAATGCATCTTATTCATCAGAGTGTGTTTATCCTCTATGCACTTTGGTGTAGGTGCGACGCATTTGGCTACATAACACATGGAATTTGGGAGAAGAAAAACAAATGTGTATCTCCAATAGCTACTACTATTATCTACTTATATACGGCATTTCTTAGAAGCAAACAGAGAAGTGTTTTGTTTCTTAGACTAAAGAAAAGCTCTAGCCGTTTGATTGCATCATCAAACATCTAAAAATTAAACATGGCAGCCTGTAAAACTTTCAAATTTCCCGCTTCCCATGCCAGCATATTTTAAAAAATGTTTAAAAATATCAAAAGCCGTCATCATTAATTTAAAAAAAATACATCAACATTAGCAGCTGTACGCATTTCTCCAGTCATACCGTGTCATTTTTATTTTAGAGTAAATAATCAACAAATTGCTGAAATACTTCGTACACGCGTACTTTCGCCCAATCCCGGGTGGTTCCAAAATTAACCTGAGCGTTCCATTTATGCGCTCGAGTCGAAGTTTACGTGCGTATCAAGTAAATGTGGAAAGCTTTCGGTCAGAAAATCGTATATTCTAATGTTTTTTGGTGATTTATATAGTGTGTATTATAAAAATTCGTTATGGATATCTCGACCGATATTTGGGGGCAGCTGGCTTTGGAAGCCAGTCAAGTCTACTTGACTGAGGACGGGAAAATCAGGAGCCCGTTCGCTAACACGGTAACGTTATGTAAATGTGTTCTTGTTATTGTTTAGATGATGTTTACATATATTTTGGGGACTATCTCTGCGTTTATTTAGCACTAGACATTAATTTAATCTTTGCAAATAGGGCGCAATAAGAATTCACTGGACACACATTAAATGTCATTTCTAATGTTATACTAGGATCTCCCCAGTATAACATTAGGAATTACATAAATAACACATTTAAACTACATCACTGCGCATAAGATTGCAGCTGTGAAAGATAATAATTAATTTCTAATAGTGCCAATATGCAGTCACAACGCTTGCCACAAGCGAATGACAAATGATGAGATGGACACAAATAACGTAACGAGCTTTCAATTTTGTTTCAGACTATAGAGAAATTGCCAGACAAAGTATTATTGAATATATTTTCGTATCTAACACATAGAGAAATATGTCGAATGGCAACGGTATGCAAAAGATGGCGCATGGTCGCCTACGACACAAAACTATGGACCCATGTCAGTTTACGACCAGAAATCTCAGGACTACATGTTGGTAAGTTCATAAACTATAATAGAACCACTACATTGAGTGATGAAATGGGTCTAAAATTAGAACCACATTGATTGAATATTTTGCTACCATATAAGTCATGTTTTTGGTACGTTGCAACCCTGCGGATGAACTAGGTACTTATATTTATTGCTTGTAATGTTATCTGTGGTCCTTCATATTTAAGTTTAAAAATACTAATAGATGGCGGTAGTGTTTACATTAATACTGACATAAATAATTTATAGCGCCAAAGTCAAAATGTGATAGCAGATAAGCAGACCCGTAACATCATGTTATAAAATGAAAAATGTAATGATCCCAAATCTATTTATCTTGTACAATATCGATTCCAAGCTAAATCAATCTACTTTTTCCCAACGATGATGGAATCACTTCCAGTCAAAAGAGTTCAAACGAATGCTGAATACTTACCAGTAGGTATATTTTGTATTCTCTATGTAAATGTAAATCTACTAAATGTTTTTGATCTAAAAAACTTTTTTTTTTAATATTTATAGGCGTACGTTTGACCGCTATCTCACATTCTCACCTGATGTTAAGCGATGATGCGGTCTAAGGTGGAGCACGCTTGCCTAGAAGTAACCTATTCACTCTTGACTGACTTGAAACTGCTTATTTTCAGGTTCACTGGAGTCACTTCTAGCCCTAATTTCCATCAGGTTTGGGCCTTCCCTGCGGTACATTGAGCTGCCTATAGAACTGATCACCCACACCGTGCTACACGAGCTGGCTGCGAAGTGCCCTAACTTGACGCACATGCTGCTTGATTTTAGTACTGGTAAGTCATCAGTTCAACATTTTAACTTTATTGGGGGCAGAGTCACCCGCGTCCGAAGGAGAATACCCTTCAGCGAATCCCTACACGTGGTCCCCGGGTGGTGCTAAACAGGTGACACTAACCGCCTCCGTGGTCTAGTGGTTATTCCCAGCGGAGGCAAATTTTTTGCTCGGTTTGGTTGGTGGTAGGACTTGTTCTAAGTCCTCCTGGCAAGCTACCACCATCTTGTCTAAGTCTGTCGCCATAACAACAATGTTAACAGCATTGTTATGTTCCGGCAGTTAGAGGTATGATAGCCAGTTCCTCTGTGTTAGAGGATTTCGGGTAAAGCTCGCTTCCATCTTCAGTCTAATCATCACTTTCCATCAGGTGAGATTTGGGCCAAGAGTTTCCCCGTTTTGTATAAAAAAAAAAATAAGGGTTTGCATACCAATGGTAGATAAGACTTAGTTGTCCTCTTGTTATATCGGCCTGATGTATGGCAGACTGTACCTCTTCAATTCCTGCATGTGACATAGACCTAACTAATATTATAAATGCGAAAGTTTGTGAGTATGTATGGATGTTTGTTACTCTTTCACGCAAATACTACTGATTACAATGAAATTTGGCATGTAGGTAGCAAGACCCAGAATAACACATAGGCTTTACTTTTTATCCCGGAGTTCCCGAGGGATCGGGAACTCGAAAAATTCTCGTTATTCCCGTGTAAATACACGGGAATAACGAGAATTTATACGCGAACGAAGTCGCGGGCAGCTTCTAGTAGATTATAAACCGACAGGATAAACCAGTGTTTTATGTCACGGGGTCACGGGCGTCATATTCAATTCCAAACACAATGATGGATTCGAGAGTTAACTCCCGAGCGTAGCGTAGGAGTTTAGAGTTAATACAAGAATCCTGAATGCTGCGAGGGATTAAAGTTAGCCCAAGGCAAAGATACCTTTATCCCTAAGGAGCATATTATACTCTACTTTTCTGACATTTCACACCTACTGCGAGAAAATTATGCACTAGCCATGAAAACAGGTGGCGCGCGTCGGCCCCCGCAGCTGTGGCTCCAGGCTACCAGGTAATAATATTGTACTGTGTTCCGCTCTAGCCATGAAAACCACTCTCGGTTTAGAATGACGTACTTTAGGTTAAGTTTGCGTGGCAAATAATTTGACGTTTTCGAGCAGGTGGTGTGAAAAAATATTTACGAGGCGTTCGGTAGAATAATACCGTGTGGCAAGATTGATATCAGTCCTCTAAATTTGGTCCATTATTATGAAAAATCCGTTGGCAGAATGCGGTCCACATGCCTACAAAACTCCTTTTAGCGCCTCGTCTATCTTCTAAAGCTCATTAAACCTTATTCTGTAATATTCTTCTAGCCATGCAACTGCACGACTTCTCGGAGATGCAGGCGTTCCCCACGAAGTTGCGCTACCTCTGTATCTGCCTGTCCGAGGTCATCTTCATGGAGGGGTTCATGAGGAAAATCTATAACTTCATCAACGGCCTCGAGATTCTACATCTAATTGGTGAGTTCACTACAAGTTCCAATATCATCCACAGTCAGTCCATAAGGACGTCAAGCATGTCAACCTCGGGAAACAAAAAACTAAAAAGTCGCAAGTGTTTCTTTCGATCTACACAGGCGATCCCGGATATGCTTTTTTTACTATTGATAGACATACGTTTGAACACTCTCTAAGATGGAGCACGCTTGCCTAGAAGTAACCAATTCACTCTTGACTTAAAGAGTCCCAGGTTGTAGCTATCAGGAAAAACAGACTCATGCAGGGACTTCCACTCCTTATCTTCACGCACAATTAATGCTGCATTAACGTAGCCACCTACCTACTGCATGGGCTAAAAGAATATAAAGAGTTAACCATCGACTCGAGAAAAAGAAGAAGATACATACACTTTCCAAGCCATGACTAGGATTCGGTACAAGTACATACCTGAGAGATAGTGTTCCAAATGACGAGATCAGCAGAAGACGATACAAAGGTTTTCGAAATCGGAAAACGAATTGCGGAACTAAAATGGACCTGGCTAGGCACGGTGATGATAGCTGTTGAGCAAGGCAGCGACCGAGTGGCGTCCGCGAACTGGAAGAAGTAGTGTTGGTCGGCCGGCGGCAAGATTAGTAGACAACATGGTTGCCACCGCGGGTAGAACCTGGATATAAAGAAAAGAAAGAAAAAGAGTTTATTTGCGGTCAAAATGAGGCATACCAAAAATAAACAAAAAATTACAATTATAAATACTTATGAAAAATTGGGAAGATATGCGTCAAATTTGCGCAAAACGGCCATCTCTCAGCATAATTATGGGACTCGTGTGCGAGACAGAGCCACAGCGCGTGGATGATGACGTGATGGATGAGGTTGGCATAGGAACGTGGCGATCGGTACAAGAAAAGAGAAGACCTAATCTCAGTAGTAGGCGAAGTCGGGTTCGGACGATGATGACATACCTCTGCAACAAGTAAGATGTTGTGAGCAATGGAGTGAGCTGTCGATCCATGTATCGTGCGCATGAATGACAGCTCACCTCAACTACATAAATGTATGTTTTCACCGTGAGATATTAACTGCAGTGTGATTCTGTAAACATGTCGAAGCGAAGTGGTCACGAAGTAAGCTGTGAATCCAAGTAATCAAGATGGAATGACAGTTCATTTCGTAATCACTTCAACCAAGCCTTTACTTCGACATGTTAACAAACATCAGGTGTGATAGTGGTCAACTGGTCACACGTGTGCCTAACAATAGCAAAAAAATATATTAAATAGACACCTACCCCATAAGTTCATACCAACGATTGTCAAATAGGCATTCGGCTCAAGTAAAATGCTGGTATCATTCCGTTGCAGTTTGACTGGCAGCCAACTTCAACATATTTGGAAAAAAGTCAGGCTGAGACCTTGAATCCTGACCTGACTGACGATATAGCTATGTTACCAATACTCTCTCCATCTCTTTCAGGCACATACGAGAAGGTAGAGGAAGAAGAGGAGGAGATATACGAGGTCATCAACGTGCACAAACTGAAGTCCGCCACCCCCAATCTGCGCGTCATCAACCTGTATGGCATCAACTTCGTGGACGACTCCCATATTGATGCGTTTAGCTCTAATTGTATTCAGGTGAGGATACTAATAAAATCGTGCCAAGTGCGAATTGTACTTACGTCGAAGGGTACCGAACGGATTTCACTTTTGTAACATGTAATGTAACTCTTGTTTCAATAGTTTCGGAAACAAAAAGGGGGAAATATCATTTTTCATCTAATTTCCTGAAAAACTGCTTATTTAAAAATGATGAAAAAAATGTAATTAAAGCCCTCATAATAAGCCCTTTCATTTGTTAAGGCATCAGTACAGTTTCAGAAACTTTATTGTTATTTACTTGTTGATGTCCCAAAAACGACCGTTTTTAGGGTTCCGTAGCCAAATGGCAAAAACGGAACCCTTATAGATTCGTCGTGTCTGTCCGTCTGTCTGTCTGTCCGTCCGTCCGTATGTCACAGCCATTTTTCTCCGAAACTATAAGAACTACGCTGTTGAAATTTGGTAAGTAGATGTATTTTGTGAACCGCATAAAGATTTTCACATAAAAATACAAAAAAAAAACAATAAATTTTGGGGGTCCCCATACTTAGAACTGAATCTCAAATTTTTTTTTTCATCGTACCCATACGTGTGGAGTATCTATGGATAGGTCTTCAAAAATGATATTGAGGTTTCTAAGATCATTTTTTTCTAAACTGAATAGTTTGCGCGACAGACACTTCCAAAGTGGAAAAATGTGTGTCCCCCCCCCTTAACTTCTAAAATAAGAGAATGATAAAACTAAAAAAAATATATGATGTATATTACCATGTAAACTACCAGCGAAAATTGGTTTGAACGAGATCTAGTAAGTAGTTTTTTTTTAATACGTCATAAATCGTAAATCGCAACTTCTGCTTACGGAACCCTCAGTGCGCAAGCCCGACTCGCACTTGGCCGGTTTTTGTTTTTTTTAGAAGTTATATATCAAACAACATAAGTAATCGATCTAGTAGACTGCAGACAGATGGACAAACGGGTGATCAAAAAAAATGCTTGATGAAAACTAAAACTTGGCAAAAACAGAAAAGGAAACAAAACAAAACGCATTATAAATTATTTTTATTATTATTATTTTTTAGCTAAATTCAAAACATTCTAAGTATTTGCGCTTTGTAACACAGTGCACTCTTTTTTTACTATTGATAGGCATACGTTTGACCGCTATCTCACTTGATATTAAGCGATGATGCGGTCTAAGGTGGAGCACGCTTGCCTAGAAGTAACCTATTCACTCTTGACTTAAAGACTCCCAGGTTGTAGCTATCAGGAAACCCAATGTTCTGTCTAATGAACCGTTTACCGTTTGGGCCCAGTAGGTGGCCACGTTTAGGCATTAAGTTATGAATGGTAAAAGTGTGGTAATGGGCACATAGGGAACTCCAACTACATGGTCATGTTGAGGAGTTCGTGGCTAAATAACAACAGCTGTACGAGTCGATCTTCAAGGTTAAGCAACGCTTGCCAAGGTTGCGTTGGTCTGTGGATGGGTGACCATCTTAACATACCGAGTTTCCTCCGTGCCTCGAAAAGCACGGTAAGCTGTTGGTCACAGCTGTCATTCGTAGATCTTTAGCAGTCGTTACGGATTGCCAGAAGCCAGTAAATCTGACTCCAGGCTTGCCAAGAAATACCGTGTTACCCAGTTAATGGGTTGTGGAGTTCTGCAAGGCACCCGCTCCACGTAAAATACTGGTATTCAGCTGTATCCGGTTTGACTGGAACCCGACCCGACTGGAACAGTTGGGAATAGGCTAGGCAGATGATGATGGTAAAAGTGTATTTATGGGCACATAGCAGGTCTGCTGGAGGAAATTTCATTGGAATTATGCAGTTCCTTTGTACTTATATTTATAACTAGCTTCTGCCAGCGGCTTCGCCCGCGTGATCCCTAGGGAACACGTTCCCGGGATTAAAAGTAGCTTATGTGCTATTCCAGACTATAATCTATCTTTGTTCTAAATTTCATTAAGATCCGTTAAGCCGTTCTGGCGTGATTGAGTAACAAACAACCAAACTTTCACATTTTCATTATTTTTTTTTCATTTTTTCTATTGATTATAGCGTGATGAAAAGTATACTATAACCTGCTCAGGAGTATGAATAATAATTGTACCAGGTTTCGTTAAAATCCGTCGAGTAGTTTTTGTTCCTATAACGGTTATACAGACAGACAGACAGACAGACAAAAATTTTACTGATTGCATTTTTGGCATCAGTATTGATCCCTAATCACCCCCTGATAGTTATTTTGGAAATATATTTCATGTACAGAATTGACCTCTCTACAGATTTATTATAAGTATAGATAGATATAGATGTTAACTTTTACTATTATTGTGTGTGTACATAAATAATAAAATAAATAAATAGGAAAGCCAACTGCTACACTCAAATCAACTTATGTTTACAGCTGGAGTGCCTCGCAGTCAACTTCTGCAACAAGGTAACGGGCTCCACCATGAAGACCCTGTTCCAACGCTCCAGGAGACTCACCTGTCTGCTCATGAATGGATGCAGTAAGTTTCATTTACTATGCTGCATGAGTAGAGCTTTCAGTCTATACTTGATCCTCCCAAGATATTCGCAATACAGCATACCGGAAGACGAAGCCTCCCACAAGGTGGACTGATGACCTGTAGTGCTATTCTGTAGCAACATTTTCGTGTCTCGACAGCGGAATCCGAGGTGAGTATCAAATTCGTATAATAAGACCTTTACGTCGTGTGTAATAGAGGACACTTTGTGAGCTTTGTCACTTCGGTGAAGCTCGATATCGAAATGGTTATTTACAGAATAGACTAGCTGGTTAAGACCTTGGGAGGCTGCTGGATGCGAGACGCTCAGAACCGGTCGATGTGGCGACACTTGGGGAGGCCTATCTCCAGCAGTGGATGTCTTTAAACTGAAGTGATGATGAAGGAATTCGACGTTTAATGAAGTGTACAATTGCTTAAAAGTAACCGATTCACTCTTGACTTAAATAAAGATAAAGATAACTTTATTTTGCAAATATGGGTAAGCTCAAATGATGACAAAAAACATATAATAGTACAGCCATATTTTACCACGTAGGCTTGCAAAAGATTTACAACTTATAACTAACACCTTATAACTAAATACAATTTTAAAATAATTATGAAACACTAAGTACAGTTTTACAATATTATTATTAATTAAACATAATCATGCACTAGGTTAAAAACTGTTTCTCCATTAGGAACTCCTTAATATTATAATATGCTTTCGCCACTAAAAAGCTTCGGAGTCTCTTTTTAAATAATGAAAACGGAAGCTCTTTCCATGTCTTAGGCAATTTGTTATAAATGACTGGTGCCATGCAGTAGACACTTTTGCGCATAAGTGCTGTCTTGGCTGGCTCCAGACATAGCACACTATTATCGCGTCTATTGCGGGGAGCTACATCTGATACCTAGTCGTCTAAATCGACTCGGATTTGTCTTTACAAACACAGCTACTTCATATATGTAAAGACAAGGCAATGTTAATATTTTGTAATTTATAAAGTACGGAACACAACTATCAGTGGGCTTAAGTTTGAACATCGCCCTAACACATCTTTTTGTGCCTTGAAAGCGGTCTCTCTTTCGGTAGAGTTTCCCCAAAACATGATCCCATACCGTAAATGTGATTCTGCTATCCCATAATAGGCAGTCAGAAGAGCATCCGTCTTTAATATAGGTGATAATGTGTGTAGAGCGTATGCAGACCCACTCATTTTCTTGTCGACAAAGACGCCGAGATTGTTGCTATGAGGAAACACAGACTCCAGCAGGGAAATTCACTCCTTAGCTTTCCGTAGAATGTAACGTAGGTAAACGTAATCAAATTCCAAATATTTTACCAGGTCTCCAATCTGAGCACGTGATGCAGGTGGAATGGGAGAAGTCTTCGATCCAGGAGCTGGACGTGACGGCCACGGACCTGTCGACCGAGTGCCTCATTGACATGCTGACCAGGATTCCGAACCTGAGGTTCTTGAGCGCGGGGCAGATCAACGGGTTCAATGATTCTGTGCTGAAGGCCTGGATGGAAGCTGGGACTGCTAGGTGAGATGATTTTGATGTAACTGAATAACTAGTTTCTTGAAAAAATTTGGGCAGTGCCTAACTTCATTATTTCTGTCGCATTACAATGATACGGTTTAGAGGGGTCTGACAATTAATTGTAGAGACATGAGACCTCTAACTTGACAACGCATCGACTACCTATCGCAAAACTCGCATGCCCCAAAATATTAATGAACCCTAAACCTGGTTTTGATCCAAAGTCGGATAGAGGCAATATTGTTGGGATTTCTTTTAAAAAAAATATGCTGTTTGGAGTTTGTTCCTGGTTTTTGGCAAATAAGCCCGTTGCCTTTGGAATGGGATTTACAAAATGCCTGACTAAGCGGTGTGTGGGGAATATATGATGATGATGTTATCTATTTTCAGAAACCTGGTAGGCCTCGACGTGGACTCATCGGACAACTTGACAGACGAGGCGCTGCACCGCTTCCTGTCGCGTCACGGCAGTCAGCTGCACGGGCTCGTGCTCAGCGGGATGCCGCACATCACTGACCAGCTGTGGCAGAGTGTGCTGCAGCTACTAGTTAACGCCAAGTGAGTGAACAACTTGACAGACGAGGCGCTGCACCGCTTCCTGTCGCGTCACGGCAGTCAGCTGCACGGGCTCGTGCTCAGCGGGATGCCGCACATCACTGACCAGCTGTGGCAGAGTGTGCTGCAGCTACTAGTTAACGCCAAGTGAGTGAACAACTTGACAGACGAGGCGCTGCACCGCTTCCTGTCGCGTCACGGCAGTCAGCTGCACGGGCTCGTGCTCAGCGGGATGCCGCACATCACTGACCAGCTGTGGCAGAGTGTGCTGCAGCTACTAGTTAACGCCAAGTGAGTGAACAACTTGACAGACGAGGCGCTGCACCGCTTCCTGTCGCGTCACGGCAGTCAGCTGCACGGGCTCGTGCTCAGCGGGATGCCGCACATCACTGACCAGCTGTGGCAGAGTGTGCTGCAGCTACTAGTTAACGCCAAGTGAGTGAACAACTTGACAGACGAGGCGCTGCACCGCTTCCTGTCGCGTCACGGCAGTCAGCTGCACGGGCTCGTGCTCAGCGGGATGCCGCACATCACTGACCAGCTGTGGCAGAGTGTGCTGCAGCTACTAGTTAACGCCAAGTGAGTGAACAACTTGACAGACGAGGCGCTGCACCGCTTCCTGTCGCGTCACGGCAGTCAGCTGCACGGGCTCGTGCTCAGCGGGATGCCGCACATCACTGACCAGCTGTGGCAGAGTGTGCTGCAGCTACTAGTTAACGCCAAGTGAGTGAACAACTTGACAGACGAGGCGCTGCACCGCTTCCTGTCGCGTCACGGCAGTCAGCTGCACGGGCTCGTGCTCAGCGGGATGCCGCACATCACTGACCAGCTGTGGCAGAGTGTGCTGCAGCTACTAGTTAACGCCAAGTGAGTGAACAACTTGACAGACGAGGCGCTGCACCGCTTCCTGTCGCGTCACGGCAGTCAGCTGCACGGGCTCGTGCTCAGCGGGATGCCGCACATCACTGACCAGCTGTGGCAGAGTGTGCTGCAGCTACTAGTTAACGCCAAGTGAGTGAACAACTTGACAGACGAGGCGCTGCACCGCTTCCTGTCGCGTCACGGCAGTCAGCTGCACGGGCTCGTGCTCAGCGGGATGCCGCACATCACTGACCAGCTGTGGCAGAGTGTGCTGCAGCTACTAGTTAACGCCAAGTGAGTGAACAACTTGACAGACGAGGCGCTGCACCGCTTCCTGTCGCGTCACGGCAGTCAGCTGCACGGGCTCGTGCTCAGCGGGATGCCGCACATCACTGACCAGCACAATATAATATTATTATTTCTTTCTTATCTTACGATGATCAGTCCCATGCAATCATCTGCCTAGCCTTTTCCCATCCACATTGGGCTCTGCTCCCAGTCAAATCGGATTCAGCTGAATACCAGTGTTTTACGTGGACTGCCTACCTACCAGATCTCCACAACCCCATCTCTCTTCACTGGGTAATACGGAGCTTCATGGCAAGACGAGTCAGATGTTCTGGCTTCTTACAATCCAGCGACGCCAAAGATTTACAAATCACAGCCGGGACTAACGGCTTAGCGTGCTTTCTGAGGCACGGGGGAAATCCAATTGTTAAGATGGTCTACCATCCACAGATCGACCTCAGCAACCGTTGCTTAACCTTGAAGATCGACCCATGCGGCTGTTATTATTCAGCCGACGAGCTGTCATCTGAAAAAAAACCTTGTTGTTTACATGGTGAAAACGCCGTATGTTCTCGGCTTGATTGCGTAAATATGTTTAAACGTTAAACTGCGATTTTAATATTGCAATGAAGGTAACGCGAGTCAAATGCTTATTAAATATGAGAGGAAAATGGATAATTTGTATATATTGTACCTTTTTCCAGAATTCTTATCATGGGCACACAAGAACGTCTTGGCGTCAATATCCACGTTGATCAAGTAAGTTAACTTCTTAAGTAAAACCAACGCTAATAATGACAGATTATACGACGTTTGCGAAATACTTATTGCTTTTATCATTTCTTAAGGAGGTAAAAATATGAATTTACATAAAAGAAGGTAAAAATTTAAATATTTTAAATGTAAAAAAATCCGATTTTCACTTAGAAATAAAGTACTTTTAAAAGTTACAACTCGTCTGAAACGTAATGAAACCTCTTATTTTCAGTTGATGGACGGCATAGCAAACAGCTGCCCCAACCTGGAACGTCTGGAACTACGCTGGGATCCGGAGAACTTGCGTTTCAGCGACAAGAGTCAGAAAGCCATTGATATTCTGCGCGTCAAGTGCCTGAAACTGAAGTGTTTGGTGCTCAGGTGAGTAATGTTGCATAAGCTCAATAAATTCAAAGAAATAATAATATGCCTATAAAGAATAGTTTTTTTTTTGTTAAGTGTATGCTCTTTACTCTAGCCTAGGTCAGAGATGACAGGGACAAAGTCTACGATGGAGCGAGCTTACCCTGATGGAGCGTGATAGTTGTGTTTCTAAATATCGTTTGTTTATTCTAAGCTACTCCTATGTTCTCAATAGAATTGACGTACCGACCTACGTCGGATTTGTTTGAACAACCAACATAATATTATTATGATGTTTGCCATGGCATCTACGGATATGTACCGTGGTACAATTTCAAATATTTCTGAATAAAACTATATTATCTACTTCACAGTGACGGTCGTTACTACGAGATCGTGAAAGCTAACTTCGAGCGCGCTGATCGTACAACCGTCGTCCGCACTTCGACTAACTGCCACGTATCCAACTATTACCTCCTGTCGAACTACAAGGATCTTGTATTCAACTAAAGCGTTCGAGTTTGTACATCATGTATTTATTATGTTATTGTTTTTAAATAAATGTCTCTTTACATAGTAATTTTGTGGATTATTCCTTAAGGCGTTTATAAGACCAATAAGGTTGAAAATTTACTTCCACCTACTACGTGCTATTGTTTTTTCATCAGGCGTTCCACAAGGTTTTATTTTAGGTCCTTTGTTAATTCAAAAACAGACACAGAAAAAATTACAACACATTAAGTCACATATGCGTTATCTCAGACTACGTATCCAGTGACCCGGATATCAAATCCAAGATCCACATTACGAAACAGTAGAGACTCGAAAGCAATTAAGCAAAACATGAGGATGTTTTTAAACATAAAATCTTTATTTGAGAGTTCAATGTAGGTATCTATATTTATTCTAATTCAGAGGGGTGAACAGGAAAGTCAAATATACAATGCATTTTTAGATTTTTTAAACAAAACTTCTGAATGGTTTAATAAAATAGAATATTCATAAGCCACAATCACCTTCAAAACTAGATTTAATGCCCTTGCAGAGGCAAAGAGGAAGCCAAAATTCCCAAGCTGTTTCTTATATTATTCTGAGTTAGCTTTTAGTTTAAGCTGACAATAGGGCTATTTGCACTCGGAGCAAAATTAAAAACTAGTTGCTAAACAGATTAATAAAAAAATGTTTTGACTGATTATCTACTAATGGGAATCAGTTAAATGCGAGAATCACAGGACCGGTCATTGTGTTTGCGCTTAGACAAACACAAACAGACAAAACAACAACATAAAAAACTCATTCTTCTGCAATTTTTATTTACGTATTCTCAGACATTACTTGTTTTATTTACTTCTTGCATTATCACATAAATAGCATGTATTAATTTCACAGTAAGTATCTATTTATTTTATTTACCCTCGTCCGTGTGTCACTGCAGGGTGCCTACTGAAAACCAGCGCTGGGTGTCTGACGCCCAGCATATGCTGAGATGGTAACCCTTTCGGCATGGGCACGCCGCTCAGCACAATTTCACTGTACCGTTCTTTTTCTTTATGTTTTTGTTTCTCATATTTTTTTATAATGTGTTTTTGCTGTTGTGTTGTGTCTGTGTCGAATAAATGTTTTCTATTCTATTCTATTCTTAGAGAGGTCTATGTCCAGTAGTAGACATGGTTACGGAGCAACATAATTTTGATGAATATGACGGATAGTTGAATATCACTTTTAACAGGGGCTAGCACGAATATTTTGACGTAAACTAACGTTAACGTAAGTTAATTTTGAATGTGAAAAACTACAACCCTATAGTATTTTGGTTTAATTTTATGGGACATACCTACACAATTTATATAATTTCAAAATATAAATATAGTATCTAATCCAAATAGTATGTGCGAAACGAGTATTGTAGCTATGGTAAAATTTTACGTAACGTTACTATACGTCAAAAATATTCGTGCTAGACCCAGCTACAAAGTTAAACAAACCTTGCGAATATACCGGTGTGTAAAATTCTAAGTACCTATCGTGCCTAATTAAAACTTATTTGTATTTGGTTGGGTGTGAAACTGTTGGCACAATGTTTTATTAACACTGTTGAACCTACGAGGTAGGTATCAATCATGTATAGAATCAACGAGTTTGGCCGTATGTGCAAAAAATGGGGAGTGCACTGTGCGACACTGCGCGGCAGCGGAGCGACGCGACACGTAACAATGTTCGCACTTGAAGTGTCGCGGCGCGTAGTTACGCTGCTGCATAGTGCGTTATACCTCATACAATTTCTTACAAAGAATATTTTGCCGTTGCGTGTCGCGTCGTTCCGCTGCCGCGCAGTGTCGCCAAGTGAGGTCATGCCTTTTATTTGTTGATAACCTATGAAATAACTTAATTTTATTGACTATTGACGTTCCTATGAGTTCATGATTTCATTTGATAAGCTTGAGTTTTCATCAATAATTTTCATCGATTCAGAAATTTTCATCGGCGAGCCCCGCATTCGTCAGATAATTGTTATCACTGCGGTTTATAATTGCAGTTTTAGGTCAGCGCCATCTCTTGACCGCCAGTGAAACTAATATTTTTTTGTTGACGATTTCTGAAAAAGTGTGCAATTTAGAGTCATCGTTTTATTATTCCTGTAATCTTTAAATAAACTGATATCCCATCTAATAATTTCATATTTTTTCTATGCAAACTTCGGAGATAAGGGGTGGAGGAATTGTTAAAAAAAATTCTTAATTTTTCGTCAAGTCGAAAATCATGCTGCCTAAAAAATACAGAAAAAAAAAATTTGAGTACGTGCAAATAGCGCTCTTTTATATGATAGGTACCCCACATGCTCTCATAGCCCCATTTTTCAGACGCTGTTGAAAAAAAAAAAAACCTATTTAATTATTTCTTATCTGCATAATTGTTGAGCAAACATCATTCGTTTAACTATTACAAATTTCAAGTCATACATAGTTCTTGAGATATCTAGCTGTGACAGACGTACTGACTTAGTCACACCATTGACACCATAAGGGTTTCATTTTTACCATTTTGGTACGGAACGCTAAAACGAATAACTTCAAACAAAAAAATCATACAACCGAATTGATAACCTCCTCCTTATTGGGAAGTCGGTTAAAAGGAGAGCTCGCTTTGGAAAGGGTAGGCAACGCACCTCTGGTTTTGCAGATGTTCATGTGGCGGTGACTATCTACTATCAGGTCTGTCGCTTGATTTTTGCCACTCTAAGGGCATATAGGCAGACCACTTGTTTGTTTTGTTATTGTTTGTATTCTTGTTTATAATATAGCAGTTTTACACATTTTCTATAGAAAAGCTGTCGCTTTATTTATTCCTCAGGTAAGTTACTTGGCTATTGAAATATCGCCCAAAGGCATCTAAAGGATAACCTAGACAGTATTATCAGAACATACCATTCTTCTCGCCATATGGGAAATGTGGCAGAGAGGAATTGTCTGCCTCACGGTTCAACATTCTGCTCGAAAATAACAGAAAAGCACGCAGGTAAAATAAATACTTATAAAAAATGTAAATTCGATAAGTACATAGCAACTTAGCTGTAGTGATAAATTTTAATCGGCAAGGTCAACGACTTCTGGTTAAGGTCAACCATTGACTCGTGTTTTGATATTTTTTATCATCAAACTATTGACGTTTTTGTACTAGTTTATTTAATGAGCCCTGATAGCTGTGGTAAGAGGACCAAGATTAAAAAGTATCTAGGTTTTTCATTTTAGTAAGTAAAATGGGATTTTTGTGTTGGCAACATTTAGAAGCCTAGAGTAAATTTTGATGTAATGATTTGGCGAACTTGCGCGAGTAAATGATGCTAGGTTAGTATGTGGCCGTAAATATGGATTAGCTCGCGAATCTTAAGCGAAGCTAGAACAGTTTTCTGAATCATTAATTCAGTAGTTAGGTAGGTAAGTACCTACCCTTGCGACGAAAAATTATTTGAAAACTAGAGAAGTCGACAACGGAGAAAGTATGAAAGACCCAAATCGAATATTAATTTGACGTATGGGTGATAGGAATAGGATACATCAGAAGGGTCCAGAGAGGGATCTGGAATCAAAGCCAGGAGAATTATCGTGAAACAAAAGCGATTTCACACACTCATCGACATTTAATGCAGTAACCGAGACTTCGTTAAATCTATATTAGGTAGAAAAACAAATAACATACTTATATGTGTAGTCATTCACACCTAGACTTTTATAATATCATCATCGAGACAATAAATGTACGTTGTACAAATAGAAAAAACACACTTACTACTAAAATAATAGTTTATTTACAGTTTATTATGGGAAAAAATTACTATTTTTATATTTTTTCATTTAAGTTACCTCCAAATATTATAAGCTATTTCTAAATACCTTAACTATTTACAAATAGCTTCATGTTTTTCGTCTAATATTTTCAAAGACATTTCCAATATTAGGGTTTTTATCGAGTACTTGCAATTTAAAAGTCTGGAACGTGTACATTACAGGAGACATCGACAAATGTAAGCATCGAGTAACCACTAAGCTTATACTAAGTAACCTCACACAGCATTATTGAGAAAAAAAAAACATGCATCACAAGACAAAATTTAAACCTTAAATCACAGGTATATCGATCTGATTAAAAATATAAAAAAAAAACAATAACTTACTATACAAATCGAAAAATACCACTCAAATTAGTCGGCTTCCAAATTGGTACTGAGTTTAATCTAAGTGGTACACTCTGTGGTCGCCTAGTCCCGAGCGAGTCATCTGACGCCCTCGCCCAGTAGCAGCTCGGGGTCTTCCTCCAGCAACAAGTTCTGGTTGTTAGTGTTGTCCTCGTTGCCTTCACTCTCCTTGTTGCCATCCGTTTCTATTTTGTAGAGTATGTCGTGACACAGAGGACACCTGTCTTGCACGTACAACCACTTCCGTAAACAGACACCGTGGAAGTAATGGTTGCAACGAGTAATCTTAGCCGAGTGCATTTCTTGATAACATATCGCACACACGTCGTCTAATCTGTTCAACTGGTCCGGTGAGGCCTCACGTAACGAGTTGATCTTGTTGACAGCAGTTCGTCGCTTCATGAACACGGACCAGCCGGCGCGGGCCTCGCACCAGATGTTGAAGTAGGCGTGGATGCACATCATGACCGCGCGAATAGCTCCCCCTGATTCGAACAACAAGATCCAAGCACCGTTGAAGAACAAGAATATTCCAAAACAGAACTCTATAGTGTTTCCGAACGCTCGGATGTAGTACACGTAGTCGTCAAGTTGCTCCCAAAATGTACTTCGGTACGCGTCAATTAAAAATAGTGAGTAAATCATGAGGCTGACGATCACTTTCACTATAACCTCTATACTGAACGCGCTCACAGCTAAAAGCCACGTGGAAATTGTGTGCTGCGACCACAGGTATACAAGTAAAGAGATCGGAAACATTATTAAGAAGGCACATACTCCTAGAGCTCTGACGTGCCTGTGAGTACTTGGATTGTGCGATGCACTCAACGACATAAGCATAGGATTCACAATATTGTGCAAAAAGTGCAACAGAGCAGTGAACAGTAAACAGAAGTTCCTACACAGGCGTATGAACCTCTTCTCAGGATTCAGTGATGTTAATCCTGTCTGCAGCGCAAGTATGTAGAATAGGATTGCAGATACTGTTCCTATACTTTTGTCTTCTTCTTCGTCCGTTAACAGAATCCATTGGAAGAAGTTACCAATGTAGTGGCAAAAGTATGAGATCACGGAAGTCATGCCGAGCACGGCAGTTATAGTCTCGCATCCAGTTACTAGCAGCGATTTGGTCATCGAAGCTAGTGACTGAACAGCTAATAAAGTAGAAACTTTCAGGCCTTCTTCGGCCTCCTCGTCATAGTTGTCCACGAGGAGCATCAGGGCGTGCTCAGCGACGCGCAACACCCAGAACACTCGCAACACGCACGGAACATTCAACCGCATCCATTCCGTTTCTACAAGTGCTGACAGTCCGTAGTTGCTGACGAACAGCCGGCCGTGCTGGTACCCCGCGTACACCACCTGTATCACATTGTACGCTGATGACCACAGCACGTACTTAACCAACAAGAGCGGTAACAGCGCGGAGAACACCGGCGAGTGATGCAGGAGGTTCGGAGGAACCGGCAACATCGCTAGGAACGAGGGCGCCATGAAGCTGATCGGTAGAAGCTTCTGTGTGGTCGAATATCGGGGCCCGAGGTGGACGTACTTGAATATAACAGCCAACATGAACTGTATGGCGTAGTTTTGAATGACCAAAATACCTGGTCCATCGCCGTCGATGAGGTTTTTAACGTTTAAATTTAATATGTCTTCTAAGATGCTGGTGGAATGGTGAGGTGAGTTTTCGACTAGCGTTAAGGCCTGCACCTGTTTGATGGCCGAAACATTGGTCCAATAGGACACGAAGACTAGGCCGACAGACGTCAGGTAGAGGTACACGATGATTAGGTGTTTCGTGTACAAGACGAATATGCAGAGTGCTGACATGCATCCTGAAAAAGAAGAAAAGGCAAAGTTAATACTTGGGACAGCCGAACTGTGTGTGCATGAGTTTGGATCATTATTTTCAAGGTACGTCAAGTCACATAAAATATCTACTAATCTTAAGACAAAAATCGTAAATAATGTTGTCACGATGACTATTTATGACACGTTGATTTAATCATAAATTCACACTATTTAAATCAATGACAACAATAAATCATATTCTTATGATGATTATGTAATAGGCTTTAGATTTTGGCCTTAATTTAAACAGTCAACGATTAAGTTTATTAAGATCATGCTTCGCTGCGCCAGCGCTGTTTTAGAGGCCACGGGCTTGTCTAAACTGTAAATTCTTTAAGAGCTTGTTTATTTTATTAGCAAGCAAGGCACTCAAAAACATCTTCCCCTGTCATGTTGGTCCTGGAAAGATGCACGACAATCCGGGCTTCATCTCCATCATTCCTCACAGGAAAGAAAAAGAAAGAAAGAAAAAGCATTTATTCCGCCAGAAGCGACACACAAAAATAACTTTAATTTCGGAAGTCGGTGTTTTTGTTACTTTCTTCGTATTTTGACACCGACTTCCGAAATTAAAGTTATTTTTTACTTTGCAGTGTTTTTTTTGGAAGTCGGTTGTATTTTTTTGTAAAAAGTTTTTTATTTTTAACTTTTTACTGGTGCCCCACACCTAACAACACCACTGCAAAATCGCAGAAAAAAGCAAAATACGCAATTTCGATTATCAAAGAATCATCTAAATAGTCAAATTCCAGGTATTTCGATTTAAAATCCAAAGTTCGTAACCGATTTTGATATGTTTGGATGGGACCAATCTGCAAGTATATCCTTTCAGATAAAACAAGAATTTTTCAAATCGGTTCATAATTGTTGGAGTTATGAGGTACAAACATAAAAAAAAAACACAACCGAATTGATAACCTCCTCCTTTTTGGGAAGTCGGTTAAAAATAAAAGAAAATAAGGAAGCTGTTAGAGGCTGATATGAATGAGGAGTGAATATAACGTGGTGACGGTTGTCAGAAAGACTGGAAAAATCAAATGTCTCGCGCCAGCCAAAAGTCACATGGAAGAACGAGGGAAGGAAGTTGATGGAGTTCTTAGCGATAAGTTACGTATTACTTTTTGGACGCCTGGTAAATAGTTCTTATTTGTTAGAAGCCCAAAAGTCTGACTTTAGAACACATGGGCAGATTCAAAAGGGTTTAGGCAGCTCAAGTCCCCCTCAAAAGATACATATTTATGTGGTAGTTTAAGTACAACCTAACGAAGTCATTGAGGAATTTACGAAAAGTAATCCAAAGAGGCTTGTTATGCGTCAAGCAAAATAAAATGTTATGTACCTTGTTATGGTTGAACAAGCTTTTGCCCGCGATTTCGTGTTCGTACGCGCATATACCGTTATTCCCACTTCCCGTGGGAATTTTGGGAAATGGTCTCTTAGTGCTCCCCTACGGAGGGTAGGTACCAGTAGTGTCAGTCAGGCACCCAGTTAGTCAGTAACGGAAGAATTCCTAGGGTCCATCGACAATCCAGAATCCGCCCTGTTAGCACATCTGTGTTCTATAATAATTAGGTTGCCGAAGACAGCATGTCATACCTATATTCATCTAGAAGTCAAGTCTTGAACCCTTAACTTGATATAAATAATTATTATTTATGCTATGTACATTGTACATAGGTAGACTGTCGGATAATTTCTGTCTCATCGTCTGGCAGTGACATAGTTTTGTATTTCATAATTCGATGTGTTAATGACAGTATTATAACTTCGAGGTCAAGGTAAGTAATGGACCGATTACTTTTATAAACACTTTAAGAGTTGTATGAAGTCAGTTCTAAAAAAAATCTCTTAAACCAGTTATAAAAATACTTCTTGTTACTAAAACCGTTAACTAGTTCAAGGCTATAAAATATATATTTAGCTTTACACTGCTGATAAAGAAAACTTAATTATGGGGACGTATCCAGGGTTTCGTACATACATCGCGGCCCTGGATCGTTAAGGGCATTAGGAGGGACACGGATCGGTTTTAGTAAGTAAGAGTCTGACAATTCCTTCTGCTCCAACAAGAGCGGGAGGAATCATTTGATGATATCACATCCTAAAAAAAAACTGGACAAGTGCGAGTCGGCCTCGCGTGCAAAGGGTTCCGAACCATTTTAATTTTTTGGACATGTTATTTTAACGCTACAGACTTCTTATAGGTTTTCCTGTAATCTTTAGGTATAGACCTTTAACAACTTCTTAACTATTTATTTTAAAACTAGCTGACCCGCGAAACTTCGTCTGCGTCACTTTTTCCATTAGTGCTCCGCTCCTATTTGTCTTAGCGTGATGATATATAGCCTATAACCTTCCTCGATAAATGGGCTATCTAACACTGAAAGAATTTTTCAAATCGGACCAGCAGTTACGGAGATTAGCGCGTTCAACCAAACAAACAAACAAACTCTTCTGCTTTATAATATTAGTATAGATTACAACCCTAACAATAGGTCCTTTCGGTTTATACGTCTCACGATACAGTTCCCTATGTGTACCAAATTTCAACAGAATCTATCCAGTAGATCAGGAGAAAACTGGCTGTGACAGTCGGGCAGACAGACAGACAGAAAGACACTCGAGTGATCCTATAAGGGTTCCATTTCTTAGGGATGTTCGGAACCCTCAAAAAAGGGGGACGCTACGAAATTTACTAAACCCTACATCAGCGTGGGCGCCGTGCCGTCGCAATAGACCTAGGTGAATTGGCGGGATTACTCGCGTGAAATGAATTTGGAAGAAAGGCTGTTCACAGTACACGATACAGGAATTTGTCTGCACAGACATGGAAAAAAAAAGGTATCTCTGACATATTTCTTTTTATAACCGACTTCCCAAAAAGGAGGAGGTTATCAATTCGGTTGTATGCTTTTTTTATTTTTTTTATGTTTGTTACCTCATAACTCCGACAATTATGAACCGATTTGAAAAATTTTTGTTTCATCTGAAAGGATATACTTGCAGATTGGTCCCATTTAAATCACATCAAAATCGGTTACGAACTTTGGATTTTAAATCGAAATCGCTGGAATTTGACTATTTAGATGATTCTTTGATAATCGAAATTGCGTATTTTGCTTTTCTGCGATTTTGTAGTGACGTTGTTAGGTGTGGGGCACCACTAAAAAGTGAAAAATAAATAAAAAGTGAAAAATAAAAAACTTTTTGCAAAAAAATACAACCGACTTCTAAAAGAAAACACTACAAAGTAAAAAATAACTTGAATTTCGGAAGTCGGTGTCAAAATACGAACAAAGTAACAAAAACACCGACTTCCGAATTTAAAGTTATTTTTTACTTTGTAGTGTTTTCTTTTAGAAGTCGGTTGTATTTTTTTGCAAAAAGTTTTTTTTTTTGGGATATGTTTGCTCCTTACTCTAGTCTAGGTCAGAGATGACAGAGACAAGGTCTACGATGCAGCGAGTTTGTCTCTTTGCTTTGTTTCGCTATAGGTAGTCTATAGTCTATGAAAGTCTGATCGTGTGGACGGTCTATTAGGCCTACAGTGAGATAGAACAGGCTGAAAATAAATATATAAAAGAGGCTCCAATATTTTTTGTGTGGGAGCTGCTGACATAGTCACCATTCGCCATTTCAGTTTAGTTGCCACTTAAATAAACAAAAAATGTAAGCAACATGGTGCCCTAGTGACACGTTGCCGAGATACTTGAAAGTAAAGTCGCTATGTAAGAGCATCATCATTAATTCATCATCATCTTCCTGCCCTTATCCCATGTTACTTGGGGTCAGCGCAACACGTTTTTTTCTTCCACTCTGCCCTATCAGCCGTCAAACTATCACTAACTCCCTTTTTTTTCATAAGCGATATGTATCCTCACACAATCCATCCATCTTTTCTTTGGCCTTCCTCTCCCTCTCCATCCATCCACATTTATTTTCATTACTCTTTTAGTTAAATGCGTTTCCTCCCTCCTTATCACATGACCATACCAAGACAAGCGATTCCTTTTTAACCATGTACCTTTACGCCATTTAAGAGCAAAAGAAATTAAAAGTTAGAACTAATTATGTGCTTATATGCAGTAGATTGTATTGTACCAAATAATAAGTACGGTATCGACTTTATTTGTCAGGTATTATTGATATGTTTCATCATGAGCCGCAGTTATGAAAAAAAAAACCAAAATGGTAGCCGGTTAGGTTAGGTTAGCTATGCTACGATTAGCTATGCTACGGTTAGCTATGCTACAAAGGTTTTATACCCTTTGACATCAAAATATCAGATTTTTATTAACGTAATACGATAGTCTGTCTTCCTGTCGGTCTGTTCTGTTTGTTCCGTCCGGGTCATCCTTGAAACGCTGGACCGATTTTGACGGGTCTTGCAATGGCATGTAGCTGATGTATAACATCAGCTACATGCCATTGCGGAGTAGGGACTTGGCTACTTTATTTTTGAAAATAAAATAATTAGGGTTCCGTGCTAAATACTAAAACTTAAGAATTGTTAAGCGGGCGAAGTCGCGGGCAAATGCTAGTAATAAAATCAGTTCAACGGATGCAATAAAGAAAAATAAATAAAAAAAACTGACCCATTGTAGACCAGTTTGCGGTTCGCATGATTCAGACTTGCGGCTTTATCGAACCGGTAACAGTAATTTTCGTCAACTATTTTTATCTTTAATGTATTGAACAAATATAATCCGGTAAATCCGGTTCCGATTACTCATTTTTGGATCTAAACAGATAAGGAAATCACGTTCCAATTCATTGTGTTGGTTGTGTTGACTAAAACTGACTTACATACTAATTAAGGCAAAGAGACAGACAAATGGGACCGCTTGCCATACCGAAATTGTTCAGAAAAAATGTCACAAGAGCACATCTACAAAACACAGGCGAAGATACAATATGTGATGTACAATACATGATTGGAGAGTCGTTCAAGAGTATCGCGACAGACTCAGGTAAGAATGGTAGAATAAGCTCGGGGAAAACACATCTCTAAACCATATAAAACAATGGTAAATCATGCAACAGTTTTCGCTCATAGATAGAGCAATAAATGAGGAAGGTTTGAGTAGGTTGAAAGCCAGATAGTTGCCACACTTTTTCTAATCACTTTATATCTCTCAGTACAAAAAGCAAAATACCTACTTTATTTTTAAAATGGATACGTACTTTGGTTTATAATCTTTAAATTTGTGAAAGTACTTTTTGCTTTTTGCAGACCTCTAAATTTTCCCGTATAAGGGACTGTTGCCTTTACCCATATAAGTTACATATAGGATTTATGCCCCGCCGAGAAAAAGGACTTTCATCCCGCAAAAACTTTGATCGCATCTTGCCTTCCCCTGCAATTGCACCGCAGTGTGTTTTAATTTAGTGGTAGTTGTAGAGTAACGTCCCGATTGATAAATAAAAAAAACACGTAATTCATTCGCAAAACTAGAGTAATTAAAATCGAGGCAACTATACCCCTGGGGCAACTATCCTGGTTTTACCCTAAGTTTATCTCGCTGACAGACAGACGGACAGTCCGTCTGTCCGTCTGTCTGTCATTGGATTGACGGACAGACAGCTGAGGCTTAGTAATAGGGTTCCATTGATTGCCATTTGGGTACAGAACCCTAAAAAAGAAGAGAACCCTTTTCCTGCTGCGGTGTAAAGTTAAAAATAAACCAAGAATTATAAAAGTGAAAGCGTTTCGATACCGAAACATGTTTATTGTTTACTAGTTTATTCAAGGTCCAACTTTCAAAACAAGTTAACTCTTACGGATGTACCTAGTAAGTGATAATTTGATAAACGGATAACCTGCAAACCTTAGCGAATTCTTCTGCACGTGATTTTTAATGCAATTGTACTTTATTTTAAGACTTCAATGAATCTGCCGAGATTATTCCAAATAAGGCTGCTTTTACACCAGAGATGTGCTGTACAACGTTGCCATGGACGTGTTTGATATCTAACAATCATATTTGTCGTGGATAACGATATTATTTAACAATTAGTTGCTGATTTGAGTGTTGTAGTACTAAGCTAGTGGTAAACGCCGTGACGTCAGTTGTCAGTTTTAATGGCGGCACGTGGACAGAGTCGTGTTGGAGAGTGGGGACTTTGCCGAGCGCACGTTGGCTCGAGACACCAACTAGGACACTCCTCCAGAACGAAACTGTCGTTTACCTATTTCAATTATATTTAACCGACTACTTCAATGGTGTTATAAATGCACGTGAATTTTAATGCAATTGCTACTCTTGTTTAAGATTACAATCAATCTGCCGAGATTTTTCCAAATAATGCTGCTTTTACACCAGAGATGTGCTATACAACGTAGCCATGGATGTGTTTAGTATCCAACAATCATATTCATTGGTTCGCATATCAGAGCAGTGGTGGAAACTGATTCAACGAAGCTACGTTTTTAGGGTTCCGTAGCCAAATGGCAAAAACGGAACCCTTATAGATTCGCCATGTCTTTCTGTCTGTCCGTCCGTATGACACAGCCACTTTTCTCCGAAACTATAAGAAGTATGCTGTTGAAACTTGGTAGTATTCTGTGAACCGCATTAAGATTTTCACACAAAAATAGAAAAAAAAACAATAAATTTTAGGTGTCCCCATACTTAGAACCGAAACTCAATTTTTTTTTTTTCATCATACCCATACGTTTATCTATGGATAGGTCTTCAAAAATGATTTTGAGGTTACTAATATATTTTTTTTTCTAAACTGAACAGTTTGCGAGAAAGACACTTCCAAAGTGATAACATGTGTCCCCCCCCCCGTAACTTCTATAATAAGAGAATGATAAATCTAAAAAAAATATATGATGTATTATATTTATACACTTGGCCGGTTTTTTGTTTACATGGAGTTTGTTTGGTTGCGACTAGGAATGGCGGTTCTTTCCGAAAAATATCGATTTTTAAATCGATTCGAATCGTAAGCTGATGTATCGAACACAAAAAAATCGAGGTCTAAAAATCGTTTTTTTATAAGTTAGAATATAAATCCATTTTATGAAAAAACAAGATATCTTATTAAATGATCTCTTATTAATAAAATCAGTTTATTTTTCAGTTCAGGGATAGTGTAAATACAAATCCATTCTATGAAAAAACAAGATACCACAGTAAATTATCTCTTATCAGTAAAATTAGTTGGTTTTTAGTTAAAAAAATCGAATGTCGATTTTCAAAGGTGAAATATTATTCACTGGATCGATTCAGTACTGCATAACGATTTAAAAAATTGATTTTTAAGGCCTGAAAAATCGATTCTTCGATTAATCGATCTCGGATTGCCATCCCTAGGTGCGACCAAAAGGAACAGAGCATTAATGAAACATGTGACTCAGACGAAGTTGCGCGGGTCAGTTCGTATTATTACAAACCTAGGTTCTACCTGCGGTTTCACTCATGAGAAGAGAACGTACTGGGAAAAAATCGGCCAATTGCGTGTCGAGTCACGCGCTGTGTAGGGTTCCGTAGTAGCCGATTATAGAACGATTCCGTAGTTCTATATTGTGATATTAGGAGATATTAGGAGTTAATAGTTATACTTAGATTAGGATTTTGTATTTGGTACAAAATTATCCAACACCCAAGTTCATTTTTTTTTAATTTCATTAAGTGAAAGAAAGAAAGAAAGAAAGATAGGACTAAATCGAAAAATAGTATTAGAGGCGGATGAGGTGTTGCACCTCATCCGCCTTTCATTTTAAAAGACCTATTCAACGATACCCCAGACGACGAAATAATTACATTTCTAATTACTTAGTAAATGTACGAACTGGACAAGGTTAAGGGCTGATTTTTCATGCGTCAGATATTTCTTAACTGAAGAATAAATATGGCTGTTTGACATATTTTCTATGCGAAATCTGTCAAACCGAAATTTTTGTTCCTCTGATAAAATTTCTCTGACTGTTGAAAAATCGGCCCTATGCTGCTTGCGACTTACTATTTAAACATCGTTCGCTTAAATATCGTTTGGGTTCTAATAATAAGTCGAAGGCAGCTTGGTATTGTACAGTTAGACGCAAAAACTATGTACCGTAACTTATGTGTTGTAAGATGAACCGTTACAGTGAGCTCGTGATAACATCAGCAGGTATAATTGCAGAAAAGCCACTGCATAATCCGCATGTTTGGTGTATAAGGTAATACAAATTAAATGTAGGGTAGTCAACAAAAACATCTATTTAGTCTGTCAACTAAATTACCATAAAAATATTGGACTTTTTTAGGGCTCCGTACCTCAAATGGAAAAAACGGAGCCTTATAGGATCGCTTGTTATGCATCCGTCTGTTTGTTAAAACCCTTTATCTCGGGAACGCGTGGAGATATCAAGTTGCAATTAAAACGATATAATCAATTATGCAAGTAATACTATCTTATACTACAACCTATAGGGAAACATCTGAAAACTATACATTTTTAATTAAATCATAAAAAATATAGTCTTTATTTAATGAAATATTATTGTATACCTACTTCCACTCCTTGGCTGTATAAACAGCCAAGGAGTGGAATTCCCTGCCAGAATCTGTGTTTTCTGATAGCTACAACTTGGGAAGTTTTAATTCAAGATTGAATAAGTTACTTCTGGGCAAGCGCGTTCCAGCTTCGACCACGATATCATTCGCTTACCATCGGGTGAGATAGTGGTCAAACGCATGCCTATCAATAGTAACAAAACAAATAAAATTACTACGAAATCGTGACATCTCGCGTCTGATGTATTTGAATCTTCTGAACTTGCCTGTTTTGTGATTGTGAACCAACATGATTGTTGACTAAAGTTTTTGTGGTCAATTCTTACAGTTTGCGCCGAATAGTCCTGAACTCGAGACAATTTTGAAAATAGGTTTTAAAGTTCTATTGGTATAATTAATTGGTAAAATAACGCAGAACAGTTCTGGGTGCAAATTCCCCGATTCCACGCCTGTGTAGAATGCTTAACAGTTGCAGTCATCTTATTGATATACCTACACCACGACAAAATGAACAAATTTACCAGTTATTATCCAGCACTATTCTAGTGTTTGACTGGTGTATGTTGTTCTTATGTTAATGTTATGGATCCAAGATTGTAATATTTTATAATTTAATTTAATTTATTTTATCCGAACCTAGTTAAATGTTTCAATGATGAGCTGTGTTATACCTAATTTTATGAATCGTTATATTTTAATGTAATATAATTAATTAATTGTTTTGATTTTAATTTATTTGAATGCTTTTAATTTTTTTATGAAAATTGTTTGTTAACTTTTATTTTAATTTCAATCATTCTATCCAATTTTTATTTTGCATTATTCATAATTAATAATTTAGTTAAATAAGTTGTTATTGATTGATAATTTACCAATCCTACTAATAATTTCTTTTTTTTTTAATATTTTTATTGTTATTTAATTCTATGATTTATTGTATTGTTTAACCAAAAATTGTGTATGTGTTGTTAGCCTGTAAGTAATTGTTACACTAAATAATGTAAGCTTATCAAATGAAAAAACTGAAATTGTATTGTGTAAACAATTGTTGGCTAACCTAAGTAAATAAATAAATAATGATTTTAAGTTAGGCAGGGACGGTTTCTTAAAGTATACCTATTACATAGTCATTTGATGAATTCCCATCCTTAAAAAAAATCTTTTAGTCCTCACTTGAAATGAATTGTTCAAAACGCACTCTAGAAAGACATGCCGTCATTTAAACTTGAACTTGAAGTTACCCAAACGGACATCAAACACTTTGATGCCCTCCAGCTAATATGAAACAGTCTGCGTTCGCCTACGGTCATCGATCTTTAGCTCTTTAGCTAAGTGCACTGCGAAATACAAATAGTGTTGTGAAGTTTTTTTTTAATTATTATTTAAAGTGGGTTGCTCTTGACTTTAAGTCTGTCTAGGTCAGAGGTGACAGAGACGAAGCAGTGAGCTTACCCAGAAGAAGCCAGTTCACTCTAATTTTGAAGAGATTAGGATTGAATGCGTTTGGAAACACAGACGCAGGAAGTTTTAACAGTGCGTAACTAAAAACCCTTGGTTGACTGGTAGAGAATGCCTAAGGCATTAAGTCCGCCTTTGTACTTTTTTTTTGTGCGAAAAGTTTAAATAAATAAATAAATAAATAAAAAGGCTACTTTACAGGAGAATGATAAAATTTGTATATTTGGAAAAATCAGGCAAGTGCGAGTTGAGACTCCCATAAAGAGGGGTTCGTGCCGTAAACCGTGCATTAATCTTGTATGGGAGACCCTTTTAAAATTTCAACTGTCTACCTATAACGGTTCTTGAGATACATCCCACTGACTGACAGACCGACGGATGGACGGACAGCGGAGGCTTAGTAATAGAGTTCCGTTAGTTACTTTTTGCTAACGGAACCCTAAAAAGGATTTAAAATCAAGTTAACGCGCTAACTATCTTCATCGAATGGCATTAAAATGTTAAAACACGCCAAAAGTGACTTACGCACTGGTTGATCATCAACGAGGATAGGTACTGTTTTAAAGTTCTCAAATAAGCAAGAGTCTTCGCAGTTTGTTCCTAACTTTATGGTTTTATTTAAAGCCATGAAGTTAAATTGGCTAAGTAAATTTTATGCGTAGGTGTGCCTAATTATATTAGGATTTACCGAGAAACTGCGGTTTGACGTAGTTTAGACTATGGACTTACAATTTAGGTTTTTTTTTTTTTAAGGATGGGAAATCATCCAATGACTCCTCCCGCTCTGGGTGTAGCGGGAGGGAGTGTCAGACTTCTACTGACTAAAACCCATCCATGTTCCTTCATTGCCCTTTGTGTTCCGGAGCCACGGTGTCTCTTGCGAATAATCCCGCGACTCGGACCTTTCGGGCCCCTCTGTGTTGCTGACTCTCTTTGAGGTGCGTGTGGAACACTAACGCGCCGTCGACACGGCCTGTCGTCACTAGACGGACGGACGGCAAGCCACCCATAGCTCGCCGTCCACAGGCCCACGCCTACGGTGGCCGGAGGTCACCAGGTGGTGGCCCCCGACGCCCGCGGCGTCTACCACGGCGGCCGGGACGAGAGGGTCTCCTCTCCCGCTCCGCCACCTCCTTCGCTAGCATGACCGCTTCGCAGAAGGAGGCAGCGGCGTCCCATTCCGTCTCGACATTTTAGAAGGATGGATATTATGCTAGACACAATTATTGAGCTTGTCGTAGAAGTCTACACACAATTGGTACCTAAAAAAGTCGGTTAAAAAACAGTCCAAGTGCGCATTTTTATTTTTTTTTATATTTTTTTTTTGTTATTGGTCTGCTCTTGACTCTAGCCTAGGTCAGAGATGACGGAGACAAAGTCTACGATGGAGCGAGCTTACCCAGAAGTAGCCTGTTGACTCTAACTTTGAAAAGATTAGGGTTGTAAGCGTTCAGAAACACAGACACAGGCACAGAGTTCCAGTCCTTTGCTGTGTGCATTATGAAAGGCGCTTGGAAACGCTGAGTGCGAATTGGCGGAATGGTAAGTTGCAGTGCGTCTGGATGCGCGATGGTAGAAGGGGGCCGGTGGCATTATTACAGCAGCAATAGAAAAACAAGCTCTGTGAATATTCACTGTTGATATTTTGATTCATGAGATACAGCCCATTAACAGATAGACGGATGGACGGCTAGCGGAGGCTTAGTAATAGGCTTCTGCTGGTTGCCCTTTGGGTCATCATCTGCCTAGCCTTTTCCCAACTATATTGAGGTCGGCTTCCAGTCAAACCCGATTCAGCTGAATACCAGTATTTTATGTGGAGCGGCTGCCTACCAGACCTCCACAACCCATTGACTGGGTAACACGATACTTCTTGGCAAGACTGCAGTCATATTTACTGGCTTCTGAAAATCCGTAACGACTGCCAAAGATCTACAAATGACAGCCGCGACCAACGACTTAACGTGCTTTCCGAGGCTTGAAGGAAACTCGGTTTGTTATGATGGTCACCCATCCACAGACCAACCTGGGCAAGCGTGACGGCTTAACCTTGAAGATCGACCAATGCGGCTGTTATTATTTAGCCACGGGCAACTCTTGGTTACGCTTCGGGTATTGAACCTTAAAAACAGGGAATTGGCGCTAAATGCTGTCTTGATAAAAGAATAGTTTTATATTTCTGCACACATAAATAACAATACGCATTGTTACAGTTATCAAATCGTATTTCGATACCGCTTGGGAACAAAACGGACACTGTATGTGAACTAGTGTTTTAGAAGTCATTTACCGATACATAGAAAAAACCTCGGTAGGTACTGTAGGTATTCTGAAATACCAGTGGCTAGCGGTATCTATTCAGTACGCTTAGATCTTAAAAAATACGCAACGCCTTTTAATGTGGTATAACTATCATTTAGAGAATTTCTTCCGAAGGGTTTTCTATACTAATATTATAAAGAGGTAAAATTGTTTGTAAGTTTGTAAGTTTGTATGTAGGGGGTAATCTCAGGAACTACTGGTCCGATTTGAAAAATTGTTTCACTGGTAGAAAGCTACATTATCCGTGAGTGCTATAGGCTATAAATTATAAAGATATCATGCATATTAGTCGAACTATCTCAATTTTTTGTCTATCCAGGCGGAAAAAAATAGCTCTTACAACAGAGTTATTTGCGTGCGCTACCTTAACAGTTGTATATAATTGAAAACAATGTATGGCAACCTGGTCCGCCTAGAATAGTTCTACAAAAAAGTCCGCGGCACCATTTCTATCTTTTATATTTTAGCAGATATAGTAGCTTTTATGTGTTAAAAAAGTATTTTTCGACGTACTTATCTTTGGACGATTTTTTAAACAACAAAATATTAAACCTTATCGAAAAAAAATTTATTTTGTTCACAAGAACATCATAGAGCTACGATTTGCTCAAAACAGTATGTCAATTGGTTGAATAGTTTCGAAGATAATATAAAATTACTAAATCGCAAAACGCCGCCCGTGCCGTCCATTCACGAACCGCATTAATAGAACATGCTTTGTACGGACGTTTTATCCATTAGGTACCCATAGACGGCGTTGTGCAGTCATTTTTCTGAATCGTGGTGTTAAGATTTTCCGCGGATTAATGACCCTCTCCAGTTATTATTTAACTTTTGTCGTTTGGTAGGTAAGTTGTACGTAGTTGATTGAATGTTGTTGGTCTTTAAAATTGTTTTGGTTGCTCGGTTTCTCAAGACACAATTACAATATTACTTCGCCTCATTCTTCGAGTTCGAAGCTGTGATATTTCTGTTTTTGGGATATCGGACAGTTTCAGCGATTGTTTATCATGCCTTAAAGGATATCACAACTTTCCCGTCAGACATCCCAGGCATGAGACAAGAGCAGCTCGAGTACGCCGTACGGAAGAGCCTCTCGAGGAATAGAGAAAATATTTCGCAAGCACTCGCTGGGAAATCTAGCTCCGAGCGTTCACAGCGGCTTGCTAACCAAAGCTGGAGAACATCGCACGTCCGTGCTCGGGAATCTAGCGCTGAACGTGCACAGCGTCTCAGTGATTTAAAGCAGCATGGCTCTGCAACAAGGGACAGGGAGTCTAACGCTGAGCGCTCGCAGCGGCGCGCTAGCCTAGCTACATACATATTATTATGCAATAAAAACAAAACCCTCCTTTTGGCCGTCAGGAAATAAATCATAGCAGTCAGTACTAACCGAACCACACTCATAATTTCATCACAAGTTAAAATGTTTTCCGCCCAACGAAGTGGGCACGGGTCAGCTAGTATTGAATAATTCATTAAATATTCGACACTTATTTTTTCTTTTTTCACAAAAGCAAAAAATTAAGACGATACACTGCGTTGAAAACTCGTGTGACGTCACTTGTAAGTAAAGACGGCACGGTTGGCGCAGTGGTGAGCGATGGACTGCTGCGTCGCGTGTCGTGGGTGCGATTCCCGCACGGAACAAATATTTGTATGGCCTACAGATAGTTGTTCCGGGTCTGGCTGTTTGTGTATGTGACTTTGTATTTTTGTAAACGCACCCACGATACAGGAGAAATTCCTAGTGTGGGGCAAAGTTTAAAACAAAAAAATATATACAAACAAGTGACGTCACCAGGCTCCTGATCTTAGCTGTGTTTTATCTTCGTTAATCTAACTGACGAACTAAATAGAAATCATTTTTTTTTTCTAAGGAATCATCTCTAGCACAAATAGTGTAGAAAAGCGATGGTTTTGCCAAATAGCGCATATATAGGGGGCACATCAGTCAATATTAACGTACGAAGCCGGGGCGCTTCGCTAGTAGATAATAATTTTATGCCTGATTGTGCACCAAAAGAGTAGTATAGATAATGCATTGTTTTAATTAAGGGCGGCACAATGGCGGTGTTTATCGCTACTACGATATCTTGCAGACAACCTTGGGATGGGCAGACAAGACGTGAATTTTTAAATATGAAGGTAATCAGAGGCGTTATGGGATTTTTTATTCATGTGACGTGTTACAGCAAACTTTGGACTATGTTGGTAACCCCGTTCGATAGCTAAATATGGCCACTATGACGAAATAAATGGCTACAATACAGAACTGAAAAGAGGACCAATTTTCGTATTGAAAAGACCGTTGGAATTTTAATCTCAGTCTGCCTCTATCAAAAATATGTTTGATTATTTTTTGATTAATAACACATACTTATACATAATTATAAATGCGAATTAACTACATCTGCCACTAAGTAACTACTACAAGCCTTTAAGAATTAAAACTTAGTACACAATTATACCATGACCTTGATTAGAGTATGGGATACTTTTAAACCCGATAATATGTTGCCTTTGGAATAATGAAGGCGAAGCCGCGAGTAGTACCTAGTATGACACATTATTTAACTACTACGTACTTATATAAAGTGCTTCATGACAGCTGACAGGACATTATCTGATCGTGTAATCAGGACAATCGATATAATTTGTTAAATCAAAGTTAACCTTTTTATGACTGCACTACCTATTAATTAAGAAAGAAATAATACATTTATCCCGCCAGAAGCGACACACAAAAACAATAAATTAAAAGAAAATAAGTTACCAACTAAAAACAAAATAAAACCTGTTACATTTATGTTGTCTATGTCAGGCCCGGGCATCAACCTACCACGACTCTCTGGTCACAACACAGATTTATATTGTTGCATTAAAATTAAACATCTGCACGTACATTACAACTAGCTATAACATCTGAACCTAACCTAAGTCATTATTACTTACTAGCTTTTTCAAGCGGCTTCGCTCGCTTTAATATAAATTTCCGCAAAACAAAATAACACAGAAACCGTCTCCAGGTTCCCATTCTAGGTATTAAAAGTCATCAAAATCAGTTCAACGATTTAGACGTGAAAGCGAAACAAACAAACAACCTCACTTTCGCGTTAATAGTAGTTAGAATATAATTCATAACCAACGGATCATCGTGCAAGATTATTCGCTGAAAAACAGAACGTACAGACGAGACTCCCTTAATTATTAAAACTAAATCTAGATCGCTGTATGCCCAAGGAACGAGCAGAAAAACTTAAGCTGAGCATAGTATCCAGTCCCATCTGGGCGCCATTAGACGTTGGTAATGAAGATTAATTGAATCACCCTATATTCTTAGTAATAGGCGATATAACTACTATCAAATGTATAAGCAGATAAAAAAGAGATTGCAAGGCGTTTATATTTGCACTGTACACTCTTTGTAAGCAGAAGTGACGCAGTGACAACGATCAATACCAAAAGGAAAGTCTATCATCCAAATAAACAAAGCCATAACGGGTTAACTGTTGTATTTTTATTTCCTTTTATACTTAGAGATAACTTGTACTAAGAACAATAGATCATTGTAACGGCGTTCTAGTTGCCAAGAGAATTTACAGCGTGGTGGATTCATTTTTGCTGCTCATGGCGGCAATGTCTGGGAAAAATATAAAATAGAATTGAATTATGTGTTTTAATTCTAAAGGCGCCCTAGGATATTTCCGTGTATTTTTAGAGTACTATACAAGCCCAAAACTAATCATTCAGTCCTTAGTCAATACAAGAAGACATTAGCACACTGAATACCAACAAAAACTTACGGTGAAATTCACTTGGAAACAAAACCTTTGATGGAATTCCTGCCTAACATCTAATACCTGCCCCGAGCTGGACAGTGTTGTGAGCTCTCACACCGAACTGTTTCAAGAAACTATTGGGAAAACTACATATGTCCATGCCATTAGAAACACATGCATTAGGTACAGCTGCTATTGTGTCTTACCAAATAACAATAATAATTGTCATGAACTGGTCCCTCGTGTTGAAATATGGCCAAATCCCTCTCATACAGACATCTGAGATCAGAGGGCCAATTCTACTGACTTTAAGCAACATTCCTCCAAAAGAGCCTCCATTTCCATACATTGCTGACAGATTGCGACGAACATGCGAATGCAAAAGTTGCTTATAATTTAGTAGAATTGGCACTCTGACAGTTAGAACGTAAAACGCTGATTACGCGTTTTATTTTAAACTTACATAAAAATAACGTTACAATCAAAACTAGAGCGATTACGCGAGTAGTAATTAGATGACGTCACACTTTGTCTAGAATTACAAGGCGATGCCGATCGATAAGTTCGTGAACGAATTCGCCTATCTAGAATCTACACGTCCGTAACACAAATAGTACAGCGTAGATTGTGAGTCGGACACGTCATACCTGGGGGGGTGCTGTGGAGACCGGTAAAGGTGTGCTTCCACGGGGTACGATGCAATTTGCGGGTGGACAGATGTTTCATTTATCAATAATGTTTTACTTTAAGAAACCTAACCTGCACACACCTTGAAGGCTGGTTCGAGATGACGAGAGTGTGTCTGGAAAGATATGACGAAGGCTTTTGGCCAGCATAGGAATACTTTAAGCCAATAGAAATGAAGTAACCTAAAATTTGCAAATGCGTAAGTGTAAAAGTAGTGTAGGACGCCCTGCCGCATGATGGATCAATGATTTAAAGAAGATGGCTGGCAGCGGATGGATGCGAACTGCTCAAATTCGCACTAAGCGTGTCCAAACGTCTTTTATAATGCGCACAGAAAAAGAGTGGAACTCTCTGCCTGCGTCTGTATTTATTCGAAAACTTACACAACCCTAATCTCTTCAAAGTTAGAGTGAACGGGCTCCTTCTGGGTAACCTCGTTCCATCGTAGACTTTGTCTCTGTCTGTCGTGTTTGTTTGACTCTAGTCTATCTTTTTTTATTTGTGATGGATGACTATTAAAAAAACATTACGCTGTCTTGCTTGAATGAACATTTCGCATTGAATCTTCAGAACACTTAATATCTCATTGTTTTAAGGCAGTGATTTCAGAATATACTGAATGATTTGCTCATAATCCGGAAAATGCCAGAAAAAATCTCTCACATACTGCTTCGATGCAGCTGAAACAAACCTGACTGCACTCTGTACGTGTACAGTAAAGGGGTGAGTTATTGATCGCAAATTCGCAATGAGTGTCTGGCCCGGTATAAATAGGTCTCATTAGTATTCGAGGGAGTTAATTTCATTTAAATGGATTCTTGGATTATGAGGAGCTGTTGGTTGGGATGCCTTTGTATGAAACATTGATTTTGTGTTTCTAATTTCATTGTGTTGCGTTTACATTTATTGGCCTCGGACCTTTTTTTAACAATTGGTCTTTATTAACTAGCTGTACCCCGCGGCTTCGCTCCCGACAGCTTTTTTATTTTTTTCTTTCATAAGAACATTACTTACAAGAACATTACTACTCATCAGTGGCGAAGGGTGAATTTTCTTAAAAGAGAAGCCGGACCAAAAAATGCTTACATTGCTCAAGTGTGATGAGGGTTTTTTAGAAAGCCACAACTTTCTAAAAAATAAATAAAGTGCAACTTTAATTTTTACAACAAACAAAACCATGCATGCATGCAAATATTAATTACTATATAGCTGACCCGTACAACGTCGTCTGCGTGACATTTTTCATTACTGCTCCGCTCCTGTTGGTCTTAGCGTGATGATATATAGCCTATAGCCTTCCTCGATAAATGGGCTATCTAACACTGAAAGAATTTTTCAAATCGGACCAGTAGTTCCTGAGATGCGCGTTCAACCAAAGAAACAAACAAACAATTTCTTCTGCTTTATAATATTAGTATAGATGATTTGATGCGAAAATCGAACTCGCAATATTTCGCGCAACAGCGAATTGTGACACACGAAGTGTGAGGCAGGTCGTTAAATTTATTAGAAAAAGAAGAAATAAAATATGTATCTACTTTACTGTTACACAATTCTTTAAACTAACTACTTTTCTACTTATACTCTAAAACTATTCGTCTGTTCTTTTTTACAAAATGCGCTTTAATCTAAGTAAAAAATTAAAAAGCTTTTATGATAATGTTATCATAAAGCTGGGTTGATTTTTAATTTTGAAAAGGATATTTCCTCAGTCAACAATAATCTTTCAGACAGCATTCTACGTTCACTAATGCCGCCATGCCATCGAATTTACTGAATAATAACAAAATCACTACTGTAATAACTACTTTCTTATAAAACTACAATAATCCTTACTTTCCTAGGTAAACACCTATTTAAATAGACGATCACCAAACAATACAACGCCACTAACCTTGTTTTCACTGCAATAATACTAGTTTACACAAATAAATCAATTTCAATAATAAAACATGAATAATGCTATAAGATTCTAGATTATAATACGAATATATCAAATCAAATGAAAATGAACAAATGCAAACAATAAAGTAATATGACATAAATAAGCGCGAAAGAAATCTGTCAAGTGTCATCCAATATGACAATATAATATCTGAACAAATTCAATATACAACTTCAGTATCATTCCATCTCGTTTTGGCGTACGCATTTCCTATCTCTGTCGATATTATAACTCGAAAAATACCGGCTTGCCAGCGCTCTATATCTGGCGGTATTATGTCGCCTCAAGGTCACGATCGCTACAAGAGAAACATGTACTAGGATTCCTAAAACGCCGGCCGGCTTAATTCAACTTAATGTCGGCGTTGATTTATTTCCTTTATTGTAACATTTGTAACTTTCATAAGCAAATGAATGTTATACCTGCAATGTAATTTCGTAAATAATTATTTGTTTAAATGATAATTGAAAACAATAGATGCTAGTTTTTGCCATATTTCGAAAGGGAAGCCGATAGGAATCGAGTTGTATGGAGCCTTCGCCACTGCTACTCATAATCACAAACACAACAAAAAAAGAATTTGCGAAATCGGTCCAGCCGTTCACGCGTGATGCCTTTTTCCCTTTGTCCAAACCAAGGGAAAAAGGGATTCATTTTTATATAGTATTAGCTGACCCGCGCAACTTCGTCTACGTCACATTTTCCATTACTGCTCTGCTCCTATTTGTCTTAGCGTGATGATATATAGCCTATAACCTTCCTCAATAAATGGGCTATCTAACACTGAAATAATTTTTCAAATCGGACCAGTAGTTCCTGAGATTAGCGCGTTCAATCAAACAAACAAACAAACTCTTCTGCTTTATAATATTAGTATAGATAAAGAAGATAAATGGACTAAGATTTGCAATATCTGTACGCGATTAACGAATGGGCGAAGTATTTAATGAGGATGGTATTGGTGTATAATTTATTCAAGAATTTGTATAAATTAGCTAAAATATTACGATGACTGTATAACTAATATGCTCTGATACACGTGGGAAGCCAGGACGGTTTGCAGGGTATGCTAGTGAATACGAAGCGACCATCATGATGGATGAGAAGGATCAATGATATCACGTGCATATGTTTAGTCTACAAACTATCATGGTCAAAACTGTGTGTGATAACCTCGATCGATTTTAACGTTAAAATATGTAAATATTTACATTAGGTATGTACACAGTTCAAAGTAGTAAATAAACACATTTAAATGTGAATAAATTCCGAGTTAAAGATGTGGAAAAAATTTCGTCAAACAAAGGAGCTGAATCATTCGTCATTATTATGGGAAGCATAGGTTTTTTTTACCAATGTCTCTTCCGACATTTCATTAAACAGTGATGAATTGATGATTGATTGTTCCGATCGGAACTGAGAATTTTAGGAAGTTGATGAATTTAGGCTTGGGGGTATATTCTCTAAGCCCGAAGTCCGTAGTTTCGACCTTAGTTGCGGACGTTTTGTATTCAGTATCGACCACAAATAACGCCGAAACTACGGTCTTCGGGCTTAGAGAGTAGACCCTCTGACACGTCAATCATCAAATATTGGTTATTTAAAGTTTGTGCATCACAGCTGCACAGTTAAATCTTAAAGGTTAAGCAAGGTTTGCTGAGGACAGTTCGTGGATAGATCATCATAGATCATCGATGACACTCCGAGACTCTCCATGCCTCATGGAACACGATAGCACATTAGGCCATTGGTTGCAGCTGTGTAACCTATAAACTTTTGGACTTAAAGACCCCCAGGCAGGTTATAGCTTTCAAGGAACACAAGACGCAAGCAGGTAGTTTGTCTTCAGAATACAATGAGGTATGTTTGTTCTGCGTGAGTTGTTTTAATTTACGTATGTCTTAGAACTGCCCGTCTATTCTGACAACATATCAGCGTGTAAACTCAGGAGTGTGCGTGAATTGAACTGTCATTCCATCTTGTTTGTATGGATTGACAGGTCACTTAGCCTTAGTTTGTACAGTGAGATGGTTACAGAATATTAGACTGCTGTTTTGGTCAGTTATTGGACGACATCACGTCATATTTTGAACGGACTAGATAGTTATAAAGTAGTGTGATAGTGGGTCCATAACTCCATACGTCCCGAATTGGTGGAATAGCAACAAGGTAGGGATGGTAACTTGCAGTGCGTCTAGATGTCCAATGGTAGAAGGGGAAATGGGATGAGGTGTTGGAGTTCTTGGGCACGCTTACCGAAGTATCTGTAGAAGCCTGACAAGCAGGCAACCTTGCGTCGATGAGAATTGGTTGTACCTACAGCAGAAAATCTATAGATGTTTATGAAAGTCTGTATCGTGTGGACAGTCTAGAATAAGATAGAGAGGAGAACAAGTGAAAAGCTGATGTTGCAGAAACCTCTACTTTTATAGTTTCCTGAAGTTCAGCCGTTTTAGCTGAAGAAGAAGTTCCCAAGTCGATCCGTCTGTTTATGAATATACACAGAACGTCATATTCTTAGCGTAAAGATTAAACGAACATTGTCCTTTGTGTTTTACTATTCACGATGACTAGCGATGTTTTTTTAATACTTTTAATCTAATATGTGTTGATAACGACCTTGCAGTGTCATCATTGATATCCAATCATTCTGTTTCGGCCTGCCTACCTTACCGAGGGCTGATGTAATGACCAGAACCAGATTATCAGCATTATTATAATTTTCCCACATGGAAATCCTTTTTTTTAAGGATAGGAAATTATCGAATTACTCCTTCCGTTTCGGGCGTAGTGAAAAGCTTTCATATGCAGACGCACTGTGATTTTTTGAAACGCATTCCATGTAGTTTTAGTTTTTCTCGCTGCATTTGGTGGCGCCACTTGTGCCGTAAATGTCAATGCTGTAACACTTGCAAATTGTTCTTTGCAAATAAAACTATATTTTAATTCATTGCCAATTTCTTATTTGCCGAAACCTTACACAACAGTGAACAAAATTTATCTATTTCCATGTTTTAGTTTAGTCCATCCTCTTAATTTCAACGGTATTAACGGTACTTTAAACCAGTAAGGATCCGCTAAAAGCTTCGTTGCCTCTATTGACTTAACTGGTGTTTATCACGTCTAGTAACATTTTATGAATTAGCAGTGTGTTACTATGCAAACGTACTGGAAGTTCGCAAGACGCGACCCAACATGAAAGTAGTATAATGATTTAACCATCACCATCTGCCTAGTCTTTTCCCGATCATATTGGGGTCGGCTTCCAGTCAAACCGGATTTAGCTGAATACCAGTGCTTTACGTGGAGCGGCTGCCTACCAGACCTCCACAACCCATTAACAGGGTAACACGGTACTTCTTGGCAATACTGGAGACAGATTTTACTGGCTTTTATAATGATTTAATGAATCTGTACTAATGTTATAACGCTGAAGAGTTTGTTTGGTTGAACTCGCTAATCTCGGGAACTCCCGAAGTCCGTAGCTTCGGGCTTAGTTGCGGCTGTACTCTACTCCGTATCACCAAACCACTAAGAATAAATTACAACACGATTTGACAGTTACTGTAAAATCGTGTTGTTTTTCATTTTTAGTTAGGGTTCGGAAATAATCGTAAGTCCGTATATATACGGAGTAGAAGACGCCCGCAACTAAGCCTGAAACTACGGGCTTTGAGAGTATCCCCGCTGGTTCGAATTGAAAAATTATTTTAGTGTTGGATAGCCCATTTATCGAGGAAGGCTACAGTCTGGTGCAGTTGGTGACATCAAATCAGTGATTGAATTTAAATAAAGGTCAGAAAAAATATGAAAAACTTGCAGAGTGAAAATAACATGTTAAAAAAAAATTGGGTCGAAACCCTTTGAACGCGAGTCCGACTCGCACTTGGCCAGTATACGAAGTATGTACTGTATAACGTTCTACAGTTGAACTTTCCCAAATCGATAAAATAGTAAATCATGATGATTCTTGCTTTATTGACGCATAGCCATTTCTCTAAGCAACGAATGGGCAATAAGAAGCATATAAAAAGCTTCTTTGGATTACTTTTCGTAGATTCCCCAATGACTTCGTTTGGATATCTAGACTACTAATCTGGGTCTTTGGGGGCAGAGTACCCTTAGTCCTAGCATTATGCTGAGAGATGGCCGTTTTGCGCGGACATGACGCATTACACCTTTCCAATTTTTCATACAATTGTAATTTTTTTGTAATTTTGGTATGCGTCATACGTGGCGCAAATAAACTCTTTTACTTACTTTCTTTTCATTTTTCTTTCTTAATCCCCCCCCCCCTTTCTTCCCCCAGGATCCACCCATGGCTCCTTCTTACGGCTTATAGCTCTACCCACCTGATAAATTCTACACCCCAATAGTACCCGTTACGTCCATTATTACAGTTCCGTACCCAAAGGGTAAAACGGGACCCTATTACTAAGACTCTGCTGTCTGTCCGTCTGCCACCAGGCTATATCTCATGAACCGTGATAGACAGTTGGAATTTTCACAGATGATGTTTCAGTGGCCGCTATAACATAAAATAATAAAAAAAGGAATAAAATAAATATTTAAGGGAGCTCACATACAACAACCGTGATTTTATGCAGTTTTTATGGGTATGAGCCAGCCAGATTCGCATTTGGCCGGTTTTTTACCTATTATTTAATACAGCGAACAAATTCAGCCTGCTGGCCGGAACAGAGAGGGGAAGTCCAAATTAACGAGGACGTCGGTCAAATCGTATGTAACGCGATAGTTCAGGATGCGAGCGGTAATCGGTGCGGTTTCTTTGAATTAATGTTTCAAAATTAAACTGTGGTAATGCTGAAGTGTAGTTGGAAAATAAGGCCATGTCGCTTTCCTTGGGTTGTGTTATAGGTCGATTTTAAAGGTCTGTGAAGTTTGCAGCGCAGATCTCTATCCCATCATGTGCGGAACAAGGTGGTAGTCTCGCAAACTTCCCTTGCATAAGGAGCCCTCCCCCTGCAGCACAAAAAAAAATACTCCCATATAAGACACGTGTTTTTTTTTCTGTTTAAGCTACGGAACCCTTTGTGTGAGTGTCCGACTCGCCTTTGGCCGGCTTTTTGAAATTGGAACAGGCGGTTACCATAGAAATATAAAAAAACAGAAATGTAAAAACTTGTTTATTATATCTAAGACGGTTACCGACGCGACCAAATAAAGAAATAGGTAGGTATTTGAAAACATCTTCTTAAGGTAAAATTTCATTTCGTTTACTTTGCAGTTTACCTGCCTGTGCCTACTAATCAGTCTTGTTTAGCTGTCCAACCAGTTACAACAATAGTCAATCAAATCCATTTCATTTCTCGGGGGAATCCCTCGGATTATATTTGCCGCCGTCAATGCAATCAAGGGGATCCCCAAAGCAATGAGAAAGATATCAGAGACTAAGACATCAGACTTTGTCATTTTAAACTATGCTACTACATAAATTATTTTAAATTATGTTTGTGATTCAGATTTTCTTTTGCTAAAGCAACAGGCAGGCAACTTATGATTGGTCGTTTCCGAACGAAAGTTAAGTATCTAGATACCTGTGGGTACCTACTTTGTGTGATTAATTTTATCAGAATGACCAATCAAAGAGAGAGGAGAGGAGACGAGACGGTTGTTGTGGCGGCACTTGGGGCAAGTCTATGTCCAGCAGTGGACTTCTTTGGCTGATATGATGATGATCAGGATGAACCAATTAAAAGTCAAAACTCAATATTTGCCATAAGTCGATGGAGCGTAGCGTTTTAGGTTTTATGCTCGGCTCTGGAATCGCCGATGCGGGTAACAAGGGGTCCCCACACTTGGACCTACAAAAACATTTCGCTATAAACAATGGCGCAAAAGGCTCGTTTTCTTACTCCACCATACCGTCTGGAATCTTAAAAGCCCCTGTTCTATATGGACAATGTAGGCAAAACCAAAGGGGGCCCCTTGGTTACTGGGTCCAGCGGCGGAGGACTTGGGGATGTCCGTTGCTCCTCATGTATCCAGACCCGAGGTGGCGGCGGGTGGTATTTGACTCCCTCCGCGACATCAGAGATCTCTTTGATGTCGCGGAAGGAGTCATGCACCTCACTCCCCTCGCTGACCCGAGGTAGCTCGCAGAGACAGGCCATCACCTGCCGGGGATTATGTAAGTTCCCGCGATCCCCGGCGCAGGTGAGAGATGGAATACCGGGGTGGCTTTAGTCAGTAAAAGCCTGACAGACCCCTTCACCGCGGAGGTCATCCATGAGGATAATCTTAGTAAAAAAAGGGGGCACCTTGGTAAAATTTGCTACATGCCTCGCGCTGGCTTAATCCGGCACTGGTGGAGGGAAAGGGAGTGTCTTTGCTCCTTGTCATTACTCCTGATGCTCTTTTGAACAAATTCCGCAACCCTGGCAGTACTTGCACTGCCTTTCAATGCGAGCTGCCTTTGCTTGACCTTGCATCCATCTTTCTTCTATGAATGAATGGGCAAAAGAAAACCTCTCAAGGTGGGGTTTAAAGATGCACCACCTTAAAATAACCCTGCCGGCGCCCATAGATGTATATTTTCCACCCAGATGAGGTGTTTCAAACAGATTCAGCAAACGGCAATTGTCTCATATATTTAGCATGCACTATATTGATTGGCATTGACTCTAATCTATGGTCGGGTTGATGAACTCACGCATGCAGATGTCAAACACTTTTTACTTTTTCCCAACTTCTGACCATTAAGTCAAGCAATGTTAGGCACATTAAGGTTTTTCTGCTATATTGCTCCCGTAGTTAAGTTAAAATCAAATATTTTATGTTATGAATTATTTCAAAAACATTTTTTTTTAATAATTCAAAATAATTTAACAAAGCAGCAGTGTTTCTTTGAAACATCAAAAAGTAGTGAAAAGTAGTTTTTAATAAAATCAGAAATAACTATCAATATTGTTACGTAGTTTAACATTCCAGCGCAAGTGTTCAGTCCACATTGTATGTAAATCAACAAGACTTCACATGATTTGAATTTTTTCATTGAATTGGATTATAGTTTTAGAGCTTCTACCTGTTTCAATTCTATAAAACTGTAGTTTTTACTTACTTAATGCTTTACTAGAAAAGCCTATAATCGAAATAATTTTGTATACGCATAATTTTTTATACTAGCTTCTGCCTTCTGCTTCACTGATGTGAAGTGTTTACTATAACAAGATAATTTACTACTGGGTTCAAAAGTATTCTATGTCCTAATCCAGATCATCCCTGTGTCTAGTTTTATCAACTACTATTCAGCTTGTTTTGACATAAAAACAAAACAGACAGACACTTTCACATTCATATTAGAATGGATGTACTTTGTGGCCATTATTTGGAGTAGATTTTAAGCTTAAATTATTATATCAGGCTTTACTCTTCATCTCACCAGCCAAGAATACAACAAATTCCTCAGATATCTTGTTAAACAGTAACCAGTTTATTATTTGTTATGGTTTTCAATTGAAATCATAGTCTATTGACAATGAAACATAAACTAGGTAGGTAACTATTCAGAGACTAAAAACTTGTAGCAGACATTCAAACTATGTGCTGTAAACTATGTAATTTATGGGAGGGAACTACACCAATTTTCTAGGTTGGTTATGATAGAATAGTATGCTACAATATATTCTACCATGGCCAACCTTAGGTGAATATGAGCCTAGCCATGTTGCAACTAAAACAGTACAAAATTAACAAAATATTGACACAACAGTGTAAACACTAAAATTTCGAAAGGTACCAACTGTTTCGAAACAGTTCCAAAGGCTGAATGTTGCAATGTCAGTGCGTGTATAAAAACAGTCGTTGTTGCTCACCTAAACAGCACACGAGGAATTTGACAATTGTGAAGAGGAACGCGTTGTAGAAATTCGCGTCGTAGTAATTGACATCTGGATCCGTCAGATCAACAGCGATGCCGTCCACTGTGATGTTGCCGAGCACCGACTCCTCGCCGGACGACACCGGGAGCCCCAGGCTGATCTTCAGGAACTCATCCACCACAAACAGAGGCGGCACCCTCAGCAGCACTTCCACTAGTGCCAGTGCCTTCGACCTCAACGACATTATTCATTTATGCAGACCTTTGCACACGTTACACTGATAATTTAGCACGCACAGCCGAAACGACGGGCTTACACTGTAAACTTTCACGGGATGCTTTGATTGATTTATTTTGTATCTTAAAAACTTATTCGATGTCACCAATAATAATGCGAAAATAATGACTGAAATTTTTGCGACAATAAAAATTTGACATTACAAATCTGGATGTTGCCAGACTAGTAACATTGCCAGTGCAAGTTGCATAAAGTTTCTACCGCAAAGAACACAGAAAAATAAAAATAAAAACGATACGTCATACGGGAAACAATCTGTTTTCAATGATTTTCTTTAACATTTAGATTTAGTATGCTTCGTGCGAATTCATATTAAATAGCGTTTTTAGACGTCCTCCGCGTAGGCATATAGGCGTAGGTTCTAGCATAGCAAACATTTTCAAGTTGAATGAGTGTAGTGACATCTGTCTTCCTTACAATAGAACTATGGAGGCCAGTAGCAGGTAGCGACATCCGTATCTCTTTGTGAAACTATTACAAGGATGAGGATGTATTCGAGTATCTATCTATACTAATATTATAAAGCAGAAGAGTTTGTTTGTTTGTTTGTTTGTTTGGTTGAACGCGCTAATCTCAGGAACTACTGGTCCGATTTGAAAAATTCTTTCAGTATTAGATAGCCCATTTATCGAGGAGGGCTATAGGCTATTTATCATCACGCTAAGACCAATAGGAGCGGAGCAGTAATAAAAATGTTACTCAGACGACGTTGCACGGGTCAGCTAGTCCACAATAAATTACAATTCAACAGTAAACCTCTGCAACTTACTCTATATGCTGCTAACACAGGCATGTTCATAGACCGCGGCGTGCTGCTTATAGGTCCAGTTTTTTTTACACCAAAAGAAAAATAAAAACGGAACGCTTCTTATAGGACCACCTCATTGTCGGTCCGTCTATGGGCATTTTTGCGACAATAGACTCTATGACTATGACTCTATTACTAATAAGAAATATATTAGATAAGCAAGTTTTTCTGTTTTTAAGATTTCTATGGTACTACTTATCTTTTTGTCAGAGCAATGATCGATCCTCTCACACTTTAAGAAATCAGTAGGTAAGTACCTATTGTTATTGCTTTTCATCGTAGGTGTTTTCAAGGTTTCTGGGGACGCTAATAACGGGCTCGTAATTTTTTAATTTCTAATTAAATCAGGATTGACGCCCAGTTTTTTTGTATCAGATGTATGAAGTACCCCGCTTCACGGGTCTATTGCTACACTCTAGCACTTCGCCCGCGACTTCGTTCTCTCGGATTTAGTAGGTACTCCACGAACTTCATCTGCCCCAAAGACTAATAAAAAAATAAATAAAGAGATAAATGAAACGTGAACGTACTATAATATACTGGCTAATCTCCCCTCTACCTTCTTAATAGGGTTATGTGTAAATTACTAATTAATAGACTAAACAAACCAGTTCGCTCGAACCGCAACATTTTTCTTCCTTAGAGTATTTTTATACCCGTCGTAACTTTAAACGAAAGGTCCGATTTGAATAATTTAAAGTGTAATTTACATGTAGGTACAGAACCAACCATAATTATCAAACAAGTTAAATTGATAAGGATTAGTATCATGATACCAAAATCACCACTATTCTATTCCACCCTGGTATTGATTGAATAACTTGAACAAAAAGCGGTCATTATGAAGTTAGATTATTTACCTACCCTCGCAGACTTTTTTGTAGATATTGATGTCCTCTATAAAACTGTAGTACCTACAACACTCTGCTCTAGTGTCAATAGTTTCCACAGCGTACGCGATTCTGGATTTTTGAAATGAAAACTGCTTTAGCGGCGTTGAGTACTTTTCTTGGGATGGGCACAAAATGTTAAATTCGCTTCAGGACACGTGACCTGACCGAAAATTCGTAAGACGGATGAAAAAATGCACAACAAATGTTCAAGTTTTCACCTTACACTATCGTAGTTGTCGGGATTCTAATGGTGAAAGATTTTTTCAAATCGGTTCAGTAGTTTCGGAGCCTATTCATTTCCAACAAAGAAACAAATCATTCCTCTTTATAATGTTAGTGTAGATATCTAAAATGTTTTTTCACACCACCTGCACGAAAACGTCGAATTATTTAACATGCAAACCTAGCCGTATGTACGTCATTCTAAGTAACCCTCGAGCAGCTCCCGTCTGCCTCCGCTGCTAGGTGCAGCGAGCGCAGTCAAAATGCGTTCCAAATTCAAATCACATTATTGCCGGCGGGTTATAATGAAATTCAGTACAATTATTACCCGGCGCTGGGGAGAGCCCACAGCTTCGGACGCGCGACCTGCTCCTATTTTCATGGCTAGAACACAATTTTCTCGCACTAGTAGGTGTGAAAAGTAGAGTATGCTCCTCAGGGATAAAGGTGTCTTTGACTTGGGTTAGCTTGAATCCCTCGTTGCATTCAGGATTTTTGTATTAACTCCCTCGCTTCTTTAAACTCCCTCGCTATCTTGGGAATTAACTCTCGAATCCTTCTTTGTGTTCGGGATTCAATATGACGCCCGTGTCATAAGACCCTGCTTCATCCCCTCGTTTCATAATCTACTATAACAGCACTACCACGAAGAGGCTGGCATGGCAGCGACTGTTAGTTTACTTTCCTTGCTCACTAGCGCACGTTTAATTATTTAATTATTAATTACTTTGGGTACTTCTCTAAACCAATTAAATTATGAAATACTTTTACTATTTTCCAAAAGGCTACAATATCCCCTCAGTATAATTTTTTTCGACCTGGATAATAGGCTTGTGTCCTGAAAAAATCTAATTAGTCCGTCAGTTAGATTATCGAAAATATTTGACCCGTGTTTTTTCTTTTGTTACGGGAACCAAAATTGACGAAGTTATGACGCTTTTAAAATTCTCAATACGTCACACCTTCGCATAATTTTTACTGAGTCGTGACGTCACGAGCCCCTACTCCCGAGTTTTGATGCGTTTTATCTTTGTCAATATTCATTGATTTACAAAAACAAAAAATACATGTCCATTATTTTTCAATACTAACTAAATAGTTTTGTAATTTGTGGATGATGGAATCTAGCCTATTATGTTTGATCAAAAACCCTATCAGCGCCCCCTCTGTAGAGGGATGTAAGCAGGTCGTCCTACGATGCTGTTTATTGTAAGGTACTCTGAAGTCTTATGAAGCTGAAATTTGCCATGTAACTAGGATTAAAAAAAAAATAACGGTGAAATTAAGAAATATGTAATTGGCAATTTAATTTCAAAAATTATTTTCCAGCCCATATCTAATAGGAAGATGCAGATCGGGGCTATTTTTTATGACACTTTTTGCAGTCGTGAACTATCGCAATTTCAATATCTAATAATTTTGAAGGTTCTGGTGTATGTGATTTCAGGGTTGCGCCAAAAGTCAAATGAGATCTCTCTCATTTGAGTTTTTACGCGATTAAATAATAGTTGAGCTACAGAAGCTAGTTGTGGTGTGGTGTGAGGTGATGGCGCGTATTGTTCATCGCGCACCCCTCTTTGACGTCGCAGGGGGAGTTAATCACCTCACTCCCTCAGCTAGACCAGTCGGGAGCTGCGTTGAAGATTGCTTGAGTGTTCCCGTAGACCCAGATGTAATTGTGCGAGGGAACACGAGGTCCGCCCCATGGCGGAGGACATCCATGAAGGATTTCCACCCCTTAAAAAACAAAAAGGGAAGCCAGGTGTGAACATTCATGTTGACTTCTATTGCTACGGAGCCATTCGAGTCATCAAGTAATTTGGTATTGTGATAAAAAGCTTGTCCCTACCAATCTTAACCTTTTCCTTCCTGGCTAAACAAAACAAGAAAACCTTAGGTAAGAAAGTAACCCAACTTTTTACGTTTCAATTCATAAATAATTCTATAGCCACCATCCTAACTTTGCGTACCATAAACAATATTCTTTAGAATTACTTTTCAAAAGCGTGCAAACTTTTTCTAGAAAAAAAAAGTAAAAAACGCGAGGAATAAAAGAAAGCTTACCGGTAAAGTTTAGAAAAGCGAGGGCCGCTGAATCGATATCAGTTGTAAGGCTGCTCATAGGGCTTCGGCAGTTGCGAGGCAAATTAAAAAGACTCGTATACCGTTGATGTATTGTCGATATTGTTGGAAGCTTTCAAAGTTTCGCTGAGTTTTCTGTATGATTGCGAAAGAAGGCAAATAAGTATCTAGGTAATTTTATAGAAATGATATTGAAACGAAATATCTACTCAGTTGTCAAGGGAATAGATAGCTGTAAATAATAATCATATATTTAACTTTAACTTTAATTTATTCTTCTTCTTTTCTAGTCGATAGCTAAGGCCCTGTCCGCACTGCAATTTTTATTTGCGCGGAAATAAATCCGCACCGAATCATTGCGTACACTTGCTTGAAATCAGATGTTTTCCGCGCAGTTTTTTATCGCCAGTGCGGATACTCGTATAGGATTCAATGTGTTACAGAATTGCAGAAAAAAATCGCGCGGTTTTATTTCAGGGCCTAACTCCGTAAAATGTTTGGGTCCGGTAGGTATGGGTGGCATTTATTAAGTCCCCTAAAGTACGTAGGTAGATATTGGCACTTGGGGCTAATCCAACGTGTAAGTAGGATATGTTGTGAACAAGTAGGGGGCACCGCACTCTCATTGGGTATCCAACGGGTCTTTTATAGGCCACTGCAGTTGACGTCCAGTACGCAGATGTATTTTTCGCTCTTCTTCTAAACTGATTTTAAACGAGACGATTTGGCCATATATACACATTCGGCACGCGTTATCGGCTTCTTATAGGTAGTATCCCCGCGGTATCCCCTAATACGAGTAGGTGAGGGGGGTGTAAGACTTAAGTAGAAAGTTGGAAGGTACCAACCACTGGCTTACCGGGTTGACCTTTGTACCTTATAGGTATCTAACATCTTCTTAGGTACCAAATTAGTACTAAACTTATATAAAGTTTGATTACCTAAGTATTTAAGCTTATCGAGTACACGACTGTGTTGTGTGTTTTTTAGCTGCTATTTATTTCTTATATCTATGACTGCTATTGAGATTGTTCAGTATAATATGATGTCGGAAAGGCATCTCAGTCTCAGATATAAGTAGATACTTATGACTGCTGTTTGAGATTACTTACTTTACCTACTTGCCACTTTTTCGCCAGGGGTAGGGATATGAAACGGTATGAATAGGTTTCAATTATAAAGCAGTAATTTGTGTTTAGGGTTATATCTATCCTTTTCTTTTCGATTCCTATGCCTATTTTAACGGCTCCACATTTTAAAAATATCATCAAAGTAAATACTTAGCTAAGTACCGCTTTCCTATCGTAAAACCATATAATTGTCTACTTCCAAATCCATAAACACACTCGCTTACTTAATACAACGTTGAAAATCATAATAATTAAATTGCAAAGCGGTTTTAGCGCCGTTCTTGTAAGCGCGCCAAAAAAATCAAAATGGCCGCTTATCTGCCAAGGCACGCGCGCGCCACGCGTCCCCTCAACCGATTAAATGTAAATCAATCGTAAGAAAGGAAGATGGGTAGTGGATCCGTAAAAACATATTGAGTTACAAGTTTTATCTTTTATTTGCGTTTCCGATTGAGACGTATCGTTTTACAGTGGCTGATTGCCCGTGTGGTGGGATTGTTGGTTTTGCAAATGGGTTTTTACGAGTGCAGTGAGCTGGAGTAAGATCAGCTTATTGATTAGAGTTTTAAGTAATTGCTTTTTTGTTTACGCAGATGGACAAAGGGAGCAGAGTGGACTCGATTACTCCCAAGCTATGTGAGATGAAGCAAATTGGAACTCGGTGCTGCTAAAAGCGGAGAAGATGAAGGCATCAGTTGACATAGCTTATTAGGAAGGTACAATTTAGCAATGAATAAAAGCCGAATTTTATTAAAACAATGACTTTCTGGATATGCCGTTGAAAAATATTTTGCTACTGGAACTTCGTCACAAAACACAAAAACTCAACTTGAATGCATATCGATTACGAAAAGATCCTAGTTGCCTTACCCAACAAACTAATACAATAGTCGAGATAAGTCAACACTAACCAAAAGAAGACCTAATAAAATACGCATTGTCTGTCTCCCTTATTCAAACTACTCTCCCCAAAAAACTCGACTACCCACTAAACAAGCACGCGTTACCTGTCAGATCAAACAGCAACAATGCTGCCACACTTGCCACTGAGCCTAAGGGCAAATACAGGTGGCGGACTGTACTAAATTGTTATGTTTGCACAAGTAGATCATGCATGGTTTAGTTCGGTGCATTTTGATGAGCGCTCTCGGGAATTTAAACCTTATATCAATGCCAATAAAATCTTCATAATGTACAGGAGTTGTAAAAACTATTTCAATGATCGTCTTTAGTTGGTTTTAGAGATCAAATAATTAATTTAAGGGTGGAAGATAATTATGTAAGTAGTTGGATTGTGTTGAAGATTTTTAGCGAGATTTTTTGGTGGATAGATAGTATTTAGATCTTGATAACTTGTGTGAAATTTTTTGACGATTGATGCCGTGGGAATAGTCTCTGATATCTAAATGTTACTAGGTATGTGTGAGGAATTTCAGGAATGCAGCTATTAACGTCAACATTCTCGATTTCCAATTGCACATTAAATAAGTACCTACATTATTATGTACTCTAAGAGAAAGTAAAAAAAATGGTATCGGTGACAAAAATTTTAGATTTAGAAGAAAAGTTGTCTGAAGTCATAGTACCTACCTAGCTCCGGGCAAGTGTTGCGGAGGAATTAGAAAAATGTCACGACTTTACCATTCCATAATGAGGAAAGTTTTGCGTCTGAATGTCGTATGGTGTTGGTGTGAGATGTTACCTATACGAAGAAACGGGGTGACTTTCGACACAGAATTCTTGATTAGGACAAAAATATGATGGAACTCTTTCATTTATTTGAGATGGGTTTGCTCTTGACTCAAGTCTAAGTAGATCAGAGATGACAGAGACTATATGATCCAATATTATTGATTATAAGAAAAAATTACCTTAGGGATAACAGCGTAATTTTTTTTTTTAGTTCAAATAAAAAAAAGAGTTTGCAAAGTCTACCATGGAGCAAGCTTACCCAGAAGTAGCCTGTTCACTCTAACTTTGAAATCCAGACCAACAAGTTTGAAAACTCAACACTAACTTTTACTGTACCTACAAACTTATGGTAGGGACGCGCGTTGTAAAGTGATCGTAGCTTATTTGCATGAAGAATTTTCCGAAACTGCCTTCCAAAAGTTCCCATCCAGTCTTTATTTCTGCGTCCAATCAATTAATCGTCTATGTCTCTTATATCCGGTATACAATATTCACAGGGCCTGCTCGACGCAGCGGTGTGTCGATATGTCAAAGGGAGCATCCTCGCACTCCGGTCTCCGGTTACCGGACGACCGGACACGACACCCGACACTTCCCGTTCCGGACGATCGACTTTCCGACAGGTGAGCGTCGCCGCCGGATCGATGGATTTGAATATTTATTAAGGTGTTAGAGGTCTTTGTAAAAGCTTTATGGTAATTGTTATGTGTTTGGTACTGTCCGATATAGCAGGTACATAATGGGCGTATCATGTTTTTTCCCATTCCTGTTGGAATTTCAAGAAATCCTCTCTTAGTTTAATGGATATGATAATGTATTTAATTAAATTAATTTACATTTAATATACATCATAAACTAAATATAAATCTAGAAACGCGTATAAAAACAAAATAAATCATAAAGCATCAAAAAAATAATCCACATCGCTGTCACAAGAGCCCGACGGATGATGTCATTAATGCTGGCGTGCCGTGCTAGCCGACCAGCGCTCCTACTGCAGGACAGGCCATGGTGTCCGAGGCGGTCGACTGATTCACCGCATTGACACCGATGTGGAGCTCCGCTAGGAGCACCCAGACGAAGACACATAGCGATCCGGAAAGTACTGTCACTCAGCATAGTAATTATGTTGGGTGACGGTGGTGTAGTCAAAGACCCGACTCCCATTCACCCACAGCCAGCAGGCGGGCACGCTCCGCAGTATTGGTGGTCGTGTTTAAGAGGTTTATTCCTACCAACCTGCAGAGCGGCTCATCCCATTGCCTCTGGAAAAATGGGTTATCTTAGTGCTCCCCAACACTTAGGAACTTAAGGAACCTACATGCCAGGTTTTAGCTTTCCACGACCAGCAGTTTCGTCGGCTGTGCATTTTTTCTGTCAGCCACTCACTCAGTAACGGAATCGTTTTATTTATTATGATTTCAACTGATATACTATTTTTTCTTGCCACATGGAATGACCCAGAACAAAACCCTATAGTGTACCTACCTACCTACATCATCTGCCCAGCCCTTTCCCTTTTATTATATAGCTGATTACCAGTATTTTACGTGGAGCGGCTGCCTACTAGACCTCCACAACACATTGACTGGATAACACGGTACTTCATGGCAAGACTGGAGTCAGATTTTACTGGCTTCTGACTATTCGTAACGACTGCCAAAGAACTACAAATGACAGCCGGGACCAACGACTTAACGTGCTTTCCGAGGCACGGAGGAAACTCGGTATGATCCACAGTCCAATCTTGGCAAGCGTTGCTGAACCTTGAATGTCGACCCGTGTCGCTGATTGTATTTAGCCACGAGCTCCTCTACGTAGGTACCTATACCGCGTGTATCTGACATCGACGCACAAACGATTTCCGTGGGTCCAGGGCATGATTCTGGAAACCCTAGACTTTTTCGTCGGCTTTTTTCTCATATTTTTCAAGGGTTTTTTTTTACTTTAGACTGCTCATTATCGTTATTCTGACCTAACCCAATGAGATTTTTAATTAAAAAAATAATTAATTAACTAATTTCACTAAAAAGAGCAATCCGAATAAAACCACAAATAGATATCAGCTCAGCTGAGCTGATACCAGTTTGTGGTACTCTTGAAAAAAATGAGAAAAGAACCGACGAAAAATTCCAACACTGGGGTGTCCAGAATCATGCCCTGGACCCATGGAAATCGTTTGTGCGTCGATGTCAGATACACGCGGTATATACCTACAATAAACCAAAACGTTTTTGTTTTGGATTCAAACTTTTAGTTCTATTTTCAAAGTTTTGATTCGTCAAACTTTGTAGTTTCAGTTGTTTTCTTTGTTGGTAGGTATATTGCTTCGAACTTAAAGAGTCAAATAAGTAATAATAGTAAAGAAAATACTTGATCTTTGTTAATTGTTAATTTGGAATGGTATTATTTTTCTTGGCAGGTTTCAAGGTGAGAGCGTCGGGCGGGTGCTTTTGCTGCCCGCTACGAGCTTTGTTTGTTTGCTACTAAGTACAGTCCGCAAGCTTTAAATAGTTTGAATCTTACCCAATGAATATGCTTGAATTTTTAACGTCCACTAAGAAAGACTTATTTAAATTGTAGGATATATTTTTTTTATTCAATTCATAAGACAACTTTTGGTACCTACACAGTAGGTGTTAGTAATACTTAATACAATGTTAGTAAATATAAAATTTTAAAATACAATATGAAGGCCCCTTATATTTGTTTTTTTTTTTCTATGGTTTCGTACTTTAAATTGGATAAATAAAATAAATTTAATAAAATCGATAATAAATAAGGTGACGTTATTAATAATTAATGAATTAATTAAATTTACAGAGAATTAAATATCAAGAAATAAATGATAAAAATATTTTTTTTTAAATGGATAAAAATTAAAGTGTCACCTAATAAAATTTTTAAAATGTCAATAAATGAAAAGAAAATGTCAACAAACATAGTAACAACAAATAAATTTCGTTATGTATAATAAAAATCAAAACAAATTAGCTACATGCATAGGTACCTTAAAGTTACCTGCCCCATGACTGATTCATGGGTGCATGTAAAGCCTGCCAATGCAGCATAAATGGCCCGTCCAACCTGTTGGCAATGACGGCAAGGATACTGTTGCCACTGCCCCGCACTCTGCCCGCTATCGAGGTCGCCCTCTTGCGCATACTAGCGTAAAAACAATCAATGCGCACGTCCGCAAACATTCCCGACGCGCTACAGAAACGAGGCAGCCGCAGCAGAGCCCTCAGCGCGTTATTATATTGAATGCGGAGAGCGCTGTAGGTTTTCCGCGAGTATGAAACCCACAGGCCACTCGTATAAAAAGATGTGCAATAAGCTCGAAAAAAGGTACCTTTGATTTCCTTGGAGCAACGAGCCAACCTGCGGACAATCATATTCGCCCTCACCGACAGCGCCCTCCTTTCTCGTTCAATATCAGCGTCATCCTTCACGTCAGACGTCACAATATGGCCAAGGTATTTAAAATTTGGTAACTGCTCCAAGGACACTCCGCCCAGCTTAACCGGTGGTATCCCCATCGGGCACTTGGAACCAGCTGTGAAGACCATAAGCTTGCTCTTTTTAACATTAGGTATATCTAAACCCATGAGTAAGGGCGTACGCCTCGCAAAGTCTTATGAGCTCCCTGAGTCCCCCTATCGACGCGCCCAGCAACACCATGTCATCAGCATAGCTGATGTTGTTGAAACATACATCATCAACATGACATCCCATGTGGCGGCTGAGCTCACCAACAAGATCATCGAAGTACACGTTGAAAAGCGTTGGTGAACTCTCCCTGCACTCCAAGCTATACGAGTCCGACAGAGCACTCATTAGGTAATACAGTATATTATATGTGTGTGTGCGTGTGTGTGTAGTGAATTATATGCAGTTTAAAAATAATAATAAATGTAACGCCACAAAACGAAGATATTTTTTATTTTAGCAGTATTTTCCTTGTTAGATTACAAGTAGGCCCTGACCTACGTCTACGCCAATAAACACGAAACGCAAAAATACTACTGTTGAAAAACACAGGAAATACTGCGGGTCTAAAGAGGCCACTATTGCTGAATCAGAATCATAATAACAATCGGTCAAATTTCATTTTCATCTTTATCGCTAACGCATTATTTAAAGTTTTTTGGAAAATTTGACAGTGACGGGTAGCGTGATGTGCTTTCTGATTCTGCTAAAGTGGCCTTTTTAGACCCGCTGTAAGTACGTAAACTGTTGATACAATTAAGCTCTCTATTTTTATTCTTGGGATTAATTCCCATTTTCATATAACCCTGCTTGATCATTAGATTTTCGCACATGGTATATTTGTCACCGGAAAATTGCAGACTCCGTAAGATTTTAATAAGTCTTTGTTAGATTAATTATTTTCTCGATGTTTTTACGAAAAATTGTTTTGTGTACAATAAATCCCATCCCAATTCAATAGTTTCCAACATATCCGCGTCTTATTAAGAAAAAAATATTTATAATTTCGCGCGATACAAGTGGAGAAAGGTAAAATAGGTCTGGCCGGTACCTAGCAGAAAAGGGTGGATAGGGTTGTTGTACTACTGTAGGGAGCCTAAAGTAAGATTGTAAATTTAATGTGCGACGCTGAAGGCCATACAACATTTAAAGGGGATAGAAACTTAGTGACATAGGCCCCGCCGCCTTTTCTATTTTTTTTCATAGTTGCGACCTATATGAGTAGATGCCAGTTCAATAAATAAAATAAATATTAGGAAAATGGTGCCCTAAAGTGCCACGTTGCCGAGATATTTCGAGATAAAGCCACCATGATTGTGACAATTATGACTATAGTTAAAAGTTGGCAAAGTGCGAGTCGGACTCGCGTGCAAAGAGTTCCGAACCAATTTCATTTTTGTGACATGTTATTATAATACCATAGAGACTATATACCTATTTCAAATAGGTATTCCTGTAATCTGTAGGTAAAGAACTATAAATCTGGATTTTTTCAAAATTTTGGGCCTCGTAGTTTCGGAGATAAGGGGGGGAATGGTAAATTTTGGGGTAATTTCTAAAATAATTTCAAAATTGTTATTATATTTTAAAATCAATTATGGAAAAAAATATTAAAACACTTACTGTAAACCCTTTAATGAGTTATGTCGCACGATATAGTTTGACAGACAGACAGATGACAGACACCCAAGTGATCTTTAAAGAGTTCCGTTTTTTGTTCGGAACCCTAAAAATGACTCGAGTATGTGCTTAAATGCGTTAGATTGAATCCAATCTTCTGCATTTAAACACATAATCGAGAACTCTCGGCATAATTTCACCATTTATATATGTTACGGGTAATGCTAGAAGATGGAGTAAACCTAGGTTTACCCGGGTTGACTTAGTATTACCCAAGCTTCTTGGGTAAAGTCCGAATGATAAGTAAAATAAATTTTAATTCTTGGTTTACCCATACTCAACTAGGTCTACCCAACTCGGGCTGGGTAATTTTAGGTGTTGCGTAATTTTCGAGCCCGTGGTGTAAATCTCGGGGGCCCGCGTTCCCCCGCGCCGCGCCGCGCCCCCGTAAAAAAAAGCTTCCGAGAGCTTGCAAATGAACTGTCGCTTTCAGGAGGCCAGGGTTATAAAAGGTGTAATTGCAAAACAAAATGTGCTACAAAGAAGTGTTCATGTAAAGCTGCAGGAAAATTTTGCAAATCAAAAAATAATTTCAATTTTATTAATAACAACGACCGCTATTAGTTTGTGCTATTAAAGCTATTATGTTTATGCTCTTCAAGCGATTACATTCGCCTTTGTATGTTTTTTAAATAATAAATGTTTAAAATGCCCTTGGATTTTCATTTCACTGATTAATTAGAAAAATTTTTAACATTACCCAGCCAGAGTTGGGTGGACCTAGGTGAGCATGGGTAAACCCCGAATTAAAATTTATTTTGCTTATCATTCGAACTTTACCCAAGAAGCTTGGGTAATACTAAGTCAACCCGGGTAAACCTAGGTTTACTCCACCTTCTAGCACTACCCGTAACATATATAATTTAAATACTACATATTATTTTGCGAAGTTCTTAATAAAGGACATGCAACCGAGTTGTTGCCGTCCTGATGTTCAGAGGGAGCGCATTCCAAAGGAAAATCCCTGGGTAATGAAAGAGGAGTGGATGGACCCACAGCGCTGTGAGCGACAATCGTAGAAGACGATTACCCATTGGTACTCGTAGAGCGAAGATTACTTATGCTATCGTGGTCGAGTGGTTTAGGGGTTCGCCTTGTACGCCGGTGGTTGTGAGTTCGATTCCCACGAGAAAGCATACTTTGTTAAGTTGTTTTCCAGTTTGGCTAGGACATTGCAGGCTTGAATCACCAGATTGTCTGATAAAAAAGATGATTCCGTGCTTGGGAAGGCACGTATAAGCTGGTGATCCCGGCCTCCAAATGGCGGTCGTCAAGTAAACCATGTCAGAGGCCCTTGACACGGTTTAGAAACTTCCGATTCTAGGGTGTGTGGGGTCGTTAGACCTTACTGCCCACACGTTATGTTAAGGGAACAAGGAAATATTAAACTTACATAAGGGTTTCTAAGTTTTATGTTAAGAAAGGAAAAACTTTGTTAACATAAAATACCAAACAAAGGGGAAAAAATAAAATGAAATTAAATAAAAGCCCGTAAGAAGTAAGAAGCTTAGTAAGCGTGAGATTTTTTAAATGTTTTGTATGGTATAGGTAGGTAGGTGTGTAGGAAACAAGTTAGGGCGGGTTGTATCAAACGGTTGGTTAACGTAACATACGTACGTCAAAAAGTAACAATTACGGAAGATCTTGCGTTCGAACGTTCGTTAAATAAGAAGCGTTGTTTCAAAACATTCTGGGATACATTCCTGCTCATGCAATAGCCAAGTTATTGACACGGGTCCTACCTAAATAGCTTTTTTACATTCCACCACTTGTTTGTGTCATCAGAAGAACTGGTATTGAGGAATTCAAAAGAACTTTCACAATATTGTTATATTTGACGCAACTAAAGTAACGTTAACCAGTGCTCAGACCATCTGTTAACGTAAACGTTACATTTTAACACGTTAACGCTGACATTTTGTGAAACAACAAACAACCCAATTTTTTGATTTAACGATAGTTAGCACCATTTTTAATGTTTACGCATGCGTTAAGTGAACGTGAAACAACCCGCCCTTAGAGATTCCCAATGGGAAGTAGTCATCCCGATTTGGCAATGGATATCCTAACTATCTATCTATACTAATATTATAAAGCAGAAGAGTTTGTTTGTTTGTTTGTTTGTTTGGTTGAACGCGCTAATCTCAGGAACTACTGGACCGATTTGAAAAAATCTTTCAATGTTAGATAGCCCATTTATTGAGGAAGGCTATAGGCTATATATCATCACGGTAAGACCAATAGGAGCGGAACAGTAATTAAAAATGTTACGCAGACGACGTTGCACGGGTCAGCTAGTACTTAAGAGTCCTATTACATTTTTTACGGAAATTCATGATTTTTGACGCTGTAATTATCAGCAGCAGTAAGATATTTTAATTATTTGATCCTGAATAACGATAGTGCCAGTCTCTTTCTTGTAAGTAAGAGTTACACATTTTCATTTTTCTTTTCGTGTAATTTACTATAAATATTTTACGAACTCAGTTTGCAAGAAAAAATGTCGGCGATGGAACTTTGACGGTATTCACATTGTTACAATCAATTCTTTTAAAAGCTAAAATTACTAAAAGGTAAGTTGAATGTTTTACTTGTTTATTGGAGTTCTAGAATTTCTTTAAATTCCTTGAGTTTTCACGGAAAAAAACGTAAAGAAAGCCTAATTTAAGCCAGAAATGTCTTGATTCAGCGTCCATTATATTCCAAATAAAAACAATTTTATCAAATAAATTAATATGATATAAAATTTCAATCCACAATGAATACGTTTCATTAGTTTTCGTTTGTCAATATAATTAAACAAAATTACAATAAATAAAATTAAAGTACTATATATTCTGCGTCAATTCAGCGCGCGCGCTCCTCAGTCTCGCGCGAGCGCCCAAATAAACTATAATCCTATTCAGACTAGTAAGTATCAAAATTGTTTCGTGGACTATAAATGTACTCCCAACGCAGACCAACGTAACTTCGTCTATTGCAAACGAGCATTTACGATTCGTAATAGGACTCTTAATATATAAAGTTGAAGAGTTTGTTTGTTTGGTTGAACGCGCTAATCTCAAGAACTACTGGTCCGATTTGAAAAATTCTTTCAGTGTTAGTTAGCCCATTTATCGAGGAAGGTTATAGGCTATATACCATCACGCTAAGACAAACAGGAACGGAGCAGTAATGGAAAATGTGACGCAGACGAAGTTGCGCGGGTCAGCTAAAAGCTTTTAGTAATAATATAATTGTGTATGTGAGATTGATTTTTGAAATGAAACTTGGTATGCATACCAGCAGTCCGTGAATTCGACACCTAGATACTTTTCATCTCGGAAGTATGTTTCCTTGGGATAGTTTTCGTTGCCTATGTTCTTTTCCAGACTACTATCCTCAAAAACTCCTTTTAAAATGGCAAGTTTGCCTTCGAGAACGTTCGATCCCCGAGCTCTAGACTCCCTGTGTGGCCTGGACCACCTCGTCGATCGGCAGCTCGGCATCACTGTTCACTGGGCCGCGTGCCCACAGCCTGGCACAACCTGTTCCAAACTCTCACGGTGTAACTTTCCCTGAACGTTTCGCGCGCCAAAAATGTTCGTCATTTTTTGTTGATACCTACTGCGTCCGGTGGTGTGAGGCTTCTTTGAATTTGGTTTTTTGGGTGTAATGTGTTTCTAAGGAGCTCGCATAGAATTGGTTCTGTCATCCATCGTCCTGGTCTTATCCTCAATATTAATATTATACAAATATGCGAAAGTAACTCGGCCTGGCTGTGTATTTGGGAGTAGGTAAGTTTCCTTCGGGTTATATCTGAAATTCACGCGGCTATGCCCAATGTATTCGCCCATTGGAAGGAGCTAGAACCTATGCGCATAGAATTTTCATGTCTATAAGGTTGTATTGATCTATTGGGTTTCATTTTCATTGATCGTTGCCAGCTTGAGCGCAAGTATAGAGAAAGTTTAATTTTTTCATGGAGTTTGCGAAATTAGGGAAATATGTTTGTTTTCATGTGTACATTGGTCCATTTTGGCTATATTCACATTGCCTATGGATAGAGCTGCCGTTGGGCATCTGCGGAGCGTCCGGGCGGGGTTTTCAAAAAGGAGGGTTTTAAAAAAGCTCCATTCGTTGAAAGATTAAAGGTAAACAAAACTTACTCAGTTAAAAATTAATTTGTAATTATTCTAAGCCGCAATAACGCTAAGCACGTTTTCGTCCCTCATACTAAGAGTTTTGGCTTGTTAACACTGGTTGGCAAGCAGTAGTAAAAAAATGTAATCTAAGCCTGGGTGAAACAATTTTTCGTGCTCGCTCCGCTCGATCTTGCATCATTGTTTCTACTTTCTAGTACTTAATTTAGCCACAGGTTGACAAAGAAACTTTTATCGACCTAGATATGAGTGGTTAATAGAAATTCCGTCTGTGGATCAGATAGGGTAATGATTTCGAGTTCACTTGACTCCGCATATTGCGCGTTTCTGTGCAAGTGGTGAAAAAACCGTAGGGTAATAACCCTAAGAGCTTTTAATTTGGCACTCGCTTCGCTCGCGGTTAGTATTGAAGTTTCTTGTGCGTTCGACTCTCAGATCTACGCAGTCCATAATTATGTGAACAAAGGCCTTATCTTCCTTTGGAAATATTTTAGGCCAGGCGCGCACTGGTGACTTTGTCATCGTAACATCTCTAGCACCTCTTTCGTAATTGTGAAGTGCAACAGAGAGATATGTGATGAGAGAGATGAGATATACTGTCACGGTGTCAAAAGTGCGCGCCTAGCCTTTAAAGTGTCTAAAATGGTTGAGTCAAATAAATGCTTCGAGTTTGAGCATAAAATTGTTTACTTAGGTATACCAAAAGCTGCCTACCTATTGAAAAAATTGTTTTCAAACTTATTAAAGTACAATACTTCTTGGTGGTCAAGGTTTCAAGGATATTTGCAGAGATTTATTTGGTCTGGCTGTCACCGGATTATTGAAAACACCGTAGTTTATAGCAAATAGCGTAAAATTGCATGTATACCCTTTGTTGTCGATAAGACATTGATATATTGTAACTGTCTCCTTTTGGTGGCATTTATTGCCTTAGAATTGAAAATGTTCGTAATATTTAGTAGAGTATATAATGACCAGATTTATTCAATAATCTGTTGACATAAACATAACCAATGCAGTGCAGTTCCAGTTCAAAAATCTCAAAGGTTAATCACAAAACAGAACTAGGTACCCCAAAACTAGAGCCCCACACAACATATGACCCTCACTCTACCTGCAAATAAGCGAAGTTCAATCAATTTGAAACAATGGCGTGCGAGACAGGCCGGCTCCGGATGAGCCACGTGACAGCTACCTGGGTGGCCCAGCATGGCCCAGCGCGCTAATCGGTATTGATATTTGTATCATGTTCGTAATGCCAAAGGATGGATATGTCAATAACGATTTTGGAGGTTAAGTTTGTAAATTAACGAAAAGCCTACAGGTACCTACCTAAAAAAGTAATATGATAAATGAATGGAACTTATTTCTTGAAAAGTAAAAGAGGATTTTTCATGATTTGGTAGAGTCCATGAAAACAGCATTATTCTTAAAAATTTATTAATTTATTATGTTAACATTATTTCCGTTTTCCTAGCAAGCGCTTAAGTACCTATATCCAAACATGGAGTTAGATACCTAAGCGAGAAAGTCCAACCAAATGATTTAGGTGCATACCTACTTATAAATAAGTTCCAAAAGAAGCCAAGAACTTTATTCTATTTGAAAATTTCTAAAAAGCTGACATGTGGATACCGATTCAAAATGCATATTGTGCTTAAATCGCGTTTCTACAGTAGCTATAACTCTAACAGCATGCAAAACTAGAAGCTCACAAAGTGAAGAACTACAAATTAATTACATAAATAGAATTAATTACCTACCTCATTACTTATCTAAACATCATCGCACCGCTAAACGATTCTCACCACAGAGATAAGCTTCCGCACGGCCGGCCATGTTAACCCGATACGTTGACAGCCACTTTCCCGCGCACAATATGTCATGTTTTTTTTTTCAGACGAGGGGTTGGATACAAACAGCCAATTACGGTAGGGGCGGGAGTGCACTTAGCACACTTGAAAGATAGTTTAGTCACCATCAACGTGGTGAACGGATCGTCCACTGCCCGAAATTTGTATTTAAACATATTTATATTTTTTTAACACCCGCTGCCTGGTGTTGCCATGGCGCACGCTTCGACCGCTACGTTTAATTTAATTAGTGAAAGGAGGTTTTGTGTGAAACTGTGATTTGTGATGTGTCCCGATATATTTTCGTGTTATTAGTGCCTTTTGAGAGAATTTTCTAGGATATTTGTTTTTTAAAGGTGTGTATACTTGTTTCTTGTAGGAATATGTTGTAAGTTATTGGTAATTTAATTAATATTGACAGTTTGTAGCACGTACACAGCGAACATTTTTAGAAAATAAATATTCAACACAGGAGTTTCCTAACAATATAACAGTTGGTAGTTAAAAAAAAAACAAAATAACTGGATTCCTACAGGAAGTTCCTTTAAATTGCGCAAGCTTGAGCCTCGGACTCCTAAAAGTGAAGGTAGGTTATTCACGCTACATGTTATAATGTACATATGGTGAACTTTAGAACTGAATAGTGTTGTTATTAAATCAATAGTCAGAGCTGAAGATTTGGTATTTATTCCATGTGGTTTCCGGCAAACATATGGCGATGAATAATCACTAGTTTGGGTATCAGCAAAAATATACCACTCCTTAACTCACACTCTTAAGCGGAAAATGTAAATGTAGCCAAAGGAAAAAATTACCTAGTTCATGTTTCCTTTATTCCTGCCCTAATCCGATAAATATTAGTTATGTTTACCAATCAGATCAGCATTTGTAAAAGATTGTGGGATTTCATGAAAAGGAAAAATGAGTTGAATAGGAAAATTGAGATATTGACAAATAAACTAAGTTTTTTGTATGTTTATAATACCGGCGGAAAGGCACATTTATACACCTTCATATTTAAATACCTACCTACATGTTTCCAAAATCTACCTTACTTACATTGTTGTTATGTCTTAAGAGTGTGTATTCCGTCCACTAGCGCCGCCAATCGTTTTTTATTAATTGTGGTAAATTTAAGACAAGTAGATAAAAAACCGCTCTGTAGTGCACTAAAGAAATGTATCTATTATTTTTTGACAGCTATTTTTAATACATAACTCATGGCTAAATAGCCAAAACGGCAATTATTGCTAAAAGTGGCCACTTTTAGCAAAAATATCGACTTTGGCAACTATTTATGTTCTAAAGTACAAAACATAACTCTCATAACATAATAAATACATTTCTTCAGTGCACTACAGAGCGGTTTTTTATCTACGTGTCGTAAAATTTACCACAAATAATAAAAAACGATTGGCGGCGCTAGTGGACGGAATACACGCTCTTAGGGTGACTTGACTTCCAAAAAAAAGAGCGAGCGAAGCTTCTTCTAAAATTTAGCACCTACCAATTACGGGGCGCAGCTAGATGACCATGCACTAGAGCTTGTCTCAAGAACACATGGCTGGCTGTTCATCGCCCCGGGCCATGGCCCTCGTCACCGTCACCCAAGAGTGAAATACGCTACTGTGTCTCGGCTTTAACTTCGGGATACAGTTGGGGTGATACCCAGAGAAGAACATCACCAACCTGCTTTTGTCCCATGTTAGTCGTTGTCGGTGCAACGCGTTTTTTTTTCCATTCCATCCTGTAGACCGTGTATCACTGACTTCTATTTCTCTCATACCATTTCTCTACTCCTTTTCGTCCAAAATTTACCTATAGTATGGACGAAGAGATAATATCCTAACTAATAGTATAAATGCGAAACTGAGTTCCTTTTTACGTCTTAACAGCTGAACGGATTTCGCTGAAACTTGGCGCTGGGGTAGACCAGGCTCAGGAATAGGACTAAGGATCGTTTTCTATCAGGGAGCGCATTCCCTTGGGATAAATTGAGTATTTTTGCCCCACACATTTCATCCTTTATTGTAAAACATAGAACAAAATACCTTTTCATCATTACTCATGCTCGGAAAGTAGGCCTGAAGTTGCCTGAGGAGCGGGTTGAAAGTAATACTTTGCAGCCCTAGGGAGAATCGTTTTCAACCGACAGCCGTCAAATTATAAAAAAAAACAATGATGAAAATGTTATGGCTGAATAGCTGGCCGGCCACAGTAAAAAAAAAAAACAAAATAGTCGGGAAAGCGGCAATCCGATCTTCATTTGCTTTTTCGAGCTTTTTTCATGCTTTCGTATAGTAGAGAGCTGTATTAACATGAGTTCATCAGATTCAGATTCGTGTTTTTATTTTTACTTTCCTTGTTTTCGTAATAAAAAGCATAGTGTTCACCTCGGGTGAAAGACTTATTTAATCCCTCTAACTATTGGCGCCCTCGCCATGTTCGGGCGTCAAACATCGTCTCGGAACTAAATCAGTTACTTTCACCTCTTGATAACAATGTACTATTCTCATCAGAAAACTAGGTATAGAGTCATCAAGCGGGTTAACTCGCGGTGCATAGCCAGTAATATCGATCACAATAAGGCTATTCTGCATTCATTTGCTGTTCAATCCGCTTACTCTGGTGCCCGCTAGACAGGATTACGGTGCTAATTCCTTACTTGCCACATAGGTAACCAATAATATAATAAAAATACATTCGGTATCGACATTAAATCCATCGGCTTAAAAGCATGGAACATTACCTACGCACCTATTAGGGCAGTGAGGCGATTTCGATTTTGTCATTGTGGATGTGGATATGCCAAAATAAAATAATAAACGCAACGTAGGTTCGATGTAATAGGCTAGATTCCATCATCCACAAATTGCAAAACTATTTAGTCCGTCAGTTAGAGTATTGAAAAATAATGAACACGTATTTTTTGTTTTTGTAAATCAATGAATATTGACAAAGATAAAACGCATAAAAACGCATGTAGATTCCTTAGGCACTTAAATTATCTCCGCGCCGGCGATCAGCGAGTAGCGATTAAAGCTTAACTCGAAACGAGTTGGCGAGTACCTAGCGAGTGAAAAGTTTAGAGCCGTTGTGCGACGGACGTTTACTTGTAACAATCGCTCCGGCCCGCACTATAGCGGTAGAAATTACCACTGGTTGGTGAGTTCTGACCGCCAAGCGAGCATCGCCGAGCGAGTGTCGCTCAGCGAGTACAATCTTTGATAGCTCTTGCTGCTGCGATCAACTAGTAGAAAGAGGTGGCTCGCCGGCAGTGAACAGCCAGCTATCGACTATAAATGTATGAAATATTCGATAGCCAATCGCTTCCTCGCCGGCGCGGGGAGACAAGTGTCTTAGGGAGTGTAGAAGAGCACTTAGTGGAGATGATTTCCCAAAACTCCTACGGGAACGAGAAAAAATCTAGTGTTTCGACTATTTTCGACAATCGCCAGCATTGCTAGAATGTGACTATGCTTAGAGCCTCTGGTGAGCTGTGGGTGAAGCAAACTGTGGCTTTTCAAGAAAATTCACGTCACTAGTTTGCGGTGCCACTTTGGCAGGAAGTCCTCCAATCCGAAATATACATAACTTATGACATCAGCATGACATTGACATCAATTTAACTATGTCGGGAAACTTAAGCGCTCTGAGCAATCAATTAAATATTTATTTGCATTGGTTTGATAAGTAAAGTTGGTGGTACATGAACATAGCTGCTCTAAGTACATGAATGATTAGGTGAACAATAGAATTAATGGCCTCATATTGACAATTAATTTTCTGATATGTATGTTAAAACAGAAAACTTAATTGATTAAGGCAATCATTGCTGTCGACACCTAGTACACATCTCTGCTTAACCTAGACGACAACACTAGACATGTTTAAGGGTTGTTCTCAAAAAAGTGGCACAGTAACCTGTCGGCCAGTTTTTAGTGGATACGAGTATTTTTTATTAGGGCTGCTGGTCTTTTTCTACACATCATTATACATAAAGAGACTTTTTATATGAAGGCCGAGTGATAGTGACAAGTTTAGAGTCATACATTAAAAAAAAAAAAATATTGTAATGCCACTTTCTCAGTAACTTGTCGTGTCCAAACACGATATGTCTGACTTTGACGTGAAATTAAAAATTAATACCTTTTAATAAGCACTTAAATAAAATAAAACACAATTCTTTATATGATTGTTTTAACGTGATTTTAATTGTTGCACATAAATACGCATAGTTCTTGAGATATTCATTCTCAAATTCTGTCCAGAGATTTTTTCTCCACAACCTGGCGTTGCACACTACTGTCCATTACCCACACACTTTAACGTTAGCAACACTCTATCCCCACGCGAAATGGGCCGACAGAATCTGGCTAACTGCTGCCAAAGAAAGAAGCGTTCAGTGTGTGCTGTTTTCTTAGAAATTACATCGATACATCGCAATCGGATTTTGTAACAGGTATGTTATCTATAATCTGACCTATTTTTTTTTGTTTATATGTGAATTGCTTTGAAATTTTTTATGCTAAAATATGTCATTAGGCGCCTGTATATGATTCTATATGTGAAACTTAAAACAACCTAACCGTTTTGTTGGTATCGAATGTTTACCTACGTTTTCTCAGTAACCTGTGTCTCTTTACCCTGTTGAAAATGCACAGGTTAAAGAGATTGCTAACAGGTTAAATATATATAACCCAATTTTTTAATACAAATTCATTTTACTTATGAAATTCAGATAAAATTACTTAGGTATCAATACTTTATATCCTTACTCGGTACATATTTGAGTTAGTTGATGAGTTAAAGTGCAGTTTATCAGCTTTTAAATAATTATTTTTCAAATTATTGAATAAATTATTATGACTATTTCGGTTTTTTTAGCTAGGTTAGCTATAAATGGTTACGGTTCAACCTATTCTTTTTTTTCATATTTTCAAAGATAAGATACCAAAAAATAAGAAGAGAGAAGATATATTAGCGCGAAAAAGAGAACTTGAAAGAAAGAGACATGAAAAAATTAAAAATAACCCAGAACTGTACGCGAAATATAAGGAAAAAAATGTCAGAAACGAAAAAATTAAGGAAAAGTAGTATTTATAAATAATTTAACACCAATGGATCAAAAAATGTTAAGATAAAAGTGGCGAGAAGATGCTAAACGGTCTTATCAACGTAAAAAAGAAGAAAAAGCAAGAATACAGCGCTTCATTGAATGCAACAATCCTCCTACCAGTGATATCGAGAACATGAATATAAATAATATTAGTGATCTTAGAGAACGACCATCAACTTCTGCGGAGCTTAATTATCAAAATAGAAGAATAACCAGATCGAATTCTAGGTCTAGAGAAGTTAGTCCAGCTAACTCGCAGGGTTCTTCGGTAAATTCTCGAATTGTATCACCCAATGCTCAAAAATTGGTTCGAAAATTGCGCTACAAAAAAGATAAGGAAATAGCATCCTTATGACTTAAATTACAATCAGCAATAAAGTTAAACGACACTTATCGCAAAAAAAATTCGAGACTGAAACCTCACAAGAAATTCGGAGGTTTGAAAACACCAACCGTCAAGATAATGTTCGTTCGGTCAACTTATTTCCCCAACTCCAAAGTTCTCCAAGTGCTAGCCAAGATGATCCTATTGCTGAAGGTGTTTTACGTTCTTACAAGAGCGCAAAATCTTACAAAATGAAACAAGTGTCACACAATCGTCTCCAGTTTTAATACTGATGAGATAACGTAGTAGTTGTGGTAAACTGAAGGATCGTTTGACCGGACCAGTATACCTTGATTTAGTCAGGTAGGCCGAGTCAACAGTCAACTATTAAGTTGTATTCTCTCGATGGTTACCGGCACGTTACAGGTACCATACCACCACCACACGAGGACGTGTGATAGTCAGTTCTGGCCGTGTCGTGGATAAAGATATCATTTAATAATTCGTTGCAGATTTGAGTATTGTATTAGTATTATACGCCGAGACGTCAGTTGACAGTTGTAATGGCGGCACGTGGACAGAGTCGTATTGGAGAGTGGGGATTTTGCCGAGCGCACTTTGGCTCGAGACACCGACTAGGACACTCGTCCAGAACGATACTGTCGGTTAACCTATTTCAATTATATTAAACAGACTTCTTCATTAATGTTATAAGTGCGAGTTCTTCTAACTTCTCGACACTTCTGCGAGCTCTTCTAAGACAGATGTGTTGCTGTGGAGTTTGTTGGCCACTTCTTCACAGCTAAAACACTAGGAAGTAGTAACGGGCGGGCGTTTTGGGGGACTGTCTATTTGTAAGTTTTGACGTTCAAAAGTACTAGCACTCAGCCACAGTTAATAAAGAGAGCTTAGTACTGTATTGAGTGTTTTATTCTACAATGATCCTGATACCACCGAACCCAAACGATGATGGCGCTATCGCTCAGCCGTCGCTGACGCCCTCGTCTTGTACTATTGATTTAAGACTGATTGACATATAATTTAGTTATGAGACAATTTACCTAGTTTTTGAAAGTTAAAAAACAAAAAGCATATTTATCATAATGTCCCTAGATGTCTTTTTAAGTTTTTTTTTAATAATAACTATTGCTAATTGTTTGAGACTAATTATTAAATTTTAATTTCGATTATGAGAATAAAGTAAAGTTCTTCTATTTGTGTTTGTATCTTATACATATCCCTAAATGTTTAAATTAATGTTTAATTCATTAGAGGAAGCTGTGATTTATTATTATTTTTAAAACCGTTATTTTTGTTATTTTATATAATATACTAAACGTTGATTTTGCAAGATTGCATTGTTTTTTTTCTGTAACCTGTTTATTTCTATTTAACCTGGTATCGTTTTCTCATTAACCTGTGCAATACCTCTTTAACCTGTGAGGTCACTTTTTTAGAAGGCTCTATTCCACTCAATTTTCAGTAAATCTGCTTCCCTTTCATTAATTCAGTTTGAGTAAAACACTGCCAATAGATTTCTATATAAAAAACTCGACATTTGAGACATTTTTTTAAATTGACAAATTTAATCGAGCCGTGCCACTTTTTTGAGAACGACCCTTAAAGAATGCACCGAATGATCAAACTTTTTAAAGGAGACCCCCTAATGAATAACTGTAGATATCTTCACCTGTTGGTATAGCCGATCCAGGACTACTAATAACAGGAGTATTTTCAGGGGATGCATCTTCCAACCCCGCCTCGGATAGGACAGTTTTTAACCGACTTCCCAAAAAGGAGGAGGTTCTCAATTCGGTTGTTTGTATATTGTATGTAAATTGTTTGTTCGGGCATAACTCCGTCGCTTGCCAACCGATTTTAACAATGATTTTTTTGTTGGAAAGGGAATACTTCCCAAATGGTCCCATGATAAGGAAACCAGGATCTGATGATGGCATCCCAGAGAATTCGAGGGGAGCTTTCGAAAATCGTATGGGCAACTAGTGCGTTTGTATTTGCAGTGATGTTGTTAGGTGTGGGGTACAACTAAAAAGTGAAAAAAAAAAAACTATAATTTCGGAAGTCGGTGTCAAAAAAAAACACCGAGTTCCGAAATTAAAGTGGATTTTTGTGGAAGTCGGTTTTCTAGTATCCCATTGATATAGATATACTTCTCGATTCTAGGTACCTCAAGTCATGAACTAACTTGGTCGACTTGTGCAGAGAAGCTTGCGCACTAAAGAAGACGGTTCAAAAACCTCACCCGATATGCTAGGTTTGCTTATTATTATTTTGTTTGCTCTTGACTCTAGTCTATGTCAGAGATGACACAGACAAAGTCTACGATGGAGCGAGCTTACCCAGATGTAGATCACTTTAACTTTGAAAATATTAGGGTTGTAAGCGTTCGAAAACACAGACGCAGGCGCATATTTGGTCTTTTAGAATATATTTTTTAATTTCTTATGTTGTCGTACGTTTATTGAAATCCAAGGAGGCGCAAGCGCACCCCTTGCTCCCCCCTCGCGGCCCCAAATACTGCTGAGCGTAAAGCTAAATAACCATAATAGTGTTGTCTGCCTGTCGTTTTTCTACAGATTTTACTTTGGCGGGTGTGCGTAGGAACTCCACGACCTGATCCCACCATCGATCGCTCTTTTACTACCGGAATACCAGACGTACTGCAGGGTACCATCCGTACTTGGTCGATATCCCCACAGTCGTACCCAGCGCTTCGCCTCCATATTTATTATGCGCACGGCTAAAGTGTGGAACTCTCCGCCAACGTCTGCGTTCCCGTCCACATATACCCGTCTGCCTTCAAAGGAAGAGTGAACAGGCATCTTCTGGGCAAGCTTGCTCCATCATAGACCCCACTCCAGCGCTTTCCATAAGGCGTGATTGTGGTCAAGAGTAAGCATAATACATAATAATAAAAAACAATTTGAGCCTTTTTCCAACTACCAGTATTTTACATAGAGCGATGCCTATCTTTCCATTTTTCCTCTACAAGCCAGTCAACATTGGTACAGTAAGCAGAACCTGTCTCTGAATATAACCTCAGATTTGCTGATTTAGCTTAAGAGGAGCTCGTGCCTAAAATACCAACCGGGCTGGTCCATCTACAGGGTTAAGCAACACTTGTTGAGATCGGTCCGTGGATGAGAAACCATCTTAAAATACCGAGATTACTCGGTGCCTCCGAAAGCACGTACTCTTCTTTGGTTAAGCTGATGGTCACTTGTGGCCTAGAAATCTGACAAGTAGTGTCAGATTTCTAGGCCACAAGTGACCGATCTCAACAAGTGTTGCTTAACCCTGTAGATGGACCAGCCCGGTTGGTATTTTAGGCACGAGCTCCTCTTAAGCTAAATCAGCAAATCTGAGGTTATATTCAGAGACAGGTTCTGCTTACGGTACCAATGTTGCGGTAAGAAATATTACGGTGTAAGCCGATACGAGCTCCTATAAAGGTGTTTTAAGTATAGTACCTACCTACCCGCACTGCGTCGGTGTCTCCGTGTGTTAAGCTTTATAAAATACCCTGAGTAGTTACAATTAACGTATCGTCTAGTTTGTCGTGTAAGGCTGAAGGTCTTCATATAGTTATAGCTCCCCAAATTTAAGTGTAGTCACACAAAAAACATTTAAATTGATTTTCACACCACCTGCACGAAAACGTCAAATTATTACTAAAGTACGGCATTCTCCTAACCCGCGAGCGGCTCCCCTCCGCCTCCGCTGCTAGGTGCAGCGAGCGCAGTCAAAAACTCAAAATGCTTTCCAAATTCAAATCGCATTATTGCGGGTTATAATGAAATTCAGTATAAAATTATTGCCCGGCGGCCTTTCAGCCTTCTTATTTTTTACGCCAGACTCCTATAACAATATTGTTTAGGTAGGGCAGAGAGAGATCCTCTGCTCTTACTTTCATAACGCCTTTTTACTACTAAAAGCACTCAGTCCTGACCGATTTCGGCCATGGCGTCTAATCTCAACGGAGACCAGCAATCGACGCGGGAGATGACACAGTGCACAAGTAACTCTAATAGTTTAGTTGTAATTTTTGTGTAGTTTTGGTATGCGTCATGTTGACCGCAAATAATCTCTTTTTCTTTCTTCTTTCTTTCTAATCATACCTTTGCATTTGCACGCGGTAATTGTCTGTTAAAATTGTCATCTTAGTTCAAGCTTCGAATTCTGGCACCAGTCTATCTAGCCAAGGGGTTACGAGTTTCAGTTACTCGGTTGTGGACAGTGTGGGATTGCCTGTAACAAATTTTACCAAGAGGCCCCTTAAACTTAAAACCTTTGTTAAGTGAAAATGTCGATTGTTTTAATATCTAATTAAAACAATTATAGCCCACGACTATTATTTCTCACGGACCCCGCCATATTTTTTTTGTTTTTTTACGGGGCTGTTTAGAAATAAAAGGAAGAAAACAAGTTTTTTACCCATATAATACCATAGCAAAATACTAAATTAGTGACTTCATCCGTAGAAAACGGCTGTCACAGTATAGTAGGAGTTGAAGGACTCGTATGTGAGATAGATCCATGGTTTTCAGCGACATGTTTTTGTAAGTCTAAGTGCGAGCCCCCCCAATGCGCGGGGCTCATAGCATTTGCTACTTCTGCTACGTGGTTAATCCGGCGGCACTGGTTGTGGAGATCAGATAGGCAGTTATCAACTTTAATTTCAAGAAACTAACAAAAAATCCGACTTCCGAAATTAAAGTTATTTTTAACCGACTTCCCAAAAAGGAGGAGGTTCTCAATTCGGTTGTTTGTAAAATAAAATAAAAAAAAATCAAATCGGTTCATAATTATCGGAGTTATGAGGTAACAAACAAAAAAAACAACCGTATTGATAACCTCCTCCTTTCTGGGAAGTCTGTTAGAAATAGTGGTACTCAGCTGCATCCTGTTTTGAAAGCTCGCCCCAACATAGTTGGGAAAAGCTAGACAAATAAGATTGATCTCAGTTGCATGCAGCTTCATTCATCTCCTTCATAACCGAAAACCCTGTTGTCGCATAAACTTTTTAGCAATCGCTATTACTAATCATGATAAGTTTGGGGCTTATTTTGTTTAGATTGTTTTTTTTTCTAATGCTAAAGGTCTGGAATTATGAATCATCAATTAAAACTTCAGGTCTTATTAAGAAAAATATAAACAACGTGTAAGGATATGGGGGTCTTAAAAATTCGAAGTGAGGCTTTCTAGGGCACGTGGGGTATAATATAAAAGAGCGCTATTAATTGTTAAACTACGTTCACATCTCAGTCGCAAACTGTAAAATATGTCGTCTGGAATATTACAAAGGCTGCTTTTTATATACTCCCGATAATTTTCGGCACCCATACGGACGAAGCCGCTACCAAGCCAGTTAAAACTTAACTAAAAGATTGAACTCACATCACACACATCACACCGGTTCTTAGTAGAGCCTATTCTCATGCCGACCACCCGGCGGCAAAATGCCGTCGATCAGTTGTTGAAAATTAGTTATTTTCCTCAATCATGCACGAAAGTTCACAATCGGGTCTCTTTCAAACTTTCTGTAGCAGGTACCTGAACTATGCTTCTAAGAGTTTATATAAAATATTATGATCATCGTCTACCTATAGAAAAAATCATGATCAAATACCAAAATCTGAAATCTTTACTTTTAGGACTAATTCCACGCAGTCACGAATATCATCATTAAGTTTCATGACATACTACCCAAATGCGTTCCATAAATTCAAATATTTGCATTCAACTGTCTTAAATAACTAAATACCTCATCCTCTGAACTGCTAACTAAACCTAACCTCAAACATTCCAGCATGCCAACGCGCGACTACAAGCGACGGAAACTGAGCAACTGATCATCAAACAATGAGCGAAATCTCCGCCCCTGCGCTATAGAGATGCGCGAAACAAGGCGGGGCGATGGATTGCTACGTCCCAAACAACCCGCAATTCGGGTTGGTCGAGTATTGCCCGGCAGACCACGGGCTTTGCTGCGACCCTCTACAGTGTACCTGCGTCGAGAACCCCTTGAGAGAGTTTCCGGAGGAGTGCTGTCAGGTGTGTTGATAAAGAACCTGATTTGTGTGTGTGTGTATTTTTTTTTTGTGTAGTTGGATGCTGGGTGCTGAAGGCTGAAGGTAAAGATTTCACGGTCTTTGGAGATTTGTCATGTTTTAAAAATGTATTTCTAAACGAAATAGCGTGTTATCAATGGGGTATTGAGTAAATTATAACATTTTTTTCTGTCCTAAGTTAAGTTGGTATTTTGTAACGTAAGACAAAGAATACAGAATAAATTATTTAAATTTCACGCAACATATTATTTGTGCAGAGACTAATCACTATTAAACTAAAGCTTTTAATTTACTAACTGGGACCGAGTTCGAGTGCCTAGTTTAATAGAAAAGTAATTATTTACTACTAGCTGACCCACGCAACTTCGTCTGCGTCACAATTTCCATGAATGGTCGGCTCCTTTTAGTCTAAGCGTGATGATATGTCGATAAATGGGCTATCTAATACTGAAACAATTATTCAAATCGGACCAGTAGTTCCTGAGATTACCCCCTACATTCAAACTTAGAAACACTAGACGGCAGAGGAGTTAAATAGTTGAAGTTGGATATGAAGGGATTTGATAAGAAAAAAACTTCGTCCTATGTTGGGCGTCAATATTGTTTTAATTGTCATGATAATAAATATCGTCTCGTCAGTATATAAAATGATAGTTTTTTTTATTTCGTTATGGAACGAAGTTGCCCGTTATCTATATTTAAGCCAAAGTGAGCCAACGAATAAATACATTATGATCACTTACATCGAATAATCGGGTGAATTTAACAGTCCCACGTTGGGCGCCAAGTTAAATGCTGTAAAAGATTTTTATTTAAATAGTTTATTTTTCTGTTCCTTTTGTCTTACATACAATGTTTTTTAATAAATAAATAAATAAATGGTGTGTATACAAAATGCATAAAATAGCTAACACAACTTATCGGGATTTGTAGATCTCTTTCGTATTTTTATATGGAATCAAACCTCCACTCTACATTTGTACAAAACATCTTCGAATAAATCTAGGCCACAGAAAGGATGGGATTTCAATCAATTTAGTTGTAGATACATATACTATAAGTTTGTAAATCGGTTTCAGTTTTGGATTCAAAGCTTTTTTGCAAATCCTAAATCGGAGAAAGCAATAAAATTATGTAGTTTAGTATAACTTAGTCTTTCAACAGTGAGCAACAACTTTTTTAGAGTTACTCTAATGTAAGCTTTTTTTTGTATTATTTATTTGCTATGTTATAAGGTATGACGGGGTTGACATATCCTTATTGGACAAAAACCCCTGAAATTATACACGGTGTCATTTTAATCATCTGACAAAGGCAGTCCAGTGAATGTCATTAAGTACCTGACATAAAGTGCCTCTAGGCGCAATTATTCTTTTAGTGTAATTCATGCAGATAACGGTACAATAAAAACTGGGGATCTTCTAGCGTATACCATTCACATCTGGAGTGAGGATGTCGACAAGCACGTGGAAGCACTTGCGATATACCTTGACGTCTCGAAGGCCTTCGACAGGGTCTGGCACGATAGCTTTATTATTAAGCTTCCTTCCTTCGGTCTGCCCGCCGGAATGTATGATTGGATCGCAAACCTGAAGGATCGGTCTATCCGATAGGTCATAGATGGCTGCTCTTCTGGACTGTTGGATATTAATGGCAGGGTTCCTCAGGGGTCGCTGCTTTCGGCAACAGTGTTCTTGCGGCATATTAATGATCTGGGGCTCTGACTGCGCTCGCTCCTAGATGTTTCATACTACTGTCACTGGCGCCACTTTTAAACTACCACTTATGTAGTCATTTCTCACTTTATCCATTCTTGTTACTTCCACATTCACATAAATCTCAACATTCTCATCTCCGCCACATGAAATATATTTTTATGTCATCAGTTTACAAAGTATAGTGAAGGTAGACAAAGTAAAAAAGGTAAGTTTTAATTAGGTGAGTCCTCTTTTACGAGCTAGCAAGACATGCCAAAAAGCTAGTAGTCCTGTGTGACCTGCCGGAGTCGCGGGACTATTCGAAAGAGATACCGTGGCTCCGGAACACAAAGGGCACTGAAGGAACATGGATGGGTTTTAGTCAGTAAGAGTCTGACACTCCCTCTCGCTCCGCCCAGAGCGGGAGAAGTCATTTGATGATTTCCCATCCCTAAAAAAAAAACATGTAGTCCTGTGTGAATTGTGAATATATATTTATCTACGAACAGACAAATGCTAAAAGATAAAACAAATACTAACTAGTACATATTTAGCCCGTTAAACTGGGTGAGATTAATCTCTAAGACTGTATTTTTTTATTCGTTTGGCTATATGCTATAGGATGTCTCTCAACTCAGTGTGCCTTTTGGCAAAGGCCTCCTCCAGTAAATACTTATACTAACTAGTACTACTCTTACCTAGAGTCTGGCCACGCTAACTCTGCAGAAGTAAGAAAATCTATGGAATTCGAAAATCTATAGATGGTAACACCGTCTATACTACGAAAAACTAATTTGATACTAGTTGTTTTTATTTTTGCCAAGTTATTTTGTTTATATTCTAATTTTTTCTTGGTAAAGAATAGTCATGACTTCAGCACGATGCATTGTGGATTTGATACGGTTTTTGAGGTAGACCATAAGTAGATACGATACAGGTTATAATAATTCTAGATTCTAACTTTTAAGAATCTACTGAAGCTATCGTTTATCTACACATTAATAATACTTTAGCCTTTACTTTAAGGAGATCTCTGAAACTACTCAAGGACAGTATTAAAATAACGATAGATTTTTGAATTATTAATCACTCTTAAAGTTCGTTCGCTGACTCCTGTATAAATAAATATAAATTATTTATATTTAATTTGAACTTGTATTGAATGCAATATGTGTTGGATGTACGTTGTACCATGTTTCATGAGCTTCTTGTCAGCATCATGAACAGGCTATGAGTATTCGAAAAAATGTTCTTGGATAGGTACATTTAATGGTAAAATAAAACGGAAAAGTATCAAAATCTGTAGATTTACTTACACGTCAACTTCTCGATATCTTGTAAACATTGTCGTTTTTGGCTAAAGACTGTCGTCTTTAGCATAAAAAACATCATGTTGTTCCTTCACATCTTGGAATTTACTTACCATGATAAATAATAACTCCCACACTCCACTTTTAATAGGTTTAACCATTTTTCTTTAAATTATATGAAAATCAACAAACAGCGTAAGCAATCTGACAGCTGAAGTACCACGAAAGTGACATCAGAAAAGTATACCATATAAAAAACTTTTTGGGGTTGCCCATTTATTCCATTGCAGAGTTAGCGTGGCCAGACTCTATTTTAACTTTTGGTAGCAAGGGTCGCTGTCCTAAAGCATAATAATTTTTTTAGACTTCAATTTTAACACGTTATTTCTATTTACAGCAGGAAAACGAGAACTGCTGTCCAGAAAATGGCGAAGAGCTAAACGCGTTAGGCGATACTATCGCTTGTTCGGCGCTGTCCTCGGACGAGGCGTGGCCGCCCGAGGACATGGGGTCCTTTTCACTGCCTCCGCTAGATCTGGAGCCGCTGCCGTCGCTGTTCCCTTTCTCACCATGCTCGGGATACAAGTAGGTCTAAGTGTACTATTAGTCTTTACTATCTATACTAATATTATAAAGAGATAAATTGTTTGTTTGAAGTTTGTAAGTTTGTATGTAGGGGGTAATCTCAGGAACTACTGGTCCGATTTGAAAAATTGTTTCACTGGTAGAAAGCTACATTATCCGTGAGTGCTATAGGCTATAAATTATAAAGATATCATGCATATTAGTCGAACTATCTCAATTTTTGTCTATCCAGGCGGAAAAAAATAGCTCTTACAACAGAGTTATTTGCGTGCGCTGCCTTAAAAGTTGTATATAATTGAAAACAATGTATGGCAACCTGGTCCGCCTAAAATAGTTCTACAAAAAAGTCCGCGGCACCATATTTCTATCTTTTATATTTTAACAGATATAGTAGCTTTTATGTGTTAAAAAAAGTATTTTTCGACGTACCTATCTTTGGACGATTTTTAAACCACAAAATATTAAACCTTATCGAAAAAAATGTTATTTTGATCACAAGAACATCATAGAGATACGATTTGCCCACAACAGTATGTCAATTGGTTGAATAGTTTCGAAGATAATATAAAATTACTAAATCGCAAAACGCCGCCCGCGCCGTCCATTCACGAACCGCATTAGAACATGCTTTGTACGGACGTTTTATCCATTACCCATAGACGGCGTTGTGCAATTACGTCATTTTTCTGAATCGTGGTGTTAAGATTTTCCGCGGATTAATGACCCTCTCCAGTTATTATTTAACTTTTGTCGTTTGGTAGGTAAGTTGTACGTAGTTGATTGAATGTTGTTGGTCTTTAAAATTGTTTTGGTTGCTCGGTTTCTCAAAACACAATTTATTACAATATTACTTCGTTCTCATTCTTCGAGTTCGAAGCTGTGATATTTCTGTTTTTGGGATATCGGACAGTTTCAGCGATTGTTTATCATGCCTTAAAGGATATCACAACTTTCCCGTCAGACATCCCAGACATGAGACAAGAGCAGCTCGAGTACGCCGTACGGAAGAGCCTCTCGAGGAATAGAGAAAATATTTCGCAAGCACTCGCTGGGAAATCTAGCTCCGAGCGTTCACAGCGGCTTGCTAACCAAAGCTGGAGAACATCGCAGGTCCGTGCTCGGGAATCTAGCGCTGAACATGCACAGCGTCTCACTGATTTAAAGCAGCATGGCTCTGCAACAAGGGACAGGGAGTCTAACGCTGAGCGCTCGCAGCGGCTCGCTAGCCTAGCTACATACATATTACTATGCAATAAAAACAAAACCCTCCTTTTGGCCGTCAGGAAATAAATCATAGCAGTCAGTACTAACCGAACCACACTCATAATTTCATCACAAGTTAAAATGTTTACCGCCCAACGAAGTGGGCACGGGTCAGCTAGTAATAGTATAAAGCTGAAGCTTGTTCACTTGAACGCGCTAATCTCAGGAACAACTGGTCTGATTTGAAAAATTCTTACAGTGTTAGATAACCCATTTATCGAGGAAGGCTATAAGCTATATATATCATCACGCTAAAACAAATAGGAGCGGAGCATTAATGGAAAATGTGATGCAGCCGAAGTTGTGCGGGTTAACTAATTTATGGTATAAGTGCCGTCTTTAGAGGAGGACATGGGACTCTTTTAGCTGCTCAGACTCGATTTGGAGTCGCTGCCGACGCTGTTCTCCCTTCTCACCATGCTTGGGAAAAAATAGGTATAGTTGTACTCTAACATTTTATTTTATGGATGGGAAATCATCAAATGACTTCTTCCGCTTTAGGCGAAGCAGAAGGGAGTGTCAGACTCTTACTGAATAAAACCCATCCGTGTTCCTCCTAATGCCCTTTGCGTTCCAGGGCCGCGGTGACTCTTTCGAACATATTATGCAACCCTTCTATGCTGACATGATCTCTTTGAGGCGCGCGTGGAGCACAACGCGCCGTCGACCCGGGCCTGGTTCTGATCAGACAGCGAGCCACCCAATGCTCGCCGTCCGCAGGCCCGACCCTACGGTGGCCGGGAATAGCCCTGCGACTCCCGACGCCCGGCGCGTCTTCTTCTGTTGTGGTGGCTGGGGTGTGAGGTTTACCTCTCCCTCACGCGTTCCGGCCTCCTCCTTCGCTTGCATTACTGCTTCGCAGAAGGAGGTGACCACTTCCCATGCCTCCTCGCTCCAGACCATGGCTTGAACCAGGAACGGTCGCGAGAGGTCGTCGCCACCTATCACCTCGATGAGGACCGGCAGACCTCTAGGCGATCCTCACAGTGTTGACACCCGGGCATAGTTGTACTCTACCAGGGTTGTCGTGCTGATAGTTTTACTTAACCAGGTTTGCGGAATTTGTTCGGAAGAATTATCGCGGCCCTGGGACGCAAAGGGCATTAGGAGGAACACAGATGGGTTTGAGTCAGTAAGAGTCTGACACTCCCTTCTGCTTCGCCCGAAACGGAAGGAGTTATTTGATGATTTCCCATCCTTAAAAAAAAGGTCTAGGTGTACTATTCGTATCGACCGGCAGTACTCTCACTGCTACGAACAGCATGCGTAGACACCGTAGCGCCTCGTAGCGCGTCGTAGCACCCCGTAGACGCCTACGCGCCTATTCCGCTTGAATTTTGAAGCAAATTAGCCGAATAAGAAGTCGCGCAAAGGGTTCCGAACGAATAATGTACATGTTTTTAACATGTTGCTTCGAAACCTATATATACTGCCTATACGTTCTCCTGTAATTAATGTAAATAAAAAGTTTTGGAGCTAAATAATTTAATTAATTAGGTCTACCAACAACTGTTTACACTAATTCACAAACAATAAACTACTACTAACTAGAAAAAAAAAAAACTCAAACTGCTGTGTGTGACATATCAAATGAAAGGGCTTCCTGTAAACGGTTTAGAAGTTTTTCAAGAAATTAGAATGCCTAAGGCCAGTGAATCCGCCTCTGTACATGTGTGTGCGTAAAGTATTAAATATATAAAGGTGTTTTTGTTAGTTTCTTCGTATTTTGACACCGACTTCCGAAATTAAAGTTATTTTTTACTTTGTAGTGTTTTTTTTTTAAGTCGGTTGTATTTTTTTGTAAAAAGTTTTTTATTTTTCACTTTTTAGTGGTGCCCCACACCTAACAACACCACTGCAAAATCGCAGAAAAGCAAAATACGCAATTTCGATTATCAAAGAATCATCTAAATAGTCAAATTCCAGGTATTTCGATTTAAAATCCAAAGTTCGTAACCGATTTTGATATGATTTAAATGGGACCAATCTGCAAGTATATCCTTTCAGATAAAACAAGAATATTTCAAATCGGTTCATAATTGTCGGAGTTATGAGGTAACAAACATAAAAAAAAAACACAATCGAATTGATAACCTCCTCCTTTTTGGGAAGTCGGTTAAAAATAAAACATAAACTCTACATAGTGCCACAGTCACTTATGGGTAAACTAAACACCACATAAACAAAAAGAAAACCATGACAAGTAGGTAAATATTGAACCAGTAAACTAAGTAAAATAAATAACACATAGTAACATATGCTAAATATTGAAAAGAAAATTTCTTTAAAGTTACTCAATTTTTTACAGCTTTTTCTAAATTGTGTAAAATAGCTGTAAAAAAAAAATGTGCAGGTAGGTGTAGGTACAGGTGCTTTTTAAATTTCGAAAAAGCCCTGTACCACATGTACAGGCAATGACGTATATATCATTGTGTACAGGTGCTTTTTTCAAACTACCTTTTGGACGGCTTGCACTCTGACCGGATGCAGCATACATATTTTATGGAGCCAATTGGCTGTCTACGTCGTCGAGACTTGCTTGACCTTTAGTCTCTAGATAGTGTCATTCTGTTACCAATGCCGATGGTGAAAGTCGAGTTATGCTAAAATGCAACGGAATGGTCACGTGACATTTAGACAGAGTTTGTCAAACACATATTGAATCGTTTTGACAATCGCCTGCGTCACGCTATTGCTATCGCTGACAGACTGTCAGCTGTAGCATAGCTGTAGCAACTGGTTCTACTAGAAAGGTGTAGTTAAATAATGGTGAAAAATCTTGATTTATTTTATTTATTTATTTATTTTATTTCAAAAAAAAAAAAAAAAATTAAGATTTGATGTGTCTCTATATTTCTATAATCTTTAAACTCAGTTTTAAAATAAGATGTGACTTAAAACCAATGTAAATACAAAAATAGCGGTTACTAAATCAATTTAAACATTAGTTTAAACAGCGTGCAGTTTACTTGTTTAATATGTGTTTATGTAGGAAGTCACATCAAGATTGTTTATACTATTCTAGTAAGGAGCCTCTTGAGGAATTGACTCGTGAGGCTGGCATAATTAATTTTATCCAAAAGCATGGTTGAGTGGCATGTATAAAAGTTTTATAAAAATTCTAATTTACCACATACCTACTTTTTAACCCAGTTGCATAAATAGGCTGATTTCATAATTATTCTGTAGCGTTGTGAAAAGCGGTCAAATCCACCGCAAGTTAACTAAAGTTAGCGTAGTCGTTTAATCTGCGAATCTACGTTTTGATGTGTGGATCATTGTTACTTGATTTAAAGGAATGCAAAATCTTTTTCTTTTTTTAACAATTCATTTGCATCAGGTTCTGAGGTTTTCTTTACAAATAAACTACCTAGTATGAATAACTATTAGCTTGCGGTGTTCAAACACTTAAACCTAATGCTTTCTTAGATATAAATGTAAGCAGTTCCTACTTCAACGAGTCTGCTGTGTGGATTTCAAGGACTACTCGGGTCGCAAAAAAAGTGATTATTTTACTTGTACGATTAGATTAGAACGAAAAATACCTACAAATCAGAAACTTTATAACCTTAGAAAAAATATTAATCACAATACGCTTATATAATCTATGTATATGTAACCCATCACATACGTTACATTATATTACAGCCAAACCCACATAAACATAATACTACCCTTTACAATACTAACATCACAACAACGACCTAATCTAAGTTTAACAAAACGATGCGATCCACCGCATCCTTTTCTTTCCCCAGGAACGGCGCGGGCGAGTGCAGGGAGCGGGGTGGGGGGGACGCGGCCGATGTGCTCCTCTCGCTCAAGCACGCCGTCGTGCACGGGGACTGCGCCGCCGAGGCCGTGCACCCACAGGTATTGACATCTCTTTCACTCTAACTTACTTCTCCTTTAGCGGAACAAGGACGGATATATATGACTCAGTTCAAGTTTGTTTTAGAGAAACTATCTCTTTCACGCCAACTAACTTCTCTTTAAGCGAAACAAAGACGGATATATATCGGTTTTCAAGGATTTTGTGTTCCGTTCCTGTCTGACAAAAGGGGTGTTTTGGAGGGAAAATTTTGTATGGAAAACCGTGGAAACGGGGTTCCCGCCCTTTGGGGGCTTCGCTATGAAATAATTGTAATTAATACGGCATCTTGGATTATTATCGTATTCCCTTTATAGAACGTTTTGTAGGGCTTCGCAGGATTGATTGAAATTAGAATTTTGATGGATTATAATTATTTATTAATGTTCGTTTTAAATTGTTTTATTATTAAAAAGCCTATCTTTTTCGCTGCCTTTCGAACGTTATCTTCTATTTCTAAGACATTTCTCAGGTGGAATATTTGAATTGAAAACTCATCGATAAAAATAACAATGTGGGTGAATAAGTAGACAAAACAGCGCCGGCCCCCTCAGCAACTATTATAGATTTTTTTAACTATTGACACGCATACGTTTGATCACTATCTCACCTGATGGTAAGCGATGATGCGGTCTAAGATGGAGCACGCTTCCCTTTTGGAAATAGTTAGGTACCTCATGTACAGACCTTCAACTTAACAATACTTAGTAAGTGCCTAGTTACATAGAGGTAAAACGTATACATACATCAAATCAAATCAATATATCCTACGAAAAAGTACTTTGCGGAAAATATTCCTGAAAAGCAATCATGTGGTATAATTTTCTACTTACTCAAAGAGTGTAGGTTGAATAATATAATATAACACATAGTTTGTCTTTAGTATTTAATAAAGCTAGTCGAGAAAATGATTGAACGTGAATGCGAGCTATTGTTGTTTGCAAAGTGAGTCGGGCACAAAAGGAGTTGTCTTGTTCAAGTAATAGACGAAAACTTACAATACATTGTGTTTCAAGACTTTTATTTTCATATTTTTAGAAAGAATGACTAGTAAAAGTAATAATATATGTGTTACGGCTAAGGACGGTTGCAAAAATAAACTAAACATTTTTTATTTAAGTATTTAAGAATCTGGCCACGTGCGAGTCGGAATCTCACAGAAAATCGCGTTTCTTGTATAGGAGCCCCCTTTAATTTCTAATTTAATGTATGTTTTATTATTTTATTGTTATCGTATAGTGACAATAGAATTATACACATTTTGTGATAATTGTCAACTGTCTACCTAATTACGGTTCTTGAGATACATCCCGCTGATAGACGGACGGACGGACGGACGGACAGCATAGGCTTGGTAATGGGGTTCCATTGATTACTCTTTGGGTACAGTTCATTTAAACAACAACAAAAAAAAAATGTTATGTTTCACTAGGGATTTCTCTTGTATCGTGGTGTAGCTGGATAATCTTAGGTGAATTGCTATATATTCATAACATAAGAAATAAATTATTATTATATTATTAAAATATTACTTCAAGTTTTCTTGTGTGCTACGAAATAGCTACGCCGTAGACATCGCGTAGCACAGCGCGTAGCGGACGTAGCGGTGTTGCGAGGCTTTTCCTTTGTTAATTAACTAAGTGCACAGAAAATTTAGTTTTGGACTCATTAAACTAGCTTTTGTAGGTATTGAAGAACTAGCTGCCTCCGGTATTATTACTTTTCCTTTTATAGACTATTCCGATCATCATCTATCTAGCCTTTTCCTCTTATAGCGGACCGACTTCCAGTTAAACCGGATTCAGATACCAGTATTTTACGTGGAGCTGCGGCTTACCAGACTTTCACAACCATTAACTGGGCACTTCTTGGCAAGTCTAGTGATAGATTTTCTGGCTTCTAGCAATCCGTAAAGACTAACAACCGTGACCAACGACTTGGCGTGCGTCCCGAGGCACGGAGAAATCTCGTCACTTTAAGATGGTCACCGATCTACCAACAGACCGCGGCAACCGTTGCTTTACCTTGAATACCGACTCATACAGCTGATATTTTCTGATGAATAAGTTCACTTAACTATTGCAAAGCGCCATCAAAATCATTAGACATATAGAATAGAATAAAATTTATTTGATTTGAATAAAATTTATAGAATTAAATATATTCCTGCTTGGCCTTCTTTTAGACCTCCAGCACCCTTCAATTCAAAAAATTCATCTTGTAACCCCGCGAGCCATCTTAATACCGCCCGTGACCCAATTTTGGGTCGCGTCCCAAGGTTACGAAACGCTGATCTAGGGATTGTGTTAGACATTTTTCAAATCTACCAGAATGAAATGCTCTTAATAGGCATAGTTTCCACCATCAATAAATTGCAAATCTATTTAGTCCACCAGTTAGAGTATTAAAATATAATGGACACGTATTTTTTGTTTTTGTAAATCAATGAATATTGACGAAGATAAAACGCGTCAAAACTCGGGAGTGGGGGCTCGTGAAAGCACTAAAAATTATACCACGGCGTGACGTATTGAGAATTTTATTAAAAGCGTCGTATCTTCGTCAATTTTAGTTTATGTAAGAAAAGAAAAAGAAATAGGTAAATTTTTGATAATCTAACTAATTAACGGACTAATTAGATTTTTTCAGTAGACAAGCTTATTCAAGACATAATTTAATACGTCTAGTACGGATCGAAACTTCTCCTCCATCCACCTCATGAGGTATATTTGCCACTGGAAAATAGCAGACGCTGTAAGTTTAAATTATCGCGTAAAATTTGTGAAATGTCATTCTTAAAAAGACACGGATACATTGGAAACAATTGAATTTGGATAGGACTTGTTGTTTTCAAAACGAAAAAAAAAAAAAAAGCAAAATATTATGGGCAAAATATAATTATCTAGAAATTATAAAGATTTATTATATTCTTAGGGAGTTTGTCATTTTCCGGTGACCTATTCATAGAAACCTCTACCTGAATCGTAGTTACTCTGCCGGTCGATTCTGTCGACATCTCACCGTGATCACTTACGTGGAGTGAATGACAAGTGAGCTGTCGTGCCATTTTGTTTGTATGGTTTGACAGCTCACTTGTTCACTTCCCCTAAGTGTTCACTTCAACATGTTTACAGAATCGCATTGCTGTGTATTTGAGTTGTCAGAACTATAAAATCACAGACGTAGGTAGCGCGTAAAGATCTCTTACCTGCGCCCCACTGCCCGACGGCTTGTGTGTTGGGCGGTGCCTTAGCTGCTACCATCCCAAGTAGACTTTGTAAGCTATGCTAGCCGCCTGATAAACTTGCAATATTTTAGACCTTTCCCTAATATCCCTTCGTAGATATCCGAACCATAAATGATGAAACGTTCTTCACTACTAGAAAACGTAAAGGATTAAGATAGGCGTCGATTTAGAACAGCTTCTTGTCTTTATTTCTGCTTTTGATATTATGAAAGTCAATAAAAGGATGTGGGTCAATGACCACAATTGCACATTTATGTGGTGCCTACCATATATATCAATTCGTTCGTAAATAATAAATTGTTTAAACTTGAACTTATTTATAAGAACAACACGTCCAACAGGCGTAGTATTACCACGAAGATGTCTTTTTAAGGTACAATATCAAACAAAAAAGTAGATAAAAAAACCTTGAGAGATGACGTGCTCGAAGATGGAGCACTCAGGAGCACGCTTGCCTAGAAGTAACCTATTCACTCATGACTTAAAAACTCCCAGGTTGTAGCTATCCTTTGTACAGGAAGGGGAACATTTCTTCGAGAAAATTAGTAGAGAGAGATGGAAGTGGCCATGCATGCTACGCTAACTACATGTTCGAGGTGTGCGAGTGGTGGTTTGTTCCGAATTCTAATCACTTTGTGAATTCTAAACATTTTTTTTAACCAGCTGGTTTTGAGGCAATCAAGCATACTATAAACTAGGGGAGTACATTGACGATAAAAATGCTTGGCTCAAAGCTGTCCGCTCCACAGCGACTGAAGTGCCCGAACTTTGATGAAGATGTTAAAAAAATTGTTTGACCTGCTGAAGATTGTAAGATTATCTTTGCATTGTATAGATGTAACCATAATTTTGTAAACACTGACAACTGGTTTAAAAGAGCGTCCATGGAGTTTCTAGCACGTTCTTCTCCATAGGATCTACTCTTTGGAACGTGTAACTGCCGCGCTGGAAATAGTGTCGGTGAGTGTTTTGTTGCAGAATAACTTGTTGCTCTTGTCGCTAGCGCGGCAGAATTAGCTTCATCTATTTGACTGACAGACCTTAACTATTCGAAAGTGCTTAAAAACTCGTCTAATTGAAATAAAGGATTTTGTATTTTAAAATCCAGCCACGAGCTCCTAGAAGATCCTTCCTAGAAGATGGTCCTTGAAGATCGTCCCGTGCGGCTGTTATTATGACGTAATAACAGCCGCACGGGACGATCTTCAAGGTTAAGCAGTGCTTGTCAAGGTTGGTCTGTGTATGGGTGACTATCTTAACATACGGAATTTCCTTCGTGCTTCGGAAAACACGTTAAGCCGTTGGTCCTGAATGTCATTTGTAGATCTTTGGCAGTCGTTAAGGATTGTCAGAAGCCAGTAATTCTGACATCAGTCTTGCCAAGGAGTACCGTGTTACCCAGTTAACGGGTTGTGGAGGTCTGGTAGGCAGCTGCTCCACGTAAAACACTGGTATTCAGCTGAATCCGGTTTGACTGGAAGCCGACACCAATATACTAGGAAAAAAACTAAAAGGCTAGGCAGATGATGATATTGCACATTTATCTGGCGCCCGACATTTAGAGAGCTGCTAATAAACTCTGCTTCTAACTTCTTTCCTACTATCCAGATGATGGTGAACAACGGTGGCTACCCATACTACGAGCACTACGGCGGGGCGCCGCTCTTCCCCACCATGTCCGTCAACGTCTCCATGAACATGACCATGCACGGCTGCCCTCCGGAGCAACTCTGTTCTCAGGTAAGAAATAAATGTTGAAGACCATATCTTGTACTTTCGGTGATGAGATCAGGGATACGGGGTAGCTACTGTGCGGCCCTGCATTAATAGCTTGGCAGTTAAATATTTTGGTTTTATATAAGTAGTTATTTTTCTTCTTGTAGTAATTGTTTTCTTTATTGTACGTCATTTCTGACGGAGTAAATGGGCTATATTTCTTTCTTCGTCTGCTTAAAAAGTCGCAATATAATATCAGCGACAATAAAAGTAGGGATTTATCGATGGGATTTGGGTCTTTACCGACTTCAAAATAAAAACCGGCCAAGTGCGAGTCGGAATCGCGCACCGAGGGCTCCGTACAAACCTGTAGGTATATATTATAAGCAAAAGTTGCGATTTACGATTTATGACGTGTATAAAAAAAACTACTGACTAGATCTCGTTCAAACCAGTTTTCGCTGGTAGTTTACATGGTAATATACATCATATATTTTTTTTAGATTTAATATTTTCTTATTTTAGAAGTTACGGGGGGGGGGGGACACGGGAGTGGAAGTGTCTCTCTCGCAAACTGTTCAGTGTAGAAAAAAAATGATATCAGAAAGCTGTATATCATTTTCGAAAACCTATCCATAGATACCCCACACGTATGGGTTTGATGAAAATATTTTTTGAGTTTCAGTTCTTAAGTACCCCCAAAATTTATTGTTTTTTTTTTCTATTTTTGTGTGAAAATATTAATGCAGTTCACAGAACAGAACACATCTACTTACCAAGTTTCAACAGCATAGTTCTTATAGTTTCGGAGAAAAGTGGCTGTGACATACGGACGGACAGACAGACAGACATGACGAATCTATAAGGGTTCCGTTTTTGCCATTTGGCTACGGAACCCTAAAAAGGACGAGGTTCTCAATTCGTTTGTATTTTATATTTGTTTGTTAGCACCGATTTGAAAAATTCATGTCAAAGTATTTACTTTCTGATTGGTCCCACTTAAATTTCATAAACATTGGACGGATGGTTTGGCTTTTAAATCAGAATAGCTGGAATTTGATGACAAAAAACCGTCATCCATCGTATTTTGCTTGCCTGCGAGGTGTTATTAGGTGTGAGGTATACCACCAAAAAAGTAAAAAAAAAATTACAACCGACTTCCAAATAAAACGATTGGTAATGTCGTATCTTGTCAGAGATTCGAGACTCTGTGGTCACCCCACATACCATACTACAGGATGTACCATTAGTTTTTACTGAACTACACTGAATTGACTTTTTTGAAGAAAGGGGAGACCTATACAGCGGATGAGATCTGTTAAAATCATGATTTTGACGGCATGTAATAATTGACGCTGACTATTTCAATCTCGAGAATTTAAGTCTTCTAGATTATAGCTATTGGATCAGACCAAATCCAATAGTAAGTACTTTAAAGTGACTTCAGGACATTCTGACTGCAAGCCCTGAAGTCACCGTATAATCTTTTCGCTATTTTATGTTTATATATTTATTTCATAACTTTCTTTTGAACTTTTTTAGACCTCTTTCTATCTTTTGCTCTTAAAACTAATTTGCAAGAAAGCTAAAAACTTTTCAAAATGTTTTGCGATAATACCTACTTCTGCAAAATAATCCGCAAGTTCGATAAAATAGCTTAGATATACACATTATTCACCTCTCCCCCAGATGCAATGGAACCAAAACGCTTCAACGCCGTCAGTCAACGTGGTCTACCCTCAAACACAGAACGTGATCAGCTCATCCACCTACCCGTCAGCGACCTACTCCTTCACAGCGGACTTCAGAACACCGAACCAGAGCGACCCTCTGATCACCGCCACTTCTACCTTCAAGCCATTGCTGCAAAACCCTCAAAAACCAAACCCGAACTATTCGTTATTCCAGCAGAAGCCAAACTATTCGAACCAGAAGAGTTTGGGTCCGAGCTTGAAGAGGCCTCCTGCGAAGCTTTATGCCCAGGAGGCGCAAAAGGATCAGAATATGGGGAGCGGGTATATTGTCAATCAGGGACAGATGCACCACCCTCATCCCCAGGAGTATGGGTATACTGCGTGTGTTAATTCTTCGGGGAAAGTTCCGGTAAGTTGTTTTTTTCTTATTCGGAAACGTTCGCGTTATCTGGTGCCAGAAAATCTGACACCAGTCTTGCCAAGAAATACCGCGTTACCCAGTTAACGGGTTGTGGAGGTCTGGTAGGCAGCCGCTCCACGTAAAATACTGGTATTCGGCTGAATCCGGTTTGACTGGAAGCCGACCCCAATCTAGTTGGGAAAAGGCAAGGCAGATGATGATGATGCAAACGTTCGCATTAATTTCACAAAGATAGTATAAGGTACCTACGTATTCAAGCGCACCTGTTAATTTATTACGGAACAAAATGTATATTTATTTGAAGAAAAACTTAACTAATCTCTTAATTTGAAACAAAATTATTTAAAAAAACCGAAATCGATGAAAAAACTCAAAATCTTAACGAATAAGCAAATAGGTATCTTTTATTTAATTCAACCTGGCCTCCTTATAGGGCCAATAAATTCTTGTAAACTATCATTGGCTAAATGTCTTTAAGAAAGGCACCTAAGTAATTCGAACTATTTCCTATAAGGTGGGAGCCCTAAGCACTTGCTCCGAAGACGACGAACAGAAGCCCAACCTGTGTCGTATCTGCGGCAAGACCTACGCCAGGCCCAGTACACTGAAGACACACCTTCGGACGCATTCTGGAGAGAGGCCTTACAGATGTGGGGACTGTAATAAAAGCTTCTCGCAAGCTGCCAACTTGACTGCCCATGTGAGGACGCATACCGGTCAGAAGCCGTTTCGGTAAGTTGCGACAGTCGACAGAATGAAGGCAAATTATAGTAAGAAGCCGGCACTACTATGACTTGTCTATAAGCGTCCTCCACACTATCCCCGAAGTTGATCGAAGTTGAGTGAATACGATAGTGTAGAGGGGCACTTCGCTTCGCCTCGCCTCGGGCGACTTCCAGTTGCTGTCGGTTTTTGCGACCGAGTCAAAGGACTCGAAGTGTCACGAAGTTCGAACACGAAGTGTCTAACCACACTACCCGGCTCACTTCGGTTCGCGTCAGCCATCCTAATAAATACGCACGTATTTTTATTATGCGAGAGTGTACACATTACAACGGCAGTTGCCACATTAACGTTATCCATTATGCCTATCGTGAGGGGAACGGGGGGAACGGGCGACTGAGCTCCTGCTCGAGTGTGTGGACACGTACTTCGTACTTCGGTCAACTGGTATACTAAATGGTCTGGAGGACGCAATAGGGAACGTACACGGCGTTGACTATGCCATCTAGTGTTGCATTTTGGAAACTTTAACGTTAAGAATACTTGGCATTGACGCTTCTGTGCTGCCACCTATAGTTCCTGCACCGTCCTGCACGTTCCCTACACCAACATGATTTCACTGTAAGAAAGAGGCGGAGATACAGGACACATAGCTTCATCCTTCTTTTACAACGGAATCATGATAAGATCTGCCACTCCATTAGGTACCTATCTAAATGCTCAGACCTCTTTGGATTAACAAGTTTACTCTCTAGCATTAGTATCTAGAATCATCCATCAGATGCAAAAATTACAGAATCTGATTTGAATAATCTAAATATAAAGGAGTGGAACTCTCTGCCTGCGTCTGTGTTTCCGAACGCTTACAACCCTAATCTTTTCAAATTAAAGGCTCGACCGCACTGTGCGACACTGCGCGGCAGCGGAGCGACGCGACACGTAACAATGTTCGCACTTGAAGTGTCGCGGCGCGTAGTTACGCTGCTGCATAGTGCGTTATACCTCATACAATTTCTTACAAAGAATATTTTGCCGTTGCGTGTCGCGTCGTTCCGCTGCCGCGCAGTGTCGCACAGTGCGGTCTAACCTTTAGAGTGAACAGGCTACTTGTGGGTAAGCTTGCTTTATCGTAGACTTTGTCTCTGTCATCCCTGACCTAGACTAGAGTCAAGAGCAAACATATGACAAGTAAAAAAAAGTTAAAAGTAGCAACACTATAAAAGCACAAAAAAATTGTTAGCTTAACGAATAACAATTAAGCGTCCTTGAATTACTTTTCGTAAGATCCCCAAAGACTCCCTTAAGATGTAGAGATCTCGGTCTTTTGTAGGATCTTTTTTGGAGATCAATTGTTTTGGAGCTCCTGAGTATCATAAGCCCCAGGAAATATCCAGAACAGTAGGTATAGGTACAAGATGGTGAATAAAGACTCTAATAGAACAATACTTCTACGAATAAATTCGTGGATATTTAGTCTAATACTATCTTTCATTCTTGTAGGTGTCCAATATGTGATCGTCGGTTCAGCCAGAGCTCCAGCGTCACCACACACATGAGGACACATTCAGGAGAACGACCGTATCAGTAAGCGCTTAGTTCTACTAATTTATATAATTCTCACACTGCTAACACTATATTTACTGGTACTTACGTTTTTTTGTGAAATCCCCAAATGACTCCTTACGCTCTGGCGGGAGCGGAAGGGATTGTCAGACTTTTACTGACTATATCCCATCCGTGTTCCTCAAAATGCCCTTTGTGTTGCAGGGCCACGGTGACTCTTGCCAACAAATTCTGCAACCCTGGCAGGCACTGGCCCTAGCGGGCCTACCCCATTCCTTATACCTACTTTCCTTAACAACAGGCAGACCGAAAGGAACAGAAAACTTTCTATTGTTTCAAATATTATTTTAACAAAGTTTTGGCCTACGGCGGCTTGTGCTGTTTCCGGAAATAAACTTTGGCAGACGGAGTATTAAAGTTTACCCTGTTTCTTTTTGTCAAACTTTTTTATGGAACAGGTGTTTATTTGTAACTCAATTAAAAGTGTATTATCGTGATAATTAACGATAGACGACCACGACTAGAACCAACGCTTCCGACTTAGCCCGAAGGATCGCCAAACTGGAGTGGCAGAGGGCAGGACTGGGCACATTACTCGCAGAACAAATAATAATAATATCCTTGGACATTTCACACAACGCCATATAGTCCCAAGCTAAGCAACCTAATGCTTGTGTGATGGTAACGAGATGGCTGATAAACTACTATATACCTTTTTTTTGTAAATACATACATATTATACATAGAAAAACACCCAAACTCGGAACAAATACATGTAGGTCCTACAAATATTTGTTCCTTGCGGGAATCGAACCCGCGGCATGCTGCGCAGCAGTCAATCGCTCAACCACTGCGCCAACCGTGTCGTCAAAATGGTCGATGGGGCCGAAAAGTTCTGGAGTGGCGACCGCTTACCGGAAGAGACTTACGAGCAGGCCATAAGGTGGACTGGTGACCTGATGAGGGTCGCGATTAGCCGATGGATGCGAGACGCACATGACCGGTTGTTGTGGCGACTATGTCCAGCAATTGACGTTTTTCGGCTGATTTGATGATTTATTTATTCATTTTTTGGTTCACCAACAATTGTATACACTAACATAAGCACATTACACAGAAGCAACTGATTAGGATAGAGTGTAACAATCTCTTACAGGTAAACTCTACATGCACAGAAAACGTTGTCGTTACCTAAAAAAGTCTTAAATCTTATCAACAAAGCTGCTCAGAAAACTCAACAAATCAATTGAGCTAAGTAAATAAAACTAAATTAAACTAATTTAAACTAGATAACACAAAGGTAGGTAGCCTTAATTAACCCACCCAGCGAGATTATACAGAGCTACGAAACTCAATGTTCGGGGAGATACTTATAAAAACTGGCTTTCAACTTGCCCAAACCATCAAAATGGAGGTCGATCCGATCACTGCAACCATTCACAACCTTGCAAAACCTCGCGTAGGGAGAATTTGCACCCAAAACCGTTCTTCTCTGCGGAGGACAGAGTGGTGTTATAGATGATGAATTAACGATGTATTTTTTCTCCCTTATCAGGTGCAGATCTTGCAAGAAAGCGTTCTCAGACAGCTCCACCTTGACGAAGCATTTACGCATCCACTCAGGAGAAAAGCCCTACCAGTGTAAATTGTGTTTATTGAGGTACTTATGAACCATTTTAATTCACTTTCCATGATCCACCTCCAGTTTCAATGACCGCCAGAAGATTGTATACCTAGACTAGCTGAGCCGCGCAACCTCACATTTTTCATAGACGCTCTGCTCCATTCGTAGTAGCATGTTAGCGTGATAGCCTATGGCCCTCCACGATAAATGGGCTATCCAACACTAAAAGATTGTTTTAATTCGAACCCTACTGGTTCAAATTAAAACAATTCCTGGGATTAGCGTCTAACCAAACAAACTCTTTATCTTATTCTATATCTCTTTATATTATTTTATCTTATTCTATAGTACAGTGACAGACTAAGACAATTCAGCACAGCTATGACAATATACAGTACATAAATCTAGAGTCCAATTATTACTGCCGGTCTACTCTGTCGACTTCTCTCACCGTGATCACTTAGGTGGAGTGAACGACAAGTGAGCTGTCATGTCATCTTGTTTGTGTGGTATGACAGCTGACTTGTCGTTCACTTCGCCTGAGTGTTCACTTCGACATGTTTACAGAATCGCACTGCTGTACAAAGTTTTAAATATCTAACGTGCTTCATTAGTGACAATAGTGCAGCTTTATAATATTTTTTTTTTTATTTAAAATATATTTTTAAAGTTTAAAATTTCATATAATTAAGGCTTAAATAATTATTTTAATTATATTTCATATAATTCAATTCATATATTGTGCTCGTTCGTATCAGGGGATTCGGGGTCCCCTGATACGAAAATTCGTGTCCCTTCTTAATACAATATCTAGTGTTAAGCAAATCACTAAGAACCTTGTTTCCTCAGGTTCTCCCAATCCGGTAATCTGAACCGCCACATGAGGGTTCACGGCAACATGTCAGGAGGGATGCTCGGCTGACACTTGCAGAGGTGCGGCCTCTCCGCCGTCTACTATTGAACTACGGGACTACGATACTACGAGTCTACAAATACGGCAACCAAGTGTGGTTTGAAAGGAAGACAAAGACTTAGTGAAGATGTGTTTTTAGTCAAGTAATTCTAAGAATACTTAAAATTAAGTCAGTGGTGAAAGAAAAAGTGTTAAAATGTTGCCATAATATACTATCAAGCTTTAGACCTGCCTAAGTAGTTTCTGGATTGAAAATGAAAATTGAAAAATGATTGGTTGAAAGTTCTTTCAGAATTTTCAACATCAATCGCATCTCTTGACTTGTGTTTCCCGTGTGATGCGTCTATGCTTTCTTTAAAGAAAGTGGGTGTGAGTTGTACACAGAATTATAAAATATTTGTAACGATCAGTGACGATACAAAATTGAAAGGTAAAACGGAAAATACTGAGATTCAGACGCCATCATATCAAGCTACCCGTTTACTCTAAGCACTCCTAGCATCAGCGGCTGGCCGCGCGAATGGCCGCTAGTGATTGTACGCACTTAACCGCCACTAAATGACAACCGGATGCATATTAAACTCGCATCGCATATCGACCCCGCGGCTGATCGCAAGTGCGTGCGTAGGCTAATTCTCACCAAACATTTAAAACTTTTACCAAAATTTTCCTAATAACCCTTGATTTTTTAGCAAATAAAGTTGAAAATCTATTAAACAAATTTGACAGATGGTTGTAGCTCGATGTGCTGGTGTCTGTACCTTCAAAAATAATACACAATCTTGTGTTACTTGTAGAGTAGGTAGTACAAGTACCTACATAATCGAAACTAAAGTCTAAAGTCAATGGTTAATACCTACTTAGCCTTTACTTAGCCCTAAGTTTGTCGTATATTTCCATTTTGAAAACTATAATGTAAATATAACAAAAATGTGAAAATATTTGTACATAACTATTGTAGGTAGGTTAAGATTAAGGCGAAGTGAATATAATATGCCAATATTTCAGTATTCAATTGATCTAGTCATTAATTAATAGCACTTTTATAAAATTAATGTTGCATTGACAAGAATTTTTGAAATTCTTTTACGTAATCTAATAGTCAATCCAGTTAACCCTGTGAATAGAAATATTAATTTTAGATTGAATGTTGCACTTATCAGTCACCTGTATCAGTATTATTATTATAGCATAGCTTTGTAAATGAAATTATGAAATAAAATAAATAAATAAATTCATCAAATCCATCTTGTATTATTACACGATAGCGTGCGATACCCGTGCCCACTTCGTTGGGCGGTAAACATTTTAACTTGTGATGAAATTATGAGTGTGGTTCGGTTAGTACTGACTGCTATGATTTATTTCCTGACGGCCAAAAGGAGGGTTTGGTTTTTATTGCATAATAATATGTATGTAGCTAGGCTAGCGAGCCTCTGCGAGCGCTCAGCGTTAGACTCCCTGTCCCTTGTTGCAGAGACATGCTGCTTTAAATCACTGAGACGTTGTGCACGTTCAGCGCTAGATTCCCGAGCACGGACCTGCGATGTTCTCCAGCTTTGGTTAGCAAGCCGCTGTGAACGTTCGGAGCTAGATTTCCCAGCGAGTGCTTGCGAAATGTTTTCTCTATTCCTCGAGAGGCTCTTCCGTACGGCGTACTCGAGCTGCTCTTGTCTCATGTCTGGGATGTCTGATGATAAACAATCGCTGAAACTGTCCGATATCCCAAAAACAGAAATATCACAGCTTCGAACTCGAAGAATGAGAACGAAGTAATATTGTAATTGTGTTTTGAGAAACCGAGCAACCAAAACAATTTTAAAGACCAACAACATTCAATCAACTACGTACAACTTACCTACCAAACCACAAAAGTTAAATAATAACTGGAGAGGGTCATTAATCGCGGAAAATCTATCTATAAAAATGACGTAATTGCACAACGCCGTCTATGGGTAAATTGGATAAAACGTCCGTACCTACAAAGCATGTTCTAATGCGGTTCGTGAATGGACGGCACGGGCGGCGTTTTGCGATTTAGTAATTTTATATTATCTTCGAAACTATTCAACCAATTGACATACTGTTTTGGGCAAATCGTATCTCTATGATGTTCTTGTGATCAAAATAACATTTTTTTCGATAAGGTTTAGTATTTTGTTGTTTAAAAAATCGTCCAAAGATAAGTACGTCGAAAAATACTTTTTTTAACACATAAAAGCTTAGTAGCTTTTATGTGTTAAAAAAAGTATTTTCTAAAAATTATATTATAGTATAAATATAGTATTTTCTATTTGTTTTTTTTATCTGCTAAAATATAAAAGATAGAAATATGGTGCCCCGGACTTTTTTGTAGAACTATTATAGGCGGACCAGGTTGCCATACATTGTTTTCAATTATATACAACTGTTAAGGCAGCGCACGCAAATAACTCTGTTGTAAGAGCTATTTTTTTCCGCCTGGATAGACAAAAATTGAGATAGTTCGACTAATATGCATGATATCGTTATAATTTATAGCCTATAGCACTCACGAATAATGTAGCTTTCTACCAGTGAAACAATTTTTCAAATCGGACCAGTAGTTCCTGAGATTACCCCCTACATACAAACTTACAAACTTACAAACAATTTTACCTCTTTATAATATTAGTATAGATTGCCTACAAAAAAGGAGTGTTATGTTTTCAAGGACCATGTTTTTTTTTTGTCGATGGCTTCTCGCAGCTATTGATTCTATAAAGCCATAGCTACTTAACCGACAAGGACCATGTATGTGTGTATGTATACTTATATGTTTGTCAGATTTTTATTCCACCTTACCTTCTAAACAGCTTAATTTTTCGAATCCAAACCGCGCTTTCATCTACCTCTTATTTGAAAATGGCGCGATAGCTCAGTGTTGTCAGTCACGAAAGGTGGTTTTCTATCTGCAGTTTATCTCTAATGTAAATAAAAATGATGTAAATTATTTAAATCTCGGATTACTTTATTGCAATGCATACTACAAAAAATAGTCATAAAACGAGAAGCATATTCATTGCATAGAGCAGTGTAACAAGTCTGTTACTAGCTTTACTTTATTTCTGAACGCATTGATAACATTCCCAAATAGGGGTGGGTTGGAACAGATAAAATTAGAAACCTGTTTCAGTTCCAAAAACCAGTTCCAAAAAAACAGCCAGCTCCACTGAAACTAAGGAATCATTGATTGCAACAGGTTCAGAAACAGTACCTGCTCCTGAAAAGGTCAGAAACAGTGACAGGCAGGGAACAGGTTCTATCTTTTTCTATTACAATGAACCAGAGGAGCAAAGAGATTATTCCAAAGAACAGATGTTGTCTCTTTCTATTAATAAGTCAGAAGAGAATGGAGCATGTTCCATTTGAAACTGTTTCACATAGCTGTTCCAGGTCGTTTCGTTTTCTATGTCGAGTTACGGCTACTACGGTTGTTTGAGGAACAGGCGAACCGCGAAATAGGTAGGAGCTGTTATTTCGGTTCTGAGATACCTGTTTCATGATGTACTTTGAAATACCTGTTTTTTTAAATGTTTCGATAAATACGCCTCACTCCTATTCCCAAGTAACAAAAGTTAATGAGTTTTTTGTAGGTCACGTATTTACACTTTTTTAGATTTGGATTGTAATTATTTTTAAGGCGTGATTATGATAATAACAAGTTACAAAATTACTGTTTCATGAATTGGTGCATATTTTTTGAATAAATCTACCAAGTTCTTTCGTGAACGACCGATTCAGTATTTTATTGGTGAACTCCTAAAGCAGACACTAAACGAACTCATCAGTTTGACACATCATGATATCTCCGAGAGGTTTCCTTGTCGGGAATAAAGTAATTCAATAATTTGCGCCTGATACGGGTCAACCGGTGCTTTAGAGCTAAGAATTTGATAATACAGTTATTTACACTGTCTCTGTCTGTTAGTGAGGCGGTGTCGATAGTGTAAATATCCTATTACTACTACGAAATTTATTTCATCGGTCAGATCAGTTGCATTTGGAGGTGTAAATCGTCAATTAACTTGTAAATATGACTGAAACTTCACCGGATGAGCCGAATTCTCATCGAAAGGACTTCATTTGCGGGGTTGTTGAAGGTAATTGTTGTTATTTTTAAGTGAAAGTATGTGTTGTATGTTGTAGTTATACATCTTCTATATAAGTTTGTAACGGAGTGAATGACCTAAGCTTCACTATTACAGGCTTTTACGGACGGCCGTGGACTACTGAACAAAGAAAAGATTTGTTTCAAAAGTGAGTATTCTTTCTAATAACCTAATTAAATAATAGATACTCACATATTGTATAAATTATTTGATTCCTCTTCAAAATTCTTGGTCAGCCGCTCCTAAGACGACCCACTGACCAGATGTTGGTTTTAATAGTTAAAGAGCAGTATTTACTAGATATTTCCTGATTTACATCCAATATTTGCCACTGAATAGGATCAAAAATTGAATAAGGGTATACTTTTACCTAGTTAAACTCATCAAGAACATAGTCTATGGTTTTATAAGCAAAATACCTACAGATGATCTAACAACCAGATAAGTCTAGAATCTACCACGGTAATCAAGTTACTTGAAATCAATACTTTCACTAACATTATTCATAGATAAGGTTCATTTTTATTGGTTATGGTTATCATAAAAATATATCTGCATAATTCTTGTTGCTCTTGACTTAATTACCAGCTGTTTATCCATCCACCTTTGAATGTAGGTGAAAGTTCAATGAACTTTTCTGTTTTTTATTGTACACTAGCTGATGCCCGCAGCTTTAACAAATTTTATTATTTTATTTTATATTTATTTACTTATTTTATAATATGTAGTGGCAAAGGTATGCAACATCTCGACTCTGAAATGATAATTTCTACCAACTATCCTTGAGAGTAAAAGAAACAGAGCAGAAACTTCCAAAAATAGAATACAATGTCGGGGTATATAATTTTAAATAACTTTGGGGGTTGTTGGTAGCCATTTCTTATTTGAAATAGACATTGTGATTTGTTCTAAAAGTAAGCAAAACATATTTTGTTGTTTCTTGGGATTACAAGCTTGTACCCCTGAATATACTTAGTGTCTGTTCTGTGATGGATATGGTTCTAGGGTTAATGATATTCTACACTTGTGTATTTAATTGCGTTATCTAAGTAAACATCACTAATAATTTTGTAATAGATAAATTATTACAACCATCAAACAATAACAATAACATACTTGAGTATGTGTTTACTTGTTAAGATTAGATCATAGTAAATTATCTTACTTGTGGAATGTATAAGGTTTTTTACTTTATGAATGATGAGCATTAATGAATTTTGGTTATTAATGAGCAAGACATGAATGGGTTCATATCTTGCTTTTAGAAATTAACTCACCATAGGCTCGCCAGTGCACAGATAAACCCTATGAGGTTATGTTGTGGGGCAAAACAATTGTAACTTTAGATTAAGTATTTTGAAAATAAACATATAAAAAAACTACACCTACCAGTTTTGTCTCTATATCACCCAAAAGATTGACAAGTAGAAAATGCCTATAACACATTAAGTGAGTGACAAAGAATGTCTAACCATTGAAAACTGATTTAAACTGCAAATTCACCCCATGGCTTGACTATAAAATAATTTTAATTAGTTGCCTATGCCTAAGGTATTTATTTGTTTTATTGACAAATTCAAATAGGAATCTTAACAGTAAGAAGAGAGAGTGTTTTTTAATTTGTGTTACAGTAGAGTCTAATCAGACACTTCAGTAGTACTTCGGCACATCTAGCAATCTGGCACTCTATGCACATAGTATTATTAGATTAGTACATTCTGAAATGCTTTAATTTGTTTTTTTTTTTCTAAGAATTCAGTAATCTAGGATTGATTTTTATAGTTTTCGATTAGTAAGACCACTGTTTATATGTGGATGGTAATCTCTTGAAACAGTTCAACTATTTAAAAATATTATTCACCATTTCATAGGTATGCATTGTAAGCGAGGAACATAGAATATTTTTACTTAAGAAACATAATCTGGTCTACTAGTAGAATTAAAGTACCTAACTGCTAAATTTCAACAGACTTAAGAAATGGGGCATGGATATGTACGTCTACGCACCGAAAGACGACTACAAGCACCGAGCATACTGGAGAGAACTGTACACCGTGGAAGAGGCTGAACACCTAACGTCTCTCATAACAGCTGCGAAGGCTCAGGGCATCATATTCTGCTATGCACTGTCTCCAGGACTGGATATTACTTACAGTAGTCAGAAGGAGATTACTACTTTGAAAAGGAAATTGGAACAGGTATGAAGAAGTCTTTGTTATATGGCTACCCGCCATGGTCAATGGGAGCCTATTACCAGGCCTCTGCTGTCCGTCCGTCTTGTCTACAAGTATCTCATCAACTGAAATAGATAGAGAATTGATTCTTCATGGTGTGCATTTCTATTGCTACTATAACAAACCCCCTAACAACAGGCTAGATTCCATCATCCACAAATTGCAAAACTATTTAGTCCCGCGTCAGTTGAGAGTATTGAAAATTAATGGACACGTAGGTATTTTTTGTTTGTAAATCAATGAATATTGACAAAGATAAAACGCATCAAAACTCGGGAGTTCGTGACGTATTGCGAATTTTAAAAGCGTCGTAACTTCGTCAATTTTGGTTCCCGTAACAAAATAAAAAACACGGTTCAAATATTTTTTGATAATTTAACTGACGGACTAATTAGATTTTTTCAGGACACAACCCTATTATTGATTAATTTAGAACCGCAATACTTGTGATTATAGTCCTTAATTGTTGCATGCCATACGGTAGAATGTACTGGATCCAAATGATTTTCTTTTTCCACCAAAACAATGTTTTTTTACCTACATATAAATGATTTCTGATTCTAATTCTGAATAACAAATTATATTTAAACTTAACACTTTGACAGCCGAAGATTTTAAAACGCGGATTCCATGGTTCGCCGGCGATTTTCGCCGATATTGCAACATTTATAAAATGAGAACTATCAATGATAAATCTATAATTATTTTTTTATTTATACTATTGACTTGTTTATTTCTAGGATAAAAATAAAAAACAGACGTAAATTAGTTTTTTTTATTTAAAAATGTAGAATAAAAAAGAGGTTTTATGGAAAAAAAAAAAGTCGAACATGGACTTTTGCGTGCTCAAGTCGTGTAATTTTTGCGTGTATGAAACATTTTGAAGCAAGGATGGTAGCATAAAGGCACGTTGCAGTCTGGGCAGTAAAATATGGTTTCTTTGCGTCCTCGTTTGCCATTGTTTTTCTTAGAAATGTCTGCACAAACTTTACAGACTCTTGCCACCTTCTCTTTTTTTTCGGTGCTCGGTATCCTTTCGAGAAAGTGCCTTCCCACTAGTCTGGTACTGCTGCCTACATGGTGTGGGCCACGTGAGGGTCCTGGTTCAGCCTCTGGTGCAGTTTGCAGCAGCTGGTCACCACACTCCATCAGGAACTGTGAGAATCGCGGGATATACGCAATACTTGAGATACTTCTTGAAATACTGGATTTTCTGGGGGTTCTTGCAGTGCTTGGTATGACCATCCATTACCTTCATCCATTTCTCTGAGGGTAAGTGCTGCTGCTGATCTGCGGGTAACGCCGCGCCCGCGTGTAGCCGAACGCACCGCCGAGCGACCGCGACCGAGGCGGGATCTCGTATTTCTTCGAGGTGTACGACCCCGGCCCCGTACATGTTCCCCCCGTACAGGTTCAGATAAGTCGTCTGACATGTCAGCATCAACATCTTGTCGATCATGAACCGATACAACCTCTTGCAAGTCTTGAATAAGGTCTGGAAAGAGAAAAAAACAACAAAAATATGTACGACGCAAAAAGGCTACATTTCTACAATAATAACCCAACAAAATACAATAATTTACCTTGAATTTCAATATCTGGGGCTTCTTCAATATCCGAATCATCATCAGCAACCAAGGAGTCAATAATTTCGTTCGAATCGAGCCGATAACTTCGCCGTGAACTCGCCATTTCGCGCCAAAATTCGTGTACGTGCACTCGCAATAGCGGCGCGGGAACACTGGCGCAGCGCGACACTCGATAGCTTGTTCCGCTCACACCAAGCGCCCCACCACGGTTATTCTTACATGTGTGCGTAGCTAAAGCACTACACTATTATATCAATGCACGCCAAACACGGACTACGGACGTCGTTTTAAACAAACACTAAGAAAGTCAGTCACGTACTGAGTACGTGATCAGCGTCACAATCTTAGAATAATAACGCATAGAAACCTAGTACGAGTGCAAAAAGTGAGGCAACTAAAACTTAGCCTAATCCGTCAAACTTAGCCACCAGGCCGTCAGTACTCAATGTCACGTTCCGTCGAACACAGCTCGCGAGTAAATAATTGAAAATGACAGTTTGTTGCGTGAAAGGATATTAAAGCACATCAGGAAAACAAAAAAATGTGATAAAATAACATTTCACAAATAAGTACTCACATTCTATGCACTATTTTTACGTAAATCGATAAATAAAACAAAATTCTAATAACCTAACTTGTCATAACACAGTGTTGCTATTTGTGAGGAAAAAATACCCACATTGCTTTCATTCATGTTTTTCATTTTTGTAATTTTAAAATACAATACTTACTGTTAATTCATATCAAACCCGATGTTTTAACATTGTTTATAATTATAACCCATCAAGCATTCTGAACGCATTGAACAATATCTCATTCTTTATGCGATTTATTTCCTTTTATTTTGAAATAAGTTGAATTATACCTTCCGAAAAAATATGTCATATTACATGAAAAATCATGTTTACCTTTTCCAGTTCCCAACAACATAAAATACTTGCCTTGATAGCAAAATAGTAATGCGTCTTCCCATATTTTGTGGGTAACGGCTTAGTAATGGTATCACTGAAAGCTATATCTGTGTGCGTTAGAGGAACGTAGACACATTCGGCTCACGCACACAAAGAAAATGAAGTGGACACACGATTTTGCTCGGGTTTTGTTCTAGACGCGGCTTCTATGCGTTATTATTCTAAGGTCACAATACAATCAACCTGAGACGTACTCTGCACGTGATCGGCTGTGAAAGTGTATTTTAGGTTTATGGTATGGAACTCATGTATGTGTCCGACTCTCACTTGACCGGTTTTCTTGTATTTACGATAACTTTTTACATTTATAACTTAGCAAATGGTAATTAAATACTCTTTTCGAAATTTACTCATAGATCTCAAAACTCTATACTTATAGGTGAATCATGCATGGATTAATAGTTGACTGCAATAGCCACTTCCTAAAATTATCATAAAATGCAATTCTTATATTAAGGGAACAGTTTTGTATGCTTTCAATAAAAGCAGCAAAATGAGAATGAGAAAGTTTCTATATAATATAGAACGCAAATAAAAGTGAACTGAAAGCAACAAAAGCATTTTTATTTGCGTTCACTGGGTGAAATCATAACAAATAAAGTAATTTTGTGAAAGCACACACACATTTATAATATTTTTTTAGGAATATGGACATTAAGGTTGTATGCACTTACTTCGAAATGTACTATTGCAATGACCGTTGTAAAATATTCTTATGTAAGTATATTTTAGAATATTCTTTATTTTCAAGGTGTCCCAATTCGGCTGCACATGTTTCGCTCTTCTCTTCGATGACATTGAGCCGGAGATGAGTGAGGCCGACAAACAGATATTCCAGAGCTTTGCTCATGCACAAGTAAGTATTATAGGTACACTAGCAGACCCGCGCAACTTCGTCTACGTCACATTTTCCATTAATGCTCCGCTCCTACTTATCTTAGCGTGATATATATAGCCTATAGCCTTCCTCGATAAATAAGCGTGTTAGATAACACTGAAAGTTTTTTTTAAATCGAACCAGTAGTTCCTGACATTAGCGCGTTCAAACAAACAATCTCTTCAGCTTTATAATATTATTATCTATACTTAATATTATAAAACAGAAGAGTTTGTTTGGTTGAACGCGCTAATCTCAGGAACTACTGGTCCGATTTCAATGTTAGATAGCCCATTTATCGAGGAAGGCTATATATCATCACGCTAAGACAAATAGGAGCGGAGCAATAATGGAAAATGTGACGCAGAAGTTGCGCGGGTCAGCTAGTATAGTATAGATTACACTATAGTAACTCCTTTTTGTGGATGGGAAGCCATCAAATGATTCCGGGCGACACTGGGCGGAGTGGGACATAATGTCGGTTTTAGTCAGTAAGATCCTTCAGATGCCCTTTGCGTTCCAGGGCCGCGTTAACTCTTTCGATCAATTCTGCAACCCTCGCAGAATTACAGTGTTCCTGGTCTCTGTATCAAGTTTAGGAACCTTTAGGAAACTTGCATAATCCTTATGCATACCATTGGTCACAGACTGCTCCTGGCTACAACTAGTAGGTAGTAGACTAAGGACTCCGTTTTCCGTACTTAGACTCCCACTTGGACCATTGTACGACTTGTTTGTGGGTGTCCTGCTAACATAGCCAGCCTGGCTCCGCCCAGAAGTGCAGAAGCTTCCTGATGGCTTTACAGGCCGTTGGAAGAGCGACCGATTGGAGAATTGTGTACGGAAGCCCCGGCGAACCAAATTATGGTTGCGATGAATGTCAAGAATATAATTTTTGATTGCTGACAAGTTCTCTACAGTATAGATACGTTTTTATTAATTTAGTTAGTTTAGTTCTCATAGTCAAAACACTGCATCATGGCGTAGGCTTACTGTTCTTTTCACCAAAGTTGTTTTAAAACAAACACGCTACGCTGCTAGACACGGCTAAGTGGCAAGCCTCGAGCTAACGGCCTTCAGAATTACGAGTACTAGCTCGCCTCACTGCGCCTAGCTGATATATGCGTTATCTGCAGTAGGATTTGTTGATAAGAATGTGCAGTTGCTATGGTTACAAGTTACTTGGAGTTGCGTTTGTTTTCAGACATTTTTTTTTTATATTTTCACGCACGAGAAGCTTCGCAAAGTAAAATGTATCATTTTGATAACTTTGCAGGAACCTTTAATAGATACGATAAAATATAAATATTGTGTCCAATATTTTGTTGATAATCTAATGAAAAAACTAAATACAATTATTTTTTATCGAGAAAACATCGCTGTACTACGTTATGTTTCTAACTGTAATATTAATTGTTTTATCCAAGTCTCAACTGCCTTCTTGGTTTCACAATCGCAACCGCGACTGTAGCAGCTCGGAGTTTGGAAGTTATTGTGACATGGTGTCACACTAAATTTCTGTGTAAAACCGTTGGTCCTGCATCTGATCTCGTGTTAGATTGCCGTGTCATCGGACATCCAGACGCACTGCAACTGACCATCCCTACCTTGTTGTTCGACCAATTCGCACTAAGCGTTTCCAAACGTCCCTACCATTCCACCAATTCGCACTAAGCGTTTCCAAACGTCCCTACCATTCCACCAATTCGCACTAAGCGTTTCCAAACGTCCCTACCATTCCACCAATTCGCACTAAGCGTTTAAGATAAGATAAGATAAGATAAATTTATTTGCCCAAACATGTGTACACATACAAGAATAAAGAAACGTGCATGCAGGATTACAAATAAAGAAAAGGTTCTGACATGTTTGCCACATATTATGGCGTCCAAACATCTTTTATAATGCGCACCGCAAGGGGTGGAACTCTCTGGCTGCGTCAGTGTTTCCGAAAGTTCGAGTGAACAGGCTCCTTCTGGGTAAGCTCGCTCCATCGTAGACTTTGTCTCTGTCATCTCTGACCAAGACTAGAGTCAAGAGCAAACCCATCACAAAAAAAGAACTAACAAAGACTGCACCTGCGTTTGCGCATAAACTTGTGCACTATAAAATCTTCCTGCGTACTTAGGTTTTGGGAATTTAGCTTCGTTAGCTAGTTCAGCTACCAAACTATTATGTGACCGTTAACAATCCATTATTCTCTATCCATAAAATAACCCTTTGTTCATATCCGCAGGTGTCAGTAACGAACGAGATCCACCAGCACCTGGGCTGTCCCCGCTTCCTGCTGTGTCCCACTCAGTACTGCTCCACGCGGGCCGTGCCCTCCGTCAACAGCTCCGAGTACCTCAACACGCTGGGCACCAAGCTGTCGCAGCAGATTGATATTATGTGGACGGGTATGTACAGCTTTCTTCTACACCCATATAAGAACAGGTAAACTTAAAGGTTAATTCAACAAAACGTTAACATGACGGAGTTGCGCGCTACAATTTTAATAAGGTACTAAGTGGTTATTTGTTTTACACATGATGGGTGTTAGTACTCCTTTTATTAACCTAAACGTTGAATGGTACATAATGCCTTGCTTTAAATCCGCATCTGTACCGCTACTGTACGTTTAAATAAATAGCCAACTTTCACCCGCGACTCCATCTACATGAAAGTCGTCAATTATCTCAGTATAGTGAAACTATCAGTTCCACTTGGATAATAGGGAATATGCATGAAAAAATATTCATTATCTATGCAGTTTATCTAAAAATATAACACTAACAGTGAACATTCAATAAAAATTGCTGTAAAAACAAACGAGATATATTTATTTTAAACAAATATATCTGTCCTTCTCGCGAAAACGCTATTTATATATCAACTGTATAGGCGTCATGGACTTTAAACGTCAAAGTCCACATCGGACTTCTCTCTCTAGTTGTACTCTTTGAAGCTTTATAACTTCATCGCTTATGAAATTTTTAAAAATTATTTTGTAATTGTTTACTATGCTAATAAGGTATTTCATTTTGCAAAATAAAAAATTCGCATGCATATTCTCTATTGTGTCCAGCGTAGGCGCTCGTCCCATTTATAAGCTGCGCATACGCAACGGCACTGTACCGCGCCAATACGTTGGTATAATATGAAATAAACGTACCGTTTAACAGTACGTAGTGACTGCGCGGTGGCAACGCCCCGTCTGTCGTACTTACGCACTCCTACTTGTTGCCATGACAGTTGTCGTTGTAAAAAAAAAGTTGCCCCACATTAGGAATAATTCTGGTGTGTGTGTGTGTGCTCGAAATTATTAGTCAAAATCAATCCATACAAGCATTTTTTCATTAAAATATCCAACAAACCTACATACGTAAAATAGCGCGCACACCGCAAACCACATATACTCGTAATAAACAACGAACTGCAACTAATAACCACGTGGGCGCTAACTGAATGGAAAAGGTCGTCCGCCACTGCTACTAACATGTTTAGTATACGTCACATCAAATGACATGTTATGACGCCATCGTTTGCTAGCGAGAAATAAATAACACAACTTGGCGAAGTGGGGTTATACAAAGTGCCATTTTAGTCATCTAACAACAGTAGCCCAATAACTACTAAGTATCAATGACTTCTTAGTTAAAATTTTAAATTTATGAACATTTGAATGATTAAAAAAAAAATTGCCTACCGGTATTAGGAACTGGGTCCAAGCTGCCGGCGGGGTTCCGTACCATTCATCTATAATAACGGCAAAAAAATCAAGTTTGTTGCATGGGAGCCCCCTTAAATATTTATTTTATTCTGTTTTTTTTTTTAGTATTCGGTTCTTGAGATACAGCCTGGTGACAGACAGACAGACAGCGAAGTTTTAGTAATAGGACCACGTTTTTACCCTTTGGGTACGGAACCCTAAAAATAACTTTACATAAAGGTTTTTATAGAAAAGAAATTGTTGACAAATCAGAAGAATATAAACACATTATAGTAAAAATGAAACGTAAACACACATTCAAATAAGAGAATATTTAATAAATATATATAAATATAATTTTTAAGATTCAATCAGTGACTAAAAAAAATAACACCTCATCTCTCATCCATCTTCTCACAAAATCTTAAACAGCATTAATGAACCGTGACCACTTTTAAGAATTGAATTGTCTCAGTGAGAAGACTTGTCTAGCAAAACATTTAGATCCAGATATTTCAATAATTAATTTGAACTTTATTTTGTGTATCAGTGAACCACGTAAAAGCTCTATTATTTATATTTAGCAACTTATTTACCATAACGTATGCTAAGTACAAACACAGCATTCCGCGCCGATCGACTTTTCCATGGATTGCTCATAGTTTGATTACACATAGGTAATGTTTACGATGTACCTAAATGGACATGTGGGTAGTTGCTATGTTGTGTTCTATTGTTTTTGTCCGAGGTTATTACACTTTTGCGGTAGGTGGATGAACTTTTGTATGTTGTTTGATTAATGCTGGTTTTTTGACGCATTAACAGCCTTATACGTATATGTAGATTCCTTTTTCTTTCTTTATTAATTTCTAGGAGAGTTAGAATTTAGAATTGGTTTTTCAATATTTAATCTAAACAAATGGTTAGTTTTTTTATGGATAACTAGCTGACCCGCGCAACTTGGTCTGCGTCACATTTTCCATTACTGCTCCGCTCCTATTTGTTTCAGCGTGATGATATATAGCCTATAGCCTTCCTCGATAACTGGGCTATCTAACACTGAAATAATTTTTCAAATCGGATCAGTAGTTCCTGAGATTAGCGCGCTCAACCAAACAAACAAACAAACAAACTCTTCTGCTTTATAATATTAGTATAGATTTTAAAGTATTATTCATAAAAAAGCTAACCATTTGTTTAGATTAAATATTGAAAAACCAAATCGAAAGACGTCTACGATGATACGAATAGGGTTTTTTACTCGTTTTTTTTAGGGTGTCCGTACCCAAAGGGTAAACAGAACCCTATTACCTACTTAGCCTCAGCTGTTCGTCTGTCAGCGGGCTGCATGTCAAGGACCGTCATAGGTAGACAGTTGACATCACAAATTTTTAGTGCTTTGACGTAGCCGCGAGGCAATACTATGTTTTCTTTGACACTATTTTATTTTAAATGTGTACCTGATGGTATATTGTCGAATAAATGTTTTATCGTTCTTCTTTCTAAAAAGCTCAAAAGATGGCGAAATTTTATGTGCTTTATGCGTTTTATCGCGCTTTGCGAGACAAGGACAGATAAATTACTCATAATAAAGCGTTACTTTTTATTTTCACACCGATTCTAATATAATATTATTTTCAGTATTTTAATTTCATTTTCTAAAATCATCTTCCTGCCCTTATCCCATGTTACTTGTGGTCGGCGCAATACGTTTTTTTCTTCCTGTCTGCCCTATCAGCCGTCAAACCTATCAAACTTTCACTAACTCCCTTTTCTTTCATATCGCTTCTTACACAATCCATCCATCTTTTCTTTGGCCTTCCTCTCCCTCTCCATCCATCCTTTGTTGTCCCAATGTTAAATACGTTTCCTCCCTCCTCTTCACATGACCATACCAAGATAAGCGATTTCGTTTTAACTTTTCAGTCACTGGCGCCACTTTCATTTTCTAAAATAAGTATACAAATTGTTGATACATTTCTTTCAGGTCCAAAGGTGATATCCAAGGTACTAACAACAGAAGCGATAGAAGAGATAACTCAGGTGCTACGGCGTCCGCCTGTCATATGGGACAACCTGCACGCCAACGATTATGATCAGAAACGAATGTTTTTGGGTAAGTTTATTTTTTCGTCAGCATGAAACAAAAGATTACACTCATCGATTAACAAAGCGTAATCAAAATTATTAGGGTAGTACAGTACGATTATTTTTTCTTTGCCGCTCCGAAGTTAGCTTTTAGTGACGACCGCGCAGGTCCCAACGCGTAAAAAAGTGTTACGTTCGTAGAATATTTTTCTGATTTAAACGTTTTGTATTATTAACAAGTAAGAAACACAACCAGTAACAATACAGTCGTATTGCATTGAGTAAGCGGGACACAAGTATGCATCGAACGTATACGAGGGACTGAGACTGCATACACGACCTACTCGCGCATGCGCTGTTCTATGTTTCTTGTCAAATTGACGTCCTGCGCAATCGATTGCGACGTACTTCGCATAGACAAAGAAAAAATAATCGTACTGTAGCTGGCACGGGTTGTGAGCACAAATGAATTCATGTGAGCGGGGTGATCTCGCCAGTGTACGGTAGGCGAAAGAAACTTGCAAGCGCAATAGTCGATGAGCAATGACTGACGAACCAAAAACGTAAAGCGTCAGAGCTGGCGTCGTCGTATCGACCAATGGAGAGTGTGCTCACGGCTCGTGCCGGTTGTTATAACATTCGATATTTGTTTTACACATATACACGAAATATTTTAATATAGAAATGAAAAACATTTGTGCATTCAATTTATTTTTTAAGCAGACATCAAATAAAAGAGATATTTTATATTTATTATTGCAGATGTAGATTTGAGATCAATTTCAATATCAGCATCATATTATAGAGACATTCACACAAGGCATTTATTCAAAACAGTGATACATAATGTGTATTTTTCAGGTCCATACTGCGGCCGATCACCCGAACTGATCCCCCTGTTACGTGGAGTACTGACGAACCCCAACTGCGAGTACAATGCTAACATGATACCGATCTGGACGCTCGCACACTGGGCCAGTTGTAGCTTAGATGCGCCTGCGCATAGTAAGTGTCATACGTCATTTATTTATTTGTTAAACATAGACCGTACAGTAATAGTTGTAAATTGTGGCAATGAAGAGTGCGCTATGTTATGCCAGAGGGCATACAAATTTTAATGTCAATGTACAATTCTAATGTCGATAAGCAATACTTATGAATGCAGTTATTGTATTTTATTAGCATGTAATTTATGTACATAATTAGAGTAGATGCCAGATAAACTTGCAATAAAGTACATTGACGTTTTTGGGACAGGTCAATAAGTTTATATCCCTTCGTGGATACCTGAACCATAAATTATGAACTGTTTTTCAATACTAGAGAAGGATCCCGGAAATGTACCTGAACCATAAATTATGAACTGTTTTTCATTACTAGAGAAGGATCCTGGAAATTTTTGAGATAGGAAGGGATTTCTGTTTTTGATATTAGGAAGTCAACAAATGTATGTGGGTCAGTGACCGTTATTTACCTGGCGCCTACCTTAGTTACAATGTTGAAGGGGCCAACGAACTCCAAATGCGAATTTTTGTCGTTGGTTATAAATTAGCCAACAGTATTGACCCCATGTGATTGTTAAGTTCTATAATAACATAGTCCTATTTGCAGTGGAAGCTGTATCCTGGGACATAAAGCTAGAGCGAGAAAGCGAACAAGGGGTTTGTGAAGACGAAGCGCCTCTCACTCTAGGGAAGCATGTTTATCATCATAGACAAGCACTCAGGTAAACTTTTTCTTAAGTGAAAATATCTCCAGTAACTATGTAAAAGCCTTCAATTGTGCTCACTTTGAGGTATTTATTCTTTCGATTATGTTTTAAAACAAAGATAAAATAAATATTTGTGTTTTTTAAATTTTCGTTGATTTTCTATCAATCTTCTCTGGTTAGACTCGACTACATTCAATTTCAAATTGAATGAGCTTTAAATTAAATTCTTGTCTTCCTTATTTATTATCTCTGTGTCTAAAATAAACGTTTTTATATGTTTTACAGACAGGCGATAAACGAATGGCTTCCAGAATTTTCAATCCCTAAAACCGCTCAAGGCCCTGTGATAAAACCACAACCTACCATCACAGGTAAGTCATAAAATAAAATATTATATTAAATATTTTGGTACACCCACCTATTCATCACAGTTCAGACTTTTGCAAAGCTTTTGACAAGGTCAACATACTTTGGAAATCGAGAAGAGATTTATTTTCTATCCCTAGATTGTTGCGTTCGTCCGTAGTAAAGATCTCTGCGTATCAATAAGAGATTTAAGTCCATAACAGTTGAAAGGTTGACTTAAATTCATAGTAAAAGAAATCAGGAGTCCCACAAGGCATTTCATCGGGCACTACACTTTATCAAAATAAATTCAAAATTTCCATCGCTAATATTTCATAAGAGAATAATTGTTATTTGCACTATTAGCGCTTTCTCTATTTTATCATATTTTGTTACAGTACCGCCAGTCCCAATCATCCCGATCCTGCCATCAGTGAACACTTGCATGTCTCTGATGACGGCCACCTCCAACACTTCCACCACCAGCACAGCAGACATGGCGCCCGCGATACCCACTGTCAACACGTCACAGCTGCAGGCTCTCGCTGACGGCTGTGCCTCAGGGTCCAATGACCGACCTATACTGTCTACCAGGGTAAGTCATGTGACCTCCAGCACAGCAGACATGGCGCCCGCGATACCCACTGTCAACACGTCACAGCTGCATGCTCTCGCTGACGGCTGTGCCTCAGGGTCCAATGACCGACCTATACTGTCTACCAGGGTAAGTCATGTGACCTCCAGCACAGCAGACATGGCGCCCGCGATACCCACTGTCAACACGTCACAGCTGCATGCTCTCGCTGACGGCTGTGCCTCAGGGTCCAATGACCGACCTATACTGTCTACCAGGGTAAGTCATGTGACCTCCAGCACAGCAGACATGGCGCCCGCGATACCCACTGTCAACACGTCACAGCTGCAGGCTCTCGCTGACGGGTGTGCCTCAGGGTCCAATGACCGACCTATACTGTCTACCAGGGTAAGTCATGTGACCTCCAGCACAGCAGACATGGCGCCCGCGATACCCACTGTCAACACGTCACAGCTGCATGCTCTCGCTGACGGCTGTGCCTCAGGGTCCAATGACCGACCTATACTGTCTACCAGGGTAAGTCATGTGACCTCCAGCACAGCAGACATGGCGCCCGGGATACCCACTGTCAACACGTCACAGCTGCAGGCTCTCGCTGACGGGTGTGCCTCAGGGTCCAATGACCGACCTATACTGTCTACCAGGGTAAGTCATGTGACCTCCAGCACAGCAGACATGGCGCCCGCGATACCCACTATCAACACGTCACAGCTGCATGCTCTCGCTGACGGGTGTGCCTCAGGGTCCAATGACCGACCTATACTGTCTACCAGGGTAAGTCATGTGACCACCAGCACAGCAAACATGGCGCCCGGGATACCCACTATCCAATACCAGGGCAAGTCAGCGTTAGTTCTCCCCTGATTGGCACCACAACGACCGATTCCTTTCGCCTTTGAACTAGTGGTTAAATAATAACAGACGCAAGGATGATCTTTCCTCTGCATGGTCGATCTTTAAGGTTAAAGATCGACCATGGTGAGGTTTGTCTGACCGACTGTAACCTATGCCCGGACCATAATTAACGTATGTTCATATTAAACGTACGCAACGATATTTTTTGAGCTCTGACGGATCAAGGTACGTTCGGATGTGAGTTGATTAACGCTCATTCACACACTTCTGTGCTGTACCCAGGACACGTCGGACCGCGGCCCGGGCTCGTCCCGTAATGTTTTTCTGTTATGTTATCAATATAATATGATAAATTACAAACATTAACTTGACCCACAGTGAATTCAAGTGCTGCGACGTTAAGCTCACTGGTTACTACAAAATTCACTATTAAAACCATCAAACTTGCGAAACGCGAATGGAGCTGAACGATTTTGAAAGAAAGAAAGAAAATATGTTTATTCCACCAGAAATGACGCACAAAACACGAAATTAAAAATAAATAAATAAAATAAATAAAAACTTTATTTCCACTTTTACAATTTTTTACAAGTACTTTGTAGCAATTTCAATTCTTACAAACATATTTGTTACAAATTGTATGTAACATAGGTTATCGACCTCTGACATCCAAGCTAAGATTAAACTTGTTTTACCATTAATTACATCAACGGACTAATGCAGATAGCTTGAGCGAAACATAAGACAATTATTTGTAAAAATAGAACAAAAATAAAAATAAAAAGCCTCTCCTTACTCTAAAAACATTTATAGATGTGTTTGTGTTGTGAATGTAGTGTGATAGTGTGTTTGTGTAATCTAAATGAGAAATGTCAAAACAGCTTTCCTAAAAGGTTCTCAACCTCCTCGTACGTAAGATTTGCGAGCCATTGACTCACTTTCTTTTTACAATCAAATTTACTTGTTGTGTATATATTGCATTGTTTATTAACTGCATTATAAATTCGATTGCCTAATACTCGAAAGTGTCTCTCAGCTAATTTGGTTCTACAGCGTACTACAGGACAGACATATTTTGAAAAGAACGTTTAAATGTGTGTGTAGTTATAAAGAACATAGTAACTACACACACACTTATACAGTTCTGCTTCTATCAGCCGCGTACAGCGTCGTAAGAATGAGAAGGCGGCAGCGGCAGAACAGCGCTGTACTCTTATCTATAGCACTCGCATGATAATAACACATTTGTCCTCATATTATACTTGTTTTTCGCGAAAGCTGAATAGATGCGGAAAGCTGAACGGATGCGTACGCGTCTCCATACAAAATCGTTGTTTTCTATGAGCATAAGCTAAATAGAGCTGAATAAGTGTGAGTAGTCCCTAAAACATCACTTTTTGTCCACAGGTATCACCAATAGAAACATTCAACCCCGTACCGAACCCAGTCATGAATTCCCTAGTCTCCCCCACCAAAGTGATCCTAAACGAGTCCATACCTAACCCTATCATCCCCATAGCATCGGCCAACATTTCCTTACCCACAGAAATCCCTGTTTCAACCCTCCCTGTGCCTATCTTGGGGTTGAAAGCGTTGGAAGGAAATGTGAATAAGAATAACCATGATATGGAGAAGGAGAGTGAGAGTGGGGGGTTTATAGGTGATGGAGTGTTGGGGGGTTTCGAGATGAAGAAGGATAAAGAGGGGGAGGTGGAGGACGCTGATCAGATTATTGTAGATGATGTGGAACCTGCTGCAGAGGAGCAGCAGAGGAATGGGGATATGAGTGTTGGAGGTGAGTTTTATTTTTGTTAAAATAAAAAAATAAAAAGTTAATTTTAGAATAAAAAAAATCATCAGTCTGGGTATTCTGGGCATTTTTATGACTAGAATGACCACAAATTGCAATACTATTTAGTCCGCCAGTTAGAGTATTGAAAAATAATGAACACGTATTTTTTGTTTTTGTAAATCAATGAATATTGACAACTTAAAGATAAAACGCATCAAAACTCGGGAGTGGGGGCTCGTGACGTCACGACTCACTAAAAATGATCCGGAGGTATGACGTATTGAGAATTTTAAAAGCGTCGTAACTTCGTCAATTTTGGTTCCCGGAACAAAAGAAAAAACACGGGTCAAATATTTTTTGATAATCTAACTGACGGACTAATAAGATTTTTTCAGGACACAAGCCCATGGTTGTTTAAAAAATTGCTAATGGAATTATTATTTTATTTCCATTGATCATTCAGCTTTCATTTACCTACATTATGCAGTTATCAGTTTCTTTAACTTTTGAACTGAGAATAACCCACTCCTAAACAACATTACTATTTTTTTACCCGAGTGCCAAGGAAGGGTTATGTTTTTTGCGCGTATCTTGTTTGTATGTTTGCAATTTTATTGCTTTATAACCTCGTAGCTTCCAAACGGTTGGATGGATTTTGACAATTTTATTGAGGTGTTGTTAGATTCATTTCAAATACCCGTGCGTCCTTAGATAGGATTAAAAATCAAAAACCAATATGGCAGATTTATGATGCAAAATTGTTGCTTGTTTTAACCAAACCTGTCGAGTAGAGTATTAAAATGAAGGAAATTAAAAGGGGTTAAAAAAATATATGTACGCCATAATTAGCCAAAGTGCTAGTTCGCTATGTAATATTGATGAGCACCAACCACCATTGGATATTAACATTTCTTTAAATAAGAAACCTAGACTTCCATATAATATTAGGAGCGATCCCTAATTTCCGCAAATCAAATTACTTACCCTTTCGTAAATACTTAAGAACTCAACTGGGAGGAGTTATTTGAGGGACAGCATGACGTCAATGGGATGGTGCAGGTATTTTACGATATCACTAACGCAGCAATACAAAAACTTATTTCCGTTAAAGTACCCAAGAACAGCAAATTCCCACCGTGGTTTAACCGGACTCTTATTAAAATGTTAAATTCAAAAAGTAGGACCAGAAAACGTTACAATGTTTACAAGAATCCGTTAGATAAAATTGAGTTAAAATTAATCAATAAACGCTGTAACGACCTTGAAACTGTTTGCTACAACAGGTATATAAAGAAATTAGAAGAGGAAATGACAAATAACCCTAAATTGTTTTGGACTTACGTAAAATCCAAACGTGGAGGGTCAAGTCCGTATCCCTTGTCTATGACTGATGGTATTACTACATCTACTGACGGAACCGAAATATGTGAGTTTTTTGCATCTTATTTTTCTTCTGTTTATGGCCCTGCTCAGGATGATTGCGACATTGATAGAAATTCAAACTTACATAATGTTTACAATAATAGTTTAGGTTTATCTGGCCTAGTTATTGATGGGGAGGCCTTATATAACAAATTAAAAAGCCTAGATTGCAATAAAGGTGCTGGACCAGACGGAATCCCTCCTATATTTTTTAAAGAGTGTGCGGCCGAGTTGATCTCTCCATTATTATATATCTTCAATAAGTCTTTGGCTACTGGAATTTTTCCCTCAAAATGGAAAGTGGCGAAGGTTGTTCCCATCCATAAGTCAAACAATGATGACATAGTTTCTAACTATAGGCCTATATCTATTCTGCCAACCCTTGCTAAAATCTTTGAGTCTCTCATATGTCCCCACATTCAGAATCACCTTAAACTGTACCTAAGAGAAGAGCAACATGGCTTCGTGGAGTCTAGATCCACAAGTACTAACCTCACACTATTCACGGAATTATTAGCAAAAGCAATTGACTCGGGCTACCAAGCTAATGTAATATATACAGATTTTAGTAAGGCTTTCGATAAAGTCTCACATGGTTTACTTATTGCCAAATTAAAAGCATATGGAATAACCGGATCGTTACTCTCTTGGTTGAGCTCATATCTCAAGAATAGATCTTTTTACGTAGTCCTGAATGGTTTTCAATCAACTATACGTTATATTTCATCTGGCGTGCCACAGGGATCTCATTTGGGGCCGGTTTTGTTTAATTTTTTTATTAACGATATTCCCGATTGCTTTCGTTATTGTAACGTATTTATGTATGCTGATGACTTAAAGTTTGTCAAAGTCGTAAAATCAAAAGAAGATGCCTCCGACTTACAGAGTGATCTAGACAGACTTGTTCAATGGTGTCAAATCAACCAGATGCAACTTAATCCTGCTAAATGTTATCACATAAAATTCACACGAAAACATCATATAATTGAGCATGATTACGACATCAATGAAGATAAAGTTGCGGAGTTAGACACAATTAAGGACCTTGGTGTAGTATTTGATCAGAAGTTAACTTTTATTCCTCATATAAACAATACTATAAAAGGTCCTCTAGAATGCTGGGTTTTGTTTTAAGAAATTGTAAGCAGTTCAGGAGTGTCAAAACTAAAGTGATGATTTACAATAGTTTGGTTCGGAGCATTTTGGAATATTGTAGCGTAATCTGGCGGCCGCACTATTCTGCTCACTCACTGCGTCTTGAACGCGTACAAAAGCGTTTTCTTTGGCACCTGGCGTTTTCTTGTGGAATTTCCAAAAACATACGTTCGTACAGTAACCGACTGAAGCACTTTAGAATGGTTTCACTGGAAAAACGCCGACGCATTGGTGATGCAATGTTTGTGTGCAAAGTAATGGCCCATAAAATTAACTGTCCACAAATGTTGCAACTTTTTAATTTCCGTGCCCCCTCAAGAACTCCTCGCAGACAAATAACACCTCTCTGCCCACCGCAGAGAAGAACAGTTCTAGGCGCGAATTCTCCATTTGCGAGGTTTTGCAGGGTCATTAATAGCTGTAGTGATATAATCGATTTGCACTTTGACAGATTGGGAAAATTGAAAGCCAATTTTCATAAAAATCTCCAGTAATTACAATTATTATAATTTTTTTTTAAATTCTGAAGGAAATGTTTATACATAGATTATAGATTAAGATATAGCCATAAGCCATTTTTATCTTAGATCTCTTGTTTTTATCTATTTAAGAAACTAGATTAGTTAAACATATTATGTAATTTTTCTTTGTACAACTTTCATAATTATGCATGCGGTGTTCACCTATAAGTGATTGTTGCACTAATGTATACTCGTTTATTGCATTTTATTTTTAATTTATAAGCAGTGTGAACAATTGTTGGTGAACCAATAAATAAATAAATTATGTTTAAATTCAATTAGGAAACAGTTTTCGTTCACAAAAGTTTTGCCGTCGGGTTTTTTGATTTTTCAAATACTACTTATCTTATTTTTATTTTTTTCACTATCCTAGCCTACGCCTCCATCGTTCAGTAACAGAACAGCCCTATAAAATATACATCAGTTTATGTCTTCTGTAACCCAGACACGCCGCAGACACTGAGTCCCAGCCGACGCTCCATCACTGAAGCTGGCGGAGAACCCTTGGATGTGGACCCGCCTTCCACTGCTGCTACGGACCCTGATGTTGTGATGAACGATGGCATGAGTGAGGTAAGTAATATAGAACAGCTCACATCTTCAGTAGACCGTCCATCACTGAAGCTGGCGGAGAACCCTTGGATGTGGACCCGCCTTCCACTGCTGCTACGGACCCTGATGTTGTGATGAACGATGGCATGAGTGAGGTAAGTAATATAGAACAGCTCACATCTTCAGTAGACCGTCCATCACTGAAGCTTGCGGAGAACCCTTGAATGTGGACCCGCCTTCCACTGCTGCTACGGACCCCGATGTTGTGATGAACGATGGCATGAGTGAGGTAAGTAATATAGAACAGCCTGAACAGCTCACGTCTACTGTTGCTCAGACACTGGGTCTAAGTAGAAGCTGCGTAATCTGATGTGCTATTTTGAAAATATTTTGTTAGTCTTCTGGCACACACAGAAAAACCCACTCTGTGTAGCGGCATCAATGCCACTACCAGAAAAACCAACGTAGCAAAATCTACATCGCTACAAAAAGATCCGCGACGCCATCTATCCCGCCAGCAGCGAACTAGTAACGAAATCCTGCATCGCGTTATCACAGTTCTCCGTGCTATTTGAACATTTACAACAGTCCTAAAATCTAATATGGGGCTGTTGCCTCCGTCGGAGGATCCTCCCTTTTCAATGCAGGTTTGCGGGATTTTACTGACTGTCCGGCCTGCATAAAATAGAAAATTGAGCATTTTTGCGCTTGTACCCATTAGGCAGTAAAGCAGACATTGAAGTAACTACTTTTTTCAGAATGGGTCGATGCAAGTGGAGCCAAGTCACAGTCCACTGAGTACCGACATGATGGTAGAGCCTGCAGAGCCTACTGAAGTAGTCGACGAGTAAGTATACATACATATTTCCACACCTCCCATATGCTATGCTTCCTAGAACGGTAGAGAGCCATATACTAAATTAGCACGGAATCGTCGAAAATATGTTATGCACAAATGTTGAAGCCACTTTACGATTTGACTCCTGCATATTTTTCAGATCTCATATTTTATTCCTCAGGCCTGTTGAAAACGAAGACCCCTCAGTAGACCCGAACGCGCTAGTAGCAGACGACCTGCTCCTACTATGCGACCTGTTCTACTTGCCGTTCGAGCACGGCTCGCGCGGCTTGAGGCTGCTGCATGACTTCAACTGGCTGACCACGCATGCTGCCAGTCTACTGCCCAGAGGGAACAAGCCTGAAGTATGTGCTATGTAGTTCTGTTCTGCTTGTATTGCAGTTTTTTTTTTAAATAGCCCTTTGCAAATTGTCGTGACTCTAGAGAGTGTTCTTCTCCCACAGACAAGTGAATGGCGTCGCCGGCGCAGTCGTTTCGCGTGGTGGATGTGTCGCACGCGGCGCCTAGCGCGACGTATGGCCGCCGCCAACAACCAGGAGTTACATGCTGAGCTGCAGCCCTACGTGTGGGAGCTGTGCGCGGTACTAGCGCTGCTGGACGGCTTCCTGAGGTGGCTAGGTTAGTGCAGTACTTATAGACAACAACCAGGAGTTACATGCTGAGCTGCAGCCCTACGTGTGGGAGCTGTGCGCGGTACTAGCGCTGCTGGACGGCTTCCTGAGGTGGCTAGGTTAGTGCAGTACTTATAGACAACAACCAGGAGTTACATGCTGAGCTGCAGCCCTACGTGTGGGAGCTGTGCGCGGTACTAGCGCTGCTGGACGGCTTCCTGAGGTGGCTAGGTTAGTGCAGTACTTATAGACAACAACCAGGAGTTACATGCTGAGCTGCAGCCCTACGTGTGGGAGCTGTGCGCGGTACTAGCGCTGCTGGACGGCTTCCTGAGGTGGCTAGGTTAGTGCAGTACTTATAGACAACAACCAGGAGTTACATGCTGAGCTGCAGCCCTACGTGTGGGAGCTGTGCGCGGTACTAGCGCTGCTGGACGGCTTCCTGAGGTGGCTAGGTTAGTGCAGTACTTATAGACAACAACCAGGAGTTACATGCTGAGCTGCAGCCCTACGTGTGGGAGCTGTGCGCGGTACTAGCGCTGCTGGACGGCTTCCTGAGGTGGCTAGGTTAGTGCAGTACTTATAGACAACAACCAGGAGTTACATGCTGAGCTGCAGCCCTACGTGTGGGAGCTGTGCGCGGTACTAGCGCTGCTGGACGGCTTCCTGAGGTGGCTAGGTTAGTGCAGTACTTATAGACAACAACCAGGAGTTACATGCTGAGCTGCAGCCCTACGTGTGGGAGCTGTGCGCGGTACTAGCGCTGCTGGACGGCTTCCTGAGGTGGCTAGGTTAGTGCAGTACTTATAGACAACAACCAGGAGTTACATGCTGAGCTGCAGCCCTACGTGTGGGAGCTGTGCGCGGTACTAGCGCTGCTGGACGGCTTCCTGAGGTGGCTAGGTTAGTGCAGTACTTATAGACAACAACCAGGAGTTACATGCTGAGCTGCAGCCCTACGTGTGGGAGCTGTGCGCGGTACTAGCGCTGCTGGACGGCTTCCTGAGGTGGCTAGGTTAGTGCAGTACTTATAGACAACAACCAGGAGTTACATGCTGAGCTGCAGCCCTACTCGAGCTCGGTTATCTTCGGTTTTGTCCGTAGTCTTTTCGGGCCATAGCCGATAAAGATGGGATTTAAGGTTATAGTAATTCAAGGCAAGAATGCTCTTTTGTCAACCACATCATCGCTTACCATTAGCTGTCATTGTGGGCTAACATTAGCCTATAAATGTGAATAAATTAGTGGAATGTATTTTTAGAAATTCTCGGTCATCGTCGACCATTCGTGTCAGTTAGTAATATGATTCTATACGCACAACGTTTTGTCAATAAATGAGAAAATATATTTTTTAAAAATTGTTTCAACTTTTTAAAATAGATCTTTTGTTACAGAACTCGGCAAATACCCCACAAACATTGCAACAAATACACAAGGAAGTTATACCTGTAAGTCTTTTATTTGCTTTCTTTTAAGACTTGATACTTAAATCAAAATATTCTTTATAGCCATACGAATATGGTTTATTTAAGAAAGTAACGAAATAATTGGACAAATCAAATCAATTTTATGCCAAAATCTTCGCTATCATGAATGTGACAGGAAACTGTTTTCCTCTACAGGGTTTTCAAAAGGATGGCGTGAAGCTTTCGAGAGCGGTTGTCAAGAGCCCTGGGTATTCCGTGGAGGTCTGACAGCCGACTTGCGCAGATTACTGCCGGTGGAGTGTACGAGCGATGCTCTGAGAACATTACCACCTCCCACCATACTACCTCTCACCATACGGCCTTATTCGAATGCTGATGAAGAAGCGGTAAGTCTTTCGGAAATATTCGGACGTCTTCGGCTGTTTTTCAACATTTATTGCTTTGTGTTTGATTGCGACATGCAGCGGTAATACCTTCGGAAATGTTCGGCCAGCTTCGGCTGTTGTCGTCACGTAGCGTTTTAAAACCAGTGGCTTTCGAGAATGATTGCCATTAACCGTGTGTGTTCCAAGGAGGTCTCACAGCAGACTATGTAGAAGAACGTGAAACCGACACGTTAAGAACATTAAGTTCAACGTCAATTTACTTCAAAACTCTAAATTCTTATAATTATTTCTACAGGCATTTCTTTTAACTTTCTAAAGGTAGTTGAATAATAATTGCAATGCTTATAAAGGGCTACTAAGACAAAACTACTAAGATAACAAATAACACCAACATTGTAGACTTAGTTCGCAATAAACTTTTTAACTTGGAGTTTTAACAATAAGTACAGTGGAACACCTTATGTCCATCGAAAGAAATGTCTATGTAATTATTACTGTTACTCGCGGTGGAAATAGTACACTACTGCAGCGGCCAGCAAGAGCAAATAATGCGCGTAAATTAAAATACAATTACTTTTCGAAATCATTGACGAACAACCAACAAGAATAGTTTTTCTCGCGTTAAAGTATACACTTTTTATTTCAATAAACAGCTTTCTATTTGAAAGACAGTTCGAAATTTATAAGTTAAACAACAGATATGAGTTTACTATGTAATTTATTTGGTCGCTAATTCACAGGTATGGATTTTCATACAACTTTTGCCGACCGCTGCTTAGCCAATACAGCAATTTGGATTTATTTCGAAGAAGGTTGTCAAAATAATGCTCAAATTTCCAAGCATGTTTGAGAAATAGTACATTGTTATTGAAGGGTAAAAGTAACTGATTTAGTCCCGAGATGGCGTTTGCCAATAGTTCGAGGGACTAAATAAGTCTGTCACCCGAGGTGAACACTGTGCTTTTCATAACGAATACAAGGAAAGTAAAAAATAAAGACACTTATCTGAATCTGATGAACTCAACGTGTTGTTACAAAATACGAAAGTATGAACAAAGCTCGAAACAACAAATGAAGATCGGATTGCCGCTTTCCCGACTATTCAGCCATAACATTTTCATCATTGTTTTTTTTTAATTTGATGGCTGTCATTTGAAAACGATTCTCCATAGAGTTGCAACGTAATATTTTCAACCCGCTCCTCAGGCAACTTCAGAACTACTTTTCGAGCATGAGTAATGAAAAAGTTTTTTTACTTGAGATATTCTGTTATAGGTTTGCGCGATATGCCACAAAACGTGTCGAGACGGTTCCGACTGCAGTGATCTATTCCCTAGTGATCTACAGACGTTACCAGCTGACAGGTAAGAACACTATTTAACATTATGAGCCTGTACGACTGTAATAGAGGCTCATGCTACTACAGACTCACTACAGGGCAAACGCCTCCCTTCCCTCCTTCCACTTTCCCCTGTCTTCTGCAATTTTGGGCCAGTCATTTGAGAAGGAGTCCAGCTCATGTCGCCATCTCTTTTTGGGCCTGCCTCGTTATACACACTATTTATGTTTTTCTTTATTCTTATGAATAGGCAACTATCTCACCTCTCGCTTTCTAAGCGATGATGTGGTCGCCTATTCATTCTTGACTTAGACCCCCAGATTGGAGCCTTTGTTGTTCAGAACCAATGAGATAACGTTGCAAGTGCTACTTCCTAGATTTCTCGAAATCTTATGTTCATGATTTCCAACATAATAACATGAGTTTTAAGATGTTATTTAAATCAGAAAATGATTTAAAAAACGAGTAAAAAAACATTTATTTTCCTTACCAGGCTAGTAGCACCATTCCTGACGTTAGTTCCCGAGTTATGCATGGTGATAGAAGACGACGAAGAATGTATTCCTCAAGAGGTAGACCAGTCAGGCGATGACGATGACAAGCGGACCATCGAACCTCGGGTTAACGGTAAGTCATAGTTCTGTCGCAGGGAAATAATGAACGGGAGGGAGAGGCAAACCTCACGCCTCAGCCGCCGCAACTGAAGAAGACGCACCGGGCATCTTTCAGGGTTAGATAGCCCATTTATCGAGGAAGGCTATAGGCTATATATTTAACAGGTTCGAGACTGGCTGCTTGGTCTTAACTATACAGAAACGGAAAACCTATTATCTTTCATATGTTATTTTACTCATCTTTACTTACATACACACTCTTTTCACACAAACAGACTCTTCAAGTTCCTATACACATCACATGCATATTATATACTTCTGGTTACCTTTTAGTCTTGAAAATAGCGGATTTTGTTCAACCATTGCATTTGTATAATTATATTTCATAATCATACCATTTGTCGAAAGAGACTGGATCCTGCGACGCAGGGTATCCTAGTGCGGGATCCAGTGTCACACCTAAATATTGTAACAAATTTTATATGAGATAATAAACTATTAAAACTATTTAAAAAAAAACTATATATATCACCGCGCTAAGACAAATAGGAGCGGAGCATTAATGGAAAATGTGATGCAGACGAAGTAGGGCGGGTTGTCTCTAATATAAATGTAACTCAAAACAAGAGAAACATTCTCCCACAGGTATGAAACCGGAAATAGTAGGCTACGCGTGCGCGGTACTGAACAGCAGGGAGTTCTATAAGCGACAGGAAGTGGCGTGGATACCGGAGATGTGCACCAAGTATCCCGAGCAGCTGACTGAGAGACAAGACCTTAGTCAGGCCGCTAAGGTATGTGAAATAACAGCTGATACAGATACCGGCACGGTTCTTGAGCGTCGTGAGGTACGTGCAGCATGAGTAAAGAACAAATCCCGAGTGACGGCTATGACGCGATGCGCTACGGGCCAATCACTGCACTTTTCCCGCCCCCGCGCCTCTCTTCATACCACCAAAGGGACCCAATAGCTCACTTTTTTCGCAGGTGAAGGTCAGCGCTCAAGATTCGTGACGATGATTGTAGCTTTGTTTAAATTTTACTGCTGTGTCTCAACTCTGTACCAATTCTTAGCTTCCCTGTCAGTTCCTCGTCTAACCGGATGCAGCTAAGGACCAGTTTGTAGGCACTTCGTTTTTTCCGTTTAAGTCTAAACAACCACATCCAGGGCTGGGCAAAATACATGCTTTGCTTTAATTGAAATACAAATTACAAAATACTGTATTGCAAGTAATTAAAATACGAAATACAAAATATATTTAAGTAAGGTATTTGAAATATAAAATACAAAATACAGTATTTTAGCTATTTTAATTGAAATACGAATTACAAAATAAGTAATCTAGACCAAGGTGCCGTGTCTGCTATTGCAATAGTGTCGGAATGGGGGATCATTGATTTTTAGGGTTCCGTAGCCAAATGGCAAAAAACGGAACCCTTATAGATTCGTCATGTCTGTCTGTCTGTCTATCCGCCCGTATGTCACAGCCATTTTTTTCCGAAACTATAAGAACTATGGCCGCCTAAACTTAGTAAGAAGATGTATTCTGTGAACCGCATTAAAATTTTCACACAAAAATAGAAAAAAAAACAATAAATTTTGGGGGTCCCGATTCTTAGAGCTGAAACTAATTTTTTTTTATCAATCCCTTACGTGTGGGGTATCTATGGATAGATCTTCAAAAATGATATGAGATTTCTTATATAATTTTTTTCTAAACTGAAAAGTAGAATGTCTAAACTTCCACCGAAAATTGGTTTGAACGAGATCTAGTAAGTAGTTTTTTTTAATACGTCATAAATCGTAAACCGCAACTTTTCCTTATAATATTATATACCTACAGGTTTGTACGGAAACCTCGGTGCGCGAGTCCGACTCGCACTTGGCCGGTTTTTTGCGTTTTGTTGCTGCTTTACCATCATTACCTACACTCTCGCGGTCTCGCCTTGCACTCACACTCACGATCGCTAAATGATGGTGAAATGTATTTTATTGTTAAAATGTATTTTGAAGTACTAATAACAAAATACCTCGGCGTCAGGTATTTGAAATACGAATTACAAATTACATTTAAAGTAATTCAAACACTGCCCAACCCTGACCACATCCGATTATCAGCACCAATTTCTTGTAGGTGAAAAATGAAACGTACTGATTGTAATAGAGTAAAGCAAACGTCCTACAAAAAAAAATCGGTAGTTTATACCTAGCAAGGTCCCACAAAAAGTCTGACGTGTTTCTGAATTATTAGCACTGTGTCAATTATGTACCTGCAGCAGGGCAATACATCATCATCATCGTCGGCTTTACATCATCAAGATGGTTTGCATGTCTATTTATTAAAAAAAACTAAATGTATCGTCAGCGAATATCACCATATTGAGTTTATTTTGTATATAGGGCTATAATTATTAATCATCATCTTCCTCCCTTGATACATGTTACAAGGGGTCGGCACAATATGTTTTTTTTTTCATTCTACCCTGTCAGCCGTCATACGCTATCACTAACTCAAAGGGAGTTAGTGATAGCGTATGCCGGCTGACAGGTGACTAACAAATCAATCCTCACACCATCCATCTTTCCACCTCCCTCTTCATCCATATAAACTAAAAACAAGAAAAGATCCAAACTTTAGCCCTGAGGTGTCCCCATTATCTGCCGGAGTCGCGGGACTATTTGAAAGAGATACCGTGGCTCCGGAACACAAAGGGCAATGAAGGAACATGGATGGGTTTTAGTCAGTAGAAGTCTGACACTTCCTCTCGCTCCGCCCAGAGCGGGAGAAGTCATTGGATGATTTCCCATCCCTTAAAAAAAAAAGAAAAGAAAAGGTATTCCCATTATTACGGTTAATCCCGTAGAATTGTTGATGTTTACATGAACTAGCTGCTGTCTATCATTCAAATACGATTTTACTAAGTTCAAGGCTGTATTCCCTAGTCCGTAATGTTCTAGTTTTAGGAGTACTATTTCGAGGCACACATAATCAAACGCCAGCGACAAGTCGCAGAAGATGCCTACAGCATCTTGTGCCACTTCCCACGCATTAAAGATTTGTTTAAATAAAATTTCGCAAGTGCATTTTCAGGTATTACGTTTATCTCGTTATTTATTTATTTAATACTTCATGTACACAAATGCACAGAGGTGGACTTAACGCCTTGGGCATTTTCTACCAGTCAACCTTTGGATGATGCAGAAACAAATAGTTACATGTTGTACAGAGTGTTACTTACTTAATAAGTTCTTCATACTCTAGGCGTGCGTCGAACACTTCCACCAGTTCAGCAGGTGCGAGCGCGCGCCGGAGAGCGTCATGCAGGCGCACCCCGCGCTGCTGACGTGCTGCGTGCTGCCCGCCTGCCGCGACCCGCTGGCGCCGGCCCGGCTGCTGACTTGTGTGCTAGCCGCGCTTAGAGCTCATGGTGAGTCAGAGGACTTCCTCCCAGGAGTGCGTGCGGCACGCGCACCCCGCGCTGCTGACGTGCTGCGTGCTGCCCGCCTGCCGCGACCCGCTGGCGCCGGCCCGGCTGCTGACTTGTGTGCTAGCCGCGCTTAGAGCTCATGGTGAGTCAGAGGACTTCCTCCCAGGAGTGCGTGCGGCACGCGCACCCCGCGCTGCTGACGTGCTGCGTGCTGCCCGCCTGCCGCGACCCGCTGGCGCCGGCCCGGCTGCTGACTTGTGTGCTAGCCGCGCTTAGAGCTCATGGTGAGTCAGAGGACTTCCTCCCAGGAGTGCGTGCGGCACGCGCACCCCGCGCTGCTGACGTGCTGCGTGCTGCCCGCCTGCCGCGACCCGCTGGCGCCGGCCCGGCTGCTGACTTGTGTGCTAGCCGCGCTTAGAGCTCATGGTGAGTCAGAGGACTTCCTCCCAGGAGTGCGTGCGGCACGCGCACCCCGCGCTGCTGACGTGCTGCGTGCTGCCCGCCTGCCGCGACCCGCTGGCGCCGGCCCGGCTGCTGACTTGTGTGCTAGCCGCGCTTAGAGCTCATGGTGAGTCAGAGGACTTCCTCCCAGGAGTGCGTGCGGCACGCGCACCCCGCGCTGCTGACGTGCTGCGTGCTGCCCGCCTGCCGCGACCCGCTGGCGCCGGCCCGGCTGCTGACTTGTGTGCTAGCCGCGCTTAGAGCTCATGGTGAGTCAGAGGACTTCCTCCCAGGAGTGCGTGCGGCACGCGCACCCCGCGCTGCTGACGTGCTGCGTGCTGCCCGCCTGCCGCGACCCGCTGGCGCCGGCCCGGCTGCTGACTTGTGTGCTAGCCGCGCTTAGAGCTCATGGTGAGTCAGAGGACTTCCTCCCAGGAGTGCGTGCGGCACGCGCACCCCGCGCTGCTGACGTGCTGCGTGCTGCCCGCCTGCCGCGACCCGCTGGCGCCGGCCCGGCTGCTGACTTGTGTGCTAGCCGCGCTTAGAGCTCATGGTGAGTCAGAGGACTTCCTCCCAGGAGTGCGTGCGGCACGCGCACCCCGCGCTGCTGACGTGCTGCGTGCTGCCCGCCTGCCGCGACCCGCTGGCGCCGGCCCGGCTGCTGACTTGTGTGCTAGCCGCGCTTAGAGCTCATGGTGAGTCAGAGGACTTCCTCCCAGGAGTGCGTGCGGCACGCGCACCCCGCGCTGCTGACGTGCTGCGTGCTGCCCGCCTGCCGCGACCCGCTGGCGCCGGCCCGGCTGCTGACTTGTGTGCTAGCCGCGCTTAGAGCTCATGGTGAGTCAGAGGACTTCCTCCCAGGAGTGCGTGCGGCACGCGCACCCCGCGCTGCTGACGTGCTGCGTGCTGCCCGCCTGCCGCGACCCGCTGGCGCCGGCCCGGCTGCTGACTTGTGTGCTAGCCGCGCTTAGAGCTCATGGTGAGTCAGAGGACTTCCTCCCAGGAGTGCGTGCGGCACGCGCACCCCGCGCCGCTGACGTGCTGCTTGTGATGCTTGCCAGACCAGTGGAAGTTTGGTTTTTTTTTTTTTTTTTTTTTTATTTGTGATGGGTTTGCTCTTGACCTTAGTCTTGGTCAGAAATGACAGAGACAAAGTCTACGATGGAACGAGCTTACCCAGAAGGAGCCTGTTTACTCTAACTTTGAAGAGATTAGGGTTGTAAGCGTTCGGAAACACAGACGCAGGCAGAGAATTCCACTCTTTTGCTGTCCGCATTATAAAAGACGTTTGGAATCGCTTAGTGCGAATTCGTGGAATAGCAACATGGTAGGGATGGTAAGCTGCAGTGCGTCTGGATGTTCGATGGTAGAAGGGTGCTGGTGGAATGAGGTCGTGGAGTTCTTGGGCACATTCGCCGAAGTACAATCTGTAGAAGACCGACAGGCAGGCAACCTTGCGGCGATGAGCCAAGCTGTGAAGCTTGGCATCCACCAGTTTTTCGTCACCGATGAGCCTCTTAGCTCTGCGTTCCACCGAGTCAAGCGCGGCAAGCTGGTACTTGGCCGAGCCATCCCAGAGGTGGCTGCAATACTCCATGCAGGATCGGACTTGTGCTTTGTAAAGGGTTAAAAGCTGTCCAGGCCTGAAGTATCGCTTCACTTTATTCAGGATGCCCAGCTTTTTGGCTGCAGTTTTGGCTTTGTACTCAATGGTGGCGCCGAAGTTCAGACTGGATGTCAACTCCATGCCTAGAAGCTCGAGCCGATCAGTCACAGGAACAGATACACCCCGAAAAGTAGGAGTTTGGGCGAAACGACTCCTTTTAGCGGTAAAAAGACACGCCTGAGTTTTGGTGGCGTTAAAAGTGACCAAATTGTCGTCACCCCACTGGGAGACAAGGCTCAATGTCAAATTTGTCCGCTCTACCATGGCCTCTCTCAATGAACGAACTTCACCCCCGCTGGTTGTTGCGCTAGACATGTATCTCTCTGAAACCGTACTGTCATCTGCGTACCCAACAAGACCAGGCTGAAGTAGGTCATTGATGTGCAGCAGGAAAAGAGTTGCAGAGAGGACAGACCCCTGAGGAACTCCGGCATCGATAGCCATGAGGTCAGAGTAGCAACCGTCAACAACGACTCTGATTGACCGTTCACTGAGGAAGTCTGATATCCAGCTACAAAAACCAGCCGGGATGCCATAAGCAGGAAGCTTGCTGAGTAGACTTGCGTGCCAGACCCTGTCAAAGGCCTTCGAGATATCGAGTGACACTGCAAGTGCTTCGCCGTGTCTCTCGATGGCCTCGCCCCAGCAGTGCGTGACATACACAAGAAGATCGCCAGTAGACCGTCCCCGGCGGAAGCCATATTGACGGTCACTGAGGAGATCATTGTCTTCAAGGTAGGTCAGCAACTTACTATTTAGAACCTTTTCCATAACCTTGCATAGTATGGAGGTGATGGCGATCGGACGGTAATGAGCAGGGTCCGCGCGGTCTCCCTTTTTGGGCACCGGTTGCACATTTGCAAGCTTCCAGGATTTTGGCACCGTTCTTTTTTCTAGAGAGAGGCGGAACAGACGTGTCAAAACAGGAGACAGTTCAGGCGCACATTGCCTCAAGACTCTCGCTGGAATGCCATCAGGTCCGCTGGCCTTATTCACGTCTAGACTGCTCAATATTCTCCGGACCTCTTTAATGTGAACTGTGACCTCCGGCATCGAAGAGTCACAACGAGGTAAAATTGGTGGTTGCTTGGAGCCAGCGTCCAGACGCGAATTGCTTGCAAAAAGAGATGCAAATAAATTTGCTTTCTCACTTGCAGAGTGAGCCAGCGACCCATCAGGTTTCAACATTGGAGGCAAAGTGGGTCGACAAAAGTTCGTTTCAACCGCTTTCGACAGGGACCAAAACTGCTTACTACCCGGAGGGTGCGATGCTAGTTTGGCCCCGATACGTCCTACATGGTCAAAACGTGCCCTACGTAGAACCCGCTTGCATAACTTAGCGGCAGAATTAAATGCTCTCTTCCTCGCGCGAACCCTACGTGCTTTAACTTTTCGGTCGCGGACCTTGATCCACGCTTGGTAAGCAGACTCTTTACGGGCCTCAGCGTGGGCGCATTCTGCATTATACCAAGGCCGCGACTTGTTACCGAGTGGGACGTCAGAGAATGGAATAAAATACTCCATCCCCTGCCGAATCACGTCTGCAATCACGTCAGCACAGCACGAGGGGTCACCCGAGGAGAAACACACTTGCCGCCATGGATAAGATGCAAAAAAATGCCGCATCTCATCCCAATCTGCTGACTCGTATCGCCATACTCGTCTCGTGCCTCTAGGACTCTTATCTGGAGGAGAGCAGGCCAACACGGATTTCACCAGGCAGTGGTCAGACGTTCCTAGTGGGGCTGAGACCGATACTGAATGACTGTCCGGATCAGTTGCCAGCAGAAGGTCCAAGCAATTGGGTGTATGGGCGTCAACATCCGGTACCCGTGTTGCCACATTCACCAGCTGGGTTAGATCTAGCGTTAAAGCAAACTTGCGCGCCTCTAACCCGGCATGGTCAGTTCTCTGGTACGGGAACAACCACTCTTTATGGTGGGCGTTGAAGTCCCCCAGAAAAGTGAACCTCGCTGTTGGGTACCGTTGCTGGGCTACGTCGGTCGACTCCACGAGGGAGTTAAATAGCGCTGTTGTCTCCTGGTCGCCGCTGTGCGATCGGTAAACACCGATAAAGATATATTTTTCCACACCAGTGTCCACAAGTAGCCAAATGGCAGAAAAACCCGATTTCTCAAAGCAACGGAGACGACGACAACAGATGTCATCGCGGACGTACACACAGACCCCAGCCTGCTTCTTGAACTTGTGTTCCAGAGAGTAGCCCGGGTAGTTGAGGTACGCCACGTCCGACGGGGTTGTTATTTTCGTCTCCGTTAGGAAAAACAGGTGCGGCTTCTCGGTCTCAAGGTGGTGATGGACCGGATCGAGATTGGAGTGCAACCCTCTTATATTTGTGAGGTGCACTTTCAATGGGAGGAAGTGCAGCCGTTGTTTCACCATATTCTTCTTTGCTTTGGTCATTGTTAGGGTAAGTTGTTGGGGAAAAAAGTCTAACTGTCGAGGCGCTGGTCAGTAAACCAAGTGGTACACTAGAGCTAAGCCAACCAATGGGGAACTCATTTGGAGACTGCGGGGACGCCCGAACCCCCCCGGATATGGCCACCGGGTCCTCCCATCCAGTCGCCGGCTGGCACGGTGGAGCATACCGGGATTTTTCGCGAGTTGGCGGGGCAGCCTTTCACACGTGGCTGGCGTGCTACTTGGGCCCCCTACTGACTGCGGTCGGCCAACGGCTGGCACCGTGCTTCGGATCCCGCTACCCTCCAAAAATGAGTTACCCGGAAAGCCTCGCCCAGCGTCCAAGACCGGTTCTGAACAGCGCAACTGACAACCAACTTCTCTCCCAAAGGCACTGGCACTCCCGCTCACCGACGGAACACAGCAAGCTGCTTGGCGCCGGACTCCGGCGGGATGGTGGTCGCGAGCCAGGCGGCTCCTTGCGGAGCCTACCACCGCTTAAGTGGGATCATTCTGCCGTACCACAGGCAAGCCTGTGGTGCCGTTGCCCGGGGTGGACCGCGAGGAGGTAGATCCCAAACCACCCCAAAAAGTGGTTCCAGTTAGTCAGAATAGGGAGCCGTGTAATTCATGGTGAGTCGGAACTGTAGGTGCTTTCCTGGTGATGAAATCCGATTGAGTCGGGGCGATGACCCAGTGAGTCGGGGTGATGATATCTCAGTAAGTCGGGATGATGCTGCAGGCTTCAATGTGTCAAAGGGGCGGTGTTGTACGAAGTAGTGACGTGACTGTTGGCGTCGACCAGGAGTGGTTCTTCAAGGCTCTTCATGTAACTAGTCGAAGGTGCAGTGTACCAAAGTCGCCGATGAGGTTGAGCTTGAGAGTAGAGGCTGAGGATGCTGACCAGGATACCCGTAGAAGCCCTGAAGAGGATATTGGCTTCGAGAGCTTGAGAAAGTGATGTGTTATGATCTTGATGATGTCAAGATAAATAAGCTGCACGATGATGCCTGTGCTGACGCACATTGTCGCGAGCAAGTATAGAGGTATGCGGAACAGGGAAATGAAATCTCGTAAACCTCCATTCAAAGGGAGGATCCCCCGATCAGACGGCTGTTGCGTCTGGTGGGCAACTGCCCAGTGGTTTATGTACTTAGTTCAAATCGGACGGAAAACTTTGATAGCGCGATGCAGAATTTGTATATTGATCTTGCTGGTTTTAGTTCATCCTAACTTTTATACTAATATTATAAAGAGGTAAAGTTTGTGAGGTTGTAAGGGGTAACCTCTAAATCTACGAAACCGATTTTGAAAGTGAGAAAATGCTTTATATATACCCGAAAAATACCACCCAACGTTTAGGACACGAGATAGCTTATATTTAAATATTTGTTCTAATTTCTGACTTTGCACCTTTCGGGAAACCTTTTCACGTCACCAAAACCGTCTATCCTCAGGTGCGAGCGGCGTGCACGCCTGCATAAACGCGACGGACCATAACCTGCATCAGTTCTACAGCAAGCTGGGCTTCGTCGAGGTGCAGCGTGGCGTGTGCAGCGGCCGCCTCTACATGACGCGCTCCTTCTAGCGCCCGCCCCCCCCGCACGCCCCGCACGCGCCCCCTGCGCCCCCCGCTCCCCGACGCCCGCCCGCACGCCGCCGGAAACGGAAACGCTGACATACAGAGCTCACTTAGACTTTAAGGCAGGTTAAGATGCTTCCACTATCATCATCATCACAGTTGTTTTTGGACCTTAGCCTGTAAACATCATCCCGTGAAAACTTGAAAAATCGATCAAGAGTTCTCTGATAGCTCACTTCACCTTAGCTGTAGAATCGACAGCTCACTTCATGTTTACTGCACCTTAGTTTTCGCGGTGAGATTTTGACAATATGTAGTACTACAGCCGGTCGATTCGGTCAACATGTCGAAGTGAAGGCTTGGGTGAAGTGATCACGAAGTGTGCTGTCATTCCATCTTGATTACAAGGATGACAGCTCACATTTTCACTTCGACTTGTTTACAGAATCGCTCTGCTGATATTATTATCATGCTTCAGCTACAAAACTTTTTCATAGACTCTTACGAGCTGAATTTCTTGTGGTCTTTATTTATTTTGCATTTTCTTAGGATGTAATGACTTTGATCAACATCGGCCGATCGGTGTGGTAGCTTTTGGTGTAGTAAGAAGTGTCAAAAGATCTATTTTACCGTGCCAGCAGGCATTGTTCGACGATCGCTCGATTGGATTGATAACACCTTTAGATATAACTTTAAAATCATCAACAACCTTCCAAATCATCTCCTACCCGAATTTCATTTTACCCGATTTTTCAACGTTCCAGAGTATTTATTTCTTTTAAAATCATAGCTCATTTATAGAAAGTAACGCAATAAAACTGAAAAGATTTGTAGTATATTTGTGTATTATTAATGACTCGGTGCATGAGTACATGTGGCCTTCGGCCTGCGAGCAGTGAACCGATAGTCCTACGTACGTAATTACTGATGCATATGGAATAAAAATTGTGTAAAAATAAATATTAGAGGTGCATACAAATAACGATATTTCTAGTTTTGCCTCACAGACATATAAATAGTAGCAGACCAAACATTCGCTAAAATTTGCGTAGCCATTACGCACACATAGGGAATGTTGTCATTACAGGGCCGAATTAGGACCGGTTGCCGGTATTATCTAACGATAATGAAACAATCCATACCTATACTTTCTGAAAATCCGTGAAAATCGATATTTTCTGGGTAAATTAAATATAGATTACTTATCAAAAGTCATAACGAATAGAACCACCCTCTATTCCCGTGGTTATTGTTAAAGGCGACTAAGGGAATATTTTAAGAGGACGATGGGCAGCAGTCCACTCTTCACCTTTTGACGGTGTTTACAAACCGTTGACGGATGTCAGTATCAGCTAGAAGAACCGGCACTGCAGTTATTAACCCGCATGCCCAGTTTTGTAGAACCGAGAGTCAAGGTATTAGTATGTCTGAAAGCTAGTTTAGGAATAAATCAGGATTTGTGAAATAAAAGTAATGTAATTCAAAATTCAAGCATTTATTTCAATTAAACCATTTACAGGCACTTTTTAATTGTCAAGGTCGGTCTGTCCAAAAAGTTTAAGCTATTTGCACGTTCCAAAGCGTAGATCTCTATGGAGAAACTCCACGGACACTCTTCTATCTTACACTCTCATAATGCTTACATATGGAGTAAATTCGTTAAACAGTGTAGGAATTGCTCCGGGACGTAATGTTGTTCGATCAAATGATTCTCAAAATGCTTTGAGCAAAGTACACTTGAAGGTCTTGGTTGCCAATCCTGGAGTTTCAGGTTTTTAATCCAGGCATTCCGTAAACTTTCATCCTTAGGAAACCTGGAAAAATATTAGTACCTATGCTCATTTATTGCCTGCTGAATGAAAATTCATCGTTATGTGAGTAGCGTATTTATACATATGCCTATGTTCTCCATAACACAGACACTGGGTAACATAACATTGATTTTATAATTTATTTTTTATAATAGCATGACATGTGTACATACACTGAAACTACTACAGGTATTTTGAAATTGTATCACCAAAAAAGAATAAAAAATCATACATTAAACTGAGGCTTTATTTGATAATTCAATGGAAATAAATATTTTACATACAACAAATGCAATTAACTAGTTTCGCCTTTGTTGCCGAATTCGTCCCTGACTAATTGAACAGGTACTTGAGCTGTCACTTGATGCCACTTTCTGACTATTTTGTCCTTGTTATGGTTTATTTCTTTAGTTTTAGGTACAAATCGCATCTTTGTTAAAAACTGTATGTAAAAAACGAATAAACAGTATCGAAACATTTGAATTCAGTAAAGAAAGCACTAAGATTTCCCAAAACTTACCGATGATAGGTCAATCCAGGTGTTTTGTGGTAGCTAGCACTGTCACAGCGATACGCACAGCACTTTACCATTTTATTTTACCGTCCTTGTGTATTTTATGTCCCAAACAAGTAATATTTTATTAATTTTAACACGATTGAAACAGAACGTATGTAGCTTATCAATATGGCGGCGCGGGTTAAACAAGCTACGCGTCAAATTTTGTCTATGTATGAGTCAGTGTGACAACACGTGACAGAACGAGACACGCTTATGAAAAGTCACTTAGAAAAAAAAGGATAAAGAATCATACCATATAAAAAAATATATCTACGTATTAATGTTTGGTCTGCTACTATTTATATGTCTGTGTTTTGCCTGCAATATTCTATTCGTTTTTTGTTCCGACTAACGTAACCTTAGGGTCCTTTTCCTGTCATGCGTGTTTTCACCCGCGCGCAGATCTGGTCCGCATTCGGGCGATAGCACGCTCCTGGCCACACGCAGGACAAAGCTTTCGTTTGCCGCTGCAGTATTTTGCGTGTTGCTAGTGACTAAACTCGTGCACTGACGTGACGCGAGTCGAAATTCAAAATCCAAAACAACACTGAAGACATAAGAACGCCGCCCGCATTCGCTTAGCATGCACGCGGGCTGTGCATGATAGGAAAAACATGTGTGTGTGTGTTAAATGATAGGATGCGGGCAGCCTGCATTAGGGCCAAATCCAAGACAAGCATGACAGGAAAAGGGCCCTTAGTGGTTAGTTTTCGCAGGACAGGCACAAGCCTCACATATCTGAAATTTGGATCTAAATTAGGCTTAATTCTAGGCTGTTCCCACCCCGCAATTTAAGCTAATTTACAACCAAATTTGGCTTGTTATACGGAACGCAACTATTAAAATTTGGTTGTTATTTTAGTATGTTACGATACAAAAACATCCCTCGCTCCGCATCCTAGCACATCTCTGGTGGAAGCGCAACCTTACAGTTTACCTATTTTAAGCATTGTAGGACACCCATTTTAGCGCAAGCATGAAAACACATAACTGCCAAATGGGTTTCTAAAATTTTCTTATGGCAACTTTGCAGTTAATTTTTAGTATTGCAACGATCTGATGTTCATATCAAACTATAACTAATAATGTTCGATTCTAAGCCGCATTGTATAAGTAAAATAAAGTGTATTAAAATATAAATAGTAGTTTATAAATTGTATATTTAGATTTCAACGCTTTATAAGTATCACAAGTTCAATTTTTTGTTTTTAAATAAGTTTGAGGCTGTTGAATTATGTTTTGACATTCGAAGAAATTATAAAATAGAACTTTGATAAAATCTTAATTTTTTTTTTTCTAATATGATATTTTATTAACGACTGTACTTTATAAGTGAGCTTAGTGCGAGTTTTGAAGAATGGTATTCGAAGAGGAAGAGAAAGATTAATGTCACACAACTAGGACATTTATTAGAATGCTGCCAATTACTCTAGCCAAATAACTGCCTTCCATGAGAATTTGATTTTAAAAAGCCAAATAGTAGTAAAAGCTGTATGATTTGGTATAAGCCGATGCATTAAAGAAAGGAATCTTAAATGGCGTCTTGTACTTGCGTTGACAGATAGTACAGTTGACAAATAAATTTTTCAAGTCGAAGAATTTTTCAAATTAAATAATAAAAACATGACCGGGTCGTATTTATTTCAAACTAGCTCCTGCTAATGGCTTATCGCGCGTGTTAAAGTTGAACAATCTAAAGGCACGTGGAGCAATCTATTATTATAAGATCGTTATTGTTGTTTTCATCGAAAACAGGTAAGAAATTTCTTCAGGATGAATTTTCCGTTTCTGAACACCTGACAACATAAAACAAAAGGAGGATCCTTAAAAAGATGTTGGTAAAAATTAATTGTACAAAAACAGCACCTAAATTATAATAAAAGACTGATGATTTTTTTCTGCCTACGGTACGCGCGAGAGTGAGTATAGACGGCACTAGTGTGCAAGCGAGAAAACATGATAAGCGCCGCCATTTAAGATTCCTTTCTTTAATGAACCGGGTTATAAGGAAAGTAATAAAAACACGCGGGCAAACTGCCACAGTTTGAAATTCATACGCCTAAAAACAGTATCATATTGTTCAAACCTCTTCTACTAACCTGCACAGCAGTCCGGGTCTAAAAAGGCCACTTTCGTAGAATCATATAATAATCATAATATTTGTCATGCAAAAACCGGTCTAATTTCATTCACATCTTTATATTTGTCATGCAAAAACCGGTCTAATTTCATTCGTATCTTTAGGGGTCATCCATAAATTACGTCACACGAATTTCATGATTTTTGCCCCTCCCTCCGTCCTTGTCACAGCTGGTCATATTTGTGAGACTATACCCCCCCCCCCCCCCCCCCGTCACATATTTTGCAAATTTACATATTATAGAAATTATTGAATGAAACCAGCGGTTCCGAAATTCACTGGTCAAATGAAATAGAAACAAAGAAATCACCGCTAAGCGCAATGCGTTTGGCGGTATTTATCAAAGGGCGCCTAGGCGGTCAGCGCGTAACACTAGTAGAGCGAGTGGTCGTCAAAACAAATGGCATCTTATATTTACACAAATATAGTTGTATATGTTTTTGAGGTGTTCGTAAAGTAATAGTTTAAAGTTCGTGTTTTAACACTTAGATTATGATCGATTTTGATATGTGACGTCACGAAATTTAGGACCCCTCCCACCCCTTGTCACACTTCGTCGACCCCTCCCTCCCTCTTAAAACGTGTGACGTAATTTATGGATGATTGGAAAAAAAAAATCGGGTAGCTTGATGTGCTGGCTGATTGAACTAAAGTGGGCTTTTAGACCCGCTGAACACACTTGGTGGGTTATACAGGGTGTAAGGGACAGCCCTCCACAAACTGATAGGGTGATTTCAGTATATCGTACTAAGTTGACCGGTACATGAAATTATTTCAGGAACTTTATGAAAATCCAATAAAACTGATTTGTTTAATTACCTCACACGCAATGTATCGCTACCTCTGCAAAACGCACGCAGCGAACGGCAGCGCAGCGAGCTTTCGAAAGGACAGCCGCGCTCGCGCCACGTGTTTAACAGCTGATTTCATGCGTCGTTCTTTAGTTTTTTTTTTTTTCATTTAAGCTGTGTTAGTTACATTAATGGAGTTCTGCATACAAAAAATGAAACTTTACTTTGAAATAAAGCAATAAAAATTGAAAAAACGAAAAAAAAAACCTGAGAACACTTCCACTGGAATATGATTCAAAATAAGGAGCTGATTGCACCCTGTTAATTTGTGGAGGGCTGTCCCTTACACCCTGTATAGCACATATTACACTCTCGTATCGCCTCGCCGTCAAACAGGCCGCGGTTTGTGAGCTTCTAGTCTATTCTGTAAATAGCTATTTCGACATCGAGATTCACCTGAGTGACAAGGCTCACAAGGTGAGCTTTATGACACACAACATAAAGGTCTTATGTTTATACGAATTTGATACTCACCTCGGATTCCGCTGTCGAGACACGAAAATGTTGCTACAGAATAGCACTACTGGTCCCGAGACGAGGCGATTAACGATTCCGATTAGTGTGTGTTGCAGTAGGGAGTTTCATACAAAGAATATTGCACGGCTTGAGGAGATAGACAATCCCTTTCCGAGTTGATATGTGTGCTATGACCTCAACTATCCTAAAGAGGAATCCTTTGACCTCGGGAATATTAAATGCGGCTTTTTTTTTTAATAAGCCCGTTCTGTCCCACTGCTGGGCAAAGTCCTCCCAGGAATTCTTATCCCGCGCCACCTTGTACCAGACATGGATTTGGACAGACAATAATTACGTTTTTTGGCATGTGAATATCAATCCTAGTCAAATGTTAGTAAAGACTGAGTAAAGGTACTGGTATGAAATCGGTGTGTGCACTGTTGTGATAAATATGTAACTTCGTAAGATAGTATGGTTGTAGTTATCTCAGAAACGGCTGAGCTGAAATGGATTGCGATTCAGTTGGTTAGTGATATGGAATAAGTTTTGGTATTGAATAGAAATGGTATGTTTGGATGTGAACTTGGCTACTACTACTATGAAATTGAAGAAAACTCTTTATAAGGACAGTAACTATTATTTCCTAGAACATTATTCTTACCTATCAAAACGTCGCTAAAATAGAAAGTTACTTAGCCCTCATTCTGTTGCTGTTCCATTTCATTTTTTGTAGTAACGAAGCGTTTGTTCTCTTTATAAATAAATGAAACGCGATATTGTAAAATGGCATAAGACATCTATTTGTCACTGAGTTGCTACATCGCTGTTAGATTTTACAATAGGGTAGATGACTAAAAAAATCTAATTAGTCCGTCAGTTAGATCAAAAAATATTTGACCCGTGTTTTGTCTTTTGTTACGGGAACCAAAATTGACGAAGTTACGACGCTTTTAAAATTCTCAATACGTCACACCTTCGCATAATTTTTACTGACTCGTGACGTCACGAGCCCCCACTCGCGAGTTTGATGCGTTTTATCTTTGTCAGTATTCATTGATTTACAAAAACAAAATTACTTGTCCATTATTTTTCAATACTCTAACTGATGGACTAAATAGTTTTGCAATTTGTGGATGATGGAATCTAGCCTATTATTACTAAAGGCAGGTTTCGTGACAACTTTCCATTATTAGTGATGTGATGACTGCCATTTTTACCACTTTTAGCTACTTTCGTCACGACACTGCGTTTAATAACTTCAATTGCAGTTAATAAGTAAAGTTTTGTAAATAGTTATAAGCATTTGATCAATACATTTTGTATGTTTAAAAATAGTTTCAGAAAACACTTTCATTTATAGAAATGTTCGAATAAATTCAAAATGAAACTTGCAGTCCTATTTTGCAAAATTCTATTTTTCTTTTGCTTCAAAACACCGAGGGTATTTTATTATTGCTCATCAGATCCTACCAAAATTTGGATCTTGGATGAATTGTTTGTACTTATGTATTTTCAATGTATTACTCAACAAGGGTGTATAAAAGTAAAACATTGGAAATACATACAAACAAAGCTCAAAAACTTTTTTGAAGTTGGTCAGATTCTATATTTCGCAAATAAAACTCATAAAATCTTGATTTCTTGGCAACAATCTCGATATTATTTAGCTCCTTATTTTATATTCACAAGTAAACAACAGTTTTATAAATATGCAAAATATATTTTAGTTTTTAACAAATATTTATTATTTAGGCAAGTCATCCTAAAGTATTTTATTGCACAATTTTGCATTTAATTTGCTTTCCGTATCAGTTATAGAAATAGAAATAAGACGTATGATTTTATATTTACAGGACTGCTCCAGAAGGAGTGTTACGTTTTTTATTTTATTTTGTCTCGTCAAACTATCAGTACTACAGTATTATGAAAATAAAATACATAAGAACGATATTTGTAAATTGTCTTAGTTTTTGGTACAGTACATCAAATTGTCTAAAACAAAATGATAAACATAGTAATTTTTTAACAGAATGTTTAGTCACTAATTAAGATATAATATTAACAATTTTATATGTGTAACAAAATTATAAAATAAAGTATGATGAGTAATTCAATTGTAATGTTCCTTTTGTAATATTTTAGTTGTCCATGGGTCGTTTTGGCAACATAGCCCAAGTATTTTGGTAAGGTTGGTCAATTTTGCTCAAGGCTAGTTTTAAATTCGTTAACAATTTCCATGTTTCTGGGCAAAGTTGGTAAATATTGCTCAAAGCAGAGTTAGTCAACAATATCCACGTATCTGGGCAAAGTAAGTTAACATTCCTCATGGCAAAGTCATTCAACAATGTCCATGTATCTTGGAAAAGTTTGTCAACATTGCTCAAGGCAAAGTTAGTCAACAATATCCACGGATATGGGCAAAGTTGGTCAACATTGCTTAAGGTAAAGATAGTCAACAATGTCTACGATCGAAGCAAAGTTTGTCAACTATTCTCAAGGCTAAGTTAGTCAGCAATGTCCACGTATCTGGGCAGAGTTGGTAAACATTTCCTAAGTATCTGGGCAAAGCTGTCACACCATTGTTGATTTTATGTAATGGTTAAGTACTTTTAAAACAGCGTAATGTGTGTAACCATGTTTATTATAACATAAGTGTCAGTTCTTTTTGTGTTATTTATGTGTTTATTATGGTACCGGCTATTTTGACGACAACTCTGTAATAAAAACATTAAAAATCATGTTGTTTTTTATTTTCCAAAACATTGTGAAACGTTTTTCCTAGTAATAAAACTAAACTATAAATAAAGTAAAATACTCCACATAGTAAAATGTTCGTTTAGCCGCTCATTCATTCAGCTTCTACAGATCTAGTGTTGGTTGTCGAAAGCTCCATCAATTTTTGCTTTATTTCAGAGATCTGGAAAAAAGCAAACGGTTTAGTTAGACAACAGGCAATATTATGATGATACTAGGTGATAGCATCGTCTTGAGACGAAGTACCCCGAGTACTGAAAAATGAGATTAGACTAGACAAAGATAAGCAACAAAAGAATACCTTTTGTATCTCATTCAACAGCATTTTCTGTTCCGTCCTCGGAGTCATATCTTTCCGATTCAAATCAATGGCTTCCAAATTTTCAAACAACTGTTTTATCTTCAAAGCTAAATGGACATCGTTGTTACTCTTCCTAGGAACCGTTGGCTTGCACCTTCGTATCAAGTTCTTTCTATACTTGTCGGGTAAATCTTTCTCTAAGTCGTCTCTATTCAATAATGTCATATAGTCAGGATGAGTGTCGTAGGGGTAGTCCTTTGGGTCCAATTTGTATGAACTATTTGCTTTGCTTTTATTGATAGTGTAATCTTTGCGCCAATTTTTTAGCTGTTCTAGGTTTCTGGAAGATGTAAAAATGTGTGTAAGGAAAAATGTGTGGAAAAAAAAATATTTTTTTGAAAATATAATGCCAAAAAAATATTTTAAATAGTTATCATAAGTTACCTACAATTTGTTCTATTTATGTAGGAAAGTAAGTTTTAGACTAGCAACCAAAAACAAAAATCTGACCAGAGTGAAAAAAAATGTGCAATATGTGGGTACATAGAAGATTAAGAAAATAACACACTTTCTCCCTTGCAGAATCTTGTCTCTCGTCGCTAGTAAGTCTTTATGCTTCTTTATGGCCAAATCTCTCAAATAACTTTGTTTTATTTTTGACTCAAATTCGATTTTCCCATCCGAGCTCGACGGCTTAACATATTTGGAACTTTGGTAATACGTCGGCATAGTATAACGACTCTTTGCTAACTTCGGGCACTTTCCTTTCATTCTCGCATACAACTCTTCGTCTGAATCGTCCAAGTCTTTCTCATTGAATTGAACAGTCATATTTTTTTTCAATTTGGCCATATCGATAACTGAATTGTAGCTCCGGCCTCCTTGGCTATAGTTTTCAGGGCTGATTCGGCTTGTGCTTACCGTAACTTCGGAGATATCAGAGCGGGAGGTGTTTTCAAACATTTCCTCAATGAATTTGTTGTTTAGAAATTGTTTGATGCTTAAAACTCCCGCGTTTATGACTTCTCTTGGCGGGTACATGAGCGGATTCCCGCCTAGTTGAAGGACTTTCAAGCTAGCGACAGTTCCTAGTTCGTTCGGTAGTGATGTTAGTTTGTTGTTTGATAACAAAAGATGCGTCAGAGTCGGGTGATGTTTGATGGATTTTGGTATATCAGTGATTTGATTGTCTCTCAAATCTAAGTACATGATATACCGTAAAGTGGGAAATAGTTCGTCTGGTAAAGTTTTAATTCCGTTGTTTTGAAGGTATAGAATCTGTAATAAAAACATGAACTTATGTTAAATTGCAAAACCTTAGAGCTCTATCTGTTGCTCTTACCTATAATTTGATAATGTCCGTACACCCGGTATACGAGTAGAGCGTCGTACACCGGGTGAGTTGGCAGTTAAATGACAGGAAATATAAATGATAAAAAGACTTGCTCAAAACAAAAATAAAAAGACAAGGTCACACATTCGATGCATCTGTGTCCAGGACTCCAGGCACGGCCCGAACACAGTGTGAGCGAGTTCATACACAATGTACGCACCGATAGTCTTTTTTGGGTGTTTCTGGCTGAATATGGGCCTGGCGCGGGGATGAGGAAGGACATGGTCCGTCAGGAGGTCAATAAAGGAACACGGTCCGTTCACTTCCCAGGCACGGCTCGGATATGACGTCTAGTGGGCGAGTTCTAAGTACTACAAATTAATCAGAACTCACACATAAATGGGGATTTTTAATCTCGGGAACTTTGGTCAGTCCTTGGGATGAAAGATCCAGTGTTGTTTCTTCATTTATTTCTTCTTCATATATATTCAAAGGTACGGATTCGTCTGATGCTTCAGACATGGTTTGCAGGATTATTGTAGATCTTCTGAATAAAATAAGTACAGTTATTCCTCAGATTACAGAACAAAATTTCTAAAAGGTAACAGAAGTTTTGTTCAATAATCTGAGGGTAATGTTTGATCAATAAAATAATAATACAAAACAAAAAAATCAAATATGGCGCGTAAAAGTGCGACTACGTTGTCAATGGTTACTTAGTTTTATTTTAATTGTTTATCCCAGACTACGAGAATATCATTTACAAAAATATTTTGGGTAAGTTTGAAGACATTGAGAAGTATAAAATCTATAAATGTAAAGCGTCCTCCACACTATTACGAAGTTGCACGAGGCGAAGTGCTCTCCGAAGTTGACCGAAGTCCGAAGTAGGTGTCCACACACTCGAGCAACTTCGCGAGGAGCTCAGTCCCCCGTTCCCCTCACGATAGGCATAATGGATAACGTTCATGTGGCAACTGCCGTTGCAATGTGTACTCTCGCTTAATAAAAATACGTGCGTATTTACTATGGCTGACGCGAACTGAATTGAGCCGAGTAGTGTGGACAGACGCTTTGTGTTCGAACTTCGAGTCTTTTGACTCGGGCGCAAAAACCGACAAAAACTGGAAGTCGCCCGAGGCGAAGTGAAGTTGCACGAGGCGAAGCGAAGTGCCCCTCTACACTATCGTATTCACTCAACTTCGATCAACTTCGGGAATAGTGTGGAGGACGCTTTAACTTTTCTATGTAGCCTCCACACTATTCCCGAAGTTGATCGAAGTTGAGTGAACTTCGCCTCACTTCGGGTGACTTCCAGTCATTGTCGGTTTTTGCTCCCGAGTCAAAGGACTCGAAGTGTCACGAAGTTCGAACACGAAGCGTCTGACCACACTGCTCGGCTCACTTCGGTTCGCGTCGAGACATAATAAAAATACGAACGTATCATTAATATGCGAGAGTACACATTGCAACGGCATGTTCCACATGAACGCTATCCATGATGCCTATTGTGAGGGGAACGGGCGACTGAGCTCCTCGCGAAGTTGCTCGAGTGTGTGGACACGTACTTCGGACTACAGTCAACTTCGGAGAGCACTTCATCGAAGTAACTTCGCGAGTAGTCTGGAGGACGTTTTAGGGCTGATTCTTTTGTTAACATACTAGCTGACAAGGCAAAAGTTCGATAACAAAAACCGTGACACGAGATTTTTAGGGTTCCGTACCCAAATGGCAAAACGGAACCCTTATATATTCGTCATGTCTATCTGTCCGTCTGTCTGTCTGCCTGTCCGTCCGTATGTCACAACCACTTTTCTCCGAAACTATAAGAACTATGCTGTTGAAATTTGGTAAGTAGATGAATACCGTGAACCGCATAAAGATTTTCACACAAAAATAGAAAAAAAATCAATAAATTTTAGGGGTCCCCATACATGGAACGATTTGATAGGTTGTTTGGGTCTAACGCCTCAGTGCTGCCACCTGATGCTCGACATTACAGAAAACCCTCATTCCTTAGGTCACTGTGTGATATCAACTTTAGCCCCGGTTTTCGTACGAAACTTGATCACAAAATATATTTATGGAGCATAATTATGACATTCTTTTGGAGTTTTTCCTTTTTACAAACAAACGACTACAACACAACATGGTATTTTAGTCATATTAGAACTAAATAATACAATACCACGTTGTGTTGTAATCGTTGTACAAACAATTCCCAAAAGTGATACAAAAAGAAAACAAAAATACCTCGTAGTTTATTATTTAGAAACATTAATTCGTTCCTGTGTTAAATACACTGAAAACGCAAAAAACATTGAAAGAAAAATTATTAACACAGGGACTTTGGTATTTTAATGGCACCTGTTCATTCTGATAAAGCTTCGAGTTTTCGTTTCAATTATTCATGTAGGTATAGCTTGGATTATAGTGACGAGGAGTACGATCTATGAGTAACAAGTTGAAAAAGTGTCCAGCTAGATATAAGCAGTGAGTTACAGTTCAAAAACCTTCCAGAATAGCGCAAGCGTAGCGGCAGGTAAACGGATTGAAGTGTGCCAAAGATTAACTTTTATCCTCCATATTTTGAACATGTCATTTACTCCTCTTATCAATGTTTTTTTTTTTAATCTATACACAAAATGTTTATTATGTACAGACGCCAGCACATCAAGCTATCCGAAACTGTAAAATTTTCCCAATCAAAGAATCTATAAAGTTGAAAATCTAATATTTTTGACAAATTGTTGTAGTTTGATGTGCTAGCATCGTTTCTTACTTGCGCCATGTCGAAATAATAACGAAGTGGAAGTTGTTCTTTCCTTGTTTATTTTTCTGTCCTACTCATAAAACTTTGTTATAAAACTCACCCTGATGCGATTGTAGCGCCACTCTTGTTAACGCATTTCGACGGACACTTCATAAAGTAAGGTTATCTATACTTTCATGACTTCATACACAGAGTTAAAGTCCTCTCCATGGTATATAGTTAGCGAGAATATCATCCTACGTAGACAAATTGATGAACTTGCTAGTGTTGTTTTAATGAGAATGCGCTGTCGATTATGTCGATGCGACAGGCTGCTGGAGGAAAAATTGGACTTTACTCCACAAATAAAACTTCTTTAATTTTTATTTAACGTTTGTAGTAAAATAACGTTATTTATAAGTTTTAATCAAGTTATTTTGATCATGACAATTATTTTTGAAAAGAAAAAATATTTCTATCGATCTTCGTTCTGAAGTATGTTCAAGAGACACATGGCGAATACGTCACTATCTCAGTTGCAAGATGGCGAACGTTCGGGATAGTGACACATCTTTGTGGCTCCACAATAAACTCGGTACTTCGAATGATTCGTGGACAAGCGGCTCAATTTGTACACAATTAAATGCTGAAGTGTTGAAAAACATCAAGGACTGTTTTCCAGATTTGCAAACACAAGTGAAATTGAAATTATTGCTAAGTTTCTTTCATATCCCGCGCAGAAATGTTGAGGAGGTAACTTTTCTCTTTGATGTTCTATGGTTTTGCGTAACTGTATTGTGTTTTGTGTCTCTTTCCTTCCTTATTAATAGCGATGAGTAAGAATGAGATGCAGTATCACGCATGTATGTATTAGTTTTATTTGTTGTCATGTATTGAATTTACATGCAATTTTTTTTTATATTTGATTTTAATTGCATTTTTGTAGCCTATAAATAAGAGTAACATTCCCTTGTACCATTAGTGGTTTCTGCCTGTTTTATGACTAAATTTGCTACATAACTTAGGACCTTTATATGAATAAAATTATTAGCTATTTACGTTTGTAAAATAACGAAACAATACTGTTTTTTAATTATTAGTTATGTGCTATGATAAGAGTGCAAAAGAAAACCTTTTTTTATGACTGTTGCTATGTTTACACTAGAAACACACATAACCTTCAATTTGAGTCTAATGTTGTGAATTGGATTTTCAAGGACCTTCATGTTTCATTAGTGTAATACATAAAGATATGGCCAGTGAGTGGGTCGTCTTGTTATTGATAAATAGCAAGCAACAAGCATTAGATTTCAATTAGATTTTTATTTTGAATTTTTCACTCACTTTATTATGTTGGTAAAAACAGTGCTTATAGCATTATTTTAACATGTGATGTAGGGACTATAGTAAAATTATGGATAGATTTTCCTAAACAAACTACAGTAATAAATATTTCAGTAGTCATTTAATGGTTTTAGTATGTTTCATCTTATAAAATAAGTAAATAAAAGATATAGCTCACACTGAAATTATTAAAATATTTATAAATACTTTTAATTAGAAATACTTATGTCAAAAAAAAAAATGGTTTTGGCGGCAAAATTATATCAGTACAGACATGCACAATTGGAAAAAAAACACATATTATTGTAATGGAATGAAACACAGTCCTCATGCATTCTATTGTGAATCAATTGACAGTTAGATTGCAACATTGCATGTAACACTTTACTCGTAAATGTTTTAAGACACAGATGTGTCAAAGAACCTTTTTGTAACACAATTTTTTTTGGTTTTTTTTTTCTAAAATGGACCTGTTTCAAAACTGGGCAACAAACCCTGCCTGCTATTTATTATTATTTTTTAGACATTAAAAATAGAATTGAAAAATTGCAAAACAGCCTGCTGTCCAAATCAGAGCCCAGTTGATGTTGATAGGTTTGCCTCCGATAACATGGGACTGTCAATTTATGAATGCACTAGACATACACCTCTGCCTCAACTAGCAGGGAATTCAGATATAATAATGTTATATTATTTTAAGGCCGGCCGCATGCGTACGGTTTCCTAGTAATTCCGATTAAGAATTCAGATTCGGAATCTCGTGTGACATTCTGTTTTCAATTCTTCTGGCTCACAGCTTGTTTTCGAAAGGATTGTCAGGTGCTTTTCCCATTCGGAGATTTAACAACAGTGTATGCCTCGTTGAACATTTTATATGTAAGGCAAGCATACGGGTCTTCGAATCTGAATTCCTGATCAAGAAATCAAATCAGGTAACCGAGTGAATGCAGCCAGCCTAAAATTGCAACAAGCATGTATATCCGTCGCATCAGCCTAGGCTTCAATCACCGCCCAACTTTATTGGGGTTGTTTTCCAGTCAAACCGTATTCAGCCAAATACCAGTATTTTATGCGGAGTGACTGCCTACCAGACCCCCACAACTCATTAACTGGTATTTCTTGGTAAGACCGGTGACAGATTTTCTGGCTTCTGAAAATCCATAAAGACTGCCAAAGATCTACAAATGACAACTGGGACCATCAGATTAACATGCTTCCCGAGGCTTGGAGGAATCTCGATATGTTAAGATGTTCACCATCCACAGACCAACCTCGAAAAGTGTTGGCCAACCTTGGAGATCGACCTGTGTGGTCTTTATTTAGCCACAAGCATGTTTATTAGACTTAATTCGGCACAGTACAAGCGGCAATGTTAACAATATTGTCAGGCAATTATCCTAATGAATGTGAACTGACAAGAATGACTGACAGCTTGGATTGTAGGTTCTCTAATGAATAGTGTGTGCAGTATTATTAGAGTAACTACTTGTTACCATGAGTTAATGGCTATATGTGGTGTTAAATAACATATGTTTCCAACTATATCTATCTATATGGTCAAGGACACTTGCATGTAAGTTGTTCTGAAGAGAAATGGCAATAAACATGTAATTTTGTGTATTTAATGTGAGATTAGTATGTGATTTACCAAGTGTGATACTGAATGAGTAAGACTAGCTGACCTGTCTGAGTCACATTTTTCTGAATGCTTCACTTCTATTGGTTGTAGCGTGATGTTACACCTATAGCCTTCCTCGATAAATGGGCTATCCAATACTAAAAGAATATTTCAATTAGAATCAGGAGTTCCAGAGATTAGTGTGGTTAACCGAACAAATAAACTCTTCAGCTTCATAATATTAGTGTAGATAACTAACCAACATTGAATTATTTATACTAATATTATAAAGCTGAAGAGTTTATTTGTTTATAGTAAGTCAACATTAAAAACTCCAAACGCTGATCTAAAAGACTGTAGCACAGCACAGTAATAACAGGGGCTGCATCAGTATTGGTACTCTCAGACCACTCAGATATACTTGAGCCACATGATTCAAAATAATATTTTTATTCCCCTTTTCAGTGGCGCAATGAACTTGAAGAGATCATCGAAGTGGCAGCCGTGGACTCAGACCTCTGGGTGGCCATGTTGGCGGAAACCCTCAAGACATTCCCCTCAGCGGGTACCCTCAATACCGAGATAGCAGAGTTCGATGAGACCAGGCCGATCTTCAGTGATATGATCAGTGAACTGAGGCGGGCGTTAGCTAAACATTCAGATCTTGGACTGTTACCACTTGAGTGCCTATATTTGAATAAGAATGCCTTGGTTTCTGTGGTAAGTTCATAATCAGCTTCCTGTAAATGTACTATATTGTTTGGGTTCAACACGTTTTGTCTTACCATTCTCTCCTTTCAACTGTGATGCTATCATTCACTTGCTTTTCTTTCATATTATTGCCTGTTGTAAGTTAGTCAGAAATAATTTGTCATTACTGTTTAGGAGTATAACATGCTTGATAATATTGGTCTGGATCTAATTAGAAGCCTATCTCAAGCCCAAATAGTGATGGATGAATAAATTGTAGCTTGCACCCGCATAAAGAGCGCATACTGTTTTTATTTCCCGCAGTTTCGCACTCCTGGTCTCGCCAAAAGTAGCCTACTAAAGAATGATTGATGTTTCCGTACTCTCAGTGCCAATGTAGCTTTTTAACAGTAAAGCAATTATTGTCATCAGTTGAGTTTTTTTTAGCTCACCTAACACTTTAGGCAGTGCTATGTCAGTCACTGAAAAAAATTTAAAAATTAGAATGTTTCTGTTATACTAATAATAATAACCAATCATTTATTTTAGGTGGGCCAACAACCCAACCCTGTGAAGCACTTCACGTTGAAACGCAAGCCGAAGTCTGTAGCCCTACGTAGCGAACTATTGGCCAAGGCTACAGAGGTGCAAGCCAATCAGAAGAAGGCTCAGGCGCCTACCGTGCCTGTGCGCAGTAGGGGCATGCCTAGGAAAATGACTGATACTAGTAAGTGTAACTATGTTCCACTTGTTTTTGTCAGCGGCTGCAACTTCGGCGTGTTCTTTCAAATGCTGTTCTGCAATACTATTCGAAAGAGATACCGTGGCTCCGGAACACAAAGGGCAATGAAGGAACATGAAGTCATTTGATGATTTCGCAACCCTAAAAAAAAAACCCTGCGCCTACGGTTGCCGGGAATCGCCCTATGGTTCTCGACGACCCTTAGATTCGAAGTTACCCTTGGATGCAGTTTGCGTCCACCAACACTTACACAGTTGTTGTGTCCCCGCAGCCCCACTGAAAGGGCTGCCGTCCCGGTTCGGCGGCGCGCGCGGCGGCACGTGGCGCGGCGCCGCGCGCCCCCCCCCGCGCGCCGGCATCAAGCTGCTGGACATCACCGAGCAGCCCGCCACGCACGCGCAGATCAAGAAGAGGAGGAAGCTTGGTACGTACTGCTAAAACTGTAAGTACGTGCAGAAGCTATAGGCAATGGCAAGCCTATCAAATTATTGCCAACCTCTGCAGCCAGAGTCAACAGGTAGAAGCAATGCTGGAAGGCCTCCTACAAGGTGCGGACTGACGGATACTTGAAGGACAACTGTATTTGAAGTATAAAATTGACAGTGTCATTTTTGTGCTGCCACCTATAGTTTCTGCATGTTCGCGATTGATAAAAGATTTTTTGAAATCGGCTCAGTAGATCCAGAGATTTATTTACCCCACAACCTCACAAACTTCACCTTTTTATAATATTAGTATAGATTGCCGTATTTAGATATCGTATGTGAGGTCAAAGATTCTGCATTGAAAGTGCTAAGAATTCGATATCCTCCAATGTTATGTGTAATTCACAAAAAAATCTGAACTAGTCTATCATACTACGATCATCATAATGGTCTCGTATATGTTTTAGATCATAGTGTTATAGTAATAATATTCCGTTTGTACAGAAATGGAGGAAGGAGCTAAGAAGGCAGCAGCGCCCGCTCCTCCGTCTCCGCCGCCACCAGACTACGCGAAGGGACTCAACAACTACACCATGCCCAAGTCTGAAGAGACCACCAATGGTAAGCATCATCATGATCAGCCTATAGCAGTGCAGGATAGTGACCTCTTCAAAACAAACTTAAAGAAAACATGTTTATTTGGCATACAGATAAGTAGGCCGGTTCGGCAGTATTGGCCGACCCCAAGCAATTATTGCACTTATTCGGTTTGTAGTATCTGTGAAACGAAAAAGGCTACCGGTAGCAACTTTACTACCTCTACGACACGGTTGGCGGTCGCGGGTTCGATTCCTGCACGGAACAAATATTTGTGTGGCCTACAGATAGTTGTTCCGGGTCTGGCTGTTTGTGTATGTATATTTATATGTTTGTAAACGCACCCACGATACAGGAAAAATTCCCAGTGTGGGGTAACGTTTTTTTTTTTTAAAAAACTACTTCATTATGAGGCGCCTTCATTGGCAGATTTTTTTGTGCCCATCAGTTTTCCCCGAACATTCTTCTTCATATATTCGACTTTAGCGCCCGGCTGTGCCGTTTAATGTCGCTTATTGATAGCAACCCATACACACTATACAGGAACAAAAATAAGGAGGCTTAATTTTAAAACAATTGTGTGTATTATGGCTGCATCAGCAGGTCGATAAATGATCGCATTCCATTTTACTCAAACTCAGTATACTTAAAAAAAAAAAATCCTCTATAATGTCCATCTGCCGTTTACACTTAACCTTATAATCATTATTTGATTGACAGTATTAAAGGCTTACAAACCACGTTTTTAGATTCTCTGTAAAATTATAAATCATAATTATATTAGCAAATACTATAATGGGGAATATGCATGCGATTTTTTTATTTGCAAAATAAAACACTTATTAGCTCTACGTAAACAATCATGAAATTATTTTTCATATACCTTCATTAGTGACGAATTTATAAAGCTTCAAAGATAATAATTAGAAAGAGAAGTCCGTTATGGATTGTGACGTCACAGTCCATGACGCCTATACAGCTACCATAGAAAACAGCGTTTTGCCGAGAGGGACAGATATATTTGTTTAAAATAACTATATCTCGTTTGTATTTCGAGCAATTTTGATTCTGTTTTCACTGTAAGTATTATATTTCTGTATATTTTTAGATAAATTATATAAGTAATGAATATATTTTTCATGCATATTCCCTATTATATTAAGAACCTAAACTTCATCGTTGACTTCGTCTCTGTCATCTCTGACCTAGACGAGAGTCAAGATTGCTCTTGACTCTCGTCTAGGTCAGACCCACCAAGAATAAAAAAAAAACTGCGTCAGGTTGTGATGCTCCACAAAACCGTAATTTTCAAATACCCCAAATTAACGGCCGCATAATGGAGTACTGATAAAACGTGTAAATATGAAATAATCGTGTCTCGTTATCTTATTGATCGTATCAGTCGTTCAACTTCATTTATCAGTATCAGGCATCAGTCTACTGGTATAATGGGCTAGTCCTTAGCTGAAAAAGCATTGATAAGCTAAACATGCTTGCTTGGGCTCTGGGCCCTGTATACATATAGAGTAAAGTCTCCATTAAAAACCATGATTACTGGAATGTTCAGATTACTGGATTCCTACTTTATATTCAAAATGCGAAAGTAACTCTGTCTGCCTGTCTCTTCTTCATGCCTAAACCACTGAACCGTTTTGGATGAAATTTTGTACAAAGATACAGTAAGATTATTTTTTCTTTGCCTATGCGAAGTACGTCGCAATCGATTGCGCAGGATGTCAATTTGACAAGAAACTTAGAACAGCGCATGCGCGAGTAGGTCGTGTATGCAGTCTCAGTCCCTCGTATACGTTCGATGCATACGCTTACTCAATGCAATACGACTGTTGATACGAAAAGTGTTATTGTTTTAAATTATTTATTTTGGTTTGTTATTGTTTTAAATTATTAACTGTTTCATTTGTATTTTGTGTGTTTTTGTGGTGTATATGTTTGTTGTGTTACATTGTGACCTTGTTATTGTTACTGGTTGCGTTTCTTACTTGTTAATAATACAAAACGTATAAATCAGAAAAATATTCTACGTATGTAACACTTTTTTTACGCAATGGGCCCTGCGCGGTCGTCACTAAAAGCTAACTTCGGAGCGGCAAAGAAAAAAAAATCGTACTGTAGTTTGAGACCCGAGAAAGGACATAGGATAGTTTTTGTCCCGGAAATCCCACGAGAACGGGAAATTTGAAGGTTATAATATTTATTCCGGGAGTATTTTTCCTAGGGATCACGCGGGCGAAGTCGCTGGCTCATGTTAATTGCTTATAAAAACAACATAAAATAAATATAACACTTCAAAATTTAATAGTAAAGGGTTTTCCCGTAATCTAGAAGCAAAGAACAATTTTCTATTATTTTTGGAAAGTACGACAGATTTGAGTGGACTTGCTAAAACTGCTAGCATTTTTCAGTTATTCTGAAGCTCAAACTTAGAACTATAAGGAGCTCAACGACTTGACGGAGAATGTCAAAGAAAAGTCACCTTGGTAGGTCACATTAAGTACTCGAACCTGAAAATCCTTGGAAATACCCCTAACCATAACAACCTACCTACAAATTCGTCACATTTGCCAAACGTTATATGAGGACCATGCAGATTCGCGCCTGAAATGATCTTTTGAGGAAAGAACCACCAAGGTTTGAGTAGAACTGTTCAGTCAGTGCAAGCATTTGCCAGTAGTCGAGTAGCTCAAATTAGAATAAATAAAAACGTCAACGACTCGCCGAATCGATTTGAAATTTATTTGACATTGATTCGTCGACTCGTTTGAGTACTTTTGCAGTCTGACCAGGGGGGCTACTCTCTAAGCCCAAAGTCCGTAGTTTCGGGCTTAACTGCGGGCGTATTCTGCTCCGTATTACCTAACCAATAAGAGTTAATTTCAACCCTATTGAAAGTCACTGTGAAATCGTGTTCTCATTCATTTTTAGTTCGGGTTTGGAACTAATCGTAAATGCGTAGGTGATACGGAGTAGAATACGCCCGCAACTAAGCCCGAAACTACGGACATCGGGCTTAGAGAGTAGCCCCCCAGATGACTTTGGTTAGGCTGCAAAATTACTAAAACTGCCGGACATGGTTAAAATACTTAAAGGAAAAATATATATATGTCACCGGAAAGTGGCAAAACCCTGAGATTATAAAATAACATGAGAGATTGTAAACATTCGATAGTGTTTAGAATGCTTTTTTACGCTTCAAAATTAGATTGTTTATAATTTCTCGGTTTCATCCGAGAAATTATGAACTGAAATAAAATGGCGACCAATCAGAGCACAAGTCTACAAGAAACTAGGCTCTCACTGGTTCATTGAGATGTGACGTTACATGTACGCCATAGAGTTACGAATTTTGTAGACTAGTGCTCTGATTGGTCGCCATTTTATTTCAGTTCATAATTTCTCGGATGAAACCGATAAATTATAAACAATCTAATTTTGATGCGTGAAAAAGTATTCCGTATGTTAAGTTGGCAATTTATCGAGAGTTTACAAACTCTCAAGTTATTTTATAATCTTACGAAGTTCGCTTTCCGATGGCATAAATATGTAACCAGTATAATATTTTTATTCATTCATGTCAATAGGTAAATGATCAGCAGAAATTTAAAATATAAACATAACAGATAAACGCAAACATAAACATTGCCCCTGTAAACCCAAATATGGCTAGTTATTGGTTTAGATGAGAAACAAAAACGGGCGTAAAATGAAGCCCTGGGGTACCCCCGTCCTAACTACCGACCTAGGAGATCTGGGGGCCTACTCTCTAAGCCCAACGTCCGTAGTTTTGGGTTTAGTTGCGGGCGTATTCTACTCCGTAGCACCTATACAGACTTACGATTAGTCCCGAACTCGAACTAAGAATGAAAAACAACACGATTTTACAGTAACTGTCAAATTGTATTTTCATAAATTCTTAGCGGTTAGGTGATACGAAGTGAAATACGCCTGCAACTAAGCCCGAAACTACGGACGTCGGGCTTAGAGAGTAGCCCCCCTGTTACGATCCCTTGTGAAACCAAACTGTTTATTATGTTACAACTTAAGTTTGTATTTGATAACTTTCTCAGGGGTTTACTTAAAGTGTAGGTAGCATTGGTAGAGGTCTATAATTAGTAGACACAGACAGCCATCCATCCAGCCAGACAAGATACACGAGTGATCCTATGGGTTGAATTATTTCAATGCCGATCTTCGGAACCATTAGACCGATTTTATCTGCTTTTAATATGTATTCAGATTTATTGATAAGACATTTGAACACTATAAAGCAGGCCTTTCTATTATCATTATTGTTTTTAGCGACATCAAGCACGACAGACAGCACCGCCGCCCCGCTGTCTCCGCCGCCTCCCGCAGAGCCTGGCACGCCGACCCCAGCGACTCCTACTACCCCGGCCGCACCGCCGCCGCTCACTAGTCCTAGTCCGCTACTTGTACATGTAAGTACATCAAGCACGACAGACAGCACCGCCGCCCCGCTGTCTCCGCCGCCTCCCGCAGAGCCTGGCACGCCGACCCCAGCGACTCCTACTACCCCGGCCGCACCGCCGCCGCTCACTAGTCCTAGTCCGCTACTTGTACATGTAAGTACATCAAGCACGACAGACAGCACCGCCGCCCCGCTGTCTCCGCCGCCTCCCGCAGAGCCTGGCACGCCGACCCCAGCGACTCCTACTACCCCGGCCGCACCGCCGCCGCTCACTAGTCCTAGTCCGCTACTTGTACATGTAAGTACATCAAGCACGACAGACAGCACCGCCGCCCCGCTGTCTCCGCCGCCTCCCGCAGAGCCTGGCACGCCGACCCCAGCGACTCCTACTACCCCGGCCGCACCGCCGCCGCTCACTAGTCCTAGTCCGCTACTTGTACATGTAAGTACATCAAGCACGACAGACAGCACCGCCGCCCCGCTGTCTCCGCCGCCTCCCCGCTGCCTATGCTGCCTCCCCGCTGTCTCCGCGGCCTCCCCTAATGCAAATGTACTTTTTCGATGGGACCATCTTGTATTCTGATTTCAAACTCATTCTTGTTCTTACCAACTTCAAAGACCGGGAAAATGTCAAAATTGACAAAAATTATGAAATTTTGAGCCAGAAAGCCTCGCGGTAGAATACTTAAGTCATGCATGGTAGGACTGGCTTGAGAACATACTAAACATTTATCTTCATGAGATCATCATTCATCATGTTTTTTTTTTGTGATAGTATTGTCCTAAGATTTTTTTTTTTGTGATAGTATTGTTCTAAGATTTAAATAAATAAATAAATAATGTCCTTGGACATTTCACACAACGCCATCTAGTCCCAAGCTAAGCAACCTAATGCTTGTGTTATGGTAACGAGATGGCTGATAAACTACTTAAATACATTTTTTTTTGTAAATACATACATATTATAGATAGAAAAACACCCAGACTCGGAACAAATACTTGTAGGTCGTACAAATATTTGTTTCGTGGGGGAATCGAACCCGCGACATGCTGCGCAGCAGTCAATCGCTCAACCACTGCGCCAACCGTGTCGTCAATTGTAACATTCGTCATTTGTAACAGACTTTCAGCTATATAATATTTTCTTTACTTTCTTCTTCATCACAGTTGACGAAAATTCATTCCAATGACAGCAGTTGCCTTGCGTTTTAACAATTTGTCACATTCATTTGACTCACCATTGGTCGGCAGTCAGTTCTCAGCGACTACAATAGTTGATGAGAACTGAATATTCAATTAAACCTGATAAGAAATTCAATTGATATCGCTTTGTACAACTATACTAATCGACTAGCAATCAAATTAATTATTCGCTTCATTAGTTTTGGTCCAAACGATATTACAATCAGTGCTTGAGTTGAGCAATAACGACCTTGAATTCCATCATTCAATAATAAGTTGTTATTAACGTAAGAACATTTCTAACATTAAATTACATTAATTTCAATTTTTCACTGCACTATTTTTTTTTTCGACTACAACTGGTATTCTTTCAATTGCAAACTATACCAATACAGAATTAGCATGCTTTTTTTTAAATTACAAAATTAAATACTTGTTAGCTCTAGTAAACAATCATGAAATTATTTTTTAAATACCTTCATCAGCGATGAAGTTGTAAAGCTTCAAAGATTAGGTACAATTAGATAGAGAAATCCGATATGTACTTTGACGACAAAGTTCACGACTTCTATACAGCTGCCATAGAAAACAGCGTTTTCGCGAGAGGGACAGATTAGTAGAGTATTTGTTTAAAATAATTATATCTCGTTTCTTTTTCGAGCAATTTTGGTACTATTTTCATTGTTAGTATATTTTTTGATAAAATGTAAAGATAATAAATAATTTTTCATGCATATTGGAACACTTATTACGTTATATTGCGGCACTAGCTTCTGTCGTTTTATAAGTGCTCCTCATACAGGCCCTATATGAATCAAAATACTTTTAATTTGAATTCGCCGCATTCAGTGGTTGGACACCACTAAATGCGTCGAATTATAATCGGCGATATAAGATTCCTTCTGGACTCTTGCGACTCGGAAACAGTCCTACTCTGTAGAAATAAAATTATTCTAAATCTACCTTCTATTCCTCAGGGCACCGGCGCAAAACCAATAGTTATAGGGCAGCAGCCGAAGCTCCTCATAGCCGGGCCGGCGGGCGGCAAGCCGCTACTGCTGTCGGCGCAGAACCTACTCAACACCTCCACTGTCATACTGCAGCCCGGCGGCAAGGCAGTGCTCCTGCAGAATATCAAACCCGTGAGTATGATATACAATTAAGATCGATTGTAGTCATTATCTGATTAGGTTGTGGTCTGTATCTGATCAAATTGTGGTCAGTACAGTCATCGGCACGATTCTTGAGCGCTGACCTTCACCTGCGCAAAAGTGAGTTATTGGGTCCCTTTGGTGGTATGAAGTGAGGCGCGGAGGCGCGGGGGCGGGGAAAGTGCAGTGATTGACCCGTAGCGCATCGCGTCATAGCCGTCACTCGGGATTTGTTCTTTACTCTTGCTGCGCACGTACCTCACGACGACGTTTTATTTGTCATAAGGTGTACGATGCGCAAAGCGATCCCCATTCTTCCGCCGAGCGCTCAAGATCCGTGCCGGTATCTGCATCTGGCCGAATTGTGTCCATTATCTGTCCAATTGTGGTCAGTATCTGGCCGAATTGTGACCATTATCTGGAAAAATTGTGCTCAATATCTAGTCATTTTGTGACCAGTATCTGGATAAATAGTGCTCAGTATCTAGCCAAACTGTGGACAGTATCTGACAATTTGTCGTCCTAATCTATCCATGTTATGGTTACGCTTTTGCAATACACTTGACTATTCACAGCCTAATGTGTTCATAAGATTCCGAACTTGTCCCGAGCCCAGTAAAACAACAGTGTAAGTACATTAAGCTGAATGTTTCGCTCATGTTGTTACAGATGGCACAGACAGTAGTCCAGCCAGCGCCGCGCGCCGTAGTACCGCAAGCGCCGCTGCAGCACCAGATCGCGCAACCGGTATGCTGATTATGTTATTTAATGATCTTAAGGGAAAAATTACATATTAAACCGCTGTAAATTGATCGTTTATCATTCAAAATTCAAAAGTGTAACGCGAAAAGGAAAAAAGTTGATCTTCCCGAACAAAATAAATCGGCAAAAAATTAAATAAAGTCGTTCCATAAGCCTTACCACGGAGTAGAGGGAGAACGCTATATAAAAGCTTCGTATCTCGCTCGTCGACGTCACAAATCGTCTCACGAGCGGGACTCGCATATATACCGCCCCGCTGGCACCGGACAGCCAGTCGAAGCCCGAACACCGTCTCGAAATGCGACCACGTAATACGCATCCTCCGCGATACTCGTAATTAATTGTGAAGCCAAATTCAAGTACTGTAATTAGACATAAGTTTGTTAACATTGGGAGAAAAAATAAATGCTTTTCCATATGTTAAAAAAGTAATTTATTCTAATTAGGCTGAAAGCCAGCACTTTTTGAACGTCAAGTTCTACAAAAGATAGTCCCCCAAAACGCCCGCCCTTCACCACTTCCTAGTGTTTTAGCTGTGGCGAAGAAGTGACCAACAAACTCCCCAGCAACACGTCTGTCTGTTACGTTTTAGGAACTAGAATTTATACAATGAGTAGAATGCAAAGTAATTATTACATGACACAAAACATAAAAAAATAATAACAGCTAGCACACTATGATACTATAAAACAAAATACACACTCAAGAAAGTGTTGACGTATTAGTAAGTTGTCTTTGCTCCTCTGCATTTTAATTCGCCTATTTGTCGTTGTTTAATTTCTTGATTCAAGAGATTGAACCAGGGTTTAGTCAAGAAAAATCAAAACAAAACTTAGCCATTACTTAGTTACTTGAGGTTGCACTTTATGTTGGGTAGTGAGCAAAAGTTCCTACTAGTACTAGTCGTCATATTCTACTACTACTAGCACTGGTCGTCGTGGGCCGGTAAGCCACGCATTAAATGTTTATCAAAGTGTTATTCAATTGTATAAAAATTATAAGTTGAACAGTTAGCCACCATATGGCGGCCATACACGCCAGGGATTGCATGGTGGTTATCTCGAAGCGGCGATCGGCGGCGACCTCTCGCGTCCGGCCCTGGTCCAAGCCATGGTCCGGAGCGAGACGGAATGGGACGCCGTCGCCTCCTTCTGCGAAGCAGTCATGCTAGCGAGAAGGTGGCGGAGAGGGAGAGGAGACCCTCTCGTCCCGGCCGCCGTGGTAGACGCCGCGGGCGTCGGGGGCCACCTGGTGTGTGCGTGTGAATTGAGTGAGCACCCTAAATAAAATTAATAATATATACTAGTCATTTAGTAAAAGGTGTGAAACAATTGTAAAAACAATCTTACAATTTGTAAAAAGATAAAACATGAGATTTATCAGTTAATGAATGCTCACTCAGTTCGCACATACGACCACCCTGAATCTCAGAACGTATGAAGATTTCATGTAAGATTTATGTACTACTCTTTAGTAAAACCTTTATAAAGTTGTCGTTTTAGATATCAGTCGCCAAGGGCCGTATAAAAAAAAATTACAAATACTTTCATATGCTCACTCAATTCACACACTTTGGAAGGACCCGATTTCTTATGAACAAACCATAATTTCATTTTGTTATAAATCTTGTTTTATTAAAAGGTATACACGTGATTTTGTAAAATACAAAGCGAACCATAAATGTAGCACGTTTTGTAATAGTTAATTAATATAAGTGCTCACTCAATCCACACAATTCTGAAAAGTTATAAACGTTAATATCTTTGAATTTATAAGGATTAGAAAGCTATAAATTGCGCTAGTTTTAGTAAAGAAAAGTTACTAAAGATTTGCCATTTTACATTTAGTACTCTCAGTTTACTCTAAAAGATATTCAACTGTTTGTGTTTCAATGAAAATCTGCCATACTGTAGGGTTGTCACGCTGGACATTTTTGCTGAACTAAAATTTTATTTATTTCATAATGACCTTTATCTACGAGGTCAGCAGTAGGACCTAACATGGGATGTTACAGTAAGGTCAATGATACACGAATTTGATTGAAACCATTTATTTACATAATGTAGTTTAATTAAAAAAATTACAAATTTAGATTTTTGGGTTAACAATCGTTGTCGATCAGGATGTAGCTTAAAGAGTGCAACAGAATATTTTGATCAGTACTTTCGTGGATATTAGTACAGTTGTCGTCGTAGCAAAAATATTTCTCGTTTGATAAATAATGACTCTTATAATGACCAATGCCTGTTAAATCTAAAGGTGCTACGAATTCGACCGCACCAATACTTCTATACAATTTATTTTTAAGTACAATTGTACGGGGCACTTTACTTAGCGCTACTGCGTTGGTGCCATTCAAATCAAAAGAAATCACATTTGAAATGATATAATAACTAGTTGCTACTCCCTCACATGACGCACATTTTGATTCACCTTCCGACAAAGAAATAGCTGTTTCTAATAGGCTGATATCAAAAATATTAATCATATCTATATTTAAAGGTAAGAACACGTTATTTCTCTTAATTACGTTTGCTGAACACAATACATTGGTACACGTTTTTGTAAAAATTGAGCTAGTGAAATAATCCAGAAGAAAATGTTCATAGATACGAGCAACATTACAGGCGACATCGTAAGTGCTAGAATTAGTGGTTATTGGCTTTTGAACATATTTTATAATTATTTTTGCTCTTAGGCTATTTAAATCATCATCTTTGAAATTGGTGTCACTTAGACATTTTACATAATGCGGAATAGATTCATTTTCATCAAAAGTATCTATAATATTTCTAAATTTTTCGTTTTCGTTATACTCGATACCAAACAAATACATAACAGAATCAAAGGCACAGGTGTTTAATAGATTTACATATTCACCGTTGATATAAACAGATGAACATAAATTGCCATTTCTTATGTATTTTACCGTCGTGTTTGGTTTTGATCTACTAATTTTACCTTCTCCTTTCCAGTTCTCGACATAAGAGGGTTGATCCGAAAAAATGGAATCTTCAGTAATAGAGCGCCTGTAAACCGTCTTATAAATTTTCTGCTTTTTAGGATTTAATAGTTTTACTCTTTTCATCGATTTCCGTTTAGGATTAATTTTAGTTATAATATCTTGACCTAGGGCGCATAATGCAGATTTCATTTCCCCTTCCAAATATTCCGCATATAGCTTATAGAACTCATCAATTCTATATCTTTTAAATTTTGTTTTAAATACAAGATGTTTTAAAGTTTTAAAATAACTTTCTATTCCTGAAGAGGACGGTGCTTTATTTTCAGATTCAAAAATAAATCTCAATAAATTAGACCACAAAGGTAGTTTCATTAATATTCTTTTAAAAGTAGGAATAAATGGCGGATAGTAATAAGCATTTTTGTTAATATCTAGAGCTGGATTTAGTTTTTTAGTTTCTTCGACAATACTGTTAAACCAATCCATGAATTCTAAGCCTTCGTTATTATTTGGGTCATCAAATTCATTATTTTTATCAATGTTTTTGCTATCTGAATTTAATCCATCAAGTGTAACGTCGTGCAATAATTGATCTAACTTAGATTTTAGTGTTGGATAATCACCTATCTCACCATCATATTGACCAAGGCAAAGTTTTACAACATCGTGAATAAACTCTTTCGCCAGATTATAATTTTCGCATCGTTTTAAAAATATTATACAACGTATATAAAAATATTTGACATCTAAAGAAACATTTGTTTTAAAGCAATTTAAATTATGTAATGTCTTAATAAAATGACTTGTATCAAGTCTGATAAACGCCTGTGGTTTTTCTGAAGTACTACCCTCTAAAACTGAAAATAAATGTCGTATATAGGTTTTTGTAGTACAATATAACGCAAAAGCTTGAATACATGCAGATACCAAAGCCGATGAGTCATCAGTAATAATTTCATCGGGTGGAGTATCAACATAAGATAACCACTTTTTTAACCAAAGTGATATCGAGTTTTCTGAATGAGAATCAGTGACCATTTGGAAAATTGGTACAGATTTAAGTTTATCATCGGCTGTTAAAAGTCCAACATATAAAAATAATCTTTTCGTGGCAGTAGTACGATCTGGCAAATATATATTTTCAAAAAATGAGCCAGTCGCGTCAATGGTAATTGTCACTTTTTTGAATTTCTTTTGGTAATTATTGTAATAATGAATTTGACTATCACTCCAAAAACATAAACGAAAATCTGGGAATATATTGAAATCACGAATATTATTTATATTATTAAGATATGAATTTTTAGCTATAATAAACAACGATAAAATAGGATTTGCATGTGGTAAATGTTCATGTCTTGCTTCAGACTTAATCTTTCTTAAAGCCGAAAGGGAAGGCAGAACAGGTGGAGATATACGGTCAGTATCAGTCACAAGAGCTGAAGTCAGTTCATTGTGTACTTTAATAGCAGACTTATGGCTTAGGTCTTTAGCTATTTGTTTTCTTCGGTACGGGGTAAGCTTCGATTTTTTTTTAGGATTGTGTTCAAACGTCTTATCAAAATTATATACCTTACAGATGAATTCCATGATTTTTTCAGTTCTTTTAGAACTTGATATACGAATTTCAGCTTTGCACTGGGAACATTTACCGATAAAAGAAATTAAATCACTAATTTTGTGTTTTTTAATAGTCCAAGTGCACGGTAGTTTTGTGTGAATCCATATTTTTTCCTTGATTAAACTGCTCCACTTAAACTTTGGCAGCGTTTTATAATTAAAGAAACTCAAAGTACTGCTTCTTCTCCTAGAGGCACTTATAGGCATAATTTTTTTCCAATCGTAAATATCGAGATAGAAAGAAAATGTTTGGCATTCATCATCACTCACAACAACACTGCTGTTCTCTTTTTCCGACGATGACGACTGTAATAGTGGAGTCGCACAGCCTGAATCGGATATTGGCACCTCATTTGAAATTGTTGCCTTCGAAGTTTCGTCGTTCAGAGTAAATATACGGCTTCTATGACGATTCAGTGATATGTATAATGCCATCGGGGACATTTTATTCTCAAGTTCTTCAGACATCTTAGAAAATATTGGGTCGTTATATTTAATGTTGGGAGCTTGTAAGTATTCAGCATGTTTTAGAAATATTTTTTTCTGATTTTCGAAACTTATCAGAGGTTTTCGACCTCTTCCAATTATTACTCTGTAATGCAATAGTTAATTTTTATAGTAGTACGTATTACGAAACCGTAAAAATTGCATTGAACAAATAAAAAAAGAACAAAATATTGTTATTTATTAGCTAAATATACTTACGTTATAGTCACCAGGAAAAACAATAACATTGATAATAGGTACATTATTGCACTGTACTACGTATGCCACACAATAATACGATTAATGTTAAATGACAAACTTAACAAACAAACAGGATTGAATAATCCGAAACTAGGTGCATATTATTATTATGAGAGTAGTTTAGTAAAATTAGCTTTCTACTCTATGCCGCGCGTTAACATCTTAAAGTGCGAATGCGTGGAGTCATTGCCGCCTCCTTCCCCGCGGTCCGTACCGCACCCCGGGCTCGCTCGATCGCCGCCGGCGCAGACGCGCATTCACTCGCTGAACTAGTCTCAACGCGTCTCCACGCACGACCTCGGCTTGGAGCGCGCATCTCGTATACTTGCTAATTACCTAAAATTACCTCGTACGGCAATAATATCCACCCAAAGGTCCGGGCGACTTTTGCAGCCTAAAATATTAAAACCGCAAAGGTCCGGGCGACTTTTGCAGCCCAACCAAATCGTACGTTGACGGTCCGACCAAATCGCATGGTTTTTAGTCTGTTAGTAAAAATACCGGTAAGGAATTGTTTATGGAATGAATGATTTATAATCTGTATGAAATTCCGCATCCATAGATACCAATATTATGATAGTTTGACGTCGCCATCTTTTACAATCTTAGTATGAAGTTAGCCGCGGCGCCATTGTGGGGCAGCGTGGGCTCTCGCGCGCGGTGTTTGCTGTTTATTTATTATAAGTTGATTTACTAATTCATTCTAATAAGTGTTATATATTAAAATAATCCTCATTAACAGTGCTTTTCGGTTATATATACGTATTTATCAAACGAGAAATATTTTTGCTACGACGACAACTGTACTAATATCCACGAAAGTACTGATCAAAATATTCTGTTGCACTCTTTAAGCTACATCCTGATCGACAACGATTGTTAACCCAAAAATCTAAATTTGTAATTTTTTTAATTAAACTACATTATGTAAATAAATGGTTTCAATCAAATTCGTGTATCATTGACCTTACTGTAACATCCCATGTTAGGTCCTACTGCTGACCTCGTAGATAAAGGTCATTATGAAATAAATAAAATTTTAGTTCAGCAAAAATGTCCAGCGTGACAACCCTACAGTATGGCAGATTTTCATTGAAACACAAACAGTTGAATATCTTTTAGAGTAAACTGAGAGTACTAAATGTAAAATGGCAAATCTTTAGTAACTTTTCTTTACTAAAACTAGCGCAATTTATAGCTTTCTAATCCTTATAAATTCAAAGATATTAACGTTTATAACTTTTCAGAATTGTGTGGATTGAGTGAGCACTTATATTAATTAACTATTACAAAACGTGCTACATTTATGGTTCGCTTTGTATTTTACAAAATCACGTGTATACCTTTTAATAAAACAAGATTTATAACAAAATGAAATTATGGTTTGTTCATAAGAAATCGGGTCCTTCCAAAGTGTGTGAATTGAGTGAGCATATGAAAGTATTTGTAATTTTTTTTTATACGGCCCTTGGCGACTGATATCTAAAACGACAACTTTATAAAGGTTTTACTAAAGAGTAGTACATAAATCTTACATGAAATCTTCATACGTTCTGAGATTCAGGGTGGTCGTATGTGCGAACTGAGTGAGCATTCATTAACTGATAAATCTCATGTTTTATCTTTTTACAAATTGTAAGATTGTTTTTACAATTGTTTCACACCTTTTACTAAATGACTAGTATATATTATTAATTTTATTTAGGGTGCTCACTCAATTCACACGCACACCACCTGGTGACCTCCGGCCACCGTAGGAGCGGGCCTGTGGACGGTGAGCTATGGGTGGCTCGCCGTCCGTCCGTCTAGTGACGACAGGCCGTGTCGACGGCGTGTTAGTGTTCCACACGCGCCTCAAAGAGAGTCAGCACACAGAGGAGCCCGAAAGGGCCGACGCCTGCCGGAGTCGCGGGATTATTCGCAGGAGGCTCCGGAACACAAAGGGCAATGAAGGAACATGGATGGGTCAGTAGAAGTCTGACACTCCCTCCCGCTACACCCAGAGCGGGAGGAGTCATTGGATGATTTCCCATCCCTAAAAAAAAAAAATGGTGGTTATAACATAACCGCAGTGCTATAACCTGACTAGCTTAACCAACAGGCTGACCCTAGAAAACTTCAGTTACCGGTGCATGTTACGTCGGTTCTGCCTCTGTGTTATACGTGTGAGGTTATAACCATCATGACAATAGCATGTTTGGCCACCATTATTGTAACTACACATCTAACCAAAAACTTTTTCATAACTCATACTCGGAATGTAGGCTTGAAGTTGCTTGAGGAGCGGGTTGAAAGTATTACTTTGCAACCCTAGGGAGAATCGTTTTCAACTTCTCCCTAGGTTGCAAAGTAATGCCGTTAAATCATAAAAAACAACGATGAAAATGTTATGGCTGAATAGCTGGCCGGTCACAGAAAAAAATAAACAAATAGTCGGAAAAGCGGCAATCCGATCTTCATTTGTTTTTTCGAGCTTTGTTCATACTTTCGTATAATTGCAGAGAATAATGTACGCAATCAGTTCATCATATTCAGATTCGTGTTTTAATTTTTATTTTCCTTGTATTCGTAATGAAAAGCACAGTGTTCTCCTCGGGTGAAAGACTTATTTAGTCCCTCTATTGGCGCCCTCGCCGTCTCGTGAGTAAATCAGTTCGCTCCTGGATAACAATTTACTATTTCAAGCATAACCCCCCCCCCCCCTTTTTAAACCTAATAAATATAACAAAAATTTTGTTAGTATGCCTTCAGGCGGAACATTGTTGGGACTTTATACTTACACTAGCTGACCCGCGCAACTTCGTCTGCGTCACATTTTCCAGTATTGCTCCGCTCCTATTGGTCTTAGCGTGATGATATATAGCCTATAACCTTCCTCGATAAATGGGCTATCTAACACTGAAATAATTTTTCAAATCGGATCAGTATTTCCTGAGATTAGCGCGTTCAACCAAACAAACAAACTCTTCTGCTTTATAATATTAGTATAGATTTTTATAACATCTTTTAGCATACCTTATGTTCACAAATAAATAAATAATTGTTATTCTTAATGTTTCCCCCAGGTTCAAATAGCGCAAGCGGTGCAACCAAGCCAGGTGGTGCAGGCGGCGGCCCCCGCGCAGGCGCAGGCGGCGCCGGCGCAGGCGCCGCTGTTGCCGCGTAGGGGACTCTCGCTCACGGTACTGTGGCCCATTCGCCTTTACTTGTAGTAGGTACAGCTTCTTGGAGGAAATGGTCAGGCGATGAAGTTAAACTTGCAGGCGAGTTGCTTTCAACTGGTAATGTAGCTAAAGACGCGATATTAACTTCCTGTCACTGCATTCTGTAACAACTCTTATAAAATTGTCTCCATACGGTAATTTTATACGACGAGTGACTTTGCCGAGGTTAACGTCAACTCGCGGTGAATCCGTCGCTCGTGTAAAAAGGTTTCTCAAATAATTGTCATTTTGGTTTATTAAAAAGAATATTCTATCTAATGTCTCTAACGTTAGATAATGTCTGTAACGTCCGTGGTGGACGCCGCGGGCGTCGGGGGCCGCCACCTGGTGACCTCCGGCCACCGTAGGCGCGGGCCTGTGGACGGCGAGCTATGGGTGGCTTGCCGTCCGCCCGTCTAGTTAGACGACAGGCCGTGTCGACGGCGCGTTAGTGTTCCACGCGCGCCTCAAAGAGAGTCAGCACACAGAGGGGCCCGAAAGGGCCGACGCCTGCCGGAGTCGCGGGATTATTCGCAAGAGACACCGTGGCTCCGGAACACAAAGGGCAATGAAGAAACATGGATGGGTTTTAGTCAGTAGAAGTCTGACACTCCCTCCCGCTAACACCCAGAGCGGGAGGAGTCATTGGATGATTTCCCATCTCTAAAAAAAAAAAAAAATGTCTGTAACGTTTAAGTAACTAATTTTAAATAGTACAAAAATGTATTAGTGTATTGTATCACCCAATAAGCCACAGCATACTATGTATGTGTTATTGTTGTTCCAGCGTGAACAAATGCTGGAAGCGCAGGACATGTTCCGCAACGCGAACCGTGTCACGCGGCCCGAGAAGGCGCTCATACTTGGGTTCATGGCCGGTTCTAGAGGTAACAACTTTATTTGTATTTACTATTTTTAGTTCTCCTTTTCGAAAAAAAAATATTCAATTTTTTTTTTGTGATATTATGTTCCATAGAAAAGGAACCATTGATGCTAAACTGGGACGTATCATCGAGCCTGACGATTGTATTCTAACAGCACGACTTTGATTGCTGTCAGAACGACACTTTCGTACTACCATACCGCGTGTATCTGACATCGACGCACAAACGATTTCCATGGGTCCAGGGCATGATTCTGGATACCCCAGAGTTGGAATTTTTCGTCGGTTCTTTTCTCATTTTTTTCATTTTTTTCAAGAGTATCACAAATAGGTATCAGCTCAGCTGAGCTGATATCTATTTGTGGTTTTATTCAGATTGCTCTTTTTAGTGAAAGTAGTTAATTAATTTTTTTATTAAAAATCTCATTGGGTTAGGTCAGAATAACGATTATGAGCAGTCTAAAAAAAACCCTTGAAAAAAATGAAAACATGAGAAAAAAGCCGTCGAAAATTCACTCCCATGGAAATCGTTTGTGCGTCGATGTCAGATACACGCGGTATATATTTTGGTACTTTAATTATTAGAATGCACGCTAGCTATAGTATGCTGTAGGGATGATTCCTGAGTTAAAAAAAAATAATCTATTTAGTCCGTCAGTTAGATTATCGAAAAAAATTGGGCACGTATTTTTTTGCTATAACAAATCAATAAAAAATTATGAAGACGGAACACTTAAAAAGCTTGCTTGCTTAAATGCTTGCTTGTGTCGTCACGTTTAGGTTAAAAATATACTCAATTGTGACGTCTCATTACTTTTTCACTTCATCATGTAACAACTTATTTTTTTTATTTAGGTAAAAAAATACGAGTTTTTTGGAAATCTATCTGAATGACTAATTAGATTTTTTGCCGTCTATACTATTTCTTGCTTGAAAGTTAGAAGTCATACAATGACACGAACAAGAGTCAGTTTGTTTACATTTAATGTTTTCTCTTACAGATAACCCCTGTCCGAACTTAGGGAACATAGTAACAATAAAACTATCAGAAAACATCGAAAATGTCCTACAATCCGACGACACATACCTAACAATGCTCTCAGAGATGCATTTCCAAATGAACTACAACAACGGTCAATGGACGCGACTCAAGAAATACAGACACATAGACGGCATGCTCCCGCAGAAGATACCTCCCGGCTCCACCGTCATCTCCACCAACAACCAGCAACCTATAGTGTCCGTAGCCAACCAGAGTGTGAGCTAACTCCTACTGACAGAGACACAACAGTGTTACAAGTTTTAAATTAAAAAAAACCACGGTTGATAAGAACGAGTTTTGTTTCGAAGTAAGTCTTATTTCTTTTGTTTTTTTTTTTTGTTGGTTTCTCCGAAATATGTCAAATTAGTTTTTTGTTTAACGTTTTTGGGGTGGGATTTCTGATTTGCTTGGACAAACGGCTTTAGCTATTATTTCAGATATTCATAGCATAATAATAATATCAAACTATGTCGGACTGTGGAGATTCTCAAATTGTCTGCCATTCAGTTGGACTAGTAAATCAGAAGTTGATCTTCAAAATAAATAACTTTAAGAATGTCTATCAAAATTTTCATAAAGTGCGCGTCAGATTAGATTTGGCAACAGCTCATATTAGAATTAGGATAAAGAATCCTATTGGATACCACCATCTGCTCTATTGAAAAGAAATCAACACAACTATAATAATTTCGAGCTGTGATTGCAAAGTTTCATTAAAACAGGAATTACTGATTTAATGCATAGAGGGATGTGGTACAGAGAGTAAAGTCTCGCAAATCTCCATCCGTCCCGAAAAGGGCGGATCCTCAAACCGGACGGTTGTTGTATCCGGTGGGCAACTGATCGATATTTGAGGGCTGTTTGCAATGTTCTTATCGCAAAGAAAGCTGATATCGCGATGCAGAAGTTCGCCGCTGGCAGGATAGATGGCGTTGTTTTTTTTTTTTACAAATAAATGGTAGGCATACGTTTGACTACTGCAAATGAAACATTGAAGAACAGTAGTGGGATAAACGGTAAACCAATTTGTTGACTGTGTTCTGCAGTTTCTTATTGGGTGCTCACTTCTTTTGTCACCCAATCACAAATGTTGGATTTTTTTTGTGGTAACTCACAAAACTTTCATATGGGTTGTGATATTTTTTTAATCGGAATAAATAACACCAATGTCGCCTACTATCTGACGCGGGCTTAGAGACGTAAAACATAAATATTATTGTTTCATATTTTATTTTACATTAGGCATAGAAATCTTTGTTGAACGGCAATTAGTATAAAGCTAAATAAAATCGACTGACTTCGAATAAAAAATTGTCGATGATAAGAATATCGTGTTCCTTCTTAAATTAATGACGTCACTCTATTTCGCGCGTAAAGCCAGTTGCAGACAAAGGGCTAAGCTAGATAAAGTTTTAGCTTAGGGGCCTCCATGAGCGAGAGAATCGCGACTAATTGACGTTTTTCACTCATCGAATCGCCGCGATAATATCACACACGTTCATAGAGTTGTTATAGAAATACGTGGCACGGTGACAATATCGTCGTGATTCCCTAGCTCGTGGAGACGGGCCCTTATTATTACTATTAAATTATTTATTCCGAGTAACAATGACTCGTATAGTGTTAGTAACAATAAATAAACTTAAAACTATGTTAGTGACACAATTACAACAAATACATGAAAACACACAACAAAATAATCACTGCTGCAGCATCCCAGCTGAGATGCTGGAGCAACGACTCATAATACAGCAGTCCAGCTTGTCTGCCTTAGATGACCATAAGGGCCATCTTAAAAAGCACGGGAATCACACTGATACGGGACGCAACACAGCGCTTATTTTTTTAAATAGCGGTAGGTATTATTTACTTCATAAAAAGTATACATTTCAGTGAATAATGTTGTATTTTAAATTCCAAGCTGTGTTTTTTAATGTGACCCGATTATTGCAAACGCCACATTTTGAAGTACTAAGCGAGATTATTAACTGAATATATTGTGAATTTAATAATTCTTCTATGGATAGATTGTTGACCTGTGCACTGATTGGTCACTAGTTTAATGTTCATTCACAATTACTCGGAACGACACCGAGAGATTATAAGCTATCAAATTTTGATTCGTTCCACAATTTATCGAGAGTCCTTAATGTCTCGAGAAATTTTATCATCTTACGGAGTTTGCAATAATCCGGTGACATGTGCATTTCACAAACTACAACACAATAAGAAAAATTTTGTCAGCTTAGTGAGCTAAGCAAAACTAACTTAGCTATCGGTCTGCAACTAGCTTAAAAGTTTAATCTTGTTGCATTACGCATATTATTCTAAGTGATATTTACGCCGTTTATGCTCGGTTACTGAGGTACTTTATCGGTCTTTTATCTGCCCGTTAACCACTAACCAACCAATGGCTTTATGACAAACAGACAAACCACCGATAAAGACCACAGAAACCGTACATTAGTCGACTCGATATATTTGGAAGAAAACTTTCTTTTAACACTTTCACAGCCGATCACGTGCAGAGTACGTCTCAGGTTGATTGTATTGTGACGCTGATCACGTTCTCAGTACGTGACTGACTTTCTTAGTGTTTGTTTTAAAACGACGTCCGTAGTCCGTGTTTGGCGTGCATTGATATAATAGTGTAGTGCTTTAGCTACGCACACATGTAAGAATAACCGTGGTGGGGCGCTTGGTGTGAGCGGAACAAGCTATCGAGTGTCGCGCTGCGCCAGTGTTCCCGCGCCGCTATTGCGAGTGCACGTACACGAATTTTGGCGCGAAATGGCGAGTTCACGGCGAAGTTATCGGCTCGATTCGAACGAAATTATTGACTCCTTGGTTGCTGATGATGATTCGGATATTGAAGAAGCCCCAGATATTGAAATTCAAGGTAAATTATTGTATTTTGTTGGGTTATTATTGTAGAAATGTAGCCTTTTTGCGTCGTACATATTTTTGTTGTTTTTTTCTCTTTCCAGACCTTATTCAAGACTTGCAAGAGGTTGTATCGGTTCATGATCGACAAGATGTTGATGCTGACATGTCAGACGACTTATCTGAACCTGTACGGGGGGAACATGTACGGGGCCGGGGTCGTACACCTCGAAGAAATACGAGATCCCGCCTCGGTCGCGGTCGCTCGGCGGTGCGTTCGGCTACACGCGGGCGCGGCGTTACCCGCAGATCAGCAGCCGCACTTACCCTCAGAGAAATGGATGAAGGTAATGGATGGTCATACCAAGCACTGCAAGAACCCCCAGAAAATCCAGTATTTCAAGAAGTATCTCAAGTATTGCGTATATCCCGCGATTCTCACAGTTCCTGATGGAGTGTGGTGACCAGCTGCTGCAAACTGCACCAGAGGCTGAACCAGGACCCTCACGTGGCCCACACCATGTAGGCAGCAGTACCAGACTAGTGGGAAGGCACTTTCTCGAAAGGATACCGAGCACCGAAAAAAAAGAGAAGGTGGCAAGAGTCTGTAAAGTTTGTGCAGACATTTCTAAGAAAAACACTGGCAAACGAGGACGCAAAGAAACCATATTTTACTGCCCAGACTGCAACGTGCCTTTATGCTACCATCCTTGCTTCAAAATGTTTCATACACGCAAAAATTACACGACTTGAACACGCAAAAGTCCATGTTCGACTTTTTTTTTTTTCCATAAAACCTCTTTTTTATTCTACATTTTTAAATAAAAAAAACTAATTTACGTCTGTTTTTTATTTTTATCCTAGAAATAAACAAGTCAATAGTATAAATAAAAAAATAATTATAGATTTATCATTGATAGTTCTCATTTTATAAATGTTGCAATATCGGCGAAAATCGCCGGCGAACCATGGAATCCGCGTTTTAAAATCTTCGGCTGTCAAAGTGTTAAGTTGTGATCTCAAAGGGATTTGACATAGAAATTGGACATTTTTACTTCTCAGTATAATTTCTAGTGCCAAAATAAGTTTCGGAAACGAAAATCTTGAGTAACATAACGTTTTGTGAGTTAGTTTGTATGAAACCTTTTATGTATATTAGATTAGATTTCGTTTTCAGTAGATTTGAATATAATATAAATAAATATATGCCTACAGAGCCTTTTTATGTGACTAAGGGTAGTTATATCAATAATGGTTTGCACGTTTTTGATAGAATGGACATGAAATGTAACAAGTAGGGAAATTATAGAGAAATGAATGTGAAATTGAGCTTATAGGTTTTTATTTTAAAGCAAACAGTAAGTATAGCTACAACACCATAAAATTGTTGGCATCGTCCTAAAATAAGCAATCATTGTGATCGCCGCGGTTATCTGTTCGACAAACTGAAAGGAACGTCGCGGCGCCCTAAGAAATTAAAAGAAAACTTACGGGAAAGTGCAATTGTAATTAGGTATCTTGAAAACTTCTGTGTTTTGCTCTTTATTTCAATACTTTCATTGATTCATTACTTTAAATTAAGGCAATTAAAGACCTCAATTTTGTTTCTCACATAAAGGAATGGAAAGGAATGTTTGATCTTAGGTACCAACTACCTTTTTGTGGCTTTAAAAATAAGTAGGGCAAGTCATTGTTCAAACCAGCTCAATTCATAGAACGACTCTGGGTCGACTACTTTCGTCCCGTTCTATCAAAAACGTGTAAGCACCACAAGGATGCCAGACGCATGAATCTGTTCACTCATGCTTTAAATGTTAATCCTTCATAAATGACCAATTGTGCGAAGTAAGATTGTTAGCGGATTATTGTGACGCAAACTTTGTCGACGCGTCAATTTGCGCGGATTCAAATTAAGTGTTCTTTTGCTTGTAAGTAGATCAATGAAATCATGCCTTGTATGCCTCGGAGAGTCGAAAGTAATCGTGTATCCGCGAAATGAAAAACGAATTTTAATTTTTTCGACAAACGATCTTACTTTTTGAATTATACTATTTTGCCCCATCAGTAGGTTAAAGACACAATTTAGTGTTCTATTATGCCCCACTATTTGGTTTTAGTGGGGCAAATTACAACACTGAGTGTATTTTGCCCCCTAGAGCTGGCACTATGGCAGTTTGTTGCTATTGTGAGCAGTCTTACTTTGCCCCACTTTTGGAGCAATTTAGAACAATTCATCTTTTTATTCATTTCGTGGAACCAACAATAAATAGTGGATAATAATTAAATTAATTTGTAAAGATTTTTTAAAACGATGTCAAAAGTACTATAGAAATTATGTAGTGGCGATGTTTGTATCCGATTTTGTATGTACCAACCAAAATAATAATGTTAATATTGTTGCCGTGAAGCTGGTCTGAAGTTTTATTTGATGCGTTCATGGTGCCTTTGTATTATATAAATAAAATAGATTATAAGCTTTATAGATTGATACTGGTACAATATAGCTCTTTTATACGTTTGACAAAATGCAAGACTTAAAAATGAGAAATGTGAATTGTCTAAATAAGCGACTAGTCCGTTTATTGAAAGTATACGTCATTCAGAGTTCAGAAAAGGCTAGAGTGAGAGTAATTTTAAAATGTTTACAGAGATTTTTTGCAAATTATAATCGCATCGTAAATGAACTTCCGACCAGTTTCACAATCTTCTTATTCCTTATTGTCTGGGAGCTACATTATCTCGAAATCTTTGTAAACGAGACCTTTTAACTTATTATAGCAAGCCAATCTTGAAGAAAGAGAAAAAAGAAAAATAGCTCTCATCATATATTGGACTGAAGATGACTAACCCGAGTTTCTAGGACGACTATGATCACAAAATTTATTAAAGTTACAAATTGTCAAACGCGTGTTAGCTGTGACTGGCTGAATGATCTATCAACGGCCAATCGCATCACTTAAAGCCGGGGATGCACTAGGGAACAAATGTCCAGCGACACGTCGGTGACATGCCAAACAAAGTCGACCGATTTCGCTTGACTTATCTGGCGACATCGTGCGACTTTTATCGGTAGCGACGTCAGGCGAAGTCATGCGACTTCGCGAAACTCCGCGAGACATATCTACCGACATCGCGCTACTTATGTCCATAGCGATATCAAGTGAAGTCACCACTTCACCCGACGTTGCTGGCGATACGTGTCATGACGTGTCGCGTGATGTTTCCATATCCGGGGAAGTCCGGCAAAGTCGCGCCACTTCATCCGACGTCGACGTCGCTGGCGACACGTGTCGCAGGACATGACATGTGTCCTCTAGTGTAAACCTGACTTTACTTGCGTTTGGTTTGGTTTGCGTCGCGTCGATATTTTCGATCTAGAAACCGGGCCTAAGCAATTTTAAGTTTTTTATATATTCATAAGCAAATGTGTGTATGAGTTCAGTGGGAACCGTGTTATTTTAGTATTCGCGTTAATTCTAAGTTTTGTTGTACGATGTTTTTTCTATAGATATTTAATATCCACATTGTATATAGTAGATAGTACAAAAATATAAAATGAAAAAGTTAAAAATTATTTTGTGATTTTTATTTTTCATAGCAAACATTATATTTACACGCTAGGAGGTTATGGAAGATTCACCGTCGATGTGTTTTCTGTAGGTGTCCACTAGAGGTAAGCAGCGAGATACAGCTGGAAGGGTAGATATACATTACAGATTAGAATTATAATATCAACGCAGTAGTCCACCCAAGAAAGGGAAAATATGTGATGTTCCGTTTATACGCGAATTTTGGTGTAGTTGTTGGTAAAGGTGCCAACATGCTAAAAGTACTGGTGGATGCCAAGCTTCACAGCTTGGCTCATCGCCGCAAGGTTGCCTGCTTGTCGGTCTTCTACAGATTGTACTTCGGCGAATGTGCCCTAGAACTCCACGACCTCATTCCACCAGCCCCCTTCTACCATCGGACATCCAGACGCACTGCAACTTACCATCCCTACCTTGTTGTTATTCCACGAATTCGCACTAAGCGATTCCAAACGTCTTTTATAATGCGGACAGCAAAAGAGTGGAATTCTCTGACTGCGTCTGTGTTTCCGAACGCTTACAACCCTAATCTCTTTAAAGTTAGAGTGAACAGGCTTCTTCTGGGTAAGCTCGCTCCATCGTAGACTTTGTCTCTGTCATTTCTGACCAAGACTAAGGTCAAGAGCAAACCCATCACAAATTAAAAATAAAATAAAAAAATGGATGGGGTTGAAAATTACCGGTAGGGTAGGTGGGGGGCTGTAAAGTTCCCTTTTTTTAGTTTTTCATAAATAACGCGTAAACGACGGCCCAGTGAAACTAATGGTCAAGAAACACACAAAATTTCTACAAACAAGATTTAGGATACTTTCGCTGAGATCAATCTACACTAATATTATAAAGAGGAAAACTTTGTTTGTTTGTTTGTTTGATTGTAATGAATAGGCTCAAAAACTACTGGACCGATTTTAAAAATTCTTTCACCATTCGAAAGCTACATTATCCACGAGCAACATAGGCTATATTTTATTTTGGAAAAAAATAGGGTTCCGTAAGATATTTGGGTTTTTCGGACACAAGGTGTAAAAATCAACCGGAAATGTTACTTATTTTGCGTACGCTGCCTAAACTATAAAAGATAGAACCATACATTGTTCTAATTAATTGTAGATCTTATAAATATCTACAAAAAAGTCCGCGACACACTATACCTATCTATGTCGAGTGAGGCACAACAACCATTTTTTTTATTTAAAAATCTTGATTTTTTTTGGACTACATTTAAACGCGTTTATTTTACTCATGCTATTAATCCATTTCAAAATCAACTATTTCATCACTAAATACAGTTTATGTAGATAATATTTGGTCTTTGAATTATTAAAATCGGACGTTTGGTTTTGAACTTATGGCGAAATTAAAATATTACGATTTCTGCTGCACGGCCCGTTGCGAAGTGGACGTCACCAAGGCGGGGGTGCGCGTGCGGGACCCCTGTTTAGATCTATGAGTAAGGTAATACGGCTCCCTACGCAGCGGTCGTGCGCGAAGTCTAAATATTCTAAAGAGGATAACTTTGTTTGTATGTTTGTTTGTTTGATTGTAATGAATAGGCTCAAAAACTACTGGACCGATTTTAAAAATTCTTGAATCAGCTCATATACCAAGAATACCCATGATCCCTACTGATTTGCCTATACCCTTCAAAAGGCTCCAATTTCCAGTAAAAATTTCTTTCGCACTAACGATAAACAAAGTCCTGGAGGGCAATCGCGCTAATTTTAAAAGTTTAGGTCCGCTTCCAGTTCGTTTCCAATCCAGTTTTGGTTATGATCTAGTTTCGATTCACCCGTAAGGAATTTGGTATCGCGCTAAAGTTTAAACTTCAACCAAAGTTGCATCAAAACTATATCGTAACCATTATAGAAACGTTAGAGATGTTACCTTAATCTTTTTAATTCTACCGGTTTTTATGTACAGTCGCCCTGCGATTTAGCATTTTATAACTACAACACTAGTTTTGTCTGACACATGGCATAGAGTTTAGTATCTTTTCTTTGTCTATGTTCGCCGTTGACGCCGTCAAGTTTAAATTTAAATTATTAAAATTTAAAATATTTTTTAAAATAGTGAATTAGCTCACTAAAACAATCATAAAAGGGTACTTTAAATAATTCAAGTAAGTACTTTTTAAAAAAATATGTAATTTGTCATCTTGTTTGAATTTGTTTGTTAGTATCATTAGTTTATTTGGAATGTGACTTGATTTTGATTATTTTCATCTTTGTTGTTTGTATGATGATTTTATTTGTGATATATTTAAGGAAATGGAAGACCATCGCCGTAGATGCACGACAGTGCGTCAGTTAGAGCTCTTAATAGACTTCTTAGATGCTCATCGCGATCTCGCTCTTGGTCGAGTTAGATCGAAAGAGGCTCGTGCAGTTTCTTCAAAGTTATGGGGTGAATGCGCCGAGATACTAAATTTAGAAGGGCCTGCAAGAACAGGAAAGGAATGGGCGAAGGTTTGTATGACTGGACGTAATTTAAAAAAATACGAATAAGTAAACTATTTCGGTGCATACATTTCAAAATTACAATATTTTTTTCAGGTATGGAATGACCATAAATGTAAAGTGAGGGCAAAGTTAGTTACTATAAATGCTAGCCATCAGGCTACTGGTGGGGGACCCAGTAATGTTACCACATTGTCCCCACTTGAAGAGAGGATGGCCAACATCCTAGGCAGGGAAGTTGGCCCCTTGCCTAATGTCAGGCAAGATCATTTTGCCCTGATTAATGTAAGTATAAATAGGATGATGTTAAATCATTAATTTTATTCTGGGTGATGCAAAATTTTCTCTGCTTTTTAACTTTTTTCTTGTTTCAATGCTTATTATTATTTGCAATGCCATTACAGGATGATAATATGGTGGAGGAAGTGGTAGAAGAGTATAACGAAGAGGTAGAAGTGGATATGCCTGAAGCTCGAAATTTTTCACCACCAATAATGTGTGTTTTCTAAAATATTACATATCTTCATCATTTTCATCATTCCATTCATTTCCATCATCACATCATTCCATCAGTTTCATCAGTAGTCAAGACTTATGAAAATAGATTGTAATTAACTTGTCAATTTCATTACAGATTAAGTACAAATGAGGCTGATCTTTTCCCAGCTCCTACAGTGGCTCCTTCTCCAGTACCATCATCTAGATTGAGTGAGTACTTGCTTGAATAATCCAAGAGATACATATTAGATAGGAATATTTTTTTTAGTATGCTGGAAAATTACAGCGAATGGTCCCCTACACATTTAGCTATGGATCCATATCATCATATATCGCTCCCATACCTTAAGCTAATTTGAATGTTATATTATTTAACAGGCAGAGTTGCAAGGAGTGTGCGTGAGCGGCGAAGGTCTGAGCGTGCTTCACGCCAACCCACAGCACAGGCACCAGCACAATGTAAGTTGAGTTTCATATCATATTAATGGGTAGGTATTAATAATCACTATAACACAGCATCAGCCTGTTCGTGTCCACTGCTGGACATAGGCCTCTCCCAAGGATTTACAGTTATGAGAACCATATTAGGGGGGTTATGGGCGTTTGCCCACCACGCTATTCCAATGCCTTTTGGTGGGTCACCAGAGCCTCGGCTGTTAGTCAGCAGGGTGTACCATAAGTAGGAGAGATTGGCTGGGCCTGAAAGACGTTATGTGAGACCCGAAATTTATCATTAGTTAATTTGGGATGATTATTAATGTAATAAAAATGGTTCTTTTTATTTCAGCCAACAGAACAGCATTAGAAGAGTCCCGGAGTATGGTTCTGCAAATAGAGAGAATGAGGGCTGAAGCAGAACTTAAAAATGCCGAGGCCAATTTAAGAAATGCTCAGTCACAGCAAGTGATAGCTCAGAGCATTGACAGGCTCAGTGAAACCATAGACCGGTTCAGTCAATGGGTAATTTTTTATTCCTAAAAAATCATTCGAAAATGAATACCTATCTCATACCTGAGCCCTTGAAACCAATCTTAATTGACTTTTTTGTTTGTTTCAGTTTTGCCAGCAACCTCGGACCAATTATTAAACAAGGAGTAGGGAAAAGAAGTATTAAGTAGATAATAATTATTTAATAAGCACACATTTAGAATTAAGTAAAATAATATATAAAAAAAAACTATGTTTGATTTCAATTATCTATGGCCCTATTTGCCCACAAACGTTGTATGAGCGCCTGGCGTCGCGCGCGCCCCAGCTGCAGCTCACCAAGGCCGCCCTGCCCCCGTCCCGCGCCGGCTGCTCCGCCGTTCGCACCCTCGGTCAGCCTACGCTCGCGAGCCGCCTCCGCTGCTGTCAGCGGAGTATAAAACATGTTGGCTCTGTGTGCTATATTGTGCAGCACACAGCACGCGTTGGTTATTTTTGCTGCCAATTGAGGTGAGTAGTGCAGCTTTCTGTCCACCAATAGGCACCTGAAGCAATTATATCGAAAATTTGGTACAGTAATGACTAGAATAAAACTAGAACATTACTTTTTATTTAACATACCTAAAGCGACCTTTCAAAACTCCTATACAGCGCTCAACTGAACTCCTAGTAGACAGGTGCAGATTTTGGTAGTACTCCTCAGGAGTGTTGGGCTCTGGCTCAGAGACGGGTATCATCATCGTGGCTCTCAAGGGATACCCAGAATCTCCTAAAATAAAGCAGATGAATAAAATTTCTCAAAATTATATTATAAATGCAAAAATGTCTGTCTGTCTCTTACAATTTCTCGCCAAACAGCTAAACTAATGATGAAATATGGCAGAGATAGGTACCTAGGATAGGAAAAAGCTACTATGTATGTACCATATATAATAACTATGACCCCTCCCCCAGCTCCGCATGGGTGCGGATGCTATGATATTATACACATTAAACCTTCCTCTTGAATAACTATTTATTAAAAAAACCTGCATCAAAATTCGTTGTGTAGTTGTGTTTTATTTATTTTAGCATACATAGGGATAGACAACAGGGATATGGCAAAACTTTCTTGGATTAAGTATAAATATACCTACCCAAAAGATACAAATCCTCTCCATTGATGCGATGGAGTCTCTCCAAATAGGGGTGCAAGGGATGATTGGCCCACACAACACTGTCGTGTGAAGATCCAGGGTAGCTAGCATCCACACACAATATATTTAAATTTGAATCACATATCTGAAAAACAAAAATAAGAAGGATATCATAAAATGCCCATTAATAAGTAGGAACTTACTTAATTCTGTATAAATAAAGAAGAAGTGGCTGAAGGAGGCTGCTGATAAAAGTTTTGTGGATGAACAGCCAGCCCAGCTGTGCAACAGAATAAACTAAGAAAAAAAATTAGCAATACTAATTCTTAGTAATGTACTTAGTTAAAAATAGCTTACTATCATAACATTCTGAGAATGGTATTTTTTTCGATTGAAAAATCTTTCTTCATGCTCAGAGGGGCGCACTATTGCCACATGAGTCCCATCAATGCAACCAAGCACTCCTGGCATTCTGAACCGCCTGTAAAACCTAAAATAGTAAATAGTGTCTTGGTTAATTTGATTCACAAATAAGACTGGGTACCCCTAGGTACCTGCCAATATAATGTTACTTACTCTCTTTTAATTTGTTCCCGCTCATGTTGTTGGAACGGGAATGAAATATATTTGTTGAGTATTTCCCGTTTATTTAATGCCCCAGTAACTTGATTTACTGCTTTGGACACACTGGCCTGTGAAATACAATGTGTCCGGCTATCTCCTACAATAGTTTGGTAGGAGCCAGTGGCATAGAATGCCAATGCAACCAAAACCTATGACATAAAAACATTTTTTGATTACTTAGGTTATGAGTTGGGGCTGCATAAAGAATTAGCTATGGCAAGCAAAGGTTGCTGTGACTCAAAGACGGAGGATAGTGCCCCTCTTTCGTCACTCCAACCCAACCAAGCATTTATGTACCATACAAATAAAATTTAAACATTTACCTTCGTTTCCACGTCCAAAGCATCGGAACGAAGAGTGGGTGGTAAGTGACGAGACAGCTCCGTAATTAGTTCTCTGGCCAGATCCTTCGACAGTCTGTACCGTTTAATAAATTTTCTATTCGACATAGAAAAGGCATAACTTTGGAGTCTAGCTCTTCTGTTCTCCCGCCTGGCTTGGGCCCGAGCCAATGCAACATCGAACTCGTGAGCTCTCTCCATAAGATCAATGTAGGCGTGGTACATTTTACAAATATTTTCCTTCAAAATCCAAACAACACAACGCGAACGATTGAGAAAAAGTCAAGAAAAAGTAGCACTGTTTCAACTTTTTGTTTGACAGCGGTAACGTTACAGTTGTGATGCAGTTGCGTTCCAAGTTGCTGTCAAACGTTTAGCGCGATACGGAATGTTTAAAAAAGTTGTGAAATGGCTACAGTTCAGTTGCGTTCCAGCCGAATTTTATTAGCGCGATTGCCCTCCTGGGGCCTTAGTGTGAGTTTTTTCGACTCACGTTCGAACGTGTTCGATTGCGAGCGCGTTAGAATTTAGTATGGGAAATTAGGTTCTACGAGTGACCACCAGGTGGCACTATAACTAAATTCCCATACTAAATTCTAACGCGCTCGCAATCGAACACGTTCGAACGTGAGTCGAAAAAACTCACACTAAGGCCTCAGGGCCAAACATTCAAATTAGTAGGAATTGATTTACGAAAAGAATGATTTAACGTCAATTAATGTTGTAGAGAAGCTCTACAATAATCGCTTTAGTTATCTATCCTAAAACAAAGGGTTGCACTCCTGGACTGCCGGCAGAAGTGAAAACTTAGTATTAATTATAAATATTTTCATCATTAACAACTTTAACATCCACAGAAAGACAATCTGTGCAGCCTGCGGATAATGACTGCGTCGTCGATGTTAGTGTCGGTGTCTGTGATTTGACCTGGGAATCATTTATCTGACCGTGTGTTTCCTGGGTAGGCTTTTTGCAGCGGTAACCGACATCCACGCGGGCGGAGCCGCGGCCGCTATTATTTATATTTCTTTTTTTAAAAGTGTGAGAAAGATTAAAAATGACATTCATAACCTCTGATATTATATTCGTACTATTTCAATAAGTAAGTTATCCTACTCCTGCTATATATTATTTAATATAATAAATGCGAGTTTGTGAGTGAGTTTGTGTATATTTTTGTTACTCAATCACGTCAAAACGGCTGAAGGGATCTGGGTGAAATTTGGAACAGGGATAGATTATGGTCTGAAATAACACATAGGCTATTTTTTATCCCACGGGAACGCGTACGAAGTCGCGGGCAGAAGCTAGTATTTAATAAGATGAGGCAAAAATTCTAAAGATTAGAGAAGAAGCTATGCAAAAAGCAAAGTTTTTTAAGCTTACCAAACAAGAAACCGACTTCGGTGACGAACCCGAGGAAGCACGAAGTGCCTTCCAACTTGTATTGTAACAGAAAGTCAGCGATATTGACGATGAGCCCCAGCACAACAAACGCGAGGGTGTACCACAAGTATAGTTGTACTAGGATTGGACTCTCCTGTAAAAGGAAACACGTTTACGGCTTCTTTATTGCCGTCATATCAAAAAGGACGTATCGACACAAAACGGAAGTAACCGATTTCTGACCTTATGTTATTTTCTTAATGTTAAAAATCGGTTATTTCGTTTTGTGTAGATACGTTCTTTTTAACCGACTACAAAAAAGGAGGAGGACTGTCGGAATGTAAAATTCAGTTTATTAAATAAAATCTCATCGTGTGATTCAACTGCCATTGCGCACTGACGCAGGCGCATGGTCTACACTTTTTTAACTATATTCGGATTGTTTGAGCAAGTATATGGCGCGGCTTCGCTTCCCGCAAATATAATATGTAAGGCTCAATATTATTTTTGTATCTATATTAATGTTTCCAAAAAATAATAGATTTTACAGTAGGTACCTGTGTTCTTCCGGTTCTGATTGCCACTACAGCTTGCTCCTCCTTGTCAGCATAGTAGCCCTAGCGGGCCCCGTCTACTACGTCTCAACTTTTTTAACTATATTCGCATTGTTTGAGCATGTATAATACTATTTATATCTATATTCAATATTATATCTATATCAATACTATTTATATCTATATTAATGTTTCCAAAAAATAATAGATTTTCAACCGACTTCCCAAAAAGGAGGTTCTCAATTCGGTTGTATGTTTTTTTTTATGCGTTACCTCATAACTCCGTCAGTTATGAACCGATTTGAAAAATTCTTGTTTTATCTGAAAGGATATACTTGCAGATTGGTCCCATTTAAATTTTATCAAAATCGGTTTCGAATTTTGGATTTTAAATCGAAATAGCTGGAATTCTTTTACTTGGATGATGGTTTTATGTTATCCAAGTAATCGAAATTGCGTATTTTGCTTTTCCGCGATTTTGCAGTGGTGTTGTTAGGTGTGGGGTACCACTAAAAACTGCATAATAAAAAACTTTTTACAAAAAAATACAACCGACTTCCAAAAAAAAATACTACAAAGTAAAAAATAACTTTAATTTCGGAAGTCGGCGTCAAAATACGAAGAAACTAACAGACTTCCGAAATTAAAGTTATTTTTTACTTTGTAGTGTTTTTTTTTTGGAAGTCGGTTGTATTTTTTTGTAAAAAGTTGTTTTAAAGTAGGTACCTGTGTTCGTCCGGTTCTGATTGCCACTTCAGCTTGCTTATTCTTGTCAGCATAGTAGACGGGGCCCGCTAGGGCCTATGCCTGCTAGGGTTGCGGAATGTGTTCGAAAGAGTCACCGCGGCCCTGGGACGCAATGGGCACTAGGAGGAACACGGATGGGTTTTAGTCAGTAAGAGTCTGACACTCCCTTCTGCATCGCCCTGAGCGAAAGAAGTCATTTGATGACTTGCTATCCAAAAAAAAAACTTGCTTATTCTGCAGACTGAACAGCTTTGGTACCCTGTCAAATGCAATTACACCCAGAAACACGATGTAACTCTATAGAATGCAGGTTTAAGGCCGTACCCTGACCAAATAACCTTGAGCATTTTTTCCCTCAATAACAGCGCAAGAGATATCTACAATAGCGAATACGCTCAGAATGTTGAATAAAATTCTTATAAAATCTAATTGTGGACGTTTAAAAAAGTATTTCTACCAAAATGTTCATAATTAAATTGCCTATCAATTAGTGTTAGTTTAAGTACAAAATCAAAATAATCGTTAGTTTTCGAGAAGATGCATGTTTTCAATAATTATTTATCATTTCTGTAGTTTCGTTGTGAGGAGATACTTAGTAATAAAAAATAAAAATCTACCAATTTGAAGCCAGGGTTATGTAGAAATGTAATGTAGGTATTTTTATAAGTTGATATTTCTTTTGGATAAAGAGTATATTAGCTCCAAAATACTGCACAAAAAACGGCTAGCGCTGCATTTTGCACGGGGACGCGCCTTAACCTAAATAGATAGACTTTCAGTCGTTCAGAAGATACTTACCACAATAGAAGCGAGCAGTAACAGAAGGTTTGCCATCTGAAACAATGTGATAAGGAGTTGTTTCGCGCACTCCACTTGTGTTTGTATCAGCGTCCAGTTCTCGGCACAGTCGTGGCTAGGAGGGCTATTTGTTATCATATCCAGGATACATGCTACCTGAAATACCAGACATTTGTTGAATTACATAATGTCAAAACACTGGTGAGAGCATTGACGGTTCTCAAACTATCACAAACTCGCTGATATCTCATCTAAAAGCATATTATTTTGTCCTGGTTGGCCTGTCTTTAGTAGGTATGTTCTACATATTTAAATAAGAAATATATCTACTTCGTTAACTACCTATCTATAACACTTGTTTTTCGTCGCTCAGTGGGCCTATTAGTAACATCACATTTATCTGGCTCGATTCCTAAGTCCGTTTTGTAATTTCTCTTACCAAACCTTGAGCAAAAGGACTGGTCTACCGTCTACATGAGTGAAAGGGAGAGAGAGTGTTTCCTGCAATGAGAAGATGAATTTCCGTATATTGAAGATCTTTACGAACCAAACTGATTATTGATATGAGAGCGATCATGCTCCTGTGGGGAATGCAGCAGCAACTGCCGTCTCCGCACTGCGCTATGACTGTCAGGGCCTCCATACGATAGTCACAATAAATTCCATGATTTATCTGTTTTTGTTGGTTTTTTAGAGACTACGTACGATACAATATTGACACGAAGTTGACTAAGTTTGCGCATTGACAAACGTAGTGACATTGGCAGAAAAATACGGAAACCCTTCAATATATAAACATAAGGTTCTTTAGTTTTCGAGGTCTATGATGCTCTGCAACATCGGAAAACCTGTGATGGTGGGTGTGACTACACTATGAGATGTCGGTAAGTACTTTTAATGTACCTAGGTACCTATTTTAATGTACCTATTTAACTGCTATTATAAATTAATGTGAAAGTTTGGATGAATGCAAAGACTTATAGTACCTTTTTTTTTTTTTTTTTTTTTTTATTATAGTACCTATACTGGTAAGATGAATGTTTGTTACCCAGTCACGCCAGAACGTCTGAATGAATATGGACGTTTGGAACAGATGTAGATTATAGTCTGGAGAAGCAACTCGCAACTTTTTATCCCGTGAGTAGGTAGATTTGTTCCCTAACGATAATTTGTGACACTCGTGTGGTTGATGCCGCCTGCCTCGCTTGCGGAGTGTATTTGTAAGTGCATTGCATATGTCGTCGTGCCGGGCCTCATTGACACGATAACGCCTACCTATATTATCTAAGTACTTGTTCTTAATTGGTTACAATCACTTACAGTGTAGTAATAGTAGATAGCAGTACATATTGTTATTCAAAATAAACTATCTTTATTAAGGTTAATTTCAAATAAATCGTCTTTTAATGCTGTTCCGTGGTTTTGGCTGTGGCCGGGCAATCGTAGACTTGCTCAAAAAAGAGGATTTATTTACCTATAGGTACCTACCTAACATTATTGTTATGTTTTTTTTTTTATAAAATATATTCAGTTTGACTTTTCCTTTATAATATTCTACTGTCAAAGATGTTCATTGTGAATGCGAAAATGTCGCGGATTTTAAGTTTATTTTATGTAACCGTACTGCTTTTGGACCATGCTATCGGTGAAGAAGATGGAGCAGGTAATTATCTCATCAATACTTACGTATTTACTTACATTCATATTATAAATGCTTTTTTTACCTCTTCACGTGTTAACTGCTGGGCTGAAGAGATTTGGATAAAAATTGGCACACAAGTACCTAGTCCATATTTTGGAAAAGGAAATAGGATAATTTTTATCCCAATTAGGTAAAGTATAATTTTTGACATACGCGAGCAAAGCCGCTTGCAGAAGATATATCTAATTATATAGTCATTATTAAAAATGTCAACAAACCGTTGACTTACGAGATGAGGTGTGGACGTCATGGTATGGAAGGCGACCACTCGATCGTATGACGTGTGTTTAACATTTGTCCGATCACTAGTTGACGCAGGTAGGTATTCCACAGAGGCCTTTGCGTTTTTGTTGATAGCTTGTTTAGAGAACCTGCTCTTTGTTATTCCATTTCCATAGGATATTTCCTATCAAGTTGTTGCCCAAGTCTGACTTGCTTTTGTTCAAGTGGTCCATTCACCCGTTTATGTTTTTCGAGTGTATGTTTTGGAACTATCGACCAACGACCAACCATTTCTGCAATGCCATTATCTTGGTGTAAATCTTTGCTCCAAACATATTTTCTTCTGTGTTATTCCAGGAGATGGTCCGATCCCGATGCCTGACCAAGATATCGACCTCATTAACCCTGACATAGAGGCAGCGTTGAAGAAACTCGACACATTGATTACCACTGTTAATAAACTAGACCAAGCCGCAATCTCTCCCGCTGATGTTATCATGGGAGAAGATCCAGAGAGTATCTACGATGATATGATACCCATACTGAACGAGATCATAGAAGCTGTGAAGAATTCTAAAAACGCGTATAAGTTCCTAAAAGCTAACGGCATAGACAGAATAGTCCAGCAAAGTCTTAGAGCAGATTACGATAAGCTTAAAACTCGCACACTCATCCTGCTGAAGGTCTTATTCGATGTCGCTCCAACAACAACCACCACGGTCATACCAATAACTGTAATTGATAGAGTTCTAGATATTTTTGAGCACGACAATCTAGCTCTAAAGGCTCATTCCTTAGATGTGATGTATCTCTGGCTGCCTGACAATCCTAAGGTGCAAGCCAGAGTTATGAAAATCAAAGGCTTGGCCCCATTCTACGAGCAAGTGTCTAAACTGGACATGTCAGTGGTAAAGACTCTTCTAGATCTATTTAATACGATAATAAAGGAACATTTGAAAGTAAAGAACGACGTGCAGAGGACTGCCGTCGACAGTGACAAGTTGAAGTTTTATCAGAGAATAGGTTTGTTAGAACACTTGAAGACACCAGTAGTCTGTAATGGCTTACTGAAGATATTTACGAAGACATGGGCAGACAGCACAGATGCACATAACATAATTGAAACAGTTTTCGACTTGCTGAAGAATATTAAACCGTTTTGCTTGAAGATTTATCGTGGGAAGGATGACGCTAAGAAACTGTTTATGGTGTTAAAGCAGTATGTTAAAGAGCCGGATAATTTGGAGTACTTTGAGTCGCGCGGCTTAAATGCGACCGAAATCTCGCAGGTGATTGAGGAGTATGTTGAAAAGTTGAGGTATTCTGTTAAAGACGAAATGTGAGGATTATTTGCTTGTTCTTATACCTAGATATTTACTGAATACAATTTTAGATTACGTCATTAAAACAGTTTTATTGTATTCCCTCGTGCAATTGGTAAAATTGATGATAAAATACTCTTCAGTTAGAGCCCATATCTCCAAAACACAACATCACTTAGGGTCCGGCTCACCCCAAATAGTTTGCTTTAAAGCCAAACCCTACGTGTGGTCTAACCACAAGTACGATGGCACTTTCAGCACTATTGTACGTCGCTACACATGGGGGGATCGCGACGTATGCGCAACAATGGCGCCCGACGTTGAAAGAGATACGTTCTGCGATTGTTGGCGCGAAATTTATAGCCCTTCATGTTGATAGGATGTTTTATTTAATTCATTTAATGGGCTTTGGTGAGTTGTCCCTAATATTATAATGGAAAAGTGGGTTATAAAGCTAGCCTTGCAACGTCCTGGTAGAGTAGGTCTGTCCTAATCTTTGTATCGTAAGTAGATCATTAACATTCATATTTAACTGCTGACTTTTGACCACCTGAAAAACGGTTTAATCTCAGAGCGCTTGAACACTCGAGTACTCGACATTCAACATTCCGCACTCAACATTCGACATTCGACCACTAGCTCAGGAACAACAAGAATAAACAGGAAGAAACCCAATCAAAGAAGTGTTTTCTTCATAATCAAGAAACCCCAACAAATACAGTCCACTTCAGTCTGGTCCGAAAAGATTAGGCAAGCAAACAGACAGTTACAGCAGTTGCCACCACCAACGCCGCCAAGGATGTAGCAAACTTTGTCGGACAGAATTCAGAAATACTTAGTTATAAGTTACGATCTAGTAATTATAAAAGCTGATTGATTGCTTCCTTAGCTACTTATAATATGCATATTTCTACTTTACATAATATATTTCTTGGGATTTTTTCAACAATTTAGGTAAAGCAAGACCAAATAAATTGAAAGAGGACCGCAATTGATTTACCATTAACATTCACGCAATAACCTATAAAACCAATTTTACTCGAAATCGACTGGGATCTTTATCGACACAACAAAGCGATCTTTAATGCAAGTTGTGCATCATTACCGCAATGACAAATCACGCGCCATGGGTGGCCGCCATGCCAGTTTGTTGCGTTTTCCCGCGCTTCCGTTTATACGGGAAGTTGTCATTAGCGATACTTTTTATTATTACATTGTGGTTGGGTTCAAATAATTTGCATTAGATTTATATTTATCGTATTTGCAAATCAGAAAATCTTTTTTTGTAGATTACATGAACGATGTACTTATAATGGTAGTCTTGAAGAATTGTGAAAATATTTTTTTTAAACCTGAGTAGGTGCGAAGACCGAAAGAAACATTTTAAATCTAAACAATATTTATGTATTTTGAAGAAAACCAGCACAGCCTTCTCTACAAACTAAAGCCTAAGTATATACAATGTACTCTGTGTCTAAAGCGTGGGAGTCTCAAAAAAGTGTTGTAAGTGTCAAAAATTACACTCAGTCGACCAAACAAACACAAAAATCGAATCAAATCGATCATGGTTTTTAAAAAAGGCCCCATTCATGACCCGACTGGAGGTGCAACCTGACACATTGTATACCGGAGCGAATTTGCGCAAAAGTCAAGTACTCCGTGGGAATAGCAAACTTGTATTTTTTTGCGCTAAAAACTCATGAATGAGCTTTGTATTGTAATGGACGCGGTAAATAATCCTATTTGTATTGTTGGTGCCATCTTTAGCCAATTGTAGGTGTAGTGTAGGGTGACCATAAATTGGGTCCATTGGTTTTAACTACGTGGTCAAGACCGAATAATTTAGGTTACTTACAGCAATTCGAAGTATTGGACGTTTCGACCTCATGTTTTAAGTTAAAATAGATTTTTGTAATATTTATTACGAATTATTAGAGGTTGTGGACCAACAGCATTAGTTCACATTTATAGGCGCATTGGCACAAGAAAGCTTGTTCTCCCGAAATTTTCGAATGCTTAAAAACATTCTCACCTTTATTTTTCAAAATAAAATCTGCTATTAGATTTCATAAACTCGTAACGAGTCTTTGTAAACTTATACACCAGGGTTGTCCTCAAATTACCCATTTTACGGTCTCCCTGTCAAAGCATAGTAGCCTACTTACTTCAGGTAGCAATAGTTCTAAAATGTCTATTCTGTAGGCGTGACAGCCCACCTGACCGATATTCCCATGGCCCAGAGGCCATTGTGCTGCAGCCAGTGTAAGACTAATTTATTGCGCCGCGTAAAGAGTCAATTATCGCTTCAAATATGTAGTACGGCTCTGTACAAAAAAAAAGTATTCTTTCTGCAGAGATAAATTGAATTAAATAATTGTTACAGTTGCTTAAGTTCTAGGTACATTGTAGTGTGTGTTTTATACTTACATAATATAAGGTCAATTTTCAAATTTATGTTGGCCCTGAGGTTTAGCTTGTAATAGGTATGACCTTATTGTACTGGTAGATATTTCAGTGAACAAAAATTCTCACAGTGAAAAAATTAATTCTCACACTCGTATTGCTTACTTTTCTATTACCTACTGCTTCTAATGTATAGGTACAGAAATACCTACTGTGTGGTACCAAAATGAATCAAAATCCATAATGCTTTGAATCTATCGATTCCCAGCAGCTATGAAAATTGTTTTTGATTCTGTTCTCTTGTCGCTAAATCACAATTCTCTTCGACTTTGGTGTAAAGAAGTGAATGCCGTTGTGTGTTATGGAATAAGAACCCGCGACGATCAGACGTACGATCATTTATAAAACCTGAAAGTTTCTTTCTATTTATCATATAGTAGGTACTTTGAGCCTCATCGTGGAAGAGTACGTTCCAAGATAGGCAAACCAACATAAACAGCTAAAGTTACTATGATCCAAACTTCACAGTCTGGGATCGTTCATATCTGTATTAGGGACATACACAGAGAAATTCTCAGGTTTTATAATTTACCGTCCCTACGTCTGATCGTCGTGGGCTCTTGTTCTATAATAAATCATCGTCCTAAAATATTTCGCTGAGTTTAAATCGGCTTCTCCTCATTTGTCGAATAAAACTCCCAACGCCTAACAAAACCGATTCATTCACAAACAAAAAATGTTTACACAGATCCTATCATTAATTTCCTAAGCTTTGTCGCGGGGGTTTCATTCAGGCTGTATCAAATGCCACCTGTGCCTACAAAAAGTAATATCGATTTTTTTACTCTAGCAACACACACTGACCTTATACGGCCAATAAATTATCTATTCAGCGAATTTGTTCGGATTGTAGGCGGGTTGATATAAATAAGTTGGGAATTCCTTCTGTTTGTCCAAAGAATTAAAAAGATTATGCTCTATGGTTAAAAAGTCGGGTCACACCTACGATGGCGATGTTGGCCAGTTTTTTGAACGTGGGAAACTGCATTGGGAACTGTTGTAGAATACAAAAAGTCGCGAAATAATATTAACACGGGTTAGGTAGCTCTTTGTATGGTTTATTTTTTATAGCAGACCAATTTGTCTTGAAAATGAGAAGAGTTTTATGACTCCTAATTTCTTATGTGCACTTAAGCACTAACGCCTGGGCTGATATGTGATAGAGGCTCTCGCAGACCGACAACGGTGTAGTCTATAATTATCTATACTTCTATATACTTAGTTTGTAAGTTTGTATGTAGGGGGTAATCTCAGGAAGTACTGGTCCGATTTGAAAAATTATTTCAGTGTTAGATAGCCCATTTATCGAGGAAGGTTATAGACTATATATCATCACGCTAAGACAAATAGGAGCGGAGCAGTAATGGAAAATGTGACGCAGACGAAGTTGCGCGAGTCAGCTATTGAGAAATAAAGAAAACGCATACCATAAAACAAAAATGGGGAGACATGCGTCACATCCGCGCAAAATGGTAGGTGACTCGTGTGCAAGCCACAGCCACAGCGCTGATTTTCAGCGAAAGCCCGCACGGCCTTACACATTGTTTTATAGATAATGTGCATGTTTGTGTGTCTTGCTTAATAGTTGTTACTTAAATTCTTAAACATATATGATAATCTAGCTAACTAACGGGCTAAATCTAGGCAGAATAATACCTAACTGAAAATCTTGCTTCCTTTTACTTCCCAACTTTAGTTACTGTGTAGGTATGACATAGCCCTAAGGTCCTTAACCTTAGGGCTGTGTCAGCGAATGGTTTATTCTGGAACAATATTTGCTATTGACACGTTAAGAAAACGTTGTTACTCAACTGCCCCAATTACAATAACGGAAGTCAAAACTCAACAAAAGAACTCACGCGGCGCGCAATGACAACACCTCATTCTTCCAATTAAACCCAGTGTGCCCAGTGTAAAAATATCTCAATATCTCAATTTCTTGTTAAGAGCCCTGCTGGGTAGATGGACGTCCGAATTGTATATTTTTAATGTATTTAGGGATTATTTGGGGCAAATGTAAGTGAACGTGGGAAAGTAACTAATTTGTATGTAGACTTGACGCGAAATGTGCAATCGTTAATTTATTGCGTGTTTATTCTGCGTTCGATATTTGTTAAAAGCTACTTTATAAAGCTAACAGTGTTGAGTATTTCTTGGCTTGCATTTAGGAGGTCCCTAAAGTTATCTATAATCAGAGAAATAATAATGTTTCCACTGCTGCAGCTGTGACGTTAGTACTTAAGTCTTCTTTTCGTCAGCTACAATCTACTACACGACTCAGTACGGGTTGGTTGTTCTAAGTGTTGAGTCATACCAACTTAGTATGTCTCAACACTTAAAATTTTGTGATTCTAGTTTATGTCATTTTTTTCACAATTATTTCCTACATCGTTTCGAGATTTTAAAAGCACTGGTGAAATAACACGGGTGTCGCATGGCGATTCCCGGCCACCGCAGGCGTGGGCCTGTGGACGGCGAGGGTCGGGTGGTTCGCAGTCCGATCAGGACCATACCCAGGTCGACGGCGCAGAGATGTTCGAATAATAATTACAAAAACAACAACAACAACAACCTTTTACCATCAGGCAACTGAGGCCCATTGAAAAAAAAAAAAAATACTTACAAAATTATCTGAAACACGTAACGTTGTCGGCGTCGTGTTTCGCCGCGTGGTTTCGCGTAAACGTCCTCGGAAACTTCGAATTAATATACCTTTCGGCCAAAAGTCCTCTTTTAAGTAGATCTGTAGTTAGTGGGTCGGAACCCGAACATTGAACGACGTAAAGTTGATGTTGTGGTACGATCCCAATCCTTCGACCCTCAGAGTCCACTTGGTCTTCTCTTTCAAGACTTCCTCAACCCTTGTGGAGTGATGCGATGCGAAATATACAGCTGCGCACCGAATGCACTTGGGCATTAGGTGCGGCAGACGGGTCCCGCTAGGGCCAGTGCCTGCCAGGGTTTCGAATTGTTCGAAAGAATCACGGCTGTCTTGGAACGCAAAGGGCTTAGGAGGAACACGGATGGGTTCTAGTCAGTAAGAGTCTGACATGAGTTCTAGTCAGTTTTTTCTGTTCCGCGCAGAGCAGAAAGAGTCATTTGATGATTTCCATTCCTTAATTTTAAAAAAAGTAGTGAAATAATATTCACAATTTACAAAACAGATCCAATTCGACCTGTGCCTTTAGTTCGATTGCATGATTATACCAGGCACTTGCACTTGTCAGCGATCAATCTCTAAAATCATATGAAACTAACCCTTATTTACTACTTTACAATTTTATTGTTTGACAAATTGAGATGAATCGCTTCATTGTTGTATTTTAAGAATAACAACCCAGCTTAATAAAGTCATACAAGTGTGTCTTGCTTAGCAAGAGAATCTGCCTGCGTTGATATGTATAGAGAGGGTGTAACGATAGAGTGTAGTCATATTTTAAAAACTGTTTCTACCTATGTACTTAGAATAGCAATATTCAACACGCAAGGCTAAAGAAAATTGGTTTTTCCATGCAAAGTTATGATTAGCTAAACACAATTAGTATGAGTGTTACGTATTTTTTTGGGACTTGATTATGAAAGATAGGCATTATAATACCTGAAGTGTGTATTCATGTTTTAAAGTATGTGGAAAATGTCAAACTCCGTTAGAATATAATAAATCTTAAGTAAATTATAATTTCTCGATATATTGTGCTGCGATAGATATAAAACAACAAATCCTATCAAACAATGTTTCCAATGTATCCGTGTATTTTTAAGAAAAGATAGTTTAAAATTTTATGCGATATTTTATAAACTTACAGGGTCTTCTATTTTCCAGTGACATCTACACCTTTCTTGCTGCACTCTGTACAATGCATATTCCTCCGATAAAGTTTTAACCGTTTGTTAACCATATGATGGGCTTTTGTAACTTTCTCGTCCGACTTACGTCCCTAACTAGTGGAGCTAAGTCTTTTTCATTATTACATATATACCTAAAACATAGGTAGGTACCTCTGCACTTATTGCCATAATTATCTTCCATTTGGAATTCTGGGACAGGACGGGATAACTCAAACCCTCCATTATAATAACGATTCTTTAACGAGTATTTCTCAAAAATCTTTTATCGGCCCAAGTGTGCATATTTTTTATAAACTTTTCTTTCTCTGACACAGAAGTCAAAATATTTAGAAATAACAAATTGTTGTGCGTTTGTCCATTCTCGTATTCTTGCTACCGGAAGTCCGTACTTCTAATGCTCGGCTATTTTATTTGCGCAAGTTTTTTTTTCGATTGATTTGTAAGAAATGAATGATGAATCGATTTTATAATAGTTTTGAAGGCGATTCAAAGTTCTTATGCTTTGTAATTGTGTTTCTAGAGGCTCGATTGCGATTGTGCAGTATCTTTGCTTGATGTCCGAGTCCGCTTTTGGTAAGTTTTTGCTTGCTGGATAGCTACCTTGCTTTATGAATCGCATATAGATGTCTGTCTGTTAGTGTCCTTTAACTTTAGCTACAGGATTTACGTGCTGTTTTTCAAGATAGTAAGCATGAAAAGTATAGTTTTTAGTTCAAATTTTGAATTTTGAATTGTCATTGGATGGATGGTAGGTTGTTCTTTGAATTGTCATTGGATGTTTTTTGGTGGTGTGTTTTGGGAGAGTATGTACCTACCTAATATAGGACCTATTTCAGAAATATTACAACAAGGGGGCTAAAATGGCCTCTTTTGGAGAATCATATTAGAATCATCATAGTCGCACAGCAAACTGTGAAATTTCATATTCATGTTTATCACTAACGCATTAGGTAGATTGGCAGCGACAGCGACGGGCAGCGTTAGCCTCGGCTAGGGGCCTTAAATTCACCTAGGCCACCACAGGCAAGTCCGGTTAAGTAGCTACAATTTTCTAGAGTTGGTAGCTGCGAGAGGCCATCGTAAAAAAAAAAAACTGACGGGCAGCGTAATTTGCTTTCTGATTCTACTAAAGTGGCCTTTTAGACCCGTTGTTTAGTAATCGATTCATAATCCTATGCTTCTTTCAACAATCTTAGTTAAGAGTCGGGTCACGAATAAAATAAAAAGTACAGTCAATCCTCCTTTTTAAAAGTCTGTTAAAACAGCGATTATAAACACGACACAGCAACCGCGCCGGCTGCCTAATAATGATAGAATTCTATAAATGTGTGCTAGTATTGGTATCACTATGACCTTTTTTTAAAATGGGTTTTCCAAGCCGGATCTACTTATCATCATCATTTTTATGGACCCGAACCTAAAGAGTAATCAACGACACCCAATAAAAGCCCCCGTTGTCCATCAGTACGTCCGTTTGTCAGAATTATCTCATGAACCGTAATAGGTATACAGTTGCTTTTTACAGCAAGTGTATTTCTATTGCCGCTAATATAACAACAAATAATAACTACAAATAAAAGGGACTTTTATTTTTATGTATTACAAAAAAAAATTTTTTCAGCTTATGATATTCCCTTTGGGTGCAACTTGCATTTGGGCAGAGACTGAGATATTCCAGAAAGGAAAACCTAATAACATAGGTAATTTTTCACCCGGAAATCGAACCTAGGACCTCATGCTCAGTAGTGATGCTTGCTACCACTAAACGAGGCAGAAACCTCTACCATCGGATCCATGTATTTAGAAAGAAGAAAGAAAAAGAGTTTATTTGCGGTCAATATGACGCATACCAAAACTACACAAAACTTACAATTATATAGGTATTATTATATGAAAAATTAGGTAGATATGCGTCAAATCTGCGCAAAACGGCCATCTCTCAGCACAATGCTGGGATTCGTGTGCGAGACAGAGCCAAGGCCACAGCGCTGGTTTTCAGTGACAGCTGGCGTTGACGCATCGTTGACGGTTTGACGTCGATCGGAGCAGTATAGAAAGTAAAAAATAATGAAATAAATACAGTACATAATGTCTCACATAAAAAGTAATAATAATCGTGTAATAATCAAATAAATAAATAAACAAATAATTACCGAATAAATAAAAACATAAGTGATAAAATTGACGACTGTTGCGCAGACGTTGTTTGGCAACCAATAGTGACGCGCACAAAGCTAAAAATACAGTCATTATCTTTGCGTACCACAGACAACAAAACTAAAAAATATTAGGCAGGTAGGTACCCTCTTCTTTGAGGAGTGGCTAGAGAGGCGCCACGGCGTCCTCACCTTTCGCCTGACGCAGGTCCTCACCGGACATGGATGTTTCGGGAGGAACCTGCACCGAATCGGGCGGGAGGAAATCCCCGAGTTTCACCACTGCGTGGATCGACCGGAGGACACGGTGGAGCACACTATGCAGGTGTGCCCCGCTTGGGCCGAGCACCGCCGGACACCGTCACCTCCTTCTGCGAAGCAGTCATACTAGCGAAGGAGGTGGCGGAGTGGGAGAGGGACAGAACCTCTCGTCCCGGCCGCCGCGGTAGACGCCGCGGGCGTCGGAGGCCACCGTAGGCGCGGCCCTGTGGACGGTGAGCTATGGGTAGCTCGCCGTCCGTCCGTCTCAAGACGACAGGCCGTGTAGACGGCGCGTTCGTGTTCCACGCACGCCTCAAAGAGAGTCAGAATATAGAGGGGCTCGAAAGGGCCGACGCCTGCCGGAGTTGCGGGACTATTCGAAAGAGATACCGCGGCTCCGGAACACAAAGGGCAATGAAGGAACATGGATGGGTTTTAGTCAGTAAAAGTCTGACACTCCCTTCCGCTTCGCCCAGAGCGGGAGAAGTCATTTAATGATTTCCCATCCCTAAAAAAACAGGTACCCTCTGTGGAGGTCAATAAGACACTCGCTTTACGCAAAATACTGGTATCCATACTTAATGGCTGTCGGGTTAGACTGGAAGTCAACTTGTAGTGGGATCAACGCCGCCACAGTAAAAAAACAACGAAAAACAAATCTTCATCGCAACAACAAAAAGAACCGCGACGCCATCATCGCGCAAGCAACCGTGCTATTAGAACATAAACATCAGCCCGAATATCAACGATAGGGCAGTTGCCCGCTAGGCACAACAGCCGCCTGATCGGAGGATCCTTCCTATCCATGGGGGCCAGCAGAACAATTTTCAGAGGGTTGCAATAGTGCTAAAGAAACCAATGAAGACGGATACAAGGCCGAATGCGAGAGAGTTCGGAGCATCTCACCTCGGATTTGCTGGGTCTCTTTGACTAAATTTCGCTTGGCTTTTTTATATCTTGATGAAATTGATTTTATTGAAAGTCAGGGAGGTAGAAGTACACACCCCTGCTTCCCTCCTCCCGTGCAGCCGCCTATGCAGATGATGATAGAGATAGAGCCAGTTGTATCAACCGAAACATCCTTGATTCATACACAGGCCTTGGTAAATTAATCTTTTAGTTTTTGGCCCTTTCTTTCTTCTGAAAAGTGATTTGGTTTCGGTGTTGCACACTAGAAAGTTGCATGAAAATACTTTTTGTACTGTAAACCTTTTTCATAAACTGGTTTCTTGGCGTGATCCTGAAAAAAAATTGGCAAGGGTAACAAAAATAATTTAATTCAGTTAAATTCGAAAAATATATAATTCTTTATCTTACAACTATATATTATAATTTCACAACCATTGAATACATCGTAATTCGTAGGTGATTGACCGCTTATAGTGTAATAATGTACAAAGTCTTATTTACTCGCATATTTACTGGCAATATTTATCACTACTATATTTTCTCTATAAACTTTGCATTATTTACAGTTAGTTGTATTGAATTCTGCGACCTATTGAAATGTGCATTCAAACCAAAGATAGTTTTCAAGTGGCACTACAAATTATCGTATAAATAACAGGTCTATTTAAATAAAAGCTCGAACATCTATAAAACTCGTCATAAATATTAGAAAACAAAACCATTTCACTACCTATCCAAAGATTACAGAAAACTAAATTTTCTTTTTACCAGTCCAGATTCTAAAACCTAGCCACAAAAGAAAATCTTCAATAACTTTTCCTCTATTTTCTGAAATCAGAAAATTTTCACCGTTTTCTCGAACTTCAATAACCGTAGAGGTATGGGAAGCCAGGCGCCATATGTGGAACCGCTGACAAAGGCACAAAAACTGGCATCATACGCTCTGCCTGGACGAAATGCGTCCGAGTATGTTTCTTCAGATGATCGCGTCGACCAAACTTCTTTCCACATGTCGAACACGGGAACGGACGCACCCCAGAATGTATTCTTTTGTGTCTCGTCAATTCTTCGTTCCTCGTAAAGGTCTTTCCACAGTTCTTCTCGTCACATTTGTAAGGTCTTTCTCCTGTGTGAATCCTTATGTGTCCTTTTAGCTGTCCGTTGTTTGAGAACCCGACGTGGCAGTGCGGGCATTTGTATTTCTTCGGTCTTTGTTTTTTCGCGTTTATTTTCGCTTCGTTCTCTTGGTGCAGGATTCGGGCGTATTCAAGCTCCATCGCGTATCCTTGGGCGAGGGATTCCAAGAGTAGCGGGTCTGTTGGTGGTACTCCCAATGCATGCGCGATATCGGCAGTCGGTAAGTAGTCTGGCATAAATGTCGGGCTGTACGCCATCTGTGGCAGTGGTGGGTAAGGTTGAGGTTTTAAGTCAATCTCCGTCGGCTTTTCTATTTTTTCTTTTTTTGTAGAAGGAGGTTCTTGAAGCAGCCTGTCACAACATAATGTTAGTTTTTCGACCGGAGAATTTATTTCAGTAACAGCAGCTGGCTTTAGATCTTCTTCACCGTCTCTAGTTGTAGTAGAAACAGTAGCGTCTTGGTGACTCGTGTCCGACTTCTTAAAAGTCCCGCGAATCTTCCGCAAACGACTTTCCCTTTTAGTTTCGTCGATTTTCCTTTTCTTCGCCTTTACTTCTGCGTCTGTACTTATATCACAGTTTGTCTGTCCATCATTCTTACTATCACTCACATCCCAAGGTCTGAAGAGCCTCGAGTAACTTGGTTCAGAAAACATATTGGAACACTGGTATCACTCACGATCGAAATGGAACTGAGACCCTTTTTCATTTCAACAACTTTTATATACATTCCTATGACAATAAATTTAATAAAAGCGCCCAAAAGTAGAGGGACTGTATCTATTGAATGGACGAAAGAGACGAAATATTTTTCAATTGTTGCACACTTGACGTTAGCTTAACTTTTTTCGATAATGGCGCGTTGGTTTTGGCGCGGAATTGAGTTCTGCGTTCGGATACATTAGGGAAAGTTTGTGTTTATGGTTTAGATGGTGGTTGGGCCTTTTTGTAGTTGAAGTTGTCATAGTGTCTGAGATAGGGGTGTGTATTGTTATTTATGTTGATTTCTGTGCTTGCTCGGGGGGCGGGCCCGGGGGCCGAGCGTCACGCTCGAGTGGCCGCCGCTCGCAGCTGCAAGCCTGTTTGTTTTAATGGTTTCTGCAATTGTTGCGGTTCCCGATTTATATTGAGGTTATATACGTACGCATGTGAAATGTATGTAGGGATATTGTTAGCGGTTTATGGGAGACTTGGCAATATTAGTTTTGTTGTACACTTGGGAAATGTCAGTGTTCGTGTTTCAAAGTAAGGTCGTTTCAGAGCAGAAATAAAAATAAGACCGAAATGGCTATAGCACGTGCCCTCAGCGTTGCTCCCGTGGCTTATTCAACAAATTTTCAAATTTGTATCAGGACCTACAGAGATTACCGTTTATAAACAAATATTATTCAGACTATTCGAAGTCGTTCTTATAACGACTAAATAACATAAACTTTAAGTATCTAGGTACCTGCTTAGAACCTAGTTCTAAGACTTTAGTATTAGGATTAATAAGATTACCTAGAACTAAGGTTAAAATTACAGCCTGGTTGCATGCTAAATCCCGAATTCGTCAGGCATCTACGTCACAATCCAGCTTATCCGTCGGTCGTGGGGATCGTGATCAATCGATAACTACCTAAGTTTTATTTATTGGTGTAACTAAATTGAAATACTTTCCTACTTCAATATGACACCTACAGATATTTCCTATATACTTATATGTGTACCAGCGAACGTTTAATAATCGAATTTCAAAGTTTTCGGTCAAGTGATTCCTTTCAGAAATACTCACATAGTTCATTGATCAAAATCATCGATTTCCTGGATTTTATAAAAAGCTAACTGTCCGCGACCACAAAATGGATGGGTCGGATCAATCTAAACAAATCAAGTTACATCGCTTCAAATACAATAGACTTGATTGGGCTGCTTTTGATACATTTTACGAAGATATCCGAACTTATTTCGAAAATGGCGCGATCTGTCAAAATTGGCGCGCATGATCGATTGGCCGCGTTCGGATTTTTATTAGAATGTACAAAATATTGTGTTTACGTAAAAAGTTGTTTTTTTAGTGAACAAAGTTTTTTTTAAATAATTGATTGAATGAGATTTAATCGTGAGAAGTTTTTGGCTGGAAGTCTAATTTGCACAAGCAAACACAGGTGCTTATGCCAATCCAAGAAGCTAAATGCAGTTCAACATAAGCAGAATAAATACAAACTACCAAGTATCGAAAGATGTTTTCGTACAGCTTTTTTTGTGACTACGGTCTCTTAGCCCATTTCACAGGAATCCCGCTTTTTATTGAATTACCTACCTTATATCTATGACAGTCGATTCGATAGTGTATGTAGCTTGCTATAAGTGAAATAACTGTCATAATCGCGTGAGTTTATAGGTACTAAAGTCCAGATAACTATTACCTTACAATATATTGTTTTAAACTTTCATGGTTACTAACATTAGAATAGTTCATATCGGGATTGCTACCACGTACTTTTATTTGCGAGTTTCCGATATTTCGGCATTGTTGCAAGCGCCATGATCACGGAGTAACTGAAGATCTTGCGGGTGGGATGTTATTGGGAGACATATCGGTCTACCCTCTTTCGTAGTCTTATCAAAAGGTACATGGTAGCAATCCCGATATGAACTATTCTAATATTACCTTACAAACGTATAAAAAAACAATTTTAACTTTAAATATCTACTTTAATTAGGTAGGTACATAGAAAACATTACTGTTTACTTTTGATTACATAGTTTTAAAAAAGGGCACGATGTCATTGATTTTACGACGGCCTATCACAATTTACTGATGGCAGTAGGCCTATCAAGTTACACGAAATTCCCAGTTGTCCACCAAGATAATTTCCTAATTTTCTTGGACTGGAAATATATTGCATTACCAGAATTCAGGCTTATGTGAAGTTGGTATAACAACCCATGATTATCTAAAGTAAACTAAGAATTACTTGCACGCTCCTTCCAGCTCTTGTACGACTAAGTCCGTTGCAATGACAAAGAGGCTCGATTCGTTAAGATTGTGACAAGGAATCCATCGTGTCTATCAGAATTCCTGTTGTTTTGATGTTTTGTAACGTCGCGCCTTTAAGACGTGCTACCGATGATCGATGTGCCGTTAAGTCTCAATAGGTAGGTACCTCTACCGGTTGGAGTAGTCAGGATTACTGTGAATAGACGCAATTTCATTCTTTTTATAAAGTCCGTTACCAAAGGCCGTTTGGATGTCCGTTACAAGCTCTAAATACGAGTAATCTGTCAGCGACCGCAAATTAAAAGAACAATAGTAAGATAACTTTACACCTAATAGGGTGTTACGGACGTTTTATCATTTTTGGAAAAGTGGAGAAAACAAACAAACATTAAAACCTATAATAAGCATAATTTTTTATTTAATTTGTATTTATATGTACGCGTCGATTCTTTCATGAAGCCATTTTCGTTTCCATCTTACCATTCTTATTTTTTTACATAAATGGTAAACGTACATCACACCTACGTCAAACTATGCTTTAGTTATGTAATGAAAAAACTCTGCGCCAAAATATCTACCATGTAGGTCTATACCCATTATAACATTGTGATGAACTCTTGAACGCGACAAATATGTTATCTATTCCAATTTTAAAAACCATATCAATGAATGGACATAATCCTTGAATGAAAATCGAATTATACCATTCATTCGATCTATTTAGTTCGATCATAAATCTCGTTCAATAATACTAATAAAGTTCGTGGTTTTGCCTCTATGTCTTTGTAAAATTCATATAAATCTCCGTAAGAATGCATTGGTATAATATTCGAGTATCGTTTAGTGAATTTCTCGAGAACCGTGACGAGTTAATACGGGTTTTTTGTGAATTTTGTGCAAGATATTCGGTGGACACTTATTGTGGTCAATTACTACGGGTGTCATAAAATGTAGCAAGACTTGTGAATGGAGAGCCGTGTAGGTGTAAATGGGGTGTTCAAAAAATGCTCCCAGTATTTTTTACTTCATCGATTTTGGTAGCAGCCTGCTAGAAAGATAAAATGGATCGGATTGTTCGACACGGAATAATTATCTTTAGAAAATGTGATTTAAAGATGATTTTAGAAGCACAGTTTCTTAAAAGTGAACATAAATGAAGAGTTGTTCCTATATTTACCTATTATTTATCATCGTTATTAAAAGTTCTTCAAAGACAATTTTAGAGGCACACTCGCTTAAAATAAGATGAAGCAACCCTTACCTTAATGAAAAGGTGTTCCTTAAGGTGGAAGCTCCAGGGTAGCCTGCGAAATTCAAATATTTTTATGTTTTTTGCAATTTGCCGGTCAGTGTGAAGCTGTATGTTGAACGAAATACGGTTCGCGATCGTAAAGAGCATTTATCTAAAGGATTATAACCATTTAAATCATCAATATAACCCTTTAAGTTCATAGAACTCGATTGAATGTTATTTCATGGAAAAGTCATTCAATCGAGTTGTATGAACTTAGAGGGATATATTGATAATTAAAATGGGTATAATTCTTTAGATAAATATGCGTTATGGCCGCGAATTGTATTTTGTTCAACATACAGCTTCACACTGCCCGGCAAATTGCAAAAAACATAAAAACATTTGAATTTCGCGGGCTACCCTAGCGCTTCCACCTTAATGTAGGTCAGTCTGTTGCTATAGATACTGTTACCTAACTGCAAAATTACTTTAAATAATGATACTCTCAGGACGTGTTTCAGAAACAATTAAGGGCCGATTTTTCAATAGTCAGATAAATTTTATCAGAAGAATAAAAATGTAAAACAGCTTTTGCATCGAAAATATGTCAAACAGCCATATTTATTCTTCGGTAAGGGATTATCTGACTAGAAAAACCAGCCCTAAGTTCTCCTTAGCAGATTATTTAATACAAATACTTGAATTTATTCAGTAAGTAGAGTAGCTATTCGGGCATCGTGAAAAAGGACTTTAGGCGTCATCCTAATTGACTAACAATCTTACGAGTTAACGATGCGGTGTCGTCGCACGACGAGATTAAACACACACATTTCTGTAGAATGTCCAAATTGAAGTTTGCAAATATTCGCGCGTGCACATGAATTTTATTTTCATCGCGCGAAGAAATCTCGTTGTTATTTCCTACGATCGATAGTCACTTAGGACGCCGCCTTAGGCAAAAAGTCTCCTCCTTTCGAAATGTGTATTAGTTTCCTATTTCAATTAGTTAGTAAGACGAAACACCCTGTAGCACAATATTTGCACCTCCCGTGTGGTCCTACCTATGGCGCGATACGGCGAGACCTCATAATTGTGGCGCAAAACAAAAACCCCCATAAATCTGCCGTCATTGTGAACTGCGAGAGTTGCGACTTGCGACCCATTCATGAAATCCCAGACGCAATGTCGCCATCACAGTCTCTGTGTTCACGGTGTGGCTTGTTTAGCCTCAATTGATATTTGAAGATCTATCGGTATGAAATAAAGTTGTCAACTTGTAAAATAATAAATCTAATTTCTAATTAAAACTTTGCTGTAGACCTTAGAATCCTCCTTAAAGCCTCCTGAATGAACAAAAACTGCAAAAACATGTCGAATTGAAGTGAAGGCTTGAGTGAAGTGATCACGAAGTGAGCTGTCAATCCATGTAATTAAGACGGAATGTCAGCTCACTTTTTGATCACCGAATCACTGAATCGACCGGCTGGGACTGACGTGTATAAATTCACGAATCCTGTGCATGAAATATCCGGTTTTCTGTTCTTAGTATCAATATTAGGGACTTAATAAAGATTTAAAATTGTTTGTATTCAGGAGTAGGTACATTCTGTCGACATCTCATCGTGATCACTTAGGTGGAGTGAACGACAAGTGAGCTGTCAAACCATACAAACAAGATGGCATGACAGCTCACTGCACCTAAGTGATCACGGTGAGATGTCGATAGAATCGACTGGCTGATCCAATTACGAAAATACTTTTATTGTTTTTATCGCGAAACAAAATGTTTCTATTTGATCGCCCTCGCGAGAGTAGAGAGAGCCGCTGTCTGAAAACATCGAACTAACTTCGAGGTGACTGTCTTTTAAAATCCTATATCCTATTATCTAAAACCGTCATACATCTTCTCTTTTGTCGTAGTAGTAAAGTAAGCCATTCACCGAATAACGTAGGTAGACGATGCGACACCGGATTTTATGGGTTACTTTAAAATGTTCAAGGTTTACTGATGTAAAAATAAATATTTTTAAATTCGTACCTAACAAAGAAGCTAAACTTTAGAATTTTTAGAAAATCCCATATAGTAAATGTCCATTTTTTCTTCATATATTCTAATGAAAATCGATTTCAAAACCGTTTTCATTTGAACATTTTAATTCCCCATGCTTACCGCAACACGGTTACATCCCGACCCCACCACACCACAGCGTGGTGTGTAAACGAGGGTCAGTCTTAGGGAGGAGCCCCAGAGGGGACCTCGTAGTTCATGTGGGGTTCGTTTGTGATATTATTACTTTAACTTCGACTGAAAAATTTGTAGGGATTGGTAATGGTTTTAGTTTGGGTTTTAAATGGGCTTAGGTCGTCTTGTATAGCGTAAACATCACATGAGTCGATCCAAGCATAACTAAAAACTCATTTCCCTTTCAATTTTAACCGACTTCTAAAGGAGGAGGTTCTCAATTCGTCGGAATTACACTACGAGTAAGAATAGAGATCCATCTCAAGGCTGTTTTGGGCATAGTTCATTAAATTTACTAGGTGCAAATAACAAAAGCTAAAGTCTGACAGAATTTGGGAGGATGCAAAACTACCTCATAGATTAGTGAATTACATACCTTTGATACATCTCAAAGTAAAAAAAAAATAGGAATTATTTTAAAGGTTAAACATGTGTGTTTCACAGGCTATTTTTTACAATGTCCTTTGTACCCTCGGTGGGCGAGTCCGACTCGCACTTGGGTTTTCTATAGCATACCTAGATAAATAGATATAAATATAGAGACCTAGATAGAAGATATAAATACCTAGCTAGATAGAAAGAATGACGTACTTTATTGTACACCAAAATAGTTACACAACTCTTTTACAGAACTTAATTCTATGTGTTACATTGGCGGTTAAAGAGTCAGAAGGCGGAAGTATAAAAGAGTAAGAGCAATCGAATTTGTGAGAAAGAGCTGGTAAGAGCTGGCAACAGACCCACAACAAATCTCTACATGAGTTCCTGTTCCTGTGAATATTATAGATAGGATAACTACTTGCGCCGCTCTCCGGAATCTTACTCATCCTACTTAATTATAATTTTAAGTAGGCTTAGTAAGTTTTTTTTTTTACTATTGATAGGCATAGGTACGTTTGACCGCTATCTCACCTGACGTTAAGCGATGATGCGGTACAAGGTGGAGCATGTTTGCCTAGAAGTAACCTATTCACTCTTGACTTAAAGACTCCCAGGTTGTAGCTATCAAGACTCCGGATGTAAAAGTTTTTGAGGATGAATGGAGAAGAAACTACCTTTCTATACCATCATAGTTGCATATAGGTATGTGTTTTTATTTATCGCAAAATATTATTTAGTACATAAATTAGCTTCATAGTTATTTTAGTAACACTTATATTTTGTGTGTTATATTTAAAGTTTATGTTTTATTTTTAAGTACCTTTAACTTTTACACACGGTGTCTACATCTCTTTTATTTGGCTTTCCTTTCGTAGGTATGCTGGAAGAGATATCTTTAGAAATAAGCATCACCTTAGTACCTATTTTCTGTTTCTTTTTTTATCTGTTTGGCCGAAACTGTCAAATTTTCCCAATCAACATTGAACCTAATGATTTAGCGAAAAAGTTGAAAATCTATTGAAGAAGTTTGACAGATTGTTGTAACTTGTTGTGTGGTGTTGTGACTTGATGTGTTGTACATAAACTGTTAAATAAAAATAAAAAAATAAATGAAGTTGGCATACACGCGTCTCATCCCGGGCGAACGTTCCCTTAGGAAAATTTTCGACTTACCACCAAGCACACAAGGGAAAACCGGTAGCAGAAGCTATTTGCGGAGGTGTTATTGTTTAGTAAGTAGCAAATTCCATTAGTGTTAGGTAAGGTAAGTAACATTGATGTTACTTACAATCAAAGCGCCTTTTCTATTTTAAAGTGATGCGTCTCAATTTGACAGCAGAAATGTATAAATAAAGGGTTGTTCACCTCGTTATTAAAATGATGGATCACTAGCATGAAGATAGACACGTGCAAGGCAACAAACATATTAGAAACGGATCTTTTTATTTTAGTCTTGTTGGTTGCCAATTGCAAAAATACCTTTTCCCAACTATATTGGGGTCGGCTTCCAGTCAAACCGGATTCAGCTGAATACCAGTATTTTACGTGGACCTGCTGCCTACCAGACCTCCACAACCCATTAACAGGGTAACACGGTACTTCGTGGCAAGACTGGGGTCGGATTTACTGGCTTCTGACATTCCGTAACGACTGCCATAGATCCACAAATGACAACCGGGACCAACGGCTTAACGTGCTTTTTGAGGCACGGAGGAAACTCGATAGAATAGAATAGAATAGCATATATTTTATTGTAAAACATGAGTATACATCATAAAATGTGCAAGGTCTTATAATAATGGTTAGATCTGCATGTTTTGCCATATATGGAGTACAAAAACAACATATTTGGTTTAAAATAACCATGATTTGAATGTAAACAACTAGAACAATTTTTTTTTATCGTAATACTACTTAGTTTAAAAAAGAAAAGAAAATGTACAGATTAGGTTTTATAGATTTGAGTATTCAAATTGTAAAAAATGTCGTAATTGCAGAAAAAATACAATTCATTAATTGCTTTCATTTAAAAAATCCGATATGGTATAGTAACATTTATTTACAAGATATTTTTTTAAATGTATTTTAAATAGAGCAGTAGGCATTTGTCTAATAGGTTTTGGGATTTTATTATATATGATTGGTGCTTAACAAAAAATACTTTTACCTAAAAATGATTTCTCTATTTGAACAGTTTCCCCAAAATAAAACTCCAAACCTCAATATCGAGCCGACTATACCATGGTAGGCAGTTATAAGGGCATTGGTACTTTTAGTTTATAGAGAGCAAAGGCAGAAGAACATATTTTTTTATTTAATTCTTCTGTGTGTGCTTTCCAGTTTAGACGATTGTTAATGATTAGGCCCAAAAATTTAGCTGTATCCACCTTTTTAATAACGGTAGATTTGTATTGAACATTAACATTTGGTGCTTCTAAACGTTGACTGAAGGACATAATTTTTGTTTTCTCTAGGTTGATCTTTAAATTATTGTTATCTAACCAGTTAATAATTGAATTGATTGTATTATTAATTTCCGGTTCATACGTATCTTTATTTATACAATGAATAGTGACTGTACTGTCATCAGCAAAAAGTGATACTGGATATTTAGTTACTAGTGGCAAGTCATTTATATAGATTATGAATAACAAAGGACCCAATACGCTCCCTTGTGGGACTCCATATTTAACTATACGTTTTTTAGATGAATAAGTTTCTTCTTTTTTGGTTTGAATGTTCACTTTAGATATTTCTGTATACTGTTTACGATCCTTTAGGTATGATTTTATGAGATTTAATACATTGCCTCTAATGCCATAAGCTTCTAGTTTACGAAGGAGAATGTCATGATTAACATAATTGAAAGCTTGGGTCATGTCACAGTAAATGGTACATACCGGCGTCCTTTTATCCACATTATCCATCACGTTATTTATAAAATCAAAAACAGCCATGTTTATCGTTTTGTTTTTGCGGAAACCTTTCTGCTTTTCCGATAGAATATTAAATTTTTCCAGATATTTATAAATTTGATTATATATGTAATTTTCAAAGATTTTCGAGATTATAGGAATAAGTGCAATTGGTCTGTAACAGTTCATATTCCGAGCCAGTGGTAATACACATGTTAATAATATGGCTTAGGTGGTCACAGATATAATAAGCGATATACTTTAGGACTTTAGTAGAGATCCCATCATATCCGACACTTGTAGTATTTTTAAGCGATTTTATAATTTCAAGTATGTCATATGGAGTACTTGGTGCCATGAACATAGATTGGCTCGATTTAGGAATATTTACAGTTACATTCTTGCCAGCGTCTGGTATTGGTTCTATCTTTTCTATAAAGAAATTGTTAAAGGCATTCGCAAGTTCGTATGGCTTATTGGTTATAATTTTGTGATTTGTTTCTATGGAAGTGATACTATCCTTTGGTAAATTCAGTTTAGATTTATTTATGATCGCCCATGTGGCTTTAGATTTATTAGAAGATGAATTTATTTTGTGATTATTTTGTGCACGTTGCGTTAAATTATTTATATTTTTATATATATAGTTTAGAGTATTTTTTAAATTTAGTTTTATTTACTTCATTACGATTTAACCTATAGTTCCACATAAGCTCTCTCTTTTTTTTTACTACAGATTTTAATGCCTCGTAATACCCACCTAGGTTTTTAGTCTGGTTCTTATTGTAAGGTTTTGGAAAGGAAAGCATAGTTATACAGCATCATGAAATATTCAAAAAATGAACTGTATGCTGTGTTCGCATTATTTGTATTATAGATTTCAGAAAAAGAAAAAGATTTTATATAATTTTTCAAACGATATGTTACGATGGTCACCCATCCACAGATAAACCAAACTTAGCGTTGCTTAACCTTAAAGATTGACCTGTGTGGCATTTATTATTTAGCCAAGAGCTCCTCAATGCAAGATTAACTTACGGAAAAGTAACAAAGTCGATAAGTATAATCCGCGCGCAATCAAAATGAATTGGAAAGAAAGAAAGAAAAAGAGTTTATTTGCGGACAATATGACGCATATCAAAAGTACACAAAAAAAATACAATTATATCTATGAAAGATTAGGAAGATATGCGTCAAATCTGCGCAAAACGGCCATCACTCAGCATAATGCTGGGACTCGTGTGCGAGACAGAGCCACAGCGCTGGTTTTCAGTGACAGCCGGTGGATGGAACTTTGTCTGCATATTGACAACTAGCTGACCCGCGCAACTTAGTCTGCGTCACATTTTCCATTAATGCTCCGCTCCTATTTGTCTTAGCGTAATGATATAATTATAGCCTATAGCCTTCATCGATAAATGGGCTATCTAACCCTGAAATAATTTTTCAAATCCGACCAGTAGTTCCTGAGATTAGCGCGTTCAACCAAACAAACATCTTCTGCTTTATAATATTAATATAGATAAATAAGTTATTTCTACGATCTGTCATATAAACTTATTTATTATCATTATTCAGATAATTTTTGCTAACGCTACTTGAAGAAAGAACTGTCATTTTTGATTTACTTTGAAAAAGTTCCATCCTATTCTGATTGCACGTGAATTATACCTATAAGTCGATAGGCGTCGATTACGAGAAACGCATTTTCAATTGTGTTGGCTCTCACAACCTAAGCCAGATCGTTGGTGATTCACCAAAAACATGTTTTTATTTTATTTTTAAGCGTGACATCGACTTAAAAAAAAATATAGGTATTATGTATGTTGAAAATTATTTTGAGTTCTTATTTTCTTAACTCGATTCACTTTGTATTCTGCGGTGTGTGAAAGTTGCATTTGTATATTCTAGCTGTAGAAAAATGTCTTTATGTGCTAACATATTTATAGACCGTAGTTTTTAGGCCCATAACCATAAGCCAATAGATAGACACATTTCAAGTTATATCACAACACGCAAAACAAAACATACAATTTTTTTCTAATCTGTCACTATGAGTGTAACAACTGGCTCAATCCTTCTCAAACAGCATCTGTACAAGGTGCGCCGACGCCGACAAACAAACAAACAGACAAACACATCGCTGACACATAGATGCCGCCCCGCCCTCCGCGGTGACTTTGTAGCGGCGGCCGTCATTGTGATTGAGACGGCTTGGTACTTGAGTGTTGGAGTTGTACATGGGGCGTACTGAAAGTTATAGCTAATAATTAAAACGTAGATTTATTCAGTGTAGTAAAATAATCAAAAGGGGAATCATCAGTACGATTCTGCGGTGCGATTCTGTAAACATGTCGAAGTGAACACTTAGACGAACTGAACGACAAGTGAGCTGTAAAACCATATAAACAAGTTGGCATGACATCTCACTTGTCGTTCACTCCACCTAAGTGATCACGGTGCGATGTCTACAGAATCTATCGGCTGTAAACATGTCTAATTGAAGGCTTGGGTGAAGTGATCATCAAGTGAGCTATCATTCCATCATGATATTTACAGGGTTTGACAGCTCACCTCGTGATCATTTCACCGAAGCCATGTTTACAGCCGGTCACTTCGAAATGTTTATAGAATCGACCCGCTGTATCGGGTAGTCGGACGGTTAAATAGACAATAATCCAAGTGAAAATCCTGTTGATGGTTCATTTCTTTTGGTTTTATAACGAGCGTGTTTTTTTTTTACAAAATAAAGCCAAAACATCCATCCATTAACAGAATTTTCACTCAAATTGGTGTCTATTCAATAATTCTTACAGATATCCTGAGCTAACATTAAAACACATGGGGCGATTTTGACTTGAAGTAACAACAGACTGACTCAAGCTGTAAGAAAATACAGTAGTCGGATAGGTTTTGCGTGATATCTTTATCATAGGGCGTGGAAATATTGCTATGGAATAGAGATACTGTAAAAATAAATTCAATACTCTAATGCCTACGGTGTTTACCCGGGTCGAAAACGCCACGAAGTTGCTACACAAAAATATTGTTTCAGCTATTATGCAGCAGTCAAATTTACTTAACTCAATGATTTCATTACAACATCATGTTCTTTCATCTCGAACCCTAAACAAAAATGCCAAGATCGACCAAAAAATTTCACCCATAAATAGACGCAATATCGTTCCGCTCCATTGAGCTTCTCATCGTCACACCTGAACCAGAATGTCACCTAAAAACCAAACAAAAATTCGCCACATCAAACTGCCCGACAACTTTTAATTTAATTTACAATCGCACTGAGATCCTACAGAGTTATAATAAACGTCATTGTGTCTCAATACGCTTGTATGGAATGACAGTTGTGGGCGGAGCGCGGTGACTTTGTAGCAGCGTCCGAGCGGCTTCTTCAAAACGTCATCCGTTTGTCGGACACCAGTAATAGTTAGTCAATACCTTTATTGGATGACATGTATGTTTGTTAAGTGTTAAGGCTCTTTATTCCATGCATGTTTAAATGCTTTCAACATACCGACTTCGGTGAGATGAAATGGCATAGCAAGTGGCGAAATATTTTGAATGAAATTGATGACAGCAAGTCCTTTTTGTTGTGAATTGTGTTAAGAGGTTTACTTTGGTGCTGTTTGTTATTGTGCTATCTAAATTAAGTGTCGGATGCTTTCGTAAATATCGCAAACTTCAAGGTTTATTTGTAACTGGCTATTTTTTTTCACTAGTTTTTCACAGTCATGTATTTTGTTAATTCGTGCTTCCTCAAATACGTAACTACGAACTTAAACATGATATTATATTAATTCAAATCAAATCAACTTATATTAATTATAATCAAAATATAGTCAACCTTTAACTGGACGAAAAAAAACTCAGCTTAAGATTTTATTTGTTTGTTAAGTCACGTTGACGTTGTTTGTCCGTCTGTAATTGGTAAATCTAATAATAATCATTACGGAAAATATGCAGGTCTGCGAGCACCCCTACGCCGCCTTACCAATCAATACAACAAAATCTTTGAAGACATTGACTTCTTCTCTGTCTCTGCTCCAAAGTTTAGAGGTCTTGTCTACAAAATTATTTTGGATTATAATAGTTAGTTTTATATTTATTTTCTCACTCCCTCCCCATTTCTGTTATTTGCATGCCTATTTATATACCGTAAAGTTCACTACTGAATACTTTTCTGTTTTAATAGCTTAGAATAGCGCACTGTTAAGTATTACTTTTAATATGTTGTGGAAAATGTCGTAGGTTATACATTTGTCATTCTGATGTATTTATAACTTTGTATAACATTAATGTATAACTGTTTATTTTCCCGAACAAATAAAATAAAATAAAATAAAATAAAAAATATCACAAAAATCTTGCCAATGGGTACCGTATAGCACTGTTACTGAGTTGTGGAGGTCAGATAGATAGGCAGCCATTAAAATGCTAGTACTCAGTTGCATCCAGTTAGACCGACCCCAAAATAGTTGAGAAAAGGTGAGGTAGATTAATTAATTAAAGATATCATTATTTCTACATGAACATTTATACACTTTTTCACAATTTATACTTCATCAAGTTCTATCTTGAACAGGCCATAAAGACATTACTATATTATGATCATTACTATCAGTGCGGCATGTAAAACAGCTAGAATTCATCACATTGTTCTGCCATAGATAACGTTTCCTTCAGAAGCATCACATCAATATGCTTTTCGTACTCCCTACAGCGCTTTATACTCTCAAAACTTTCCTTAATTTATTGAAAAAAATTGTTTCTAAACTTTCCCCCTACAGAGTCAATCAAGAACAACTGTGTCCCCTCAATGCGGTCAGCCCTCTCGTCACAAACCCATGCCGATTCACGCGCGACTTCCCCGCGACTATGGCGGATACAAATCATTTGTTATCTGTTCTGCTTATGTACTTTATGTTGTGTTCGAGGATCAATGCGGCGCCTTTGCCAGTTGGTGTAGCAGATATAATTATTATTTATGATTTCTATTCAGGTAATATAGTTGCAATAGAGACAAAAAAAACGATCATGGCTAAATTGTAAAAAAAATGCTCTTAGTATTAAAATTAAAATATGTAACTGCTATAAACAATGTTTCTATTTAACTTCTATTAGCTGTATGTATGTGATTTACAAGCTTTTTATCAGTGGCTTATCCCATAGGAGCCATACATTTTTTGATTGAACAGGATTTTGTGTTTTCTGCCACTGAAAGAATTTCGTAATCAAGTTAGTACCAACATAGATAGAATATTACATACCTTTAAAAAAAATATAACTAAATATTTCTGTTAATATTGGTTTGTAAGTGTCTTATCGATACGTATACCTAGATATACCATAATATGTATTTACAACCCGGAGTAAAGAGGATCAGTCATTCAGATATTTATTTATTTTATTTATAATATTTTATTGTACACCAAATTTAAAATACGTACAGAAAATCTTAAACTAAAATATACAATTGGCGGCCTTATCGTATGCCGCGATCTCTTCGATCGCGATCAGATAGGGCTTTTACAATCTTTTGCTTTTTAGCGCGATTTTAAACACAGTTGTTGTTTCTTGTTTAATGACCAAGTCAAATTATACAGTACAGTTATAATATTTTATTTTTTGTCAGTTTAAATAAATTATGTTCAGATTTTGTAGGAGCTATGCAAACATTAACATCATGACGGTCCCTTGTCAATATATTTAAGAAAATATTATGTACGTTAGAAAGAATCTACATCTTTTCAGTAAACGAGGCGACAGACATAACTATGTCACTAGAAATAGGAATCAGTTAGTTCAACCAGGTTTCAGACTTGCTAAAGTAGCAACATCTTTCATGGGATACTGTTTGAAGTTTTATAACAAAATACCGCCACATATAGGGGGAAGTGGGGCACATTCATACAAGGGGCACCTTCATACACTAGAGATATCTGTTGTTAGGCACACAGAAATTGAACGACTTATACGTGTGTGCGTAGCTTATTTATGAGTGTGTTGGTTCACGGAGTTTGACAGCAGTCGGTGCGAAACGCGCGACGAGGTGACTAGGAAAGAGATTCGGCCACGTGTCAGTAATTTTATGACTTCACTTTGAATGTATTTTTATTGATATAAGCTGCTTTCTAGATTATTCAATACTATTTTATTTAAAAGATAATAGGGTCAAGTTTGTAAATTGATACGTGAATATTCATATTTAGGGTTGTTTTTTTTTTAGGATTTTTTTTGTTTAATTTTCTTGGGATGGGGCAGGTTCATACAGCAGTACGCGGGGTACATTCATACTGTATGAATGTACTAGCTATCGATGAAATATTGGAAAACAAACTCTCTTTTCGGAAATCAGCAGCCAAATATTATGGAGTTAATGCACAGACACTACAAAGCCGTATCAAAAAGCCGTTTCAAGTTAATTAGTGTAGAACATTTAAGATCTCTTCTTAAAATTGTTGATTATTGATACTACTACTAAATAAGAATTAAGTAATAGCCTTAGATATTTAAATGCTGATATGACTGATCAGAAAGACTGTTAGGTTAGTTAAGTTTCTTCAGTGTTATAAAAACAAAACTACCTACATTTAGGTTATTCTCTTTTTCACTTAGTATTATTCGGTTATTACTTAGTATTGTATGCTCATATAGACTAATACTTTTGTTTTCGAAAATATTGTATTTTCATATTTTGATGTTGATAAATAATTTAACATTTCACACTCAATTTGTGTATTTTCTCACATGTATGAATCTGCCCCATAGCGTGTATGAAAGTGCCCCACATGCGGGGCACTTTCATACATTATCCATTTTTTTTATTAACTTTTAAATAAAGCCGCACAATTGTATTTACACAAATTACATATTTTCTATATAAAGTCAGATAGCAAGACTATTAGTTTTTGATGAATCGATACAGATATTGATACCAGAGAAAATTCTGTACGACAAAATATAAAAACTGTATGAAGCTGCCCCACCTCCCCCTACTAGAACTAAATGAGACGAAATTTAAAAACTGTGTAAAACGCACACTATGCAAACAAGCATATTATAAATTAGGGGAGTACATTGACGACAAAAATGCTTGGCTCAATGCTGGTCCGCTCCACAGCGACTAAAATGCCCTAACGTTGATGAAGATGTGAAAACATTGTTGGACCTGCTGAAGAAGTAAGATTGTGTCAATATTCTCATTTATTTTATTTAATAATTTTTTAGGATTATTTCCTTATATTTTTACTAGAACAAGTCATTTAACTTTATGTATTTCATTACCATTATGATTAAGATTTATAATTTATGGATGAATTAATAATTCTCAACATATATTTATTCACATAATTCCTCAAGGAACTCCTTCTATTTTAATACCTTTTATAGTTTTAATTGAAACAATTAGAAATATTATTCGTCCAGGAACTTTAGCCGTACGACTAACTGCAAATATAATTGCTGGACATTTATTAATAACCTTATTAAGAGGAACAGGTCCAAATATACCTTATTATTTAATTATTATTTTAGTTATCGTTCAAATTTTATTATTAATTTTAGAGTCAGCAGTTGCAATTATTCAATCTTATGTAATTGCAATTTTAAGAACATTATATTCTAGAGAAGTAAATTAATGAAAACAAATTTTAATCATCCATTTCATTTAGTAGATTGTGTTGTAAGATTATCTTTGCATTGTATAGACTCATTAAATAATCTAACCATGATTTTGTAAAAAGGCAGTGTTTAAAAGAGTGTCCATGGAGTTTCTTGCACGTTCTTCTCCATAGGATCTACTCTTTGGAACGTGCAACTGCCGCGCTGGAGATAGGGTCGGTGAGTTTGTTTTGTTGCAGAATAACTTGCTACTCTTGTCGCTAGCGCGGCAGAATTAGCTTCATCTATTTGACTGACATACCTTGACTATTCAAAAGTGCCTGTAAACTGGTCTATTTGAAATAAAGGATTTTTGTATTTGTATTTTTGTATTTGCAAATTGCAGCAATAAGTACCTATTGCTAAATTGAAAATCTTCAAGTAAAATATAGATAAAGATAGAACAAATTAAATGTTTATTTCTTGAATGCATAAACGTTTACCGTTACATAGTACCTTTGGAAACACATAGGTGCTTATATATCAGCCACCCGACAGTGACGATGGTCGGCGAGTGTCACATGTGGTCACAAACACAATGCAATATGAGATATTGGCTTTTCAACGCACAGCTGCCATTCCGCGGCAAAAAATATCATATAAAATAGCTTTGACACGGGCCAAATTATAATGACTGTAGCCAAGATCGCTGGCTTAAAAGTTATGGACTTATGGTTGAAAATAAAGAAAAATGAGCTTCGAGACAAAAAAGGTTACATGAGATTTGAAGATATCTTCTTATTTTGTTAACAAAATTAGATATTTTGATAGTTTTGCAGAAATGTGGCATATATCTTCAGTAGGTTAGGTATATTATAATTTCAGCCCAGTATCATCCACTGCCTGGTAGAGATGCCACCTTTCCTCTCACATAATTCCGGTGTTTCCTCCATGACCTAAAAGATAACCTAACTAGGTCTTGGTTCCTCTAGCCCAATATTACGCACAACGACTTGCATCATTGTTACAAGAAACAATAGGCTTGTCCGCTGAAAAAAACTAATTATTCCGACAGTTAGATTATACAAAATAATTGTCCCATTTTTTTTTTACGTAAACCAAAATTGACGAAGAAACGACGCTTTTAAAATTCTCAATACGTCACGCCGTAGTATAATTTTTAGTGCATTTCACGAATTTTGATGCGTGTTATTTTTGTCCATTTAAATTGATGTACAAAAACAAAAAAATACGTTTCCTTTATATTTCAATACTCTAATTGACGGAGTAAATAGATTTGTATTTTTTTATTGATAAAGGAAATAAGCCTATTTCTCAGACCAATAAATTTAAAATGAAAAGTTTCTGATGCCTTGTTTTATAAATTTTTGCTGATTTGCTATTTAAGGGCTGAGTAACCGAGTTGCAGGTAGTTAGAATTAGTAAAAATCCCTGTGTCAATTATTTTAGATTTTTATTACAATCAATTTAAGTTTCCTCCATTATAAAAATATAATACACCTCTTCACGGATACTTACCTATTTTTATCAATGAATGATTTACTTATGCGACTTTCTCAACACTAAATAAATATTGTAACCATTAAAATTTAATACAGTTCAATCCTTTTCACGATCCACACCTGTTGATCCCAAACGAAGTCAAGCACTCGATGCTAAACAAAACAACAAACATTGATAATCGGATTACAAACAATAAGCTCTAAACACTCAAAACTCTTGAATTGAAGTGTCAAATATAAGTTTTAACCCAATTTACTGAACGCAAAACGAAAAAAAAATCTATACAAACTATTCTTTGAAATTACCAACTTATAAAATGCATCTTACCTAACCCTTAACACAACTATTTAAAGTTCTCTTTTGTATATTTGGTGTGCCTCAATAAGTTGGTCGTCCCTTCAGTACCGTTGACGTATATCATAGAAGATATCCCTTTGTGTCGCCACAATGGCTAATGCACTCATGATCCTTTCAACATTGTCATCTATACTAAGTACTTCAACCGACATACAATACTTCCAATTCTATATGAACCCACCAGTTCCTAACACAAGGCAATAAAGCTGAAAGTCGAGTGACAGCTGTCAAAATGGTAGTAACCCAAAATTGGTTTGAGTGCGTAATTGAAATTTTGACTTTGGTAAATCGTGTGACGGGGCTGTGGTGTGTGTCGAATCGACGAACGTTTTAATTGACAGCTCAGCTTGACACCGGAGAAAGTTGTGAAAAGTGTCACAGATAATATAACAGATAGTTATTAGTCCAGATTATTGTTGAAACTTTTTGCTGTAATGTTAGCTAATATTGTCAATGGATTTGTGTTTTTTCACGCGATGGAAGGATTTCATTTTGTTTTATCAACTTACATTTCAATATCTTAAGATGACGGGCATGTTAGTGCCTACTTTTATCATCAGTTTATAAAACTTATTAACTAAAACCAATAAAGTAGTAATATTCTGATGAATTATCGTGGGCAAAGCGAATCACCTGTACACGTGAGGACTCAATAAAAGCGTCAAACGAATTGCTATCTAAAGATTACCGGAGCTGAACATTTAAAAAAAAAAAATATTATATAGAAGTGTACTTACCTACTTGCAATGGAAAATGCGAACCACAGATAGCAGACATAAAATCGACACTTACCACAAAGTACTGCGCATCTGTTCCGCCACTCCCATACATTTAACTATTGACATCAAATCGTCACCCCGCGACAAGGATACGGCGCGCGGACAATTTTGTCATTGTTGCGCTAACCGCGATGTGGGAATTGAGGCTCGTAAGTCGTAGGGCATAGATTAATAGAGGGATTTCTTGTTAAAATAGCTTTTGCCTACGGCTTCACTCGCGTTAAAGTAGCTAATAACCGTCACCGGGTTACGGTGTAGGTAATCTCATCTGCACCAAAATTAATCAAAATTGTTTTGGTTTTGGCGGGAAAGCGTAAAAAAAATACAACCGACTTCCAAAAACAAAACACTGCAAAGTATAAAATAACTTTGAAATTCATGCAGACGAGAAGAGACTAGTTTCTAAACTTTTTTCGGTTTAGGTTTATTTTACTTTTAATTTTGGAAGTCGGTGTTTTTGTTTATTTTTTTCATATTTTCACCCAGGTGTACGGGCCGGGGCGAGTATTGCGAGTAAAAGCCCGTCGCACAAAAGCACTAACTTAAAGCTGCGCGCCAAAACAATCGAAACATTTTTTTTTTTTTATATTTTTGTATATATAAAAAAAAAAAAATGTTTCGATTATGGGGAAACTCTTTTCCCAAATCTCACCTGATGGAAAGTGATGATTAGGCCGAAGACTCGCTACTCGCTGCTCGCCAACTCGTTTCGAGTTTGAAGCTTTACTCGCTACTCGCTGACGTCGGCAATGAGACAAGCGCCTTAGGCTAAGAACTCACGGAGAGATTTTCACCCGCGACCGCCGCGGTTGCGGGCCCGCAGCTTCTGTAGAAACCGCGGGCGTAAATCGCGTCGTGAGTTGTGCTTTAATTTTTAACATATATATCTGCTTTCTTGCCGTGAGTTCTTAGCCTTAATCTAACTAAAATAGCTAGATCCTGATCTTCTTTTTTGTTGGCTAATATTAACGAGGGATAAAATAAAATGTTAGTTTTTTTGTAGGAGGAAAAATCTCTAGAAGTAGAAGCACTGATCTAATCACGAAAACTATTTCATTGATACGCGGCCTTCGAGTGCCACTCTTTGTCCCGAAAAAAAATACGGTTTCTGTGACCAAAGCACAGGAGAGAAGCCACAGGAATGAGCTAGTTCCTGAGAAAAAGTTCTTCACATGGTGTCCATGTATATCTACTTGCAAACTATCCTCGTGTAGTATATATTTTTTCTATAGTTTTATATGGTTAAAATAGTATTTTGGTACATCGACATCATCAGTCATTCGTCTATTACATCTATATCTATATCTATCTATCTATATTCTATACTCTATTCTTCTATATCTTCTATACTATATCTATATCTACATATAATAAAACAGTAGATACTATGAATTCTGTACATTAAAGAAAAATACCAAAATCGAGTAGGGGTTTAAAAAAAAAAGCTATAAAACAAAAAAAGAGCATTTTTTTGGTCTGTCTGTCTGTCTGCCTGTCTGTACACGATAATCTTCGAAAATAGTGAACGGATTTGGTTGGGGTTTCCAAAGTTAGATTACGCTTATTTCTGAGCAACATAAATAGGCTTTGTTTCATACAACTATTTCCCCTTTCCGCCAAAAGAAACATTTCTCATGTATGTGCTGCCATCTATTCTCCGACATTTGAATTAAATCCATCAACCCCGAAGAACCGCGGCCATGTTGACAACATAAGTTCGTCAACAAAGTACAGGCTAGTTTGCTACCCTCTAATAGATGGCGTTGTTATAAGTTCAATAAAATCAAATTTTCTAAATTCCTCTACGGGGCAGTACCACACAAATATAGTCGTTATCTACCTGCCTTGTCTCTACTACACCTACTAAGATTATAACTTACTTTACAGATTGAGAAATCGAATTTACATTCACCCGTGTATCGGTGAAAATAGTAATAAGGTCACTTTAGCAGATTCATATTAGAATCATAATTTTAACCACACAACAATCTGTCAAATTTCAATTTCATCTTTATCGCTAACGCATAAGGTTTAAGGTTGATTGGGAAAATTTAACAGTGACGGTTAGCATGATGTCCTTCCTTTTTTTTTAAAAACGTTGTCCTGCAAAAGGAATTTCTCTTGTAGCGTGGGTGCATTGACAAATATACAAAGTCACATACACAAACAACCAGACCCGGAACAACAAGCTGTAGGCATACAAATATTTGTTCCGTGCGGGAATCGAACCCACAACACGTGGCGCAGCAGCTGATCACTCAACCACCGCGCCAACCATGCCGTCATTTTTCTAATTCTGCTAAAGTGGCGTTATAGACCCCCTGATTTTAGATATTGATCTGCCTAGTGTACTCTTAACTTGGGTTCGTCTTATAGTCAATCGGATACAGGAATACAGCTGAGTAGGTACTAGCATTTCACATGAAGCGACTGCGTCTACGAACCAGTAACTGGGTGACACAATAAACCTTGGCAAGACTGGTATCATATTTTTTGGCTCCGAACCCGTAACGTCTAGCGTCTGCCATAGATGTACGACAAACACTCACTCAAAGCATACATTGCCATAAAATAACTATTTGTTTAAAATACCATGAAAATCACTATGTGAACTTAAATTACTAAATAGTAGATTGTGTTTAAAATTCACTTGTTAAGAAGGCTAAAATAAATAATAACTTTTAACTTTTTTTTAATAATTTGAACATAGGTATGTTGTGTAAATAATTTTATATGCTCAGTTTTAAGCAAAATAAAAGAGTGAATAGGTTACTTCTAGGCAAGAGTGCTCCATCTTAGACAGCATAAAATGCACACTGCAAACAAGCATATATTATTATAAACTAGGGGAGTACAAAAAACATGCCAAAAAACATGTCAAGACGAGTGACGACAAAAATACTTGGCTCAATGCTGGTCCGCTCCACATCGACTAAATGCCCGAACTTCGATGAAGATGTGAAAATATTGTTGGACCTGCTGAAGATTGTAAGATTATCTTTGCATTGTATAAACTCATTAAATAATGTAACCATGATTTTGTAAAAAGTCAGTGTTTAAAAGAGCGTCCATGGAGTTTCTTGCACGTTCTTCTCCATAGGATCTACTCTTTGGAACGTGCAACTGCCACGCTGGAGATAGGGTCGGTGAGTGTGTTTAGTTGCAGAACAACTTGCTGCTCTTGTCGCTAGCGCGGCAGTTTTAGCTTAGCTAGTCAAATAGATGACTATTTGACTGACAGACCTTGACTATTCAAAAGTGGCTGTAAACTGGTATATTTGAAATAAAGGATTTTGTATTTGTATTTTGCAAAATCGCTTGCCAACAGGTGAGATAGTGGTCAAACGCGTGCCTATCAAAAGTTAAAAATACCTAACTTTTATACCATGTTTTATTAAAATAAATTAATATTAAAACCAATTAGAATGAATTTCCCAACATGTCGAAACATACAATTACTATAGTACTTCAAGGATAGCATTTTCAAGTTTTCAAGTTAAACAATAAATTCTGTGGCAGTCGTTTGGCAGCGAGCCAGCTTCAAGTAATAACAAACAACGCTTTGAAATATAAAATACCAGCCACTACCTCGCGATCCACGCTCAGGAATTAGTAAAGAACGTGTTTAATATTTCTCAGCTCCAATTCCTTAATATGAAATTTTAATGGGTCTTGCACCTAGACTTCTAATAAGTCTATAGCGTTAATAGATTCTTAATTGCTTCGAAGACATTAGAACCTTATTAGAACTTAGAACACATCTACGGAATTCAAATAATCGTAGGTTTTTTTGAACATTGATAGACACAGGAGCGAGGGAATGATAAGAGTTTTGAAAACATTAAGTCCTAGTAGAATCTGTTCCAAGGTACGTACTGGAAGCGTCTATGTGGCGATACTTGGGGAGTCCTATGTTCAGTAGTGGAAGGGGTTTTGGCTGAAATAATTATGTGCCAGTTAGAATCCAAAATAAATAACAAAGCTGGCGTTTCTCGAACTACCATTGGATAATATTGAAAAATGTAGCCATACAATATAGGTAGTCTACACTTTAATTGATTTCTACTAATACAATATAGATTTTATTAGATTTCCACTGTTAACAGTTCTTACGACTCATGAATTATTGCTCTCCATGTAAAAATGAGGTCAAAAGCCGTTTAAATAAAATATCTAATATATAAAATTCTCGTGTCACAGTTTTCGTTGCCATACTCCTCCGAAACGGCTTGACCGATTTTGATGAAATTTTTTGTGCTTATCCGGTATCTATGAGAATCGGCCAACATCTATTTTTCATCCCCCTAAATGTTAGGGGTAGTCCACCCCAAATTTTTTTTTTAATTTTTTGGCAATATTATTCATGAATAATGTGACGCAGACGAAGTTGCGCGGGTCAGCTAGTTACTTTATAAACTTCCTCTGTAAACCTACACAGAGTGCAGATACGCGGAATTATCCAATGCTTGTTCCGCGGATTTGCACTATCCTCGACGTATACGACGAGGACTATATTAACATACACATGCCTTAGTAAACAAATATACATTTTCTCATTATGTTTGTATAGTAAACCAATCCCATGGAAGTTTATATGAAAGAAAGCTCCTTTTAGCTAGTTGACACACTAGTTAGTCACAGTATTTCTAACTGGAAAAGAAGCCAAACAAAATAGTAGCCTTGAGTAGTGAAACGGAAATGTTTACAGGAAGTTACCAAACTAATACCTTACGACAAAACCAATAGGTTATAAAACATATCTACCTACATGCTATGTAACCGAAGAGCTCGTAGGTAAATAATAACAGCTGCACGGGTCGATCTTCAGGTTCAGCAATGCTTGCTGTCGGTCGGGCCGCGGATGGGTGACCATCCATGACATACCGAGATTCTTACATGTCTCGAAAACTACGTTAAGGCTTTGGTTGTAGATCTTTACTTCTTAGGCATTTAGCATTTTGGACCACTGTAAACGGGCCACCCTGTATAGATATAAATCAAGAGTGAATACGTTTCTTTTAGGCAAGCGTACTCCATTGACGCTTTCCGCTGTTAGTTGACTGGTCGCGCGTCTGCTTGTGTTTACATACGTAGACTGCGTGATCAGTTAACTAATAAAATATTTTTCGACTTACCTACATGCAAGCAGTAAATTGTAATTAACTAAATAATTTACGTATTGTCATTATATACCCCTAATATTGTGTGTGTTAATATTATGTTATATTACCAGTTTAAACTACCTATCTTTTTAAGCTTTGAAAGGCGAATTGCTAGCCTAATAAAGTGCATTTTGTTATGTTATTTTGATGATAAATAAAGATATTTGAAAATGAAAATGACTCCATTGACGACCACATCATCCCTTTCTATCACATTGTGGTCAAAAGCAAGCCTTTCAAACTTCACGTACTAAAAAAAAACAATAAAATACAACCTCGTCTGTAACCAAATTATTGACTGGTTTCAGCTGAAATTCAATAAATAATCTTTGCTACAAAAATACGGAAGAATTCAGCAGCGTACTTAATATTCCCGGGGGAGCTCTCCTAATTGAGTGGCAGTCTTCACAAGGGCGGTTAGTCGGCTTCGTAGGGATGCTCTGACGTCACGGCTCTGTAATCAGTTGGGTTAAGATTTGATTTTTCAGCTTGCGTTCATTTTTGTCCCGATACTTGGATTGTTATACTCATTTAGAGTAGCATCGAAGTAGTAAGTGTATTTTTAATATTTAAAGCAAAGTACTTTAAATGTACTTGTACATACTGTTTAGAAGAAAAAAGAACATTTTTAAATCAAATTCCGTTACTTTATCGGTAGAAGGCAAGTTCAAAAAAATTGCAAAAAATGTCGCTGTAAGCTCAACCTCAACTAAGAGATCTAAACCGAAATCGCCAAAAAAAATCTGTTCAAGTTATGCAAACATAAGTGTATGGAGCAGTCATTATTTTTTACTATTAACGTGTTGGTCCCATTTCTTCATACTGAACAATGACCCCTTTATAAATTTTGCGTTTATTCTGTTGCACTAGTATAACTAGTTACTAATTACTGACAGCCTTTTTCATTCCACTATCAAATCAAATCGAAAAGTTTATTTGCAAGAAAATACATACATACATACATAGGTGTAAATGAGGGTTTTCTGAAGTGTCAAGAACCAGAGTGCCAATGCTACTAATTTTCACATTCGCATCGCATTCGCATCACAATCTGCCAAAAATGTATGAAAATTAAGGCATTTTTGACAGTTTGCGATTGACATGCAAATGCGAAAGTTGTTTAAAAATTAGTAGAATTGACCCTCAGAGTGCCAATTCTACTAATTTTTACATTCGCATCACAATCTGCCAAAAAATTATGAAAATTAAAGGTCGCTGCACACAGCCGGCGTGGCGTGGCGGGGCGCGGCGTAGCGGGGCGGCGGGGCGGCGCTGGCGCGGCGGCATCGTTCACACTGCGGGCGCGATCACGTCCCGTCCCGCCGCGCCCATTCAAGCCGACCGTATCGCGACGGTATTCATTATTCGCTCACGTCCCGCCCCGCCGCTTCTGACTTGTATTCCCGCTCGGCGCGACGCCAGCGTGGCGCGACGGTTACCGTCGCGTCGAGCGGGACGTCCTCCATAATATCTAGTACATTACAACTGCTAGGCGTCGCGTCGCCGTCCCGTCCCGCCACGCCGCACCCGCTGTGTGCAGAGACCATAAGGCTTTTTGGACAGTTTGCGATTGACATGCGAATGCGAAAGTTGTTTAAAAATTGGCAGAATTGGCCCTCTGGTGTTTCGTAATCGCTTGTTTTCTGACATTTGTCAATTTGACGTCGACGTTACGTTAATGTCAAAGTCACTTTACCAATGAAGCGGACCTCTCACCTATGTTGCGCCAACTGGTAAAGTAAATTTTCCTGAAAACCCTCATTACAAGGGCGTTGCGTTCGTGTTCCACGCGCGCCTCAAAGAGAGTCAGGATTGGGAGGGCCCGAAAGGGCCGAAGCCTGCCGGAGTCCGGGACTATTCGAAAGAGATACCGTGACTCCGGAACACAAAGGGCACTGAAGGAACATGGATGGGTTTTAGTCAGTAAGAGTCTGACACTCCCTCCCGCTCCGCCCAGAGCGGGGGAAGTCATTTGATGATTTCCCATCCCTAAAAAAAAAAGGGCGTTATAAGTCTACTTCGTAGAATACTCAGGCGCTTTTAGGATTGGGTAGAAGTAGAGAAATATGTACTTACTTGTTAATTGTGTTGGCTGTCCCCTATTGGTAAAATGTAGGTTTTATTCGTAACTGCTAACATCAAAGCGATTTTTTCGAGGAACAGGTAGTATACAAGGTTTTTACTTACTTTGATCAGTTTAAAAGCCTTCTTTGTCGAAAAGCTTGCAGAGCCAGTTCGAAGAATCAGCTATTGACAAGAAGTATATTGAGTTATTGGTTTTTGAATCAGGTAAAAACGAGTCGGACTCTCAAACGATGGGTTCCTTACCAAACACTGGAAAAAAAACACGTTTCTTGTATGAGAGACCCCTTTAATTTTATTATTGGTTGCCATAGCGGTAGTAGAAATAAACACTCTGTGAAAAATAACAAACTCTGTTTACAATTACCGGAAAGGTTGTTTAAAAAAGGTTTCGGAATAATTTTGTAATAACTTGAAGTTTGGCTGAATTTTTTTGCTTTCGTTAGGTGAGGTCGACTTTTTAGTTTGTTTTACTTTTATTTTAAACTCGACCTTGTTTATTAGCTGACTTTTGTGGATTTACTTAGTGAAAGTAAAATTTTAGTGATCTCTTTAGAACAGCAACCCTAATTTAAAGTTGGCTTTTGATACTCGTATGAAAGGGTGCTTTATTTTATCATTGAAAATCGTTAAACGGTTCAATAAATAATTTTAGAATTAGTAATAATTAATCAAAGAGAATGATTTGGCTAGAAGAATTGAAAGACGAACAGTAAAATGCTTCTAATAGAAAATCATTCCGTATACTAAACTAAATAAGTTAAATTTCTTATATTGTTTTTAACCTTTCATGGTCACTAACATTAGAATAGTTCATATCGGGATTGCTACCATGTACCTTTTTATTTGCGAGTTTCCGATATTTCGGCACTGTTGCAAGCGCCATGATCACGGAGTAACTGAAGATCTTGCGGGTGGGTACAAAAGGTACATGGTAGCAATCCCGATATGAACTATTTTAAATTTCTTATTAGAAGAAAGTGGAATTTTAGTAGGTATAGGAATGCCTAAAAATAAGTATTTTCATCTGTCACTCTTTGGATGGTACATTGACAGTTAAAGTTTGACCAAAACTGTTAAATTTTCTTATTTACCCTCATCTCTTTAAAGTCAGAGTGAACAGGCTCCTTCTGGGTAAGCTCGCTCCATCGTAGACTCTATGATATGTATGTGTATCTATATATATGTATACGTGTGCGTGCCTGCACCATTATGTGTGTCACTAGCCAGTAATAAACTAGCATCCAATCGCAACGGTGGTTTTATTCATAGCTGACAGATCACTCTATCATCTCTGACCTAGACTAGAGTCAAGAGCAAACCCATCTTAAATAAAAGAATAACCTAACATGCCTAACTACAAAAAAAACCCTCTCAAAATTTTTGACTTTCACTGCAGCTAAAACACCTACTATTTTTACACAATTATATTGAAAATTCATAATTGCTGTATAGCAATAGGATTATGCTTCTAAAATTACTAAATACAGACAGACATCAAGCCGTATTTAATTAACTGTGCTACGCTTCGTAGCACGTTACGCTACAATTTGTTCATTCAAACAGCCTACGAAGGTCTACGAAAGCCTACGAGGGCCTACGAGGGTCTACGAGGGTCTACGAAAGCGTAGCAAATGTGTGTGTGAAGTGAAGCGAGAATTTGCTTTGTTTTAATGTGGGTAATTAGTTGTTATTTTGTTGTTAGTGTTATAATATATGGTTGTTATAATCCTGCATCGATATAAATGTGAAAGTTTGTGGGGATAGATAGATTGATGTGTTACTACTTCATGCATAAATTGTTTAACAGATGTGTATCGTCAAATCACTACTTAATATTGTAAATGCATAAGTAACTCTCTGTCTCTTCTTAACCACTGAACGATTTGGATGAAATATTGTACAAAGATAGTTTGAGACCCGAGAAAGGACATAGGATGGTTCGTATCCCAGAAATCTCACAGGAACAGGAACTATGCGAATAAAACGGGAGCGATGCCGCGGGGGACAGCTAGTACTTTATATAAAACATCTAAAATATGGTAGACCATGAGTTGAATAGGGTAGGATATTGTATTCCGATATTCACGCTGGTGAAACAATTACTGTTACATTGTAAAAGCGTCCTTATAATATTTAGATTGATTTTAATTCACAGATGTTATACATGTGAAATCAATGTAAGGCTGAATTTAATTTTTTCCGAAAGTATCTGTTACAAAGGTCAATCCCAGAGCACTTTTAAAACATTAACAAGAATATGGAACTAAATAAAAGCAAGATGATGAATTCATTAAATCAAATGTTTTGACAAATGAATGAAAAATAGGCGCCATCATGTCTATTCTTCCGTCAATGCTGAAACAATGCTTATCTAGAACCCAAAAGCTTAGAACACCACATCTAACTAAAACCAACCTTATTGTTAAGGCAATAAGGATGATAGCCACTGAACAAAAATGTCGCCCTCAATTTTACAGCACAATCAAGTGAATTTCAACTTTATCACTGTAGTCATAAAGGTTAAACAATGCTACAATGTAGCGACTTTGTTTGTATGCGTGGACCGCGCAGTCGCCCCATGGCACCGGCAGTTCGCTCGGGGGCGCCACTGGGCACGGTTGTATCAAACCTTCGTACAGCCTGCACCGCAACGGAATCACAGCCAGAAACTGTGACCAAAAAAAAACAAAAAAAAAACCCAGACTCAATTCCCGCCTTCTATTTTTAAGATTGACATTTCTTTACTTTTTTTAGACTCAAGTGTTATCGCATTCAGCCTCAGTGTTTCTTTATTTCAATTTGAAATAAATCTTATTAACTTTTTTTATCGGTTTTAGAGTAAGATGTGCGTTTTATGAGTGTAGCAGTCAGAGGCGGCAAACGGTTTGGCTGTGTGGTGTATTACGCAACGGTTCCGGGGAAAATCGATATCCTGGGCGTATAAATAACGGCGTACGCTTGAAACAGCTGGCCGATCGCCAGTATGCAGCCTACGGTGAGAACTTGCCTTATTCTATATTATCTGTGGCTGAGAGAGCGTCAGCGGGACGGAATGATGATTGATGAAGCGTGAGAGACGATCTTTTGGGTATTTGTGCCCTTTTTCGTGGCTTTTTTTTTTCAGGGTAAATTAGCTTTTTACATTTCAAGATTGAATAAAAGATGAAATATCGGTATTAAAAGAAAAAACATGTTTCACTCTCGATAATTAATTCTCACATTTTCTACCTTTATAACATTTTAAGTAGGTCACTTACTCGCTAATTAGGTTGTTTAATTAATTATAGGCACTCGATTAATTTATTCTCCGGTAGCCCACTCACTCAGGGTAATTTTAACCAAACCGAACTTAATAGAACATTAAATAGCCTGTGGAGAAACTGAAAATCTTACATCTTAAATCTTTTAAACTTATAATCTTTCTCATATACTTTCTTCGTCGTCGGGGGTTTCTAACAAATCAATACCAGCCTTAAAAACAAAATATTATATAACTAGCTCCTGCCAGCGGCTTCGCCTGCGTTTATGACGGAAATTATATCATACAAGGGATTCCAGACTATCTCCGTGCCAAATACCCAGATCCGATCAGATTTTCTTGTCTTAATGAGCAACAAACATCCACCCAAATTTTAACATTTAAGTATTAAAGAAGTAAAATGGAAATCTATAATAAATGTTAAAATTTGGGTGGAGGTAAAATCAGGACTCATTTAAAATATCCCATTATCAATATGATAATGCTCGTGGCTAAATAATAATAACAGCCGCACAGGTCAATCTTCAAGGTTAAGCTACGCTTGCCGAGGATGGTCTGTGGTTGGGTGACCATCTTAACATACCGAGTTTCCTCCGTGCCTCGTAAAACACGTTAAGCTCTTGGTCCCGGCTGTCATGTGGAGATCTTTGGCAGTCGTTACAGATAGTCAGAAAATCTGACACAGGTCTTACCAAGGAGTACCGTGTTACCCAGTTAATGGGTTGTGGAGGTCTGGTAGGCAGCCGCTTGTCGTAAAATACTGGTTTTCAGCTGAATCCGGTTTGACTGGAAGCAGACCCCAATTTAGTTAGGAAAAGGCTAGGCATATGATGATCAATATGATAAAGCCAGTGCTAAAAATAAGACATAATAATGTGAGTTCTAAAGCACAATGGGGAAAGTCCTATTCATTCGCTCATCTTATTATCTGTCAAGTCGTTAAACTCAGCTCCGAGGGTACGGGACTCTTCTCGCCGTCCCGTCGTAGGGTACTATGAATATCGGAGCGCTTTTATACAAATCTCGATAAGCCAATCGGAGAAACAGCGATATTTTCTTGATTTCGTTTATTAAAGGACGGGTTTTGAATTCACAGTAATCTGCATGGTTATCATATCGGATTGTGTACAGTGACGACTAGGTATGTAGCTCGTTTTATTACGTGATTGACTGGCAGTTTGAGCACATCGTGCGGTTTAACTAAATGCCTTTAGGGTACTTTGATTTTGTTTGTCAAACCGTTGAGCTCCTTTAAGTTGTGATTTGAGCTGTACTGCGTCCACTGTCTGCACTGGTCCACTGACATTTGTGGGGACCTTTCCTCAAAAAAACATCTCAGATGCTTATCCTCATGACGGATTGTGATTGTGAGGACAGTGTAGGTCGATAAGTTACGGGTGGCAGTTTGAGCACTGTGTGCGGCCTGCACAAATGTGCTTACTTTGGTCATGTTCGCCAAATCGTTGAGCTCATTTAAGTTTTGACTTGAGCTATAGCTGAAAAATGCTTGCACAATCTGTATAGGTCCTCTCAACTCTATGCGGTCCTGTCTTAAGAAGTCAATTATATAATTCTCATATGTCTTGAACATCCTTGACCTAGACTAGAGTCAAGAGCAAATCTATTTGACGACACGGTTGGCGCAGTGATTGAGCGATTGACTGCTGCGTAGCATGTCGCGGGTTCGATTCCCACACGGAACAAATATTTGTACGACCTACATGTATTTGTTCCGAGTCTGGGTGTTTTTCTATCTATAATATGTATGTATTTACAAAAAAAATATGTATATAAGTACTTTATCAGCCATCTCGTTACCATAACACAAGCATTAGATTGCTTAGCTTGGGACTATATGGCGTTGTGTGAAATGTCCAAGGATATTATTATTATTATTATTTCAAGTAAAAAAAGAGCATTCGATTTTTATATACCATTTATCCCCGTTTCCGTAGGAATTTCGGGAAATCCATCCAAGGAATCTAAATGCCGAAGTTCAGCTTTCTACGACCAGTAGCTTCGGCTGTGCGTTGTGTGTCTGTCACTCAATTAGTCAGTTATTGATAGAGACGACTACAATAAAATTAAAACACCTAAAAACTATAATCATACAATGTCACCGGACAATGGTAGACTCCGTAAGATTGTAATGAATCTTGATTAGATTATATTTTTCGATATATTATAAAAAAATCGTTTTGTATTTAATATATATATCCTATCCAAATCCAATAGATTCCAATACATCCATGTCTTATTTAGAAAAAATTGTTTACAATTTCACGCGACATTTTACAATGTTACGGTTTTTGCCATTTTCCGGTGACATCAGCAATTTAGTCGGGTGCGCATACTTTCTAAATCTAGACTAACGGAAAAACCAAGGCCTCCTCCAGTAAGCCTTGAGTACGTCACCAAAACCTCAACAATATATTATGTTGTCCAACCCCACGTCAAGTAATTTGATTGGCTTTCAATAAGTACCTACTTCATTGTGAGTATTGACAGTATATTAATTGAACAGAAACTTAATCAACTTCCAGTTAATAAATTGTCCAATTTATTGAACCATGATGAAAACAGAATTGAATACCAAACTTTTTACGAATGTTAGAGATTAATTTTACTTTTGACTGCATTACTTTGTCCAGTTTCAAACATTTATGAACTTCAACTTACATAATGCTCAACCTTAGAGCCAATTCTACTCAATTTCCCTACGTTTTTGACAGATTCTGACTGGGATGCAAATCCGAGCGTTGATTCAAAGTTAGTAGAATTGGCGTTCTGGACAAGAGCTTATTGGAAATTTATTAACTCACATACTAACTAACCGTTCGTTGAAAACTTTCAATAACTAGGTACATTGCGAATGCGAACCAAGTTCCATTAAAATCGGTTCATTCATTTCAAAGAATAAGGCATTGAAATATTGTATGCGACACAGTGAGGAAAAAACGCTCCAAAAGTTTTTTGAAATGTTCTGTTAGCAAAGAAACACTAACGTTCTGTGAAACCCAGTTTGACTGGAAGCCGAGCTCAACATAGTTGGGAAATGCTAGGAAGATGCCATGATGATTTTATCAAATAAACTCAAATGTTCTGTTAATAAAGTAACACTGGTATTCTGTTAAACCCAGTTTGACTGGAAACGGAGCTCAATAAAGTTGGAAAATGCTTGGATGATGGCATTATGATTTTAGCAAAGAAACACAAATATCGAAACACGTCACTTCGGCGACGTTATTCTTCCGGCAATTAACGTTTTAAACAGCGCTCGAGGCGAACCCTTGCGGGATCAAAGGCAGCCCTGAGTCCCATATCGTCATCAACATTTGTATATTTAGGCTGTATATACATTACCTATGAGTAGAACAAATATTATTAACTAGAATATTTGCCAGACGGTGTAGAATTACAAATAGTTAAGGCCGGTATCTAAATATCACAGTTTCACAGGGTGTCAAGCTAAAGTTGAGTTTGACAAATATTCAACTGACGAACAGACGGACGGACGGACAGATCCCTAAAACTTCAAATCCCTGAAATTGGTCATAACCAATCAGTTATATATCGTGAAGTTCGGAATCGGTAGCATGCTGTGGACGGTTTTATATAACCGAAGATCAAATAGTTTCAACTTTGCGATCTTCGCAAGCTTGAAAAACCAATGTTCGTTTCCAAATCTTTGCGTATTGGGAAGTCTATTGTCCAACTCTTTTCACACTAGGCAAATCATTTTCCTAGTCGGCATTCTGTGTAAACAAATTCCTACTCGATAATAAACCACTGCTCGAGTCTTTGCATAGAAGCAAACCATGGTCCAAGTCTTTGCATTATCTGCACACTTGTCCAAGTTTTTACACAATGGGCAAACCTTTGTCGTTTCAAGTATGCTCCATCTTTGCAAAAATTTAATGACATCGAGTCCCTAGCAACGATTTCAAGATTTCATATTTGACCGAAATCATGGCCACTCATGAATAAAAATCCAATCACGCGTAAATATTAAAGACTTCAAACACGCACGATTTAGGAAGCGATCAATAAGGCGAAGTTCACGCTCACCTTCGTGTCATGGCGGTCAACAGTCAAGTGTAGTGGCTACATAATCGGATCTGGTGGCCTTTGTGCCTCGCTCTACTTTGTGGGATTTCCTACTGTTACTATATATTTTGATAGTGTTTTTTGAGTTGAGAAAATATATTTTTTTGTTGCATAATAAACCCTTGATGGTGAGCGGTGGAGGACTTCTACGATAGTACAAGCCTTTTTTTTCGGTTGGGAATACTTCAAATGACTTCTCCCGCTCTGGGTGGAGCGGGAGGGAGTGTCTTTTGTTTGCCCTTTGTGTTCCGGATCCGCGGTATCTCTTTCGAATAGTCCGCAACTCCGGCAGGCGTCGGCCCTCTCTGGCCCCTCCTTTTTGCTGACACTCTTTGAGGCGCGCGTGGAACACGAACGCGCCGTCGACACGGCCTGTCGTCATAAGACGGACGGACGGCGAGCTAGCCCATAGCTCACCGTCCACAGGCCCGCGCCTACGGTGGCCGCGGGCCACCAGGTGACCCGCGACGCCCGGGGCGTCTCCCGCGGCGGCCGGCACGTGAGGTTCTCTTCCTCTCACGTTCCGCCACCTTCTTTGCCAGTATGACTGCTTCGCAGAAGTAGATGACGGCGTCCCATTCCATCTCGCTCCGGACCATGGATAGAACCAGGGTCGGACGCGAGAGATCGCCGCTTCGAGGACACGGCGGTGCTCCACCCAAGCGGGACACACCCCAACAGTGTGCTCCACCGTGTTCTCCGGTCGATCCTCGCAGTGGTGACATCCAGACGATAGAACAAGCCTAGAAGAGGCATAATGAAGCTGGTTAATAACTATAGAGACGAAGTGAGTAAGGATATCAACTAAGTGCAGATAGTTTCTAGCCTACGTTTCTAGCCTGCATCTGGCAGTTCAAAATTAAAAGAGAAATTATGGGATCAGGTCAAGGAGCTCCTATGCAAATATATAAAGCGAAAGATTTTTATGATTTCGGTCTTTTTCAAGTTTTTTTTCTAAGTGAAATTAAATTTGGTCTTGTTAAATATTGGCGTTAAATATTGGCGTTTAGCTGCATTCGGTTGGACTTAAAACTATTTAAACGGAGTTGGGACAAGGTTGATCAGTGGTTGTATCTGTCGACATCTCACCATGATCACTTAGGTGGAGTGAACGACAAGTGAGCTGTCATGCCTTCTCGTTTGTATGGTTTGACAGCTCACTTGTCGTTCACTTCGCCTAAGTGTTCACTTGGACATGTTTACAGAATCGCACGACAAATTTCAAGTAAAGAATAAAATCTTAATTCAATCTGACTATCAGAAATCAGTCATTAGTGACCAAAATCTACTTTACTGCAAATAGCAATGCACAAGTCATTTGAACATCTCTATGAACCAAAACGCAATTAAATGGTGACGTCATAAAAAGGCAGCAACTGTAGGTAATTTTCATTCCAAAAGAGCGAATTTTAACCTGGCATCAGCCCAACTATTTTAATTTGGACTCATATCTCCACAACGTGCAAACGACATTCGTTCACCGGACCACCAATTTTGTGGTTCAATGTGCAAAATTGACTCTATCTTAAACTAGATAAAGTTGGAATTCGTTCTCACGGTAATCCGCTGAACTGTTTTGAAGTGCAAATGGATGATCATCATCATTTTTGCTGGACGTAGGCCTCTCCCAAATATGGGGACATTTGGGAGAGGCTTTCAACCAGCTCCCACATCGATCGGACCTACATGTCTCGCATTTAGTGGTTTCCCATGATAGGTAATCGTTCCACCTTGTAGACGGCTTTCTGTTACGTAATCGCCGTTACAGAGTCTTGGGACTTATCGGCTATCCACTCTGCGAGCGATATGGGCTTTTTTTATTTTTTTTTTGGGACAAGCCCACCACACATTCCCAACCACTGCAACTCCTGAAAGCCAGAATCAACAGTAGCGCAATATGGGCTGCCCCCTGCAAAAAATTATAAATTCTTCTGGCTATAATAAGTATAACAACTGGGTTCTCCTGTAGATTTCATCATTTCTGGTCCGACGACGCAGCGAAACTACGAAATAAACCTTTTCCAAAGCTTTTTGTGTGACTTTAAACCCTTCTGATGGAAAACTGGCAAAACATGCAATCCAAACTGTAACCATACAAGAAAAGGCTAATAATAGTTCGTACTTTAAAGCGTTCGATTTTCATTTCACAATAATATAATATCAGCGACATTCAATGTCAAAATTTGTCAAAACATTGGGAAATTACGGCGTCTTTGACAGTTTGCGATAGATGCGAAGTTGAACTCGAAATACGAGAATTGACCATTTAATTACATAGTATTCGATTTAATCCGTACTATACTATCGTTTGTACAATAACGTAGTGTTGGTGGACGATGGGCGTGGACAAACTGTCCCAAGAGTTCACTGCGGTCTTTAAACTCAATAAGCGAATAAACGTGTTCCCAGTGGCGACAACGTACTTAACTTTACAAACTAGTCTATGTATACAGGTGTACGAAGTGTTGGTGCAATTGGAAAAGGTAGTCATCGATTTTAGGTCCAACAACAGTAAGTGTTCTTTGGTGTAAAAGTGTTATTTATGACCAATTTACTGGGTAGGCGTCATTTATCAAACAGTGATTTAGTAGATGGTAGATACAACTGGTTATTTGACAAAGTAAAAAAAAGTAAGTACCTACCACCTATAGAACTATGGTCTTTTTTACTTTTCTATTATAAAGCTGATGAGTTTGTATGATTGAACGCTCTAATCTTAGGGACTACTTTAGAATTGATAAATTATTCAGTGTCGGATAACCAGGATAGCCCATTTATCGAGGAAGACCTATGTTACATCTCGCCACAACCAAAAGGAGCGGAGCATTTATGAAAAACTAGCTGACCCGCGCAGCTTCGTCGGCTTCACATTTTCCATTATTGCTCCGCTCCTATTTGTCTTAGCGTGACGATATATCCTTATAGCCTATAACCTTCCTCGATAAATGGGCTATCTAACACTGAAATAATTTTTCAAATCGGACCCGTAGTTTTGAGATTAGCGCGTTCAACCAAACAAACAAACTCTTCTGCTTTATAATATTAGTATATATGTGACGCAGGCAAAGTAGCGCGTTCACCTAGCAAATCATTAAATTTAGGTGTGAGGATCTCTCGACGATAACAGAGACTCAGCGGCAAAGAAAGGATCTGCATTGTTATTGCAGATGTCAATGTTGCCAGTATTTTGAGTGCCACTACCATGGTCGAATTTTTAATGCCCTGTGAGTAATTTCTTGTTTTAACAGTTTTTTATAACATGATTTAAAAGAGTGTCCGTGGAGTTTCTTGCACGTTCTTCTCCATAGAGATCTACGCTTTGGAACGTGCAAATAGCTTCATGTTTTTGACTGACCGACCTTCACATATCATAATAGTTTAAGTATTTGAAATAAATGCTTCCAATCTTTAATTTTTATGGAGATAAAGAAAGAAATAAAAATTATGACTTTTAGTTAAAAGTTGTACACATAGTACCATATAGATATAATAGTATAGAGACGCTTAGAAAATCACACACTTATTCAGTTTAAAATATTACGAAAAACTCCCTTTTAAAAATGTAATTTAGAACAAAATTATTATTCATGAAAAAATATTTTCGTAACTCAAAATATTTTTGTCACAAAGATGACAAAATCCTCAATTTGTTTCGCATTTAGCTAACGACACATGCTCTGAACTCTATTTGACACGTGCCTACTTGACAAAGAGCTCACGTACGACGAACGGGTCTTTACTCTTAAGACACGTGTTTATTTTCCGTACATTATGCTAAATGGGTGATCAATCTTTGCCGTGTTTTCCTTCTAGAGAAAAATGACTGATTCATTTGTTATGTAGTGAATGACGTCAAGTCAATCAATATCCTAAGGCTCAACTCACACCAAAAAAGCGTCGAAGCACAACGAAGCGGAGCGCAGTATCAGTATCATATGAATTTTAACTTTATTTTTATTACTATAATACTTATTATCGCATGAAAATCTCGAACGAGTCGCGCGGATGCCCGCGGCGCCGCGGGATTTCCGGCGAATTCCTTCTCTACCGAGCGGGCCGCTCTTTCGGTGTGAGTTGACCCTAATTATCCTAATGTATAAAATTCTTCCGTTACTGATTGACTGACAGACAACGCACAGCCGAAACTTCTAGTCGTAGGAAGCTGAAATTTGGCATGAAGGTTCCTTGGGGAGTGTAGGAGCACTAAGAGAGGATTTCCCGAAATTCTTACAGGATAGGTATGTGCATACGAAGTCGCTGGCAAAAGCTAGTATAAAATACTTCCGTTACTGACTAAGAGCTAGATTCCATCATCCACAATTTGCAAAACTATTTAGTCCGTCAGTTAGAGTATTGAAAAATAATGGACACGTATTTTTTGTATTTGTAAATCAATGAATATTGACAAAGATAAAACGCATCAAAACTCGCGAGTGGGGGCTCGTGACGTCACGACTCAGTAAAAATTATGCGAAGGTGTGACGTATTGAGAATTTTAAAAGCGTCGTAACTTCGTCAATTTTGGTTCCCGTAACAAAAGAAAAAACACGGGTCAAATATTTTTTGATAATCTAACTGACGGACTAATTAGATTTTTTCAGGACACAAGCCCATTGAGTGACAGACAACGCACAGCCGAAACTACTGGTCGTAGAAAGATGAAATTTGGCATTTAGGTGCCTTTGTAAGGGAGCACTTAGGAAGGCTTTCCCGAAATTCCCACGGGAACGAGAAAAACGGCATACGTGCGTGCGAAGTCGCGGGCAAAAGCTAGTTTAGTATAATATCACGTCTGAATCTCACATAAGGTTTGCCAGCTAGAGGTACGTAGTTTTTTTTTTTTTTTTTTAGGGATGGGAAATCATCCAATGACTCCTCCCGCTCTGGGTGTAGCGGGAGGGAGTGTCAGACTTCTACTGACTAAAACCCATCCATGTTCCTTCATTGCCCTTTGTGTTCCGGAGCCACGGTGTCTCTTGCGAATAATCCCGCGACTCCGGCAAGAGGTACGTATAGTGCACCCACATTTCGCTTACCATGTTAAAATGGAAATTATATTTATTTTTTCCTACTCCTCCGCTGTACTCTTCTGATTAATTTCGATGCAAGACAGTTGAATCGTTTCTCCGGGACTCTTCGGGCTTCATTAGCTCGGCGTTTTACTGGTGGTTGCCACTGTTGAGTCTGGCTTTCAGGAGTTGCAGTGGTTGGGTATGTGTGGCGGGCTTGTTACCATGTTAAGCTAGCCAACTGCTTCGAACCGGGCATTTGAGTCTTCGGTATGCTATTAAGAATTATATTGGAAGAACCCAAAAACTTTGTCCGACTTATAGATCACCCCATTTAAGACTCAGATCAACGAGCTAGTTACACTTCGTTTCACGGGTTTAGTATTTTTATCAAAAATAAATTATAGCCTATGTTACTTCCTGATAAAATAGTTTTTAAAGTAATAAATGGTAAAAACGGTCCATGTAGTTTCGGAGCCTATTCGATACAAACATACATAAAAAACAAATGTTGTGTGTTTTTATTTCATTATTTTTAGTATTAAAACAATATTTTTGCTAACGCACAATGTGCCAAGTAACGTAACTTTTATTATTTTTTTAGTTAACGAATGCATGTCTAATACTACTGTTGCATATTGCAGGCAACCATTCATGAAGAAAAACCCGTTTGTTTCATGAACCATGGCTTAATATATTTTTTAATTTTCACTTGCCTATGTTACCCACGTACATAGGTACAAACATACATGAATCCTGAAAACATAACACTCCTTTTTTTGGGAGTCGCATACAAATTAAAATCTTTCCTCATTAAGTTTAGATTTGATTAGGTACAGCAGATATAAATAAATTTCAGTTTTGTCTCTAAGACCGCACCACGCCTGTGAAGCCACTAGTATTGCACAATGCAGTCTGCATAAAGGGCAAGCACCAGTTAACCATTAGCACATGCATAATTACGTATTTTATAGGTGTACGAACATTAAAAATAGATGTTATTTCCTTCTAGGAAAATGCATAAAAAGAGCTTTCCTGACTAAGTGCCTTTTCACACGTGCCGGTTGCAGGGTGGGCGACCGGCAACAGCTACTGAGTTGCTGCGGAGTGTCTTTTCACACGCCCCGGTTGTAGGGTGGGCGACCGGCAACTCCAGCCGCTGAGTTGCTGCGAAGTGCCTTTTCATACGTACCGGTTGCCGGGTAAGCCGGTGGCGGGTATTCTACCTACCCGGCGGTGAAGTGTATAGTCATGCCGGACAAATTTCACCGCCCCGTAAGAAAGTGTATCTACTTCATTAAGTAGTATAGGTATTATACTTCTGACGCACCCTTTGCCGTCTACCCGCTAGCAACCAACCCTTCTATTATCAAACTATTAAAATTATTACTCTCGTTACAACTACGTCCCGTTTTACAGAGAAAAAGGTTTTCCTCTCCTTAGTTTTATTAATAACGTGATCTTTAATAAAGTGCGCTCTTTAAACCCGGAACCTTACCTGAAGATCAGAGGTTGGGTCGGGGTTATTTTTGCGCTTAAATTTTTTTATGTAAATTATAATTTGGTAACGATACTGTATCGATTTGAGCTTTTCCTTATTGTGAGGTTTCTTTAAAGAAAATCGCAAGAACGATTAGGTACCTACGTTTCATAATTTATTATGTAAAAAAATACTGTTTATTTATAAAAATCGTTGATTTCTAAAAAAGAAATGTCACTCTATTTTTATCCATGTTCAAAAAGTAATAGAAAACGGCCCTTAAGTATTCTTTTTACTACTGTTTACTAGCTAATATGGATTACAAAGAGTCATTTTCTTCAATATTTTGCATTGCATAGCACCAAATTCATGTAACTTCGCTCTTCCATAAGCCTCAGATGTTATTACCTGCTTCCTTGGCGTCTATATTGATTTCAACTATCTAAATACCACTGTTATATGTACATAAATTAACCCAGAACAGTCTGTGAACCTAGTCAAGAATTCTTGAGGCATGGCGGAAACTTAAGTTAGGTTTCCGCCCTGTCTAACACTATTTTACTAAGGGAATTATTAATTCTGCAACCGTTTCCCTGAAGACGATTCCTGGAGTTGTAGCGTCCTCGTAGTTCCATTAGTACGACTTTGATCTCCAGGTCTGTACTTTGATCACGGTGAAAGCATAATATAATAGTTTACCGTGCCTTTTATCGCAAAGGTACAAATGTGGACTTTGAAATTGTATTTTCCTGGAAATATCGCCAAACAGTGACGTTTTTGTTGAATTTTTTGCGTTTGAAGCCTTTCAGAGGGTCTAGAAAAATGATCGCTGGCATTTATTTTGTAAATACTAACTAATATAAAAACGAACTGACCCGCGCAACTTCGTCTGCGTCACAATTTCCATTAATGCTCCGCTCCTATTTGTCTTAGCGTGATAAATGGGCTATCTAACACTGAAATAATTTTTCAAATCGGACCAGCAGTTCCTGAGATTAGCGCGATTAACCAAACAAACAAACTCTTCTGCTTTATAATATTAGTATAGATGAGAAAGTAATTTGTGTATTACGCCACTGCTACCACTGAATAAATTGTTAAATTTTGGTCCAGATAGATGGGACCCTTTTTTGTTTTTTTTTAAGGATTGGAAATCATCCAATGACTCCCACTCTTCTCCCGCTCTGGGTAAAGCAGGAGGGACTGTGAGACTTTTTTTTTTTTTTTTATGGGACAAGCCCGCCACACATTCCCAACCACTGCAACTCCTGAAAGCCAGAATCAACAGTGGCGACCACCAGAAAAACGCCGAGTTAATGAAACCCGACGAGTCCCGGAGAAACGATTCAACTGTCTTGGATCCCGCAACGAAATTAATCAGAAGAGTACAGCGGAGGAGTAGGAAAAATAATTATACTTAATTTCCACTTCCCTCCATATCAAGCAGGAGACAGATTAGAGCTAGGCCAATAGGCACCAAGGGACATATACAACTGGGTTAGGCCCAGTTGCCAAGCACCACGGATTATATATTAACATATATACTAATGGGTCCTAAATTGTGAGCTACTTTTGATTCCAGTAATAGGTATGGCAAAATCGCCTGAACGCACGGAAATTTGTTCTGGTTTCTACAAGGTCCGTATAGTAAACTACTCCAGATTTAACCTGAATACTATCTAACATAACATTACGTTCAGTCTGCCAAAGAATACACTCCCACAAGATGTGATGTGCGGATTGTTCGTATTCAAGGTCAGCTGTAGAGCATTGACATAAAGGTGAGGCCACAAGCCTAAAGGAAAATAATTTACTCTTAAAGTTGCCATGACCTGTGAGAAATTGGGCAACACAGTGATCCACCTCCAGCCATGTCTTCTCCAGCCGCTCACGAACGGATGGAAAAAACTGGTGGAGGTGTCGGCCCTTGATGGAATCTTCCCACCTACATTGCCATTCGCATAAAAGTACCTCCCAGACGTCAGTCTGGGGTTTTAATAATCTAGAGATCTTAGCACGGTCGCGTTGCGGTAAAAACTCTGGGTCCGTGATCTTTCTAGCGTAGAAGTACATTGCAGCACGCCGCTGCACCTCAAGATCGACTGGGAGAACACCCGCCAGCACCGGTAAGGCTTCAGTACTAACCGGGACTGTGAGACTCTTACTGATTAATAGCCATCCGTCTTCCTCCTAATGCCCTTTGCTCTCTAGAACCGCGGTGACTCATTCGAACAAATTTCGCAACCCCGGCAGGCACTGACCCTAGCGGGCCCCGTCTACTATGCTGACATATCTTTGAGGCACGCGTGGAACACAGCGTGCCTTCGACCCGGGCCTGGTTCTGATCGGACGGCGAGCCAACCACTGCTCGCCGTCCGCAGGCCCGCGCCTACGGTGGTCGGGAGTCGCCCTGCGACTTCCGACATAGATGGGACGCTAGATTCAGTTTTATAATTTTTTTCGAATGCGAGGCCGCAGGTTGCCTGTGTTAGTTGCTTAAAAGTTGCGTCAGTTTTTCGAAAATTAGATGATGTCATTATATCGTAGCTGGCTAGCTGGTTAACAATCCATAGTTGGTTGTATGCTTTTGTCAATTTCGACAGACTGTTAAAAAATCGCAATCATAAGTAAAGAAATCGCATGGAGACGTGGGATAGTCGTACACCTATTCTTACAACGTAACGTTTCCCAAAGTCGGAGCATTATGCCTAAAAACTTAGAGGAAGATGTTCCTCTAGGCTTTTAGGCATAATGTTTTATTTATTTCTTAAATAGCTTGTTATTAGCACAAAAATCTTAATATGGAGCTTTCAAAGACAGCCTTCGGGACAATACCTATAATAAATCGAATAAACCTTATAAAAAGGCCTTCAGGGACGAGTTATTGGGAAGAATTATCCCGACGTTGTTGTCTAGACAGTATAACTTAGTGCTTGCCAAACTGTTTTGATAGTCAGTGATTAAGGTTGGCGTCGAGTGGGCTCAAACCTGCTTACATAATTATAATGGCATTTTTTATCTACATAAGGCATTGCATGTTTTCGTTTGATCTGGTAATTCAAATCGAATAAAATGTTATGTCATTCTGTCGACATCTCACCATATACACTTAGGTGGAGTGACAAGTGAACTGTCAAACCATACAAATATGATTGAATGACAGCTCACTTGTCGCTCACTTCACCTATGTTCACTTCGACATGTTTACAGAATCGACCGGCAGCTCACTACGTGATCACTTCACCCAAGTCTTCACCCCGACGTGTTTGCAGAATCAGCCGGCTGTAAACTTGTCGAAATGAAGGCTTGGGTGAAATGATCACGAATTGAGCTAGGTCAATCCAAGTAATCAATATAGAATTACAGCTCACTTCGCGATCACTCCACCTGAGTTTTGATTGTGAGAGGTTCATAGAATCGACCGGCTGTCATTCCATCTTGTTTTATTTTGCCTAAATTTTCACTTCGACATGTTTACAGGATGGCACTGCTGCACTTTTTGAAAGTCGCAATTTCCATAATATCAGACCGCCCTTCTGGACAATCGTTGAAGCTAGTATAATATTTATAAGCAATTTATGAACAACTTGAAAAGTAAAATATTTTTGAGGCTGAGAGTCGAAAAATTAATTCTGCCTGCCTTAACCCAACTATATTGGGATCAGCTTCCAGCCAAACTGGATTCATCTGAGTAGAATAGCTGAATTAGAAAATTAATAAGTGATTAATAATAAACTGCGAGTCTAAAAAGACCACTTTATTAGAATCATAATCATTTATATCTTTATCATTAACGCATGAGATTCAAGGTTGATTGGGAAAATTTGACAGTGTTTGACGATTTTTTGACGATTTATGCCCTCTGATTTATTTTTATTTTCCACGCAATCCACGCGTTTTTGTACAACCAAATAGTCCTAAAAGGCTATATTTATTGGTCCTATTTACAACAACCATAATGTGTCATATAATGGTCAAAACTAAAATGAAAAGCCATAAGTTTAGCCACAAAACAATTTACAGTATAGTGTAGCAAGATTTATGAGAGTGTAATAAAGCTCTCACGTCAGAGCACAAACATTAATCAGGACAGCCTTGATGGCAGCCATTTTATTGCTATGCAAGACTGCCATGACATGATCGTATTTCTAGAAGGGATTGGTAGAGCTGTACCTTCAGCATATTTAGCCAGTTGTGTTTAAGTCCCATGTACGTATAAATAAACATACTGCCCGCGACTGCGTACGCTTCATACGTATACGTTTTTTCTTGTTCCCGTAGGAATTTCAGGAAACCCTCTTAGTGCTACATTCCCCAAAAAACCTACATGCCAATTTTTTTTGCTTTCTGCCAATTTTTTTTGTTTTTTGCTTTCTACCACAAGTTTCGACTGTGCGTAAGAGTTTTATATTGATTTGCATATGGATTAGAAATTCCAAACTCCAATAATACTTTGCAAGACCCGGAAATTAGTGGCTTAGTATAGTTATTAATTTCAAGGAAAAAATACAACCGACTTCCAAAAAAAAAAACTACAAAATAAAAAATAACTTTAATTTCGGAAGTCGGTGTTTTTGTAAGTTACTTCGTATTTTGACACCGACTTCCGAAATTAAAGTTATTTTTTATTTTGTTTTTTTTTTTTTTTTGGTAGTCGGTTGTATTTTTTTGCAAAAAGTTTTTTATTTTTCACTTTTTAGTAGTACCCCACACCTAACAACACCACTGCAAAATCGCAGGAAAGCAAAATACGCAATTTCGATTACTTGGATGACATAAAACCATCATCCAAGGAGACGAATTCCAGCTATTTCGATTTAAAATCCAAAATTCGTAACCGATTTCGATACAATTTAAATGGGACCAATCTGCAAGTATATTATCCTTTCAGACAAAACAAGAATTTTTCAAATCGGTTCATAATTGTCGGAGTTATGAGGTAACAAACATAAAAAAAATATACAACCGAATTGAGAACCTCCTCGTTTTTGGAAAGTCGGTTAAAAAACACAAAATAATTTCTTGAAATTGTCCAAACAAATTGCTCAAAAGTCGTAAAACATGGCACCAGAGAGTTGCCAATTGACAAGGGACGTATCGTGTTGCCCAGTTTCTGGGTTGTGACGGTTAGGGGAACTAAAAAGGCCACTTTAGGATAATCTCACAACAATCTGTCAAATTACAATTTCATCTTAATCGCTAGCGCATTAGGTTCAATATTAATTAGGAAAATTTGAGTGAGGGGAACGTGATTTGCTTTCTGATTCAGCTAAAGTGTCCTTTTTTGCCATCCTGATATGCAATAGATTCATGTAAATTATTACTAGATGCAATTGAATACCATTTAGTTGCATTTAGCTACCCAGGAATTCGATTTCAACATAATTGGGGAAGGGCTAGGCAGATTTATTGACGTAATAAGGTCAAGCCTATTAAGTTTTAGCCGGGCTCGAATCTAGATGTCGGGTTGCTAGATAAAAAAATATTATGTAAGCAAGTGAAAAAGAATAATGGTCACTTGAATCCCATAAACATTTATTTAAACCTATTTTCACAATTACTTTTTCCCATAATGTATTACTCCGTATTTCGCTCCTATTTATCATGCCATTACCATAGACGAGTAATGTGGTTACTCTGTTTTTTTTTGGCAAACGTCCGCGACCTAGTATTCCTTTAGTGTCACTTGGCGCCAAAGAGACGCCATGTTACATCATGGCTGACGTAACGTCAAAAGATAATGGCTATACTAGAATCTCAGCGTTATGCAGTGTGCAATAAAAGTGTATTGACAGGAATTAGGTTATGGTATATCGTTTGAAAAGTTTGGATCTAAAATGAATGGAAGTTTAGTGGTTTCAGATGACAATATTTCAATGAAATCGCCCAGGTTTGAGTTGAGTTAAAGTTTTGACACAGTTCTACTGTTTGTTATTCGCCTTATATGTTGGTGGGTAATTGTAATATCATGCGCTCAGAGGTGGATTAAATATTACCTGCACCCTAATAAGTACCTTATCGGCGCCCCTGAGTTGGTCACGAGCAGACGCGGATCCAGAATGTCGCTCAAAAGGGGGAAGGATATTTATCACTCTTAAAATTTGTACGTAAGAAAACTTATATCAAGTATAACGAGCAAGAAATTACCCCGCAATTCAAGATGCGAGATTGCCGCCGCCGATTGCCTCGACGAGGATATAGCGTGGCGACGGTGCTCCGCCCAAGCAGGTCTACCGTGCTTAGGAGGAACACCGCCACCGCGCGGGAGATCCTCGCAGTGTTGCCACTCGGGCGATCTTCGCGGTGTCGAAAACTTAGCATATCCTTCCGCCGAATTGGAAACATGTTTCTCCCGACACAACCGTGTCCGGTCCGGTGAGTACCTGCGTCAAGCGGAAGGTGAGGTCGCCTTGGCGCATATCGACGAACTAATACCTTTCTGTATTCTTTCCTAGAATCTCTGTGCTGACTGTCCTCCCAGAGGCGGGTAGTGGGGGTCGTTGATGACTATTTATGACATAACCCTACAATTTCTTTTAACGACACCCTCAATAAACAGGTCCCCCTTATTTCTGCCGCTACTCTCTGAACATGCTTTCATAAATAAAAACAAACCTACTTTATTTCGACCCTCTGCCACTGATTCTGTCAGATCGTACTGAATGACATGTCGAGCTTTAAAAAGCGTTTTCACACAGAACAGGGAATCGCTGCGCTGGCAGTAGCTAGACACGCCATTCCTGATAAAATCCTTGCCCTCCTAATTGTCTAGGTAAATAACTGCATATTACCCAGTACATGATTTTTTTAGAGTTATAAATAATCATGTCGCTTGTTTTAAACAGGTTTATTTTTAACAAGACTTCACCCGAGGTTTCGCTCGCGTTTAATATAAACTTTCGCCTATAATCGGCAACAAGGTCGCATCTATCTCTGTACCAAAATTCATTAAAATGCTTTTTAGGGGTAAAACCGTGACAAACACACTCATCTCACTTTCGCATTTACGTGACATTTATAGCTTTTTTCTGTAATGTGAATGTTAGAACACTGCAGGCATAGTATCGTAGATTCTTTGATTAATTAGATCACAAAAGACTTAGTGAAATCTTTTTCGATCCATATTTTTGTTGATACTTACTTGACTGGTCAACACTGGACCTTTCATACCCATTGACATTGTAACATGGAAACATTGTAAAATCAATTGCCCATCAAATACATTAAATGTAATAAAAAATGCCAAGTCTCTCTATGCAATCTTTCCACCGTAAAAAGTTTTTAGATCTCATAGAAGCCAAGTCCTGTTCAACTTATTTTGTAGCTTGATCCACATCGCAGATATAGAGGGGGTTAAATAGCCGCAAATGGTTTCGAGAAAAGGATTTGGCAATGCCGTCTCTAGCAGTGTCTGTCGGAGCTTCTCCGTGCTCTGTCACAGGTATGAGCGAAAGAGTCGCTCTACAAACTCAAACATTTCCTGCAACCCGATGTGCCATGTTAACGTTCGGGTACTGAAGCACTTGAACACTAAATATTTACGTGTCGTAATGGCCGGGGAGTTCGGCAACCATGGCCGAAGTGGTCTGCTCGTCCGGAAATAAACCGATTTGGCGTCCGCTTGTCAATAATATGTCTGTGAAAATGGTGGTAGTGCAATTTCGTATGAGGTTTGGTTTATTTCTAGTGTGTTTCGTAAATTGTTTGTGTTTAGGCTGCGTGCTTAGGGTCGTATACTCAGGAGTCGATTAGATCCGTTTACAATAAAATTTAATTAATGCATTTTTTAATTGTTCTTATTTCTATATCTTTAAGTTTATGGGAACAACCAATTCACAGAGTTTGTCTGTAAAAGTATCTTTTGAACATTTGACAGATACCTAGGTGCAGCTTTCAAGCACATCATCATTAATTGTTAAGATTTCAAAGTCGTGAAAAACATGTTAAACACTGACACTCGACACCGTTTCGGTATTCACTCGTTTGAGCGCTCTCAGTGTCAAAATACTAATTTTCACATTCGCATCGCATTCGCATCTCAATCGCAATCTGTCAAAAATGTATGAAAAATAAGGCTTTTTTGACAGTTTGCGAATGGCATGCGAATGCAAAAGTTGTTTAAAAATTAGTAGAATTAGCCATCTCATTTGGGTTTGCGTTTCAAAAAGAATTTTAAGTTTTAAAAAATGGTTTCGCACTAGTACTCATCATCTGCCTAGCCTTTTCCCAACTATATTGAGGTCGGCTTCCAGTCAAACCGGATTTAGCTGAGTACCAGTATTTTACGCAGAGCGGCTGCCTACCAGACCACCACAACCCATTCACTGGGTAACACGGTACTTCATGGCAAGACTGGAGTCGGATTAACTGGCTTCTGACTATCCGTAACGACTGCCAAACACTAGTGCACTAGTACTATCATCAGAAATTAAGAAACCAAAAGGCAGAGTAGTTTCTTATTGAAAAGGACTTAACATACCGGTGTGAATCCTGGTGAAGATAACTTCCTGCTCTCCACTGCGCTCAATCCCCTTGTCAACGGAAAAACTACTGTAGCGAATTAATTGAATAGCATAGCTTTGAGCTCTCTCTAATTATATTTCAAATACAAATCGGTTCACCCATTTAAAAGCTACGGTGCACATGCACATAGGCACATTCACAAACAAACACAAGTCAAACACACATAGCGCTAACTTATAACACCCCTAATTTTGGTCAGGTTTAAAAAAACCCTTGACAAATGATATTAATTAACCAGTCAAATCTTATAACCATTTGACTGACGCATGGTTGAGCTGAGTGGAGGAAAACACTGGTAGCAAATAATAAAAAAGGTAAATTGTTTGTTCCTGCGGCACAGGTCGCGCGATAAAAGCCAGTGTTCAAATATAGGAGGCGTGCAATCCGCCATGTTGTGAGATCGACCGCAACTAACCGGACGTCCGGTCTGTGTGTGACACGAAGTCCCCACAAAGGAGCGGTAGATCTCAGGTACATTGTGTTATGAGTTACGACAGCACCGGGAAACTAGGTTTCCTTTGATGAATATGACAAGGCAAAATAATATTGTAGATACTTGATAGCTTCTCTTATTCGTCTTACCTCCGATTTCTGAGGTACTTTATCGGTCGTTTATCTTTCCGATAACGCTATGTGCCATAACGCTATTGGTTGGTTACTCAAAAACTGGGAATAAGTAATTTATCTCTAACACTGTTATAGTAGTTTTTTACTAACTTACAACTTGAAACATCTTTGCACGGGGATAATCCCAAATAAAAATAAATCCTAGAAAAAAAAACCCATGTCTTAATTCAACCCATTTTTTTGCTTCTAATCCGTCCAATATAAAATACTTAATAAAAAATATTTTTCCTTGTTACGAGTAGCAAGACAAAAATCGTTATTATGGACAATTTTTGTTGTACAGCAAAACCACGCTCCATTTTTCTCGAGAGTTTTCATGAAAAGCACACCAATTACGATTTGGAAGCCTTTAAAAAGAACTCGTAATAATGATTATGGAAATTATGTAAATATTTCAAGATTGTATATTTTATTGTAGCTCTCTATAGGGTGACAAGACAAGGTGGGGAGAGGTCTGTTTAGCGGAGGACAATTTAAGGCCCATTATAAATATTCTCAAACAAAAAAGGGTGAGGTCATTTGTACCTGTCAGACCTGTAATCTGGAACAGTTAATAACAGGCTTTTTTATAAACCCTTTTTTGAAGAATGCTAGTAGCATTACGCTACTTTTTACGAATGAGGAATAAATTCTAGACGACCAAGTTTACAAGAGATATTGTTCATCTATCCTAATAAATAAAATTCTTTTGCTATCGCTATCTTACACTGAAAGAATTTTTCAAATCGGACCAGTAGTTCCTGAGATTAGCGCGTTCAACCAAACAAACAAACAAACTCTTCCGCTTTATAATATTAGTATAGATAAAAGCAGAAACTGACTGACTGATAGACGACGCACAGCCGAAACTACTGGTCGTAGAAAGTTGAAATTTAGCATGTAAGCTATATTACACTTTGTAGCGGTGCATTAAGAGCCGTTCTCATTTTTCCGAAATTCCTACGGGAACGGGAAAAATGAGAAATGCGTGTACGAAGTCGCGGGCGAAAGCTTGTGAGTAATAAAATCTAGTCTTCCAAGTACATAGGAGATATTGTAGTGTACTATGTACTAATATTATAAACAGGTAACATTTGTTTGTAAGTTTGTATGTAGGGGGTAATCTCAGGAACTGCTGGTACGATTTGAAAATCTTTCAGTGTTAGATAGCCCATTTATTGAGGAAGGTTATAGGCTACGCTAAGACAAATAGGAGCGGAGCAGTAATGGAAAAAGTGACGCAGACGAAGTTACGCGAGTCTGCTAGTAGTGTATAAATGTAAAAGGGAATTGGAAACATACACTTGTGTATGCGCAAAAATCTATGCCCTGTTCCCTTACTCGCATAGTTTGATGGAACGGGATCGAGTCCGTCACGACCGGAGAGAGATCGATTAAAGACCAACACAGATATGTGCGCACCCAGGTACGGGGGAAACTCCAGGCTGTTACTGAGTAAAACCTAATTAAAAATCAGTAACACTTCGTCTTACGCGGAAATCGAACCCAAAACCTCACGCTTTGTAATCGTAGTTCTCTTTCTAATCCTTATTAAAGGAAATCAAAATTCAAACGAGTTCATTCAATAATTCCACAAATAGAAACTCTCACCCTATCAAACAATCTCAGTCAGCGTTTGCTTAACACACAATGTAAACTGTTCGAACTAACTAATTAAACTGTATGTCTGTGTGTGCCACAGTCAATCAAACTAACTGCTTTGCTGCGGCTTTGCCTGTGTCAATAGAGTCGTGTTTGTAGTGACAGATTATTGCGATCGATCGCTTCCGGCCTGAGGTTCATACATTTTTGATCAGCGACTAAACTGTTGCTCGATTTTTTTGAATTAAATATTTATTTGGGGTAAACATTGAAGCTTATTGTCATTGGTAATGTGAATGTGATTACGGATATAAAAATACTTCTGTACATAAAAAAATAAAAAAAAACAAAAAAGAATGATGAATTTTGAAAACCTTTATCTTGGAAAGGTCTTCAGACCCATTTCTAGCCTCATCTTGTAGAAAATTTACTTTAACCGTTTCAAGAAAGATACTGTTAATAACTAGTCCTTTAGGGTTAGAATCACCAAAATCTAAAAAAAAACTAAATTTTCGTTGTTCTTAGATTTCTGACAAAGTTGCGTTCAGCGCTCGAGGTCACCAACTTTGTTTATTAATTGGGCCAAAGTCATAAACAAGTCTGCAAAAAATCAGAACTACCGGATTTGTTGCAAACTACCCCGTAGGTACTTTCACTCGACAACATCACTGGACTTAAAACTAATTCTCTCTGCTTTCCCGTTAAGGCAAGAAACAGGCGTGTGGTTTTATATAAATAGTAGATCAAAGCAACAACATGACAAGACTATCTAGATTCCTAAGAAATGAATGTAGGAAGCGTAGTCACTGAGATGTACTCTGCTACGTGCGCGTAGCAGACGTGCTACGAGGCGCTACGAGTGCTACGACATATATTTAGATCGTAGCAAGGGATCTACGACGTGAAACAATTCTTACAAAATAGTTTTTTTTTTCTTTATTACGATCTAGTAGTGTCTAGTTATTTATTCGTATATTTTGAAATACTCTTATTAATCAGAAAATACAAAAACTCTCCAATATTTACAATTTATTATTCACAAAGATTAAAAACCGTCTAGAAAAACATAAATAACGAAATATCTACACCGTTACTTGAAAATCTCTCTAAACTCCTTGTAATTTGTTTATCTTACCCCCGAGACCCTTACAAAGGATACTTGAAACGACCCTACACCTGAGAAAAAAGAGCAAAGGTATAGTTTCTGGCACTTTATTTATGAGGCTGTATTTTTTTCTCAGCAAGTGATGTAGAAACTGTCATGAATAATGTTTTGAAAGTCTAAAGTTACCACAGAATCTATGAATGGACTAAAGCACCCTTTAATTAACGTTTAACAAGTAGGTACTGACTCCGACTAATTGTAGATATTGAAATAAGTAGTACTTAGTTAATTAATTATGCGACACACAAATAGTCATGGCCAGCACTTGAAATAAATAATAATGATATAGGAAAAATGAAATAATCATTATGACCATGGATTTAAGTACATATATGTTGGTCATTTTTATTAGGGTTCCGTAGCCAAATGGCAAAAACGGAACCCAATTGATTCGTCATGTCTGTCTGTCAGTCAAAGTGGCTGTGACATACGGACGTATGTCACAGCCACTTTTCTCCGAAACTGTAAGAACTATGCTGTTGAAACTTGGTAAGCAGATGTATTCTGTGAACCGCAATAAGATTTTCTCAAAAAATAAAAAAACAATAAATTTTGGGGTCCCCATATTTAGAACTGAAACCCAAACAAAAAAATTTCGTCAAACCCACACGAGTGGGGTATCTATGGATAGGTCTTCAAAAATGATATTGAGGTTTCTAATATATTTTTTTTTCTAAACGGAAGTTTGCGCGAGAGACCCTTCCAAAGTGGTAAAATGTGTAACTTCTGAAATAAGAGAATGATAAAACTAAAAATAGTATACGATGTATATTATCATATAAACTACCAGCAAAAATTGCTTTGAACGAGATCTAGTAAGTAGTTTTTTTAATACGTCATAAATCGTAAATCGCAACTTTTGCTTACAATATACTACCTACAGGTTTGTACGGAACCCTCGGTGCGCGAGTCCGACTTGCACTTGGCCCGTTTTTTTTTTAATTATTGATAGGCACGCGTGACTTCTATCTCAGATTGGTCGAAGACGGAGCACGCTTGCCTAAAAGTAACCTATTCACTCTTAACTTAATAATTCCCAAGTTAAATTATCATCTTTCTTGTCTAGAAAGGGTACCTACTGAGATAGCGACTAACTGTTAGGTGCTTCGGGTGCGTTCGGGCTTAGAGAGTAGCCCTCCAGATCTCCAATAATAATATATACTAAAGAATCGTGTTTTTACAAAAAGATCCTTTCTAGCTTTAATTTACGAATCCCTGTGTATCCTAATGAACTACAAATAAAATGATCAGGTGATTTGAGAAAGGAAATTCCTGATCAGGGGGCTACTCTCTAAGCCCGAAGTTCGTAATTTCAGCATTAATTGCGAGCGTATTCTACTCCGTATCACCTCAACACTGAGAATTAATCACAACACGATTTGATAGTAAAGGCTTGACCACACTGGGCGACGCTTCGCGGCAGCGGAGCGACGTGACACGAAACAACACTATTAGGTATACCACACTTTAACTGCAGTTCTGCGACAGTTTGCAGCAAATTTTGTCGGTCAGTCGTTTGGCAATTTCTTCTCACCAAACACGTTCTAACTTGAATAAAGTGAATGTCGCGTCGTTTGCTATATCGCACTAACGGCAGCGGAACTACGCGACGCGACACGGTGCATCAGATTTGATGAATCGGTCAACTTTGATGCGTGTGTCGCGGCGCGTAGTTACGCTGCTGCGTAGTGCGTTAAACCTCATACAATTTCTTACAAAGAATATCGTCGTTGCGTGTCGCGTCGCTCCACTGCCGTGAAACGTCGCCCAGTGCGGTCAAGCCTTTACTTTCAAATCGTGTTGTCATTCATTCTTAGTTCGGGTTCGGGACTAATCGTAAGTCCGTAGGTGACACGGAGTTACTTGATTGAGTTGACTTCAAGCTTAGAGAGTAGCCCCTCACATCACCAATAATTGATACTAAAGAATCGTGTTTGTACAAAAAGATCCTTTCTAGCTTTAATTTACGAATCCCTGTGTATCCTAATGAAGTACAAATAAAACTGTTAAGATGCTTTGAGAAAGGAAATTCCTGACTAGGTCAAACGGAAAGTTTAGAACAAAATCGTGGGCCGTAGCTAATCTAAATATAGGATGCCTCGCCTCGCGGCCAATTAGACTCTATCCATTGAATATCCGTATTTAGACCGCGCTAGTTTACAGTCTAAATCTGGCATAATTGATGTCTTTTGAAGTTATGTAAGTTTATAACTGTTACGATTCTGTGCTGTACTACAGTGTAGTAAAACCAAAGGTCGACTGGTAGAGTATGCCAGGATGAATTAAGTCCACCTAATGTTCCACTGATAATAAACACTGCAGTTTTCACAAAACTTGTTCCAAAATGAATTATGTCAAACTAAAAAGTTATCATGATCTCTTTGAGAGACACAAATTACGGTGGGTAGCGAGTGTTCGTCTGACCGCACATTTTATCTTACCGCAGCGGGACTTGATAAGGTAAGAACATAATGAGCCGAATAAGGAAAACGAATGAGTCTAAGCAAATTTGGTGCGTGCTCAGTTGGACAAACAGAAAACGTTAGATCGACTGTAAAGTGATAAAAGGAAAAAGTACAGATGAAAAAGAAGAAGATTTGGAATTAGTGCATCTTATTTTTTTCAATGGGTACAAAATGTATCAGTCTTTGCATCTCAGTAGTAACCATATTCCCATACCCATCGCTTTTTTAACATGATTAACCATAACCATCGCTTGTCCTCTCATAGCCAGCCGTATTGCATTTAAACGTGCTCAGAACATTGCCAGCTTGCCGCTTTGAATGGCTATGCTGATTCGATGACCGAAGAAAAGGCCAGCCCTTTAACCACGAGAAGAGTCGAATAACCGTAACCTGTAACTCGATTGGTTCAAGTTAAAACTTATTTTCTGCCTTTATGTAACCCCAAGCGGCTCAAGCGTATGAGTTCCAGAAGTGTATGTTCATATTAATGATGATGGTTAGCTAGTATACAAGGAACTAATAGCAAAACAAAAAAGTGACGTAATTTTGACAAAAACAAAACCTAAAAACCTCCTAAAAAGTTCGAAACTTATCACTTTTCGAGCACCATAATGCAGTTGGTGACGTCCAATCGATGATAGAACTAAAGTAAATGCTAAAATAAAAACTGTAACAAACTGCTTGAAAAGTCATTTGTTAGAAACTTTACAGTTTCATTTGTGGTTGTTTTTTTTTTTTCAAAGTCACCTTTTTTATGTTTTGCAATTTAACCACTTAACCTAAATGTAAATCTGTTCAATATGACCATGCAATTCTGGAATACCTTGTATAACTCTCAGTTAGGTAAATGTTTAACACTGAAATTATATACGAGACAGAATTTGAGAGTAAGTTCAGAAGCAGATGCAAACAATACGATAACATCTGCCAAGTGTTTGTGTGGGTGGCAGGTTCACAAAATAAGCTTATCAAAGGTTGTTCACAGTGGAGCTATTGTGTTCACCCATACTGTGCTCCCACGTGTCACCCACGCAGGTACGAAAATACTCGCAGGTACGGGGTAGGGAAATTATGGCTGCCCGCCGAAAAGCTGAATGGGGAATATTCGAGCTATTTTAATAGCAGATACAGTTTTCAACATTATTTATACATCGTCGAACGGGGTAAATATTTAATGGAGTAAGAATGAGAATAAATAGCTCGTCGTTAAATAATACAAGCCGCACAAGTAAAAACTCGAGGCATGCTTGCTTGCTTCTGTGGATGGGTAACCATCTATAGCATACCGAGTTTCCTCCGTACCTCGTAAAGTACGTTAACGTCAGCTGTCATTTCAACTCTTTGATATGAAGCCAAAATCTGCCACCAGTCTTGCCAAGGGGTAGCGTTGCTGGGTTGTAGAGGTCAAATTAGGCGGACAGACGGTCGATGGAGCAGTCATGTGGAAGAGTGGAGACCGCGTATGGGCAAACATGGTGTAGGCGACCTGCGGCACGATGGATCGATGATTTGAAGTGGGTGGCTGGCAGCAGATGGATGCGGACTGCTCAAGACCGGGATGATTGGCGTTCTTTGGAGAGGCTTATGTTCAGCAGTGGACAATCAAAATGATGATAGTCAAAATGAATGAAAATGATGATGGTGAATGTGTGATGTGAATGGTGATAGTAGTAGTAATGTCAGAGATAGACAGTCGCTCTATGAGAATTCCTGGTATTCAGCTCCATCCGGAAAAAGGCTAGGAAGATGGATCTAATGTCGATGTTCCCACAGTTGATGGGTTGTGGAGGTCTGTGGTAGGCAGCCACTCCACGTAAAATACTGGTATTCACTTGGATGATCCGGATTGAATGGAAGCCGGTCCCAATATAGAAAAAAAAAACTAGGCAGATGATGATCGATGTTCACGTGTAGGAACCAGTCGCTCTATGTAAATTCCTGGTTTTCAGCTCCATCCAGACAAAGGCTAGGTAGATGGAATCAGAATTGATCTAATATCGATGTTCCCACAGTTTATGGGTTGTGGAGGTCTGTGGTAGCCAGCCGCCCCACGTAAAATACTGGTATTCACTTGAATGATCCGGTTTGAATGGAAGCCGGTCGCAATATAGAAAAAAAAGCGAGGCAGATGATGATCGATGTCCCCATACTACTCGAAGTATCATCTGCATAGTTCTCATATATTGTGATACTAGCTTCTGCCAGCGGCTTCACCCACGTGTTAGGACTGGGGAACTTATTCCCGGGATGAAAAGTAGCCTATGTACTATTCCAGACTACACTCAATCTATGTTCCAAATTTCAACAAGATCCGTTCAGCCGTTCTGGCGTGATTGAGTTGCAAACATACAACCTTTCGCATTGATGTATAATATTAGTTAGATTGTAAATTGCTTTCGATAATTCCACTGTTCGCATAAAAAAGCTTCACATATAAATACATAAATACATCAAAATCAATTCAAGCACACCACAAACATCTACACCATTCGTTTTCGTTATTTTCATCGTATCCAATAACGCAAGACATTTTAATGAATATGCAACGAATACCGTAAAAGAAAAAGCTCTTTAAAATATCTTCAACATTTTCAAAGATAATATTGTTCATGGCTATGAAGTAATTTACATTTTTGTCGTACGTGCTTCGAGTTCTTTGTACTTTGTGCTTCGACTGAAGTGCTGCACTCTATTTTAATAGTATTAGATTTCAATTTTTAATTTGTAAGTCTTCATTCCTGTATCATGTTTCGTTGTCAGGGTTAAGGCACACCCCTGATACTTACGAATCCATTTAATTGCTTATATACTCGTAGATACGGGGGATCTGTTAGATACTACAACTGTTAGTTTTTGCTAACTAAACTAAATACTGGTTATTGCCCGTCGCTTCAATTGCGTTTATATATATATATTCGCACAAAAATGTAGCCTATAACCGTCTCCAGGGTCCATCTATCTCTGTTTCGAAAAAATACCTGTGTTGCTGGGGAGTTTGTTGGCCACTTCTTCTCCACAGCTAAAACACTAGGAAGTGGTGACGGGCGGGCGTTTTGGGGGACTGTCTTTTGTAAAACTTGACGTTCAAAAAGTGCTGGCCCTCAGCCTAATTTGAATAAATGACTTTTGAATTTTACCGAAATCAGTTCAGTAATTTAGACGTGAAAGCAAAATAAACAAACAACCTCGTGTTGTCAAATAAGTTACGAATAATTATAGGTTAAAACCAAACGTAGGTAATAAACACCTTAAATGGATTAATAAATTATAAACAACTAGCTGATGCCCGCGACTTCACCCGCATGACAAATTATAAACTACAACCTTCCTCGAGAACCACTCTATCCATTGGTGAAAACAGCATGAAAATCGGTGCAGCAGTTTTTGAGATTATCGCAAACAGACAGACGCGGCGGAGGACTTTGTTTATAATATGCAGTGAAGTGATACTGTGATAGTGTTTTTTTCTTTGATAATTTAAAACCCAGTCTACTTTCATAGCCATATTTCCCTAAGCTAGTATTATATTTTCTTGTCTATTGTATCCAGTTTAACACAACGAAGTCCTTAAACTATTTGCCTATTTAGTTGGGACGAATCCCACTCTGCACGTACGTTTGCCACTTTACAAGCCAATCAACCATGAAAACGGGAACTAACGATTAGATAACATTTAAAGTGTGTTTTAGTTTACTGATATAATTAACTAGTTGACCCGCGCAACTTCGTCTGCGTCACATTTTCCATTATTGCTCCGCTCCTTTTTGTCTTAGCGTGATGATATATAGCCTATAGCCTTCCTCGATAAATGGGCTATCTAAAACTGAAAGATTTTTCAAATCGGATCAGTAGTTCCTGAGATTAGCGCGTACAACCAAACAAACAAACAAACTCTTCTGCTTTATAATATAGTATAGATTCACATACATCAACAATGTCTTTTAATCAATTGTTTTAACGATTAAATGATTATTAATTGTACTCTGCCGGCTCTAGTTTACCACGTGTAGTTCAATTTACATTTCTATCGTTAAATTCTACCTTTGCACGTGTAGGCAGGCACACTAATTTTATTCCTGGAGGCTTATTTAGCTGGGCAACTTATTAATGCTTGAGTGTGTATTTTTATAGTATGCCTGGCTTCTGCTAGCGGCTTCGTCCGCGTGCTCCCTAGGGAACATATTCCCGGGATGAAAGGTAGCCTACGTGCTATTCCGGACAATAATCTGTCTATGTTCCAAATTTCATCACGATCAGCCGTTCTGGCGTGATTGAGTGCTAGCTGACAAGTGATAAATAATATTGTTTTTTTTTTGTGTTATGTATATACTATTGTATAAATTCAAGTTCTTAAAACGTAACAGACAGATGTGTTGCTGGGGAGTTTGTTGGCTACTTCTTCTCCACTCCACAGCTAAAACACTTGGAAGTGGTGACGGGCGGGCGTTTTGGGGGACTGTCTTTTGTAAAACTTGACGTTAAAAAAATGCTGACCCTCAGCCTAATTTAAATAAATGAGTTTTTATAAAAAGTTGTTAATTAATTATAATTCTTTTACCCAAACCTTTTCCCAAATATATTGGAATTAACATTGAGTATGACCGAATTCGAAATTAGTAGATAACCAGTATTATGTGATAACACTGTCAGACTTTCGGTTTGTTGACTTTCAAAAATCTAAATATAAACCGGGATCAACTCGTACGTGCTTTCCGGGACATGAAGAAGTCACGGCATGTAAGGGATGGTCACCCATCCATGGAGTTCCTCGACCTCGACAAGCTTAACCTTAAAGATGGACTCGTGAGGTTGTTAGTATTTAGACTGGAGCCCTATCTATTGTAAGGGGCTATATTAAAAATAAAATAAAAAATAAAATAAAAATTGTTTATTGTTTCGAAAATCAGCACATAAGTGTATTATGAGGCAAGAACCCCATTAAGTAATTAACAATACTTGTGTTGGGGCCGACTCGCTACTTCCCCTATTTTACATTTACATAATTGAAACAAGTAAATAAATGAAAATAAATGAAAAAATATAAAAGGAAATAAATGCAAATTAAAAACTATAATAGATTTAAAGTAAATGAGTGCTCTTAGGATAGTTGCTCAACTGTGTATGTATGTGTGTGTGAGTGGTTGTGCGCGTGTGGGTGGGAAAGTGCGTGTGTGTGCATGGGAAGTGCGTGTGTGGGTGGGCGTGTATGTGTTTGTACGTATGTGTTTGTGTGCATGGATCCTTATTATGTGCTTTTTAACATGATCTACTCAGAATTAGTTCAATTTCCTCGTATGTCAATGTTTTTAACCATTCAGTTATTATATTCTTGCATTTATATTGAGCCTTTGGATGGAATTTTAATTTAGAATTTATTTTATTGTAGACATAGGCAGACTGACAAACATACTGTCTCTTTGCAAAAGCCGTGCGAACCCGCGATGAGTGGACCACCCTGTTATTGCCCCTTTTTTCCTGGTATGTTGGGTTAGGTGGGGTAAATTTATGCAGGTATAAAGTCATGTTTAATAGGTAAAGCTGTCTTACTGTTAACAAACCACACAAACTATATAGTCTGTTAGTGGAATATCTGTATGGTTTAAAATACATGACTTTTAAAAGTGACCTCTGGGCTCTTTCGAGCTCAAGTAGTTTAGTTTTGCCAGCTCCACTCCAAACCGGAATGCAGTATGTGGTAACAGATTGTGCCAGCGCAACATAGATTTTACCGAGCACGTCCGGAGGCATCACATAGCGTAGGGTTTTAAAAATCCATATCAATTTTCGCACACGAGAAACAGTATTATCAATCTAAGCCTGCCACGACAAACACTCATCAATAATAATGCCTAAGTATCTAGTAGATCGTTTTGAGTAACTCTGTTTAGGTCAGGGCTTGTCACGCTCTCGCGGATAGATAATATGTTAAATTCTGCACCTGGTTTAGATTTGGCACTTGGGGAAAAGCAGATGTAGTTTGTTTTAGAGATGTTTAAGGTTAGAAGGTTTGCTTTTAACCAGTTTATAATAATCGACAGGCCACATTCGGCTTTTTGGCGCACAATATGCCAAGATTGATCAGAAAAAACTACGGCTGTATCATCCGCGTAGGAGAAAATCTTCCCACCGCTTTCTCTGAGGTTACAAAGGTCATTTATGTACACCAGGAACAGCGGTGGGCCGAGCACACTTCCTTGTGGGACGCCAAAAACAACGTTTTCTTCTTCACTATACGTGTTTTCTATCTTAACCTGCTGCTTCCTTCCCCGAAGGTAGCTGTCAAAGAGGGAAAGAGCCGTACCTCTTACTCCTATGGCTTCAAGCCTCTCTATTAATATTTAACATCAAGCCTTTCAATTTGCCGATAATCGTAAGCTTAATTTCGTGAACACTGTATCGTAGCAATGGTAGTACCTACATATATCATCATCTGCCTAGCCTTTTCCCAACTATATTGTGGACAGCTTCCAGTCAAACCGGATTCAGCTGAAAACCAGTGTTTTACGTGGAGCGGCTGCCTACTAGACCTCTACAACTCATTAACTGGGCATCAAGATACTTCTTGTTAAGACTGGAGTCAGATTCACTGGCGTCTGACAATCCGTAACGACTGCCAAAGATCTACAAATGACAGTCGGGACCAACGGCTTAACGTGCTTTCTGAGGTACGGAGGAAACTCGATATGTTAAGATGGTCACCTATCCACAGACCAACCTCGGCAAGCGTTGCTTAACCTGAAAGATCGACCCGTGCGGCTGAAATTATTTAGCCACAAGCTCCTCAATAGCGAGCTAGTACCTACATACATTATGTTGAACAATGCCATATGTCCGCAGTCATACGAGTACCCTTTATGTTTCGTGATAAGAGCCCACAAGGACAGGCATACTGTGACGTAATAATAGAAATTAATTATGTTAGCACAGTAATCTATACTTTTTATTATTTACTAGCCTGTACCGCGGCTTCGCCCGCGTAATCTCTAGGGAACATACCTACTCCCGGAATATATATAACCTATTTACCCTCAAAGTTCCCGTTCCCATGGGATTTCATGGATAAAAACTATCCTATGTCCTTTCTCGGGTCTGAAACTGTATTCGTACATTATCCAAACTGGTTCAGTGATTTAAGCATGAAAAAGAGACAGACAGACAGAGTTACATTCGCAATTATAATATTAGTTAGGTTCTATAGTAATATTTACAAAGCTGAAGAGTTTGTTTGTTTGCTTGAACGCGCTAATCTCAGGAACTACAGGTCCGATTGAAAAATAGTTACATTGTTAGATAGCACAGATAGAGATTAGCGCGTTCAACCAAACAAACAAACAAACTCTTCTGCTTTATAATATTAGTACAGATACGGGGCCCCGAGCTACACGGGCCTCGATATGTGGACGCAAAGCTATATATTTGGTCCCGCTGTTTCCTTCATGGCCTGCCAAGACAGTCCTTGGCTAGTAGGGAGTAAAATATTACTCCTAAAAACTGGCCCCCCAAAAGTGTTTGATACAGGGCCCCTTTGAGACTAGCTACGCCATTGACCATGAGACAGACGACAATAAAATCATCGCTAATTTTACCCCAAAAATATTTTTTTTAAGATATTATTTTACCATTTTATCGTAATGGGTATACATATAAAGAAAGATAGACAGACGGACATGACGAAACTATAAAGTTTGACTATAGATCGCTAAAAAGTTCCGTCGAAATACAAAATACGATCCCTATCCTATTACCCGAACATATCAAACATCAGCTTTTTTACTTTATGAATCTCGTCGAGTATTATCAAATGATTTCTATACCCATTCACTTGAAGAGGGATTATCTTCACCTGAAAAATCTTCATAATTTTCGTTTTTCCTCGTCCCTTATTCGTGTTTTATTTATAACAAGAATGTTATTTTATTTGAGGCTCTTTTGATTTTTTGAAGAGACTGTTGTCTACTGAGCGTGCGGTCGTAGGATCTATTCCGAAGTGTTATTGGGTTATTTATTTATTTATGTACACACAAGACACTTAAAAAAGAAAAAGTATACAGAGAATAGAGCACAAAGGTACTGCTTATTTCATATGAAATTTCTTCCAGTAGACCTGCGACAAAGAAACAAAGAAGGAAACTAAAAATAGACTAAACTAACTTAACTGAAACATATTATTAACTAGTAATAAATACATCAGAATAAAATAAACATACAAACAAATATACAGAAATAGATTACATAAATACATAATTATAAAAAAAAAACATACCTTTAATATATATTATTATGGTATAGAAGAGAGATAGTGCTCTTTGACAGCTTTTTTGAAGATGGAAATATTTTTACTATGGTGTATGTTAGATGGGAGTGAGTTCCACAATCGCACTGCAAGAAAAGATTTGGGTTTTTCGTATTAGAAGTTGGCATTACCAACTTCCAAACTCAGGGCTGCTCTAGTGAGAAATTTAACAGACACTTTAATTTTAAAAAATACATTTATGGAACAAACACAACAAAAAGAAATAGCGAAATCGGTCCAGCCATTCACACGTGATGCGATGACCGAGGGAAATAGGAATTCATTTTTATATGTGGTAGGGGAGGGCGGGGCTGGTACTAACAAATTTTGTATTATAGTTTATATTTTCTTTGATAATGAACTTTTTAGTTTAATTTTTTATTGAAAACATGCTTTGGTTATTCAGCTATGATATTAGTAACAAAATACATCCGGTATGTAAGTGCTTTCAGAAAGAGAGCCATGAAAACCAAAAAAGTCATTTGTTAATACATGCCCCGCATTTGGGGCAAATATTAACGGAGCTGGGGTACGTATTAACGTAAGGGGCAATTATTAACAGAGACAAAAATTTATGAAATACTTAAATAAAACATCATTTACACGAATACAAATGTTTTATTATAGATATATAGTTATACATATATATATTTTAAGCCTAAACAAGTTAACACATAATTTAAACTTAACGTTTTAAAGTTACTAAACTTTTCATAATCAACAATCTTTAAAGTGTTCATAAATCAATACTAATTAACCACCATATCTACTGAGTATTAGAGCTTTTAAGCCTTCAAACATTTGTTAAAATAGTTTAAACTTAACAATTAAGTATTACGTAATCAGTCACATAAAATTTTTGGTATCAACAGTTTTAAAGAAACTTAATGAGTTACCTTAAACAATAAAGTATTTAAATCTACATTTATCAACAATAGGGAATATGCATGAAAAAAGTATTTAAGATCTGATCAGTTTACCTAAAAGTATTCGAAAATATAATACTAACTGTGAAATTAGAATCAAAATTGCTCGAAAAACGAACGAGATACAATTATTTTAAACAAATATATCTGTCCCTCTCGCGAAAACGCTGTTTTCTATGGCAGCTGTATAGTCGTCGTGTTATTTGACGTCACATTACGTATCGGACTTCTCTTTCTAACTGTAGTCTTTGAAGCTTTATAACTTAATAAATGATGAAGGTATTTAAAAAATAATTTCATGACTGTTTACTAGAGCTAATAAGTATTTTATTTTGCAAATAAAAAAATTGCATGCATATTCCCTATTCTTACAGCGTTAATTAATACTTTTTAGCATCAGACTTCAAGTTATACAGTCTTTAAGTTATATTAGTTTAAATGATCTTTATCTAATTTGTACTTAAAAGTAGACAGGAAATATGTACCTGTCTAGTTTGTTTTTGTCAAAAATTAATCAGAATACTCATCATCTGAGAAACAGTTGAGGCATATGTATTTTCTGATATCACCCTTGATACAGGTGATGTGAGCCCATCCTTTGCATAAAATACATTGTATCCAGTCAAGTCCAGATGTGTCGTCATTATAAGACTCGGCGCAAACTAAACAGCAGCAGGTATCTTCTTCACTGTCATCCTGAAGAATATGCTTCTTCACCTTTTCTACTTCTACTCTCCGGGTTGATTTACCTTTACCTTTCCCTTTACCCTTATTTTTAGTTTCAGTCTGACTGGTTTTTATCTTTTTAGATGATTTTAATTTTGCTTCTTCCTCTAAGGCCAATTTTTCGGGAGTATCAGTGAGAATAGTGGATTTCCTTGAACGCTTTCGTTTAGATTCGACACGTGGAGGAGCTTTTGGAAGCGGTCTTACTGTTTCTATATTAAATTTTTCTATAGGCTTCGTATTTGACGGTCCTGGTTCATTTGGCGGTGCTGATTCATTTGACGGCCCTGGTTTCGGATTTGATGGCCCCGGCTCATTCGACGGAACATGCGATAGCTGATCAATAACCTCTGAAATACTTATGTGAATGTCAGGCATGTTATCAAAAATTTCATTTTGAATTGAAGATTCTAGATTAAGTGATGGCGCAAAGTCACAGTCTTGAAATACATCTTCATTGCACGGCCAAATGCCAGCTTTTTTAAATGAATTGATGATATTGTTTTGAGTGAATGCCAGAGGAAATGCTTCTTTCACAATTCCAGGGAGATCGTAGATCGTCATTGTCTTCCCAGGATGATTAACCATCCAGTTCATTTGCTGTCGGCTAATATAATTCTTAAACGGTCCATGCACACCGACATCCAGTGGTTGAAGATTATGAGAACAATGTGGAGGGAAAGACAAAAGAATGATATGGTTGTTCTTTGCCTTCGTGACGACCTCCACATTGACATGAGAATGATGGTTATTCAACAACAATAAAACTGGTTCCTGCTCTGATGTTTTAACATGTTTCAGAAAGTAGTCAATAAATTTCGAAAATTCTTTTTCAGACATCCAGCCGGAACTATTTCCTAGACCTACACACCCGGGCGGCCCATTTTGGATGAATAAATCACTATATCTGATCCGTGGAAAAATGAACATACATGGTATGAAATTACCAATAGCATTTCCCGCTGCCGCAATTGTGACAAGAGTACCCCGTTCTGCAGATGTGACAGCTCCTACCTGCTTGGAACCTCGTTGAGCTACCACTTTCTTGGGTTTCTGCACCGTCGTCACTCCCGTTTCATCTACATTCCATATATTGTATCGTTGAAGAACTTCTCGATATTTTTCAAAAAACGAATGAACATTTGTACGGTTAAATGATGTTGCTCTGCTTAAGCTTGTCGCCTCAGGACTCCGTATAGACAAGGATGCGTTGCGTTCCATAAAACCAGCGAACCAATCTATGCCAGCCTTTCCGTCTCTTTTCCAAGATTCTGGAATATTATCTATTTTGTATGCAATGGCAAGCTCATAAGCTAATTTTTTGACATCATCTGGTAGCAATCCAAAATAGATATTAGAACATTTCACTAAATAATCTGCTATCATTTTTTCTTGCTCCGGATTGAAAACGAGACGATTTTTTTTATAACCCACTTCAACAGGAATCCCCTCCTTTTTTTCTTTACATATTTAAACAGTGTTACATGACAGATATTATATTCCGTAGCAACATCTCTAAATTTTCTATTTTTTGACAGAATTTCTTCGGCTGCCAGCTCAAATACTTCTTGAGACGTCGAACCTCGTGTGCTCTTCCTTTTGTAATTTCTCATCCTATAACAAAACACACTTATTGCACAAAACAATCGTTTAATATCAAACACCTACATATGGGGTAAGTATTAATTAACATGTTAATACTTACCCCGCTCAATCTGTTAATTTTAGCCCCAAGGTCACTTTTTATACTTCATCAATTACAGAAAATAATCTAGTAAAATTATTTACAAACAATTATAATAGTTTTAAAGTCAATAGAATAAAGATTAATTAAGGATAAACTTTGATTCAATTTAGCGAATAAATATATCTTAAATCAATTCATTACGACGTACGAAAAGTTCGTTTACCTGTAAATCCGAGGGTCCTGTGCACAACTATTACTAGCGACGGCCGGTCGACCACTGACCGGTCAGGACACGTTCGGCTGTGTATAAAGGGTATTCTAAACCGAGTCTCATACTTTTGACACTTCGCGTTTGGTGGGAATAAGCTTGTTAATACCTACCTCCGTTAAAACCAGCCCCGCGCTCCCGGAAAATGGCAGACCCTGTAAGATTATAATAAATCTTGATCAAATTATAATTTCTAGATATGTATAGTATGAGAAAATCGTTTTGTATTATAATATATCCCATCCAAATTCAACATGAGTTCTACAAATGGCAGCCGAGTTCATCATTTTAACGTAATTGGTGAGAGAAGTTCACGGCTTTCTATGGGTCACCCATCCAAACACCGAAACCGGCAGACGTAGCTCATTCCACCCGTACAGCCGTTACTAAGCCGAAGGTAAAAACCAGCCAAGTGCGAGTCACACTCGCACACGAAGGGTTCCGTACCATAAACCATAATTTTTATTATTTAGAATTGTTCATAGTGGGATTGCTACCATGTACCTTTTTAATTGCGAGTTTCCGATATTTTGGCACTGCTGCAAGCGCCATGATCACGGAGTATCTGAAGATCCTGCGGTTGGGATGTTATTGGCAGACATATCGGTCTACCCTCTTTCGTAGTCTTTTATTACGACCATCTCCGGTAGGTACCACTGTCCGTCTGTCTGTCTGTCTGTCTGTCTGTCGGTGTCACTGTCTGTCTGTTTTTATTATTTGTTGTTGTATAGCGGCAATAGAAATACACAATCTGTGAAAATTTCAACTGTCTAACTATTACGGTTCTTGAGATACAGCACGCTGACGGACGGACGGCTTGGTAATAGGTTTCCGTTTGGGTAACCCCTTTGGGTACGGAATCCTAAAAAGCTAAAATATCTATCAACTTCTGCGTAATTTCCCATCTTCCCATTTTCCATTACTGAAAAAGCAATGTATCAGCTAGTTTCTTTGGGTCGTAGATTATACGGGTCAGCTGGAGGAAAGGTCGTAATACCTACTGAAAATAAACGGTCTATGTCGTACATTTTTGCAACGTTTCTGATAACCTTAGAGGGATTTATATATTACTGGTTTGTGCTAGCCGTTTCGCCCGTGTTCAATTCGAATGTAATTCCACGGAGCAGAAAGTACTACCGAATGAAATATTCTATGTCTAAGTCCAGGCTATGGTCTACCCGTGTGGCAATTTTAGCCAAACATGTTTGAAAACGTCTGAACATATACAGACTTCATATGGTTATTGATAGGTTTAGTAGCATGGATGACAAATATACCGATAGTTGCGCTATGGGCATCCTTCCTAAGAGGTTAATCTACACTTATCTGGGTAGAGCCCGGAACGTGGACGAACCGCGGTCCGTCCGGAGCTCCAATAAATATCGATAGGTACATTTTACATGAACTCATCCAACCACGGACCGGACACATTCTGGGCACAGCCCGACTATAAATGAATCAAACTTAATTCGTTACTATTCCAGAGCCTAACTAAAAAATAATCGGGTCAAAAGTATGAAACTCGATATACTTTTAGCAAGCCTCTTATATAGAGTGGATCATCATTTGAGGTCAAGTACCTAATGTTTATTGGCAATACCACTTCCAAACTAACTGAGAGAAATATCGAAATCTTTCTCGTATCGGATAAACAATGTTGGGGGTGGAGAGCTTTGCGTTCACTTAGATTGGTACACAAGAGGTTACTGGTAGAGTTAGAAATGTTAGTATGAAAAGTCAAAGATAGGAAGACCGCGACTGTGCGTTCCCGTATAGCCTTCCTCATGAATAATAATCAATAATCATTTTTATTTGTATAACATATTAATACAGTTCTTAAATTAGTTCATAGTTCGCTTTGTTAAGCCGAAAAGCGCACAAATATAATTGCATGCGAAAAAGGGAAAAAGAAAACAATAAATATTAAGTACAACAATTACATCACATGCGAGAGGTCAACACAAATCATAATAAGTCAAAATAATGAATTAAAAGATGATAAATAAATAAAAACTAATATTATAAATGTCACAAAAAGGAGTAATTTTTGAAACAGCAAACTCTTCAGCTTTATTATATTAGTATAGTAGATGACAGACATGATACGTTATTGATCCAACGAAACCTCAAAACATAAGCCCATTGCTTCGTAAGTAGACCATTTACCAACAACAAAAGTCCAACCGAATCACTCGCTCGTTATCAACTCCCATTCAACGTAAAGAGGAAAAATAGCTGTCATATTTCAAACTCATCAATAAAATCCTTGAAGCATTCAATATTTTTCATCTTCACTCCGCAAATCGTTCAATCCTCATTCCTTCGTTCATTCTATTCGATGATGGCCGTCGAAGCGAACAACGCATTCATTCCTTTTGGAGCATAGAGTTTGGATAATCGCGCTGGGTGTGACTTGAGACGACAATGATGATAATATTTGTGGCTTATTGTGCCCTCATAAGAAAAAATTACGTATCGACATAAAACAAAGTAATCGATTTCCGACTTTAAGCTATTTATTTAATGTCGGTCATCGGTTACTTCGTTTTGTGTACACACGTCCTTTTTCTTATGACGGCAGCATTGTGCTGAACACAATTTGTCGGCTGTCGTAGTCAGAATAGGTTATTTGACTGCTAATCTAAATAAATAAATAAATAATTAATTGCAAGAACTTAGTACAATAGTACGATTTATGAAAAAATACGTACAATCGGTTGAAAAACAGTTACACGCTTTTGAAGTTATTATTCCAAGCTAATCACGCAAAACTTCGTTTGTAATGCGACTTGCTAGTGACGTCACACGCAATTAGTGCTGTTTCTATTTATTAAAGATTTTAAAACGTTCACAAATCTGTTATTTCTTGGGATTAAAAAAACCGATTACCTGCTGCGTCTTGATTTTTCTCTAGATTTTACAGGAATTTAGGTAATAATAAAATCTAGTCGAATACCCTATTTCCAAGGGCAGTCAATTTCAACTCACACTTACTGGCACCCTTAATTGGAATAAAATATCATTTATTTTAATAAATAAAATACAATATACTTTGCTTCTGCCAGCGAAAAAAGCTTTGTGTTATTCTAGACTATAATCTATCTCTGTTCCAAATTTCATCAATATTCGTTCAGACGTTCTGGCGTGATTGAGTAACAAACATCCAAACTTTCGCATTTAAATTTTTATTTTATAAGTATGTTGCCCCACACAAGGAATTTCTCATGTATCGTGGGTGCGTTTACAAACATACGAAGTCAAATACACAAACAGCCAGACCCGGAACAAATAGCTGTAGACTATACAAATATTTGTTCCGTGCGGGAATCGAACCCACGACACGCGGCGCAGCAGTCGATCGCCCAACCACTGCGCCAACCGTGCCATCAATAATATTAGTTAGATAGTTAGATTAGTGGTCTTAAGCAAATATAAAAAAAAATTGTATGGACAGTACCAGCTCAGTGCCCGCCGAGGCATCTCCGTGCTCTGTATTTTCGAGTGCAGTGTAAAGCAGTACCCGAGCACGTCATAGTATTGATCGAACGCTCCGCCTGTGTGTGCGTGATACGCCATCACTACGCCGCGTACCGACCTAACTTGAGCCTTCGATGTGTGCAACTTTCAGTTTGTGTTAACAGGTTTTAATACCGTGAGAGGGAAAGGGGAGGTCACGTTATGAAGGTTGGTTTCGGATTAATGTTCTGTGTGTAGTTAGTATGAATGTGGAGACGTTATCGCGTGGTTTAATTTGTTTTATGAATGCGGATTATGTTGCGTTTTAGTATTTTATTTTGATAAGCGTTTTGGATGAAAATTGTTTATTGGTGTAGTTTGATGGTATATTTGTGATAAATAATCAGCCGTACAGGTCGATCTTCAAGGTTAAGCAACGCTTGCCGCGATTGGTCTGTGGATGGGTGACCATCTTAACATATCGAGTTTCCTCCGTGCCTCGGAAAGCACGTTAAGCTGTTGGTCCCGGCTGTCATTTAGAGATCTTTGACAGTCATACGGATAGTCAGAAGCCAGATAACCTGACACCGGTCTTGCCGAGGAGTACCGCGTTACCCAGTTAAAGGGTTGTGGAGGTCTGGTAGGCAGCCGCTTCACGTAAAATATTGGTATTCAGCTGAATCCGGTTTGACTGGAAGCCGACCCCAATTTAGTTGAGAAAAGGCTAGACAGGCATTTGTGATAAATACTTACCTACATGAGATTATTTAACGATTGTGTGATTGTTTATTGTGACCTTAGTTTAGTATCTTAGCAATGCAAAAGCTCCACCACTGGAATTGAGGGCAAAAGTAAGTAGATTTACAAATGACCTTATTGTCTTTGAGTATATTTTAAACGATGTTATTTCAGTTTCACAGCCTTCATCTCTGTGTATAAGATATATTCCTGAGTCAAAAACTATCAACTACCCCAGAATCTAAAAATAACCACAAACACGAAACCAAAAAAGCTCATCATACCAATTCAGCTGGATTAAACAAATCCTGGAAACGTATCAGTACCTATGTTTTATACGACGCGATTCGTTGGCTTCCATTTGTAACACGACTCGACTGGAGGGCCTACAATATGGTACTGCAATTTCTTATCCTGCTGGCTTTGGTCGAAGTAATTGCTTGGGATGCGTAGTAATTTTTTTCGGGACTGAAATTGGATGTCAGAGTTTAGTTTTATGTTGAAACTTTTCTGAGCCTGTATTATTTTTGTATGTTTTTTTAGAAAAAGTCACTGAGGCCTGGAACACAGAGGGCATTTGGAGAAACACGGGTGGGTAATTGATGGAACAAGCAATAGTAAAAACATCACTAACCAGCGATGATTAAAGCATGCTTTAATTAACGTTTAACAAGTAGATACTGACTCCGACTAATTGTGTTGAAATAACCAGCACTCAGTTAATTAATTATGCGACACACAAATTAAGTCATGACCGCAGTACTTGAAAAAAATAATAATATAGGAAAAATGGAATAATTATTAGAACCATGGATTGAAGTACATAATATATTTATGTTGGTCATTTTTGTTTTAATTATTGATAGACTAGAGAATTGATAGCTATCAGGAAACACAGACTCCGGGAGGGAATTCCACTCCTTAGCTGTACCTACGCAATATGAATGTTCCGTTTTGCGCGTGTTCTTGTAACTATCAACACACGCAGACTCTGTCAAGAAACACTCTTTAGAGAGCGAGCCTATTGTTTACCGGGCACGAGTTCAGACTCCGGGTTGCTACTGAAAAACCCAATAACACTTTGCCCGACAAAGGCAAAGGTCACGAACATACAGGTCTACTAAACTACTGCCTACATTATTATTATTATTTTATTTTTTTACTTTCTCGGGTCCCTGGATACCCGGTCCTTTGGTAGGCGTACGAGGGGCCAAAACCAACTCGCAGAGGCCCCGTTAGACATTTCAAATGTAATGTGGCACCAACCGGCGATTATCCCTGTGTGCACTGAAAGTATTCCCAAGGAAAATCCCCGGTTGGAGCAGTACTATTGCAGAATATGGAAACAAAAAATTAATTTATAATCCGTGGTGCTTGGCAACTGGGCTTAACCCAGTTGTATATGTCCCTTGGTGCCTATTGGCCTGACTCAGATCCGAGTCTCCTGCTTGATACGGAAGGAAGTGGAAATTAAATTTATTTTTTTCCTACTCCTCCGCTGTACCTTCTGATTAATTTCGATACGGGATCCAAGACAGTTGAATCGTTTCTCCGGGACTCCTCGGGCTTCATTAGCTCGGCGTTTTTCTGGTGGTCGCCACTGTTGATTCTGGCTTACAGGAGTTGCAGTGGAGGGGATTGTGTGGCGGGCTGGTTCCAGAAAAAAAAATGAAAAAAACCAACCTAGGCCTGACCGCAGATTAGATTTGTTTCTGCCGTCTGCGGCCTACGACTCGACTAACCTCGGGCGTTCGGCGCCGCTGAACCGTATGATGAGAACTTATGATGACAGTCACTCTCGCACCAATGACATTGACATCTTCTCCAATACCTTGGCTCCGTTTCGGAAGCATCTTTTGTACCAACTTGTGGATCATTGACATTATATTACTTACCTATAAAATTTAATCATGTAAATAATACAATTTAATGTAACTTAATACAATTTAGTGTAATTTAATGTGATGGGTTTGGGTGGTTTAGTGGACTGATAATCGTTTATTATAGAAGAACTATTGGCCCCTGCCTGACCACTAACAATATACACGGCTTTTATTTACATTATTATCATCATTATCACATCAGACGAAAGACCTCGACTGCTGGACATAGGCCTCCTCCAAGCGTCACCACAACGACCGTTCCTGTGCGTCTCGCATCCATCAGCTACTCGTGACCCTCACCAGTTCACCGGTCCACCTTGTGGGCCTGCCAATGCTGCGTCTTCTGGTACCGGTCGCCACTCCAGAACTATTCAGCCCCATCGACCATCTTTTCTGCGAGCAATGAGCCAAACTGCCAATAGGGAATATGCATGAAAAAAGTATTTATAATCTGAACAGTTCATCTAAAATTATTCGAAAATATAATACTAACTGTGAAATAATTAGACTCTAATTTGCTCGAAAAACGAACGAGATACAATTATTTTAAACAAATATATCTGTCCCTCTCGCGAAAACGCTGTTTTCTATGGCAGCTGTTTAGTCATCGTGCAATTTGACGTCACATTACGTATCGGATTTCTCTTTCTAACAGAAGCCTTTGAAGCTTTATAACTTAATAAATGATGAAGGTATTTAAAAAATAATTTCATGATTGTTTACTAGAGCTAATAAGTATTTTTCGACACATTTGCTCATAAAATGCATTTACGAAACCTGTACACATTGTTCGAAAGTTCAAAATTACGGACCATACAATGGAGCGTGCGGTAAAGTAGGTACTCTCGCCTAAGTACCTACTTTACCGCACGCTCCGATGCATGGCGCCGTGCGTAATCTTTACGGTATTTTTTTTAATGTCCATAGACAATATAATTATATGAATTCAATCCGTCTGCATCCTTCAGACAAAAATGCTTCCGTCTGCGTCCGTTCCGGAAGCCTTTCATACGCGTTTTTTTTTTGCGAAGGACTTTTTGCTCAGAAGGTTTGTCGCACTTTAACATTGAAGAAAAACTGAGACAATAGATGTAGTTCTTATTACCCGACTGTTACACTTATGTTTTTTCGAGTGTATTTATGTATGATGTCATATTTCTTTGACACACTGTAGCCTTACCCTGTGGCTTCATAGATTTTAGCTTGAAAGGTGTCGTTTGATTCGTCTAAATAGTGAGAATGATACTGGATAGGTATATAAAAATTAAAATATCTGAGCTTCGGTGCCATTTTAATGACTTCAGCTTTTATAACCTGTTGAGTGGGGTATCAATATAAAGGCTCGAGGAGACAATTTAAAAAATGTAACTTATTAAATAAATGATTTTGTCAAAAAAATCCGATTGGTATATACAATATAATATAATTCTACTAAAATGTTTCACGCAGACGCAAACGGAAGCGCGTTCTTATTTTAAAAACTCTACGCACTATTCCAAACACACACTCCCCATTTGCAAATTCGCGCCATTTTCAATTAGAAACGTCAAAGATAGTTGCGACTTTTAATTAGAATATGTGTTCAAGCGAGGAATCAGATTTATAATATATAGAATCTACTCTTGAATGAGGCGCCAATTGCAGAAAATGGTCTCTTGCCGCCAAAATCGTGAGAACGCTAAGTATTTAATGATTAACAATAATTTTTAATAGATAGGTAATGAAAAAGTTTGTTTAATTATCTATTTATATAATGTGTCGAAAAACGTTGTATGACACACGAGCGGATATTGGTCTTTACAAACTCGTGACTATGGTAAACCCTTGACTTCGTCTCGGGCTTACATTTTGTCTAGGTACTCGTTTGTAAAGACCAACTTACCGCTCTTGTATCATAAATAACTATTATTTTGCTAATAAAAAAATTTGCATGCATATTCCCTATTCAGTTTGGCGATCCTTCGATCTATGTTGGTAACCTACATCCCTGCTGATATTATAAATGCGAAAGTAAATCTGTCTGTCTTCATGCCACAGAACCGATTAGGATGTAATTTTGTACAAAGATAGTTTGATACCCGAGAAAGGACAAAGGATAGTTCTTATTCCGGAAACCTCACGGGAACGGGAACTACGAGGGTCATCATCTGCCTAGCCTTTTCCCAACTTTATTGGGGTCGGCTTCCAGTCAAACCGGATTTAGCTGAATACCAGTATATTACGTAAAGCGGCTACCTACCAGACCTCCACAACCCGTTAACTGGGTAACACGGTACTTCTTGGCAAGACTGGAGTCTGATTTAAAGGCTTCTGACTATCCGTAACGACTGCCAAAGATCTACAAATGACAACCAGGACCAACGGCTTAACGTGCTTTCCGAGGAACGGAGGAAACTCGGTATGTTAAGATGGTCACCCATCCACAGATCAACCTTGAAAAGCGTTGCTTAACCTGGAAGATCGACTTGTGCGGCTGTTAATGTTTAGCCACGAGTAAATAGGTTATATATATTCCGGGAGTATGATCACGCGTGCGAAGCCGCTGGCATACGCTAGTATTAAAAAAATAATTAAAATTGTAGCCCTTTCTGTCATAGTTAATCAGCAACGAAAATAAATTATCACCAATATTTTACTTGTCCTATTAAAACATTATCAAGGTTGCTCAAACAATTAATTTGAATAAAAAAGAAGCGTCACGTAAACGAGTTACAAAATTATCAATGCCGGTGAATACAATAGCGGCCATTTTGAATTGACCATAGAACACAGAGTACGACTCTGCGGGCACTACTAGAAACGTAATTGTCAAAACTGTTCACACAAACCGTAAGCATAGACAATGGACTAAGCAATGCACTCACAAAAATGACTCTCCGTGGAAAGAGACTAAGCGACGGTAGATATTATAGTACACTACTGACGGCACGTTCCCTCTTTATCTATTGGAGTTTGGCCTGTTCTCACTACATACCCAGTAGGAAAGTTCAAATTTATGATATACTAGCACTCCGTCCGCGACTTCGTCCGCGTGGGTTTAGGATCTCTATTCTTTTGCAGTAAAAAAAAAGAATTTTCAAAATCGGTTTAGTATATTCAGGGATTACCACCTACAACCTCACTAACTTTACCGCATTCTACTATTACAGTATAGATCATAAGTTCTTCGGTCGGTGTCACCGTTCACCTATTGAAACTGACAAACTATGACCGCTCTTAATATGGAAGCGGCAGCCAAAACGTGTCCTCTGCGCATATTGTCTGCACGAACACGAATATTATAAACTAGCTGGTATGTGCAACTTTGTCTGCGTCACATTTCCATTGATACTGTGCTTCTAGAAGTCGTAGCGTGATGTTAATATAGCTTATGCCTTCCTCTACAAACAAAACACTAAAAGCTTTTTTCAATTCGAACCGTTCCTGAGATTAGCCGTTCAACCATACAAACAAAATCTTTCATAAAATCTATCACCATCAGCTCAAGTATGGACTTTACAAATGTGTATTTAAAGTTAATTTTTCAATTACCAACTATAAAGGCCTTAAAAAACTTGGGTTGCAAGGGAATATGAACTTTATGAAATGTGGCATAGAGTTGGCTTTTTAATAATTATTTTAAAACCTGAATTCAAATAATATATGCATACTTGTAGCTGCCAGCACTGCGTTACCGGACTCTGTGGTTTTGACAAACAAGGTGGTACGAATTTGGTTGATTAATGCTCGATATTCATGATATTCTGCCGGGAATTTGGATAGGTATTTTGAGAATTGGGGGAGAATTAGTGAATGGACAATACCTGAGGGCCAATTCTAGTAATTTTTAAACAACTTTCGCATTCGCATGTCAATCGCAAACTGTCAAAAAAGCCTCAATTTCCATACTCTTTTGACTGTTTGCGATTGAGATGCGATACAAATGCGAAAATTAGTAGTATTGGCACTCTGGTATTCTAAATTATAATTTATGGTAACCTAATCATTTGCATTTACTATATATCACTCTTGGGAACTAGAACTGGTAATACCTATGAATTTGCAAATTACATCATTGTCGCTGTCAAAAGCTATTTGTTCTATACCTACAAAGCAGACAGGTAATGGTGTAGCGGTATGTACCTACGAACTAGAAAAATAACTGACGTCACAAAAATCCTATATCGCGCTATCAAAGTTCCGTGCGATTTGAAAATATGCCTACAACCACACAACAGTCCGAAAACAACTATCGGACAGTTGCCCACATAAGCAAATCAGCAAATGCCACTTTCTGCACTGGGCGGAGCAGTAGGGAGTGTCAGACTCACTGACTAAAATACATCTGTGTTCCTCCTAATGCCCTTTGCGTTCCAGGATCGCGGTGACTTTTTGGAACAAATTCCGCAACCAGGAATCGGCTACCGTGGCTGACTAACGCTCACAGATTCTCGGCTATGTCTGTGAAGGCTCCTTGAAGAAGCTTCTGCGCTTCTAGGCATTTTGGACGCAAACTTTGTTGTCTATTCGCCTTTTGTTTTGTGTATTTTCTCTCTGGTAATGTGTCTGTGTGTCTGGTAATGTATGTATGTAAAGATACGCATATTCCCGAAGTTCAGGTTTTATTAAAGAACTACAGCTAAATGATATTTTTATTTATTTATTTGTTCTCATGCACACTACACATTTTAGAATTAAATTATTGTCTGTTTTTGCGCATGAATCCGTTAGAGCCTGTCCAGACGGGAGCGTTTAAGACGCGAGTGCCCTCGCGCGTGGATACTCGCACATTCCCGAGGTACTAGAGCTTCATCCACCCCGTACAGATGCTCTCGTACATTGAGCCTAACATAAATTGAAACGCGCGAGTGCTCCCATCTGGACAGGCTCTTAAGGCACCGCTGCACCGCAAACAAACGAACGATGGCTCACTGCTGGGTTAAACGGCGAGTAAGACTAATCATTAGGTTTATTCAGTTCATAGTCAAGCCATGCCAGAAGAGTCTAAAGCGTCGTCCTTACAAAGTGACTATTGCGCGTAGATGAATACGTGATTATCGCGTTCAGTTGTAAAGCCAACGCGACCGCGTGGGTGCACCGATAAAGGGCCTTCCGATTGTTCTGAACTAATTAAAGTGACGATCACGTATTCACCCGATGATCGCTTACTGAGGGCGGCCCGAATTGTGGACACTGATGTCCATAAAATTCAATAGATCCTTAAATAATAAGTACACCTAAAAATAAAACAGAAAAGACTGCAAGCTAACATTCAATATTTACCCAAATAAACTCCCAATCTGTAAAACCAAACACTTTAATACACGTCGGGCCAAAAAAAGGGAACAACAAAAAATCTTAATACGGAGTACGTGAACATGCTCAATAAAGCCGACAATTGCAAATATACCGAGAAAGTGGCACAGTTCGTGTTTGTACTGTCGACATTGGGTGGGTTTTCGGCACTCCAGTACACTGGCGGGTCGAATGAGGTGAACGTGAATTTTTAATGTGCACACGTTACGTTACGTTAACGTGCTGACATGTCGCTTTTTTGGGTGTTTGTTTGAATTGAATAACGTGGTGTAAGATTCACGTTTTATTATTTATCAACTGAATTTTATATTTTGTTTGTTTTGTTTAGCCGGCCTATTCTGTTAACACCTTACCGTGAAATCGTGGATTGAGCTTGAAGTGATCTGCATAATTATTTTTTAAGGATTGACAGCTCACTTCTTGTTCAATTTACCAAAGTACCAAAAAACGATGAATCTCCTACAGAATACACTGTTCGTGAACTTTAGTTCATGATCTCTCTGGAACTGGCTCTTTAGAGCCATTTGCAGACTTTTTGGCCTGTTCAGACGACATTGACTTGCTCAGATTTAACTGACTTATTAGGCTGAGTCGGTATTGTCTTGTTCTGTAACCGGCTTTAAAGATCATCTTTTTTTATTTAAGTATAAACTTTGCCAGTTTCACAAACCAAGAGTCTTAAAAATAACTAAATTTTAGTCTCATTTATTTGGCTAGTCAATTAGCCCTGTCTAAATTCCTACCGAAACTGAACAGTCAAACCATCGTACTTATTCTGACGCTGAGATCTACGGTATCTTAAAGATTCATGACGTAATAAAATAACAATGCTATCCCCACAATAATGGCCTCCAGTATAATCGCGTGATGAGCTCAATCTGCCTCGAGGGTGATGTCGAGATACTCGTGTGTTCTCCGCATAACATGTTCCTACCCTGAAGCGATGACTCTTATCGTACAAGAGAACACGCCTGAACAAATCTCTGAAAAAATTGACTTCCATCTTGTTGAATAAGGGTAGTCTTGTTAGACAAATCGCTGTGGAAATATGTTATTTTTGTTTTTTTTTTATCATTATTCTCAAGATATTTTATACTTTGTAGGTAAAGTTTTTTTCTAGATTGTTGGTTGTATTTTTATAGAAAAGGTTTTTATTTTTCACTTTTTAGTGGTACCTAACCTAACAACGCCACTGAAGAGTCACAGAAAAGCAAAATACACAATTTCGTTAACCTGGATGATATATTTTTTCCAGCCATTTTGATTTATCAAACCAAACTACTGAACGGATTTTGGTGACATTTCTGTGGGACCAATCGGTAAGTATCCATTCACAAAAAGAAGCCATTATTTATACCTGTTAAACTAAGTTGAAAGAAAGGCAATTTTATCATCAAGATAAGGAAATGGGCGCTTTTCCTTCCCGGAAATACGAAGCCTTCCTAGCGCCGCGGATCAAGCTTGTAGCTAAATACAACACGAGATCTTTGCGGAAAACATCACGGTCACAAAATTATTAAAAGCTATATTCCCGACTGAACCCGAGGAACTGGGATGCTTCCCGGGATATAGGATGCCAATCATGGACGGATCCATGATAAGCGCCTCAAAGCCCCCCAAAAGATCGAGATTTCTTTTACAGACTACATCTTTACTAAGTCATTGAGGAATTTACGAGAAGAAATCCAAGGAGGCGTGTTATCTATAATATAAAAATGAATCGCTGAATGTGTTGCTAAGCGTAAATCTCGAGAACAGCTGAACCAATTTCTATAATTCTTTTTTTTGTTGTGTTTGTTATTTTCAGGAAAAGGTTTTTATGTAAAAAAAAGTTGCCAGTTGACGGGAGCGAAGCCGCGGGGGACAGCTAGTGCGAAATAAAAATTTTCGTGTCTTTTTAGTGTTTACTTTGCTAAACACCTACCCTCAGTGAGATTAAGCCCTCCCAACGGCAATCCTGGATCCTCCCCTGAGGCCAATGACACTACAGCGAAAGTGTAGCATACTATCTATGAAAGAAGTTTCTTCATCGGATTTGCCGTCCCGACTAAAAGAAATAAATGATAAGTCGATAAGTTTCTACTAGATCTCTGGAAATAGGTACTTTTTACCATTGATAGGCATACGTTTGACCACTATCTCACCTGATGTTATGCGATGATGATGATGTATTCTTCCAGAGATTATCTTTTAATACATAAAACAACCTATATCACTATTATTTTTGTACATAACATACACTACGATGCTAAGAACAAAAACAAGGAAGTTACACAAATTTTGTTAATTATTATTATTATTTTAAATACATTTAAACATGCTCATCTTTATTACTTTGTCTAGACATGGATTGACCTCTCTTTGAGTTCTGCATTCTCAGTAAAATAGCCAGGCTTGTTAGCAAAATTCCTTTACTATAGAAATCCTATGTGACAGCTCTCTGTGTGGGTTTTATTCTTTGCTTTCGCTTTGAGCCAAACCAGTAGCGACATTGATAATGTTTGAAATGGTTAAAACTTCTACGAACTATTCACGTTGGAAGAATATTGAAACATTGGACTTCTGCCAACCTTAATTCGAGTATTGACAGGCACAGTCAAACTAACTACCAGTTAACTAGTTATGTAAATTTCGAGACGCTCGTGGCTAAATAATAACATCCGCACAGTTCGGTCTTCAAGGTTAAGCAACACTCGAAGATACTCAGTCTGTGCATGTCATCTATCACATACCCAACTCAAGAGACCAATTACAAAGGCAAATCAAAACATGTAATTGTGAAATCACACCTTTCGCGCTGATATTCCTTGAAAATAAAAATTACTGGTCAACTACTACCGCCTAAATATCCTACATCTCGAATACACCAGACCTATGGACCTATAAACGGTATAATACCCATCCCTTTACATAATCAGGCACGCGTGCCGACCCACAAATCCGCCCGAATCGTCACGGCTTTACAAAAATATGTAAAGCAACTTATATCACTACTGTCACAGCCAACAAGCTTACCGCCACAATCCTACATCTTATTACATAGTCCTTTTGATGGGAACGGCCGCTACCCATCCCATCGTTCATGTTTAAAAAGATAGACAGGATTATCTGTTTCATGTTCGTTTCTATATAGGGCTCGTAGCAAAAGGCTACGGCGTAGGCCGGTCTACGACGCTGTGCTACGCAGTATTTTTTTTAGGGTTCCGAACTTACATATACGTTACTATTCGTATGTATCTGTCTGGCTACCCAGCTAGCAGTATATCTTTATATCCGTCTGTCACAGTCAATTTTCTCTATGTCTAATGTCCGGTTCAGTGTAATGGACATTGGCCGGGTTTGGGCCGTATGCTGCCCAGACATGGAAGTACTTCCAAATGATTACTTGCATTTATTTAGTGAATTTACCTACTTGCTTATTTTGATGAGCTTTCGTTTACAGACTAGTATTAGCCAAAGGTACATAATGCACTATGTGTTTATCCTGAGCAGCGTTTGGCCCAACTCCCATACATGGATGGTCAAGTCCTTTGGTACAATGTTTACTTCTATGACCCAAACACTGTTCTATTATTTAGTTAGTCTATTTAGTCTAGTTGTGTCATTTCACACCTCGAATTAAGGTTAGCAGATGTCCAATATAGTTAATGGAAGTAGAAGATTAAACCGTTGGTTTCCATTCGTAGAAGTAACGTTTCTACGAGTATCAATCACTCAAAACAAAGTGTAACTACCACAAAAATTGATGTCACATTGAATTATGATTTTTAGTCTATTTTACTGAGAATGCAGAGTTCAAGGAGAGATCAATCCGGAGGCTGCTGTAATTTCATAGCCATGTCGAGCTCATCTGTCTTATCTATGTAACTGGATGACCCGAGCAACTTCGTCTGCGTCACAGTTTCCATTACTGCTCCGCTCCTATTTGTCTTAGCGTGATGATATATAGCCTATAACTTTTCTTGATAAATTTTCTATCTAACACTGAAATAATTTTTCAAATCGGACCAGTAGTTCCTGAGATTAGCGCGTTCAACCAAACAAACAAACTCTTCTGCTTTATAATATTAGTGTAGATATAGATTTATATCATATTATCATGTTTTTTTTAATGGGTGTTGCTCTTGACTCCAGTCTTGGTCAGAGATGACAGAGACAAAGTTTACGATGGAGCGAGCTTACCCAGAAGGAGCCTGTTGACTCTAACTTTGAAGAGAGGGTTGTAAGCGTTCGGAAACACAGACGCAGGCAAAGAGTTTCACTCCTTTGCTGTTCAGATTATAAAAGACGTTCGGAAACGCTGAGCCTGACATTTATTTATTTTAAATTTAAGTGCTAATTTTTTTATACATCCTGCTTTGCACAGCGATTAGTTTACACATGTAGCTGCTAATTTTACTGATCAGATGCTGAGTATGTCATTTAGCTTTGAGGAGAATCCATTGACCTCTCTCACTATAGTATGGTGTATCGTTAGTTAGTAGATTAGCTAATGGATAATAACAGCCGCTCGGGTTGTGATCGTCATGGTTAGGCCATTCTTGCCGGAGTTGGTCTGTGGATGGGTGACCATCTTAACATACCGCGACTCCTCCTAGCTTCGGAAAACAAGTTAAGCCGTTGGTCCCGGCTGCCATTTGTAAATCGTTAGCAGTCGCTACAGGTAGTCAGAAGCCAAAAAATCGTATACCGGTCTTGCCAAAGAGTACCGTGTTACCCAGTCAAATGGATTATGGAGGTCTTAACGTAAAATACTGGTATTTGGCTGAATCCGGTTTGAGTGGAAGCCAAACCCAGTCCTCCGCCGCGTTTATCTGTCTGTCTGTTCGCAATAAACTCAAAAACTACTGACCAATTTTCATGCTGTTTTCACCAATAGATAGAGTGGTTCTCGAGGAAGGTTTAAGTATATAATTTGACAAGCGGGCGAAGCCGCGGGCAAACTAGCAAGTATATACTTAATTGCACACCGAAACAATAATTAAACAAAGACTACAAAAACACATATCTATGGGCAAATTCACAAAAATATATTACCAAAATAGTTAACTTGTAGGTAATAGTCCATTAAATGGACGCCCTAGTTTCGACTTTCTGACCCTTTTAGACAACCAACAACGCGACGTTTAATTTTTCCTACAAATATCATAGCCATCACGATTTATTAGCTGTACTGCGACTGTATACTTTAATTTCCTTTTCAAAATAACTTTCTAAAAAGTAAATCAGATTTCAACGCCATCTAATTAGAACTCACTCAACTAAACGAATCCCAATCACAAGTTTTTGTGTCAGTAACAAAAAGTAAAGCTATTCCAGAGAAGTCGACGAGTGTCGTCAATCGATGTTCGACGTCAGACGACGATCGATGACAAGACGCGACGTCAAGAAGTCGCGTCGTCTGTTCACGCCCTAAGGGTCCGTAAAGGGTGAGGACTGAGAAGCTTGCGCGGATACTAAGGCGGACATGAAAGATTAACCAATCTGCCTAGCGTTTTCCCAACTACATTGGGGTCTATTTCCAGTCTTACCTAATCCTAGTATTTAACATGACCTTCACAATCCAGTGACTGGCTAACACGACACCCCTTGATAAGACTGGTTTCAGATTTTCTGACTTGTAACTTCCCATAACAACTGTCAAAAGATTTACAAATGACAGTTGGAGTGGAGCCGTTCCCTTGTCCAGCTTACGGTGACTATCCATTAAATATCAATACTATTCAGCTTCACGAAACCATGTCGGCAAGCGTTGATAACCTCGACTTGGCTGTTTTTACTTAGCCACGAGAAAAATCAAAGTATCAAATATATGAAACCGCTGCGCTGTTTACGTCCAGAGAAGAGTACGTGTGGTGGTGCTAACACTCAGCTATCAAGCGATCGTCTATTGTTTAACCGTGAGGAAACACGTCAAACGTCTCCAGCACCACACCACAGACTACTTCTTTTTATTCAAAGTTCTTTCAGTCCATCCAAAGCTTCTCTGGTAAAATCGCCGACAGCAATAAGAACGCAATTGTACCCATTGAATTAAGTTTGTGTACCTTTTTTGGTCTATCTAGCCTCTACTGTCAGCTAATAATAGCTCGCGATGCTCTGTGGCCACGTAATCGCTGCCGTCACCGCGCTCGCTCCCGCCACCGCGTGTTCACTATGAGCACGGCCGTAGTCGTTTATCAGCTACATCGTGCTGACGTCACACCTCAGTGATTGATCGTGGGCAAAGGAAACGCTGACTCATTTCTATGTCTACATATTTGGAAACGAAGGAAGTCTGTACATGGCTTTATTTTATATCTACTGAGTATAGTTATGGAGTACTGACAAACATTTTTCCTTTTTTCATGGTTGGGAAATCATTAAATGACTCCTCGCGCTCTGGGCGGAGCAGAAGGGAGTGTCAGACTCTTACTGACCCATACGTGTTCTTCCTTATGCCATTTGCGATCCTTTCGAACAAATTCTAAATTCTGCAACAGAGTTCTGACTTACCTACAAAACTTGTGTATTTAAAGCTCCCGCTCTGGGCGGAGCAGAAGGGTGGGTCACACTCTTACTGTCTATAACCCATCCGTGTTCCTCATAATGCCTTTTGCATTTCGGGGTCACGGTGACTGTTTTGAACAAATTCTGCAATCCTGGTAGGCGGCCCTAGAAATATAACTTTTGTGAGGCGCATTTATTTTAAATTTTTCGAGCAGTCAGCGGCTGAAAGTCTGACATCAGTATCATCGAGAGATATCATGTCACTAGGTTGTGCAGGTGAGATAGACATTCTCATCCTTTTTTTTTTTTTTTTTCATCATCATCATCATCTCAATCTCATCCTGAGACTGGAATTCAGCTGCATCGAGTTAGACTGAAAGTCGTTCAAAAGCAACGGGTTCTTAAGCTCGAATCCTTCATTTTACTCTGGGAGATTTTATATAGCCTCCTCGAGAAATGGGCTGTCCACCACAAAAAAAAAATTCACACCACCTGCACAAAATCTTCAAATAATTTGACATGTAAACCTAACCTTAAGTACGTCATTCAAACCCGCGAGCGGCTCCCGTCCGCCTCCACTGCTAGGTGCAGCGAGCGCAGTCAAAATGCTTTCCAAATTCAAATCACATTATTAACCGGTGGGTAATAATGAAATTCAGTACAATATAACCCGATAAACTGGAGCCACAGCTTCGGACGCGCGACCTGCTTCTTTGGCGGCGCGCCACCTGAGCACAATTTTGTCGCAGTAGGTGTGAAAAGTAGAGTATGCTCCTCAGGGATAAAGGTGTCTTTGACTTGAGCTAGCTGGAATCCCTCGCTGCATTCCAGATTCTTGTATTAACTCCCTCGCTTAGCTTGTGAGTTAAACTTTAGACTCCCTCGCTCGGGATTCAATATGACGCCCGTGTCATGAGACACTGTGACACTGCTTTATCCCCTCGTTTCATAATCTCCTAATTTCAATTTGAACCAGTAGTTCCTGATATTACCGCGTTCAACCAACCAAACTCTTCAGCTTTATAATAATAAGTATAGATCACGGTATAGATATAATAAGTATAGATTTTATATGACGCCCGTGACATAAGACACTGCTTTATCCCCTCGGTGCATAACCTACTAATTAGATTATTATGAAGACTCCAGCTACTGACTATTTATGGAGACTCCAGCCAAGAGTGACCTTCAAGCAGACTTCTCTGGAGTCTAAGCAAGCTATGCTGGACTTATTAAGAGGTTGGAGAGGTTACCTGTTACTTTTTGTAGCCGGTCAGTGTCAGGGCGCAAATAGCCGTCGCGACGCAATAAAAATTGAATACTTTTATTGAAAGAGAATGTCATCCCACGAAATCCTATTGGAAGGTTCGCTTTTGAGCACTTACTCCCCTGATGGAAAGCGATTATGTGGTCAACGATGAACCACTTTTGCCCAGGATAACCTACTCGATCATGATTTAAAGACTCCCACGAAAAATCAGCTAAGTTGATTAAAAGCTTTGACAATTTCACGAAAAATATTCCTATATTTCGATAAAAAAAAACAAATTATTCCGTCTTTTACGGCTCTCTACTTTCAATAATTTTATCAAAGGGTTTTCCTCGCTCACGCGAAAAATAATGCAAAATAACTCGAGGCGGGAGTACCGTGCGTCACCACCGGTGTTTTCGCTACAAACGTAATATCGCTCCATTTTTTTATTTGCTGCTCGTATATTTTTTTTTTTTTTTTTTCCATCTTTATTGGTATAATAATCGGGGTTTTTATCCCAATGGATACGCCAACCCCATCATGCCTTATACAGACTACTACAAAACATTGCTTGAAACTTAAATTTAAGAAGAATCTTAATCAACACAGTACACCAACTCGCTAAATCTTTTCGCCACATCTGACGTCGGTTGCGCTAAAATTGACTGAATTAAGCCAACTTGTGAAATATTTAAATTAAACTCGTTGACTAAAATTCTCCTTTCCTCTTGGTTCTTGACACAATCCATCAGCAAATGATGTACATCCTCAAGTACATTGCATGTGTTGCAGTTGGGAGAACTTACTTTCTTCATGAGAAATGCAAATTTTGCCGATGGATAGTGTCCAGACCGTAATCTTACAGCTAACTTAACATAACTTCTACTTAACCTGCTACTGTCGAACCAGGGCACTTGAGGAAGCTCATTTTGAACTGTTTTGTACCATATTCCTTTGTCTACTGACTTAATGTTAAAATGGTGTTTCCAGTTATTAAAACTTTTTACTCTAAATTTTGATACATATTCCACGTAATCTGGTATAAAATTCAGCTCGACTCCTTCCTTCGCTGCCAATTTAGATGAGAAATCAGCCTCCTCATTACCCTGTAAACCAACATGCGCTGGAACCCATTGCAACTTCAACTTTGTACTATTTTCAACAAACTTGAAAATTAGTTTTAAAATGTCGTAAGCTATCGATATACCTCTGAAGCCAGAGGCGCATCGAGCTACGTGGTGCAATGCACTTTTGCTATCCGTAAATATAACAACCTTATTAAATTTTTTCTCTGTTGCATAGGTCATAGCTTGCAAAATTGCTATGAGTTCCAACGTCATGACGGATACATCTGACATTATTTTAAAACCTGCTCTATAATTACAACTTGGATCGTAAAATGCTGCACCTAATCCATGAGCACCCTTGGACCCATCTGAATATAATTTCTGCCACCCACTATAATTAATACTCAATTCCCTCACAACTTCATTAACTAAGGTATTAGGCTCGTATCTTGTTTTGGCTAGTGATATACATTCTAAACCCATAACGAAGCATTTATGAAAATCAACAGCTGATAACCAAACATCGAAAGTAAACATTTTAAGAATATCCACAGAAACACCTTCAGTCTGTTTTACATCCTCTATCTTTTGTGTAAGTAAAGGCTTTTTTTTATTAACCCAATAACTAATGTGCGTAAGAGACCTCATTTCAGAAATTAAATTAATAGTACTATTATTTGACCAAGCACTGATTTTTAATAAATACTTATAAGCTAGATATTGTCTTCGAATAAATAAAGGAGCAATGTTTAACTCGCTCTCCATGACATGAATTGGAGTGCTTTTGATAAATCCCCCTATTACTCTCAACGCTTGATTCTGAATTTTATCAAGTTTGCAAATGTGACTTTTGGCGCTACTATCATATAAAACAGATGCGTAATCCATACGGCTTCTAATTAGAGACATGTATAATCTTCGCAAATGTATCATGTGCACCCCCCAAGCCCTTCCTGCTAATAACTTTAATATATTTAAGAATTTTGAGCATTTGCTGACCACTTCATTAATATGTTTTCCCCAGTTGAGACTCCTGTCTAGCCATACACCTAAATATTTTATATTTTCTGAATGAACTAGAGGCTTTTCAATCCTTAGAACAGGCAATTTTTTTCTACGACCTCTACTAAAAAGACAATATTGTGTCTTGTTTATAGATAACCCTAACCCTAGCTCGTTTAATAACTCCACAACTAAGTTTAAACCATTTTGAATATATCGTTCACATATTTGAATGTCCTTATTACTAACATATATTACAAAATCATCTGCGTATTGCAATACTGACACATTTTGAAGTCTCTGGCAAATTTTGTAAGTGATTAAGTTAAAAAGTAGCGGAGAGAGAGGGTCTCCCTGTGCTAGACCTTTATTTGTGAACCTGCTTATTACTTTACCGTCACACAACTTCATCTTCAAATGTCGCTCATTGAGAAACCTCCACAGATATCTACAAAGCTTGGAACCGATGCCTAGACTATCCAACACATATGACGCTGCATCGATTGAAACATTGTTGTAAGCGTTCTCGATATCCAAAAAACAAGCTAATGTTGGTATATTATTGGAGAATCCAATCTGGATATATGTAACTATACGGGTCAAGCAGTCCAAGCAGGACTGTGATTTTCTGAAACCCACTGTGAACGGTGACAGTATCTTTTCCCTTTCGGTATACCATTCTAAGCGTTTAAAAATCATTAAATGAAAAGTCTTACAGATACATGATATTAGGGATATGGGTCTTAATTTAACTTCACTGTTATTATTGCTACTGCTTTTGGGAATAGGGACTATTTGAATGTTTCGCCATTGAGAAGGAATAACACCATATTGATAAATGTTATTATATAAATTAAGCAAATATTTTTTAGCTATGTCCGGTAAGTAATAAAGCATTGTGTATGATATATCGTCTTCACCCGGAGCTGAATCCTTTTTTTTTAAAACGCTGTGAAGCTCTTGGATTAAAAACTTAGATTCTAGCCTTTCATTTTTCGACGTGAAAACTGGTTCTGTGTTAGACGCATAATCTGCAGTAAGAGAACATAATAACGCGTGAGATTTATCAATAGGTGGATATACTTTTGGTTGCTTAAAACCTTTGACCCATTTCATGCGCTGCCAGATATATGACGCCGAAACCTTTTCATCAAAGGAATCGCAAAGCTTATGCCAGGCATCGGATTTTGCTTTTCGAATTAACTTCTGAGATTTCTCTGTTAAATCTTCTAATTTTGTAAGATTATCAGGCGACGGGTTTTTTCTGAAGTTAACTAACGCTAACCTTCTCTGCGCGACTATTTTAGATAGATCAGGGCTCCAATAATCTCTAGGTTTGAATTTTTTGTCTGGTTTGTTGTATATTTTAATTAAAGGAATATGTTTGTCCGCCGCAAAATTAATTATGCCTACTAAATTGTCATAGTTTTCTTGAGTATTTTCGCCATAGTCATTATAAAAGGTAGGATTTTCTGAAATAATTTGTGAATAGTTATCCCAGTTTGCACGTTTATAATTGCGCTTTTTTATGTATCTGAAATCATTTACGATATCAATTGCCAGCTTAATTATTAGGTGATCGCTTCCTAGATTTTCGTTTAAAACTTTCCAACAAAAATTAATGGCTACGTCAGAAGAGACAAACGAAATATCGGGCGAAGTTTGTTGCAAGTGTCTATTTACCAGCTTAACCCGCGTGAAGTCACCACTGTTAATGGATATGAAACCGTATTCTAAAGATGAATCCAGTATTTGGGAACCCCGTACATCTGTTTTCACTGACCAATTGGTGTGGTGCCCGTTAAAATCTCCAGCTATCAAAGTTTTCGATGAAAAATATGAGAAAATATCATCCCAATCATTGACTTGAGTTTGTATACTAGATGGACAGTATATAGACGCCACATATTCTAAGTCCTTGCAATTAATTAATTTTACACAAACTACCTCAATACCTGTATTGTTTGCTACAAATGGTTCTAAGTAGGACTGTATCGACTTATGAACAATAATAGCGACCCCGCCGTATGAATCCGCTCTGTCTTTTCTATAAATGTTGTAACTATTAATATTTATGTTGGAGTCAATATCCAGCCAAGTTTCGCTTATAATCGCAATGTGTATAGTTTCACGTATTAAAAGGTCCGTAAATGCTACTAATTTGGGGTGCAGGCTTTGAGCATTCCACTGTACTATATTAAGCTTAATATGACTAGTTGTATTATCCATTAGCAAAGTCAGAAAAAAAAAATAGCTTATTAATAACATAGTGTTTTAGTTCTTCCCATATGATTTTAACTATTGCCGATATTTTTTCTTCTAATGTGCTCTCTGACGTTATTATAGGTTTAATTTTAATCCAAAACTGTCTGAATTCAAACTTGTCTTTTATGTGCTCGTCCCGTTTTCTATTTTCTTCTTTATTCTGTGAATTCTGATGTTGAACCTCCATATTTGCTTCTTTTAAACTCTCTACATTTTCCACTCTCTTAGACATGTTTTCAGCTTTACTACTCGCATTTCGGGCTGGTTTTCTACTGAGTTTTATCACATTTTGGTTTATTATTTTATCGAACTCATCTTCCTCTTCCTGAACATCAGCGTCCATAGTCCCACCTGAAGATCCTTGTTGCTGTACTGAATTTACCTTGACTACACTGCTGTAGGTGCCTCCCACGTTCAAGGTATTCAATGAGATGCTGTTGTCTGCTGTCAATATACTCTCTCCAGTTGATATATTCTTATTTAATCTCTTTTCTTTGTATAACTGTAGGGCCTTTCTATAAGTTACGTGTTCCTTACTCATAATGTTTCTTATTTCTTTTTCTCTAATAAAAAAAGGGCAGTTTTTGTCCAGAACAAAGTGGTCCCCTTTACAGTTCAAACATTTATGTATGTTGATATCGCAGTTATCATGCTCTGAGCTGCCGCATTTTGGACATAATAACTTTTTGACTGAGCAGAACTTTTTAACATGTCCAAACTGCCAACACCCTGTGCATTGTGACACGGGAAAATGATATGCGTCTACTTTAAAACGGCATTCGTATGCGTATATATATTGTGGTAATACACCGCCTTTAAAACATATTTTGATAGCTTCACTCGGTGTCCATGACCCATTAGCTGACAGTCTATTCATTCTCTTCAAATTCATAATTTTAACATCACACTCTATAATTTTAGTTAGTTCTTCTTCACTCAAATCTAGATCGATACCTTTAACTACACCATGAATCACGTTTAATTCATGTGTAAATTGACAGCGGAACCCCATCTCTTCAAACTTTTTGCATTCTACCAACAATAGGGCATCTTGTTTCTTGAAAAAAGTGATGATTGCTTTGTTTGTGTTTTTATATTTAATATGATCAATACCTGTAATTCTATGCGATCGTAACAACTTAGCCATCGCAATTTGTTTAGGTAGACTTTCTAGAGCAGTGATGCAAACTTGATGGTTCTCCACAATTTCTACGTCGTCGTTCTTTTTTTCTCCCTCTACCCTCACATTTGTTTGTGTATCTAAAGAATCACTCCTGATCAGCCGTTTCGGTTTCCTTCGAATAACCGTAATAAAACCCTCTTCATCGCTCCTTAGTCCATCTCCTTCACTGTTTTCGTCTCTTTCTTTTCTTTTTGCCACCTTCCTTTCCACACTTTCAATTCTACTTGTCATTATTTTTTCACCAACTGATAAGCGTAGCTCTCGTTCAACGTTTTCTAAATATTCCGAATCACTCATTTCCTCCTCACTCTTACTCCCCTCCATCTTGAAGTCGGGACTTCAGATGGAGAGAACAAAATACCGTTAATCGCTGCGGAACTAGGTATACGTACGTGTACGTGTCAACTGTACAACGGCTCGCGCGCAACGTGCTCGTATATATAAATGTGTGTGTGTGTGTGTGTGTGTGTGTGTATGTGTATATCTGCTGTTTCAGTTTCGGTGTTTACATCCAATTCAACTGTTTCGGATAAAAAAATAACGTTACTGTTGTCTATATAAATATGTGGTGATCTTTGTTGATGTTAACTAGGCCTTCTGCAACCTGCTTGTCGCGTTCAATTAATGGATGGGTTATCATTCTTATTACCTAAATCTGTAATGGGTGACTTCTAGCTCTTGAGAACCATTCAGAAGGTGAAAATACTGATGAATTATAGTTATGGATTAACCGGTTCACAGTCCCATGAACCACATGAAAAGAAAACCGTTTATCTATTATCTTTGTTTTTAGGGTTCCGTACCCGAAGGGTAACCAACGGATCCCTATTACTAAGCCTCCGCTGTCCGTCCGTCCGTCCGTCTGCCTGTCAGCGGGCTGTAACCAAGAATCGTAATAGGTAAACAGTCGAAATTTTCAGAGATTGAGTATTTCTACTGTCGCTACAACAACAAATAAAAGTACTAAGGTTTATGGTACGGAACCCTTCGTGCGTGAGTCCGACTCACGCTTGACCGGTTTTTTATAAAGTTTTCAATACATTTTTTAACTTGACAAAATGTAGGGGAATTAAAATCATATCTTCACCCCTGACAGATTGGAGTAAACTCTCCCTGTATACATTATTGTATTACATCGAGATCGAGTTCTCGTCGAACACGTAAAGCTGTCGTTTTCCGATAATTGCCATAAAACTTTCGCCCTCACCCAATTTACTCAAACTGCCGCCCGACCTTTGTATGTATTCAATAAAATCAATATACAACATAAAAACAGTGATAATTTGCCACTCGATAAACTACAACCTTTATTACGGTAACAATTTTACGGACAGATATCATAAAATTACGATTTTTATCGCCAAAAGAAGGGCCCATTGCTGTGAGAACGATTTCGATTTAATACCAATAAAGAGGTTTTATTCCGGCTGAATGACGAGCTTCCTTCGTCACTGAAGTACGTGTCTATTAAAAAATGGTAATGTCATATTGATAACACGTGTAAATTGTGAAAGGTTCTCTGGATTCGGAATATTTGATGAAAGAATTATTGTTAAAGGGATTTACAGAGCCGATTTAGAGTTTTTCATAAGCTTTATTAATCTTCATGTTTGATTTCGTATAAAACATATTTTGTACCTATATAACTGCATAATTATCTATATGAATAACTAACATCTACCGCTTTTTGGGGTAAGCAGATTTGTTTCAAGTTCAATAATTTAAATCATGGAAATTGTGTCAGCATCTACTGGAAACGTAAACAGTAAAATTCTGAAGTAGGTACTATTTAATGGAAGTAACAATGTTTTTTGTTTTGTTTCCTATATATTTGCAAGTAAGTATTTCATAGACAGGTAGATACGCTATAACTGAGTGCCGCAGGTTACTTTTAACACCAAAAATATGTACGTGTTCTGGGAAAATTCGCGTGAGAGTAGGCGAAACCGGGGGAAAAAAGCTAGAGTTTAAAAATTCGTGAATCGAAATGGATACTAAATAATTATATTTTAAATCCCTTTTTTAAGGATGGGAAATCATCAAATGACTCCTTCCCGCCTGGGGTGAAACAGAAGGGAGTATCAGACTCTTACTGACTAAAACCCATTCGTGTTCCTCCGCGATCCAGGGCCGCGGTGGACCCGGACCAGGGAGGACCACGGAGGGCCAGGGACTCTTTCGATCAAATTCCGCAACCCTGGCAAGCACTGGCCCTAGCGGGCCCCGTCTTCTCTGCTGACAGCTCCTTGGAACACAACGCGCCGTTGGCCCGAGCCTGGTATTTAATAACGGTTTCTGTACCGGTGTTTCTGTACAGAACGCAGCCCATCGAATGCAAATCCGACTCGGACTTAACCGATTCTTTACTATTGTTAGATTCACGTTCTCACTAGATGGTAAGCGATGATATGGAAACATAACTAGAAGTAACCTATTCACTTTGATCTTAAAGATCCTCAGGTACTAAAAACTCTTTCTTTTCGTTTCAGAGGATGAGAAGACCTCGCCGACACCGCTGGCTAACGGTTTCCGTGTTCTTCATCGCCTACTCGGTGTTCCAAGCCGTGTACAAGCCGTCCAACGCGTCGGAACCGCTTGGCCAGACAGACGACGAAACCGGACCGGTTTTCGGACCTACCAATAAGCCTGAAGTCACAGCTAAAGAAATTATTAAGGATATAACTGCTCCGGGTAAGATGAACACAGATTTTTAAAAAAACCTATTTAGTGATCCTCATCAAGTAGGTACCTACTCAATGTTCTATAGTTTACGCCAGATAAACGTGGAATAAAGTACATTGACCCACATACATTTATTGACTTTCTTAAGATCAAAATCAGAAATAATGACATAAAGCTGTCCTGAATCGACTTCTATCGTGATCCTTTAGTTCTCTAGTAATGAAAACAGTTCTTAATTTATTGTTCTAATCTAATATCTCTTCGTAGATACCTACGAAGAGATATTAGGGAAAGGTCAATGTACTTTATTCCACGTTTATCTGGCGTAAACTATATCAATGTTTTACATCTAAAGACCAACGGCCAGTGGCGTGGTGTGGGTGTCAGCCACCCGGGGCAGTGATAAATTTCGTTCCTCAGTTTTTTTTTTTCGTTTTTTTCGAAAATGTGCCAGTTTTATTGTACCTAGGACGACCCACTGACCGATGTTTTGTGCGGGGCGCCCCTCCCGCCTTTGCTACGCTACGTCACTGGCAACAAGGAATTTGACTACTATCAAAAATCTACATTAATAAAATATGCTTTTACGTAACATTTTAGAAACATGTTTCAAAACTATCTTTCTAGAATATTACGATTAGTGAAAACCATACATACTCGTATACCTAATAGTGAAAACATTGATAAAATCGATAGTTACACGTTTTGAAGTTATTCTTCGTTCCTTGTCACACAAAACTACGCTTTACCACTTAATGACGGAAATATCATTATAGCGTGAGTTCACACAAAAAAATATTTCATGCATTATTTCACTGCATCCACACCGCAGTTACTTTTGTGGAGCAACATAATGCAACACGATAGCATTAGGTGACATTCTTCAACTTATGACTAACTTATATAGTAACAACAAATAACTTTTTGCTATCGGATATTGCCCACTAACACTTGGAAACGTTAAGGTGCATCCACACCGCAGTTACCTTTTGTGGAGCGTTTCCAAGTGTTAGTAGTTAGTATTGAGTAATAAGTAGAAGAATGTTACCCAATGTTATCGTGTTGCATTCTGTTGCTCCACAAAAGGTAACTGCGGTGTGGATGCACCTTAAGGCGGAGTTGCAGTACTTTTTAAGATTTTTGAACATCTGAAAATCTAATTAATTATGAGTTTTTTAATAAATAAAAATCATTACATAAAAATTTAACATAACCCTTCAAGTAAATCGTAAAGATAGAAACGCGATTTAGAATGATTGGCTCGATACTTTTTTTTATCAAACATGACACTAAATTACAATTTTAAACGTGTACTGCTAAGAGATTTCATCACGAATATATTTATATAGAAGTTATATCAATAGGTAGAGCTTTTTATTTTGAAGTAAATGTTGAAACCATATTGTATAATTTCTTTATCAGTTTTCGCCAAGAAGAAAAAAACAATCAAAATTTAGGCATTATTTCGCTCGCCGGACAGTCGCTGTTGTTTGTCAAAACACACAGTACTGCAACCTCGCGTTAGCGTTTCCAAGTGTTAGTGGGCAACATCCGATAGCAAAAAGTTATTTTAAGTTAGTATTGAAGTTAGTAGTAATAAGTAGAAGAATGTTAACCAATGTTATCGTGTTGCATTCTGTTGCTCCAGAAAAAGTAACTGTGGTGTGGATGCACCTTGATTAATTTCAAGATTGCGTCATTATTTTTCTTTAGGTTTTGGGAAACGAAAATATTTATATGCATATACATATAAAATTCTATGAAATTACAATAGGCAGGTATGAGGTAAATTAAAAATGGTATGGAGAAATAAGAAAAATAAAGGGAATTAAAACAACGGGTTGCACTCCGGGAGTGCCGGCAGAAGTGAAAACTTGAACATTAACGTTGAGCATTTTTTAATCACCCGCCTACGAATTTTCGATCTGCCAGTCTATTCTGTAAATAACCACTTCGATATCGACTTCACCTGAGTGACTAAGCTTACAAAGTGAACTTTATTTCACACATCATAAGGTCTTATATTTGTACGAATTTGAAACTCACCTCGGATTCCGCTGTCGAGACACGAAAATGTTGTTACAGAATAGCACTGCAGGTCACGTGTCCTGACGCGAGTTTAACATTTTATACCCATCTCAAGAAAAGTGCTCAACGCCGCTAAAGAAGTTTTCACTTCAAAAACACAAACCGTGCTGCGTGACTCGTTATAATGTGCACATTATGAAAATTAGGAAAACTATGCATAATTTATCGACGGAAAACGTATTAAAAAACATTTACTTATATAAATTTTTGTTTTTTTTTTATTTTGAACTAACACTAACTAACACTGGGGTAACAGTTGTGACTGTTACCCCAGTGTAAACAAATCAATAATAATTGGAAATATTTATAGTTTACGCCAGATAAACGTGGAATAAAGTACATTGACCTTTCCCTAATATCTCTTCGTAGATACTAGAACAATAAATTAAGAACTGTTTTTCATTACTAGAGAACGTAAATGATCACGACAGAAGTCGATTCAGGACAGCTTTATGTCATTATTTCTGTTTATGATCTTAAGAAAGTCAATAAATGTATGTGGGTCAATGTACTTTATTCCACGTTCATCTGGCGTAAACTATAGTCGTCTTCATATCAATAGTGCAATAAAATCTACCCCACTACTCAAATGAAAATAAACGTGTTTGTAGCACGAATATGTTTTTTTTTCACAATTTTTTACAACAATCGTACATTTTTTATTACTTTAAGTTATTCTTCATCACATTAGCTACCCAATGGTAAAATAACATGTTTATAACTCAATCCCAAAATTTTTTATCAACTGTAAAAGAAAGGCCTTCTTATCAACTGTTAAAGAAAGACCTTCTTATCAACCTGTAAAAGACTCACTGCATATGATCAGAAAATTTATTATTCTACAAAAGTCTTGTAAACATCTTTAGTAGAGCAAAACAACCTACTTCACGCATCGATTTAAATCGGACTCCAACCTTTGTGGGGCCACATTAAAATTCAGGAGGTCTACTCTAATTCAACGAAAAACGAAGTTTCGATTGAATTTTCGCATGTTTCCTACCACGGTTCTATTCGTTCCGAAGTTCAATACGAACGAAGATTATTTGACATTTAGTTTCTCTAAACCTACTCTAATTCATTTACGTTACGAACGAACATTTGAGTTTGACAGATGATTGTTCGGAATTTTAACCTCAAATTGACGAAACCAAAAGTGTTACCTTTTGATTTTCGTTAGTTATTCGTTTGTGTGGATTTTGTGATAAATTTGCTTGAAATGGCTACGAGACCGCTCTTAATCGAGGCTGCTGTACGTGAAGAACGTTTGGAGCGTAGAAGGAACCGGCGTCGCTTGCGCAATCAACTCAATATTAGAGAAATTCCCGACTTAGAGTTTGTAGGAAATTACAGACTCAGTCGGCAATTATTTGAGGAGTTGTGTCAGGAAATAGTGCCTTTATTACCTCCAAAGGCAAGGCGTCATGGAATCGAGCCCACAGTTAAAGTGGTGTATATTTTTTATTATCATTCTCTTCAATAAATAAAGCATTTCACTGTTCACAGTCCTCATCTTTTTCCAGATCCTCCAGAAAGAAAGCCATGTTATGTGTGTGTGTGTCATACATAGGCTATAATTATATAAACCAACGAAGCGGGCACAGATCAAATAGGTATTAAATTAACAAAACACAATTATTAATGTTTCGGACGGCAGGAGCACGTCCAATGCTCGCGCTGTCGTCCTGGGACAATCTCCCACGTAATTTGACATACGCCCCTTGCGCTGGTTACGTACGTCACCACGCACCCCTGAATGCGTAACGTTTTTCGACTACTGTTAGGGACCTCGGGAGACGGAGACGAAGAGCCGGGGAGGCAATAAAACAACTCTTCACGGGGAATCTTGACCCGCAGGTTTCGGCTCCTATTTTCTTCCCGTAGTGTTGCCTCTTCGACGGCTGTGCTGCGACTGCGATTGAGCCGAAATTCGGCTCTGTTTATATACTGCCCGTCGTTACCTTATTGAGAACCGTGATTTTTGGACTCGATTCACGTGTAATTTTCTCTTTGAGCCGAAACCTTTGGAGCCTTTATTTATTGTTTTTATATAAAACCCTTACAATATATATATATTTAGATTCCTTAAACCTTGCTTAACAATATGAAACACAAATTATTTCGATATCCTTAAAATACAAAAAGTTTCTAGAACTAAGACTTCTAATTGTGTACCTTAACAAATTTTCACTATACATTTTTGGAAATATATCGAAAAATATAAGTCCCATCAACTCGATTCTTTTTGTCAAAGTGGTTTTGGGTCAAGACCTTTATTTTAACACCAATTTCAAAACGCTATCACTTAAAACAAAAAAATCACATTTTCAAACTACGTAATTATTCACAATTCAAAAACCATACATCTAAATTTCCTTATAAACTACTAAAATTCGTTTATGTTAGAGTTTTATTGGACCTAATATACATATATAAGACTTATAAAACTAATTAAAAGGTAATTAAAGCATAATATCATCAAATAATTAGTTACACCTTTCTGTACAAACAAAACATACCTAAAATGAAACATTAAATTCACATTTAAACTACAATCTAACTAAACCCATGATGCGAAAATATCCTTATAACACTAATTAGAGAATGCTAGACCTAATCTAAGCTGATTCCATTAAAATTCTAATTAGTTTTCCTTACCTACTTTAAGATCAAGTAATCGAGAAGGGTGTCGACGTTTGCTCACAAGTGGCCGAACCCGTATGTGGAGCCATTTTAAACTGAAAAGATGTTTAAGTAAATGTATATTATGAAGGCGATATTTATAAAGAAAACATAAATGATTAAATAGGTATAATATGTGTGTTACTTACAAAGTTTTTAAACCCAAAACAAACTTGTGGAGACCCAAAATGCAGACTGCGACACAGTATGGCTTGAAAGTTTCTGACGGAATGTGTATCGCGATTGCGAAGTATGTAAAAAAGCACTTGAAAACATGATTCATTAACAAAATACTTGAGAAACAAACTTTTTAAAGAATTCAACCAAAAAATCTCAAGTTGACATGTTATGATTAGATTGCGCGAACGCGTGTGAATACACGGATAATTTTGGTAGTCATAAGTTACCACCCATCGTGGGCATGAAATAGTAGTCTTCAGTTTAGTTGGTTAACCATAACCGTGAAAGGGTTTTTTATAGTGTATCGGTGAATTTCGTAGGCAATTAAAAAAAAATCTGTATATTTATCTTTTCTGCATGAATATTACATGAAATATTAATTAAACCACATGTTCACTGTAAAATTTAAAAATAAAGCAAAAAAGTTTGTAGATTTTAAGTTAAATTAAAAACCGTAACTTACTTTAGATGACATGATAAAAGACCCACACAATATTGCTCATTCCAATCGTTCACGAAAATTGTTTATGGATCCGAACTTCGTCTGCGTGTCCGAAAACAAAACAGAGTAGCGACAGTTACGAAACTTCGTTTAAATTTCGTTCGTTTGCGAAGTTTCGTTTCAGAGAAAGAGAGTAGACCTCCAGGAGTCGTAAAGCGAGATATTAAATTCCTACTACATATTACATACTTCGGCATTTGGGACCATTCACCGATGGATTATGTTACGACAATATTAAATTGATGGGAATCTTTCGACATTTTCTCAGCCCTATTAAGTATCTCTAAGAATTTTCGTGCAGAATTTTCGTGTAGTTTTTACTAGGCGTGCATTTATAGTTCCATCACATATGTGATGCAATCAACTAAGTATATCTCTGTATCTGACTGCTTGAAAAGTGACTTGTTTCGTTTTTACGCAATACGGCTGGGTTTTTTTTTCCGCTACGTTATGTTTTTTACGCGTGACTTGTATGTATGTTTGTAAATTTCTTTATTACCTCGTACCTTCCAAGCGGTTGGATGGATTTCGACTATTAAGGAGTTGTTAGAATAATTTCAAGTACCCATTAAGTGTTCGTAATAAGGTTTAAAAAAAAAGGAATATGGCGGATTTTTTGCACTAAATTGTAACTCATTCATATATTTAACCTGATCCATCGAGTAGGGTATCAAAATAAAGTAAATTAAATAGAGGTTACAAAAACATATACAAACCATATGCTTAAATTCAATTAAGAAACAGTTTTCGTTCACAAATGTTTTGCAGTCGGGTTTTTTTTTATTTTTCTAATTTGCGATAACTTTTTCAAGACATATTTACGTAGTCCCCACGCATACATTAGACTCTTCTGTGACTTCTCATCGGCACCAAAAAACATGTCCTGTACTTGATTCTGCAACCGTTCTCCGACAGTAGTTTCTCCTTTGGACTGATCACCGACAGGACGTTTCGTTTTTAAGAGATTCGTTGATGGAACGGACGTTTCGCCGACAGAATGGTTCGCATTCGTTTGTTTCGACGACGGGACTTTTCAACTATGGAATATTCGCCGACAGACCGATTCACTCTTCTGTTTTTCGCCAATGGAACATTATTCCGACGCACAGTTCGCCGACCCGATAACGTTCATCAAAATTTTACCAACTAGTACTTTTACCAATTTTTATATACTTAGTCAAATATTTCAGTTTGAATAACACATTTTACGCAAAATAAAATAAGGCAAATATGTAGTATCGTCAGTTTTCAATTTACCATTTGTATTCAGTTTTTTTTAGGTTTTTTTTTCATATTTCTTTCTATATAATTTAGTCATTCCTGGCACAAAAAAAAATGGTTAGGTCACAGTTCTAACCGAACCTAACCTAACCATTTTTCTTTTATTAATTAACCCTTTATATCTTTACCTTATTTTTGCCTTTTTATTTTTTGTCTCAGGGGGGTTGTTAGTAGCTTTTTGGTGGTTTTGTAGTTAAATAGTTAAAAGCCATGTCAAAACATTCGAAAACAAATCGGTATGTCGGCGAATATTCCATAGTTGAAAAGTCCTGTCGTCGAAACAAACGAATGCGAACCATTCTGTCGACGAAACGTCCATAGGTGAAACGTTCTATCGACGAATCTCTTAAAAACGAAACGTTCTGTCGGTGATCAGTCCAAAGGAGAAACGACTGTCGGAGAACGGTTGCAGAATCCCTGTACTTATCAGTAATCAGTAAAGAAACCATTAGGTGAAAAATGTATGCAAGCTTGCCAGTGAATTGTAGACAACTTTAGACGATTTACTGGTCTGAAAGGGGTGATACCATACTCCTTCATTATTTTTGTTATGTTTGGTGACTCTGGAAAAACTGTTTAGATAACACTTATTTATTCAAATGCCCAGTTCTATATTGTAGGCGCCAGATTAACTTGCAATACAGTACGTTGTCCTTTTCCTAACATCCCTTCGTAGATAACCGAACAATAAATTACGAACCGTCTTTCATACTAAAATGTTGAGGATCATTATGGAAGTCGATTCAGGACAGCTTTATGTCTTAATTACATTTTTAATTTTAAGAAAGGCAATAAATTATTGTAATGTGAGTCATTGGCCGTTATTTATCTGACGCCAACCATAGGGAACATGCACGGCGTTGAATATGTCATCTAGCATTGCATATTCGAAACTTAAACGTCAGGAATATTTTGACGTTGACGCTTCTGTGCTGCCACAATAGGCTAGATTCCATCATCCACAAATTGCAAAACTATTTAGTCTGTCAGTTAGAGTATTGAAAAATAATGGACACGTATTTTTTGTTTTTGTAAATCAATGAATATTGACAAAGATAAAACGCATCAAAACTCGGTAGTTGGGGCTCGTGACGTCACGACTCACTAAAAATTATGCGAAGGTGTGACGTATTGAGAATTTTAAAAGCGTCGTAACTTCGTCAATTTTGGTAAAGTACCGTAACAAAAGAAAAAACACGGGTCAAATATTTTTTGAAAATCTAACTGACGGACTAATTAGATTTTTTCAGGACACAAGCCAATTCATTCAAAACTTGAAATCAATCCAACAACAACAACAACAATAGGTATCCACAACAACAACAAAATTCATTCATTTTTTTCTTTCCTGCACAATCTAACAAAGCATTCTTCACTATTTCCAGAAGAAGGTCCCATATCTGCACTCCCAGTCACTCCGGCGACTGAAAAAGAGAAAGAGAAAGAAGAAGAGGCTCCTCCTGGAGGCAAGAAGGGCATGAAAGAGGTGTCAGAAGAAGAGGAGTCGGACAAGAAGGAGCAGAAGGATGCAGGATATATCGAGGTATCGAAGATTACACTTTGAAGTAGGAGTAATTTAGAATTAACTTAAACCTTAGAGCATTCAAGCAAGTCGCAAGTCTGGTTTAAATAAAACTTGATTCGCATATGCATGGGACCTGGATAAGTTAGTTAGTAACTTTTTTTTTTTATTAGAGAGGAAGAAAGCAATTTTAGCTTTATTACAGATATTTAAAAATACTGTTTTTCTCTCTGAACTCCTTTTCAAATATTTAGCATTTTTTTTTTAGATTTATCGTGAGGAGGAAATTTTCATAACTGCATAATCTTATATCTTTCATAAATGCAAAACCTGTCTTTAATGGTAAACACTACGAGTAGCTTGGATCTTAACACTGCTCCCTTCAGAATTGTTGAAAGGTTATCAAATAAAGTAAGTATAGTTAGAAAATACTACCCAACAGACAACAGCCGTTCTGAGGCCGTACTGCGAAGTACCAATGCCATCATGATTCCGTCGCGAAAATGGGATAGTGTTATTCTTGTATATGCTCCGTCTCTCTCTCACACCAGAATCATCATACTTTTAAGTGAACATACTAAGGTAACTTAACAAAGTAGCCATTAATGTGTGATGACTGAGAAACAAACTCAAATCGCATTGGTTTGACTGTAAATTAAAGTCAAATCAAATCAAGTCTAATCGTATGTGGGTCACATCTTAAAACAGCGATCGATTTAACAACTCCATAGGTACGTCGTTAACTTAAAGCGCGTCCCCGTCCAAAACGCAGCGATAGCCGTTTTTTGTGCAGTTTTTTGGAGCTATAATTATACTCTTTATCCAAAAAAAATATCAACTTATAAAAAATACACTTGATTTCTACATAATCTTGGCTTGAAAATGGTAGATTTTTATTCTTTATTACTAAGTATAATGTTTAATTAATCTCCTCACAACGAAACTATATATACAGGGAAATTGAAAAAATACCCGAAACCTCTTAGGCAGTGAAAGTACACATGATTATAAACAACTTTTGTTTTGGTAAAACTCCGAAATCTCGAAAAAAATATCAGCTGTTTCATACATTTTCATTGGCTAAATACTGCATTTTGTATGAAACAGCTGATATTTTTTTCGAGATTTCGGAGTTTTACCAAAACAAAAGTTGCTTATAATCATGTGTACTTTCACTGCCTAAGAGGTTTCGGGTATTTTTTCAATTTCCCTGTATACAACACTACTTTTTAATTAGTACAAAAAAAAATGGGGCTGTTCCCGTACCCATTACTGATCATAATTTTGCAGTCAAAAGTAAAAAAAACGAAATCCCAAAATTGTTTAATTTGATTTATTTTTACTTGAGTATCTTATATGATTTCTTAAAAATTACTTAGTTGTAAAAAGTTGATAATTTTGTTGGTCCTAAGCCCAATTAAAGTGCGAAAGAAAAGTTTGGATTGCGTATTTTTTCGTTTACCATAAATTGAGTGACATTTTGGGATATAAACAAACGTTAATAACTTTGCTGTTTATGAATATTATTTATTGAGACTTTACATATATAATAAACAGACCTTTTCTAATAAGCCCTTTAAGTATTTGTACTAATTAAAAAAGAGTGGTGTATAAAAAATAAAAACGAATAAAATGTTTCATGCTGAGATGGTAACCCTTTCGGCATGGGCACGCTCAGCACAATTTTACTGTATGGTTCTTTTTCTTTATTTTATGTCTTTGTTTCTCTTATTTTTTTATAATGTGTTTTTGCTGTTGTGTTGTATCTGTGTCGAATAAATGTTTTTTATTCTATTCTATTCTATTCTAAACTACAGAATTGAGAAATAATTACTGAAACCATTCATCTTCTCGAAAATTAACTATTATTTTGATTTTGTACTTACACCAATAGATAGGCAATGTAATAATGAACGTTTTGGTAGAAAAATTTTTTTCAAACGACCGAAATTAGATTTTATAATGATTTTATTCAACATTCTGAGCGTATTTGCTATTGTATCTCTTGCGCTGTTATTGAGGGAAAAAATGCTCAAGGTTATTTGGTCAGGGTACGGCCTTAACAAACGCTAAACTGTGTCAGTTAGCAACTCAAACTTTCTAAACTAAACCGTCAACCCTTTTAAATAACCCACACCAATCCATTTTCCATTTACATTTCAATTTGAAAGTCATATTTCAATCGTAACTTCGTTGGAAGTCAAACATGAGCGGAACTTTGTACGGAGTCGAGTCCCTTAGGTGTTTAAAAGAACGAAGTCGTGCCGGAAATTGTCGAATATAGTGACTTAAATATGCCAGTTGTCAGGTATTTAATTGAAGTATTTTCGAAGTTTAACGGTTGTTAGTCATTTAATATTTAAAGTAGGGAGTATCAGTAGATAGTATTATTGTATTCAGTTATATTTAGATCGTTGAACATAACTTTTCTTTGGTTGAATTTTTCAATGGCCTGGTTTTTAACTGTGAATAAAATATTGCACATTTACACAAGTTTTCTTTGAGGAACACGGATGGGTTTTAGTCAGTAAGAGTCTGACACTCCTTTCTGCTTCGCCCAAAACGGGAGAAGTCATTTGATGATTTCCCATACATAAAAAAGCTGGCTGTTGTAATACCAACCCAATTGTGTGCGCAATTTAACGTAACAAATTATTCAAAAAGATTATAGACAAATGAAATTAATATTAATTTATGCACTTATACGTAAATAATAAAAATATCTGAAATAAGACAGTTTTGTTAAATTACCATATGACGGATTGAGCCAGGGTAACGTACACTTAACCTCTCAAAAAACATCACATTGGTTTTGTTCCCAGCCTGCATTATCTACTATGTTAGTGACCTACTAACTTATGTATTTCTTGTATTTCAGGACAGTGAAACGGAAAAAGCTCGAGAAGAAGAAAGGGCGAACTGGAAGGCGAACCCGACCGTGAAGCCTTTGCGGGTCAACTGCTCCCCGCCTGCGATCGAACAGGTGAGCCAGTGAACAGTACCTCTACCATGAGATGTCATCGAAAACTTACTCGCTAGCGTTAAACTCGCTAGCGTACTAACGTGGATCGAATAGTACTCGATAATGCTCGTACCATGAGTTTTACGCAGTCTTACGCAGGCGCTAACGTAAGCTCGATAGATCGCGTCGTCTAGCTAACTTCACACTACTCACTAGAATGCTTTACTACTTATGTTTTGTTTCTTTCTTTCTCAATAATAAGAAGAGAGGACGGCTTGTAAGCTCAAAATGTAGTGTTATCGCTATGCTTAAAATGTTAAGACAATCAATAAACCGACTAAATAGAAAAGTTTTCGGTTAGTGGACAACATAAGTAACTTAGTGATTTTTGAATTTTTACTCCTTATATTATAACCTTCCATTGTACACTTGTTTTATAAACGTTTTTTTTTTGTACTTGTTATGAGGTGTACAATAAAGTTTATAATAAGTAACTAAATATAATGACATTGTTGTCTATTCAATTATAAAATTGTTTGTTCACGTCACGGAACAGAAAAAAAACTGTTTTTTCTGCTCCATTGTTGACGTTGTGTCACAGAGCTGCGTTTTGATGTTGTGATGTGTGGTTTGAAAGTTTGCAATAGATTATTATTTGGATTATTTTAAACAGTGAAGACCAGTGTCTTGCCCCTCAACCCAGGTACCTACATAAACCCAGCCACTTGAAACTTTTGTGAAGAATGCAAATAATCAAAAATTGGTTATGATTTAACTAAATATAATTGAAAGGCACAGCTTGCCTACTTAGTTAAAATAGATTTAAGTAGGTATATAATATAATAATAAATGCTAAATAAGCTCTCGCAGATATTTTTTTACTATGTTAGACTCAAAACCGTACATAAAGATATGTTTCACTCGTCAAAATGCTAGTGAGCTACGTTACTACTATCGTAAGCGTATTGTTCGATAGCGTCTGTCGAATTGGTGACTCATGGTACCGTTTTGTATGGGGACAGCTCAAAAACGTTACTGACTATCGAATAGATTACGTGAGGTTTTTAACCTATCGAAATCTATAGTGCTCATGGTACGAATTTTAATTCTTTCAGTGACCGCTAGGGGCGCTGTACAGTATGTAATACAAATAATTTACGGAGACGCTAGCGAGTTTCGGCTGCGTAAACTCATGGTAGAGGTACTGAACGAATTAGAACGTGTGATTACTCGAGCGAAATATACGTTTTCGGAAAAGTACCTACACAGCTTGATTCAACCTTAAGTAACCTACTATTTTGGTTAATTTCTAAGCAACCTAACCGTCTCCAGACTATTGTGCACTGTTTTAAATGAATATGTTTAAGAAATACGCAGAGTAAACCAATCTGATAAGCAATTCCTAAAAAGACAGCACCTAAGTACAAACAATTAGCTGCAATAACAAAAACAGTCTTCGATCGGAAAAAGTCCTGAACTAAACAACGCTTCCAACACTGCGCTAAAAGTGGCCTGTGTGGCCAGTTGGCCACCCATTGAGCCCCGTACAGTTAAATGTTTTGATGAATCACGATAAGTGTGACCAGAGTAGCGATGAACTCTTTGGCTAAATTTATAAATTCACTAGATTCCGCGTGCGCGACTTCGTACGTGCATATCTCGTTTTTTCCCGTTCTCGTAGGAATTTTGGAAAATCTTTTAGTGCTCGCCTACACTCCCTTCAATTTCAGCTTTCTACGACCAGTATTTTCGGCTGTGCTTTGTCAATCAATCAATCACTCAGTCAGTCAGTAAGTAAGTAAGTAAAGTTTATTTGTTTAAACATGGTGTACATGATACATGCAAGATAACAATGAAGTATAGCAAAAAGTTCTAACATGTTCAGCCGCATATCGTGGCGTACAAATTGGTAGGAAGAGATGGTGCTTAAACCGTGATAATATTCATCAAAATTACATTTAAGACATTTTGTAGGTGCTTATTAATTCACTTAAGACTCTGCCAGCTCAATAACTCAGCCAGCATTTATAGATAAAATGTCAAAGTTAAAAACTGTAAATAATAAATGTCAAAGTAGTAATTAAATAAATTAGTCAATAGAATATTAATACTATCATTAAATGTCAATTCCAAATTACAATTATTCCAATAAATACAATAGATTACCATAACATGTCAAAAATACAACATCGTCATCTCAAAAACGAAGAAAATTGTCCTCTTTCATAGACTCTGCTATACTGTAATATGCTCTTTCTATTAGTAGACTCTTTAATTTACTTTTAAGAGCAGATATATTTAATGTTCTCCATGATTTCGGCAATTTATTAAAAATGGTCGGAGCCATGCAAAAGATGCTCCTACGCATAAGAGTCGTTTTAGCGCCGTGAACACAGAGTTTGAAATTATCACGTCTATTCCTAGGTTCAGCAGAAACGGAAGAATTCCGTCATTCTTCCAGTTTGTTACTAAATTGCTGCCTGAGATGTAACTACATTCTCATCTTTCTCTCATGCTCCAGTTTCCGAAGCCCCTGATGGGTCAGTCGGCGCGCAAGCACGGCGGCCTGATCGTGCACGTCCTGGTGGCCATGTTCACTTTCATCGGCCTCGCCATCGTCTGCGACGAGTACTTCGTTTCCAGTCTAGATAGGATCTGTGAGGGTGAGTCCATACAATCCTACAAAAAGTAATAGCCAAAGATAAAGGTTTTACCTTTGGCAGATACTCGTAAGAAAGAAGAAAAGAAAGATAAAGTATTTACTGTCGCGGTCATACTTACTAATTATAAACCTTAACTAAAATGAGGTTGTTAAACACGGGATCCCAGGATCTTACGGTTAGCAAGAATCGAAGAAAAAGAAGAGGAAAATATTGATAAAAAAGTCTATTGAGAGAGGGCAGAGGTCTTCGAAGATTATGAAAGAAGCATAATCGTAGCAGGTGGCGATCTATAGTTTGACTACCTTACCTTCCGTAAGAAAAAGGCGTCCGTTTATTTTATTCTAGGATGATCTCAAGCATGGTTTTCCATCTCTTCTAAACAGAGTATTAACACCACTTAACCTAGGCTTATATCTCCAGAGTTGAAGCTGGCTCCGGACGTAGCTGGTGCAACCTTCATGGCAGCCGGTAGCTCTGCACCGGAACTTGCCACCGTCGTCATTGGGGTGTTCTGCGCACAGGATGATATCGGTAAAGTACTATGTTACAAATATATCTATGTTATTCCTCTATTTATCTTGTGTCTGAATAGAACAGAAAGCATTTAAAACGAAATAATAAGTATTAGTAAAGTTGCGCTGAGCATGCCCGCACTGAAAGGGAATCTTAACATTTACTGCGTATCAGACACCCAGCGTTGGTTTTCAGTTCTCCTTGCAGTCACATGGCCTGCATCGCTATCAAAGTTCTGTGCGCGATTTAAAGATACCTAACCAGACACAACACCCATCTAAGTGCCAATTCTACTAATTTCCGTCCGTCCCGAGCCGTTGGATCTGAAGTAGCGACAGTTTTTTTTATTTGTTTGGGAAAATAAACAGTTAAACATTTAAAACGTTATACAAAGTTATAAATATATTAGAATGACAAATGTACCTATAACCTACGACATTTTCCACAACATATTAAAAGTAATGCATAACAGTGCGCTATTCTAAGCTATTAAAACAGAAAATTAGTTAGTAGCGAACTTTATCTTAATATATATAAATCTCGTGTCACAATGTTTGTCCTCAATGGACTCATAGACCACTTAACCGATTATAATAAAATTCGCACACCATGTGCAGTTCGATCCAACTTGAGAGATAGGATAGTTTAAATCTCATATTATAGTCGCAATTTTAATTTATTGCTAATTATTTGTCTGTTATTATTTGACAGTCACAATTATTTGTTAACTCCAAATGATTCTAACAGATGTCGATACCTTTCGACTGGGTTGAGTAAGTAATCAATAGATGGCGCTGCTATGGTAAATCTAACTCCTAAACCACTTAACCGATTATAGACGCAGACGAAGTTGCGCAGGTCAGCTAGTAGGTATATAAATAGGCATGCAAACAACAAAGAAATAGGGTGGGAGCGAGAAAGTATACATAAAACTAACAACTATTATAATCCTACTAATATTATAAATGCGAAAGTTTGTGAGTATGTATGGATGTTTGTTACTCTTTCACGCAAATACTACTGAACTGATTACGATGAAATTTGGTATGTAGGTAGCTGAAGACCCAGAATAACACATAGGCTATACATAGGATTTACACGGGAATAACGAGCCGGCCTCTAGTCCAAAATAATTTTGTAGACAAGACCTCGTAAACTGTTGAGCAGAGACAGAGAAGAAGTGAATGTCTTCAAAGATTTTGTTATATTGGTTGGTAAGGCGGCGTAGGGGTGCTCGCAAACCTTCGTTTTTACGACAAGAACTTACTGCAAATAAAGGTCTTGCTCACACCCCACGGAAAATTGTTGTTCTGCGTACCACAAAACTAACCTTGTTGCGAACATCCATACAATCATAAGTAGATTTTGTACATGAGTTTACATCCATATTGATGACTGGTTATGGCTAGCGTCGTGGGTGACTGTTTTGTATATATCGACGTTCATAAAGTTCTGGTGCTCACCTTAATTGAAATAAAGTTCTTTTGATGTTCATTATTAATTTGCCTTTACCATCCCACTTCTGAAAATAAGCATCCTTTAAATTATGCCATTCACCCAGATCCCTTCTTTCATGTCTTTTATTGATCCTCTATTTTCTGCCCAGGAGTGTCAGGTGTGATTGGGTCGGCGGTGTTCAACATAATGTTCGTGATCTCTGTGTGCGCACTCTGCGCCGGCACAGTGTCGCACCTCAACTGGTGGCCACTCTGCAGGGACTGCTTCTTCTACGCCATCTCCATTCTTGTGATGCTGTGCACTATTGCCAACTCTATCGTGTCCTGGTGAGTTATTTTCAATGTTTGGACTCAAGAAACTTAAAACAGAGATAATACAGGAACGAGTGCACAAAGGTGTTACTTAGCAAAATTTTTTAGTAAACGTGGGAGAATGTTTTGTAAGCAATCTTGCAAGACTGTTTTAAGCAAGATGATAGCTTTCAATAAGCTTTTTGGTCTACCGACTTAGTGACGCTGCCACTCTACGAAAGAATTAAAACTGGAACATAGGATGTTCCAGTTTTAATTCTTTCGTTAATTCCTATAAGTGTAAAATGTAAAGAATGAATGTGTCCTCGTGTCTTATAAATTTTTTCCTAGGAAGTAGTGTTACTTACATCGGTATTTTCTTCTACAGGCCAGAAGCACTATTCATGTTGATAATGTACGGCGTGTACTGCGTTGCGCTGCGATTCAACACTGCTCTTGAGCGTTGGGCGATGACGCTGCCACTTCCTTTCAAGCTGCCCACCAGGGAAGAACAGGCAGCTTTGGTAACATATAGGTAGGTCGATAGAGAAGACATTTCAGTGGTTCCTAACATCCTAGCTCTTTGTAAAAACCGGAACGATAAATATAAACTGTGAAAACGATAGATGTAGCTACAGGATACTTCTGTTGTTTAATTGAGAATTAAAATAATATAAGTGCATTAATTACATCTATGACCATGCTAAAATGCTAATTAATGCAGTATTGTTGTTAATATCTAACCAAAATGGCGCGAAAAGTAAAACGAGGTCCTTACGGTGGTCCCACGTTGGGCGCCGAATTCAATATTGGCGCCCAGATGGGACCAAAAAGAAAATCGAATTAATATTATTTCATCTTTATAATGCAGGAGTGCAGGTGGTCAGCCTGCGCCGCCTGCAGCGGGCGGTGACAGCACGTACGCGCAGATGGATGGCCAGACCAAGGAGACTCCACTGGGAGATTCGTGTAAGAATACTTTTATTCCTTGAGACCGCCCATTGTTACACTATCCTATTTTAAAGCTTCTACAGTATTTTTGGAAGATATAAAGTAAATAATAGTTTTATTCTAGCATTTCATACTAGCTCTAAGGATTTCATTATGCATGTAATTTCGAGTTTTTTTTTCCTATCCAAAAATGTTGTGGCCATTTGAATGTTTCTTAGAAGTCAATCGGCTGTATATATTATAAGCGCAACAAATGTAAACCTAGATAAACGATCCAATCTCTGATCTACGATTCTTCGAGATCTTTTAGTCTCCCGCAATCTAGTTGTGTCAAGGAAATAGTAAGGCTTAACTAATGAAGAACGTTTCGCTCACAGCATCATACAACCCTGACGGAGCGTATGACAACGCGGCTTACAACGCCGAGCCCACCCCCGCCTGGACCAACCCCAACATGGAGTGGGACCCTAACCGAGCGTGGGATGACACGGTATTCGTCTATTTTCACCCTTGACTTACCCCCAGGTTGTAGCCATCAGGACACATAGACTCAAAGTCAAGGAATTCCTCTGCTTAGCTGTACGCTCGTTAAAAGTATCCCCGTAAAGCTTTGTGCTCATGAAAAAAGAAAAGACCTGACTTATAACACCCAAGCAAAATCTTTAGACAGAGATGTCCTTTATGATGTATCCAAGGAATAAGAAAGGATACTTCGTAATTTAGGTATATTTATTGAAAACCTTTCATGCGAGCGAAGCAGCGGGCAAAAGCTAGAATATTACTTTAAAAAATTTCCTTATCGCATAAGTTTTGCTCTCGAAATACTGAAAGGAATAACGAAACGACTACTTATGACATTATTTTGTTACAATACTAGCATCATCGCTTACCATCCGGTGAGATAGTGGTCAAACGCGTGCCTATCAACAGTAAAAAAACACAGTTGGAATGATTTTTGACATCTTTATCGAACATTTTCATATTTCAGCTAATTTACACAAAATCATAATGACTTTTACAACTCTTTGCGAATCACTCCGGTCACTGGTATAAAACCGAATGAAAATCCGTTTGGATGTGGTTGAGTTTATCGCGTACACACAGGCAGACTCGGCGGAGGGACTTTTCTTTATAATACGTAGTAACAATATTGATATACTCGTAACATAACGTAACGTAACAACAACAAAACTTATTAATTAGTTTTCAAAACTCTTTATAGATGTCGGCACCAATTTACAACGCCCAGATGTCCACACAACAGTACTCGCAACAGCCGCAGCAACAACAACAACAGCAGCAGCAACAATCGACTGGACAGCAACAACAACAACAAGATCAACAACAGCAACCAGCGCAGGTAAAAAACCTCTTTAAAATACAGAAAAACAGCGGTCCCAAATGAAGAAGGGTTGGTAGGACATAGAAAGCAATAGTAGTGTTAGAGGAGGTCTAAGCCAGGGTCGTGGAAATAGGGAATATGCATGAAAAAAGTATTTATGATCTGAACAGTTTATCTAAAAGTATTGGAAAATATAATACTAACTGTGAAATTAGAATCTAAATTGCTCGAAAAACAATAAACGAGATACAATTATTTTAAACAAATATATCTGTCCCTCTCGCAAAAACGCTTTTATCTGTGGCAGCTGTATAGTCGTCGTGTAATTTGACGTCACAGTACGTGTCGGACTTCTCTTTCTAACTGTAGTCTTTGAAGCTTTATAACTTAATAAATGATGAAGGTATTTAAAAAATATTGTTTACTAGAGCTAATAAGTATTTTATTTTGCAAATAAAAAAATCGCATGCATACCTATTCCCTATTGTTCGAAAGAGTCACCGCGGCCCTGAAACGCAAAGGGCTTTAGGAGGAACATGGATGGGTTTTAGTCAGTCTTCTTCTTCTTATCGTCTGAGCATTAAGGTCTAACGACCACACACACCCTAGTGTCAGAGTTTCTCAACGGCCCGAGGGCCTCTGACATATGGCTTAACGACCGCCACCAGCCGGCACCACCGGCTCATACGTGCCTTTCGAAGCACGGAATCATCTTTTTTATCAGACAATCAGGTGATTAGTAAGAGTCTGACACTCCCTTCTGCTCCGCCCAGAACCGGTGGAGTTATCTGATGACTTTGATCCTTAAAAAAAGAGGTGATGTCTAAGCCAAGAGGCACATTGCAATTATAGACATATTTTAAAAAGACATCATAAATTCAGATATTTACTCGAAAAATTATCAATTTGTAAGACTTAATCATTGATGAAAGAAAGCCAAGATACATTTTATTGGTATTCTTTACTAACGAATTTAATTTTAATTAGATTCACAATATTGCTTCCATTTTTGTATTCATTCTGCCTTTTATGAACTATGTTGAGGTCGGCTTCCAGTCTTACCATTTAAACAAATGTAGCTACCAGTACTTCACATGCAGCGATTGAGTATATATATCCGCGAATGACTTCCACAATCCAGTAACTGGATAGCAAAAAAAACGCCCAAGTCCGAGTCGGACCCGCACACGAAGTCTCCGTACCATTATCTATAAAAACGAGCAAAAAAATCGCGTTTGTTGTATGAAAGCCTCCTTAAATATTTATTTAATTATTTTTTTTGTATTTTGTGTTATAGCGGCAACAAAAATACCATCATCTGTGAAAATTTCAACTGTAACTATCACTATTCTTAAGATACAGCCTGGTGACAGACGGACGGACGGGGAGTCTTAGTAATAGGGTTCCGTTTTACCCTTTGGTTATGGAACCCTAAAAAGACAAGACTGACGTCAGATTTTTGGCTTCTGACTACCTAGACTGTAAATGATCTAAAAATGACAGCCGGGACCAACAATTTAACATGCTTTCCAATATATGAACAAATCGCGTTATAATGGTCTCCTATCCACGGAGCGACCTCGGCAAGCGTCGCTCAAACTTGAAGATCGACCTGAACTGCGTTTACGGCTGTAAATATTTAGCCACTAGCTCCTCCTCTTCCAGTGCTATTCTTTCAATGAATTTAGTTAAACTAATGTAATTATTCCAGCCGGCAGCTCCTGCTTACTACAAGGCTAAGGAGTACAACCCAGAAACTGCTATTGATCCTCTCGTCAAACCCATCGGAGCCAGTAAGTTCTCGATGATCTTAATAGTATCCCACACTACATGTTTTAAACCTAAGGCTGAGTTTCCGCCAGTGCTATGCGAGTATGCGTTGCGAAGGTTTTGTGAAGATCCAATAGAATAGCTTCATTTACCAGTACCCTTAGTATGAGTTTTTCGACTCGCGTTCGAACGCGTTCGATTGCGAGCGCGTTAGAATTTAGTATGGGAATTTAGTTATAGTGCCACCTGGTGGTCACTCGTAGAACCTAATTTCCCATACTAAATTCTAACGCGCTCGCAATCGAACGCGTTCGAACGTGAGTCGAAAAACTCATACTAAGGGTACTGGCCTCGCTCAGCGTAAGCGATTCTAAAGGTTCTTAACCAACATATCTTTCGCTACGAATCCTCGCACAACAATAGAATAGAATAAAATAAAAATAGTTTACAAAAAGTAAATCGATGGTAGCTGCAAAAGTATAAACTGTAGCGCAGCTAACAACGCCCTTTCCCAAATACATAATGGAATGATGTTCCATTCAAAAAGTGCTAAGCAAGTAATATTATAGTTTAATTAATTTAGATTTATTTCCTTTATAATAAAACAATATAAAAAAAAAAACAAGACAAAAATAAACAGCACAGGACCTATGATTGAGATGTAGTTTAACGTTGAGTTAGTGTGGTGAGTGTAGCTGTAGAATGTGTGTGTATGAGTAATAGTTGTTGTATGCATGTTGTGGTGTTTGTGGCGTGAGTGTGTTATGTTGCGGTGTATATTTTTACACATACTCGAGTTTTTAAAAATATAATAGAATACCTACTCTTTATTATGTAAACGCAGCCTAATCGAGGTTAATGTGATGATGTGTCACGAGCGATCAGTTTAACTTGCCACACAAACTTGCTAAATATTTCTATTGATATCTAAAAACTTATGCACACTATTTTCACAGACTACCTCCAGCTTGCGTGGTGGTACCTGGTGTTCCCGATCCACTGGTCATGCCGCCACACCATGCCGGACTGCCGGGGACGCTGGTACCCCGTCACCTTCATGATCAGTATGCTGTGGATCTCCTTCTACTCCTACTTCATGGTCTGGATGATCACTATCATTGGTGAGTGCTATTTGATCCTCTGGTCGTGTGCCATACACCATAGTGAGATAGTGAGTAACGCTTAGTAACTAAACAAGTTTTATGCCTTAAAGTAAAAAAAAACAATGTAAGCAGCGTATACTGCGGAAACAAATTCATTAAGGCATCGCCTTAAGCCTTTTCACCCGCACGCATGTCTGGTCCGCATGCGGGCTGCCCGCATCCTATTATTTCATACATGTTTTTCCTGTCATGCGGGCAGCACGCGCGTGGAATGCGGGACGAGATCTGCGCGCGGGAAAAACACTCATGACAGGAAAAGGGTCCTTATCTGTGTAGCAGTCCTGTCATTTGCCGGAAAGAGTATTAAAATTAGCAAAGCAGCGAAGGCAGAGCTCAAACAACAGCAGTTACTCGTAGCTTTCGCATATAATTTTATTCACTCTTCCCAGTTGCTAATGTGGGTCCAACCAGACTGACCCAGTACTCTCTCCGCAGGCTACACGCTGGGCATCCCGGACACAGTGATGGGCCTGACGTTCGTGGCGGCCGGTGTGTCGGTCCCTGATGCGCTTTCCTCACTCGCCGTCATCAAGGAAGGGTGAGTTCACTTGCACCCCTAGTAAAACGGGATATTAAAGAGTATTTGTTTGATATCTTCGCAATTGGAAGATAAGTTTGATAAAGCCTCGTATCCACTAGGCAACATTTGGCGCGCGACACGTGAATTTCAACATGTACGGCAACGCTGCACAACAGCGCGCGACGTTGCTAGCTGGCGCGCAACATGACGCGCGGCTGAGTCCATCGTTAGTTGAGCATCAAAACAAATGTTCCGCGTCAACATTCAACAATGCCGCGTCCGTAGGAGAATACCCTTCAGCGAATCCCTACATTTGGTCCCCGGGTGGTGCTAAACAGGTGACAGTAACCGCCTCCGTGGTCTAGTGGTTATACCACCTGATTCAGACCCAGAGGTCCCGGGTTCGATTCCCAGCGGGGGCAAATTTTTTGCTCGGTTTGGTTGGTTGTAGGACTTGTTCTAAGTCCGCCTGGCAAGCTACCACCATCATGTCTAAGTCTGTCGCCATAACAACAATGTTAACAGCAGCCAGTTCCTCTGTGTAAGAGGATTCCGGGTGAAACTCGCTTCCATCTTCGGCCTAATCATCACTTTCCATCAGGTGAGATTTAGGCCAAGAGTTTCCCCGTTTTGTATAAAAAAAAAAACAAGTTGCGAAACATGTTGAGCAACATGTCGCGCGTCAAATGTTGCCTAGTGGATACGAGGCTTTAATGTCCTTGTCACTAGACTTGGAATACCCACAATTGATTTACTTGGCTGAACAGTGTAGAGATTTATCAGACTGAATCTGTCTGGTATAAGTCACGCACGACATTGGATTGCACTAAAAGGATCCATGAAATCGACACCTGCAAGGAAAAACAGCGTAACTCAGTTTTAAGCAGTTTCAAACTACTAATCATATTTGTGCTGTAGGTACAAAAAAAAAGAAGTTTTTTTTTTGCACTCACTTCTGTGTCAAAATTCCTTTGCGTGAAGATTGTTACAGAGTAAAAACATTGTTAGTGAGAGACAAGTGCAGTTAATAAAAGGGTAGGTATATTTAGTTACACATCATCGAAACCATTGTTTAAGCTCGCCATTACTAGTATAGCAAGTTACAATATTACGATATCATTTTTTCCAGTATACCTTCTGGAATGTCATTGTACCTAACTCATAAAAAGTCTTAAAATATACATATAATGATATAATCATAAGAAAGTGTAGCTATTCCTTCGTTTAATCAAATTTTCAAGGTTGGCATTTAGAATTAAGCGAAATGAAGTTTAAATCTACGACGCGCACTCCTCAAAAGTTACTAAATATGAAATACAATGCTATTCCTTGCAGTTGAGGAAAAATACTATGCTTTGTTGTGCTGCCGAGTTTTCTGGCTGCCGTGAGCTTACGGCTATCCTCAAGATGTGTTTTTGTTATTCACATTGTATCTTGCTCCACAGCTACGGTGACATGGCTGTTTCCAATGCGGTTGGCTCCAACGTGTTCGATATCCTGGTGTGCCTCGGTCTGCCGTGGTTCATCCAGACCGCCATCATCCACCCTGGGTCACACGTTAACGTTTACCATAAAGGTAAGGGGAACATTTCATAATATTACATCTAACGGAAGGTATAGCTAAGTATTTTGTCAAACTTTGCTGAAAATATTTAAAATAACTTGATGAAAAATATTACTGGTCAAGATATGTTAAAAGACAGCACAGTACGTACGAATAAAGTTTAAGTGGAAAATCTGAAAAAAAAACTGATTTTTCACCATTAAATTAGATATAAAAATAACCTTATCGAGAAATGAACAGTATTTTGTAAGCACCGCCCCACAATAACGTAGGTGAAGTGGGCTTCATCAATATCTAGCATCAGTTGAACATCTTATAGACAATTGTTTTAATTCCAGGTCTGATCTACTCAACGCTCTCTCTATTCTCTACGGTGATCTTCCTGGTCGTGGCCACCCACGCCAACGGCTGGAAGCTAGACCGCAAGTACGGCGCAGTACTAATGGTATGGTACATCCTCTTCATCACCCTCGCCAGTCTTTACGAACTCAACGTCTTCGGATACTACACACACCCTGACTGCATCTCTACCTATTAATTTCTTAAACTAGCAACACTTTTTCTTTCGTAAAGTTGGCGTTCTTGGCTGTCAATATTGTCAAATGTGACAGCTGAATTTTGTGTTAACAGATGTAAGGGAACATAACCTTAAAAATTGAATTGAATTGATGTAAGGGAAATATGGATACGACTTGTGTATTTAAAATGCACTTTTGACCGTTTCTTCTATTTATGTAAAAAGCCATTTAAGCACATTCCAATTATTAGGTTCTAGTTCCAGATTCGTTGTTAAGATTTATATTTATTAGTGAAATCAACATAATTATCTAGGGCATTACCTACCGTTTTTTACTTTCTATTATACTTGAATAATTGGCCGGCCTATGTTGTTGTAATTAAACAATTTTATGTACAACATTAAGTTTTGTAAAAACGCTACTGTCTTATGATTAAAGAAGCATCGATGTTAGTTTCAGTGCATCGTGTATTTAAGTAATTTAATGTTACAGAAAAGGACTTTAGCGGTCCAAAGTGTAATGGTATTTCTACTCACTTTCATAATAGAAATGCTAGTGTTTATTTATTAATAATATTAAGCGGTTAAGCAGTTTGGGTCGAGTGGTTTTTTAGTTAATGCACGCCTCAATTTATAGCAAAGAATAATTGTAAAATAAAAATGGCAAGTCTGGGCGATTTTGGCAGTTATTATCACCAATGTATCTGTCTATTAAACAGCAAGACTGGCTGTCAAAATGTCGCTTGATTAATGAAAAAGAAACGTGGAACATAAAGTAAATATTATCTTGTTGTAAATAGCTTTGTGGAGCACTGGTGTTGCTTACGCACAAATTGCTGTTTTCTATCCAAAGTACTCACTCGTGAGAATCTCATATTAAATGGGATCTTAGCTAACAAAAGGTAGAAAACCTACTGAACTAATCAATTGATGGTTAACAATTCTCCCTAAAATCATAGGATCGTAATTTACACCACGCTATTTCAACATTCAAGGTTCAAGAGATTTAAAATTAGTTGCATGATGCGAAACCTTTTATCTACTTTTCCAAGCTAAGTTTCTGTACATAATGTGAGACTATTACCCTGTTATTTTTATTCGCGTGTTGTCTATGTATATGTGACTTGAAGCAAAAAAGAAAAATTCGCTTTAAAGTATAAATATCTTATGAATATATGCATAGTTTTAGTGAAACGACATTAAAAACGTATCTAGTCGTGAATATCGTAATATTACTATAGTAAGATGTTTTTGTTTGTGATATTATGTTTAAAACAGAAGGGACTTAGTCACTTTTCAGTATAATGTATATTTTAATCTAAATTATTAGTTATAGTGTGAATATAATTTTGTAAATTATATTTTAACACAAAACATCGATATTTGACGAATTACTACAATAGTTATGTGAGAAAATTTAAATTTTAATTAAATTTTGTACTTTTACTACAGCTATTTTTAAATAGTTACAGCATCTGTAGAGTGTAGAACTTACTTTATGTAAATAGCACTTGAACTAGTTTCAATCTTACGATGTTTTACGTACCTATGTATTTATTTACACGTAACCTGTTTGTTTGATATAGAATATTGTATGTATATAGATAGAATTTCTGACTAGTAAATGCCTAAATAAATATATCCCAATAAATTAAATGTATGTACCATGAGTTATATATTAAATATAATATATTAACTAGCTTAAAGCCTTACTCTTGTTAGTGGTTAGTAAACCTGCCCCTTGGCTGAAATCCCGCATCTTCCAAAGACCTGTTTTCCATGATGATCCAAATACCTCAGTATATCTCTTCCTTTCATACTTATTGAAGCACTCTCCCATTCCAGTTCTGTGATCTATTTAGCTATTATATTATAAAGTTATCGTGTATGTGTTTATTATAAGAATCTAAAAACAAAAGATAATTAGCTGATTTTTAGGTTAGGTTTTTTTCTAGCACTTTGTCTGATATTGTTACTTGAATAACTGTGGTATTCCATGAACACTCAACATGAAGATATCTAGTCTGTTACTGGACAGTAAAACAATTAAAATGTAAGTACCAAATTACTCTCTAGCCCACGATTAACTAGAAAACATAGTGTAAAAATACTAAAAAGAAATCAAGTCACTGTGTAACTAACTAGTATAAAGCTAATTTAACCAAAGAAAGCCTTAACATCACTCCAACTAACAGTCGTGAGAAAAACCTACCGCATGCCAAGTCAGTTTATAATTAAGTCATAATTTAAGACTCTTGGGTAGATAAGTAACTTAGACTTTTTAGAAAGGATTTTGGACTTGATTTTAACTCCAATCTAAAATGGCAAAACCCCGCTCCCCAGTTTAGATTTTGGAAATGTCTTGACTTATCGAGCCCCATCACTAAATCTGACTAGCCTAATTGAAATAGATACCGTATATCTTCGACACTGTTGTCGAAAGTAAGAAACATTATCGTTTATCAATTCAATTTTAAATTTTCATGATGTATGTCGATGAGTGAAGAAAATGGCCACGTAATAACATTAAGACATAGGTAAAGTTATTTATTTTAATCACTCGTGAAAGAAGTAGAAGAATGCAGTATCGCACTATAGTTATTTAAATGACGTATCCTCTCTATGACCAATATGTACCTATGCGTCTTTCACCCATGTGAATGAAAAAAATTATCAATACCTAATTGCAAAAAATAAAATTTACGTATCCAACCTACTTAGTGATCGTCACTTAAAAATATTATCTTTGTGTATTATGTATCGGTATATCCCTTCGACAATAATAAAATAACTAAATGTGGCTTCACAAAATATTTGATGTGTTGCCAGTGTAAAATAACAAGGCTGTATAAGAATCACTTGTGACATTATTGGTGTTAAAAATTGGTGATGTTCCTAATTTTAAATTATGGGATGTATCAATCAAATCACTCGTTATTAAAGAAAAGCAAAGTGCTAACTTAATAAATGCTTAAAGCTGTGTGAGAATAAAAACTTGGTGAAGCGAATATCTTCGGAATGCAGTGTCTTGCTTTATATTGCATATTGGTCTCTAAATCGCTCTATCCCTCAAACTAACCCACTAAAAACGAAAAAAAAACTGTTCTAAAATACAAGAGAACGCATCAATTATAAATGTCAATTTGATGTTGAATTCAATTAAATAGATATTAAGATTAAGTATTTGTATAAATATTCTATTGAACTCATGTTTTTGAACATTGAGCGAGTAATCGAATGTAACGCAACGTTTTAACTTAAAAAAATGTCTACCTAGGTATTTAAACCTAGTCTGATAATACCTTAGAATCAAAGTTAAAAAAAAAAACAAAATAAATGTGATAACACCTGAAACGAAATGAGTAGGTATAAGACCCACTTGTACCTTGTGTTCACTGAATGCATTTAGAGCAAAACGAATTAAAATCATCATTCGTTTCTGTAAATACGGCACGGTTTGCGCTGGCTGCTGCACTGTGTGTCGCGTGTTCGATTCCCGCACGAAACAAATATTTGAATGGCCTACAGATAGTTGTTAACGAACCCACGATACAGGAAAAACTCCTAGCGTGGGGCAAGCCTTTTTTTTAAAGAGAGAAACAATCGTTTGAAAGTGATAGAGAAATAAATTATGTTCAAAATGTTTAGCGCTAAATACATTTGGGGGCAAGTGAGCACCTTAGACTCAATTTAAAAATGTACAATATTTAAACATGGCAACATCAAACGTAATGAGTAAAAGTGAACGTTATTGAAATTCATACAATATGTAAATAGTAGAGGACCATTATAGACCATGTATTTTTAAACCTATTTAAAATATTAAAATGCTGCCATGTTTGATTTTCTCCTGTTAGTTACTTAGCTAAACTGTATCATATGTTTGTGTAGGCGCTGAAGCTTTATTCATATCAGTAGGTACGTAGTATTTACAAGGTTAAATTGTGCACCTGATAGCTTTTCTTGGAACAGTAATTTTGCAGCACACCCTGATTTTATAACAAATAACTTTTAATTAAAACACGATTGAACCTCACCTAAGTAAAATAATCAGGATGTATTTTTACAATGGGCTATACAAGATGGTGACTTGTTTGACTTAATAAAATCATTAACACGAAACCTACTACGGCATAGCTAGTTTGCAACGCCGTAGCAAAACTCGTAACAAAACGTATCTAGTACTAGCTGCGTAGCTGTTGAGAGCTACGCAAGCAGAGCTTTCCTCAAAAGAAATATAAAATCACACGCACGGAACCTACTACGGCGTAGCTAGTTTGTGCTACGACGTAACAAAACTCGTAACAAAACTAAAAGTATCTAGCACCAGCTGCGTAGCTATTGAGAGCTACGCAAGCAGAGCTTTCCACAAAAGGGAATTAAACAAAAGGAATCTAAAATCATACGCACGAAATCTACTACAGCGAAGCTAGGTTAGTGCTACGACGTAGCGAGACTCTTAGCGAAATTAAAAGTATCTAACACCAGCTAAGGAGATTGTGAGGTTTTCAACAAAAGAGAATTTAAGTAAATTGCCTTGATCCAAGTTCGACTGATTTCTAGAGAAAATCAGTCGAACAGGCTCGTAGAAAAATCGCAACATTGCGACAAAACATTTTCATTTTATTTTTCCATGAAAACGCCTCTTCGCATAGTCGCGCCTGTTCGCAGCCTTAATTCTCGAATTAGTCCAAAAGTTAAAATACATCCTGTATTTAAAAAAAAACTTACATTACGATAAATATATCTGAATAACGCACATAACATCTAATAAAATTTACGTATTTTCAAAACTTTAGGGACTGTACTTGATTGAAAATAATACTACGAGTAGCATTGAAATCTAATGAATATGGTAGTTAGCAACGTAATATTATGCTAGATTGCCACTGCAAGACTTAATCGGGCCCTAGGCCCTAGGATAACGTTAAGAACACAAGGCTTAACATGACCAGCCGGTCTATTCTGACAACATCTCACTGTGTAAATTCAGGTGGAGTGAGCATGACGTGAACTGTCATTCCATCTTTTTTATATGGATTGACAGCAGACTTCATGTTCACTTCACATAAGCTTCGACGGCTTTATAGAATCGCACTGCAGGGCCATATTATAAAGTGTTAATGCCTTCATATTTCTACTCCAAAAAGGGATGGTGCTATCAGTCATGTATAGCTCCGTCTCCCTCACTCTGGAATAATGATGACATTAAAACTTTTCAATATGGTGACTGAAGCCCACTCGACTGCCGTTCGAACCGTCAAAGTGACAGCTTGCCAGCAATGATATAAAAAACTATAGATACGTTGTCCGCACTCTAAAATGACAACATGAAATGAAGCCAATTGGCCACATCGCGCTTAGTTACGCACCAACCTGTCGCGTGACACTACGTTTGTTTTGATGTCAATTTGACTATTACTTATCCTGTGACGTAACTGAAGATGTATATTTATCTCCCTCTAGCAACAGGCATGCCGCCGTACGGTGACATTTTCTTTCCCTTTCTTCATGCGTATTAGTAGCATCTAGTATTTTCGCCGTTTTTAAGCGCCACGATGTTGGTTTATGACGTGTCTATATATAATACGTCATTGCTTGCCAGCAGTTGTTTGTAGCCCGAGTTTATTTGAAATGATATAGTTCACTTTGTAGTATTGTTGGATTAAATAAAATAAAGGTACATGTACCTAAAACACTTTTCCAATGCAAAAGCACGTACGCTGCACGTACGTTTCGATTGTCCCTTCCAATATCACTGGGTTATGACTTGTGTTGGTGTGTGGCGAGTCATAGCAAAGAAAGCAAGCGTGCGTGTTGACTAGGTTAATTTAATTTTTCTATGGGTCTATGCCACCCGAAATAAAAGTTTTATTTATTTATTTAAAAGGCGCTTAAACTTCAGTATCTACCAATGCGATTTCCCTGAATGAATTGATATTCCTATTTTTTATATTTTTGTTATTTTTCTTGAATTCATGAATTTTTCCACCCTGTATAGGTTTTCATAGAGTGAACTATTTCCACATTTTGTGCTAAGAGTTTGTATCGATGTAATTTTCACACAACGCGTTTTTTACCTGTAAACCAATACCCGTAGCGTTTCATCACCTTGTAATTAATAAGTTCTCTAGAATAATCTAGATAGTTAATCATAGCGTTAATATTTTAAAAGTGTGAGCGTTTTCTTTTGTCAACAAGAATATAATTGGATTACTTAGTGATGAAAGGTAAAATGCTGGCTGTAAAATGAATCTTGATTTCAAATCCCTTGTTTCGAAAAAATAATAAAAACATTTCAAATTGCATCGATCGAAATCTAATGGTATAATATTATCCTTATTTATTTACTATCACTTCGATGTCTATACTAATTTAACGTTTTACAATTAAAATATAAGGGTAGTTTGCATCTGTAATATTAAATGCTGTATGTCCAATTTGTATACTTACTACATTATAGCATAAAAGGCCGTACCTACGCTAAATAGGAAATATTCATTTTCTATGTAGACTTTCATGAACTTTTTAAGTAGGCATAGCATGATTGTGTACCTATATTATATTATAGCACATAATATATTATTTCTAAGTTGCGTTACCCTATAATCGTGTGTTTTCATGGTGCAAATGAACCTTTGGTGTTAATATGTCAGTATTAGACCTACGTACCTATTCCTCGTTGTGCTGTTTAAATCGGTGTTTTTCTCGAATGTTACGACTTAGATTAGGTGTTCTGTACATGGCCCGCGAGGGATCATAACAATATTATGTGAAAATTTATTGTTAATTACTGTAAGTTATATGACAATGTTAAATAAAGTGTAAAATGTAATGCTTTGTTTTCTTTCCTATTTGCAGTTAACAGGTTCATTATTACACTGGAACACCCAATCAATTTACATAAATAAAATTCTTCCGTTACTGAATAACTGACAGACAACGCACAGCCGAAACTACTGGTCGTAGAAAGCTGAACTTTGGTACCTATGCAGTTTCTCTACACTCGGTAGACTAAGAGAGGATTTCCCGAAATTTCTTTGGGAACATGAATAAACGGGACATGCGCGTACGAAATCGCGGGAAAAGCTAGTCTATACTAATGATGGGATTCTACCCGGGTAAATTCCTAAAGTGATTATATTTTGATATTCCCATTGAATCCACCCAACGGGTATTTATTCGGGTATTTATATTTTTATGATCAATTGACACATATTTCGCATAAATCGATTTATGAAACTTAAGGTTTTTGATTTCCTTGTACAAAAATAACAACTATAAATGTGTTACACTGTTTTATTCAAGAAACGTTGTTATTTATTTAATACACTGGCCAGCAAATAAACCGAGCCACCCGGTACCTAGGAACTCTAATTGGATTTTCTCAAAAAGTAATAAAACTTAGGTACAAGTATCAAAGTTATACCTACAGAAAGTGCGTTTCATGGTGATTAAAATGAAAGGAAACTCATTGGGATAAATTGATTAAATTTATTTCAGTGTTTATTAAGTATCGTTAGTGATCATAAAGTGAAAAATAAATTAAAGCTAGAAACAAAGATAAAATCAAAAAAACGTTTTTGATCAATATTCCGCATTCCCTGCCCTTGCTCGGATAACTGCCAGCATCCTCGTATTCATCGATCTTACGAGCCTGACGATAAAATCTTGAGGTATTGCATTCCGCTCCTCTTCAATTGCGATTCGCAGCTCTGAAAGCCTTGCTGGAGCAGGTACCCGGGCTCGAACCCGACGTGTTCATCCCATAAGTGTTCTATCGGATTCAAGTCCGGGCTTCCAGCTGGCCAGTCCATCGTACGAATGCTGACGTCGCGTAGATACTGGGTCACCACATGAGCAACATGAAACCGTGCATTATCATGCATCAATTGCATATCCTGCCCGATATATCCTGCGTAAGGTACCACATGGTCTGCGAGGATTTCAGTAATGTAGCGATGAGAAGGCAACCCACGTGTACGGCCCGTCGGTTCGATGAAAACAAACTTTGTATGTGCTGTTAGTGAGATTCCGCTCCAGGCCATTACAGATCCTCCTCCATAAGCAACAGTTTCCTCGATGCAATAACGTTCTCCAAGGCGACGTCAGAGATTATATCATCTCTGACGTCGATCACTTCCATGTAGACTCACCCTGGTCTCATCGGTGAAGAGTACATTACTCCACTGCTCTAACGTCCAATCCCTATGCTCTCGAGCAAATTCAAGTCGTGCTCGACGGTGTGCTACCGTTAATGCTGGGCCTGTTGCAGCTCTTTTTGGAGCAAGTCTCCTTCTGACGGTATCTGAACTTATGACAACTTGGCGTTCGTCATGCAGACTTTGTTGAACTTGAACTGCGTCAAGGTGGCGATTTCGCAGAACAGTAAGTTGGATATAACGATCATCTGCTGCTGATGTAGCCCTTGGGCGGCCCGTACCTGGACGGCGATCGAATGCTCCAGTCTCTAGGTATCGTCTGTAAACTCGTTGCACCGAAGATCTGCTGATTCGAAGCCTTCGAGCGACCTCACGTTGCGCAAAGCCTGCTTGAAGTAATGCTACAGCTTGAGCTGCTTCCTGAGGTGTCGTACCCATTATTAATCGAAAAAAGTAGCAAAAATACACGCGTCTGAGCAAACGATGAACAAAATCTAAAGAAATTATAAGAAATATCCGACTATCCTCATTGTAGAAAAAAAGAACGCTAATCGCAAACTCTAGTCAAAACAGAGCAAATCGTTAGCATTGTGTTTATTGCTTGATTACTATGTGAGTTGACGGTACTTGCGAATTAATTTATAGTCATTTGAATCAGCATGAAACGGACATTTTGTAGGTATAACTTTGATAGTTGTAATGTTTAAATTTTTGAGATCTATAGATAGGTCTTCAAAAGTGATATTGAGGTTTCTAATATATTTTTTTTCTAAACTGAATAGTTTGCGCGAGAGACACTTCCAAAGTGGTTAAATTGCCCCCCACCTCCCCCCCGTAACTAATAATTTTCATATAACCATCCTGTTGTTGATTAAAATTATTTTGGAGTTGGTGTTTTTGTTTATATTCAGTACTTACTAATTCACTTATCATAGAAATTAATTTACCCACGATTTGGGAACTTTCCCGGGTAAATAACCGTTTTGGGAATATTCCCAGAAATATTCCGGGTGGAATGATAGAAACTTTCCGAGTCGCCCATCACTAGTCTATATCTATACTAATATTATAAAGAGGTAACATTTGTTTGTAAGTTTGGATGTAGGGGGTAATCTCAGGAACTCTCAGGAACTACTGGTCCGATTTGAAAAATTCTTTCAGTATTACATAGCCCATGTATTGAGGAAGGATATAGGCTACATATCATCACGCTAAGACTAAAGGGAGGCGAGCATCAATGGAAAATGTAACGCAGACGAAGTTGCGTGGGTCAGCTAGTAATCTATAAAGACAAAAATGTTGTAATTTCATTTTATTGCCAGATTTTCACTTTTAGCCTTAAACTAATATTAAGGCGAATTTGACATATTTAACACAAGATTACTTTTCCTAAGTCCCATAATTTTTCAATTAATTGTTGTAATCGAGACAGGCAAATTTCGACTGGTAAACTTTAATATTTTAAGATTTTAACGATGCAATAGAAAGTTTCACGAAAATCCATTCAGTGGAAGTGACTGTGGTCCCGAGGTTTTTACATTTTTATGTCTAAGGGCACTCCACTAAAAAGCGGAGAAGTGACAAGCGGCGCGGGGACGCGTTTTCAAAAACCAATTTCGTTACTGAAAGATCTCTTCTCCATTCAGCTTAGGTAAGTGAACACCACAGAGCGGAGATGTGACCGGTTCTTCGCTGAGATTAAGCTGGACCGCGGTACAAGGCGGAGATGTGATCTCTGCCTCGCAAGCTGACGAGGGCACACAATGGAGACCAAATGTATGTGGCGTGCAGTGTAGTCAGGGCACATCTCCTGTCTAGCCAGCACACATCTCCGCTACAATCTAGCCTGCACACATTTCCATCGCACATCTCTGGTGGAAACGCAGCCTTATTGTCACCACTTCGAACATCTCCACACACCTCCGCTATGGTAGAGTCCGTGCCTTAGGCTGCGTTTCCACCAAAGATGTGCGATGGAAATGTGTCGTGCGAGGATGTCTAGCTGTGCTGTGAAAATGTGTGGGTGTTTCCACCAAAGCTGTGCGATGAAAATGTGCCTACGAGGATGTGTAGCGGAGCTGTGAAAATGTGCATTAATGTGTGGTGCGAGGATGCGTTACGTTATGTAGTGGAAGCGGAGTAACGTGAACGCCTGCCTGCAACTCACGTCTCACTTTGCTGTCGTTAGCGCTTGTAGTCGTACGCATGTCGTACGGTTGCGTGGCATAATGGAAGAAAAATTAACTAGCTGGTACAGTATGCGCAAAATTCGCAACACATCCTTCTCAACACACTTTTGTAATAAATGTGATAGGCGAGACGTTTTCGGAAAGCAGTAACTCCGATACGGGTAGAGGAATCGGATTCTGATTTGTTTTTTTTTTGTATTTCTGCGAATTTCTCCGTATTAGTAACTGTAACTCGATTTTATAACTTATAATATAAAATCTAAATAAATAATTTAATTACTTAAAAAGAACATTTTTTTTTTTTGTAAGTTGGTAAATTTTCTTTCTCGTTCAAATATTAATTTCATGTAAACCGCACTCAATACAGAAATGTTTGTGACCACTGTCAGTAGGTAAAGAGGTCATTGTACGAAATTCTTTCTGCTCCGCGACTGGACTTTAATTATATGTTAGACTTAGATGAAAAACTGATCTGTGATTTAAATAATGATGACTACACAACGTGCAAATAATTTCTAATATTTATAGGTAGGAAATTTGACGTGTGATTTGAATTAGGGAATAAAAATAATAATTTCCATATCAACAAGCTGTTTCATTAATATAGTCACAAGGTGCATTTAGTATATTTTAGCCCCCCAAAACTTTTGAACGCGACTGTACGGACAACGGCTTAGGTATAATACGTCCAATAAAGAAGGTCATCGATATGTATGAATCCGTCGCTTTTTAGTAGTCATTCAAATTTGGTCGGATAACCAGCAGTTGATTACATATTTTGGTTTTTTGTTAATATTTACTTAATGCGAAACATTCCAAGCTGAATATTTTCACCATATATTTTTGACTAAAGGCACAACATTTTGGTTTACACCTACACATCTGGGATTGAGCCGGTTCCTTGTATTTTGCCGTCAAAATTATGACACCATCGTTTTGACTTTTAGCAAGATTATTCAAAAACGCATGCATGAACAGTTTTGAAACTTTGTATGGTTATTATTAGCGTCAAGAAGGACCGAATACAGTTTTCAGCGAACTTATACCTTGTCTCATTTAGGCGCTGCGATGTTTTTTCGGGTTTTCATAAAACCGCGATAACTTGAAAACTATAAATATTTTCTTAAATCTAATTTGGGGCACATAGGGGCACACATTAAGAGCTACTCGTGTATGTTTATTCTACATGGGCACATGAAATGGTTTTAGAGATATACGATTCATCAAAACGTTACTCCAGCAGGAAATGCAATATCTCGTAAATCTGAAGGGGCACAGATTTTATTTTTGGGGGCACATTTTGGCACACATGTAAGCTCTCTGGCCATGCACAATTTTTCTCTCTCCTAACATTCGTTTAGAATTTTCCTGCTAGAAAAACGTTACCCCAGCAAGAATCGTTTTTTCCGTTTTTTTTTCAAAACGACAGGGGGCACACATTTTTTATGTGGGGGCACATTTACACCAGATAAGGCACCAACTATACGTTCCACTCATTTAACTCTAGGAGATACTTTCTTGCTGGGGTAACGTACACGCGGTAACCACGGCGGTAACGGACACCGACTCGCGCGCTCGTTCGAGCGTCTATTGTTTCTGACATTGGCAGAATAGTCGACATCGGCTCTACTTGCCATTAATAAAAAATAGAATAGAATAGCGTCTATTGTTTCACGTTTTGGTTCATTTTGGCGCCCCCCCTTGAAGGCGCCCGGTGCGGTCGCACCGCTCGCACCGCCCTAGGACCGGCCCTGGCTATTACTTGAAATTACTGTGCTGCCACCTATCCTACAGTTCCTGCACGTTCCTAGAATATAATGGAAATTATTTTGAATTTCTTTTGCATACGTAACCATGCTACCTATATATTTTTTTATTTCAAAGTCTTTGAAACAGTGATAGTAGGTAATTTCTAAACAGCTTATTCAGAGGGGTTAGCAAGAATATTTTGACGTATAGTAACGTTAACGTAAGTGAATTTTTAATGTGAAAAACTACAATCCCATAGTATTTTGGTTTAATTTTATTGGACCATACACAATTTATATCACTTAAAAATATGAACATGGTATCTAATTTAAATAAATGTTACGTACGAAACGAGTACTGTAGCTATGGTAAAATTTTACGTCACGTTACTATACGTCAAAAATATTCATGCTAGGCCCTCTGATCTGTGTTTCGTTAAAGATATAAGAAACCAAAAGGACACAAAAAGAAAACGAAAGAAATAGTTTATTACTGTTTATTAATTTATAGAGTGTTGACACACTGAGTATACACACAACTGGAGACAAAATGCGTGCCCTGAACCAGCGTTACTGAGTCTCGACATAAAATCGAATTTGCAAGGAATGAGATCCATAATATCACTCACAGTAGTCAAACGTACAATCATTGTAACTGTACATGGTATTCAAACGTTAGTTATTTTGTCTCCATTTGTTCGCTCATACATCATTCGCACTAATCATTCCGGAAACTTATAGTTATGTCTTAGAAATAAGATGGTGTATTATGATACTTCTAGCATTCAAACTATGGAAGCATTGTTTAGTTATCGTTTTAATATAAAAATATTACACACGGCGTCGACTGTCACACCGAGACTACACTTGTCAGAGTTTCCTGTTAACGGGAATCACTTCATTAACATTCATTCATAGATTATATGCAAAGGAAGGTTGTATAAAAACATGAATATTATTGAACAGTTCCGTCGGGGGTCTAATCATTGATAGCTTGAATGGTAAATGGAATGTGTTTCATTCGAAAAACTGAGGCGTATGTAACCTCAAATGTAGCTCATTCCAGTTGCGAGTCAAGTTTCAGAGTCTGGAAACCTTTCGAGGTGCCGTAGCGGGGCTGGAGGCCGCGGGGACGCCGAGAAGTTTTACGAGCTGAGCGTCCGCTGTCTGCAGTAGTTACTGGCGACGTATCGCAACTACCCGACAGGCTGACGCTTATCGAGCCACCCCCGAGCCAGCTCAGAACACATGTCGCAGTATCACAATACGCCACAAATCAAACGCAATTAGTGCTTTCTTAAAAAAATATGTAGTGATTAAAACAAGTTTACTAGCTTATATATTTACAATTTTATAATCTTCAAATAAGATATACCGCCAAACCAACATCCCTTTGAAACGCACTCTGCCCATGTCTATGTACAATTTATAAGTGAAATATGCCAAAGTAAAAGCAAAATAGTAAAAATAATCTTAAAACTATGTCTGTTTAGCTTCGCAGAGCACGTTTCAAAGGGCAGGAAATCAATTCACTTAGGTACTACCACATGTTCGTTTTTTTTTTTTTTCATTTTTACCATTTTTTCACGTTTTGTTATAGACTACTTTATTCATTAGAAATCTGCAATTTTAATGAACAATTCTAGCCAATATTGTGTTACGCGTCGCTTCGCCGGCGGTATTCCGCGCACATTCGCGTATGTACAGAGAACAGGTAGAAATACCACCGACAGTAACAATAAAATGTGAACACTAGCTAATTAGAAAACTAACATCGAAAACTAAACAATCATCGAGTTACATAACTACAAACTGAATTAATAATGAATATTTCTCTAGTGTAATTGTATCAACATCTGTAATGTAATTTACAGTTAAATTTATACAGTAAAAAAAGACGATTGGAACAGTGCCCAAACAGAAGATCATAATAGTGTACCACCGTACTAGTGGTTCTCGATAGTGCAACCACAGAGCAGCTATCTAGTCCATACAGTGGCTCGGCGTCTGCTGTGGAGGCTGGCAGCGACTGCAGACAGTTAGCGGCTGTGGCGCAAGTAGTCCGTCGTCAGTTCGTGTCGGCGCCCGAGAGCGTGTGGCCGCACTTGCACACTTGCACACTTGCACACTTGCACACCTGCACACTTGCACACTTGCACACTCACACGTCACACACTCGCACACTAATGCTATCGCGCTCTCTTCTTCGCCGGACCACCCGGGGCTGCCGAACGACGGGTTCTCTTTCACTGTGGATGAAAAACATTTTATTAGTTTTATACAATCTCAGGAATGCACAACACTATTACAGTTCGCGCATGTAAGTTTGCCGTTATAAAACAGACTACAAATGAACTTAGTAAATCTCATACTTTAACAGTATGAGTCTCATTTTACAGTGGCAGAATTACATGAACTTTATGTATTGTAATCCACTTCTGAATCTCATATTACTAGCATTTGAGATAAAACATGATAAAGTTCAATTACTACAATACTGTCCGTTTAAACTAATAAAAAAATCCACAATGACTGAATATCAATGAAGTGTATCGCATACTCTAAGAAACTAGAAGCTAAACGGTGTATTTATAATTGCTGTTTTGATCTAACTAACGATTCTATACTAATTACTAAGTGCTAGTTTACTACGATATTATAGTATGTACGTATCATTACCGCAACCATCGCATCTTCCGGGCTTACTTATATAAATTATACGCATGTGCTACTAAACTTGGAAGGTTTTTTATTCAAATTATACAAAATTCACATCATACCCTGTCGTTATGTTGTACCTTATTTCAAACATTAAAATATTTTTAGTGTTGGCAACACTCATTTTACAATTTATACAATTTTTAAACAATTAAAAATATAAAATTTGCGCTGCAATGGTATCGAAAAAGTTTATTATTTGGTAGCAAACAGTTGTGTACGGCTAGCAGCAATATGATTGTGCAAAACTGAAAAAAGAATCGTTTAAAACACGTTGATAACCGTACGCAACTGGCAGAAGTATTAATAATACTATCAATAATGTTTTTAAACCTTATAAAGTAAAAATTTACATTGAACAAACGCACGCACACATTCACACCACGATACATTCAATCACAGTTACTCGTGTAGAGCTTATGGAACGCGACAATTTGACGAGCCATGAGAACGTTCCGAAAGCGGCCGCTGTCGCATGTCGCTACAGCGGCGCGAGTGGGTGGAGAGGTCCGTCAGTTATACCACCACTAATATAATAAAAAAATCTAAAATTGAATACAAGTACATCATCTCTATCACCTCTCGCGTTAGGTGTTCCTCAAAGCCGAAAATAAAGGTTTGATTGACAAACATTAATATTGTTTAAACTAACCATCGCACCTACTAAAATTTACTAGGATATGTTATGTGAATATGCACCTGCCTTCTTTTAAACTCCGAAAGATATAAAGAATAATGAACTCGAATTTTCGGCTCACATTTTACATTATTTAGTGTGATATTTTTGCTACATAATATGTTACAAAAAATAAACCTTTGTTTTTGTGAGTATTTTTCTTAATAGTTATATGTGCATGCGTACGTGACTGTGGTATGAGTCACACTGAAATCATCACGTTTAAAGCGCAATTTGTTACTTAACAATTCTACAAATCCTGCTTGATTTGCACTGGCAAACACATTTACATTGATTAAATACTTTTTGAGATATTTTATGTTGTCAAAAACACAGTATTGTACAATTTTTATCTATAGACTCCTAACATAACAGACGAAACAAAACATTACATAAAGGCAGTCCTAGCCACCAATAGCTAAAGTGTTTTGGAAGAAAAAAGAAACCCTTCTGAAAATGAAAGAAACCTGAGCACAAAATCACCGCGTTTAGAGACGGCCGTACTGATAAAATTCTAAGCGAACAAAATCTGTCACGACCGCCATTCAATACCTAACTTACTATACATAATCGGTACCGAACAGTGTGACGCCCTTGGTTTGTATGGAAAGTTTTGACAACGCCGCCTCTATCTGCGGCCGCCTAAACGTCTCCGTGCTTTACGGTGCTACTAGAGTATCGTAAGGTGCATATCCAAGTAACATATATTATAAGATAGGGAGAAAAGGGGTTCGGCTATATTTATGATATGGCAGTGAGTTTCTTCTTTAGTTGACTGACAGATTGGTGTCCTTTCACCGGCTGCTTGTTAGCGTTCGACTCGTTTGTGGCGTGGACGGATTTCACCTAGGAAATGAGATTAGGTTAGGAAGAAGAAGGATATAGGTTTTGGGGATAGGTAGGTAGGTCTGTGTGCCTTATAAAATCGTTGGCTGGTCTATCGATTGTAGGATTGGAATCAAAGAACGATTAATAAAACTTCAAAGTGAATTGATCCTTTTTCTCCAGTTAATTGTTCAGCCTTCAATGGTTTAAAGTAAATGAATAATATGTGATAAATGGCTAGTCACATAAACAAATCAATACAAAAATTGATAACATTTAAGGTTACTAAAAATCAAAATGATCATGAACAGTTAATGTTACGTTAAAGGAGAAAACACCGCTACTTTGTATCAAATTGCAGGATATGCAAAGACGATTATATAAAAAAGGAAAGAGCGGTACCCGGAAACATTATGCGATGCGCGGACATATTCGAAATCGTGAGAAACTCCTTTACTTGTTCACAAAAGCAGTAGCATTGTTCAATTCAACATGATTGTACTAAAAAATCCTTTTTTAAGGCCCCGTGCACGAAATCAGCTCATTTCGAACAATTTAGATCACTACTTGTGTGAAAAGCAAGAAGAATTAGAACCTTTGTTTTTGTTATTATAAGAGACGAGTTCTTGTTCTTTTACATGGCTTGATTTTTTTTTTAAAATAATGTATATAATAATGGCAATCACCCATATTCCAACCCCCTTTTCCGCAAAAGTAACGAGCGAGTGATGGTTTGACTTCGTTGGACAACCAAACTACAAAATATTGTGCACATTAAAAATTATTTATAACATCATTATATAGTCTACTTTTACATGGGTTGAAAACATTTTTGAAATCAATACGAATTAAAGCAGAAAAAAATGTTGAAAAACGAAAATTTTGAGAAAACGTTTAGACAAATAAGTATTTTTTACTATACTAAACAAACACTTTTAGGAAAATTTAAAAATTACACATAAATCTTAAGTTAACCTTTTAATAAAATCTAAATTTTATTATATAAAAAATCAATAACTTCATTTCGTAAATTATAGGCAAAGTGAACTATATTATCGACCGCGCGAACCCGATCGCGTCAGTAACGACCGGGCTCTCCCAGCGTGAACACGTATCACTTTGCTTCGCAGGCGCTCGCGAGTTTTGCGTAAATATAATTCTGAGATTGTACGACGACTACCACATTTTGATCCAGTAAGTATTAATTTTGATGTTAAGTATTTTTGCTTGTTTTTAAGATTGTAAAATGTATTTCGTCTTCAAGCCTAATATTATGGAGGTAACGTTTCATTGTTTGTTTGTATGTTTGTAAGTTTTTTAGTTTGATATCTGTAATTTTTTGCAGATAATGGGTCGAAAAAGGTCGAATTACGAATGCGTAACTAAAAAAAAAAGGAAACAAAACTCAGCAACTCGCTACGGTTTCGTTCCCAGCACATGTAAGATTTTACTTTTGATCAGTGCTAGAACTGTAGAAGTGTTTACGAGTACATACTAATTTTAAAATGTTCATTTTAGGAAATCGATGAAATTGGCAGTTCTGAAATGACTGTGGTTACTGCAAATGCTGACAATATATTTCAACTAGATCTAGGCATGGTAATTATATATATATATTATATAATTATACTTTGTGTAATAAATTATCAAACGATGTATAAATAATATACCTACAGTATACAGGGTATGTATGCATCATCATCATCATACCAGCCGAATAACGTCCGCGGCTGGACATAGGCCTCACCCAAAAGTGGAGAGGGGGTTGCCATAATCGCCACGCTTGACAGGCGGGTTGACGATCGCAGTTAGCTGTTCTGTAATGTACCTACCCTCCTGTGCATAATTTGCTACTTGTACTTATTCAAATATATACTTTCAGAATGAAGAGGATAATTCGAATACACCGCAAGATTCAGTAGTTACAAATGTTGAAGTACAATCGAGAGGTCGCCAAAGAGCATAACGTTTATGCTGCCAAAGGGTTCATTGGAATTCTTTAGCTGGCGTAAATGAGCGTCTATCATACACAACCAGAACCATAAATATCTCGTCCACGTACAAGAACTATACATTTTGCCACTGTAGACGCATAATTCTCAAGATTTGCCGGAAAGTTGAGGCATGTACACTGTACACTAAGACGCCATCTCTTTAAACTGGTAATTTGAGTAAGCTATGCAGTGTAGAGCCAGCTATAGTCGTGCTGCAACTCCAGTCAGAGCGCCAATCTTTGTAACCTGCTTCCCGTAACATCTGTTCACTTGATTTTTCAACAAGTTCAACAGAACGTCTTTCCTGTTCCAACGCCACCAGTTACGAAAAGTTTAAGCCTTTGTTGAGCGCCCCTTTACAAGTCAATATATAATAGGTTTGTTATAACCTTGAAACCTGATCGTGTTCAAAGTCTATTACGTGACCTTTCTCACAAGTAGAAACACGACTATGATACGATATTCCATCATGGAATACCAGTTCCTGCCTTACGGCTTCATCATCAAACCTTGAAACTTAATCGTGGTCGAAGTTCATTATAAGACCTTTCTAACAAGTCCAAACACGGCTATGATACGATAGTCCATCATGGAATGCCAGTGCCTACCGCGTGTATCTGACATCGACGCACAAACGATTTCCATGGGTCCAGGGCATGATTCTGGACACCCCAATGTTGGAATTTTTCGTCGGTTCTTTTCTCATTTTTTCATCTATTTGTGGTTTTATTCAGATTGCTCTTTTTAGTGAAAGTAGTTAATGAATTAAAAATCTCATTGGGTTAGGTCAGAATAACGATTATGAGCAGCTAAAGTAAAAAAACCCTTGAAAAAAAATGAAAAAATTAGAAGCCGACGAAAAATTCTAAGTCTTGGGTGTCCAAAATCATGCCCTGGACCCATGGAAATCGTTTGTGCGTCGATGTCAGATACACGCGGTATATTCTGGCTTCATCATCAGACCTTGAAACGTAATCGTGGTCAAAGTTCATTATTAGACCTTTCTAACAAGTCCAAACACGGCTATGATACGATATTCCATCATGGAATGCCGTTGCCTATCTTCTGGCTTCATCATCAGACCTTGAAACGTAATTGTGGACAAAGTTCATCATAAGACCTTTTTAACAAGCCTAAACACGGCTATGATATGATATTCCATCATGGAATGCCAGTGCCTATCTTCTGGCTTCATCATCAGACCTTGGAACTTAATCGTGGTCAAAGTTTATTTTAAGACCTTTCTAACAAGTCCAAACACGGCTATGATACGATATTCCATCATAGAATGCCAGTGCCTATCTTCTGGCTTCATCATCAGACTTTGAAACTTAATCGTGGTCCAAGTTTATCATAAGACTTATCTAACAAATCCAAACACAGCTTTGATACGATGTTCCATCATGAAGTTCCAGTTCATATCTTCCGGCTCCATCACCAAATCAGTTCGACAGTACCATATTATTGTATTGTCATCAAAACTACATACAGCTGTCAATTTTCAAGACGCTACGATCCTAGGAAGATGGTTAAATTCGTTACCTTAGATTCCTTAACATAGTTAGTTACATACAGGTCGACGTTATAAAAGCTTGTAAAAATGTGCTAACCATCAGCCTAATTTGAATAAATGACCGTTTTATTTTATTTAGGTATAAATTACTTTTACCAGATATGTTTAGCTAATATTTTTTTTCCTTCTTTTCCGCTTTTATAATAATAGCTGATAAGTTGAACCTGGATACCTGGACTTGACTTGACATAATGAATATATTTATTACGCAATGACGTTATTTGGACTATGAAAAACATTATTTTAATTGTATTTGTTGTAAATCACCAAAAGGAAAAAAAAACTTAAGTAGTGTGAGGACTATTTAGTTCATTTTCTTTCCTTTTTGTTACTTATGTTTCTGCACGATGATGTGAAAGTTGGAGTCATTTATGTGGATTACGTGAATGTCCTTTCTTTGGTATTGTTCGTCAATTTTAAAAATAATCGGCAGTTAAGTCATTTTTATTAATCGTATCTAAATTCATGTAACACAAAATTGAACCATTTTTTTTTTTGATCGTGATGTTATACACAGTCCACACTTACATTCCAGACTTTTATTTCTAAGCTGTACACTATATAATTTTGTTACTTAAAATAATATCGTCTAAAGGATCAAAATTGTTTAAGCGGTCACTACGCTCGAACTTCACCCGCGTGTGTGTGTATCTGCATAAACGGTGCACACAAACATAGAATCGCATCGAATTTACCTAAACAGTAGCGAGTGAATTTTATGCACGGCCCCTTAAGGGTTTTGTAAATTGTTGTATATTATACCGCGTTTAGTGTTGTGATGACCTCATTCAAAATTGTGTCTTAAATTTTGTTTTACAATTTTCAATTACACTTCAATCATGTCAAATTTAAGCCTAATCTCTCGGACGTAAAGGTCACTCGCAGTATAATGAGAGCGAGATCAAAATAGAACAACGTTTTACGTATTTGCTCAGATATTTACAAGTGTTTGCTACCACATTCTAACGTGAGTTTAGTCACGTAAACATGTACTACAATATTACGTTGGTTTCGCCTATGGTCTTATTCTGTAGTTCTGCATTTTGATAATACTAATACAGTTCAGATGTGCATATGTACGAACATTTGACACGGCTGCATCTAAATTATTATTATTAATTCATTATTCTCATTCAACTGCAGTCTGGCCTGTCTAACACATTTTAGCTGCACAATATTCGACAATATCATTACATCTGCACATATAAACTACATTTCAAGCTCTCAGCTGATTGTCCTACATCGATCAATAACACGTTCAGAGCGACCAAACTCAGTCGATGTCAATATGGCCCCACTGCTTTAAGTCAACAAGCGCTAGTTTTCCTACATCGACCATCAATAGCCTCCACTCCAGCCCGGCCAAGCTCGGTCGTCGTCAGTGTGTCTCACTCTGCATGTCTTACGAGCGCGTCCGTACTGACCGAAAAGGCCATGTTCGGCTAGAATTCAGCCAGCGACTAGCTATCTAGCGGCTAGTGAGTGTGGTCTGGCGGTTAGTGAGTATGGTCGTACCTCGTTGTTAGGCGGCGGCTGCGAGGGCTGCTGCTGCGCGCGCCGCTGCACGGAGGGCGAGCGGCGGTCGGCCGGCGCGGCGCCCGCCTCCATGTGCTGCTTGCGCTGGCGCAGGATCGTCCAGTCGAACGTGTAGTCGTACTGGTAGTTCATCGTGCGGAATAGGATGCGGAACAGCTGTGGACATACCATGGAATACAGTTAGGTACAATACGTGTCAAAGCTTATGGCGGCTGTGAAGTGCACTACACAGCGCAAAACTGATGCGCTGTGATTGCACTTAGCTCAGAGAGAACATTAAGATGTACATCAAGCTGTTCGTCAGGGGAACCTTACTTATTGTTGGACGCGAAACTGACTTGTCAAGCCCTAAGCCTTCAAGGCCAGAATGATGCTCAATTCTTAAACTCAATTAGAATATCGTTTTTTGAAAAACCTTTGATTAGCCTCGTATGATGTCAGAAACATGACATTATGATTAAGAATTTCAAATCATACAGGTAGTGAAATATTGATTAAAACCTCTACAAACTTCGTTATATTTGTCACCAGATTATTGCAAACTCAGTTAATTAGTATTCTATTTGTAGTTACTTTAATCCATGAAAAACAGCTTACTGCGTTGAATTGACTGCTTTAATGAAGTAATTACCAAAGCTAATTAGAACTAGCATCAAACGTGACACATTTAATAGTACAATAAGGAATATATATATGCGTGACTCACCTGTCTAAGATACATGTAATCAGGAGCCTCGTCGAAGGTCAGTCCGCGGCAGTAATTTAAATACATCGCAAACTCAGCCGGGAATCCCTGCGCAAAAACGAAATTATTTAAATACTTTTTATACTAAAGAAGGTATATTTTCGCAAGCAGGTACTAGGAAAAATAAATGAAGATGCAAGAGAAATCTCTTGTTTCAGAACAAATATTAACCAATGCAAGTGCAAGATGATGAAAATCTCATATATAATATATGAGATTTTAATGCAACATATTGCACCATATTTCCAATCCTACAGGATTGGAAATATGATGCAATATGTTGCATTATTTATCGCGAAGCAAATGCATGCAGTTACACGTGACTTTCTCTTATTGATAACAAAAAACAGTTAATTATTTACTTATTGTTTTACGTACACAATAAGGAGTTTAATTATTTCAGCATTAGATTGTATGTGATATAAAATTGACTTCAAGTTATTGATCACGCTTTTAGTGATACCAATGTTTGATACCACTTCAAGCTAGCTGATCCCAGTTACGAGATGCAGCGTGGCATGTCAATGATGGTGATATGTGCATGATGGTGATTTGTGCATGATGGTAATAGTTTATTAAATCTGAGTGCAGTAAGGGAAACACTTTATTTTTCTTGTTTAAATGTCGCAGTCGCCGAAGCAGCCTGAGAAATAGCTGGCGTGATATGACATCAAGAAGAGAAGATAAAGTTGTGAAGGACAATTGTTTCGCCACATCCACGGCATAAAATCCATAGTCAATATAATAAATGCGAAAGTAACTGTCTGTCACGATTTCAAGCCTGCACCACTAAACCAATTTTAATCATTTTGGTTTGGAGACCTTGTAGAAAGAAGGACATGAGATACTTTTCCCCGGAGTACATTCCCCTATGATGATGTCTGACTTCCGAAGGGGTAGCCGATGACAGAAGGTTAGTATGGTTTTTAAACAATCACAAACACAAAATGACAAGGAAAAATAATTAAAATGAACTAAGTTAATCACGGCAGGTGTCGTAAAGACCTTCGTATATATTAATTCAAGTCTCACATCCGGCCTATTGGGTTTCTGATTTTAATTAATTCGCTTTACACGAGCGTTAACGCTCATAATTATGATCAATTAATTGGCGAACGAATCCTCTGCGAAATTATATTAACTACTTTCTCTTTCTATACAGGTTTTAAGATTTTGTTTAAGTCATGCCCGGATTCTGGGTCTTCAGACGAATTAGGCAACAGTATATTAGCAGCTTTGGCCAGCGGCCTGCAACACGGGCCAAACCATGCATTTTGCCGGGATAAAAATAAAGTATAACAACTAGCAATAAAGTACCTTCCTCACAGTTAAAGCATTTTTGTATTCAGATCAGTACCTTTTAGCACAGATGGACCTAACAAAAAAAATTACCTCTACAAGTTATAAGAAAGAATTTTATGAAAATCCTTCCTCTCCATGCTGATTTTTTAAGAATACATGTACCCAAATACTGAAGCAATACAACAATCTAATTGATAAGCCCCGGTTTACATTCGAGTTAAGAGTTAGGATTTAAATCGGCGACCTTCTTCGCGAGGTCGCGCAGGTTCAAATCCATTACCGGTGACGCGTATGCAGACGTCAGCTGAATTACTAGGCTATGCACAACGCTTATTCAATTACTGAGGCTATAGAGAGATACTTAGGACGATTTGAGAAAGAACATGTGTCAAATCTTCCCACATATACACGTGATATAGGAGTAGATTAACGACGACCGCGCAACTTCTTCGTCTAATTTTTTTATAAAAAAAAAAAGTCTTATATTTCAGACATCTGAGTCCATTGATTGAGGCTTCGCTTCTTTTGGTCGTAGTCTTCTTCGATAAATGGGCTATGCAACACTCAAGGAATTTTACAATTCGAACCAGTAGTTCCTGAAATTTACTCGTGCAACCAAACAAAATAGCGCTTCAACCTCGTGTCACGTTTGTTATAGAACTCCTCCGAAACGGCTTGACCGATTTTTATCTTTTTTTTTTTGTGTATATTTCGTAGGTCTGAGAATAGGTCATAGGATATTTTTTATTTATATGGCTAAACAACGTTTACCGAGTCGGCTAGTATTAGTATAGAGCACGAAGAAACCAAAGAGCCAACGCATGATCTGTGTGACGCATGATTTGTGTGAAAGATGATATGACTAGAACAGAGGTGCGTGCCTGTTGAGATGGCTATAGAAGAAGATTTGCTACCCCGATCCCAAATAAATTGAGATAAGGGCAGGAGGATGATTATAAACGAGTCCATAGAATTTGGGAAAACCAAACCCAAATCCTACGTACAATCATCGGCACGATTCTTGAGCGCTGACCTTCCTGCACAAAAGTGAGTTATTGGGTCCCTTTGGTGGTATGAAGTGAGGCGCGGAGGCGCGGGGGCGGGGAAAGTGCAGTAGGTAATTGGCCCGTAGCGCATCGCGTCATAACCATTGCATCGGGATTTGTTCTTTAATCTTGCTGCACGTACCTCACGACGACGTTTTATTTGTCATAAGTGTACGATGCGCAAAGAAATCCCCACTCTTCCGCCGAGCGCTCAAGAACCGTGCCGGTGTCTGTACTAGTTTATAATACCAACAAACTATCTGTGTATGTCGGGAACGTGTAGGTGGACACCTAAACCCAAGAATTTATCTAGATGACGTTGAAAACCGTATCACTATGACGCTTCAGAATCAACTGAAAACGGTAAAAACACAGAAAAGGTGTACTATCAATCATTAGATTGCAGAGATAATTGATATGTTATCTATCAGTCCATTACAAACCCTTGCGAAGCTCAAAATGTGAGTACACAAATCCTTACATTTCATAGTTTTCTCTGATAGAATGAACATCTTATGTAATACAGTTTGGGCAAATACATTTTTCGAAGACGTGACACATATTTTCCCAACCTGTATGAGTCACTGATTTTGTTTCTTATTATAGTACCAGTCATCATCATCTGCCTAGCCTTTTCCCAACTACATTGGGGTCGGCTTCCAGTCAAACCGGATTCAGCTGAATACCAGTATTTTACATGGAGCGGCCCATTAACTGGGTAACACGGTATATCTTGGCAAGACTGGAGTCAGATTTACTGGCTTCTGACAATCCCTAACGACTGCCAAAGATCTACAAATGACAGCCGGGACCTTCGGCTTAACGTGCTTTCCGAGGCACGGAGGAAACTCGATATGTTAAGATGATCACCCATCCACAGACCAACCTTGGCAAGCGTTGCTAAACCTTGAAGAGCGACCCGTGCGGCTGTTGTTATTTAGCCACGAGCTCCTTATAGTACCCGTCATGCTTAGCGCAAATGATTTTTTTTTACTTTCTATATTTTTTGTTCATAGCTTGTGCTTACCTTACAGAGCACCTCAACGGGCGTCGACATCTTTTTTTCGCTGATCCGTTCGTATTTCTGCTTTTTGGTGATCGCCTTCAGACCTTGCCACGGCAGCGAGCCTCTGTCAACAAAATAGAAAATCATTACATCTCCATGCCTTCATTTACCTGTCCTCGTTCAGCTCAAGCGATTCTATTGGTTCCTAACAAACACATCCGTCGCTACGCATCCTCGTACATTTGTGGTGGAAACGCAGCCTAATATATAATATACACTTACACATTCAATGACAAGTGCATTTACAACCTTTACAAAGAACTTAGAATTTCAAAGGAACTGACAGCTTGAACTCATTGAGTCACGTCGCGCGTCATTATTTTACTAATCTTAACCATTTCAGACACTTGTTGTGTTCTGCAGATTCAAGATTTTTTTCCTTCACCATTCGTAAGTATTCGCACCCTAGACAGTTAGCCGCGACGTCAACCTGTTTGTCTTCTTCAGGATAAACTTTCCATCATAAAACTCACAAAATATCTTTGAAACAGGTAAATAAGAGTTCAACGGCTTTCTAAAAGATTGGCCATCTTGTGAAGAGCCCTTTGACATGTAGTGGGCGGTCATACTCGTAACAAAGCTCGCTAACAGTAAATAATCCATACATATTTAAAATTGTGCAACTCCAGGACGCATTTCAAATTAACTGCCTGATTCCGTAGGCTGTAACGGGTCGGAACGGGTCGAAACGGGTCTTCGCGTGAGTCAGTTTGTAACAGGTCGGGACTCGCAAAGCGAATCGACTGGCAGCCTCAAACCGGAATAAGTACGGCCATCGAGTGGTTTTGTGTACAGTAATCATGATATTGATTCTTTACCCTTATGGATTCTGCCATTTTGCTGTTGTTTAGGTTTGCTGACTCATCTAGCAGTTAATTTCATACAGTTTTTCCGATTATATGCAGGGTTAATTTTTTCAAGTGGGCGTGGACGTAATTATTATTTCTAAATAAAATATCGAATGATAGGTACTGAGTTTGAGTAGTTTTCGGTACTATCAATCGTTCCGGATTCGCCACCCACGCTAACTTGAAAAACGCACCCTGTATATTTTATGGGAGATCGTCACTATCTGCCTAGCCTTTTCCCAAAGATGTTGAGGTCGGCTTCATTCTATCCGGATGAATCATAGGATAGGCACCAATCTCAAAACTGTACCATTCTAAATCTTGAACCCTAAATGAATAACTGTCTCATAACCACTAACACTTTCATTTAAATACTAGATATTACGTTCACAAAAGTACGTTACGGCGATTTCTGCAATGTCACGAATGAAGAGAGGTCCTACGCTTAATAGAACCGCACATTGGCAACATGCCTAAAGTCAGTTGCAAAAACAACATTGTTTAGATCTGAGTTAAGCAATAGGGAATATGCATGAAAAAAGTATTTATGATCTGAACAGTTTATCTTAAAGTATTCGAAAATATAATACTAACTGTGAAATTAGAATCTAAATTGATCGAAAAACGAACGAGATACAATTATTTTAAACAAATATATCTGTCCCTCTCGCGAAAACGCTGTTTTCTATGGCAGCTGTATAGTAATCGTGTAATTTGACGTCACATTACGTATCGGACTTCTCTTTCTAACTGTAGTCTTTGAAGCTTTATAACTTAATAAATTATGAAAGTATAGTAATCGTGTAATTTGACGTCACATTACGTATCGGACTTCTCTTTCTAACTGTAGTCTTTGAAGCTTTATAACTTAATAAATTATGAAAGTATTTAAAAATATACCAATCCTCCTCGTACATAACTGATGGAAACGCAGCCTTTTATGGAAATTCATAGGGAAGGCTTTTTTTAAAGCCCAGAACTGAAAGTCACCAGAAAAGTTTGCATTCGAATAACTTACGGTGAGAAAAACCAGCTTCTACACTTTTAGAATTTCTACAAGACAAACCGTGTGTCGGAAGAGGTTTTTGACTTGTGTAAATGCTTGAATTTAAGATTTTTATCAAGATCATAATTAATTAAATAGGGTATCATTTGTTTTGACAACATTTTCCAAATCGACTCGAAGATCCGTCAATACCGTGATTCAAGTAACAATGAATCACAATACTAAGAATCGATATCACCTCAGATATCGAACAGGAGCCGCGGTATAGATTCCGTGACGTCACTGCATTAACAATCGAAGCACGCACGACTTCGGTGAAAATAAGTGTACTGAGGCTGACACGCCGTTGAATAGTTTTCTCATATAAATATCCCATGGCAAGTCGGAATGATAGGAAAGCGTGCTTTGTCATGCCTACCACCATCATGTTTAGTTTAAGGTGAATGTGAATGCTCCAACCAGCCCGCGAAATTCAAAATTTCTTGCGTTTTTTGCAATTTGCAGGCCAGTGCTAGGTTGTATATTGATTAAAATATTATTCGCGGCTGTAAGACGTATGTAGCTACAGAATTACAGTCATCAAAATCACCAATACAACCCTCCAAGTTCATAAAGGCCTAGGAACAAAAAAAAAAACAGAAAAATTAATTCCTAAGAGCGTTGTATTGATGATTTTGATGATTATAATTCTGTAACTACATATTATGTCTTACAGCCGCGAATAATATTTTTTTATTCTCTCTTACGTAACGTTTTGTTACGTTAGGCTATATTTATGCCTCCTACCAATTTTTGTATTTCTTCTCAATGAAACATCTACCTTCAAATGTACCACTAAAAACGCTCCAGCAGACAGCTCGATAATAGACGATTTTTCACAGAATGCTTTAGAGCAATTTAATTCGCGGCGACGACGCATTGTCATGGCGCACCTGTCTGCGGGGAGCCATAATGCTGCCTATTTTACTGGTACCTACCTAAAGTTAGAATACGATACAATAGTGACTTACCTGTTGAAATACATAAGCACGTATCCGAGGGACTCCATGTCGTCCCGCCGCGACTGCTCGATGCCGAGGTGGGCGTTTATCGACGCGTACCGAGCCGTACCTGATACAAACAAAGCGTTATTTAGAAAACAACTTGTCTTCGAGCTTGTTTTGGTAGGTAAGAAGACGAACAAAACGTTATGAGACATGAAGAAGTCTCATAGTTATATTACGTACAGTGTGTCGTTATGAATAATTGTATTTACTAGCTGACCCGCACAACTTCGTCTACGTCACATTTTCCATTAATGCTCCGCTCCCATTTGACTAAGCGTGATGATATAGCCTATAGCCTGCCTCGATAAATGGGCTATCTTACACTGAAAGAATTTACATCGGACCAGTAGTTCCTGAGATTAGCGCGTTCAAGCAAGCAAACAAACAAACAAAGTCTTCAGCTTTATAACATTAGTATGTATAGATTGCGCACAATCATAAAATTCGTTTGCAAGGTGCAGATCAAGCAAAAGAACACGTGAACGCCAAAAAGCGAATCATACGAATGAGAATATCAACGCTTGCTAGTCTTCACGGAGTTAGTCACATTTGCATACTGATATTTTTTATTAAGGAAAACTTTATAATTCTCTTGAAAGACATGAACGCTTGCTGCTACCTAAATAGTGAATGAGAACACCTATAACTAATACTTCTGTAAATATTTTAAAAATCAGTCATTGATTGTTCTAGTTGTAGTAAAAAATGCACAATTCCACAAGTTAAGATAAAGTATCAGGCTTTATCATCGGCAAATTATCGCCATAGTTATATCTATACTAATATTATAAAGCAGAAGAGTTTGTTTGTTTGTTTGGTTGAACGCGCTAATCTCAGGAACTACTGATCCGATTTGAAAAATTCTTTCAGTGTTAGATAGCCCATTTATCGAGGAAGGTTATAGGCTATATATCATCACGCTAAGACAAATAGCAGCGGAGCAGTAATGGAAAATGTGACGCAGACAAAGTTGCGCGGGTCAGCTAGTGTTCAATAAAATTGTGCCTTTTTATACGTTTGTTTGCATCGTTATCAGAAAAGTGATAAGGCGAAAATACAAATGATAAGTCTATTGATTAGATACTATAATTTTATCACGTGACATCACACTACAGTTCCTTGTTCCAAACATAACGATACTGACGCAATTTGTTATCGTTAAGTGCATAATTTGATCATTCATACGTGAAAATGTAATGACTGTGTTATCAAAAAATTGGCGCTTCTGCATTTTGGGCCCAACTTTTCTTTTGTCTATGACACGTTCAGGCACACAAACCAGAGTTATCTTTTAACGCTCGAGTTAGTTGCTACATCGGAGACACTGTGTTTGAATGTTTAAACTAAGAAGAGTTAGCAAACAATAGGCTTGTGTCCTGAAACGATCTAATTAGTCCGTCAGTTAGATTTTCAAAAAATATTTGACCTGTATTTTATCTTTTGTTACGGGAACCAAAATTGACGAAGTTACGACGCTGTTAAATCTCAATACGTCACGCCGTGGCATTTTTAGCTGGTCGTGACGTCACGGGCCCCCACTCCCGAGTTTTGATGCGCTTTACCTTTCTCAATATTCATTGATTTACAAAAACAGAAAATACGTGTCCATTATTTTTCAATACTCTAACTGACGGACTAAATATTTTTGCAATTTGTGGATGATGGAAACTAGTCTATTGTGTTTAACAATCATTCTTATTTTCGTAAGTCGGACCTAAAATAAGAATAACGTGTAACCTGGATGCTTTGCACTCTAAATTCTTCTAAATACTGTACCTATTCTACAGGTGTAACAGAAATAACGCAAATCGGGATATAAAAAAGGGATCCCTACCACAAAAACCGAAAAAAATTCAAATGCCCCAATTTTTTTTTCTATAACTCGACAATGAACAGCAAATTCTTTTTCGTAACTTCAGTCCTGATCCCATAATAAAGTCGAGCATTCATTATGAGAACAATACAAACCTTTTTCAGGTTCTACGTAATTTTTTACACCTAGTACAACAAAACTGTACTCAAACCAGTCCCTCAAAGTATAGATTGAACCAAACACCAGTCTAACTTAATCTATATCAGACATCGTTGGGTAACTATGGCTACGACGCCGTCGCGTGCTTGGAATACCGAGGCACCGCGCACCCGGTGACTCACTCAGTTCTCTTTATTAAGTTAACTGTATTCTACACGGGAACGCGGCGAACTTTACTGTATGGGACGCGTCTGTTGTATGACTATTCTGAAAAGACTGGAGACAAAAAGTACTTGAAACTTGACGCGTTTTGTATATCAGTGTCGTTTGCATGAATTTTGTGAATAAATTCTACATTTCTGGACATTTAGATGAATTAATTTACAGTTTTAGCACTGTATGTTAATTTTGGGAATATGCAAAGAAAAGGTTTGAAATCATGAACACTTCGTCTTGTCTATGTTTTCAATAATCAAGGAGTTACTTCTTGCAGGTATGCTTAGGAGTTAGGACATGGCATTGTTTCAATTTGTTAAATCATTATTGGTGACATTGGGGGTTTTTCTAAAGACGCCGCTTGTATTTATTAAAAAAAATTCAATATTCTCATAACGAGATTGCACTTCACTACGCTATGACCAATAAAGTTATACATTTTCAGAAAAATGTTGACCTCAAATTGTTTCCTGAACAATTAAAGAAACTACACATTGTCTTACTTCGTTAAAATAAAACTTCGTTAAAAAAACTTACCGGTAAGATTCTTATCCTCGCGATACGAGATGTGTGCGCGCGTGCGCAGGTCGCGGAACTTCTTGGCGAGCCCGAAATCGATCATGTAAAGCTTGTTGCAATGGCGGCCGATGCCCATGAGGAAGTTGTCCGGCTTTATGTCGCGGTGGATGAAGCATTTGCAGTGGATGAACTCCACGCGGCCCAGCATTTGATCTGTGGGCAAACGGGGGTTCTAAGATGCTGAAATAGGGTAATAGGTTTTCAGTGGCTGATGAACTAAAACTTTAGTTTAAGTGTAAATAAATGAATAAGAAAACCAAGAATAAGGACGAAGCCATGCACATCTAAATGCACCATTTGAGCCGATTGCAGCAAATCAAATTTAGCTTAGCTCTTGCTAAATTTGATTTGCTCGCATAGCTATTTTTACATGTTTAAAGTTTGCTGACTGAACAAGCATAAAAATATTCAGCTGTTCGGCCTGGTGCCTTGCTTGTAGCAAACCAAAGCATAGTTTGCAATAGCCACGTCGCTTGATGACCCGCTACTCGATTTTTTTATATATTCGAACTACGCTAGCCAAGCTGTGTTGTGTGGCTTCGTCTTAAGATAAAAGTTACAAGCAAAAGTTATCTTGGTGGTTCGATGTATACATAAAAAAGAACAATAGTGAACGAAATGAGTAAGCAGAACCAAGAGTTTATAAAAAAACTTTCAATTTACTACAGAATAGCTGAATTTTGAGGATCGATACGTTATCAGGTCAAAGTTGAAAGCCCCGAAGTGCCCTGAATAATAACAACTAAGTCAATACACATAAAGCTGCTGCGAATTTAATTAAAAAAAATTAACGTGTTGACGTTGATGCATTCAATGAACTTACCAACTTAGAGAAAAACAACTAATAAATCTTAAGCAATTACTTTAAAAACACTTATAATGAGAGTGTAATGTATGAAAAGAAATCTAAGCTTTAACGTAAGAGTGCTTCTACTTTACATGCTAAGTATTTCTCTCGGTGTATAATATTACCAGGTTGGCATTAAACAGTATAGGTAACATCTTCACAAAAATTAATTATTTCGTTTGTTAGGCGAAAATGGCCCCTATTATTTATCGAGCACAACACCCCCAGTTTTTAAAGCCTGAACAAAACTCTAAGCTAAGTATAGGCGGAGTTCATCAATCTGAAACTGAACGCGATCAACATATGAACCACCTCGTTTACAAGCTGTCAATGTCATTATTTTCTGTGGAATATTGAAACTGACAACTCTTGAACGCAGCTTGATCGCGATCAGTTTCAATGGTGAAATCCGCCCTAAATCATGTCTCCTGTTAGCTTTTGTAGTTATGGCTGACCAAATAACCGAATACATACTTCTAGTACACGTTCAAGTACAGTTCTACTATCGTCAAAATTACACCCGATTATGTCACTTGACATGAGATCTTGAAGCACAGCTGAAGGGCCATTTTCGGATAAAAGAGTGTTTGAATTAGAATCGCAGTCGCAATCTGCCAAGAACACCTTTGATTTCCCTACATTTAGACATTGATTGGCGCTGAGATGATAAATGCGAATTGAATTTGAACGCTTTTCAAGTGTGAAAATTGGCCTTATGACTAAAAATTGATGAAGTGTTTAGGAAACTGAGGGCGGATTGGTTTTCAAGTAGTACCAGTCAGACAAAGACAGAGGCTTAGCTGAAACGCTTTCATAAACAAACACGGTTAAGATACAGACCTGCCAGCATAAGAACAGTCTTGATGGTGAATTGGCGCGAGCAAAAGTTGAATAGGTCCTCTAGTGATGGACCGAGGAGGTCCATCACTAGGATGTTGTGGTCCTTCTCGTAGCCGTACCATCTGAAACAATTATTTTAACTTAATGTACTGTGGTGATACATAGGCGAACTTCAACAAGGCATTCTCTACCAGTCAACCCTTGGGATCAAAAGGCTATCTACACTGTGTATGACCAGTAATTAATATTTTAATTCGAAATTAATTGATTTGAGGTAACGCTGTTGGATGTTGTGCTAAAAGCGAGACAGGCGAGTTTACAGGAGTTCGGCGACCATCGAGAGTTCGAGAGACGAACTTTCGAGATAAGGTTAATTACTGTCAGCTCTTGATAGTCAACAAACCTTCATGTATAGGTAGAATAAAAACTATTGGTGGCTCAGAGCATTCTGCGATTCGGTGCGCAGTACCAAATGTATGTATGTGACAACGTGGGTGAAAGTGGTACTGCGCAGAGAAAAACGAACTTCAGAGACGTCATTCAATTTGAATTGACCTGTTACAGCGCCTTGGATTCATGAATATAAATGTATTTATATGTATGAGAAATGGTCAATACCACCACGAAGATCAGTTGTAACCAGAAACTGGAAAAATAAACTTTAGTGTCAATACATATCTGATCTACCAATAAACGTAATTTCGTGGTGCCGATTTTGTATTGAATCTAACATACCTCAAAAATCTCTCGACGTAACCTAGTTTAAAACAAAAGGCGCAACAAAGTAAGTAAAAATCCAGAAACCCTGACTAAACTGTTTGCGTCAAATATTTGCATGTTTGTTTTCTAGAGAAGTCAATGTAAATGAGAGTTACGAACATCAGTCGATGCAAGGTCGAGGAAGATCGCACGTATTCAAATAGTTCCGAATTAAAACGAAATGGTTCAAGGCACTTGTCTCACTCACAGCTGAAGAGGAAGCGATTAGCTGTCGACTATTTTCTCGCTGAGGAAACGGACAAAAAATATAGATCCCTTGCGAGTAAAAGATACACGTCTATAGCTGGCTATTCACACTGCCGCATATCGGCGAGAACTCTTTAGTGATAACTAGTTGGTCGCAATCGCAGCGACAAGAGCTATCAAAGATCTCGCTTAACGATGCTCGCTTGGCGGTCAGAACTCACGCCGAGAGACCCACCAGCGGTCATTTATAACCTATAGTGCGGGCTGAAGCGAGTGGTGCGAGTAATCGCCCGTCGCACACGCTTCTCACTGCTCGCAAACTCGTATATAATTTCTTACTTAACTCGCTTCTCGCTGATCGTCGGCGGCGGTGAGACAAGTGCCTTATAGCAGGTACATGTTTTTTTTAACGTCAAAACGGGTTTACCGACTTATCCGATATCCTATGGCATAAGCTGCCGACATTGAGACAGACACACCGATTGAAAACAGAGTTTAACATAAATTTGGAGAAAATGTCTCTAAGGGCGTCGAGATGTTACCAAGAGAGAAATTTAGAAACTCTCACGTGGGTTGTTATGCAAACGAGTTTCCAAACAACGGCCACGTTTTCTTACAAATGATGTCAAAATTCTTTTCCAGCCAAGTTCAAATTAAACAATACAACCTTGCGTAAACCACAGAGTGGGATCATTTTCAGGGCTTCGCTTGTCGAGTTCGAGTTTTTTAAATTGCGCAAAAGAAATGAAAAACGCCTTAAACGTGAGGAAAGGTTCGTCAACGTGCCGAATTGTACAAGAGGAAGCATTTTTTTCATGGGATCCAACCTAGCAACAGTTTGATACACAACCAAATATGGTTAGAAGACTAAAAGTAATAACAGTTTAGAAAGTGTAGGCTGCAGCCAGAAAGACGAATGCATAAGCAGAAATGATCTTGAAACTCGACGCTAGTCTGCGGTCGAGACACCGCCATTAGTAAGATAAGATTTTTTTTTTTATAAACCGGATTCAGAACAGTGGCCGATTACTTTGATAAGCCGGTCCTTTGATACTTTTGAGAGTAATATCGAGCGAAAACGGCCAATCGCATACAAGATACTAATCCTAACTTTCAAACTGTCGTCGGGGGAACCTTTTCAGGGATATTGCCGTTACAATTTTCCGGGTTTTAATCAACGTTTCAGGTGAGTGGGTCGTCCGTGGTTGTAACAAAAACGTGCTGATTTCATGTGCACAATTTCATGGTAGCTGTGACGGGGCGCGGCGACGCGTAACGAACGTTTAGGCGGATGTAGAACTTTTCTCCGGTAACAATGTAATGCTAGTCTAGGCTGCGTTTCAATGTAAGCAGGCGGTGAGTAACGATGCGCGTTTCTCTATTTCCTTTGTTTATTTTTAAAGTCGATGTGCTGAAGGATATTATTATTGCACGGTACGCTACAGTAAACAAAGCACTACACTTATTGAAAAAGCATTGCGCCTTTACGAACTGATAATACAGAGCATTTACCCCTTACGATAATTATTTCATGCGAACTTTTTAGGACTATGAATGAATGAACTAATTTTAATTAAACTTGATACACATACGCGAGTGATCTAAAAAGTTAGTTTAGAGCTTGTTCGAAAAAGAGTTTAGATTGAAAGAGAAGATTGCTCCCACCTCTTTTAAAGATTTAAAATAAAAAAAACCGTTCCAGAATTTTCAAATCAACGTAACCAAAGAAACCATTAGAAATCAGAAACAAAGATCAAGTACTTAAAGTACATCAAGATATACTCAGAAGCACGAGGCAAAACTCGTACTATCTAACAGGGTTCAAAGATCACTTCAGATCATCATATCAAGTGAATGTCACTGTCAACCCAAGGAAGTCAAAATATTGAGATAATTACTTGATTTTGTTGCGAGAATGGTCTGTTTATTTACTTATGCGAAATTATCATACTACCAGCCAATCTTTTTAGAATAAAACATGGTATATTCATTATTCTTATCTACTCACGAGTCGACGTTTGTTTTTTTTTATTTTGTTTGATATAACATAAGGCTATGTGTTCATAACAATAAGGAAGTTCCGAAATAAAATACAGGAAGCGGAAACCTTAAGGTAATCATATGCAATGAAACCAAGTGCGTTATTTATTGCTTTTAGTCAAGTTTAACTGGACGAAGAACTTTTTTACTCTAAAGCTAAAACTGTAAAACACTCCATCTTAGTATGGTAAACTAGATTTTACCAACGAGTTCGCTCGCATTTGAATAACCTTCCCCAGGAGAACCCCTATAACCTTCTCCAGGGGTACCATCTATCTCTGTACCAAAATTCATTAAAATCGGTTCAGCTATTTAGGTGTGACAGTGTAACAAACAACCAAACACACTTTCGCCTTTATATTAGGATCATGTTAGAACAATTCCTTTCCGATACTGGCACAAAGCAGACGCATAGAACCAAATGTAGCTGTAGCCGAGACTTGGCAACCGCGTGTAGGCTGACCAAAACCAGTTGTTGCTCAAATCACTGCAACTGAAGGTTATACTCATGTTCCAACTGAATAATAAGATAATAAGCACACACTATACTCCTAACAATGATGTGACATTCGCTGAGTGAGCTAAGAACATCATATTCATTTGATTCAGACCTTGAGTTACGGAGATACTGTTAAAGCAAGATTGACCTTCAAAATGCCTGGATTAATATTATCGTCTCAAATCTTACAGCAAAAAATTATGTCAAGTATGTTTGTACAATAGTAACTAATGCTAAAAATGAGTCTGTATTTTTTGTGCTGAGCTCTCGGAGCGAAATTCTGAGCTGACTTGACGTCATTGAAAGTGATATTTACGATGTTGATGATCGCTCAATTACGAATACACCTAGCTACAAAAACCAACTTTTTTTCCGAAAAGATTAAAATAAAAATATTGAACAGACGTGAATACAGTTAGTGCTAATTAATTTATGCACATATTTGCGTTATGATGATAAATAACGCAAATATATGCATTTGAGTCACTGTCACTTCCCAATATGCAGAACTAACCTTTTTTCGACACGAATCATTAGGAATGTTTTGAACAAATTGTGTGTTAGTTTCTCAATTACGAAACATAAGATGGAAGTTTTGTAGGCCAATTCGTCAGACTGATGAACGACCGCGAATTTTTCAACATAAATGACGTATCTGATCAGCCAAAAGTGCGACTTTAACGCCTGGTTCATACAAAACTTGTCTACACAGACGTTAATTATCACTACGGTCGACAAACGATAACCTTAATTGCCTTGAGGAGACAATGCTGGTGACGTATGAACTCGTCATTAACAGAAATCTGGCAGCTGCCGAAATACGGAGAGCTCCAATTTGATTACCGTGTGTAGAATTTGTTTGAAATAGTCACGGCGGCCCCGGAACGCGGGCACTTGGAGGAACATGGATGAGTTTTTAAGCGCCATCCACACACATTCGGGTTCCCGTCCCTGACGGGACAGAGAACGAGACGGAATAAAAGCGTATGTAACCGACTTTTCTCCGTCCCGTTCCGTTCAGTCAGGGACGGGAACCTGGATGTGTGTGGACGGCGCTTAAGAGTGTGACATTATACCTTTTCTCCGCCCAGAGCAGAAGCAGAAAAAAGGGAGGAATACCAAAGAAACGATAGCAGGATGAACGATAAGGAAACCTAAAGACAACATAACCATGAGCGTTAAAGCGTAGCTCTATAGCTACGATTTAACGCTCACGCCCCTATGGGCGTGGCGATTGAGACGTCCAATTTCCTTTACGAACTGGCGGCCTCAACATAATATACCAGTAGGCGTTGGTCAGACCTTGTTTGTATACAGTTTGGGTAATCAATGCTACTCGGAATCTAAACAACGATAAGTTTGAGGTTTGCCATAAAATGTGGCATGGTAACTAAGCTACGGGACAAAACAATTCGTAAGGTTATATTTTCGATTTGAAATAACAGGTTTAGGCTACGATCTGAATCATTTTATAGAGATGGACTTGACAGGTTGAGTCATAAACTCACAAAAGGCCTTCTGATTGTTTCTATGCAGGTTTTTAGTGGTTGAAATGACGGCTAAGATCAATGAGCTATGATTCATAGGTCACAATACATGATGAAATATAAAATGCTACGAGTCTAAGGCATGTCTCGCTGAAACGAAAACAAAATAAAAATCAAGACTTTCAAAAATCAAAATGGCTGCCAAAGCCACATAAATCGTATTTGCGTCCGCAGAGTTCGCACGTAACACAAAATTGCAAGTTAGGTAACGCACTTTCTATGGCTTTAGTTATAAAGTCATAAACTACAGTTGTAGCTGCTGTTTTATATTGAAATCTGATAAACCTTGTAACGATTTAACATTGGATTGAGGTCAGGCAGTTGATTCGCTGAAGGTCCTATTGATTCAAGGACTTGTTACCTGTCATCGAGAATATTTAATGAGTGAAATGATTAACAGTAATTGGAAAGATGGAGCTGTGCCAATGATGGCGATAAACTGGCGGCGAAATGATATGATGATAGATGCCGTGTTGTCTTGTTGATGCTTGTTAAAGGTGTCAAGAGTACAAATTTAATATAGGTTGTTTGTTTATTTTGGTAAGCCTAAGACTTAGTAAAATATTCACTCCCTAACCTCAAACTTTACAGGAGACAGGCACAACCATTTCTCAAAGAAGTTATAGATACGACACACTTCACACCTTTCTGCAAGAGCCATAACTTCCAGTCATTCTCTTTTTGGCCGATGCCTAAATATGGACGCAGTTTTAGGTCAATCGGACACTTGGGTCCCGTTTTCGTCATCCATTTGAGTACTCAGAAAACGTACACTGATTCTAACACGTGGATTGCCTTTAGCCATTACAAATACAACGAATGGGCCAATTCTGTAAAACTCGCTGCAAATAATACACGCGTTTACAGTAAAAACCGTTCTTTCGAGCTTGGTAACTAATAGTCGGTTTGACGCACCGAAATACAGTTGTGACAATCGTGTTTCGCGATGCGGTTCACCGCGTCCGGATGACGTTTCAACTACTGGTACATAATATACGGGTGTTTGTGATGTACCTATCTAAAGGACTTGTTTACTAAGAGCGAGCGATACGCTGCGTTCCTAGACATGTTGCTAGTTCAAAGGTTTTTTATTTATTTTTTTGCTTTACATCTCCTACATTGTTTTCACGGATTGGTTGAAATAGTTTTCACTTTGCAGTAAAATAATTTCTTTCGGAAAACACCAATGTTTGATGATACATTACGCCCGTATTTCCTCCCTGAAAGAGTCGGCAGAGGTGTATAGAACACTAATATTTCATCAAGCCCCATAAACATGATTGATTTAAGAAATAACTAACGCAGATTCATTCCACGATAGATACTTACCTTATGTGTGGTATGCCGATGCCCCCTTGGAGCATCTTATACACTCGGCTTTCATAGAGAAGTTGGGGGTGCCGCGCCTTTATAGATTCAACCTTTACTGCTACCTCCTGTAACAATAGAGAATCACATTGGTAAAAGTTTTCTTAACAGCTTCGAAAGAGAAGTTGGATATTTTTAAGTTCTAGTTTTAGGACAGAAAGATAAAGTAACGGAGATGGCATGACTACGGATGAGGTTTGAGGAGTGTGAGACAATAACTGGCGTAAAATACAAAAAGATCAGAGAAAACTGGCCAAGCGCGAGTCGGACTCGCGTACGAAGGGATCCGTACAATTTTTTTGTATGGGAGCCCCCTTAAATATTTATTTTATTCTGTTTTTTAGTATTTGTTGTTATAGCGGCAACAGAAATACGTCATCTGTGAAAATTTCAACTGTCTAGCTATCGCGGTTCTTGAGACAAAGCCTGGTGACAAACAGACAGCGAAGTCTTAGTAATAGGGTCCCGTTTTTACCCTTTGGATACGGAACCCTAATAAAAAGCCCTTGCATACGTAATGCAGTTGAAAGCCATGCTCAGTATAAAATCAAGATGCGAAAACAACTATACATTAAAAGATTTTTGACATAGTAAGGAGTGAAGACCATTCTGCTAATAAATTATTTTTATAAAGCACATAAATGTATTCAATAATAAATGCAGTTTAATGTTTACTTTTAAGTAATATTGAACTTGTTTGAAGTAGTCTGCAATGGTGCTTGTAAACGAGCCGACCAATTACGTACAAAGTAGGCCGCCACGCGTCTGATGTAACAAAGTATTATCAAACCCATACAAGTTACATGTTCAAGCAGCTCACTACATTTCACGAGAGACTGGCTGAACTATAGTATTCATACTGTTATGAACTTTTGGTACTAATCTATACATATAATAATAATACATATAATAAAACTGTAGAAAAGTGGTTTTTGTACATGAAAAAAAAATCCAAAAGATATAGCTAGGGTGTTAAAGAACAACCAATAGAACCCATTTCCAGCATTTTTCGATTTTCTGTCTGTTTGTCTGTTTTTCGGTTTGTCTGTTTATTTGTTCGGGCATCACGTCAAATGTGCGAAAGCAATGTAGATAACTTTTATACACAAGGATTGAGCAATACTTGAAGTAACATTTAGTTTTTGTTTCATTGCAATCGGTTCAGTATATCAAAAGATATTTGAATTTAAAGTTTTCCAGAAATAAAATTAGGGTTATGTGCACTTGGTCTCATTACTTCACGTAACTTTTATAGTGCGTAAATTGTAGTAATATTAAGTTTTTTGTTTCATCGTAATCAGTTCATACCTTATAATAAAAAAATGTAAATTAATCTATATCTATATAATATTATAAAGCAGAAGAGTTTGTTTGTTTGTTTGGTAGAACGCGCTAATCTCAGGAACTACCGATTTGAAAAATTCTTTCAGTGTTAGATAGCCCATTTATCGAGGAAGATTATAGGCTATATATCATCACGCTAAAACAAATAGGAGCGGAGAATTAATGGAAAATTTGACGCAGACGAAGTTGCGCGGGTCAGCTAGTAATACATATAACTTTTGTTTGGGAAAAACTGGAAGGAAGAAGCTCTGGATAGCGAAAATAAGGAGTGGAGCGAAACCTTCCCTGCTCACTAGGAAGTGTAGACGGGCTGGGCGATTTGGAGGACTGTCTTCATGTAAATTTTGACGTTCAAAAAGAGCTAGTTTTAATTTTATTTTATTTGGGAAAACAAACAATCGTACAATGTTTATTATATATCTAGATACACATAATGCTATAGGTAATTGTACAATCCACTAAGTTTCCACAAAGTTACTAGCTTAAATTAGATACAGTTTGGTAAAGTTAGATAAAACCATTATTTAAAAACAATTTTTTCGCTGTCTTGTAATCTAATAGTGTCTATTGCCAGCTTAGTTTAATTAAATGTCATTTGATTTTATATTTGCCTCAGTGTGTGTGTGTGTGTGTGCAACGATCGGATTAGAGACAAAAATATCGCCAAAAAGTTTATTAGCAGTGCCCGAACCCAAGTAGTGGATAGCCGCGCCCTCCCTTTCACGTAGAGGAGGCACAGGCATATCAGCCTGTGTCCCAGCAGTATGAATCAATATAATTGGCTAATTGGTGTTAAAATTTTCGCGAACAAAACTGTCTGTCGCGACCTTACAGCGTGTGAATCACGATACAAAGAGCTCCCTTCAAGCTCGCAACTAGTCGGGAATGAACAAAATAACAGTTTAACATGAATGATTTTTACAATATGCGAGTTAAAGCTACAGACGACAAATCTGGACCACCTATTAAGCATAAATAAAGTCTACAGCCGACGATATAGGAATGAATGGAACCCCTTAGTTCCCATGGGTGTGTTGAAGGCCCGACAAAGGGGTATTATCGGAAGACATCCCCTTGAAAGCTAATAATATCTTACGATCGAGTCGGTAGGGGTGGATAACAGCTGTTAAGAGTAAAGATTGACGTTACTAAAGGAATTTTGAAGATTGGTGACGGAACGATAGAAATAAACGTGTTGAATGAACCCATTCAATATTTTCAGTTCGATCCCACAAATAAATTGCAAGAGTTCTTTACAATTTGGCTTTATTATTTGATGCCATGCGCCGGTTTAACAATTTCGTCACGGGAAACACCCGAATGAGGGACGAACGGGACCGGACAGACCTAACGCCAAGCCTTAGATGATTCCACGCTGAATTGGTATGATGATGCTACTTTCCATCGGCTTCCTGCGACCTTCACCAGGCCATATGCCATGCCATATGCATGCATGGGTAACCGATGGATGCGAGACGCACAGGACCGGTCGTTCTGGCGCCGCTTGGGGGAGGCCTATGTCCAGCAGTGAACGGCTTTCGGCTGATGTGATGATGATGATGATGCAACTTTAGACAAATACCATTAGTGGAAGGCAAATTAAGAGAAGGCTTGTTAGGAATTTGTAAAGCTACATCATAGCCTATGGAGGAAAAGCCTTCTTGGTAGTTACTATTAAAAATCGCGGGCAAAGCTAATTTCTGCTGACAAACTGGGTAAAATTGAAGTCACGTCACACGAAATGTGCACATAGCAAAAATGTTTCGAACAAATCTATACTAATATTATAAAGCAGAAGAGTTTGTTTGTTTGGTTGAACGCGCTAATCTCAGGAACTGCTGGTCCGATTTGAAAAATTATTTCAGTGTTAGATAGCCCATTTATCGAGGAAGGCTATAGGCTATATATCATCACACTAAGACCAATAGGAGGGGAGCAGTCATGAAAAATGTTACGCAAACGACATTGCACGGGTCAGCTATAGTGTAACATAAATATGCACTCTTACACCTGTCACACATTTCAAATGGGCATCTGGGCTCTTTTACAAATTGTCAACCCTTGGAAGAATAGACTGTTTAGTGGGAATGGATGAAACTAGTAAGTGACATTTGATAATAAGAATGATTCACGCAAATTCGAAATATTCTGGTGTACAATCAAAGCAGAACGTTACTCGCAGAAAGACAACTGATTAGAGTGCGATCGATGACCTGCAGTGGGAGTAGAAATTAAGCAGGACTTATAAAACTGCTTTTACAATGAAGTGTACGAATTACAGGAATCAACCAATCACATCAGTTGAAATGGGCGATTCCAACACGTCACCACTTGGTGAAAACGCGCCTAAGCAATAAAAACGTATGTGAGATGTCAACCCAAATACAAGCAAAGTGCAGTAGCAATCATCTGCACGTCACACGCCATACATACGCACAGTATCTGTACCCAGTGTAGTAACAGCTTTAAGCCATAATATAGCCAAAGGAGGGCAGTGCAAGAAAAACTCAAGATCTAGTATCAAGACCAAAATATTTAAGTAAAAAAAAAAACAATACACCAGTTTAGTATTGCTCTGACCTGTATTATTTTACAAAGTTTTAAACTTGATCAATTTAAAGTTTGCTCAATTAAAAATATAAGTAACTATGATGACTCATATCAGCTGATAAACATCCTGTTTGTGGCTAATTATTATTATTAAACAAAACAAGTCTCAGGCATCTTGCATTCAGACATGTATCCTACTAATATTATATTTTACGAAAGTTTGATTTTTTATTAAATACACACTCACAGCAGTCCATCAAATTAGGAAGAAGAGGGACACAAGGTAGTCAAAGCTTTTACTAAGAGACAAGATACTATTTAACCTTCTAAAAAGTTGGAGGGATCAATTAAAGCCAATGTCAAAAAGTCTCTAAATAGTATTTAAAAACAAAATTGGTGTCTGCCTGTCTCTTTGCCCACATACTTCTACTAAATCACACAGCAGTCAGCACATATTGATAGTTTTTTCGCTAATGAAAAAACAGTAAATGAGGAAGGTTTATTTAATTTACACCTGTATGAAGTTCCAGTAGGCAACTAAACATAATAAATGTAGTCTGCAACTGCCATCATCATCATCAATAGAGCAAAAATGTTTACGTTCACAACATGCTACCTATATCAGGTACACAAAAGCATGCTTACAATCCCGGGGTAACCTTTTATTGACACCCACAAGTTTGTTGGCTTCACCTTGTTGAAACACCTACATGAAAGATGTAGCTTTGTCTGTATACAACTTTGTTTGTACACTGGGTAAATCAACAAATCTTATTTTAGGATAGTTATTTAGTTATTTATTTTTCACAATTACTGAAATGAGTAAGGCAACAAAGGCATGTCTAGGCAGGCCAGCTGACTAAATGATTTTATGACAAGCTAGAAAGAAGTGCCACATTGCAAAAATAAAGATATGAAAGCACCAATATGAAAATTCAGGTCAAGAATTTTATCAAAACAATATGATAACAGCTTTGAACAAATGAAATGATATCAAGCCATATTCACATTTTAGTGTAGAGATGCATTTTTGAGATGAATACATACTTCTCAGAATATTATTGCTATTCACTGTTCTACAAATAGCCTTGTTTTGAATCTAGTGACATAAGTGTACACAGTCGCAATAATAACCATTGTTATAATAAAGGTCATGATAAATATACATGAAAAATTTACTCAAGTTATTAATATATCAGAAATATATACCTAATCATATAATTTGTCTATCCTTCTAAACATTCTTTACAAAAATGATAATTAGAGAAACTAAAATATTTTTAGGAAACATGAATCATTCAATCTCTCAATTGTGTTTAGGTTTTTTACAAGCCTATATACCAAGTGAATATGTTCATGTCAGTGTAATGAAATCCTTATTATACTAAGTTGAATGCTCATGTATGTTTTAATAAAAAAAAAATAAACAGAAAAGACATTTGGAACAGGAGACTTGGGAAGAGGTCTTCATCTTGTCAAATAAACTGATAGTTTTGAATTTGACTTCAATGGTTGGGAAGTGGCAAGTACAAATATGAAGAAATTTTATAAGAAGATTTCAAGAATCAAAATCCTCACCAAGCAACTACTTTTGATTTGAAATAGTCTTTCCATAAAAAAAATGCAGAGAGACTATGATTGATAATATACTAGAAAATGTTTTTAGTTCTGTATTGACAACATATCTCTTAGTGTTTATAGTCATGAGCCACAGGGTGTGAATATCTTACTGTTTCAAGGACGTAATTGCCTAAAAGACAATAAAACTTATTTTCACATAGCCAGAAATTGATGAATCCAACAACAAATTTATCATACAAAAGTACCTACTACCATTCAAAACATCAAACATTTGAACTTAAATAAATGATAAAGGATATTGATTTTTCAAGTTGAGAGAGGAGAGTTGTTTGGAAAATATCTGTCAAGCAATGAGTCATACAAAGCCCTAAATATGAAGACATGGCAATCAATTTTTTTCCTTCTTTATATCTGTGGGTATGTGTGTGTGTGAGTACCTACTATGAAAATCGTATAATTTTTTTCACTGATGATTCTGGTTTTTTTTTCAAGAAAAAAAACATGATAAATAAATATACGTAACGTGGTACTGAGCCATAATCTTCCTATTGTTAGCCAACAGCTGGTTCATAAATGGCAAATTACAAGTCTGTGTCTGTAGACACGATATGATAGGTACTCATCAGCGATATTTCACAATAACCACGTAAGCTATTGTTACAAAGGAATATTGCGAAATAGGTATATCAGTTCAGTTCAGATGGTAAAAATAACGAAAATTATACAGCAATATCACAAGCCTTACAAGTGACCTCTCATCATACATTTTGAACAAGGCGTATTTTTCAAACTGCCCTAATTACGTAAAACATAAAATGCTTGGGAAATATCATAAAGTAACTGCTAAAATTCAAAACTCTACTCAATACTGTACTGATTATAATCAAAAATACGCCCAGACCGCCATTTTCAAGAACAAAAACCCCGAAATACACGGCCGTCTTGACACAAGAAATCGTTCCTTAGAAATTTTGTGTAATGAAAAATCAATCTCAGAAATGTTATTTACCTCTCCATCGTTGACATTTATTCCTAGAAAGATATCTCCGAAGCTGCCACCGCCAATTTTGCGAATAACGTTGTATCTTTCATTTATAACTACATGTTTCCTGGCTAACAACATGCGTTCAAAGGTAGCCATTTTATTTTTCCTTCATCACTCGTTGTCACTAGAATTATTGATGGACCATCGCACCGAGTCAAATTTTAACACAACACTTAGTTAATTTATCGTTTATAATAGTTCAAAAACACTACAAACCGTAGAAACACTAAGAAAAACCACTGAAAATCATTTTATTACGAAGTCTAAAAAGGTGTCGTCAGCCTATTTCATGTGACGTCACAATGGCAGTGTTGCACGCTTTAGGAACGATTCAAAACTACCACGACCCAACGCGCTGATGTTGCCATCCCGTTTTAATAAATTTCATTTGGTAGATTTTTTTCTTCTTTTGCACAGGCATATAATTTGTTAGTTTTAGTAGAATTTTCAATTTAATCATCTGCCTAGCCTTTTCCCTACTCCATTGGGGTCGGCTTCCAGTCAAACCATTTATTCAACTGAATATCAGTATTTTACGTAGAGCGGCTGGCTACCAGACCTCCTCAACTCATTATCTGGGACCATTTTCATTAATTCTAATTTATCCTGAAACATTTTTCGCATTTTTAATGCTTTACGTTTTGAATGGCGGCTGAACAGGGCTAACCACAAAATAATGGTGGTGGGCACTAGAGCGTCAGTAGCTGGAAAATATGCTTACATTTCTCAGCAAGAGAATGGATGACTCAAAATAACAGTATACTTAAACTATAATGCAAGAAAATTAAGCATTGTTGTCTACAAAAATCACAAATAGTGCAAAAAGGCAGGAAAAAAGCAGATTAGGAATTATATCAGTAAAGTCCAATGATAATTTAATTTTAGATTTGCAGGTAGCTGATAGGACTAATAAGGATTCACAATGTACTGGAAAATTTTAAATTGTTTTATTTCTTAAATATCACACTACATATTATAATAAAAAGTCCCCCGCAGCATCTGTCTGTCTGTTTGCAATAAACTCAAAAACTACTGAAGGGATTTCCATGCAGTTTTCACCAATAGTTTAGGTTTATCTTGTTAAAGTTTTGTGTTATTGGCTGATATAATATGATGCTGATTGCTGTGCAAGATACATTATTGTACTACATGTTTACAGTACAACTACTCATTAAAACCTACCCACAATAAACTTTGTGAGGCTATGTCTAACTATTATAAATAAGTTGAATGGACTTGAGCATCGATGCCAAGTTGCTAGCCTGTCGGTTTTCTACTGGTTGCATGTTGGAAAATGTGCGACAGGATTGCATAATTTAATTCCGCCAAGCCCGTTTTATCATGGGACCACAAGACGAACCGCAATGCACTACTGGTATGTGGTGGATATTCCACCAGCATGCACAAAACGTTTTGGGAACTCATTCATTGTGTGTACAGCTAAGGAGTGTAAATCCCTGCTGGAGTCTGTGTTTCCTCATAGCTACAACCTGGGAATCTTTAAGTCAAGAGTGAACAGGCTACTTCAAGGCAAGTGTGCGGACTAAGAAATTATGAATTTCTTTTGTCTTGATAAGTACTAGAATTGATTGTTTACATTTCTTGTCTCATTTTGAGCAATGATTTTTTTTTTCTGGGCAATAATTCTGCCTAGCCTTTTCCTAATGATGGTTGACTTGGCTTCAAGTCTAACCAGAGGTAGCTAAGAGACTTCCCCAATCCAGTAACTGGGTAATACAGACTACCACATTTATTTTACAGAAAAAAGAAAATTAACACTTTAACAGAGTTATCAGTTTTGAAACTAGATGAGTTTGTTATGTTAAGAGACAATGGCTCTGTTGTGAAATAGCCAGAGAATTCATTAGAATGTTAAACATGACTGATGGTGTTTACATCAATAACAAATGTTGTTTACCCATTTGGTAGTTGGCCATATTATTCTGAAAATCCTTACTTAAACATGGAACAAATTCATTAATCTGGTATAGTTCAACTTATATTTGCAGACAAAAGAAATAGCTGTTAACTTTAGCCATAGCACACCAACACAAAGAACTTGTTATTTTCAATATCAAAAGGAATAAACATACAGAGAAGATAAGATTAAATAGGTGGACTATGTAAAAATATTTTTTCATTTAAAATATTTGGTTACTTCCTAGCTATGCTAGTCAGTGACCCATTAATCTAGTTTAACCAAGGTCAAAGCTAGTGTTATTTCTGTACAGCTATAAAACCAAATTCTTTGAAGTTTATCTGTATTTCTGTGAAGTCTAGAGCACCATGGTTATACAAAATAGGTTCTATGATGTAATGTTGATGCAGACACCATGAACCACTGACCCAGTAACAATTTTACAATTAGCATAGAAAACATTACGATTTTATAGCAGAAAATCACTAAAAATATACCAAATTGCTCAGATCGAGCTCGAGGAGGTCATCTTGGAACAATAAAAGCGCATAATGAGGTGAAAGCTAACACAGACGCGATTTATGGTAGAAAACGTAAAACTGCACGTCAGTGTATATTTTGGGAATACATCAAGAAATATTACTTTGAATTGACTATAGATTAGTCATACAATCTACGACGACCCTGGAAATATTATATCAACGTCCAATCTTCATTTCCCTACATAGTACGTCATAGAAAATAATCAACATGCACCCCTCTCCCCGCCATACGTGCCATCGATGACGCGTGGGCCTTCACATTACGAAAGCAAATCGCGCTATACATAAAATAAACAGAATAAATCACGTTACCTCGCCACTCGCAATGTTGATCGCTAAATAAATATCACCAAACGATCCTCCGCCGATTTTTTTCAACACCTTATATTTTCCAGTAATCAATATTTCCTTCCGTGAACTCATAAAAGTCGACATGGTTGCAGATTATTTATAATAGTCCCGGTATTTGTAAAATATAACTCGAAAGCACTAATTACGCACTTTTAGAATAAAAACAATAATAAATTCACGGCTACATTTTACGAAACTGTGACTGAATGGAGGACGTAATGCGTTCGAAAATTAGGCCACGCGTTATCTCAGTACTTTCTTCCGATTAGAATTTTAAAAAATATTTGTGTCTCAAAGGTATTTTAAATAACACAACAAATATTTTTAAAATTATTGTGTAACTTTTGAAGTGCAAATATGCGTTTGATACTGATGTATGGTGTTTTCTATTTTTAAATAAATCATAAAAATCAATCAAATATCGAGCAAAGAGGTAAAATCATCTAGTTTCTAAACGTAGCCATTTACGTTTAATGTTGCCAGTCTAGAAAGATGTAGAGATTTTCTGTTTGGTAGAATTGTAAAAGAGATGGATTTGGAGCCTTTATTGTAGAGTCATAGAGTGCGCGCACGATAAGTCTGCGTACGGTTGAAATCGGAACTACATTATTATAAATGCTTATTTAATACTCTAATCATAACCTTTTAGAGAATTCTTTCAATCACAATTTGAGTTACGTAATATCATTTTTAAATGATGACGGAAATATATTTATTTAGGCCAGCAATTTGAAGAAGCGCTACCACGCGCACTTTTCTTTTGCTTATCTTACGCACTCTATGCGAAAACTATACAGAATGGACGACCCATTGCGAGCTATTGTGATTCAGTGTTTTTCCTCTTTCTATGCTTTGGGATACAGATAAAGAAAGATATACTTATCTAAATGCTGACCTTTTAATTGAGTAGGTATCGAAAATTCTATTGCAAATAAATAATTAAATGATGATTCTGTCAGGTCTAGTTCTCATGACAACAACGCAAGCAAATGCGCGCGCTTTCTAAATCACTAAATGTGTTAGTTTTGTTTTTTTTTATTCATCAGAAATCCATCGAAAATAACGCGCCGTAATTTTTTGACATTAATAAGAACTCGATTTCAAAACTGAAACTGGTTCAAAATGTTCAAATTGCACTAGTTTAAAAAAAGGCTTTAGTAATTATATTGTAAAGTAAATTAAAATAAGCTACATAAAATATTTAGGTATGTAAAAACTCACGAATGTTGTTATAAGCTTGGTAATTTCTAGAATTTTAAAAGTTTTATGGCAGAACTAAAAGTACTAAGACATATTTCTGTTATCATGTAGAATCACAAGATAATGAGTCATTGAAATAAGCAGAATGATTAGTAATGGTACCTTTTATCGAAACAATTAAGATAATTACTAGAACTTGAACAGAAACCACTTAAAAACTTTTCCATAAATTAAAAATTAATTTATGCTTTGAACCTTGCAGAAATGTTGTGTATTAAGTAAATGAATAATTCAAAAGTAATTGTACACATTCAGATGTGGTTTTTGATTACTGATGATGTTTTGAAAATAAATCATGAATAAATAAAATGAAAGTTAAAACTTTTAAAGAGTATCTACTTAGGTTTTCTTTTTGAACATTTATTTAACTATCTACTGATGTACTTAATAAGGACTTTTCTGAAAGAAAAACTTTTCTTAGATAACACTTCTTTTGAAGTAGGCAAGAGATGGTTTCATAGTATGATCCAGTTACTGTGAAAATATAGGTACATTCATGTTAAAATATTCAAAAGTTTAAAAACTAAAACTTTTACTTTGGCTGGCAATAGAGTTTCGCGAGAGAAGAGAGAGAGAAGTTCGCAACAAATACATTATGTGGCGACTAGTATTCACTGCCACGGTCAACTGTCTTAACAATCAAAGTCGTATTCGTGATGTAACTAAGAATAAATTGATAATAGGACGATCTAAACGTATGTAGGTTAACATTCAGATGCCCTTTGCATACCATTACTTTTAATTATATTTTACCACTTTAGCACATTGAAAACACTTGAAACTCACTGTACATGCAAACCATTAGATTAGACGTTGATTAAATAGAAAATTAAAGTCACTTACCTCACCATTTGATATGTTTATGCCTAAATAAATATCTCCAAACGAACCGCCACCTATTCTTCTGATTATTCTGTATTTACCGGCAATTAATAACTCTTTCCTAAAAGCTAGCGCGTGTTCAAACGAATTCATGGTGACTTTTAGTTCGTCACTTTAATTTAAATATTAAATTTTGAACAAAATAACACAAAATACTTCAAATAAACACTCCAACACGTTAACAGCTGCGACCGGGGTTGCCAATTTATTGCAAGATAAGAACAATGCTCAATGACATAAGATAAAAATATAATGGTTTTTGAACGGAAACTGATACGTCTTGTGTAAAATATTTTAGCTGATTTTCTGATTTTCTACCTATGTATTTTTAAAAAAAATATCCAAAAAAATGTAACGGATTTTCTGCTACACAATTTATCACAGCCTGAATCACCAACTGCAGTGTATTCTCCGACTTCACGGAATTTCCTGATTTCCTTATTTATTTTTCACCCGACTGCACCGCACCTTATAAAAGGGATTATGATTTTATACCTAGCGCTATCTACAGTCTAGGTTGTAAACTGTTGTAAACTTTCCATGGTATTGTAAGCCAGCGACAAGCTTAAAATTTTAACAGTAAGAAAACCAAACTTACCTACCTCACAAACTACATAGTAATGGTGACCTTTCCATCGGCGTTGGCCGTAGCTGTAGCCAGGTCAGGATCTAGTTCGTAAGAAATGGGACACTTCCTATTCCAAAAGTAAATTGGCGATAATCCAAAAATTACCTACCTATTTTGTATGCACACAATGGAAACCCCTATCCTTTGTTATAGCACTAGCTAGAGCGATGAAGTCATGACGAGATTGGCATGATTTTTGTTTGCGTGTTTTTGGAAAATAATTTATCATTCTACAACGCAACAGCTGGTTTTCCAAAAGTGCTTGATCATTTATGTAATGCTGTTCTGTATCTGCTATACAGTAAAGAAACAGTATCAAAATTCAAAAAATCTGCTCACAATTCAGCATATTTTTTTGCACAGTTCTTTCTTAGTTCTATCCACACGAGAGGTCGAGACGAGTGCGGAAAAGTACGCTACTCACATGCAAAACATCAAACTTCTCAATGTATAGTTCCATCTCCCTCTAACATCAGAATCATAATGATTTAGACACATTTTAGGGCCGCTGTATGTAGCAGCACAAACTGGAGGTTTGCGATGATACTGAATGAAAACACAAGGTTAGACTAATAAACATGTTTATTCAGTAATAACATAGTATATTTCAGCGTTGTGTACACTAACTCATGCACAATAAATAGGTTTCACCTAAAATGATAAAAATATCCAAAAAGGTTGTTTATGAATTCGAGTAAAATCAACGTAAAATTAAAACGTTTTTTATACCTATCTGGCTAAACCACTTTTCTTACTATATATTTTATTGTTCGCATGTTTCTGGGGAATATTTGTGTTTCGTTTTCGACCAAAACTAGTCTACCAATTCAGCATATAAACATCTAGTTATCTAGCAATCTACGACGCGAGTGAAAACCCTAATTAATAAACTTTTTATGAAGATTTGAATTCTTAAAATCTGGGGCTTTACATTACCCTCCTTTTCTGGAAGTCGGGTAAAAACTACAAAAGTCAGTTTAAAATTGACACTTTTCTGTCTCGAAACAGTCGAAACCATACTGGTTTATGAGTAACATTGGTGGTAATGATAAAGGGTGGTACTAACAATACTGCATATTTCTAACCGACTTAATTGATAAATCTGGCAGTGTACTGTTAAATGCTGTCTGAAACTCTAGATATATAATTCACTTTAGTGTCAAAGTAGTACTACAAGTTTATTGTTCTTGTGATACGTGAGTTTGTCTATACTAATATTATAAAGAGGTAAAATTGTTTGTAAGTTTGTAAGTTTGTAAGTTTGTATGTAGGGGGTAATCTCAGGAACTACTGGTCCGATTTGAAAAATTCTTTCAGTGTTAGATAGCCCATTTATTGAGGAATGCTATAGGCTATAAATTATAAAGATGTCATGCATATTAGCCAAACTATATCAATTTTTGTCTATCCAGGCGGAAAAAAATAGCCCTTACAACAGAGTTATTTGCGTGCGCTGCCTTAACAGTTGTATATAATTGAAAACAATGTATGGCAACCTGGTCCGCTTTGAATAGTTCTACAAAAAAGCCCGCGGCACCATATTTCTATCTTTTATATTTTAGCAGATATAGTAGCTTTTATGTGTTAAAAAAAGTATTTTTCGATGTACTTATCTTTGAACGATTTTTTAAACAACATAATATTAAACCTTATCGAAAACAATGTTATAATGATCACAAGAACATCATAGAGATACGATTTGCCCAAAACAGTATGTCAATTGGTTGAATAGTTTCGAAGATAATATAAAATTACTAAATCGCAAAACGCCGCCCGCGCCGTCCATTCACGAACCGCATTAGAACATGCTTTGTGCAATTACGTAATTTTTCTGAATCGTGGTGTTAAGATTTTCCGCGGATTAATGACCCTCTCCAGTTATTATTTAACTTTTGTCGTTAGGTACATGAGTTGTACGTAGTTGGTTGAATGTTGGTTGAATGTTGTTAGTCTATTGTTTTGGTTGCTCGGTTTCTCAAAACACAATTACAATATTACTTCGTCCTCTTTCTTCGAGTTCGAAGCCTGCTGTGATATTTCTGTTTTTGGGATATCGGACAGTTTCAGCGATTGTTTATCATGCCTAAAAAGAAATCTCAACTTTCCCGTCAGACATCCCAGACATGAGACAAGAGCAGCTCGAGTACGCCGTACGGCAGAGTCTGCTCTTGATAATCATCTGCGCCTCTCGAGGAATAGAGAAAATATTTCGCAAGCACGCGCTGGGAAATCTAGCTCCGAGCGTTCACAGCGGCTTGCTAACCAAAGCTGGAGAACATCGCAGGTCCGTGCTCGGGAATCTAGCGCTGAACGTGCACAGCGTCTCAGTGATTTAAAGCAGCATGTCTCTGCAACAAGGGATAGGGAGTCTAGCGCTGAGCGCTCGCAGCGGCTCGCTAGCCTAGCTACATAGGTACATATGCAATAAAAACAAAACCCTCCTTTTGGCAGTCAGGAAATAAATCATAGCAGTCAGTACTAACCGAACCACACTCATCATTTCATCAGAAGTTAAAATGTTTACCGCCCAACGAAGTGGGCACGGGTCAGCTAGTTTACTATATTTTAAATCCAACTGAATACTAGGTCCAATTAATAGCTAGCGAAACAATACAGCATAAATTTTGATGTTTCAAAAATTCAATGATTCGGTTTTTGTTTTATTAAAATCAGGGCCGATTCTCTTATGAGTATTTATTCGGCTTTTATTACCTCCTTCACACTATTCTCGAAGTTACTTCGACGAAGGCCTCTCCGAAGTTGAACATAGTCCGAAGTACTTGTCCACACACTCGAGCAACTTCGCGAGGAGCTCAGTCGCCGGTTCCCCTCACGATAGGCATCATGGACAACGTTCAAGTGGCAGCTGCCGTTGCAATGTGTACTCTCGCTTATTAAAACTACGTGCATATTTACTACGGCTCGACGAACCGAAGTGAGCCGAGTAGTGTAGTAAGACGCTTCGTGTTCGAACTTCGGGACGCTTCGAGTCCTTTGACTCGGGCACAAAAACCGACAACTGGAAGTCGCTCGAAGCGAGGCGAAGTTGCACGAAGCAAAGCGAAGTGCCCCTGTACACTATCGTATTCGCTCAACTTCGATCAACTTCGGGAATAGTGTGGAGGACGTTTATCATTGCATTGGATTTAGTCATCTACATGCATTTGAAAATATCATTGTAAATTAGTTTTGCCTACTAATTTACCACCAGGCCGAAAGGATAGTATTCGGCCTGGTGCCAAAATGCTCCTATTAAAAGTGTATTATTCCTTAAAATAAAAAATATTTTTATTACATAGAAAATAAAAAGTACTTACAAACTTATTAATAGATAAAACGTTCGGTCAGCTTCGTTTGATATATAATGTTTAAACAAATAAAAACGTTTATAAATTATAAAACTACCAAATCCATGAAAAATCTTGTGGATATGATTCGGATACTGGTATGACCTGAATGAAATGTGTGATAGTGGCAAGGGGCCAAATTAGAACTCAACTCAAGAGGCCAAGTTAATTTTGTGTGTTCCAGCTATCATAATAGGGAACTTCCTGGAAGTAGATGGCAGTACAGAAGTGTCATAGACAAGTATATTTTACTTATAAGTCTCAAACTTGCAACACTAGATGGAAGTTTAGGTGGCAAGGGCAACACAAAAGCGTTAATGTCAAGTATTCATCTAGGTGGCATAGTCAACGCCGTTCACGTTCCCGCGAATCAGAATGGCTCAAAAACGGAGGGAAGATAAAAAAGTAGGAGGTTTCACTTCAATGAAACGGAGCGTTAAATAAAACGTTAAGATGGACTTCATCGTGTCCCTATCAACTGATAGGTAGCTTTAGTGACACGAAGGTTCCTGAATTCTTTTATAATTAGCTCTGAAGTTTTCAGTGTTTTTCTCGCAAACTTACCTCCCTTTAGCATAAAAAAAAATCGACTTTTTTTTATTATTGTGTGAAAAATCATATCATCGGTCTGCTAATACACCCTAAGCGCCGTTCACACACATCCGGGTTCCCGTTCTCTAAGGGACGTAGAGCGGGACGGAGAGGAATTGGTTACATACGATTTGTACGAACTTGCTTTATGTCCTTCCCGTTCTCAGGGAACCCGGATGTGTGTGGACGGCGCCTTCATTGTCCATCGTCGGTCACGGACGAAGCTGTTTGTAGGTTTGCTGGTTCATTCTTTGCCCAAAGAATACGCATTGCCATTCAAAATGGCAATATTGTCAGTCTTTTGACTCATTTTCCAGATTACAGCGATGTGGACGAGTAGGTACTTGAACGCCCGTAATTTGTTATTGTTTAGGTGTTTTTCTCAAGTTTACTTTTAATAAACATTACAATTACCACATTTCATTTAAACCAGCCAGTATCCACTATGATTGAGGAGCATGTGTGTGTATATTTATGTTCGTTAGCTTAAGGCGAAGGCATGCACTTGAGGCGCTCAAAGGCGGCCTTCTCCAGCGCCTGGCGGTGGTCCGGGTGCGCGATCTGGATGAGCTCGTAGGCGCGCTGGCGCAGAGACTTGCCGAACAGGTTGGCGATGCCCTGCTCCGTCACCACGTACTGCACGTGCGCGCGGCTCGACACCACGCCGGCGCCTGGGAAGTATACAAAATAATACATGACGATATTAGAGCGTTAAGCATGTTATAACCAATACGCACGTATATCGTACGACGTTTTTTAACACATTGGCGAGGAAACAGAAAAAAATACGCCAAAACTACATTTTCGGAAAATGACTTGGCATTTTTCATGTTTTTCCACTTCAAGAAATTTTCATACGTGGTTATGTATCTGTCCTTGGATATTGACGGCAGCAAGCTGTCGCATGCGGTTCGCGCTTCTGTAAGTATATCCGGTGGAGTTGAAGTAATATATTGCTACCGCCTCGCATGTTAAAACCATCCTAACGTACTAATATCGTAATGTACTATTAAGGTATTTGTTACAGTAAGGCGTGTTGGGGCACAAGGGCATAGAGATGTAGGTTATGTTCTATTTATTTAACTTAATGACCGCTTCGCTGACCATTTTAGAAACACTTTCATGTGAATAGCTAAGGAGAGGGATTCCCTGGCGGAGTCTGTGTTTCCCGTTTATCTCAAATTACAGTAATTTAGAAGTCTTTGGCTGCTGACGGGTTCTGCACGAATCCATGTAAGTTAATACATCGTAGCCAAGGGAACATGGCCACCTGCAAAAGTCCTGCAGCTCCACGTCCATAGGCAGTCGCAGAACACTGCGTGGCATGCACACACCAAAGTTACCTTTCAACTCCAGGGTTAGTTTCAAGACTAACGCCTAAGCACCTAATTCTAAGTAAAAATATGACTTTGGTTTGTACAAGTAGGCCTAAGACCCTGGTAAAACCTAGGACCGCTTTAGGGCGGAGGACATCCACAAATATTTGCAGTCCAAAAAAAACAATGTAGGTAGAAAAAGACTGGCAACGGTAAGAATACTGACCAACTTTAAGCGTGGGCACGATCTTGGACTCTCCCTTCTTGGTGACGGAGACGAGCGCGATGATGGGCTTGCCGCGCCCGTCCACGCCCTCGGCCGCGCCGCGGATGAAGTCCACCTGCCCGCCGAAGCCAGAGAACATGCGGGTTCCTGGAGTCACACACTTGTACTTTTAGTTTCAATATAGCAGCACCCTCTATTGAAAAGGGAGGCTGCTCTGAGCAGACGGCTGTTACGTCTGGTGGGCCATGCCAACTGCCCCATGGATTGCTGTCGAGCTGTTTGTATCAGCTCTCCATTGTATTGAATACTGAAGTATTCAGAACTGATAGCATAAAAAAAACATTGGGTTTTAGTGACGTCAGATCACATCGCGGTATAGTCTATAGAATGAAATGATAAGTATATGCTTCTCAATAGACAAAAACACATCATAAAACACGAAAAGCACTAAGTTGTAAAACTTTCGTGATAGGTATAAACCTTGGTTGATCCAATCAAATTATGAAACATGATGCCAAGTTAGCTGATTGAGAGATGACCCGTGGTATAAACTGTCTGACAAAAATAGTTTCTTGAAAATATAATAACATGAAAGGATGCCTAAATCCTTTAATTTAAAATTCAATATATTTATCACAAATACCTTTATACTGTTTGTAGTTATAGCGACCATAGAAATACATACTGAGAATTTGTAAACTGTCTACTTGCCGTGCATAATGTGTGCTCACCATTTTGTCATTAAGTTTAATTTGTATAATTACAATCCGTTCGTTTTACTACTTAGTTCCAACTATCTTTAATACATAATAATCTTCCAGTGGAATTAGATATAAATAGTTGGGTCACAAAAACGTCATAAAAAAAGAAAATACCTCTTCAATGTGTATTGTCAGACTCACTGTTGGGTCATATCTAAACTTTTTTTTCTCTGCATTTGCTAGATAAAAGCAGCTACATTTGCCAACAAACTGCTTTGCAATTTGGCAGAGGTAATAATTATGTTTGTAAAATGTATTTCCGTGAATAAACACTTTTTAATTTTTTTTTTCATTCATTCAATAAATCAGTGTTCAACGGACATTCGCGGTGGTCAGTTTTATTTGATCATCATCCCTTTAGAACTGCGCCTTCATCATCATTAAGTGTAGGTATCCCTTATACTACCTGCCTGCCTGTATGAGATACAGCCCGCTGACAGACAGAGTTCTGTTGGATACACTCCATACTGAACCATTAAATATGCAATGATGGTTCAGACGTATCTTGTATACCAGTAAAATATTCCTTCAATATATAATGACTTGGCTCCAAAATGTGTATTCTTAAACTTCTTACCAATAGAGTCAGCGCAAACTTGTCCCGTGAGGTCGACCTCGATGCAGGAGTTGATGGCCGTCATGCGCGGCTGCAGCGACACTATGTGGGTGTTGTTCACGTAGTCAATCTCCAACATCTCTACAATAGACAAGTTGCATGATGTTGTTAATATTACATATTATTATTTTTTACTATTGATAGGCATACTTTTGACCACTATATCACCAGGGGGGCTGCTCTCTAAGCCCGAAGTCCGTAGTTTCGGGATTAGTTGCGGGCGTATTCTACTCAATATTAACTAACCACTAAGAATTAGTGACAATGCTATTTGGCACCAAAGGACATATACAACTGGATTAAGCCCAGTTGCCAAGCACAACACCATAATATATGCACATAATATCCACTTCCCTCCTTGTCAAGCAGAAGACAGATTAGAGCTAGGCCAATAGGCACCAAATGACATATACAACTGGGTTAAGCCCAGTTGCCAAGCACAACACCATATATGCACGTATCAACAGAATCGGTCCAATAGATCCGGAGAAAATTGGCTGTGACAGACGGACAGACAGACAGATACACAAGTGATCCTATAACGGTTCCGTTTCTTACGGATGTTCGGAACTCCAAAAATTAAATTTCTACATTTAAAATGTGCTTTCGCTGGCACTTTGGGGCATTGATGTAGGTAAAGTTCAAGAGTACTGACCAATGAAGGGGTTGTTGTCGACGAAATCGTACAGCTCTCGGTTTCCAACCAGGAAACTGCCCACCATGCGACCTTTGTGGAACTTTTTCCTGGAAAATGAAATGAGAGTTTTTAGAATAACATACAGATTTAGTTTGTCAGGTACGTGTTACGACATTGTTGTAGAAACCAATTATAGATCTGCATAGGCCATCGGTATCGGGTCCTCGACTCTTCGTATTTATAAGTACACTAGCTGACCCGTGCAACGTCGTCTTCGTAACATTGTTAATTACTGCTCCGCTCCTATTGGTCTTAGCGTGATGAAATATAACCTATAGCCTTCCTCGATAAATGGGCTATCTAACACTGAAAGGATTTTTCAAATCGGACCAGTAGTTCCTGAGATCAGCGCGTTCAACCAAACAAACAAACTCTTCTGCTTTATAATATTAGTATAGAAGATACTAGTTTTTCTTACAGCTTTGCTTCGGTAGCTTATCCCGCAGATATTGCAAAGTGAGTCGAGCAAATTGATTCCCATTGGATTTAAATACAAACAAGTGAAATGAAAATGGAAAGGGCCTTCGAGGACGACCCATAAAGGTGGCGAGATGATTTGGACAAGTACCATGCGGGCTGGTTTTGAGATGGTTCAGAAAGAAGTTCACAACAACGGCTAGATAATAAAAAAACAAGCCCGCCACACATTCCCAACCACTGCAACTCCTGAAAGCCAGAATCAACAGTGACGACCACCAGAAAAACGCCGAGTTAATGAAACCCGACGAGTCCCGGAGAAACGATACAACTAAAAAAAGAAAATAAAGTGAAACACTTCTTACTTGTTGTTGGTAATGCACCCGCGCTTCACCAGGTCGATGACGCCGACGCTGAACATCTCGGAGTGCACGCCCAGGTCCTTGTGGTCCTTCAGCGCGGACAGGACCGCGTCCGGGATGCTGCCGATACCTGCGGGTATCGAACATTAACTTGACAACTTATAAAAGAAATCAAACACCAGTATTTCCCATAGCTATTGTATTTTTTTTTTTGCAAATTTAATATCTAAAAAGATTTTGCTGTGGCCGTATGGTGGTGGTGGGACTCGCGTGTAGAATAACGCAAAAGATCAGGGAAGTGAATGTACGCGGCATGTTACATACATACATACACATCTGCAGATTAGTGCCATCTTTGACCAGATTCTATCCAATAAGTTTGCCAATCTGTGCCACTGCGGCAACGAGACCCTTGCCGGCGCCGTGGTCAGCCAATGGCGTGTTGTCTTCCACCGCCATGTCGACACGTGATGATAAATGTACGCGACATTTTTTTTTTTGACGACATGTTACATTACATACCCATCTGCAGAGTAGCGCCATCTTCGACCAGGTTCTGTCCGATGAGCTTGCCGATCTGCGTCTCCTCGGGGCTGGCGGTCTTGTCGGCGCCGTGCTCTGGTAAGGGAGTGTTGTCTTCCACCGCCATGTCGATGTGGGACATGTGGATGATGGCGTCGCCGAATGTACGCGGCATGTTCACGTTGACTTGTGCTGTGAAGGGGAATGGAATAGGTTAGCATCATATTGGTAACAAAGAGGAGTTTATTGCAACCACATTCCGCCAGCTACCCTTGTAAATTGACTTTGACAGACGAAAAACCAGGGAATGCAATCTCGAGTCGAGATCTCGTGGGGTTAAGAATTAAATCTCGCGAGATCTCGGTATTTTCGAGATCTAATTCGAAAACCAATTGTTTAAATCGAACAACTAAAAACGCGATGAAAATTGAAAAAATTTGTTCATGATGTCAATTATCTACGATATTATTTTAAAGAATAATATTAATATTTATTGTCGTATTTTAACTAATTATTTATTTATAAAACCACGAAACATATTCATCAGTTGTTTTAATCTAATACAAGCCTTCGCATTGGTGAATAAAGAGTATTCCAGAATTACTTCTATCTATCCTATCCTAGATATTCAGGAGTGATTTTGGAAATAACTTCTTAGGAAGCAAAGAGTTTCTAGAGTGCTGTCTGTTAAGCGGCATCTTATGTCAGTCGCTATGTACAGCTGAAAATGCCATCTCAGACTCAAACTAGTTAACACCAGCGTGAGTAAGCTATTATAAGCGAACTGTAAAAAGATACCACTTGTTCCCCTACACTCATATAGATCCATCTCATCACCGAGCGGACGTGTATAGCACAGCTACTACTGCCGGTTACGTCAATTTCGTACGAGATCTCGTCATGTTATGCTTCGGGATTGATCCCGAAAAATGGCACGAGATCTCGCGGGATCGGGACTGCCTTCCTTACGAACAACAAACAAGTGACATAAGGGCTCCGTTTTTTCATCCGAACAAGAGTTCCGTAAATCTGTACAACCGTCGAATGTGGTAATTGTCTTGCAGATAGGCCAGGTATAAGATACAGACCTTGGGCCATTACATAGAAAGTTCTAGTAGAAAAAGTCTTATAAAATTTTGCTCGACATGGGAACTCAAACTAGGATCTAACGCTCTTCGAGAAATGACAGGACAAGGACATCGATGCCTGGAGAAAGGTTCACGAATGACGTTCCTATGTCACACGCGCAAGCTTGTCGATGGATTCTGTGTCCCTACAGCGCTTAGACATGGTCTTTGAGGCTCTAACTCAAGGAATGAGAAAAAACGATGGAGCATAGCATTCTGAATCCAACTGACCAACCGATTCTGCAACATATTTGTAGGCTCCAAGACAGGTACCGCAGATGTTGGTGACTGCGGGACTTAAGTGGATGTTCGAGGATCCGCGATGGGTGCCTGAAGACGGATTTCGTTACCGCGGTGACCTACAAAACGCTGGCGTGATGATTTCGACTCGTTCCCTACAAATCGGTCGGAGAAAGCCGGAGATACCGGAAGAAGGAAAAATATGGCGAAGGTTTAATGTAGGACCAACGTTAGCTATTTTTTTTGGGACAAGCCCGTCACACATTCCCAGCCACTGCAACTCCTGAAAACCAGAATCAACAGTGGCGACTAGTAGAAAAACGCCGACCGAGTCCCGGAGAAACCATTCAACCAACGTTAGCTAGTTAAAAAACATATAGTACGTCTTTCCTTAGCTGTAACCTGAGAGTCTTTAAGTCAAGATTCAACTTCTAGGCAAGCGGGCGCCATCTTTGACAATATCATCGCTTACCATCAGGTGAGATAGTGGTGAAACATGTGCCTATTAATTGTAAAAAAAAAATGTTTTCAAGGCTGGCAATAAATTCTCTCTATCAACAGGACAATCAAAGGTCTAAAAGACTAACTAAGTTCTATAAATTAACCGATTAAACAATAGAACAGTGGTCTTTGATCGCAGTTTACAATTATCTATGGAACAAAGGACAAATATAATGTTACCATCACGTGTACCGAGATCAGAGATGGCAAGGTAAGTACGATACGATCTATTGCTATAGATTACTTTATCTAGCTTATCTTACGAGGCGCCAGTTGTGTAAATAACTAAAGATCTATGTAGTGACTGTCAACTAACTTCTCAATTGAGAATTTGAAGTTTAGAACGCACCAAACTAAAAAGTCATCTCTGACCTAGACTCGAGTTAAGAACAAACCCATCACAAATAAAAAAAGTCAAAATGTTTTTTTCAATTAGGACATTGAAAAGCACTTTTGAACTTCATCATTACATTTAAAGTTATATATATAAAAAAGTGACTACTGTCACACCAACAACCCTATATTAATTTACTAGCTGACCCGCGCAACTTCGTTTGCGTCACATTGTCCAATACTGCTCCGCTCCTATTTGTCTTAGCGTGATGATATATAGCCTATAACCTTCCTCGATAAATGGGTTATCTAACACTGAAAGAATTTTTCAAATCGGACCAGTAGTTCCTGAGATTACCCCCTACATACAAACTTACAAACATACAAACTTACAAACAAATTGTACCTCTTTATAATATTAGTATAGATGCAAAAGTGCATAGAACCATTGTGGCATAGCCCCCCGCCATAGTTAAGTAATTTTTATGATATTCATGATTGTCACATGGTGACTTTATCTCGAAATACGAAACGCTGAGACAAGGACCTTTCAGGCCTCGCACAGATTAAGTTTTAGTATTTTAGAATGTAGCTGTGTCTACTTATTTTTGTTACAGTTAGTTTTACTTATTTTATTGTATGTGCTTTTTTTTTTTGTGGGTATGATATGGGTTTGCTCTTGACTCTAGTCTTGGTCAGAGATGACAGAGACAAAGTCTACGATGGAGCGAGCTTACCCAGAAGTAGCCTGTTCACTCTAACTTTGAAAAGATTAGGGTTGTAAGCGTTCGGAAACACAGACGCAGGCAAAGAGTTCCACTCCTTTGCTGTGCGCATTATGAAAGACGCTTGGAAGCGGTTAGTGCGATTTGGTGGAATAGCAACAAGGTAGGGATGGCAAGTTGCAGTGCGTCTGGATGTCCGATGGTAGAAGGGGGCTGGTGGGATGAGGTCGTGGAGTTCCTGGGCACACTCTCCGAAGTACAATCTGTAGAAGACCGACAAGCAGGCAACCTTGCGGCGATGAGTCAAGCTGTGTAGCTTGGCATCCACCAGTTTTACGTCACCAATGAGCCTCTTAGCTCTGCGTTCCACCGAGTCAAGCGCGGTAAGCTGATACTTAGCTGACCCATCCCAAAGGTGGCTGCAATACTCCATGCAGGATCGGACTTGTGCTTTTTACTTATTTTATTGGATGTGTTTTTTTTTGTGGGTATGATATGGGTTTGCTCTTAACTCTAGTCTAGGTTAGAGATGTTAGAGACAAAATCTACGATAGAGCGAGCTTACCCAGAAGTAGCCTGTTCACTCTAACTTTGAAAAGATTAGGGTTGTAAGCATTCGGAAACACAGACAGAGATGTGTCCTGTGCGATTCCCAAATAAACATATTTTTCTTTCCTCTTTCTAAATATTACAGCAACGTGACACCCTCGGGCACCATGTTCGAACATTTTTTTGTTTATTGAAGTGTCCTTAATCCATAAATGAAGGTTAGAACGTGCGCCACAACTTTGAAAAAAAAAAAAAAAAACTTTACACTTACACTTTAGTAGAATCATAATATTAAACACACAACAATCTGTCTAACATTTTCATGTTTATCGCTAACGAATTAGGTTGGGAACATTTTACAGTGACGGGTAGCGTGCTGTGCTTTCTGATTCTGCTAAAGTGGCCTTTTTAGACCCGCTTTTCGATGGATGATGGCAATTCGGCAAAAATACCAGTGCTGCAAAGTACTTTAGATAGCTAGAATACACTTATTCATCACTGTTACGAGTGTGAACAGTAAATTTAAAAAAAAAATGCAATATTTTCTCAAACCAGAGTTTCTGAAAAGTGGTTTAGTACTGTAATTTATTATAGGTTTTTATATAAAAAAATATTTTACCAATAATAACTTTGGAGTTGACTAGCGCAGCTCTGACGCAATCGACGGAGGTTCCCAAGCTGCAGTAACCGTGCTGGTCGGGGGGAGACACCTAGAATGCGTAAAGGAAATATTATAAGTATAGTTCTATACTTCTAGAAGCACGTGTGTCTGAAGAGGTATCTTTAGGGCAAAAATGACGAACTTCAATGCAAACGTACGTAATACATCCCCCAGTTAAATCTCTGGGGGATGAATTATGAAAATTCCTTCCATAACAGTGCTCTTCTATGAAAATAAAACAGCTGTTCAGTAAATTTAATTTATATGTTTGCAAATCTGGGCAAAATGTACAGCAGCTGCGGAATTCGGTCGAGGTACACCTGCTCAGTGCACCTGGGTCCAAAGTGCCCGCGGTCCACCACGGGCACTTTTTCATGCCGGTGGTCCACCTAAATGACGAAGAATAATAATATGCAAATCATGTCTATTGGCCGTGGTCTACCTAAAATATAATCTTCTCTAAATATAAAAATAAATTGCTGTTCGGTAGTCTCGCTAAAACTCGAGAACGGCGCTGGGCCGATTTCGGTAATTTTTTTTTGTTTACTTCGGTAGCCAGTTGACGGGAGCGAAGCCGCGGGGGACAGCTAGTCGAAAATAAAATCCTCTTTGTGTCTAAACACACTATGCCCAAGGTACGCGATCGAAGTTCAGCATGATTTGTTTCCTGATGACTGATTGTTAAGTCAATGTTATTGCACGTTGTACAAACATGAAAGAAATCTTGTAAGTACACTTCATGCTTCTGTTATCTTAGTGCGAGATTGACAATGTGAAACATCAAATTGACGCGTATGTTATAAAACTCGCACTAAAGCGTCTGGACCCGCTGGGCTGTACGTAGTCAACGAACGGCTGGTTGATCATAGCTTGCATCATCACACATTTATGGCATAGTGTGACTTCCAACTTCTTATTTGTTTGAACTCTATGTATAATATTTATCCAAGACTAATGTGATTGTGGTGGTTTAGTCTGCCCAGCCTGTTTTATTTGTAAACTAGCTGACCCGTGCAACGTCGTCTGCGTAACATTTTTCATTACTGCTCCGCTCCTATTGGTCTTAGTGATGATATATAGCCTATAGCCTTCCTCGATAAATGGGCTATCTAATACTGAAAGAATTTTTCAAATCGGACCAGTAGTTCCTGAGATTAGCGCGTTCAACCAAACAAACTCTTCTGCTTTATAATATTAATATAGATAGTATAGACTAGCTTTTGCCCTCGACTTCATACGCGCATATAACATTTTCCCTGTTCCAGTATACGCGACGCTTTATACATATAAACCTTTCTGTTAATTCACTCGGTGTATTGTTGAAAACCGAATTAAAATCCGTTGCGTAGTTTAAAAGAAATAAGCATACAAAAGGAAAAAGCGACTTTGTTTTATACTATGTAGAGATTTATCAACAGACCTGAATAACAGCAATGTCGGGCTGGATGATCTTCCGGTGGAACAGCTTGGGGATGTCCTGCAGGAAGATGGGGATGGCGTCCGAGCGGCCCTCGGCCACTGACTTGCGGACATTCGCGGCCATGAACAGCGACGTCGATCTGGAGGAGGAGAACAGAACATTATTCGGCTGTATGGGCTTAGAGAACTATCTGGAAAAATAATCAAACAAAAATAACCAACCGAATTTCGGTCAACGGAGATTAGCTAAGTACTCAGGAGATCCCTACTAATATTATAAATGCGAAAGTTACTCTGTCTGTCTGTCTCTTCTTCATGCTTAAACCACTGAACCGATTTGGATGAAATTTTGTACAGAGATAGTTTGAGACCCGAGAAAGGACATAGGATAGTTTTTATCCCGGAAATCCCACGGGAACGGGAACTATGAGGGTAAATAGGTTATGTATATTCCGGGAGTATGATCACGCAGGCGAAGCCGCTGGTACACGCTAGTGATTACTATACTATAGAGCTCAAGTCAAGTGTGTGCGCAGACACAGGTGCAGGAGACAAGCTGCACTGAACGTAAACACAAATGGGATGAGGGCACTAGGATCATGCGCGAGTTGGTCACCTAGAGTCCTATCATAATAATTATTCTATCCTACTTATTAAACTTAAAGTTAGGACGGATGGATGTTTGTTTGTTACAGTTACACTTTCACGCAAAACTACAAAACAGACTTGGATGAAATTTGACACAAATGTCGTTTATAGCCTGGATTCCCTTGGGAGTTTTTCGTCTGTCACGCGGGCGAAGAACTTGGAAAAGGCTAGTTGTTTTTATTTAGTGCAGTAGTTTAAATTTCAAAATGTTGCTAATTTGAAGCCATAAACAGTTTACTTATGGCGAAAACTTATTTGTCCTTTTGTCACCTAGAAAAAATCCCACAAAACCGGTTAATTCAGCGTATCTATGAGTATGATCTAACAGTTTATCGTTTAATAGCATGTCATAACTATGTAATCGTTGATTATTTACCCGTTTCGATGTTATCAATCACAATTAATGCTAATCTGTTTGTGATTAGCTTATCAATAATTAATTATATCAGTCTTAGCTAAGGGTACAATCATCGGCACGATTCTTGAGCGCTGACCTTCACCTGCGCAAAAGTGAGTTATTTTATTGGGTCCCTTTGGTGGTATGAAGTGAGGCGCGGAGGTGCGGGGCGGGGAAAGTGCAGTGATTAGCCCGTAGCGCATCGCGCGCCATAGCCGTCAGTCGTGAAGTCGTTAGGAGTGGGTTGGAACAGTTAAAATTAGAAACCTGTTTCACCTGTTTCAGTTCCAAGAAGAAAACAGTTCCAAAAACCTGTTCCAAAAAAACAGCCTGTTCCACTGGAACTAAAGACTCATTGATTGCAACAGATACAGAAACAGTACCTGCTACCAAAGATAATCCTGCTACTGAAAAGGTCAGAAACAGTGACAGGCAGGAAACAGGTTCTATCTCTTTCTATTACAATGAACCAGAGGAGCAAAGAGCTTGTTCCAAAGAACAGATGTTGTCTCTTTCTATTATAATAAGACAGAAGAGAATGGAGAATGTTCCATTTGAAACTGTTTCACATAGCTGTTCCAGGTCGTTTCGTTTTGTATGTCGAGTTACGGCTACTACGGTTGTTTGAGGAACAGGCGAAATAGGTAGGAGCTGTTATTTCGGTTCTGAGATACCTGTTTCATGTTGTTACTTTGAAATACCTGTTTTTTTTAACTGTTTCGATAAATACGCCTCACTCCTAGAAGTCGTCACTCGGAGTTTGTTCTTTACTCTTGTTGCACGTACCTCACGACGACGTTTTATTTGTCATACATAAGTGTACGATGCGCAAAGCGATCCCCACCCTTACGCCGAGCGCTCAAGAACCGTGCCGGAATATGTAGGCGTGTCAATGTGATATGTTTGTAGGAAGGCGCTTGTTCTTCGGTGTGTTTAACAAAGGATTTATTTTCGCCCCATCATCATAATATCAGCCGAAAGACGTCCACACCTGTACATACACCTCCCCGCGCGTTTCGCCACAGGAATCCGGTCCTGTACGTCTCGCATCCATCGCCTACCCTATCTCCGCATGTTCTGAACAAAATCTACTGCTGAGCTAAAGCTACTTCTATTAACGTCCATAATATTTATTTCTTATTGAACAGCCTGTCGATTCTGTCGGCATGAGAACGTGTAACTTAGGTGGATTGAACGGCAAGTAAGCTGTCATTCCATCTTGTTTGTACGGTTTGACAGCTCACTTTTCGTTCACTCCGCCTAAGTTTTTACTTCGACTTGTTTATAGAATCGCACAGTCGCACTGCAGAAGCTGACGATTGTGCGGATTTTTTTTAACCTCACCGAAAAATAGCCATGCCAAATTGAAGCGTTGTAGCATAAAGTCTCTCGACTTCTCGAGTCGAAAATCGCGGAATGATGGGCGGACAGACATGGCGAACCTATATGGCTAATGAACCCTTATAGTTTCGCCGATTTACTACGGCTTCCTAAAAAAAATTCACATTTCTGTCATCATGGAAAAGTGCAATTACTTAAAGATGTTTATGTGTACTTACTGCTTTATGAATCGTGTAGCTATTCAAGAATCAATTGTGAGTGGAGTTCAATGAGGATGGATTACGAAACAGAACCTAAATTACTTGTTACAAATTGATTGATTGGTAGAAGTATGGGTAAACAACGTGTGTTTACGGTTCGTGAACAGTACACACACGCCATTTCACACACGTTGTTTAATACCTCATGTTGTATTTTGTCAACGACATTAAGGAGGACTCGCGCACCGAGGGTTCCGTACAAATCAGTAGGTATTATATTTTATGTAGAAGTTGCGATTTACGATTTATGACGTATTAAAAAAAAACTTACTAGATCTCGTTCAAACCAATTTTCGCTGGTAGTTTACATGGTAATGTACATCATATACTTTTTTTTAGTTTTATCATTCTCTTAATTTAGAAGTTAAGGGGGGGGGGGGGGGGCACATTTTACTACTTTGGAAGTGTCTCTCGCGCAAACTGATCAGTTTAGAAAAAAATGATATTACAAACGTCAATATCATTTTTGAAGAACTTTCCATAGACCCAAAATTTATTGTTTTTTTTTTTCTATTTTTGTGTGAAAATCTTTATGCGGTTCACGGAATACATCTACTCACCAAATTTCAACAGCATAGTTCTTACAGTTTCGGAGAAAAGTGGCTGTGACATACGGACGAACAGACAGACAGACATGACGAATCTATAAGGGTTCTGTTTTAGCCATTCAAAATTAAAAATCAAAATCAAGCATTTATTTCAATTAAACCATTTACAGGCACTTTTGAATTGTCAAGGTCGGTCGGTCCAAAAATTTGAAGCTATTTGCACGTTCCAAAGCGTAGATCTCTATGGAGAAGAACGTGCAAGAAACTCCACGGACACTCTTTTCAAAATAATATTTTTTCAAAATAAGATTTATTTACATCGGGTTGAAATCTATACTAATATTATAAAGCAGAAGAGTTTATTTGTTTGTTTGGTTGAACGCGCTAATCTCAGGAACTACTGGTCCGATTTGAAAAATTATTTCAGTGTTAGATAGCCCATTTATCGAGGAAGGCTATAGGCTATATATCATCACGCTAAGACTAATAAGAGCGGAGCAGTAATGAAAAATGTTACGCAGACGACATTGCACGGGTCAGCTAGTTATACATACAATGTGAGAACGATGTAAAAGACGAGCAGGATAAGGCGGTTACGGTACCCTAAAAAGAATACCCACAAATTTTTTTACTGTACCGGTCAGTACAGTAAAACATTTTGTGGTGAATGTAAGTCGCCAGCACATCAAGCTACCCGAAACTGTCAAATTTTCCTAATCAACCTTGAACCTTATTTCTTTAGTTAAAAGTTGAAAATCTATAGAAGTTTGACAGATTGTTGTCGCTTTGATATCCATAAGTACTAATATTATAATTTTGAAAGTAACTGTCTGTTACATTTTCAAGTTTTAACGGCTGAAGGGATTTGGATGGAGAGAGGTCCACTCTGCTGTGCGCATATTTATGTAAGACGTTTGAAAACAGTGCGAATTGGTTTCCACCAATTCGCACTGATTTCAAACGTCTTTGTCACAACAAACTTTTTTGTCAATCCCAAAATAGTTGGTAAAGGCTCGGCCGGCAGATATATTGTTTGTGTAGTGTTAAATGGCCATAATATAACACGGCTTTACGAGGTGTGTCAACCTGATAACAAATTGTTTTATGCCTGTTCGTACCTAATACATTTATAGCCCCAGCAACACAGTCACCTCCAAGATATAGTTTTTTATCAGACATAGCAAAACACATGATTTGAAGGTACTCTATAGATATAATATCCAGTTGCTGATACATGGATAAGATATAAGATGATGTGGATTTGAATGTCACCGACAGCCGACTTCTAAGTGTCAAAAACAGTTTTTCAAATGTTACATAATCTGGGAAGATCTAGCGATAAAGCGTTAGATTCTAAATTTAATTTTAGTTTTGAAAAATAAGTTTCATATCTAATATGTACCTATATAAAAACCTCGTGACACGGTGTTATCGAACTCCTCCAAAATGGCTTGACCGTTTTTTTAACCGACTTGTTCAAAATTCGCCAGTGAAAGCTTTATCTCAAGTGCGGTTATCCTTTTTATCATATCTTCATTAGTACCTATTCGTTAATTTCTGGTAATTTACAGTACTGCATTGATTCATACTGCTCTGTTATTTTACTCAAGCATTTATAAAGATAAAATGCCAAAATCAAACTGCTGTAAACACTTCACCCAAGCTTTGACTTCGACATGTTTATATCGAAGTCAAAGCTTGGGTGAAGTGATTATGAAGTGAGCTCTTATTCCATCTTGATTACTTGGATTGGCAACTCACTTCGTCCGCAAAGTGCTTAATGAGCGAAGCGAGAGAGTTAAACTCTTAACTCCCTCGCCACACTAGGGCTAACTCTCGAATCCTTAACTGTGTTCGGGATTCAATATCAGGCCCGTGACATAAGACACTGCTTTATTCCCTCGGTCTACTATTAGTCGATTATTATTAATATTAAATCGTTGATGACCCTCACCTGAAGGTGTCTTTGCATTCAGGAGCGACGTATTTAGCTTCCTTTTCCGTGTGCATGTGGACCACCTTAATATCTTTCATGGAGCCGCTCATGCCAACCCCTGTCATGGCATCGAGCAGAGGTACAGGGGTCGCAGCCGCCCCCTGCACGAACACCGTTTGTCCTGGAATGATGAAGAGAATATTTAGAGTACCTACAGGATAATGTCTTCAGAAATATTGTCTTAAAATGTGTGGCAAACTATACAAAAGACGTGGCGAGAGCGGAGCTGCCGTGAAAAAATGCCGAGAGGAAACAAAAGAACGTAGTAAGTTTTGTCTGTACTGAGTTACTGTCGAAGACATATAACTACAAAAACTCGCTTTATTGACCTTGCGTTAAGATTTATGTTGTTATGCAAGCGTCCGAGCGTATAAGATGCCTATTTTTGCTTCCAAAACGAACAGAGTATGATTTCTTTTTCTGCCTTCTTATGTAAAACTCCTGAGTTTATCAACGCCAATGTTTACAGCCGGTTAATTCTGTAAACATTTCGAAGTGTAGGCTTGGGTAAAGTGAGCACGAAGTGAGCTGTCATTCCATCCATCTTGATTACTTGGATTAACAGCTCACTTTGTGATCACTTCACTTCGACATGTTTACAGAATGGCACTGCTGTTTTCATTGATGATGTAAATTTATTGTAGCTGGTTTTATTTTAACTTTGATCGGAACATTTAACGGGTCAATAATACTTTAATGAATTCAATAAGCTTAGAATAATAACGCATAGAAGCCGCGTCTAGAACAAAACCCGAGCAAAATCGTGTGTCCACTTCATTTTCTTTGTGTGCGTGAGCCGAATGTGTCTACGTTCCTCTAACGCACACAGATATAGCTTTCAGTGATACCATTACTAAGCCGTTACCCACAAAATATGGGAAGACGCATTACTATTTTGCTATCAAGGCAAGTATTTTATGTTGTTGGGAACTGGAAAAGGTAAACATGATTTTTCATGTAATATGACATATTTTTTCGGAAGGTATAATTCAATTTATTTCAAAATAAAAGGAAATAAATCGCATAAAGAATGAGATATTGTTCAATGCGTTTAGAATGCTTGATGGGTTATAATTATAAACAATGTTAAAACATCGGGTTTGATATGAATTAACAGTAAGTATTGTATTTTAAAATTACAAAAATGAAAAACATGAATGAAAGCAATGTGGGTATTTTTTCCTCACAAATAGCAACACTGTGTTATGACAAGTTAGGTTATTAGAATTTTGTTTTATTTATCGATTTACGTAAAAATAGTGCATAGAATGTGAGTACTTATTTGTGAAATGTTATTTTATCACATTTTTTTGTTTTCCTGATGTGCTATAACATCCTTTCACGCAACAAACTGTCATTTTCAATTATTTACTCGCGAGCTGTGTTCGACGGAACGTGACATTGAGTACTGACGGCCTGGTGGCTAAGTTTGACGGATTAGGCTAAGTTTTAGTTGCCTCACTTTTTGCACTCGTACTAGGTTTCTATGCGTTATTATTCTAAGTCAATAAGTATGCTTTGGCAATGAGTAGATATTTAACTTCGATATTGACCTGATGATGACACAAGACTACAAAATAAAGTCATTCAAGAACAGGTGTTTTGCATTTTCAACAATGTGATAACAACAAGGTTAGCCCGTGTACCTACTAACAATTATTACAAGCTTGACCCACTGCACTGCAACCAATGACGTATTATAAATGTATCTCTATACAGTAATACAGTGTGAGTCTTTATAGTTAGTCGTTATAGTAATTATAGTTTCCCTAATGTTCGTATGTGCACATTACATACGAAAATTAGGGAAACTATACCTAATGTTATCGACGACTTACGACTCGACTACATCATCATCTGCCTAGCCTTTTCCCAACTACATTGGGGTCGGCTTCCAGTCAAACTGAATTCAGCTGAATTCGTAGAGCGGCTGCCTACCAGACCTCGACAACCCATTAACTGTGTAATACGGTATTTCTTGGCAAGACTGGAGTCAGAGTTACTGGCTTCTGACAAGTTTTCCTTCCGTGAGGACTGCCAATGATCTTCAAATGACAGCAGGGACCAACGGCTTAACGTGCTTTCCGAGGCACGGAGGAAATTCGATATGTTAAGATTTTGACCCATCCACAACCAACCTTGGCAAGCGTTGCTTAACATTAAAGATCGACCCGTTAGGCTGTTGCTATTTAGCCACGAGCTACACGAGCCAAAAGACTCGACTACTTGGGAATTAAAATTTAGATTCGAACTTTACCTTAAGTTTTGGGACATGTTGAATCAGGACAAAGTGCAAATTAATTCGTTGTTTTTTTTAATACAAAACTGGGAAACTCTTGGCCCAAATCGCACCTGATGGAAAGTGATAATTAGGCCGAAGATGGAAGCGAGTTTCACCCGGAATCCTCTTACACAGAGGAACTGGCTATCATACCTCTAACTGCCGGAACACAACAGTTGTTATGGCGACAGACTTAGACATGATGGTGGTAGCTTGCCAGGCGGTGTGTTTTGTATTATTACGACTTGAAAATAATTACCTCAGTTTTACAATGACCTACAAAACATCATCGCATACGTAGTGTTGTATCAGTAAGCTGTACTATAGCTGTTCTATGTAGTGAATTATTAAGTCAGCGAGATAAACGCTTGGTTTCATGACGTTTGTGATTGTGTAACTACATAACGTGCGCTTGCGCCGATGCAAACGACTGAAATATTGCTTATCTACACTGCTACTACACATTCATAAACTAGTGGGTTAATTTTATGATTATTGTTATGAGCCTGTGCTGTTCCACTGAAGGATGAGGGTCCCCCTTCTCTTCTTCTTCTTTGTATTCTATGCCACTTCTTCCTGTGTTCTGAAATGTTGAATTTTGAAACTCCGCAGATTCAGCTACGTTAAAAGCCAGCTCAAGGGCAGGTGTTACCTCTCTAACGTGGCATTGTTTTTATTTCGACTTGTGCTTGGCGGTATATCATAGATAGATCACGAGTTCTGGGTTGCGTGCGCCCATCCCGATTAACATTAGCGAATTAAGCATGAGAGTTCGTCTTACGTGTAGTACGGCTCCTGTACGTCCTTGAAGCGGGAATCCAGCGCCATGCATGAATGAGGTCTTTCTATTCCTCCCAGAGTCAATACAAGTGTGCAAGCGCCATCCGATGTTAGACCTTACTGCTACGATATAAGACAAATATTGCCGTGTGTTGCCGTTGCTTGTATTGTGTGTGTTTTGGATTTTTCTATATAGGTAGTAATTTTCAACCCTTATCATTTGATTACCAACTCGCTCACATAGCATGAGCTAATGAGCAGAGATTCATAGCATTTACAAACGATGGCCCTTTTAAAGGGCATCTATCTTGACAATGTCATAGTCTAGCTCACGTGTATCTAACAAGAGGCTCTGGTACCCAAGTCTAATGTCATTAGGAGAATCCACGTCATGAATGTGCCATTAACCGGAACGGTTAATAATAACTATATTTACACTAGCTGATAACGATATCTGTTTGCTTACACGCTATTATATTACGTTGACCCCTATCGACGTAACGCCATTTCCAGTAACAATACACTTGAGTATATTCTGTAAAATTGATTAAGCATATCTGCCAATGCCTAGATTTCGCAAAAATAGATCAGTGTTTCGAGTTTCCAACTGAAATAAAAAGGCAAGCCAGCGATCGATTTTATTTTTGAAGTTTTTGTATCTTCTAAAACTTCGCTGAACTGTTTCAATTATTTCTCGTTTCGTTATTCGGGCTCCGAACTACGCTTGGAGGAGTCATAGTCGGACTTCTGAGATTACTGACGCTGCTCAAAAATCCGGCTGGCTGCATGTAAAACTGGACTGGTATTGTTTACTGTATGTCCAATGAGATGTGGGCCACAATAGCAACTATGTGGAGGTCTCCTGACACAGCGCAAAGTCCAGTAGGCTATAGAAATGGGCGGGAAAACCTGGATAGAACCATCGACCAGTGGACAATGATAGCCCTTTTTTTTTTTAGGGATGGGTAATCATCCAATGACTCCTCCCGCTCTGGGTGTAGCGGGAGGGAGTGTCAGACTTTTACTGACTAAAACCCATCCATGTTCCTTCATTGCCCTTTGTGTTCCGGAGCCACGGTATCTCTTTCGAACAGTCCCGCGACTCCGGCAGGGACAATGATAGCCCTGAATCGAAAGAGCTGGAAGTAATGGCGAGAATGCGTTTTTATCAGCATTAGAATGATGCAGACTTGCAGTAACAGTAACGAGCTATTCCAGAAAATAGCTATTTTTTTTAAAGTGAAAACTTCTTTGGCGGCTTTGAGCACTTATCTTGGGATGGGTATAACATGTTAAAGTCGCGTCAGGAGTAGGACAAGTGACCTGATCGAAAATTCGTAAGACGTCAGGACACGTGACCCTGATCGAAAATTCGTAAGACGGATGATTCAAAAATGCACAACGTTAATGTTCAAGTTTTCACTTCTGCCGGCACTCCCGGAGTCTTTGACACTTCACAGTATAAACCCAGGTGATTTTCACCTTCAGAAGTCAGTACTCACATTGTATACCTAGGTATCAATAAAACCACCAGCTCATTTGAATTGCATGAGAACACTCATATTAATTTATCGATAACCACTGCACTTGAACTAGATTCAGAAATTATGTTCAAGTGTACCTAATCGTGGCCATTGATATTGATAATGAATTGGTTTTTGCTTGTTCAGTCCCTTGGTTTCATAATTTAATGCTATCGGAATTGCATTTGCCCATTTGGTCTAAAAACATCTCCGCTAAATGCTACGAGAAATTTCCCTTCCACGCATGTACCTACAATCAAGGAAATGTGTTAACCAGTTCGTAGTAATTAGTGTTTTATTGTCAAAGATGCGGCGCTATTTAAAGGTAGAAGATACTCAAAAAATCAACAACACAAATCCAGGGCTATGATTGCCGACGGCGAGCTATGGGTGGCTAGCCGTCCTTCCGTCTAGTGACAACAGGCCGTGTCGACGGCGCGTTAGTGTTCCACGCACGCCTCAAAGAGAGTCAGCAACACAGAGGGGCCCGAAAGGGCCGACGCCTGCCGGAGTCGCGGGATTATTCGCAAGAGACACCGTGGCTCCGGAACACAAAAGGCAATGAAGGAACATGGATGGGTTTTAGTCAGTAGAAGTCTGACACTCCCTCCCGCTACACCCAGAGCGGGAGGAGTCATTGATAATGATAATATCCAATCCCTAGAAAAAAAAAAAAAGGGGCTATGATTGCCAGGGTTGCGGAATTTGTTCGGAAGGGTGACCGCGGTCCTGGAACGCAAAGGGCATTAGGAGGAACACGGATGGTATGTCAGTAAGAGTTTTATACTCCCTTCTGCTCCGCCCGAGCGGGAGGAGTGATTTGATGAATCGCCATCCTTAAAAAAGGCCATATAGGTTTTTAGTAATGTAAAATGAAGACTATGACTTCCCTCGCTCTGGGCGGAGCGGGAGTGTCAGACTTCTACTGACTAAAACCCATCCATGTTCCTTCATGTGCCTGTGTTCCGGAGCCACGGTATCTCTTTCGAATAGTCCCGCGACACACTAACAGGTCCTTGAAACTGGTTTTGTTTTAGTCTAACTGTTTATAGCCTAGAATACTAATCTTAGTTTTTACTGCTAGATATCCGAGTTAGACTAGTTTTTACATGCATCAATGCATGAGCAAATTCATCTCTCGTCGCTCAGTAAAGCATTACCAAACCAAATGAAATTATGATACTCGTAATAGGTACTGATTTTACACCATATCTATACTAATATTATAAAGAGGTAAAATTTGTTTGTAAGTTTGTATGTTTGTAAGTTTGTATGTAGGGGGTAATCTCAGGAACTACTGGTCCGATTTGAAAAATTCTTTCAGTGTTAGATAGCCCATTTATTGAGGAAGGTTATAAGCTATACAGGGTGTCCCAGAAATCAACGTCAAGCCGAAATCGAGCATTAGGCCAAGTCGTAACAGTTATCAGAAAAATATGAAAAAAAATCTTGGTCATGTACTTTTCAAATTATAAGGATTCATAAATAAATCTTAAAAACTGACACCATGTGATGATCTTTCAAGTCCTGTGACTGCGAATATTAACTTTTCTTCAGTTTTTTTCTGTAATGTAACTACGAATAACCTTTCTATCAATTACAGTTAAAAGTTAAAACATGACTGCCTCAGTTTCAAGAAAATCTTAGATTTTTACCCAACATTGAATTCAAAATAATTACATCACCCAACTTTAACCGACTGTACTGTAAAAAAAATGTACTACACTATTTTGGCAAGTAACATTAAAAGATGGCGCGTTTAGTCTGGATTCCAAAATGGTATGACACTTACTAATTGCTACTTCTTAATAAAAAAAAAATAAAAAAAAAACGGTACATCGAGATGGCATGATAATACACTACACAAACACGGGATCACGATTAAAACAATTCAGGAGTCGTAAGGAACCGAGCAGATAAAACCAAATCACAATGCTAATCAAGTCCAATAAACAAAGCCACAGTTGTAAGTACGAAGTCAAGGAACCGAGCAGATAAGTTTTTAAGATTTATTTTTGAATTCATATAATTTGAAAAGTACATGACCAAGATTTTTTTTCATATTTTTCTGATAACTGTTACGACTTGGCCTAATGCTCGATTTCGGCTTGACGTTGATTTCTGGGACGCCCTGTATATCATCACGCTAAGACAAATAGGAGCGGAGCAGTAATGGAAAATGTGACGCAAACGAAGTTGCGCGGGTCAGCTAGTTATCTATAATATAAAATAAGTCGGGTTTTCCTTCCTAACGCTATAACTCCAGAACGCACAAACCGATTTCCACGGTTTTGCATTCGTTGGAAAGGTTTCGGGCTCTGTGAGGTTTGTAGCAAACGAAATTCAGGGAAAATGTGACGCAGACGAAGTTGAGTGGGTCAGCTAGTCTATACTAATATTATAAAGAGGTAACATTTGTTTGTAAGTTTGTATGTAGGGGGTAATCTCAGGAAGTACTGGTCCGATTTGAAAAATTCTTTCAGTATTAGATAGCCCATTTATCGAGGAAGGCTACATATCATCACGCTAAGACTAAAAGGAGCCGAACATTAATGGAAAATTGACGCAGACGAAGTTGCGTGGGTCAGCTAGTATCTAATAAATTTTACACGTATTAACAATTTAGTACTTAAAATATGTATTTTTTACCTCACCGATATCAATCAATGGGGATTTTGAAATCCGTTCGCTAATCAAGGATTACACAAATCCAATGATAAAACAATTTATTTTGAAGATTTTCTTGCAAATGTACCTGTTCAGTGCGAAAACATTCTTACTCACAAATGTTATACCTTTTTTTAATACCTAAACCAATTGAGTTTAGAAGAATCGCTGACTTGCTCTCCAGCCAGTGATGTTTTAATTTACAGCCTGCGTAGCGTAGTATTAAGTAACGTAATCGAGTCAATAACATCGGAATTAACCCATTTTAAAACCGACTAATGGGCTGAAAACCAATCTTCTTCGTTTTGAGTCGATGAAAGGGCATAGAACCTAAAAAAAAAAACCCAAAACAATAAAGATTTTCATTGTTCTCACATCGTGACTTTACCATGAAATATCTCGGTAACGTGACACTTTAGGGCACCATGTTGCTAACATTTTTATTTGTTAAAGTGTCCTATACCCATTATAATTATGCATGTTACATCGTGCGCCACAACTTTGAAAAGATTCAAAATGGCAGCTGTGCCAGATTCCATAGATAAAGTACGAACCCCTTTTGGTCCAAGTAATTGAATGGCTGAGAAACATTGAGATATTCTCAGACACTAAAATAAATTAGTTCAGGCTTCCAGGCTCATAAATTGATTGGCGTGCCAGAAGACGAAGCGTTTGATTGAAAGGCCTCTCGTTGGAAGGGTCGCGACTCACCGGTAGCCGATGGATGCCAGCCAGACGCACAGGCCTGTTTTTGTGGCGACACGCGCGTGGAGGCCTACTCGTATGTCCAGCAGTGGACGTCTTTTGGCTGATGTGATGATGATGAAATTGATTGACGCAACGTTCATTGCTGCGTCGCGCGCGTCATGCCTTCAATTCAAATCCAAAAATCTTCTTGAAACACGTTTTTGCCCATTGGGTTTAGGTTTGTCTTCCATTCTGTACCTATCCCTATTATTCCCTTTTCCCTAGATATAAAAACAGATTATTAGGTTTAACGTCTTTCTGAATTTCTCATGTTGTTTATCAGATGTAGGAGACATCATAGCCTATAAATAGTCCCCGTTAGCGGGTTCTTTTCCTCGACCGTACGTATGTTTTGAAGACCAGTTGTAAACATAGATTATGAAAATGACAAAAACATTACAATCGGAGCCACTCCTCCGCTTAAATTATGCCTATTTGATGACGAAATAAAATAATTAAAATGTGTAATTCTCACACATTGTATATTTTATTTTTGATTAGTATGATAATACCACAGTAATTACTGTGATAATACTGTGTTTGTCTGTTTTTTTCAGTCGATTATTCTGACCTTTTCAAATCAACGACACTGTCTATTTTTAATAAACTCGCATCTTTATTGCAAAATTTAATCGCGGGTAGGTATTATGACGTTCAAGCGGTGCTTGGACCTCATAACCTGGCAAGTGACACGCAATTGAGGCTGTGAGCACAAGTGGCCTAAACTTGGTTTGTATTAAATTTTAGCATGTTTTAAACCATTTATTGTAGTCAGAACTCAGAATATGAATAATTTAGGGTTAGGCCGCTTTTGCGCTGACAGCCTCAATTCATCCAGTAACTTTCGTCGAAGGAATAATGTCCCAAACTAAACAAGGGCACAATACAGGCACCCCATAAAAGAAAATCAAAATATTTTTCTAAAATTAAAGCTTCGATTGGTAATGAAAAGGAAACGTGTCAGAATCTTTTTTTTTTTGAAGTGGCTAATACAGCGGAATACAATTTATTCTACGTTTTTGAAAGTGTCTTCCTCTACAAAGCGGACCTAATAAAAACAGCACCATCTTCCCATCTCCTTAAACACGATTAAAGGCGAGTGATTTTATTAGTGCTAGCAACGGCGCACGCCTGGAAGTAGGCCAACATAATCGATTGGTGGGAGCAACGACATTTTATCATTCGGCACTCCGGGAGGGTCGGAGCGGCCCTTTGAACTGTTGAGATGCAACATAAGATGATAAGAGGGCAAAATCTTTTAGTACTTGTAAAAAGTAGTGCTAGACGCTATATGGTGACCCAACACTACCCTTTTGTAGTGATAGGATATGGTGTAAGTCTTGAATTGTAAAGGAAATAGCTGTATTTTCAATAACTATAACACTTAAATATGGACAATGGTAATGAAAATAGCTGAATATTAAATCACTATAACAATTAGATACAAGACAATGGTAATGGTTTTGAGAACGTGGTGTCTCTAATGAGATCTGCAATGAGATTCTGCCGGTCGATTCTGTAAACATGTCGTAGTGAACACTTAGGCGAAGTGCAAGACAAGTGAGCTTATTTTTTTAATATTTCCTTTAAGATTATGGTGAAGTCAAACCATACAGATGGCGTGATAGCTCACTTGTCGCTCACTCCACCCAAGTGATCACGGTGAGATGTCAACAGAATCGACCGGCTGAATGCGAACTGGCTTACTAGATCTCGTTCGAACCAATTTTCGGTGGTTTTGGTGGACGAGCGAAATGCTGTTTGCGTTCGATGCAATAATGCATTTTTGCTTAGTGTTCGATTGAAACTCGAACAGTAGGTACTAAGTACTGCGTTAATCATTGTCACTATAATATTTCCTATGCCGATGGCAATAGTCTCCGTTGAGATTGGCCGCCATAGCCAAAATCGGTCAGGAGGACTATACCTCTTTAGTCAAGACTTCAGAAGAACAGGATCAATGAAAAGGAATCAGGATAGGGATTCAGTTTGACAGAAGACACGATTTCGGGCAGAAAACAGGTATTGATTTTCCATCGTAACCCGTACGGAGTCCATTGGCACAGTTAGGGTTGACCAGCCAGTTTAGCCTGGCATTTGGGTAAAAAAGGCCGGACACCCTTAATTTTCGCCGGACACAATCAGAAAGCCTGATTGTGTCCGACCTTATCCGGTCGCTTGGCAACGCTAGGCACAGTGGATTCTGTAGGAATGTGTTCATACAAAAATAATAATCACGAATACGAGTTAGTGCACACAGCACAAACGCTCATACTCATAGAAATTTACGGTTATAGCTAGACAGAATCGTGTACATAACGCAAATTGCGCAAGACTAACAATTGACAGGAATGGTATCTTTATGGCAGCCAAAGCGAACGTTATGGGGCATGAGATGGCCTGATACTGGCAGTTTTTCTATGGCAAAGAATCTGTAAGAAACTCCTCGGTTACTTTGATTTTGGAATTCCCGCGTTACACAGTACATTTTGCGTTTGGGTTCGTGCCAAATTATTCCGAATCAACTGCCCACGCGCCTCGATTACTCCGTTGTTATCTCTAACTCAGCTTTCGTATAGTACGATGTTATACAAACAAAATTTGTTCGACCTACAACGTTATACTGCTTAGCTCTTTGATAAAAAAAAAAAACCGGCCAAGCGTGAGACGGACTCGCGCTCCGAGGGTTCCGTACAAACCTGTAGGTATATGTATATTATAAGTTGTATTATTTAAAGTTGCGATTTAGGATTTATGACGTATTAAAAAAAAACTACTTACTAGATCTCGTTCGAACCAATTTTCGGTGGAAGTTTACATGGCACGTCATATATTTTTTTAGATTTATCATTCTCTTATTTTAGAAGTTACCCTTCAGCGAATCCCTACATTTGGTACCCGGGTGGTGCTAAACAGGTGACACTAACCGCCTCCGTGGTCTAGTGGTTATACCACCTGATTCAGACCCAGAGGTCCCGGGTTCGATTCCCAGCGGAGGCAAATTTTTTGCTCGGTTTGGTTGGTGGTAGGACTTGTTCTAAGTCCGCCTGGCAAGCTACCACCATCATGTCTAAGTCTGTCGCCATAACAACAATGTTAACAGCATTGTTGTGTTCCGGCAGTTAGAGGTATGATAGCCAGTTCCTCTGTGTAAGAGGATTCCGGGTGAAACTCGCTTCCATCTTCGGCCTAATCATCACTTTCCATCAGGTGAGATTTGGGCCAAGAGTTTCCCCGTTTTGTGTAAAAAAAAAAAAACATTTTTGAAGACCTACCAAAAGATACCCTACTATGTGCTTTAGGAAAAAAAAATGTTTTTTGAGTTTCGGTACTAAGTATTGGGACCCCCAAATTTTTTTGTTTTTTTTTCTATTTTTGTGTAAAAATCTCACAGAATACATCTACTTACTAAGTTTCAACAGCGTAGGTAGTTCTTATAGTTTTGGAGAAAAGTGGCTGTGACAGACAGACATGACGAATCTATAAGGGTTCCGTTTTTGCCGTTTGGCTACGGAACCCTAAAAATAACCATACACCCGAACATAGAACCTCCTCCTTTTCGAAGAAGTCGGTTAAAAAGCGAAATAACTCCAAAATAAAATGACTGCTTACAAGTAAGTACACCTACGCAAGCTGCAATAGTTTGCATTAGGGAAAAACAGCTTCAGAAACCTCAAGAACGTGGCAAGTGGCAATACTCGTATATTATGTAATATGTATGTCTACACTAATATTATAAAGAGGAAAACTTTGTTTGTTTGTTTGTTTGTTTGTTTGTTTGATTGTAATGAATAGGCTCAAAAACTACTGGACCGATTTTAAAAATTCTTTCACCATTCGAAAGCTACATTATCCACGAGTAACATAGGCTATATTTTATTTTGGAAAAAAATAGGGTTCCGTAAGATATTTGGGTTTTTCGGACACAAGGTGTAAAAATCAACCAGAAAAGTTACTTATTTTGCGTACGCTGCCTAAACTATAAAAGATAGAACCATGAATTGTTCTAATTAATTGTAGATCTTATAAATATCTACAAAAAAGTTCGCGACACACTATACCTATCTATGTCGAGTGAGGCACAACAACCACTTTTATATTTTTAAATCTTGATTTTTTTTCGGACTATATTTAATCGCGTTTATTTTACTCATGCTATTAATCCTTATCAAAATAAAGTATTTCATCACTAATTACAGTTTATGTAGATAATATTTGGTCTTTGAATGATTAAAATCGGACGTTTGGTTTTGAAGTTATGGCGAAATTAAAATATTACGATTTCTGCTGCACGGCCCGTTGCGAAGTGGACGTCACCAAGGCCCCCGGGTGCGCGTGCGGGAGGGGAGTTTAGATCTATGAGTAATAAAGTGTCCTCCACACTATTCCGAAGTTGCACGAGGCGAAGTGCTCTCCGAAGTTGACCGAATTCCGAAGTAGGTGTCCACACACTCGAGCAACTTCGCGAAGAGCTCAGTCGCCCGTTCCCCCGTTCCCCTCACGATAGGCATAATGGATAACGTTCATGTGGCAACTGCCGTTGCAATGTGTACTCTCGCATAATACAATTCCTGCGTATTTACTATGGCTGACGCGAACCGAAGTGAGCCGAGTAGTGTGGACAGACGCTTCGTGTTCGAACTTCGAGTCCTTTGACTCGGGCGCAAAAACCGACAACAACTGGAAGTCGCCCGGGGCGAAGCGAAGTTGCACCGCACGAGGCGAAGCGAAGTGCCCTTCTACACTGTCGTATTCGCTCAACTTCGATCAACTTCGGGAATAGTGTGGAGGCTACATAAGGTACACGCGTGGCTCAGAAGACGCGAGGTCGGCTCCCTACGCAGCGGTCGTGCGCGAAGTCTAATAATATTCGTGCGATTTTTTTTAGATTTCGTTCTTAGAACTATACCTACGCAAAAGTTCTTCTCAGAGCTAAACAACAGTTCTTCTCAGAGCCAAACAACAGTTCTTTTCAGGGCTAACCAACAGTTCTTTTCAGAGCTAGAATATTACACGCTATTAACATTTTCTTAAACATTTGAAAATGCCTAAGAGAGCCAGGTCTCAACTTACTAAACATAGTTCTCAAGCACGGGCAGCAAGAATACGCCGTATGGGAGAATCTTCACCTGAACGTTCACAACGCCTTGCTGAACAAAATCAGAGACACTCTCTGGTACGCGCTCGAGAGTCGAGTGTCGAACGTTCGCAACGCCTTGCACAACAAAATCTGAGAACCTCTGAGTTATAATATTATAAAGCAGAAGAGTTTGTTTGTTTGTTTGGTTGAGTACGCTAATCTCAGGAAATACTGGTCCGATTTGAAAAATTCTTTCAGTGTTAGATAGCCCATTTATCGAGGAAGGCTATAAGCTATAATAATATGTATATCATTAGGCTAAGTCAAAAAGGAGCGCAGAATTAATGGAAAATGTGACGCAGACGAAGTTGCGCGGGTCAGCTAGTATACTATAAAATGGTAAAGAAACATGAATGTCAATTTGTAAGCAACTCACGGCTTTGCAGCCTACACTTGCTAAAAACCTGTGGTAAGCCAGGTCTGTCTCATAAAACATCACATGACCGTAATTTCGCTCTCAAGATCATCAAGATGTAAGTCTTGTATTTGTGTCATGTTTCTGCAGTGACTGCAGTATCACGTGAGTTTGAACTGAATTGTACTGGTACAAAATTTCTACTACCTACAAAAAAGTAAGTGTTGCAAGTGACGAATCCAAATGAAGATTCATTAAATAAAATAAATAAATAAATCTTTATTCAGAATCTCAAAAGGCAATATACAATTAGAATCTAAAATTAACAATGTAGGTATAACAATTTAAGAAACAGTTCTATACAAAAATGCTCCGATTTGGCAGCAGCATCAAATAGTAACAGACGCCCTTGACCCGTGCCAAGTGGGCCTATTAGATTAATTTCTATAAGTGTGTGTGCATATATATAATATGTTACGTCAAGATGTTTACACAGCACACACACTCCCATAGTGGGCGTGTATAATAATTATTAATATATATATATATGACACGGCAAATATTTGCACAAGCTATCAATCGAGCAGAAGTAAAATAATAACCAACTAACTGCTTATCAATTCTGTCGCTTTTTTCACACAGAATAACATGGATTTGAAAATAGCAGTCTATGAATAAGATATTTCGATTTGTAAATTTTATTTAGGAATAGCATAGTCGGTTACGTATTCCCTGTTTTTAGAGTTCCGTAGCCAAATGGCAAAAACGGAACCCTTATAGATTCGTCATGTCTGTCTGTCCGTCCGTATGTCACTGCCACTTTTCTCCAAAACTATAAGAACTATGCTCTTGAAATTTGGTAAGTAGATGTATTAGGTGAACCGCATAAAGATTTTCACACAAGAATAGAAAAAAAAAAACAATAAATGAGGGTGGGTCCCCATACTTAGAACTGAAACTCATTTTTTTTTTCATCAAACCCATATGTGTGGGGTATCTATGGATAGGTCTTCATAAATGATATTGAGGTTTCTAATATCATTTTTGAAGACTAAACTGAACAGTTTGCGCGAGAGACACTTCCAAAGTGGTAAATGTGTCCCCCCCCCCCAAGAGAATGACAAAACTAAAAAAAATATATGACATGTAAACTACCAGCGAAAATTGGTTTGAACGAGATCTAGTAAGCAGTTTTTTTTTAAAACGTCATAAATCGTAAATCGCAAGTTCTGCTTATAATTTACTACTTTTTGATACCTACTTGTTTGTACGGAACCACTTGGCCGGTTTTTTATATTTCTGTGCGTATTCCCCATACGTAAGTATGCAACAAGGAAGGACCAATCAGATTGAATGAGGTAACTTGCCTCCGATGCTACCTCAAGCAGTGAAATCTAAGGGAGCATGACGAACTTGCTGCCGGTTCCTCAGGATAGAATAATATCAAACAATAGGGGACCGGACTAAAAATCTAATTAGTCCTTCAGATAGATTCCCAAAAAACATCCGACACATGTTTTCATTTTTTCATGTAAACAAAAAATTAAGACCATAAAATTGAAAACTGGTGTAACGTCACATGTGTGTCACATATTATGGTATTATGGTCACATGTCATTTGATTTCAGTACACTTTTTAACCACACGTGACGTCACATGAGCTTCCAACACTGTGACATATTCATTTTTTGATTATGTGAAAAAGAAAATACATGTCCAATATTCTATTCTATTTGTCCGGAATTCTATTTGACGGACTAATTAGATTTTTTTAGTCTGGTCCCCTATTCTCTAAGCCACTAGTTAATCATTAAGCTTCTCAACTACAGTTTGTAAATATGTAATCTTAAAAGATTACGATTGTTTTGGCTGTACATTGTACTGGCAACCTTTGGGTTAAGATCCAAAGGTTCAAAACAATCATAATCTTTTAAGATTACAATTGATTTGTGTTGGTGAACAAACAAATAAATATAGCAAATAAAATGTACCTAATTTTACAGAATGATTTATCTTATTTTGAAACTACACCCAATTATAGTATTGTAAGGTAGTTGAAGGCAACATAAAAGTATATGCAAGCAATAAATTGAATAAACATTCTAACTATGTATTTCATTACAGGCTGAATAGTTGATTAAAGAGTGTTTTCAAACAGCAATTTGCTGTGACCATAATATTAAGGTGGAAGCTCAAGGGTAGCCCGCAAAATTCAGATCTTTTTAGGTTTTTTTGCAATTTGCCGGTGAGTGTGAAGCTGTATGTTGAATAAAATACGGTTCGCGATTGTAAAGAGCATTTATCTAAAGGATTATAACCATTTAAATCATTAATATAACTTTCTAAGTTCATAGAACTCGATTGAATGTTATTTCGTGAAAAAGTCATTCAGTCGAGTTGTATGAACTGAGAGGGTTATATTGATACTTAAAATGGGTATAATTCTTTAGATAAATATGCGTTACGGCCGCGAATCGTATTTTGTTTAACATACAGCTTCACACTGACCAGCAAATTGCAAAAAAACAAAAATATTTGAATTTCGCGGGCTACCCTGGCGCTTCCACCTTAAGGTGTATTTATCTAGATTTTATTTCTAAAATTATCAAGTGCCCAACAAGCTTTTGCCAGTACATAGTTTCAGAGATTGGAGGAATGGTATGTGGGAATCAGCCCCGATTGATTAAGAAACTTGTTCAAAATGTACATTTCTTTTTTTTTACTAATGATAGGCATAATTATGTTTGCCCACTATCTCCCCTGATGGTAAGCGATGGTGCGGTCTATCCTACTAATATTATAAATGCGAAAGTTTGTGAGGATGGATGTGTGTGTGTATGTATGTTTGTTACTCTTTCACGCAAATACTACTGAACCGATTACAATGAAATTTGGTATGTAGGTAGCTGAAGACCCAGAATAACACATGGCTATTTTTTATCCCGGAGTTCCCGAGGGATCGGGATTTACACGGGAATGACGAGAATTTATACGCGGACGAAGTCGCGGGCGGCCTCTAGTCTAATATATAGAAAACTTGTGTCACAATGTTTGGTATCAAACTCCTCCGCACTGGCAAGACCGATTTTTATGTTTTTCAGAGAATATGTTCTAGTTATTTTTTTTATGACTAAACAATGGTTGCCGAGTCAGCTAATAATGTATAAAAAAATATTCACAAAAATACTTGAGAACAACTTTACTGATGTTAATAATTCTTTTTTTGGTATCTTAATTGTCAAGGCAAGGTTTGTATGACAGAAATTTTTAAAAACAAAAAAATACACCTGGCTGAAGGTGGAAGGTATATATGGTGGTAAGTATGCAATCATAGGTACAATCAGATTACAGTTACATACTAGATTACACATAGAAAACTTTTTACAGGGGTTAATCAAGTAGTTTCCTTAGTATCAAGTTAAATCAGATTAGGAGTGGGTTGGAACAGATAAAATTAGAAACCTGTTTCACCTGTTTCAGTTCCAAAAACCTGTTCCAAAAAACAGCCTGTTCCACTGGAACTAAAGACTCATTGATTGCAACAGATACAGAAACAGTACCTGCTACCATAGATAATCCTGCTACTGAAAAGGTCAGAAACAGTGACAGGCATGGAACAGGTTCTATCTCTTTCTATTACAATGAACCAGAAGAGCAAAGAGCTTGTTCCAAAGAACAGATGTTGTCTCTTTCTATTATAATAAGTCAGAAGAGAATGGAGCATGTTCCATTTGAAACTGTTTCACATAGCTGTTCCAGGTTGTTTCGTTTTGTATTTCGTGTTACGGCTACTACGGTTGTTTGAGGAACAGGCGAAATAGGTGGGAGCTGTTATTTCGGTTCTGAGATACCTGTTTCATGTTGTTACTTTGAAATACCTGTTTTTTTTAACTGTTTCGATAAATACGCATCACTCCTAAACCAGATACAACAACTAGTTAATTTGTCAATAAAAATACCAGCTGTGCAAAGCAGACAAATAAAAACAAGATCACAGCAAACTGTATGTTAATGCTTTAGATCTAAGGTTCAAGGTAGCGTAAAACATGATTCATAATGTACTTTGTACTTGAGTTTGCTACTTGCTAGGTCCCTTCTATTAAATAATAGGCCAATAGTTCATTCATCTGCCCCTACAATCAAGTAGTACTCATGAACCGACTTGGCATATGTTTTATTGAACATTTTAACTTGTCTTTTAGAAAAGAATAATTTTTTCAGCAATACACACAATTAACAAGACAATAAATTAGAAAACTTATGTGTCTCAAAATGGTATAACTATTATATGTTAGTCTTCTTATGTATTTAAATAAAGAATAAACTTGAAATAAGCTCAAGGAGGATGCATTTTTTTTTCTTGGCTTTTTATGGTCTGGTTTCTCTTTCCTCTCAATTTAGTCATTGATGGGACTATTTTATAGATTACTAGCTGACCCACTCCAGTGGGTGGTATTTTTCAGGTTAATATAAATAGCCTATGACACTCACAAATAATAAGGCTTTCTATTGGTAATCTTTATTTTAAATCCATTCATTACTAGATCCAGAGATTGCCCTACAAGCTCACAAAATTTACCTCTTTTTATTAGGTGTAAAGTTTAGATGGTTACAATCACCTAAACAGGTGGGTCAGTGGGTTGTCTTAGGGACTGACTAAAGTGCTTGGATAAGGAAGGTTCAGCACACAACTAGGATGTTCAGGTCTCATGAAAAGACTTGCAGCTTGATGAATTTGTAGACAAAATCTTCGCTTAGTTCATAGAGTGTATTGGTCAATGAGCTGTTGTCTTATGACTTATTCTACTACTACTACACTTAGTAAGTTCATAGATGTTCTTTTTTTTATATTAGGAACAAAAAAGAATTTCTATGTAATAAAATAAAAATACAGATCTAAAATATGATAGAAAAATAAACCTAGTAAAAAGGTAGATTAAATAGAATTAATTTGAAGTAGGTACATATGAATCTGCAGGTCTGGCGCTTTCCCATTCAGTAAGATTTATGTTCTTCTGTTAAATCTACTTTTTATAAACTATACAACTACTCGTCTTTTGTTTCATTGAAATTTTTGGGCAGCTCGAGTCGGATTTGACATTGCCACCTAACAACGCCGCGTCGATCATAAATAAAACGTTTCGCTCTAAACGGTACTAATTAGCATAATTCTATGTTGAATACGTAAAACATAGGTACCTAGGTAGGTACTAAAAGTCACAAACAAGCCAGAAACGTGGTAATGCCGATAAATATTTACTTACCGGATTTTAAATGCTTCTCGAACGCCTCTTTGGCAGTCACATTTTCCGGCTTCCTATTCAAGGGCTGCGATAATTCTTGGGTGTACGTAAAATAACTTCTATTAAATTTTGCACTACACAGCGCGGCACCTAATCTACCCAAATTTCGGCTTGCCACATTGGGCACAAATTTACACACAGACATTATGTTAGAGCTTATTTAATACTAATATTTCATTAAATCTTAACCGACTAGTACGGGCCGTGTTTTATTCGTCTGATTTGAATTTTACTAAACGTCCGATTATCACCACCCACTCTGTCGCTCACTGAAGAAGTGAAGAATCAGTGTTGCCAGGGCCCTTGAGTCGTAAGTTACGTTTCGTTTCCTAAAATGTTACATTTTTGCTCCAAAAGTTACATTATTGTATTTTTTTTAAATTACGTATTTTTGGGGTCGGTGGGGAAAATGGCGGAATATAATGGAATCTATGATGTGTAATGGTGTATATAACCTAAAGATAAAATTTCGTCATCTCTCTTTAGTGTGTACTAGATGACCCACGCAAATTCGTCTGCGTCACATTTTCCATTAATGCTCGGCTCCTTTTAGTCTTAGCGTGACGATATGTAGCCTGTATCCTTCCTCGATACATGGGCTATCTAATACTAAAAGAATTTTTCAAATCGGACCAGTATTTCCTGAGATTACCCCCTACATACAAACTTACAAACAAATGTTACCTCTTTATAATATTAGTATAGATTGTAATGTAACTCGTTGAGGTTAAATCACAGTTATCAAAAATCGTTGATTTGTTTCTGTGTAGATATTTTACTTGTTTGCATCTGCAATAAAATACAGATGTTGTATTTTTATTTTTATTAGTATAAGTTGCAAACTTTGACATGCAGTTTGCCAACAAAATAAAACATTAGTTAGAAATAAATGTATTCATCAGAACTTCACTCACCCACATAATACAAAAAAACGCAAGGAAACAAAACAAATCACAATCAGTCATTTCTGTAGCTACGAAACCGCGTACGGCGGGAACTTGCGAAGTACGAAAAGTGCGCGTACACGCTCAAGCAAAATCAAGTTTAAAGCAGATACTTTACGATTCATTTTGTCGGGGCGCTTTCCATGCAGAGCCATCTGTGAGTGTGATATGGAGTGAAATACTATTTAGATGCGCAGTTTTAGGTGCGTTAAATTGAAATGCGTTCGTAAACTGTTTGCAATAAACATCTAGTGTTACAAATCTCGTTGTTCTCAAAAGTTACGAAAATTGCCAACATTACAAAAATTACTTACATGTTACGCGAGGGGGTCAAAAGTTACGAAAAATGTAAGAAATGTAACCTTCTGGCAACACTGTGAAGAATAGTTAATAGTAGGCTTGGGCAAGAAATATCGATATATCAAAATATCGATCTTCCCATAAAATTGTCGATGTTTTTGTCGAAATTGATTTAGAGTATGGAATTCGTACCAAATTCGAAGTCTTTTTATTGCAACTCCGGTATCAAAAGCTTTCTAGCTCGAAAGCTACATCCGCTACCAGCGACGACAAAGGCATATTTTTTATAATATAGTAATGAATCCCTATTTCCCTTGGTCATCGCACGTGAACGGCGGGGCCGATTTCGCAAATTCTTTTTTTTTTTTTTTTGTGTTTGTTACTGTCAGGCGAAGGTTCTTATGAAAAGGACGTTGCAGTTACCACGGGAGTAAAGCCGGGGAGGAGAGCTAGTTTTGTATAACTGTCAAGCAAAATTAAAAATAATATTTTCTTTGTGTTCATTACTTTTACGAATTTTGAATGTTTTGGGAATATGTATGAATGAATAATCATACGAAAACTGACGATAATCAATATTATTTACTCGATTATTTTCGATATTAATTTAAAATTTCGATATAGTTTTTTCATTTGCCCATCCCTACTGATCAGTGATGCACAGATAGTAGAAAACAGTGGTGGGACAATCCCATTAGGTTAGCCGACAATTGTCGATGTTTCGAAACGTCAATGTCTTTAACTTTGCACTTATACTATGTATTTATAAAATTGATGAACCAGTGTGATAACCTTGATCTCACCTAATGGTAAGTCCAGATTATTTTGTTAAGAAATCAAATCAGTCGCAGCCGTTGGGCTGCGAATCATCATACTAATATTTAAAATATTATCGGATTGAGAATGATCCTTTTTCGGAACTCCCAAGTTCTTCCAATATTTTTTTTTTATTTAAGCATGATCGATACTTGATCTTCTCACATCCTTGGTTTGAAGTAATTTAAAAATGCGACATCTTGTGACTGCAACTTGAAACCATTCCTTAGTTACTTTTGTTGTTGCGTATGGCGACACTTTTGTCATAATTATCCGTAATTAGGCATTTTAAATTTTGTGTAGCGTTGTTTAGGTAGCGTTTATAATTTTATTTTAGGATACATTAAATACAAGAACTGTTTTTGAAAAATAAGAACTCTCCGAGTGTTTGTAAATAGTTTTATTTCCATGTAAAATACAATAAAAGCCCTTACAAATTGTTAATAGATAACTTTAGGGAGTTTCGATTAATAAATAAATGTTTTGTTACAACAAAGTAATAAAATAGTTATAAAAACAAAAAACTTCCAAATCCAGTAACACTTTGTGGCTATACTTCAGAAACCATAGTAACCTGAATGAATTGTGACCGAAATACTACTGGTAAGGACGGCAGTCGTTTGTATAATAAAACGCCGAACGCATACTTACTTAATAATTAATAAAATTTATTTTCTCCCGTTTGTTTGCTACAACTATTTCGAGTAGAGAATTGGATAACGTTTGAAATATGGCGGGAAGAGGTGCACTTCAAAGAAACAAATGTTTGTCTTATCTCGCTGCGTCATTACAACACGTCTCAACATTCCTGATTTGAGTTTTTATTTGGGTGAATATTTGATGAGATAGAGATGCCAATTCTACAAATTTTCAAGCAGCGTTCGAATTCGTATCTCATTCGCAATCTGACAAAATTGTGTAAAAATTAAAGCTTTTTTGGCAGCGATTGACACGCGAATGCGAAAGTTGATTATAAATAAGTAGAACTGGCCCTAGTAATAAGCTGTCGTTTAAAATGTGTTCCCCCTCCCAAAATCATCCTTGAACCCCATTGCCCTGGTAACTTTCTAACCGTGGCCAAACAAGCTGGTAGCGGGCAGTTGTGTACCAGCACATCAAGCTACCCGAAAATGTCAAATTATCCCAATCAACCTTGAACTTAATGATTCAGCGATAAAGTTGAAAATCTAGAGCTTTAAGCTAAAAATTTGTGTTGCCAGGATAAACGCTACGTAGAAGTGACGTGACGGCAAATTATAACGCTATATCAAAAGATCAAAACCAATAATAAAATCACGATTCATTCAGGTCAGCCCGTTTCCACTATAAATAATCGTACCTACTCTTTTTACTTTTTTTCAATTTTAAGGGCAAGGCATGCACTTGAGCCGATCAAATGCGGCCTTTTCTAAAGATTGACGATGGTCGGGGTGTGCTATCTTGATCAGTTCGTACGCTCTCTGCCGGAGCGTCTTACCAAAAAGGTTAGCTATCCCGTGCTCGGTCACCACATACTGGACGTGGCAGCGAGTTGTTACTACACCAGCACCTGCAAGTTAAATGCAAAAAATAAAGTTGAAGATCCCTCAAGAAAAACGTAACTCATTGGAAAAAAAAAATCAGGAAACTTGTTTTAAAGTTTATGAAAATCTTGTGGTGACTTAGCGCGATGGGACATAGGTCACGTAGGATCTCGCTGATCAGCGATCGTCCATTGTGTAACTTAGAGGAAACTCGTCTAGTGTCTATTGTCCGCTAGAAATCGCGATGCTCATATGTTACTTAAAGCACCCGGATTAAGCACTGTCGCTTGCTATAAACCAAGGATCTATCTCACACACTATAAGTCCTCCATGCTCCCAATATACAGGACAGCTATAATTTGGTTGGTTTGGCAATTTTGTAATGGTATGGGTTATACATAACGCAAAAGGCTCGTTTTCTTATGCTACCATACTGTTTGAAATCTAAACAGCCTCGGTTCTATAAGGATAATGTAGGCCAAACCAAAAAAAATGTGGGCTCTGGCGCAACGTAAGGGTCCCGGGGTCCGTGACAAATAGACAAATAATGGATGAGGGGGCACTGAAGTAACATGGATGGGTTTTAGTCAGTAGAATTCTGACACTCCTTCTCGCTCCGCCCAGAGCGGGAGAAGTCATTGGATGATTTCCCATCCCTAAAAAAAAGGCCTAAGTATAATTGTTTTAGTTGGATATTTTCGTTTTCACTTTACGAAGGAAGGTTAGGTTGGGCGCCCTTTGGTAAAATCTGCTATAGGCATCGCGCTAGCTTAATCCAGCACTGTTCGCAACCGCCACTGCGCCCTCTGAGCACGCGCCTCAAAACACTATGTTTGATATAGCGTAGCTAGGAGGGTGGAGGGTGCGCTCCACTCCAGATGAGACCCATCCGTTTTTTTCCATTCCTAAAGGAGTGACGCTGTGACGCAATGAAACCTGTCCGAGGTGGGGTGCAAACATTTTAGAGCTCGCATCCCACGCTCATGCATTCAGCGCACTTTTGCTTATTGAGCTTTCTGTACAAGTTAACAGATGATCTACGTCATGACGTATGATCAAAAGAAAATACAACTTTTCCGAGGCGAGGTGCGAAAAGTTCCTTAGTCCTTGAGCTGACCTGCATTCAGGGGGTGATACCCGTCCGTTCGTCGACTTTAAGAGTGTGTATTCCGTCCACTAGCGCCGCCAATCGTTTTTTATTAATTGTGGTAAATTTAAGACACGTAGATAAAAAACCGCTCTGTAGTGCACTAAAGAAATGTATCTATTATTTTTTGACAGCTATTTTTAATACATAACTCATGGCTAAATAGCCAAAACGGCAATTATTGCTAAAAGTGGCCACTTTTAGCAAAAATATCGACTTTGGCAACTATTTATGTTCTAAAGTACAAAACATAACTCTCAAAACATAATAAATAGATTTCTTCAGTGCACTACAGAGCGTTTTTTTATCTACGTGTCTTAAATTTACCACAAATAATAAAAAAACAATTGGCGGCGCTAGTGGACGGAATACACGCTCTTAACTCAGAGTTAAAAGATAACACTGATCTGTGCAAGCGGGACGAGAGGTTTGATACTTGTTTATTTTGCATGCGTGTTGCTTCGCTTTTAAAAAACGTTGGCATGCTGTGAATTGTATTTATTATTAAAAAATATGAATATTTTCTTAGAGTAAAACTTAGTGACACCAATAGGTATGTACCGACTTCTCCACTGAGACCAGTGTCACATTCCCACCATTCGTTTTCGCTACTCTAAGAGAAATAGTGAGTCCGAAATAGTGAATTCACTGACCAACTTTAAGCGTAGGCACGATCTTAGACTTGCCCTTCTTCGTGACCGATACAAGCGCTATGATGGGCTTGCCTCTCCCGTCCACAGCCTCCGCCGACCCGCGGATGAAGTCCACTTGACCACCGAATCCCGAAAACATTCGGGTACCTGGGAGATTTAAGAGCAGCTTGTTTACTAAAAAAGTCGCTTAGAGAAACTGTCAATACAAATACAAAATCCTTTATTTCAAATAGACCAGTTACAGGCACTTTTGAATAGTCAAGGTCTGTCAGTCAAATAGATGAAGCTAATCCTGCCGCGCCAGCGACAAGAGCAGCAGGTTGTTCTGCAACATAACACACCCACCGACCCTATCTCCAGCGCGGCAGATGCACGTTCCAAAGAGTAGGTCCTGTGGAGAAGAACGTGCAAGAAACTCCATGGACACTCTTTTAAACCAGTTGTCATTGTTTACAAAATCATGGTTACATTCGTTACGATATCATTTATGAGTAAAATTATACAATGCAAAAGTGAATGAGTCTATACAGTGCAAAGATAGTCTTACAATCTTCAGCAGGTCCAACAATGTTTTCACATCTTCATCGAAGTTCGGGCATTTTATTCGTTGTGGAGCGGACCAGCATTGAGCCAAGCATTTTTGTCGTCAATGTACTCCCCTAGTTTATAATATGCTTGTTTGCATATTGTGCGTTTTATACAGTTTTTAAACACACAGTAATTCCCCGGCGTAAAAAAATACATTGCTTCAAATTTTACCTACATTCAAATTGCGTTCGCCAGTTGCAACAGAGTAACTGGTATTCTTGTTAGCAGAATACGCAGCTATGCTATATCCAGGGATATAATTCTTGATGATTGTAATTTTTTTAAAGTTGAAGGTTTCGATAGATATTGCCTGATTATCTTAGAGACTGTGTTGCGGACCTAAAATTTCATGGCACAACAAATCACTATCAATGTCTGAGTTTCTGTTTAGGTATAATATATCGAAATGAGAAATAGGGGCCCTAAAGCCGCTACTGGATACCACAGCAAGTGAGGGCACAGGACCGCTTGTTATGGTGACACTTAGCGGAGGCCTATGTCCAGCAGTGGATGTCTTTCGGCTGATATGATGATGATGACTACAGCAGGTACAGTCAGCACATCAGGCTCCGAAAGTGTCAAATTTTCCCAATCAAATTGGAACCTTAAAACAATCCACATAAAGTTGAAAATCTACTGAAGAATTTTGACAAATTTTTGTGGCTTGATGTGCTGGCGTTTGTACTATAAAATCTTACCGATGGAATCTGAGCAAACTTGTCCCGTGAGGTCGACCTCGATACACGAGTTGATAGCCGTCATGCGCGGTTGTAGCGAAATTATGTGAGTGTTGTTCACGTAGTCTATCTCCAACATTTCTGCAATTTGTTACGGATAGTCAGTATCCGAGCTAAATTTGACCTATTACAATAAAATTTTAGCTAAGAATCTTAAAATATACATATTATACCAAATTGCACAAACCAGCTACTCAAGATTAAAAAAATAAACGAAGAAAAAGACTAAGTAGAGGGCCGTGTCGACGACGCGTTAGTGTTCCACGCGCGCCTCAAAGAGAGTCAGCACACAGAGGGGCCCGAAAGGGCCGACGCCTGCCGGAGTTGCGGGACTATTCAAAAGAGATACCGTAGCCCCGGAACACAAAGGGCAATGAAGGAACATGGATGGGTTTTAGTCAGTAGAAGTCTGACACTCCCTCCCGCTCCGTCCAGAGCGGGAGAAGTCATTGGATGATTTCCCATCCCTAAAAAAAAAGACTACGTAGAGGGGCGAGTGTCGAACTATACTTTGCTTAAAAGTTTCGACATTGGAACGCTAGATGGCACAGTCTACTACATGCTCGTTCTTCTAAACGGAGCGTGCAGAAACTATAGGTGGTAGCACAGAAGCGTCAATGCCAAGTATTCTTAACGTTAAAGTTTAAAATTATAAGTGGGGGCCGAGTCACCCGCGTCCGTAGGAGAATACCCTTCAGCGAATCCCTACACGTGGTCCCCGGGTGGTGCTAAACAGGTGACACTAACCGCCTCCGTGGTCTAGTGGTTATACCACCTGATTCAGACCCAGAGGTCCCGGTTTCGATTCCCAGCGGGGGCAAATTTTTTGCTCGGTTTGGTTGGTGGTAGGACTTGTTCTAAGTCCGCCTGGCAAGCTACCACCATTATGTCTAAGTCTGTCGCCATAACCACAATGTTAACAGCATTGTTGTGTTCCGGCAGTTAGAGGTATGATAGCCAGTTCCTCTGTTTAAGAGGATTTCGGGTGAAACTCGCTTCCATCTTCGGCCTAATCATTACTTTCCATCAGGTGAGATTTGGGCCAAGAGTTTCCCCGTTTTGTGTAAAAAAAAAAAAAAAATCAACACTACATGACATAGTCAACGACGTGCCCGTTCCATATTTACGATGTCATCATCTTCCTGCCCTTATCCCATGTTACTTGGGGTCGGCGCAACACGTTTTTTTCTTCCACTCTGCCCTATGAGCCGTCAAACTTTCACTAACTCCCTTATCTTTCATATCGCTTCTCACACAATTCATCCATCTTTTCTTTGGCCTTCCTCTCCCTCTCCATCCATCCACATTTATGTTCATTACTCTTTTATTTAAATGCGTTTCCTCCCTCCTCTTCACATGACCATACCAAGACAAGCGATTCCCTTTTAACTTTTCAGTCACTGGCGCCACTTTTAAACTACCTCTAATGTAGTCATTTCTCACTTTATCCATTCTTGTTACTCCACACATCTATCTCAACATTCTCATCTCAGTCATCTCCGCCACATACAATCTATTTTCATCTGTCTTTTTCACAGCCCAACATTCTGATCCATACATTACGACAGGTCTTATCACGGTCTTGTAGATTTTGCCTTTCAACTTGAGGGGCATCCGTGGGTCGCAAGTTGTCTGAGTTGATCCGGTGCGTTACGTCTCGGTCTATATCGCCATCCCCCTGAACAAGCTACCCGAGATACCGAAAGTCGGAGCAGATCGGTATAGGCGTTCCCTATTTACGATGTACGCTAGACTAATAGCTAGCAAGTTTTTTTTTTAGAGTGGGGAATCTTCCAATGACTCCTGCCGCTCTGGGTAAAGCAGGAGGGAGTGTCAGACTTTACTGACTAAAACCCATCCGTGTTCCTCGTAATGCCCTTTACGTTCCAGGGCCGCGGTGAATCTGTCAAACAAATTCCACAACCCCGGCAAGCCGCAGTCGATCCGGGCCTGGTTTTGATCAGATGGCGAGCCACCCAATGCTTGCCGTCCGCAGGCCGACGTTGAATGACGGTGACGCCTACGGTGGCGGAGAATCGCCCTGCGACTCCCGACGCCAGGGGCGTCTTCTTTAAGAATTTGATTAAATGCATTCAATGCTTTCTCATCATCATCTGCCTAGGCTTTTCGCAACTCATTGGGGTCGGCTTCAAGTCAAAACGGATTCAGCTGAAAATCAGGTTTTACGTGGAGCGGCTGCCTACCAGACCTCTAGAACCCATTAACGGGTTAACACGGTGATTATTGGCAAAACTGGAGTCAGATTGACTGCATTCTGACAATCCGTAACGACTGCCAAATATCTACAAATGACAGCCGGGACCAACGGCTTAACGTGCTTTCCGAGACACGGAGGAAACTCGATCACCCATCCACAGACCAACCCTGGCAAGCGTTGCTTAACCTTGAAGATCGACCCGTGCGGCTGTTGTTATTTTCCCTGGCTTCTATGCTAGTGAAAAATTATTTATGACTGTAGTGAAGGTATTTGGCTACTGAACAAGTCATTGTAAATATACAACGTGGGAACGAGGATCCGACGCAGGCCGAATCAATAATAAAACAAAAATCTGATAATAATAACCAATGAAGGGGTTGTTGTGGACGTAGTCATACAGCTCTTTATTTCCGACGAGAAAGCTGGCCACAATTCGGCCTCTGTGCATCTTCTTCCTGGAATATGAAATTATAAACTAATTCAATTGCAAGTTTTATGACTAAAACTTGAAAAAGGATATTGTACTGAACATTATGAACAGCTTTTACAGTGGAACCAAAACAATTTCATTGTTGAACAACTTTTACAATGAAACAAACATGATTTCCGTGTTGAACACTATGGAACCAAAAAGATTTCAGTGTTGAACAACTTTTACTATGGAACTACCATGAATTCAGTGTTGAACAATTTTTACAATGGAACTAGCACGATTTCGGCGTTGAACAACTTTTACTGTGGAACCAACACGATTTCAGTGTTGAACAACTTTTGATGTTTCAATGATGACCCCTTTTCAGGAATTGCGTTTATTCATTCAATCAAGCAGACATCAATAAAAAAACCGACCAAGTGCGAGTCGTACCCTCACACGAAGAGTTCCGTATTATAGATAGTAAAAACACGCTTCTTGTATGGGAGCCCCCTTTAATTTTGAATTTTGTTATAATTATCTGTTGTTATGGCGGCAATAGAATTAAACTCATGAAAGTTTTAACTGTCTACCAATTATGTTTCTTGAGTTACAGCCCGCTGATAGACAGACGGACGGACAGCGGAGGCTTAGTCATTGGGTCCCGTTAATTACCCTTTGGGTACGGAACCCTGAAAATTATATCTATACTAATATTATAAAGCAGAAAAGTTTGTTTGTTAGGCGCTAATCTCAAGAACTACTGGTCCGATTTGAAAAATTCTTTCAGTGTTAGGTAGCCCATTTATCGAGGAAGGTTATAGGCTATAATTATATCATCACGCTAAGACAAATATGAGCGGAGCAATAAGGGAAAATGTGACGCAGACGAAGTTGCGCGGGTCAGCTAGTAAATCAATATTACCTGTTGTTAGTAATGCATCCGCGTTTCACCAGTTCGATGACCCCGATGCTGAACATCTCCGAATGGATGCCCAGATCTTTGTGATCCTTCAGACATGTGAGCACCGCATCCGGAATGCTACCGATACCTGTTGTAAGTGAAGTAAACTTTATTGTAAAGCAAAGTGTAACGCGCGATTTTGAAATTTCCCGCGACGCCGCGGATAACTGCGGCATATACTGGCAACACAATAGGTAGGAACATGCGTGTCGCGCGTCCATAGAGTATGTAAACTTTTCAATGACTAAAGAAAGTCATTGAAACTTTTCCGCGCGTCTAGAGAGACGCTGGCCTGCTCGACTGAGAGACTGACCGTTTTATAACGCGCCAAGAACCTTTTGTAACCTACTGTACCTTACGGATTATTTTGGACGTATGGGGTAATTTGTGCAAACTTAAGTGAAGTGTTTTCTGTCGGAACTCAATGAGTTTTGTTAAAAATAACAACGAGTTACCTACCTGCCGTTGGTTGCATTTAGGGTTGCCAGGCGTCAGGATAAAGCAGGACATAATCATGCTTTATGTTTCGTGTCCGGCCTATCTAGCTTTTGTGCTTCTCAGGTCTGTTCGACTTTCCAGTTTTTTGATCTGGCAACCCTAGCTGAGGGTAATCAAAAGCTTGAGTGGCGACGCGTTTTGCCATGGAGTCTCGTGTAACTCACCAATTGGTTCTAGAGGTCAAATATGCTGTTTCGCTCTTGTATTTAGCTGCTTGGTTAGAAGATTGAGAACTGCACTCGGCAGAGCGGAAGGAAGTGTCCGACTCTTACTGACTAAAACCCATCTGTGTTCCTCCAAATGTCCTTTGCGTTCCTGGGCCACGATGACTCTTTCGGACAAATTCCGCAACCCTGGCAGGCACTGGCCTTAGCGGGTCCCGTACCTATATTAAAAGATACTCCTGGCAAGACTGACAAGATGTCAGATTTTCATGGTTCTTATTACTCGTAATGACTGCCAAAGTGCCAAAGGTCCACGAATGAGAATCAGCTTGCTGATCTTTGCCTCTGCATTACTGAGACCCTTGCCGGCGCCGTGTTCAGCCAATGGCGTGTTGTCTTCCACCGCCATGTCGATGTGGGGCACGTGATGATGAATATACGCGGCAGGTTACACACATACCCATCTGCAGAGTAGCGCCTCTTCGTTCGCGTTCTTTCCAATCAGCTTGCCGATCTGAGTATCTGCTGTACCGAGACCGTTACCGTGTTTAGCAAATGGCGTGTTGTTTTCCATCGCTATGTCAATGTGGGACACGTCATGATGAATGTACGCGTTATGTTACATACATACCCATCTGCAGAGTAGCGCCATCTTCGACTAGGTTCTGTCCAATCAGCTTGCCGATCTGGGCCTCTGCGGCACCCAGACCTTTGCCGGCGCCGTGTTCAGCCAATGGCGTGTTGTCTTCAACAGCCATGTCGATGTGGGATACATGGATAATCGCGTCGCCGAATGTTCGAGGCACCTTACAGTTTACTTGTGCTGAAAATTATTGATAATTATAACAAAACCGGCCAAGTGCGTATCGGATTCTCACACGAAGGGTTCCGTACCATAAACCGAATAAAAAAACACGACGACACGACGTTTCTTGTATGGGACCCTTTATTTTTGTTATAGCAGCCAGCAATATAGACATTTACACTTTGTGAAAAATTCGCCTGTCTATACCTATTTATTACGGTTCTTGTGAATCTTGTGATACAGCCCGCTGACAAACAGACGGCGGACGGACAGCGGAGGCTTAGTAATAGGGTTCCGTGAGTTACCCTTTAGGTACGGAACCCTAAAAATAACTTCAGTAAATATTGTTTACGAGGGACGAACATTTTAAATAACCAATCAACAGTGAGCAACAAATTTAAGGGAATTCGAATGTCACAGGCTACTCTGTCGCCTCTGCTCTAGCCTTAATGACCCATCTACAAAATCCACCCTGTTATTTTACCGATGATAAATTTGGAGTTGACTAGCGCAGCTCTGACGCAATCGACGGAGGTTCCCAAGCTGCAGTATCCGTGCCCATCGGGTGGAGACACCTGGAATGTTAGAAACAAAGGAAAATATTAGCAGTAATAGAGCACCACAGCGTCCACAGCAATTTTGGTCCAGTAATCTCAAATTCGCCAACAAATTTTGATTTGTTACTGACAATCTGGGTGAGCTAGCTAGAAAACAAATATGCTAATAGTAAATTAATCTTTGAGTGTCCCCTCGCCCTGAAGAGTATATCGCTGTCGAAAAGAATCACCCTCCCGTAGATCAAAGGGTAGGGTAAGGTAAGGTAGTTGCCTAGGTAATGATGCCGAACTTGCAAAGAGAAAAAGGAGATTAGGCCGAACCGAATGGCACGTAATTGTAGAATTACGGGCCTTAACATCTCTTTAAAATAGGCGTCACGTCACGGAAAGCCCTCTCTACAAGGGCTGCTATGACACCGAAAATCAGCAGTCCACGTTATCGTGGAATGCGACGCCGTGACTACCCATGGTGATCAAATCCTCAGAACGGTAATGTTGCACCGCGAAGCCTGCGAAATCTCCCAGGAAACTTCTGTGATTCTGGCAGAGCTAGGCTGCAGCTAACGTATCCGGAACATTGACGCACAACGGACGAAATGGCAGTCCAAATGCGGAAAATGGAATCCCTACTCTACTCCACTTTCTAGGTTCGCCTCCAAAACATAGCCATCATATATTATACGGTATAGGTACCTACCGATTATAATACCTCTTGGTCAACATTGCGGTAGCAGGGATTATCTGAATTGGCTAGCAAAGGTTATCTTAGTCACTTTGTTGACAGGGCATATTGCGCGCAGAACAGATGGTCAATGAGGCTGAAAAGATCTGGAGTAGCGACCACGTGGACGGATTACCGAGTGACTGTCGCGGGGAGCCGATCGAAGCAAGATGCACAGGAGCGGCTTTTGTAGATGTCTTTCGGCTGATATGATGATGATGGTCATCTTACCCAGTATTCAGCTGTTATTGGAAACAGGCTCCGCTAGGCAGAGAGTGAAAATGAGTTTGAAGCACACCTGAATAACTGAAATGTCGGGCCTGATGATTTTCCTGTGGAACAGCTTAGGGATGTCTTGTAGGAACACGGGGATAGAATCCGAGCGGCCCTCGGCCACTGACTTGCGGACGTTCTTCGCCATGAATAGAGACACCGATCTGGGGATAGGTAAAATCGAAGCTTATCGGCTGATTTGGAATGTGTGGAAAACCCCTTTTCTTGTTATGTTCCTTTCCTTCTTGTTCGTCCTCTATAAAGTTTTTTACGAACCAACCTGAAGGTGTCTTTACATTCAGGAGCGACGTATTTAGCCTCCTTTTCGGTGTGCATATGGACCACCTTGATGTCTTTCATGCGTCCGTTCATCCCAACGCTCGTCATCGCATCGAGCAGAGGCACTGGAGTCGCAGCCGCGCCGTGTACGAATATCGTTTGACCTGGAAAGATGAAGAGTATCTTGGAAACTTTGGATGGCTGTTTTTTACTCAATCACGCCTGAAATACTGAAAGGCTCTAGATGAGATACGGCGAAGCTGCTGGCAGATGATAGTAAAACTTGATTTAGTATAGTATACCTATAGCGGTGGATGTTCGCATCCAACACGAACAAAAAAAATATATCAATGTTCTCAAATGCTGTTGATAATGTTGTTGTGGCGACACATGGGAGAAGCCTATGAAGATCTTTCGGCTGATATGAGGATAATGATATCAATCGCAGCAAAAGAAGTCATAATTTTCAAAGGTAAGCGTGGCCCTTAGCCGTAGCGAGTGAAAGTTGCAGTTGCTTTAGACATTTGCAAGTTAAAAGGGACGCTAAAATAATTAATGAATGCGAAAAGCAATTTTGATAAAATAATATTATGTGCCTCTTAAAAGACGCGGGGCTCTTTTCTATCAGCAAATCATTACTAAACGATTTTTTTTTAGTCTTGGCCACCTATCTCTTCGGATTGGCGGAAGCACCTTATAAGCTGCACCTGTATTTTTAGGGCTTCTTTAGGAGTTTTCCCTCTGAAGTTAGGATTGAGCGAGGAGTAAACGCACATAGACTTCACAAGACACTAGACAGTGGTCTGAACTCCCCAGTGGTGAAGAAATCGACATCGAGTAGCGGTCTGGATCTGTTGTCAGCAGAAGGTCCATGCAATTGGTAGTGTGAGAATCCCTCATTGCCCCCTAGACCAGCTGGGTGAAATTTACGTTAACGCTAGCATTCGCGCCTCTCATCCAGGGTGGCTTGTGCACTGGTGTCAGAAGAGTCACCACTGCTGATGGTGGGCGTTGAAGTCACCCAGCAATACCACTTACGTAGAAGGGTATCGCTGCTGAGCCGCATCCGCTGCGTGTTGTATGAGCCCAATTGTTTCCAAATCACCTGTGCGAACGGTAGACACAGGCGTAGACAATTAATCCAGGTCTGTGTCCACTAGAATTCATAGCGTTGAGAACCTGTAGTGCGATTCACTAAGGCAGAAAATCTTTACAACCAAGAAATCATCGTTGAAACATCTGATGTGGCATATATTTATCAGATGTTTCAACGATGATTTCTTGGTTGTAAAGATGTTCTGCCTTAGTGAATCGCACCGCTGGAGTGGCTGGAGTCCTGAAGGTTGTGGAGACGCCGATAGCAAATGTCGTACAGGGTACGTAATACACCTGCACGTGGTTTAAAATGGTGCTCCAGGGTAAACCCTGGTAAGTCAGGTGCGACACGTGACACATCTGACAGGCATCCGATCTGCGTCTCGGAGAGGAACAAGAGCGCTGGTTTCTCAGTCTCCAGGTGATGATGGACTGCGGCAAGATTTGAGTGCAGACCACGAATGTTGCATAGTTGCACTTTGTGAGAGAGAGAGAGAGAGGGAGAGAGTGCTGCCGCTGTACAGCGTTTGCTTTCTTTTTGTTCTTTTTCATGTGGTCGAGAGTGAAGGAAGGAGAGAAGGAAGTGAAACGAAGTTCCATGCTGCTAACCCACAGGCACGCTCTGACAGGACGGCATAATTGGGGGACTAGTCTGGCGACTGCGGGGACGCCCGAGCGCCCCCGAGAATGTCCATTGTGCCCTCTCGTCTGGTCGCCAACCAGCACGATGGTGCATTCCGGGATTTTTCGACAGTATGTGTGGCTGGCTAGCACATTACTTGGGCCCCCAACTACCCGCGTTCGGCCAGCGGTGCACCGTGCCTCGGATCCCGCTACCCTCCGTGACTATAAGTCTCCCGATACGCAAATGTCAGCGCGAAATTGGCCACACTGAGCATCGTACCGGAACGCGGCTAGACCGCTTGGTGGTCCGTCTTTGCCCAGTGGGTGGTCACAAGCCATCGGCCGAAACCTACCAGTTACCTTCTCCAGTTAGTGTCATCTGACTAGGACCACCCGGGGACCACGTGTAGGCACCGACTATGGGTACCCTCTTACAGACGTGGGTGACACGGTACTCAAGAACTATACCAGTTTCATTTATTTTTTTAAGAAGTATGAAATTGTAGATCGCGCAGGGTTTCGTCAATAAAAAGTAGATGTTTGGTCTGGTTTGTTGGAGCGTGGGAGCACCAACACCATCCTGAACGTGCTCAGCCACCAGCTGGACAGCACCCTTCTGGGGCACTGTGTTCAAGCACAAGGGCCTGTGTCCGGGGCCCCAGAGGGTGGCAAATACTTACATGAATTTTAAATGTTCCCAACATAGTTTTTAAGTCGTTCTACTTATGGAAATGGACCAAGAATGTCTGAAATAAAAAGTTTTTAATCAAGTTGGTCACCCATGGTCTAGCTAGGGAGTCGGACGGTGTTCGTACTTGTACTACCTGACCAAGATCACGCGTCGGTCGTCGCGTTAAAAGTTTTAGGGTCAACGCACACCGAAAGAGCGGCGAAGGGTAGCGAAGCGCAGCGACCCGCTCGGTAGAGAAGGAATTCGCCGGAATTCCCGCGGCGCTGCGGGCATTTTACTATAATACTTATTATCGCATGAGAAACTCGAACGAGTCGCGCGGATGTTAAAATTCATATGACACTGAAACTGCGCTCCGCTTCGCTGCGCTTCGACGCTCTTTTGGTGTGAGTTGAGCCTTAGTTTAGCCGTCTACGAATTCAACTAGTCCGTTGACAGTCGGTGAACCGTCGAATCGTTAATTGGACGTAGACAGTTGAATTAACTAGTTCGTTCATTCAACGCCCATCACTAGTGCGGGTGGTCGGACTGGACTTAACTGCAAGGGCTCCATTTTTGCCAATTGGATACTGAACCCAATAAAACGTATCGCTGTGAACTGCACAGATAACGATAAAATTCGATGCTACACCGCAATAAAATTCAAAGACTAGTATTAAAAGGTAAAGTAATTTACCTACCGGATTTTAAATATTTCTGAAACGCCTCGCACGCAGTTCCACATTCGGGCTTCTTGTCCGGCAGGGGTTGTGATATTGATTGGGTGTACGTAAAATAACTTCTATTCAACTTCACACCAATTAGCACGGCTCCTAATCTATCTAAGTTTCGGCTTGTTACATTGGGCACGTATTTCCGCACAGACATTTTGTTAAAAAGTTTCTAAAGACGACCCTATAATAATAAGTTTATTATAGTAAATACCTCCACGATAAGTTTTAAATATACTGTCATTTTCAAAATTCCCTGTTAAAAGTGTCAAATTTCCCAAGTTTAGAGGTGAGACGTATATACTTTTTTTTTTTTTTTTTTTTTTTTTTTTTTTAGGGATGGGAAATCATCCAATGACTCCTCCCGCTCTGGGTGTGGCGGGAGGGAGTGTCAGACTTCTACTGACTAAAACCCATCCATGTTCCTTCATTGCCCTTTGTGTTCCGGAGCCACGGTGTCTCTTGCGAATAATCCCGCGACTCCGGTAGGCGTCGGCCCTTTCGGGCCCCTCTGTGTGCTGACTCTCTTTGAGGCGCGCGTGGAACACTAACGCGCCGTCGACACGGCCTGTCGTCACTAGACGGACGGACGGCGAGCCACCCACAGCTCGCCGTCCACAGGCCCGCGCCTACGGTGGCCGGAGGTCACCAGGTGGTGTCCCCCGACGCCCGCGGCGTCTACCACGGCGGCCGGGACGAGAGGGTCTCCTCTCCCTCTCCGCCACCTCCTTCGCTAGCATGACTGCTTCGCAGAAGGAGGCAACGGCGTCCCATTCTGTCTCGCTCCGGACCATGGCTTGGACCAGGGCCGGACGCGAGAGGTTGCCGCCGATCGCCGTTTCGAGGACACGGCGGTGCGCCGCCCAAGCGGGGCACACCTGCACAGTGTGCTCCACCGTGTCCTCCGGTCGATCCTCACAGTGGTGACACCCGGGCGTTTCCTCCCGCCCGATTCGATGCAGGTACCTCCCGAAACATCCGTGTCCGGTGAGGACCTGCGTCAGGCGGAAGGTGAGGACGCCGTGGCGCCTCTCTAGCCACTCGAGACGTATATACTGGAACAGGTTTTTGGAATAGGTATTTGGCTGGACGCGTAAAGATCTGTTCCATACGCACCACAGAAACGCGTATCGAGTATTTAAGCGTATGGTGTATGACACTATAATTATATCGCGTCTATTACTGTGTTGTGACTTAACCGGTACGACCCACAAGTTCGGTTAGTTTCGGAGACGTCCGGTTCGGCAATCGAAGTTTGTAAGTCGTGTCTTAGAATCGATATTTGTTTTGCGTAGCATTTTAAAGTACAGGTTGGCAAAAAGTCTAGAAACGGAACTATTTTTTGTCCGTTGGCAACATTCCCAAAATAAGGACATTGATAGTAACCAGAACTTCATGTTTTGGAAGTAAAATTAATTCTACCATCAACCGCGCGGTGATTAAAATAGGTAAAAAGTGAGAAATCATGAACAAAACCATTCGAAGTGCTGGCAGGGAGATTACTTATAAGTTGTACACACGTTGTCTGGCGGCGGAATATAAAGCCCAACTGCCCAAAATATTATTTCTGATTTCGACAATGTTTTGTAAAATACCACTGTTAAGACAGATATCTAGGAGTTTGTTTTGTTGTTTTAGTTAAATCAAGTGTTGATTAGGGTTCCGTACCCAAAGGGTAAAAACGGAACCCTGTTACAGACTTCGCTATCTGTCTGTCTGTCACCAGGCTGTATCTCAAGAACCGCAATAACTAGACAGTTGAAATTGCCACAGATGATGTATTTCTGTTGCCGCTATAACAACAAATACTAAAAGGAAGAATAAAATAAATATGGGGGCTCCCATACAACAAACTTGTTTTTTTTTGCCGATTTTATAGATAACTAGCTGACCCGCGCAACTTCGTCTGCGTCACATTATTCATGAATAATATTGCCAAAAAATTAAAAAAAAAGACAGAGTATTCAGAATACCCTGTCTACGTCACAGAGTACATTGTTTAAAGGGAGAGTCTACGTGTTTACAGAAGTGCACTGCTGACGCTACACTAGCGAATTCAAATGCGATAGCCCCATGAAGGTATTTATCTATACCTTCATGGATAGCCCTCATCAATAATTCTATCATCTATGATAAAAATAAGAAAGGATCTAGAAATTATCTATGGGTTTGTTAAGCCAGTATTATACTATCGGTAGTGTCAGTAAGGGTAAGTACTCATGTGCTGAAATAAAAGGCTGAAGAGTGATCCGCACGGGTGATAAGCGTTCATTGAATGTTTTACAGAGTTTTACTCGTTTTACTAGCTGACCCACGCAACTTCGTCTGCATCACATTTTCCATTAATGCTCAGCTCTTAAAAAATATTGCGACTATAAATTGAGATGACTGTAAGCTAAGCTACCCTATCTTTCAAGTTGAATCAAACTGTACCTACACGGTTTGCAAATCGGTTTAGGAGTCCATCGCGGACAAACAACGCGATACGTGATTTATATAAATTAGAAGATTATTCAATTCGTGTAATACTTGATTATGTGTATTACTATTAGGAATGTAATTATATTTTATTTTATCATCCTCACTGGTTGATTTTGAAGTACCGTGTTTGACTGATGCGTTGAATGCTTGGAAAATGGCTTGTCCCAACATGGATTTGCCCGACAACCTGACCTCCCAGAGACGATGGGATGTGCCGCTCTGCAGTATTGTACGGAATAACTTGATTCATACGTCATCGAATACTGCTGAGCGCGCGCGTCTGTTGGCTGTGGGAGAGTGGGAGTCGGGTTTGTGGCTTCAAGCACTTCCGTCATCCACCATAGGTACTATGACGGATGACGCATCGTTTCGGATCGCGGTCTGTCTCCGCTTGGGCGCACCTTGTGTTGCTCCGCATCGGTGTCATTGCGGAGTTTCTGTCGACAGCCTCGGACACCATGGCCTTTCCTGCTGCAAGAGCGCAGGCCGCATAGCGCGACATGCTAGCATCAACGATATTATTCGTCGGGCTCTTGTCACCGCCGGCGTACCGGCAGTATTAGAACCTAGTGGCTTGGTACGTGACGATGGGAAGAGACCAGATGGTATGACGTTGGTGCCGTGGAAGATGGGTAGGCCTCTGGTGTGGGATGCAACATGTGTCGACACCCTTGCGCCATCACATGTTCCAAGTACGGTGGGCTGTGCCGGCGCTGCCGCTGCGGCTGCTGAGGCCCTCAAGCGGCGCAAATACTGTAACCTTATCGGTAATTACAGTTTTGAGCCGTTTGGGGTCGAAACGCTTGGGTCATGGGGTCCGAGTGCGCGTCTCCTTTTTAAGGAAATATCTCGTCGACTAATCGACACTTTGCGTGACCAGAGGGCTGGCTCGTTCTTTGCTCAAAGAATTAGCATTGCCATTCAACGTGGCAATGCTGCCAGTCTTCTGGGCACGTTTCCGGATGACGACGATGCGGAGGAATTCTTCGACGCCTAAGCGTATCTTGTTTTTGTATATTTATTTTTATATAGTTAGGTTTAGTTGTTTTCATGTTTTTAATAAATAGATTATTTAGTTGAATTAAAAATAGCTGGAATTTGATTTTATGAACCATGGTCTACAGATTAAAAATTTTTATTTTTCCTGAGTTGCCATGCAAAACCACTTTCCATTGGAAGTGGTAAGTTAACAATTTTGTAAAACGAACCATAAACATTTTTGTCAATTTTTTTCACACTATTTACTTTACAAGCGGCTTCGCCCTCATGGAAGCTGAAAGTATTCCTATTTGAAACATATAATTATACGTAATATTTTTCCTATATATTAATATATACCAGATATGAATATCCTACGCCAATCATGTTAAATGATAATTGAAACCTGTTGCTAATGAAAGCAGAAATACGAAATATTGTTGCGTTCCTCAATGAAGTAGGTACTTACGGAGATTCGGGAATAATTTTTCATTTCAAGTTATTTATTTAGTGTAAGCTAAGGCAAATTTCTCGATCCATAACGAGATTATGTTCCAGATTCAAAAAGACAGAAGTTGTTTCCTAATGTCGCACCATCTCAGAGTATTCCTAAAAGAAGTTCTGGTAAGGAAATACCAGTACTTATCGCAAAAAATAAAATCAATTGCTCGAGAAAATAGGGACACAGGAAAATAGTTGTTGTATCAAAGAAAGATCTTGGACTGGCCATTGAAAATGAAATAAAAAAGCCGGCCAAGTGCGAGTCGGACTTGCGCACCGAGGGTTCCGTACAAACCTGTAGGTATATATGTAAAAGTTCACCCATCACGAAAATCGAGTAACTAAAAATTAACGGTTTTCGGAATTTTTCCTTTATATGTGCTATTTGACATTGCTTCATGCCAAACAAGAGTCTAGGTCGATTGGAAGTACCCTTTAGGTTTGGATTCCCTCGCAAGTAGTTACGAGTTTGAAAAAAATGTGGCTTAAATTGCTGTTTCTTTTGATTGCGTCGACATAGAAGTTTGATTTTATTACAGCTTTTTAAAGGTAAAATTAAAGACTCAGTTGCCGAAATAATCTTGAACAGCTTCAAAACCATTTACTTAGTAATAAAAACATCGAAACCCTCACAATACGCCCTTTCTTTTGATACGTCAGTACGGTAGGTACAGTCTCCATTTGGTTCTAGTTTTCTCGCTGAATAGTAACCCCATTCAAAATGTATTCATTCTTCTTGCAGGGTGTTTGGGTGGCAAAAGATTATATTATGTTTACCAAATTTCAATTGAATCGGTCCGAATAAAGTCGGATGTGACAGATAGACAGACAACCGAGTGATCCTGTAGGGCTGTTTTTCCACAACAGTGGTTCAGAACCCTAAAAAACTTGTTAACTTTCTGCCTAACCTGGCTTCTAAATAACCACGAATGCTCTTGCCTATGTGAAGTGAAAGTAAATCCTGCGCAAGATGCTGGAAGAAATTCACTCGTACTGACTGATGCGAAAATGGCGTGTTAATTGTAATAAAATCCAGTCATGCAGTTGCGTACTGCTTCTTGAATAAATGAATAAACCTCGGATAAATGAAAGCAAAGCAAAAACAGGTATTTTTAATAGTTTTAGGGAAAATATCGAAATGCCATCGATTTTTGGGGAAACAAAACTACCATAGAGTAATTTCTGCCTTGTGATAGGTCACGTGACGGCACGTGAAGTAACATAGACAATACATCCATTCGTCAGTTTTCTGGCGAGGAGGCAGCGCAGTTTGCTGTTTTATTGAGCGGTCTGCCAAAAAGTGAAAACTGAAAATGTCAGCAGCTAAGCCACAATCACCAAAAGCCAAGCCAAAGGCAACCACCATTGATGCTAAGCAAGCAGCTAAGGAGCATATCTTGGCAGTATCCCGAGACTTCAATTCCCAGCCCCGTCTGAGTGAGTACACCAAATTATCATCTATTTCGGCTAATGTCATATGACATGTCAATGAAAATATCGATTTTACCTTCTGAGTTTCTATGTTAAGGCGCTTGTGGCCTCTCAGCCCTATTTACAAGAACAGGAATTGTGTTTCTTTTATTTTTAAGAACGAAAGATCTAAACTCGTGATATCGTCCAACTCAATGAAAATTATTAGCGACGATGTTGGACAGGAGCCCCATTTCCTTTGATCATCGACTGTCACCTAAATAAAAAAACGCATTTATGCTATACTTTGCTTCTTAATCCGAAAATGTAATTCGTTATCGGAAAAAAACGTCTCCAAGGCATGTCCTTAATTTTTGACTTTGTCACCTGATCACAGGTAGGTACTTATTTTTTTACTACACCAAGAAACAGTCTATAATACATAGTCTTAGTTCTATTGGTGAATACTAAAATATTAAGAAATTGCCCATTTCAGTAGGTACATCTTAATTGATTAGGTACCAAGTGAATTAGTACCAAGGAAGATTTTATCTGTATAATATGACATAATCTATGGGGAGGAGACCATTTGCTTAGAAGATTGAAGGAAATAAGAAAGTATTCATACCCTTTATTTGTCACACAATAGGTACATTGTTTGTTACAAGAACATTCTGCAACCATTATTGCAGACTCTGATAGCAATAGCAATTTTGTAGAATATTAATGAATAAAAGGAAGATCATGTTCTGTGATCAGGCTCCCTCTTCTATAACCTATATGTATACTTTAAATCCAGAGTACAACAAATTGATGTAGTGATTGTTGCATCTTATAATGGATGTCTGTTTCTTCCTTTCTTAGTATAAAGTAAAGTCACTCTCTGACCCTGTCTATTTATCTGCTTACTTCTAAACTATGCAACAGATTTACTAATAGAAATCAAAATAGATGAGGCAGGTTTCTGAACATAAATTTGCATCTGTACGAAGCTAGGGCAGGTAACTCAGTCATATGACCATAATATACATCATTATCTTATTGGAGTAAAATCTGGGTGGTCAGCTGATTTTGTTTACGGAGAATAGCTTGTTTGTAAAGGAACCTAATGATTTTTTTACTCATTCTAAATAAAAGAAATGGCCAAAATCAACAAATAGTTTTACTACTTCATAATGAGAATAGTGAATGATTTTCCAATTGGATTCAATTAGGGCCACCTTTTCAATATTCAGAAAACTCCATCTTGCAAATGATTAGCAGTTGGACATTCAGCTATTGAACTTCAAAACTTATTCCACCCTAATTTGCTAATAGGAAAAACTTTTTGCAAAAAAATACAACCAACTTCCAAAAAAAAACACTACAAAGTAAAAAAAAAAAATAATTTTGGAAGTCGGTGTTTTTGTTAGTTTCTTCGTATTTTGACACTGACTTCCGAAATTAAAGTTATTTTTAACTTTGTAGTTTTTTTTTTTTGGACGTTGGTTGTATTTTTTTGTAAAAAGTTTTTTATTTTTCATTTTTTAGTGGTACCTTACAACACCACTGCAAAATCGCAGAAAAGCAAAATACGCAATTTCGATTACTTGGATGACATAAAACCTTCATCCAAGTAAATGAATTCCGAAATCCGCCCCTAAGACGACCCACTGACCAAATTGCAGCTATTTCGGTTTAAAATCCAAAGTTCGGAACTGATTTTGATAAAATTTAAATGGGAGCAATCTGCAAATATATCCTTTCAGATTAAATAAGATTTTTTCAAATTGGTTCTTAATTGTCGGAGTTATGAGGTAATAAACATAAAAAAAAACAACCAAATTGAGAACCTCCTCCTTTTTGGGAAGTCGGTTAAAAAAAAATCATGGGTAAAAGATAAAATAACAACATTCAATGCAAGAAAATCCTGACAATGACATCATTTCCAAATTGGATTTTTTCCATGTTGATTCAATCAGCTGATTAACTCAGTCGGTCAGTCTTAAGTCTCAACCTACATTTTGACATGGATTGTTCCTAAGATGAGAATGCAAGTTGCATTTGAAAATTTTTATAGGAAGAGAGTTATGGTCAGGCCACATGATTGAGTTGTGCAAACCACTGCACAATTAAGTATGTCAGAAGGCACCAGCCTTCTGACACTTGATTGGTTCATCGGCTAGTAAGCAAGTTGTGATATGATATAGGTTTGGATAGACTTGTTTGATTTATGTATCCTCGACCCCCGTCACCACCTAACCTGGTGATGTGAATGGTGCATCCTAATACTTTCCACAAGAGATGTGCGAGGATGCACAGTGAGGGATGTTTGTTAAGAACCAATAAAATCGCTTCATACCTATCTTTGCTCAGTGCAATCGATTTTATTGGTTCTTGACAAACACATCTCTTGATATGCATTCTTGCACAGGTCTGGTAGAAAATCAGTCTTATGTTAGCATATTTTTAGATACTTTATTGCAATTTATATGAAGAAGTGTGCAACAGCAAATGCTAACCCTATGGATAGACTTAGGCCACAATAATCAGTCCTCTGGTGTATAAAATCAATCAACTTCAACACAACTGAGGTCATAATGTGATAAGATAATAGTTGCTAACACTGTTTCTTACAATATTTGATAGATTTTTCATATTTAACAGGAAAGAAAAGGTGTATTTCTTTTTTTAAATCTCAGTATATCATAAGAACATGTAATTGAAGGCAGCAAGCTGCTATTGCAATTGATAAAATAGTTTTTAGAATTCATTGTAATAAGTCCTGTCAACAAATAGTGTTGTAACAGTTATCAGCCAGCATTTTCCTAAGTGGTGGTTTAAATACTCTAGTGAGGATGCTTGCCGCTTAGCTTTTCACGTAAATATCATCACAACAGTCATCATTGCAAATGGAAATTAAGAAATGTACAAAATTGATCTTTTTGATAGTAGAATTTTTAATGTTATAGTGTCATTTAGCATCCAGTTTAGTTCAAACTATGGTTTTGTCACTTTAACATAGAGCTGGCCTAGGTTAGTAAGGGCGGAGTTTCAATAGAATTTGCGGCCAGCTCACAAGTGGTGTTGTTACAACTTACATATTAGCTGTCATCATAAGTACAAATAGTGATAATAATGTTAGTTTATTTTACATAGAATTAGCAGAAACATGTAGTTGCAAAATTGATAAATAAATAGATAGAGCAGCATCTGCACTCTAGCACTGCATAAAACTACAAGAGTGTAGTAATCTAATGAGGAAAAAGTCAGCCAAACTAGTCAAAAATCTGATGAGAATTTTGTTTAGTTACTCTGAAGACATAATTTCCCCCTACTCTAATTGCCAGTTTAAAGAAAAACTGATTTGCCCATAAAATAAGTGTAGTGTGCATAGTAGTACTCAAGATAAGTTCATATAAAACTTTTATACTATTATCAACCTAAGAAAATAGGTCATCTTCCATCTTGCATACTTAACTGGCTTATGGTCCAATAAAGAATGCTTCATACTCTGTTCAATGAGGAGGATGCATAATAATATGATATAGTTATGTCATAAGTATACTTATACACTTATATGCTTATTTTCAAGTTGAGTAGTTTGTCAGTTTCTGTTATAGTATTTTTAATTTGTAACAATAAGGTCATTAACCCTTTAACTGCTTGGCTAAATATCAATTGTCGTGCCCCTAGCGCGAGGCTACAAATCGACAAAATAATACCTACAATAAATAAGGAGGGGCAATCGTTGTATCGATAAAAAAAAGTCAAAGAATTTTTTATGTTTTTATTTTAAATCAGCCTTATGGCTTCTACAAACAGGCGCGACACAAAGAAACCGCTCATGTTTTTATGTCGCGTGTCGCGCCTGTTTGTAGGACCTTTAAATTAACCACCCTAATCACTTTCTTCGTATCACAATCGTCGTCACCTTCTAATATTCTTAATAATTCCTCAGTAGTCGTCATTATTGAAAATTGAAATGTGACTATTTTATCGACAATGCACAAATACCAACGAACAACATTAATGGAACTTTCCATTCGTTTGATCCGCTTGTGACGTAGGCAGTGGTCGTATTAATGTGACAGCCGCGCTAGACTAACTAGAGAAATATGTTGCAAGCATAGGAGTCAAGGGATGGGAACTAACGTCAAATGTTGGCATTATACAAAGATCGTGAGGGATATTTTTCTTATGAGTAATAAGGAAAAGAATTAATAACACAAGGCAATATGTTAAATTTAACTTTATTTGGTATGACACCGTTTATTTTATGCTGAATGATGCATTATACCTGATTATTTAACTGTTTGTTATTTCGTTTTTAAAATGCGCATTGCATTGTATCCCATCTCTATGGTCATATTTATGCGACGCGCGCGATAGACGCCGAAGAAAATTTCAAGCTGCCAATTACTTATTTTTGTTTAAGTTTTTTGAATGCTTAGAGTTATGACACATAATTTTAAGTAATTGTTGTAAATAATAGCTCTATTTAATAATAGTTTTAGTTGTACCACGCAATTAATAGGACGAAAATAGAACGAAAAAATCATGCATGTTCTCTGTCGCAGAAATACGACACGCGCGGTAGGGACACGGAAATATTTGTCGCATATATGCGACACGCGCGGTTAAAGGGTTAATGTTTTTGATAAGCATGACTTTCTTTTTTTTAGTATTATGTCAAAAAAAAAAAAACAAATCTTATGTCACCGGATTATTGCAAATGCCGTCAGTTTATAATAAAACTCGCGAGATTATAATACACTAGAGAAATTGTGATCAGAATATTTTTTTTACAAAAAATCACATCAAAATTCTATAGTTTATAATCTTTCCGTGTTTTGCTGAGAAATTGTGAAAAGTTCATGCTGTTTACAATTATCCGGTGAAAAAAAAAAAGCATCACAAATGTACCACTATAACTAAACTGACTGTTTCTCGTGTAGCCTACAAGACGGTGTCAGGTGTGAACGGGCCCCTGGTCATCTTGGACGAGGTCAAGTTCCCCAAGTTCTCCGAGATCGTACAGCTCAGACTTGCTGATGGCACCCTCCGCTCCGGTCAGGTATGTTGGACATAGATTCTTTAACTTGTAGATTTTAATCCAAATTATTTATGTACACTGGGAATACTTATATGGCAATACTGGATCAAAACATACTTAATCAACATGGTCCATTGAGCCAGATTTCGGCTAGAAACAGATTTACTTAAATTTTCCATTTCATCCGTTTGCGGATCAATCTACCAGCTGTTGTGTGATCCTGCTGTTTTTAAAATTATACTGATTCCGGCTTTAGGATGAAAAAGCTCCTCTCTGCTCCAGTGGACAGTCAACTTTATCTATACTAATATTATAAAGCAGAAGAGTTTGTTTGTTTGGTTGAACGCGCTAATCTCAGGAACTACTGGTCCGATTTGAAAAATTCTTTCAGTGTTAGATAGCCCATTTATCCAGGAAGGTTATAGGCTATATCATCACGCTAAGACAAATAGGAGGGGAGCATTCATGGAAAATGTGACGCAGACGAAGTTGCGCGGGTCGTCAGCTAGTGCTCAAATAAATGCCTTCTGCAGGTGCTTGAGGTCAGCGGCACCAAGGCCGTGGTCCAGGTGTTCGAGGGTACCTCGGGTATCGACGCCAAGAACACTCTCTGCGAGTTCACCGGCGACATTCTGCGTACTCCCGTCTCTGAAGACATGTTGGGTAAGTCGAAAGCCCATCTGAGAAAATTTTAATTTGTAGAAGAAGTTGCGGATTGACTTATTTATTTATTTAATTAAAGACTATGGAAGACTTACAGCTAAATACAATGGTGATAAGTAACAGTATGATAATCTGACAGCCAATTACAGAGGCCTTAGTGTGAGTTTTTTCGACTCACGTTCGAACGCGTTCGATTGCGAGCGCGTTAGAATTTAGTATGGGAATTTAGTTATAGTGCCACCTGGTGGTCACTCGTAGAACCCAATTTCCCATACTAAATTCTAACGCGCTCGCAATCGAACGCGTTCGAACGTGAGTCGAAAAAACTCACACTAAGGCCTCAGGTCTTCAAGTCTAGAGCTTGTCTGGTATAAATGTACTGTGGAACCAAGTAAGCACACTGCCAAATAATGCCAAAAAATAAACAAAAAGTAAAACATTTCCAAATATGAGCAGATCATCACCTATATGTATTTTCATCATAAAGACGTCCACTGCTGGATATAGGCCTCCCCTAAGCGACGCCACAACAACCGGTCCTGTGGGCTGTGCGTCTCGCATCCATCGTTACCCGCGTCCCTCACCAGCTCATTGGTCCTACTTATTTTCGCCCTTAGGTATTCCCTTAGCAATATGAGGTCGACACGAATCTTACGCAACCAGGTTGGTTTACCTACCCCTGTAGTCTTAATACAAGGTTTCTGACTTTGTAAAATACGATCATCTGGGCGAGATCTGAAATTATGAACTGAAAGATATACAGTGAACATTAGAGATGTATAAAGCGCCGTCCACCACACATCAGTGTTCTCCCCTTCCCTGACGGGACGGACAAAAATCGGTTACACACGATTGTACGAGCTTGCTTTTTCTCCGTTCCGTTCGTCCCGTCAGGAACGAGAACCCGGATGTGTGTGGTGTGGATGGAACGCTTTAAAGTGGAAATTATATTTTTCTGACTGCACGATGCTATTTTCTAAATTTATTTAGTTGTAATCAAAAAAAAATTCCAGATGTAATCAAATTTATACCGAATATATCGATTTAGCCATTTAGAGCTGTTAAATGATCAAGTTAAAGCATTCGATTTAAGTTTCTCTGTCCTTGCACTAGTTTTGTGACTAGGCGGCAATCGGCATTTATTATCACATCTTTGCTAAATTATAGCAAAACGGACTTGATAATTAAAACTTTATGTGACAAAGCATGAATTTTGTCAATATTGATGAAGATGTACCGAAGTCGCTGGTTAAAAGATACCTCAAGCTGCTTTCAGATATACTACGCTATAATATATAGCATAGAGTAAATAGCTCCGGTTAAGTAGCTAAGGCTTTCTAGAGTCGTTAGCTGCGAGAGGCCATTATCAAAAAAAAATAGAGTAAATAGCTCATAGCACAACAATATCGCGCACCATACATCCTACTAATATTATAAATGCGAAAGTTTGTGAGGATGGATGTATGTGTATGCATGTTTGTTACCTTTTCACGAAAAAACATACTGGACGGATTACGATTAAATTTGGTATGTAGGTAGCTGAAGACCCAGAATAACACATAGGCTTTTTATCCCGGGATTCCCGAGGGATCGGGATTTACACGGGAATAACGAGAATTTATACGCGGATGAAGTCGCGGGCGGCCTCTAGTTGTCAATTATTATAGTACAGTACAGTGTGAACGTGTCCATAACAATGTATTATATTATAGCGTAGTCTGAAAGCAGCTTTAGAGTTAATCATATCAGCCGAAAGATATCCATTGCTGGATAAAGACCTGCCCAAAGTGTCGCCAAAACACCCGGTCCTCTGCGTCTTGCATCCATCGGTTACCCGCGACGTTCACCAGGTCCACCACTGCTCTCATTAAATGTATCCAGTTATACCAAGTAGCAAATGGACATTTTAAATTCTTAAAAATTCCCTATTTACCGAATCTCGATACACGCACACACACATTTGATCACACTTTATCAGGTGATCACTATCAAGTGTTTGCTTTGTTACGTAAGACAGTCGTCGCTACGCTCTTCTATCGCATGCGATAATTCCTTAGACTGGGTTTTTCTTCACTATTTTATTGTTTTGTATTCTGTAAAGCTAATTTAGCATCATGAAATGATCATAAATGAAACAATTTTATCAAAAAAATGTATAGTCGTGTTAAATATGTAGAATTTATTTTCTTTCTTTCTTTCTATTTTTTTTTTTTTTTTAGGGATGGGAAATCATCCAATGACTCCTCCCGCTCTGGGTGTTAAGCGGGAGGGAGTGTAAGACTTCTACTGACTAAAACCCATCCATGTTCCTTCATTGCCCTTTGTGTTCCGGAGCCACGGTGTCTCTTGCGAATAATACCGCGACTCCGGAATAATCCCGCGACTCCGGAAATATGTGGTATCAATACATGTAAATCAATTTATTTGCTGTTGTTCAAATCGCCCCAAAAATCGAGTCGTAAGGCGTGCATAAAGAAAGGCCTATGTCCGGTTGTGGACTGCTGATGATGATGATGAAATCGCCCCAAAAATATCCGAGAGAACTGTGTTGAAAACATTCCTCGTCCTCCGTTTCAGAAAGTACATAAGTATCTATTCTTTATCCACCAGGTCGTGTATTCAACGGATCCGGCAAGCCCATCGACAAGGGACCCCCCATCCTGGCTGAGGCCTTCTTGGACATCCAGGGTCAGCCTATCAACCCCTGGTCCCGTATCTACCCTGAGGAGATGATCCAGACTGGTAAGTTTATTAAAATAGTGTAAATAAAGAAACTGGCCACATTTTTACAACAGAAGAACAATAGAATAGAATACTCTTTATTATGTACGCTGGTATAAGTAACAGAAAATATAGATGAAGAATACATTACATACACAATCCTTACACAAACCTTATCGCTAAAAGCGATCTTTTTACGACAACCTTTGCGTCACAGTCTGGAGAGTTGCCCTTTTTCGTGAAGAAACTAAAATTGATGTGTGGCACTTGCCTCTTGTAGGAAATTCCCAATTCTTTGCATACCGGGACGGAATTTTTACGAAATTTTTACTAAAAGACATTCAAACTTATCTAGTCGGAAGGGATTTTTTGACACGGCACTGGAGAGCGCGCCAAGGGATCTCGCGACGGTATGCCGCGGCACGACGCGACATGTCTTGGTACACCGCCGCGGAATCTAAGCGGCTAGTGTGTGCTGACTGGTGGCAAAATCCTCTGCCATTCCGTCCCGGTCTTCACAACCCTTAACTCGTCTTCTCGATGGCTATAACGCAATGAATGTTGCGGATTAGTCGAAATAAAAGTGCCATTGATTGTGTTTAGCTGCAGTTTCCCGCATATCCTAATCATTTGTCCACTTGATGTACTGCATTCCCTCCCAGGTTCCTAACTGTAGTAAATAACGGCGTGGTCTTCCAGGTATCTCCGCTATCGATGTGATGAACTCCATCGCCCGTGGTCAGAAGATCCCCATCTTCTCGGCTGCCGGTCTGCCCCACAACGAAATTGCCGCTCAGATCTGTAGACAGGCTGGTCTTGTCAAGGTGAGAAACATTACTAAATTATTTTGTATTACAAAAATACAAATTGTTTTTATTCGGAACAACATATAGGAACCAATTTTGTTAGTACAACTTACATACAAGGGTTAGTAAACAAAACAACAAAACAAGAAGTAACCTATATTTCTAGAAAAAAAACAAGTTCATTATGTAATTCAGAAAATATTTTATGTAAGCTGTGATGCATGAAAAGTAAAATTAAAAAGAGGAGGACAAAATAACAATGCAACATTTCATTTAAGTGTTTTAATTAATCAATTAAGGTGGAAGCGCCAGGGTAGCCCGCGAAATTAAAATATTTTTATGTTTTTTTGCAATTTGCCGGTCAGTGTGAAGCTGTATGTTAAACAGAATACGGTTCGCGATCGTAAAGAGCATTTATCTAAAGGATTATAACCATTTGAATCATCAATATAACCGTATAAATATAATATTTATAATAAAAAATATTTGAATTTCGCGGGCTACCCTGGAGCTTCCACCTTAAGTAGATCAAAAGTATTTTAAGTCGTTCTCTATGTTATAGGCTATTGGTTACCACAAACAATTTACACATTTAATTTCCCCTACCAGATGTCCGGCAAATCGGTGATAGACGATCACGAGGACAACTTCGCCATCGTGTTCGCCGCTATGGGTGTGAACATGGAGACCGCTCGTTTCTTCAAGCAGGACTTCGAGGAGAACGGTTCCATGGAGAACGTGTGCCTGTTCTTGAACTTGGCCAACGACCCTACCATCGAGAGAATCATCACCCCGCGTCTGGCCTTGACTGCTGCCGAGTTCTTGGCCTACCAGTGTGAGGTGAGGGGACTTTTTATTTATTTTCTGGTTAATTTACTGGTGGCTCAAGAAAAGGATACCTGGAGAAAATTGACGAGGCCTTAACCAAGCTCTTTAATTCTTATAAGATAAGTCTTCTATTGATTTATGTAAACAAGCATTGTCAAATCTAATTTGAAGAGGGATAACATTCAATCCTTATCCCTTCAAAAAAACAAGCATCCTACTGTCATCTTGGCAATTTGGTTACTGTTACCCTGAATAAGGGACTACTCACACTTATTCAGTTCTATTCAGCTTATGCCCCCCATAGCAAACAACGATTTTGTATGGAGACGCGTACGCGTCCGTTCAGTTTTCCGCGTCTATTCAGCTTTCGTGGCAAACAAGCATAAAATGAGGACAAATGTTGTAATATCATGCAAGTGCTATAGATAGAGTTCAGCGTTGTTACTACTAGTTAATTTACGACGCTGTGATGATTCTACCAACTTCTTCTTCTTGTATTCAACTATTGTTAAACTATTTAAAATATCTGTACAGAAACACGTGCTGGTCATCTTGACTGACATGTCCTCATACGCCGAGGCTCTGCGTGAGGTGTCGGCCGCCCGAGAGGAGGTGCCCGGACGTCGTGGTTTCCCAGGTTTGTACTGCTTTTGTGACCTTTGTAACTTCAAAAGTATGCCCCCTTTATTTTTTCCATTTCTAAAACAAATATGGGCAGCGGTTATAAACAGAAATAAGATGCTGCCTCTAGTTCTTTGGCTGAGAAAAACAAAGCGAGCCTAGGCTAATATCGGTCATATTCACATTGCAGTGGGCGTGCAAAACGAGAACATTCCATTTTGTACGGTCTTTCGCGATTACAGTAACAGAGTCCGCCAATTTCCGAATATGGTGTCAAAAATCGAAGAAACAAAACTTAAAAGTTATTTTATACTTTGTATTGTTTTAATTTGGAAGTCGGTTGTAATTTTATTTTTCCATTTCAAATCAAGAGTGGTGGCCTCAAGTTTGAATAAAATGTGTACTAAAATATGACGTCACACCAGTTTGCACCGGTATCTTTTTAATTTTTTGTTTACGCGCAAAAAGAAAAAAATGCATGTCCATAATTTGTAATGGACTAATTTTTTTTCAGGAAAGTACCCAATAGGCTAGATTCCACCATCCACAAATTGCAAAACTATTTAGTCCGTCAGTTAGAGTATTGAAAAATAATGGACACGTAATTTTTGTTTTTGTAAATCAATGAAAATTGACAAAGATAAAACGCATCAAAACTCGGGAGCTCGTGACGTCACGACTCACTAAAAATTATGCGAAGGTGTGACGTATTGAGAATTTTAAAAGCGTCGTAACTTCGTCAATTTTGGTTCCCGTAACAAAAAAATATAATGGGTCAAATATTTTTTGATAATCTAACTGACGGACTAATTAGATTTTTTCAGGACACAAGCCTATTGATTTCTAACTAAGTGCTTTTTCCCCAGGTTACATGTACACGGATTTGGCCACCATCTACGAGCGTGCCGGACGTGTAGAGGGCAGGAACGGCTCCATCACTCAGATCCCCATTCTGACTATGCCCAACGACGACATTACCCATCCTATTCCTGACTTGACAGGTTATATTACTGAGGGACAGGTAAGATCCAACTTTCAGACTTTCTAAAAATTGTCTATTTATTTATTTCTGTCTCTATCGCAGACCTAATTGTCACGTAAACACGTGACAGTATGAGATTTAACAATTTATATAAATTAAAAATGAATCCCTATTTTCCTTGGTCATTGCATCACGCGTGGACGGCTGGGCCGATTTCGCTAATTCTTTTTTTGTTGTGTTTGTTAATGTCAGTAGAAGGTTCTTATGAAAATCTATACTAATATTATAAACCAGAAGAGTTTGTTTGGATGAACGCGCTAATCTCAGAAACTGCTGGTCCGATTTGAAAAATTATTTCAGTGTTAGATAGCCTATTTATCAAGGAAGGTTATAGACTATATATCATCACGCTAAGACAAATAGGAGCGGAGCATTAGTGGCAAATGTGACGAAGTTGCGCGGGTCAGCTAGTAAAAAATAATAAAGTTCCCAGTTAACGGGAGTGAAGCCGCGGGTGACAGCTAGTTATTTATAATTTCACGTTTTTGTTAAAATAGAATCGCATTTGCATTTTCTAGTATTTCTTTCAATATTTTGAGTATTTGTCTTGAAGAGTACTTGCGGTACAGAAGTACACAAAGAATACTCTTTGAAAACCATAACAACTTAGCGCTCCTACGCACTAGCGGTCAGCCGCGGCAGCGGCCAACCGCGCCTTTCCAGTTTAAAATGCAAGCACTTGTCATTTAATTTCGGATAAGTGCATACAATCACTAGCGGTTGCATTTTAACTCCCGCGGCCAACCTCTAGTGCGTAGGAGCGCTTACAGATTTTCTTTTCCCAAACAATCCAAAGATATTAACACAGGTAGCTTATTATAATATGTAGGTAAGTAATTAAATCTCGTGTTACGGTGTTTATTATCGAACTTCTCCGAAACAGCTTGACCGATTTTCATGTCATTTTGTGTGTATTTTTGGTACGTCTGAAAATAGGTCCTAAGCTATTTTATTTTTTTTTATATGGCAAAAGAATGGTTGCCCGGTCAGCTAGTAAGTACATTATTATGGTGTTACAAAAGGTTTCTTCGATAGTTCTCAATACAATTTCAGTTGATTGCAATAAACATTTTAAGCTCATTTACCAAATGCTAGAAACGAATTTCTTATTTGTATGTCTGGTAAATCAATCGAAACCATAACTTGTACGATTTTGTTCCCCTAACGAAAAACAACCGTTCTGTAACCTCGCTTGTTGCCCTACAGATCTACGTGGACCGTCAGCTGCACAACAGACAGATCTACCCTCCAGTCAACGTGCTGCCTTCTCTGTCTCGTCTCATGAAATCCGCCATCGGCGAGGGCATGACCCGCAAGGATCACTCTGATGTGTCCAACCAGCTGGTAAGAAAATACTTCAAAATCAATTAGGAAAGTAATGGAAGATTGTTTAAATTGGTTTTGGGAATAGCATTATTTCTCTTTTTTTTTTTCACTGTAATCGCGACTCACAGGCTCTGTTTCGTGAATGAAGATTATTTAAATATTCAAGCGACTAAACATGCATCATTGTTGCAACAGCAAATCACATCACTTGACTCGCCTATAATTTATTTCCTGAAACTGTTACCAAACGAATAGTGGCGGAAAACGGTTTTATGTAGAGGACTTAAGAGCTGCAAATGCGCAAATATTCCGTGCGCTGCTGCTTTGTGATAGTATGTGCGGTCGTTCGGCCGCTATCGCTATAGGTTGATGGGGCCCGCCTGCAGTGGCCGGGCCGACCTGCAGGTTTAGTCTGTAGAAATCTGACATAACGTTATCCCCTTTATGGATTACTACTTAAAAAACTTAATACCACGCTTGGAAAGGATTAATCTTGTTACTATGTTAATGTGAGAAAGTCCTTCCTACCTTTCCATCAGTTAAATACGTAATGATCAGCTGATTAACGTGCCTTTCCCCCGCAGTACGCCTGCTACGCCATCGGTAAGGACGTGCAAGCCATGAAGGCGGTGGTGGGCGAGGAGGCGCTGACGCCCGACGACCTGCTGTACCTCGAGTTCCTCACCAAGTTCGAGAGGAACTTCATCTCTCAGGTATGTACAAGACAAAAGCTAAATTGAGGCGACGACATAAGCCAGCGTCCTTGAAGGAACTAAACGCGCACTCGTTTCACACACGCGGCGACCAAAATATTCCGTTTTTTTTTGTTTGAACTTTTCCTATTATGAATTTAAAAAATTGGCGGTGATCATAATGTAGATAATTAAGTTGGAGATAGTGCTAATTCCATTAAAATACGCTCGGCGGTTTTGGTCCGATTGTCGTTTTTATGTAATTTATTTTGAAGACACAAAAATTAATTACATTATGTTGAACAAATAAAACTTATATTTTTTCCAAGAAATTACGACTAGCGGTTTAGATATGATTCTGATTTTAAAATCAGCTTTTGCGTCTTATTATGTAGTTGGACAGGTTTTCAGCCTAGGCCCTAGAGTTTGATAAATTACTCAACTTCATTTGCCTTCTTCTTCTTCATCAGGAGGTCCATTCTCGTACTTTAAAAGCGACTAATTTGAAGTCGCAATATCTATCACGTGAAATCTCTGTACTTACTACATCTCAGGTACTCTCTACCTACGCGGAATTTAGAAATTTTATCCAAAAGAAGATTTAGTATATGCCAGGAAATGCGTCGCAGACTGCTGCCCGCTCAATCTCTTTAACCTCGCCAGATCTCGTCCAAAGTATGTTTTGGGATTGATCACGAAAAATTGACCAAGATCTCCCGTAATACAATTATGCATTCGGCACTTTAGTGTGTCAATTTGCCACGTTTTCAAGGTCGGGTCTTTAGGAAAACGTGTTCATAGTAATGAGCCTTTGAGAAGTTTTCATTTTAGTAAAGTTACACCTTGTTTACACATAAACCATGTCTCGTTTCCAGGGTAACTACGAAAACCGCACAGTGTTCGAGTCCCTGGACATCGGCTGGCAGCTGCTGCGTATCTTCCCCAAGGAGATGCTGAAGCGTATCCCCGCCTCCATCCTCGCCGAGTTCTACCCGAGGGACTCGCGCCACTAAGCGGCCGCACCCAGCGTCGGAGCTAGCTGCACGGCACGACTCGCTTCTATGGGCAACATTGACATCGTAAAATCAAGCAATACTCTGTGATGCCACTCAATTGCCGAGCAGATAATAAATTAGGTAATTACATGGGGCAATTAGGGGCAATATAAACTAGGATTGCTGGTGCCTCTGGCAACTGTAGCTGTAAAATATTGCTGGGAAATATGCCCATACAAGTGCAACGATCAACGTGCCAGATATATCTAACGAATAAGAAATATGCCCATACAAGTGCAACGATCAACGTGCCAGATATATCTAACGAATAAGACCCCAGGCTAGCACTCCGACCATGATATTCTTGTAAGATAAAATACTGTTTAATAGTAAGTTGTTAATAGTTTATTATAATGTATTACATACATGTATTATGATCATGTGCAAAATTATATAAACGCGTTTAAATCGTAAGTAACAGCCAACGCATTGCTGGACACAACCGATTTGTGTATATATTTTCATCGTTGATATCTTAGAATGTACTGAGCAGTTAAATTATTATGTATTTGAATAGATGCCATTTAATTGTCTTTATTTTATTTTGGTGCTTCGGACACAGTATAAACGATATTTAAAGCTAAAAGAAAAGTTATTTTTGTGTGCACAAATTGTTGACATGTGTTCAAATTATATGTAATAATCGAAATCTGTTGTAAATCAAGATGTTACTATTTATTGTGTGATATCGCTTGAACTTCCGCCGTTTGTGATGTGACAAATGTTTATGTAATGTAAATAAAACAATAGCCCAGTAACGACACGTTACATTCCAAATTAAGTTTTCCTGTTCACTCCAGCTAGATTCTGTTTTCAGCTAATTAAAGTGAATTAGGATACTGTTGTTTTCAATGGAAATAAAAATATAGAAAGTTAAAAATTGTTTGTTTCTCTATACATACGTAATGGTGCTCCCACATTGCCGTTATAAAATGTTTGTAAACATTTTATAACACCAAAACATTTACTAACAAATGTTAACAATTGTTGCACTTTGTTAGAAACTGTTACATGTTATAAGTGCTCCTACACTAATAGAAAATGTTTACTAATGTAATAAAAGGTAACACATGTTTTATTTTGTTATAATTTGTTAACTAACATTACTAAACATTTTCTAACATGAAAACATTTTTTAACATTTGTTATATAATGTTAGCCAACAAATGTTTACTAACGTTACTAAACAATTTCTAACGGCAATGTGGGAGCACCATAACATCTGCTACGGGAAACCGCAAACAAGCAACGAAGCAACGTATAAAAACGCTCTCATCATTATCCTACTGCCCTTGTTAATCCTATGTTACTTGGGGCCGGCACAACACGTTTTCTTACATGCACTCTTGTCTACCGTCACGTATCATACATTTCCTCTAACAATCCATGGTCAAACATGGACATCCGTGACTACCGCAGGACCACAATCCCCAATAGCTCCCATATTTGTTATATAATTAGTACCTACTCAATTTACTGATTGGTACTCTTAATCAAATAAATTGGTAAATCAACGATATCTTTCGCGCGCTCGTTCAACAGGACCACGACTTCGAATGTTGATTCCATTATTTGTCGTCCGTCATTTTGACACGCGAACTATCTATCCGTGATTTTATTCCGATTTTACCGGTAAAATGTCGAAATTCAACGTTGAAACCGCTCTCAGCGATTTGTCAAAGAAAGTTGCAGCGTTGACAGCAAAAATTGCGACTCAAACAGCTGTAATTGAGGCGCAAAACAAGATAATTGAAGATCATCAGCATAAGATCGATAATTACTTCGTCATCGTTACGGAACAAACGAGGTTAATCGCAGATTTGCGTACCAAAATTGAGAAACTCGAAGTTCAAGTTTCAATTGAAGCTTCGAAGAGTGAGACGGATAAACCTGTCGTGGTTGCAAATACACCAAGGGCAAGTGAGACAAGCGGTACGAGTGAACCACAGAAGAAGGAGACGGAACGTGCGCGCCGAGCAACCGAACGCGAGCGGGCTAAGGCTAAGGCTGCGGCCATAACTCATAAGAAGAGCGAGCGTTTGTCCGAAGCGGCGGAGCTATCCTTAGAGGAAAATGATACGCATGAAGAATGGAAAATGGTCAATTATAGCAAAAAACGAACCAACAAAGTTAATAATTTGGTACGAAAAGGCGGGAATTCGCAAATTTCCACGCTTCAGGCGATTGAGAAGAAGAAATTCTTGCATGTCTGGTCGTTGCATCCAGACACTACTGAAAAGGCAATAAGCGATCACATTACGGAAATCTGTGGATCAACTGATATTAAAATTGAGAAGATAATCCCGAAAACTACTAGGGACTATGCGTCTTTTATGGTTGGAGTGAAGGAATCACTTTTTGAAAAAATAAACAACGTTGATAGTTGGCCAGTAAATGCGCAATTTAACCAATGGGTGTGGTTTCGGAACTCCTTTAAGCCATCAAAAGGCAGTCAAGGTAAGAAATGAGTACATCCGCGTGTACTACCAGAACGTTAGAGGATTGCGGACGAAGACAAAAACTTTTTATAATAATGTTTTAGCATCGACTTACGACCTTTTTGCAATTACGGAATCAGGTCTCAATATTGGAATTCATGATGGAGAACTAATTCCAAAGGATTACAACATATTACGATGTGATCGAGCGGACGGGCGAAAGCAAGGAGGAGTATTTTTAGCGGCTTCTCAGCGATATAGCTTAAATCGCGTTTCTATTGACAACGTGGACAATGCCTTATTTGAGATCGTGTGTGCGACAGTTCATCAACTTAACCATTTTTTGTTCTTTTGTTGTGTTGTTTACATTCCGCCAAAATGTCACGCTAATGAATATATGCAATTATTCCATATATTAGAGAATGTGTGTGTTAAATATGATAAAGTTTTAGTATTGGGTGATTTCAATATGCCTTCTGCGACCATGGAAATACAAAGTTACTTGGACTACTTTATTGCTTACTGTGGATTTCGGCAGGTAAATAATTTGGTTAATATTAATGATCGTATATTAGATTTGGTATTGTCAACGTGTGAGTTGAGTGACTTAGGGGTACAACTGTCTGAGGAACCCATTGATGTTCAACACCCGCCACTGGTCATTAGCGCCAAGCTTTCCGATCGGGAACCAGAGGGTAGCGGGGAGTTTGCTAGAATAGACAGGGATGGTGTTTCGGGACTTCATAAAAACAGATGGAAGTTTAATAAAGCAGATTTTTTTAGTTTATACCATTCTTTTATGTTACTAGATTGGGAATTATTGTTTAAAATTAAAAACTCGGAAGCGGCCTTGAATTACTTTTATAAAAAGGTATATGGTGTCCTTGACCAGTGTGTTCCTAAGAAAAACCTTAAAGTTATTAAGAAAAGGTCTAGGTTTCGTTATCCAGATTGGTACACAGCTGATTTGATAAGTGATATCAAACGCAAGTGGCGTTATCATAAATTATATAAAACGACTGGTTCCCGGAGCGATTATGAAGCGTTTTCTCGTTATCGTTCTCTAGTAAAAATTAAGATCGCTTCAACGCATGAAGCCTACCAAAACCGACTTCAGAATAACCTTAAGACTGATCCGAAGTCGTTCTGGAGCATGATAAGGAGTAAACAAGCTAGGCGCAATAAACCTAAAGTCACGAAGGACGAAGCTTATTGCTGAAGGATGAGGAATGTGCGGAGTGTTTTGCCTCTTATTTCCACTCGGTGTACAGCCCGCAGCGGCCGACGCTGGACCCCCGGGCCGCGGAGTGCGCGGGCGGCGGGGTGGCGGGGGCGGCGCGCGTGCACGTCGACCGCGTCAGCGCGCGAGACCTGCGCGCCGCGCTTCTGCGCCTCAAGCCCAAGCGCTCAGTAGGCCCGGACGGTATACCACCTTACATCGTCAAAGATTGTCGCATGGTTTTTGAGGAGCCCTTGCTGTACATTTTCAACTTGTGCTTGCAGGAGGGTCACTACCCGGACGAGTGGAAGATTACGAGAGTTATTCCGGTTCCTAAAGGAGGTGCGGGCTCTGACGTGAGTGGATACCGACCGGTGGCGGTGCTGTCTGCGTTCGCCAAGGTATTTGAGTCAGTATTGCATAAAAGTATATATACGCAGGTGAGCTCTCGGTTAACGGACGCACAACACGGTTTTAGGCCGGGTCGCAGTACGGGGGGCAACTTACTGTCCTTTGTTACCTACTTGGCGCCCTCTATTGACGCTGGGGGGCAGGTGGATGTGGCATATTTTGACTTCCAGAAAGCATTTGATACTGTGGATAATGATGTACTTTTATGCAAGCTCGCTGCTGTGGGATTCACACCGCACTTGCTTGAGTTTTTTGCGAGTTACCTTGGCGAGCGCCGACAGTACGTCGAGTATGCAGGGCATGACTCCAGGCCCTACTACACGTTCTCAGGCGTGAGTCAAGGAAGTAATATCGGACCATTGGAATTTATATTGGTGGTGAACGATCTGCCGACTGTGGTCAAAGAGGCGAAGTGTCTGTTGTTTGCTGATGACTTAAAGTTATTTTTAGCTGTTAAAGATGAGGCTGATTGTAATCGGCTCCAATCAGACATTAACAATGTAGTCCAATGGAGTAAATCAAATAAACTCCATTTTAATCCGAATAAGTGCTGTGTGATGAGTTACAGCCGTGCGCGTACTCCATTACATCATCAGTACGAGATGGACACGGAGGTAATGCCTCGCGTCACACAGGTGCGGGACCTGGGCGTGCAGATGGTGCCGGAGTTGACGTTCCGCAAGCATATAGTTGAGGTGTGTGGCAGGGCTTTCAGAAATCTCGGGTTTATCTTGAGGCAATGTAAGGATTTTAGCGATATGGCTGCTGTGAAGGTTTTGTATAATGCACTGGTACGGAGCCACCTGGAAACCAGTGCAATTATTTGGAACCCTCATGAGGGAAAGTACTGCCTCATGTTGGAGAAAATACAGAACAAGTTTGCGAGGTTTCTGTATTTGAAACAATATGGGGTTTACCCTTTTTATCCCCTCATGTACCCGAGTCTGTTCGTCCTGGGCATGGTCGGGTACACCAGGCTGGATGTAAGAAGAGACGTCGCGCTAGTCAAGTATGTGGCTAGCGTACTGCTAGGTTTGCTGCACCACCCAGAGGTGCTGGAGGCGCTGCGGCTGTGCGCGCCGGATGGGTGTGTGGGCGCGCGCCGCCGCCCCGCTCTGTTAGATGTACCATTGGCTAGAACAAACTTGCTCAAGTTTACCCCTTTGTCACGAGCCATACGTTTGATTAATAGTATTACGATATCGGAAGATATATTTGGCCAAAACCTGCCGAGATTTATAAGAGCAGCGCAAATCCTAATGGAAAAAGGTCTAGTTCACATAAATAATGGTGACTGAATTTAATTAATGTACCTATGTAATGTAAGTTTATTTTATATATTAGTTATAACACCGCCTTGGATTTAACTGTAAAGGTGTTATAATTATTTAATGATTAAATAAATAAATAAATAAATAAGCTTGAGGAGCTTGTCGCTTTCCTCAAACCAGTATAGAAAACTAGCTGACCCGTGCAACGTCGTCTGCGTAACATTTTTCATTACTGCGCCGCTCCTATGGGTCTTAGCGTGATGATATAATATATCATCACGCTAAGACCCATACCAGTAATAGCCTATAGCCTTCCTCGATAAATGGGCTATCTAACACTGAAATAATTTTTAAATCGGACCAGTAATTCCTGAGATTAGCGCGTTCAACCAAACAAACAAACACTCTTCTGCTTTATAATATTAGTATAGATTAGTACCCTGCCAGATGCCGTTGGTGGGGGGATGGTGGTGGTCACGGTGTTTTTTCATTTCTAAATAATTAACCTATTAAAAACTGGGATTTCTTCCCAAGATACAAAATTTAGTGCTCCTAAGGAAGTCATAGTGACCAAAAATTCAGATTCTGTTTACATACTAAATCTCCGCGTGTAACCCGGCTACTCTATTCTGTAAATAACTATTTCAATATCGAAATAGTTTGTCGATTCTGTCGACATCTCACCGTGATCACCTAAGTGGAAGCAATATAATGTCATATAAATGGTACAATAACGTTTTTTATTTAACTTTCAGGATTATGAATATGGTTTTATAATAGTTTTTATACGTAAATATAACGCAGGCTTGGGCGCATATTATATAACATTTGAATCGTGTAACGGTCGTTTTGCGGTCGTATCAGTGACAATTACGTTGGGTAAAAATTGCATAGACGTTGTAAGTTTAACTAGTAAGGTTTGTAATCGTTTCTAGTTATCTCTTACATATAACTAAAACTATACCATCGTATAGACGTATACTTTTGGTTACCTATACTATACTGATGTTCAGTGGTGCAAGCTAGACCATTTGATTATTTTTTTTACTTGGCAATAAAACTTGAAAAAAGGTAAGTCAAATGTTTTAATACTCATTATAATTTATTAATTTAATGTAGAGAAAGCTTATTGTGGTGACAGATGAAGAGCGGTGACTTATACTTGGGAATTAAAATTTTTCGATGAAATGTAGGGTTATTTTTGTTAATATTTTAATGGGCCTTCATAATCTTTGTATTTCAATATTGTTTATAAAAATAAAATAAATTAATGGTCGTCAATAATCACCGCCATACTACCGATACACATTCGGCGACTGCATTTAGACCTGTATATAACTATTGGTCTTATAGATGTTTTTAAACAATTTATGGCACCCACCATGACGGTTGCAATTAGAGTTCTGTTGGAAAATCGAAAAACACCTTTGTGTATAGTAAGTCTTTATGTTTTAATTGCAGGGACATCATGGTGACCTTTTTTGACGTTGATAAGTTTTAAACAAAAAGGGACTTAAAATTGCTCAAACATTTAAAATGGCCATGGAAATAGTTTTATCCCCCGCGGCTTCGCTCCCGTTTTACCCGCATAATGCTCGTTCCCGTGGAAAAAAAAACTGTCATATGTCCGTCTTCTGATTCTAAGCTACCCCCCCCCCACCAATTTTCTGCCAAAACTTTCAATTGATGTGTTCGGTAAAATAGCAATATTGTTTTGTTTTAGAAATGGCCTACAAAATTGTACATACTTTCGCGTTGGAAAGGGGAAAATTAGTTTTTATCAGCGGTACCAAGACGAAAACTGACGAAAAGAGGATGAGCGAAACAACTTTGATTTGTAGAGCACAGTCCCAATACCCTGAACTTGTCCTGACTGTATGCAGCCTTCACCGTATTAAATGTTGAAAAATGTACGGAACCACTTTCATTTTTACCCTTTTGTTCTTGACTCTGCCCAGTTTTATTCAGATTAAAAGTGGGTATAGTTGTTGTATTGAATAATTGATATTTTTAATCAACTTTTCTTCTAAAACCCCCACTTCGCTAACTTTTTTTCCACTTTTCGGAATCCATAATATAATTTATTATTATTTTTAATGAAAAATGGCGACTAAGTTATATAAAAGTTACTAGTTATCATCTAAATGATTAATTAACTTATACACGTTATATTAGAATAATGTTTCAAACTAAACGTTACTTAAATGTAGAATTATACAACATAATATAACGATTTTATAATAGTTAATTATAAAATCGTTACATCACTGTTTGTCATTTAAGTTTTGAGTAAAAGGCTCTTAATTTACAAATCATGGCGACTCATTACTATTTTCCGACTGAAACGTTAACTCGACTTAAAGTTATAATATCGTCATATAAAATTATTGAGATGACGTTCACCAAACACATTAATATGACTTAAATTATATATAACTAGCTGACCCGTGCCCACTTCGTTGGGCGGTAAACATTTTAACTTCTGATGAAATGATGAGTGTGGTTCGGTTAGTACTGAGTGCTATGATTTATTTCCTGACTGCCAAATGGAGGGTTTTGTTTTTATGTATGTAGCTAGGCTAGCGAGCCGCTGCGAGTGCTCAGCGCTAGACTCCCTATCCCTTGTTGCAGAGACATGCTGCTTTAAATCACTGAGACGTGCACGTTCAGCGCTAGATTCCCGAGCACGGACCTGCGATGTTCTCCAGCTTTGGTTAGCAAGCCGCTGTGAACGCTCGGAGCTAGATTTCCCAGCGCGTGCTTGCGAAATATTTTCTCTATTCCTCGAGAGGCGCAGATGATCTGCCGTACGGCGTACTCGAGCTGCTCTTGTCTCATGTCTGGGATGTCTGACGGGAAAGTTGAGATTTCCTTTTAGGCATGATAAACAATCGCTGAAACTGTCCGATATCCCAAAAAACAGCAGCAGGCTTCGAACTCGAAGAATGAGAACGAAGTAATATTGTAACTGTGTTTTGAGAAACCGAGCAACCAAAATAATAGACCAACAACATTCAACCAACATTCAACCAACTACGTACAACTCACGTACCTAACGACAAAAGTTAAATAATAACTGGAGAGGGTCATTAATCCGCGGAAAATCCGATTCAGAAAAATTACGTAAAATAAATTTTGCACAAAGCATGTTCTAATGCGGTTCGTGAATGGACGGCGCGGGCGGCGTTTTGCGATTTAGTAATTTTATATTATCTTCGAAACTATTCAACCAATTGACATACTGTTTCGGGCAAATCGTATCTCTATGATGTTCTTGTGATCATTATAAAATTTTTTTCGATAAGGATTAATATTTTGTTGTTTAAAAAATCGTTCAAAGATAAGTACATCAAAAAATACTTTTTTTAACACATAAAAGCTACTATATCTGCTAAAATATAAAAGATAGAAATATGGTGCCGCGGACTTTTTTGTAGAACTATTCAAAGCGGACCAGGTTGCCATACATTGTTTTCAATTATATACAACTGTTAAGGCAGCGCACGCAAATAACTCTGTTGTAAGAGCAATTTTTTTCCGCCTGGATAGACAAAAATTGAGATAGTTCGGCTAATATGCATGATATCTTTATAATTTATAGCCTATAGCATTCCTCAATAAATGGGCTATCTAACACTGAAGAATTTTTCAAATCGGACCAGTAGTTCCTGAGATTACCCCCTACATACAAACTTACAAACTTACAAACTTACAAACTTACAAACAATTTTACCTCTTTATAATATTAGTATAGACTAATCCGTCGAACTGAATACTACTTTACAACTGTTGAGTTGCTGCAAAACTATTATAAAGCCCTTACATGTCTGTTAGTTGTATAATTCTAATATTATACAACTGTTTTGCTAGTTGGGGTGAACGACAAGTGAGCTGCCATGCCATCTTCTTTGTATGGTTCTCTTGTCATTCACTTCTCAGTTACTTCGAGTGACTAAGCTCACTTTGCGAGCTTTATAACACACTAGCTGACTCGCGCAACTGCGTCTGCGTCACATTTTCCATTACTGCTCCGCTCCCATTGGTCTTTGCGTGATGATATATAGCCTATAACCTTCCTCGATAAATGGGCTATCTAACACTGAAAGAGTTTTTCAAATCGGACCAGTAGTTCCTGAGATTACCCCCTACATACAAACTTACAAACAAATGTTACCTCTTTATAATATTAGTATTGACAACATAAAGGTCTTATGTTTATGTCACAGGAAAGTGGCAAACGCCGTAAGATTGTAAAATATCGCGTGTAATTGTAGACCTATTTTTAACCGACTTCCCCAAAAAGGAGGAGGTTCTCAATTCGGTTGTATGTTTTTTTTTTCTAAATAAAACACGTATATACAGAAAACTTGAATTTGGATGGGATTTACTTTGTAGGTACAAAACGATTTTTCATAGTATGAGACAGTATAATCTCGTCACGATTTATTACAATCTTACAGAGTGCCATTTTCCGGTGACATTTATACGAACTTCATAATCACCTCGGGTATCGCTGTCGAGACACGAAAATGTTGTTATACAGAATAGAATAGCACAGTCAATTCTTGAATGGTTTGCGAAACGTATTACATTATTCACATCCACACTATCAGTAGGTAATTATCTCATCATTGTTTTTCGCCATTTTATATCAAGATTAAACAGACAAAATAAACGTGGTAGCGAATATAGGCGTTATGCTCTATTATCGCCGCTGTAGAATGATAACCTCGTATGTATCCAAACTTCACAGGAAACAAAAAATGATTCATTTCATTTCGTCATGTTTAAAATAAATAACAGGTTTTCGTTTTACTCCAAAAAGATGGCACTTGTAGTCACATATTAGGTTCACGGTTTTGCCTTATTGGAAACTAGGTACCTGTTGCCCGCAGCTTCGCCCGTTTGACAAATAATATACTAAAACCTTCCTCGAGAACCACTCTATCCATTGGTGAAAACAGCATGAAAATCGGTGCAGCAGTTCTTGAGTTTATCGCGAACAGACAAACAGACGCGGCGGAGGACTTTGTTTTACAGCATGTAGTGATGGCGATGATGTCATTTTTTTCACAAAAAAAAAATATCATTTATTTGACATCGTGAACTTCGTGAAGTCGTTATATCTGTTTAAATTATGTGCTGGTTTGCAAGTGTTTTACACGTGCAGCCTGTGGACCAACTATTCTCAGCGGGCTATCAGCGCCCTACGGGTCCAGTATGATAACGGGTTCAGGATGTTCATGGGGCTGCCTCGTTTCTGCAGTGCATCAGGTATCACACCAGAGTATCAGGTGCACAAGCACACGTCGATCGCTTTCATGCCATCGATAGACGGAAATCTGCCTCTTTGCTCGGCTGAGTGCGGGTCAGCTCCAACTCCATCCTGAAGATCATAACGGGGAGGTGCGACTCTCCTTTGTTACGGGATGTTGTTCGGAGATGTATCTCGAACAACATCCTTGTCTCTAAATAGATTTTAAGTTTACTAACATAGGAATAAGTTATCTTTTTGTTTACTAACCCATATGGATATTGCTTATCCGCGAGCGAGTGTTGGCTCGTGAAAGCGGAAGCGGGCAAGCCTTGGCTTAAAACCATAGACGTACGAACTTATAGTAGGTACGCGGTTTTTGTGTGAGTAGCTTCGAAAAGCAGTCATTTTCGCTACAAAATAGCACTCAACGTGTCACAAAACAAAATGATGGCTCGTGGCTTGCGGCTCCCGGCGTTGTCAGACATGCCAGCCGAGGCGAGCTACGAGCAAATTTTGAAACCTGTTGTATCGCTAACGAACTTACTCGTCGAGCCAGAAGTCCGCGTACTTACGGTGACACACGAGAGAAAAAGGTCGTCGAGCCAGAAGTCCGCGTACTTACGGTGACACACGAGAGAAAAAGGTCGTCGAGCCAGAAGTCCGCGTACTTACGGTGACACACGAGAGAAAAAGGTCGTCGAGCCAGAAGTCCGCGTACCTACTTGCTCGTCCGTCTTTCACCCAGTTAAGACAATCGCATCAAAATAGCTAAAGTTGGGAGAATGAAGAATGGAAAGTTTTTGGTGTAGGTACCTACTTAAGTATTTAATTTAATTGAAAATATTATGTAAATAACAAACAGTGGCAGCGTAACTTGCACAAAACTTAAGCACAGAATAAAACAATTGACTTTTAAAAACACTTTGTCGTAAAAAATAGTAAGTAGGTACTGTTAAATGTATCTACCTACCTATCAGTTAGAACAATACAAAACATGTAAAATCTAGTATCCAGTATAAACTCTTAAGAAGTAAAAGTTTAACTATAATTAATAAGTATAATAGTGTTCCTACATAACATTATAAAAATATCGACTAAAACATAACAAAAGTAAAAATCTAGAATCAGTATCAGTGCATCAGAGTTATCTTAGGAACTACAATATCTAAAGGTCTGAACAGTTCTTAATTTTTTTATCACTTGTTCAACTTTTTTCAAATTGACTCTATGTTCCTCTTTAGCAATAAACTTGTTAATTTCATCATCACTTTCAAATTTTACCTTATTCTCACCCTTAACTCTTCTAAAACGGTTTGCGTACTTTTGACTGACTTTAAGAAACTCTTTTACTGTCACGCTCTTGACGACACTCTGATACGCCATAAATGCTTGCTCAATTTTGCCACAAACATTCGAAGGGAAAATGGTGACTAAATCGTCCTTAAATTTTTTCTTTTTTAAAACATATTCCCTATATTCTTCTAACGTAGGAAACTTATCGTTGTCAATAACGCAGTGTTGATACAAATTATATAATGACAGAATTTTGCTAAATTCAAACTGATTAATCGGTTCAAATGTCAGCACAGTCTCACCCTCTATATTATTGACCACAACTTGATTAGCTATATTGTACAATTTGCTATAGAAAGATTCATTTTGGTCGACAATGAAAAAGGGGCGGAATGTTTTTTCACAAATATGAACCACTGTAGCACCAGTGCGATGTAGGAAGTGTACGTACTCCTCGAGATTAACTTCCTCCGAGATCACGTCGTCTCGTAGCATTTCTTTGTGCTTCAACTTCAAGTAATTAAGCTTTTTCACATTCGCCGAATTTTCAATTTCACTGACTAGAAAACCGTTAACAGTTTTGAAAATCTTTTCTACCATGTACAGAACTTTGTCTTTCCGTGATGGGATTTTCTTCAGAATCATCACATGCCTCATTAAATCCTTTCGCTTGTTGATGGTGTCCAAGTCTAACTTGTAGTTCAAGTAGATTAAGATTTCGACCATGACATGTGCGACGCCGTAATGCATTCTCAAACGCTCGTGAGCGAAAAGTTCAGGATCGTCTTTGAAGATGAGCGTGGACATCTCGACGCAGTACCACAGCGCAGTAGGTAAGGAAGAGTTCACTTGAGGATCTAATGGTAGAGATGACAGTCCGATTCTACACTTCGTTGTAGTGACGCGCCTCAATGCGTACTTTTTGAACTGAGCAACTACGTTTTCGTCCATCCATTGTTTCTTCTCACAAATTTTCCACAACACGAAGTAGAACAAACCGATGTTGTATTTCACTTTTTTGAAGTCAAAGTACGTGGCAGACAGAATGTAGTCGTTGTATCGATCGAAGTCATCAGTGTCCACCAGCACCAGCCCGCCGTGGAATGGTCGCCGAGTTCGAGGTTCTAACTTAGTTTCTTGCTCCAATAACTGTTTGTAAACAGTTAAGGTATAGAAGTAACCCAACGACTCATTGAGATCAGGATCCTCTAACAAAAACAATGGACATTCCATCATGGAAGTGAATTTTGAGAAAGACGCCGTCGATTCCGATGACTGGAAAATAAGTTTATCCAGCAAATTCAATTCAGTGCATAAGATCACAGGGATGCCTTTCTCGTCAGCCAAGATGATGTCAGGAAATTCGATTTCAGACTCAGCGGTGAAGTTGACATCCTCGATCGGCTCTTCAGGAACTTCATTGCTGAATGCGTTCTCGAACTTCAAAGCGTCAAAGCCATAAGACTTGTTTTCACTGACGATGTAGTTTATCAAAGTAGTAATGGACTTCTCAATGTCTACTTTCAAATCGTATGATGGATTGCTGAAGCTTTTGTACCAGTCTGTATTCTTAAATTCACGCACAAAAGTGTCTTTATCTCTTGTGTCAGGAAGGTACTCGTATTCTGTCGACACAAAGTTACAGTTTAACCTATTCTTCAACTGTTTCAGCTTTTCAATTTCGGCGAGAGATTTAGAATTGCTTTTCCCTGAAGTTAGGAACTTGAATTTAATATAAGACTTCAGACTTTCTTTTTCGGTAACAAAGTTTTCGACGGTGATTTTATCGTAGTCAAACTCCTTAGAAATATCGGTTACATCGAATAGTTCGTTGTTGCGGTAAATTGTGCACTGGCTCTTGATGAACGACGCTGTAACTGATAAGTCAATGCAGTCCAAGTCTTCGTTCACCGCGTGGAACACAACCTTTTCATAATTCATATTTTCATTAAGTTCTAAACATTTGTCGAAGTTCCACCTGCTGATCTGACCATCGGTAATGATGTACAGCAATTTAATTTTATCTTCGTTTGTATCAATATTTTCTTTCACCCACTCAATGATAGTTTCAGGCATAGTACCACCGCCGTTGCCATCTTGATCCCTGTACGCCCGACGAGTTTCAGTTTCGTTGACTTCCTCACACTCGAACCCCCAGTGTAAATAAACAATTTTTGACTTTTCATCTGAGAAAGCAGTGTTAATTTGATCCACGTCACTTTTAAATTGTTCGAGAGTTGTTAGTCCATTTTTGTGATAATACATCACTCGATCGGTTGAGGCTGAGTAATCTTTCGCGTAAATATAATAATTAACCATTTTGATTCACCGATCAAAATATAGTTTCTAAACAATTAACTTTTAAGGAGTGACGCAAGCACTCAACTCTATGTTGAGAGGAGTGATACGAGTGTACGCTCGATGCGCGACGGTCGAATACTAGAATTATGCGCAAATACCGGCTTGAATGACCTCCAGACGCGAAATTACCTAACGAAATTAGGCGATTCCGCGAATATTCGTCTTTCAGTTCAGTCAATCAGTTTGGCGTGACGAGTGCCGGCGGCGGCGCCGAAAACATCGTCACCTTTGTAGATCGGCTGAAACAGGGGAGTGTGTTTTTAGACCGTCGACCGGGGTCAAGATGATATTTCTATCATCTTGCTTCACCCGCGGAGAAATGTAAAATATAATATCATATGATATAATCATTTATGAAGTAAAGTGTTCATATTCGACAAGTAGCATGCAGGAATTATAAGTCGGGTTATACCGGGATCTCCTTAATCTTGCTTAAGTACTGTTAGAGTTGCCAAGTCAAGCTACAGAGCATCGGTTGAAAAATATATGGCAAATTTACTCCGGAAAATTGTTGATAAACTTGATAGATCGGAAGGCTCCCTGGTCTCTTTTGTACCACGATTTTAAGGCTAATAGATCGGTCAAACTTGCATACGTTCAGAACATTAAAGTCAATCAATCAATCAATCAATCAATCTTTATTTGTGAACACAGGTATTACAATATTGGTCTTATATAAATATTTTAGTAGAGCTCTATGTCCTACCAATAAAATTGGTGTACAAATATATTATGTTTTTAGCAGTCCGAAACTATACAATACAAGGTCAAGCTCGAGTAAACAATGTCAAATTAAATGTATTATAAACTAATAATTAATCAAATATAATTCGTTTTCTACAAGTAGTCAATTGAAAATTATATTAAATGTCACATTTTATCATATTGTAAAAAAAAATAAAAAAATCTTCACATAGTAAATATTATCAAAATATAAATTAGTCAATAATAATTCATGCATGTCAATTGTAATTTAATTAAAGGGCTGATAATGTCATATTTTATCATTTAAAAATTCTTCGATAGAGTAATACATCTTATCTATTAGAAATGAAAACAATTTGCTTTTGAATTTACGGACATTATGTTCACTCCTTATACATTTTGGTAATTTATTATAGATCTTTGGAGCCATTACAAAAATACTGTTTCTGTATAATGCAGTACTAGATCCGATTGTTTGTAACCGATCACTACGGCGCTGACTAGTTACTCGAACAAACTTATGTAAATTATTTTTGACGAACATAGACGTTTCAAAAATGTACAACGACGGCATGGTTAATATTTTCGTATTTTTAAAAATCGGCTTGCAGCTGTCTGTTGTCTGCAGATTAAATACAGCTCTTATGCACCTTTTTTGGCATTTAAATACCATGTCCTTACCAGTGGCATTGCCCCAAAATATAATTCCATATCTTAATGTAGACGCCACTAGACCATGATACGCCGTTAAGACTGTCGCTCGACTGGCCGTCTTACTTAACATGTGCAAAGCATAGGAATGTTGATTTAGCTTACTGCATACTTTGTCATTATGTGTAAAGTAAATAATAAACATACCACCGGCATTGAACAAACAACTGATGTTCTGCTCGATTCGCTTATACCAGACGATTCATCAGTAAATGAAAATGAACACCATTGTGGGTTCTATTGGAACTATTTAATAAAATACGAATTGTGAGAATGACCAAGAATTTATTTAGACACCTGTATTTATACAAATTTACTTAAACCTACTTAATTCTTATTGGCGAAACACCTGCTGTTGAAAATGATCAGCCAATCCGTGTTTACCTCGCTATATAAAAACTAGTTGCGGCCTCGCCGCTCAGTGATTCCAAGGCTATCGACGTGGGCGCACGTCCAATTCACTAGCGCCGCTGTCCTCGGTGGCTCCTGCGCGCAGTATTAATACGGCCGCATGGGCTGCTCGCGCTCAGTGCCGAGGCCCGTACCCCACAGGGGGTGCCCCCAGCGAGCGCAGTTGTAGTTTTTGTTGCCTTGGCTGGGGGCCTTAAATTCATTTGAGGCCACCACAGGTTATCCCGGTTCAGCAGTCTCCGTCCCTCAGAGGGGGTGAACTGCGAGTGGTCCGTCCGAAAAAAAAAAATGCTCGCGCTCAGTGTTGGTCCGCGCGAGGCGCGGGTCGGTCGTGTGCGTTTGAAGCAGAATGTATGAATTCCCACACCATCAGCAGATCAGAGCGTGGGCCGTAGTGCCACCTGAATCACTGGAGTCAGACTATCCAATCCAATATCCAACGACGAATTCATAAACGTTGTCAAGAGACTACCTCTCAATAATTCATCCGGTGAAGATAAAATATCTAATAGAATGATTATAGAAGCGTGTAAAATAGCGGGTGACGCGATCTTATCAGTATACCGATACATTGCGGAAGATATTTTTCCTCGAATATGGCGACAAGGTTTTATACACATTATCCCGAAGAGTGGCGAAAAGCTCCTGGACGACCCTAAGTCGTACAGGCCCATAACACTACTTCCATCTTTGTATAACTTTTAGAGCGACTGATCGTTCGGCGCTTGCTACCGAGCGGACCTAAATTTCATAATAATCAATTTGGTTTTACTATTGGAAAATCAACCGTCGACGCGGCCCTGTGTCTATAAAATTGTTAACTTATCGGAACATAAATACGTGGTTGGAATCATTCTCGACATGAAAAAGCAAGAAAAGAACTTCTATGCAGCCTTGACGAGAATATCCAAGGCTACCTACTTGGGGTATCATTTAAAAACTATCAATGGGGCTACTTGTCTTAATTGGGTTGCATGTGCTACGGGGCACCTGTCAGGGCCGATAGGGTCACCATAGGGGCACGGTACTACGTAAATTGCTTCAAAACAAGCGTTTGGTTTTGATATTCTTATGCAAGGCGTATAGGACGGTTAGTACTGAAGCCTTACCGGTGCTGGCGGGTGTACTCCGAGTCGATCTAGAGGTACACTGACGTGCTGCAATGTACTACTACGCTAGAAAGACCACGGATCCTGGATCCCGGAGTTTTTACCCCAAAGCGACCGTGCTAAGATCTCTAGATTACTAAAACCCCAGATTGACGTCTGGGAGGAACTTTTATCCGAATGGCAATGTAGGTGGGAAAATTACATCAAAGGCCGTCACCTGATTTGACACACACAGATTTGAGTAGACCTATCCAGACAGTGCAAGCATTTGCTAGTTATTGTGTAGCTCAAACTTAGAACTTAAAAGAGCTCACCGAACTGACGAACAATACCAAAATAAGGCCGAGAGGAGTGAAAGGAGGAAGGGAGAATGTTCCCTTTCTTCCTTTAATAAGGTGTAAGCTCTTCCCATCGTATTGACATACAATGGGCTAGGGGCTTATGGTCAGTCCATCCTGACATGCCAATCGCCGATCGGAATAGGTACCTTCTATAAATGTTTTACACTTTCAGTCACAGAGTACCTACTTTTGTCTTGACTTCAGTAAGAACTGACAGAAAACTGATCGTGTTTGCTGGATTGTGCAAATTACGTTGACCTTCAGTGTCCAACAAACTTATCTACATGCACGTGATTACGTCAGACGGCGCTCAACGGTTTCTGATGCAATCCGATAGGGGGCGTTAGCTATCAGTGACACTGACCTTGACGTCTAGGCCAGAAGGTTACATTTCTTACATTTTTCGTAACTTTTGACCCCCGCGCGTGACATGTAAGCAATTTTCGTAACTTTTGAGAATATGATATACTTGCAGATTGGTCCCATTTACTTAAATTTAATCAGAATTGGTTACGAAGTTTGGATTTTAATTAAATCGATAATAGCTGGAATTCGTTTACTTGAATGATGGTTTTTTGTCATCCAAGTAAGTAATCGAAATTGCGTACCTACCTACGTATTTTTCTTTTCTGCGATTTTGCAGTGGTGTTGTTAGGTGTGGGGTACAGCTAAAAAGTGAAAAATAAAAAACTTTTTACAAAAAAAATACAATTATACAACCGACTTCCAAATAAAAAAACACTACAAAGTAAAAAATAACTTTAATTTCGGAAGGCGGTGTCAAAATACGAAGAAGCTAACAAAAACGGCTCAACTTCGTTTTAGCAACTGTGGGTTTGGAGCTTGATTATTTTTTTGGGTAGAGTACTCTTCTTTTAGAACACTATCACAAAGTTTTATAGCGCGCAACCACACCGTTTTAGAGAAAAAAAATCCTAAAAATTCAATTTTCCCTAACCTATTTACGAAAAAATGACATAATTTGCCACAGATAACTTAAAAAAATCGGTCCAAGGTCGTTTCGTTTTACGGTCAGACTAAGTGACCACACATTTAAATGTTTTTTTTTATTGAATATTATAGTTTTTTACTTTATTTTATTTTTAAATAGTTGCGCAAGTATTGTGTTTTCAAATAAAAAGCAAATAATAAAATTAATTAAATACGTACGTAATTTTATAAAATTAATTAAATACGTACGTAATTAAATACGTACGTAAATTAATTAAACGTAATTTTGCAGACTTCCTCGTAAAATTTGCATGGAGACGTCGGATTGCCATTAACCATCTGGATCCTTTTGAGGAACTGATGAAATGTGTACTTTATGTATTTAAAATACAATAAATGATTTTGTACTTTTTTTTTCTATTACAACCTATATACCTACATACACTACATAATAACCAACGCACAGAATTACACACCTACATTAAGAAGTGGGCAACATTTCGAAGGACTCAAAATGCAAGAGCGAGCGAAACGAGCTCTGTACTTGGGGGCACCACGACTCGGATAGGTTAGGTTAGAAGGGGATGGCGGGGTCGAGTGAGCGAGCGAAGCGAGCGAATAGACCCCGCCATCCCCTTCGAGGTTATTTTTTTATAAACCACTCAGAAGTAGGAGCCCCGCGCAGCGGGGCTCCGTCGACATTTTCTTTCAAATTAACATTTTTGAGAGGTTCGAGTATGACCTTGAAGAATATATTCTTGACGTTGGAGTTTGATAGAGGGCAATATTCTACAATTTTAAGCATTACGAGTTTGACCTTGACCTTGAAGATGCCCCTGACCTTAATTTAGATTAAAAGCTTAAATAGAGTCGCCACGTAATCTTCCCCACCCTTAATACTCCCACTATCCCACCAATCCCTAAACAAAGTTTTGGCGATTTTTTTTTCAGCCCCTATGGTTTTGCGCGTTTTGGTACTTTCAAATTTACTATAGAAAAGGTGCAACCTACCCAAAAAAAAATACCTACTATAAAAAACGGCAGTTAGCTAATCCGAAGTCCTTCCACAAAAACATCTACTTCCGAAATTAAAGTTATTTTTTACTTTGTAGTGTTCTTTTTATTTGGAAGTTGTGGTATTTTTTTGTATTTAAGTATTTTTAAGTATTTTTTACCGGAAGCGAAAAACAATCTGGGTTCTGCGATATGGAGAATATCAACCTGTGATGAGGATCCATAGCAAAATCTTTTTCGTTGAGAATACGAAAGTTTATTGGCGATGCAAAGATTCTAACTAGCGCCTCAACTGACAAAATTGTGGAGCTGTCTAAGAACGACACTTTGACAGTTTTCGATACGGCTATTATTTTTATTGTAAAAATCGAATGAAAACAATAAGACTATGTAATTCCAAAAATGACTACTAGTGCATCTTTGGAGTAAAACAAAAACCTGTTGTTTATGTTGTGTTTTATGTTGCTTATCCGAAATAAAGATTATTATTTTTTATTTTAAACATGACGAAATGAAATGAACCATTTTTTTGTTTCCTGTGAAGTTTGGTTCTCTGGACACAGAGTACATTGTATATTGGACATAGGTACAAGGTTATCATTGTACACCGACGATATATATATCATGTTTAATTTGTCTATTTGATATGATATAAAATGGCGAAAAACATTCAGCGATACATTCACGAGTGTCATGTCGAAAAGTTACCGGAACGTTGCGGTCCCTGTATCGACTGAAAAATCTTCTACCAGCTCACATAAAGGCAATGCTTGTGTAGTCCTAATTTTCCTCATATTTGATTATGGTACTTCATCTGGGCCGCGCGTCAGCCGAGTGCTGAGTCAATGTGCAAAGTTAAACATTGAACAGCGAGTATTTACAAGATAAGCATATGGGCCAGATTCGGTGCCGCTGCGCTGAATGTACATTGGAGTGTAAAAATCTGTAACTGTAAAGTTCGAGATTAATTATTAAAGAAATTTTGACAGATTGTTGTAAGTGTAACTTGATGTGCGTCTGTAGTACGTGTGTTAAGCATGTGTGTACTGTCTTAAGTTTTGACAGTACAAGTGCCATATAGCCCACAGTTTAGCAGTTCCAAGTCACAAATAAACCATATATAGGTACCGTAAAGATGGGCGAAGGAAAGAAAGAAACCAACTAATTTTGCAACGTTTTGTAAATTACAACAGAGTAACTTATGAACCAAAAGAATCGCTTGCGCAGAGCAAGTAAGTAAATGAAGCGATACTATTAGTTCTTAACGAACACATCCTCGCACATCTCTGGCGGAAACGCAGCCTTAAAGGGTCACGAACGTAAAGTAACTTACACACATCTATACTTATATATTATCTATACTAATATTATAAAGCAGAAGAGTTTGTTTGTTTGTTTGTTTGGTTGAACGCGCTAATCTCAAGAACTACTGGTCCGATTTGAAAAATTCTTCCAGTGTTAGTTAGCCCATTTATCGAGGAAGGTTATAGGCTATATATCATCACGCTAAGACCAATAGGAGCTGAGCAGTAATGAGAAATGTTACGCAGACGACGTTGCACCTGCCATCTAATCTCTTCACCACCCTTGGTTGACTGGTAGAGAATGCCTGAGGCATTAAATCCGCCTTTGTACTATTTTTTGTGCGAAAAGTTTAAATAAATAAATAAATATAAAAAAAACAATTGACTTTAAAAAGTATTTATTCTTCGTTAAAAAGTAAAAAAACTAGTACCTAGGTACCATAACAAAACACAAGTACTATATAAATCTAGAATCAGTATCAGTGCCTCAGAGAGTTATCTTAGGAACAACAACTTTTAAAGGTCTGAGCAGAACCTTAGTTTCTTTTTCTCTTGTTCAACTTTTTTCAAATTGACTCTAAGTTCCTCTTTAGCAATAAACTTATTAATTTCATCATCACTTTCAAATTTTACCTTATTCTCACCCTTAACTCTTTTAAAGCGGTTTGCGTACTTTTGACTGACTTTAAGAAACTCTTTTACTGTCACGTCCTTGATGACACTCTGATACCCCACAAATACTTCATCAATTGCACCACAAACATTCAAAGGGAAAATGGTCACTAAATCGTCCTTAAATTTTTTCTTTTTCAAAACATATTCCCTATATTCTTCTAACGTAGGAAACTTATCGTTGTCACTAACACAGTGTTGATATAAATTATATAATGACAGAATTCTGCTAAATTCAAACTGATTGATCGGTTCATATGTCAGCACAGTCTCACCCTCTATATTATTGACCACAACTTGATTAGCAATATTGTACAATTCGCTATAGAAAGATTCATTTTGGTCGACCATGAAAAAGGGGCGGAATGTTTTTTCGCAAATATGAACCACTGTAGCACCAGTGCGATGTAGGAAGTGTACGTACTCCTCGAGATTAACTTCCTCCGAGATAACGTCGTCTCGCAGCATTTCTTTGTGTTTCAACTTCAAGTAATTAAGCTTTTTCACATTCGCCGAATTTTCAATTTCACTGACTAGAAAACCGTTAACAGTTTTGAAAATCTTTTCTACCATGTACAGAACTTTGTCTTTCCGTGATGGGATTTTCTTCAGAATCATCACATGTCTCATTAAATCCTTTCGCTTGTTGATGGTGTCCAAGTCTAACTTGTAGTTCAAGTAGATTAAGATTTCGACCATGGCATGTGCGATGCCATAATACATTCTCAAACGCTCGTGAGCGAAACGTTCTGAATCGTCTTTGAAGATGAGCGTAGACATCTCGACGCAGTACCACAGCGCAGTAGGTAAGGAAGAGTTCACTTGAGGATCTAATGGTAGAGATGACAGTCCGATTCTACACTTCGTTGTAGTGACGCGCCTCAATGCGTACTTTTTGAACTGAACAACTACGTTTTCGTCCATCCATTGTTTCTTCTCACAAATTTTCCACAACACGAAGTAGAACAAACCGATGTTGTATTTCACTTTTTTGAAGTCAAAGTACGTGGCAGACAGAATGTAGTCGTTGTATCGATCGAAGTCATCAGTGTCCACCAGCACCAGCCCGCCGTGGAATGGTCGCCGAGTTCGAGGTTCTAACTTAGTATCTTGCTCCAATAACTGTTTGTAAACAGTTAAGGTATAGAAGTAACCCAACGACTCATTGAGATCAGGATCCTCTAACAAAAACAATGGACATTCCATCATGGAAGTGAATTTTGAGAAAGACGCCGTCGATTCCGATGACTGGAAAATAAGTTTATCCAGCAAATTCAATTCAGTGCATAAGATCACAGGGATGCCTTTCTCGTCAGCCAAAATGATGTCAGGAAACTCGATTTCTTGGTCAGATTCAGCTGTGAAGTTGACATCCTCGATCGGCTCTTCAGGAACTTCATTGCTGAATGTGTTCTCGAACTTCAAAGCGTCAAAGCCATAAGACTTGTTTTCACTGACGATGTAGTTAATCAAAGTAGTAATGGACTTCTCAATGTCTACTTTCAAATCGTATGATGGATTGCTGAAGCTTCTGTACCAGTCTGTGTTCTTAAATTCGCGCACAAATGTGTCTTTATCTCTTGTATCAGGAAGGTACTCGTATTCTGTCGACACAAAATTACAGTTTAACCTATTCTTCAATTGTTTCAGCTTTTCAATTTCGGCGAGAGATTTAGAATTGTTTTTCCCTGAAGTTAGGAACTTGAATTTAATATAAGACTTCAGACTTTCTTTTTCGGTAATAAAATTTTTGACGGTGATTTTGTCGTAGTCAAACTCCTTAGAAATATCGGTTTCATCAAATAGTTCGTTGTTGCGGTAAATTGTGCACTGGCTCTTGATGAACGACGCTGTAACCGATAAGTCAATGCAGTCCAAGTCTTCACTCAGCGCGTGGAACACAACCTTTTCATAATTCATATTTTCATTAAGTGCTAAACATTTGTCGAAGCTCTGTCTGCTGATCTGACCATCGGTAATGATGTACAGCAATTTAGTTTTATCTTCGTTTGTATCAATATTCCCCTTGACCCACTCAATAATAGTTTCGGGCAAAGTATTACTGCCTCTGCCATCTTGATCCCTGTATGCCTTACGAGCTTCGGTTTCGTTGACTTCTTGACAAAGGTGTCCCCAGTGTAAATAAACAATTTGTGATTTTTCATCTGAGAAAGCACTGTTAATATGTTTCACATCACTTTCAAATTGTTCCAGTGTTTTAAGTCCATTTTTGTGATAGTACATCACTCCATCGGTTGAGATTGAGTAATCTTTCGCGTAAATATAATAATTAACCATTTTGATTGATGAATATAGTTTGCAATAAACTTTACGGAGTGACACAGAACACTTGACACTATGGTAAGACGAGTGAACTGTACGCTTGACTGTTGGATACTAAATGATAAACTGCAAAAACCCGTTTTTATACCCGGCTAATTAGGAATGTACCTAACGAAATAAGGCTATCCGAATCTGCGCCATTCCGTTCAGTCAATCAATTTAGCTTGACCAATATCTGTGGTGGCATTATCGTTATCTGCATCGACCAGGTGAACCTGGGGGGGGGGGGGAGGCAAGATGCTACAAAGGCGTTACTCAATATATACCTAATATAAAATTATTTTGTTACTGATTACTGACTGACAGACAATGCACAGCCGAAACTACTAGACGTAGAAAACTGAAATTTGGCATGTAGGTGTCTTGGAGAGTGTAGGGGAGAAATTGAAATTGAACTCGAAATTCCTACGGGAACGGGCAAAAAAACGGAATTTGCGCGTACAAAGTCGCAGGTTTTATTAAGCTAGTATTTTTATAAGAAAAGTAAAATAAATAATTAGTGAAGTAAAGTGTTCACATTCGACAGCTTACATGCCAGAATTACAGACAAATCGGACAATCATTTTGAGATATCAGCCATTTCGCTAATACATTTTTAAATCGAGGCTGCAGCGGAGGACAGCAGCCGCCCTTGCTTACCCGTGACCATAAGGGACACCACTGACCTTTCTATAACTAAAATGGAATACGTCTGCGCTCCGAAGTTTTCCTCAGGCACACCGGGACGGTGTAGAAAAAAAAACGGATAGTCAAAAGGCTTATGTTTAACTTACCACCAGATATAGTAACAAATAGCAGACAAAAGTAGTAAATGATCACCAAAATGAAACTCGCATTTTAATGTAAAATTATAACCAAAGTTTTAACACTTTGCTATCCTATTTAAGTAAAATAACTCCAAGTAAATCATGAGCAACCCAAAAATAGTAAATGATCACCAAAATTAAACCAATCTGGCGCTCGGCGGCCGCTACCGCGGCACGCTCGCTTCGCTCGCTCGCCTTCGCGCGCTAATGAATATACATAATGGTGAAACGTGTGGGTTAGGTTAGGTTAGAACCTCATGGTTCTAACCTAACCTAACCCACATGTTTCACCAGCCATAGAGGGGATCTGACGCAGACACGTTACTATAGAATTTGAATATTATACTAACTGAATATTAATTTGCTCGCTAAGATTTGGTCATTTACTAAATTTGGTGGTCGAATACAATAATTTAAAGTGGAGTCGTGACTATTTTTCTGTTGTTAAGTAGATATTTTTGGTTACAAAACTAATATTAAAAAGCCGGTTGCAGACCGAAAACTAAGCTATGCCAAGGCTAAACTAAGCTATGCCAAGCAAGCTAGGCTAAGCTAAGCTAGAAATAAATAGCGTGCACACCAACAGCTAAGCCAAAGCTCAGTCAACACTGGACAGCACTGGCAAAGGATGTGCAAAGGGTGTGCGGGGTAGCGGGAGGGGCTTAGCTTAGCTCGTGTAGCTGCGCATCGGCATACACAACTAACTTAGCTTCGCATATTTTAGTTAGCTCACATAGCTTAGTTCGCATAGTTTGCGGTCTGCACACAAGTATGGAAAACTGCGTCAGCTATGCGAGCTAAGCTAAACTAACTTAGCTTAGCTCTTGGTCTGCAACCCGTATTAGGGTATCAAAGCATTTTATGGTGGTCATTATACATATTTATCCCCTAGTCAAAAGCGGACCTATCACGCTATATTTATTACTAGCTGACCCACGCAACTTAAACGTCTGCGTCGTGCCGACTTGGAAAAAGGAGGTTATATATATTTATCTTCAGCCTGTGTGCCATTACAGAGTTGCAGCCTCCTTTTCTTCCTTTTTGTTCCTCTCGGCTTTGGGCCAAAAGTGTTGACCAAACCTGTCGATAGGCGTCAAGCTCCTCCCATTTTATTGTCAAACAATCGGTTACCTTCGGTCCATAGATAACGGATTGTTGGCTTAAGGTCAGTCCATCCTGCCATGCCAATCGCCGATCGGAATAGGGACCTACATATCTATGGGACCTACCTTATGGCATCAGTCACTCTAACCAAAAGCAAGCTTGAGACAATAACGACATCAGTCGAGGTATAAATGGTTTACCTATACTTCAGTCAACGAAAAAAAAAATGTCACAGAGTACTTTTTATCTTGACTTCAATTGGAACTGACAGAAAACTGATCGTGTACGTTGGATTGTAGAAAATACGTCGACTTACACTATCTAAAACAAACATGCGTCAGTCACAGACACCGCTAATCGGTTTTGATGTAGGTAATCATAATTATCTTCTATTCTATTATTTTCAATAAAATCGTAGAGTTGCCGTGTCTGTACATTGAAAATTTTCACAAAAAAAAGATTCAGATTCAGATTCAGATTTATTTATTGCTTGTCACAGGTGGGAATTAAGTTCTTAAAGTTATTATTGTGGATTACTCTTTTTGCACTCAACGCAAACAGACGTGCTCATCAATGTATATTAAATATAATAAATTAACATTCGCATAAATAGTGACCTACATTTTAGTGTACTTACTAGCTAGCGTGTTTGACTGATACAAAATTCATAAGTGCTGATTGGTAAAAAATGGACTGATTTGTTAATCATTCTCTAAAATATGGAAGGCAGCCCCTTTAACCGGAGTGGGTTGACGCGTCTCAGCCCTCCCCCAACACCTACACCAACACAGCCCCAACAATCAAGACGTGACCAAACCGTACGAAACGAGGAAATGGAGACAGTTTCGACTCCCGAGATTTCGAACTGGATGACCTCTATTGAGCAGTGTTTGAATGAGGTATGTGCAATTGCTTCTGATGGGAAGTTAAATTCTGAACAGAAGCTAAAAATAAGCTCTCTTTGCCGTAAAGTGGGACATGGAGTTTCGCAAATGGCTGTTCAATACCAGTCCCTAAAGCAATATGCATATAAGACCCATAACTCCCTGAACAAATTGAATGAAGACCGTAACCTTAAGGACTGCGTGATGGAGATGAACCAGACCATTAAGGAGTCCTGCGCAAGGCAAGAATCAGGAACAACATCATTTGCAGACATGGTGAAGAAGGGGAGCAACAGCTTTGTTCGTCCAAATACATTTAGCTCCGTGGCGATTTTTCCCAGCGACAATTCTAAGACTAGTGACGAAACCAAGAACATAGTCCAAAAAATCATATGCCCTGGTGAAATGAAACTAAAAGTCAGAAGTGTACGCAAAATAGGAAAAGGAGGACTCATAATTAGCACAGAGACTAAGGAAGACCTGGAAAAACTCAAAGAAACAGTCCAACTGGCTTCGTCAGCTCTCACCATCGATGAACCTAGGAAGCGCAAACCACGCATAATAGTTATAGGGATCCCTGCATCTATGGCTGAAAATGAGGTTTATAAATGCATCTATGAACAAAACTTGGCCGACAAACTGCCCACTATCTCTAGAGAAACCTTTTTGACCTCAATCAAGCTAAGCCACAAATCCGGCAGAAAAGATGCAGAGAACTGTAACTATATCATAGAAGTTCCAGCAACTATTCGTAAGGCACTCATCTCACAGGATAGACTATTTATAAATTGGACTTCCTGCCCCGTTCGAGACTTCACACTGGTAACGAGGTGTTACAAGTGCCAGCAGTACGGTCATGCAGCTAAGACGTGCAAGGTAGCTACTCCGACATGTGGACATTGCGGTGAAGAAGGGCACACCATCCAAGACTGCTCCAAAAAAGCAGTTGCGCCAAGATGTGCAACATGTTTGCGCTTCAAAAAACCAGCTAACCACAAGACGGGAGATTCAGAGTGCCCTGCTAAAAAAGCTGCCGAAAACAGGTACCTAAATTCGGTTAACTATGAAGGCGCCTAAGAGCGCCACATATTTGTTTTATATTTTAGACTTAAATCATTGTTTTTATATTTTTCTTTTACTACATAATATGGATAATAACTTAATTACCGATATAGACAACACATTCGTACCCGATTCAAAGTCATGCCAGGTTGAGGATTGCATACAATATCTTTCCGGTTACCAAAAGTCACTAACTGTGCTAACCCAAAACATTCGCAGTATTTATAAGAATATAGATAGCTTCAACATTTTTCTTCATAGACTCAATTTTGACTGTGATATAATGGTACTAACTGAGTGCTGGCTGTCTAATCGCCAAGATAACCTCCCAGTAATTCCAGGGTACAACTTATTGTATACCAAACAAAATAACAACAAAAATGATGGAGTGGTGGTCTATTCTAGGGAATCATTAATGGTCCAAGTGGAAGAACCTACTTTACAAGACTGTATGACTAATTGCTTAGTCATCAAAATTGGTACAACTACAGCAATAATCGCTATATATAGATCCCCTTCCGCTAGAAACTTGGACTCTTTTAATGCTTCCTTAAACCAAATTTTTCTAGACCTAAGCTCATTCAAGAATGTCATCCTAACAGGTGACATAAATATAAACATAAACGGTGATAACTGCGATGTAGGGACCCAAGAGTATCTTAATATCTGTTCATTCCATGGTTTTCTACCTGCACACACTTTGCCTACACATAATAGTGGTTCCTGCCTCGATCATATGATCATCAAATCCAGTTTATCGTATGTTACGCTTGTTACCAACTCAACAATTACTGACCATCACGCCGTTCTACTAACCCTAAATTTAATGCTGCCTAAGCTGAATCGTCCCCAGACCAAAACACAATTAAATACAAACAGACTCGAATATGATTTATGCAATCTTGACTTTAGCCCAGTTTACAATACTGCTGACGCAAATTTTTCTTTATCGTACTTAATAAAACATGTTCAATTAGCAATATTACGTAACACTACTGTTGTTACAACAAACAAGAAACTTAATAATATTAAACCTTGGATTACTCCTGGCCTGATTCGGTGTATAAGACATAGAGATAAACTTCATCAGACATCTAGGAGAAACCCAGGTAACATTATCATTAAAACCACATATAAAAGATATAGGAATTATTGTAACAATCTCTTAAAGAACTTGAAAAGGAACTACGATAAAAATGAATTAAATAGAGCAGGAAATAATAGTAAAAAAATTTGGAAACATATTAAAAACGTCACTTATATGTCAAAACAGCGTGAGTCAAATTCGAGTTTGTTGCTGACTAATGGTTCACCTCTATCGTCAGCCAATCATGTCAATAATTTTTTCGTGAATGTTGGGAAAAATCTTGCCGAACAGATTCCTAAGCATTACAGTGATCAACCACCTTCCAAAGAATTGAATAATAGACGCGCACTACAATCTTTCGGACTGCTGGACACTGACGAAGACGAAATAACACGAATTATTAGTGGATTAAAAGATGACTGTGCGGTGGGATGGGATAATATTAGCAATAAGATCCTTAAACAATTCAAGCATATCTTGGTACCTCCATTAACCCATATATTTCGTATCTGTTTTTCTGAAGGCATTTTTCCCAAATGCCTAAAAAAGGCAGTTATAATTCCTGTATTTAAATCCGGGAAAAAAGACCTAGTTAATAATTATAGGCCAATATCATTACTCCCCTCAATTTCTAAAATTCTGGAGAAAATTGTAAACAGAAGGCTCGTTAAATATTTAGAAAAAAATAATTTATTATCATCTGCGCAATTTGGTTTTAGAGCCAATTTATCCACAACCGATGCGGTGCACCAACTGACCAATTATGTCTCAGAGGAACTTGGCAAAGGAAACCAGACCCTGGGGGTCTTCCTTGATCTAGCGAAGGCTTTCGACACAGTGTCTGTTTCTATGCTCTTAAACAAATTAGAGGCTATGGGAATAAGAGGAACGCCGCTGAAACTCTTTGCTGACTATCTAGGCGACAGATATCAGTGTGTTAGAATAGACAATACCACAAGCGATGAGCAAAAAAATACTGGTTTTGGTGTTCCTCAGGGCAGCATTTTGGCCCCAACCCTTTTCCTGGTTTACATTAATGATTTGTGCAATTCAAACTTTAAAAATGGCAAAATTTTTTCATATGCTGATGATACGGCCTTAGTATTTACCGCTAAACCAGTAAAGAATTGTACGAATACGCTCAAATAGGTTTCAATACGGTGACTAATTGGCTTCAAAGCAATTTACTAACATTAAATGCTGACAAGACAAAATATATTCAGTTCTCCATGCGCAAACCTCAAGTTAACACTACTCATCCTCATGTGTTTGCTCATAAATGTGCACGTAACCCAATCAGTACATGTGACTGTCCTTTTATCCTTCAAACATGCAACATTAAATATCTCAGAGTTATCATAGACGAATGTCTCTCCTTTAAACCACATATTGAAAATTTGGTTAAAAGAGTGCGCAAATTAATTTATGTGTTTAAAAAACTGCGAACTATTGCGGATTAAAAAGTAATCACACAAGTATATTTTGCCCTAGTGCAATCCGTAATCCAGTACTGTATCACTTCATGGGGTGGTGCACCCAAAACCCATATACTCCCTCTTGAAAGAGCTCAGAGAGTCATTTTAAAAGTAGCCAATTTTCATCCCTTTCTCTATCCCACAGATCTCCTATACAAATCCTGCAACGTACTGACTGTTCGCCAGCTTTTCATTATGCACTTAGTATTAAAACAGCACACCATGCTTACTTACAAAACCGAAAATACTAACAAGAGACGGAATGATATTGTGTGCGACTCTAATTCATTTTCAAAGTATGTTTTTGTTAAAAGATTCTTTACGTTTTTAGGTCCATTTTTATACAATAGATTAAATAAGAAACTAAGTATCTATAAGTTAAACTGTTATAGCTGTAAGAAGAGAATTGTGCAATATTTATTAAGTATCTCTTACGAAGAGACAGAAGACCTTCTTTTTGTATGTAAATAAAACCTGTGTCCTTTAATTTTAATTCTTAATTATAGGTAATTGATAAATTGTTATTTTATTATTAATGTTTAAATAAGCACTATCCAGCCTGAAACACAGGTTCCAACCTAGTTCAGGCAAATAAGCAACTGTGTTCTTTAACAATATTTTAAGATATTTGATTGTAAATGTGTCCTATTTTATAAATAAATGATTTATTATTATTATTATATTATTATATATTGTAGCACGTATCACTGTAACATACCCATGAGGTGTACAATGTTTTTTACAATTACACAAAAAAAGTAAAAAAAAAATATTGTCATATTACATACACACAAATGATTAATTACGGAAACATTATATTATTTACCACTAGGGAAAACAAGTAAATTATACATTTATTTGTCATTTTTCGTGAAGAATTAGTACCTATAATATCAAATGAATAAATTTTTGGTCAAAACATTTGTAATTTACGAAAAAATAAAATAAAAAAAATAATAATATATCGTCACAGAATATACATAAATCACTAATGAAAACTTAACATTATTTACTACTAGGGAATTTAATTTAACTATACATTTATCAATTTTCATAATATAATTAACCATTATTATAATATTAAATAATTTTTAGTCAAAACATTTGTCATTTAAGAATTCATTGATTGTGTAATATGCTTTCTGTATCAGTAATTCTTTTAGTTTGTATTTAAAAGTAGTCAGTCTTTCAATATTTTTTATAGAGTTAGGCAATTTATTATAAATTTTAACACCCATACCAAATATGCTTGATTTAAACTTAATTGTTCTGCATTTAACTGCCTTAAGGTCATTTTTATGCCTTGTACTCCTCATTGTCTCGAAATTACTGATATCGCGCTTTGTTATTGATGCTGCTTCCAAGATATAAATTGACGTTAGGGTTAAGAGTTTTAATCTCCTGAATTGATCTCTGCATGAATCGGTCTGTTTAAGCCCACATATGCTTCGGATGCATTTTTTTTGGGCTTTGAATGCAAATTCTTTGTTAGTAGAGTTACCCCAGCATAAAATACCATATTTAAGTGTGGAACCTACATGTGCATGATAAACATTTAGTAGTACGTTTTCACTAACAACTTTCCGTAGTATAAACAGAGCATATGAAAATTTGTTGAGTTTTTTACAAAAATACATACAAATGCCAGAAAAAAGACATATAACCCAAAAATGCAATTTTTGAAATTCTTGTCTGTTTGTCTGTATGTCCGTTTGTCTGTCTGTGCGTTTGGAGGAGCATCACGCATAAACCACAGATTGGATTCTTAATTTAGGTACTTAAAAATTTTAAGTGAAACCGGAGTAGCATTTAGCGTTTATTTCATCAAAATCGACACCCAAAATCAAAAGATATCGAATTTTAAAGTTTAGCAAGAAAATTCATCGAGCGCTAAAGTAGGTAGGTGGTTTTCTTTGATAGTCCAGATCAATGACGTATAGTTTTATATATCAATTGCTCCAGATAATTGCAATGCCATCTATTGAAAAAAAATGTAGTAATGTGTAAAAAGACCCCAAAACAATGTATTTTTGAGATATTTTTAACCTTAATATGGCAAAATAAAAGTGAACATGTTATTATCTTATCATTATTCATCGTAACGTGTGAGCTTCTAAGTTCGAACTTACGAGTACCTATATTTGACAGTTCAATTACATTGTCGATAGATGGCGTTGTACTTATGACGCGAACTCGATCGAGTTTACTTGGAAGAGTGTGTTGCAGTTTACAACACACTCTTATGTTAGTACATAAGTGGTGTATTTTTGGTATTAAGCTTCAAAGTGGCTAAACTATAAAAGCCGAACGCACCGATCTTCTAGACTTCTAGGTCAAGCAACGCTTGCCGAGGTCGGTCTGTGGATGGGGGACCATTATTACTATTGGCTCGGCTTCCAGACTGGAGCGGCTGCCTACCAGACCTCTACAACCCATTGACTGAGTAACAAGGTACCTACTTCTTGGCAAGACTGCAGTCAGCTTTTACTGGCTTCTGACTATCCGTAGCGACTGCTAAATATCTACAAATGACAGCCGAGACCAAAGGCTTAACGTGCTTTCCGAGGCACAAAGGAAACTATGTTATGATGGTCACCCATCCACAGACCGACATTCGCAAGCGTTGCTTAACCTTAAAGTGCTTTTTTTTATTTAGCCACGTGATCCTCTATAATAAATCGATTCTATGAACCCAGTAAAACTGTATTTAATACTAGCTGACCCGCGCAACTTCGTCTGCGTCACATTTTCCATTACTGCTCCGCTCTTATTTGTCTTAGCGTGATGATATATAGCCTATATAGCCTTCCTCGATAAATGAGCTATCTAACACTGAAATAATTTTTCAAATCGGACCAGCAGTTCCTGAGATTAGCGCGTTCAACCAAACAAACAAACAAACTCTTCTGCTTTATAATATTAAGATGACCCGTGCAACGTCGTCTGCGTCACATTTTTCATTACTGCTCCGCTCCTATTGGTCTTAGCGTGATGATAAAGAAGATGAGAGAAAAGTTTTTTGGTTGAACGTGCTAGCGTTCAACCAAAAAACTTTTCTCTGCCTAGACTTTTCCCAACTGTATTGGGATCGGCTTCCAGTCAAACCGGATTTAGCTGAATACCAGTATTTTGCGTAAAGCGGCTGTCTACCAGACCTCCACAACCCGTTAACTGGGTAACCCGGTACTCCTTGGCAAGACTGCAGTAGACATGGGCGCCGCACCCAAATATTGCGGCGGCGGCGCGGCGTGCTGACGAATCTAGCTCGGCGGCGGCGGCGTGGCTGATTTATATGCAGTATGAAAAAAATCTTTAAAAAAAGCATGCAACAATGCAGTAACTCGCTTTATTTATCAAAAAATAAAAGAAAACAATTTGTTCAAACTAGGTACAAAATTATTTTTCTAGATAATTTTTGCATTCCTTATAGTTATCGTGAATAAAAATAATTTTATTTACCCTTTGTGGACTCAACCGAGATCTTTTTGCAGAAAGTACCATTCCAGCTACAGAAAATACCCTCTCACTCGGGGTACTTGTAGCGGTGTGTACACATAGCAAAGCTCTGGCAAAGGTAGACATAGCCAAGGAAAATCTTTCTTCTTTTCGTTCCAAAAAGATAAAAGATCCTCATTAGTAGGTAATATATGCATCTGATCCAACAGCAGAAGCGAGATATCGCCAACATTCTTGGTCTAGTGGATCATCATCTTCAATGGGCTTGTGTCCTGAAAAAATCAAAATAGTCCGTCAGTTAGATTATCAATCAAAAAATATTTGACCTGTGTTTTTTCTTTTGTTACGGGAACGAAAATTGACGAAGCGAAATTCGACGCTTTTAAAATTCTCAATACGTCACACCTTCGCATAATTTTTAGTGAGTCGTGACGTCACGAGTTTTGATGCGTTTTATCTTTGTCAATATTCATTGATTTACAAAAAATTCGTGTCCATTATTTTCCAATACCTGACGGACTAAATAGTTCTGCAATTTGTGGATGATGGAATCTAGCCTATTCCATGACCAGCACTATGTTCAGCATCATAAAGTACGGTTATAGAGAGTTTACTCATACTAATATTTAATAAACTGGTCGTTTTAAAATGAAACGCTAAAAAAACCCGAAACAAATTGGCTCGTGCTAGCCTCGCTGGCGGCTGCGGCGGCGGCGCGCGGGGTTGAAGCGCCGCGGCGCCCCGCCGTCGCGGCGCCCATGTCTAGACTGCAGTCAGATTTCACTGGCTTCTGACTATCCGTAACGACTGCCAAAGATCTCTAAATGACAGCCGGGACCAACAGCTTAACGTGCTTTCCGAGGCACGGAGGAAACTCGGTATGTTAAAATGGTCACCCATCCACAGGCCAACCTCGGCAAGCGTTGCTTAACCTTGAAGATCGACCTGTGCGGCTGTTATTATTTAGCCACGAGCTCCTAAGGACACACACCAGCACAGTCCAAAAGGTTAGACTGTGCTGGTGTGTGCTGGACAAAATTAAGAATCAACTTGATTCACCACCGTTCGTTCGATAGTCGGTTTTTGTTGATTTTGATTCAAGATAGGTTTGTACCAGGAGACTGCCTGGGCTTTTAACCGGTAGAGACCTACCGGTTAAAATGCCAACCAGCCCAGATAGGTACAGTGCCCTGCATTAGGTAGGTACCCTCTTTCTATATTATTTTTATTCTGAGAGAGATCAGGATACGTAACTGAACGTAGATTTTGTATATCATTTTCCGACGTCCACGCGAACGAAGACGCGGGCACAGCTAGTAATAGATATGTTTCTGTTTTTTTTTATATTTCTATGGATGTAATCCAATCCCATTCAGGGTTGTTATCGCGCCTATTTCCCTTGCAGGTGTGAAAGATAACTTATCAAAAAAACTGGAAAAGTGCGAGTCATACTCGTCCACCGAGGGTTCCGTACTTTGTAGGTATAATTTTTATCTTTAAATAAAAACTGTGTTTCTATGATTTAATTAAACTATTCAGATTATCACCAATACTTGTAGTAAAAGATGATATTCTTTGCGAAATTTCATAGTTCTAGGTCAACGGGAAATACTTACCTTATCTATACATTTTGATTCCTTTGAGAGTGTCGAAGTACCTAATCGTTTTTGATGCTCGTTAACTGAAAAGTTTTTTTTTTCACAGCTTCAAGAGGCTGTAGATCTGAGTAGACCTGAGAATTTTATTTCGCGTTTGACAGACCGACGGACGGACGGTCAATAAAGTGATCCTATAAGCCAAAAGGGTTCCATTTCTTCCTTTTGAGGTACGGAACCCTAAAAATAGACGTTTAGGGATGATTTATATTAGACCACGCCGTGCCCGGCCGTCGCCAGGACGGGGCACGGATTTGAAACGTATACTTATATACATTTTGAATGAATCAGTTTACATTACACCGAGTCCCATCGGTGCCAGTGACGTGCCACGGTTGTTACACGGTCTCGCCCCGACCCCTCCACGTCCCTTCATAATACGAACACTTTTCGAAACTCGGTGTAATCAGCACTGGATTTATAATAGGGGCAGTCGGGGCTAGTGCTCAGGGCGGCAAAAATTAGAGAGTGAAAAAAAATATGTGTTTTCAAAATTGCTCAATAAAATGAATTGATTCTCTTAGTTAATCGTTTATTGTTTACGGGATAATTTAAGAAATTCAATTCATGCATTTTTTGTAAATCGATAATTTATAAGTAAATTATGATTTTGGCACTTTTAGTTAAAATTTATTATTAATCTAAATACAAAATTAAATTATTTTATTTCTTTATAGATTTAAAATGAAAAAGTTTTACTTTTTTATTTTCTGACATTAAGAAAATAATTAGTACATAAGTACCTATTTTTTTCGAACAATTAAAAAGATTTTTAATACCTAGTTTTTTCCTGCATTTTACAAAAAACCTTAACTTATCAAACACTGAATTTAAAAAAAACAGTTGGTGCGGCATTTTCTACATTACACAGGGGCGGCACTAAGCTTATGAGTGTGTATTCCGTCCACTAGCGCTGCCAATATTTTTTTATTAATTGTGGTAAATTTAAGACACGTAGATAAAAAACCGCTCTGTAGTGCATTAAAGAAATGTATCTATTATTTTTTGACAGCTATTTTTAATACATAACTCATGGCTAAATAGCCAACGGCAATTATTGCTAAAAGTGGCCACTTTTAGCAAAAATATCGACTTTGGCAACTATTTATGTTCTAAAATACAAAACATAACTCTCAAAACATAATAAATACATTTCTTCAGTGCACTACAGAGCGGTTTTTTATCTACGTTTCTACGTGTCTTAAATTTACCGCAAATAATAAAAAACGATTGGCGGCGCTAGTGGACGAAATACACGCTCATAAACCCGGCCCTGTTCAAGTATCTACGAAGGGATTAGGGAAGAGCCGTGGGAAGAGCAATGTACTTTATTCGTTGCTCGTGGCTAAATAATAATAGCAGCACAGGTCGATCTGCAAGGTTAAGCAACGCTTGCCGAGGTTGGTCTGTGAATGGGTGACTATCTTAACATACCGAGTTTCCTCCGTGCCTCGGAAAGCACGTTAAGCTGCTGGTCCCGGTTGTCATTTGGTGATCTTTGGCAGTCTTTATGTATAGTCAGAAGCCAGAAAATCTGACACCAGTCTTGCCAAGGAGTACCGTGTTACCCAGTTAATGGGTTGTGGAGGTCTGGTAGGCAGCCGCTCCACGTAAAATACTGGTATTCAGCTGAATCCGGTTTGACTGGAAGCCGACCCCAATATGGTTGGGAAAAGGCTAGGCAGATGAAGAATGTACTACTTTATTGCACGTTCATCTGGCGCCTACCATAGAGACTGCAGCGGCCTTACCACAGTCATCACGTAGAAGCGTAGAAGTGAGGAGCTAGGTAGGTACAGTCAGCAACGAAAGTTGATTAACACGTTGCTAAATTGGCACAAATTATATCAATTTTTTTTTATTAAAATTGCCTGTACCTGCGATAAGGGTTAATAGGGGATTTCCATCCCATTCTTTTAAATGACTGCTCACTCAGCGTGTACCAAAGAGTTAACCGATTTTTGTTGCTAATTTTACAGTAAGTACCATCTTGTTTATTATGATAGCATTTAGCTTGATAAGACAGCACTATCATTACATTTTCAGCTTATTCACTATCGTAAATTTCAAACCCTGATATAATATGATGAATAAATTAAGTCTCTTGAGGAAAATATTTCACCTTTTCCTGTCCAGTGACGTCACAACTTGACTCTGTCATTATTGTTTTGACTTATTTTGTTTTTACTATTCTCTTTATTCATCTTTTAACTTATTTTATATATTTTGAAATATTTCTTAAAAAAAACAGTAGCCCACCGGTATCGGGAACAGGGTCCAAGCTACCGGCGGTCAGGGCTCCAGAGAGAGGAACCTCATAACAATGCGAGCCATGTAAAGAAGTACCACTTTCTGAATCAAGCCCTTGACCCAGCCGCCCAACGAGAGCCTCCTGAGGTGTTGGTCGAGGCTCTTGGCTATTAAGCCGTTGGCTGTAATGACTATCGGTACAATGATTGCAGAGTCCACTTCCCACATGTCGACAACCTCGCGAGCCAAGTCAATATACTTGATTTGTTTATCTTTCTCGGCTTTCACGAGGTTCTCGTCATGCGGGACGGTTATGTCTACAATCATTGCACGCCTCACTATTCGGTCCACCACCACTATATCAGGCTTATTGGCAACAATAGTCCTGTCAGTGATGGTGAACCGATCCCAGTACAATGTGATATCGCCATTATCGAGAACTGGGTCGGGCGCATATCTGTAGTAGGTACGGCACCTCCGATAATCCTCGACGAGAACAACCAGAGATAATGTGACGAATTGATTCTCCCGGACGGTGACATGTCCGAAATATGTCGATGTGCCGTCCTTCACAATAAATATCCGGTAGTTATTCGTCATGATAACTTCGTCCATAATTGCACAGACAAAACCTTCGGTTTCTCCTAAAAAATCACCGAAACGCAGCCAGGCTACGGACGCTAGTTGATCTACGTCGGGCCCAAGTAGGGCCCGGAAAAAGCGTCTGTGACGCTCCTTACTCTGCCATACCGCCCTGCGATCGTTAGTGCCATGCACCGCAGGTTTGCGCCAGTTCTCATTAGCCAAGGAGAGCGGGGTGAGTTCCTTGTCCACCGCCCCTACATCTCGATGCATATCCACGTCAACAGCTAGGAAATATTCCCTAAGACTACATATCTCGCGATTGTGGAGAGTCTTAGCATTTAAAAAGCCTCGACCCTCACACTTTCGCGGGATAAGTACAGTCTCATTAACAACGACTTTGGGTGATGTAAAAAGTCTTAAAAAGTGATTCTTACCGTTAAAATATCGTCCTGAATGAACATAATATTCCTATGAATAAAAATAAAACGAACTCCGAACTTATATTTTGTCAGTTCAATTTCAGATTCGATAGATGGCGTTATGCATTTCATCTAATTTTTAGAATAGCTGTGTTAATGGTCCACGAGCTAGCAACAGATTTCCATGACCAAATTCTGCGATACGGTCAGCCTCCAAAACACGTTGAGAATTTTTTTTTTTCAGTCATTTCCTCCCGAATGAAAATCGTAAGTATCAGATTATGTACAGCTAACCCAATTACCCAATATCTTGCAGAAAACAAAACGTCAGCTGACTCTAGAGTGGTGGAAAATACGTCAGCTGTTCACACGAATGTATGTAATTACAAACATAACACTCTAAAAATTAAATCACGTCGGATGCATGTTGCATTTGGCATGGCATGTCTGCCGTTCTGCATCATCAAGAATAAATGTCCATCATACTTTTATTCGAAGCTTGCCTGGGTAAATAGTCACCGTCAGCGCAAAGCCAGGCGTTGTGCTCAGCAGCTGGCTACCCCGCATCACCATACTGCAGTCTTCCGAGGAAGTTTTCGTTACGCGGCCTCCAAATTTTGGAATAACATTCCTCCACCCATTAGGGACTTTAAAAATATTAGACTTTAAAATAATTATCTAACACTGAAAGAATTTTAGAAATCGGAACAGTAGTTCCTGAGATTAGCGCGTACAAGCAAATAAACAAACAAACTCTTCAGCTTTATAATATTACTAGCTGACCCGCGCAACTTCGTCTGCGTCACATTTGCCATTACTGCTCCGCTCCTATTTGTCTTAGCGTGATGATATATAGCCTATAGCCTTCCTCGATAAATGGGCTATCTAAAACTGAAAGAATTTTTCAAATCGGACCAGTAGTTCCTGTGATTAGCGCGTTCAACCAAACAAACAAACAAACAAACAAACTCTTCTGCTTTATAATATTATATAGTATAGATGCGCAAATCAAATTTAATGACATTAACATTGATAAATCGTTTATTTAATATTTTATTTTATTCAATTAATTATTTTAAATCAAATCATAGGTAATAAATAATCTAATAATGTATGTTTCTATTAATCACGAATTTAAGTATATCTCCGTTATTTTTATATTACCTATTTGTAATGTCTTAGTGCAGATACTAAACTCATGTTGGGCTGGATGTGACGCGGTATGTCCCCAGGAACCAAAGTGATCAGACCCGCAACAACTATCTGTAGGCCATACAAATATTTGATCCGTACGGGCATCGGACAGGCGGCGCAGCAGTCAATCGCTCAACCACTGCACCAGCCGTGTCGTCTTGAGACATGGCTGGCATAGCTCATAGTTTAGCAGTTCCAAGTCATAAATAAACCTTATTTACGGTAAAGATGGGCGAAGGAAAGAAATACATTTTATTTGGTGAAGAGTTTAATTTAATTTTGGATGTTTTGTAAATTACAGAGTAAGGCTGCGTTTCCAACAGAGATGTGCGAAGATGCGAGGGATGTGTTTTTAAGAACCAGAATCGCTTGCAAATCCCCCGCGACGCATTCTCGTTCATGTCTAGTAGAAACGCAGACTTGCAGGGTCACAAAAAAAAAAAAACACAAAATATACACATCTTTAACAAAAAACAAAACGATTGACTTCTACAAAATAATTATCCATAATTAATGAGTAAAGAAATAGTACCTACTTACATAACATTATAAAAGTATCAACTAGGACATAACAAAACACTTAAGTATAAATCTAGAATCAGTATCAGTGCATCAGAGAGTTATCTTAGGAACTACAAGTACTAAATGTCTGAAAAGAACTTTAAAAAAATCCCTATACATAGAATTATTTTCGCTTGGTTTTTCTCTCTTGTTCAACTTTTTTCAAATTAACTCTAAGTTCCTCTTTGGCAATAAACTCCTTAATTTTATCATCACTTTCAAGGTTTACCTTATTCTCAGCCTTAATTCGATCAAAACGGTTAACGTACTTTTGACTGACTTTAAGAAACTCTTTCACTGTCACGTCCTTGATGACACTCTGATACCCCACAAATACTTCATCAATTGCACCACAAACATTCAAAGGGAAAATGGTCACTAAATCGTCCTTAAATTTTTTCTTTTTCAAAACATATTCCCTATATTCTTCTAACGTAGGAAACTTATCGTTGTCACTAACACAGTGTTGATATAAATTATATAAAGACAGAATTCTGCTAAATTCAAACTGATTAATCGGTTCAAATGTCAGCACAGTCTCACCCTCTATATTATTGACCACAACTTGATTAGCAATATTGTACAATTCGCTATAGAAAGATTCATTTTGGTCGACCATGAAAAAGGGGCGGAATGTGTTTTCGCAAATATGAACCACTGGATCGCCAGTGCGATGTAGGAAGTGTACGTACTCCTCGAGATTAACTTCCTCCGAGATAACGTCGTCTCGTAGCATTTCTTTGTGTTTCAACTTCAAGTAGTTAAGCTTTTTCACATTCGCCGAATTTTCAATTTCACTGACTAGAAAACCGTTAACAGTTTTGAAAATCTTTTCTACCATGTACAGAACTTTGTCTTTCCGTGATGGGATTTTCTTCAGAATCATCACATGCCTCATTAAATCCTTTCGCTTGTTGATGGTGTCCAAGTCTAACTTGTAGTTCAAGTAGATTATGATTTCGACCATGGCATGTGCGATGCCATAATACATTCTCAAACGCTCGTGAGCGAAACGTTCTGAATCGTCTTTGAAGATGAGCGTGGACATCTCGACGCAGTACCAAAGCGCTGTAGGTAAGGAAGAGTTCACTTGAGGATCTAATGGTAGAGATGACAGTCCGATTCTACACTTCGTTGTAGAGACGCGCCTCAATGCGTACTTTTTGAACTGAACAACTACGTTTTCGTCCATCCATTGTTTCTTCTCACAAATTTTCCATAACACGAAGTAGAACAAACCTATGTTGTATTTCACTTTTTTGAAGTCAAAGTACGTGGCAGACAGAATGTAGTCGTTGTATCGATCGAAGTCATCAGTGTCCACCAGCACCAGCCCGCCGTGGAATGGTCGCCGAGTTCGAGGCTCTAACTTAGTGTCTTGCTCTAATAACTGTTTGTAAACAGTTAAGGTATAGAAGTAACCCAACGACTCATTGAGATCAGGATCCTCTAACAAAAACAATGGACATTCCATCATGGAAGTGAATTTTGAGAAAGATGCCGTCGATTCCGATGACTGGAAAATAAGTTTATCCAGCAAATTCAATTCAGTGCATAAGATCACAGGGATGCCTTTCTCGTCAGCCAAAATGATGTCAGGAAACTCGATTTCTTGGTCAGCTGTGAAATTGATATCCTCGATCGGCTCTTCAGGAACTTCATTGCTGAATGTGTTCTCGAACTTCAAAGCGTCAAAGCCATAAGACTTGTTTTCACTGACGATGTAGTTAATCAAAGTAGTAATGGACTTCTCAATGTCTACTTTCAAATCGTATGATGGATTGCTGAAGCTTTTGTACCAGTCTGTATTCTTAAATTCGCGCATAAATGTGTCTTTATCTCTTGTATCGGGAAGGTATTCTGTCGACACAAAGTTACTGTTTAACCGATTTTTCAACTGTTTCAGCTTTTCAATTTCGGCAAGAGATTTAGAATTGTTTTTCCTTGAAGTTAGGAACTTGAATTTAATGTAAGACTTTAGACTTTCTTTTTCGTTAACAAAGTTTTCGACGGTGATTTTATCGTAGTCGAACTCCTTAGAAATATCGGTTTCATCGAATAGTTCGTTGTTGCGGTAAATTGTGCACTGGCTCTTGATGAACGACGCTGTAACCGATAAGTCAATGCATCCCAATTCTTCATTTAGCGCGTGGAACACTACCTTTTCATAATTAATGTGTTCATTAAGTGCTAAACATGTATCGAAGCTCCGCCTGCTGATCTGACCATCGGTAATGATGTACAGCAATTTAATTTTGTCTTCGTTTGTATCAATATTTTCTTTGACCCACTCAATAATAGTTTCAGGTAAAGTATTACAGCCTCTGCCATCTTGATCCCTGTACGCCCGACGAGCTATGGTTTCGTTGACTTCCTCACAAATATGCCCCCAGTGCAAATAAACGATTTGTGATTCTTCTTCAGGGACCGCACTGTTAATTTGATCCACGTCACTTTTAAATTGTTCGAGTGTTGTTAGTCCATTTTTGTGATAATACACCACTCTTTCGGTTGACATGGAGTAATCTTTCGCGTAAATATAAAAGTTAACCATTTTGATCGGTGAAAATAGTTTGTAAACAATAAACTTTACGGAGTGACACAGAACACTCGACTGTGAGATGAAAGGAGTGAACTGTGTACTCGACGCGACGGTCGGATACTAAAAAATAAAACGCGAATACCGTCTTTTATGCTCTCAGAACTTGGAAAGTACCTAAGGAAATAAGGCGATTACGCGTAGAAGCGTGTTTAGTTCAGTCCATCAGTTCGGCTTGATCAGTGTTTTTAGATATCGATATTTTTAGGTTTTACCATAATAGATAAAGGAGGTATTTTATTAGATGAAGGACCTCTTTTATCTGCTCTGTGGTCTTTACCTATGAAATTGCCGTTCTGCAGTACTGGTCATTTCAAAGCATTGGCCAAGAATTCTGATTACAAATTAAATTTATTAAAACCTCCGTGAGCTAGTAATTTATTGCGTTCCGTCTTGGGAATGAAAATCCGTTCTGTTTTAAAATCCGGATTTTTAAGAACTATTCAATATTTTTAAGAATTATTCAAATTCAATATCATAATGTTGGTGTTACGGCCATAAATATTCTTCTTAGATATTTAAATAATCAGTCTGTGACTCGCGTGGCGAGTACCTACCTTAAATTAAAAATAATAATTATAGGTTCAAATTAAAAGAAACTTGATTTCAAAAATAAAAACAAATAGACTTCTTATCAAATTATTAAACAACCTTCATAGCATTTAACAAGTATTTAACATCATCAGTTTCAGTGCAGTATCAGCGGTGAGCACAAAGCTTCCACTGTCGCTTTAACAGCCTATAAGTATCTAAAGATATTTGGACATTGGACGACACGAATATATATTCGCGCGATAATGTAGCCCACGAATTACAAATTCTTATTATTAAAAAAATCCGGATTCGATTTTCGAAGCAGTATTTGGAAGTCAAATAAAAATGTACGGATTGCACTAAAACTACTGCACCGATTTTCATGCTGGTTTCACCAATGGATAGAGTGGTTCTCGAGGAAGGTTTTAGTATATAATTTGTCAAGCGGGCGAAGCCGCGAGCATCAGCTAGTTTCATAATAACAGACGGCAATTTCATAGGTTGGCAAAGAAGACAGAAGAAGACGCCCCAGGCGTTGGGAGTTGCAGGGCGATTTCCGGCCACCGTAGGCGTGGGCCTGCGGATTGGTGGCTCGCCATCAGATCAGAACCAGGCCCGGGTTGACGGCGCGTTGTGTTCCTCGCGCAGTCGCATAGCAGACGGGGCCCGCTAGGGTCATCGCCTGCCAAGGTTGCGGAATTTGTTCGAAAGAGTCACCGCTTCCCTGGAACGCAAAGGGCACTAGGAGGAACACTAGGAACAATAAGAACTAGGAGGATGGGTTTAAGTCAGTAAGAGTCTGAGACTCCCTTCTGCTCCGCCTAGAGCGGGAGAAGTCAATTGATGAAATGCACAATATTAATATATATAAATCTCGTGTCACAATGTTTGTCCTCAATGGACTCCTAAACCACTTAACCGATTATAATAAAATTCGCACACCATGTGCAGTTCGATCCAACTTGAGAGATAGGATAGTTTAAATCTCAATTTTTTGTTGCAATATTATTTAGGAGCGGAAAATGTGACGCAGACGAAATTGCGCGGGACAGCTAGTATTATTATGTATTTCTATTGCCTACCTGATACCTACGGTTCTTGAGAAGCAGCCCGCTGACATAAGAAAACAATTCAAAGTATCGCTTTCTCTTTCTTTCACGAGTAAGGATAATGAATCCTACTTAAGGTCTTCATTCTGACTACATTTTTTGCTCGGAAAAAAGTATCGTCCGAAACATCACTCAAAAAATAAATAATATTGAAATTCCTGTTTCGGCCGGATCGGACGAAACTCAGCGGCCCAATCGCCCGTTAAGCCCTTTTAATGTTTAGCTATATCTCCATTTATTTTATTTTATTCTTTAGCCTGTTTTGCCCCATTTCAGGGCAAGCCAAGAGGAAACAAAGGGAGGCTGTTCCCTTTTTTCCATTCATTCGCTTCTCTGCTTTGGGTAAGTGTGGACCAATCCTGTCGGTAAGCGTCAAACACCTCCAATAATATTCACATGCAATCGATTACCTGTGGGCTTATGGTCAGTCCATCCGGCCATGCCGATCGCCGAGTGAGATAGGAATCCTACCTAATATAATAATGGAAGGAATAGGGACCTAACTAATCAGTCGCTCCAACCAGAATCATGCTTGAGAGACAATAGGTAACGACATCTTTTTTACTTTAGTCACAGAGTACTTTTATCTTAATTTCAGTTGGAACTGACAGAAAACTGATCGTGTGTGCTGGATTGTGGAAAATACGTCGACCAACACTATCCCAAACAAACATGCGTGAGTCACAGACAGCGCTCAACGGTTTCTGATGCAATCCGATAGAGGGCGTTAGCATTCAGTGACGTCACCATACAGGTCTGTTATCGCGCTTTTTTTGCTGGTATGAAAGATGACATATTATATTTTTTTTAGATAGGCACGAACTTGTAGTTGAGAGTTTTGTAGATAATTTCATAATTTGGGGACTAAGATGGTAATGATCAAACTAATAAATGGTGCAATGGTGCAATGGTCTTGCACCATGTTTCACATGTGTGTTTGTGTGCTATGTGTTGCACAATAATTTCATCAGTTCTGCAATGCTTGGGAATTTAGTATATTTATAGATTTTGATCAAAACATTAAATTCCTTTGGGAATTGCAAATGCAATCATTTGAAATTAAAGGAAAATATAGAGACTTTGGTCCTAAGTTAGGTAGGTAGGTACAGTCAGCATCGAAAGTTGATTAACACTATTACTAAATTAACACAAATTACATCACAATCAGTTTATCAAAATTCTATGCGAGCCAAAATAATAAGTGATGTAATAGGGGATTTAAATTCCATTATTTTTAGGGTTCTATAACAGAAGGGTATACCAACGGATCCCTATGTCACTAAGACTCCGCTGTCTGGCCGTCCGTCCATTCATCCGTCTGCCTATACGTCCGTCCATTCGTCTGTCAGTCAGCGGGTTTTATCTCAAGATTGGAGACAGTTGAAATTTTTACTTAGTGTGTATTTCTAATGCCGCTGTAACAAATAATATAAATAAAGAGGGCTCACATACACGAAACGTGACTTTTTCGGTTTATGGTAGGTACGGAACCCTTCGTGTGAGAGGCGGACTCGCACTTGGCCGGTTTTTAATGACTGGTCACTTAGTGTTTATTGCTGATTGTAAGTACATTAGTTACAAAAAAACTGGTACTGTGATTATAACATTGAATTACCTCAATAGATAATAATGATTTCGTTTACCTACCTTATTATGTTAGTACTAGCTGACCCGTGCAACGTCGTCTGCGTAACATTTTTCATTACTGCTCCGCTCCTATTGGTTTTACGCGTGATGATATATAGCCTATAGCCTTCCTCGATAAATGGGCTATCTAACACTGAAATAATTTTTCAAATCGGACCAGCAGTTCCTGAGATTAGCGCGTTCAACCAAACAAACAAACAAACAAACAAAGAAACAAACTCTTCTGCTTTATCAAAATTATTATATTATTATATAGTATAGATTTAACTTGATAAGACGGCGCTATCATTGCATTTTTCGCTAGTTCATTATAATTGTAAACTAGCTGACCCGTGCCTACTTCGTCTGGCGGTATTTTTCGGGTTAAATACATAATTATATGTATAGCAAAAAATAGAAAAAAAAAACAATAAATTTTGGGGGTCCCCTACTTAGAACTGACACTCAAAAAATTTTTTTTCATCAAACCCGTGTGGGGTATCTATTGGATAGGTCTTCGCAAATGATACCTATTGAGGTTTTGAATATCATTTTTTTCTAAACTGAATAGTTTGCGAGAGTGACGTTATTTCCCAAGTGGTAAAATGTGTCCCCCCCCCGTAACTTCTAAAATAATAACATGATAAAACTAAAAATATGATGTACATTACCATATAAACTACCAGCGAAAATTGGTTTGAACGAGATCTAGTAGTAGAATTTTTTTAATTCGTCATAAATCGTAAATCGCAACTTGCTTATAATAAAATACCTACAGGTTTGTACGGAACCATCGGTGCACGAGTCCGATTCGCACTTGACCAGTTTTTTTTATCTTCCTCAGAGGAGTTTGGCTTCGCACATCTAAATTTACCTCTTCATAATATAAGTATAGTTCCGTACCTAATACATATGTATATCTATTATGAAAAATGAGTGTTATAAGGAAAACATTTATCCTTTTTTCCCGTCTAGCTAGTGACGTCAAAGCTTGAGTCTGTAATTATTTTTGTTTTATTTATTTTTATCCGACTGCGCCAAGGGGAGGGTTACGTGTGTATGTATGTATCTATACAGGTACCTATGTATATGTATGTATACCTATTTCTTTGGCACGCTCTATAGCCTAAACGGTTTGATGAATTTCAGCTTGAGAGGTGTCGTAAGATTCGTGAGAGCTCGTGGCTAAATAGGTACTAACAGCCGCAGGGGGTCGATCTTTAAGGTTTAGCAACGCTTGCCAAAGTTGGTCTGTTGATGGGGACATACACCATCACCATCTTAACATACTTACCGAGTTTCCTCCTTGCCTCGGAAAGCACGTAAAGCCGTTGGTCTCGGATGTCATTGGTAGATCTTTGGCAGTCGTTACGGATCGTCAGAAGCCAGCTAAGAAGCATCTACAGTGTTACCCATGCAGTAAATGGGTTGTGGAGGTCTGGTAGGCAGCCACTCCACGTAAAATACTGGTATTCAGCTGAATCCAGATTGACCGGAAGCCGACCCCAATTTAAGTACTTGGGATAAGGCTAGGCAGATGATGAGGTGTCGTTAGATTCGTCTTGATTGTGAGAGTGACACTGGGTTTATAAAAATTCAATTGTCCAACTTCCATAGGTATTATTTAACGTCTTAATTTTTTTTTTCCGAACCTGTCGAGTGGGGTTTCGAAATAAAGCGGTCGTGGGGACGATCACAAAAATCTAAATCACTAAAATGAAGGAAATAAAAAAAAAAAACTGATTTGCGTCAAAAAACCAGACCTCCAAAAACGACTAAAAATTTCCAAACAAGTCACTTTTGAAGCAGTCATCTGCAGTTGGTGGCATTAAATAAGCACATCTCATTTATCCATATTTGGATGTTTTAGGTTTTCGTTTGGTGTACTATAGGAACCCAGGTAATGTCTCACATTTTCTATATATAAGGTAAGGATGTCCGCGGCTTCGCCCACTTGACAAATAATATACTAAAACTATCCTCGAGAACCACTCTATCCATTGGTGAAGACAGCATGAAAATCAGTGCAGGAGTTTTTGTGTTTATCGCGAACAGACAGACAGACATGACGCGGCGGAGGACTTTGTTTTATAATATGTAATGTTGTATGTAGTTTCAGCATTAACTGGCAACCGGGCTCAACCCAGTTGTATATGTCCCTTGGTGCCTATTGGCCTAGCTCTAATCTGTCTACTGCTTGATAAGGAGGGAAGTAGAAATTATATTTATTTTTTCCTACTCCTCCGCTTTACTCTTCTGATTAATTTCGTTGCGGGATCCAAGACAGTCGAATCGGATCGTTTCTCCGGGACTCGTCGGGCTTCATTGGCTCGGCGTTTTTCTGGTGGTCGCCACTGTTGATTCTGGCTTTCAGGTGTTGCAGTGGTTGGGAATGTGTGGTGGGGTTGTCCAAAGTGATAGTGAAGGAAGGATAAGGATGTAAGGAAGGATATGTAAGGATTGAATTGATTGCGTTTGACCACAGAGTTGAGACTGTGGTCAAAGGCGAAGTTTGAATAGGATCCGTTGCGTACCATCAAGTGAGCTTGATGGTACGCAACGGATCCTATTCAAATTTGACATAAAGAACTAACAACACAACAACACTAACTAACTATCAGGAAACAGGCTCCGTCCGGCATTTGATATTTTATTTAAATAATAGCTTTGGGAGACATAATTCTTAACACTTTTATTTGGGGTTGACTTGTATAACACTAGATATAAGATAGACTCAAAAGATCAGAAATATTCAGAACGACACAAGTTTACCCATAGCGCCAGGAGATTGCGCAAATATGTCACAAGTGTGTGTAAGTAAATTCTGATTCAGATTTCAGTGGCTATAGTATCTAATGAGTAATGATTATGAAATAAATCGCAAGTTACTAAGGAAAACATTTTTTATTAATTTTTCCTGTTTTTATGTGTCTCAATATACTTAGATATTTTAAATACTTAGCCGCGTGCCTATACTATTGTCAGATGCTGTGTTTCCGTTCATAGCTGTAGCTATTATGTAGATTATCGAACTCTATCTTTAATAACTGCTCCGGTGGTCTCGCGGTTGCAAGTAAGACTGCCGAGCGTGGAGTCCGGTGTTCGATTCCCAAGTCCACGGATTTTGGAAGTTGGGAAAAGCCCGCCACACATTCCCAACCACTGCAACTCCTGAAAGCCAGAATCAAGTGACGACCACCAGAAAACCTCGAGCCAATGAAGCCCGACGAGTCCCAGAGAAACGATTCAACTGTCTTGGTTCCCGCAACCAAGTTAATCAGAAGATTACCTACTAGGTACTACCACTTCCCTCCTTATCAAGCAGGAGATAGATTAGAGCTAGACGATAGGACCCATATATTGCTTTCAGTGTTAAAATATCAGCGGAAAATGGCAGACTCCGTAAGATTGTGATAAATCTTGATTACATTATAATTTCTCGATATACATATGTATGTATTACTAGCTGACCCGCGCAACTTCGTTTGCGTCACATTTTCCATTAATGCTCCGCTCCTATTGGTATTAGCGTGATGATATATAGCCTTATAACCTTCCTCGATAAATGGACTATCTAACACTGAAATATTTTTTTAAATCGGACCAGTAGTTGCTGAGATTACCCCCTACATACAAACTTACAAACAAATTTTACCTCTTTATAATATTAGTATAGATTACTAGCTGACCCGCGCAACTTCGTCTGCGTCACATTTTCCATTACTGCTCCGCTCCTATTTGTCTTAGCGTGATGATATATAGCCTATAACCTTCCTCGATAAATGGGTTATCTAACACTGAAAGAATTTTCAGTGTTAGATAGCCCATTTATCGAGGAATTCAAATCGGACCAGTAGTTCCTGAGATTACCCCCTACATACAAACTTACAAACATACAAACTTACAAACAAATGTTACCTCTTTATACTTAATATTAGTATAGATATAGATTAGTATATTAGTATAGATGAAAAAACCGTTTTGTCTATACTAATATTATAAAGCAGAAGAGTTTGTTTGGTTGAACGCGCTAATATTTGTGATAAATCCCGTCCATATTCAATAAGGTACCTATATCCGTGGTTTATTTAAAAAAAAAAGTTTTCAATTTCACGCGATATTTTACAATCATACGGTGTTTGTCATTTTCCGGTGACAAACACAATACGTGGTGGTTGGCAATTGGCTTAACCCAGTTGTATAAGTCCCTTGGAGTTTGGAAGTTGGTGTCGTGACACCCTCGTGCCCCGGAAAGTCTACGTCTCTGTTGGAGTCGTTGGAGATAGGCTGCCATGGCCGAAATTGGTTTTAGATTAATGAAAGTTTATATTGTTAGGATTAGGATAGTTTCTCCTTTTGGTTCCGTACCAATGGAACCTTTACAAAGTCTATACTCTCCGTCGGTCGATTTGTCAGATTAGAAAAGAAAATAAAAGATTGACTCTTCAGCGGGCTGTAGATATCTCATTGTAGAGGTAGACAGTTGGAATGTTCAGTGTGTTCTATCGCTACTCTTCTAAAATAGGACTGACAACTATTTAGGGCGGATTTCATCAATCTGAAACTGTACGCGATCAACATATCAGGTGTATAGAATCAAAGATGGTTACGTCCACAGTGCAAAAAAATTCAGAAAATGATAAAAACATTTTTTTTTAATTATCAGTAGCTATTCTAACGTTGGACTTTACTAGGTTTGTTTGTAAAGTCAATTTTCAATTTGAAATAACGGTGGAGTTTTTTTTTTTTTTGGTAATAAATTATTTTTTGGGGTAAATATAGATACAAAATTGATTGTGTTGCTATATAGGTACTTAAATCTCAATTTTGGAATTTTGTGGACTTTACCATCTTTGTTTCTATACACCTGATATACGCGTCACTCGATGGCGCTTGTTCGAATTATCGAACAGCGCCATCTATTTATGAATGTTTACCAATCGTAAATTCGAAACACAACAGCAACCAACTTTCTCGGTGGTTCTATAAATTTCTGTCAGATGGCGTGATTCAGATCACTCACACATGTAAAGATTTTTCGTTTTTTAATCGGTATAATTCTCCTAGAAATACTGCTTTTTTTATAAAATTTGGGCTATATGCGACCATAATACATTATAAAGTCTCATTATAGTTGTTTTTATTCTGCAGAAACTGTTTATTTACGGAGATTCCTTCACCTGAATAGGTCTATCTAGGCATCCACCTTAACCTCGTCTACGAGCTTGTCATTATTTTCTATGGAATATTGACACTGACAAGTTTTGAACGGAGCTTGATCGCGATCAGTTTCATTGGTGAAATCCGCCCTTAGGTACAGTCGAAGAAAATTGATTTTGACTATATTTCCGGGGTTGACCAAATAGTGCTTCTATTTGGTCAACCCCGGAAATATAGTCCTTAGGATATTATGTTGACACTAAACTACTAGCGACCCTTTTCCAATTTATTGATCGAGAGCGCAAGTCATGCCCTGCGATTTTATAGCCGTGTAATTTAACATTGGTCAGACAGGAGCCATTGCTCATAGTTAAAAGGTAAAGTGCCGACCGCGTAGGCTACCGGATCAATCCACATATCTTCCAAACCGTCGATTTGAAATAAATAAATGAATTTACAATGAATTTACCTTGGAAGGTTAATTAATCATTCATAGTCCTTTGTATTTGTTTATAAATTGTATGTGTACCTATATATTCAACATAATGTAAATTGTTATACGAATAAATGAAATAAATAAATAATAATATTTATTTAACACATAGGTAGGTACATGCAACCCCCACGTTACATAGAATTAAAAAAATACTGTACCTACGTGATTCATATATTAGGTATTATGTTATCCCCGACAAATATTTAAAAGTCACAACAGGCAATTACCCTCTTCCTAGCGAAGTCGGGTATAAAGGTAGGTAAACATATTCTAAATTATTTAGCTTCCCTGTTTACTCCATAACTATTTGTTTTCAGCTGACTAGGAAAATCCAGAAACTCAGGAAATAGTCGAACATTGAACTATAGGTACCTACTGTATTTTACCTTAATCTAAGAGTTGATAACCTAACCCTCATGCGTCGATGGACCCAGACTATTTTTATATTGATGCCTGTCAATAAAAAAATAATAGGCTTGCTGCTGACTACATTCTCATCTGATGGAAGTGATGATGTATCGTTGACGATGGAGCACGCTTGCTAGAAGTAATCTATTCACTCCTGACTTAAATACCTCCAGGTTGTACAATGCGATTCAAATGAGAATAGGAACGTCAATTACCTCTATCTGTCGAATCGAAGGTCTCTTGAAAAGTACGGTTTGCAAAGAAAACTTAACCGATTTGCAAATGAATAACGGTTTATTTTACTTTGTTTAAATAAGTCTTAGATCAAATTTAAATAAAAACGTTCGTAAATGAGCTAAATATAATAATTGACAGCTATGACGTCACAATATGGCGCTAAGTCGATCCTTTTCTTATTTGAAACGCATTGTAGCTACGAGTATCAGGACACAGATCTCAGCAGGTAGGTAATACCATTTCTAGACAATGAATTTAGGTAAATATTCCCAAGACGTTTTGTGTACCTACGTATAGTTGTGATGTTCACTATGTACCTACCTACCTACTGATGGTGGTGCATCACCGTTCGTCTTATAATACAATTTAAAGAATAGGTTCAGCGGCCCGTCTAGCCTTTTCTCCACTATCCAGCTAAGTGGAGAAAAGCCTAACTGGCTGAAGTTGGTAGGTACCTACCTACCAGTAGATAATTTAGGTAAGTAGGTACATGAAATGGTATCTAGAGACTAGCCCCTGCTTATCTGACCTGCACAACCAATGACTGCGTCACACGATAAAACAATCTGTATACCTACTACTGGGTCATTCCAGATAGGAAAACCCAATTTACACTTTATACAATGCAAACAATCCAGTCGGACTTCGGACATTGTATCTGGATCTAAATATTTTTAAAAAGGAAGTTATCAATTCGACCCGTACCCGTATCCGTCAAGTCAGAATGTCAGTTTTTGGATTTTTTGAGATTGCGTACCCAGGAATAACCAGCTTTTTGAGGCACAGAGGAGTCTTGACACTTAATGCAAGATCACCTATCCGCGAAACGACCTCGACAAGCGTTGTTAACCTTCAAGATTAATTCTGAATCGGGTGCAGCGCTGCTCAAAGTCAAACGTAGGCATGTTGGTTTTAAAATAATATATTTATCTAGAGTACTAATTAAAACTTAGCCACGCTACAGGCGTGTACAATAGCAATTAGAAAAAGATTGCTTTTTGGCTCGTGCGAGTGACTCTGGCATCAGAGATTTTTATATTTTGATAACATAAATAATAACAATTAGTCGCCAAACAGAGAATTCGTCGATCTTTCGCAATTTTTTCCGGCAAGTCAGAGATTTATTTGAATCTTATGAAGGAAAATTATTTTTTAAGGTATAGTCCAAGAGCCAGATCGAAGAGTTTGAGAGGTTATCCCTATCTGACATTTAAGGACTTTAGTTCGATAAAACTAGAAGTAAATTACACATATTAATAGAAAACTTTTTTCTTGCCAATTTTTCGTAAGCTCTTCGATCTAGCTCTTGGACTACCGTTATATCTTCCACGTATTTACTACCTTATCTTGATATCTTCTAAACTAAGACCCGAATAAATCTGTGGCATGGCGAAAAATTATAACTATGAATAAATTTGGGAGAAAACACATCTTCGCTAGGAGCCTTAGCTTTTGATGTTCCACAAAATAAAAATCCTAATCCGGATCTAGACAGGCAGTACATAACTCTTTAATTTTCTTTAGGTAGGTATGGGAAATAATCAAATGACTTCTCCCGCTCTGGGCGGAGCGGGAGGGAGTGTCAGACTCTTACTGACTAAAACCCATCCATGTTCCTTCATTGCCCTTTGTGTTCCGGAGCCGCGGTATCTCTTTCGAATAGTCCCGCAACTCCGGAGGCAGTAACTCCAGCAGCTGCATCAGACAGGAAGCCGATCCCAACATGGTTGGGAAATGGCTGTAAAAACAAAATAAAACGCAAATAAAATGTAGTTTATAATATTTATTTGAATTGTATCATCAGACACTATGTACATGCTCAGTGTAGTCATGTAAATAATTTGTATATACGTTTCAGATGTTAACTGGAATGAAGAAATTAATTTTCTACAATAATAGATACGAAAATTTCCCCCACGAAACTCGAATTCCGCCGGGCATCGAGTAATAAATACTAGTTTATAAAATACTCTTATACCCTATGCACATGGATCGTACTGCGTATTCATTACCAACATTTATGTGAATTGTTATAAAAAAACTGCATTTTCTAGCTTCCGAATCGTGCCCGCTGATATTAAATACCCGCAATTGTAATTTTGCTACGATTAATGCAATTTTTGTGTTCCTACAACTAAATTACCCAGCGATTCCGACGATGGCTTCCGAGGCGAAGTATTTCACGTCTACGTCGGGATCTACATTTAGTTTTTCAAGTACAGGCTTCACTTGCGGCTGAATGACCGCAGGGTCTAAGAAGGGCGCCATTTTTTGCAAAGTCTTAGCGACATTGAATCTTACGTTGGCTACATTGTCGTCTGCCATAGACAGGACGGTTGGCAGTAGTACTCTGGTGGTGATATCTTTGCCACACACTTCGGACAGCACATTGATGCAGAACAGGTAAGTCATTCTGTGGAGATAGTTCTGTTCGCGAGACATGGCGAGTACTTTGGGGATGACGTTGGTCTCTGCCCACTGAGAGCCGTACTGTTCGACTAACTTCTTGAGGTTGAGCGTGGCTGCCTCGCGAATGGCGTACACGTGGTCGATGAGCCAGGACATGCACAGGCCGGTCAGCTTCTCGTCGAAGAACTCCTGGCCGAGCTGACCAGCCAGGAGAGGCATGTGCTCGATGATGGCGAGGCGGACGCGCCATTTTGTGTCTTCTGCCAACTCTACGATAGCAGGGAGGAGGGACTGGACTAACTGCTGGATTCCGATCACTTCGTTGACGCATTCCAGGTTAGAAATGATGTTCAGCCTGACTTCAGGGCACTCGTCTTTGAGCTGGGTGAGGAATAAAGGCAGCAGGTGTTCGATTGTGTTCTGGCGGCCGACGATGGGGCTGAGTCCCATGATGACGGAAGCCAGCGCGGACTTGACGTGTTGGTTGGCGTCGCAGACCAGGTCCTTGATTTGAGGCAGGATCATAGTCATGATGATATGCTCTTGATGCGCTTTGTCCAAGTTCATGCAGAAGTCCTTTACCTGTAGAACAAACATAATAAATCAACTTTCCAAAAAAAAACTGCATGTAATTAAACTTGCATGCGAGTTTCTTATAGAAGGGAGTGTGGCCTTACAAGAAACAAGACTGTTTTAAGGCGTAAACCCACCACAACGCTCGGAGAGGCTACTCACATGTGTGAGGTTTCGCCTCACATGAAAATGTATATTAAGATTGTTTCCACTACAACCCACGGAGACACGCTTGCTCGAATATGGTGCTCACATAGATCAACGCTGTCAACGCCATGCACGCTGTGCACGAATTTTAACCTAGGACTATGTTATCAAATATTAACGCAACAGAGTTTGTTGGCCACTTCTTCCCAGCTAAAACAATAGGAAGTGTTGACTATTTGTAAACGTTGACGTTCACAAAGTGCTGGCACTCAGCCTAATTTGGTTAAATGACTTTTATACTTGTAAAAAAAATAACGTGCGTAGCCTCTCCGTGTGTCGCGGTGGGCCACGCAACAGTTGTACATAGTCGTGGGCGTGTACTGCAGTGGAAACGTAAACCCACGTTGTCAAACAAATGAACCCAAGCAGTTAAAATGCGCCGCGTAGCCGTGGATAGCGTGCAACGCGGTGGGTTCGCAGCTTTACAAGAAACAAAACTTGTCTTATTAAAAATGCTGCCGCGTGTTGTAGAAGTGCCATGTTGTGCGTTTGTGATGATAAGTTTGCTTTCTGTCGGGTACCGACTTCGACCGTAGATCGTCATTTGTCTTGTCACTCCAAAGTTTTGAATAGTTTTTGGAACAAGGACCCTTATTTTTATTTTCTTCCACTAGATGATGCATCGAAAACCGGAAGTATTACGATTTTAGCAATCTATGTATGTACACGCGTACTAGATACCGTACCGTACATGTAAGTTTTATATTTGTATATAGAACTAGCTGACCGGGCAAACATTGGCTCCAACCAGTCCGCGAAATTAAAATTTTCTTACGTTTTTTGCAATTTGCAGGCCAGTGCTAGGTTGTATGTTGATTAAAATATTATTCGCGGCTGTAAGACATTATGTAGTTAGTGTAGTTACAGAATTATAATCATCAAAATTATCAATACAACCAACACTCTAAGTTCAAGCTCTAGGAATGACTTTTTCTGTTTTTTTTTTGTCCCTACGCCTTTAAGAACTTGGAGGGTAGTATTGGTGATTTTGATGATTATGTAAGTAAATATGTCTTACAGCCGCGAATAACAATTTAATCAACATTCAACCTAGCACTGGCCTGCAAATTGCAGAAAACGCAAGAAATTTTGAATTTCGCCGGCTTGTTGGAGCATTCCACTTAATAAAAAAATACCCTACGACATTCTTAGACCTAACGAATATACACAAAAGGAGGTGTTCGGAGGTGTTCTATAACAAACACCGTGAGACATTTTGTGATTTTATGTTAGACTAGATACTGACCTTGCCGGCGGCGGCGGCACGTACTTCAGCCTCGGTGTCCTTGAGCAGCGCCTGGAAGATCTGAGCCAGGTCCGAGCGCGCGAGCTCGGGGCCCACCGCCTGCTGTAGCTCCACAAACCTGGAGTAATATTATTTACATTATTAAGGAGCAATTACCAGGACCACTGTTCACACATCAGATACAAGAGGGAGACTAAGCGTATGCTGAGACGCCAGTGACGCAGGTCACCGGCGTCTAGATTAGATTAGTCTAGTAGATTTTTGCCTAGTCTTTCCAGGAGTTCTTTACCCACTCCACCTCATACCAGCTCCCAAAGATTTTTTTTTCTTAAGGTAAGTTCCCAACTAGGTGGTCCACAAAGTGTCTGAGAGGACTTGAGAGAAGCCTTTGCCCAGCAGCGGGATAACTATAGACTAGTCATAGCATGTGCTGTTCGGTAGTTTCTTCCTAGGCACAACACGCAAGGCATATGTTGTACGTACTTGTCGGCCACCATGTAGCGCACCCTCCAGGAGGTGTCGCCGGCGCGCGCGCGCACGGTGGGCATCACCAGCTGCTCCATGTCCTCGGGGGGCAGCAGCGCCGCCACGGCTGCGCAAGCCTCTGCGGCTAGCAGACGAACTGAGTCTTGCTCGTCCTGGAGATGACAGATTATGAATGCGATTCAAATAAGAATAGGATCGACTTAGCGCCATATTGTGACGTCATACCTGTCAATTCAAATCAATTGGGTAAGGTGAGCAAATCAGGATGATTATTTTTTAATTATTATTTACAAATATTGAGTGAAATAAGTGTTATTGTATGATTTAAAGTAAATAATGACTTTAAATTATTGCATATTATATTTGGCTTAATAATCACTTTAGAACGTTTTTATTTAAATTTGATTTAAGACTTATTAAAACAAAGTAAAATAAACCGTTAATATGCAACTAAGTTTTCCATGCAAACCGCACTTTTCAAGAGACATTTGACAGATAGAGGTAATTGACATTCCTATTCTTATTTGAAACACATTGTATAATATTGGTACAGCAACAGTATAGGCCAAGTAAGTTAGCTAGGTGTCAATGTCACTAAATCTGGTTAATAAATCATGCTTCAATTAATCCATGACTTTAGTTACATTATCAAAATTTAAAAGCAATTTCTGAAAGTATTGATCCCGTTACTGAAAATTATTCACCATATAGACCCCAATACCTATAGTTGGGAAAAGGCTAGGCAGATGATGACTAAAAATTATTCACTGTTGAAAGCTCTGCCCAGAAAAATTGTGCGTTTCCTGTGGTTTAGGCCACAACACCGACGCCTTGTCAAAAAATCGTTGCAACAAATATCCAAACCTCCATCTTCAACATACCTGAGCCAGCGTAACAAACATGGGAATGAGGTCACTCTTGACGTACTCCACCTCGACGACCCTCGCGAACTCGCCCAGCTTGTAGGCGGCGGCGCGGCGCACCATGGGCGTGTCGTCCTGGCACAGCGAGCGGAAGTGCTGGCGGAGCTCCGCCTTCACCGGGGCCGACACGCGCGGGTAGCATACGCTGGAAGAAGCGACGAGATTTCATGGTTAATACTAATCAATTTTCAATCAATATTATACAGGGTTATTTGTAAAACACCGGCAACCTCTCAGGATTGTGTTACTAACATCATAACAAACAACTTTTGTTCTATGACTTTTGAAAATTCATCACATTTTAGTTCATCAAGATTTCATACAAAAAAAAAAAAAAAAAAAATTGAACGCGCCAAATTTTACAAGGTCCATGCAATACATTAGAAAAAGTATGAGCTTTCTTATGCTTCGCATAGACTACGTAACATTTAGAGCATCCAATTTAAATATTTTTTTATTTTTGTATGAAATCCTGATGAACTGAAATCTGATGAATTTTCAAAAGTCATAGAACAAAAGTTGTTTGATTATGATGTTAGTAATATAGTCCTGAGAGGTTGCCGGTGTTTTACAAATAACCCTGTATACATACATATTCATAATCGATGTATATATAAAAGTAGAAACTGACGCCGATCAACGCACAGCCAAAACTACTGATAGTAGAAAGCTGTAATGTGGCGGAAAAAAACGGGATATAATATATATAATATAATATATCCTTGGACATTTCACACAAGGCCATATAGTCCCAAGCTAAGCAATATGCACGTACGAAGTAGCACAGAAACCAATACCATTGTAAGAATGCCATAGAAATATTTCAGAAAATGTGACTGCAGTGTCCAAGACTTTCAAGATTACTATCTCTGAAATGCTTTGTTTATTACACTACGAGATAATACACCCATACCACACCCACGGTGTATGTAAACATCGATAAGAAAATTGTAAAAACCTACATGTAATGTTTGACCTGACCTGAAGAAAGGAAAACATTGAACTGCAGCTTGCAAATGATTTCCTGTACACAAAGAGTGTTTGTAAATATTACTAGATGTATCTATTCTAGAGACAGTGTATAGTGTGTGTGTGAAATAGTGTTGGTCTAAGATGATGGCACTGTAGCCCAACAATGATTAGTAATGGTATCTAGTAGTGTCAATCGTTGTTGACGACATCACGAAACGGTTGGCGCAGTGGTTGAGAGATTGACTGTTGTGTTGTGTCACGGTTTACGATTCCTGCACCGAACAAATATTCGTATGGCCTACAGATAGTTCTTCCTAGTCTGGCTGTTTGCATACAGGAGGAATTCCTAGTAAGGGTAAAAAAAAAACTATCCAACCTTTTCTCAAACACGGGTTGGCTTCACGTCTATAGTTTACGCCAGATAAACGTGGAATAAAGTACATTGACCCACATACATTTGTTGACTTTCTTAAGATCAAAATCAGTAATAATGACCTAAAGGTGTCCCGAATCGACTTCTGTCGTGATCCTTCACGTTCTCTGGTAATGAAAAATGGTTCAAAGTTTATTGTTCCTGTATCTACGAAGAGACTGATATTAGGGAAAGGTCAATGTACTTTATTCCACGTTTATCTGGCGTAAACTATAACCATAACCATTTGCTGCTGTATATCAGTATTTTACATGGAGCCTTACTGACCTGCAAAAACTAGTAACTTGGTAGCACCTGACTTCTGACTACCGCTAGTGTGCCTGATATATAAAACATGACAGCCGGGACCAACAGCTTCACATGCTATTATGAGACCTAGAAAAATCTCGGTACTGTGAGATAGTTACCATCATCGGACTGTTCTTGGTAAGCGTTATTTTACGCTGAAAATTCTTTTGTGCCACAAGCTCCTAGCTAGGCCATTCAGAATTAAATAAATATGAAAAATTGGCATTGGAAATAATTTACAAGGATATTTTTCAACATTTCCTTTGTTGCAATTGTTGGCATTTGTGACTGTTAAATATCAATTTCACATACTTATACCAAGGTTGAATGTTAGTTGTGTTTACTGCTTTATTTCTGAATAGCTATTGTTCGCGACTTCGTACGCTCATATTGTTTTTTGCCATCCCTGTAGAAATTTCGAGAAATCCTCAATCCCAACCCAAGGAACCTATATGCCGAATTTGAGCATTCAACGGCCAGCAGGTCTTAAAAAGGCTACCTTAGCAGAATCAGAAAGCACATCACGCTACCTGTCACAGTCAAATTTTCCCATACTTAATGCGATAAGCGATAAAGATGAAATTTGACAGATAGTTGTGATTAAATATTATGATTCTAATAGGATTCTTCTAGTGTTCTTTTTGTACCCGCAGTAGTTTCAGCTGTGCATTGTCTGTTAGACACTCAGTAACATGAATTTTATATATTAGGATTGTTGCTGTTTTGTACTTCACTCATGATTATAACAAGATAGGGTTCTTCATGGAAACATGTTTATCTACTATGACATTCAGTGCAATGTCAGAACAAAAAATTATTGATGGCATTCGGCAAAAACTGCTAGTTGCCGAAATCTGAGGATTTATCCCATATTTTGAGTTTCAGCATAATGCTGAACTGTGGCAGTTGTGTGAAGATGGGCCATACAGGGTGTCCCAGAACTCAACGTCAAGCCGGAATCGGGTGATAGGACAAAATCATTAGTTACCAGAAAAAAAAAAAAAAATCGTAGTCGTGTAAATATTTTTTATTTAAATTACAGTATTTTTTTCTTTTCGAGAAATGAAAATAACTAAGAATTGAAAACAACAGGTTACACAAGCACTACTTAAGATTACAAAAAAAAAAAAAATGTAGAAGATTTGTAGATAAAGGAGCTCAAAACCATAATCACAGGTTGTACATTTTTCGAAAAAAAAAAAAAAAAGAACACCGTAATTTAAAAAATACATGACTAAGTTTTTTTTATATATTTTTCTGGTAACTATTATGATTTGTCCTATCACCCGATTCCGGCTTGCCGTTGAGTTCTGAGACACCCTGTATTATTTTCCCTATAGTTTTCGTATTTTTCTATTTTGTGGTACACAGCATACTTGCACTAACAAACTCTTTTCTTTACTATAATATTTCAAAAATTACCTGAACAATCCACAAGCAGAGGCACGGGATGTGAACCAGTCACCACCAGCGAGGCGTTGCACCAGTGGCACGAAATGCTGTTCCAGAGCTTGGGGAGTGTGATGAGCGGCCACAGCACGGAGTGAAGCTACAGCCTTGTCACGGACTACAGTCTCTTCTACGGTGGCCAAAGATTCCAGCGGAGGGAGGAGACAGTGGGCGAATTCACCACCACCAACCAGGTTGATGAAATTTCCTGGAAGAATTTTTGATAGTTCGATTATTTCACAGATAGACTTCGGACAGTCATGTGACCTGCTTCTTCATATTTCAGTTATCCTTATTAAGATTTATTTTGAGGAATGCGCTAGCTCTTGACCTTGGTCACACCTGGTGGAAAGCAATGGATGAGGTCTATGATGGAGCAAGCATGCCCAGAAAGTTCCTGTTCACTTTTGCTTTGAAGACAGATGAGTTAAATGTGGAAGGGAACATAGACGCTGGCAGAGAGTTCCACATTTTGGCTGTGCAAATTTCAAACACAAAGCTTCCTTGTTATTTATATTTCTACAAGTGTCAATTGAGTTGTGAAGTCTTTTGTCAAAAGTTAATAGGTTAATTCTAGGCAAGCATGCTCTCAGGTGAGATAGTGGTAAAATATTTTTTATCGAAATCTCCTCTATCAGGTGCCCGTAATCGCGATTTCTGGGAAAAGCGCGCTTTAGCAGGTGCCTCCATTCTTCCTATGTATATCGCAGAAATAATGAATCGAAAAAAACTACTCAACGAAACTATGATAAAATATTATCATGATAAGATCTCATTGTGTTTTCGATGCAAGCTGTCAGACAACGCGATTATTTCCAGCATTATTCGTGGCCTGCCGACATTGCTACAGTAAATGCTAGAGCATATCTATGCGAACGCTCAGATGATTTTAAATACGAAGAAGTTTTGTTCGCTTTCGACGACGATCAACCACAGTCCGGATAGAGATCTGGGCGCGCTCTCTTAAGGTGGAAGCTCCAGGGTAGCCCGCGAAATTCAAATATTTTTATGTTTTTACAGCAGTGTGAAGCTGTATGTTGAACAGAATACGGTTCGCGATCGTAAAGAGCATTTATCTAGAGGATTATAACCATTTGAATCATCAATATAACCCTTTAAGTTCATAGAACTCGATTGAATGTTATTTCGTGAAAAAGTCATTCAATCGAGTGTGAGTGTTGAGTGGGAGAGCGCGCCCAGATCTCTATCCACGCTGCAAAAAAGCAGGTCACAGTTTGCGCAATTGTTCACACCCAGACACGCGAACATGCTTTAAATGTGGCAAGCAAGGACATATATTGCTACACGCTTGCACACAACGAAACTCATGACTGATGAAAAAGTGAAAGAAATCAAACTTTACAGAAATTCAACAAGATTTATGAAACAGCAAGCAAAATCTATGGCACACACATCAATTAATTTTACTTTGGTACCGTCAACCAAATCAACATCACCTCCATACCATACCCATTGCATAATTGCAGAACCTACCCATACAGTCAACTCTGTAGAAACCATAAGTAGATAATTGGTTTGTAAGTGACCATGGAACAGCTTTCACCAGTAGCCATTTTAAAAAGTTTTCCAGTGACAAGAAGTTTTAACACACCTTAACAATCATTGCATGTCTACGAGCTAATGGTCAGGTAGAATGTATAAAACGCAGTATACTACATGCACTACATACTATTGATCCTAGCGAGGCGGCAGATAATTGGGCCAATCGCCAATTGCTTGCCTGATGTGCTATGGGGAATTAATAAAACCCCTAATGAGAACACCACATACAAACCCTATGATATAATGTTTGCCAAATCATCTATTTTCTGTGATGTTTTACCGATGAGATCAACAGTTAGCCAGCGGTAGTTAGGCGCGAGAACGACAGTACAAAATTAAAAAAAGAGGTCTGTCGTCATCTGACTCAATAAGAGCTCATTTTAGTTCAGCCCCCCATCTGACAGTGCCAGCAGTTCTGATGAACACTTTGAGACAGAGAATCTAATTGACCCATTCCATGAGCAATATTGTTTCAGGATGGCCGAAGGACTGTAGTGCCAGCCATTAAGCCCACAAATGAACTACTGCCAGCCAATCACAGCGTGCCCAGCCCTGCCAGCTGATCGGTGTGCCAACAACCCAAGCCAAGAACAATGCCTACATACAAAGTCAAACCCAAGCCTTTCCTATAAAAGACTTTTTGTACAAAATAATGTACTACATGATTAACATACATTATTTTGTAAAAAAAGTCTGCACGCGAGGGTATATATAACTATTATGGTTAAGTTAAAAAAAAGCGGGTCATTATGACCCGCTTTTTCTTCCTCATCAAAACATGGGTGGAATAATTTAGTGGTGATTATATTATATGGTATCACGATTCCTTAACCATTATAATGGTTCAATAATTAAGGTGGTTATGTACATGCAAATTACACTTTAAATAATTTTTAATTTAAAAGTTATAATGGGTATAAAAATGCTGTTAAGTAAGAAAAATTTTGCGGATTGATCAAACTGCTCTACGCTTAGTCTATTATTATAGTAATTCACACTTTACCCTATAAAGAAAGGAGAGAGGGAAGATGTAAGTCCATGGAGTACCAACTAAACCTGTGTCAACGAAGTGCTAGTATATTATAGAATTTAAATGATGATTTAGTAGTCTTACTAGTCTGTTTTATAGTGATTCAAGAGACTACAGGGAAATTTAAAATAGCAAACAGGTTTTTTTTATTGAGTCGGTTTGTAATGGCATTCCAAAACTATTATAATCCTTATTTTCAGTAACAGATCAATTATGATAAGTAGTTACTCAGATTTTCTGCGCGAGAAATATGTTTATCTTTCCATCAAGGCATCAACAATTCTTTTGTGTTATTATTGTACATCTCTATGACCAAAGCATAGACGCGACGATGTTAAGCCTTGAATGTTGAAATAGAATGAAAAACAACAATAAATAGGTTATCAAAACATATAATGCGAACAGATAATCTTGTCCATTAAACGTTAGCGATGTTACTTACCCAGTTGCTCGGCAAGGGCGAGTAAAACTTCATCTTCATCGTAAATGGTCTCCGTCAGGAAAGGGATCAGCTCCGATCTGGTCCGCTCCACGCCCAGGGCCAACGCGATGGTCGATAGTTTCTTGATGGAATTCAACCGAAGCTGTACATCCTCGTTTTTCAACTCATCTATGAGCACCGCAATAGGATACAGTGACTCATCTGTCCCAGAGTCGCTCGCTGCCATTTTTGTATTGGTTGCGCTGCTTCGATTTCAAATTTCACGAACTAAAAAATATGTTCACTAGATTTACGAAATAATTGCGAGTAATATCATAAAAACGAACGCTAATGAACTCAAATGCAGCAAAATGGCAGCTTGTGTTTTTTTTTAATTTTCAACTTCCCTTTCGGTCGATAATTTCAAGCACAGGAACAAAGCTATTCAGCCACTCGCCATAGAGTAAAAAAACAGCGATTGTGTGACGATAATGAAATCAAACAATTTCATTATTATATAGAGAACATATTATAGAGAAGATTTCCAATTTCATTATTAGAAATGTTTATAATATCCAATATTGTGTATTCAGAAAAAGTGAAATGAAGTTAGAAACATTTACTAGCGCTATCTAGTTTATTACCTAAAAACTAAACCAAAAACGCTTGGTATTTTTTTACCCGATTGTGATTGAAAGAGAGTAATGTGTTTTGAGATCATGTTTGACAAAATACGAAAGATATCTCAGTAGAAAGTGTTACTAAGAATTATCATACAAAATGAAATCAAGTAGGTACAATTCAAATAAAAAACTGGCCAAGTGGAAGTCGGACTCGCGTGCAAAGGGTTCTGAACCAATTTCATTCTTCAACAAAAAGAAGGAGGTTCTATGTTGGTTCTGCATGTATTTTTTACCGATTTCTCCGCCAATAATTATGGACGGATTTTCAAAATCCTACTGTTTACCTAGTCAGAATCTGATGATGGAATCCCAGGAAAATCGAGGGCAATCCTCAAAAGTTTATAGGCACGTACAATGTTTGTCATATAATTTCTAAAGCAACTCAGATATTTGTGCCTGGTATTCATCGTCACAAGTTGCTGAGCTGATGATGGAAGGTAAGTCAGTATCTGGTGATGGGGTCCCATAAAAAGGTTTGTTCATCAATATTTTCGCCATTGTCAACCGTTTTGGATGATTATTTTTTGTTTGGAAGAGTAATTTCCAGGACTAGTCACATTTCAATTTGGTGAAAATCGGATGAAGAAATTCAGAGGTAGGCAACGGAACTCTTCAATACATGATAGCAAATGGATCGGGATTGCTGAAACTACATGTCTGTTTGTTGTTTACACCAGTTCATTTCTTAACATCACGGGTACCGATAAAAAGTGAAAAATAAAATAACGTTCTTACAAAAAAATACAACAGACTTCCAAATAGAAACACTACAAAGTATAAAATAACTTTAATTGTGTAAGTCTGTGTCAAAACATGAAAAAAAAAACACCAAAAACTTAGACATTTTTTATTTGGAAGTCGGTTCGTTTTTTGTAACATGTTAGACTACTAGACTAGAGAATTCTCATAGTAAGTATAGGTACTTCTCATCTATAATCTATTCGTTAAGAACTATAATCTGCATTTTTTTCAAAATTTTAGGCTCAGTAGTTTCGTTAATAATGGTAATTTTTAGTCTAATTTCTTGAATAACTTCCAAACTACATATTTCGAAACTATGAAAAAATATAATTAAAACCTTCATTTGATATCTCACACCGATACACTTTAAAAAACTTTTTTTTAAGTTTTCTAGTTTGACCCCCTACTCGTAATTTTGTTATTTACGTATCGCGTCCGGGTTTGGGTCACTTTTTTTTATTGGTCTAGTAGATCCGGAGGCAACAGGCTGTGACACAAGGACAGACAGACAGACAGACAAACATACAGACCAACAGAGAGACAGTCACCAGAGTGATCCTATATGGGTTCCGTTTCTTACGAATGTTTGGAACCCAATCGCTAAAATTGGGGTCTAGCTTCTGCCAGTGGCTTCGCTCGTGTGATATGCGAAAATTGTCTCTGGGGGCCATAAACCCGGAATGAAAAGTAGCCAATGTACTATTCCAGACTATAATCTACCTCTGTGGCAAATTTCATGAAGATCCTTTCAGTCGTTCTGACGTGAAAGAGACAAACATCCATCCATCCATCATATCCATCTAGATTTTCGAGTAAAGTTTTACAGATTATTTTACCAGATGTAGTGTAGAGAAACATTGCTAAAGCAGTTGTTTAGGCGCTGTCGCATTACAACAACTAGGTGTGTCCTTTAGATCTCATTGGAGCTAACATCAACCCAGGACACTCAATCTTAAATACAACATACATTCTTCTTACAGATTTATATTATTTTTAATTAGTCAAACCTCGTCGAAAAAGATTGTGTTAGAAATTGGAATGACACTTGACAACACTTTTTTCTTTTCTGCTCAATTACACAAGACGACTGTTTTTTTTCTGCTCAAAACTAATGTCATGGGGAGTGCATTTGTAATTTTCTGTGTTTGTTAACAATATTTTGTGTTTATAGTAGTGTATAAATGCTATGGGAAGCGATGGCGACGACCTCAATGCTTCAATCGCTCACATCGTCCTGTGCTGCGTGGCCGGACGAGGGATCAGCCGGATGAGGAGTGCCAGCTTCACACATCCTGGAATGCACGCTAATTTTTTCATACACGGTGTTCTGGGATTCTTTCATTACCAAAGTACGTATGATGGTGCACGCAGCGCCAGTTCTCCCACAGGGTGACGCGGCTGCTCGTGGGATCACCAGAGGCGCCGATGTTTGACCCTATGGTAAAAAATTAAGAAAAAAAAACTTTTTTATTTGACTTCGTGTAACGCTTAGCGCTCACTACAAGCTGATAGGCGCCCATATTTAGCGTTTGGATATCCTAATAATTGTTCTGAAACCTTGGACGGGGAAGAGAAGGCGACTGTTTTACGCTTATACTGACTTCAGCTAGTTTTGGTCGCATGTTGGCATAATGTGTAGATAAAGATGACATACCCTTGAGTAAAGTCCTAACGGCGCTCTGACATGCGAAAAAGTTAACTTTTTAAATGCTGATTTTCCAAAAAAATAATTTAATCCTTAACTTTTTAATGCTGATTTTCCAAAAAAAAAAAAAAAAATAAACCTTAAGAATGTGCCACTTTTGTGCATTTAGGCGCGAAGGGGATATATATTATTTAGATCTGGCTTCAGATTAAAACTAGTCTCAAACCGCGCTGGTTTTAAATACTTACCTAGACAATCTATATCTATACTTATATTATAAAGAGGTAACATTTGTTTGTAAGTTTGTAAGTTTGTATGTAGGGGGTAATCTCAGGAACTACGGGTTCGATTTTAAACATTCTTTCAGTTTTAGATAGCCCATTTATCGAGGGAGGTTATAGGCTATATATCATCACGCTAAGACTAAAAGGAGCCGAGCATTAATGGAAAATGTGACGCAGACGAAGTTGCGTGGGTCAGCTAGTGTAAAATAATTTTTCAATTCAATTTGTCATAAGATAAAAAAAAAATAACTAATCGTTCTTAAGATTAGCGCGTTCAACCAAACTTTTCAGTTTTAAAAGATTAGTTTATATCTTCTTATATATAAAAATGAATTGTTGTTCGTTAGTCTCGCTAAAACTCGAGAACGGCTGGGTCGATTTCGGTATTTCTTTTTTTGTTTAGTTCGCCAGAATACAGGGAAGGTTTGAAAGCAAAAAAAAAATGCAGTTGACGGGAGCGAAGCTGCGGGGGACAGCTATAGTCTTATATATAAACTAGCTGACCCGCGCAACTTCGTCTGCGTCACATTTTCCATTACTGCTCCGCTCCTATTTGTCTTAGCGTGATGATATATAGCCTATAACCTTCCTCGATAAATGGGCTATCTAAAACTGAAAGAATTTTTCAAATCGGACCAGTAGTTCCTGAGATTACCCCTACATACAAACTTACAAACATACAAACAAATTTTACCTCTTTATAATATTAGTATAGATGAATTGCTGTTCGTTAGTCTCGCTAAAACTCGAGAACGGCTGGGTCGATTTCGGTAATTCTTTTTTTGTTTAGTTCGCCAGAATACAGGGAAGGTTTAAAAGCAAAAAATAAATAAAAAAATTGCAGTTGACGGGAGTGAAGCCGCGGGGGACAGCTACTATTTTTTTGTTCGTGACTTTGATATCCCGTTCCCGTGTTTTTGATTTTTTTATTAAGGTGGAAGCGCCAGGGCAGCCCGCGAAATTCAAATATTTTGATGTTTTTTGCAATTTGCCGGTCATTGTGAAGCTGTATGTTAAATAAAATACGATTCGCAGCTTAAGTTATTTTATAGATAAAAATAACATTTTCTTCAGGATTTGTGGTCCCTGCTAACAATTAAGAAACCAAAATGGTCCTAGATCAAAATAAGGTTGGGAACCACTGGTTTAGAGCCATGGTATGGGTCGTTAATTAAGTATTAATTCTTCTATGTTTCCTGCAGGTGCAATTCTCGGCGATGACTTGGGTCCCGCATACTTGGTTAGCTTGAAGGCTGTCCGGTACCTGGCGCTGCCATGCCTGAACGCAGACCTCCGGCGGGGCGACCAGGTCATGGTTGCCGTCCATTTGTTGTCCGGAGTGATCCCCTTCGCTTTGGCGGTCGCTGGTGAGGAGAATATTCCTCTAGGAAACGTGGCGATTGCCCTGAACATTATCTCTCTGTGCCACTTTTCCCACACCTACAACCGGGAGTTCGGATGGTATACGGCGGGGGCTGCCTGTCTGGCCTACTTCGTGACCCCGGCTACGGGACAGAATTTCATTTTCCCGCTGGCTCTGGCTCTGATGGAGTACTTCGCGTACAGGGTCTGGCACGTGCAGTATGATCCTCCGCCAGATCCGGCGCCGGGATCCAGGCGCCGCTAAATTATTATTAAATTGTAACAATTTTTTTTTAATACATTGTTTTTTTTTTTTAACTTCGTTTTTTTTTTGTGTTGTCTAAGTCAATTATACAACGGTCGATTATTTCGTTGCGTTTCAATCGCGCGGTCACGGCGTGATTCAAAAAGAGACTGCCATGTTTGTTAGAATTTGAAAAAGGTTTATTTCCAAAACCATAAAGGAGAGGTTCAAAAGTGGTAGGTACAATATTCTGAAGATTTTTAAACGCTTATGTGATATAAGTACCTACCTATTTAGAAAGCTAGTTAATCAAGGTGTCTGTCAGGATGGATGATCACTATAACCATAAATTTAACGTTGAATTTATGGCCAAGAATTGCTTCCCTATTGCTTCTATTTGCTTGCTTACATCGTATTCTGGAAGCAAAAAAAAAAAAACATTTTAAGGGTCGTTCATTCATCCTGACGTCATACCACACGCATAGGGGATGGGTTTTACCTACCTTATGTCCTTCCCATGTATTAGTAACATTGGGTGATTGCATTGCCCTATATTGGTATCGTTTCCAACTTTCAAAAGGCAAAGTCGCAAGTACATTTTATAATCCACGAAAGCTTCGACATTCTTCGTGTCACATCGCCCTAGCAACAAGAAAAACAACAATTCCTTTGTCTTCCCCATAAGGGGGGTAACCAACCATGCCCGTACTGAGAGGATCCTAATGCATGCCTGCTGGAGTGCCGGTCCATTGTTGAGCCCCTGTGGAGACAATCACATTAAAACGACGAAACATGTAAGTAGGTAACTTCGCTGTTTATTTTTTCTTGTAAAAGGCAATTGAAACAAAGGAATTTTACAGTATGAAGATTTTGTGCGTGAAACCTTGGTGGAAATAAAATGAAAGTTATCAACGAATAAATTCTTATTTATTATCGTAGTTAATTGCAGAAATGTTTTGGCAATCGGTTGTATTTTGTTGCAAAAGTAAGCACACTAATTCGAAAACTAGCTGTTATTTCCTTGCGTTCAGAATAGTGTATACCTTTAACACACATGAGATTTTTTTAATTAATGTTTTTTTTTATAGTGCTATCATTCCTATTAGCATGTCAAATGAGCGCGTTTTTGTAAATCTCAGCAATGCTGTACATCCTATTTATTCGTGCTGGAAGATGGATTGCAAAACATAATTTGATATACGTAGGCATTTGTCATTGCAGTATCTCGGCTTCATAGCGACCTTGTCTTCAGCTCGGGTGATTATTCTGCCTCGGCTTCAATAACGAAGTTTGCCCACTTGCATCAAAATACACGGCGCCATTTTACTCGTCTTACAAAGGCGGCCCATTAAATGTACCCGATATAAACTACTTCGAGTCGCGATTTTTAAAAATAATTTAATTAAGATTATAGATACGATAAAAATAAATAATGCATTAAAATTATGAAATATCCTGTTAATAAACTTTATTTTTTGTAGTGATTCAAATTGTCCCAAATATTTTTTTTAAATGGATGTTTAGTAGTCATTGGGTACCTACATGAAGTGGCCTGCCCGTTGTAAGTCGACTAAAATGGCACAGGGTTCGTGCACGGCGTTGAATAGCCTATCTAGTATTGTATATTCGAAACTTTGAGTTTAAGAATACTTGACATTTTCGCTTCTATGCTGTTACCTAAAGTTCTTGCACGCTCGTTCAGGGGTCTTCCAAAAAAATACTACAAAGTATAAAATAATCTTCATTTCGGAACTTTTGGTTTTGATTTTGTATCTTCGTTTTTTAACACCGACTTCCGAAATTAAGTTTATTTTAAAAGTTTTTTATTTTTCACTTTTCAGTCTTCACAGTTGTCTGTTTCTAGTCTACACAGAAATTGAAATTTAGCAAAAATACTCATAAAATCAGAATTATTGAACGAAACTGAATTAAATTTTTACGGTACCAAATGGCAAGTATGCCGCATCGAATTAAAAAAGAATTACACAAATCGGATCAGAAACATCGGGAGTAATCGGTTTACAAACATAACACAAAAAAAACCCGCCGAATCGAGAACCTCCTCCTTTTTTTTTGGAATGCGGTTAAAATATGACACTTCACACTTGGCAATAACACTTCTGTGCCTACCTATAGTACCTCCGTTCCCTATAATATTTTATTTTTTAGTGAGAAATACCATATTAGGTGCCTATGTGAATCATAATATATATTATCCAAGACATTGCATGGTCTGACGCCCGGCCATGATTATCTTTAATTCCTTTGGAAAATTTCCAAACAAAGGAAGAGTGACATTATCTTATATCATAGTACTTACTCCTACAAATAAGGTAAAATGCTGGCCCGAAATAAAGATGAAAGTACACACACAACGAAGAACACTCAAAATGTGGTTCTATTTTAAGTGAAGCGAACTCCCGTGTGTTTTAATTCAGTACTCCGTGGTGTACAGAGCACAGAGACGACTCGGCGGCCACTGTTTTTTTTAATCTTTTATGGAATTTGGGAAATCATCAAATGACTTCTTACACTCTGGGTGGAGCAGAAGTGAGTGTCAGGCTTTTACAGACTAAAACTCATCCGTGTTCCTTCTAATGCCCTTTGCATTCTAGGGCCGAGAATCAATTCGATGAGACGTCATTGTCAAAACTTTCCATACAAACCAATTGAGTCAGTGAGTGTCACCGGTTACTCAGAGACATTGATGAGTCGTGATGATTGTGTGTTTAATTATAATCTAAAATCTACATGATGATTACTTATCCTAATATATAAAAGAATCAATTCGATGAGACGTCATTGTCAAAACTTTCCATACAAACCAATTGAGTCAGTGAGTGTCACCGGTTACTCAGAGACATTGATGAGTCGTGATGATTGTGTGTTTAATTATTATCTAAAATCTACATGATGATTACTTATCCTATTATATAAAAGAATCAATTCGATGAGACGTCATTGTCAAAACTTTCCCTACAAACCAATTGAGTCAGTGAGTGTCACCGGTTACTCAGAGACATTGATAGGTCGTGATAATTGTGTATTTAATTATTATCTAAAATCTACATGATGACTTACTTATCCTAATACTTATATAAAATTCTTCCGTTACGGAGTGACTGACAGACAACGCGCAGTCGAAACTTCTAGTCGTAGAAAGCTGAAGTTTGACATGATGCATCTTTACACTCCGTAAGAGAGCTCTAAGAGAGGATTTCCCGAAATTTCTACGGGAACGGGAAGAAACGGGATATGCTCGTACGAAGTTGCGGGCGAAAGCTAGTTTCATATAATTATGCTACTAAATAGTAGTGTGAAACCGAATCTTCAAAACTGTTGCAGACACTATATAAGTATTTACATTGTAATTTTTAATCGACTTCCCAAAAAGGAGGAGGTTCTCAATTCGGTTGTATTTTTTTTATGTTCAAAAAAAAATCTCAACCTCATAACTCCGTCAATTATGAACCAATTTCAAAAAAAAATGTTTTATCTGAAAGAATATACTTGCAGATTGGTCCCATTTAAATTTTATCAAAATCGCAAAATACTTAGCTGGATTTCGAAATTGCGTATTTTGCTTTTCTGCAATTTTAAAGTGGTGTTAGGTGTGGGGTACAACTTAAAAGTGAAAAATAATGAACTTTTTACAAAAAAATTACAACCGACTTCCAAAAAAAAACTACAAATTAAAAAATAACTTCGGAAGTCGGTGTCAAAATACGAAGAAACTAACAAAAACAACGATTTCCGAAATTAAAGTTATTATTTACTTTGTAGTTTTTTTTTTTGGAAGTCGGTTGTATTTTTTTGTAAAAAAATTATTATTTACCTACATAGCATGTTTAAATTTGTAAACATGCTATAGATGTTTTTGGTCGAAAGCGAAACTGTAGCCGAAATCGGCCGAAGCCGAACCTTCGGTCAGTCTAGGTATACTTAACAGTACCTAACTACGATTTGCGAAATATATAAGATTGGTGGAAAAATAGATAAGTTCTCCTAAGTACACACTTTTTACGTTTTTCTTCTATAGTTGTCAAGAAAAACGTCGATTGGACTGGATGGCGCATACTATATGGTTTGACTAGTGAGTGACGTCACACTCAATTAGTGATGTTTTTGTAATTTTTAGAGATTTAAATGTTTTACTGCGTCTTGTCTTTTCAGCAGTGCGATTCTGTAAACATGTCAAAGTGAACACTTAGGCGAAGTGAACGACAACTGAGCTGCCAAACCATACAAAAAAGATGGAATGACAGCTCACTTGTCGTTCACTCCACCCAAGTATACAGTCTCCACCTAAGGGAACGATAAGTGAGCTGTCATTCCATCATGTTTGTATGGTTTGACATCTCACTTATCGTTCACTCCACCCAAGTGATCACGGTGAGTTGTCGACAGAATCGACCGGCTGTAGTTTTTCAAGATTTAAATAAATAAAAAAACCTTTTTCTGACAGTGACATAGCAAGAGTACGAATAATATCAATAATAAGTATCTTGGCGTTGCTAGTCTGAGCTATTCCGAACTCTATGGTGACATGTAATAGAATTTGGTTATTTTTGCACGGATAACGTTTGTTTTTTATGTCTTTTTAATATCTTTGGTAGGACTAATACGCTGTGAGCCCATTGGGGACATTGCTGATAGGTATTAGTTCCATTTGGATTCTGAAAGTGTCTGAACTCGCGTTTTGATTGGGTAGATATATCTGAGTGTTAGAACCAATACGGCTTTTCTTAGAAATGGTCTTAAGGAAATTTGATTAGGTACTATAAATATAACATCATGCCTATAACATGCCTGTATCTGCCAATACCCCGACCTCGAAGGAAGAAACTGCAGTTTAGGCATACCATTTCATCAGACTTCATCCTATTTTTTTTTTTAAATAAGGATTAGACTCACCAAGGTTCCAATAAAGTCATTTCAACTATGGCAAAATTATTCGCCATAAAAACTTCGAGTAACAAAAGGTGTACCTATCAATTCTTCTGTTTCAGCGATAATTTCATTCGATTCACTAAAATATCGATATCAACACATGTTGCCATTCCCTCGGCCATTAGACTTGGAACTGATACTTTAGCAGAAACAATAATACCTATGTATTACATAGTTACGGAGCGAAGCATAGTGTTTTTTTTTTCTGTTGATAGGCATACGTTTCACCGCTATCTCACCTGATGTTAAGCGATGATGCGGTCGAAGGTGGAGCACTCATATCTAGAAGTAACCTATTCACTCTTGACTTAAAGACTCGCAGGTGTAGCTATCAGGAAACTCAGGCAGGGAATTCCACTCCTTATCTGTACGCACAATGAATGTATTCCCAAAACGTTTTGTGCGTATAGGTGGGATGTCCACCATGTACCGGTGGCACATCGCTGTACGTCTTGTGGTCCGATGGCGGAACGGGCTTGGCGGAATTAAATTATGCAATTCCGTCGCACATTCCCCAAAATGTATCCGATAGAAAACCGACAGGCCAGCAACTCGGCGTTGATGTCAGCGTGATTACTTTGGAGCTTCGATTCGACGAGCTTATCATTGCCGATCATCCTCTTGGCTCGTTTTTCGATTGACTCGAGGGCATCAAGCTGGTATCTGGCAGATCCGTCCCACAGTGGAATGCAGCAGGACGATCTCGCTAATGTACGGTGGGCGAACGAAATCTGAAAGCCCCGTCGACGAGCTTCGATGAGCTTTGACTGACGAACAAAATATAACGTGAAGCTTCCGAGCTGTCGTCGTCAAACCGGCTAATGGAGAGTGTGCTCAAGAACATAATTATAATAAAAAGGCATAAGCATATTATATATTTACCTGTATATTTAATACCCTATAATACTGGTTGACTTCCGTACCTACACTTCAACGTAAGGTGCAGTTGAAAACCTGCTTCAGGCAGCACCTAGTTGTCCGGCATTTTGCTGAACTGGACCTATTAGGCGCAGCCGCGGGGCACACAATGTTATTGTTTTCAAAACTTAATTTTATATCCTTTAATTGTACCTACATTGTGCGAATCCGTGTGTGCCAAATAAATTGGTTTTCTTTCTTTCTTTTTTTCTTTAAGAATAGTGGCAGCTACAATAGCTCTAATTAAAAAAAGTTCGATGATTATACCTACTAAGTAGGTTTTTGAGAGGCTTTACGTAGCTCTAATCCACATTTTAGATAGTATGAAAGGAATGTTGGGTTATTTCAACTTAGATTAACCAAATACGCAGGAGAAAATTTTATTTTGTTTAACACATAACAAGCCTCCTTGGATAATTTATCTTATTTTCGTAAATTCCTCAATGACTTCGTTAGGTTATAGCATAGAGTATTTTAATAGTCTTTGGGTTATAGCCTACGTATGAAAGCTGGGTCTTTTGGGGGCTTGAGCCCCTTAGTCCCAATGGATCCGCCAAAGTATCCCTCTGCTCGGCAAATGCCTCCTTCTCTCCAGTACTCTTTTGTTCTCTGCAAATGCAAGCTAGTGCTGCTCCTCGTCTATTCTCTCAGATGAGCCCCTTGGCCGCAGTTTTATCTTTTGATTATTCATCGTCCTATAATCTACAAATTATCATAGTTAAGTAAAAATCATTTTAAAACCACAATCTCTAAATTGATACTTGAGTTGGTGGCGATAGATTCAAACATAGGTACATTGATAAAAAAAGCGGTCAACAGCGAGTCGGACTGGCGCACCAAGGGTCATCATCTTATAAAACGTGAAATGTTTTTAAATTTTCATCGGCGAGGCCTATATTGGTCAGAGAATTTTAACAGTGTATATTGCAGTTTTAAATCAGCGCCATCTCTTGACTAATTGTTCAGCCAATGTAATTTCTGTGGAATAATTTCCGATTTTTCTGTATTCAAACTTCTGAGATATGGGGGGGGGGAGGGGGTAAAAATTATATATTTTTTTAAATTTTTGTCTAAACTTGAAAACCATGCGGCCTAAAAAACACTGTTTGAGAATATGCAAATAACGCTCTTTCATATTATACTCCATATGCCCTAGTAGTCCCACTTTGAATTTTTAGGAACGGTCCCTTTCAGACACTGTTGCAACGAAAGGTAAACATTTTTATTTATTTCTTATTTGCAGCAAACTTTATCTTAAGCTGTTCCAAATTTCAAGTTGATAGTATTAGTAGTTCTTGAGATATTCAGTTGTGAGAGACGGACGGACTTAGTCCCACCATAAGGGTTCCTTTTTACCATTTTGGTGCGGAACCCTATAAAACGATACCTACTGATTTTGGAAGCTAAAAACTCTGTAGACTGAATTAGTGAGTGCTTTAAATCTCGCTAAAGTTCTTATCGCTTAAGCAAACACATAAAATATCAGAGGCATTTCCTATTAATTTTAAATGAGTATCCATAAAATTAGCATAGAAATTACAAAACACAAATCATAATTTTATTAGACAAAAGATTAAAGAAATCTTCCTCAAAGAACAGTCGCCATTTTAATCAAACGCCGAATTGAATAAAATGCTACTAAAGAAGTTTGGCTCCTGAGAAATTAAAGGAATATCTAATGGTGGACTAATTAATATGGAAGAGTCGCGATTGGCCAATTAGCTCGGCATTTGAACGAATGAGGGCGAAGCATACGTGACCGGAAATATAGAGTTTTCTATCATTTTATAGATTGGGATTGCATAATATTTGAGACTGAAGCGTTATTTACGAAGTATCGTTTTATTTATAGAAATTAGGCCGCAGATTGTTGTAGTGAATAGATAAAGTGCCTTCAGCTTCAGGTGTTGTTCAAGGTTCGATTCTGGGACCGCTATTAATTTATCAAAAATGGTGTTTAAAAAAACACATAATTTGCTGAAAATCACTTGTTAATTAAAAATGCTGAGAAGCATATTATTCGCGTTTCCTCGTCCTTGGGCTATATCATTACCCTATCATTCTTGGGCTCAGAGAAAACTGTTCGTATTTTCTATGTGTAAATTATAAACGCAGCCCAAAGGTCTTCTCTTCCTCTTTATAAATGGTTAAATGTGGGTCAGCCTAGGTGGAGTGACCATATTCTCATGGTAACCGGTAGCACCTTTCTTGCCCTGAGAAAGTTGTCGAGAATCAAGATGACTGGAGTGCGATTGGGGAGATCTATGTTCATGTATGCATGTAAGTCAGACTTGTGTCTATAACTCCACGTCCAAGCGCTTTATTTGCAAACAGGTATGACATTCATTCGATCTAGTCCTTAGTAGACTGCTGTAGACTGATGATGAATGTGGGTTGCCTTCTGAATTGACAGAGCGGTTTTGCATCCATTTCATAAAAAGAAATTGGTTCAAAGACATGAGATTTATTATAAAGCTAATCCTAGGGTTATTTACCGTACCCCGTAGGCTTTATAAATTCAGGTGTAAGTGGAAGCCTAGCCAAATACTTAATTAGCTAGTTAATGCCTTGGCTAGCCCATAACTCTCGGGGTCACTTACACAGATTAAACCGGGTTAAACCTTAGTAATAATTTTGAAGCACCTAATTTAGGTCGTTGTAGTTTGTCTAAGGAAGTCCTTATTTTAATCTTAGGATCAGAATATCTCGAAACCATTTCCGCTTCGGTTGGTTTTTGTTAGCAGAGTCACTGGTGGCTATAATATTTACAGTCACACTTATCGTGGGTGTTTTGGAAAGTGCATTAATGCGTTGGTCCAAGCTATCAATCAACCGTCATGCAAACAACCAACTGAAAACCAGTGCTGGTTGTCTGATGCTCTGCCAGTATGGGCAAGCTCAGAGCAATTGTCTCATTCTTAAGCTATACCTATATAGTGCATGTACATAATAATTGTTCTTCAATTATTATATATATTCAATTTAATTTAATTTTTAATTTAATAAAATTTAATTTTTATTTCCACCAAATTTAATTTCAATTTGACATGACATTTTTACATTTTTCTCTGACATTTTTATTAGACATTTTTAATTATTATTATTGTTTATTTGTAATTTTTAATTTGCTATTTATTTTATATTCTGACATTGTATTTATAATTATTTCATTTTCTTATTATCAATTTACAAAATTCACATGTCGTCATGCGATACTTGTTATTGAATGCTGTGATTATCTGTAAGTGTTGCTGCACTATACGATTTTTGTAAAAAGTGCTTGTTATATTTAATGTGCATGCAATGTTGACGATCCTAATTAATAAATAAATAAATAAATAAATTATATTCATTAAATTTTTTTTTTACTTGGCATGGGTTTGCTCCTGACTCTAGTCTTGGTCAGAGATGAAAGAGACAAAGTCTACGATGGAGCGAACTTACCCAGAAGTAGCCTGTTCACACAACTTTGAAAAGATTAGGATTGTAAGCATTCGGAAACACAGACGCAGGCAAAGAGTTCCACTCCGTTGCTGTGCGCATTATGAAAGACGCTTGGAAGCGCTTAGTGCGAGTTGGTGGAATAGCAACAAGTTAGGGATGGCAAGTTGCAGTGCGTTTGGATGTTCGATGGTAGAAGGTAGCTGGTGGAGTGAGGTCGTGGAGTTCCTGGGCACACTCTCCGAAGTACAATCTGTAGAAGACCGACAAGCAGACAACCTTGCGGCGATGAGCCAAGCTGTGTAGCTTGGCATTCACCAGTTTTACGTCGCCAATGAGCCTCTTAGCTCTGCGTTCCACCGAGTCAAGCAATACTCCATGAAGTTTACAATTACAGTACAATTAAAAGCTGCTCAAAGCTGCTGGCTTGAAGTATCGCTTCACCCTATTTAGGATGCCCAGCTTTTTGCCCGCAGTTCGGGCTTTGCACTCAATGGTGGCGCCGAAGTTGAGACATATGATCTTTGACAGTCGTTTCGAAGAGTCAGAAGCCCAAAACTCGCTAGCCAGCCTAGCCAATGGGCACCTATTTGAGTTGTAGAGATCAGACAAGCGTTAAGTAACTCTGTTAAAAGTGGTATGAAACTGGATCCGTTTGGACTGGAAGCCGACCCTAATATAGTGGAGAATAGGCTAGGCAGATGATGATGGGATTTTGCCATGTATAAGGCTATGTCATGTAGCCTCATTAAGGCTTTTGTCTCACCGGCGGCGGTCAGCGTAAAGCTCAGGCAGAGTAGGTAAAGCTTCAAACTCGAAACGAGTTGGCAACCAGTGAGTAGCGAGTAAAAGGTTAAAATAGTTTTGACGCTCGGCTTTAGCGAGTGCTTTTGTGCGATGGGCTTTAACTTGCAATACTCGCTTTGGCCTGAAGTATGGGTAAAAATTAACGCTGGTTGGTTATTTCTAACCGCCAAGCGAGCATCTTCGAGCAAGCATCGTCAAGCGAGTGTCGCTGAGTGAGCACAATCTTTGTTGTCTCTTGTCGCTGCGATCAACTAGAGGTAGGACAGCAGTGTGAAAAGCCAGCTGTCGACTATGAACGTATGTGTCTCTTTTACTCACACGACTTCTATATCTTTTGTCCCTTTCCTCAGCGAGCGAATAGTCGAAAGCTAATCGCTTCCTCGCCGGCGGGCGCTGAGGCAAGTGCAGGACAAAACAAAATCGTTGACAGTCGAAAATAAACAAAAACCTAATACTGTACGTTCTAATTGGTAAGTGTTACGCTGTCTGAAAAACTGAATTATGCAGAAGACCACCGAATGTCCCAAATTATGTGTGAGTATGTTTAACTCTTTGTCCTGAATTGCTGCAGTGGGCTTAGGGTTGTGCTAGCCGCCTAATGAATTAGTTTAAATCTTTTTTTGAAATTAATATTTAGTATCTAAGAGCGGATTTCACCAATTAAATTGATCGCGATTACTTCATCTAAACAGCGTTGAAGAATAGGCTTGTGCCCTGAAAAAATCTAATTAGTCCGTCAGTTAGATTATCAAAAAATATTTGACCCGTGTTTTTTCTTTTGTTATGGGAACCAAAATTGACGAAGTTACAACGCTTTTAAAATTCTCAATACGTCACATCTTCGCATAATTTTTAGTGAGTCGTGACGTCAGGAGCCCCCACTCCCGAGTTTAGATGCGTTTTATCTTTGTCAATATTTATTGATTTACGAAAACAAAAATTACGTGTCCATTATTTTTCAATACTCTAACTGACGAACTAAATAATTTTGCAATTTGTGGATGATGGAATCTAGCCTATTGTCAGTGTCAATCTACACTAATATTATAAAGAGGAAAGATTTGTTTGTTTGCTTGAATTGAATAGGCTCCGAAACTTCTGGACCGATTTGAAAAATTCTTTCAGTGTTAGATAGCCCATTTATCGAGGAAGGTTATAGGCTATAGTATACCTATCATCACGCTAAGACAAAGAGGAACGGAGCAATAATGGAAATTGTGACGCCGACGAAGTTGCGCGGGTCAGCAGCAAATCTGAGGCAATTTCTTTGTACACGTTTGCGCCCTTGCCGCCTGTGATACAGGACCCTCCTAGTACAGGCATCTAACATAGTTTTACCTGTATTATTATCTAAGATTTATTGTTCCATTGTACCAATACGAATTTTTGAATAAAAGATTTTTTTTTATTTTTTTTAACGTGTTTCATATGCTGATCGCGTTCAGTTTCATTGATGAAATCCGCACTAAGTCATGACCGAGTGAGGCACCGGGTAGCCGATGCATGCGAGACGCACAGGACTGGTTGCTGTGGTGACACTAGGAGAGGCCAGCAGTGGACATCTTTTGACTGGTGTATCATCACACCTGATGGTGACCTAACTCATTCTTGGGTTTATTTATAATGGGCTTGTGTCCTAAAAAAATCTAATTAGTCCGTCAGTTAGATTATTCAAAAAATATTTGACCCTTGTTTTTTCTTTTGTTACGGGAACCAAAATTGACGAAGCGAAGTTACGACGCTTTTAAAATTCTCGATACGTCACACCTTCGCATAATTTTTAGTGTGTCGTGACGTCACGAGCCCCCACTCCCAAGTTTTGAACTCTGAACTCTCAATATTCATTGATTTACAAAAACAAAAAATACGTGTCCATTATTTTTCAATACTCTAACTACATAGTACATAGTGGACTAAATAGTTTTGCGATTTGTGGATGATGGAATCTAGCCTATCGATCAATAACCAATTCGAAAGCTTAGGCTAAGAACTCACGGAGCGATTTTCACCCGCGACCGCCGCGGTTGCGGCCAGCTTCTGTTGAGGCGCGGCCGTAAATCGCGTCGTGAGTTGTGCTTTAATTTTTAAACATACATAACTGCTTTCTACAGAAGCTGCGGGCCCACAACCGCGGCGGTCGCGGGTGAAAATCTTTCGGTGAGTTCTTAGCCTTAGGTTTTATACCAGGAATGCCTCAGAAGCAGTACGGGGTCAATATTTTTACCCAATTACACAATACCTTGTGGAATGTAATGTGACTGTCCATTTCAGCCAATTGCCGGCCACTGCTGAAAGTACGCCTCCCCCAAAGTGCGCCAACCATCCCGGTCTGGAGCAGTCCGCATCCATCCGCTACAGCCACCTTCTTTAAATCATCCATCCATGGTGCCGCAGGGCGTCCCACACTACTTTTGCCAATACGCGGTCTCCAGTCTAACAGATGCATACTCCATCGAGTGAGTAAGTGAATGTGACAGCTGTGCTACAAGCACAAGTGGGCGCTATAGGTATATTTCCGACCTCATATATAGCTACGAAAAGGCTAGGCGGATTTCTATGGTCACTGCCACTTTTAAAGTAGATAGGTACTACTATCATTGAGTCTGTCTGAACCTGCAACCCTATGCCAAGTTGAATTAAAGTTAATGTCAAAATGGTACATAAAGCATATGGAGCCGTCGTTCATAGTCATAAAGTGGAATTAATTACAAATTAACGATCTCTCAGGAATATTACACCTATTATAAACAGCCGCTGTTCTGAATTATTAAACTAGTGGAATCTTTTGTGTGATATGCTTTGTTTTTTCAGCGGGTATGCTTGCTCAAATGTTTTAGAGAACACTTAAGTCTTCTGAAGTAAAGCAGCTGGTCGATTTTGTAAAAATTTCGAAGAAAAAGCTTGCGTGAAGTGATGACGAAGTGAGCTGTCAGTGTGTGTGTGTGTGTGTGTATGTGTGTGGCTTGACAGCTCACTTTGTGATCACGTCGCCCAAGCCTTCACTTCGAAATATTTATAGAATCGCTCTGCTGTGTTGTGGATGAGTTGCACCTGTATCACATTTCCTAGAAGTGACATAACACTTCCGGAACTTTGATGCCTTTTATCCCAAGGGAACATACCTATTCCCTATCCTACATCCTATTCCAGGACATCCGCGTGCCAAGTGCCATCCAAATCTGTTCAGACGTGAAGAAATGACGAACAATCCACCAAATTCAATTTCGTATTTATAATATTACTAAGGATTTTATAAAATAACTAGTTTTTGCCCGTGATTTCGTTGGCGCATACCCCGTTTAGTCCGTTCCTGTAGGAATTTCGGGAAATTCTCTCTTAGTGCTCCCCTACGGAGTGTAAGGAAGCTACATGCAAGCGTGCTCCACCTTAGACCGCATCATCGCTTAACATCAGGTGAGATAGCGGTCAAACGTACGCCTATAATAATTAAAAAAAAAAAAAAAAAAAAAACATGCTAAATTTCAGCTTTCTACGAGCAATAGTTTCAGCTGTGCGTTGTCTGTCTGTCACTCACTCGGTATTAATATTATAAAGCAGAAGAGTTTGTTTGTTTGGTTGAACGCGCTAATCTCAGGAACTACTCCTTACCTACTCTCAGGAACAGGTCCGATTTGAAAAATTATTTCAGTGTTAGATAGCCCATTTATCGAGGAAGGCTATAGGCTATATATCATCACGCTAAGACCAATAGGAGCAGAGCAGTAATGAAAAATGTTACGCAGACGACGTTGCACGGGTCAGCTAGTTTTATACATTAGGATAATACTTACCTACTTACACGTGCCTAATATATTTTGAAAATATAACAGACGGACTAAATAGAATCCATTGTTTTAATACAGGAATCATCCCAACCACATTCGTAATTTTTAATGCATTATTCTAAACCACCTTAATAATACAGAACAATTAATAAAATAGTGCTCCTTCTTTGTCCCAGTGTTCCATCATCATCAATCTACTGTCTTGTGCAGAAAGCTTGGCTGACGTCAGACGAATTGTGATCCACACCACTCCTTGACTAATGTGACTCGCTCATCACGCTAAATGAGGGAAATAATACGAATTGAATAAAATGCTACTAAAGAAGTTTGGCTCCTGAGAAATTAAAGGAATATCTAATGGTGGACTAATTAATATGGAAGAGTCGCGATTGGCCAATTAGCTCGGCATTTGAACGAATGAGGGCGAAGCATACGTGACCGGAAATATAGAGTTTTCTATCATTTTATAGATTGGGATTGCATAATATTTGAGACTGAAGCGTTATTTACGAAGTATCGTTTTATTTATAGAAATTAGGCCGCAGATTGTTGTAGTGAATAGATAAAGTGCCTTCAGCTTCAGGTGTTGTTCAAGGTTCGATTCTGGGACCGCTATTAATTTATCAAAAATGGTGTTTAAAAAAACACATAATTTGCTGAAAATCACTTGTTAATTAAAAATGCTGAGAAGCATATTATTCGCGTTTCCTCGTCCTTGGGCTATATCATTACCCTATCATTCTTGGGCTCAGAGAAAACTGTTCGTATTTTCTATGTGTAAATTATAAACGCAGCCCAAAGGTCTTCTCTTCCTCTTTATAAATGGTTAAATGTGGGTCAGCCTAGGTGGAGTGACCATATTCTCATGGTAACCGGTAGCACCTTTCTTGCCCTGAGAAAGTTGTCGAGAATCAAGATGACTGGAGTGCGATTGGGGAGATCTATGTTCATGTATGCATGTAAGTCAGACTTGTGTCTATAACTCCACGTCCAAGCGCTTTATTTGCAAACAGGTATGACATTCATTCGATCTAGTCCTTAGTAGACTGCTGTAGACTGATGATGAATGTGGGTTGCCTTCTGAATTGACAGAGCGGTTTTGCATCCATTTCATAAAAAGAAATTGGTTCAAAGACATGAGATTTATTATAAAGCTAATCCTAGGGTTATTTACCGTACCCCGTAGGCTTTATAAATTCAGGTGTAAGTGGAAGCCTAGCCAAATACTTAATTAGCTAGTTAATGCCTTGGCTAGCCCATAACTCTCGGGGTCACTTACACAGATTAAACCGGGTTAAACCTTAGTAATAATTTTGAAGCACCTAATTTAGGTCGTTGTAGTTTGTCTAAGGAAGTCCTTATTTTAATCTTAGGATCAGAATATCTCGAAACCATTTCCGCTTCGGTTGGTTTTTGTTAGCAGAGTCACTGGTGGCTATAATATTTACAGTCACACTTATCGTGGGTGTTTTGGAAAGTGCATTAATGCGTTGGTCCAAGCTATCAATCAACCGTCATGCAAACAACCAACTGAAAACCAGTGCTGGTTGTCTGATGCTCTGCCAGTATGGGCAAGCTCAGAGCAATTGTCTCATTCTTAAGCTATACCTATATAGTGCATGTACATAATAATTGTTCTTCAATTATTATATATATTCAATTTAATTTAATTTTTAATTTAATAAAATTTAATTTTTATTTCCACCAAATTTAATTTCAATTTGACATGACATTTTTACATTTTTCTCTGACATTTTTATTAGACATTTTTAATTATTATTATTGTTTATTTGTAATTTTTAATTTGCTATTTATTTTATATTCTGACATTGTATTTATAATTATTTCATTTTCTTATTATCAATTTACAAAATTCACATGTCGTCATGCGATACTTGTTATTGAATGCTGTGATTATCTGTAAGTGTTGCTGCACTATACGATTTTTGTAAAAAGTGCTTGTTATATTTAATGTGCATGCAATGTTGACGATCCTAATTAATAAATAAATAAATAAATAAATTATATTCATTAAATTTTTTTTTTACTTGGCATGGGTTTGCTCCTGACTCTAGTCTTGGTCAGAGATGAAAGAGACAAAGTCTACGATGGAGCGAACTTACCCAGAAGTAGCCTGTTCACACAACTTTGAAAAGATTAGGATTGTAAGCATTCGGAAACACAGACGCAGGCAAAGAGTTCCACTCCGTTGCTGTGCGCATTATGAAAGACGCTTGGAAGCGCTTAGTGCGAGTTGGTGGAATAGCAACAAGTTAGGGATGGCAAGTTGCAGTGCGTTTGGATGTTCGATGGTAGAAGGTAGCTGGTGGAGTGAGGTCGTGGAGTTCCTGGGCACACTCTCCGAAGTACAATCTGTAGAAGACCGACAAGCAGACAACCTTGCGGCGATGAGCCAAGCTGTGTAGCTTGGCATTCACCAGTTTTACGTCGCCAATGAGCCTCTTAGCTCTGCGTTCCACCGAGTCAAGCAATACTCCATGAAGTTTACAATTACAGTACAATTAAAAGCTGCTCAAAGCTGCTGGCTTGAAGTATCGCTTCACCCTATTTAGGATGCCCAGCTTTTTGCCCGCAGTTCGGGCTTTGCACTCAATGGTGGCGCCGAAGTTGAGACATATGATCTTTGACAGTCGTTTCGAAGAGTCAGAAGCCCAAAACTCGCTAGCCAGCCTAGCCAATGGGCACCTATTTGAGTTGTAGAGATCAGACAAGCGTTAAGTAACTCTGTTAAAAGTGGTATGAAACTGGATCCGTTTGGACTGGAAGCCGACCCTAATATAGTGGAGAATAGGCTAGGCAGATGATGATGGGATTTTGCCATGTATAAGGCTATGTCATGTAGCCTCATTAAGGCTTTTGTCTCACCGGCGGCGGTCAGCGTAAAGCTCAGGCAGAGTAGGTAAAGCTTCAAACTCGAAACGAGTTGGCAACCAGTGAGTAGCGAGTAAAAGGTTAAAATAGTTTTGACGCTCGGCTTTAGCGAGTGCTTTTGTGCGATGGGCTTTAACTTGCAATACTCGCTTTGGCCTGAAGTATGGGTAAAAATTAACGCTGGTTGGTTATTTCTAACCGCCAAGCGAGCATCTTCGAGCAAGCATCGTCAAGCGAGTGTCGCTGAGTGAGCACAATCTTTGTTGTCTCTTGTCGCTGCGATCAACTAGAGGTAGGACAGCAGTGTGAAAAGCCAGCTGTCGACTATGAACGTATGTGTCTCTTTTACTCACACGACTTCTATATCTTTTGTCCCTTTCCTCAGCGAGCGAATAGTCGAAAGCTAATCGCTTCCTCGCCGGCGGGCGCTGAGGCAAGTGCAGGACAAAACAAAATCGTTGACAGTCGAAAATAAACAAAAACCTAATACTGTACGTTCTAATTGGTAAGTGTTACGCTGTCTGAAAAACTGAATTATGCAGAAGACCACCGAATGTCCCAAATTATGTGTGAGTATGTTTAACTCTTTGTCCTGAATTGCTGCAGTGGGCTTAGGGTTGTGCTAGCCGCCTAATGAATTAGTTTAAATCTTTTTTTGAAATTAATATTTAGTATCTAAGAGCGGATTTCACCAATTAAATTGATCGCGATTACTTCATCTAAACAGCGTTGAAGAATAGGCTTGTGCCCTGAAAAAATCTAATTAGTCCGTCAGTTAGATTATCAAAAAATATTTGACCCGTGTTTTTTCTTTTGTTATGGGAACCAAAATTGACGAAGTTACAACGCTTTTAAAATTCTCAATACGTCACATCTTCGCATAATTTTTAGTGAGTCGTGACGTCAGGAGCCCCCACTCCCGAGTTTAGATGCGTTTTATCTTTGTCAATATTTATTGATTTACGAAAACAAAAATTACGTGTCCATTATTTTTCAATACTCTAACTGACGAACTAAATAATTTTGCAATTTGTGGATGATGGAATCTAGCCTATTGTCAGTGTCAATCTACACTAATATTATAAAGAGGAAAGATTTGTTTGTTTGCTTGAATTGAATAGGCTCCGAAACTTCTGGACCGATTTGAAAAATTCTTTCAGTGTTAGATAGCCCATTTATCGAGGAAGGTTATAGGCTATAGTATACCTATCATCACGCTAAGACAAAGAGGAACGGAGCAATAATGGAAATTGTGACGCCGACGAAGTTGCGCGGGTCAGCAGCAAATCTGAGGCAATTTCTTTGTACACGTTTGCGCCCTTGCCGCCTGTGATACAGGACCCTCCTAGTACAGGCATCTAACATAGTTTTACCTGTATTATTATCTAAGATTTATTGTTCCATTGTACCAATACGAATTTTTGAATAAAAGATTTTTTTTTATTTTTTTTAACGTGTTTCATATGCTGATCGCGTTCAGTTTCATTGATGAAATCCGCACTAAGTCATGACCGAGTGAGGCACCGGGTAGCCGATGCATGCGAGACGCACAGGACTGGTTGCTGTGGTGACACTAGGAGAGGCCAGCAGTGGACATCTTTTGACTGGTGTATCATCACACCTGATGGTGACCTAACTCATTCTTGGGTTTATTTATAATGGGCTTGTGTCCTAAAAAAATCTAATTAGTCCGTCAGTTAGATTATTCAAAAAATATTTGACCCTTGTTTTTTCTTTTGTTACGGGAACCAAAATTGACGAAGCGAAGTTACGACGCTTTTAAAATTCTCGATACGTCACACCTTCGCATAATTTTTAGTGTGTCGTGACGTCACGAGCCCCCACTCCCAAGTTTTGAACTCTGAACTCTCAATATTCATTGATTTACAAAAACAAAAAATACGTGTCCATTATTTTTCAATACTCTAACTACATAGTACATAGTGGACTAAATAGTTTTGCGATTTGTGGATGATGGAATCTAGCCTATCGATCAATAACCAATTCGAAAGCTTAGGCTAAGAACTCACGGAGCGATTTTCACCCGCGACCGCCGCGGTTGCGGCCAGCTTCTGTTGAGGCGCGGCCGTAAATCGCGTCGTGAGTTGTGCTTTAATTTTTAAACATACATAACTGCTTTCTACAGAAGCTGCGGGCCCACAACCGCGGCGGTCGCGGGTGAAAATCTTTCGGTGAGTTCTTAGCCTTAGGTTTTATACCAGGAATGCCTCAGAAGCAGTACGGGGTCAATATTTTTACCCAATTACACAATACCTTGTGGAATGTAATGTGACTGTCCATTTCAGCCAATTGCCGGCCACTGCTGAAAGTACGCCTCCCCCAAAGTGCGCCAACCATCCCGGTCTGGAGCAGTCCGCATCCATCCGCTACAGCCACCTTCTTTAAATCATCCATCCATGGTGCCGCAGGGCGTCCCACACTACTTTTGCCAATACGCGGTCTCCAGTCTAACAGATGCATACTCCATCGAGTGAGTAAGTGAATGTGACAGCTGTGCTACAAGCACAAGTGGGCGCTATAGGTATATTTCCGACCTCATATATAGCTACGAAAAGGCTAGGCGGATTTCTATGGTCACTGCCACTTTTAAAGTAGATAGGTACTACTATCATTGAGTCTGTCTGAACCTGCAACCCTATGCCAAGTTGAATTAAAGTTAATGTCAAAATGGTACATAAAGCATATGGAGCCGTCGTTCATAGTCATAAAGTGGAATTAATTACAAATTAACGATCTCTCAGGAATATTACACCTATTATAAACAGCCGCTGTTCTGAATTATTAAACTAGTGGAATCTTTTGTGTGATATGCTTTGTTTTTTCAGCGGGTATGCTTGCTCAAATGTTTTAGAGAACACTTAAGTCTTCTGAAGTAAAGCAGCTGGTCGATTTTGTAAAAATTTCGAAGAAAAAGCTTGCGTGAAGTGATGACGAAGTGAGCTGTCAGTGTGTGTGTGTGTGTGTGTGTATGTGTGTGGCTTGACAGCTCACTTTGTGATCACGTCGCCCAAGCCTTCACTTCGAAATATTTATAGAATCGCTCTGCTGTGTTGTGGATGAGTTGCACCTGTATCACATTTCCTAGAAGTGACATAACACTTCCGGAACTTTGATGCCTTTTATCCCAAGGGAACATACCTATTCCCTATCCTACATCCTATTCCAGGACATCCGCGTGCCAAGTGCCATCCAAATCTGTTCAGACGTGAAGAAATGACGAACAATCCACCAAATTCAATTTCGTATTTATAATATTACTAAGGATTTTATAAAATAACTAGTTTTTGCCCGTGATTTCGTTGGCGCATACCCCGTTTAGTCCGTTCCTGTAGGAATTTCGGGAAATTCTCTCTTAGTGCTCCCCTACGGAGTGTAAGGAAGCTACATGCAAGCGTGCTCCACCTTAGACCGCATCATCGCTTAACATCAGGTGAGATAGCGGTCAAACGTACGCCTATAATAATTAAAAAAAAAAAAAAAAAAAAAACATGCTAAATTTCAGCTTTCTACGAGCAATAGTTTCAGCTGTGCGTTGTCTGTCTGTCACTCACTCGGTATTAATATTATAAAGCAGAAGAGTTTGTTTGTTTGGTTGAACGCGCTAATCTCAGGAACTACTCCTTACCTACTCTCAGGAACAGGTCCGATTTGAAAAATTATTTCAGTGTTAGATAGCCCATTTATCGAGGAAGGCTATAGGCTATATATCATCACGCTAAGACCAATAGGAGCAGAGCAGTAATGAAAAATGTTACGCAGACGACGTTGCACGGGTCAGCTAGTTTTATACATTAGGATAATACTTACCTACTTACACGTGCCTAATATATTTTGAAAATATAACAGACGGACTAAATAGAATCCATTGTTTTAATACAGGAATCATCCCAACCACATTCGTAATTTTTAATGCATTATTCTAAACCACCTTAATAATACAGAACAATTAATAAAATAGTGCTCCTTCTTTGTCCCAGTGTTCCATCATCATCAATCTACTGTCTTGTGCAGAAAGCTTGGCTGACGTCAGACGAATTGTGATCCACACCACTCCTTGACTAATGTGACTCGCTCATCACGCTAAATGAGGGAAATAATACGAAATATGGAGTATACGAGTAAACGGGCTTTTTATTTTTCCTTAATTTTTCATAATCATAATCATAATCATTTATTTGCATTAAGTATTGGTACAGTATGGGTCTTAAAGTTGTTGGTTTCTTTTTAGTGTGTTGAATTGTTTCGAAAAAATTCAACGTTTTCGAAACTATTTTATTATCTATATCTATACTTCTATATAAATATTATAAAGAGGTAAAATTTGTTTGTAAGTTTGTATGTAGAGGGTAATCGCAGGAACTACTGGTCCGATTTGAAAAATTCTTTCATTATTAGATAGCTCATGTATCGAGGAAGGATATAGGCTACATATCATCACGCTAAGACTAAAAGAAGCCGAGCATTAATGGAAAATGTGACGCAGACAAAGTTGCGTGGGTCATCTAGTTGAGAATAAATTAAGATGTTTCATAGTATTGTGTTTTTATAGTAAAAAAATGAAAAAAAAGCGCAGAAGGAATAGATATGTCACCGGATAATTGCAAACCACGTAAGTCTTTAAAATACTTTGAGAGTTTGTAAACTCTCGATAAATTGTCAACTGAACTTTTGAAATACTTTTTTACGCATCAAAATTTGTTCTTGATTGAGCTTTGTGCTCTGATTGGTCGCCGTTTTATTTTTGTTCGAAATTTCTCGTAATGAATGCTAGAAATTATAAACTATCAAATTTTAGTGCGTGAAATTTGTTCTTGATTGAGTTTTGTGCTCTGTTTGGTCGCTGTTTTTAGTTCGAAATTTCTCGGAATGAATGCTAGTAATAATAAACTGTCAAATTTGAATGGGTAAAAAAGCATTCCTAATGTTCTGTTGACAATTTATCGAAAGTTTACAATCTCTCAAGTTATTTTATAATCTTACGAAGTTTGCCATTTTCTGGTGACAGATATTTGAAGCATTTATTTGGGAGGGTTCGTCAAGTATCTTTGTTGCCTGACTATACTTACCGCAATATTTGCATCCTTGCAGAATTTGTTCGAAAGAGTCACTGCGATCCTGGAACGCAAAGGGCATTAAGAGGAACACGAATGGGTTTTAGTCAGTAGGAGTCTGACACTCCCTCCTGCGTTACCCAGCGCGGGAGGAGTCGTTTGATGATTTCCCACCCTTAAAAAAAAATTACATCCTGTCTCTATAGCCGTAGTGTGGGGCCAAAATGTGGACCCTGACAGCAAGGTTGGTCTACGAAGTGAGGTCACTCAGAGCGAAATATTCTTGGGGCTTCTTTGAAAGAAGAGGAAGCGGTTCCGCTGTTGGCTGACATTCTCGCAGGTAGTATTCAAATCCAAGGTTTCGGAAATTGTTCGAAAGAGTCACCGCGGCCCTGGAACGCAAAGGGCACTAGGAGGAACACGGATGGGTTTTAGACAGTAAGAATCTGTCACTCCCTTCTTCTCCGCCCAGAGCGAGTGGAGTCATTTGATGATTTCCCATCCTAAAAAGGTAGTATTCAAATGTAAAAAAAAGAAAGACATCCCATTAAAACCAGCCGGTAAAACGTCCAATCGTAGTTTGGGAAAAGAGATCACAAATGTGGAAGATACCTACAGCCAAGTCATTGCCTGCCTACATCTAAATACTTTCTACAAAGTAGTGTACCTAGTAAGAGAAAACTTATTTCATTTATCATAATTCATAGAAGTCTAACGCAATTAGCAAGTCCCAAGAGACACTATCCAAGGATTAGCTTTATCTTAGCCAGCAGTTAATTACTTAATATGCAGACTAGCATCGTCACTGGATATTCAGTTTCTAAATTAAAAAATGCGGCAATATGATGGGATAGTGACAAATTTTATCATGCGCGGCTAAAGTGACATGCAACAGCCAACGTCATCAGCTGGTCTATCCTGTCGACGTCTCACCGTGTAGTAGTGTAGGTGAAGTGAACGATAAGTGAGCTGTCATTCCATCTTCTTTGTATGGTTTGACAGCTCACTTGTCGTTCACTACGCCTAAGTTTCACTTCAAAATGTTTACAGAATCGCACTGCCGTTCATCTTCAGTTCTTGTGTTATTTCGACGCTTCGATTATTTATTTGTAAAAGCATCAGGATCGTTTCGCACCAGATTTTTTTTTAGAGGGAACTGTTAGTAACAGAAAAGGGAATTTTAAATCCTACTTCCTACATTACACGGTATTCAGTGCCTTAAGTCTCGATTTTGGGTGGTGTATTAATAAGAGTTAGGTACCCAAATTAGGGTGACCGAAACAGCCCGGTCTGCTTAGCTCCCTAAATCCTTTACTACCGGGAAGTGTAAAAGCGTTACTCTAACTCCACAGAAATATAAAAAACAAAACTTGATTATTATATCTACGTCTAACTTCTAAGGGCCTCTTTCACCATCACCAAGTAAAGCGTTGATTAGTTACTTCCCAATTAAAGTTAATCGGCAAGTAAAACTTACGAGTATCTTCTGTCAATTTCACAAGCGAAAATAAAGCTTCGAGTAACAACTTACAAATCATACGTTGCATTCGTTCAATATTACGTCAACGTTACTCGTCAAACGTCATTGGCAGGTTAGCTGTCATTTGTCATTTCATTTTGTGTATTGTTTGTTGTGTTTTTGGTTAGGAAATTTTTGCGTGTGGATTTTTTTTTATAAATTATCATGGATAAAGTTAAAAGAGATAGAAGTGCAAACTTTTCACTTCAAGTACAGAAATACCAAACTGTGTTAGTGTCGGCGATAAGACCCCGTCCGCGTCCATAGGCGCAAGTAATGGTGGACGCGACCGTAACAAACAAGGAAATAGTAAGGAAAATTATTTAGAATTATAATTGAATCAGATTAGATTAGGTTTAGCATTCTCTAATTAGTGTTATAAGGATATTTTCGCATCACAGGTTAAGTTAGATTCTAGTTTAAATGCGAATTTAGATGTAAGGTTTTTGTATTGTGAATAATTACGTAGATTGAAAATGTGTTTTTTTGTTTTAAGTGATAGGGTTTTGAAATTAGTTTTTAAGCAAAGGTCTTGACCCAAAACCACTTTTACAAAAATAATTGAGTTGATAGGTTGGTTGGTTTTCGAGATATTTCCAAAAATGTATAGTGAAAATTTGTTAACCGTCAAGTAAGCACCCTAATTGGCAGACGACGTGGCAAGTAAGTTACTGGTCAGTTTAATCATTGATTAGTGCTACTCGAACGTCGTGAAATTGACACGTGCAGTTACGGGTGACTTTAATTGACGATTAGTCTACTCGATACTTTAATCAAGGGTGGTGAAAGAGGCGCTTACTCTTATTACACTACCCTAAATCGGGACTCAGAGCGCTAAATAAAGTAATAAAAAACTAATTTGTATATTCCCAGTCAAGAGGTTTATGGAAAGTCAGAGTTCCTCAAAGGACAGAAAAAAAAAAAAAACAAAACACATAGTCCCGAGCTTAGAAAGTAATAAATTATAAAAATAAACACACATGACATTAAAAGCAAAACGATGTTTCGCGCCAATTTTTCCCAAGATGGCGGATACGTGTCGCTATTCGATCATTTGTTACAATATGGCAGCCTATTACATGGCTGTCGTGAGGTCTATAAGCCATATTTATCATCGCCATCGGCAGACTTTAACCGATTATTGTAATAGTCTACAAGTTATTAAATGATTTAGCAGTATTTTGACTAAGTCAAGGGTCAGATTATTTTATTGCTTTTTAGTTACTGACAGCTGTTTGCTTGTATTATTACAAAACTGGGCATAGGCCCAGTCCCTAAACCAGCTTTTTGGTCCCAGGGCTAATTTGGTCGCAGGGTGATTCCTGGTCACCGTAGGCGCGGGCCTGCGGACGGCGAGCGTTGGGCGGCTCGCTGTCCGATCAGAACCGCACCAATAGTTCGTTACAAAGTCTTTTACATCTATTCTCTGACAGTGATAACTACCAGAAAATCTTTGGATGGAGAAAATCAAACTAAAAATAAATTAGTAAGTTAATTAAACTATTAAATAAGTTTGTCATTTCCAATAAAATCTTCCTTCAGCTAGATGTGAAGCCATTTGCAACTTCTCAGCTAAAGATCGCAAATCGGTTCCGCAAACTGTCCACCTGCCAGTAAGGGCCAAACTAACGCTGTTTTATTGCAGGCCTATTAGGATTAACAGCTTCTCCTTGTTATTACTCGTCCATCGTGCGGAGTAGGTAACGGTGCGTTTATATTGGTCTTATAAGATGATGATTACAGGGATATCATCGTCTTTATCATCATCATCCACAGTCCGACTTCACCCATTGCTGAGCAAAGGCCTCTCTTTTCTTGTGCCAATCCCCAATTTCCTATGCCAGCCACATTCAGGTACCACCTGCGATGGCAAGAATTTCGTCTGTCATCTTACAGACAGCTTCCATGAAGTAAATATTATGCAAATGAAAACACATTTCATGCATGGAATTAGTAAGTATGTACGTACTCAAAACTTCAAGCAAAAAACAAATTATGACACAAAGTCTTGTCTAGTTTTATGTTTCAGTGGCCAGTGACAAAATAAACTGTAATAGTAAAATCTCTTTAGTAAGACAGGCACGTCATTCAATGTCGTTTAGGCGAGGAAATGGTCCGTTAACTTGCGACCCGATTGCTGTGCGTATTACATTTGTCTCTTAAAATAGGGTAGTGGCCACACTACCCTGTTTATACCTATATTAATAGCCCCGTTATAGTAATAATAGAAAACACAGTAATTCTTTTAGAGAGAGTTTACATTCAAACTAAAATGTGTAAAACATACTATGACGAGCCAAAGTCATCATAATTCCGCTATAAGAGAAATACAAAGCTATACGAAACGATACCAATGTCACTGTCCCTTTGTCACGTGCATGGAGTGGTAATGGCATTAGTATGTCAGCAGTACAGTAGCATTGGCATGTCATAGTAGTAGCATTGGCATGTCATAGTAATAGCATTGGCATTGGCATGTCATAGTAGTAGCATTGGCATGTCAAAGTAGTAGCATTGGCATGTCAAAGTAGTAGCATTGGCATGTCATAGTAGTAGCATTGGCATATCATAGTAGTAGCATTGGCATGTCATAGTCGTAGCATTGGCATGTCATAGTAGTAGCATTGGCATGTCAAAGTAGTAGCATTGGCATGTCAAAGTGGTAGCATTGACATGTCAAAGTAGTAGCATTGGCATGTAATAGTAGTAGCATTGGCATGCCAAAGTAGTAGCATTGGCATGCTAAAGTAGTAGCATTGACATGTCAAAGTGGTAGCATTGACATGTCAAAGTAGTAGCATTGGCATGTAATAGTAGTAGCATTGGCATGCCAAAGTAGTAGCATTGGCATGCTAAAGTAGTAGCATTGACATGTCAAAGTGGTAGCATTGACATGTCAAAGTAGTAGCATTGGCATGTAATAGTAGTAGCATTGGCATGCCAAAGTAGTAGCATTGGCATGCCAAAGTAGTAGCATTGGCATGCCAAAGTAGTAGCATTGGCATGCCAAAGTAGTAGCATTGGCATGTCAAAGTGGTAGCATTGGCATGTCAAAGTGGTAGCATTGGCATGTCAAAGTAGTAGCATTGGCATGTCAAAGTAGTAGCATTGGCATGTAATAGTCGTGCTGGTGCTAAGGGGTTACAATCTTTTTTGATCAAGTCTTTCCTGCTTCAAGGTTCGTTGACAAATGAACAGTTATAGAAACAATTATGTGACACTGTTACAGCAAGACAATAACTCGAGACCGCAACTACGACAGTTGTAGTTGCTATATCGAGTTATTGCCAATTTCTATCTAGTCGCCATTTGTCGAGGCTGTAAACGTTTTATGGTCAGTAGTAATATTGATAGACTGGTAGTGTTTCGCTGTTATAAGATTAACCCATTAGTAGTTACTGGTTCACTAGGAAGTGGCGAAGGGGTACCTATTGGCTTAAAATTAACGTTAAAGTAATACTGATTATGATAATGATGTGATTCGACCGATTTCGGCCAAAGCGATTGCTTCAACTCCGTTGTTTGTGAGCTCGCATGTGGCTTATAAAACCAATCTTCTTTTTGAAAATCGTCGCACATTGCGGGCACGTGAGCACACCATCTAGGAAATTATAGTTAACTAGCTGACCCACGCAACTGCGTCAGCGTCACATTTTCCATTAATGCTCGGCTCCTTTTAGTCTTAGCGTAATGATTAGATTTATTCAAATCCAGGGACAGTAAAGATACCAATAACTATAGACCCGTCTCTGTGTTGCCGGTTTTCAGCAAGGTGTTTGAAAAGGTTATGCTAAATCAAATGCTTAGTCACTTTACTGAGAATAATATTTTACATGACAAACAGTACGGTTTCACCAAGGGGCGCTGTACAACTGACGCTGGTGTAACGTTATTAAAACATATCTTCAATGCGTGGGAAGAGGCGCAAGATGCCATAGGCATCTTCTGCGACCTATCGAAAGCGTTTGATTGTGTGAGTCATGAGACATTACTCCTGAAACTAGAGCATTACGGACTAAGTAAAACAGCCTTGAACTTAGTAAAATCGTTTTTAAATGAAAGACAGCAGATAGTTCATATAAACGGCAAAAATTCAACAGGATTAATCGTGAAAATGGGGGTACCACAAGGCTCAATTTTGGGTCCTTTCTTGTTTCTAGTTTATATAAATGATTTGCCCTATATTTTAGAAAATAAACTCAATGTGGTGTTGTTTGCCGACGATACATCTTTGATTTTTAAAGTAAATAGACATGCAAACAATCTTGACAATGTAAATAACGCTCTAATAAAGGTACATGATTGGTTCACTGCTAATAATATAGTGTTAAATGAGAAAAAAACGAAGTGCATTCGATTCACTTTACCAAATGTCAAAAGTAATAATTGTGACATAATATTGAACAAGGAGAAACTAGAATTAGTCGAAGAAGCAGTTTTCCTGGGGATTAAGCTAGACTCAAGGCTACAATGGGGTCCTCATTTAACATCTCTTGCAGGAAGGCTAAGTTCAGCAGCATATGCTGTTAGGAAAATTCGCCAGTATACAGATGTTGAAACCGCTAGACTAGTCTATTTTAGTTATTTTCACATTATAATGTCTTACGGTATTTTACTATGGGGACGGGCTGCGGAAATTTTGCAGAAAAGAGCCATCAGAGCCATTTACCATCTGCGCCGGAGAGATTCTCTAAGAGAACTGTTTAAAGAAATTAACATCATGATGGTCCCTTGTCAATATATTTATGAAAATATTATGTACGTTAGAAAGAATCTACATCTTTTCAGTAAACGAGGCGACCGACATAACTATGTCACTAGAAATAGGAATCAGTTAGTTCAACCAGGTTTCAGACTTGCTAAAGTAGCAACATCTTTCATGGGATACTGTTTAAAGTTTTATAACAAAATACCGCCACATATACTAGAACTAAATGAGACGAAATTTAAAAACTGTGTAAAACGCACACTATGCAAACAAGCATATTGTTACGCGCCAGAATTAATGCCGGGTTCACAACGTACTACTAACGCCATCTAGTATCGAGTAGTGGAACTAATTGGGTCACGATCTTTCTAGAATTTTCGATGCTAGAACATTTTCGATGTTTCGACACCTAGTCAGTCGGGACCGGTATGTTCCCGAACTTTCTAGATATTTCCATTCTCGAAGGTTCTGGAAATTACTGTCGGACTATATAAGGTGCGCAAAGCTCACGACTCGGTCAGTATTGAATTGGCGATACAAGCGAATCTTCGGAAGCGATCTTCAACTGCGAATTAAGTGAAGTGAAGTGTTTAATAGTGCGATTGTGGTTGTAATTAGTGTGTTTAAAGTGTTAATTAGTTTTGATAATTAAAGTGTCATTTTTTTGGTTAAATAATCGGCTGTTTTTATTGTCACGAACCCCAAGCTCGTAACAATTGGTGTCAGAAGTAAGGATTATCATGCCGATTCTGACAAAGGACGACACGGAGGGTATCCGTACCCGTAGTCAACGCCAGCAGGAGACGGATCAGAGGCGTTTTGGTGGTGCAACGCCGCAGCCGTCGGAAAGTCAGCTACCGACCATGGAAGCCGGTCCGTCCACAGTAGCTCCGGCATCAGCAGCACCAGACTTTGCTGCTCTGATGATGATGCTGCAGGAACAGGCTCGCCGACAGGAGGAACAGGCTCGGCGACAGGAGGAACAGGCTCGCCGACAGGAGGAACAGGCCCGTCGGTTGGAAGAACAGCTGCAGCACGACAAAGCGGAGCAAGCCCGACGACAGGAGGAACAGGCCCGACGACAGGAGGAAGAGGCCCAGCGACAAGAGGAGCAGGCCCGTCGCTTGGAAGAACAGCTCAAGCTTGACAAGGAGGAGCAGGCGCGCCGACAGGAAGAACAGATGCTCCTCATGAAAGAACTGCACGCGTCTTTTGGGAAAGACATGAAGGAAGTGAAGGATAAGGTTGTTCAGTGTGACAACCGCCTGTCAGATGCTGAAACACAGATCAGCAAATTTTATGACGTTATTGCTGATGTGAAGAAGGAGTTGGGCAACCTTAAACTTGGAGATGGGATTGCAACTCCCGTAACTACTACACCTTCACTACGTGGATTCAAAGTGCCGCCGTTCGATGGGACGTCTTCTTGGTCGGCCTACTAAATTCAGTTTGAGGCCGTCATGAAGGCGAACGGTTGGAGTAAAAATCAAGCCATGACTGCCCTCACCTTAGGCCTGCGCGACCAGGCCTTAACTGTATTGGAAGCTCTCGGTAAAGAAGTAACTTACGAACAGCTCCTTGAAGCACTGGAATCCCGGTATGGTGACGCTCATCTGGAGCACGTGTTACGTGCGCAACTAAGGGATCGCGTACAGCATAGTGGTGAAAACCTGCAGCAGTGGGCCCTTGAAGTGGAGAAGCTGGTGCGGAAGGCATACCAGTCTGTACCTGCGCTTATTGAAGGGAACCTGGTCCAGGCCTTCATTGACGGCATCCGCGACCTTGAAGTTAGGGCTGCAGTGAGGCTCGGGCACCACGGGACACTTAAGGACGCTTTGGCCCATGCATTGGAGGTGGAAGCTGCGCGGCAGGGTTATCGTCCCTGTAGCGTTAGGGAGGTTGCTGCAGTAACGGTTCTCGACCGGTTTAAAGGATATAGCCCTAGATGCTACGGCTGTGGTGAAAGAGGTCACCTTCGACCTAGTTGCCCTAAGCGAACTACAGAAAAGGAAGCTTTGCGGCAGGATTATCGATCTCACCGAACCAAGGAGATTGCAGCAGTTACAATTAGTGACCGTTTTAGAGGATACAGCCCCAGATGCTACAGCTGTGGTGAAAGGGGCCACCTTAGATCCAGTTGCCCCAAGCGAAATGCAGGAAAGGAAAATAGCCGATCTCTTAAATGTAGGGCGGCTAACGACAGCGCCCAGCGGCTGCAGGAGAACGACTTGTTGGTGGCACATTGCAGCGAGAGATCTCATGGCAACGCAGATACATTGTCAAGAAGACCTTGCCCTGAAGACTGCAAGCATTGTACTAGGCAAGAGGGTAAAGAAGCTATACCTGTGAGGATGGTCAAGACAGACCTCAGCAACGACTGGAAGGAAAGCTTACAACGTGCACAACAGGAAGATTCGGACATCAAGCCGATTTTGAACTGGCTAAAGGCCAGCGCTTCTAAGCCTACATGGAGTGACGTCTCAGCGATGAGTTCGATTACAAAAAGCTATTGGGCTCAATGGGACAGTTTAGTGATTCAGGATGGAGTCCTGTGCCGTAAATGGGAGAATACTCGGGGTGACAGCTGTCATTTGCAAATGGTTGTCCCTAAAGCGAAAGTATCGGATGTTTTACAGCTGCACCATGATGGATGTTCAGGAGGCCATATGGGAGTTAAACGGACTCTATTGAAGATACGGGAACGTTTTTACCGGGTTCACTGTCGTGACGATGTCGAGGATTGGTGTCGCAAATGTACAAGTGGTGCGGCTGTAAAAGGACCTCAGACTCGTAGCAGAGGTGCGTTGAAATTGTACAATGTTGGTGCACCTTGGGAAAGGATGTTGCCCTGGATGTTGCGGGACCGTTTCCGGAAAGTGACAGTGGTAACAAGTATTTCATGGTTGTAATGGATTACTTCACCAAGTGGCCGGAAGTCTTTGCCATTCCGAATCAAGAAGCTTCGACAGTTGCAGATAAACTTGTTCATGAAGTCTTCTGTCGTTTTGGAGTACCTTTGGAGATTCACAGCGATCAAGGACGGAATTTTGAGTCACAAATATTCCAGGAAACTTGTCGAGTTATGGGTACTCATAAAACGAGAACAACTTCTTACCACCCACAATCGGATGGAATGGTGGAACGATTTAATCAGACATTGGAGAGATACCTGGCTAAAGTTGTGGAAAACCGGCAACGCGATTGGGACAAGCATATACAACCGTTTTTGCCGTCATACCGAAGTGCTGTTCACGAGAGCACATCGGTGACACCAGCTTTCGCAAACTTTGGTAGAGAATTACGGCTGCCTGCAGACCTGATCACCGGAATACCACCTGACGCTCCACGCAGTATAACCGATTATGCGAATAACTTGCGGAACAAAATGAATGACATTTATGAGCACATCAGACAATCGGGCCAGCGAATGTCAGAAAAGATGAAAACCCGTTATGACCGCAAAATGAACAATAAAGGTTTCGACGAAGGCTCACTAGTGTGGTTGCACAATCCAGTTCGCAGTAAAGGGAAATCTCCTAAGCTTCAAGCTAAATGGGACGGGCCGTACCGGATTGTCACAAAAATCAATGACGTGACCTACCGTATCCAGAAAGGTACGAGAAGTGCACCTAAGATCGTTCATGTGGATCGACTGGCGCGTTATTATGGGACCGATGCTCGGGACGAGCATGTCTTAGGAGGGGGCAGTGTTACGCGCCAGAATTAATGCCGGGTTCACAACGCACTACTAACGCCATCTAGTATCGAGTAGTGGAACTAATTGGGTCACGATCTTTCTAGAATTTTCGATGCTAGAACATTCTCGATGTTTCGACACCTAGTCAGTCGGGACCGGTATGTTCCCGAACTTTCTAGATATTTCCATTCTCGAAGGTTCTGGAAATTACTGTCGGACTATATAAGGTGCTCAAAGCTCGCGACTCGGTCAGTATTGAATTGGCGATACAAGCGAATCTTCGGAAGCGATCTTCAACTGCGAGTTAAGTGAAGTGAAGTGTTTAATAGTGCGATTGTGGTTGTAATTAGTGTGTTTAAAGTGTTAATTAGTTTTGATAATTAAAGTGTCATTTTTTTGGTTAAATAATCGGCTGTTTTTATTGTCACGAACCCCAAGCTCGTAACAATATTATAAATTAGGGGAGTACATTGACGACAAAAATGCTTGGCTTAATGCTGGTCCGCTCCACAACGACTAAAATACCCGAACTTCGATGAAGATGTGAAAACATTGTTGGACCTGCTGTAGTGCGATTCACTAAGGCAAGAACATCTTTACAACCAAGAAATCATCGTTGAAACATCTGATGTGGCATATATTTATCAGATGTTTCAACGATGATTTCTTGGTTGTAAAGATGTTCTGCCTTAGTGAATCGCACTATTGAAGATTGTAAGATTATCTTTGCATTGTATAGACTCATTAAATAATGTAACCATGATTTTGTAAAAAGGCACTGTTGAAAAGAGTGTCCATGGAGTTTCTTGCACGTTCTTCTCCATAGGATCTACTCTTTGGAACGTGCAACTGCCGCGCTGGAGATAGGGTCGGTGAGTTTGTTTTGTTGCAGAATAACTTGCTACTCTTGTCGTTAGCGCGGCAGAATTAGCTTCGTCTATTTGACTGACATACCTTGACTATTCAAAAGTGCCTGTAAACTGGTCTATTTGAAATAAAGGATTTTGTATTTGTATTTGTATTTGATGATATAGCCTATAGCCTTCCTTGATAAATGGGCTATCTAATATTGAAAGAATTTTTCAAATCGGACCAGCAGTTCCAGAGATTACCCCATACAAACTTACAAAGAAATGTTACCTCTTTATAATACTAGTATAGATTGCCGTAGATGGTCGGGCTTTCAACTGGTCACGCTTGGCATAAATCTCAATACGCCGCCGTAACTCAAATTCATGAACTTTGTTTTTAACCAAAGTCCTCCACTCAAGTCTTTGGGCGGCTTGCTGCTCCCATCGGGATGGCTCTAAGTCACACTTGTTAATTATACGACTATTTTGAAAAGCACAGATCTCATATTTTCCCGACTGTGCGACACAAAGGAGCGTAATATGTTTATCGGCGTATGTGTTGGCGACACATCTGGCAACCTCGTTACTAGGGGTTTGTTGGTGTTCGTTGGCTATCAAGGGGGCGGTTTACGTGTTTTTTTTGCAAATCTTTAATATTCTGTAGTGAGCATAAATATACCCGATTGCACCTTAGCTGCGCTTAATTTGGTTTCATAAAATATAAAACCAATTATAACACTTAAAAATCTGGTAAAAAAATATCTATAATATTATAAATAAACTTTTTAATGATAAAAACAAACTTTTAAAAAGAGTTATAACAGTCTCAGTAGCGTCCATAGTGTAAGACAACTTAGTTAAGAGTCCTATTACGTCGTCAATGCTCGTTTGCAATAGACGAAGTTACGTTGGTCTGCGTTGGGAGTACATCTATAGTCCGCGAAACAATGTTGATACTTACTAGTCTGAATAGGATTATAGTTTATTTGGGCGCTCGCGCGAGACTGAGGAGCGCGCGCGCTGAATTGATGTAGAATATATAGTACTTTAATTTTATTTATTGTAATTTAGTTTTATTATATTGACAAACGAAAACTAACTAAACGTATTCATTGTAGATTGAAATTTTATATCATATTAATTTATTTGACAAAATTGTTTTTATTTGGAATGTAATGGACGCTGAATCAAGACATTTCTGGCTTAAATTAGGTTTTCTTTACGTTTTTTTCCGTGAAAACTCAAGGAATTTAAAGAAATTCTAGAACTCCAATAAACAAGTAAAACATTCAACTTACCTTTTAGTAATTTCAGCTTTTAAAAGAATTGATTGTAACAATGTGAATTTGACCGTCAAAGTTCCATCGCCGACATTTTTTCTTGCAAACTGAGTTCGTAAAATATTTATAGTAAATTACACGAAAAGAAAAATGAAAATGTGTAACTCTAACTTACAAGAAAGATACTGGCACTATCGTTATTCAGGATCAAATAATTAAAATATCTTACTGCTGCTGAAAACTACAGCGTCAAAAATCATGAATTTCCGTAAAAAATGTAATAGGACTCTTAAGGCGGGGTTGCAGTACTTTTTAATATTTTTGAACGTCTGAAAATCTATGATTTATGATTTTTTTATAAATAAAAATCATTCCATAAAAATAGAACATACCCTCAAGTAAATCGTAAAGATAGAAACGCGATTTAGCATATTGGCTCGATACTTTTTTTATCAAACATGACACTAAATTACAATTTTAAACGTGTACTGCTAAGAGATTTTATCACGAATATATATAAAAGTTATATCAATAGATAGAGCTTTTTATTTTGAAGTAAATGTTGAAACCAGATTGTGTAATTTCTTTATCAATTTTCGCCAATAAGAAAAAACAATCAAAATTTAGGCATTATTTCGCTCGCCGGACAGTCGCTGTTGTTCGTCAAAACACACAGTACTGCAACCTCGCCTTAAGCCATATATAAAGAAACCGGCCAAGTGCGAGTCGGAACTGCAACCTCGCATTAACCTACTTGAATGTTTTTCTTAACTTAAACCTTTAACTAACATTACATAACGTTTAAATATTAGAAATAAGTCTTTCAAAACAGATCAACAATAAACTTTCATCCTACCATTCGAAAGTAACAAAGAACTCGATAAACCGGACACTTTAAAATAAAGCCCGGGTTTTTTAGCCATTACAAATATGCCGAAAATCCGGTGTTTCGGTTTTCGGTGGAGCCGGTTTGCATTACCTAGCCAGGGCAGGACCTTGGACCACAAAGGACATTTGAATGAACACGGGTGGGTTTTAGTCAGTAAGAGCCTGACACTCCTGCTACGCCTAGAGCACGAGAAGTCATGATAATTAGATTATCTATAGAAAAAAAGGATAGATTTTGATGATTATGACGACAATCGATTTTAAAATACTTCATCATCATCATCAGCCTAAAACAGTCCACTGCTGGACATCGGCCTCTCCAAGTGCACGTCATTTGGCTCGATCACCGGCAACTCTCATCCTGCTGCTACCAGCCATCCTGCGAAGATCGTCGCTCCACCTAGCCTGAGGGCGTCCTACCTTACGTTCGCCGATTCGCGGTCTTCACTCAAGAACTCATCTACCCCAACGGTCATCGAGCCGGCCCATTGCCACTTCAGCTTGCTTATTCTGTGAGCTATGTCCACAACTTTGGTTCTCTGTTGGATCACTTCGTTGCGGATTCGATCTCTCAAAGAGACCCCAAGCATAGCGTAAGCGTTCCATAGATCGCTGAGCGACCTTGAATTTATGGATTAGCTGTACTGTGATTGCTCACGTTTTGGTTCCGTAAGTTATAACAGGCAGGACACACTGATTGAAGACCTTAGTCTATAGGCTCTGTGGAATACGTGACGAGAGACTCGGCGCAGCTTCCCAAACGCTGCCCAACCATGTTGAATTCTTTTGTTAGCCTCTCTCTCAAAGTTGTTCTTACCAAACTGCAGCGAAAATAGTTACCTATAGTCTAAATTGTAATCACGAAAAAGTCAAAACATATGACACCAACAAACAATACGCTAACCCTGGATCACAAAGTTTCAAAACTCGTTTTGCTACCATTAAAACTCGCGAACAAAATATGAAAAGTCCGCACAAAACTGAACATCGTGCCCACGTATGAGACACGGAAAGTTTCCGATGGCCTGCTGTTCAGCTGTTCAGCTGTTGTCGTAAATAATGTGTTCGGTGACGTCAGCAGAACAAGTATTGAACTGTTGTGTGTTTTCACGATGCTTTCTTTTCAATTTTAAACTTGTCAGATGTCGTTTGAAATTCAAGGACGCAGTATTACATTTTAAAAAGTTTGAATTTCGTCATCATTTTAATCAACACTAGCCTATTAGGCTGCGCATCTGTTTTTTGACTTTGGTTAAGTAAAGGCGAGGCTAGGTAAATAAAGCGATTCGCTTGCGCTGAGCGAGGTTAAAAAATAAAACGATTCGCTTGCGCTGAGCGAGGTTAAAAAATAAAGCGATTCGCTTGCGCTGAGCGAGGTTAAAAATAAAGCGATTCACTTGCGCTGAGCGAGGCTAGGTAAATAAAGCGATTCGCTTGCGCTGAGCGAGGTTAAAAAATGAAGCGATTCGCTTGCGCTGAGCGAGGTTAAAAATAAAGCGATTCGCTTGCGCTGAGCGAGGTTAAAAAATAAAGCGATTCACTTGCGCTGAGCGAGGCTAGGTAAATAAAGCGATTCGCTTGCGCTGAGCGAGGCTAGGTAAATAACGCGATTCGCTTGCGCTGAGCGAGGTTAAAAAATAAAGCGAGCCGCTTCCACTGAGCGAGGTTAAAAAATAAAGCGAGTCGCATGCACTGAGCGAAGATAGGTTATTAAGCGATTTTCTTGCGCTGAGCGAGGCTAGATAAATGAAAAGATTCTAATTTCTTTGATAAAGTTATAATAAAAGAGTGTTAAAATTACTCCACGATCTTTAAATCAGGAAGTTATTTCACGAGTTAAATAAACTTAAAAATTGTCGTTAGAATTACAGGCTTTGAGACAAAGGGGTTAAGAAAGACAAAGACAAAAGAGACAGAGGTTTCTTTTATTTTGTCATTGGAAAGATAACAATGGAAGCTAAGCATAAAGAATTCGCTTCACTAGTTGGCTATTGCAACGATGTTTTATAGTGGCACAGTGACGATTGTCCTGGTTTATAACCGGTTCTTTAGTGCGCGTAAGAAAATTGCCATGGAATTTAAAAGTAAACCGAATTTGCTAAAATAAAACTATATTCAGTAAGGACTTAAGTATTATATTAAAATGTTGATTCTATTCTGCTGCGTCTAAACTGGTCGAAAATGCTTTGTGGCATAAATAATCTTATTTTGCATAACCCAACCCAAGGCATAACCAAACTCAGTAGTTTGTTTATGCCACGCCTTGGGTTGGGTGGGTGGTTTTGGGCCCCCCACTTGCCCCAGTAGCACCTCTTCAATTTTTAAAGACCCAGTCGCTGTTGCAAAAAAGGTGTATATATTTTTATTTATTTATTATTTGCAAAATAATGGAGCAAACGTCATCTAAAACTATTCCAAATTACAAGTTGAATTTCAAGTTGTTAGTTCTTGAGATATCCAGCTGTGACAGACGGACAGACTAAGTCACATCATAAGGATTCCTTTTACCATTTTGGTACGAAACCCTCAAAAGTATCTCTGACCCTGAAGCCCAATTCTACTAATTTTTAAACAACTTTCGCATTAGCATGCCAATCGCAAACTGTCAAAAAAGCCTTAATTTTCATACATTTTTGACAGTTTGCGATTGAGATGCGAATGCGATGCGAATATGAAAATTAGTGGAATTGGCCCTCTTACGTTAACGTTACTATACGTCAAAATATTCGTGCTAGGCCCAGTACGAATATTTTGATGTATTAGGTACTATACATCAAAATATCTCTATTATATCTCCGTTAACGTAAGTGAATTTTAAATGTGAAAAACTACAACCTGATAGTATTTTGGTTTAATTTTATGGGACATACACAATTTTTATAATATTCAAAAATATGAATTTATTAACAAATTCAAATAAATATTATGTGCAAAAAGAGTATTGCAGCTATGGTCAAATTTTACGTTACGTTACTATACGTCAAAAATATTCGTGCTAAGCCCTCTGATGTATCTAAATTATAATAATAATACCAGCAAACCTTGCATTCATAGTGATTCTACGTGAAAAGTAAGTCTGTTGACAAAACAAAAGACATGCGAACACCGTTGACATTTCAGCTTACGTCAGCTGTCAAAGTGCGAAAGTTATGGCACGAGGTAACTTTTCCGTTCTATGTGGGGCACAGAGCACAAACTAACTGAAAGGAATGTGCATGCCACTGCAAAGTTGGTGTTTACTATTAGAATGAGGCGATAATTTTACAAGTAAGTACTTTTATTACGGTAGTTGGGTGTTGATAAGGACGGTATGTAAGTGTTTGATTGCATAATTTTGGAAGGGAATTACACTTAACAAAGACTGCTGTACTTAGTAACTGTAAATGTTTCAAGTTTGAATTGAATAAGTAGGTTCTAAGTAGAGTTTATCAGGGAATAATGACTCCCCTGACAGGGTATGCTTGGGTGTCCTCTTGAATTGTTGATTTAAATTTCAAAAACTTTTTATTTGTTGTACGGTTAGAACAGTACTTTTCCACAGTGTTGTCTTTCTATTAACCTTAAAGTTGACAGGTACAGAATACCTTGTCGTTTTTAGGGTTCCGAACAAAAACTGGAACTCGTATAGGACTCGGGTGTCTGTCTGTCTGTCCGTCGGTCACAGCCAATTTTTTCCGGATCCACTGACTGAACCGATTCTGTAGAAATTTGGTACACATAATTATGAACTTTTGTGACCCAAATTTAGACGCGTTACGTAAATTATTAAATTTTTAGTATGGCTATGTATAACTAGAAAATTAAAAAAAGTTTGTTGAACAAAATCGTGTGACAAATGAAAGGGCTTACTGCGAAGGTTTTAATCATAATTTAAACCAATGATATATAAAACTATAGATACGTTGTCCGCACTCTAAAATGACCACATTAAATGAAGCCAATTGGCCACATCGCGCTTAGTTACGCACCAACCTGTCGCGCGACACTACGTTTTTGTGATGTCAATTTGACTATTACTTATCCTGTGACGTAACTGAAGATGTCTATTTATCTCCCTCTAGCAACAAGCATCCCGCCGTACGGTGACATATTTTCTTTCCCTTTCTTCATGCGTATTAGTAGCTATCTATTATTTTCGCCGTTTTTAAGCGCCGCGATGTTGGTTTATGACGTGTCTATATATAATACGTCATTGATTTAAACTAAAAGATTTCGAAGTTAAGAATTTAGACGAAAAATGAACATTCCCCCCTTATATACGAAACTACTGAGTTTAACATTTTGAAAAAAAAATAAGATTATAGAGCTTTTAGATTACAGGAAAACCTAAATTAATGAAATAAATGAAATTACGAACCGAGTCCGACTCGCACTTGGCCATTTTTTTAAGTAAGACCATATACCGCTACTGTCATTAAAATTAATTAAAACATAATAATTAATTTGTTGAAAAGGGTCCCCCATAAAAGTTTGTCTAGCGGAAAAGCGAAGTAAATACTATTTTCGTCATTTTGATGCTAAGCCAAATTTATAATTATGCTGCTGCTTATCGGCACAGAGCTCGGGAACGCCGTGTCGGAGACAGGAGAAACGGAAGACGACGTCACTTCACGGATTGGCAAAGCCCGAACTACCTTCGCGCAACTGAGACCTGTCTGGCAATCACGGAAACTGACTCGAAGAGTCAAACTCATTTCGGATCCAATGTCAAATCTGTGCTGCTCTACGGGTGCGAAACGTGGAAGGTAACCAAAGACATATCACGCCAATTCCAGTTCTTCGTCAACCGTTGCCTTCGCCGTATCCTCGGGATTTAATGGCCCGAGACGATCTCTAAAGTAGAGCTGTTGGAGAAATGCCTCGAGAGCCCGATCGATCTCCAGATCAATCGTTTTAAGTGGAGGTGGATTGGTCACACGCTCCGGAGGGATCCCGATCATATTCCCAAACAAGCCATGGAATTGAATCCTCAAGGGAAAAGGAAGCGTGGGCGTCCCCGTCAAACCTGGCGACGTACCGTGTTGGCAGAAGCGACGAGCATCGGAATGACGTGGAAGAAACCAAGTGAAGTGCGAAGCTCAAGCTTCGCTCGCACGTGAATGCCCTCGAGGACTACTGTGAACGCCCTCTGCCCCAGCTAGGGGTCATAGGACCTTAACTAAGCCAAATATATGTCACCGGAAAGTGGCAGACTCGGTAGGATTGTAATAAATCTTGGTTTGATTTTATTTTCTCGATATAATTATGAAAAAATCGTTTTGTGAATGTCAACGGAAAGTGGCATACACAAAGATTCATATAATTCGTAAGATTATAAAATAACTTGAGAGATTGTAAACTCTCGATAAATTGTAAAAACTTCCCAAAAAGGAGGAGGTTCTCAATTCGGTTGTTTTTTTATGTTTGTTACTTCATAACTCCGTCAATTATGAACCGATTTGAAAAAATCTCGTTTTATCTGAAAGGATATACTTGCAGATTGGTCCCATTTAAATTATATCAAAATCGGGTACGAAGTTTGGATTATAAATTGAAATAGCTGGAATTCGTTTAATTGGATGATGGTTTTTTTTAATCGACTTCCCAAAAAGGAGGAGGTTATCAATTCGGTTGTATGTCTTTTTTTATGTTTGTTACCTCATAACTCCGTCAATTATGAACCGATTTAAAAAAATCTTGTTTTATCTGAAAGGATATACTTGCAGATTGGTCCCATTTAAATTTTATGAAAATCGGTTACGAACTTTGGATTTTAAATCGAAATAGCTGGAATTCGTCTACTTGGATGATAGTTTTATGTCATCCAAGTAATCGAAATTGCGTATTTTGCTTTTCTGCGATTTTGCAGTGGTGTTGTTAGGTGTGGGGTACCACTAAAAAGTGAAAAATAAAAAAACTTTATACAAAAAAATTTAACCAACTTCCAAAAAAAAAACACTACAAAGAAAAAAATTACTTTAATTTCGGAAGTCGGTGTCAAAATACAAAGAAACTAACAAAAACACTGACTTCCGAAATGAAAGTTATTTTTTACCTTGTAGTGTTTTTTTTTTTGGAAGTCGGGTATATTTTTTGTAATAAGTTTTTTTTGTCATCCAAGTAATCGAAATTTCGTATTTTGCTCTTCTGCGATTTTGTAGTGGTGTTGTTAGGTCTGGGGTAACTTCGGGTGTGTGATTTTAGGTATAACTAATTTTTAACATGAATGTACATTCGGCTTAAATTACGGTTGTGACTTGTGACCGTTTAAAGTAACCTGACATGAAACGAACCTATCCGTGTTGGGGTGCCCTAAGTTCCCGAGCTTTTGCGGTCACTCTTTGTTCAGCGGTTAGATCAAATGTCAGTATACAAGATGATAATTAGGTCAAAAGAACATGATACTAAATTAGAATATACTAAACGAACGAAAAATACCCAAGTGACATCGCATCTGAACAAACCAATTAGAGCCGTTTCTTGTAGACTTGTGGTCTGATTGGTCGCTATGTTATTTCAGTTCTGAGATTCTCAGAATGAAATCGAGAAATTATAAATTATCAAATTTTGATGCATAAAAAAGTGTTCCGAATGTTCAGTTGACAATTTACAAACGTTCAAGTTATTTTATAATCTTACGATATTTGCTACTTTTCGGTAAGTAGGAAACACGTCAGTTAAAAGAAAAGATTAGCAGATGTCACATGTCTTCAAACTGTGCTCTAGGGCATACCAGTTTGCTCACTGTTTTGTAAACCAACATATTTAACTTTCCTAAATAATTGGCACCTCCATTTCCCTTTGAAACATTGTTAAATGAAAAAATGTACATTGTTAAATGTCAGAGAACTGATTCTCTGACATTTAACAATGTTCATTCAGCGTTTGTGAACGTCCAACATTCATATCAAGCCTATAGGACGTTGTATTCTGTGTTCCCGTCCATTGATTGTTTGTAAGCACAGTCGGTTGACGTTGATTGATCGAGACGGTCAATGGATGGCGTTTTTAGGTTATTCTGCTGTTAATAGGATGGACGCCTGCGTTAAATGAAGTATGGAGAAGTGTTCGATGTCCCATGATTAATGAAAATTACTTTTATTAACAAAAAACAGTGATTTTGTGTTTATGAAGAGATATATGCATATTTAGACTTCAAGCAGGTCGTTTCATAGATTAATTTGTGTTTGTTGAATTCGGTCGTAAGTCTTAAGGCCGTATACAGTCAATCTCGAACGCAAGTCACGGATCATATCATTGATTTTGTTCGAATTCGATCGGTAGGCGATCAGTAACTGTGTTCTACAGTACGTCCAGAAGTGGGTCATTATCTACCACGTAGACACGTGCTGTTTTGTAGAATGTCTTACACAAATAAATACTGCTGGATCTGTTTCTAAATGTTCAAGTTCAAATCTCTGCATTCCATGTTCAAATTGTTAAGCCATCATTTAAGACCATCATCATTATGTTTCTGGTTACCACAGATCATATAAAATCTTCTTCTTACCATATGTATGTCAGCACTACCTACTAGAAATCCATTATTGAAAGACTTCGAAAAGGGTTCAACCACAAGGCATTGACGTCTGGAAGTCAAGGCGTTGTGATCCGAGCCCATTGAGTGAAAACTAAATTTCACTGCATCTCTGACGAAGGAGAGTTTCCAAACAATGATGCCGCATCAAAAGGGGCAGGTCAGGAAATTAAGACTTCGTCGCCATCGGCATACTATACGAAGGTGGGAGAAGATCCACTTTGTAGTCGCCAGTAGTCAAAGCCTTTTTTTTTTTTTTTTTAGGGATGGGAAATCATCCAATGACTCCTCCCGCTACACCCAGAGCGGGAGGAGTCATTGGATGAGTGTCAGACTTCTACTGACTAAAACTCATCCATATTCCTTCATTGCCCTTTATGTTCCGGAGCCGCGGTGTCTCTTGCGAATAATCCCGCGACTCCGGCAGGCAGTAGTCAAAGCCTTGCTGTCTTTTTTTGGCGACCAATCGAAAGGAACATGCAAATATTGTATATTTTTTACTATGCTTATTATAGTATTAGTGTCGGTTAAGCTAAAACTTAGTTTAAATTGAGTAATATCAGTTTTATACTGGGTCATTTATATTTTAAAATTTGGCTAGTATATCGAGTTAATCCACTTTGCGCAAGGAAAGCAAAACTACATTTACATTACTTCAAGGCAAGCGTGCTCATCTTAGAGCGCATCATTGTTTAACATCTGGTGAGATAGTGGTCAAATGTATGCCTATCAATAGTAAAAAAAGTATCTTGGTAAAGCTAATGCCTGAACCAGAAATCGAAAATTCTTGAGCATCTCTATCTACTATTGTCGTCAATGAATCAGATGACATTCGTTCCTTGTAAAGCATTTGTAACTGGGAAAACGATGGGTAATTTTCAAGGACCGTTGGCAGTAAAACTTCTGTTATTTTACTATCCTGTGTCACTTGTTCTGCATTTGTATAAGTTCCAGAGCTGGAAATATAATTTCCGTTTGGAAAAACTTGCGGCTTCTTTACTGGTCGTCTTGTTTTACTTTTTTCGCGGAAAATCTGCCATCCTTGCGGCCTGTGAATTTTATACAAGATTGTGGGATGGTATGATTTTGTTAAGATGTAGAATTTGTATATTTTTGTTTATAAAGTGCTATCAGTCTGTGATAAATATTTCATATTGAAATAATTTTAAAGTTTCTTCCTTGGTGCTTATTTATTGGTAGAAACAACTGTTCCTTTGTTTGTCAGAAGACTTTTCTTAAGAGTTACATGCTCTAGGTACTCAGTATTTAAACAGCATTATTTGTACTGTGAAACTAAAGGTAGGAACTCTGTTTTAATAAGGGACCGGACAAAAAAAAAATCTAATTAGTCCGTCAGATAGATTTCCAAAAATACCCTACATGTATGAAAAACCTCATCTTGAAAATGTAGGTGAAGTAAACATGAAGTCAGCTGTCAGTTTACGCAGTTCACTTCATGCTAATTCCACCGAAAGAATATAAGTACAGATTATTTCTAGGCAAGCTCAATCGTCGATCGCTCTCCGTAAACCGGGTGAGGGCCAAATGCAAGCCTATCAAAAGATATGTATTACATTTGCCGTAGAACCATTTTTACGGCAAATGTAATACAACTCGACGACACGGTTGGCGCAGTGGTTGAGCGATTGACTGCTGCGCAGCATGTCGCGGGTTCGATTCCTGCACGGAACAAATATTTGTACAACCTACATGTATTCGTTCTGAGTCTGGGTGTTTTTCTATCTATAATATGTATGTATTTACAAAAAAAAAATATATAAGTAGTTTATCACCCATATCGTTACCATAACACAAGTATTAGGTTGCTTAGCTTGGGACTATATGGCATTGTGTGAAATGTCCAAGGATATCATTATTATTAATTAGAAAGTAAGGTAATATGGACAACTGGTAGAAAGTTTTCATAGTTTTGCATCGCGCCTATCTGTGTTGGAGCCTTTAATCGTGAAGGAACACTTCTTGATCCCATGAATCTCACCCCAACCCTGATTTAACAACATGGTCAAGCATAATATTTCAAGGCCCCCTATCAAGTTGCCTCATAAAAAAGATTAATAACTCCATCTGGAGTCCGGACCTTACAAAGAATTTAATCAGAGACTATGGTCCACTTTTTATTCGTCTAAAGACATTCTTTGTTGGCGGCCATATTGGCTATAAGTTAGGGCCGTAAAGTTGTTAGATAGCCTAGTTCGTGAATATCCGTTAAGGATAATTGTGGCTAGTGAGATGTAGAGTTTATGAAAGAATGTAAAGTTTTTATGGGTGATTTGTATCGCTTGTATATGTAACAATAATGTTAGTAAGTATTGCTTTTTGTGCTTGTATGTTACCTGGCCTGGGGGGCTACTCTCTAAGCCCGACGTCCGTAGTTTCGGGTTTAGTTGCGGGCGTTTTATACTCCGTATCACCTACAGACTTACGATTAGTCCCGAACTCGAAATAAGAATGAAAGATAACAAGAATTTAATTTTTTTTTTAGTGACTGTCAAATTGTGTTGTCATTAATTTTTAGTGATTAGGTGATACGAAGTGGAATACGCACGCAACTAAGCCCGAAACTACGGACATCGTGGTTAGAGAGTAGCCCCCCAGGGCGGGCCACATGTATAGGATGCACGAGAACAGATGGGCCAGGATCGCCACGCAATGGGGGCCCGATGACGGACGTCGCAACCGAAGCAGGCCTAATAAACGCTGGCGTGACGATTTGGACTCATTCCTGATGGATTGGCTGGAGAAGACATCAGACAAAGTTGGCTGAAAAATACGTGGGAGGCGTTTGCCCAGCAGTGGGACAGCATAGGCTAATTTTAAAAAAAATACCTTTCGGGAAGTTTTCTAAAAAAAAAATGATTTAGTTCGTCAGTTAGGTTGGAATCATATTTTTTTCTGCTCCGACCAGAGCAGGAGGAGCCATTTGATGATTTTCCATCCTTAAAAAGCAGTAGGTACGCGTATTATTTAATGATTTGGGACACATTTCATTCATCAGAGTACTTTAATTCAACAAGGGCTTTCTAACGTCATCAGAAAATGCCCGTCTGTTTTAAACTTTCATGGTCACTAACATTAGAATACCGGAGACCGGATACCGGATATGGTCGTAATAAAAGACTACGAAAGAGGGTAGACCGATATGTCTCCCAATAACATACCACCCGCAAGAGCTTCAGTTACTCCGTGATCATGGCGCTTGCAACAGTGCCGAAATATCGGAAACTCGCAAATAAAAAGGTACATGGTAGCATTCCGATATGAACTATTCTAATGCTCGTCTAGTTGGCAATGGTAGGAACGCATTATTTCGTGAATGTAAATCAAGTCAAACCCTAGTCAGACATTTTAATATAATATGTCTTCTTAATTTTATCCAGTTCAGAAAAAGGTTATAAACCTTGAAGTTTTCCAAAACTAAATCCAAGTTGTCCGTGTTTCTGTGTTGTCAATTATGTTGTTGATTCGTTCCCTGTAAGGTCTTATTTACTTAGCTTTTCTTGAAATAACTTCGGCTCTCGGGGCCCAGGGGTCTAAGCGAAGTAACCGGGTAATTTTGACAGGGGTAGTGTTATAAACGTTTCACAACATTTTTTGGGTAGTCGGTAGACGTAGGTTGGATGTGGCGGTTAATTCCTTTTTTATTGTTTACGGTTCTGTACCTCAAAAGAAAAACGTAACCCTTATACGATCACTTTATTGTTCATCCGTCTTTCTGTCAAAACCCTTTATCTCGGAAACGCGTGGAGGTATCGAGTTGTAATTAAAATCATATACACAACTCTACAAACTCTACAGTCTGTTGAAGCTGAGAAAAAGTCAATCTACTAAGTTAACGTAAAAACAGATAAGGCAATTATGCTGCAAAAACGTATATTTCTGAAAACTATACAGTTGTAATTAAATTATAAAAATCTGTTTACAAAAAATACAAACGACTTCCAAAAAAAAACACTACAAAGTAAAAAATAACTATAATTTCGGAATTCGGTGTCAAAATACGAAGAAACTAACAAAAACACCGACTTCCCAAATTAAAGTTATTATTTACTTTGTAGTGCTTTTTTTTGGAAGTCGGTTGAATTTTTTTGTAAAAGTTTTCTATTTTTCACTTTTTGTGGTACCCCACACCTAACAACACCACTGCAAAATCGCAGAAAAGCAAAATACGCAATATCCATTACTTGGATGACATAAAACCATCATCCAAGTAGACGAATTCCAGCTATTTCGATTTAAAATCCAAAGTTCCTTACCTATTTTGAAAAAAAATAAATGGGACCAATCTGCAAGTATATCCTTTCAGATAAGGCGATTATCACACGGCGCGGATTTCGTAGCGGTGCCCCGCGCGGTAAGGCGGTTTACGTGTGTTTAGCATCAACGGATTTATTAGAGTCCAATGCGACATGAGATCCGCTTCACCGCCTACCGCAGCGGTTCGCGGTGCCGTGTGTTAATGGCCTAAGAGTTTTAAGAATAAATAATTTTTCAAATCGGTTCACAATTGACGGAGTTATGAGGTTACCAACATAAAAAAAAAACATACAACCGAATTGAAAACCGGAGGAGGTTCTTTATTCGGTTGTATGTTTTTTTTTTGGGAAGTCGGTTCAAAAATAAAGTCTTTGTTTAAAGCAGTAGAGTCGGCCTCGCATTTCTCCGGATTTTTGTGTTTCTTAGGGAACTGCTCGAGAAAATTTTTGTGGGAAAGTTTTGAGTGTGAATATTAGAGTAGGGAAAGACCAAAGTAACGAAGAAGAAAATATATGAAAGATGAGGCGAGGAAGGAAATGACAGTTAAGCTGACGACTGATAGAGAAATGTAGATGAAGAAGACATGTTGGGGCGACCAACCCCAAATAAATTGGGAAAATGAGACTATAACTAATGATGATAATGATAATAGCTTTTAGTGCTGAAAAAAAACTGTATCGGTCCAGTAGATTCGGAGTAAATGGCTGTCGGACTGACAGACTCACGACGGACCATGAGTCATCAAAACCCTAAACGCCTCAAAACCTTAAAACGTGTTATGAAAATATAACCGATTTCCAAACAAAACACTACAGGGTATAAAATTACTTTAATTCGGAAGTCGGTGTTTTTGGTTTTGTTTCTTTGTTTTTTTTTATTATTTCCCTTTTTTTCACTCTGGCGGATTGAAAAAAAGGAAATAATAAAAAAAAAACTTTTTAAAAGTGAAAAACCTCTTGTCTGCGCAGAAATTGAAACAATGAAAAATGCTCATAAAACAAAAACTACTGAGCGAAACAATAAAAATTACGGGACCAAATGCCGCATCGAACTAAAAATGAATACAAGAAATTCGGTCAGAAGCCTCGGAGTAATCGGGGTACATAAATACCTATGTACTTATTAAATACATTTAAAAAAATATCAACCGGATTGAGAACCTCCTTCTTTATTGGAAGTTGGTTAAAAAAAAAAAACATTCAGAGAACGTCCTCGTTTTATTGAAGTCGGTTAAAAATATTTCAATCATGTAATCACGTCATTCTCATTTAGTAAAAGTAATCATGTATAACACGATTATAACAGGAACAAATACGAAACAAAGTCCCTTAAGCAAAGTGTCTATTTTTAGATAAATCTTTCAACAAAACTTTCTCTGAGGTTAATTTACCCCAAAAATAGAAGCAATGTAGCACAAAACTGGATCAGATAGGTACGTTCCAAAAGTTACTCGACATTGGAATCCGAAACTAGGGGATGAATGGAACAAGGGAGGGGGGAAGAATGAATAGAGTTCCATAGATTAAGTTTTGTGAAGACCTTTAGAGTTGTAAGATGTATTCGTAAGTTAAGTTTGTGATTGAATTAATTTGTAGGTCGTTCGAAATGAGGTTTTATTTAAGTTTGTTTGGAGTTTCCTGATAGCGTAATTGTGTTTTTAAGTCCAGTATCTTATTTACCATTGGTATCTATTGTAGATTTGTTGACTACGAATACAAAGTAGTCAGTAGATGTAAGTTTTTAGTTACCTTAATAAGGGTAGAAATTTTTATAGTTACGTCAGGACGCTTTGTGTGTAAGTTATACACATCATGTTGCATTTGTGAATTATACAATCTTCCCGACCGAATTTCGGTCCCAGTGCCTAATCTCAACGGATATTAGCCAAGTGCGCAGGAGCTATAGTGCATTAGTGTGTGCGCAAACGCAGTTTCATGCTCTTTTTTATTCTCTCATAGCCGATGGGACGGACCGATTCGACATGACCGGAGAGAGGTCTAAGAAGGCCATTTAGAAGAATCTGAAAGCACCTGACGATACCCGTCACTGTAAAAATTTTCTAATCAACCTTGAACCCAATGTGTTAGAGATAAAGATGAAAATAAAATTTGTCAGATTGCTGTGTGGTTAATATTAAAACTCTAATATGATTCTGCTAAAGTGGCCTGTTAAAATGTTTTGGTCCTTCGAGCCGGATACTCACAGACATGCTTATTGATAAAATTAATTCTAAGCCTGAGACTGTTTAATACTTTTGGAACTAACAGAGATAAAACAAATAAGACTAGAATATTTATATGTCACCGGAAAATGACAGACTCCGTAAAATTGAAATAAATTTTAGATTATAATTTCTCGATATATTATAAATAAAAAACGTTCTGTATATAATTATTCCCATCCAAATTCAATAGTTTCCAATATCATCATCATCTGGCTAGCCTTTTCCTGACTATACTGGGGTCGGCTTCAAGTCAAACCGGATTCAGCTGAAAACCAGTGATTTACGTGGAGCGGCTGCCTATCAGACCTTCTTGACATAAACATTACAACATAGCAATTTAGGTAGATGAAGTACGTTACAATTTAGTTCGCAAACACATTAAGTGACCCGTCAGTCATTCAAACGGTGGTTTATCATTAACTTATTGTGCTGAGTACAAGAGTGAAGTACTGCTTTTAACATAAATGCAGTGTTAAAGTTCTGAAACCAATTGCTAATGGTTTGTTTTGGCATTTTAACAGTGTATTTTAGTAGCTGCGAAATATACTTCACTCACAAGCTATTTTAATACGTTTATATCAGATTTAAGTCCAAATTTACATCCAAAGTAATGCTAAAAAATGTAATAAATGTAGAGCTATTCCGTAAAATCTCACGGTTAAAACTTAGGTGAAGTGAACATTTTTTTTTTTTTTTTTAGTGTTGGGACATCGTCAAATGACTTCTCCCGCTCTGGGCGAAGCGTTTGGTCCCCCAGGTTGGGCAGGAGCCGCCTGAAAGCAGCCCCGGCTCGCTCCAGTTTGGGTGACAGACGTCGGAAATGTTCTACGAAGTTTCACCGGCTGTCGAGGACGAGCCCTAGGCAATGACGTATTATATATAGACACGTCATAAACCAACATCGCGGCGCATAAAAACGGCGAAAATACTAGATAGCTACTAATACGCATGAGAAAGGGAAAGAAAATATGTCACCGTACGGCGGGATGCCTGTTGCTAGAGGGAGATAAATATACATCTTCAGTTACGTCACAGGATAAGTAATAGTCAAATTGACATCAAAACAAACGTAGTGTCGCGCGACAGGTTGGTGCGTAACTAAGCGCGATGTGGCCAATTGGCTTCATTTCATGTTGTCATTTTAGAGTGCGGACAACGTATCTATAGTTTTATATATCATTGGCCCTAGGTACTTCAGCGTCAACTCAACGCCGATGTGAACCCCTCCTACCGAAGTAAGGAGTAGTCAGTAAGGATCCCGACGGTGAGGTGAAGTAGACGGAGTGTACCTATGTGTATTTTATTTAATAAATAAAATACACATACACTCCGACTTTTATTACAGATAACTGACCCGCGCAACTTCGTTTGCGTCACATTTTCCATTAATGGTCCGCTCCTTTTTGTCTTAGCGTGATAATATATAGCCTATAACATTCCTCGATAAATGGGCTATCTAACACTGAAAGAATTTTTCAAATCGGACCAGTAGTTCCTGAGATTACCCCCTACATACAAACTTACAAACATACAAACTTACAAACAAATGTTACCTCTTTTTAATATTATAATGTATTATTATACTACTATATATTATTATATATACATATATTATTATACTACTCACATACTAAGGAACTCCACCCAAAGTACTGTTTTACCGTCTCCAAGAAATGAATCCCAAGCAAAACAATTCTACATTTCTTACCGAAAGTGACCTAGAATCCAAAACTTTTACTTATTTTATTCCCATTCAAAAACATTTTAGCTTCCCCATTCATCTGTGGCCTGGACCAATAAACTATAATCCGTTTATTGGCCCTATTATGACTATTTATATGGCTCCCTAATGCGACAAACATTCATACATCATACATAGTGGTTGGTGTTGAGTTCAATCGGTGTAAGGTTCGGCATACACTTGCGACTTGTAAGTTTTATTTTATTTTATTTATTTAAGGAAAAACAAACAGTAGCACAGTAAGAATTAGCAATAGGATCTTAAGGTGAATGTTCCAACCAGCCCGCGAAATTCAAATTTCTGTAACTACATAATTATGTCTTACAGCTGCGAATACTATTCTAATCAACATACAACCTAGCACTGGCCTGCAAATTGCAAAAAAACGTAAGAAAATTTGAATTTCACGCGCTGGTTAGAGCATTCACCTTAAATCAGTCGCCGCCGCCGCCAGCCGCCAGCCGTTAGTCGTTTGTGGTGTGGGTTCCGACACAACATCTCGACGAAGGGTGTAGTCTACCGACGTTTTCGTGGCAGGCTATGTGACACCGCGCAGCGTAACACGACGCCGTCACTTCGTGTGTCTTAGTATTTCATATTTTATATGTATTAGTTTATTTTTATATTTTGTTGTATAAGTGTATTTTATTTTGTTATGGGCTACTGTTGCCTGAAATAAAGGAATAATAATAATAAATATAACATTTAACAACAGTGCTACCCACTGCGTTCTCCACAGATTACAATTTAAATGTAGCTAGAAACAACACAAATACATTATCAGTACAACAATCTGGAACAAACATCTGTTTTTTTTTAAATATATATGCATGCATACTATAACAAAAAGAAAAAGTAAATTTGTGTGCGTACTTAAAATTAAATTTTTATGATATTAACTATACTTACCTATTAAATTTTGATTGTGTGATGAAGATTCTTAGCTGGCTGGTATGTGTTTCCTGATATTACTAGGGGGTCTTTGAAATAATAATTTAAAAATCTTTCAATTTTAGATCCTTTTGATGACAAGAGGGTTACATCCCATACGGTCCTTGCAAAACAAGAATGATCACAAAAGGGGTCAGCGTCTAAGAAATTGGAATGACTCATACACGTTAAATTTGCCATTTTATCGCATTCTTCTCTGTGGTGTACAGCAACGCTGTTTAAAGGCGGAAATAGATTGGAATAGAATTATTATTATCAATCTACTAACACTCGATAAGGAAACGAGGCAGACCATCTAAGTGCTGGTTCGTTAAATATGGTCGTTAAATCAATACAGTAGCAAGAAGTTTGTGAACTTGGACAGCCAGGAATAGAAGTATATAAGTGGAGACAATTGGGAGAAGCATTTCCCAAAGGGCAGGAAATATTTGGCGTAGCAAATATTGTAAGGCTATTAGTATTACCAACACAAACTACAACTGAATATTATCGTCGAGTCATTAAGAGATGTTTTCAGAGCAAAGGGCTTCCTGACACTTACTGGAATCTATATACTGGAGCTATGTTTGTTTGTTAAGAATAATATGAAATATTTTAATTTTAAATCGAATTCAAAGAAGAACATTCGCAACCAATGCAAATATGATATAGTTTTGCCTAGAGTTAAGAATAAGATGTATAATAAAAGTACTTACTACTACTGTTTACAATCATTTACCGACAGCTATAAAGCAATTCAATGAAAACATGTATAAAACCAAATTGAAATAAAAAAAACGTTACTTCATAATGTTTATTATAATCTGAATGAGTTTTTTGGAAAAAAAAAATGATGTAAGTAGGTATGCAACTAACACTTAAGAACCAATAATAATCAATATGCTTTTCTTTGTCAAGTATTGCGTATCCGACTTGGGTAAACTGTTGATTCTAAAAATGTTATGTTATTATAAGGTCTAATTTTACACAGTTACGCAATAAATAATTCTTATTCTACTTATCAACATCCTGCCCCTGTAACATGTAACTTCGGTTGGCGCAACACATTGCCTTCTTCCATTCTGCCCCGTTCAACCATTCATAACATACGGCGATGTACCATCGGTACATGGTGGGCAACCCACACGCACAAAACGTTTTGAACACTTTTAATGTGCGAATACCTATGGAGTGGAATTCTCTGCCAGCGTCTTTGTTCGTGAACTTGGGAGGCTTTTAAGACACACGGGTACGGGTTCACGGACTTTAGTCAAGAGTGAATAGGTTACTTCTGAGCAAGCGTGAAATTGTACTCCATTTTCCACCACATTATCTCTTATCTTACCATTATCTATATCTTACCATTAGGTGAGACGTGTGCCTATCAAGAGTAAAAAAAACATTCATTCACTCCGTTTGCTTTCACTACTGCTAGGTACGATAAATGTCGAAAATACTTGAAAAACGAGCCAAGAGGATCATCGGCAATGATATGCTCGTCGAAGCAAAGCTCCAAAGTCTTGAGCATCGACGCCGAGTTGCTGGCCTGTCGGTTTTCTATCGGTTACATTTTTTTGGGGAGTATGCGACGGAATTGCATAATTTAATTCCGCCAAGCCCGTTCCACCATCGGACCACAAGACGTACGGCGATGCGCCACCGGTACATGGTGGACATCCCACCTCTTATGCACAAAATGTTTTGGGAATACATTCATTGTGCGTACATCTAAGGAATGGAATTCCCTGCCTGAGTCTGTGTTTCTTGATAGCTACAACCTGGGAGTCTTTAAGTCAACAGGGAATAGGTTACTTCTAGGCAAACGTGCTCCACCTTCGACCGCATCATCGTTTAACGTCAGGTGAGATGGTCAAACATATGCCTACCAAAAGTAGAAAAAAAAACTTTCTGGATGAAATTGTGATAGTTCTCCATCGACGTGATTGCCGACCAATCGCAAGTGTGGTTTTGACCTAAGTTACATTTTACTCTCGCCGGCTCAGATTAAACGACTGTTTATACCATAGAGAAATGGATTTTCGGTTATTTTCGTCCTATTTGGGGTTTATTTTGAGTGCCGATTTGAGAATTTCTTAATTAATTTGACATTAGTTCGAACGTAAACAACAAACAAAACATAACAGCTGCACAGGTCAATCTTTAAGGATAAGCAATGCTTGCCAAGGTTGGTCTGTGGATGGGTGACCATCTTAACATACCAAGTTTTCTCCGTGCCTCGGAAAACACGTTAAGCCGTTGGTCCCGGCAGTCATCTGCCATCAGCCAGAAAATCTGACACCAGTCTTGCCTGAGAACCGTGTTACCCAGTTAATTGGTTGTGGAAGTCTGGTAAGCCGCTGCTCCACGTAAAATACTGGTTTTCAGCTAATTCCGGTTTGACTGGAAGCTGACCCCAATATAGTTGGGAAAAGGCTAGGCAGGTGATGAGTTGGAACGTAAACTCTCCTTTAGTTTAAACGAAGGTTAATAGAAGAGTTGTTTCAAGGATTTATAATAAGGTGTATGTGTATGTTTGAGATGTTTTAACCCACAATAACTTCTAAACATCTAATCTCTAAATCAACCCTAAACTCGTATAAGCAGGCCTATACGAAACCTACACATTATATTTTGCCCGGTTTTGTTTAGTCCCACATAAATAAATAAATAAATAAATAAAATAAATTCTTTTATTTCACTTTAGGATTTGTACAATTCTTAGTAAGTATAGGTAAATTATAACACAAATGACGCTGTTACAGGTAGTACAAATTATTGTTAAACCCTGATTTCCAAACTAGGCAGACCTGTATGTTGGAAGTCAGTGTTCGACCGTATTTTTACATTAAGGAAACAACCTTTATATAGAAATTTGTTAAACACTAAGCTTAAGATTAAAATAAGAAATAAGTACTGAGACTGATGGGCTATGGAATACAAGATATGCATGTAACTACATAAGCAAACAAGTTCTGATGAAAAAGGAACTTAGTTGAATTATAAACGCTATAGGCAAGAAAAACCAACAGTAGTGTGAATGTGATGGAGATGTTGTGTGTTTGTTATGTGTGTTAGTGTAGTGTGTACGTGTAATTGGGTAATAATTTCTCAGTGTCGTCATAGTTCTGTTTTAAAAGCCAGTTAGTAAGGTTTTTTTTAACCTCATATTTATTTAATTTATTAATATTTAAAATTTTATTAGTTTTATTATAAATAATCGAGCTAGCGACATGATACTGTCGAGAAGCAAAGCTAGTTCTGTGTCGGGGAACAGCACAGGCTCTCTGAGGATAAGAGGAGGACGATTTTTTCGCCGTTGTTGTTATCCTAATTTATTAGTGAAAATTCTGACCAGGGGGCTACTCTCTAAGCCCGAGGTCCGTGGTTTCGGGCTTAGTTACGGGCGTATTCTACTCCATATCACCTAACCACTAAGAATGAATGACGACACGATTTGATAGTAACTGTAAATCGTGTTGTCTTTCATGCTTAGTTCAGTTTCGGGACTAAATTGTAAGTCCGTAGGTGATACGGAGTAGAATACGCTCGCAACTAAGCCCGAAAATACAACTTCGGGCTTCGAGAGTAGCCCCCCAGATCCTTCACTATAATTAATTACTTCAAGAAATCTATAACCAATCAGCCTTCAAACCAAGAGTGAACAGGAATCTTCCGGACTCGCTCGTTTTCCCGTAGAACTCATCCATCACTTACCATGTGGGGGGCTACTCTCTAAGCCCGAAGTCCGTAGTTTCGGGCTTAGTTGCGGGCGTATTCTACTCCGTGTCACCTACGGACTTACGATTAGTCCCAAACTCGAAGTAAGAATGAATGACAACACGATTTACAGTAACTATCAAATCGTGTTGTACCTACGGACTTACGATTAGTCCCAAACTCGAAGTAAGAATGAATGACAACACGATTTACAGTAACTATCAAATCGTGTTGTACCTACGGACTTACGATTAGTCCCAAACTCGAAGTAAGAATGAATGACAACACGATTTACAGTAACTATCAAATCGTGTTGTACCTACGGACTTACGATTAGTCCCAAACTCGAAGTAAGAATGAATGACAACACGATTTACAGTAACTATCAAATCGTGTTGTACCTACGGACTTACGATTAGTCCCAAACTCGAAGTAAGAATGAATGACAACACGATTTACAGTAACTATCAAATCGTGTTGTACCTACGGACTTACGATTAGTCCCAAACTCGAAGTAAGAATGAATGACAACACGATTTTACAGTTGTTATCAATTCTATTGTCAGTCATTAATTCTCAGTAGTTGAGTGATAAGTATTATACTCCTTATCTCTACTATTACTCTCTAAGCCCGAAACGACGGGCTTTCCCCCAGGCGTGATAAATAGAATATAATTAAAAAACTGGAACTATTAAGATTTTGTTGAAAATACAAAAATTTCGTTTAACTATCGTCCCTCAGAATACCCCCGGCAATGAATAATTTATCCGGGTCGCGGGTAACGTCGGCAAATAATTTGTGTCCCCGCGAAGGCTCAGTTTTATTGCACAACCTTTTTTGACAAAACAGATGATGATGGCCGAGCCTTCATACCGGCTCTGATGAAAATTCACAAATTCCAAGGAGATTTTTATGAGGCATTGTTGATAGAGCGAGGGTTCTGAAGGATAGAGGGGATATTTTGCCAGGGTTGTTGTGAAGTATCTTGGCGATAAAAGTGTGAATGTTTAAATATTTTTTTCTAAAACTAACTGTTTTTATTAAATTTTATTTGTAGATCTTACTTAACTGACACGTCTACGTACCTAATAAAAAACTTCTTACAAAAAACATACAAATGACTTCAAAAAAAAAAAAAAACACTACATACATAAAATATCTTCAATTTCGGAAGTCGGCGTGTTTGATAGTTTCTTCGTATTTTAACACCGACTTCCGAATACTTCACACCTAACAACACCACTGGGAAATCGAAAGAAAGCAAAAACGAAATGTTGTTTACTAGGATGACAACTAACCGTCATCCAACTAAACTAATTCCAGCAATTTTTTTTTAATATACAACTGAATTGATAACCTCCTCCTTTTTGAAGTCGGTTAAAAAGTGTACTTCTTTTATCTGGAAGTGACGTAACAATCCCCCACTCCAAAACAATGATGCAATCCTATCATTTCCAAAATTTTATTAACCAATTCGTATTCAATTTTATTCATATTATATAATCGTATTTTAACCAAGGAAATACCCTAATTCTATTAGCCGGAAGCAGTATTGTTATTATGTATAGCGCAGAATGGATATCAATTCCACAATTTAAAAATCAAATTACGGAACAACAACCGTTCGTGACCACTTCGTGAAACTTCGGCTCAAGATCGGAATGAGAATAAACTCTGTTGTACCCTCAATTTATTCATAATACGTCACTTGCAAAACCGTATTAATTATAAAAGGCCCTTTGCTCATTATGAATGGTTTCGAGAAAAGTTAGTGCTTTAGGCGTTCTTGATTACTTCCATATAGATTTCTACTGTTTGTAAGTTGAGGTTTCAATCCCGGCTTTCACTGAAATAATTCATTCTTTTAATTGAAATATCAACGCAAGGATTTGAATTCGAACTCGCGTCCCTTCATTTGTCTAACCACAAATTATAACTTTTTGTGACGTTTTTTAATTTAGCCCTTTACCATACACATGTCACCTATTTAGTCGTTATGAGACCGTATATAAACCAGTTTAAATTAAAAGTTCCTTTAACTGACAAGATGACATGCGCATTAAAATTTTACTGGACAGGGCGATTGTGATAGTCTATGTATTCTATTAATACTCTTCTTACTCTCAAATCGTTAGCGCCCCAGCTGTATTAATGAATTTCAAAAATAAAATTTAATTTGGCCAAAAAAAAGCTGTTTAAGTCTCCATAAACCGGTATGGGATTATGACTCTGGTTTTTTTCAGTGGTTCCGCCACTGAAAAAAACCAGAGTTTTCATAAAATACGTTTGAGCGGGTCTGTTATCTTTAAACTTGACACCTAACCTGTCAAGTTACACAAACCTGTGTTAGGTAAAACTGAACTCACATATTCAGCAGCATAGAGCTCGGAATCGTTGTGCCACCTCTAACTAGAGCTGCCATTACTTATCATAAATTAGACTAAAAATTTGCTGTTTAGTTTCTTCTGTTGAGTTATGCGTTCACTTCAGTGTTGGTTCCATTGTTAAAGTTGTATAGAATGGCGCGGCCCGCGGCTTTGCCCGCTTGACAAATTATATACTAAAACCTTCCTCGAGAACCACTCTGTCCATTGGTGAAAACAGCATGAAAATTGGTGCAATAGTTTATCGCGATCAGACAGACAGATAGACGCGGCGGAGGATTTTGTTTTATAACATGTATTGATAATCACCCCTTTTCAGATATTGCGTTCATTCTGTTGCACGTGAACTATGAAAAATAAACTACAAGCTGGAAACATGGCTGAATCGAAAATGATATTGGAATTCCATTCCTATGGATAATTCTCCAGCTTCCGCTAAATTAGTGAACCTTCCAGGGTTGGCAGAACTGTTCGAAAGGTTTACCGCGGCACTGGTAAGCGAAGAAAAGAACAATGGCGAGATCTTAGCTGAATTTAATTTAAGCGTCTAGTGTCGTCTAGTAGTCAAGTGACTTATATACGAATTTAGTTCAGCATCCATTATTTTTCTACGTGTTTTCAAATTATCACATTAACTAGTTAAAGCCGGATAAAAAAGATATTTTAAATGAAAAATAATTTGATTTTTTTATTGTCGTTTAGTGTCGCCATTTTATATTTATTCGGCCAAGTGACAGTAAGCACAGCATTATTGTAATAAAATCAGTTTAAGTTTGTTATTTTAATTAAACGGAATAAATGACTTAACATTACTGTTTATTCCTAAATGGTAATGTACCTTACAGGGAGGTAAAAATATTGTAGTGTAAAAATAAATCAATTACTTTCAATTAATGACGGACAAAAAGACTAGTATCCCAAATCTAAAAAAATATAAGTTGGTTTGATAACTGTTGATTGGTTGTTAGTGAAACACATGTCACAGACGCGCCGCGGTTGTTTTCGAATTGGAATATACCATAGACATATCCTATAGAAGTTCATGACTGAATTTCTATTAATCTCGGCTTTCTCGAATAAAAATTCTTGCACAGACTGATTCAGTAGTTGTCGCAGAGTTAAACATGATATTTTTCATTAAAAGACGCAAGAATTTAATCTCAGCTAAATTAATGTATGGGTGGCTGCCATTGTTCTTTGAGTAAAATGTAGGTTTTAGCCGTTTTTTTTAAAGTATGTCTAGGAAATCATTAAATCAGTCCTCCCGCTCTGGGCGGAGCAGAGGGGAGTGCCAGTGTCTTACTGACTAAAACCCATCCGTGTTCCTTCTAATGCACTTTGCGTTCCAGCGTCGCGGTGACTCTTTCGATAAATTTCCGCAACCCTCGAATTTCGCAACCATGGGAGTGAGCTCCACAGCGTGAAAAGAATTCCAAGAATATTATTTCCCACCCAAAAAAAGTAGGTTTGCATGGAAAGTGCTGGCCGAGCCTTCTCTAGCAGTGGCCACCGAGGAGCTTCCGTACTCTGTGATCACTAGAGATGCCATGCATGCCCCACTTAAATGACATTTTATCGACAGCAGACTCAATAAGTATGAATGTTTCAACTTTTCCATTATTACTGGTGAACACTGGAGTTTTACTGAATAGTTCCATGTTAAATGTTCCGAGTTTGTGACGATATTAGGAATGTTTGAAGAAATGTCGGACGAAATGTAGAGGTCCTTTCTGCGAATATGCAGTTTTGTTACTAAAATAATTAAAAAAAATATGCAATTCATTTATTTCAGGCAACATACACCCATACGGAGTTAGATTAAAAATTACAAATTCCACATGTCTGAAAAGAAATCAAAATTATTTCCAGGAATATTGACAGCCATGTACAAAGAAATAATAAGCTTCAAATATGGCTCTCAATATTCCAATGTCAGAATCATGTACACGGCTTATACAGGGAAATTGAAAAAATACCCGAAACCTCTTAGGCAGTGAAAGTACACATGATTATAAGCAACTTTTGTTTTGGTAAAACTCCGAAATCTCGAAAAAAATATCAGCTGTTTCATACATTTTCATTGGCTAAATACTGCATTTTGTATGAAACAGCTGATATTTTTTTCGAGATTTCGGAGTTTTACCAAAACAAAAGTTGCTTATAATCATGTGTACTTTCACTGCCTAAGAGGTTTCGGGTATTTTTTCAATTTCCCTGTATAGGAAGCCCTGACTTTGCGTAATACAGCATAGTAGCTTTGGTTTAAAGTTTCCTTTTAGGAAAAAAGAAAAACTAAAATATAATAATATACTCCTTTTTAAGGCTATCGCGTAATTAGCAGATCACGCCAAGAATTAGTAAAACACATGTGAAGATGCAGACAAGAAACACTCTGATATTTATTCTAAAGTACGTCTATCACCTTCTGGGTAAGCTCGCTCCATCGTAGACTTTGTGTCTGTCATTTCCGACCAAGACTAAGGTCAAGAGCAAACACTTCTCAAAAAAAAAAAACTTTTAAGACGTACAGTTTGTACCACTTGGTCTAGTAGACTGATTATTTGAAAATTCATCCATTACCTAAAGAGTTTAAATATGGATGAAAGTTTGTTTGGAAGTCCGAATGTTTCCGATGCGATAATATACCTATATATAGTATGTTTATAATTTCATTGTCATCCCGATAATTCAAGGCGAAAATAGAATAATTATTGTGATTAGATAAAAATAGAATGTGCTTAAAACAATTGAAACTTTTCTATTAGCATGGACCTCTAGTAAAACCATTGTACAGAGTCGATTTAAATATTTTAACGACTTCAAAGTCTTTGAAAGTGGAAGACTGAATAAAACATGGGCAGTATGCAGAAATGCGACCAAGTTCGGCTGCAGACACTAGTTCGAGTAAACAAGTTAAAAGTCCAACTTTTGGACTACGACAATCAATAATTAGCTTTATTTAGGGATTCATTTTTAAGATAGAAGTAAAATGGGGTTGTGTCCTGAAAAAATCTAATTAGTCCGTCAATTAGATTATCAAAAAATATTTGACCCATGTTTTTTCTTTTGTTACGGGAACCAAAATTGACGAAGTTACGACGCTTTTAAAATTATCAATACGTCACACCTTCGCATAATTTTTAGTGAGTCGTGACGTCACGAGCCCTCGCGAGTTTTGATGCGTTTTATCTTTGTCAATATTCATTGATTTACAAAAAAAAAAATACGTGTCCATTATTTTTCAATACTCTAACTGACGGCCTAAATAGTTTTGCAATTTGTGGATGATGGAATCTAGCCCATTGAGTTTTAAATGTAGCTTCTAAAAGTGGAAATTTCAGGCAAGTTTTTCGCCAGATGGTCAATGGGACCGCAAGATTCAGGAGTGGAAAACGTCGCGTTGGAAGACCTCCCACAAGGAGGTAAAGAGATCCTAAATCTACTTGATGTGAGACCCGCAGGAACGGTACCATCACCTCATCGACCGTGGACAGCCTATCTATGCCCAGCAGTATATATTCACGATGTCCGATTCATTTGTTGTTGTTATCGTATGGGCAATAAGATCTAACGACCTCACACACACTAGTGTCGGAGTTTCTAAGCCGGCTCAAGGGCCTCTGATATGGTTTAATGACCGCCTTTTGACGGACGGGACCACCGGCTTATACTTTGCCCTCCGCCAGCATGGAATCATGTTTTTCTCTGACCATCAGGTGAATCAAGCCTACAATGTCCTATCCTAACTGCAAACAACTTTACAAAGTATGCTTCCCGTGGGAATCGAACCCACGACCAAGCGCCAGAAAAAAGAGGCAGTTCGATTCACTGAGCCCTCAAGAAAGAATAATAGCAACCAACTCTTACAACTCTTGACAGTTACCGTTAGGACAACATTGGTAGAAGACAAGTTATGGTACAAAACAGGAGCATACCTCCACAAATTCAAAATAACAAGCCTATAAACGTCAATTCAGTCTGATGAAATTACCACTATGAATGGCATCTACCTAATTAAAAATGTCTATTTCAGTTATTAGCCTCTGGAACGCTCGGTCGCCGTGAAATGTGGCCTGTTTGTATGGGAAATTATTTTAAAGTGGGTTTCTATGTTTATTATGACATTTGGGATAGGTTTGTTCAGCTCATTAGCGTGTCGGAAATGGATTTTGTGATTACACAGTCACTGTTGTGACAAATAGAGAGCTCGCGCTGATTTCGGATCGTTCAAAGCGTTTACTTTCAGAGTAAACGCTCTACGAACGAACGAAACTTTATGGTTCTTATGCAAGGAAATTAATGAATCGATTTTAATGAAACGTGGTACCTATATATCAGAGGGGCCCGAAAGGGCCGACGCCTGCCGGAGTCGCGGGATTATTCGCAAGAGACACCGTGGCTCCGGAACACAAAGGGCAATGAAGGAACATGGATGGGTTGTAGTCAGTAGAAGTCTGACACTCCCTCCCGCTACACCCAGAGCGGGAGGAGTCATTGGATGATTTCCCATCGCTAAAAAAAAAAAATGGTACCTATATATACGCCTGGTTTGCGTTTTACAAGTTACACCCGTATCTTATTATAGGTTCACAGCAACATTAAGGTTGCCTGACCACGTCCGATAATCGGCGACCGATTTTTGTAGTTGGAAAATGGAACGTACTGATTGCAATAGTGTAACGCACACTTTCTACAAAAAAATCGATAGTTTTACCTAGCAAGGAAAAATAGGCCCGATTATCGGTCCTACAAAAAGTCTGACGTGGGCGGGCAGCGTTGGTCAAAGAGTCCTAGTTGATACTCAAGGACAGCATTTTAGATGTCCCCGGCAATTAGTTAGCAATAGATATTCCGTGTTGCGTAGGTGGATCTAATACACTTATCCTGTGTTTCTTACCACCTGAAGCATTTGAATTCAGGCGGAAACCCACCGCGGCGCATGCTGTGTACAGCCACGCCACGCATTTTAGCTGCGGGGTTCATTTGTTTGACATGTGGGTCTACGTTTCTACCACAGTAAATGAACACACAACTCTCTTCCACAAGGCGTGTCTCAAAACTGTGCTCCGATACAGTTTTGACATAGTCGTGGGTTATATTCGTGTCTAGTGCGTACGTTACGTTGAGCTATGCAAGCGCAAAAGTCATGTAAGCCACGCTTGTACCAATGAAGTCATGCCGTCCGTGGGTTGCATTTAACACTCGTGCGTAGCCTCTCCGTGCGCCGCGGTGGGTTTGCGCCGTCATACTGAAGTCTGAAAGCTACGTTTACGAAAAAAATATCTTATTAGGCATCATAATCAATCCATACAACTCACTGAAAACCAAAGAGTTTTATTTAACCCTGTATCTACATCCCTCTCGGTAATGGAAAAGGAACATTACTGCTGTAGGAGAGTCGTTATCGGCAGCAAACTTGTGGTATGTCCGTAACTGTTACCTATTTGGTTAAAATCTATCACAGACGTTCTAAAGCTTGCTCTAATTATCCGCTATTTTGTAGTTTAGATATTATTTAGTTTATAGGTAGTCGGACTATTATATTGGATCCAGAATTAGGTTCATAAATAGAACTTCAGAAATTAACAGCCGGTTGTTTCTGTTGACATCTCACCGTGATCACTTAGGTGGAGTGAACGACAAGTGAGCTGTCATGCCCTCTTGTTTGTGTAGTTTGATAGCTCACTTGTCGTTCACTCCACCTAACTTCACCTAAGTGATCACGGTGAGATATCAACAGAATCGACCGGCTGTAAACATATCGAAGTGAAGGCTTGGGTGAAGTGATCCCGAAGTGAGCTGTCAAACCAAGTAATCAAGAAAGAATGACAGCTCACTTCGTGAACGACAAGTGAGCTGTCAAGCCATACAAACAAGATGGCATGACAGGTCACTTGTCGTTACTCCACCTACATAAGTGTATACGGTGAGATGTCACCAGAATAGACCAGCTGCTGTAGTTCCTGAGATTACCGCGTTCAACCAAATAAACAAATTCATCAACTTTATATAATACTAGCGTGTGCCAGCGGCTTCGCTCGCGTGATCGTACTCCCGGAATATATATATAACCTTTTTTCCCTCATAGTTCCCGTGGGACTTCGGGGATAAAAACTATCCTATGTCCTTTCTCGGGTCTCAAACTACCTTTTTACAAAATTTCATCCAAATCGGTTCAGTGGTTTAAGCATGAAGAATTGATGATAGACAGAGCTGTTACTTTCGCATTTGTAATATTACTAGCGACCCGCCCCGGCTTCACACGGATGCAATGCTGATTATCTATACTTATTATACATATAAACCTTCCTCTTCAATCAGTCTATCTATTAAAAAAAACCGCAACAAAATCCGTTGCGAAGTTTTAAAAATTTAAGCATACATAGGGATATAGGGACAGAGAAAGCGACTTTGTTTTATACTATGTAGTGATAGTGTAGGGATTATTATATACTTAGTAATATAGTATAGAATCAAAACTATATTACTGTCCAGTACAGTTCACAGTTATACAGTTCTGTTTCATTTATAGTATAGATGAAACAAAAGTCGACAAGTTCCTTAAGGACGAGTTTAGGACGAAGGGTGTAGTCTACCGACATTTTCGTGGCAGGCTATGTGACACCGCGCAGCGTAACACGACGCCGTCACTTCGTGTGTCTTAGTATTTCACATTTTATATGTATTAGTTTATTTTTATATTTTGTTGTAAAGGTGTACTTTATTTTGTTATGGGCTACTGTTGCCTGAAATAAAGGAAAAAATAAAATAAAATAAATAAATAAATAAAACTGCCTTCAGTTTTATATTTTCTATTCTCATATTTTTTGGAGCGTTGACATTCACATCGCAGTCGCAATATTCTGTCAAAAACACTTCTTTCCATATAATTATTTTAAAAATATTTTTACATAAACGCTGAAGCTGCGAATTGAATTTAAACAATTTTTAAGCACGAGAATTTGCCTCAAGTCTGTTTCACACTTTGTTTCAATCGTATTTTTCCTATAATCAAATCAAAAAAATTGAAAAGAAGCTAATCTTTTTAATCAATCATCATAATGAATCACCAAGATTTAACTAACAAATCACTCGGTTATCCCTAATTCTGGGTGATCCCAATTCCGTATCGTATATCATATACCCCTATAAATCACGCATTTGATTCCCGGCGGGCCAAGAGCGTTTAATTTCAGGAAATTAAAAATAAAATTGTCGGGGCATCGTAAACTTGTCGAGTTAAACTGGTATAATGGATGGGAAGCTACAAGATAAAAATAATTTAGGGAAATAGGAATCTAAGCTGTTCTGTGGGTTCACGATTGTGGTTTCAAAACTAGTATAAGCTGGCCAATAGTTCCATTGAAACACCGTACTACGGTAGGCCCGGTCAGAGTCAAAATGTTCTTTATTCAACTACTGAAGAAAGTAACAAAAAACTTTTTACAAAAAAATACAACCGACTTTTACGACGTTTCTTATTTTTCACTTTTTAGTGGTGCCCCACACCTAACAACACTACTGCAAAATCGCAGAAAAGCAAAATACGCAATTTCGATTATCAAAGAATCATTTAAATAGTCAAATTCCAGGTATTTCGATTTAAAATCCAAAGTTCGATATTGAACCGATTGAGAACCGATTTTGATATGATTTAAATGGGACCAATCTGCAAGTATATCCTTTCAGATAAAACAAGAATTTTTTAAAACGGTTCATAATTGTCGGAGTTAACAAACATAAAAAAATAAAAAAAAAACATACAACCGAATTGATAACCTCCTCCTTTTTGGGAAGTCGGTTAAAAATTCTGAAGACACTATTTCTGACTGACTGACTGACTACAAAAATGAGGAGGTTCTGTTGTCGCCTGTATGTTTTCATTATTTTTGGTAAACGCCTCCTCCAACACTGTTTCTTGTAATCCTTTCAGTCACCTTCTTTGAATCACCGATCTATCGTGCCGCAGGTAAAAAGAAAGTGTATGGCGCTATCAAAAATTCGTTCTTTACTTTTCCCGTCTACATCTTTCGAAGTTAAAAATAGAAGTTGTCTAGAGATGTGTCTTTTAGCTATTTTATTGGTTTACTATGCACTTAGGTATTCAGCTGAAGTGTGAGCGTAGGTGATATTAATATCGATGATAGCTACGAGAGTTCCATTAAGTAGTCTACGAGTATGTAAAAAGGTAAAAGCGAACATCTATACTTCAATACTAAATCTATACTATATAATATTATAAAGCTGAAGAGTTTGTATGTGTGTTTGCTTGCTTAAACACCCTAATCTCAGAAACTACTGGTCCCATTTGAAAAATTCTTTCAGTGTTTCATAGCCCATTTATCGAGGAAGGCTAAAAGCTATATATCATTACGCTAAGACAAATAGGAGCGGAGCAATAATGAAAAATGTCAGTTGGTTTTCTTATTCACAATGTATATCCTACTTTATGTACCGTATGTTACCTACAAACTAAAAGTCTAGTATGTTTGCACGTTTTGATATTTAGTCAACATACCTACTCGTAGTCAGGTAGGGCTTTTTTTTTTGGTAACCGGTTGGAAATACTTAATGGATGGCTTCCGCCCTGGGGCGGACATTTGCTTCGAGTCCCTCCTTGACTTTCCCCCAAGTGTCGCAATTCAACTGCTCCTGTGCGTATCACATTCAGCGGATTTATGCTTCAACAGGTCATGTATCTTGTGTGGAGGCCTTCCACATTTGAGTCTTGGATACTAGCTAAATGATAAAAATGATAAATGATATTTATTCTGTAAGTAGGTTGTAAATAACACTTTTACACGTCAATCTTTTTTGGTAATTTTAAACTAGATGAGGCCGGCATTTCCTAGCTGACTGCTCTGAGAAGAAACGCCGAAACAAACTCAGAGGTCAAAGTCTCTTTTAAAGTCCATACAATCGTACTGGTCAAATCATATGAGAACCATGTAGGTTAATGTCTGAAGTGGCATTTTGAGGAAAGTATCACACAGATTTGAGTGGAAGGTGGTAAAAACTGTCTTGGTAGGCCACGAAGGAAATGGCGGTACTTAATGTATAGCTATATTTTCTATTATTTCTATATTATGTTAATCCCTGCCCCCATCTTCGATCCGGCTGATATGATGGTCCGTATCAGCCGGATCGAAGATAGGGCCCCCGGACTAAAAGGGCCTTGACGTGTGCAAAACTATAAATTTATTTCAGCCACCTACTTCGAGTCCTGAGCTAGTAATGCCTATTTTGTGTGAAAAAAAAACCGTACACCTAGTAGGTAATGGCCCCTCAAATACGTTTCATACATGGCTCCTTTGAGACAAGCTACGTGTACGTCGCTGCCCTGCCTATTGTCGGGGTATGTTCTTTCATCTTGATTATCCTGCAGGTATCTTTGGTTGTTTGTAAATCAGACGGACCAAGAAACATGGCCTGAATCCCTACTTCCTTATTAATATTAAAAATGTGTAAACCAACTCGGTCTGTCTGCCTGTCTCTTCTTCATTCCTAAACCACTAAACTGATTTGGATGAAATTTTGTGCAAACTTAGTTTGAGATCCGAAAAAGGACATAGGATAGTTTTTATCCCGGAAATCCCACGGGAACGGGAACAATGAGGGTAAATAGGTTATTTATATTCCGGGAGTAATATCACGCGGGTGAAGCCGCTGGCACACGCTAGTTATGATCTAAGATATTTATTTTATCCCATAATATAATAGAAAACAGTGTCTATGGAGTTTCTTGCACGTTCTTCTCCATAGGATCTACTCTTTGGAACGTGCAACTGCCGCGCTGGAGATAGGGTCGGTGATTGTGTTTTGTTGCAGAATAACTTGCTGCTCTTGTCGCTAGCGCGGCAGAATTAACTTCATCTATTTGACTGACAAACCTTGACTATTCAAAAGTGACTGTAAACTGGTATATTTGAAATAAAGGATTTTGTGTTGTATTTGACAATTTTCGACTATCCCGCGGGCAAAGCTAATGTTGTTTTAATCATATGTTTCAATACTGGCATAGACATATTTCAGACATCTGTGATCACATCGATCACACCTTGAATATTTAGCAGCGTAACGTAACTGTCCTGGGAAATCACTGTCTGACAGGTACGTAGACACATGACAGACAAACAGGTTGATTTTTAGAAGTGGCAATGTCCTAATTTGAACACTAAATGTAAGGTGTAACGTCACAATTCCCATATGTAATAGTGTGATGTTTGTATTTAGGATAGTACCTACCTTTTTATACAACGTGTTCCTTTTGATATTCCGAAACTGTATCTAACGGTTATTTATTGTATACCTAAAAGTAATACAAAAAGTCCTAAAACAAGCGTTCCATAACCGACTTCCAAAAGAAAAACAATACAAAGTATAAAATAACCTTAATTTCGGAAGTCGGTGTTTTTGGTGTTGTATCTTTGTTTCTTAACACTGACTTCCGAAATTAAGATTATTTTATACTTTGTAGTGTTTAGAAGCCGGTTAAATTTTTATAAAAAAATTAAACTTTTAAGTGGTGATGACGACGTCTTCTTCTACGTAGAAATTTAAATAAGCAAAAATGCTCACAAAATAAAAACTACTGAACCAAACTCAATTAAATTTTGACGGGACCAAGTGGCAAGCATCAGATTAAAAAAAAAATACACAAATCAAATCAGAAACCTCTGAGTAATCGGTCTACATACATAAAAAATACCCGCCGAATTGAGAACTCCACCTTTTTTTGAAAGTCGGTTAAAAATATATAGTTTCGAAGATTTTACTTGACCCTCAAGTATTATCAAGTGTATCCAAGTTTCATTAAGAAGTGTAATAAATCATTTTCATTAAAATCAATAATTCATACTTAAGCTTAGAAAAAGCGACCTTGTCATATTTCACGTAATTCGTTGTTTTATAAAAAATTAAAACAAAAAAAGAAAGAAAAGTAAACAACAACAATTGAATAATGATACCCTAGAGTCTACGGTATACCCTCTAGAGCCTACGGTATCAATGAGACCATGTCAAAGGATCACCTGACACATGAATGAACACAACGTGTTCCATTTTGATGCCCCATAACTCTTGGGCCTAGAGACTTTAGATCTTGTTGTTTAAAAACTGAATTTAATTTTATTCATATTATAAGAGATGGTTTTTTGAATGAATTAATAAAAAATAAATAAAGGAAACCATGGCCTCATTTTGGAGAAAAACTACATTTTTGTTTGACAAAGCTCATAGTTTCGGGAATCGATCTATTTTCCAATTTTACTATCTTTATAATTCATCCTGTATAGTGACACGTGTCAATCAATCTACGTATAGTTTCAGGGCACGTGTCAAATCATATCATATCTAATATTATTAAAGTTTGTTCTCCTGGGTGGGACGTAACCTACATTGGGATATAGCTAGTGCTATAGCTATTTGTTTGCTAACGAAAACCTTTGATTGTGCAAATTAATTAAATTAATATAAAAGTGGAAGTGGTTGACCGAGTGAAAAGTTTTGGGCTATGGGATCAATCCATATTCGTTATTTGAAATGAAAAATAAACTGTGTTGCTAGCCTAGATATCATTCTCATGCTAAATTTTAACACTAATCAAAAAGATAGATTCTTTTCTGGATTAAATAAAATCCGGGTCGAAAACCACGAAAATCTTACTATATAATATTACAAATGTGAAAGTTTCTGAGGATGGATGGATGTTTGCTACTCTAAGGGCCTTATCGTACTAGCGGTTTGGGAGCGGCTGCGGGGCGGGGCGGGCGCGCAGCGTATGCGTCGCGTACACGCCGCGGCTGCGTAGCGAGGACGTCGCGGACGCTTGGCAAATACGTTACGTTTTCGTTGCGTGTTTGTAGCAAATTATCGACGTACAATACACTCAGTAACAAAATGGATTCCAACGAGGAAACACTGCTGTTGGCTTTATTACGCTGGAGACGAAAACGAAAGTATCGACGAATTTGGGAATATCCGTTATCAATTAATCGAATGGAAAGAGCGACTACTTTGTGTTGTTTTGCAAACGGATAAAAAATAATCCAAAACAATTTCGTTCCTACCTGCGAATGTCAAGACCTACATTTTATGAGTTGTTGCATCTGATACAAACTTTCTGACATAAGACATAAAGACGTGTCTTTATGACATAAGACATAAAGACACACATTTCAGATTATCAGTGTCACCTGTAGAAAGGCTCGTAATTACTATAAGGTATGTTTTTAACATTAATAAGTACACAGGAGATGATTAATTATACTATTTTAATATTATTATTTTGTTTCAAATGAAGGAGCATTACCATGGCAGCATAAGTACTCGTACATATAAATAGTATTGTTTTGTTTCTCTAACCTCCTTCATTTTTCTCCTTGACTGTTTTTTCCGTAAAGTCTTGAATAAATAAATTGCAAATCTCTTTCCATGCCTTTTTTTAAAATTACGATCACTAAATTCTCTGCTTTTTTGATCCCATACTACATAACGACTTTCACTTATTTTAATAACTCTATATCAATATGCGAATCTCCCAATGATGCCATGATGATACATACGTCCTCTCACATTCGTGTTTCGTTACGGTCTGATATAAGGCGGGACGGACGGGACACGTTTCTACGAGACAGTACAAAATGGCGTCCACGCTGCTGTTCGCGGCGATCTTGTTGCGCGTCCGCAACGAATTCGCTGCGCATGCGAAGCGTGTTCGTTGTGCGCCCGTAACGTATTCGTTGCGCGCCCGCTCCGCTTTGAGGACGCTCGCAATCCGCTAGTATGATAAGGCCCTTACACGTCAGAACGCCTGAAAATATCTTCAACAAATTTGGCACAGAGGTAGATCATAGGCTAATCGGCGGAGGTAAATTGAGAAAAAAGTATCATCTTTTCAGTACACTTTGTAAAGTTGTGCGCACATAATCTGGGTTGGTTCCAGAGTAAAAGTTGTTCATAATGACCCCTTTTAACATATATACCGCGTGTATCTGACATCGACGCACAAACGATTTCCATGGGTCCAGGGCATGATTCTGGACACCCTAGACTTAGAATTTTTCGTCGGCTTTTTCTCATTATTTCATTTTTATCAAGGGTTTTTTTACTTTAGTCGTTAGTCTGTATCGTTAGTCTAACCTAACCCAATGAGATTTAATCGTTAGTCTGACCTAACCCAATGAGATTTTTAATAAAAAAATGATGAATTAACTACTTTCACCAAAAGAGCAATCTAAATAAAACCACAAATAATAATAATATGTGATACTCTTGAAAAAAATGAAAAAATGAAAAAAGAACCGACGAAAAATTCCAACACTGGGGTGTTCAGAATCATGCCCTGGACCCATGGAAATCTTTTGTGCGTCGATGTCAGATACACGCGGTATATACCTACTAATATTATAAATGCGAAAGTAACTCTGTCTGTCTGACTCTTCTTCATGTCTAAACCACTGAACCGGTTTGGATGAAATTTTGTACAACTTGTACTTGTACTTGTAAATGTTACAGGCTTCGCTTCAAAACAGTTGGAAATAGAATTATTTTTAGAAAAAAACTATGTTTGATATTATTTGCATAACTGAACATTGGTTAAAGGATTCTGAAATGTTAATTAATTATGACAATTATAGTATGGGCAGTTGTTTTAATCGACAATCAATGCTGCGTGGTGGTTCACTAATACTAATTAAAAACTGTATTACATTTAAAACTCGTAAAGACATTGTTGAACTGTCAGTGGAACATAGCATTGAGCTGTCTTGTGTTGAGCTGGATAAGCATATGTGCGTTTACAGACCCCCTAATTATCAAAATTACTCTATATTTGAATCAGTAATGGAAGATGTGCTGGCAAAACTTGCAACTAATAATAAACAAGTGATAGTCTGTGGTGATTTTAATATTAATATTTTAGAAAATAATTCAGACAGTGGTCGGTTATTACATCTATTTAAATCATTCAATTTGTCAATCATGTTCAAAGAACCAACCCGTGTAACTATTAATACTGCTACATGTATTGATAACGTTTTTTGTAGCTGTGACTGCATAGACAAAGCTATTGTTAATTGTCTGCCTTCTGATCATAGTGGACTAACAGTATCTTTTCAGTCCAACATGCCAATGCAAAAAGTGCAGATACAATCCAGGCCAATTACAACCGGCAAATTAAATAAATTTAATAGCACTTTAATCAGTAAGTTAAGTGACCAGTGCTTCACAATGAATAACGGTAATATTTTGTACAAAGAATTTTTTTCACTAGTACAAACAGAGTTCAATGCCACTTTTAAGCAAAAAACTAGAACTAACTATATGCCCTAAATTTGTATTTAGTGACTGGGCAACTAAAGGAGTCAGAAAAAGTAGAGAAAGACTTTACGAACTTTATGGCCTTAAGCCTTTTATCAACACTGAAACTTTTAATAAGTATGTTGCTAGTTACTCAAAAATTTTTAAGAATACTTGTAAGGCAGCAAAGGCCTTATACATAAGCAACAAGGTTAAATCATCAGAAAATAAAATTAAAACGGTTTGGAAAATTATCAATAATGAAACGAACAGGAACAAAAAACATAATAAGGATTATACACTGCGGAATTCACGTGGACTCATAAGCGAAAACAAAGAAGTCGCTGAAGAATTTGTAAATTTCTTTACCAGTATTCCAATCAAAACTACTGAAACCTTAAACTCCTCGCCCTCAATTTCTGTTGAATTATTGAAAGCGAACGTTTCAGCCTGCCCGATTGAGTTTAACTTTGAGCATATAACCCTAAATGTAATAATAAAAGCTTTTAATCAAATAAAGATCAAATTAAGATCTATGGGGTATGTCTGTAAAGGTTTGTGCTTCCATTATTAACACCATAGCGCCTTATTTAGCTTTTATATTCAATCTGTGTGTAGATCAAGGGGTTTTCCCGGACCTTATGAAATACAGTAAAGTAATTCCTTTATTCAAATCCGGGGACAGTAAAGATAGTAATAACTATAGACCCGTCTCTGTGTTGCCGGTCTTCAGCATAGTGTTTGAAAAGGTTATGCTGAATCAAATGCTCAGTCACTTTAACGAGAATAGTATCTTACACAACAAACAGTACGGTTTCACCAAGGGGCGTTGTACAACTGACGCTGGTGTAACGTTATTAAAACATATCTTTAATGCGTGGGAAGAGGCGCAAGATGCCATAGGTATCTTCTGCGACCTGTCGATGGCGTTTGATTGCGTGAGCCATGAAACAATACTCCTGAAACTAGAGCATTACGGACTAAGCAAAACAGCCTTGAACTTAGTAAAATCGTATTTGAATGATAGACAGCAGCTAGTTCATATAAACGGCAACAATTCAACAGGATTAATCGTGGAAATGGCAACCACAAGGCTCAATTTTGGGTCCTTTCTTGTTTCTAGTTTATATAAATGATTTGCCCTATATTTTAGAAAATAAACTCAATATGGTGTTGTTTGCTGACGATACATCTATATCACCCAGTATGGTACACGAGAGATATAATAACAAATATACAAATTAAAGCCAGACTTCACAAGAAATTCAAAAAAACTAAGTTGGATAATGATTATCACAAATTTGCGGAATGTAGAACTCGTATAAAAAAGTTAATAGAAACTGCGCATATACAACTTAAAAATAAAATTCAGTATCAATTTGTAAAGGATCCGAAATCGTTTTGGCAGTATATAAGATCGAAAAGAAAAACACTAAATAAGCAGAGTATCATAAAAGAAGGTCAACATCTAGCAGATGATGAGTGTGCTGTGCAGTTCGCTGACTTTTTTGAGTCTGTGTACAGCAAGGAGCCACCCAAATTAGACGCGTGCGCGGCGGCGGCGGAGGTCGGCGCGACCAGTGCACGGGTACACATTGAGACGCTGAGTCGCGCGGAAGTTCAGCAGGCGCTTGGGAGTCTCAAGCCAAAACGTTCGTCTGGCCCAGACGGGATACCAGCGTTTCTGTTCCGAGACTGCGGGAGGGTACTGGCGGAGCCATTACTTCACATTTTTAATGCATGTTTACAACAAGCCACGTTCCCTCAACGGTGGAAGATCACGCGCGTTGTTCCGGTTCCTAAAGGAAAACCAAGTTCAGATACCTGTAATTATAGACCGGTGGCTGTACTCTCCACGCCTGCTAAAGTACTCGAGTCGGCTATTCAGCGCTCCGTTCAGGAATAAATGCGTGCGCGTCTGTCAGATGCGCAACATGGGTTCCGACCTGGACGCAGCACTGCTACAAACCTTATTAACTTTATGGTACAGGTGGTGCCGGCGGTAGACTCGGGGCTACAGGTAGATGCTGCGTACTTCGATTTTAAAAAGGCGTTCGATACGGTGGATAATGACATGTTGTTAAGGAAGCTCGCGAAAATGGGATGTACACTACCTCTACTACAGTTCTTCGCTAGCTATATGAAGGATCGCCAGCAATATGTCGACTACAATGGCTGTGTATCTCAACCCTATTACACGAGATCGGGCGTGAGCCAGGGCAGCAATGTAGGGCCTCTCGAGTTTATTGTAATGATAAATGACTTGCCGGAAGTCGTCAGACATGGGACTTGTTTATTGTTTGCGGATGACCTGAAATTGCTGCTCGAGGTTCGGGATCACTCGGATTGTGAACGCCTACAGGAAGACATTGACAGAGTGGTCGAATGGAGCAAAGACAACAAACTACAATTTAATGTTGCTAAATGTTCGGTGATGTCGTTCACTCGCGCGCGAACTCCCTTGAGTTATCAGTACAAGGTTGAGGATGTGCCGATGCAACGAGTGTCTCAAGTGCGAGACTTAGGGGTAGTCTTCTGTCAGGAACTAACCTTCCGTGAGCATATCAATAAGATATGTAAGAAGGCATACAGAAACCTAGGTTTCGTACTCAGGCAGTCCCAAGGATTCACCAACATCACGACACTAAGGGTACTATATGACGCATTAGTCAGAAGTCACCTCGAACATAGCGCATTCATTTAGGCTCCTCATGAGGCGAAATATAGTGTTATGTTGGAACGTATCCAAAATAAGTTCACGAGACACTTGTATTACAAGCTGTATGGGGTATATCCATTATACCCATTGATGTACCCTACACTATTTGTTCTGGGTATGGTAGGGTATAACACTCTAAGAGTACGACGGGAGTTTTCACTCGTAGCGTATGTAGTGAAACTACTACGTGGCGTAGCGCATAACCCGGGAGTGCTGCGACACTTACAGCTGTACGTGCCCGACCGGTACGTGTGGAGGCGGCGACGCAGTACACATGATTATAAGCAACTTTCATGTTTCATACAAAATGCAGTATTTAGCCAATGAAAATGTATGAAACAGCTGATATTTTTTTCGAGATTTCGGAGTTTTACCAAAACAAAAGTTGCTTATAATCATGTGTACTTTCACTGCCTAAGAGGTTTCGGGTATTTTTTCAATTTCCCTGTATACTAACTAAATCCTAAATCTACACCTTATACCTAGTTTAAAAATATCTTAATCTAAATAACTTATTACATATAGTGTAACTTTTGCGAATTCACTCAAGTTGCACCACAATACATCAACCCTCCCGTGAACCTCATTCACCACGCGTATGGCTCTAGTGAGAGGAGTTCTCGCCAGTAGGTTGGTCCTGGCTGCAGGCACAGCGAGCAGGGGCGGGCGTCGCCACCTCCACACGTACCGGTCGGGCACGTACAGCTGTAGGTGTCGCAGCACTCCCGGGTTATGCGCTACGCCACGTAGTAGTTTCACTACCTATGCTACGAGTGAAAACTCCCGTCGTACTCTTAGAGTATTATACCCTACCATACCCAGAACAAATAGTGTAGGGTACATCAATGGGTATAATGGATATACCCCATACAGCTTGTAATACAAGTGTCTCGTGAACTTATTTTGGATACGTTCCAACATAACACTATATTTCGCCTCATGAGGAGCCCAAATGAATGCGCTATGTTCGAGGTGACTTCTGACTAATGCGTCATATAGTACCCTTAGTGTCGTGATGTTGGTGAATCCTTGGGACTGCCTGAGTACGAAACCTAGGTTTCTGTATGCCTTCTTACATATCTTATTGATATGCTCACGGAAGGTTAGTTCCTGACAGAAGACTACCCCTAAGTCTCGCACTTGAGACACTCGTTGCATCGGCACATCCTCAACCTTGTACTGATAACTCAAGGGAGTTCGCGCGCGAGTGAACGACATCACCGAACATTTAGCAACATTAAATTGTAGTTTGTTGTCTTTGCTCCATTCGACCACTCTGTCAATGTCTTCCTGTAGGCGTTCACAATCCGAGTGATCCCGAACCTCGAGCAGCAATTTCAGGTCATCCGCAAACAATAAACAAGTCCCATGTCTGACGACTTCCGGCAAGTCATTTATCATTACAATAAACTCGAGAGGCCCTACATTGCTGCCCTGGCTCACGCCCGATCTCGTGTAATAGGGTTGAGATACACAGCCATTGTAGTCGACATATTGCTGGCGATCCTTCATATAGCTAGCGAAGAACTGTAGTAGAGGTAGTGTACATCCCATTTTCGCGAGCTTCCTTAACAACATGTCATTATCCACCGTATCGAACGCCTTTTTAAAATCGAAGTACGCAGCATCTACCTGTAGCCCCGAGTCTACCGCCGGCACCACCTGTACCATAAAGTTAATAAGGTTTGTAGCAGTGCTGCGTCCAGGTCGGAACCCATGTTGCGCATCTGACAGACGCGCACGCATTTGTTCCTGAACGGAGCGCTGAATAGCCGACTCGAGTACTTTAGCAGGCGTGGAGAGTACAGCCACCGGTCTATAATTACAGGTATCTGAACTTGGTTTTCCTTTAGGAACCGGAACAACGCGCGTGATCTTCCACCTTTGAGGGAACGTGGCTTGTTGTAAACATGCATTAAAAATGTGAAGTAATGGCTCCGCCAGTACCCTCCCGCAGTCTCGGAACAGAAACGCTGGTATCCCGTCTGGGCCAGACGAACGTTTTGGCTTGAGACTCCCAAGCGCCTGCTGAACTTCCGCGCGACTCAGCGTCTCAATGTGTACCCGTGCACTGGTCGCGCCGACCTCCGCCGCCGCCGCGCACGCGTCTAGTTTGGGTGGCTCCTTGCTGTACACAGACTCAAAAAAGTCAGCGAACTGCACAGCACACTCATCATCTGCTAGATGTTGACCTTCTTTTATGATACTCTGCTTATTTAGTGTTTTTCTTTTCGATCTTATATACTGCCAAAACGATTTCGGATCCTTTACAAATTGATACTGAATTTTATTTTTATGTTGTATATGCGCAGTTTCTATTAACTTTTTTATACGAGTTCTACATTCCGCAAATTTGTGATAATCATTATCCAACTTAGTTTTTTTGAATTTCTTGTGAAGTCTGGCTTTAATTTGTATATTTGTTATTATATCTCTCGTGTACCATACTGGGTGATATAGATGTATCGTCAGCAAACAACACCATATTGAGTTAATTTTCTAAAATATAGGGCAAATCATTTATATAAACTAGAAACAAGAAAGGACCCAAAATTGAGCCTTGTGGTTGCCATTTCCACGATTAATCATTAATTAAGTGTAGTTAAGATTGTTATAAATAAATAAATAATAAATAAAAAAAACTTTGATTTTTAAAGTAAATAGACATGCAAACAATCTCGACGTTGTAAATAACGCCCTAATGCAGGTACATGATTGGTTCACAGCTAATAATTTAGTATTAAATGAGATAAAAACGAAGTGCATTCGATTCACTTTACCAAATGTCAAAAGTAATAATTGTGACATAATATTGAACGGGGAGAAACTAGAACTCGTCGAAGAAACAGTTTTCCTGGGGATTAAGCTAGACTCAAGGCTACAATGGGGTCCTCATTTAACATCTCTTGCAGGAAGGTTAAGTTCAGCAGCATATGCTGTAAGAAAAATTCGCCAGTTTACAGATGTTGAAACCGCGAGACTAGTCTATTTTAGCTACTTTCACAGTATAATGTCTTACGGTATTTTACTATGGGGACGGGCTGCGGACATCGAGTCTATTTTCATTTTGCAGAAAAGAGCCATCAGAGCCATTTACCATCTCCGCCGGCGAGATTCTCTAAGGGAACTGTTTAAAGAAATTAACATCATGACGGTCCCTTGTCAATATATTTATGAAAATTTCATGTACGTTAGAAAGAATCTACATCTTTTCAGTAAACGAGGCGACAGACATAACTATGCTACTAGAAATAGGAACCAATTAATTCAACCTGGTTTCAGACTTGCTAAAGTAGCAACATCTTTTATGGGATACTGTTTAAAGTGTTATAACAAAATACCGCCACGTATATTAGAACTGTGTGAGACGAAATTTAAAAATTGTATAAAACGCATACTATGCAAGCAAGCATATTATAAAGTAGGGGAATACATTGATGATAAAAATGCTTGGCTCAATGCTGGTCCACTCCACAGCGACTAAAGTGCCCAAACTAAAGTGACCTGCTGAAGATTGTAAGACTACCTTTGCACTGTATAGACTCATTCTTTTTTGCATTGTATAATTTTAGTCATAAATTATTTCGCAACGAATGTAACCATATTTTGTAAAAGATGACAACTGGTTTAAAAGAGTGTCCATGGAGATTCTTGCACGTTCTTCTCCACAGGATCTACTCTTTGGAACGTGCAACTGCCGCGCTGGAGACGGGGTCGGTGGGTGTATTATGTTGCAGAACAACCCGCTGCTCTTGTCGCTAGCGCGGCAGGATTAGCTTCATTTATTTGACTGACAGAACTTGACTATTCAAAAGTGCCTGTAACTGGTCTATTTGAAATAAAGGATTTTGTTTTGTATTTGTATTTGTACAAAAATAGTTTGAGACCCAAGAAAGGACGTCTCCTTGCCGGATTGCCGCCATGGGATCTGGAGGCGGTGGTCCTCGCGCGCCTGCATGATTGGCGCGCGGAGGTACTAAGCCGGGGGGAAACTCCGCTGACGCGGCAAATTGTCGCGCAGCGGACGGACTTCCGGCGCGATCTCATGGCGTCATGGAGACGACGACTAGCGCAACCCAGCGCAGGGCACGCCACAATAGTGGCGATAAGTCCTCTCTTTGAGGAGTGGCTTGAGAGGCGCCACGGCGTCTTCATCTTCCGCCTGACGAAGGTCCTCACCGGACATGGATGTTTCGGGAGGTTCCTGCACCGAACTGGGCGGGAGGAAACGCCCGGGTGTCACCACTGCGAGGATCGACCGGAGGACACGGTAGAGCACACTGTGCAGGTGTGCCCCGCTTGGGCGGCGCACCGCCGTGTCCTCGAAACGGCGATTGGCGGCGACCTCTCGCGTCCGGCCCTGGTCCAAGCCATGGTCCGGAGCGAGACCGAATGGGACGCCGTTGCCTCCTTCTGCGAAGCAGTCATGCTAGCGAAGGAGGTGGCGGAGCGGGAGAGGAGACCCTCTCGTCCCGGCCGCCGTGGTGGACGCCGCGGGCGTCGGGGGCCACCTGGTGACCTCCGGCCACCGTAGGCGCGGGCCTGTGGACGGCGAGCTATGGGTGGCTCGCCGTCCGTCCGTCTAGTGACGACAGGCCGTGTCGACGGCGCGTTAGTGTTCCACGCGCGCCTCAAAGAGAGTCAGCAACACAGAGGGGCCCGAAAGGGCCGACGCCTGCCGGAGTCGCGGGATTATTCGCAAGAGACACCGTGGCTCCGGAACACAAAGGGCAATGAAGGAACATGGATGGGTTTTAGTCAGTAGAGGTCTGACACTCCCTCCCGCTACACCCAGAGCGGGAGGAGTCATTGGATGACTTCCCATCCCTAAAAAAAAAAAAGACCCAAGAAAGGACAAAGGATAGTTTTTATCCTGTAAATCCCACGGAAATGGGAATTATGAGGGTACATAGGTTAAATATATATTCCGAGAGTATGATCACGCGGGCGAAGCCGCTGGCACACCCTAGTATAGAATAAACGTATTATTATGTTACACGTTCTATAAGCAGTAGAAGCAGCTCCATGTAATTTGCTGGTTTCCAGTTGCATCCTTTTTATACTTGAAGCCGACCCCGACAGGTGTACAAACGCTAGCACATCTAGCTGCCGAATATGTAAAATTTTTCCAATCAACCTTGAACCTCATGTTTAAGAGATAAAGTTGAAATTCAATTAAAGAAATTTGACAGACTGTCGTAACTTGATGACTGTTGTCTGTAAGTACAATGATCAAATCAAATCAATTTATTATTATTTTTAACAGTAAAATGTGTATAAATAGTCACAAAAAGATAATGTATGGTAAAGATCTTACAAAAGGTAATCAATGGCTATCTTAAATCTAGTTTAAATGGCTAAAATTAACTACAAGTACAAGATATTTAACTGGGAACTTGATGAAGACATGTAAAATATTGAGAGAAATACTATAAAGTTACAACTAACTTTAACACCTAGTTACATAATATAATATAATAATATTAGTATATAATAATATATCTTTATTTCTTACAAACTCAGTACTTATTATAAAAATAACTTAGGCTACAGTCTTATTCTAAGCAAATGAATTAAGCTTCTGTAGTCGAACTAGGCAGTGCCTGTATTTCGACTATCAGTGCCCAACCCCCTAGTTGTACAGTCAAGTTAGCCTTCTTAGCGTTATTTTAAAGAAGTACCTACAATGGATTACATTTTAAATTAAAAGTAGTTTTGGCTATTTGAGGGTGTTATGTGTTATGTGCGTATATGGGTGTGTGTGTATGTGTATGGAAGATATGAATATTGTATGAAAGAGAATTTGTAGTTCTTACACGCACGTAACAAGACTAAAAAAAGAATTTACTGCGACTCTCCGGAGAGTATCCTTAGATGAAAAGGCAATCTTGATTTGGATACAAATATGTATGATACCTGAAATAAAAGTGAAGTGTACCGGTTTTTTTTTAATAAACACGTGTAACCCAAAAACTATGAAAATCAGCAATGTTTTGAGAAAGGTCTTAAATTGTTCATCATGGTATGGATGGAGACCCTCTCACGCACAGAGGGCATAGTGCGAGTTTTTGAACGTACTCGATCTTGTTAACGTAAAGGCGGAAACCCACCTCAACGCACGGAGAGGCTACGCACGTGAGTGAGGCTTTGCCTTGCATGAAAATCGATAGACGTCATTGGCACACGCGTGGCTAGCTCGAATATGGCACCCACGTAGTTAAACTAGCATTGAGCTACGTGGGTGCCATACGTGCGTAGTCTCTCCGTGTGCCGCGGTGGGCCACGCTACAGCTGTTGTACATAGTCGTGGGCTATAGGCTATATAAATAAATATCCTTGGACATTTCACACAACGCCATATAGTCCCAAGCTAAGCAACCTAATGCTTGTGTTATGGTAACGAGGTGGCTGATAAACTACTTATATACATTTTTTTTTTGTAAATACATACATATTATAGATAGAAAAACACCCAGACTCGGAACAAATACCTGCAGGTCGTACAAATATTTGTTCCGTGCGGGAATCGAACCCGCGACATGCTGCGCAGTAGTCAATCGCTCAACCACTGCGCCAACCGTGTCATCCATCATGTCCATATCATCATGCTAAGACAAACACAAGCGGATCATCAATCTATCTATCTATACTTATAATAAATCTGTAGAGAGGTCAATTCTGTACATGAAATATATTTCCAAAATAACTATCAGGGGGTGATTAGGGATCGATACTGATGCCAAAAATGCAATCAATACAATTTTTGTCTGTCTGTCTGTCGGTCTGTCTGTCTGTCTGTCTGTCTGTCTGTATAACCGTTATAGAAACAAAAACTACTCGACGGATTTTAATGAAACTTGGTACAATTATTATTCATACTCCTGAGCAGGTTATAGTATACTTTTCATCACGCTACAATCAATAGGAGCAGAGCAGTGAAGGGAAATGTTGGGAAAACGGGAGAAGTTACTCCATTTTCTAAGCTTCCGTCGCGTGTGCAACCTTAACGGTGAAAGCTACACAGAAATCATGTACGACGGAAATGTTCTCCTTAAAATTATATAAAAAATATCCCACGACAGCATATGTCTATCTTTTATGATTGACGAACAATATCACGTGTAACTCCCGATAGCTTAGCAGTTCGAAGCTTTCTGATTGTATTTGTCTACTCTTACCTACGTTTATAAAACTCTCAGTCGTCCCTAATTAACATGAATAAAAGTTAACATTATTAACTATTCCATAAAAAAAGAATCGTAGAAATCGGTTTAGAAACACCAAAGTTATACATGATATACGCTAATAATAAGCCATCGCGCGTGAATACTGAATCATGCTATAAGGATTATTTTTGTTTATGGTCGCGAACGCACAGGCAGGCGGCTAGCTTGGCGCCTAGAGGCTAGCGAGTAGCTTCGGAAAACGGCTTACGACAGTTTGCAATATCCTTTAATAATTATAATGTCGAGGGGAAGATGGTTATAATTTCGCTTTACACCAAACGAGTAATATTATAAATGTGAAAGTTTGGTTGTTTGTTACTCAATCCCGCCAGAACGGCTTAACGGATCTTAATGAAATTTAAAACAAAGATAGATTATAGTCTGGAATAGCACATAAGCTACTTTTCATCCCGGGAATATGATCCCTAGGGATCACGCGGGCGAAGCCGCTGGCAGAAGCTAGTGTAAAATATGACGCAGACGAAGTTGTGCGGGTCAGCTAGTGCTCCTATAAACGCGCGCACGGAACTGCGCCCTCCTAGGCCTGGCTGGTCAGGCGACGACTCGGCCCCAAGTTAGCCGCCCGCAGGCCATATTTTTCTTTTGGGTGTCAACACTGTAAGGATCGCCCGGAGGATACGGTGGAACACACGGTGGAGGTCTGCCCTTCATGGGTGGAGCACCACCGGCCGGGTCCTCATCGAAGCGATAGGCGGCGGCGACCTCTCGTGACCGGCCCTGATTCAATCTATGGTCTGGAGCGAGGAGGCATGGGAAGCGGTCACCTCCTTCTGCGAAGCAGTAATGCTAGCGAAGGAGGAGGACGAACGCGTAAGAGAGAGAGAAACCTCACGCCCCAGCCGCCACAACAGAAGAAGACACCCCGGGCGGTTCCCGGACGATTTCCGGCCACTGTAGGGTCGGGCCTGCGGACGGCGAGCGTTGGGTGGCTCGCTGTCCGATCAGAACCAGGCCCGGGTTGCGGAATTTGTTTGAAAGAGTCACCGCGGCCCTGGAATGCAAATGGCGCATTCAGGAGTCATTTGATGATTTCCCATCCATAAAAAAGGCCATATTGTTATTATCCCTAAAATTACAATTCTATTAACTCTACATTCAAAAGTTGCAATAACAGTGTTAAAAACATCTGTTATTTTAAAACTAACAGCTACCTACACCAATAAATACCAGTTAACAGCCATAAACGTTATTTATACGATTCAGTTAACTTGGTGTTAGTTGATAAATCTACTATTTATTGTATAAATCAAACTAATGTGGCCACTTGTAATCTTTATTGGATATTTAGATGAGAGGCTGAATGACAAACGGTTTATCGGCAGTTTGTCTTCATGGTAGAGTAAATAGGGATATAGGTTAATTATGGTCCGCTAAGTTTTAACCATTTTTTTTGGGACAAACCCGCCACACATTACCAATCACTGCAACTCCTGAAAGCCAGAATCAACAGTCGCGACCACCAGAAAAACGCGGAGAAGCGATTCAACTGTCTCGGATCCCGCAACGAAATTAATCAGAAAAGTATAGTGGAGGAGAAGGAAAAAATGAATAAAACTTCCACTTCTCTCCTTATCAAGCAGGAGACAGGACAGAACTAGGCCAATAGGCACCAAGGGACAAGGGTAGGTTTAAACCAATATGTTTAATTTATGAGCAATAAAGAATGACAATATTCAGTAAGTACCCTAACTTTTAGGGTTCCAAACATCCGTATGAAACGGAACCTATATGGGTACTATGATTATGTAATTTCAAACTATAATACAAAATACTACCATTGATTGAACTACAACTCACGTGACCTGAATTAAATTACCTAAATTCTCCTAAAATAATCTTTAATACTTAATCAAAGTGAGGTAACATATGACAGATTTACCATCACAAAAGTAGCCATAAAACTTCATAAACAAATCAAAAATGATTGTGTTACGAAACATTGTTCATTGAACTTTTTTTTAGGGTACCGCAGTAAAACAAGGAAACTCAGGCGTCGTCCTACCTGGCTAACGATCGTACGAATTAACGTTGCGATTTCGTTGCGCGATGAAAATGATTCCTGTGCTCGCGCGATGATTGCAAGATTTAATTAGGACACTCAAAAGAATTGTGTGAGTTTAATCTCGTCGTGCCCGTTTACGGAGACGCGGGGCGTCGAACATCACATGCGGCGACGCGCCCCGTATATATGACGTTGTATGAGAGCGTTTAAGGAGAAGCAATTTTACACGCGTTTTCTTGAAATGCAGGTAGAGCGCGCCGATGGCAACGCCCGCCGCGTCGAACACGCCGGGGCCCACGGCGTCAAACGCAAACGCAATACAAAGGTTCGGCGATTCCCAGCCCCGCTCCCAATGATCGCCACGTCCGCTGCGTCACGTCCCGCGTCTAGATAAAGAACATCGTACATTGCTATATGTTTGTGTTTGATGTGATGATGTGGCACGCTGCACGCGGCCGCCTCTCCGTAAATTAAAAAAATCATCCGACGCCCCGCTCAACACTACGCTGCACGCGACGCTTGACGCTATGCGTCTCTGTAAACGAGCACTAAGTTAGTCATTTTAGACGACGCCATAATTATAATTTCGTCATGTCCGTCCGTCCGTCCGCGGTGATACTCAGAGACTATTGAGAGATGCTACGAAGCTATAAAATGCTATGAATAGAAATTGGACAAGAACAAATTTCTTAATAAATAAATAGAAAATGACTTAAGACAATTTGTAATTTTGTAATATAACTAATTTTGACGTGGTTTACGGAACCCTACACTGAGCGGGGCCTGACTCACACTTGTCCGGTTTTTTCATAAATAAACAGTCGCTTTCAATCAACGTTGCGGCTGTATTAACTTATTTATATGCTCTTTGAAGATTGTCCAAACGTTGGATTCGATGTCGCAATATTTTGGCTCTTGAAGCTTGATATCCTTTATGTTTTATATCTGTGAGTGTCATACCTTTTAGTTTACTTTGAATATCTCCGTGATTTTCAAATGTCGTTATAGGAAAAAAGAAAAGTGTTCTGTTTCAAGTGGATAACGTGGAAAGAAAAATGGATTAGGAGAATAGGTGCGCTGGAAATAGGTTCGGTGAGTGTGTTTTGTAGCAAAACAACTTGCTGCTCTTGTCGCTAGCGCGGCAGCATTAGCTTCATCTATTTGACTGACAGACCTTGACAATTGACTATTCAAAAGTGCCTGTAACTGGTCTATAATTTGAAATAAAGGTATTTGTATTTGTAGGCGTTTTTGCTTTTTTCGTAACATGACCGACCGAGTGAAACGAACGGAGTAAATTAGTATCTACTAATTTTATACCCGATTTTGATTAGTAAGAAGTGTGTAATGTATGTCGCGGGTTTTCTTCGAAAGATTCACCGCGGCCTTGGAAGGCAAAGGGCATTAGGAGGAATACGGTGGGCTTTAGTCAGTAAGAGTCTGAGATAATATCCCTTCCGCTCCGCCGAGAGTAGAAGGAGCCATTTGATGATTTGCCATCCTGAAAAAAAAGGAATGTAAAGTATAAATACCTACAATCTTATTGAGTTAAAGAATAAGACCAAATTAAAGATGAATGGACTGTGCGAGGAATGATGTGAATGATTATGGAGTAAATTTACGGTTGACAAGGGAAAATGCCGGCTGTCATTTGTAGATATTTGGCAGTCGTTACGGACTGAATAGTTCATATCGGGATTGCTACTATGTACCTTTTTATTTGCGAGTTTCCGATATGTTGGCACTGTTGCAAGCGCCATGATCACGGAGTAACTGAAGATCTGAATTCATGTTACTGACCATGAAAGTTTAAAACAATATTATATCGTTACGGACTGTCAGAAGCCAGTAAATTTGCCTCCAGTCTTGCCAATAAGTACCGTGTTACCCAGTTAACGGGTTGTGGAGTTCTGGTAGGCAAACGCTCTACGTAAAATGCTGGTATTCAGCTAAATCCGGTTTGACTGAAGCCGACCCCAATACAGTTGGGAAAAGGCTAGGCAGATGATGAAGGGAAAAATGCAAGAAGAAAACTGTAAAAAAAATATTCACAAACATTAACCGTTAAGTAGGTATCTATTGCGTGGATTTATTAAAAGTAAAAGGAGAGAAACAGACAGGCAGAAAGCGACTTATGAGATACAACATTTTTAGAGTTTGATGTCGACAACTTTCCAACTACAATTCAGCTTATTTCCTTAGGGGAATAAATCTTGTAGATAAATATGTAAGTACGAAGTCACAGCTCACCTTACTTGACAAGATAAGTTAGTGCCAAAATTGTAGGCCAATCTGACCTTTACGTTGTCAGGAGTTTGTGCAAATAGGAATATAGGACGTTACCATGAAAGCACTACTTTCTACCGGCATTCAAAGCTCTCCTTTCAGCTCCGACACTGACGCGGCGAGCGCGCACTTATAGTGATCTGTTATTCGTATTTGGAAATGTCGTCAAGCATTTTTTCTTTAATGTCAGTGTCCAACAGTTGAAAAATATTATATACCATAGAGTTCAATCGTTTGGAAACGAAAATGAATCGTATAAAGCATAAAAATAAAGTTTTAATCAGTGGCGTCAGGTGGTATTCCCGGAGAATCTCACAACGCAATTTCGCAATTTTCCTAATGGTGCAACGTTATTTATTTATTTTTTACTTTTGATAGGCACTCGTTTGACCACTATCTCACCTGATGGTAAGTGATGATGCGTTCTAAGATGGAGCACACTTGCCTAGAAGTAACCTATTCACTCTTGACTTAAAGACTCCCGGGTTGTAGCTATCAGGAAACACAGACTCCGGCAGGGAATTCCACTCCTTTGCTGTACGCACTATGAATGTGCCATCTATCGAATTAGCAGAGAAGCTCGCGATCAAACAAACAGGTAATAGGCTTAAGTACAAGATAACTAGTAGTATACATATGTCTTCTACTTCTCCGGATCCAATGGAACGATTCTGTTAAAATAACATTAAAAAAAAAAATGAAATTCGTTCCGAATCCTTTTCACGAGAGTCCGACACGCACTTGGCCAGTTTTTAGTTATTGATATTAAGAAAGGCAATAAATGTATGTGGGTTAATGACCGTTATTGCACATTTCTCTGGTGACTACCATAGCTCACTACATACTCAATAATTTATTGCATTCCATATGTATTACGAAGATGGTTTAAAATGGTTAAAGAACAAGGACCCTGTCGGGCACAGCAAAACACCAACATGTTCACTCCACCTAGCTTTCATGGTAAGATTTTCACAGAAGAGCGATTCTTTTCATTTGCCATATCATCCGGTTTCAACGCTGCATGTCTATGACAAATCTTCTGACCCCTATATTTGCGTACTCCTCAACCCGTTCGGTATCAGATTGAAGGACTGTTTGTATTGTATTAGCGTTTGACCTTCGATCATCTGTGGTTACGCGACCTTGGGCCTACGGAAATATTTTAGCAACTATATAATTGTGTATCTTCAGAAGTATGGGAGCCTGGTAACTGGGGATTAATAACAAAAGGTTTTGAGGTGAATATCTGTGTAGGTGTAATTAATTTCGTAGTTCGGATTATGTGGTTAGGTTTTTAGAATCACTCCTTGAGTAAAAGGTTATGGGCTGGTTTTTAGAACATCTGTTTCAAACGGTCAGACAGGCTCCTCCTAATATAACATCAGTACCATCTATAAACTCTTGACCGAAGACAGTGGGACTTCCAGTCAAGAAAATGCGATGATGGCGCCTTTTGTTAGCGTATCGATGACATTTTTAAAGCAATTTTTTTGACGTACGCTTTTGGTCTTCTTTATTTATACTGGTGACAGTATATGTGGTGCAAGCCGAAAGGTGGGCCAAAGGCTTTTCTCCGAAACTATAAGAACTATGCTGTTGAAATTTGGTAAGTAGATGTATTTCGTGAACCGTATAAAGGTTTTCATACAAAAATAGAAAAAAAACAATAAATTTTAGGGGTCCATACTTAGAACTGAGACTCAAAAATTTTTTTTTCATCATACCCATACGTGTGGGGTATCTATGGATAGGTCTCCAAAAATGATATTGAGGTTTCTAAGATCATTCTTTTCTAAGCTGAACTGTTTGCGCGACAAACACTTCCAAAGTGGTAAAATGTCCCCCCCCCCTTAACTTCTAAAATAAGAGAATAATAAAAATAAAAAAAAAAATTTGATAAACATTACCATGTAAACTACCAGCGAAAATTGGTTTGAACGAGATCTAGTGAGTAGTTTTTTTTTAATACGTCATAAATCGTAAATCGCAACTTCTGCTTACGGAACCCTCAGTGCGCGAGTCCGACTCGCACTTGGCCGGTTTTTGTGTATTAGAACTAGTAGACATGTATTCTAGGCAGGAGTATATTGACTCGGTCACTAAGGCAACTCTGGTCAATAACACCGTAAGTAAGTGGTCCAAGCATACAAAAATTATGAATGCATAAAACAGCAAAGACGATAAAAGGGTGTGTCAAGAACGCAATTGACCGTTGGTGACGAACGAACAAGAGTTAAAAATAGCAGCCTGACTGAAAAACTATTAAATATGACCCACTTGCGGTCTAGCACAGCTAAGTTCAACATGGGTCGTCTATGAAGGCGTGAGGATACGGAAGCATAATGTGACTGTAGCCGGTAAGTTCTTAACACTTTTTTGATTTTAAATTTAAATTATTGAGAAAATTTTGAACTTGTCACTACACCAGTGATAAGACTTATCAGTATTTACTAAAGGGTTCTGCTGAGGAAGTAGGTAACATTCTTATACTGCACTCCAATTGCGATGGTTATGTCTAACGCGGTGTCCTGCGTGAGCGACGAACGCTACGCGACGCGACGCTGCGAACGCGACAAACGCGATCAACTAAATGGCATTCCCTACATGCGGCCTATGTCTGCGGCGAGACGCGACGTAACGCGGACTTGTTTTGAGGGCGACCAGATGCGACACCATGAACTACGTGATGGTTGATTCAGAAGCGTTGATCGCCGCAGTGTGTGTGCAAAGATTGTTAAGGGACAAAAAACATAAACATTATAGGAATCGTTTATTTTTAACTTTCAAGCAAAATTGTACTGTACTTCTCCATGATTCGAGAAGTAATGACCAAAATCACGTAGGACATTTGTCGCGTATAGCATCGCGTCGCATTACGTCACGTCGTGTTGCGTCGCGTCGCTTCGTATTCGTCGCTCACGCAGGACACCGCGTAAGATACTTGTAATAGGAGACGAGCCGGATGCCATGAACCTGAAAACTAATGTCTTCATTCCTCAGTGGCGTAGCTAGACTCAAAGGGAGTCAAACATTTTTAATTAAAAAAAATCAAACATTTTTATTAAAAAAAAGTAGGTCCTACTAGTTTAAACGGGGCCCGCTTGGGCCTGTACCTGCTAGGATTGCGGAATTTGTTCGAAAGAGTCATCGCGGCCCTGGAACGCAAAGGGCAATAGGAGGAACACGGATGGGTTTTAGTCAGTAAGAGTCTAACACTCCCTTCTGCTTCGCCAAAAGTGGGAGGAGTCATTGTATGATTTCCCATCCATGAAAAAGGCCCTACTAGCTAAGGACTGCCATGCCAGGCCACGAAGGGGCCCTTGTAGTTCGAGGGCCCTGTATCTTGGCTGATACGGCGGTAGCATACGCCCCTGTTTCATTCTGCTACTGAGAAATTCCTGACAAAAATCTTGAAAGCTCTTTGCAAGACCCGGGTATCAAATTCAGGACCTCATCAGCGCGTTGACCTCTAGATCGAAGAATCGAAGATTCGACAAATCGCAAATTAGGACAACGTAGAAGTATTATGTATCTGGGAATCTTATTCTAGGACAGGATTTTAAAAGAGCTTACGTACTCCTATGGATTCCAGCTTAGGACCAATATTATGTTTACAACATACTATTACACAATGAATTATTACCTTCGTCTTCAATTTTGAGAGCGATTTCAAATAATTTCTTCATTAAACAACCAGTCTTCACCCAAATCTCATCAGATAGCGACACTAAGTATTTATAGAATTATTCATATTTGACGTAGACACACCTGTGTTCACCTGTTGGATTCCGTAGAGCTCTGTAACTCAATTGTAGCTGACGGGTGGAAGGCTGCAAATGTGTTGGCACTTGTAATGCTCCCACGCGATTCCTGGCTGATATATTTGGCTAGCTAGATGTACTGGTTCTAGGAGTTAGGGCGTTTGGTTTTTCGTTGGCGTTTTTCATACGATATCTTGGGCTTAAAAGTTAGACGAGAACTTTTTTTTACAGTAAATTCAAAAACCAAATTCTGCCTTCTGAAAAACCACATTCTAAGATGTACAAATATAACAGAGGAAATTATTCATAGTGATGATCAGAGCGTAGCCGTAGCGGCTAAAAACTTTGCAAAGATATTTATTTTTTTCAAAAAAATTAGGAGTGATTAACAGACTAGGTGATATACCAGTCAAAATCCTAACGTTTTTTGGCTCGCTGTGGACGGGCAAAAAGTAGTGGAAAAAAAAATATTGTCACCCCATACATTTGTGCGCATAACTGGAGAGAATGTTCTGAACAGCTAATTTTATTTTCGCTATTTCAGATTTGGTCGCTCTTCAGGTATTTCGTTTATTCTGTAACACGTGGTATACAGAGAGAAGAGCTTAAAGATATTGCTTAGTAGCTGACCCGCGCAACTTCGTCGGCGTCACATTTTCCTTTAATGCTCCGCTCCTATTTGCCTTAGCGTGATGATAACGTGAGCCTATAACCTTCCTCAATAAATGGGCTATCTAATACTGAAATAATTTTTCAGTAATTCCTGAGATTAACGCGTTCAAACAAACAAACTATTATAAGATAAATTTCTTCCAGCAGCCCTGCCACAGTAGGATGAGAAACGTAATTAGTATGTCGTGTGTAAGAGACAGAGACGAAAAGTAGCAATGTACGTACATACAAGCAGACAAGTACGCGATATTGTCCTGTATATTCCACTCGAATATGATGCTCGAGTCGAGGGCGTGGGCGAGGAAACATATCATTTCGTTAGGATAACATTACTGCACCGTGTGCGTATGTTGTTTCTAGCAATGTACCTACTTACTTCTGTTGGGAAATAGTTCATATTTTGTATGGTGCAGTTATAGATATGATGTTCTGTATCAGGTGTAATTTAGCAAGTTTTTTTTTAAGTTTTATTATTCTACTGTATGAAGTGGGAATTATATTTATTTTTTCCTACTCCTCCGCTGTACTCTTCCAGTGGGAATTCCTCTCCTCAGCTGGCATAACGAAAGTATTCTCAAATCCTTATACCAAAGTACCAACTTGACTTAATGTATCCTTCTAAATCTCCCCTCGGCATGTTTTTCGCTTCACTCTTCGGTACCAGCGTCTGATGGCGACACATGTAGCCACTATGCGTGATTAATGATGCTTCCGTTCCGCTGCCTCTTCCATAAGACACCCCTATTCTGGGAGGTTCTGATTGAGGATTGCGATAAGAGTTATTTGTATGTTAACAGGATGGTAAATCATTTGGCGAATGTTGTTTATCTTGGCAATGCACGAATATATTGTTTGATAGAACTTTAATTTCCACCTAAGGAGTGAATTTAAAAGATGGATTGTTGAAAGTTGATTCTGGCTTGAAATTAGATAACTTTTTAGATGATGATAAAAATACGGAGCAAGAATACGAGTTGCGCCAACAACAACTTAAAAAGAGAACTCCACAACCACATCTTCAGCCAATTCTTTAAATGGCTACTAAAGGTGCACATCTTGTATGAGGGTATGAAATGCAATCCGAGATACAGGCAACCGCCTAGTTCGGATGCAAAAAGTCCCAAACTATGTATGTATTTCAAACTTTAAGCCAATATTTAGTTGTACATTGTCAATTTGGAAATGTTTGTAATATGTGTGTATTATTTTGGTGAATAAATATTTGTATTATAAAAAAAAATTGCATTACATCTCACCGCCCCCTTCTACCATCGGACATCCAGACGCACTGCAACTTACCATCCCTACCTTGTTGCGTTCCCACCAATTCGTACTAAGCGTTTCAAAACGTCTTTAAAAATGCGCATCGTAAAGGAGTGGAACTCTTTACCTGCATTGCATCTGTGTTTCCGAACGCATACAACCCTTATCTTTTCAAACTTAGTGTTAACAAGCTTTTTCTGGGTAAGCTCACTCCATCGTTGACTTGATCTATGTCACCACTCACCTAGACTAGAATCAAGAGCAAACCCGTTCCAACAAAAAAAAAGTACATTGTTATAAGAGCAGAACAATGATCCAGGACTGACGGACTGGACATAGAAAAGCTGAAATATCTCGAGATCCTGCAATTTACACTGGGGCACCCGTACCCTTCAAATTGGAAAACTTACAGTTACTGGACGATTATCAAAAGTCTAAAATATTTTGGATTGTCTACGTGTCATTTACCTGCTTCTTACTTTTTAAACGCGAAAGTTTGTGATGATGAACGGGGTGTTTTATTACTCTTTATCGCAAAAATAACTGAAAAGATCTGGACAATTATCAAAAGTCTAAAATGTTTTGGATTGTCTACGTGTCATTTACCTGCTTCTTACTTTTTAAACGCGAAAGTTTGTGATGATGAACTGGGTGTTTTATTACTCTTTATCGCAAAAATAACTGAAAAGATTTTGTTGAATGTAACAGTAATATTATTAATTATATAGTACATCAGAATAACATATCGTCGGGGACAGTGCAAATCCGCGGAACTAGCATTGGATAGTTCCGCGTATTTGCACTCCTATTTACAGGGGAAGATTATAAGTTAATATTTTTCTCATACAAACGGCTAATGATCTCATTTTTACATGGAGAGTAATAATCCATGAGTCAGTGGGAATCTATTAAAGTCTATATTGTATATTAGTAGAAATCCATTTAAGTCTATACTGTATTGTATGGCTACATTTTCAGATACGCGGATTTATCCAATGCTAGTTCCGCGGATTTGCACTATCCCCGACGATATAGGCAACAAGTTATTAAGGGGGCAATACTAATTTTACAGGCGCCTACTAGTCTTATGGGTTGTATACACCTCTGAAGTATACAGAGAGGCTCATTTATTCCATTAAGCCGTCAAGCTATAGACGAATTTATTGGTGATTTCCCGATAACTCCCAACACACCCTTTTCAATTAATCGGCACTAAGTACTTAAAACAGTAAACAGTATTATCGTTTACCGGAGCTACTTTGTGTCGCAGCTGAATCACAGAGCACGGAACCGCCGCGCAAGTGCCATGAGCACTAATTGCTAAAGTCCAGTCGCGGAGCAGGAAGAATTTCGTACAATGACCTTTTTACCTACTGACAGTGGTCACAAACATTTTTGTATTAAGTGCGGCTTACATGAAATATTTCAAGGAGAAAGTACCAACTTAGAAAAAAAAAAAATTATCATGTAAATGATGTATTTAGATTTTATATTATAAGTTATAAAAATCGAGTTACAATTAATAATACGGCAAAAATAAAATTCAAAAATCAGAATCGAATTCCTCTGTATCGGAGTCACTTTCCGAAAACGTCTCGCCTATCACATTTATTACAAAAGAATCAACAGTTTTATCTACATTTTCATCTAGTTTAACTAATTTCGATTCCTTCTTTTTTTACTTGACATACACTTGCAAACAAGAAGAAACATTACACTCTCAAGCAAAGGTTTACAATCCCTGAGGACGGCGGCCATTGCATCTGTGCGAGCGAGACTCATTCTATTTACGCGGGAGTGCTTCATGGCCAGACTTTACTGACATAGCCAAAGAATTGTGATACGAGCAGGAAATATGACAAGGTGTGGTTATGACAGGTGGAGTGAGGCAGTGACTGAGTGGCGTCCATGAATCCAACTAAAAGCCTGTTCAGAGCTTGATGACTGAAAAGTAGGATTACCACATACCCCTTCGACTTTCGCTACCAGCGTGGGTACCGTATAGTATAGGTCTAAATAGGCTTTAAGTCAGGAAAAGGCAAGGAGACCGACCGCGTCTCTATGCCTCGCCTTAGTTGAGTAGTCCAAATAATTATGTTTTTCGACTACTCTGCTGTCTTTATCTATTTAATTTCGTTGCGGGATTCAATACTGAATCGATTCACTGGGATGTTCCCGGGACTCGTCGAGCTTCTGCTACAGAATCTGAGAATCTGGCGGTGGCACATTCCGTATTTTAACGCGCCGACGACGGTCGTTTTACGAACAACAGCACACAATACTCTCTTTGTCTGAAATTCGTTTAAAGCGCGTCATCTGCCCTACGTCGGCGCGTTATAAAAACGCCGTTTTGTAAAGGCCCTTACAGTCGTTGGGAATAGTGTGGCGGGCTTGTCCCATAAAAAATACTATCATAGGTACCCAAAAGCCTAGGTACTAACTTCTTCTTCCCAGTAACTTCCTCTTGATTCCGGGTCTCGGGAGTTTTAGTGGTTGGAAACAGTATGGCAGGGTTGACATGCATGAGGCGGCGGAGCGCGCGCGGGAGGACGATCCTCTCGCTGCGCCGCTCCGCAGACGAAGGCGAGGTCGGAGAAGACGCCCTCTTCTCCCTCCTCGAGGCGCGGGGGCGCCTCCGCCCGCATTGCACACGTCACCACCATCGTCGGAGGTTCCCGGCCCTCCCCCAACGGGGGGGGCGTGAAGGGCCCGCTGTGAAGGCGGGCGGTCGTCGGAGGTGGACTGGACGTAAAGGCTACGCCGATCTCCCAGTCCACCCCCACTAAGACGCTGCGGGAATTTCAGTGCTGGGTTGTTCTAGTGGGTATACCGGGCTTGCCCGGGGAGTCCCACATACCCCTCCCACTTCCCCGAGTGAGAGGGTATGCGTATCGCATTTTTTCCCAGCCGAAAAAAAAAAAAAAAAAAAAAAAAAAAAAAAGGGTTGACATGCATGAAATATCTGGGCCTGATACTGGACAGCAGGTGGCGCTTCGGCCCGCACTTCAGCGGGCTGTCGACGCGCCTGCTGAAGGCCGCCGGCGCCCTGTCATGGCTCCTCCCGAACCTGGGGGGCCCCAGCTCGCAATGCCGGCGCTTGTATGCCGGCATCCTAAGGAGTATAGCCCTCTACGGGGCCCCAATCTGGGCGGACTCCCTTAGCAGGAGGGAGAATGCGACAGCCATCCGCAGGCCACAAAGGGCCATTGCACACCGGGTGGCGAGGGCCTACCGATCGGTAGGCTTTTCGGCGGCGTGCGCTCTGGCGGGCACCCCTCCTTGGGAGTTGGAGGCGTGGGTGCTCGCCAGAGTCTAGGAATGGACGGCGCGCCGAAAAGCGCTCGGGGAGCGCCCTGTCGCGGAGGAGCGGGAGGCAGTACGGAGGGAGGCGAGGGACGCTATCATCGTCCATTGGACGGAGGACCTCGCCTCCGCCACCTTTGGTCGCCGTACCCTGGACGCGCTCGGTCCAGTTCTGCGGGATTGGCTCGAGCGGCCACACGGCTTCCTCTCCTTCCGTCTGGTGCAGGTCTTGTCTGGCCACGGCTGTTTCGGCACGCACCTGCACCGGATCGGGAGGGAGGAGACACCGGCGTGTCACGACTGCGGCGCGGTGGAGGACACGGCGCAGCACACACTGGAGGTGTGCCCAGCTTGGTCCGAGCCGCGTCGCAGTCTCACTGCGGAGATCGGACAGGACCTCTCCCTTCCCAGCGTGGTCAGATGCATGCTGGGGAGTGAGGAGTCCTGGGCCGCGGTAGCCTCCTTTTGCGAGGATGTCATCTCGCAGAAGGAGGCGGCGGAGCGCGCGCGGGAGGACGATCCTCTCACTGCGCCGCTCCGCAGACGAAGGCGAGGTCGGAGAAGTCCTCTTCTCCCTCCTCGCGGTGGTGATGGGCGGGCGACAGGCGCGGGGGCGCTTCCGCCCGCATTGCACGCATCACCACCATCGTCGGAGGTTCCCAGCCCTCCCCCAACAGGGAGGGCGTGAAGGGCCCGCCGTGAAGGCGGGCGGTCGTCGGAGGTGGACTGGACGTAAAGGCTACGCCGATCTCCCAGTCCACCCCCACTAAGACGTTGCGGGAATTTCGGTGCTGGGTTGTTTTAGTGGGTATACCGGGCTTGCCCGAGGAGTCCCACATACCCCTCCCACTCCCCCGAGTGAGAGGGTATGCGTAACGCATTTTTTCCCAGCCGGAAAAAAAAAAAAGGGTTGACATGCATACACGGTGGAGCACATTGTGTAGGTGTGCCCCGCTTGGGTGGGGCACCGCCGTGTCCTCGAAGCGGCGGTAGGCGGCGAGGAGGTCACTATAGGCGGCGGTAGGTTGGTCCAAGCCAAGGTACGGAGCGAGACGGAAGGGGACGCCGTCACCTCCTTCTGCGAAGCAGTCATGCTTGCGAAGGAGGTGGCGGAATGGGAGAGGGAGAGAACCTCTCGTCCCGGCCGCCGTGGTAGACGCCGCGGGCGTCGGACGCCACCTATAGTGACCTCCGGCCACTATACCTGGCCTGTGGACGGTGAGCTATGGGTGGCTCGCCATCCGTCCGTCTCATGACGACACGCCGTGTCAACGGCGCGTTAGTGTTCCACGCGCGCCTCAAAGAGAGTCAGCACACAGAGGAGCCCGAAAGGGCCGACGCCTGCCGGAGTCGCGGGACTAATCGAAAGAGATACCGTGGCTCCGGAACACAAAGGGCACATGAAGGAACATGGATGGGTTTTAGTCAGTAGAAGTCTGACACTCCCTCCCGCTCCGCCCAGAGCGGGGGAAGTCATTTGATGATTTCCCATGCCTAAAAAAAAGGGTTGACACGCATGGTTTGCAGTTTTGACAAAGCAGAGGGCATTGTCAAAATTTTCTAAAAAACTAGCAGTGCTCGCCGAGTTGGCTCTAAGCTCTATTCACTAAACCCTGTACGTGCCTCCAGCAATAGTTGACGGATTTATTAATTGTATCGAGTTATGCCGACGCCGTCAATACGGTTTAATATTGGAAGTGATGGAAGATTATTTTAATTGACATGTGTTTACTTATTTAAACTAGGTGGTGAGTGGATTAAAAGCGACCTACATGCTTTGCATTTGATTGAAGGAAGATTAATATGTTTGGATCGCTGTGATGATGTCTTTGTGTTAATCCGGGGGTTTTGGTGTACATTAAGTTAAAACAGCATATACAAAGTTTCTTATAGGGAAAATTAAGTTACTCTTTAGTGATGACGGAAGACCAACCTGCGATCCAAGACTGCGGAATTTGTCCGAAAGGTTCACCTGAATCGCAAGAGGGCATCAGTCAGAGTCTGAGTCTGCCTTCTGTTCCACTCAGAGCGGAAAAGTCATTTGATGATTTCTCATCACATTTATGGTGATGAGAAATCATCAAATGACTCTCTTGAAAAACTGCTGTTCAAAATGGGAAGAAGAAAAAAGATTCTTCTCATCTGTCTCAATAGAGTCTCACGCAATACCAGCGTAAACAACAATTTTCCACAATTCGAGTTGGAGACAGAACCATACGCTATATTTAACTTTTCACACCAAAGTATGACATCTCCACGAAACTACAAGCCAGAATAAGTCCTCCACCAGTAATGAAATCCAGAAACCGACTAGATATATTAAAATGCCTGTCATCTACTCTGACACACATGTCAGCCGGCGACCGAACACAGCTGTGGCCACAAAAAACCTCATGCACGACATACATTGCCGGTTTTGTAAGGACAGAGCTTCATGATGTGTGACGTGCTACATGAGTGGCACGCAATGTGTGAGGTACATAGGAAGCGAGCGACATGACGAAGATGGATTAATTTCAGTTTGAGTGGCACTTTGGAGCGGATTTTTTGGTGAAATGTGTGATTTGATTTTGGAACAAATATGATTTTTTTCAAGGGCTAAATAATAACAGCCGCACAGGTCGATCTGCAAGGTTAAGCAACGCTTGCCGAGGTTGATCTGTGGATGGGTGACCATCTTAATATACCGAGTTTCCCCGTGTTGGTCCCGGCTGTCATTTAGAGATCTTTGGCAGTCGTTACGGATAATCAGAAGCCAGAAAATCTGACACCAGTCTTGCCAAGGAGTACCGTGTTACCCACTTAACGGGTTGTGGAGGTCTCGTAGGTAGCCGCTCCAAGTTAAATACTGGTAATTAGCTGAATCCGGTTCGACTGAAAGCCGACCCCAATATATGTAGTTGGGAAAAGGCTAGGCAGATGATGATGTTCTTTTTCAAGGGCATGCGTTGTGAAGGGTTATTTTCAGAATTAACAGTGGCTGTTTGGCTTAATTCAACGAAATTGTAAGTTGTTGAAATGTCTGTCGGATCAATAGAAACGGGTATAAGTATGAGGAGTTTTTCAGGATACACTACATCCACATCATACTAGACTACGTAAAAAAAATATGACATAATGATGTGTCGTAAAACCGAGTAAGAAGAGATTAGAGAACCTCTTTAACCTACTAAATAAGGGGTTGGCGATTTCAAACCAATATGAGCCTATAAGCCACTATCATTTATGAGCTTAGAGTCAGGACAACAAAATAAGTATATTAGCTGATCGGACAAACGTTGTTAAGGCGGGGTTGCAGTACTTTTTAAGATTTTTGAACGTCTGAAAATCTTATTAATTATGAGTTTTTTAATAAATAAAAATCATTACATAAAAATTAAACATACCCTCAAGTAAATCGTAAAGATAGAAACGCGATTTAGAATGATTGGCTCGATACTTTTTTTAATCAAACATGACACTAAATTACAATTTTAAACGTGTACTGCTAAGAGATTTCATCACGAATATATATAAAAGTTATATAAATAGATAGAGCTTTTTATTTTGAAGTAAATGTTGAAACCAGATTGTGTAATTTCTTTATCAGTTTTCGCCAATAAGAAAAAACAATCAAAATTTAGGCATTATTTCGCTCGCCGGACAGTCGCTGTTGTTCGTCAAAACACACAGTACTGCAACCTCGCCTTAAGCCATATATAAAGAAACCGGCCAAGTGCGAGTCGGAATTGCACACGAAGGGAAATCACGGTTGCTGTATGGGAACCCTCTTTAATATTTATTTGATTCTCTTATATGGGTTTCGTAGCCAAATGGCAAAAAACGGAACCCTTATAGATTCATCATGTCTGTCTGTCTGTCCGTCCGTATGTCACAGCCACTTTTTTCCGAAACTATAAGAACTATGCTGTTGAAACTTGGTAAGTAGATGTATTCTGTGAACCGCATTACGATTTACACACAAAAATGAAAAAAAAGCAATAAATTTTGGGGGTCCCTATACTTACAACTGAAAAAAAAGAAGTTTTTTTTTCATCGAACCCATACGTGTGGTGGGGTATCTATGGATTATGGTCTTCGAAAATGATATTGATGTTTCTAATATCATTTTTTTCTAAATTGAACAGTTTGCGCGAGAGACTTCCAAAGTGGTAAAATGTGTGTCCCCCCTGTAACTTCTAAAATAAGAGAATGATAAAACTAAAAAAAATATATGATGTACATTACCATGTAAACTTCCACCGAAAATTGGTTTGAACGAGATCTGGTAAATAGTTCTTTTTTTAATACTACGTCATAAATTGAAAACCGCAACTATTGCTTTTTATATATACCTACAGATTTGTACGGAACCCTCGGTGCGCGAGTCCGACTCGCACTTGGCCGGGTTTTTTAGTTTTTGTTGTTATAGCGGCAACAGAAATATGTACATAATCTGTAAAAATTTCAACTGTCCAATCTATCACGGTTCATGAGATACATCATAGTGCCTGGTGACAGACGGGCGGATGGACGGACGGACAGCGGAGGCTTAGTTATAGGGTTCCATTGGTTACCCTATGGAACCCTAAAAATAGCCCACGACCTTTTTTTTCAGGCCTACCAAATTTAGACGAAAAATTTCATAAAAATCGGTCAAGGCAGAGAAGTTTGATGACAAACATCGTGTCACTAGATTTTTATTCTCGTGAAGTGCGGTTTATTGACATAATTTTAATTAAAAAAAACTATCTCGCTTTAAAAGTTACCTATCAGTGTAGAAGCACTCTGCTTTTACATTATACCCATTTGATAAAATAGAACTAGTTCGTTGTAGATAACGTTTACGTCATGGTTTGCGTCAAACTGAAAATTGAATCTTTTACGATGCGACGTGACGCAGGCAATATTACAGCGCACTTAACAAGTTTAAAGGGAGAGAAATATGAAATATAACCATTTAGTATCACTTTATTTGCTTTGTACATTAAACTAAAAAATATTGTTTTTTGGTTGGGTAACATGTTTTTAGGTTTTAGTCTGGATTTACGACAGTGGGCTCGTATGGTCTTAAAAACCCAACGGGTGTGATGTGGGTGTCATACACCTCTGTCTTACGCTTCGGGCACACAGGTGTGATGTTATGTTTTAGCACATTATGTAATTGATTTAATTTATTTTTGTATGTGACTTGTCTCCTAAACATTTAGTTCGGCCGGTAATTACATCATGGAATAATTAAAACAATAGTATAAATCAATATATTGCTTTAAACCTTCACGGTCACTAATATTGTGATAGTTAATAACGGGATTGCTACCATGTACTTTTCTATTTGCTTTCTGTTACTTCGTGATCATGGCGCTTGCAACACTGCCGATATATCGGAAAATTGTAAATAAAAAGGTACATGGTAGCAATCCCGTTATTCTAATATAAATCAAACTTTTCCTTTACTGATTGACTTAGTGACTGACAAACAATGCGCAGCCAAAACTACCTAGTGGTCGTAGAAATTTCGGGAAACTCTTTCTTAGATCAAATTTCGGGAAACTCTTTCTTAGATCAAATTTCGGGAAACTCTTTCTTAGATCAAATTTCGGGAAACTCTTTCTTAGATCAAATTTCGGGAAACTCTTTCTTAGATCAAATTTCGGGAAACTCTTTCTTAGATCAAATTTCGGGAAACTCTTTCTTAGATCAAATTTCGGGAAATCATCTACTCCTCAAAGAACCTACATGCAAAGTTTCAGCACTCTACGACTAATAGTTTCACTCAGTCACTCAGTAACGGAAGAATCCTACTAATATTATCAATGTGAAAGTTTGTATGTTTGTATGTTTGGATGTTTGTCCGTCAATCACGCAAAAACGGCTGAAGGGATTTGGATGAAAGAACAATGGTCAAATTTCTATAGGAGCTGGACCTTACTTTTATTTTTCATGTCCCAAAATAAGCTTCATTTAGATTGGTTTGTTCTAATGTTGGATACATCATCCCGTTTGAAAATCATTTCTAAATAGCCACATTTTTTTGGAAAAGCGTAAATTATACTTTTGAGTTTTGAAGCAACAAATATCTTTTATCCGACTGTTGCGTAGCCTAAAAGTGTACTTAGCGATAAGCAAAGAGGGTAATTAGCGATCTCGTTTCTATTTGTTGCGATTTCTATTTAAGAATTTCCCAGAAAATAAGGCATCTGTCAAATGAGATGCAGATGATTGCCGGGTGTAAATCAATGGCGCGGGTCGATGACCACAGATTAGGTAGCTTGTCGATGATAAATGACGTTCCATTGTACGAAATTGAACGAAACGCTTTCACTTAATTATCTTTTATGACAAAGATCTAATGCATAATAAATCAACATAGTAGTGATATGGTGCCTAAATACTAATTTAAACAAAAATAGTTAACAACTATTCAGTAAAAAAATAATATTCATAGTCTTTGAATAAAAAGTCATTTCATACGCGAAATGAATCGTCAATAGGTGCGTTCTGAAACTATTATTCGAAAATAATTTAGAAAAAAAGACAAAAACTAAAATAAGGATAACTTTTTTTTGTGGCCACTTAAAAAGATATTTCTTGTGTTTTTTATGAACTTAAAAAATAAGAGAATTTTTCATATATATAGCATTTAGGGACACTATCGTTTCGACGCCAGGTACGTTTTGGCCAACCTTCTTTGGCACATATGTAGGTCGCATCCTGGAATAACACATAGGCTACTTTTTATCCCGGTAAAATACATGAACTAATGGAGACAGAGGAAGAAGTGGAAGTCCAAAGTTTCTGCTACCTTAGTACTTCAGATTCAAAAGTACCAGGAGTACAGAAACATGTCGAAATTTTTTACCGGGCTAGAATTTTGTTACATGTGCTAAAAGATTCACAAGTACCAGTAGACTAGCAACATGTCAAATTATTTTTGGGAAAGATTTTTTTTTATTATCAGAGCAGAAACGGGTCAAACGTATTTTCGAGACTGGAACTCCGAGCGCTACAGATTCACAAGGAGAGCAGAAACATATCGAGGTATTCCGGGGTCGGAATTACGAGCGCTACAGATTCACAAGTACCAGGAGAGTAGTAACATTTCGGAAGTTTTTTTGGAGCTTGATATGAGCGCTTTAGATTCACAAGTACCAGGAGATCAGTAACATTTCGGTAGTTTTTTTGGGGCTTGATATGAGCGCTTTAGATTCACAAGTACCAGGAGATCAGAAATATTTCGAAGCAACGCTATACATTCACAAGTATCAGGAACGCAGAAACATTTAGAGATATTTTCGGTGCCGTAATTGTGAGCGCTAAAGATTTACAAGTACTAATAAGTAATTAGTAGGATAGTAGGACTTTAAGAGTAGTCCAGTTTTTCTTGAAATTGAGATAAGACGAGATGAGATGAGATGGGATGAGATGAGATGAGATGAGATGGGACGAGATGAGATGAGATGAGATGGGATGAGACGATTTAGGATGGGATGGGATGAGATGAGATGAGATGAGATGAGATGAGATGAGATGAGATGAGATGAGATGAGATGAGATGAGATGAGATGAGATGAGATGAGATGAGATGAGATGAGATGAGATGAGATGAGATGAGATGAGATGAGATGAGATGAGATGAGATGAGATGAGATGAGATGAGATGAGATGAGATGAGATGAGATGAGATGAGATGAGATGAGATGAGATGAGATGAGATGAGATGAGATGAGATGAGATGAGATGAGATGAGATGAGATGAGATGAGATGAGATGAGATGAGATGAGATGAGATGAGATGAGATGAGATGAGATGAGATGAGATGAGATGAGATGAGATGAGATGAGATGAGATGAGATGAGATGAGATGAGATGAGATGAGATGAGATGAGACGAGATGAGATTTTTCTCACCACAATCCTACTAACTATTAAAAAAAACCAGTCCAAGTACTTTCGAAGCTGGAAATATGAGCGCTAAAGATTCACAAGTAACAGGAGAGCAGAAACATGTCGAAGTATTTTTGGGGCTGAATTTGTAAGTGCCAAAGATTCTCGAGTACCTAATAGCAGAGCAGAAACATGTCAAAGTATTTATGGTAGTTTTTTTTACTGGAAAATAGATGGCTTTCATTGCAAGCGATTCAAAAGTACCAGGATAACAACAACATGTTGGAGTATTTCTGAGGCTGGAAATATGAACGCTAAAGATGCATAAGTACCGGGAGACCAGACACATGTTTAAGTATTTTTGAGCAATATTTTTTTTTATTTTTTTTTGGGCTTAATTGCAAGCGGTTTGGATTTAAAAGATACCAGGAGAACAGAAACATGTTGAAGTAACATTGAGGCTAAAAATATGAGCGCCAAAGATTTACAATACCTGGAGTTTTTGCGCAAGAATTTTTCTGGGCTGGAATGGTGAAAGCTATAGATTCACAAGTACTAAGATAGCAGAAACATGTTCAAATTTATTCGGTGCTGAAATTGTGAGCTGTTAGGATTTCCCATCCCTAAAAAGGATTCAAAAGTAACAGGAGAACAGGAACATTGCGAAGTTTTTTCCGGGCTGGAAATATGAGAGCTAAAAATTTACAATTACCAGGAGACCAGAAACATGTCGCAATATTTTCGAGCCTAGAATTGTGAGAGGTTAGGATTTAAGAGTGCCGGGGGAGACCAAAAACATGTCAAAGTATTGCCAAGGCTGGAATTATGAGCGCTACAGATTTACAAGTTGATACCAGAATACCAGACAATCCTACTAATATTATAAATGTGAAAGAAGTTTGTATGTTTGTATGTTTGTATGTTTGTATGTTTGTATGTTTGTATGTTTGTATGTTTGTATGTTTGTATGTTTGTATGTTTGTATGTTTGTATGTTTGTATGTTTGGATGTTTGTCCGTCAATCACGCAAAAACGGCTGAAGGGATTTGGATGAAATTTGGCACATATGTAAGTCGCATCCTGGAATAACACATAGGCTACTTTTTATCCCGGTAAAATACATGAACTAATGGAGACAGAGGAAGAAGTGGAAGTCCAAAGTTTCTGCTACCTTAGTGCTTCAGATTCAAAAGTACCAGGAGTACAGAAACATGTCGAAATTTTTTACCGGGCTAGAATTTTGTTACGTGTGCTAAAAGATTCACAAGTACTAGTAGACTAGCAACATGTCAAATTATTTTTGGGAAAGATTTTTTTTTATTATTAGAGCAGAAACGGGTCAAAGGTATTTTCGAGACTGGAACTCCGAGCGCTACAGATTCACAAGTACCAGGAGAGCAAGCATTTTCTGCGCTGGAATTGTGAACGCTCTGAATTTGTGAGCGCCAAAGATTCTCGAGTACCAGGAGAGCAGACATATGTCAAAGTATTTTTGGTCAGGTTTTTTTTTTGCTGGAAAATAGATTGGCTTTCATTGCAAGCGTTCATGTTTGTATGATTGGATGTTTGTCCGTCAATCACGCAAAAACGGCTTAAGTGATTTAGATGAAATTTGGCACATATGTAGGTCACATCCTGAAATAATACAGAGGCTACTTTTTATCCCGATAACATACATGACTTAATGGAGACAGAGGAAGAAGTGGAAGTACAAAGTTTCTGCTACCTTAGTACTTCAGATTCAAAAGTACCAGGAGAACAGAAACATATCGAAATTTTTTACCGGGCTAGAATTGTATTACGAGTGCTAAAAGATTCACAAGTACCAGGAGACCAGTAACATGTCAAATTATTTTAGGGCAAGTTTTTTTTTATTAGCAGAGCAGAAACATTTCGAAGTATTTTCGGGACTGGAATTCCGAGCGCTACAGATTCACAAGGAGAGCAGAAACATATCGAGGTATTCCGGGGTCGGAATTACGAGTGCTACAGATTCACAAGTACCAGGAGAGTAGTAACATTTCGGAAGTTTTTTTGGAGCTTGATATGAGCGCTTTAGATTCACAAGTACCAGGAGATCAGTAACATTTCGGAAGTTTTTTTGGGGCTTGATATGAGCGCTTTAGATTCACAAGTACCAGGAGATCAGAAATATTTCGAAGCAACGCTATACATTCACAAGTATCAGGAACGCAGAAACATTTAGAGATATTTTCGGTGCCGTAATTGTGAGCGCTAAAGATTTACAAGTACTAATAAGTAATTAGTAGGATAGTAGGACTTTAAGAGTAGTCCAGTTTTTCTTGAAATTGAGATAAGACGAGATGAGATGAGATGGGATAAGATGAGATGAGATGAGATGGGACGAGATGAGATGAGATGAGATGGGATGAGACGATTTAGGATGGGATGGGATGAGATGAGATGAGATGAGATGGGATGAGATGAGACGAGATGAGATTTTTCTCACCACAATCCTACTAACTATTAAAAAAAACCAGTCCAAGTACTTTCGAAGCTGGAAATATGAGCGCTAAAGATTCACAAGTAACAGGAGAGCAGAAACATGTCGAAGTATTTTCGGGGCTGAATTTGTAAGTGCCAAAGATTCTCGAGTACCTACTAGCAGAGCAGAAACATGTCAAAGTATTTAGGGTAGTTTTTTTTACTGGAAAATAGATGGCTTTCATTGCAAGCGATTCAAAAGTACCAGGATAACAACAACATGTTGGAGTATTTCTGAGGCTGGAAATATGAACGCTAAAGATGCATAAGTACCGGGAGACCAGACACATGTTTAAGTATTTTTGAGCAATATTTTTTTTTATTTTTTTTTGGGCTTAATTGCAAGCGGTTTGGATTTAAAAGATACCAGGAGAACAGAATCATGTTGAAGTAACATTGAGGCTAAAAATATGAGCGCCAAAGATTTACAATACCTGGAGTTTTTGCGCAAGAATTTTTCTGGGCTGGAATGGTGAAAGCTATAGATTCACAAGTACTAAGATAGCAGAAACATGTTCAAATTTATTCGGTGCTGAAATTGTGAGCTGTTAGGATTTCCCATCCCTAAAAAGGATTCAAAAGTAACAGGAGAACAGGAACATTGCGAAGTTTTTTCCGGGCTGGAAATATGAGAGCTAAAAATTTACAATTACCAGGAGACCAGAAACATGTCGCAATATTTTCGAGCCTAGAATTGTGAGAGGTTAGGATTTAAGAGTGCCGGGGGAGACCAAAAACATGTCAAAGTATTGCCAAGGCTGGAATTATGAGCGCTACAGATTTACAAGTTGATACCAGAATACCAGACAATTGATAAATATATTTTTCGACCAGAATCGTGAGCGCTAAAAATTCACAAGTACCTTCCAGGGAACCACCAACATGTCGAAGTAATTTTGGGACTCACTATCTGGATACCAGAATCATTAAGATGCTTACAAGAATGACAATATGAGGCAATTAAGTTGCGCACCAGTTCTAAAGTCTACGCAGACGAAGTCGCGGGAAGAAGCTAATTGATAAATATATTTTTCGACCAGAATCGTGAGCGCTAAAAATTCACAAGTACCTTCCAGGGAACCACCAACATGTCGAAGTAATTTTGGGACTCACTATCTGGATACCAGAATCATTAAGATGCTTACAAGAATGACAATATGAGGCAATTAAGTTGCGCACCAGTTCTAAAGTCTACGCAGACGAAGTCGCGGGAAGAAGCTAGTTGATAAATATATTTTTCGACCAGAATCGTGAGCGCTAAAAATTCACAAGTACCTTCCAGGGAACCACCAACATGTCGAAGTAATTTTGGGACTCACTATCTGGATACCAGAATCATTAAGATGCTTACAAGAATGACAATATGAGGCAATTAAGTTGCGCACCAGTTCTAAAGTCTACGCAGACGAAGTCGCGGGAAGAAGCTAGTTTTATATATTAGGACTAGCTATCCCCCACGGCTTCGCTCCCGTCAAATGGCTACCCTACCTACCCATAATTATTGCTTTTAAACCTTTCCTGTATTCTGGCGAACTAAACAAAAAAAGAATTACCGAAATCGGCCCAGCCGTTCTTGAGTTATAAAATTACAATGAAAAGTGGCATTGATTTTTATATAAATTGATAACTTAATTCAAACCAACAGAAATAATCTTACTTGTTTCGTACTTTAAAATTTGTCACCCCTTTACCAGGAAATCAGTTTCACTGGTCTGGTTAGCGTCTACTGGGAAATGCATCGCTTGCACAGACTAAAATTGGTTATTTTGGTCTGTATCAGGAACTGCATTTAGGAGAAACGGAATAGAATTAGACTGACATGATGATGGCGTTACATTTGAAGCTATGCGATACATTTTATGTTATTAGTTTGAATATGTGGGGGAAAGTTCCTTCATAAACTGTTCTCTCACGCATGTTATGCGTAAGAGAACAGCTTCTCTGATGCGCCGGATTTGGGGCGAACGGAATCCTAAAGATCATTTCTGAGAGGCCAGAGTCTGCTGCAGTGCTGGGGAGATTTATGCAGCTTCATGTGTCAGCTTCAAGATGTATGCTTAATTATTATTGTGTTTGTTGACTTTTTAATATTTTCTATTTTAATGTATTTTTAATTTATTCTTATTTTTTTTTACATGGTTATTTTAGACATAATGTTTTAATTGTTTGAATTTAATTTTCATGATTGATTTGTTTTTGTTATTTTTTTTTTAAATTTAGACTAACATAGTTTTAAAACCTTTGTTACTGACAATTATGGACATTTTAAGTCTGAAAACAAATTAATTGAATAAATATTCTCTTAGTGTAGAGTAGGTACTTAAGCGGTACCAAACACTTTGCAGGATAAAGTAGCTTATAATAACGACAACCTGTAACAATAAAAATAATGTAGCTGACAGTGAATGAATTATCATTATCGGGTCACTAACTCTCTTTTCTTTCATATCGCTTCTCACACAATCCATCCATCTTTTCTTTGGCCTCCCTCTCCCTCTCCATCCATCCACATTTATGTTCATTACTCTTTTAGTTTAATGCGTTTCCGCTCTCCTTTTCACATGACCATACCAAGATAAGCGATTCCCTTTTAACTTTTAGTGTCCATATTCCACCAAAAATAGTGATACTGACAGTTTGTGAACGTAGTAAACTGATCGCGATCACAAGATCGCGTTCATTGGTGGAATCCACCCTTATTCTCATCTGCCTCTGTGGTCGAGTGATTTAGGCGTTTGTCTTGTGACCTGGCGGTCGTGAGTTCGCTTCCCACGGGAAAGCATACTTTGTAAAGCTGTTTTCCAGTTTGGCTAGGACATTGCAGGCTTGAATCACATGATTGTCTGATAAAAAAAGATAATTCCGTGCTTCGGAAGGCGCGTATAAGCCGGTGGTGTCGGCTACCAAATAGCGTTCGTCAAGTAAGCCGTGTCAGAGGCCATTGAGCTGGTTTAGGAACTCTGACACTAGGGTGTGTGGCGTTGTTAGATCACACGATAAGAAATAAAGAAAGATTCTCGTCATAACAGTTAGATAAGAATATCTTAGCTATCAATATGACAAGGGTTTAATCACATCAGTAACTCAGCAGTACCTACGTAACTCTTGGCCCATACTGTACTGTCATCATCAAAACGAACACTACTGAGAATATAGTTTAGTAAAACTGTCTTGATTGTTATTGTCTTGTTATTTTACTAATTAATTATGGATGCAATTTTTGAATTAATGTGCGCGTTCGGCGGTAGGCGTTCTCAATGAATGTTGAAGATTGTTATACATTTTATTAGTATATTTTTTTCAAATCTGGTTTAGATTTATTTTCAAAATTCACAGTTAGTATATTTATTTCAAGTAGTATGCCCATGTATGTCAACATTTTCAGTTGAAAGGAGAAGAACACAACATTTTATTTTATATATAGCGCTACGGAATCTTCCCTCAATTAAATTTGTCAAGCGTTGGTTACCATTTTAAAGGAAATTTTGGCAAATATTAATTATTTCATGAATTTTCCTCATCAAATCCCATTAAACTCAGCTTAAGAACATACATTTGTTGAGTTCTAAGAACATGTCAATGTAACATCGTCACTAGATATTATTTCACGACGGATTCCAAGAATGATGCGCACGCGACGACATGTGCGTACGAGTACGAGGAACACAACGAAATAGTAACACTCACTGCTACTGTTTAACTGTTTTATTAGTGCATTTGTCAAAAGTACCTACGAAAAAGAGTGTCCGTGGAGTTTCTTTCACGTTCTTCTCTATAGAGATCTACTCTTTGGAACGTGCAAATAGCTTCATGTTTTTGGCTGTCCGACCTTGACATTTCAAAAGTGCCTATAAAAATGTTCTTTGAATCTTTGACTCTTTGAATCATAAAACAATTTGAGGTCACAGATTCGATTGCTGCAGGTCTAAAAAGGCCTGTTTAGTAGAATCATAATATATTATCTTTAACATTAGGTTAACATCAGGGTTAACATTAGGTTCACGGTTGATTGGAAAAAATTAAATGTTTCGGGTAGTTTGACGTGCTTGCTGATTCTACTAAACAGGCCTTCTTAGACCCGCTGGTTTGGACTAGATGTTTGTAAAAAAAATCGCATGCGTCTGAAATAAAGTTGGTATACAAAACCATGCCTTCTTCTTCATTTTCTTATCTAGAAAAAAATCTATTGCTGTTATTTGTCTTGCAAAATTAAAAAACAGCGAGACCGAATTAAATAGTTATTTTGTTGTTGTGTCCGTAATTGTCAGGGTAAGTTTTATAGGCAAGAAAATTAAAAAAATAAAGGAATGTTATGCATGCATGCTTGCCAAGCCGGGGCGGGACAATTGTTATTTTATAATACCTATTACAACCTACAGTATTACATTATAATAATATAAGTACATAAAAAAATCGTCATCGCTCGTCGATCCTTGTCGACTGAAGGTGTACCCCAAAATAGATTCTCGGCATGGTTGGTCAATTTGAATAGGTATATCGTAGCATTGCATAGCATCCATTCGCAGGTCTGCTGGAAGAAATTTCTTTAGAAATATGCAGTACCTTTGCACTAATAATTATAATGGTATATCTGTACCTCTGTGTGTACATAAATGGTAAAATAAATAAAATAAAAACATTGTCCCAAAGAATACATCAGGTACCCACCGGAATTTGAGCGTTCACCGCGTTTGTCTTTTGGGGGAATACACAAATTATGTATGTGCATATGTATAAGTGAAATGCGATTGTTTCCAAGAAAGGGGCGGTCGCGACAATACCTACGGGGTAAATGAAAATGTATTTATATTTAACACCAAACTATAGATACGTTGTTCGCACTCTAAAATGACAACATGAAATGAAGCCAATTGGCCACATCGCGCTTAGTTACGCACCAACCTGTCGCGCGACACTACGTTTGTTTTGATGCCAATTTGACTATTACTTATCCTGTGACGTAACTGAAGATGTATATATTTATCTCCCTCTAGCAACAGGCATCCCGCCGTACGGTGACATATTTTCTTTCCCTTTCTTCATACGTATTAGTAGCTATCTAGTATTTTCGCCGTTTTTAAGCGCCGCGAAGTTGGTTTATGACGTGTTTATATATAATACGTCATTGTATAAATGAGATCAAACTAGCTTTTCCCCGCGACTTCGTGCACGCATATCCCGTTTGTTCCCGTAGGAATTTTGGGAAGTCCTTTCTTAGTACTCCCCTACACTTCTCAAGGAACCTACAATACCTACACGCCAAATTTCAGCTTCTTACGACCAGCAAATACAGCTGTGTGTTGTCTGTCAGTCACTCAGTAACGGAAGACGGAAGGTTTTTAGGGTTCCGTAGCCAAATGGCAAAAACGGAACCCTTATAGATTCGTCATGTCTGTCCGTCCGTATGTCACAGCCACTTTTCTCCGAACCTATAAGAACTATACTGTTGAAATTTGGTAAGTAGATGTATTCCGTGAACCACATAAAGATTTTCACACATAAATAGAAAAATAAAAACATTAAATTTTGGGGGTCCCTATGTCGGGGGTCGATACTTAGAACTGAAACACAAAAAGAATTTTCATCAAACCCATACGGGGTATCTATGGATATACATCTCATACACATATCCATGTGGGGTATCTATGGATAGGTCTTCAAAAATGATATTGTGGTTTCTAACACCATTTTTTTCTAAACTGAACAGTTCGCGAGAGAGACACTTCCAAAGTGGTAAAACGTGTCCCCCCCCGTAACTTCTAAAATTAGAGAATGATAAATCTAAAAAAAATATATGATGTATAGTACCATGTAAACTACCAGCGAAAATTGGTTTGAACCAGATGACCTAGTAAAAAGTTTTTTTTTTAATACGTCATAAATCGTAAATCGCAACTTTTGCATATAATATATACCTACAGGTTTGTACGGAACCCTCATTGTGCGAGCCCGACTCGCACTTGGCCGGTTTTTTATATATTACGATTATAAAAATATATATCATGATCAAAATCAGCAAATCAAAGCTAACTTTACTATTAATTTACAAAAACAAAAATGAAATATATATATTAGAATATTTTTGTTCACTAAATAAATGTTTCTGTCTATCAGTGCCAAGACTATTGATATATTCCACATACTTTTTTATTTCTTTAGAAAAAAATACATGTCCTAAAGTTTTATTGACTACATTTGAAACGGTCCTATATCTTAGGATTTATTAGCAGATATTCCTCCAAAATAAACATCAATACTATAATAAATCTAGCGAACTATTTTTCGTAACATAATTTACGTTTGCTGTACTAAATAAATTAATAGTATTTGGAGTATAATATTGGACAAAGGAAAGTAGAAGGTCCATTTTCTTATTTCGAGATAACTTTCAAATTCCTGAACACTCATACCAGACAAAGTTTTTATTCTGCATAGTCTTTTCCCAGCTATATTGGCGTCGGCTTCCAGTCAAACCAGACTCAGTTGAATACCAGTATTTTACGTGAAGCGACTGCCTACCAGACCTCCACAACCCATTAACTGGGTAATACGGTACTTTTCGGCAAAACTGAAATCAGATTTTCTGGCTTCTGACAAACTGTTACGACTGCCAAAGATCTACAAATAACAGCCGGGACCAACGGGTTTACTTGCTTTCCAAGGCACGGAAAAGTCTGTTAGGATTGTTAAGATTGTCACTATTCCAAAGACAAACCTTAGCAAGCGTTGCTTTAAAAATGTGGCTGTGTGGCTGTTAATATTTATGCAAGACAAAATTCGAACTCCAAAATCATCGCCTGACAACTTGAAACAAGGTTTGACCACAAAAATTAATTGAGCGTTCAGCATCGACTGTTAATTAGCCTTTACAGTCGATGCTGAAACCTCAATTAATTTTTGTGGTCAAACCTTGTTTCAAGTTGATTAATTTGTGGTTATAATAATTGTGGTTAAGCAATCACAATAGCTGAGATTTGGCAGGCAGTTTACAGGTGACTTTTATCTTCATCACCATCATAATATCAGCCGAAAGACGTCGATTGCTGGACATCGACCCTCCCCCAATAATATGCATGCGAATTTTTTATATGAAATACTTATTATCTCGTAAAAATAATGAAAATATTTTTTAAATAGCTTCATCAGCAATATACACTAATATTATAAAGCGGAAAGATTTGTTTGTTTGAATTGAAGCTCCGAAACTACTGGACCGATTTGAAAAATTATTTCAGTGTTAGACAGCCCATTTATCGAGGAAGGTTAGGTATATGCTATATATCATCACGATAAGACAAATAGGAGCGGAGTAATAATGGAAAATGTGACGCAGACGAAGTTGCGCGGGTCAGCTAGTGAAGTTATAAAGCATCAAAGATGACAATTAGAAAGAGAGGACCCGTATGGACTTTGACGTCAAAGTCCGTAACGCCTAAGCAGCTGCCATATAAAACAGCGTTTTCGCGAGAGGGACAGATATATTTGTTTAAAATTATTACATATCGTTTATTTTTCGAGTAATTTCTAAGTTAATATTTTCGAGTAAAGATTTGCAATTTATTGATGGTGGTAACTAATCTATTACTGCAACTTCTCCGATCCAGAATCGACAGTGGCAACCAAAAAAAAAAACACCGAGTCAATGAAGTTCAATGAGCCCAAGAGAAACGCTTCAAGTGTCTTGGATACCGAAACGAAATTAATTAGAAAATAACAGTAGAGAAGTAAGAAAAACATAATTTACAGTGTTACTCCCTTTGGATAACTAATTAAGGAGCTCGTGGCTAAATAATAACAGCCGCACGGGTCGATCTCCAAGGTTAAGCATCGCTTGCCAAGGTTGGTCTGTGGATGGGTGACCATCTTAAAATATCGAGGGTTCTCCGTGCCTCGTTAAGCCGTTGATCCCGGCTGTCATTTGTAGATCTTTGGCAGTCGTTACGAATAGTCAGGAGCCAGTCTTGCCAAAAAGTACCGTTTAACCCAGTTAATGGGTTGTGGAGATCTGGTAGATAACCGCTCCGCGTTAAATACTGGTACTCAGCTAAATCAGTTTGGCTAAAAGTAAAGAAGACAAACTGGTTAAGACTACTTCCAGTGATTCACTGGTGGTGGCTGTAGTGGTAGTAGTTAGGAAAAGGCTAGGCAGATGATGTCCAAGCCGCAGAAAGAAGTCTGTAAACTAGATGATACCATTGTGCGATCAGCGAGCCTTGCTCACGTACTTCTTAAGTCTTAGATGATTTGAATATCTCGAAGTCTTAAAACCTTTGTCTCGACTCTGCTTCAAACATCTCTTTTGCCAGATCCTACGGACTGGATCTTCTGTCCTCTCCTCCAACTTTGATAACTAGACGACCAGACAGGCCGGCGGCAGGTGGGATACTGTCTGTTACGGCCTAAAATCAAACGAACAGGTGGCATAGAAAACGGATTCCCAACGACATCCAAGAGTTTTTGGTATACATTGCTGCTTTTGTATTTGGCCCACTACCTATTGAGCGTAGACAACCAGCGATGGAGTTAAAGTTGTTGGTCCAGTAGTGTGAGTATCGATGTTGGTGGTAGAAGCCAAAGCGCGCGCGATGTCCAAGCCAACACGTTCACACAGAGGGTTATAATTCAAACATATAATTTATGACACTGCCAAAATCACTGAGGTGGGTCTCGGTATATTTATATGCTGTGTAACACGCCCTTTAATCTTGAATTCAGACGGTAAATTTTATTGCAGTGTAGTTACACTGACTAATATTGCACCGCAAATAACATTAAGAACTTTGTTTTCGTAATAAATGTAATTTAAAATCATACTGGATCTTCTTAGAGAACGCGTGGAAGCGGGAGTGAACTGAGGGCCAATTCTACGAATTTTCACATTCGCATCTCAATCGCAAACTGTCAAAAATGTATGAAAATTAAAGCTTTTTTGACAGTTTGCGATTTACATGCGAATGCGAAAGTTGTTTAAAAATTAGTAGAATCGGCTCTCTGATAGATTTTATAATTTTGTCATTTATTGTGTAAGGCGATAAGGCCGCCAATTGTATGTTTAAGGTTTAAGATTTCTGTACGTGTTTTAAATTTGGTGTACAATAAAGTATATATAAATAAATAACGTAGGTACCTATGAGATTCCTGCGTGTCTCAAGGTAAGCTGATTCGGCTGTCATTTGTCAAAGACCTTTTGACACACGTTACGGGTAGGTACTCAACAGTGAGATTCTGTAAACATGTCGACGTGATAACATAGGCGAAGACAGTGAGCTTTCAAGCCATTCAAACAAGTTGGAATGACAGTTTACCCCACTTATGTGAACACAGTGAGATGTCAACAGAACAGACCGGCAGATGCATAGAAATGTGATAATATTTGATTAATATTTACTATATTTATGTAGGTTTATTTGATAAATTAAGTAGTTTAAGGCTTTATTCACATATCCATTTTCTTGTTATTTCTTACACACTTTTGTCTACATTTCTTTTTTCATTCTTCCTTTCGCAGGTCTGCTGGAAGAAATTTCTTAAGAAATAAGCAGTACCTTTGTACCAATAATTATAATGTTGTATCTGTACCGTTTCTCTGTGTGTACATAAATTGTAAAATAAATAAATAAATAAATAGGTACCAGTTTTGCCAAAGGCAAAACTCTGGTTTTACCTAGTTACTGGGTTGTCGAGTCAGATAGAAAGAAAGAAAGCAAAAAAAAGAAAATTGTGTTTTTTGGCATTAAATACAAAAACTCCTTAAAATTAAGCAAAACAGATAATTAAAACTATTAATGCCAAAAGGGCCTCAGCGCCAGCTGGCAACACGAAGTATACCATCTGACGCTGATTTTCAGCTGCAGCCCACGAGTGCGATAGGCAGACACTATGTTAAATACTGGTATTTAGTTGCATCCGGTTAGACGGGAAGCCGACCCCAATATAATTAGGAAAGGCTAGAGAAAATTGATTATTGTAATTTTTCATATGGTTCTCACAGCCATGTGCGAGGCGATGATGCAATGACGTGTTTCATTATCATAATATCAGCCGACAGACGTCGACTGCTGGACATAGGTCTCCCCAAGTGTCGCCACAACGACCGGTCCAGTGCGTGTCGCATCCATCAGCTACCCGCGACCTTCACCAGTCATCGTTCCACCTTGTTGGAGGTCTTTTTTACGTCTTCCGGTAGGCAGTTGCCACTACAAAACTTTCAGCCCCATCGACCAATGTGCCCTGCCCAATGCCATGCGTTTACATTAATATGTAAACGCATGGCACTGAGCAGGGCGCTATTAATTATTCTGAAAAAGCTGAAACATTGTAATGATAAAAAAATCGTCTTTATTTCACTGTCATAATTATGTCGCGTTCCAATTGCCCGTGAAAGCTGAACTTCATCATCTGCATAGCCTTTTCCCGGGGTCGGCTTCCAGTCAAACCGGATTCAGCTGAATACCAGTGATTTACGTAGAGCGGCTGCCTACCAGACCTCCACAACCCATTAACTGGGTAACATGGTACTTCTTGGCAAGACTTGCGTCAGATTTACTGGATTCTGAAAATCCGTAACGACTGCCAGAGATCTACAAGTGACAGCCGAGACCAACGGCTTAACGTGCTTTCCGAGGCACAGAGGAAACTAGGTCTGTTAAGATGGTCACCCTTCCACAGACCATCCTTGGCCAGCGTTGCTTAACCTTAAAGATCGACCCGCGCGGCTGTTTATGTTTAGCCACGAGCTGAACATACACAGAAAATTTGCATTTTATATAGCAAAAGAATGTGCGAATGAATTTAGTTGACCAGTACCAAGTCCAATTGAAAAGATTTATAAACTCCAATATCTTCATGATCTATATCAAAGGAAAATACAGCTATCCAGACAATTAAATCCCCAATTCGCTGAAACTACTCAGTTTCAAGGAAAACAAAGATTATAATGGCAAAAGGAAGTGTTCTCCGACATTTTTTATTTGTTATTTTTCCTGTAACACACATATTTTTGTCATAGTTTATGATGGCTCGTTTAAGGGTCCGATTCTATCCCTAATAGGGTTGTAAAGATTTTGGCGGGAGAAAAGATAGAGTTCGTTGACCTTTTTTGTGTACAGAAAATCATCAAATGACTTCTCTCGGTCTAAGCTGAGTTCTTTTTGCCTTCCAGAGCCGCGTTGACTTCTGCGAACAATTCCGCTACCCCGGAGAGATCGTTAACCTGAGATAAAAATAGAAAGATCTCTTGGGGTGAAGTGAAGTAATTAGAGGTTACTTTAGATGGATACGTGTCGAGGGAATTGGTTGATTAGTGATCTTATTTGCTTGTATCTATGGGTATAATTTGAGTGTGTTGGAAGCGCCACCGCTTCCAACACACTCAAACGGAGTTGAACAACAGTGCGATTCTGTAAATCTCGCACCGTGTAAGCTTAGGTGAACTGAATGTGAAGTGAGGTGGATTGACAGCTTACTTCATGTACAGTTTACAGGGTGAGATATTCATAGAACAGACTGGCAGAGTGAAGTGAATAGGTGCAGGCATGTAACAGTAGGTTATTTGATTGTTTTTTTTTAGTTTTTCATAACTAAGAGATGAGCCAAGAACTATAAAAGAACTGGCCAATCGCGAGTCAAAAGGTTCCGAACCAATTTCATTTTTTTAACATGTTATACTAACACTTCAGACTTCTTATAGATTTTTTTTTTTTTTTATACAAAACGGGGAAACTCTTGGCCCAAATCTCACCTGATGGAAAGTGATGATTAGACCGAAGATGGAAGCGAGTTTCACCCGGAATCCTCTTACACAGAGGAACTGGCTATCATACCTCTAACTGCCAGAACACAACAATGCTGTTAACATTGTTGTTATGGCGACAGACTTAGACATGATGGTGGTAGCTTGCCAGACGGACTTAGAATAAGTCCTACCACCAACCAAACCGAGCAAAAAATTTGCCCCCGCTGGGAATCGAACCCGGGACCTCTGGGTCTGAATCAGGTGGTATAACCACTAGACCACGGAGGCGGTTAGTGTCACCTGTTTAGCACCACCCGGGGGTTTTCCTGTAATCTTTAAGTATTTATTTGGGCTTTTTTCTTGAATAATTTCAAAACTATTTATTCTAAAAATATGAAAAATAAATAGTTAAAACCCTTACACACCCTTTCGTTTCATAAATCACACGATTAAGTAAAAAAATGTTTTTTTTTTTTTTTTTTTTTTGAGTTTGACCCCCAAAAGTGATCCCATATTAAACATTTATTTATTTACCTAACACATCCGTGTTTGGGTCACAGAAGTCCACATGCATACCAAATTTCAACAGAATCGGTTCAGTAGATCCGGTGAAAACTTGCTGTGACAGACGGACAGACAAACAGACACCCTAGTGATCCTATAAGGGTTTTGTTTTTCACTGATGTCCGGAACCCTAACAACTTAATAAATAACGATTTCAATAACAGCACTGTAAGCGTCTGACGTTTCTCGCAGGTGACGTCATCCAAAGTTTTAATAAAAAAAACATAAGCGTGTAAGTTCTCTATTTTACCACCGATGTATTTCACAAATCGTACTATTTTAGCAACATCTTTCAAAGTGTCGTTGTTTCCGAACGCCAACAACCCTAATCTCTTCAAAGTTAAAGTAACCAGGCTCCTTCTGGGTAAGCTCGCTCCATCGTAGACTTTGTCTCTGTCATCTCTGACCAAGACGAAAGTCAAGAGCAAACCCATTTCAAATAAAATAAATCAAATAAGTGGGTTCATGTAAACTTTTGACAGTAGTCAAACGATAACAGGCGATTTTAATTTGTAGAGTGCTGGTGCAATATTAATATGAGTAAAAGCAAAACATGACTTTGAAGACTTGGCGCATGATTTGTTTTGTAGCTAGAATCAGGGGCACCACAAAATTAGGAATATTCCATTCATAAAACTGTTTTTACATTTTACTTAATTTAAAATACAGTCATCATTTACGTACTTCTAAAATTGTACCAACTCGTGTGGGATGTCGAAAGTCTAATTTCTTATTTTTCATTCATATCGACCTTGATACCTACTCAAAGCGAATACAGCTAATTAAGCCAGCACGCGTCGCAACTCAAGGTTGAGTAACGCTTGCCAAAGTCCGTCTTTGGATGGATAACCACCCATTGCATATACGAGATAATCCTTCGGGAATAAAAAATACGTTAAACTGTTGGTTCTTGACTGTTATTTTAAGATCTTTGATTCCGATTCAGTTGTTACCGGAAGTCAAAAGCCACAAAATTTTACTTTAATTTTACCTAGTGGTAACTTTCTGACCGGGTTGTGGTGATATGTAGTCAGTCGATCTATGTGAAATACTGATATTGAACTGTATCCATTTAGACTTTAAGTCGTTCCAACATAGTTGAGAGAAACAAGCAAAGTGATTGGTCGATCTTGATTCCCAACTATTTATTATTAATTTCACGTTCTTCAAATAAAGCAAACTTAATTGCACATTTCAAATAAAGAATGAAATCTCAACGACTGTATCTACAAATAGGTGCATTAAATTATTTGTAATCTCTGAATTATTATTTAAAATGCTTGCGTTTGTGTTGAGATAGCCATTATTTTTATTTAATCGCACTCTTTCAAGATGTATGTCTTTGCAAGACATTATTCTTTCTTTTAGTTCAGGGTTGGCAAAGCTCTCGTTTATAAAATATTCTGAACTGTGCTCGACAAAAGGAGAAAACGTGGGTGTCAAAAATACGTCAGAGAGATGACGTTAACAGGATGTGAAATAGCAGATGCAGATTCCTTTGATGGGGTCAAATATCCACTACAATGTACTTGTTTATGTAAAGTGATCATGAAAATGATTTGGTTTGTTTTTCATTAACTGGACAATAATTTGATAAGCAGAATACCATCCGGTTGTAAGATGTAAAACTTTCTACACAGACTCATAATCCAGTCACTAACATACTAATTTTAATAAGCAGATATGATTTTTTTAGGGGTCCGAACAAAAAACGGAACCCTTATAGGGTCACTCGGGTGTCTGTCTGTCTGTCCGTCTGTCACAGGCAGGTTTTCCCGTATCTACTCAACCAATTCTGTTGAAATTTGTACACATATGGACTTTTGTGACCAAAACACGGACGCGTTACGTAAATAAATTAATTTTGAGTTGGAGGGTCACTTTTGAGGCCAAAGCAGATAAATAAGTTTTTAAAAGTATATCGTGCCACATATCAAGTGAAAGTGCTTACTGTGAGGGTTAAAATCATAATTTTTTCATCATTTTAATATTAACAATATTGAAGTTATTCAATAAATAAGACCAAAAATTACCAATGGGGCCTTATCTCCAAAACTACCGAGCCTAAAATTTTGAAAAAATAAAATGCAAATAATAGCTCTATGCCTAAATATTACAGGAAAACCTATATGAAGTCTGTGTGAAAATAATATGTTGTTAGATTATGACTCCTTTGAAGAAAGTTGTTCATCTATATGCCCATATTTTTAAAGGAGTTTTTGCAATTTTTTTTTTGCCCCACACTAGTAATTTCTCCTGTATCGAGTGCGTTTGCAAACATACAATGTCACATACACAAACAGCCAGACCCGGAACAACTATCTGTAGGCCATACAAATATTTGTTCCGTGCTGGAATCGAACCCACGACACGCGGCGCAGCAGTCGATCGCTCAACCATTGCGCCAACCGTGCCATCAATAGAAAAGAGTGTCCGTGAAGTTTCTTGCACGTTCTTCTACATAGAGATCTACGCTTTGGAACGTGCAAATAGCTTCATCTTTTTGGACCGACCGACCTTGACAGTTCAAAAGTGCCTGTAAATTGTTTAATTGAAATAAATGTTTGACTTTGACTTTGACTTTGAATATGACTACAACTTTTCGTTACACTCTGCGTGCCTGTGCCTATACAAGAGGGTATTGCTACTCTATACTATAATATTATAAAGAGGTAAAGTTTGTGAGTTAGTGGGGGGAAATTTCTGGATTTACTGAACCGATTTTGATAATTCTTTTACCAATAGAATGCCACATTATTTGTGAGTATCATAGTTGTTATTATTATCCCGAAAAATACCATCCCACGAAGTGGGCACGAATCAACTAGTTTGTAATTAAGTGAAATGTCTGTAAGGCTACATACCTTATCTCACGTATGTATAGAGCGTAGCTCTTGAGCGTTGAACCGATTTAAGGCGCGTCCCCGTGCAAAACGCAGCGCTAGCCGTTTTTTGTGCAGTTTTTTGGACAAAATACTCGTTATCCAAAGGAAATATCAACTTATAAAAATACAGTAAATTTCTACATAATCTTGGCTTCAAAATGGTGGATTTTTATTTTTTTAAACTAAGGATAATGTTTAATTAATCTCCTCACAACGAAACTACAGAAATGAGAAAAAAATACTGAAAACATGGATCTTCTCGAAAACTAACGATTATTTTGATTTTGTACTTTTTACATTAATGGATAGGCAACGATGCGAACTCCCCATTTCACATCGCTATTTGTAATGCAACCAACGAAGAACAACAACAGCTCGCACATTTTTGCGATGCGACGTCGCATCACAGTTTTGTGTATGATCCCTTAATTATGAGCATTTTGGTAGAAATCTTTTTTGTATACGACCAAAATTAGATTTTCTAACGATTTTATTCAACATTCTGAGCGTATTTGCTATTGTATCTCTTGCGCTGTTATTGAGGGAAAAAATGCTCAAGGTTATTTGGTCAGGGTACGGCCTTAATAAGTATGAACAAAAATAACCTACTGGGGAGATAAAATTAGAATCATAATATTAATCACACCACAATCTGTCAAATTTCATTCTCATCTTTATCGCTAACGCATTAGGTTCAAGGTTGATTGGGAAAATTTGACAGTGACGGTTAGCGTGATGTACTTTCCGATTCTGCTAAAGTGGCCTTTTTAGACCCGCTGGACATTATATACAGCTCGATTTTTGTATGATAGCCAGTTCCTCTGTGTAAGAGGATTCCGGGTGAAACTCGCTTCCATCTTCGGCCTAATCATCACTTTCCATCAGGTGAGATTTGGGTCAAGAGTTTCCCCGTTTTGAATTAAAAAAAAAAAAAAAAATGTAGATAACGATTGCCATCCCTGTTTTAATGTCTAGTAGCCATTACTTTTCTGAGTATGTACTATTGAAATTGAAACACATTCGTTTTTTTTTTGTAGTACTTTATTGTCTTTTTGATTTATTTATCTATATGGATCTTGATTTGGTATCTAAGGTACGTTTACTTTTTTCATTATAATTTTCACTGAGTGTGTATTTCTGTTGCTGCTATATAAAAAAAAATTAATAATACGGAATCCTTCATGAGCGAGTCCGACTCGCACTTGGCCGGTTTTTTTGTTGATTTATTCATGTTTATGGATATAGATTTGGTGACTCTTCGATACCTTTATTTCTGTCAGTGTTTGTAAAAGCACTTTCTGATAAAACTATATTTCTAAATATTGGCTTGTGTTATTGCTTCTCTGGCAGTGGGCAGGGCACATTGCCCGCAGAACGGACGGTCGTTGGCGCCGACTGCGTACCGGCAGACGCTACGTTGGAAGGACTCACAAGGTGGACCGATGTCCTGAAGAAGGTCGAGGGTAGCCGATGGATGCGCGACGCACAAGACCAGTCGTTATGGCGACGCTTGGGGGAGGCCTGTGTCCAGCAGCGTAAGAAAACGAAGCTCTCTCAAATCGTGATGACCTTTTAAGAATTTTTCGGTTTGTACAGATTGGAGTTCCTTTTTCTAAAGAAACGTAATAGAAGCTGGAAATGAAAGTGATCAAAGAAAGCTGTAAAAATAGATGGTAAGCCATTGTGGTCAATGACCACGTTGCATGTGTTTGTGCGATTGCAGGGGAAGGCAAGTCCTTTATCTCGAGGGGCATCAATCTTATATTATGTAATATATACCGCGTGTATCTGACATCGACGCACAAACGATTTCCATGGGTCCAGGGCATGATTCTGGACACCCTAGACTTAGAATTTTTCGTCGGCTTTTTTCTCATTTTTTTCAAGGGTTTTTTTACTTTAGACTGCTCATAATCGTTATTCTGACCTAACCCAATGAGATTTTTAATCAAAAAATAATTAATTAACTACTTTCAGTAAAAAAAGCAATCTGAATAAAACCACGATATCTGAGCTGATACCTATTTGTGGTAATCTTGAAAAAAATGAAAAATTGAGAAAAGAACCGACGAAAAATTCCAACACTGGGATGTCCAGAATCATGCCCTGGACCCATGGAAATCGTTTGTGCGTCGATGTCAGATACACGCGGTATAGATAAAGCAACTATCTTATATACGGGATAGTTGGTACAAAATTTAGAGATCCGCAAATCACCAATACAATCTTCCAAGTTCATAAAGGCCTATGAACAAAAAAAAAAAACAGAAAAAGTCATTCCTAGAGCTTTATGAACTTAGAGCATTGTATTGATGATTTTGATGATTATAATTCTGTAACTACATATGTCTTACAGCCGTGAATAATATTTTAATCAACATACAACCTAGCACTGGCCTGCAAATTGCAAAAAACGCAAGAAATTTTGAATTTAGCGAGCTGGTTGGAGCATTCACCTTAAATCTGTAGAATGTAACAGGAGCCTAACGCAGCAGAGGTCGACGTTTTTCTTGTGGTCGGCGCCACTTAAAACACCTTTGATGACATTCGTGATATCATTCACTCCGCTTTCCTTCCAATCCTGTCACAGTTCCGGTCATTACCTCTACAGCAAAATTAACAGGATCTTACGTGTATATATACGATCTTAACAAGATTAAATGTAAAATTTAATTAACTCGTGGGCTTCAGGAATTCAGCTACTTTGAAACTGAAAAAAATCTAACAGTCTCGGTGTAGTTCCTGATTTAAATCATTTAATTATTGATTGATCTCTATATTATATTCATCAATACCAAGAAACAGAAAATTCTACATCCTAACTCACTACATAAACACGCACACAACCTACACTACACTTTTCTTCATCCCCACACTATACTAACATTATATAGATATAGAAATTACATTTTGAGTTGTTATTAAATAATTTTTCGCGACCACTGTCTGCTAAAATAATAAATAAGGAAGAACGTTATATAACCTAAGGGGTGAAGACCTGGTGTCCTGAAATACAGGCCCCAAGCCTATTTTAGGCACCAGTCTCCCATAATATACTTACTGTGTGCTATTATTCCTTGGAAATCCTTGTATCTAATGTGTGGTGTGGCGGGAAAATAAAATATCATAAACTCAAACTCAAACATTTATTTCAATTAGACCATTTACAGACACTTTTGAATTGTCAAGGTCGGTCGGTACAAAAAAAGATGATGAAGCTATTTGCACATTCCAAAGCGTGAGAGAACTATGGAGAAGAACGTGCAAGAAACTACACTTTTTTAAATCAATTGATGTACTTAATACAAAAATCATGTTAACATTATCTTTGATTGCTTCTATATGTGAGGACAATGCAAAGAACAAGAAAGTATATAATGTGTGTGTGTATATATATAACAATTCAAAAAGATAATAATTTTGTAAATGTCGTTCCGTACCCGAAGAGTGAACATACGAGTATTTAACCAAAAACCAATGTTCTTCCCAGTCATCAAATTTTCACCAAATCATTTGAGACTGTCGTTGGGAATACAAATACAAATACAAATACAAAATCCTTTATTTCAAATAGACCAGTTACAGGCACTTTTGAATAGTCAAGGTCTGTCAGTCAAATAGATGAAGCTAATCCTGCCGCGCTAATGACAAGAGCAGCAGGTTGTTCTCCAACATAACACACCCACCGACTCCTCTATCATAACCAAAGGAATATTAAAAAAAAGCTACAATATCTATGATCCACTGCAACATATCTACGGTAGTGTACATATATGTCATCGGAAAAAAAAAGCTACAATATCTACGATCCACTGCAACATATCTACGGTAGTGTACATATATGTCACCGGAAAAAAAAGCTACAATATCTATGATCCACTGCAACATATCTACGGTAGTGTACATATATGTCACCGGAAAAAAAAGCTACAATATCTATGATCCACTGCAACATATCTACGGTAGTGTACATATATGTCACCGGAAAAAAAAGCTACAATATCTATGATCCACTGCAACATATCTACGGTAGTGTACATATATGTCACCGGAAAAAAAAGCTACAATATCTATGATCCACTGCAACATATCTACGGTAGTGTACATATATGTCACCGGAAAAAAAAAGCTACAATATCTATGATGCACTGCAACATTTCTACGGTAGTGTACATATATGTCACCGGAAAAAAAAAGCTACAATATCTATGATCCACTGCAACATATCTACGGTAGTGTACATATATGTCACCGGAAAAAAAGCTACAATATCTATGATCCACTGCAACATATCTACGGTAGTGTACATATATGTCACCGGAAAAGTGTAAGCTGTAAGTTTATAAAATATCGCGTAAAATTTTGAACAAGTTTTGCTTAAAAAAGACACGTATACATTTAAGAGCGTGTATTCCGCCCACTAGCGCCGCCAATCGTTTTTTATTATTTGTGGTAAATTTAAGACACGTAGATAAAAAACCGCTCTGTAGTGCACTGAAGAAATGTATTATGTTTTGAGAGTTATGTTTTGTACTTTAGAACATAAATAGTTGCCAAAGTCGATATTTTTGCTAAAAGTGGCCACTTTTAGCAATAATTGCCGTTTTGGCTATTTAGCCATGAGTTATGTATTAAATAATAGCTGTCAAAAAATAATAGATACATTTCTTCAGTGCACTATAGAGCGGTTTTTTATCTACGTGTCTTAAATTTACCACAATTAATAAAAAACGATTGGCGGCGCTAGTGGACGGAATACACACTCTTAATATACTAAAAAATATAATACACGAAACTTTTTAATTTCGGTAGGATTTGTTGTTTTCAAAATTGTAAGTTCACAATATATCGAGAAATTATCACTATCATTATCATTCATCTGCCTAGCCTTTTCCCAACTATATTGGAGTCGGCTTCCAGTCAAACCGGATTCAGCTGAATACCAGTTTTACGAGGAGCGGCTGCCTACCAGACCTCCCCAACCCATTAACTGGGTAACACGGTACACCTTGGCAAGACTAGTGTCAGATTTTCTGGCTTCTGACTATACGTAACGACTGCCAAAGATCTCCAAATGACAGCCGGGACCAACAGCTTAAAACGTGCTTTCCGAGGCACGGAGGAAACTCGGTATGTTAAGATGGTCATCCATCCACAGACCAACGTTGGCAAGCGTTGCTTTACCTTGAACATCGACCCGTGCGGCTATTATTATTAAGCCACGAGCTCCTTTACTATAATTATCATTACATATTATAAAACAAAGTCTTTCGCCGCGTCTGTCTGTCTGTTTGCGATAAATTCAAAAACTCCTGCACTGATTTTCATGCTGTTTTCACCAATGGATACAGTGGTTCTCAAGGAAGATTTTAGTATTATATATAATTTGTCAAGCGGGCGAAGCCGCGGGTACAGAGTAATCTAATAAAGATTTATTAAATTCTAACGGAGTTTGCCATTTTTCTATGGTTTTCATAAACTCTGTTTGCCTATGATATCCCTTGTCAAGGATTTTCTGGTTTCTGAATACCCGTAACGAATGTCAAAGATGTTAAAATGCTTCACGGAGTAATCTCGGTATGTTTAGATGGTCACCCATCCAAGGACCACCCTCGGCAAACGTAGTTTAACTCGTGTGATTATTATCTTGCCACGTCTGGCCCGAAATAAATAAATGATAAAAATGTTGTTTTCCGAATAAGACAAGAAGCAAATCTTTCTAACGAAAGAAATCTTTTAATTAAATGAAGTTTCTTATTTCATCTCTCGAGAGGCGAGTGACAAAGGAATCAATATTCCGATCTAATTGAATAAAGATGCCGTGAGCGACCTAATTGAGTAAAGATCTTTAACGGATTTCAATAAAGAAGCTATCGCCTTCATTGACAAGCGGGTCAAAACAGCCACTTTAGCAGAATCGTAATATTCTGTCAAACAATTACACAACAATCCGTCAAATTTCATTTTCATCTTTATCGCCAAACCATTACGTTCAAGGTTGATTGGGAAAATTGGCAATGACGGGTAGCGCGATGTGCTTTCTGATTCTGCCTAAAGCTGCTTTCAGACTACGCTTTAATATAATAGCATATAGTATATAGCTCATAGCACAACAATATCGCGCACCATACATTCTCAATAATATATAGTACAGTACAGTATGTCCATAACAATGTAGGGTGCGCGATATTGTTGTGCTATGAGCTATAAAGCTATAAACTATTGTAGTGTGTGTCTTATTGTTTTGTACTTACGCTCTCTATAAACTTCCTAGATAAATTAATACATAGCTGCATAGCCATAACTTGATTCCTAGATTCTTTTTAACTTGTATTTTCTAAGTTTTTCTGCAAATTAACTATCTTCAATGCTTTGTTTACATTTCTTGTATTATGTCATTATGTCAGTTGGACAAGCCTAGTTTTCTTTTTAATTCTATTCTGAAGTTAGCTAGGAGTTTTAGGTCGCATATGAAATTGTTATCAGACCTTCTTAAAGTCCATTTTTCTTTTCCATCAAATTCTAGAAACTCATATCAAATTCAAAATAAAAGCGAGCCTTCATCTGGGAGCCGTCGTAAAAAAATGGTCAGTCTACGTTTGGAGCTGAGATCAGCAACAAGTCGAAAAAGTTCCTTAAGAGTGACTGAGAGGACAGTTTACCTCCTGGGAACCAGAGAAGTCGCCCTCTCTCCTATATTAAGAGTAGACTTAGAGGACGTTTCTAAGTTTACCTCCTCGGAACCTTATAAGTCGGCCTCTTTCCTTGCCGCATTTAAAGGACACCTTGATGCCTGGGCTGAACGAGCCTGGGATGAAGACGTTCCTCGGCCCATCCTCTCCAGCCCTCTGAAGAGTGACTACCCTCCAGTCCTCCGGTTCTTCAACGGACCCTCCAGTCCTCCGGTTCTTCAACGAAGACTTCATTTCCATCTCACGTCCACTCATCCTTTTCATTCATCAGCCGTTCTTTTCTATAAGTTGTGTAATCATTAAATCTTAATACTATTTATTTGTCCTTTTCCCTTTTAGCACGCATTCCCCTCCTAGGTAGGTGAGTGCTATATGTGACCTCACATTTCACAGGCTCCCCCTGTAAAATGTAACGTTACACTTTCAATTTCCCTGTATATATTATATTATAGCGTAGTTTTAGATCCGAGGGTCGTAATTAGAAATTTTATCAAATCAAAGACGTCGCTGTCTAATACCAGAAATCTAAACTGTCGGAAATTATTAGTAAAAGGCAACTTTTAGGTTTTGACTGCTCTTTTTTATTTGAGATGGGTTCGTTCTTGACTCTAGTCTATGTCAGAGGTGACAGAGACAGAGTATGAGAGATGGAGCGAGCTTACCCAGAAGAAGCCCGTTCACTCTAACTTTGAACAGATTAGGGTTGAATGCGTTCGGAAACACAGACGCAGGCAGAGAGTTCCACTCCTTTGCTTTGCGCATTATGAAAGACGCTCGGAAACGCTTAGTGTGAATTGGTGGAATAGTAACAAGGTAGGGATGGTAAGTTGCAGTGCGTCTGGATGTCCGATGGTAGAAGGGGGCTGGTGGGATGAAGTCGTGGCACACTCCGAAGTACAACCTGTAGAAGACTGACAAGGGAACCTTGCGGCGATGAGCCAAGCTGTGAAGCTTGGCATCCACCAATTTTTCGTCGCCTATGATTATTTTGTTTTTATACCACTTTTTTTGGGAGTCAACCTGAGAGTCTTTAAGTCAAGAGTGAATAGGTTAGGTACGTCAAGGCAAGCATCCATCTTCGACCAGATCATCGCTTACCATCAGATGAGATAGTGGTCAAACAAACGCAATCAAAAGTAAAAAAAACATCTTTCACACAGTCAATCCGTATTTTTTTTGTTAAATTCATAACGTGGTTCATTATCATCATATTAGGCGTCCACTGCTGGATATAAGCCTACCCCAAGTGTCGCCAGAACAAACTGTCCTGTGCCTCCCACATCTGTCGGCTACTGGCGACCCTGACCAGGTCATCGTTCCACCTTCCGGGAGAGCTTCTTCCAAGTTTGCGTCTTCCGTTCGCTCAGATTACTGTCGAAAAAAATGATGTTCTTATGTCATAAATCTTGAAGATATAGTTGTATGCTTTATCCACACGTATAGTCGATTTTATATTTAGCTTTCACACAGCGAACAAAAAGTCTTAATTGGGTCGTACATCGTAACATGAATTCTTGGCATCAATTCGAATTGCGGCAGGTTTAAATGATACGCTTTTAATCGTCGCGGTTTATTAGAATAACTTGATGAAAAAGTACATAGAGCACTAGCTTTTTCGCGCCATTTTGCTTCTGTGGCATATCTATACTAATATTATAAAGAGGTAAAATTTGTTTGTAAGTTTGTATGTAGGGTGTAATCTCAGGAACTGCTGGTCCGATTTGAAAAATTCTTTCAGTGTTAGAAAGCCCATTTATCGAGGAATGCTATAGGCTATATATTATGTCATCAGGCTAAGACAAATAGGAGCGGAGAAATAATGGAAAATGTGGCGCAGACGAAGTTGCATGGGTCAGCTAGTACCTCAATAAGCGTATTAATTTCGATGTTGTGTCAATTTTTTTTTTTTCAATATTGTAGCTTTAATTTGTGTAGTTTCCAAAAATTTCCCCTTTCAAACAAACAATATGTAGAGTACAAGCTTTTGCCCGCGACTTCGTACGCGTATATCCCAGTATCATTCTTGTAAGAATTTCGGGAAATGCTTTCTTAGTGCTTCCGAACGTTCCCCAAGGAACCTACATGCCAAATAACAGCTTTCTACGACCAGAAGTTTCGGTTGTGCGTTGTCTGTTTGTCACTCAGTAATGGCAGGGTTTTATAAAAATTGATTATTAGGACATGACTAGATTTTTTTTACATTTCTCAAAATCTTCGAAAAGAGAAGTAGAAACAATTGTAAAAAACATCAAAAAAATTTGAAGTTTGAAAGATTTTTATGCGGTTTTACAAACAGCGTTTGTAAGTTGTGTTTATATGTTGAGTTACTCCGCTTTGCATGTTTCTAGGTAAAGCTTTTTTATTAGTATTTCATATCAGACATTTACAGCAAGTGACAAGATTAAAAAATCAAAAAACCCGACTCCAAAATAGTCAACTTTAAATCAATGTACTAAAAAGAACGAAACATTAATTGTTATCTCCTTTTAATTTAATTCATTTTGATACCCGAAAGATGTGGTTAAAAAAAAATTAACAACTAACAATTTAACGTCGTAAATACGCTATTGTGATTTTTTTTTAATATCTATCTCTAGGACACTTGGGTTTTGAGATAAATCTAACGACACCTAAATTGTCGAAATTCATCCAGCCGTTTAGACGATACGAGATAATAAATTTTATAAACAAACACAAGAAACTCGCAAAATTATAACCCTTCCTTAGTAGTCGGGTAAAAAACGATGGCTTTTATTTGAGATGGGTTTGCTCTTGACTTTAGTCTTGATGACAGAGACAAAGTCTACGATGGACCGTGCTTAGCCAGAAGTAGCCTGTTCACGTGTCTGTTGTTAGCGTTCGGAAACACAGACGCAGGCGGAGCGTTCCCCAAAGTCGCGGGATTATTCAAAAGAGATACCGTGGCTCCGGAACACAAAGGGCAGTGAAGGAACATGGATGGGTTTTAGTCAGTAGAAGTCTGACACTCCCTCCCGCTACAGCCCAGAGCGGGAGGAGTCATTGGATGATTTCCCATCCCTAAAAAAAAAAAGGCGGAGAGTTCCACTCCTTTGCTGTGCGCGTTATGAAAGACGCTTGGAAACGCTTAGTGCGACTTGGTATGGGAAGTGCCAGTGGATCTAGATGTCCGATGGTAGAAGGGAGCCGGTGGGATGAGGTCGTGGAGTTTTTGGGCACACGCTCCAAAGTAAAATCTGTAGAAGACCGACAAGCAGGCATCCTTGCGGCGATGAGACAAGCTGTGTAGCTTGGCATCCACCAGCTTTACGCCGCCAATGAGCCTCTTAGCTCTGCGTTCCACCGAGTAAAAATTAATGTAAAATTCTTATTCCATAGCCACTAACATTCTATAGAAAAGTTGACATTTCATTTCTTGAATTGAATGTTGAGTTGCCCATATTTTACTTATGAATGGTTGGATTCACATTTTCAATCATATTTCACGTAAAATAACCAGAATAAATTGGTCTCTTATTCTACTGAAACTGCGTACTAAGCTAGGCCACCATCTCAAGAATAAAGAGTTACAACAAATGCGATTTCGAGAGTATAGAAGCCGGCACGAGTCGTAAGTAGGTACAGACGAATGTAGCAGGTTGGTATCGCCAATGTACGGTGGGCGAACGAAACTTGCTGGCGCAATAGTCGATGGGCATTGACTGACGAACCAATGAAGTGAAGCGTCAGAGCTGACGTCGTCAAACCGACCGACGTGTGCGAACCTAGTATTTTATTGTCGGACTTGTTTATTTTAATAAATTTTTCCTGAAATGTACCGTGGGAATTCCGCAGCCGTTTCCTGAAATACAGATAACCTTTCTAGGTCAATGTAACAATAACATTATGAGTCACGCGCCGTTTAACTTTTAATTGCGATCATGTCATTTAACAGCTTCTTATAACACTCGAAATATCAGCGTAACGTTTCAGTTTTACAATTGCTTCAGTCCACAGAAATATATCCAATGGGAACTTCTCATTGCTATGATTTCTATGGGCTCAAGACTGAAACAATCAACCCTAAACTTACAGGACAACTATGTAGGTTAATATGCCACATCATTTGACACAGTTCAACAATATTATTGTACGTCATGATCCTTGATATAATTGTATTTGTAAACATATACGTGACGCCTGTCAGGAACTAAGTACCACTTTGAGCTATTAATTATTGTTGATGACAGAAATATATCTCGTAGCTCCATTGTTGGTAACCCCATAGGATTGTTATGCATAGGATGTGTTTTAGTCTTGTATTATTGCTCGAATTACCAGGTTTTTATCTGTCCGTTAACGCTATTTTGTCATTACGCCATTGTTGATTAGTGTTTAAACGTAAAAAAGTACCTTAGAAACTGGGCATTGGTCCCAAGAAAACAAGAAGATTTTTAAAAGAAGGGGAGGCTGCCATCGAATTTATATCAACTTTCTCGTATTTTAACTCAGCTAAAAAAAGTGCCTAGGACACAGATCGATAGAGAATTTTAGGATGCATACCGTGATTCCTAGTTGTAGCCTTGTTATCATCAAATTACTCTCACACTCGAGTGACTCGTCCAGAGCGGGAGGGAGTTTCAGACCCTTCCTGACTGAGGGCGGGTTGTTTCACGTTCAACTTTTTAATGGTGCTAACTATCCTTAAATAAAAAAACGAGTCGTTTCACAATATGTCAGCGTTAACGCACGCAAAAACTTAACGATTACGTTAACAGATGGTCTGAGCACTGGTTAACGTTACTTTAGTTGCGTCAAATGGAACAATATTGTGAACTTTTGAATTGCTCAATAGCAGTTCTTCTGATGACACAAAAGAGGGTAGAGTGCAAAAAAGGTAGGTCACGTGTTAATAACTTAAGCTATTGTTATATTAATAATTATTATGTATTGTGTATATTAACCGCATGCGGTCGCGACTATACTTATGTATTGTTAATATTAACCGCATGCGTAAACGTTAAAAATGGTGCTACCTATCGTTAAATCAAAAAGTGGGTTGTTTCACAAAATATCAGCGTTAACGCACGTAAAATATAACGTTTACGTTAACAGATGGTCTGAGCACTGGTTAACGTTACTTTAGTTCGTTAATAACCAGTGCGTCAAATAGAACAATATTGTGAAATTTCTTTTGAATTCCTCAAAACCAATTCAAAGATGACACAAATAAGTAATAGATGCAAATAATGCTACTTAGGTTATAGGACCCGTGTCAATAACTTAGCTATTGGGATGAGCAGGAATTTAGGTACCTATACAAAAATGCTTTGAAACAAAGCTTCACATTTTACGAACGTTAAACATCTTCCGTAATAGTTACTTTTTGACGTATGTATGTTACGTTAACCAACCGTTTGAAACAACTCGCCCTAAATCTGTGTTCCTTTAAAATATGCCCTTTGCATTCCATGGCTGCGGTAATTCTTTCGAGTAACCCGCGACCTTGGCACTCGAGTTCTTACCTGGCAAGTCTTTCCATACAAAGCCAAACATTTTGATGGATGTTTTGCAGCCTACAATGTTGTGCAATGTAGAACACTTGTTTATTGCTTTATGGGTGTACGGTGCGCCTAAATGTTTGCGAAGATTTATCGTTGGCTTAAAATAAAATGATTGATGTTCATAATATTTACGTATTCAATAACTGCGGTTGGAAAATACTTAGAATTGTATGAACTATCAATAAATAGAACCCTGTATAGTTTCAGAGTTTTATCTGCCATAGTGACGTGTACGTAATATTTTGTGTAAAATGGAATATGCATTCCATGTGTTTGGATTGAATGAAATACTGTAAAAGTATAGCACGATGGAACCGCAATTGTTGCAAGGTGACTGAAATAAGTGGAGGGGGGAGGTGGTCAATTCAAGATCATCAACACCTGCCACTTGTATGTGAACTGCACTCGCCTATAACATATAGAAAGCGTTTAATCGTTTGAATAGAATAAGAATACATTTATTTGACAAGGACACAACATAACAGCAAAAACACAGTATAAAAAAGAGTAACAAAACCATTAAATAAAATGCTGCATGCGGAAAGGGTTACCATCTCAGCATATGCTGGGCGTCAGACACCTAAGCGCTGGTTTTCGGTTGGCACCCTGCAGTAACACACAGGTTTGCTCACTTAAGTAACTATACAAATACAACTGCAAATATAACTTGGCAAGATAGGGTTTTACTCACCCGTTTGAGTGTGAGTGTGGTGCGTTCATCCAAAATATAGCCCACTTGTTAGTGTCCCATGTGCCCTTACACCTGCACCATTGAGGATGAATGCTACTGATGCCGCTGTAAACTTGGCCACTTAGGTCCTGGACACAACATATTCAAGGATCACCGCAAATCATCGCAAAATCCTAAGCAGAGGCAAAAATACTAGATGTATAGTGGTAGCACAATGTAGTCTTTCATCACAAAGGGCAGTAGAGAATATTATGTTTTTGTACATACATTTTAAATAAACAAATAGATAGTAAACGTATAGCCACCGATTGTTTATATTTTTATCTAACACACATTACTCCTATATGTTCACAAATAGGATGGAGACGTAGAAGTTCTATTCAACGCGGTTCTCGATTCAAGAAAAGAGTTAGAACTTACTTTTTTAATTAAAAAGTGATGGAAGACGAATTAATAACTATTTTCATTGACGTATTCAGCCGCCCGACAACAACTATCGGGCACTTGCGTACGAGACGCAATTCTAGTCCATCCGGAGTATCCTCCATTTTCAATGGAGAATTACGGTACTTTGCACTCTATTATATTAACCATAGGCTCGATCCCCAGCTACTGTAGACAAGCTGATATAAGGTAACTTACGAAGACCGGCGCTCCAACTATCCTGACAGCAATTTTTTTTAAGGATGGTAATTTATCAAATGACTTCATCCACTCTGGGCGAAACAGAAGGAAGTTTCAGACTCTAACTTAAACCCATTCATGTTCTTCCTAACGCACTTTGCGTTTATATTTGCGTTTACCTGTTGTTTTCGCAATTTAAAAAAATATACCGCGTGTATCTGATATCGACGCACAAACGATTTCCATGGGTCCAGGGCATGATTCTGGACACCCTAGACTTAGAATTTTTCGTCGGCTTTTTTCTCATGTTTTCATTTTTTTCAAGGGTTTTTTTACTTCAGACTGCTCATAATCGTTATTTTGACCTAACCCAATGAGATTTTTAATAAAAAAATAATTAATTAACTACTTTCACTAAAAAGAGCAATTTGAATAAAACCACAAATATGTAGATATCAGCTCAGCTGAGCTGATACCTATTTGTGGTACTCTTGAAAAAAAATGAGAAAAGAATCGATGAAAAATTCCAACACTGGGGTGTCCAGAATCATGCCCTGGACCCATGGAAATCGTTTGTGCGTCGATGTCAGATACACGCGGTATCTACTACACAGTTGTAGCTTTCTTTTTGTATATTCTCATGTGTTAGTTGTAAAAATGATTTACGTACATACTAGCCTACATATTGGCATACATTCGTCTTCCGCTCGACCCATGTTTGTTACATTTTTATGTGTTTTTTTACATTATCAAGAACTTTATCGTTGCGGCTAGTTTTGAACATTTATTGAGTAACGCGGTTTTATAAAAATTGTGCTTTGTAGTTTGGTTGAAATTATGGTTTTGTAATTAGTTTGTTTTCGTGCTCGTTGTTCGGCTATTTAGCTTCTTGTCAAGAATGGTTAAATAGAGACTTTTTGTGAAATTCTTAGAACTGTCTTAAATGAGAAACTAAGGAAAAGTAAGTGCGTCTAATACCTTAGTTTTTTTCACTGATCAATGGATGTATAACTGTGTGTGTGTCTGTGCATGTGAGCGTGTTTAATAAGCATTATGCCAATTCTACTAATTTTAACATTCGTATCTCAATCGCAAACTGTCAAAAATGTATGAAAATTGGCTTTTTTGACAGTTTGCGATTGACATGCGAATGCGAAAGTTGTTTAAAAATTAGTAGAATTGGCCTTCTGGCATAAGTATTCTAATTATTTCTTTGACTTGACAAAGTGATTAAAAACACAGAACTTTGTAGCGTTCTTAATTCAGTAAAGCCTCATATCCACTAGGCGACATTTGACATATAGGAAAAATATGACGCGCGACATGATGCATACGTTGCGCGTCTGCCCGCCACGTTATTGTGCACGTAGCTGAGCATGTTAGGCGTCACGTGTTGCGCTCCGAATGTTGCCTAGTGGATACGAGGCTTAATAGTATGCAAATTGTAACAGACCACACTTTTATAATTATTCATCATAATTCAACCATTAAAACATTATAATCATAAATCTCACTCGAAATTCACTACAGATTTATACATATAACGAGAGCTTTAAATCCATAAATAAGTTCCATAGACACTGAGCTCCCTCACTAGGTCAACGAGTCGATCTTCAAATGTTTTGATTGAGTTGCAGCGACCAGTGACTTCTCTCCGGAGACCTGCCATTCAAAGTGATTTTAATTAACGAAATAAATAAACATATCTTTGAAGCAAATTGTGTGGTTTGAATGCTATTTTAAATGTGCTATTTTGAAGTGGGATATCTAATCTAAAGTATATGATAGACACTTTGTCAAATGTCATAGTTGAGTGTTCTGTTATGAATTTAGAATTATTACGTAACAGGATATTATAACAGATCAGCGGTTCTAAAAAGGCCACTTAAGCAGAATCATAATATTAGAATCATACTATTAACCACACGACTATCTGTCGAATTGCATTTTCATCTTTATTGCTAACGCATTAGGTTCAAGGTTGATTGGGAAAATTTGACAGCGACGAGAAGCGTGATGTGCTTTCTGATTCTGCTAAAGTGGCCTTTTTAGGCCCGCAGGACTTGAAGGAGGATTAGCTGGATTTAGCTAAATACCAGTATTTTACATGAAGCAAATGCCTATCCGACCTCTTCAATCTAGCAACTTGTTAACTCGATAGCTCTCGGCAAGACTGTTGACTTATTTTGCTGGCTGCTAACTATCCGTTACGATTGTCAAAGACTATCAAATGCCGCAGGGACTAATGCCCCGGCTACACGCTCCGTCTTACCTTTTTTTTTAGGGATGGGAAATCATCAAATGACTTCTCCCGCTCTGGGCGGAGCGGAAGGGAGTATCAGGCTATTACTGACTAAAACCCATCCATGTTCCTTCATTGCCCTTTGTGTTCCGGAGCCGCAGTATCTCTTTCGAATAGTCCCGCAACTCCGGCAGGCGTCGACCCTTTCGGGCCCCTCTGTGTCCTGACTCTCTGAGGCGCGCGTGGAACACGAACGCGCCTTCGACGCGGCCTGTGGTCATAAGACGGACGGACGGCGAGCTGCCCATAGCTCACCGTCCACAGGCCCGACGCTCCGTCTTACCTGCGAGCATGTCCGCAGTCCAGGCCTGCGCAGTCATGATCACGAGATCACGGTACAAAAAGTTTCCGACTTGCCGTCCAAATGTACACGCTTGCCTGCAAACTGGTTCGTGCAGGCATGCTCGCAGGTAGGATGGAGCGTGTAGCAGGCATAGCAGAAAAAATTGTCTACTCGACAACGTCAATAACACGGTGAATGAATTAACAATTCGGCACTGTGATTAGTTTATGGATAAACGGGTCTAGCCGTCTGAGTGGATAATATTAAATATCTATGCGCAATATCATCGCATAAAATTTCAACTATGATTGGGTTTTTAATTTTAAGAAGAAAACCGTTTAAAGATTATGCGATTTTGATTTGAAGTTTTCAATTTTTTTTGAAGTGGAGCGGCTGCCTAACAGACCTCTAGAACCCATTAACTGGGTAACATGGTAGTCCTTGGCAAGACTGGTGTCAGATTTTCTGGCTTCTGATTATCCGTAACGACTGCCAAAGATCACCAAATAACAGCCGGGATCAACAGCTTATCCTGCTTTCGGAGGCACGGAGGAAACTCGGTATGTTAAGATGGTCACCTAACCACAGACAAACCTCGGCAAGAAATTCAAAATTCAAAAGTAATTTATTCAAATTAGGCTGAGAGCAAGCACTTTTTGAACTTCAAGTTTTTACAAAAGACGCTCCCCCAAAACGCCCGCCCGTCTCTACTTCCTGGTGTTTTAGGTGTGGAGAAGAAGTGGCCAGCAAACTCCAGTTTTCAGAACTTGAACTTACATAATACTTAGTATGCAAATTAATTAACACACAAAAAAAGAACAAGCATAAATATGTTGCCTAGCTAAATAAGCCTCCAGGAATAAAATTAATGTGCCTGCCTACACGTACAATGGTTGCTTAACCATGAAGATCGACCTGTGCGGCTGTTATTAATTAGCCACGAGCTCCTCGGGTCAGGCTAATGACGAGCATCGTAAGTTACACAATATTGTTACTCCACAGACGACATGTAGCAGAGGTTTGACGTGACGAGTCAAAGAAAAATCAGCCGTTCATTATCAGCTCCAGCTGACCTCAACGACCTCAATCGGCACCGCTTGCACTAACTTACGCATGTTTATCTTATTAACTTAATGAAGCTAAGTCACTAACAATAACAATCGATCACACTTGTTTGTTTGTTATCAGTGTTAATCTACGCATCCATCATGCGCTGATATAAACGTAAACAGAGCCGGTTCATTTGCTAGCTGATGAGTAATTGTGTGTTTTTTTCAGTTTGTTATGTTAAAGGTACAATAGTGAATATGGCAAAAAACCCGGCTAAGTGCGAGTCGGACTCGCGAGCGAAGAGTTCGCGCAAGAACGGGCTCACCTATCGAAACCAAATGTTTAGGCTTTGTTCGGACTATTTAGTAGATGGTTTATGTGAAATTTTCACAAAATCGGTCGAGCGGTTATTCATTTTTTGACGGGAGCGAAGCCACGGGGGACAGCTAGTTGTCTATAAAAACGGCAAAAAAAAAACACGTTTGTTGTATAAGAGCCCCTTAAATATTGATTTTATTCTTTTTTTTAGTATTTCTTGTGGTAACAGAAATACATCAACTGTCTAACTATCACGGTTCATGAAATATAGCCTGGTGACAGACTGACAGACAGAAGGACGGACAGCAGAGTCTAAACCCTAAAAATCACTCCTTGTGTTTTTTTATTGATAGGCTGAAGGTAGGCTAATCTCACTGGATGAACAGCGATGATGTGATGATCGACGGTGGAGTACGCTTGCCTAGAAGTAAACTATTCACTCTTGACTTGAAGACCCCCAGGTTATAGAAACACAGACTCTGGCAGAGAATGACTCCTTATCTATGCGTGCTCTGAAAGTATCACCAAAATGTTATGTGTGAATGTTGTTCAATGTTTTGTTTTTTTGTGACAACCCCGCAACACATTCCAAACCACTGCAACTCCTGAAAGCCAGAATTAACAGTGTCAACCACAAGAAAAACGCCGAGAAACGCCTAATGAAGCCCGACAAGTTCCGAAGACAAGATTCAACTGTCTTGGATGCCGCAACGAAATTAATCACAAGAGTACAGCGGAGGAGTAGGAAACTTACTTGTTTGCTGATATTCGCAACAGTTTGAATATGCTATGGGCTTCGATCTTACCGATGCAAGAGCATAGGTAAGCTTTCTAAATTCAACTCTATCCCCATAAAAAGAAAGAAAAAGAGTTTATTTGCGGTCAATATGACGCATACCAAAAATACACAAAAATTACAATTATAAATATGAAAAATTGGGAAGATGCGTCAAATCTGCGCAAAACGGCCATCTCTCAGCATAATGCCGGGACTTAATCACAATATTCTTTTTTGGAATAATTAGTCTTTAACGTTTGCACTATACACAGAGGGGCCCGAAGGGGCCGACGCCTGCCGGAGTCGCGGGATTATTCGCAAGAGACACCGTGGCTCCGGAACACAAAGGGCAATGAAGGAACATGGATGGGTTTTAGTCAGTAGAAGTCTGACACTCCCTCCCGCTAACACCCAGAGCGGGAGGAGTCATTGGATGATTTCCCATCCCTAAAAAAAAAAAAAAAAAAACGTTTGCACTATCGGGATTCAGGACAAGATTTAGTTCTGGTCTGGAACTTATGTTTATATAAATATGTTTTCACAAAAGCATAATATTCTTGAAAAGTAATCAGTCTCCCAATATCATAACTGAGACCTTTTTGAGCCATGACATCTACAATTTGACGGGAATTTGACGCGAACAAGGAAATAACAAGCCAGAATTTATTACCAGTCGCAAAACATTCAATTCTGGTTACATCCAGTTTGAACCAGTTTTAGTGAGTTTCCTTTCTTTTGCCGACTTTTTTGTGTAAACAAGTTAGACCTAATTTATTTCAATTTATATAAATACGTTGTTTTGATACGTGTTGGCTGCCCAATAATTTACTGTAACGATACGTAAATAGTGGGCAGTGTTATATATTTTTTTATATCAACGGTCTGTGAATGAATGAAAGAAATATTTTGGTCTCGAGGTTATTGGTATTAATGTACTGGTTCTAACAATAGATTCGGAAAGTTTTGATATTGAGTTAGTAGTATGACGCTTCTTTCTTTTTTTTAGATGTCAAAGTAGAGAAACGGATATATTAGAATAAGCCAGCATTGCTATTAGTGATTCAAAGTTTTAAGATACATTTTTAATTGTACAACGTGCTGTGATTGTGCCATCATTAATATGTATTTAATTTTGTTATATCTCCATGAATTTTCTAGTATGCTTTTTCTTCCCAGAATGCAACAGGTAGAAAGAAATAGAGAGAGATAGATTAAATCCATTGAAAAGATGGGTAGTTGCTTTTCCAAGTGCCTAGCGGTTGCGCAGTTCAAGACATAAAAAAAAAATATGACAACGTACTTTGAAAAAAAAAAATACACTGAAAAGCACAAAATACCTGCTCATTAAAAATAAACTAATGAGCTAAACTGAATTAATTTTAAACGAAACCGAATGGCAAGTAGGTACACCGCAACGAACAAAAAAAATTTGAAATCGGATTGGGAACGTCGAAGTAATCGTTGTACATACATAAAAAAAACCCACCTAAAGGAGGACCTCTTGCTTTCTGGAAGTCGGTTAAAAGAGTACTTCTCCTAATCTCATTGCATACTAGCTGTCTTCTGACTTCCAAACGATCCAATTACATTTAAAACTGCCCAATCTATCTTTTACTCGCTTTGTCTGTGTCACAGGGAGTCATTTTATAGCTTTAGGGGGATACTCGTGTCCAATCCATGGTCCGGAGCGAGACGGAATGTGACGCCGTCGCCTCCTTCTGCGAAGCAGTCATGCTAGCGAAGGAGGTGGTGGAATGGGAGAGGGAGAGAACCTCACGTCCCGGCCGCTGCGGTAGACGCCCTGGGCGTCGGGGGCTATCTGGTGGCTTCCGGCCACCGTAGGCTCGAGCCTGTGGACGGTGAGCTATGGGCTAGCTCACCGTCCTTCCGTCTTATGAAGACAGGCCGTGTCGAAGGCGCGTTCGTGCTCCACGCTCGCCTCAAAGAGCGTCAGCACAAGGAGGGGCCCGAAAGGGCCGACGCCCGCAGGAGTTGCGGGACTATTCGAAAGAGATACCGCGTCTCCGGAACACAAAGGGCAAAGAAGGAACACGGATGGGTTTTTGTCAGTAAAAGTCTGACACTCCCTTCCGCTCCGCCCAGAGCGGACGGGAGAAGTCATTTGATGATTTCCCAGCCTATAAAAAGGGCATACTTGTACCTTATAGTGTAGGGCGGAAGGAGACGTCCTTGGTATTTCTTCCTTCTGTATATCAGAACCATCCACGGGAACCAAGTTTCCTCAATCAAACGTTACATTACATAGGTATTATAATTATATCCGTGACGTTTGAAAATTCCTGAAAACAATGAGGAAAAAAGCCGAGAGTTCCACTCGTCACAGCATTCCTTAGTAATACGGAATAGTAATGTAGGACATGTTCGTTCGTATTCGTCAACCTTTCTCAGTAACCTGTGCACTTGACCTCATTCCGGAATTGAATGGAGATTTTGTATGACGATGTCCGTTTCTATTGAATTAATTTTATTTGTATTGAAATATTATGTGTAGTATCTATTTTGTTGGGAAAACCTAAAATTATCTTATAATTTCTTTTTATTTGACGAAAAATTATATAACATGTTTAATTTTTGGCTATTCCACCAATTTGCACTAAGGATTTCCAAATGTCTTTAATAATGTGCACAGCAAAGGATTGGAACTCTCTACCTGCGTTTTTGTTTCCGGACGTATTCAACCAAAGTCATCATCGTCATCTTCATCTGGGTAAGCGCACTCCATTGTAGACTTTTTCTCCGTCACCTCTGACCGAGACTAGAGTCAAACCCATCAAACAAAAAAATATCAAAAATGAGAAAAAACTCACGTGAAGAAGATCTTGGGAGGAGATTGTATACTGATGGAGAAGAATCTAGAGTACTACGACATAACGGTCTTATTATCGTGTGGGCTGTAAGGTCTAACGACCCCACACACCCTAGTGCTAGAGTTTCTAAACCAATATGGTCTGATCTCTATCTGTCATGGTCTTATCTCTTCAATGTTACAGTGAACAGACTTCTTCTGGGTAAGTTCACTCCATCGTTGACTCTTTCTCTGTCACTTCTGATCTAGACTAACGTCAAACCCATCTCAAACAAAAGAATGAGAAAAACTTACGTGAAGAAGATTGTATACTGATGGAGGAGAATCTAGAGTACTACGACATAACGGTCTTATTATCGTGTGGGCTGTAAGGTCTAACATCCCCACACACCCTAGTGCCAGAGTTTCTAAACCAATATGGTCTGATCTCTATCTGACATGGTCTAATCTCTTCAATGTTCCAGTGAACAGACTTCTTCTGGGTAAGCTCACTCCATCGTTGACCCTTCTCTGTCACTTCTGATCTAGACTAACGTCAAACCCATCTCAAACAAAAGAATGAGAAAAACTTACGTGAAGAAGATTGTATACTGATGGAGGAGAATCTAGAGTACTATGACATAACGGTTTTTTTTTTTTTATCGTGTGGGCTGTAAAGTCTAATGACCCCACACACCATAGTGCCAGAGTTTCTAAACCGCCTCAAGGGCCTCTGACATGGTTTAACCACCGCCATTTAGTAACCGGCTTTAAATACGTCCTTCCGAAACACGGAATCATCTTTTTATCAGAAAATTTGTTGTATCAAGCCTGCGATGTCCTAGCCAAAACGGAAACATCTTTACAAAGTATGCTTCCCGTGGGAATCGAACCTACGACCCCGGGGTCACATAAGCCAAGCACCTAAACCACTCGAACACGGAGGCATAGGCAACTTATCAAGTATGACAATGTTACCGGCGCGACACGAGACGAGACAACTAACTACATACAAATAGTTCTAGACCGGTGGCACTGAGCAGCGCGTTTCATATTACTTGAATATGTATTAAATATGCACTTACATACAGGGCCGGCCTTGACCATCTAAGCGCCCCGGGCGAGTCATGCATTTGATGCCCTTTTATTATTTTTCAATTTTGTATCATATTCATTAAGTTTTACATTGAGTTGAACCTTTAGGTCTGCAACACTATCTCGAAAACATTCAGGCAACACCAATTATATTCTAACACCCAGGCGTTGGGATTTAATTCTTGGGGATTGAGCTTTTTTTTTAATTTTATAAAATAAGGTGTTTCTGTGAAGCTAGCTTTCACAGCGCCTTGTAATATCCCGATAAAAGTACTCTGTGATCCCGATACTCTCCAGTTGCTGGCGCCCCGGGCGGCTGCCCGCGTCGCCCGGCCCTAAAGCCGCTACATATTGCCATTGTTTATATTGTAGAACGCCTGGATTGAATTAATTAATTGAGTAAAATATCTCGTTGGATTTATTGATAGACATATGCAGTCGCTCCATATAAAATACTGGTATTTAGGTGTATTCGGATAGACTAGAGAATTATCCGAGCATTGTTGGGAACAGGCTTGGCATATTAACATAGTGCTGTCTTGACTAGATAAAGCCCACATTTACTTAGATAGGGGATCTAAGTAAATGTACATAAAATAACATTTTTCTTATATTATTTAGAACATAAGACTATTATGATTCTGCTAAAGTGGCTTAATATTAACCACACAACAATAATTGTTGTGAGCGGAATAAACGAAAATGTAATTTGACTAATTATTAGTCAAATTACATTTTCATCTTTATCACTAACGCATTAGGTTGAAGGTTGATTGGGATAATTTGACAGTGACGGGTAGTGGGATGTGCTTTCTGATTCTGCTGAAGTGGCCTTTTTAGACCCCCAAAGTGCCAATTCTACAAATTTTTAAGCTGCTTTCATATAATAGCATATAATATATATAGCTCATAGCACAACAATATCGCGCACCATACATTATCAATACTATATAGTACAGTACAGTGTGAACGTGTCCATAACAAAGTATGGTGCACGATATTGATGTGCTATGAGCTATATACTATATGCTATTATATTATAGCGTAGTCTGAAAGCAGCTTTATGCTATGTTCTTAGATGTGTTATCGAAACTGCAGTTGCGTTATGTGCACTTATACAACATATTAAAGTTTAATACAAGCCTTTATCGATTCCGCAGCGGTGCCAAAATCACCTTAACCGTCATATCACATGTTAAAAGTACAGTTTAATTCACGTTTAAAATGACATAACCTAATCCAAAATTCAACAGCGCCTCTAAAACATGTCAAGCGTTTAAATTAAACGATACAACGGTAAACTGTGTTGTTCTCAAGAGAAAGTAAAAGTATTCTAAACATACCAAATATACGAAAGTAAATGGAATAGAGATTGTTATCATAGATAAAGATCTAACGGGGTTTTGATGAACACCATTTAACAATGATTTGAAAAAAAAAAAAAGTTCTTTTACTAAAAAATACTAGGTTTTTCCCGCGTATTCGCTTCCGAAAATCGAACGATTAACTAGGATATATGCATAATATGACATTTAACGAATCTATCATTGAAATATTCGTAATGAGATCAGCAGCCGATTCTGTAAACATGTCGAAGTGAACACTTAGGCGAAGTGAACGACAAGTGAGCTGTCAACCGTACAAACAAGATGGCATGACTGCTCACTTGTCGTTCACTCCACCTAAGTGATCACGGTGAGATATCGACAGAATCGACCGGCAGTATTTCCAAGGACTAACGTACTGTTACCTCTAAATATCGTTAGTTTCGATAGGACCTTGAAAAGTGCTGATTCTCAGCCTATTTTGAATGAAATAAGTTTCAGTTTTCATAAATTTGAAGGATGCCTCATGCATTATTGCCTCATGAATATTTCATCATGAATGTAATGTTAAAAACAAAAAAAATGTCAAACAACGACCAATATTTTACTAAGAAAATACCAAAGAAAATGGTTTTCTTTCAACAATTTCAGACCATAAGTTTTAATTATCTCTTGGCGGCCAGTAATTATCCGTGGCCCTACGTAAGTACCTACATACACGTCATAGACAATGATGAACATTCGAATATCGAAGTCGGCTTTCCCGCCCTCGACGCGTGATCCAAATGAAAACTCCGAGGGTGTGAAAATTCAGTGGGCCAGTTGTCGCGCGAACAGCGTCGAGTGCAGTCGTCCTCACGTCGGTCCTACCAAAGTTTCCGCGCGAAAGTTTTCACGTAAACATAAGTGACAAAATAATTTTAAAATAGTGAGAAATCAGTGTTAGTTTTATTATTATTCGTATAAAAGTGAGTTAGTCGGCTGATGACCGGTACTTCGATCTATGTAAGTATTATTTCTTAGATTTATATTTTTGGTTCGAATTATTGATGCGTTCAAAATAGATTATTGGGATGGATTCGTAATGAATGTGGTTTTCGCGACGGAATTATTCATTCTAGATTGACACTATGAAAAATCTTCAAAGGCGTTGTGATGTGACATGTTTTTCGGGATTAAAAAATATTTATACTTAGTTGATTTCTAATGTCCGCTAGAATATCAAATTCCAAATCGAATGAAAAGGTATTTTTTAACTAATTTATCTTATTTTACTTGTTTATTAAATAATATTGTTATTCCTATTAAACAAAAGTGTTTTGAGAAAACAACACATGCTACCTCAAAAAATGTTGTGTTTTGAATATATTTAATGATATCTAACAAAATAGAAAAATAAATTCACTTTATGTCCAACTCCAAATTAACTGCAGATCCGCAAAAAAGTTTATAAAACAAGCTTGTTCAATAAATTGTCTACAAAGCTATCAAAGATAAATTTATTGAACGATAAAACACAGAAATAAAATATTTTCCTGAATAAAATCGACTCCGACTTCAAATGTCAGCTGAATGTTTAAAACCTATAAACATTGCCAAAGGAAATAAACATTAAATTCGTTCAATCGTTTTTATAGAATTAGCTGACGTGCCTTTTACACATAAATCGGAATACTTACTTTGATAAGCCTACTTATAAAAGCACTACGGAAAATACTTTAACACATGCAAATGTTTAACTTTAATTATTTTCTTCTACGAAATATATTACAGTTTAAATGTTTTTGTTATTATACCAAACCAAAGTACAAATAATTTTGAAACTTCAAAACTAATTAAAAATTTCTTCTACTAAATATTTTGACTTTAACATAATTTCAACCCACTTTTGATTTTTGAACCAAAATAGTAAAAAATCTTTAAACGTAATTAAATAGCTGTAAATCTATAGTAGTGTCCACAAGACACTATATCACAACAGTCCAACCTCAGGTATTTATGTATATAAAACCAACATCCGATAATTACGTCCATTGTCCGAGAAAAGTAAACCAAAGTAGGACATTTAGAAACTGCACACCGATATAAAAATATCTTCTCTATAAGTCCAACCCAACATTTTTATTTTCTAAAACTAAAATCCGATAATAACGTCCATTTCAAAGAAAAAGAGTTACAAATAAGACACGGTCACTTTTCCAAGAACCCGGAGAAAGCATCTGCTACACATTTTCCCGCGCAACTTATGTCCACAGATAATAACATAAGTACTCGTAGGTATAGACTAAAGATGTGGGTTAATTAAGAAAGTCCCTTTTTCTTTCAATAGTCGCACACACGATTGACCTAATAAGTTACAGCGATGGTAGTCACATTTATATCGATTTCGCATTCTTGGATTTTTCTCTTGCCTGGATTTCTGTTTTATTAAGAACATTTCTATGAAATTGGTGCGGAGGGTTAGGGAAAAATCTGTAGAATTTTGTTTGAATTTTCTAAGGAATATTCAGTTTATGTATAAAGCAGAATGTTACGTACAAACTGAACTAGCTTGTTAAGTTTTTAGCCTCAACATTTATTATTTAATTAAGTACCTATGTAAAATCATCACATGATTTGTTTAAACACTGATTAGCAGATTCTAAATTTTAATTCTTTATGACTAGGATTGGAATTAATAAATCTATTATTCAGTGGTTAAACCAGTCAAATGGTTGGATTTTTTAAATAAGGCTTTTACAGCTGTTTGCAAGATTTTTAAGTGGAATTTATTTCCGTTCTGGAAATAAATTCCACTTAAAAACTATCAAATAATAAAAAAAAAACATGAAAATTAGCTGTTAATTATAACTGGCATAACGGTATCGTATTTGTAACTTTTCGAAGAAAATAAAACACTTGCCGGCTGAATCACCAAAAAGTCTCGAAACAAACAAAGTATTTTTTAAAAAAGCCATTCAAACAGCCATAAACTTAATTAAAAACTTATCCGTGTCTCATTCCTTCGTCATTTGGAAAGACGAAATCAGCAGCGACTAGAAAAGTCGACATAAGAGTACGCACACGGTAGGACCGTCAATTTCTATGAATATGCTTTCTATAGAAACTTGCTTTTCCGTCTGAAGTGACTCCCTGCTCTGAGCATAATATTAAAGGACGCACTGTGTAAATCACTTCAGTATATTAATCTTCCCACAATTCATTTAATTAAATTCAATTCATTTATTCATAAACAATTTCCATTGTGTGCGAATATTAAAGCTTTACAACTAGGTACACATGCAGTAAAACTAATAATTAATATTACACACTGTTATATATCTTTATAACGTGTAAACATAAAATTAATTAGTGTTAATACGAGCATAAATAGTTCAAGATACTGTCATTAATTCAGCTCAAGAAATTATGAATATGGCTCTTGTTTATGCACTGAAAAGTCCTGAATGGGTTTCGAAAAAGTTAAATTATGTAACATGTTTGATGGTAGGCTGCTTATAAAGAAAGACTCGTTGAAATTTTATTTTACAGAACAGAACTAAGCAAGGCAATAGGCTAGATTCCATCATCCACAAATTGCAAAACTATTTAGTCCGTCAGTTAGAGTAGGTATTGAAAAATAATGGACACGTATTTTTTGTTATGTATTTGTTGTTCGTAAATTAATGAATATTGACAAAGATAAAACGCATATAAACTCGAGAGTGGTGGCTTTTGAATTTTAAAAGCGTCGTAGCTTCGTCAATATTGGTTCCCGTAACAAAAGAAAAAACACGGGTTAAATATTTTTTAATAATCTAACTGACGGACTAATTAGATTTTTTCAGCACATAAGCCTATTGTATAAAAATAAATCTTCATCAAAGTCTTATGGCCCACGGGGCCTTGGTTCAGTCTTTTTTCGTCGATGTTTGCAAAGGAACAATCAATCAAATGTAAAACTAGCTTTTGCCCGCGACTTCGTACGCGCATATCCTGTTTTCTCCCGTTCCCGCAGGAATTTCGGGAAATCCTCTCTTAGTACTCCCCTACACTCTCCAAGGAACCTTCAAGCCAAATTTCAGCTTCCTACGACCAGTAGTTTCGGCTGTGCGTTGTCTGTCTGTCACTCACTCAGTAACGAAAGTATTTTATATACAGGGTTAATATAATAATATAATAATAATAATATCCTTGGACATTTCACACAACGCCATATAGTCCCAAGCTAAGCAACCTAATGCTTGTGTTATGGTAACGAGATGGCTGATAAACTACTTATATACATTTTTTTTTTTTGTAAATACATACATATTATAGATAGAAAAACACCCAGACTCGGAACAAATACATGTAGGTCGTACAAATATTTGTTCCGTGCGGGAATCGAACCCGCGACATGCTGCGCAGCAGTCAATCGCTCAACCACTGCGCCAACCGTGTCGTTATTTGTAAAACACCGGCAACCTCTCGGCAGTGCTATTCTGTAACAACATTTTCGTGTCTCGACAGCGGAATCCGAGGTGAGTTTCAAATTCGTATAAATATAAGACCTTATGATGTGTGAAATAAAGTTCACTTTGTAAGCTTAGTCACTCAGGTGAAGTCGATATCGAAATGGTTATTTACAGAATAGACTAGCTGGACTATGTTACTAACATCATAACCAACAACTTTTAAATTTGTTCTATGACTTTTGAAAATTCATCATATTTTAGTACATCAGGATTTCAAACAAAATTAAAAAATATTTAAATTGAACGCTCTAAATGTTACGAAGTCTATTCAAAGCATAAGAAAGCTCTTTATGTTTCTTTTTTTATGCTTCGCATAGAATTCGTAGCATTTAGAGTTAAGAATTTCTACTTTCTATATAGCTAGGTAAACTTTTTTTTAAGGATCGGAAATCATCAAATGACTCCTCCCTCTCTGGGCAAAGCAGGAGGGAGTGACAGACTTCTACTGACTAAAACCCGTCCGTGTTCCTCCTAATGCGTTACAAGGCCACGGTGACTCTTTCGAACAAATTCCGCAGCCCCAGATAGCTAGGTAACCTACGTTTGTCTTCTCCCAGTTCATAACAAAAGCGGCAATAATTCACTCGACACCTCTACGCAAGGTGCATCTCTCCATGAATAGCTTAGCGTTGCCACCAGGAGTCACGTACGGCACGTTTATCACATTCTGCAGCCTTATCTTCAGTTAGGATGCTGGTTTTTATGCTGTCCTTGCGATGAACTACTAAGAACAGCTTTAATATTTCAATTGGTAACTGTAATTTAGCAAAAAAACCCGACAAAGTGCGAATCGGGCTCACACGAAGGGTTTCGTACCTTAAATCGAAAATATGCGTTTCTTGTATGGGTGCCCCCTTTTAATTTTTAATTTCTATTATTATAACTAGCCCGCACTGTCCCACTGCTGAGCAAAGGCCTCCTTCTATTTCTTCCAATTCTCTCGGTGTTCGGTGTTATTGTTCTATTATTTCTTTTTATAGAGGCAATTGAAATACCTACACTCTGTGAAAATTTCGTCCGTCTGCCTATTACTGTTATTGAGATACAGCCCGCTGATAGACAAACGGATGGACAGTGGAGGTATTGAAGGTCTGTCAGTCAACTAGATGAAGCTAATTGTGCCGCGTTAGCGACTAGAGCAGCTAATTGTTCTGCAACAAAACACACTCACCGACCCTATTTCCAGCTCGGCAGTTGCACGTTCCAAAGAGTAGATCCTATGGAGAAGAAAGTGCAAAAAACTCCATGGACACTCTTAACCAGTTGTCAGTGTTCACAAATAAAAAAACTTTTTACAAAAAAATACAACCGACTTCCAAAAAAAGACACTACAAAGTAAAAATAACTTTAATTTCGGAAGTCGGTGTCAAAATACGAAGAAACTAACAAAAACACTGACTTGCGAAATTAAAGTTATTTTTTTCACTTTTTAGTGGTACTCCTCACCTAACAACACCACTGCAAAATGGCAGAAAAGCAAAATACGCAATTTCGATTACTTGGATGACATAAAAGCATCATCCAAGTAGACGAATTCCAGCTATGTCGATTTAAAATCCAAAGTTCGAAACATATTTTGATAAAATTTAAATGGGACCAATCTGCAAGTATATCCTTTCAGATAAAAACAATAATTTTTCAAAACGGTTCAAAATTGTCGGAGTTATGAGGTAACAAATATAATAAAAAAAAACAATCGAATTGAGAACCTCCTCCTTTTTGGGAAGTCGGTTAAAAAATGGTTACATTCATTACGAAATAATTTATTAGTAAAATTAAACAATGCAAAAGAAAATGAGTCTATACAATGCAAAGATAATCTTACAATCTTCAGCAGCTCCAGCAATGTTTTCACATGTTCATCTAAGTTCGGGCACTTTAGTCGCTGTGGAGCGAACCAGCCTTCGGGTTCGTAACCCTAATAAGAATGAATTGTTATATCATCCTGTATCTGTAGGCAGGCTGTAAGTGTATTCGGGGGAAACTGACCTAAACTCTTGAAGTCAAGATCTATGATGATTTAGGAGTAACTAATAATTTATCAGCCCTGGCTAATTTAGTAATAGATGTGCAGATGTGTAGTAGCCGGGACGAGTCGTGAGCACAGATGAATGGAGCAGGGTGATCTCGCCAATGTACGGTGGGCGAACGAAACTTGCAAACGGAATAATCAATGAGTATTGACTGGTTCCTAAATAAGAAAATTCGTGAGTTTTTGTCTTGTCGTAGCGATCAATTCTAATAGAGTAGAACAAAACCTATATTGAAAATGGGACTAAAAACGCAAACAGTGGTGAAGGCTACAGTAATTTAGTAGCAATTTTTAAATCTACGCTTAACACGTTTAAGCGGCAATTTAGCACCAATTAATATGGCGGAGCAGGAATGTCGTATATTGCTATGTAGCAATCTTGTCATCGGCATAGCTGACTGGTTGCCTACTGATGATGTTATTACTGAACAGGCCTGATCACTGTGAAGTTATGGGATTTACGTCCATTCGATGTCAACAGATGGATTAAGAGACAGTAAACAGAATAAACACAATTCCTCTTAAGGGGTCATTTTACTCATAATATTATGAACAGCTTTTACTATGGGAAGAACAAAAATCAGCTGCTAATTTCGAGTAGGTTAGAAAAATCGGCCAATCAACTACTGAGGGTCATCAGGATTGGTGTGGTTATGATCCATAGGTACTGGCTCGAAGTGCCAATCGACGTTAATTATATTGTGTTTTTATTGGATATTTGTTTATTGAGAGAGAGGGAGAGGAAGGCCAAAGAAAAGATGGATGGATTGTGTGAGGAGCGATATGAAAGAGAAGGGAGTAAGTGATAGTTTGACGGCGGATAGGGCAGAGTGGAAGAAAAAAACGTGTTGCGCCGACCCCAAGTAACATGGGATAAGGGCAGGAAGAAGATGATGAGGATGAGTGGATATTTATTTATATTAATTTTAATTATTTATTTCGTTTAGTTATATTAAATTGAATAAATTAAAATAAAAAGTAGTTATAATTAACTTATAATAAGTAATTTTATGATTTTATATTTATTATATTGTATGTCGAGGCTAAATAATAACAGCCGCACAGGTCGATCTTCAAGGTTAAGCAACGCTTGCCGAGGTTGGTCTGTGGATGGGTGACCATCTTAACATACCGAGTTTCCTCCATACCTCGGAAAGTCGGAAAGCACATTAAGCTGTTGGTCCCAGCTGTTATTTGGAGATATTTGAAAGTCGTTACGGAGAAGCCAGAAAATCTGACACCATTCTTGCCAAGGAGTACCGTGCTATCCAGTTAATGGGTTGTGGAGGTCTGGTAGGCAGCCGCTCCACGTAAAATAATGATTAGCTGAATCCGGTTTGACGGGAAGCCGACCCCAATATAGTTGGAAAAAGGCTAGGCAGATGATGATGTATGTCATTATTTAATTTTAATATTGGGACTTGGTGCCTTTTATTATATAAGGATTGGTAAGTTACCTACATTTTGTCGAGTTCTGCGCACATAAACGTATGGGGCAGATATTTTTAACTAGGGGTACGCTGACACTGATAGTTTAAGATTTGAAAGGAATGATGGGAGATTCAGCGAGCCAACGAAGCCTCGGAAAAGTTTAGGAATATCTGCAAAATAGTTATCGTTTTCATTCCTTTCCGTCCGTTAAGATCTGAGTAGCATAGTTAAAACCAAATTGGGATTCACATTTCACCTTAAAAGTAATTCTAAAACCCTACTATTTCTACCAGGTACAATAATGATCCCTACACAGTATTTTATTCCACCCCTTGTACCATATTTTCACCTTATATCACTCTATAAACCTTTACTATGGAACATGAGATTATCATAGAAAACTAACGATACTGCTAAGGATTATGCCATAATCTTTTATGATAGATGTTCTAACCTATCATAATTCTGGAGCGGGTAAGTGTAACATGATGTTTTAGTGATCTGAGGTCAATCATCTGCTTGTTAGGGATTCTTTATCTTATGGACGAGGTGTGACAAGAATCGTCGCGTTTTTACAAGCTTTTATTTAACTTCCAATGTATGTATTTTGGTCCGGGTGAAATCTTGTAAATGAATTTTAAATCAGCTATCTTTAACCGACTGAGCTGAGATTTGGTTTAAACGCTTATTTTGGATGACAATATATGCTTATATGCGACGTCATTCTAATTCCAATATGGCGGATCATCTAAGATGGCAGACTAGTTATTTTTTCTGCACTACCACATTATGGGTATCAAATGAAAGGGAGGAGAACACGAAAAGTAATACAACGTCCTATTAAATCCAAATAATGGGTGACCAACCAAGATGCATAAATGTTTGTTTTTTAAAAGATTATTCACCACTAATATAAATTCAGTATGTGGCTTGTCTTTTCTTGTAACCCACCTAAAATTGAGAGCTTCAAGACGAAGTGCTAGGTCTTTGGCTGAGCAGATATTATTGAGGGATTATATTTTGTAAAAGTCTGCTTGTATTTATGTGATTTTGAAAGGGCTTTTTCTGTATTATTACCTTACACTGAATTGGTCCTTACAATACGTTTGAATTATTTAAATTCTTGGCTCAAACGTAGAAACTACAAAAGAAAAGGATTTCCCTATAGAGCAATAGCTCAAATCACTTACCATTATGTTGAAAAATGTGCTATATAATAACGACGCCATGGTAACAAAACTTTTTTACAAAAATATATGACCGGTTTCCAAACAAAACACTACGAAGTATAAAATAACGTTAGCGTTTTTTCCTGTAGGTACTTGTTATGAGGCGTACAATAAAGTATAAATAAATAAAATAACTTTAACTTCGGAAGTCGGTTTTTGGGTGTGTTTCTTTGTTTTTTAACACCGACTTCAACTTTCAAAATTAACTTTATTTTACTGCGAAATTCAAATAATCGTCATCGTCTACTTAGGAATTGAAATAAGCCAAAATGCTCATGAAATAAAAACTACTGAGCGAAACTGAATAAATTTTTTACGGAGCCAAATGGCAAGTATGCCGCATCCAACTTAAACCAGCGGTAAGTGCGAGCCGGACTCGCGAACGAAGGGTTTCGTACCATTATCTATTAAAACTGCAAAAAAATCAAGTTTGTTTTATGGGAGATGTTTTTTAGTATTTGCTGTTATAGCGGCAACAGAAATACATCATCTGTGAAAATTTGAACTGTCTAGCTATCGCGTATCTTGAGATACAGCTTGGTGACAGACAGACAGCGAAGTCTTAGTAATAGGGTCCCGTTTTTACCCTTTGGTTAAGGAACCCTAAAAAGAATCACAGAAATCAGATTGCTCCTCCTTTTTTGGAAGTCATTTAAAAATATTAATTAATTTTGTATGATGGCAGTATTACGATTTCTGTTTTCAAATGATTTATTTAATTACCTGACAAAACCAAAAGCCGCAGGGCTTGCAGGTTCCAATTACTTCGAATTTATTAAAAAGAAGACAAAACGATCAGAGCATCTTTTATCTCACATAAACATCTCATATTATTACAACACTAGCTGTACCACGCAACTTCGTCGACGTCGCAGTCTTAATTAATGCTTCGCTCCTATTGGTCGTAGCGTGATGTGATATAGCCTATAGCCTTTCTCGATAAATAGACTATCTGACAATAAAATAATAAAACACAATGGGTTGCACTCCGGGAGTGCCAGCAGAAAACTTGAACATTAACGTTGTGCATTTTTGAATCAACCGTCTTACGAATTTTCGATCAGGTCACGTGTTTTCACGTGTTGACTAGAGTTTAATATTTTATACCCATCCCAAGAAAAGTGCTGCTAACACACTGCTAAAGAAGTTCTCATTTCAGAAATGTTACAATTTGAACTAGTAAGTCCAGTAACTCCTTTTTTTTAGGGATGGGAAATCATCCAATGACTTCTCCCGCTCTGGGCGGAGCGGGAGGGAGTGTCAGACTTCTACCGACTAAAAGCCATCCATGTTCCTTCATGTGCCCTTTGTGTTCCGGAGCCGTGGTATCTCTTTCGAATAAAAAAAAAAAAGGAAAAAGGAATTTATTCTATTCATCAACAAATTTACATTTGTGTCGAACATGGTTTTAACAATAGTCCCGCAACTCCGGCAGGCATCGGCCCTTTCGGGCCCCTCCCAATGCTGACTCTCTTTGAGGCACGCGTGGAACACTAACGCACCGTCGACACGGCCTGTCGTCATGAGACGGACGGACGGCGAGCCACCCATAGCTCACCGTCCACAGGCCCGCGCCTACGGTGGCCGGAGGTTACCAGGAGGCCTCCGACGCCCGTGGCGTCTACCACGGCAACTAGTAACTCCTGAGATTTGCTTCAAAATATTAGTGTAGATATTTTATATCCCAAATAAAATAATAAATACTCATTTACGTTCCATATTCACGTACAAATCTTTCGGCACGTCCGAACAGGTTGGCCGTTTGCGTTGGGCAGGTTGGCCATTGGACAGTGGCCACAAAACATTGACCCCTTCATGTGTCTTCATTTAGATATCACGAAACAAATGTTCTATAATGTGTTGGCTGTAGGGTGGCCATGATGGTCGTCTAACGGGATAGTCCTGAAAATTATGAGCGAACAAGGTGTAAAAAACAATGTTGTAAGACGATAAAGATTTTTTATGCCCTATAAATAATATTGTAATATTGTGCTAACGTAAACATACCTATGTATAGTACTTAGGTATATAAAATAAGAGAAATAGATTTAAAAAAATGTAATAATATAATTTCCTTTCTGTGAAAGTTTATGCCCAAATATCTCACATCTGTCATCATTTTTCCAAGCGTTAAGACAGTTCATTTTAAGAAACTACAATATTAAAGAGTTTTCACCAACCCATTCAATAAATAAACGAAAAAAAGCGCTCTTAAAATGTTAAAACCACTTTGCGTGTCATGAATAGCTTAGAGGCTGATCGTAAATCATTTCACGCAAAAATCCTTACGAAAATGGAGCGTGATACTAAAAGGATTGAGAGTCCAAAAAGAAGAGTTTACATCCCTTGGAAAGCTTCACGTTTTACTTGGTTGTCAAGATGTGACCTTTTTGCTTGAAAAAGAACCAGCTAATAGTATATTATTGTGTTAGTATTTTTATGTTTGTTCATCAACCACACAACAGAGGGCCAATTCTACTATTATTTCACATTCGCATCTCAATCGCAATCTATCATAAATGTATGACAATGAAGGCTTTTTTAACAGTTTGCGATTGACATGCGAATGCTATGTAATGATGTTTACAAATGAGTATTGGCCCTCTGATTTTAACTTTGAAAAGCAAAATTCAGTGTAATAATATTCTTAAAATACTTGTGTTGTTAAAGATCCGTACCAAAAGGACAATCAAATGAACACTGTTATTAAGCCTCCGTTATCCATCCGTCCGTCTGTCTGTCAGCGGGCTTTATCTTAAGAACGGTAATCAGTAGACAGTTGACATTTTTACTGAGTTTGTATTTCTATTACCGCTGTAACATGAAATAATAAACAGGTACAGCCGGTCGATTCTGTCAACATCTCACCGTGATCACTTAGGTGGAGTGAACGACAAGTGAGCTGTCATGCCATCTTGTTTGTATGGTTTGACAGTTCACTTGTCGTTCACTTCGCCTAAGCGTTCACTTTGACATGTTTACAGAATCGCACCTCTGAACCCTTCGTGTGAGTGTCCAACTCGCATGCGGCCGGGTTTTGTTAATGGTGTAGGATAAATTGAAGTAAAAACTGTTTGTGGACGTCAAAGGAAGTTGTAAAGTCTCCACAGAGAAATAAATAATGTTAAGCTAGAAACTAAAAGCGTAATTTGTGATCATGATCTTCAAAACGATGACTAAGTGTGAGCAGTAATTCAGGGAGTTATAGTTTAAAATTAATAGAATTTTGAAAAGCTGAATACAAATGAAGATATCCGTAGGCATGGCACATTGCTGACAGAATCGAAGTTCGATGAGGAAGGAAAAAAGGATACTTTGTATCTCTTTTTTTAAGGATGGGACTCTTCTTGCTCTGGGTAGAGCAGAAGGAAGTGTCAGACTCTTACTGACTGAGACACATCCGTGGTCCTCCTGTTTCAGGTGTTTTCTCGTGCCAATATGCTACGTAAATATGCGTACAGCGAAGGAGTGGAATTCCCTGCTTTTTTTTTTTTATGGATGGGAAATCATCCAATGACTCCTCCCGCTCTGGGTATAGCGGGAGGGAGTGTCAAACTTCTACTGACTAAAACCCATCCATGTTCCTTCATTGCCCTTTGTGTTCCGGAGCCACGGTGTCTCTTGCGAATAATCCCGCGACTCCGGCAGGCGTCGGCCCCTTCGGGCCTCTCTGTGTGCTGACTCTCTTTGAGGCGCGCGTGGAACACTAACGCGCCGTCGACACGGCCTGTCGTCACTAGACGGACGGACGGCGAGCCACCCATAGCTCGCCGTCCACAGGCCCGCGCCTACGGTGGCCGGAGGTCACCAGGTGGTGTCCCCCGACGCCCGCGGCGTCCACCACGGCGGCCGAGACGAGAGGGTCTCCTCTCCCTCTCCGCCACCTCCTTCGCTAGCATGACTGCTTCGCAGAAGGAGGTAACGGCGTCCCATTCCGTCTCGCTCCGGACCATGGCTTGGACCAGGGCCGGATGCGAGAGGTCGCCGCCGATCGCCGTTTCGAGGACACGGCGGCACACCTGCACAGTGTGCTCCACCGTGTCCTCCGGTAGATCCTCACAGTGGTAACACCCGGGCGTTTCCTCCCGCCCGATTCGATGCAGGTACCTCCCGAAACATCCGTGTCCGGTGAGGACCTGCGTCAGGCGGAAGGTGAGGACGCCGTGGCGCCTCTCTAGCCACTCCTCAAAGAGGGGACTTATCGCCACTATCGTGGCGTGCCCTGCACTGGGTTGCGACAGTCGTCGTCTCCATGACGCCATGAGATCGCGCCGGAGGTCTGTCCGCTGCGCGACAATTTGCCGCGTCAGCGGAGTTTCCCCCCGGCGTAGTACCTCCACGCGCCAATCATGCAGGCGCGCGAGGACTATCGCCTCCAGATCCCATGGCGGCAATCCGGCAAGGAGACACACCGCTTCGCGCGAGATCGTGCGGTACCCTCGGGCCATCCTTAGGGCCATCACCTTTTGGGGCGCGTTCAGATAGTTGGCAGCACGCTGCCGCAAGGAACACGCCCACACCGGGGCCCCGTAGAGGGCCATGGACCGCACGATCCCCGCGTAGAGCCTCCGGCAGGAGGCGTTTGGTCCCCCCAGGTTGGGCAGGAGCCGCCTGAAAGCAGCCCCGGCCCGCTCCAGTTTGGGTGCCAAACGTCGGAAATGTTCCACGAAGTTCCACCGGCTGTCGAGGACGAGCCCTAGGTACTTCAGCGTCAACTCGACGCCGATGGAAACCCCTCCTACCGTCAGCAAGGATCCCGACGGTGGCGTATTGCCTCGGCCATGAAAACACATGGCCTCGGACTTGTGCAGCGCCACCTCGAGACCCAATTGCCGGATCCTCTCTACGACTGTCGCAACCCCGCGTGTCATAACGTCGGCCGCCTCCGCGTACGACCCCCCCTGTGCCAGCACCAGCGTGTCGTCAGCGTAACAGATGACGCTGACGCCGCTAGGGAGGTCGGCTCGCAAATCCCAGTCGTAACCGATGTTCCACAGGGGCGGCCCCAGAACCGAACCCTGTGGGACACCGCACGACATCTCTCGCCGGTTCCACTCACCGCTGTGACTAGGGTAGATTACTGCCCGGTCGGACAGGTAGTCCCCGACAACACGACGAAGGTAGGACGGCACCCGATGATACCGGAGTGCCTCCCCAATGCAGCTCCAGGGCATGGTGTTGAAGGCGTTGGCGATGTCGAGTGACACCGCCAAGACAACACCACCCCGGGAGACCGCATCCCCCGTCGTGAGGGCTCTGACACGCATGACGGCGTCCACCGTAGAGCGCCTCTTGCGGAAACCAAACTGGTTGTCCGCAAGATCCGGCCCCGTTCCCGCTAGGTGCCGGCGAGGCGGTTTGCGATAACTCTTTCGAAGAGCTTGCCTACCTCGTCGAGCAACACTACGGGCCGGAATGCGGACGGCGAGTCCGCAGGGCGCCCAGGCTTCCGGATGAGGACCAGCTTCCCGGTCCTCCAAGGAAGCGGGAACTGGCCCCTCTCCATGCATGCGCTAAAGAGCCCCTCTAGTCGAGGCCCGAGAGCCTCCAAGGCCAGGGCCCAGGCTTTGCCAGGCAAGCCGTCGGGCCCTGGGGCGGTATTCTTGGCCTTGAGCCTTCGTACCGCCACTCTCAGGTCTACCCCAGTCACAGCCGGGATGTCGTCGTCGTCGTCCTCTAGGTCCGCTTCCGGCACCGCAGGCGGCGGAGCCATAGGCGGGGGAGGATGTTCCCCTCGCGCAGGGAACAGAGCGCTCACCACGTTCTCCACGAGCTGAGGCCGGAGACTCTGCGTCAGCGGGGGGGCCCAGGTGCGGAGCTTGTTCCGCACCATAAGGTAAGGGCGCCCCCACGGATCTCTGTCGAGAGTCGCCAGCATTTCCTCGCGGGCCAGATCCCTAGCCCGCAGGACAGTGTCGCGGAGAGCGGTCTTCGCAGCTCTGTATCCCTCGTATAGCTCCGCTTCGATGGCATCCGCATCCGGTGGACGGATGCGACGCCTGCGATGCCTGGCGTACCGGCGCCGCGCAGAAATGCACGCCTCGCGCAGAGACGCCAGCTCTCGCGACCACCAGTACACCTGGCGCCGGGCTCTTCCTGGCCGGACTCGGGGCATTGCCACGTCACAAATGTCGGACATGGCCTCCTGGAACCACCCTGCCTCACTGTTGACGTCGGCAGGCCTGTCCGGTGATGTCACCCAGGCCTGCACGATCGAGGCTTCTAGGAGGAGCTCCCGGTCCAGCTGCTTCAGAGCCCAACGCGGACCACTCGGAGTCTGTACGACCGGCGCGCTTGAGGTCTGGGTGGAGACGTCAAACCGGATATACCGGTGATCGGAATACGTCTCCACCTCCTCCATGATACGCCAGTCAATGACCCGCGGTGACAGAGCGGGACTGCGAACGAAATGTCCACCACCGACTCGCCCCGCATCCGCACACACGTGGGGACAGAACCCCGATTGAGGACGACCAGGCCTGTCTCCAGAGCCTAGTCTTCCACCATCCTTCCCCGCACGTCTGTCAAACGAGAACCCCAAGCCAAATTCTTGGCATTGAAGTCCCTGAGGACAAGTACGGGTGGGGAATAGTGCCCGACGACGACACCCAACTCTACAAGAGAGTTGTGGAACTCGGCGAGAGTTCGGTTCGGGGAGAAGTAGACGCCTACTACGACGATCTCCCCGAACCGTGCCGCGACGCACCCCTGTCCCTTCCTGACACTTTCAAGGGACGGGGTACCGGCGGCGGCCGACGATATGATGGTCACTGAGCCGCTTAGGTCCGCAACCCAGTTATCCCTGGGTGGGACAAAATACGGCTCAGCGACCACCGCAATGTTGATCGACCACTGCGCCATGCTTTGCATCAGCAAATGCTGACCGCAGGCGTAGTGGTTGATGTTCGCCTGGAGGAAGCTGAGTGGGGCCGTTACTGGCATTCCATGTGAGCTTCCTCCCCCTGGGCCCCCTGTGAGGGCCCCTCTGTGGCGGCAACGGCGGCAGAGGCGACGGATGTGGCTGCGGCGGTTGCGGCTACGGCCACGGCGTTGGAGACGGTGGCAGTGGCGATGGAGGGCCTCCCCCTGGCTCCGGACTTGGTCTTGGGTGGAGCGCAGGCCTTGCTCCCAGCCCGGTGGTTTCCGAATAGCTACAACCTGAGATTCTTTATATCAATAGTGAATAGGTAACATCTAGGTTAAGCGTGCTTAATTTTTGACCACATCATCACATATACTATTTAACATCCTTCACAACCCTAAAACGCCTTCCTACCTGCGGGAACGCTTCTCCTTTTCCCGTCCCTCAGATGCGCCTTGCAGGTCGCATCTTAGAAACCTCGACTTCCCAAAAAGGAGGAGGTTATCAATTCGGTTGTATGTTTTTTTTTTTTTTTTTTTTTTTATGTTTGTTACCTCATAACTCCGACAATTATGAACCGATTTGAAAAATTTTTGTTTCATCTGAAAGGATATGCTTGCAGATTGGTCAAAATAGCTGGAATTTGACTATTTAGATGATTCTTTGATAATCGAAATTGCGTATTTTGCTTTTCTGCGATTTGGCAGTGGTGTGGTAGGTGTGGGGCACCACTAAAAAGTGAAAAATAAAAAACTTTTTACAAAAAAATACAACCGACTTCCAAAATAACTTTAATTTCGGAAGTCGGTGTCAAAATACGAAGAAACCAACAAAAACACCGATTTCCGAAATTAAAGTTATTTTTTACTTTGTAGTGTTTTTTTTTGGAAGTCGGTTGTATTTTTTTGTAAAAAGTTTTTTTTAGTGGTTCCAGACCGAAAAAATCACATTTCTTGTACGAGCTTTAATTTTTATTTGTTGTTTTAGCAGAAATTGAAATTACAGAGTGTGCCCTGTGAAATTTAACTCTACACCTATTACGGTTCACAATATATAGATGTAGCCCGCTGTCAGAAAGAGGAGTGTACTGCGGAGACGTACCTAATATAAGGGTTTTTTTAGTGTTACTCTGGGTACAAAATCCAAGAAAGTAAGCCTCCGTGTTGTCAGTTATTTTTTTTTATTTATTCATCTACCAAACAAGTTATACAGTATTATTATTGAAATGTTGATGTTTGCAAGGAATACAAATGAGTAACTGCGCCTGAGCTAGGCCGAGCCTGTATTTCAGGACGCAGTTAACTTTCCAAAAATGTATGACAGTAGTTAGGTTTATAAATGAAAATTTAACCAGATAACATATAATAGCATATAGCGTAAGTATTTTGTGAGAGATATGTGAGTGTTGTGAGGGAGTTGTGTGAGTGTGGTGTGCTTGCTTATTATGTGTTTGCGGTTAAAGTTTTAACGCTCGAAGTAAGCCTGGTATTGTCATATTTCTCTTAGTCTTGTCAATCTTTTTTTTTTTTTTGGGGGGCCGAGTCACCCGCGTCCGTAGGAGTATACCCTTACCGCCTCCGACACTAACCGCCTCCGTGGTCTATTGGTTATACGACCCGATTCAGACCCAGAGGTCCCGGGTTCGATTCCCAGCGGGGGTAAATTTTTTGCTCGGTTTGGTTGGTGGTAGGACTAATAAGTCCGCCTGGCAAGCTACCACCATCATGGCAATTAGAGGTGTGATAGCCAGTTCCTCTATGTTAGAGGATTCCGGGTGAAACTCGCTTCCATCTTCGGCCTAATCATCACTTTCCATCAGGTGAGATTTGGGCCAAGAGTTTCCCCGTTTTGAGTAAAAAAAAAAAAAAAGAAATCTATTCAGCCTAGGCGTGATAGATTCAGTCCCATACATATTAAGCATTAGATTTAATACTTCCTGGCCTAAATGCTCGCACTTAGTAATCGTATTGAAGATCATGACCACAAATAATGCTTTTAGTTTCGAGCTAAACATTATCCATTTCTCAACATAAACTTTACAACTTCCTATGACGTCCACGGACAATTTTTACTTCAATTTATCGTACACCAAGCTATCAACATTAACTAAAACGAAAAGGCACAAGTGCTGTAAGAATTATTACACTTTTACAATTATTACAGACCTGCGCTTGCACATAAAGAAGATTACACTGTATTACACTGGCGGCCCACGAAAAAAGTTATTTAGTCGTTTGGCTGTCAGCCAGATCCCAATTTTTCATGTACTTTCTCCCAATTTGACTGATTTAAATGTCATTATGGTTTCATTACGAACGTTGTGAGAATTGGGTCTGTACGCGGCGGAAATTGTAATATGTTAAATTGTCTTGCTGGTGTATTTATTGGCGATAAACATATTATCTGTGATAATTTTTATGTTAATTTTTTTATTTGTTTTCAAAACATAAGATTTTGTTAAATATAGTAGTATGTACTTTATTATTTTCAATCCTGAAATTATAAGAAAAAAATTACAATTCGTGTGGTAAAAATAATAAGTGCGTAGAAAAACTTACAAAACAAAATAATTTGATCGACATCAAACATTGAGAAGAAAACACATAAACCTATTTTTGTTAAAATGATTACTGAGGGGAAAATAACTGAAAGTCTTACATGTTTTAGTTCATGAGAAAGATTATTCCATTTCTTCTTAGTATCAGCAGGGTAGCAGAATGGTAAGTGGTATAAACCATTAAAATCGTTCTCATTTTTGCTAATTTTTCTTGGAAATACTTTTCAGCGCAATGAAATAAAATACCTTGTAACACATAAAAATATAGATTTCATTTCTTTTCAATTTGCTTCATTAATAAAATTAGTTTTTTTCGTATAAAAATAAATAGAACAGAGTTTTTTTAAGCATTACGAAACCACTTTGATAATTTTTGTTTTGTTACAGAAATGAAAAAAAAAAAAGATTATAAGTTCCTTTGCACATAGTTTTATCAAGAAATCGTGTAACCTAAATAGTAAATGTCCATTGGCACAAACAAGATATTAAATGTTTATGGAGCAAGATATAGAAGATATAGATAAATAGTATTTACCGGAAAGCCTACAAAACGAATGGAATGGCTAAAGTAAAATGCCTACAAATCTGATGGTATCTACCGGATTAGAAAGAAATAAATATGAGAGGAGTAGGCGGGGATAATCTTCGTATTCTTCACTATCCAAGTTCTATAAGTTTCATAGTCATTTGTCTAGGCTTTTACAAACAACTTTTTTTTTTTAGGATAACAGTTTCTTCCGCTCTGGGGTGAGCAGAAGGCGGTGTCAGACTTTTGCTGAATAAAACCCAACCGTGTTACTCCCAATGCTTTTTGCGTTCCAGTGCCGCGGTGACTGTTTCGAACAAATTCCAAACCATCTTGGGTTCGGCTTACAGTCTAAGCTGAAGTAGCTCAATACCAATATTTTACAAGAAGAGATTGCCTATCCTATAACCCAAGAACGCGGTAACTTTTACCTATACCTTTGGTATGACTGGGTGCAGACGTGCGGATTTCTCAATACTCGAGCGGACTATTAAAAACTGGCTAAGTGCGAGTCGGACTCGCGCACGAAGGGTTCCCTACCATTTTCTATAAAAACAGCAAAAAAAAATACAAGTTTGTTGTATGGGAGCCCACTTAAACATTTATTTTATTCTGTTTTAGTATTAGTTGTTAGGTATAGCGGCAACAGAAATACATCATCTGTGAATTTTTCAACTGTCTAGCTATCGCGGTTCTTGAGATACAGCCTGGTGACAGACAGACAGCGAAGTCTTAGTAACAGGGTCCCGTTTTTACGCTTTGGGTACGGAACCCTAAAAACTAGCTTTTGCCTGCAACTTCGTACGCGCATATGCCGTTTTATCCCGTTTCCGTCTTCCTCATGAATTTGGCTATCATATAAAAAATTTACAATTGGAACTGGTAGTTTCAGAGATTAGCATGTCACGTACACACACACACACACACCCTCAAATACACATACACACACACACACACACACACACACACAATCACATCATACAAATGCGCGCAAAAAAATTTCATTAATGCTCCGCTTCGAATGGTCGAAGCGTGATATTATATAATATATCCTTGGACATTTTCGCGTTCAACCAAACTCTTCAGCTTTGTACGTCTAATATTTAAAAGGTTTACGTATGGCAACCGACACTACCGTGCGTCGAAAAACGAAGCCGCTTTCCGAAGCACGGAGACGTTTCGATAATGTAAAATGTGGTCACCCGTCCACGAGCGGTTGTCGGGAAGAGTTGCTTGATCTTGAAGATCAACCCGGGCTTTTGTTATTTAGCCACAAGGCTCTCAAGTTTAGTGGAAATGTTATAACAGTATTAGTTCCAATCGTTTCAGAAATAGATCTATTTCCACTGCTATTGCGAGAACCCAAGTTGTTAGCAACAGTGGTTGATGCTCTCCAAAACTTTACTAGCATTAACAACTACTAAACCAGTGTTAATGGGTAAATAGTTTTCCAATTGGAAACTGCTGCTCAGTTCAGTTAATTTCGCTCAAATTTAGAACAATAATAAATTCGGGAGGCAATCAAACAGGCAATCGAGTAGGTCGGCAGGCTATCTTTTAACGCTCAAAAATGCCATAGCTCCCATTACAGGTTTATTTCGAAGAGAAAGAAACAATATAAACGAAAATTAGTTTCTTGGATTATCAAGTTAAACTACACGATAAATGTTATATGCCTGGCACTGTCTGGACAAATCCTCTATACCTGTGTGCTTCTTGCCTCAGAAATTAACAATACATGGTTCTCGTTATGAATTGTTCACTATGGATTGCACGGACGACAAAAGAGATTTTGACCTCTGAGACTCTGAGTTAGTTTTGGTATTTCTTTCCAGGGTAGATGCTATGGAATTTGTTCGAAAGAATCATTCCCATTTTACGAAAAAATGCAACCGACTTCCAAATAAAAAAAAAACACTACAAAGCCAAGAATAACTTTAATTTCGGAAGTCGGTGTTTTTGGTAGTATCTTCGTATTTTAACACCGACTTCCAAAATATAAGTTATTTTATATTTTGAAGTGTTTTTATTTTTCACTTTTTAGTGGTATCCCACACCTAACAACACCACTGGAAAATGACAGGAAAGCAAAATACGCAATTTAATTTACTTGCATGACAAAAACTCGTCCTAGAAGTAAATTAATACCAGCTATTTTGATTTAAAAACCAAACTTCCTTACCGATTTTGATAAAATTTCTATGGGACCAATTGGAAAGTATATATCCTCTATTATTTTTCAAATGGGTTCATAAATGACGGAGTTATGAGGTAAAAAACATTTACAAAAATATACATACGAATTGAGATGCTCCTCCTTTTTTTGAAGTCGGTTAAAAAAGGGTCAAGACAAGACATAGGGGGAGGTGGGGCAGCTTCATACAGTTTTTATATTTTGTCGTACAGAATTTTCTCTGGTATCAATATCTGTATCGATTCATCAAAAACTAATAGTCTTGCTATCTGACTTTATATAGAAAATATGTAATTTGTGTAAATACACTTGTGCGGCTTTATATAAAAGTTTATAAAAAAAATGGATAATGTATGAAAGTGCCCGCATGTGGGGCACTTTCATACACGCTATGGGGCAGATTCATACATGTGAAAAAATACACAAATTGAGTGTGAAATGTTAAATTATTTATCAACATCAAAATATGAAAATACAATATTTTCGAGAACAAAAGTATTAGTCTATATGAGCATACAATACTAAGTAATAACCGAATAATACTAAGTGAAAAAGAGAATAACCTTAATGTAGGTAGTTTTGTTTTTATAACACTGAAGAAACTTAACTAACTTAACAGTCTTTCTGATCAGTCATATCAGCATTTAAATATCTAAGGCTATTACATAATTCTTATTTAGTAGTAGTATCAATAATCAACAATTTTAAGAAGAGATCTTAAATGTTCTACACTAATTAACTTGAAACGGCTTTTTTGATACGGCTTTGTGTCTGTGCATTAACTCCATAATATTTGGCTGCTGATTTCCGAAAAGAGAGTTTGTTTTCCAATATTTCATCGATAGCTAGTACATTCAAACAGTATGAATGTACCCCGCGTACTGCTGTATGAACCTGCCCCATCACAAGAAAATTAAATAAAACAATTCCTAAAAAAAAAACTACCCTAAATATGATTATTCACGTATCAATTTACAAACTTGACCCTACTATCTTTTAAATAAAATAGTATTGAATACTCTAGAAAGCAGCTTAAATCAATAAAAATACGTTCAAAGTGACGTCATAAAATTACTGACACGTGGCCGAATCACTTTCCTAGTCACCTCGTCGCGCGTTTCGCATCGACTGCTGTCAAACTCCGTGAGCCAACACACTCATAAATAAGCTACGCACACACGTATAAGTCGTTCAATTTCTGTGTGCCTAACAACAGATATCTCTAGTGTATGAAGGTGCCCCTTGTATGAATGTGCCCCACTTCCCCCTATAAGAAACACAGGAGGGCAATCGCGCTAATAAAATTCGGCTGGAACGCAACTGGACTGTAGCCATTTCACAACTTTTTTAAACATTCCGTATCGCGTTAAACGTTTGACAGGAACTTGGAACGCAACTGCATCACAACATAACTGTAACGTTACCGCTGTCAAACAAAGTTGTCAAACAAAAAAAGTTGAAACAGTGCTACTTTTTCTTGACTTTTTCTCAATCGTTCGCGTTGTGTTGTTTGGATTTTGAACGAAAATATTTGTAAAATTTTGACTACGCAACTTTGGTTGAAGTTTAAACTTTAGCGCGATACCAAATTCCTTACAGGTGAATCGAAACTAGATCATAACCAAAACTGAATTGGAAACGAATTGCAAGCGGACCTAAACTTTTAAAATTAGCGCGATTGGCCCCCAGGCCTCGTCTAATTTAAAGCGTCACAAAAAAAATACTAGTAAAAGTATTATATTAAAAAGATTTAAATAACATCATTTATCATAAAAGAAATAGATTCATCCCACCCAAAATCATGGTGCCACTACAGCCGGATGATGTAGCAACACAGACTGCACTGGAGAACATAAATCTCGTCAATTGAACACAAAATTGATACTAATCGCTTGAACGGATCCGTTTAATGTGGCCGGGCCGAGAATAGTAGCCATAGCTCTGATATAGTATAGTTGCAGGTAACTGTGAGTGGATGTAAGTGTAAACTACTGAAGTTTATTGTGTATAGTAGGATGGTGGTGAAAAGAATATGTGGTTTTTAAAGAAGAGTATTTTCTTCATATTAGTGTTGATTGACAACCGGGAGGGTAATTTTGAAATACATAATACAAAATGATAGGCCATTGACTAATTGACTAAGTAGGTACATGGCTTTTTCCTGAACAAATATATTTGATTCGTTGGTTAGATTACCAAAAATTATTGGAATTTTTTTTCTTTTTTCACGTAGACAAAAATAAAGACGGCTTATATAAAGTGCATTGAATCTCGCGTGATATCAAGTCGTGGTAATTTTTATTGTTTTGAAAATGCAAAAAAATATCTTTCCAATTTTTTTCGAAAATACTAATGAAATAATTATTTTTCTATCCGCTCTGAAATAATGTAAAAGTAAGTTTTTGTTCGGTCTTCTTAAAAAAAAAAAAAATTTGTCACTGTTTTTAAGTGTTTTTCCCCCTGTAGGGGAGCGAAGGGATACTTACTCAGGCTTATAAGTTTATTTATTAACCAGTTAATTAGACTTACAGCCAATTATTATATGTCTTCACTTTTAAAATACTAGCTTCTGCCTAGAGCTCGCTCGCATCCAAATCTATTTTTACCCAAATTCATCAAAATCAGCTTAGCAATTTAGCTGAAAAACAACCAATAATACCCTTTTTCGAATTTATAATATTTGTTTTGGAGTATGTACTAGTTAGACTAATAAAATGTTATAGGTAATATTAAGTCAGTTACGAATGCACTGACTATTCAAAAATAGAGTTGTAAAGCTCCTGACTACTGTCGGTTTTTTCTCTGAGAACAGACAAAAATGTTAGTAAAGCTATAAATGCCGCTCCTGGCTTATATTGTACGGAGGGAACGAAACCATAGCGCGATTCAGCGGGTGGAGTCCGAAGGGACAACGCCATCTATCGAGCGCAACGGTACTAAAATGGCTGAAGGATAATTATCTAGCATCCCGAAGTACATTGAATTATTGTGCGTATTTTATTGCCTTCTAGATAGAAGGATCTGCTATGATAATAATGATATAGGCTAATAATAATTAGCCCATAATTTTTCAGACAAGGCAAATTTACCTATGTTCAGGTCAAACTTTTCAAAAAAGGTTGGACCGTGCCTGCCTACTCACTATGGCGTTCTAATCTCGGTCACAATTATGTCACAAACGTCTTTTATTTTTTTCCATTTAAAAAGCTTAAGGCCCAGACTCCAGCAAAGCGGAGACGTGCGGAGATCTCTTCAAAGTTAGAGTGAACAGGTTTCTCGGTAAGCTCGCACCATAGTCGACTTTGTCTCTGTCACCTCTGACCTAGACTAAGTCAAGAGCAAACCCATCTCAAAATATCTAACCACCGATCTAAAAATCGATACTAATATTATAAAGCAGACCAGTTTGTTTCTTTGTTTGGTTGAACGCGATAATCTCAGGAACTACCGGCTCGAATTCAAAAATTCTTTTTGCGTTGGATAGTCCATTTATTGAGGAAGGCTATAGGCTATAAAACATCACGCTATGACCAATAGGAGCGGAGCAGCAATAAGAAATGTTGCAAGCGGGAAAAAAGCTTCCGTTGCGTGCGCTGCGTAAACGGTTTAAGTTACGCAAAAATCAAGTATTACGAAATTATTCCTCTTTAAACCTTCTAAAAAAGTCCTTGACAGCATATATGTCTATCCCTTTAGGTTAACTCACTATAACCCTTTTTATGGAAATCAAATTTGTTCTAAAATAATGCATTGAAGAGTTTGTTTGTTTGAACGCGCTAATCTCAGGAACTACTGGTCCGACTTGATAAATTATTTCAGTGTTAGATAGCCTATTTATCAAGGAAGGTTATAGACTTTATACGAGTATCATCACGCTAAGACAAATAGGAGCGGAGCCTTAATGGTAAATGTGACGCAGACGAAGTTGCGCGGGTCAGCTAGTAAAAATATAAATGTAGGTAAGGAAGCATCACAAAAGACAGCTCACTAATAAAATTACACTAAAACCACCAATCCACCTGCCAATTGAAGTGATCACCGCCAAGTGAACCAAGGACCGTTTACATATCGACTGATAACTGAGCCACGGCCGGTAGTGAATACTTTATAGCTGGTACTTAAAACCTAACTATAAGTCTTTGAAGTTGTGTGAATGTATGTGCTAAGGTAAATAGGAATAAAACTCGTGCTAGGTACATAAAGTAAACATGGTTGCTGAGCAAACTGATTTGTTTCAATGTTATTGCTTGAGAATAGTGCGTCTATCTGCCAAATACCTAATTTCGTGTGTGTACTGTATAATGGTTTCAAATGCACACGTATAGTTCAAATCAGTGGGTACTAGAACTAATTTAAAAAAGGGTTCTAATTGGTTTTGAGTTTCTTAAACAATAGGGTTTGTGCTCAAAAATATATCGGTCACCAAAATGTATTTGCCAAACAATATAAAGATAATTCCATAGTAAATCAAAACATTATTGGGATATATTTTCAAGTACCAAAAAATATAATCGGATCTATAATAATGAGTTTTTTCCCTCTGAGGGCCATTCTACTAATTTTTAAACAACTTTCGCAAACTGTCAAAAATGTATGAAAATTAAGGCTTTTTTGACAGTTTGCGATTAAGATGCAAATGCAATACGAATGTGAAGATTAGTAGCACTCTCATAAATGTTTAATCAAATTAATATAAAACAATAATTCTACGAAGCTGTGCTCGTGGTTCTCCTTTTCCTGTCTGCAGGGTTTTAAGGAAACTAACATGAACGGTATGACGGGAGATAAGTTCGCTCGCTTCGCTTGCTCTATCTAGCTTCCGTCATATTATTCGGACCTTACCTATCCGTATCAGGCTCCTAATAAGTAGGCGGAGGCGTATGTCCAGCACCTATCATAAAATCGGCTGAAATGATAATGGTACTGAATTCGACTTACTTTTCCATATTTTAATAAAATAACAAATTTCACAAAACCAAAGCAATATTCTCAAAGTTAGCCAATCCAAAGGAAACAAGAGAACTTATAATTCCAAGCCAAGTTTGGCGTAAATTATTAAAGTAGAATTTCCATTACAGGACAGACTTCAGCGAAATTATGATTAGCATACAAAACATCAGATTTAGCACAGCTCCGAAATATAAGACGGATAATGGATCTCTTTCTGAAATATACGGAGAACGGGACAAGTTCCATTATTCGGGGCTAGATTTTTATTATAGTGATATTCATCGTATAGATATACAGAGTTGTTTTCGCATGTATAATATTTATGAGAGAACAGCCGCACAGGTCGATCTTCAAGGTAAAGCAGCGCTTGTCGAGGTTGGTCTGTGGATGGGTGACCATCTTAACATACCGAGTTTCCTCCGTGCCTCGGAAAGCACATTAAGCTGTTGGTCCCGGCTGTCATTTGGAAATCTTTGGCAGTCGTTACGGATACTCAGAAGCCAGAAAATCTGACACCAATCTTGCCAAGGAGAACCGTGTTACCCAGTTAATGGGTTGCGGAGGTTTGGTTCACGTAAAATACTGGTTTTCAGCTAAATCATTTTGTCGAGTTATGCGTACAAAAATGTATGGGGCAGTCGATTTTTTTTTCGCGATTTCAGTGAAAAAAAGTTAGTTTACTAACTTTTAATCCCGGGACTGTTTCTTTGAGACGGTATCCAGTTTGCATGTGAGCGAAGCCGCATGACTGACAATATAAGAGCGCTGACAATACTATTCAAATAAGAATAGGAACGTCAATGACCTCTATCTGTCAATAAATGTCTCTTGAAAAGTACGGTTTGCAAAGAAAACTTAGTTGCATATCAAATAAAAACGTTCATAGGTAGTCAATTATTTAAACTATTATATTTAAAGTCATTATTAGGTATTTTCAACCATAATATAGCACTTTTTTACTTAACATTTTTAAATAATAATTTAAAAATAATAATCTTGCTTTGCTTACCTACCTAACTGGTTTGAATTGACATTGGATGACGTCACAATATGGCGCTAAGTCGATCCTATTCTTAATTGAATCGCATTGTACAAACTAAAACAGTTTACATCCTTTTTATGTCATTAGATGGTAAAATAGTTAAAGACGGCTTGTTTTATACTCTCTTGGCACCCACAGACAGGAACAGATGCGACAATGTTGTATCAACGTACTTACATAGAATTTTTTCTTAAATTCTGCTGATAGAAGAAAGTTATAAGTTGCATTCGAGTACGATCGTCTACAAAGTGAATATCAAGAGTCTTCTTGCTTTTAAGGTTTGACAAAACCGTGTGTAGGTAAGGATGAAGCTAAAATAAACATCAACACAGAAGAACAGCTAGTCTATTCTGTAAATAACCATTTCGATATCGACTTCACCTGAGTGACTAAGCTTACAAAGTGAACTTTATTTCACACATCATAAGGTCTTATATTTATACGAATTTGAAACTCACCTCGGATTCCGCTGTCGAGACACGAAAATGTTGTTACAGAATAGCACTGCAGCTTTGAGTACAGTACGCAGAATATTTAAAACAGAGCTGTAAGAACACTCAGGTGTGGTCGTAACTTTGCTGAAAAAACACAAACGCAAACGTATGAGATATTTAAATTGTCAAAACATTATGCTACGTTTATTTTATGCTGTCACTTTGATGGTTTTTGAGAGTTGAACTTGAAATAGGACATATCATTTTAGGAAACTGTGAAGAGATAATAATGTATGTTCCTGAAAACACACTGATCAAGTTTACTTTTGTAACTGCCGAAAAGACACTAGAGATGGAGAGGGATTATAGAACTGTACATACAACGTGTTAAATATTTGTGTATCCTCTTTTCAACCTCTGAATGGTATGAAACAAAATCGCCCATGAGAGCCTATGCAATAAAAAGCCTAACCCAAGCGTAATGATTTTGGAAATTTTCAATTTTCCGCTCACCACGTTCTATTAAGAGTTACATATAACAGGATCCATGTTATATGTTGATAACTTCCTCCCTTCAATAAATCACCAAGTTCGTACTTATGTAGCCACACATTGTGCCAATGTTATTCCAACCAAAAATAACTTCAGTTACTTTATGAACTCAGTAGGAAGATATCTCGGGTAACTTAGGTACTCGTAGTTTATTCGCCTAACATAGAATCTGTATCGGGTTTTGGGTCGAGCAGTGCCAGGATTTCCATTTTTTGTTAGACTTTGAAATAAGATCAGGTTTTCGCGTTGCAAGACGATATTTCTGTTGGGAATGGTGAGGTAACGCTGAAATTAGTAGTGTCTAGTTGGGTAATCTTTTTACCAGTAGGGCTGTTTTTTGTTAGAAGAAAAAGTCGATGTTAATCAACTCAACTCAAGCATTCATTTCAATTAAACCATTTACAGGCACTTTTGAATTGTCAATCGGTCGCATATTGATAAGGTATTTATTTGCCTTTGTTGCATGGATACCGAAGAAGGAAAAAGCACTGATAATGATATTAACGTAGCTCGTACTTCATCTACAAGGACCTAAATAATCTAAAAAGTTTGAACAAAGTATCTCATTTCCAGGACTATTTAACATTATGGCAGCTGGTTAACGAAGGTATATTTTTTAAGGTGGAAGCGCCAGGGTAGCTAGCGAAATTCAAATATTTTTGATTTTTGCAATTTGCTGGTCAGTGTGAAGCTGTATGTTGAACAAAATACAATTCGCGGCCGTAACGTATATTTATCTAAAGAATTATACCCATTTTAATTATCAACATAACCCTCTAAGTTCATACAACTCGATCGAATGACTTTTTCACAAAATAACATTCAATCGAGTTCTATGAACTTAGAGAGTTATATTGATGATTCAAATGGTTATAATCCTTTCTATAATATAATCCTTTAAATAATCGTTATAAATCCGTATTTTGTTCAACATACAGCTTCACACTGACCGACAAATTGCAAAAAACATAAAAATATTTGAATTTCGCGGGCTACCCTGGAGCTTCCACCTTAAGTAACTTTGGGATTCATTCTTGTATATACCATTTGTAAAATCAATAAAAAATGGTAAAAGCTCTCTTCAAACGCTACCAATAATATGAAAAACCATAAAAAGTTAACTTGGGTCAGTTTCATTATATTCTATAGAATATTGACACTGACAGCTATTGAACGCACTTTATCGCGATCAATTTCATTGATGAAATCCGCTCTTAGTAAGCACCCCAGAAGACAAAAAACGAAAATGAATTCCGATAAAATTTATGCCAGCGTTTTAACTGTCCAACTCAAAATTCCCAACTTAGCGAATTTAAAAAGTAATTTAAACTTGTAAGACAGAGACTTAATATCTGTCATCCTATCATCTGGGGCCCGAGTCTGCTATTACAATAGTGTCAGAATGGTCGATCACTGATTTCAAAATGGTTGATTTTGACAAGTTTGGCAATCTACTAACATAATGGCGTCATAATGGCGTCACTATGACATTCCAATGTTCGTCCACTGACGGTCCACTGACTCGCCATTGAGAGAAATGGCTTAGAATGGTAATCTCGTACATAATGACAGCTGAATGTTTGACGTATGCGTTAGTCTGCTAATATTTTGACAGTTACTTTGATCGGTGAGCTACCACTGTGCCACCATTGGAAATAATTGGAATTTGGAACGTCATTGATATATAAAAGTACTCTGTGATTGTGCAGCACAGAAGACAATAACCTAGCGGTTGTGCAGACATTGCATTTACAATAAATACTTTTAATTCATAATTCGACAGCTCAGTATCAAAAACTTTTTGCTTTAAATCGAGTTTGTGGAATATTATTGCATCCAAGAATGATTCACTGTGATCAAATATTCTGGAACTAGCCAATGCAGTGCATGCTAGAGAAAAAAGATGCAGGGAATCCAGAAGACGCCGTTTAGCCCGTCGGTTGATGACAATCAACACGAACCCTTTTACTTACTTATGTTACTGAATACTGAGGCGAAATTCGTAAAAACGTTCGCCTTGGAAAGGACTCGGTAAGGGGGTTAATTGACGAACTCAATTCCCTTATGGCCAGACCGCGACGAAATGATACTATATCGGCAGAAATGAAGGTGAGAAAACTGAATTTGACATTAATTTATTATTCTATAGCCAGAAACGCGAAATAGGTCGATTGATGTTATATGTTTTTTGTTGCAGGATTCTAATAGCACTTCGTGCATCAGGGTCCTATAAAAATTTGGTTGGACAGAGTGCCCTTCATAATGTTTTGCAGGTGAATGTGTCGAGATCGATAGAAGTTACAGAGGCACTAAATAAAATATACCACAAATATATAAAAGGAAAATATAGGAAAGGAATATTATAAAGATATATAAGAATAACTGTTATGGTTGTACCTTGCTTGTTGTACCTAAGCAGAATATAAGATATTAAAAACTATGCAGGTTCTATGCAAGCAAGGCAAACATGGCAAGAGAACCATTCCCTTCTGATGAAGTTTATGCAGAAGGACTTCGCTTGCAACAGGTATGCGATTTCTATTCCACTATTTCTATTGATATTGAATATGTATCATGAATTTGGAATTTATCAGGTAATATAAATAATACTACTATACTAAAAAATATACATTTAGATTAGTCTTTATTTCTCACTAACTAAATATTTATTTAACAATATTAAACTTGACTTTCCAGCCAATTGTAAATATATGTATAAAAATCTGAAATGTAAATATACTATCTAGAACAAAAAAAACATTTATTATAAAACAACACCAAGTTACAATACTTGATGTAGTAGTCTTATAATAATCAGTCTTCATATAAAATAGTCTTAAAAAGATCTTCAATACTTTAATCATCATTTGAATAACACATCATAAGTTTTAACTAGTATAATAAAAAATTACAACATTAATCACTTATCAGTCTTTTAATTTAAGGAGGAAAATAATTATGCAGCACCCAATTATCAAGACCATCGAAGGGTGAACCGGGACCTTCTTGTAGGTCTGGCACTGCAGCAGGCTCTTGTTGACAGTCTGTGGAGAAGAGAAATGCATAAATTAAATAAGCAGGTAATTAATGCAAAACCATCTCAATATTCTAGTGAAGTACGAAAATGCTCTTATTATTATTAAAATGATTTAACTTTGTTACAGATCCACAGTATTGAACAAAATACAACCGAATTGAGAACCGCCTCCTTTTTGGGAAGTCAGTTAAAAACAGAGATTTAAAATAAATTAATTAATGCTCTTTTTATAAAAACTTTTTCATTTACCTTTACAACCATTTGGAATGAACTGCTGGACATAGACTACTCCTAAAATAGATTTCATTATAAGTCAAAAACTACTGGATTGATTTCAAAATTCTTTCACCACTAGAAAGTTACTTTATCACTATCACTGAATAACACAGGCATATATTTTCTATTTTCATGCGGGTGAAGTCACTGGTAATATACAAAATTGGAACTTTGTATATAGCTTGTGTAACCTAGTGCTTAGTATCAGAGTTACAATCAAGATGTCAAATTCTAGGGACAATGTACTACTACTAATGTCCCCAAGCTTTTAAGCTTAGCTGGAGGGGTTATATATTTTGTTTGTATTGTTTTCAATGCTCCTTAATACTCATGATGGGTATGTTTGTAGCACACACAATGAGTAGAAGTTCAGATTTTGAGTGAAACCATTTCATAAAGATGAATTACCTTTAAATAAAGAGTAATCACCTTTTTTAACACAGATGTCACAAAGGGGTCCAATGGGTCAGTTTTTCTGTGGATGAGCTCTGTTGGTTTATGGCCCCAGCTAAATTGTTTAGGGCCTCAGTTTTAAAGTCGCCTCGGAGTTCTATTGCGTCCAGCCTCGATTGAGCAGCTTCAAGAGCAGCATGGTCTCTATCTATAAAAAGAATAATATTTTGTTACATCAGGCGATATACTTTATTCTAGAGTGGGCAGTTACTGGTCATACATAACAAATAATTGCAAGATCTTTACCTTCTGCTGCGTAACGCCGTGCAGATTTTTGACGTTTGCGTCGCTTGGAGTTCCATAATATATATAAAAGTACTCTGTGCTTTGGAGGCTGGTCAATATACAAATTAAACACAAACAAAAAATCTAAACACTTAAGAAGATGAAAATAAACAAAAATAAAGACATAACAGTTAAACGTCAGTAAGCAATAATGTCACTTATGTCATATTTGACTTTGACAGCTAATCAAAATAATATTGCATTTGTATAGTTTCGCGTCTAAATCTAATGTTTTTTGGTATTTACGAACTTCTCACTAATTCAGATTGCTTATAACACTAATAAATAATATCAAATTAAATATAAATAAAATCTGGCAGGAATAAACATTCAAATTTAGTAGTAGTTTTTAGAAAATCATTTAGAAATGATTTTCCACAATGGTTTTATTATAATGGCAATACGGCAATGTCAACACAACTCTATTACGAGCACTATTACGAGACCATTGGCTTGCCAGTGAACGATCACTGATCGGCCGATGGCTTGTCGCTGACCGGCCAATGATCGGACATTATAAATTTAGCAGATTACGAACTTTTTAGCAAAATGACAATGGCATGACAATGGGATCGTGTTGGAATGACAAATTTATAAAAATAGCAGACTCGGGCCCCTGGGAACGAACTCGGTTAAAAGTGGGTTAGATTTAACCCGTTGACTGACTTTATCTATCTCTTTGACGCCTCATTACTTGGAGTTATTACGATAGTGATTGCGAAGCTTCTGAGATGGAACTAACTTGCAAGATGGCGAGATTCGGATTTTGCTTGCATTTACTGTTTGTTATCTTATCCCACTTGTATTAAAAGCGTGATAGTTTATATTTTTGGCCCTTTTGAACGGCAGACATAACCGCTTCAACGACAATTGAACGCTGGTCTTGCAACCTATTAATTCTTGACTTAAAGATGGATGTAATCACGCAATACAAATCGCACAAAGAATTTGAACCCTTAGCCGTACGCACAGTAAAAGTATTCCCAGTCCGACAATGTAACGGACTTGATATTTTTACTAGCAGCAAAAACGAACTCGTTGAAATACACCTTCGAATCGTCGAACACAAAAAGAAGATAAAAATAAGAATCTCAAAGCAATTGGCCCGATCCTCAGCAAATCAACAAACAAAATAGGTCGCTAACCTCATTGAATTTATTTAGACCTAACTTCTCAATTGGTTGGGGCGACCGAAAACAAAAGGGTTCACAAAGCAAATTAATAAGTTTAGTGCCATATCATTGTGGATTGTTTGCTTTATTGCCACTAGCACTTGGCTCGCAACTTCAATCGCGTGGTTTTCAGGCGAGGTTGCAGTACTTTTTAAGATTTTTGAACGTCTGAAAATCTAATTAATTATGAGTTTTTAATAAATAAATCATTACATAAAAAATTAACATACCCTTAAGTAAATCGTAAAGATAGAAACGCGATTTAAAATGATTGGCTCGATACTTTTTTTATCAAACATGACACAAATAACAATTTTAAACGTGTACTGCTAAGAGATTTCATCACGAATATATATAAAAGTTATATCAATAGATAGAGCTTCTTATTTTGTAGTAAATGTTGAAACCATATTGTATAATTTATTTATTATTTTTCGCCAAGAAGAGAAAACAATCAAAATTTAGGCATTATGTCGCACAGTCGCTGCCGTTCGACGTTCGTCAGTACACACAGTAGGTACTGCAACCTCGCCTTAATATTGCAATTTATAATTTTTTTTCTGACGTCACGAGCCCTGACTCCCGAGTTTTGATGTGTTTTATCTTTGTCAATATTCATTGATTTACAAAAGCAAAAAATACATGACCATTATTTTTCAATACTCTGACGGACGAAATATATTTGCAATTTATTGATGGTGGAAACTAGCCTATTACACTCTAATGAATGAAGCGCACTAAGCTGAGAAGAAGTGGCCAACAAACTCCCCAGCAACACATCTGTCTGTTGCGTTAGAAGAACTGGAATTTATAAAAATTTAGATTTATGGTACGGAACCCTACGCGTGAGAGTCAAACTCGCATTTGAACGGTTTTTTTATTACTTGTAGTTATAGTGGTAATAGAAATGCACAATCTATGAAAATTTCAACTTTCTACGTGTTACGGTTCTTGAGATACAGTCCGCTGACGGACAAACGGACGGACGGACAGCGCAGGCTTAGTAATCAGACTCCGTTGGTTAACTTTTGGGTACGGAACCCTAAAAAGTATAGTAAAGGTTCCAAGGATTTAAAAACTATCGACACCTGAACCCCAGGAGGTAAACTATGTGTAAAGCAAAGATAACAGTATCACATTAGTTGCTTGGTTGGGCATGGAACATGACTAGAATGTTTTAACGTAAATGACTAAAACTATGTTCACAGGACTATGGGTGAAGTATCTCAACTAGTAACTAGTTCTGTCGTAGTCAGAAACAGGGGTGGATCCAGGATTGTCGTTTGGAGGGGGGAGAGGGGGCTTGACAACGGTGAGAGTTGGTTTTAGCAAAGCAAAAACTGAAAAAGCACGTCTTGCTTAGCGCATAACAAGCGTCCTTGGATTTCTTAACGTAAATTCTTCAGTGACTTCGATGTTGTAAAGAAGTTAAATAAATCTGGATCTTTTTTCTTGAGCCCCTTATAGCCATCCCCCCTGGATCCACCAATAGTCAGAACTGCTAAGGCAAAATACTCGGGTACTGTAACTTTGCTATAATAATACAAAAACGCGTTTACATTAAAAATGGTCTTCGAACTTCAAGTATAATCGAAAATATTGGGGTTCAGAACCCTCCGCGGGTCGCAAGTCGCTACGCAGGAGCAAGTTCAGGTGAAAGCCGGAGTGAGGGGCGGGGTACTACGCGAACTCCACAGACGTTGTTAACTTTGAATGGGGCTTTAACTGCAAACAAAATGTTTATTTTAAAAAGGTAGGTATGTCGCATCGTTGAAGCGCTTTAGCGCGTCGCGCGTGTCTGCTTTCTCCTCGTAGTCAAACCTTCAAATACTAAAAATAATTACAAACTGCATAAATACAACTTTTCTCCAAAAGACTTTATCCTACATTGTTCCCTTGGGATATTTCAAACATTTCGTCGACAATTTATGATAGAAGTTTCTTCTATAGATATTCAAAGTTCACTTTAACGTGAAATTTTAAACAAAAACTTCCACTCATATCAATGGTCTGTAAAAAATAAAAACTACAGACAGACATACTTTATGGACAAATAAAAAAGTTTTCAACATTAAATTAGCTCGTGTTGTTTTGTTCGTTTAAAAGAACTTTTGTTATTGTGAATACAATCTATATTGTGCAAAGGATCGTATAGTAATGTATTTGTGTGCATTTAGTACATACAGTCTGTATTATATTCCTGCGGATCCGCTCCCATAAGCTCCCTAAGATTGATTGTTTTTTTTTCTTGAGTAAACAATCCTTATCGATCAATCAATATTAAATAAATATGTCACTGGAAAATGGCAAACTCCGTTATTTTTTTTTAATATCCTTATTAATATCCTTGAACATTTCACACAACGCCATACAGTCCCAAGCTAAGCAACCTAATGCTTGTGTTATGGTAACGAGATGGCTGATAAACTACTTATATACATTTTTTTTTTGTAAATACATACACATGTAGGTCGTACAAATATTTGTTCCGTGCGGGAATCGAACCCGCGACATGCTGCGCAGCAGTCAATCGCTCAACCACTGCGCTAACCGTGTCGTCACGTATATATTGGAAACTATTGAATTTTGATAGGATATATTATACAGGGTTATTTGTAAAACACCAGAAACCTCTTAGGCAGTGAAAGTACACATGATTATAAGCAACTTTTGTTTTGGTAAAACTCCGAAATCTCGAAAAAAATATCAGCTGTTTCATACAAAATGCAGTATTTAGCCAATGAAAATGTATGAAACAGCTGATATTTTTTTCGAGATTTCGGAGTTTTACCAAAACAAAAGTTGCTTATAATCATGTGTACTTTCACTGCCTAAGAGGTTTCGGGTATTTTTTCAATTTCCCTGTATACAAAACTAATTTTTAATAATTTGTTGAGAAATTACAATCTAATCAAGATTTATTACTATCTTACGGAGTCTTCCTTTTCCGGTGACATATACAGGGTTATTTGTAAAACACCGGCAACCTCTCAGGACTATGTTACTAACATCATGATCAACAACTTTTGCTCTATGACTTTTTGCTCATTCTTTTTCTTATACTTCGCATAGACTTCGGAACATTTAGAGCGTTCGATTTAAATGTTTTTTATTTTTGTATGAAATCCTGATGAACTAAAATATGATGAGTTTTAAAAGTCATAGAACAAAAGTTGTTGATAATGATGTGAGTAACATTAGTCCTGAGAGGATGTCGGTGTTTTACAAATAACCCTGTATAATAGGGAATATGCATGAAAAAAATATTTATTATCTACACATTCTATCTGAAAATATACAAAAATATAATACTAACAGTCAAAATAGAATCAAAATTGCTCGAAAAATAAAGGAGATATGACTATTTTAAACAAATATATCTGTCCCTCTCACAAAAACGCTATTTTATATGGCAGCTGTATAGGCGTCATGGAATTTGACGTCAAAGCTCATATCGGACTTCTCTTTTTAAATGTAATCTTTGAAGCTTTGTAACTTCATCGCTGATGAAGGTATTAAAAAAACAATTTCATACTTGTTTTCTAGAGCTAAAAAGTATTTCATTTTTTTTTTTTTTTTTATGGGACAAGCCCGCCACACATTCCCAACCACTGCAACTCCTGAAAGCCAGAATCAACAGTGGCGACCACCAGAAAAACGCCGAGTTAATGAAACCCGACGAGTCCCGGAGAAACGATTCAACTGTCTTGGATCCCGCAACGAAATTAATCAGAAGAGTACAGCGGAGGAGTAGGAAAAAAAAAGTATTTCAAAAAAAAAAAAAACCGCATGCATATTCCCTATTCTTCCGTTACTGAGTGATTCAGTGACTCAGTGACTGACAGACAACACACAGTCGAAACTACTAATCGTAGAAAGCTGAAACATGACATGTAGATTCCTTAGGGAGTGTGGGGGAGCACTAAGAGAGGATTGCCCGAAATTCTTACGGGAACGGGTGAAAACGGGATACGCGCGTACGAAGTCGCGGGCAAAAGCTAGTAGCTTTCTTTATCTGAAAGACTGCAGCGATATAGTTTATTTTATTTGTTTATTCAATTTATGTACACACACAAATAAAAAAAAAAGGAAACAGAAAAGTAGGTACAAAGGTGATGCAAAATTCAAAATTCAAAAGTCATTTATTCAAATTAGGCTGAGGGCCAGCACTTTTTGAACGTCAAGTTTTACAAAAGACAGTCCCCCAAAAACACCCGCCCGTCACCACTTCCTAGTGTTTTAGCTGTGGAGAAGAAGTGGCCAACAAACTCCCCAGCAACACAACTGTCTGTTACGTTTTAGGAACTAGAATTTTACAACAATTAATAATAATATGCAAAGTGATCCAAAATTCAAAATTCCTTCTAAAATTTACATGACACAACAATAAATATATACATTATTTATCACTTGTTAGCTACTAGAACTATGACACTATAACAAAATACACACTTAAGCAAGTGTTGACTTATGTGGATTAAATAAGTATAAAAAATGACCTACATAGTCAGATAAATAAATAAAAAAAAATAAATAAAAATAAAATAAAAAATTAAATTATATGAACACATATAACCTGTCATAAAACTACTATACTATCTACTTATACACAAGGCACATGATAATTTGTCTTGCGTTCAACACAGCGACCAACTATTCTTATCGCCTAAATAATCATTAATAGAATAGTATGCCTTGGAACAGAGGTTAGATTTTACTTTTTCTTTAAAATGAGTTAAAAGGCAGATCAAGATAAGAAATTGGAAGTCTATTGAAACGGATACCGAGCCCCACAAATGAATCATGGACCTTACGAAGTCGGTGTGAAGGAGCATGTAGCTTGGGCTTGTTTCTGGTGTTAAAGTTGTGGATGTCGCTCGTTTTACTGTATAAAATGTATGTTTTGCCTAATATATAAACTGTTTGCAAAAATAAATTGAGATGCTACCGTGAGAATTCCAATCTCTTTGAAAATTTCTCTTAATGAAGCTTTTGACCCTAGCTGATAAAAAAAAGTAAGAAGAAGATCCGAAATGCGGTACCTACCTACTACTATCAGAATTATCGCCTATCGAAATAAAAACAATGTTCACTGCCTCCACAATCCAAATAAAGAAACATTCAAGATAATCACCATCATCATCCATCATCTACCTAACCTTTTCCCAACAATACTAGGGTCGCCTTCCAGTCACCGGATTCAGCTGAATACCAGTGTTTTACGTGGAGTGGCTACCTGCCAGACCTGCACAACCCATTAACTGGGTAATACGGTACTTCTTGGTAAGACTGGAGTCAGATTTACTGACTTCTGACAATCCGAAACAAAAAAAAAAAAAAACCGTAACGACTGCCAAAGATCTACAAATGACAACCGGGACCAACGGCTTAACGAGCTTTCCGAGGCACGGAGGAAACTCGGTATGTTAAAATGGTCACCCATCCACAGACCAACCTTGGTAAGCGTTGCTTACCCTTAAAGATTGACACGTTGAGCTCCTCATAACCCAGATAACAAATCCGCCAAAAATAGTTCTCGCATAATCATATGATAATCCTAATTGGATATAAATAACTGACTCAACCATAAGGTCAATGTCTGTATAAAAGAGTATGTCGAAACGTTAACGTATAAGTTTACGTAACGACTTGTTTATGTTTTGGCAAAAGTTATGACACATTTGAATGATATATTTTACGAGCAATTTCCAATGATTGGAGATTGCTTTGGTACACGACATAGGGAAGACAGTGACGGATTAATATCAGGCGCGTATTTTAATAAATTATATAAGTTTTTACGTTTGTTTACTGTATAAGGAATATGTAGAAATAAATAGGTATGTATTATTATATACGGTGTATCTAAAAATATAATACTAATAACGAACACAGAATCAAAATTGCTCGAAAAATAAACGAGATATTATTTTAAACAAATGTATCTGTCCGTCTCGCGAAAACGCTGTTTTCCATGACAGCTGAATGCGTCATGTAATTTGACGTCCGAGTTTGTATCGCACTTCTCTTTCCTTCTAAATGTTAAATTTGAAGCTATAACTTCAACGCTGATGAAGGCATTTAAAATATGATTTCATGGTTGTTTACTAGAGCGAAGTATTTCGTTTTGCAAATAAAAAAAATTCATGCATATTCCCTATTGCTCTCTTTTCTTGAAAGTTCTATTAGAAGTATGGTACAAGAAATCGTGTTGCGCCGCCCATTTACAGGCCTGAGGAATAATTCTACTATTGTTATGCAACACACGTTTCACACATTTTTGACAAATTGCGACGGAATTGCAAATGCGAACGTTGCTCGAAAATAAGTAGAATTGGCACTCAGAGGCTCTAGAAAAGTGACATTTTGTCAACGGCGTCGTGGCCGATTGCCCAAGTCCAAGGCGATTTTTTTTTGTGGGACAAGCCCGCCACACATTCCCAGCCACTGCAACTCATGAAAGCCAGAATCAACAGTGGCGACTACCAGAAAAACGCCGAGTTCATGAAACCCGACGAGTCCCGGAGAAACGATTCAACTGTCTTGGATTCCGCAACGAAATTAATCAGAAGAGTACAGCGGAGGAGTAGGAAAAATAAATATAATTTCCACTTCCCTCCATATCAAGCAGGAGACAGATTAGAGCTAGGCCAATAGGCACCAAGGGACATATACAGCTGGGTTAAGCCCAGTTGCCAAGCACCACGGATTATAATTAACATTTAAACTAATGGGTCCTAAATTGTGAGCTACTTTTGATTCCAGTAATAGGTATGGCAAAATCGCCTGAACGCACGGAAATTTGTTCTGGTGTCTACAAGGTCCGTATAGTAAACTACTCCAGATGTAACCTGTATACTATCTAACATAATATTACGTTCAGTCTGCCCAAGAATACACTCCCACAAGATGTGATGTGCGGAGTCTAAGGCGATTGTCAAACGAGTTCTGTTTAGGTTTGAATAGTAGGATTAGGTGCCATTATAACTACTCGCTAAGGACGGGAAATCATCAAATGACTCCTTCCACTCTGAGCGGAACGGAAGGGAGTGTCAGACTCTTACTGACTAAAACCCATTCGGATGAACACGGATGTGTTTAAGTCGAGAGTCACCACGGCTGGCGACTCTTTCAAAAAAATACATTTCGAAGAACAACAGTCAACTATTGGAGAAATCAGACGTCTCACTATAGTGTCACCTAGAATTTACTTCAATCACATCTCAGATTGTGAGTCAATAAACAAACACACGTGCCATAAAATCCACATGTTCTGTTTAAACCTCTTTTGTATTCAGTACGATAAGAAAAGAGTATTTTGTCAACGAAAATACATACATACAGGAATACGTGATAGGTGTTTTTTGCGAAGGCTGTGGCAGTCAGAAGCCAGGAAGGATGACGTCAGACATGCAAAGGTTATGTTGGGTACATTAAATTACTCCTTCTACTCTGGGCGCAGCAGAAGGGAGTGTCAGACTCTAACTGACTCGTCGCGGGATTATTCGCAAGAGACACCGTGGCTCCGGAACACAAAGGGCACTGAAGGAACATGGATGGGTTTTAGTCAGTAGAAGTCTGACACTCCCTCCCGCTACACCCAGAGCGGGAGGAGTCATTGGATGACTTCCCATCCCTAAAAAAAAAAAAGACTAACTGACTAAAACCCATCCGTGTTCCTCCTAATGTCCTTTGCGTTCCAGGGTCGCGGTGACTCTTTCGAACAGATTCCGCAATCTTGTCAGGTTCACTACCACTCTGGGTAAGAAAACCGCATAGGTCTGAACAGGTCTAAACGTGGGACATGATGAAAACTGTTCTTTCCTTAAGATCTTCGAATTTCTTTAATTTTATTGCTATTTCGTAAACCACTTAATTAAAGCTTATAAAACTGCATTTCATTACATGAATATGTTAAGCACAAAACAAAATCTTAGCAGTCAGATTTTGCTTTAGGCTTAATATATTCATGTAGGTAATGGAATGCAGTTTTATTGATGCTTTAATTAACATTAAACTGGTTTTAAGAGGCGGTATGAAGTTTAATTTCAATATTTATATCTTTATAATTATTAAAAATTAAAGAGCTTGCCCCAATTTATTTTATTGTAAAGTAATAAACTGGTGTAGTAGCCCGCTTTTGTAATTAACTTTTAAGCTTATAATTGAGATTTGATATGGGGTACACTTACTAACCAGTATAAAATTATTTGTTGCTTGAAATGGTACTCGTAAGAAGTGTCCATCCACGATTGTGGAATTTGTTTTCACCGCTAGTGATCAGCGAGTAGCGAGTAAAGCTTCAAACTCGAAAAGAGTTGACGAGCGAGTAGCGACTGAAAAGATTGAATAGTTTTGACGCTCGGCTATAAGCGAGTGCTTTTGTGCGACGGTCTTATACTCGCGATACTCGCTCCGGCCCGCACTATAGGTAGAAATTATCGCTGGTTGGGGAGTTCTAACCGCCCAGCGAGCATCGCCGAGCGAGTGACGCTGAGCGATTATAATTTTTAAGAGCCGCTCGCCGGCAATGTGAACAGCCAGCTATCGACTATAAATGTATGTGTCACTTTTATTTAAAAAAGATCTATATTTAGAGATCTATATTTTTTGTCCCTTTCCTCAGCGAGTAAGTAGTCGAAAGCTAATCGCTTCCTCGCCGGTGGTGAGACAAGTGCTTTATGCTATATGTTTGGGTACACAGGTACTGCTAGGCGATATTTTTAATGAAAAATCTTCTAACCTTCAAACCCAACCGCAAATCGACTAGTACTACCCGGTTTCTGAGGAACTTTATTGGTCGTTTATCTGTCTGTTGAAGGTATTTGTCTTATCACCATTGGTTGATTAGTGCTTAGCGGGCAAAAACACGACCAATAAAGTAACTCAGAAACCAGGCATAGGAAGTTTCAAATAAAGCCTTATCAAGAAGTCTGACGCAGCTTTATTTAAGAGATCAATCACAAAACAGTGGAAGATATTGGGAACTTTTTTTTTCTTCAAATTTGTGTGAACCGCAATGTTTTTTAAGAGAATGTATTTATGTTTATATATTTATAACTGACCCAAGCAACTTCGTCTATGTGACATTTTCCATTAATGCTCCGCTCCTATTTGTCTCAGCAAGATGATATATAGCCTTCCTCGATAAATGGGCTATCTAACACTGAAAAATTTTTCAAATCGGACCAGTAGTTCCTGAGATTAGCGCGTTCAACCAAACAAACAAACAAACAAACAAACTCTTCTGCTTCATAATATTAGTATAGATATAAAACTGAAACAATTATTCAAATCGGTCCTATATAGCCTATATGATCCCGCTAAGACAAATAGGAGCGGAGCATTAATGGAAAATGTCACATAGACGAAGTTGCTTGGGTCAGTTATAAATATATAAACATTAATACATTCTCTTAAAAAACATTGCGGTTCACACAAATATGAAGAAAAAAAAAGTTCCCAATATCTTCCACTGTTTTACAATGCTACATTACTGCACTATTCACACATGAAACTAGGCAATGAATAGACTACTTTCTCGCCAAAGAGGCTACGCTAAGTTCAAGGTCCTGAGGTCACAAGGGAGTAATTTACCTCTGCTATTGTAAAACCGTCCCAGCGATAAGAATAAATAGAGTTCTTAGTCACTTGTAACTGCCTCCGTGCTCGAGTGGTTTAGGAGCTTGCGTTGTGACCACTAGGTCCAATTCCAACGGTAAGCATACTTTGTATAGTTGTTTACAGTTTGGCTAGGACATTGCAGGCTTGAATCACCTGATTATCTGATAAAAAGATGATTCCGTGCTTCGGAAGGCAGTATAATCCGGTGGTCCTGGCCGCCAAATGACGGTCGTTGAGCCATGTCTGAGGCCCTGGAGGCGGTTTAGAAACTCTTACACTAGGGTGTGTAAGAGTCACCTGTGAGTATTCGGTATGTTAAAATGATCACTCATAGACAGACCGATCTCGGCTAGCGTTGCTTATCTTTGATGATCGAACCGTGCATCAAATCTAACTAATATTATAAATGCGAAAGTTTGGATGTTTGTTACTCAATCACGCTACGACGCGCGACGGAGCAGAGCATTAATGTGACGCAGACGAGGATGCCCGGGTCAGCTAGTTGGAAATAAAGAGACTGACTGTACTATTTTATTTTATTAGGCCTGTCCACCTCCGACTCCGCCTTCGATTCCGATAAATTCACCTCCATAACATCCCTGAAACAACATCTAGTAAAGAATCTCCTCTCTCAGATTGTGAGTCAATAAACTACACACGTGCCACAAAGTCCACATGTTCTGTTTAGACTTCTCAAGTATGCAAACGATAAGAAAGAGTTTGCTAGTCAACGAAAATACATAGATACATGCATTATGTAAAAGTAAAAAGTAAAGTAAAAAGTTTTTATTTTGGAACATAAACAGGTGGCTCAATATAAGGAAAACGATGATAGCTACAAAAGCTTGTAACTGTCGCAGCTATCAACGCCCATCTAAACAAGAATACAGTTGTTCCAGACTTCAACTATTTGAACTATGTTACATGAATTAGGATAAACTTTTGAAGAAAGAGGGGTAGAGGGGTGTGTGTGTTAGCGAGTGTTTTTGTGTGCTTGTATGGAGTGTAGGGGGTGTATTTGAGTGAGAGTTTGGGTGTGTGTCAGTGTTAGTGCTGGTTAAGTTTCCACAATTTTTTCAGTTGCTTAGTATGACAATGATTTCAACCGCTCAGTCAATTTCCTTCTTAAGAGAAGGCGGGGTAAATAGTAGATATTTAAGGTTTTATTTATTTTGTTATATATCCTGGAGCTGATAAATCTAAATTGTCTTCTCGCTACTGAAGTAGCCTATAATTATATAGCCTTCCTCGATAAATGGGCTATCCAACACTATTTTTTTTTTTAAATTCGAGAGCTGAAGTTCCTGAGATTAGCGCGTTTAACCATTCAAACACACAAACTCTTTAACTTTATAATATAAGTATAGATTAGAAAATAATAAACCTACACAAAATTAGCGTTGAAAAAAAAATCGTGCTTTCAATAGTTAGCAAAAGAAATAAAATTAATTTACTTTAAACTAGCTGCTGCCCGCGACGTCTCCCGCTTGACAAATTATGTACTAGAACCTAACTCGAGAACCACTCTATGCATTGATGAAAATAGAATGAAAATCGGTACAGTAGTTTTTGAGTTTGTCGCAAACAGACAGGCAGACAGACGCGGTAGAGGACTTTGTTTTATACTATGTAGTTATGTAGTGATAATGATTTAGTGAAGTAGCGAAGTATGCTTCGATCTCCGATTAAAACGTTTCGGAGTAAGTAAGAACTGGAGCTGTAATATGAATCAGAAGTTTAGACTTATCGGAGTCAGGGCCTACTCTCTGTCGCGGGACTATTCGAAAGAGATACCGTGGCTCCGGAACACAAAGGGCACTGAAAAAACATGGATGGGTTTTAGTCAGTAGAAGTCTGACACTCCCTCCCGCTCCGCCCAGAGCAGGAGAAGTCATTGGATGATTAACCATCCCTAAAAAAAAAAAAATACTCCGAATCACCTGCGGGCTTACGATTAGTCCCGAACCCGAACTAAGAAAAATAATGACAACACAATTTGACAGTAAATGACAAATCGTGTCGTCATTCATTCTTAGTGGTTAGGTAATACGATGCTCCGTAACATCCCTAATCCCTGGTTTATCGTAGGTATTGTTTTGTTGTAGGAGGTCGCTGGGGTCTCATTTCAGGTGTCGTCACTATGGTGAGACGTGTTTGATTTCTTCAATAGTCAAATACAAAAAAAGAAAAATCACAGAGTTGACATGTATTGGTGAGACTTGCCTGTGTTTAGTACTATTGTAGTTTTATTTTGTGAAGTATATTTAGCACGATTTTTTCACATCCAAAACGAATTCTCATCTCTTTAGAGTCAGAGTGAACAGGCTCCTTCTGGGTAAGCTCGCTCCATCGTAGACTTTGTCTCTGTCATTTCACCCATCTCTGACCTAGAATAGAGTCAAGTGTAAACCCATCTCAATTTAAAAAAAAAACAATCCTTTCAACACTTCTCTACAGTTGCTAACCCAACTTTGTCTTGTTCAAAATAAATACAGAAATCCCATTAAAAATACGTTTATTTTTTTCTGCAGACTTTTCGAGCAACTTTAGCAATTATATTCCCAAAAACCTTTTTTGACTATCTACATCGGAAACAAAAAAAGAAGGAACCAAGTTCAATCAGTATTATCAACCAACAGTATTTAATGTTTAGGGTTCCGTGATAGACCATTATATTATGACATGACCATAGAAGAACCTTTAAAAGATCGCGACGTCGTCCATCTCTTTGTGAGAAACTATTGTTCACGGGAATAGTAGATGGGAAAAGAAACACGGGGGCGCCCGTTACGATGGTCAGATCAAATACACACCACACTCTACGATAGACCACAGTCTACGATACCATCCACATTTCCGAAAGTAGTACAAGTCTACAGTAGACGGGACTTGCTAGGGCCAGTCCCTGGCAGGATTGCGGAATTTGTTCGAAAGACTCACCGCAGCCCTAGAACGCGGATGGGCTTTAGTCAGTAAGAGTCGGTCACTCCCTTCCACTCCACCCATAGTGGGAGCAGGCATTTGATGATTTCCCATCCTTAAAAAAAACAAAGGGTTGCCGGCAAAAGTGAAAACTTGAACACTAACGTTGTGCATTTTTGAATCATCCATCTTATGAATTTTCGATCAGGTCACGTGTCTAGACGCGTCATCCGTTTTACGAATTTTCGATAAGTCACGTATCCTGACGCGAGTTAAAAATTTTATACCCATCCCAAGAAAAGTGCTCAACGCCGTTAAAGAAGTTTTGACTTCAAAAAATAAAAATTGAAAATAAATCGTTAAGGTAGCATTAGGTTCAAACGACGCAAGGATGGGGGATACCAAAGAAGAAAAAGTTCTAGTGTCCCTCTTTTCTGCAGACTTAAGCATTATTATCCTATCATTGGTTGAAGTGATCTAAATTGCGAAAAAGAAAAAAGGCGCAGCTTATTTATTTGCTCCCAAAACTTGGAGTGAATTGATTAAAAGTTGAAAGGCTGTTTATAAAGTTAGGCCGGCAATTTTTCTAAATCGCTTCTCCCATAAATTATGTTGTACACCATTATTATGGCTTAGTCGGCTTGCTTATGGATTATTAGTTTTTGATTTTATGGGAACAGCGACATAACAGATTACGTAACATTTGATTGAGAATATAGTAACTGAATAACCCTGTGATGAAGGTTAATAAGATTAATTTTGATTGCTATTTTTTTCTTTTTTTTATACCAAATGGGGAAACTCTTGGCCCAAATCTCACCTGACGGAAAGTGATGATTAGGCCGAAGATGGAAGCGAGTTTCACCCGGAATCCTCTTACACAGAGGAACTGGCTATCATACCTTTAACTGCCGGAACACAACAATGCTGTTAACATTGTTGTTATGGCGACAGACTTAGACATGACGGTGGTAGCTTGCCAGGCGGACTTAGAACAAGTTCTCCTGTACTTTAGTAGCTTATTGAATGAGTTAGTGGATGTCAAAACTTCGAATTCTTAGTTGTAGGACAAGTCGGTTTTCGCATGATATTTTCCACCATTGGAGAGGAGTTGTTGTAAAGCAATCTATATCAAGTTAAGTGCCTTACTTTATTAGAACTTATGACATCATAAGACACCGGGCCACAGATGCTCTCCATTCGTGTTTAAGAATTTCACTTATATGATTCACTAGCTTCTGCCCGCGACTTCGTACGCGTTCCCTTGGGATAAAAATAGCCTATGTGTTATTTCAGACCATAATCTATCCCTGTTCCAAATTTCACCCAGATCCCTTCAGCCGTTTTGACGTGATTGAGTAACAAACATACACACAAACTCACTCACAAACTTTCGCATTTATTATATTAAATAATATATAGCAGGAGTAGTTAATGAAATAGTACGAATTTATTATCAGAGATTATGAATGTCATTCTTAATCTTTCTCACACATTTAAAAAAAGAAACATAAATAATAGCGGTCGGCCGCGGCTCCGCCCGCGTGGATGTCGGTTACCGCTGCAAAAAGCCTACCCAGGAAAGACACGGTCAGCAAAATGATTCCCAGGTCAATTCACAGACACCGACACTAACATCGACGACGCAGTCATTATCCGCAGGCTGCACAGATTGTCTTTCTGTGGATTTTAAAGTTGTAAATGATGAAAATATTTAAATGTAATTAATACTAAGTTTTCACTTCTGCCGGCAGTCCCGGAGTGCAACCCTTTGTTTTAGGATATATAACTAAAGCGATTATTGTAGAGCTTCTCTTTAAACAACACTTGACGTTAAATTATTTTCAGGTAACAAAATATACTGTAGGTCGGGAGCCCGACCCGTGATAAAAGTTGCCCATGCGTAAAACATTATTTTCGTAAATCAATTACTACTAATTCGAATGTTTGGCCCTGGAATTTGTTTATCGTTAGTGCGAAAGAAATGTTTACTGGAAATTGGAGCCTTTTGAAGGGTATAGGCAAATCAGTAGGGATCATGGGTATTCTTGGTTTATGAGATAATTCAAGAATTTTTTAAATCGGTCCAGTAGTTTTTAAGCCTATTCATTACAATCAAACAAACAAACATACAAACAAAGTTTTTCTCTTTAGAATATTTAGACTTCGAGCACGACCGCTGCGTAGGGAGCCGTATACCTTACTCATCATCATTCCCTCCCGCACGCGCACGCCTTGGTGACGTCCACTTCGCAACGGGCCGTGCAGCAGAAATCGTAATATTTTAATTTCGCCATAACGTCAAAACCAAACGTCCGATTTTGATCATTCAAAGACCAAATATTATCTACATAAACTGTACTTAGTGATGAAATAGTTTATTTTGATAAAGATTAGCATGAGTAAAATAAACGCGTTTAAATGTAGTCCAAAAAAATCAAGAATTTTAAATAAAAAAATGGTTGTTGTGCCTGACTCGACATAGATAGGTATAGTGTGTCGCGGACTTTTTTGTAGATATTTATAAGATCTACAATTAATTAGAACAATGTATGGTTCTATCTTTTATAGTTTAGGCAGCGTACGCAAAATAAGTAACTTTTCTGGTTGATTTTTACACCTTGTGTCCGAAAAACCCAAATATCTTACGGAACCCTATTTTTTACCCAAAATAAAATATAGCCTATGTTACTCGTGGATAATGTAGCTTTCGAATGGTGAAAGAATTTTTAAAATCGGTCCAGTAGTTTTTGAGCCTATTCATTACAATCAAACAAACAAACAAACAAAGTTTTCCTCTTTATAATATTAGTGTAGATAAAATATAGCCTATGTTACTCGTGGATAATGTAGCTTTCGAATGGTGAAAGAATTTTTAAAATCGGTCCAGTAGTTTTTGAGCCTATTCATTACAATCAAACAAACAAACAAACAAAGTTTTCCTCTTTATAATATTAGTGTAGATTCATTTCAGCCGAATGGCGTCTACTGCTAGAGACACAAAGTGTCACAAGTGTAACCACAATATTATATATTCGGTCCTATGCGTCTCGTATCCGTTGGCTACCCCCGACCTTCATCAGGTCATTGGTTTACCACGTGGAGGCCTTCCAACGCTGCGTCTTCTGTCTCTGTCTGTGGCATGCGGTCGCCACTTCAGAACTTTTGGGCCCCATCGACCATCTGTTCTGCAAGCAGTGAAATCAATCCCCACTAATTCAACTATATAATTCTGAAGGAACCATATAAGTGTAGCATCACTCTAATATCCAGAATATGTGTAAATGCTATTAGCAAATCTGCGGAACTATTCCGTACGTGTCCCGGGCGATGACAGTCGGATTTGTAAGATGCATGTAGTTGGTGCAGACGTACGATTTACATGCTGAATGAACGGTTGAACAATGTTCTGTGCGGTATTGTTTACGAATGCATCTGCAAGTTTAGTGTATTCTTTGTTTGTGATAATGTATCATGTAGGTAGAAATGTTTTGTAGTCGGGGTGACTCAGATTGAGTGCAAAGGGTTTTGTTATTAAGTTAAACTTCAGAGAACCGTAAAATATAATTAATACACTGTTGCGACACTAGAGCCAGAATCAGTGGCTGGTATTCGCGACAGCTCGGCTCTTATAGGTTGGCGCGAAGCGCAGGAGCGAAAATGCATTCGGATACGCAAATGGGGAGAGTAGCGTTCGGGCGCCTCACCTCGACCTATGCGACCGGGGAGGCGTTTGGATACATCCGCTATGGAACTTATTTATTTATTTCAATAAAATAACTTTAATTTCTGAAGTCGGTGTTTTTGTTACTTTCTTCGTATTTTGACACCGACTTCCGAAATTAAAGTAATTTTTTACTTTGTAGTGTTTTTTTTGGAAGTCGGTTGTATTTTTTTGTAAAAAGTTTTTTATTTTTCACTTTTTAGTGGTGCCCCACACCTAACAACACCACTCCAAAATCGCAGAAAAGCAAAATACGCAATTTCGATTATCAAAGAATCATCTAAATAGTCAAATTCCAGGTATTTCGATTTAAAATCCAAAGTTCGTAACCGATGTTGATATGATTTAAATGGGACCAATCTGCAAGTATATCCTTTCAGATAAAACAAGAATTTTTCAAATCGGTTCATAATTGTCGGAGTTATGAGGTAACAAACATAAAAAAAACCTACAACCGAATTGATAACCTCCTCCTTTTTGGGAAGTCGGTTAAAAAGAATAAATATTTGTTAGAATAAGTTTCCACTGTTAGTCCAACGTTTATCAAGTCTCACTTCCCCTTGCTACTCTAGGACACTAAGGCATTATCATTTCTTCCGTTACTCTGAGTAAGTCACTCGCAGACAGCGCACAGCCAAAACTACGGGTTGTAGAGAAATTAGGCGTGTAGGTTTCTTAGGGAGCACTAATAGGAGAGAAGGGAGCACGATTTTCCAAAATAATTATTAACGAAAACGGGAATATAGGAATGTGCGCATACGAAGTTGAGGGCAAAAGCTACTTCTATAACTATGACTATGACTTCTTCGCGATCATACGGAAGCGGAGCGCTTCACTATTAAGCCGTCTGTGAAGCAGCTCGAACAGTCTCCTGAAGGTATTGTCCGAGCGGTGGGACCTATCGCTGATACAAAGGTGGATGCAGCTTCATGTTAGCGCCTCGCCTCGTATTTTTTGACATTATATTTAGATTATATATTTAGATTATAACTCAAAGGTGACTGACTGACTGACATAGTGATCTATCAACGCACAGCCCAAACCACTGGACGGATCGGGCTGAGATTTGGCATGCAGGTAGATGTTATGACGGAAGCATCCGCTAAGAAAGGATTTTGATCAAGTCTACCACCAAGGGGATAAAATAGGGGATTAAAGTTTGTTTGAAACTTTGTCAATTTTAAACCGATCAGGCTGAGACTTTGCATGCATAAAGCTACTATGACGTAGGCAACCCCTAAGAAAGGATTTTGATAAATTCCACCCCTAAGGGGATAAAATAGGGGATGAAAGTTTGTATAAATCTTCTTCGACTGATTGAACTGAAATTTAAGATAGCTACTATGGAAGACAAAATTAAAGCCGCAAAAATTATACCTAATTAATAATAATACTTCTTAAAGCGAGCGAAGCCGCGAAGGATAAAGCTAGTCTATCATATAAAGCTTTCCGATTTTGTAACTGTAGTCTGAGAATTCTCCGAACCAAAATATTTGTCCCAATGGACGAATTAGCTTGTTTTTGTTGAATAAAAACGATTTTGTTCAGTCAATGTGTCACCAAAGTTAGCGATCGTTCATTTTCTGTCACCATCTAGTTTGCCCTCATTGTTTAAGTTTTCAAACTTCTGTTTTTTATAGACTGCAAATTAAGAAGTTCTGTTAATTATTTGCTTAAAATAATGGCCGGCCCGGAATTTCTGACGATATATTTTTATCGCTGAAGTTTAAATTGCTTGATTTAGTTACGGATGGCTTTGATTTCAACGGATTTGTTTTTATTAAAGCTCGGAGCGGTCATTGCCTTTGTTGTTCGTAATTATTTTGTGCTTACGGTGAAGACGTTATTGGTTTATAAAACTAAGTTTATTTAAGATTGTTGGACCCAATTAAAACATTGAAATCTTGACGGAATTTTACCAAATTTTTCCTAGATCAGGATAGTGAACTTGTTATCTTTTATTGCTAACAGCGCATGTCTAGTAGTATCTTTATAATCAGACTGGCGTTGATGTTAGGTATCTACTGAATAATCCGCAGCTTTATTTGCAACTTGAAAGTATTCAAACATCTGTCAATATTTTCCGAAACTAATTTTCCGTGGAAATCGGTGTCAATTTATTATTTCAAAGATTCGTTTTATTAAAAAAAAAAATATCCCATGCTAAGAGTAATTTTCTTTCAGAAAGCCTTTTCACACAGAATTCATTATTTCATCTACCTACCATCTTTTTGTGGGCAACGGATCTTTTGTCTGTATTTGAAAAAAATCTCAACAATTTATTTTTTGAACTTTTTAAATGACAAACAATACAAAAGGCACTTGAGGGAACACAGATGATGGGTTTGTAAGTCAGTAAGAGTTTGTTCGGGGCGGAGAATGGAACATTCCATTCTCCGCCCCGAACAAACTCTTACAGAAAAGGCGACGATATTTGATGATATGATGTCACCGAATTATTGCAAATATCGTATTCATCGCATCAATTTTTCTTTAAAAAAGCTTGAAAACTATGTAATGCACTCAAAGCACCATACTTTAAAAGCGTTCGTGCTGCAAACTTAAATTCATTTAAGTTAATCTTGCCATATTTTAATAAGCTTGAGTGATATAAAGCCTGGACTGCACAGAATGCCCCAGGCCAGCAATTAAGTTGCAGATTTCCCCAGACATCGGACAATTTTATTATAACCTCCTTCCAATGCACTAGAAAAAGATCTAAGATGTATGTTCAAACGACTTTACCTTTATTAAAGTTGACCTACATAGACAGCGTGGAATGTTTTTGGCGCGTTTTTGAAGTTTGATTTTAGAACGTTGTGTTTTTAATTTAGTTTTATGATAGTTCTTTGTTTCTTTTTGTGTCATTTCGCCATTTTGGGTTCAGATTTCTAGATGAAATGTTACAAAAAAATAGTTTTATGTAAATTAATATTTTTTCTGCAAAGACAATATTAAAAAATATCATAATTATGTTCTTTAACAAAGTGAAATGCGATAAATTGGCGATAAAGATAAGCAAAGGTTCAATACACAACAACGTGATACTTCGATAGCGCATTTCAATCGCTCACAGAGAGCATAAGTCTATAATTTTATAGCAGTGCTATTTTAGTCTTGCATGCTTATGCAAAATGTTTTGCATGCTTATGCAAAACATAAACTGAAATAGCACTTTATTTATTTATTTATTTATTTATTTATTTAACACTTTCAGCACAAACAAAAGTACAGAGGCGGACTTAATGCCATAGGCATTCTCTACCAGTCAACCTTTGCACTTTGGATTCTTTGGTTTTTTTTTTGTTGCTGATAGAATGTCACATTATTCAAATTCTCTTGTCAGCCATATTGGATCGTGCCAACTCCTTGTTTCGTGGCCCTACATTTCAGTGTAGCAACTTGAAGTATTTTCGATAGTCGCAATTTGTTTGTTTCTGCAACTTGGGTACATTGTAGACAGTACCTACCGCTCCAGGGTTGCCGATTTTTTTTAAAGAGTTACCCTTAGTCGTAAGCCCTGGAACGCTAAGGACATTTAGAAGAACACGGTTGGGTTTGAGTTAATAATAGACTAACACTTTTCTCAGCTCCGCCCAGAGCGGAAGGAGTCATTTGATGATTTCCCTTCCAAAAAAGGGCAGTATTTTAAATCTGCCATTATACATAATTGCACCATTTTAACCTTAACTTCATCATCTGCCTAGCCTTTTCCCAACTAAATTGGGGTCGGCTTCCAGTCAAACCGGATTCAGCTGAATACCGGTATTTTACGAGGAGCGGCTGCCTAGCAGACCTCCACAACCCATTAACTGGGTAACACGGTACTCTATGGCAAGACTGGTGTCAGATTTTCAGGCTTCTGACTATCTGTAACGACTGCCAAAGATCTACAAATGACAGCCGGAACCAACTGCAGCTTAACGTGCTTTCCAAGGCACGGAGGAAACTCGATATGTTGAGATGGTCACCCATCCACAGACAAACCTCGGCAAGCGTTGCTTGCGTTTTTCTGGTGGTCGCCACTGTTCATTCTGGCTTTCTGGAGTTGCAGTGGTTGGGAATGTGTGGCGGGCTTGTCCCATAAAAAAAAAAGCGTTGCTTAACCTTGAAGATCGACCTGAGGCCTTAGTGTGAGTTTTTTCGACTCACGTTCGAACGCGTTCGATTGCGAGCGCGTTAGAATTTAGTATGGGAAATTAGGTTCTACGAGTGACCACCAGGTGGCACTATAACTAAATTCCCATACTAAATTCTAACGCGCTCGCAATCGAACGCGTTCGAACGTGGTCGAAAAAACTCACACTAAGGCCTCTGTGCGGCTGTTATTATTTAGCCACGATCTCCTCCTAACCACTTTAACCTTAACTTAATAAAAATATCTCCAAAATATACCCACCACAAAAATGGTCCCTTCAACCAATATACCCAACTTCCACAACATTATCGAAACGTTATGCATTTCCGAAGCAGAATGTAAACTAAGTACGGTACTTAAAAACACGTAAAACTCGTTGCTACAAGACAAAATGATAAGAAAATGCAACTGATAACAGCACATTACGTCTTGATATGTAGTTTGAGGATATGTTCGACGTTATGTCGGTGATAAGGTTACGGGGCCTTTCCGTTATGACTTACTTCCATAATTTTCTGTGCGTCACTGCTGAGTCGGTTCTGTGTATGATCTGCGGATGGGACAATGGTAGCCTTAATGATATAAAAACAGGCCAAGTGCGAATCGGATTCTGACACGAAGGGTCTTCACTAAAACAAACAAACGTTTGTGTTTCCGAATGCTTACAACCCTAATCTTTTCAAAGTTAGAGTGAACAGGCTACTTCTGGGTAAGCTCGCTCCATCGTAGACTTTGTCTCTGTCATCTCTGACCAAGACTAGAGTCAAGAGCAAACCCATACCAAGTAAAAAAAAAAAACAACACGATCTTGTCTGAGAGAGCCCCCTTTAATTTTAAGTTTTTATTATGTGTTTTTATAGAGGCAATAGAAATACTCTGATAAAAATTTTAACTGTCTACCGATTGCGTTTCTTCGGACGGACGGAATAACGGACGTGTGCGTGAACTTAGCAGAACATTTTCCGGCAGAGCATTCTTAAGGTTTTCATGATTAAGTCTTATCTAGGATTTCCTGTTTTGTTGATGCCTAAGTCTAAGTTCTGGGCTTACTTTGCCCTGCGTCGTATGGTTCTGTAATGTATTCATCTTAAAACGAAGAGTTCTCAGTGCTGGATATTTTCTAGATATTTTTTTATTTATTTTTTCCGACGAAGAGATACATCAGTCTATTCGTGTCAGTTATAATATGTTTGACAGCCTATATTTCCAGAACTCTTTCTAAAATCTATCAGGAACTATAGAACTCACCTTAATGGACCGAAACAATTTGATTTTTTTTGTTTTGGAAAAAAATGTTCTGCTACCGGATGATCATATTTTCATTAGTGTTTTTTTCCGGTAAAAACGCCACAACTATTTCCAAAAAGTATCAGGAATTCTAGAACTATGCTGCATGCGAACACAACTCACATTTTTTATGCTCTGCCGGGACATGATCTGCTAAGTTCACCGGCAAATCTGCTAATCACTATTTGAACTAAGGTTAGATTATTTTAGTAAATAGGCTGTGGGTTATTGGGGTTATCTTTCAGGATTTCAGTAACTCTGTCCAAAACAAAACAGTACTATAAATACAACCAAGGTAATGTGTTTTGTACCTAATGACCTAAAAATATAAGACAGATAATCATTAGATTTTGGGAAATTGCATAACGTAAGACCAAAAGTTTTAAAAAGCTGACGTCGAGCCAAGACAATATGCAATACAATCAAAATAAACCCACGTTAACATAGTATGTCGCTGTAGCTAATATCACAGCATGTTATTATCTGTATAAAGCGGATGCTGCATCCCATCTTCCTAATGGATTATCCATTAGTTATTTTCTATGGAAACTGTATTCTTACTCGGTAAACTGTAAAATGTATCCGTAAATGTATGTAAAAGTGCTTATTTGTTATGTTTTCAAGGCTGAAGTGATTTTCAAGTTGATATTATTTGGTAGGGATGAAATCTAAAATTCAATAGAGTTGCATAAGCTGAACGAAAGGTTTCGTTGAATATCAGCGTCAGGCCACTACTAGCGGTCTAGCATTTTGATGAACTGGACCTGTTAATTTTATTGGAGTGGGCAATTCATCACGTCCAAATCGGATCCAAAAGGTAAAGGCTAGGCGCGCACTAGTGACTTTTGTCACCGTGACAGCAGATACCTCTCTGTTGCACTTCACAATTGCGAAAGAGGGATATATATACCAGTTCACGGTGACAAAAGTCACCAGTGCGCGCATAGGCTAATAATGACGTACTTTAAAACCTCCAGAGTAACAGTTCTGCTAATTTTCACATTCGTATTGCATTCGCATCTCAATTGCTAACGTCAAAAACGTAATATGAAAATTAAGACGTTTTTGACAGTTTGCGATTGACATGCGAATGCAAAAATTGTTTAAAAATTAGTAGAATTGGCCCTTTTTATGTATGGGAAATCATCAAATGACTCCTCCCGCTCTGGGTGGAGCGGGAGGGAGTGTCAGACTTCTACTGACTAAAACCCATCCATGTTCCTTCATTGCCCTTTGTGTTCCGGAGCCACGGTATCTCTTTCGAATAGTCCCGCGGCTCCGGCAGGCGTCGGCCCTTTCGGGCCCCTCTGTGTGCTGACTCTCTTTGAGGCGCGCGTGGAACACTAACGCGCCGTCGACACGGCGTAGAATTGGCCCTCAGATTCAAGTCACAATATCATCTCAGTGACAATGAAGGTCACTGAGAACTTGAACTTGTCAAAATGTAGTCTCCTTATAGCCTCGTACTGTCTAGAGTTCGGTTCGGTGGATGTTACAACAAACATCAACATTACACATTGTTTCAGGTCATGCGATTCATCACAATCTTTCCTAACATTGTTTTGAGAGCAGTGGTGAAGAAATAGTTTGTACCTATATTTAGCGTACTTAACCTTTAATTGATGGTTTGAGGGTGGACCCACAAACCATCAAAGCAAAAGTAAAAGGTACAGAAAATACTTCATTACTTTTAATGGGCTTCTAAATTTTTAAGACCATTAACAGCTTAGATGTCGCATACAATAATAATTCCAATGTGATTGAATCTGTAAAAACAGTAATGAAGCGTGTTTTTCATTTCGACCCAATATTTCTCCTAGAAGAGGTCCTTACCCAGCATCAGGAAACAACAAAAATGACAACTATTTATCTCACAGCCTACCAAAACGTATGCCACCCGTAGAATTTCTCCCTCGATTGATTTTAACAGCTTGCTTCGAGCTGACGACATGTTTGCGCTACCTACCAGCCCACCATTTTGTTGGGACATGTTTATATATTGTCTTTCCAGGACATTAACTTAATGTGTTCCTAAAAACAGCCTGTAAAATGGTATAGTGGTTTCGTTTTAGTACGGCTATAGTGGTCATTGACCTATGCCGAATATTTTTTCGCAGAAGCCCGAACGTAAATTTTTCTTTCTTAACGAAACAATTTGAAATGCGACGGAAATTACCCGCAAGTGAAAAGTTCAACCATCCAAGGATGACTTTTTCACTTGCGAGTATTTTCCCTTGGGATAATTTTCGACGTTCAAGCAGGCGAAGCAGCTGGCACAAGTTAGTCTATAAATAATTTCTATACTATAATATTATAAAGCTGAAGAGATTGGCGCTTATCTCAGGAACAACTGGTTCGATTTGAAAAATTCTTTCATTGTTCGATAGCCCATTTATCGAGGAAGGCTACAGGTTATATATCATCACGGTAAGACAAATAGGAGCGGAGCATTAATGGAAAATGTGACGCAGACGAAGTTGCGCGGGTCAACTAGTTCATTCATAAAAATGTTGATGATTACAAAGATGGTTCCAAAACATGTGTTTCATTATTCCATAGAAAAATACTACCGGGATAGAAAGAATTAACCTATCATCCATCATTGCCAATTCGACTGCAAATTGTATAATCCGGAAATGTAACAGAAATCTGACTGACAGTGTTACGTTTGCATTTAAATATTAGTATGGACTTATGAATGTGTGAGTGTAAATAAATTAATACAGGAGGGTCAATAATCGCTCTTGCCTTCCTACAGCGCGACAACTATAGTACGTAGGCTGAAAATTTTCTTTGCAGAAGATTGTGACAATCGTTATGGCCCATGAAAATGTCTGGAAGAATATTATGTGGGTTATAATGCTTTTACGCGACGTTTAGAGCGACATGAGGTTTCGTTTTATGTCGATGTAGTTTTGTTTGGGATTTAATAGCGGTTAAGTTTTTTTTGGTAGGTAAGTAAGTACATAAATTTAGTGTGGTGTGTAGGTTTTGGGTTTAATTTATGTAAGCAAGATAGCGGGCAAACGTATGTTTATTTTAAAAGAATTTGCTCGAATTGTGTGAGTCAAAAGCTTTGTTTATGGTTTATATTAAATACGGAGTTAAACGTTGATATGCGGTTATACCTATTAAAATAAAAAAAGAATTGAGATACTCCATTTTTCTTCCTTTTTTGGAAGTCGGTTAAAAATACTGGTACTCAGCTAAATCCGGTTTGACTGGAAGTTGGGAAAAGGTTAGGCAGATGATGATATGCGGTTATATCATTTTGATTGATAATTTCATTAGTCTGGTCTCGTACCTTTTACCTGTAGGCACGATGGTATAAAAATACGTAAAAATCTTTTTTAAATAATCGTCGATTTTCCACCATAAGCTAATAACTGAATAACACTGCTCCATATAAAATACTGGTTCTCAGCTGCGTCCGCTATGACTGAAAACCGATCACAACCTAGTTTGCAAATGGCTAGACAGATTGAATTCCAACAAAAACTCTCCTCAGTAAACTCATCTCGCCAGCTGGCATCCTAACGTTTTTCCCATACTTTGTCAAACCCAGCAAAACGGCGAGCTCCAATGTTCCCGATACAAGCACTCAGTAACAGTAAACACTATCAGGAGTCTGTGTGTCCACTCAACAAGCGAATTTGTAAAGTGATCCGCTCTTCGGTGCATTATACACTATAGTGTCATTCCATTACCACGGATAAGGGGCGACACGGACTTGCGTTTTGACGGCGCATTTTATTAACCGACTTCTTTTTAAAGAAATTTGCATAACATTGTACCTGCAGCCGGTCGATTCTGTCGACATCTCACTGTGATCACTTAGGTTGAGTGAACGACAAGTGATCTGTCATGCCATTTTGTTTGTATGGTTTGACAGCTCACTTGTCGTTCACTTCGCTTAAGTGATCACTTCGACACGTTTACAGCAGTACGATTCTGTAAACATGTCGAAGTGAGCACTTAGGCGGAGTGAACGACAGGTGAGCTGTGAAACCATACAAGCAAGATGGAATGACAGCAGTACGATTCTGTAAACATGTCGAAGTGAGCACTTAGGCGGAGTGAACGACAGGTGAGCTGTCAAAACATACAAACAAGATGGCATGACAGCTCACTTGTCGTTCACTCCACCTAAGTGTACACGGTTAGATGTCGACAGAATAGACCGGCTGAATCGCCCTGCTGAAATATTTGAAGGGCCTGTTGTTGTAAGGAATTCTTTAAATTAGACCGTTTAAGTGATAAAGTACGAATTAACTATTCAACACGAATTTATTAATTAAATGCAACCTTGTCGACAAAAAATGATGATGTTTTGAAATTGCTATGCTGTTTTTTCCCGAATTTAAGCAGAAGAAAGTGATTTAATTTTGCAATTACTTTGAGGTTATGCTTTTATAATTTAATTTAAGTATAGGTTACGGTGGTTCCACTGTGTTATTATTAAAATAATCCATTTTTAATTGCAATCTAATCAGATAGACATCATCAGTCAGTTGATCGAAATCTACAGAATTTACAGTGTGTAGATAACAATCCAATTGAACGTTCAGTTCACTAAATCTGAATTCACTGTTTCAAATCTCACTTGCATGACAAAATTGTTAATCCAACTATAAAGCGTCAGTCATTCGACGGACAGCAGAATAAATCGCTGATACATCGTCACGTCTGACCAAGCCCTTAACTGCTTACCATGGTTACTACTTAACATGGTTTCAAATGTTCTGACGTAAGCAATTCTGTAATCTATGGTATTATCTTTATTTCTATTACCAACAGTAGGTCAGTGGGATTTCAACTGTGTTTTTGACCGACTATGAATAAAAGGGTCATGGTTCTGACGTATGCATGTTTATGTCATCTTTAGCGAAATCTCTGAGCCTGTTTGGATGTGCTCGATATGGTCAAAGCGAAGGTTGTTATGGTTAAGGACATTGGCTAATCAAGATTTGGCAATCCGGTCCGCCTACAATGTTTTATGGATTTTAAATAGTTCTGCTAAATATGGGGATAATAAAAACGTGACGGTATGGTAAGTTGAATAGATTTGAGCGTGTCCCACGTTTTTTTCTCTTTACCGTAAGCACAACCTTGTATTTTTTCGGAAAGTAGAGACATAGCCTGCTTTGGGCTTGCTCCTTAAAGATTTGTCGGAGAGGACAAAATTCAAATAAAGAACTTTGGGAAATGTTAGTAACATTTGTCCAGCTGTGGCACATAAATATAATATAGTCAAAAAAAAACAAACCCATGGCAGTCAGCTCGTATAAATCAGTAAAAGAGTTTTCATAAGTTATAATCGGATTAGAACTTCTAGAGATTATTTTGATCTGCAAAAACCAAAACTTTTCTTTTCATTGTGTGTCAAATCCGTATTGCTAGATCTAATAAAGGAATTTTCAATGACAAAAAAGATTAGACTTCACAAAAAAAGCAATATATTTTCAATAAAGCCAGAATTTGCCGAAAACCTAGCTTTCCAACATTTCAAGGAACATTGACTGATGGTACAAGGCTTACCTTTGTACTATTTTTGTGTAGGTACTACTTTTCACCAGAATCAAATTAAATGTACTGGACTTGCTTTGTTAATAGACACATGTATGTGTGTGTACTGAATAGGCTTTCAGCTATCACGGACGATTAATGTGGAAATTCAACTAGCATTAATTAAGGCGCGTCCCCGAGCAAAACGCAGCGCTAGCCGTTTTTTGTGCAGATTTTCGGAGCTATCTACTCTTTATCCAAAAGAAATATCAACTAATAAAAAATACATTAAATTTCTACATACTCTTGGCTTCAAAATGGTAGATTTAATTTTTTATTACTAAGTATAATGTTTAAGTAATCTCCTCACAACGAAACCACAGAAATGAGAAAAAATTACTGAAAACATGCATCTTCTCGAAAACTAACGATTGTTTTGATTTTGTACTTACACTAACGGATGGGCAATTTAATTATGAACATTTTGGTAGAAGTATTTTTTTCAAACGACCAAAATTCGATTTTATAACGATTTTATTCAACATTCTGAGCGTATTCGCTATTGTATCTCTTGCGCTGTTATTGAGGGAAAAAATGCTCAAGGTTATTTGCTCAGGGTACGGCCTTAATTGAAGAAATTTGCATAAAATACTTGTATTAGTGCCTGAAATAAAAATTACGAGCTATTGTTAAATGTGGCAACAATCGTTTTACTTTAAAATGTATAATGCTGTATATGTAAGAATTGTAGCCATGGTTAAATATAACTTACATTTTATTGAGATATTAGATCACTTTTATTTTTTTAGATATTCGAGGTTGGCAAAATATCTTGCCCTTCCCACTAAAAACAATTCTAAAAAATTTCGTTATTACATAAACTCTGACTCAATTTATAAAACCTTTAATCCTTAGGTCATTTCCTACAACAGATAAATCTTTCGCAAGAAATATTGTTCTAGTTTCTACAAAATCCAGATTGAAGGAAATTGGATTGAAACCAGTCCTCTGTACGGATAGATTCTCAAATTTTATTGTAGACAGAAAAATAAAACAGGCTTTTTCATTAGAAAGAGATATAGGAGACGGTTTTCATGTTTCCGTTCCCAACGAGTATCCGAAGGAACCCTATTACTAAGCTGCGGTTGTCCGTCCGTCTGTCTGACTGTCAGCGTGCTGAATCTCAAGAACCACACTAGGTTGTTGAAATTTTCAGAGTAAGTATTTCTATTGCCGCCTTTAAAACAAATAATGAAATTAAAATTAAATACTTACGGATAGATTCTCAAATTTTAGTATAGATGGAAAAATAAAACAGGCTTTTTCATTGGAAAGAGATAAAGTAGATGGTTTTTCTTTATTGTGTCTTCTTTGTTTATATCAGTCGTTAAATTCTATGTTAAAGTACTGCGATGAGTTTGATATGGACTGGTTGTTTGAATACATCGTAAAGGGGTGTGTCTGATAAGACGTGATGAGCGTCTGAGCTGGGTTTTATGTTTTACCCCTGATACTGGTCACTGAAACCATTGGGCTGTGAATGATTTTTATTGTGTATTGTAAAGTGTCTCCTGGTGGGTATTTTTCGTATTTTAAACGAGAGTTCACCTTCGCAAATTTATTTGCGAAATAAAATACTTATTAGCTCTAGTAAACAATCATGAAATTATTTTTTTAATACCTTCATCATTTATTAAGTTATAAAGTTTCAAAGACTACAGTTAGAAAGAGAAGTCCGATACGTAATGTGACGTCAAATTACACGATGACTGTACAGCTACCATAGAAAACAGCGTTTTCGCGAGAGGGACAGACTTATTTGTTTAAAATAATTGTATCTCGTTCGTTTTTCGAGCAATTTAGATTCCAATTTCACAGTTAGTATTATATTTTAGAATACTTTTAGATAAACTGTTGAGACCATAAATACTTTTTTCATGCATATTCCCTATTTCTAGTAATTTTTAAACAACTCTCGCATTCGCGTGTCAATAGCAAACTGTCAATAAAGCCATAACTTTCATACATTTTTGACAGATTGCGATTGACATGCGTATGCGATTCGAATATGAAAATTAGTAGAGTTGGCCCTCTGATATTTCTTCGTAGCGAAAAAATTTTAACATTCTACGCTTTTGGCCTTTTTGGTATTCTCGAAATCGCTGAGCATTTTTTATACGTAGGTAATTGTATTGAGAGGAGTCAATGTCATAATGATTCTGTTTTTCTTTACAGGTCGAATAGCACTGTTCCTGTTTTCAAAATGGATTTATAATGGTAATTAAACATTATAGAACAGACTGATGATATTTAATGGTTTTCGTGTTCTTTATGAATAATGGCGAAAAGTATATTATTTATAACTCATTCCAAACTCAAATATAAATGATATTTTATGGACAACAAGCATGTGGAAAACTTAGTTTTCCACGAAAATTAAACAAAGTTTAGTTCGGTTTTGATACATAAAAAAAACTTTTTACAAAAAAATACAACCGACTTCCAAAAAAAAAACACTACAAAGTAAAAAATAACTTTAATTTCGGAAGTCGGTGTTTTTGTTACTTTCTTCGTATTTTGACACCGACTTCCGAAATTAAAGTTATTTTTTACTTTGTAGTGTTTTTTTTTGGAAGTCGGTTGTATTTTTTTGTAAAAAGTTTTTTATTTTTCACTTTTTAGTGGTGCCCCACACCTAACAACACCACTGCAAAATCGCAGAAAAGCAAAATACGCAATTTCGATTAACAAAGAATCATGTAAATAGTCAAATTCCAGGTATTTCGATTTAAAATCCAAAGTTCGTAACCGATTTTGATATGATTTAAGTGGGACCAATTTGCAAGTATATGCTTTCAGATAAAACAAGAATTTTTCAAATCGGTTAAAAGTCGGGCAAACATAAAAAAAAGAACATACAACCGAATTGATAACCTCCTCCTTTTTGGGAAGTCGGTTTAAAATTAAAATAATGATATGAAAGGTTACATTGTGTGCCCATAATATATTCATTTGTGATTCTAAACTATTTACAAAAATACATTAATTGACAATAATAATGAGTTATGTATAACACCATATACTTAATTGCAGACTCCGCGGCGCCGTAAGATTGTTACACGAATATATTGGAAACTGTTGAATTTCTTTTTTGTTTTCTTTTATCTGCCATCAGGCTTTGTAGACTATAAACAGATGTGTTTATGGTTCTATGACTTGTAGAGTTCTTCCTCCAGCGAGGAAAACTGCTCTTTTTTGCAACATAGATATTATCTGTTGTGCAGCTTCATTACATCATGCCTGTTGCCTGAAACTGTTGAATTTCGATAAGATTTATTGTATTCAAAATGATTGTTTGTTCATCCTATAACGAGAAATTATAACATAGATTTATCACAATCTTACGTAGTTTGGACATAAAAGCGCAAATAAAAAAATGGATTGTGTGGTTTTACGAAACCACGGTAAAAGTGAAACTTTTCACTAAAAAAGGTCAGCTGCTGCGAACTATAGGCGCCGCCATATTGGCCTCGGCTGCTGTGACGAGCGCTTTTGACTTTATCCCTACTCCGCGGCCGACCGTCACGCGACATGCAGCACACAGACGAAAAAAAAGGGATAGGGGAAGACATCATTGAAGGTTAAAAAATTCGTTACTATTGCTGTCAATGGGAAAACTGTCCAGATCATTGACAGCATTTGTCCGAAAAAGAAGCCCTCGGGTCACGTGAAGAATCGATTTATCGTTTACTGAACTCATGATAAACTCGATGAGCACTTCGACCCCATGGGCTTAATGTTTTAACTCCAAACTGCTCAAACATACACTACTATATATAATTAGGACTCAGAATTTGTTTCGGTGTTTCTTCTCAGGGTAGACAGCTAGGAAACTCCGGTCTCATCTAGATTAATATGACCAAAAAAATATTGACGTGTTAAATAGTTACATGTTTATTTGCAAAATATATAACTTTCTTTCTTATTTTTTTTAAACGTTGCCCCACACTAGGAATTTCTCCTGTATCGTGGGTGCGTTTACAAACATACAAAGTCACATACACAAACAGCCAGGCCCGGAACAACTATCTGTCGGCCATACAAATATTTTTTCCGTGCGGAAATCGAACCTACGACACCCGACGCAGCAGTCGATCGCTCAACCACTGCGCCAACCGTGCGGTCATTTATGACTATACTAGCTGACCCGCGCAACTTCGTCTGCGTCACATTTTCCATTACTGCTCTGCTCCTGTATGTCTTAGCGTGATGATATATAGCCTATAACCTTCCTCGATAAATGGGCTATCTAACACTGAAAGAATTTTTCAAATCGGACCAGAAGTTTCTGAGATTAGCGCGTTCAACCAACCAAACAAACAAACAAACTCTTCTGCTTTATAATATTAAGTATAGATCTAACTCTCTCAGGAGGATTTCATCAACCAAACTGATCGCAATCAAGCTGCGTTCAAGAGTTGCCAGTGTCAATATTCCATAGAAAATAATGACGCTGACAGCTCGTAAACATGGTTCATATGTTGATCGTGTTCAGTTTTAGATTCATGAAATCCGCCCTAAAAGGTTGTAATATTTAAACTGGTCAACAATTTATTCAATTCAATGAAGCCGACCCCACTCATCATCTGCCTAGCCTTTTCCCAACTATATTGGGGTCGGCTTCCAGTCAAACCGGATTCAGCTGAATACCAGTATTTTACGTGGAGCGGCTGCCTACCAGACCTCCACAACCCATTGACTGGGTAACACAGAACTCTTTGGCAAGACTGGTGTCAGATTTTCTGGCTTCTGACTATCCGTAACGACTGCCAAAGATCTCCAAATGACAGCCGGGATCAACAGCTTAACGTGCTTTCCAAGGCACGGAGGAAACTCGGTATGTTAAGATGGTCACCCATCCACAGACCAAATTTCTTTCTTTCTTTCTTTCTTTCTTTCTTTCCTTCTTTCTTTCTTTCTTTCTTTCTTTCTTTCTTTCTTTCTTTATTTCTTTCTTTCTTTCTTTCTTTCTTTCTTTCTTTCCTTGAAGCCGACCCCACTATAGTTAGGAAAAGGACAGCCTTAATGATGACTGAAGAAAAACGATCCTTTAAAAATGTTGCCATAATATAAAAATACTTACACTTACTGGTGTGATTGTGGACTTCATATCGATAAAGTACATAAACCCTCCATAGAGGAAATCCGGAACCGGTAACGACGTGGACCATTAAACGTTATATCATAATGTTTGTAATTTGTATTAAGTCATATATTGGTATCAGTTGGAGTTCGTGGATAAATAATAACAGGAACAAGGTCGATCTTACAGGTTTAGCAACGCTTGCCGCGGTCCTGCTTGGATGGTTACCATTAATTGCATACCGCGACTTCTCCGTACCTCAGAAAGCACGTTAAACCCACCCATTAGTTTGATCGTCTTCTAGAGTGGTCAGGAGCCATTTAAAAGCCAGATAGTTTGACACTACTCTGCTGGGAAAAGGCAAATTACTACTAGTAGTAGGGATTCATTTAGACGCATTAGGCAAGCATTAGAATAGTTAATTACGAGATTGCTACTTGTACCTTTTTATTTGCGAGTTACTCCGTGATCATGGCGCTTGCAACAGTGCCGAAATATCGGAAACTCGCAAATAAACAGGTACATGGTAGCAATCCCGTAATTAAATATTCTAGCGCTAGGCAAGGGTTATCATGGATAAAATCTCTATAGAAGATAATTATTCAGATATTAAGAGCGTGTATTCCGTCCACTAGCGCCGCCAATCGTTTTTTATTATTTGTGGTAAATTTAAGACACGTAGATAAAAAACCGCTCTGTAGTGCACTGAAGAAATGTATTTATTATGTTTTGAGAGTTATGTTTTGTACTTTAGAACATAAATAGTTGCCAAAGTCGATATTTTTGCTAAAAGTGGCCACTTTTAGCAATAATTGCCGTTTTGGCTATTTAGCCATGAGTTATGTATTAAAAATAGCTGTCAAAAAATAATAGATACATTTCTTCAGTGCACTACAGAGCGGTTTTTTATCTACGTGTCTTAAATTTACCACAATTAATAAAAAACGATTGGCGGCGCTAGTGGACGGAATACACACTCTTAACAAAAAGACATTTATATCAGCAGTTTGGATCGCCGAATAATCAAAATGGACGACGTGTTATTTCACGCATTCAAATCTCTACAATCCTACATTATAGTAGGTACGTGCGTTCCTACATCATACTTTGCCTAAAAGATACCATAAACAGTTATTAGCAATACTCGAACCTAAAATCAAATGTCTTTCTACTTAAAACGATGTTTCACATAAGCACTTAGCTATTGACAATAACACTTTACTAGTCAATAGTACCTACGAATATTATCTCTAGTATAGGCAATACCACTTAGCGTTATGCTCAGCGTATGATAAACGGGAGAAACTTGGGATCTTCCATAAATACATGAGCAGCACGATTTTATCGCGATTCTAGATCTATTGCTTTGTTGTATCTGGGTTAGTTTCAAGGTAAGGACATGGTGGGTGGAGGAGCGAGGGCGGGTTGCGATACGACTGTGGATTTATTAAGTACACATTTCTTGCATTCGTCTGTACAAAGAAAGAAATATTATATCCAAGAGAGCTTTTACGTTTAGTGTTGAGCCAGTGTAGGCGTTGAAGCTGCAAGAATGACCGACGAACGGTATCTTTGATTCTATGCACTTGAAATTCTTTTATCATTTTGTAAGTGTCCATAATAAAATCTTGCAAAAATTTTACTGCCAAGAAAGCACCGGTGGGGCCAAAAAGTAGGTACTGGATGCCAACCAATTATCAGAGAACGAAGAGTTGAAATACTTCTTAAAAAGTGGAGAAATAACCAGGTGAGGTATGCGGGACTTCAAAGAATGCGAGAAGCCCAAGACCGGTCGATGTGGTGACGCTTGGAAGGCCGCATGTCCAGCAGCGGACGTCTTTCAGTTTCTAATGGTAAATCGCTCCCGCTACCGCCTTCAATATGAAACCACCGTGTGCTACAATTCACGACCCGTTCTGATGGTTACAAGTTGGTACAGAGTACAGACCATTGAACTTCAAGTACCTACTGCTTATTCCTCATTTACATCGCTGTCGTGCCCTTCCAAATGTTTCGGTAAATCGCGAAATAGTTTATGTGCAAGTTCTGAAGTTTTGACGTTTACAAGCTTTCGTTTTTTGCAAGGTGAACCTTTCAGTTGGTACAGGGTATTGCTGAGATTTGGGTCACTTGATATTGTGAAAGTATTTTGACTTTTGTCGGTAACTGAAACGTTACAAAACCTTTTTATAATCAACTAGCTTTTTGCATATTCTGTTTTTTTCCCCGTTTCCGTAAGAATAGGGAATATGCACGCGATTTTTTTATTTATAAAATGAATTACTTATAAGCTCCAGTAAACACTCTAGAAAATATTTTTTAAATATCTTCATCAGCGATGAAGTTATAACGCTTCAAAGATTACTTTTAGAACGAGAAGTCCGACATGGAATTTGACGTCACATTACGTGACGTCTATACATCTGCCATAGAAAACAGCGTTTTCGCGAGAGGGACAGATATATTTTGTTTAAAATAATTATATCTCGTTTGTTTTTCGAGCAATTTTGATTCTATTTCCACTGTTAGTAATATATTTATGTATATTTTTAGATAAAGTGTTTAGATAATTAATATATTTTTATGCATATTCCCTATTTCGGGTAAAACTCTCTTAGTGCTATGCACTCCGAAGAACCTTTCTTTTTCTACATGCCAAATTACAGCTTTCTAAGACCAGTACTTTCGACTGTGCGTTGTCTGTCAGTCACTGCCTCAGTAACGAAATAATCCTACTTCCTATCCTACTAACATTATAAATGCGAAAGTTTGTGAGGATGGACGGATGGATGTATATTTGTTACTCTTTCACGACAGAACACCTGTAAGAATCTTGAAATTTGGCAAAAAAGGTAGCTTAAAGTCTGAAATAATATATAGGCTATATATAATGTCCGCGGATTATATTCCCTAGGGTTCACGCGGGCGAAGCTGCTGGCGGAAGGTATTTTTATTTATTACGATTGATAACAAGCTGATCAGTATTAACGCCAGCGTGAAAGTCGAGAATATCCTACTAGAACGTACTACTCGGATAAAGTACCACTGGTACTAGTTTACATGTTGGATATCAATTTATTATTTGACTAGCTGACCCGTGCAACGTCGTCTACATTTTTCATTACTGCTTCGCTCCTGTTGTTCTTAGCGTGATGACATTGTCTCTGTCATCTCTGACCTAGACGAGTCTCAAGAGCAAACCTATATCTATACTAATATTATAAAGCAGAAGAGTTTGTTTGTTTGTTTGGTTGAACGCGCTAATCTCAGGAACTACTGATCCGATTTGAACAATTCTTTCAGGGTTAGATAGCCCATTTATCGAGGTAATCTAGAGAGGTATAGAGGATATATATCATCACGCTAAGACAAATAGGAGCGGAGCAGTAATGGAAAATGTGACGCAGACGAAGTTGCGCTGGTCAGCTATAACAAAATAGTCCCACTAGCTCAGAACTGTCTTGGCAGGTCATGAAGAACGAGGATTGCCGCACATGTCATGGGTTTTGTTACAGTAACTTTTACTTATTTTAATTTATGTGTATTGTGCGAGTCCGAAATAAAAACTTTTCTTTCTTTCTTTATTTCTTTAATTTATCGAGGTAGGTTATAGGCTATATTATTATATAATCACGCTAAGACAAATAGGAGCGGAGCAATAATGGAAAATGTGACGCAGACGAAGTTGCGCGGGTCAGCTAGTTATTTGATATAGGTTTGCTCTTGAGACTCGTCTAGGTCAGAGATGACAGAGACAATGTCTATAATGGAGCGAGCTTACCCAGAAGTAGCCTGTTCACTCTAACTTTGAAATGATTAGGGTTCCCTGCCGAAGTCTGTGTTTCCAGATAGCTACAATTTGGGAGTATTTCAGTCAAGTGCACTGATCATTTTCCGTCTCAGGTAAGCTTATCAGTAATAATGATTTAAAAAAAAATACAACCGACTTCCAAAAAAAACACTACTAAGTAAAAAATAACTTTAATTTCGGAAGTCGGTGTTTTTGTTAGTTTCTTCGTATTTTGACACCGACTTCCGAAATTAAAGTTATTTTTTACTTTGTAGTGTTTTTTTTTTGGAAGTCGGTTGTATTTTTTTTGTAAAAAAAATAATTATTTTTCACTTTTTAGTGGTGCCCCACACCTAACAACACCACTGCAAAATCGCAGAAAAGCAAAATACGCAATTTTGATTATCAAAGAAACATCTAAATAGTCAAATTGCAGCTATTTCGATTTAAAATCCAAAGTTCGTAACCGATTTTCATATGATTTAAATGGGACCAATTTGCAAGTATATCCTTTCAAATAAAACAGAATTTTTCAAATCGGTTCATAATTGTCGGAGTTATGAGGTAACAAACATAAAAAAAAACATATAACCGAATTGAAAACCTCCTCCTTTTTGGGAAGTCGGCTAAAAAAGTTGCAGTTCCCGGAATTTATGCGTGATTGACTAACAACATCCCTCCATTGTCATATTAGGAAGCCTGAAGTTATGTTCACAGCAATTATAAATTTATAGCAACCTTACGTCTGTTTGTATCGTCCGTCAGGAACTATGTAGAGGAGACTTGATTGAGGCTGCGTTTCCACTAAAGATATTCGAGGATACATACGGATGTGTTTGTAAATAACCAATAGAATCTCTTGCACTGATCAAGGCTATGTAAATGCAGCGATCTTTTCGAGATTCATCTTTTGTGGAAACTCACCCCTAGTATGTTTTTTGGGTTCTGAACATCCGTAAAAAATGGAACCTTTATAGGAACACTCGTTTTAGCGGGTAAGACGAATGAAGAACTTGAACTGCCGAACTTTCCCAAAATGAAGAATTTTTTTAAATAAATTTGAGAGAAGCCAGAGGTTTGACCTCTTTAGAAGTTTGTTTTTCAGTAAAGACTTACAGGCTGTTGTTTATTATGACCGTTTTAGAAAAAAAGCTTTTACTGTTTAGAGTGAAATGTTTTACCAAAATTTCGTTTACTGAAAGTGTTTGTTTTTTTTTTTTTGTATTTTATTTTTAAAACTAGCAACACAAGTGCTGCTAAATTGAGCTGTGCAGTAAAAATAATTGTGCAGTTTATTTTTATGTTGAGTGCGTTGCTCGTGTGTTTTAAAATAAAATGATTATCATAAAAAGAGCAACAATAAATACGTACTTTTTACAATAAGTAAAGAATATTAGTTTTCTCCGAATTAGAGTTTGATAGTCTTGGATAAAATAATATTAGGTTTTTATTGCAGTGATCATGGAGTACTTCATGAAATCATTTTTTAATAGTTTTGATAGGCACGCATTTGACCACTATCTCACCTGATGGTAAGTAATGATGTGGTCTAAGATGTAGCACGCATGCCTAGAAGTAACTTATTCACTCTTGACTTAAAAACTCCCAGGTTTTAGCTATCATGAAACACAGACTCCGGCAGTGAATTCCACTCCTTAGCTGTACGCACTATGAATTTGTTGGGATGTCCACCATGTACCGGTGGCGAATCGCCGTTCGTCTTATGGTCCGGTGATGGAACGGGCTTGGCGGAATTAAATTATGCAATAGGGAATATGCATAAAAAAATATTTATTATTTAAACACTTTATCTAAAAATATACAAAAATATATTACTAACAGTGGAAATAGAATCAAAATTGCTCGAAAAACAAACGAGATATAATTATTTTAAACAAATATATCTGTCCCTCTCGCGAATACGCTGTTTTCTATGGCAGATATATAGACGTCACGTAATGTGACGTCAAATTCCATGTCGGACTTCTCGTTCTAAAAGTAATCTTTGAAGCGTTATAACTTCATCGCTGATGAAGATATTTAAAAAATATTTTCTAGAGTGTTTACTGGAGCTTATATGTAATTCATTTTATAAATAAAAAAATCGCGTGCATATTCCCTATTCCGTCGCACATTCCCCAAAATGCATCATCATTTCAATTCACATAAGAAAGACATCCACTACCTTTAACCATGACGTGTCGGATTATTGGAATGCTCGGATTACTGGATTGCTTAGATAAAACAACATAAAAATAAACAAAACACTTCAAAATGTAATACTTTGTTAAAGGGCGTATGAAAGAAATGGTCTAGTAGGAGCGGGTAGTACCGGTGGAGAAGTGGCCGGTTTAGTAAGACTATATTACATAACATATAAATCTTTAAACTCCTATAAAATAAACAAAATTTACCTTTTTCTGTCGAATTAATATTTTCCATCCTATTCTATTTTCTTTATTAATTATTTAGATACACAGTAATATGTGTTATCTCACAAAAATCTCTCTTAACTCTTCATTGTGTGTTTGTTTAATTATGTAATTAGTTACGTTAAATAATACAACAATGATCCACGTTGCCGGAATCCAGACGAATGGCCTGCCAACTCTTCACCGCACAACACTCAATTTTCACGCATTCCTCGCCGTTTTGGCGACATTACCCAAAAATATAAATATAATTCACAAATACCATTAATACTTTACCGAACCGATTTCAATCCACTCAGCCGCAGAAAAAAACAATTGCCTACACCAGAGGTGCTCAAACTTATATTGTCAGAGTTTGAATTCGGTTGTTGTTCCAATACAGTGTGCCATTTCTATGAATTTTCACATTTGCATCGCATTCTACTAATTTTTAGACAACTTTCGCATTCGCATCTCAATTATTACAAACTGTCAAAAATTTATGAAAATTATGGGTTTTTTGATAGTTGTTTTTTTTTTTTACTTTGTATGGGTTTGCTCTTGACTCTAGTCTTGGTCAGAGATGACAGAGACAAAGTCTACGATGGAGCGAGCTTACCCAAAAGTAGCCTGTTCACTCTAATTTTGAAAAGATTAGGGTTGTAAGCATTCGGAAACACAGACGCAGGCAAAGTTCCACTCCTTTGCTGTGCGCATTATGAAAGACGCTTTAGTTTTCGATTACATGCGAATGCAAAAGTTGTTTAAAAATTAGTAGAATTGGCCTTCTGAACCTTCATCGCACGAATACGCGCTCGTCGGTTTAATTTGATCAATCCAATATATTTTGGCATTTCGTTAGTAGAATGTTGTCTAGGGCCTCTTTGTGCGAAGACAATCGAGGTAACTGTAACGTGATGATCGCATTTTCATTTCATGATCGCTTTCTATTAGAGCGACATACACCTTAAGGATCAAATGAGTGGTGGTTAACCTACCATGAACTACAAAAGAAAATATAATAAACGCATTATTTAATGACCCGGTAAATTATAAACACTATTTTAAGTTTGATTACTTAAATCCGTTCTAATATTCGTACTTCAGGTGCTGAAAAACCGGTGGGTGCTTATAAATGCATGAGTTACAGAGACAGACTCGCAAACCTCTTGAGTTCGGCAGTTTGAGTACCCCTTTTTTTTTAGGGATGGGAAATCATCCAATAACTCCTCCTGCTCTGGGTGTAGCGGGAGGGAGTGTCAGACTTCTACTGACTAAAACCCATCCATGTTCCTTCATTGCCCTTTGTGTTCCGGAGCCCCGGTGTCTATTGCGAATAACCCCGCGACTCCGGCAGGCGTCGGCCCTTTCGGGCCCCTCTGTGTGTTGACTCTCTTTGAGGCGCGCGTGGAACACTAACGCGCCGTCGACACGGCAGTTTGAGTACCCCTGACCTACACGCACGGAAGGCCCCTCTTTTGGCTAGATTAGCGCTTCGGCGACATCAAAGTGTTGGCCGATCGCCAGTCTGTCGCGGGTACAGTCGCGCACGATGGCTATCGCGATAAAACAAAGAATTAAATCGTTGGATTCGCTCAATTGCGTCATGGGATGGATACGGTGTTGTTTCTTTGACAATGACATTTGAATAGTCTAGACACCGTGCTTCGGCCAAAATACCACCTCAGAAATTGTCGTATAATTATGGTTCTCATATATATTGTAACATTATAAGGTGGCCTTGAAGAGACTTACATGTTTATTTATTTATTATATACTTAATTGTACACCGATTAAAACATGAAAATAAAACTACTTACTAAAATACATATTATTATGTACAAGGGGCGGCCTTATCGCATTCCACGATCTCTCATTGTGTGTTGAGCTCAAATTTCGGTTGTCATCGAAATATGGTAAGCGCCAGATAAACGTGCTATAACGGTCATCATTGACCCACATACATTTATTGAGAGGAATGGAAATGGAAAACATAAGCTGTTCTGAATCGATGTCCTGATCCTTTACGTTTCCCAGTAATGAAAAACTATTTATTGTTCGGATATCTACGAAGGAATATTAGAGAAAGATCAATGTACTTTATTGCAAGTTTATCTGGCGTCTACCATAGAGATGCCAGTACCGAGCTCAAGTTTCGGCATTCATCAATATAGTCGGTACTTTCGCAGACAACCAGTTTTTATAGGTAAGTGGTGCCACAACACACTTGGTCAACAAACTTGGACAAAGCCTTTTCCAGCTCCGCGCTGGCGACTCAGCGTGGGAAGGGCGCGTTTAGTCTTTGAAAAAAAAATGCGATATGTGCCAATTAAATACACTTGTCCATGGTAATACGAAATTTAACGCGATATAAACGTTTTTGTAAGTTTAGAACTGTCTGAAGCTGCTCGATGAAGATCCTTTTGATCTGGCAAAATGAGCGTCGTTTTATTGTTTTTTTTTTCTTTTGTTTGAACTTTATTTTTTGTGCTTTTATTTTTTTCGTATAGAATCACAATGCTCTGTTTAATTTTTAATGAAATTCCTGAGTAGGTATTATTAGACTAGAAATTATTGTTGGTAGTGAAAGTTTTTATGCTTCAAGCAGTTTTGTGATTCAGTGTTTTTTGTACTTCTAGAAAATAAAATAAAAAAAGAAAAAAATAAAGCTGTCCAATTATTTTAATTGGTAAAAACAAAGTTACTGAAAGCTAATTTGCTGGAATCTCAAAGTTATTAAAGTGAATGATCAAATTAATGTTATACCCACACAAAATTAAGCATTAAAACAAAAGTTTTGATTTTGCGCCTTCCGACTTCCTTTTAAACAGCTTCTAACTATATTATAAATAGTACAATTGTTTGTATTTTCGTAATAATCTTTCGTTTTCGTGCCGGAAAACGCAGCGTTCAAAGGCCTCCCACAAGATGAACCGATGACTTGGTGAGGTACGAACAGAACAGGTTGTTGTTACGACACTTGGGGTAGGAGGCCTATGTCCAGCAATGGACGTTTTTCGGCTGAAAAGATGAATAATCTTTTATCTGTCGTAATATTCTTTGTAAATTTTTCACAGATAGGAAGCAACACTTTCGCCGCATAGCTTAGGTTACTTTTTATTCCGAAAACCAGCACGATTTCTTTGGAAAAGGAGGGAGAAAACACTAGTTTCATAATGTGGAAGCAAATTCATCTGCCTAGCCTTTTCCCAACTGTATGGGGGTCGGCTTCCAGTCACACCGGATTTAGCTGAATACCAGTATTTTACGAAGAGCGGCTGCCTACCAGACCTCCACAACCCGTTAACTGGGTAACACGGTACTTCTTGGCAAGACTGGAGTCAGATTTACTGGCTTCTGACTATCCGTAACGACTGCCAAAGATCTACAAATGGCAGCCGGGACCAACGGTTTGACGTGCTTTGCGAGCCACGGACGAAACTCGGTATTTTTAGATGGTCACCCATCCACAGACCAACCTTGGCAAGCGTTGCTTAACCTGGTAGATCGATCTGTGCGGCTGTTAATGTTTGGCCACGAGCCCCTGGCTCCAATGTAGTGGCAAAAATTAAGAGATTTTTTTTTATTTTATTCTTGTAACACATGTAATCTTTCCTCCGTTGACAAGTTTATGTCCTTTTGTTACATATTCATTAACACTAAAAAGTAATACAGACTTTGTTTTATAAGATCAAGAGCGAATTCCTTTGCGGCAATTTGTTTCTAAATGATAAGACTATGCTGACAGCATTTTGCGTTTGAATAATAAAGAATACAAATGTTTCTTACAGGATTTTAGTCTTTCGTCAAGTATTGACCGTTGATACAGATTTTTATTTTTATTTTTTCATTTTTATTGATCGACGTAAATTATGATGTTTCTCAGAAAAGTATTATCATACTTATTGACAGTCTTTTAATAAAGTAGAATATAAAGGAAAAGTTCATGATATTTTTATAGTCGGTTCATGACATTAGATTACAAGCTACTCCCGCGGCTCCGGCCGCGTAAAAGTGGAAGTTTATTTCAAGGAAAAGTACATCCTGGATGAAAGTCTATACTAATCCACGACATGGTCTACCTGTATGCCAAGTTTTATCCAAAAGCGTGTAGAGCTAAAAAACAAACAGACTCATTTTCGAATTCTTAATAACATTAAGTGGATCTGTTATTAAGAATGCGAAAATGCGAAAAAAGGAGTCTGTTTGTGTAATTGTGTAGTAAGAAATCAGAACTCTCAACGTTATCATATTTTTAAAACGTTAAAAAATGCCAAATAATCCCTTTTTCTTTTGAAGATGGAAGACGAAGAAGAAAACAAATGGTGTAACAATTCGTAATAAACTAAAAGTATCTTGACGCTAGTAAGTTTTGTAAAAAAACGCAAGACATTTTTAAGAAAAATAAGACGAAAACAAAACACTTATCTAGTTGATCCTTCTTCGTAAGTTTTTAACATTGTTAAGAAAAATGGCTCACAGGCTTTCGTCGGCGTATCCTTGAGGAAAGTTCCTGATTATTATCGGGAAGCTTTCATGCGATACTTGCTAAGATTAAATTAATTAATTTAGACATGAATAAGTTTGGGTTTCAAGTTCCTATTAACGCTGGATTCTGGTAATTTTTTTTATTTGTCTCATGTTACTTTTTGTGATTGGCTGTTCGAAATGAATATAGTCAATTAATTAACATAACATCACGCATGTCACCCTGGGGGAGTTAGGCAGAGATGTAATCTAAGGGACACCCGTATTTCACCCTTACATAATTATGTTTAAGTTCCATATAACAGGGGGCACTTCACCTATTCCCATCAACTTGTCATAAATCTAGAATCCGGGCCGCTTCCAAAAAGTCATGATCGAATATGGCATTAATACTTTTGAAAGGGAACAGTTCACACGGAAATCACGGGGTATCCTTAGCCGTCATGCTTAGCAATGGTGTTTGTTTCCTTCTTTCTTAACCAACGAAGCAGTAGGCAATCAAATCTCTTGAAAATTATGTTTATCAAATCAAACGAGTTTTATGTTTTTGATTTTCACAAATGTTTTGAATAACATTTACCATTAAAAACTCATTTCAAATAAAATACCAACTTGTCTATGCAAGTAAAGTTCACTTTGAAAATTTTTCCTTGCTATAACATCGCTTCAGCTTTAAACCTGTGATTTTAAATCAATAACTTGCCAACCAAAATGCAAGATTGGAAATCAACGTCACAGTCGGTTAACAGTTCAATAGATCTTATAATTATTAAAGGTGACGTGAAGTGCGTTGTTTAGACAGCTGTACGCGATTGTACCTGCTTATTATCGCAATTACTGTTCTGATCATCTTTATATCCGTTTTTATTGTGGTTGAAGATACAGGGAATCTTTTATAAATGGAAGATTACTGTGCTTGAGTGTACTGGTGGACTAAATTAAGTACGTATTTACGTAAGTATGTGATTTTGTGTTATGAAGATACGAATTTCTTCTTTCATACTTTGCACTTAACTGTACCGTTCTAATGTATGGTTCCTGATGTTCCTTCTAGTCTTTAAAGGCTACTTTAGCGGAATCAGAAAGCACATCGCGCTACCCATCACTGTCAAATTTTTCCAATCAACCTTAAACCTAATGCGCTATCGATAAAGCTGAAAATTAAATATGACATTTATTTTTGTGTGGTTAATATTATGATTCTGCTAAAGTAGCCTTTATAGACCTCCTAGATAGTTATTATCTCAAAGAAAAATACTTTTCAGTCAAATTTGGTACAGCTTTCTAGTAGCTATCGAGCTTTATGTTTCTACAAAAGTTTTTTTTTGTTTGTACACGACGACGGCCGGAATTCAATTCCTGCATTGGTCACGCCGCACCGTTTGATATGTTGATTGATGTAAATAAGTTGACTTTTACCAGGGTCGCTGTTGACGGAAGCTTTTTCATATATTTTTTGACGTTCTATTGAAATTTTCCTATGCAAATAACAACACTCTGAACTGAGGACCAATTCTACTAAGTTTTTAACAACTTTCGCATTCGGATGTCAATCGCAAACTGTCAAAAAAGCCTTAATTTTCTTTCATTTTTAACAGATAGCAATTGAGATGCGATTATGAAAATTAGTCTTATTGGCAAACAACATTTTTTTTTGTGGCAAGATAAAATTTTTAACCATCCTAAACTCAACTTAATGCCTGATTTCGCGAAAGGTCCGGCAGAGGTGTAAGAAATATATATGTGATAACAACTATGTAATTATTATTTTTTAAACTAATTAGCCGAGGGTTCATCAGTGTTGTTACTACAATAATGACTAGGCAGCAGGCCCGGACTGGCCATAGGGCAATTCGGGCAAATGCCCGAGGTGCCGCATGCCCGGTGGGCCGGTGTGTCCGATTAACGGTCGACTTTCTTTTGCTATTTACAGGGCCAGACTGCGACTCGACACTGGCCGATTTTAGAGGCTCGGTCGGCCTTTCTTTTTCAAAGTGTGGAATACTACGCAATCTTTTCAAGGACATTGTAAAAAGTGGCCTATGAATCAATAATAGATCTTCGAACAATTTAATTTTGATTTGTTTAAAAGCTTTTATGACTACTATGGGGTTTACATGTTGTAATTGCAGGATGAAACGTTCGCCTGTAATAAATCAAAAGCAGTGAACGGGAGGAATGTCTAGGTCAGAGATGACAGAGACATAATCAATGACGGAGCGAGCTTACCCAGAAGTAGCCAGTTCACTCTTACTTTGAAAAGACTGAGTAGTTTTCCTGACTGTTGAGAAAGGAGGGCCGACCGAGCCTCTAAAATGCCCGGGCCGATTTCGAGTCCCAGTCCGGCCCTGCTAGGTAGTACAATACCAATTGAGTAAGAGCCCTGGAATCTGGAGTGGCGATCGCATTGGAAGGCCTCCCACATGATGGACCGATGACCTGGTGAAGGTCGCGGATAGCCGATGGTTGCGACACTCACGGGACTGGTCGTTGTAGCGACGCTTGAGATAGGCCCATGTGGCATGAGCCAGCTGAAACAATGATCATGATTGACCAAGGATGAAACCTAGACCTTCACACTCGGTCGCGACGTCCAGACATGTCATAACGCCAACAGCTTTATGACAAAAATAATTTACAAAAAAAAAAACAACATTCCTCGTCTCTGTCCATTTCCGGTTGTCAACCGTGTGTCCGTCTGTCACATACATGAAATAACTTTGTAACATTTTGCGGCAGTATCTTGGTTATAAAAAATGATTGATATTCCGATGTTTGGAACGTTGGTATTTGGGTCGTTTGACGTAGATTGTAGTTTCAAGATCAATTTGCTGGGGTTTGTTGACAAGTGGAGTGGGAAATAATGTTGGCTTGGACGAATTTATGTGCATTGTGCTTGTTTAAGATTTTCGTTAAAAATGTAGTTGTTTTGTAACTTATTGAAGGGCTAAGTGCATTAAGGTGTTATCTATCTGACAGAATTATTACATAGGACTTTTTAACTGACTTCTTTGCATAAACATTGATTTTAACTGATAAAAAATTGATTAAAAAACTTAAAACACGCCAATTTTAATTAACATAGTTATCGACGCTAGCAAACACCTTTGCTTTGCGCTTTGGACGATTTTATCAGATAAAACCTATGTTCATGCAAAAAAGTCGGATTTTATAATTTTGTCAGAAGCTAGTAAATCTGACTCCAGTCTTGCCAAGAAGTATCGTGTTACCCAGTTTAAAGGTTGTTGAGGTCTGGTAGGCAGCCGCTACACATAAAACACTGGTATTCAGCTGAATCCGGTTTAAATGGAAGCCGAACCCAACATAGTTGTGGAAAGGCTTGGCAGATAATGTAGCTACTTACTTGTATTTACAGGTAAGTCACTGATGAATGATTTACCCACACATATTATAATAATTAAATTTCCTCTCAAGAAAACTTAGCAAGATTTTCTCTAGTTTCCTTTACTTAAATAATAATCTCATCCTCTTACACCACCGTGCTGGTTTCAACCATCAAAGTAAATTATATTCTCACATATTCCTAACCGTTTCCGACCTACTTTTATGTCGTCCACCGTTTAAGGGACTACTCACACGCCTGCCGGAGTCGCGGGACTATTCGAAAGAGATACCTCTTTCGAATAGTCGGCTCCGGAACACAAAGGGCACATGAAGGAACATGGCTGGGTTTTAGTCAGTAGAAGTCTGACACTCCCTCTCGCTCCACCTAGAGCGGGGGAAGTCATTTGACCTAAAAAAAGGGACTACTCATACTCATTCAGCTCCATTCGCGTTTCGCTGAACGATTTTGGTCACACTTACAGTCCCGCTCCTATCAGCCGCAAACAGCGTCTTAAGAATGAGAAGGCGACAGTGGCAGAACAACGCTGTTCTTTATCTTTTTACTTGTTTTCCGCGAAAGCTGAATAGACGCGGAAAGCTGAAAGGATGATAAATGATAAATGAAATGATAAACGATAAATGATATTTATTTTGTAAGTAGGTTGTAAATAAAACTTTTACACGTCAATCTTTTTTGGTCATTTTAAACTAGATGAGGCCGGATGCGTTCGCGACTCTATAAAAAATCATTGTTTTCTAAGTTTAATAAGCTGAATAAGTGTGAGTTGTCCCTTAGGTACAATCTAAACGCGACACTTCATATCTTTGCGAGATTTACATATTTTCATCGTATCCCTGTGATCTCATCTATTTATATAATACCTACTGATTTGATAGTTAGGGATAAAGTTTTATTATTTTTTCCTTTAATTAGGGTCTGTTTTGGTTGGTTTTTATAGCAATATTTGGGCGACAGTTTATCCTTAGCATAGGTGTGTTTAAAGGGTGTTCTCTTGAGTTGTAAATTTGTTTACTTACATGAACAAAAATTATAAATTTCAGCGGAAAATGGCAGACTCCGTAAAATTGTAATAAATCTTGATTAGATTATATTTTCTCGAAATATTATGAAGAAATCGTTTCGTATTGAATAAATCCCATGAAATCCCATCCAAATTCAATAGTTCCCAATCTATCCGAGTCTTATTTAGAAAAAAAAAAATTTACAATTTCACGCGATATATTGCAATCTTACGGCGTTTGCCAGTTTCCGGTGACATAAACACGTTTCAGTGGGTTGTCCTAGGGGATTATTTCTAAGTCCTTACAGCGAGTCTAAAATTACATACTTATCAACCATTTTTTTCAATATGCCAAAATTTTCGTCAGTGCATTGTAAACCATTTCTATCATATAATTCCTCGTATACGGCGACAAAGCAAAGCGCAACTGAAATACTCATCTACAAATTCTGCGATTCGAATAAAAATTTCTTGAAAAAATCCGACACATCCCGACAAAAACCGAACAAAACCGAAGTCCGTCACTATCCAATCTCGGTTTATTTCTGTGTTGTCACCCGTCACTTTTTCTAATGAACGTGTCGTGTATAGTAAAAACTTACGCCAAGTTGTGAGATCTTTTTAAACACCAATTTGGCGCGCCCTCTTTTTTGCCAAAACATCAATCAGTATGTCCTCGCTTCATAAAATTGAGTTCGATGTTAGATCATAGACGAAGAGAATGGACTGAACACTATGCACCTAGTTGCTTTATTGTTAATTTTTTTAGGGTTCCTTACCCAAAGGGCAACCAACGGAACCCTATTACTAAGCCTTCGCTGTCTGTCCGTCTATCAGTGGGCTGTATCTCAAGAATCGTAATAGGTAGACAATTGAAATTTTCACAGAGTGTGTATTTTTAGTGCAGTATAGCAATAAATAATAAAAAAAATTAAGGATTTTCCTAAACATAGGTATACTTTTTTTTCGGTTTATGATACGAAACCCTTCGTGTGAAAGTCCGACTCGCACTTGGCATTTTTTTATTACTTTCAATCGATGGACTGCCGTTAAATAAATTATTATTTTTGATTCTTTGTCAAAGTTTGAAAATGTAAAGAGGTTTATTTATTTATGTAAAAGTTAATTTTCATTTATAGATAAATTAATCACAGCGATGGAGGTTTCAGCATAGAGGCGTTGTGTTTTATCCAAAACAACCTTCACACACTATTGAATATAGAAAGAGACAAAGCGATTGCGAACATTCTTACTTTTCTTTCCATTTCATTGCACGCTAGGAAACGCGCAGTTCATTTTCTACATCTATATTCGATCATCTACGAGTTGTTGAGTCTTTGGAATTTTACAATTTATCGGCATTCCTTTGTTGTGAATCGGCAGCTTTTGTTTTTAGAATAGAACAGAATGTGTCAAAGATATTTTAAAAATAGAAGATGTGAGTACTCCATTTATTTTTGCGATTCTGTGAATCACGTACCAAGAAGTTTGTGAAACAAACTTTTTAAGTGGATTATACAGGGAAATTGAAAAAATACCCGAAACCTCTTAGGCAGTGAAAGTACACATGATTATAAGCAACTTTTGTTTTGGTAAAACTCCGAAATCTCGAAAAAAATATCAGCTGTTTCATACAAAATGCAGTATTTAGCCAATGAAAATGTATGAAACAGCTGATATTTTTTTCGAGATTTCGGAGTTTTACCAAAACAAAAGTTGCTTATAATCATGTGTACTTTCACTGCCTAAGAGGTTTCGGGTATTTTTTCAATTTCCCTGTAGAGTTTTAGTTTAATCAATCACAGCTACTTTTTTCTATAGGTATAGGAAAATTCTCTTAAAAACATTATTTTTTAAACAAAGTATAAAAGTTCATCTAAAAATAATTCAAACTTTATTAAGACCGTCTCAGCGGACCACGCGAACTTTTGGCTGTAGGAAATGGCGGTTTCCACACGAATATTAAAAGAAATTATTTAAAGTTAACAATAATAATAATAATAAATAATAATAATAATAATAAATTTATTCAATTAAAACATTTACAAAAAGTATACATTTAGCTAACAGTAATACGTTAAACATACAATTAAAGCGCCTAAAAATAACTAAAACTAAGATATTATTATAATAGGTGCAAGCGATGGTTGTTCGGAATTGCAATGTTAGGTAGCGACCAGCCCGATCTAGGTTAATTTAAACCTGTGTTTCAGGTCATCACTTTACAATCAACTACTTTGGTCTATTACAGTAAAAAGTTAAAATAAATAAAAATTAAAGAATCCCTTAACAAAAATGAGAAAAAGCTTAATGGTACCTTAATAATTATTTAAAAACTAAGTCTATGTCATAATACAAAAATAAACACTTACGAGGGGAACAAATATCATCATTCCAAAATTTCTAGAAGTTGTTCTGTGTCTGTGTAATGCAGTGTCACTAAATATTCAGATAACATTTTACTACATTTTTTATACCTTACACTAAAGAAACTAAGTAACTTGTTAAGCCTATTATATAGAAAAGGTCCCAAAAATAGAAAAAAACGATGAGCAAACGCATGTCTAGTTTGAGGTTTTATGCAAACCAAGTCTTTCCTTCTCTTGTCAGGAGGTACAGGGTCAAAAGGAAGTGCAGTGTGCTGAAGCAGTACTATGTTTAAAATAAATAATTGCCGCACTGTAAGCACATTGCATTCAGTGTAGAGCTGGTGCGTAGGAAATCTAAAAGGGCGAAATGTAGCAACCTTAAGAATTGCTCTTTGAGCACGCTCTAATGGGAGTAAAATTGTTTTAGACGCACCACCCCAAGAAGTTACGCAATATGTGAGAATGGATTGACACAAAGCTAAATAGACCTGTTTAATTAAGTTAAAGTCGGCAATATTCCGCAAATTCTTGAAAACATATATTAATTTACGAACTCTCGTACACAGTAAATCGATATGTTTACGGAAATTTAGATTTGTGTCAATGGTGACACCTAGATATTTTAAATGGTCAGCTTTAGCTAAAGTGGGGCAAGAACATGCGGTGTCAGCATACGTGCAACAATTATGTGCGCGAATGTTTAGATTAGTAAGCGGAACGTTAGTATTTTTCATTGTAAATAAAATGTAATTGGTTTTATCTGCATTTAATGTTAGAAGATTATTACGGAGCCAATTAGACACAATGTTAAAACCATTTTGAGCATATTTATAGACCTCAACTCTAGATTTAGCTGAAAACAATAGAGCGGTGTCATCCGCATAAGATAATATAACACCATTTTGGAGTGACAGGGTGCATAGCTCATTAATATAGATTAAAAATAATGTGGGGCCCAAAATACTACCTTGTGGAATACCAAAGCTACTATTTTTAAGTTCAGAGCTAGTATGCTGACCAATTTTAACACATTGACGACGATCGCTGAGATAATCAGAAAATAGTAAAAGTTGTTCTCCTCTTATCCCAAGTGTTTCAAGCTTGTGCAAAAGTAAGGTACAAGAAATAGTATCGAAAGCTTTGGCAAGGTCTAGAAAGATCCCAATTGTGTGCATACCATTATCTAGGTTAGTAGTAACATAATTAGTCAATTCGTGGACTGCTTGGCTAGTTGATCTTTTGGCCCGAAAACCAAATTGACTATCTGATAGTAGCCTGTTATCTTCTAGATATTTTATTAATCTAATGTTTATAATTTTTTCTAACATTTTTGAAATCCCTGTTAACACCGAAATAGGTCTGTAGTTATTCACACAGTTTTTGTCTCCAGATTTGAATACAGGTGTGACCACAGCCCTTTTAAGTGCTTTTGGGAATATTCCTTTAGATAAGCATAGTTGAAAAATATGGGTAAGAGGAGGGGCAAGTAGGTATTTAAATCGTTTAAGAATATTATTAGGTATGTTATCCCACCCGGTGGCACAAACATCCTTTAACCCGTTTATCATGCTGATTACTTCGTTAACGTCGGTGTCTAATAAAACAAAAGAATTTAGTGTAGAGGATGTCGTGGTCGGGTTTTGTTGGGAAGTTATTTCTTTAATTAAGTTACTTGAGTTTAATGATTTTTCGGCCAATTTTTTACCAACGTTAACAAAAAATCTGTTTACTTTGTTGATTGCTTCGGATGAGTTTATCTCTGTTGATATTAGATCAAGTGGAGGTTCGGGATTTTTCGATCTAAATGTATGAGTTTTTACAAATTTCCATACAAGTTTACTATTTTTCCCTGCCTTCTGTAATTCATTTTTGTCATATTGATTTTTTAGTTTTTTCAAAAGATTATTACAGAAGTTCCGATACCTTTTATAAGTAACAGACAGTACATCGTCATCAGGAGCGAGTCTTAATTTCAGGTGAAGTTTGTCTCTATGCCTTATGCAACGAACAAGACCGGGTGTGATCCAGGGTTTAATACAACTATACTTTCCAGGAATTGTTTTAGTGAACGTGTTTTTCCTTAGTGCAGATTGTACTGAGTTTATGAAATACTCTAAAGAACTATTTGCATCGTTTGAATTATAAACAGGGTCAAAATTAATACAGCGTATGTCCTCTTCAAGATTTGTCATATTGACTTTAGTGTAGCTACGCATGCAGTTTTTTCTAGGTGAACTTATTTGTAATGTTACTAAAACAGCTTGATGATCGGTAAGCGTGGAATTAGTAACCAATGTTTTCGATGGATTTTTTGATTTTAGAATGATATGGTCTAAACATGAGCCGCTCTGATGCGTGGGGTAATAGTGAGCTGGTAGAAGTCCATGAAATGAGCAAATATTTAGATAATTATGTACATGGGTATCTATTTTCCCGGACGCAATGTTAATGTTAATGTCGCCCAAAAGTATTATGTTTTTAAAAGATGTTATGTTTTTTAAGTTAGTGTCGAGTGAGTCTAAAAATCTGTCCATATTTTGAGAAGGAGGTCTATAAATAGCCACGACTGCCGTGTCAGGAATAATTTTAATTAATAAACAATTGCTATCGAGGAATACAGGTTCTACTTTTTCTGTTCTTAAATTATTTTTGATATAAACTACTACTCCATCGTTCTGGTTTATATTTCTGTCAGTCTTGTAGGAATAATAACCGTCAAGAGATGGTAAGTTGCCCGTCAGCTTTGACAACCAACATTCTGTTAGGACAATAATATCACAGTTTATGTCTAGATTCTGTAATAACACTTCAAAACCATTCATGTTTCGGTTTATGCTGCGAATATTCTGTGTGAGCAGGGTCAAAGTTCTGTCACCAGAAGGAATAAGGTGTTTACAGTCCTCAACATTACTGACTTTAGACTCCGACACAGAAAAACTATCTAGATCGCAAATGAGATTATTTGTCATTACAGCTACGAAAGAGAAAATAAATATAAGCTACCTGTTTATCTGCTTACTAAATTGAGTGATTAGTGGCGCTCTTAGGCGCCTTCATAGTCTATTGAATTGATGTAGTTCATTTCTGCATGTTTGCGGGCCGGGCAACCTACATCACCAGTTGGATGGTCACATTTCCTCTTGAAGCGCTTGCACGTTGCACATAGAGGGGGAGAAACTTTGCTGCTGCAGTCCTTGAAGGAGTGACCACTCTCTCCACAGTGGTTGCAAGTAGGACTAGTTTCCCGGCAAAACTTGGCTGCGTGTCCGAACTGCTGGCAATTGAAGCACCTGGTGACTATCGTGAAATCTCTCACAGGGCATGATGTCCAATTGATAAAAATTCGGCTCTGATTAATTATCACTTTTCTTAAGCTAGCAGGTAGTTCCAAGATGTAGTTGCAAGTAGGAAGGTCTTTCTTACCCGATTTATGGCTCAATTTGATACACTCAAGAAAGGACTCACGAGTAATATGCGGCAACTTGTCTGATAGGTTCTGCTCGTAAATACAGTCAAATACCTCCTTTTCAGTAAGGGTTACGGGGACACCAATGACAGCGATCCTAGGGCGGCGTTTAGAAGGTTCTTCTATTTTAAGGCCCAATGAAACCAGTTTTTCTGAGTTCTTGAGTTTATCAATATCGCCTTTCTTTTCGGTGCTTATCAGAACGCCTCCATTTTTCACTTTTTTCAGGCCACGGACATGAAGCTTAAGTTGTTCTGGGGAGATGATTTTTTGGACAAGTGACTTGGTGTCGTCACTTGTTTGGGTCTTATCGCTGGGATAGATGGCGACTGATCTCAAATTAGCAGGACGGACGAAGTTATCGGCGCCTTTCTTCACCATGCTAGCATAAGAGGTGTTTTCAGATGGACTTAACTTTGCCTCTACGACCTCTCTAAATTGCTGGAGAGAGTTCACGACGTTCTGATGAGCCTGTAGGTGCTGAATTGTAGAATGGGCTTGGATCGTTTTTGACTTCAAAGATTGGTATAAAACAGCCATCTGAGAAGTCCCACTTGAGACCTTCCGGCAGAGAGTATGGACACGAAGCTTCTGGTCCGAGTTCATCTTCCCATCACCGACTATAGTGCAGACCTCGTTAAGAAGCCCATCTATAGATCCTAGCCACTTCTGGATCTCCGACGTACTGATGACTTCAGTCGGCAATTCTTTCTCCACGGGTGCTGGTGGGTTTGAGTCGCTCGGGGGTAATGTTTGGGTAGGCGTCGGCGGAGGACTTCGCCGTAGTAATTGGCTACGACCAAACGGGCTCGATCCTGGGTTGGACATTCTACCAAAAACACTTTACTTAGGTATGTTTATAACACTATTTATTTCATCATGCTTAATCGGTAAACTAGGACACACACGACACACTTTAATTTTATACTGACGGAGCAATATTTATATTTATTTATCGTAATTGTTTATTTCATAATAAATCAAATACAGCACACGTCCGCTTAGTCTCGCGGCTCGTAAAGCGAGATGCTCTTGTCGACTGAAGGAATTTGTGTCTAAATAACAATGTGGGTTAAACTACTTCCAGCAAATATCATTATGTATTACCCAAAGTAAACAAAAACTTGACTAATTAATAAATCACTTTAAAAATTAACAAATTATAATAATATTAGTATATTAAAATAATGCATTATTATAATAACTTTAACCTTAACCTTCCTCGAGAACCACGCTATTCATCGTTGAAAACAGTATGAAAATCGGTGCAGTTTTTGAGTTTCTCGCAGACAGATAGACAAACAGACGCGGCGGAGGACTTTTTTATAATAATATGTAGTGATTTACCCACTAGTACAACAACTAATAGTAACTATTTCACCGAATCTCGGTAAAAGCGTCTGAAACAGCTGTTTCACTAGAATTTAGTATACTAATCATTCACGCACTGGTTTACTGAAATGTTTTATATCTATGTTCTACGAAAACGGATAATTTCGCATAGAAACTAGCGAACGCATAAATCTTAGAGCAACATTTTAATAATATTTGCGAGGAAATAAATGTCATCGGCGGCAATTTTGGCTTTTGTTTCAAGGGACTCGCGGCTGTCATTTGTAGTGTTTATAAATCAAAGGGGATAATTTGCGTGTCTGTTACAAAGTTTTAGTTTCAAATACATTTGTTTGAATAAGTTTGTCAAGGTAAGATGTTTGATTTATTTATGGATTATGCTGTTTATAATAGTTTTGTTGCTAACTGAAAAAAATGTGAAAGAAAATACCAGTCAAGTGCGAGTCGAACTCGCACACGTAGAGTTCCGTACCATATACCTTCACTTTTATTATTTGCTTTTATAGCGGAAATAAAAATACACAATCGGTCAAAACTTCAACTGTCTACCTATTATAGTTCTTGAGATACAGCCCGCTGATAGACAGACGGAGTGACGAGCGGACAGCGGAGACTTAGTAATACGATTGCGTTGGTTACCCTTTGGGTACGGAACCCTAAAAACAATGTTTTAGTGAAACAGAGTATTGTTGGCGCTGATAACAAACAAATTTGCTCACGACCAGTCCAATCAGGCAAAAGCTATTTTTAAAAAATGTAAGAATATGACTTAAGACATTAAAATGGGAGAGAAATTAATGTCGCTCTTAGGCCGCGGACACGAACTCAACGGCAGCGGCGCCTTTTTTCATATTTTTCAATTTTTACCCCACCACTAAAAATTGAAAAATGAAAAATTTTTTACAAAAATGTACAACCAACTTCCAAAAAAAAAAAACACTACAAAGTAAAAAATAACTTTAATTTCGGAAGTCAGTGTCAAAATACGATGAAACTAACAAAAACAAAAACCGACGAAGAAAATCTACTAGCTATTGCTAAACGGCATCCATATTTCTCCAAGACTTTCCTGAAAAGTATAATCCACATAAATCAAAACGACCAAGCTCCGTAAATAATCATTAAGACAAGTGTACAGAATATTGACCCAGCCGGTACACTGTTAACTTGGCTGGTTACGTCCAAGCTAAGTGCGTTACTGTGTCCGCTTTGTCGCTACACGTCAGGCCAAAGAAATGGGACAGCCGATATTTTGTCTACATTTTTCGTATATTGTGTTCGTTTGCAATTTGGTTGTTTCGTAATGTAGGTGTTACACTTGTGGCCAAATAAGCTGGCACAGTTAAAAAAGCAGTAGCATTATTATTGTTTTGTATTATATCTACAGATATATTTCTTGTAATCTGTAAGATGTTATAAACAAATAGTGTTTTTTTATGACTGCAATCAGTCAATCATTGGTTTCATACCCGTCTAAGTTGCGAATTTAGTTTTCCATAGTTTTATTATTTATTGAAACTGTAGACACATTTTGCTTTTACTGCACTATGGTATTTTATGAGACACTTTTAGGTGATTCATTTTATATCAAAGTAGTAGTTTGAGCAGCATATCTTTATAGATCAGTCATCGCAAACTACACTCAAATTTAATGAGCGTCACTTAACGACATCATATAAAATGCTCTCGTCTCCTTAAGGAAAAGATGACCAGAAACTACAGAAAGCTGTACTGAAAGTGACAAAGTACTTACAGTATGTCGTAAAAACATTGATCTTAATTGTTTGCCATAAATTAATTAGATCTTATTGTTTTACTGTGCCAATAAACTTATGAAGACGGTTATTGGACTTGTGATGTTCGTCGTTGAGTTTTTTGTTAAGTTTGGTATAGGTTTGCCAACTATTCAATGGGAATTAAATATAACTGGCTCAATGTGGTTATTCTCTTTGTACACTTCTGTCTAACTCTTTGGGGAAAATAGTAGTATTATTATACGTGTTTGTGAATTCTAGTGTATTTCTAGTTTTGTATTATCGTACACATGAGCCCTGGATCAAAAGAGCTAAAAGATATGGTAAGATCTGGTACAGCAGTGGGAAGACAGTTAAAGTAACGGGTTGTAGATAAATGCTGTACCTGTATATTTAAATGGATATGTGTAAAAGTGCTCAGGTACCTAAGCTAATTCACCTGAAAATATACCAAGAGGTAGTTTCCCAAATAAATATATTCTGAACATAATTCTATTCTGTAAATCATGCACTCGTAGACACATTTTAGAAACTCACATAAATTATATAAGTAATTGGTTTCTTTCAAAAACATAACATTACATTAAATATACGTCTGAAATATACAATGAAAAAGGATAACATAAAATAAAATTTTCCAAATTGCCCCAAAATCTTGACATTACTTTTTTCCGCGAAAACATGGCGGCGGTCATAAATTATATATGAAATAAAGTTACGTCTCAATATTTAGCACTCTATTAGATATGAGAATGTTAAATTGAATGTCTCGTGGACAAATAATCTTCGTCTAGAGTTATTTATTGCTTTCTTTGACTTTATTCTGTTATTTATTTGCTTTTCTATTCATTTATTCATATACTTGAGTTCGTACACTTGTTTTTGTATGTAGGAATATTTTGTATGCTGACAGGTGAATATCGTGTTGAGTTTTTTATGTATTTAGATTATAGGAGGATTTTTTATTTCGATAAAAGGGTTCTTTCTCAGGTTTTTAAAATTGATTTTTGGTTCGTTTTCAAGAAGGTCAAGTTAGGTCAATTTGGCCTAAATTTATGGAGGTCTAATAGTGGATATATTTCAAGTAAAATGACCATGATGATTCCGCACAGTAATTTAGTAAATAAAAATATTTCAAAAGGCTTTATTACATTGTTTTGTTTAAAAGTAATCACATTAAATAACATTAATGTGATTACTTTTTAGAGAAACATGTAGTTATTTGTACTTTGTTTTAGTACTCTAAAACATCCATGTTACGTTAACTTTAAATAAGATTCAATGAAGTTTATAAAATAAAACCACTTTATTATTCTTTCTCCAAGTAAGTAAAAGAAATGAATATCTCTTTAGGGCAGACTTGTGGACCAACCACCACCACTAAATAAACAGTCCTGAATCAAGTGTTGTTGGCGCCTATTTTTAAGATTATCCGCTGAATAAGTATTCTGCGACGCTCAGTCTTTCTTATTAAATGTCCAACAACACAATTTAAGTTTCTTGAGCTAGTATTTTGTTGTTTCTTGTTATTATGCCGTTGTTTTGATCTAGTTTTTTTTTTAGGGTTTCGTAGCCAAAGGGTAACCAACAGAACCCTATTACTAAGCCGACACTGTCCGCCCATTCGTCTGTCGGTCAGTGGGCTGTATCTCAAGAACCAATTACGATTTCTTAATTTTTTTAATTGTTTTTATAGCGGCACTAGAAATACACAATCTGTGAAAATTTCAACCGTCTGCCTAAGTAGACAGAACCCATAATTTCCCCGAGTCAGACTCGCACTTGACTGGTTTCTTCACTGAAGATAATAAAGTAAAGGTCACGACAATGTAATCAAATTGATTAAGGCATTTAACAAATTATACCAGTTTTTTTGGAATTTGGTTTTGTGTACCTAATTAAGGTAAACTAAAATAAAAACATGATGAATAAAATTTTGTCTAACATAATTTGACTTTGGCTTGTTTTTTTCGGTGGTGAAAGTCTCTTAGTAGTGAACTGATTGTAGGGATTTAGTCATAAATTCACTGAAAATATTTTAGCATCAAGTCAATTTGTACCTAATTACCATGGATTAAAATTTATTGTGGCTTGAATGGTTCTGTTAAAATAACACCTACATGATTTTGTTTGATATTCATCCTACTTGATCACGCCGTAAAGTAAATCAGTCGATAAAATTAAAAGGGCATTTTTATTGCCTTATTGTGTACCATACATTTCTTCGATGAATAAAACCAACCTCTCACCAGAACCTACAATATTTCTTCCCCAATAAATCGTAGACCACTTCTCACGGCCTCAAGTGTACTCAGTAGTTTCCCAAGGAAGGTAGTTCTCCTACGCTACTGAGTCGGTCAACATTTACTGAGTATTACATGACGTCTGGAGGACGACTGAGGGGGGTACCTTTATGTGTCGGGGGGAGGGGGAACTGAGTTTGCTGGAGGAACTATTTATCCAGTTAGGCTAAGTTAGTCTGTTGATCGTGAGTAGTATTCGTCGTATGATAAATAAAGCGGTGTGTAAAAGTTGTGAAATTTTCGTATTCGGATTAAGACAACAAATTGTAACCTCTCTATATACAGGGTTTTAAAGTGTACGGGGATGGACAACTCCGAAACTATAAAGAATATCGAAGAACACTCAAGAGTATCGAGCCCAATTTTGAAACGGTCTAAGTAAAACATACTATAATTTCCTGCCAATGAGTCAAAAGCCATCCTGTAAGAAATGTGATAGGAAACTATTTCACATAATTTCCAATTCCTGATCCACCTACGCAAACCACACACACACTTGTAAACACAGCTATAATAGGAAACTGAGTGCCAATTCAAATTTTCACATTCGCATTGCATTCGCATCTGCTAGTCTATTCTGTAAATAACCATTTCGATATCGACTTCACCTGAGTGACTAAGCTTACAAAGTGAACTTTATTTCACACATCATAAGGTCTTATATTTAAACGAATTTGAAACTCACCTCGGATTCCGCTGTCGAGACACGAAAATGTTGTTACAGAATAGCACTGCTGAATCGCAAACTGTCAAAAATGCATGAAAATTATGGCTTTTTTGACAGTTTGAGATTGATATGCGAATGCGAAAGTTGTTTAAAAATTAGTAGAATAGGCCCTCGGATAAAATTTGCAATAACGTACAGTTACAGTACAGTTGATATTCATTTGTTTATCTTTAGTTCCTCGATAAGTATGAAAGTGCCCTATTTATAGTCGAGAGTGATTAGTTCGCAAGGCTGCTAAACCTTACGGGACCGTCCGTCGCCACGAGCGAGGGAATCGTGGCGATATAATCATCCGTACCCGGTACCACCTATTCAAATAACAACTATCTTTTGGCCGCGACTTCACACACGCGTATCCCGTTTTTTTCCGTTCTCGTAAGAATTTACGGGATATCCTCTCGTAGAGCTCCCCTAAGGAGTGTAAAGAACCTTTAAGCCAAATTTCATCTTCCTACGACCAGTATTTTTGGCTGTGCGTTGTCTGTCTGTCACTCAGTAACGAAAGGATTTTATATATTAGGATTATATGAACGTGTCTCCACACGGCGATATTATCGCGGCGATTTGATGTATGAAAAAATGACAACTCGGCCCGATGTTCTCACTCGTGGATACGGTCCCTTAGGTATGTGGAAGCTATTTTATTTTCTACTCCTCTACTGCACTTCTCTGATAAATTTCCAGCTTTCAGGAGTTGCAGTGGTTATGTGTGGCCGGTTTTTCTAAAGAAAAACCCTTAGCACTATTGTTTTAGATATTGATTCTGATTTTATTATTTACTAGCTGACCCACGCAACTTCGTCTGTGTGACATTTTCCATTGATGCTCGGCTCCTTTTAGATCTCCTCCTTCTTCGATACATGGGCTATCTAATACTGAAAGAATGTTTCAAATCGAACCAGTAGTTCCTGAGATTACCCCCTACATACAAACTTACAAACAAATGTTACCTCTTTATAATACCGCGTGTATCTGACATCGACGCACAAACGATTTCCATTGGTCCGGGGCATGATTCTGAACACCCTAGACTTAGAATTATTCGTCGGCTTTTTTCTCATTTTTTCATTTTTTTCAAGGGTTTTTTTTACTTTAGACTGCTCATAATCGTTATTGTGACCTAACCCAATGAGATTTTTAATAAAAAAATAATTAATTAACTACTTTCACTAAAAAGAGCAATCTGAATAAAACCACAAATAGATATCAGCTCAGCTGAGTTGATACTTTGTGGTACTCTTGAAAAAAATGAGAAAAGAACCGACGAAAAATTCCAACACTGGGGTGTCCAGAATCATGCCCTGGACCCATGGAAATCGTTTGGGCGTCGATGTCAGATACACGCGGTATTAGTATAGACTAGATTCTTACAGCGACTTCGTCCGTTTGAATTTTGGAAATAATTATCCTAAGGGAAAATTATCTCGAGGTTAAGAGTAGCATAACATGTGCTATTCCAGAGTATAATCTATCTCTTTGCTAAATTTCAAGCAGGCATTTAAATTTCCGTTAAGCCGTTAGGGCGTAATCTATATCTATCTATCTATACTTATAATAAATCTGTAGAGAGGTCAATTCTGTACATGAAATATATTTCCAAATTATCTATCAGGGGGTGATTAGGGATCGATACTGATGCCAAAAATGCAATCAGTACAATTTTTGTCTGTCTGTCTGTCTGTCTGTATAACCGTTATAGAAACAAAAACTACTCGACGGATTTTAATGAAACTTGGTACAATTATTATTCATACTCCTGAGCAGGTTATAGTATACTTTTCATCACGCTACAATCAATAGAAAAAATGAAAAAAAAAAAAATGTGAAAGTTTGTATGTTTGTTACTCAATCACGCCAGAACGGCTTAACGGATCTTAATGAAATTTAGAACAAAGATAGATTATAGTCTGGAATAGCACATAAGCTACTTTTAATCCCGGGAACATGTTCCCTAGGGATCACGCGGGCGAAGCCGCTGGCAGAAGCTAGTTTAGAACAAAAGTCTATCCATCCATAAATAAGATTCGTAGAATATAATTAGAGTGCCCTATTTATAGTCGAGTGTTATTAGTTCGCGAGGCCGCTAAACCCTTAACACTATTGTAATAATAAGAATTGATTCTGATTTTATTATGTACTAGCCTCTGTCACGTTCGAGTGAATGTCGGAATTTATCTCAAAGGAATATACTGAGATAACAACTAGCTAAAGTACGTAAAGCGTGCTTAAAGTAGTTGATGTCCTATTCCATATTATCAAATTTCAAGCAGATCCGCTGAGATAAAAAAATCTTTTTATGTCAGACATACTTGGTCCATAATATTGCTAGAAGTAAGACTTTAAAACTGTGTTTGGTACATTTAAAAAATGATTTAAGTAGTTTGCCGCCTTCTCGGGGCTGGTGCCCCGGGCACACGAATTTATATGTCACATATTGTAACACATTTTTACAAATATTTTCAAAATATATATCATTTTTTAAAATACTTGTATTCAGCTGAATCCGGTTTAACTGGAAGCCGACCCCAATATAGTTGGGAATAGGCTAGGCAGATGATGATTGTAACACATTTTTATATGAGACAATAAACAATTATTAAACTTACGCTTGAACTCAGTGCCCCAGAAGGGGGCTGTCCAGCTTGTGGCTGAGCATGTTCACGATGGTGTTGACACTCCAACGCGTGCAGAACATCAGTGAAGCGATAAGGGACTACTCAAACTTATTCAGCTCTATTCAGCTTATGCCCATATAAAACAACAATTTTGTATGGAGACGCGTACGCATCCTTTCAGCGTTCCGCGTCTATTCAGCTTTCGCGGCAAACAAGTATAAAATGAGGACAAATTAATGTGTTATTAACATGCGAGTGCTATAGATAGAGTTCAGCGTTGTTCTGTCGCTGCCGCCTTCTCATACTTACGACGCTGTACGCAGTTGATAGAAGTCGAACTGTATAAGTGTGACCAAAATCGTCGAGCAAAACGCGAATGAAGCTGAATAAGTGTGTGTAGTCCCTAAGGCGCCGCAGCACTGTGTGAAACCCGTCTGTGTGCGCGTGCATGCAGCCGTTCTGGCGTGATTAAGTAAAAAATATCTATCCCTCCATAAATAAGATTCGAAGATTATAATTAGAGTGCCCTATTTATAGTAGAGTGTGATTAGTTCGGAAGGCCGATAAGTACTATTTTAGTAACAGATATTGATTCTGATTTTATCATTTACGAGCTGATGCTCTCGGCTTCGCCGGCTTGACAATGTATACAGGGTTATTTGTAAAACACCGTCTCAGGACTAACATAGTCCTGAGAGGTTGCCGGTGTTTTACAAATAACCCTGTATAATAAAACCTTCCTCGAGTACCACTTTATCCATTGGTGAAAACAACATGAAAATCGGTGCAGTAGTTTTTGAGTTTATTGCGAAGAACTTTGTTTTATAATATGTAATGAAAATTATTGGTCTGTTCGTTTATATGTTATTCGTGTTAGTTGCTAACATAATTATTATAAAACAAAGTCCTCCGCCACGTCTTTCTGTCCGTCTGTTCGCGATAAACTCAAAAAATACAGCACTGATTTTCATGCTGTTTTCAGCAATGGATTTTTTTTTTCTTTATAAGAATGTCTGTCTTATAGTAATTATTATTAAATTGTTTGTTATATATCTTTCATTACTTGATCATTGACAACCATAGTTTTGTGCAAAGTAAAAGCATTTTTTAAAATTTTGTAAATGTGTGTATCATGGGGCCATTTACATAATAGGTATATATGTGATTAGTTTACTTGTTTGACATGAACGAGCATGGTGATTGAGAGCATGTCATGCTCACTCAAATGTTTTGCTGATGGCGGCGTGTGTGTTGAATCATTTGGTTCCCTTCAAAATGTTTGAGCTGAATGGTGCCGATACATGCGTCAGGTTCATGAACGGGCGCCGTCAGTTGAGATTGGTCATCTCTTAACCACCACTGGCTTATTTTCATCTTAATATATAAGTTGTTGTTTTAATTTTTTTTGTTTTGCATTGTCCTCACATGAAGAAGCAAGTACATGTAACTAAGATTTTTGTAAAACATCACATGATTTAAAAGAGTGTCCGTGGAGTTTCTTGCACGTTCTTTTCCATAGAGATCTACGCTTTGGAACGTGCAAATAGCCTCATGTTTTTGACTGACCGACCTTGACATTTCAAAAGTGCCTGTTAATGGTTTATTTGAAATAAATGCTTTGAATCTTGAATCTTGAATCTTGGATTGAGTGGTTCTCGAGAAAGGTTTTAGTATATGTATAATTCGTCAAGCGGGCGAAGCCGCGGGCATCCGCTAATCTAATATAAAATCACATATCAATTGTATGGTGAGGAATAGGATTAACATCAAGCATGAAAACTTGTTGATAAAAAACTTTTTACAAATAAATTCAACCGACTTCCAAATAAAAAAAACTACAAAATAAAAATATAACTTTAACTTCGGAAGGTTTTTTTGTTAGTTTCGTATTTTGACACCAACTTCCGAAATTAAAGTTATTTTTAACTTTGTAGTATTTTTTTTTTATTTGGAAGTCGGTTGTATTTTTTTTTAAGTTTTTTTTTTCACTTTTTAGTGGTACCTCACACCTAACAACACCACTGCAAAATCGCAGAAAAGCAAAATACGCAATTTCGATTACTTGGATGACAAAAAACCATCATCCAAATAAACGAATTCCAGCTATTTCGATTTAAAATCCAAACTTTGTAACCGATTTAGATAAAAAAAGATTTTTTCAAATCGGTTCATAATTGACAACATTGAAAAAAAAATACAACCGAATTGAACCTCCTCCTTTTTGGGAACTCGGTTAAAAATGCGAGTAAAGATTTTACTACCAAAACCACGTCTTCCGCAACTAATTAAGCTAAATTGTAAAGTCAAGCAACTAAATGCAAAAGCCGTGTCGTTCCCGAAATAGACTCGGCCCGCTGATTCCCTAGGCGGTTGTTAGTGAAATAGATTATACCTGGTCGGATAGACAACAACAACTGACAACATTACAGTGATATACGGTGATCTTCTGCTGTTTGACAAATTGGGGCGATTATGACTGCTCGCGTTTTGGAATAGGTGTGTAATTTTGATGTATGGGGACAGTGACTGTATAGAATTACTTGTACAGAGTTTCTGAGTAAGGTAAAATATGTCAGACTGTGTCATAAAGTCAGCCTGTTATTTTAAACGAATACAAACATTCTCGTTGTGTTTTCCAGTCAATGTTTTCCCTAAGAAGTTTCTCAAATGAATAATTGTTTGAAATGTACATCAGTAAGATGCGCGATCGGTCTAGACTTGAATGTTAAAAGGGTACTGAAAGGCTTTAGCAGACAGACGCAACGCGACAGTGTTGTATGGTTGTATGCGACACGTTAGGGATGCATGCGACCGACAAGACCCATAAATGTTCTATAGTAATTCATACAAAGCATTGGGTCGCGGTCGGACGTTATTGTCACCGGTCGCGGTCGCGATACCCAAGATCGGAATTGTACTTTAGGTGTAGTATTTTTTAAACGACTAAAAACAAATGAATACAAAGAAGTCATAGTTCATTCTCAAAACAAAAATTTTATCAAATCAGCCGATGATAACTTTGTATGGAAAACGATTTTTTGATGAATGATCATCCTAGAACTTTTTGTAAGTATTATTTTAGAACAATTTCTATGAAAAGCATTGCCATGTCACCGTGTTTGTATCAAAATTAAATCTTACTTGTTCGTGAAATCTAGTTTATATCAACTTCCTGTAACAAATTCGGGTCCAAGATTTAGTAATCCTAGAGGGATCATAAAGCATTACATTGGTACTCTAGGCAAGTTAATACCGGATCCTCTTAGCCCAATGACACGTTAACCGGAAGACCCTACCCGTGCTGGTCTACATCACAATCTTTACGAGGAACTGAAGTAGCCAGGCAAATAATTTAGGTACAAGGAACAAAAACGTCTTTAGCTTAAAAATGAAGCCCAAAAAACTCAAAAAAAAATTGCAGAGCCAATTCTGTTCCTATAAAATGCAGAATTACTTTTCTAAGACTTCTTCTTACACGAGTATTTCAGAAGGGTATGTTGCCCACCGCACTTAATCCTCTAAACATTACAAATCTTATTGTAGCCAGTTTGGTATTGAACAGGGCCCAAACAGGGTATTTTAACAAACCACTCTAGTTAGTGTTTGTCAGCAAGACTTCCAAAAAATATTGGACACTATTTTTTCACGTAAATATTTTAGAAGACTGTCGCCGACTGAATGTCGCTGGTAGATAAACCATCAAAGTGGCATCTATCTGATTTAACAAACAACTCTAGTTAGTGTTTGTCAGCTAGACTTCCAAAAAATATTGGACACAATTTTTTCTTTTTCACTGCATTTATTTAAAGAACAAACTATATACACTTAAAATAGAAAATAAAATATAAGAAAAACTCCTAACTAAAATATGGCATCAAAAAATTCGTCCCCATCGCTATCGACTGGAAGTGAGCTCAAAAACTGGCTGCATTGCCACGTTGTATGGCAATGCTTATCCTCTGTCCAAGGTAAAAGCCAGCTCTTGGGTCACGCGAAGCGTCAACTAAGCGTTTTGCAAGATCTTTAAATAGGACGTGAGCACTCGGACCCCACGGTCTAAGAGTTTCAACCCCAAACGGCTCAAAAATGTAGTTGCCAATAAGGCTACTATATTTCCGCCGTTTGAGGTTTGGTTTGTTTTTGTTCGGCCGTTTACCATCTTTTTTCACTTAAATGTTCAAGAAGACTGTCGCCGACTGAATGTTGCTGGTAAATATACCATCATAGTGATCTATCTGATACTAAGAATTGTTTGACTTGTAAAATAGCGACTTTACAAGCCGAGCTTTTCTTGTCTCATCATCATCAGCATATCTGCCAAAAGACGTCCAAGGTCTCCCCCAAGTGTCTCCACAATAACCGGTCCTGTGCGTCTCGCATCCATCGGCTACTGGCGACCCTCATCAGGTCATAGGACATCGGTCAAGTCGCAGTCAGAGGGCCAATTCTACTAATTTTAACAACTTTACTGTCCGCAAAGCAAACACATGTGACTCTTGGGACAGTGAAGTTAACTTTCGCATTCGTATGTCAATCGCAAACTGTCAAAAAAGCCTTAATTTTCACACATTTTTGACAGTTTGCGATTGACATGCGAATGTGAAAATAGGTGGAATTGGCACACTGATTTTCATAAAACATTGCATACGAACGGAAACGATCCCACAGACAATTGCGATGTGACAACGATACGACAAAGAGTACCAACATTTTTTTAAACTAACAGTTACTCAACTCATCTGTCTGTGGGGGCTATTACAAATGCTCACGGTGCAACGGTATGAATGCACCCCTATGCCAACTAACTCCATGTCATGCAAATATGTAGATTGCAACGACATCAGATAATATTTTAAATTAATTAACGAGTGAGCAACGTTAGCTGGGAACAACAAGTGGGACATGCGAACTGCTAACTACTACAGAACCAAACTAAATTTGGATGTGGCATTCATATTTGAGTTTTCGTAGTTTTCTAAAGATCTCAAAGCTTCCCAACATGGAGGAGCGATGACCTTTTGGTTGTATAACTATTGAATTTTATGGCATGAGGTTTTTCTTTAGTGCTCCCTCACTTGCTTCACTTCTTGGTGTTCACCTTCGTTTTATCGGGAACTCTAGGCTCGTTTCGGCTACTTATAGATAGATTCTACTTATTTAGCTAGCCTCTTCTCTAGTCCTCCTGAGATTACTTACTACTTACAAACTTTATTCTAACGGATCAGATAAGATAAGTTCAGTCATTAGATAACAATTTACCATCAACCTGGTAGGTACCTTTGGTCTGTTCCACTGACGAAATCTTCAGAAATAAAGTGCTTTCGCTTTGTAAGGTTCTGATACAATTAATATTGCCATCAATGAAGAAGTTAACGTCTCCAAAATTTTTCTTGTTTACCACATCGATGTCGGCAAGATATTAATTAAACCAACACGTCTGAGGGGCTGCAATTACGTCACAAAATACTACAAAATTTATTCACTGAGAATATTCTACCATTTTGGAGCCATGCTTTTTGGACAGTTCAGGTGCTCATCCCTGCCTGCAGTTTGAATATTTATAAACATTTTCTAAACAAACATTTGATCACAATGTAAAGAAAATGTGAACATCTAACAATTCCTAACAGAATGTAATTTCTAACATTTGTTAGTAAATGTGTTTGTTACCGCCCGCGAATTAAAAGTACAATAGCAAGATAATACAACTTTAAAATAGGATCTTACGGGCGTTGACAGGTTAATGTTAGAAAATGTTTGTAAACATTTTTAAACAGCAGCGTGGGAGCACTATTCTGCAGATATTGCACCTGTTTGTAAAGTCAGGCTTTTGTTTTTAGTGGTTGCATGCCAGTAAAGAGTGATTTGTGCTCGACCGCGGACCGTGTCAAACGAGGCATGGGTATTTTGTATAGTTTTATTTAATTGCAAGCTTTTCTGCTGAGCGTGAGGATCGAGCAAAATATAACTCGGCTTTTCCGACCGTCATTTTTCAGGTGCAGGCTGGGTTGAGGATTTGTATCTAGTGGTGAGAATAAGTTGGCCCTTATTACATTATATTACTGGAAAAAATTGGGGTTATTATGTGAAAAACACAAATCCAAGGAGGTCTCCTCATCTGCCTAGCGTTTTCCCAACTATTTTGGGGTCGGCTTCTAGTCAAACCGGATTCACCTGAATACCAGTATTTTACGTGGAGCGGCTGCCTACCAGACCTCCACAACCCATTAACTTGGGTAACACGGTACTCCTTGGCAAGACTGGTCTCAGATTTTCTTGCTTCTGAAAATCCGTAACGACTGCCAGAGATCTCCAAATGACAGCTGAGACCAACAGCTTAACGTGCTTTCCGAGGCACGGAGGAAACTCGGTATGTTAAAATGGTCACCCGTCCACAGACCAACCTTGGCAAGCGTTGCTCGACCTTGAAAATCGACCTGTGCGGCTGTTATTATTTATGAGTCGATTGGATATAGTCTATGGTAGTGTGGACATCCCTACATAAAGAGAGTCGTAGTTTATAGACAAGCATCACTCACGGACTCATGAGGTACCTACTGATGATCAATGTGCGCTGTTCAATGATTATTATTTTTTTGGGGGCCGAGTCACCCGCGTCCGTAGGAGAATACCCTTCAGTGAATCCCTACACGTGGTCCCCGGGTGGTGCTAAACAGGTGACAGTAACCGCCTCCGTGGTCTAGTGGTTATACCACCTGATTCAGACCCAGAGGTCCCGGGTTCGATTCCCAGCGGGGGCAAATTTTTTGTTCGGTTTGGTTGGTGGTAGGACTGGTTCAAAGTCCGCCTGGCAAGCTACCACCATCATGTCTAAGTCCGTCGCCATAACAACAATGTTAACAGCATTGTTGTGTTCCGGCAGTTAGAGGTATGATAGCCAGTTCCTCTGTTTAAGAGGATTCCGGGTGAAACTCGCTTCCATCTTCGGCCTAATCATCACTATCCATCATGTGAGATTTGGGCCAAGAGTTTCCCCGTTTTGTGTAAAAAAAAAAATAATAATAATTATAATACTTTGAAGACCATCTTGTATGTTGTATTTAAATGATGACCAACATCATAACAGAGTGACTCATAGTTAACGCACAGCCGAAACTACTGGTTGTAGAACCCATGTAGGTTCCTTGGGGAGTGTAGGGGAACGGGAAATGACGTTGTATACCTATGAACGCATTTCGAATGCGTATATCCCGTTTTTTTTAGTTCCAGTCCTTTTGCTCCTTCCATCACGAGCTAAAGCTAGTATTAAATAACATGTCAACATTAAGCCTTACAATGAGGAAAACTGATTTAACTTTTCAACTTATACTAATATTGTAAAGGATATTTTCGGATAACATCTATATCTTAATATATATAAATCACGTGTCACGTTGTTTGTCCGCGATGGACTCCTAAACTACTTAACCGATTTTAATCAAATTTGCACACGGTGTGCAGTTTGATCCAACTTGAAAGATAGGGGTAGCTTACATTTCAATTTTTTGAGATAATTGGTGGGGAGGTAACTTAGAACCAGGAGACGGATATATAGACATCAGTTTTTATCCCGGAAATCCCACGGGAACTATGCGGGTAAAACGGGAGTGAAACCGCGGGGGACAGCTAGTATTTAATATCACTTCGAGTATTAGCGACGTGCCAATTAGGGAAAGCTCTCAAAGGTCAACTGAGATTAAGTTCGATATTGGTTCGATGCGGAAATTAATATATTTCTATCTGCATAATTATAACTATTGCGTGGGAAGGAAAAGCTCTTCAATGAAACCATTTTATTCATCATATTCTTTATTAGTTTTTCTATCTACTGCTGAAATTAGATGTACGTACAGTGTGAGTCTTTATAATGTGAATATTTGGAATTGAGAGAAACTATACGTAATTTTATCGACAAAAGACGCATTAAAAAAATCTATCGGTAGATTTTTCTTTTGTTTTTTATTTTAAGCAAACGCCTTATTACTTCCGATCATTATGGAGTTTTTCATTGCGATAGATTATTTAGTTGAAAAGTTACACAGTTTTGTTTGCCCTGGGGTCACAATAGAATAGACTTAGAATAAAATAGATTTTATCGACCATTGTTAAACTTTTCTTTATTTATTCTTAATTTTAATTTAATTAATATTGTAACTACTTTGCATTTAAAATCCTACACATCGGTCCCCGAACTAGGCAGCGCCTGTATTTCGGGGGCCGGAATTGCGTTAACATTAGTAAACACACTTGTCAAATTATCTAAAATAGTAAAAAGGAGCCATTTTGGTAAAGTGACAAAAATAAAATAAAAATATTATAGATACTTTATAAAAAATCCATAAAAAAAAACAGATTTCCCTCATTTTCAATCGACTAAAGAATAGTACCTTGTGTAGGTAATAAAAATTAGCGATATTTTATAATCTTTTCGATTCGTCTGTCTAAATGTTTGTTTGTTTAGCGCACACCGACGAAAGTTACTGAATAGATTTTCATGTAAAAACTAGATGTTAATTGGAAGTTGGAAATTGGAATTGAAAATTTAAAAAAAACTAGCTGATTCCCGCGACTTTGCCCGTTTGACAAATTATATACTAAAAACCTTCCTCGAGAACCACTCTATCCATTGGTAAGCATCATGAAAATCGGTGCAGTAGTTTTTGAGTTTATAGCGAACAGACAGACAGACAGACGCAGCGCAGGACTTTTGTATTATAATATGAACTGATAATTGGCGGTTCACACGTGTAGGTACACCAAGTGTGATGTTATTCATGATAATATGCCTCGTTTAAAATATTTCTAAAACCTGAAACTACAACATTTAACCCTGACTTGATTTCTCTCTAACCCCGTCTTCGCCAAACTTAAAGCTATTAACTATTTCGAGCCAAAATTCCAGTAAAATCCGGTAGATGAAAATCTCATTAGGATTATCCGTTGCTACATGGTGCAGCTACAAAATTAGATAGTTGGTTCTGCAGTGCTGTCCTGAAGCGGATGTGGCTTCGTTGGAACCCTTGGATTTATACGATTATGTCTTCCTGGCGTATCGTTGGACGATTTTGTGTAATAGAGTTGCTGGAAGAGGTGGGTATTTAAGTAAATTTTGGTTTACCGTGAATATTGGAGACAAGGTTTTTAAGATACGTGCCCAAAGAGTAACTAACGGAGCTACTAAGCCTTCATTGTCCGTCCGCATGTGCGTCCATCCGTCCATTTGTCCGTCTGTAGACAGTTGAAATTTTCTATTGCCGCTTAAACAACAAATAATAAAAACTTTAGTTTATGGTACGGAACCCTTCCTGTGCGTGTCCGACTAGCACCTGGCCAGTTTTATTTGAGTGTGTTTTGTAGGATGAGTTCATTTTTAACCAACTTTCCAAAAAGGAGGAGGTTCTCAATTCGGATGTTTGTATTTTTTTGTTTTTTGTTTTTTATGTTTGTTCGGGCATAACTCCGTCGCTTGCCAACCGATTTTAAAAATGATTTTTTTATTGGAAAGGGAATACTTCCCAAATGGTCCCATGATAAGGAAACCAGGATCTGATGATGGCATCCCAGAGAAGTCGAGGGGAACTTTCGAAAATCGTATGGGCAACTAGTGCGTTTGTATTTTGCTTTTCTGCGATTTTGCAGTGGTGTTGTTAGGTGCGGGGTACGACTAAAAAGTGAAAAATAAAAAACTTTTTACAAAAAAGTACAACCGACTTCCAAAAAAAAAACACCACAAAAACGAACAAATTAACAAAAACACCGAGTTCCGAAATTAAAGTTATTTTTTTGGAAGTCGGTTGTATTTATTTGTAAAAAGTTTTTTTTGAGGTTTCATTTTCCCTCGTATCGGCAAGAGTCACGAGCTCGTGACTATATAATAACAGCCGCACAGGTCTATCTAAATGTTTGCAAAGTTGGTTCGTGAATGGGTGATCACCTTAAAATATCCAGATTCCTCGGTGCCTTGGAAAGCACATTTAGCTGATGGTCCCGGCTGAAACTTGTTCATCTTTGACAGTAGATAATTACGGGTTTTCTAGTTACTGCCTTGTGCAGGTCAGGCAGACAATCGCTCCATGTAAAGTAGTGGTACTAAGTACTGCATCTGGTGAGATTTGAAGCCGATACCAACATAAGAAAAATGCTAGACAGATTATCGAAAAAAATTATGTTGTTGAGGCAGCTTACACCATTGGCGGAGCTGCCTTTGCACGTATTACTGTTTGCGCACTACGAGACGGCAGCTCTGAGGTATGGTCAGTCTAGAGTTGGCTGTAATGCGTCATTTACTTACCAATCGCTCGCAATTTCTCAAAACTATTTAATAGTACATTGTTATCCTACGTTGAAAGTAACTTATTTCGTCCCGAGATGGCGCCAATAGTTTGAGGGACTTGATAAGTCTCTCATACGAGGTAAGCACTGTGCTTTTCATTACGAATAAAATGAAAGTAAAAATAAAAACTCGAAATTGCTAAAGACAAAATCCATATCTGAATCTGACGAACTCATCGTGATAGTAATATCTGCCATGCGAAAGTATGACCAAAACTCGAAAAAACAAATGAAGATCGGATTGCCGCTTTCCCGACTATTTTGTTTTTTTCTGTGACCTGTCAGCTATTCAGCCATAACATTTTCATCATTGTTTATGTATAATTTGACGGCTGTCAGTTGAAAACGTTTCTCCCTAGGGATGCAAAGTAATACTTTCAACGCTCTACTTGGACAACTTCAGGCCTACTTTCCGAGTATGAGTAATAAAAAACTTTTTTATACTTCTTTAAAATATAACAAGGTTCACTTCAAAAAGGAAAAAAGAGGTCCAGGATCAGAATCTTTGGTTGAATGCTCTGTACCCGTAATGCCCTTTAAACATAGGATACTTTTACTCTCGGGAGTGTTTTACATTTGGGTTCATTTTCGTTTTCCAAGCGTGAACCAAGTCTTTAATTTTCATAATAATTAAAATTGTTTACCGTCCACATAAATTCCGTGTCAACATCCATCTCACATAAGGGGCTATGTTTAAAATTACGGACTCTAACACCTTCCGCCTCAAATTAATATTTTGTCACGTCGTAAAAAGTTTAGACCCTCTCCTGTGGAACTTCCACAGAACATGAAAACCTGTAGAAGCCATTACTAATACAATTTGTGGTAGAATATTATTGCGTTGGGCACAAGTTTCGACTGATATAGTAATAGTCAGTATAGCCATCAATTTTAATAGTAAATGGAGCCATCCATAGATGCTCATAGCTAATTGAAACACCCTTTCGGGGCGATCTTCCGGGATAAGCTGCAAAGAAACGCTTGCCAAGTACTGTCTGTCGATGGGCGACCATCCATTATACTCCAAGATTCCACAAGCCTGTTAAGCTGCTGGCCCCAGCTATTAATATAAACCTTAAGCCCTTAACCTAAGGGTTGCCAAAATCCAAAAAATCTGACACCGACCTTACCAAGCTGTATCGTGCCGGTTGGGCCCGGAGTGAACCACTGGTTCCACTTGACGACACTGATATAAATCGTAAAAATATAAAAATAAATAATAAAAACAATAGGCTTGTGTCCTGAAAAAATAATAATTAGTCCGTCAGTTAGATTATCAAAAATATTTGACCCGTGTTTTTTTTTGTTGCGGGAACCAAAATTGACGAAGTTACGATGCTTTTAAAATTCTCAATACACACCTTCGCATAATTTTTAGTTAGTCGTGACGTCACAAGCCCCCACTCCCGAGTTTTGATGCGTTTTATCGTTGTCAATATTCATTGAAATACAGAAACAAAAATTACGTGTCCATTATTTTTCAGTACTCTAACTGACGGACTAAATAGTTTTGCAAATTGTGGATTAAGGAATCTAGCCTATTGCATCAGGTGGAACCAATGGTTCCACCGCCGTATCTCACCGGTTAATATATAAAATACTTGTATGCATGCTAAACGGCTAACAAGCTTGTATTGTCTTACAATTGTTCTTTTAATTTGCGGGCGCTGACAGATGACTGGAAAGTGAACACTCACTGTCACGCTTGTTTTGTATGGAAAGTTAAAACAAGTCTAGTAGTGGCCACTGTGGCATCTTCATGCTCTATGGTAACCTCCAGTCTTTAATATTATGTACATAGCTTGAAATGATTACGAACATCCCTAGACGATTCTGAATTAATTAAATTTTGTCGGAAATGGGTTGAAACGGGGATGTGCCAGCGGTAAAGATGAATCTAGGATGCAAGTCGTGAATTCTCAACTTTGAAAACAATATAATAAATGTTTTAATTATTAGGAAACTATCACTTACTTTTTTATTATTTTTAGGCATATGTTTGACCGCTATCTCACCTGATGTTAAGCGATGATGCGGTCTAGGTTGAAGCACGCCTGCCTAAAAGTAACCTATTTACTCTTGACTTAAAGACTCCCAGGTTGTAGCTATCAGGAAACACAGACTCCGGCAAGGAATTCCACTCCTTAGCTGTACGCACAATTAATGTATTCCCAAAACATTTTGTGCGTATAGGTGGGATGTCCACCATGTACCTGTGGCACATCGCCGTACGTCTTGTGGTTCGATGGTGGAACGGGCTACCACCAACCAACTACCAGTTTAACATGAACCAGTTTTTACCGCGTTTTTTCCCGTGGACTATTTCAATTGCAAAGGATCGTAAAGGAGGTGTATTCACGGGTTAAAAACTCTATGGCACTGAATGTAAATTTTCAAAATCAGATTGTTTTATAGAAGTAAGTACCTAGAAACAAAAAAAAATCATTAAAACTGCTTTGAGTGAAGTGGACAGCGTTGGATTACGAAAAAAAACAACTCAATATGAAAGCTTGATCATAGAATGGATAAAAACAGAAATACTCTTCATTGTATACCATAATACATTATTAGAATGTTGCGTCCTGAAATACAGGCCGGCCTAGCTCAGGTGCCGTTGCTAATTTTTAATTCTTTTGCAAATATCAACATTTCAATTACTATACTGTACAACTTGTAACAATTTTTAGATGAATGAATAAATTATATATTAATTAATTAATTTAATTTAATTTTATTTATTTACTCAGACTACAAATGAGGTCCACTGTGTTAGTAACAATATTACTTAGCCTATGTTAGTACTTAATAACTAAAACAGACCTTGTCCGTTCGGCTAATGCCCACAGAAGCGGGCTATCTGCCCGGGCAGCTATTGAGTGCAGAATGACGTTAGGACTGCCACGCACTCTGCGAAGTAGCGAGGCAGATTTCTTGCGCCATACTGCGTCAAAGCTGTCAGTGCGCGCATCAGCAAACATCGCCGACGCACTGCAGAAGCGTGGCAGTCGTAACAACACCCTGAACGCATTGTTGTATTGGATACGCAGAGCGTTGTAAGCCCTTTGGGTATATCTGAACCACAAAGCCCCCGAGTACAGTGCAGTGCATTATGCCTTAAAAAGGGCTATTTTAACCGCGTCTGCACATCGAGAGAACCTGCGGGCCAGCATGTTCGCCCTGACTGACAACGCTCTGCGCTCCCTCTCCAAATCTGAATCGTCTTTCAGGATATCCGTAACCAGGTGACCCAAGTTTTTAAATTTATACACTCTGTTTAACGTGTAGCCTTTAAGTATCAAAGGAGGGACTGTTGCTGGACACCTGGCATCAGTCCTGAATACCATATATTCTGACTTTTTGGTGTTGTATATCAAACCATGACACTCCGCGTACGACTCACACACGGCCAGTAACTTTCGGAGAGCATTAATCGAGGGAGCCAGCAGCACCATGTCGTCCGCGTAGCTCAGATTATTGAAACAAACGCCATCCACATAACAGCCGACACGCATGCTGCTGAGTCGCTCGACCAAGGCGTTCACATACAGACCGAAGAGCAAGGGCGAGGACAGTCCCCCCTGTCTCACACCACACTCCGGCCTGCACGGCTCCGAAAGCGCCCCTACCCATCTCACCCGAGTCTCTTGGTTTAGGTACCAGTACTTAAGGATAGATGCAAGCTCTGGTGGCAGTGTTGTGTCACCTAGCTTTTGCCAGAGTAAATCATACGAGACTAGGTCAAAAGCCTTGGATAGATCCAGGAAAACCGCGTAGACTGGTGTTTGCCTATCCGTGTAATACTTGACAGCGTGCTTCAGACTAAGAATGGCCGTCTCCGTTGACAGACCCGCTCGAAAACCGAACTGGGCATCATGAATCTTGACCATTCAGATGTGAGTTAAGCACGCTGTCAAGTACTTTGGCTATGACGGTGGCCAGTGAGATTGGCCTGTAGTTTGACCCATCCGATAAGTCTCCAGTCTTATTCTTGACAACTGGCACAACCAGGGCTCGCATCATGTCCGGGGGTAAGTATGAATGAGACAGACACAAGTTAAATAAAAGCGCGAGTACTCGCGGCAAGTGCGCACCCGCATGCTGTAAGTGCTCGATGCTCAGCCCGTCGTGCCCTGGGGATTTTCCTCTAACCATATTTTGAATTATGGTCCTAACCTCTTTTGCCAAGATCACCGTTGGTACCTCCTCGCCTTCGGGGAAAGCATCGAGCTCCCTGCATGGTGGTCCTTGGGGAGACCGTGTGGTGAACCGGGTTTTGAACAATTCCGCAATATCTTTTGGGTTGGCAACACCGTCGATACTCACAGGAATACCAGTCTTAGGATTCAACTTGTTAGTACCTTTCCAGAAACGTTTAAAGTCTGAATTGGCATAGTGTTGTGCTAGCGAATCCATCCTCAACTGTTCCTGGTGGTTTTGGCACCATTTGACCTTTCCTTTGAATATTTTCCGCGATATCACCATTGAGTCATAAACGGGACCAGATGAGGGCTTGTCGTAGTTGCACCATGTACTGAAATCCTGCCTGGCATTTCTATGAGCCTAAATTAATGAAATAATACATTTATACTAGAATTGATTCTTTCTTTGTTTTTAGAAAGTAGATCTTGACGAAGAAAAGTCATTTGGCATTTATTCCAAGGATATTTCAAAAACCATTTGCCAGGACCTGCATTGAAAAAAAAAAACGGTCTTCCAATTTGAATACAACTCAAGTTATAACCAGATTTCCCTTATTGCAGAAAAGATTAAGAAAAGTGGGGCATAGTGAGACAAACTTCAGAAAAAAGAGGATTTATGCGACCTCCTTTGAGTAGGACTAAATTAGATTTAGAATTAAGAATGCAGTTGAATTAAGTTGAACTTTGTAAAGTTAAGCGGTTGGAATGAATTCTTGTAAAATTGTTCCTTAGTTGGATTGTTTTAAATGTTTTGTTTTGTTTTAACTACAATCTGTGTGAGTCGGGTTATCGGCTTTAGCGTCTTTAAGAAGTGACCTTTTTCCGTGAGCTATCCCGCAGCACATACAGCGATAGTATCAGATTAGCTTTTATGTTTTACAATGAAAGAAATGATTTCAATGGTGTATCTATATTAAAAGTGCTAAATAGAATTATAAAATTTAGCCCGTTTCAAGGATGAAAACCAATAAAATTAAAGTTTTTTTGTGTCTATCTCAAATTATGAGATTAACTTTGGTAGAAACCCTGGGGTCCGTTCGTGGGATCTGTATTCCCCCCCCCCCCCTCCCCTGGCCTATATCAGCGACAGGACATAAAACTGGGGAAATTGAACCGCTTTATAAATGGGAATAATACTGGTATCACAAAAACCAAATGAATTTGTGTAGCCACTACGTTTAAAAATGCTGTAATTTATTCGCTTGTTGATTTAAATTTAATTACAGTGGAATCAAAACTGCACCTTGCAATAGAATTAAGTTAGGCTTTTGACACAGTTGCACAGACCTAAGTCCGAACAATGTTTTAACTTGTTGTTTAATCTAGTGTTTGAAACTTCTTGTTGATTGTTTAAGTTACACTTTATCCTGTTAGTACAGCTGTTAAATAATTGTGTTTTAACTTGGTTGAGATTTCAAGTTGTAGCGTTTTGTTAAACGTTTTAACTCGCGGTAGTCTACAACTGATTGTAAATGGATAAACTTGGTTTGTTTGTGTTTTATGTTTTCTAGTGAACCATTTAACTAGTTTCCATCTGGTCTTATTTTTCAATAAGTGTTAACTGTAAACACTGATTTAAAAGAGTGTTCGTTGAGTTTATTGAATGTTCTTTTCTAAAGGATCTAGTCTTTGGAACGTGCAACTGCTCCACTGGAACTTGCTGCTATTGTCGCTAGCTCGGCAGAACTAGCTTCATCTATTTGTAATGGTAAATGTATGTAGATAATTATATAAATAAATTTGACTGACAGACCTTGACAATTAAAAAGTGCCTGTAACTGGTCTATTTGAAAGAAATAATTGTGTATTTATGCTGCTTAATGGATCGAGAACGTTTTGAGATACGAGTGAGATCAGCAGCCTAATGCTTTTTTATGCTAAAGTCACCCTCAGCGGGGTCAACCCACCAATCCTGGAACAGCCCCTGGCTAGGCAGAATAATTGATGACTTGATGAAACAGGTTTTTGAAGCTTGTCTCTCTACACACTTTAATGAATGTAACAATAACCTATGAACTAATAAACCAAATACTCATGTAAACCATAAATAACCCTTATATCCAACCAAAACCAGTTTGTTTGTTATTTGATTTCGTCCATAAATTCTACTCAATCGTCCCCTTTCGTGGAGTCAACAGCAAGATTTATATTAAAGACTAATTTATTCGTATTTGCAAGAAAACAAAGTTAGCCTAGTAAGCGGTGTGTGCTTGTGGTCAATGTTTACGTATCGCTTGATTTATTGTAGGAATGGCTTATTTAGCTGCTGGGACGATTTTGGACAGCTCTTATCGGAAATGAAAATACAAGACATTGTTTATCAGGTTTGGGAATTTGTTCGAATGAATTACCGCAGTCCTGGAACGCAGAAAACTTTTTTTTTATTTGAGATGGGTTTGCCATAGACTTTAGTCTTGGTCAGAGATGACAGAGACAAAGTCTACGATGGAGCGAGTTTACCCAGAAGGAATCTGTTTACTCAAACTTTGACGAGATAAGGGTTGTAAGCGTTCCACTCCTTTGCTGTGCGCACGCAAAAAGCATTTGGAGGAAAACGGATGGGTTTTAGTCAGTAAGAGTTTGACACTCCCTTCCGCTCCACCGAAAGCGGAAGGAGTCATTTGAGAACTTCCCATAAAAAATACAAGGCATTATGTATGCATTACTAGAAGAATAAGGTTGAACAAACTTTAACCCGTCCTTAATAACGATCATCGCGGTAATTTGTTCAGCAAAGTCGGATAGCGCCCTCTCTTGGCTTGATGCCGCATTTCAGTTTGCCATATTTCAAAATCATCTTCCAAATGTTCCAGCGTTCCAGAGTCGCGAGTTTGCTATACGCCTGACACAGCTATGTTTTGCTAGTTATTAATTGACAAGTGTGTTTAAAAATTAAATGTATTAAAATAAAACAAATGTTAACGCAACTCCAGTCCCCAAGAAACAGGCACTGCCTAGTTTGGGGACCACTGTGTAATGTATGTTAAATGCCAAGTACTTACAATTAATTAAATTAAAATTAAGTGTAATTTAAGGAAAAGTGTAACAATGGTCAATAAATCTATTCTATTCTATTTCTTTTAACGCCCATGCGCCATGTAATAGAGACAGGGCGAGCCTATAGTTGCTGTTGTGTTTGTGCACAAATACAGATTTCGGGCTACTCCTGAGAAATTCCAGATGAAAAAAAAACCATTAGACAATTTCCCGAACCGGGAATCAAACCGAAGTCTTCGTTTTCAGCAAAACTACAGTACCTACAAATTCTATTCTAGGTTAACAACTATTTAAAATCTATTTACTTTTTGTTATAGCCATTCCAAATATTTATTTCTTCAAAATGTTTTTCTCAAGGGTAGTCAATATGTATTTACTATGCAACTACAAACTTTATACGAAAATATAACAAGGGATGATAATATTGTGTAACTCGTAGAGCACGGGTCAGCAATCTATCACGAGTTTGGACAGCTTAGGGCGAGGAACTCGATCCCAAAGAAATGTGCTGATGCTCCAGGCTTTCAAATTGAAAAGGGGTATTGTGACCCCTTGAACCAAGTATATCAGTTCTACAAATATGTTTACAGAAGGCTTAGAGATTTTTTATAAATATTTCAAGCATTTTGTATACTATTGAGTGTTCTACGGGCAGCGGGCGGCGGGTGTTGTACGGCAAGACCAAAATGACAAATTTTCACTTGTATCAAACGTCGTTTCATAACACACTCCAATCAATATCGTATAATCTATACTAATGTTATAAAGATGTAACATTTGTTTGTAAGTTTGTATGTAGGGGGTAATCTCAGGAACTACTGCTCCGATTTGAAAAATTCTTTCAGTACTAGATAGCCCATTTATCGAGGAAGGTTATATATATCATCACGCTAAGATTAAAAAGAATCCCGTAAGAATTTCGGAAAAAGATTTCCCGAAATTCTTACGGGAACGGGAAAAATCGGGATATGAGCGTACGAAGTCGCGGGTAAAAGCTAGTTAATAAATTTATATATTTTTTTTTATCTGAAGAACTACTCCTTTCTGTTCGAAGCGTTACATTAATTTTTTCAGGAAAGAAAAGAACAAAGTGTTCATTCTTTAAATTTCATTGACCCGCAAATAATGAAGACCCTTTAAAAGTTGTAACGAAATTCTTGTGGTAACACAACTTCAATTTATTATTTTCCTTATGAAAGAATTGATATAGATAAAGTTTCAACTTTGAAAACTTTTAACTAAGCTCCGTATCTCCTTATCTATATTAAGGCAGGCCTTTACAAGTTTTTAAAGGCGCTCTAAATTCTGGCATATTTTTGCTAAGAAGGTTTTACTTCTCACTGATTAAAAAATTCATCATAATTGTGGCGTTTTCCTTGTTTACTGGGGTTACTAGAGGTCAGTTTTTACCTGATTGCTCCTGAAGAAGGGTAATGTTCTTCAAGAGTATGTATGTTTATATTTTATTTCTTTGGCACCCTATGTTGCTTAAGCACTTGAATATGTTTTAACAATGAGGTTTCATTGGATTTGTATTACAAGTCGAATTGACAGAAGCATAAAAAAACCATTAAACAAACAGAAACAGTAAGAAGGACGCTACCGTTAGGTAAAAGTATTATTTTGGTGACATAAATACAGTGGATTTCATCAATGAAACTGAACGCGATCATATGAACCACGCTGGCGAGTTGTAAATTTATTCTTTATTTTTGTAGAATTTTGACACTGACAGCTCTTGAACGCAGATGACCCCGCGATCAATTACATTGGTGAAATCCGTTCTTAGTAATAGACGATTGAATGAGAGACTACAGTTCTGGGAGATGTTTTTGTGTATTTTTTTTTGTTAGTGGAGATGGTGACTACTCGTTACGGTTAAATACAACAAATTAATAAACAATTAAATAAACTGCTGGTGATTTTTCCTACTCCTCCGCTGTACTCTTCTGATTAATTTCGTTGCGGGATTCAAGACAGTTGAATCGTTTCTCCGGGACTCGTCGGGTTTCATTAACTCGGCGTTTTTTCTGGTGGTCGCCACTGTTGATTCTGGCTTTCAGGAGTTGCAGTGTGCGGCGCGGCGGAGGACACGGCGCAGCACACACTGGAGGTGTGCCCAGCTTGGTCCGAGCCACGTCGCAGTCTCACTGCGGAGATCGGACGGGACCTCTCCCTTCCCAGCGTGGTCAGATGCATGCTGGGAGGTGAGGAGTCCTGGGCCGCGGTCGCCTCCTTTTGCGAGGATGTCATCTCGCAGAAGGAGGCGGCGGAGCGCGCGCGGGAGGACGATCCTCTCGCTGCGCCGCTCCGCAGACGAAGGCGAGGTCGGAGAAGACGCCCTCTTCTCCCTCCTCGCGGTGGTGATGGGCGGGCGACAGGCGCGGGGGCGCCTCCGCCCGCATTGCACACGTCACCACCATCGTCGGAGGTTCCCGGCCCTCCCCCAACGGGGGGGGCGTGAAGGGCCCGCTGTGAAGGCGGGCGGTCGTCGGAGGTGGACTGGACGTAAAGGCTACGCCGATCTCCCAGTCCACCCCCACTAAGACGCTGCGGGAATTTCATGCTGGGTTGTTTTAGTGGGTATACCGGGCTTGCCCGGGGAGTCCCACATACCCCTCCCACTCCCCCGAGTGAGAGGGTATGCGTAACGCATTTTTTCCCAGCCGAAAAAAAAAAAAAAAAATGGAGTTGCAGTGGTTGGGAATGTGTGGCGGGCTTGTCCCAAAAAAAACTGCAGGTGGGGACAGACATAGCCATAAATTAATTTAATTTTAGAAATCCATTACTTATGTAGAATTCGCCAAAGTGTTAGTAGTAAACTGTTGCTATCAAAACAAATATTTTGTACAATGATCGACTGAATCGGGTGACCCAATTTCCTCTACAAAGAAAAATATAAGGAAACACAATCCCTCTGGAGTGGTGTGGCCAGCTAATAAATAGAGCTAAATGATCCAAGTAACCCTTGCTCCCCATGGCCGGCAGTGAATCACTCGATCAAGCGGCTAATTCGACGATGGCCCGGTCATTGGGCCACGCGTGCTCGCAGTATACTACAGATAATGTAGAAGTGTTATGAGTGTAGATGGTTGTTTGTAGAACATATCTTATGTCTATATCTATTATGCGCACAGCTAAAAGGTGGAACTCTCTGCGTTATCTATCTTAGATTGCATCACCGCTTACAATCAGGTGAGATAGTGGTCAAACGCGTGCCTATCAAGAGTTAAAAAAAAGTATTTTTTAAACACTTTGTGCGAGTGCGGTGCGTTTCAGACTTTGTCTCATTCGCAACACTTGCTCCCTCGATGACTTGAGCAATGAGCAATGCCTGCGCATCAACCTTCACATTCTTGCTTAATCAGAATAATTTGACGAATCGTCAAACGGTTTAGAACTGTGAGCTTAAAGATGATGCGCTAGATAAATTTTAATTAATATATCGGTGGATGAGAGTTAAATGGTAGGTTAAGAGTAGGTGTTGAAGCAGATAAAGATTTACCAGTTTTGTTTGGAATATTAAAACAGTTTTTAATTTACTGACTTAACATTATGACATTGATAGGAGGATGATACTGTTTAAGGGCGGATTTCATCAATGAAACTAAACGCGATCAGCAAATATGAACCACGTTTACGGGCTGTTAGTGTCATTATTTTCTATGGAATATTGACACTAACCAGGGACCAAAACCGGTACGACTAATACAAGTATTTTTTCGGTAACAACCTTTTTTCCTTTTACATGTATTTTTAAAGGTTACCTTTATTCTTAAATGAAATACAACCAGTATTGATACCGGTTACCGAAGTAACAATTACCTCTATCTTACACGTGCCGTCGGCATTAGTCAAAGGGAGCGCATCGCCTGTGTGTGTGACAAAGAATCAAGTCGACACACGAACTCACGGCTGGCCCTGGCTGGCGCGGCACGCGCGCGTCTTTCATTCAGTTTGATAGCGAGTCTGTTTGGTTGGCTAAGTTACTCTTACTTTACTACCTACTATTAAAAATGGGACGAAAAATGTGTATGGGATGAAACAATTGTCTATGCATATTTCACCTACGCAAGGGAAACAAATTCCTCTAAATGTGACATAGAAGGTTGCAATAAAGTTTTAAAAGTTTGTATTTTTTCGTCGGTATTTGAGAAGTGAAATAAAATATCTTTTCGAAGACGAAGATTTTCCTTATCAAATAATGTCCCTCGTTGTTTATAATATTATGCCATCGTTCTCGTCACTGTGGCTAACATGTGTTTTTAAGGGTTCCGTAGCCAAATGACAAAAACGGAACACTTATAGATTCGTCATGTCTGTCCGTCTGTCTGTGTCTGTCCGTCCGTATGTCACAGCCATTTTTCTCCGAAACTATAAGAACTATGCTGTTGAAACTTGGTAAGTAGGTAGATGTATTCTGTGAACCGCATTAAGATTGTCACACAAAAATAGAAAAAAAAAACAATAGGGGATCCCCATACTTAGAACTGAAACTAAAAAAAAAAAATCATCAAACTCATGCGTGTGGGGTATCTATGGATACGTCTTCAAATGATATTGAGGTTTCTAAAATCATTTTTTTTTTCTAAACTGAACAGTTTGCGAGAGAGACACTTCCAAAGTAGTAAAATGTGCCCCCCCCCCCCGTAGCTTCTAAAATAAGAGAATGATAGACCAAGAAAAAAAAATATGATGTATACTACCATGTAAACTACCAGCGAAAATTAGTTTCAACAAGATCTAGTAAGTAGTTTTTTTTAATCCGTCATAAATCGTAAATCGCAACTTTTATATTATACTTATATATTATATCATAAGCAAAAGTTGCATATTATGTAGGTATACCTACAGGTTTGTACGGAACCCTCGGTGCGCGAGTCCGACTCGCATTTGGCTGGTTTTTATGCTTTGGAGCGAATTAAGATAGTCGAACAGTACCTACATAATACAATGGTTGGTTAATTGTAAAATAATAATTTATGTTAATCTCACGAGATAGTATTAATTAAATAAGAATGTTTAATTATTATTCCATTTATTCATTTTAAAGACATATATTTTTAATTTTTAAATATTTCTATGTAACTAATAAAAAACATTTAAAAATATAAAAAATAGCCCACCGGCATCGGGAACAGGATCCAAGCTACCGGTGGTCAGGGCTCCCGAGAGAGGAACCTCCTCACAATACGCGCCGTGTCCAGGAGTGCTGCTTTCTGGATCAAGCCCTTGATCCAGCTGCCCAACGAGAGCCTCTTGAGGTGTTGGTCGAGGCTCTTGGCAATAACGCTATTGGCCGTCACGATTATCGGCACAATGACTGCTGTGTTCACATCCCACATGTCGACAACCTCGCGAGCCAAATCAAGATACTTACTTTGTTTCTCTTTCTCAGACTTCACGAGGTTCTCGTCATGAGGGACTGCTATATCAACAATCATTGCGCGACGCTTTAGTCGGTCTATCACCACTATGTCAGGCTTATTGGCAACAATAGTCCTGTTAGTGACCGATCCCAGTACAACATGCAATTGCCATTTTCGAGAACTGGGTCGGGCACATACCTATAGTACGGTACTTCCAATTCCACAAGATTGTATCTCAGAGCAAGTTGCTGATGGATGATCCTGGCTACAAGGTTGTGCCTGTCCAAATAGTCACCGTTAGCCAGACTAGAACAACCGGAAATAATGTGCCGGATGGATTCCCCGGGTCGGTGACATGCCCGACATATGTCAACCGTACCGTCCTTCACAATGTATTTCCAGTAGTTGTTCGTCATCATAACTTCGTCCATGATCGCACAGACAAAACCTTCGGTTTCCCCAAAGAGGTCACCAAAACGCAGCCAGGCTACGGACGCTAAAAAGTCTACATCGGGCCCATATAGGACCCGATAAAAGAGTCCGTGAAGCTCCTTGCTCTGCCATACCTCCCTGCGGTCGGTAGTATCTAATACCACAGGTTTGCGCCAGTTCTCGTTCGCCAAGGAGAGCGCGGTAAGGCCTTTGTCCACCGCTACCACATCTCGATGCATACCCACGTCGGTCTCTAGGAAGTATTCCCTAAGGCTGCATACCTCGCGGTTGTGCAGGGTCTTAGCATTTAAGAAGCCACGATCCCCGCACTTCCGCGGGATATACAGCCTCATCACCGATGACCGTGGGTGATGCATCCGATTTGCGGTAAGCAGTGAGCGTACCCTTCTATCCAGGGCGTCAAGTTCTGTCTGAGTCCATTTGAGTATGCTGAATGAGTACATCAAAACTGGCATGACCCAACCGATGAAGGCACGCACCTTGTTTCCGCCTGATAAAAGACTGTTAAGTACTTTATTCAGGCGGCCAAAGAAGCGCTCCTTCAACGATTGTTTCATATCAGCAGCATTGATGCCTAACGCTTCCGACATACCCAAATACTTGTAAGTTTCGGTTGAGGAGAGGGACCTAAGGTGTATGGAATCCGAGAGTTGTGTTCCCACGGATTCCATAATCTCCCCTCGCTTTACATTTATGACCGCACATTTATCCACACCAAATTCCATCCTGATGGCGCTACTGAAGTTTTCAGTTACCTTCAGTAGCTTCATCAGTTGCAAGTTTTTAGGAGCAAATAGTTTCTAGTCATCCATGTAAAGGAGGTGCGATATAACCTGACCACCTCATCTCAACCGGAAGCCTTGCCCCGAACCCTCCAGCAATATACTGAGAGGGTTGAGGGCAAGACAAAACCACAGTGGACTCAGACTGTCGCCCTGAAATATGCCACGCTCGATCCTTATCGGGTCGCTGTTCACCTGGGTCTGTCAACACCCTGGATAGAGAAGGACCGTCCTCCACTGCCCCATACACGGCATCAGGAAGGTGCGTAGAACTGCATTAACTTTATACAGCTCCAGCATCCTCATGAGCCATGTATGTGGCACTGAGTCATAGGCCTTCTTATAATCTATCCAGCATGTCGACAGATCCCTTCGGGAACAAAAAATCTGCTGGCTAATGGCAATGTCCGATGAGGAGCAGCTCCTTAGTACCACGGGACCCGTTCCTACATCCATTTTGAGAGGCAGACAATTGAATTACTATCAATATGATGGTTTATCTTAGCTCTCAAAATAGATGTAAGAACTTTATAGACCGTCGGTAAACACATGATTGGTCTATAATTTTTAGGCTCCGCGGTACTACCTGATTTATAGAGCAGGTTGGTTATTCCTGTAGTTAGAAACTGAGGCAGCAGCCCTGACTCTAAGGCAGACTGGAATTGAGATGACAAGCGAGCGTGCGATCCTTTAAACCATTTTATCCAAAAGTTGTGCAGCCTGTCCGGTCCTGGAGATTTCCAGTTAGGCAAAGGACGAACTGCACAAGCAACATCTTGGGGGCTGATAGTAATTGCCCCCATTTCTGGTATCGGATCACACGCGCGTTCGACTTCCCGAGTCCAATCGCCCTCGGTATGACTGACAGGCACCGACCAGATGCTGCGCCAGAATGAACACATGGCGTCATCATCTGGTAGGCGCGTATCAGTCACACCTTGCTCCGGTCGCTTCCAAGCCCTATAAACCCGCCTCTCATTGCTTTGGAATGTGCGATTCTGAGTGTATCGTTCCACTCGCTGCTTGTACCGACGAATACGGTTTGCCCATGCATAGGTTTTCTGCTCCAGGAAGTCGATACGCTCTGTGACGCGGGTCAGATAATCCCGAGGACTGATGTCAGTCCCCTAAAACGCCCGCCTCACAAAGCGCATCACTCTACAGCGAGTGTTGCCCTCCCTGAAGCAGATAAGTTTGCCGATGAGTGCTCTAGCCTCACCGATACGACGCTCGATCCTGCACTGCCAAGCTGGTACGGCTGGTCGTGTAACTCTGTCACTGTTAGGAAATTTGACATGAGCTACACGACATGCCGCTGCAGCCGCACAGTACAAGATCGACTGGGTATCGGCGAGGTCTTCGCTACTAGCAAAATAATTTTCTAGTTGCGAATCTAGAGCACACACCAGCGCCCTATTTTTCTTATGCATGGGCAAACGAGGCAGCCGAGGCCTAAGCTCTGGTGGCGTGGCGCGACACTCTTGGAAAGCATCCTCCAAAGCGCTCCTCAATCAATTAAATTATTATTATTGCATTACTTAGGTGTTCATTATGTTTCTTGTATTTAAATTTTATCAAACTATTCACGTTGATATCAAAATTAGAAAGAAAATTAAACTTAATTTTAAAAAATATTTAGTTTTTTTTTTACTTGTCCTTATATTATTCGGTAAGAGAGAGTGAAAAAATCCAAAATGTGCCCAGCACACCACGGTCGTGACTGGGTTATTTATTAGTTATTACCTTAGGAAATAAAACGAAAATGATGATGAGATGTTAAATATGTCCAAATCAATTTTAAACGTTTGGATGGGTTTAAAATTGATTAGGACATAACATCCCAATCATTTTCGTCGGGTAGAAGGCTCAGGGAGAGGCAGCGTAACCGTTTACCATCTGTAAAAAAATACTTTTATTATTACCTACTCATTTGTAGCTACTACCGCCTCGAGGAATGGCCCATTCGCGGGGATTCCGAATGGCTGCGCAATGGTCAACGATTCTTTTTAACCTGTTACAATAATAATTAGGTAGGTATTTGTTAAAAAGTAGAACCGACTTCAATAACAAAAAAAAGTGAAAAATGACTTTAGCATCAGAAGTCGGTGACTTTTGTTTGTTTTATTCAGTTTTTTTTTGTCACCAACTTCTGAAACTCACGCCATGGCGTGTTGTTACGTCATGATGTTGTATAAACAATAAACATCCAACCGATTGCAGCAATCACGACAGATTTGCCGTCTATTATTGAAGAGTTCCCTTGTATATCTCCGATGATCAGCATCAGATATTGACTAAATTAAAATGGGTGGTCCCATTTAAATTTGGTCAAAATCTGATGCTGTGGACTCAGGAGTATATTCTTTCAAATAAAAGATTTTTTTAAATCGGTTTACAAATGGGGGAGTAATCGCTTAACAAACATGCAAAAAAAAAACATACAGTCGAATTAATAACCTCCTTCTTTTTGAAGTCGGTTAAATAAACAATAGTCATAAAGAGAATTTTAGATAACTTTTTTATTTATTCAATAATCATCATTCTCCCGACTCCCGAGGCATATTTTGACAATAACGCACGGAGACCTGATTTGAGGGCTCTAATTTGTAGATTTTGTTGAATAAAGACATTCACAATATTTGTTTTCATAACACATATATATCTACTGCAATAAGTAATCATAGAATACAATCATTTTCGTTAATGCCTTTTATGTAATGAAAAAATATCTGGACCTAATTCAATTATTGACCGAAAAAGCTTCGAAACATGCTGCAATATTTCCGAAGTTGTCCATCGTTTTCACATAATATTTATACCAAAATTTTCTTCAACATTTGTTAGAACAATACCTACTATTTATTTTTATTTTTTAAATAGCTACTATTTTTTTTTCATTAATATTAAATAATAGTACTCTATATGCGCTTGCAGGCAATGGGCGACGGGCGGCGTGTATCGCTGATTACTCTCACGCACGGGTAGACGCTATTGCTAAGCTTTTCACACCCGCTCAAAAGTCCATGTGCAGGCATGCGCCGGCACTTGCGCAGCCATTCGGAATGGCCGCGAATGGGCCCATTCCTCGTGTAGCGGTAGCTAGTTAGCTACCTACACATTAATTTTAAAAACGTAGGTGCTAATGTGTTTTTTATTCATGTGTTTTCTCGAGTGATAAAGAAAACAATACAATTTAATTTGTTTCAATTAGATGAAAACCCTGTTTGTAGGTACCTACTTATTTAAAACTTTACATGTAAATAAAGAAATACCGTTTTAAGATAACATAGAACTTAAATTAAAAGGCATAATAAAATACAGTGAGCATACATCACAGTCCTGATGTAAATACCAAAATTCTTACCGTTTTCTGCCATTTCACAATTTGTTTGTCAATAAATACTACGCAAAAAGGTGAACCAACCAAATAAACGGATCCGCACAACACGACGATTTGCCTGCCAACAAATACAAATTATCTGCGATATTCTGTTTCTTTCTCGTAATCAAGGCCATTTATAGGTAACTTATTAAAACGGTAACCTCAATAGAGGTTTCTTTCTAGTAACCAAGGTCATTTTTAGGTAACCGGTATTAAGACTGTAACCTCAATCAGAGGTAACATTTTTCTTCTGTCTGGTTACCCAGATAGCGGTAACCTAAGTCGTAAAAATAACCAAAACTCTTCGATACCTGTACCGTAATTTATAAAGGTTTTCGGTCCCTGACACTAACAAGCTCTTGAACTCAGTTTAGATTAACTAATCACGTTCAGTTTTTTTGGTGAAATCCACTCTTATTTACATTCATCAACTTATCAATGTTGTGAGCCTTAACTGGAATGCATTACACATATATTCCTTGAGATATTTAACCGAAGTACCAAATACCTAGTTCAACGAGCGCCACACATAATATAACACACATAGTCTAAAAATACTAGTAGAAAAAAATAAAATAGTCAAAGAGACGTAGGTAGGTACCATTTTCTGACTATCTCTAAAGAGTTTTAACTGAACAACTCGGGTAAGAGCTTCAAAGTCTTGTAGTTTCAAGTAAACAATTTAAACCTGTAGCTACAAAACGCCTTAATTTCAGACTAGACTATTACAATTGGCGGAGCAGCTTTATGAATGAATCGAGTCTCGTCTAGACATAGTTCGCCTACGCAATGCACTAGACCACAGAGCTCGGGATAACTCGGCGAGCACTGCTGGATACGTCATTGTCAAAACTTTCCATACAAACCCAGCGGGAAGAAATTGACGTCAATGCAATATTTCTGGCCATTATGAAAATTGACACGAATTAATACTTATTTTAAACATATGATATGATTTGTGAAAGTCATTGAGCCAAAAGTGAATAGGTTACTTCTAGGCAAGCGTGCTACATCTTAGACCGCATCATCGCTTAATATCAGGTGAGATAGTGGTCAAACGTATGCCTATAAATAATAAAAAAATGGAAATGTTACGCTCTTTTGAAGATCCTTGTTAGTCAAATCGTCGTTTGTACTGAGTATCGCTTTGAAAACTAGAAATTCACGAATCCATTCAAATACCCCGTTCTGTGGCAGTTCAAACTTGCGCTCAGTGCATTTGAGTATAAGGCGCTAGGCGTCTTTATCCGATGCGCCTCGAGGCGGTTCTGTGTTCTATGCACTAGACATTGTCTGAGCAAGTCTTTAAGTTAGGTAGCTGTCACGGTGTAGGCGAATTTATAGAAATAAGCTATTGGTCGCCAGGGGGTATTGTAAAAGGGCCATTGGGGAATTAAGTAGTAAAATGGTGTCCTTTTATGAGATAAACCAACCCTTTTTAATTTTCCAGTAAAAGTGTGGGTGTCCCATTCGACAGATTTGATATGTTCTTGTTGATCGGAAAAGAAAGTGCTATGTTGGTACTGCAGTGCGATTCAGTAAACATGTCTAAGTGAACACTTAGGCGAAGTGAACGACAAGTGAGCTGTCATTAAATCAAGATAGCATGACAGCTCCTTGTCCATCTAAATGATCACGTTTAGATGTCGACAGAATCGACCGGCTGTTGTTAGTTGTAATTTAGATATATTCCAATAGTATTCCTTGTAAATAAGAGCCTAGCACGAAATGTTCGATAAATCGTATTCTTTAGTTTTCATTGATTTTGTTTTCGTAGTTTAAATACATAACAGTTTCTTCTTTCAATATGAACATTGCCATAACACCATGTGTGTCGGACTAAAAAAATTCGACAGAAAGCTTCAAAAATGTATTAGTAGCACGAAACCCTTTTTATGTCATAGAAGCTAACAAGTTTTACTTATTGTTGGTTATTATTTAGACATACAACAGCTCGTAGCTAAATAACAACAGCCGCACAGGTCGATCTTCTAGGTAAAGCAGTGCTTGCCGAGGTTGGCCTGTGGATGGGTGACTATCTTAAAATACCGAGTTTCCTCCGTGCCTCGGAAAGCACTTTAAGCTGTTGGTCCCGGCTGTCATCTGGAGATCTTTGGCAGTCGTTACGGATAGTCAGAAGCAAGAAAATCTGACACCAGTCTTGCCAAGGTGTTACCCAGTTAATGGGTTGCGGAGGTCTGGTAGGCAGCCACTCCACGTAAAATACTGGTTTTCACCTAAATCCGGATTGACTGGAATCCGAACCCAATATAGTTGGGGAAAAGCTTGGAAGATAATGATTTAGACATACAAGATGGACTGATGACCTGGTGAAGGTCGCGGGTAGCCGGTGGATGTGAGATGCACAGGACCGGTCGTTGTGGTTCAGAAGTGGACGTTTTTCGGCTGATATGGTGATGATGATGGTGATACAAATACGTCTTTGATACGTATACAATCGCCATTCGCTACCAATATAACACTCGCTTTATACGTACGTTGCTAACAAAGTCTGACAAAATGTTTGTTAACAATCTCGATTTCAACTGAAATTAACTTATTAACGTTACATGAAGAGTTATTTTCAGAATTCAAACCATTTATTTTTGGATACCGTTTGTATGTTTCGCGTCATCACTTTTTGGCTTCAGTATAATTGAAGATATTTGTGAATGGTAGAAAATTAACGTGGGTTTGAGTAGTTTTTTGTGTAATTTATTAAGTTGTAACGTGATCTAAACCTTTTCTTATTATTGTTGCTTGACTTTTTCGTCTCAGCTGACACTAGCGACTAGAAAGTGGTGAGGGGTGAGCGTTTTTGGGGGACATTCTGTTTGGAAATTGGGTACTGTAATGTCGACATGTCGATTGTTCCTACAGAGCTCTGGGAGTCTTAAAAGGCTAGTAGAATCATAATATTAATTATGCAAAAATCAGTCAATCTTCATTTTCATCTTTATTGCTAAAGCATTATGTTCATGATTGATTGGGGAAATTTGACTGTGACAGGTAGCGTGATGAACTTTCTGATTCTGCTAAAGTGGCCATTTTATAACGCCGGGTGATTGTTGCTCTACATAATTCCTATATCTGCGTAATTTATAATATTATAGTAAGTAGGTACTTAAACTTGACTTCGACAAAAAACGACTAAAATAGTGAATTTGATGGAACCACTGCATCACATTGCGTGAATGAAATCGCAAAAAAAACGGGTTGCACTCCGGGAGTGCCGCCAGAAGAGAAAACTTGAACATTAATGTTGTGCATTTTTGAATCCACCGTCTTACGAATTATCTGATCAGGTCACGTGTCCTGACGCGAGTTTAACATTTTATACCCACCCCAAATAAAGTACTCAACGCCGCTAAATATGTTTTCACTTAAAAAAATCAGCCATCCCGTATATTTATATGAGCATATTTTGGTAAAATGTACTTGAACACCTGTTTTTTCCGCGCTTTCGGGGTTGATTAGTTTCAAGTTTTGCGTTTAATTTTTTACATCCTGAATATATACAATTCCGTTGACTGTATTCAAGACTAAAAGCAAACTACAGTACCTATAGTTCGAATAAAGCTAGATGACTCATATCTATTACAAGTATTAGTGTTACGACCATCTCACAAAGTATCACCAAAGTTTTCCTGTCTCAATTCCGACGTCCCCGGAAGCGTTGTTTCCGTGTATTTTCGTCCGTTTATTCTGTTTACGCATATATTTATGTTATGTTCGTGTCAAATGAAACCAAAGATTCAATGCAGACTGACTTTATTGATATGTTTTACGTGTACCCTCACAAAGTTAATATTAATTATACGTTCATACCCTACATAACACTGTCCCCTCTTATTATAATATTATTATTATGTATCTAATACCATCACACAAACACATACCCGATATCGTAACTATTAAGTATTTAACTTAACACCAAAACAACTCAAAAGGTTAGCTTAAATATAATGACAAAATTTTATAACACTAGGTACATATTTCACATAATATGTCAAGTTGCTTCACATTACTTATTTTGTGGTCTTTAACTTCTTTGCACAATCTATGGCAGCTCTCCGGCGTAAACGATTATTATCAACGTTTAGCGATGACGTAGACGGTAATGAACTTTTATCTGTCAAAACTACTTGATCGGAAGACTCATCCCTTTTTCCCTCGCTCTCGTTAGATATGTTTGGTAGGGAATCTTCCGATGAAGTGCTTTGTGTTTGTATAGCCGAACCATTAGGTTCGAGAACGATTGACTCCCTATTTTCACTAGGGCTCGGACCCGTGATAGAATATCTAGACTTCCTAACACTTTTAGTCAACAACTGATCGATGTGACGCTTATGAATTTGCCCGTCATTCGTTTTTATCACGTACGATACCGGCCCTGACCGTCGCAACACTTCACCCTCTGCCCATTTTTGTCTATGTTTCGAATAATCACGCATAATGACTGCGTCCCCAACGTCTGCTTGCCGCAGCGGCGCGCGTGCGGCGGCCGCGCGCTGCTCGAGCGCCAGCTGCGCGTCGCGCACGCGCTCGCCCGTTTCCGGGCGCAGCAGGTCTAGTCGGCCGCGCAGGCGTCGCCCGAACATAGCCACTGCCGGCTCGCGCCCCGTAGTACTGTGCTCCGTATTACGATACATAAAAAGGAACTTACTTAAAGCCGTGTTATCATTAACATTTTCTATTAATGCTTTCTTTAAAACCCGTTTAATGGTACGTACTGCGTTCTCGGCGGCTCCATTACTGGCGGGATGATATGGTGCGACGGGCAAATGTTTTATGCCGTTACGCTTAAAATACATCCCTAATTCCGAAGATGAAAATGGCGGACCATTGTCACTGACTATTCTCTTAGGAATACCAAAACGGGCAAAATGCTTCCTGAAACTGTCGATAACGACTGAAGCTGAAGTAGTGCTCACTCGCTCCACTTCAATCCATTTTGAGTGAGCATCAACTATTACTAAATAATACCGGTTATTTAGAGGACCAAGAAAGTCAACATTTAATCGTGACCACGGCTCCTCGGGCCAAGGCCAAGAGTGCAGCGGCGCCGGCGCGGGCTGAGCGCGCTGCGACACGCACGCCGCGCACTCGCTACTGATGCGCTCAATATCGCTGTCTAACGACTCCCACCACACGTAGTTGCGGGCTATCTGTTTCATTTTGACTATGCCTGGATGTCCGTCATGGATTTCTTGCAATATTAAGTGTTGTAACACTTTGGGTATAACAATCCTGTAACCCCACACTAAACATCCGTGATCTAAATGCAATGAATCCTTCCTATTAAAATAAGGTTTTTCAATATCGATGCTAACCCGTGACGGCCATCCGAACATTGTATAACCAACTATTTTATTGAGGAGAGTATCCTTATCCGTTTCTGTTTTAATTTGCTTAAAACTGAGAGGAAAGTTTTCCTCAACAAAGTTTAAATAGCTGCATTCGTCGTCATCTTCTCTTACTCGTCTAGTCGAGCTAAGAGGGAGACGTGAAAGAGCATCAGCGAAACAATTCCTTTCCGAGCGTACAAATTCTATTTTAAAATCATATGCGGCTAATTTAATGGCATATCTTTGAATCCTGCTAGCAGCAGTTACAGGTATGCCTTTATTGTCGCCAAGTATATAACTTAGAGCGCGATGATCACTCCTAAGTACGAAATGTCGTCCGTATAAATACTGGTGATGTTTGGTTACACCGAATACTATCGCTAATGCCTCCTTATCTAACTGTGAGTAGTTGCACTCGGCAGAATTTAATGTACGCGAGGCACAACAAAGCGGCCGTTCGCTGCCGTCATCGTATCGCTGTAACAAAACCGCACCCAAACCGTATGGGCTACTATCTACTGCCAATATAAGTTGTAAACTTGGATTATAATGTGCGAGCACCGGAGAGCTACTTAAGACCTTTTTTATTTTAACAAAAGCATTTTCGCATTCATTGTCCCACTTCCATTTAACATGTTTTTTTAACTAATCATATAAAGGCTTCAAAACATCACTCATATTAACGCAAAACTTTGAATAAAAGTTTACCAGTCCTAAGAAACTCCTTAACTGTGTAATATTACTAGGTGATGGAGCAGCTACAATAGCTTTAATTTTTTTTTCATCAGTGTGCAATCCTTGTTTATCAATTCTGTAACCTAAATAAGTTACGGATTCTTTAAAAAATTGGCATTTACTATAATTAATACGGAGACCATTTTCCTTCAATCTCTGCAATACGGCCCTTAAATTAGACATATGTGAAGACTTACATTTACCGCTAATACAAATGTCGTCAGCAAACACAGCCGTAAACGGTAAGCCACTTAAAGTTTCTTCCATTATCTTCTGGAAGTTTTCTGGTATACACTTAATACCAAATGGCACACGGTTGTAAACAAAAGTCCCTACGTGAGTGGTGATTGCCGTCATTGGCCTTGATGCCTTTTCGAGCAAACATTGCTGAAAAGCATTCGACAAATCCAGTTTAGTAAATAGTTCACCCCCACCCAGTGTTGCGAACAGGTCCTCGATCCGTGGCAGTGGGTAGTGAAAGTCCTTCAATCTAGGATTGATTGTTACTTTGTAGTCTCCGCAAATGCGAATATCCCCGTTTGTTTTGACTACAGGTACTATAGGCGTACCATAATCCGATCTATCAACTTTGTATATCACTCCCTCCGCCTGCAACCGATCGAGTTCTCGCTCGACGCGCGCGCGCAGCGCCAGAGGCAGCGGCCGCGCCTTCACAAACACTGGGCTCGTATCATTCAGGTGGAGCCTGATCTGCGACTTGAATGTACCCAAGCCCTCTGCAAAAACTTCTGGATATTCATCCTTGAGTGCATTTGCCAACAAATTCTCGTCGGATACATAATGGTGGCTATTAAGTGCGTCGAAACTTGATAATTTTAACTGTTTTATCCATGTGCGCCCCATTAACGGAGGTCCACCATTATTAATAACGAACAATTTTAAAGATATTTTTGTTTTGCTGTGTGTAATTGTCACCATTATGTAGCCGCTTGTTCGAATAACGTCTCCTGTATATGATTTAAAAGTTAAAATTTTACTAATTATCGGTAGCTTGGAAAACATTTTATCGTAAAACTTTTTAGATATAGCTGATATCTTACTGCCCGTATCTACTTCAAACTTTATAAATGTACCGTTGACATTCAATTTAATGTAAAAAGGGCCATCATCATCATGTTCATTTACGTTACTACTATGATTGATAAGATCTAAGTTATAAAAGTTGGAATCGTTATCGGTATCCGAGTCCGTATTAGAATTGTCAAGATAGAACTGACCTTTGTTTGTCTTCTTAGTCGAATTACCATTCTTGTCACTACGAGTGCATACCGATTTTAAATGTCCTTTTTCACCACACTTATCACACGAATAATGCTTGTACCGACATCTGCCCTCCACGTGGCCTGCCTTGCCGCACCGCGAGCAAGCGCGCCGCTCTGCAGCCGCCGCCGCCTCGTGGGCGCTCCGCGGGCGCGCGCACGCCACGCGATGCATGCCGTCGCTAGTGCCGGCGCTGGAGCGTGCGCTCTCGGCCTCCGCAGCCGGGGCGCTCGCCACACTCGCGTGCCGCTCCGCCGCTTCGAGAGCCATCGCCAACTCCACACCGCGCTTGTAGTCCACATTCTTTTCGGCGAATAACCTTGATCGCATCTCCTCACTGTATAGGCCTGATACGAACTGGTCACGTAGGTTGACCTCCAGGGTTGCTCCGAAATTGCAGGTTTTTGCCAAATGTTTCAACCGTTGTAGGTAGGAACGAATGCTTTCACCCTGCTGCTGCTTCCTCTGCCTAAAAATATGCCTTTCGGCTATTTCCGATCTCTCGGGTTCCAAATGATCTTTCACCAGTTTAACGAGCACATCGAAAGTCTTATCTTCAGGCTGATCCGGTGAACACAAATCGCACATTAAGTCGTAACACTCCGAACCGACCAACGTTACCAGCGTAGCCACGTGTAAACTTTCATCGATGTCGTTTAACATTATGAACTGTTTGATTCTACGAATATAAGTGTCCCAATTTTGAGTTCCGACTTGGAATTCTTCCACTTTTCCGATCGGCATTTTAAGATTATAATGATAACGCGTAAAAACAGATAATTATTAATTTTCCTCGTCGCCAATGTTATGTTCGTGTCAAATGAAACCAAAGATTCAATGCAGACTGACTTTATTGATATGTTTTACGTGTACCCTCACAAAGTTAATATTAATTATACGTTCATACCCTACATAACAATTTACTTAGTCTGTATTTGTTGGACCAGGAGGCGGTGCCGAAAGTGAATTAATTCTGTATTGTGACTGTGTCCGTAGAACTGTTGACGTGTTAATTTTGTAAAGGGAAGGTGGAATTTTTATGATACTTACCTTTATTTTTGGTGCGTAAAATACTGGTATTCATTTGAATCCAGTTTGACTGGAAGCCGGCCCCAATGTAGTTGAGAAAAGGCTAGGCAAATGATGATATTTTTGGTGCGTGGTTTATTTATTTGGTCAGACTCCAGCAGCCCGAGGACTACCGTTTTCGTGCACACTAGTAGGCGCCAGTGGAAAGTAAGGTCCTTGATTTATATTAGACCAGGCCGGGGCGGGGCCGGAGCGGATCCCGTCCGTGCTGCACGTTGTACCTATTACACCGAGTGTTAAACGAAAAGTAGTCGTAACCGTTAAGCGAATAGTGTTCTTATTAGGACGGGACGTGGAGGGGACGGAGCGGGATCGTGTAACAACCGTGGTGTGGACGAGCGTCGTCCGGACCCGGATAGGACACGGTTCATGCACGGTGTTATATAAACTGTTTTATACAAAATGTATGTAACGTTTGAAATTCTCGTGGAGCTCGTGGCGAAGCAGTAACAGCTGATCGGTTCAATCATCGAGGTTAAGCAACGCTAGCTGAGGTCGGTCCGCGGATGGTCCATCCATTACATGCTGAGAGTCCTGAGTGCCTCGGAATTGGTCTCGGATTTCGATTGAAAAGTAGTTATCAAATCGTTAGATTCATCTATATTTTTAAAATCTTCCGTGTGACCGAAATAATGTTTACAAATCAAGTATCATGAATTAAAATGAGCGTTTCCACTCTAAAGGAATATAACGGGTGTAAGGGACAGCCCTCCTCAAACTGATAGGGTGATTTCAGTATATCGTACTAAGTTGACCGGTACATGAAATTATTTCAGGAACTTTATGGGAATCCAATAAAACTGATTTGTTTAATTACCTCACTCGCAATGTATCGCTACCTCTGCAAAACGCACGCAGCGAACGGCAGCGCAGCGAGCTTTCGAAAGGATAGCTGCGCCCGCGCTACGTTTTAACAGCTGATTTCATGCGTCGTTCATGAGATTACTTTTTATTTATTTTTTATTTTTTCATTTTAGCTGTGTTATTTACATTAATGGAGTTCTGCATACAGATAATGTAACTTTACATTGAAATAAAGCAAAAAAAGTAAAAAACGAAAAAAAAAATTAAAAAAATCTCTGAGGAAATTTCCACTGGAATATGATTCAAAATAAGGAGCTGATTGCACCCTGTCAATTTGTGGAAGGCTGTCCCTTACACCCTGTATACTATAATCACTACATAATTATTATAAAAAAGTCCTCCGCCACGTCTGTCTGTCTGTTCGTGATAAACTCAAAAACTACTGCACTGTTTCATGCTGTTTTTTTTTTTTTTTTTTATACAATACGGGGAAACTCTTGGCCTAAATCTCACCTGATGGAAAGTGATGTTCCGAAGATGGAAGCGAGTTTCACCCGGAATCCTCTTACACAGAGGAACTGGCTATCATACCTCTAACTGCCGGAACACAACAATGCTGTTAACATTGTTGTTATGGCGACAGACTTAGACATGATGGTGGTAGCTTGCCAGGCGGACTTAGAACAAGTCCTACCACCAACCAAACCGAGCAAAAAATTTGCCCCCGCTGGGAATCGAACCTGGGACCTCTGGGTATGAATCAGGTGGTATAACCACGAGACCACGGAGGCGGTTAGTGTCACCTGTTTAGCACCACCCAGGGACCACGTGTAGGGATTCGCTGAAGGGTATTCTCCTACGGACGCGGGTGACTCGGCCCCCAAAAATGTTTTCACCAATAACAGATTGGTTCTCGAGGAAGGTTTTAGTATATAATTTTCAAGCAGGCCGCGGGCATCAGCTAGTCTATACTAGTATTATAAAGAAGTAAAATTTGTTTGTAAGTTTGTATTAGGGGGTAATCTCAGGAACTACTGGTCTGATTTGAAAAATTATTTCAGTATTAGATAGCCCATTTATCGAGGAAGGTTATAGGCTACATATCATCAAGCTAAGACTAAAAGGAGCCGAGCATTCATGGAAAATGTGACGCAGACGAAGTTGCGTGAAGAGTTTGTTTGTTTGGTTGAACGCGCTAATCTCAGGAACTATTAGTTCAAGTTAAATAACAATTTTTGTGTTGGATAGCCCATTTATCTAGAAAGGCTAAAGGCTATATAACATCATGCTACGACCAATACGAGTGGAGCATTAATGACATAGTAACAGATAAACTGGTCATAAAATAGACAGGATCTCCACACAATTGCCGTCGGTACTTTTATCTCTCCGCTCGATTTCCTCTCGAAGTGTCTCCATCAAGATTAGGAGCTCCAACCTTGGAGACTATTAAGATGGTCCTGCCTAATGTGCCAACATCGAGCTAATTGGCCGGATATCCGGCAAACCAGAGACACGGATAAGAATCTTCCTACATTAGTGGATACGCACACGTATACTAAGAAAATACGGAATATATGAGGGTGTCTAGAAATATAGAAAGGGTTTGGCTACTAGGGTTATATAACACTAGCTTCTGCCCGCGACTTCGTATGCGCATATGTCAATTTTTCCGTTCCCGTAGGAACTCTTTGAGTACTCCTTCAAGGAACCTCTTTATGAATGGGCAATCATCAAATGACTTCTTCCGTTTTGGGCGAATCAGAAGGGAGTGTCAGACTCTTACTGACAAAAACATATCCGTGTTCCTCTTAGTGCCCTTTGTCACCGTGACACATTCGAACAAATTCCGCAGGCACACGCTAGGCCCCGTCTACTATGCTGACATCTCTTTGAGACGCGCGTGGAATACAACGCGCCGTCGACCCGAGCCTGGTTCTGCAGTGCGATTCTGTTAACATATCGAAGTGAACACTTAGGCGACGTGAACGACAAGTGAGCTGTCAAATCATACAAACCAGATGACATGACAGCTCACTTGTCGTTCACTCCACCTAAGTGACCACGGTGAGATGTCAACAGAATCGACCGGCTGATCGGACAGCGAGCTACCCAACGCTCGCCGTCCGCAGGCCCGCGCCTATCCTTCAAAGAACCTACATGCCAACTTTGGCGGGACCTGCACTTGCAGATAGCTGATATCATAAAGGGAGACTTGTTTTAGAAAAAGGGTTAGGGCTCCGTTACTCAAAATGAAAATAATTTTCACGCGAGTAAAGCTGCAGACAGAAGATATATTTCACAAAATTAAGCAAGAAGACGAAGATATTATTTATATGTTTTAACTATCGCGCGACTTCGTACGTGCATATCCTAGTTCATCCCGTTCCCATGGGAATTTCTTGAAATCCTTCCTTTACACCTGTGAACCTACATGCCAAATTTCAGCATTCTACGACCAGTAATTTCGGCTGCGGCGTTGATCGATCAGTTAGTCAGTTTCTGCTTTTAAATATATCGATTTACTAGTTGTCACATTTGCCATTAATGCTCCGCTCCTATTTGTCTGATCGACGATATAATAGCCTATAGTTTTCCTAGATAAATAGGCTATCGAACACCGTAAGAGTTTTTCAAATCGGATTAGTAGTTCCTGAGATTAGCGCGTTCAAGCAAACAAACAAGCAAACTCTTCAGCTTTATAATATTACTAGCTGACCCGCGCAACTTCGTCTGCGTCACATTTTCCATTACTGCTCCGCTCCTATTTGTCTTAGCATGATGATATATACCCTATAACCTTCCTCGATCAATAGGCATCTAACACTGAAAGAATTTTTCAAATCGGACTAGTAGTTCCTGAGATTAGCGCGTTCAAACAAACAAACAAACAAACTCTTCTGCTTTATAATATTAGTATAGATTTAAGTATTTATAGATAAGCAAAGATTATAAGACCCAAAATAATTTTAAAAGAAAATAAGACATTGACACTTCTCCAGATCTGAAATAACCGAAGCATAGTGTCACTTCCTTACAACCATCATACCTAAAACAGATTAAGTAACAGATAAGAACAGTAACCATTAAGATTAATGAAGGATCTGCGTAGGAAAGCCTGTTAGTTTCAATGCTCCTCAATTTCAAAGAGATTGGATCACATCTTAAGTCACTGATAAATATCTTTCTTACATCTGTCGTATCCTACTACGCACATAAATGTAAACTGGTAATTTGCTCGGTATATAGCGGAAGTACTAACAAACTAGATTTTTTATATTATTACTAGTTGACCGGGGAAACTTTGCATTGCCATAAATAAAAATAGACAGTGACCTATTTTCAGACCTACATTACAAAAAAAAAAACTGTCGAGCCGTTTCGGGGGAGTTCGAACAAACACCGTGACACGAGATGAAGTATTAACTTTATGATACACCTCATAATAAGGACAAGACATATATTTATAAAAACAAGTGTAGGTACAATGGGCGGTCCTGTCGCAAAAGGCAATCTCTAACAGACAACCTTTGTACGGACTGCACGCCGAACGGCTGATATGTGTCACCGGAAAATTGCAATTATTGTAAAATATCGCATGAACTTCAAAAAATATTTTTTTGAATAAGCAACGAAAATATTAGAAACTATTGACTTTGGGTGGGATTTATTGTATATAAAACGATTTTTTTCTAATATATCGAGAAATCATTATAAAGATTTATTACAATATTACAGAGTCTGCAATTTGCGGTGACATATTATTATGCATCTGGGGATTGGGTGGGTCACGTTAGCTGCATGAACAGAGACCGTTGGGCAAAAATCTCCACACCCCACACAATGGGTGCCCGAAGATGGACGGCGCCGCCGAGGCCGGCCCAGAAAGTGGTGGCGAGACGAGCTGGACGCGTACCGTGAGGGCTGGCACGAGATGGCGCGGGAAAAGGATACTTGGAAAGACTTGGGGGAGGCCTTGCCAGCAGTGGGACAGTACAGGCTAGAAAAAAAATGCATCCATTTATCATCTCATCAGTTAGGATCGACTTCCAGTCCAGCTGGATATAGCTGAGTACCAGTATTTTACATAGTCTATCTAACCTCCGCAAGCCGGCTGCGTAACACGATACTTCCTGGCCAAACTGGTGCCAGATACACTGGCTTCTGATTGGCCATAACGACTGTCAAAGAATTACAAAAGACAGCCGGGACTAACGGCTCATCGTGTTCTATGAAGGACGAAAGAGTCTCGACTTGTAGTAGATGAGTGAATTCTCTGACTGACCACGACAAGCGTTGCTGGGGCTTTAATTTGTTACTTATCCTTCTACAAGGCTCATATAGAGTAGAATCTTTCAAACATTTTAAAACAAAATTCTAATGGACTATACTTCTCAATTTTATACCCTTCACAAAGATGTGAAGGGTAAATAATAGCACCTTAAAATTGGGACCGGAGTTCATAGCACTACAGTTTAAAGGTCGCAGTTTACATCAACTAAATAAGCGATTTCAACGACAAAATCTAGCTCCTAATCCAGGGCTAATTCCACCAAGACAAGCCAATCCCCGCGTTACCGTATTCGCAAATATTTCACCTAAATGACTTACCGTAATGTGACTTGGTGAGTTCCCACGCTATTCAAGGGACCCCAAATTATATAAGTTTCGTTGTAAAGGTTTGCGACGGTGAATGAGTAATTTGGTAGGCTCCTTTCATTGTAGGACATAGGATAACTAATTATGCTGTAACATAGACTATGTGGCTTGAATAGGGCAAGAAGTTTGTATATGTGGTGATTAGGCTGTGGTAGAGAAACGGTTGATGTGTTTTTGATTCTCATTTTTAGGGTTCCGTAGCCAAATGGCAAAAACGGAACCGTTATAGATTCGTCATGTCTGTCTGTCTGTACGTCAGTATGTCACAGCCACTTTTCTCCGAAACTATGCTGTTGGAACTTGGTAAGGAGATGTATTCTGTGAACCGCATTAAGATTTTTACACAAAAATAGAAAAAAAAAAACAATAGATTTTGGCGGTCCCCATACTTAGAACTGAAACTGAAAAATTTTTTTTTCATCAAACCCATACGTGTGGGGATCTATGAATAGGTCTTCGAAAATATTTTTTTTCTAAACTGAATAGTTTGCGAGAGAGAACTTCCAAAGTGGTAAAATGTGTGTCCCCCCCCCCCTGTAACTTCTAAAATAAGAGAAAGATAAAACTAAAAAAATATATGATGTAAATTACCATGTAAACTACCAGCGAAAATGGTTTTAACGAGATCTAGTAACTAGTTTTATTTTAATACGTCTTAAATCGTATAATACGATAATGGTACGGAACCCTCGGTGCGTGCAGCGTGAGTCCGACTCGCACTTGGCCAGTTTTTTTTTAGTTTGACATCCAGCGCCCGCCATATTGAATTTCCAGCAACGTTGCGTTCTCAGTCTGGTTGAAGATAAAAAGTTCCAATGAGCGGTATTTGCAAGACACAACGAACGAACTAAATAATACTGAATAATTTTTATTATTCTAAGTAACCCGTACATTCTTTAATATCTTCGTCGTGTCGCTGGTACCACAGTTCTTCAGATTTGAGTGGCCTTTACCATTGCCACTTTTTAGGTATAGTCGGTAACAGCGCATAGATCTCTTTGGATGCACGCTTTGGCTGCATATAGACGTTGTGAGTAAGATTAAAATGGTCGATATTTTAAGTTGAGACGTCATTACTTTACTGACCAAGTTTTTCAGCAATTTTTAGTAACATTTTGGCTCTCAATCTTGTACAGTTTTTCTTCAGGAAGCAAAAAACCTTAACCCAAGATAAACATCTAGTCAAAAAAGTGACCCAAGTTTAAAACATAAACAACCCTAAAACGCTTCCGTTGCCCGCAGTTTATCTCCGAGCCTGGTTATAAGCAAGATGAATTTTACCATCGTAATGTGCTAAATTCTCTAACTAATTTGTATGATAACACCCTCCCTTCATTTTGGGTAAGAAGGATGTGTTTCCACTGATGCGAAGCGGAGCGTAGCGGCGAATGAATTTTTCAATCACAATGCTCGAAATCTCCGCTTCGTTTATGTAGAAACATTGTAAGCGGAGCTGAATGGACATTTGAATTGATTTCAAATGTATAATCCTACTAATATTATAAATGCGAAAGTTTGTGAGTATGTATGGATGTTTGTTACTCTTTCACGTAAATACTACTGAACCAATTACGATGAAATTGGTATGTAGGTAGCTGAAGACCCAGAATAATACATAGGCTACTTTTTATCCCAGAGTTCCCGAGGGATTGGGATTTACACGGGAATAACGAGAATTTATACGCGGATGAAGTCGCGGGCGGCCTCTAGTAATATAATAATGTAAGGATATAATAAGTGTACAACATCTTTCAACTTAAGAGACTGGGAACTGGAGAGTTTTTTGCGCCATCTTACCAGCCTATTACTAAAAAGTGGTGAGGTGGGCGTTATGGGGAAAACTGACGTTCAAAAAGTGCTGTATCTTTGATGCAAACCCGCTATCCAACGCCAATATCTAACGTACCGCATCGCTCGCCTTCGCTTTGCTCCATTTGAATCTACTTCAGTAGAAACTCAAAACAATAGTGTAAAGTAACTATGCTTTTGTGTGAGTTTTATTTTGGTACTAAATAACATTTTTTTAACCTATAATATAACCACTTTTAACTTGTCTGCTCCGCTCCGCTTCACCCAGCTCCTCCTCAGTGGAAACTCAACCTTATAAGGACCTACGTACAGTAATTTGCTTTCTAATTTACTGTAGAATTTTGTAATTCAAACGTTTTAGTTGAGTAATACGATTTTAGGTGATACAATAAGGAAATCTGGGTGGGTTCTAGTGTAAATTGGGTTCAAATAACTCTGATGTATGTGCATACGTTGCCATGGGAAAAAGGTTGTAAAACAAACTGTAATTGGTAGAATTTTTGTGTGAAGTTTAAATGTGAAAATGTTTCCTTTTATTTTTGTTGAGCTAAACTTTGAGAGTAAATGTGTATTGCTATATTCATTTAATAACTTGCTGTCGCTCGCGGCACCGCTCGCGCGAATGACGAAAAAAAAATTCCAGACTATAGTCTACCTCTCTGCCAAATAGTGCCAAATTTCTGAAGATCCTTTCAGGCGTTCTGACGTGAAAGAGAAACAAACATCCGTCCTACAAACTTTCGCATTTATAACATTAGTAGGAAGTAGGAAATAGGATTTGTGTATTCAAACTTCATGCAATATAAAGGAGGAAAACTCCTACAAAAGTAGGGGAAGACTGATGGAAGATACGATGTATAGAGTTTCTGAAAGATGATTGGTATGACTTGAAATGGAATGATCAAAGAGTGATGATTTACTTTTTCTCTTAAAATCTCTATTTAGTTACATATATCTGAACTGTCGTTAAAAGGGATTTTTGTTTGGATTTGTTATTTTGATATCCGACGCACAAAAGAAGTATTCAACATTCGAAATTACTCGCATTCGTACCTCTATTTACATCCTGCGTGACTCGTCTACAATCCGAAGTTTTATTTCAAACTTAGTAATATGCGTATCTGAGCAGTGCCGGATTAAGCCAGCGCGGGGCCTGTGGCAAATTTTACCAAGGTCCCCCAAAAACCAAAAACTTTCGTAAAATGAAAACGAAAATATCAAATTAAATAAAACAATTTTAGCACCTTTAATATTATTTCTCACAGGTTCCGGAGCCCCTACATAGCGCCTGAGCTCATAGGTTTTGCCTACATTGTCTGTACTATAATACCAGATCTGGGACTGTTTAGATTTCAGACGGTGTGGAAGCTTAAAATAAATCAAATACCTAGTTTATTTGTTCGAAGTAGGTGAAACAACAGTGCCTTGGATCTACCTCACATACGAGTGGAGTCACTAATTAGTGACTCGTATTTTTACATGTATTTTTAAGTCCAAGTCCCCCAATGCCCGTAGCATTTGCTACTCGTGCTACGTGGCTAAACTGGCACTGTATCTGAGTGCTAATTCTATAGGGACAAATTTTACATTCGCATGACACTGACATTGTCAAAAAATCCATCATTTCACAACATTTTTGACAGATTGCGACTGAGATACGAATGTGAACGTCTAAACGGTTAGGCTATGGAATGCATTGCCCGTGTCAGTAAGACGTGATCAATCTTTGTCCACTTTTAAAACCATGGTCAAACATCACTACCTTTCTCTTTGACCGTTTTTGCTTGGGTTTTATATTTCATAATTATAATTGTATTTATTACTAGCTGACCCGCGCAACTTCGTCTGCGTCACATTTTCCATTACTGCTCCGCTCCTATTTGTCTCAGCGTGATTATATACGCCTATAACCTTCCTCAATAAATGGGCTATTTAACACTGAAAGATTTTTTCAAATCGGACCAGTAGTTCCTGAGATTAACGCGTTCAACCAAACAAACAAACTCTTCTGCTTTATAATATTAGTATAGATTGCATATACAAAATCTACGTTCAGTTACGTATCCTGATCTCTCTCTCGAATTAAGAATTATGAAGAGGGTACCTAATGCAGGGCACTGTATCATCTCTATCGGTTGAAATGCCGACCAGCCCCGGTACCTAATCTCCTGGTACAAACTAATCTTGAATCAAAATCAACAAAACCAACTATGGAACGAATGGTGCTGAATCAAGTGGATTCTAAATTTCGTCCAGAACAGTCCAAAAAGAAACAAATTTTCGCCGATTTTTACTGACAATATTGCTGATTGTATACAGACCACTGATTAATTTAATTTGTTTTAACATTTTGTAATATCAAAAAAGTTTTACTGGGTTCATAGAATCGATTTATTATAGAGGAGCTCGTTCAAATCGGACCAGTAGTTCCTGAGATTAACGCGTTCAACCAAACAAACAAACTCTTCTGCTTTATAATATTAGTATAGATTGCATAATATACAAAATCTACGTTCAGTTACGTATCCTGATCTCTCTCTCGAATTATGAAGAGGGTACCTAATGCAGGGCACTGTATCATCTCTATCGGTTGAAATGCCGACCAGCCCAGGTACCTAATCTCCTGGTACAAACTAATCTTGAATCAAAATCAACAAAACCAACTATCGAACGAATGGTGCAGAATCAAGTGGATTCTTAATTTCGTCCAGAACAGTCCAAAAAGAAACACATTTTCTCCGATTTTTACTGACAATATTGCTGATCGTAGACCACTGATAAATATAGTTTGTTTTAAGATTTTATAATATCAAAAATGTTTTACTGGGTTCATAGAATCGATTTATTATAGAGGAGCTCGTGGCTAAAGCCGCACGGGCCGATCTTCAAGGCTAAACTATAACAGACGAACGCATCGATCTTCAAGGTTAAGCAAAGCTTGCGAAGGTTGGTCTGTGGGTGGGTGACCATCTTGACATACCGAGTTTCCTTCGTGCCTCAGAAAGCACGTTAAGCCTTTGGTCCCGGCTGTCATTTGTAGATCTTTGGCAGTCGTTACGGATAGTCAAAAGCCAGTAAAATCTGACTGAAATCTTGCATTGAATGAGTTGTGGAGGTCTGGTAGGCAGCCGCGCCACGTAAAATACCGGTATTCAGCTGAATCCGGTTTGTCTGGAAGCCGAGCCAATATAGTAAGGAAAAGGCTAGGTTGTTATAATGGTCACCCATTCACAGACCGACCTCGGCAAGCGTTGCTTAACCTTGAAGATCGACGTGTTCGGCTGATATAGTTTAGCCACATTGAAACATAATACCAAATATTCATCTCTTCTGTTAGTAAAACAGTTTACTTATGGATACAGGTAACTCCGGAATCCGGAGGAGACTCTCCTCTCCTCCCAGTAAATCGTAAAACAATCTAGTAGTTCAATCAAATCCATACTTCCATAGCTAATAATTTCAACATTATACGTCTTCAAGTTAAACAACATAAAACATGGGGCTGACCTTATGCTACTGCGGAGAATCTTAACACCGCGATTCAGAAAAACGCGTCATAAGTACAACGCCATCTATCGATCTACAACGTAACTGAACTGTCTTTATGCTCATAACTACTCATAAGTTCAAACTTAGAAGCTTACACGTTACGATAAATAATGATAATATAATAACATATAATTATAAACATTATGTGTTTAATTAAAAAATAACTCAAAAATACATTGTTTCGGGGTCTTTTCACACATTTCTTATTAAAAAATTTCTCAATAGATGGCATTGCAAGTATCTGAAGTCTCAATGAAAACAACCTATTTTAGCGCTCGATGAAGTTTCTTCGTAAACTTTAAAATTCGATATCTTTTGATTTTGTGGGTCGATTTTGATGAAATAAACACTAAATGTTGCTCCGATTATCACTTAATATTTCGAAGTACCTAAATTTTGAATCCAATCAGTGGTTTATGCGTGATGCTCCTCCAAACGCACAGACATACAGACATACAGACGCACAGACAAACAGAAAAGAATTTCAAAAACTGCTTTTTTGTGTTCTATGTCATTTTTCTGACATTTCTATGTATTTTTTATGCGAAAATATTCAATGTACAGACACGGCAACTCTACGATTTTATTATATGTATAGATGAAGATATTTATTCATATAAATCGTACACCTAAGATTACCTACTGTACTGTACCTATTTCCTTTCTCTTTAAAATCCATCCAAAGGTTGTCTTGAAAAGATCGCTCTTAACGATAAGGCCGCCCATTGTGTCACCCTATGTAAAGTTTTCTTCATCTATTTTTTCTGTAACTTATATGGTGTACATAATAAAGAGTAATCTATTCTAAACTAATTTTTTTTTTCATTAATGACAATATCAGTCACAAAAAAGGAATATTTTGAGTTTCTGTTTTCAAGCATTCCTGAACAGTTTTCCTAATTCCTAAGGACCAAATTAAGAACAAATAAACAGCACAAAAGGAAATGAAAGTTTGTATATTTCTGCTAAATGTAACAGATGGATATTTGCGATTAAATTATTTACACAATACAGAGAAGCAGCTGGTTTAACGAATTTGTCGAGAGACTTGTAGTTTGAGCGTTGTGAATAATTGTTAGAACTTCAGCATTTCTGCTAAGGGTACAATGATTAATTTATTAACATTTCGAGCATATTTATATGGTTTAAGTGATGATGAACAGCCGGTGGATTCTGTAAACATTTCACCGTAAATACTAGGAGCGTGAACTGTCATTTCATCTTGTTTTATGGGTTGAAAGCTCACTTCGCTGATCATTTCACCCAAGCCTACACTTCGACATGTTATCAGAATCACACTGGAATTACCATTAAGATTTTGTATGGTTGCACCTTTAACAATACGTATGAGATTATTTCAGAAATAAAGACATGACAAAAAGTATTATTTCTTAAAATGGGTGTTGCAGTTTTCCATTGACTGCGGAAGCTTTAATCTCAATTACCGCAATTGCACATTTATCACCTACTACTATAATTTATGAAATTCTTATAGCAAGCATAGGGTCCCTCCAACAAACTTTTTCGTGCAAACATTTTTACAATGTGAATTTTTCTCTACTTTGTCAGTAACAATTTATCAGCTCTTTTTTATCAAAGTAATTTTCTGGTTTAGTCTAGTCATACAGAAAGTTTCAGAGTTCCATTTGAAGGAACACACTCAATTACCACTCACCTTGTATGTTTGATCCTATAATAATGCGCATTTTCTCTTTGTTACAGATGTCCCGAAAAAGGCCACCGTACTAACAGACACTAAAGAGGAACAATGTGAAACTATGAACTGACACACACACATGATTTCAACAACCAACTTTACACACGCACCGACCAATGTGAACACACTACACTACGACTGCACCAACATAACATATAACTACAAAAATGCAACACACAACTGCACATACGAAACTTCGGACGAGTACGAAAATTCGGGTTTCGGGAAGGCAAATTTCTCGAATGCGACATACGCGATGTCGAACGACAATTTTACGGAGTACGCTGAGATCCCGTATTACATAAAGGCGACGTCAATGACGTTTTGTATAGTGATAATGTGTCTGGGTGTGATAGGGAACGTGATGGTGCCGATTGTGATACTAAAGACGAAGGACATGAGGAACTCGACGAACATTTTTCTGGTGAACTTGAGTATTGCGGATCTGATGGTGCTGTTGGTGTGTACGCCGACTGTGTTGGTGGAAGTCAACTCTAAGCCAGAGACGTGGGTGCTCGGGAAGGAGTTGTGTGAGTATTTTGAACTTATTTTGTAGTTAATGATACAGATACAGAGGAAATGCTGAAAATAAACCTGCTCTTCAGATGTTGGCAAAAATATGTGAATAGGTACTGGTATTTTGGTCTGCAAGTTAAAATTAAGTCTTCAATCTTTATTCATTTTGCGAATAACGATTTCGCCTGTAGGTACACAAAGTGACAGTCTCTCATATGAAAAATCTGACTAGCGCTAGACATGTTACGAGCTCGATCCCATAAACACAAAAAAAAACGAAAATGGTTATCTTCAATAGAAAGGCATTTTGCCTAGAGTTTAGTCCGTGACTGTTAGTGAATTATGCTACCTTTCCGTATTTTTGCAGATAGCATTAATATGACTTGTTCATGCTCTTCTATAATTTATCGTTAGGATTTACCCAAAGGAGATGATCCAAAACGTATGGAGCCTGGTCCTTGTACATTATACTTAAAAATAGGGACATACATTTAAAACACTTCTTACTGTGCAATTTTTTTGAAATGGCTTATTTGCTGGTAAAGCACAAGAGATACACTTGAAATTGCAATACACAACAAAACCCGTAATGGTGGTAAACTGTCACTTTGATTGAAAAAATGAGACGAAAGTGACTGAAATGACATTGTTGTGACAGCTGAACGTTATTTTTCTGTGATCTTTTGTTTACTGTATTTGTTTTGAAGCACAGAGTAACTAAATCGGTGCGATGGCATGTTAAAATTCGAAGTAATTATAAACATTAATTAACTACCACAACACTTAACATTTGAATGAATCATCTGTATTTTTTCCGAATTCTAGGGATTTTTCTCTTTTTTGAGGTAGTGTTCATAGACCTGGCCTATTTTGAAACATCTCCTTTAATTACTTCACCCACTAAATAATTAAAACTTTAACAACATAACAGTCTTGGACTAATATTCATTGTGCTAAGTAACTACGCTTGAACTCTACGACACTTCCCTCGTCACTTAAGAAAATATAGAACGTTATGTTGCTCTTCACAATGAATGCAGTTGCACTTGTAAAGTCCTTAACAAAAAGCGACAACTTCACAATATGAAACGTGTTCTATCGTCATGAATGAGCGAAGTGGCAGCGCCCTTTTCAAGCCACTAGTATAAGCTAACGACTATCAGTTCAGCACAAAACACTAATTGCTAAAAGAAAAAAATAACCTTAATTTCGGAAGTCGGTGTATTTGGTTTTTTGTCTTCGTTTTTAACACCGACTTCCAAAAATAAGGTTATATTTCTTTGTAAAGTATTTTTTGTATTTTACGGTTTTAAGTCGTGATACTTGACGACGTCTTCGTATATCCAAACATTTAAAAAAATGCTCATACTAAAGTAAAAACTACTAAGCTAAACTAAATTAAATGTTGTACTTAAAAAGGCTTCGTTACAAAGATATTTGCAATTTTATTTAATTGAGCTATGCAGTATGAAAGGGTCTTAGTGCAATTAAAATGAAAAATCTGTCGAATGCTATTTGTTTTTTATTTTTTTTCGTTGCCAATTCGGATAAAGAGGCACGCATATCGGGTGATTTACGTATGAGAATGAACAAACAATAAGAATTGATTAATGTGTCCATAGTGGGAAATGCTCATTTCCATCTTCTGAACATCCAGTCAAAGTTTTTATAAAACGTCAGGAACACGGTGTATAAATCTTCTTCTAACTTATAAAATTCGCATGTCAGTGTTTGTTTTCAAACTCCTTTTAAACGGCTTGACCAACTTCTTAGTACGAAAACTGTAACGTTTGTCACTTGATACACCCAGAAGTAGATCCCAAAGTGGAAACATACCGTTCTCGGAATATGGTAAACATTTCATCTTGTATGTTACGGGTAAATAATATCCTTGGATAATAATATCCTTGGACATTCCACACAACGCCATATAGTCCCAAGCTAAGCAACTTAATGCTTGTGTTATGGTAACGAGATGGCTGATAAACTACTTATATACATTTTTTTTTTTTTGTAAATACATACATATTATAGATAGAAAACACCCAGACTCGGAACAAATACATGTAGGCCGTACAAATATTTGTTCCGTGCGGGAATCGAACCCGCGACATGCTGCGCAGCAGTCGATCGCTCAACCACTGCGCCAACCGTGTCGTCTAATACGATAAATGTTTACTCTATACATATAAATGTTCACCTTTCATCCTCTACACATAAATGTTTACTCTATACATTCTGAAAAATTATACCTCTCTGGAACTCATACTAGTTCAGGGAGGATAAGATTGCATTCACTACTTTCTTTCTTTCATTCATTCGAAAAATGTTTCGCGAAACTCCTTATTCATACTGTTCAAGTTTCTTTTTTCAAAAGAAACCAATTTCTAGAAACTGCTCCTTTGGTACGAAAGCATCCATTACAAGATTCATTTTACAGTATTCATGAAGCAGATCTGACAAGCAGTTGCTTTAATACGAACTGTTTTAGTCAATTTAAAAACATGGCATGGAGCTGGCATCCAGTCTAAACTTCGGCGCCACCACTAAGTGCAAAGCCCAAACTGCGGGCAAAAAGCTAGGCATCCTTATCAAGCCTGGACAGCTTTTAACTTCTACAAAGCACAAGTCTGGTGGTAGGACTTTTTCTAAGTCCGCCTGGCAAGCTACCACCATCATGTCTAAGTCTGTCGCCATAACAACAATGATAACAGCATTGTAGCATTGTTGTGTTCCGGCAGTCAGAGGTATGATAGCCAGTTCCTCTGTGTAAGAGGATTCCGGGTGAAACTCGCTTCCATCTTCGGCCTAATCATCATTTTCCATCAGGTGAGATTTGGGCTAAGAGTTTCCCCGTTTTGCATAAAAAAAAAAAGTCCGGTCCTGCATGGAGTATTGCAGCCACCTCTGGGATGGCTCAGCTAAGTATCAGCTCGCCGTGCTTGAGTTGATGGAACGCTAAGAGGCTCATTGGCGACGTAAATTTAGTGTATCGCCGCAAGGTTGCCTGCTTGTTGGTATTTTCCAGATTGTACTTCGGAGAGTGTGCTCAAGAACTCCACGACTCATACCACCGGCCGCCCGTCTTCTATTGGACATCCAGACGCAGTGCAAGTTACCATTCCTACCTTGTTGCTATTCCACCAATTCGCACTAAGCGTTACCAAGCGCCTTTCATAATGCGCTCAGCAAAGGAGTGGAACCCTCTGCCTGAGTCTGTGTTTCCGAATGCTAACAACTTTCAAAAGTAGAGTGAACAGGCTACGTCTGGGTAAGTTCGCTTCATCGTAGACTTTGTCTCTGTCATCTCTGATCTAGACCAGAGTCATTAGCAAACCCATCTTAAATTAAAAAAATCTTTAAATAGCTTGTTTGTGTACAATTCATGAAAATCCACTTAGAGATGCTATTTACATGATAAAATAGATGTGAGTGAGAGGAAACACCCGGGGGTGGAAGACCTGGAAGGAGATACAAAGACCGTATGAGTGATGTTCATCAGAAAGATACCACGACTTTGTCCCACCGGTCTCCTTCTACCATACGGATATTTGACGACACGGTTGGCGCAGTGGTTGAGCGATTGACTGCTGCGCAGCATGTCGCGGGTTCGATTCCCGCACGGAACAAATATTTGTACGACCTACATGTATTTGTTCTGAGTCTGGGTGTTTTTCTATCTATATATGTATGTATTTAAAAAAAAAAAAACGTATATAAGTAGTTTATCAGCCATATCGTTACCATAACACAAGCATTAGGTTGCTTAGCTTGGGACTATATAGCGTTGTGTGAAATGTCCAAGGATATTATTATTATTATTATTATTTAGACGCACTGCAAGTTACCAATAGGCTTGTGTTCTGAAAAAATCTAATTAGTCCGACAGTTAGATTATCAAAAAATATTTGACCCGTGTTTTTTCTTTTGTTACGGGAACCAAAATTGGCGAAGTTACGACGCTTTTAAAATTCTCAATACGTCACACCTTCGCATAATTTTTAGTGAGTCGTGACGTCACGAGCCCCCACTCCCGAGTTTTGATGCGTTTTATCTTTGTCAATATTCATTGATTTACAAAAACAAAAAATACGTGTCCATTATTTTTCAATACTCTAACTGACGGACTAAATACACAAATCACTAAGCTAATAATAATCACGAAACAGTGAACGCAAATAATTGCGTTCACTGTTTCCAAACGTCTTTTATTATGCGCACAGCAAAGGAGTGCAACTCTACCTGCGTATGTGTTTCCGAACGCATTCAACTCTCATCTCTTCGAAGTTAGAGTGAACAAGCGGTCACATCTCACCGTTTTAACTTAGGTGAGATGTGATTTGTTTGTATGGTTTGGCAGCTCAAATCGTGATCACTTCTCCCACGCCTTCACTTCGAGATGTTGAAACATGTTGTTGTTGGTGGGGGCCGAGTCACCCGCGTCCGTAGGAGAATACCCTTCAGTGAATCCCTACACGTGGTCCCCGGGTGGTGCTAAACAGGTGACACTAACCGCCTCCGTGGTCTAGTGGTTAAACCACCTGATACAGACCCAAAGGTCCCGGGTTCGATTCCCAGCGGGGGCAAATTTTTTGCTCGGTTTGGTTGGTGGTAGGACTTGTTCTAAGTCCGCCTGGCAAGCTACCACCATCATGTCTAAGTCTGTCGCCATAACAACAATGTTAACAGCATTGTTGTGTTCCGGCAGTTAGAGATATGATAGCCAGTTCCTCTGTGTAAGAGGATTCCGGGTGAAACTCGCTTCCATCTTCGGCCTTATCATCACTTTCCATCAGGTGAGATTTGGGCCAAGAGTTTCCACGTTTTGAAAAAAAAAAAAAAAAAAAATCAGCCATATCGTTACCATAACACAAGCATTAGGTTGCTTAGCTTGGGACTATATGGCGTTGTGTGAAATATCCAAGGATATTATTATTATTTTTTTATTTTTTTACTATCTCGGGCCCCTGGAGACCCGGTCCTTTGGTAGGCGTACGAGGGGCCGAAACCAACTCGCAGAGGCCCCGTTAGACTTTTCAAATGTAATGGGGCACCAACCAGCGATTATCCCTGTATGCACTGAAAGTATTCCCAAGGACAATCCCCGGTTGGAGCAGTACTATTGCAGAATATGGAAACAAAAAATGAAACGCTATGGGTTTGGGTGGCTTAGTGGAATGATAATCGTTTATTATAAAACTATTGGCCCCTGCCTGACCACTAACAATATACACGGCTTTTAAATGGCAGGGGGTGACTTGCACACTCAATGAATGGGCCCCCGAAAACGGTCGCTAGCACAAAGTGACGTAGCGCCAAGGGGGCAACATGGCCTCAGGTGCTAGAGGAGTGGAGAGGTATACCACGGCTATCAGGACAATCCCGGAAGTGCGGTCAAGATCCCTACCAGCATCTTACTGGATTATACGTCCTTCTCCCGAGCACGTATGCTCTAGCGAATCTCCACTCAGACCGGCCAATTAAGGCAAGGAAGAGGTGGGAGCTCTGTTCCTCGTCAGTTTTCACTCCGGCCAGCCAATAAAGGCAAGCCGTAGATGAGGAACAAGACTTCTCCCGGGAGATAAGGTTCGTGGGGTCGCTACTGCCCAACAGTTCGCCACAAAACTGCCTTGCGGATTGTATCTCTCTTTGTCTGGCCCCTCACCCTAGGTAAGACCTAAGGTCCATCGGGACGCGCAAGCCCCACCACGACGTCAACGTAGAGATACTGCGGTAGGGTTATTATTATTATTATTATTTAGACGCACTGCAAGTTACCAATAGGCTTGTGTCCTGAAAAAATCTAATTAGTCCGTCAGTTAGATTATCAAAAAATAATATATTTGACCCGTGTTTTTTCTTTTGTTACGAGAACCAAAATTGGCGAAGTTACGACGCTTTTAAAATTCTCAATACGTCACACCTTCGCATACGAACGCAAATAATTGCGTTCACTGTTTCCAAACGTCTTTTATTATGCGCACAGCTAAAGGAGTGAAACTCTCTACCTGCGTATGTGTTTCCGAACGCATTCAACTCTCATCTCTTCGAAGTTAGAGTGAACAAGCGGTCACATCTCACCGTTTTAACTTAGGTGAAGTGATTTGTTTGTATGGTTTGGCAGCTCAAATCGTGATCACTTCTCCCACGCTTTTACTTCGAGATGTTGAAACATCGACCAGCTGGCTTTTTCTGGGTAAGCGTACTCCATCGTAGAATTTGTCTCTGTTACCTCTGACCTAGACTAGAGTCAAGAGATCTATCTATCTTCTTATATATAAAAATGAATTGCTGTACGTTAGTCTCGCTAAAACTCGAGAACGGCTAAGCCGATTTCGCTAATTCTTTTTTTGTTTAGTTCGCCAGGATACAGGGAAGGTTTAAAAGCAAAAAAAAAAATAGCCAGATGACGGGGGCGAAGCCGCGGAGGACAGCTAGTCTCAATTAAAAAAAAGAAAGTAATGCGTAGTACTCACAACCTGCGTGCGTGGATGACATATAAGAGTAAACGAAACAAAAGTAGTATGCAGGTGGCGCTCTTCTGTAGTTTTCGTTTCCCCTATGAGAAACGGCTCGACTTTATGTACGTATGGATGTGTACCTAATATTTCTCAAACATCTTCCTCCATATTCCTGTAATGATCAACAGCATATTTTTGAAAAACATCGTTCTCATGCAGATGTATTCAAAGCTCGACAGTGTATGTAAGTAGGTGCCTATATACCGTCAATCCGGTCAGTTATGGGCCATTAAATATACGTTAGGTAATACAAATATTTTGGAATCGCTCCTACGTTGAAATTTTAAAACAAGTGCGTTTATAGTGTATGTTTACATTAGGTAGTGGTTGCTGCTTTTATAGTTGTTATTACTAACAATAGCAGTTGGTTAAATTGGAATAACTGGCAGTGTGATTGCCGGTTGATTCTGTCGACATCTCACCGTGATCACTTAGGTAGAGTGAACGACAAGTGAGCTGTCATGCCATCTGTTTGTATGGTTTGACAGCTTTATTGTCGTTCACTTCGACATGTTAACAGAATCGCGCTGCTGTAAACATTTCGAAGTGAACACTTAGACGAAGTGAACGACAAGTGAGCTGCTGATCACCATTATCATATTTAGTGGCGGTTTAGTAAAAGTAAAAAAGACTAATCTCAATTAAATTGTTTTAGGGTCAGAAGGACGATATCGATATAATTTAGCTGTTATGTTTAATTATGATTTAATGCTCAGATCGGCTACGATTCGACGCTCCAATTTATTTCAAGATTAATTAACAGTCGCTCAGATTTAATCCTCGATCAATTGCCGGTTGCCATGGTTACATGATAAAGTCACAGTTGCTCTGAATATTAGTATATTAACATTAAAACGCAATCTTTATTTCTTGGAATATCCATAAAAGTCTTTTAAAAAGACGGTTGCCATATTTTACGCCTTCAACTGCCAAATTCGACCACCCCATATTTTTGAATACTTTGCCAAAAAGCTTTATTTTTATTACGTTTTAACATAAAATTCCTTTTTATGGAAGGGCTCAATAATGATTTTAGCGCAAAATGTGGAGTAAATGTTATGCTTCCTTATACAAACATGAATGGCGTTCTGAGTAATTCTGAACCGTTTTTAGGGTTCCGTAGACAAATGGCAAAAACGGAACCCTTATAGATTCGTCATATGTCGGTCTGTCTGTCTGTCCGTCCGTATGTCACAGCCACTTTTCTCCGAAACTATAAGAACTATGCTATTGAAATTTAGTAAGTAGATGTATTCCGTGAACCGCATAAAGATTTTCACACAAAAATAGAAAAAAAAAAACAATAAATATTGGGGGTCCCTATACTTAGAACTTAAACTATTTTTTTTTTTTCGTCGAACCCATACGTTTGGGCTATTTATGAATAGGTCTTCAAAAATTATTTTGAGGTTTCTTAAATCATTTTTTTCTAAACTGAATAGTTTGCGCGAGAGACACTTCCAAAGTGGTAAACTGTGTGTCCCCCCGCCCTTAAATTCTAAAATAAGATAATGATAAAACTAAAAAAAAATATGATGTACATTACCATGTAAACTACCAGAGAAAATTGGTTTGAACGAGATCTAGTAAATAGTTTTTTTTTATACGTCATAAATCGCAACTTCTGCTTATAATATACCTGGTTTGTACGGAACCCTCCTCGGTGCGCGAGTCCGACTCGCACTTGGCCGGTTTTTATTTTAATGCATAACTGTAAAATATCATAAGGTCCTCGTTATAATGTATTTTTAAGCTGATAAGATGACTAATGGATTGAAATCAGGTGGTTGGGCGACAATATATTTGTGTTTACAGTAATTGTTAGATATCATTACCGTAATACGGAGTTAAAAAGTATTATTATCATAGGCCTTCCCCAAGGATCGCCACAACGACCGGGCCTGTACGTCTTGCATCCATCGGCTACCCGCGAACTCCACCAGGTCGTGGGAGGCTTGTCATCAGTATCTCATTATCATCAAGTCATAGAAACAATATCCATCCGACCGAATTTCAGTCACGGCATGCTGGTCAAGCTCAACAAAGTATAGGCAGAAGATAATATGTGAAGACGACACAAGTGAATGCGTAAACACGGCTGCACTCTTTATTCCTTTACTCTCAGAGTCCGATGGTACAGGAACCCGACTCAACCGGGGAGAGATCAGGTGCAGGACCGACGGCTTTACATAAAAATAATGTAAATTAATGTGTAATTAATTTGAATAATGTCAATAAACACAACTTTCTTTCTTTCTTTTTTCTTTCTTTATGTTTTCCGAGGCACCATAACACTTTTCCCCGATCTAAGAGTTCAGAAAAAGTTCTATTCCACAAGTCAAAATATAAAGGGACTGGCTGATCCATGCCCACAGACCTCATGCCCACCTCATTGGGTGGTATTTTTCGGGTTAATATGGGGGCCGAGCCACCCGCGTCCGTAGGAGAATACTCTTCAGCGAATCCCTACACGGGACTTGTTCTAAGCCCGCCTGGCAAGCTACCACCATCATGTCTAAGTCTGTCGCCATAACAACTATGTTAACAGCATTGTTGTGTTCCGGCAGTTAGAGGTATGATAGCCAGTTCCTCTCTGTAAGAGGATTCCGGGTGAAACTCGCTTCCATCTTCGGCCTAATCATCACTTTCCATCAGGTGAGATTTGGGCCAAGAGTTTCCCCGTTTTGTATAAAAAATATATATATATCCCACTAGCTGTTGCCCGCGACTTCGTTCGCGAGTATTTTTTTTATTTTAATGTATTCTATATTACTTCTAATACCTTCAAGAATATGTGTACAAAGTGTCATGATGATCGGTTTAGTAGTTTTCACGTGAAAGCGTAATAAACAAAATTACATTCACATCTATACTAATATTATAAATCTGTAGAGTTTGTTTGCTTGAACGCGCTAATCTCAGGAACTATTGGTCCAATTTGAAAATTTTTTTCAGTGTTAGATAGCCTATTTATCGTGGAAGGCTATATGATATACTAGCTGTCCCCCGCGGCTTCGCTCCCGTCAACTAAGTATTCATTGCACATATCGAGTTTTCATTGTTTTTAAGATGTATTCTGCTATTCAGGTCGGAGACAAATCTAACGAATCAATAACCATGAAAATTGGTTCAGCAGATCTCGAGTTATAAGTGTTGTAACAAACCCGTCTTTGTTTTATATATATATAAGATATCACCACGCTAAGACAAAAAGGAGCGGAGCATTAATGGAAAATGTGACGCAGACGAAGTTGCGCGGGTCAGCTAGTTTATAATATAAGTATGATCGTCATCTGCCTAGCCTTTTCCCAACTATGTATATTGGGGTCGGCTTCCAGTCAATCCGGATTCAGCTGAATATCAGTATTTTACGTAGAGCGGCTGCCTACCAGACCTCCAGAACCCATTAACTGGGTAACACCGTACACCTTGGCAAGACTGGTGTCAGATTTTCTGGCTTCTGACTATCCGTAACGACTGCCAAAGATCTCACAATGACAGCCGGGACCAACAGCTTAACGTGCTTTCCGAGGCACGTAGGAAACTCGGTATGTTAAGATGGTCACCCATCCACAGACCAACCTCGGCAAGCGTTGCTTACCCTTGAAGATCGACCTGTGCGGCTGTTACTGTTTAGCTACGAGCTCCTCTCCTCCGAGATAATATTAGTATGATAACACTCATAAATAAAGTGGCGTTCTATTCGTTAAATAATTTTCAAAATCGGTAAAGTAGATTCAAAGATTACCTTCAACCATCACACAAACTCTTAAGGTGGAAGCTCCAGGGTAGCCCGCGAAATTCAAATATTTTTATGTTTTATGCAATTTGCCGGTCAGTGTGAGTTACGGCCGCGAATCGTATTTTGTTCGACATACAGCTTCACACTGACCGGCAAATTGCAAAAAAACATAAAAATATTTGAATTTCGCGGGCTACCCTGGCGCTTCCACCTTAATAACCAACTCTTAATACTAGTATAGATTAATCACGAAGCATTTAGACTGCGTTAGTCAATCGCTTAGATTATTGATGATCTGCCTTAACAACGTTACCATTGACAAAATGACACTTTTCTAGAGCCTCTTAGGACGGATTTCATCAATCTGAAACTGAACGCGATCAATATATGAACCACGTTTACGGGCTGTCAGTGTCATTATTTTCTATGGAATATTGACACTGACAACTCTTGAACGCAGCTTGATCGCGATCAGTTTCATTGGTGAAATCCACCATAAGAATAGGACATGGGGTTCTGGAAGGAGAGACAAAGTCAAATTATTTTCTACTAGCTGACCCGCGCAACTTCGTCTGCGTCACATTTTCCATTACTGCTCCGCTCCTATTTGTCTTAGCGTGATGATATATAGCCTATAACCTTCCTCAATAAATGGGCTATTTTCAAATCGGACCAGTAGTTCCTGCGATTAGCGCGTTCAACCAAACAAACAAACAAACTCTTCTGCTTTATAATATTAGTATAGATTTAAGCAACAAAAGAATGAGTTCCCACATTCAAATAAAAGGTTAAGCCGGATTTGTTATAAAAGTTTTACCCGGATAAGGTTTTAGCAAAATCCGATAGCTACGTATGACCTAAAAAGCTTTCAATCAAAAATGAACCTACGCATGAAAATCATGCGCACGAAAATAATCTACACTCAAAAATACAGTAGCCGATAAAAGTTGGCTTTGGATATCATAATAGCAAAAGAATTCCACTGTCCTAAAATATTACATTTATTCATTTAGGTCATCAAACAATGGAAAATATAAAGCACTTGAAATCTTTTATCCATTTCTATAGATCGTTTAATTGAATAATATTGATGACGCGGAAAAGCACTCGAATCGAAGCCTGGCTGATAAGATAGCGCAAAAAGTGTGCTATTATTGACCCTACACTTAGTAAAGTGGAACAATTCTAAAATTCAGGCTAAAACACAGTGAATTATGGGTATTTTCTAGGCATCTGTCATCACTGACCTAGATTAGAGTCAAGTGCAAACCTGTCTCAAATAAAAAAAAATAAAAAAAATAATAATAATAATATGATAGCCTATTATTATGTTAATGGTAGTATTTTCATGTTGTATCTCTATTTATGCCAGTGCAATTATCTTAATAAAAGACTTTAATAAAGCTCTAAGCTATATTTGAGTAGCAGCTCAAATTATTTCACTATAATAAGGTTGTAGAGATAATGTTTTTTAATTTTATCTATTGGGAAGGAAGCTCATTTATATAATAGGCCATTAGAAAATGTCCTTGACTCGATAAAATAAGGAAAATTCAAGTTAAAATTTGTTTTATTTGGCAATAAACTGCTGTTCATTCATTAAGAGGTTTGCCAGCAATTTTTAAAGTCGAAAATCCATCATCCTATGGGAACTTACAAGTAGGATAAAATAATACTTTTTTTATAACCCATGCCCCTCACTAGGATTTTAATTAACCTGTGTCGTGGGTGCGTTTACAAACATACAATCTCACACACACACACAAACAGCCAGACCCGTTACAACTATCTGTAGACCATACAAATATTTGTTCCGTGCGAAAATCGAACCCGCGACAGTCGCGCAGCAGTCAATCGCTCAACCACTGAGCCAGCAGTGTCATCAATCATCATACTGTAAGACCAAATCAATACAAAATTCGTTAACACGTTGAGGCAAAATAAGCGTTACTGATCAATAAACAAAGATTCAAACATTTACATGTAAAGATATTAGTAGGATACAGTAGGACCTTTTAATATATTTTATGTACAGGAGGACCCAGGGTTGCGAAATTTATTCGAAAGAGTCACCGCGGCCCTGGAACGCAAAGGGCGTTAGGATGAACACGGATGGGTTTTAGTCAGTAAGAGGCTGACACTACCTTCCACTCCGCCCAGAGCGGAAGGAGTGATTTGATTATTTCCCATCCTTTAGAAATAAAAACGATCCAGAAAGATTAAATACTACTTAATAGCTGTAATCAAAAGTTGTCTTGGCAAGTTGGTCAACATCTTCTTTAGGATCGAAACAATGATCGTCGTCGATATCTACAAAATAAAAACGTTATTGTTCTGCCTTTCAAAGCACTATACAGTGTGTTTTGATAATTCGTGACCCAATTAAATCGTGATTTTTTGTTCCAAACAGTTCGTTTTTCAAGTATTCTGATACAGTTTGCGGTATTTATTTCAAATCAATTACAGATTGTATGGTTGGCTACAAAATCAAGTGAAATTTATTTGAAACATTTTTAATACAATTTATCAGCCGATCGATTGTGTAAACATGTCGAAGTGAAGGCTTGGGTGAAGTGATCACGAAGTAAGTTGCCATTGCAACTTGAGTATATAGATTCTCACTTCGTGATCACTTCACCCAGGCTTTCACTTCGAATTCACACAGTGATCATGAAATAATCTGTCATTTCATCTTGGTAACGTGGATTGACAGGTCACTTCGTGCTCACTTCACCCAATTCTTCACTTCGACATGTTTACAGAATTGACCGGCAGAATCGCACTGTAGAACAGAACATTACCCGTAAATAAAAGATAAACACGCACTTCTCAAACACCCTGTATTACTGGGCCGCATTTCAAAGCAAGATATTTTGTTGCCAACCGCCATATTTAGACAACTGTCACTTATTGCTAGACGGGACAATGTCCCGGGGTCAAGAGGTCATGTGTAACGGAATCCATTGTGTGCGGGTCGAAGGTCGACAGAGGAAAGAGCTTTCATTTTCTTCGAACTGGTATTAGATATTATTCTTGTTATGGTTTATAGTATCGTTCGATTGTTTGATGATTGGGAATTTTCTTCTCAATCTGAACTAAGAAAATATATTTTATTTAAATTCATGTCTGTGCATATTAGTAGAATAATAATTAGTGTTCGTAAAAGGTTATCTACATATAATTACTGTTTAGATTTATAAAATAGGTTGTTTGACTGTTATTTTGGCAGTAAAAAAGTTACAAAACAATGGGCATTTTAAAGTCTATGATAAATATCTTAACACGTTGATTTTTATACCCACTTAGTTTTTCTTTCAATTTATGTAACATTAATTTATTTGACGCAAACAAATAACACAACAAACTCACACAACACATTACAAACACGACTCACTTCATAATTACTTACAAAATTTTGCTCCCATTCACGTCCATTCACGTCACAGTATTCCTTTTTTTTGCCACTATTACGTAAGACATAGTTAAAAGGTGCGGAGACCTGAAACACAGGCCATTGGCCTAGCTGAGGCACCAGTCGCCATAATATTTTCAATGTTGTACTACTTAACAATTAAATATGTAACTGCTTCTGTTAAAAATAAACGTTTATTTATTCATTTTTACGTCACTAATTGTGTGTGACGTCACTCGCTGGTCACGCAGTATCATTAGTGTTACTTGCGAGAGTCCTGTGGCTTACATTACTCTCATCTGGCTAGCCTTTTCCCAACTACATTGGGGTCGGCTTCCAGTCAAACTGGATTCAGTTGAATACCTATATTTCTTGACAAGACGACAGCTGGGACCAACGGCTTAACGTGCCTTCCGAGGCACGGAGGAAACTCGATATGTTACCCATCCACAGATCGACCTTGCTCACATTACTCTCAAATTATCAAAATAAAAATAACGTCGCGAACATCCACGCACCCCATGAAAAGTACCGACAAAAATATCAAAACTTTTATTAAACCCTAAAAAGCACCGGTGCAAACAACAGTTTAACATCATTGAGTACTGAAAAGCATAAAACTAACATCCCTTTATTGGCCATATCGAAGCGATAGTGCAACAGTTACGCGATCGGAATAAACCAGTTTATAGATACAGATTGGAGCTAGTATTGTTCTATATAAGGCTATTTACACCTAAGGGTTGGGTGCCTCTGCCGGAGTTGCGGGACTATTCGAAAGAGATACCGCGGCTCCGGACTACAAAGGGCAACGAAGGAACATGGATGGGTTTTAGTCAGTAAAAGTCTGACATTCCCTCCCGCTCCGCCCAGAGCGGGAGAAGTCATTTGATGATCCCTAAAAAAATAAATGGTTGGTTGCCTCTGTCAGCTAAATAAGATTTTTAACTGATTTTTTATTACATTTCTCAAATTGTAGAGGGCAGACAATATACTTTTTTAAGTATAGGTAAGTATACTTTATTGAACTACACCACACAAAAGAAAACTTATAGCTAAAACACATACAATGGGCGGCCTTATCGCATTCCGCGAACTCTTCCATCCTGGCAACCTGGGATGGATAGTATTGCCTGGAAATGAAATTGGAGCAGTCATTGGTGTGACAAATAAAATCATTAAAAAAATTACCCAAAATTTTCAAAAAATGCCGATGTTTTCAGCGTTTTAAAATGTCAGAGGGGGCCGACGCCTGCCGGACTTAGCGGGACTATTTGAAAGAGATACTGCGGCTCCGGAACACAAAGGGCAACGAAGGAACATGGATGGGTTTTCAGTAAAAGTCTGACACTCCCTCCCCGCTCAGCCCAGAGCGGGAGAAGTCATTTGATGATTTCCCATCCCTAAAAAAAAAAGAGTTTTAAAATCTGTGATCAACGGAAACCGCACTAATTACGTGTTATGTCACTCACAAGTCCTGCCATATTGAACTGCAGTGCAATTCTGTAATCACCTTGAAGTTATCCAACAGACATTTTTATTCCATCTATTGAGTAGGTAGGTTATGTAGTAGTGCATGTAGTAGATATATAGGCTATCTGGCAAAGACTACCTACTTTTGCCAGAACTTCCGTCAACCTCTGTCTTTAAATTAGGGTATAACACGATGATTAAGAATTCGGCCTTTATTCATGTTCTTGAACCTGACTCAATCAAATTGACAGCTTGTTATTTACTGACGTTACACGAGGGTTTTTTTCTGGTTTTTCCTTTACCTACATTTTGGAATTAATTTCTAGATGGGTACACCTGGTTCTCCACCTTCTCAAATATGAGTGGATAGACGGTGCCAGTCTCAATATTTTAGTTAACCTTTGTAGATTCAGCCACTGTTCTGTCTTCCACTAAAGTTTAGGTTGAATATACCATTTGGACGAGATTAAACGTGTCTACAGACCGAATAGAGAACTTGAACTGCCTTTTTTTCTATTAGGATAAAAACACGAAGTACTTCATCAACCAACGATCCTTTGAATATCATGTGATTTATGTGACTATATTTTTGAACGAAACTTACTAAGTGCCAAAGAAAACAATACCCGCTTCTCGCTTACAACTGACACCCACTAAATAGGTGACCATTCGCAGCACATGCCGACTTTGTGCTAAACGACCGATACTCCCAGATACAAACACAACACTACAATGAACTACTAGTCTTATTCCTTTAACAATAAGGTGGCAACTCCTTTGTAAATGAGTTCGGAAGTCGAAACCGCGAAACGGCCTAATTAAGTGTAATAAAGTAAACGCTCAGCGATGATTGCACGTGCGACAGTGCGACTTTTAATCGCACGATTTTTAGTTCGTCGGCGCTTGTGGCTTTAGGCGATTGTAAGGCTCACTTATACAGTTAATCACTAAATTCGTTTGGAATGTAAATTATTGTTCTATTCCTGTAATAGGCTTGTTTACTGAAAAAATCTAATTAGTCCGTCAGTTAGATTATCAAAAAATATTTGACCCGTATTTTTTCTTTTGTAATGGGAACCAAAATTGACGAAGTTACGACGCTTTTAAAATTCTCAATACGTCACTCTCCGGAATAATTTTTAGCGGGTAGTGACGTCGCGAGCCCCCAATCCCGAGTTTTGATGCATTTTATCTTTGTCAATATTGATTGATTTACAAAAAAACAAAAAATACGTGTCCATTATTTTTCAATACTCTAACTGACGGACTAAATAGTTTTGCAATTTGTGGATGATGGAAACTAGCCTTTTGTTTGAAGATGACACAGACAGAATAATTCTCCGTATTATTAATTTAGGGCGGACTTCATCAATGAAACTGAACGTGATCTGCTATTGCGTGTATTTACTACATTTACGAGCTGTCGTGCCATTAATTTTTGTGGAAACGCTGACAGCTCTTGAACGCTGTGTAGATGTATCGATCGCGATCAATTTCATTGGTGAAAGCCGCTCTTAGTTATTTGTAGTGCAATGAATTTCGGGAAAATTCTCGATACCATCAGTTGGCACCCCTCGAGAGAGGTCCTCTACTTTGAAATCGTAGCTTACTACGTAAACATGACGTTGACGCCAATATTTCTTATTTCAGAAAACCATAGCGTTTTGACAGGTGCCTGGACCTGACGCCGCAGTGCAGCCACCTGGAGCTCGTAATTTCAGAAAATTTAGCACTTTTATTAAAAAAAAAATTACTTTTGTAACACTTTACTTTGAATATTTGGACTGATTTTATTTGGATTTCAAGCGAACAAAAACGGAAATATATTTCCGGATTTTTAGTGTCGTGAAAATGTAAAAATAATATGCTTTGAACACGCAGTAATGTAATTACTGAACATTTATTGACTCAGAGTTATTCCGAGTATTGTTTTATTTTCATTTCGTGCTTATTTTCATTAAACAAACAGAGGTATGTGACCATTAATTAGAGTGCTGTAATATAAAAATCACGAAGTTACTTGTGCTTATGCTTTACAGTAGGTAATTTATACTTTTTCCACTAATGTTATAAGCTTATGCGCGTATGGTCATTATTCGCAAACTGTATCAACAGGCTAGGCATAACAGTTCAGGCTAGACATAAAACCTCTCACAGTAATTTCAACCCCGATATAATTTGGAGTATCTAATTGGAGAGAACGCACTCAATTTCCAATCAGAGAAATGCGAGGCTGTAAGTACGCGCCTCAAAGAGAGTCAGCACACAGAGGGGTCCGAAAGACGACTATTCAAAAGTGATACCGCGACTCCGGAACACAAAGAGCAATGAAGGAACATGGATGGGTTTTAGTCAGTAGAGGTCTGACACTCCCTTCCGCTCCGCCCAGAGCGGAAGAAGTCATTTGATGATTTCCCACACCTAAAAAAAAAGGTTGCTGTTTGGGCTGCCCCGCTTATGTAGTACGTCGAGGATGTTCGCATATGCGCATGTAAATTGTTTAAATTTACACAATAATGCATAAAAGGTGCGTTTCCTTGGTGCGCAGAGTGTGGGACAGCACCAACAGTATCCTAAAAATTATTGCAAGTCGCCTGGACTGTGTTTATGTGGGTTGCTGTTGTGCAGTCATTCATGATTTGTCACAGCCGTGATCCACCATTATTTGTTGTGTTTATGGTTTTATCAGTGATATTTGTAAGTTTTACTGACAGTTTTTGAGTCTTTACACTTGATTAATTCTATTCTGAAGTCTCGCATAGTCCATTGAAAAGGGTGCCTACGATCAGTAGTGCGATTCACTAAGGAAGATCATTTTTACAACCAAGAAATCATCGTTGAAACATCTGATGTGGCATATATTTAACAGATGTTTCAACGATGATTTCTTGGTTGTAAAGATGTTCTGCCTTAGTGAATCGCACTACAGAAGGGTGTTGTGTCTGGTGGGCAACTACCTGATGGTTTATGTTGGGCTGTTGTATATTTTCAAATCGCGCGGAAAACTTTGAGCGATGGAGGATTTTTGTGTGACGTCAGGTGTTCTGTGGTGATGCCGCTACACTTTTAGCTTGCACTGTAAGGTTTATTTTATTTAATTTAGAATATTAAATAAATTAAACTTCATGATTTCCATTTATTTTGGTCCAGGGCCGAATTTTTAAATGATTGGGCTAAATCGTCCCGCCCACAACCAATTAGGTAAGAATCCAGCTTGTCTCGCCATCTCTTCATAAGTCCACCGCTTCCCCGTTTCCTGATTTTAGGAACCAATCTGTAGCTAATTTCGCCCAGTTCCCTTGTGGCATGCCCATTTCCTATTTAATTTAGATTTTTAACCCAAGTACATCATACTGTTACAATCACATGTTAAAATACAACTTCTTACCCAGATATCTGAACGGCTCTACACACAAATCACGTATAAGCGGTGCCTTACTATCGTTTGGCACACCACTTATATTAAAAACGTGAGCGAAGATCGCAGCCAAATACTGTCTTCTGTTAGAAGAGAACGGCCTTATTCTTACTCATCTGGTCTAAAAAGAGGGTTATGGTTTTTGATTCCACATTTGAATATAATTATTTAGTGACGATTTGTATTTATTATTAAAAAAAAAAAAAAAAAAAAAGCGCTATTGGCTATTTTTATTTGCACAATAAATTAAGTGTAAATGTATGACAGACACATAAGTAATAAATTAACATTTAAAGTCGACACGATTGTTTAATATCAAAAGTGTGCTCAAGCCCTAAGCCACATGGCCGAACTATAACAACATAAATGTTCGTGGAAACGAAGTGATGTTTTACGAGCTTTTTATTAAGTGCCCATTATATTCTTTCAGGTGTATAAAGTGGGTTTTGATTCCACATTTGAATATAATTATTTAGTGACGATTTGTATTTATTATTAAAAAAAAAAAAAAAAAAAAAAGCGCTTTTGGCTATTTTTATTTGCACAATAAATTAAGTGTAAATGTATGACAGACACATAAGTAATAAATTAACATTTAAAGTCGACACGATTGTTTAATATCAAAAGTGTGCTCAAGCCCTAAGCCACATGGCCGAACTATAACAACATAAATGTTCGTGGAAACGAAGTGATGTTTTACGAGCTTTTTATTAAGTGCCCATTATATTCTTTCAGGTGTATAAAGTGGGTATTATGAGCTGGTCACGGATTTGGAACATTATCGTTATGCTTATAGCGTTCACGCTAGATAGCGACTAGTTGCTATCTTGTTATGTAATTATACAATTTCGAAATATAGTTTTTTTTTACCGACTTCCACAAAAGGAGGAGGTTCTCGGCGGGTACTTTTATTTGCTTTATGTATGTACACCGATTACTCTGAGGTTTCTGATCTGATATGTGTGATTCTTTTTTAGTTCTGTGCGGCATAATTGCCATTTGATCCCGTTAAAATTTAATTCAGTTTGGCATAATAGTTTGGTTCGTCCAATAATCACCTCTCTTAAAAGTAAAAAAAAAACCGACTTCCGAAATGAAGGTTATTTTATGCTTTGTAGTGTTTTTTTGGAGGTAATTTTTTATTTGTGATGGGTTCTCTCTTGACTCTAGTTTTGTTAAAGATGACAGAGACAAAGTCTACGATGGAGCGTCCTTAACCAGAAGAAGCCTGAACTTTGAAGAGCTTTGCACGCGGCTTCAATCGCGTTAGTACCAATTGTTATTGCAAAAGGAGCCTTTAAAGGTCTCCAGAGCCTATCCTCTGTACCAAAATTCATCAAAATTGGTTCAGTGATTTAGTCGTGAAAGCGTGATAGTTACAAATGCACCCACTTTCGCATTTATAATATGAAAGTTAGATGAATTGTTTACATTATTCTTCGATATTCCTGTAAAAATACGAGTACCGAACAATACGCTGATATCTTTAATAGTTTTTTTTTGACGTATAACGTTACCGTTAGTGCATTTTGAATGTGAAAAACTACGCCTCCATATTTTGGTTTAATTTTATGGAACACACTTTAAATCATTTAAAATTATGAATGTATAATACAATTCAAATAAATATTATGTGCGAAACAATTGTTGTTGCTATGGTAAAATTTTACGTTACGTTACATATCTTACGTCAAAAATATTCTTGCAAACCCTTCTGCTGAATACGGAGTAGTTACATAATACCCATCCTGACCGCGTATGAAACTACTGAGACAAAAAAATACAGTCCTACTTAATATAGTGCCGACAATGCCTCTTTAATAGCAATACTTAAACTAAGTAGGCTACCAAGACACTTAATTATCCACCATGTCATTATTAGGGTGCTTTTCTACCAGAGATGTGCGAGGTAGAGCTAGGCGGTCCGTGGAGGTGGTATGTCGTACAGCTGCTATAGTAATTAAGCGTTTCCAAGCGTCTTTCATAATGCACACAGCAAAGGAGTGGAACTCTCTCCCTGCGTTTGTGTTTCCGAACGCTTACAACCCTAATCTTTTCAAAGTTAGAGTGAACAGGCTACTTCTGGGTAAGCTCGCTCCATCGTAGACTTTGTGTCTGTCATCTCTGACCTAGACTAGACCTAGGCATCTCAAAAAAAAAATGTATAAAAAATAGTAGCGTTCGTTTTGATACCCAAAGGTCGGTTGGTTGAAGATGCCCATGTTGTATTTAGTACGACTATGTACCACTACTTTATATAAAGTGTGGTGTGAGTACCAAAAAGCTCAGCGAAGAGCTTGTGTGGTGCGAGGATGCTTAGCTGACTCTTTTCAGCTCCACGCGCATACAAACCTCGCTCGTAAAAATCGCGCTTTTTTTAATACCTAGCTCCGCTTTTCCTTTTCTACTAACTGCGATAAATAAAGCTGATGATAAAGTATAGATGGATGTTTTCCTCGCGCACCGTTTCTTTTTCGCACAGCGCTGGTAAAGACGCAGCTTTAGGCCAAAAGTAAGACGACGATTGGTGAGTCTAAACAAAGGACTATTCCTATTAATCAGGACATCTGGGATCGATAAAAGTACTAACGGAATTTATAGTCAAAACAGTTTAGCGTTACTCGATTTGCCCGAATTGTCTCATACGCTATGGATACTGTGTCTTGTTATTGGGCAACTGAAATTGGTTTATACGATTTGTTACGTGTGACTGTTTGGTTGATACGTCGACCAACGATAATACTGTAATTCTTTCATCATCTTCGCAACACGATGTGTTCTTCCATTCTGTTATATTGCACTATCACTAACTCCTTTTTCCATCATATGATTTCTCACTCAACCTTTCCATCTTTCCTTCGGCCATCCTCTTCCTCTCCATCCATCCAAATTTATGTTCATAATTATGTTCGGATTCACCGTTCAATGTTCATACTTATTGTGTATGTTTCTATATAATTACCGGGTAAAAGGCGGAGTCCTGGTGTCCTGAAATACAGAGAACTAAAGACCGAAATTGCGCGTAGAATCTGCATGCTGAAGTGAAAGTAGGCCGGCCATGTCTGAAGACGGACAGACGGACGATGGAGCAGACATGTGTTATAGTGGAGACCGCGTATAGGCAAACGTAGTGTGGGATGACCTGCAGCACGATGGATCGATGATTTAAAGAAGGTGGCTGACAGCGAATGGATGCGGACTGCTCAAGACCGGGATGGTTGGCACTCTTTGGTGGAGGCTTACGTCCAGCAGTATATGGCTTATAGCAATTGGCTGTTATGATGATGATGATGACGTTGGCCTGAAAAGTGTTATTGGGTTTTTCTATCAGGAATTACTCAGCCCGGATACTGGATTTGTTCACGGTTAATAGTAAGCAGGCTCCTACCCTATTACATGAAATCCTAACAAGCCGAATATAGGTGTACTATAGTAACACTTTTTTTTTTAGGGATGGGAAATCATCCAATGACTTCTCCCGCTCTGGAGCGGGAGGTCAGAGTGAGTGGCGAGGGAGCGAGTGTCAGACTTCTACTGACTAAAACCCATCCATGTTCCTTCATGTGCCCTTTGTGTTCCGGAGCCGCGGTATCTCTTACGAATAGTCCCGCGACTCCGGCAGGTACTATAGTAACACTTCTGTCAACTCTTCAAAACAGGCTTTGGGTTTTGTTATTTAACATAAGTTAAGGTTAGTAAAGTAAATAATAAAAAAAATACTCACGAGGGCAACGCCTTAGGCTAAAATTAGTAAGTACGTATTTCAAAATAAGAAACGATTTGTTATGTTTGAGTTATTAAAGTTAATAATGGGAATTGGACAGCTAAAATAAATTGGTTTGTGGGTGGCCAATTGGCTATGTCATTTGTCTAATAAAATAGCGAGCCTAAATAGCGGGACAGACAAGTTTAACGACCAATTCTAATTGCATGACGTTTTAAAATTGAAGCAAAAAAATCTTTTTTTTTGGCTTCAAATAAACCAGCGGCCAAGTGCGAGACGGACTCGCGCACGAAGGGTTCCGTTCCATTATCTATAAAAGCAGCAAAAAAATAAAGTTTGTTGTAAGGGAGCCCCTTTAAATATTTATTTACTTCTGGGTAAGCTCGCTCTATGTTAGACTTTGTCTCTGTTGTCTCTGACTGATATTAGAGTCAAGAGCAAACCCATATCAAGTAGGTACATAAAAAAACCTTCCTCGAGAACCACTCAATCCATTGGTGAAAACAGCATGAAAATCGGTGTACGAGTTTTTGAGTTTATCGCGAACAGACAGACAGACAGACAGACAGACGCGACGGAGGACTTTGTTTTATAATATTATTATGCAGTGATAGTGATGGTTAGGTTGAGATAAAAAAGGTACGTCCATAATATTTAGAGAAAGAAGAACGCAAAAAGTATTAAATTCCTCGGCGACTATAAAATTGCCTTGCCAAGGAAATGCGGATTTGTCAAAGAATAAATCTATTGGGGGAATTGAATTAAATTCAGCTGAGATTTCAAGATTGCCTGGATTTATTGTTTCGTTTTTATCCTCTTTTTCTATTAAAAGTGATGGATGGATTTGTTACATTTCGAACTGATCAGCCGGTCTAGTCTGTTACCATCTCAACGTGTACACTTTTAGGTGGAGTGAGCTTGAAATGAACATTTTTAACCGACTTCCCAAAAAGGAGGAGATTTATGTTTGTTAACTCATAACTCCGTCAATTATGAACCGATTTGAAAAGTTCTTGTTTTATCTGAAAGGATATACTTGCAAATTGGTAACATTTAAATTTTATCAAAATCGGTTACGAAGCTTGGATTTTAAATCGAAATAGCTGGAATTCGTTTACTTGGATGATGGTTTTTTATCATCCAAGTTATCGAAATTGCGTATTTTGCTTTTCTGCGATTTTGCAGTGGTGTTGTTAGGTGTGGGGTACCACAAAAAAGTGAAAAATTAAAAAAAAAATACAACCGGCTTCCAAATAAAAAAAAAAACACTACAAAGTGAAAAATGACTTTAATTTTGGAGGTCCGTGTCAAACTACGGAGAAGCTAACAAAAACACCGACTTCGTATTTTTGTTTTCGAAAAAAGTTTGTTTTATTTTTTTTTCTTTTGAATTCGGTCTTATTTGTATGGTATGACAGCTCACTTCGTGTTTACTTCACCTATGCTAACACGGCGACATTTATTTTTTACAGAATCTCACTGCTGCTTATAGAAGACTCTGTCGCTTCGTCTTCTATTCTATCAGATGGACTTCTTTTCATACTTCTGATAATTACTTAGGTAGACATAACTTATAGGTTCGTAACTAATTCATTTTTTTTTTTGGTTTACATAATCTATTCTATTATATTCATCTGCCTAGCCTTCTCCCAACAATATTTGGGTCGGTTTCCAGTCAAACCGGATTCAGCTGAATACCAGTATTTTACGTGGAGCGGCTGCCTACCAGACCTCAACAACCCATTTACTGGGTAACATGGTACTCCTTGGCAAGGCTGGTGTCAGATTTTCTGGCTTCTGTCTATCTATAGCGACTGCCAAAGAGCAGCTTAACGTGCTTCCCAAGGCACGGAGGAAAGTCGGTATGTTAAGATGGCTCCCATCCACAGACTAACCTCGGCAAGCGTTGCTTAACCTTAAAGATCGACATGTGTGGCTGTTATTATTTAGCCACGAGCTTCTCGCTCCAGTCTCGTTAGTGTAGCTACTTAACTCAATGGATTAGTAGTGGCTACGCGAGGTGTTTGGCTAAGTTACTGAAACCGGAACCTTATAACCCTTAATCCACACACAAGCCTTAGCCTTGCCAATTTTGCTTGCCAATTATAACCGCGAAAGTGGTAATTATGCATATTTGCATCTGCGCCGAATTTACGATAAAGTACGGTGCACACCACACTGCAGACGCCAAAAGGCTGTTTATACACGTGCGTAGAGTTCGGTGGTTCTATTCAATGTGCTATTGTTGGCATTTTGTAGGTTTGCATATGTTTGACATAGTGCTTTGTTATTGTTACATATAGCAAAATCTCAGAACCCATAGATCATATTATATTAATTTTTTCAGTAACAATTATTACGGGATAGAGCAGTTTTACTTTGAACGTACGCATATCTGTTAGCTTGGATGGTCAGCCAGTGTTTTTTTGTTGATCAAGAAAAGTCTTGCAATTTTTTTTTTTTTTATGAAATAATTGGCTATTGTTGCGAGTTATTTTGTTGTTGTCATTGGATTTTGGTCCTGTTGGTGGCGTTATCCTAAAGAGGATTGCTGAGAATCTTATTAAAGATACGTAGGTAGGTACAACAATATTGTTATTTTTTGCGGAAATAAACCGAGTTAAGTGTAAAACTTTTGATATGATAACGATCTCTCTATTCACCCGAATTCAAGTTTACACATTAACGTGAAAATATTATACTTACATTAAAAAAATTCGCTAGACGCGGCTGATCGGAAGCCAGTAAAAAGGCGGAAGTTCGAGATATCCACTGTGCCCACTGATTGATAGGGAGTCTCCGTGTTTACTCAGTTAGCCTTTTTTTTAGGTATGTGAAATCATCCAATGACTCCTCCCGCTCTGGGCGGAGCGAGAGGGAGTGTCAGACTTCTGCTGACTAAAACCCATCCATGTTCCTTCAGTGTCCTTTGTGTTCCGGAGCCACGGTATCTCTTTCAAATAGTCCCGCGACTCAGGCATACTCAGTTAGCCTCAAATATTTAAAGTAATGACATACAAATTGTAAAAAATAGTTTTGAGCAACGCGCGATGAAGTGATTCCAGTTTATTGCCCGCGACATTTGTAAAAAAAGATTTGCACAAAACCAAATAAACCACGGCTGGGAAATTTCTGCGACCAAAGACAATTTAAACTTCATGGAATGGGACCAACTTTAAGAATTATTCGTATTTTAATTTAATTTTATCAATGGAAACCTTTAAATCTTGGACTTAGTCCAATGTACAAAACCTGAAGAAGAAAATTCCGCCAAGTTTTAATATTAAGTAGATTTTATTTATTGTGGTTTTGAAATAGTGAAGCGGCAATGCGGAGGACAGAGTACTGTGGATTAAATTTATTAGCAGATACATGACACTGAATAGAGAATTTGGCTACCATAAAAATTTACATGAATGAATACCTATTTGGAAAGAAATGTGAAAAATAGAAAAATTACACCCTTTTGTTTTCAAGCGGCTCCCGCCCCATAAAGGGGTCTAACGCTTCCTGCTGAAAACTATATGTGAGGGTCTTGTAGTCCCTGCCGGAGTTGCGGGACTATTCGAAAGAGATACCGCGTCTCCGGAACACAAAGGGCAATGAAGGAACAAGGATAAGTTTTAGTCAGTATAGTCTGACACTCCTTCTCGCTCCGCCCAGAGCGAGAAAAGTCATTTGACGATTTCCCATCCCTAAAAAAAAGGGTCGTGTAGTCGTCCGGGCCTTTATGGGATCTCGGTTTGACCGCCTTCCCTGAGACGGCCCTCCCGGCCAGCCGGCTGGCTCGGGGATGCCGCATGGTCTCCGGTATGGCGGCGAGATATGTTGCCAGATTTCCACCATGGGATATTAAGGTGAAATGTGCATCTATACGAGAGGCGTATAGAGGCTCAACGCATCATCCCGAGCAATAAATCGCAGCTCGGCGTACCGAGAGTCTTAAAAGGCCACTTTTGTAGAAATCTTTAACCACACAACAACCTGTCAAATTTAATTTTCATCTTTATCGATGACATATTAGACATATTATTTCGTTAAATCCATTCAAAGGTTGTCTGTAAGAGATTGGCCTGTGCGATAGGACCGCCCATTGTACACTTGTTTTTACAAACGTATTTCCTGTTTTGTTATGAGGTGTACAATAATGTATATAATAAATAAATAAATAATAAATATTAGTTTCAAGGTTGATTGAGAAAATTTTAATTTGACAGTGTCAGGTAGATTGAAGTGCTTTCTGATTCTGCTAAAGTGGTCTTTTAAGCCCGCTGTGGCCCGGCGCGATCTCACGATGGCATGGAGAGACGCTAGGTTGCAATAGTCGAAAGGCACAAAAGGGCTTTTAAGGGCTGCCGTGCTTTTTTGTGTCACTCTGCACCTAAATAGGGAGCGTCTCTTCATCGTTTGGGAACCCCACACAAGACCATAGATCTTCTTGAATCAGGAATAGGAACAATATCGGGGATACTAGGCACTGCTGTCGAGAGGAACTCAATTCTCTCAATTGGGACTGGGAATTCGATGATATATTGCCTGTAATAAATCCTTGAATAGATGTAGGACGTTTTAACGTACTTTCTGAGGCACGGCGAAGTTTTTGTGTTATATTATTTATGTTCGCCCGTCTATAGACAGACCTCTGGAAGCGCTGCTTTACCTCAAAAAATCCACTGGCGCAACTGTTTGCATTTAGCTATGAGCTCATGAGCAAGAATGTAAACAGGTTATAATATTATTTAGCAATTATATTTTTAAAACTAGCTGACCCGTGCAACGTCGTCTGCGTAACATTTTTCATTACTGCTCCGCTCCTTTTGGTCTCAGCGTGATGATATATAGCCTATAGCCTTCCTAAATAAATGGGCTATCTAACACTGAAAGAATTTTTCAAATCAGACCAGTAGTTCCTGAGATTAGCGCGTTCAACCAAACAAACAAACTCTTCTGCTTTATAATATTAGTATAGATATGATCATGCATTTCTGAAACCAACTATTATTCAAGGATACCTCCCGCTCTAAGCGGAAAAGGAGTGTCAGACTCTTACTGACTAAACCCCATCCGTGTTCCTCCTAATGCCCTTTGCGTTCCAGAGCCGCGGAGACTATTTCGAATAAATTCTAGAACCCTGGGATAAATTAAGCAACCCTGGAACAAATTCCACAACCCACCCGTTGTCATAAATTCAGTGAAACAGACAAAAGTAAAATAATACATTTTAGTCTCAATCGATTTGTGATGTTAAATGACCTTATTTATCAAACTAGAAACCGGGTCTTGTCTTGACGTTTAGAGCGTGGGTTGAACCCTTGTTAAGGTTTAAAATGTTCAGATTTTGTATTTTTAAAGGTTATTCGGTGTCTTTAAGAAAGTTTCAGAAATATGTAGAAGAAAAATCTTTGACGTCCTTTTCTGTGTAATAGGTATCCTTTTGTTATTTTTTGACGTAAGAAGGCTACAAATATGCTTTTTTATGTGAGATCATATTATCTATCGGAGGAATACAAAAAATTTAATGGATAAGGAAAATCCACCTAGGTCAGAATATTCAGACACCACTTTACTACACATTACACCAGCCAATGTGCAAGTAACAATAACATTTTTCAGTAATTATTTAAATATTTTCTTTTTATTATTGACTAGCTGTCCCCCACAGCTTCGCTCCCGTCTACTGGCAACTTTCTTATTATTATTTTTTTACATAAAAACTCCTGACCATACCTAACCATTCTCCTGACAATAAAAAACACAACATAAATAAAAAACTAGCGAAATCGGTTCAGCTGTTCTCGAGATTTGCACTTAGCAACACATTCAGCGAATCATTTTTATATTATAGAAAAGATAAGCTCACGTTTGAGCGCAATGTCACACCAAGGGGCTACTCTCTAAGCCTGAAGTCCGTAGTTTCGGGCTTAGTAGCGGGCGTATTCTATTTCGTATCATTCTACGGACTTACGATTAGTCCAGCAGAGCTATTCTGTAACAACATTTTCGTGTCTCGACAGCGGAATCCGAGGTGAGTTTCAAATTCGTATAAATATAAGACCTTATGATGTGTGAAATAAAGTTCACTTTGTAAGCTTAGTCACTCAGGTGAAGTCGATATCGAAATGGTTATTTACAGAATAGACTAGCAGAACCCGAACTAAGAATGAATAACAACACGATTTGACGGTAACTATCTAATCGTGTTGTTATTAATGTGTGTTGTGTGTGATGACGGCACGGTTGGCGTAATGGTTGAGCGATCGGCTGCTGCGTTGCGTGTCGTGGGTTCGATTCCCGCACGGAACAAATATTTGTATGACCTACAGATAGTTTTTCCGGGTCTGGCTGTTTGTGTATGTGACTTTGTACTGTTTGTAAACGCACCCACGATACAGAAGAAATTCTTAGTATGGGGCAAAGATTTATTTATAAACTAGCTTTTGCCCGCGACTTCGTACGCGCATATCCCGTTTTCTCCCGTTCCCGTAGGAATTTCGGGAAATCCTCTCTTAGAGCTCCCCTAAACTCCCCAAGGACCCTATGTGCAGCTTCATACGACCAGTCAGTAGTCTTGGTTGTGTTGTTGCGTTATCTGTCAGTCATTCACTCAGTAACGGAAGAATTTTATAAACCAAAATGAAAATAAAACTAATACCTATAAAAAAGTGAACGTAAATTAGCCAAAACTTATAAAGCTATCGGTATCTAAAAATCTATGCGTACTTCACCTAAAAAGAAATAATTAAAATGTAAACTATTAATAATTTGTAGTTTGAACGAATATTTAATTAAACACTACCAAAATAACTTGTACCTATTTTATAAAATAATAACAAAAGGAATCTTAAAATAAATTATCAAAGACTAAATTATGTATTGTCTGTCAATAAGGTCGAACGCTCTGAACGTCAATTCGCATCAACTGGCAAAAATTGTATGAAGCTCGCGCTTTTGGCCTCTCGCAGGTCAACCTGAGAAGATTGGCTTCTGCTTAACCCGACTTGCCTGTGAAGGCTTTAATATAGTAATAAAGCCTCCAGCCAGGCTTTGAAGCTCGCGCTCGGACGCCCCGCCTTTTTATACCTTCGGTCGCGAGACGCGTCGAGCGCGGCGATCACAGGCGCGACCGATTCTCGAACGTTCGCGACCGGCCGGCCGCACTGCGCGCTTGGCGCCTAGCTGCTAGGGCGGTCGCGAACGTTCGAGAATGTTCGTTTTACGAAGCTACTCGCTAGGTGACTCGCTAGCCTCTAGGCGCCAAGCAAGCTGCCTGCCTGTGCGTTCGCGACCTTAGACAAAAATAATCCATAAAGCATGATTCAGTATTCACGCGCAATGGCTTATTATTAGCGTATTTCATGCATAACTTTGGTGTTTCTATACCAATTTCTATGATTATTTTTTATGGAATAGTTAACAATGTTAACTTTTTTAATTAGGGATAACTGAGAGTGTTATAAACGTAAGAGTAGACAAATATAATCAGAAAGCTTCGAACTGCTAAGCTATCGGGAGTTACACGTGTTATTGTGCGTCAATCATAAAAGATAGACATATGCTGTCGTGGGATATTTTTTACATAATTTTAAGGAGAACATTTCCGTCATACATGATTTCTGTGTAGCTTTAACCATTAAGGTTGCACACGCAACGGAAGCTTAAAAAATGGAGTAACTTCTCCCGTTTTCCCAACATTTCCCTTCACTGCTCTGCTCCTATTGATTGTAGCGTGATGAAAAGTATACCATAACCTGCTCAGGAGTATGAAGAATAATTGTACCAAGTTTCGTTAAAATCCGTCGAGTAGTTTTTGTTTCTATAACGGTTATACAGACAGACAGACAGACAGACAGACAGACAGACAGACAGACAGACACAAAAAATTTACTGATTGCATTTTTGGCATCAGTATCGATCCCTAATCAGCCCCTGATAGTTATTTTGGAAATATATTTCATGTACAGAATTGACCTCTCTACAGATTTATTATAAGTATAGATATAGAAGATAAATAAATAAATAATAAATTGATTCTTAGTGGTTAGATAATACGGAGTAGAATACGCCCGCAGCTAAGCCCGAAACTACGGACTTCGGGCTAAGAGAGTAGCCCCCCAGATGACAAGCGAAGATGTGATCAAGGATGGAGCACGCTTTTCTTGAAGTAACCTATTCACTCTTGACTTGCTATAACCCGGTACCTTTTTATTTCCACTCCTTATCTGTACGCACAGTAAAACTATTCCCAAAAAGTTTATTACATTTTACGTATCGCAGTTATTTTGGGACATTGAGAACAAAAGATAAACAAAACAAAACATTTGGGCAAAACAGGATAAAAATAAATTATTAATGTTAATTACTGCTGCTTTTCGTGGTATCCATACTAAGTACGTACCTAAATGTTCTTTCTTTCATATAGTAGGCGCCACATTAGCTTGTAATAAATTTTATTGACCATTCCCTGATATCTCTTCGTAGAAACCCGAATAATACGTTTTTAAACGGTTTTTCATTATAAGAAAACGCAAAGAATCACAATAGAAATCAATTAAGGACAGCTTTATGTCTTTATTTCTGTTATTGGTATTAAGAAAGTCAACAAATGTGTGTGGCATTTTCTGTCGCCTGCCATAATATCTTACACCAAAATTAAGGGCCAAAGCAAACCCATATTACAGTCAGAAACAAGACTAAACCCACGCATGTCTTAAACTCAAGGATGTGTTAACTTAAAATATTATAACAGTATTACATTTAGAAACAAGATATTTTGTTCCCAAGACTACAGTTACTGGGTCTCTTATTCCGTTGTGTAGGAGGAATGACTTTGATTAAATTAATTCCAGAATTTTAAGATATTTAAAGGGTTGAATGAACTGTATTAATGTACATCCTAATAGAATTCTGACATTAACTGCGTATAAAGTTTGTGTATAACTCGCTTGATTAGAGTGGTCCGTTTATGAGGCTGAGAAATTATTTGAAAATATTTGAATAATTTAAAAGTGCTGATTTTTCAACGGTTCGCTGTGGTTACTATAATAATAATAATAATAATATAATAATAATATCCTTGGACATTTCACACAACGCCATATAGTCCCAAGCTAAGCAACTTAATGCTTGTGTTATGGTAACGAGATGGCTGATAAACTACCTATATACATTTTTTTTTGTAGATACATATTATAGATAGAAAAACACCCAGACTCGGAACAAATACTTGTAGGTCGTACAAATATTTGTTCCGTGCGGGAATCGAACCCGCGACATGCTGCGCAGCAGTCAATCGCTCAACCACTTCGCCAACCGTGTCGTCAGGTTACTGTAGTTCTATCTTACTGTGGTTAGTAATGGTTACTTTGAGCTAGCTCCAACCAAAAGATTCTCGGCATTAGTCGTCTCAAAAACTGCATCGCATATTATGAATTCTATTCCGTGTCGTCGACTCGTCGCTACTCTTTTCATGATAGAAAAATTTGTGAAGTTGCTGTTTCTTTGCTCTTTTAATCTGGAACGTAGTTAATTAATAAGTAGAGCGTAATTTGCTGAATCAACGTTATCGGAGAGCGAACGCATTGGGTTGACGCGATCATATGATTGCCCTAAGTGATACCAACGTTAAAACAATAGAAAATAAAGGCATTGACAATTACGTCATTCCAAAGGACCAAGTTTCAATTCGATCGCCAACCAACATTAAAAAAGCGGTCCATTTCAATATAGGAACCGCAACAATTTAACAAAAACACATTTATCTCTGAGCCATAAATCACGTTGAACCGAAAAGCCTCTATTTAGTGGATAATGTAAAAACTATTAGTAGTAATGCGGGCAGGATTTATTAGTGCCATGCCGTATTTCTACGCATTTTCGGGTCACCTAATATCTGATTTGCCTCGTGGTTTGTATCATGTGACTTTTTGTCAAGGTCTTCCAAAGTATTGTCATAATATACAAAGCCTAAATTGATTAATATTACGAAATTTAAATAAACGTTTTGTTAACGAGGCTACTTGTAACACTTCGTAATAAAATTGAACTTTAGCATTTATAAAAAAAAAAAAAAATTAGAAAAAAAAAAGAAAATAGAAATTAGTTAGATAAATGCTAAAGTCTGTGCATTTTGGTGTTTGTTAATCAATCATGGATGATTGATTTGGATGACACAAGCCGGCCGATTCTGTAAGTATGTCGAAGTGACCACTTGGGTGAATTGATCACGACAAATGCTGAAACTCCATCTTGAATACACACCTACTCACATCGACATTAACTTTTATCAAAATGTTGACATTTAACAATATTTATGAACATTTCAATTATTGTATAGAATTTGACATTTTACAGTGATAGTAGATATTGGTAACTTCTGATTTTCATTACATTGACATTTTATCAATGTTCACGGACCATTCAATTATTTTATACGGACATTTTATAGCGATATCATGTATTGGTAACGTCTGACGTCACATTATTATGACATTTTGATGGACTAGTAGTTTGAAATAAAGATTTATATAATTTCATTTAATATCACCGGAAAATGGAAACTTCATGAGGTAGAATTAGTATTATTTGTTGAGGGGGCAAAGTTGCGGGCATCAGCTAGTACTTACTGAAAAAAAAAACAGCCAAGTGCGAGTCGGACTCGCACACGAATGGATCCGTACCAAAAACTGAAACAAAAGCATTCTATGGAATAGAATAGAATACCCCCCCCTACCCCCTTTACATTTTTAGTGAATGTAATATTTATTATTTGTTTGGCAATACAAAAACACACTCGGTGAACATTTCAATTGTATACCGTAGTAGGTATACTACGTTCTAGAGATACAGCCCGCTGACAGACATGAGTACTTCTCCTTCAAGCACGAAACCCCAAAAACTAGTGAATTTTATAATGATTTCCAAGCAATAATAATAGGTGATCGCAGTAAATCATGGTTAGCAGGATTCAAAGAACTTGATTTAATATTTATCCGCCTTTTACGACACCCACAGGTGCAAACAAGGTCTCCTATACTTCACCCCAAATTTACTGCACCCCTTAAATTAACTGTAACTCCATACATCGCGATAATGGCCTCCAAACTGCCAATAAATCGCCAAAGACTTTTCCCACCTTTAGCTAAAGGCACACATTTCAATTTGTGCCAATCTTTGCCGAAATTCTCGCGGATAGAAGGACCTGAAAACTACCTACTACTTATACCACAGAGCATGGATTCCCAGTGTCTAGTAACGGAAGTGCTGATAAATTCGTAAAACCGAAATAATTATCTGTACTAATATTGTAAAGCTGAAGAGCTGAAGCTAAGAGATATGAGGTGTACAGTAAAATAAATAATATGTAAATATATGGGCGCTTTTGAAAGATCAGTAGATAGGTGCACGGTTGAAATTGGAAGTTTCTTGTGGAGAAGCAACACAAAAAATGTCCATGGATACGTTAACTGATTTTTTAGTAATACATTGTTAATAGAAATGAGACCACGAAAGTCGTCTCATTTCTATTAACAATTTAATAGAAATAAGACCACCAAAGTCGTCTCATTTCTATTAACAATTTAATAGAAATGAGACCACCAAAGTCGTCAGTTTTCTGTGCGACTAAACTTTTTATGTAACCTTAAAAAAAAAACGAATTGTTTATTTTAACACCCATTTGAAATATCTATAAAATACTTTCTTTTTTTTTTGCAGAAGAAGTTTTTTCTTTGTTTTCTTTTTCACCCTTACCAGTTCCCGCCGAGACTATTCTATACTTTCCTAGCTCTGTGACCTATTCTTTTTACGATGTTCTATTGGCGCCGCGTCTGTGAACAGTTACGCGCCAACTTTTTGGGACACTATCCATGATACATCATAATGAAAAAGTAGTTCTGTGTCTATTGTGTTTCCTCGATTTCATTCATCGGAAAAACTGCCTTTGGGTACTGGTTCTTGTAGATTTTATGGTCTGCAACATTCGTATCGAAAATTGGAGATTCGAGTTCAACTTGTAATGGTATCTGTTGTTGTTTTGGTGATTTTCTCTGGTTGTTGTAGTTATGTTAGCCCTATGTTAGTGTTTATGGGCTAAACTGTCGCATATTTTAGTATGTTTTTGTATATGGACGAAAATAAGGCTGTATTTTAGATGTTCGACAACATTTGCTAAGGATATTATTGCTTTTATTTTCGATGGGGTAAAGAGAAACTGTAGTTTGTTTCCTAATTGCTACCTACAACTTGGGTGGTCCTTAAGTCAAGAGCAAATTCTAGGCGACTGTGCTCCATCGCAAACCACATTATCACTTTTTTAACCGACTTCCCAAAAAGGAGGAGGATCTCAATTCGGTTGTAGTTTTTTATGTTTGTTACCTCATAACGCCGTAATTTATGAGTCGATTTGAAAAATTCTTGTTTGGTCTAAAAGGACATACTTGTCGATTGGTCCCATTTAAATATTATCAAAATTGGTTTACTTGGATGATGGTTTTTTGTCATCCAGGTAATGAAATTGCGTATTTTGCTTTCCTGCGATTTTTCAGTAGTGTTGTTTGGTGTGGGGTACCACTAAAAAGTGAAAAATATTTTTTTTTAACAAAAAAATACAACCAAGTTGTTGTATTTTTTTGTAAAAAAAAAATATTTTCCAAATAAAAAAAACACTAAAGTAAAAAATTACTTTAATTTTGGAAGTCGGTGTCAAAATACGAAGAAACTAACAGAAACACCGACTTCCGATGTTAAAGTTATTTTTTTACTTCGTAGTGTTTTTTTTTTGTGTTAGGTGAGATTGGGGTCAAACGCGAACTCACCTGTAATTTAAAACACCGTCCAAGTGTGAGTTTAACTCGTGTGAAAAAGCTTCCAATTAATGAATAATATTTTTTAACATGTTGCTTTAAAATCATAGACTTTTTATTGTATTTTCTGTATTGTGTAAGGTAAATAAAATAAATAAATAAAAAGCCTTTTTATTTTCTATAAATCTTATAAATCAATTTTTATAGTCTAATGTTCGTTACAATTTATAAGTATTATATTCACTATTTTTATAGAAACCCCTTTAGGATATAGGCCTCCTCCAATTTCTTCCATGTTTCCCTGTCCCGCGCTGTTCTGAGCCAGTTGTTCCCCGCCACCGACATTATATCGTCCACCCATCGTTTCTGTGGCCTGCCTATGGCTCTCTTCCCTTGGGGGCCGGTCCATTGAGTACTCCTGAGTGTTAATCGTTGGTCAGTGTATCTCGCCCCATGGCCAGCCCAGTTCCACTTTAGTTTTAGTGCTTGATGTAGCGCATCCGTGAGTCTTGTTTTTTTCTTATTACTTGACTTTTTACTTTGTGGATTCTCCTAAGATTAAGCTTAACATGTTTATTTCCATTGCCCGCTGACAAGTAATTATTTTGTGTATGAACTTATTCGGAACGGTTCAAGTTTGTGTAGGTAAAGACCTATTCTATATTTTCTTTCAAAATATTATGTTTAGTAGTTTTGAAGATAAAAGAGGGACACAGACAACCAAGTGATAGTATATGAGAACCCATAGAAATATTAAATCTATGTGAGAGCCCAAAAATATAGTGATTCTAGCGGAAGTTAACAAACTCATGTTTGTACATAAGCAACGTCAATTTTCGGTTAATTTTATACCACTTATTGAATTTCTAATAAAGACAGTTTACGTAGGTGGCACACGGGTACCTACTGGCATTTCAAATTACAAATTAAATGCTACTTTTGCTCTAAAGAGTAACTTGCTCCCTCAGGATCTCACTTTCATAACGTGTAGGAGGACCACTAATCAAAAAACATGAAGTTAACTTGCTGCAAGGTCTTTTCTGCTGCAGTATAATTGACTACCACATCCTTCATAAAATGCATTTTTTCTTATAAAAGGAAATGCAAAGCCGTCTTATAAAATAACTGTAAGTTGTGCTGAGTTGTGTTGTGTTGTTGTTGTAGTGTTGTTGTATTGTAAGTATATGCTTAACAACTATTGAGGCAACGCATACATGCAAAATATCATTTTTCTGTTCAAGCTGGGCATTTCTATGATTTTTACAAATATTTATGAAAACCTTAAATCCAGTTCGACATACATCTAACTGCCTTACTTCTAGCTACCAGTCTTTTTTTTTTTTTTTTTTTTTAGGGATGGGAAATCATCCAATGACTCCTCCCGCTCTGGGTGTTAGCGGGAGGGAGTGTCAGACTTCTACTGACTAAAACCCATCCATGTTCCTTTATTGCCCTTTGCGTTCCGGAGCCACGGTGTCTCTTGCGAATAATCCCGCGACTCCGGCAGGCGTCGGCCCTTTCGGGCCCCTCTGTGTTGCTGACTCTCTTTGAGGCGCGCGTGGAACACTAACGCGCCGTCGACACGGCCTGTCTAGATGGACGGACGGCGAGCCACCCATAGCTCGCCGTCCACAGGCCCGCGCCTACGGTGGCCGGAGGTCACCAGGTGGCCCACGACGCCCGCGGCGTCCACCACGGCGGCCGGGACGAGAGGGTCTCCTCTCCCGCTCCGCCACCTCCTTCGCTAGCATGACTGCTTCGCAGAAGGAGGCAACGGCGTCCCATTCCGTCTCGCTCCGGACCATGGCTTGGACCAGGGCCGGACGCGAGAGGTCGCCGCCGATCGCCGTTTCGAGGACACGGCGGTGCGCCGCCCAAGCGGGGCACACCTGCACAGTGTGCTCTACCGTGTCCTCTGGTCGATCCTCGCAGTGGTGACACCCGGGCGTTTCCTCCCGCCTGATTCGGTGCAGGAACCTCCCGAAACAACCATGTCCGGTGAGGACCTGCGTCAGGCGGTAGGTGAGGACGCCGTGGCGCCTCTCAAGCCACTCCTCAAAGAGGGGACTTACCGCCGCTATCGTGGCGTGCCCTTTCTAGCTACCAGTCTGTATCTTGATAACTATATCCTGAGGGTCTTTAAGTTACAATCACCGGCACGGATCTTGAGCGCTGACCTTCATCTGCGCAAAAGTGAGTTATTGAGTCTCTTTGGTGGTATGAAGTGAGGCGCGGAGGCGCAGGGGCGGGGAAAGTGCAGTGATTGGCCCGTAGCGCATCGCGCGTCATAGCCGTCACTCGTGATTCGTTCTTTACTCTTGCTGCACGTACCTCACGACGACGTTTTATTTGTCATAAGGTGTACAATGCGCAAAGCGATCCCCACTCTTCGGCCGAGCGCTCAAGAACCGTGCCGGTATCTGTACAATTGTGAACAGATAAATTTTAGGCAAGCATGCTCCATCGTGGACCTAATCATGCCATCAGTAAGATAGAAGTAACACAAAAAGACGTTGAGACAGATAGTTAGGAAGACGAGAGATACCAAAGGTGTCCACCAGAGGATTTCGTACCCAAAGGCTAACCAACGGAACCTACTACTAAGCCTCCGCAGTTCGTCGCGCGTTGTATCTCAAGAACCGAAGTAGGTAGACAGTTGATTAGATATACATATATAGGTAGATAGTGATTTTCACAGATTGTGTATTTCTATTGCCGCTGTAACAAAAAATAATAAAAATTAAGGTTCGGGATCCCTTCGTATGCGAGTCCGACTCGCTCTCGGTCGTTTTTTTTTTATACGGGCATTCGAAACTCTAAAAGATCTCTAAAATGGTTCAGTAGTCCAAACAAAAAACTTGAACTGCACCGGCACAGTAGATAAAAAGAGACAGTTGGAAATACTCACTTGCATATTTAAATATAACGATGGGTACATACATAATGCATCGAAACATGCAAGTCAACGGGAATTTGCGCGGGTGGTACTCGCGAACAAATCAATATGTAACGAATAGAGATGTTGGTCGAATCCAAGTTAGATACACTGTGTATCTTGTTGGGTTATGTAAATACACGGATTTAAAGTATTCTAGCTTTTGCCACGGCTCCGCGGTCCTGTGGCGTTGCTCACAGAAACACTAGTAGTCCAGTTTCAATTTGCTTGGTTCCTTAGAGTCATAGCGTGATTTTAAATAGCATATAACTCTTTCTTAAGAATTCGGTTATCAAATTCAGAAGAAAAAAAATCTACACACTTACTCAAATACTGACTCCTATTTCACTGCTTCTAGGCACATAAAGCAGTAGCCAGCCCCCACATAATATATCTGGCTAGTGACCCTTTAGCCCCTATGAAAATCGAGCACGACGCAAGAATAAAAAAAAACATCTGAGCACGACGCAAGAACAAAATATATCCTTCAATTCCCACTAAAAATGTGCTACTGAAATTTTGAAAAAAATTTACTATGTATTTACTATGTTTGTACTTGAAAAAAAAAACTGTTTAGTTCTATTATATTACAAAACCTGTTTTTGGGACAAACTTTCACTATACATTCCTAACCACTGCAACTCCTGAAAGCCAGAATCAACAGAAAAACGCCTAATCAATAAAACCCATCGAGTCCCAGAAAAACGATACAACAGAAAAGTACAGCGGAGGAGAAGGAAAAAATATAATTAGTATTCATTGTAAATGGTCGGTAACTGGCTTTCTCTTAAGTAAGACGTCAAGTGTTTTACACTACAAAAATATCAGAATATTTTCAGCTCGTGTTACCTAGAAAAAACAAGCCAAGTTTGAGTCGAGCTCGCATACGAAAGGTTCCGTACCATAAACAAAAAAAAAAACACGTTCCTTGTATGTCCCAATCCCCTTTAATTTTTATTATATGTTGTTGTGGCGGCAATAGTAATACACACTCTATGAACATTTGAACTATATACCTATTACGGTTCTTGACAGCCCGCTGACAGAGGGACGGACAGGGAGCCCTAAAAGCAGTCATTGAAGTAAAAACATAACTTACGGAACATGATTTTGCACTAAATTATTTTTCGAAGCGTAAAGGTTAAATAAACAAGTGAAGTGGAATGGTTAAATAATAAGCGTTCCTAGCTAAAATATTTGGTACAGCAGTTGATACCAACGATTCAATTATAGTTTACATAAATAATTTGTAGGAATAAAACAACACATTAAACTGGCCTGAAATACGACGGGATTTATTTTGTAAAATGGTTTTATGATGATTTGCTTATGATTTTATAAATAATATTCGCACAAAATCGGTTCTCGATTCGAATCAACATCGTTTCCTACTCATGTTTTTCCTGATTAAAATTGTGGACCAAAAAGAATAATTATTTTAAATACTTGTACCTAATATAAATAACTCGTAAAATTTGAATAAACTGAGGAGCTCGTGGCTAAATAATAACAGCCACACAGGTCGATCTTCAAGGTTAAGCAACGCTTGCCGAGGTTGGTCTGTGGATGGGTGACCATCTTAACATACCGAGTTTCCTCCGTGCCTCGGAAAGCACGTTAAGCTGTTGGTGGCTATCATTTGGAGATCTTTGGCAGTCGTTACGGATTGTCAGAAGCCAGAAAAATCTGAGACCAGTCTTGCCAAGGAGTACCGTGTTACCCAGTTAATGGGTTGTGGAGGTCTGGTAGGCAGCCGCTCCACGTAAAATGGTATTCAGCTGAATCCGGTTTGACTGGAAGCTGACCCCAATATAGTTGGGAAAAGGCTAGGCAGATGATGACCTAATTTAAATAACTGAAAGCCCCTGAAGTGGTTAATGTGTAGTACAACATTAGGAACCACTTTTGCGTCAAACACTGAAATCGCGAGAAACAGCGGCTTACCAAAATATTGAAACCTCGGATTTAAAATTTCGCGATTTGTAATAAAATGTTTTCAAAAATTCTAATAACCGCCTTAATAATTTCTGAAATGAAATTTTGAAGTTCAGTTGATTAAACTCTACTTCAGCCTGAAAACCTATCAAACTTTGGCACGGTAATTAGTTTTGACATTCAATTATACTTACTGTGTTAAGAAACTGGTCCTGACAAAACTAATATTCGAGGCACAAAAAATCTTCTTACAACTCTGCATTTCATTTACAGGTCTAGCGGTACCATTTGTGGAACTGACAGTGACCCACGCTTCAGTGCTGACTATCCTGGCGATCAGCTTCGAGCGGTACTACGCCATCTGCGAGCCACTGCGCGCCGGGTACGTGTGTACTAAGACGCGGGCGACACTAATCTGCGCGCTAGTGTGGTTCTTCGCTGCATTGTTCACCAGGTACTTTTTAGTGACAGGCGGTCAATGATGGTACTTTGGGTTTTTTATAACAATAGTGTTTGAATTGAAAAAATAAAGACTCCGGCAGTCAGGTGCGATGCGGCAATGCTATTCTGCGTGTCACTGGCACGACAGCGTCTCAGAACATAAAGTTTTTTTTATTTAAAAAAATGCTGTCTTAAATGCTATTGTGTTTTATGGACCATCGTTGACCACTTTTCCTAGCTATAAGCAACCAAAAATAGCTCTAAGTTTTTTTTTGTTAAAATTCGAAGTGATTTTTCCAAAGCACTGATTGGTCAAAATTGCCATTTATAACAAGCAAGACGTGAAACCAATTTGTAAAAAATGTTGTTTGTTAAACTTGCATAAGATCGTGTTATTTTTTGCATCGTGAAGCCTGGTGCTAAAGTGATTAACAATAAAAGGTGCTATGTGTGCGTTTATTCAGTGGCGTTACTTTGTGGTCGGTGGGTCATGCGAACAAGATTTTGGGCCCCCATGCTCTAGACCAAAGGTTTCTGGGTCTGAAGATATGAATAAAAAATAATGTGTTATTTGCCGACACTGCTACTGCTGTGTCGCCTTGCCTTCGGGACCCAGGAGCATTGAACCCCTATGCTATTTACGCCACTGGTTTATCTACTGCGTTTGGACCGCAGAGAGCAAACACCGAAACCGCAGCTTTCTTAACAAGTTTTACACTTTTGCTATTAACTGTACACCCAACAACTGGACGATGGGCGTAAGTTCCGCTTTAAGCTAAGATTTAAATAACTTTTTGTAAAACAAATTATTGGCATTGAAACTGTTGTTCTACTAGTACTAGTATTCTCGTTTCGAAATGCCACAAGGCAAACGTTACTTTTAGTTTCCAAAATATTATGGATGTTAAGTCAGGACAGCTGAGTTTTTGTCTTTAATTCCCTTTTTTCAGCAATTTACTGGTGAGTCAATGACCTACATTGCCATGCCAAAACGCAACTACTATGGTAATTCATCATATTCAAAGGACGAATCCATTTTATCCTTTTCGCGGATTTTAGGACCAGATATTATCTGAAATGGGGCTTTATATCCTCGAGGGTAGAAAAACATTATTCATGTGTCGATCATTTTGACGAGTTATTGGCATGTGAATGTGAAAGCTAATACATTTTCGCTGTCTCTCTAAATCCCAATATGTAGATACGTCAAATTATTGGAACATAAATCATGATCAGTGAAGAGAAAAACCCTTTTCATAGAATTTTCATATTTGTTAGCGTAGGATTTATAATCTTTACTACATTATCTGGAATAGTTTCTGTATCAAAGATATTTTTTTCTGTCTTCTGCTAGAAGTTTTGCCCTCGTATAGGTCGATGACAGTCCCAAGGGAACACACTTCCGAGGACAAAATTACGTTTGTCCTGTTCTATGCCCTTTACCAGGAAACAGTCTAGCCGTTTCAACCAAAACTGACCTTAACACGTTAAAGTAAATCGACAAACAGACAGACAAAAATAAAGTTTTACTTTTTCCAGTGACTGCACACGCGTGGAAGTCCACAGAGAACCCACAGGAACGCACCTACTACCGGGAAAAATATCCATGTTTCTAAGGTCCAATTCCGTTCAGCTGTCAAGGTATAATATTGTTAAATAAACAAATACCCTAATTGACCTCCAAAGAAACAGACTTTTATAATAATTATCAGAAGGATAGTTTGAGGTTCAAAGAAACTATCTTTCAAAAAAGAGATTTCAAGAAAGCTAAGTTTGAGCTAAACTGTGCTGAAAACTTCGTCTTAACTTCAAACTGAGACCAAAGCTCCATTTTCACTTGCTGCACTTTCCTAACTCTTTGTTCGTCTTACACATTGGTTCATTTGCCTCCATAATAAGTTCCTCATAGAACGCCACACACTCCGGCAAAATTTCAACGTCGTTTGCAATAGGGTTGTGACCGAGATATTCCTTCACCACTGCAAATGCGGAAGTTTTTTTATAAGGTGGGAAATCATCAAATGACTCCTCCTGCTCTGTGTGAACAAAAAGGGAGAGTCCGACTCTTACTTACTCAAACCCATCCGGGTTCTTTCAAATGCTTTTTGAGTTTTAGGGCAGCGATGATTCTTTCCAACCAAATTTCGCAACCCTTGTTGCAAGTCCTTCCGCTCTGGGCAAAGCAGAAAGGATCGTCAGACTCTTACTGACTACAACCTAGTTTCTCCTATTCCCTTTGCGTTCCAAGGCTTCGGTTACTCTTTCGAACGAATTCCGCAACCCTACATTTCTACCTGCCACCAAAGTATTTATTTGATCAATAAATTAAACATGCGTACGAGTTGATTGATCGCAGCCTTTCATCCGATAAATGGGCTATCTAACACTGAAAGAATTTTTCAAATCGGATCAGCAGTTACTGAGATTAGCGCGTTCAATCAAACAAACAAACAAGCTCTTCTGCTTTATAATATTAGTATAGATATCACTGCCACTGTCTGGGCCAGTTTTAAGAGCGCAACTACTTACTGGCGATTTATTTTATAATCCACAAAAAACGTTGATACCGTTTCTTTTTTGTAAAATTTAGTTGCTGATTCATCTACTTCTTCACAAATAATAGGGAATATGCATGAAAAAAATATTTATAATCTATGCAGTTTATCTACAAATATACAAAAATATAATACTAACAGTGAAAATAGAACCAAAATTGCTCGAAAAACAAACGAAATATAATCATTATAAACAAATATATCTGTCCCTCTCGCGAAAACGCTGTTTTCTATGGTAGCTGTATAGGCGTCATGGACTTTGACGTCAAAGTTCATATCGGACTTCTCTTTCTAATTGTAGTCTTTGAATCTTTATAACTTCATCGCTGATGAAGATATTTAAAACATAATTTCATGATTGTTTACTAGAGCTAATAAATATTTCATTTTGCTAATAAAAAATTCGCATGCATATTCCCTATTGTGGGTTCATCTTTTTTCCTCGGTCGTTTAGATGGCTGTCCTTACAACCCTGATTCCCACACACTAAAACTTACATATTCAGCATTTCCTTGGCATTTTATTGATGTCTTCATTTCATATTCTCCGTTTATTCGAATCGGATGCTGTTACTTGCACTCCTCGCATTGAAATCTAAAACTCTCCATAATATAGGTTTTAACTATTCAATTTGTAGTTTTAGAGTAGCTTATTTTACAGGGCTATGTCCTCGAGTAAATTGACTAAAATCGTTTGAATATTTAGGAGGAGATTTTGCTAGGCATGTCTTTATGTATTTACGCATAGGCATGTCTTTATGAATGTGCTAAATAAATATTATTTCTTTCTTTCTTTATATAAAATGCTTTCAAATGTTAAAAGTTCTTTTCAAAAAGTGGTTTTGTATATTACGCCCTTCATGAAAAAACTCGCAATATTTATACAATTTTTTCTTTTCATCTCTGAACGCTCGTAAGTCCCCAATTAGGGTCAAAAGCAACTTTTTATTTGTGTTGATTGCAATGTGATTATTACCTTTTACATCATAGAGAATTCGTCTTCTTGTTTGAGGTAAAATACCGCGTGTATCTGACATCGACGCACAAACGATTTCCATGGGTCCAGGGCATGATTCTGGCGCGTTAGTGTTCCACGTGCGCCTCAAAGAGAGTCAGCACACAGAGGGGCCCGAAAGGGCCGACGCCTGCCGGAGTCGCGGGATTATTCGCAAGAGACACCGTGGCTCCGGAACACAAAGGGCAATGAAGGAACATGGATGGGTTTTAGTTAGTAGAAGTCTGACACTCCCTCCCGCTACACCCAGAGCGGGAGAAGTCATTGGATGATTTCAAATCCCTAAAAAAAAAAAGGTTAAAGGTAGGTTAATGGCAAAATATAGGTATATGAAAGGATTTGTTTTTGTCATCGAACATTGAACTCATTTGGATTATCTATCGAAGATTCTTCTACTATAGTCAAACGTAATTTAGGTACCTACTCAACCTACAAAATTTTGAACAAACAACTCCATTCAAGACAAAACTCGCAATTATTAGGCATCAACAGTTTTCTTATTATGGAAATTCATTGTTTACGAGTGTTTGGAACTATACTTAGGACTGGAAGACATCATACACCTACGCTCTCATTGAGAGGAGATCAAATTATTTTATGACTTGGTGCCATTGTCAAAGTTTCACAAACAAGCATAATTTTGACTCTGTGATAATGGAGATAATCTCGGTGTGAAAATGAACATAATAAGAGCTTAGGATTTAGATTTGGAACCCGTACTAAAGCAGAATATTACTAACTTTTGCCCGTGACTTTGATCGCGCATATCTGGGGGCACGGCAGTGCCCCGCCAAGTTGAGCAAAAAAGCGGTACAGCCGTTCCCGTTCCCGTAAGAATTTCGAGAAACCCTCTCTTAGTGCTCCCTTACGGAGTATAGGGAAGCTACATTCCAAGTTTCAGCTGCCTGCGACCAGCTGTTTCGGCTGTACGTTGTCTGTCATTCAGTCAGTAACGAAAGAATTTTATTTATTAGGATTATTTTGTTTTAAAAATATTTGATTTTAGACTTAATATGAGGCACTTTTTAAATACAGTCATGAATAGCGAAGACACATCTGCGTTTTATTCAAGTTGAAAACCTGGGTCAGGATTTTCCTTTAGAATATCACTATTTAGCTTTCAACTACGGCTACCATGAGGATGGCACTGACAAGTCAGAGAAGGAGAGCTGCCGGTCAATTCTATAGACATGGCTTGGATGAGGTCATTACGAAGTGAGATATCATTCCATCTGGATTACTTGGATTGATAGTTCACTTTCTGATCACTTCACCCAAGCCTTCACTTCGACATGCTAACAAGAAAAGAAAAGAAAGAAAGAAAATACGTTTATTTCGCCAGAAATGACGCACAAACACAAAATAAAATCAAATTACAAACAAAAAAATAAAAACCTATTCTATTCGTAAAAGTCGATTGACACTATGTCAGTACCAGGCATAACATCTCTGGTCACACCACAGACAAAACCGACTAAACCGAGCATAGTTCAACATTTGTCTATGGCATGACGTACGGCACTGACAAATTGACAAGTGACAACTTAACAACATAATACACTAACAAAATCAAAATAAACATAGAATGTGGTTACGAACATATTTAAAAATTAAAAATTGTGCGTCGCATCCGAGCGAGAATCTGTAACAGAATCATATTAGGACCACATACTACTACATACTACTGGTCTAACAAAGACGCAACAAACCGAATGTGTCCTTATTGTTTCCTGCCAAGCAGTTCAAGACGATCAATGTTTAATATGGCGTCGTTTCAGCCATCTTGCTACTATTTGCAGTATTGCAATTCCCACTTCCAATACGGAATGGATCCTTGTATTAACGTTTTTAGTTTCGCTTAGCTTTTATGGAGCGATCGCTGGGCTATGATAGTGTTCTTTGGCTTAAATAATTTCAATTGGATGGGAGAAAGATCTTGAGTTTAAAGAGTGTCCGGATGTTTTTTTTAAACAGTTAATACTATCGAGGTTCTTGTGTATCACATTTTTGACTATATAAAGAAACAACTCGCAATTTTTAAGGGCGGATTTCATCAATCTGAAACTGATCGCGATCAACATACGAACCACGTTTACGGTGTCATTATTTTCTACTAGCTGACCCGCGCAACTTCGTTTGCGTCAGGATGCTCCGCTCCTATTTGTCTTAGCGTGATGATATATAGCCTATAACCTTCCTTGATAAATGGGCTATCTAACACTGAAAGAATTTTTCAAATCGGACCCGTAGTTCCTGAGATTACCCCCTACATACAAACATACAAACTTACAAACAAATTTTACCTCTTTATAATATTAGTATAGAAAACACTCATGATTAATTAGATTTTCAGACGTTCAAAAATCTTAAAAAGTACTGCAACCCCACCCTAGCTTTTAAAATTCTTCCAATTGCGATTGAGAATGTGTTCCGTAATTGTGGCATGTTTTAAGAAAAATTGCTAATGCAGGTAGGTATACCAAATAAATAAAGTGTATCCAGGACATGGTCTACCCGTGTGCCGTCAAGTTGCATCGAAATCCATTTAGTCGATTTAACAAAGATATAATGCAAACAGATACTTTTGCGTTGAAATTGTAATGCACAGTCATTTTTTTTTTAATTGGTCCCCACTATGAATTTCTCCTGTATCGTGGGTGCATTAACAAATCATAGAAACTCACATACAGACACAGCCCGACCCGGAAAAACTATCTGTAGGCCAGACAAATATTTGTTCCGTGCAGGAATCGAACCCGTGACGATATTTTACAATTCCAATTTATCTGTTCCATACATTTTTGGATAAAATTCCCATAAAAACTTTAGTCCTTAGATTCACAGGCAACATCATCCAAAAATAATCTAAAGTAATATTATAAAGCAGAAGAGTTTGTTTGTTTGTTTGTTTGGTTGAACGCGCTAATCTCGGGAACTAGGTACTGGTCCGATTTAAAAAATTATTTCAGTATTAGATAGCCCATTTATCGAGGTAGGTCATGGCTATCATCACGCTAAGACAAATAGGAGCAGCGCAGTAATGGAAAATATAACGCAGGCGAAGTTGCGCGGGTCAGCTAGTACATTTATATAAAAAAGTGTCACTAGTAACAGCGTTGTTTGTCTATACTTCTACAGCTACTTAGGGCGGATTTCATCAATCTGAAACTGAACGCGATCAACGTAGGAACGACGTTTACGAGCTGTCAGCGTCATTATTTTCTATGGAATATTGACACTGACAACTCTTGAACGCAGCTTGATTGCGATCAGTTTTGTTGGTGAAATCCGCTCTTAGTAGTTCCATAATCAGTTTTATCTGGTGTATTTTTTTAAATACAAAACGGGGAAACTCTTGGCCCAAAACTCACCTGATGGAAAGTGATGATTAGGCCGAAGATGGAAGCGAGTTTCACCTGGAATCCTCTTACACAGAGGAACTGGCTATCATACCTCTAACTACCGGAACACAACAATGCTGTTAACATTGTTGTTATGGCGACAGACTTAGACATGATGGTGGTAGCTTGCCAGGCGGACTTAGAAGAAGTCCTACCACCAACCAAACCGAGCAAAAAAATTTGCCCCCGCTGGGAATCGAACCCGGGACCTCTGGGTCTGAAACAGGTGGCATAACCACTAGACCACGGAGGCGGTTAGTGTCACCTGTTTAGCACCACCCAGGGACCACGTGTAGGGATTCGCTGAAGGGTATTCTCCTACGGGTGATTCGGCCTCCAAAAATATCCAATACAATATTTTACAATTCCAATTTATCTGTGCCATACATTTTTGGCTCGCTGAACTAAGATTCCCATAAAAACTTTAGTCCTTATATTTACAGGCAACATCACCCAAAAATAATACATCCATATAAAAAAAACTAGCTGACCCACGCAACTTCGTCTGCGTCACATTTTCCTTTAATGTTCGGCTCCTTTTAGTCTTAGCGTTATGATATGTAGCCTATATCGTTCCTCGATACATGGGTTATCTAATACTGAAAGAATTTTTCAAATCGGACCAGTAGTTCCTGAGATTACCCCCTACATACAAACTTACAAACAAATGTTACCTCTCTATAATATTAGTATAGAATGATATAGAAGTATAGATATAGATGTGTCACTAGTAACAGCGTTGTTTGTCTATACTCTTACAGCTACTTAGTCTTTGGCTTCAACAAACTATATTTCCGACAGTAATTCTGTTTCCAATAGAGACAACTTATTTGGTGCTCTTTGAGTCAGGTCGCGAAGTCTTAATGTTGTTACACTTCGTATTATTGTTCGACATGTTAGTTGAAAAGAGGCTTATTTCTTCCTTTCGAAAATGTTTCTAAGAAGAGCTGTTTGTATGTTCATTAACAAGTCGGTACTTGACAGGGCTAGACTTGCTCGATATTGAAGTCTTTCAGTCGGTAACTTATGTGACTTGCACTTACGCAATATGTCAGTGGCCTAGCTAGGGGAGGAGTCATTTCGTGCTCATTTCGCTTACTCTTACCACACTGCACTTCTTTTTAACCAGTACTGACGGGGAAATTTGACATGCTAGTTGGTTTTTATTGACCCGGAGGAAAATATTGCGTGTTAATATTGTTTTTTTTTGTGTTTGTGCGTCAACTCTGGCGAAATAAATGTATTTTCTTTCTTCTTTTTTTCTTTTCTTTCTAAATTACGAATAGTTGTACAAAAACCGCGTATCAGTAAGCGTAGCGGATACGTGAGTATAAAAAATAACTGAAACAAGCTGGATGAGGAAAGGACCAGCCTATTGCTTCTAATGGAACAGAACTAGAATTTCTAGAGGGTACGGGACTTTATGAGTTAACCACTTGAGGTGAGGTCCAGTTTGAGAGGCTCCAAAGTATTTTTGGGGGAAGATCTCTATCATACTTGATTTTTTTTTACTAAAACCTAACTATTTTCAAGACATAACGGAGATAAAGTTCCAAGAAACCTGTTAGGTATATTATTGCTGGTATTTTAGAAATTCAACTAAGAACTTACTCCGTCTTTTCTCTAACAAAATTAGTTCCACAATAACTTTTTCACTCGACCTAAATATTTCTCGAACAGTTTAACGAGTTGAACTATAAACCTCAAGTTTTGGTCCTCGTGAACAATTCGGACATATTGTCCAAGCTACTTTATAGTTTTATACATAGAGCACGGAAACTCCACAGCTGGCACTGCTCGAGAGGACATTGTCAAAACTTTTCATACAAACCAAGCGTGTCCGTGAGTGTTACCATTTACTCATAGAAATTGATGGCCAGTGACAATTCCGACTTTGAATAGAACAACTAAAATGTCGATCCGCCCTGGATTTGCACCGTGTGTGCAAATTATATAAACAAACCTCTCTGGTTTATTGCTTTTTCTAGTATGTAGTGTAGCGTCTATATTTAAATACGAGATTTGTTTTCTTTCACGACTGTGAAAAAATAAAAAGAGGGTTTTGATGGTTTAGTGCTGAGATGATGTTTCTATTCAAATTGTCTCTGGTCACTTTGTTCTTTGTCATATTTTATTGTACTGAGCGTTAATTCCCGAAATTATAATGAAACGTTGCATCGTAGTCGCGTCGTAATCGTCGTTGTTTGTCAAAAACAACTTAAAATCCATGCATTTTCAATACGAATACGAACGTTGCTTATTTGGCCCTCTTATGACGAGTGGTCAAACAGTGTTTTTGTTTCATTCTATCTATCTTAGTCGTTCCTTACTCTGTGATTTCATAGCTGAATGAGCGCCGGCTACATATTACTACGCCAAGCTATAAAACAGCTGGACGTTTGTCATAACGTTACTTGCAAGGCTCTTCGCTTTGCATTTTATTGGCTGGCAACACTAAAAGCTAGGGTTGCCACCATTCGCAAAATTGGTTCTAAATTGTTCATAATAGTTGGTAAAAGTTTTGGCGAGTTCCATTTGTTAAACAGTTTTTTGGTTTCGTTCTATCTTTCTTAGTCGTTCCTTACTCTGTGATTTCATAGCTGAATGAGCGCCGGCTACATATTACTACGCCAAGCTATAAAACAGCTGGACGCTTGTCATAACGTTACTTGCAAGGTTCTTCGCTTTGCATTTTATTGGCTGGCAACACTAAAAGCTAGGGTTGCCACCATTCGCAGAATTGGTTCTAAATTGTTCATAATAGTTGGGAAAAGTTATGGCGAGTTTAATATCGGGATTTTGTAGGAGTTTGTTCGTTTATGAAAGTTGGAGCGGTTTAATAAATTAGTGTTAATAGTTGTGTTGGACTTTCTAGTGTTAGTAAAGTTCAGTTAAACAGACCTTTTGGTATGCTTTCAAAGTATCTAGGTATATGAGTTAGCATCTAATAGTGTATGTAAATTTGGCTGATTCCTGCTACTCCACGACTAAGCGCATAATTTAATTCCGCCAAGCCTGTTTCATCATTGGACCACAAAACGTACGGCGATGCGCCACCCATACAAGATGGACATCCCACCCACACGCACAAAACGTTTTGGAACACATTCATTGTGCGTACAGCTAAGGAGTGGAATTCCCTGTGTTTTCTGATAGCAACAACCTGGGAGTCGTTAAGTCAAGACTCCCAGGGAGCCTTTGTCGTCTCATCCTCATCCATACAGGCTTTGCATAGTGGTTTGTACGTAATAGTGTAATGGAGAATTTGAAAAATGTTATTACAAATTCCACTGTTTACCTTCAAGTCACACAGCGTTGATAATTGGAAGCTGCACGTTCAAAAACATTATTTTTCTTATAATCAAAAATATCAACACAATTCCAAAGCCCTAGTTACCCACAAAAGGCGTTCTAAACAAAACAACACACATTTCCGAGGAACCATAATATTCTTTTCACAAAGAATCCTTACAAACGAGAAGACTGGCTTCTGCAGTACATTATTCTAAAGAATTTTTAATACCACAGCTTATTGGAGTTCTACACGAGACGTTTGTACCCTATATTGGTTCCGAGTTTAAATAATAGATGGCGCTTTGCAATAAACCATATTGGTCGTCTGTCGTTCGTTCAGTTCAATTGTTTGAAAGTTCTGTTTAAAGGAAAGAATGGAACTATTTTTGATTTTAAAATTCTGTTGTTGTAGCGGAAAATTATTGCAGATATTTTATTGTTGGGCTCTGTTATCGACATTTTTGTAAATGTTAAATCCATAATAACTACGGAGATGCCTTGTAGTTGGTACATTTAAAGTTATTCCCTTTAGTATTGAAGGACTAACTGGTCCTTCTAGTCAAAAAATACTAGTTTATGTGTTAACTCATCCTAAATTTAAAAACTTCACATCTGGTCGACATCAAGATTTTTTTTAAAACGTTCGTAAAATTTGAATAGTCGGTTATAGGAGTAGGAGGATTTTATTCAAATTTTAATTCACCCTTTCAGATTTACGATACGCCACGCATATTTTGCTCATAAACTGTGATGATAAAAAGATTTGTTTTCAACAATAAACTAAAACCCTTTGAGAAACAAGGTTCGTACAGTTTTGCGCTTGACTTTATGAATGTTTGTGACAGCTATTGTGTGTGTTATGCTTTATTTGTCTATTTGTTTGTTTGTTTTTGCACTGAAAACATATTTAGCATACGCCACTGCATCATTAATACCGTAAATTTAAAATGTTTTAATTTTGCTGGTGCTGGATTAAGTTTCGCCAATGTTACCTATTTGTGTTTTCAGAATTGTCTTAAATTGAACAAAATATCATGATGCGTTGAAAGAAAATTAAACTGAAAATACAGTGATAGTAGATAGGCGGAAGTAATATACAACGTGGCATTATCTACCAGTCAACCTTTTGGGTTTGGCTATGGTAGGTATAGCAAAAATATTATTATTCTAATGTAAATTAGATTAGTAAAGTTTACTTTAATTTTAATATTCATAGTTATGTTGAAGTCGAATAACAAACACAATTACTCATTGTTATCAATTTCATTTTCAATTTACACCTATGACTATTAAAAACTGCAAAGTCAATTAACTTCATACATCATGTTGACAGTTAACTGACCTGAAACATGAAATGACGTCCAAAAGCAATAGGTTCGCGACCTGTCCCCATTTGAGCACAGCAGCGATATTTAGCTTGATAAGTGAGCTTTTTGCAAGTCACCGTTACAAATGGATATAACTATGACAATATTAATTGAAGTTTGTACAAAGTTTTTTGTTAATATAATTTATTATGGAGTAGAAAAACTGGACAAGTAGACTATGTCACTTAACCTCAAATAGGGCACATGTTAAAATTGGGTAAACAATAACATTGACGGTTATGGTGCCAAAAACTTAAATAAAAACACAGCTGTTCCCGCGGACAGCCATGTACGGTCGCGTTCGTTTAGACGTTGACTCTCATCCTACATGTAATACAGGCTATGGGAATTTTCTTGCCCATTTGGTACTGGGTTAAGTAACAGGTTAGGAGAACTGAGGAGGTCATTTTATAGTTTAGATTCATACTAGATGCTATCCGCGGGTCCACCCGCGTTGTATTAGTAAGTACTTGTCTCTTATAAATATTTATTCTCAGCCTAAGCGCTATTATGATATTGGTATATTACTGTAAAATATTATCAAAACAGTAACAAATATCCATCCTCAAAAAAAAAAAACACGTTTATGATAGAAAACTAATAGGATAGAATTGAAAAAAGTTATTTATTTTTGCACTGGTATACCAGGTACTAAATTTAATAAACCCTTTTTTTGGTTTTCTGCAATAGTATCACAATAAAACTATAAATCAGATTATACTACTTATTTAAAATAATAAAATTTACTATCTTGACAAATACGTGTTGTCATGACATTTCTGAGTGTATACTAAATATGTTTTCATGTTTTTCACTAACTGCTTGTGACGCACTATCATATTTTTTTATTGAATTTTTGTGCACGCCTTTTTTCACGTGTTTGTTTGTCTTTGTTATCGTTGTGTGTGTTTTATGATATATGACAAATAAAAAGTATTTATGAAAAATGTAAAAGAATAACTTTACCTTTCAAAATGCAAACAATAATATTGAAATATATTTCTACTAGAAAGCAATGAATCATGTTTATTTCAAAAAGATAAGAACATAAAATTAATAGAATGCTTGCAGAAAGCATTCATAAATATACAAAGTAATGTGACAGGTAAAGTTAAGTTTTAACTGACTCTATAGTTTTAATAATAAATTGTTTATTTTATGGGACTATTCGTTTTAAATATGTTTTACCATTGTTCATCGAGTTCAAACGATAGCATTTTCGCGTAAGATACAAAAATACAAAATCTTGACATTCAGATACATGCACATCGGGTTCGATTTTGATGAAAACTAAAACTGCATCATTCTTTTTTTTTAAACCAATGTTACTAGCCTAGAAGCTCAGACCTCGCTTATATTCGCCAAAATAAATAAAATCTGCAAAATTAATCTTAACACATTTTTTGAAAGCTCACATAGATAAAGCTGATAATATCCAGCATTAGGCGTCGAAATGTATGCTAAGTACTCTGGGTAGTCAATTACCTACACCAAAATAATCATAAATACAGATCGATCTACTCCAAAATAACCACAAAGGAATAAAATCATTTTTTTACCAACTAAAACATTTTTTTCAATTAAAGAAACATGAATGTTTAATGTTAGCAAATCATCATTAAATAACTATCTATTAAAACAAAAAGGCATGCCCATTGAACAGAACAAAGAGCGGGCGTATACCGTACCAAAAGATGCTGACCAAGTTCTAATACAAATGAGTCATTAGCACAGCCTCCCAAATTGGGCACGACCTGCTTTCTACTTCCAAAAATATTTAAGGCTCATCCATTACATAAAAACAATAAACATGGACGCTTTGGTTATGAGGACCATCTATCATGTTCAACGAGATTGAATAACGACCGCCATTTTGTTTCATTTAATTGCTTCTATGAGAAAAAAGGTTAAAAATTTAAATCGGAGTTTACACTGTAGTCATTTTATACCCCTCAAGATAGAAAATTATGCGTTAAATATGAAGAACAATTTTAACATCAAGGAAGGGGACACGATTGTACCAAAAGTCGACATAATGTTAAGTGGTTAAATTTGGTATTATCACTTTACGCTGGTTTTTAGCTCTAGATCAGCATTGGTTAGATTGATTTAGATATAAGCAAAAGCAATAAAAAAACGTTATTCAGAAAGAGTCCATTAATTTATTTTTATACCAAAAACATAGTCACAAGTACACCATTGATCCTAGTTTTGTTAAAATACTGTTTATTTAGACTAACCTACGAAATATTTTAGAAACTCAAACCATATTCCAAAAATAAACACACTTAAAAACTACGGAATTATTCGCATTTGCGTCCATAAGGCGGAAAATGAGGGCGTTATTAAAAACGGTCGATTAAACATAACACATAAATCAGACAGTTAATATAATTTACACACTGCAACTAAGAGTTACATATAATTAATATTGATAAAATATAACGTGTCATTTAAGACTAAGCATAAAATTTTAATGAAGAATTTGAATGATCTACAGGAAATTACATATCATAAACGTCGGCATGATTTAATATTATTTGTAGAGCATAATGGTGTAGTATGTAGGTTGGTTGCATCACACATAAATATTAGAGAAAGAATCGCATAATTATTAAAACTCCACCTATTATTTTCGTAGATAGACTCTTCTGTTGCAATATCATCTAGTTCAGTATCATGTAGTTTTTTTGTTAGCTTTGTAGTTATCATAATCTTTCTTCTTTTCAGCCCCATCCTGGCCATTGCTGAGCACCACACCGTGACCCGTCACGACGGCTCCACCTACGGCCAGTGCCTCACACAAGCTGTCACCTTCTGGCAGATCACATTCTTCATCGCCATCATTATCCTACTCTACGTACTACCTCTAATCATCCTCATAGTATTATACAGCGTTATAGCCAAAAATTTAATCACTGCAGCTTCTAAAGTTGTTATGAATAAAACTGTAGACCCTTATAATACAAGAGCTAGAAAACAAGTTATTCTGATGCTTGGAACTGTTGTGTTATGTTTCTTTTTATGTCTCATGCCGTACAGAGCTCTCACGTTATGGATAATAATAACACCACCAGAATTCTATGAAGATTTCAGTCCAGAAAAATGGTATAATATCCTCTACTTTGCTAGAGTCATGCTCTATATAAATTCGGCGATTAATCCCATACTTTACAATTTAATGTCTTCGAAATTCCGTATCGGATTTTGTAAGGTTTGCATATGTTATAAGAAAAAGTTAGAAGACAGAACGAGGCGAGCTCAGAGGACGATTACAAATGGTTCGACGACGAGCAGCAGCTTAACGCGAACAACGAACAGTTTGAAGAAACTGTTCAGCCAAAGAAGTAGCATCGACCGAACAGACACAGAATCAGAAAGTAAGGAAGAAATAGAAAAGGGTCTGTTTGAGAGAATATTTCCCAACAGAATAATTGTGAGACAACAATCGGCGCCCGTGTGTTCCAATACAAAACCGATCATTAACAGGATGAGGAGCGAAGGAAACATCGAGATATCTGAAGTTGTCGATGTCGAACATAAAATTGATCGCAAAGATTGTAGGGGAGGTGATACGGGCACGTTTTTCGGTCATTCCAATAGTAAAAATATTAGGTCAGACAGTGAAGTAGATAATTTGGGTCGAAGCCACTCTTTGAGACGAAGCGTTTTAATAAACAGTGCCAAAGCTAGGAGCATGGATTGTGAAAAGAAAGTGTCGTACCAAAAGATAAAAGTTGACTGTGTCGTCGCTTTTCAGAAGTCTAAAAGTGTTGATTACGAATTTCCTGAGAGTTTTGTATGATGCTGATTTTTCGTATTTCACAGAGATTGTTTTTGTTCTTTGCAGTTTTGGCTTGAATCTACGTGCGTAGTCATTTTAGTCAAAGAGCATTATAATTTAGCTTTAGGAATCGAAATTTTACATGCTGAGAAAGATAGCTGAATTATATTGCTATAAAATTGATATTTTTGGTAATAAAGAATTCCTCGATGTATTATAAAGTTAAGGTACTGGTGCCTGATATAATATTCTTGTGGCACAGGTGTACGTGTTAAAATGTCAATGCTTTTACTGAATTACTGTTATTTCTTAAGTAGGTATAATGCTTCTAAATGGAGGGATTATGTTTGTGATGAATATAAACATCATGCTGTACAAATGATGAAGTAATATAAATTCTATTTGCGATCTGTATATTCTGCTCTTTGTTTTTTTTTTGTTATGTTTTTCTCAATCACTTGACATTGCCAAAATTGATTTATTTTTTTCCTTAATATTTATGTTTTTATTTAAATTAAAGTCTATGTATACAGTATTTTTCATTTGACTTTTAGCAAAACATATTTATTTTTTTGTTGCCACGGCAATCAAAGCATCTACATTTTTCTAGCAGCTTTTTAGTAAACTATTTAGTAAACCTAGCTCTCTAAACGACCAATATATATCATACCTGTCAGTATAAAGTAGTTTAGCTCTAAGGCCCGTATTAATAAACGTAACTCAACCCGTGAGACCGCACTTGATTTGAATGTTGAGATGCTGATCGTATTAATAAACGTGATTCTTTATGTTCTCAAGTTGTGGATTAGGCGTACGTCATCAACTGAGTGATGGACTGATCAATAAATGAAACTCGGCCCACGAGCGCGGGTTGCTGAGATGCTATATCGTGAGTGCAGATAGACCGTGACTTGAGAAGTGATTAGCTTGGCGCGAAACATGGAGTTTGAAAATATTGAAGTAAAATTAATTATTACGATGAAATAGATAACTGTCGATATTTTGTGGCCTTCGCGATTTCGTTTACCAAACGTTTGGGTTGCTTCAAATCCTTTTTAAGTTACCTAGTGAAAATTAAATAAACACAGGCCAAGTGCGAGTCGGACTCATACACAAAGGGTTCCGTACCATAAACGAAAAACAAAGTTTCTTGTACTAAGTAACTTTTAATTTAATTTCATTTTTATTATTTGTGGTTATAACACACTCTGTGAAAATTTCAGTCGTCTATCTATAACGGTTCATGAGATACAGCCCGCTAACAGACAGACCGACGGACGGACGAATAGCGAAGACTTAGTAAAAGGGTTCCGTTGGTTACCGTTGGGGTACGGAACCCTAAAAAGTATCATTCATGATGGTTAGGTAGGTACTAACTAATACTTCCTAATATATGTACCTACCTGTAACATATTTAATTCGTGCGATGTTCGTGTTAGTAAACAAGTTAAACAAATGTTTGGCATTCCTTTTTTGACACTGATGCTACATTGCGTTAGTACCCGTTTACGGAGAAACGGGGCATCGAGCATCCACCGCCGCGTAGGTACAACAATTATATCATATTGGGAAATAAATACAAAACCTTTTTAACAATTGAACGCTTTCTTGGGTAGCAACTAACTTTATAAATTATAACGTGTACCTATTACCGCTATTCATTAAAGTTTTAATGAAATACAAGTATTTAAATCAAAAGTTTTACATCTAATAACACGGCAATAACGAAATGCGACAAGTCTCATTCAAAACTTCGGTCAATGTGACGTCATCGTTCACGCGATCAAGGCATCAAATACAGCTAGGTGAGGAGCTGATCTTGGTAACTGAGATACTGTATTTATGTGTCTATTAATAAGGAATAATCTTGAGATGCTGATGACGTCATAATGGCGTATCAAATGATAATGCACTTGAGTACTTTGTTGAGAGACGTTTATTAATACGGGCCTAAATTATTGATAGTGTCTTTAAATTCATTCAGAACATTTCATCATACTGGATTTAGAATGATGTCACTTGGCTAACCGTGCCTTGTCATTCATACCAAAAGCGTATGCAAAATTTGAGCGCAATCAGTTGGGATATCTTATTTGTTGTTAAAGTCAGTAGCAATATTTTACTTAAACTAAGTAACAAAGCAAGTTACAAAAAGTTTGGAAGCACATATTATAATTATTTACGTTCACATAATATGACAAAATTAGGAAACTGTAGCTTTTATTCAAACTGTTTCATTGTAAAAGCGGTTCACATTGTTTCACCCTTTGACTGATTTTTATTTGTCAGATATAATAATTATTAATTGAAAATAAATATGAAAATATTTATGAAGCTGTATCTGACTTGGAAAAATCGGTCCTTTGAGGATGATTTTAAGATCAATCTGTAGACCTTAATGTATCCTGCCGCACATAAATGCGGCTCTTCGAGTATTTGAAAAATTCGGGTTTGTAGAGCGTTGTTTCTTCCACTCATCTTTTTTTAACGCTCAATGGGTCCTATTTACGTCCGCATACTATTGAACATTTTAAGAATGTATTATTATATGAATGTGAATTAAGATGTTATAAATGTGATTGAAATTGCCTATTTATTAAATAAAATATTGAACAAAATAAACGAGATATTAATATTAGTGCCAAAGTATAATGCGTGTTTTGTTTTTTTTTAACCTTGATAAAAATATGAGGGAATAACGAAGGACTTCTGGTAACATTTTGAAATATGCTGTCAACTGTCAAAAAAATTTTTTTTTTCCTGTTTGGCGACTGGTGGCCTACTCTCAAAGCCCGGAGTCAATAGTTTCGGCCTTAGTAACGGGCGTTTTCTACTCCGTGAAACTCCGAAGCATGAATGAGGACACGTTTTGACACATTGATACGGATAACAACACCCGTAACTAAGGCCGGATACTATGGTCTTCGGGATATGAGCGTACCCCCCTGACGTCAAGTCAGGTAATATTTTATTGGTCGCTATTCCTATAAGTAAAATGATGCGACTTAACTTGCGCTAATTTCGGGCCACGTTGACTACAAAATCAGTTCAGTCGTTGAAGCGTGATTGATTCACAAACTTGTCAATTTGTATATCATCACACAAAATTATCTATCTTTTGAATTGGTTCTTGGGGGGTCCCTATTAACTTCGAGTGATTTGACACGGGTCGATCTCTAAGGTTCGACGCTTTCTAGGGTGGTCTTTGGCCCATCTTAACATACCGAGTTTCTTCCGTGCCTCGGAAAGCACGCTAAGCCTTTGGTCCCGGCAGTCATTCGTAGATCTCTGGCGGTCGTTACGGATTATCAAAAGCTAGTAAATCTGACTCCAGTCTGGCCAAAAAGTACCATGTTACTCAGTTTATGGGTTGTGGATGTGTGGTAAGCAGCCGCTCTTCGTAAAACTACTCGTATACAGCTGAATCCAGTTTGACTGGAAGCCGAACCCAACATTGATGGGAAAAGGCTAAGCTGATTTTGATTTGATTGGGTATATGCCTAAAATATACCATTGCTTCTTCAGTTATTGCAGCAGTATACGTACGAACTAGCTATATTTGGGACAATCAGTTATTAAAAAAAAATATTGGAAGAAACAGTTCGTATGACATAACTCCCTTAATAATCTTCTAAATTGCGTCACATGGTGTAATAGCCATAAAAATGTTCACCATCTTTTATTGAGCTGTAAAATATGTAATTTGAAGCAACTGTTACATTGGAAGAGGGTTGAGAAGTCTTCATTTTATGGAATATTTAATTGAAAGAAGTTATGAATTAAAGTTCCTGCAACTTCATAGCTCGGTGGAACTTTTGATGCCAAATAATAATTTGGCATCAAAAGCCACCCACACACACCCCAGACACACCCTGTGATTCTGGACACCCCAGTGTTGGAATTTTTCGTCGGTTCTTTTCTCATTTTTTAATTTTTTTCAAGAGAACCACAAATAGGTATCAGCTCAGCTGAGCTGATATCATTTGTGGTTTTATTCAGATTGCTCTTTTTAGTGAAAGTAGTTAATTAATTATTTTTTTATTAAAAATTTCATTGGGTTAGGTCAGAATAACGATTATGAGCAGTCTTAAGTAAAAAAACCCTTGAAAAAAATGAAAAAATGAGAAAAAAGACGACGAAAAATTCTAAGTCTGGGGTGTCCAGAATCATGCCCCGGACCCACGGAAATCGTTTGGGCGTCGATGTCAGATACACGCGGTAGAGGAGCCCGAAAGGACCGACGCCTGCCAGAGTTGCGGGACCATTCATAAGAGATACCGCGGCTCCGGAACACAAAGGGCAATGAAGGAACATGGATGGGTTTTAGTCAGTAAAAGTCTGACACTCCCTTCCGCTAGAAATCATTTGATGATTTCGAATCATAATAAAAAAGGTCCGCAGTGACTCTTTCGAAATACCGCAACCCTGGACAGCACTGACCCTAGCTGACCCCGATCCTATTTTCTATGCTCTTGCGTGCTTGTACGATTGAATGTTCGAATAGCTGTATATCATTAAATATAATATACTAGCTTCTGCCAGCGGCTTCGCCCGCGTGATCCTTAGGGAACATATTACCGGGATGAAAAGTAGCTTATGTGCTATTCCAGACTATAATCTATCTTTGTTCTAAATTTCATTAAGATCCGTTAAGCCGTTCTGGCGTGATTGAGTAACAAACAAAAAACTTTCACATTTATAATATTACTCGTTTGGTGTAAAGCGAAATTATAACCATCTTACCCTCGACATTATAATTAGTAAAGGATATTGCAAACTGTCGTAAGCCGTTTTCTGAAGCTACTCGCTAGCTTCTAGGCGCCAAGATAGCCGCCTTATAGCATGATTCAGTATTCACGCGCGATGGCTTATTATTAGCGTTTTTCATGTATAACTTTGGTGTTACTATACCGATTTCTATGATTCTTTTTTTATGGAATAGTTAATAATGTTAACTTTTTATTAATGTTAATTAGGGACGACTGAGAGTTTTATAAACATAAGAGTAGACAAATACAGTCAGGAAGCTTTGAACTGCTAAGCTAACGGGAGTTACAAGTGTTATTGTTCGTCAATCATAAAAAATAGACATAAATGCTGTCGTTGGATATTTTTTATATAATTATATGGAGAACATTTCCGTCATACATGATTTCAACATTTCCTTTCACTGCTCTGCTCCTATTGATTGTAGCGTGATGAAAATTATACTATAACCTGCTCAGAAGTATGAATAATAATTGTACCAAGTTTCATTAAAATCCGTCGAGTAGTTTTTGTTTCTATAACGGTTATACAGACAGACAGACAGACAAAAATTGTACTGATTGCATTTTTGGCATCAGTATCGATCCCTAATCACCCTCTGATAGTTATTTTGGAAATATATTTCATGTACAGAATTGACCTCTCTACAGATTTATTATAAGTATAGATAGATATATATACAGTATAGATTAGTCACTGTGACGTTTCAACGGCTTAGTGGAATATATTATCAAAAAACAGAAATAAAGACATAAAGCTGTCCTGAATCTACTTCTACCGTGATCCTTTACGATCTTTAATATACGATATTATATGATAAACGGAAACTCGAGTACCTACGAAGGGTTATTAGGGAATGGTCAATGTACTTCATTGCAACTTCATCTGGTATCTACGAAGACCTAGGAAAAGTATCCCTCGCTTTAATACCTTTCATTAAGGAATAATTTCCAACCCTCGAACAGACGAAGTTGCCACCTATGGTCTTTAAGTCCTGCCCGGGTTGCGGAATTTGTTCGAAAGAGTCACCGCGGCCCTGGAACGCAAGGGGCATTTGAAGGAACACACACAGGATGGGTTTTAGTCAGTAAGAGTCTGACACTCCCTTCTGCTTCACCCCAGGAGGAGTAATTTGATGATTTCCCATCCTTAAACCTTCGGGTACGGAACCCTAGAAACTGTTGGTAAAAACGAGTTTAATACAATGAAAAATTTATATGTAGAAGTGACGTGTCAAATCATAAAAAATCATAACAATTTGCAAACAATATCAATGATGTATTATTATACAGTAAACCAAAAGCGAAACTATACTTAGCTAAAATATACAGCTCATCTAGATGTTTTAGAAGACAATGCATGCTATTGCAGCCTGTTAAGTTATGGCGAAGTTTAAGTTATTGCACATTGTGTGCTAACAATGGCAGATAGGGCTGCCACGAGATGGCTAAAATATATTTTAGACAGTGACTTCGCGTCTATTAAATATTTTCAAGAAAATGATAGTTTATTTATTTTATTTCAATTACTCTCTGCACTCACAGTAAAACCAACTCGTACAGAGAGTCAACAAAATCAATGAAATAATAAAAAAACAATAATAAAATATACTAAAAATAATCAAAATAACCCTACCGCAGTATATCTACGTTGACTTCGTGGTGGGGCTTGCGCGTCCCGATAGAGCTTAGGTCATACCTAGGGTGAGGGGCCAGACAAAGAGAGATACAATCCGCAAGGCAGTTTTGTGGCGAACTGTTGGACAGTAGCGACCCCACAAACCTAATCTCCCGGGAGAAGTCTTGTTCCTCATCTCCGGCTTGCCTTTATTGGCTGGCCAGAGTGAACACTGACGAGGAACAGAGCTCCCACCTCTTTCTTGCCTTAATCGGCCGGTATGAGTAGAGATTCGCTAGAGCAAACGTGCTCGGGAGAAGGATGTATAATCCAGTAAGATGCTGGTAGGGATCTTGACCGCACTTCCGGGATTATCCTGATAGCCGTGGTATACCTCTCCACTCCTCTAGCACCTCAGGCCATGTTGCCTCCTTGGCGCTACGTCACTTTGTGCTAGCAACCGTTTTCGAGGGCCCATTCATTGAGTGTGCAAGTCACCCCCTGCCATTTAAAAGCCGTGTATATTGTTAGTGGTCAGGCAGGGGCCAATAGCTCAATAATAAACGATTATCAGTCCACTAAACCGCCCAAACCCATAGCGTTTCATCTTTATTTTCCATATTCTGCAATAGTCTTGCTCCAACCGGGGATTGTCCTTGGGAATACTTTCAGTGCATACAGGGATAATCGCCGGTTGGTGCCCCATTACATTTGAAATTTCTAACGGGGCCTCTGCGAGTTGGTTTCGGCCCCTCGTACGCCTACCAAAGGACCGGGTCTCCAGGGACCCGAAAGTAAAAAAAAAAAAAAAAAAAAAAAAAAATGACTGCAAATTCACCCCCTGCCATTTAATAGCCGTGTATACTGTTAGTGGTCAGGCAGGGGCCAATAGTTCTTCTATAATAAACGATCATCAGTCCACTAAACCACTCAAACCCATAGCGTTTCATTTTTTGTTTCTATGTTCTGCAATAGTACTGCTCCAACCGGGGATTGTCCTTAGGAATACTTTCAGTGCCTACAGGGATAATCGCCGGTTGGTGCCCCTTTACATTTGAAATGTCTAACGGGGCCTCTGTGAGTTGGTTTCGGCCCCTCGTACGCCTACCAAAGAACCGGGTCTCCAGGGACCCGAGAAAGTAAAAAAAAAAAAGTTAAAATAATTATAAAATAATCCAAAACAATTAAAAAATCTACATTATAAAAATAATCAAAGTAACAAAAAATAATAACATTCTTAATCACTAAAACAATCCTTGCATATTTCTAAGAATTGACGCATGTTGGAGTGGAATATATCTAGGTACATCCGGATTCTGAGCAGTCAGTGTGTTGAGCAAAGACACCGCCTGGTTTGTTGCCGCGTATTGTACGGTATGCTGTGCATAGGTCCATCACGGATGGGTTTTAGTCAGTAAGAGTCTGACACTCCCTTCTGCTCCGCCCAGAGCGGGAGGAGACATTTCAAGATTTCTCATACTCAAAAAGCTGACATCATCATCATCTGCCTAGCCTTTCCTCAACTATATTGGCGTCGGCTTCTAGTCAAACCAGATTCAGCTGAATACCAGTATTTTACGTGGAGCGGCTGCCTAAGTTTAAAAATTAAAAATAAGTTCACGATGTCTTCTCCTTGCATCGTATTCCTCAGTGCTGAAGGTCAAGACCTACCTTCAACATCACTTTCTCAAGTGCGATATTTCTCCATCTGTTTCTGTCCCTGGCGGTGTTGAGGGCGTTGTGAACTGAAGAGTCAATAAGCTTCTCGAGTCTGACAACCTCGAGAAGCTCATTTTAGGACACACCGCGAGTAGATTTTGAGTTCTCGTGATATGGATACGTTTAGCTGTTCTCAATGACGCGCATATTTATTTATTTATATAAACTTTATTTTACAACAAATTAAAAATGCATAAAAGAAACCTTAAACAAAAAAAACACATACAGTTGGCGGCCTTCTCGCATTCCACGATGTCTTCCTGGCAACCTGGAATGGATAGGGATATCTTGGACATAAAATGGGGTTGCACTTAACAAATTTGTTGCAGACGTAAAGTAAAAAAATATACTAAAATAGATACACAAATACATGCATATTAAATATACATATAAACTAGCTGACCTGCGCAACTTCGTCTGCGTCACATTTTCCATTACTGCTCCTAAATAATATTGCGACTATAAATTGAGATGTAAGCTACCCTATCTTTCAATCTGCATACTGTGTGCAAATTTGATCAAAATCGGTTAAGTAGTCTAGGAGTCCATCGCGGACAAACAACGTGACACGTGATTTATATATATTAAGATTAAGAAGATAAGAAAAAAGTGTAAATTATTAATTTTATATCACCAGTGAAGCAGTACAAAGAAATGATTGAAGCCAGTAAGTATAAAATCAACATAAACAGTTCTAACATACAATCAGCTTTTCCTACTCAAAGATTTTCAACTTCAACATCTAAGTCAGAATCCTCAAAGCCGGGGCAGCCCTTATAAAGTGGGTGTCAAACATGGTACAGCCACTGAATTATACAATTTGTTTACCGAGTTAACTTTACGGCTGTTTGCAGAGGGTTCAAGGGAGTACACTCGCGTTCACACCAGAATATATCGCAGGGTATACGTATGTGGTATCCTGTATGTGTCAACTACTATATGCTCTTATTTTGGTAGTTCAGGCAGTGTAGTAGGAAATTAGAGCGAAATGAAGGTCCTACGGTAACACCATTAAGACCTTGAATCCTGCATAAAACTACACTCGCTGATTTAATAGAATATTTTTTATTTTCAGGGATAGCAGCAATTTTCTTTAATTCTAGTGTTAGTATTTAGGAAGAGCCTTACATCCAACACTAATATAGCATTGTTTTTTAAGTTGTTATTAGCAATCAACAACAAAATGAGACAGAATCTAAATCAGATTCATTCATGTTTAAACTAGTGAATCTATATAAGAAATGACAAACATACTTTTATTTTAGAAGGGGGTTTGTGCCAATTTCGATTTACAAATCTAGATTTAACGAAAAGTAGAATGAGAAACTTTTGTGTTTTAACCAAATCCACACATTGCAGTGGATGACTGACCCATTAAAGTAATAAAAATAAACCTCGGTAGGCATTGCTTAAATTATGCTGTTAAGTTTAAAAGAAGTCATAGATCTAAGCTGAAAATTGTGTCTTAAGAAAGTTATTCTGTCTGTTTATTACTTCATCACTTCGTCAGCTGATTGGATTTAGATTATACTTGGCACAAGGGTACACCATAGCCTGGAATAGGTTATAGAATACTTTTCATCCCGCATTACACGCAGGCAAAGTAAATATATCAGCAATATTGGCAGTTGGTCAATAAAACGGCCAATGCTTTGCAATAAATTAAAATAATTTACACATTTAATAGAATTTCAATGCGCTTTGCAATAAATTAAAATAATTTACACATTTAATAGAATTTCAATGCTAAAGACACGTATTATTAAATAAAATAAGGCTGTTATCATTAAATGATACAATTTTTAGCTTATCTTTATGTAGTTCTGTTAGAACATAGTGTTTTTGCATTGAATCTTTGTTAGTCATTACTGGTAGACAAAAGCCTATAAATTTGAGACCAATCTGACAAAGAGGTATGTGTTACTCGCTTACTGAGCTAAGAACGTAAGATAGGTAGTAGGATCATGCAGCATACCAGTACATGTAGAACTGGTACTTTACTGTATCCAGTAAGACTGAAAACCGACTCCAACGTAGTTGGATAAAAGCCAGACAGAATAATTATTTGGTAAAGTTAATCCGTCTATAGGTGACCGTCAATACTACGGTGCGAACCCTACCTGAAGCCAACTATGGGGTTGGCTTCAGGACTTTAACTGGACCTAGAGGCCTAGACAAAGTCAGGAGAGAAAATAAAGCTCATCTATTTATCCTACTTCCTACTAATATTATAAATGCGAAAGTTTGTGAGGATGGATGTATGTGTATGTATGTTTGTTACCCTTTCACGAAAAAACTACTGGACGGATTTGGATGAAACTTTACAGTAATATAGGTTATTCATCAGAATAACACATAGGCTACAATTTATAATGATTTTATGTAATTTTGGTCATACTATAACGATACGTGTCAATTAAATCGGAAATAAATCTTCCATCTGACAGCTATCTTGGCGTGCGCTGCCTAAACCAATGGAGTTACATAAAAATGATGTACCGCAGGATTGTTTGTCTTAAGTAGATCTAAATAAAAGTCCGCGACAGCATATATCTACCTTTTATGTGCAAGCCTGTACGACCAAAATTGTGAACCATAAATTTAATTAAAATTGGTACTATTTTACAATGCACATATTAGTATATAATTATGAAACTCTTATCAAAATCAATACATTTCTCGCATTAAGTATTTAATGTAGATAAACTTTGTTTTTCACACTAAGTAATTTGGCCGAATAGTTTAAAAGTTATCACGTTATGATTGACTTGAACGGGGCACCTAACGGCGGCAGCAGCACGGGCGGAGCTGAGCGCGATGCGGCGTCGCGGTCGCGGGGGAGGAGCGAACAATGCAATCCAAGCATTGCAGTAAAAACACAGATAAATATACACAGATGTTCACCTATTCCAATTACATACCACATAATTCTTTACTTATTACAAAATCTATTAAAAAAAACCGCATCAAAATCCGTTGCGTAGTTTTAAAAATTTAAGCATATATAGGGACAAAGAAAGCTACTTTGCTTTATACTATGTAGTGATTAAATGCAAGTAACATTGGTCCGACCTGTTTATTAGTCAGTGTTTAGTAATCCGTTTGTGCTGGATAGGATAATCTCAAGCCCGGGGAAGGACATAGGGCTACTTTTTATAAACACACCATACAGGTAAAGATTGAAAAAGAATCCACTGGACTTAGCATTTTGAAATTTGCAGAGTTCTATTATAGCTTAAAATAATGAACGCTTTGAAAGGAATTCAGATAATTCCACCCTCAAGAGATTTAGGTATAGGAGTTCAAATATTGTATAGGAGTTCAAATATTGTATAGGAGTTCAAATATTGTATGGAAACTAATTTTGAAGTTATAAATCTGGGATGTACCTACGATGTGAAGTTACATTAAAAAAATATAAGTATTTAAAAAAAAATGTCACGTAACTTAATGTGGCAGACCAAATTCTACTCGAGCGAAGCCGCGGGCAAATGCTAGTAGGCTATATCGTCGGTCCGAGATCTTATTGGAACATTTCCAAATGAGCACTTTTGAGATAATGAGGAAATTAGATTTGCAAAGTAACAAAAGTTTGTATTCCCAAAAAACTGTAAACAAGTTGCGATCCGTTTTTCGTGTGTAAATAGTAAAACTATATGTTTTTAAAATGACTTATTGGACATTGAATTCTGATGCTTAGTTTTCAAGTTATTATGTCATTTTACAAAATGTTCCAGTAAGTACTGATAACATTGATTCCATCTTGAAACCCTTCTGGAATAATTTGAAATATTCTAATTTAAAATTAAAGTATGTGGTCTGATTATAAAAAAATAAGTATTATATTTAGAAATGTACCATCTTAATCCTATATTTCAACTTAAAAAAAAACTAGATAAACATAAGTAAATGTCCTAAAAAAACTGCAATTCATCATTAAATGTTTATTTATTATATGGAAGTTATACAACTAAATCTCTTATAAAGGTTTATACCTATTATTAATTTGTAGGATTAGTTAAACATAAGAAATTATACGTTTAGTGGAAGTTAAAGTTAAAATAAATACGTTTTTCATTCCTCTCGTTCTGTTCATCGAAATCATTGTTGTTTGAAGTGGCTGGTAAATTCTTATAATAATCCCTATAAACTCTTGGAATGACTTTCGACTGACACAGTGAAATTAAACCTTTCTTTTTTAATTTGAAATAGCTGGACGAGTTGCGAACTTATTAGTCAAAGTTAATTCACGATTGTTCTCATCTTATGACGTACATTAAAAGATTTCATAGTACTATCCGGAAGATAAGAATCTAAATAGAATACTAAGTTTATTATTGTTTGCAGCAGAGTTAATATTTTGTACGGTCTCCAGATTTTGTTAGAGCTCGTCATCTGTAAGGTAAGTAATAGCCGATAGTAGTAATAGTAAGCTGGACAAACAGACAGACACACAGATAAACTAGAATACATACTGTTAGTATGGATTTTGTAGCAAAATTTAGCCAAGATTACCTAGAATTACATTTTCAATTTCTTGCACTTTATCATTGTTTGCAGCAGAGTTAGTATAGCGTACGGTCTCTAGACTTTGTTCGAGCTCGTCATCTGTAAGGTAAGTTATAGCCAATAGTAGTTATAGTAAGCGGGACAAACATCTATACTTATATTATAAAGCAGAAGAGTTTGTTTGTTTGTTTGTTTGGTTGAACCCGCTAATCTCAGGAACTACTGGTCCGATTTGAAAAATTATTTCAGTGTTAGATAGCCCATTTATCGAGGAAGGCTATAGGCTATATATCATCACGCTAAGACAAATAGGAGCGGAGAAGTAATGGAAAATGTGACGCAGACGAAGTTGCGCGGGTCAGCTAGTACAGACATAACAGGATAACAAGTACACCTGCATTACACACATGCATATTTATGTAAATTCTATAATTTAAGTTTTATCTAAGTTCCTTTTTCGCATAATTCTTTTCCTCTAGTTATAGTCATATAGCTAGAACCCATTGATTCGTTGTAAATTTGCATATCGAATTCCTCTGTTAGTATTGATGGTGAACCATCAGTACTGGAAGCTGGCTGATGGACTGAAGACATGGCTACTGACTTCGTGTATCGGGCATAGTATTGACGTCTCTCGGTTATAATACTGGAATCTGAAAAATAACTTAGGTATTTAAGACATCTTACTACTGCTTATTTGAAACTCCAATAAAAAAAAATATTGCAATTCGACTTCTAGTTTCTGAGCAATACGCGGACAAACTTACATATACATACATACACATATGAAATTTGGCACACGTGTTGTTTACAAACTTGGATTAACGGACGTCATTTGAACAAAATTTTATTTTATTACCAAGAACATCCAAACTGAATCGACTGTTACCAAGTTTTTGAATAACCATACATGGATTTATACCTAGGTACTTAGGTACTTACTGTACCTACGTAGTCTATTTCGACTTAAGACTAAAAGAAGGGTTAGGTTTATATAGGTAAGTACATAAAATTATTAAACATTGAAACACTTACTTGTAGTTTCACGAACTTCACTCGGATACGTGTTTATTAGAGTGTTTACACGTTTGTTACGAAATTTCAGCCACTCATCATTAAAATATTTTCGCGTGGAGTCCCGTGTAACAAAATAACGTCTTTACCATGCCCCGACAAAGCACTTGACAAGCTAAATGAATTAATTGAATAACTTTTAATTCAACTCCCAACTTTTAGTGCACTACTGGAACATTTCGAAATGTCCTGGAAGATATTCTTGATTTAAAAGTAACGTTGGAATATCTCTAAATAATCTATTATAGAATTAAAAATTAAGCTTAGTGCTGTAGTAGTATATCGTGATTAGTGCTGTATAGACACAGAATTTGAGATATTCCGATAGTGACTTGAAAAGTCCGTTCGACGTGTAATCGTATGGCATACTTAAGTCAAAACCTTAGTTTTTGGAGATGTTCCAGTAAGGTCTCGGACCGACGATATATTATCACGCTATGTGCTATGGAGGACGAGCAATAATCAAAAATGTGTGATTTGAACGAGAAAGTGCACATGGTTCGAACCCCGCAAACAGATATTATTTTTGTATTTATTTTATCTTTGGAACTGGATTTTTACACCATTATAATGCCAAAATAATAATAAAATGGGTTTTAGCGTACTAAAAATAACATTTTACTTATAATTTGTCATTTTTTCAAACAGCTCAGCGAGGTATTGTTATAAGAAGCCACAAAATGTTACAAAATTGCATATACTTCTATATATAGATCTAACCCCAGCAATTATTACCATCACGCTATACCTTTGGGGGGGTAAGCAGTGAAAAGCCATGACATACATAATGATAGACTATTTAAAGCAATTTGCCAACAGCGGGCGTAGCCCGTCGGGTATAAGACTGCTTTTCGAATGAAATGGTGTGGGTTCGTATCTCGTCAGTCGCAATTATTTTTGGTTTTTATTTAACTTAAGCATTTCCTTACTTTTCTCATTCTTCTTAATATTTTCAAATATTTATAACATGTTATTGTTTTATTTTGGATAGTTTAGTATGATATTACACCAAAATATAAACGCCAGCGTTTTAAAGTATAATATTAACAGAACCTATTTTCTGTTTGTCTGTAGGTATTCCTTTTCACATCACGTTAAAAAGTAAAAAACCGCATGAATATAACTTTAACACATAAACCTGATAGGATTTGTAGCAATGTTTTAGAAGATTTAACTTATCTACTACGTAACGCCGATACCCGTAATGCCATCTATTGACCGAAATAGTACCTACTATCAACAGGGTGAAAATTACACCAAAACATAATTATTGTTTTAGTAAGTAGTGGTACTTTCCAAGGAAAAAAACATCATCATATTCTTTAGAATGAACTTCTATTTTAATGTGAAAAACCCGGAAAAGTGCGAGTCGGACTCGCCCACCGATGGTTCCCTACACATTTGTAGGCAGGTACAAGGTATTATTTGAAATAAAGGCTTTTTTAACCGACTTCCCAAAAAGGAGGAGGTTATCAATTCGGTTGTATGTTTTTTTTTTATGTTTGTTACCTCATAACTCCGACAATTATGAACCGATTTGAAAAATTCTTGTTTTATCTGAAAGGATATACTTGCAGATTGGTCCCATTTAAATCATATCAAAATCGGTTACGAACTTTGGATTTTAAATCGAAATACATGGAATTTGACTATGTAGATGATTCTTTGATAATCGAAATTGCGTATTTAGCTTTTCTGCGATTTTGCAGTGATGTTGTTAGGTGTGGGGCACCACTAAAAAGTGAAAAATAAAAAACTTTTTACAAAAAAATACAACTGACTTCCAAAAAAAAAACACTACAAAGTAAAAAATAACTTTAATTTCGGAAGTCGGTGTCAAAATACGAAGAAAGTAACAAAAACACCGACTTCCGAAATTAAAGTTATTTTTTACTTTGTAGTGTTTTTTTTTGGAAGTCGGTTGTATTTTTTTTTTTAAAGTTTTTTAAGTATTTATTTCATTGCATTAAATGTGTAGTTTTCAGATTTTTAAGTTCTACGTCAACGGAAAATCCATATCTATACTAATATTATAAAGCAGAAGAGTTTGTTTGTTTGTTTGTTTGGTTGAACGCGCTAATCTCAGGAACTACTGGTCCGATTTGAAAAATTATTTCAGTGTTAGATAGCCCATTTATTGAGGAAGGCTTTAAGCTATACAGGGAAATTGAAAAAATACCCGAAACCTCTTAGGCAGTGAAAGTACACATGATTATAAGCAACTTTTGTTTTGGTAAAACTCCGAAATCTCGAAAAAAATATCAGCTGTTTCATACAAAATGCAGTATTTAGCCAATGAAAATGTATGAAACAGCTGATATTTTTTTCGAGATTTCGGAGTTTTACCAAAACAAAAGTTGCTTATAATCATGTGTACTTTCACTGCCTAAGAGGTTTCGGGTATTTTTTCAATTTCCCTGTATATCATCACGCTAAGACAAATAGGAGCCGAGCGGTAATGGAAAATGTGACGACGTTGCGCGGGTCAGCTAGTATACATATAAAAGGCAAACCTGATTCATTGACTTATATCAACGCACAGCCGAAACTACTGATCGAAGTAAGCTGAAATTTGGCATGTAGCTTCCTTACACTCCGTAGGGGTGCACTAAGAAAGGATTTTCCGAATCTCTTATGAGTACGGGAAAAAACGGGATATGCGCGTACTAAGTCGTGGGCGAAACCTAGTCGTACATAATTATAATTCCAAATGACTTATAAAATGCGCACAGCAAGTAGGACTCTACCTGCGTCTGTTTTTCCGAACGCAACCTTAATCTCTTCAATGTTAGAGTGAACAGGCTTCTTTTCGGTAAGCAAGCAAGGTGGTCGGACAAAGTCAAAGATGGAGTGATCGTTGATTTTGTCTGACCAGAGTTAAGAGCAAATCCAAAACAAATAACAAAAAAATAAGCTCTCTGTTTTGAAGAAGTTCTATCTAGAAAGGTTCAAAATGCCGAGCCCAGCGACAACGTTGTAAAAAGTATAAAAGGAGTTTTCATAATGAAGCAATATTTTTCTTTTATTCCCAGAGTCACTCCTACTTGTGATGATGAATTAATTTAATTTGCGAAGGCAAATAGAGAAATGGACTCAATTAGGGTACAATATTTAAATAAGGCAATATTGTGAGAGCTTAAAACACACATATTTATTTAATTCTTGAAAAAAAAAATTTGTCTACGCTAAGAGTTTGAAACACCACTATACTGCGCTCCAAAATTATGATAGGCTTCTCACCTTAAATAGGACTGAGCATGCCAAATTGACGCAGAGCTGATCTGAGAAAGTAAGCCTAGGGTTTAAATTGAGGTGTTTCAGAATCAATAAAACACCTCAATCTAGTCATTAACTAACCTTGAATTTTTAACCCAGCCATACCGTTAGTGTCTACGTTTTCGGCTTCGTAGGACACACAGACAGACACATTTGATTTTTTTAAGGATGGAAAATTACTGTTTCTGCAACTAACTTTTTGCTGGTAACATTAATTATGTCAGTCGTGTATGGTTTCCTGCACATTCTCTCTCTGTTTAAGCTGGGACTGTGTCGGAGGGCAGGCGCGCTTCGTTATGGTTTTAAATGGTAAATATTGTACTTGTGAAGTTGCTATTTTTTGTACTTAGTTAACTTTTAAATTACTATTTTTTTTTTTGTTGTTGTGTGCCATGTTGAGCGATTACACTTTAGGTCATAATCAAGTCAAAATATATGAATTTGTTACTATTTTTATTATAATTGTATCAAATGACTCGTCCCGCTCTTGGTAAAGCAGAATGGAGTGTCAAACTCTTACTGACTAAAACCTATCAGTGTTCCCTCTAATGCCCTTTGCGTTCCAGGGCCGCGGTGACTGTTTCGAACAAATTCCGCAACCCCGGCAGCACAGAGACAGACTAATCAGTCTGCCCATAAAAATATCTATAGGTCTTTCCCATAGATATTTCTATGGGCAGACCGATTAGTCTTGTACTTGGAACGATCAACGCTGCAGTATTCAGTGCCTGTGACGTAATCTTCAACACCGCTAGCGCATACTGTGGCTGAACAAGAGACAATTCTACGTTTATACGTTTATGATTCGGGGACCGCATACCCCAGCGTTAGGCTGCGTTTCTTCCAGAGATGTGACAGGATGCGAAGCGAGGGATGAGTTTGTTAAGAACTAATGGAATTGTTCGAAGGACAGAGAGGTTAAAACTTAACGATGGCCTTTACAAATAACTCTAAATCCTAACCTAATCCTACATTTAAAATGAGAAAGTGAGATTATTTGTTACGCTTTCAGGCCTAAATCACTGAATCGATTTTGATAAATTTTGGTGTCAATATATCTCTGGAAACGGAAATATAGGCTACTTTTTTGAGGATAGTGCATTGTTATCCAGGGCGTTATCTGCAGCAAGGGCGACTATTTCGAGGGACTAAATAAGTATTTCACACGAGGTGAACACTGTCCTTTTCATTACGAGTATAAGGCATCATCGTGTTAATGCAAATCTCTGCTATACGAAAGTATGAACAAAGCTCGAAAAAACAACTACTGAGATGCTTTCAGACTACGCTATAATAAATAGCATAGAGTATAAAGCTCATAGCACAACAATATCGCGCACCATACATTGTCAAAAATATATAGTACAGTACAGTGTGAACGGGTCCATAACAATGTATGGTGCGCGATATTGGTGTGCTATGAGCTATATACTTTATGCTATTATATGTATTATAGCGTAGTCTGAAGGCAGCTTTATGTTTACATTTAGCCGTAACATTTTCATCATTGTTTTTTTTATGATTTAGCTGTCAGTCGAAAACGATTCTCCCTAGGGCTGTAAAGTAATACTTACAATTCGCTCCTCAGGCAATTTCAGGCCTACTTTCCGAGCATGAATAATAAAAAATCTATTTTAACGCAAGCTTAAGCCGTAGGTTAAGCTAGTACTATATATTTTAGTAGTTTCCAACATCTCTCCCTGTTGGCAGCTATATCTTTATGATCATCATCTGCCTAGCTCTTTTCCAACTAAGTATATTGGAGTCGGCTTCCAGCCAAACCGGATTCAGCTGAATACCAGTGTTTTTCGTGGAGCGGTTTCCTACCAGACCTTCTCAATCTATTTTTTTTTTAATACAAAACGGGGAAACTCTTGGCCCAAATCTCACCTGATGGAAAATGATGATTAGGCCGAAGATGGAAGCGAGTTTCACCCGTAATCCTCTTACACAGAGGAACTGGCTATCATACCTCTAACTGCCGGAACACAACAATGCTGTTAACATTGTTGTTATGGCGACAGACTTAGACATGATGGTAGTAGTTTGCCAGGCGGACTTAGAACAAGTCCTACCACCAACCAAACCGAGCAAAAAATTTGCCCCCGCTGGGAATCGAGCCCGGGAACTCTGGGTCTGAATCAGGTGGTATAACCACTAGACCACGGAGGTGGTTAGTGTCACCTGTTTAGCACCACCCGGGGACCACGTGTAGGGATTCGCTGAAGGGTATTCTCCTACGGACGCGGGTGACTCGGCCCCCTTTACTGGGTAACACGGTATTTCTTGGCAAGACTGGAGTCAGATTTACTGGCTTCTGACAATCCATAACAGCTGCCTAAGATCTACAAATGAAAGCCGGGAACAACGGCTTAGCGTGTTTTTCGAGGCACAGAGGAAACTCCGTATGTTAAGATGGTCACCATCCACATACCAACCTTGGCAAGCATTGCTTAACCTTAAAGATCGACCTGTGGCTGTTATTATTTAGCCACAAGCTCCTCTGCTTTATTTTTATTATAATAAAAAAATACTTCAGCAAGAGATCTCTAGGCCATAACCATTTTATAAATACCATTACCATTTTTTTCCGTCTTTTAATGGAAAAACTTTGTAATAAGCATTTAAGTGTTATGAACACCCACTTATTTCGATTTAATTTACTAGAAAAGTACCTCTTAGTAAATATTCACTGCCTTTTTGGGATAACACAGTTCTATCCAATTTTTTTTCCGTTTTTGGTGACTGACTGAATGACTGACAGATAACGCACAGCCGAAACAGCTACTGCTCGTAGAAAGTTGACATTTGGCATGTCCTTGGGAAGTCCAGGGGAGCGTTAAAAGAGCTTTTGACACACGGATGGATAGACAGGAAGCTTAGTGCTCAAATACTGTTAGGGGTCCGTCGGGCTCAGTAAATTAAGCTAGTGGACTGTAATACTAGGTTTATTGATTTGCGAATTACATTGAAACGATCCCGAGCAAACATATGAGCAGTTAGGATGTCGACCGTTCTTGATGGAGAGTTCAGCTCGAGTGCCGCTCCAAAGCTGCGTGGCGTCGTCGCCGTTGCTGAGTCCTTGTCGTTAGAGTTGGGTAGCACACACATTTATAAAGAGTATCGTGCGAGGCACTCTTTTTCTCAAGTGTGCTAGCACACTGTGCTAGCACATTTGAGAAAAAGAAGTGAGTAGTAGAAAAAAGAGTGAGTGACTAGTTCGTTTCGTACAACACGTACTTGATCGTATAAAATGTTCTGTGGTGTGTGCTAGCACATCAAAATAAAAAGAGTGAGTGACTCTTTTCAGCCAAGTGAGTAGCTACAACTGTGCTAGCACATGTGCTGAGTTACCCAACACTACTTGTCGTGCTTTCGTGCGGCGAGTCACGTACGCCACTCGATGACGTAGCACTGGTGAGCGCAGGCAGCGCGCACGGCGCGGCGTCTCATTGTTGGGTTTGATTCCCAACAAAATATCATGCAGGGTTTCTCTTTCTTTGATTATAATCACACATTTAGACAACCGACAACCGAGATCACTTTGAAAATTTCTAGAGCCCTAGGCGACTATAACAAAGTCACAATTACTATTAAAACGATAAAGCATACTGTATTCCAGCTTGCATGTAGGTAATGTATAGTTTTCACTTACAAGCAACTTAGTTGTAGTCAGTTAAAAATTCTTCGCGGAAACTATTCTGTTCCAATTAACTGTTACTCGCAAAGTTAATGAAGAAATTCTTTAAAGTAGTGTCAGTACTAGGGAAAGGTATTCGAGGTGAAATCAAAACCTTAAAGGCAATTGATGGACCGGAAAACTGAAATTAAGTAAAACGTAACAAATTTGTTTTATTATTATTTATTGAATTTAATAAAAAAGACTGAAAGATATGAACATAGATAGGTACGTAGTTGTACAATAAATTGACAAAATTGATACATTTAAACTTGTTAATAATGGAATGGTAGAAAAAAAACTAATAGTAAAAATTATGAAAAACCGGAGTTTACCAAGACTTTCTCCAAATAACCCCGAAACCGGGTTCCCAGCCAGTGCTAAAATGAGGAGTCTCTATCTTTCTGAAACCGCCGCTGAAGTCAAACGAAGAGGTCCGATCTTTGTAAAGGTTCAGGTTTCCCATTGCGGAGTAATCCTTTCGGTCGAAGTATGGGGTACTTGACATCCCCAGAGATCCTCCTATCTTGTCTTTGTACATGTAGTCGACCCCTCCACCAATAGTATTGTGGTCTGGCACATACGAGACTTCAGGCATGTGTCTGGTGATAGAACCGCGCACATCAACATTGTGGTTGTCATTGTGGAACACATTCAGGTTCCCAGCAGCAGTCAACGAATCTTCGCGTCCAGGAACATTCTGCTTCAGCACCGTCAAGCTATGACCGTTGGCGTTTTCAAGTTGCAGTCCGAGACCTTTTGCTCCAGTATTCAAGTTGCTGGTAAGGTCCATAGTCCCGATAGCACTGAGTCGGTTGTTCTCGTTGGTAGTTAGTGGTACTTTACCAACTAAACCCACACCACCATCGGAGTTTAGAGTTACGCTGGTCGATGCTCTGCGGATTCTTGATTTTCCAGTATAGTTGGGTTCCTGATCATCTTGAACGACTTCTGCTAATTCGTAAACTGGGCGTCCTTCTTCGTCAAATAAGTATAGGTACGGTGTGAGAGATTCTTGGTAGCTTCTTTGGTATTCATTGTCTAGTGGCAAATGTCTAGCGCTTGCCACGACGAAGACTGTTGCTAATATAAACTTAAGAATGAACATTTTGTTGAAATATTCGCTTGAAGTGTTGAATATTCAAGAGCCGTTGTTGAATGATGGATGGAATTCTCTCGTGAGTTAAACGGTAAACAATCCGTAACGGCTGTCAAAGATCTACAAATGACATGACAGCCAGGACCAACGCCATGACCCTAGAAACTTAACACAGTCGTTAATTGTAGTCAGAAGTTGGCAGAAAACTGGAACCAGTCCTTTGGTTGTGCAGTTCAGATATGCAGTCGCGTTGTGATACAACATAATATTGGCACTAAGTTGTATACGATTAGAAATTGGAAGATGATCCCAATATACGTAGTATTTTTTTTATTTCAGATGTGTTTGTTCTTGATTTTAGTCTAGATCAGAGATGACAGAGACAAATACTGCGATGGAGTGAGCTTATCCAGAAGTAGCCTGTTCACTCTAACTTTGAAAAGATTTGAGTTGTAAGCGTATGGAAACACAGACGCAGGCAGTAGTAAGGCTCTTATCAAACTCAAATTGAAATATATAATTAGGTATTTATGTGGAGGAGTTCGTGGCTAAATAATAACAGCTGCACAGGTCAATCTTCAAGGTTAAGCAACGCTTGCCGAGGTTGGTCTGTGGATGGGTGACCATCTTAACATACCGAGTTTCCTCCGTGCCTCGGAAAGCACGTTGAGCTGTTGGTCCCGGCTGTTATTTGGAGATCTTTGGCAGTCGTTACGGATAGTCAGAAGCCAGAAAATCTGACACCAGTCTTGCCAAGGATTACCGTGTTACCCAGTTAATGGGTTGTGGAGGTCTGGTAGGCAGCCGCTCCACGTAAAATATTGGTATTCAACTGAATCCAGTTTGACTGGTTCCAATATAGTTAGGACCCAATATAGTTGGGAAAAGGCTAGGCAAATGATGATGATGTATTTTGAGTATGTTTGTGTTTGAGTATGTATTATTTCATACACTTTTCGTGAAAATTTATCCACAACAGTAGGGCAATAATAGTCATATAAATGGTGCTTATGATCAATCAGTGCGTTGTATCGTCACTTTGGACAATCTAAATGAATCATCAGTCGTGGGAACAATAGTTCCATATTTCAAACGTTACGAATAAGAGTGATTGATAGCTTTCGGTATATAATGATGTTCAATTTCAGCTCACAGGTATGCGCAAATAAAAAACGATCTCTTATTTGGTTTAGACAAAAAAAAAACATCAATTGTTACTTTTAAAGTTATAATAAACGAGATGTTAAGCACTTTCATGTTTGACCAAAATAAATATATTAGCTATTTTTAACAAAGATTTTCTCTTTCACAGCCCCATCCTCGCCGTGGCGACCTTCACTTATGAAGTTTACGACGACGGCACGGAGTACCCCGTCTGCCTCACACAAGCAGACACCTTCTGGTCAGCACTCTTCTTCATCCTCACCATCGCAATCTTCTTCATCGTCCCTCTCGGAGTCCTCCTGGTCCTCTACAGCGTCATCGCCAAAAACCTCATGGAGAACCCTGTCATCATAGCACAAAACACCAAGAACACTAGCAATACTGGCAATGTTGTAAGATACAGGAAGCAAGTAATCCTGATGCTCGGTACTGTTGTTTTATCATTCTTCCTCTGCCTCCTACCATTCAAAGCACTCACGCTTTGGATCATCGTATTCCCACCAGAGACAATAATGTCATTAGGTATAGATGGTTACTATATACTTTTATATTTTTGTAGAGTAATGCTATATTTAAATTCGGCGATCAATCCAATATTATACAATTTGATGTCGTCTAAGTTTAGGGAGGGATTTGTGAAACTGTTAAAGATAAATAAGTTGATGAGGTGTAGCAGGACCCTACGAGAAACAATGCAAAGACGAGACACTTTCAACACGACCACTTCAACAGGATTTTCTAGCAGTCAGAATACATCAGATTCCTTTTGGAGAAGGTATAGTAATAGGACATCATCCCAGAAAATCTTTGTCAATAGAGAAAGTAAAAAGGTCAAAGAGGAAACTGTACAACAAATGAAAGTAGGAGAAATCATCAACGTAGAGAACACCAGAAGAAACAGTATGAAAATGGTAGCCGCCCTAAACGAAACCGAAAACGATATATATGCCGATGTACACGATAACCATTATTCTAATGAATTAGCAATAGACACTGCCAATGAGAACAATAAACAAATACAAATATTGAACCTAGATGTAAAGACTAACAATGTTTATTCAATAACTTTAGATGTAAGTGATACGGTAGAGGGTAGAAACAAATTCGTTTGTATACCAACTCTTGATAGAGAGAATAATATATTTATATACGATTACAGAACTAAGGAGAGCTTTGTATGAAACGTTTTGTTTGATGAAACATGCTTGGCTAGGAGCCAGGCAGTTCAGTGCATTTACTTAAGACAAGCAAATATATTTACGATCGATTCATACATCACTGGTTGAAGATAATCGTAATAAAATGGCCTGAATACACTGTGTATTTTTATTAACACGATAGATATTTCTGCCATTGATGTATGTATTAAACATTCAGCTTACTATAGGAGTCTATGTTTATTTGGTGGTGATATCAATCAAATGCCTCTGACAGATCGTTTTGTCCGGGAATGGCTTGCAATGTTCCAATTTCACACGCAATTTGTGGGACCATTAATTAGGTACCGAACAGTTCCGAAACAACCTCTCGATAGATGGCCCTATTAATTAAAGGTACCTATTCATTTGGCTAGCATCTATGTACGTACTAGGTACATAGGGCCTGGATTTATGTGTTTAATATTCTTGATGAAATTGAGTTTCAAATAGTACTTGGAAATTAAGCCTTAGCAAACACTTTCGGAGTTCTTGAGACTAGACATGCTCTTCATTTTAAGTACTCTCATTAAGTATTTCAATATAAAGAATTATTTTAATTTAAGTAAAATGGTCTTTTATTTTCCATTATTGCACAGATATACCTATGTGCAAAACTATCGCTATTATGATGCTTGCTATTTGGTCAAGAGCGAGTTGGAGTCGCGCACCGAGGGTTCCGTTCATATAAAAAGTGAAATGTTTTAATTTTTTTATCGGCGAGGCCTATATTTGTCAGAGAATTTTAACGCTGCGGTATATATTGCAGTTTTAGATTAGTGTCATCTTTTGACCGATAGTAGAACTAATGTGAACTTTGAAGGAGCCCTTTCAGTCGCTGTTGCAAAAAAAATGGACTTTCGTTTTTTTTTTACTTGAAATGGGTTTGCTCTTGACTCTAGTAGTATTTCTTCCTTATTTGCAAAATAGTTGAGCAAACGTCTTCTTAAACTATTTCAAAGTTCAAGTTTATAGCATTAGATATCCAGCTGTGACAGACGGACAGACTGAGAGCGGATTTCACCAATGAAACTGATCGCGATCAGTACATCTAAACTGAGTTCAAGAGCTTGTCAGTGTCAATATTCCATAGAAAACAATTACACTGACAGCTCGTAAACGTGATTGATATGCTGATCGCGTTCAGTTTCATTGATGAAATCCGCCCTTAGTCACACCATGAGGCTTCCTTTTTAGGGTTCCGTAGCCAAATAAATAAATAAAACCCTTATAGATTCGCCATGTCTGTCTGTCTGTCTATCTGTCTGTCTGTTTATCTGTCTGTCTGTCTGTCCGTCCGTATGTCACAGCCACTTTTCTCCGAAACTATAAGAGCTATGCTGTTGAAACTTGGTAAGTAAATGTATTCTGTGAACCGCATTAAGATTTTTACACAAAAATAGAAAAAAAAACAATAAATTTTGGGGGTCCCCATACTTAGAACTGAAAAAAAAAATATCAGTTCTAAGTATGGGGACCCCAATTTTTTTTTCGTCACAACCATACGCGTATCTATGGTTAGATCTTCGAAAATGATATTGAGGTTTCTAATATATTTTTTTCTAAACTGATTAGTTGGCGCGAGGGACACTTCCAAAGTGGTAAAATGTGTCCCCCCCCTGTAACTTCTGAAATAAGAGAATGATAAAACTAAAAATATATGATGTATATTACCATGTAAACTACCAGCGAAAATTGGTTTGAACGAGATCTAGTCAGTATTTTTTTTAATACGTCATAAATCGTATAATACGACAATGGTACGGAACCCTTCGTGCGCGAGTCCGACTCGCACTTGGCCAGTTTTTTTTACCATTTTGTCTGTCTGTCTGTCTCGGAACTGTCGACACGAAACAAAATAACTGATTACCGACCTTAAGCATTTTTTTAATGTTGAAAGTCGGTTACTTCGTTATGTGTAGATAAGTCCTTTTTTATGACGACAGTACGTCAACCAATGGAATGGACGTATTTCAGCTGAAATGACGATGATGAAACAATTTTTTTTTACTTTTGATAGGCACCGACTAGTGACGTACGAATCGATCTTCCAAACACTATATTATAATAATTATCCGTCGTTAGTAGATATGAAAGCTCGTTATATGGTTCAGTTATTTATTATGTTGTATCTCTGACAGTTTGATATAGTATGGGCAGTTTGTCACATAGATTCTTATGATAAATGGCCCAACATTTGAACAGTTTATTTCTTATAACTTACTTTTTGCATTGCCGCGTTTATTTGTTTCCGTCCGATTGCTGAAATGCTTATGTAATGTCAAAGGGCCTCTTTCACCACCCTTGAGTAAAGTATCGAGTAGACTAATCGCCAGTTAAAGTCATACGTAACTGCACGTGTCAATTTCACGACGTTCGAGTAGCACTAATCAATGATTAAACTGACCAGTAACTTACTTTCCACATCGTCTGCCAATTAGCGTGTTTACTTGACGGTTAACAAATTTTCACTATACATTTTTGGAAATATCTCGAAAACCATAAGTCCTATCAACTCAATTGTTTTTGTAAAAGTGGTTTTGGGTCAAGACCTTTATTTTAAAACTAATTTCAAAACCCTATCACTTAAAACAAAAAATCACATTTTCAATCTACGTAATTATTCACAATACAAAAACCTTACATCTAAATTCGCATTTAAACTAGAATCTAACTAAACCTTTGATGCGAAAATATCCTTATAATACTAATTAGAGAATGCTAAACCTAATCTAATCTGATTCAATTATAATTTTAATTAGTTTTCCTTACAATTTCCTTGTTTGATACGGTCGCGTCCACTATTACTTGCGCCTATGGACGCGGACGGGGTCTTATCGCCGACACTAACACAGTTTGGTATTTCTGTACAAGTGAAAAGTTTGCACTTCTATCTCTTTTAACTTTATCCATGATAATTTATAAAAAACAAAACCACACGCAATAATTTCCTAACCAAAAACACAACAAACAATACACAAAATGAAATGACAAATGACAGCTAACCTAACAATGACATTTGACGAGTAACGTTGACGTAATATTGAACGAATGCAACGTATGATTTGTTAAGTCATTCACTTAACCGGTAAGTTGTTACTCGAAGCTTTATTTTCGCTTGTGAAATTGACAGAAGATACTCGTAAGTTTTACTTGCCGATTAACTTTAATTGGGAAGTAACTAATCAACGCTTTACTTGGAGATGGTGAAAGAGGCCCTAAGTCTTAAGTTCTAAAATAAATTGTTGTTTGGATTTTTAGGAGTCTTTCTTACACAAGATGAAGTTTGATTTAACGGCTATTTGTGTGAGGGTAAAACGTTTTAAAGCTAAGAGGTACTGTGTTACCCAGTTTCTGGATCGCGGAGGTCAGGTAGGTGGCCACACCATGTAAAATACTAGTACTCAGGTGCATCCGTTTAGATGGAAAGCCGACCCCAATATGGTTGGGAAAAGAATAGGCATATACCTAATGGTGGTTCTATAGTAAAAGTTGTTTATATTCAGGCCCCCCTTTGACAGATTTCGATTAATTCGAGTCTTGATCCCTATTCAACCCTAAGAGCCTGTCCAAATGGAGCGTTTTACGCGCGAAGGCCACTCGCGCGTAGATACTCGCGCGTATCCGAGGTACTAGAGCTACATACACTCCGTCCAGATGCTCTCGCGCGGTGAGCCTAAGGCTAAGAATTCACGGAGCGATTTTCACCCGCGACCGCCGCGGTGGTGGAACTGCGGTTTTATTTCTAAACTCACGAGACCGGTTATTTGCGCGGTTACGCAGCCGTCGCGGTTGCGATCATCGCCCGCAGACGTGGCGGACGATGACCGCAAGACGGGCGCGCGGCGGTTGCAAGACGGGCAGTAAAACGATCAGTTGAGATCCAGACCACCATGGACCAAAGTAATTAGTAGTTCGATTTTATCCATTTTTATAATGTTTGTTTTACTTTAATTTTAAATATGCACAAACATGTCATTATGCCACAAGTCACTGGTGCAAAATAGCATTGGATTTCTCATGATTTCTGTACCCATCGCCCCCGCGAAACGCGCGAGTGCCCTCGCGCGTTTCAACGCTCCTGCTGAACAGGCTCTATATAAACATAATTAATAGATTTTAATTTAAAGATTCTCTTTTATTAAGAACAGACTTACGGAATTATGGAATAGGGAATATGCATGAAAAATATATTTATTATCTATACAATTTATCTAGAAATATAAAAAATATCATATAATAATTAGAAAAAATTGAATCAAAATTGAATCAAAATTTACTCGAATAACAATCGAGATATAATTATTTTAGACAAATATACCTGTCCCTTTCGCGAAAACGCTGTTTTCTATGGCAGCTAAACAGACGTCATGGACTTTAACGTCAAAGTTCATAGCGGAGTTCTCTTTCTAATAGTAATATTTGAAGCTTAATAACTTCATCGCTGCTGAAGGTATTTGAAATGATTGTTTACTAGACCTAATAAGTATTATTTTAATTTTGCAAATAAAAAAATCACATGCATATTCCCTATTGCTGCTGCAGCAAAGCGCCAGATACACTTGCCATAAAGTACATTGAACTTTCCCTAATATTTCTTCGTAGACACCATAAAATAAATTATGAAACATTTTCTATAGAATATCCTGCGCCAATGGCTATTCCACGTTGATTTTGCCCCGCCATGCCTGAAATTGGTCAGGAGGACGAGTATTACAAGCGTTGCCACTCACTGATAAACTTGATCTTAAATAATGTTTTGATAATATACCGCCTTTAGTAGCTCAGTGGTCCGATCATATTTTCAAATTCACTTAATCCAAATATTATTTACCTCACGTATTCAATTTCATTTCATGAAATTGCCCACCTGTCTGGTTTAGAACGTTTATCGAATGATCCCGTTACTGTGAGCCGCGATTCTCATCAGCAGTGCTATTCTGTAACAACATTTTCGTGTCTCGACAGCGGAATCCGAGGTGAGTTTCAAATTCGTATAAATACAAGACCTTATGATGTGTGAAATAAAGTTCACTTTGTAAGCTTAGTCACTCAGGTGAAGTGAATATCGAAATGATTATTTACAGAATAGACTAGCAGAGCTTAATAACTTAAGCATATTGAAGGTGAAAGAACCATTGTGGAGTAGCGAGGGCACAGAGTTTAAATGTTTCGCACTATGTGCCTGAAGTGAAAGTTTTGAACAAAAAATATTAAAAGCTCAGAAAATACGATATTTATTCCTAATTATTTAGCTTCCATAGCGAAAGTAGGATTGCAATTGAACACAGCTGGTCGATTCTGTCGACATCTCACCGTGATCACTCAGATGAAGTAAACGACAAGTGAGCTGTCATGCCATCTTGTTTATATGGTTTGACAGCTCACTTGTCGTTCACTTCGCCTAAGTGTTCACTTCGACATGTTAACAGAATCGCACTGCAGATCGAGCCGTAACTATAATTTACTCGGTTTTGCAGTAGCAGCCCGTAGTTTGGGAGTTGGTGGTTAATTGAGCCCTAAGGAAGGACATAAAGACGTAGGTTCTGCGCCTGATCTCGTGCCGGTGGCGTCAGATTGGACTATGTCTGAAGCAAGTCTTAAAGGGGCTCTGTATCAGTTTTGGGGGGCCAGATTTAAGGAGTTTTTTTTTAACTAGCCCCCAACTGGTGTTTACAAAGAAGACGGGCGGTGGGACTAAACATACAGGGTTATTTGTAAAACACCGATAACCTCTATGGACTATGTAACTAAACAATCATAATCAACAACTTTTGTTCTATGATTTTTAAAAATTCATCAAATTACAGTTCACCAGGTTTTCATACAAAAATAAAAATATTTAAATTGAAATCTTTCTTTTTCTTTTGCTTCGCATAGGCTTCGTAACATTTAGAGCGTTCAGTTTGAATATTTTTGATGAAGATGATTTTTTAAAAGCCATAGAACCAAAGTTGTTGATTACGATATTAAATTAGTAAAATAGTCCTGAGAGGTTGTCCGAGGAGCTCGTGGCTAAATAATAACAGCCACAGAGTTCGATCTTCCATGTTAACCAACGCTTGCCGAGGTTGGTCTGTGGATGGGTGACCATCTGAACATACCGAGTTTCCTCCGTGCCTCGGAAAGCACGTTAAGATGTTGGTCCCGGCTGTCATTTGGAGATCTTTGGCAGTCGTTACGGATAGTCAGAAGCCAGAAAATCTGACACCAGTCTTGCCATGGAGTACAGTGTTACCCAGTTAATGGGTTTTGGAGGTCTGGTACACAGCTGCTCTGCGTAAAATACTGATATTCAGCTGAATCCGGTTTGACTGGAAGCCGACCCCAATATAGCTGGGAAAAAGGCTAGGCCGATGAGTCCTGAGAGTTTGTCGGTGTTTTAAAAATAACCCTGTATAGCTTTGCGTCCAAATATCGGGGCCCTTGTAGCCCAGGGTCCCCGTATCTTTGATAGGGCTGATGCGGCCGTAGCTACGTCCCTGGTTAGAAGGTACAGAGAGTGCCTATAATTGCTTATAACATCTGTAAAGATTGCCCACCGTTATGGACATTCGATCGGGAGGTATATCCCCGGCAATCTCCGGTTTGAAATTGTTTAGAAATCGTGTTTGGTTTTTAAACCGCAATTTTGGTTGGTTTCCAGGAAAAAACTCGCTAGTATTGCACTATTTTTAGTATTCTACTAGTATTACGCAATTTTTACCTTCATTCTTCTACTTTTTACATTTTTCATGGTGATCTCATAATGTCTAGTTGTAATTTATTTCTTTTAAGGGTTCATTATTTTGATTAAGATTTAATATTAAAATTCTTCATAACACCAACGAGCTTTCATTTCTACAAAAACGATATTATAAGAGATTTTCTGTGCATTTTAATTTACTTGACTTCTATACATACTTAATTTTTGTTTTTTAGGCCAATTTTAAATATTTATACCTACATAACATACAATTCTACATTTATTTTGTAAATAAAATAAAGTGTTACATTAGAAAGTGTTAATTTTAAAGTGTAATGTTATAAATGTTATTATTACATAATAACAAATATTTAATAAGTAGAACTTACATTAAAACGATATGTCTAAAGGGAACGAATTATAAAATGGAATGTAGGTAAAATACTGCCTAAAGTGATTGTTAATCGCGAACCAAGTCGGGGAATGTTAGTTGTTTAAATGAATGTGTAAATAGAAGGTTATATATTTTATTACAGTGTAACAGGTAATTAAAATAATATATTATCATCATGAAAAAAGAGGGGAATGCAGGGGTAAGAGGATTAGTTGGATCTAAATATTCATAAAACAGCCAATTGTCGAAAAATTACAAATATATGTTTAAATAGATTTCAGCATTTTTATGTCGATTTCTGTCGATGGGTGTCCGTGGTTGTTTATCGCTCAAACATAAGGGGCGCAAAACGTAGACACTTTTGTGTCTTGGGTCGGATAAAAGCCTCCAATGAATAGGTATTTGATTTCTATACAGCCATTATGAAATCAGCCACTCCCTGTGCAGACGTAACAAGACTAAGCAACTACGGTTTTCTGTAATGGTATGCCGTGTCGGAAACAAAAAGTGTCTATGTTAGCGCATGTCTATAGACAATCAGACACTGAATAAACAACCGAAGGACACCCATCAACATTGAATTTTTCAGAAAGCCATGGTTTTTTAAAGGTTTTTGCATCATTAAACAAACTCACGTTTGTCCATTTGTAATAGGAATCTGCTCGACACGTTATCTAGCATATTAAGTTAAGTTTGATGTTTTCTGGAGTCTATACATCCCTTTTTAATTTTTAATATAATGAATAAGCCGTAGCAGAAAAAGTTAGCATTACTGAAGAAAATGCTGTAACTTAATAAGTTCATTATTCAACATAATATTACTTGAGTGTCACAACAAGGGCTGAATGTTATCGAACAAGGGATGAATACAGAAATATAACAGATAATGTTCAGGTGAACTCGAATTAAAATATTCTTGTCATGAAGATACTGAGCTTACAAAATTTGCATAATTATGTTGGTATGTTGCTATGTCAGCTATACGCAAATCATCATCTGCCTAGCCTTTTCCCAATTTTATTGGGGTCGGCTTCCAGTCAAACCGGATTCATCTGAATACCAGTATTTTACGTAGATCGGCTTACCAGACCTCCACAAACCATTAACTGGGTAACACGGTACTCCTTGGCGAGACTGGTATCAGATTTTCTGGCTTCTGACTACACGTAACGACTGCCAAAGATCTCCAAATGATAGACGGGACCAACAACTTAACGTGCTATCCGAGGCAGGGAGGAAACTCGGTATGATAAGATGGTCACCCATCCACAGACCAACCCCGGCAAGCGTTGCTTAACCTTGAAGATCGACCTGTGCGGATATCATTATTTAGCCACGAGATACTAACAAATGATGTTGATGATAAGGTTAATAAGAAACTAATTTAATTTATGAAATTTTATTCAGCCCATCCGAAGGTTGTCTGCAAGAGACAGCCCTTTACGATAAGACCGCCCATTGTTTTTTTTTTTGAACTATTAATCACCTTGTTTATTTAATTATTTATTGATTGAATAATAAAATAAGTTCTACTAAGAAATCCCGGTTTACAAATTTTAAAATTATTCTCTATCCAATTAAGTATTTCCTGTCCCTAATTCGATATATTATTTAAGTATATGGTTTAATTTTTCATAGTTATTATTAACGTACCCATTAAACTAATTTTACCGCAACATTGATCTTTGTTGTTTTAAAATTGTGTCTTAGACCTTTGAATCCGTGAAAGATCGAGAATTAAGTTTATTATGTAACTTTGAGTTAAGTTAAAATAACCAAAAATTTTAATATGTATTGAAAGAATGAGCTGATGTGCCAAAATGAAGGCTATGTATGAATTAACTGCATGAGAAATATAATAAAAAGTGTTATTTTAATGAATTTGATTGTGAAAAGACAAAATTAGTACGATGTTATTGTTTATTTAAACAACAGTGAATGACAATAAAAAAATATAAATTTAAATAGCTTGCTAATATCTTAATTTTTCTGTACTACCAGTAGTATACAATGCAATTGATGGGGATGCGAACGTTGCTTTGAATTAGTAGAACCCTCTGGGGGTCTAAACAGGCCACTTTAGCAGAATCATATCACTACATGTTATAAACTGTCTGTCTGTTCGCGATAAACTTAAAAACTGCTGCACCGATTTTCATGCTGTTTATGTTTATCATAATTTTACACCGAAATATATTTACTGCTGCTCATATGCCTCTCGGAAATGATTATAATTAACACTTGTTAGTCATCATCGTAACTACATAATTATATAATATATAAATTATAAAACAAAGTCCTCCACTGCGTCTGTCTGTTTGTTTGTCATAAACTCAAACATTACTGCACCGATTTTCATGCTGTTGTCACCAATAGATAGAGTGGTTCTCGAGGAAGGTTTTAGCATATAATTTGTCAAGCGGGCGAAGCCGCGGGCATCGAGCTAGTTAGAATTATAATATTAACCACACAACAATCTGTCAAATTTCATTTTCATCTTTATCGCTAACGCATTAGGTTCAAAGTTGGTTGGAAAAATTTGATAGTGACGGGTAGCGTGGTGTGCTTTCTGATTCTGCTAAAGTGACCATTTAAGACTCCTCGTTCTTAAATTGATAACTTGATAACCTCCTTATTTAAGATTGATTTTGCTTTCTTCTCACAATCATGAATATCCAAAATTATTGAAATAAGATGAATGTAATTAAATATTGTATTCTCTTATTGCCTGTTCATGTGCAAAGTTGAAAATACATGTGTAATATATAAATGTATGTGTGTTTCATTTTCCCTTATTGATATAATAGAAGCTTAAATGAAAAGTGAAAATTTTTTGGTAAGTCTAGCGTATCCTGGGCTACCAGTAAAACCTTTGTAATAGTACAGGCTGACTTTGAAGTCATTGGCAATATTTAGGGGTGGAAATTCCTATGAATATGATTATTTTGGGAGTCTTTAAGTCAAGTGTGAATAGGTTACTTCTAGGCAAGCGTGCTCCACCTTAGACCGCATCATCGCTTGACATCCGGTGAGATAGCGGTCAAACGTATGCCTATTATTATTTAAAAAAAAAATACAGTATGGGGCTGCACCCCACAAAGATATCAATAATGTACATTATGAGCTGTTTTTTTGCATCTTTATCTGCTGACCCCATTGTGAGAGTTAGTTTTATTGTGGTCACCCCTCACCCCCAAAAAGATTGAATCAGTGAATTGCAGCTAAAGTCATCCTGTACAATATTGTCTGTTAATGATAAATGATATTTATTTTGTTAGTAGGTTGTAAATAACACTTTTACACATCAATGTTTTTGGTCATTTAAACTAGATGAGGCTGATGTTTCCTAGCTGACTGCTCTGAGAAGAAACACCGAAACAAACTTAAAGGTCATAGTTTCTTTTAAAGTTCACACAATAGTACTGGTCAAATCATATGAGAACCATGTAGGATAATGTCTGAAATGGTATTTTGAGGAAAGTACCACACAGATTTGAGTGGACGTGTCCAGACACTGCAAACATTTGCCAGTTATCGTGTACCTATGGTATTTTGAGGAAAGTACCACACAGATTTGAGTGGACGTGTCCAGACACTGCAAACATTTGCCAGTTATCGTGTAGCTCAAACTTAGCACTTTCAAGAACTCAACTTTGCAATTATATAAGGTACAGTATATTTAACTGTTTTCATGATTTCCGAAAACCATGCTATCTATGATAAGGTAAACTAGGTGTCTTGGGTTCGATTCCCAGGTCAGGGAGCAGGTATAATATAATATGAATACGAGGTTTTTCATCAGGAAATTCTCTGCAGTGTATATATTCTAGATAATTGAAACGTTAAGTACTAAACACTTATGCCTACCCTTCCAGAGAACATAGACGGATATTATAAATATGTAGAGTACTACGTTGTTGGATACAGGACTTCCCTGTTATCACTCGCACTGTGAGACGACATTTTATTAAGATAACAGGCCATCCATGTTTATTCCCCGCAAGATAAGTAGATATGTATATAAATATATGTACCTATTATGGGTCTTAGATAATGCCTGCCAGAGTTGCGAAATTGGTCCGAAAGAGTCACCGCAGCCCTGGAACGCAAAGGGCGGGAGGAAAACTAATGGGTCAGTCAGTAAGAGTCTGATACCCGTATTTATATACTAGCCAGCAAAAAAAAATATATATGTAGCCTTGAACACTTTTCAATGGGCTTGTGCCCTGAAAAAATCTAATTAGTCCGTCAGTTAGATTATCAAAAAATATTTGACGGGTTTTCTTTTGTTACGGGAACCAAAATTGACGAAGTTACGACGCTTTTAAAATTCTCAATACGTCACACCTTCGCATAATTTTTAGTGAGTCGTGACGTCACGAGCCCCCACTCCCGAGTTTTGATGCGTTTTATCTTTGTCAATATTCATTGATTTACAAAAACAAAAAATACGTGTCCATTATTTTTCAATAGGTACTCTAACTGACGAACTACACTCGGTTCCAAAAATAACGGGTCAGTCACATAAACCCGAATATCTCCCGAACTACGTATGTGGCTCCTAATGAAACGAAGACTGTTCAATTGAGAATTTAATTATACAGATAAAAAATAAAATAAAACTTAGTTACACCCACAATATTAATCTTAAATTAAAAAAAAACTAAAGTAGTCATATTTTTCTTAAGATTACATTTTTTTATGATTGTTTTTTTGCTGTTTTTCATCACTTTCTTCATTTAATACTTTGTATTGCCTCCACGAGCTCTTCTGACAGCTTCCAGGCGATTAGGCATGCTGTACACCAAATTTCGGAGCCGGTGCTGAGGAATACCTTCCCATTCCTCCACCAGTGCTTGTATGAGCTCGGGAAGCGTGATTGGTGGGGGGTTTCGACCTTTCACGCATCTCTGAAGCTTGTCCCAGGCGTGCTCGATGGGGTTTAAGTCCGGGCTTCGCGCTGGCCACTGCATGAGTTCGATACCGACCTCTTCAAGGTAGTCATGTACAATTCTGGCGGTATGGGGACGCGCATTATCATGCATTAATATGCCATGCCGGTCCATCCTGGCCATGAAAGGACCTACATGTTCATTGAGGATCTCTTCCACGTACCTCTCTGCATTTAGAGTTCCATTTTGAATGAGCACCAGCTCGGTGCGGGCCTCAGCAGAAATCCCAGCCCAAACTTGTACGGAGCCTCCACCGTACGCCACTTTTTCCTCCACACACGCTTGATGGAAGCGCTCCCCTGGTCTTCTGTACACCAACTGCCTACCATCATGCTTATAAAGCATGAATTTAGACTCGTCCGTGAACATTACCCTAGACCAATCGTCTAGTGTCCAGTTTAGGTGTTCGCGCACGTATCTCTGTCTTGCAATTCGATGTCCCCGTTCCAGTTTGGGGCCATTTGCGGGCCTCAATGGTTTCAAATTTGCTTCAGCAAGACGTCTTCTTACTGTTTGAGCGCTTAAATTGCCACCTCCAAAGCGAATAAAGTGAGTTTTTAGACCAACAGCAGTTTGAAAACGATTTCGGAGCATTGTAGCCACCAGTTGTCTGTCTTCCCTGGCCGTTGTGCATCTTGGTCTGCCATTTCCTGGTCTTCTAAGGTGTGATCCGGTCTCTTGGTACCGCTGGACTACCCGCTGAACAGTCGACAAAGATACACCAATGTTTCTGGCTGTTTCACGCTGGCTCCGCCCAAGTTCCAAAAAAGTTAGGATTCTGGTACAATCCTCTAGCGTGACTGCCATGCTTCACCTCACAGAATAATAATTATGCACGTGGAAGACGTTCACGATAATTTTTTTTGTGACAGAATAGAAATGGAAAGCATCCATAATGACATGAAACAAAAATTTTGTTTTTAAAAATAGTCATTTTTTTAAATTTTGTTTTTCTAATGAAGTTTTTTTCATCAACCAGTTTAAATAATATGCTATTAGAAGCGCAACTAAAAAGTCTTTATTCTGTTTTTTATTTCATTGATCTAGCTTTTACAGTTCTGGAGGTATTTCAATTTTTGTGACTGACCCGTAATTTTTGGAACCGAGTGTAAATAGTTTTGCAATTTGTGGATGATGGAATCTAGCCCATTGGTACGTTATCATAGGCGTGTTTCTAAATCAATGATTATAATATGTCTCATTGTTTTCACGTGAGTGCAGATCGATGTCCCACAGTCTACTATAATTTTATTTCAAATCTCAATCGAAATCTGTCAGAAAAACTCTCAATTCATAAACATTTGACGGATTGCGACTGACAAACGTTCCTCAAAAAATTGTAATCTTGACACTCATACCATTGAGTTTCATAACTGACATTCTATACTAACAACACTCTGCACTTGTGGCACTTGTGTCACCGCCGATGAGGAAGCAACTAGCTATCGATTATTTCGAGGTTTTTATATTTGGAAGAATATGGGGTTTACCCTTTTTATCCACATGTATCCGAGTCTGTTCATCCTGGGCATGGTAGGGTACACCAGGCTGGATATAAGAAGAGACTTCGTGCTATTCAAGTATGTGGCTAGCGTACTGCTAGGTTTGCTGCACCATCCAGAGGTGCTGACGCGACTGTGCGCGCCAAATGGGTGTGTGGGCGCGCGCCGCCGCCCCGCTCGTCTGGTCGTATAAATAATAGGTAGTGACTGAATTTAATTAATGTATATAATTGTAATGTTTATTTTATATATCAGTTATAACACCGCCTTGGATGTTAGTGTAAAGGTTTTGTTATTATTCAATGATTAAATAAATAAATAAATATTTGTTCGTTTAAAGGCCTAGGAACAAAAAAAAAAACAGAAAAAGTAATTCCTAGAGCTTTATGAACTTAGAGCGATGTATTGATGATTTTGATGATTACAATTCTGTAACTACAAATGTCTTACAGCCGCGAATAATATTTTTCATCAACATACAACCTAGCACTGGCCGGCAAATTGCAAATAACGTAAGAAAATTTGAATTTAGCGGGCTGGTTGGAGCAGTCACCATACAAGCCGAGCGTCAAAACTATCGAAACTACTCTCTCGCTACTCGCTGCTCGCAGATCACCAGCGTTGAGACAAGTGCCTAAGCCCATGTCCAGCAGTGGATTTCTTTAAAATAAAACGTTACACCATTAATTTTGATTGAGACATAAACGAATGCCAAAAATGCAGATTTTAATTAGTTTAGTTTGCATAATTTTAATTAGGTATTCTTAGTACGGATGCATTAAAATCACAATTTAACGAGTATCGAACGATCCGACATTGATAATAAGATAACCAATAAAAGGTTTCATGCACAATTTAAGTATCGGACTGATATTATAAACGTGAAAGTCTGTTTTTGGGTATTTGTGAGTTACAAAGTGTTTTAAGCTACTGGACCTACTTTTAGACGAGGTGTACATACGAAGCTGAAGATTGTAAGAAAAACTTGCATTGTTTAGAATCAACTTACTTAGCATTGTATAATTTCAGCCATTAACAGCACATGTGTGAGTACTGTGTACCTTTAAAACTTTAATTATCAGTTTTAGGTATGTTTTTGACTTGAATGTACCCTGGCGGTTGGGAGTGTCATGCTCACTCAAAAGTCTAGCTGATGGTGGCGTATGCGTTTGATCATTTGGCTCCCTTCAAAATGGTTGAGCCGAATGGTGCTGGCGCATGCATCATGTTCGTGAACGGGCTGGCGTATGTCATGGCGCCGTCGGTTAGGACTGGTAATTTCTCAGCTGCCATGGTTGATTTTAAGTAATTCTTTGAATTGTTCCTCTTTTATTCCGGACGCTTTTATCCTGCTCGTCTTTTACATCGTTCTCACATGTATGTATAATGTCAACCCGATGTAAATAAATCTTTGTAAAAAAATATTATTTTTAAAAGAGTGTCCGTGGAGTTTCTTGCACGTTCTTCTCCATAGAAATCTACGCTTTGGAACGTGCAAATAGCTTCAACTTTTTGGACCGACCGACCTTGACAATTCAAAAGTGCCTGTAAATGGTTTATTTGAAATAAATGCTTGAATTTTGAATTTTGAAGGTCTTCGATATTCACCTTAATCTATTTGTGCGTGTGTACATAAATTGATAAATTCAATAACAAATGATGACACTCAAAAGGAGTTAAGCAGGACACATGACAAGGCATGGTGATGACAAGTGACGTATGACAGTGACCGAGTGGCGTCAAAGGATTAGTAGAAGAATAGGCTAGATTCCATCATCCACAAATTGCAAAACTATTTAGTCCGTCAGTTAGAGTATTGAAAAATAATGGACACGTATTTTTTGTTTTTGTAAATCAATGAATATTTACAAAGATAAAATGCATCAAAACTCGGGAGTGGGGGCTCGTGACGTCACGACTCACTAAAAATTATGCGATGGTGTGACGTAATGAGAATTTTAAAAGCGTCGTAACTTCGTCAATTTTGGTTCCCGTAACAAAAGAAAAAATACGGATCAAATATTTTTTGATAATCTAACTGACGGACTAATTAGATTTTTTCAGGACACAAGCCTTTTGGTGAAAATTGGTATAGGAAAAGAGAGGCCAATGCCCAACTATGAACAAAGTCGGGGTGAGAACGATAATGCGTACAAAATAATAATATCGCGCCTCAGAACTCAATCAATCCCCATATTAAGTGCCAACGTTATCTTGATTCCTTTGTGAGAAAGAGATAGCGCTATTCGTCCTATTTAACTCTGTCTCTCTCTTTCAGTCATTCTACCATTGATGCGTTTGGGCATGAGTGTGCTATTCCTGTCACAAGGTATGGCATTGCCTGAATTTTCTGTTTGCAAAATGTAGTCTTAATATTCACGTGTCACGTTGTTTGTCCGCGATGGACTCCTAAACTACTTAACCGATTTTAATCAAATTTGCTCACCGTGTGCAGTTTGATCCAACTTGAAAGATAAGGTAGCTTTTTTGTTTAGGGATGGGAAATCATCAAATGTCTTCTCCCGCTCTGGGCGGAGCGAGAGGGAGTGTCAGACTTCTGTTGACTAAAACCCATCCATGTTCCTTCAGTGCCCTTTGTGTTCCGGAGCCACGGTATCTCTTTCGAATAGTCCCGCGAAAGATAGGGTAGCTTACATCTCAATTTTTTGTTGCAATATTATTTAGGAGCGGAAAATGTGACGCAGACGAAGTTGCGCGGGTCTGCTTGCAGTTTATATTTTATAGAATACTAGCTTCTGCCAGTGGCTTCACCCGCGTCCCTAGGGAACGTACTCCCGGGATATAAAGCGTAGGTGTTATTCTAGGCTATAATCTACCTTTGTGTCGAATTTCACCTTTCAGGCTTTCTGACGTGAACGTGTAACAAACATTCATCCATCTTCACAAACTTTCGCATAATAATGGTAGCTTAGGCAGTACCTACGCTACGTCCACGATAAAGGAAAATATATAACAAAAGGTTATAACTCTGTATAGGTATATGTCTATGTAATTAAAAGACCAGACAATTAGAAAACACTATTGTTCATAGTAATATTTACGTACGTACCTACGCAGTACGATGAACAAAGAAACTTTAGGTACAATTTGTTTGTTGTATAAGAATAGACTGACGGCCCACTGTATTAATGACGTCTAATATTTCTGTGTTGAGTAATAAAGTATGGTTACCTATGTTAATTTTAAAGAGCCCGCGAAGCCTTTGCCTAGCAGTGGGACACATACAAGGGCTTTTTTTATGGACGAGAAATCATCAAATAACTCCTCCCGCTCTGGGCAAAGCACAAGGGAGTGTCAGACTCTTACTGACTAAAACCCATCCGTGTTCCTCCTAATGCATTTTGCTTTCCAGGCTGTAACTCTTTCGAACAATTTCCACAGCCCTGGCAGGCACTGGCTCTGGCGGACCCAGTCTACCATGCTGACATCTCTTTGAGGCGCACTTAGAACACAACGCGCCGTCGACCTGGGCCTGGTTCTAATCGGACAGCGAGCCACCAAACGCTCGCCGCCGAAGGCTACCACAAAAAAAAATACGCCGCGAAGCTCTTACAAACCAATGCTCCTAAGAACATGAACGAATGAAAGTTAAGATCTCTCTGTGTTAATCTGCCCTGCCAAACTGTGTTGGTATTTGGGGCGGTGCTGCCAAGTCCGTCTGTGGGATCTGGAGCTTGAACGGGAACCACGCACAGTTCTACGTTCCTAGGATGGACCAGAGGATATCCACAGCTGTTGTCCTCCATCGCAAAGGGTCTGGAGCTTCACGCTTCACCTCACTCCACGCGATTCCGATGTTCGACCCAGGTTTGAAAAAAAACACAATTTTAGGGGAACAGGCCACGCGAGTGAAGCCGCTACAAAGGACAGTGAACAATATACCATAGTTCAGGTGGTACTGCTCATATAAATAAATAATTTATGACGGTTCCGTAACCGAAGGGTAAACAACGGAACCCTATTGCTAAGCCTTCGCTTTCCGTCCATCTGTCTGTGTCTCAGCGGGCTTTTTCTTATGAACCGTTATAGTTATTTTTTACAGAAAGCGTATTTCTATTTTTTATTGCCTCTTTAACAACAAATAATATAAAAATTAAACGGGGCTCCCAAACTAGAGACGTTTTTCTTTTTTCGGTTTATGGCACGGAACCTTTCGTATGAGAGTCTGACTCGCACTTGGCCAGTTTTATTTTCTATATTTTAGGTACGATATATATAAATAAACATAACACATGCAAAACACATGGTTTGTGGGACAAAGTAGAGGTTGCAGGCTCTTACTTTAAGATGCGATGTCAACATAAAATTTATTTTTTAATGTCGTTAATATAGATTCTGTGACTATAATAATAAATCATTTATTTCGGAATCAGTCCATCAGCATTTGTACATGTTTTTTAAATATTGGGTTAAATATCTACAACACAAAATGATATAATTACACAAACACAAACATTACATTAAATAAAAGTCAATAAAAACATTATACATGACAATTACAGATAAAAACATGAAGATTACGCACACACACAGGTTTATGTGAATTCATTAACGTTTTTCAGGGGTAGTAAATATTTACACACAAAACACCTAAACTACACACAAAACACACATAAACCGGTGTGTGTGTGTAATCTTTATGTTTTTGTGTAGGTAATTGTAATGTAAAATATAATTAACATATTATGTTAATTATATTTCTACTGCTTATTTACTAATGAAAAACTTCAAAACATTAGGAGTATTTTATTTAAATAATGCAGTCACAGAAAGTGGCTAAAATATACACTATTTTCCATAATAATATCCCTTCTACCCTACGCATAATATCATAACCTACGAATACAGACTACAAAGTATATTAAATGTCAAGTTTGCCATTAATTCTGGCATTCTGATGCAGTTAGAAGTTAATCGCTTGGCATAACGAGGGACACCTACAATGGGACGAGACGCATAGCCAGTTGTTTTGGCAGATTCATGTAGATAGCGTCTGGTTGTTTGAAAGTTGTAAACAATTTTGGGGTGGAAAATACGGGAGCTACAAACTTTGCATTAATGAAACAATGACTATTTTATTCTTTAAGGGAGGATTTTCCAATAGTCATAATTCTTTTACTGGGAAGGGAAGAATAAAAATGTCTCTTTATCTTTAAAGAATATTGTATTATCTTATAATCTTAATATATATAAATCTCGTGTCACAATGTTTGTCCTCAATGGACTCCTAAACCACTTAACCGATTATAATAAAATTCGCACACCATGTGCAGTTTGATCCAACTTGAGAGATAGGATAGTTTAAATCTCAATTTTTTGTTGCAATATTATTTAGGAGCGGAAAATGTGACGCAGACGAAGTTGCGCGGGACAGCTATAATATATATAAATCACGTGTCACGTTATTTGTCCGCGATGGACTCCTACACTACTTAACCGATTTTAATAAAATTTGCACACCGTGTGCAGTTTGATCCAACTTGAAAGATAGGGTAGCTTACATCTCAATTTATAGTCGCAATATTTTTTAAGAGCTGAGCATTAATGCAAAATGTGACGCAGACGAAGTTGCGTGGGTGAGTTAGTATTTTATATAACAAACATTCATATTTATTATTCGATTAAAATTACCTGACTGTTGAAAAATAAGCCCTCGAAGTCAAAGGAAATTGAAAAAAATCACTCACATTTTTGGACAGCTACTTTGTTAGAGCCATCAAGCTACAATAATCTGTCAAATTTGTTTAATAGATTTTCAACTTTATCGCTGAAGCGTTAGGATCAGGGTTAATTGGGAAAATTTGACAGTTTTGATTAGCTTGTGCTGTACATGTCGAATGGGCGTGGCGTATGTCATGGCGCCGTCGGTTGGGACTGGTCATTTCTCAGCTGCCATGGTTTATTTTCATTTATTTTAATTATTTCTTTGAATTGTTCCTTTCTTATTCCGGACGTCTTTATCATGCTCGTCACATCGTTCTCACATGTTTTTATAATTTCAACACGATGTCAACAAAACTTTGTAACAATTTATTATTTTTAAAAGAGTGTCCGTGGAGTTTCTTGCACGTTCTTCTCCATAGAGATCTACGCTTTGGAACGTGCAAATAGCTTCATCTTTTTTGGACCGACCGACCTTGACAATTCAAAAGTGCCTGTAAATGGTTTAATTGAAATAAATGTTTGACTTTGACTTTGACATGTATAACATGTTTTAGGAGTTTACCTATTGTCTTCTATTGGCCTGTAATCTGACCTCCAAAATGCCACTGACAATATTGTTATGGAAATATTCATTAAACTGATAATAATGTCTCAACTCTTTTAAATATATCAAAAGGTTGTCTTTAAAATAGCCCAACTTTTATTATATATTTGTTGATATAGCGGCAATAGAAATACACAATCTGTGAAAATTTCAACTATCTACCTATTTTGGTTCTTTTATTTTTTTTTATGCATTCTTGAGATACAGCCCGCTGACAGACGGACGGCCGGACGGGCGGACACTGGAGGCTTAGTAATAGGGTTCCATTGACTAACCTTCGGGTACGGGTCCCTAAAAAACAAAATGTATGGAGCAGTCGAATAGAGAAAGTTGTGCATAATGATGAGTAAAATGACCCAATTTATGGTTTGCGTTTTTTCTGTTATACTTTGTATTATTCACTTCGGATTAGTTGCTAGTAAGCTAAAACCAGAATAGTTGGCCCAGGAGTACAGTTACCTCCTGCCGGAGTTACGGGACTATTCGAAAGAAATACCGCGGCTCCGGAACACAAAGGGCACATGAAGGAACATGGATAGGTTTTTTCAGTAAAAGTCTGACACTCCCTTCCGCTCCGCCCAGAGCGGGAGAAGTCATTGGATGACTTCCCATCCAAAAAAAAGCAGTATAGTTGCCTCGATTTTAATTACTCTAGTTTCGTTTATAAATTGCAGGGGAAGGCAAGGTGCGATCTAAGTTTTGGGGGATAAAAGTCCATTTTCTCAACGGGGCATCAATCATATATGTAATTTATATAGACAAAGCAAATATCTCGTAAATGGGACAGTTGGCACAAAATTTAGAGGTCCGCAAAAATCGCCGATATTCTGAAATTATTTAAAAGAAAGTTTTTTGATTTCACAAATTTGAAGATAATCAACAAGTACTTACCCATTAAAAAAATAAAGAATTTTGCTTTTGGTACTGAGATATAAAGTAGTTTCAAAAAGTGTGGCAACTATCCGGATTTTAGCCTACGGACCCGCTATGAGTGAATATCAGTCTCTGATACTAGCTTCTGCTAGGCTTCCGGTTACGACCTATATTCGAAAATTATTTCAAGGGAACAACACCCGGTATAAATTTTTTATCATTACCTTATGTCCTATTACACTCAGCCGTTAAGTCGTGAAGAGATAACAGTTACTTTAGTGTCATAATTAATAATTAATTACATTTAATTTAATTATTTTTATAATTATAATTAAATTAAACTCGTATTAGCAACTAAGTCTGGTTTAAGTTTCTAATACAAACCTAACTTAAATGTCAACAGTCTCCAGACAGACGTAATATATATGATTAAAGTTCTTCCTTACATGGAAATAAAGCTCGCAATTTCACATGCAGATGAAATCGTAGACGCTATCTTTACCGAGGACGTAAAAGGTCCTTATTTAGAAGTAAAACTTAATTAATGTTACAAACATATCTTTAAGTTACCGTTAATTAATAATTTAATACTCCATGAAGATTGCAGATAGGTCCAGGATTCAGTTTTTAATTTGCTCTTGATTACCGAACCCATTTAGTATTCTTAACTTTTGTAATTCTTCAATTAATTTAAATATTATATTCTTTTAAACGGGAAGGATTAAAATGAGTCGTTTGTACAGGATGTTTTAAAGAATGATGTGTTTTAGCAACATTATTGTTGGAATTTGCAGTTTTGACAATTTCGGAAAGAGCTACACAGAAACGCCTTGAGAGTTTTGGAATGTGGTTGACAAAAACAACATAGCATCGTCGCCTGTTTTACTAATTATCTTAAGTTTCTATTTGCAGAAATCTTTAGACTCTATTTTTTTAGTAAAAGCATACACAGATAAGGCGGCTTCACTAGGCTTCCCGAGTATATGTGAAACCAAAAATTAACGCACCCACATGGTGAACCAATCAAGAATTTATAGACAATGTTATATTGGCCTCAACTGAGATCAAATATACCTATATTCAAGCACGCTAAAAAAAAAAGATTTTACACCATTAGGACTACATCATTATATCAACCGACATACTTCCACTGCCGGACATAGGACTCCTCAAGTGTCGCCACAACGACCGATCCTATGCGACTCGCATCCATCGGCTACCCGCGACCTTCACCAGGTTATCGGTCCACCTTGTGGGAGGCCTTCCAACGCTGCGTCTTCCGGAACGCGGTCGCGACTCCAGAATTTTTCGGCCCCATCGACGTGAGCTAACAAGTACCTACATCAAAGCATCGATGAAAGAATAATAAACATGCTGCCTTCATTAATGTACCGGAGGATTTTATCCGTGGAAATCTTTAGCCTATATTATTTTGGCCGTAACTGAGGCCTAAGATATATTGGAATGGAATTCCCTGCCAGAGTCTGTTTTCCTGATAGCTACAACCTGGTAATATTAAAGTCAAGAGCGTGCTTCATCTTCGACTATATCATCGTTTACAATCAGGTGAGATAGTGGTCAAACGCGTGGCTATTAATAGTAAAACTTGATAAAAATACATGCGCGCTTAAATAGCACAATTTTCAGAAAATTGTCTGAAAACTTTCTAACCTACACTGGAGTGAAGTGAAGAGCAAACCCATCTCAAATAAAAAAATCGCCACAGGCAAAATTCCTTTACAAAAAAAAAACAACCTGTATCACAAAAACTTTTTAATAAAGTAATTTTACGGCTAAGTAGCCGAGAGATAGCATCTTAATATGCACTTTAAGTGCTACTGAACTTGATGTACAAAACCAGTTGAGGACTGGTTTATTTTGGGTATGTTTACTAAATTGACCACCCATAGTATGTGGGTGGGTAGATATATTAATATTAAGTAGATCTTGTAGGTCGGAATAAAGGAAATTGGTCCAACAAATATAGTGGAGCTCGTGGCTTAATAATAACAGCCGCACAGGTCGATCTCAAAGGTTAAGCAACGCTTGCCGAGGTTGTCTGTGGATGGGTGACCATCTTAACATACCGAGTTTCCTTCGTGCCTCGAAAGCACGTTAAGCTGTTGGTCCTGGCTGTCATTTGGACATCGTTGGCAGTTGTTGCGGATAGTCAGAAAATCTGACACCAGTCTTACTAAGAAGTACCGGGTTACCCAGTTAATGGGTTGTGGAGGTCTGGTAGGCAGCCACTCCACGTAAAATATTGGTGTTCAGCTGAATCCGGTTTGACTGGAAGCCGACCCCAATATAGTTAGGAAAAGGCTAGGCAGACGATGGTCCAACAAATATAGTTGATGGCCACCATGTCAGCAATACGGTTCTGTAAACATGTCAAAGTGGGACGGTGAGATGTCAACAGAATCGACCGGCAGAAGCCCTCGAGGCAGTTTAGAAACTCTGACACTAAAGTCCGGTCGCGAAGCAGAAAGAATTTCGTCCGTTGACCTGTTATTACCTGTCTCTGTCACTCCCGCGTAAATAGAATCAGTCTCGCTCGCACAGATGTAATGGCCACCGCCCTCAGGGATTGTAAACCTTTGCCTGAGAGTGTAAGGTTTCTTCTTGTTTGCAAGTGTATGTCACGTAAAAAAAGAAGGAATCGAAATAAGATAAACTAGATGATAATGTAGATAAAACTGCTGATTCTTTTGTAATAAATGTGATAGGCGAGACGTTTTCGGAAAGCAGTAACTCCGATACAGAGGAATCGGTTTCTGATTTTTGCCGTAGGTATTAGTAATTGTAACTCGATTTTATAACTTATAAGTACTATAAAATTTAAATACATCATATAAATTATAATATTTTATTTTTTTTAAATGGTACTTTCTCCTTCAAATATTTCATGTAGTAAACCGCACTTAATACAAAAATGTTTGTGACCACTGTCAGTAGGTAAAAAGGTCATTGTACGAAATTCTTCCTGCTCCGCTACTGGACTTTAGGGTGTGTGGGGTCCTTAGATCTTACTGCCCTCACGGTAAGAAGAAGAGTGGGTGTCTAGGAGGCACCTTAAGGTTGGTTTTTAGGGTTCCGTAGCCAAATGGCAAAAACGGAACCCTTATAGATCATGTCTGTTGTCTGTCTGTCCGTCCGTCCGTATGTCGCAGCCACTTTTCTCCGAAACTATAAGAGCTATGCTGTTGAAATTTGGTAAGTGGATGTATTCTATGAACCGCATAAAGATTGTGACACAAGAATAGGAAAAAAGAAATTGAGTTTCAGTTCTAAGTAGGTATGGGGACCATACTTAGAACTGAAACTCAATTTTTTTTTTTCATCAAACCCGTTCGTGTGGGGTATCTTTGGATAGGTCTTCAAAAATGATGTTGAGGTTTTTAACATCATTTTTTTCTAAACTGAATAGTTTGCGCACCCCTTAACTTGTAAAATAAGAGAATGATAAAACTAAAAATATATAATTTTGATGTTTTTTTTTAATACGTCATAAATCGTAAATCGCAACTTCTGCTTATAATTTAATACCTAATGGTTTGTACGGAACCCTCAAGCGCGAGCCTGACTCGCACTTGTTCTTGAAAGTTAATATAGCCAGCATTTTCTTGTAAATGTTACTAGGTACAGATTACATAATAGACGATGAGCCGGCTTATGGAAAGCCTTCCAACGACGATATCAACAGATTCTCAAAGCTCCAAACCAAGAGTGTGGATGCATAAAGCTCGGTAATGGAAACGGAAAAGTCTCGGTATGTAGTTAATGATCGCCCATCAATTGATCGACCTTGGCAAGCGCTGTTTAACCTCGAAAATCGGAATAATAATAATAATAAAAGCCATGTATATTGTTAGTGGTCAGGCAGGGGCCAATAGTTCTTCTATAATAAACGATTATCAGTCCACTAAACCGCCCAAACCCATATTGTTTCATCTTTTGTTTCCATATTCTGCAATAGTCTTGCTCCAACCGGGGATTGTCTTTGGGAATACTTTCACAGTGCATACAGGGATAATCGCCGGTTTGTGCCCCATTACATATGAAATTTCTAAGGGGGCCTCTGCGCATTGGTTTCGGCCCCTCCTACGCCTACCAAAGGACCGGGTCTCCAGAGACCCGAGAAAGAAAACAGCAATAATAATAATATCCTTGGACATTTCACACAACGCCATAATAGTCCCAAGCTAAGCAACCTAATGCTTGTGTTATGGTAACGAGATGGCTGATAAACTACTTAAATACATTTTTATTTGTAAATACATACATGTTATAGATAGAAAAACACCCAGACTCGGAACAAATACATGTAGGTCGTACAAATATTTGTTCCGTGCGGGAATCGAACCCGCGACATGCAGCGCAGCAGTCAATCGCTCAACCACTGCGCCAACCGTGTCGTAACCTAGTAAATAACGTAACCTAGTAAATATTTAATTAATAATAATTTAGTCCCGTTAATAATAGTTTAGATAATACTGCCTCTTGTAAATAGTAGACGTAAGGAAACAAAAATTAGAATAAGTTCGATATTATTAAAATAAAAAGTTATTTTGATCCCCCCCCCCCTCCTTAGTGCCCCCCCCCCCTGTTTGTAGTTGTATTATAAAATAGGGTAAGAAATAAAGAGTATAGAATAAAAATAAGCTAGACAGAATAGACCTAAAGTAGAAGGGCAGCTTACCCTTAAAGAAAGACAGAAGAAGAATGCTAGAAAGATAATGTATGCGGAAAGCAAGTGCGAGAACTGGAATGAAAGAAAAACAATAGATTAGAATAGACTCCCATAACGTGGGAGGTAGAGGTATTATAAAAAAAAAAGAAAGATAAATGTGCTCTCCTGCTCTTGATAAGCGCGTCCAACCAAAAATAACTCTTCAGCTTTATTTTATAGTTAACCTGATACCATATTTAACATATTAATACGCGCCCTAACTACAACTGGAATGAAAACCAAAAATGTATATTTTATGACTAGCTGACCCGCGCAACTTCGTCTGCGTCACATTTTCCATTACTGCTTCGCACCTATTTGTCTTAGCGTGATGATATGTAGCATATAGCTTATAACCTTCCTCAATAAATGGGCTATCTAACACTGAAAGAATTTTTCAAATCGGACCAGTAGTTCCTGAGATTAGCGCGTTCAACCAAACAAACAAACAAACTCTTCTGTTTTATAATATTAGTATAGATAATATTAGTATAGATTTTAAGTGTAACTTTTTAAAATTTTCATCTTTGAATACGGCTCCGTTCCAAATAACGTAACTTTTTCAAGTCTCGCTTTAACTCTGGTTATAAATACTTTTTAGCGGATTCAGGCAACATTTTAAAAGCCATTCTGATATTCATAAGTCTGTTAGATCATCGCCGGTGGATCGGTGGTGAAGTCGCATTTTTTCGCGTCTGAATATTTTTTTGAGACTTGAGTGCTCTGGATATTTTTTTGCATCCCGATTATTTTAATGATATGATGAGTTCGGTAGTAGCAACTGCAAATAGAAATGGGTTAAAAATGTACCTACTGATAGTATTTAGGACTAGTCTTTCCCGTATTTTCCTCTGATCTGCTGTGGCCTATCCCGCGGGAAACATGCATTATTTTGGGATAAAAAGTATGCCTTTGGCACTCGGTGTTGGTGTAGTTTTCCTACTAGCTTTTATTAAAAATATGTAACCGATTTTAATAAAACTTTGTTCCCATACGTAAGATACCCTTGAAAGTTTGTAAAGTGTGTTTTTTAATCCCTGAGACTATATTGACAAGTGCAAATGTCAAAACTAATTAAAATGCTATTGTCATATATGTCAATTTGCCATTTGCATTTCGCAATTCAGTTTCCGGGATTAAAAAACAGATTATAGTAGTATCTTGAAGAAGCTCTTAAAATAATGAGTTACATAAAATTTTGTTTGATTTGCTTTTACAATTATCAATATAATAAAAACAATATTCTAAAATTTTAAAAACATTGTAGTTTGAAGAATAGCGCAATATAATCTTCACTCCATATTATAAAACAAAGTCCTACGCCACGTTTGTCTGCCTATTCGCGATAAACTCAAAAACTGCTCCACCGATTTTCATGTTTTTTTACCAATGGATAGAGTGGTTCTCGAAGAAGGTTTTAGTATATAATTTGTCAAGCGGGCGAAGCCTTAGCTATTTATCTATAAAAACGGCAAAAACTCACGTTTGTTGTTAGGAGATCCCTTAAATATTTATTTTATTCTGTTTTTTCTTATAGCGGCATTAGAAATACATCATAATTATGTGAAAATTTCAATTGTTTAAATATCACGGTTCATGGGATACAGCCTGGTGACAGACAGATGGACATTAGGACGGATAGCGGAGTCTTAGTAATAGGGTCTCGTTTTACCCTTTGGGTAAGGTATAAAATCTTTTTTAGGACAGTACCCTAAAAAATATCAAAAATTTTATACCTTTTAAACACCCACCAAACTGCGTCACGGCTTGTTGGCGGGAATAGCGCGCACGTTCAATACGTCATTTGGTTCAATGACATATTTGGGAAACAAGCACAACGATGTACGCGGCCGTGCAGTTTTGATAATTCACCCACTGTCTCGGAAAACTAAAACCAGCGTTGGATGAGGCGGGACCCGGCGCAAAAGATATATCGTACCGCTTATTCATAACAGATAGGAATTCACGGTTGTCATTTCTGATCGACACCGGCGCGAATATATCTGTCATACCACGAAAAGCAGGAATGAAAGCAGCGCCTACCGACTTCTGCCTGTATGCTGCGAACAATACGACAATACCCACATACGGCGAGAAGTCACTGCAACTGGATTTCAATCTACGGAGACCATACAGGTGGAATTTCATCATTGCTGCAGTCAGTAAGCCAATCATCGGCGCTGATTTCTTAAGGCATCATAACCTCCTAGTCGACATCGCAGGCCGATGTCTCATCGACAAAGTAACGAAACTTACCGTGAAGGCACCAATTTCTTACTCCGCCGAGCCAACAGTTCGAAGTATAGACCTCGAACACCAGTATCACAAGCTGCTCGATAACTTCCCCGACATCACCAGACCATCGTGCACAAAGGAAACTCCCAAACATCATGTCGAACATCACATTGAAACAACAGGGCCGCCACTACACTGCGTCGCCGCTGCCGCCGCTCGCGAAATTTTACTAATTATGAAGAAGCTATGTGATTGGTCAAGTTGTATGTCTGTCTTAACACTACTTACAACCCCTTAGTTTAGTACCTTAGCAGAGCAAAATAAAGTATGTTTATGCTACATCAAGCTAGTGTTATCATTGCTCCTCACCTAACACTACAATACTATCTACTGACAGCTCTCCCAACCAACGCAAAAATAAGAATGATTTTAACTTTTTCGAAATTGTCAACAGGAATCTTTGGGCATGGTCCTCAGATAGAAGGAAACCTATACACATAAAACCACACTTCTCAACAAAACTAATTGAATAACACACTCAACCCATTGTCTCACCTTTATTAGAGCAATTAATTAAGTAAAACAATGATGTCGCAGATAGGGACACAGCTAAACACCGTTTGTCACACTCTGACAATGATTAATGTTGCTAAATAGTGCTTACGAACGATGCTGAGCGAAGCGGGGTGGAAGGAACACATTCTGCGTTTAGCTCCAGTTTTGGACGAGTTGTTTTGTTTTGGCCAAACTATATGTGAAATTGTGAACTCCTCCTTCAGTCGTTTGATCTCTGCTGTGTCGTGATGTGCCCTACTAACTATTTAATCCCCACCTAGCTACCGGGCTAACTTGCACAGTTTAATTCGACCAAGTCCTTTTTATCATCGGAGCACAAGACGTACGGCGATGCGCCACCGGTAAAACACCGTAAAACATTTAAAAATGGTCTATTACGCATTAGTAGAGTCAAAACTGCGATATAGCATACTTTTCTGGGGAGGAAGCTATGGTTACAATACCCAAAAAGCTTTTTAACCATAGCTAGACTTCAACAGCAAGAATCATGTAAGCCTCATTTTAATAATTTAAAGATATTGACAGTCCCAAGCTTGTACATTTTGGTCGTACTTAGTCACTTATCAAAATATATCTTTGAATATGAGACTGAAGATGAAAGGAAAAAAAGGAGGAGTACGAGAAGAAAAGATCTCCAGATAAAGCAAGTGCCTGAACGTTGTAAAGCATAGCGCCACCATAAGTCAGTAAAAATTTTCAATAAACTGCCAACAGAAATAAAAAGCCTACTTTATAGGAGTGAGTTTCAGAGTAAGCTTAAGCGGTTCTTGTTGGACAAATGTCTTTATGCTATTGATGACTTATAAATTGTAATGACTTGACATGAAAATTTTATTGTATTTAATGAATTGACTTGACATTAATTTTTATAACTTTTTAGATTGTTTTTATTATTGTACGATTTTAATTTAATATGGATTTGAGATGTTAGTTATTATAAATGTATTTTTAAATTCAGACACGATGTAAAAATCGTTATTGAATAAATAAATAAATAAAATAAAATAGGTACATGGTGGACACCCACCCGCTCAGATTTTGTGCGTGTGGGTGTTTTGGAACACATTCATAGTGCGTACAGCTAAGGAGTGGAATTCCCTGCCGGAATCTGTGTTTCCTGATATCTACTATCTGGGAGTTTTTAAGTCAAAAGTGAATATGGTACTTTTAGGCAAGCGTGCTCAATCTTCGACCGCATAATCACTTACCATCAGGTCAAACGAGTGCCTATCAAATGTTAAAAAAAAATAAGAGAATCTTTAGCATCGGGGATGTTATAGCGGCCAGGTGTTGTTTTAGGTACTTACTTGATCCCTACATACCCTGGGTATTTTTTCGGTAATCATAACGTTGTCGGATGACTTTCGTTTGGACGATAAAACCGAAATATGTAGCTCTCTCGAGCGGCAGATATTTAGAGATCTTTGAGGTTGAATGCATTCGTCCTATCCAAAATGATACGTCACAAAAACAAGAGTTACTAACAGTGGATCTCATTTGTAGTCTGAATAAATAAATTTGAGTTAAATTAAATTATAGCTCAAAAGACGTGGACCCTCTCCATTTTCTTTGTCTTGACATTGATGACTTTGAATTAAACTTTTGCTGAATATTAACTACGTTTTGATCCTTACTGACATCAAATATAAATATTGAAATAAAGTGAAATTAACTCTATTTTTTAGATTTTCGGTCTGTAGGCAAATTGCATCTTTGACTTTTAGTAGATAGAATCGGGTGGCGCGGAGTTAATCTATGTAGATAAACTAGATTCTCGTATCTTACGAAGCATTGTGCTTTGCATTTTGAGCTTGATTAATTTATATGCTTTACTGGGAGGAGTGCCTACTAAATGAAATCAGCCTTTTTGGTCCATTTAAACATTTTACGTGCAAAGAAATTTCAACGCATATTGCAACTGGTTTGTTTCTAAATCTTTCTGGCTAAAGAAATCTATACTAATATTATAAAGCAGAAGAGTTTGTTTGTTTGGTTGAACGCGCTAATCTCAGGAATTACTGGTCCGATTTGAAAAATATCATCACGCTAAGACACATAGGAACGGAGCAATAATGGAAAATGTGAAGCAGACAAAGTTGCGCGGGTCAGCTAGTATACTATACCGTGATTGGCGATACCTATCCGCGACCATCTGTAGATACAGTGGTCACCAAACCATTTAACAATTTTTCTGCCAACACTTCTGTTATATGGGTTCTTAGTGCTGCGCCATTCGAGACTCCGAAGTTGCCAACACTGATTGTTGACCTTTTTGATATGTTTTTTTTTAAATTGAAAACTATTTTAGCAGCGTTGAGCAGTTTTCTTAGGATGGGTAAAAAATATTAAATTTCGCGTCAGGTCACGTGATCTGACGTCTTACGAATTTTCGTAAGACGTCAGATCACGTGACCTGTTCGAAAATTCGTAAGACGGATGATTAAAAAATGCACAATGTTACTGTTCCTCCTTCCTTCCTCCTGTCCTGATGGTTGGCGGTCTAACCCGTGTTTTCTTTTTACATAATACTCCTACCGCTCTAGGGTGTCAAACTCTTACCGACTAAAACCCATCCGTGTTCCTCCTTATGCCCTTTGCTACTCAGGGCCGCAATGACTCTTTAAAATAAACGGTTGTTGGGAATCGCGCTGCGACTCCCGACGCTTGGGCGCCTTCTTCGGTTTCGGCGGCTGGTGTGTGAGGTTTGGCTCTTCCTCACGCGGCTCGCCTCCTTCTTCGCTTGCATTACCGATTGGCTGTTTCCCCTGCCCCCTTACTTAGGAACTGATTGTTGTCCTACAAGCAATTATAATGCTTGCACACGTTCACACTGTACTGTACTACATATTATTGACAATGTATGGTGCGCGATATTGTTGTGCTATGAGCTGTATACTCTATGATAGCGTAGTCTGAAAGCAGCTTAAGTCCTGAATGCGGGAAGCACAGAATCGTTCGATGTGGCGAGGCTTGGAGAGGCCCTTTTTACACCAGTGGAAGATTTTTAATTAAGGCTTTTCATCGATGATTGAAGTTAAACAACTACAAGTGGCTTTATAGTTTACTAAACCCATCTCATTTCTGACTCAGCTTAATGTGGTGCTTTAACAAGCAAACACCTTTGAGATATAGCCACTTAATGGCCTACCGGTGCCAGGCGCCAAAACTGTTCCCTTAACAATTTGTTAGGGCCAACAACAAATTGTCCTAAATTAATCTTTTAAGTTACCTTGTCTGAGAATGTTAGGTATTTTGGCTGTGTTAAGGGAAATAACCTTAGATTCATTTTTTTTTCTTGTTAAGTATCTTTTCCAGGGAAAAATTCCTTTAGATATAATATAGGTGCCTATATAACTTTCTGTCAACGTCTGAAAGGCCCTTTCGGAACAAACTTGTATTGTCTTACTATTGTTATTTTTATTTGCGGTTGCTGACAGATTTCATATTTAGTGAACCAAAGCTTCAGAACTTGGCCTTCTTTTACATTTATGTATGTTTTGTTAGGATCATTCAACTGTTACACCCCATCCATATCATTGCCTATCTGAACTCTACACCCAGTAACTGGGTAATACAATACCCCACAAAAGACTGATAACAGACTGCCGACAATCCGACTACCCGTAACGACTGTCAAAGAAGTTCATAACAACCAGAAGCAATGGCTTAACGTGCTTTCTGAGACAGAAAGAACTCGGTACAATAGAATGGTCACCCACCTATCCACAGACTGACCTTGGCAAGCGTAGCTTAACCTCAATTTTCAACCCGTGGCTTTCATTATTTGGCTCCATTAAGATATTAGGAACTCTGTTAGCTTCTAGACAATGTATGTCTGACGCACTGCAGAATGTTTGACGATGAGTTATAGTAGGTACAAGCATATTGTCATGCTCGTGATGGTTGATAACGCCAGTCAGTCAAGTGTCTACTACATCGCTCTTCGTCATTGTATGTAGATGAGGGTTGGGAGACATGGGGCATGGACTAGATACAATGACTTAATTTATCTGTGACGTGTGATTTACTTATATTAATTTATTTTATTTGAGATGGGTTTACTCTTGACTCTAGTCTAGGTCATGATGACAGAGACAAATTCTACGATAGAGCGAACTTACCCAGAAGTAGCCTGTTGTTCTAACTTTGAAAAGATTAGGGTTGTAAGAATCCGGAAACACAGACGCAGGCAGAGAGTTCCATTCTTTAGCTGTGCGCATTATGAAAGACGTTTGGAAACGCTTATAGGATTATTTACTTGTAAGATTTTACATACTTGTGTTTGACACCTTGGGGCAGGTTTAGTATTAGGTTAGGTTTTTCATAGTGTAATGGAGAATTAAATATTAAGACCAAGTTTACAGACATAGTAAGCACAAAAGTCTAAAAGCAACAAGATATAATTGAAAAAAAAACTTTGTGTGCAATTGAGCAACCCTAGACCCCACACTAGGATATCCTGTGTCGTGGGATCTAGTATCCAGTGTAGTGTAGTCACATTTTAAAAACTGCTTCTGCCGATCAAACTCTTATTGAATAAAACAAAACCATATTCCTTCAAATGCCCTTTGCAGTCCAGGGTCACGGTGACTCTTTCGACCAAATCCCGCAACCCTGGCAGTACTTCTGCCCATGAAGATGAACAACTTTCTGCAAAGAAGTCAATGAAAATTCCCAAAAAAAAAAAAAATTGCTCTCTACTCGTACTGATTTTAATAGACTGATTTTTTACGGAATCGTCCATGACTTCCTTAGAGAAAGTTGTTCCTATTTATGGGCAGAAAACAGCATTGGATAAAATTTTGTTTTTTGACGATTTTGTTACAGGCGGAAATTCGTGTTAAAAATTACCCTGAAAACTTTTGACAGAAGTCGATGAGGTTTGAATAAAACATGGTTTAGATACCATGGCGATAAATGAGAAACAAAACTGTTTTTTTTCTGTAATATCATAGCGTGAAAATAAATGCACATGTATCTATAGGTACTTAGTAAATATTATTGTTTTGTTTGTTGATATTAAGACCGCCTGTCCATTACAGCGGAGCGGAGGAACGGAGAAATTTTAACCAATGGAATGATATAAAATCTCCGCGCCACGTGAGACATTTTGACTAACATGTTTGGTTAAAATTTCTCCGTTTCTCCGCTCCGATGCCTCGCTCCGTTGTTATGACCAAGCACCCTAAACTTTGTCGCAACGTTCGTACGCAAGTGTTGCAATTTTTTTTTTCGATCATTGTATTTCGCTTCAACACCAAACAAAAAATGCTACAGATAATACCATTTTACATTTCACACACAATTTCGTGGCATAAAATATTGCACTAGACTCGCTATACACTAAAAGTACCGATTTATTTCAAATAACAAACAACAGCCATTTATTTGGTAGTTTTTAAAATGTGCTATTTAATAAAATGAAAATCTGCCCCGGCCATGTTTGGAGCTCACTTTTTCTCGCATTTTGCTAACATCACACCTACTCGGAGATGCGTAAAACAATGTTTAAATGGGTAGGGATGTGAAAACTGCAATTTAAGCGACTGTCGATGGAATTTTGTTTGTTTCAAAAATCAATGTTTTTTGGATCTATACCATGTGAGCATTTTTTGTAACTTGTTAGGTATATCAATAGGTACTTACTTCAAATTAAACTAATCGATATGTTTTACCAGATTATCTGTTAAAACAGCTCTGGCCATTCAATAAAATATTTAAAAAAAAATCATCTGAGTTAGGACAATATTAGATAATTTGACTCGTGTTATCTTCAGTTGACTTCCAAAACTTGGAAGAAAATTAAAAAAAAATATATATAAAACTTGGTGAAATTGTTCAAGCGGAAAACGTTTTTATCGCGTCACAACCTTATAAACTTTCTAAATGAGGCCCGAAAATTGAAAAGACTTTACAAATTATGGTGGCGAAAGTAAAATTATGAATACGAAAACCATTTTTAATAACAAGATGTTTAAAGAACAATGTTACATCCTTTATAAAGGTGACGGAGGTTAATCAAGATAAGATAAGAAAAACAAAATTGTTTTCCTCTGAAACTAACTTTTCCGTGTTTTTTTTTTTTTTTTACCCCTTTACACCCGACTTGATACGATAATGAGACTTGATTTTCAAAAATTCTGGCGCGTACACAAATCGACTTTTCGAGATGCAACCGGCCTCGATCGATCGGGAGACTATCTTATTCTTGGAAAAAATACGCACCGGCCACTTGCGAACGAGTTTGAATCTGTCAATCGCCCGTTACCACTGTGAAGGATGGTTGCGTTTGTTGGCGCGCAAACTCGCCTGGGTAAGTATTTGGTTATTCATTAAATATATGCAATGTATATTATTTTTTTGTGTTATTTACTTACTTTAAGAATTGTTTTATACCTGTATGTATGTAATTTGAACCTAGCATGTTTACTTATGTGTATATTGTGACTCAAAATCAAGGACGCACGATCGTGTGGGTTCGGTGATGCGTACTAAATAGCTTCATATATTTTTTTTCCTAAACATGATTTTCCTCTACGTATAATCGTTTAATTAGGGATTTTTCTTTATTTTTAGGAAATTTCTTTTAAGTCGACTAAGTTAGCAAATTGGAATGACTCAAAAATTGAGGAATTTGCTAATGATGATGATGAAAATATTGTTGCAAGAGTCTTAGATCACCTAGAAGAGAGTGGATCTGGTTTTGGCGATGAATCCTCTGAAGTGGATGAGGCACCACCATCTATCCCAACAATATCCAGAAGCAGGGGATCCACTAGAGGCAGATCCGGCAGGGAAACGTCAAGAGCAAGGGGTAGAAAAGCAAGACTGTTGATTGTTTTGTCAAAGACATTATACCAAATGTTTAACAACTCATTATTAATATCGTTAATAAATGACTAATGATTATAAAGACTGTTTAATTAATTTATTTTCATTTAATATCATACCATATCTCCAAACTAGACTAAACTCACATCTCGAGCTACCTCCTAAGCCCCACGCTCGTGAGGGTAAGTTTTCAGGAAACCAGAGACTTCAGGATTTTTTAAATTATTTTTAGCATGATACTTATGCACCCATAAAAAAGTCATGTGAATTTTAAAGAAGTCTGAGTAAATAATTTTCTTCGGGTGTAAAGGGTTACTGTTGATAGGCACGCATTTGACCATTATCTCACCTGATGGTAAGCGATGATGAGGTCTAAGATGGAGCACACTTGCCTGGAGTAACCTATTCACTCTTGATTTAAAGACTCCTAGGTTGTACCTATGTTAATTTAGAAAAAGGAAAGGTTACCGAATGAAAAGTAAGATACAGCGTTTTATGGGTTTGTTTTTCAAAAGTCCTAGTTCTTTAAGTAACAGACAGATAACTTTTACCTAAACAATAAATATTATATGGATTGGCATATTTACATACGTAGAACCACCATATTTTTTCTACAGAATCTACATCGTTTATTTTGTACGAAAGCTGTCAGTCTGAATTCTATCCTTCAGTTTGTAACGGCATCATTGTCGCGACAAGAAAACTCATACAGCGAAATTCTTGCATCAACAAAAAGAAACGCAGTGCCAACTATCCCGCCAGCAGCAAATTACTGAACAAAATCCTGCATCGCGGTGATGGCTTCCCATGCGGTTCGAACAACAACAGTCCAAATATCAAGTTTCGGACAGTTACCTACTGGACACACAACCGGTCGGAGGATCCTTTCTTTTCAACGGTGGCTTGTAGAATTTACTCCCTGTTCCGCGTATACCTTATATAGGTTTAAAGTTACTTGGTGATTGAAAATCGGCCTTCAAAAGTACCTATAAATGTGATTTTTACAACACGATAAGGTAACGCGATAACGGATGGCAAGGCTGGTATCTGATTTTATTTGTAGTCCAGTTTTTTTTTACTACCAGTAAATACTAATAAAGATTTTAAAATGTTTCACCCACACGCACAACACTTTTGGAGAACATATTCATAGTGGGTACAGCAAAGAAGTGGAATTCCCTGCCAGAGTCTGTGTTTCCTGATAGCTACAACCTGGGAGTCTTTAAGTCAAGAGTGAATAGGTTACTTATAGGCAAGCGTGCTCCATCTTAGACCACACAATGCTTACCATCAGGTGAGATAGTGGTCAAACGCGTGCCTATAAAAAAAGAAATGCCAGTCGGGAACAACGCATTAACGTGCTACATGATACAAAGCAGAGTCTCTGTATATTACCTCGGAAAACTTTTGAACCTTAAAAATTGACTCAGGCGGCTATGACTACTTAGCTGTGAGCTTCTGAAAAAGCCGTCTGAAATATAAAAATCTTTATAGGTACTGGTACACAGATTGATCGATAACTCTTTGACGGGTTAAGTGCTTTTGCAACTAGAAATGAGAAAAGCAGCTTATGATGATAAATAACTTTTTTGAAAGCAATATTGTACACACATTACAGAGTTTTAAGTTTATTAAAGAAATTTCATCAATACAAAAACAACAAAAGCACCCCGCATTTTTATCGAAAAGTTTATTTAGACCAGTAGTAGAGTTTTGATAGAAGTAGGTGCAAATGACTTCTAAGCTCTTTGCTTTCGCAAAATAGTTGTTATTTCCACGTTTCTTTTTCTAAACTCCGTTAAAAAGAAACATTTCTAATTTACCGGCAAATAATTCTCGGTTAATATGTTATTCCAAGCTTACATTTATTTATAGAATGAAACGCATGAGGAACTTTTCCTGAAATAAATTAGTCTAAAATTAGAAGTTAAGTCCTCATAGTATTTTATTCAAATTCGCAAGTCCCTTTTTCCTGAAAATGAATAAACCGATTTGATACTTCATACACATTACTACGTAATATGTAACGCTCTCTTAATTAAAAAACAGCTGAACTGATTTTGATGTTTGGCTTACACATAGTTTACAACTCCAATTAACACCGAATATTTTTTGTCCCGATCTGATGTTCGTGCAGAGGAATTCGCGGGCAGAACCCTTTAACTGCAATGAGGTTTTACGACAAAATATGGTCAACTGTGGTGGCTGTTATAATTTAAACTATTTGGTACAGAAATAAACATTTTGTATTTGTATTCGTTCTGTAGCGACATCAATACCGCCAAAAGAAAAACGAACGGAGTAAATCTACATTGGAACAAAAAAAAAAAACGCAACGCCATCTAACAAACAAGCAGCGAACTACTACGACAGTAACCTGCATCGTGGTGTCAGATCTACCGTGTGATTCAAATATATACAACAATCCGAATATATATCAACTATCGGGCAGTTGCCCACGCCAGACACAACAACCGTCTCGTCAGTGGAGCCTTTCAATGATGGTCCCTTTTCAATGGAGGTTTGCGAGAGTTCCACTAACCTACCTCTAAAATCCAACTTTATTACTTATCGATATATCGTGTCCCAACCCTAACTCCGAAGGTCAATCCGAGAGGTCATTCCTCTGAATTAGAAGCTTTTTGCCCGGCAATAACAGCTAAAACCATCCCTATTACGGTCTTATTGGGCACAGTAATGTATGAGCCGCTGTTACTCTTGGTTTGAGAGGACACAGAGTGGAAAAGATTTGTACGTAAACTGGAAAACATCGGGACGTTTTGTGCAAATTGTTTTAAAAGGAAGAAGAAAATACTGTTTGTTTGTAGAAAAGGAGTTGTCTAGAATGTTGCAGTTGTAAATGCACGGCAGTAGCGGATCCAGAATCGAGTAACGAAGAAACTGTGTAAATACACAAGAAAAAACAAAACACGTACTTTGTGTTAAACAACCTAATTAGAGGTACCCATAAGGGTTTAAAATAAGTTCAAGCGACAGTAGAACACTGACTCCTAAGTCACAGGGCATCCTAGTTTAGGAGGCAGGGTTTAATAAAATTGTAACGCCTTTCATAAATGTAACTCGAGCTAAATTTAAAGCAAAAAATTGTAAGGTGTTTGGTCAATAAAGATTTATTATTATTATTCCGTTTATTCATTTCTATATACATAAAATTTACATTTTTAAATATATCTTAAAAAAAACATTACAAAATACATTTAAAAATATAAAAATTAGTAGCCCACCGGTATCGCCGTGTCCAGGAGTACTGCTTTCTGGATCAAGCCCTTGATCCAGCTGCCCAACGAGAGCCTCTTTAGATGTTGGTCGAGGCTCTATTATTATTATTATTATTATTATTATTATTATTACCTAAATTTCGGAAGTTGGAGTTTTTGGTTTTGTATCTTTGTTTTTTAAAACCGAGTTCCGAAATTAAGGTTATTTTATAGTTTGTAATGTTTTATTTGGAAATCAGTTATAATTATTTTTGTAAAAAAGTTTTTTATTATTCACTTTTAAGGGGTGATACTTGGACGACGTCTTCGTATAAGCAGAAAAATTGAACTAAGCAAAAATGCTTATAAAATAAAAAATTCTTAGCCAAAACTAATTAAATTTTAACAGGGCCAAATGGTAAGTTTCGAATTAAAAAAAGAATTACACAAATCCTCGGAGTTATCGGTGTAGATACATTTAAAAAAAAATACCCGCAAATTGAGAATCTCTTCCTTTTTGGAAGTTGGTTAAAAAACTATTAACAAGCCCCTATAGATCAATTTTCGTAAAATCCTTAAAAACTTCGTTGGGATTTAGACCACCAGAGATATCTGTCTTTTTTTGCGGGACTTGAGCCCCTACCCTGGATCCGTCAACGCTGTCACTGTCAGTAATTATAACTGGTTGATGGCAATAGAATCGTCCCTATCACGTAGGTTTTAAAAACATCTGAATTTACAAAATGTGAATTTTATGTTATCGACGGACTCTATGAAAAATAAGTACACATTCCGGTAAATCTTACAATATGCAAAATGGCACTGATATATCTTATTCCAAATCATGAGCCATTTGGAAGATGGTCCGGTCCATAAAGTTCACCTTTCTTTAATTGAGATGATTTTCCTCTTGACTCTAATCTAGGTCAGAAGTGACAGGGATAGAGTTGAGGATGAAGCAAGCTTATCCAGAAGAAGCTTGATCACTCTAATCTTTTTGCATATTTGTTACCTGTAGAGTAATTCTTACTACTATTATAATTAATGTGAAACTTTGGATGCATTAATGTTTGTTACTTTTCTATTATTTTATCATCTGGAAAAGCACGCACATATTATATTTTATCCTCGGAGTATGTTACCTGGGTATAATTCTCGATGTTTGCGCAGGCAAAGCCGCTGGCAGAAGATAGGCATCTAAATAAATAAACAAATTTATGACCACAATTCTCCTCAAAATTTAAAAAAGATGACTAACATAATAATAAGTCATCGATTATCTGCCTAGCCTTTTCCCAAGTATATTGAAGTCGGCTGCCAGTCAAACCAAATTCAGCTACATATATACCAGAGTTTGATGTGGAGCGGCTGCCTACCAGACCTCACAACTCATTTAATGTGAACACAGTATTTCTTGGTAAGACTAGAGTTAGATTTTCTGGCTTCTGACAATCCGTAACGACTGCCAAAAATCTTCAAATGACAGCCGAGATCAATGGCATAACGTGCTTTCCGAGGCAAGGAGGAGTTTCACAGACCGACCCTGGTAAAGTACCGTAACCGTACCGTACTACACGGTTTTCAGGGCCCGGTGGCAAGGGTGGGCGCCCAATCCGATCGAACACCCGTTCGATTCGGCCCTAACTCAGTTGTGAAGTGACCAGCGATGCCAACGTGTGGGGAATGAGGGTTTTCAGAAAAATTACTCCACCAGTTGGCGCAACATAGGCGAGAGGTGACTTTAATCGAAAAATTGACTTTGACATTAACATGACGCCGACGTCAATTAACAAATGTCAGAATATAAGCGATTGAATAGGTTGTTTGGGACTGACACCTCAGTGCTGCCTCTTGGTGCTTGACATTTCAGAAAACCCTCATTCCACAAACTGCGGGGAATCTCAAGTTGATTAGGAAATTCTTGGGGATTGGCAAGATGTGAGGAAAATGCGGAAATTCTAAATATCAATTTTATTCTTCTGATATTATTCAAATTTCGAATTTCTGGGGAATCAGTAGATTTGTTTTCCCCAAATTGGGGAAATTGACTTGCATTATCGGGAAACTTGTTAAATTGGTGTTGACAAAATACTGCTCCCTAAATCCTTGAAAAAATACCACTGGGCCGCTCCAGTCAACCTAATTAGGGTTCCTAACTCTCTAACTCTTATTACACCACCGTAATCGGGAGTTAGGGCCAAGAGGACCAGTTCTACTCATTTTCACATTCGCATCGTATTTGCATCTCAATCGCAAACTGTCAAAAATTTATGAAAATTAAGGTTTTTTTTTTGATAGTTTGAGATTGACATGCAAATGCGAAAGCTGTTTAAATATTAGTAGAGTTGGGCCCCCTTGAATGCCGTGTAGGGCCTAATAAGCTTTTAAGCGTTGCTTTACCTTGAATCCTTGAAACCCCGTGAGGCAGTTATTGATTAGCTAAGAGCTCCTTAACAAGTCTTAAACGAAGAAAAAAACAACAAAGTTAGTTTAACTTTGTAGTTTCTTTTTAAAGCCAAAAAAAAAACAAATAAAATAGAATCGACGAAATAATTGCCATTTCTCCTCGTCCAGCCGAGTAAAAAGGGTTATTTAAACGAAAACGGACGATGGCCAATCGAAACAATGAGATGGTTTCAACAAATGAGTTTTTATGATCGAATCACCGAAATTGAAATCCCTTCAGTGAGACCGTTACGCAAAATGGCCTCTCAAAGAAATTGATTCTTGGTGCTGAACAGTTTAAGAATAAAATACTTTGCTGTTTTGGACAAAAATATTGTGGTTAAATGTCAGCCAAGCAAAAGATCTGATTTATCATTGTATTATGTTAATTTTGAATATAACTTTTCATTAAAATACCACTTTCATTATTATCGATGTTTTCTGAAAACTAATCTTATTATTTGTAAATATATTAGATATAATTGTCTGTTTGTAGGAGGTTATCATGGAATATACTGATCCGATAAGTAAAATACTTCAATGATAAAAAAACCGGCCAACCGTTAAGCAAAATAACACGTTTTTACACTGGGAGCTCCCAGTGTAAAAGCGATTAGCGGAGTCTTAGTAATAGGGTTCCGTTGGTTAACCTTTGGGTACTGAACCCCATAACTACCCTGTTGCTGAATGTCATTGCCCATACTGAAAAAAGTACGGTTCCTGTGAAATAGACAAAAATAAGCTACAGAAGCAAAGCCGCTGGAAAAACTACTTGTAAAAACTGGCTCTTAAGAGTCCTATTACGAATCGTAAATGCTCGTTTGCAATAGATCAAGTTACGTTGGTCTGCGTTGGGAGTACATCTATAGTACGCGAAACAATTTGATACTTACTAGTCTGAATAGGATTATACTTTATTTGGGCGCTCGCGCGAGACTGAGGAGCGCGCGCGCTGAATTGACGCAGAATTTATAGTACTTTAATTTTATTTATTGTAATTTTGTTGTATTATATTGACAAACGAAAACTAATGAAACGTATTCATTGTAGATTGAAACTTTATATCATATAAATTTATTTGATAAAATTGTTTTTATTTGGAATGTAATGGACGCTGAATGAAGACAATTTTGGCTTAAATTAGGCTTTCTTTACGTTTTTTTCCGTGAAAACTCAAGGAATTTCAAGAAATTCTAGAACTCCAATAAACAAGTAAAACATTCAACTTACCTTTTAGCAATTTTAGCTTTTAAAAGAATTGATTGTAATAATGTGAATTTGACCGTCAAAGTTCCATCGCCGACATTCTTTCTTGCAAACTGAGTTCGTAAAATATTTATAGTAAATTACACGAAAAGAAAAATGAAAATGTGTAACCCTAACTTACAAGAAAGAGACTGGCACTATCGTTATTCAGGATCAAATAATTAAAATATCTTACTGCTGCTGAAAATTACAGCGTCAAAATCATGAATTTCCGTAAAAAATGTAATAGGACTCTTAACATTTTCATTTCGTTTATGTACTCAAAATTAGGTACGCGCTGCTATTACCTTCATAAAATACTTGAAAACTAGAACGTACAGTCGATTTAAATACTAAAAGGTTATGGGCTACAATATCGATAGAATTATCTCGAAGTGGTAACTACACTATAGTACACTCATTTTGGCAGATTATTTTGCCGTATAAAATGTTTGAAATCCAACGCTTGAAAAAAGAATTACATGTTTTTGCGGAACGGATTTTGGCGAAATTCGCTGTCCGATTTCAAAATGTTTTAATATTCTCTGAACCATCTTCCTTTTTCTTGCTAGGGTTTTGAGATGGTGGCAAAATACCAACAGCCGCACGGTTCGATCTTCAAGGTTAAGCAACGCTTTCCAAGGTTGGTCGGTGAATGGGTGACCATCTTAACACATCGAGTTTCCTCCGTGCCTCAGAAAGCACGTTAAGCCGTTGGTCCCGGCTCTCATTTGTAGATCTTTGGCAGTCGTTACGGATTGTCAGAAGCCAGTAAATCTGACTCCAGTCTTGCCAAGATATACCTTGTTACCCAGTTAATGGGTTGTGGATGTCTGGTAGGCAGCCGCTCCACGTAAAATACTGGTATTCAATTGAATCCGGTTTGACTGGAAGCCGACCCGAATGTAGTTGGAAAAAATGCTAGGCAGATGATGGTTTCGACCCTCTACTAACTCTAAGCCGCTGCAGTGCGATTCTGTAAATTCTCTCACCGTGTTAACTTAGGTGAAGTGAACATGAAAAAAGTGAGCTGTCAACCCATACAAACTGCTGGTCTATTCTACCAACATTTTACTGTGTAATATAAGGTGAAGTCAGCATGAAGTGAACTGTAATTCCGTCTTGTTCGTATGAATTTACAGCTCACTTAAATTTTCACGGTGAGATGAGTTAAGTGCTCGTTCAGTACGTCTGAAGGATGTAATAAATATCTACATAAATAAGAACTGCACTGTCACTGTGTCTAAACTAGAGCTTACTTGTCCTTTCAAACAAGAGAATCTCATTAACAGTAATTAATAAACAGTAGATAATTATGTTCACAGTGTGTTTGTGTATTTCTATTTCCGTTATAATAAATTGTATTACAGCAAATTTTACTATACAAGGAAGATGATCTTTTCGGTTTAGGATCGTTACAGCAGTCTGATTCTGTAAACTATGCACCATGTAAGCATAGGTGAACTCTATGTGAAGTGAACTAAAACCATACAAATGAGACGAAATTGCAGTTCACTTCATGTTCACTTTACTTTAGTTTACATGGCGAGATGTTGACCGAATAGACTCCAGTTTCTCTTCGACTGCGAGTGCACTTGGCCTTTCTTTAATCAAGTAAACAATATCTCATTTTAAAATGTCGTACGATGAATTTAACATTGTTTTCAAAGATATGTATTTATAGCTCAGCATTTTAAAACGCATCTCCTTACACCCACTGCCCCATTAAGAAAATAACCTGCTTTCAGGAAATGTTAAATTTACGTTAAACAGTTCCATAAATGTTACGATTCACATAATTCGGAACACATTCTAGCTATTTTGAAAAGTACTATCGTATGTACTTATTAACATTGAAACGAGCATAAAAATAACTTATTTTCTTGCATTGTTACGCTCTCGTCTTCTATCTTACAAGAACCACGCATTATGGCGGGATAAAGAGGACAAACCAATGGCATTCACATAACATTCTCAAGAGAAGCGGTCCATTAGTGACGAGATTTTTGTATACGGAGCAGATGGTATATTCTGTCAACATCGCACCTTGTAAACTTAGGTGGAGTGAGCATGACGTGAACTGACAATAAACATTGTTTGTATGAATTGACAGCTCACTTAATTTTCACTTCAATTAAGTTTACACAGTTAAATGTTTACAGAATGCAACTGCTGAATCGCACTGCAGAAGTGTCTCTAAAAATAACTTTAAGCTTTCACTTAACTGAATATTGAATGAACGAACAACGGCAGAACTGAATGAAATAGACTGAGTGAATGAATGAATGAATACATAAACACAATGTTTTGAGAGATATTCTGGCTGTTGGAACAGTGCTAAAGTGCTTTTATTTTAGAAAAATGGTAGCTCGACTCAGGATATAAATTTTAATTAACCTCAAATGAGGGTAGAATTTTAAATTGTGCTGTGAACCAAAATGGTTGGCCTTTTTAAAGGTTCAACTAGGATCCATTTTGATTAAATTCAAGAGACAAGTATCTAAGTATTCCCTGGGAAATTGCTAGGTATTTAGTTTTAACTCGGCAAATTAGAAACTTTCCGAGGCTGAACAAGTTTTTTTTTATATTTGTTTTTAAAACCACAAAAAGTGCCGGTTTTCTCATCAGTTTGTCTTTGACCAAAGGTAGCAAAGATACCTACCGAACTTCGTGTGGGTTAAATCAAACAAAAAAACACACTGATTTTACCAAATAATGCTGACCTCTTTCTTTTGATAAATAAATAACCGTCGTGTAAAAATCACCGAAACTTATAAGTCTTATAACATTCGTGCCCTCGGAATATCCGGTAGAGTACAAGTTTTAGCTGCCACGGCCGCAGTCAGAATAAGGTATTTTTCTGAAAAATCTAATAGTTCCATCAGTTTAACGTTTGTCGTGACGTCATGCCTTTGTACACAACTAGTCACGTCACCAGCCCCCACTACTGAACTTTGGATTGTAATTTTTGATTGATTTGATAAAGCAAAAATGCGTAAGTATCTAATATTTTTTGATAGTCAACTTGATGGAGTAAATATAATCGTATTTTTTACGCAAGAAGCACCAAGCCGCCAATTTAATAAATACAAAGTAAACAATATCAGCTACCTACTTCATACATTTTCATCAGCTAAATATCGCCTTTTGTATGAAACAGCTGATATTTTTTTCAAGTTGTCAGGGTTGGTGTTAAAGTAAAAGTTGTTTTAAATCATAATCATGTACTTTCACTACCTTTTTTTAAAGGATGGTAAAACATCAAATGACTCCTCCCTCTCTGGGCGGAGGGAGTATCAGACTCTTACTGACTAATCCCCATCCATGTTCCTCCTAGTGCCCTTTGCGTTCCAGGGCCGCGATGACTCTTTCGAACAAATTCCGCAACCCTGGCAGGCACTGACCTTAGCGGGCCCCGTCTGCTATGCTGACATCTCTTTGAGACGCGCGTGGAACACAACGCGCCGTCGACCCGAGCCTGGTTATGATCGAACGGCAAGCCATCCGCAGGCCCGCGTCTACGGTGGCCGGGAATCGCCCTGCGACTCCCGACGCCCGTAGTACTTTCACTATCTTAGAGATTATTTAAATATGAACACAGAAGAAACTTAAAATAGAAAAAGTATACAGAGAATAGAGCACAAAGGTACTGCTTTTTTCATATGAAATTTCTTCCAGCAGATCTGCGACAGGAGAGTGGGAAAAGAAACATAGACACAGTGTGAAACAAAGAAGGAAACTAAAAATAGACTTAACTAACTTAACTGAAACAAAATATTAACTACTAATAAATACATCAGAATACAATAAACATACAAACAAATATACAGAAATAGATTACATAAATACATAATTATATGTAATTTAAAAAAAACATACCTTTCAATATATAATTATTATACATAGTATACATTTTTTTTTTATAATCAAGTCTCACTATCGTATCAAGTCGGGTGTAAAGGGTTATTAATCTTTATATCGGGCATTAGCACCCATAACATTAAAATTAAAAACTTAAACTCAAAACCTTACTACAAAAACAAAACTTAAACTACCTAATTAGTACCTACATACAATTTTGAAACAGCAAAGAAAAATAAAATATAGTTAAAACACATCAAGCCAAAGAAAACGCACTCACCCCGTAAAATTAGTGAGTACCTATATTTACTTTGGCTCCCTCAGTAATGCACTGTATGAAACACAGCTCTTACAATGCCATTCTTGACGCGCAAGGAACGACGCCCTGAGTTTCCCTATAAGCGCATAGAAGTCGGTAACTCTGTTCTCAGCAAATATCTCAGTCGCACTACACCTCTAGGGCAGGTTGAGCATAACCCGATATGTATGTAGATAGTATCAAGTTCATAACACCAAGAAATTATTCTTACATAGCCCAAAGGTTGTTTCCCTCTGACATCAGTATTCAAGAGTAGTGTGTATAAATTTGATTCAAGCAGGGGTCGACAACCTGTACCTCTGAATAACGTATCATGTCACTCGATATACAAACGGTACGAGATGTTTTATCTTAAGTTACAAGCGCTGGGGATTCGATTTGCAATTGATGTGGTCTTGGAACAATCGGTCGATTCTGTTGACTTCTCACCGTGAACATTTGGGAGGTGGCAGGTGGAGTGAACGACAAGTGAGCTGTCATTCCATCTTGTTTGTATGGTGTGACAGCTCACCTCGTGATCACTTCACCCACGTCTTCACTACGACATGTTAAAGAATCAACTGACAGTAGTAGCTGGAGTCTTGTTTTCAAACAGAAGGCCAAGTACGCTTCGGGCTATCACTCAAGCTTTTAATTTAACTTTCATTATTTGTTTTTTTTTTTTTTCTTCGTTGAGTTCAGTTCAGTTGCCACTAAGCCGGTTCCGACTATTCTGCCAGTGTCACGTGGCATTATCTGTTGTTTTGGCGGCAATAGAAATGCACGCTGTCAAACACGGATTGACGAACGGCTGGCGCGGCGCGGCGGCAGAGGTAACAGGGTTTCGTTGGTTACTCTTCGGGTAAGGAAAGCTAAAAAAGCGTCGAATTCAAGAAATATTATCTCAGCGATAATCAATGACAAAACTTAACAAAACGGAGGGTAATGAGAGGCGTTTTTGACAGTTTTTTAACTGCGATGCGAATCTGAACGCGCCTCTCTAGTTTCAAATTTTAGACAAGTTTTTTCACAACATCTAACTTGCCTGTTTTCAACAATGTTGGGACAGGCCTACTGTAATCGGTTTCTTCAGATCTGGATAAAAATAGTATCGGCCTTTTTTGAAGACGGTAAATTATCAAATGGACAAAGCGGAAACGATTGTCGAGTCTTACTGACTAAAGCTCATCTGTGTAGGAACACTCACCGTGTTGGAATCACCGCGACCCTGAAACGCAAAGGGCATTAGGTCCTCCTAGTGCCCTTTGCGTTCCAGGGCCGCGATGGCTCTTTCATACAACTTCCGCAACCTTGGCAGGAAATTAATCAGTCTAGCATTTTCTTAACTATGGGTTCGGTATTCAGTCTCACCGAATACAGTTGAATACCAGTCGTTCATATGGAGTGACTGTCTGTCTGTCCGTCTGTTTTCCATGCCACAACCCAGTTAGGTACTGGGTGCATGATACTCCATTGGTAAGACATGGAAATCAAACCTTTGGATCCCTAACAATTGTCGAAGATCTACAAATGACAGCTGAGCCCAACGGCTTAATGTACTCTCTGACAGTCATTCATCCACCGTCTATCCATATATCGACCTCGGCAAGCGTTGCTTAGCCTTGAAGATTGACCCGTGCGGCTGTTATCACTTGGCTAAGAGCTCCATCTTGAGAGCATCGACCTAAAATGAAAAATAACAATAAGGGCCTACTCACACCGGGACGGAATGGCAGAAGATTTAAATTATTACCAAAGGACATTTAAACTTATCTAAAAAGTAGGAACGACATAAAGGTCTCTGCACACAGCCGGCGTGGCGTGGCGGGGCGCGGCGTGGCGGGGCGGCGACGCTGCGCTGGCGCGGCGGCTTCGGTCACACTGCGGGCGCGATCACGTCCCGTCCCGCCGCGCCCATTCACGCGGACCGTATCGCGAAGCTATTAATTATTCGCTCCGTACCGTCCGACGCGACGTGCTCACGCCCCGCCGGCAGTGTGACTACTACATACGTAAACCAAACAACACAAAGTGTCGGCGTCATGACGGCACTGCGCTCACGTCCCGCCCTGCCGCTTCTGACTTGTATTCCCGCTTGGCGCGGCGGCGGCGTGGCGCGACGTTTACCGTCGTGGGACGGCTTTGTGTAGCGTCCACCATAATATCTAGTACATTACAATTGCTCAGCGTCGCGTCGCCGTCCCGTCCCGCCACGCCGCGCCCGCTGTGTGCAGAGACCTTAAAAGACAAAGTTTTAAATTGATTCCGTGTCATCGAAAGGGACTTAACACGGCATTGGAACGCGTGGTAAGTGATCCCGAGGTGGGATGACGCAGCGCACTGCGGTATGCATTGGCACGTTGAAGGACACCGTGACATGCCGCAGGGTGAGGCAGTGCAAGATGAGCATGTACTGCCATGCTCACCATATTTCCACCTCACCAAAGCCCAATCTATAATTTTAACACTTTCAAGATACAAATATTCAAGAAACACGTTCAAATGCAACTTATAACTCAAATGTGTATCACGAAGTAGGTGCTGCCGAATGTACTTCAGCGTGACGCGGCATGATATCTTGGTAGGCCACCGGATTGCTACAGGATCTAAGCGGATAGTGTGCGCTGACCGGTGGCAAAAGCTTCTGTCATTCCGTCCCCGTGAGGGTAGGCCTTATGAAAGAATACACTTACCTAGGTTATAACGGAAACTCCATAAAATTCCTATTGTTTGAAATTCATAATATAGTTTATCGCCAAAACAACGCTGGCGTTTATGACATACTTTTGAAGAGATCAAATACGTTTTGTTCTCAAAGTGTTCTATTACGTTGTTAAGAAAATGTTGTGTTTTGTGCATTTAAACTTAGAATATTTTAATAATCTTGTGTCTTTCTATTATATAGTGGGTATGTTTGTTAGCTATATTGTCGTTTAGATTTTTTACGTTTTCTTGAAAAGTTAGCTGCCTTTAGATTCTGCTGTAAGTAGAAATAAGGGGTTGTTGCTGTTTGATTGCCTGGGGCGGCAGTATGTTTATGGCAACACAAAATGTAATTTTTAATCTGTAAGAAACGACGGCGACTAGCTTTATCTATGGTCTTTTTACGTCCGCCATTGATCCTCCGTTTGGTCTGTAGTTACAGTGCAGTGAGCAATAAAAGTGAAAATTAGCAAGTCGTTTCAATTGGAATCAAACCTACAGCAGAAACAGTCCACACGATTACACGAAGTTAACATTGGTCCATGCGATCCGTCAACGTTTTGCGGCGAAAACACTTCTCACTACACGTATCGTACAGCGAAGACACGCGACACCACGGAAGGTGGCCAAGGCGGAGCATACGGATTTTCGGCATATACTTGCGTTAAAATCAAGTATCGATTGCTGCGAGAAGAACAGTAAGATCCGTGCTTCAAGAATCCAACATACATATTTCGTCAAGAAATTCCAATAATACAGGGAATAAAATCGATAGGCCATTTTAAGAATCATAGATCTGCAAGTGCGAAAAGGATAGCAAGATTCCTTTCGAGTAAGAGTGAAAGAGAGCACTCACGCCCCATCATCGTCACCGGCTACAGTCAACGAAGCGCGGCATTAACGCTGATTTTGCGCGCGGTAAATTCGACCAATTGCAGAGCAGCGAACTGCTGTCAACGAGGCGCCGGTCCGCTCTCATTGGTGCGAAAGTGCGGTTAGGTTGGTACGACTGGAGTACGGCGTGCAGCGAAGCGAGGCGACGCGCGCGCCCCCTAGCGGCCTTCCACATCTACCGTTCAAGCTAGCGGCGTCTGATCGCGTGCGAGTTGCAGTTCTCGTTCTCGAGTTGCAGTTTAATTATTTTACTTTTGCATTTTTGCTATTGTGTAATTTCAACAAGTGGGTATATAGTTGAATTAAGCTGTTAAGATGGATGATGTGTTAAAGAAATTGCGAGTGAGCAGGGGATACTCGAAAGGTACAATCACCAGACTATATTCTTTTGTAGCCGAGTCTAACGACTTAATTGTAAGCTCACTTGAAGCGCTGATAACTAAGAGGGACAGATTGCTAGCTGCTTTTAAAGAGTACGAAAATTATAATAAAGATATCTTGGCATTAGATTCGTCAGACATTGAACATGTTGAGGACATGGAAAACAAGTACTTCCACTGTCTGACACTTTTAAATGAAAACATAAAATCAAAAGGTAGGAACAAGGAAGGGAAAACCTCGGAGTCAGGTAACAGTGTCGTTTCTAAAGCTAGATTACCCCATATCAATATTTCAAATTTTACTGGTAAATATTCCGAGTATGTAAACTTTATAGAGATATTCAAATCTGTAATCCACAGCGACACATCATTGGACAACGTCCAAAAACTCTATTACCTGCGATCATTCCTCCAGGGCCCCCCTTACGAATTAATTAGTAATCTTCCTCTTGTCAGTGAAAGTTATGACAATGCATTGCAATTATTAGACAAGCGATTTTATAACAAATATAAGATTGTAAATGAGCATGTAAACACTCTCTTAGACTTGGACAAGTTTACCAAGTTCCCTAAGGCTAATGAGATTAGGAATTTTGTTTCCGTAGTGAGGCAGACACTAAGCGCTCTGCGCAACCTGAAGGCAGAAGTGGACAGCTGGGACCCCATTCTTCTGGGCATCTTGGTGCGTAAGCTGGATCTCTACAGCTCCCGCTCTTACCAGCTGGAGCGTGATCCAGAGCATGACCCTACGGTTGAGGATTTTTTGTCATATTTGGATAGGCGTGCTCTCGCTCTAGAGAACACAGATATCCGGGCTGAGACAACAGAAGGCGGAAAGCGGCAGTGTAAGGTAGTGCTAGCAGCAACAGCCAAGACAGCAATGGAGTGCCTCTACTGTAAGTGTTCAGATCATAAGTTATACTCATGTCCAAAATTTAAATTACAGTCCAGTAAAGAGAGAGTCTCTTTTGCAAAAGCAAAAAGCTTATGCAACACATGTTTAAATACACACCCTGGCAAATGTAAATACCACTTTAGGTGTGGGCAGTGCAAGAAAACTCATCACACGCTGCTACATCTCGATGAAGAAAGTGGCCCAGGCCCAGTGGTCCTCTTATCGGGGGACCCTGCTAATAATATTTTACTCCCTACAGCACGGGTAAAGGTGCTTGCAAAAGATGGGCAAGAAGTGCACATAAAGTGCATACTAGACACAGGTTCTCAGGTGTCGCTGATCACTACAAAGGCAGTGAAGGTCTTAGGATATACACCTAAGCGAAATGATATTAACCTCATTGGTGTGACAGAGAGCCAGAACAAAGTCAGCTATTGTATTCCATTAAAAGTAAATTCTTTGACATCCCAATTTAACACTCTAGTTAACTGTCACGTGGTAGATAAAATCACTTGTAACTTACCTCAATCACCAGTCAGCCTTGAAGGCATACAAATCCCTTCTGGCATCACGTTAGCAGATACAACTTTTAACCAACCCTCGGAAATAAATATGCTAATGGGTGCTGATATCTTTTGCCAGGTCCTCCTGCCGCTTGAAGAACCTCAGCGCTTACATGCATGCAATGACCTAGACGACCAGCAGCAATCTTCATATCCAGGCATCATAAACACGAAGTTTGGCCATGTCATTGCCGGAGCAATGACATCTAGCATCATAAAGAATCAGGTTGTATCTTTAATTTGTACTAAGTGTGAAACAGACGTCAGTGACAGTGTCAAGAAGCTTTGGGAGGTGGAGAGCGTTCCGGAATTGCTAGTAGAAAGGGATTCGGAGCAAAAGTTAGCTGAAAATATCTTTGTAAGCTCAGTCAAACTTGAAAATAAAAAATTCACTGTTGACTTACCTTTGAAGCTAGAAACCTGCAAAATAAACGAGACTTTAGGGAATTCTTTTGACCTAGCCTTGCACAGGTTTCTCAGTCTGGAAAAAAGACTGCAAAACAACATTAACTTACTTAATGATTATAAAAAGTTCATAGATGAGTACATAGACCTCGGTCATGGGCACTTTGTTGATATTGGCTCTTACAATTTCTATGAAGATCCTATCTATTTTATGCCACATCATGCGGTTATAAACGAGCAAAGCAAGAGCACTCGTACTAGAGTTGTGTATGATGCTTCAATGAAAACTAGTAAAAAGATCTCATTGAACGATATTTTATTAAATGGGCCTACAGTGCAGAAAGAATTATTTGATATTGTTTCGTTATTTCGATTTGGAGAATTCACTTTGAGTTCAGATATTAAGAAAATGTTTCGCAACATATTGATTAACCCGGAACACACTTCACTCCAGAACATTCTGTGGCGTGACGACCCTAGTCAGACTATAAAATGTATGCGTCTTGACACCGTCACTTATGGTGTGAAGTCCTCAAGCTATTTAGCAACGCGCTGTTTACTTGAACTTGCACAAAGGCATGAGCATGAGCTACCGCTAGCATCATTTATAATAAAAAATTGTATGTATGTTGATGACGTAATTTATTCATGTTCTGATGTGCACAAATTGCTTGAAGCTAAACGGCAGTTATGTGAACTGTTAAGTTATGGGAGCTTTAGTTTGCATAAATGGGCTTCTAACACACATTCTGTTCTCTCTGACATTCCAGAGGTGGAACAGCAATTTAGCGAGCTTGACCTTCAAAAGGGCAACTATAATATGAAAGCTTTGGGGCTTACGCTTGATGTTCAAAAGGATTGTTTCAAAATAGACAGCCCAGAACCATTTGATGAAAATATAATGACAAAAAGGGGAGTTCTTAGCTATATATCAAAGTTCTATGATCCCATGGGTTTTGCTAGTCCGATTGTAATTAAGGCCAAAAGTATAATGCAAAAAATATGGTCATATAATATTGGATGGGATGAACATATACCTAATGAGCTAGTTGACGAGTGGCTTCAATTTGCTAGAAGCTTAGCTGCCATGCATCCTATCAATTTAGACCGGCACATCCCAACCATCAACGCAGCAACAGTCCAGCTGATTGGCTTCGCGGATGCCTCCAGCACGACGGGGTACGGGTGCTGCATATACCTACGCGTGGTCGACAAAACAGGTAAGGCTGAATTATCCTTACTCTGTTCGAAGTCGCGAGTAAACCCACGTGCGAACGCATTAACGATACCCAGGCTGGAGCTTAATGCTACATTGCTTCTTTCCATTTTAATAGAACGAGTTTATGATACCTTACATAAAAATATTCAAATTGATGATGTGTACCTATTCACCGACTCCAAAATAACTTTGGCTTGGATTCAAACTGACCTCACTAGATTACAAGCCTATGTAGCGAACAGAGTGGCGGTAATTCAGCAAAAAACCGATAGGTGGCGCTGGCTGTATGTACCTTCCGCAGAGAACCCTGCTGATTTGATTAGTAGAGGCATCAGCCCTCAGGAGCTTCCGACTTGCGCCCTCTGGTGGAAGGGACCGAAGTTTCTGCAATCGAGGTACGAATTTGATAATAAAAAAATAGCTTTAGCTGAAAACTTACCTGAAATGAAGGCGAAGTCCCCGTCCACTCCTCCGGCTAAAGTTGTCTTGACAACAGGTATACAGCATAATATATTTCAAATAATAAATAAATATTCAGACATAGGAAAGATGATAAGGGTAATTGCATATGTGCAAAGATTTTGTCGAAGCTTAAGAGAGAAAACAAAACTTCGGGGCACTCTCAGTCCTAATGAGTTACAACATGCGCTGCATTCAATAATTAAACATGAGCAATCAATACAGTATTGTGAAGAGAAAGACTCGTTACGGAAAGGTAACTCCGTGCGAGGGCCACTGCAAAATCTACATCCATTCATTGATACAGATGGCCTGATAAGAGTAGGGGGTCGTTTAGATAATTCGGATATACCAATTGCACAAAAACATCCTATCATTCTACCTCAAAAATCGCGAATAACTGAACTTATTATACAGAGTGAACATGTTAGGTTATTACATGCTGGACCTAAGTCGCTTCTAGCTAACTTAAATCAAAAATACTGGCTAATTAATGGCATGCGGCAAGTCAAAAAAGTGACTCATAAATGCTTGGTTTGTTTTAGGCTGAAAGCTGGTGCAGCGAAGCAGTTAATGGGATCCTTGCCTCAACACCGCGTGACATCATGCAGACCGTTTCAAAAAGTGGGCATGGACTTCGCTGGGCCAATCCAAGTTAAGAATTCGCGTGTAAGAAAAGCTATAGTCAGTAAAGGTTATGTATGCATATATGTATGTTTTGTCACGAAGGCAATTCACTTAGAGTTGACTTCAGATTTGTCAACTGAGACATTCCTAGCGTCTTTCAAAAGGTTCATCAGTAGACGTGGCTTGCCCAGCGACGTATTCTGCGATAACGGTGGTTGTTTTCGTGGGGCAAGGAACCAGCTAGCTGAGCTGTACAAGCTTAATAGTTCTGCTGATCACCAGACGCTTGTGCAAGCTTATGCCGCGAAAGAAGGTATTAATTTTCATTTCACGCCTAGTTATGCGCCGGTATTCGCAGGGCTTGCAGAAGCGGCTGTAAAAAGTATGAAGTACCATTTAAAAAGAATTGTATTAGATGCTGCATTAACTTATGAACAGTTACATACTGTTTTATGTCAGATAGAGGCCGTGCTTAATTCGCGCCCTATTTTACCTCTCTCTGAAGATATCAATGATTACTGTTACCTGACTCCAGGCCACTTCCTTATAGGTACAACCCTAACTATGTACCCTGAAGTAGATATTTCTGAAACCAAAGCAAATAGACTGGGGTTCTGGCAACAATGTATGCAATTACAACAAAGATTTTGGAAGGCTTGGTATAAATATTATTTAAATACTTTGCAGAATAGAAATAAGTGGTGTCAATCTATGCCTAATGTAACTGTAGGTGCTTTAGTACTCATGAGAGAAGCCAATGCTCCTCCATTGGCGTGGCCCATGGCACGTGTAGTGAATGTATTTCCTGGAAATGACGGCAAGGTTCGAGCCTTGCAGGTAAAAACGGCCAATGGTCAATTATATACTAGGTCATTACAAAGCATAAGTGTATTACCTATTGAGAAGTAATTTTCTAATAATATAAGATGTCTTTATTTAAAATTTCGGCTATATACCTAAATATTAGTTCTATTTTTATATAAAATTATAAAAACTAGCAACTCAGTCAACAAAATTTAGAATACTTACCTGTTAATAAGATGTATATAATAGGTATTGTGTTAATAAATGCATAATATTGCATGCCTACCCAAGGTTGTAATAGAATAAGTTATATATAAGTAACATAATATTAAGACTTATTTACATGTAAACTTATGCCTAATTAGTTTCTATATTATGTACCTACATACCATTGCTTATGAGTAATGTCTAAGTGAACCTGAAAGAAAATGTTGTGTTTTGTGCATTTAAACTTAGAATATTTTAATAATCTTGTGTCTTTCTATTATATAGTGGGTATGTTTGTTAGCTATATTGTCGTTTAGATTTTTTACGTTTTCTTGAAAAGTTAGCTGCCTTTAGATTCTGCTGTAAGTAGAAATAAGGGGTTGTTGCTGTTTGATTGCCTGGGGCGGCAGTATGTTTATGGCAACACAAAATGTAATTTTTAATCTGTAAGAAACGACGGCGACTAGCTTTATCTATGGTCTTTTTACGTCCGCCATTGATCCTCCGTTTGGTCTGTAGTTACAGTGCAGTGAGCAATAAAAGTGAAAATTAGCAAGTCGTTTCAATTGGAATCAAACCTACAGCAGAAACAGTCCACACGATTACACGAAGTTAACAGTTGACTCAGGCTAGTTTAAGTAATGAGCTATTTTAGACTTCAGTATGAAACATGTTATTAGAATTTCACTATCTTTGTGTGAAAGAGGCATCCTGTCTATAAAAAGATGATTGATGGTTTTTGTGACTGGTTGGAAAATTTAATTGTTAACTTCATATCTTTGACGGCACGGTTGGTGCAGTGGTTGAGTAATTGACTGCTGCGCTGCTTGTCGCGGTTTCGATTACCGAATGGAACAAATATTTGTATGGCCTACAGATAGTTGTTCCGGGTCTGACTGTTTGTGTACGTGAATTTAAACGTTTGTAAACGTAGCCACGCTAGAAGAGAATTTCCTATCGTGGAGCAAAGTTTTTTTTTTTTTTAGTTAGGCGTAAGGCAATGATGATAAATCAAATAGAGATCCTAATATATAAAAGTCTTCTGTTACTAATGAGTGACTGAGTGACTCACAGAAAACGCACAGCCGAAACTACTGGTAGTAGAAAACTAAGGCATGTAGATTCCTTGGGGAATGTGGGGGAGCACTAAGAGATGATTCCCTTAAATTCCTACGGGAACGAGGGAAAACGGGATATGCGCGGTCGAAGTTGCTAGCAAAAGCTGGTTTTATTATAAAGATTAGCTGTCACCTGCGGCTTCGCTCCCGTCAACTGCAACTTTTTTCAATTTTAATGACTTCTACATGAAATAAACTGAAAGGTCTCATCATATTGGCCATTTTCAGATAGGTAGGTAGGTTTTGGGGGGCCGAGTCATCCGCGTGCGTAGGAGAATAATACCCTTCAGCGACACCCCTACACGTGGTCCCCCGGTGGTGCTAAACAGGTGACACTAACCGTTTTCTATCCAAACCTGTTCGGCTTTATATAAATCTTTAAAATATATAACCTCTATGTATAAAATTTAATCATATTTCCCTTGGTCGCATCAAGCGTGAACGGCAGGGCCGATTTCGCTAATTCTTTTTTTGTTGTGTTTGTTACTGTCAGGAGAAGGGTCTTAAGGAAGAAAAAAATAAGAAAGTGCAACTTTTTTTTTTATGGCATCCGAAGCGAAGCCGTGGGGGACAGCTATTTTTTTTTTTTTTTGGGACAAGCCCGCCACACATTCCCAACCACTGCAACTCCTGAAAGCCAGAATCAACAGTGGCGACCACCAGAAAAACGCCGAGTTAATGAAACCCGACGAGTCCCGGAGAAACGATTCAACTGTCTTGGATCCCGCAACGAAATTAATCAGAAGAGTACAGCGGAGGAGTAGGAAAAATAAATATAATTTCCACTTCCCTCCATATCAAGCAGGAGACAGATTAGAGCTAGGCCAATAGGCACCAAGGGACATATACAACTGGGTTAGGCCCAGTTGCCAAGCACCACGGATTATATATTAACATTTAAACTAATGGGTCCTAAATTGTGAGCTACTTTTGATTCCAGTAATAGGTATGGCAAAATCGCCTGAACGCACGGAAATTTGTTCTGGTTTCTACAAGGTCCGTATAATAAACTACTCCAGATTTAACCTGAATACTATCTAACATAACATTACGTTCAGTCTGCCAAAGAATACACTCCCACAAGATGTGATGTGCGGATTGTTCGTATTCAAGGTCAGCTGTAGAGCATTGACATAAAGGTGAGGCCACAAGCCTAAAGGAAAATAATTTACTCTTAAAGTTGCCATGACCTGTGAGAAATTGGGCAACACAGTGATCCACCTCCAGCCATGTCTTCTCCAGCCGCTCACGAACGGATGGAAAAAACTGGTGGAGGTGTCGGCCCTTGATGGAATCTTCCCACCTACATTGCCATTCGCATAAAAGTACCTCCCAGACGTCAGTCTGGGGTTTTAATAATCTAGAGATCTTAGCACGGTCGCGTTGCGGTAAAAACTCTGGGTCCGTGATCTTTCTAGCGTAGAAGTACATTGCAGCACGCCGCTGCACCTCAAGATCGACTGGGAGAACACCCGCCAGCACCGGTAAGGCTTCAGTACTAACCGTCCTATACGCCTTGCATAAGAATATGAAAGCCAAACGCTGGTTTTGAAGTAATTTACGTCGTACCGCCCCTATGGTGGCCCTATCGGCCCAGACAGGTGCCCCGTAGCACATACAACCCAAGTAAGTAGCCCCATATATAGTTTTTAGGGTTTGAAATGATAGACCCCAAGTAGCCTTTGATATTCTCGTCAAGGCGTAGAAGTTCTTTTTTGCTTTTTCTCCTACTGTTTTTATATGATCAATAAATGAAAAGTTTCTTTCTAGTAGCATACCGAGGTAGCACACGGATTCTTTCCTTTTAACGGGTACGTTATTAAATTTTATACTAGGCCAGGATTTAAGGTTTCCTTTTAAAAGAAGTTGATAGGTTTTATGCGGTGCAAAGGTCAGACGGTTTCGATCGCCCCACTGAGATATTAAACGTAGGCATGTGTCAGCCAAGTTCTCGAGTCCAGCCCGAGTACTTGCCTGAATGAGCAGCGAGCCATCGTCCGCGTAACCGGTTAATGAACAGCCGTACGGGAGCGGAAGCGCGAGGAAATCATCGTAGCCAAAATTCCATATATATGGACCGATAACTGAGCCCTGAGGACATCCCATGGTTAGAGACTTAGTAATAGAATGATGACCAAGTTTGAGTTTCGCGGAGCCATTTAGAAAGTACGAACAAATCAGATTATAGATGTTTTTGTAGCAACCACGGGTTTTCATTTTAAGTAGTAACATCGGCCACCATGCGTTATCAAAAGCGCCAGAAATGTCGAGAAAGATTCCAACCACGTATTTATGTTCCGATGAGTTGACAATTTTACGGACAGATAGAGCCGCATCTACAGTGGATTTTCCAATAGTAAAACCGTATTGATTTTTATGAAATTTAGGTCCGTTCGGTAACAAGCGCGGAACAATCAGTCGCTCTAAAAGTTTTCCCAAAGATGGGAGTAGTGTTATGGGCCGGTATGACTTAGGGTCGTCCGAGGGCTTGTCGCCACTCTTTGGAATAATGCGTATAAAGCCTTGTCGCCATATTCGAGGAAAAATACCTTCCGCAATGCATCGGCTATATACTGATAAAATCGCATCAGTATATAGCCGATGCATTGCGGAAGGTATTTTTCCGCAATGCATCGGGGGACAGCTAGTCAGTCATCGATAAAACTGTGACACCTATTGTTGTGTTCCGGCAGTTAGAGGTATGATAGCCAGTTCCTCTGTGTAAGAGGATTCCGGGTGAAACTAGCTTCCATCTTCGGCCTAATCATCACTTTCCATCAGGTGAGATTTGAGCCAAGAGATTCCCCGTTTTGTATAAAAAAAAAAAACCTATTTAAATCGCCCGTTTCACAATGATACATTTCGCCGGCGAGGAAGCGATTAGCTTTCTACTATTTGCTCGCTGAGGAAAAGGACAAAAGATATAGATCTCTTGTGAGTAAAAGAGACACATGCATCCATAGTCGATAGCTGGCTGTTCACACTGCTGGCGAGCGACTCTTATCGCTTAGCTATCAACGATTGTACTCGCTCAGCGACACTCATTCGGTGATGCTGGCTGGGCGGTCAGAACTCACCAACTGCCGTTATTTCTACGTATAGCACAAAAGCACTCACTTATAGCCGAGCTTCAAAACTACCGGAACTTTTCACTCGCTGCTCGCTTCAAGTTTGAATCTTTACTCGGTACTCGCTGATCGCCGGCGGTGAGACAAGTGCCTAAAACTGGCCACAAACCATAACATACTCGACACTTACACCAACATAAAGCAAAGCCACCAATAAGCCGTAAGATCCATCGTAAACGATTTTCAATCAAGACCCGGCGCTGTGGCGTGTCCCGGACTTCGGGGCTTGTGAAGTACCGTCATAAGGCCGGGAATGGCCGCTTTTGTCCGAGATAGATGATGATGTGCGAAGTTGACTATCGGAGTTTCTAGGTGAAGTATGCGGTTCTAGAATTGAACATTGTGAGAGCTTTGCTGATTTTTGCGCCAGCATTGTAGACCATTTTGTAGGTGTGAGTATCCCGTCAAGATAATAATTTGTAGGATTGTAGTCCAATCATAATAAAATTCAAAACACGGAAAGCAACTGTGTTTATTGCAAAAGTATTAAACCCTCATAAGTCTAGTTACAGAAAGCGCTACTTCTGAGCTCGACGTCCTGGGTTCGATTTCAGCAAATTGTTATTGGGTTTTTCCAGCTGGAATTGCTCAGTAGCAGGCTTTTTTTTAGCATGGAAAATCATTAAATGACTCCTCCCGCTCTGGGCGAAGCAGGAGGGAATGTCAGACTCTTACTGACTTATACCCATCCGTGTTCCTCCTAATGACCTTTGCGTTCCAGAGCCGCGGTGACTCTTTCGAACAAATTCCGCAGCCTCTCAGTTAGTAGCAGCCTTTTTATTAAGGAAGGGAAATCATCAAATGACTCCTCCCACCCTGGGCGAAGCAGGAGGGACTGTCAGTCTCTTACTGACTAAAACCAATCCGTGTTCCTCCTAATGGCCGCGGTGACTCTTTCGAACTAATTCCGCAGCCCTGGCAGGCACTGACCCTAGCGGGCCCCGTCTTCTATGTTGACAGCTCTTTGAGGCGTGCGTGGAACACAACGCGCCGTCGACTCGGGCTTGGTTTTGATCGGACGGCGAGCCACCCAATGCTCGTCAACCGCAGGCCCACGCCTACGGTGGCCGGGAATCGCCCTGCGACTCCCGACGCCCGGGGCGTCTTCTTCTGTTGCGGCGGCCTCAGTAGCAGCTTGGAGTTGTTGTTATACTTCAGTATTCACATCATATGCGTACAATGTTTGGTGCTCTAATGAATATTAATTTATACGACAGAATAAAAGTAATAATATCTCCGAAACAAGTAAACCTCGCCTCGACCCCTTAGTAACATAACAAGCGGTGACTTACGAGTTAGCGGTGGCTTACAACACTTGATATCTGCGGGTCTTCACTCACTCTTGGATTTCGGAATTCCCCGGGCAGGTCAGAGGTCGGACAGCAGTTATAACGTTATTTAGATAAATAAGTAGTCTAAACTAAATACCAATAGCAATCAATAACTTTATTTAATGACAATTTCAACAGCGTTGTCAATTCGGTATATTTATTGATTTACTTAGATTTAATGCATATAGATACAAAGGCGGAATCAGCCCATTTTTTTTTTAGGGATGGGAATTTATCAAATGACTTCTCCCACTCTGGGTGGAGCGGAACGTAGTGTCAGACTTTTACTGACTAAAACCCATCCATGTTCCTTCTTTGCCCTTTGTGTTCCGGAGCCGCGGTATCTCTTTCGAATAGTCCCGCAACTCCGGCAATAGTCCCGCAACTCCGGCGCGGAATCAGCCCTAAGGTAAGGTGGTGAAGAGATAACAAAAACAACATCAACAACACACACAACATAGTAGGTGCACCAATTAATTACATAATCGAGATTCTCCCGTAGCATTATTTTTCAGTTGCAGATTCAAGTCTGAAGTAAGCTTAATTATAAAAAAGGGCCAAGTGTGGACTCGGGCACGAAGGGTTCCGTACCATTATCTTTAAAAACGGCAGCGGAGCTCGTGGCTAAATAACAACAGCTGCACGGGTCGATCTTCAAGGTTCAGTCACGCTTGCCAAGATTGGTCTGTGAATAGGTGACCATCTTAACATATTGAGTTTCCTCCGTGCCTCGGAAAGCACGTTAAGCCGTTGGTCCCGACTGTTATTTGTAGATTTATGGCAGTCGTTACGGATTTTCAGAAGCCAGTAAATCTGGTTCATGAGATACAGCGTGGTGACAGACGGACGGACAGCGGAGTCTTAGTAATAGGGTCCCGTTTTACCCTCTGGGTACGGAACCCTAAAACAGTTTTCCATTCTCACAAACATTACCAATGCTCATCAGTGTTCATAGATTTTCAATCAAGATGTAAGCGCCACTGAGATTGAGTCGCAGACAGAGGAATGGACTGAGTGATTTTGCGATGATTCATCAAATGTACACTACTTTGTAGAAACAAATGTGTGCGGCCAATACGAGTAGCTGTCTTTTTTTATTGGTCGTAGTGCATGCCGGGTGCTACCTCAAGCACCATTCCAGAGGGAGGGAACTCGCAAAAGCAGCTAGTTTTAGAGGGCCAAAACTAAGGACACTTTTTTATAAGACTATAGATATAATTATATTAGATAATATCTTTGTATGCCTCATGGCTGCACCAAATAGGCACAATTCAGCAAAATGTCCAACAACTGTAGGTAGTTGCCGACCGCTGGTTTTCAACGTTTGAGTGTATGAAATACGGCGGGTCTAAATAGGCCACATTAGCAGAAAGCACATCACGTTGCCCGTCACTTTCAACTTTTGGAAATCAACCTTTAACCTAATGCGTTAGCGTTAAAGATAATAATACAATTTGACGGAATGTTCTATGGCAAATCTTATGATTATGCTAAAGTGGCCATTTAAGACCAGCAGTGCTATTCTGTAACAACATTTTCGTGTCTCGACAGCGGAATCCGAGGTGAGTTTCAAATTCGTATAAATATAAGACCTTATGATGTGTGAAATATAGTTCACTTTTTAAGCTTAGTCACCCAGGTGAAGTCGATATCGAAATGGTTATTTACAGAATAGACTAGCTGCTGATGCAACTCTTTATCAGTTTTCACTTGAAAGCAGTACAGGGAATGCTCAGTCCGTTCTTCTATGGGGTATGGATTGTGCCTCCATGAAGGTTCAATATCAGCCGTTACCCGGCCAGCAAAATGGCCGCCTTTTGTCGAGAACGAAGTACACTGCAATGAGCTGCCTTTTGTCAGGAGATAGCGTGATGAGGCTCTTCGTTACCGAGATATAGAAGTTTGTGTTAGGATTTTAGAAGATCAGTCAGGATGTTTTTTTGAGGAAGCAAAATATTTTATGGGTAGAAACCATAGATAAGGCTTAGGATTTCACACACTGGCAACTAAAAGCGTATGATATGTCAAAAGGACGCTTTCCTAATAACTTGTGAATTAGGTATCTAAGATTTTCAACAAAAGTCATGTCGATAACCGTAGCGATGTTTACTCCTTAGCAACAATTAACTAGTCCATTTAATGATGTATTTTTTAACGTACAAAAAAGTTTTGGTTTCGTTAAATTTATTTCGTTGTTGTAAGCTCTTTTATAAACCTGACTAAGAACTTAAATATTTTTGTCGTTCATAAAAAAGGTCGTAAATAATTTTCAATGAAGAGTCGAGTTTTCAGCAATTCTTTGAATTGGACTGGTGGCATTTAAAAGTAATACTCGCAAACTCAACCTTTTTTCAGTATATTTTTTGTAGATATGTTTTTTGTCTAAAATAGCTTAGAATAAAATGTGCGTATAAAAAACACCAGCCAAGTGCGAGTCGTACTCCCACACGAAGGCTTCCTTACCATAAACCTTAATTTTCATTACAATAGAAATACATAATCTGTGAAAATTTCAACAGTCTACCTATTACAGATACCGGCACGGTTCGTGAGCGCTCGGCGGAAGAATGGGGATCGCTTTGCGCATCGTACACCTTATGACAAATAAAACGTCGTCGTGAGGTACGTGCAACAAGAGTAAAGAACAAATCCCGAGTGACAGCTATGACGCGCGATGCGCTACGGGCCAATGACTACACATTCCCCGACCCCGCGCCTCCGCGCCTCACTTCATACCACCAAAGTGACCCAATAACTCACTTTTGCGCAGGTGAAGGTCAGCGCTCAAGAATCGTGCCGATGATTGTACGGTTCTAGAGATATAGCCCGCTGACAGACAGACGGACGGTCGGACGGATGGACAGCGGAGGCTTACTTATGGGGTTCCGTTGTTTTTCCTTTGGCTACGGAACCCTAAAAAAGTATGGATGAGCCCTAACGGAGAAAAATACTTCAAGGATGGTTAATCATCAAATGACTCCTCCCGCCCTGGGTGAAGCAGAAGGAAGTGTCAGACTCTTACTAAAACCCATCCGTGTTCCTCCTAATGCTTTTTACATTCCAGGGCCGCGGTGACTCTTTCGAACAAATTTCGCAACAAAAAATACTTATCCTGAAGGCATATAAATTGTATGCCAAAAACGCTGCAGTGAAAATGAATAGGTTATTCGTCGACCACACCATCGCTTCTCGTGAGGAAGCATGCATGGCACCACGCCATTAGAATCATTAAAAAAACTTTAACTTTATTTCTGCATTGAATTGTATTACTGGGTATTATCCTTATATATAAAACTAGCGTGTACCAGCGGCTTCGCCCACGTGATCATACTCCCTGAGTATATATGTATAACCTATTTACATTCATAGCTCCCATTCCCGTGGGATTTCCGGGATAAAAACTATCCTATGTCCTTTTCCTGGTCTCAAACTATTTTTAACCGACTTCCCAAAAAGGAGGAGGTTATCAATTCGGTTGTATTTTTTTTTTTTTTTTTATGTTTGTTACCTCATAACTCCGACAATTATGAACCGATTTGAATTTTTTTTGACTTATCTGAAAGGATATACTTGCAGATTGGTTCCATTTAAATCATATCAAAATCGATTACGAACTTTGGATTTTAAATCGAAATCGCTGGAATTTGACTATTTAGATGATTCTTTGATAATTGAAATTGCGTATTTTGCTTTTCTGCGATTTTGTAGTGGTGTTGTTAGGTGTGGGGCACCACTAAAAAGTGAAAAATAAAAAACTTTTTACAAAAAAATACAACCGACTTCTAAAAAAAAAACACTACAAAGTAAAAAATAACTTTAAATTCGGAAGTCGGTGTCAAAATACGAAGAAACTAACAAAAACACCGACTTCCGAATTTAAAGTTATTTTTTACTTTGTAGTATTTTTTTTTTAGAAGTCGGTTGTATTTTTTTTGTACAAAATTTCATCCAAATCGGTTCAGTGGTTTAGGCAAGAAGAAGAGACAGCCCGACAGAGTTAATTTCGCATTTATAATATTAGTATGGATTCTTCCGTTAATGAGTAAGTCAGTGAGTGACTGACAACGCACAACCGAAACTACTGGTCGTAGAAAGCTGAAAAAGAAGATTGCATGTAGCTTCCCTACACTCCGTAGAGAAGCACTAAGAAAGGAAATCCTGAAATTCCTACAGGAACGGGAAAAAACGGTATTTCCGCGTACGAAGTCACAGAGAAGAGTTTAATTTAACATTGAATTGTTTTGCTGTTTATTGTCACGTTATAAAAGTGTTGTTGTAAAAGTGTACCATCATTATATATCTGTTCACACCTGGCGATGCAAGCGTTATATATTTAACTCAAGTGAGTAACACATTGTGTGTGTGTACCAATGCACTGTGATTCATTGACGTCAATGTGTTTCTGTAAAAATAACAGCAAGCTTGATGTTTCGTGCGAACTCGCTGTAATGATGACGGATTAGATGCTAGAATTAATTCAGTAAGCTTACTTCATCACCATATCAGTCAGAAGACGTCCATTGTTTCTCGAGGCCTCTCCTGAGTGTCGCCATAAAGCTGCTCTCAGATTACGCTATAATATAATAGCATATAGTATATAGCTCAAAGCACAACAATATCGCGCACCATACATTGTTATGGACACGTTCACACTGTACTGTACTATATATTATTGACAATGTTTGGTGCGCGATATTGTTGTGCTATAAGCTATATACACTATGCTATATATTATAGCGTAGTCTGAAAGCAGCTTAACAACCAGTCCTGTGTGTCAATCGGCTGCAAGACACACAGACGCACGGACACACATCGCTTGCCTACTTATATCTGGTAAAACAATAAAGATATTATAGTTTTCTAGTAAGTATACCAATATCAGATTGATCAATCTTAAAAAGCCGAATGAGTTGATCTTCATGTTCAGCAACGCTTGCTGAGGTCGTTCTGTAGATTGGTGACCATCTTACATAGCATAACTAAATTTCTCCGTGCCTCAAAAAGCACGTTCAATTGACGAACATTCGATGATATTGCTAATATCAAGGTACGAAATGGTAATCATGGTCAGTAGGTACTCAATTAAAATAGGTAAATGTTTAATCATTTGTATCATTAAATATTTATTAAATATTTTCCATGCTAAAAAGGACAAATCATTAGGTTAAAATATATAAGACGGTTTAGAGGGTATGCGGTACAGAGAGTAAAGTCCCGCAAATCTCCATTGAAAAGAAAGGATCCTCCGAAGAGGCGGTTGTTGCACAAAATATATAGTGTTTAAACATCAATCGCAGGCACGTGGTCCTGGCTGTCAAAAGAGAAGCCAAAAAATCTAACAGGTTACTCTCCAAGGGGTACCGCTACCCAGTTACTGGGTTGTTGAGGTCAGATACGCTGTCACTCTTAGTAAAATGTTGGTGCTTAACTACATTCGATTACAAAACGTGTCCAATATTAAAAACTGATGCATTAAATATACTAAATAAAATAGTTTAACATTATTTTACATAATTTCTTCCCATTGGCTGATCATCAAAACCACCTAACATGAACTTTCAAGCATCACAAATACACCATTCTATTTATGCACCCCCCAAATAACCACTTGCAAACGTTGCCCCTTGTCATCTGGCTCCAAAGTGGCAACATTACCTTACCGAGAGCACCCCGGTTAGTTAACCCAATTCGCTGTTCCGTACGTGTTCACCATTTTGATCACTCATTGTGGCCGTTAGTGTCCACAAATAAATTATGTCATTAAATGTTCGCCGAGATAATTTGCCACTTGTCTGCAGGTTTACGTGATGTAAGTTTCGGTGAACAAGTTGGGAAGAAACTGCCGATCGATTCTGTTGACATCTCACCGTGATCACTTAGGTGGAGTGAACGACAACTGCTGGTCGATTCTGTCGACATCGCACCGTGATCATTTAGGTGGAGTGAAAGATAAGTGAGCTGTCATGCCATCTTGTTTGTATAGTTTGACAGCTCACTTGTTATTCACTACGCCTAAGTGTTCACTTCGACATGGTTATAGAATCAAACTGCTGAGCTGTCATGCCATCTTCTTTGTATGGTTTGACAGCTCACTTGTCGTTCACTTCGACTAATTGTTCACTTTGTCATGTTTACAGCCGGTCGATTCTGTCGACATCACTGCGTGATTACTTAGGTGGAGTGAACGACAAGTGAGCTGTCATGCCATTTTGTTTGTATGGTTTGACAGCTCACTTGTCTTGTCGTTCACTTCGACATGTTTACAGAATCGCACTGCAGAATCCCACTGCTGGTATCTTGGATTTTGGGGATTAAAGCTATATAATTATAATAACTTCAAAAGTTACACTAGCTTTTGCCCGCAACTTCATACACGCATATTCTGTTTATCCCATTCCCGTAGAAATTTAGAGATCAATACCTAGTACATGCAATCCTTTCTTAATCACTTTGTCTATTAATGAAAACCGCATTAAAATCCGTTGCGAGTTTAATAGATTATTACTACCCATATAAGCATATACACGGAAAAAGCTGTGAAGCTTTGTCATTTCTGACCTAGTCTAGAGTCAAGAGCAAACCCATCAAAAATAAAAAAGCGACTGTTTTACACTATGTAAAGATATCCACTCTTCGTTTTTTTGCTGTAGATAAAATCAGAACAATGTATTTGTGTCTGTGTGTGTGTGTGTGTGTGTGTGTGTGGCAGTGGCTGTGTGTGTGTGTGCTAAGTCTGTGTGTGTGTAGAATTTTTATAAATACGAGTACGATCAAAAACTCGCACTTAATTTGTTGCATTTACTCACTGAAAACAACATTTACACACTTGTTACGATGCCAAGATGCTGGCTCAGCACACTTGCAAACAAGCGCGAGGCATCAAATTCCATGAGTAGCGCTTCCCACGGTAACGACGAGTCCCTGGGCTTTTTCCAACCTAACATCGGTGGGAACAGACACTCGCGCTCATCGCGTATAGTTTTACTACTTATATTTTACTTTTAATTTTGATAATTTTTAAGAACTTTTATGAACTTTTGTGAACATTTATTAAACTTTTTATTATATGAAACGGACTTTAATCTAAAAGTTTCCCGACACGCCCCACTCACGTATCTGGCGCAGTCGGAAGTCGTCAAGGACTTTGAAAGTGTTGTCGTTGTGTGAATCACCCAAAAATCGGGCATCGCCTCGTCGACCGTCCTGACGAAGAACCTACGGAGGCCAGTCGGGAAAGCTGCTGCTGCGGACTTCGAGACTTCCAAAAATCGATGGATCGACGCTCGCCAGCAATAGTACAAATGTAAGTGAATTACATTATATTCTTGCTAATTGGATGCTATATTTTTTTTACGCAGTGTACTATAATTTTTCAAGATTTTTCACCCACGTAGTAATAGGGACCTTAGTCCTAGTAGGCGAGTTCAACGTCGGATTACCCGAAGTGACGCCAATCGTAACCTTGAACTCTTAAACGACTTAGACTTAGAAACCATGACTGAACAAAGTAACATTTCGTCAGTACCTTTGAGTCAGACGACTCAGATGGCTTCGTCAGACTTAACTGATAGGATTTATAAATCCCTTAGATTAGTTCCAGAATTTAATGGTAACCCTAATGTTTTGACCAGATTTTTGAATTTATGCGACGAGTTAGTGCTCACTTATGTCAGTACGGAACCAGGAAGTAGGCTCTCGAATTTGGCTCTGATTAATGGAATTTTGAATAAGATAACTGGTACTGCTGCACGTACTTTGGCAACTAATGGAATTCCTAGTGATTGGCAGGGCATAAGAACCACGCTAATTAACAGCTTTTCAGACCACAGGGACGAAACTTCGTTATATACCGATCTATCTCTTTTAGTTCAGGGCAATGATACTATACAAGTATACTACGAAAAAGTTCAGCATTTACTGTGCACTATAATAACGTACGTCGAGTTGCACGAATCTGTAGAAACTACTGTGGAAGCAAAAAGAACTCTTTATAAAAACTTAGCTTTGCAGACATTCTTGAGGGGTTTAGACGAACCGCTAGGTTCTAGGGTAAGGTGCATGCGACCTTCATCTCTCGAAAGTGCTCTTGAATTTGCCCAAGAGGAATTAAATGTTCTCTATTTACAAAAGAGAAATAAACCTCTACCCGCGAAGAAAAATCTATATAATTTTTACGAACAAGCAACTAATACTACTAACGCACAGCAAAATTTCCGTTCATCTGCTCGCAATTCACCTCACCAACTGCAAAATTTTCGTTCATACATGCCACCTAATTATAACCCTACATTCCAAGCATACCCCAGTCCTCAAATTCGATCCTTTGGTCCTCAATATCCTCCACAGCTATGCACACTACCCGTACCACTAGAACAGTACAGGCAAACCTATCCCAGACCTCAAAACCCCACAAAGACCCAACAAATGTTTAGGGCACCCCCTACCAATATGTCTACTGGATTCCGAATCCCACCTCGAGCTGCCCAAGTACCTCAAATAAACCAAGCGCCCCAATATAATACCCCAACACCTATGAGTGGTATTAGTCACCCAGTCGCGCGTACTCTCCCGCCCATGAACTACAATGGTAAACGTAACCTTACACCAAACCTCCCACAAATTGGAGAAACCCATTTCAATGAACTCTTAGACGATAATACAACCTTAAATTTTCACGAATACGATCCCAATGTCCAAAACTTTGATCCTGCTATCGATACAGATTATCTTCGTAATTGTATGGTTGGCCTTGAACTTGATCCAAATCTGAACCCCGTTGAAGGCACTGCAGAGCAAAATTTTTGCCCAGCTATAGAAAAGAATGCCCCCGTATAGAGTTGAACGTGCAAAGTAAACGGCATTTGCCCTATATCCAAATTAAAAATCCCCCAATTAAACTTTTGATTGACACCGGGGCAAACGAGTCTTTCATTAGCCCAGAAGCCTACGAAAAATTTTACCCCCACATTCCACTGGACTATGAACCATTCCTAGTTACAAATACGCACGTGACCACCCAAAACTACTACTCGCTAACTGTCCCTTGCTTTGAGGAATTAAATGACAATGTCCCCATAAAATTATTTCTCTACAAATTCCATAACTTCTTTGATGGTTTAATAGGTTGCGAACAGTTAAAAAAGTGGAATGCAAAAATCGACCTTGCTACTCATGCTTTAGAGACAGAATTCACAAAAATTCCTATCATTTCATATTACAATCCTCAATGCTTAAATTCTCACGAAATTACTATACCGGCCCAAACTACTCAATTAATTAGGGTACCTACTAACATTGCACAGGGAGACATCTATATTGAGGAGCAATCAATTTCCGGGTGTAACATTACCGAATGCATATCATTCGCCGAAAAAAATCAAACCATGATACAAATTTCAAACCCGTGGGATACCGACATTGTAATACCTATAGAAAATCCAATATGCGCACAAATTTTTAATGAAGAAACTTTTCCCATAAGCCACGTAATTGACACCACCTCACGTACCTATACCGCCGAACGAACACGTGAAGTCTTATCGCAGTTGCGCATAGAACATTTAAACGCCGAAGAGACAGTCAATTTAATTAATCTTTGCAAAGAATATGCCGATGTTTTCTACCTAGACGGGGAACCACAAACCTTTAATTTGGCTTATGAATCTAAAAGAGCCTGGTTCACGTCTTACAAGATGGAGGCTCAAGTTAGCAGAATATGATTACACTATTGTTCATAAAAAAGGAAAAATCAATACTAATGCAGATGCTCTCTCACGTATTCAGATCAATCATAATGAAACTCAGTCTTTGTTCGTTAATCACTCTGATACGTCCTCTACATTATCAGCCGAGGAAAATAGTCCAACACTTTCCTACTCTACTCTCACCGCTACAGGCAACAGTCCAATATATTCATCATCTACTCTTACTGCACATTCACCCACGAACATAGAACCAAATCTTGCAATGCAACATTCGTCACCTATTTTTACAGCAAACTTACCTCCATTCAAAGATACACAGCATTCAACACAACATTCATCGTCCGCCTTATATGCTTATTCGGCTCCACAAAATATCATACACCAAGCACAAGTACATACAGCCTCACCACGTTCTCAAACCATACACACTAGCGCAGAAAATCCCGTTCTAGATATTCCGATATCCGATGAACCTTTAAATAAGTTTAAGAGACAGCTGGTAATCAAAGTAATAAGCGGTAATTCTAAAACTAGACCAATAGTAACCGAACCTTTTCAGTCTATGCAAAGAACTTCAGTAGAAATTAGCGAACATAATTTGCATAGTAATATTATAAACATTATAAAATCTCACGTTGATCCAAAAATCCGTACTGCTATTTTAGTAAGCCCCATCGAAAAAATGCTCGATATAATACCAATCTTGCAACAAACTTTTGAAAGTTCATCTGTAAACTTAGTTCTAGTTAAACATGAAGTAGCCAATATTAATGACCTCTCGAACCAATTAGATATAATAAAAAAATATCATGAAGGCCAGACTAATCATCGCGGAATTACGGAAACCTATCTTTCATTATCCGAAAGTTTTTTTTGGCCCAAAATGAAAACCGAAATTACAAAATTTATTAACGAATGTAACATATGCAGATGCGCAAAATATGACCGCAACCCAGTGCGCCCACAGTTCAGAATGGTACCCCCACCAACTAAACCGTTTGAATTAGCACACGCGGATGTTCTAACCGTTGACCATGACAAATATTTAACTATTATAGACTCATTTTCCAAGTACGCTCAAGCCTACCTTTTACCCGATTGTACCTCACCTAATATATTAAAAGCACTTTTACACTTTAGTACACATCACGGTTTCCCTTTAAATCTAACAACGGATCAAGGCACCGAATTTAACAATCAAGTCATGTCAGAATTTCTCCGTTTGCATAATATAAGACATCATATGACTAGTGCATATGCATCTAATGAGAATGGTATCATTGAACGTTTCCACAACACGCTTTTGGAACACCTACGGTTACTAAAAATTCAGCACAAAAATGAACTCAGTCGAAATCTTATACCGTACGCATTAATTGCTTATAATAATTCCATCCATAGTTTAACAAAGTGCAGGCCATTCGATGTTATTTCTGGTCACTTCGACCCTCGAAATCCTATCAGTTTAAATATGATGGACCGATATCTTCAAACTTATATTCAAGAACATCGTGGTCAAATGGAAACAGTTTATAAAATTATTCATGATACTGCATTATCCAGCCGCGAAGATATAATAACTCGACGTAATGTCGATAGGGAACCAGTTTTAGACTGTGAACCAAATCAAATAGTTCACGTACGTAACCCAATGGCAAGTAGGCAAAAATTAGCACCTCATTTTACTCAGGACAAAATTGTTAAGAATTTACCTATACATATTTACACCGCAAAAAGTCGTGGCCCGGTCGCAAAATCACGGTTGAAGAGACCACCGAAAAAATGATGGTTTTCGTATCATTGTTTCAGGTACCTATTACTGCTGCCAATTTTCGTAGTTGGTGCTCAAGAAATACGCCTCGATAGGCTAGATAATGGACCGGGTATACTACCCTTTAATCTGGGTGCTACCAAAATTATATCCCATTTTCATATATTTTTACAAGACATTAACCTTCAAGAAATCGAGCTACATGTGAACGCTATAAAATCCCAACTTACAGATACTTCTTATAAATTATCCCAGACGGACAGCTCCCTCTTTACGTATCAAACTAGGCACCTATATGCGAAGTTAGATAAAGTTATAATGCAATTAGATACCTTTAGGCCGTTTAGAACTAAAAGAGGTCTGATCAATCCTTTAGGCACACTTATCAAAAGTATTTCCGGTAATTTGGACAATGAAGACGCCCTGAAATTTGAAAATGCATTACGAACTTTAAATAAAAATGATCAAATTTTGTCGCAATCATTGAACAAGCATATTACTTTATATAAAGAGATGACGATACAGCAGAATCAAATTATCCGAAACATTTCATTAAATCAGGTTAAATTGGAAAGGGCTCTTACTTTTGTCATGAATATGACTAATGATAATGAGCGAATTATTCACTACGCTCACCTTGTACAACTTTTTGCAATATTAAGCGAAAATGTTCAAGAACTATTGAGCGAAATTGACAGAATAGAGAATATATTGGCTTTTAGTAAAAATAAATCAGTTCATCATTCCGTACTTTCCATTAAAAATTTAAGAAATATCATAAACAAATTAAAACGCACTTATAGATCTGATCAAATAATTGACATATACATCAGAGATTATTACGAAGTTCTTAGCCTAGCTTCATACTTTACAGAGTCGACAGTTGTAATAGTCCTAAAGTTCCCCATTATATTTAGCACAGACTATCAATTATATGAATTATGTCCCGTTCCAAATAAGGACAGCCTAATTATAGTACCAACTGCACCTTATATAGCGTCCAATTCTCAGGAATATGTGTATATAGAGGCAGAATGCCCGAAGGTCAATTCCTGGCACATATGCGAGCAGAAGATTGTCCACCGGATCTCATCAAGGTCAGACTGTATTCAAAAACTTATACAATCTCAGGAGATAGATGGAACGTGCAAACCCACGCCTATCTCTCTGACTAAGGAGGCCCTGATTGAGTTGGATAGCTATCATTACATAATTACCTTCCCCAATAGTACGAAGGTTCAACTATCCTGCGGTAAAGAGCGATTTGTAATGTTACAAGGCAGTTTTTTGGTCAGCGTCCCTCAAGGCTGCAAGATTAAAACACCCGAACTTAGTATAATAAACCTGGACAATAAATTAGTCGGGAAACCATTAGAACTCATGGCTCTTCCACACTATGAAACACCAGTAAAGACACGGAGCTTCACCTTGAAGACTACGGATTTAACCAGCCTTCGAAAAATACAGAACCAAATCACTTCACAAGATGAAATTAAAGTTGAAACACCGGACACTATCGGAATCTACCATACGACAATTCCATTCTACATACTTATATTATTTGGCACATGTGCACTAAGCATCATCTATGTCATTCGCCGCCGTCGAGCTGGGAGAATTAACATTACCACACAAACTAACACCGAATTATCGGAAGATGAAAGAAGAGCCGCAACTTTTGGCGTCAAGGTCACCAAATAGTTGCTCATCTGGCAGGGGAGGTGTTACGATGCCAAGATGCTGGCTCAGCACACTTGCAAACAAGCGCGAGGCATCAAATTCCATGAGTAGCGCTTCCCACGGTAACGACGAGTCCCTGGGCTTTTTCCAACCTAACATCGGTGGGAACAGACACTCGCGCTCATCGCGTATAGTTTTACTACTTATATTCTACTTTTAATTTTGATAATTTTTAAGAACTTTTATGAACTTTTGTGAACATTTATTAAACTTTTTATTATATGAAACGGACTTTAATCTAAAAGTTTCCCGACACGCCCCACTCACGTATCTCACTCCATCCAATAAAGTTCTTTATAAATAAACTTTACGCCACTTGACAGCCAACATTGTTTTATACGTAATTGTCAGTTATTGCCAGCGCTGTGGCTCTGTCTCGCACACGAGTCCCAGCATTATGCTGAGAGATGGCCGTTTTGCGCAGATTTGACGCATATCTTCCTAATTTTTCATAAATACCTTTAATTGTAATTTTTGTGTATTTTTGGTATGCATCATTTTGACCATATCCATATTTTGACCATTTAAATCATATCAAAATCGGTTATGAACTTTGGATTTTAAATCGAAATCGCTGGAATTTGACTATTTAGATGATTCTTTGATAATCGAAATTGCATATTTTGTTTTTCTGCGATTTTGTAGTGGTGTTGTTAGGTGTGGGGCACCACTAAAAAGTGAAAAATAAAAAACTTTTTACAAAAAAATACAACCGACTTCTAAAAAAAAACACTGCAAAGTAAAAAAATAACTTTAAATTCGGAAGTCGGTGTTTTTGTTAGTTTCTTCGTATTTTGACACCGACTTCCGAATTTAAAGTTATTTTTTACTTTTCAGTGTTTTTTCTTTATCTACACTCGATGTTTTGCGCACCAAACATTGTTATGGACACGTTCACACTGTACTGTACTATATATTATTGACAATGTATGGTGCGCGATATTTTTGTGCTATGAGCTTTATACTATATGCTATATATTATATCGTAGTCTGAAACCAGCTTTATAAATCTTGTCCAATTTGTAACAATTTGGATTCGTTGATGTCCCAATTTACATGATGCTTTGTGGCCAACGAAAGTTGAGTGACAAGAAACATTAGCAAAACATAAAAATAAAATCTGTATATACATTCACACATACAGATTTTTTTAATACATATACATGTCATGTCATATACATGTCACCGTAAAATGGCAGACTCCGTAAGATTAAAATAAATCTTGATTAGATTATACTTTCTCGAAATCTTATGAAAATATCGTTTTGTATAGTATACTAGCTGACCCGCGCAACTTCGTCTGTGTCTCATTTTCCATTACTGCTCCGCTCCTATTTGTCTTAGCGTGATGATATATAGCCTATAACCTTCCTCGATAAATGGGCTATCTAACACTGCAAGAATTTTTCAAATCGGACCAGTACTTCCTGAGATTAGCGCGTTCAACCAAACAAACAAACTCTTCTGCTTTATAATATGTATTAGTATAGATATCCCATCCAAATTTAATAGTTTCCTATATATCTGTGTCTTATTTAGAAAAAAAAGTTTACAATGACACGTGAAATTTTACAATCTTACAGCCTTTTCCATTTTCCGGTGACATATATCTGCTCGAATCATTGATTCTGCTTTTGCAGTAAAGTTCTAATGTTTTACTATTTTTGACTTAAATCATTAACAGTAAGGGTATGCAAATCAGGCTGTAAAGTTCTCCAAACTTCCACGGAAAAGAGAGAATCTTCCGACCAGATGGGTGTAGTGTCTGGTGGGCAAGTACCTACCCGACTGTTGACATTTGGACTGTTGTATTATGTCCAAATCGTACAAAAAAATCTGACACCGCGATGCAGGATATTGACAACGTAGTCTATTCGGTGGCATAGATGTCGCTTATTTAGTTTGGTGGGAGTATGGATTTCGCTATGTTACTAAGCTATGTTAGTTTTTTTTGTGGCGGCACTAATGCGGCTACAATTGAATTTTTGTATGAATTTTTAGATGTTTGAAAACTCAATAATGCTTCAACGTCAGAACGGATTCAAATGAAATTTTCGACACATGTCACAATCCAGACCGGACAAGGACTTGGGATACTTTATATTGCAGTTGAATGGGGGCTAGCACGAATATTTTCACGTATAGTAACGTTAACGTAAGCGAATTTTGAATGTGACAACTACTACCCCATAGTATTTTGGATTAATTTTATGGGACATCCACAATTTATAGGTACCTATAATTTAAAAATATGAATATGGTATCTAATTCAAATAAATATAATGTGCGAAATGTTTTATAGCTATGGTAAAATTTTACGTAACGTTACTGTACGTCAAAAATATTCGTGCTAGGCCTCTGTACTACGGGCGAGACTGCAAGCAAACGCTGGTAACTCCATATTTTTTCTCTACATAAACTTATAACCTGAAGCGAGTGCTAACTGGGCAGTACTTTAGACCACACACCCAAGCTCCATCTCCTTGATCTACTTACCAAGTTAAATGAACAGTTAATTAAATTAAAAGTTACGCATAATATCGTGACCACCGATGCTCTTAATTACAAAGCTGTATCGAACTGCAACGGAGCAAGTATCTGAGTTGCACAAACAAGCAAATTGCGACTACCCGCAAATACTTCAAGTCGCTACACTGAAATGTGGAGCCATGAAACAAGGAGTTGGCACGATCCAATATGGCCGGTCATGAATAAAATGACATTCTATCAGCCATAACGATTGGCATACGTCCAAAATGTGGGATTGACTACGAGAATTTTGAGTAGCGCATATTTTTCGCATACATTTATTAAATGAGATTTTTGACAATATTAATTATTACTGATACAATGAGATTTTTGTCAATATTAATTATTAATACTGATACAATGATTTTTTTATCTTCATACCCTAAGTTTTTAGGTGCACCTAGTTCATTATAGTTGTAAGCTTGCACAGTTGCATAAAACAACATTGTTCTCAACCGTTAATACTGAGTATGCGACTATGCGTTTAATTCACGAGCTGAGGTATGTGTTATTAGGATGTGTCCACTATAAATTTCTCAATTATTCTGAGTCCAGATCGTTAGAAACTAATAAAAACTGCCTGTTAAAAAAATATCTATCTTATCACACAGAAAACTTAAATTAAAGTGAAAACTTTTTTTATTAACGCCTTTTAGCTGTAAAGGTTTTAACTTTTGTGATTTTCAGGAAAAGATCGCGGTAAACACAGACTTAGAAAACAATCAACATACGCTCGTTTCATTGCTCAACTGCAAGTGAACGCGAGTGCAAATCGAAGCAAGTTTGAAGCACGCAAGTTTTAATAGAAGCGGGGACCGCAGCATGTGCTAATTATTGAAGAACTCTGCTGATCACGCCAGGAATGTTGGGCTTATCGTTGGAACGAAGAATTCATAGTTGGGTACCCTAGAAACTGTTACTTAAATGAGGCAAGGACGTAAAATACTGGTATTTAGCTTCACCCGTTAAGATTGGCAGATGGTCGCAGTAATAAACCTAGAAAATATATTAAATGGACTTAGCAGATTAAGTAGTGCAGCAGATTACAAACATGTTCGTTGCGAAATTTGTTCGAAACAGTCACCGCGGCCTTTTTTTTTAGGAATGGGAGACACACACACACTGCCACACACACTTGGCACTGGTACACTTGCCGAATTGCATTATTTGTTACACGCCGGACCCTTGTTGGAAGCATGGACCCGACACTCCTCGCTTGCAGACATGCCACAAGCACCGCCGTGGTACCTTCTGGATCGATCCGAAGAACGCCTCAAGATATGCCTCGTTATCTGCTCTCGCGCCCAAGACTCATGACATTTCTTGTAAATTTTATACATGAAGTATATTGCGCCGAGGAATAAAATCGCGCATATAATTGTTAACACAATACTTATGGCCGACAAATGAAATTTAAATTCCTCCACGGTCGCGGTGTTTTTAGCGGCGCTATTTTGATTGAGAAATACCTCTTCATTAGTTACTTTTGAGTTGCACATGATTGAAAGTCACTTTTAACGTATGTCTCACCTAAAAAGTTGCCGCGCAGAGCAAAGTCGACACTACTCGCGCACATGATTCAAACCCTGTTTAGTGGCAGGGTCGCCATGTAAGGACGGGTGTCAGATTGAATGAAACATCACAAGATATGATGCAAGACTGCCCGTTATTATGTGAATACACGGGTTATATACTTGGTTACACACATTGTAATAGTAGGTACATACATACTACATCACATCATCAAATGACTTCACCCGCTCTGGGCGGAGTGGAAGGGAATGTCAGACTATTACTGACTGAAACCCCTCATCTCCTCCTTCATTGCCTTTTGTGTTCCAGAGCCGCGGTATCTCTTTCGAATAGTCCCGCGACTCCGGCAGGCGCAGGCCCTCTCGGGCCCCTAGTCACCGCGGCCCTGGAACGCAAAGTACATTCGGAGAACGTGGGGCTTAAAAGGCCACTTAAGCAGAATCAGAAAGCAAATCACGCTACCCGTCACTGTCAAATTTTGCCAATCAACTTTGAACTTAAGATATAGAGGCAATAAAGATGAAAATAAAGTTTGACAGATTGTGTGATTAATATTATGATTCTCCTTAATTGGCCATTAAGCCGCCCGGATCGGAGGGCTTATTGTGAGTTTTCTAACGTACTCGATCGCGTTAACGTAACCGTTTGCTTATGTGAAATTGTATAGAAAAAAAAGGCTGTCAGTTATTCTCATCAGACGGCGCTTATTCTGATTCAATACAAATTGGCATTTACGCTAACGCAGTCGAAAACGTTAAAGACTCACACTAAGCTCTCAGTTGTCTGTAAAAGTTTGACACTCCTTTTTGCTCCGCCTGAGAGTGGAAAGAGTCATTTGATGATTTCCCATCGTTACAAAAACGGTCCTTACTACTACTTATATACTACCTTTGTACTCCGTTTTCTCACATCAGAACCATAATGGTTAAAAACATAAAAAAAATAAAAAATGCTGATACCTAGGTTAGAACTAATATTTATTTTACAAGGAAACTTAATGAAACATGATTAATAATGTATAGGTAATCTGCCTAACCATTTCCAAGGATCGGCTTCCAGTCAAACCGGATTCAGCTGAATACCAGTATTTTAAGTAGTGCAGTTGTCTACCAGACCTGCACAACCCATTAGCTTGGTAACACGTTACTCCTTGGCAAGACTGGTGTCAGATTTTCTGGCTTCTGACTATCCGTTACGACTGCCAAAGATCTTCAAATGACAGCCGGGACCAACAGCTTAACGTGCTTTCCGAAGTACGAAGGAAACCGGAATGTTAAGATGGTCACCCATCCACAGACCAACCTCCGCAAGCGTTGCTTATGCAGACAAATCAAGTCAACATCCACTTATATTGGAATACCTAAATTTAGCAAGGCCTATACTGATATTATATTGAAGAAAGTTATTTAGGTATAGCGAAGCCAAAGGTCGGGCGTCAATCTCAGCTGTCTACAACGGATTTTTGATGGACGAGATTCTAACGACACATTGACGTCCTATTAGATAGGATAGAACACTTCTGAAAAAAGCTTATTCATTGCAAAAGACAGATTTTATTTTGGATCTCAAACACGGAGATTGTCCTTTGTTCGCATAGCGTATGCGAACAAAGGACCATCTCCGTTTAGACATCTGCACGACTAGAAGTACTAGAAGACGCAATGTTGGAAGGCCTCCTACAAGGCGGACCGATGACCTGGTGAGGGTCGCTGGTAACCGATGGATGCGAGATGCACAGGAACGGTGGTTGTGGCGACACTTGGGGAGGCCTATATCCACCAGTGGACGATTTCGGCTGATGACGATGAAAAAGACCAAAAATACCTTCGAAGTGAAGTTTACAGACCGTATAAGAAAAAAAAAATAAGTGGAAATTATATTTATTTTTTCCTACTCCTCCGCTGTACTTTATGATTAATTTCGATGCGGGATCCAAGACAGTTGAATCGTTTCTCCGGGACTCGTCGGGCTCTCGGCGGCGTTTTACTGGTGGTCGCCACTGTTGATTCTGGCTTTCAGGAGTTGCAGTGGTTGGGAATGTGTGGCGGGCTTGTCCCAAAAAAAAAAGACCGTATAAGAAGGAAGAATGAAAAATGTTTGTTTGGGACGCGCTTATTAATTTATTTAACTTTTAAATAAATTAAAAGCTAACAGTAAATCTTTACACCGCGTTTCGAACGATACACATAAACTTAGTTCAGAACATGGAAATAATAATTTTTCATTATGCATTTGATCTAGCATGGGTCGACGCTCGTACGCGAAAAGCAATTGACGTGAGTCGGAAGAAGAGAGCCTTCAACGGGGCTGCCAAGTCCTGTAAGAAGGTGTTGCGGAGGGCTCGGTTTGACCAAATTAGCTGAATTGGGAACAAACTTGCCTCATACCCAGCAGGCAGTAAGGCTTTTTGGTCTCTGGCTAAGACGGTCGATTCGAACTTCTGCCGCCCCTCACTACCACTACTGCTGAGACCTGACGGATCGCTGGCCCACTCTGCTGAGAAGAAAGCGAACTTATTTGCTTCTTTGTTTAGGAATCTTTACGTCTGGATCCTGGTGACGCGAGGCCCCCTGCCTCCCCTGGTGGATGCGAGTCGACTATGTTGAACATTCGCATTCATTAGAAGGATGTCCGTAGGATAATGCGTAATCTATACGTGAACAAGGCCAGCGGCCCCGACGGAATACCGGCAATTGAGACTGGGAAAGTGCCGAAGGTTTGGAAAGCAAGCCAACATGCAGCCCGTGCCCAAGAAGGGTAGAAACCCGTCGAATTATAGACCCATTTCGGTAACGTCCATACTCTGTAAGAGTATTTTAAGAGTATTTTTGAGATTTGATCTGCTAAAACCCGGTACTTTTGGGTATGCAGACAACAGCACTGCTGCTGAGAGATACGTGTCCGACGCACGTGCGGGTCACAGACCCGGTCTCTCCGGGAGGCTATGGTTGAGCGCTTGAACGTGTCTTTACAGGCTGTCTCTGAATGAGGCGATGCCTATCTGGTCAAGTTCAATGCTGCTAAGACCCAAGCGTGTCTTTTTTCCGCCAAAAGGAGCCAATTTTACCCAGCTCCATCTTTCTGAGGTGTATCCGTACCTTTAACCGATCGGTTTGAACTTCTTGGGTTTACTTTAACATTTACCCTCAATTTCGGCCCTTTCATAGAGGCAAAAGCTCAAGTGGCTGCAAAAATATTGGGGATCCTAGCAAAGGTGAGACGGTACTTCACGCCGGAACAGCTGTTCAAACTCTATCAAGCCCAAGTTCGATCATGTATGGAGTACTGTTCTCATCTTTGGGAGGAATCTACCAAATACCAGCTCGATGTCCTTAAGTCAAGAGGATCATCGGCAATGATAGTCTCCTCGAGTCGAAGCTCCTAAGTCTTGAGCATCGACGCCGAGTTGTTAGCCTGTCGGTTTTCTACTGGTTGCATTTTCCGACCACCCACCGCCCCCCCGCGAACGGTGATGCGCCACCGGTACATCGTGACATCCCACCCACACGCACAAAACGTTTTGGCAACACATTCATAGTGCGTCCAGCAAAGGAGTGGAATTCCCTGCGGAGTCTGTGTTTCCTGATAGCTACAACCTGGGAGTCTCTAAGTCAAGAGTGTCTTTAGGTCAATAGGTTACTTCTAGGCAAGCGTGCGCCGTCTTAGACCGCAACATCGCTTACCATCAGGTGAGATAGTGGTCAAACGCGTGCCTATAAAAGTTAAAAAAAAAACAAAGATCTCAATTTTTTAACCGACTTCCCAAACTGGAGGAGGTTCTCAATTCGGTTGTATTTTTCAAACCCATTTATCGGCTGAGAGAATTATAAATTAATTACTTTGACTGTTTGGCAGTAATTGCGGCATTCTTCAAACCACAACGCAACAACGCTGTTAAGCGGTCAGAATAAGTACAAATATTTCTGCTAACAAAAATTAAAGTAAATAAAATAACTTTCCGGATATCAGCTTCAGTACAGCCACGTGTATTTCACACGTTCACGGACCATATAAATTGTATAAATCCGACTGTTACTGGTTTTAGACTTCGCTGTTTTCTCCAACGATTGCAGGAGTCCGTAAAGTCTGGAGTTTTACAATAAATATCTATGTGTGGTAGAATGATCATGACAATAATTCTAAGTCAGGTTAATGATGTTTTCCAGGTCGGGTAGGTGTTGATGGTTTTTAGATAGGCCAGAGTGGTTTTTAGAGTTAGTTACACCAGAGGACGGAGCTACTATCGCCGAGGAAGGCCTAGAAAAAGTGTTGACCTTAGAGGCATTCATGACAGATTGGTCAAAGAAGGCAATGCACTGGAAATAGTGGAAGGTTATGGGAAGACCTTTGCCCAGCAGTGGGAAAATATAGGCTGAAAAATGGGATTGAAGCCCGGAGTTTGAAAGTTGATGGAACTGGGACTTGTCGGAAAACAAGTGCGCCATAAGCATAGTATCAGCGGATCTAAAAAGGTCTCTTTAGTAGATGAATCAGAAAGCACTGCGCTACCCGTTACTGTCAAATTTTCCCAATCCACCTTGAACCTAATGCGTCAGCGATAAAGACGAAAATTAAATTTGACTGATTGGACAGATTTTGTGTGGTTAATATTATAATTCTTCTAAAGTGGCCTTTTTAGACCCGCTAAGGCGCTGATCTCTCTGCGATCGCGTCAAATTGAAATGCGAACGGCAAAATTCGTACAGCAAGCTTTTTGTTGTTGTTTGGTTATAGAATTTGTACCACTTATTAAGGCAACTCAGCCATTTATTTTCATGTAAGTAAACAACTTCTAGAACATGGGATTTATTAATACTATCAATTAAAAGATTTCAATAATTATACCAAACAAAACAGTAAACTAAACGCAGATGTTTTTCGAAGTCGCCATAAGTAAAATATCACAAACTTCGGAATGACAATTAATTATTTAGAAATACTTAGATTTAACAGTAAAACCCATAATTGTTGCATAAAATCATAATAGTAAACGATGTAGGTAATGATTGGAATGAATTCATCAATATTTTTTTATTGTTCTGGCAATTATTTTATTTATTGACCGGTTAAGAAAATCTGTCTAGTGTCCATCTGAACTTCATTATTATCAAACTGTTTCTGTCCGCTGCTAGGCAATAGGTATCTCCTAATGCACCCCTCCCTCCCTCTGAGTAGGTACGATCCTCATCTCAGTCTACCTTCTTAATAGTAAGTAAAACACAACAAAGATGACGACAAGTAATCTTGAACATTTATTTTATCATCATAACAATGTTAATGTACCTACCTGTAATTACAACCTACATTTCTACACTATTACATAACCTCAAAAAATAAAACTGGGTATAGCTTTTATGTCCCAAGTTCTAAAAATCTAAGATTTTAAATAGGGCTTTTCTATCGTATGAACTACTTATTTTAACAAACATGATCCCAAAACTCGAAAATTAACTAGCTGTACGAAACTCCCATACAAGCCTGCCGTTCGCCTTTCGCTCACGAAGAGCAGATTTCACCAGTGAAATCTTCTTCTTCTTAGTTCTTGTTAGTTTCTTCGTATTTTGACACCGACTTCCGAAGTTTAAGTTAATTTTTACTTTTTTTGGAAGTCGGTTGTATTTTTTTGTAAGTTTTTTATTTTTCACTTTTTAGTGGCACCCTACACCTAACAACATCACTGCGAAATCGCAGAAAAGCAAAATACGCAATTGACATAAAACCATCATCCAAGTAGACGAATTCCAGCTATTTCGATTTAAAATCCAAAGTTCGTATCCGATTTTGATAAAATTTAAATGGGACCATTTGGGAAGTATACCCTTTCCAACAAAAAAACATTTTTAAAATCGGTTGGCAAGCGACGGAGTTATGCCCGAACAAACAAAAAATAATAATACAAACATCAGAATTGAGAACCTCCTCCTTTTTTGAAGTCGTTTAAAAACAATGAAAGTGACAGCTCGGAGTTTCCAATGAAACTGAACGCAATCAACATAAAAATTAGAGAGCCGTAAGTAACATGGGAGTTAGGTACAGAGACTGCACTTGTGTTTGCCCACACACTTTTGTACTATAATATCTCCTGCGTACTTGGCTAATCACCGTTGCTATATGCTTGGTTTTTAAGTAGACGTGACCTTACTCAAAACTTCAACTTAGTTTTTGATTTAGGTGAGAGAAATAAATGAAATAAATCGTATGCAATATTTTTTCTGAATCTTTACATAAGAAAACTTTTCCTATTCACTTAGAAGTGCATAAACAAAACACAATGAGAAGAATATCATTGTTATCAAATGACAGACAACTTTTCGCTAAAAATGGAAACGATTCACCAACACAACAAATAATTTTTATTATTTTCAAAATTGAATTTTATTCGTAACTAGTTAAAGTTGGGACTCCGGACAAGGGCCTGCGATGGTCTAAACGTGCTTGGAATAAATACTCAAACTAGTTCAATAAAAAACTGAAAGTTTTCCAACGCAATTTGTTGTGACGCAAGTGAAACGCTTCGGAAACTAAATTGGCGCAAGTTGATGGCTTTTATGGGTGTATCTTAACTTTTATTAAACGCGTAACTTTTTGATTCCGTTCTTTTTTATTTTAAGAAGGGACATCAATGCAAATCTGACACCCACTTACACAAACCAGTGTTTTTTTAACTCAGAGGTAGTTATTATTATTATTATTTATAATATAATTATTATTTTGTTGCTAATCCGGGGCCATTATGTTCGAAATTAATCTAGTATTAGCAACTATTTAACTCAATTTAAACGCTAACTCTGCATCGCGCAAGTAGGCCGTGTAAAAATAGGATGAACCCATAGAAATATAATAGAGTGGTCATATAAGTAATAATAATTTAAAGATTAATTTAGATAAAACTAAAATAGTTTAGCCAACGATTGACTGTAGACAATATAGACATAATTTATATAGATAATACATTTGTTGAAATCCTGAACTTCATAATTCCTTGGCCTAATAATTGACAAAAGACTTGACTGGAAACCACAAATCGAAAATCTGTGCAAAAAAAATTTTGTCTTGCATTTGCATTGCACTCTTTAGCTGCAGTGGTGAATGTAGATACCCTGATTGCGGCCTATCTTGGCTTAGTTGCGTCTCACCTAAGATACGGCATCATATTTTGGGGAAATTCTACAAACGCAACGCTAACACGGCATTTAAGGCCCAAACGAGATGCATTCGATCTATGTTTGGGCTAAAAACAGTAGATACATGTAAACCATATTTTAAAAGGTACAAGCTTTTAACTCTAAATTGTCTGTATATCCTCGAAACCGTAATGATTGTTAATACAAACCCCAAGTTGTTTCCACGTCTACATGAAATGGTACCGCGTAACAGACGGGATATGACCGTTCTTCGGGTATATCCGGCAAAAACGCTACTTATGCGCAAAAGTATCACTATGCATGGCGCCTACGATATTTAACATATTGCCTAAAAGTTGGAAGGAACTGACTGGAAATTCACGCAAGCGTCAAAAATGTTTATTTCGAAAAAAGCATCCTACAGTGTCTCCGAATTTCTAGTTAAAAAAGATGTTTTGTTTGAGATCCGTAAAAAATGGAACCCTTTTAGGATCACTCGGGTTTCTGTCTATCCGTCTGTCAGTCTGTCCATCTGTCACAGTCAGTTTTCTCCGAATCCACTGGACCGATTCCGTTGGAATTCGGTACACTTATGGACTTTTGTGCCCCAAATATGGATGTGTAACGTAAATTATTAAATTTTGGGTATGGGTGAGGGTCAACTAGAAAAAAAAGTGCTTTCCAAACTTTATTGTGTGACGTATCAAATAAAAAAACTTGCTGGCAATGTTAAAAGTTTTGAAGCCATTCAAGAAATTTTAACAAAAATAATCATTCCCCTCCACATTAATTCTAAAATTCTTATCTTCGAAACTACTGACCATAACATTATTTTCGAAAAAAATGCCGTTATTAGTTCTTTTATCTACAGATTACAGAAAAACCTAAAAAAAACTCAATAGTGTTAAAACATCATGTTACAAAAATGAAATTGGTTCGGAACCCTTTGTACGCGAGACCAACTCGCACTTGGCCAGTTTTTTAAATGAAATAGATACTTAATAATTATTAAATTCGACGACCCGGTTGGCGCATTGGTTGAGCGAAACAAGTATTTGTATAGCCTACTGACAGATATTTATTCTGAGTCTGGCAGTTTGTGTATGTGAGTTTGTGAACGCATCCACGATACAGAAGAAATGCCTAGAGTGAGCCACGTTAAAAAAAAAAAAAAACTAGTGGAGGTACTTAAATCATAGTATATAAAAAGCTACAGTCGATCCAATTAGTTCAAATCTAGAATCAGAAATTCAAGTAGGTATACGTTACGAACGTATAGCGAACACAAAATATCTTCAGAGCTATTTACTAATAGCTAACTCTTAGATTTATATAAACACAAAAGGTACTCGCCGTAATTACTATCCAGTGAAGGCAACAAGAGAATAATTTATAGAAGGGAAAAGGTAAATGATTGCGTTTGTTTTAGGGTGCACAATAACTTTTAGGTAAACAATTTTTTTCTCATAGACCAATTTGATTGATTGATTCATGATTCAGAAAATCTGGGCCACACTCTTCAAAATAAAAGCCAGAGGTGGGTAACGTTTTATAAGTTATTCCTAGCTATTCGAGGCTCCTGCACTTGACAGGTCTTGACCTCTGGCTAGGGCAGAGGGCGTCCACAGTAGTTCTCCATCGTGAGAAGTCTTAAGCTTCACGCTTCATTTTACTCCACGTCATTCCGATGCTCGTCACTTCTGCCAGCACGGTGCATAACCAGGTTTAGCGGGAACGATCCCGCTTCCTTTAACCTTGAGGTTTTTCAATCCATAGCCTGTTTGGGAATATGATCGGGATCTCCGGAGCGTGTGAACAATCCACCTCCACTGACTACGCTTGATCTGGCGGTCGATCTGGATCTCGTGGCATATCTCCAACAGCTCTACGTTAGAGATCGTTACGGGCCAGTAAATCCCGAGGATACGGGGAAGGCATCGGTTGATGATGACCTGGATTTGGCGTGAGATGTCCTTGGTTACGTTCCACGTCTCGCACCCGTAGAGCAGCACAGATTTGACATATGACCCGAAGAATTTGAGTTTGGCTCTTCGAGTCAGTTTCCGTGATTGCCAGACAGGTCTCAGCTGCGCGAAGATAGCTTGTGCTTTGGCTATCCGTGAGGTGATGCCCTCTTCCGTTCCTCCAGTCTCCAATACGACGCTCCCGAGGAAGGTAAACTTATGGACGTGTTCCACTGCCTCTGTGCCGTTAAGCGACGGTGAAGAGTTCGCCCCCGTACGCATCTCTTGGGTCTTCCGAGCGTTCATTTTAAGACCGATTTTCGCTACCTCCGGGCACAGGTCGTTCAATTTTGCTTGTATGTCTGCGTGTGTTTGACTCAGCAGGTAAATGTGTGTCATTGGCGTAGTCTAGATCTTCCAAGACGTTGGATACACCCCACTCTATATTTTCGAAGCATAATTTATTCCTCCTGAGAGGTTCCTGCAAGGGTTGCGGAATCTTTTCGAAAGAGTCACCGCGGCCCTGGAACGCAAAGGGCATTTGGAGGAACACGGATAGGTTTTAGTCAGTAAGAGTTTAATACTTTGATGATTTTCTCATCCTTAAAAAAGGGGTTAATGAAAGCCAAATCAATGTTCTCAAAACCCAGAGAAAAAGTCTTTTTTTACCAGGTTAATTTATGTCATGCTGCTGGACAAATACAAGCTTGACTAGCGACGTGGCCTGCAGAGACTCCCACTTCAGCCAAGCTGTTTTTTCCCCAACATTCACTACTTAAGCTATAGAGCGTAAAGCCCATTTATATTATATTTGACAACTCTCATCAATCTTATGTCCCTAGACAACATAATTGATAGTCTTAAACAAAGAAAGTGATAGTGTTTCTCAATTTTAAATTAATTTAAAAAATCTTTTATTTATAAATCCAATCACCTCAAAAGGTTGGCAACCCCACCTGTTAACAGAATCCTTGATTAGCACCTAACATCGAAAGCTTTGAGGGAGGCGTATTGCGAAATTGCACTTTACTAAATTGCGATCAACGGGTTACGTGAAAGGCGGTTTGTTAATACGCGTTTTTATGCTCTTTGGTTCTAGTTATTTCGTAAGTGAATAGGATTAGGAAGGCGGCTAGATTTATTATGTCTATGATCATTGATAGTAAGAGGCTGAGTTGTATTAAAATGGGGGAAAACCATTGTGGGTTGCTTTCGATATTGGATTTGAGTTAATGTCTATAAAACTTAATTGCTCGTGCAGCTTGAAGGTTAAGTTTACGCAGAAGACTAATAGCCGTAACACACGCTCGGATTTGGTCCGACCGGAACACGAATTTAGTTTACTTCCAAACCAAATATGACCGTCTGTGGAGTAATCCGGCACTATTATTATTAATTTAGTCCGCCTTGGTCCGCTAGTTTGGACATGGGATTTGGTTTGATTTGTACCGAATCCGGACGTGTTAGTTTAGGCCAATTAACAAACTACGACAACGACTAGATGTGTTAACAAACTACGACTAGATGGGTTCGAATGTTTAGGGTTCCGTGATCAACGGAACCTTATTATTAAGCTTCTGCTGTCCGTCCGTCCGTCCGCCTGTATAGGTAGACAGTTGTTTTCACAGATTTTGTATTTCTATTTCCTCTACAAGAGCCAAATAAAAAAAAAAGGTTTATGGTACGGAAACCTTAGTGTACGAGTCCGATTCACAATTGTTCGGATTTGTGTCCAACGATATGATGACAACCGTTTGCACTTGAAGGCGTAGGTGAAGCAAGTGTCCGATCCGATCGTATGCAGCGAGAACGAATTTGGTTGGCGGATTTGGGACGCCGGACTATATTCGAGCGTGTGTTACAGCGAGAGAAGATAAAATTATCATCATCAACAACGTCTGTCTACTGATGGAAACAGGCGTCCCCAATCACACGCCAACATCTGCCTTTTTATGGATGGGAAATCATCAAATGACTTCTTCCGCTTTGGGCGAAGCAGAAGGGAGTGTCAGACTCTTACTGACTAAAACCCATCCGTGTTCCTCCTAGTCCCCATTGCGTTCCAGAGCCGCGGTGACTCTTTCGAACAAATTCCGCAACCCTAGCAGGCCCCATCTTCTATGCTGAAATCTCTTTGAGGTGCGCGTTGAACATAACGCGCCATCGACCCGGGCCTGGTTCTGATCGGACAGCGAGCCACCAAACGTTCGCCGTCCGCAAGCCCGACTCTACGTTAGCCGGGTCTCGTCCTGCGACTCCCGACGCCCGGGGCGTCTTCTTCTGTTGCGGCGGCTTGGGAGTGAGGTTTCCATCTCCTTCACGTGTTCGCCTCCTCCTTCGCTTGCATTACTGCTTCGCAGAAGGAGGTGGCCGCTTCCCATGCCTCCTTGCTCTGGACCATGGCTTGAACCAGGGCCGGTCGCGAGAGTTTGCCGCCGCCTATCGCCTCGATGAGAACATCTGTCTACTACAAAATCAAACACACAAAATCACACACATCCAAATCTGTCTCCTGCTAGAAACAGCCCTTCCCAATCAAACGCCAATATCTGTCTGCTACTGGAAATAGGCTTCCCCAATCACAAGCCATTCGTCTTGATTTCCAGCAAATCACATTCAACAAACATTCAGTCATTCAAATTCAAACTCTATTCTATTAGGCGTTTTTGGGGGCCGAGTCACCCGCGACCGTAGGAGAACCAGAGCCAGAGTTTCGGTTGTGCGTTGTCTGTCAGTCACTCACTCAATTACCAGTAAATTACTAGCCTGATGTAATCCTTCCCGATTCTTGGTATCCATGACTCAAGTCCGAACGTCTACCACAACTGTTTCGGCGTGGCTTTGTGAGGCCTACCCCACAAACGCTCAGTAGTAGTGTAGTTTTTTATCAGTGAAATTACCGTCTAAAAACAAACAAAAAACACGTATAAACAACAGAGCTCTTCCAAAGGCAATTTCATCATATTTCTTCATGCATCTCTTCGCAAATAAACCACAAAAAACATATCAATTTGTTCCCACCACTACCAAAGCGGAGATAAAATGATAAACACGCCAAAACTCCCCACTAGCATCATGAATAACTTTGTTCATATGGAATTCATAAAAAGATACCAGCGTCAAAGAGTTTTGTGGCACATTTTGCTGGTTATATTTCCCTCGTTTTTATAAAGGAATTTATCATAATATCTGGATTTTTGTCGCTATGTTGTAGCAGAGTATATTTTGTGCAGTTAAGTCATAGTTAAACATGTAGTGTCCATAGTTAAACATATCGGTAACTATTGGATATCTATGATACACAGGGTGGTTAATTATTGAACGCGTTCCTTGAAATTTGAGGTTCTAGTGCTAATTTAATTTATTTAAACCCCAATATCCTGTAGAGTCCCGCGCTATTCTGCTGCTGCCGCCTTCTCGTTCTTACGACCTTGTACGCGGCTGATAAAAGCAGATCTGTATAATGTATAAGTGTGACCAAAATCGTTCAGTGAAACATGAATGGAGCTGAATAAGTGTGAGTAGTCGTGGAGTAGTCCCTTAAGCAGCTTTTTTTCGTTTTTTAATCACTTGGTCATTGAAAACTATAGTTTTTAACCGACTTCCCAAAAAGGAGGAGGTTATCAATTCGGTTGTATGTTTTTTTATGTTTGTTACCTCATAACTCCGACAATTACGAAACGATTTAAAAAAATATTGTTTTATCTGAAAGGATATACTTGCAGATTGGTTCCATTTAAATTTTATGGAAATCGGTTACGAACTTTGGATTTTAAATCGAAATAGCTGGAATTCGTCTACTTAGATGATAGTTTATTGTCATCCAAGTAATCGAAATTGCGTATTTTGCTTTTCTGCGATTTTGCAGTGGTGTTATTAGGTGTGGGGTACCACTAAAAAGTGAAAAATAAAAATCTTTTTACAAAAAATACAACCGACTTCCAAAAAAAAAACACTACAAAGTAAAAAATAACTTTAATTTCGGAAGTTGGTGTCAAAATACGAAGAAACTAACAAAAACACCGACTTCCGAAATCTATACTAATATTATAAAGCAGAAGAGTTTGTTTGTAGGCTATATATCATCACACTAAGACCAATAGGAGCGGAGCAGTAATGAAAAATGTTTCGCAGACAACGTTGCACGGGTCAGCTAGTTAAAGTTATTTTTTACTTGTAGTGTTTTTTTTTTTTGGAAGTCGGTTGTATTTTTTTGTAAAAAGTTTTTGTATAAAGTAAAAGCATATCTATTAAAAAAAAAATGTAAATGTGATTACTATGGAGCCATTTACATAATATGTAATTAGTTATAGATTTTGGTAAGTATTAAACTTGTATGAAATGAACAAGTGTGGGCAGTTGAGAGCTTGTCATGCTCACACAAATGTTTCGCTGATGGTGGCGTGTGTTGTATCATTCAGTTCCCTTCAAAATGGTTGAACTAGATGGTGCTGATACACGCGTCATGTTCGTGAACGGGCGCCGTCAGTTGAGATTGGTCATCTCTTACCTGCCACAGGCTTATTTTAATCTGTAGTTTTTAGGGTTCCGTAGCCAAATGGTAAAAACGGAACCCTTATAGATTCGTCATGTCTATCTGTCTGTCTGTCCGTCCGTTTGTCACAGCCACTTTTCTCCGAAACTATAAGAACTGTGCTGTTGAAACTCGGTAAGTAGATGTATTCTGTGAACCGCATTAAGATTTTCACACAGAAATAGTCAAATATTTTTTTTTTTTCATCAATCTCATACGTGTGAGGTATCTATGGATAGGTCTTCAAAAATTATATTGAGGTTTCTAATATATTTTTTTCTAAACTGAATAGTTTGCGCTAGAGACACTTCCCAAGTGGTAAAATGTGTGTGTGTGTCCCCTATAACTTCTAAAATATGAGAATGACAAAACTAAAAAAAATATATGATGTATATTACCATGTAAACTACCAGCGAAAATTGGTTTGAACGAGATCTAGTAAGAAGTTTTTTTTGTTTTTTTAATACGTCATAAATCGTAAATCGCAACTTTTGCTTATAATTTAAAATCTTAGATTTGTACGGAACCCTCGGTGCGCGAGTCCGACTCGCACTTGGCCGGTTTTTTTTTTAATTGTTTCATATACTTTCTTGTTCTTTGTATTGTCCTCACATATAGAAGCAATCAAAGATAATGTTACCAAGATTTTTGTAATACATACATCACATGATTTAAAAGTGTGTCCGTAGAGTTTCTTGCATGTTTTTCTCCATAGAGATCTACGCTTTGAAACGTGCAAATAGATTAATTTTTTTGACAACCGACCTTAAAAATTGCAATTTTGAATTTTGCTTTGAGTTTTTTTTAAGTGATCCACGAAATGAGCTGTCAATCCAAGTAATGAAGTAATCAAAATGGAACGATAGCTCACTTTCGTGTTCACTTCACTCAATTCGACATGTTTATAGAATCTACTGGCTTTTCTTAAGATGAGCATATGCATTTACAATAATTTATGTTGCAGTTAAAACGTATAAATGTGCACATCAGTGCTCGAAAACGTGTGGACACTTTGAGAAACGCCTGAGACGAAACTAACAGACGTCATATTTATAAACGTAGCGAAGTGGACGCCCAAGCTGTGAGCGGTAGCGGTTACGAGAATATTGCACTGTTATACTTTCAAATAAGTCTAATTAATCGCCACCAACTCAACTATCCACTTAAACGTTGTGTATTTTAAGCTGGTTTTTAAGTAACCATAACTATGTTTTAAAAATACCCTAAAAACATGTAATTGGAACTATGTTGTGAGGAACATAGATTTTGTTGTTCCCTTAGTTGTTCCATAATTTGAAAAGCAAGCATCTGGAATCCTAAAATCTATCAAATTGAAAATATGTTTTTTTTAAATTTCATATTGTTAGATTTTTGGGGAGTATGCGGTACAGAGGGTAAAGTCTCGCAAATCCCCATTGAAAAGGAGGATCCTCCGCCCAGGCGGTTGTTGTGCCTGGGGGGCTACTGCCCGATAGTTCATATTCGGGTGGATGTATATTATGTTCAAATCGCATGGTAAACTCTGCTTGCGCGATTTAGGATTTTTTAGTTCGCCGCCAGTTGGATAGATGGCGTCGCGGTTCTTTTTGTTGCGATGCAGATTTGTTTCGTTGATTTTTCTTGTGGCGGCATTGATGCCACTACAGATTTTAGGATTCCAGATACTTGTTTTAGTGCGCCAGTCTAGACAAGTAAGAACAAATGAGCAAAGAAGTGGCAGAACATGTTTTTTAACCGACAAAAAGATGGGTTCTCAAGTCACCGCGTATATTTTTTTAGTCGCGTTATTCAAATCGGTTTCTCCTCAGAATGATTATGCATGAATGAGTTAGTAGCAGTGAGAAAATTCGTAAAACAATCAGCGTTTTTGTTATTCAAAGTATTAAGAACTAAATTACTGTTGGTGTATAGAAACGGTAATACGCGACGGTATGGAACGGTAGGTACAGCCCTCGCCAAACTTTGTGACCGCCCTGAAGTTAGTTTTTCCGATGCGCAAGCCTCGCGCGGTGCTGTTTTTGTATGAGATTTATTACTGCGCCCTAAACTCATGTTCTTTAAAAAGAAGATGACAATGAAGAAGAACATAAGTCTTCGTAAATCTTCGTGCATACCGGCCCAATACAAATTTAATTTAATACTACTTTAAATTCCCACTTGCACCACACCTCTCATAATGAATGATGCGAACACGTAAATATTTATATGAGAAATGTATTTTTGCCGCTACTATGCATATTCCCGTTGTTTACACTCGAACTTGTCACAAGCTGGACTATAAACAAGGCACAAGTAACAAATGTAAATAAACAAATCATTAGTTTAACTTCATGCCATATATTTGTTTAGGAAGAACACAAGTCGAAACAAACATTTATTTTAATGTTTATTTGAATATCAGCGATTTTAGACTCAAGCATTTCTTTTTAAATTCGCTGGTTGGAGCAATGCAGCAATGTCTGGGCGACTGGGTTTGATATATTTTTTAATCCAGGGAAAAATATTTAAATGAGTAAAGTAAATTTTTCGGATGTGTTCGTAAATCTAAAGCCAGTAATGAACCAGTGCCAGTGGCTACTGCCAGTGGCGTAGTTATGTGTCAAAAATGCAAAATTAAAGTGTCAATTCAAACGCGCGTCAAGTGATTTTTAATCTGATGATTCATTACATTACCTAAACTTAATTGATGCACATAGAGCCAACAGTAGTACCTAGTACTTAAATCATAAATTTAATTATTTAACATCATTGTTGGCTAACACACTCCATGATGCATTGAAAAACAGATAAACTCAAGCAGGTCTCTTGACAAAAAACCAAGTTTCCACCTTATTTTTAATATGATAAATCATCAAACCAAGTACTAACATTTTAATTAATAAAAACAACTAACAAAGTTCCCTCCCTCATACTCGAACTCATAATTTTGTTACCCATAAAAGCAGTTTGTAGTCAATTCTGCGAGATGTCCTTCTTAACTGGAACGCGTCACATCACTGGCCTGTAACGTAACCCCTTGAAGTGACCATAAACTGGCATGTACCCACTTTTAAGACACGCTGAAATATCCTTTAAACTTTGTCTCTTAATGGTGAGATTCCTTTAAAGAACCAGCTATAGGAAAGTACTCAGACCTCTATAAAGAGAAGATAAGTCTCCCTGCATATTTATGACGAGTTTTTTTTAATGCTCTTGAAGGAATCTTTTTAAAAAGATTTATGGGTGACACAGATATTATGTGTCGTCAATTTAGTCGCAGATGCTTCTCAGTAGCAAAGGGGTTTGATGGTCTTAGGAGTTTAATAAGGTTTGTAAAAAGATTAAATGATTTGATGCTTGAAAGCGTGACTTAGAAATGCGTTTGCTCCTTGGCTCTAATTTGTTACTTTGGGACTGGGACTAGAAGTCACAAGTGACTAACTAGATTATATAGAAAGATCCCACTGTTACACATGCATAGGGTACCCCTTTTATAACACAATGTAATTTGTGAGTTTGACTAGTGACTAGTGACTAGTGAGACTGGTACTGTTGACAGTATGTGCATCAATGAAGTTTAGGTAATGTACAGAATCATCACATCGCAAATCACTGGACGCGGGTTTGAATAATTTGAGACTTTAATTTTGCAATACTATATAAAAAAAAAACACTACAAAGTAAAAAATAACTTTAAAAGTTCGGAAGTCGGTGTTTTTGTTAGTTTCTTCGTATTTTGACACCGACTTCCGAAATTAAAGTTATTTTTTAATTTGTAGTGTTTTTTCTGGAAGTCGGTTGTATTTATTTGTAATAAGTTTTTATTTTTCACTTTTTTGTGGTACCTCACACCTGACAACACCACTGCAAAATTGCAGAAAAGCAAAATACGGAATTTCGATTACTTGGATGTCATAAAACTATCATCCAAGTAGACGAATTCCAGCTATTTCGATTTAAAATTCAAAGTTCGTAACCGATTTTGATAAAACTTAAATGGAACCAATCTGCAAGTATATCCTTTCAGATAAAACAAGAATTTCAAATCGGTTCATAATTGTCGGAGTTATGAGGTAACAAAAATAATAATAAAAACACAGCCGAATTGAGAACCTCCTCTTTTTTGGGAAGTCGGTTAAAAATAATTTGCTATTTTGTGACTGGGACTCGAAGTCACAAGTGACTACACTAGATTACACTAGATTGTATAGAAAGATTCCACTTTAGCACATGCATAGGGTAACCTTTTAGGCCTGCGGACGCTTGCATGTAAGTTTAATATCGTGGTGGGACACGATCCTGCGATTGGTCTCGCTATACCCCAGTAGTCCACCATGTAATGCATGCGAACTTATTGCAGGTGGAAACGTAACGGGTGGGGACGTAACGGACCCAGCCCGTTACGTTCGTGTTCGTGTCCCGCCACGATATTAAACTTACATGCAAGCTGCAGGCTGCAGGCACTGGCCTGTCAGGGTTGCGGAACTTGTTCAAAAGAGTCACCGTAGCCCTGGAATGAAAAGAGCATTTGGAGGAATATGAATGGATTTTAGGCAGTAAGAGTCAGACGTAACCTCGCGCGAGTTGTAGTGAAGGAAGAGTCTTGGCTATTTTAAAGCACACTGTCGAAACATTGTCAAATAATGCTATACTACAGGAATTTCTGAGGAACGGCCCGGGGTTTCTAAGATCGTGGTGCAATGTAAAGCAATGTATAAAACTGGCATTAACAGCCTTGATGACCAGAAAAACGAAAAGCAAGCCAAGACCCGTGAAAATGGTCGTAGTACCTATTAAGCATTGGGGATATAAGGTTCTGTCGAAGATCGATCTTTTACAAGAAAATCTTTCTGTAGAAGAATGACTTCTTCTTATTCTTTTTAAGTCAATGGTATAGCCAGCTACTGGGCCCAAAAATCTAAGAAGTCATTCTTCAGGTTTCGAAGATCGTAGTGCAATGTATAAAACTGGCATTAACAGCCTTGATGACCAGAAAAACGAAAAGCAAGCCAAGACCCGTGAAAATGGTCGTAGTACCTTTTAAGCATTGGGGATATAAGGTTCTGTCGAAGATCGATCTTTCGCAAGAAAATCTTCCTGTAGAAGAATGACTTCTTCTTATTCTTTTTAAGTCAATGGTATAGCCCATTATTTATTATTATTCCATTTATTTCTTTTTTTGTACATATATTTTACATTTTTAAATATTTCTATAAAACTAATAAAAAAACATTTAAAAATATAAAAATAGTAGCCCACCGGCATCGGGAACAGGGTCCAAGCTACCGGTGGTCAGGGCTCCCGAGAGAGGAACCTCCTAACAATACGCGCCGTGTCCAGGAGTACTGCTTTCTGGATCAAGCCCTTGATCCAGCTGCCCAACGAGAGCCTCTTGAGGTGTTGGTCGAGGCTCTTGGCAATAATGCCATTGGCCGTCACGACTATCGGCACAATGACTGCTGTGTTCACATCCCACATGTCGACAACCTCGCGAGCCAAGTCAAGATACTTACTTTGTTTCTCTTTCTCAGACTTCACGAGGTTCTCGTCATGAGGGACTGCTATATCAACAATCATTGCGCGACGCTCTAGTCGGTCTATCACCACTATGTCAGGCTTATTGGCAACAATAGTCCTGTCAGTGATGATAGACCGATCCCAGTACAACGTGCAATTGCCATTTTCGAGAACTGGGTCGGGCACATACCTATAGTACGGTACTTCCGATTCCACAAGATTGTATCTCAGAGCAAGTTGCTGGTGGATGATCCTGGCTACAAGGTTGTGCCTGTGCAAATAGTCTCCGTTAGCCAGACTAGAACAACCGGAAATAATGTGGCGGATGGATTCCCCGGGTCGGTGACATGCCCGACATATGTCAACCGTACCGTCCTTCACAATATATTTCCGGTAGTTGTTCGTCATCATAACTTCGTCCATGATCGCACAGACAAAACCTTCTGTTTCCCCAAAGAGGTCACCAAAACGCAGCCAGGCTACGGACGCTAAAAAGTCTACATCGGGCCCATGTAGGACCCGATAAAAGCGTCCGTGAAGCTCCTTGCTCTGCCATACCTCCCTGCGGTCGTTAGTATCTAATACCACAGGTTTGCGCCAGTTCTCGTTAGCCAAGGAGAGCGCGGTAAGGCCTTTGTCCACCGCTACCACATCCCGATGCATACCCACGTCGGCCTCTAGGAAGTATTCCCTAAGGCTGCATACCTCGCGGTTGTGCAGGGTCTTAGCATTTAAGAAGCCACGACCCCCGCACTTCCGCGGGATATACAGCCTCATCACCGATGACCGTGGGTGATGCATCCGATTTGCGGTAAGCAGTGAGCGTACCCTTCTATCCAGGGCGTCAAGTTCTGTCTGAGTCCATTTGAGTATGCCGAAAGAGTACATCAAAACCGGAATGACCCAACCGTTGAAGGCACGCACCTTGTTTCCGCCTGATAAAAGACTGTTAAGTACTTTATTCAGGCGGCCAAAGAAGCGCTCCTTCAACGATTGTTTCATATCAGCAGCATTGATGCCTAACGCTTCCGACATACCCAAATACTTGTAAGTTTCGGTTGAGGAGAGGGACCTTAGGTGTATGGAATCCGAGAGTTGTGTTCCCACGGATTCTATAATCTCCCCTCGCTTTACATGCATGACCGCACATTTGTCCACACCAAATTCCATCCTGATGGCGCTACTGAAGTTTTCTGTCACCTTCAGTAGCTTCATCAGTTGCAAGTTGTTAGGAGCAAATAGTTTCAAGTCATCCATGTAAAGGAGGTGCGATATGACCTGACCACCTCTTCTCAACCGGAAGCCTTGCCCCGAACCCTCCAGCAATGTACTGAGAGGGTTGAGGGCCAGACAAAACCACAGTGGACTCAGACTGTCGCCCTGAAATATGCCACGCTCGATCCTTATCGGGTCGCTGTTCACCTGGGTCTGTCGACACCCTGGATAGTGAAGGACCGTCCTCCACTGCCCCATACACGACATCAGGAAGGTGCGTAGAACTGCATTAACTTTATACAGCTCCAGCACCCTCATGAGCCATGTATGTGGCACTGAGTCGTAGGCCTTCTTATAATCTATCCAGCATGTCGACAGATCCCTTCGCGAACGACGAACCTGCTGGCTAATGGCAATGTCAATGAGGAGCAGCTCCTTAGTACCGCGGGACCCGTTCCTACATCCATTCTGAGAGGCAGACATAATTGAATTACTATCAATATGATGGTTTATCTTAGCTCTCAAAATGGATGTAAGAACTTTATAGACCGTCGGTAAACACGTGATCGGTCTATAATTTTTAGGCTCCGCGGTACTACCTGATTTATGGAGCAGGTGGGTTATTCCTGTAGTTAGGAACTGGGGCAGCGACCCTGACTCTAAGGCAGACTGGAATTGAGATGCCAAGCGAGCGTGCGATCCTTTAAACCATTTTATCCAAAAGTTGTGCAGCCCGTCCGGTCCTGGAGATTTCCAGTTAGGCAACGGACGGACTGCACAAGCTACATCTTGGGGGCTGATAGTAATTGCCCCCATTTCTGGTATCGGATCGCACGCGCGTTCGACTTCCCGAGTCCAGTCGCCCTCGGTATGATTGACAGGCACCGACCAGATGCTGCGCCAGAATGAACACATGGCGTCATCATCCGGTAGGCGCGTATCAGTCACACCTTGGTCAGGTCGCTCCCAAGCCCTATAAACCCACCTCTCATTGCTTTGGAATGTGCGATTCTGAGTGTATCGTTCCACTCGCCGCTTGTACCGACGTATACGGTTTGCCCATGCATAGATTTTCTGCTTCAGGAAGTCGATACGCTCTGTGACGCGGGACAGATAATCCCGAGGACTGATGTCAGTCCCCGAAAACGCCCGCCTCACAAAGCGCATCACTCTACGGCGAGTGTTGCCCTCCCTGAAGCAGATAAGTTTGCCGATGAGTGCTCTAGCCTCACCGATACGACGCTCGATTCTGCACTGCCAAGCTGGTACGGTTGGTCGTGTAACTCTGTCACTGTTAGGAAATTTGACATGAGCTACACGACATGCCGCTGCAGCCGCGCAGTACAAGATCGAGTGTGTATCGGCGAGGTCTTCGCTGCTAGCAAAATAACTTGCTAGTTGCGAATCTAGAGCACACACCAGCGCCCTATTTTTCTTATGCATGGGCAAACGAGGTAGCCGAGGCCTAAGCTCTGGCGGTGTGGAGCGATACTCTCGAAAAGCATCCTCCAAAGCACTCCTCAATTGCTCATTGCATTGGGTACTCACGGATATAGCCGCGCCATCATCATCCTCACCGACATGGTTCGGTCGCGGTGAAACACTAGCACTGGCTTGTATTTGCACCGCGGCCGGTGGCGAAGCAGGTGTGACGCGGCTGTTCCGTGATTCCAGACGCAGTCTATCGAGTACGACGTCATCCAACATACGGTTACGCTGGATGACCCGCACCTGATCCGATAGTCGTTGGGCTGAAACGTTGACAGCTGGCTCAAGTACCTGAAACAGAGAGAGCATCCGACCACGGTACGCAGTCAGGTTAGTTCCCCCCTCTGTAGCCCCATAGTATGAGCGCATGACATTTTCGTTTATGGATTGTGTCCATCGCATGCGCTGCACACTTCCACCGATAGCGGGGACCCTGTCAGAGACCGGTGGGCCTCGAGGTCCCAAGCTGGCCGGTGGTCGGCCTCGTCCGCGCCGACGCGCAGGTGGTGGTGTCGTCGGCGGCGAGAAGTATTCGTCGCTCGAGCTCGACGCAACTGCAGCTACCGGAATCTCTGGACTCGCGGCTGGCGCAGGTCCCGGCGGCTGCGAGGCGGAGCTGAGCGACGAACCCGAAGGTGTTGGTCGTGTGTTCTTTTCTCGGGCCCGGCTTCTTGTCAACATTTGTTTTTCATGTTTGAGATGTTGTCGTTTTTCCAAAAAATATCGATTCCAGGGTTAGTTTTTGTTATTCTATTTTTTTCTTGGTGGTTTGGTGGTTTTATTCATTTTTATGATGGTTATTTACAATATAATAAAGAAAAATTACGGAGAGAAAAAATTTCACGTCAGTGAAGTTGACAGCCGAACCACAGATTATTATTATTATTATTAATTAAATCCCGCAAAGTACAAATTAATGGGTACTTGGGTAGCCCAACGTGTGAATTGTGTTCTGAAGAGAAGCACCGCACTCACACCGAGTATCCGAATGACTTCGATGATTTTCGATGATGAGGGCTATGTTGATCAATGCAAATTAAGTTAGAAAATGTTCTTTTCTCTGGTTGACTTGGCTTGAGCGTTTGAACCAGAGACGATTGAGATAACCTAAGCCTGACAAATACCAGTACAAGAGGAACCTTTTTTTATCGGGACAAGCCCGCCACACATTCTCAACCATTGCAACTCCTGAAAGCCAGAATTAACAGTGGCAACCACCAGAAAAACGCCGAGCCAATGAAGCCCGACGAGTCCCACAGAAACGATTCAACTGTCTTGGATCCCGCAACGAAATTAATCAGAAGAGTACAGCGGAGTAGGAAAAAATAAATATAATTTCCACTTTCCGCCTTATCAAGCAGGAGACAGATTAGAGCTAGGCCAATAGGCACCAAGGGACATATACAACTGGGTTAAGCCCAGTTGCCAAGCACCACGGATTATATATCAACACTGAAACTTTTGATTCTATTAATAGTTATGGCAAAATTGCCTGAACGCACGGAAAGGACATTGTTCAGTGCCCATACATCGTTTGCTTAAGAACCAACAGAGACGTGAATTTACTATCTGTGTTTTAAATAATGCATATGTTCGACTGAAACTAAATTAAAATCACGGACACTTTTCAGAATTGTAAAATATCCAAAATTATTTCGGATTTTGAGGTTATAAAATATACCAAACAATAGAAACATACCAAATGGACTAAGATCCCAGAGCTGCCAGACTTTTTATCTCACCAAAAAATGGTGTAGAGTAGTGTTAATATGTTCTTCTAACATACGAAAGCGTGGTAACTTAGGTCGACGGCCGATTCCCTGATATCAGGTGCAAAATACATTACATCAAAGTGTCAACTGTCATTTCATCGACTGTCATTGTCAATAGTGTTCGTGTCGTACAGCGCTTTAATCACTTTATTCTTTTTGTAGGTAACTAAAAATCTTACAGCGCTGAGACTGCTTTGTTTCATTTTAAAATAATGGCGCCGGGTTATAAAACCCAAGTGAGTTACTTTTTAAAATGGTTTCGAAACTAAAAAGTGTCCGTTCTATTCTAATCATTAAAATGTAATTTTTTTTTAAAAACTAGGAATAATGGTAGAGGTTTCGCATGTGTTGATTCATAGGCCACTTTCTACCATGTCCTTTGTTCTGGTTTCTACTAGTTCCGTATAGTAAACTGCTCCAGTATATCCTGAATACTATCTAACAAAATTTTATGTTCAGCCTGCCAAAAAATAACTCACAAAAGATGTGATGGGCGGATTGTTCGTATTATAGGTCAGTTGTAAAACACATAATAAACATTGACATAAAGGTGAGGCAACCTGTTTAACAATATCAAACAGCATTTTTATTTACGAAAAATGAAACGCCCATTAACGTATCGAAATAACAGAAAGACCACATGATTCTCCATACCCATATCACTCAATAAAATTCTCAAGACAAATGTCTCTCCCAACCACACAATAGGGACCATCTTGTAAAAGTCGCGTCGTGTAACATTTTACGTCCAATTCTTTGTGGCTAGGGATTTGAATAGCCGGTTTAACGATAGACCTTGACGGATTTACGCACTGAAGACATGTGTTTAGGTTTCAGACGTTTTAAGTTTCGTGAGCTTGATATGTGGTGCCTTCTTGATCTGCCTAGCCTTTTTCCAACTATATTGGGGTCGGCTTCCAGTTATACCGGCTGGATACTAGTATTTTACGTGGACGGCTGCCTATCAGACCTCCACAACCCATTAACTGGGTAACACGGTACTCCTTGGCAATACTAGTGTCAGATTTTCTGGTTTCTGACTATCCGTAACGACTGCCAAAGATCTCCAAATGACAACCGGGACCAACAGCTTAACGTGCTTTCCGAGGCACGGAGGAAACTCGATATGTTAAGATGGTCACCCATACACAGACCAACCTTGGCACGCGTTGCTTAACCTTGAAGATCGACCTGTGCGGCTGTTATTATTTTGCCACGAGCTCCTCCTGTGGTGCCTTCTTGATGTCATGATAATGAGATGAGACCTAGCCTTTTCTCAACTACATTGGGATCGGCATTACGCCTTAATATCTGCTGCTAAGTACCAGTTTTTGGAGCGACTGCCTGTCTGACCTACAAAACCCAGTAACTGGGTAACACAGGACCTTCTTTGGCAAGACTGGTGTCAGATTTTCTGGCTTCTGATGATCCGAATAACTACCAAAGATCTACAAATGACGGTCGGGATCAACGCTTAACGTGCTTTCTGAGGCATGGATGAGTCTCGGTAAGTAAAGCCAAGTACTTGCACATATAATCTATACTAATATTATTAAGCTGAAGAGTTTGTTTATTTGCTTGAACGCGCTAATCTCAGGAGCTACTGGTCTGATTTGAAAATTTCTTTCAGTGTTAGATAGCCCATCGAGGAAGGCTACCTATATGTTATCATGCTAAGAGAAAAAGGAGCGGAGCATTAATGGCAAATGTGACGCAGACGAAGTTGCGCGAGTCAGGTAGTTTCTTTATAATTAGAAACCTTCATAACTTAATTTCATTATGATTAGAAATCTACTAGTTAACGCATGCGGCTCCGCCCGCATAGACTTTATCCATTTATGCATATTAGCCTTTACCTATGTGTAGGTAATTTAAATGTATACGCTTTATTAATATTCGCTCAGTACTTTTCGCATGAAAGAGTAAAAAAACATCATTCAATCCTCACAAACTTTTGTGTCTATCTATAACAGGTATCATCATCTGCCTAGCCTTTTCCCAACCCTGTTGGGGTCGGCTTCCAGTCAAACCGGATTCACCCGAATACCAGTATTTTACATGGAGCGGCTGCCTACCAGACCTCCACATCCCATTAACGTGCATTCCGAAGCGCGGAGAAAACTCGGTATGTTAAGATGGTCACCCATCCACAGACCTACCTTGGCAAGTGTTGGTTAACCTTGAAGAACCACTAACAGTGATATGATAATAAATTATAGTTCAGAAGTATGATATTTCAGCTGTACAATATTAAAATGGATAAAGATTTTGATGTATAAAGCGTAACTGAAATATCTTAAAAATATCCTCAGGCTTTAACTTGACCTATATCTTCTTAAAGACTGAGCCGGCGGTTACTTCGGGTGAAACCAGACACCTTTATGGATGATAAAATGTTTTCTTAAACAGGAACAGGACAGACTGAAAGCAATAGGCCAGTAAAACGATTCGGTAAAGAAAGAAACACGAAACGATTGCTAAGGACACAGATCAAAGAGAAGCGGTCATTGCTAGAGACGGCATTGTCATAATGTATATTCATACAAAATACGCGTATATGAGACGCAGGTTCACGCAGCGCAGGGCAGAGCAAATTTTGCACTGCGATTTTTTTCGCGCGGACGTAAACCCGCACCGCATCATCACGTACATTTGCATCAAATCACAGATTTTTTCCGCGCGGATTTTTTATAGCCAGTGCCGAAACTCGTATAGGATTCAATGTGTTACAGAATTGCGGAAAAAAAAAACCGTGCGTTGAAAAATTGCAGTGCGGACAGGGTCTAAGAGCTGCGTACGCTGCGGCGCAGGCACGTGCGACGCAAACGCCTACGTTTGCTGCCTGCCCTGCAAATTCTTTACAGTGCTGTGCTGTGCTGCGTCACTTGTATCATAGCATACGCTTAGCCTCAATAAAATTAGTGTCACCGTTTACTTATTAAGGGTGTCCCGAAGTTAACGCAAGATCTTTTTCAACTATTTGTCTCCAAGGCTTTGTATACATACTCACTATTTTATTTAAATTTCGGTTACCATTTTGCATAAAGTATGGTTGAATTTTTGATATAGCGTTGATTATCCTCCTTCAATGCACTGGTGATTGTGAACTTGTTTGCATCGATATTTGATTTCATATAATTTCAAAAATAGAAATTCAATGTTGTTAAATCACATGATCTAGTATGATGATTCTCCTGAACGTAGTATACGTTCAAAAAAATCGCCTGATCATCAGTTTTAGAGTGATGATATATAGTCTATAACCTTCCTTGATAAATAGGCTATCTAACACTAAAAGAATTTTCAAATCGGACTGAGATTAGCGCGTTCAAACAAACTCTTCAGCTTTATAATATTATTATAGATTAGGTTCCATTCATACACTTCAGGTACGGAACCCGACCCTATTCCGACTGTCATTGGCTATGGCAGCTGAAACTTGTGCTCAGCTCACACATAGTGGACACTAAAATTAAATGGCGACTCCTTCCGCTGCCAGCGCTACAATTCAATGTTCTGTGCCCTGAAGACTTGAAATTGATACCACCGAATCTAGATTCTTCTTCAGGCTTCAAATAGATTTAGCAAGGAGAAACGATTTCATTGAATCTAGAATTCTAGAACACACATTATCTACCAATTGTTCAGAGAAATAATTCGCAAGACGGCCAAAATCCCTAATATCGGTTTCTCATAACCTATTTCAGAATATCGAACAAGAATAAAAAGACCAGTCTGAAGGTCGAAGGATAATGTTTCTTTGTATGAAAGGTCAAGTGTGGTGACCCTCGGTTTAATAGAGGGGGGACAAATTCGAACATAGGATGAAAATGTTCGAAACTCGAAACTTTGAAATAGAAATGGGAGACCGGATCGTTGCAATTGCTGCTAGTAAATTGGAAATGTGTTTTGTCGTTGCTTGTTATATTATTATTAGTTCTAAGAATAGAAGGTTTATTGGGCATGAAGCCAGATTAATATATAGGTTTATGAAAGCATGCTAAAAGGTAGTTGATAGTTTTTTCATATAGGTATTATGCTGGCAAAAATATCATTTAGCACTAGACAGGGTTTTAAATGACTAGTCAATTTGAAAAAATACACTCCCATGTAAAACATTACCCTCCAGTGCGTGCAGATGGGTAAAAAAATCAGATTTACTCTGCATTATGAGCAAAAATGAACTGCACATCAGTTTTTTTTTGGTTTTCAGGAGATGATTAAAATTTTTACAAATTATTATTTAGCGGTTGTTGTGGCGACGCTTGAGGGAGGCCTATGTCCAGAATGTGTAGTGTAGTGGACGTGTTTTGGCTGATATATGACGATATAGTGGCTTTGATGGATATTTCATACCTGAGGGCCAATTTTACTAAGTTTTAAACAACTTTCGCATTCGCATATCAATCGTAAACTGTCAAAAAAGCTTTAATTTCTATAAATTTTTGACAGATTGCGATTGAGATGCGAATGCGATGCGAATTTGAAAATTAGTAGAATGGGCACTCTGGTTTAACTTAGTCTATTTAGGCTTTAAAAACCAATCAACATGTGATTTCTATTGACGCAGTTCGCTACTGATAAAGTACGTTTTGTAATGCGTTGTCATTCGTCGTGAATGTTTTGTCCTTTTCACCGAATACGAAAAAGATGCCCGAAAATCCTCCCCCTCTCTAGTAATAACCCTAAACACGGAAACAATAACGCGTTTGGGTCACAAGAGGACATTCGTACTAATTGAGGTCCTTGGAAACAAACGGAAGTCTTAGCCTAAAAGTGTAGTGGGAAAAAGATTTTACACTGGACTGTATCTTAAGGGTTAGTTTAAATTTTCACACAAAATAATAAAATCCAGATTATTTTAAAAACTAGCTGACCCACGCAATGTCGTCTGCGTCAAATTTTCTATAAATGCTCGGTTCCTTTTAGTTTTAGTAGCTCCTGAGATTATCCCCTACCTACAAACTTACAAACAAATGTTACCTCTTTATAATATTAGTATAGATTAAGAATTCCCAGTCAAGAAACGTGTTATTTTTTGGTTAGTTTTTTATCGATGGGTGTTCTATAAGTAGGGCTTGCATTTGGGGTAGCAACAAGTCACAATAAAATTCAGAACAAATCACCCGCTCTTCTAGCAGCGACACCTCAATGATCAGGAATGCTTATGTGTCATCACTGCGTGGACTGCCTCAAGGAGACGGCGCAGCGTACGCTCGAGGAATGCTCAGCTTAGGCACAACAGCACGGTGCTCCGTTGCGGCTTTCCGTGGGCGTTTCAAACCATATGTATGTTTCAAACTAAGTACGTATCGTGCGTCATGATAATATTTTATTTTTTTAACTACCAAAACTAATTTTTAAAGACAAGAGGAAACTGGCAGTAAGCAGGCTTTGGTATAAAAGGCTTTTTAACAGTCTCCATAATCATTAGCTCTTTGAATAAACCTAAACCTTGTAAAAAAGGAGTGCTCTAAGGCTGCGTTTCCACCAGAGATGTGCTAGAATTCGTAGCGAGAGGTATGTTTGATAATAACCAATATCGCTTGCGCTGAACGAGTCTAGGTAAATCAAGCGATTCTATTGATTCTTCGCAAACATATCCCAGCCTACCCGTCCTCGCACATCTTTGGTAGAAACGCAGCCTAAGGTCTTTAGTCCAGCTATAATTATTATCAAGCCTAACAATTGAAAGCCGAAAATCCTTCACATTTAGTTTCGACCAAAGCCTTAGAGAAGTTATTAATGACAGTAGGAGCAACCTAACTTGACCATTAACCCTTTAGTGGTGATTATGCCATGTCCGCACAATTTAACCGGGTTACATTGATAATTTATTGCTGTATAATATTTTAGAGGCGGTTTCCTTCTGTGAGATGGAATGGTACAATACATTAGAGGGTGATCAAGAAATCTAAGAACTGTGACAAAAGTGTGACAAGCTATAAGATCCAATGATATTATAAGTAAAAAGGTGTAGATAGGTTACCTATACAACATTCGATCTTCAAAAACGTGAAACCTACGTGACGTGTGTCCGTTGATGGCGCAACGCGACACTGAGGTAAAGTGTGGCTAGTTAGCCACATTTTAACGTGTCGCTTGCTGAGCGCTTGTAACCTATCTACTCCTTTTTACTTATAATATCATTGTTAAGATCTGTAATGATGCTACTGGGGTTGCAGTTTTAACGTGGACATAAGGAAAGTTGAAAGGAAATCGCTTGTCTTGACATGTTAATGTGAAGAGGAGTGATAAAACGAATGTTACTAAAAGAGTGATTATTTAAATGCGGATGGACGAACGAAGAGAACCTATCCTTCTATCATCTGCCTAGCCTTTTCCCAACTATATTAGGGTCGCCTTCCAGTCAAACTGGATTCAGATGAATAGCATATAGTATTTTGCGTGAAGCGGCTCCACAACCCATTAACTGGGTAACATGGTACTTCTTGGTAAGACTGGAGTCAGATTAACTGGCTTCTAACAATCTGTAACGACTGCCAAAGCTCTACAAATGACAGCCGGGACCAACAGCTTAAGGTGCTTTCCGAGGCACTGAGGAAACTCGATATGTAAAGATGATCACCCAACCGTGGCAAGCGTTGCTTAATCTTAAACATCCACCCGTGCGGTTTTTATTATTTAGCCACGAGTTCCTCTGCGAACCAATTCCATCTGTATCAACTCAAAGAAAATCTGCTGTCGTATGCAAGTCTCATTAAAAAACTTCCAATTTATCGTCAATCGAACAAAAATATTTATAACCTCTCAAATTGAAATGTACATTTTCATTCCTCTGGGTAGTAAAATTGTGACAGAATATTATAAAGGGCAGCGATTAAAATTTCGTTGGGGTCAAATGAAACGGGGCTGTTGTGCAGCGACAACGCTGAATAATTTCACATTACATGACCGCTTCAGTCGTTTCAACGATGTTGATTGACGTTTTAAATTGCATTTTAAACGACTTCCAAAAAAGGAGGAGGTCTTCAATTCTGTTTTTTTTTTAAGTACCTATGTACCTACACCGATCGCTCCGAGATTTCTGATCCGATTGCTAAGATCCTTTTTGGCGATGATATTATGTTCAAATCGCATGGTAAACTCTGCTAGCGCAATGTAGGATTTTTAGTTCGCCGCCAATTGGGTTAAAATTTACTTTATAGCCCGCTGATTTAAGGGTCGGGAGGGGGTGGAGGGGGAGGGGGGAAGGGGGGGGAGGGAGTGCCCTCTGCACCACCCCCACCCCCCGGAGCCCCACGGTTATGGAGATATCCATGGTTAAAGTTTTGAGGTTGGAATAGCATTTGAGTTAGAAAAACAGGTAAAATTGAGTATTGTTTAGCAGGAGGAGGGACGGGGAGGTGCCCCCTATACCCTAGCACCACTCCCATGTAAAGGCGACAGACCGTTCTTGAGAAAAACTAATTATAGTAACTCCTACTTCTGAATAGTTTATAGAAAAATAACCACGAAGGGAATGGCGGGGTCTATTCGCTCGCTTCGCTCGCTCACTCGACCCCGCCATTCCCTTCTAACCTAACCTGTCCGAGTCGGGGTGCCCACAAGTCCAGAGCTCGCTTCGCTCGCTCTTGCGTCCAATGGCACTTCACTTGGTTCACATTTATTCCATACTTTAAGTATGTGAATATATAAAAATATTATATTTATGAAAAAAAAATAAGACATAAAATTGAACAAAAAACACTTCAACGTCAACGGAACGTGAAATGTCAACTTTGACGTCTACCATGACAATTTATCTAACCTAAAAATTTGCAAGTGGCGTACTATTTTAGTACTTTTTTGAAACTTTAATGAATTTTATCTCGTAAATCGTGATTCTCCGCATCTTGAAACTTTGTAAAAAGCTTTCTATTTGTGAGTATAGTATCTACAAAAAAATTACGAACTTCCAAAGCAGCGGGCTATAAAGGAAAATCGAGCCGCCAATTGGACAGATGGCGTCGCGGTTCTTTTTGTTGCGATGTAGATTTGTTTCGTTGCTTTTTCTTGCTTAAAAGTTTCTTTATCGATACCTAAAAACATCGTTGACAAAATGTGGGTATATCTACATAATCGGTACCTACTCTCTGAATACCTTCGGGACATATAATATAAGCGTTATGTTTCTTCCAATCCTTTGCACAACTGCTAAAATCAAAAAATTATAGGTCACTTGTGAAGCTTACCAGCTAAACGACAACTCGATAAAGTTGGCGGGTCGTGTGGAATGCTGTTTATTTTGTTTTCAAACAGTTCTTTGCGTTGTTAGAGGAAACATACAGAGAGCGAATGTGCCCGGACTTGCGTTACCAATTTTTGTTTTCTGGTTTTCTGATTGGTTGAAAAAAGGTCAAAAAGACTTCTCCCGCTCGGCTTAACTTACTAACCTTGGCAGGCACTGGCCCTGGCGGGCACCGTTTGTTGTGCTGTCGTCGTGTGGTTCATAACGCGCCATTGATCCGTTCTTATCGGACGGCGAGCTATCCATGCAGCATGCACTAACAGCTAACTAGGCACCGCTTACTGCACGCTACACAAATCTCTAGCTAAATAATATACTATCGTAATAGTAAACATTATCGTGATACAAAACTAAAAAAGTAGGTAGGTAATAATTATATGTAAAAAACATTAGCAACATTAGAAAAAGTTGGACAGGAAATAAAAACAACACTTATTTTACTAGAAAAAAATTTAAAGCGCTCTTCCTCTCTCCTAATTATTTTAAAGTTTGCTGTGCCCGACAGGGTCCATAATTGTTTCAATTTTAATCTATTTTACCACCTGTATGTGTACATTATGGAACGCAATAAAGGATTTGATTTGATTTGATCTCGTCTACACCTCGCATCATCGTCAGCTTGCGAGGCAAAAAAGGCAGCTTGTGGGCACAGCTCACTGCAAGCCGCAAACATCTCACCTCCGCTGCGAGCTGTCGTCAGCTTACGAGACAACGCTGTCACCTTCACCTTGGCGAGGAACAGCTCACATCTTGGCTTCCATCGCACCATACATCTCCACTCAGTGGTACTGTCAGCGAACGCCCGCAAATTAAAAGAACAATGGTAAGACAATACAACTTTACCACGGTTACAGTTAAGCTGAGTAGAGACGAGATGTATGAATTAGGGTCAACTCACACCGAAACAGCGGCGAAGGGCGGCAAAGCGCAGCGACCCGCTCGGTAGAGAAGGCTCGCGAATTCCCGCGGCTGTGAAGTCGCTGGAATGCTCGAAAGTCGCGGGATTCCGCGCGCCTTCTATTAGTCTGCCTGAGGAAGAAAGACTATCAGTTTGCCTCAGGTGAGTAAATAAATAAAAAATATATCCATTTCCATCACTTCTGTATTCGTTGCACAGCAAGGAATGAATGCGAATGCTCACTCGCAACAGATGCGCGCGGGGAGCTGGCGCGAGGGGCGGGATATTGCCAGCGACCGCTCGCGACTGCTCGAGCATTCGCGGGACTTCCCGCGACTTCTCGCGCAGCTCAGTTTATGGAATTTGCTGGAATTCCTACGGCGCCGCGGGCATCCGCGCGACTCGTTCGATTTCTCATGCGATATTAAGTATTATAGTAATGAAAATAAAGTAAAAATTCATATGACACTGAAACTGCGCTCCGCTGAGCCTAACGAAATTTTATTAGTCTTAATTATTATTATTTATTAGTTTTATTTTTTTTTCTTCGTTTTTTAAACACATCTCCGCTTCATTTGTCTCGTCTCCGCTTTGTTGGATCGGTGACACGCCCCAGCCGGCACTAGTCACCGATTTTGTTGAAATTTCGCGAGGATATAGTTCCCAAATTGTACTATTTAGTACCTTCATTTAAAAAAATTGTACCTCTAGGGTTTCGCTAAAAAATGGAAAACAAAAAGTGCCGGCTGGGGCGTATACGTTGCAGCAGGCTATTTTTTTTCTGTAAGACTTTGAGGTGCGCTATGTACATGAAATAGTTGTACACATGTATAAACCTACGAATACTTAATATTAACTTGATAGCGCGCACCAAACGGCCACAATGTTGATTTGAAAATCGTAAAAATATAACCTAAAAATTTGGCATCCAGAAAAATGGCATTTTGATGAGATTTATTGTTCCCAAACAATTGTACCTATTTAGTACCCCTCAAAAACGTATTTAAATCGAAGAAATATGTTATACTTTAAGAGAAAACTTCAAATCAAAATAAAACCTGAAATCACCAACACAGATCTAAAGATCTTCGCGATTACTAGATGTGGCAACCAGATTGACAAACAGGTACGGTACTGAATGAGCAATCAGTCTGTTTTTGGTGGTTGTAAATTACGCCCCTTGTGAAACTGTTTAAAATAAATATGTTGCAAAGACATGGTGTAGTATGCTTCTATGCGGTCTTCTTATGCAATGAATATCTAAATTATGAATTTATCTACGAAACGAATAGTAAAAAGAGCAATAAAATGTCAAAGTCAGTAAAACAAAATAAAAGGCTAATGATAACAATAAGGCCTAAGGTTAGTTGTAATGCTGTTTGAATGAATTTTAATAGTCAATCGTATCACGTACGTTGCGATTCAAATAAGAATAGGATCGACTTAGCGCCATACTGTAATGTCATAGCTGTCAATTCAAACCAGTTATGTAGGGTGAGCAAAGAAAGAATATTAAAAAAAAATATTATTTACAGATAATTATCGAGTGAAACAAGTGTTACGGTATGGTTTAAAACTAATAATGACTTTAAAAATTGAATATTATATTGAGCTAGTTTACTACTATTGAACGTTTTTATGTATGTTTGTATAGAGTTATTATAACAAAGTAAAAAAAAAACATTATTGATATACCACTAAGTTTTCTTTGCAAACCGTACTTTTCAAAAGATACTTAACAGATAGTTTTTTTTTTTTTTAGGGATGGGAAATCATCCAATGACTCCTCCCGTTCTGGGTGTTAGCGGGATGGAGTGTCAGACTTCTACTGACTAAAACCCATCCATGTTCCTTCATTGCCCTTTGTGTTACGGAGCCACGGTGTCTCTTGCGAATAATCCCGCGACTCCGGCAAGCGTCGGCCCTTTCGGGCCCCTCTGTGTGCTGACTGCTATTAACATTCCTTTTCTTATTTGCATCGCATTGTATGTACATTAATCAATAGGTTGTCAAGCGATTAACTGCGGATGGACTTTTTGCTCGCTGAGATAAAAGATATAGATCTTGTGTGAGTAAAAGAGACACATACATTATTAAAGTCTATAACTGGCTGTTCACACTGCCGCTGAGCCGGCTCTTACCACTAGTCGATCGCAGTGACAAGGGCTATCAAAGATTGTACTCGCTCAGCGACACTCGATCGGCGATGCTCGCTTGGCGGTCAGAGCTCACCAACTAGCGGTAATTTCTACCTTCGTTTCGGGTTTAGGTGGTGAAACAAGTGCCTAAGGGTCCTCTACCTGTCATGCGTGTTTTCACCCGCGCGCGGATCTGTTTCGTATGCGGATGATTGCACGCTCTTGGCAACACGCAGGACAAAGATTTCGTTTGCCGCTCCAGTATCGTGCGTGTCGCCAGTGACTAAACACGTGACGTGCGACCCACGCACGCATGGTCATAGTCTATAGGCCATGCGTGCAACCCGCATCACAGTAAAAACAAGACTGAAAACAGAAGAACGCCGCCTGCATCCGGATAACATGCTCGTGGGCTGCCCGCGTGATAGGAAAAACATGTATGAAATGATAGGATGCGGGTAGCACGCATGCGGACCAGAACCGCGCGCGGGTGAAAACACGCATGACAGGTAGAGGACCCTTAGGCACTTGTTTCACCACCTAAACCCGAAACGAAGGTAGAAATTACCGCTAGTTGGTGAGCTCTGACCGCCAAGCGAGCATCGCCGATCGAGTGTCGCTGAGCGAGTATAATCTTTGATAGCCCTTGTTACTGCGATCAACTAGTGGTAAGAGCCGGCTCAGCGGCAGTGTGAACAGCCAGTTATGGACTTTAATAATGTATGTGTCTCTTTTACTCACACAAGATCTATATCTTTTATCTCAGCGAGCAAAAAGTCCATCCGCAGTTAATCGCTTGACTACCTATTGATTAATGTACATACAATGCGATGCAAATAAGAAAAGGAATGTTAATAGCAGTCAGCACACAGAGGGGCCCGAAAGGGCCGACGCTTGCCGGAGTCACGGGATTATTCGCAAGAGACACCGTGGCTCCGGAACACAAAGGGCAATGAAGGAACATGGATGGGTTTTAGTCAGTAGAAGTCTGACACTCCATCCCGCTAACACCCAGAGCGGGAGGAGTCATTGGATGATTTCCCATCCCTAAAAAAAAAAACTATCTGTTAAGTATCTTTTGAAAAGTACGGTTTGCAAAGAAAACTTAGTGGTATATCAATAATGTTTTTTTTTTTACTTTGTTATAATAACTCTATACAAACATACATAAAAACGTTCAATAGTAGTAAACTAGCTCAATATAATATTCAATTTTTAAAGTCATTATTAGTTTTAAACCATACCGTAACACTTGTTTCACTCGATAATTATCTGTAAATAATATTTTTTTTTAATATTCTTTCTTTGCTCACCCTACATAACTGGTTTGAATTGACAGCTATGACATTACAGTATGGCGCTAAGTCAATCCTATTCTTATTTGAATCGCAACGTACGTGATACGATTGACTATTAAAATTCATTCAAACAGCATTACAACTAACCTTAGGCCTTATTGTTATCATTAGCCTTTTATTTTGTTTTACTGACTTTGACATTTTATTGCTCTTTTTACTATTCGTTTCGTAGATAAATTCATAATTTAGATATTCATTGCATAAGAAGACCGCATAGAAGCATACTACACCATGTCTTTGCAACATATTTATTTTAAACAGTTTCACAAGGGGCGTAATTTACAACCACCAAAAACAGACTGATTGCTCATTCAGTACCGTACCTGTTTGTCAATCTGGTTGCCACATCTAGTAATCGCGAAGATCTTTAGATCTGTGTTGGTGATTTCAGGTTTTATTTTGATTTGAAGTTTTCTCTTAAAGTATAACATATTTCTTCGATTTAAATACGTTTTTGAGGGGTACTAAATAGGTACAATTGTTTGGGAACAATAAATCTCATCAAAATGCCATTTTTCTGGATGCCAAATTTTTAGGTTATATTTTTACGATTTTCAAATCAACATTGTGGCCGTTTGGTGCGCGCTATCAAGTTAATATTAAGTATTCGTAAGTTTATACATGTGTACAACTATTTCATGTACATTGCGCACCTCAAAGTCTTACAGAAAAAAAACAGCCGGCTGCAACGTATACGCCCCAGCCGGCACTTTTTGTTTTCCATTTTTTAGCGAAACCCTAGAGGTACAATTTTTTTAAATGAAGGTACTAAATAGTACAATTTGGGAACTATATCCTCGCGAAATTTCAACAAAATCGGTGACTAGTGCCGGCTGGGGCGTGTCACACGTTGGAGTCGGGGCCTAAAAGAGAAACGACTGATTTACATTTTAACGCATAGCCAAAACTAATGGGACATGGAACACGAAACTTTGCGCAAGGCTTCCTTTCATGATGTAGGCGAGTACTCAGAAGGGATTTTGGAAACCTAACCTTGCAGGTCGTGAAAAGGAGGAATTTGTTTTGTACTAAATCTGCTGAAGTGTTAGTCTTATAAGTATAACAAAAATGAAAACACCAAATATTAAGACAAATGCATAAATTACTTTATTACATCTTTCTAAAAAGAGAATCAATAATGTTTCGCTACATAGTTCTTTGGTGGCAGCTGCATGGCATTCCTGGTCGCAGGCCCTGCGCTTGCGCAAAACAGCGCGGGCTGCGTCCGGCACGGACGCGGAACTCGCCAATTTGGCTGAGCCTGAGTGCGGAATCTGCGACGTTTTCTGCAGATGCAAGGCAGCGCCAGGATATTCTCCTCACAGTTGTGGGTCGGAATCTGAAAAACAATATAACAGTCTTGAAACTAAATAATTGTTGTCTACAATAATGTTATCTCTTTATATATATAAACATTCGCTGTTGCCTGCGACTTCTCTCGCGTATATGTCGAAAATTAAATAATAATAATAATGTTGCTATATAAGATTGCTAAGTTAAGATATACAAACTGTCAATATTTCGCCATGCTTGCAAGGCACAGTAGGTTAATTCACGTAACTAAATAAGTGCTGTTGTAGTGCAGTTGAAGTTAAGTTTCGATCAAAACATCACCTTTCGTATTCTCTACCGCTGTCAGACACGCTCGCGTCAAGTTCGCGTCACGCGAGCGCAATAACGGCATTCTACTGTTGCGCGTCTTTGGTGCGTGCTTCGGAACGCAACATGATTGGTATTCTTCTAATTGTTTGACGTCCCAAAATTACAGCTTATAAGATTAAGTTATAATATTATAATAACGTCCTATTCACTGAAATGTTGTCGATTGTATTATATTATTTAGTGAGTAATATTTTTTCTCTCCACCATAAGTAAGTTTGACCGTCGTGCAGTTCACGCGCAGTTCAAAGATTAAAAGAATACCGTTTATCACTCAAACTTAAACTTAACTGCAACTGCACTAAAACATAATCGGCGCGTCAAAAAATTACATGAATTAGCCCTCAGGGTTGTATCATCTGTTCTGTTCGAAATGCCGTCCAGCCCCAGTAATTTTCTTACTCAGAAACTTTTGTGAACGATATTGAAGAAAGACAATCTTTTAATAACACGCGATAGAGCTACATAAAGTTGGACATGGGTATACCAACCAACCAGAAAAGAAGTCAACACAGTTTGGACGTAGGTGCGTAGGTACCGATGACGCCAAGGAAATCCCAAAAAAATAACTAAAACTGCACGTAGGTACAACTAAACGTCATCTATGGACGAGATTAAAAATTAAAGCAGGATTACCTGAGGACCATCGCGAAGAGTCAGAAGCATCAATGGCGAAAGGGGATGACGGAGAGGCGTTCGTAGCTTGGCGCGTGGCGCTCTCGATGTAATTGGCGGCGGTGACCAAGAGCTGACACAGCGTGCAATCCGCTGACGATGCTGCCATCAAATCACAAAATTCAAATTCAAAATCATTTATTCAAATTAGGCTGAGAGTCAGCACTTTTTGACCGTCAAGTTTTACAAAAGACAGTCCCCCAAAACGCCCGCCCGTCACCACTTCCTAGTATTTCAGCTGTGAAAAAAAAGGTGGCCAACAAACTCCCCAGTAACACATCTGTATGTCATGTTTTAAGAATTTGAATTAATGTAATAAATAGTGTGGTTCTATCCTCGAAAGACCATCTCAGACACTGATCTGCATGGTCCTTATATAACGTATTGTGAATATGAGGACCATGTAGATTGCTGTTAGGGGTTCATTTCATCTACCTAATGTTAGTCTGGCGGTTTGAGTTCTTTATGCGGCCTATTCAAATGTCCTTACTTTGGTATTGTTCGTCGGGTCGTTGAGCTCCTTAAAGTTCTAAGTTTGAGCTACACGATAGTTGGCAAATGCTTGCACTGTCTGGACAGGTCCACTCAAATCTGTGTGGTACTTTCCTCAAAATACCACTTCAGACATTAACCTACATGGTTCTCATATGATTTGACCAGTACGATTGTATGGACTTTAAAAGAGACTTTGACCTCTGAGTTTGTTTCGGCGTTTCTTCTCAGAGCAGTCAGCTAGGAAATGCCGGCCTCATCTAGTTTAAAATGACCAAAAAAGATTGACGTGTAAAAGTGTTATTTACAACCTACTTACAGAATAAATTATAATTTAAAAACTAATATGCAAAGTTAAATACATTGCAAAAAAAAATTACACAACATAGGTATATCCCCTTATCATTTAGGTGAAAACAGACTACGACAGCATATGTTGTAGACCGTGCAGGAACTATATATATGGCAGCACAGAAGCGTCATTATCAAGTACTTGATAAGTTTCAAAATCCCAACGCTAGATGGCACAGTCACCAAGGTTGCGGCCTTGGAACGCAAAGGGCACTAACGGCCGTTCCCAATAACCTAACCTCAGTAAGCGATATCTTGTTAACGACGATAATAGTAGACTTCTATTTTTTCTTACTTTACGTCCCACAAGTGACGGTAACGTCTAACCATCCATTGACATCGGTAGATGAGCTCAGCTATCCAGCCCTCCCATTTTTTTTTTAATTAGTTTTATAAGTTTTATTTTTGTATATTAGGTCTAATGAAAGTCTAATATAAACGAATTTTGATAGTTTGTAAGGAAATTTAGATGTAAGGTTTTGAATTACGTAAATTGAAAATGTGATTTTTTGTTTTAAGTGATAGCGTTTTGAAATTGGTATTCAAATAAAGGTCTTGACCCAAAACCAAATTTGCAGAAAGAATTAAGTTGATAGGACTTATAGTTTCCGAGATATTTTGAAAAATGTATAATGAAAATTTGTTATGATGTAAAACTAAAGGTTTTTGTTCTAGAAACTTTTTGTCATGTAAGAATATTGATACAATTTGTATTCCATGTTATAGAATAAGGTTTAAGGAATCCAAATATATATATATTGTAATAATGAAAAACAATAAATATAGGCTCCAAAGGTTTCGGCTCAAAGTAAAAATTACACGCGAATCTAGTCCAAAAATCACGGTTCTCAGTAAGATAACGACGGGCCGTATATGAGCAGAGCCGAATTACAGTCTACTACACTACGGGAAAAAAATAGGAGCCGAAACCTGCGGATCAAGATACGGTTTACGCAGGTCTTGTAGTTTTTCTGGGATTTATCTTCAAAATCACTGTCCCAATCAGATAGACTAGACTCAGACATTATTAGGAATGATGAAAACTCTGCGCTTTTTTTTAAATAAATATGTCTTAACCCTGCTTAACCTTGCTTTTCGACGGATTGAATAATTTAGTTATCTTTAGTATTGAAATTACTGACAGAAAGCTGTCAAAATTATATTGGGACGCATAAAGTTGCAATTTCAAAGTAATATCTACAAGTAGTAAGCGATAGCCCCTCCCAGGGATAGATAGCGTAGGTCGGTTGGTTTTCAAAACCATCAGTATGTTATTGGGATATCAAAACCGATGATAGATAGATTTTTCTATCTTTAGTAGACCAAACCTGGCGATGGATAGTTAATTGGGAACGGCTGTAAGAGGATCACGGATAGGTTTTGGTCAGTAAGAGTCTGACAATCCCTTCTGCTTCGCCCAAAGCGAAAGAAGTCATTTGATGATTTCCCATCCATAAATACCGGCCAAGTGCGAGTCTGACTCTCGCACCGCGGGTTCCGTATAAAGGTCATGGCATATTATACCGGCACCGCAACTGCACAGCTGCAGCACGGCGTCGCCTCGTATTTAGGCTACGGCTATCCGACTACACGTCATCCGCTCGCAGTCCGCGCACCAGCCGCGAGGTACAAGCTTGTTGTCACCGCAAACACAATTTTACATGGCATTTGTCATTGAACACGCCTAGGACTGGCGAATCGGAATTGGCGCGCAGTAAACACGCGGACGGCGCGCTGTAAGCACGCAGGCTGCGAGTCAAGTTGTATTGAAGCGGTTAACACGCTAACTGCCTGCCGTTGGCTTTTTGACATTGACATTATAAAATGTATTATACGACACACGAAATAAGGACTAATTTGAATGACAAGATAATTGCTGGGCTGGAGCGGTGCCGTTGCGATGCTGTTATAGTGTGCCATAACCTTAAACCTGTAGGTATTATAAGCAAAAGTTGCGATTTACGATTTATGACATATTAATTAGAGCTACTTACTAGATCTCGTTCAAACCAATTTTAGCTGGTAGTTTATATGGTAATATCATCATATATTTTTTTTTTTGTTTTATCGTTCTCTTATTTTAGAAGTTACGGGAGGGGGGGACATTTTACGACTTTGGAAGTGTCTCTCGCAATTTATTCAGTTTAGAAAAAAAAAATATTAAAAACCTCAATATCATTTTTGAAGACCTATCCATAGATACCCCACATGAATGAGTTTGATGAAAAAAAATATAAGTATGGGGGGACCACAAAATTTACTGTTTTTTTTTTCTATTTTTATGTGAAAATCTTAATGCGGTTCACAGAATACAATACATCTACTTACCAAGTTTCAACAGCATAGTTCTTATAGTTTCGGAGAAAAGTGGCTGTGACATACGGACGGACAGACAGACAGACAGAGAGACAGACATGACGAATCTATAAGGGTTCCGTTTTTGCCATTTGGCTACGGAACCCTAAAAATGGTACAATCTACTTCGTGCACGTTCCCCTAAACGGAGCATGCAGACAGAAGCGTCAACGTCAAGTATTCTTAACGTTATATTTTTGAAAATACAACACTAGATGGCAGAGTCAACGCCGTGCACGCTCTCTACATTCTGAACACAAAATTCACACTACAGAATGTGTGTGTGTGAGCACAGAGGCCTTAGTGTGAGTTTTTTCGACTCACGTTCGAACGCGTTCGATTGCGAGCGCGTTAGAGTTTAGTATGGGAATTTAGGTTCTACGAGTGACCACCATAGGCCTTAGTGTGAGTTTTTTCGACTCACGTTCGAACGCGTTGGATTGCGAGCACGTTAGAATTTAGTATGGGAAATTAGGTTCTACGAGTTGGCACTATAACTAAATTCCCATACTAAATTCTAAGGTGGCACTATAACTAAATTCCCATACTAAATTCTAACGCGCTCGCAATCGAACGCGTTCGAACGTGAGTCGAAAAAACTCACACTAAGGCCTCAGATGACTGTGATACAATTACAAACACTCGCGCTAACATATCATACACTATGTTCACCCTTTATACACAATTGGCATCCAAAGAACTGACCTGCACTAATTCATCTTAAATTTTTCAAAGAAAACATAACGACGATGAAGTGACATGACATGATAACTGACATATAGGCGATTTTAGATTTTTTTAACGTAAAAACAGTTTAAACAATCGTTTGCGTGAACTGGTAAAAACAGATAACTGTATATCTTATTTTTTACAGTAACATATACAGTTATTTGTGTGTTTGTAAGTGATATGTAACATACACGGTTTAGTTAAAAATATCAAAAACACGTATCATTTGGATTTTAAGAAGTCGTGCAGGTCAAGCAAAAGTAAAGATAGTGTGGGATGCTGTATGTGAGGCTCATACATCGGCAGCACCTGGGTCGAGGTGAGTGCAGGCGTTGGCAGGGGGCAGCGGATGCGTAGGTGGCCCGGGCGGCCTAGGCGGCCCGGGGGGCGCGTGCTCCTTGGCCTCCCCGCTGCCACTACCGCCAACGTGCAGCTTTATATTGTTGCGCACTAGGTGAGGCTTGATCTCGTCGAACCAGGCGTCACAGAGCTGTAACAAAAATAATATTTAAGGCCGTACCCTGACCAAATAACCTTGAGCATTTTTTCCCTCAATAACAGCGCAAGAGATACAATAGTGAATACGCTCTGAGGGCTAATTCACGTAATCTAATGACGCGCCGTTTAAGTTTTAGTGCAGTTGCAGTTAAGTTTAAGTTTGAGTGATAAACGGTATTCTTGTTATCTTATAACTGCGCGTAAACTGTGCGTGAACTGCACGTCAACTGCACGACAGCCAAACTTACTGACGGTGGAGAGAAAAAATATTATCTATACATATAATAAAATAGTAAATCTTGATATGTGTGATTACGATTGGCGCGAAAACTACTGAACAGATTTCGTTCAAATTTTGCACAAATGATCCTTATAGGTATAGTCAACACATAGGCTATATATTATCACGCTATATGCTATAGAGGACGAGCAATAATCAAAAATGTGTGTTTTGAACGAGAAAGTGCACATGGTTCGAACCCCGCAAACAGATTTTATTTTTGTATTTATTTTATCTTTTGATATGGTTTTTGACACCATTATATTATCAAAATAAGTATAAAAATGGGTTTTTGCTTACTAAAAATAACATTTTACTTATAATTTGTCATTTTTCCAAACAGCTCAGCGAGGGATTGTTATAAGACGCCACAACATGTTTCGAAATTGTACATACTAATAGATCTAATCTTAGAAATGATTTCCATCACGCTATACCTTTGGGGAGGTAAGCAGTGAAAAGCCATGACATAAATATAATAGACTATTTCCGACTGATTTCCCAACAGCGATCGTAGCCCGTTCGGTTGTAAGACTGCCTTTCGAATGACACGGTGTGGGTTCGTATCTTATCAGTCGCAATTATTTTTGGATTTTATTTAACTTTTGCATTTTCTTACTTTTCTCATTCTTATTAATATTTTCAAATATTTACAACAGGTTATTGTTTTATTTTGGATAGTTTAGTATGCCAAAATATAAACGCCAGCGTTTTAAAGTATAGTATATTAACAGTACCTATTTTCTGTTTGTCTGTAGGTATTCCTTTTTACATCACGTTAAAAAAGTACAAAACGGCATGAATATAACTTTAACACATAAACCTGATAGGAATTGAAGCAATGTTTTAGAAGATTTAAAATATCTACTACGTAACGCCGATACCCGTAATGCCATCTATTGACCGAATTAGTAGCTATTATCAACAGGGTGAAAATTACACCAAAACATATTTTTTTAGTAAGTAGTGGTACTTTCCAAGGAATAAAACACCATCATTTTCTTTAGAATGAACTTCTATTTGAATGTAAAAAAACCGGTAAGATGCGAGTCGGACTCGCCCACTGAGGGTTCCCTACACATTTGTAGGTAGGTACAAGGTATTATTTTTTTATATAAAAGCTATTTTTTAAAAGTATTAAATGTGTAGATTTCAGATTTTTAAGTTCTACGTCAACGGAAAATATTTAGATTAGGTACGTTGACTTAGATGTTTGATTTTTTCACCGCTTCAAGGGACTGTAGTTCTGAGTATATTATTTCAACTCAATACCTCCTACCGTTCCCGAGATAAAGAGTCTTGATAGACAGACGGACGGACGGTCAACAAAGTGATCCAACATCATATTCTATAGATGGCGTTATACATTTGATCTCACTTTTTTATCGTGGAATTTGTACGAAAGAGTCACCACGGCCCTGGTACACAAAGGGTATACGGGGAAGCGACAGCCATCAATACGCAGAATATTAAGAAATGTTTTCAGATTAAGTTTTATGATTTCTATTTAGAAATTTCAAAACTTTGCAAAACAGCTGCACACGTTTGCACACGGCTGAAATTCACATATATCCAACAAATTGTTTAGTTTTAAAACTGTTCAAATCCCAGTGAGCCTATGAAACATCATGACCAGCCCAGGGCCAGAAATTATCCATTGCGGGCTTTACTCTCCAGTGGATCAAGAGGAACAATAGATCTCTAGGCATTTTTCTTTTCATTTTAAAAAACGTTGCCCCACACTAGGAATTTCTCCTGTATCGTGGGTGCATTTACAAACATACAAAGTCACATACACAAACAAACAGCCAGACCCGGATCAACTATCTGTAGAATAGAATAGAATACTGTCTTTAGGTTATACAAATATTATTTTGTTCCGTGCAGAAATTGAACCCATGACACGCGACACAGCAGCCAATCGCTCAACCACTACGCCAATCGTGTCGTTCATTGACGACACAGACGAACTCGCGAAGATAGGTTTTGAGGTGGTGGAGCTTTTTTTTTAAGGATGGTATATCGTCAAATGACTCCTCTCGCTCTGGGTAAAACAGGAGGAAGTGTGTTAGACTCCTATTGACTAAAATCCATCCGTGTTCCTGCTTTGCGTTCCAGGGTCGCGGTGACTCTTTCGAACAAATCCGCAACCCCGGCGCTGGCCCGGCAGATAGGACCCGCTAGCCCCATCTGTTTTGATGAAAACTCCTTGAGGCACGCGTGGAACACAGCGCACAGCTTGACATAGCTATTTTACTACTGCCTGCAATCTCTTGCCGAATTCACGTACGAAACTGAGAATACAGGTCAAGCTCTACCACCTTTGGGCACGCCACAATCGCGGCGGTAAGTCCCCTTTTGACGAGTGGCAAAAGCGGCGCCACAGCGTCCTCACCTTCCGCCTGACGCAGGTACTCACCGGTCACGATTGAACTGTTTCGGTTTCAGCAGGAGGACACGACCGGGTGTCAACACTTTAAAGATCACCTGGATGACACGGTGGAACATAAGGTGGATGTCTGCCCTTCATGGGCGGAGCACCGCTGGGTCCTCATCGAGGCGATAGGTGGCGACAACCTCTCGCGACCGGCCCTGATTCAATCTATGGTCCGGAGCGAGGATGCATGGGAAGCGGCCACCTCATTTTGCGAAGCAGTAATGCTAGCGAAGTAGGAGGCCGAAAGCGTGAGAGAGAGGAAAGTCTCACGCCCCAGCCGCCGCAACAGAAGAAGACGCCCTGGGCGAAGGGAGTAACCGGGCGATTCCCTGCCACCGTAGGGTAGGGCGCGGGCTTGCGGACGGCGAGTGTTGGGTGGCACGCTGTCCGATCAAAACCAGGCTCGGGTCAACGGCGCGTTGTGTTCCACGCGCGCCTCTAAGAGATGCCAGTATTGTAGACGGGGCCCACTAAGGCCAGTGCCTGGCAGGCACTGGCCCTAGTGGGCCCCGTGGTAGCGGAATTTGTTCAAATAGTCACCGCGGACCTGGAACGCAAAGGGCACCAAGAGGAACATGGATGGGTTTTAGTCAGTCAGAATCTGACACTCCGATATGCTTCGCCCAAAGCGGAAGAAGTCATTTGATGATTTCCAGCCCATAAAAAAAGGCTGGCTAACTTAGCCAGGACACCTGCGCACAACGGACAGAATAGGAGTCTAACATGGTGCGGATACCGGAGTCTGTATAGTACTATAGTAGTGTCGGTGTAGTATCTGTTGCAGGGGTAGGTTTCTGTTCCGGTTGGTGTCTCCCCATGCCCAACCTGGGCTAGTGGAACAGAAGAGGTGAAACAGCCAGTGCCTTGCATAACACTCTTCCAAGTTCTTAATGCTAAGAGGAGTCAAGCAATACTAGAAATTGACAGTTCGAATATCTTAGAGATCTAACCTAACGACATTTTACTTTCCGATACACACGCGAACGAAGTCGCGGGCAATAGCTAGTTCACTAAATAATCGAATAGAAACGAATAAATTTCAATGAATATGACGTTATTATAATATTAAAACTTAAACTTAAGCTTCTAAGCTGTTGTTTTGGGACGTCAAACAAATAGTAGAATACCGATCATGTTGCGTTCCAAAGCACGCACCAAAGACGCGCAACAGTAGAATTCCGTTATTGCGCTCGCGTGACGCAAACTTGACGCAAGCGTGTCTGACAGCGGTAGAGAATACGAAAAGCGTTGTTTTAATCGAAACTTAACTTCAACTGCACTGCAACAGAACTTAATTATGTGAATTAGCCTACAGAATGTTGAATAAAATCGTTATAAAATCTAATTTTGGTTGTTTCAGTAAAATATTTCTACCAAAATGTTCATAATTAAATTGTCTATCCATTAGTGTAAGTACATAATGAAAATAGATAATTTTCGAGAAGATGCATGTTTTCAATTTTTTTTTTCTCATTTCTCTGTTTTCGCTGTCAGGAGATTACTTAAACATCATACTTAGAAATAAAAAATAAAAATCTACCATTTTGAAGCCAAGATTATGTAGAAATTTAATACATTTTTTTTAAGTTGATATTTCTTCTGGTTAAAGAGTATATAGCTCCAAAAAAGTACACAAAAAACGGCTAGCGCTGCGTTTTGCTTGGGGACGTGCCTTAACGCTAAGCGCGCACTGGTGACTTTTGTCACCGTACGTAGTATATATCTCTCTGTGGCACTACCCAATATTGCGGAAAAAAGAAATGTATTGTCACGGTGACAAAAGTCACCAGTGCGTGAGTATGCTTCCGCTGCTCTTTGCCAGTTTGGTATTCTACTAAGAGCAAAACAGAAGAATGGGCCGACTATAAACATAGAAGGTCATCCAGATGCCTGTCTAGTCCTAGCTGAAGACCGCTTGACAAATTATATACTCAAACCTTCCTCGCAAACCACTCTATCCATTGGTGAAAACAGCTTGAAAATCAGTGCAGTACTTTTTGAGTTTATCGCGAACAGACAGACAGACACGGTGCAGGACTTTGTTTTATAATACGTAGTGATAGTGATTATGATTACTTTGATCATTCTGACAGTTATCTCTTGCAACTTGCAATAGTCGGCTGTTCGCTCGACACTAAGATTTTTATGATAAAATTAAAATGTAGGTAATTTCTTACTTGTGTTAGAAATAACTCCACACTTAAGAGCGTGTATTCCGTCCACTAGCGCCGCCAATCGTTTTTTATTATTTGTGGTAAATTTAAGACACGTAGATAAAAAACCGCTCGTAGTGCACTGAAGAAATGTATTTATTATGTTTTGAGAGTTATGTTTTGTACTTTAGAAAATAAATAGTTGCCAAAGTCGATATTTTTGCCAAAAGTGGCCACTTTTAGCAATAATTACCGTTTTGGCTATTTAGCCATGAGTATACATACATTTCTTCAGTGCACTACGAGCGGTTTTTTATCTACGTGTCTTAAATTTACCACAATTAATAAAAAACGATTGGCGGCGCTAGTGGACGGAATACACACTCTTAAAACTGCTTTCAGACTACGCTATAATATCTAAAGTATATAGCTGCACAACAATCAAAATATCGCGCACCATACATTTTCAATAATGTAATTATAGTACAGTACAGTGAACGTGTCCATAACAATGTATGTTGCGCGATATTGTTGTGCTATGAGCTATAATATGCTATAATATATGCTATATATAATGGCGTTGTCTAAAAGCAACTTAATTAACGCAATAGGGAATATGCATGCGATTTTTTTATTTTTTAAATACCTTGATCATTTATGAAGTTATAAAGCTGACGTCAAATTACACGACGACTATACAGCTACTATAGAAAACAGCGTTTTCGCGAGAGGGACAGATATTTTTGTTTAATTAAATAATTGTATCTCGTTCGTTTTTCGAGCTATTTAGATTATAATTTCACTGTAAGTATTATATTTTTGAATATTTTTAGATAAACCGTTCTGATCATAAATACTTTTTTCATGCATGTATTCCCTATTATGAAACTTGGTGACATATAGCTATACGTTTAGTAATAGGCGCTTACACCGACTAAAGCGTTCTCCAGTCCATAGCGAACATTTTTGGGTATCTTATTCTGTTTCCTTGTCAGGTTATCTTGATGCTGACAGACAGCGTACGACATTGAGTCCTCGGACGTACTCGCGGGCTTACGGCTTCGAGAAATATCTTCACCGCAGCTCAACTCTTTACAAAACCGTGGCTGTGGCATCCTTACGCACTCAACGAATGTACACAGGGTTAAAATAATAGAATAAAGAAATAAATAAAGAAAGAAATTAAACAAACACCAAAATCTACACTAAACGATTAATATTAAAATCATTCAAAATTTTTCGTGTAAAACTTATTTGTCAAAACCGATACTTTCAATTGTTCTGTCAAATACTTATCTTTTTTGAAAGATAACTTCGATTGATAAATGAAAAAGGTTTATTATCAAGTAAGTAGGTGACCTTTACTCATAAATTTGGGGGCTGAGTCACCCGCGTCCGTAGGAGAATACCCTTCAGCGAATCCCTACACGTGGTCCCCGGGTGGTGCTAAACAGGTGACACTAACCGCCTCCGTGGTCTAGTGGTTATACCATCTGATTCAGACCCAGAGGTCCCGGGTTCGATTCCCAGCGGGGGCAAATTTTTGCTCGGTTTGGTTGGTGGTAGGACTTGTTATAAGTCCGCCTGGCAAGCTACCACCATCATGTCTAAGTCTGTCGCCATAATAACAATTTTAACAGCATTGTTGTGTTCCGGCAGTTAGAGGTATGATAGCCAGTTCCTCTGTGTAAGAGGATTCCGGGTGAAACTCGCTTCCATCTTCGGCCTAATCATCACTTTCCATCAGGTGAGATTTGGGCCAAAAGTTTCCCCGTTTTGAATTAAAAAAAAATAAAAAAGATTTTTTTGTATATTTGAGTACTTCCGAGGGGTAAACCATGTCGCACTACCACTTCTCTTCTCCTTCGTACTCCGCGTCACAATTCTAGTCGATATGGAGGCTCCTTCTCTGTTACTGCGGTACGTCTCTGGAACTCGCTCCCACACTGCATACGCGACAGCCCTTCTCTTGACGTCTTCAAGAGGAGAGCTAAAGAGCATTGCCTTTCGGTTTCTGTAGGTTCATTTATTTATAAAATATGTAATAATGTGCACTGGATCCTACCCTTCATTATCATTTTTCTCTATTTATTTATTTATTTAAATTTTTCGCGCGTATCTAGTATGTTCTTACTTATGTTTGTAATTTTTTTTTTAATACCTCGTGTCTTCCAGATTTGCCTTAAAAAACTAAAAGAAAAAAAAAATGGATGATTTTGGGTGCTAAATATATCCAATCGAATCGAATCCCATCGAATGTTAGAAATTAAAAGATTAATCTTCTTAGTGCTTTGCTTATAAGTTGATCTTTGCACTTAGTTTGTATATAATTATAATAAAAATAGTTTCCGTACCGCAGTATCTCTACGTTGACGTCGTGGTGGGGCTTGCGCGTCCCGATGGACCTTAGATCATACCTAGGGTGAGGGGCCAGACAAAGAGAGATGCAATCCGCAAGGCAGTTTTGTGACGAACTGTTGGGCAGTAGCGACCCCACGAACCTAATCTCCCGGGGGAATTCTTGTACCTCATCTCCGGCTTGCTTTATTGGCTGGCCAGAGTGAACACTGATGATGAACAGAGCTCCCACCTCTTTCATACCTTAATCGGCCGGTCTGAGTGGAGATTCGCTAGAGCAAACGTGCTCGAGAGAAGGATATGTAATCCAGTAAGATGTTGGTAGGGATCTTGACCACACTTTTGGGATTGTCTTGATAGCCATGGTATACCTCTCCACTCCTCTAGCACCTTAGGCTATGTTGCCACCTTGGCGCTACGTCACTTTGTTCTAGCGTCCGTTTTCGGGGGCCCATTCATTGAGTGTGCAAGTCACCCCCTGCCATTTAAAAGCCGTGTATATTCTTAGTGGTCAGGCAGGGGCTAAAAGTCCTTCTATAATAAACGATTATTAGTCCACTAAAGCACACAAACCCATTGCGTTTCACCTTTTGTTTCCATATTCTGCAATAGTACTGCTTCAACCGGGGATGGATTGTCCTTGGGAATACTTTCACAGTGCATACAGGGATAATCGCCGGTTGGTGACCCATTACATTTGAAATGTCTAACGGGGCCTCTGCGAGTTGGTTTCGGCCCCTCGTACGCCTACCAAAGGACCGGATCTCCAGGGACCCGAGAAAGAAAAAAAATTTTTTTCTTTATTAAAATTAAGTAAAAACACTAATAATAAATGGAATATTACAAATTATAACTCATAACTTACAATTTAACTCAATTCAATTCAATACAATCTAATATGAACCTTACCTTTTAATATTTTTTTTTGCGAGAAAAGCCTATGCCTACCATAGAAAACCATTTTGTTAGTGTGGTTAACTTATTTTATAGTAGCACTTCGCCCGCGACTTCGTTCGCGCGGTTTTAGTTGGTACTCCATAAACTTCAACTCTTTCCTTACCTTCTTCTTCTTGTCGTGAGGGCAATAAGGTCTAACGACCCCACACAGCCTATTGTAAGTGGAAATTATATTTATTTTGTCCTACTCCTCCGCTGTACTTTCTGATTAATTTCGATGCGGGATCCAAGACAGTTGAATCGTTTCTCCGGGACTCGTCGGACTGCATTACTCGGCGTTTTTCTGGTGGTCGCCACTGTTGATTCTGGCTTTCAGGAGTTGCAATGGTTGGGAATGTGTGGCGGGCTTGTCCCAAAAAAAAGCCTATTGTAAGAGTTCCCCACTCACAAATAGACTAAACGTAGGGCAGTTTGCTCAAACCGCAACATTTTTCTTCTTTGGAGTATTTTTATACCCGTCGAGGCTTTTTTAAACGAAAGGTCCGATTTGAATAATTTAAAGATTAATTTACATGTACCTTAACCGCTCAACACCCGGGGGCACGCCCGCATATTATCAACAAATTTTAATGGATAAGGATTAATATCATGATACCAAAATTAGCACTATTCCATTCCACCCGGATTTTGATTGAATATTTTGAAAAAAAGCGCTCATTGTGACTTAACTATAGGTACCTAATAGATACAACCTCGCGAACTTTTTTGTTATTTTAATGTGTATGTTAATGTTTTTTTTAGGATTCTTATGGTCAAATAATTTTTCAAATCGATCCATCCAGCAGTTTCGGAGCCTATTCAAGCAAACAAACACTCCATCGTGTCATCTCTGACCAAGACTAGAGTCAAGATCAAACCCACCACAAATAAAAAAACAAATGATACATCTTTATAATATTAACGTAGATTAAAACTAGCTGACCTAGTATACGTTATTTTGTCATTTAGATAAATAAAATAGCCTACGACCTACCAATACCGCGTATATCTGACATCGACGCACAAACGATTTCCATGGGTCCAGGGCATGATTCTGGACACCCTAGACTTAGAATTTTTCGTCGGCTTTTTTCTCATTTTTTCATTTTTTTCAAGGGTTTTTTTACTTTAGAATGCTCATAATCGTTATTCTGACCTAACCCAATGAGATTTTTAATAAAAAAATAATTAATTAACTACTTTCACTAAAAGGAGCAATCTGAATAAGACCACAAATAGATATCAGCTCAGCTGAGCTGATACCTATTTGTGGTACTCTTGAAAAAAATGAAAAAATGAGAAAAGAACCGACGAAAAATTCCAACACTGGGGTGTCCAGAATCATGCCCTGGACCCATGGAAATCGTTTGTGCGTCGATGTCAGATACACGCGGTATATTAAAAAAAATATAGAAATCGGTCAAGGCGTTTCAGAGGAGTTCGATAACAAACACTGTGACACGAGAATTTTATATTTTAGAAGATTTATCTACTCATTTGCAAAATTAATTAGCACGTAATTTTACGAATTCCTCAAATATAAGAGTTATTACATTAAACACGTTCATTTTTTCATAAAAATATAACTATGAAATATTAAGAGTTGATAATTTTAACACGGGGTCAGTTTTCGTTTTTCGAAAAGCGGAATGGTCCTCGTGCATTCGTTTTATGAATTGTGGCCGCGTTAGTGAATTCCTCTTTATTTTTCACAAATGAGTTTTTAATGTTCAGTGTTATTCAGATGTTATGTAGTTTTAATGTGAGTTTAATCTTGTTTGTGCTTATCTTACGATGCTGGGAAAAATATGTCATAATATTGTGTCCCTCTAGATATATTCCCCTAAGTTCGCCTTAGTTTTGTTGATTAGGCCAAAACTTCGGAAAATGGGGATTATATTTGATTTGGTGCGTTTCATTAGGGTTGCAGGATCAAATAATCTATACTGATATTATAAAGAGGTAACATTTGTTTGTAAGTTTGTATGTAGGGGGTAAACTCAGGAACTACTGTTCCGATTTGAAAAATTCTTTCAGTATTAGATAGCCCATGTATCGAGGAAGGATAATATAAGCACATAGTACATATCATCGCTAAGACTAAAAGGAGCCGAGCATTTAATGGATAATGTGACGCAGACGAAGTTGCGTGGGTCAGCTAGTGTCTTAATAATCTGGAAGTAATTGCGTTATCCGTAAAATATACACGGTGGCATTTTAGTGATTCATAAATATCCTTTTCAGGGTTTCGAACGTCCATAAAACGGAACCCTTATAAGATCACTAGGTTGTCTATCTCTCTATCTATCGATCTGTCACAGCCAATTTTCTCTGAATTGAATGGACCGATTTTTTTTCAAAATATAGTTAGGTAGATTCCTGGCTAGGAATAAAGATTTTTTCCAAAAATCCAATGATGCAGTTTTAGTTTTCAACAACATCGGGCTCGAGACTGGCATAGTTTCGGATTTGGCATTGCACGAAAAACTCAACCCAACAATAGATGATAACAAGATTCTCTTAAGAACAGTCCATTCAAACTCCTTGCATAATTTCACCAAAAATTTGTTGCTAATACATTGTACCAGGATCCTTAAACCCACTCTCCTAATGATTTGAACCATTAACCTGTTTGTTTTTTGAAATAAATAAAGCTATTATTATTATTATTTTTTACTTTCTCGGGTCCCTGGAGACCCGGTCCTTTGGTAGGCATACGAGGGGCCGAAACCAACTCGCAGAGGCCCCGTTAGATATTTCAAATGTAATGGGGCACCAACCGGCGATTATCCCTGTATGCACTGAAAGTATTCCCAAGGGCTGGCCAGCCAATAAAGGCAAGCCTTAGATGAGGAACAAGACTACTCCCGGGAGATAAGGTTCGTGGGGTCGCTACTGCCCAACAGTTCGCCACAAAACTGCCTTGCGGATTGTATCTCTCTTTGTCTGGCCCCTCACCTAAGGTATGACCTAAGGTCCATCGGGACGCGCAAGCCCCCCCACGACGTCAACGTAGAGATACTGCGGTAGGGTTATTATTATTATTATTATTAACCTAGAATCTTTTACTACTAAAAATATGAGTGTTGTTTTTAATTTCACATAATTGGAGGATATGATTTATAATAAAACATAAGCTGATGGACATGTGTATTCTCCCCATCATGACCTATGGTGCACAGACTTGGTCTTTGACTATCATGCAAAAGTCCAAACTCAAGGTTTGTCAACGTGCTATGGAACGCACTATACTAGGTGTTAAATTAACAGAAACACTAGGTACTCTGCGCTCCAAAACGCAAATCGTCGATGTGGCTCAAAAGGCTGCCCAACTTAAATGGGACTGGGCAGGACATGTATGCCGCATGCCGGACAAACTGTGGGCCCGTAAAATATTGGATTGGAACCCTGTAACAGCGATTTTCTTTCTATCAAATTCCTGTTACAATTAGGTACATTCTGCTTAATTACTCAATTTTTGTTATTAAAAATTGGTTTTATTTTATAAATTTCAAACAGGGTTTTTCTATTAAAAGAAAACAGTCGTGACAAAGTTTGTGATTAGATTTCTTGAAAAAGGTAAATTAAAAAAACAAATATCAGCTTATGCAAATTTAACTTTATCAAAAAAATCTAATCACAAACTTTTTTTGATGTTTGTACGCGCACATACCGTGTTTTCTCGTTTCCGAAAAGAAAATGAATGTAACTACCTATAAAAATATTTTTTCTAAATCCAACTGGCAGTTCCAGAGATTAGCACGTCATTCAATCAAGGCTATACGGAAAGGAGCAAAACGGGTTTAGCGTATACGAAATTGCAAAACCAATACAGACTATAATTTTTCATCATCATCTACACTATATAATATATTAACTAGAGGCCGCCCGCGACTTCGTCCGCGTATAAATTCTCGTTATTCCCGTGTCAATCCCGATCCCTCGGGAAATCCGGGATAAAAAGTAGCCTATGTGTTATTCTGGGTCTTCAGCTACCTACATACCAAATTTAATCGTAATCGGTTCAGTAGTATTTTCGTGAAAGAGTAACAAACATACATACACATACATCCATCCTCACAAACTTTCGCATTTATAATATTAGTAAGATTTACATCCTACTAATCTATACATCTATACTCTATACATATAAATAAAATTGGAGTGTCTGTTTGTAATATTGAAATACCCGTTTTTTACTACATGTAAATGAATATATATACGGTACATACCTACACCAAAATAACATTTTTTGTCTGTCTTTACCGATTTTGACGGGACTTTTGTTGGCAAGTAGCTGATGTATTAAGGAGTAACTTAGGGTACGTTAATAAAAAAATAAAAAAAAAGAATCAATTGTTAGGCGTAACGAAGTTCGCCGGGTCAGCTAGTCCTATCCTATCCTACTAATATTATAAATGCGAAAGTTTGTGAGGTTGGATGTGTATGTGTATGTATGTTTGTTACCCTTTCACAAAAAAACTACTAGACGGATTTGGATGAAAGTTTACAGTAATATAGGTTATTCATCAGAATAACGCATAGGCTACAATTTATAATGATTTTATGTAATTTTGGTCATAATATAACGATGCGTGTCAATTAAGTCGGAAAAAAATCTTCCATCTGAGAGCTATCTTGGCGTGCGCTGCCTAAACCAATGGAGTTACATAAAGATGATGTACCGCAGGATTGTTTGTCTTAAGTAGATCTAAATAAAAGTCCGCGACAGCATATATCTACCATTTATGTGCAAGCCAGTACGACCAAAATTGTGAACCATAAATTTAATTAAATTTTGTTACTATTTTACAATGCACATATTAGTATATAATTATCAAACTCTTATCAAAATTAATACATTTCTTGCATTAAGTATTTAAAGTAGATAAACTTTGTCTTTCACACTAAGTAACTTGGCTGAATAGTTTAAAAGTTATCACGATATGATTGACTTGAACGGAGCGCCTAACGGCGGCGGCAGCACGGGCGGAGCGCGATGCGGCGTCGCGGTCGCGGGGGAGGGGCGAACAATGCAATTGGATTGCAGTAAAAACACAGTTAACACAGGTGTTCACCTATTCCAATTACATACCATATAATTCTTTACTTATTACAAAATCTATTAAAAAAACCGCATCAAAATCCGTTGCGTAGTTTAAAAAATTTAAGCATACATAGGGACATAGGGACAAAGAAAGCTACTTTGTTTTATACTATGTAGTGATTAAATGCAAGTAACATTGGTCCGACCTGTTTATTAGTCAGTGTTTAGTAATCCGTTTGTGCTGGATAGGATAATCTCAAGCCCGGGGAAGGACAGGGCTACATTTTATAAACACACCATACAGGTAAAGATTGATGAAGAAACCACTGGACTTAGCATTTTGCAGAGTTCTATTATAGCTTAAAATAATGAGCACTTATAAAGGAATTCAGATAATTCCACCCTCAAGAGATTCCCTCTAAATATTAGGTACTTATAGGAGTTCAAAGATTGTATGGAAACTAATTTTGAAGTTAGAAATCTGGGATGTACGATGTGAAGTTACATTAAAAACATATAAATATTTAAAAAAAATGTCACGTAACTTAATGTGGCAGACCAAATTCTACGCGAGCGAAGCCGCGGGCAAAAGCTAGTAATATTATAAATGCGAAAGTTTATGAGTAGGTACGGATGTTTGTTACTATTTCACACAAATACTACTGAACCGATTATGGTGAAATTTGGTATGTAGGTAGCTGAAAATCCAGAATAACACATAGGCTACTTTTTATCCCGGAGTTCCCGAGGGATCGGGATTTACACGGGAATAACGAAATTTTCTCTGCCTACCCACGCAATATCATGATTTGAAGATAAGTAGGTGTGCAGTTAGGTGTAAACCTGACAATCTTCCATCGGGGTCTTTGATCTTGATTGATTCGCGTCTGGAAACTTTTATGCAAGTGTGTAATATTAGATCAATCGTACGTCTATCAATCATGCTGCTCGTTAATTTCAGGGCAGATTTCATGAAAATATTTAGTCATTATGAGTGAAAGATTGAGTTATTACAGAATCTTTATGAGTTATGACAGCCCGGGGAAATTTGAAATACAAAAACATTACTGTGAACATTACATGTTTGTTACCTTATAACTCCGTTAATTATGAACCGATTTGAAAAATTCTTGTTTTATCAGAAAGGATATACTTGCAGATTGGTCCCATTTAAATTTTATCAAAATCGGTTACGAATTTTGAATTTTAAATCGAAATAGCTGGAATTCGTTTACTTGGATGATGGTTTTATGTTATCCAAGTAATCGAAATTGCGTATTTTGCCTTTCTGCGATTTTGCAGTGGTGTTGTTAGGTGTCGGGTACCAGTAAAAAGTGAAAAATAAAAAAAACTTTTTACTAAAAAGATTTTTTAAGTTCCTAAATAAAGAGCAGCTTATTTGCGATTAACAAAATCTTTGCTAGAAACGAATCAAAGCTCCTTTTGCAATAATCTACACAAGTTCAGAATCAATCATCTTTCTCAATCTATCAGAATAAAAACTGCTTACTTGTTTTATGATTCAGATAAAACCAGTCGCTTCTCTTTTAAATTCAATTCTTAAGCCTTCCGAACCCCCGTTTGGCCCGGAGTGAATAAAAACAGAGCACTCCCGATCAATCAGCCGACTATCAAGAGCAGTCGGCCACTGGAATATGACCCTTTTTAGTACGCGAAGACTAAGTTAGATTTTCTTTATGCTTTTCATAGTATCAGCGAGCACTTGCCTGTCTGTCACTGTTTTTTATACTTATTTCTACAGACCTGCAGAGGAAATTCCACATAATAAGGAGCAAGGTGGTATTAATGGCCTGTTATCCGAATTTTGGCTGTTTGAGAATCAATTGGAAATGGTCAAAATATTGAATTTTAGCCCGGAAAAAAATATATGTGAGGGATACAGCCTTTTTCTAGTAGCAAGTGAAAATGAAAACACGAAATAATATCATTTTCCCGATCAAAAAAAAAATATTGAAAAAGGGAAATTTCAAAAAACCATTTTCAATCTTATTTCCTAATTACAGTACGAAACCATTTGAAAATTGTACGAACTGAAAAGTAACCGTATTTCGGAGGGCCAAATGTGGCTAGATTTTTGGGTTTTCTTTCATATTTTTTAATAAACATCGAATTTGTGCAGAAAAGCTTGCCTTTGAACACGGTAGAGTCCTACGGGACGTGTGCGGAGCCACTTTTTTTGAAAAAAGTCGCGGAACTGTTGTTTAAAATATCAATGGCCAATAAAAATTTTGACATCTGACAATAGGGTTCGACACATTTCAAATTGTTATCGATAAATTAACGTAGCTACCATAAACGAGTTTCAATATCTCTTTAATTTATTCATAACTAGCTTCTGTCAGCGGCTTCGCCTGCGTGATCCCTAGGGAACATACTCCCGGGATATATGTAGCCTATGTGTTATTTCAGACTATAATCTACCTCTGTGCAAATTTTATGAAGATCCTTTCAGGCGTTCTGATGTGAAAGAGTAACATCAATTCTCACAAACTTTCGCATTTATAATATACCAGCTGACCCGCGTAACTTAGTCTGCGTCACATTTTCCATTATTGCTCCGCTCCTATTTTTCTTAGCGTGATGATTATAGCCTATAACCTTCCTCGATAAATGGGCTATCTAGCACTGAAAGAATTTTTCAAACCGGTCCAGTAGTTTAGTGATAAAAATATCACAAATATCACAGCCGCGTCAAAAGTACAAGTTGTGCTTGTTCAATATATTCTAACATAAACAAAGAACAATTTGTGACATATTTTTGTAATGATGAATAATATTATTGTAACAACAATATTTTGAGAAACGGAACGTTGTTTCAACGAAAGATTGTATGAACGAATGAAAGAATGCCTTTTTTTTCTTATCTGTCGATATTGTTTAAACCATGGACTTTCTTTGGTACTAAGACTATTCGAAGATCAGTCCTCGAATAGTCTTAGTACCATCACATTTTAAACCTGGTACTAGCGTTAATACCGTAACAAACCTAGACTTGTTAGTCTTGGTTTAAATCAGAACTTAAGCATTGTTTTTTTAATAAGACGGAAAATGTTTGTATTTACGTAACGCGTGACTGTGTTTGGTTCACAAAAGTTCATACACACATCAAAAACAGTTTGTGATCACAAGCATAAGCTGATATGTTTTTGTAAATTTATAAAAAATGTGCTCGTAATTTGGTATATCCACTTACCTTGATGTTCAACAAATCACTTGAAACCTCTAAATTCCGAATGGAAAAAGGCTAATGTTGTTCCGATTTTCAAAAACGGTGATTCTACAAATATAAAAAATTACAGACCAATCTCCATATTATCCATTTTCTCAATACTTTTTGAATCAATGATCTGCCCTATATTAACATCTCATGTCAAAACGCAGCTCTCCCCCCAACAACATGGTTTCTGCAGCAACAAATCCACTGTCACCAATTTGGTTTCATATCTTGACGAGATCTGCATGAAAGTTTATTCTGGTCAACAGATTGATGTTCTGTATACCGATTTCAGCAGTGCTTTTGACAAGGTCGACTACAAAATCCTACTGCGAAACAAACTTACAAACAGATGTTACCTCTTTATAATATTAGTATAGATATAGATGAGGCAAAAACTTTGTCTAATATGTCTCCCAAAATTATTTACGTTACGCTTCTGGCTTTGGGTTATAAAATTCAATTGTATCGGTCTGGTACATTTGGAGTGATTTGACTGTGACATACGGACAGACAGACACAGGATTTAAATGAATACAAAGACCGACCGAAATGTATCAAAACTAATCGATAGATTTGCGTATGCCCCGCGCAAGCCTGGGTAATAGTATGTAGATGTACCTAAGAATAGCGCTTGCGCGGGTTTTAGATCTGCGATGGTTTTTATGATGACGATGACGCATGTATTTACAGGGTGAATTCGTTAAAAACGAAAACTGAAACTAGCCAGGAATCGAACCGATTGATTTTGAAAAATAAAACACACAAGACTAAAAGGAAACGCAAATTGACAAATAACTTTTTGAATTTCTGATAGTGTACCCACCTAGTCATTCATTTGTATTTTTTATCCAATAGTGTAGTTTTTGATTCTCGGGCCCGAGCTGAAAACTAAGACAGTATCACAGATTTAGTGAAAAAATTGGTATCAGTAATCTATAGGTACCTACCTAACACAAGAAAATAAAAATATATTTTGGTAAAAATTAGGCCTTTCCTTTAGTTTTCTATGTGTTATTACTTCTCAGAATTTGATCTTTATAACAGACACTTTTTCGCCTCCTCCTCATAGCTTCGGTTAAGACCATTCATTCACGGGTAAGGCCGCAGATTTTGCCACTTAGTAACATAGAGTAACAAGACACTTCTATGTTGCGGTAACGTATAAGTAACGCGAAAACTAACGCATAATGTTTCATGTTGGCAGATTATTCGTTACTCTATAGTCTACAACACAGTCAAAACTTTGAATAAAAAGTTGATATTTTTAACAAGGTTCCTCTTCACTAAAAAAAAAAATTAATCACATACTATATGCACAAACCTTTACAACAGTAAAACGTTACGTAACATACAACCAACGTTACCAGTGACATCAAAGCTACATAGAAGTAACATAAAAGCGTGATTTTTCAAGGTTATAAGTAGCCGTAACTCGACATCGAGGTAAATTTTAAACAAAGACACATCATCACGCTCTTATTAGATACATAACGCATAATTAGATCATAACTATTTATTTATTTATTTAAGGAAAAACAAACAGTAGCACAGTAAGAATTAGCAATAGGATCTTAAACAACACTTAACAACAGTGCTACCCACAACGTTCTCCACAGATTACAATTTAAAAAGTAGCTAGAAACAACACAAATACATTATCAGTACAACAATATGGAGCTGACATCTGGTTTTTTTTTTATATATGCATATACAATTGTACATACCATAATAAAGACAAAAAGTAAATTTGTGTGTACTAGTAGATCATAACTATATGAGAAGTATACAATAAAAACTGTTATTTAACTTAGAAATCGCCAAAATTCACTATTAAAATTCACTGACGAAACACACACGTGCACCTTTGACAGACTCCAGAGACGAAAAGATGGCGTCTTTTTTTTTATTGCGCTGCCTAAGTGTTTGGTGTTGCCATTGCAATCACAACATACTACCAAACTGTTTTCAATGCTTTTTAGGGGAAAGTTTTGGTAACATAGAAAATAGTAACATAAAAGCAAAAATATGGAGCATAAGTTTCAATAGTAATAAAACTATAAAGGACACGAAGAAAATGTGGTGTAAGAGTGTACGAGATGTTAACCTGATAAAAATACCTTCAGTAAAATTCACCTAATACACTGTTCTTTATAAGCAAACAAAATTGAAAAAAAAAATCACTTTAAAAAGTGGCAAAATCTACGGCCTTACCCTCTGAACACCTCAAAACTTCAGATTATATAATACTCCGTTATTTGTTACACAAATGAACGCCTAAAAAACTGGTTAATCAGGGTAGCTCAGTTCTTAATAATATTCATTTCTGCTAGACAGCCTTGATTTTTTGCAAATGTCATATTTATTAATATAACATGTGTGTGGTGCATTGAGGAACAACTCAAACAACAAAAAGGCTACAAATCTACGATATATAATTCAAAGTGGTGATCAGAACGATTGCAGATCGTTGCTAGATTCGCAGAATGTCAGTGGTTGTGCTGTTAGCGGTTGTACTGTGGGTGGTGCTCGCTGCGTCGTTGTGGCTGAGGCAGCATCCCAACGCGCCCCCTGAGTTACCTGGAGCACTGCCAATCATTGGACATTCGCACCAAATCTTAGGTGATCGAAAACGTGAGTTTTTGGTACTACTTTTACTATACTTATACGAAAATACCTATTTAAAAGCGCGTTTCCAAGTTTTAGCTATCATGTTCGTGTGTTCTTGTGAGTTACTTATTCGCTGGTGTTGAGATATTATACCTACCTCAATACCAGATGCAGATCTTAAAGACCGTGATGAATTGCTCTTTTCGCTACCGTATTGATCGTTTGGCACCGACCAAGTTGGAATCCCAAACTGCACTTAAGAGTATACCTACAACATGTAACAGAATAAACGCAATACTTACTTTATAGGAGTTTAAATAATCAGCTGTACATTTTGTCGAGTTATGTGCTCATAAATGTACGTGATTTCAGTGGTATGCTACACGTTGTTTTATGATCGTAAATCATCATAAAAATAGTATTTTTATAAATGGCGTTAAGAACGCCAATTTTTCATGATTTAGTTACAAATGTATAGTTTTCAGAATTTTCCCTATACTTGTAGTCTTTGATGGTATTACTTGCCAGACTTCATAGTTCTAGGTCAACGGGAAATACCCCATAATTGTATTTTGACTAGCTGTCCCCCGCGGCTTCGCTCCCGTCAATTGCAACTTTCTTACTTTTTTCTTTCATAGGAACCTTCTCCTGAAAGTAACAAAAACAACAAAAAAAGAATTTGCGATATCGGCCTAGCAGATAACGCGTTATGCGATGTCCAAGGGAAATTGGGATTCATTTTATATATAAAGACTAGCTGTTGCCCGCGACTTCGTCCGCGTGTATGTCGGAAAGTAAAATGTCGTTAGGTTAGATCGCTAAGATATACGAACAGTCAATATCTAGCATTGCTTGACTCCTCTTAGCATTAGGAACTTGGAAGAGTGTTATGCAAGGCACTGGCTGTTTCACCTCTTCTGTTCCACCAGCCCTAATAATTTTTCGTAATGAGAAACGTGGGTTGGCCATGGGAAGACACCAACTGGAACAGCAACCTACCCCTGCAACAGATACTACACCGACACTACTATACAGACTCCGGTATCCGGACCATGTTAGACTCCTATTCCTACTACATGGAGTATTGCAGCCACCTTCGGGATGGCTCAACTAAGTATCAGCTTGCCGCGCTTGACTCGGAGGAACGCAGAGCTAAGAGGCTCATTGGGTCTTCTACAGATTTTACTTCGGAGAGAGTGCCCGAGAATTCCACGACCTCAGTCCACTAGCCCCCTTCTACCATCGGACATCCAGACACACTGCAACTTACCATCCTTACCTTGTTGTTATATCACCAACTCGCACTAAGCGTTTCCAAGCGTCTTTCATAATGCGCACATCAAAGGAGTGGAACTCTCCGCCCGCGTCTGTGTTTCCGAATGCTTACAACCCTAATCTTTTCAAAGTTAGAGTGAACAGACTACTTCTGGGTAAGCTCTCTCCATCGTAGACTTTGTATCTGTCATCTCTGACCTAGATTAGAGTCAAGAGCAAACCCATCACAAATAAAAAAAAGACAAACGGATAACAAAGTCATTCTAAAAGGGTTTCGTTTTTCCTTTGAGGTACGGAACCCTAAAAAGTATTCAAATCACTTAACGGCCGTTTATAGGGTTCCGAAAATAAACAGAACACTATATCTAAGTCTCCGCTGTCGGTCCGTCTGTGCATCTGTCTCCTAGCAAGCTGTATCTCAAGAACCGTAATAGAAAGACAGTTGAAATTTTCACAGTGTGTATTTCTATTACCGCTATAACAAATAACAAAAATGAAATGAAAGTGGAAAACCGATAAGAGACACGTTTCTTGTTTGGGAGCTCAAATAAGTTACGGAACCTTTCGTGAGGGTCCGACTCGCACTTGATCGATTTTTTTATTAATTATGGCTCATTACAGGAGCGTGGTGGTTATTTAAGATGGATAATAACGGATCGATAATACGTTCTTCAAAAACTACCAAACCATTTTACTCCTGAGCCATGTTTTCAAGGGTTATCGCGAATCGTCTCACCCAAAAGTTCGATGTTCTCTAGCCCCCGGAGAAGGCCGGGTTTCAGAAAGGCTACAGCACCGTTGACCACATAAACAGCCACAGGCATATAATCCAAAAGACCGAGGAATATAATTAGCCTTTGTGCCTAGCGTATGTGTGTACTGCGAGAGCCTTCGACACTGTTGATACCTGGGCTGTCCTGGATTCCATGCAGAGATGTCTCATCGACTGCCGCTAAGTAAAGGTGATGAAATGTCTGTATAAGGCCGCAACAATGGTGGAACAGAGCAAAAAACCAATCCGACTGCGTCGTTGTGTAAGATAGGGAAACGTCATCTCTCCGAAACTGTTTACGAAGGCGTTGGAGGACGTTTTCAAATCGCTTGAATGGAAAGGACACAATCCCTTAAGACCATGATCTTATTACAAGTGCGTCGTACCCGCAATTACTTAGGGTGCCGAAACTTACCATAGGTCTAGGCTGGTTCACAAATTCAAGGTTTCTTAGCGTGCAATGGAAAGATTAATGCTCGGGGTTTCTCTGGTGGATCGAATTCGCAACGAAGCCAGAAAACTAAAGTCACTCACATTGCGTTGGAATCAAGTGGAAGTGGGCCGGCCACGGCTGTAGACGGATGATGGAGCAGACAATTGTTAGAGCGGAGACCGCGTATGAGAAAACATAGTGTGGGACGCCTTGCGGCACGATGGACCGATCTATTAAAGAAGGTGGTTGGCAGTAGATGGATGCAGACTGCTCCGGACCGGGATGGTAGGCGCTTTTTGGAAAAGGCTTACGTTCAGCAGTGAACAGCAATTCGGTCACCGACTACTCGCCTCTTTTACTAAAAAGATGTAAATTCTTTCTGACATACATGATGTTTTCGTAAATGTATTGACAAGGTACCGTCATGATAATAATAATCTTAAACAGTTCCCTAAGAGAATCGCGCCGGCGGAGATTATATATCGCTTTGATAGCCCTTTTCTGCAGAATAAAAATAGACTCGATGTCTGCAGCCCGTCCCCTTAGTAAAATACCGTAAGACATGATACTGTGAAAGTAACTAAAATAGACTAGTCTCGCGGTATCGACATCCGTTAGTTGGCGGATTTTTCTAACAGCATATGCTGCGGAACTTAGCCGTCCGGAAAAAGATGTTATATGAGGGCCCCATTGAAGCCTGGGGTCAAGCGTAATTCCTAGGAAAACCGTTTTGTCGACGAATTCTAGTTTTTCCTTGTTCAATAATATGTCACAATCACTGCTTTTGACATTAGGTAAGGCAAATCTTATGCACTTTGTTTTCTTTTCATTTAGAACCAAATTATTCGCCGTAAACCAATTTTGGACTTGCATTAGGGCATTATTTATGTCATTAACATTGTTCGTCCTTCTATTTATCTTAAAAATTAAAGAGGTATCGTCAGCAAACAACACCATAATCAAGATTTTGTTGCAATAAATAAGGTAAATCATTAATATATACCAAAAATAAGAAAGGACCTAAAATAGAGCCTTGGGGGACGCCCATTTTTACGTTTAATCCCGACGAATTGACACCGTATATGTGAACTAATTGCTGTCTATCATTCAAATAAGATTTGACTAAGTTTAACGCTGTTTTGCCTAGTCCGTAATGCCCGAGCTTCAGGAGTAATGTATCGTGATCAACACAATCAAACGCCTTTGAGAGATCACAAAAGACACCTATGGCATCCTGTGCGTCCTCCCACGCATTAAAGATGTGCTTTAGTAAGGTGACACCAGCGTCAGTTGTACAACGTCCTTTGGTGAAACCATACTGTTAATCATGTAAGATGTTATTCGTGTTAAAATGACTGAGCATCTGATTTAGCATTACTTTTTCAAATACCTTACTAAACACTGGCAACACGGATACTGGTCTATAATTATTTGAGTCTTTACCATCCCCAGACTTAAAAAGTGGTATTACCTTACTGAATTTCATTAGGTCCGGAAAGACTCCTTGATCGACACACAAATTAAATATTAAAGCTAAGTACGGCGCTACAGTCTCGATAATTGAAGTACAAACCTTGATAGACAATCCCCATAGATCTTATCGATCTACTCGTCACAAGGCTTGGATAGATACATGAAATCAAACAATTTTTAGTAACAATCAGTTTATTAAAGAACAACTATCACAATGGAATGGCGTTCATATTGTTTTCACCAAACCAAACCAAACCAATAATTATAAAAAATAATCAATAATTATATTTATTTTTCCTACTTCTCCGCTGTACTCTTCTGATTAATTTCGTTGCGGGATCCAAGACAGTTGAATCGTTTCTCCGGGACTCGTCGGGTTTCTTTAATTGGCGTTTTTCTGGTGGTCGCCACTGTTGATTCTGGCTTTCAGGAGTTGCAGTGGTTGGGAATATGTGGCGGGCTTGTCCCACAAAAAAAAAAAAAACCAAACCAAACTTTCCACAGCCCGGAACACAACAGATTTTGTGAGTCATCTTAAAAATATTGTCGTATCGCAGGGTAAATCAAGAGTCCAGGAAACAATGCCAGCCACACAGAAATAACTGAATCGTCGTAGTCCAATAAACAATGCCATAGTCTTACATAAATACTTGAGTCAGAGTCCAAAAATAGAAGCCAAGTCGTTAGGATCTAATGAAATACAGCGGAAAACACACGAATACAATACAAGAGCATTTGAATTTGACACAATTTGACATAACCGGCCGGCAACGGCAAGCTGCGGCAGGCATTCTTTGATGCCATAGCAAATACGTTTCGTTCTTCCAGCAGTTTAACTATCATTTTGGTTGAATTCCAATGTTTTCCTAAAAGTATCAAAGAAGTTGATAATTTTTTCCTGAAAATGATCACGCGGGCGTGCCATCGGGTGCTGATCGGTTAAAAAACACTAATCGTGCTGCTTAAAATGGAACGCTTTAAAATTTACAAAGTAGTGTTGTCTTTATTAAATATTAAATTAGTGATACCATGTTTTGAAAATTAATTTAGGACAGTGCCATCTATTGTTAATTTATCGAATATTACAGTTTGTGGTCACGTGATACTGGTCTAATGTTTTCTTCAGACTGTAAATAAAATAAAATAGCACTTTAGTCCGTAAGTTAAGTGACTTCACAATGAACAACGGTAATATTTTGTATAAAGATGTTTTTTTCACTAGTACAAATCGAGTTCAATGCCACTTTTAAGCAAAAAACTAGAACTATATGCCCTAAATTTGTATTTAGTGACTGGGCAATTATAGGAGTCAGAAAAAGTAAAGAAAGACTTTACGAACTTTATGGCCTTAAGCCTTTTATCAACACTGAAACTTTTAATAAGTATGTCGCTAGTTAGTCAAATTTTGTTTAAGAATACTTGTAAGGCAGCAAAGGCCTTATACATAAGCAACAAGGTTATATCAGCAGAAAACAAAATTATAACGGTTTGGAAAATTATCAATAATGAAACAAACAGGAACAAAAAACATTATAATGATTATACACTGCGGACTTCACGGGGACTCATAAGCGAAAACAAAGAAGTCACTGAAGAATTTGTAATTTTCTTTACCAGTATTCCAATCAAAACTACTGAAACCTTAAACTCCTCGCCCTCACTTTCTGTTGAATTATTGAAAGCAAACGTTTCAGCCTGCCCGATTGAGTTTAACTTTGAGCATATAACCCCAACTGTAATAATAAAAGCTTTTTCACCTCAGGCTATGTTGCCTCCTTGGCGCTACGTCACTGTGTGTTAGCGACCGTTTTCGGGGGCCCATTCATTAAGTGTGTAAGTCACCCCCTGCCATTTAAAAGCCGTGTATATTGTTAGTGGTCAGGCAGGGGCCAATAGTTCTTCTATAATGCACGATTATCAGTACACTAAACCACCCAAACCCATAGCGTTTCATCTTTTGTTTCCATATTCTGCAATAGTACTGCTCCAACCGGGGATTGTCCTTGGGAATACTTTCAGTGCATACAGGGATAATCGCCGGTTGGTGCCCCATTACATTTGAAATGTCTAACGGGGCCTCTGCGAGTTGGTTTCGGCCCCTCGGACGCCTACCAAAAGACCGGGTCTACAGAGACCCGAGAAAGTAAAAAAAAAAAAAAACTTTAATCAAATAAGGATCAAATTGACAGAAGATCTATGGGGTATGTCTATAAAGGTTTGTGCCTCCATTATTGACACCATAGCGCCGTATTTAGCTTTTATATTCAATCTGTGTGTAGATCAAGGGGTTTTCCCGGACCTGAAATACAGTAAAGTAATTCCTTTATTCAAATCCGGGGACAGCAAAGATAGTAATAACTATAGACCCATCTCTGTGTTGCCGGTCTTCAGCAAAGTGTTTGAAAAGGTAATGCTGAATCAAATGCTCAGTCATCTAAACCGTACTGTTTGTTATGTATAACAAACAGTACGGTTTCACCAAGGGGCGTTGTACAACTGACGCTGGTGTAACGTTATTAAAACATATCTTTAATGCGTGGGAAGAGGTGCAAGATGCCATAGGTATCTTCTGCGACCTGTCGAAGGCGTTTGATTGTGTGAGCCATGAAACATTACTCCTGAAACTAGAGCATTACGGACTAAGCAAAACAGCCTTGAACTTAGTAAAATCGTATTTGAATGATAGACAGCAGCTAGTTCATATAAACGGCAACAATTCAACAGGATTAATCGTGAAAATGGGGGTACCACAAGGCTCAATTTTGGGACCTTTCTTGTTTCTAGTTTATATAAATGATTTGCCCTATATTTTAGTAAATAAACTCAATATGGTGTTGTTTGCTGACGATACATCATTGATTTTTTAATTAAATAGACATGCAAACAATCCTGACGTTGTAAATAACGCCCTAATGAAGGTAAATGATTGGTTCACAGCTAATAATTTAGTATTAAATGAGAAAAAAACGAAGTGCATTCGATTCCCTTTACCAAATGTACCCTGCTCCATCTCTCCGCTGTGTAACCCTGCCGATAACCGACAGACTTGAGCTTCTTGGTGTTACATTAACACCCACCCTCAATTTTGGCCCCTTCATAGAGGCCAAGGCTCAAGTGGCTGCTAGAAAGTTGGGGATCCTGGCAAAGGTGAGACGGTACTTCACGCCGGAACAGCTTCTTAAACTGTATCAAGCGCAAGTTCGATCGTGTATGGAATACTGCTCTCATCTTTGGGACGGATCTGCCAGATACCAGCTTGATACCCTCGAGTCAATTGAAAAACGAGCCAAGAGGATCATCGGTGATGATAAGCTCGTCGAATTGAAGCTCCAAAGTCTTGAGCATCGACGCCGAGTTGCTAGCCTGTCGGTTTTCTATCGTTTACATTTTGGGGAGTGTGCGACGGAATTGCATAACTTAATTCCGCCAAGCCCGTTCCACCATCGGACCACAAGACATACGGCGATGTACCACCGGTACATGGTGGACATCCCACCTATACGCACAAAACGTTTTGGGAATACATTCATTGTGCGTACAGCTAAGGAGTGGAATTCCCTGCCTGAGTCTGTGTTTCCTGTTAGCTACAACCTGGGAGTCTCTAAGTCAAGAGTGAATAGGTTACTTCTAGGCAAGCGTGCTCCACCTTAGACCGCATCATCGCTTAACATCAGGTGAGATAGCGGTCAAACGTACGCCTATAAATATTTATAAAAAAAAAAAAAAATGTCAAAAGTAATAATTGTGACATAATATTGAACAGGGAGAATCTAGAATTCGTCGAAGAAACAGTTTTCCTGGGGATTAAGCTAGACTAAAGGCTACAATGGGGTCCTCATTACACATCTCTTGCAGGAAGGTTAAGTCCAGCAGCATATGCTGTAAGAAAAATTCGCCAGTTTACAGATGTTGAAACCGCGAGACTAGTCTATTTTAGCTACTTTCACAGTATAATGTCTTACGGTATTTTACAATGGGGACGGGCTGCGGACATCGAGTCTATTTTCATTTTGCAGAAAAGAGCCTTCAGAGCCATTTACCATCTCCGCCGGCGAGATTCTCTAAGGGAACTGTTTTAAGAAATTAGCATCATGACGGTCCCTTGTCAATATATTTGGTTTTGGTTGTGGTTTTGGTTTTCTTTATGTTTTTATTTTTGTTGGTGTACAATAAAGCATATATAAATAAATAAATAATAAATATTTTATGAAAATATCATGTACGATAGAAAGAATATACATCTTTTCAGTAAACGAGGCGACAGACATAACTATGTTACTAGAAATAGGAACCAATTAATCCAACCAGGTTTCAGACTTGCTAAAGTAGCAACATCTTTTATGGGATACTGTTAAAGTGTTATAACAAAATACCGCCACATATATTAGAACTGAATGAGACGAAATTTAAAAATTATATAAAACGCACACTATGCAAATAAGCATATTATAAACTAGGGTAATACATTGATGATAAAAATGCTTGGCTCAATGATTGTCCGCTCCACAGTGACTAAAGTGCCCAAACTTTGATGAACATGTGAAAACATTGTTGAACCTGCTGAAGATTGTAAGCTACCTTTGCACTGTATAGACTCATTCTCTTTTGCATTGTACAATTTTACTCAAAAATTATTTCGTAACGAATGTAACCATGATTTTGTAAACAATGACAACTGGTTTAAAAGAGTGTCCATGGAGTTTCTTGCACGTTCTTCTCCACAGGATCTACTCTTTGGAACGTGCAACTGCTGCGCTGGAGACGGGGTCGGTGGGTGTGTTATGTTGCAGAACAACCCGCAGCTCTTGTCGCTAGCGCGGCAGGATTAGCTTCATCTATTTGACTGACAGAACTTGACTATTCAAAAGTGCCTGTAACTGATCTATTTGAAATAAAGGATTTTGTATTTGTAACCCCTGTGGACAGTTATTAATTAGGTGAGAAACAGTTTTAACGTAATTATTTTGTTTTACAGATATATGGAATTTTTGTAAAAGAATCCAGAACGCCTCACTAGATAAAGGTGGTGTAATCCGGCTCCGAGCATTTACGCATACATTTTACGGTAATTATTGCTCCCACGTCGTCACCCTCCTGATCTAATCGCAGTTCAATCTGTGTGTACGCAGCGTGTCCTCCTCTTCATAACATTTCTGCCTGCCATTTCAGTAGTCAACTCGTTTCTAGCCATATCATCTTTCACACAGTTCATCCATATTTTCTTTGGTATTTCTGTACTGCTATAACATTCACAGTCATGCTCAGTGGCCTTAGCACCGTCTGGTGAAAACATCGGACTTTTTTCAATACAGTATATGCGAAAGTCAACGTGAACGCGCTCGGCAAATTTGTCCCTAAAACCATTTAAAACATACAATATTGAATATTGAATATTGCTAATCTTTCACTGCACATAGCGTGATTATATATATGCCTGTCCGTACCTATAAGAATTATTTGTGCAAACTTGCCAATCGACATCATACGCTTTATGATTTAACTATTTTATTTTTCATAATCACATCACATTATATGAAACTAATGTTTCAGTGGTAACCGATCCAGACGACGTTCTAACAGTAGCTAATTCATGTCTGAGTAAACCTTACATCTACGATTTTGCAAAGGACCAATGCAAGAATGGACTTGTCACAGCAGAACGTAAGTGAAAGGGAAATAAATGGTTTATGAAAAATAATGCATTACAGTCTTATCAACTCTACTAAACTAAATTTAAAATATTCTAGCTGAAAATTGATGGGGAGGTAGCTTAGAACCAGGAGACGGACATAGATAGTTTTTATCCCGAAAAGAAAGTCGTGTTTGTTACACTATTTATAACTAAAGAACGGCTGAATCGAGTAAGCTGAAAATTGATGGGGAGGTAGCTTAGAACCAGGAGACGGACATAGGATAGTTTTTATCCCGGAAATCCCACGGGAACGGGAATATCCCACGGGAACGGGAATTATGCGGGTTAAACGGGAGCGAAGCCGCGGGGGACAGCTAGTCTTCTTAATATATATAAATCTCGTGTCACAATGTTTGTCCTCAATGGACTCCTAAACCACTTAACCGATTATAATAAAATTCGCACACCATGTGCAGTTCGATCCAACTTGAGAGATAGGATAGTTTAAATCTCAAATTATAGTCGCAACTTTAATTTATTGCTAATTATTTGTCTGTTATTATTTTGACAGTCACAATATTATTTGTTAACTCCAAATAATTCTAACAGATGTCGATACCTTTCGACTGGGTTGAGTAAGTAATCAATAGATGGCGCTGCTATGGTAAATCTAACTCCTAAACCACTTAACCGATTATAGACGCAGACGAAGTTGCGCAGGTCAGCTAGTTTTATATAAGTTACTGACTGACTGATCGATCAACGCACAGCCGAAACTACTGGTCGTAGAAAGCTGAGATTTGGCGTGAAGGTTCCTTACACTCCGTGGAGGTGCACTAAGTGCACTAAAAGGATTTCTCGAAATTCCTATGGAAACTGTAAAAAGTGGGATATGCGCGTACGAAGTGTCGGGCGAGAGCTAGTGTTACATATATAATTAAATGAGATTCGTGAGGAACCCTTGCAAGCGAGTCGACTCGCTCTTGACTGGTTTGTCCAATTAACTTCATCTCTTGCCAAATCTCACCAAAATGGAAAATACATTTTGGTGAATTGACATGTCTAAATAATAACAGCCGCACAGGTCGATCTTCAAGGTTAAGCCACGCTTGCCGAGGTTGGTCTGTGGATCCTAACATACCGAGTTTCCTCCGTGCCTCGGAAAGCACGTTAAGCTGTTAGTCCCGGCTGTCATTTGGAGATCTTTGGCAGTCGTTACGGATAGTCAGAAGCCAGAAAATCTGACACCAGTCTTGCCAAAGAGTACCGTGTTACCCAGTTAATGGGTTGTGGAGGTCTGGTAGGCAGCCGCTCCACGTACAATACTGGTATTCAGCTGAATCCGGTTTGACTGGAAGTCGACCCCAATATAGTTGGGAAAAGGCTAGGCAGATGATAACATGTCTAACTTTAGCAATGTTTCAACGACAATCTTTGACTCAATTTGCGGGAGCTATTTCCACCCTGACCTTTCTGAATGTTTCATTTGGTAGTATTTAGACCACAAAGCAAATTGTGGAATACGCAGCTTATATTTCCGACTCGTATTGCAACCGTACGGTGGTGTCTGTGTCCAGGGGATAAGTTTAGGACCGGAAATCTTAATTTTCATGGAGAGATGTATTATATGGGTTTGGAATAAGTTGTTTTCAATGTTATCCCAGACCATCTCACGTGTTTCGTTTCTATTTCAGCGTCTATTTGGAAATTTTACCGCCGACTGTTAAATCCGGCGTTCAACCAACAAGTACTTAATACATACGTGAATGAAATGAACGTGCAAGCTCGAAGTCTTGTCTCTCAATTGGCTTTGAAAGCGGAAAAAGACCCTTTTGATGTGCGAAAGTTCTTCGTTAACTATATCTTGTCTACTGTTACTCGTAAGTATTACCTACTTTAAAAAAATATATAAAACACGCCTGCTATGTCTAAAAATGAAACAACTTTTTTATTGGGCTTAGTAGGCGACTCGGCCGCTGAGTCTCGTCCGATCCGGCCGAGACAGGAATTTCATTATTATTCATATTTTTGAGTGGTGTTTCGAACGAATCCTTTTTTAGAGGCAAAGTATCGGCAGACACATAATTAAATAATACATAATTATTTTACTTTGTCGCCATGGATAAATTAAATTATCAAATGGATTAACTGAAAAAGGTAAAAATAATATTAATATTAGCGAATAGCGCCTGTCTGATAGAGAAAGTCTTTGCACAACATGATCGGCACAAATATTGTTACTTTCTATATAATTTAGTAATTTTTGGCGGAGGAGGTCGCAGTTCTAACCTAACCAAACTTAACCATTTTTCTTTTAATAATATTTTTGTGGACAAATTAATGTGTTAAAATTAATGATGTACTTCAAATATAAGTATACCTACATTTAAATTTATAATTCTTTATAAGAAATCATTTGTGAATTTAAAATTTGATTAGTTATGATTTGATATTTTAAAATTACATCTAGCAACTTTTGATCAGTCGTTCATTTGATGCCACATACATTGGGATTCTAATTTTTTTCTAAATAAAACTTTTGTTCATTTAAATTTTGTTATTTCGTTTATTGTTCTTCTTTAATTTGCTCAGAAAAGTTTTGATTATCTAATATGCAGCCGTTTCAATTGATATATAAGACTGATTATTGTGATTTATCATGTTTACTGTTGATTGTTGTAATTAAACTTTATCTCTTTCTAAAAATTCCCTGACTTTTACTTTAATAATAAGTATAAGATTTTTCATTCTGACTGTACAAAATTTGCTTTAAAAAAAGGATAGTCCGAAACACCACTCAAAAATATTAATAATAATGAAGTTCCTGTCTCTGCCGGATCGGACGAGATTCAGCGGCCGAGTCGCCTACTAAGCCTTTTATTGCAGTCGGGGGACAGTAGGTACTCTGTAACATTTTTATAAGGGTTGTTTTTTATTTCATACCTTTTAGTAGCCAAACGATATTTTACTTGAATAATAAGTAATGCGAAAGTAAGTCGTTTTTTAATTGATACTACATTGATACTGATTTTTGAAGTGATTGACTACATTGACAGACTTTTTATAACGTGGATCTGAAACATCCTCAGTCATACATAAATTAAATAAAAAAACGATCGAATGGAGACGGATATGCTTTCATACAATTTTGGGCCCGGATGTAAAAAGATGAAATTAGTTTCAATTAATAACTACTATATTAACAAACAATCACTGAAAATTTTGCAGATTTTGGCAATCTGTGAGCCGAGATAAAAGATATTTAAGAAAAGTGAGGTTATGTAACAGCCGATTTTTGTAGTGCAATTATCATTTTTACCCGACTGCCGAAGGAGGGTAATGTGTTTATCAGTATACGTATGTATGTTAGTATGTATTTTCGTTTTTTTCCCATGTAGCGTTCTAGAGACCAAACGCGTAGATAAGCAGATTTTGATGATTCTTACGTCAATCGATTCTTTAAAAAAAATTGAAAATCGGTTCAGTAGTTTTCTCGCCATTTGGAAACATACACCTTACGATGTACTATCTATACTAATATTATAAAGCAGAAGAGTTTGTTTTTTTTTGTTTGTTTGGTTGAACGCGCTAATCTCAGGAACTACTGGTCCGATTTGAACAATTCTTTCATTGTTAGGTAGCCCATTTATCGAGTAAGGTTATATATCACGCTAAGGCAAATTGGTTGCGCTGGTTAGCTAGTTTTATTATATGTATCGATGAAACAAAGGTAACTCAGTAAATCAGTAACCACCACATTTGCTGAGGTTAAGCTCCGTACCTCCTCTAAATGGCCTCCACCACAATTGACTAATCGGCACATATTTGGCGAGGAATCTTGTTTAAGGTGGAAGCGCCAGGGTAGCCCGCGAAATTCAAATATTTTTGTTTTTTTGCAATTTGCCGGTCAGTGTGAAGCTGTATGTTGAACAAAATACGATTCGCGGCCGTAACACATATTTATGTAAATAATAATACCCATTTTAATTATCAATATAAAACTCTAAGTTCATCAATTCGATTGAATGACTTTTTTACGAAATAACAAACAACAATCGAGTTCTATGAACTTAGAAGGTTATATTGATGATTCAAGTGGTTATAATCCTTTAGATAAATGCTCTTTACGATCGCGAACTGTTTACACTGATCTGATTTCAAAAAACATAAAAATATTTGTTTTTCGCGGGCTACCCTGGAGCTTCCACCTTAAAATTCGAATTACAGTTCGAAGTATAAAAACGAATGTATTTAATAGTGTTTTTTTTTTTTCAAATTTAGAAAGAGGCTGTCGACGGTGCCCCGCAACTTTGTGACTTGGGGCTCCTATTTCTGTCAATGTTCTTTATTGTAACCTAACTGTGGTGCCCTTGCGTTCTGAGTTCTTCTTGGGTCACGTGACACGGAGATTTTATGCGATTCCATTGGTTAAAATTTCTCCGTTTCTCCGCTACGCTGCCTCGCTCCGCTCCGCTGCTCGAGTGCTAAAGTGCGTTCAGATATTCACCTTATAAAAATCTGTTTTCTATTTTCCAGGGACTTTGCTCGGACTGAATACACAAGATCAAACCATAATAGCTACAGATTATGCAAAAGCAGTTGAAGGTTTATTTACTCTATATTCAGAAAGATTTACAAAAGTGTGGTTGCATTTACCGTTCTTATTCGACTGGAGTGCATTGAAGCGCAAACAAACTGTACTTGTGAAGAAAGTGAAGAGCATCACAGATAGTGTACTATGCTTATTTACACGATCCTTTTTATCATCTACTATTAAGATACCGTTTGTAATTACTCTGTTCAAGCACAGCTTCTGACAGTGGGGTCCTAGGTTTGGATTCCAGGATCGTTAACGTAGCGCGTAACGTACGATTTTAGATTTTCTATTAGTGGTTGCTACAAGAATACATAGTAGTCATACTAACCACGGATACCAACTTATACTAACTTATATTTTAAAGATTATTTAAAAATGCCATTGTATGCTTCAAACAATCAATCTTAGATTTCCTTTTTCACAGTTTGCCAGACTTTCGAGGGGCCCAAAGTCGTTTCTCTTTTCATAACTTTGAAATACTTTCAGGTTATAAATAAAAGAAGATCAGAGTTGGTGACAAACACATATGACGACTCTACACTTGGTAAGCAAATAAAATTCATGTCAGTACTTACGCTCATAGGCCTTGTTTTGCTTATAAAATTTTCCGTGCAATAATGGAGTTTCGGCTTAGTTTCGGTTTTGGCTACCATCCGGCTTTACGCCCGAACCGAAACTCGAATCGAATCGCGAGGTTTCGCGTTGCGATTGGACTTATGCGATACAATGAGCTACGAGCAATAATACTATCATTTTGTCGCCTCCGCGCTCAGCTGTGAGTCGTTGAAATAATACAAAGTAATTTTGTATTGCACCTAACTTTATAGTACCTACAAATAATATGAAAGTTACCTTTCGGTTTTGGCCGTACATACTTGTTTCGGTCGAATACTAGTGTAAAACTATACAGCAAACATTATTTTTCAGACAAATTTAAACCAGCTTTAGATAAAATGCTGCACATGGCTGAAGAACAAGATACCATCACTGACGATGATATCAGAGAAAACCTGGATACTCTAGTAGCGGCTGCTTACGATACTACATCTGTGGCTTTGACACTTACATTGATAACTATAGGATCACACCGAAAACTACAGGATAGAATTTATAACGAGTGAGTATCTAACGATTGTAAGCCATTTAAGTAAGCAGGGCCTAGAAGACGATGGCGTGCCGACTAAGACGCATTCATGGCTGTTTGATCGGGGAAAGCAACACAATTGGAAGAGTTTTAATAATATAATAATTTATTCAATAGGAAGTATGTAAATGGCATACAGAGTAGTCTTACACACTAAAAAAGGAAAACAGTGCATTCAGTCTAAAGTGGGTCATAGGACTCCCTTTCCTAAACTAGGCAGAAATTCTGTCTATATCTTAGGAAAGAATATCCTGTTGAAGGGGGTCGTATTACGGTAACAAAATAAAAAAACTGGTACGTGCAGTAGGCGAACAAAGTACTTTTGTTAAATAATTATGAGTATAATGTGTGTGTATTGGTGTAAGTTTGTGTGTATGAGAGTAAGTATATGTGTGTTAGGTTTTAAGGATATAGTATGTGTAAGCATATCTCATTTAATGTGTTGTAGTTAGCAGCTCCTCGGTATCGTTATATGTTAGTGTCTGAAGCCAGGAATTTAGTTTCTTCTTTACCTCACACTTAGTCAAGGCGTATATATTAAAAAGAAGAGGTTTGAGGGCTTTATTATATAGCCTAGCACTTAGACCATTAAACTGTCGTCTTACAAAGGCGGTCCTGCAAGAGACGGTAGCACATAACGGAAAACCACAGCGCCGCTGACACAGAAGCTGCTTAATAGGGAATATGCATGCGATTTTTTTATTTGCAATATAAAATATTTATTAGCTCTAGTAAACAATCATGAAATTATTTTTTAAATACCTTCATCATTTATTAAGTTATAAAGCTTCAAAGACTACAGTTAGAAAGAGAAGTCCGATACGTAATGTGACGTCAAATTACACGACGACTATACAGCTGCCATAGAAAACAGCGTTTTCGCGAGAGGGACAGATATATTTGTTTAAAATAATTGTATCTCGTTCGTTTTTCGAAAAATTTAGATTCTAATTTCACAGTTAGTATTATATTTTCCAATACTTTTAGATAAACTGTTCCGATCATAAATACTTTTTTCATGCATATTCCCTATTGTAGGAAATCATAGTGTTTGTAGAGGATCGTTCTTAGGATATACAATGGGCTTTTGTCCTGAAAAAATCTAATTAGTCCGTCAGTGAGATTTTCAAAAAATATTTGACACGTATTTTTTCTTTTGTTACGGGAACCAAAATTTACGAAGTTTCGACGCTTTTAAAATTCTCTATACGTCACGCCCTGGCATAATTTTTAGCGGGTTGTGACGTCACGAGCCCCCACTCCCGAGTTTTGATGCTTTTTATCCTTGTCAATATTCATTGATTTAAAAAACAAAAAAATCGTGTCCATTAATTTTCAATACTTTAACTGACGGACTAAATAGTTTTGCAATTTGTGGATGATTGATGACAAAGGTCGTTTATATCACTTTCCTCTTCGTTGCCTTTACAATTACGTGATATAAAACTTTGTGCTTTGCTAATAGATTTGTAATAGGTTGATTCAAAATCGCTCTTCTCTAACATTTGAGAGTCAACGTCATCCACTAGACATTCTATTTTTAACTGCACCTCATCATAGTGATCATACAATGATTCCATTTTATTAATACGCAATTGTAATTCACATACCTCTGTTTGGCCTAATGACTTATCTAGTCCGCATATGAGCGTGTATTCCGTCCGCTAGCGCCGCCAATCGTTTTTTATTATTTGTGGTAAATTTAAGATACGTAGATAAAAAACCGCTCTGTAGTGCACTGAAGAAATGTATTTATTATGTTTTGAGAGTTATGTTTTGTACTTTAGAACATAAATAGTTGCCAAAGTCGATATTTTTGCTAAAAGTGGCCACTTTTAGCAATAATTGCCGTTTTGGCTATTTAGCCATGAGTTATGTATTAAAAATAGCTGTCTAAATAGCTACCCCGTTTCTTAATCAGCTCCTTTAGCTCCTCCCTGTCAGTCATTCTGGAAGGCGAGTGTGTGGTCAACCTGGAATTTATATAATAAAACGATCAATTAATGCTAAATTACCTACTTCCTATATCATTCGATTGGAATTAAATTAAAGACAATATAGATGGGTACCTAAATCAAAAGGACAGTCATTAATAAGATTGCAATACGCTTAATAAATCAATTAATACCTAACCTATGTGTATTTCCCCAATGCTAGGACAATCTTTAAATAAAATTTGATCAATATTTAATAAATTCATAATTAAGGTACGTATGAGAATAATACTAAAATATTATGAGATTAATTATACTACATTCATTAAATCATTACATATAAAATTACTCTGATTGCGATTCCATAGCAAAATATTCGACATAACCATCAAAATTGAACAGTTGGACTTTGGACTCAGACGTTACAATATTATGTACGTGTGTTTTGAATAAAATTCAATTTTTTTATTTTTTTTTATACAAAACGGGGAAAATCTTGGCCCAAATCTCACCTGATGGAAAGTGATGATGGAAGGCCGAAGATGGAAGCGAGTTTCACCCGGAATCCTCTTACACAGAGGAACTGGCTATCATACCTCTAACTGCCGGAACACAACAATGCTGTTAACATTGTTGTTATGGCGACAGACTTAGACATGATGGTGGTAGCTTGCCAGGCGGACTTAGAACAAGTCCTACCACCAACCAAACCGAGCGAAATATTTGCCCCCGCTGGAAATCGAACCCAGGACCTCTGGGTCTGAATCAGGTGGTATAACCACTAGACCACGGAGGCGGTTAGTGTCACCTGTTTAGCACCACCCGGGAACCACGTGTAGGGATTCACTGAAGGGTATTCTCCTACGGACGCGGGTGACTCGGCCCCCAAAAACTACTGTACTGGTACTGACCTTTTGCACTGAAACAACACTATTTAATACTACCTGATATAGAGAGTACTGGGAGAAATAAACCAAATTTGGTCTCAGGCTCAACACTGTAACCTTGCCGTGATGCAATCGCCTTTAGCCAGTCTTGTCTTCAATAATATTCCACTTTTGATTATTGTGATTGTTTCTTCACTGATTCCGATTAGTTTCTATCGAATCCGGCTCGTAGGACCATGTTATGGGAAAATCAGGAGTATAATAATGAAAACAGCTTGTTCCGTGAATCGATGTAATGAATCTGCCCAATTTTTAACAAAAAAACATAAAGCTAACTGACGGTTGTGATAAAAGTAACTATGATCGCTCCTATTATAAATGAGGAGACAATTGACAACGACATGGTGTGTTTGTAGCAATATTTTCGTCAGGCGCGTCATATCTGAACAAAGTTCAATATAAGACCTTTTTAATTAGTCCAAACACGGCTAGGATATGATATTCCATCATGGAATGCTAATGCCTATCTTCGGGCTTCATCATCAGACCTTGAAACTTAATCGTGGTCAAAGTTCATTATAAGACCTTTCTAATTAGTCCAAACACGGCTACGATACGATATTCTACCATGGCATGCACTGGCCTATCTTCTGGCTTCATCATAAGATCTTGAAACGTAATCGTGGTCAAAGTTCATTATTAGACCTTTCGAACAAGTCCAAACACGGCTACGATACGATATTCCATCATGGAATGCCAGTGCCTATCTTCTGGCTTCATCATCAGATCTTGAAACGTAATCGTGGTTCAAGTTCAATATTAGAACTTTCGAACAAGTCCAAACACGGCTATGAAATGATATTCCATCATGGGATGCCAGTGCCTATCTTCTGGCTTCATCATCAGACCTTGAAACTTAATCGTGCTCAAAGTTTATTATAAGAGTACCTTTCTAACAAGTCCAAACACGGCTAAGATACGACATTCAATCATGGGATGCCAGTGCCTATCTTCTGGCTTCATCGTCAGACCTTGAAACTTAATCGTGGTCCAAGTTCATTATAAGACATTTCTAACAAATCCAAACACGGCTATGATACAATATTCTATCATGAAATTCCAGTTCATATTCCGGCTCCATCATCAGATCAGTTCGACAGTACCATATTATTGTATTGTCATCATAACTACATACAGCTTCCAATTTTCAATAACGATCCTTGGAAGATGGTTAAATTACCTTAGATTCCTTATCATAGTTACAATCATACAGGTCGACCTAATAAAAGCGTGTTAAAAAACATGATCAATTTTTCATTAATTTCAGGATACAAGAAGTACTTGAAAATAAAGATGTTCTAACGAAAGATGATCTGCCAAACCTCGTGTACTTGGATGCGGTGATCAAAGAGGTACTGAGGTTGTATCCCAGCGTTCCAATTATCGGAAGAAACATTGACAAAGATGTTGTACTGAGTACGTAACTTCTCAACTGTAATCTTTAATGTCTTATTCAACTAATGATGACCCACTCTGCAGAGAGCAACCTGCTTCACGCACTACTGTCGTGGAACGTGCACCTTTTTCGTCGATACTACTTTTTTAATACAGTTGCTCAAAAAGTGGTGTATTGCAGGGACGTATAGCGTTCGGGATGTGGGCTATTACATACTAGTGTTTTTTTTTACCTTTCCCGAACACGTGCGTTCTCTTTCCCAACTGTCAAAATAATGTCTATTAAAAAAAAAACAACCATGTTGTTTATACTAAAGAGTTTTTGTGATATTTCTTAAAGAAGCTACTAATTTATTTCAATATCAGATTTAATGATTTAATTGAATGAGTTAGGTTAGGTTTTCTACGGTTTCTACGGTTGGCGCCATTTTCCAGAAATTTTCTTTGCGAGTTTAGTTGTTTGTTGTGTTTTTATTATTTTATTAAATTGCTTCATTTTTTCGCAACTGTATTAAAAAAAGTCGTTCAGTATACCTGCGGAACCGTCATTGCAACTTGTTCCGACTGTCAACCCTCGCCTTCGGCTGCGCCTCTGCTGGGGCAGACATTTGTCGGAACTATTTGCAATGACAGCCTTTCCGCACTTGTAATGAAATACTATACGTCTTCCCTACTTCTTGATTCTTACCCTTACCGCTGCCACTGTGGAGAAGTTGTCAACAGCCTCGGATACCAGGGTCTTTCATGCAGCCGCAGCGTGGCACGCGATTATTAACGACAATTTCTGCCTGCTACTTTTTTGCCTAGACTTAAGAGCCGGCTTGCCACTTCTTCGTTTCATACATCCAATGTTACAACAAAATACCTTGTGACATTTAGAATTAAATGAAAAAAAAAAAAAAATTATGTTAAAAGCACACTATGTATTTAATACAAATTAGATGATTATATTCAAGATAAGAATACTTGGAAACATGCTGGTCCTGCTCCATAGGACAATCTAGGGTGTATGTAGTCTGTCTCAAAATACAAAATGTTTTTATTGGGAACAACATAAGGAACCAATTCTGTTAGTACAACTTACACACCATGGTTAGTAAAACAAGTTTAAAAAATAATTAATGAGTCATGTAATTACGAGGCACTTCATGCGGACAATGACTTCTCATGAAATGCCTAATGAATGACTTTTATATAATATACTAGCTTCTTCCCGCGACTTCGTCTGCGTAGACTTTAGAACTGGTGTGCAACTTAATTGCCGCACATTATCATTCTTGTAATTGCATCTTCATGATTCTGGTATCCAGATAGTGAGTCCCAAAATTACTTCGACATGTTTGTGGTCCCTTGGAAGGTACTTGTGAATTTTTAGCACTCACAATTCTGGTCGAAAAATATATCAATTGTCTGGTTTCTGTATCTACTTGTAAATCTGTAGCGCTCATAACTCCAGCCTTGGCAATACTTTGACATGTTTTTGGTCTCGCCCGGCGCTTTTAAATCCTAACCTCTCACAATTCTAGGCCCGAAAATATTGCGACATGTTTCTGGTCTCCTGGTAATTGTAAATCTTTAGCTCTCATATTTCCAGCCCGGAAAAAACTTCGGCATGTACCTGTTCTCCTGTTAATTTTAAATCCTAACTGCTCAGAATTTCAGCTGCGAAAAAATTTCAACATGTTTCTGCTCTCTTAGTACTTGTGAATCTATAGCTTTCACCATTCCAGCTCAGAAAAATTCTTGCGCAAAATATTTTGAATAACTCCAGGTAGGTATTGTGAATCTTTGGCGCTCATAGTTTTAGCCTCAATATTACTTCAACATGTTTCTGTTCTCCTGGTAGGTATCTTTTAAATCCTAATTGTTCACCATTACAGAGTCAGAAATACTTCGATATGTTTCTGGTTACCTTGGTGCCTTTGAATCCAAACCGCTTGCAATTAAAGCCCAAAAAAAACCCATCCATGTTCCTTCAGTGCCCTTTGTGTTCCGGAGCCACGGTATCTCTTTCGAATAGTCCCGCGACTCCGGCAGGCTTTGGACCTCGGAAATACTTTGATGTGTGTGGTCTCCTGATACTTGTGAAACTTTAGCGCTCACAATACCAGCCCCAAAACTATTTGGATATGTTTCTTCTCTCCTGGTACTTGTGAGTCTTATAGTGTTCACAATTTCAGCACAGTAAAACTTCGACATGTTTCTGTACTCCTGGTGAAAAAAATCTTGCTCAAAAATACTTAAACATGTGTCTGGTCTCCTGGTACTTTTAAATCCTAACCTCTCACAATTCTAGGCCCGAAAATATTGCGACATGTTTCTGGTCTCCTGGTAATTGTAAATCTTTAGCGCTCATATTTCCAGCCTCAGAAATACTATGGTATACTCTAATAATCTGGTACTTTTGAATCGCTAGCAATGAATGCCATCTATTTTCCAGTACAAGAAAACTACCCTGAATACTTTGACATGTTTCTGCTCTGCTGGTACTCGAGAATCTTTGGCACTCACAAATTCAGCCCTGGAAATACTTCGACATGTTTCTGCTCTCCTGTTACTTGTGAATCTTTAGCGCTCATATTTCCAGCTTCGAAAGTACTTGGAATGTTTTTTTTTTGTAATATTAGTATGATTGTGGTGAGTTATAAATATAAGAACGCAGTGCTCGTCTCGTCACGTCTCGTCTGGTCTCGTCTCGTCTCGTCTCGTCTCGTCTCGTCTCGTCTCGTCACGTCACGTCACGTCACGTCTCGTCTAGTCTCGTCTCGTCTCGTCTCGTCTCGTCTCGTCTCGTCTTATTTTCAAGAAAAACTGGACTATTGAAGTCCTACTATCCTACTAATTACTTATTAGTGCTTGTAAATCTTTAGCGCTCACAATTCCGGCACCGAAAATATTTCGAAATGTTTCTGCGTTCCTGGTACTTGTGAATCATTTACAATTTCCAGCCCTAAAAAAACTTCGTTCGTCGTGTTTCTGGTACTTGTGAATGTATAGCGCTCATAATTTCCAGCAACTGAAAACTAAACTTTCAGATATTTCTCTCCTGGTATTTTATTTAATCTCAGATACATTAAAATACCAGGAGTAGCGCTCGTAATTTTCTGGCCAAATACCTCGACATGTTTCTGCTCTCCTGGTACTTGTGAATGTTGTGCTAGTGTATGATATAATTTCAACACGATGTCAACAAAACTTTGTTACAATAATTTATTATTTTTAAAAGAGTGTCCGTGGAGTTTCTTTCACGTTCTCACAATTCCAACCCTGAAGATACGAGTATTTAAAGATATGTAATCCCGGTACTGGGGATTCTTTTGCTCTGACAATTCCAGTCCTGGAAATACTTCGACATTTTTCTGGTCTCCTGGTATTTAATTCTTAAGCAACGCTCACAATTTCATCCTAAAAACACTGATTGATATATTTCTAGTCTTTTTACTTGGAAATCTTTAGCATACATAATTTCAGTCCGAAACTTTACTTTTAAATTCAAACTGATCACAATTCCAGCGCAAGAAATACTTTAACATGTTTCGTCTGGTCGCCCGGAAAATTTTTCGACATGTCATGTATGACTCCTGGTAAAAAAACAATTCTTGCTCAAAAATACTTTGACATGTTTCTGGTCTCCTAGTACCTTCGAATCTTGGGGGCTACTCTCTAAGCCCGAAGTCCGTAGTTTTCGGGTTTCATTGCAGGCGGGGGCACATTCTGCTCTGATTCACCTAAGGACTTACGATTAGCCTCAAATCCGAACTAAGAATGAATTACAACACGATTTTATAGTAAACTAGCTTCTTCCCGCGACTTCGTCTGCGTAGACTTTAGAACTGGTGCGCAACTTAATTGTCTCATATTGTTATTCTTGTAATTGCATCTTCATGATTCTGGTATCCAGATAGTGTGAGTCCCAAAATTACTTCGACATGTTTCTGCTCTCCGGATACTTGTGAAGTTTCCAGCCCTGAAAAAACTTCGGCATGTTGCTGGTCTCCTGGTACTTGTGAATCTATAGCGCTCGTAATTCCGGCCCCGGAATGCCTGGACATGTTTCTGCTCTCTTGGTACTTGTAAATGTATAGCGTTGCTTCGACATATTTCTGATCTCCTGGTACTTGTGAATCTAAAGCGCTCATATCAAGCCCCAAAAAAACTTCCGAAATGTTACTGCTCTCCTGGTACTTGTGAATCTATAGCGCTCGTAATTCCGGCACCGGAATACCTCGATATGTTTCTGCTCTCCAGGTGAATCTGTAGCGCTCAGAATTCCAGTCCCGAAAATACTTCGAAAAGTTTCTGCTCTGCTAATAAAAAAAAACTTGCCCAAAAATAATTTGACATGTTGCTGGTCTCCTGGTACTTGTGAATCTTTTAGCACTCGTAATACAATTCTAGCCCGGTAAGCAATTTCGACATGTTTCTGTTCTCCTGGTACTTTTGAATCTGAAGTACTAAGGTAGCAGAAACTTTGTACTTCCACTTCTTCCTCTGTCTCCATTAAGTCATGTATGTTACCGAGATAAAAAGTAGCCTATGTGTTATTTCAGGATGTGACCTACATATGTGCCAAATTTCATCTAAATCCCTTCAGCCGTTTTTGCGTGATTGACGGACAAACATCCAAACATACAAACATGAACGCTTGCAATGAAAGCCAATCTATTTTCCAGCAAAAAAAAAACCTGACCAAAAATACTTTCACATATGTCTGCTCTCCTGGTACTCGAGAATCTTTGGCGCTCACAAATTCAGACCCGAAAATATTTCGACATGTTTATGCTCTCCTGGTACTTGTGAATCAGAAGTACTAAGGCAGCAGAAACGTCTGATTTCCACTTCCTCCTCCGCCGCCATTAAGCTATGCTTTTTTTCGGGATAAAAAGTAGCCTATGTGTTATTCCAGGATGTGAACTATATGTGTGCCAAATTTCATTCAAATCCCATCAGCCATTTTTGCGTGACTGACGAACAAACATACAAACATACAAACTTTCACATTTATAATATTAGTAGGATAACTATCAAATCGTATTGTCATGTATTCTGAGTGGTTAGGTTTGAACATTGAGCGCTAATAACAGACGCCATGTTTCTGCTCTCCTGGTACTTGTGAATCTAAAGTGTTCAGTTTCCAGCCCTGTAAAAACTTCGACATGTTTCTGGTATGCAAGTGAAAAAAAATCTTGCTCAAAAATAGTTTGACATGTTTTTGGTATCCTGGTACTTCTGACTCTCTAGCACTCTTAATTCCCCGGAAAAAACTTCGATATGTTTCTGTTCTCCCGGTACTTTTGAACCCATACCGCTCACAATTCCAGCGCTGGAAATATTTTAACATGTTCCTGGTTTATTGGTACTTGTAAATCTTAGCGCTCACAGTTCTAGCTCCGAAAATATTTCGACATGTTACTGCTCTCCTGGTAATTTGTGCTCACAATTTTAGTCAAAGATGTAATACTTAGACTTGTTTACTGGTCTCTTGACTTGAGATTCTAACCGCTCACAACTTCAGACCAGGAAATCTTTTCGACATGTTTCTGGCCTTAGAATAGTTAATAACGGGATTGCTACATGTACCTTTTTATTTGCACTGTTGCACTGTTCCGATGTTTTGGCCTCCTGGTACTTTTATGAATCTTTAGCGTACACAATTGTAGTCCAAAAATACTTTGACATGCTTCTGGTCTCCTGGTACTTGTAAATCTATAGGGCTCCTAATTCCGATTTCCCGGAAAAAACTTCAACATGTTTCTGTTCTCCTGGAACCTCTGAATCTTAACTGCTCACAATTCTAGCGCCTCCCTCCTGGTACTTTTGAACCCTAAGCGCTCATTATTCTAGTGTCGAAATACTTCGACATGTTTCTGCTCTCCTGGTTTCTTGTGAATTTTTACCGCTCACAATAGTAGCCCTAAAAATATTTTTTCATTTCCTACTCTCCTGGTACTTGTGAATTTACAAATAGCGCTCAGAATTCCAACCCCGAAAATACTTTGACGTGTTTCTACTCTCCTGGTACTTGTGAATCTATAGCGTTCACAATTTCCAGAACGAAAAAACTTCGACATGTTTCCGGTCTGCTGGTAAAAAAATCTTGCTCAAAAATACTTTGTCATGACATGATGTGTTTGGTCTCCTAGTACTTGTGAATCTATAGCACTCATAATTCCAACCCCAATAATACTTTGACATGTTTCTGGACTCCCTGGTACTTGGGAATCTTTAACGCTCACGATTCCAGCCACAAAAATACTTCAATATGTTTCTGTTTTCCTGGTACTTGTGAATCTTTAGCGCTCATATTTTCAGCCTCAAAATTACTTCAACATGTTTTTGTTCTTCTGGTATTTTTAAATCCTAACCGCTCACAATTTCAGCCCCAAAAATACTTCAACGTCTTTCTGTTCTTCTGGTACTTTTGTATCATAACCGCTCAAAACTCCGGCGCCGGCAATACTTCAACATGTTTCTAGTCTTCTGGCACTTTTGAATCCTAACGGTCTGCCAATGAACATGTCAAAGTTTTCTTGGGCTTTAATTGCAGACATCCTACTAATATTATAAATGTGAAAGTTTGTATGTTTGTATGTTTGGATGTTTGTCCGTCAATCACGCAAAAACAGCTGAAGGGATTTGGATGAAATTTGGCACATATATAGGTCACATCCTGGAATAACACATAGGCTACTTTTTATCCCGGTAACATACATGACTTAATGGAGACAGAGGAAGAAGTTGAAGTCCAAAGTTTCTGCTACCTTAGTATTTCAGATTCAAAAGTACCAGGAGAACAGAAACATGTCAAATTTTTTTACCGGGCTAGAATTTTATTACGAGTGCTAAAAGATTCACAAGAACTAGGAGACCAGGAACATGTCAAATTATTTTTGGGCAAGATTTTTTTAGAGCCGAAACTTTTCGAAGTATTTTAAGCACTGGTTTTTTTTTTACTATTGGTAGGCAAACGTTTGACCGCTATCTCACCTGATGTTAAACGATGATGCGGTTTAAGGTGGAGCACGCTTGCCTAGAATTCCGTTACAGATTCACAAGTACCAGGAGAGCAGAAACATTTCGGAAGTTTATTTAGGGCTTGAATTTATGAGCGCTTTAGATTTACAAGTACCAGGAGATCAGAAATATGTTGAAGCATTTTCCGCGTTGGAATTGTGAACGCTATATTTTCACAAGTACTAGGAGAGCAGAAACATGTCGAAGTATTTTCTGGGCTGGAAATTGTGAATGCTATAGATTCGCAAGTACCAGGAGAGCTAAAACATGTCAAGGCATTTCGGAGCTGGAATTACGAGCGCTACAGATTCAGAAGTACCGGAGAGCAGTAATATCTCGAAGTATTTTCTGGGCTGGACATTCAAATTCAAACTCAAACTCAAACTCAATCATTTATTTCAATTAGACCATTTACAGGCACTTTTGAATTGTCAAGGTCGGTCGGTCCAAAAAAAAAGATGAAGCTATTTGCACGTTCCAAAGCGTAGATCTCTATGGAGAAGAACGTGCAAGAAACTCCACGGACACTCTTTTAAATCAATTGATGTACTTAATACAAAAATCATGGTAACATTATCTTTGATCGCTTCTATATGTGAGGACAATGCAAAGAACAAGAAAGTATATAAAACAATTCAAAAAACAATACAGATTATAAAATAAGCCAGTGGCAGGTAAGAGATGACCAGTCTCAACAGACGGCGCCCGTTCACGAACATGACGCGTGTATCAGCACCATCTAGCTCAACCATTTTGAAGGGAACCAAATGATCCAACACACGCGCCACCATCAGCGAGACGTTTGTGTGAGCATGACAAGCTCTCAACTGCCACGCTCGTTCATGTCAAACAAGTTTAATAAACAAAATCTTAAATTAATTACATATGCAAATGGTTCCATAGTACTCACATTTACAAACATTTGAAAAAATGAATCTACTACAAAACTATGGTTTTCAATGGCCAAGTACCTAAAAAACGAAAAATAAAAACAAAATGAAACTGCATGAATGCGTAACTTACTTCTTAGCAATTCAATATTGCAAAGAAAGAATAAATAAGTACATTATACTATAGGAGAACAAAAAAAGGGTAAGCATTACTTCCAAATTTTAAATATAAAAAAAAAAACTAAAAAACTATATAGTGGATCCATGCAGCTATGGCTGTGGAGCAAGACCAGCATTTAACCAAGCATTTTTATCATGGATATAATCTTCCAATTTATAATATGCTTGTCTACATAGTGTGCGTTTTATGCATGTTTTAAATTTACTCTCATTTAGTTCGAGAATAGCGAGTGGTATTTTATTATAAAATTTAACACAATATCCCATAAAAGAAGTGTGTACTTTAGCTAATCTGAATCGGGGTTGATCTAATTTGTTCGATTTCTAGTATTAAAATTATGCCTATCACTAATTTTGCTAAAAAGATGAAGATTTTTCCGAACATACATTATGTTTTCATATATGTATTGACAAGGTACTGTCATGATATTAATATCCTTAAACAGTTCCCTTAGGGAATCTTGCCGACGGAGATTGTATATGGCTCTGATAGCTCTTTTCTGCAGAATAAATATAGACTCGATGTCTGCAGCACGTCCCCATAATAAGATACCGTAAGACATGATACTATGAAAGTAACTAAAATAGACCAGCCTCGCGGTATCTATATCAGTAAATTGACGGATTTTTCTGACAGCATATGCTGCTGAACTCAGCCGTCCCGCAAGAGATGTTAAATGAGGACCCCATTGTAGCCTTGAGTCAAGCGTGATCCCCAGGAAAACTGTGTCTTCGACGAATTCAAGTTTCTCTTTGTTCAATACTATGTCGCAATTTTTACTTTTAACATTCGGTAAAGCAAATCTGATACACTTCGTTTTTCTTAAAAATTAAAGACGTATCGTCAGCAAATAACACCATTTGAGGTTGATTTTTTAGAAGATGGGGTAAATCATTAATATACACTAAAAAGAGAAAAGGACCCAATATTGAACCTTGTGGTACACCCATTTTGATTTTTAAGCCCCGAGAATTGACACCATTTACTTGAACTTGCTGTTGTCTGTCATTTAGATATGATTTCACTAGACTGAGTGCAAGTTTACCTAGTCCGTAATGTTCTAGTTTTAAGAGCAAAGTTTCGTGATTAACACAATCGAATGCCTTGGAGAGGTCACAAAAGATTCCTATGGCATCTTGCGCCTCTTCCCACGCTGCATAAATATGTTTTAACAACGTGACTCCAGCGTCAGTCGTACAACGACCTTTGGTAAAACCATACTGTTGTTGGTGTAAGATTTTATTGGTATTAAAATGATTGAGCATTTGATTGAGCATTACTTTCTCAAAAACTTTGCTGAAAATCGGCAATACGGATACAGGTCTATAATTATTGGTGTCTTTACTATCACCAGATTTAAAAAGTGGTATCACCTTACTATATTTCATTATATCCGGAAAGACACCTTGGTCCACACATAAATTAAATATTAAAGCCAAGTAAGGTGCTATGGTCTCAATAATGGACGTACACACTTTGATGGACATTCCCCATATGTCTTCAGTTAATTTAATTTTGATTTGCCGGAAAGCTTTCATAACTATCGTAGGGTTGATATGTTTGAATTGGAATTCAACCGTACAACCTGGAACGTTTGCTTTTAATAAATTAAATGAGACCTCGGGTGAAGAATTTAAAGCTCCAGTCGTTTTTGATGGTATATCGGTGAAAAAATTTACAAATTCTTGAGCTACTTCTAAATTAGAACTTATGGTACCATGCTCAGTCTCCAGCAAAAAATCAGTATTTCGTACCTTATTTCTGTTACTTTCAGTATTGATAACTTTCCAAACTGTCTTTATTTTATTATCTGCCGATTTAATCTTATTGCTAATGTACAGGGCTTTAGCTACTTTGCAAGCATTTCTGAAAACCTTAGAATTTTTGTTTACATACTTATTAAAGGTTTCAGTGTTTATGAAAGGCTTAAGGCCATATAGCTCATATAGTCTTTCCCTACTTATCCTAATGCCTCTAGTCGCCCAATCACTAAATACAAACTTAGGGAAAGTATCTTTTGATTTCTTTTCAAAAGTTGCATTAAATTCCTTTAGTACCACCGAAAAGAAGTTACCATAAAACTTATTCGCATCCTCAATATTATGGCCAAGAACATTTAACTTGTTTTGTAAGGCCTCATTGAATTTAGCTAGTTTACCAGTTGTAATTGGCCTAAATTGTATTTGAACTTTTTGCAAGGGTGCTTTATATGTAAATGTTACCAGTTGACCACTGTGATCAGACTGAAGGTAATTAACTATGGATTTATCTAAATAATCGCAATCGCAGAATACATTATCAATACAGGTTGAAGAAGTTAGTGTCACTCTAGTTGGTTCTGTAAAAACATTAGACAGGTTGAATGATTTAAAAAGACTTAAAAATCTACTGCTATTTAAATTATTTTCTAAAATATTAATATTAAAATCTCCGCAAATAATTACGGATTTGTTGCCTGCTACAAGTTTCGCAAGGACATCTTCCATTGTGTTTTCAAATAACGCAAAGTTTTGAGGGATTGGGGGTCTGTACACGCACACTATAACATGCTTATCAAGCTCAATACAGGACAGTTCGATGCAATGTTCCACTGACAAGCTAACAATGTCTTTACGTTGCTTAAATTTTAAACATTTTTTAACTAAGATGAGAGAACCACCGCGCAACATAGATTTTCGGTTAAAACAACTCACCACACTATAATTTTCATAACTAATTAGCATCTGGTAATCCTTCAACCAATGCTCACTAAAACATACAATGTCATTCATTGTTTTTTCTAAAAATAATTCAATTTCTAATATTTTGGAAGAGACACCTTGAATATTTTGATGAAATATTTTCAAGGAATGCTGCTGACCCTCTTTCTGACATCTATTAAACAGAGTGCAAGAAGATAACTTGTTTTTTGTAGGCATAACAGTAACTATTCTGTCAATGGTATCCTCTGTTGTCTTAAAAACTAGTTTAAATCATTATCCGGAGTATGTGTAGCAATAGGGCTACAGCTCTCCACCTGATTCTTAGTACAATTACTAAACAATTATATTCTGAACGCAATACATAGATTCACGAAAATAGCCAGGAAAGCAAACACAGGTCGATTTATTTTCGGCGCCGGAGTTGTGAGCGGTTTAGTTAACACACAGTTTTTTTCACAAGTAACATCAGAGCAGGAACCTGTCGAAGTATTTTCAGGGCTTGAAATTGTGAACGCTATAGATTCTCAAGTACCAGGAGAGCAGAATCATATTGAGATATTCCGGGGCCGGAATTACGAGCGCTACAGATTTACAAGTACCAGGAGAGCAGGAACATGTCGAGGTATTTTTAGGCTGGAATTAAAAGCGATATTGATTCACAAGTACCAGGAGACCAGAAACATGACAAAGATTTTCAGGGCTGGAAATTAAGAACGCTATAGATTCGCAAGTACCAGGAAAGCATAAACTTGTTGTTTGGGGCTTGAATTATGAGCGCTTTAGATTCACAAGTACTTTATTTAGATCAGAAATTTATGTCGAAGCATTTTCCGCGTTAGAATTGTGAACGCTATATTTTCACAAGTAGGTACTAGGAGAGCAGAAACATGTCGAAGTATTTTCTGGGCTGGAAATTGTGAACGCTATAGATCAGCAAGTAACCAGGAGAGCAGACGCACGTCGATTTATTTTCGGCGCCGGAGTTGTGAGCGGATAAGTTTAAAAAATACCAAGAGAACAGAAACATGTCGAAGCTTATTTTAGGGCTAAAATTAATTAACTCTAAAGATTTAACAAGTAACAGGAGAGCAGAAACCTGTCGCAGTATTTTCGGGGCTGGAAATTGAGAAAGCTACAGATTCTCAAGTGCCAGGAGAGCAGAATCATGTCGAGATGTTCCGGGGCCATAATACGAGCGCTACAGATTCACAAATACCAGGAAAGCAGGAACATGTCGAGGTATTTTTGGGCTGGAATTATGGGCGCTATTGATTGACAAGTACCAGGAGAGCAGAATCATATTGAGATATTCCGGGGCCGGAATTACGAGCGCTACAGATTTACAAGTACCAGGAGAGCAGGAACATGTCGAGGTATTTTTAGGCTGGAATTAAAAGCGATATTGATTCACAAGTACCAGGAGATCAGAAACATGACAAAGATTTTCAGGGCTGGAAATTAAGAACGCTATAGATTCGCAAGTACCAGGAAAGCATAAACATGTTGTTTGGGGCTTGAATTATGAGCGCTTTAGATTCACAAGTTCTCTAAATCAGTATGTCAAAGCATTTTCCGCGTTGGAATTGTGAAAGTTATATTTTCACAAGTACTAGGAGAGCAGAAACATGTCGAAGTATTTTCTGGGCTTGAAATTGTGAACGCTATAGATTCCCCCGCAAGTAACCAGGAGAGCAGACACACGTCGATTTATTTTCGGCGCCGGAGTTGTGAGCGGTCAAGTTTAAAATTACCTAGAGAATAGAAACATGTCGAAGCTTATCTTCGGGCTAAAATTAATTAACTCTAAAGATTCACAAGTAACAGGAGAGCAAAAACCTGTCGAAGTATTTTCGGGGCTGGAAATTGTGAACGCTATAGATTCTCAAGTACCAGGAGAGCAGAATCATATTGAGATATTCCGGGGCCGGAATTACGAGCGCTACAGATTTACAAGTACCAGGAGAGCAGGAACATGTCGAGGTATTTTTAGGTTGGAATTAAAAGCGATATTGATTCACAAGTACCAGGAGACCAGGAACATGACAAAGATTTTCAGGGCTGGAAATTAAGAACGCTATAGATTCGCAAGTACCAGGAAAGCATAAACATGTTGTTTGGGGCTTGAATTGAATCATGAAAAATTTGAATCATGTTGAGGCATTTCGGAGCTGGAATTACGAGCGCTACAGATTCAGAAGTACCAAGAGAGTAGTAACATACATCTCGAAGTATTTTCTGGGCTGGAAATTCTGAACGCTATAGATTCCCGAAAATAACCAGGAGAGCAGACACACGTCGATTTTTTAATTTAATATGTCATAGTATTGCCGAAGCTGGAATTATGAACGGTGCAGATTCACAAGTAGAAACCAGAAGACCAGAAACGTGCCAAAGTATTTTTTCGACAGGAGTCGTGAGCGCTTAAGACTCACAAGTACCTACTAGGAGATCACAAACATGTCGAAGTAGTGTCGGGGCTGAAATCTTACTTTCAGCCGCACCGCAAAGTCTCACAATATCTGGATACCTGAATCATGAAAATGCAGTTCCAAGGATGAGACAATGAGCCGCCATGGGATCTGGAGGCGGTGGTCCTCGCGCGCCTGCATGATTGGCGCGCGGAGGTACTAAGCCGGGGGGAAACTCCGCTGACGCGGCAAATTGTCGCGCAGCGGACGGACTTCCGGCGCGATCTCATGGCGTCATGGAGACGACGACTATAGCAACCCAGCGCAGAGCACGCCACATTAGCGGCGATAAGTCCCCTCTTTGAGGAGTGGCTTGAGAGGCGCCACGGCGTCCTCACCTTCCGCCTGACGCAGGTCCTCACCGGACATGGATGTTTCGGGAGGTTCCTGCACCGAATTCGGCGGGAGGAAACGCCCGGGTGTCACCACTGCGAGGATCGACCGGAGGACACGGTAGAGCACACTGTGCAGGTGTGCCCCGCTTGGGCGGCGCACCGCCGTGTCCTCGAAACGGCGATTGGCGGCGACCTCTCGCGTCCGGCCCTGGTCCAAGCCATGGTCCGGAGCAAGACGGAATGGGACGCTGTTGCCTCCTTCTGCGAAGCAGTCATGCTAGCGAATGAGGTGGCGGAGCGGGAGAGGAGACCCTCTCGTCCCGGCCGCCGTGGTGGACGCCGCGGGCGTCGGGGGCCACCTGGTGACCTCCGGCCACCGTAGGCGCGGGCCTGTGGACGGCGAGCTATGGGTGGCTCGCCGTCCGTCCGTCTAGTGACGACAGGCCGTGTCGACGGCGCGTTAGTGTTCCACGCGCGCCTCAAAGAGAGTCAGCAACACAGAGGGGCCCGAAAGGGCCGACGCCTGCCGGAGTCGCGGGATTATTCGCAAGAGACACCGTGGCTCCGGAACACAAAGGGCAATGAAGGAACATGGATGGGTTTTAGTCAGTAGAAGTCTGACACTCCCTCCCGCTACACCCAGAGCAGGAGGAGTCATTGGATGATTTCCCATCCCTAAAAAAAAAAAAAAGGATGAGACAATGAGGCAAAAAAGCTGCGCGGCGGTTCTAAAGTCTACGCAGACGAAGTCGCGGGAAGTAGCTAGTTTATAATATTAGTAGGATGTGAAAGTTTGTATGTTTGTTCGTCAATCACGCAAAAACGGCAGAAGGGATTTAGATGAAATTTAGCAAATACGTAGGTCATATCCTGGAATAACACATAGGCTACTTTTTATCCCGGTAACATACATGACTTGGAGACAGAGGGAAAAGTGGAATCCCAAATTTGCTGCTGCCTTAGTACTTCAAATTCAAAAGTACCAGGAGAACAGAAAATTTTTGAATTTTTGTTCCAGGCTGGAATTATGAGTGCTTAATATTCACAACTAGATTCTGCCCGCGATTGAAGGACGAACATCCAAACATACAAACTTTTACATTTATAAAATTTGTAGGATTATTGCAATCTGGTGTTTGCAATAAATCCGATGACATACATTAATTTGTATTTGTGTATTTTCAGAGAATTGCACGTTGCGAGCTGGAAGTACCTGCGGCTTAGGGCTGTTCGGTGTCAACCGTCACCCCCTGTGGGGTGCAGACGCCGATCAGTTCAGACCGGAGCGTTGGTTGGAGCCTGCCAGCTTACCAAATCACCCGAACCTTTTTGCCACTTTCGTCGTCGGGAAACGAAACTGCATAGGTATTTATTCAAACGCTTGTCCAGATTCTTTACCAAAATTAAGCACTAAGGGCAGATTTCTGAATTGAAAACTCTAGTCTTAAATGTTTAAAATCCTACTTTCATGCCAAAAGTTGATAGGTCAACGTTGACGTTCATATAAACGCGATCGAGTATATAATCTTGCAAGGTTACATGTGTTTGTTTATAATTTTACAGGCAAAGTATACGGTCTCATGATGATGAAGATAGCACTGGCGCATATTTTACGGCGTTACCATATTACTAGCGATATCAATAATGTAGTATTTGCATTTGATATCTCGCTGAAACCAGTAGAAGGAAATCTTATAAGCTTAACACCAAGGACATAGAGATTGTGCGTTATAATGAATATATTGAGCTATAAGTAACGTTCTTTACATTGAACGTTACGTTCATATTGTGTAAAAAATATTATAAACTTAAATTATGTAATTTTTGGTAAAAATCTGGTCCCCATCCAAATAAATACTTAAATATTCACAAATAGGTACCCTATGTTTAACTGTAACTAAGCATCTTTAAACTAAAATAGGATATAAGTTATATATTATATACCATACATTTTGGATTTCTAAAGTTATGAATGTAAATTTTATATTTCTAATATTGTGTGCTCTTTATAAGAAACAAATGTGAGTTATTGTTGGTAAACCTATAGTAAATAAACAAATATGTTGTGAAAAATTTCTTCCATGTACAGTACGAATATTCTAACTTTACCCATGCGAAGTTGGTTGTTAGTGACGACCGCGCAGGGTCCATCGCGTAGAAAAGTGTTACGTTCGTAGATTATGTTTTTTTTTGTGTACGTGTTATATTTGAATTTTGAAAAAATACATGCAATAACAATAACTCGATCACAAAGTAACACAACAAACACATACACTACAAGAAAACACAAAATACAAGTCAAACAGTAAGAAAAAACCAGAATAATTAATTAAAACAATAACAACGTTTAACACTTTTCGCACCAATAGTCGTATTGCATTGAGGAAGCGAGGCACAAGTATGCATCAAACGTATACGAGTGACTGAGACGGCATACGCGACGTACCCGCGCATGCGCTTTTCTATGTTTCTTGTCAAATTGACATCCTGCGCAATCGATTGCGACGTACTTCGCATGGGTAAACTTAGATTATTCGTACTGTACTTAACCAGTTTTATTTTTAGTGAAGTGCTAAACAAGAAAACCACAAACACTAACAAAACAATACATCCTAACAGAAGAGGTAAGCTAACGTAAAATTTATATCAAAGTGGCATACGTCCACGATCTTATAAACATCGCTATAAAGAATTCGTGACAAATCGATTAACATATCATCACTTTACGACCAATAAACGATATATATAAACGATATAAATAGGAGCGGAGCATTAACCACTCTGCACGACAAGATTTTGACATATGACACACCAGCTGAGTCGACGGGATTTTGCGAAGTACTACATATCAAATTCAGGAATTACATTAATTTTCGGCACCCGAATTTACTATGAAAAATTTGTTTCCGTAGTTATTTTATACGATAAGTTCGTGAGAAATATCTTCTATTACAAGTTAAGGTCGTTGAAATTGCTTCAGTCTACTTAAAAATGGGTCTTCAATATGAAGTACATCGTCTCTAAAAAATGTAGTCAACTTTTTCTGAAAATATACAAAGTAAACATACTTCTCGCTTGCTAAAAAGGGTTGTCTATTGTTTGCGCGAAGATTATATGCCATAATCATCATTTTCCCGAATTTCATTTACCCGAATTTCATTTGCCCAAATGTTTCATTTGCCCTAAAAGACATATGACATACTTTTAATTGCCCGAATTTTAGATACCATAAGATACGAATGCCACAAGTATTGTTTGCCTTATTTTTATATTATTAGACATAATATTTAAATGGCATAACAAGTATTAGACAAATAAACTTGTTTTTAATTCTAATACTTACCTACTTATTAGCTTTCTGGCTGTCGATGTCGATGGGTGCGCAATGTTTGGTATAATAAGAATAAACTTATTTATTCTGTGCATGGTTTTTTTTTCTGTGCATGGTTGATGGTGGGCTAGGTCGACGGAGCCCCGCTCTGCGGGGCTCCTACTTCTGTGTGGTTTATAAAAAAATAACCACGAAACCTTCTAACCTAACCTGTCCGAGTCGGGGTGCCCTAAAGTCCCAATTGCATCCAATTTCTCTTGATATAAACAACCGTTACACACCCGATTTCGATGGCCAATTATGTTATGGCATATCATAATTATGGCATGTGATAATTAGGGCATGTGATAATTAGGGCTTACAATGACTATGACAAATGATGTTATGGTAAGTGACTTTATGGGAAACAATGATTCTGGCACGTGACTAATATGGCAAATGAGAGTAGGGCAAATGCGTATTACGCCGTATGATATTATGGCTGTTGACTATTATGGCAAATGATATTAGGGCAAATAAAATTCGGGTAAACGGCGGTATACCTGCTAAAAAGATGTAAAAGCACAAAATCAAGACAATAATTCTATTTGTGTTCTCCGTTTTGTCCTTATTCATACATAAATTAGATAAAAAAAACGATCGAATTTTGTCAACTACTGTTAACCGACTGCAATAAAAAAGTTGTTTTTCAGTTTATGTTTGGGCGAATGCTTGTTTCTAATTTATCCTTGTTTTTATTTACCTCTACGACTGCCGCAACCCCGCGTGACATAACGTCGGCCGCCTCCGCGTACGACCCCCCCCTGTGCCAGCACCAGCGTGTCGTCAGCGTAACAGACCACGCTGACGCCGCTAGGGAGGTCGGCGCGCAGCACCCAGTCGTAACCGATGTTCCACAGGAGCGGCCCCAGAACCAATCCCTGTGGAACACCGCACGACATCTCTCGCCGGTTCCACTCACCGCTGTGACTAGGGTAGATTACTGCCCGGTCGGACAGGTAGTCCCCGACCACACGACGAAGGTAGGTCGGCACCGGATGATACCGGAGTGCCTCCCCAATGCAGCTCCAGGGCATGGTGTTGAAGGCGTTGGCGATGTCGAGAGACACCGCCAAGACAACATCGTGAGGGCTCTAACGCGCATGACGGCGTCCACCGTAGAGCGCCCCTTGCGGAAACCAAACTGGTTGTCCGCAAGATCCGGCCCCGTTTCCGCTAGGTGCCCGGCGAGGCGGTTTGCGATAACTCTTTCAAAGAGTTTGCCCACCTCGTCGAGCAACACCACGGGCCGAAATGCGGACGGAGAGTCCGCAGGGCGCCCAGGCTTCCGGATGAGGACCAGCTTTCCGGTCCTCCAAGGAAGCGGGAACTGGCCCCTCTCCATGCATGCGCTAAAGAGCCCCTCCAGGTACGAAGGCTTAAGGCCAAGGCCATGAGCCTTCTTACCGCTACTCTCAGGTCTACCCCAGTCACAGCCGGGATACTCCGTATTAATTACGGACTTACGATTAGTTTCAAACCCGAACCAAAAATTAATGAGATTTCACAGCGACTTCCAACAGTATTGACATTAATTCTTATTGGTTAGGTAATACGGAGCAGAATACGCCCGCAACTAAGCACGAAACTACGGACTTCGGGCTTAGAGAGTAGCCCCCCAGACCCGAAATGATTTTATTTAAAAGGTATTTTTTTTGTGTGCGTCCGGCGAAATATCTCTTTTTCAAATTTCCGGGGTTTCTACTAAAGTTTTTGTGCGAATTTGGCAAATTATGTAATGACAGTCTTATCTTTGACGCATGAGCAGCCATTTTGAACAAAGTCTATCGCTGACAAGCAAATAAAGATAAATATAATATTAAAAAAAACCGGCCAAGTGCGAGTCGGACTCGCGCACCGAGGGTTCCGTACAAACCTGTAGGTATATATTATAAGCAAATGTTGCGATTTACGATATATGACGTATTAAAAAAAAACCACTTACTAGGTCATGTTCAAACCAATTTTCGCTGGTAGTTTATATGGTAATATACATCATATATTTTTGTTTAGATTTATCATTCCCTTATTTTAGAAGTTACGGGGTTACCAGTTTGGAAGTGTCTCTCTCGCAAACTGTTCAGTTTAGAAAAAAATGATTTCAGAAACCTCAATATCATTTTTGAAGACCTATCCATAGAGACACACGTATGGGTTTGATGAAAAAAAAAATTTGAGTTTCTGTTCTAAGTATGGGGACCCCCAAAATTTATTGTTATTTTTCTATTTTTTGTGAAAATCTTAATGCGGTTCACTGAATACATCTATTTACCAAGTTTCAACAGCGTAGTTCTTATAGTTTCGGAGAAAAGTGGCTGTGACATACGGACGGACGGACAGACAGACAGACAGACAGACATGACGAATCTATAAGGGTTTTGTTTTTTGCCATTTGGCTACGGAACCCTAAAAACAATGTGATAGCAGTACATTTATAATAGTACATAACTGTCGCGGCCAGCAACGAACGTGTTAATGTGGGCCGAGGCGAAGCTGAGGCACACATACGTATGTCCATCAATGACTAGTTGTGGCCAAGGCTTGTATAGTAGTTTTCTCAAATAATGTGCGGAAATTAAAATACAATTACTTGCTTCACAAAATCAATGATGAACAACAATATTTTTCCCCGTTAAAGTGTCCATTTGTTTTTTTTTTTTTTTTTTCAATAAAAATCTTTCTGTTTGCAAGCCAGTTTGAAATTTAAATAAAATCTTTGATAAGTTACCTCCTTGTTTGCCACATTGCGGAGTAAAATATCGTTCCATTTTTAACCGACTTTCCAAAAAGGAGGAGGTTATAGGCATAACTCCGTCACTTGCCAACCGATTTTAAAAATGATTGTTTTGTTGGAAAGGTTATACTTCCCAAATGGTCCCATGATAAGGAAACCAGGATCTGATGATGGCATCCCAGAGAAGTCGAGGGGAACTTTCGAAAACCGTATGGTATCGATTTTGCAGTGGTTTTGTTAGGTGTGGGGTACCACTAAAAAGTCAAAAATAAAAAACTTTTTACAAAAAATACAACCGACTTCCAAAAAAAAACACTACAAAGTAAAAAATAACTTTAACTTCGGAAGTCGGTGTCAAAATACGAACAAACTAACAAAAACACCGAGTTCCGAAGTTAAAGTTATTTTTTACTTTGTAGTGTTTTTTTAAATTACACGACAGATATGATTTTGCCATGTATTTTATTTGGCCGCTAAACCACGACAGATATGAATTGTCATGCAAAACCAGCCGCAGCTCGAACGTATTCGGCCAGTACAGCAATTTCGATTTATCTCGAAGAAGGTTGTCGAAATAATGCTCAAATTTCCAAGCATGTTTGAGCAACAATATTTTTCTCTCCATCAAGTGGGCTCCATAAACTGTAGGACAGTAAACATCAAAGTGTTAATTGTAAAATCAATTAATTTAAACGTTCATTTGGGAACAATTATTTACTCTGCTGCCACAAATATTTGCTCTGCTCTCGTTCTCCTGTTAAGTCCATACACAGAGCACGGAGTCATCTAGAAACGCCAAAACCAAATAATATTCGTGCCTGCGCAATGTGCACTACAGTTACAGATACACAGTCAGGCTCTTTAATAATAGCACGCTAGTTAGCATGCTTATAAGTATGCTTAAAATCAGCATACTTTTGAATTGTTTACATTTGCTAGCAAAAGGTACGGTAGATTTAGGCATACTCCTGAAACGGGAGGAAGATATATAGTAGCGTGCGTATTAATAGTATGCTTTCGTGCTACATTTCTATCTGTAGCTGTAAGTTTAGATCGTCATAGCCATATTTTGACACTAATGAAAGGTTCGCGCTTGACTACCCTGATTGCAAGCGATGATGCGGTGCGGTAATCACAGACGCCACGGCACCTCCGGCGTGCCGGCAGGAAAGTTAGCTGCAAAAGATTGGTAAAAAACGTTTTATTAAATGCGTATATGTGGGATGCCCAACATGTAACTTTGGCCAATTTTCTATGAGTAAACGGTGACACACACTGACTGAAGAAAAAGCGCCACATCTAGAAAATGGTTACCAAGTGCCGTCTTTGTACTATGTTAAGTCCACATTGCCAGATGCGGGTAGGGGGAAAAATTCACTAACGTCATTTGTTTTAATTGATTTCAACGTTTTCAACTGAAGTTTGTTTAATCGAGAGTATGTGGATGGGTAGATAGGTACACCTGAAAAGTAATTTCGCTTTATAAAACGGGGACTGATATTCAAAGTTTTTGTTCTATTTTAATTGGATTTGGTGGAAAATATACTGTCTGGTGAAATGTGTGTTTGTTCTTCTGCTTTTTAGGGATACTGCTGCTTTACCCTTCGTGGAATACAGGTGTTATGTTTTGTTATTGATGTCAGACTGAGGAAAGGGGTGTCTCGCTATAGGGAAACAGATTACTAAAAAAATAATACTAACCGTGGAAACTATCAAAATTGACCGGACACGCGTTAGACCACTATTTCACCTGATGGTAAGCGATGATGTGGTCTATGGAACGAGCTTGGCGGAATTAAATTATGCAATTCCGTCAAACATTCCCCAAAATGCAACCGGTAGGCAACTCGGCGTCGATGCTCAAGATCTTCTTGGCTCGTGTCTCAATTGACTCGAGGGCATCAAGCTGGTATCTGGCAGATCCGTTCCAAAGTTGAGAACAGTATTCCATACTCGATCAAACTTGCGCTTGATAGAGTTTGAGCAGCTGTTCCGGGGTGGAGTACCGTGTCACCTTAGCTCGGACCCCCAACTTTTTTGCTGCTATTTGAGCTTTTGCCTCTATGAAAGGTCCGAAATTGAGAGTAGATGTTAAAGTTACCCCAAGAAGATCATTTTGGTCGGTTATTGGCATGGCTACACCTCGAAAAGATGGAGCTGGGTGTAATTGGCTCCTTTTGGCTGTAAAAAGACACGCTTGGGTCTTACCAGCTTTGAAGTTGACCAGATCAGACAAGTAACGAAATTTAACACTTTTAAACGACATAATAGGTCACTTTCAGAAAAACGCCGTTTTCTATGGCAACTGAATGGACTCTCTCTCTTCTCTCAAATCTCTTCTCTTATCTCTCTAATTACCAAATTAAAAAAAAAGTTGTTAAAAATGATAGCTGCCTTTAGTTTTCCATGAGTTATTACTTAACAGAATTTGATCTCTACTAGCGGTACTTTCCGACGGTGTAATAAAAATAATCCATAGCGTGTTTTTTTTTTTTTCAAAATCAACCGTTTGGCTAGGAATATAGTTTTTTTTTTTCAAAATTCCAATGATGCAGTTTTAGATTTCCTCATAGTTTCCTATATCCCATACTGCTCTGATTTCTATCTAGTCTAACCTTACCTTTTTGAGTACGGAAACACACAGAAACAAAATCTAATCAGCTTTCCCTTTTTTCTTTAAGTAAATCAACGCCCAACGGGCCACGAAACTGATACGCTGCGGCTTCGGGAGTTCACCCAATTCCATCAGTTCCCGAAGTTATAAAGTAGAGAATGCGATGTCAATTACGAGGCAATCGGCTGCTTGATAGACAACTAATAGCTTGGGGCCACTGCAGCTAAACTTTATTAAATGAGGAAGAGATTTTATACGGTACGAGCACGTGACGATGTTAAAGACTGCACGGTGCGAGTAAGCGTGTGAGTCAGCCTGAAGAGTAGCTGCAGTCAATTATTCTGGCCCATAAGTGATAAGCATTTTACATAATGCCCGGACAATTTGATTATTTCAATACTTTTTATCACGCCCCTCTCAAATTGGGCATTTTTCAAATGCGTGGCTATTTTTTATAATGTTCTATTAATGACATGGTCCATAACACGCGTAAATACGCGCCGCACTTAGATCATTCTTATTAGAGACAATTAAGCAGCGTCGATAACAGCTTGTTGTGATAAATTATATTCTCAAATACTCAAACGTAGTTAACAAGAGATAAATTAGGAAACAGCTTTTCTTCCAAAGTGACAGACTCTGTAGTTCTGCTGCTCGATACTTGATGGCGCTAGTAGTAATATAGGCCACTATGTACCCGGCCCTACTTTGGCGCGTAACATAAATGTTATAAATGTGTTTGTTAAAAGCACATACCGATACCAGAAGAAGTATCAATTAACGTAAGGGACATTTTGGCGAAAATGAGTTATAATATATATCATTGGATTCAGAATTTTCTGCTCTATCGATTGGTATTATTAAAAAAATTCTATCGTTTAAAAAAAATCCCTTACAGTAACATTTTTTGGCCTGCGTAAAACGATTTATGACAGAAAAATTGATGTAACAGACATTTACATTTTTTTTTCTCTGAAAAATAAAGTAAGTCATAGTGTTAAATAATTTACACCCTTACCTTAAACCTCAAATCAGTCGATTTAAATAACATGTCCCTTACTTTAATTCAAGATTATAGTTTTTCTTTAATTATTCTCTTATATTCTTATCTCACAAAACTATCTTTATTTTAAGCTTCTTACTACAATGCAGTTTACGTAATAACAAGAATTTGGCACATATGTATTACATCCTGGAATAACACATAGGCTACTTTTATCCCTGTAACATACATGACTTAATGGAGACAGAGGAAGAAGTGGAAGTCCAAAGTTTCTGCTACCTTAGTACTTCAGATTCAAAAGTACCAGGAGAACAGAAACATGTCGAAGTTTTTTACCGGAATTGGATTTTAATACAAGTGCTAAAAGATTCACAAGTACCAGGAGACCAGCAACATGTCAAATTATTTTTGGGCAAGATTTTTTTTTAAGCAGAACAGAAACTTTTCGATGTATTTTCGGGTCTGGAATTACGAGCGCTACAGATTCACAAGTACCAGGAGAGCAGATACATCTCGGAAGTTTTTTTGGGGCTTGAATTTTAATGAGCGCTTTAGATTCACAAAAAAACATGAAAATAACATGTCAAAGTTTTTTGTGGCTGGAATTATGAGCGCTAATAATTGATTCACAAGTACCTGGAGACGAGGAACATGCCGAAGTTTTTCAGGGCTGGAAATTGAGAATGCTATAGATTCACAAGTACCAGGAGAGCAAAAACATGTCGAGGCATACTGGGGCCGGAATTACGAGTGCTACAGATTCAGAAGTATCAGGAGAGTAGGAACAGCCCGAAGTTTTTTTGGGACTAAAATTATGAGAGCTGTAGATTTTCAAGTACCAGGAGAGCAGAAATATTTCGAGGTATTACGTGGCCATAATTACGAGCGCTACAGATTCACAAATAACAGGAGAGCAGAAACATATCAAAGTTTTTTGAGCTGGAATTATGAGCGCTATTGATTCACAAGTACTAGAAGACCAGAAACATGCCAAAAAAAATTTTCAGGGCTGGAACAGTACCCGGAGAGCAGAAAGAAACTGTCGAGGTATTTTCGGGCCGGAATTATGAGCGCTAAAATATTAAAAATTACCAGGAGATCAGAAACATGTTAAAGTTTTTCTGGAGCTTTAATTGCAGACCTTTAGGATTCAAAAGTACTAGAACACCATAAACATGTTGAAGTAGTTTTGGGGCTGAAATTGTGAGCGGTTAAGATTCAAAAGTACCAAGTGAGCAGAAACATGTCAAAGTTTTTTCAGGGCAGGAATTATGAGCAGTTGGGATTCAAAAGTAACAGGAGACCAGCAACATGTCAAAGGACTATGCAAAAAATCGTCCCATATCATCAACAGATGCCAAACATATCTCATTAAATACATCTCGACATTATGATTATTTTTTACTATGGCGACATCACTGTAGGATATGGGGTTATCGTGCAATAAAAAAAAATATGTTATACTTATACAGTTTTATTAAGTATTAAGAATCGAATTAAAATGTACTATTTAACTAAAAAAAACTCGAGAGAGAACAGCCGTAAGACGTACTTTACCCTCCCTCCTTGCTCCGTTACCCCGACCGCACCCTTTCGACGCCTGCGCCCGCGCACCTCCCTCAGTCGTGGCTAGTACGTTCTGCTGTGTTCGCGTTGTTTATTTGTGCGTTATCGGCTTGCTTGCGACTATTACTAACCTCTGCTTGTTTATTGGACCTTTTGATTGCTACTCGATGACCCCGGCACGTTTAATGGACTGTGATTTATAAATATGGAGACTGGACGCCAATGTGTAATGTGTCCTAGATCTGTTTTAAGACAGAGACGACATATATTACAAGAAACATTGCTTCATAGTAGTCCTGAGTTAGCGGCCTACATTTTGCAAAATGGATTGACACAAGTAAGTCACAGTTATTGTATTTATTTACTGATTTATTATACATATATCGATAACTTTTAGATATTATGTAGAATACGTATAATGAATAAGAATAAGTGTCATGTAGTTAGAATATTTAAGCAGATAGAACATTGCTACGATACTATATGATACATTTTAGAATTGCTTGAATAGAAATATAGCACTTAAAGTATAGCTTACGTTAGGAACGACTCAATCGTCCGGCCATAATTCCTATGAGGAATGAGATATTTTTACCTGCATAATTATTTAATCTCACCTTAATATTTTTATAGTCTAGTCCAAAAGTGAGTGTAGATTGTGTTCCGAGTTCTAGACAACTGACAAGCACACATATAACACCGATATAATCAATATCACAGAAAAAATACTTCTGCTTATTACAAAAACACACATATGCTGATATCTTCATTTTTTCCCTTTTCAGGTAGTATTCAATAACGTAATGGCAGTATGCCATAGACGCTGCCAGAGAGCCAATAATAATTACGGTGGACAACTACGTCTTGAGAACGCTCCCATTGTAGAAGGTAATTACATCTGTGCTATTAATCCTTATCAAAATAAATTATTTCATCACTAAGTACAGTCTAGCTTCGCCGGGACAGCTAGTAATAAATAAATAAATAATTTTAGATGCTGACAATCAAGAACCCCCCAATGTTGCTGAAGCCCGCAATGTTGCTGAAGCCCCCAATGTTGCTGAAGCTCCCAATGTTGCTGAAGCCCCCAATGTTGCTGAAGCCCCCAATGATCCTCAGGACAATCCAGAGGATGATACTCGTTTCTATGTTCGCGATTACGTACGTGCACCGAACACTTCACGGCTCTGTATGTATAGGCAATGTAGACATGAAAATCTACGACGAGTTCCTGTGTCTATCAAGCTACATTTGGTATGTCATTATCGATTATATATTCCACCGAGTTCGCGAATATGTGAAGAACATTTAAATAACTATGATTTTGAAGAGTTACTGGATAATGTAAATGTTACACATTATTTTAATGCTTCATTTTTTAGTAACATGACAAACATGTTAATTGAAGCAATCAACAATAGGACAAGATTCGATTTTGAAACATTATCTTCACTGAATAATAGTGAACTTATGTTTTGGACTGGATTGACTTTAGAGCAGTTCAACGTCATTTTGGAAGAAACGCCATCGCTCGCAGAAAAATGCAGACATCCCCGATCAGTTCTCGGAGCTTATTTAACGAAAATACGAACTGGAGAACCTAACGAGCGACTAGCTACGCTTTTCGGCGTAACACGTCAAGTGTTTGAATATCGCCTAAAAATAGCGCGACAATGCTTGACAGGTCAATATGTACCAAGACATCTTGGTATAGGTCATATTTCTAGAGATGAGCTTCTAGAGAGAAATCTATTTTTGCCCAAACATATTTTTGGAAATGAAAACAACACCAAGTTAATTATTATCGCAGATGGCACATATGTATATATTGAAAAAAGCACTAATTATTTATTTCAAAGAAAAACTTATAGCCTCCACAAGTTTCGCAATTTATTGAAACCATTTATTTTAGTAAGCAGCGATGGATATATCATAGATGTCATAGGCCCTTTTCCTGCAACAACATCAGATGCAACTATTATGCAGAACATAATGAATGACGAGGAGCACTTACTACATTGGTTACTACACAGAGAGGACGTCTTTATTTTGGACAGGGGCTTCAGGGACAGTATTAATGATATTGAGTCCCTTGGCTATGAACCTCACATGCCACCTACCAAGGACAGGAACGCGACCCAGCTATCAACAGAAAAGGCAAATGATTCTCGGTTGGTGACTGTGTGTAGATGGATTGTGGAGGCGGTTAACGGCAAATTCAAAAACCGTTTTAAGTTATTAAAACAAACTTATTTTAACCGAGCTTTGCCAAACATGTTTGTCGATTTCCGCATAGCAGCATCATTAATAAATGCTAATTACCGTGTTGCTACAGACCACAGGCTTGCGCCGGAATTCTTTGAAATAATTCAAACTAAGGTTCATCAACCTAACCTTTTGAAAAATTATGTCGAAGGCAAAAATCTTAACAGACAAAGAGTTAACTTTGTGACGATGGAGGCCACCATGCCACATCTTGAGGACTTTCCAGAACTGACTGATGATGATATCATTTTATTCGCCTTGGGGACCTACCATATAAAACTTGCAAAATCCTACTGTGCGGAACATATTCGGAATGGAATTTATTATATTGAATTATTTCGAGAAAACCAGCTAACTGATTTGCCAAGGTATAATATTCGAGAAGATAATGTCTGGTTAATTAGAGGAAGAATACAATCTCGACACGTTAGATCGCGCGTTTATTATTGTTACATATTAATAAACCGAAGTGAAACTGGCAGACGTGCTATTGAACAGTGGTATTGCACATGCCTAACAGGGGCGCGTACGGTTGGAAGTTGTGCCCATATAATATCAATTATATGGTATATGGGCAAAGGTCGACATATCGACTTTAATCTACCAGCGGCAATGTTATCGACTATTATAATAGATGAATAATATAACGTTATTTTTGTCTGGATAATAGTTCTGTTGTTATTAAGTGTCTACTTGCACAATTGTTTTTGTGTTATTAATACTTAAAATGTCTAGTTGAACAATTGCTTTTTGTAATTTGGTAAGGCCGTAGATTTTGCCACTTTTTGAAGTGAAAAAAAATCTTCAATTTTGTTTGCTTATAAAAAACAGTGTATTAGGTGAATTTTAGTGAAGGTATTTTTATCAGGATAACATCTCGTACACTCTTACACTATATTTTTAAAATGAATGTAAGTTGTACAATAAAAAAAATACAACGAGTTAAATTCGTCCATACTCCTAAATTTAACGAAAAACATGATGTCTTTTTGGCACTTAGCACCTTAAAAACTTATATTTTTTCTAATGTACATTTAATTAAATAAGATATCTGAAATGTGTCAAAGTTAAGCTGCTACATCGTACTTTTCGTGTCTTAAAAAACGTGTCCTTTATAGTTTTATTACTATTCAAACTTATGCTCCATATTTTTGCTTTTATGTTACTATTTTCTATGTTACCAAAAATTTCCCCTAAAAAGCATTGAAAACAGTTTGGTAGTATGTTGTGATTGCAATGGCAACACCAAACACTTAGGCAGCGCAATAAAAATAAAAAAGACGCCATCTTTTCGTCTCTGGAGTCTGTCAAAGGTGCACGTGTGTGTTTCGTCAGTGAATTTTAATAGTGAATTTTGGCGATTTCTAAGTTAAATAACAGTTTTTATTGTATACTTCTCATATAGTATTATCCGCTTGGCCGCCGGCGAGCATGAGTCACGTGATGACGTCGAGCGCACAGGGTCAAATATCAAAGCGGCGGGCAGCTGCAAGCCAGATGTTTATGTTTACGCAAACATTTTTTAGTGGCCTCTTATTAGAGATACCACTCAAGTGTTTCGTTATTTGTATAGCTGAGAAACGGCTCCTTATAGTTACGTTAAGTGTATGATAACGGTTAGTTTCTATATTTTTTAACTAATTTGTAAACATTGAATATTGGTGAAAAAAACACATTATGTGAACTTTGAACAGGAATAATTTAAAAAGTAAATCGATAACATATATATTTTATGACTTGTATGGGTAGCTGGGTTATATCTAAGTTAGACAGAAATGGACATAATATGAGACGGGTCGCGATCTGACGTCAAAGAGTACTACAGTCCTTTTGGTATATTTACTCCAAAATTTTTTTTTAATACTATAGTCCTTTTTCCCCCGCAAGCGGTTATGCGTTATGTATCTAATAAGAGCGTGATGATGTGTCTTTGTTTAAAATTTACCTCGATGTCGAGTTATGGCTACTTATAACCTTGAAAAATCACGCGTTTATGTTACTTCTATGTAGCTTTGATGTCACTGGTAACGTTGGTTGTATGTTACGTAACGTTTTACTGTTGTTAAGGTTTGTGCATAAAATTATAGTATTTAATTTTGATTATTCTTCTTTTTGTGAAGAGGAACCTTGTTAAAAATATCAACTTTTTTATTCAAAGTTTTGACTGTGTCTGTAGACTATAGAGTAACGAATAATCTGCCATCAACATGAAACATTATGCGTTATTTTCGCGTTACTTATACGTTACCGTAACATAGAAGTGTCTTGTTACTCTATGTTACTAAGTGGCAAAATCTACGGCCTTACCCAATATCGTCTAAAATGTAATTTTTTATTTTAAAATAAAAATACTTTATTTTTGTCAAAAGTCTTTTTAAAAAAAAAACCCCGTCGAATTCCGAACTAAAAATTGGTACTGACTTTTCATGGGACGTAATAATGATATTGAAACTTGTCCCATGTCTGTTGATGGGATGGGACACTGCCCATACATTTTTTTGCATGGTCCTTTCCTAAATTTCATATAAATATGTGACAGCTAAGCTGAAACTAACATTAATCATGCAAAGAACCTATTTCCATGGTGTCAAAATACCATAATTTTAGTAGATAATCTATAGTTACATCAAACTGTAAAATTATAAATGTTATTTACAATAGAATTTCGTATAATTTTCTATTTCTTTTGCTGCTTACGCTATGCTTGACGGTTTACACGTAAAATATTAGTAACGTAAGGGACAAGCTATATTTTAAACCGCTGGGTATTCCTAAATCTTTTCTTTATAGCATGAAAGAAGAGAAAATTCTAAGATACTTTGCTCTAGACACAATCAAAATTGGAAGCAACAGTAAAAAGTTATAAAGAGATTAAAAAAAATAAAATCGTTTTTTGGCTCTCCTGAAAAACAGTGTTTTGTCCCTTACATTAATTGATACTTCTGGTATCGATACATTAAGTACATAATTTATTTATGACCGACTTTCCAAAAAGGAGGAGGTTCTCAATTCGGTTGTATGTTTTTTTTTCTTATGTTTGTTACCTCATAACTCCGTCAATTATGAACCGATTTGAAAAATTCTTATTTTATCTGAAAGCTAGTCTATTTGATAGGGAGCCAAGATGTTTTTGTTCAACATTCTAACAAAAAATATTAAGAAAACGGTGATATTTCACTGTTAACCAATAACCTTCCATTAAAAAAAAAACAGTCCTATTTTAAATACTGATTGCACAGTAAAACAGTTACCTTAAAATATTAGTATTAAAAACTGCTTTCAGACTACGCTATAATATAATAGCATATTTTAGTATAAACCTCATAGCACATTAATATCGCGTACCATACATTGTCAATAATATAATAGTACAGTACAGTGTGAATGTGTCCATAATGTATGGTGCGCGATATTGGTGTCAATAGCGTAGTCTGAAAGCAGCTTTAGTTACAGTTTGAATTCGTGACGCATCGCTATCAATTGAAAAGGAACGTAACATGAATGGTATGACGTGTGCTGTCAAACCACACAAAGAAGATGTCATGACAACTCAATTTTCGTGTGATCCCGGTGAGGTGTTAACAGAATCGACCGGCTATATGTATACTTGAAACTAGCTGACCCGTGGTCACTTCGTTGGGTGGTATTTTCAGGTTATTATAGCCTATGACACTCACAAATAACATGGCTTTCTATCGGTAAAAGAATATTCAAAATCGGTTCAGTAGATCCAAAGATTATCTCACTGTGTCACAAACTCACAAACTTTAACTCTTTATACAACTACTAGCTTTTTCCCGAACTCCTATGGCCTTCCTCATAAATGAGGCTATTAACTCCGAACCACCCCGCAAACAGATTTTCTTTTTGTATTTATTTTATCTTTTGAACTGGTTTTTAACACAATAATATTGCCAAACTAATAATAAAAATTGGTTTTTGCGTACTAAGAATAACATTTGACTTAAAATTTGTCATTTTTCCAAATAGCTCAGCGAGGAATTGTTATAAGAAGCCACAACATGTTACAAAATTGTACATAATTATGGGTCTAACCTTAGCAATGATTATCATTACGCTATACCTTTAAGGAGGTAAGCAGTGAAAAACCATGACATATAATATAAGATTGACTATTTAAACTAATTTCCCAATAGCAGTCATAGCCTGTCGGTTTGAAAACTGCCTTCCGAACGACATGGTGCGGGTTCGAATCCTCCGAATTAAAACTTATTTTTGGATTTTATTTAACTTATGCATTTCCTAACTTTTATACACTCTTATTTTACCTAATATTTTAAAAATATTTATAATATGTTATTGATTTATTTAGGATAATTTAGTTTGCCAAAATATGAAAGCCAGCGATTTAAAGTATAATTGACAGAAACAATTTTCGATACATCACGTCACATCACGTTAAAAAAGTACAAAATCTCATATATATATAAGTTTTACACATAAACCTAATAGGAAGTGTAGCAATGTATAAGAGGAATTCACCTTATCTACAAAGTAATGCCGATACCCGTAATGCCATCTATTGACCGAAATACTCGTATTACAACCAACAGCATGAGAATTACACCAAAACATATTTTTTGGTAAGTAGTGGTCCTTTTCAAGGAATAAAAACCATCGTATTTTTAAGGTATTAAAAATGTAAGTAAAAAATTATGGTTCTTAATGAACTCCGATTTCAAAACATTAAAAAAAAGTGCGAGTTGGTCTCGCCCACCGAGTGTTCTCTTTAAATTTGTAGGTAGGTACAAAATATTAATTGAAATAAAGTCTATATTTTTTTAGGTATTTATTTAATTACATTAAATGTGTAGTTTTCAGATTTTTAAGTTCTACGTCAACGGACAATACCCTATAAATTTTGATTCCCTTGATTCGACACTCATGTACGTTTTTTGTAGCATAAACGACCCTATCTTTATTTAACGATGATGTACAACACATTCTTGCCGAGTGTGATAAGTACCGGAATGGGAGAGAGGCATTGATGCAAAAATTTTATATTAATAAATACGATCAAGGCGCATTCCTAAGCATATTAGCAGAACCAACATCTGATGCAGCAAAATCAATTGCTGAAAATATAATTTCGCACCAGTGACTCTTGCCTCTCCCTTTCTATAATTAAGGATGTAATTTAGTTTAGGTAACGTTGGGGCTCACATGTCCATGAAGATAAATGCCCCTAAATAAATAAAGATTAAAAAAAAAAAAACTGTATTTATTGTTAACTTAGAAGTTTGATTATTGCACAGCTTCAAGGGACTGTAGTTTTGAGTATATGATTTCAACTCGATACCTCCACGCGTTCCCGACATAGAGAATCTTGACAAACAGACGGACGGACGGTCAATAAAGTGATTCTATAAGGGTTTAGTTTTTTCCTTTTGAAGTACGGAACCCTAAAAACGAACCTCGCACTTAAAGTCTGACAGTTCTACATCATATTCCATAGATGGTGTTATATATTTGATCTCATTTTCTTACCGCGGAATTTGTTCGTAAGAATCACCGCGGCCCTAGAATGCAAAGGGCATTAAGAAGAACATGGATGGGTTTTAGTCAGTTAGTCTCCCAGAGCGGGAGGAGTCATTTGATGATTTCCCATCTTTAAAAAAGGGGTCACTTACAATAGCTTCAGTCAACGATGGACCTGTCCCAGTCAGGAAGTGCTCAGGATTATATACCTAACCCAAATGAACAGGATATGGTACTAGGTTCATCACAAGTTGTACAGTTAGACAGTAATTCTCTCACTTGTAGTAGTTGTTGTTCAATTATATTTTCTGATAGTTTAGGGAAAGGGTTAGGAAAATTAATTAGTAATAACCTGAGTCATTCTTCTTCTCAGAATTATTGTATGCCACATACTTCCTACAAACAGATAATGTCATCTATAACTAGGAATAAATATGATGAAATTGCCACTATCACTATTTTTGTAGGTAATAGTTCTAATGTGTCAATAGATGACATCACTAACTATGTCGATGAATTATTGAAAATTAAGTGTAAGAAAATTATATTGTGTGCATTTCCCTACTTTGAGCAGTTGTCAAATAGGAAGAATATGTATATACATAGGTTAAATAATCAAATGCATTTTTTAGCTAGTCATCATAGTGACAAATTTTTATTTTTTGACATCAACAATTTTGTTGATAAACTTAGGTCGACTAGAGATACAGTGTATTTGCCCATTAGTTTTAGACGTCAAATAGCGAGGCTATTAGTTTATTATAATAACTCAGACATAATTAGTATGTCGAAGTACTCTGTTATTAGCACCAAAATTAGTAATAATACTAATGTTATGGTTTCCGACTTTATTCATTTAAACTAGGGAATAAGACAACAGTTGGTACCATTTGCAACTTAGCTCAACTCAACAACAATCAGGTATCTTCTAGCACTCAAAAACAAGGGGCTAAGCAGAAACCCTTTAACTTATTCCTCCAAAATATTCAAGGCTTTGCTTCAAAACAGTTGGAAATAGAATTATTTTTAGAAAAAACAATGTTTGATATTATTTGCATAACTGAACATTGGTTAAAGGATACTGAAATGTTAATTAATTATGACAATTATAGTATAGGCAGTTGTTTTAATCGAAATTCAATGCTGCGTGGTGGTTCACTAATATTAATTAAAAACTGTATTAAATTTAAAACGCGTAAAGACATTGTTGAACTGTCAGTGGAACATAGCATTGAGCTGTCTTATGTTGAGCTGGATAAGCATATCATAGTGTGCGTTTACAGACCCCCTAACTATCAAAACTACACTATATTTGAGTCAGTAATGGAAGATGTGCTGGGAAAACTTGCAACTAATAATAAACAAGTGATAGTCGGTGGTGATTTTAATATTAATATTTTAGAAAATAATTCAGATAGTGGTCGATTATTACATCTATTTAAATCATTCAACTTGTCAAACATGTTCAAAGAACCAACCCGTATAACCATTAATACTGCTACATGTATTGATAATATTTTTTGTGGCTGTGACTGCATAGACAAAGCTATTGTTAATTATCTGCCTTCTGATCACAGTGGACTAACAGTATCTTTTGAGTCCAACATGCCAATCCAAAAAGTGCAGATACAATCCAGGCCAATTACAACCGGCAAATTAAATAAATTTAATAGCACTTTAATCAGTAAGTTAAGTGACCAGGGCTTCACAATGAACAACGGTAATATTTTGTATAAAGAATTTTTTTCAGTAGTACAAACCGAGTTCAATGCCACTTTTAAGCAGAAAACTAGAACTATATGCCCTAAATTTGTATTTAGTGACTGGGCAACTAAAGGAGTCAGAAAAAGTAGAGAAAGACTTTACGAACTTTATAGCCTTAAGCCTTTTATCAACACTGAAACTTTTAATAAGTATGTTGCTAGTTACTCAAAAATTTTTAAGAAGACTTTTAAGGCAGCAAAGGCATTAAACATAAGCAACAAGGTTAAATCAGCAGAAAATAAAATTAAAACGGTTTGGAAAATTATCAATAATGAAACAAACAGGAACAAAAAACATAATAATGATTATACTCTGCGGACTTCACGTGGACTCATAAGCGAAAGCAAAGAAGTCACTGAAGAATTTGTAAATTTCTTTACTAGTATTCCAATCAAAACTACTGAAACATTGAACTCCTCGCCCTCACTTTCTGTTGAATTATTGAAAGCGAACGTTTCAACTTGCCCGATTGAGTTTAACTTTAAGCATATAACCCCAACTGTATTAATAAAAGCTTTTAATCAAATAAAGATCAAATTGACAGAAGATCTATGGGGTATGTCTGTAAAGGTATGTGCCTCCATTATTGACACTATAGCGCCGTATTTAGCTTTTATATTCAATCTGTGTGTAGATCAAGGGGTTTTCCCGGACCTTATGAAATACAGTAAGGTAATTCCTTTATTCAAATCCGGGGACAGTAAAGATAGTAATAATTATAGACCTGTTTCTGTGTTGCCGGTCTTCAGCAAGGTGTTTGAAAAGGTTATGCTGAATCAAATGCTCAGTCACTTTAACGAGAATAATATCTTACATAACAAACAGTACGGTTTCACCAAGGGGCGTTGTACAACTGACGCTGGTGTAACGTTATTAAAATATATCTTTAATGCGTGGGAAGAGGCGCAAGATGCCATAGGTATCTTCTGTGACCTGTCGAAGGCGTTTGATTGTGTGAGCCATGAAACATTACTCCTGAAACTAGAGCATTACGGACTAAGCAAAACAGCCTTGAACTTAGTAAAATCATATTTGAGTGATAGACAGCAACTAGTTAATATAAACGGCAACAATTCGACCGGATTAATCGTGAAAATGGGGGTACCACAAGGCTCAATTTTGGGTCTTTTCTTGTTTCTAGTTTATATAGGGCTAGGGGTTAACTCCGCGGCGCCACTGGTACGTTCTGTGCTCCGTTCAAAATATTCTTAAAAATACTAATAGTGTGTAAAAGTGAATAAAAACCTGGCGAACTTATAAAATATCGACTAATAACTAAGTGACAATGTTATCTAAAAGTTAAACATAAAAACTGTGAAAAAAACTTAAAATTCTTCAAGTGTTCCAAAACAATAACACAGTGACTTAACTCGCAATAAACAAGCAAAATTAAACCCGCTACAACGTTATTTTTACCCAAACATCCAAAAAAAGTAAAATAAACAATAACAATTAAAACAAAGTGAAAAAGTGATTCATACAGTGATTTAAATTCTCAACGGTCACATAGCAATTTTGAACAGTCATTGTTGTTCTATCCAGTGATCTTTAATTTCCCGCAACTAGTTATTAAATTCAACTTGTTTACTAACTGTTCAAGTGGCGCAGAGGTTCAAGGCGTTATCTACTTTGCCGTACAAGCACCGATCAAGTGGTCGCGAGTTCAAACCTCAGTGCTAACTTACACTTTTCGGGAGTCTCGAATATTAATATTTGGAATTAAATCGATTCCATCGACGACGTTGGCTGTCGAGTTGTAAGTTTGCAATAATAGCAAAAGCGTCCGCAAGATGGCATCACTAGTAAGATGTCATAAATGTAAAAAAGATGTGAACATAAAAAGTACTGCTTTGTGCTCTGCCTGTGATAACAGATATGAGTTTGATTGCGATGGTTATCCAGAACCTACTTATCGACTCAAAGATGCAGAAGCGAAAAAAAAAGGAGATGCAAGGTATGTATCAGAAATAAAACATATGCTAATACCGACGGAGCATCCAATATTACCGTACGAAAGAAGCAGAATTATATTAAAACCCCGTCGCCAATAAAACAAACATCAAAGACAAAGAAAGGTCTAGTCGATGATACGTCGAAACGACTGTCTTCAATTCAAAGTAGTACAAAATTATTTGACTCTCACATACTTACCGACTGCGAATCACCTGATGAGTCATATACTACTCCCAATAAACTATCAAGAAGTGTAGACAGAACTGTAACTGACTTGGTATCAGTCTCAGAAATGAAGGAAACAATAGCCCAACTTACACTTCAGTTAGAAAGCACAGAAAATGAACTGGGAAACATATTACTAGAAAATACAGAACTACATAAACAAATAAAAAAGTTGTGTACAGAAAATAATACTTTGAAATCCTTGTGTCATTCTTCCTCTATATTCGGATATCTGGGTGCAAGCTCTAAGAAAAAGAAGCAAGCCCTGTCACAACAACACTACGTGCATTCTACGCCATCCTCTCCATCGTCATCCACATTGAACGTCGAAGTTACTGATCACGTAAATATATTACGCCTGCAACAGGAAATCATAACCCTGCAACAACAATTAAGGACTGCAGAAAAGGAAATTCTAACTCTTACAGAACGTATTACAATATTGATACAGAGTCAGAATACCTGTGAACTTTCCATTCAAGAACCGAAACGGAATACGGCTAGTGTTAAAACTTGCACTGCCAAGGAAGAACAAAATCTGATTTCTGGGAAGAAAATACATATTTTCGGTACTCAACGTTGCGTTGGCTTAGCTGCCGCCTTATCATATTCAAGAGCAAATACACAGTATGAAAACTATCAACTCATTGCTCAAACTAAACCAAATGCACCATGTAACGAAGTAACATCCAACTGCAGAAATGTAAAATTAACAACAGACGATAAAGTTGTGATTTGTATAGGTGAAAATGACCATAGCATAAATATTATCTTGACTCAATTGAAAAATATATTGGATATATTTAGTAGTAACACTATAATTGTATTAAATGTCGTAAATAACGTATTCCTGAATGTCAATAAATTAAACAATTCTATAAAAAATGTATGTAGTAAGTATAAAAAATGTCACTTTGTAAAACAAATAAGCACCGAATTGTCTGATATTTGTAAGTCAATTAATTTTGTTATAGATTGTAATGACTATAATGATAAATATTTGAATCCTAGTGAAATTCGAAAGAGAATTGCAAGTGGCAAATCAAGTCTCAAATTGAGCATTGGTATACGTGAATCAAAAAAAGGGACAATTCCCTACTACTTTAAAAAACAAAGTCGCATTGAAACTGTTAAGCATCCTAAAAGCAATAACTTAACGGAACCCAATACAAAGGTTAGGAAAGGAACTATACCGTACTATTTTCCTGTTTTAAATAAGAGCGACTCATTTTTTCGTAACGAAAGCCAACAAAACGCACCATTTTAAAATATTTCATCAAAATATTGCCAGTGTTCTATCCAAACAAGAACTATTAGAACTAACCATTCAAGAACTAAAGGACGATAATAATGACCCAGATGTAATATGCCTATCTGAAACTTTTATAAAAAAAGGTTTTGACAGTTATGTAAAAATATATAACTATGCAATGGCTACTAACTTTTGTAGAGAACAACAAAGGGGTGGCACTTGTATATTGGTAAAAAAAGAACTAAATTATAAAGAATTGTCATTAGTTAAAAACTACGCAACTCAAAATACGTTTGAAGCCTGTGGAATTGAATTAATGGGTGGTAAATTAGTTATTATATGTGTTTATCGCACTCCTCAATCTGATCCAACACAGTTTTTATTAAAATTACACAAACTTTTGCACGATTTAATAAATAAATACAAGTCTAAAGTTAATATAGTTATAGCTGGTGATTTGAATATAAATACACTGAAAAAAAGTAATATCACAAATCAGTTGCAAGACTTATCCAATAATTATAATTTGAAAATCCACATAAATGTTCCCACACGTAAATTGGCTTGTATTGATCATATTTTGAGCAACATTTCCAATGCTACTGCAACCATACTACCTTTACATCTCTCAGATCATGATACAGCACAAATGCTTAGCTTTCCTTCTCAAAATGTACCACAAAAAGCATCAATACACTACGTTTATAAAAGAGATTACAACCTAGATAATATCCGGAAATTCCGGGAATGCTTACAAAGTCTTTACTGGTCTGATATATATTTAAGCACAGATTCAAATTCTGCCTTTAATGATTTTCATGATCTATGGTGCCTTTTATACAATCTCTGTTTTCCCAAGGTAAGAGTCAGGGTCAACAGTACCGCAAAAAACACGCAAAAGTGGGTAAGTAAAGGTCTTAGACAAAGTTGCAAAACTAAGCGAAAATTACGTTATGAATATTATAAAAACAAAAATAATTCTAATAAATTACAATATAAAAAATATTCCTATTTGCTTAAAAAATATATTTACAGCTCAAAAAAGAATGCGAACATAAAATATATTGAAACACAAGATAACAAATGTAAAGCCACTTGGACTGTCATCAAAAATGAAATAAATAAAAATACCACCCCTAAAGACAACATAGATGCAATAAAATTAAATGGTGTTGTAGTTACAGACCCTGTAGAAATAGCTTCTACATTCAATAATTATTACGTGAATTTAACGCATACGTCACCGCAAAATCCAGCTGTTCAAAATTATAGGCAAAATAGATATGTCAACTCAATGTTTCTTAAACCAATGTCAGAAAACGAAGTGCGCTATGAAATAATGTCCCTGTCCAACACCAGATCAGAGGGCTTTGACGAAATTAGTACTAAAATCATAAAATCTTGCTGTAAAGAATTGACTGGTATTTTAACCCACCTAATAAACATGTCTTTTGCAGCAGGAACATTTCCCGATAGGTTAAAATTATCAATTATTAAGCCGTTATTCAAAAAAGGAGATAAAAGCGATATTAGTAATTACCGTCCAATTACATTGATATCTATTTTTTCAAAAATTTATGAGAAATGTATGTATAAAAGGCTAATTGATTTTTGCAATAAATTCCAAATAATAAGTACTGAACAGTTTGGATTTCAAAAAAAGAAATCCACATCATTAGCCATTTTCTCTCTTATGAAGGCAGTACTTTCAAATATTAATAATAATCATCTTACTACTGGACTTTTCTTTGATTTATCAAAAGCCTTCGATTTTGTGCCACACAGCATATTGTTGGATAAACTAGAGACTATTGGGATTAGAGGACCTGCACTCGAATGGATATCATCCTATTTAGGCAATAGACAGCAATGTGTCATTATTAGTAAAATAATCAGTAATGGAGATATGATACCGTACTCATCAGAATATAAGCAAAATAAATATGGCGTTCCGCAAGGAAGCGTGCTTGGTCCAATATTGTTTCTTTTATATATTAATGACATCATAAAAATAACCAATTATAAATGCATATTATTTGCCGACGATATATCAATCATAGTGACATCAGATAAAAAGAAAAAAAAGACTGACCATGAGTTTGACATTAATAATACAATAGACAAATTACTGCTTTGGCTTGACATGAATAATTTAAAAATAAATTTAGATAAATCTGTTTACATCCAATTCAATCAATCAAATAACAATAAAAACAATATAAAACTTAATATAAATAAAATCCAAGAGGTAACCCATACAAGGTTTTTAGGCGTAATAATAGACAAAGATATTAACTGGAAAGAACATGTAGATAATGTAAGCACTCGAATCAATAAATTTTCATACGCACTGAAACAAGTTAAAAACATAACTAACATAAAAACTGCAATTATGTCATATTGCGCCTATGTTGAGTCGATACTGCGATATGGTCTCGTAATGTGGGGTAACAGTACCAATATGGATAGAGCATTTATCGCACAGAAAAAGTGCATCAGAGCAATAAGTGGTCTTCAACCTGATGACTCATGTAGACCAGTGTTCAAGAGATTTGGTCTGCTACCTCTACCGTGTCTGTATATATATGAGGTATGTTTATTTGTAGTTAACAACAAACATTTATTTAAATCAGCAAATGATGTAAATCCCAGAAACAGACGAGATCCTCATAAACTGGTATTAAGTGATTTGCCAAGACTTGCCAAATACAACAAAAACAGCCTAGCAATGTGCGTACGTATTTATAACAAAATACCAAGTCGCTTTAAAATATTGAGTTTTAGGTTTAAGATAGAATTACACAAGTGGCTTAATCAATGTAATTTTTACAGTTTAAAAGATTTTATGGATGTGAGATGTTGATTCCTTTTGTCAAAATATAAATTTTTTGCATGCTATGTTATATCTTAGCGAAACATGTTGAGCTACTGTAATAATATTAACATCAATGTATACCATGTTTTACGCAAATAAATGATTTACTTACTTACTTACTTACTTACTATAAATGATTTGCCCTATATTTTAGAAAATAAACTCAATATGGTGTTGTTTGCTGACGATACATCTTTGATTTTTAAAGTAAATAGACATGCAAACAATCTTGACGTTGTAAATAACGCCTTAATGCAGGTACATGATTGGTTCACAGCTAACAATTTAGTACTAGATGAGAAAAAAACGAAGTGCATTCGATTCACTTTACCAAATGTAAAAAGTAATAATTGTGACATAATATTGAACAGGGAGAAACTAGAATTCGTCGAAGAAACAGTTTTCCTGGGGATTAAGCTAGACTCAAGGCTACAATGGGGTCCTCATTTAACATCTCTTGCAGGAAGGTTAAGTTCAGCAGCATATGCTATAAGAAAAATTCGCCAGTTTACAGATGTTGAAACCGCGAGACTAGTCTATTTTAGCTATTTTCACAGTTTAATGTCTTACGGTATTTTACTATGGGGACGGGCTGCTGACATCGAGTCTATTTTCATTTTGCAGAAAAGAGCCATCAGAGCCATTTACCATCTCCGCCGGCGAGATTCTTTAAGGGAACTGTTTAAACAAATTAACATCATGACGGTCCCTTGTCAATATATTTATGAAAATATCATGTACGTTAGAAAGAATCTACATCTTTTCAGTAAACGAGGCGACAGACATAACTATGTTACTAGAAATAGGAACGAATTAATTCAACCAGGTTTCAGACTTGCTAAAGTAGCAACATCTTTTATGGGATACTGTTTAAAGTGTTATTACAAAATACCGCCACATATATTAGAACTGAATGAGACGAAATTTAAAAATTATATAAAACGCACACTATGCAAACAAGCATATAAACTAGGGTAATACATTGATGATAAAAATGCTTGGCTCAATGCTTGTCCGCTCCACAGTGACTAAAGTGCCCAAACTTTGATGAACATGTGAAAAAATTGTTGAACCTGCTGAAGATTGTAAGCTGCCTTTGCACTGTATAGACTCATTCTCTTTTGCATTGTATAATTTTACTCAAAAATTATTTCGTAACGAATGTAACCATGATTTTGTAAACAATGACAACTGGTTTAAAAGAGTGTCCTTGGAGTTTCTTGCACGTTCTTCTCCACAGGATCTACTCTTTGGAACGTGCAACTGTCGCGCTGGAGGCGGGGTCGGTGGGTGTGTTATGTTGGAGAACAACCTGCTGCTCTTGTCATTAGCGCGGCAGGATTAGCTTCATCTATTTGACTGACAGACCTTGATTATTCAAAAGTGCCTGTAACTGGTCTATTTGAAATAAAGGATTTTGTATTTGTATTTGTATACTAACCTACTTCGTAAGCACCATTAAAATAAATAAATAAATAAAATACATTTATTTCGAGCAAGCATAACTCATATGTAGGATAATAAAAATACAACCACCAACCATAAAATAGAAATAAAATGACTTCCATTAATTTAACCGACCCTGCTGACGGCAACATGCCTATCACAGCAGTGCCGTATGTATGGGCAGTCCATCCTGTCCGCGATCATCGCCAGGACGGCATTGGCGCTACCCCACACCCTACGCACCAGGGATGCGCTCCGCTTGCGCATAGTTGCGTAAAAGCAATCGGTGTGCGCCTCGGCGAACATACCTGAGGCGCTGCAGTAGCGAGGCAGCCCCAATACAGCCCTGAATGCGTTGTTGAACTGGACGCGGAGGGCCCCATACGATGCACGCGTGTACCCCGCCCACAGGCTGCACGTGTAGAGGGACGTGCAGTACGCCCTGAAGAGCGTTATCTTCACCTCCCCCGAACAGCGCGCCATCCTACGTGCAAGCATATTCGCCCGCACCGATAAGGCCCTCCGTTCCCGCTCCATGTCAGCATCGTCCTTGAGGTCGGTCGTAACGATATGCCCTAGTTACTTAAATTGATCCACTATTTTCAGTGCAACACCGTTCAGAAAAACGGGTGGACAATTTTGTGAACGTCTCGTACCGGTCTCAAAGACCATGCATTGACTTTTGGTCACATTGTACTTTAACCCATGGCCAAGGGCATACTCTTCACAGGCCCGCACTAGCTTTCTGAGGCCACAGACCGAAGCGCTCAGTAGCACCATGTCGTCCGCGTAACTGATATTATTGACACAGACATCACCGACATGGCAGCCGATACGCTGGTTACTGAGCGCGACGATCAGAGCATTCATGTACAGGTTAAAGAGGGAGGGGGAAGTCAAACCCCCCTGTCTCACCCCGCACCATTGCTACTATCACCAAAATACTAACTAAATTATGGACTGCTGTAGTCTTAAACACAGATTAATTTAACCTAATTTTTTAACCACGATTAGATGGCAAGTCCCTTGGTAGAGGAGTTGTCGGAGCTGTTATCGGCGTATTCAGGAGTGGAAAGAGTTACATTAGCTCCGATGTGTATATTGGGCTTCCGGGTTTTATAAATATAAAATTAATTCGATTTGCGTTCCTGGATGGAAATAAATCGATGCTTTAAGGCCAAAAAGGGATAAGCGACATTTTTTGCGAAATCGACTTATATATATGGTTGAAATCAGCTTTTTTTTCTGCGTCTATTGGTCTAAGTTTCGTAACTCTAGGTCGAACTTTTTGTCGCTTAGGCGGTAAAGGAATTAGGGTCCTAACACTAAGTTTTTCGTCGTAAACGACAGTTATTTTGGTGTATGTTTTATTATGGTGGTTGGATGAAAATTATATTTTAAAACTGACAGTTATGCAATTTTGGCTTTGCATATTTTTTTCTTTGCTTGTGTGTTAACTGGTTTTGGCTATAAATATGTTTTGCAAAAAAATACATTAATCAAATTTTGCTAGAGTCTTTGTTTATTAAACTTCCGGTTACCATATTATGGCAGTTTCTTTGTCTAAAATAATTGTCATTTATTACATTTCGGCCGCATTTCCGAGACTTTTGTTTGGTGCTTGGTGTTATTTTTCCAAGTCACTATATAAATTTCGAAGGCGCTTAGGATAAATCATTCAAACGAATGTCGCCCTAACATTGTCGCTTATCCTTTTTTTTCCTCCCAATAAATTTAACGAGAATGGTGGTTAGATAAGAAGGTAAATCAAAGATTTGGCGGCTAACTTGCGCAATAACAGCAAAAAACATCGGTTATCCTTGTCATTCATACGAATCAAATGTCATTTTCATTGCATAACGAACATTCAGTGTTTAGTAGACAACCGCGGCATAATGGGCATCTAAAGCATGCATGCAAGCACCTTAAAGCAAAACATGACGATTTACTCAAACTATATCAAGATAAAGTGATTCCACAAATGTTTCATAATGAATATCACAGTCTTACAAGTGCTAACAGCGTCAAGGATACTCTTCCAGAATCAGATCTCAAAGATGGTGGTATTGATTGAACAATGTTTTTAGTTTGTTTGTTTACATTTGTTGACAAATGTAATTTTTTTGAGAATTTATAGTAAGAATAAGAATTTGTAGTAAGTAGATCCATAATTAGCTTTTGCGAATTGTAATGTGACTTGTTGTTTATTAGATTTTTATGAGGGTAATACTACTATTATGGATGCTCATTTTAAGATTTTTGATCTTTTACTCGTGTTCCTAACTATTAATAAGCCGTCTAATTATTAAAAAGTACTAGTCGTTAAATTAATAAAATAAAACTTACACTAACGTCATTTAAAAAAAAATTGGATTTAAGTAAGTTGTGAATCTTAAATCATTCTAATTTGGAATGATAGTTGATTATTTTTTGCGATTCAAGCGCCTTTACTGGTGTTTATCTATACTAGTATTATAAAGCAGAAGAGTTTGTTTGTTTGGTTGAACGTGCTAATCTCAGGAACTACTGGTCCGATTTGAAAAATTCTTTCAGTATTAGATAGCCCATTTATTGACGACGCTGAGACAAACAGGAGCGGAGCATTCATGGAAAATGTGACGCAGACGAAGTTGCGCGGGTCAGCTAGTAATATTTTTTTTTTTCATATTTTATTTGAGTTTAAAATTTAGTTTATTATTCTTTTGTTATACCTGTTTATTATTCGTTTGTTTGTTGTTTGTTTAATTTTTCAAATCGGACCAGTATTTCCTGAGATTACCCCCTACATACAAACTTACAAACAAATTTTACCTCTTTATAATATTAATATAAAAAAAAAACAACTTTATTCATCAAGATGGGTGTGAGTTTCAAGAGCATGGTTTAGTTATTTTAGATGATAACATGTGCTGACCGGTCGCTTCACAGCCTGGATCTATTTTTTTTTTGTACGTGGAAGCAACAGCCGTCAATAAGCATAATATTAACAAATGTTTTCAGATTAAGTTTTATGATTTTTATTTAGTTAAATATTTCAAAACTTTGCAAAGGCACTCGGCTGAAAGTCACATATATCCAACAGACTACTTTAGTTTTAAAACTATTCAATTCTCAGTGACCCTATGAAACATCATGACAGCCCAGGGCCAGAAATGATCCATTACGGGATTAGCTTTCCAGTGGATCAAGGGTAACTGTAGATCTTTAGGCATGGACGACACTGACGAACTCGCAAAGAGAGGTTTTGAGGTGGCACAGCTGGACCTGTATTCTCAGTTTCGTACGTAAATTCGGCTATAGATTGCAGGCAGTCAAAAATGGCTATGTGGAGGCCATACCCGTGACTACGTAATTTAACGACTTTTCAGGTAGAATGAAATTCCTCCTAAGAAACACGTTTTTAACGGCTCGGCTTCGGCTTATAAGTTTTTAATACCTAAGCAGAAGTTGAGTGTTTTTATGGATGTGAACCTAGGTGGCCCGCTGGAGTATCTTTCCGTAGGTTTGTTTACTATAAAGCACAACCGAGCCGCAGCCGGATGACGTGCAGCCGAGTGACAGTGTAGTTAATAAATCTCGTTAATGGATAGAACACAGATTGATGATAGCAATAGCTTATTAACTGAATTTGTAAGTTATAATTGTAAGTCTTTGAACAGATCAATCGGGTGTATACAAAACCTCTGTAAGTCTGTGGATGACATTGCGTTGCAGGAAACCTGGTTGTTGCCGCATGAGTTGTCAATACTTGGCAGTTTAGATGATAACTTTGATTACTTTGGGAAATCGGCGGTGGATACATCAGCGGGGGTATTGAGAGGGAGGCCATATGGTGAAGTGGCTCTTTTATGGAGAAAATCGGTATTTACATCCGTGTCAGTTATACCTTGTATGAGTGATCGTATCGTGGCTGTCAAAGCGACTTGCGCCGATCGCACGTTGTTATTGTTCAGTGTGTACATGCCGACTAACGGCCAAACCCAATAACCTAACTATCACCAGATTTGGCATACTGGAGATAGCAAAACAAATGAAACAATATGAAAATTATATAGGTTTTCTGTTGTTTCATTTGTTTTTCTATCTCCAGTATATGATAGATAGGATATTGGTTTCGGCCGTAACTGTATTGATAACTTAAATGAATTCTGTGAGTGCCTAAGTGAAATCGCGGCTATCGTTGAGAGTGCGAATTTAGTCGGGAACTATTAAGTTTTTGTGATGAACAGAGTTGGCGATGTGCCGATTGCACTCAGTTTGGAATACACTCTGATACTTATACATTTGTCAGTGATGCCTGCGGGAGTCGACGTTGGCTTGACCATTGCTTGGTGTCTGAAGCAGCGTGGAAAACACTAGGGAATGTTGAAGTTTACCATGACATTTTCTGGTCAGACCATTTTCCACTTGCTATTCAAGTTAACCTTGGAATGGTTAGGCCAACGAATCCATCGGCTAAACTGGGGAATAAAATAGTTGATAAAGCCTTATGGGGAGAAAGAGATGCAGCACAAAAAGACTGTTATTTTAGATTATGTATGGAGCAACTTAAAAAAATAGACTTCCCATCTGAGCTCGGAAACTGTTGTGATAATTTTTGCCCTAACAAAGAACATTATAAAATAATTGATACATTGTACAATAGAATTGTGACGTCACTTCGAGAAGCGGGAGAGGGCAGCTCTAGTTTATTTAGAGTTGAGAGGGGTCGGAGTACAGTGATTGGGTGGAACCGGTATGTCAGGGACGCTCACGGGAACGCGCGACGGGCCTTTCTTAACTGGGTGTGGTATGGAAAACCTCACACAGGGCAGCAGTTTGTGGAAATGAGAGAAACTAGGAAAGTTTTTAAACAAAAGTTAAAGTTTTGTCAGAATAATGAGAATATAATAAATCTACACAAAGATTGAGTCCAAAACCCGCGGTTCCGGTGAGCGTTAATGGCAGGACTGAACCTGAGGAGATTGCGAACATGTTTAGGAGGCATTTTGGAGTAACTTCGCGGCTTCAATCGGTGGAACGGGCTTATGTCACTGAGAGTAGGTTGTCTGGTGTTCCCATTAATATTTCATCAGAAGAGATACGGAACGTAAAACGGTCGATGACCAGGGGCAAATCACCGGGTCATGATGGCCTCAGCATAGAACATTTTCAATATGCTGGTCCGCATCTGCCAAGAGTCCTATCTATGCTGTATAATCTTTGCGTGAGGCACTCGTGTCTGCCTACTGATCTGATGAAGACAATAGTTGTGCCTATAGTCAAGAACAAGACAGGCGATGTCTCGGACAATATCGTTAGCCACTGTAACAGCTAAGGTTCTTGACGGTGTGCTTGAGCGGAGAGTAACCAGGCAGCTCAATCTACATGATGCACAATTTGGTTTTAGAGCTGGGCTGTCCACAGATACTGCTATTCTGGCGCTGAAGCACATGGTCAGGTACTATACTGATAGACACACGCCTGTATATCCTGCTTTCTTAGACCTCTCCAGGGCATTTGACCTGGTTGATTATAATATTTTATGGTCGAAACTGCGTGAGCAAGGTATTCCTAATGAGCTCATTAAGCTTTTAAGCTACTGGTATGATCACCAAATCAACCAGGTCAGGTGGTCGGGTGCCTTGTCTGGGGCGTATGGGTTTGAGTGTGGTGTGAGACAAGGGGGTTTGACCTCCCCGGCGCTCTTCTGCATAAACGTCAATAAATTGATCGAGGAGCTCAGCGGCACTGGTATCGGATGTTCTATTGATGGTGTAATTGTTAATAGTATAAGCTATGCAGATGATATGGTGCTGCTGAGTCCAACGATTGATGGACTCAGACGGATGCTGGAGATATGTGAGAGATACGCCATTTCTCATGGTTTATTGTACAATGTACGGAAGAGTGAGCTGGTGGTGTTTAGGGTAGGAACTAAAACGCCTATGACGGTTCCTCCAGTATTTTTGTATGGTGTGCCGCTAAACAGAGTGTCGCATTTTAGGTACCTTAGCCACATAGTGAATGATGACAGTGACATCGAAAGGGAGCGAAGAGCGTTGTCGATCCGATGTAATATGCTGGCCCGTAGGTTTGCGCGATGTACTAGAGAAGGGAAAGTCACGCTGTTCAAGGCGTTCTGCCAGTCTTTCTACACGTGCAGCCTGTGGGTTAGACATACGCAGAGGGCCTACAACGCTCTTCGCGTGCAGTATAATAACGCTTTTAGAGTGCTGTTGGGGCCCCGCGGTTTTGTAGCGCATTGGGCATGATTGCTGAAGCAGGTTCAGATAGCTTCCAAGCCATTATAAGAAAACGAACAGCATCCCGGATGCGAAGGCTTCGGATGAGCACCAACAGCATTTTAAAGGTGATAGTGGATAAGCCTGATTGTCCGTTCCTGGAACACTGGACCCGTGTGCACAGCTGCAGGTCTGGTGCAGCGGGTAGCGGACATAGTTATAGTAATAGGTATATGAATTAGTTTTATTTTATTACATTAGCTGTGTTAAGAAAAGTTTACTAACATAGTTTTAAGTGTTACTAACAAAAATATGAATACTTTGTGTTTGAATTAAATAAATAATAATAATAATTAACATAGGCGTCACAGACAACCCAATTTACAGAGGTTGCTTTGGCGCCGAGGAATCAGTTGCCCACGTCATCCTGAAAGTAAGGCCGAGGCTTCCCGACGTGAACAATTTCTCAAAACGGTGAGGTCGCTCCATGAAACCTGTAAAGCACCCAGGAGACATCTGTGCATTTGGGGGGAGTTCGGCTGGCTAACTAAGCTACGAGACCTATGCACAACGGACAGAATAGGAGTCTAACATGGTGCAGATACCCGAGTCTAGATCCGCAGGGGTAGATTGCTCTTCCGGTTGGCGTTATCTCATGGCCAAACTAAATGTAGCTCTATCACGTGTTAAAAACCCTACTGTTCCAAGTTCCAAAAGCTAAGAGGAGTTAAGCAATGCTAGATATTGATCGTTTGTATATCTTATCTTAGAAATCTTACCTAACGACAACATATTACTTTTCGACATACCTACACGCGAACGAAGTCGCGGGCAACAGCTAGTTCGATAAAAGTTTATTTGCCAATTTATGCCTAAAAAGAGAAATAATGACGTATGAGCCTGCGGAACGAGCTCGAAATTTTATCGCTAAGATAGCTAATCACGGCTTACAATTACGAATTAAATTTTTAACTAAGATTTGATTAGATAAATTTTTTCATGAACCTCTCAATCAATCCAGCTTCCCCAGACACAAAAAGGACCCTTTTTGAAAACCCCACTTGGGCGCTCCGAACGTTCTCCAACTACATAGGACAAATCCGGACGGATACTATTAAAAGAGATTTTGTGCGTTTAGTTCGTAGGTACATAACGTTAATCTCTATTAATGTTAAACGTTGCAATAGTTAAGTTTTTCCTTGGGTAGGTATCATAAATCAATACAAATAGGTATTAACGAGAGCTCACACTATTGTTACTCTACAAAATGTAGTTTCTCTCTAAAAATGTATTTTTACATGATGTATAAATTAGTTTGTAACTGTTTTTTCAATAAATATTTTATTTAAGTTCACCATATTATTTTCGTTTTCCCGTGAAAATAATATTTAAATGCATCCAATAAAAGTATCAATTACACGTTATTTCTTTTAATTAACTGTGTCCCCCATTCTGTCAACCATCTGAAGGCAATTTTGGGGGAGCGCAAATTGACGACGGCCCCCAAAGTGCGGTCGGTGGTAGTTAGCCGCTTTTAAACTAGTACTTTGTCTCAGGTGCTTTTATTAGACGGGCTCAACACGATACCTAGGATCACAGAGTAAGAAAGAAGATGTTATATTATGAACTGATATAAACACTTCACAGACATGCCATTTCAGCATTCCCGGGAGGTTTGCTATCTTTCATTGAAGAGTTCCGTTGCCTACTTCCGACCTTCACCAAATTGAAATGTGACAAGTAAGGGGACACATTCTTCCAAACAAAAAAAGAATCATCCAAATCGGTTGACAATTGACGGAAATATCGCTGAACTAACATTTTTCCTGGAACTCCATTATCGTATCCTGGCTTAAACCTTCCATCATTAGTTTAGCAACATAAAATGATGATTACCAGGCACAAATATCTCAATTGCGCAAGAAAAACATTGAATGTGCCTACATAATTTAAGGGTTGCCCTCGATTTTCCTGAGATCACTCCATTATTGGCGGAGAAATCGGTGAACTTACATAAAAAAAAATTCAAACATACAGCCGAACGTAGAACCTCCTCCCTTTCTGAAGAAGTTAAAAATAATACTAACAAAGAGACTTTTTTGTCTTAACTTTTCTTTATATAACATAATTCCTTGCCTTAAAGCGGTGTGGGGTAGGAACCAGTTCTCAAGTAGGTAAGGTTCTTGAAAATAGTAGGTGTAGTATTCGTACCTGGGTTATGATGAGCATAAATTTCGTCTGTCTCAACGTGTTCTGATTAGAACTATTGGCTGTCAAAACCTTCCACGTCACAATTGCCCTGTCAATTTATATGAGTTAACGTTGACACTCACTGACGCCTGGTTTGTGGCCGCTGAGTCTTTTCCAAGCTCTGTGTCTTAAATGAAAGGCTTAAAAGGCCTTATTTATGGGTCGTTGGGTTATGTTAAAGTTATTTACGTGTTAGGCTAAGAACTCACGGAGCGATTTTCACCCGCGACCGGTTTTATTTCTAAACTCACGAGACTGGTTATTTGCGCGGTTACGCAGCCGTCGCGGTTGCGATCATCGCCCGCAGACGTGGCGGGCGGTTGCAAGACGGGCAGTAAAACGATCAGTTGAGATCCAGATCGCCATGGACCAAAGTAATTAGTAGTTCGATTTAATATTCATTTTTTATAATGTTTGTTTAATTTAATTTTAAACATGCACAAACATGTCATTATGCCACAAGTCACTGGTGCAAAATAGCATTGGATTTTTCATGATTTCTGTACCCATCGCCCCCCGCTGGCCACAGCGGTCGCCCGCCAACCGATCGCAGAGCGCGCGGGCGCCACACATTCTACTAGTTGCCCGCCGGTGCAGCGGGAACCGGAAACAACCGCGCACACCGCGGGCGTAAATCGCGTCGTGAGTTGTGCTTTAATTTTTTACGGACTTCACAAAAAGGAGGAGGTACTATGTTCGGATGATTGTATGTTTTTTTTTTTTTTTTGTGTTTGTGTTCATCGAATACTCCGCCAATTGTCGACGGATTTTCAAAATTCTTTTTTTGTTCGAAAGTAGATAGTTCTGAGGTGGTCCCACTGCCACCAAGTAAGGATCTGATGATGGGATCTTAGACAAATCGAGAGCAACCCTCAAATTTGATAGGCTTACTTATTACTTTTCGCATATTTTATGAAGTATCTTGTATATTTGCGTATGGTTGTCACCATCTCAGGTAGCTGGGCTGATGATGGAAGGTACAACTCCTTAACAGTAAGAAATTACTCGAATAGGCGTGGATGGATTGTTTAAGTAAATTTTTTTGATGTTTGATAGGGCATTTGCCACATTTGGTCTCATGATCATCAAGTCATGACCTGATGCTGCAGAGTACCTAACTCCTCGACAACTAACAGCAGATATATCGTGTTTAGGCTCATTGAAAAAGGCTCGATGTGTTGATAAACGTACTGTTAATGAGGAACACCGAAGTACATAGAGACCTGATGCTGAAGCCAGGAGCATCAGAAAAAGTACAAACCTTGAAATTACAGCACCGTAGTCGTGTTTGGGCTCATTTTAAACAGCACTAAATTTTAAGTTCAATGCAATGTTGACATAAGTCTAGCCTGATGCTGCAGCCTGAATTATCAGCATCTAGTCTAAAAACTAATAAATACTTCTTAAAGTGAAAGTGAAAGTGGGCAACTACTGCGTTTGTTAATTTTTTCATTAAGTAATTTAAAGCACTACAATTTAATGAAGTTCTGGAGTCGATCTGATGTTGGAGCCGAAAGACAGTCGAGGGAACTCCTCAACGATTTACAGCAGTTACCTTGTGTTTGAGCTTGACTAAATTATTTGTATTGATGAAAACTTTACACCTAGATGGGTTGTGGCTGTCATTACGGGTCTTTAATTTTTTTTTTATGTTTGTTATCATCTCATAATTCCGACAATTATGAACAGATTTGAAAATATCTTGTTTTATCTGAAAGGATATACTTGCAGATTGGTCCCATTTAAATTTTATCGAAATCGGTTACGAACTTTGGATTTTAAATCGAAATTGCTGGAATTCGTCTACTTGGATGATTGTTTTTAACCGACTTCCCAAAAAGGAGGAGGTTATCAACTCGGTTGTATGTTTTTTTTTTATGTTTGTTACCTCATAACTCCGACAATTATAAACCGACTAGCTGACCCGCGCAACGTCGTCTGCGTCACCTTTTCCATTACTGCTCCGCTCCTAGTTGTCCTAGCGTGATGATATATAGCCTATAGCCTTCCTCGATTAATGGGCTATCTAACACTGAAAGAATTTTTCAAATCGGACCAGTACTTCCCGAGATTAGCGCGTTCAACCAAACAAACAAACAAACTCTTCTGCTTTATAATATTATAGTATAGATTTGAAAAATTCTTGTTTTATCTGAAAGGATATACTTGCAGATTGGTCCCATTTAAATCATATCAAAATCGGTTACGAACTTTGGATTTTAAATCGAAATAGCTGGAATTTGACTATTTAGACGATTCTTTGATAATCGAAATTGCGTATTTTGCTTTTCTGCGATTTTGCAGTGGTGTTGTTATGTGTGGGACACCACTAAAAAGTGAAAAATAAAAAAATTTTTACAAAAAAATACAACCGACTTCCAAAAAAAAACTACAAAGTAAAAAATAACTTTATTTTCGGAAGTCGGTGTTTTTGTTAGTTTCTTCGTATTTTGACACCGAATTCCGAAATTAAAGTAATTTTTTACTTTGTAGTGTTTTTTTTTTGGAAGTCGGTTCTATTTTTTTGTAAAAAGTTTTTTTAACATAATATATGTACAGAAGCTGCGAGCTCGCAACCGCGGCGGACGCGGGTGTAAATCGCTCCGTGAGTTCTTAGCCTACGTGTTCGGAGTACGAGTCTTGGATAAACAAAGGTTCTGCGTTTTGATGTGGTTTTGCATTTCTATAGCTTGTGGTTTTAACAATCGGACTGCGTGGCATGCCCTTATTTACAGTGGTCGGCTTAGATGTTGAACCAAAGCCGACTGAGTTGTGATATGTACCTATGTTGTTACTTTACGCCTTCCTTATTAAGGTCTTACTTCTTAAAGAGTCATCGTACTCATCATGTCGTAAATTAGATAATATGCTAAATGACGCAGTTTGAAAAAAAAAATCTAAAATTTTGTAGTTGGATCCCTAAAAGTGACCTCCGCAGGTACTCTATATTTATTTATCTACGCATGTGTCTGTAATTAATAATAATAATAATAATAATAATAATAATATCCTTGGACATTTCACACAACGCCATATAGACCCAAGCTAAGCAACCTAATGCTTGTGTTATGGTAACGATATGGCTGATAAACTACTTATATACATTTTTTTTTGTAAATACATAAGCATTATCCATAAACTTCTCACTCTTTCACGATATCAAAATCAAAACTATCCATTCAAAACTCATAATACCCACACAGCACTTAGCGAACGTATGGACATACAGATTTACTGCGGGCACAGACGACACAATCAACTGAAATCATTTTTCTATGAAAACGCCTTTATTTCCTTGCGGTAAAGGTGATTTTTGTTGATCAGATTTTTCTGTTGGGCGAAAATTTTTATGACGCGTTGTATAGCTTCACATCAGCCGGATTTATAGCAACGCTGTGGAGAAGCTTGAGATGTGGAGGAGCCGTTAACTGTGTGTGACAGACTTTATTGTGGGATAGTTAGAATGATTAGGAGTAGTTGGGTTATTTCCGCTTTTCTGTATTTCCTTACGTTCGCAGTTTGGCATTGTTGAAATGACTAAATACTTAGCTCCTGACCGCGGGTTTTCCGCAGTTGGTAGCATTAAAAGATTGTAGAGACATATTCATCTGCCTAGCCTTTTCCCAACTATATTGGGGTCGGCATCCAGTGAAACCGGATTCAGCTGAATACCAGTGTTTTACGTGGAGCGGCTGCCTACCAGACCTCCACAACCCACGGTACTTTTTGGTAAGACTGGAGTCAGATTTACTGGCTTCTAACAATCCGTAGCGACTGCCGAAGATCTACAAATGACAGCCGGGACCAACGCAACGGCTTAACGTGCTTTCCGAGGCACGGAAGAAACTCGATATGTTAAGATGGTAACCCATCCACAGACCAACCTTGGCGAGCGTTGCTTAACCTAAAAGATCGACCTGTGCAGCTGTTAATGTATAGTCACGAGCTCCTCCATTGTAGAGACATAATTATGATTTCTATGGAAAAATCAAATGTGCTCTCTCTCTCTATCTATGAACTCTACTTTTTAAGTTCACAAGTAGTTTTCAGAAGCAGTTTCCAGTATATTGCGTATACATAATGTTTCATTAAAATCCGATAGTTTCTTTATATCCAAGATTAATATAAGTACTTGAAAGTTATTTTCAAATACAATGAGGAGAGAACACACTGTTTCGAACTACGCCTTAGCGTAAGACTAAGTGCGGATTTCACCAATCTAACTGAACGCGATCAGTACATATAAACTGCGTTCAAGAGCCGTCACTGTCAGTGTCAATTTTCCATTGAAAAAAATAACACTGACAGCTCGTAAACGCGGTTTATACGCTGATCACGGTCAGTTTCATTGCTGTTATCCAGCCTAAATGTATTGAGACATTCAGCGACAATATTCTATGAGCAAATAAAAGTATCAAAAGTAGTCAACGCCTATCATCAAAAGCGACTGAATAGCTTTGACTACAAAATACGTTGAAGAGATCAAGGTTACAAATTTCTTTGATTGGACTTGAAACCAAAAGTTCAGCGGATCTAAAAGGGCCATTTGAGTAGAATCATAATATTAAACACACAACAATGTGTCAAATTTCATTTTCATCTTTATTGCTAACGCATTAGGTTCAAGGTTGATGGGGAAAAATTAACAATGATGACCCTGTCATGATCCCATGTCTATTTTAAAGTTTTATTTTCTGACAATGTGACAGCTGTCTGCAGCTGTCATCTGTCAGTTGACATACTGTTCCGTTCGGTTCCGTTTCACTTTACGCAGGTTGCGAAGAGAAACTTTGTTTTGACATTGTCTTCGTTTAGTTTCTCATTTTATCCATTGTCTTTTATTTTTTATTTTTTTTGTTAGTTATTTTTAGAAAATTTCTACCAATATACCTTGCGAGTTGGGGTGGTTTTAAACTTGAAAGTAATTCTTTGTTAGCGTGTTTAACATTTATATATAATTTAGTTATTAATTGCAACTAATTTAATTTTTAATTGTATTGTTTTATATTTTTATAATTATTTACATATATTCTAACGACAGTTTTTTCTCGTGCTCTTCTTCCGATAGTTTTGCTAGTGCGGACAGTGACCCTTCCGCACCGCTCACTTTACACGATAAAATTTCTTCTCTGTTCTCTTCTAATCCTAAAAATCTGCATATAGCGCACATTAACGCCCAGAGTGTTCCTGGCCACTATTCTGATCTTCTGGCATCTTTTAGCGGTGCTCACCTTGATGCCCTATTGATATCGGAATCTTTTTTGAAGCCTTCTCTACTCTCTACTCAATATCCACTCCCCGGCTTCGTCTTGATTCGCAACGATAGGACAGGTAAAGGTGGAGGGGGTGTAGCTATGTACCTACGTGCTGACCTACCTTTTAAAGTAGTTAGCTCTTCCCCCTCTTTGTATTCTGAATCGGCTAAATATCTGTTTGTCGAAATTTCTGTTCATCACACTAAAGTCTTGCTTGCAGTGCTTTACAGCCCTAACCTTCGCATCGACTACTTCGATTCTCTTGACTGCACTCTCAGTAATCTTTGCCCCATGTATGAGCACGTTATTTTAATGGGCGATTTTAACACTTGCTTGATTAAAAATGACTCTCGCTCTCAAAGGCTCCTTTCACTTTTGTCTTCTTTTAATCTTCAAGTCTTGCCTCTTTCTGCAACCCACTTTTCTCCTAATTGTACACCCTCTTTATTAGATCTTATGATTGTTTCCTCTCCCAATAATGTATGTAACCATGGTCAACTTACCGCTACGTTTTCTTACCACGACCTCATTTATCTCTCGTATCGTATCCGTGTTCCCAAGCGTAAGTCCCAACTCTTATATCTCCGTAACTACAAGGGCTTAGACCTGGAGGCATTGCGGCGTGATGCCGGCGATCTCGACTGGACCCCTCTGGCTGAGATCGAGGACATTGATGGAAAGGTGCACTTCTTTAACGCGACCGTCCTCGATTTGTATGATCAGCATGCCCCTATCCGACGCATCAAGATGAAACAAAATTCTGCACCATGGATAACGCTTCAAATAAAAGAGCTTATGGCTTGCAGGGATAAAGCTAAGAGCAGGTATAAGCGCAGACCTTCTGAGCTGAACCTCTCTTACTTTAAATCATTACGAAATCGCTGCAGGCGACTGTGTCAAGATGCTAAGAGACGCTTTTTTCACGAACAGCTCGACAACCGTAGTTCTTCCGATGTATGGAAATTTCTTAAGTCGGTTGGCATAGGCAAATTTACCACCTGCCATTATAAGGATGTGAACCCCAATGACCTGAATAAGCACTTCTCTCACCTTCCCTTTTCTCTTGATCCTTGTATTAAAGTTGCGACACTTGAAAGTATTTCTGGTTTGCCATTGCCACAATGTTCTCTCTTTGAATTTAGCGAAGTTACCGAGGATGACTTTAAGAAATCTATTCTTGCGATTACTTCTTCTGCAGTTGGTAATGATAAGTTATGCTCTAGAATGATTTATCCTTCCTTCATTACTTCCTGTTCTCACTCACATTTTCAATCACTCTTTTATGTCTTGCTCCTTTCCGTCGATCTGGAAACAGGCTCACATTATACCCAAAATTAATAATCCATCTTCATTAAATCATTTTAGACCTATTTCTATTCTTCCATTTCTTTCTAAAGTGTTTGAGCACTTGGTTCATAGACAGCTATTTTTTTTCTTAACGTCAAACTCGCTAATATCCCCTTTTCAATCTGGTTTTCGAGCGGGTCACAGTACTGTTTCAGCGCTTATAAAAGTGACTGACGATATCCGCTGGGCTATGGAGAATAAGTCGCTCACTGTCCTTGTATTGCTTGACTTTAGTAGCGCCTTCAACTCAGTGGATTTCGACATTTTACTGGGTTTACTCAAATCTATTAATCTCTCTTCTTCCGCTATAGCCTGGTTCAATTCATATCTTCGGGGACGCTCTCAGTGTGTCCGCCTTGATGAGTCCTTCTCTGATTGGTGCAGCCTCACTGAGGGTGTTCCTCAGGGTAGCGTTCTCTCTCCTCTTCTTTTTTCGATTTTCATTAACTTCGTTACCTGTGTTATCTCTTCCAGTTTCCATCTTTATGCAGATGACCTGCAGCTTTACCGACACTTTGCTGTAGCTGACGTGGATTCTGCCATTGCTGCTATAAATCGTGACCTGTCGTGTATTAGCACCTGGGCTAAGTCATTTGGCTTGCAGATCAACCCAACTAAATCGCAGGCCATGATCATAGGCAGCAGATACGTTCGTACTGCTGCTGTTATTTCATCTTTATCGCCTTTATATCTCGATGGCGTTCGTATTGATTACACTGAAACTGCTAAAGATTTGGGTGTTATCATTGACTCAAATCTTTCCTGGCGTGCGCAGGTCAATGAGGTCAGTCGAAAGGTCTATTTCTCATTTCATCCGCTGAAATGCCTTCAGGGTGTCTTGCCTTTGAAGACGAAAATCTCTTTGGCCCAAACCTTTATTCAGCCGATAATAGATTATGCTGACGCCTGCTAACTGGATGCTACTGAGGAGCTATTAAACAAGCTTGAGCGACTGCAAAATGTATGCATTCGATTTGTGTTTGGTCTACGGAAGTATGACCATGTGTCTCACCTTCGCAAGGAACTCAAGTGGCTCCCTATCCGTCTTCGCAGGAACACTCGGATTCTTTGTCTTCTTTTCAACATCCTTCATAACCCTTCTTACCCCTCTTACTTGCGTGAGCGCATTTCTTTCGCTCGGCCTAGTGACGCTCCTTGCAGATCACACCTCAGAACCATCCTGAAAACCCATCCTCATAAATCCAGCTATTATTCCTACTCTTTCTCTGTTCATGCAGTTAGGTTGTGGAACTCACTTCCGCCTAGCATTCGTGACTTAAAATCTATTTCTCTTTTTAAGAATCGACTCAAAGAGCACTTCCTCTCCTCTCAACTATGATAGTTTTATATAACCTATATATAATATTATAATGTTCGGAAGGTATATATATATGTATATATATATATATATATATATATATATATATGGTATTTTCCCAAGTTTTAGGCGACACAAAACACAATTGAGTTTCTCTGTAAATAAAGTTTTTATTTCAATTAGTTTACATAGGTATATGATTTTCAATTTCACATTTAGTATTATATAAGATCGTACCTGTAAATAAAGAAACAACATTTAATGTTTATAATTGTGTCGTTTCTTAATTAAATCACAATAAAGGATCAATAGTAATTTTATCCACAATGACGAGCGCTTTTTGGTGAGGTCCATAGATTACCTTAAAGTTTTCTTTACCACAGATTACACTTAAACGTAGAACTATAAACTGTTTTGATGTTGCGGTCAGCTCAAGAACCATTATTGCGCGGGAATTCAAATTAATGAAAAATATATTTTTCATTACATCTCCCCTCCAAAAAGAAAATAAAGTAATGAGCTTGCTCATACATACTCTTCAAGTGCAGTCAGGGGCTGGCGTTAATTTCGAGATGTGGAATAAATTTGACTCTGACTTCCTATGATCAGTGTTTATCCTGTAAATTGACTTTGATATTTTTTCTATAATTTTGTAGGGTCCAAGTTTTAATTCATCAAGCTTCTTCCTATTAAGTCTGTTTCCATTCTCCACAAAAACGGTATCACCAATTTTGAAGTCTATATGTCTGCGATTTTTATCATAAATTGTCTTGTTGTAATCATGTGATCTGATTGTATTTTCCAGAGCTTTTTTCCTAGCCTGGAACAAATTGTATTCTGTCTTCTTTTGCTTCAGCTCATTTGGCAAAATTGTTACATCTGTGCCATAGAGTAGGTATTTTGGAGCATACCCTGTAACAGTGTGCTCTGTTTCATTGTAATTTTTTACACAGTTGTGTGCTATAGTTGACCATGCTATTTTTGTGTCACGTTCATTTATCCTGCACCTGATTCTATTGACTAGTGTTTGGTTTAGTCTTTCATTTATGCCATTTGAGAAAGGAGAGTTCACTGCAGTAAAAATTAATGAAATATTCTTTTCATCCAAAAAATTCTTGAATTCCTTTGAATTGATACCTGGGTATTGGTCTGAGAGTATCAATTCAATCTCATCTGTTCCTGCACAGTTTCTTATCAGTTTGATGAAATCATTTGCATTTTGAGTACTTGATGTTAAAATATATGCATACCTAGTAAAGTGGTCTGATAGCAGGTCTAAGTATCTCTTTGTTGATCTAGAACCTCCAAAACCCCCAATGGTATCAATAGAGCATATCTGAAAAGGTTTTGTAGCAGGACCCAAGTGGGACATCAATCCATATTTTTTTTGTCCTCTTGATTTATTTTTTAAACATACTATACAATTTTCATAGATGCTTTTTATGTTTTTTGACATGTTTTCTGCTGTATACACTGAGCTAATCATTCTTTGCATCTGTTTAATTCCTATGTGTCCAAGATCTGTATGGACATTTTTCATAAATTCTAAGCTGAATTTCTCTGATATAATTATTTTTTCTTTTTTGTTTACTTTCTTGTAGTAAACATTGTTCCTTATTTGTAACTTATCTTTTCTGCACTTCTTCTTTTAAGATGTCTTCTAGTGTTATTGTGTTAACTACTTTTAACTGTTCCTCTTGGTTTTCATGGGGTTCTAGAACTGGATTCCTACTCAGGCAATCAGCTTCAGTGTTGTATTTTCCGGGAGAATATTTAATTTGGAAATCATATTGTGATAAGTAGTATGACAGATCACCTAATTCTTCATCTGTTCTACACCTTAAGTTCATATTCTCCAGTGGCTTGTGATCCGAAAAGACAGTAAATTTCCTACCTATCAATAGATGTTGCCAATATTTTACACATTCTTTAATAGCCAGGCATTCCAGATAAACAGCTTTCTTTCTTTTTTGTACTTCATTCAATTTCTTTGAGAAGTATGCTACTGGTTTCTCTTCGCTGTTTTCTTGTGGTTGTTTTAGGACAGCTCCCACTCCTAGTATACTGGCATCTGTGTATATGTGAATAGGTAAGTTTGAATCAAAGATTGTTAATATTGGTTGAGTACACAATATTTGTTTCATTTCTTCAAATGACTTTTGGCATGATTTAGTCCAGTTAAAAGGTTGTCCTTTTCTTAAAAGGTTATACAATGGTTCTAATTTTATTGCTATATTTGGCACATACTTATGGTAGAAATTTATTTTCCCCAAGAATTGCCTCACATTTTTTTGAGTTTTTGGAGCTGGAAAATCTTTTATTGATATTAAGTTATCTTTCAGTGGCCTGACTGAGTTATTCTGTATTACATGACCCAAGTATTTAACTGAGTCTGCTGCAAATGTGCATTTTGAGAATTTTAGTTTTAAGCCTTCACTTTTAATTGCTTGAAATAGTTGTTTTAGGTGCCTGACATGATCTGAGAAAGATTTTGAGAATAGCAAAATATCATCGATGAAACATACCGTGAACTCTGTGAGCTTGTGCTTTCGTATAATATTACACATTATCCTCTGGAAAATGGCTGGAGAAGTTTTCAATCCGAATGGTAAGCAGGTCCATTGATAGTGACCTTCTTGTGTCACGAATGCAGTTTTGTGTCTATCTGAAACACGCAAAGGTATAGACCAAAATGCTGAATTTAAGTCAAGTGTTGAAAAATATTTGCAATCTCTTGTTTTTATTATGAGGTCCTCAATTAGAGGAAATGGCTGTGATTGAGGTACCACTATTTTATTTAAGTCTCGAAAATCTATGCACAATCTTGATCTTTTGTTTTCATCTCTTTTAAATGCTAGCGTGACTGGTGCTGCAAATGGGCTATATGACTCTTCTATTATATTTTTTTCTAATAATTTTGCTACTTGGTTCTCAATTTCTTTCTTGTCTTCCATTGTGCAACGATATGGCCTTTTACTGCAATATTTTTCTACTAGGAGATCAATGTGTGCTTCATAATCAGTTACCTTTCCTATGTCATATTTGTCCTTTGCGAACACTGTTTTATTTTTGGATATTAATTCATCAATCAAAGCTTTTTCCTGATAGTCCAGATGGTTAATACAAATTTTGAAGTTTTCTTCACTGAAGTCTTCGTTGAAGTTTACTAAATTTTCGGATTTTATTTCCTTTAAATCCGTATTTTCTTTATTTGCTTCCTTAGAAACAATTTCACTTCTATGTATTGGTATTTTCTGACTAATTACCAAGTTTTCATTTTGGACTAGATAAAATTCCGTTATGCAGTCTAGTCCCACTAAAAAATCATAATCAAAATTTTCTTTGTCTATTACAAAAACATTCATTTTTTTTTTCAAATCAAATATCGCAACATCAAGAGTAATTATTCCAGTTGCCTTTTTAACGCCATTAATCGTTTTTAAATTAGTTTTGTTGGAGAGACCGGTTTCCTCATTCTTTATCTTTAATAATTTTGAGTTTATCAATGAGACGTTAGACCCCGAGTCATCGGGAGAGGAGACCCTCTCGTCCCGGCCGCCGTGGTGGACGCCGCGGGCGTCGGGGGCCACCTGGTGACCTCCGGCCACCGTAGGCGCAGGCCTGTGGACGGCGAGCTATGGGTGGCTCGCCGTCCGTCCATCTAGACAGGCCGTGTCGACGGCGCGTTAGTGTTCCACGTGCGCCTCAAAGAGAGTCAGCAACACAGAGGGGCCCGAAAGGGCCGACGCCTGCCGGAGTCGCGGGATTATTCGCAAGAGACACCGTGGCTCCGGAACACAAAGGGCAATGAAGGAACATGGATGGGTTTTAGTCAGTAGAAGTCTGACACTCCCTCCCGCTACACCCAGAGCGGGAGGAGTCATTGGATGATTTCCCATCCCTAAAAAAAAAAAAAAAAAAAAAAAAAAAAGACCCCGAGTCATAGATTCCAAATACTTCAACATTTTCATTGAGTACTAATTTTATTTTGATCAATGGCGGCACTATTAGTTTTTTTGGTCTTCACACTGTAATTCACATTCTAATTCTGAATTGTTTATAAGTTTTATTTGCTTCTTATCCTTTTCAATATTTGTTTTTTGTTTAAAACAACAGGAATCTTCTGAATGATAGCGTATGCCTTTATTTAATCTTTCACATATACTGCATTTTTCTTTAATTGGCTTTGAATCTTCTTTTTTCTTGAAGATATTTTTTTTCCTTGTGACCAGATGTTCTAATTTTGCCGAGTTCGTTGAATAAATTGCTTGTATGTATTATTTCTTCTTTGTTAATTTTGTCTGTTATAAAATCTGGTAAGCCTGCAGCAATTATGTCAATTAGGGTACCTTCATCCATTGTTTTCCTTATCTCGAGTAAAAGTTTTTCCTTTTTCACTGCATACTCTAGTAAAGATCCTGATTGATACTTGAACGATAAGGCATACTTGCTAGATGTCCAACCCTTATTGGCATAGGTTTGCAAGAAACTTGATTTCCATTCTGACCATTCGGAGTGTAGACTAAGCTTTATCATCATGGAAGAATACCAATCAGTGCATGACTTTTCTAAAAATAGTCGGAAGATTTCAATTTTTTCTTCATCTTTTAGTATATCAAACCTTGTACATTCTTTTTCAAATACATTCATCCACTGACATGCACTTGAGTTTCTTCCGTCAAACTTTTCAATTACAAATCTCTCTGCTAACATTTTTACACTTTGTTTTCCTTTGCTTTGTTGATCTTCAACTAATTTTTCCAAAATTTTCACTACAGGATCTTCGGAATACTTTTTACTCACAAAAGATAACTGTTCTTGGGTAGTTTCCTCTAGAAATTGGTCCTGGAAAATCATGTTGCTGTCCTCATCAACATATGTTTCTAAAATATCCTCTGTAGTTTTTATCCAAACATTTCTGGTTTGATATCTTTTTTTTATTGTATTTTTCACAATTGCTTTTCGAGGTTAGGATATGTTTGTGAAGCGATATTGTTTGATATTCTTCAGGAATTAAGTAAACTTTGTCATCTTGCGTGGCAATTGAGGTTATGGCAATAAAGTTTGACTTTCCATCTGTTGTTGGTTTTACTTGAAACGTAAATTTTAATTTTTCCATCTTCTTACAATAAATGTTGTTTTATAAGGTATTTTCCCAAGTTTTAGGCGACACAAAACACAATTGAGTTTCTCTGTAAATAAAGTTTTTATTTCAATTAGTTTACATAGGTATATGATTTTCAATTTCACATTTAGTATTATATAAGATCGTACCTGTAAATAAAGAAACAACATTTAATGTTTATAATTGTGTCGTTTTTTAATTAAATCACAATAAAGGATCAATAGTAATTTTATCCACAATGACGAGCGCTTTTTGGTGAGGTCCATAGATTACCTTAAAGTTTTCTTTACCACAGATTACACTTAAACGTAGAACTATAAACTGTTTTGATGTTGCGGTCAGCTCAAGAACCATTATTGCGCGGGAATTCAAATAAATGAAAAATATATTTTTCATTACATATATATATATATGTCGGAGTTGGTTGTCAATCACAATAGTGGGTAGTTGCCAAATCTTATTAGAAATTGATTTTCGTATTACTAATCGGAGTGTTTTTTACTATCAATTATTGTCTCATAAATCGTAACTTAATTTATTAAGTACTACTAGTTGATTTTTGGCAACTTATTTCGATAAGTGTGAACGTTAGTTTTGTTTATGACAGTTGATGAATATGATGGCATGTTGCTTTAATTTTAAAATGATTTACTTTGTAATTTCATTATTGTCTACTTACGACAATTATTCTTGTATAATTTGATTATTTTCTAATGTAAATCTTATTAGATTTAGCACATTTTGTATTTAGTAAACGCGTGACGTACTTCCGTGCGTCAGCGGACAGAGTTGTCGTGGAGGGATTGCAAAGTGGGGACATCGTCCTATAAAACAGCCTACACTCGGTAAGCTCGTCAGTCGGTCTTCGGATTCGACTCGATACAGAGCTCCCCTGCTCCCGACAAAACTGTCGGTTTACTTAGTACAACGCTGCTGTATATTGCACATTTGTACACAGCTGTATTTGATACACTTTGTGTTTGGGTGGCTTGGCCACTATACGAACTGTGACCCTAAAAGTCTGTTCGCCTTACTGTTTTAATACCTTTTTACCTGCTTAATCTTTTTTCTGTTTACCATTCATATTGTGTACCTTTTGTATTGTGTTTTAATTACTGCCTACTGTAATAAATCTTTGTATCTAGTTATACAGTCTTGTTTATCCCAATAAAATGGGAACTACAAACCCTGACGATATACCCCTCGGCTCTCCTGATCCTACATCAGAAGTGGGATTAGGTTTAGCCCAGGAATCGGAAGGTGTTGGTGATCCATGGCGAGTAATGTTGGAGCTTCAGAATCATAATATGACTCAGTTGATTGAAGCGATTAAAACTAACTCCGCTTCATCTACTGTGATTCCTTTGCCCGATTTTAATCCAGACCTACCCGATTCCGATGCTCAATCTTGGAGTACAACCGTAGATATTTGCCTATCGGAAAAGCCTCTTCAAGGTGGCCCTCTTATAATTGCCCTCACTAAAGCATTAAAGGGCAGTGCCAACGTATGGCTTTCCCAAGTGTCTTATGCAGGTATGACCTAGACAGACTTTAAAGGTCTCTTCCTCTCTCGTTATGTCATTTTGGAAACTGTTGCCGCTACCCTCATTAACCTTCATAACTGTCAACCAAAAGAAGGAGAATCTTTAGCCGCTTATGCTAGTCGACAGGTCACTTCACTAACGTCAAAATGGAATAGCCTGAGTGTCGAAAACATTGCTGTTTCTACTGTACTGGCCCATGTCTCCAAATTTGATTCCCGTGCTCATCGCCTAGCATTCACTACCGAGGTACCTAATAGGCACAAACTTCAACAAGAACTTAGTGTCTTGTCCCACCTTAAGAGAAAGTCTAGTTCCTCTGACCAGCAAGATTCTTCTCAACCTAAAAAAGGTAAAATAGTATGCCACTTTTGTGGTATAGTAGGCCATAAATCAATTAACTGTCGCAAGAAGGCCGAGAAGACGAACAAAAATCCTGGACCAGCCAGCTCGTCACAAAAGGGTCCTGCAAAGAAAATCGTCTGCTACCGCTGTGGGGAGTCCGGACACGTTGCTCCTCGCTGCCCAAAGGCGACCGGAAGGCGGCCGGGAGGTTCCAGCGAAGATACCGGGAGTCAGCCTTCGAGCAGCCAATCATCCGTGAAGCGAGTTGAAGCTTGTGATGTACGACCTATCACTGGTGTTCTACGGCAATCTGGTGAGTCGTTTGCATTTTGTTATGACTCTGGGGCTGAATGTTCTCTTATTACTGAAACATGTGCTGAAAAGTTGTCTGGCAAACGTATTTCTTGTACTGTCAATATAATGGGAATAGGAAATTCTAACATAATTTATGTACCGAACAAATTCTGACTGTATGGGAGAGATGAATGAAAACGGAAGACTTTGATACTAATTGTATATTATTATAATAATTACAATAAGATAAGTTGTGCAGGTTGGCCGAGCGGGGCTAAATACTACAGTTTTTCACGTGTGTGCTCCCGGTGGCGAGTCGTTCCGAATTGGCGCGAGTCTGAGCGCTCGCTGTTTATATAGAGGCCGGCGGCGGCGGTCGCCCGCGCCGCGCGGCTGCGTCCCGTTCCCCGCACGTCTCTCCCCGCTGCGTGCTCGTCCTGCGCGATACGCCGGCCGAAAACGGAATCACTTTTGAAGGCGCTGGTGTTTCTCTCTGCGCGCCTGTAGGTTGGTACACCTTGCGCGTGTACATCTTCCCAGCCTTGAAAGAGTTAGCTTTCAACAGGTTCTTCTTCACCCGGCAGCCTGACGATGTAGTGGATAGCTCTGCGGACTGTTCCCTTGGATGTGTAGATATCTACCACCCGGCAAGTGTTGTCTGCGCCCATGTGGAGACGTGTAATGCGGCCTAGGCGCCAGCGTTGCGGAGGCAGATTCTGGTCCTTTATTAATACCATCTCTCCAACCTTTGGCCCGGTAGACCCAATTTTCCATTTGGATCGCTGCTGGAGTTCTGCTATGAACTCTTGAGACCATCTCTTCCAGAACTCGAGGCGTAGCTTGCAGATGAGGCTGTACTTCGGTCTGGAGTCTTCAGCCTGAAAAGAGGGCACCGACGTCAGTGGCCGTCCGATAAGGAAGTGCCCGGGGGTCAAAGGGTTTAAATCAAAGGGATCAGAAGATAAAGGGGAGAGAGGGCGAGAATTTAGGATCGCCTCTATTTGTGTGAACAGAGTTGATAACTCCTCAAAAGTAAGAGACACATTAGCTGCCGTTCTCTTTAAATGATATTTAGCTGCCTTCACGCCCGCCTCCCAGAGCCCACCAAAGTGCGGTGAATAAGCTGGACTAAATTTAAATGAAATGCCTTCGTTGGCCGTATAGTCAATGACTGAGTCACGACTGGAGCGTAGCACCTTACCTAGTTCATTGTTTGCCCCCACGAAGTTTGTGCCATTGTCGCACCAAATCTCATAGGGCTTACCTCTGCGCGACACAAATCTTCGCAAACATAAAATAAATGCTGATGTAGTGAGGTCACTCACTAGCTCTAGGTGCACAGCTCTGGTACTTAAACAAACAAATAGACAAAGGTAACATTTTGTTATTCGATTACCTCTTCCCTTTTTACAAGAGATTTGAAACGGTCCTGCGAAGTCGGTACCAGTCGAGTGGAAAGGGAAAGTAGGCCGCATCCTAGCTGATGGTAGATTGCCCATTATAGGCTGTATAGTCTTACCACGAAATCTAGTGCATACAATGCATTGTTTATTTACTTTGCGTGCTAAGGCCCTCCCACCTATAGGCCAGTACCTTTCTCTTATAGAAGCTAATAATAATTGTGGACCCGCATGAAATAAGCGATGATGTTCACTTTGCATTAATAAAAGGGTAAGTCTATGTTTAGAATCTAATATGATAGGATGTTTTTTATTGTAATCAAAGCTTGAATTGTCAAGACGACCTCCTACTCTTAATAGACCTTCCGAGTCAAGAAAAGGATTTAAATTAAATAATTTAGAATTTTTAAGTATTCCTAGACCTTTATTTATAGATATTAATTCCGTATCAAATGATTCGAGTTGACATAATTTAAATAGAAAAGTATGTGATTTATTTATTTCGTCAGTTTGTAGTGGACCATATAATTTAGTTTTGTTCCTACAATTATGTAAAAACCGCAATACATAAGCTAACACTCGACTTAAATGATTAAACTTAGAATAATTATTAAAATTAAGGATGTTATGACTGTCATCATGAGCTGTATTTGTTTGTACATGAACCTTTAGTTCAGGTAAGTCCACGGACTTATGAGGTTGCTGTGGCCAAGCAGTTGATCCCTCCTTTAAGAAGGAGGGTCCTTCCCACCACAAGGGTTCAACCTGCAGACGCTGAGGTTCAACTCCTCTAGAAGCAAGATCTGCAGGGTTAAGGTGAGTAGGAACATGACGCCAAGTAAATCCCTGTGTCAACTCATTAATCTCAATAACTCGATTGGCTACAAATGCCTTTAAAAGATTTGGTTGCGAATTTATCCAGCCCAGTACAACAGTTGAGTCGGTCCATATAACCTTTTGTGTTATCTTATGATATCTAATGGACTGGATTACCTTTGCGGACAACCTAGCACCAAGTAATGCGCCACACAATTCAAGGCGAGGTATGGTCATAGCCTTCAGAGGTGCAACCCTAGCCTTTGCACACAATAACTTAACAGTTATAATATTTTCATTACTACTAGACCGTAAATAAACACAGGCTCCATATGCTTCTTGGGAAGCATCTACGAAACAATGTAATTCAACAGTTATAGGAATATCACATAATACATATCTAGGCAAACTAATTTTTGAGAGATTATTAATAGTTTCTGCTATTTTTACCCACCTTTTTTCAATGTGGGGTGGCACAGGATCATCCCAGCCTAACTTTTCATTCCACAATTTTTGTAAAATAATTTTAGCCTTTATTATACATGCACATAGCAGCCCTAATGGGTCGAATATTTTGCAAGTTAATGATATGATAACCCGTTTGGTAAGTTCCCTACAGCTATCCATATCTACAGTAAAATGTAAAGTATCTGGTGCTGGTGACCAGTTTAATCCTAAAACTGTGGAATATTTACTAAGATCAAGAGATTGAGATGTAGTCTCTGTTTGCAACGCTTGGGGACAGTTTGTGCGTATTTTATGAAGAGGGAAACTAGCTGAAGATAAGACTTTAGTGACGTCATCATATATTTGTTTAATTTCCTTTTCTGATTGACACCCCGTATTTAAATCGTCCATATATATGTCATGTTTTAAAATATTTGAAATGAAAGGATTATCACATTCATGAGCTAATTGAAAAAGACACCTGGTGCTCAAGAAAGGTGCAGATGCTGTCCCATAGGTGACAGTATTTAACTGCAAGACCTTTATAAGCTGAGAGTAATCATCTCTCCATAAAATAAGTTGTAGATGTCTCTGAGAGGGATCAATTTCTATTTGCCTGTACATTTTTTGTATGTCCCCTGTTAAAACGTACCTATAGGTTCTAAATCTTAATAAAATGGAGAATAAGTCATCTTGTAGGACTGGACCAATATACTGAATATCATTTAATGATTTTCCTGACGAAGTTTTCGCCGAGGCATCAAAAACAACACGCAACTTAGTTGTTTCACTTTGCTCTCTTAATACTGCATGATGTGGTAAATAGTATCCGAATGAAGGACGTTTAATTTCTTTTAAATGACCCAAGTTCTTATATTCTTCAATAAAAGCAGTGTAACTTTGTTTGAGCTGATTATTGTTGTTTAATTTTTTCTCTAAATTAAGGAAACGCTTCTTCGCTAAGTGAAAAGAATCGCCTAGTGCCTGTTCAGGAATCTCCTTGAATGGCATCTTAACAGAAAATCTACCGTTGGGAAGACGTTTCATATTTTCTAAAAAATGTACTTCACATAATTTGTCTTGGGGGGAAGTACTATCAACAAAATTTATTTCTTCTATTTCCCAAAACTTTTTAAGATCACTATGGATTTCTTTAGTGAAATTACATGTCAAATGACTACTAAGGCTACATTCTCCTAAACATCCACTGACTATCCATCCAAATTGTGAATTTTGTAGAATAGGTTTATCTACACCCAGAGAAATACGCTTAGTCCCTACAATGTTCCAAAAAACATCCGCCCCTAATAACATATCAATATTAGAGGGATTATTGAACTTTGGGTCTGCAAGCTTGATATTTTCTGGTAAATCAAGTTCCTGAATATTAACAGGTGCACTCGGTAATGTTCCTGTAATCTGTGGTACTATCAAACAATTTATTTCTATATTAAATGAATTTAATCTTGATTTTATTATTATATTGCAGCGCTCGGATATATTAAAAGAAACATTGTTAATACCTGAAATCCGTAACGGTTCGATTGTTTTAGTGGACAGTCCTAACTTTTCTTTCAGGTTTTCTGTCACAAAAGAAGATTGAGAGCCTGTATCTAACAGAACTCTTACAAAGTAAGTTTGATTAGTATATACATTAACTACTTCTACCACAGCGGTACACAATAAAACCTGGCTGATAGATACAGCAGACAGTGATACTGGTTGTTGTTGAGTTGACATAGAAGGTGCAGCAGTAGTTTGTTCCCTTTCAAAACTGCTGTTACTCTTAGTTTTATTTAAATGTACTAAACTATTATGTTTGTGTTTACAAAATTTACATAAACTCTTCAAACGACAATGAAACGAGTTGTGTCCCTCACGCAGACAATTTAAACATAACTTTAACTTATTAGCTTCCTTAAGCCTATCTTGAACGTTCATATTATTGAATTTGAGACATTTGTGGATTCGATGACCCTGCTCGCTACAAATTAAACATAAAAGTTCACTTAAATTTTCAACTGAAGAGACAAAGGAATTAGATTTAACTAGTTGTTTATTTTGACTATATTTATTATTATTTCCTTTGTCCCATTGTTGTGATGTGACTGATGTTGTTTCTAATACATCAGCACGACTACGAATAAAGTTAAAAAAATCATTAAGTGTTGGTAAGTCAGGTAAAATATTCCTGTACTCTTCCCACTTTACACACGTACTGGTATCCAACTTCCCAGTTATAATAAATATTAATAGAGGATCCCACTGGTCCGTCATAAGACCCAAATTATTAAGAGCTCTTAAGTTTTTTGAAATAATATCTATGAGATTTCTCAATTCTTTAACCGAGTCTTTATTTACATTACCAATGCTACACAGAGCCTTTAAGTGATTATTCACCAAGAGTTTTTTATTGTTGTACCTATCATTGAGTAATTGCCATGCAACACTATAATTTTCAGAGGTAAACTCTAAGGATCTAATAACCTCAATAGCACCACCCTCTAGTGAAGATCTCAAATAGTGGAATTTATTTATATTTGGTATTGACTCATTACTGTGTATTAAAGAATGAAAGGTATCTCTAAATTCTAACCATTTTAAATAGGATCCATTAAATGTAGGTAATTTAATTGTTGGCAATTTGATTGACTGTAAGCCATTTTGTTGATAGTTTGAATGGGAGCTCTTATTACTACATGCATCACCATACCTTTCTTTGTCAGAATTATTTTCTATAATATCCTCTATGATTGCCATAACAGAAATAAACTTTGCCTCAATGGATTCTCTTAGTGTGAGTTGTTCCTCGGTGGCACAATCCTCACAAGTGTCTTCAATTAATGTTTGAACATCATTAAATTGTCTAAATAATTCTTGGCAATTTTCTAACCGTCTACCTAACTCTTTTAAATTTACAGTACTTAGAGAAGATTCTAGGTTTTTCATTTCCTGTACATACTCATTTAATTTAGTTAAACGCCCTCTGATATTACCGCGTTTCTTTACTAGTTCACTAAACTTGCACACATCCTTGTCCATGATTGCCCTAAATATACTACACTAACCGAGCACAAACAATGAAATAAGTAATTAATAAATGTGCATCAAACCAAACGCCCGGTTAGGCGTCACTCCAGTCGCAGCTCGCAGCCACGTGTTGAGACGGCAGGCACGCCGTACAGGCACAACAAGATGGCCGCTTTGCTGAACTGCGACCGCGCCGCCGCGCCGCGGAGCCCTAGTTAGTAGCCACGTGGTCGCTTGACGGACGCTGGGAGGCAGCGCGCAGACGCAGCACGCCGTTTCCTGGAATTGTTCGGCAAATCTATTTGAAGCACGGATGCAGTGCAATGCTTTAAGCTTTGTTATTGGTGCACGAAACACGGAATAGGGGAATTTAGTACCGAAATATAAACACTAATTTTATTAGACAGAGTAAAGCTATGTGCCTACACAGCGAATGCACAGTGGCACGATTTTAATTAATTATAACCCATGCGGGCATGCGGGACCTGTAATATTATGGTCGCCATTGAAAACACTCCCAATATTTAGGAATTACGAATAAATTAATATTTTGACACACAACCCAGAGAATTTTAATTTAAGTATCACAATGCAATTGTGTTAGTTATTAGCTGCCCTTAACCTTGAGGATGCAGTATTATACTCTAAACACACAAACAAAAGCGGCGGAAATTGGGGACGGAAAAATATAGGAACGAGCTCACTTCCCTCGGACAGACGACCACCTGACGCGATGCCCGCTGTACAGGTAGATCTTCGACAGCCGTAGTCGTGTAGCCTCCTCGTGTTCCCAGCAATTTCGCCTGATGCACGTGGTTGCGATGCCCGGTGAGCAGCGGCGGCGCCGACGATTTTTCACGAAGCACGTGGCCGGTTCGAAGAATCCAGCACGCCACCCCGAGCCGCAGTTCTTTCTTTCTTCTGTTAGTTGTTGCAGATTCTTGTTGCACACGGTCGCCAAATGTATGGGAGAGATGAATGAAAACGGAAGACTTTGATACTAATTGTATATTATTATAATAATTACAATAAGATAAGTTGTGCAGGTTGGCCGAGCGGGGCTAAATACTACAGTTTTTCACGTGTGTGCTCCCGGTGGCGAGTCGTTCCGAATTGGCGCGAGTCTGAGCGCTCGCTGTTTATATAGAGGCCGGCGGCGGCGGTCGCCCGCGCCGCGCGGCTGCGTCCCGTTCCCCGCACGTCTCTCCCCGCTGCGTGCTCGTCCTGCGCGATACGCCGGCCGGAAACGGAATCACTTTTGAAGGCGCTGGTGTTTCTCTCTGCGCGCCTGTAGGTTGGTACACCTTGCGCGTGTACACTGACTGAAGTAGAAATAGATGGTTACCATTTGGAGATACTGTTTCATGTGATACCGGATGCCTACATAAGCCATAGTATCATGATAGGCCGTGAGATATTAAAATTAGGTTTTGCTGTTAACATGACTGAATCAAGTCTTACTATTACAAAAGTTAAGATTATTGATCAGTGCTCTATTCCTAAGACCTTGAATTTTCACGATGTTGATACAGATATTCCATCCGAGTATAAACCACAGTTGGTGGAATTACTTCAAAAATATTCTCATGCTTTTGCAAAGGGACTACCACGAGCTCGAGTCACATCAGGTGAACTTAAAATACGCCTCATTGATCCACATAAGACGGTCCATCGCCGACCATACAGACTTACTCCTGACGAAAGGCAGTTAGTTCGTTCCAAAATTAATGATCTAATTGACGCTCAAATAGTTAGACCTAGTTGCTCTCCGTTTGCAAGTCCTATTTTATTGATAAAAAAGCGCGACGGATCTGATCGAATGTGCGTAGACTACCGTGAGCTTAATAGTAATACTGTAGCAGATAGGTTTCCATTGCCTCTTATTGCTGACCAAATTGCAAGGCTATGCGGTGCTAACTTTTACACTTGCCTTGATTGTACTTCTGGGTTTCATCAGATACCTATTCACCCTGATAGCATTGAGGCTACTGCCTTTGGAACACCCGATGGCCAATTTGAATATTTGGCTATGCCATTCGGATTACGAAATGCTCCTAGTGTTTTCCAACGTGCTGTAACTAATGCATTAGGTAACTTAGTCCATTCTTACGTGATTATTTACATCGATGACATCATGGTGCCAAGTAGAGATCCCTGTGAAGGTTTACATCGACTAGAAGAAGTCCTTGAATCATTGACCAAAGCAGGTTTTTCATTAAATCTTAGCAAGTGCTCTTTTCTAAAGCGTAGGGTAGAATATCTTGGGTACGAAATCACATCTGGGGAACTTCGCCCAAATCCTCGAAAAATAGAAGCATTACTGAAATTAAACTCTCCCAAAACAATTCACCAGTTGAGACAGTTCATTGGTCTTGCATCCTATTTTAGAAAATTTGTAGAGAACTTTTCACAAATTATGAAACCTTTGTTCTTCTTAACTACTACTAAACATACTTTTAAGTGGACTGATGAACATGAGAAAATTAGGCAAAGAGTGATTTCAATCCTTACTAATGAACCAGTTTTAATGATTTATAACCCTGAATATCCCATCGAATTACATACTGACGCTAGTGCTGATGGTTACGGTGCCATTCTTTTTCAAAAAGTAGATAAGAAAATGCATGTTGTAGAATACTTTAGTAAAAGAACGACTGCAACTGAAAGTAAATATCATTCTTATGAGTTGGAAACTTTGGCCGTTGTTAACGCAGTTAAACATTTTCACCATTATCTGCAAGGACATAAATTTACTGTTGTTACTGACTGTAATTCCCTTAAAGCCTCGCGCAGTAAAGCTGATTTGACTCCCCGAGTACATAGATGGTGGGCTTTTCTACAAGCCTATGATTTTGATATTATGTATAGAGAAGGCAGATATATGAACCACGTAGACTTTCTTTCTAGAAACCCCCTTCCACAATCAATCAACAAAATAGAACAGAAACGCGTTGATATTACAACTCTGTCTAATAGTTGGCTTTTAGCTGAACAACAGCGTGATTCTGAGATTTTAGGAATCGTTTCTAATCTGAAAAATAACTCTCTAACCCCTGATATTGCCCAAAGTTATGAATTACGATCAGGAACCTTGTACCGTAAAATACAACGTAATGGACAAACTCGTTGCTTACCTATTGTACCAAGAGCTTTTAGATGGTCTGTTATAAACCACATCCATGAAGCAATCATGCATTTAGGATGGGATAAAACACTTGAAAAGGTCTATGAGCATTACTGGTTTGATAAGATGGCTAGATATGTTAGAAAATTCGTAGATAACTGTATCACATGTAAAATCTCCAAATCTAACTCCGGTAAAATTCAAGCAGAATTACACCCTATACCTAAAGTCAGTATACCTTGGCACACAGTGCATATAGATGTTACGGGAAAACTTAGTGGAAAGAGTGATCTCAAGGAATACATCATTGTTTTAATTGATTCTTTTACAAAGTATGTTTTACTGTACCATACTACTCAGATTGACGCATCAAATTGCATTAAAGCCCTTAAGTCTAGTGTCTCTTTATTTGGAGCACCTTCTCGGGTTATAGCTGACCAAGGTCGCTGTTTTGCCAGCAAAAACTTCAAAGAATTTTGTGATTCCCATAATATTGCTTTGCATTTAATAGCTACTGGTGCATGTAGGGCTAATGGGCAGGTTGAACGCATAATGAAAACATTAAAAAGTATGCTTACCGCCGTTGAGACCAGTGAGCGCAAATGGCAAGATGCCATTGAAGACGTTCAAATCGCTCTAAATTGCACAGTTAATCGGGTTACTAAATCTAGTCCTTTAGACTTATTGATTGGACGAGTTGCTAGACCTTTAGGTTTGATGACTGTTGACAAAGAGGAGATAGAAGTAAATCTGTCTCGTGTGAGGGAACAAGCAGCCCTGGGTATAACTAAAAATGCCGAATACGACAAAGCCCGATATGATAAGACTAAAGCTGTTTTGAAAAAGTTTCAAGTTGGAGATTTTGTGCTTATTGCTAATGAAGAAAGAAACCAGACTAAATTAGACCCTAAATTTAAAGGTCCCTATAAAATTTTAGAACTATTAGATGGTGATAGATATTTGTTAAAATCTTTGAGTACCAATAGAATTTACAAATATGCCCATGATCGTGTACGAAAAATGCCTGAATGTCCAGTTACTGTCAATACTGACACTGATGATGATTCCTCTGCTGCTGACATACTATAGCTGAATTGACAAGATGTCTATGTTGACTCTTGTATAGCTTGATGCTTAATCGGATGTCTATGTTGACTCCTGGATTTGGATGTTGATCTTGACGCTTATGCGGGTTGTCTATGTTGACGCCTATGCGGGTTGTCTATTTGACTCCAAATTACTTGTCGAATCCCATGGTGTGATTTCGGCTGGGAGACTATGTCTCTACTTTAATTGAGCTATGTATTGTCAGTAACAGTATGGTAATCTTGAATGGTTGCGATGCAACTACTATTGATAATAATTTGATTTGGCTAACTCAGGATTTTTCTTTTCAACATACCATTTGTTAAGGCTTTTGTTTGTCAGAAAGGCCGATCGATATTCACAAGAGATTTTCTTTTTCAGGATCACACGAGGTCGTGTAGAACGTCAGTTCTGGCCGTGTCGGAGTTGGTTGTCAATCACAATAGTGGGTAGTTGCCAAATCTTATTAGAAATTGATTTTCGTATTACTAATCGGAGTGTTTTTTACTATCAATTACTGTCTCATAAATCGTAACTTAATTTATTAAGTACTACTAGTTGATTTTTGGCAACTTATTTCGATAAGTGTGAACGTTAGTTTTGTTTATGACAGTTGATGAATATGATGGCATGTTGCTTTAATTTTAAAATGATTTACTTTGTAATTTCATTATTGTCTACTTACGACAATTATTCTTGTATAATTTGATTATTTTCTAATGTAAATCTTATTAGATTTAGCACATTTTGTATTTAGTAAACGCGTGACGTACTTCCGTGCGTCAGCGGACAGAGTTGTCGTGGAGGGATTGCAAAGTGGGGACATCGTCCTATAAAACAGCCTACACTCGGTAAGCTCGTCAGTCGGTCTTCGGATTCGACTCGATACAGAGCTCCCCTGCTCCCGACAAAACTGTCGGTTTACTTAGTACAACGCTGCTGTATATTGCACATTTGTACACAGCTGTATTTGATACACTTTGTGTTTGGGTGGCTTGGCCACTATACGAACTGTGACCCTAAAAGTCTGTTCGCCTTACTGTTTTAATACCTTTTTACCTGCTTAATCTTTTTTCTGTTTACCATTCATATTGTATACCTTTTGTATTGTGTTTTAATTACTGCCTACTGTAATAAATCTTTGTATCTAGTTATACAGTCTTGTTTATCCCAATAAAATGGGAACTACAAACCCTGACGATATACCCCTCGGCTCTCCTGATCCTACATATATATATATATATATATATATATTTATTTATATTTTATAATTATGTCTTCGTATTTATTTATTTTAACTTTAATTTTAAGGCTTTGCATACTCCTATTCACTTGTTCTTACACACTATTGTCTACATTTATTTCTCATTTCTCCTATCGCAGGTCTGCTGGAAGAAATTTCATTTGAAATAAGCAGTACCTTTGTACTTATATTTATAATGTTAAATTTTACTATTTTTCTGTGTGTACATAAATAATAAAATAAATAAATAAATGATAGGTAGCGTGATGTGCTTTCTGATTCTGCTAAAGTGGCCTTTTTAAACCACCTGAACATGTTGGCGTGTTCCTAAATCTATTACGTTTCGTGTGATACAGCCCGCTGACAGACAGATGGACAGCGGAGCCTTAGTAATAGGGTTCCGTTGGTTATTCTGAGTACGGAATCCTAAAAAAAGAAACAGATTATTAATCAAATCGGTTGATACATTTTCAAGTTTTTGCGAGACCAACGCACGGCAATTGATTTTCCACCTCATCTAACTTTAAATTATTATTCCTGGCCCAAATGTCGCCAGTATGGCGCCGATGTGAACTGGATCAGGGTGCGACATTGAGTCCATGTTCTCGTCTGAAATCACTTCATATTCAGAATAACGTGAGACCCACTTCAGTTTTTATTATAACAGTTTTCGTCAATTTGTGCTGGGATTTAAATTTTGATGTTTTAGGGCTCCGAACAAAAAACGGAACCCTTGTGTCTGTCCGTCTGTCACCAGTTTGTTCCGGATCTACTGGACCGATTATGTTGTTTGATGGTACACATACACACATCAAAAAAAGTTTACGATCACTTTGAAAAATCGAAATCTTTTTTGTTACAGCATATTATGATTTCTTCTTTTTGTTAGATTCTTTATGTAAAAATATAGAATATAGAATATCAAACAATACAACAGTTCAATTGTTTTTCCACATAAAAAGGCCTCGCTTACGCTCATTCAAAATTCTGATTAAGTAAATTTTAATGGATTTGACCAAAAAGTTCTGGAGTGACGACCGCACACCCGTAGACGCAGCTTTTGAAAGCTTCCAACAAAGGGGACCACGTCATCCGACCTAGTGGGGGGTGGGCTATGTCCAATAGTGGATGTCTTTCGGTTGATATGATGATAACCGATTTATAAAGTTTATATTATGCAATCTTTTCCACCTAAAATTTTTGGTGGCATATTCATATTGAGTATCAAAGTAAAGTGTTTAAGAATATTTTTTTCGATAAAATTAAATTATAGCTGTAGCAGCACGACTCCATTAGCTAAAAAACAACAGAATATGACTACAGTATAAGCGTAACAGTATAATCATTTAGCTCATTTACATAATTATTAAACATAAATACACGGTGATCTTCGTCGTCTTACAAAGGCGGCCCACTTAACGTACCCGACATAAAATACCTCTAAGTGCGTTATCTTTTCCTTGATAATTCGTCAAGATGATAGGTAAAATAAAAATAAATAATGCATATTTAGATTTATGAAACACCTTGTTGATAATGTTTGCGTATCAAAACAATGTCACCGTTCCATTCTGGAAATAGTAAATAAAATCCAAACCATTCTGCGCCATCCTAGGCATAAAGGCTTGGTCTACACTCGCTCCTGGATGATTCAAACTACGTCATGCGTCATGATAATGAATAATATTTAATTTTTACAGGTAGTTATTTAAGTACATAATTTGCTATTTTTAAGTTACGTAATTATGTCGGTTAATTTAGGTTACGAGTATTAACGTACTAGGTATAGTCTAATAATGGACGACTCATTTTTTAGTTATTTTTTTGTCCGCAATGCTCGTCTGCATAACTGTATAGTAAAATTATATATATATCATATATATATTTATTATAAAGAGGTAAAATTTGTTTGTAAGTTTGTATGTAGGGGGTAATCTCAGGAACTACTGGTCCGATTTGAAAAATTTTTTCAGTGTTAGATAGCCCATTTATTGAGGAAGGTTATAGGCTATACATCATCACGCTAAGACAAATAGGAGCGGAGCAGTAATAGAAAATGTGACGCAAACGAAGTTGCACGGGTCAGCTAGTTTATTATTTACCATTACCTCTCACTATAATTTTTCTTCTCTCCTAATTGTACACTTGATATTATTTAGTATGTATATATATATGTTTATTTATTGTAGTGTTTATTATAATATATATTTGTAGTGTTTATTTTATATTAGTATGTCTAATGAATAATATTTATGATGTTTTGTACACTGACCGCCCTAAATCTAACTTCTTTCGTTAAATCCATCCAAAAGTTGTCTGTAAGAGATTGCCCTGTGCGATAAGACCGCCCATTGTACACTTGTTTTTTACAAACGTATTTCCTGTTTTGTTATGAGGTGTACAATAAAGTATATAATAAATAAATAATATTAGGTCTGCGAAGAAATCGGCGGTCATCGGCAGGACATCGTATAACATCGTCGTGTTGAACATGAGTGGTCGCGGGCGGAGGTAGCGGTTTCAATGCCAAAAGGCCCGAATTCGGATTTCTTAAGGTTGGCTTATTCGGAATAAACCAGCCTTATGAAATTCGAAAGTTTAGCTATATAACTTACCTAGGTCTTAGTCTAGTTTAAAGGTGCTTGGGTACAGTTAAACATAGGGTACCTAATTTGTGAATATATAAGTATTTATTTTGATGGGACTCAAGACGATTTTGACCAACTTCTAAAAAAATTAAGTTTATAATAATTGTTACACTAGGGGCGGGTTGTTTCAAACTGATGATTAAACGTCAAAAACTAACGATTACGGTAGATGTTTATCGTTCGTTAAATAAGAAGCGTTGATTCAATACATTTTGAAATAAATTCCTGTTCATCCCAATAGCTCAAGTCATTAACACAAGTACTACATAAAACCTTTTTTGCATACCACCCTTTGTTGTGTCATCAGAAGAACTGCTATTGAGGAATTCAAAAGAAATTTCACAAAATTTAACTAAAGTAACATTAACCAGTGCTCAGACTATCTGGTAACGTAATCGTTATATTTTTACGTTCGTTAACGCTGACATGTAGAGAAAAGACTCAAATTTTTGTTTTAACGATAGTTAGCACCATTTTTAAAGTTTATGCGTGTGTTAGATTGTTCTCATTTATAGGAAAATAACTGTTGTTAATTAATGTTGTAAAACAATAATCATTTCTAAAACTTAAATCTGGTGAACAGAACTTGCTTAGTAACAAAGACAATGTCAGCTGTCACAAGACAAGTGACGTTTACTTATGGGTTCGGTCCACCTCAACATTATATAATTCTATTCTGACCGAAAATAATTGTGAAGAATTCTATTTTAAAATAAATGTAATTATCACTTCTTGGATTGGATTTCAAAGACAGAATAATGTATCTTAATTGTTGAGTAAATTTTTAGTCTTATAAGGCAGAATAAGAAATATTGTGATCTAAAAACCTATAGTCAAAAGACTACCGTCAAATGTTTTGATTTGCAGTTTGCGTAATCAAAACTAATGTTTATTTATGTTTTCGTTTTGAATTGATAACGTAATGATAAATAGTGTGATACTTTAATATTTCTTAGATTTTACATTGCTATTTCGATTTACCAAATTGTTACTAAACGAATTTAAACCAAAAAACTGTAATGGCGAGCTGCAATTGGTTGATCCTAAAAACTGATTAGATATTACTAATAGATTACAAATAAACACTGGCTATGCTGCTAAACTATCTCATTAAGTTTTAAAATAGTTCTATTACATAATGTTGTTTATTAATGGCTATTATGATAAATATTTAGCCAAAACTTAAGACGCTCTGTGATTGGTTGAATAAGGTGGGAACCTTTGGGATTTCTGAGACTGTAAAAAGACATGTAATCGAAGGATGGGTGGACTCTTTGTGCTAGCTGTCTAACGGAAATGTAGAGAATACTTATTTACAATATTGTCAGTTGACTCGCCAACGCACCACCGCACAGGCCGACAGTTCGACAACGACTGACCGCCCCACCTTTTTTTTTTTTTTTTCGGTCGGGCCACTCGCAGTTCACCCCATCTGAGGGACGGAGACTGCTGAACCGGTCTATCCTGTGGTGGCCTCAAATGAATTTAAGGCCCCCAGCCAAGGCAACAAAAAATACTACAAACTACAACTCCGCTCGCTGGGGGCACCCCCTGTGGGGTACGGGCCTCGGCTCAGCGGCATCGTTTTGGGGAGGACAGCAAGGGACAGGCTGGGTCATGATTCCATTATTTGGGGAGTTTACAACTACTGGCTCAGCTTCGCGGGCTGGCTCGTTTTGCAAAAGACGGGGAGTAACATCATTACTGGGTCGTCGCGATGGGCCTCGACGGCGAGGCCGGAAAATGGCGGTCCGCGGCGGTCTGTGTGTGTGTTTGCGAAGAGTACTGGTGTCCCTACAGCTCTCTTGAAACAGGGTGATGGGGTCGTCTGGTTCGACTAGGGTGTGGCGGGGGTGACCGCCCCACCACTCGTACCGGTATTTATATCCGAGCGACGTGTGCGCCCGAGAGGCAACGTCACAATACTGTTATCAGTTTGTAGGTAGTTCGAAATATTGATATCTACATACACTACATTCCCTTCCTTGTTTTAAGTAGTTGTATGTAACAAGATTTTTTTAGTAAAACATTTAGCATATTTTATTATTTTGATTAATAATTTATTGACATGTCCGGCATACAAAATCACGGCAGAATAATAATTATTTAAAAATAATTTTATGGTTTAATACAATGTTTCCTTTTACCCTTCCTCTTCTTCTTCTATTTCATTTTCTGATTCGCTTGTATCTTTTTCTGTGTTGATTTCTTTATTTTTATCACTTATGTCTGTGTGTATGTGTGTGTGTTATAATCATAATTAATCAATCTCATTAATGAAGTAGACGTATGATAAGATTTAATGCCTTGGTTTCTTTATCATTAAAAACCGTCTACCGACGCTTGTTTACTCTCAGAGTTATTAAAAACTTTAACTTAACTCACTAGTCGTTCAGTCAATTAGCCGTTTGACAGTTCAAAACTGGCTGTTATAAATCCTTTAGGTTTGACTCGTGATTCACTAGTATTCGTGATTACCAAGTCCAAGCACCACTGAAAGTCACTAAACTCATAATTATTTGAACAAAGAAATTAAATAATCTTATTCACAGTCAACAGCTAACTCATAGCTCAGCACAACACACTTCCTATACTGGCACTTCCCCATGGGAAGAATACCGAGAAAACACTTATTTGTACCACCAATAGCTACGACAACGACACCCTGATACAGACTCCCTCGTCTATATCACTCTGGGATGCTGCTATGATACCCTGGTACGCTCGCCAACCCACAGTAACAAGAACCTGGTCCCTCGAACTAATTTGATGCTACCTCTTAATCTACTTCATAACATCACGTGATAATTGACCTTGCCCATCTTCCCGACAAAGACATTTTAAAACTCACCAACCGGTAAGCTATGCACATTAGGGCCCACAAAGAGAAGAGAAACTAGGCCTGACATGTGAAGTGTGTCTAACGTTCATGTGAAGTAGCTACTACGTTCACGAATTACTACGGCAATCTACAAGCATTACGGTCATGACTGCACCGCATACTTCGAATCAATTGATTTTATTTCGATCTAACTCATAGTAGCTAAAATGTGTAACTAACAAGCAACCCGAAAGGGAAACATCTATTTAGAAATTGTAATAGTTCAGATTTCTACACACTCTTATAGCTTTATTCAATGTCATTAATATCAAGTTGCTATTTTAAATCGTTTACAATCGAATTTACTAACTATTGTTATGTATGGAAAACTGTGACCCACACGTTTATATAAAAAACCTAGGTTCAATTTTTTCACTAAACACGTCGCATGCGGTCAGTTTGCTTTTGTGGCCATCTTGCCATCCAATATCTCATTATTTAAGTTATATTATTATGCCAATGGGAAATTCTTAAATTACTCGCTTATTTTTGTTTATATTATTTTTGTTTTATTTATCGGCACGCGATTGACCACCATCTCACCCACGGGCAAGCGATGACGCGGTCGAAGACGGAGCACGCCTGTTCAGACCACCCAATAATCACTCCTGATCAAAGACTCCAAGGATACAACCATCGGGAAACACAGACTCCGGCAGGGAATTCCACTCCAAGTAACTAACGTTTGCACGAGCACTCACTTTGCTCCCCCTATGAAGCCTGTGTCTAAAATATATCAAAGGGAACCGACGATGATGGTTTCGTGATGGTACAAAGGAGAGAATGCCGCCAGCGAACCAACTGGAACCGCTGCGGCACGACACTTACAGAACACAGAACCCAAAGTAACTATACGTACCGCGAAGCCGTAAACACTCCAGTATATATCTCGCGGCTACACTACACCACTAAGGCAGAGGGAATTGTGGAGTATGTGCGCCAAAAGACAAGCTACACGCCGAGAGTGCAGTTGCTGGGATCGCGCCCTAATGTCAACGTCAACGCGTTTGTGGTGCGGGTACCAACATGTCATGGAGGAGGACTTTTGACCGCAGGTGTCACCGTCACTCCCGCGGACATGTCCCACCAGAGCGCACAATGACGTAATGCTTAGTGAAGTTTTATACTTAATTTTGTAAGGTACATAATATCTATGTGCCACAATAGCCTGAAGATAAAGAGATTTACTATTTTTATAAGTATACCACGGCAGTTTCTTTCCCAAGACCTGACGTTTAAAGTTGCATTTTCTACAAGTGTTTACTATTTTTATATTTGCGTCAAATGATCCTGTTAGGTTCAAAGGTTTCTTAGTTTAATAACAATAATAGTGTTATTGCACTGGAAGTTTGGTTACGAGCCTGTACTTTATTTTGTTTCATATTTTCCCAGGTTTTGTGTGTGACCAACATTATTGCATTTACCTACATCTAGAATCTACTAACATCAATCGAAAAGATTGACGTGCTCAGATCTTACTTTGTTTAGATGTATAGTTTGGTAATAGCCACACCAAAGACATCCACTCCATCAGCTGGTGACATTTGCATTTGCTGTATTATTAAACTAACCGATCCAGGCAACCTCGTCCGCGTCCAATCCCCCATCAATGCCTCGCTCCTATTGTTCGCACCGTGATGTTAGATCCTAAAATCTTCCTCGATAAATAGGCTACCCAACACTAGAACAGTTTCTCAATTCAAACCAGTAGCTACCGAGATCAGTGCCACACACAAACAAACCCTTCAGCTTTAAAACATTATTATAGACATTTTAGTCCACAAAATTTAGCAATTCTAGTCCACAAAATATAGCAGTGAAGCACGTTTCTTCTTACTACTCTCGATGTCAGCAGCCATTCCAGGTAGATCAAGAGTACCAGCTTCCAACGTTCCCCTCTCTTTCCTCCTACTGATGGAGGTTCCCCCTTACAATAAAATGTGTCTATTTAATTACGTGTATATAGATAATACTACTGATCTATTTTGTTTTTGATAACTGTCAATTTAATGATCAGTAGGAATCATACCACAATTACTGTAGTTCAATGACGACTTCTCAATTAAATGACCAGTAGGTATATTCTACTGCAATTATTGTCATTCTATGATGACTTGACAATTTAATGTCCGGCAGGTATATTATACTGCAATGATTGTCATTCAATGATGACTTGTCAATTTAATGATCAGTAGGAATCATACCACAATTTTATTGGTATTCCGTTTCCGGTCGTTGAAATGGCAACAGGTCTGTGAAGTTCGTTCATAATAAAACACTAATTTAAATTAGTTAAAGTTACACTTTCATGGACTATAGTGAAACAAACACCAACAAAACAATATCGGAAGATACAAAAGAAGTAATCTTTGAATATTTTAAACATCTACGCATTAAAAAGTGAAGAGCAAAGATACATCCAAAATGAGGTTAGAATATAACATCAATAATAATTACCTAATTTGAAACGTTAATTTGACATCATTGTCAACTTGACAGCCGGTAAAATAAACATCAATACCTGAACTGTCAGCCGGTCAGGCTGACAACTAACTCGAGTGTTACCAGTATAAACGAATACTTTCTACTAAGTGTAAATTTACGTTCCGTTCCACACAATCTCATTCGACAACATGGATGAACAATTTCAGTTATTATTTGATAAAATGAAGATAGAAATGGAGAAACAGTCAAAGGATCTGAAAGAATCTCTTACGAAGAATATAATGGAACGGATAGATCAAAAACTAACTCCTATGATCGAAGAAAATGAAAAATTAAAACAAAAAATTTCTAACCTGGAAAACGAAGTTGAATATCTCAAAAAAGAGAGAAAAGTAATAATATAGTAATTTATGGAGTCGAAGAGAGCGAGAAATCTACATTCAAACTGTTTCAAACTGTCAAGGAGATTTTTACAAGAGACTTAAGTTTATCGGTGGAAGAAAATGAAATAAACAGACTATACCGTTTAGGAAAAAATAAAAGCGAAAAAAAAAAGTAGACCTGTGCTATTATCATTTACAAATGGGTGGAAAAAAGACCAAATTATAAAAAATAAAAAAAGTTTAAAGGGAATCTATATATCGGAAGATTACTCTAAGGAAGTTATAGAAAAAAGAAAGGCTTTACTACCACAGCTGCTAGAGGAGAAGAAGAAGGGAAATATTGCTTTTCTCAAGTATGATAAACTACATAGTTGTTAAAGGACCCAACTCCGACAAAAGGAAAAGAGAACTATCGACTTCACCACAGTCAGCGGCAACCAGTAAACTTAAAAAGCAACAAACGATAAGCTTCATTAAAACAAACAGGACAAACGCCTTCGATTGGATGAGAACTCGATCGAACTCTCTCGCTGATATCCCCACATCAAAAAACCAATAGCAATTAACAACCGGCAAACGGATCACCCAACCAAACAATGAAAACCTTACAAAAGAAACAACACAATCTCCCCCAAGCCGACTGGTCCTCGTGGGGGACAGAGACCACAACCCTCCAACAACACAGGAAAACTATTGCGATAACAGTCACACAAGGTCAAAGATCTATGTTGCAGCCCTCAATGTACTCACACTGAAAAACGAAGAAAACCTTACAGAATTAACATACGCTTTAGAACAGATTAATTGGGATATCGTAGGTCTGAGTGAAGTAAGGAGGATGGGAGAGAAAATCATTTTCCATCCAGACTTTCTTCTATATCATATAGGAACTACTCCAGATCAGTATGGAGTTGGCTTTATTATCAAAAAGCACCTCACAAACCAGGTGGAGAGCTTTTTAGGAGTATCAGAGCGCATAGCAGTGATGAACCTTAAATTACCGGGGTACAAAGATCCATGGTCCATCATACAAGTATACTCACCGACGGAACAATCCGATACACAATCAATAGACTCATTCTACTTCGAGCTAAACAAAACAATACGAGATCATGCTCACAAAAACCTTATTGTCATGGGAGACTTCAATGGCCATATAGGAGAACGACAACCAGAAGAAGACAAAGTCCTGGGACCATTTGTAAATAGAAAAAAGTCAAGAAGCAGAAACGGAGAAAGGCTGATAGATTTTGCACAGGAGAATGACTTGAGAATATTAAACACAATGTTTAAGAAAAAAGAAAGCAAGAAGTGGACCTGGGTATCACCAGACGGGAAAACTAAAAATGAAATAGATTTCATAATGACTACTAAAAGCAGATACTTCTCAAACATGGAAGTCATAAACAATTTCAACTTTAATACCAACCACCGAATTATTCGAGCAGAATTGATGACAACCCCGCCAAAAAACCGAAGACCAAGAAACAATATGATGAACACGAAACCTAACAAAGATCAAGCAGCCCAAATAGCCTATTCCATAACGAGAAAACTTATAGATTACAATAAAGAGACAACAAGCATGGAAGTACAAGAAAAATACAACTGGTTAGAAAGAACTATCAAAGCAGCTATTCAGCAAGGAACTAGTAACAAAGATTTGACTAAGAAAAGGATGACTAGCAAAACCATTAACCTTCTTAATCAAAGAGCAGACCTAATCAATAAAAAAATACCAACGAGAATCGAAAGCAAGTAGCAAAACTAAGTAAAGAAATAAAAGAAAACATTAGAAAAAATAGAATTCAGAAAAGAATGGAAACAATAGAGAGACACATTGCACAAACAGGAGGAATAAAAAAGGCATATAAGGAGTTAACTAACAAAAAGGACTGGATCGTACGGATGAAAGATAAAAACAGCTTGCAGGTAAACCGAAGGCAAGGAATATTAGAAATTGCTACATCTTACTATAAGAGACTATACGAAAGTACCATAGCGGAAAAAGAAATAGAGTTGCTGGAAATCTCATCGGTACCCAGCATCCTAGAGGGAGAAATAGAATTCGCTATCGAAACCCAAAGAGAAAACAAAGCTCCAGGACCCGACGGAATAAGGAATGAAGTACTAAAACAAGCAAAACAGACCATAACACCTATTCTCAAAGAAATCTTCAATGAAATCATCATCACGGAAACGATTCCCGAACAATGGACTAAATCCAATATACTCCTTCTTTACAAAAAAGGTGATCAGTACGATATCGGAAACTATCGGCCATAAGTTTGGTGTCCAACCTGTACAAAATATTTGCAAAGATCATACTCAAGCGAATGGAGAGAAAACTCGACGAGCAACAGGCAATAGAACAGGCAGGTTTTAGAAAAGACTACTCAGTACTTGATCATATCCATGTCGTTAGACAAATCATTGAAAAATATGCGGAATATCAACTCGTATACTATATAGCATTTGTAGATTACAGCAAGGCATTCGACTCATTAATACATGCAAACATCTGAGAGGCGTTAAGAGAACAAGGGATAGAACAAAAGTATATAAGATTGATCAGAAATGTGTACAAAACAGCTCGGCATGCATTCAGCTAGAAAAGAAAGGGGATTCGTTTAAGATACAAAAAGGGGTAAGACAAGGAGATCCTCTCTCTCCGAAACTTTTCTCCGCTGTGTTGGAAATGATCTTCAGAAACTTTGAATGGGATAATCTGGGTTTAAATATAAACGTCCGCACACTAACACACTTAAGATTTGCCGATGACATTGTATTATTCGCCAAAACACCAGGAGACCTAAAGATAATGTTAAACGAACTAGCATCAGAAAGCGAAAAAGTTGGACTAAAACTAAATCCTGAAAAAACAAAAGTAATGACCAACGGGAACAAAAGCAGCATAAATGTAGGTAAAACCCAAATTAGCTATGTTGAAGAATATACATACCTTGGACAACTGATATCACCCAAAGACAACATAAACAAGGAAATCGAAAGAAGAATAGCAAACAGTTGGAAAAGGTACTGGGGTCTAAGGGAAGTAATGAAAGACAAAAACCTTCATACAGCATTAAAGAGCAAAGTATTCAATGTTTGCATTCTACCAATATTAATATATGGAAGTCAAACATGGGCCTTAACAAAAAACACAACCAATAGGATCTCTAAGTGCCAACGAGCAATGGAGAGAAGCATGATAGGAGTAAAAAGGAAGGATAGAATAAGTAACCTCAACATTAGAAAAAGGACCAAAATACAAGATGTAGCCTTAAAAATAAAAAGGCTAAAATGGAAGTGGTCGGGACATATGGTCAGAGGAAAGGATAAATGGAGCAAATTAATTACAGATTGGTACCCCAGAGAAGGGAAAAGGAAAAGAGGCAGACAACAAAAGAGATGGGACGACGATATCACGCAGGTTGCAGGCGTAACATGGAATAGAGTAGCCAGAGAGAGACCAGAATGGAGTAGGTTGGAGGAGGCCTTTGCCAACGGGCAAACGGACTTACAAAAAGCAAAGAAGCATCACATTTATGAATATTTTTTTTGTTGAGTAGTATTCTATCAAAACAGTGCATTACTATAAGCAACTTAATTGTAAATAAGTATGTTGTCCGAATAAAAGGCTTTATTATTATTATTTCGTTTATTCATTTTAATATACATAGAATTTACATTTTTAAATATATCTTAAAAAAAACATTAGAAAATACATTTAAAAATATAAAAATAGTAGTCCTATTATTATTATTATTTTAGGAATCATACCACAATTACTGTAATTCAATGACGACTTCTCAATTAAATGACCAGTACATATTCTACTGCAATTATTGTCATTCTATGACGACTTGACAATTTAATGTCCGTCAGGTATATTATACTGCAATGATTGTCATTCAATGATGACTTGTCAATTTAATGACCAGTAGGTAATTATTCTACTGCAATTACTGTCATTCAATGATGACTTGTCAATTTAATGACCAGTAGGTAATTATTCTACTGCATAACCGTCATTCAATGATGACTTGGCAATTTAATGACCAGTAGGTAATTATTCTACTGCATAACCGTCATTCAATGATGACTTGTCAATTTAATGACCAGTAGGTAATTATTCTACTGCATAACCGTCATTCAATGATGACTTGTCAATTTAATGACCAGTAGGTAATTATTCTACTGCATAACCGTCATTCAATGATGACTTGTCAATTTAATGACCAGTAGGTAATTATTCTACTGCATAACCGTCATTCAATGATGACTTGTCAATTTAATGACCCGCAGCAATGCTGCTTAATATACGTATGCGGTTGCTTGTTGGCACAAACAAGCAACACTTCACGTTGGTCGCAACGTGCTGCTCCAATGCCAAAGACCAAGCCTGATACTGCTGACGAAGGCGTAGTACAGGTCCGCTAGTACGGCTGTGCAGGCAGGTTTGATGAGGAGCGCCAAGCCACGTCCGAAGCACAGGCAGAGCCGATCGTACGCAGACGGGAAAGGTGATGGCCGGATGAGAAGAAAGGACGTGAGCTGTATCGCTTCTTCCCGGACGTGGCCTCAGCTCCATGTGATTTAGGAAAAGATTGCATGGCATTCAATGGCATTCAATTTAATGATCAGCTATGCTGCGTTACACCATATCAATTGAATTATCAGCAATGCTGCTTAGTATGGTATCAATTTAATGATCAGCGTTGCTGCTTAACATCGTATCAATTTAATGATCAGCAATGCTGCTTAGTATGGTATCAATTTAATGGTCAGCAATGCTGCATAATAATTAACCCATTTAACTATCAACCATGTTGACTTAGGTCACGTGTCAAATCAGCGTTGCTGCTAATGATTAAGTCAATGTAATGATCAGGTATAGTAAATAAATTTCAAATTAAGTTATTCGGAAAAAAACATTTTTCCAGCAACCCATGTTTAGGCAAGCGGCACTTCATGGCAAGACTGGAGTCAGATTTTACTGGCCTCCGATCATCCGCAACGACCTAAGTTCCACAAATGACAGCCGGGGCCTACGGCCCAACGTGCCTTGAGGCACTTTGGTCTTAACACTTACTTATGACGAAAGTGTAAAAACATATAGCCGAAATGCTTCTATCCATTAAAGAAAGCAGCACTTCGTTCCTATTCTTTCCCCTTTTTTTTCTAGGAATTACTTTAACTCACAGTTTAATCCTCGTCGCCAATGTAGAGAATACTTATTTACAATATTGTCAGTTGACTCGCCAACGCACCACCGCACAGGCCGACAGTTCGACAACGACTGACCGCCCCACCACTCGTACCGGTATTTATAACCGAGCGACGTGTGCGCCCGAGGCAACGTCACAATACTGTTATCAGTTTGTAGGTAGTTCGAAATATTGATATCTACATACACTACAGGAAAGAACCTCTGGTGTCTGCCGTAACTATTAAGCTGCCAACGAGATCCTCGCCACAAGGAGATAGTACACTGTCGTGGAAACTCTGGCTGGCAAGCCAAAACGTGAGCTGGTACGCCGTACTGCGGAAACTCTGGCCAAATTATCCAAGGACTAGCTGTGCTAGCTGTCCGACGGTATCGACCCTAACCCTAGGGTCCTGTCCGTCATATTAAGTTGCCTGAAGTTTCCCACGGATACCACACCTAAGAAATAGTACTAGGTGACTTGTGAAGCAGAGGCTCTGCACAAAATCTATAAAGATGAGTATTTACTTTTTCTAAAACCATGTTTCATAACTACTCTGTGTAAAATGTAACCATAAGGCATCATCCTTGTTATAAGGTACTGACCTTGAATGTAAGTATGAAAATGTGTATCTATTTGTAATCAATGTAAACATCACATGATTTAAAAGAGTGTCCGTGGAGTTTCTTGCACGTTCTTCTCCATAGAGATCTACGCTTTGGAACGTGCAAATAGCCTCATGTTTTTGACTGACCGACCTTGACATTTCAAAAGTGCCTGTGAATGGTTTATTTGAAATAAATGCTTTGAATCTTTAATATAAAATAACATATAAAGGTTCTGTCCCATATAAATGTGTATCTACCAAAGAATGTAACTCGTGTGATTTTGTTGTTTAAACAAATATAATATTATAGTTAAAACGCTGTCAGATTTTTATTGGTTTCTTACATAATATACCCTTGATTACCATTCTAAGATTGAAATACTGTGCCTTGGTGAGATTCAATTTATTATAGAGCCCCTTTTTCTTTTACGTGCGATAAGTGAACGTGAAACAACCCGACGTAAATGAATAAGCGTAATGAATTGAATGTTAAAGTAACAAGTTGTATTTTAAGAAAACAAGTTGTATTTAAATGAAAAAAGTTGTATTTTAAACAAAGTTTACAACAAACGTTACTCACAGCTCAGTTTATTCACTTTGTAATAACGCACAATATTTATTTCCTAAGTGTCAAACTAATAAGATTTCCTTCAACTGGCTTCACTGAAACTTCAAATGCACATACTACTTTGTTGATGTCTCCAGTAATATAGTAACGCCGTAAAATATGCGCCAGTACAATCTTCATCATCATCAGACTGTATACTTTGCCTGGAAAATTAAAACATATTTATTTATTTATTTTATACTTTATTGTACACCTCATAACAAATACAGGAAAAACATTGATCAAAACAAGTGTACAATGGGCGGTCTTATCGCACAGGGCAATCTCTTACAGACAACCTTTGGATGGATTTAATGAAAGAAGTTAGATTTAGGGCGGTCAGTGTACAACATCATAAATATTATTAATTAGACACAATAATGTGAAACAACAATACAAAAAATAAATTAAGAATAATAATAATAAAACATATATTCATACATATATATATACTAATAAATATCAAATATACAGTTTGGATAAAAATTATAGTGAGAGATAATGCTTCTTCACCATTTTTTTAAACGTTGGTAGCGTTTGAGCACGTCTCACATCTATAGGTAAAGCATTCCACAAACGAGCTGCTTGAATAGTAAATGATTTATCAAAGAATGATGTGGAATGCATGCGGATACCTAATTTAAGAGTTTCCGATGATCTCAAGGACCTAGAATGTGTGTCACAGAGAAACTGAAAGCGTTCTTTGAGATAAAAAGGAGTAGAAGGATTAAAGAGTACATTATAAAGCAGAGAAAGGATGTGGGCATTCCGGCGAAGGCGAATTGGAAGCCATTTGAGCTTAGTACGAAATTCAGAAACGTGGTCATACTTGCGTAAGCCAAATATGAACCTGATACAAAGATTTTGAAGTCGCTCAAGCTTGTCCAATTGGTCTTGGGAGAGATCAAGATAGCTGGCGTCAGCATAGTCCAAGATTGGAAGAAGAAGAGATTGTGCTAAGGCAATTTTGGTGTTGATGGGAAGAAAATTACGAAGGCGTCTCAGAGAGCCCGCTGAGGCGAACAGTTTACGACTGACCTCCTGCAGTTGTTTAGTCCAGGAAAGAGTGCTGTCGATAAAAATCCCCAAGTTCTTCACAGTGTGAGTTATAGGAATAGTAGTGTTATTGAAGGAAACCTGGGGAAGTGTCGACCAATCAATCTTAGAGACGGTCCGAGAACTACCAACAACAATAACCTGCGTCTTAGCTGGATTGATCTTCAGCCCAAACTCAGTGCTCCATTCAGCTATTCGAGCAAGGTTTAATATTCTCAATCACATCAGATAGCTCTCCGAGAGGGGCTTGTGTGTAAATTTGGAGATCATCAGCATACAAGTGGTAGAAAGAAGACAGTTTTTTAGTGATACTATTAATAAAAAGTGCGAAAAGTAGAGGAGATAACACGCAACCCTGTGGCACACCGGCAGAGGTGTTACACCACGAAGAAAAAGATTCTTCAATGCAAATACGCTGCCGGCGGCCAAACAGGTAATCATGAAACCAGTCAATTACCGAAGGAGATATGTTAAAAGAGCGTAGAACTCCAAGCAAAATGTCGAAGTCAACAGTGTTAAAAGCATTGCTAAAATCAAGTAGAGCGAATGCCGTTAACTTCCCCATTTCCATGCCGGATCTGATATCATCCATAATGTGTACAAGAGCTGAAGTAGTGCTGTGTCCAGGTCGAAAACCAGATTGGAAAGGATTTAGCAGATTGTGCTTGGAAAGGAATGTGCTAAGTTGCTGATGGACAAGTTTTTCAAGGACTTTGGATAGGAATGAAAGAATGGAAATGCGACGATAGTCAGAGAAACATGAAGGATTTGATTTTTTAGGTAAAGGTATAACATAGGCGTCTTTCCAGGTTTGTGGAAAGACCCTACTGGAAACAGAGAAGTTGAGGATGTAAATGAGGACCGGGAGAATGTTATCAAGGATGGGAATGATCATCTTACGACTGACACAGTCACTACCAACAGCGTTGGATGTAATCGATACAATACTCTTTTTAACATCACAAGCAGTGAATTGACTTATGACAAAAGGGGAATAATCAGGTATCGGAAGGTTTGAAAGATGACTTAGTGTGGCAGCTTTGGTGGCCCTATCTAGTAAGGGCGAAGTAGAAAAATGACAATTAAGTAAGTTGAAGTCTAAGTCCTTAGGAATCCTGTCATGAGACTTTTTTCCAATACCTAATGATTTGAGAAAACTCCAGACCTTAGCTGGATCACCATTTTGAACAGAACTATGGATATGTTGGCGGTTTGCGTTCCTACACACCTTGTTGCAGTGGTTTCTAATTGTGACGTATTTTTCCCTGTTGATGTCGTTGGGCCGAATTTTATACTTAAACTTCGCGGCTGCTTTTTTCCGTAGCAAAAGTTTAATCTCATCATTCAGCCATGGCGCAGGGAGATGCTTTACTCTCACAGCTCGAATAGGTGCATGTTTATCGTAGAGCTGAATTAGGGTAGACGTCAAGATATCAACTTGTTCGTCGACGGACGAGGATGTGACAAGAGGCGTCCAGTCAATGCTGCTGGCATCCTCTCGAAGACGATCAATGTTCATCCCATCAAAATTGCGAAGCAACAGAGTTTTGGACTTATGCGTAGGTGGGCGAATTTTAAAGGTGAAAATCAGGTCATGATAGGAAAAGGCGTCAGCTGAACATTGACCATGTTTAGCGACGTGATCAAGAGAAGATACAAAAATAAGATCGAGAAGTGAGGGAGCAGAGTTAGGAAAATGATGAGTGGCGCCAAGATCGAGAATAGAGAGATTGGTTGATTCAATTATGCGGCGTAGAGAAGAAGAGCGGGAGTCATTTTTAAGGAGACATGTATTAAAGTCGCCCATTATAATGGTATGACTGTAAGAGGGAATTAAAGATTCTAAAATACGTTCAAAAGAAGAGAAGAAATTAATACGAAGAGAAGGGCAGTAGTAGACCCCAAGAAGTATCTTAGAATGATATAGTTCAACTTCCAGGAAAAGATGTTCACCGGCGTTTGGTGGGGGCGGCTGAGTGGACATGTTAACAACGGAAAAGGGAATGTAGTCACGGAGGTAAATAGCCACCCCACCACCACCACCAACCGCGCGATCATTCCTGATGAGTTGAAAACCTGGAAGAGAGTAGGAGGAAGACGGAAGACAAGGTTTTAACCACGATTCAGACACAAGAATCGCATGAATATTCTTACAGTCAAAATTGGCCAGCATATCAGCGAAATGAGCCGGAATGCTTTGAGCATTTATGTGGACCACATTAAAGTTCTTGTATACATCGGAAAATACAGAGACGAGAGTGTCGGCTAAAGAAGGAACACTTACGAAACTGTCATCATAACTATTTATAGAAAAAAAAGTATCAGTATCACTGCTACAGCCAGGGCTGAGCATATATATAAAAATAAAATATTTTATAACAAAATACAATTATAAAGTTAACATCCACCTGCCAGTTGTGCTTAACACAAGAGTAAATGTGAACATAATTAACAGGTAAAAGAAAAATGAAATTTACATGTGAAAAATGAAATTTACAAATGAATTTACAAGTATACCAACACAAAAATGATCGGAGAAAATCTAGTAGTAGAGTAGGACCGTGTAACGGAACGTAATTAAAGCAGTGTTCAAGGTTGTCAGTGCAGTGATATGGAACGCAAATAATGAAGTGACATTTAGAAAGTGACATTTGACATGACATTGATGTGATCGAAAAACAATACGGTACAGAAGTGAAGATTAATTAGAACAAGTTGCAAAGAATGGACAATTATAACTTATACTGAACTACCTACAGAAAGCAGATAAAACCTACCTACCACCTGGACTATTTAAAAGAAAAAGAAAAACAAATAATGGAGTATCACTTTCTAGCTACAGCACGCTTGGTTTTAACTGCACCGACCTTTCCTACAGTGACGGGTTGAACGATGCTAGTCTCCGGCTGTCCTGAGGGCTGCTCCGGCTGCTGTGTGATTTTGTTGAGATCATCAAAGGAAGTGACTCGATGCCGCGTTCCTTTCGAATCTAGGACGAAGATAGCGCCTGCCGTAGTCCAGCATTGGGTAACACCAAATCTGTCCCGCGCCGCCATGAAGACATTGTGCCTAGATTTTGTCAGGAACTCCGAGACGGTGATGCCAGACCCTTTCAACTTAGTTTTGCCAAACCAGACTTTATCCCGGAGAGCTACATCATGTAATTTGAAGAGGATTGGACGGGGTTTGTGAGATGTACTGCGCCCCATCCTGTGACACCGCTTGATACTAGACATGTCCAACTGCAGATGCCGCTTGACAATTTGAGCCACTGCCTGTGCAGTCTCCTCGTCTTGTTCCTCCGACACACCATGCAGCAGTAGGATTTTCCGCCTCCCACGCATCTCCATACTATCGAGGCTTTGTGCAAGAATGCCAACTTGCTGCTGGAGAGTACTTATTGCCTGAACAATAAAAGTCCGGAAAGATGCAAACTCTGTCGCCAAACCTGAGGTGGTTATTGTAGTGGTACCTGGACTCTTCTGAAGCTCCTTCTCAAATTCTGTCATCCTTTGACTGAACATAGTGCTCAAATCGCTGATTGTGCGGTTAATTGCCTCCATTGTGCGTGTTGTTTTAAAATTATTTTGTGTTTCGGAGCTGAAAACACTTCACTGGCAGGTAGAGATGATTAACTAATGTTTTGTATCATTTATGTTTAAAACTGATTAATATTAATATTTTTAATTAAAATTTTCAATTAAGAGTTCAAATTTAGCTGTTTACTCTTGACTACCCACTTTTAATTTTTCATATTGTCTGACGTGAAGTCAATTTGTGATGGCAGGAAATGTTTTGTGAGATATTTTTTCAATTTTACAACAAGTATTGATTAGTGAAAATATTTACCACAAAATTATAACAAAAATATTAGCAATTTGCATTTTGTTAACCTTACGCAATTTGGTTTGGAGCAGCTGGGAACAAAATTATGGAACGCCTGGGTAAGTCATCTGGGCAAGCGTTTGAGTACAAACCTATGCAGTTTCGCTTCCCGATGCTGAAAGCGGCAAAAAGGTTCTGTTGATCTGGCAAGTTGGCAGGCTCTAGCCATCGTTCCGGTCTGAAGTGATCGGCGTCTGCACCCCACAGGGGGTGACGGCTGAGACCGAACAACCCTAAGAAGCAAGTACTTCCAGCTCGCAACGTGCAGTTCTCTGAAAACACACAAAGTCATCGGATTATTGCATACTCGGCAGAAGATCTGCGTTGCGAGACTGAATTTTTGTACAATTTATCTTTAATGAAATAACGATTATATAAAAAGTAGGCAAAAAAAGTAATAATTATTTGAAAAAACTAGGCCTAGCAGGTCGACTGGTAATGTGCCTGAAGAGCTGCCGATATTGCCACACTGTATGACAATGCTTAACCGCAGTACAAGGTAAAAACCAACCCTTCGATCACGCGAAGTGTCATGTTAAGTTTTGGATAGATCTTTAAACCGGTTGCATTTTGGGGAATGTGCGACGGATTTTCATAATTCAATTTCGCCAAGCCCGTCCTATCATCGGACTATGCGCCGCCGGTACATGGTGGGAATCCCACCCACACGCACATAACGTTCCTTTCAGGAACAAAGTCATTGTCCGTGCAGCTAAGGAGTGGAATTCTCTTCCGTGGGGGCCCTTACAAGATGCTGCGGGATAAGCTCCGCACCTGGGCCCCCCGTTGACGCAGAGTCTCCGGCTTCAGCTCGTGGAGGACGTGGTGAGCGCTCTGTTCCCTTCGCGAGGGGTACATCCTCTCCCGCCTATGGCTCCGCCGCCTACGGTGCCGGAAGCGGACCACCAAGAGGACGACGACGACATCCCGGCAGTGACTGGGGTAGACCTGAGAGTGGCGGTACGCAGACTCAAGGCCAAGAATACCGCCCCAGGGCCCGACGGCTTGCCTGGCAAAGCCTGGGCCCTTGCCTCAGAGGATCTCGGGCCTCGACTGGAGGGGCTCTTTAGCGCATGCATGGAGAGGGGCAGGTTCCCGCTTTCTTGGAGGACCGGGAAGCTGGTCCTCATCCGGAAGCCTGGGCGCCCTGCGGACTCTCCGGCCCGTGGTGTTGCTCAACTAGGTGGGCAAGCTCTTCGAAAGTGTCATTGCAAACCGGCTCGCCGAGCACCTAGCGGGAACGGGGCCGGATCTTGCGGAACACCAGTTTGGTTTCCGCAAGGGGCGCTCTACGGTGGACGCCATCATGCGTGTTAGAGCCCTCACGACGGGGGATGCGGTGTCCCGGGGTGGTGTTGTCTTGGCGGAGTCTCTCGACATCGCCAACGCCTTCAACACCATGCCCTGGAGCTGCATTGGGGAGGCACTGCGGTGCCGACCTACCTTCGTCGTGTGGTCGGGGACTACCTGTCCGAAAGGACAGTCATCTACCCCGGTTACAGCGGAGAGTGCAACCGGCGAGAGATGCCGTGCGGTGTCCCACAGGGATCGGTTCTGAGGCCGCCCCTGTGGAACATCGGTTACGACTGGGTGCTGCGCGCTGACCTCCCTAGCGGCATCAGCGTAGTCTACTACTACTACGCTGCGACACGCTGGTGTGGGCACAGGGGAGGTCGTACGAGGCGGCGGCCGAACTTATGACACGCAGGGTTGCGATAGTCGTAGAGAGGATCCGGCAATTGGGTCTCGAGCTAGCACTGCACAAGTCTTAGGCCATGTGCTTTCATGGGCCTCGGAATGCGCCACCGTCGGGATCCTTGCTGACGGTAGGAGGGGTTCCCATCGGCGTCGAGTCAACGCCGAAGTACCTATGGCTCGTCCTCGACAGCCGGTGGAACTTCGTGGAGCACTTCCGACGTTTGGCCCCCAAACTGGAGCGGGCCGGGGCTGCTTTCAGGCGGCTCCTGCCCAACCTGGGGGGACCAAACGCCTCCTGCCGGAAGCTCTACGTGAAGATCGTTCGGTTTATGGCCTTTACGGGGCCCCGGTGTAGGCGCATTCCTTGAGGCAGTGTGCTGCTCATTATTTGAACGCGCCCCAAAAGGTGGTAGCCTTAAGGCTGGCCCGAGGATAACGCACGATCTCGCGCGAGGCGGCGTGTCTCCTTGCCGGATTGCCACCATGGGATCTGGAGCCAATAGTCCTCGCGCGCCTGCCCGAATGGTGCGTGGAGGAACTGCGCCGGGGGGAAACTCCGCTGCCGCGGCAAATTGTCGCTCAGCGGACAGACTTCCAGCATGATCTCATGGAGACATGGAGACATGGAGACGGCGACTGTTGCAACCCAGTGCAGGGCACGCCCGCGCCACGATAGTGGCGATAAGTTCCTTCTTTGAGGAGGGGCTTGAGAGGCGCCACGGCGTCCTCACCTTCCGCCTGACTCAGGTCCTCACCGGATACGGATGTTTCGGGAGGTAACTGCACCGAATCGGGCGGGAAGAAACGCTCGGATGTCACCACTGTGAGGATCGACCGGAGGACACGATGGAGCACACTGTGCAGGTATGCCCGGCTTGGGCGGAGCACCTCTCGAGTCCAGCCCTGGTTCAATCCATGGTCCGGAGCAAGATGGAATGGGACGCCGTCACCTCCTTCTGCGAAGCAGTTATGCTAGCGAAGGAGGTGGCGGAATGGGAAAGGGAGAGAACCTCTCGTCCCGGCCGCCGCGGGAGACGCCCCGGGTATCGGGGGCCACCGGGTGGCCTCGGGCCACCGTAGGTGCGGGGCTGTGGACGGTGAGCTACGGGCAAATCGCCGTCCGTCCGGCTTATGACGACAGGCCGTGTTGACGGCGCGTTCGTGTTCCACGCGCGCCTCAAAGAGAGTCAGAGGGGCCCGAAAGGGCCGACGCGTGCCGGAGTTGCGGGACTATTCGGAAGAGAAACCCCGGCTCCGGAACACAAAGGGCAACGAAGGAAAACGGATGGGTTTTAGTCAGTAGAAGTCTGACACTCCCTCTCGCTCCGCCCAGAGCGGGAGAAGTCATTTGATGATTTCCCATACCTAAACAAAAGGATTCTCTGCCAGAATCTACGTTTCCTGATAGCTGAAACCTGAGAGTCTGTAAGTCAAGAGTAAATAGGTTACTTCTAGGCACTCGTGCTATATCTTCAACCACATCATCGCTTACCACCAGGAGAGATAGTTGTCAAACGCGTGCCTAATACCTATCAATTGTTAAAATTAAAAGCAAGTTACTAGCATTCGGACACTGCGATCCGAAAATTTCAACCCCAACCGGATGAAGTCAATACCTGAGAATCGCGTGCAACTTCACTATAGTGGCAGCAATGAGAGTAACAAAAAAGAGGGCCAAGACAGAGGGAAGCAGCTAGGCCGAAAGTAGTAGATGTCGACGGGCAAGGTGCCTAAGTTAACGACGGTAATGCGTGAATCAAGAGCCCCGAGTCCCATTTACAGTTCTGTACTAATCTGCAGAGTGGCTCATCATTAGTTAAATTACACATTAAAGATAACAGTTAAGTAGGTACGTACTCAGTACAACATCTTTGTCAATGTTTCTTCCGATAAGAGGAACGCTGGGATACAATCTCAGTACCTCTTTGATCACCGCATCCAAGTACACGAGGTTTGGCAGATCATCTTTCGTTATAACATCTTTATTTTCAAGTACTTCTTGTATCCTGTAATGAATGAAAAATTTATCATTTGTGATTTATTTTGTCCGTTTTTTGGAGAGTTGTTTTCAAAGTGCAGTACTGGCCGCGACTTGTAAGCTGTAATGTCACAGTATCGATTCCCAGGTAGGCATTTTACTTTTGGTAAATTACAATTAAACCCAGTGTTCTGAAATAAACTGTTGATGGAAAACACCGGAAGGCCTCAAACGCAGACTTATTGCCCGGAGTATTTTGTCCCTCTTAACCTATGGTAACACTCACTCAGACTTGAACTTTGACCAACATCCAGAAGTCTAAACACAAGGTCTACCAAAAGGCATTAGTTCGTAGTAATCAATGTGTTAAACTTACAGAGGTTTGCTGAACAGTGTATAAACTCCCGCAAACCTCCATTGAAAAGAGACGATGCTCCGATCAGATGGGTGTTGTGTCTGGTGGGCAACTGCCGATGGTTATTTGAACATAAACAATTATGTTCAAATAGTGCGGAAAACTTTTATACCAGGATGTACGTTAGGTACTTAGTTCCTTTGTGGCGGTATATATGCTGGATCCTATCGAAACACAATACATGCTGGGATGACATGTCTTTTGCATGCCCGACAAACTGTGGTCCTAACTATAATAGCATAAACCTGGTGTCCAGATACAATCAATTGGGGACAAACAGAATAGCGTCCATCCAAACGGGCAGGAAAACGCGACTGACTCAAAAAAAATCGTAAACTCGGATAAAAGCCTTCGCCCCGTAGCGGATCGCAGAAAGTAACTGAACCCTCTCTTTTTTTATTTACAATCAACTTATATTGTTTTATACTGGTGGAGTTGGCCTTTCACTTTTACAGTTGAGTAAAAACTGCCGTGAACGCATCTCAGTCATCACGCCAGCGTCTCCTAAGTCTTCTTCTTAATCGAGGAAGACCTAGGAGGCTCTCTGGCCTATCTGTCCTGATGCTGCTAGGTACTTACTCGTTATAAATTCTATCTTGTAGATATCGGTGTGATCCTAGAATTAACATGGCAAATGTCAAAGCCGAAGATGTAGTATCGTGAGCAGCCGCTACTATAGTATCCAGGTGTTCTTTGATGTCATTTTCTGTGAAATCAACTTGTTCTTCAGCTATTTGCAGAATTCGATCCAAGAGTGGTTTAAATTTGTCTGAAAAATAGTATTTTTTGTATAGATTTACTTATAGGCTAGTGTCCGACCGAAACAAGACTTAAGACGAAACACGTGATTAAACCGAACCACAAGATGACTAATCATCGCTCGCAGCTTACCGCCTGGCTACGAGAACTGGTGACGTAAATGGCGGTGCATCTAGCGGCTTCCATATGGCACAGTTTCCAGCCCACGGGCAGTAGCATTTACCGCCGCGAATGAAATGACTACATCAAAGTTATCTAGATATTGCTTGGAAAGTACGTAGTAGTGTTTGGTTCAAGACTTAATATTTCGAAGAAAATGAGGAGAAAATAATTTGAATAAGAATCGGGATGGAGAATTCTACAAAAAGTACGAAAAATACTAACTATCCCCAGATTTTTTTTTTTAATTATACATTGGCGGTCACCATAGGCGCGGGCCTGTGGACGGTGAGTAGCTCGCCGTCCGTCTTATGACGACAGGCCGCGTCGACAGCGCGTTCGTGTTCCACGAGCGCCTCAAAGAGAGTCAGCACACACCCGGGCCCGAAAGGGACGACGCCTGCTTGAGTTGCGAGACTATTCGAAGGAGCTATAGCCTGCTATAGCTATTAGTTTTAGGTTTGTTTTGACTTAAATGTACCTTGGCGGTTGGGAGTGTCATGCTCACTCAAAAGCCTAACTGATGATATGCGTATGTGTTGGATCATTTGGCTCCATTCAAAATGGTTGAGACGAATGGGCTTGGCGCTACGTCATGTTCGTGAACGGGCGCCGCCCGTCGCGTCGTTTGGGACTGGTCATTTCTCAGCTGCCTTGGTTTATTTAATTATTTATTTATTTGAATTGTTCGTCATTTATTCTAGACGCTTTTATTTTGCTCGTCTTTTACATCGTATTCACATGTAGGTACCTATCCATAATTTCAACACGATGTAAAAAAAGACTTTGTAACAATTTATTATTTTTAAAAGACTGTCCGTGGATTTTCGGCACGTTCTTCTCCATAGAGATCTACGCTTTGGAACGTGCAAATAGCTTCATATTTTTGGACTGACCGACCTTGAAAATTTAAAAGTGCCTGTTAATGGTTTAATTGAAATAAATGCTTGAGTTTGAGTTTGACGTCTTAATATAGTAAAGTTCTCCCAAAAATCATGATAATTATGCAATGGTCAAATAAACTTACTTAGGACTTAGAGTTTTCTTTAATTTTCTCCGTTATTAAGGACAACCGATCTTTCCGACATCTTGTGGTATAGATATCGCGGACTCAGGAGGATATCTATACTATATAATGTACGGTGAAGTTTATCAGCACAACAAAGTATGGGCGTAAGTTGCCGAGGTTGGTCTGTGGATGGGTGACCATCTTAACATAGCGAGTTTCTTCCGTGCCTCGGAAAGCACGTTAGGCTGTTAGTCCCGGCTGTTATTTGGAGATCTTTGGCAGTCGTTACAGACTGTCAGAAGCCAGACAAATATGACACCAGTCTTGCCAAAGTGTACACTCTTATCCAGTTAATGGGTTGTGGAGGTCTGATAGGCAACCGCTCCATGTAAAATACTGGTATTCAGCTGATTCCGGTTAGACTGGAAGCCGACCCCAATATAGTTGGGAAAAGACTAGGCAGATGATGCTTACCAGGTGTAGAGTCGTCGTTCATATTTGTCTTCAACTCTGATCTTCTTTTATGTATAATCTGAAAGTATTTCAAAATTAAGAAAAGGGAATCGATTGTATGCTCCGCAAAAATGTGCTTAGCTGTGTTAAGGAAAACCTAACGTTGACTCTTTGAAACAAAAATTGGCAAAAATTTTGAGATAAATATTAAAATAAAATGTTAAGCAAACCCGGTAAAGTTGTAATGAGTGTGAGAGTTGAGATCCGTGTGGTCAGTATGTATTTCTGTAGCAATCGCAAATTAAGAGTGTGTATTCCGTCCACTAGCGCCGCCAATCGTTTTTTATTAATTGTGGTAAATTTAAGACACGTAGATAAAAAACCGCTCTGTAGTGCACTAAAGAAATGTATCTATTATTTTTTGACAGCTATTTTTAATACATAACTCATGGCTAAATAGCCAAAACGGCAATTATTGCTAAAAGTGGCCACTTTTAGCAAAAATATCGACTTTGGCAACTATTTGTGTTCTAAAGTACAATACATAATAAATACATTTCTTCAGTGCACTACAGAGCGGTTTCTTATCTACGTGTCTGAAATTTACCACAAATAATAAAAAACGATTGGCGGCGCTAGTGGACGGAATACACGCTCAATACGTATCCTATTTTAAAATTGGATACGTATTTTATTTAATGTGCGATTCACACAAAGCTGGTATGTGTTGATGTGACATAGCGGTAAGTTCTTTCTAATAAATATGTAATATTATTCCTCTGTGACCATGACTGGGATTCGTCCAGTCATGGTGGTCAATATACAATTAGCCAAGTACGCAAGAATTTATTACAATGCACAAGAGTGTGCTTAAATGGGGCGCTTTCTGCTTTTTGACTCCCATAGTCTGAAGGAAAGACAATCGAACACGCCGAGTTAGAGCTTGGGCGTAGAAACAAGGCATAGGATTGGTAGACCACTTCTGAGAAATTCTTATAGAAAACTTTATAACACTTTGAAGGACCTGAGAACCGAAGCTAGGTTACCCCACGGTTAGCAGTTGCGCTTGAACGGAGTAATACCAAACGGGATCTTAATAGTAATAAAAAGGGTCATGAAAATAAGCATAGTACACTATCCAAGATGTTCTTCACTGTCTTCAAAAGTAAAGTTTGTTTGCGTTTCATTGCACTCCTGTCGAATAAGAACTGTAAATGCAACCACACTTTGGTTCCTCGATCAGTATAAAGGGCTAATAATTCTCCAACTGCTTTTGCATAATCTGTATCTATTAAGTATTGATCTTGTGTATTCAGTCCGAGCGAAGTTCCTGGAAAAGAGAAACATTCCTCTCTTTAGTCAAGTGAGTCGTTATGAAGAGTGTATCGGAGGCCATTTGGAGGTTAAGAGGAGTGTAACTGAGTTCAAGCTCGGCACCAGAGAGGTGCAAAGCCAGACACTTTTATATCTGAACTATCAACTGAAGTGAAAAAGCCTTTGATGAGGTGGACCTTTTGCACCTTCACATGCGCATTTGCCATGCCAGGCAGGATACAGGCAAAATCCTATCACAAGTAGTCGTAAGTAAATCTATGTCAGTACACATGCTCCTCTTCAAATATATTCAGATCTAGATAATACTTACGAGTAACAGTAGACAGTGTATACTTTACGAAGAACTGTCGCACATCAAAAGGGTCTTTTCCCGCTTTAGAAGCTAATTGATTGACAAGACTCCTAGCTTGCACGTTCATTTCATTTACGTATCGCCGCCTTAGTGCTTGAATGGCCAATCGACCAGTGAGCAAATTTTACAGGAGACACTTTTTTTAAGATACTTACGAATATTATCAGAAAATGATTAAAATCTTTCATACATTAGAAACGTGTAGTATTGCTTTATATATATTTAAATAATAATTGAAAATAATTAACAATGCACTGATTATTTTTCATTTTAATGGTGGAGGTTGGCCAAAATGGTTCTAACAAAATTATGTTTATGGATTTAGAGCACAATGACATGGAGTTAGTGCTCTAAAATGACGTGCAAGTTCAGTGCTGGTTTGTCCAAACTACCACCATAAACGCTATACAGTATGTTCAATGTTACACAAGATTTTCTGTGCGTTCGAATACAACTAATTGACTTCAAAATGGCTTTAGATAATTATCTAAAGCCTTACTCTCATAACACATTTTGAATTATTTTTATTTGATTATAATTAAATAAAAATACTAATAATAATAAAATGTTTTACTGACTAACTACATGTTTATACAAAAGCTGGTACCTACCTACTAAAAAATTACTATATTATTCTTCTAGTTTACTGCATTATGGGTATCAAATTAAAGGGCTCATCATGACAAGTCCATGCGCGCAAGTCTTTTGTCCTTGATCCAACCAATTCGGGAGTAGCTATTCTTTCAAACAAAAAAAAAACAGAAACGGTCCACAATTGCCCGAAAAATCGGTGAACATCATAAAAAACAAACAGCCGAACACAGAACCTCTTACTTTTTTAAGTCGGTTAAAAAGTAGCACGTGAAATAGTAAGATCGAATCACGAATTAGATGCGAGTAGATAACAATCATCCTATATGTAACACACAAGTAACAACGACCACTAAAACAAAAGATTATCAATAAAATGTCAGCGTATGACCTTTCTAAATCCAATTCGCATAATTTATAATCGTTTTCCTCGTTGATACTGACATATTAAAGTACTTGGAACTGTTCAGAAACAATTTAAATCATTAAAATGCCGCTAACACGAAAACGAAGCAAACAATAAACAAACAAAATGGCGTTACGCGGGTTCGAAATGCTTGATTGTGATTGGTCAGTCGATGGAGATTGGACTAACAAGAACGGAGACTGATATTTAGATGCGTTCATTTGAGCAAAATATGGAGTTAGAGTACTTAAGCACTTAAAACAGTTTTCATGTGGGAGATTGGAATATTTTATTTTTGTTATAATGCAAGTTACATTAAAAAAAAATGCATAAAATAGTTATTGTAAAGTCCGTAATCAGGGCTGCTATACTTTTAAATGAAAAAGTCTATTTTGCTCAAATTGGTCGGTTGGCCATTCAAGCACTAGGGCAACGGTATGTATTAAGTACTTGTTGATTGAACGCCGGATTTAATAGTTTGCGGTGAACTTTCCAAATAGATGCTGAAACAAAAACGAACCACGTGCTATAGTTTGACCGCAACCGCTGTACCTTGCCGCAGGTACGCGACCGAAGTTCGGCATAATTACGCCTGCAATGGTATTTGAGTTACTGACAACACATAATGCCGAAATTATGTTGCGTTATAGCGTACAGCCGAACTTCAGAACTGTAGAACAATGTTTCCCAAACTGTGGGTCGCGACCCACAAGGAATATTAGATGGGCCATGAAAGAGTGACAAAAACTTGAGAGGTGTCAAAGGACACCCGGATGGAACGAAGTTCCTTTTATTTATTATGTACAAAAACCTGTATACACTCAACAAAAACAGATTAGTATCTATTATCCTATGAATTTCGATTCTGACTTTGACTTCTGACTTTGACTTCTGACTTTGACTTCTGACTTTGACTTCTCGTTGCCCTAGTGCTTGAATGGCCAACCAACCAATTTTAGCAAAATAGACTTTTTTATTTAAAAGTATAGCAGCCCTGATTACGGACTTTACAATAACTATTTTATGCATTTTTTTTTTATGTAACTTGCATTATAACAAAAACAAAATATTCCAATCTCCCATATAAAAACTGTTTTAAGTGCTTAAGTGCTCTAACTCCATATTTTGCTCAAATGAACGCATCTAAATATCAGTCTCCGTTCTTGTTTGTCCAATCTCCATCGACTGACCAATCACAATCAAGCATTTCGAACCCGCGCAACGCCATTTTGTTTGTTTATTGTTTGCTTCGTTTTCGTGTTGGCGGCATTATTGTTGATTTAAATTGTTTCTGAACAGTTTCAAGTGCTTTAAAATGTCAGAAACAACGAAGAAAAACTATTATAAATTAGGCGAATTGGATTTAGAAAGGTACGTGGACATTATGTTGATAATCTTTTGTTTTAGTGGTCGTTGTTACTTTTGTGTTACATATAGGATGATTCTTATCTACTCACATCTAATTCGTGATTCGATCTTACTACTTCACGTGCTACTTTTTAACCGACTTAAAAAAGAAAGAGGTTCTGTGTTCGGCTGTTTGTTTTTCATGATGTTCACCGATTTATTGGGCAATTGTGGACCGTTATTGTTATTTTTTTTGGTTTAAATAATAGCTACTCCCGAATTGGTTGGATCAAGGACAAAAGACTTGCGCGCATGGACTTTTACGCCAACAATGAAATGAAAATCCAAGATGGCGCCGAGGAATATTTTCGAAATTTCTTTCATGGGTGTCGCTTTCATGATTTTCGGGATCGCTGATTGCGAAAGTGTGGTCAAAATGAAAATCCAAGATGGCGCCGAGGAATATTTTCGAAATTTCTTTCATGGGTGTCGTTTTCATGATTTTCGGGATCGCTGATTACGAAAATGTGGTCAAAATGAAAATCCAAGATGGCGCCGAGGAAAATTTTCAGTTTTTACTTCATGGGTGTCGTTTTCATGGTTTGTGGGGTCGCTGATAACGATAATGGGGTCAAAATGATGCTTCGGCGCCATCTTAGATTTTCATGTTGACCACATTTTTGTTATAGGTAAATCTGATACTTCGTCTCGCTCCACCCAGAAAGGGAGAAGTTATTTAATGATTTTTCACCTCAAAAAGTTTTTTGTTTTTATTTAACAGTTTTCGTACTGTGACTCCTGTAGGTACTGAAAATTACTTCATACGTTATTCAACGTCTTCAACCCTTCTGAGATCAGTTTATTTTTAACAATTTTTATTTGATAACAGTTAAACATCAAGCTTTTAACATCTTTAATTTAATTATGGTGCTTTATTAAAAAACAATAACCTTATTTTGATTTCAGACTTCATTCAGTAAAGAAACAGTTATTTTCTGATGATAATGAGGATATTATTACAAATACGTGCAAAAAGAATAAACAAGAAGAAAAAGTGTACAACATTTTGATGACATGCAAAGGAAAAGGAAAGAAAGTTGAATTGAAACATAAAGTAGTTAGCCAAGAAGTTGGCCAAAATGATGTTAGCTTTGAAGGAAACGAACAGGACACAATTGATCTTCTTACAAGAAAAAGAACAAGACAACCAGAAAAATGGAAAAGAAATATTATGAAAAAGAAAAGAGAATCAGGCGAAGAATATTTAAATATAAAAGGAGAATCCAAACGGGAAAAGGCTGTCCAAACTGGATGTGAAGCAACTTGTAACTATAACTGTTCAACAAGATTTTCAAATAATAAAAGAGAAGAAATAAAAGCTCAGTTCTATAGCCTGAATGATGACCAAAAATATAAATACTACAATGAATACACTGAGAGAAAACAAACAGAAAGAAAAAGAACCCAGAAGGAAACCAGTAGAAGGAAATATAGTTTTGTGTATTATTTTCCAAATGGGAAAACCAAAGAGAGAGTATGCAAAAAATTCTATTGTACTACCTTGGACATTTCTGTAAAAAGGGTATACCATTTCTACAAAAAAAAGTACGCTAATAATGCTAATATAACGCCTACCCCCCAAAAAGGTAAGTTTATTAAAAAACAAACTGATCCCAAAAAGATTGAAGAAGTCAAACAACACATAAAATCATTTCCAGTACAGGAGTCACATTATTGTAGAGCTACCACAAAGCGTCAATACCTACAACCAGATTTAAGTATCACAAAGATGTATTCGCTTTACACTTTACTTTATAAGGAACCGGTTAAAGAAAACATCTATAGAAAAGTTTTCAATGAAAACTTTAATTTAAGTTTTCATCGACCAAAAAAAGATACCTGCGATTTATGTTGTGAATACAAAGCAATCATTAATCCCGATGAGAATCAAACACTGAAATATAAAGAACATATTATACGTAAAGATGAAGGTGATAAAGAAAGGGCAAGAGACAGACAAATGAATTCAAAAAACACAAATGTAGCTGTTGTAACCTTTGATCTGGAAAATATTTTTAGTTTGCCCAAAGCGAACATCTCTTGTTTTTACTATACTAGTAAACTCACAGTTTATAACTTGACGGGACACTGTAATATAGACAATTCTGCCACTAACGCTATCTGGGATGAAACAAAGACTGGACGATCTGGAGATGATCTAGCCAGCGCACTGATCAAAATTTTAGTGCGCATTGTCGAAAATTTGCCAAGCAATATAACCAAAATTATTCTTTGGTCTGACTCTTGTGTACCACAAAACAAAAACTCACACATGAGCATGGCTTTGTTAAATTTTTTGCACTCGGATAGAGCCAAAAATATTACGGAAATTGAGCAAAAATTTTCAGAACCTGGCCATGGAAATGTTCAGGAAGTAGATTGTGTACACAGCGTTATAGAACGAAATTTAAGACACAAGGAAATTTATAGTCCTCTTGGATTACTGCGGGAATTATTAAAAATACAATCGAAAATTAAGCTTTATTTTCTGCAAATGCTAGACACAGACTTTTACTCTTTTCATGATGAGGCTATAAAACTTGGATTTGGTCAAATACCTTACAAAAAAATAAAATCAATAAAATACAAGAAACCAAATTGGAATATAGTAGAGTACAGAACCAGTTTCACGGCCACTGCCATAACAACAGACATAAAGAAACAAAAAATAATCATTTTAAATGAAATAGTGATTAAAAACCCAAAAAACTGTTTAGCTGACAAAAAAATTCAAGATATCAGGTCAGTTTACAAATACATGCCTCTAGAAGACAAAAAGTACATGGAAGCGTTGATAAAAAAGGTTGAAGCTCATAAAGATGCCGAAGATATACCAACCACGAGCAAAAATATAAATACTGGAAAACCGGAACACACAAGAACAGCGAAACAAAAAACCAAATCAAAACACAATAAAAATACTACAATTAAAGCCAAAAAAGGAAAAAAGTAAAAAAATAAAAACTCAAAAGTAAAAAAAAACAAGTTCTTGTTTTTTTTATTTTGATTTTTTATTTAAAATATTTTTTTACGCAGTCGAGTTTTTATTTTATTTTTTATATTTATTTTTGTAGTTTACATGTTTTAGTTACAGTTATGTCAATGTTTATCCATTATATTTTAGACGTACATTTATTACTTTAAAGTTCACACCTTGTCATCCGCCCTCGCGTAATTTGTAAAGATAACAAATAACATTTATTTCTTATTGTACCATTTCATTTTTGAAATCCTCATGATGAGCCCTTTAATTTGATACCCATAATGCAGTAAACTAAAAGTATAATATAATATTTTTTTAGTAGGTAGGTACCAGCTTTTGTATAAACATGTAGTCAATAAAACATTTTATTATTATTAGTATTTTTATTTGATTATCTAAAGCCTTACTCTCTTAACACATTTTGAAGTCAAGTTGTATTCGAATGCACAGAAAATCTTGTGTAAAATTGAACATACTGTATAGCGTTTGTGATGGTAGTTTGGACAAACAAGCACTAAACTTGCACGTCATTTTAGAGCACTAACTCCATGTCATTGTGCTCTAAATCCAGAAACGTAATTTTGTTTGAACCATTTTGGCCAACCTCCATCATTAAAATGAAAAATAATCAGTGCAATGTTAATTATTTTCAATTATTATTAAAATATATATAAAGCAATACTACATGTTTCTAATGCATGAAATATTTTAATAAACTTCTAATAATATTCGTTAGTAACTTAAAAAAAATGTCTCCTGTAAAATTTGCTCACTGGTCGATTGGCCATTCAAGCACTAAGGCGGCGTTCTGACTTTGACGTCTCACTTTGACTTCTGACTTTGACTTCTGACTTTGACTTCTGACTTTGACTTCTGACTTTGACTTCTGACTTTGACTTCTGACTTTGACTTCTGACTTTGACTTCTGACTTTGACTTCTGACTTTGACTTCTGACTTTGACTTCTGACTTTGACTTCTGACTTTGACTTCTGACTTTGACTTCTGACTTTGACTTCTGACTTTGACTTCTGACTTTGACTTCTGACTTTGACTTCTTGACTTCTGACTTTGACTTCTGACTTTGACTTCTGACTTTGACTTCTGACTTTGACTTCTGACTTTGACTTCTGACTTTGACTTCTGACTTTGACTTCTGACTTTGACTTCTGACTTTGACTTCTGACTTTGACTTCTGACTTTGACTTCTGACTTTGACTTCTGACTTTGACTTCTGACTTTGACTTCTGACTTTGACTTCTGACTTTGACTTCTGACTTTGACTTCTGACTTTGACTTCTGACTTTGACTTCTGACTTTGACTTCTGACTTTGACTTCTGACTTTGACTTCTGACTTTGACTTCTGACTTTGACTTCTGACTTTGACTTCTGACTTTGACTTCTGACTTTGACTTCTGACTTTGACTTCTGACTTTGACTTCTGACTTTGACTTCTGACTTTGACTTCTGACTTTGACTTCTGACTTTGACTTCTGACTTTGACTTCTGACTTTGACTTCTGACTTTGACTTCTGACTTTGACTTCTTACTTTGACTTCTGACTTTGACTTCTGACTTTGACTTCTGACTCTGACTTCTGACTTTGACTTCTGACTTTGACTTCTGACTTTGACTTCTGACTTTGACTTCTGACTTTGACTTCTGACTTTGACTTCTGACTTTGACTTCTGACTTCTGTCTTTGACTTCTGACTTCTGACTTTAACTTCTGACTTCTGACTTTGACTTCTGACTTTGACTTCTGACTTTGACTTCTGACTTTGACTTCTGACTTTGACTTCTGACTTTGACTTCTGACTTTGACTTCTGACTTTGACTTCTGACTTTGACTTCTGACTTTGACTTCTGACTTTGACTTCTGACTTTGACTTCTGACTTTGACTTCTGACTTTGACTTCTGACTTTGACTTCTGACTTTGACTTCTGACTTTGACTTCTGACTTTGACTTCTGACTTTGACTTCTGACTTTGACTTCTGACTTTGACTTCTGACTTTGACTTCTGACTTTGACTTCTGACTTTGACTTCTGACTTTGACTTCTGACTTTGACTTCTGACTTTGACTTCTGACTTTGACTTCTGACTTTGACTTCTGACTTTGACTTCTGACTTTGACTTCTGACTTTGACTTCTGACTTTGACTTCTGACTTTGACTTCTGACTTTGACTTCTGACTTTAACTTCTGACTGAGCCGCGGTCGAATAAGCCACCACACACGGCAACGGTGGGCGGGATTCCATAATGGCTGGAGCTATTTTTGGCAAACGTAGTTTCAACGAGTCCGCATGTGAAATTTTACAAATTGTTATTATTGACAGGAGGATTGACACCATTATTCGACTTGATTTTTTCTAATTCGCGTTCCGTTTGGGCTAACTTCGTCTCGTTGCACGATGATTTTAATGCTAACATGGACACAATGCCCGTAATTCGCTGTGTCGTGTCCGTGATGGCAGATTTATTTGAAACGTTTATGCGCGACCCCTGTTCATTGACCAAGTGTTTATTCCTGCCAGATTTTATCTATACGAGTACTTAATTTGACGTATTATTTATTAGTGTTATAAGCAATCTGAAGTAGTGAGAAGTTCGTAAATACCAAAAAAACATTCGATATTACGCGATACTATACAAATGCAATATTATTTTGATTAGCTGTCAAAGTCAAATGTGACATAAGTGACATAATTGCTTACTGACATTTAACTGTTTTGTCTTTATGTTTGTTTGTTCATTTTCATCTACCTAAGTGTTTAGATTTTTTGTTTGTGTTTAATTTGTATATTGACCAGCCTCCAAAGCGACGCAAACGTCAAAAATCTGCACGGCGTTACGCAGCAGAAGGTAAAGATCTTGCAAATATTTGTACCACCAGTAACTGCCCACTCTAGGATAAAGTATATCGCCTGATGTAACAAAATATTATTCTTTTTAACCGACTTTCCAAAAAGGAGGAGGTTCTCAATTCGGATGTTTGTATTTTTTTTTGTTTATGTTTATTCGGGCATAACTCCTTCGCTTGCCAACCGATTTTAAAAATTATTTTTTTTGTTGGAAAGGGTATACTTCCCAAATAGTCCCATGGTAAGGAAACCAGGATCTAATGATGTCATCCTAGAGAAGTCGAGGGTAACTCTCGAAAATCGTATGGTATCGATTTTGCAGTGGTTTTGTTAGGTGTGGGGTATCACTAAGAAGTGAAAAATAAAAAACTTTTTACAAAAAAATACAACCGACTTCCAAAAAAAAAACACTACAAAGTAAGTAAAGTATAGGAGGGTATTTCTCAAAACCTAAAGTATACAGCTCCGCTTTAATTTAATTTAATTTTTCTGTAAATGTAGTTTATAAATCCTAGGTTCCACGTAAATAAACAAGCAATAAACAATACGACTTAAATAAACAAGCAATAAACAAGTGTACCGTGTAAAGTGTAAACTGCAAAGTGACTTCTTTTGCAAGTACTTGAGACTGCAAATAATACCAAAAACCAAGTTAAATAATGCTAATTAATTGTGGACCAAAAAAATATACGGCGGTTGTTGTATCTAATAATTTAGATCACTAATACCCACCGTGTTGCATAGTCTTATAAACCTATTTTTTGAAAATCACAACCTAATTTCGACTCCTAATAACTAAGTTCAATTGGCTTGGCGGTAATGAGACGCCACTGACGTACAGGAGTCTCGAGTTCGAATCGCACACAACCCAAGTCTTTTTGGATTTGTCTCTTCGAGGTTAAATATTGTTGCAATTGGAACTAAGTTGTAAGTTTAGCGACTCAGAACGAAGTTCAAAATTATAATTAAAGCAATAAAATGGATTGCGAAGCATGTAAAAAGCAAATAGCACGCGGTGAATTACTACGTTGCTCAGCTTGCAAAACTAATGTTTACCATTATCGATGCTTAAATATGACGACATCGTTCTACACCGAAAACAAACATAAACTAGCAATGTCCTGGAGCTGCCCGTCATGCGAAAACACAAAAAAGCGTCTTAAAAATGATGACACTCCCGCTCGGCGCCAACCACTGCCTACGCTTAATGATACTACGATGTCCATTGACGATAACATTGAAGACGATCACAGTTTATTAGGCCATACCATGGGCAACATCTCTCCTGCTCGCACAGCAAACTCGCAGTCGTACCCACAAACTACTAACTCTTTCACCTTATTACAAATAAGCCAACTGCTAGACGAAAAACTGGAAAAAAATAAAGCAGCCATTTTGAACGAAATAAAAGGAACAGTACAGAGTGAAATAAATACAGCAATACAAAAACTACAACAAAAAATTACCCAAAAAACAGAGACACTACACCTGGAGCAGACTTCAATAAAAACTGACCTAGGAAATGTGACCGAAAAGATACGGAAACTGGAAATAGAAAACGACAAGCTAAAAAAGGAAATAGAAAAGCTACAAAACCAAGGCTCACGAAAAGACGACAACACAAAAAGATTTGTTATTTATGGCCTAAACGAATACTATCCAGAGTCAGAAAGAGAACTTGAAGACAGAATAATATACGCATTCAAAGACACGTTGAACGTAGATTTAACAGGTTATATTGAGGAACTGCGGCGCATTGGTAGAAACGGCTTAAAACGCCCAATACTAATAGAACTCATCAGCAAAAGAATGACGCAATATATTATAAAACAGGCAAGATTATTGAAAAGGCAAGGAATTTATATTTCGGAATACCTCAGTTCGGAAACACTGAACGAAAGAAGAAAATATAGAGAAGAACAAAACAACAATAAAACTACATATAAAAATACATCCTTGACCCACAACTTGACTTCACAAACCATATCTGCTACAACGGAATCCGCCACTCCACAGCATAAATCCAAACAAGTAGATGTAAGCCATAAAAATCCCGCAGACCATACATTTCGACTTTAGAATAATGATCCAAAACGTGCAAAGTCTCAAAAATAAGACTCACATTATTGACAGCCTACTGGATAAAGAACCATGTAATGTAGTCTGCCTTACCGAGACATGGATACGAAATAACCAACAACAAGTAATTGCAGTCAATGGATACGACTTTAGTGCAACTTACTGTAGACAAAATCACCGAGGCGGTGGGACTGCCATTCTGACACGAAATGGTATGAATTGCAGAGAACTGTCCGACATTACCAATCTATCTGTCGAATATGTAGTGGAATGTTGTGCTGTAGAATTAGAATCACCAAAATTAATTATTGTTCTTGTATACAGACCTGACCGAAACATAGAACAGTTTTTTGACTTTTTAAATCAACTCCTGAAGCTTATTAAACTAAAATATAAAAACAAACGCCTCATAATTACCGGAGATTTCAACATAGATTACTTTAAAAAATCAAAAGAATACCAAAGACTTATCAATATTATGACTGAACTAAACCTGTATCAAATTATCAAAGCTCCTACAAGAACTACAAAATCAACATCCTCATGCATAGATCTTTTATTTACAAATGATAACAGCACAGAATATCAAATAACGGTTAACAATAATGGTATCTCCGACCACAATAGCTTAATATACAGACTAAGAAATGAGGGCGCGCAAACTATTCAACGGACACAGTACATCACTAAAAGAATTTTCAATAACACTAATTTGACTAAGTTTCAAGCGGCAATAAAAAAAAATAAACTGGAATGACATTTTTGACCAAAATTTGGACTTAAATAAAACTTACAATAGATTTCATGACATTTTACAAACAAATTTGAATAAATACATACAAAAAAAACGGATAAAAATAATTTTGAATAAAGTTAATAATTATCTAACTAAAGGACTAAGAAATTCATGTAAAAATAAAAGATTGACTAAAATTATCTCCGATCAACTCGATAGCACCATATTCAAAAAACATTACAATGAATATTCCAAAATGTTAAAAAGGTGTATTAAAATTTCAAAAAAAAAATATTACATAAAAGAGATGACTGCCTCTAAGAATAAAACAAAAACAATGTGGTCAATTATCAATAACATTACTAAACCGAATAATACTAAACAAAAGCAAAAGAACATAACCTTAAAATTAAATAACATGGAATTAAAATCACCACAACAGGTCAGCACCACATTTAACCATTACTTTGCATCGGTAGGTACAGAGAACAAAGGTGCGGCAGTACTTGGCCCATCGGTACATTCGGTGCACACGCCCGCAATAAACTCCATGTATCTTGAACCAGTAACCGAGAGAGAAGTTTTTAAAATTATACAGGGTATGCAAAATAAACGCAGCTTTGGAGTGGACGATATCCCGCCGTTATTAGTTAAGACATGCGTAAAGGAACTAGTGTCACCTCTAACGAAACTTATAAATATTTCTTTTGACGAGGGACGATTCCCAGATAAGCTTAAAATAGCAAAAATACGCCCAATTGCGAAAAAAGGAGGAAGTCCAGAAAATCCCTGTGACTATAGGCCCATTGCACTACTTCCTACTTTCTCTAAAATCTTCGAAAAAGCCATGGCGATTCGAGTCAATAAATTTTTAGAAAAATATAATATTTTAAATAAAAATCAATTTGGTTTTAGGAAAAAATGTTCGACTACCTTAGCGGTATACAACTACCTACAAGACATTTACAGCTGTATAAATGAGCGTAAATACGCCATAGGGCTATTCCTTGATATGACGAAGGCATACGATAAGGTGTCACATAAAATTTTATTACAAAAAATATATGGATCGGGCATTAGAGGGCAAGCTTTTAACTGGTTTAAATCATATTTAAAAGACAGAATGCAGTTTGTAGAATTAGAATATTTCGATAGCACTAAGTGTGAAACGTACAACGTAGGATCAGACATGATCACGATAAACCAAGCCTCAAGGAAGTGTTGTAGGATGTACCCTCTTTTTATTATATGTTAACGACTTGCCAAAAAATATAAGTTCGTCGTGTATACTGTTCGCTGACGATGTTTCCTTATTATTTAAAACGCCAGCAAATATAAACCAGCTAGCTATCCAAAAAACATTCACTGACACTGAACAGTGGTTAAAAGACCACAATTTGGAGATAAATCTATCTAAAACTAAGATATGTCAATTCAGAACTTATCAAAGATCCCCGCTAAACCTAAATATACTAACGCAACAACTTAAATTAGAAGAAGTAAATGAATTCACACTTTTAGGATTAACGATAGACTCAAATTTAAATTGGAAGAAACATATAGAATGTACTAGTGCTAAACTGTCTCAATTTATATATGCATTAAGCGTGTTGAAACGTAACACAGATTACAGAACCGCCCTATCGGCTTATTATGCGTACGCCTACTCTTGGCTGAACTATGGCATTATTTTGTGGGGAGAAAGTATCGACTTTCTTGACCTCTTCATTCAACAGAAGAAATGTTTAAGGATACTAATGAACATAGATCAGCGAGACAGTTGTAGGCCACATTTTATCAAGCAGCGAATCCTAACATTGCCAGCTATTTATATTCTCCAGGGTTGCATATTTGTTCGGAAAAATCGGCACCTTTTTAAATCAAATGACGAAGTCTACGCAAACTATAACCGACGAAATAAGAATAGACTAATATTACCAATGACGACGTTAAAATTCATCGGAAAAAGTCCATATTCAAGATTAGTAAATATTTATAACAAGTTACCGGAAAATTTAAAATCCCTAACAAAGGACTCAATATTTTATAAGCAGTTGAAATCTCTGTTAATAAAGAAGGCCTACTATACCGTTGACGAATTTAAAACTGACAAACTATGAATTATTTGACATTGTAATATGCTGACGTAGGTAATTATGAAACAAAGAATAACTGTACTGTATTAATAATATTTTTAAATTAACTACTTTGACTAAAATATATGACAATTGTATGACATTAATAATCAAAATATTTTTAATGACATGTTTTAATGTATTGTAAATTTAAAATTGAATTGGAAATGTAATGTAGAATTGAGTTTAAAATTGAATTGAATTGAATTGTATCGAGAATGAGTATAACCTACATATTCTTACCAACTTATCATTATTTGACAAAAAATTTGCAGTGCCCTTACAGGGTGCATGTACAAATACTTTGACATGAAATTTTAATGCATGCCTACTAATTTGTATTGTGTATATGTAAGCAAATAGATAAATAAAAAAAAATAAATAAAACGACAAAGATTGGTCCAATATCGTAGTGACAGTGTTATCTCTAAATAAAAACAAATGGATGAGAAAAAACGAAAACTTCAAAACAGACAGTGAAAAGTGTCAACAAAGCAAACAATAAACTCGTAGATACGAAGTGTCAAAGTGCAGTAAAACTATCAGTGAGTAAAACTAAATCAAGTGAATAGTGACTGTGACCAAAATAAATTGACTTAATAGAACTTAGATAAAGAAGAAAAAATAAATTAGAACGAAAGAAGTTCACCATTGTTTCTCATGAGTCACTGTGCAACGACTTCGTTTATTTAAAAATACAAGCACCATGCAAAATTTTTGGATATTAAAAATATTGACTAACTACTTAACTATTGACTGACTCAATACAAGGATTAAAGTATTTCAAACGAATGGTCATTACGGTTTTATTTACTTTGAAACTAAGAGCATCACAATATGATGCTAATTTTAACGATCACTTTCTAAGTTCACGTGGCTCGTTAGCACAACAGTGTTCTATAAAACGTCACTGATCGACAGAGCGCAAGTTCGAACCCCGTAGAAACAACCTCTTTTTGGGAATTATTCATCAACTTCAAATAAAGTAACAAAACGTAACTAAGGCCGAAACAAAATAACCTACTTGACCAAATCAACTATAAAAGTTCTTAGAAGTCTGAAACATCTCAACAGAGGGTGCCACGAGCTTCGAATAAAATGGATTCCGACAGCAATAATATAACATACCGCAAACCTTACAGAACGAGCTCATTGACTGACCTATCTAACATAATCGGTAATAACGAGAAAACTATACTCGACACAACAATGTTGAGCTTACCAGACAGCTTTAACGACAATAGTGGAGTCTGTGAGCTTACGGAACAGAACAAAACACTTATGAATCAATTATTGAGCGCACAACAAGAAATGGAAAATTTAAATGTTGAAAACTTTCGCCTAAAATCAGATTTACAAAATATGATAAAGACTATAAACAAATACAAGAAAATATGCGAGATATAATACACCTGAGAAAAAAAAATATAACACCGGCACGGAAATATAAGTCACAGCTCCAAGAAAACTGGAAGCGAATCGCAACGCAACAAACATAATAAAGGAACACAAACTACTAATATTCCTATTCAGACGCCAAATAAAGAAAAAGTGCTACCTAAGCTACGCAGCAAACAGAATAAAGAGACACAAACTACAAATAGCCGTACTCACACGCCAAATAAAGTAAAAGAGGTATTTATTTCTAAAAAGCAGATACTAAACACAGTATCACAGCCTAAACAGAAGAATAAACTGTGTATTCTGAGTTGTAACACATTAAAGAGATCCTGGTCAACAATTGAAGAAGTTTTCTCTGATTACTTCGACTATTGTCACTACGTAATGCCCAACAGCACCACAATACGGCTCGTTAGTAATATTGAACAAAAATTAAAAGACTTCACCTTAAACGACTACTGCTTGCTTTTCATTAGTGGGAATGATGTAAAAGATGAGACTTACTATATAAATCTGATAAAGACAATTAGTGAATCTCTTAGAAAAGTCACAAACACCAACATAATTATCTGTCTCCCTAGATATATAGCAGGAGCACCGATATATAACTTTAAAATTGACATGTTTAACAACCTCCTATATCTTGACATATTAAATCATGAGTACGCATACATATTTGACAGCAATCGTAACTTGACACATGAGATGTCCTCTTACTCTACAGGCAAAATCAACAAATATGGAATGAGAAATATATATGAAAATATCATGAGTAACATACTTGTCGATCAACATCGATTGGGTCAGATCAATGTACAAAATGATATTAGAACAATTTTACCTAAAAATAAAATTGATATTAAGCATACTTACCTTTCTCTAAGCCATAAATTGAGATAGACGTATCCGGTTCCGGTACGGTGAAGCGCTTTAAGCCCCGCAGCGTCACATCCGCTCCAATCCGGCAGGTAGTGGGGATATCGTTTGCGAAGTGCATAGCGATATCCATGAACCTCATTGCGGCTCAATTGACAGTGATTGATACGGGTATCAGTCACATATAATTAAGAATCAGCAGACAGAAATATAAATTGGCTTAGAGAAAGGTAAGTATGCTTAATATCAATTTTATTTTTAGGTAAAATTGTTCTATTAAGCTTGACTGTACCTTTCTCTAAGCCATAAATTGAGAAGTGTTTGTTATCGACTGCTGGATTGGGGCCAAATTAGAACGCCAATGTGATCAACAAAGTTTCATATTTATTTTAAATTAAATCGATATTACAATTAAGTAAATCATCTTATCGTTTGAAACAGATTACTGATCTGATCTGAACTACTTGATTCATTTGTAGCCCTGCTTTCCTTGATTTCTTTTTTATAATATTTGTGAAATGTTAAAGCAGAGCGCCAATTCCCTCTCTGCAAAATACTATCAATGGGAATATTTTTTGACCAACTAGCCGAGGATACAGCCGATCGCACACTACCGGGACTAGTGTTTATTCTGGCTTGTTTTAGCAATGACTTAATCCAGCCGATTAAGCTGGATTAATAAAATGCAGTATTTAGACATTTTCATTGGCTAAATACTGCATTTTGTATGAAACAGCTGATATTTTTTTCGAGATTTCGGAGTTTTACCAAAACAAAAGTTGCTTATAATCATGTGTACTTTCACTGCCTAAGAGGTTTCGGGTATTTTTTCAATTTCCCTGTATACAAAGTTCCAACTTTTGTATATTACCAGCGACTTCACTCGCATGAAAATAGAAAATATATGCCTATGTTATTTAGTGATAAAGTAACTTTCTAGTGGTGAAAGAATTTTGAATTCAATCCAGTAGTTTTTGACTTATAAATGAAATCTATTTTAGGAGTAGTCTATGTCCAGCAGTTCATTCCAAATGGTTGTAAAGGTAAATGAAACAGTGTTTATAAAAAGAGCATTAATTTATTTATTTTAAATCTCTGTTTTTAACTGACTTCCCAAAAAGGAGGCGGTTTTCAATTCGGTTGTATTTTGTTCAATACTGTGGATCTGTAACAAAGTTAAATCATTTTAATAATAATAAGAGCAGTTTCGTATTTCACTACAATATTGAGGTGGTTTTGCATTAATTACCTCCTCTTCTCCGCAGTCTGTCAACAAGAGCCTGCTGCAGTGCCCGACCTACAAGAAGGTCCCGGTTCACCCTTCGATGGTCTTGATAATTGGGTGCTGCATAATTATTTTCCTCCTTAAATTAAAAGACTGATTAGTGATTAATGTTGTAATTTTTTATTATACTAGTTAAAACTTATGATGTGTTATTCAATTGACGATTAATATATTGAAGAACTTTTTAAGACTATTTTTTATGAAGACTGATTATTATAGGACTACTACATCAAGTATTGTAACTTGGATTTGTTTTATAATAAATGTTTTTTTTGTTTTATATAGTATATTTACATTTCAGATTTTTCAATTGGTTGGAAAGTCAAGTTTAATATTGTTAAATAAATTTATTTAGTTAATGAGAAATAAAGACTAATCTAAATGTTGATTTTTTAATATAGTAGTATTATTTATATTACCTAATAAATTCCAAATTCATGATACATATTCAATATCGATAGAAATAGTGGAATAGAAATCGCATACCTGTTGCAAGCGAAGTCCTTCTGCATAAACTTCATCAGAAGGGAATGGTTCTCTTGCCATGTTTGCAATATTATGCTACATGCAATCACAATCTTGCCTGCAGTTGGGCAAAGCATGTGCTGTATGTGCGGCCATGGTTACCAAAAATAACAATTTTTGATAGAACCTGCATAGTTTTTAATATCTTATATTCTGCTTAGGTACAACAAGCAAGGTACAACCATAACAGTCAGGGTAGATTTCATTTCTCAATTAGTCTTTATAATATTCCTATCATCACATTGTGTAGGCCATTTAATATATTTGTGGTATATTTTATTTAGTGCCTCTGTAACTTCTATCGATCTCGACACATTCATCTGCAAAACATTATGAAGGGCACTCTGTCCAACCAAATTTTTATAGGACCCTGATGCACGAAGTGCTCTTAGAATCCTGCAACAAAAAACATTTAACATTAATCGACCTATTTTGCGTTTATGGCTATAGAATAATAAATTAATGTCAAATTCAGTTTTCTCACCTTCATTTCTGCCGATGGTATCATTTAGTCGCGATCTGGCCATAAGGAGAATGAGTTCGTTAATTAACCCCCTTACCGAGTCCTTTCCAAGGCGAACGTTTTTACGAATTTCGCCTCAGTATTCAGTAACACAAGTAAGTAAAGGGGTTCGTGTTGATTCTCATCAACCGACAGGCTAAACGGCGTCTTCTGGATTCCTGCATCTTTTTTCTCTAGCATGCACTGCATAGGCTAGTTCCACAATATTTGATCGCAGTGAATACATTCTTGGATGCAATAATATTCCACAAACTCGATTTAAAGCAAAAAGTTTTTGATACTGAGTTGTCGAATTATGAATTAAAAGTATTTAAATGCAATGTCTGCACAACCGCTAGGTTATTGTCTTCTGTGATGCACATTGACGTTCCAATGGTGGCACAGTGGTAGCTCTCTGATCAAAGTAACTGTCAAAATATTAGCAGACTACCGCATACGTCAAACATTCATCTGTCATTACGTACTAGATTACCATTCTATGCCATTTCTCTCAATGGAGTGTCAGTGGATGAACATTGGAATGTCATAGTGACGCCATTATGACGCCATTATGTTAGTAGATTACCAAACTTGTCAAAATCAACCATTTTGAAATCAGTGATCGACCATTTTGACACTATTGTAATAGCAGACTCGGGCCCCAGGGTGTAATGTAGCGATCTCAATACTAAAGCTTATTACGCACAGGTGGATATACTGGACTGGACTGCTTTGTTGAGGAAAAGTGTTTTTGGTATGGCACCGGTTATTTTTAATCACATTCCTAGTTCCATAAAAGAGGAACTAGTAACAAATTTCAAAAAGAAACTAACTATATTTATATTAAATAAATGCTGCAATTTCGTGTCGGATTTTCTAGCTGATAAATTTTATTTGTGTATTTAATGTTTGTATGTTTGATGATAAATTGCATCAATGCTTGTATGCCAAAATGTAAGAATGTAATAGGATTCTTAATATTATTGTGACGACCTTATTGTAAATACCTACATACCGAGCAAATAAATGAATATTCTATTCTATTATATTCTATTCAAACCTATCATAACTGAGTAGTTTATTTGAGTATCGGTACTGAGTTACATTTGCAGATTATATGAAGTCGGTTTTATAGACGTAGTTTATTTTTCACTAGCTGACCCACGCAACTTCGTCTGCGTCACATTTTCCATTGATGCTCGGCTCCTTTTAGTCTTAGCGTGATGATATATAGCCTATAACCTTCCCGGATAAATGGGCTATCTAATACTGAAATAATTTTTCAAATCGGACCAGTAGTTCCTGAGATTACCCCCTACATACAAACTTACAAACTTACAAACTTACAAACAAACGTTACCTCTTTATAATATTAGTATAGATGACAATTTTATTTCCTTTTCACTTACTTTCAGCTAAAATAAGTCCATTTTTGGCTTGTTCCTTTCCAAAATCGTAGATGTAAGGTTTGCTCAGACATGAATTGGCTACTGTTAGGGCGTCGTCTGGATCGGTTACCACTGAAACAATAATACAATGCAAACAATGTGATTAATTTATTCATCATCTATAGGTACTGTACATATTTTCTAAATATACATATAATAATGATATGAATTCCACAAGATTATGTCTGGTTGATCAGAGGACGCATACAATCTAGACACGTTAGGTCACGCGTTTACTATAGTTATATACTGAAAGTGGCAGATATGCCATTGAACGGTGGTAATGCACATGTTTAACAGGAGAGCGTACAATTGGAAGTTGTGCGCATATAGTCTCAAATATGTTGTACACCTACCACAATGTAATCTTTTAACCCAAAGGATGACTGGTAGAGAATGCATTGTTGCATTAAGTCCACCCATGTACCACTATTGTGCATAAATTTTAAATAAGTAAATGTATATATGTCGTGGATAAAGATATCATTTAATAATTAGTTGCTGATTTGAGTATTGTAGTAGTGAGTAGTGGTAAACGCCGTGACGTCAGTTGACAGTTGTAATGGCGGCACGTGGACAGAGTCGTATTCGAGAGTGGGGACTTTGCCGAGCGCACTTTTGCTCGAGACACCGACTAGGACGCTCGTCCCGAACGAAACTGTCGGTTTACCTTTTTTAATTAAATTAAACAGACTTCTTTAATGTTATAAATGCGAGTTCTTCTAACTCAAAAGACAGATGTGTTGCTATGGAGTTTGTTGGCCACGTCTTCTCCATAGCTAAAACACTAGGATGTGGTAACGGGCGGGCGTTTTGGGGGACTGTCTATTTGTAAAGTACTAGCACTCAGCCACAGTCAATAAAGAGAGCTTAGTACTGTATTGAGTATTTTATTCTACAATGATCCTGGTACCACCGAACCCAAACGATGATGGCGCTATCGCTCAGCCGTCGCTGACGCCTTCATGTACTTATACATGTTATTCAAACATAAAGTGTTTAGTTGAACTATTGTTTATTGTAAAATGTCTGGCTCAACTTCGTATTACAAACTATGGTTTTGGAGCTTGATTATTTTTTTAGGTAGAGTACTCTTTTTGTAGAACACTATCACAAAGTTTCATAGCGCGCTACCACATAGTTTTAGAAAAAACTTAAAAATTCAACTTGCTCTAACCTATTTACGAAAAAATGACATAATTTGCCACAGATAACTTAAAAAATCGGTCCAAGGTCGTTTCGTTTTACGGTCAGACTAAGTGACCACACATTTAAATGTTTTTTTTTAATGAATATAACAGTTTTTTACTTAATTTTATTTTTAAATATTTGTGCAATTATTGCGTTTTCAAATAAAAAGCAAATAATAGAATTAATTAAATAAAAAAGGTATAAATATTTTAGCGATTGTGGGTAACGAAACGTAATTTCGGAATATTTGCGACGTTTACGTTTGACAGTTGTCATTCATCGTTTGTACTCACAGTCTGACTTAGGGGCAACCCGACACGGATAGGTTAAGTTAGAAGGGGATGGCGGGGTCGAGTGAACGAGCGAATATACCCCGCCATGCCCTTCGAGGTTATTTTTTTACCCCCACCACGCCCCGAGCGCACACTCGCTGGTCGCGGAGTGTGACGCAGTCTTGAGTCTATAACCCGTTACCACGCATAGAGTACAAAAAATGTATGTAAACTTTTGTACCACGGGCGCGCGCCCCTCCTCCCCCGGCCGCAGCCAAGTCTCGTTAATGGCCATAACATCAAAGCAATGCCTGTCGAGAACGTCTATCAAGTCGTCATGACCCGTACCCAATGAACCAGCATTAAGAAATCCAACTTTTAAAAACTTTTCTGTAGTCATCATGATAAAAGGTTCAAAATATGTCTATCTTTATTCAATTTAATAACATTCCTGCCGATTCATTAGTTTCATAATAATATATACCAATTGTAATTAAAATCAATATTAATATCATGTGAATGGTGTCAGGAATAGAACGAAAAATAGCAAAATAGCAGTAAATAATAGATTTGTAAATACAAATTTCATAAAAATAAGTAGAAGTTTTGCAATAGATAAGTGTAGGTACATGTATAATATTGTGTTGTGTTATAAGGGTTCTTTCAATTTAGACGTTTCATGTCGGACGGCTGCCGCACGTTTACCGTGCCACTGGTTATAACCCGCTGCCGTGCCGCTGCAGTACGGTTGCCGCCCGACACCAAACGCCTAAATTGAAAGCGTATCTGACTGCCATGCGTTTGTATGCTAGTGATGTTATAAATTTATTTGACAGCAGTTAAGCCATGGACTCTGACGAAGAAAAATTACTGTTAGTGCTCTTGTTGAAAAGTATTAAACAGAAACAGAAACAAAAACGACGGCCCCGTAAAAGAGCATCACCAATGTTTTCATTAACATGTAATTTTGGTGATTTCCATAATCTTTACCCTGGGTTAAAACAAGATCCAAGCCATCTTTTAATTACTTAAGAATGTCTAGAGAATGTTTCTACGAATTACTTGAATTAGTTGGAAGTAAAATTCAGCGGCTAGTCACCGCACTATTCAACAGCGACATGAACACGTGAAGCTTGCGACGTTGCCGTACTGTTGTCGTGCGTTCTTGGTACCGACACCGCACTGTTGCCGCACCGCGCGCTTTATATGAAAACAAATGACCGGTCGTGCACCATACGACAAACGCACCGCTTCGGCATTGCACCGGTCCGACACGAAACGTCTAAATTGAAACGGAACGGAACGTTTCTAACGAACAAAACTGTTTCTAAAAACCAGTAATTTTAATGAATTAATTATTGATTTACTTTAGGAATGATACAAAATTATTATGTATGACATGGAATTTTAATGTATGTTTATTTATATTATGACCACGAATTTTATTCTTATACATTTTAAATTTTTAATCATTTTATTTAATGTAGACCATATTTTTTATAATTTATTAATGTATTAATTACAATTTGAATTTTAATATATTTGTTACTAGCTTCTGCCAGCGGCTTCGCCCGCGTGATCCCTAGGGAACATATTCCAGGGATGAAAAGTAGCTTATGTGCTATTCCAGACTGTAATCTATCTTTGCTCTAAATTTTCATTCGTTAAGCCGCTCTGGCGTGATTGAGTAACAAACAACCAAACTTTCACATTTATAATATTACTCGTTTGGTGTAAAGCGAAAATTATAACCATCTTCCCCTCGACATTATAATTATTAAAGGATATTGCAAACTGCGCGACGGAAGCTTAAAAAATGGAGTAACTTCTCCCGTTTTCCCAACATTTCCCTTCACTGCTCTGCTCCTATTGATTGTAGCGTGATGAAAAGTATAATATAACCTGCTCAGGAGTATGAATAATAATTGTACCGTTTCATTAAAATCCGTCGAGTAGTTTTTGTTTCTATAACGGTTATACAGACAGACAGACAAAAATTGTACTGATTGCATTTTTGGCAGCAGTATCGATCCCTAATCACCCCCTGATAGTTATTTTGGAAATATATTTCATGTACAGAATTGACCTCTCTACAGATTTATTATAAGTATAGATTAAATGGAACAATTAAGTTAATGTTTTAATGAGATTTTAAATTCTGTCAAATTTTGTAAAATGGAAATGTTTGCATGCCGAATGGTGAAATATGGCAGAACTCTGATTTATACTACTAACATCTACTTATGTATTACCCATATTTGCAAATAAATGCTATTCTATTCTATTCTATTCTATTCTATTCTACTGGTTTCCTTTTACCTTAATGAGGTGCGCCGCGAGACTCACAGATAAGAAACGATGTAGGCAGCAGCAAAGAACAAAAAACATAACATAATTATAAAAAAAATCGACACATGGTAGACCAGGCTGATCATCAAAAGTCCGCTTGACAATTTTAGCAAGTACTAGTATTATCCTAAGAAAAGTAGAAGTACTAAAAAAGGCAAAAGTAAACAGAAACAAAACAGCAACATTTTTAACTAATGATTTTTCCGTCATTTAGCACGACCTCGACCGAGCTGTGAGGAAATCAGCTGTCACAGTCGGTAGAGACACGTGATGCATATACATAACCAGTTCTGAGGGGCTAGCAAGGTAAGTATTAAAAAAGTGATTATAAAATATAGTTCTGAATGAACTCCTAAGACGATGACGAACCACAGACGAACTCGCGAAGAGAGGTTTTGAGATGGTAGTGGATGGTAGACCTGTACCCACTCTTCCTTCTATCTTGCTCACATTTCGTACATGAATTCGTCAGAGATCAACTGAATTTCATGAGAACCAATGGTTCCCTGGCTATAGGTTGCGGGCTATATCAAGTTTATACCCGCGACTAACCTAAAGACTTCTCAGCCAAAATAGAAATACCCTCCGACCTCCGAATAATAAAAGATATGATTACGGGTCATTCCCTCCTAAAAAAACACCTCCTTAAGATAGGCGCCACAAGCAGCCCAATTTGCAGAGCCGAGAAATCAGTTGCCCACGTCATCCTAAAAGTAAGACAGAGGCTTCCCGACGTGAACAAATTCTCGGAACGGTGAGGTCGCTCTGAGATCTGTGCATTTGGGCAGAGCTAGGCTGGCTAACTTAGCCAGGACTCTTACGCACAATGGACAGAATGGGAGACTAACATGGCGCGGATAACGGAGTCTTTACTCTACTCTACTCTCTCCGTTGCAGGGGTAGACTTCTCTTCTGGTTGGTTTTCCCATGGTCATCTTTATGTAGCTCTATCACGTGGTCACAACCCGAGCAATTTTATTTGACATCATGTGTAGAAAATTGTTTTAAAACGGTTCTCATTACGAAAACTTTGTTGAACGAAGACACGGTTGGCGCAGTGGTTGAGCTCTTGGCTGCTGCGCTGCGTGTCGCGGGTTTGATTCCCGCATGGAACAAATATTTCAAGTATGGCCTACAGGTAGTTGTTCTGGGTCTGGGTGTTTGTACAAGTGATTTTGCATGTCTGTGAACGCTGCCACGATAGGTACAGGAGAAATATCTAGTGTGGGGCAAGGTTTAAAAAAAAATACTAGGGCCTTTTGAACAGAAGAGGTGAAACAGGCAGTGCCTATCATAACACTCTTCTAAATTCGTAATTCTAAGAGGAGTCAAGCAATGCTAGATCTTGACTGTTTGCATACAGTATGAATTAAAGTGTGCTATCGTGGCCAAATCCGAAACTACGTGAAATATCGAAAAACATTGAAAGGAGCCTCGAGCCCCATTTTGATGAAAATTAAAACTGCATACTTGGATTTTTGAAAAATTGTTAGTCCATACCTAAAAAAATGACACGCACCCTTACACCATCAGAAACCTTTACTAATAAAGATCAAATTCTGGGAAGTAACAACACGGCAAACTTAAGCAAAGCTCTCATTTTAACAAATTTATTTATTTCTGACTTAAACCATAAGTGATATTTTGCCAAACATCCAATTATGCATTTGTAGATTCTCAGACTGCATCATTGATTTTTGGAAAAAAATACAGTTGATATTTTATTTGTTGAAAATTAAAAATGTGTTTTGTTAAAAATTTGCTAATAACACATAGTAAACTATTGCTATGTGTTATTGTGTATACACTTTACCACCGGTTCAATTCTTGATTAGGAATTACGTTTTTTTCAAAAATCCAAGTATGCCGTTTTGGTTGTCATCAAAGCTTGAGCTTGAGACTACTTTAAAAGCTTTTCGATATTCCTCATCGTTTCGGATTTGGCCATGAAGGCGCACTTTAAAAATCACCCTATTTATCTTAGAGATCTTACCTAGTGACAACATTTTACTTTCCGACATACACGCGAACGAAGTCGCGGGCAACAGCTAGTTTAAAAATATGAATATAGTATCTAATTCAAATAAATATAATGTGCGAAACAAGTATTGTAGCTATGGTAAAGTTTTACGTAACGTTACTGTACGTCAAAAATATTCGTGCTAGGCCCTCAGCAGTGCGATTCTGTAAACATGTCAAAGTCAACACTTGGGTGAAGTGAACCACAAGTGAACTGTCAAAACATACAAACAAGATGGCATGACAGCTCACTAAGTGATCGCGGTGAGGTGTCGACAGAATCGACCGGCTGAACATGACTATAGTTGCCATAGCAGTACAGAGATAACATGGATGAACTTTGTGAATGATGATATGACTAGAAACGAGTTGAGTTGGTACTGAGGGGATAAAAATGCCACTTTAGGAGAACCATATTAGAATCAGCTTAGCTCATCGCCGCAAGGTTGCCTGCTTGTCGGTCTTCTACAGATTGTACTTCGGAGAGTGTGCCCAAGAACTCCACGACCTCATCCCACCAGCCCCCTTCTACCATTGGACATCCAGACGCACTACTACTTACCATCCCTACCTTGTTGATTCCAAACGTCTTTCATAATGTGCACAGCAAAAGAGTGGAACTCTTTGCCTGCGTCTGTATTTCCGAATGCTTACAACCCAAATATTTTCAAAATTAGAGTAAACTTCTGGGTAAGTTCGCTCTATCGTAGACTTTGTCTCTGTCATTTGTGACCTAAACTAGAGTCACGAGCAAACCCATTTTTCAAGTTAAAAATAAAAGCATAATAATTATTAATCACACAACAATCTATCAAATTTCATTTTCATCTTTATCGCCAACGCATTAGGTTAAAGTTTGATTGGGAATATTTTACAGTGACGGGCAGCGCGATGCGCTTACTATTTTTTTTTACTGGTGATAAGCACGCGTTTGACTACTATCTCACCTGATGCTAAGCGATTATGTGGTCTAAGGGTCAGCTCAGACCGAGACGCGACGCGACGCGACGTTGCGAAAGAGCTACTCAAAATACAACTTTATATTCTACACGATAAGATACACTATATATACAAGTGGCGCAGCGCTGCGGTGCAACGTATACTGACTTCTCACAGTGAAATGTGTATCTTATCGTATAGAATATAAAGTTGTATTTTGTCAACGTCTCGTGGCGTCGCGTCTCGGTTCTGAGCTGACCCTAAGATGGATTCTGTTAAAGTGGCCTTTTTAGAACCCCAGGTTTCAAGTTAAAGCGCACGAGTAGTAAAATAATTAATATTGATTATTAACTGATTTAGTAATTTGTTACGTAACTGAAAAAAATACACACCCAGTTATTTTTAGTATCCTTCATTTCTAAGTAAATATTAGCGAGCCCAAATAATTTGACGTGGTAAAAATTCCGCACTTGTTCCGCAATTTTTGGTAGCAGTGTACTGTACGCTGCTACCAAAAATTATTCGCTTAAAAAGTGTAGAATTTTAGTTCTAATAATTGTTTTAAAGTAGTTATTTTGTTTTACAAGAAAAATATGAAAATGGCTCGCAAAACCTAGCATATTGTTACTTCTTTATTTCTACTTTGACAAAAAAATATCTCATTGTACCTACTTTTGTTATTAATACTGCTGGAAAATGTCGACTGAAATGGGGTGACACACTCAAAGCTTTGTGTAGATGGCGCTAAGATCGACCGTACCTTGTTTACTTTTTGTGACAAGTATCTGTTCGCTATATTTCGAGTTTTTAATTGATAAATAGTTCCAAAATGTACTCATTTATGACTGTGCCTCAACTGAAAGTTGAGCTTCGAAAAAGAATGCTTCAGTTGCCGGTAAAAAGGCTGATTTGATTGAAAGGTAAACACTTAAAATATTTTAGGTTATAATTGCTTTTTTTAATGTTTTTTGTGTTCTTTGGCTAATTATCTTGTTTTAATTTATAGATTGGAAGCGTATGATCGAAACCAGAACTTTGGTGCCGACTGCGACGTCCAAGACGACATCATATACCAGTGTCCACCCTGTGATACATTCAGAGATATAAATGCGGATTCTCCACTTCCCATCATCACCAGACAGGCAATCCAAGAATATTTTGATAGGTACATGAATCCATGTGTAAATCAAATGTTTAGAAAGCTCTCCATACTAACAGTGACTTTATAGTAAGTAAATACTGTTTGATTTGATCACAGTATCTGAATCTGAATCTAATTTTTTGTTATTTGTTTGCAGCTGTAACACTCAGCAGGACAGCATTTATATGAATGTCGCCATCTTTATTTACTTTTCCCGAAATAATCCTCTTCCTTGAAATGCACTGCACACAATCGTGCGGTAACACTTGCCTTGAAGTTTTTAGTGCGTAAGGCAGACTCCCATTGTTTTCTGCGTTTACTATTCTTAGGAAACAAATGCACTCCCCTATTCTTACTATTGAACGCGCTACATTGAGGCATTATTACAATAATTGCGGCAAATAGTGACGATAAACAAAAACGATTGAAGAAATCCATACGATTTGACAGCTCATAAGTCAAAGCAGGGTACAGTCGATTTGGCGCCCTCTGTCGTGATAAAAAGTTAGTTTTTCTCTCAATTACTCACAATGGGAAGACAAATATCGTCACCCTGTCAATACGGAACATTCACACCCCTATTTTATATTTCATTCATTTTTCATATTCAACCGTCATTACATAAACTATATTTATTACAGCGTATTTATATAACAGAGGTGAGTGGATGACATCCTTCAGAAATGTTCTAAAGAAGAAGCACACTGCACTGATACAAAATAAACTGTGATAAGGTCAGGAGGGTGACGGCATGGGAGCACTTACTGTAAAATGTATGAGTAAATACTCGGCCCCGGAGAACACCACCTTTTGCTAGTGAGGCTCTCTGGATTCTTTTCACAAAATTCCATATATCTGTAATACCAAAATAATAACATTTAAACGGCTTGTTAAACTACCTAAGATTTGTCTTAGTTCTAGTAGGTACTACTTATGATAACGAAAGTAATAACTATCCTCTTCAAAGACAAATTGAAATAAGTTTTAGGTATATTATGCCTGATGCCTGACCACACTTAGGCCAGTCACGCATACAACCAACTGTCAAATCGTTCAAACTATTTGATCGAGTCGTGTGCTTGTTACGATTTCATAATGATCAAAAAGTTCAGTCCACGAGAGTGCGCAAACAGTCTTTCTAAATCTGATTTTTTATCTATTCAACAGTGTGACTGTTTAGTCGAGCTTATTTGCGCAGCAATACATTGAGCACGCTCACCGAATGACACCGAGCGACCGCATTCGGATGAACCGAATTGATTCATCGAATCGGGCGGTTTACATTAAGTCAGTCACCGAAAACGGCGACCATATTCGCTTAAGATGTCGGTTTACCGGATTTGGAAAACGGTTTGCGGCCGAACACCGCTAACCGAAAACCCTCTTACTAGTCAGTGACTGAATGCAGACTGAAACCGAAACGGGAAATACATCCTTATGTAAATGAACTTATAAAAATGGGGCGATAGTTCTTGAGGAACGTGTTATCGCCTTCTTGAAGAATCCACCACGCTCTTGCAAAGAGCCATAATTAATATAAAACCGATCAAGTGTGAATCGGACCCTCACGAAGGGTTCCGTACCTTATTTGAGCTCCCAAACAAGAAACGTCTTTTCTCGGTTAACGGTGTTTTTCCTTTTCATTCATTTGTTATAGCGTCCATAAAAATTTATACTTCGTATAAATTTCAACTGTTTACCTGTAACGGTTCTTGAGCCTTTTAGCAGACAGAGGCACAGTACGGATGGACAGCGGAGACATAATTGTAGGGTTCTGTTGGTTACCCTCTATGTACGGAACCCTATAAACGGCCGTTTAATGAATTGAATACTTTTTAGGCTTCCACACCTCAAAAGGAAAACGGAACTCTTACAGGATCAACCTTGCTGTCCGTCTGTCTGTCATTTATGATGATTTACGATCTTAAGACAATGTCTATACAACGTGTTAGACACAGGTGTAACAGAACACTGAAATCGCGTACATTTATGAACACATAACTCGACAAACTGTACTGAGCAGCTGATTATTTAACTCCAGGTATAGCATTTATTCTGTTACACGTTGTAGATATACCCTTTTTTTTAGGGATGGGAATGACTTCTCCCGCTCTGGGCGGAGCGGGAGGGAGTGTCAGACTTCTACTGACTAAATGCATTGATTTATTCGGTTGTCTAAAACTTCAACTACTAGGTCGTGATCAGAGCGAATAAGTAACTTGCAAGAACACACGAACATGATAGTTAAAACTAGGAAACGTGCTTTTAAATAAGTATAGTGTAAGTAGTACCAAAAACTCACGTTTTCGATCACCTAAGACTTGGAGCGAATGTCCAATAATTGGCAGTGCTCCAGGTAACTCAGGGGGCGCGTTGGGATACTGCCTCAGCCACAACCACGCAGCGAGCACCACACACAGTACAACCGCTAACAGCACAACCACTGACATTCTGCGAATCTAGCAACGATCTGCGAGCGATCTGGTCACCACTTTGAATTATATATTGTAGATTTGTAGCCCATAGAAAACTTATTAGAATTCCTCAATGCATACATGTTATGTTAATTATTACAACATCTGCTTAAAATCAAGGCCGTCAAGAAAAAAATAATATAACTGAGCAACCCTGATTAACCAGTTTTTAAAAGCTAATAATAAACTATTACCTCTTTCTTACCTAATCGGCCGGTCTGAGCAGAGATTCGCTAGAGCAAACGTGCTCGGGAGAAGGATGTATAATCCAGTAAGATGCTGGTAGGGATCTTGACCGCACTTCCGGAATTATCCTGATAGCCGTGGTATACCTCTCCACTCCTCTAGCACCTCAGGCTATGTTGCCACCTTGGCGCTACGTCTCTTTGTGCTAGCGACCGTTTTCGGGGGCCCATTAATTGAGTGTGCAAGTCACCCCCTGCCATTTAAAAGCCGTGTATATTGTTAGTGGTCAGGCAGGGGCCAATAGTTCTTCTATAATAAACGATTATCAGTCCACTAAACCGGCCAAACCCATGGCGTTTCATGTTTTGTTTCCATATTCTGCAATAGTACTGCTCCAACCGGGGATTGTCCTTGGGAATACTTTCACAGTGCATACAGGGATAATCGCCGGTTGGTGCCCCATTACATGAAAAATTGAAATTTCTAACGGGGCCTTTGCGAGTTGGTTTCGGCCCCTCGTACGCCTACCAAAGGACCAAAACAAACTATTAAAAAGGTAAAGGTACTTAAGTACAGTGAAACATGGGTAGCTATTGGTGCATATTTAAATATTTATTTGGATGGGATTCAAGACGATTTTGACCAACATTCTTACATAATTCAGTTTAAAATAAATGTCACACATTATGAATAATATGTTGAAGAGATTATTGTGAACGAACGATCGAACGTCACTTACAGCTCAGTTTATTCACTTTGTAATAACACACAATCTCTCAATCAATCAATCAATTTTAATTTGGGAATACAGGTATTACAAGGTATTATGTCAATATATCAGTCGAGCTCTATCTGCTCTATGTCCTACCAATGAAATTGTTGTTCAAATATATTAGTTTTTAGCAATGAGTCTGAATCTATACTATACATGGTCAAGTTCGAGTTATCAATGTCAATTAATTGCATTTTCTATACAAATATAATAAAACATTAAATCTGGAACTTGTGTGTTTACGTTTGGCGCGAAAACTACTGAACAGATTTTGTTCAACTTTTGCAAAAACAATCCATATAGGTTTTGTCAACATATAGGCTATACATTATCACGCTATGTGCTATGGAGGTCGAGCAATAGTCAAATATGTGTGTTTTGAACGAGAAAGTGCACATGGTTCGAACCCCGCAAACAGATTATATTTTTGTATTTATTTTGTCTTTTGAACTGGTTTTTTACACAATAATATTGCAAAACTAATAATAAAAATTGGTTTTTGCGTACTAAGAATAACATTTGACTTATAAATTTACATTTTTCCCAATAGCTCAGCGAGGAATTGTTATAAGAAGCCACAACATGTTACAAAATTGTACATACTTATGGGTCTAACCTTAGCAATAATTATCATTACGCTACACCTTTAGGGAGGTAAGCAGTGTAAAACCATGACATAAATAAGATTGACTCTAACTTTCCAATAGCAGTCATAGCCTGTCGGTTTGATGACTGCCTTCCGAACGACATGATGCGGGTTCGAATCCTCCGTATACACGGTGTATCTGACATCGACGCACAAAAGATTTCCATGGGTCCAGGGCATGATTCTGGATACCGCAGAGTTGGAATTTTTCATCGGCTTTTTTCTCATTTTTTCAAGAGTTTTTTTTACTTTAGACTGCTCATAATCGTTATTCTGACCTAAACCAATGAGATTAAAAAAAAAATAATATTAATTAACTAGTTTCACTAAAAAGACCAATGTAAATAAAACCACAAATAGGTATCAGCTCAGCTGTGCTTTAGCACCACCCGCCGCCGCGTGGCCGTTTGTACTTTAGTACAAACGGCCTCACACTAACGAGTGTGCATGTGTGTAACGCGTGTATGATTTGTCAAAGCATGCCGCTAAAGATTGCCGTCAAAAGAAAATGAAACGTATCATAGCAAATCGAAGTAGCCGATTTCCAACATTAACGTAATAGACTAAGGTTGAAAATCGGTTACTTCGTTTGGTGTCGATAAAACCCATTTTCTTATTGCGGCGGCAACGCGTAGTGCGCGCTCTTTGACCTTTGACAAACGCCGACGAAACCAGGGCCGTATTTGGGTGTAACCAGTAAAACGCTTTTTAATAAGCGTTTATTGGAGCGTGGAGTCATGATGATACTCGACCGAGAAAATAGTCTTTTTTTCTTTCTTACTATTAATAGTAGCGCGTTTCACAATCCATAATAATGCTTTGTTTTCTGTTTCCTTCTTATGTTCTGATACTATGTTTGTACATAAATTGTTAAATAAATAAACAAGTTAAAATAAGTAATGTGATGCTTATTACAATTGGATCTTGCTATACCCATTTATCGCTTTGAAACAATTAATGTGATAGAATTTTAAATACGGCAAAATTCTATCACCACGGGTGTTGAAACTTAATCATGACGATTGATGACACTAATTTGTTTCTGTTTGGTTTAAAAAAAGTTCAGTTTTACAATACCAAAATTATTTGATAAAAAAACATGAATAAATTAAAAGCAAAAAAAGGAATTTTCATACTATTGTTACGAGCTTGGGGTTCATGACAATAAAAACAGCCGATTAATTAACCAAAAATGACACTTTAATAATCAACACTAATTATCACTTTAAACGCACTAATTATAACACACAATCGCACTATTAAACACTTCACTTCACTTAATTCGCAGTTGAAGATCGCTTCCGATGTTCGCTTGTATCGCCAATTTAATACTGCCCGAGTCGCGAGCTTTGCGCACCTTATATAGTCCGAAAGTAATTTCCAGAACCTTCGAGAATGGAAATATCTAGAAAGTTCGGGAACATACCGGTCCCGACTGACTAGGTGTCGAAACATCGAGAATGTTCTAGCATCGAAAATTCTAGAAAGATCGTGACCCAATTAGTTCCACTACTCGATACTAGATGGCGTTAGTAGTACGTTGTGAACCCGGCATTAATTCTGGCGCGTAACACTATTATCATCGCAAACCCGGCCCTGGCACTGTAGGTCCAATGTAGGCATCTGTCGGCGACCTCAAAGGATAGATCGAAAGAACATTTTTTTTTTTGTGATGGATTTTTGTCAGTTCCTTGTTGACGCTGATCGCGAACGAGTGCTTTTTTTTTTGGAAAAATCGTTTTTCGAAACGTTACAGAAGACAAGTTTTGGTTTCTTTCTGTGAACTTGCGTGTTTTTGTGTGCCTTTGTGTTTAATTGAAAAATGTCATCTGGACTTAAAGAGAACTTCAGTGCCCAAGAATACGGTAACATGCACGCGGGAACTGTGAGGAGCTCGTCATGGTGCTCCCCCTCACGTGAGACGCTGCCTTACCGAATCATTAGGGAATCGGTGGATTGGGAGATTCGGCTGAGAGCCATGGCCAGCTCGCTCACCAGACTTGACCCCATTAGGTTTTTTCTTTGGGGTTAGGTACGTCAAAGACAAGGTATTTATGTCCGAGTGCGCAGTGTTCCGCAGCCGAGATGAGGAATCGCATCGTGAATTTGTTTGCCTCTTTTGCGTGAGGAGTGTGCCCAGGACCCAACGTTTCTGCCCCGTGACCACGCTGAAACTCTGCGAGCATGCTGGCGGCGGCCACTTCGAACCCTATCTGGTTAGGGGTGAGCGAGCTTAAGGTGAGTTAGGTAGTTACTAGTTAATACCTACATAATCAGATCTCAAAGTAGGTACTTGCAAGCTTCTTTTTAGGATTCCGTACCCGAAGAGTAACCAATGGAACCCTATTACTAAGCCTCTGCTGTCCAGCCGCCTACGCGCCTGTCCGTCTGTCTGTCAGTGGGCTGTATCTCAGGCATGGTATCCCTATTTCTGCTATAACAACAAATAATAAAATAAAATTTACAGAGAGCTCGCATACAAGAAACGTGTTTTTTGTGTATGGTTATGGTACGGAACCCTTTGTGTGAGAGTCTGACTCGCACATCGCCGGCTTTGTTGTCAATCCTTATCGGAATTGTGTTCGTGAATTTAAGAGACGTAAGCTTGTGGCTCCTTGACTTCTGCATAAACATGATAGTAGGTAGGTATTTTTAACCGACTTCCCAAAAAGGAGGAGGTTATCAATTCGGTTGTATGTTTTTTTTTTTTTTTTTTTTTTATGTTTGTTACCTCATAACTCCGACAAAAATGAACCGATTTGAAAAATTTTTGTTTCATCTGAAAGGATATGCTTGCAGATTGGTCCCATTTAAATTATATCGAAATCGGTTACGAACTTTGGATTTTAAATCGAAATAGCTGGAATTTGACTATTTAGATGATTCTTTGATAATCGAAATTGCGTATTTTGCTTTTCTGCGATTTGGCAGTGGTGTGGTAGGTGTGGGGCACCACTAAAAAGTGAAAAATAAAAAACTTTTTACAAAAAAATACAACCGACTTCCGAAATTAAAGTTATTTTTTTCTTTGTTGTGTTTTTTTTTGGAAGTCGGTTGTATTTTTTTGTAAAAAGTTTTTTTTGAGTGACTAAAATTATTTTATGTGAAAGTATTGCCGTCGGCGGAGGGTTTGATATTCGTAGGTATTTAGGTAGGTACATTCAAAGAGAGTTAGGTAGTTCGTAGTTCATTAGCTACCTGCGTACCTACCCGGATCTCGATGTACTTACAAGCTTATTTTTTGTAATTAATCCTTATCGGAATCGTGATTTTAAAAGACTAAGCTTATGGCTCCTTTTCTCTTAAGCTTTTCAAAAACAAGATCTTAAGCATGTTCCAGAAGGATGTAATGCAGTGTTCTTAAGCATGTTCCAGAAGGATGTAATGCAGTGTTCCAAGGTGACCTTGCTTGTTGCCATCCATCTAGCTAGACGGTAGGAACCTACCTAGATGCAATAAAAAATCGAACACAATTTGCGGATAGAAACCAAGCTCCGACCAAGGTCAGCTTTTTTTCTCTTAAATTCTGCATAAAAATGTTCCTACCATCAGCAGGTAGGCACCGTAGTTATTTGTAGTGATTAAATAATTTTATGTGGTACCTATTAGGCGCGTTAGTACATGCGCGTCGCCGGCCGCGGCGTCCCAGACCTGTGTACCTCTGTGTGTGTGCAAGACGTGAGGTATGTATTGCGTGCAACGCTCTCACGCGTTTAGATCGCGTTGTTCACAATACATTGCGCGCTCGAAAATGTCAAATTCTGTAACCGTTCATTAGCGAGATTAATGACTTCCACAATTTGGTTAGTGGCATGAGGTGTAGCCTTTTCCCAAAGTTTGCGTTACGATGTCAAATACGCCCTGTATAAATTTATTTTCGGATTTTATTTCATTTATGCATTTCCTAACTTTTATACATTCTTATTTTACCTAATATTTGCAAATATTTATAAGATGTTATTGAATTATTTAGGATCATTTAGTTTGCCAAAATATAAAAGCCAGCGTTTTAAAGTATAATTAACAGAACCAATTTTCGTTACATCACGTCACATCACGTTAAAAAAGTACAAAATCTCATGTAGATAAGTTTTACACATAAACCTAATAGGAATTGTAGCAATGTATAAGAGTAATTCACCTTATCTACAAAGTAATGCCGATACCCGTAATGCCATCTATTGACCGAAATAGTACTACCAACAGCATGAGAATTACACCAAAACATATTTTTTAGTAATTAGTGGTACTTTTCAAGGAATAAAAAACCATCGTATTTTTAAAGTATTAAAAATGTAAGTAAAAAATTATCGTTCTTAATGAACTCCGATATCTAAACATTTAAAAAAAATAACGGAAAAGTGCGAGTTGGTCTCGCCCACCGAGGGTTCCCTTCAAATTTGTAGGTAGGTACAAAATGTTAATTGAAATAAAGCCTATATTTATTTTAGGTATTTATTTAATTACATTAAATGTGTTGTTTTCAGATTTTTAAGTTCTACGTCAACGAAAAATACCCTATAAATTTTGATTCCCGTGAGAGTGTCGAAATGTACGTTTTTTGTAGCATCAACGACCGTATCTTTATTTAACGTTAACTTAGAAGTTTGATTATTGCACAGCTTCAAAGGACTGTAGTTTTGAGTACTTATATGATTTCAACTCGATACCTCCACGAGTTCCCGAGATAAAGAATCTTGACAGACAGACGGACGGACGGTCACTAAAGTGATCCTATTTAAGGGTTTAGTTTTTTCCTTTTGAAGTACGGAACCCTAAAAACGAACCTCGCACTTAAAGTTTGACAGTTCTACATCATATTCCATAGATGGCGTTATATATTTGATCTCATTTTCTTCTCGCGGGATTTGTTCGAAAGAAGCACCGCGGCCCTGGAATGCAAAGAAGAACACGGATGGGTTTTAGTCAGTTAGTTTTCAGATTACATAAGTTTTATGATTTTTATGTAGATATTTCAAAACTTTACAAAGGCACTCGGCTGAAAGTCACATATATCCAACAGACTGTTTAGTTTTAAAACTATTCAATTCTCAGTGACAGCCCAGGGCCAGAAATGATCCATTACGGGATTAACTCTCCAGCGGATCAAGGGTAACTGTAGATCCCTAGGCATGGACGACACTGACGAACTCGCGAAGAGAGGCTATAGATTGCAGGCAGTCAAAAATAGCTATGTGAAGGCCATACCCATCACTACGTAACTTAACGACTTTTCAGGTAAAATAGAAATTCCTCCTAAGAAACACCTCTTTAACATAGGCGTCACAGACAACCCAATTTACAGAGGTTGCTTTGGCGCCAAGGAATCAGTTGCCCACGTCATCCTGAAAGTAAGGCCGAGGCTTCCCGACGTGAACAAATTCTCGGAACGGTGAGGTCGCTCTATGAAACCTGTAAAGCACCCAGGAGACATCTGCGCATTTAGGGGGAGCTAGGCTGGCTAACTAAGCTAAGACACCTATGCACAACGGACAGAATAGGATTCTAACATGGTGCAGATACTTGAGTCTAGATCCACAGAGGTAGATTGCTCTTCCGGTTGGTGTTTCCCCATGGCCAAACTTAATGTAGCTCTATCGCGTGTTAAAAAATCCTTGCACCTTCCTGTAACAAAATGTTCACAGAGGCGTTATCATCAAAATGTTTTTCATAACAAAAATTATTGGGGCTGGTCAGCATTTAGAACAGAAGACGTGAAACAGCCAGCGCCTTGCATAACACTCTTCCAAGTTCCAAAAGCTAAGAGGAGTTAAGCAATGCTAGATTATATTGACTGTTCGTATATCTGATCTTAGAAATCTTAACGACAAAAATTATTTTTCGACATACCTACACGAGAACGAAGTCACGGGCAACAGCTAGTAGTAATAATAGAAAACAGAAAGAGTTGTGCGTTTAGTGGGATCCGAACCTGCGACACCGCACGCGGGTCACTGAGACAAAAAGCGTGAGCAATACCACTCCACCACGGTGACTGTACGTTAGTAGCTGAAGTTTAGCACTACTACTTACAGAAGGCAAAACATTTAACGAACACCAATGAGCTTGTTGTGGCTGTTGGTTCCTTTGTTCTCAACGATCGAATGTCACCTTGAACACTGACGAATATTAAAGTTTTTAACAGTTTTTTTGCAATGACTGAGATTACACTGAGTTTATTGGGAACTTATTTCGATAATTCGTTAACACAATAGCCACTGCATGCCACAATTTAATTTTGTAAAGTTTGACAAATGATTGCACTACTTTTTCGATATTATTGTACGAGCTGACTATAGCACACGGTACTCCGGAGATAGCGCACGGCGAACTCGTTTCTATTTGGTAACCTTTAGTACAAATACATACGTTTTATATCATGTCACAGCCAAAAAGTATATCCGACTTATACATGCATATAGACTATCAGGTCTATAAAATGGAGACGGTAAACGGTCTAAAACAGTTTTATTGAAGGCGGATCAGCTTCCAGCCAGATTATCACGTTCTTTAATAGGTTCACTGTCCGCAAAGCAGACACAATAGTAAAACAATCAGCGCAGACCACATGTGGTCTGTTGGACTGTGAACCGGTTAATGAGAAAGCCATAATTTTATGTAAGCAATTTAGCTTGTCTTGAACCGTCTTTGTAAATCCGTGGTAAATCCTATACATTAAAATTGTCGTTGTCTACCATAACAACATTTTTTTTTTAATATTGAGCGCAAAAGATTAATATTGACCCGTTAAGGCGTCGACCTAATAGGTACAAAGCGCTAATACCTACACGATCGTCTCGTTAATTTTTGCGACAATCCCTATCGCGGCAAAGCAAACGCACCATTAGAGGACGCCATGTAGTATTTCCGACGATTATTCGTACCAAGATGACGCCTTAGCGATTCAAACAGAAAGTAGGTGTTTATTAAAAACAATGTATCATTGAAATTAACCTAGGTACGTATTTAATTTGCAGCTATGTAATTTCCATATATAGGTACTACCTTTTTTTATTTGAGATGGGTTTGCTCTTGACTCTAGTCGGATGAGTGAAAAACCGTGGTAAAAGAACTGATGATTTAACGCGTTTATTGAGAGATAGTGAGAGACTCCATTTTTGTTGCTGTCGACTCACAGATTCTATATTAAATAGTGATGTGCCATACGGTAAAAAGGGTGGAATTTTTAATATTACAACACTCTTACCAAATTACAGCCCTTCTTTAAATGAAGAAATATAACAATTCAATATTAGGCACAAAATATCTTTAGTTACATTGTACCTATATCTTAAGAGCAACTTATTTAAAATTACAAAAAAAATATGCTTTACTATACTAATCCAACGCAAGTTACCAACTCTTACCAAACAATAAATTTACCTTTTAAAAAAATCTTAAACTAACTTAACTACTCTAACTTATATTACTTTACTAAAATGTTAAACCAAGAACAATTAATTATGTTTTAACAATCCTATCTTCCTTCTTAGATACTGGAATTGATCTCTAGGTAAAGCCTTTGTGAATATATCAGCATATTGCTCTTTGGTACAAACATACTCTAAATCTATTTGTTTATCAGCAAACTTTTCCTTAGTGAAATTATATTTAACATCTATATGTTTACACCGTTTGTGATAGTCCACATTTTTTATTAAATAGATTGCACTTTGATTGTCTATATGTAAAGTCACTGTATCTTGATGAAATGAATTAATATCACTTAATAGTCTTTTTAACCACAAAGCCTCTTTTGTAGCAGCACATGCTGCCATGAACTCAGCCTCCGTAGTTGATAGAGCAACACTCTGTTGACGTTGAGTTGCCCAAGTTACAGCAGCTCCATTTCTTATAAAAACATATCCGGTCAAAGACCGTCGTGTGCTTATATCTTTAGCATAATCGGCGTCACTATATGCTTGTAGTATATTGCTAGTTGATGATTGGTAACACAGACCATAGTTTTGTGTTTCCTTTAAATATTTCATAATTTTCTTCACAACATTCCAGTGTGTGTGATCATAACAATTGAGAAATCTACACACCAGACTGACTCCATACATTATATCTGGTCTGCTTACTATAGCTAAGTGCATCAAGGAGCCAACAGCTTCCCTGTACTGTATATTCTTGTCTGGAGCAGCTGAGCTTTTTTCTAGTACAGTGTGAGGATCCACTGGAATGACATTGCAATTAGCATTCTGCATATTGAATTTACTTAATAATCGTTCAATATAGTTTGCTTGGTGAATAAATATGCATCCTTTGGACTTCTCTATCTGTAGTCCAACAAAATTACTTGGTTCACATATTTTAATATTAAAAATTTTGCTCAATTCTTGTATGATTATATCCAGAGATTCTTTCGATCTTGATAATAGGAGCCCATCGTCAACATAAAGTAGTAGATATGTTATAGGCAAACTCCGAAGCTCCGGCGCTCCTAGGTTGGACTGGTCAATCCTCAGGTCAGACTGAATGACTTAGTCAAAGCCCAAACAAATGTAAATTTTTGGCCTTTGACTAAACAATTTTCGTCAAACCTGGGAGAGACTAATTTGGTCAGGCAAACGTCAAAACACAATTTTATTAAATCGGGGTTTGACGAGTCAAACTCCGATATAGGTATGAAGTGTTTTATCTTCGTATATTTGGAAGCATTTTATCATTTAAGCAGCTTTCAAGTCTTAAGAACCGCTTAACTCTGCCAGTTCTGACACCTGATTGGTCAGCTTACGTGATTTTCACTTTTATATTTGAGATGCTTTGAGAGAATGCCGTGTGGCATTAGGCCCGCCTTTTGTACGATGTGCAATAAAGTATAAAATAAATAAATAAATGCTTTGGAATATACGGAGATTAGTTTGTAAGATTAGGTATAAAAAATAACATTTTTAAAATTTTGATGTTTATTGTTTTAATAATTTCTTAAGAAATTAAAATGGAAAATTAATCATTTTTCTGACATGGTGAGGCATTAACTTTAATGTTAATTGTTTTAATAATTTCTTAGGTAATTAAAGTGGCAAATTAATCATTTTTCTGACATGGTGAGGCATTAATGTTAATGTTAATTGTTTTAAACTTTACTTTTAAAGCTTCTTTATCCACGTTTTTAGTAACAACAACACCGTTTGATTCACTCATCTTCAATTTTACACAATTACACGCCCGCACACTCAATGAACGAACATGAAATGACAAAACAATCGGTCGGAACACCGCGAGAGACATTATGAACCTGTTTAAACATGTTCAGATCAACGTTTGACCGAGTTTTGCAGTCGCTTCTAGGATTGACTAGGCCAAAACCGAAACAGAATAATTTACTTTCGACGTTTGACTGAAAAGTTAGGAGCTCCTGGGTTTGACTAAAAATACTTCAGGCAAAGGGCGAAATTGAAATGTATTTCGGGGATTGCCTGATGGCTTTGGCCAAACCTAGGATAAACCAGTCCTTCCGCGAAGAGACTGTGTATCGGACTTTGACTATAACAGATACACTGTGTCATTGTTTACATTACCAATGTAAACACATTTATCTGAATGACTGCTTTCAAACCCGAATTTCTTTAGTAAACTGTCAAACTTATTGTTCCAGCATCGAGGGGCTTGTTTAAGGCCATAAAGAGAACGATTGAGTTTACATACCTGACCTGGTGATGTTTTCAAACCTTCTGGTGTCCATACATCCATACAGAAAGGCAGTTTTAACATCAAATTGAATCATCTCTAGATTATGTTGAGCAGCTTCTGAAAGTAAAACCCTGATAGAGTCATACCTAACTGTTGGCGAAAAGGTTTCCATGTAGTCTACACCTTTTGTCTGAGCGCAACCTTTAGCACATAATCTTGACTTGTATAGTGGACCAGATGGCAGGTTTTTAATACGGAAAACCCATTTACAGCCAATTATTCGTGGTCCTTGTGGTTTATCCACCAACTTTCAAGTCTTGTTTTCTCTGTGTGCCAACAACTCTTCATTAATTGATTGTCTCCACTTTTCTGCACTTTCATTATCTGAAGATATTGCTTCACTGTATGTCTGAAGGGCATCCTGCTGATCTAAAATGCCAACTGAGCATAGGTAGGTATTACCATCCTTATTTATTCTATTTTTTGATCTGGTTGTAACATTTGAGTGAATTTCTTTCAAATCTATTGTTTTCTCAGGTTCATACAGAGATCCCTCATCTGAGTGATATGAGTCATCACTGGTTCCACTTTGTTCTGATGTTTCTAACGTGAAATCACTATCATGAGGTTCAGCTTTGTGTATATCAGATTCTGAAGTAAATTCTGACAGAGTTAGATTAGCATAATTTCTCATCACTGAGTTTTCCAAGAATACAACATCTCTGCTTAAAAACATCTTCCTTATTTTAGGATCAAAGAGCCTATAAAACCTTTGGTCTGTTCACTGTATCCAATGAATACCATTTTAGTTGCCTTTGAATCTAGTTTCTTGACTTTCTCCTTAGGTTTATGAACCATTGCTTCACATCCAAATATCTTCAAATGGGTAATATCAGGCTTTTTGCCTGTCCACATTTCTTCAGGTGATTGAAACGCTAGTGTTCTAGTTGGGCAGCGGTTTGTAATATATGCTGCTGTGGATACTGCTTCTGCCCAATACTGCTTCTGTAATTTAGCATTTAATAGCATACACCGAGCTCGTTCTAGTAGGGTGCGATTCATTCTTTCTGCTAGCCCATTTTGTTGGGGCGTGTAAGGTGTAGATGTCTGATGAGTAATTCCACATTTAATTAAGAAAGATTTGTACTCATTACTTAAATATTCTCTGCCGTTATCAGTTCGAAGAATCTTTATTGATGAATTAAGTTTGTTTTCGACCATGGCTTTAAATTCTTTGAATTTATTAAAGACATCTGACTTATTCTTTATTAAATAAACAAATACTTTCCTGGAATAGTCATCAACGAAGGTAACAAAGTAATGTGCACCTCCCAGTGATTGGACTTCCATGGGGCCACAGACATCTGAGTGTATGAGTTCTAGTAAGCCTTTTGCTCTGCTACCTTCAGAAGGAAATGGATTTCTTGACTGCTTTCCTTCCAAACATGAAATGCATACAACTTTGTCTTTGTTTTCAATTTTTACCCCTGTACTTTCTGATAGTTTATTTAGGTCTTCGAAGTTCAAATGTGCCATTCTTTGATGCCATAAGTAAGCATCATTACTTTTAATAGTTGACATGTATGCTGAAACACTATGTGTATTGAGCCGGTACATGTTATTTGTTAGTTTTGCTTCTGCCACTTGTTTATTCATTTTATTAAATATTCTGCAACCTTCTTTGTCAAATTGAACATGACAGCCATTTTTTATTATTTGACTCACAGAAAGAAGGTTTGTGGCCAATTCAGGAACATATAGAACATTGTGTACTTCAATCACTTCAGACTTGCCATTTCTATCAACATGTAGTTTTACCTTACCACATGCTTTTACAGTAAGTTTCTTATCATCAGCCACTTTGATGGTATCAACCAGAGGCGGTATTTCATCATAGAGCCAGTCACGGTGCATTGTTAGATGCATTGATGCCCCCGAGTCAACATACCAGCCGTCGTCATTACCCGTTGATGCAGAAAATACTGCCACATAGCCGGAGTTGTCATTTGGCTTTTGTTCTTTTTTCTTATTTCTACAATATTTACTTACATGCCCATATTTGTTGCAAATAAAACACCTTGGACCTTTGTTTGCTTTATTTGTTTTGTCTGAAGTTTGTTTGGCATTCTGCGAGTTACTTTTACTTTTGTTAACATACAATGCAGCATTCTCTGATTTTCTTATGTCTTGGAGGAGCTTAGTTTTCACTAAGTCAGCTGTAATTGCCAAACCTGAACTTTCTAACGCCATAATCATAGGTTGATAAACATCTGGCAATCCCGCCAGTAGTAAGGTTCCCAACCATTCATCATTTACAATGAAACCTATGTTTCTTAGTTTATGGGCAGTTGTCAATATTTTATTTACGTAGTCCTCGATGTTTTGACATCCTTCTAAGGTAGTCGTGATCAGATCTCTCAAAAGTCCGACTCGTCGGGTCAGTCCTTTGTCGTCAAAAGCTTTCGCCAAATTATCCCACACTTCTTTTGCTGTTTTAGCTTGTTGTATATGTATGTAATTGATAGGATCAAATCAGAGTCATCGTATTTGAAGACATTTTTTTTGCTGATGAAGACGGTTTTGACGACGAACACGTTGGCACTTTTAAGTTATACTTCACTATCACTGACTTTAACTTTTATATCTATATTACTATACTGTTTGATTAGTCTTGATTATTACTTTTACTTATTTCACTTTAATTTGGAACAATTGCGTAGGCCTGGGCGCATAACCTGATGATTTAAGTTTTAAATAATACGAAGCAAACGCGTTTATTGAGAGATAGTGAGAGACTCCATTTTTGTTGCTGTCGTCTCACAGATTCTATATTAAATAGTGATGTGCCATACGGTAAAAAGGGTGGAATTTTTAATATTACAACAAGAACTCATTTTAGAAGTCAATGAGGTCATCCCTACAGTCAGTACAAATTACACTGAGTGATAAGCACGAGGCACCGTAGAAAATATTGAATGAAGATCCGGCTAAACATGAATTAACACTGTAATACAAAACAGCTCCGATTTTAAGTGGAGCAGCTAGCCATGTAAAGCGGCGTGTGTAACTAACATTTTGCAATAAAGTTGTAAATGAAAATATTACTTTATAAAACCGGCAACACAATAAAAGTCCTTCGAATACAATGCATAAAAGTCACAAATGAACGCAGCTTGTTGGCTATTCATCTGCTAGTAGGCGTCAATATTCTTCTTCCTATTTTTTGCGTGTAAGAGTAAAGAAAGAAACGGCCACGTGAGAGGCGGTCCACACATGAAGGGTTCCAAGAGTTATAGCAGTAATAGAAATATACAATCTGTGAAAATTTTAACTGAATTCTTATTTAGGACCTTGAGATACCTACAGCCCGCTGACAGACAGACAGACAGTGGAGGCTAGTGATAGTTCCGTTGGTTACGTTTTGGGTACAGAACTCTAAAACATTCATCGATTCAGCCATCCATACTTCCAAACCTTCACGTTTTTTTTTTTTATATTGATAGGCGTACGTTTGACCGCTATCTCACCTGATGTTAAGCGATGATGCGGTCTAAGGTGGAGCACGCTTGCCTAGAAGTAACCTATTCACTCTCGACTTAAAGACTCCCAGGTTGTAGCTGTCAGGAAACACAGACTCAGGCAGGGAATTCCACTCCTTAACTGTACGCACAATGAATATATTCCCAAAACGTTTTGTGCGTATAGGTGGGATGTCCACCATGTACCGGTGGCACATCGCCGTACGTCTTGTGGTCCGATGGTGGAACGGGCTTGGCGGAATTAAGTTATGCAATTCCGTCGCACACTCCCCAAAATGTAACCGATAGAAAACCGACAGGCCAGCAACTCGGCGTCGATGCTCAAGACTTTGGAGCTTCGATTCGACGAGCTTATCATCGCCGATGATCCTCTTGGCTCGTTTTTCAATTGACTCGAGGGCATCAAGCTGGTATCTGGCAGATCCAGGCATTATAATAATACTTACCTAATATTGAAGAAGGATTACCAGTAGAATACAATACACACCACACCCTACCACATGCTACGACTAGATTATAAGATTTCATCCATTCAAAATCAAATAATTTATTCTAGACTTGTTGAGTGATTTATTTTTAGTTTAGCTGTGTTCCTCCTATGGTATGGTCCTCAGTTTTTAGTACGGTTTCTTTAAGACTGCCTTAATTTAGAATCAATAATTCTAACGTGAGATAATCGACAGATCGAGTAGGTATCTAGGCACACGTATGTACGTATGCCTAGATACTAGATCTGTCGATTATTTTGTCGATATGTCGATCTGTAAAATAGCAAGTATATATGGATTTATATTTTATTTTACTATCTTCTAAATAAGCAATGTAAAATGTTAGGTACTTGCTAATTTTCGACCAAAATGTCCTAAAGAACTAAACAACAGGAGAATAAAGTGACCACCAAAAGTGAACACCTATCTTTTATTTAGAAATCTTTTCACAGAAAAATAAAACACTCATTTGCTTTTAATTTCTTGCTATAAGCTTTCCATCAGTTGGTCTTATGATGCAGAAATATTATACCAAAGGAACCCCAAAAAGTAAAGTATCTGAAAGGAAGAAAAGAGTATAAAGTATTGAGTATTAAGTACTAGACTAACACTATCGTTAAGTTCTCTGTTCTAGCCTTTTTCCGGGCCTCCTCTTAAAGCGACTTCTCTGTGACAAATCACAGAGAATTTCGCTTGTGTTTTGACCACACATAGGTGGTCTAAGTCTGTTTTATCCTATTACATAGGTATGAATCTGAAGGAACCGAGTTTTGTGCCTCTATTTTACTAGTCTAGCCTTGAAGGAGCTACCAATTCGCGGTGATAAAGAAGCTTAGGATATAGGTACATTGGTGCTTTATTTCTGAACTAGCTGTTGCCCGCGACTTCGTTCGCGTGTAGGTATGTCGAAAAGTAATTTTTGTCGTTAAGATTTCTAAGATAAGATATACGAACAGTCAATATAATCTAGCATTGCTTAACTCCTCTTAGCTTTTGGAACTTGGAAGAGTGTTATGCAAGGCGCTGGCTGTTTCACCTCTTCTGTTCTATTAAAACCAGCCCCAATAATTTTTGTTATGAAAAACATTTTGATGATAACGCCTCTCTGAACATTTTGTTACAGGAAGGTGCAAGGATTTTTTAACACGCGATAGAGCTACATTAAGTTTGGCCATGGGGAAACACCAACCGGAAGAGCAATCTACCCCTGTGGATCTAGACTCAAGTATCTGCACCATGTTAGAATCCTATTCTGTCCGTTGTGCATAGGTGTCTTAGCTTAGTTAGCCAGCCTAGCTCCCCCTAAATGCGCAGATGACTCCTGGGTGCTTTACAGGTTTCATAGAGCGACCTCACCGTTCCGAGAATTTGTTCACGTCGGGAAGCCTCGGCCTTACTTTCAGGATGACGTGGGCAACTGATTCCTTGGCGCCAAAGCAACCTCTGTAAATTGGGTTGTCTGTGACGCCTATGTTAAAGAGGTGTTTCTTAGGAGGAATTTCTATTTTACCTGAAAAGTCGTTAAGTTACGTAGTGATGGGTATGGCCTTCACGTAGCTATTTTTGACTGCCTGCAATCTATAGCCCAATTTACGTACGAAACTGAGAATACAGGTCCAGCTGTACCACCTCGAAACCTCTCTTCGCGAGTTCGTCAGTGTTGTCCATGCCTAGGGATCTACAGTTACCCTTGATCCGCTGGAGAGTTAATCCCGTAATGGATCATTTCTGGCCCTGGGCTGTCATGATGTTTCATAGGGTCACTGAGAATTGAATAGTTTTAAAACTAAACAGTCTGTTGGATATTTGTGACTTTCAGCCGAGTGTCTTTGCAAAGTTTTGAAATATCTACATAAAAATCATAAAATTTATGTAATCTGAAAACGTTTGTTAATATTCTGCTTATTGGCGGCTGCTGCTTCTACGTACAAAGAAAAAATAGATCCAGGCTGTGAAACAACCGGTCAGCACATGCTATCATCTAAAATAACTAAACCATGCTCTTGAAACTCACATCCATCTTGATAAATAAAGTTGATTTTTAGGGTTCCGTAGGAAAATGGCAAAAAACAGACCCTTATAGGTTCGTCATGTCTGTCTGTCTGTCTGTCTGTCCGTCCGTATGTCACAGCCACTTTTCTCCGAAACTGTGAGAACTATGCTGTTGAAACTTTGTAAGTAGATGTATTCTGTAAACCGCATTAAAATTTTCAGACAGAAATAGAAAAAAAGCAATAAATTTTGGGGGTCCCCACACTTAAAACAGAAAATCAATTATTTTTTTTCATCAAACCCATAACGTTTGGGGTAGGTATCTATGGATAGGTCTTCAAAAATGATATTGAGGTTTCTAATATCATTTTTGAATAGTTTGTGCGAGATACACTTCAAAGTGGTAAAATGTGTGTGTGTGTGTGTGTCCCCGTAACTTCTAAAATAAGAGAATGATACAACTTTAAAAATATATGATGTATATAACCATTTACACTACCAGCGAAAATTGGGTTTAACTAAATCTAGTTAGTAGTTTTTTTTAATCTATATCTATCTATACATATAATAAAACAGTAGAAGCCATGAATTCTGTACATTAAAGAAAAATACCAAAAATCGAGTAGAGGTTTTCAAAAAAAACCTATAGAACACAAAAAGAGCATTTTTGCGTTTTTTGTCTGTCTGTCTGTCTGTCTGTACGCGATGATCTCCGAAAATACTGAACGGATTTGGTTGCGGTTTTCAAAATTAGATTCAGGTTATTTCTAAGCAACATATAGGCTTTGTTTCATTACAATCGGTGGCCAAGAAAAAAAGTTATGGACTTTTAAAGTTTTAAAATTTACGTATCAACGTTATTCGACAAGTTTTGTACAATTTTCAATTATTCGTTCAGTTTATTATAAAACTAGCCTTTTTTTAAACATTGTTATCATCACGCTATATCTTGGAGGAGCTAAGCAGTCAATAACCATAACATTTTATAAGATCGGTTATTTTCTTATTATGTCAATTCAATTCATAGACCCGGCGCGGCGGTACGATGGCTGCCTTCCAATTGATTAGCTCTTAGTTCGAACCCCGGTAATTGAAACTGTTCTTTTTTATAATTGTTGAATGATTTCTTACTTTTTCATGTCCTGTTTTAATATTTTCGTTGGCCGCGACTTCATTTGCCTGTATGTTTAAAAATGTATGGAACTGGATGTTCAGAAGCACTGAAATTTCGGATTAGTAGAATATATTAACAAAACCTATTTTCTGTATTATTTTTTGTTTGATTTCGATAAAAAGTACAAAACCAAAGTAGTTGATCACCTTAATTAAATGTAGATGAAATCAACTTACTACGTAACACCTGCAATGCCATCTATTGATTCAAATAGTACTTTCGACCACATACATTTTTAGTGGTACATCTAAAACGTCTTAAAATGATTGTAATTATTTTAATACCTTAAAAACTTATCGTTCCAAATGAACGTAATATTCCTATTAACTCAAATAAAACGAACTCTAACAGACTAATCTTTTCATAGTTCAACTTCATGTTCCATAGATGGCGTTATGCATTCGATCTCATTTTCGCGGTGTTAAGATTACAATATCCGTCAACAGAGTGTGAGTAAGTTAATTGGTAAAATTTGACAGTGACCGGTAGCGTGATGTGCTTTCCGATTCTGCTAAGGTGGCCTTCTTATGCCATCTCTACTTTGGAGAATTAAATGATTGCCACTTAGCTACAATAATTGTAGCAACCTACTGGGCCAAAACAATATACAAATATACAGAGTCAATCATCTACTCGAAAAGACGAAGAATGAACCTGTACAGACCTTAAGCCAGGAATCATGTCATACCACCCGCCAGCAAGTTGCGAGGTTCCATCGCAGAGACGCAAAAATAGTTGAATTAGTTTGGTAACTGAGTTTTTAACCGACTTCTTCAAAAAGGAGGAGACTATGTTAGGGTGTTTGTTATTTTTTTTTTGAATATTCACCGATATCTCCGTCAATTACGTTCCGATTTTAAAAATTATTTTTGTTTTCAAAAGCCTATACTCCTGAGATAGAACTATTGCCACTAAGTCAGAATCGGGTGATGAAATCCCATGAAAATCGAGGGAAACCCTAAAATTTTATAGGCATATACAATGTTTTACAAAAACTTTCGAACGCTATTCAGATATTTGTGTCTGGTAATAATCATCTTATGTTGCTGAGCTAATGATGGAAGGTATAAGTTAGGATGTGATGATGGGATCACATGAAAAAATTGTGTTCAGCGATATTTTTGCCAATTTTCAACCGATTGGGATGATTCTGATTTTGTTTAGGACAGTATTTTTTCGGATTGGTGGGTGATTCTTTGAAACGTAGTTTTGACATGTTTTTGACCGAAGAACACGTTAACTTATTATCCAATTTAAACATCAATTACAGGTTTTATAGTAAATTTAAATGTCTATAGAGGCCTAATGTAGTTAATTGGGATTACTTATAACAAGCAGTAATTAAGTCTGCAGAAAACAGTCAAAACTAATTCATCTGGTATGTCCCCATGCCGCTTTTTTTTGAATGATTAAATTTTATGTGGTCTTAATGAAGCAATATATTAAAATAACTACCTTCCATCGATATTCGAATATTTGTCTCTTGTTATGTTATAATTTGTTTTCAAAATAATAGTATATATTCGTAATTACATTACTTCAAAAAATGTCCCCGACTAAAATAATAATTCATCTGGCGCAATTTGTTCAAGCATGATTTCAGTGTAAACACAAAATATTTGATAGAGTAATATCGACTCGTGATTGGCCGCGTCCGTCAGTATCGATCTGCGACACGAAGTGCTCGTTAGCTAGTGAAATTTTGAGAAAAAGTACGATCAAAAGTTGTGATCTGGCGTTTGTCCGGTAAGTCGTATAATTAATTTATCTTCTTTTATGGATTGTGTGTCTGCAGCTATGTTTTGCAACTAAACCAAAGTCTGTGATAAGGTTGTTTATTCATGTTAATAATACCTATGATTCCTTCCGTTCATAAATATAAGAGCAGGATTCGATTTTAGAAGAATTCCTAATTGGTCTGGCTCTCATTCGTCTGTTTTCATCTGGCTTTTATGACCAGATGAATTTGAACGGGGCAGATGAATTAGGTTTGATTTCATTTTTGGTCAAATATGGATGATTTCATAAGACCAGATTATATTTTCTTTAAAAACAGATGAATTAAGTTTAATGAAAAAGTAAGTTATTTGTTTTTATTAAAATGTGTAGAACATTCATGGCATAGTTTGTCGTCATTTTGATTATTTTTCAACTTTAGAAGTATGTTAGTATTTTTATTCGTAGGTCTAAGCGATATTTACTCTAGCTGTCGCTTGAATTTTTTTTTTGTTTTAGATTATCGACATGGCAATACCAAAGAAGCAAACAAGAGAAGAAAGACTAAGAAAAAAATGACTCGTCGAGAAAAGGAGATATGAAAGAATCAAAAATAATGAAAAGTTTCTTGCTTCTCTTTCCACAGAGACTTGTAAGTTCATAAAGCTCTAGGAATGACTTTTGCTGTTTTTTTTTTTGTTCCTACGCCTTGATGAACTTGGAGGGTTGTATTGGTGATTTTGATGATTATAATTCTGTCTACATACGTCTTACAGCCGCGAATAATATTTTAATCAACATACAACCTAGCACTAGCCTGCAAATTGCAAAAAACGTAAGAACATTTAAATTTCGCGGGCTGGTTGGAGCATTTACCTTAAAGTTCCTATTACTTATTATTTTTTTAATAGTCTGAATTTGATGCAGTAATTACGTTTTATTTTATTTTTTATTAAGAGTTTGTAAGCGTTTTGTTTAAAACAAAGATTTTTTATTGTTTTTTGTTATTAAGAGTTTGTAATGGCTTGCGCACACTGGTGTATAGCATGGCAGAGGATTTTAAATACTTCAATCGAATTTAATATTTAATCAATCGTAATAAGGTATTTTTTAAATATTTGTTGTTTCAGAGGAAACTTAATCTTTAGATCGTTGAAATATACACCTTATTTCGATTGAATAAGTATGTAGGTAATTCGTTTGATGAAATTAAAATCCTCTGCCATCCCGTCCACTAGTTTACCCAGGCCATAAGGGTTGTTTAGTTTAAAATTAAGATCGTTTTATTTGTGTTATAACGTGTTACCTATTGCGTTAAAAATTATGTTAAATGAACCTTTGAAGAAATCGTGATTGACTTACTTTTTAAGTTTAACGAATTTTAAATAAGACCAAAAATGTTACGTTTTATATTCAAATTAGAATTTAATATAAAATTATGTTATTTAAGTGAAAACGTAGATGTGACTGTAATTATTTCCATTTTCGTGTCCGTTAATTCATGGTAAAGTTGATTAAAGATTATTTTTTCTCATTCATCTGCCTTATTCATCATTAATCTGGTTAACCAATTAATCAGCACAGTCTTAGCCCTAAACTACTGGGTAAAAATCATTGCCTTTGAAGTATGTTATAACATTAAATAACCTGGACAAGCTAACATGTTAGTTATTATCAAAAAGAAAAAAAAGTTGAGCCATATCAATGAGTCAAATACACTCTGTTTCAAAGAATCACCCTGGTCTCATTTCAATTTGATGAAAATCTGATTAAGAACTTCGGAGTTAGGCAACGGAAAATCTTCAATAAATGATAGTAAATGGTTCGGGATTGCTGAAATGGCATGTCTGTTACTGTTTACACCAGTTCACAACGTAACATCACGTCGGTACTCTGTGAATGAATAGGCAGGTACGACTTAGAAGTGAAAAATAACAACTATTCCGAAATTAAAGTTATTTTATACTTTGTTTTGCTTTATTTTCGGAAGTCAGTTGTATATTTTTGTAAAAAGTTTTTTTTTAACTTAACAAAGTTATGATTTCCGGTCCTGGTTCGAAGCAAATTAAGAAACAACTTTATTCAAAAAGTAGTTTGTTAACTTCGTGGTTTGAAGAAAAGCGCCATTCATTTAGCGCAATACATTATTGTCAACACGTTAAGTTCAAATATGCAAACATGTGGTCTTCTTTATGGTGCAACGCCATAAAGATGGCTATTGGAGTTACCATTTCAGAGCTTTCCACACTCCAAACTACCGAATGGCTTGGAAACGCGATGTATCATGTAGTCACGGTCTTCAGCAGTGAGGGAACTACGAAGAAAAAGATGAAGGCCACTCAAATGGTCATAATTATACAAAAACTGATTAAAAAGTTCTGACGGCACCACCACAATCAAAAGGATGGTTAGGTTTTTTTTTTTTATATACAAAACGGATAAACTCTTGGCCCAAAATATCACCTGATGGAAAGTGATGATTAGTCCGAAGATGGAAGCGAGCTTTACCCGGAATCCTCTAACACAGAGGAACCGGCTATCATACCTCTAACTGCCGGAACACAACACTGCTGTTAACATTTTTGATATGGCGACAGACTTATACAAGATGGTGGTAGCTTGCCAGGCGGACTTAGAACAAGTCCTACTACCAACCAAACCGAGCAAAAACTTTGCCCCCGCTGGGAATCGAACCCTGGACCTCTGGGTCTGAATCAGGTGGTATAACCACTAGACCACGGAGGCGGTTAGTGTCACCTGCTTAGCACCACCCGGGGACCACGTGTAGGGATTCACTGAAGGGTATTCTCCTACGGACGCGGGTGACTCGGCCCCCAAGCTTATTTTAGAAGATAGCCTCCCGTTGCTTCAGCATTAATTCATTTCTTCTGTGTACGGGGAACCCACCGACGTAAGCATCAATACCCATTATATTGATATAATGTTTGTGGGGTAGATAAGGACAATTATTTTTTAATTTACATTTTTAATTTCGATAAAATTTTGCAAAGGCACTCGGCTGAAAGTCACACATATTAAACAAACTGTTAGTAGCTGATATAAGATTTCAGCTAATTTGCTCTAGCATGATGCTTCAGTCACGTTGCGATCATTCCCAGAATCTCCCTTATTCCCAATTATTTTCTATTAACTTTTTATACTGTTCAGTTCTCAGTAAGCCTATGATACGTCATTACCAGCTCAGGGCCAGAAATTATCCGTAGCGGGTTTCACCCTCGAGTATCATAGGGGAACTGTAGATCCCTAGGCCATGACGCCACAGACGAACTTGCGAAGAGGACCGTTCCAAGTTAGTAGTGCTTGACCCAAACATACCCCAACCATTGTATTGCATGCCCATTGTATGTATTTTAGTTCTAAGTTTCCGTAATATTGTATTTAATTTTTGGTGTACAATAAAGTATATAATAAATAAATAAATCCCCACATATCCACTCCTCCTGATATTTTTCTCAGTTTCAACTTAAATGCCAATGTCAAACCTATACATGCGACCAACTTAATGACGTATCAGCCTAAGTAGAAATACCATTCGAATAATAAAAGGTATCATGAGACATTGCCTTCCATAGACAGCCTAATTTGCAGAGGTTGTTTCGACGCCGAGAAGTTGCCGACTTCCTGGAAATGAGGCCGTTGCTTTCCGACCTGAACAAATCGTGTAACGGTGAGGTCGCAGCGAAAAACCTGTGGATCACCCAGAAGGACTTTGTGCATTTGGGCGGAGCTAGGCTGGTTAACTTAGCCAGAACACTTACGGTCAACAGACCGAATGAGAGTCTAAGTGCGGATAGCGCAGTCTCTAATCTACTCTACTCTATCGTTGCGGGGTTAGATTTTTATTCGGAATGGTATACCCATTGCCAACTTTATGAAGCTCTATCGCGTGTTACCAACCCTAGCAACTTTCTTCAACATTGTGCACAGAAGTTTCTCATTACGAAAAATTACTAGGGCTGGACGGCATTTTGAACAGAAGAGATAATACAGCCAGTGCCTTGCATTACAATCTTCCAAATTCCTAATTCTGAGAGGGGTCAAGCAATGCCAGATATTGACTGTTTGTATAATATCATATCGTATCAATCTTACATCGCTATGCGTGTTTACTTTTCGACATACACGCGGACGAAGTCGCTGGCAACAGCTAGTACGTCATAAATCGTAAACCGCAACTTTTGCATATAATAATAATATATAACTACAGGTTTGTCCGGAACCCTCGGTGCGCGAGTCCAACTCGCACTTGGCCGGTTTTTTATTTATTTCGATCCAGGAACGCAAATTGAAACAATTTTAAATTTATAAAAACATACTATCATCTAAAATAACGATGATGAATAAAGTTGTTTTTTTTATTTATTTCGATCCAGGAACGCAAATCAAACAATTTTATATTTATAGAACCTGGAAGCCCAATATATACATCGGAGCTAATGTAACTCCTTCGACTCCTCTACCAAAGGACTTGCCATCTAATCATGGTTGTTATAAATTTAAAAAATCAGTTAAATAAATCTTTATTTAAGACTACAGTCCATAATTTATTTAGTATTTTGGTGTAAGTAACAATGGTGCTTACGTAGCAGGTTAGTATTGTTAGTGACCCCCTTTTTAACGTCCATCTTTAAAGATGCGAAATCATCGACTCCTCCCGCTCTGGGAGACTCTAACTGACTAAAACCCATCCGTGTTTTTCTTTGCATTCCAGGGCCGCGGTGCTTCTTTCGAACAAATCCCGCGAGAAGAAAATGAGATCAAATATATAACGCCATCTATGGAATATGATGTAGAACTGTCAAACTTTAAGTGCGAGGTTCGTTTTTAGGGTTCCGTACTTCAAAAGGAAAAAAACTAAACCCTTATAGGATCACTTTAGTGACTGTCCGTCCGTCTGTCTGTCAAGATTCTTTATCACGGGAATTCGTGGAGGTATCGAGTTGAAATCATATAAGTACTCAAAACTACAGTCCTTTGAAGCTGTGCAATAATCAAACTTCTAAGTTAACGTTAAATAAAGATACGGTCGTTGATGCTACAAAAAACGTACATTTCGACACTCTCACGGGAATCAAAATTTATAGGGTATTTTCCGTTGACGTAGAACTTAAAAATCTGAAAACAACACATTTAATGTAATTAAATAAATACCTAAAATAAATATAGACTTTATTTCAATTAACATTTTGTACCTACCTACAAATTTGAAGGGAACCCTCGGTGGGCGAGACCAACTCGCACTTTTCCGTTTTTTTTTTTTTAATGTTTAGATATCGGAGTTCATTAGGAACGATAATTTTTTACTTACATTTTTAACACTTTAAAAATACGATGGTTTTTTATTCCTTGAAAAGTACCACTACTTACTAAAAAATATGTTTTGGTGTAATTCTCATGCTGTTGGTAGTACTATTTCGGTCAATAGATGGCATTACGGGTATCGGCATTACTTTGTAGATAAGGTGAATTCCTCTTATACATTGCAACAATTCCTATTAAGTTTATGTGTAAAACTTATCTACATGAGATTTTGTACTTTTTTAACGTGATGTGACGTGATGTAACGAAAATTGGTTCTGTTAATTATACTTTAAAACGCTGGCTTTTATGTTTTGGCAAACTAAATTATCCTAAATAAATCAATAACATCTTATAAATATTTAAAAATATTAGGTAAAATAAGAATGTATAAAAGTTAGGAAATGCATAAATTAAATTAAATCCGAAAATAAATTTATATACGGAGGATTCAAACCGGCACCATGTCGTTCGGAAGGCAGTCATCAAACCGACAGGCTATGACTGCTATTGGAAAGTTAGAGTCTTATTTATGTCATGGTTTTTCACTGCTTACCTCCCTAAAGGTGTAGCGTAATGTTAATTATTGCTAAGGTTAGACCCATAAGTATATACAATTTTGTAACATGTTGTGGCTTCTTATAACAATTCCTCGCTGAGCTATTGGGAGAAATGTAAATTTATAAGTCAAATGTTATTCTTAGTACGCAAAAACTAATTTTTATTATTAGTTTTGCAATATTATTGTGTAAAAAACCAGTTCAAAAGATAAAATAAATACAAAAATATAATCTGTTTGCGGGGTTCGAACCATGTGCATTTTCTCGTTCAAAACACACATTTTTGACTATTGCTCGACCTCCATAGCACATAGCGTGATAATGTATAGCCTATATGTTGATCAAACCTATAAGGATTATTTATGCAAAATTTGAACAAAATCTGTTCAGTAGTTTTCGCGCCAATCGTAAACACACAAGTTCAGGGTTTACTGTTTTATTATATGTATAGATAGAAGATATAATAAAACAGTAAACCCTGAACTTGTGTGTTTACGATTACTTATTATCTATATGTATAGATAGAAGATATAGATAATAAGTATGCGCTTAGTAAACCAACCTCCTTAGCGTATCCTTTTGGATAAACGGCTCCATTTTGGTAAAACAAAGTGAGTCTAATCTTTTTCAAACGCAAGGCCGCTTGTGAAATATACGTCAATTGTGAGACGCCGTAGCCGACAACACTGAGAACAGCTTCTGCTGCTCGCTCTACATCGTATCACCACCAATTAATCGTCTTCACAGAGCCCGATGAAAAAAAATCCCTCCACAGGTTGAACCTACACTTTTTGTATTATTTCACCACACAAACACAGAACTATGTATTGTAGCTTTACTGAACAAGGCTCTGCTTAATAAATCTTGGATTTCATGATGTTTTTAAGGATTAAATAGAGAATAAATTAAAAAATTGAATCTGCAAAAGCTAAAATTTTCCTTCAACTTTCGATCTCAAAATAATTAATAACAATAATAATAATAATATCCTTGGACATTTCACACAACGCCATGTAGTCCCAAGCTAAGCAACTTAATGTTTGTGTTATGGTAACGAGATGGCTGATAAACTACTTATATACATTTTTTATTTGTAAATACATACATATTATAGATAGAAAACACCCAGACTCGGAACAAATACATGTAGGCCGTACAAATATTTGTTCCGTGCGGGAATCGAACCCGCGACATGGTTACTTCAGTTTTGACGTTGTTATATTTAGCAGAATACCGTTTTTGTCTCATTTTCAAATGTCGTTCAACTTTAAAAATAGCAGAATACCGTTCCAGTACATTTTTTTGTAAAATTCAATTCGCAATATAATCGCATGAAACATCAACTTTGGTTGTCCTTTTAAGTTTAGCAAAATACCTTTTTTGACATTTTGACATTGAGATGCGAATGCGACTTGAATTTGAACGATTTTAAATTAGTAGAATTGGCCCCGACCATCTGTTAACGTAATCGTATTTTTTAACGTTCGTTAACGCTGACACATTGTGTATTAACTCAATTTTATCTATTTAACGATAGTTAGCACCATTTTTAACGTTTACGTGTGCGATAAGTGAACCTGAAACAACCCGCCCTAAATTAATAAGCGTAAAGAGTTGAATGTTAACGTTTCAAGTTGTATTTTATGAAAACAAGTTGTATTTTAATGAAAAACGTTATACTTTAAACAAAGTTTACTTCGAACGTTACTTACAGCTCAGTTTAGTTTCACTTTGTAATAACGCACAATATTTATTTCCTAAGTTTCAAACTAATAAGATTTCCTTCAACTGGCTTCACTGTAACTTCAAATGCACATACTAAATTGTTGATGTCTCCAGTAATATAGTAACGCCGTAAAATATGCGCCAGTACAATCTTCATCATCATCAGAGTGTATACTTTGCCTGGAAAAATAAAACATACACTTGTAGTCTTAGTGTAAGATTTTGTATACATATAGTTGATCGCGTTTCAAACGTAAACGTCGACATACCAACTTTTGGCATGAAATTAAGATTTGACACATTTTTAACTCGAAGTTTTCAATTCAGAAACGGGCCCGTAGTGGTTAATTATGGTAAAGAATCTGCGTGGCTTATTCTCAGCAGCTCCAAAATGTATTGTTCTCCAAACAATTTCTCTGCATGCATTGGTTCCCAAGAGCTCCAAATAATTTAAATTACAAATTGCACGAAAAAGAGAAGACCATTAATTTTAGTTCTTTAACTTCATATTGTTTGACGTGAAGTCAATTTGTGATGGCAGGAAATGTTTTGTGAGATATTTTTTCAATTTTACAATAAGTATTGATTAGTGAAAATATTTACCACGAAATTATAACATAAATATTAGCAATTTGCATTTTGTTAACCTTACGCAATTTGGTTTGGAGCAGCTGGGAACAAAATTATGGAACGCCTGGGTAAGTCATCTGGGCAAGCGTTTGAGTACAAACCTATGCAGTTTCGCTTCCCGATGCCGAAAGCGGCAAAAAGGTTCGATTGATCTGGCAAGTTGGCAGGCTCCAGCCATCGTTCCGGTCTGAAGTGATCGGCGTCTGCACCCAACAGGGGGTGACGGCTGAGACCAAACAACCCTAACATGCAAGTACTTCCAGCTCGCAACGTGCAGTTCTCTGAAAATACACAAAGTCATCGGATTATTGCATACTCGGCAGAAGAACTGCGTTGCGAGACTTGTGAATTTTTGTACAATTTATCTTTATTGAAATAACGATGATATAAAAAGTAGGCAAAGAAAGTAATAATTATTTGTAAAAATTAGGCCTAGCAGGTCCAGTGGTAATGTGCCTGAAGAGCTGCCGATATCGCCACACTGTATGACAATGCTTAACCGCAGTACAAGGTGAGACGTCAATAAAAGGCGGTGGTTAGCGACAAACTGTTTAATCGTTATCTAAAATATAAACTAAACTAACGTCTGCTAAAATAAACTTGTTTAAACTAATCTAATCTGAATTATTCAAACGTTTAGCTCGATTGTAGGCACGCAGTGCTCGAGCCGATAAACTAGGCGGTGTCGGTTCTGGTATAGGCGAACGCTTTACTGACTCAGCTTTAGTTTCTGATGGCGTATTCGCAACCTCACCGTCCCCGCCCGATGCATCCTCAAAACAATCATCGTCGGCTCCCTTATCGACCGAAGGTTCAGGATTCTGAATTTCTTCGTCTACCCCGCTCATTCGAGATAGAGAGTATCTGTTTTTATTATTTTTTAGTGGGATAATTTGGTCCGCATGACGACGCCATTCTGCCCCGTCTTTCACATTAACTTTGTATGATACGGGGCCAGTCTTTTTAACAACCGTAGCTTCGGTCCATTTGCCCCCCCTTGCTGTATAGTCACGAGCTAAGACCGATTCCCCCACATCGAAATTCCTATCAGTACCAGAGACGCGCGCGACTTGGCGCTCCTGCTTGGCGCGCACCGTTGCTGCTACGTCCGGCCGCAGCGCATCCAGTCGGCTACGGAGTCGCCGCCCTTGCAGCGCTACTGCGGGTGATACCCCGGTCGTCGCGTGCTGCTTACAATTGCGATATTGTTACAAGAATTTACACAGAGCTGCGTTAACGTCCTCATTTTCGTACAACGCTCTTTTGATCGCTTTTTTTACTGTTTTAACAGCGTTTTCCGCTGCGCTATTTCCCTGCGGCCTATAAGGAGACGACGTTGTATGTTTAATAAAGTTATTTTCACAGTTAACTTTAAATTCTTGAGATGCAAATGGTGGTCCGTTATCGGTCACGAGCTGTGATGGCAAGCCAAAACGAGCGAAAACACCTCTCAATACTTTAATTGTTGAGACAGCATTTGTGCTTTTTATTGGTAACGCCTCAATCCACTTTGAGTGTGCGTCTACAATAACTAAATATCTAACGCCTCCACAATCTGCAAAATCGGCATGTACACGCTGCCACGGGTACAGCGGAAACTCCCAGGGGTGTAACTGCGCATGCGGTGGTGCGTCGCGTAATATACGGCACGCGGCGCATGATTTACATAACTCCTCTATATCCTTATCTAAATTCGCCCAATAAATATAGTTTCGTGATACGCTTTTCATCTTATTTATACCTAAATAACCCTCGTGCACTTCTTCCAAGATTTTCTTTTGTAAGGCATAAGGCACAACAATTCTGTATTTGAAAATGACACACCCCTGGTCTACCACTAAATCTTGTTTTCTAGAAAAATAAGCCTTTTCCGCATCACAGCTCGGGGCCGAAGGCCAGCCAAAATGTGCATAACCTTTAATCCTACTTAGTAACGTATCGCGTTCTGTCTCTTTTGCAACATCCTTATAACAAATAGGCAGAGCTGCCTCAACTAGATTAAAATAATCCACGGTTTCTGCAGCCACAAAGCGACCCTCCCAAGGTAACGGTAATCGTGATAAGGCATCAGCCGGACCGTTGTCCGCCGATCGCACGTATTCTATACGGAAATCATATGCGGCTAGTCGTGCCGCCCATCTTTGCAAACGACTGGCAGCCGTTTGCAGAATTCCTCCCTTTTCCCCAAAAATATACGTCAGCGGCTGGTGATCAGTGCGCAATGAAAATCGCCTACCAAACAAGTACTGATGGTGTTTTGTGACACCGAAAATAATAGCCAATGCCTCCTTGTCCAATTGGCTGTGGTTGCGCTCGGGCGCACTAAGCGTTCGCGAGACGCAGCTGACGGGCCGCTCGCTTCCGTTCTCATACCGATGAGCCAGCACTGCGCCCAGTCCGTACGCGCTACTGTCCACCGATAACACGAGTTCGCGCCCCTCTTCATAGTGTGCCAGTACACGTTCACTCAGGAGGTTTCGCTCTGCTTCCAAAAAAACCTTCTCACATTTCGTGTCCCAATTCCAGCGAACCTCCTTTTTTAATAAATTATGCATCGGTTGCAGTAAAGTACTCAGATTTTGAATAAATCGCCCATAATAATTTACCAATCCAAGAAAACTTTTAAGTTGAGTTACGTTTTCCGGTCTCGGTGCGCTGGAAATGGCCTCTAGTTTCTCCGGATCAGGCCGCAAACCATCTTTATTAATAATGAAGCCCAAATATTTAACACTATCTTGTAAAAATCGACATTTACTTAGCTTGACCGTAAGTCCCATATTACGTAATCTATTGAGTACAGCTCGCAGATTCTTTATGTGTTCTACCTTATTTGAGCCGGACACACAAATATCATCTAAAAACACTACGCATCCGGGCACCCCGCGCAGGGTTTCCTCCATGATCTTTTGGAATTTCTCAGGGATACAGGATAAACCGTACGGTGTGCGTTTATAAACATATGTACCCATGTGTGTTGTAATCGCCGTATACGGTTGGGAATCATCGGTTAGAAAACATTGTTCATACGCATGCCTTAGATCGATTTTTGTAAATTGCTCCCCGCCGCTAAGATTTGCAAATAATTCTTCAATTCGCGGTAACGGATAATAATCCCGTTTTAATTTGGGATTTATAGTGACCTTGTAGTCACCACAAATGCGTATACTCCCATTTTCTTTGACAACAGGTACGATTGGAGTCCCGTAATCCGAATAATCTACGCGGTATATGGTGCCATCTTTCTCTAACCGTTCCAATTCCCTTTCAACTCGTGCGCGGAGTGTCAGCGGCATAGGTCTCGCTCGCACATAAACCGGTTCGTTATCTGCCAGCTGTAGTCGGATGGGCTGTTTACTTGTGTGCTTTATTTGCGTAATTTTTAAAACGCGCATCCATTCTCGTCCCAATAAGCACAGTATAAAATATGGACAGTACGGAAACTACCTACAAACGCTCGAAACGGAACACTCACACAAACATGCGCACCGACGAGACTTTTCGGTGCCCGTCACGGTACTCTCAGTAGTGAGTGCCGCCGGCCGCGTCAAGACGAGTTTAGCCCCCCGAGATCTTTTTAAAAATGCCACGAACGTATATATTATGCGTAGTATACGGCTGTTTGAACTCTGCATCATCACAACCGGAGCTAACGTATTTTAAACTTCCTGCTGATTTTGAAAGGTGAGAATCATTAATGACATTGTTATTTAATCGTTATAGAAGTCATAAGTCCGTGTGATCGATCAAAATGAATTCGTGAATTCAAAACTATCAGGTACTACTACTTCTTGTAAATCCAAGATGGCGCCGGCTATAGGTATATTTTTTTGTCATGGGTGTCGTTTTCACGGTTTTCGAGGGTGTTGAAGCCAATAGTGATGTCAAAACGTGAATCCAAGATAGCGGCTGCAATAGGTACCAATTTTTTCATCATGGGTGTCGTTTCCATGGTTTTCGAGGGTGTTGAAGCCGATAGTCATGTCAAAACGTGAATCAAAGATGGCGGCTGCAATAGGTATCAATTACTTAGTCATGGGTGTCGTTTTCATGGTTTTCGAGGGTGTTAAAGCCGATAGTGATGTCAAAACGTGAATCCAAGATGGCGGCAGCAATAGGTACCAATTTTTTCGTCATGGGTATTATTTTCATGGTTTCCGAGGGTGTTGAAGCCGATAGTGATGTCAAAACGTGAATCCAAGATGGAGGCTGCAATAAGTACCAATTTTTTCGTTATGGGTGTTGTTTCCATGGTTTTCGAGGGTGTTGAAGCCGATAGTCATGTCAAAACGTGAATCCAAGATGGTGGCTGCAACAGGTATCAATTTTTTTCGTCATGGGTGTCGTTTTCATGGTTTACGAGCGTGTTGAAGCCAATAGTGCTGTCAAAACGGGAAACCAAGATGGCGCCCGAAACGTTTTCGTCCAACAGCGGCTCGCGTTCGCTCCCGCCAAAACTTGTAAAAGGATACGCCGTAATGACAAAGTTAGTGCGACAAGTTGTTGTATGTTAATATTAAATTGCTTTCCGTGTTTAAACTATCGTCTTTTGTCGAGATTAACCAACGCCATGAGATTACCTATTTAAATTGTAATTGTAAGCTAGTTATTCAAATTCGATTGATTGATCACTACAGAACAAAAATTAAAAAAAATAAAATAAACAAAAACATTAAAAGTGACAACCCTATTGCTTCAATGGAGCGTAGGTATTTATATTCTCAACTACGCTTAGTTTCCGTACTGTCCATATTTATACTGTGCAATAGGGGTCGTGCGCCGCCTTGTATGACGTAAAGACGCAATGACGTCTCTTTGATTTTCCCTAAACAGACATCTACTTCAATGTACCCCGTTACATCTACCTAATGACTCAATTCGCGAGCCCGAATAACAACGTAACAATAAATTGTCCGCGACAACTTTCTTATGCGAAAACATCTTTTTGTACATTTCTTCACTTATAGCCGAAATGCGGCTACCTGTGTCCACTTCACATTTAATGTTAATGTTATCAATCGTTAATTGAATAAAATATGGTTTTTTACCTCGAGCTGCAACTTCAATGTTAAACATACCGTCATCCGACTCATCTTCGCTGACGTAATTTTGCCGAGCACCTTTGCCACGTGCTTGTTTACACATCACCTTTAAATGACCTTTTTGACTGCACTCATCACAATTATAGTTTTTGAATCGGCATCGATCAGCCATGTGCGCCTTGCCGCAACGCCAACAAAATAGCGCGCGCGAGCTCGTGGGCCCCGCGCCTGCGCTGCCTGGTCCTGCGCCTCCGCTGCCTGGTGCTGCGCCTTCGCTGCTTGCGCTTGCGCCTGCGCCTGAAGCGCGCGTCTGGCGCCCGCGCTGGCCGGCTCGTCCGCCGCCGCCGCGTGCGTGGTGCAGGCCCTCGCCCGCTACCCCTTTTGAGTCCGTCACTGTAACCGCCGCCGTGGTGCTGCCGCTCACCTCAGCATGCTTTTCAGCAGCTTCTAGAGCCAGAGCTAGCTCCACCGCCTCTTTGTATTGGATTTTCTTTTCTGCAAAGATTCTAGACCGCATCACATCACTTGATAAACCTGACACGAACTGGTCCCGCAAGTTTTCTTCTAGAGTTGAACATGAATTGCATTTGCCGAAGTTGCACGTCGTCGCGAGATGTTTTAATGCTTGTAAGTACTCAGTCAGCGACTCGCCGGCTCGTTGCCTTCGCAACCTGAACACGTGGCGCTCCGCGATCTCTGAACGTTGCGGCTCCAAATGTTCCGTTACCAGTATTACCAGCTCGTCATAAGTTTTCCTCTCTGGGAAACTGGTTGCACACAAATCACACATTAACGCATAAGTTTCTTCACCGACCACAGTTATTAACATGGACACTTTTACGTCATCCTTAATATCATTTAATTTAACGTACTGGTTAACGCGGCGAACGTAAGCTGGCCACTGGTTGGAATTTAAATTAAATGGTTCAATTTTTCCGATCGGCATTATCTTGCACTCCACGTTCAATAATGTTTAAAAAAAAATCACAGATCCGACATTGTTTATATTAACACCATATCTAAGTACTTCGGTCGTCACAGAAGGTAAAAACTAACCCTTCGATCAGGCGAAGTGTCATGTTAAGTTTTGGATAGATTAAACCGGTTGCATTTTGGGGAATGTGCGACGGATTTTCATAATTTAATTCCGCCAAGCCCGTCCTATCATCGGACTATGCGCCGACGGTACATGGTGGGAATCCCACCCACACGCACATAACGTTCCTTTTAGGAACAAATTCATTGTCCGTGCAGCTAAGGAGTGGAATTCTCTTCCGTGGGGGCCCTTACAAGATGTTGCGGGATAAGCTCCGCACCTGGGCCCCCCATTGACGCAGAGTCTCCGGCTTCAGCTCGTGGAGGACGTGGTGAGCGCTCTGTTCCCTTCGCGAGGGGTACATCCTCTTCCGCCTATGGCTCCGCCGCCTACGGTGCCGGAAGCGGACTACCAAGAGGACGACAACGACATCCCGGCAGTGACTGGGGTAGACCTGAGAGTGGCGGTACGCAGACTCAAGGCCGAGAATACCGCCCCAGGGCCCGACGGCTTGCCTGGCAAAGCCTGGGCCCTGGCCTCGGAGGATCTCGGGCCTCGACTGGAGGGGCTCTTTAGCGCATGCATAGAGAGGGGCCAGTTCCCGCTTTCTTGGATGACCGGGAAGCTGGTCCTCATCCGGAAGCCTGGGCGCCCTGCGGACTCTCCGGCCCGTGGTGTGGCTCAACTAGGTGGGCAAGCTCTTCGAAAGTGTCAATGCAAACCGCCTCGCCGAGCACCTAGCGGGAACGGGGCCGGATCTTGCGGAACACCAGTTTGGTTTCCGCAAGGGGCGCTCTATGGTGGACGCCATCATGCGTGTTAGAGCCCTCACGACGGGGGATGCGGTGTCCCGGGGTGGTGTTGTCTTGGCGGTGTCTCTCGACATCGCCAACGCCTTCAACACCATGCCCTGGAGCTGCATTGGGGAGGCACTGCGGTGCCGACCTACCTTCGTCGTGTGGTCGGGGACTACCTGTCCGACAGGACAGTCATCTACCCCGGTTACAGCGGAGAGTGCAACCGGCGAGAGATGTCGTGCGGTGTCCCACAGGGATCGGTTCTGAGGCCGCCCCTGAGGAACATCGGTTACGACTGGGTGCTGCGCGCCGACCTCCCTAGCGGCGTCAGCGTAGTTTACTACGCTGACGACACGCTGGTGTGGGCACAGGGGAGGTCGTACGAGGCGGCGGCCGAACTTATGACGCGCGGGGTTGCGATAGTTATGGAGAGGATCCGGCCGAGGAGGAGGCGGATTGGGTCTCGAGGTGGCACTGCACAAGTCCGAGGCCATGTGCTTTCATGGGCCTCGGAATGCGCCACCGTCGGGATCCTTGCTGACGGTAGGAGGGGTTCCCATCGGCGTCGAGTCAACGCTGAAGTACCTATGGCTCGTCCTCGCCAGCCGGTGGAACTTCGTGGAGCACTTCCGACGTTTGGCCCCCAAACTGGAGCGGGCCGGGGCTGCTTTCAGGCGGCTCCTGCCCAACCTGGGGGGACCAAACGCCTCCTGCCGGAAGCTCTACGTGGGGATCGTGCGGATCATGGCCTTTACGGGGCCCAGGTGTGGGCGCATTCCTTGAGGCAGTGTGCTGCCCATTATTTGAATGCGCCCCAAAAGGTGGTAGCCGTAAGGCTGGCCCGAGGATAACGCACGATCTCGCGCGAGGCGGCGTGTCTCCTTGCCGGATTGCCGCCATGGGATCTGGAGCCGATAGTCCTCGCGCGTCTGCCCGAATGGTGCGTGGAGGAACTGCGCCGGGGGGGAACTCCGCTGCCGCGGCAAATTGTCGCTAAGCGGACAGACTTCCAGCATGATCTCATGGAGACATGGAGACGGCGACTGTTGCAACCCAGTGCAGGGCACGCCCGCGCCACGATAGTGGCGATAAGTTCCTTCTTTGAGGAGGGGCTTGAGAGGCGCCACGGCGTCCTCACCTTCCGCCTGACTCAGGTCCTCACCGGACACGGATTTTTCGGGAGGTACCTGCACCGAATCGGGCGGGAAGAAACGCTCGGGTGCGACGATGGAGCACACTGTGCAGGTGTGCCCCGATTGGGCGCACCTCTCGAGTGCCCAGCCCTGGTCCAATCCATGGTCCGGAGCAAGATGGAATGGGACGCCGTCACTTCCTTCTGCGAAGCAGTTATGCTAGCGAAGGAGGTGGCGGAATGGGAAAGGGAGAGAACCTCTCGTCCCGACTGCCGCGGGAGACGCCCCGGGCGTCGGGGGCCACCGTAGGTGCGGGCCTGTGGACGGTGAGCTATGGGCAAATCGCCGTCCGCCCGGCTTATGACGACAGGACGTGTTGACGGCGCGTTCGTGTTCCACGCGCGCCTCAAAGAGAGTCAGCACACAGAGGGGCCCTAAAGGGCCGACGCCTGCCGGAGTTGCGGGACTATTCGAAAGAGATAACCCGGCTCCGGAACACAAAGGGCAACGAAGGAAAATGGATAAGTTTTAGTCAGTAGAAGTCTGACACTCCCTCTCGCTCCGCCCAGTACGGGAGAAGTCATTTGATGATTTCCCATACCTAAACAAAAGGATTCTCTGCCAGAGTCTGCGTTTCCTGACAGCTGCAACCTGAGAGTCTGTAAGTCAAGAGTAAATAGGTTACTTCTAGGCACTCGTGCTACATCTTCAACCACATCATCGCTTACCACCAGGCGAGATAGTTTTCAAACGCGTGCCTAATGCCTATCAACAAGTTACGAGCATTCGGACACTACGATCCGAAAATTTCAACCCCAACCGGATGAAGTGGATACCTGAGAATCGCGAGCAACTTCACTATAGTGGCAGCAAAGAGAGGAACAAAAAAGAGGGCCAAGACAGAGGGAAGCAGCGAGGCCGACAGTAGTAGATGTCGACGGGCAAGGTGCCTAAGTTTACGACGGTAATGCGTGAATCAAGAGCCCCGAGTCCCATTTACAGTTCTGTACTAATCTGCAGAGTGGCTCATCATTAGTTAAATTACACATTAAAGATAACAGTTAAGTAGGTACGTACTCAGTACAACATCTTTGTCAATGTTTCTTCCGATAATAGCAACGCTGGGATACAATCTTAGTACCTCTTTGATCACCGCATCCAAGTACACGAGGTTTGGCAGATCATCTTTCGTTATAACATCTTTATTTTCAAGAACTTCTTGTATCCTGTAATGAATGAAAAATTTATCATTTGTGATTTATTTTGTCCGTTTTTGGAGAGTTGTTTTTAAAGTGCAGTACGGGCCGCGACTTGTAAGCTGTAATGTCACAGTATCGATTCCCAGGTAGGCATTTTACTTTTGGTAAATTACAATTATACCCAGTGTTCTGAAATAAACTGTTGATGGAAAACACCGGAAGGCCCCAAACGCAGACTTATTGCCCATATACTATTTTGTCCCTCTTAACCTATGGTAACACTCACTCAGACTTGAACTTTGACCAACATCCAGAAGTCTAAACACAAGGTCTACCAAAAGGCATTAGTTCGTATTAATCAATGTGTTAAACTTACAGAGGTTTGCTGAACAGTGTATAAATTCCCGCAAACCTCCATTGAAAAGAGACGACGCTCCGACCAGATGGGTGTTGTGTCTGGTGGGCAACTGCCGATGGTTATTTGAACTTAAACAATTATGTTCAAATAGTGCGGAAACTTTTATACCAGGATGTACGTTAGGTACTTAGTTCCTTTGTGGCGGTATATATGCTGGATCCTATCGAAACACAATACATGCTGGGATTACATGTCTTTTGCATGCCCGACAAACTGTGGTCCTAACTACAATAGCATAAACCTGATATCTAGATACAATCAATTGGGGACAAACAGAATAGCGTCCATCCAAACGGGCAGGAAAACGCGACTGACTCAAAAAAAATCGTAAACTCCGATAAAAGCCTTCGCCCCGTAGCGGATTGCAGAAAGTAACTGAAGCCTCTCCTTTTTTATTTACAATCAACTTAAATTGTTTTATACTAATGGAGTTGGCCTTTCACTTTTACAGTTGAGTAAACACTGCCGTGAACGCATCTCAGTCATCACGCCAGCGTCTCCTAAGTCTTCTTCTTAATCGAGGAAGACCTAGGAGGCTCTCTGGCCTATGTCCTGATGCTGCTAGGTACTTACTCGTTATAAATTCTATCTTGTAGATATCGGTGTGATCCTAGAACTAACATGATAACTGTCAAAGCCGAAGATGTAGTATCGTGAGCAGCCCCTACTATAGTATCCAGGTGTTCTCTGATGTCATTTTCTGTGAAATCAACTTGTTCTTCAGCTATTTGCAGAATTCGATCCAAGAGTGGTTTAAATTTGTCTGAAAAATAGTATTTTTTGTATAGATTTACTTACAGGCTAGTGTCCGACCGAAACAAGACTTAAGACGAAACAAGTCATTAAACCGAACCACAAGATGACTAATCATCGCTCGCAGCTTACCGCCTGGCTACGAGAACTGGTGACGTAAATGGCGGTGCGTCTAGCGGCTTCCATATGGCACAGTTTCCAGCCCACGGGCAGTAGCATTTACCGCCGCGAATGAAATGTCTTCATCAAAGTTATCTAGATATTGCTTGGAAAGTACGTACCTAGTAGTGTTTGGTTCAAGACATAATATTTGGAAGAAAATGAGGAGAAAATATTTTGAATAAGAATCGGGATGGAGAATTCTACAAATAGTACGAAAAATACTAACTATCCCCAGATTTTTTTTTTTTCAATTATACACCTGGCGGCCGCCGGTCACCGTAGGCGCGGGCCTGTGGACGGTGAGCAATGGGTAGCTCGCCGTCCGTCTTATGACGACAGGCCGTGTCGACGGCGCGTTCGTGTTCCACGCGCGCCTCAAGGAGAGTCAGCACACACCCGGGCCCGAAAGGGCCGACGCCTGCCGGAGTTGCGAGACTATTCGAAAGAGCTACAGCCTGCTATAGCTATCAGTTTTAGGTTTGTTTTGACTTAAATGTACCTTGGCGGTTGGGAGTGTCATGCTCACTCAAAAGCCTAACTGATGATAGCGTATGTGTTGGATCATTTGGCTCCATTCAAAATGGTTGAGACGAATGGGCTTGGCGCTACGTCGTGTTCGTGAACGGGCGCCATCGCGTCGGTTGGGACTGGTCATTTCTCAGCTGCCTTGGTTTAATTAATTATTTGAATTGTTCGTCTTTTATTCTAGACGCTTTTATTTTGCTCGTTTTTTACATCGTTTTCACATGTAGGTACCTATGCATAATTTCAACACGATGCACGATGTAAAAAAAGACTTTGTAACAATTTATTATTTTTAAAAGACTGTCCGTGGAGTTTCGGCACGTTCTTCTCCATAGAGATCTACGCTTTGGAACGTGCAAATAGCTTCATATTTTTGGACTGACCGACCTTGAAAATTTAAAAGTGCCTGTTAATGGTTTAATTGAAATAAATGCTTGAGTTTGAGTTTGACGTCTTAATATAGTAAAATTCTCCCAAAAATCATGATAATTATGCAATGGTAACCCAGTAATGATCAAATAAACTTACTTAGGACTTAGAGTTTTCTTTAATTTTCTCCGTTATTAAGGACAACCGATCTTTCCGACATCTTGTGGTATAGATATCGCGGACTCAGTAGGATATCTATGCTATAATAATGTACGGTGAAGTTTATCAGCACAATAAAGTATGGGCGTAAGTTGCCGAGGTTGGTCTGTGGATGGGTGACCATCTTAACATAGCGAGTTTCTTCCGTGCCTCGGAAAGCACGTTAGGCTGTTAGTCCCGGCTGTTATTTGGAGATCTTTGGCAGTCGTTACAGACTGTCAGAAGCCAGAAAAATATGACACCAGTCTTGCCAAAGTGTACACTCTTATCCAGTTAATGGGTTGTGGAGGTCTGATAGGCAGCCGCTCCATGTAAAATACTGGTATTCAGCTGATTCCGGTTAGACTGGAAGTCGACCCCAACATAGTTGGGAAAAGGCTAGGCAGATGATGCTTACCAGGTGTAGAGTCGTCGTTCATATTTGTCTTCAACTCTGATCTTCTTTTATGTATAATCTGAAAGTATTTCAAAATTAAGAAAAGGGAATCGATTGTATGCTCCGCAAAAATGTGCTTAGCTGTTTTAAGGAAAACCTAACGTTGACTCTTTGAAACAAAAATTGCAGAAATTTTGAGATAAATATTAAAATAAAATTTTAAGCAAACCCGGTAAAGTTGTAATGAGTGTGAGAGTTGAGATCCGTGTGGTCAGTATGTATTTCTGTAGCAATCGCAAATTAAACTAAGTAACCTATTTTAAAATTGGATACGTATTTTATTTAATGTACGATTGACACAAAGCTGGTATGTGTTGATGTGACATAGCGGTAAGTTCTTTCTAATAAATATGTAATATTATTCCTCTGTGACCATGACTGGGATTCGTCCAGTCATGATGGTCAATATACAATTAGCCAAGTACGCAAGAATTTATTACAACGCACAAGAGTGTGCTTAAATGGGGCGCTTTCTGCTTTTTGACTCGGGAGTCTGAAGGAAAGACAATCCAACACGCCGAGCTATAGCTTGGGCGTAGGAACAACGGATTTTCAAGGCATTGGATTTGTAGACCACTACTGAGAAATTCTTATAGAAAACTTTATAACACTTTGAAGGACCTGAGAACCGAAGCTAGGTTACCCCACGGTTAGCAGTTGCGCTTGAACGGAGTAATACCAAACGGGATCTTAATAGTAATAAAAAGGGTCATGTAAATAAGCATAGTACACTATCCAAGATGTTCTTCACTGTCTTCAAAAGTAAAGTTTGTTTGCGTTTCATTGCACTCCAGTCGAATAAGAACTGTAAATGCAACCACACTTTGGTTCCTCGATCAGTATAAAGGGCTAATAATTCTCCAACTGCTTTTGCATAATCTGTATCTATTAAGTATTGATCTTGTGTATTCAGTCCGAGCGAAGTCCCTGGAAAAGAGAAACATTCCTCTCTTTAGTCAAGTGAGTCGTTATGAAGAGTGTATCGGAGGCCATTTGGAGGTTAAGAGGAGTGTAACTAAGTTCAAGCTCGGCACCAGAGAGGTACAAAGCCAGACACTTTTATATCTGAACTATCAACTGAAGTGAAAAAGCCTTTGATGAGGTGGACCTTTTGCACCTTCACATGCGCATTTGCCATGCCAGGCAGGATACAGGCAAAATCCTATCACAAGTAGTCGTAAGTAAATCCATGTCAGTACACATGCTCCTCTTCAAATATATTCAGATCTAGATAATACTTACGAGTAACAGTAGACAGTGTATAGTTTACGAAGAACTGTCGCACATCAAAAGGGTCTTTTCCCGCTTTAGAAGCTAATTGATTGACAAGACTCCTAGCTTGCACGTTCATTTCATTTACGTATGTATTAAGTACTTGTTGATTGAACGCTGGATTTAATAGTTTGCGGTGAACTTTCCAAATAGATGCTGAAACAAAAACGAACCACGTGCTATAGTTTGACCGCAACCGCTGTACCTTGCCACAGGTACGCGACCGAAGTTTGGCATAATTACGCCTGCAATGATATTTGAGTTACTGACAACACATTATGCCGAAATTACGTTGCGTTATAGCGTACAGCCGAACTTCGGAACTGTAGAACAATGTTTCCCAAACTGTGGGTCGCGACCCACAAGGAATTTTAGATGGGCCATGAAAGAGTGACAAAAACTTGAGAGGTGTCAAGGGACACCCGGATGGAACGAAGTTCCTTTTTTTATTATGTACAAAAACCTGTATACACTCAACAAAAACAGATTAGTATCTAATATCCTATGAATTTCGATTCTGACTTTGACTTCTGGCTTTGACTTCTGACTTTGTCTTCTGACTTTGACTTCTGACTTTGACCAGTCTTCTGACTTTGACTTCTGACTTTGACTTCTGTCTTTGACTTCTGACTTTGACTTCTGACTTTGACTTCTGACTTTGACTTCTGACTTTGACTTCTGACTTTGACTTCTGACTTTGACTTCTGACTTTGACTTCTGACTTTGACTTCTGACTTTGACTTCTGACTTTGACTTCTGACTTTGACTTCTGACTTTGACTTCTGACTTTGACTTCTGACTTTGACTTCTGACTTTGACTTCTGACTTTGACTTCTGACTTTGACTTCTGACTTTGACTTCTGACTTTGACTTCTGACTTTGACTTCTGACTTTGACTTCTGACTGACTTCTGACTTTGACTTCTGCCTTTGACTTCTGACTTTGACTTCTGACTTTGACTTCTGACTTTGACTTCTGACTTTGACTTCTGACTTTGACTTCTGACTTTGACTTCTGACTTTGACTTCTGACTTTGACTTCTGACTTTGACTTCTGACTTTGACTTCTGACTTTGACTTCTGACTTTGACTTCTGACTTTGACTTCTGACTTTGACTTCTGACTTTGACTTCTAACTTTGACTTCTGACTTTGACTTCTGACTTTAACTTCTGACTGAGCTGCGGTTGAATAAGCCACCACACACGGCAACGGTGGGCGGGATTCCATAATGGCTGGAGCTATTTTTGGCAAACGTAGTTTCAACGAGTCCGAATATGAAATTTTACAAATTGTTATTATTGACAGGAGGATTGACACCATTATTCGACTTGAATTTTTCTAATTCGCGTTCCGTTTGGGCTAACTAACTAATACTCTAGAAAATATTAATTGAGACATTCTCCTTCGCCTCGCAGAAATCCGAAAAATGGGGTGTAAGATCAAAAAGTATAGTGACTCTATCTTTTGCTACATCGGCGAAACTAAAGGACCACATGGAGTGGGATTTCTTATCAAGAAAAAATATAAAACCAAGATCACCAACTTTATAGGAATCTCTGAAAGAGTAGCACTTTTACAAATAAAATTCGAATGCATCTCCTTACCAATAATCCAAGCATATTCACCGACGGAGAGATCAACAGAAGAAGAAATTGAAAAATTTTACAAAGACATTGAATATGCTCACACCAAGACGGAAGGAAAGGTCATAGTAATGGGAGATTTTAATGCGAAAACAGGTTGTCCAAAAACAAATTATTATCCAATAATGGGAAAATATGGTTACGGTGTGTGCAATGAAAGAGGTGAACGTCTCTTAAGTTATGCTTACCAACACAAACTGTCAATAATGAACTTATTCTTCAAAAAGAAAGAGAGCCGCAGATGGATATGGTTATCACCCGAACAAAAAACTAAGAATGAAATAGATTTTATAATGATAAATAACCTTAAACTGATAACTAATATAGAGGTACTAAGCAAATTCAAATTCTCTTCCGATCACAGATTAGTGAGAGCAACATTACTTTTAAGTCGTCCAGTAAAGAGCAGAAAAACCTACACAACACCATTCAATATCCCCAAGACAGAAACAGAAAACAAAAACTACATCGAAAATCTACGAACACACACAGAAAATATAGAAACAGACTGTATGGATATCCAAACATGCTATAATATCCTGGAAAGAGGCATAACGGAGAGCTTAAAATACAAAAACGCTACACATCCTCATCAACACAATATTTTCTCTAAAGACACAATCCAACTTATAAAAAGGCGCACGGAACTACTACATACAAAGAATAAAACCAAAGATATGAATGAAGAACTTAGCAGAATATACAAAGAGACCAATAGGTCAATCCGTAAGGACTACAACAACCACAGATACGAGATTATTTCAAGAAACATCAAGAATTTTAGAAGTGCCAAAAAAGCCTACAAAGAGCTAACTAAACCGCAAGTCATGTATTCAAAAACTTGAGCATAACTCATTAGAAACAAAATCTAGAAGAGATGTAATTAACCATGCAACTAACTTCTACAAAAACTTATACAGGAAACAAAACAACACTGAAACGAAAGCGCAAGCAACCCATACGAACACGACTGACTGCATCGGACAAATTGAAGACTCCGAAGTTTACGAACATATAAAGAAGCTGAAGGCAGAGAAGAGTCCCGGACCAGATGGATTAAGAAATGAGGCCCTTAAAATAGGAGCACCTGTTTTAATACACCATTTTACGCAATTGTTTAATATGATACTAGACGAAGAAAAAGTGCTAAAACAATGGTGTACATCAGACATAATTCTACTCTTTAAGAAGGGAAGCCCTTTAGATATAGGGAATTATGACCCATAAGCCTGCTGGCAAGTATATACAAACTATTTTCGTCCATAATTTTAAGAGAATATCCGACGACATTGATAAGCAGCAACCAAAGGAACAAACAGGATTCAGATCAGGCTTCAGCAAAATAGACCAAATACAGACATTAGAACAAGTCATAGAAAAATACAGAGAATACGATAGACTTCTGTATGTGGCCTTTATTGACTACAGCAAAGCTTTTGACAGCATCAGCCACTGTTCAATCTGGAACGCACTAGAACAATCAAATATTAACTATAAATACATCAATATCTTGAAATATATCTATACAAATAGTACTAGCAGAGTTAAATTAGAAACTAGAGGAGAAGAAATAAACATAGAACGAGGAGTTAGACAGGGAGACCTTCTATCCCCGTAGTTATTTATAGCAGTACTTGAAACTATTTTTCAAAAACTAGACTGGAAAAACAGGGGAGTCTACATAAATGGACACTATTTAAGCCATCTGCGATTCGCTGATGATAATTGTTATAATTGCTGAAACTGCCAAAGACCTAGAGGAAATGATGAGATCACTGGACTGCGAAAGCTCCAAAATCGGCCTAGAGATGAATGTAAATAAAACTAAGATACTAACCAACAATCACGAGCGCGAATACATCTACTTGGCGAAGCAAAACTCATTCAAAACGTCAAGTAACGAGGAAGCAGTAACAAAAAGAATTAACGCAAATCCTAAAAGGTAACTACAGCTTGCACATGAAAAGGACAATATTGGATTAATGCCTATTACCCTGCTTGTTGTATGATTGCCAAACTTGGATATTTACAAAGAAAATAAAACAAAAAATCAAATGCAGTCAAAAAGCAATGGAAAGGAGCAAGTTGAAAATTAGAAGAATTGGAAAAAAATACAACCGACTTCCAAAAAAAAACACTACAAAGTAAAAAATAACTTTAAATTCGGAAGTCGGTGTTTTTGTTAGTTTCTTCGTATTTTGACACCGACTTCCGAATTTAAAGTTATTTTTTACTTTGTAGTGTTTTTTTTTGGAAGTCGGTTGTATTTTTTTTTGTAAAAAGTTTTTATTTTTCACTTTTTAGTGGTGCCCCGCACCTAACAACACCACTAAAAAATCGCAGAAAAGCAAAAGACGCAATTTCGATTTTCAAAGAATCATCTAAATAGTCAAATTCCAGCGATTTCGATTTGAAATCCAAAGTTCGTAATCGATTTTGATATAATTTAAATGAGACCAATCTGCAAGTATAACCTTTCAGATAAAACAAAAATTTTTCAAATCGGTTCATAATTGTCGGAGTTATGAGGTAACAAACATAAAAAAAAACAACCGAATTGATAACCTTTATATTTTTTTTAGCCGACTTCCCAAAAAGGAGGCTTTTTGGGAAGTCGGTTAAAAAACCAAACTCACCGATGCTCTCAGGCACGCACTCTCGCTTAAGTGGAGATGGGCCGGACACATCACGATACCCAGACAGAAGATGGACCACTGAAGCCACACGATGGAAAGGACCAATGGGGAAAAGGAAAGTTGGTCGACAATTATGACGGTGGGCTGATGACATAATACACGTCGCAGGAAACGACTGGATAAAGTCAGGCAAGGACAGGGAGTCATGGAAAAGGATGGAGGAGGCCTTTACCCAAACAGGGGTCCAAATCTCATAAATAACACTAACATTAATTATAAGTAACCTTTCTTAAATTTAAGCAACAACTTACTAACAAACATTGTAATATACAAGAGTGAGATCTGGAATAAATGGCTTTAATATTATTATTATTCTCGGGTACATGTTTTTTTATCTCAGCTCTTTGGCTGGTTTTGGTTACATTTACGGGCCAAGCCAAGTAAATGTAGCGTGTGGTGTGTGCTTTAATGTGTTGTTTGATGAGATACTATTTCATTTTCTTCTATCTGCATAAATTTTCTGACAATTCTACATGTGTTTAAAATCGCAGCCTTTTGCAGTGTTATATAGAGGGTGTCTTTAAGGTCTAATAATTTTAAGCAATGAAGGAGTCGGTTAGGGATAACGCCTGTGGTAGAAAAGACTATAGGAACTACGTATACCTTTATTTAAACACGCAAGCACTTATTCTCATCTCTATAAAGCACTAGTTAGATCTCAACTCGAATATGCAGTGGTGGTGTGGAACCCTTTTTATAATAAATACGTTGAGATGCTAGAAAGAGTGCAGCGCAAATTCCTTAGATCGATGCACTATAGGTGCTACCACAATTTTCCAACCTATAAAAATCTTCTTAATAAATACAATCTAATGAGCCTGAAGTCTAGACGTTTATATCTAGAAATTATGTTTCTTTCCGACGTATGCTATAACAGGTATAACTGCTCTGAGATTACTAATAAAATATGCTACTGTGTCCCAAGAACTGTTATTCGACGAGAGGTGCGCGCACGTCCTCTTTTTGCTGTGTCCCATTGCCGCACCAATGCTGGTCTGCGGGCGCCTTTACGTCGCTTGTGCAAACACTATAATGACTTTTGTTCAGAAACTACAGAATTAGACTTATTCTCAGTGTCAGCAAATAGATTTCGTTCTGCTTTGTTAAAGAAACTTAAGGATTCCGATATACAGTTATTTGATCAGTCTTGTAGTCTTACTCGCATAGATTGTTCATTAGTATAGTCATATGAATTGTATATGCTGTGGATAACGGTGTGAGTTTCACATTTTTAATATCTTTGTTTATATTATTTGCGCAGATATAATGTGTTACTGTTTGTTTGTCCCAAATAAATAAATAAATAAATACCTTCTCTTGTCGCCAGATTCTCGTTACTTCATCTTTGAGTTCTGCATATTTACTAATTTTTTCAGTTTTTTTTTGTATGTTGTGTGTATTGGGGACTGCGATGTCTATTAAGTAAGTAATTTTATGTATTTTGTCCTGTAATGTTAAATCTGGTCTATTATAATGAATGGTCTTATCGGTGAGGATAGCGCGGTCGTAGTAAAGCTTATGTGTAGTATTTTATAGAATGGTTTGTGGTGTATAATTGTAGTAAGGGGTGTTAGAACTTTGTATGAGTCCCTGTTTGACAGCTAATTTTTGGTGGATTACGTTTGCTACCTGGTTATGTCTATGAGTGTAGTCGGTCTGCGTGATTGTTGTGCAGGCGCCAGTAATATGCTGAATGGTTTCTGGCTGGATGTGACATTTGCGACATTTATCGTTTGTCAGGGTAGGGTCTTTAATTATAAACTTTCTGTAATTTTTTGTGTTAATTATCTGATCTTGAATAGCAATGATAAACCCTTCAGTCTCTGGAAATAAGTTGCCTATTTTGAGCCATTTATTGGACGCTAATTTATTTATGTGACATTGCTCTAACTCATGAGGGTGCCGCCCGTGGAGCACTTTCTTCTTCCAATTTTCAATTTTTTGTGTCTGCGGGTCTTCATTGCTTTCTGACTCTATCTGACTATTTAAATTAATCGGAGTGTAGTTGAGATCATTTGTTACTATGGCTTTATGGATGTTACTAGTGTGAGATTTTGATTGAAAGAATGTTTTTAATCGATATACTTGCTTCCGCCAAAGGTGCTGGATGTCTATAAGGCCTCTCCCTCCATGTTGTCGTTTGACGGTTAATCTTTCTATGGCTGATTTAGGATGTAAGTTATTGTGTTTTGTGAGTGTTGTTCGTGTGGTTCGTTCTAACTGTTCAACATCTGTTTTGGTCCATTTTATAACTCCAAATGAGTACGTTAGTATGGGGATAGCGTATGTATTTATGGCTTACTAGTTGATTACTGTTTATTTATAGGTAATTATTTATTTATGATTTATTATATACTATAGTGTACACCTCATAACAAATACAGGAAAAACTTTGATCAAAACAAGTGTACAATGGGCGGTCTTATCGCACAGGGCAATCACTTACAGACAACCTTTGGATGGATTTAGCGAAAGAAGTTAGATTTAGGGCGGTCAGTGTACAACATCATAAATATTATTAATTAGACACAATAATGTGAAACAACAATACAAAAGATAAAATAAGAATAATAATAATAATAAAATATATATATATCCCTACCGCAGTATCTCTACGTTGACGTCGTGGTGGGGCTTGCGCGTCCCGATGGACCTTAGGTCATACCTAGGGTGAGGGGCCAGACAAAGAGAGATACAATCCGCAAGGCAGTTTTGTGGCGAACTGTTGGGCAGTAGCGACCCCACGAACCTTATCTCCCGGGAGAAGTCTTGTTCCTCATCTACGGCTTGCCTTTATTGGCTGGCCGGAGTGAAAACTGACGAGGAACAGAGCTCCCACCTCTTCCTTGCCTTAATTGGCCGGTCTGAGTGGAGATTCGCTAGAGCATACGTGCTCGGGAGAAGGACGTATAATCCAGTAAGATGCTGGTAGGGATCTTGACCGCACTTCCGGGATTGTCCTGACAGCCGTGGTATACCTCTCCACTCCTCTAGCACCTCAGGCCATGTTGCCCCCTTGGCGCTACGTCACTTTGTGCTAGCGACCGTTTTCGGGGGCCCATTCATTGAGTGTGCAAGTCACCCCCTGCCATTTGGAGGCCGTGTATATTGTTAGTGGTCAGGCAGGGGCCAATAGTTCTATAATAAACGATTATCATTCCACTAAGCCACCCAAACCCATAGCGTTTCATTTTTTGTTTCCATATTCTGCAATAGTACTGCTCCAACCGGGGATTGTCCTTGAGAATACTTTCAGTGCATACAGGGATAATCGCCGGTTGGTGCCCCATTACATTTGAAAAGTCTAACGGGGCCTCTGCGAGTTGGTTTCGGCCCCTCGTACGCCTACCAAAGGACCGGGTCTCCAGGGGCCCGAGATAGTAAAAAAATATATATATATATATTCATTCATATATAATTATATATAGTAATAAATATCAAATATACAGTTTGGATAAAAATTATAGTGAGAGATAATGCTCCTTCACCATTTTTTTAAACGTTGGTAGCGTTTGAGCACGTCTCACATCTATAGGTAAAGCATTCCACAAACGAGCTGCTTGAATAGTAAATGATTTATCAAAGAATGATGTGGAATGCATGCGGATACTTAATTTAAGAGTTTCCGATGATCTCAAGGACCTAGAATGTGTGTCACAGAGAAACTGAAAGCGTTCTTTGAGATAAAAAGGAGTAGAAGGATTAAAGAGTACATTATAAAGCAGAGAAAGGATGTGGGCATTCCGGCGAAGGCGAATTGGAAGCCATTTGAGCTCACTCAAAATCTGAACTTCTACTCATTGTGTGTGCTACAAACATACCCACAATGAGTATTAAGGAGCATTGAAAACAATACAAACAAAATATATAACCCCTCCAGCTAAGCTTAAAAGCTTGGGGACATTAGGTAGTAGGGGTGGACTTTAGTTTCCGGTAGCACGAAGTGAGCACCAAGAGGGGTCAAAGGTGGTTCGGTTTAGGTCCCTGATTATAACGGTATCACTCTTATTAAAAGGAAGTTTATTCAATTCCGGATTTGTTTCTTCGATGCCGGAGGTCACAGTTCACATTAAAGAGGTCCGGAGAATATTGAGCAGTCTAGACGTGAATAAGGCCAGCGGACCTGATGGCATTCCAGCGAGAGTCTTGAGGCAATGTGCGCCTGAACTGTCTCCTGTGTTGACACGTCTGTTCCGCCTCTCTCCAGAAAAAAGAACGGTGCCAAAATCCTGGAAGCTTGCAAATGTGCAACCGGTGCCCAAAAAGGGAGACCGCGCGGACCCTGCTCATTACCGTCCGATCGCCATTACCTCCATCCTATGCAAGGTTATGGAAAAGGTTCTAAACAGTAAGTTGCTGACCTACCTTGAAGACAATGATCTTCTCAGTGACCGTCAATATGGCTTCCGCCGGGGACGGTCTACTGGCGAACACGGCGAAGCACTTGCCGTGTCACTCGATATCTCGAAGGCCTTTGACAGGGTCTGGCACGCAAGTCTACTCAGCAAGCTTCCTGCTTATGGCATCCCGGCTGGTTTTTGTAGCTGGATATCAGACTTTCTCAGTGAACGGTTGATCAGAGTCGTTGTTGACGGTTGCTACTCTGACCTCATGGCTATCGATGCCGGAGTTCCTCAGGTGTCTGTTCTCTCTGCAACTCTTTTCCTGCTGCACATCAATGACCTACTTCAGCCTGGTCTTGTTGGGTACGCAGATGACAGTACGGTTTCAGAGAGATACATGTCTAGCGCAACAACCAGCGGGGGTGAAGTTCGGTCATTGAGAGAGGCCATGGTAGAGCGGACAAATTTGACCTTGAGTATTGTCTCTCAGTGGGGTGACGACAATCTGGTCACTTTTAACGCCACCAAAACTCGGGCGTGTCTTTTTACCGTTAAAAGGAGTCGTTTCGCCGAAACTCCTACTTTTCGGGGTGTATCTGTTCCTGTGACTGATCGGCTCGAGCTTCTAGGAATGGAGTTGACATCCAGTCTGAACTTCGGCGCCACCATTGAGTACAAAGCCAAAACTGCAGCCAAAAAGCTGGGCATCCTGAATAGAGTGAAGCGATACTACAGGCCTGGACAGCTTTTAACCCTTTACAAAGCACAAGTCCGATCCTGCATGGAGTATTGCAGCCACCTCTGGGATGGCTCGGCCAAGTACCAGCTTGCCGCGCTTGACTCGGTGGAACGCAGAGCTAAGAGGCTCATCGGTGACGAAAAACTGGTGGATGCCAAGCTTCACAGCTTGGCTCATCGCCGCAAGGTTGCCTGCCGGTCGGTCTTCTACAGATTGTACTTCGGCGAATGTGCCCAAGAACTCCACGACCTCATTCCACCAGCACCCTTCTACCATCGGACATCCAGACGCACTGCAGCTTACCATCCCTACCTTGTTGCTATTCCACGAATTCGCACTAAGCGATTCCAAACGTCTTTTATAATACGGACAGCAAAAGAGTGGAATTCTCTGCCTGCGTCTGTGTTTCCGAACGCTTACAACCCTAATCTCTTCAAAGTTAGAGTAAACAGGCTCCTTCTGGGTAAGCTCGCTCCATCGTAGACTTTGTCTCTGTCATTTCTGACCAAGACTAAGGTCTAGAGCAAACCCATCACAAATAAAAAAAAAAAGAAGTGGATATTTTTCGAGAAATTACAAAAAATAGTTATAACCTCAAATCTGACAAAAATGAAAAACGAAACGTAATTTTGGGTGATTGACAACCAAAACTGTACCAGTATATTGTCTGTAGTATAAAATATCGTGGGGAATCGGTGAAAAGGAACGTAAAAATAAAAAATAAAACGCATTTTTACGTCAATTTTGCATCAACAAAATGACAGTGACACTGTTTCACTGTTTTTACTGTGTGTGTGTCTGTGTTAATGTGTGTGTTGTTTTCGTTGTTGTCATTTGTATTCGCCGTTAGGTCGAATCTGTCCCAAAACCGAATCAGAGCACCTTGAATCCACCTAGTCTTGTGGCTGCTACCCCTAGAGTGTTTATAAAATCCGGAGGCGCGGAGGAAGAGGCGCGAAGGGGCTGCACTTCCCGCAGCGCCGGAGACGTTCCAGAAGCGACTTTGTTGACAAAAAGTGTTTTGAGGTTAGGTTACAATAATTCGTTTTTCTCAAAAATGGTGCATTTCCTTTTCATGGGAGTGGTACCGGGGGGGAGTGAGGGGGCCTCTTGCCATGTTTGCAATATTATGCTACATGCATTCACAATCTTGCCTGCAGTTGGGCAAAGCATGTGCTGTATGTGCGGCTATGGTTATCAAAAATAACAATTCAAATTTTTTATAGAACCTGCATAGTTTTTAATATCTTCTATTCTGCTTAGGTACAACAAGCAAGGTACAACCATAACAGTCAGGGTAGATTTCATTTCTCAATTAGTCTTTATAATATTCCTTTCATCACATTGTGTAGGCCATTTAATATATTTGTGGTATATTTTATTTAGTGCCTCTGTAACTTCTATCGATCTCGACACATTCATCTGCAAAACATTATGAAGGGCACTCTATCCAACCAAATTTTTATAGGACCCTGATGCACGAAGTGCTATTAGAATCCTGCAACAAAAAACATATAACTAACATTAATCGACCTATTTCGCGTTTATGGCTATAGAATAATAAATTAATGTCAAATTCAGTTTTCTCACCTTCATTTCTGCCGAAATGGTATCATTTCGTCGCGATCTGGCCATAAGGGGAATGAGTTCGTCAATTAACCCCCTTACCGAGTCCTTTCCAAGGCGAACGTTTTTACGAATTTCGCCTCAGTATTCAGTAGCATAAGTAAGTAAAAGGGTTCGTGTTGATTCTCATCAACCGACAGGCTAAACGGCGTCTTCTGGATTCCCTGCATCTAATAGGCTAGTTCCAAAATATTTGATCGCAGTGAATACATTCTTGGATGCAATAATATTCCGTAAACTCGATTTAAAGCAAAAAGTTTTTGATACTGAGCTGTCGAATTATGAATTCAAAGTATTTAAATGCAATGTCTGCACAACCGCTAGGTTATTGTCTTCTGTGATGCACATTGACGTTCCAATGGTGGCACAGTGGTAGCTCTCTGATCAAAGTAACTGTCAAAATATTAGCAGACTACCGCATACGTCAAACATTCATCTGTCATTATGTACGAGATTACCATTCTATGCCATTTCTCTCAATGGAGTGTCAGTGGATGAACATTGGAATGTCATAGTGACGCCATTATGACACCATTATGTTAGTAGATTACCAAACATGTCAAAATCAACCATTTTGAAATCAGTGATCGACCATTCTGACACTATTGTAATAGCAGACTCGGGCCCCTGGTGTAATGTAGCGATCTCAATACTAAAGCTTCTTACGCACAGGTGGATATACTGGACTGGACTGCTTTGTTGAGGAAAAGTGTTTTTGGTATGGCACCGGTTATTTTTAACCACATTCCTAGTTCCATAAAAGAGGAACTAGTAACAAATTTCAAAAAGAAACTAACTATATTTATATTAAATAAATGCTGCAATTTCGTGTCGGATTTTCTAGCTGATAAATTTTATTTGTGTATTTAATGTTTGTATGTTTGATGATAAATTGCATCAATGCTTGTTTGCCAAAATGTAAGAATGTAATAGGATTCTTAATATTATAGTGACGACCTTATTGTAAATACCTACATACCGAGCAAATAAATGAATATTCTATTCTATTCTATTCAAACCTATCATAACTGAGTAGTTTATTTGAGTATCGGTACTGAGTTACATTTGCAGATTATATGAAGTCGGTTTTATAGACGTAGTTTATTTTTCACTAGCTGACCCACGCAACTTCGTCTGCGTCACATTTTCCATTGATGCTCGGCTCCTTTTAGTCTTAGCGTGATGATATATAGCCTATAACCTTCCCGGATAAATGGGCTATCTAATACTGAAAGAATTTTTCAAATCGGACCAGTAGTTCCTGAGATTACCCCCTACATACAAACTTACAAACATACAAACTTACAAACATACAAACATACAAACATACAAACATACAAACTTACAAATTTACAAACAAACGTTACCTCTTTATAATATTAGTATAGATGACAATTTTATTTCCTTTTCACTTACGTTCAGCTGTAATAAGTCCATTTTTGCTTTGTTCCTTTCCAAAATCGTAGAGGTAAGGTTTGCTCAGACATGAATTGGCTACTGTTAGGGCGTCGTCTGGATCGGTTACCACTGAAACAATAATACAATGCAAATAATGTGATTAATTTATTCATCATCTATAGGTAACATATTTTCTAAATATACATATAATAATGATATGAATTCCACAAGATAATGTCTGGTTGATCAGAGGACGCATACAATCTAGACACGTTAGGTCACGCGTTTACTATAGTTATATACTGAAAGTGGCAGATATGCCATTGAACGGTGGTAATGCACATGTTTAACAGGAGCGCGTACAATTGGAAGTTGTGCGCATATAGTCTCAACTATTTGGTATATGTGGAAAGGTCGTCACACTGAATTCAATCTGCCGGCAGAAATGCTGTCTACTATAATGATAGACGAATAATTACTAACTTAGAAAACTGGATAACAGTTCTGTTGACATAAGTATGTTTGTACATGAACAATAACAAAAAATGTGATTATTATCAACCCAAAATGTTGTTTTTTATAAATATGTTGTACACCTACCACAACCACAATGTAATCTTTTAACCCAAAGGATGACTGGTAGAGAATGCATTGTTGCATTAAGTCCGCCCATGTACCACTATTGTGCATAAAGTTTAAATAAATAAATGTATATATGTCGTGGATAAAGATATCATTTAATAATTAGTTGCTGATTTGAGTATTGTAGTAGTGAGTAGTGGTAAACGCCGTGACGTCAGTTGACAGTTGTAATGGCGGCACGTGGACAGAGTCGTATTCGAGAGTGGGGACTTTGCCGAGCGCACTTTTGCTCGAGACACCGACTAGAACGCTCGTCCCGAACGAAACTGTCGGTTTACCTTTTTTAATTAAATTAAACAGACTTCTTTAATAATGTTATAAATGCGAGTTCTTCTAACTCAAAAGACAGATGTGTTGCTATGGAGTTTGCTGGCCACGTCTTCTCCATAGCTAAAACACTAGGATGTGGTAACGGGCGGGCGTTTTGGGGGACTGTCTATTTGTAAAGTACTAGCACTCAGCCACAGTCAATAAAGAGAGCTTAGTACTGTATTGAGTATTTTATTCTACAATGATCCTGGTACCACCGAACCCAAACGATGATGGCGCTATCGCTCAGCCGTCGCTGACGCCTTCATGTACTTATACATGTTATTCAAACATAAAGTGTTTAGTTGAACTTTTGTTTATTGTAAAATGTCTGGCTCAACTTCGTATTACAAACTATGGTTTTGGAGCTTGATTATTTTTTTAGGTAGAGTACTCTTCTTGTAGAACACTATCACAAAGTTTCATAGCGCGCTACCACATAGTTTTAGAAAAAAAAAAACTTAAAAATTCAACTTGCTCTAACCTATTTACGAAAAAATGACATAATTTGCCACAGATAACTTAAAAAATCGGTCCAAGGTCGTTTCGTTTTACGGTCAGACTAAGTGACCACACATTTAAATGTTTTTTTTTAATGAATATAACAGTTTTTTACTTAATTTTATTTTTAAATATTTGTGCAATTATTGCGTTTTCAAATAAAAAGCAAATAATAGAATTAATTAAATAAAAAAAGGTATAAATATTTTAGCGATTGTGGGTAACGAAACGTAATTTCGGAATATTTGCGACGTTTACGTTTGACAGTTGTCATTCATCGTTTGTACTCACAGTCTGACTTAGGGGCAACCCGACACGGATAGGTTAGGTTAGAAGGAGATGGCGGGGTCGAGTGAACGAGCGAATATACCCCGCCATGCCCTTCGAGGTTTTTTTTTTACCCCCACCACGCCCCGAGCGCCTGTGGTCGCGGCGTGTGACGCAGTCTTGAGTCTATAACCCGTTACCACGCATAGAGTATAAAAAATGTATGTAAACTTTTGTACCACGGGCGCGCGCCCCTCCTCCCCCGGCCGCAGCCAAGTCTCGTAAATGGCCATAACATCAAAGCAATGCCTGTCGAGAACGTCTATCAAGTCGTCATGACCCGTACCCAATGAACCAGCATTAAGAAATCCAACTTTTAAAAACTTTTCTCTAGTCATCATGATAAAAGGTACAAAATATGTCTAAGATCTTTATTCAATTTAATAACATTCCTGCCGATTCATTAGTTTCATAATAATATATACCAATTGTAATTAAAATCAATATTAATATCATGTGAATGGTGTCAGAATTAGAACGAAAAATAGCAAAATAGCAGTAAATAATAGATTTGTAAATACAAATTTCATAAAAATAAGTAGAAGTTTTGCAATAGATAAGTGTAGGTACATATGTATAATATTGTGTTGTGTTATAAGGGTTCTTTCAATTTAGACGTTTCATGTCGGACGGCTGCCGCACGTTTACTGTGCCGCTGGTAATAACCCGCTGCCGTGCCGCTGCAGTACGGTTGCCGCCCGACACCAAACGCCTAAATTGAAAGCGTATCTGACTGCCATGCGTTTGTATGCTAGTGATGTTTTAAATTTATTTGACAGCAGTTAAGCCATGGACTCTGACGAAGAAACATTACTGTTAGTGCTCTTGTTGAAAAGTATTAAACAGAAACAGAAACAAAAACGACGGCCCCGTAAAAGAGCATCACCAATGTTTTCATTAACATGTAATTTTGGTGATTTCCATAATCTTTACCCTGGGTTAAAACAAGATCCAAGCCATCTTTTAATTACTTAAGAATGTCTAGAGAATGTTTCTACGAATTACTTGAATTAGTTGGAAGTAAAATTCAGCGGCTAGTCACCGCACTATTCAACAGCGACATGAACACGTGAAGCTTGCGACGTTGCCGTACTGTTGTCGTGCGTTCTTGGTACCGACACCGCACTGTTGCCGCACCGCGCGCTTTATATGAAAACAAATGACCGGTCGTGCACCATACGACAAACGCACCGCTTCGGCATTGCACCGGTCCGACACGAAACGTCTAAATTGAAACGGAACGGAACGTTTCTAACGAACAAAACTGTTTCTAAAAACCAGTAATTTTAATGAATTAATTATTGATTTACTTTAGGAATGATACAAAATTATTATGTATGACATGGAATTTTAATGTATGTTTATTTATATTATGACCACGAATTTTATTCTTAAACATTTTAAATTTTTAACCATTTCATTTAATGTAGACCATATTTTTTATAATTTATTAATGTATTAATGACAATTTGAATTTTAATATATTTGTTACTAGCTTCTGCCAGCGGCTTCGCCCGCGTGATCCCTAGGGAACATATTCCAGGGATGAAAAGTAGCTTATGTGCTATTCCAGACTGTAATCTATCTTTGCTCTAAATTTTCATTCGTTAAGCCGCTCTGGCGTAATTGAGTAACAAACAACCAAACTTTCACATTTATAATATTACTCGTTTGGTGTAAAGCGAAAATTATAACCATCTTCCCCTCGACATTATAATTATTAAAGGATATTGCAAACTGCGCGACGGAAGCTTAAAAAATGGAGTAACTTCTCCCGTTTTCCCAACATTTCCCTTCACTGCTCTGCTCCTATTGATTGTAGCGTGATGAAAAGTATAATATAACCTGCTCAGGAGTATGAATAATAATTGTACCGTTTCATTAAAATCCGTCGAGTAGTTTTTGTTTCTATAACGGTTATACAGACAGACAGACAAAAATTGTACTGATTGCATTTTTGGCAGCAGTATCGATCCCTAATCACCCCCTGATAGTTATTTTGGAAATATATTTCATGTACAGAATTGACCTCTCTACAGATTTATTATAAGTATAGATTAAATGGAACAATTAAGTTAATGTTTTAATGAGATTTTAAATTCTGTAAAATTTTGTAAAATGGAAATGTTTGCATGCCGAATGGTGAAATATGGCAGAACTCTGATTTATACTACTAACATCTACTTATGTATTACCCATATTTGCAAATAAATGCTATTCTATTCTATTCTATTCTATTCTATTCTATTCTACTGGTTTCCTTTTACCTTAATGAGGTGCGCCGCGAGACTCACAGATAAGAAACGATGTAGGCAGCAGCAAAGAACAAAAAACATAACATAACTATAAAAAGAATCGACACATGGTAGACCAGGCTGATCATCAAAAGTCCGCTTGACAATTTTATCAAGTACTAGTATTATCCTAAGAAAAGTAGAAGTACTAAAAAAGGCAAAAGTAAACAGAAACAAAACAGCAACATTTTTAACTAATGATTTTTCCGTCATTTAGCACGACCTCGACCGAGCTGTGAGGAAATCAGCTGTCACAGTCGGTAGAGACACGTGATGCATATACATAACCAGTTCTGAGGGGCTAGCAAGGTAAGTATTAAAAAAGTGATTATAAAATATAGTTCTGAATGAACTCCTAAGACGATGACGAACCACAGACGAACTCGCGAAGAGAGGTTTTGAGATGGTAGTGGATGGTAGACCTGTACCCACTCTTCCTTCTATCTTGCTCACATTTCGTACATGAATTCGTCAGAGATCAACTGAATTTCATGAGAACCAATGGTTCCCTGGCTATAGGTTGCGGGCTATATCAAGTTTATACCCGCGACTAACCTAAAGACTTCTCAGCCAAAATAGAAATACCCTCCGACCTCCGAATAATAAAAGATATAATTACGGGTCATTCACTCCTAAAAAAACACCTCCTTAAGATAGGCGCCACAAGCAGCCCAATTTGCAGAGCCGAGAAATCAGTTGCCCACGTCATCCTAAAAGTAAGACAGAGGCTTCCCGACGTGAACGAATTCTCGGAACGGTGAGGTGGCTCTGAGATCTGTGCATTTGGGCAGAGCTAGGCTGGCTAACTTAGCCAGGACTCTTACGCACAATGGACAGAATGGGAGACTAACATGGCGCGGATAACGGAGTCTTTACTCTACTCTACTCTCTCCGTTGCAGGGGTAGACTTCTCTTCTGGTTGGTTTTCCCATGGTCATCTTTATGTAGCTCTATCACGTGGTCACAACCCGAGCAATTTTATTTGACATCATGTGTAGAAAATCGTTTTAAAACGGTTCTCATTACGAAAACTTTGTTGAACGAAGACACGGTTGGCGCAGTGGTTGAGCTCTTGGCTGCTGCGCTGCGTGTCGCGGGTTTGATTCCCGCATGGAACAAATATTTCAAGTATGGCCTACAGGTAGTTGTTCTGGGTCTGGGTGTTTGTACAAGTGATTTTGCATGTCTGTGAACGCTGCCACGATAGGTACAGGAGAAATATCTAGTGTGGGGCAAGGTTTAAAAAAAAATACTAGGGCCTTTTGAACAGAAGAGGTGAAACAGGCAGTGCCTATCATAACACTCTTCTAAATTCGTAATTCTAAGAGGAGTCAAGCAATGCTAGATCTTGACTGTTTGCATACAGTATGAATTAAAGTGTGCCATCGTGGCCAAATCCGAAACTACGTGAAATATCGAAAAACATTGAAAGGAGCCTCGAGCCCCATTTTGATGAAAATTAAAACTGCATACTTGGATTTTTGAAAAATTGTTAGTCCATACCTAAAAAAAAGACATGCACCCTTACACCATCAGAAACCTTAACTAATAAAGATCAAATTCTGGGAAGTAACAACACGGCAAACTTAAGCAAAGCTCTCATTTTAACAAATTTATTTATTTCTGACTTAAACCATAACTGATATTTTTCCAAACATCCAATTATGCATTTGTAGATTCTCAGACTGCATCATTGATTTTTGGAAAAAAATACAGTTGATATGTTATTTGTTGAAAATTAAAAATGTGTTTTGTTAAAAATTTGCTAATAACACATAGTAAACTATTGATATGTGTTATTGTGTATACACTTTACCACCGGTTCAATTCTTGATTAGGAATTACGTTTTTTTTTCAAAAATCCAAGTATGCAGTTTTGGTTGTCATCAAAGCTTGGGCTTGAGACTACTTTAAAAGCTATTCGATATTCCTCATCGCTTCGGATTTGGCCATGAAGGCGCACTTTAAAAATCACCCTATTTATCTTAGAGATCTTACCTAGTGACAACATTTTACTTTCCGACATACACGCGAACGAAGTCGCGGGCAACAGCTAGTTTAAAAATATGAATATAGTATCTAATTCAAATAAATATTATGTGCGAAACAAGTATTGTAGCTATGGTAAAGTTTTACGTAACGTTACTGTACTCAAAAATATTCGTGCTAGGCCCTCAGCAGTGCGATTCTGTAAACATGTCAAAGTCAACACTTGGGTGAAGTGAACCACAAGTGAACTGTCAAAACATACAAACAAGATGGCATGACAGCTCACTAAGTGATCGCGGTGAGGTGTCGACAGAATCGACCGGCTGAACATGACTATAGTTGCCATAGCAGTACAGAGATAACATGGATGAACTTTGTGAATGATGATATGACTAGAAACGAGTTGAGTTGGTACTGAGGGGATAAAAATGCCACTTTAGGAGAACCATATTAGAATCAGCTTGGCTCATCGCCGCAAGGTTGCCTGCTTGTCGGTCTTCTACAGATTGTACTTCGGAGAGTGTGCCCAAGAACTCCACGACCTCATCCCACCAGCCCCCTTCTACCATTGTACATCCAGACGCACTACTACTTACCATCCCTACCTTGTTGATTCCAAACGTCTTTCATAATGTGCACAGCAAAAGAGTGGAACTCTTTGCCTGCGTCTGTATTTCCGAATGCTTACAACCCAAATATTTTCAAAATTAGAGTAAACAGGCTACTTCTGGGTAAGTTCGCTCTATCGTAGACTTTGTCTCTGTCATTTGTGACCTAAACTAGAGTCACGAGCAAACCCATTTCAAGTTAAAAAAATATATAATAATTATTAATCACACAACAATCTATCAAATTTCATTTTCATCTTTATCGCCAACGCATTAGGTTAAAGTTTGATTGGGAATATTTTACAGTGACGGGCAGCGCGATGCGCTTACTATTTTTTTTTACTGGTGATAAGCACGCGTTTGACTACTATCTCACCTGATGCTAAGCGATTATGTGGTCTAAGATGGATTCTGTTAAAGTGGCCTTTTTAGAACCCCAGGTTTCAAGTTAAAGCGCACGAGTAGTAAAATAATTAATATTGATTATTAACTGATTTATACTCTGTTTATTATAACATTAGAAAAAAGAGGCTCGCAGAAGCAGGAGTACGAAACCTTTTATTTCAAGTTGAGTTCAAACAATTTTCATAAATAATGTGAGCTTTTTGTAACAATGTATGGCATGCATATAATAAAGCATTTACTATCGATCTACTCGTCACAAGGCTTGAATAGGTACATGAAATGAAACAATTTTTAGTAACAATCAGTTTATTAAAAAACAACTATCACAATGGCATGACGTTCATTATTGTTTTCACAAACTTCACAAAACAAATATAATAATTTAGAATGTCAGAGGATTAAAAAAATACACTACCAACAGTAAAAACATTTTCTAGAGACAAAAGCGTAAATTGAGAATTTATGAATTTTATTATTCTGTTATTCATCATCCTCTGATGATGATGATGATGATGAAGTTTCACCAACGTTAATAATGAACCTTTCTACAACATTATCCATTATACCATCAAGTTGGCAAAACCTTTCCTCTTCTTTAATTGTATGAGCAATGCAAGATTGCCATTTCTCTGCAGTAATATTTATTAGTGCTTGAGGGAGCAACCGCTTCACTTCCTTTAATTTAAAAGTTTTGTTGTTTTGGGCTACATACCCCTTCATTTGAGCCCAAACTAATTCTATTGGGTTGAGCTCACAGTGGTAAGGTGGGAGGCGCAATACTAATATATCTTTTTCTTTAGCCATCTCATCTACAGCAAACTTTTGGTACAAATGTCGTACTTGTTTAACTTTTTCTAATAAAGTGGCCCTTAAGTCTTTTTCATCAAAATGAATATTTTTGGTTTTAAGCCACTCCTGAATATCTGCCTTTCGTGTGGCTGTAGTTGGCAACTTCTCCACTTTCCTCGAATGATATGGCGCATTATCCATAACAATAACAGCATCACTTTCAATTTTTGTTAGTATTAATTTGAACCACTTTTCAAAATTGTGTGCATCCATTTCAGAATGGTAGTCTCCATCACCCTTTTTGGCTTCAAATATTAATTCGCCATCCATTAAAAACCCATCTGTTGATCCTGTGAAATAAAATAAAAGGAAATGAATTTATTCTGTACTGGTGTACTGGTGAAAGAGAATTGGCTTCCAGTCTCACATGCCATTATTTATTTTGTTTGTATTAGCTGTAAGTCATCCATAGTGATAAATAAAAAAATACATTTAAATCATGTCTTACCAATATGGCCAATGATAAGCCGTTTTCCTTTTCCAGTTGGGTTCTTTAAACCAGTAGATAAACCTGCCCGGTGTGCTTCCTTTGAAGACTTTATAGTACTATCTTGCCATACCTTGCTTTTGGTGTGTCCTGTACGTATAAAAAAGTTATAGATGTTAATACAATATTACATCGACTTATGTTCAACTAAAAATACTAATTCACTGTATCAATGTAACATAAAGGAGGTTTACGAATTTATGTAAAGGCAAGCATGCCCCCACACTAAGATTTGTCTTGTATTGTGGGAGCGTTTTACAAACACACATTATCACACACACAAACAGCCATATCCGGAACAACTATCTTCGACTTCGTGCAAAATGACTTAAAAATATTAGCAGAACTGTACCTTCATTTAGCCAAGTCTCATCTAAATAATATATTTTTTTCCCTTCGTTCCTTAATCTCTTAATTTCATGGAGATATTTCACCCTCCATAATACAATCTCTTGTTTATCAATTAGGGCACTTTTTCTACTTCTTTTAATGTAAGTAAATTTTAATTTGTTTTTTATTAATTTGCATAAAGTGCTTCTTTTAAAATCAGGTAGAGACTCATCGCTATTAACAGCTTCCAGAATCTTGTTCAACGTTGGTAACTCATTATCAAAGAAAAAAGAATGAATTTTTCTTCGTATTCCACTAAATGTAATATCATCATACTCTTCGAATTTTGAATGTTTCTGTTGGCGAGGAGGGGGTTTGCAGGCGACCTTCTTTATTATACTCTTTGAGTATATTATAGACTGTTGCACGAGATATGCCTACAAAATAAGATTAGTAATGTATATTTATTATCTCACAATGCAAAAAAATAGATGGATGGATTGTGTGAGGAGTGAATATGAAAGAAAAGGGGGTAAATGATAGTGAGACAAGTGACAGGACGAAGTGGAATAAAAAAAAACGTGTTGCGCCGACCCCAAGTAACTTAGGATAAAGGCAGGAAGATGATGATGATGATGATGGTACCTTTCTAGTAATTTAAATCCTTACCTGCAATTTCTGCAGTTTTTTTAACTAACTGCGTTTTATAAGCAGCAGCACCTTCGGGCAAGGACTCCTTAACATCTTTGTAAATATTAATCACTGTTCTTTTTTCTGTAGAACGAAGCGGTGTTTGTTTAATTCTACTTTTCTTGGGAGACAATATTTTATCCTCATGGTCAACGTTGGGGCCACGTCTTTTTCGCTGTTGACATTGATCAGCGCTACCAGCAGTTTCAGAGTGTGCATGTTGCGCTTGCATGCCACTCGGGCCTGCATCGGGATCCATAGTTCCACAAAACGTACCAGTTTGTACAAACAACACAAAACTAACAATTAAAAAGATAACAAAACAAATAGGTAACAAAAGAAAAACAGTAACAACTAACAACAAAATCACGAAAATTCAGCAATAACAACGAGAAAAGGCGTAGCATTCACAAGTATTCACAAGCGACAACACAATTGACAACTGCAGAAAATTTACGCAAATTGACGGATGGTTGATAGCATAAACCGACAAAATAAACAAAACACGTGCTTCCATAACTTATGAAGGGAATACGTAACATTTTAGATTTGGTAGAATTATAGTGACGTAAAAAACGTTCCCGGTCTGTCCACCTCTGCTTCTTTTAGATTTTAAACATCAACACGACAATATAGAATGTTAATCTAAACAATATTAAATAAAAGCCTTGTAATTTCAGAAGGTAGATAGGTTAATTAAGTACAATTAAGTGTGACAGCTATTATATAAATTGATTATAATAAACTCCACATCAATCTTGACTGTAATAAAGTTTGTTGTAATTTTATTGCAAAGTGTGCACCTAAAAGAGCCTTTTTTAACTTCTGTCTAATGCTATAGTAAATGGAGTATAGTAATTTGTTACGTAACTAAAAAAAATACACACCCAGTTATTTTTAGAATCCTTCATTTCTAAGTAAATATTAGCGAGCCCAAATAATTTGACGTGGTAAAAATTCCGCACTTGTCCCGCAATTTTTGGTAGCAGTGTACTGTACGCTGCTACCAAAAATTATTCGCTTAAAAAGTGTAGAATTTTAGTTCTAATAATTGTTTTAAAGTAGTAATTTTGTTTTACAAGAAAAATATGAAAATGGCTCGCAAAACCTAGCATATTGTTACTTCTTTATTTCTACTTTGACAAAAAAATATCTCATTGTACCTACTTTTGTTATTAATACTGCTGGAAAATGTCGACTGAAATTACTCACAATGGGAAGACAAATATCGTCACCCTATCAATACGGAACATTCACACCCCTATTTTATATTTCATTCATTTTTCATATTCAACCGTCATTACATAAACTATATTTATTACAGCGTATTTATATAACAGAGGTGAGTGGATGACATCCTTCAGAAATGTTCTAAAGAAGAAGCACACTGCACTGATACAAAATAAACTGTGATAAGGTCAGGAGGGTGACGGCATGGGAGTACTTACTGTAAAATGTATGAGTAAATACTCGGCCCCGGAGAACACCACCTTTTGCTAGTGAGGCTCTCTGGATTCTTTTCACAAAATTCCATATATCTGTAATACCAAAATAATAACATTTAAACGGCTTGTTAAACTACCTAAGATTTGTCTTAGTTCTAGTAGGTACTACTTATGATAACGAAAGTAATAACTATCCTCTTCAAAGACAAATTGAAATAAGTTTTAGGTATATTATGCCTGATGCCTGACCACACTTAGGCCAGTCACGCATACAACCAACTGTCAAATCGTTCAAACTATTTGATCGAGTCGTGTGCTTGTTACGATTTCATAATGATCAAAAAGTTCAGTCCACGAGAGTGCGCAAACAGTCTTTCTAAATCTGATTTTTTATCTATTCAACAGTGTGACTGTTTAGTCGAGCTTATTTGCGCAGCAATACATTGAGTTATTAGCCGATAGCTATTCGATAAATGGCACGCTCACCGAATGACACCGAGCGACCGCATTCGGATGAACCGAATTGATTCATCGAATCGGGCGGTTTACATTAAGTCAGTCACCGAAAACGGCGACCATATTCGCTTAAGATGTCGGTTTACCGGATTTGGAATACGGTTTGCGGCCGAACACCGCTAACCGAAAACCCTCTTACTAGTCAGTGACTGAATGCAGACTGAAACCGAAACGGGAAATACATCCTTATGTAAATGAACTTATAAAAATGGGGCGGTAGTTCTTGAGGAACGTGTTATCGCCTTCTTGAAGAATCCACCACGCTCTTGCAAAGAGCCATAATTAATATAAAACCGATCAAGTGTGAATCGGACCCTCACGAAGGGTTCCGTACCTTATTTGAGCTCCCAAACAAGAAACGTCTTTTCTCGGTTAACGGTGTTTTTCCCTTTCATTCATTTGTTATAGCGTCCATAAAAATTTATACTTCGTATAAATTTCAACTGTTTACCTGTAACGGTTCTTGAGCCTTTTAGCAGACAGAGGCACAGACGGATGGACAGCGGAGACATAATTGTAGGGTTCTGTTGGTTACCCTCTATGTACGGAACCCTATAAACGGCCGTTTAATGAATTGAATACTTTTTAGGCTTCCATACCTCAAAAGGAAAACGGAACTCTTACAGGATCAACCTTGCTGTCCGTCTGTCTGTCATTTATGATGATTTACGATCATAAGACAATGTCTATACAACGTGTTAGACACAGGTGTAACAGAACACTGAAATCGCGTACATTTATGAACACATAACTCGACAAACTGTACTGAGCAGCTGATTATTTAACTCCAGGTATAGCGTTTATTCTGTTACACGTTGTAGATATACCCTTTTTAGGGATGGGAATGACTTCTCCCGCTCTGGGCGGAGCGGGAGGGAGTGTCAGACTTCTACTGACTAAATGCATTGATTTATTCGGTTGTCTAAAACTTCAACTACTAGGTCGTGATCAGAGCGAATAAGTAACTTGCAAGAACACACGAACATGATAGTTAAAACTAGGAAACGTGCTTTTAAATAAGTATAGTGTAAGTAGTACCAAAAACTCACGTTTTCGATCACCTAAGACTTGGAGCGAATGTCCAATAATTGGCAGTGCTCCAGGTAACTCAGGGGGCGCGTTGGGATACTGCCTCAGCCACAACCACGCAGCGAGCACCACACACAGTACAACCGCTAACAGCACAACCACTGACATTCTGCGAATCTAGCAACGATCTGCGAGCGATCTGGTCACCACTTTGAATTATATATTGTAGATTTGTAGCCCATAGAAAACTTATTAGAATTCCTCAATGCATACATGTTATGTTAATTATTACAACATCTGCATAAAATCAAGGCCGTCAAGAAAAAAATAATATTAACTGAGCAACCCTGATTAACCAGTTTTTATAAGCTAATAATAAACTATTACCTCTTTCTTGCCTAATCGGCCGGTCTGAGCAGAGATTCGCTAGAGCAAACGTGCTCGGGAGAAGGATGTATAATCCAGTAAGATGCTGGTAGGGATCTTGACCGCACTTCCGGAATTGTCCTGATAGCCGTGGTATACCTCTCCACTCCTCTAGCACCTCAGGCTATGTTGCCACCTTGGCGCTACGTCACTTTGTGCTAGCGACCGTTTTCGGGGGCCCATTAATTGAGTGTGCAAGTCACCCCCTGCCATTTAAAAGCCGTGTATATTGTTAGTGGTCAGGCAGGGGCCAATAGTTCTTCTATAATAAACGATTATCAGTCCACTAAACCGGCCAAACCCATGGCGTTTCATGTTTTGTTTCCATATTCTGCAATAGTACTGCTCCAACCGGGGATTGTCCTTGGGAATACTTTCACAGTGCATACAGGGATAATCGCCGGTTGGTGCCCCATTACATGAAAAATTGAAATTTCTAACGGGGCCTTTGCGAGTTGGTTTCGGCCCCTCGTACGCCTACCAAAGGAACAAAACAAACTATTAAAAAGGTAAAGGTACTTAAGTACAGTGAAACATGGGTAGCTATTGGTGCATATTTAAATATTTATTTGGATGGGATTCAAGACGATTTTGACCAACATTCTTACATAATTAAGTTTAAAATAAATGTCACACATTATGAATAATATGTTGAAGAGATTATTGTGAACGAACGATCGAACGTCACTTACAGCTCAGTTTATTCACTTTGTAATAACACACAATCTCTCAATCAATCAATCAATCTTAATTTGGGAATACAGGTATTACAAGGTATTATGTCAATATATCAGTCGAGCTCTATCTGCTCTATGTCCTACCAATGAAATTGGTGTTCAAATATATTAGTTTTTAGCAATGAGTCTGAATCTATACTATACATGGTCAAGTTCGAGTTATCAATGTCAATTAATTGCATTTTCTATACATTTAATAAAACATTAAATCTGGAACTTGTGTGTTAACGTTTGGCGCGAAAACTACTGAACAGATTTTGTTTAAATTTTGCAAAAACAATCCATATAGGTTTTGTCAACATATAGGCTATACATTATCACGCTATGTGCTATGGAGGTCGAGCAATAGTCAAAAATGTGTGTTTTGAACGAGAAAGTGCACATGGTTCGAACCCCGCAAACAGATTATATTTTTGTATTTATTTTGTCTTTTGAACTGGTTTTTTACACAATAATATTGCAAAACTAATAATAAAAATTGGTTTTTGCGTACTAAGAATAACATTTGACTTATAAATTTACATTTTTCCCAATAGCTCAGCGAGGAATTGTTATAAGAAGCCACAACATGTTACAAAATTGTACATACTTATGGGTCTAACCTTAGCAATAATTATCATTACGCTACACCTTTAGGGAGGTAAGCAGTGTAAAACCATGACATAAATAAGATTGACTCTAACTTTCCAATAGCAGTCATAGCCTGTCGGTTTGATGACTGCCTTCCGAACGACATGATGCGGGTTCGAATCCTCCGTATACACGGTGTATCTGACATCGACGCACAAAAGATTTCCATGGGTCCAGGGCATGATTCTGGATACCGCAGAGTTGGAATTTTTCATCGGCTTTTTTCTCATTTTTTCAAGAGTTTTTTTTACTTTAGACTGCTCATAATCGTTATTCTGACCTAAACCAATGAGATTTAAAAAAAAAAAATATTAATTAACTAGTTTCACTAAAAGGCCAATGTAAATAAAACCACAAATAGGTACCAGCTCAGCTGTGCTAAAGTACAAACGAAAGGTCATCGCAATGCATAGTTGCTGGCCTCACACTAACGAGTGTGCATGTGTGTAACGCGTGTATGATTTGTCAAAGCATGCCGCTAAAGATTGCCGTCAAAAGAAAATGAAACGTATCATAGCAAATCGAAGTAGCCGATTTCCAACATTAACGTAATAGACTAAGGTTGAAAATCGGTTACTTCGTTTGGTGTCGATAAAACCCATTTTCTTATTGCGGCGGCAACGCGTAGTGCGCGCTCTTTGACCTTTGACAAACGCCGACGAAACCAGGGCCGTATTTGGGTGTAACCAGTAAAACGCTGTTTAATAAGCGTTTATTGGAGCGTGGAGTCATGATGATACTCGACCGAGAAATTAGTCTTTTTTTCTTTCTTACTATTAATAGTAGCGCGTTTCACAATCCATAATAATGCTTTGTTTTCTGTTTCCTTCTTATGTTCTGATACTATGTTTGTACATAAATTGTTAAATAAATAAACAAGTTAAAATAAGTAATGTGATGCTTATTACAATTGGATCTTGCTATACCCATTTATCGCTTTGAAACAATTAATGTGATAGAATTTTAAATACGGCAAAATTCTATCAACACGGGTGTTGAAACTTAATCATGACGATTGATGACACTAATTTGTTTCTGTTTGGTTTAAAAAAAGTTCAGTTTTACAATACCAAAATTATTTGATAAAAAAACATAAATAAATTAAAAGCAAAAAAAGGAATTTTCATACTATTGTTACGAGCTTGGGGTTCGTGACAATAAAAACAGCCGATTAATTAACCAAAAATGACACTTTTATTAAAGTGTCATTTTTGGTTAATTAATCGGCTGTTTATAATGTTGTTGGCTGTTGGCTGTGTATGTTAATTAGTGTTGATTATTATCAACACTAATTATCACTTTAAACGCACTAATTATAACACACAATCGCACTATTAAACACTTCACTTCACTTAATTCGCAGTTGAAGATCGCTTCCGATGTTCGCTTGTATCGCCAATTTAATACTGCCCGAGTCGCGAGCTTTGCGCACCTTATATAGTCCGACAGTAATTTCCAGAACCTTCGAGAATGGAAATATCTAGAAAGTTCGGGAACATACCGGTCCCGACTGACTAGGTGTCGAAACATCGAGAATGTTCTAGCATCGAAAATTCTAGAAAGATCGTGACCCAATTAGTTCCACTACTCGATACTAGATGGCGTTAGTAGTACGTTGTGAACCCGGCATTAATTCTGGCGCGTAACACTATTATCATCGCAAGCCCGGCCCTGGCACTGTAGGTCCAATGTAGGCATCTGTCGGCGACCTCAAAGGATAGATCGAAAGAACATATTTTTTTTAGTGATGGATTTTTGTCAGTTCCTTGTTGACGCTGATCGCGAACGAGTGCTTTTTTTTTTTGCAAAAATCGTTTTTCGAAACGTTACAGAAGACAAGTTTTGGTTTCTTTCTGTGAACTTGCGTGTTTTTGTGTGCCTTTGTGTTTCATTGAAAAATGTCATCTGGACTTAAAGAGAACTTCAGTGCCCAAGAATACGGTAACATGCACGTGGGAACTGTGAGGAGCTCGTCATGGTGCTCCCCCTCACGTGAGACGCTGCCTTACCGAATCATTAGGGAATCGGTGGATTGGGAGATTCGGCTGGGAGCCATGGCCAGCTCGCTCACCAGACTTGACCCCATTAGGTTTTTTCTTTGGGGTTAGGTACGTCAAAGACAAGGTGTTTATGTCCGAGTGCGCAGTGTTCCGCAGCCGAGATGAGGAATCGCATCGTGAATTTGTTTGCCTCTTTTGCGTGAGGAGTGTGCCCAGGACCCAACGTTTCTGCCCCGTGACCACGCTGAAACTCTGCGAGCATGCTGGCGGCGGCCACTTCGAACCCAGATAGGGTTCGAAGTGGCCGCCGCCAGCATATAGTTAGGGGTGAGCGAGCTTAAGGTGAGTTAGGTAGTTACTAGTTAATACCTACATAATCAGATCTCAAAGTAGGTACTTGCAAGCTTCTTTTTAGGATTCCGTACCCGAAGAGTAACCAATGGAACCCTATTACTAAGCCTCTGCTGTCCAGCCGCCTACGCGCCTGTCCGTCTGTCTGTCAGTGGGCTGTATCTCAGGCATGGTATCCCTATTTCTGCTATAACAACAAATAATAAAATAAAATTTACAGAGAGCTCGCATACAAGAAACGTGTTTTTTGTGTATGGTTATGGTACGGAACCCTTTGTGTGAGAGTCTGACTCGCACATCGCCGGCTTTGTTGTCAATCCTTATCGGAATTGTGTTCGTGAATTTAAGAGACGTAAGCTTGTGGCTCCTTGACTTCTGCATAAACATGATAGTAGGTAGGTATTTTTAACCGACTTCCCAAAAAGGAGGAGGTTATCAATTCAGTTGTATGTTTTTTTTTTTTTTTTTTTTTATGTTTGTTACCTCCTAACTCCGACAATTATGAACCGATTTGAAAAATTTTTGTTTCATCTGAAAGGATATGCTTGCAGATTGGTCCCATTTAAATTATATCGAAATCGGTTACGAACTTTGGATTTTAAATCGAAATAGCTGGAATTTGACTATTTAGATGATTCTTTGATAATCGAAATTGCGTATTTTGCTTTTCTGCGATTTGGCAGTGGTGTGGTAGGTGTGGGGCACCACTAAAATGTGAAAAATAAAAAACTTTTTACAAAAAAATACAACCGACTTCCAAAAAAAAACACTACAAAGTAAAAAATAACTTTAATTTCGGAAGTCGGTGTCAAAATACGAAGAAACGAACAAAAACACCGATTTCCGAAATTAAAGTTATTTTTTACTTTGTAGTGTTTTTTTTTGGAAGTCGGTTGTATTTTTTTGTAAAAAGTTTTTTTTGAGTGACTAAAAATATTTTATGTGAAAGTATTGCCGTCGGCGGAGGGTTTGATATTCGTAGGTATTTAGGTAGGTACATTCAAAGAGAGTTAGGTAGTTCGTAGTTCATTAGCTACCTGCGTACCTACCCGGATCTCGATGTACTTACAAGCTTATTTTTTGTAATTAATCCTTATCGGAATCGTGATTTTAAAAGACTAAGCTTATGGCTCCTTTTCTCTTAAGCTTTTCAAAAACAAGATCTTAAGCATGTTCCAGAAGGATGTAATGCAGTGTTCCATTCAAGGTGACCTTGCTTGTTGCCATCCATCTAGCTAGACGGTAGGAACCTACCTAGATGCAATAAAAAATCGAACACAATTCGCGGATAGAAACCAAGCTCCGACCAAGGTCAGCTTTTTTTCTCTTAAATTCTGCATAAACATGTTCCTACCATCAGCAGGTAGGCACCGTAGTTATTTCTAGTGATTAAATAATTTTAATTGGTACCTATTAGGCGCGTTAGTACATGCGCGTCGCCGGCCGCGGCGTCCCAGACCTGTGTACCTCTGTGTGTGTGCAAGACGTGAGGTATGTATTGCGTGCAACGCTCTCACGCGTTTAGATCGCGTTGTTCACAATACATTGCGCGCTCGAAAATGTCAAATTCTGTAACCGTTCATTAGCGAGATTAATGACTTCCACAATTTGGTTAGTGGCATGAGGTGTAGCCTTTTCCCAAAGTTTGCGTTACGATGTCAAATACGCCCTGTATAAATTTATTTTCGGATTTTATTTCATTTATGCATTTCCTAACTTTTATACATTCTTATTTTACCTAATATTTGCAAATATTTATAAGATGTTATTGATTTATTTAGGATCATTTAGTTTGCCAAAATATAAAAGCCAGCGTTTTAAAGTATAATTAACAGAACCAATTTTCGTTACATCACGTCACATCACGTTAAAAAAGTACAAAATCTATACAAAATAGATAAGTTTTACACATAAACCTAATAGGAATTGTAGCAATGTATAAGAGTAATTCACCTTATCTACAAAGTAATGCCGATACCCGTAATGCCATCTATTGACCGAAATAGTACTACCAACAGCATGAGAATTACACCACAACATATTTTTTAGTAATTAGTGGTACTTTTCAAGGAATAAAAAACCATCGTATTTTTAAAGTATTAAAAATGTAAGTAAAAAATTATCGTTCTTAATGAACTCCGATATCTAAACATTTAAAAAAAATAACGGAAAAGTGCGAGTTGGTCTCGCCCACCGAGGGTTCCCTTCAAATTTGTAGGTAGGTACAAAATGTTAATTGAAATAAAGCCTATATTTATTTTAGGTATTTATTTAATTACATTAAATGTGTTGTTTTCAGATTTTTAAGTTCTACGTCAACGAAAAATACCCTATAAATTTTGATTCCTGTGAGAGTGTCGAAATGTACGTTTTTTGTAGCATCAACGACCGTATCTTTATTTAACGTTAACTTAGAAGTTTGATTATTGCACAGCTTCAAAGGACTGTAGTTTTGAGTACTTATATGATTTCAACTCGATACCTCCACGAGTTCCCGAGATAAAGAATCTTGACAGACAGACGGACGGACGGTCACTAAAGTGATCCTATAAGGGTTTAGTTTTTTCCTTTTGAAGTACGGAACCCTAAAAACGAACCTCGCACTTAAAGTTTGACAGTTCTACATCATATTCCATAGATGGCGTTATATATTTGATCTCATTTTCTTCTCGCGGGATTTGTTCGAAAGAAGCACCGCGGCCCTGGAATGCAAAGAAGAACACGGATGGGTTTTAGTCAGTTAGTTTTCAGATTACATAAGTTTTATGATTTTTATGTAGATATTTCAAAACTTTACAAAGGCACTCGGCTGAAAGTCACATATATCCAACAGACTGTTTAGTTTTAAAACTATTCAATTCTCAGTGACCCTATGAAACATCATGACAGCCCAGGGCCAGAAATTATCCATTACGGGATTAACTCTCCAGCGGATCAAGGGTAACTGTAGATCCCTAGGCATGGACGACACTGACGAACTCGCGAAGAGAGGCTATAGATTGCAGGCAGTCAAAAATAGCTATGTGAAGGCCATACCCATCACTACGTAACTTAACGACTTTTCAGGTAAAATAGAAATTCCTCCTAAGAAACACCTCTTTAACATAGGCGTCACAGACAACCCAATTTACAGAGGTTGCTTTGGCGCCAAGGAATCAGTTGCCCACGTCATCCTGAAAGTAAGGCCGAGGCTTCCCGACGTGAACAAATTCTCGGAACGGTGAGGTCGCTCTATGAAACCTGTAAAGCACCCAGGAGACATCTGCGCATTTAGGGGGAGCTAGGCTGGCTAACTAAGCTAAGACACCTATGCACAACGGACAGAATAGGATTCTAACATGGTGCAGATACTTGAGTCTAGATCCACAGGGGTAGATTGCTCTTCCGGTTGGTGTTTCCCCATGGCCAAACTTAATGTAGCTCTATCGCGTGTTAAAAAATCCTTGCACCTTCCTGTAACAAAATGTTCACAGAGGCGTTATCATCAAAATGTTTTTCATAACAAAAATTATTGGGGCTGGTCGGCATTTAGAACAGAAGAGGTGAAACAGCCAGCGCCTTGCATAACACTCTTCCAAGTTCCAAAAGCTAAGAGGAGTTAAGCAATGCTAGATTATATTGACTGTTCGTATATCTGATCTTGGAAATCTTAACGACAAAAATTACTTTTCGACATACCTACACGAGAACGAAGTCACGGGCAACAGCTAGTAGTAATAATAGAAAACAGAAAGAGTTGTGCGTTTAGTGGGATCCGAACCTGCGACACCGCACGCGGGTCCACTGAGACAAAAAGCGTGAGCAATACCACTCCACCACGGTGACTGTACGTTAGTAGCTGAAGTTTAGCACTACTACTTACAGAAGGCAAAACATTTAACGAACACCAATGAGCTTGTTGTGGCTGTTGGTTCCTTTGTTCTCAACGATCGAATGTCACCTTGAACACTGACGAATATTAAAGTTTTTAACAGTTTTTTTGCAATGACTGAGATTACACTGAGTTTATTGGGAACTTATTTCGATAATTCGTTAACACAATAGCCACTGCATGCCACAATTTAATTTTGTAAAGTTTGACAAATGATTGCACTACTTTTTCGATATTATTGTACGAGCTGACTATAGCACACGGTACTCCGGAGATAGCGCACGGCGAACTCGTTTCTATTTGGTAACCTTTAGTACAAATACATACGTTTTATATCATGTCACAGCCAAAAAGTAAAATCCGACTTATACATGCATATAGACTATCAGGTCTATAAAATGGAGACGGTAAACGGTCTAAAACAGTTTTATTGAAGGCGGATCAGCTTCCAGCCAGATTATCACGTTCTTTAATAGGTTCACTGTCCGCAAAGCAGACACAATAGTAAAACAATCAGCGCAGACCACATGTGGTCTGTTGGACTGTGAACCGGTTAGTGAGAAAGCCATAATTTTATGTAAGCAATTTAGCTTGTCTTGAACCGTCTTTGTAAATCCGTGGTAAATCCTATACATTAAAATTGTCGTTGTCTACCATAACAACATTTTTTTTTTAATATTGAGCGCAAAAGATTAATATTGACCCGTTAAGGCGTCGACCTAATAGGTACAAAGCGCTAATACCTACACGATCGTCTCGTTAATTTTTGCGACAATCCCTATCGCGGCAAAGCAAACGCACCATTAGAGGACGCCATGTAGTATTTCCGAAGATTATTCGTACCAAGATGACGCCTTAGCGATTCAAACAGAAAGTAGGTGTTTATTAAAAACAATGTATCATTGAAATTAACCTAGGTACGTATTTAATTTGCAGCTATGTAATTTCCATATATAGGTACTACCTTTTTTTATTTGAGATGGGTTTGCTCTTGACTCTAGTCGGATGAGTGAAAAACCGTGGTAAAAGAACTGATGATTTAACGCGTTTATTGAGAGATAGTGAGAGACTCCATTTTTGTTGCTGTCGACTCACAGATTCTATATTAAATAGTGATGTGCCATACGGTAAAAAGGGTGGAATTTTTAATATTACAACACTCTTACCAAATTACAGCCCTTCTTTAAATGAAGAAATATAACAATTCAATATTAGGCACAAAATATCTTTAGTTACATTGCACCTATATCTTAAGAGCAACTTATTTAAAATTACAAAAAAAATATGCTTTACTATACTAATCCAACGCAAGTTACCAACTCTTACCAAACAATAAATTTACCTTTTAAAAAAATCTTAAACTAACTCAACTACTCTAACTTATATTACTTTACTAAAATGTTAAACAAAGAACAATTAATTATGTTTTAACAATCCTATCTTCCTTCTTAGATACTGGAATTGATCTTTAGGTAAAGCCTTTGTGAATATATCAGCATATTGCTCTTTGGTACAAACATACTCTAAATCTATTTGTTTATCAGCAAACTTTTCCTTAATGAAATTATATTTAACATCTATATGTTTACACCGTTTGTGATAGTCCACATTTTTAATTAAATAGATTGCACTTTGATTGTCTATATGTAAAGTCACTGTATCTTGATGAAATGAATTAATATCACTTAATAGTCTTTTTAACCACAAAGCCTCTTTTGTAGCAGCACATGCTGCCATGAACTCAGCCTCCGTAGTTGATAGAGCAACACTGTTGACGTTGAGTTGCCCAAGTTACAGCAGCTCCATTTCTTATAAAAACATATCCGGTCAAAGACCGTCGTGTGCTTATATCTTTAGCATAATCGGCGTCACTATATGCTTGTAGTATATTGCTAGTTGATGATTGGTAACACAGACCATAGTTTTGTGTTTCCTTTAAATATTTCATAATTTTCTTCACAACATTCCAGTGTGTGTGATCATAACAATTGAGAAATCTACACACCAGACTGACTCCATACATTATATCTGGTCTGCTTACTATAGCTAAGTGCATCAAGGAGCCAACAGCTTCCCTGTACTGTATATTCTTGTCTGGAGCAGCTGAGCTTTTTTCTAGTACAATGTGAGGATCCACTGGAATGACATTGCAATTAGCATTCTGCATATTGAATTTACTTAATAATCGTTCAATATAGTTTGCTTGGTGAATAAATATGCATCCTTTGGACTTCTCTATCTGTAGTCCAACAAAATTACTTGGTTCACATATTTTAATATAAAAAATTTTGCTCAATTCTTGTATGATTATATCCAGAGATTCTTTCGATCTTGATAATAGGAGCCCATCGTCAACATAAAGTAGTAGATATGTTATAGGCAAACTCCGAAGCTCCGGCGCTCCTAGGTTGGACTGGTCAATCCTCAGGTCAGACTGAATGACTTAGTCAAAGCCCAAACAAATGTAAATTTTCGGCCTTTGACTAAACAATTTTCGTCAAACCTGGGAGAGACTAATTTGGTCAGGCAAACGTCAAAACACAATTTTATTAAATCGGGGTTTGACGAGTCAAACTCCGATATATGTATGAAGTGTCTTATCTTCGTATATTTGGAAGCATTTTATCATTTAAGCAGCTTTCAAGTCTTAAGAACCGCTTAACTCTGCCAGTTCTGACACCTGATTGGTCAGCTTACGTGATTTTCACTTTTATATTTGAGATGCTTTGAGAGAATGCCGTGTGGCATTAGGCCCGCCTTTTGTACGATGTGCAATAAAGTATAAAATAAATAAATAAATGCTTTGGAATATACGGAGGTTAGTTTGTAAGATTAGGTATAAAAAAATAACATTTTTAAAATTTTGATGTTTATTGTTTTAATAATTTCTTAAGTAATTAAAATGGAAAATTAATCATTTTTCTGACATGGTGAGGCATTAACTTTAATGTTAATTGTTTTAATAATTTCTTAGGTAATTAAAGTGGCAAATTAATCATTTTTCTGACATGGTGAGGCATTAATGTTAATGTTAATTGTTTTAAACTTTACTTTTAAAGCTTCTTTATCCACGTTTTTAGTAACAACAACACCGTTTGATTCACTCATCTTCAATTTTACACAATTACACGCCCGCACACTCAATGAACGAACATGAAATGACAAAACAATCGGTCGGAACACCGCGAGAGACATTATGAACCTGTTTAAACATGTTCAGATCAACGTTTGACCGAGTTTTGCAGTCGCTTCTAGGATTGACTAGGCCAAAACCGAAACAGAATAATTTACTTTCGACGTTTGACTGAAAAGTTAGGAGCTCCTGGGTTTGACTAAAAATACTTCAGGCAAAGGGCGAAATTGAAATGTATTTCGGGGATTGCCTGATGGCTTTGGCCAAACCTAGGATAAACCAGTCCTTCCGCGAAGAGACTGTGTATCGGACTTTGACTATAACAGATACACTGTGTCATTGTTTACATTACCAATGTAAACACATTTATCTGAATGACTGCTTTCAAACCCGAATTTCTTTAGTAAACTGTCAAACTTATTGTTCCAGCATCGAGGGGCTTGTTTAAGGCCATAAAGAGAACGATTGAGTTTACATACCTGACCTGGTGATGTTTTCAAACCTTCTGGTGTCCATACATCCATACAGAAAGGCAGTTTTAACATCAAATTGAATCATCTCTAGATTATGTTGAGCAGCTTCTGAAAGTAAAACCCTGATAGAGTCATACCTAACTGTTGGCGAAAAGGTTTCCATGTAGTCTACACCTTTTGTCTGAGCGCAACCTTTAGCACATAATCTTGACTTGTATAGTGGACCAGATGGCAGGTTTTTAATACGGAAAACCCATTTACAGCCAATTATTCGTGGTCCTTGTGGTTTATCCACCAACTTTCAAGTCTTGTTTTCTCTGTGTGCCAACAACTCTTCATTAATTGATTGTCTCCACTTTTCTGCACTTTCATTATCTGAAGATATTGCTTCACTGTATGTCTGAAGGGCATCCTGCTGATCTAAAATGCCAACTGAGCATAGGTAGGTATTACCATCCTTATTTATTCTATTTTTTGATCTGGTTGTAACATTTGAGTGAATTTCTTTCAAATCTATTGTTTTCTCAGGTTCATACAGAGATCCCTCATCTGAGTGATATGAGTCATCACTGGTTCCACTTTGTTCTGATGTTTCTAACGTGAAATCACTATCATGAGGTTCAGCTTTGTGTATATCAGATTCTGAAGTAAATTCTGACAGAGGTAGATTAGCATAATTTCTCATCACTGAGTTTTCCAAGAATACAACATCTCTGCTTAAAAACATCTTCCTTATTTTAGGATCAAAGAGCCTATAACCTTTGGTCTGTTCACTGTATCCAATGAATACCATTTTAGTTGCCTTTGAATCTAGTTTCTTGGCTTTCTCCTTAGGTTTATGAACCATTGCTTCACATCCAAATATCTTCAAATGGGTAATATCAGGCTTTTTGCCTGTCCACATTTCTTCAGGTGATTGAAACGCTAGTGTTCTAGTTGGGCAGCGGTTTGTAATATATGCTGCTGTGGATACTGCTTCTGCCCAATACTGCTTCTGTAATTTAGCATTTAATAGCATACACCGAGCTCGTTCTAGTAGGGTGCGATTCATTCTTTCTGCTAGCCCAATTTGTTGGGGTGTGTAAGGTGTAGATGTCTGATGAGTAATTCCACATTTAATTAAGAAAGATTTGTACTCATTACTTAAATATTCTCTGCCGTTATCAGTTCGAAGAATCTTTATTGATGAATTAAGTTTGTTTTCGACCATGGCTTTAAATTCTTTGAATTTATTAAAGACATCTGACTTATTCTTTATTAAATAAACAAATACTTTCCTGGAATAGTCATCAACGAAGGTAACAAAGTAATGTGCACCTCCCAGTGATTGGACTTCCATGGGGCCACAGACATCTGAGTGTATGAGTTCTAGTAAGCCTTTTGCTCTGCTACCTTCAGAAGGAAATGGATTTCTTGACTGCTTTCCTTCCAAACATGAAATGCATACAACTTTGTCTTTGTTTTCAATTTTTACCCCTGTACTTTCTGATAGTTTATTTAGGTCTTCGAAGTTCAAATGTGCCATTCTTTGATGCCATAAGTAAGCATCATTACTTTTAATAGTTGACATGTATGCTGAAACACTATGTGTATTGAGCCGGTACATGTTATTTGTTAGTTTTGCTTCTGCCACTTGTTTATTCATTTTATTAAATATTCTGCAACCTTCTTTGTCAAATTGAACATGACAGCCATTTTTTATTATTTGACTCACAGAAAGAAGGTTTGTGGCCAATTCAGGAACATATAGAACATTGTGTACTTCAATCACTTCAGACTTGCCATTTCTATCAACATGTAGTTTTACCTTACCACATGCTTTTACAGTAAGTTTCTTGTCATCAGCCACTTTGATGGTATCAACCAGAGGCGGTATTTCATCATAGAGCCAGTCACGGTGCATTGTTAGATGCATTGATGCCCCCGAGTCAACATACCAGCCGTCGTCATTACCCGTTGATGCAGAAAATACTGCCACATAGCCGGAGTTGTCATTTGGCTTTTGTTCTTTTTTCTTATTTCTACAATATTTACTTACATGCCCATATTTGTTGCAAATAAAACACCTTGGACCTTTGTTTGCTTTATTTGTTTTGTCTGAAGTTTGTTTGGCATTCTGCGAGTTACTTTTACTTTTGTTAACATACAATGCAGCATTCTCTGATTTTCTTATGTCTTGGAGGAGCTTAGTTTTCACTAAGTCAGCTGTAATTGCCAAACCTGAACTTTCTAACGCCATAATCATAGGTTGATAAACATCTGGCAATCCCGCCAGTAGAAAGGTTCCCAACCATTCATCATTTACAATGAAACCTATGTTTCTTAGTTTATGGGCAGTTGTCAATATTTTATTTACGTAGTCCTCGATGTTTTGACATCCTTCTAAGGTAGTCGTGATCAGATCTCTCAAAAGTCCGACTCGTCGGGTCAGTCCTTTGTCGTCAAAAGCTTTCGCCAAATTATCCCACACTTCTTTTGCTGTTTTAGCTTGTTGTATATGTATTTAATTGATAGGATCAACTAATAAAATGATCTTCGACTTAGCTTTAGTGTCCTTTTTGTAATCAACTTTATCTGATGATTCGACGCAATCCCACAATTCCTCGTGTTCGAGGTAAGTTTGTACTGAGAACTTCCAAGTAGGATAATTATTTCTTCCGGTCAGCTTTTCTATCAGAGTCATCGTATTTGAAGACATTTTTTTTGCTGATGAAGACGGTTTTGACGACGAACACGTTGGCACTTTTAAGTTATACTTCACTATCACTGACTTTAACTTTTATATCTATATTACTATACTGTTTGATTAGTCTTGATTATTACTTTTACTTATTTCACTTTAATTTGGAACAATTGCGTAGGCCTGGGCGCATAACCTGATGATTTAAGTTTTAAATAATACGAAGCAGACGCGTTTATTGAGAGATAGTGAGAGACTCCATTTTTGTTGCTGTCGACTCACAGATTCTATATTAAATAGTGATGTGCCATACGGTAAAAAGGGTGGAATTTTTAATATTACAACAAGAACTCATTTTAGAAGTCAATGAGGTCATCCCTACAGTCAGTACAAATTACACTGAGTGATAAGCACGAGGCACCGTAGAAAATATTGAATGAAGATCCGGCTAAACATGAATTAACACTGTAATACAAAACAGCTCCGATTTTAAGTGGAGCAGCTAGCCATGTAAAGCGGCGTGTGTAACTAACATTTTGCAATAAAGTTGTAAATGAAAATATTACTTTATAAAACCGGCAACACAATAAAAGTCCTTCGAATACAATGCATAAAAGTCACAAATGAACGCAGCTTGTTGGCTATTCATCTGCTAGTAGGCGTCAATATTCTTCTTCCTATTTTTTGCGTGTAAGAGTAAAGAAAGAAACGGCCACGTGAGAGGCGGTCCACACATGAAGGGTTCCAAGAGTTATAGCAGTAATAGAAATATACAATCTGTGAAAATTTTAACTGAATTCTTATTTAGGACCTTGAGATACCTACAGCCCGCTGACAGACAGACAGACAGTGGAGGCTAGTGATAGTTCCGTTGGTTACGTTTTGGGTACAGAACTCTAAAACATTCATCGATTCAGCCATCCATACTTCCAAACCTTCACGTTTTTTTTTTTTTATATTGATAGGCGTACGTTTGACCGCTATCTCACCTGATGTTAAGCGATGATGCGGTCTAAGTTGGAGCACGCTTGCCTAGAAGTAACCTATTCACTCTCGACTTAAAGACTCCCAGGTTGTAGCTGTCAGGAAACACAGACTCAGGCAGGGAATTCCACTCCTTAACTGTACGCACAATGAATATATTCCCAAAACGTTTTGTGCGTATAGGTGGGATGTCCACCATGTACCGGTGGCACATCGCCGTACGTCTTGTGGTCCGATGGTGGAACGGGCTTGGCGGAATTAAGTTATGCAATTCCGTCGCACACTCCCCAAAATGTAACCGATAGAAAACCGACAGGCCAGCAACTCGGCGTCGATGCTCAAGACTTTGGAGCTTCGATTCGACGAGCTTATCATCGCCGATGACCCTCTTGGCTCGTTTTTCAATTGACTCGAGGGCATCAAGCTGGTATCTGGCAGATCCAGGCATTATAATAATACTTACCTAATATTGAAGAAGGATTACCAGTAGAATACAATACACACCACACCCTACCACATGCTACGACTAGATTATAAGATTTCATCCATTCAAAATCAAATAATTTATTCTAGACTTGTTGAGTGATTTATTTTTAGTTTAGCTGTGTTCCTCCTATGGTATGGTCCTCAGTTTTTAGTATGGTTTCTTTAAGACTGCCTTAATTTAGAATCAATAATTCTAACGTGAGATAATCGACAGATCGAGTAGGTATCACGACGAACGATCGATCGATCGGTGGATCGGGGATACGTACATACGTGTGCCTAGATACTAGATCTGTCGATTATTTTGTCGATATGTCGATCTGTAAAATAGCAAGTATATATGGATTTATATTTTATTTTACTATCTTCTAAATAAGCAATGTAAAATGTTAGGTACTTGCTAATTTTCGACCAAAATGTCCTAAAGAACTAAACAACAGGAGAATAAAGTGACCACCAAAAGTGAACACCTATCTTTTATTTAGAAATCTTTTCACAGAAAAATAAAACACTCATTTGCTTTTAATTTCTTGCTATATGCTTTCCATCAGTTGGTCTTATGATGCAGAAATATTATACCAAAGGAACTCCAAAAAGTAAAGTATCTGAAAGGAAGAAAAGAGTATAAAGTATTGAGTATTAAGTACTAGACTAACACTATCGTTAAGTTCTCTGTTCTAGCCTTTTTCCGGGCCTCCTCTTAAAGCGACTTCTCTGTGACAAATCACAGAGAATTTCGCTTGTGTTTTGACCACACATAGGTGGTCTAAGTCTGTTTTATCCTATTACATAGGTATGAATCTGAAGGAACCGAGTTTTGTGCCTCTATTTTACTAGTCTAGCCTTGAAGGAGCTACCAATTCGCGGTGATAAAGAAGCTTAGGATATAGGTACATTGGTGCTTTATTTCTGAACTAGCTGTTGCCCGCGACTTCGTTCGCGTGTAGGTATGTCGAAAAGTAATTTTTGTCGTTAAGATTTCTAAGATAAGATATACGAACAGTCAATATAATCTAGCATTGCTTAACTCCTCTTAGCTTTTGGAACTTGGAAGAGTGTTATGCAAGGCGCTGGCTGTTTCACCTCTTCTGTTCTAAATAAAACCAGCCCCAATAATTTTTGTTATGAAAAACATTTTGATGATAACGCCTCTCTGAACATTTTGTTACAGGAAGGTGCAAGGATTTTTTAACACGCGATAGAGCTACATTAAGTTTGGCCATGGGGAAACATCAACCGGAACAGCAATCTACCCCTGTGGATCTAGACTCAAGTATCTGCACCATGTTAGAATCCTATTCTGTCCGTTGTGCATAGGTGTCTTAGCTTAGTTAGCCAGCCTAGCTCCCCCTAAATGCGCAGATGACTCCTGGGTGCTTTACAGGTTTCATAGAGCGACCTCACCGTTCCGAGAATTTGTTCACGTCGGGAAGCCTCGGCCTTACTTTCAGGATGACGTGGGCAACTGATTCCTTGGCGCCAAAGCAACCTCTGTAAATTGGGTTGTCTGTGACGCCTATGTTAAAGAGGTGTTTCTTAGGAGGAATTTCTATTTTACCTGAAAAGTCGTTAAGTTACGTAGTGATGGGTATGGCCTTCACGTAGCTATTTTTGACTGCCTGCAATCTATAGCCCAATTTACGTACGAAACTGAGAATACAGGTCCAGCTGTACCACCTCGAAACCTCTCTTCGCGAGTTCGTCAGTGTCGTCCATGCCTAGGGATCTACAGTTACCCTTGATCCACTGGAGAGTTAATCCCGTAATGGATCATTTCTGGCCCTGGGCTGTCATGATGTTTCATAGGGTCACTGAGAATTGAATAGTTTTAAAACTAAACAGTCTGTTGGATATTTGTGACTTTCAGCCGAATGCCTTTGCAAAGTTTTGAAATATCTACATAAAAATCATAAAATTTATGTAATCTGAAAACGTTTGTTAATATTCTGCTTATTGGCGGCTGTTGCTTCTACGTACAAAGAAAAAATAGATCCAGGCTGTGAAACAACCGGTCAGCACATGCTATCATCTAAAATAACTAAACCATGCTCTTGAAACTCACATCCATCTTGATAAATAAAGTTGATTTTTAGGATTCCGTAGGAAAATGGCAAAAAACAGACCCTTATAGGTTCGTCATGTCTGTCTGTCTGTCTGTCTGTCTGTCCGTCCGTATGTCACAGCCACTTTTCTCCGAAACTATGAGAACTATGCTGTTGAAACTTTGTAAGTAGATGTATTCTGTAAACCGCATTAAAATTTTCAGACAGAAATAGAAAAAAAGCAATAAATTTTGGGGGTCCCCACACTTAAAACAGAAAATCAATTATTTTTTTTCATCAAACCCATAACGTTTGGGGTAGGTATCTATGGATAGGTCTTCAAAAATGATATTGAGGTTTCTAATATCATTTTTGAATAGTTTGTGCGAGATACACTTCAAAGTGGTAAAATGTGTGTGTGTGTGTGTGTCCCCGTAACTTCTAAAATAAGAGAATGATACAACTTTAAAAATATATGATGTATATAACCATTTACACTACCAGCGAAAATTGGGTTTAACTAAATCTAGTTAGTAGTTTTTTTTAATCTATATCTATACATATAATAAAACAGTAGAAGCCATGAATTCTGTACATTAAAGAAAAATACCAAAAATCGAGTAGAGGTTTTCAAAAAAAAGCTATAGAACACAAAAAGAGCATTTTTGCGTTTTTTGTCTGTCTGTCTGTCTGTCTGTACGCGATGATCTCCGAAAATACTGAACGGATTTGGTTGCGGTTTTCAAAATTAGATTCAGGTTATTTCTAAGCAACATATAGGCTTTGTTTCATTACAATCGGTGGCCAAGAAAAAAAGTTATGGACTTTTAAAGTTTTATAATTTACGTATCAACGTTATTCGACAAGTTTTGTACAATTTTCAATTATTCGTTCAGTTTATTATAAAACTAGCCTTTTTTTAAACATTGTTATCATCACGCTATATCTTGGAGGAGCTAAGCAGTCAATAACCATAACATTTTATAAGATCGGTTATTTTCTTATTATGTCAATTCAATTCATAGACCCGGCGCGGCGGTACGATGGCTGCCTTCCAATTGATTAGCTCTTAGTTCGAACCCCGGTAATTGAAACTGTTCTTTTTTATAATTGTTGAATAATTTCTTACTTTTTCATATCCTGTTTTAATATTTTCGTTGGCCGCGACTTCATTTGCCTGTATGTTTAAAAATGTATGGAACTGGATGTTCAGAAGCACTGAAATTTCGGATTAGTAGAATATATTAACAAAACCTATTTTCTGTATTATTTTTTGTTTGATTTCGATAAAAAGTACAAAACCAAAGTAGTTGATCACCTTAATTAAATGTAGATGAAATCAACTTACTACGTAACACCTGCAATGCCATCTATTGATTCAAATAGTACTTTCGACCACATACATTTTTAGTGGTACATCTAAAACGTCTTAAAATGATTGTAATTATTTTAATACCTTAAAAACTTATCGTTCCAAATGAACGTAATATTCCTATTAACTCAAATAAAACGAACTCTAACTAATCTTTTCATAGTTCAACTTCATGTTCCATAGATGGCGTTATGCATTCGATCTCATTTTCGCGGTGTTAAGATTACAATATCCGTCAACAGAGTGTGAGTAAGTTAATTGGTAAAATTTGACAGTGACCGGTAGCGTGATGTGCTTTCTGATTCTGCTAAGGTGGCCTTCTTATGCCATCTCTACTTTGGAGAATTAAATGATTGCCACTTAGCTACAATAATTGTAGCAACCTACTGGGCCAAAACAATATACAAATATACAGAGTCAATCATCTACTCGAAAAGACGAAGAATGAACCTGTACAGACCTGAAGCCAGGATTCATGTCATACCACCCGCCAGCAAGTTGCGAGGTTCCATCGCAGAGACGCAAAAATAGTTGAATTAGTTTGGTAACTGAGTTTTTAACCGACTTCTTCAAAAAGGAGGAGACTATGTTAGGGTGTTTGTTATTTTTTTTTTGAATATTCACCGATATCTCCGTCAATTACGTACCGATTTTAAAAATTATTTTTGTTTTCAAAAGCCTATACTCCTGAGATAGAACTATTGCCACTAAGTCAGAATCGGGTGATGAAATCCCATGAAAATCGAGGGAAGCCCTAAAATTTTATAGGCATATACAATGTTTTACAAAAACTTTCGAACGCTATTCAGATATTTGTGTCTGGTAATAATCATCTTATGTTGCTGAGCTAATGATGGAAGGTATAAGTTAGGATGTGATGATGGGATCTCATGAAAAAATTGTGTTCAGCGATATTTTTGCCAATTTTCAACCGATTGGGATGATTCTGATTTTGTTTAGGACAGTATTTTTTCGGATTGGTCTCATTTCAATTTGATGAAAATCTGATTAAGAACTTCGGAGTTAGGCAACGGAAAATCTTCAATAAATGATAGTAAATGGTTCGGGATTGCTGAAATGGCATGTCTGTTACTGTTTACACCAGTTCACAACGTAACATCACGTCGGTACTCTGTGAATGAATAGGCAGGTACGACTTAGAAGTGAAAAATAACAACTATTCCGAAATTAAAGTTATTTTATACTTTGTTTTGCTTTATTTTCGGAAGTCAGTTGTATATTTTTGTAAAAAGTTTTTTTTTAACTTAACAAAGTTATGATTTCCGGTCCTGGTTCGAAGCAAATTAAGAAACAACTTTATTCAAAAAGTAGTTTGTTAACTTCGTGGTTTGAAGAAAAGCGCCATTCATTTAGCGCAATACATTATTGTCAACACGTTAAGTTCAAATATGCAAACATGTGGTCTTCTTTATGGTGCAACGCCATAAAGATGGCTATTGGAGTTACCATTTCAGAGCTTTCCAAACTCCAAACTACCGAATGGCTTGGAAACGCGATGTATCATGTAGTCACGGTCTTCAGCAGTGAGGGAACTACGAAGAAAAAGATGAAGGCCACTCAAATGGTCATAATTATACAAAAACTGATTAAAAAGTTCTGACGGCACACACCACAATCAAAAGGATGGTTAGGTTTTTTTTTTTTTATATACAAAACGGATAAACTCTTGGCCCAAAATATCACCTGATGGAAAGTGATGATTAGTCCGAAGATGGAAGCGAGCTTTACCCGGAATCCTCTAACACAGAGGAACCGGCTATCATACCTCTAACTGCCGGAACACAACACTGCTGTTAACGTTTTTGATATGGCGACAGACTTATACAAGATGGTGGTAGCTTGCCAGGCGGACTTAGAACAAGTCCTACTACCAACCAAACCGAGCAAAAACTTTGCCCCCGCTGGGAATCGAACCCTGGACCTCTGGGTCTGAATCAGGTGGTATAACCACTAGACCACGGAGGCGGTTAGTGTCACCTGCTTAGCACCACCCGGGGACCACGTGTAGGGATTCACTGAAGGGTATTCTCCTACGGACGCGGGTGACTCGGCCCCCAAGCTTATTTTAGAAGATAGCCTCCCGTTGCTTCAGCATTAATTCATTTCTTCTGTGTACGGGGAACCCACCGACGTAAGCATCAATACCCATTATATTGATATAATGTTTGTGGGGTAGATAAGGAAAATATTTTCATTATGATGGATACAATTATTTTTTAATTTACATTTTTAATTTCGATAAAATTTTGCAAAGGCACTCGGCTGAAAGTCACACATATTAAACAAACTGTTAGTAGCTGATATAAGATTTCAGCTAATTTGCTCTAGCATGATGCTTCAGTCACGTTGCGATCATTCCCAGAATCTCCCTTATTCCCAATTATTTTCTATTAACTTTTTATACTGTTCAGTTCTCAGTAAGCCTATGATACGTCATTACCAGCTCAGGGCCAGAAATTATCCGTAGCGGGTTTCACCCTCGAGTATCATAGGGGAACTGTAGATCCCTAGGCCATGACGCCACAGACGAACTTGCGAAGAGGTTCCAAGTTAGTAGTGCTTGACCCAAACATACCCCAACCATTGTATTGCATGCCCATTGTATGTATTTTAGTTCTAAGTTTCCGTAATATTGTATTTAATTTTTGGTGTACAATAAATTATATAATAAATAAATAAATCCCCACATATCCACTCCTCCTGATATTTTTCTCAGTTTCAACTTAAATGCCAATGTCAAACCTATACATGCGACCAACTTAATGACGTATCAGCCTAAGTAGAAATACCATTCGAATAATAAAAGGTATCATGAGACATTGCCTTCCATAGACAGCCTAATTTGCAGAGGTTGTTTCGACGCCGAGAAGTTGCCGACTTCCTGGAAATGAGGCCGTTGCTTTCCGACCTGAACAAATCGTGTAACGGTGAGGTCGCAGCGCAAAACCTGTGGATCACCCAGAAGGACTTTGTGCATTTGGGCGGAGCTAGGCTGGTTAACTTAGCCAGAACACTTACGGTCAACAGACCGAATGAGAGTCTAAGTGCGGATAGCGCAGTCTCTAATCTACTCTACTCTATCCATTGCGGGGTTAGATTTTTATTCGGAATGGTATACCCATTGCCAACTTTATGAAGCTCTATCGCGTGTTACCAACCCTAGCAACTTTCTTCAACATTGTGCACAGAAGTTTCTCATTACGAAAAATTACTAGGGCTGGACGGCATTTTGAACAGAAGAGATAATACAGCCAGTGCCTTGCATTACAATCTTCCAAATTCCTAATTCTGAGAGGGGTCAAGCAATGCCAGATATTGACTGTTTGTATAATATCATATCGTATCAATCTTACATCGCTATGCGTGTTTACTTTTCGACATACACGCGGACGAAGTCGCTGGCAACAGCTAGTACGTCATAAATCGTAAACCGCAACTTTTGCATATAATAATAATATATAACTACAGGTTTGTCCGGAACCCTCGGTGCGCGAGTCCAACTCGCACTTGGCCGGTTTTTTATTTATTTCGATCCAGGAACGCAAATTGAAACAATTTTAAATTTATAAAAACATACTATCATCTAAAATAACGATGATGAATAAAGTTGTTTTTTTTATTTATTTCGATCCAGGAACGCAAATCAAACAATTTTATATTTATAGAACCTGGAAGCCCAATATATACATCGGAGCTAATGTAACTCCTTCGACTCCTCTACCAAAGGACTTGCCATCTAATCATGGTTGTTATAAATTTAAAAAATCAGTTAAATAAATCTTTATTTAAGACTACAGTCCATAATTTATTTAGTATTTTGGTGTAAGTAACAATGGTGCTTACGTAGCAGGTTAGTATTGTTAGTGACCCCCTTTTTAACGTCCATCTTTAAAGATGCGAAATCATCGACTCCTCCCGCTCTGGGAGACTCTAACTGACTAAAACCCATCCGTGTTTTTCTTTGCATTCCAGGGCCGCGGTGCTTCTTTCGAACAAATCCCGCGAGAAGAAAATGAGATCAAATATATAACGCCATCTATGGAATATGATGTAGAACTGTCAAACTTTAAGTGCGAGGTTCGTTTTTAGGGTTCCGTACTTCAAAAGGAAAAAAACTAAACCCTTATAGGATCACTTTAGTGACTGTCCGTCCGTCTGTCTGTCAAGATTCTTTATCACGGGAATTCGTGGAGGTATCGAGTTGAAATCATATAAGTACTCAAAACTACAGTCCTTTGAAGCTGTGCAATAATCAAACTTCTAAGTTAACGTTAAATAAAGATACGGTCGTTGATGCTACAAAAAACGTACATTTCGACACTCTCACGGGAATCAAAATTTATAGGGTATTTTCCGTTGACGTAGAACTTAAAAATCTGAAAACAACACATTTAATGTAATTAAATAAATACCTAAAATAAATATAGACTTTATTTCAATTAACATTTTGTACCTACCTACAAATTTGAAGGGAACCCTCGGTGGGCGAGACCAACTCGCACTTTTCCGTTTTTTTTTTTTTAATGTTTAGATATCGGAGTTCATTAGGAACGATAATTTTTTACTTACATTTTTAACACTTTAAAAATACGATGGTTTTTTATTCCTTGAAAAGTACCACTACTTACTAAAAAATATGTTTTGGTGTAATTCTCATGCTGTTGGTAGTACTATTTCGGTCAATAGATGGCATTACGGGTATCGGCATTACTTTGTAGATAAGGTGAATTCCTCTTATACATTGCAACAATTCCTATTAGGTTTATGTGTAAAACTTATCTACATGAGATTTTGTACTTTTTTAACGTGATGTGGCGTGATGTAACGAAAATTGGTTCTGTTAATTATACTTTAAAACGCTGGCTTTTATGTTTTGGCAAACTAAATTATCCTAAATAAATCAATAACATCTTATAAATATTTAAAAATATTAGGTAAAATAAGAATGTATAAAAGTTAGGAAATGCATAAATTAAATTAAATCCGAAAATAAATTTATATACGGAGGATTCAAACCGGCACCATGTCGTTCGGAAGGCAGTCATCAAACCGACAGGCTATGACTGCTATTGGAAAGTTAGAGTCTTATTTATGTCATGGTTTTTCACTGCTTACCTCCCTAAAGGTGTAGCGTAATGTTAATTATTGCTAAGGTTAGACCCATAAGTATATACAATTTTGTAACATGTTGTGGCTTCTTATAACAATTCCTCGCTGAGCTATTGGGAGAAATGTAAATTTATAAGTCAAATGTTATTCTTAGTACGCAAAAACTAATTTTTATTATTAGTTTTGCAATATTATTGTGTAAAAAACCAGTTCAAAAGATAAAATAAATACAAAAATATAATCTGTTTGCGGGGTTCGAACCATGTGCATTTTCTCGTTCAAAACACACATTTTTGACTATTGCTCGACCTCCATAGCACATAGCGTGATAATGTATAGCCTATATGTTGATCAAACCTATAAGGATTATTTATGCAAAATTTGAACAAAATCTGTTCAGTAGTTTTCGCGCCAATCGTAAACACACAAGTTCAGGGTTTACTGTTTTATTATATGTATAGATAGAAGATATAGATAATAAGTATGCGCTTAGTAAACCAACCTTGCTGCAACAACCAGTCCACTCCTTAGCGTATCCTTTTGGATAAACGGCTCCATTTTGGTAAAACAAAGTGAGTCTAATCTTTTTCAAACGCAAGGCCGCTTGTGAAATATACGTCAATTGTGAGACGCCGTAGCCGACAACACTGAGAACAGCTTCTGCTGCTCGCTCTACATCGTATCACCACCAATTAATCGTCTTCACAGAGCCCGATGAAAAAAAATACCTCCACAGGTTGAACCTACACTTTTTGTATTATTTCACCACACAAACACAGAACTATGTATTGTAGCTTTACTGAACAAGGCTCTGCTTAATAAATCTTGGATTTCATGATGTTTTTAAGGATTAAATAGAGAAAAAATTAAAAAATTGAATCTGCAAAAGCTAAAATTTTCCTTCAACTTTCGATCTCAAAATAATTAATAACAATAATAATAATAATATCCTTGGACATTTCACACAACGCCATGTAGTCCCAAGCTAAGCAACTTAATGTTTGTGTTATGGTAACGAGATGGCTGATAAACTACTTATATACATTTTTTATTTGTAAATACATACATATTATAGATAGAAAACACCCAGACTCGGAACAAATACATGTAGGCCGTACAAATATTTGTTCGGTGCGGGAATCGAACCCGCGACATGGTTACTTCAGTTTTGACGTTGTTATATTTAGCAGAATACCGTTTTTGTCTCATTTTCAAATGTCGTTCAACTTTAAAAATAGCAGAATACCGTTCCAGTACATTTTTTTGTAAAATTCAATTCGCAATATAATCGCATGAAACTTCAACTTTGGTTGTCCTTTTAAGTTTAGCAAAATACCTTTTTTGACATTTTGACATTGAGATGCATATGCGACTTGAATTTGAACGATTTTAAATTAGTAGAATTGGCCCCGACCATCTGTTAACGTAATCGTATTTTTTAACGTTCGTTAACGCTGACACATTGTGCATTAACTCAATTTTATCTATTTAACGATAGTTAGCACCATTTTTAACGTTTACGTGTGCGATAAGTGAACCTGAAACAACCCGCCCTAAATTAATAAGCGTAAAGAGTTGAATGTTAACGTTTCAAGTTGTATTTTATGAAAACAAGTTGTATTTTAATGAAAAACGTTATACTTTAAACAAAGTTTACTTCGAACGTTACTTACAGCTCAGTTTAGTTTCACTTTGTAATAACGCACAATATTTATTTCCTAAGTTTCAAACTAATAAGATTTCCTTCAACTGGCTTCACTGTAACTTCAAATGCACATACTAAATTGTTGATGTCTCCAGTAATATAGTAACGCCGTAAAATATGCGCCAGTACAATCTTCATCATCATCAGAGTGTATACTTTGCCTGGAAAAATAAAACATACACTTGTAGTCTTAGTGTAAGATTTTGTATACATATAGTTGATCGCGTTTCAAACGTAAACGTCGACATACCAACTTTTGGCATGAAATTAAGATTTGACACATTTTTAACTCGAAGTTTTCAATTCAGAAACGGGCCCGTAGTGGTTAATTATGGTAAAGAATCTGCGTGGCTTATTCTCAGCAGCTCCAAAATGTATTGTTCTCCAAACAATTTCTCTGCATGCATTGGTTCCCAAGAGCTCCAAATAATTTAAATTACAAATTGCACGAAAAAGAGAAGACCATTAATTTTAGTTCTTTAACTTCATATTGTTTGACGTGAAGTCAATTTGTGATGGCAGGAAATGTTTTGTGAGATATTTTTTCAATTTTACAATAAGTATTGATTAGTGAAAATATTTACCACGAAATTATAACATAAATATTAGCAATTTGCATTTTGTTAACCTTACGCAATTTGGTTTGGAGCAGCTGGGAACAAAATTATGTAACGCCTGGGTAAGTCATCTGGGCAAGCGTTTGAGTACAAACCTATGCAGTTTCGCTTCCCGATGCCGAAAGCGGCAAAAAGGTTCGATTGATCTGGCAAGTTGGCAGGCTCCAGCCATCGTTCCGGTCTGAAGTGATCGGCGTCTGCACCCCACAGGGGGTGACGGCTGAGACCAAACAACCCTAACATGCAAGTACTTCCAGCTCGCAACGTGCAGTTCTCTGAAAATACACAAAGTCATCGGATTATTGCATACTCGGCAGAAGAACTGCGTTGCGAGACTTGTGAATTTTTGTACAATTTATCTTTATTGAAATAACGATGATATAAAAAGTAGGCAAAGAAAGTAATAATTATTTGTAAAAATTAGGCCTAGCAGGTCCAGTGGTAATGTGCCTGAAGAGCTGCCGATATCGCCACACTGTATGACAATGCTTAACCGCAGTACAAGGTGAGACGTCAATAAAAGGCGGTGGTTAGCGACAAACTGTTTATTCGGGCCACAGTACCCGACACTGTTTATATTAACACCATATCTAAGTACTTCGGTCGTCACATCTCTCCTCACTAAGCTTACAGGACAGTTATTTGAAACGTATGATACACAGAATAAGCAACGTTATCTAAAATATAAACTAAACTAACGTCTGCTAAAATAAACTTGTTTAAACTAATCTAATCTGAATTATTCAAACGTTTAGCTCGATTGTAGGCACGCAGTGCTCGAGCCGATAAACTAGGCGGTGTCGGTTCTGGTATAGGCGAACGCTTTACTGACTCAGCTTTAGTTTCTGATGGCGTATTCGCAACCTCACCGTCCCCGCCCGATGCATCCTCAAAACAATCATCGTCGGCTCCCTTATCGACCGAAGGTTCAGGATTCTGAATTTCTTCGTCTACCCCGCTCATTCGAGATAGAGAGTATCTGTTTTTATTATTTTTTAGTGGGATAATTTGGTCCGCATGACGACGCCATTCTGCCCCGTCTTTCACATTAACTTTGTATGATACGGGGCCAGTCTTTTTAACAACCGTAGCTTCGGTCCATTTGCCCCCCCTTGCTGTATAGTCACGAGCTAAGACCGATTCCCCCACATCGAAATTCCTATCAGTACCAGAGACGCGCGCGACTTGGCGCTCCTGCTTGGCGCGCACCGTTGCTGCTACGTCCGGCCGCAGCGCATCCAGTCGGCTACGGAGTCGCCGCCCTTGCAGCGCTACTGCGGGTGATACCCCGGTCGTCGCGTGCTGCTTACAATTGCGATATTGTAACAAGAATTTACACAGAGCTGCGTTAACGTCCTCATTTTCGTACAACGCTCTTTTGATCGCTTTTTTTACTGTTTTAACAGCGTTTTCCGCTGCGCTATTTCCCTGCGGCCTATAAGGAGACGACGTTGTATGTTTAATAAAGTTATTTTCACAGTTAACTTTAAATTCTTGAGATGCAAATGGTGGTCCGTTATCGGTCACGAGCTGTGATGGCAAGCCAAAACGAGCGAAAACACCTCTCAATACTTTAATTGTTGAGACAGCATTTGTGCTTTTTATTGGTAACGCCTCAATCCACTTTGAGTGTGCGTCTACAATAACTAAATATCTAACGCCTCCACAATCTGCAAAATCGGCATGTACACGCTGCCACGGGTACAGCGGAAACTCCCAGGGGTGTAACTGCGCATGCGGTGGTGCGTCGCGTAATATACGGCACGCGGCGCATGATTTACATAACTCCTCTATATCCTTATCTAAATTCGCCCAATAAATATAGTTTCGTGATAAGCTTTTCATCTTATTTATACCTAAATAACCCTCGTGCACTTCTTCCAAGATTTTCTTTTGTAAGGCATAAGGCACAACAATTCTGTATTTGAAAATGACACACCCCTGGTCTACCACTAAATCTTGTTTTCTAGAAAAATAAGCCTTTTCCGCATCACAGCTCGGGGCCGAAGGCCAGCCAAAATGTGCATAACCTTTAATCCTACTTAGTAACGTATCGCGTTCTGTCTCTTTTGCAACATCCTTATAACAAATAGGCAGAGCTGCCTCAACTAGATTAAAATAATCCACGGTTTCTGCAGCCACAGAGCGACCCTCCCGAGGTAACGGTAATCGTGATAAGGCATCAGCCGGACCGTTGTCCGCCGATCGCACGTATTCTATACGGAAATCATATGCGGCTAGTCGTGCCGCCCATCTTTGCAAACGACTGGCAGCCGTTTGCAGAATTCCTCCCTTTTCCCCAAAAATATACGTCAGCGGCTGGTGATCAGTGCGCAATGAAAATCGCCTACCAAACAAGTACTGATGGTGTTTTGTGACACCGAAAATAATAGCCAATGCCTCCTTGTCCAATTGGCTGTGGTTGCGCTCGGGCGCACTAAGCGTTCGCGAGACGCAGCTGACGGGCCGCTCGCTTCCGTTCTCATACCGATGAGCCAGCACTGCGCCCAGTCCGTACGCGCTACTGTCCACCGATAACACGAGTTCGCGCCCCTCTTCATAGTGTGCCAGTACACGTTCACTCAGGAGGTTTCGCTCTGCTTCCAAAAAAACCTTCTCACATTTCGTGTCCCAATTCCAGCGAACCTCCTTTTTTAATAAATTATGCATCGGTTGCAGTAAAGTACTCAGATTTTGAATAAATCGCCCATAATAATTTACCAATCCAAGAAAACTTTTAAGTTGAGTTACGTTTTCCGGTCTCGGTGCGCTGGAAATGGCCTCTAGTTTCTCCGGATCAGGCCGCAAACCATCTTTATTAATAATGAAGCCCAAATATTTAACACTATCTTGTAAAAATCGACATTTACTTAGCTTGACCGTAAGTTCCATATTACGTAATCTATTGAGTACAGCTCGCAGATTCTTTATGTGTTCTACCTTATTTGAGCCGGACACACAAATATCATCTAAAAACACTACGCATCCGGGCACCCCGCGCAGGGTTTCCTCCATGATCTTTTGGAATTTCTCAGGGATACAGGATAAACCGTACGGTGTGCGTTTATAAACATATGTACCCATGTGTGTTGTAATCGCCGTATACGGTTGGGAATCACCGGTTAGAAAACATTGTTCATACGCATGCCTTAGATCGATTTTTGTAAATTGCTCCCCGCCGCTAAGATTTGCAAATAATTCTTCAATTCGCGGTAACGGATAATAATCCCGTTTTAATTTGGGATTTATACTGACCTTGTAGTCACCACAAATGCGTATACTCCCATTTTCTTTGACAACAGGTACGATTGGAGTCCCGTAATCCGAATAATCTACGCGGTATATGGTGCCATCTTTCTCTAACCGTTCCAATTCCCTTTCAACTCGTGCGCGGAGTGTCAGCGGCATAGGTCTCGCTCGCACATAAACCGGTTCGTTATCTGCCAGCTGTAGTCGGATGGGCTGTTTACTTGAGTGCTTTATTTGCGTAATTTTTAAAACGCGCATCCATTCTCGTCCCAATAAGCACAGTATAAAATATGGACAGTACGGAAACTACCTACAAACGCTCGAAACGGAACACTCACACAAACATGCGCACCGACGAGACTTTTCGGTGCCCGTCACGGTACTCTCAGTAGTGAGTGCCGCCGGCCGCGTCAAGACGAATTTAGCCCCGCGATCTTTTTAAAAATGCCACGAACGTATATATTATGCGTAGTATACGGCTGTTTGAACTCTGCATCATCACAACCGGAGCTAACGTATTTTAAACTTCCTGCTGATTTTGAAAGGTGAGAATCATTAATGACATTGTTATTTAATCGTTATAGAAGTCATAAGTCCGTGTGATCGATCAAAATGAATTCGTGAATTCAAAACTATCAGGTACTACTACTTCTTGTAAATCCAAGATGGCGCCGGCTATAGGTATATTTTTTTGTCATGGGTGTCGTTTTCACGGTTTTCGAGGGTGTTGAAGCCAATAGTGATGTCAAAACGTGAATCCAAGATAGCGGCTGCAATAGGTACCAATTTTTTCATCATGGGTGTCGTTTCCATGGTTTTCGAGGGTGTTGAAGCCGATAGTCATGTCAAAACGTGAATCAAAGATGGCGGCTGCAATAGGTATCAATTACTTAGTCATGGGTGTCGTTTTCATGGTTTTCGAGGGTGTTAAAGCCGATAGTGATGTCAAAACGTGAATCCAAGATGGCGGCAGCAATAGGTACCAATTTTTTCGTCATGGGTATTATTTTCATGGTTTCCGAGGGTGTTGAAGCCGATAGTGATGTCAAAACGTGAATCCAAGATGGAGGCTGCAATAAGTACCAATTTTTTCGTTATGGGTGTTGTTTCCATGGTTTTCGAGGGTGTTGAAGCCGATAGTCATGTCAAAACGTGAATCCAAGATGGTGGCTGCAACAGGTATCAATTTTTTTCGTCATGGGTGTCGTTTTCATGGTTTACGAGCGTGTTGAAGCCAATAGTGCTGTCAAAACGGGAAACCAAGATGGCGCCCGAAACGTTTTCGTCCAACAGCGGCTCGCGTTCGCTCCCGCCAAAACTTGTAAAAGGATACGCCGTAATGACAAAGTTAGTGCGACAAGTTGTTGTATGTTAATATTAAATTGCTTTCCGTGTTTAAACTATCGTCTTTTGTCGAGATTAACCAACGCCATGAGATTACCTATTTAAATTGTAATTGTAAGCTAGTTATTCAAATTCGATTGATTGATCACTACAGAACAAAAATTAAAAAAAATAAAATAAACAAAAACATTAAAAGTGACAACCCTATTGCTTCAATGGAGCGTAGGTATTTATATTCTCAACTAAGCTTAGTTTCCGTACTGTCCATATTTATACTGTGCAATAGGGGTTGTGCGCCGCCTTGTATGACGTAAAGACGCAATGACGTCTCTTTGATTTTCCCTAAACAGACATCTACTTCAATGTAACCTAATGACTCAATTCGGGAGCCCGAATAACAACGTAACAATAAATTGTCCGCGACAACTTTCTTATGCGAAAACATCTTTTTGTACATTTCTTCACTTATAGCCGAAATGCGGCTACCTGTGTCCACTTCACATTTAATGTTAATGTTATCAATCGTTAATTGAATAAAATATGGTTTTTTACCTCGAGCTGCAACTTCAATGTTAAACATACCGTCATCCGACTCATCTTCGCTGACGTAATTTTGCCGAGCACCTTTGCCACGTGCTTGTTTACACATCACCTTTCAATGACCTTTTTGACTGCACTCATCACAATTATAGTGATTGAATCGGCATCGATCAGCCATGTGCGCCTTGCCGCAACGCCAACAAAATAGCGCGCGCGAGCTCGTGGGCCCCGCGCCTGCGCTGCCTGGTGCTGCGCCTTCGCTGCTTGCGCCTGCGCCTGCGCCTGAAGCGCGCGTCTGGCGCCCGCGCTGGCCGGCTCGTCCGCCGCCGCCGCGTGCGTGGTGCAGGCCCTCGCCCGCTACCCCTTTTGAGTCCATCACTGTAACCGCCGCCGTGGTGCTGCCGCTCACCTCAGCATGCTTTTCAGCAGCTTCTAGAGCCAGAGCTAGCTCCACCGCCTCTTTGTATTGGATTTTCTTTTCTGCAAAGATTCTAGACCGCATCACATCACTTGATAAACCTGACACGAACTGGTCCCGCAAGTTTTCTTCTAGAGTTGAACATGAATTGCATTTGCCGAAGTTGCACGTCGTCGCGAGATGTTTTAATGCTTGTAAGTACTCAGTCAGCGACTCGCCGGCTCGTTGCCTTCGCAACCTGAACACGTGGCGCTCCGCGATCTCTGAACGTTGCGGCTCCAAATGTTCCGTTACCAGTATTACCAGCTCGTCATAAGTTTTCCTCTCTGGGAAACTGGGTGCACACAAATCACACATTAACGCATAAGTTTCTTCACCGACCACAGTTATTAACATGGACACTTTTACGTCATCCTTAATATCATTTAATTTAATGTACTGGTTAACGCGGCGAACGTAAGCTGGCCACTGGTTGGAATTTAAATTAAATGGTTCAATTTTTCCGATCGGCATTATCTTGCACTCCACGTTCAATAATGTTTAAAAAAAAAATCATAGATCCCGTACTCGTCGCCAATGAGACGTCAATAAAAGGCGGTGGTTAGCGACAAACTGTTTATTCGGGCCACAGTACCCGACATTGTTTATATTAACACCATATCTAAGTACTTCGGTCGTCACAGAAGGTAAAAACTAACCCTTCGATCAGGCGAAGTGTCATGTTAAGTTTTGGATAGATTAAACCGGTTGCATTTTGGGGAATGTGCGACGGATTTTCATAATTTAATTCCGCCAAGCCCGTCCTATCATCGGACTATGCGCCGCCGGTACATGGTGGGAATCCCACCCACACGCACATAACGTTCCTTTTAGGAACAAATTCATTGTCCGTGCAGCTAAGGAGTGGAATTCTCTTCCGTGGGGGCCCTTACAAGATGTTGCGGGATAAGCTCCGCACCTGGGCCCCCCATTGACGCAGAGTCTCCGGCTTTAGCTCGTGGAGGGCGTGGTGAGCGCTCTGTTCCCTTCGCGAGGGGTACATCCTCTTCCGCCTATGGCTCCGCCGCCTACGGTGCCGGAAGCGGACCACCAAGAGGACGACGACGACATCCCGGCAGTGACTGGGGTAGACCTGAGAGTGGCGGTACGCAGACTCAAGGCCGAGAATACCGCCCCAGGGCCCGACGGCTTGCCTGGCAAAGCCTGGGCCCTGGCCTCGGAGGATCTCGGGCCTCGACTGGAGGGGCTCTTTAGCGCATGCATGGAGAGGGGCCAGTTCCCGCTTTCTTGGAGGACCGGGAAGCTGGTCCTCATCCGGAAGCCTGGGCGCCCTGCGGACTCTCCGGCCCGTGGTGTTGCTCAACTAGGTGGGCAAGCTCTTCGAAAGTGTCAATGCAAACCGCCTCGCCGAGCACCTAGCGGGAACGGGGCCGGATCTTGCGGAACACCAATTTGGTTTCCGCAAGGGGCGCTCTATGGTGGACGCCATCATGCGTGTTAGAGCCCTCACGACGGGGGATGCGGTGTCCCGGGGTGGTGTTGTCTTGGCGGTGTCTCTCGACATCGCCAACGCCTTCAACACCATGCCCTGGAGCTGCATTGGGGAGGCACTGCGGTGCCGACCTACCTTCGTCGTGTGGTCGGGGACTACCTGTCCGACAGGACAGTCATCTACCCCGGTTACAGCGGAGAGTGCAACCGGCGAGAGATGTCGTGCGGTGTCCCACAGGGATCGGTTCTGAGGCCGCCCCTGTGGAACATCGGTTACGACTGGGTGCTGCGCGCCGACCTCCCTAGCGGCGTCAGCGTAGTTTACTACGCTGACGACACGCTGGTGTGGGCACAGGGGAGGTCGTACGAGGCGGCGGCCGAACTTATGACGCGCGGGGTTGCGATAGTTATGGAGAGGATCCGGCAAATCTCTACGTGGGGATCGTGCGGATCATGGCCTTTACGGGGCCCAGGTGTGGGCGCATTCCTTGCGGCAGTGTGCTGCCCATTATTTGAACGCGCCCCAAAAGGTGGTAGCCGTAAGGCTGGCCCGAGGATAACGCACGATCTCGCGCGAGGCGGCGTGTCTCCTTGCCGGATTGCCGCCATGGGATCTGGAGCCGATAATCCTCGCGCGTCTGCCTGAATGGTGCGTGGAGGAACTGCGCCGGGGGGGAACTCCGCTGCCGCGGCAAATTGTCGCTAAGCGGACAGACTTCCAGCATGATCTCATGGAGACATGGAGACGGCGACTGTTGCAACCCAGTGCACGGCACGCCCGCGCCACGATAGTGGCGATAAGTTCCTTCTTTGAGGAGGGGCTTGAGAGGCGCCACGGCGTCCTCACCTTCCGCCTGACTCAGGTCCTCACCGGACACGGATTTTTCGGGAGGTACCTGCACCGAATCGGGCGGGAAGAAACGCTCGGGTGTCACCACGGTGAGGATCGACCGGAGGACACGATAAAGCACACTGTGCAGGTGTGCCCCGATTGGGCGGAGCACCTCTCGAGTGCCCAGCCCTGGTCCAATCCATGGTCCGGAGCAAGATGGAATGGGACGCCGTCACTTCCTTCTGCGAAGCAGTTATGCTAGCGAAGGAGGTGGCGGAATGGGAGAGGGAGAGAACCTCTCGTCCCGACTGCCGCGGGAGACGCCCCGGGCGTCGGGGGCCACCGTAGGTGCCTGTGGACGGTGAGCTATGGGCAAATCGCCGTCCGCCCAGCTTATGACGACAGGACGTGTTGACGGCGCGTTCGTGTTCCACGCGCGCCTCAAAGAGAGTCAGCACACAGAGGGGCCCGAAAGGGCCGACGCCTGCCGGAGTTGCGGGACTATTCGCAAGAGATAACCCGGCTCCGGAACACAAAGGGCAACGAAGGAAAATGGATAAGTTTTAGTCAGTAGAAGTCTGACACTCCCTCTCGCTCCGCCCAGTGCGGGAGAAGTCATTTGATGATTTCCCATACCTAAACAAAAGGATTCTCTGCCAGAGTCTGCGTTTCCTGACAGCTGCAACCTGAGAGTCTGTAAGTCAAGAGTAAATAGGTTACTTCTAGGCACTCGTGCTACATCTTCAACCACATCATCGCTTACCACCAGGCGAGATAGTTTTCAAACGCGTGCCTAATGCCTATCAACAAATTACGAGCATTCGGACACTACGATCCGAAAATTTCAACCCCAACCGGATGAAGTGGATACCTGAGAATCGCGTGCAACTTCACTATAGTGGCAGCAAAGAGAGGAACAAAAAAGAGGGCCAAGACAGAGGGAAGCAGCGAGGCCGACAGTAGTAGATGTCGACGGGCAAGGTGCCTAAGTTTACGACGGTAATGCGTGAATCAAGAGCCCCGAGTCCCATTTACAGTTCTGTACTAATCTGCAGAGTGGCTCATCATTAGTTAAATTACACATTAAAGATAACAGTTAAGTAGGTACGTACTCAGTACAACATCTTTGTCAATGTTTCTTCCGATAAGAGGAACGCTGGGATACAATCTCAGTACCTCTTTGATCACCGCATCCAAGTACACGAGGTTTGGCAGATCATCTTTCGTTATAACATCTTTATTTTCAAGAACTTCTTGTATCCTGTAATGAATGAAAAATTTATCATTTGTGATTTATTTTGTCCGTTTTTGGAGAGTTGTTTTTAAAGTGCAGTACGGGCCGCGACTTGTAAGCTGTAATGTCACAGTATCGATTCCCAGGTAGGCATTTTACTTTTGGTAAATTACAATTATACCCAGTGTTCTGAAAATAAACTGTTGATGGAAAACACCGGAAGGCCTCAAACGCAGACTTATTGCCCATATACTATTTTGTCCCTCTTAACCTATGGTAACACTCACTCAGACTTGAACTTTGACCAACATCCAGAAGTCTAAACACAAGGTCTACCAAAAGGCATTAGTTCGTATTAATCAATGTGTTAAACTTACAGAGGTTTGCTGAACAGTGTATAAATTCCCGCAAACCTCCATTGAAAAGAGACGACGCTCCGACCAGATGGGTGTTGTGTCTGGTGGGCAACTGCCGATGGTTATTTGAACCTAAACAATTATGTTCAAATAGTGCGGAAACTTTTATACCAGGATGTACGTTAGGTACTTAGTTCCTTTGTGGCGGTATATATGCTGGATCCTATCGAAACACAATACATGCTGGGATTACATGTCTTTTGCATGCCCGACAAACTGTGGTCCTAACTACAATAGCATAAACCTGGTATCTAGATACAATCAATTGGGGACAAACAGAATAGCGTCCATCCAAACGGGCAGGAAAACGCGACTGACTCAAAAAAAATCGTAAACTCCGATAAAAGCCTTCGCCCCGTAGCGGATTGCAGAAAGTAACTGAAGCCTCTCCTTTTTTATTTACAATCAACTTAAATTGTTTTATACTAATGGAGTTGGCCTTTCACTTTTACAGTTGAGTAAACACTGCCGTGAACGCATCTCAGTCATCACGCCAGCGTCTCCTAAGTCTTCTTCTTAATCGAGGAAGACCTAGGAGGCTCTCTGGCCTATCTGTCCTGATGCTGCTAGGTACTTACTCGTTATAAATTCTATCTTGTAGATATCGGTGTGATCCTAGAATTAACATGGCAAATGTCAAAGCCGAAGATGTAGTATCGTGAGCAGCCCCTACTATAGTATCCAGGTGTTCTCTGATGTCATTTCCTGTGAAATCAACTTGTTCTTCAGCTATTTGCAGAATTCGATCCAAGAGTGGTTTAAATTTGTCTGAAAAATAGTATTTTTTGTATAGATTTACTTACAGGCTAGTGTCCGACCGAAACAAGACTTAAGACGAAACAAGTCATTAAACCGAACCACAAGATGACTAATCATCGCTCGCAGCTTACCGCCTGGCTACGAGAACTGGTGACGTAAATGGCGGTGCGTCTAGCGGCTTCCATATGGCACAGTTTCCAGCCCACGGGCAGTAGCATTTACCGCCGCGAATGAAATGTCTTCATCAAAGTTATCTAGATATTGCTTGGAAAGTACGTACCTAGTAGTGTTTGGTTCAAGACATAATATTTGGAAGAAAATGAGGAGAAAATATTTTGAATAAGAATCGGGATGGAGAATTCTACAAATAGTACGAAAAATACTAACTATCCCCAGATTTTTTTTTTTTTCAATTATACACCTGGCGGCCGCCGGTCACCGTAGGCGCGGGCCTGTGGACGGTGAGCTATGGGTAGCTCGCCGTCCGTCTTATGACGACAGGCCGTGTCGACGGCGCGTTCGTGTTCCACGCGCGCCTCAAAGAGAGTCAGCACACACCCGGGCCCGAAAGGGCCGACGCCTGCCGGAGTTGCGAGACTATTCGAAAGAGCTATAGCCTGCTATAGCTATCAGTTTTAGGTTTGTTTTGACTTAAATGTACCTTGGCGGTTGGGAGTGTCATGCTCACTCAAAAGCCTAACTGATGATATGCGTATGTGTTGGATCATTTGGCTCCATTCAAAATGGTTGAGACGAATGGGCTTGGCGCTACGTCGTGTTCGTGAACGGGCGCCATCGCGTCGGTTGGGACTGGTCATTTCTCAGCTGCCTTGGTTTATTTAATTATTTGAATTGTTCGTCTTTTATTCTAGACGCTTTTATTTTGCTCGTTTTTTACATCGTTTTCACATGTAGGTACCTATGCATAATTTCAACACGATGCACGATGTAAAAAAAGACTTAGTAACAATTTATTATTTTTAAAAGACTGTCCGTGGAGTTTCGGCACGTTCTTCTCCATAGAGATCTACGCTTTGGAACGTGCAAATAGCTTCACATTTTTGGACTGACCGACCTTGAAAATTTAAAAGTGCCTGTTAATGGTTTAATTGAAATAAATGCTTGAGTTTGAGTTTGACGTCTTAATATAGTAAAATTCTCCCAAAAATCATGATAATTATGCAATGGTAACCCAGTAATGATCAAATAAACTTACTTAGGACTTAGAGTTTTCTTTAATTTTCTCCGTTATTCAGGACAACCGATCTTTCCGACATCTTGTGGTATAGATATCGCGGACTCAGGAGGATATCTATGCTATAATAATGTACGGTGAAGTTTATCAGCACAATAAAGTATGGGCGTAAGTTGCCGAGGTTGGTCTGTGGATGGGTGACCATCTTAACATAGCGAGTTTCTTCCGTGCCTCGGAAAGCACGTTAGGCTGTTAGTCCCGGCTGTTATTTGGAGATCTTTGGCAGTCGTTACAGACTGTCAGAAGCCAGAAAAATATGACACCAGTCTTGCCAAAGTGTACACTCTTATCCAGTTAATGGGTTGTGGAGGTCTGATAGGCAGCCGCTCCATGTAAAATACTGGTACTCAGCTGATTCCGGTTAGACTGGACGCCGACCCCAATATAGTTGGGAAAAGGCTAGTGAAAGAAATCACTCACAGGAATACTTGTCTAACCACATTTATTACCGGCTGATGTGTTACAAGCTCAAATTGTGACTCGAGACCTCCTTTGTCGTCTGTAGCTCAACGTTGAATAGCGCGATTCAAACGCAACGCGCCATTATATTACCTACAGTGCACTATGGGTTGCCATAAATAAAAAATGTATTCGATACTAAAAATAACAGTGTTGCAACCAATAAATTAAATAAACTAAGGAGTCGATTATTTTGTATGCTAACATTCGGCTAATCCTGACGACAAACGCGGCCTCGCGTTTAACAAAGAATTATACAGAGAGGAAAAATACATTATAGAAAATTACTATTATGAGACCCATTAAACAACTACTTATTCACTCTACATTGACTACAAGCACTCTCACCTGTATCAACTCACTCATAAACTAAACATCGAGTACAAGCACTCTCACTTGTACCGACTCACTCTTATAACTAAACATCGAGTACAAGCACACTCACTTGACCGACTCACTCTTATAACTAAACATCGAGTACAAGCACCCTCACTTGTACCGACTCACTTTTAAAACTGAACATCAAGTACAAGCACTCTCACTTGTACCGACTCACTCTTTAATTAATTATCGACTACAATCATCATTGTATCAACTCACTAATCATAACTAACATAATTTCTCATCATCATTATCATCACTTTCTCTGTCTACTTGCTACAACAAAGTGTATTTATAACAAATCAACTCAATTATCAAGTAGGTACAAGCACTCTCACTTGTACCGAGTCACTCTTGTAATTATACATCAACAACAATCACGCTGTGTCAACTCACTAATCATAGCTAACATAATTTTTCATTCTCATCACTTTGTCTACTTGTTACAAGTAACTATATCTATAACAAGTCAACTCACTTCAATTAATTCTTAAATAATATACCTTTTTCTCACTTAAGCATTTAATAATATTGCTTCAAATAAAATGATAATTAATGGTATAATTCTCTCATTAAATGTAAATTATATCTGCTTATTTTTCCAAAATTATTACTTAGGACAGATGTAATTAAATCTGTCATAATGACACATGACATCTAATAAACGCATCATAATCATAATTGTTACATTCATTATTATCTCTATTCTATTATTACTTTAGCAAACAATGACTCCTATTCTGAATCACTCGAAATCACATCATGATTAAAAACAAGCCACGGGTGTATCTTGTCAACGGCATACACTGACCTATAAGGTTTAGAACCTTCCTTCCTAGTTATAGGAGTGTCTTCTATTTCATAGCGATCATTACCTATAACTTTAGAAATTCTGTATGGTCCTACACATTTTGGTATTAATTTGCGACTGTATCCAGGGTCTGTACGAATATCTTTTTCGACACGAACTAAATCGCCTACTTTATATTCAGTGGGTTTTTTATGCGATTTATCAAAACGCTCCTTCTGAACTTGCTGATCAATTTGAATCCGCAAGTCAGCATCTGACCTAATTTCGTCACGATCTAAAGGCGTATGGGATTCTGAGACAAGCGAATTCATGAAACCATCCGAAACGCCTGTGGTTTGAACACCAAATAACATTTCAGAAGGAGTACGACCTGTAGATTTATTTAAAGTATTATTCAAAGACCACTGAATTTGAGGTATAGACAAATCCCATTCATTTTCTTGTTTATTGTGATTAGCGGCCGTTATTGCATCAACAATAGTCCGATTGTACCTTTCAACTTGGCCATTGGCCCTAGGAGAGGCAACCGCATTTAGAATATGTTTAACACCTCTCTTATTTATAAAGTCTGTAAACTCTTTGCTCGTAAAACTAGTGCCACGGTCTGATATAAGACGACGTGGTACTCCAAATAGCGAGAAATATTCATTAAAAACCTGAACACTGGTACTACTTTTGACATTTTTAACTGGCTTTACATAAATAAATTTTGTGAAGGCATCAATGATCACTAGAATGTGACAATTTTTCTTTTTACTTATAGGAAAGGGACCACAGTGATCAGTATGAAGCGTATCAAATGGTTTATTAATTTTTGGAATCGGATGAAGCTCCCCCTCTTTAGCCCCAGCTGGTAATTTATTATGGGCACAGTTTAAACAAGAATTACAATACTTTTTAATAAAACGTCTCATCTTTTTGAACCAGTAAATCTGATTAATTCGATTGTAGGTTTTATCAAAACCAAAGTGGCCGACATCGTCGTGATTCATACGAACTATTTGCCACCTAACTGATTTTGGAACTACCCACTTTAAATTAACCACGTTGTCTTGATCTTTAGTTACCCTGTACAAACGACCATTTTGAACAGTATAGTTATTATGAATCTCGACTATGTCTTTTGTCTGTGGATCGTTTAGAATATTAATTATCCTTTGTATCTCTGAGTCTTGTTCCTGCACTGTGCGCAGCCATGCATCGTCATCTATTGCTAAAACGTCAACCACTTCGTTCCGGGGTTCAGAATTACCTGGGTTGCGGGACAGTGCATCAACATGACTCATCTTGTTACCATCGCGATGTTCTACCGTAATATCATACTCCTGCATTAACATGTACCAACGCGCAATTCTTGGTATTAAGTCCTTTTTAGTCATAGTGCTGCGTATTGCGGCACAATCGGTGACCACTTTGAACGGTTTACCCAGAACATAAACTCTAAATCTATTCAATGCACAGACTACCGCCAAAGTTTCTAATTCATACGAATGTAGTTTGCTCTCGTCTGGTGTCGTTTGACGACTATAATAAGCTATAGGATGAAACACTTTATCTGAATTTACATATTGAAGCAAGATGGCGCCTATACCAATTTTACTAGCGTCCGTGTGAACTTCTAACTCAGCCTCAGGGTCATATAATGTCAAAACAGGTCGTGAGGTCAACTTGCGTTTTAGTTCATGAAATGCTTTTATTTGAGGTTCATTAAAACACCAGGGAACGTTTTTCTTAGTAAGAATCGTTAGGGGTTTCGCTAACGTAGAATAATTTTGAATAAACCGTCTGAAATAACTGGTGAGGCCAACAAACTGTCGAACCTCGTGAACGTTTTTAGGGACTGGAAAATCGACTACGGCTTGAATTTTTGCTGCCCCGGGTCGAATGCCATCCGAGCTAATTTCGTAGCCTAAGTAGTTTATACGAGTCTGAAAGAAATCGCACTTATTAAGATTAAGTGTAAGATGTGCAGATCTCAATAATTGAAAAACCTTTTCCAGCTTATCTAAACCCTCTTCAATTGAACGTGCTGTTACTAATAGATCATCCATATAAGCCAACGCTAAATTTTGTTTTCCCTTAAGCATACAGTTAATCGTCCTTTGGAAAACACTAGGTGCATTAGCTAGTCCAAAGGGCATTCTTTCAAACTCATATAAGCCATCCGGCGTCACGAACGCAGTAAATCGCTTACTGGCCTCACTCATCGGTACTTGATAGTAGCCTGAAGTAAGGTCAAGGCTTATGAAGAACTTGTTGCCCCCCAACCTATCTAATTGATCTTCGATGCGGGGTAACGGATATTTATCCTTTAAAGTTTTTCTATTTAGAGATCTATAGTCAATACATAGCCGCTTATCCCCATTCTTCTTACTCACTAGGACAACAGGACTTGAATAATCTGAAGAGCTTTCGCGAATTATACCATTCTCTAATAATTCCTCTATAATTGTATTTAAATGGTCACGCTCACTGTGTGATATTCTATATGGATTGTATACGACTGGTCTATTATCTATAAGTGTAATTTCCATTTTTGCTAGATTAGTTTTACCTAACTCCGCTAAATTCATTGCAAAACAATCCCTGTACTTTTTTAATAAATCGATTAATTTCTGTTTTTGTTCTTCGGTCACTTCTGTACTAATTTTTATATCGGATAAAGGTAAATCTTTATAATCCCTAGTTTCCGTTGTTAAACCTATATATTCCCTATTTATTTCTTGATATTGTTGACCCCGAACTAATAAAGTTCCTTTATTAACGTTTAAATCATTTGTTGATAAATTTGCTAGCATTATATATCCTTTACCCCCTTTAAACTCAAAGAGACCAGGCAAAACAGCATATTCATTACGCGGCAAAATGCGAAGGCTATATTGTACCAACAAACTGCCAGAGTAAGTATCATTAGTGAAAGCATCTATTGGCATTACAGTTTTTGCTCTTATAACTTGGTCACGATCCGCGTATACTTTAATAGTATTGTTAACATTGTTATCAAAGTCTGGTGTATGCATAAATATTAAATCGTCTGTTGTTTTTAAAAGAATGACATTTGGTTTTTCCGTAAACGATTGACGTCAACAGATCTCCATAATTTTCGTTGGAAGGAAAAGCGTGTTTTAATTTTTGAATCCACTCGGTCCAACTAAATAGCACCGAGGGTAAACCCTGGTACCATTTCTTGGCTAAACCACTTAATTTTGGAAGTGCATAGTGACATATTTGACGATCATTCCAAGAGTAAATCTGCGCACATTCACTGACCTTGTTAATCCAGTTTTCAATTGTTTGACTGTTATCACTTGGGTCAAATTCAGGTACCACACTAAACGCAACAGGAAAATTATTTTGAGCCCAAAAGTTAGAAGCTGCTAGCGGCTCTGAATTACCTATAGAATTATTGTTACATACAGTGAATGGAATATTGTTTAAATCAGCCCTAGTCTGATTAGTGGCTGCACGTAATTGTGTTGAAGTACTTAACGGCGGAGTTTTTGTAGACTCGCGATCAGGACTATGACGTTTTGAACGTTTTTGTTTCCTATTTCTCTTACTATGCCTATGACCACTACTTTGCTTTTTATCACGACGCCTTTTACTATGCCGCAACCTACGGTGGTGATTATCACTGTCGCTAGAATTTGTAGACAAGCTATCGCTACTTGAGTCACGCCGTCTTCGTTTAGAATTACCCATTAGCACGTTAAACGATTTTGAGTGATTCAAAATAAAGTTAAATAAATTTAAATACAGCAACTAATTACTTTAAGCAATATTACAGTACGTATAAAGAACTGAAAACACGCAGACACGATCTCGTTATTCAAATAATGTAATCACTTCTATCAGCAACTATTCGATATGTATCAATAAGGGTTAAAACGAAGTAGAAACCATCGCTATTTTATTACGTAATCAGGTACACAGAGTACCCTCACTATAATTATAAATCAATTATTGAACACAATCGTCTGTATTAAAACTAAATCTTTTCAAATTGACACGTTCCTATTTCCCAATGATCACTGTTAATTGTTATTGTTTTAAATACTTGATTCTTATTTCTTTGTTTGCCGTTTAAAACAGACACGGTTTATAATCGCAACACGTTTGCCACCAAATCACAGAAAAGGAAGTAATGCATTGATCTCTGACCTCAAAATGTCCTTTGTCCAGGATACCGCAACATCAGGCACGTAGATACACTGTAGCACACTTCTGAATTGAAAGAAATCACTCACAGGAATACTTGTCTAACCACATTTATTACCGGCTGATGTGTTACAAGCTCAAATTGTGACTCGAGACCTCCTTTGTCGTCTGTAGCTCAACGTTGAATAGCGCGATTCAAACGCAACGCGCCATTATATTACCTACAGTGCACTATGGGTTGCCATAAATAAAAAATGTATTCGATACTAAAAATAACAGTGTTGCAACCAATAAATTAAATAAACTAAGGAGTCGATTATTTTGTATGCTAACACTAGGCAGATGATGCTTACCAGGTGTAGAGTCGTCGTTCATATTTGTCTTCAACTCTGATCTTCTTTTATGTATAATCTGAAAGTATTTCAAAATTAAGAAAAGGGAATCGATTGTATGCTCCGCAAAAATATGCTTAGCTGTGTTAAGGAAAACCTAACGTTGACTCTTTGAATCAAAAATTGGCAGAAATTTTGAGATAAATATTAAAATAAAATGTTAAACAGCAACAATGTGAGAGTTGAGATCCGTGTGGTCAGTATGTATTTCTGTAGCAATCGCAAATTAAAATACGTATCCTATTTTAAAATTGGATACGTATTTTAATGTGCGTCTGTCACAAAGCTGATATGTGTTGATGTGTCACATAGCGGTAATTTCTTTCTAATAAATATGTAATATTATTCCTCTGTGACTATGACTGGGATTCGCCCAGTCATGGTGGTCAGTATACAATTAGCCAAGTACGCAAGAATTTATTACAACGCACAAGAGTGTGCTTAAATGGGGCGCTTTCTGCTTTTTGACTCCCATAGTCTGAAGAAAAGACAATCCAACACGCCGAGTTAGAGCTTGGGCGTAGGAACAAGGCATAGGATTGGTAGACCACTTCTGAGAAGTTCTTATAGAAAACTTTATAACACTTTGAAGGACCTGAGAACTGAAGCTAGGTTACCCCACGGTTAGCAGTTGCGCTTGAACGGAGTAATACCAAACGGGATCTTAATAGTAATAAAAAGGGTCATGTAAATAAGCATAGTACACTATCCAAGATGTTCTTCACTGTCTTCAAAAGTAAAGTTTGTTTGCGTTTCATTGCACTCCAGTCGAATAAGAACTGTAAATGCAACCACACTTTGGTTCCTCGATCAGTATAAAGGGCTAATAATTCTCCAACTGCTTTTGCATAATCTGTATCTATTAAGTATTGATCTTGTGTATTCAGTCCGAGCGAAGTCCCTGGAAAAGAGAAACATTCCTCTCTTTAGTCAAGTGAGTCGTTATGAAGAGTGTATCAGAGGCCATTTGGAGGTTAAGAGGAGTGTAACTGAGTTCAAGCTCGGCACCAGAGAGGTACAAAGCCAGATACTTTTATATCTGAACTATCAACTGAAGTGAAAAAGCCTTTGATGAGGTGGACCTTTTGCACCTTCACATGCGGATTTGCCATGCCAGGCAGGATACAGGCAAAATCCTATCACAAGTAGTCGTAAGTAAATCCATGTCAGTACACATGCTCCTCTTCAAATATATTCAGATCTATATAATACTTACGAGTAACAGTAGACAGTGTATAGTTTACGAAGAACTTTCGCACATCAAAAGGGTCTTTTCCCGCTTTAGAAGCTAATTGATTGACAAGACTCCTAGCTTGCACGTTCATTTCATTTACGTATGTATTAAGTACTTGTTGATTGAACGCCGGATTTAATAGTTTGCGGTGAACTTTCCAAATAGATGCTGAAACAAAAACGAACCACGTGCTATAGTTTGACCGCAACCGCTGTACCTTGCCACAGGTACGCGACCGAAGTTTGGCATAATTATGCCTGCAATGCTATTTGAGTTACTGACAACACATTATGCCGAAATTACGTTGCGTTATAGCGTACAGCCGAACTTCGGAACTGTAGAACAATGTTTCCCAAACTGTGGGTCGCGACCCACAAGGAATATTAGATGGGCCATGAAAGAGTGACAAAAACTTGAGAGGTGTCAAGGGACACCCGGATGGAACGAAGTTCCTTTTTTTATTATGTACAAAAAACATGTATACACTCAACAAAAACTCATTAGTATCTAATATCCTATGAAATTCGATTCTGACTTTGACTTCTGACTTAGTCTTCTGACTTTGACTTCTGACTTTGACTTCTGACTTTGACTTCTGACTTTGACTTCTGACTTTGACTTCTGACTTTGACTTCTGACTTTGACTTCTGACTTTGACTTCTGACTTTGACTTCTGACTTTGACTTCTGACTTTGACTTCTGACTTTGACTTCTGACTTTGACTTCTGACTTTGACTTCTGACTTTGACTTCTGACTTTGACTTCTGACTTTGACTTCTGACTTTGACTTCTGACTTTGACTTCTGACTTTGACTTCTGACTTTGACTTCTGACTTTGACTTCTGACTTTGACTTCTGACTTTGACTTCTGACTTTGACTTCTGACTTTGACTTCTGACTTTGACTTCTGACTTTGACTTCTGACTTTGACTTCTGACTTTGACTTCTGACTTTGACTTCTGACTTTGACTTCTGACTTTGACTTCTGACTTTGACTTCTGACTTTGACTTCTGACTTTGACTTCTGACTTTGACTTCTGACTTTGACTTCTGACTTTGACTTCTGACTTTGACTTCTGACTTTGACTTCTGACTTTGACTTCTGACTTTGACTTCTGACTTTGACTTCTGACTTTGACTTCTGACTTTGACTTCTGACTGAGCTGCGGTTGAATAAGCCACCACACACGGCAATGGTGGGCGGGATTCCATAATGGCTGGAGCTATTTTTGGCAAACGTAGTTTCAACGAGTCCGAATATGAAATTTTACAAATTGTTATTATTGACAGGAGGATTGACACAAAGAAAGAGAGCCGCAGATGGATATGGTTATCACCCGAACAAAAAACTAAGAATGAAATAGATTTTATAATGATAAATAACCATAAACTGATAACTAATAAAGAGGTACTAAGCAAATTCAAATTCTCTTCCGATCACAGATTAGTGAGAGCAACATTACTTTTAAGTCGTCCAGTAAAGAGCAGAAAAACCTACACAACACCATTCAATATCCCCAAGACAGAAACAGAAATCAAAAACTACATCGAAAATCTACGAACACACACAGAAAATATAGAAACAGACTGTATGGATATCCAAACATGCTATAATATCCTGGAAAGAGGCATAACGGAGAGCTTAAAATACAAAAACGCTACACATCCTCATCAACACAATATTTTCTCTAAAGACACAATCCAACTTATAAAAAGGCGCACGGAACTACTACATACAAAGAATAAAACCAAAGATATGAATGAAGAACTTAGCAGAATATACAAAGAGACTAATAGGTCAATCCGTAAGGACTACAACAACCACAGATACGAGATTATTTCAAGAAACATCAAGAATTTTAGAAGTGCCAAAAAAGCCTACAAAGAGCTAACTAAACACAAGTCATGGATTCAAAAACTTGAGCATAACTCATTAGAAACAAAATCTAGAAGAGATGTAATTAACCATGCAACTAACTTCTACAAAAACTTATACAGGAAACAAAACAACACTGAAACGAAAGCGCAGGCAACCCATACGAACACGACTGACTGCATCGGACAAATTGAAGACTCCGAAGTTTACGAACATATAAAGAAGCTGAAGGCAGAGAAGAGTCCCGGACCAGATGGATTATGAAGTGAGGCCCTTAAAATAGGAGCACCTGTTTTAATACACCATTTTACGCAATTGTTTAATATGATACTAGACGAAGAAAAAGTGCCAAAACAATGGTGTACATCAGACATAATTCTACTCTTTAAGAAGGGAAGCCCTTTAGATACAGGGAATTATGACCCATAAGCCTCCTGGCAAGTATATACAAACTATTTTCGTCCATAATTTTAAGAGAATATCCGACGACATTGATAAGCAGCAACCAAAGGAACAAGCAGGATTCAGATCAGGCTTCAGCACAATAGACCAAATACAGACATTAGAACAAGTCATAGAAAAATACAGAGAATACGATAGACCTCTGTATGTGGCCTTCATTGACTACAGCAAAGCTTTTGACAGCATCAGCCACTGTTCAATCTGGAACGCACTAGAACAATCAAATATTAACTATAAATACATCAATATCTTGAAATATATCTATACAAATAGTACTAGCAGAGTTAAATTAGAAACTAGAGGAGACGAAATAAACATAGAACGAGGAGTTAGACAGGGAGATCTTCTATCCCCGTAGTTATTTATAGCAGTACTTGAAAATATTTTTCAAAAACTACACTGGAAAAACAGGGGAGTCTACATAAACGAACAGTATTTAAGCCATCTGCGATTCGCTGATGATAATTGTTATAATTGCTGAAACTGCCAAAGACCTAGAGGAAATGATAAGATCACTGGACTGCGAAAGCTCCAAAATCGGCCTAGAGATGAATGTAAATAAAACTAAGATACTAACCAACAATCGCGAGCGCCCGATAGTGATAAAAGGTAACAATATAGAATACGTCAGCGAATACATCTACTTGGGGAAGCAAAACTCATTCAAAACGTCAAGCAACGAGGAAGCAGTAACAAAAAGAATTAACGCAACTTGGAAGAAATTCTGGGCATTAAAAGAAATCCTAAAAGGTAACTACAGCTTGCACATGAAAAGGACAATATTGGATTAATGCCTATTACCCTGCTTGTTGTATGATTGCCAAACTTGGATGTTTACAAAGAAAATAAAACAAAAAATCAAATGCAGTCAAAAAGCAATGGAAAGGAGCATGTTGAAAATTAGAAGAATACATAGAATTAAGAGCGAAAACATTCGTTAACAAAAACTTTTTACAAAAAAATACAACCGACTTCTAAAACGAAACACTACAAAGTAAAAAATAACTTTAAATTCGGAAGTCGGTGTTTTTGTCAGTTTTTTCGTATTTTGACACCGACTTCCGAATTTAAAGTTATTTTTTACTTTGTAGTGTTTTTTTTTGGAAGTCGGTTGTATTTTTTTGTAAAAAGTTTTTATTTTTCACTTTTTAGTAGTGCCCCGCACCTAACAACACCACTAAAAAATCGCAGAAAAGCAAAAGACGCAATTTCGATTATCAAAGAATCAATTAAATAGTCAAATTCCAGCGATTTCGATTTAAAATCCAAAGTTCGTAATCGATTTTGATATAATTTAAATGGGACCAATTTGCAAGTATAACCTTTCAGATAAAACAAAAAATTTTCAAATCTGTTCATAATTGTCGGAGTTATGAGGTAACAAACATAAAAAAAAAACACAACCGAATTGATAACCTTTACATTTTTTTTAACCGACTTCCCAAAAAGGAGGCTTTGTGGGAAGTCGGTTAAAAAACCAAACTCACCGATGCTCTCAGGCACGCACTCTCGCTTAAGTGGAGATGGGCCGGACACATCTCACAATACCCAGACAGAAGATGGACCACTGAAGCCACACGATGGAAAGGACCAATGGGGAAAAGCTACCACAATTTTCCAACCTATAAAAATCTTCTTAATAAATACAATCTAATGAGCCTGAAGTCTAGACGTTTATATCTAGAAATTATGTTTCTTTTCGACGTATGCTATAACAGGTATAACTGCTCTGAGATTACTAATAAAATATGCTACTGTGTCCCAAGAACTGTTATTCGACGAGAGGTGCGCGCACGTCCTCTTTTTGCTGTGTCCCATTGCCGCACCAATGCTGGTCTGCGGGCGCCTTTACGTCGCTTGTGCAAACACTATAATGACTTTTGTTCAGAAACCACAGAATTAGACTTATTCTCAGTGTCAGCAAATAGATTTCGTTCTGCTTTGTTAAAGAAACTTAAGGATTCCGATATATAGTTATTTGATCAGTCTTGTAGTCTTACTCGCATAGATTGTTCATTAGTATAGTCATATGAATTGTATATGCTGTGGATAACGGTGTGAGTTTCACATTTTTAATATCTTTGTTTATATTATTTGCGCAGATATAATGTGTTACTGTTTGTTTGTCCCAAATAAATAAATAAATAAATACCTTCTCTTGTCGCCAGATTCTCGTTACTTCATCTTTGAGTTCTGCATATTTACTATTTTTTTCAGTTTTGTTTGTATGTTGTGTGTATTGGGGACTGCGATGTCTATTAAGTAAGTAATTTTATTTATTTTGTCCTGTAATGTTAAATCTGGTCTATTATAATGAATGGTCTTATCGGTGAGGATAGCGCGGTCGTAGTAAAGCTTATGTGTAGTATTTTCTAGAATGGTTTGTGGTGTATAATTGTAGTAAGGGGTGTTAGAACTTTGTATGAGTCCCTGTTTGACAGCTAATTTTTGGTGGATTACGTTTGCTACCTGGTTATGTCTATGAGTGTAGTCGGTCTGCGTGAGTGTTGTGCAGGCGCCAGTAATATGCTGAATGGTTTCTGGCTGGATGTGACATTTGCGACATTTATCGTTTGTCAGGGTAGGGTCTTTAATTATAAACTTTCTGTAATTTGTTGTGTTAATTATCTGATCTTGAATAGCAATGATAAACCCTTCAGTTTCTGGAAATAAGTTGCCTATTTTGAGCCATTTATTGGACGCTAATTTATTTATGTGACATTGCTCTAACTCATGAGGGTGCCGCCCGTGGAGCACTTTCTTCTTCCAATTTTCAGTTTTTTGTGTCTGCGTCTTCATTGCTTTCTGACTCTATCTGACTATTTAAATTAATCGGAGTGTAGTTGAGATCATTTGTTACTATGGCTTGATGGATGTTACTAGTGTGATATTTTGATTGAAAGAATGTTTTTAATCGATATACTTGCTTCCGCCAAAGATGCTGGATGTCCATAAGGCCTCTCCCTCCATGTTGTCGTTTGACGGTTAATCTTTCTATGGCTGATTTAGGATGTAAGTTATTGTGTTTTGTGAGTGTTGTTCGTGTGGTTCGTTCTAACTGTTCAACATCTGTTTTGGTCCATTTTAAAACTCCAAATGAGTACGTTAGTATGGGGATAGCGAATGTATTTATGGCTTTAATGAGGTGTTTACTAGAAAGTTGGGTTTTGCAGATGGCATTAAGTCTTCTCTTGTACTCTGTAGTTAGTGTATTTTTAATTCTTACATGATCGAGTCCTTTTAATTGCGCGTACCCTAAGTATTTATATAAGTCTGTCGAATCCATTACTTTTATAATGTCAGTGTTGTTCACTACATAGTCTTCGGGCCTTACCTTACCTCTAACAGTGTGCAGTGTTTTACATTTATCTAACCCAAATTGTATCTGTACTGAATTCTGCTGTAACGTCTACTAATTTCTTCATATCTTTTTCTGTTTTTGCATACAATTTGATGTCGTCCATGTAAATTAGATGTGATATTGTTGTTTCCTCTGTAGTGTGCTTAAGGCAATATCCGGCTCTAGATCTCTGAAGCAAATGGGACAAAGGATTTAGGTCGAGGCAGAACCACATGGGGCTCAGAGAATCACCTTGGTAGATACCTTTTTTAATGGATATCTGCCGCGTTGTGATGATGTGGTCGTTGCAATTTATTTGTAAAGTTGTTTTCCACTGTAGCATAGTAAGGCGCAAGAAACCAATAATTATTGGGTTTATTCTATAAATCTCTAATATTTTTATCAACCACGAATGTGGGACTCTGACGAAAGCTTTCTTGTTATCAATATAGGTATTTCAATTATTATTATTATTATAAACCAACAGAGCTCCACCACAGAAAAACTGACCCATTGGACCCTTTTGTGACATCTGTGTTAAAAAAGGTGATTACTGTTTATTTATAGGTAATTATTTATTTATTATTTATTATATACTTTATACCTCATAACAAATACAGGAAAAACTTTGATCAAAACAAGTGTACAATGGGCGGTCTTATCGCACAGGGCAATCACTTACAGACAACCTTTGGATGAATTTAGCGAAAGAAGTTAGATTTAGGGCGGTCAGTGTACAACATCATAAATATTATTAATTAGACACAATAATGTGAAACAACAATACAAAAGATAAAATAAGAATAATAATAAAATATATATATATCCCTACCGCAGTATCTCTACGTTGACGTCGTGGTGGGGCTTGCGCGTCCCGATGGACCTTAGGTCATACCTAGGCTGAGGGGCCAGACAAAGAGAGATACAATCCGCAAGGCAGTTTTGTGGCGAACTGTTGGGCAGTAGCGATCCCACGAACCTTATCTCCCGGGAGAAGTCTTGTTCCTCATCTACGGCTTGCCTTTATTGGCTGGCCGCAGTGAAAACTGACGAGGAACAGAGCTCCCACCTCTTCCTTGCCTTAATTGGCCGGTCTGAGTGGAGTTTCGCTAGAGCATACGTGCTCGGGAGAAGGACGTATAATCCAGTAAGATGCTGGTAGGGATCTTGACCGCACTTCCGGGATTGTCCTGATAGCCGTGGTATACCTCTCCACTCCTCTAGCACCTCAGGCCATGTTGCCCCCTTGGCGCTACGTCACTTTGTGCTAGCGACCGTTTTCGGGGGCCCATTCATTGAGTGTGCAAGTCACCCCCTGCCATTTGGAGGCCGTGTATATTGTTAGTGGTCAGGCAGGGGCCAATAGTTCTATAATAAACGATTATCATTCCACTAAGCCACCCAAACCCATAGCGTTTCATTTTTTGTTTCCATATTCTGCAATAGTACTGCTCCAACCGGGGATTGTCCTTGGGAATACTTTCAGTGCATACAGGGATAATCGCCGGTTGGTGCCCCATTACATTTTGAAAAGTCTAACGGGGCCTCTGCGAGTTGGTTTCGGCCCCTCGTACGCCTACCAAAGGACCGGGTCTCCAGGGGCCCTAGATAGTAAAAAAAAATAAAAAAATATATATATTCATTCATATATACATATAGTAATAAATATCATATATACAGTTTGGATAAAAATTATAGTGAGAGATAATGCTCCTTCACCATTTTTTTAAACGTTGATAGCGTTTGAGCACGTCTCACATCTATAGGTAAAGCATTCCACAAACGAGCTGCTTGAATAGTAAATGATTTATCAAAGAATGATGTGGAATGCATGCGGATACTTAATTTAAGAGTTTCCGATGATCTCAAGGACCTAGAATGTGTGTCACAGAGAAACTGAAAGCGTTCTTTGAGATAAAAAGGAGTAGAAGGATTAAAGAGTACATTATAAAGCAGAGAAAGGATGTGGGCATTCCGGCGAAGGCGAATTGGAAGCCATTTGAGCTCACTCAAAATCTGAACTTCTACTCATTGTGTGTGCTACAAACATACCCACAATGAGTATTAAGGAGCATTGAAAACAATACAAGCAAAATATATAACCCCTCCAGCTAAGCTTAAAAGCTTGGGGACATTAGGTAGTAGGGGTGGACTTTAGTTTCCGGTAGCACGAAGTGAGCACCAAGAGGGGTCAAAGGTGGTTCGGTTTGGGTCCCTGATTATAACGGTATCACTCTTATTAAAAGTAAGTTTATTCAATTCCGGATTTGTTTCTTCGATGCCGGAGGTCACAGTTCACATTAAAGAGGTCCGGAGAATATTGAGCAGTCTAGACGTGAATAAGGCCAGCGGACCTGATGGCATTCCTGCGAGAGTCTTGAGGCAATGTGCGCCTGAACTGTCTCCTGTGTTGACACGTCTGTTCCGCCTCTCTCTAGAAAAAAGAACGGTGCCAAAATCCTGGAAGCTTGCAAATGTGCAACCGGTGCCCAAAAAGGGAGACCGCGCGGACCCTGCTCATTACCGTCCGATCGCCATTACCTCCATCCTATGCAAGGTTATGGAAAAGGTTCTAAACAGTTAGTTGCTGACCTACCTTGAAGACAATGATCTCCTCAGTGACCGTCAATATGGCTTCCGCCGGGGACGGTCTACTGGCGATCTTCTTGTGTATGTCACGCACTGCTGGGGCGAGGCCATCGAGAGACACGGCGAAGCACTTGCCGTGTCACTCGATATCTCGAAGGCCTTTGACAGGGTCTGGCACGCAAGTCTACTCAGCAAGCTTCCTGCTTATGGCATCTCGGCTGGTTTTTGTAGCTGGATATCAGACTTCCTCAGTGAACGGTCGATCAGAGTCGTTGTTGACGGTTGCTACTCTGACCTCATGGCTATCGATGCCGGAGTTCCTCAGGGGTCTGTTCTCTCTGCAACTCTTTTCCTGCTGCACATCAATGACCTACTTCAGCCTGTTGTTGGGTACGCAGATGACAGTACGGTTTCAGAGAGATACATGTCTAGCGCAACAACCAGCGGGGGTGAAGTTCGGTCATTGAGAGAGGCCATGGTAGAGCGGACAAATTTGACCTTGAGTATTGTCTCTCAGTGGGGTGACGACAATCTGGTCACTTTTAACGCCACCAAAACTCGGGCGTGTCTTTTTACCGTTAAAAGGAGTCGTTTCGCCGAAACTCCTACTTTTCGGGGTGTATCTGTTCCTGTGACTGATCGGCTCGAGCTTCTAGGAATGGAGTTGACATCCAGTCTGAACTTCGGCGCCACCATTGAGTACAAAGCCAAAACTGCAGCCAAAAAGCTGGGCATCCTGAATAGAGTGAAGCGATACTACAGGCCTGGACAGCTTTTAACCCTTTACAAAGCACAAGTCCGATCCTGCATGGAGTATTGCAGCCACCTCTGGGATGGCTCGGCCAAGTACCAGCTTGCCGCGCTTGACTCGGTGGAACGCAGAGCTAAGAGGCTCATCGGTGACGAAAAACTGGTGGATGCCAAGCTTCACAGCTTGGCTCATCGCCGCAAGGTTGCCTGCCTGTCGGTCTTCTACAGATTGTACTTCGGCGAATGTGCCCAAGAACTCCACGACCTCATTCCACCAGCACCCTTCTACCATCGGACATCCAGACGCACTGCAGCTTACCATCCCTACCTTGTTGCTATTCCACGAATTCGCACTAAGCGATTCCAAACGTCTTTTATAATACGGACAGCAAAAGAGTGGAATTCTCTGCCTGCGTCTGTGTTTCCGAACGCTTACAACCCTAATCTTTTCAAAGTTAAGAGTAAACAAGCTCCTTCTGGGTAAGCTCGCTCCATCATAGACTTTGTCTCTGTCATTTCTGACCAAGACTAAGGTCAAGAGCAAACCCATCACAAATAAAAAATAAAAAAAAGAAGTGGATATTTTTCGAGAAATTACAAAAAATAGTTATAACCTCAAATCTGACAAAAATGAAAAACGAAACGTAATTTTGGGTGATTGACAACCAAAACTGTACCAGTATATTGTCTGTAGTATAAAATATCGTGGGAAATCGGTGAAAAGGAACGTAAAAATAAAAAATAAAACGCATTTTTACGTCAATTTTGCATCAACAAAATGACAGTGACACTGTTTCACTGTTTTTACTGTGTGTGTGTCTGTGTTAATGTGTGTGTTGTTTTCGTTGTTGTCATTTGTATTCGCCGTTAGGTCGAATCTGTCCCAAAACCGAATCAGGGCACCTTGAATCCACCTAGTCTTGTGGCTGCTACCCCTAGAGTGTTTATAAAATCCGGAGGCGCGGAGGGAGAGGCGCGAAGGGGCTGCACTTCCCGCAGCGCCGGAGACGTTCCAGAAGCGACTTTGTTGACAAAAAGTGTTTTGAGGTTAGGTTACAATAATTCGTTTTCTCAAAAATGGTGCATTTCCTTTTCATGGGAGTGGTACCGGGGGGGAGTGAGGAGGCCTCTTGCCATGTTTGCAATATTATGCTACATGCATTCACAATCTTGCCTGCAGTTGGGCAAAGCATGTGCTGTATGTGCGGCTATGGTTATCAAAAATAACAATTCAAATTTTTGATAGAACCTGCATAGTTTTTAATATCTTCTATTCTGCTTAGGTACAACAAGCAAGGTACAACCATAACAGTCAGGGTAGATTTCATTTCTCAATTAGTCTTTATAATATTCCTTTCATCACATTGTGTAGGCCATTTAATATATTTGTGGTATATTTTATTTAGTGCCTCTGTAACTTCTATCGATCTCGACACATTCATCTGCAAAACATTATGAAGGGCACTCTATCCAACCAAATTTTTATAGGACCCTGATGCACGAAGTGCTATTAGAATCCTGCAACAAAAAACATATAACTAACATTAATCGACCTATTTCGCGTTTATGGCTATAGAATAATAAATTAATGTCAAATTCAGTTTTCTCACCTTCATTTCTGCCGAAATGGTATCATTTCGTCGCGATCTGGCCATAAGGGGAATGAGTTCGTCAATTAACCCCCTTACCGAGTCCTTTCCAAGGCGAACGTTTTTACGAATTTCGCCTCAGTATTCAGTAGCATAAGTAAGTAAAAGGGTTCGTGTTGATTCTCATCAACCGACAGGCTAAACGGCGTCTTCTGGATTCCCTGCAACTTTTTTCTCTAGCATGCACTGCATAGGCTAGTTTCAGAATATTTGATCGCAGTGAATACATTCTTAGATGCAATAATATTCCACAAACTCGATATAAAGCAAAAAGTTTTTGATACTGAGCTGTCGAATTATGAAATAAAAGTATTTAAATGCAATGTCTGCATAACCGCTAGGTTATTGTCTTCTGTGCTGCACATTGACGTTCCAATGGTGGTACAGTGGTAGCTCACTGATCAAAGTAACTGTCAAAATATTAGCAGACTACCGCATACGTCAAACATTCATCTGTCATTATGTACGAGATTACCATTCTATGCCATTTCTCTCAATGGAGTGTCAGTGGATGAACATTGGAATGTCATAGTGACGCCATTATGACGCCATTATGTTAGTAGATTACCAAACATGTCAAAATCAACCATTTTGAAATCAGTGATCGACCATTCTGACACTATTGTAATAGCAGACTCGGGCCCCTGGTGTAATGTAGCGATCTCAATACTAAAGCTTATTACGAACAGGTGGATATACTGGACTGGACTGCTTTGTTGAGGAAAAGTGTTTTTGGTATGGCACCGGTTATTTTTAATCACATTCCTAGTTCCATAAAAGAGGAACTAGTAACAAATTTCAAAAAGAAACTAACTATACTTCTATTTAATAAATGCTGCAATTCCGTGTCGGATTTTCTAGCTGATTTTTAGTTGTGTATTAATGTTTGTATGATTGATGATAAATTGCATCAATGCTTGTATGCCAAAATGATATAATGTAATTGGATTCTTAATTAATACACTTCTGGACACATCTATTGGCCCACCTTGTATCTTCAGTTTCGTTTGGTCCTAGCTAAAATTTTATATTAGGTCGAGCAAAAAGTTTTTATGCAGTTTTGATCCTGGCACATTCACAATTTCATTCATAGTCTTTTTTTGAATTTCGAACACAGAATTTAAAGAAACAAAAGACAATGTGGAGCCTGTTTGTTGATATCAAACAATCGAATACTAAGAAAACTTGGTTTTATTGGTTTACTTGGATTTAATTCTTGAAAAAGTGATTGATATCTTTGGTTTTGCAACAAACATTACTTATTCTTAACATTAAGGTGAGGTTCTATCAATAATCAATGGATACTTCACCTGAAGTCACCGCCCAAGCTGTGGCACTTATTCAGGCCGGACACAGCCAAAGAAACGTGAGTGCTCAACCTAATCTAAGTCGATCTGCGGTCCGAAATGTTTATCGGAGGTACCTAGAGACTGGCGGCTTTGTTCGTCGCCAAGGAAGGCCACGATCTCGGGTCACAACTGAAAGGCAGGATCGATTCATCGTGACGACCAGCTTGAGAAATCGTCACCTTACCTCCATTGAGATACAAAACCAACTTCGCGACTTCCACGGAGTATCTGTGAGCGCTCGAACTGTTCGGAGAAGGTTAAAAGAACGCGATATGGTACCACACAAGCCAGCTAATGGGCCCAAACTAACGCGAGCTCACCGAACAGCGCGCCTTCATTTCGTACGCAGTCATTTAAATTGGACACAGCAAGATTGGAGCCGTGTACTCTTTTCTGATGAGTCTAAAATTGTGTTACATGGCAATGATGGAAGGAAGAAGGTCTACCGACGTAAGGGAGAGCGTTTCGCACAATGCTGCTTTGAAGAGAGGGTTGCTTATGGCGGTGGCTCATGGACTGTCTGGGGCGGCAAAACTCAACTTGAGGTTGTTACAGGACCACGGCTGCCAACATTAAATGCTGAAAGGTACATTCGTGAGTGCTTAGAACCTCACGTGATACCATACGCGGACTATGTGGGCCCAAATTTCCTTTTTATGCATGATAATGCAAGAGCCCATGCGGCCGGCATCGTCAGGGAATATCTTCGGGATGTGAACATCACAGTTATGGACTGGCCAGCCAGAAGCCCAGACATGAACCCCATTGAGCACATGTGGAACGAGCTAAAAAGACGTGTTAGGGCTCGTCAGCCAGTTGCCCAGACGATGCAGGAGTTGAAAACTGCTATAGAAGAGGAATGGGAGATTTCATATAGCGGTTTATAAACTCTATGCCTAATCGTATGAGAGCTGTGGTAGATGCCCATGGAGGCAACACGCGTTATTAAATTAAACCTTTATTTGATAAAACATGTTTTTTATTCAAAAATCAATTGCCTTTAACAAGGCGCATATCCGACTTGTTAGACGTAGCTCTATGTCGTATGGTATTCTGAATTCAAATTTAAAACAATACGATCGAAAAAGATGGGAAAATGTATCAGGTTTAAAACTGCATCAACAGTTTTTGTTCAATCTAGCAATCATATTTCGGTAGGGGCCATCGAAACCTAAACTCTAAGGTGGGCCAATAGATGTGTCCAGAAGTATATTATTGTAACCACCTTATTGTAAATACCTACATACCGAGCAAATAAATGAATATTCTATTCTATTCTATTCTATTCTATTCTATTCAAACCTATCATAACTGAGTAGTTTATTTGATTATCGGTACTGAGTTACATTTGCAGATTATATGAAGTCGGTTTTATAGACGTAGTTTATTTTTCATAACAATTTTATTTCCTTTTCACTTACGTTCAGCTGTAATAAGTCCATTTTTGAGTTGGTCCTTTGAAAAATGGTAGAGGTAAGGTTTACTCAGACATGAATTGACTACTGTTAGGGCGTCGTCTGGATCGATTACCACTGAAACAATAATACATTGCAAACAATGTGATTAATTTATTCATAATCTATTGGTACATATTTTCTATATATAAATAAAACAGTAGAAACCATGAATTCTGTACATTAAAGAAAAATACATAAAATCGAATAGAGGTTTTCAAGACAAAGCTATAGAACACAATAAGGGTCACCGCACACGGGCCACCGGCCACAACCACAAAACGCCGCCACCGGCATATTTCCTGTAGTTTTCATACATTTTAAATGGACTCGCCGCACACGGTTGACGCTGTTGGCCGCCACACGCTACAATCGTAAATGTATGAAAACTACAGGAAATATGCCGGTGGTGGCGTTTTGTGGTTGTGGCCGGTGGCCCATGTGCGGCGACACTAAGAGCATTTTTATTTTTTTGTCTGTCTGTCTGTCTGATAATCTCTAAATACCTACTGAACGGATTTGGTTAAGTTGACTTTCAAAGTTAGATTACGCTTATTTCTGAGCAACTTACAGGCTTTGTTTCATAACACTTGGTCGCCGGGAAAAAAAGTAATGGATATTTAAAGATTTTAAATTTACGTATCAACGTTTTTCGACAATTTTTGTACAATTTTCAATTATTCGTTCAGTTTAGCATAAAACTAGCCTTTTTTAATCATTCTTAGAAATTGCAATCGTCACGCTATATCTCCGAGGAGCTAAGCAGTCAATAACCATAACATATCTAAGATCGGCTATTTAAATCTAATGTCAACTGAAATCATAGACCCGGCTGCCTTCCGAGTGATTCGGTGCAAGTTCGAACACCGGTAATTGAAAAGATTTTTTTTATTATCGTTGAATAGTTTCTTACTTTTTATATCCTGCTCTAATATTTTCGTTGGCTGCGACTTCATTTTCCTGTATGTTTAAAAATGTGTGGAAGTGAATGTGCCACAGTGCTGTAGTACCGGATTAGTAGGATAATTAACAGGACCTATTTTCTGTATTGTTTTTTGTCCGCATCGCAAAGTACAAAACCAAAGTATATAAAATCAACTTACTGAAATGTAGATGAAATCAACTCACTACATAATACCTGCAATGCCATCTATTGATCAAAATAGTACTTTCGACAACATGACATAACACCAAAACATATTTTTTAGTTATTAGTGGTACATTTAAAACGGTTTAAAATGTACCACTAATAACAATCCTTTTAATAGGTCTTACCTCAAAAACATATCGTTCTAAATTAGAGTAATATTCCTATTGACTCAAATACAACGAACGAACTCCAACAAATCTTTTCATTGTTCAACTTCATGTTCCATAGTTAGCGTTATGCATTCGATCTCATTTTCGCTGTGTTAAGATTACAATGTTCGTCTTCAGGCGCGCGGGACAAATATAAGAGGCGTCGGGCGGAGGCGAGGCGCGGACGCAGAGCGGGCGCGACGCCATTTCTTTGATATTTTATACAAAATGTAATTTGACAGTAGGTCGCGGTAGCAGTAGTTGGTAGCGTGATGTGATTTCTGATTCTGCTAAAGTCACCACCAGAGCCACCTCTACTTTGGAGGATTAAATGTTTGCCACTTAAGCTGCAATAAACGTAGCAACCTACTGGGCCAAAACAATATACAGAGTTAATCATCAACTTGAAAAGAAGAAGAAAAATGAACCTATAGAGGCCTGAAGCCCGGGGTCATGTCATGGGGTGCGAAGTCAAAAGTCCTCCACGTGTGCTTGGCGGCTGCTGGTCCCTCTCGATCCGTCTGGAGGGAAGAGCAGTTGCTGGGCTGGTGCACCCAGCTGCGCGCGGCAGTATGCTTCTCCGTGGAATGAGAGGAAATGAGAATTTCCTCTTATACTTCGGGGAGGGTTACTGTTGCGGCTAATGATTCTGACACAGGTGGGGTCCATTCTGGACCGGCGGAGCGATCCTCTGCGTGACCCTCTGGGTAGCAGAGGAGCAAGGGCGGGCTCGGTGTGCACTTACCCTGCCTCCGAGCAGACAGAGATGCATGTGTCCTACTCTGTCACCGCTGATCTCGTAACCCTATCGAAGTGCTGTGGATCACGCCTCGCGGCACTGATAGGGACCGAGGGTCTTGGCTTAACCACCCGGACCGCGAGGTAGAAAACCTCTATAATAAGTTACCCGGAATCCCAAGTGGTGGCGCACCGCGAGGGGATGTATGGCTGACGGATGTTCCTATGGAACAAATCATTCGCTAGTGCCGGCAGACCAGCAAGTAATAAATGATAAAATCTGCTTATCTTTGGTACAGGGGTCTCTGTCAAGATGGACGTTTATTTCCCCCATACTCGTGGAATTAAAAATGGAATATATAAAAATCCAAACCCAAAAATACGCCATTAAAGGCGAGGAGGAGGAGAGGAGGGATGCGCGGTCGGAGTCCGACGCGGCATCTAACGACAGGAGTGCGGGAGGCTCAGAGAGCTCCCGACGCGAGAGGGCCGGGTCAGCTGCGGAGAACGGCAAATTCTTCCACAAGCGGCCCAGGCGGGATGGCGGCCGAGGGTCGTCATCCGGAGACGAGGAGGCCTCGGCCTCGGCCCGGAAGATTCCCACCAACAAGCGTGACAAAGGGAGGGGGCTTGCCGAGGAGGGGCGCCACCCGGGCTCGACCGCTCGCGAGGCTGGCGACGAGGCGAATGTACCTGGCGGCTTCGAGGCGGAGCGTAAGGCCAGATTTGAGAAGGAGGTGGAGGCTGCTTTGAAGGGCGTCGCCTATGAGCAGAAAGTGTCCTCCAAATTAAGGGACATACGCGCGACTTTCGCCTCCATCATGGCGGCAGCGGAGGCCAACTATGGGGGGCCTTCGGCTAACGCAGGGGAAGTGGCCAAACTGCGGGCTGATGTAGCCCACCTATAGGCATCTATGGAGCTTCTCCAACAGGAGAACTAGAAGCTCCGAGTGGACCTGGCCAGCTTGCGGGAGCCCGGCTCCCGCTAGGCACCCCAAAAGGGGGGTCATCAGCAGCGGCCAATCTAGCCCGAGCCGGTGGAGAACCAGGTTCTGAACCTGATTTGGCAGGAGCTTGCTGCCTTCTACCAACTGTGCTCCGTGGAGGGCATAGTCCTGCGCCACCCCCCCCCCCCCTTAGTGCAATCAAGGCGGCGTCGGGCCCGGGGACGGTGACTTACGCGGCTGCTGCCTCCGTGCCAAAGCCATCCGTGACAAAGCTAGGAACTGTTCCTCACGTTTCGTTGTACGGTGTGATTTAATTTGTGATTTGTGTTCAGTAATAAATCGTGTTGTGTAATTCTTTGTCTCATTGCTCGATTACCCATTTCATACGCCCACTATGTCGGATGATGATGCTAATAATGCCGCCTCTCCGTCATCAGTAAGGTAGTGACAGTTTAAGTAAAAATTGCGGTTTTGTTTCCAAAACGCGTGCGTTTATGCAGACACTAAAACACTCGATGTGTGCTGTGCTTAGAATAATAACGCATAGAAGCCGCGTCTAGAACAAAACCCGAGCAAAATCGTGTGTCCACTTCATTTTCTTTGTGTGCGTGAGCCGAATGTGTCTACGTTCCTCTAACGCACACAGATATAGCTTTCAGTGATACCATTACTAAGCCGTTACCCACAAAATATGGGAAGACGCATTACTATTTTGCTATCAAGGCAAGTATTAGATGTTGTTGGGAACTGGAAAAGGTAAACATGATTTTTCATGTAATATGACATATTTTTTCGGAAGGTATAATTCAATTTATTTCAAAATAAATCGCATAAAGAATGAGATATTGTTCAATGCGTTTAGAATGCTTGATGGGTTATAATTATAAACAATGTTAAAACATCGGGTTTGATATGAATTAACAGTAGGTAAGTATTGTATTTTAAAATTACAAAAATTAAAAACATGAATGAAAGCAATGTGGGTATTTTGTTCCTCACAAATAGCAATACTGTGTTATGACAAGTTAGGTTATTAGAATTTTGTTTTATTTATCGATTTACGTAAAAATAGTGCATAGAATGTGAGTACTTATTTGTGAAATGTTATTTTATCACATTTTTTTGTTTTCCTGATGTGCTTTATCATCCTTTCACGCAACAAACTGTCATTTTCAATTATTTACTCGCGAGCTGTGTTCGACGGAACGTGACCTTGAGTACTGACGGCCTGACGGCTAAGTTTGACGGATTAGGCTAAGTTTTAGTTGCCTCACTTTTTGCACTCGTACTAGGTTTCTAATTAGTCATAATCGATGTTGGCTAATTGATTCGTCGCTCTGTCTATTCTAAAGTGTGGCTGTTATTCTCATGTTGGCTTACGCTTTATGTAGTAGTAGTTTAGGCGCTATAGGTTAAATGTTGCTAGTTAAAAAATGGCATTTTAAATGTGGGCAATTTAATGCCTATGAAGCGGTAATATTATTCTGCTATCACTGGTTGTGTAAGGTAGTGCAGTGCCAGTTCAGAGCTATTGTTGGACGTTACAGCGATATAGTTACAACCTAACAGTTTAAATTTAAAAATTAAGAGGATTGTTAATGCAATATTTTGATTCATCATAACCATGTATAGCCCAACTTTGGGTCAGTGGGTCATTCATCTTAGGGGCGGTTGTTCACTATTGGGCTTAGACCTTCTTGCTAGTGCCAATGTTCTGATGAGTTTCAGATTGTAATTGATTTTGATACTGTGGTTACCTGAACCCTATACTCCTGTCAAAGCTTTGATTGGACTTGTACTCTCGTGGTGTTTTTCAGTTTTCAGATAGGTATCGTATCACCTTGGACGAAGCCAGCAGATGGCGCTAGAGGGTCGCATGCGGGTAAACTTTAGTTACCGGTAGCACGAAAAGGGGGTTGAGAGGGGCAGGGGGGGAGGCGGCCCCTCCCTCCCCCCGTTACCACTCCCATGAAAAGGAAATGCATCATTTTTGAGCAAAAATGATGCATTTCCTTAGCGAATTATTGTAACCTAACCTCAAAACACTTTTTGTCAACAAAGTCGCTTCTGGAACGTCTCCGGCGCTGCGGGAAGTGCAGCCCCTTCACCCTTGCGGGGCTGCTCCCCTCCGCGCCTCCGGATTTTATAAACACTCTAGGGGTAGCAGCCACAAGACTAGGTGGAGTCGGGGTGCCCTGATTCGGTTTTGGGACAGATTTGACCTATGTTAACCGAACTGAATACAAATGACAACAACGAAAACAACACACACACACACAGTAATGACAGTGTCACTGTCATTTGTTGATGCGAAATTGACGTAAAATTTTATATATATTTACTTTTTTTATTTTTATCATTTTATACCACAGACGATATACTGGTACAGTTTTGGTTGTCAATCGCCCAAAATTACGTTTCGTTTTTCATTTTTGTCAGATTTGAGGTTAAAACTATTTTTTGTAATTTCTCTAAAAATATCCATTTCCTTTTAATAAGAATGATACCGTTAAAATCAGGGACCCAAACCGAACCACCTTTGACCCCTCTTGGTGCTCACTTCGTGCTACCGGTAACTAAAGTCCACCCTCGCATGCAGCTATTGCTGCTGAGAAATAACAACTTCTGAACAGTTCCGAGCGTAACGGATCGAAGGTCAGCAAGCAGTTTGAAGGCTGCAGTAGCCGAACGAGATGTTGACATGATGCGACATCTGTGGAGTTGGAAGCGTACAAGCCGACTGAAGTGCCCGGTGAGTCGCTGCCGTTTTATTTTGATTATTTTCAAAGCTTTAAAGTTTTTCAAATGAATTCAGTGGTAAGATTGACATTGCTAGGTAATTTTGATATACTTGGTACGAAACTATGATTATTAGAGTTTCCCATTGGTGGTGATAGTTTCAAAATGTTATTCAGTGCGAACTTCTTAATCGGATATCGTAAGGCAAGATTGCCACAAGGTCATGTTTCGTTTCGATTTAGATTTTTTCGATTTAAGTGAAAAGTTAGATCTTGGCATCAGGTAAGGCTAGGTTTCCTTGCATAATAACAGTTGGCAAATTCAATAGTAAACGATCATTAACTTGATTTTGTTGACATTGTTTGACGGGTTCAGAGAATTCTGCGTTTTTATAACTTCTAAACAGACTTTTCTTTTTTACAACCGGGTTACCTACTAGGTATGTGAGATAATATGAGTTGGTTATTCGATGACCTTTAATAGTAGTTATTCGTGAATGTTCATATGAAAGTTAAATGCAAACATTGTCAGGCCTAGTTGTTCTTCTTTTTACAAGGTCCGATGTGCATAGCTTACCGATCGGTATGTTTTAAAATCTCTTTGTCGAAAAGATGCCCGAGGCCAAGTACCCAATTGACGTTTTGGAATATGAACTAGATGATGAGTCAGCATCAATTTAGTTTGTGTAAACAGGTTCTGAGTTCTGTGGGTCGGTGACTGTACCAGGGTATCGAGCGGTAGCCCTGGATGGCATAGACGGGAGAGTCTAGACCAGGGTATCAAGTAGTGTAGTCAAGAGAGTTTACTCGGCATTCCCGTGGGGAAGTGAGTGTGGCAATTGTTTTGCTGAGCTATGAGATAGCTGTTGACTGCGAATAAGATACCTGTTGTTTTGTTTGTTCGATTTAGTGGTACTTGGACTTGGTAATTACGAACAGCTAGTTTTCTCGTATTGCGAATAAAACCTGAAGCATTTAGTTCAATTAGTGTTTACAGCCACTTTAGAATTGTCAAAAGGCTGACTAAGTGACCGACTAGTCAGTAGATTGAAGATGTAGAATAGCTCCATGTGATAATGTAGGGACTGAGGTAGACTTACAAACTATTAGATGTGAGGCGACCCTTAACATAGAAAATTCAGCTGAGTACGACAAAAAGCGGTTTGGTAGCACGAAGGCAAGACTGGGTAAGTTTTCTGTTGGTGACTAAGGGTTACTTCAAAATGAAGAACGTAACTAAACTAAGCTTGACCCTAAATTTAAAGGACCATTTAAAGTAGTAGAAGTGTTAGATGGCAATCGTTACATATTGAGAGCTTTAAATTCTAGACGCACTTACGAGTAAGCGCATGATAGGTTAAAGAGAGTGCCTGAGGGCCAAGCACCACTTGAAGTAGAAGAGTTTGAGTTGAGTGATAGTGGTGAATCTTAGTTCGGCTGGTCGGACCGTACCAGTAGCCATTTCGTAGCCGTAGTCCGTTAGAAGTCGGTATTTACTTTAAGTAATCCGTGGATCGTGGATGCGCGGTGCGCGGGTGGCTCTGGCGGAGGTCGGGTCTTGCAGAGACCATAGAGTCCGTGGGACTCGGCATTCAAGGGAATGCAATAGTGTGTGAGGGCTTAGTGAAAAGCCACAGGCCACGAATTTGATTCACACTTTGTGTTATTGTTTTGTGATAACTTAACGGCAACTGCTAATGGCAGGTTGATATGACATTGGTACTTGGTCGCTCGTGCATTCCTAGTTAATACAATTGTTACTTAACTTAATCTTAGATTTAAATGAATAATTTGATAAAGGTTTAAGGTAAATTTAAAATTATTATGATAGAAAGTTTGTTTTTAGTTTCTTTTTAAGCCTTAGAGAACCAAGGGAGCTTAAAACTTTTACCGTCTTAAAACTTTCTGTCAGGAGTGACCGAACGATATACTGTTCTATGTTATCCTTGTTACAGAATAAACACACGGGCTCGTGTGTTGGCGCGCGCCCCTTTTTGACGTCGCGAGGGGAGTCAAACACCTCACTCCCTCCGCTGACTCGAGGTGACCCGCAGAGGCGGGCCGGCACCAGCCGGGGATTACGGAAGTCGGTTTAGTTCCCGCGATCCCTGGCTAGGTGAGAGATGGAACACCGGGGTGGTTTAAGTGTCGGAGACGGATATTAGTACCGACCGATAACGAAACGAAGTACGAGTTCCGGTAGTTGGCAGCACCGTCGCCATCTGACAACTAACTTCGTGCTACATCAGAGCCTACCTAGTGGAGGGGTGTCGGACAAAGACTCAATTTCCATTAGGTCGTCTTCGAGACAAGTTCTCCACAAAGCTAGGAACTGTTCCTCACGTTTCGTTGTACGGTGTGATTTAATTTGTGATTTGTGTTCAGTATTAAATCGTGTTGTGTAATTCTTTGTCTCATTGCTCGATTACCCATTTCATACGCCCACAATGTCGGATGATGATGCTAATAATGCGGCCTCTCCGTCATATTGATGATTAACTGATTTAGTAATTTGTTACGTAACAGAAAAAAAATACACACCCAGTTATTTTTATTATCCTTCATTTCTAAGTAAAAATATTTAAAAATATTTTCAGTTAGATTGCTAATTATTATAATAAAAACTATATCGTGATATCGTGCTGGTAAAGTTTGCGCATGACTGTCAGATCAGCGAGCTTTAAAAATAGGTAGGTATAGGTTAACAACTTGTACTTAAAACAAGTATATTTTTGAGCAAGTATCTCCTCGCTCAAGTACACTAGTTTTAACGAGCTGAGCTGGAGTCAATAGTTCGCAATATGAACATAAAACTATATTTAAATTTGGCTCTAACCACTCTTCATATTTATTTATTTATTATTTATTTATTTAGATTCATATAGAAGTTGTATTCTTTGTGAGCTATACAGGGTGCCCCAGAACTCAACGTCAAGCCGGAATCGGGTGATAGGGCTAATCATAATAGTTACCAGAAAAAAAATCTGTCATGTATTTTTAAATATCGGTAATTTCTTTTTTTTTTTTCGAAAAATGTACACCCTGTGATGATGGTTTTGAGCCCCTTTAGATACAAATCTTTACTTTTTTTCGTTTTTTTTTTGTAATCTTGAGTAGTGCTTAGGTTACACAAGCACTACTCAAGATTACAAAAAAAAAAACGAAAAAAAGTAAAGATTTGTTTTAAAATCTTAGTTATTTTCATTTTTCGAAAAAAAAATTAATAATTACTGTAATAAAAAAATTACATGACTAAGATTTTTTTTTAATATTTTCCTGGTAACTATTATGATTTGTCCTATCACCCGATTCCGGCTTGACATAGAGTTCTGGGACACCCTGTATGTACCTACTGAAGGAAAAAAAAACATGTTAACACGATAATATTATATTTTGAATCATTAGCGAGCCCAAATAATTTGACGTGGTAAACATTCCGCACTTGTTCCGCAATTTTTGGTAGCAGTGTACTGTACGCTGCTACCAAAAATTATTTGCTTAAAAATTTTAGATCTAAAAGGTATATGTTTTAAAGTAGTAATTTTGTTTAACAAGAAAAATATGAAAATGGCTCGCAAAACCTAGCATATTATTACTTCTTCATTCCTACTTTGACAAAAAAATATCTCATTGTACTTTTGTTATTTCGACTGAAATGACTCACAATCGGAAGAAAAATATCGTCACACTATCAATACGGAACATTCACACCCCTATTTCATATTTCATTCATTTTTCATATTTTATCAGAGACTTATTCAACTGTTATTTCATAAACTATATTTATTACAGCGTATTTATAAAATAGAGGTGATTGGATGATATCCTTTAGTAATGTTCTAAAGAAGAAGACTCACTGCACTGATACAAAATAAACTGCGATCAGGTCAGGAGGATGACGGTATGAGAGTACTTACTGTAAAATGTATGAGTAAATACTCGGCCCCGGAGAACACCACCTTTTGCTAGTGAGGCTCTCTGGATTCTTTTCACAAAGTTCCATATATCTGTAATACCAAAATAATAACATTTAAACGGCTTGTCAACCTACCTAAGATTTGTCGTAGTTCTAGTAGGTACTAATTATGATAAGGAAAGTAATAACTATCCTCTTCAAAGACAAATTGAAGCAAGTTTTAGGTATATTATGCATGATGCCTGACCACACTTAGGCCAGTCACGCATACAACCAACTGTCAAATCGTTCAAACTATTTGGTCGAGTAGTGTGCTTGTTACGATTTCATAATGATCAAAAAGTTTAGTCCACGAGAGTGCGCAAACAGTCTTTCTAAATCTGATTTTTTATCTATTTCAACAGTGTGACTGTTCAGTCGAGCATATTTGCGCAGCAATACATTGAGTTATCAGCCGATAGCTATTCGACAAATGGCACGCTCACCGAATGACATCGGGCGACCGCATTCGGATGAACCGAATTGATTCATCAAATCGGGTGTGCGGTGTAAATTAAGTCGGTCATTGAAAACGGCGACCATATTCGATTAAGAGATCGGTTTACCGGATTTGCTAACCGAAAACCCACTTACACTAGTCGGTAACTGAATGCAGGGTGAAACCGAAGCGGGAAATACTATAATGGTGATGATGGGTCATTTACATAAAGATTTATGTAAATGACCCATCGTAGGACGCATTGCTTATAGTCTCTGATCTTAAGGGATTGTGCCCTGCTACTGTCATTTTTGAGGCCTTATACAGACATCTCATCACCTTTACGTAGCGGCAGTCGATGAGACATCTCTACATGGACTCCAGGACAGCCTAGGCCTCGACAGTGCCGAAGGCTGTCTCGCAGTCCACATGTGCCTACACAGACGCTGATTATATTCTTCGGCCTTTTGGATTATGTGCTTGAGGGGTGTGTATGTGGTCTACGGTGCTGTAGTTTTTTCGAAACCCAGCCTGGAAGCCATCGAAATTTTGAGCGAGACGATTCGAGATAACTCTCGAAAATAGCTAGTAAACATGGCTCAGGAGTAAAATGGGGCGGTAGTTCTTGAGGAACGTGTTATCGCCCTTCTTGGAGAATAATACCACCACGCTCCTGTAATGAGCCATAATTAATATAAAACCGATCAAGTGTGAGTCGGACCCTCACGAAGGGTTCCGTACCTTATTTGAGCTCCCAAACAAGAAACGTGTCTTTTCTCGGTTAACGGTGTTTTTCCCTTTCATTCATTTGTTATAGCGTCAATAAAAATATATACTTCGTGAAAATTTCAACTGTTTACCTGTTACGGTTCTTGAGATTCAGCCTGCTAGCAGACAGACGCACAAACGGATGGACAGCGGAGACTAAGTTATAGGGTTCTGTCGGTTACCCTCTGTGTACGGAACCCTATAAACGGCCGTTGAGGTATAGTTATGTCTTATGATCGTAAATCATCATAAATGACAGACAGACGGACAGCAAAGTTGATCCTGTAAGGGTTCCGTGTTCCTTTTTAGGTATGGAAGCCTAAAAAGTATTCAAATCACTCAACGTGTTACACACAGGAGTAACAGAACACTGAAATCGCGTACATTTATGAGCACATAACAAACTGTACTGAGCAGCTGATTATTTAACTCCAGGTATAGCATTTATTCTGTTACACGTTGTATATATACCCTTTTTATATATAATACCATACAATAATACCATCATAGACTACAAAAGGTAAAGGGAAAAGTCTGAAAACTCTACATTTGTAATTGAGACATAAAACATGTTCTTTATGTAAATAAATAATAATAAGTGGAGTCCATGCCGAGAACGGCATTTTTATTTTCATGATGATTTACGATCATAAGATAATGTCTATACAATGTGTAACAGACCAGTCGCGTACATTTATGAGCACATAACTCGACAAAATGTACAGCTGATTATTTTTAGTCCATAAGTAATATTTCATTTATTTTGTTACATGTTGTGGATATACTCTTAAGGCGTGTCCCCGAGCAAAACACAGCGCTAGCAGCTTTTTGTGCAGTTTTTTGGAGCTATATACTCCCTATCCAGAAGAAATATCAACTTATAAAAAATACATTAAATTTCTACATAATGTTGGCTTCAAAATGGTAGATTTTATTTTTTGTTGCTAAGTATAATGTTTAAGTAATCTATACTAAAAATCTAACAACGAAACCACAGAAATGAGAAAAAAATACTGAAAATAATGCATCTTCTCGAAAACTAACGATTATTTTGCACATACATACATATTTGCAATTTAATTATGAACATTTTGGTAGAAATATTTTTTTCAAACGACCAAAATTAGATTTTATAACGATTTTATTCAACATTCTGAGCGTATTCGTTGTTGTATCTCTTGCGCTATAATTGAGGGAAAAAATGCTCAAGGTTATTTGGTCAGGGTACGGCCTTAAGTGCAGTTTGCGATTCCAACTTGATCGGCGTCAAACGATCAATACAGCAGTGGAAAGAGTCATTCATCACGGTCTGCATGAACTGCATCTGGTGTTGAGGTATATATAGATACCTCAATTCCATGCATTCATTGGTTCGGCTGTCTAAAACCTCGACTACACGGCCGTGATCAGAGCGAATAATTAAATCACAAAAACACACGAACGTGATAGTTAAAACTAGGAAACGTGGTTTTAAATAAGTATAGTAATAACAGGTAGGTGTTGCAACCAGTACCAATAACAGGTAGGTGTTGCAACCAGTACCCCTACTAAGTTATTAAATAACTTGTATTAAGGGTAGTGGTACAAGCCCATAACATAATATTTTACATGAAAATTAATTGCAAACGAGGTGTTTGTTAATTCAAAGTTCAAATAACAGTTTTCAAAATACCTTATCCTATTATAGAAATTACAATCTATTCATTCGATTCTTACATTCTTCGAAGTTACTTCATAAGTGTGATTATTTACTTAATAATTATGTATGTATTGACGATAGTGTATGATACGAGTATGTGTATGTGACAGTACTATGGAGGTTTATTTTCGGAAAAAAGTAGACGTTCTGTATCGCTATAATTCTGGGTAAGCAGAAATTCTGTCAAAGACTTTTTAAGGGACGAGGCTGGAAGAGAGTAGAATTTCAGGAGCCTGTTTAATTTATTGTATAATAGAGGACCTTGGAAGCAAATAAATCTTTTCGTAAATGAATACTTACATTTGTAGTTCTGGCAAATCAGATCCTTACGTCTTTTGGTGATTTCAGTGTACGGGGTATGTTTGTGTTGAAATATGACTGTACTAAGAATAAAGAGTTGTCTGACAGAGAGTACCCCGCAGCACTTATATAGTTCCTCCGTTGGAGAGAGGATCGGACGAAAAGTACTCACCTTCAACACGGCTCTCTGTGCTCTTTCCAATTTTAGCAATATGGTCTTAGGCGCACCACCCCAAGCCGAAATACAATAAGACAACAATGATTGACAGAGGGCGAGGTAAACCCGTTTGACAATCTGTGCTTCTGCTACGTGACGAAGAGTCTTAAATACGAATATTAGTTTCCTTATCCTTGCTGTTAGTAGATCTATGTGGGATGTGAAGCTCAGATTGTCATCAAGTGTCACCCCGAGGTATCTGATTGTGGGGGTACGTGTAAGTGTGGGGCACAAGCAGGTGCCGTTTTTTGGACAGTTTATTGAGTGAGCGATTAAGGAATATGAATACGAAGGCTGTGTAGATTTGCGTAAGGTAAAGCAGATAATTTTTGTTTTGTCCGTGTTAAGGGTCAGATGGTTATCATTAAGCCATTTTAACACGTGATCTAGTCCTCTTTGAGCCGCGTTAAATGCTTCTTGCCAAGTATCGCCAGTAAAGGTGAGCGCAGTGTCGTCAGCAAAAGCCGTGATTTTTCCATTTTGGAGAAGAAGACTACACAGCTGGTTAACATAGACCAGAAAGAGTGTGGGACCAACTACACTTCCCTGAGGAACGCCAAAAGTGACAGGGAGCTCCCCGCTCAGGTAATTATTAATTTTTACGCACTGAGTCCTGTCGTTGAGGTAATCCGCAAGTATTTTTAGAGGGAGGCCTCGTATTCCCAGTTCTTCCAGTTTTAACACTAGGTTGGGAATAGAAACTGTGTCAAAGGCTTTTTTCAGGTCTAGGAAAACTGACACTACCTTCTTTTTTGCATCAATTTGCTTGACAATGTGAGTCGTCAGCTCCAAAACAGCATCACTCGTCGACTTGTTGCGTCGGAAGCCAAATTGGTTGGGAGATAAAAGCTGTTTTTCCTCAAGGTATCTGATAATTCTCATGTTTATGATGCGTTCTAAGATTTTAGATATTGAAGGTAGAACAGCAATAGGTCGATAATTGTTAACACAGTTTCTATCCCCTGCCTTGTGAATAGGATGTACTATGGCTTTTTTCAAGCAGAGAGTAAGTATAATTAGTAACAAAAACTCACGTTTTCGATCACCTAACATTTGGTGCGAATGTCCAATAATTGGCAGTGCTCCAGGTAACTCAGGGGGCGCGTTGGGATGCTGCCCCAGCCACAACGACGCAGCGAGCACCACACACAGTACAACCGCTAACAGCACAACCACTGACATTCTGCGAATCTAGCAACGATCTGCGAGCGATCTGGTCACCACTTTGAATTATATATTGTAGATTTGTAGCCCATAGAAAACTTATTAGAATTCCTCAATGTATACATGTTATGTTAATTATTACAACATCTGCTTAAAATCAAGGCTGTCAAGCAAACATTAATATTATTAAGAACTGAGCAACCCTGATTAACCAGTTTTTAAAAGCTAATAATAAACTATTTAACTCTTTCTTGCCTAATCGGCCGGTCTGAGTAGAGATTCGCTAGAGCAAACATGCTCGGGAGAAGGATGTATAATCCAGTAAGATGCTGGTAGGGATCTTGACCGCACTTCCGGAATTGTCCTGATAGCCGTGGTATACCTCCTCACTCAGCTAGCACCTCAGGCTAAGTTGCCACCTTGGCGCTACGTCACTTTGTGCTAGCGACCGTTTTCGGGGGCTCATTCATTGAGTGTGCAAGTCACCCCCTGCCATTTAAAAGCCGTGTATATTGTTAGTGGTCAGGCAGAGGCCAATAGTTCTTCTATAATAAACGATTATCAGTCCACTAAACCGCCCAAACCCATAGCGTTTCGTCTTTTGTTTCCATATTCTGCAATAGTACTGCTCCAACCGGGGATTGTCCTTGGGAATACTTTCACAGTGCATACAGGGATAATCGCCGGTTGGTGCCCCATTACATTTGAAATTTCTAACGGGGCCTCTGCGAGTTGGTTTTAGCCCCTCGTACGCCTACGAAAGGACCGAAGGATTAAAAAAGTAAAGGTACTAAAGTACAGTGAAAAATGGGTAGCTATAAGTGAATATTTAAATATTTATTTGGATGGGATTCAAGACGATTTTGACCAACATTCTTACTTAATTAAGTTTAAAATAAATGTCACACATCTATACTAATATTATAAAGAGGTAAAATTTGTTTGTAAGTTTGTATGTTTGTAAGTTTGTATGTCCCCTACATACAAACTTACAAACATACAAACTTACAAACAATACGTAATCTCAGGAACTGCTGGTCCGATTTGAAAAATTCTTTCAGTGTTAGATAGCCCATTTATCGAGGAATACTATAGGCTATATAATCATCACGCTAAGACAAAAAGGAGCGGAGCAATAATGGAAAATGTTACGCAGACGATGTTGCGCGGGTCAGCTAGTAATGAATATGTTGAAGAGATTACGTAAAAGTTCTATTAATAACAAAACACGTTGAAGATACAACTTGTTTTGTTATACATAGAACTTTTAATAAATTAAGTTGTGTTTTTGAACAAAAGTTACATCGAACGTCACTTACAGCTCAGTTTATTCACTTTGTAATAACACACAATCTCTCAATCAATCAATCAATCTTAATTTGTGAATACAGGTATTACATTAAAGGTCTTATGTCAATATTTCAGTCGAGCTCTATCTGCTCTATGTCCTACCAATGAAATTGGTGTTCAAATACTTATATTAATTTTAGCCATGAGTCTGAATCTATACTATACATGGTCAAGTTCGAGTTAACAATGTCAATTTATTGTATTATAAATTAATAATAATTCATTTTCCACATGTTTTCAATGGAAAATTATATTAAATCTATACTAATATTATAAAGAGGTAAAATTTGTTTGTAAGTTTGTATGTTTGTAAGTTTGTATGTAGGGGGTAATCTCAGGAACTGCTGGTCCGATTTGAAAAATTCTTTCAGTGTTAGATAGCCCATTTATCGAGGAATGCTATAGGCTATATAATCATCACGCTAAGACAAAAAGGAGCGGAGCAATAATGGAAAATGTTACGCAGACGATGTTGCGCGGGTCAGCTAGTAATGAATATGTTGAAGAGATTACGTAAAAGTTCTATTAATAACAAAACAAGTTGAAGATACAACTTGTTTTGTTATACATAGAACTTTTAATAAATTAAGTTGTGTTTTTGAACAAAAGTTACATCGAACGTCACTTACAGCTCAGTTTATTCACTTTGTAATAACACACAATCTCTCAATCAATCAATCAATCTTAATTTGTGAATACAGGTATTACATTAAAGATCTTATGTCAATATTTCAGTCGAGCTCTATCTGCTCTATGTTCTACCAATGAAATTGGTGTTCAAATATATTAGTTTTTAGCAATGAGTCTGAATCTATACTATACATGGTCAGGTTCGAGTTAACAATGTCAATAATAATTCATTTTCTACATGTTTTCAATGGAAAATTATATAAAATGTCATATTTTATCATATTGTAAATGATATCAACTAAATGTATAATCAATATGTAACTAATCAATCTTTATAATTCACTTCCTCTTGCCCGAGACATCGTACGCGCATATCCGGATTGTTTCCGTTCCCGTAAGGCCGTAAGGCGTGCAGCTTCCTACGACCAGAGGCCTTAGTGTGAGTTTTTTCGACTCACGTTCGAACGCGTTCGATTGCGAGCGCGTTAGAATTTAGTATGGGAAATTAGGTTCTACGAGTGACCACCAGGTGGCACTATAACTAAATTCCCATACTAAATTCTAACGCGCTCGCAATTGAACGCGTTCGAACGTGAGTCGAAAAAACTCAGACTAGGCCATTAACACACGGCATCGCGAACCGCTGCGGTAGGCGGTGAAGCGGAACTCATGTCGCATTGGAGTCTAATAAATCCGTTGATGCTAAACACACGTAAACCGCCTTACCGCGCGGGGCACCGCTACGAAATCCGCGCCGTGTGATAATCGCCTAAGGCCTCACCTACCCGTGTTGTAAGTTGTGATAGCGCCTTCGAAGGACCTATTTGGCGGGAATATAAATTATGCGGGAGTGAATGTTGGCACTGGTTTTAACTAGGGACTTACTTGGAAGTTTTGGATGATCGCCTGGGACGATGGCTGATGCGACAGGAGAGCGCCGTGCTGAGGTCTTGCACGTGGCTTCTTCCAGCACTTCACTTGAAGATTTGAATTGTCCCAACTTGTGTCGGCCAACACTCACAGATTGTTTTATGGTTTAAGGTTGCGTCGCGGTACCGCCATTAGATGGACAGCTTATATAGCGCTATACTAGCGGAATTTGCGGAGCGGTTTTTTCAGCGACTAGCCGACTAGTTGCAGTCGCGTATTTAACCGAACAGTGTTTTTAAAAAACATGGTAGTGGAACGTACCACGTTCTTATAAGTTATAGTAAAAAACGTATACCTACTACAAAAACTTGCGTAAGCTACCCATTTTTTTTTTGCTTTTAAACCTTCCTTGCATTCTGGCGAAGTAAACAAAAAATAATTACCGAAATCGGCCCAGCCGTTAAACTAACGAACAGTAATTCATTTTTAAATATATAGATAATATAGATTAGAATAGTGTCCCAACCCGGATCCGCCCGGATGTATCTTTTTTGTTTCAAAATTTTCTTTTATGCAAAGCACGCCCTGCCTACTACGACACACAACTATAAAAGAAATATCCAATTTGGATCAGCCGTTACGAAATTATGCACGTACATACATTTCGGTGGATCATTTTTATTTATAAAGATACATGCATGGCATATAAGGTCATACTTTATCATTTAAAAATTCTTCGATAATTCGATAAGTAATACGTCTTATCTATTAGGAATGAAAACAATTTGCTTTTGAATTTGCGGACATTACGTTCTCTTCTTACACATTTTGGTAATTTATTAGACTTCTGGAGCCATTACATCTCTATGTCCTTAGTGTTAAACTAATAAGATTTCCTTCAACTGGCTTCAGTATGAGATCATATGCACATACTACATTGTTGATGTCGCCAGTAACATAGTAACGCCGTAAAATATGCGCCAGTGCTATCTTCATCATCATCAGACTGTATACTTTGCCTGGAAAATTAAAACATACTGTAGTCTTATTGCAAGATCTCGATCGCATTTACGATATCGTAAACGTCGACCTGTCAACCTTTGGCATGAAAGTAGGATTTGAAACATTTTAACTCGAAGTCTTCAATTCAGAAATCGGCCCTGAGGTACTTTGGTAAAGAATCTGGGCAAGCGTTTGAGTAAGTAGGTACCTACCTATGCAGCTTCGTTTCCCGACGACGAAAGGGGCATAAAGGCTCGGGCGATCTGGCAAGCTGGCAGGCTCCAGCCATCGCTCTGGTCTGAACTGATCGGCGTCTGCACCCCACAGGGGGTGACGGTTGACACCAAACAGCCCTAAGCCGCAGAAACTTCCAGCTCGCAAAGTGTAATTCTCTGAAAATACACAATTTATGTCACAAAATGTGTATGTCAGTATATAATTATGTCAAATGTAGGTATCCTACTAATGTTATTAAAGTGAAAGTTAGTAGTAGTGAAAGTTTTGTATGTTTGTTATTAGATCATGCAAAACTGCTGAAGGGATTTAGATAAAATTAGTCACACATGTAGTTCACATCCTGGAATATAACATAGTGTGCTACTATGGAGAAAGTGGAAATCAACAGCCGCTGCTGCCTTTATACTTCAGATTCAAAAGTACCAGGAGAACAGAAACATGTCGAAGCGTTTTTCCAGGCTGGAATTATGAGCGTTAAAGTTTCAAAGGTACCAAGAGACCAGAAACGGCAGAAACATGTCAAAGTACTTTTAAGCAAGATTTTTTTTACCAGAAATATGTCCAAGTTTTTTCTGGGTTGGAATTTGTGAATGCTAGTTTCACAAGCACCAGAAAGAAGAATAGAAAGACGTCAAAGCTTTTTCCGCTGGAATGGAATTGTAAGCGCTAAAGATTCTCAAGTACCAGGAGACCAGAAACCTGTTGCAAGCGGTTAGGATTCAAAAGTACTAAGAGATCAAAAACATTTCAAAGAAGTATTTCTTAAACTGGAATTGTGATGTGTCAGGATTCAAAAGTACCAGGAGAACAAAAACATGTCAAAGTTTTTTCCGGGCTAGAAATATGAGCGCTAAAGAAATATGAGCTAAAGAAGACTGGTTACGGCCTGTACAAAATTAACCGAACTCCGACAGAAGTATTCGTTTGTTTGACGTTTGAAAGACAGAAAGAGGTTTTTTTTTTCTAATTCGTTGGCTATCACATTTAAATACATAATTCATGAAGTTCCAGTTCATATCTTCCAGCTCCATCATCAAATCAGTTCGATAGTAACATATTATTGTATTGTCATCAAAACTACATACAGCTGAAAATTTTCAAGACGCTACGATCCTTCGAAGATGGTTAAATTAGTTACCTTAGATTTATTTACGTAGTGTTAATAAAACAAAAGAGTTGGAAAAGCAGCAATTCGATCTTCAATTGTTTTTTCGATCTTTGCTCATACTTTCGTATAACAGAGACTTGTATTAACACGATGAGTTCATCAGATTCAGATTCGTGTTTTTATTTTAACTTTCCTTGTATTCGTAATGAAAAGCACAGTGTTCACCTCGGGTGAAAGACATATTTAGTCACTTGCGCAAAAAAAGCATTTACGAAGCCTGTATACATTGTTCGAAAGTCAGTTATGCACCATATTATAATGGAACGTGAGGTAGAATAGGTACTCTCACCTAAGTAGATACTTTACTGCACGCTCTGTTGTATCTATATGGCGCCGTGCATATCCTTTAGTTTTTAAATTTCCTACAAAACTAAATACATAAATTCCACCAAGGAGTTTCACAATACGAGAATAATAAAAGCTGAGAAGCTAGCAGGTGAAATAAAGCGCAGTATACTTTTCAACGCTTCCTAATATTTTTCAATAATACTCAATTAATTATTAACAAATTTGTATGTATTCAACTTTCCATGGCGGGAGAATCGCGAACACCACAGATTAAAAATAACCGCCACATTAAACTAAAGCGCAAAAAGAATTAATTACAATATTTACATGCAAATAAAGAGCTTACTCGTACTAAACTACAAATTGTCTACATAAATGATTGTATTATTTAATTACTATAGGAAAAAAGTCAAAATATCTTGTTAGGTAGATAAATGTCAAAATAATTCAGATTTAAATAGGTAATCAATTATGATTTGAAATTACAATATAGTCAAAGAAGCAAATTACATTACATTACATTACATTACATTACATTACATTACAAAAATTAGATTTAGATGTCAAAATTTATCTGATAAAAAATTTGTTAGGTAATGTCAAATTCAGATTTAAATAATTAATTATGATTTGTGATTACAATATAGTCAAAGAAGCAGAACATTAGATTACAAAAATTACATTTAGATGTCAAAATTTATCTGATAAAAAATCCGATACACTATAATAACATTTTTGACACAACAAACATCTCAGTTTTTGTTTAAATAAGTTAAAGTGTAGATTTTTTAGCTCTTTTGGCACTTTATTAAATACAACTGTTGCCATGTGAAAAACACTTTTAAACATCAAGGCAGTATTCGCTTTTGGAACGCACAGACGACTTTCGTCCCTTTGGGTCCGATTGAAAGCTATAGATGCTAAAGTAAATAAATGGGGATTTTGTTTAACGAAAGCCGCCACTTCAAATATGTATAGTGACGGTAATGGAAGGATACTATGCTTCTTAAAGAAGGCACACAGCCCTCCGTTGATTTTAAACCAAACATAGCCCGAATGCATCGTTTTTGTGCCTTAAAAACGAGATCTTTGTCGGTGGAATTCCCCCAAAAAATTATGCCATATCTAAGAACAGAATGCCACTAGCCCATGATACGCAATTAAAAGGGCACTGGAGTTTATTTTGCTTGCAAGTGTATGTAAGGCATAGGCAGATTTACTAACTCGCTTGCATAGTTGTTGAATATATTATGCGGTTTCCAGGTCATTTTGTCATCAATTTATAAGCCTAATAACCTACAATTTTCTACTTCTTCTATAGTCTGCATATTAAATTTACATTTAGGTTATTTGGTGCTGGTAAACGCTGTCTAAAGTACATTAATTTAGTTTTATTTAAGTTGGCTTTCAGATTATTAATATAAAGCCAATACTCAATATCTTTATTAAAAGTTAATAAGTTGAATGATTGAACCTCCTTGAAGCGCTCTTGCTCAACACGTTTGTCCCATTTAATACTAAAGAGACTTAGACAAAGATGAGACGACGATGTAGTTCTAATTTTAAATGATTGTTGCAACTTTCCGACTGATATTCAAAAACAAAAAGTTTGTGTCACTACTTATTCTACGGTTTTCTCGCAAATTTGTTGTAAAACGTTGTATGACACGAGTGCAGATATTGGTTTTACAAGCTCGTGAACAAGTTACGCGCGAAAACAATACCTTTGAAAATATTAGGCATAGCAGGTCCACTACTAATGTGCCCAAGAGGCTGGCAATATTGCCACTTTGTGTGGCAATGCTTAACCGCAGTACAAGGTACAAGCCAGCCCTTGGGTCACGCGATGTGTCAAGTAAACGTCTGGATAAATCTTTTAACAAGTTACAAATATTTTCACGAGCACTCGGACCCTACGATCCGAAAGTTTCAACCTCAAATGGATGAAGTCGTTAATAATCGCGTGCCGCGCTATGCGACCCACACTACGGCTGCATAACAGGCCGTGGTACGAGGTTGTTGACAATTTCACTGTAGTGGCAGCAATGAGTGTAACGACAAGGAGGGCAACAGAGGGAAGCAGCAAGTCCTAAGTATCGACGAACAAAGTGCCTATGTTCGACGACGGTAGTGCGTGAAGTAAAAAGTCCCGACTCCCATTTACTACTCTGCCGGGTGGCTAATCATCAGTTAAATTAGACATTTAAGATAACAGTTGAGAAGGTACGTACTCAGTACAACATCTTTGTCAACGTTTCTTCCGATAATAGGAACGCTGGGATACAATCTCAGTACTTCTTTGATCACCGCATCCAAGTACACGAGGTTTGGCAGATCATCTTTCGTTATATCATCTTTATTTTCAAATACTTCTTGTATCCTGAAATGAATGAAAAATTGATCAATCGTAGTCGGCATTTTTGGGTCTCCAGGGTATATTTTGTTCGTTAATGGAGAGCTGTAGCGGCCCAGTGCGGTACCGGCCGCGATTTGTAAGCTGTAATGTCGTAGTATCGACTAACCCAGGCAGGCATTTTACTTTTGGTAAATTATTTCATGCCCACTGTTCTGAAAAGGAACTGCTGATAGAAAACACCGGGATGTTTTAAACGCAAACTTATTACCAGCAGTATTCTGCCCCTGTATACTAATATAATAGCACTCACATCTTGAGTTTTGATCGAAATCCAGAAGTTTAAACACAAGGTCTACCAAAGGGCATTAGTTCGTAGTAATTTAGGTGTAAAGGGTGTACAAACCTCTATTGAAAAGAGAGGATACTCCGACTAGATGGATGTTGTATCTGGTGGGCAACTGCCGTTGGTTGTTGTCGGGCGGTTGTTTATGTTCGAATAGTGCGGAGAACATTGTTACCGCGGTATAAGATTTGAGTGACGTTCTGTCTTTAGTTCGTATGTCGCGTTATATATGCTACTATAGACTGCTGGATACTGTCAAAGCACAAACCATACTGAGTCCAAAATTTATTTAGTAGACGAGGCTCGAAGGGCTGCCCAACTCAAACAGATTGGCAAGACATGTCTGCTGCAAGCCCGACAAACTGTGGTCCTAACTAGCATAAACCTGAGTGCAAATTCTACTAGTTTTCACATTCGCATCGCATTCGCAAACTGTCAAAAAAGCCTTAATTTTTATACTATTTTGAGAGTTTGCGATTGATATGCGAATTTGGAAGTTGTTTAGAGATTTGCAGAATTGGCTCTCTGGTGTCCAGAGACAGTCATTTGGGGACGTCGCAAGTCACGATAGTGATGGCAAAACCAACCGGGATAGCGTTCATACAAACTAGCAGGAAGATGCGACTGACACAGCAAGCAGCTCAGTAGTGGGTCCAAGAAAATTACGTTTTCCCCGCTTTTTTTAAACCATTCTCAATTGCCTCATTACTGGTGGAGTTGGGCGTTCATTTTTTCACGTGTTGCTTTCTCCGACCAAACAGCCATGAATGCGTCTTAGTCGTCACGCCAACGTATTCCAGGCCTTCCTCGACGAGGACACCCGTTTTCTGACCCCCACTGCATAATGACTATGTGCCATTTCTTCTAATGTTATGTACTTACTCGTTATAAATTTTATCCTGTAGATCTCGGTGTGATCCTAGTGTTATCAAAGTAAGTGTCAAAGCCGTAGATGTAGTATCGTAAGCAGCCACTACTAGAGTATCCAGGTTTTCTCTGATATCATCGTCAGTGATGGCATCTTGTTCTTCAGCCATATGCAGCATTTGATCTAAGACTGGTCTAAATTTGTCTGAAAAATAATGTTTTCTGTATAGGCTGGAGTCCGACTGAAACCAGTTTTTACAGCCGAAACCGAAACTTCAATAAATTTTTTCTACTTATTTAAACGACTCACGGCTGAGCGTGGAGGCGACAAAATTATAGTATAATCGCTCGTAGCTCACTGTATCGCAAATGTCCAATCCCGAATGTAGTTACGGTTCGGGCGTAATTTCAGTAGCTGGCAACCAAAACTGAAACTAAGCCGACAAACGATTGTCTGCCAAAACTAGGCCGAAGCAGTAACTAAAACCATTAAAACGGTCGGACACTATTTTAGGGTATTTTACGCTTTATAACGTACGGTAAAATTTTTCAGCAAAACAGTAAGTAAGTGCGTAAGTAAGTATTTTGTTTGATTTCCTTACCAGGTGTAGAGTCCTCGTTCATATTTGTCTTTAACTCTGATCTTCTTTTACGTATAATCTGAAAATGTTTCAAAATTATGAAAACGGAATCGATTGCAGGCCCCGTAAAGTATGCCAAGCTGTGAGAAAGTAAAAATGTAAGTTTGATTATTTGAAGCATGCAATGCCAGAAATTTCGAGATAAACCATAAAATGAATATTGAAGACCCGTGGTCAGTTTGACTACTACGTCTTTTTGTAGCAACCGCATGCTAGAATACGTATCCAGTTTGAAAACGGATACGTATTTAGGTGGTGATGGTCACACAGCTGCCATGTGCCACAGAGCTGAAAAGCTCTGTCTCAATCTAAATTCAATAAAGGACATTGCTCTGCGCCCATACATTGTTTGCCCTGGAAACAAGAGCATCGGAAAATTATGTGTTGTATTGTCGTTCATTAGTAAACTCCTATAAGATCTTGTTAATATATCGGACTACCTGCAGAATAGATATATTTAAAAAAAAAAGTATCTGATTTTGAGGTTATAATAACCGAACCATAATTAACGTATTATAGTTTTTCACAGTTCTAAGTGAAACTGAAAACAGTATCATAATTCATATAGCTATTTTAAGCTATTACAAGTACCTTCCTAGATAATTAGGTACCTATGTCGTTTTTTTTATAAAGCCTAAGTGTATGATGTAAGTGCAACGTTTAAATGCGTAGAATCTAATTAACTTAAGTACCTACCTGTATTCTTAGCACTGGTTTAGGAATGAGATCAAATGTGTGTGTATTTATGACTGATGCCAAAATTGCAATCAGTATAATTTTTGTCTGTCTGTCTGTCTGTATAACCGTTATAGATACAAAAACTACTCGACGGATTTTAACGAAACTTGGTACAATTATTTGTCATACTCCTGAGCTGGTTATAGTATACTTTTCATCACGCTACAATCAATAGGAGCAGAGCAGTGAAGGGAAATGTAGGCAAAACGGGAGAAGTTACTCCATTTTTTAAGCTTCCGTCGCGTGTGCAACCTTAATGGTTAAGGCTACACAGAAATCATGTATGACGGAAATTTCCTCCTTAAAATTATATAAAAAATATCCCACGACAGCATATTATGTCTATCTTTTATGATTGACGCACAATAACACGTGTAACTCCCGATAGCTTAGCAGTTCGAAGCTTTCTGATTATATTTGTCTACTCTTACGTTTATAACACTCTCAGTCATCCCTAATTTAAAAAGTTAACATTATTAACTATTCCATAAAAAAGAATCATAGAAATCGGTATAGAAACACCAAAGTTATACATGAAATACGCTAATAATAAGCCATCGCCCGTGAATACTGAATCATGCTATAATTATTTTTGTATAAGGTCGCGAACGCACAGGCAGGCAGCTTGCTTGGCGCCTAGAGGCTAGCGAGTAGCTTCGTAAAACGGCTTACGACAGTTTGCAATATCCTTCAATATACTGTCGAGGGGAAGATGGTTATAATTTCGCTTTAACCAAACGAGTAATATTATAAATGTGAAAGTTTGGTTGTTTGTTACTCAATCACGCCAGAACGGCTTAACGGATCTTTGTGAAATTTAGAAAAAATATTGAATATAGTCTGAAATAGCACATAAGCTACTTTTCATCCCGGGAATATGTTCCCTAGGGATCACGCGGGCGAAGCCGCTGGCAGAAGCTAGTGTTGAATAAAATCGTTATAAAATCTAATTTTGGTCGTTTGAAAAAAATTCTTCTACCAAAATGTTCATAATTAAATTGCCTATCCATTAGTGTAAGTACATAATCAAAATAATCGTTAGTTTTCGAGAAGATGCATGTTTTCAGTATTTTTTCTCATTTCTGTGGTTTCGTTGTGAGGAGATTACATAAACATTATACTTAGTAATAAAAAATAAAATCTACCATTTTGAAGCCAAGATTATGTAGAAATTTAATGTATTTTTTATTAGTTGATATTCCTTTTGGATAAAGGGTAGATAGCTCCAAAAAACTGCACAAAAAACGGCTAGCGCTGCGTTTTGCTCGGGGACGCGCCTTAATATTCGGTCACGTAAGTGGAAAGACACCCGATACAGTCTTTGACGCGTTTAAAAGATAAATAAGACTGAAAATTAATTGGTAGTTGGATATCTGAGACACTTTATTATTTACTAGCTTCTGCCAGCGGCTTCGCCCGCGTGATCCCTAGGGAACATATTCCCGGGATGAAAAGTAGCTTATGTGCTATTTCAGACTATAATCTACCTTTGTTCTAAAGGACATTGCTCATCGCCCATACATCGTTCGCCTAAGAACCAACAGAGACGTGAATTTACTATCTGTGTTTTAAATAATGCATATGTTCGACTAAAACTAAATTAAAATCACGGACACTTGCCAGAATTGTAAAATATCTAAAATGATTTCGGATTTTGAGGTTATAAAACATACCAAACAATAGAAACATTACCAAATGGACTAAGATCCCAGAGCTGCCAGACTTTTTATCTCACCAAAAAATGTATAGAGTAGTGTTACTATGTTCTTCTAACATACGAAAGCGTGGTAAGTTAGGTCGACGGCCGATTCCCTGGTATCAGGTGCCAAATACATTAGGTACATCAAAGTGTCAACTGTCATTTCATCGACTGTCAGTGTCAATAGTGTTCGTGTCATACAGCGCTTTAATCGCTTTACTCTTTTTGTAGGTAACTAAAAATCTTACAGCGCTGAGAGTGCTTTGTTTCATTTTAAAATAATGGCGCCGGGTTATAAAACCTAAGTGAGTTACTTTTAAAAATGGTTTCGTAATTAAAAAGTGTCCGTTCTATTCTAATCAGTAAAATGCAATTTAAAAAAAAAACTAGGAATAATAGTAAAGGTTTCGCATGTGTTGATTCATAGGCCACTTTTTACCATGTCCTTTCATTAAGATCCGTTAAGCAGTTCTGGCGTCATTGAGTAACAAACAACCAAACTTTCACATTTATAATATTACTCGTTTGGTGTAAAGCGAAATTATAACCATCTTCCCCTCGACATTATAATTATTAAAGGATATTGCAAACTGTCGTAAGCCGTTTTCCGAAGCTACTCGCTAGCCTCTAGGCGCTAAGCTAGCCGCCTGCCTGTGCGTTCGCGACCACAAAAATAATCCTTATAGCATGATTCAGTATTCACGCGCGATGGCTTATTATTAGCGTTTTTTCATGTATAACTTTGATGTTTCTATACCGATTTCTATGATTCTTTTTTTATGGAATACTTAATAATGTTAACTTTTATTAATGTTAATTAGGGACGACTGAGAGTTTTATAAACGTAAGAGTAGACAAATACAATCAGAAAGCTTCGAACTGCTAAGCTATCGGGAGTTACACGTGTTATTGTTCGTCAATCATAAAAGATAAACATATGCTGTCGTTGGATATTTTTAATATAACTTTAAGGAGAACATTTCCGTCATACATGATTTCTGTGTAGCTTTCATTATTGAGGTTGCACACGCGACGGAAGCTTAAAAAATGGAGTAACTTCTCCCGTTTTCCCAACATTTCCCTTCACTGCTCTGCTCCTATTGATTGTAGCGTGATGAAAAGTATAATAATAATAAATAATAATAATAAAGACAAAAATTGTACTGATTGCATTTTTGGCATCAGTATCGATCCCTAATCAACCCCTGATAGTTATTTTGGAAATATATTTCATGTGCAGAATTGATCTCTCTACAGATTTATTCTAAGTATAGATAGATAGATAGATTTGTCTGACTATGTAGGTCATTTTTTTAAAATACTTATTCAATCCACATACGTCAACACTTGCTTAAGTGTGTATTTTGTTTTAGTGTCATAGTGTGCTAGCTAACAAGTGATACATAATTTTTTTTTGTTTCATGTAAATTTTAGAAGGAATTTTTAATTACTTTGCATACTAATAATGGTAAAATTCTAGTTCCTAAAACGTAACTGACAGTTGTGTTGCTATGGAGTTTGTTGGCCACTTCTTCTCCACAGCTAAAACACTAGGAAGTGGTGACGGGCGGGCGTTTTGGGGGACTGTCTTTTGTAAAACTTGACGTTCAAAAAGTGCTGGCCCTCAGCCTAATTTGAATAAATGACTTTTGAATTTTGAACTAGAGCAGTGGAATACACGAATATTTCGGTAAGTGAGTCGCAGGTCCCTTAATCTCCAGATCTATACTAATATTATAAAACAGAAGAGTTTGTTTGTTTGTTTGTTTGGTTGAACGCGCTAATCTCAGGAACTACTGGTCCGATTTGAAAAATTCTTTCAGTGTTAGATAGCCCATTTATCGAGGAAGGCTATAGGCTATATATCATCACGCTAAGACCCATAGGAGCGGAGCAGTAATTAAAAATGTTTCGCAGACGACGTTGCACGGGTCAGCTAGTTTCACTATATATTCCTACTGATCGAATTTCAGTCACGGTGGTCAATATATAATTAGCTAAGTGCGCAGGAGGTATTATTATATACAAATGGTGTGCTTTCTGCATTTGACGTTCATAGTCTGATGGGTCGGCAATCTTCCACGGTCATGTCGTGAAAGATTAGATAGAATCAACGGCTTTCCAAGGCATAAGATTATTGATAATAGAAAACCTATTATTATTTTGACGGACCTGAGAACCGAACTGAGGTTCAAACGGTCAACAGTTTCGATTGAACGGAGTAATTTCAAACGTTATCTAAATAGTAACAACAAGGGAAGTACCGGATTCAAGATGTTCTTTACTTTCTTCAAAAGGAGAGTTTGTTTGCGCTTCATTGCACTCCAGTCGAATAAAAACGGTAAATGCAACCACACTTTGGCTCCTCTATCAGTATATAGGACAAATAAATCTTCAACTGCTTTTGCATAATCTGTAACTATTATGGTTTGATCTTGTGCATTCAGACCGAGCGAAGTCCCTGGAATAGAGAAAACAGATTTTTATAATCGAAACTATAATTAAACTTCTTATGATGCCTCGTCAAAAACGTGCCGTTTAGTCAAGTATGTCGTTATGAGGAGTGTTACGGAGGCCATTTATGGGAGGTACAGAGCTTGACCTCAGCGGGTGTGGAGATTGCCGAAGGCGAAAACTTAAGAATGTAATAATATTTTTTATCGCCCTACTGATTTAAGGTCAAAACTATTTTGTGAAAGTAGAACACGAGTCGGACTCGCGCACGAAGTTTTCCGTCCCATTATCAAAAAAAAAACGGCGAAAAATCAAGTTTGTTGTATGGGAGCCCCTTAAATATCAATTTTATTCTGTTTTTTTGTATTTGTTGCTATAGCAGCAACAGAAATACATCATCTATGAAAATTTCAACTGTCTAGCTATCGCGGTTCTTGAGATACAGCCTGGTGACAGACAGACGCACGGACAGACAGCGAAGTCTTAGTAATAGGGTCCCTCTTTTATTCTTTGGGTACGGAACCCTAACAATTAAACTTTTAAATCTGAGCTTGGTTCCGACTATCAACTTAAGTGAATAAGCCTTTAATGTGGTGGACGTTTGCTTAGAAGATCTCCGTGACACCTTCAGATTGCGCATTTGCCATGCATTCTATCATAACCCTAGTCGTATTTAACCCCACGCCAATACAATTATGCTCCTCAAATATATTCAGATCTCGATAATACTTACGAGTAACAGTAGACAGTGTATAGTTTACGAAGAACTTTCGCACATCAAAAGGGTCTTTTCCCGCTTTCGAAGCTAATTGATTGACAAGACTCCGAGCTTGCGCGTTCATTTCATTCACGTATGTATTAAGTACTTGTTGGTTGAACGCCGGATTTAATAGTTTGCGGTAAACTTTCCAAATAGACGCTGAAACAGATACAAAACACGTGTTATAGTTTGACCGAAACCGCTGCATCGTGCCGCAGGTATGTGCACTGCGCGTTGCAGAGGGAGTGCTAGCAGCTAGAGTTGTTTTTAGAGGATTGTTTTATGTCAGACGTACATGAAATAAGACCGTCAAACAGACTTACTAGCCTGATTCGAATATCATAGTGCTGGTCTGGGATGCCATTAAAAACAATATAGTCCAAAACCATATTAAAACATTTCTTAACGAAAAAGTTTAACTTTATGAAGAATTTGTTAAAAGTAAGAACACGTGAATCAAAAAAAAAGTTTAATCAGTATCTCGTATTTCCTTCCCGGGCTCTATTGACTGGTTCTATGCGATTGAAAGTCATGGAACAGATGAGAGTCAAAATCTTGTGTTTTGGGATGTTATCCCATCTTTTTGGTACAGTATAGAGAAGCACGAGGAGGCACTAGCGGTCTCTCTTGACATCTCGAAGGCCTTCGACAGGGTCTGGCACGTTGGCCTTATTAGTAAGCTTCCTTCCTTCGGTCTGCCCGCCGGATTTTGTGATTAGATTGCAGATTTCTTGAGGAATCGGTCTATCAGAGTGGTCATAGATGGCTGCTCGTCTGGATTGCTGGATATTAATGCCGGGGTGCCTCAGGGGTCGGTTCTCTCGGCAACTTTGTTCCTGTTTCATATTAATGATCTGCTAAAACCGCCGCCACCTTTGGGTATGCAGGCGACAGTGATCTTGCTGAGAGATAAGTGTCCAACAGACGAGCTGGTAGGTAACAGACCCGGTCTCTCCGGGAGGCTATGGTTGAGCGCTTGAACGTGTCCTTACAGGCTGTCTCTGAATGAGGCGATGCCAATCTGGTCAAGTTCAATGCTGCTAAGACCCAAGTGTACGCTTGGGTCTTAGCGTGTCTCTTTTCCGCTAAAAGGAGCCAATTCTACCCAGCTCCATCTCTCCGCGGTGTTACCGTGCCGATTACTGACCGACTTGAGCTTCTTGGTGTTACGTTAACATCTATACTCAATTTCGGCCCTTTCATAGAGGCAAAGGCTCAAGTGGCTGCTAAAACTGCTTAAACTGTCGTGTATGGAGTACTGCTCTCATCTTTTGGACGGATCTACCAGATACCAGCTCTACCAGTCGATTGAAAAACGAGCCAAGAGCATCATCGGCAATGATCGGCTCGTCGAATCGAAGCTCCAAAGTCATGAGCATCGCCGCCGAGTTGATGGCCTGTCGGTTTTCTATCGGATTCATTTTGGGGAATATGCGACGGAATTGCATAATTTAATTCCGCCAAGCCCGTTCCATCATCGGATCACAAGACGTACGGCGACACGCCACCGGTACATGGTGGACATCCCACCTATACGCACAAAACGTTTTGGGAATACATTCATTGTGCGTACAGCTAAGGAGTGAAATTCCCTGCCTGAGTCTGTGTTTCCTGATAGCTACAACCTGGGAGTCTTTAAGTCAAGAGCGAATAGGATACTTTTAGCGTGCTCCATCTTAGATCGCATCATCGCTTAACATCAGGTGAGATAGTAGTCAAACGCATGCCTATCAATAGTTTAAAAAAAAGCTGTCTTAAGCTGGCCGGAGCAGGATCTCTTGCTCTGTCCCTCAACTTATCCCATAGGTGTTCAATGGCATTCATATCCGGGCTTCTTGCTGGCCGGCTCATTACCGTAATACCGACTTAACTCAGGTATTCATTTACAATGCCTGAGCCTGAGCCCTGGCATAGTTCTGCATAGAATATGCGTAGGGAACAAAATGAGGCTCCAGACACTATTCGATGTAACGTGACGCATTTAATGACGGTAAGCGAGTTCCAGATACAAAAGCAAGATCGGTTTTTCTATCGGGAGTTACGCCTCCCAAACCATCCACGAACCGCCACCGTAACTGACTCTTTCTTCAATGACGCACTGTGCAGAACGTTCTCCCTCAACATTGCCTTCCATTGACAGCCCAATTTGCAGAGGTTGTTTCCACGCCGAGAAATCAGTCGCCGACTTCCTGGAAATGAGGCCGTTGCTTCCCGACGTGAACGAATCGTGGAACGGTGAGATTGCAGCGCAAAACCTGTCACTTCATTTTGAAAATAACAAACTATGTTATCCGATTATAAATTGCGTAACATGTTTTTTGGCCTCTTAGAATCCCACTTTCACTTAATAATCGGCGGATTCTCTTGTCCAGAGAATGTCGGTGATATAGAATATTTTGCAATCAGAGTGCAAACTCTTAAATGTTTAGACGAGAAATGAAGACTGCATTACTTTTCACGAAAACAATATTTACTTTTCACTTACGTTCAGCTGTGATAAGTCCATTCTTGAATTGGTCCTTTCCAAAATCGTAGACGTAAGGTTTACTCAGACATGAATTGGCTACTGTTAGGGCGTCGTCTGGATCGGTTACCACTGAAACATAAATTGGTTATCAAGGCGAGGTGAGTCGAGTGCTATAGGCATTTAACGCTTACCCGTCCCCGCAACGAGTAGCGTTAGTGCACGCACGAACGAACAAAAACACAGATTTTAAAAGCCTTTTTATTTTTGAAAGGTTAGACTTCCCAAGTGCTGATTTTTCTTACGGAACCCTATTTTTGTAATAAAATACAGAGTGTAAGGGACATCGAACCACATATAAGTACCACAGATTCAGTATAAGGCTCCGTACCATTATATTATAAAACGTGAAAGGTTTTGACATTTTTATCAGCGAGGCCTATATGCGTCATAGAATTTTAACAATGTGGTGCTTATTGCAGTTTTAGATCAGAGCCATCTCTTGATTACAAATATAACTTTTCCTGATGCCTTCTGAAAAATGGTGCTATTTAGAGACATCGTTTTAAAATCTTTACATAAACCTTCATCACATAGAATAATTTCAGATTTTTCTCTAACAAACTTCGGAGATAAGGGGGGGATGGATTTTTTATATTTTTAATTAAAGACGATAAACATGCGGCATGAATGTGCAAATAGCATTCTTTCATATGATAATATTATACATTTTATTTCTTTGTTATTTGCAAATATAAATTAAATTAAATATTAATCAATTTAAATTTCCAAATTTCAAGTTGAAAGCATTTGTAGTTCTTGAGATATCCAGCTGTAACAGACGGACAGACTTAGTAACACCATAAGGCCTACCTTTTTACCATGTTGGCACGGAACCCTAAAATGTCAGCCACCAGACGGCGCTTATTCAGTTTCAATAGAAATTGACGTACCTATATGCTAAAGCGATCGAGTACGTTGAGTAACTCACATTAAGGCTAGTGAGCATGACTGTGGAATACTGTGGATGTTACAGCACTACCTACAGAAATACCAAAGAAAAGATGGATGAACTGTGTGAAAGATGATATGACTAGAAACTACATAGATACTGAGAAAACAGCCACAAATGTTTTGCAGAGGAAGACACGCTGCGTTCACAAAAAATAAACTGGGTTAATTTCAGGTGGAAGCACTTACCGTAAAATGTATGAGTAAATACGCGGACTTGGATTACTCCACCTTTTGCCAGTGATTCCCGCTGGACTTTTTGCATAAATTTCCATAAATCTGTAATACCAAAACATTTACGTTTAAACAGCTTGTCAAACTAAGAACTTTCTTAGATCTAATATAGGTACTATTTATTATAATGAAAATTATTACATTCGACCGAACGACTGCATACGGTTTAACCTAGTGGCTAGTAGATTCATCAAGTGACCGACCGTATTCGTTTTAGTTGTCGGTCGACCGGATTTGCAATTTTTGAACAAAAAATGTATAAAACAAGAGACCGCAAACAAGACCAAAGATTTGAACTGTCACTTCTTCACCGAAACGACCAAACTCTTAATCTAAAGACGTACCGAACTTATAAAAATCAAGAACAAATCACAAGAAATGAAAAAGAAGTTATCACTCCTAATCAAACAATCGAGCAAGTCAATAAAAAATGATTACAAACTGCATAGGCAAAAAGTAATAGAAAATAGTCTAACGCATCATAGAAGCGCCAAGAGCTTACAAAAAACCTAATCACTCACATCGAATAGATCAAGAGCTTAAAAGATGGGCAAAGTGATACCAAATCAAATAGTCTCTATAATGACTCTATTTGGCAAGCTTTACACAACTGCAAAATAGGCCCAATAATCACAAGAACTCAAAAAAACATATACCAGAATAGTGTGAGCAGAGTTCAATTAGAGTCTCGTGGTGATGAGATCAGAATATCCCGAGGTGTCAGGCAGGAAGACCCACTATCGCTAAAATTATTTATTGCGGTCCTGCAGTGCATGTTCTCCAAACTGAACTGCCGGTCGATTCTGTTGTCATCTCACCGTGATCACTTAGGTGGAGTGAACGGCAAGTTAGCTGTCATGCCATCTTGTTTGTATAGTTTGACAGCTCACTTTTCGTTCACTTCGCCTAAGTGCTCACTTCGACATGTCAACAGAATCGACCGGCTGGGTCGCGGAAGGCATGCCCTTCAACAACACCCGCCTCACCCATCTACGAATTTGTGACGGAATCGTAGTCTTCGCCGAAACTCAAAAAGGAAATAGAAGAAAATGATAGGTACATATACTGTGGAAGACAACTATTAAGTTTTGTAAAACAAATAAGGAAGATGAGGTCAACAGAAGAATCGCATGCAGGCCATGCAGCTGGAACAAATACTGGGCACACAAGGAGATACTATAAGGTAACTACGATCTATGAAAATCTAAGATATCTTTAAAACACATAGGGTATTTATACATAATATTTATAAATTGTTACTAACATTAGAAATAGGTATCTACTTACTAACATGAGACTATAAATATTGTTTTATTAGGTTTATGGATTAGCTGACCCACGCAACTTCGTCTGCGTCACATTTTCCATTAATGCTCGGCTCCTTTTAGTCTTAGCGTGATGATATGTAGCCTATAGCCTTCCTCGATAAATGGGCTATCTAATACTGAAAGAATTTTTCATATCGGACCAGTAGTTCCTGAGATTACCCCCTACATACAAACTTACAAACAAATGTTACCTCTTTATAATATTATATTAGTATAGATTAGTATAGATAAAAAGGCTTATTTTATTTATTATTTATTTATTTGACCGGATTTGAAAATTGATCTACGGCCGAATACAGAAAACCAAAAACCTGTTTACGCTAGTCAGTGACCGAATATACTTGATCGGGCAAAACGACCTTGTGAATGAACCATAATGTGCGTGTCGAACCAGTCAAATTATTCAAAAATAGGTAAGTATCTCGGAATTTCAGATACCCAGCTATAAACTCGTATTAAATTGTATTTTGACATCCCAAAAGTTGTCTCAAAACCTACTTAAATATGGTAGGGTGTCTGCGACTATTAAAATCTAAGGACAAAGGTCACAAAAATTGTTTTTTTGCAAAATTTTTGCAGTTATCTCGTTTCCTATGGGTTTGTCGTTATTTGTATTAATCACTAACTATTTAATTCGTTTTAAACATTCGCACTAAAGCTGCCTACATAACCCTTAAATGATTTTTTTTTAATCCAATAATGCAGTTGTAGATTCTCGTGCCCGATACTGATGAAAACTAAAACTTTATTAAAAACTAGCTGAAGCCCGCGGCTTCGCCCGCTTGACAAATTATATACTTATTAAAACCTTCCTCGAGAACCACTCTATCCATCGGTGAAAACTGAAAACAGCTTGAAAATCGATGCAGTAGTTTGGAGTCTTTATAGGACATACAGACAAATATTCATTTTTATATACTTACATATAGATAAAGTTGGTGATGATGGATGGATAATTATTACTCTTTCACGTCAGAACATCTGCAAGGATCTTCATGAAATTTGGCACAGACAGGGCTGGGCAAAATACATGCTTTTCTTTAATTGAAATACAAATTACAAAATACTGTATCGCAAGTAATTAAAATACGAAATACAAAGTATCTTTAAGTAAGGTATTTGAAATATAAAATACAAAATACAGTATTTTAGCTATTTTTAATTGAAATACAAAATACAAATGACAAAATACAAAATAAGTAATCTAGACCGGGCCGAGTCTGCTATTGCAATAGGGTCGGAATGGTGGATCATTGTTTTTTAGGGTTCCGTAGCCAAATGGCAAAAAACGGAACCCTTATAGATTCGTCATGTCTGTCTGTCTGTTTATCAGTCCGTATGTCACAGCCATTTTTTTCCGATACTATAAGAACTATGCCGTCGAAACTTGGTAAGTAGATGTATTCTGTGAACCGCATTAAGATTTTCTCACAAAAATAGAAAAAAATAAACAATAAATTTTGGGGGTCCCGATACTTAGAACTGAAACTCAAAATTTCATCCACCACATACGTGTGGGGTATCTATGGATAGGTCTTCAAAAATTATATTGAGGTTTCTTATAAGTATATTTTTTTTTCTTAACTGAATAGTACCATGTATCTAAACTTCCACCGAAAATTAGTTTGAACGAGATCTGGTAAGTAGTTTTTTTTTAATATGTCATAAATCGTAAACCGCAACTTTTGCTTATAATATATACCTACAGGTTTGTACGGAACCCTCGGTGTGCGAGTCCGACTCGCACTCGGCCGGTTTTTGCGTTTTGTTGCTGCTTTACCATCATTACACGCTCGCGGTCTCGCCTCGCACTCACACTCACGATCGCTAAATGCTTAATGATGATGAAATGTATTTTATTGTTAAAATGTATTTTGAAGCCTCAAGTATTTGAAATACTAATTACAAAATACATCGGCGTCAGGTATTTGAAATACGAATTACAAATTACATCTTAAAGAAGTAATTGAAATACAAATACAAAATACGTATTTGTATTTCAATTACGTATTTTAATTACAAGTAATTCAAATACTGCCCAACCCTGGGCACAGAGGTAAGTTATAGTCTGGACAAAACATAGGATATTTTTTATTCCGATAGTACGTGTACCGCTGAACAGAGAGCGACCGCGCCAGCTCGGTACCTAACTTAGGGTACTCCAACAGGATGGCGGGGGCTAGAGTAAGCGAGAAAATTGAGTGAACTTAGCTCTGCCTATGAGCTATGCCCTGATTTTTTTTACCCAAAAATTATAAGGCAAAAATTCAAGAAAACACTGAAGTACCAGTAAAAGTAGGTTTATTCATTGATTTTATCAAAATAACCACTTACATTTTAATCGACTAAAACACTGACAACAAATCATTAGTAATAAAGCAAACCACTAACAAAAAATTAAAAGTCTATAAAATTCGAATACACATTGAGCCTGCACTTCACTACTCCTGCGAGGTCAGGCGCAAATAGAGACGCATCTAGTTGGTAAGTTATTCATCCGTGGTACGTCTGCGAGAAAATATGAATCGATTTATATGCGTATCTACATATTTATGTCATACTAGCTTCTGCCAGCGGCTTCGCCCGCGTGATCCCTAGGGAACATGTTCCCGGGATTAAAAGTAGCTTATGTGCTATTCCAGACTATAATCTATCTTTGTTCTAAATTTCATGAAGATCCGTTAAGCTGTTCTGGCGTGATTGAGTAACAAACAACCAAACTTTCACATTTTCATTTTTTTTTTTTTTTTTTTTTCTATTGATTGTAGCGCGATGAAAAGTATACTATAACCAGCTCAGGAGTATGAAAAATTATAATACCAAGTTTCGTTAAAATCAGTCGAGTAGTTTTTGTTTCTATAACGGTTATACAGACAGACAGACAGACAGACAGACAGACAAAAATTTTACTGATTGCATTTTTGGCATCAGTATCGATCCCTAATCACCCCCTGATAGTTATTTTGGAAATATATTTCATGTACAGAATTGACCTCTCTACAGATTTATTATAAGTACTAGCTTCTGCCCGCGACTCCGTACGCGTTCCCGTGGGATAAAATAGCCTTTGTGTTATTTCAGACCATAATCTATCCCTGTTCCAAATTTCACCCCGATCCCTTCAGCCGTTTTGACGTGATTGAGTAACAAACCTACACACAAACTCAAAAACTTTCGCATTTATTATATTAAATAACAGCAAAAATCGTAATATTTTAATTTCGCCATAACTTCAAAACCAAACGTCCGATTTTAATCATTCAAAGACCAAATATTATCTACATAAACTTTACTTAGAAATACTTTATTTTGATACGGATTAATAGCATAAGTAAAATAAACGCGTTTAAAAGTAGTAAAAAAAAAATTAAGATTTTTAAATAAAAAAATGGTGGTTGTGCCTCACTCGACATAGATATACAGTGTGTCGCGGACTTTTTTGTAGATATTTATAAGATCTACAATTAATTAGAACAATTTATGGTTCTATCTTTTATGGCTTAGGCAGCGTACGCAAAATAAGTAATTTTTCTGGTTGATTTTTACACCTTGTGTCCGAAAATCCCAAATATCTTACGGAACCCTATTTTTTCCAAAATAAAATATAGCCTATGTTACTCGTGGATAATGTAGCTTTCAAATGGTGAAAGAATATTTAAAATCGGTCCAGTAGTTTTTGAGCCTATTCATTACAATCAAACAAACAAACATACAGACAAAGTTTTCCTCTTTATATTATTAGTGTAGATATTGCAAACTGTCGTAAGGCGTTTTACGAAGCTACTCGCTAGCCTATAATGCGTTCGCGACCATGGCTTATTATTAGCGTATTTCATGTATAACTTTGGTGTTTCTATACCGATTTCTATGACTCTTTTTATGGAATAGTTAATATAACTTTAATTAGGGACGACTGACAGTTTTATAAACGTAAGAGTAGACAAATATAATCAGAAAGCTTCGAACTGCTAAGCTATCGGGAGTTACACGTATTATTGTTCGTCAAACATAAAAGATAGACATATTATGTCGCTGGATATTTTTTATATAATTATAAGGAGAACATTTCCGTCATACATGATTTCTGTGTAGCTTTCACCGTTAAGGTTGCACACGTGACGAAAGCTTAAAAAATGGAGTAACTTCTCCCGTTTTCCCAACATTTCCCTTCACTGCTCTGCTCCTATTGATTGTAGCGTGATGAAAAGTATACTATAACCTGCTCAGGAGTATAAATAATAATTGTACCAAGTTTCGTTAAAATCCGTCGAGTAGTTTTTGTTTCTATAACGGTTATACAGACAGACAGACAGACAGACAGACAGACAAAAATTGTACTGATTGCATTTTTGGCATCAGTATCGATCCCTAATCACCCCCTGATAGTTATTTTGGAAATATATTTCATGTACAGAATTGACCTCTCTACAGATTTATTATAAGTATATATATAGATAGATAGATAAATACTAAACTAACTAAAATTTTGTTTTAGAAAAAAAAAAGTATTTGGTTGGCATTTTTAATAATGATTTTACTGATATAACTAGTTTTAACTAGCTTTCGCCAGCGACTTCGTACGCGCATATCCTGTTTTTTCAGTGTACCTTCAAAACCTAACCTAACCCTGCGGAGTGTAAGAAAGTCACAAGCCAAAATTCAGCTTTCTACGAGCAGTAGTTTCGACTGTAGCGTTGATCGATCAGTCAGTCAATTCCTGCTTTTATACTAATCGTCGTCTTCCGACCGTCGTAGTATTTCAAAGTCCTCATCTTTATCATCTTCAACGACATTTTTGTCCAGGTATTCCATGATTTCAGGGTCAAAAGTTCTGTCTTCATTGACATCGCTCTGATATGGTAAAGCATTGAGACAAGCTTGCCCATTACACCGGCCACAAGCTAAAGAGCACTAACCCCGATTTCCTGCAATTACATCGCGAAGCACAACCACTCTTTTGCTGCGGTTGCAGAATTTTGCGATGAGCAATACCTCTAGAGTAGGTACTAAAATTGTCGTGATAGGTTCCAGAAATTCGTTACACATTGTCCAACCCCATTTCTTTGGTTCCAAATCATGGCAAGTTTGAACTTGATTAGCAGCAGCTTAAAAACTTTTCAATCGTTAAATACGATTGATAAGTTGGTGAGCTGCTGCTGCACTTGTTGTTGGAATATTTGATATCTGCACAGTTTTGTTCAGTTTTGTAGACTTGACGTATTATGCATAACAAAGATGATCGATACGTCCACAGATTTTGGAGCATTATAGACTGCCAACCAGATTTTAATTCCATTTTCAAATAAACTTTGAACCAGACAGTTTTCTTCTTCAAATGCTGCTGCAAGTTGAACCATATTCGGTAGTTTCTCAAAAACGTTTATTCCGTTGTATGTTGGCTCCCTTCAATTTTAGAATTCAATTTATTTTTAGGTTCCGAATATAACCCGTAAAAACGGGATCACTCGGGTGTCTGTCTGTATGTCTGTTTATCCGTCTGTCACAGTCAATTTTCTCGCGTCGTCAAGGGCGTTTAACGTAAATAAATATTTTTTTTATTATGGGGGACACTTGGGAGTCGAACTAAAAATTAAAAAAATAGTACATTGTTATCCAGGGCTGAAAGTAACTGATTTAGTCCCGAGACGGCGTTTGGCGACAATAGTACATGTCAGCTGGCCCAGCTGACGAGATTTCCCTTGGCATCTTGCCAGCTGATTTTTTTTAAATATTAATGGATAATAATAATAATAATAAACTATCGGCTTACAATGTTTTATCCGGGAGAAATTATGTGTCTTGGTGCTTGGTGGATTAAATGGGCGATAGATGATCCTATGTAACACGGTTCTGGGTTTCAGCTGAGCCTGCTGACATGTTTATTTATTCACAATATTGTGTACTAGTTCTGATAAATATATTGTTTTAAACCTTCATGGTCACTAATATTAGAATAGTTAATAACGGGTTTGCTACCATGTATCTGAGTAGTTCATGTAGTTCTGATAAGAATCTAAAAACACCGTTGTTTACAAGAGAATTATCAAGAAAGATGTTTTACTGTAAAATAATTACGTAACTTGGAAATGGGTATTTTTGCAGAATTGTTTGCACAAGTGTTTACAGAATTTAACAAGAATCGATGGTTAGGTGGTCAACAACACAATCGTTTCCAGAGATTGGGTGCAATAAACTTTTTCTGGTAATCTGTTATCAGTGCACCGATGATTTATGGCCTAACTTAACGTGAAGTGAAATTCGGAGATAAAATATGTCGAAATAATAACTTATGAATCAATTTGCAGATAAGATGGAAGAAATCGGACAACGCTTATTGTACCTCATAAGGGGTGCTAAGCTAAGCTAAGAAAATGCTTCCTTTGTTTTTTACAGCTTATAAGTAGACGTATACGATGGAATGGTTTGATTTTCAAAAACTGACACATGTATATTTAAGTTGCCTATGTCCCTTTGCTTGTATGGCGTCGATCCACTGTGCGGCAGTGAAATGAGAAATGCTTCAATATCTGTTGCACCTACTTCAACAACACGCATTGGTTCGGTTCTCTGAAACTGCTTTGGATCGCATGCCAAGTGATATAACAAGGTCGAGATCAAAGCGGATAAATTGCCCGCTGGAACACACGAATATGCTTGTAAAAACTAGGAAACGCGCTTTAAAATAAGTATTTGCACCAATAACTCACGTTTTCGATCACCTAAGAGTTGGTGTGAGTGTCCAATGATTGGCAGTGCCCCAGACAACTCAGGGGGCGCGTTGGGATGCTGCCACAGCCACAACCCTGCAGCGAGCACCACACACAGTACAACCGCTAACAGCACAACCACTGACATTCTGCGAATCTAGCAACGATCTGAGAAGGTTCTGGTCACCAACTTGTATTAAATACTGTAGCCCCTATAAAAAATAGAGTTTTTAGGATACCTTACATATAAATTCATGCATGTTTAATTAGTAGTTATAACATCTGCAAAAACTCAAGGTTGTCGGGCAAAGACATTGACAAGCCAGATTTTTTCTTTTCTTTTTTCTTCCGAGACTTGATTCTTACTAGCGACGCTTTTGGATGTACTAATACAGTGTGTTTCTAATGCACGCCCGTCACTCAAAACGCCGCCATCGCCGTCATGTCATCCCCATCCATCTGCCGATATATTGCTTCGTGCAGCTCTACCGCTAGAATTCGGTCCGTGATTGTGACGAGCCGAAGTGGCGGCAATACGGCCAGCGCCCTGACGTCGTTGTCGCACCGCAATAGCTTTTGATTACTTATAATTATCTAAAATATATTAAGTACTTTTAATAAAACTTCTGGTCATACTGCCGAAACTTGCCGTAAAGTACATGTACTATCGTACTAAACAAAAAGTATAACTCAAAAAAAAATGTAAAAAGAGTTCTTTGCAACAAAAAGTTTTATTATGTTATGCTGTTATTTTTTTTTAATCTGTAGGTAATAACTTAAATTATTATTAATGATAAAAGGTCATGGCATTTTTTTTATTTAAGGATGTTAAACTTGTATTTTAGGAACACATACAATCATTCCGGATGTTTTATTTACTAATTAAAATTAATAAACATGGATTTTACCGCTTTTGTGTTTAGTAATACCGTGTACCGGTTATCCGTTTCCTGTTTAATACGGCGCCCCTTGTAATCCGACATGCCTATCATTTTATATATAAGCATTTTTTGGTCCGGCTTCCCTTTTAAGAAAATTCACCCTTCAGACTTGGTCTTGCAACACAGGCTCCTCGTTATGGAAGAAGTAATAAAAATGCAGGGTAAAAAAAACAGAGCGTCCTCTCCCTAAAATAAAATGGCATATGGAATGATTGCGCGAAGGAATTTATAGAGAGAGTGGTAGACAAAATGATAGAAATGGCAGACATGAATGATAGAAGTGTGAATGAAAGCTGGAATGAGATAGCTAGCTGCATTAAGCAAGCAGCGAAAGATATTTTGGGAGAAACAAAAGGAAGAGGCACAATAGAGAGGGATACCTACATGGTGGTGGTCGATAGAAATACATAAAGTGTTAAAAAAAAGAAGAAATTCAAGGTATGGCAGACTGACTGGAAAACGTTAGTTTGAAAGCTGAAAAAAAGAGTAAGTATGATGCATTAAAGAAAAAAGCTAAGAAAGCCATGGCAATAGCAAAAGCAAAAGCTCAGGTCAAGTTGTACGACACACTGGATAGTCCAGCTGGCCAAAAAGACTTGTACCGAATTGGTACAACTATACCGATCTGCTCCGACTTTCGGTACCTCGGGTCGCTTGTTCAGGGGGATGGCGATATAGACCGAGACGTAACGCAACGGATCAACCCAGGATGCATGAAATGGCGACAGGTCACTGGGACAACTTGCGACCCACGGATGCCCCTCAAGTTGAAAGGAAAAATCTACAAGTCCGTGATAAGACCTGTCATAATGTTTGGATCAGAATGTTGGGTTGTGAAAAAGACGGATGAAAATAGATTGCATGTGGCCGAGATGAGAATGTTGAGATATATGTGTGGAGTAACAAGACTGGATAAAGTGAGAAATTACTACATTAGAGGGAGGTTAAAAGTGGCACCAGAGAAAAGTTTAAAGGGAATCGCTTGTCTTGGTATGCTCATGTGAAGAGGAGGGAGGAAACGCATTTAACTAAAAGAGTAATGAACATAAATGTGGATCGATGGAGAGGGAGAGGAAGGCCAAAGAAAAGATGGATGGATTGTGTAAGAAGTGATATGAAAGAAAAGGGAGTTAGTGAAAGTTTGACGGCTGATAGGGAAGAGTGGAAGAAAGTAACATGGGGATAAGGGCAGGAAGATGATGCTAACGTCGGTAAAAACTTGCCAAGAAAACTTTTAAGTCTAGATTTTATCCTCCTCAAAGTTCGGCTGAGACAAATTCTACAGTCGTACTTTCAGACGACGAAAATGAAGTATTAAGAATGCTAACCAAGCTTAAGGATGCTTGTGCTATTGGCTGGGATAACATACCGAATCATATACTTAAAAGATTTAAATATATAATTGCACCACCGTTAACTCACATATAGGAGTATGCGCTTAGTTACCTGTAGTCACCCCTGTATTTAAATCTGGAGACACGAACTGTGTTAATAATTATAGACCTATTTCAGTCTTAACGGGCCTCTAAAATTTTAGAAAAAAAATCATAAACACTCGATTATTACAATAGTTTGAAGACAACAAATTGCTTTCGGAAAGTCAATTTCGTTTTAGACCCAAAAGATCAACTAGCCTAGCAGTCCACCAATTGATAAATTATATAAGTACAAATATGGATTAGTATGCACACCATTGGATCTTTTTGGACCTTGCCAAGGCGTTCGAAAATATTTTCTTGTTCTCATAAGCTTGAAACGATTGGGATAAGAGGAACAACTTCAACTTTTTTCTGATTATCTTAGCGATCGTTATCAATGTGTGAAAATTGGTCAATTTATAAGTTCTGAGCTTAAAAATAGCTGTTACAGATTTCCGCAAGGTAGTATTTTGGGCCCTACGTTGTTTTTAATTTACATGTCGGAGTTGGTTGTCAATCACAATAGTGGGTAGTCACCAAATCTTATTAAAAATTGATTTTCGTATTACTACTCGGAGTGTTTTTACTATCAATTATTGTCTCATAAATCGTAACTTAATTTATTAAGTACTACTAGTTGATTTTTGGCAACTTATTTCGATAAGTGTGAACGTTAGTTGATGAATATGATGGCATGTTGCTTTAATTTTAAAATGATTTACTTTGTAATTTCATTATTGTCTACTTACGACAATTATTCTTGTATAATTTGATTATTTTCTAATGTAAATCTTATTAGATTTAGCACATTTTGTATTTAGTAAACGCGTGACGTACTTCCGTACGTCAACGGACAGAGTTGTCGTGGAGGGATTGCAAAGTGGGGATATCGTCCTATAAAGCAGCCTACACTCGGTAAGCTCGTCAGTCGGTCTTCGGATTCGACTCGATACAGAGCTCCCCTGCTCCCGACAAAACTGTCGGATTACTTAGTACAACGCTGCTGTATATTGCACATTTGTACACAGCTGTATTTTATACACTTTGTGTTTGGGTGGCTTGGCCACTATACGAACTGTGACCCTAAAAGTCTGTTCGCCTTACTGTTTTAATACCTTTTTACCTGCTTAATCTTTTTTCTGTTTACCATTCATATTGTGTACCTTTTGTATTGTGTTTTAATTACTGCCTACTGTAATAAAGCTTTGTATCTAGTTATACAGTCTTGTTTATCCCAATAAAATGGGAACTACAAACCCTGACGATATACCCCTCAGCTCTCCTGATCCTACATACATAAATAACCTGTGCAGCTTGACGCTCAAAATGGTATCATTCTGTCGTATTATTATGCTGATGACACGGCTCTATTGTTCTCAGCTAGATCAAAATCGAGGTTTATGAACACGCTCAAGTTCAAAAGGTAACATTAATTTCGCTCTTTTCGATTTCCCACACACCAGCATTAGGTACAGTACGATAATTTTTTCTTTGCCGCTTCGAAGTTAGCTTTTAGTGACGACCGTGCAGGTCCCATCGCGTAAAAAAGTTTTACGTTCGTAGAATATTTTTCTGATTTATACGTTTTGTATTATTAACAAGTATGAAACACAACCAGTAACAATAACAAGATCACAAAGTAACACAACAAACATATACATCACAAAAACACAAATGAAACAGTAAGAAAAGCCAAAATAAATAATTCAAAACAATAACACTTTTCGTATCAACAGTCGTATTGCATTGATTAAGCGGGACACAAGTATGCAAACGTACTGTGCATGGCAACATGGCATGTAAGGTACTAATTTACTAAATAAACATCATACTGCATCAGCACACTGAACTTCCTTATGAACGAGTACCTTCAGGCAAGAGAAGGAAAGATTTGGTTTGTATACCTAAAGTCTCAAACCAAACATGCTTTTGCACATATTTTTGGTGTTTTTAGGACCTTACCTATATAAAAAGCTCAACAAGTTACTAAAAATATATAGTTTAAATAAAAAAAATGTAGTTCTACGCTTGCGGAATATTTATGGAAAATCAATTACACTGACACAGACAAATTTATAGAAGTCTTAGTATGATAATTAATTCACACATTAATTCAACTTTTTTCAAAACTAATTGTGAAAAAATTTGTTGTGAAATGATTGTGAAAAAAGTTTCTATTCATCTTTGTAAAGTTTGCTTATTTTTATAGTTGATTCAGATCTATTATTACATTGATTTAGTTTACATATTTATCTGACCATTTTTTGCGATGAAAGGTTGGCCTGAAACACAGGTTTAAATAAACCTAGTTCGAGCAGGTCGCTACACATATTTTAAGTTTCTAGTTAAATATCTTGCACCTGTAGTTAATTTTAGCTATAAACTAGATTTAAGATGGCCATTAATTACTTTTTGTAAGATTTTTACTATAATTATATTATCTTTCTGTGACTATTTTATACTTACACATTTTACTGTTAAAAATATGAATAAATTAAAAAAAAACAATCTATTGGGTAGAGTGAGCAAAGCAAGATGATTATTTGTAATTATTATTTACAAATACATATTTCATTTTATTTTATTTTATTAATTTTAAGAAAACTTACAGCTAATACATCAATTGGTCAGAAGTAATGCGTAGCAGAAGGCCAATTACAAGTTTCCACTTATATAAACGTATATATAAAATAGACAAAACGGCCATACAGCGTGAGAGTCAAACATAGAAACAACTTTCAAAAAAATATTTAAAAACATCACATAACAAAGTTAACAATCAAAGAAAAAGTTACTTAATTTTTTTTTTAATTTCTGGACGCTATTTGTGAATATATCAAGGTCAACATCCTGGCACACCTTATTGAATATTCGACATGCTCTTAACAAATATGAATTTTGCCTATAGACAGTTTTCACAATAGGTACATGAAGGAGATGAGGTCTCCGAAGAAACACAGACGGTACACGAAGTCCAATCCTGGCCACCAGTTCAGGGACGTCAGTAGATCCGTTCACAATACTAAACAAGAAAGCAAGATCTGCAATTTTTCTTCGCTCGTGTAAAGGAAGAATATGGAATTTCTTACACCGACTAGTATAGTTAGGAAGATAAACGTTTGAACGATATTAAGTATACCTTAAAAATCGTCTTTGTATACTTTCAAGACGATTAATATAAACATTGTAATTTGGATTCCAAATTTGAGAAGCATATTCGAGATGGCTACGGACAAAAGCACAGTATAGAATTTTCATCGTTTTGATGTTCCTAAACTCAGAGGATACCCTAAAAATAAAACCCAACGCTTTAGAGGCCTTGTTGACAACATTGTCAATGTGCGCATCAAACAAAAGCTTTGAGTCAAAGATAACCCCAAGATCCTTGATGACGTTGACTCTGGCAATTGAGGTATTGGATAATTTGTAATCGAACCTAATAGGGTTTGGCTTACGAGTAAATGTACAAACATAACATTTGGATATATTTAAATCCAACCTATTCCTAGCACAGTAAACATGGAAACGGTCCAGATCCTCCTGTAATAGGTGTGCATCCTCTATGGTTGACACTTTACTTAGGATCTTCATGTCATCCGCATACAATAAAATTTTGGAATTTAGGAAACAAGAGGCGATGTCATTAACAAAAATATTAAATAAAAAAGGTCCTAATAAGGATCCTTGGGGAACTCCCGACGGAATGTACATCACTCTTGAGGCATAACCGTTGAGGACCACAGTCTGGCATCTATTTTCAACATATGATACAAACCATCTGTACAAGCTACCCCTCACACCAATCCCTAACAGTTTACTCATTAGAAGCGCATGATCAATTCGATCAAAACATTTGCTGTAGTCAGTGTATATAACGTCGACCTGTGACCTCCTGGACATGTGCTCCGAGAGATAGTCACTACAGACCACGAGATTGGATGTGGTGGAGCGACCTTTTAAAAATCCGTGTTGATGTTCGGAGAAACTTAATTTAAGTGAGGATGAAAGCTGCAAGTGTACTATTTTCTCCATAATTTTAGCGAAAACGCAGAGTTTGGAAATTGGTCTATAATTTTCAACGCTGTCCTTAGGTCCTTTTTTATGAATCGGCGTTATATACGCTGACTTCCAGATTGTCGGCACTTCTCCCAAGTTGAATGACCGTTTAAATAATAATGTCAATGGAATGGATAGACACTTGGCACAATTAGTTATAAAAATTGGTGAAATATTGTCCGGGCCAGCAGATTTGTTAATATCCACATGCTTCAGAAACCGAAATACCTCTTCCTCCCGCACATCAATAGAGCAGATGTCTGATACGAAACCAGTAGACTGATCCGCTCCAGCAGAGGCTAAGGATTCATTCACGCCGCGGGGCTCTTGGAAGTTAGAAAGGAAATAGTCGCCAAACATGTTACAAATTTCCCCTGACCAGACGACACGTCACCAAATTTCAGTACAGATGGGTAACAGTTGGTTTGTTGTTTAGACTTAACATATTGCCAAAAAGCCCTAGGATTTTTAGAAATGGCTAATTCAATGTTTGCTATATAGTCGTCAAACATCTCCTTCTCCAGTTCTTTAGCCCGCTGACGTAATGTTACAAAAGATTGATAGTCCGAGAGATTTCCGTAGATTTTAAATTTTGAATGAAATTTTGACTTTTCTTTAATTATTTTAACAAGAGGACTTTTGTACCAAGGAGGATACTTACCCCTTGGAGCGATTATTTTAGAAGGAACATGTATATTATGAAGCGAGTTTATAGTTTCATAAAAGAATTTAACAGCTTCTTCTAGAGGCCTGCAATTTAGCTCTGATGGCCAATTAATTGCCAACATTTCTTCACTTATGGCGTCATAATTTGCCTGCGCATATAAGTATTTGACTCGAGGTCGTGAATGCAGCTGATGAAGTTGGACAAAGTCAGCAGAGATGCAGAGAGCCTTATGATGTGAGTCCTCATGCACTAGGGGGTCTAGGCTGCAAGTGACAGCCACTTCACTGTTAGACAAGACGAGGTCAAGAATCCTATTGTTCACATTACGATGTGAGTTGTACTGAAGTAAATTGCAAGCGGTGAGAGTATCACAAAAGCTGGTTTGAATGGGGCCATGCAAGTTACCAGGACACATATGATCACCGTCCGCCGCAGCGTGCCAGTCAATATTAGGTTGGTTAAAGTCACCGAGCACTAAAAACTTATCTGCGGGATGTTTAAGAACAATATCCGCTAGATTACTAGAAAAATTATTGAGTTGTATCATCAAGGAGTTGCCAGACTGCTGGCTACATATATACACAACGCATAAGTGTATTTTATAGGTTACTTTAGGTTTCTTTTGTTGTAAAGTTAAGGTAACCCACAGATCCTCGGCAGACGAGCACCATTCGTTGCGGACATCAGCAACTAGTTCTCGACGTATGGCTATTAAAACCCCCCCACCCATAGTTTGATTAGTTTGCGAGTAACTGCGATCACGTCTCCATATAAAATATCTATCATCAAACAATTCGCTATCAGATATACCATCAATAAGCCATGTTTCCGTCAAACAAATGACATCAAAAGAATTGATACAAACATTTCTGTAGAAAACAGATGTTTTCGTCCGCAGCCCTCGAACATTTTGATAAAAAATACTAATAGGTGCCCTAATTATACAAATGTAACACCAGTAAAATAATTGAAAATGTAATAATGTAAGGTATACTCAAACTTAGTGCAAAATAAAAGCTATTGGTGATAAAAGTCGATATAAATAGCAAGTGGTGAAAAGATTCGATATAACAAGCGCAAGAAATCATATTCAAAGCGAAGAAAAAAAACATTTTAAAGTTTTGTAAGGTATGCGTAAATATGAAGTGTAAGCAGATCTCACCTCTAACCCCAAAGACATACAGTATAAGATGACAGTAAACAAGGCCTAATGAGTCGAATGAATAGGCGACACCGAGCGATAAGAGAACAAAAGGCAGGCGAGAATGGAATGCGTGCAAAAAATACGTACCTGTGTTTCTCAAACTTATGTCAAACGAGGTAACGATTAACAATAATGTGTCCACAATATAAAGTAAACAAACTTTTTCAACAAGAATAAACAACACACTAGTAAAATGAAACTTTTTGGTTAACACAAAAACTTTTTTAAGTCTTGCTCTGTTTTGATGCAGTGTTTTGGAGACGTGGCGTTTTTTCGCACAAGTATTTTGCATCCTCTAACCCACACATGTTCAAAGCCACGCTCTTTGGCTTGAGCTTTGGTTCTGTTCAGTAGGAGTTTATTTTCCAATGTCAGATGGTCGTTGATGTAGATCCTGTTACTGCCCTGGAAGCCCAGATCTCTAGCATTCAGTTTTTTAAATTTCCTCGACGCAGCTATAAAATCATTTTTTAGATAGCTGTTCTGTACAGAGCAAATAATATTTTTGTTCAGCTTGTCATTACGTGTCGGTACCCTTGCTATGTAGTTTATCTGTTCCTTTTGAACATGAAAATCAATTGCTTCACCAATCTTGGCTATTATTGTGAACAGGTCCTCGTCCTTGGATAATGGCACACCTTTGATCTCAATATTGTTCATACGAGACCTCTGCTCATTTTCCGATTGCCGATTCTCAAGCTGGGTCATTCGATCCTGCAAATTTATTATAGCTTCTTTGGTTGTCTTCAATGTCTCGATTTCCTCTTCGAGAGCTGACACTTTAGTTGCTATAGCTATTATTTCCTGATTGTAGGACTCTAAGGACGATTTCATTTCAGAGACCTCTTGCCGTATGGTTTTTAATTCCATAAGCTCGTCCTGGATAGCCTTTACACTCTCTATCAGCGCAGGCAATGCTTCCATTTTAGCTGATAGACGTTGAAGCTCAATCATGATGGTCTCCGAGTTCGCTGGTGATGCCTTCAAACAACCAGTTTGAGGACTGGCAACCGGAGTAGCCTTGCAGCTTTGACATCTCCATGTCAATTTTCGCTCGCCAAGTTTTCTCCATCCAGCCTCAGTTATTCCAGCACAGGGAAAGTCGAATTTCGCCTTACAGGCAAAACACGTAGCACCATCTCTTGCCTCAGCGTCACAACGTTTACAGGTAAACATTTCGAATGAGTTGGGAAAAAAAGTTTGAGGAACACTGCCAGCGGCCGTTTAAGCGAAATAAATATGTGGTAGCTATTAGCAACGTTGTGTACTCGTGCGATCGGTACGCCGACTACCGCCGAACTGATACCGATATTGAGTGAAATAAGTGTTATGTTATGGTTTAAAATAAATTTAAATAACAATTTAATGACATGACTTAGCTAATTTACTACTATATAACGTTTTATTTAAATTTATTTAAGACTTATTTACACAAAGTAAAATTAACCGTTATTGAATACAACTAAGTTTTCTGTGCAAACCGTACTTTTCAAGAGGCATTCGACAGATAGAGGTCATTGACGTTCCTATTCTTATTTGAAACGCATTGTATGTATCGCTAAATCAGCGCCGTCATCTCGTTGTCGGTGAAATCTCCGTGCCGGTGGCGGAGGACAAACGGCCTAAGGGAAACGAACTCCAAAAAATTTCGCGATCGGTTCGCTCGCTAGTATTTTCGATTGTTTACGTTATTTTTGTGAAAACACCGCTAAACAACTGTAAATAATTCTCCCCCGCACATACAAATATTTGGCGGTTGCCCCCCTCGAGCAAAATCTTGGATCCGCGTCTGAGTTACATTCTACTTACATTAGACTATTATACACTAGCTACTTCCCGCGACTTCGTCTGCGTAGACTTTAGAACTGCCCCTCATTGTCTCATCCTTGGAACTGCATTTTCATGATTCAGGTATCCAGATATTGTGAGACCTTGCGGTGCGGCTGAAAGTAAGATTTCAGCCCCGACACAACTTCGACATGTTTGTGATCTCCTGGTAGGTACTTGTGAATCTTAAGCGCTCACGACTCCTGTCGAAAAAAATACTTTGGCATGTTTCTGGTCTTCTGGTTTCTACTTGTGAATCTGCACCGTTCATAATTCCAGCTCCGGCAATACTTTGACATATTAAATTAAAAAATCGACGTGTGTCTGCACTCCTGGTTATTTTCGGGAATCTATAGCGTTCAAAATTTCCAGCCCAGAAAACACTTCCAGATGTATGTTATTGCTCTCTTGGTACTTCTGAATCTATTCCAGCTCCAAAAACATCGGCATGTTCCTACTCTCCTGGTATTTGTGAATTTGTAGCGCTCGTAATTATGGCCCCGGAATATCTCGACATGATTCTGCTCTGTTGGTACTTGAGAATCTATAGCATTCACAATTTCCAGCCCCGAAAATACTTCGACAGGTTTTTGCTCTCCTGTTACTTGTGAATCTTTAGAATTCATTAATTTTAGTCCGAAAATAAGCTTCGACATGTTTGTGTTCTCTTGGTATTTTTTAAACTTAACCGCTCACAACTCCGGCGCCGAAAATAATTCGACCTGTGTCTTTTCTTCTGGCTATTTTCGTGAATCTATGTATAGCGTTCAGAAAGTCCAGCCCAGAAAATACTTCGAGATGTTACTGCTCTCCTGGTACTTCTGAATCTGTAGCGCTCGTAATTCCGGCTCCGAAATGCCTTGACATGTTTTTGCTCTCCTGGTACTTGCGAATCTATAGCGTTCACAATTTCCAGCCCAGAAAATACTTCGACATGTTTCTGCTCTCCTAGTACTTGTGAAAATATAGCGTTAACAATTCCAACGCGGAAAATGCTTCGACATATTTCTGATCTCTTGGTACTTGTAAATCTAAAGCGCTCATAATTCAAGCCCTGAAAAAACTTCCAAGATGTTTCTGCTCTCTTGGTTATTGTGAATCTGTAGCGCTCGTAATTCCGGCCCAGGAATACCTCGGTATGTTTCTGCTCTTCTTGTACTTGTGAATCTGTAGCGCTTGGAATTCTAGGCAAGCGTGCTCCACCTTAGACCGCGTCATCGCTTAACATCAGGTGAGATAGCGGTCAAACGTTTGCCTACCAATAGTAAAAAAAGCCAGTCCCTAAAATACTTCGAAAAGTTTCGGCTCAAAAGAAATCTTGCCCAAAAATAATTTGACATGTTCCTGGTCTCCTTGTAATTGTGAATCTTGAGTATTTTAAACTTTACCGCTCACAACTCCGGCGCTGAAAATAAATCGACGTGTGTCTGCTCTCCTGGTTATTTTCGAGAATCTATAGCGTTCACAATTTCCAGCCCAGAAAATACTTCGAAATATTTCTAATCTCCTGGTACTTGTGAATCTAAAGCATTCATAATTCAAGCCCCGAAAGAACTTCCGAGATGTTTCCGGCCCCGGAATACCTCGGTATGTTTCTGCTCTCCTGGTACTTGTGAATCTGTAGCGCTCTGAATTCCAGACCCGAAAGTTTCTGCTCTGCTTAAAAAAAATCTTGCCCATAAATAATTTGACATGTTGCTGGTGTCCTGGTGGTTGTGAATCTCTTAGCACTCGTAATAAAATTCTAGCCCGGTAAAAAAAATTGACATGTTTCTGTTCTCCTGGTACTTTTTAATCTGAAGTACTAAGGTAGCAGAAACTTTGGACTTCAACTTCTTCCTCTGTCTCCATTAAGTCATGTATGTTACCTGGATAAAAAGTAGCTTATGTGTTATTCCAGGATGTGACCTATATATGTGCCAAATTTCATCCAAATCCCTTCAGCCGTTTTTGCGTGATTGACGGACAAACATCCAAACATACAAACATGAACGCTTGCAATGAAAGCCAATCTACTCCTGGTACTTGTGAATCTGATGTACTAAGGCAGCAGAAACGTCTGATTTCCACTTCCTCCTCCGCTGCCATTAAGCTATGCCTTTTATCGGGATAAAAAGTAGCCTATGTGTTATTCCAGGATGTGACCTACATATGTGCGAAATTTCATACAAATCCTTTCAACCGTTTTTGCGTGATTGACGGACAAACATCCAAACATACAAACATACAAACATACAAACATACAAACATACAAACATACAAACATACAAACTTTCACATTTATAATATTAGTAGGATTCCAGGATGTGACCTATATATGTGCCAAATTTCATCCAAATCCCTTCAGCCGTTTTTGCGTGATTGACGGACAAACATCCAAACATACAAACATGAACGCTTGCAATGAAAGCCAATCTATTTTCCAGCAAAAAAAAAACCTGACCAAAAATACTTTGACATTATGTCTGCTCTCCTGGTACTCGAGAATCTTTGGCGCTCACAAATTCAGACCCGAAAATATTTCGACATGTTTATGCTCTCCTGGTACTTGTGAATCTGATGTACTAAGGCAGCAGAAACGTCTGATTTCCACTTCCTCCTCCGCTGCCATTAAGCTATGCCTTTTATCGGGATAAAAAGTAGCCTATGTGTTATTCCAGGATGTGACCTACATATGTGCGAAATTTCATACAAATCCTTTCAACCGTTTTTGCGTGATTGACGGACAAACATCCAAACATACAAACATACAAACATACAAACATACAAACATACAAACTTTCACATTTATAATATTAGTAGGATTAGGTACTTATTTGATTATTGGGGAAAACGGAAACTTATAATTATTAATTGTTTTAACTTGATTTCATTGCAACACAACACAAGACAATAGGGAATATGCATGAAAAAAGTATTTAAGATCTGAACAGTTTATCTTAAAGTATTCGAAAATATATATAGGTAAATACTAACTGTGAAATTAGAATCTAAATTGCTCGAAAAACGAACGAGATACAATTATTATCTGTCCCTCTCGCGAAAACGCTGTTTTCTATGGCAGTTGTATAGTCATCGTGTAATTTGACGTCACATTACGTATCGGACTTCTCTTTCTAACTGAGGGTCTAGCACGAATATTTTTGACGTATAGTAACGTTACGTAAAATTTCACCATAGCTATAATACTCATTTGGAACATTATATTTATTTGAATTAGATACCATATTCATATTTTTAAATGATATAAATTGTGGATGTCCCATAAAATTAAACCAAAATACTATGGGGTTGTAGTTTTTCACATTCAAAATTCAGTTACGTTAACGTTACTATACGTCAAAATATTCGTGCTAGCCCTTCAGTAGTCTTTGAAGCTTTATAACTTAATAAATGATGAAGGTATTTAAAAATAATTTCATGATTGTTTACTAGAGCTCATAAGTATTTTATTTTGCAAATAAAAAAATTGCATGCATATTCCCTATTCAATGGTGTGTTCAACCGACAGTTTAACAATGTCTTTTGTTTCTTTAGATTTAATGTTACTTTTAATAAAAATTAGTGATTCTCTATGTACTTATGTAACATAGATTGTCGGCTGAAATGGCTAGCTACATAATCATTTTCGAAATGAATGGATCCTACTTTGTGATCTTTTAACCAACGATCAGTTAAAAAAAATACATCAAACTTGGTTCTTTAACCGACTTCCCAAAAAGGAGGAGGTTCTCAATTCGGTAGTACCTACCTATGTTTTTTTTTTATGTTTGTTACCTCATAACTCCGTCAATTGTGAACCGATTTGAAAAATTCTTGTATTATCTGAAAGGATATACTTACAGATTGGTCCCATTTAAATTTTATCAAAATCGGTTACGAAGTTTGAACTTTGATTTTATGTTATCCAAGTATTAGGTAATCGAAATTGCGTATTTTGCTTTTCTGCGATTTTGCAGTGGTGTTGTTAGGTGTGGGGCACCACTAAAAAGTGAAAAATAAAAAACTTTTTACAAAAAAATAAAACACGACTTCCAAAAAAAAAACTACAAAGTAAAAAATAACTTTAATTTCGGAAGTCGGTGTCAAAATACGAAGAAACTAACAAAAACACCGACTCCCGAAATTAAAGTTATTTTTTACTTTGTGTGTGTTTAGGGTTCCGTATTTTTTTGTACAAAAATTTCTTTTTCGAGTAATTTGGAAGAGCAACCTTGAATATTCTGATTAAACAATTTTAAAGTATGTTGCCCTCCCTTAGAATTTGTGTAGTGGTGGCGATATGGTTTTATGGAAAACGCTAGACTTGGATATGATAGTAAGCAATTTTTCCGTTTCTTCATCCAATCCAGTCCTAAAAGCCACTGTAAGGTAAGCTCTTTTTAAATTATACCCAAGACAAATTAAAAATTGCCAAATCTTTGTTAATCCTACTACCATAATAATCCTAGTATGTATGGATGTTTGTTACTCTTTCACGCAAATACTACTTATCGTATCAATAATATCTTATCGTATCAATCTTACATAGCAAAGTATTCCGGCCACAACTAGTTGCTAATAAATATGGACTGGCTCTAAACGTAAAGAGTTTTTATTTTCACTTTTAAAAATTACTTACATAACCTATTAATCACTTTGGTATTTTTTATTAAATCTAGGTACCTACTTTACTAAAAATCGATTATGGAAATTGTCATTCCACACAAGAAATCATTTTATTTAGGCACTAGCTGACGCGCAACTTCGTCTGCGTCACATTTTCCATGAATGCTCCGCTCCTATTTGTCTTAGCGTGATGATATATAGCCTATAACCTTCCTCGATAAATGGGCTATCTAACACTGAAAGAATTTTTCAAATCGGACCAGTAGTTCCTGAGATTAGCGCGTTCAACCAAACAAACAAACAAACTCTTCTGCTTTATAATATTAGTATAGATATCTCCGTATAGGTAAGGCACTACTGGTTGCTAATTAAATTGGACAGGCTCTAAATGTAGAGTTTTTTTTTTTTTTTGTATTACTCTAGCCGTTAATAGCAATATGATAAAGAACATCGCTCGTACATTGCTACGGTAGTCATTTCACACTCAGGTAATTCATTTTTTCATTCATTGCCATTCTGACATCAGGTTAGCGGCTAACATACCTACTTTCACTTAGAACTATTACTTTCGTACAATCGGTGTTCACGATCATTATTAAAAGGCATTCAAACGCTATTCTGATACAAACGAATCTTGAACCTAAAATCTTATTTCAGGATTATCTACAGAACATAAATCATTTTTGGGGGCCGAGTCACCCGCGTCCGTAGGAGAATACCCTTCAGCGAATCCCTACACGTGGTCCCCGGGTGGTGCTAAACAGGTGACACTAACCGCCTCCGTGGTCTTGTGGTTATACCACCTGATTCAGACCCAGAGGTCCCGGGTTCGATTCCCAGCGGGGGCAATTTTTTTTTGCTTGGTTTGGTTGGTGGTAGGACTTCTTCTAAGTCCGCCTGGCAAGCTACCACCATCATGTCTAAGCCTGTCTCCATAACAACAATATTAACAGCATTGTTGTGTTCCGGCAGTTAGAGGTATGATAGCCAGTTCCTCTGTGTAAGAGGATTCCGGGTGAACCTCGCTTCCATCTTCGGCCTAATCATCACTTTCCATCAGGTGAGATTTGGGCCAAGAGTTTCCCCGTTTTGTATAACAAAAAAAAATCTTTTTCTCTGAATTCGAGAATCACGGATATTATGAACATTGAACTTGGCTCCCATCCTATTTTCACATTCATGTTTTTCATAAGATTATTATGAAAACTCTACCTACCTACCGGGCAGTAGGTATAAAATAATCTTCATTATTTTGGATGACTAGTAACTTTAATAGGTACTTATTTTGAAATGATTGGTTAGTAGTTTAGAAGATAAATACCTAAGTAATTGATTTTGAACCTAATACAGTGCCAACAGAGTTTATATTGTTCAGCAAGTAAAAGGTTTTTTTTTTCTGGGTTTGGCAGTAATAAAGTAGGTACTAAGCATAATGAGCAAGATAAGAAAATGTCCTGCTCGTAGGTACCTAATAAAAGTTGTTTGAGATGTGTGACAGTTCAGGACAAAAAATCCTACAAAAGAACCAGTATTCTGAGACATTAACTTGTAGTAGGTAGGTAGGTAGGTGTGTTAAAATGTATTGCGCAAAAACGTTTTTTATAAAACATCTAATTTCAATAACAACGATGAGAAAAAACATTAACTAGCATGTTTGCTTGGAACTTTTGTAAAAGAGACCTAAAAACAAAAATGTGAAAAAAGGCCAAGTTCCTCTCCCCAAAAATTCAGCCTCTAGGTAAAAGAAGTGAGATTAGTAGTAGGCCAAGCATTTCAGAACTTCCGAGTACCTACTTAGGTGGACTAAGTAGGTACTTACCTACTTAGTCCATGAATCTAATAAGTCTTTTGAGAATACCAGTGAAAAGAGCTTGAATCTTTCCCGACCGTATGAGAATACCAGTGAAAAGAGAGCTTGAATCTTTCCCGACCGTATGAGAATACCAGTGAAAAGAGAGCTTGAATCTTTCCCGACCGTATGAGAATACCAGTGAAAAGAGAACTTGAATCTTTCCCGACCGTATGAGAATACCAGTGAAAAGAGAACTTGAATCTTACCCGACCGTATGAGTATACCAGTGAAAAGAGAACTTGAATCATTCCCGACCGTATGAGAATACCAGTGAAAAGAGAGCTTGAATCTTTCCCGACCGTATGAGAATACCAGTGAAAAGAGAGCTTGAATCTTTCCCGACCATATGAGAATACCAGTGAAAAGAGAGCTTGAATCTTTCCCGACCGTATGAGAATACCAGTGAAAAGAGAGCTTGAATCTTTCCCGACCGTATGAGAATACCAGTGAAAAGAGAACTTGAATCTTTCCCGACCGTATGAGAATACCAGTGAAAAGAGAGCTTGAATCTTTCCCGACCGTATGAGAATACCAGTGAAAAGAGAGCTTGAATCTTTCCCGACCGTATAAAAATGAGGAAACACTCGAAAAATCGTTTTATTCTAAAGTTTTTATCTACAACATCGATTTAACAATCGTTTTAAAAATGGAAATAATCTCTCCAATAAAACTGAACATCAAATTCGCTCCAATAAAACAGAACTTCTTAACTTCTTAATCAACGGAACCCTAATTACCTACTAAGCTTTCGCTGTCTGTATCTCAAGAACCGTAGGTAATAGGTAGAAAAACAAAAATATAAAAAAACAGAAACTTATTTATTATGTCTATGGGTAGAAAGTTGAAATTTTCAGATCGTGTATTTCTATTGCCGGTATAACAAATACCTAATAAAAATTAAGGTTTATGGTACGAAACCTTTCGCGTGTGAGTCCGACTCGCACTTGACCGGTTTTTTTTTGTGATGGGTAGGGGCTAGGGCAAAAACTAAAAATAAATTGTGTTTAATTATTAATTAATCTTAATTTATACCATGTAAAAAAATTGGTTAACGCAAGTACGCAACGCGTCTAATATTTTTTCAAAATTAGCTTTTTATGTTTTAATGTTATTAAAAAATAAAATAACAATAGACAATAGTTTTACCGTTTTTCATGCCGAGGTTAGTTGGATGCGCAGCAGTCGGTACGTTACCGAATTGGAAAACTCCGGGACCGGACGGACTGCACAACTTCTGGCTTAAAGGTGCACGCTCTCCTGGCATCTCCATTCCAGTCACCCTTAGAGTCTGTCGCTACCAGTTTCTAACCACTGGTGTTACTAACCTGTTCCATGAGACAGGTACAGTGGGTTCCAAAAATGCATAAGCATTCTTACGCACTAACAGCTTGACGGTTAGTTTGACTTACGACCTTCTATTATCCAGCAGTAGTCAACAAACGGTTGTGGTTTATAATTTCGTAATTACAATATGAGCTCAGATAGCCCAACGGTTTAGCGCCCTCAGAGAGAAGTGTGATCCAGTGTGTCGTAAGTTCAAATCCCACGCACTACCAGACTTTTTGTATGTTCTTATTCACATTGCAATAAGTTAGAAAGGTAGATCACAAAAAAAATACAAAATAAGAATTTAGATTTCTGCGAGGTAGACATCAGTTATTTATAATTATTAATATTTAACTTGAACCAAATGAACTGTCGGTTGGTTGTAGTTGTTGGTTAGTGACGTGTGGTTAGCAGTAGCGTAATTATTCACAAAATGCAGGCAAACATTAGTATTGAAGTGAGGGCGACTATTATTGTGCTGCATAAAAGTGGTCTTAATAAAACTCAAATATCTGAAGAAACCGGACTGAATGTGAGTAAAATATTTATATTTGAATTGTAACTTTATAAATTAATCTTTTAATATTTTAACTAAAAATTTATACCTGATATTATTTGGTAGAATATGGCTTATTGCTTTTTATTATTTTTTGAATCCATCCTTCACTCTATGAGGCTTAAGCGAAATATTAGTGTTTATTATTGGATTTATGAATACGCAGTGTTTTATTTTAAAATTATATTAAATAAATATGAGTATTAACTATATAAAACTGGCCAAGAGCGAGTCGGACTCGCCCATGAAGGGTTCCGGTACCATTTATCTATAAAACTACGAAAAACACACGTTTATTGTATGGTGACCCCCCTTAATATTTAATTATTTTAAATTTTTAGTGTTTTTTGTTATAGCGGCTACGGAAATACATCATTTGTGAAAATTTCAGCTTTCTAGCTATCACGGTTTATGAGATACAGCCTGGAGACATACAGACAGACAGCGGAGTCTTAGTAATAGGGTCCCGTTTTACCCTTTGGGTACGGAACCCTAAAAAATGAAGTCACTTTAGTATTTTGTTAAGTATAGCGACCTAATATTTTTTTTTTTTGTTTTAGAGAAATACTGTAAGTCTTTGGATAAAAAGATATGAAGAAGAGGGTAGCCTTGCTAGTCGAAAGAGAAGTGGAAGACCGACGCTTATTAGCGAAGCACAGCGACGACATATGGTGGACGAGTATGAAAAAAATGGTTTCACACCAACGAGACACTTTGCGGAATTATTCGACACCTCGTTGCAACTGTTCGCCGTGCGCTCCACGCTGAAGGTGTGCATCACAGAAAACCTGCTAAAAAGCCTTACTTGACAGAGAAAAATAAACAAGAACGATTACGTTTCGCACGGGATTATTTAGATTTCGACTGGAATACCACCATATTTTCAGATGAAAAAACATTTAAATCCAGTCAAAAGGGCAGACTTCATTTATGGCGAAAGGATAACACTCGATGATGTGACAAAAACGTAATCCCTAACACCGAATCAGGTCGTATTACAATTAATATGTGGGGGTTGGATGAGTGCAGCAGGACCAGGAGAACTGGCTTTCATTCCTCCACGCGCAAACAGTTCGACTTATGCGGAAGTATTAGACTCCATCATGCTACCTACTGTGCGCAACATTTACACTGCTGATGAGTTAGCACAATTTTCATTTGTCCAGGACAATTGTCCTATTCACCGGGCGAGTACTGTGCGTGAGTGGTTTCACAATAACCCGGAGGTTATTGTTGTTCCATGGCCAGCGCGATCACCCGGCTTGATGGTGCAAAGGTGGGACTCACGGAATGAGAGGTCCACGGAACAATTGAAAACCCATTGCATGGAGGTGTGGGAAAATTTAAGAGGGAGCGAAACATGCGGTAATATTGTTGGGTCCATGCGCAAACGGCTACTTGACTGCATTGAAAATAATGGGGGTTATACAAAATATTAATGAAATTAAAATATCCTTGTTTTAGTTTTAATAATCAGACGGTGTAACTAAATATTTAGTAGGTCATTTTAAAATATTAATAACGTTTAACGAAACACTAAACATATTAATTATGTTGTGTTGACTTTCGTTTAAAACAGCTATTTCTTTTAACTTGTGCCATCGCCTTATCTTAGGAATGCAGTGAACTCGCTACTATCATGGTTTTATTTTGTGTTCTGTTTCTTCTACCTGCATTGTTGTAACATAAATTAATAGTTAGATTTATTGTTCTCATCTAGTGACGATTGTCTTAAGTTCTTGAGGTTTAGTTTCAATCTTCTTTTCGCCAAGAAAATGCTAAGCTATAACCTCAATACATTATTTGTGACGTTACCTAAAAATAACATGTTTACCAAGTTAAAACCATATATCAGTTTTCAATAAAACTGGTTGAATAGCAATAACTTTAATAACTAGCTATCGACAGTTATATTTTGTATTATTAAAATATTCTTTCATTGTTATTATGAATGGTCTAAGTGGGTATATTTCCAACAAACAATGTTATCAACGGTTACAAGAGAACTTTTTTTGTCTAGGTGACAATATAACGAATAAACATTTGTATTATCATTCAGCACAACTTTTTTATTTCTACCTTACAACATCGAAATGATGAATAAGATCACTACTAAATAGTTACAAATTACGAATACGATAAATAAATCATAATATTCGTAATTTGCAACTAATTAGTACAAAAAATACAATATATAAAATACAATTGTAGTTTCAATAGTAGAAATATAAAAAAAAACTTATTTATTATATGGTATTTTCAATAACAGAAAAATCAGCTACGGACCATTAATTGGATTTGAACTCGGACTTCGTTGATTGCGAGTCTATTACCTAGCCCTGACGGCTACAAGCACATGAGTGACTAGCGCGAATTTTATCAATCCAATGGTCGCCTCAGCTGTGACTGTGTAATGACACAGAAATATTATTATGATGTTCTAACGCGCGTAGTGCGACAACAGTACATTGTGTTATCTGTGGAATGTTGAGATACTCATACAAGCAACGAGTATTTAGTTTTGACGACAACGTGAAAATAGAAGGTAGTAAGTCAAACTATACGTCAAGCCAATTAATTTGAGATTGAGAGATGCTTATCGACTTTTGTAGTCTGACTGTACTTCCTAAGAATTATATAGCGATTTTACTTGTTTGTTGACTGTCTATAAACTTCTTAAATCCATTCTGAGAGCAAAAATTAATGTGCACATTGAAAACAATTCACCATCATCACTTTCCATCAGGTGAGATTTGGGCCAAGAGTTTTCCCGTTTTGTATAAAATAAATAAAATAAATAAATAATTACGACTCGCCTCTCAGAATGAATGTAGGAACGGACCTCGCGGCAATAGAGCTGGTCCTCATAGACATATTGGCCATAAGCCAACAGGTTCGTCGATCCCACATGGATCTGTCGATATGTTGGATAGATTACAAGGCCTAAGATTCTGTGCCACATACATGGCTCATAAGGTTTTGGTCTTTGGAGTTGTAAAAGATAGATGCAAGTTGCATCTAGTTTTCACACCTTGAGTCATGAAGGAGCAATGGAAAACAGTCCTTCGCTATCCAGGATGTCAACCGATTCAAGGGAATGACGAGCCTGTATGGATTAAACGGGGAATATATCAGGGCGACAGTTTGAGTCCACTTTGGTTTTGATTAGCTCTGAATCCTTTAATCACACTGCTGGAGGATTCAGGTATAGGCATAGAGTATATAACCACTAGAGAGCGTATAGGCCGATTTCTTCTAAGTACGCGGCTCACTACAGCGGGCCGGGGGACGAGGAACAACGCGCGGCTGCAATTGGTCCGTTCAAGGTCAAGTTGCATAGGTAGCCTATGGTTAGTGGTGGCACTACTTGATTAAAGGAAAATAGTCGATATCGATAAAATGGATTTAAACATTATAAAAATACTCAATCCAAACAAACAGCGCTATTATCTTGTTTAAACAAAGTTTCCCTATTAACCTTATATTTCCACTTTTATTTTAATTCTGAAATCTTCGAAAATCTAAAATGAAAACATGTACCTATGTCAAACACACAGATGAAAAATCTGAGACCCTCCTCCTATTTTTAAAGTCGTTTAAAAGTAGTTACGTGTTTAATGTAAGTATGTGAATTGATTAAAAATTGTATTAGTTGTAATTTTATGAAAGGGGAAAAAAAATACAAAGGGGAAGAAAGGGATAAAAATATAAGTATTTCCTAACGAAAGAAAGAGACTTTTCCAAAAGACATCAACGCGCGCTTCTCACAGTGTGCTCGTTCACCTAACCACCATTTTATATAGACCCCTGCAGTGGCTCATCATCTGATTCAAATCAAAAATATTTTGCGTAGTCTTTACTCTCCGATGAAAAGTTATGCCACCATTTTTGTAACAAAAGGTCTAGGAATGTTTCCCACACAAATTCACCGGGTATGAAGGCATTTTTATGCGTTATTAATTGCATAAAAATTAAAACGATTTGTAAAAACTTGGCATGCCCACAGGTCTAACAATTGGTCACAACTAAAATGGTTACTAGTGCCTGCTGCCTAACATCTGAGCAAAAACACTAATAGTTTTCGTGCGTCGGGGCACTGTATGCGCAGTCAAGTGGTTTAATAGTCTTTGGGTATAGGCTATCGGTTGTGAAGAGGTGGTCAAGCTATGTTTCACCTTCTTTGCAGTGATGATCCGAAACTCTTTGCCCCCAACAATTTGCGACAGATAGAGCCTAGCTACCCTGAGTTAAAAAAGGTAATTGGAACTTTCAGTAGCGCCATTAGGATGGAATTTGGTGTGGACAAATGTGCAGTCATGCAAACGAGCGAGGGAACCCAGCTCTCGGATTCTGTAGGTACAGCTTAGGTCCCTCAGCTCGACCGAAACTTACAAGTATTTGGATATGATTCAGTTCACATTCAGTGATCAGATTTTAACCGTGAAAGCGTAATACTCAATTTCGCATTTATAATATTAGTTATGATTGTAGTTAGGTAAGTAGTAGGTACAGCAAAAATACTTAGGTAGGTAAGTAGGTACTATCAAGAGTAGGTGTCAAGAGTTCACAAGCATCAAACCAATCTAGTCTCACAGCGCCATCTATGGAGATTTTATAGAAACATTCGCTATACAAAATCAAACATTTTATTTTTATTTTAGGTAACCATTGTATTACAGGAAACAATTATAATTACTTAAATATAAATAAAATTAAACTAGTGTTGAGCTTACAACCAACATTATACATTTAATTAAATGCATACAAATGAATAATTAATATAAACTCTATCGTGTCCAACATAAAAAATATTCATATATTGACCGTCTAATATATTTTGTTACAAATTCTAGTGTCCGACCGAAAGGGAAACGCCCATTTTAGGCCAAGTTTCGCCCATCTATGTAAAAATGACTAAAAAGATACTAATTTAGTAACTTAAATATTGCTATTATCAGTTTGTAATGAAAACACCGGAATCAAAAGCCGATTTTTATAAGACACTCAATCGTTCATTGCATTATGTAGGTAGATAATGGTGGCTATTCCTGTCAGTGTCAAAGCAGGGATTGCAATTCTTAATTTCACAAAATGGCGATTCACTAAATACCGGTTACCAAAATCGGTAGGTATATGGCAAATATTTTTTTTAAAATGTTTACATCATTTATTTTATTTCTTATGGGATAAACAAAAATGTTTATCAATATATGGACTTCTATATACGATTTATACGATCCATTGAAGCAATGCCGCGTTTCCGGTTATCCGCAAGAATATCGATTTGTCCATAAACCGATCTCACAGCTACATCCCTAAATGTCAATAATTGATTGACATTGAAAAATCATAGTTCGTTATTTTGGTGCTGTTTAAAGCGATTTGTGTTTTTTCTTGCGTTTTACATTGGATATTTTGACGACTTTGCTTACGATTATGGACCCTGAAACCGCTCCTGATGACGACCTTGGCTTTACATTGGATTCAGTACCCGTTTCTCACGACGACACCGGCTTGCCAATGGATACCATACCTGTTTTTCACGAAAGACCACTAACATAGAACCTGATTTACATGAACGTTTCCCACGGAGCGATCTCTGTTGCAATTGTGGTGTAAATACACGAAGACTTAAGAGATTGAAAGTAACCAATGTGGAGGTGCGATCTATAATTCAGCAATGGATTGCACCACTACTAGTAAGTTATTTACCTATTTACTTTCTGTAAGAACATAACATAAATAATAAGTTCATTCAACATCGTTTTATTAGTCCTTCATCGTTTCGTTTATATTTGTGATTTATGAAGTCCCACCGAGTTCTATGTTAAAAATAGCGTTTTTTCCTTATCTATGATGTCAATCCTAATGCCTATCATTTATTTCTTCCATGGGCACAACTTGGCCAAAACTTCCTAAGCAAATGGGCATTTCCCTTTCGGTTTCTGTTTTGGCCAGGTAGGTAAGTATCGGAAAAATACGGCTGCCCTGCCGTCCAGCCTACTACGGCCGAAACCGGAACTACAGTTTCAGCACATCAAGCTAACCGAAACTGTCAAAATTTCCCAAACAACCTTGAACCTAATGCCTAATGCGATAAACTTGAAAATCTATTAAAGAGATTTGACAGATTATTGTAGCTTGATAGTCTGTTCATTCGGTAGGTTTTCGCGCTGCGATCAGACTTTACAAATTACTAGCTTTAAATATTTTCCCACTACCTATTCTGTACAGAGAACATCATCGATTGGGGTGCTCCATATAAATGGGGTAACCGGTAAGGATAAAACGATGATACTCTTTTAATGGTGTTGAACTCTAAAATACTCCATTTGACTCTGATTTAATGAATTCCTGTCATTTCACTGAGTGAGTTTTTGTCTTTTCAGCCATCAAACATCATTCACTTCATCAATGTTTACGAAAAAAATCTGTTTTAAAATAACGACAAATAAATTTTGGTACACCTATGACCAGATCATGCGGTCGATACATTATGTAAGAAAATTGTTAAGTATAAATTATATAGATTAGGGTAAGTATAATATATATATTGTAGGTACTCTAAAACAAAATATATATATTTTGTTTTAGAGTAATTCCAGTCAAAGAAATGACTGGCTTTCTGATTGTCTCCCAGTTATGCCAAAGGCAACACTAGAATCAGCAATTTGACAATTGTATGCTACTTCTGTAATACATTATTAAACTCAATTATTGAAAAATGAGTCCTTATTTCCCTTGATCATCGCATCACGCGTGAATGCTGGGACGATTTCGCCTGTGTTTGTTGTGTGCATTACTGGCGAGAGACGGTTCTTATGAAAGAAAAAATAAGAAAGTGGCAGATGACAGGAGCAAAGCCGCAGGGGATAGCTAGTCAGTATATAAAATAAAATTTGTATTTTTTTTAAATCTTGTAGTATATACAGGCCCAGTCATACCTCAACTCACAATTTAACTATTTTAAATATTCTTACCAACTAACCTAAACTTACTCTAATATACATGAACCATTCCGTAAATAAAAGTCCAGAACAATACGTAAGTGAACAGCGCTCCAAAGAATCCGTTGGTCAGGAGACTTTGTCTTGAGACATAGTATTTGTTCCATTTTGGACCGGTCTTCACCATGAACATTACCCAGAGGCTGACCACTGCGAAGACATAGAATGCAAACCCGTAAAGTCCAGTCAGGCCTAGGACACCTGGAAATGATAAGTTTATTTTTAAGTTTTGTCATCCATGTATATTCCTATTGGTTTGTTTCATTTCACACATAAGCTACTTAACTTATCTTAATCAAAGGAGACTGACCAAAAAAAAGTACTGTTGTGGTATTGATGTGGGGATATCTTCTTAGTTATACCCTTGTGCAAAGAGGCATCTAAATCTGACTGGGCAGTTTTGCGAAATGTAATATTTTAGAAGACATTTTAATGATACATTTTTATGACTTTAAAATACTTATTTTATTAATGTGTTTCTCTGCTTGACAGTCACTTGCCACCCCAACATGAAAATAATTGGTGAATACATCATACATACACATAATACAACATAAAATGAAAATAATACTGAAATTCAGTACGAATTTCAGTATTATTTTTAAGAATTGATTGAACTGTGTTAGGCTGAATACTTTTTAATTCACTATTGTAAATCATGTTATAGAAAGAAATTACAGAACTTTAAAGCTAGTCTTGATAGCTTGGTTTGAGGGTTATATTATCTAAACTCATCTCCTCCAACCTCATACAATATAATTTAGTCAACAAAATAACTAAAAACACTAACATTAAGCTTTTATAAATAGAGCTGTGAGCCATTTTCAACTAATTGCCACATAAATCATGGTAATCATGACCAAAGTCAGTCAGTAAGTACTAAAGAAACATTTGCAGTAAGCATGGTTAAAAATGAAAATAATACTGAAATTCTTGAAACCGACTTGAAAAAAATAAGGACGATGTTTTCAGTTCGTTGGAATATTTTTAAAATTTTTTGAATAATTGTGTTCACCGATTACTCAAAGTCAGTTGGACCAGTTTGGAAAATTCTTTTTTTTTTTGTTTGAATGGGTATCCCGAATTTTTCTATTGTCACCAGGTCTGACAATCTGATGATGGTATCCTGGAGAATCTCATAGCAAGTAATGTGAATTCTTTTCTTGAAACTGCCAGGTTAGTTTTTGATGCCCCTTTGCACATTGATCTAGTTGAGACATCCCCACAGAAATACCACTACAGTACCACCATTGGTTTATAGACCACTTTACATACAAATTAAAACAGTTGCTTTTAACACATAGACCACTTTCCATACGAATTAAAACAGTCTCCTTTGACACATAGACCACTTTCCATACAAATTATAACATGGTCCTTTAACACTGATATGGCCTATAATTTGGTGAGGGACATGGGTAGCTGATGGATGTTAAACAGGACCAGTTATTGTGGCGACACTTAGAGGAGAATTATGTCCAAAAATGAATGTATTTTGGAATTAATGTATGATAGGCTAAGACTCCATTAAGGACTTAGATTACTTTACAGCAGCAATTAGTAGATGGATTTAAAAGTATTTGACAAATCAAGGAAATTTACAAGTTTGAAACAACTTATTTTTCTAAGTACCTATTTGCTATGAAGTTCAGAAACACACTTCTGCCAAGTCCCCCAAAAAGCATTCAGGCAGTTCAAGAATGATGTTTTCTTAGTCACAATTTATTTGAGTCTCAATTTAAGTTTAAATCACACGGGATTGTATGCATGAAAATCATGCTGGTTTCTCTGACTCCACAACTAAGTGTGTATTTTGCGTAAATGTGGGACAGATGTGAAGACAGATGGAATTGTTTAACAAATAATTTTGTAATATCACAACTTAACTAGTAGGAACTGACCAACAAATTTTAAGTAGTTACTTTTTGTTTTTAAGAATTGATTGAACTGTGTTAGGCTGAATACTTTTTAATTCACTCTTGTAAATCATGTTATAGAAATAAATTACAGAACTTTAAAGCTAGTCTTGATAGCTTGGTTTGAGGGTTATATTATCTAAACTCATCTCCTCCAACCTCATACAATATAATTTAGTCAACAAAATAACTAAAAACACTAACATTAAGCTTTTATAAATAGAGCTGTGAGCCATTTTCAACTAATTGCCACATAAATCATGGTAATCATGACCAAAGTCAGTCAGTAAGTACTAAAGAAACATTTGCAGTAAGCATGTCACATCCCTAGTGTTTTTTTGAGATGAAGAATACATGTTACAACGTTTTATTAAGAAAAGCACAGAGATTGTGGATCTTGAATGAAGACAGATCGAATTCACTAGTTTGAGCCTTATCTAAGATAACTCTTATGTCAGGCTGCTAAGAGTTGAAATTAACAGCGGAACTTTATCGAATTATTCTACTCTAATACAATCAGAAAGGCTGAAATTAATATGTGATAAAATAAATGAATAAAGATTTACCAGCGGTAGAACCCGACAGTGCAGCCATAGATGTTCTACAATATTCGACAACCACGGCATTGTTTCTAAGCGCAGCGTCGCTGTACGCAACGGGCTCGGACTTGGTGTTATCTTTAGTCGCTTTAGCTACAGACATCTTTTATTTTAACTGATGGTTAAATTAGGAAATTGTCAATCAATAAAGGATTACAAGTCATGAGTTTTCACTTTCAGGACAACCTTTTGTTTGACGTTTATTTTTGACACTTGCTTGATTGACGTTAGCAGTAATTCACTGTCAACCACTGACGTATAAATCATTATACGTCAGTCGTAGTGTCTACGACGTCAGTGCTGTCAACTGTCAACGGATGCTAAAAATTTATACGTCAGTGTAAAAAGTGACGGATACCAGCTGATCTGTGGTTTATGGTTTGAATTCATCCAATGACGGGTGATTTTTAAAATTATTGAATCACCCGTAGTTTGACACAAAAATCAGGTTTGATTTTATTTTATTTTATTGTATAGCATTCTTAATAATTTTTCGAAAAAACTTTATTACTTTTTCGTTTATTTCCGTTAGTGAACCATAGACCAAAGTTATCTGACATTAGGATTTTGAAAATCTGTACTTATTACCAACCAATGATACCTGGTTCAGTACAAAATGAAAATATTATAATTCAATAAAATAAAATATCTACACCAATAGTATCGTAATAAGCCCTTTTAGAATTGGCTCATTTAAAAAAAAACCGTTTCCACACGTTTCAGCATTCAGCGTACAGAATTTTCAGTGTAGTGATAAAATGCAATGAAACTGGTATACTTCCATAAATAATCTAATAACAATAAAATTATGTATGAATAAATCTTACATATTTTTTAACATTCTCACAATTACCTAACTATCACTTCTTTTCTGGTATGCTAACATAAAAATTTTACAAGGAATAGTTTGCTATGAATGACACAGAGTCCGAATTCCGAATCCGAACCGGCTCAATGAAACGCCATAGCACTGAATCACCAATCAAATGGGTAGGTAATCTGCAGCGAAAATTCCTTCGAAACATTACATACATCCTGAAGCTAACGTGGTCGAGACCTTTTTAAGCGGCTTTGGCCTATAAAAAGAACATTTCATGAAGTGACAAAAATATAATATTCCAAAGAACTGCACTCGCGACGTTTTTTATTATAAGCCATAGAAAATTTGAGGCTTACTGTTTTGGTTTCTGATCTTTTTTAGGGTTCCGTAGCCAAAGGGTAAACAATGGAACCCTATTACTAAGCCTTCGCTGTCCGTCGGTCCATCCGGCTGTCTGTCAGTGGGCTGTATCTAATTGGTAGATGAAAAATTTCAAAGTTTGTGTATCTCCATTGCCGCTATAACAACAAATAATACGAATAAGGTTTTATGGTACGGAACCCTTCTTGTGTGAATCCGACTCATACTTGGCCGGTTTATTATTCATTGAATGTAGAATTTAGAGCATCGATATTTTCTCTAACAATAGAGGCTAACAAAAAAAAAACTTTATTTTTAGGGACCCCTAAAAACGAACTATTTTGAAAGCGTCGGTAAAGCAGTTTGTGATAAGCGAAGCCATTGAACTGTGTGAAACATTATCCCTTGTGTGTGTATTCAATACAAAAATCCTCGTTGTATTGTCACCCACACTAACTCAAAATATTCATGTGTTTTCGCGGTACTGAAGCGTCGGTATTTCGGTGTCGGAACTTATTTTCATTTGTAATTTTAAATATAATACATTTTAATCAGTGTTTATAGTTTTATTAGTGAGATAATTAGTGTTAACGTTTGTGGAAAGCGCAGTGATGTTAACTGCGGGCTGGTTCCGCTAAATTTGATGTATGGAACTATGATGGCGCGTGTTTCACTGTGTTGCTGAGGGCTTTCTCGTAACAAATTAGGACTTTGCTCGAACGATATTCGAGCGCTGATGATTATAGTTAATATTCCTGTTTCTGTGTTATAAAACGATCCTGAATTTGGTGTTGGAACAATTATATCTGGAATCATCGTTGTGCAAAAAAGGATATTAAGTTTTCGATGTACTGTGGCTCAATTATGCACCAAGGAGACCGCCAATCTGACGATTTATCTTGTGCAAATTGCAATCTCTGACGCGACTATTCTGGATAAAGTGGAGGTTAGGCGACATTATATTTTTTCATTCATAAAATCTACCGTTTCCACTTCCAAAACATGATATTGTGTTCAAATATTGAATTAACCTATTTCATGAGAAAAACGAAACTTCATTTCGATTCTTTTGTTTCAGCAAACCGAGTGAAACGATTTGGGACGGGCGTAACCTGTAAATATTAGTTTGCCGTCACAAGTGGCATTATTTTTTTTCTCAAAATTATGGGATTGATATAAAAATTCGGGCTTTGGGGCGATACTTGCGATGTTCTATATTGTTACGTCAGATGCAAATAGAAGGTCCTAGGTTAAACGAGCGAAGTCACAATGGACGAGTCTGAGGATAACATGAGTTCTGAGGATTTAAAGGTATTTGACAGCCCTCAGAATGCAAAATCAAAACCAAAGAAGAGGTCACTCATCGAACGTGAACTTGAAACTAGTTTGACTTCAAGAGTGACTTCCCCTGTATCTATAAATGATGGTATGAGTACTAGCCGCTATGGTAGAGCTCGCCGCCTCAAGAATGAAATTGAGCAGACCGATGCCAAGAAAGTTTCTGCAGAACTAAAGTCACCATTGGCCGAGAAGTCACCAGCGAAGGCTCAGTCCCCAGCATACAAGATGCATGCATCAAATTCTCCATTGAGATCAGAACCACCAAAATTAAAAGGTGTAGAAACTTTTTTGGAGAATCAAATAGAGAGTATTTATCAAGAAAACATATCATTGAGTCGCTTTGGCACTGAAGAAGTAAAGAAGAGGAGCCCATCGCCTGCTAAGAAGTTCCCCAAAGTTTATATACGCAAGGACCTGATCCAAAAGCGAGAGTCTGATGAGAATGTTGTGTTTATCAAGAACATGTTCTCACCAGCTAAAAGTGCGAACAAGTCTTCCAGCACTCATTTAAATAATATTTTAGAACGTTCCTCTGAGCGGTACAGCTTGGGTTCCCCTAAGCCACAGAATGGATTCTTAGATAATTCTTCTGTTGTTAAAACTCTGGACTTTGACAGTAAAAAGAAGAAGAAAGAACAGAAGGATAATAAAACTCCTTCTAAGAGTGATTTGTTTGATTTAGAAGCTAAATGCGCATATCAAGTAGGAGACTTGGCTTGGGCTAGGATGGGTACCTTTCCATTCTGGCCATCTATTGTAACTAGAGATCCATCAAATGGGATATTTGTTAGAAAGAAGTGTAAGTATTGAAAGTTGTATTTTTCTGAAGATATTTTTTGAGATTAATTTCCCCTCTACAACTTATCTTAGTTGCAATTTATGCTGTAAGATTTCATATTCACATTCATATTCTTTATTTGCATTCCATAATGTAATGTGTGAAGATCTTATAATGGGCTTAAAGCTAGGAAACAATTACGGACCCTGTAGGGCACAGCAAAAAGTATTAAATTAACACAACATAAAATTAAATATAATAAATATTAAAATATTTTGTATTTTGTCAGACATGCAAATTATAAACCCATTTTGAATAACCACTTTTTCTAAAACAATTTAATAATATTTTTATCTAAACTTCCTTTTAGTAAATTGTAAATACTTTGCAATTTAGCAATAACAATGCTGCAGTTATAAGGTAAAACATTTAGATATCTGTGTATGTACAAAACTGTTTCTACTACATTTAATCATACAAAAATTACAATGTACTTCAAATTATTTTTGAAAAGAATAATAATAATCTACATCCCTTTGAAGCTACAATTATTGGAACTGCTTTCATACATAATGCTTGCTGCTAATTTATATTATTAAATGCTGTGCATGTGTAAATTATTATACAAACACCCCCACCCGGAGAGCTCCAGCTAAATTGTTTATTCTGCCACTTAAAATAATTGTCTGTACAGTCTCAAAAAACTAGTCTGACAAGAAAAAATATTTTTCTATTTACAACATTCATTGAAATAATGGAGTTGTTGATAATTTACCTGGACTATCAAAATTGTACAAACTGAGTTTAGGTAAAGTACATTATTGATTTTACAAAAAACAACAGTATCTATTTTTATATCCCAAAAATAACAACGAAGGTGGGGCTTTTCATTATTATATATTATTATTATATGTTTATTTTGTACTATTAAATAAAGAGGTATAGTTTGTGAAGTTCTAGGCGATAATGTCTGGATCTACTGAACCAATTATGTATAATAACCCTAAAGATACCGCCCAAAGAGAAGGGCATGGTACAACTAGTATTCTTATTCTATAAACATGGAAAAATAGCTATTTTCATTATACCACTGGTAGCTTTCAGGATTCAAGAAAATATTGTTATTTCACACTGAAAGCAGATACAAAAACTTAAAAAAAAATCTAACACCATACAATACTTGTAATTTAACCTTTCATTCCATTCTTCCACAGTGTACGGGCGCATAGAGCGTGACGTCATTCACGTGACATTCTTCGGGGACAACGGGCGCCGCAGCTGGGTAGTTGACACCATGCTCCGCAAATACCTTGGTCAACTCGAGTTTGAGAACACACGGGACAATTTTACACCTGAAGTATGTTTTTGGTTTTATCACTACTCTAACTGACCCCCAAGCAACTTCTTTTGCGTCACATTTGTCATGAATGATCCGCTCCTATTGATCGTAGCGTGATGTTTATATCATATAGCCATCCTCAAGAAATAGGCTATCCCACACTAGGAATTTTTAATACACAACACCTGTAGTAAAACCTCTGCTACTGCTCCGAGTTGCCACTCTTTCTTTTAAACCTATCCTGAATCGCCATCCATTCATAGTTTTAAATAGAAATTTCTTTTATTTATTTATAGAATCATTTAAATTTTAGGTTTTTACATGAGCATTTCCTGAAAAAAATCTAAAATGATTCTATTGTAAGTTTAGGACTTATTTTTTAACTTTATAAAAATCTCTTTATCCCACCTACAGTAATATTTTTTTCTCCTTTTCTAGGACAAGAAAAAAGACCCCAAGCTGTATGCGGCATTTTTCGTCTCTGAAAAGAAACAGGCATTATGGAACAACTCAGTAGAAGAAGCAGAAATGCTGCTAAGAGAGCCAAAGAGATTGAGAATAGACATCTTCAATGACATGCTAGAAAAGTCTAGAACAAAAGCGAAGCAGCAAAAGGGCGGGAAAATCGTAGGTAGGACGGACAGTGAAGCATCTTTGAGTGAAACTTTGTATGAAAGCCTGTTCTCAGATGATGATGGTAAAACTGACAATGCGGAACGGTCTAGAAAAAGGACAAGGAACAAGTCCTTGGACATGTTCGAAGTCGTTACTGCTTGCCTGGATAACATGGCTGCCAAAACTGGCATAACCAAGATTCAAAGACAGTCCCACATGGACAGGTGGCTACAGAAAGCTAAGTCGAAAACTCCGGAGAAAACTCAGGCTAAACCCCCAGCTCCCCTACCCCCCCAACCCCATCAAGTCAAAGAAGAAAGAAAAGAAAAGAAAGTTAACAGTTCAAAAAAAAAGAAAAGTTTGCCTAGAGTAGCAGTAAATAAACCGTATAGTTTAAGAAAATCTATGACTGAATCTCAGAATTTAACGTCTTTTCAAAATGAACATGACTATAGTAAACATGTTATTGAAGTAACAGATTCGGATCACAATTCTACTGATACAGATAGTTGTAAGAACTTTACTTCTCGAGAACCTACTGATGTTGGTAGTAATGACAAAGCTATTGTTGAAAATGTAACTCCTAAAACTGATAACACTGAAAAAAACGACGCAATTGTAAAAGACGTAGATATTGAAAAAAAATTGGACATTGAAAAAGATGTAGAAAAGGACGAAGACGAAGATATTGAAAAAGATGTAAAAAAGGACGGAAACGAAAAAACTGAAAAAAACGAAGATAATGGAGAAAAAGAACAAACTACGGTAATCGAAAATGATTCGAAAGCAGAGAGTGCAAAAGAAACAGTACCAGAAGAAAATGGATGTGATTCTTTAGAAGATGAAAATAGCCAAAATAGCATTATAAGTACATCAACATCTGGAAAAAACAACACGTCTGAAGGCTTACATGGGGCAAAGATATCTTTTAGCCACTATGAACTAGAACGAGCTGATGAAACTGCAACAGATACTGTAATTACAAGAGATCAAACAATAAGTCCTGTCTATGAAGATGAATTTTATGAAAATACTCAAATAAGTCGAGCCTCAACAATTGATGGAAGTCATATGGAAGATGAACTTATCACTCCTAAATTTAAGCCAAGCGCAAAAGTAAAAGCAGACTGTCAGGATGAAATAATAAATGAAAATGACGAATCAACAGTTAGCAGTACTGAACCAAGCTACATGTCAGTTGATGAAGACAGTGATTATAAGCCAGATTATGAAACTGATAGTCAGACTGATAACTGTAGTTTAAGTGATGCAACTCTAAACAGCGATAGTCTATTGGATAAAAAATATAATGATGACGATTCTGCTTTAGTTGTTAAGAAGAACATCCTTAAAGAAACCGAAAGTAGTAATGTTAGTCTTGATAAATTAAACAAAGAAATAGGTGATATAAGTGACATAACCAATGATGTGCCTTCTAAATTGATTGAGGAAACTAATTTAAAAGATGATATAAAGCAGAAAGTTGCAGAAACTATGCCAGAAGAACTATCAAATGGAGTTAGTAATGATTTTGATGTAATAAAACATAGTACAGTAGAAAGTATTAATCAATTAAATTTCCCTAATAATAAAATCAATGGGGATAAAATTGTGACAAACAGTGATGAAATTTCAAATCGTGATATTGTTGAAAGAATTACAAGGAATGGACCTATGAATGGTCTTATAAATGTTAAAGTCGATATGAATACTGTCAAAGAGATTCATATACCTATTTCTAAGTCTGGATTTAATGGTTTTCACAATGAAGATGCTTATGTAAATGGTGATGTAGATTTAGATACGATTTCAGTTCATTCAGAAGATAGTGTGACATCAACAAAATCTGAAAGTAAACGCAGGCTACGATCAAAGAAAGATAAAAAATCAGAAAATCCTTTAGAAAACGCAGAGTTTGCTAAATATTATGAACTCAGACAGGATGCCATAATGGATGAAAATCCTGAGTTAACTCAAGATGAAATTGTATCGTATTTGTATAAAACGTGGCTTTACGAGGAAAATACAAAATCTGATGATAAAAAAAACGATGATTTACGAGAGTTGAATTTAGTCAAAGGACTTAATCCTCAACCTGAACAGAAAAAGAAACCAAAAGAAAGGGATCAAACGAAACAAAGGAACTCCCATAAAAGGAACTTGAGCCTAAATAAAAATATAATGCAAAAATTCTTACACAGAAAGACAAGAGGCGAAAAAAAGATGATTTATACAGATGTGGATAGTAATTTTTATGTTAATGACCAATCTTCAGATGAAACCGATGATGTGCCATCACCGGCGTATGAACCACTAAACGATGATGATATACCAGAAATAACTCAGGTAATTACTACTGTGCAGGAGCAATTCCAAAGTAAAGAAACAGAAATTGCATTAGGAAATTCTATGCCTATAGAACCTCAAGAAAATAAAGATGTAAGTCAACTTACAGAAAAGAAAGACTTCGTAGACGTTAGTACAGAAACAAAAGGTGATAAAGTAACTGTAGGTACTGATGAGAAAAATAAAGAAATATCGCCAATCGATCCTTCAAATGCAGTACAAGTGACTTTTCCACAAGAACCAGAGAAAAGTAAATTTAATGAGGATTATGACGCTGATTCTATTGATTCGGAAGATAGTGAAGCACCGCTAATAAGATGTAAACTACGCTCAAAAGCTAAAAAGGAAAATAACTTCAAAGAAGACATTAAATTCAAAGACGAAGAAGCTGATACGATTTCCATAAATTCTGGCGACAGTGAAGTATCTATAACGAGGCGTAAAAAGAAGTTCCTTCCGAAGAAGGTCGAAAACGCACTAGAAGATCCCGAATTTGTCAAGTACTTAGAGCTAAGACAAGACACTTTGATAGACGAGAATCCACAATTGACACAAGATGAAATCGTCACATATTTATACCAAACATGGTTGTACGAAGAGAACAATAAATCTGAGATTAAGAAAAACGATGAAATAGAACAATCTTCTTTAGTAAAGGGACTCAAAGATTCCGTACAACAACCCAAAAAGGTTAAACGGAAAATTAAAACTGAGAAAGAAACGGAAAAAGACGAGAAAAAAGAAACTGACGACGATGTGGTAACGAAAGATAAGCCTAAAAGAAAAATAATAAAACCTTATTATAATGAAGAATTTTCTGATATTGAAGAAGAGCTTGAAGTGTTCTCGATATTTAAACCTAAGCATAAACAAATTTCTGAAAATGGAGAAGAAGCTGAAGAGCCAGTTCAGGAAGGAAATGATATTGATGAAGTTGAGCTTTATTTTGAAGAGCTGGCTCAACCGAAACCTAACGTGTTCAAAGGTCTCCTTAGAGAGAAAGTATGCGAAATCTGCGAGATAACTGGAAACTTAGTCAAATGTAAAGGCTGCAGTGGAATGTTCCATGTCGACTGTGTCAACAAAGAAGAAGTAGAAACCCCAGTTCCGACTAGAGGTAGAAAGAAAAAGAAAAAGTGTGGTCGGAAACCGAAAAACTCTGATGAATTTGACAACCAAGACGACAAATCCCAAGATGTTTCTGAAGATGCTTCAATTGAAGAAATACTAGAGACAGAAGCCGTACAGTGTTCAGTTGATGCAGAGACCTTAGAAGCTCAACTAGAAGCAAAAATGAAGGAACTACTTGAAGCGGAAAACGATAAAATCGATTACGATTCCTATTCGAGCGACGATGGTTGCGATTGGAGCGACACAATACCGGGCAAATGCGAGATCATTGATATTAAACTGAAACCTCGACGATCTAATGAAACAGATTACTCAAATTTCAAATGCAAGAACTGTCAAAAATACGATACACCCATATGCTTTGTGTGCAAATCTGCTGTGTCGAAAACCGAAGCGACTTTACGACAAAAATGCCATGTAGCACACTGTCATAAGTACTATCATTTGAAATGCTTGGATCACTGGCCTCAGACTCAGTTCAATGGGGGTGAACCTTCGAAGACTAATAAGAAAATTAATGAGTATTTTGAAGCTTTGACGTGTCCCAGACACGTGTGTCATACTTGTGTGTCTGATGACCCTAGAGGCTGTAAGACCAGGTTCAGTGGGGATAAGTTAGCGAGGTGTGTGCGATGCCCTGCGACCTACCATTCGTTCACGAAGTGTCTACCGGCTGGGACGTTGATTTTGACCGCGTCGCATATTATTTGTCCGAGGCATTATGAGCATAAGTGAGTGTTTTTGTTTCTTTTCTATTAATTTTGTCAATGTGAGGGTCTGTATGTTTGTAAATCAATAGCACGATCAATTGCTACTGTCACACGTTCGACGGCTACCAGCAGATTCGTCTGCGATTATGTCTGTAATTATCCAAATGGAACATACTCCCGAGATAAAGTATTCTATATTGATGTCCATCTGTAAACCTAAATTCATTTAAATTAGTTCAGCAGTTGAGGTTTAAAAACGTAACAAACAAACACACAGACAGTAACTTTATAATATCAGTCACATTTTTAATAAAATTATGGATCTAATTCGCAAAATCTAATTTTTAAAATGCTATTGTCTGAAAGAAAGCTTATCCTAGACGGTTGTGTTACAAATACACGGTGCCATTTTATTCGTCTTAAAACGGCAACCCACTTCATCTATCCAATGACAAAAAAAATTGAGTTAGTTAAAAAATTAAAATATTATTCATAGTCATGACGCATTACGTAGTTGAACCATACAGGAGCGAGCTCAGTTCGAGCCTTGTGTTGGAAAGACGGCGCGGAACGGAACGGTGATATTGTTTTGATATGTAAACATTATTAGCAGGGTGTTTCATTCATAATTCTAATTCTTTATTTGTTTTTATGAAATTCTTTTAAAAAAATGCGCCTAGAGGTAGTTTACGTCAGGTACGTTAAGGTGGAAGCTCCAGGGTAGCCCGCGAAATTCAAATATTTTTATGTATTTTGCAATTTGCCGGTCAGTGTGAAGCTGTATGTTGAACAGAATACGGTTCGCGATTGTAAAGAGCATTTAACTAAAGGATTATAACCATTTTAATTATCAATATAGCCTTCTAAGTTCATACAACTCGATCGAATGACTTATTCACGAAATAACGTTCAATCGAGTTCTATGAACTTAATATGCGTTACGGCCGCGAATCGTATTTTGTTCAACATACAGCTTCACACTGACCGGAAAATTGCAAAAAAACATAAAAATATTTGAATTTCGCGGGCTATCCTGGCGCTTACACCTTAAGTGGACCGTCTTTGTAAGACGTCTAAAATAGCACCCTATATACATGAAGTAAAAATACTGGGCGTGCATGTAGACCGCACACTGGAGGCAAGCTGTATGTAGTTGATACCCAATATTACAAAACTTCACAGATGTTTCCTAGCTTACTGTTAACACCTCCATTTTAACTCTCGACTCCATACAACCTACCCTAGTGAGCTTATACTCTGCCGTTGAAAAGGTTAACGACTTATAAAATGCCTTGTCTTTTCTCTACAACCCCAGGACCGGCAAAGTCCCGTGCCACGTGAACACAGGCTGGTGCTTCATATGCGCTCTGGGAGGCTCACTGATATGCTGCGAGTATTGCCCCACTTCCTTCCATGCTGAATGCCTCAATATTAAGCCGCCTGAAGGTAAGATTCTACAAGTCTTGACTAAGAAAAACGCAAGAATTAACAAATAAAAACATGTATCTTGTGTGGGAGCCTATGGGAGGGGATCCATTAAAATTTTATAATTTTTTTACTAAAGTTGTTATAGTAGCAATAGAAGTACATGCTTACTGTGTAAAACATTCAACTGTCTATCTATTTCGGTTTTCATAAGATACAGCATGGTGGATTTCCCGTCGAGTACGAAACCTAAAAACCTTAGTGGTTTTAAATGTATATCTGGTACTAGCTGCGCGAACCTTTTGCGTCAAATTTTTCATTAATGCTCCGCTCCAATTGATCGTAGTTATACCGCGTGTATCTGACATCGACGCACAAACGATTTCCATGGGTCCAGGGCATGATTCTGGACACCCCAGTGTTGGAATTTTTCGTCGGTTCTTTTCTCAGTTTTCATTTTTTTCAAGAGTACCACAAATAGGTATCAGCTCAGCTGAGCTGATATCTATTTGTGGTTTTATTCAGATTGCTCTTTTTAGTGAAAGTAGTTAATTAATTATTTTTTTATTAAAAATCTCATTGGGTTTGGTCAGAATAACGATTATGAGCAGTCTAAAGTGAAAAAACCTTTGAAAAAAATGAGAAAAAAGCCGACGTAAAATTCTAAGTCTAGGGTGTCCAGAATCATGCCCTGGACCCATGGAAATCGTTTGTGCGTCGATGTCAGATACACGCGGTATAGCCTTCCTTGATAAATGGACCATCCAACACTAAAATATTTATTCATTTAAAATAAAACTATGACATGGTATTTGAACTTCACAGCAGCTTCAGCAAGACGTTTGACGAATCAAACACGAAAGTTTGAACCAATGGTGAGGCGAGCCGTTATTAATAAAAGAAAAACACCGAAGTGTACAGAAAGCCACAGTAACAGCGCGTTACTGTTTTATTTGCCATAGAAATAGCTCTTACGTAACGTTTTTTTGTCACACAATTGAATAATGGGCTACTCTCCCCAACAGCTGCCGAATTGACATCCGCTGTGTCAGAACATAAACAACGCGGACGGTCACAAAAATGAAACAAATTTTCTTAACGCAACTCATCTCACAAGTTTTTAGGTCAAAAATTTCAACAGAAACGATTATGTCATACAAACATTTGCATAGACGGGAATTAAAACCTTGACCTTGTCGAAGCGGGACGCTAGCGAGCGACCGTGCGCCGATCATAGGTTCTTTAAACATGGGCACGCGATTGTATTCAAATTGGAGTTGACGTGTTTTTCGAATAGCAAAATGCTAGTAAAGAAAGGCGTTATCCCCTTTTTGGGGGAGTCGGTTAAGTAACTACTTTGACTTATTTAATAAAAAAAACTTTTTTTCAATTTTTATTGGTGGTACCCCCCAAAAATTCGAATCAGTCCATATCAATTTAATTGTTTATCTCCGAAGACAGGAGTAAAAAAATGTTGGAACATTTATAAAAAGCCTTTTTTGAAGTCTGTTAAAAATAAGAAAAATAGCGTCATTTAAAACTTCACATAATTATTTGATTTTGGCATTGCCCATATATCTACACACTTATTCGGGCCGGCCCGGTTCTGTCTATAGCACCCCTTATACAACTTACGGTTTTTAGGGTCCGCCAAAGGGTAACCAACAGAACCCTATTAATAAGCCTCTGCTGTCCGCCCATCCATCTGTCTTTCCGTTCGTCCGTCCGTCTGTTAGCGGGCTGTATCTCATGAACCGTAATAGGTAGAAGTTGTCATTTTCACAGATTGTGTATTTCTATTGCCGCTATTACAACAAATAATAAAAATTAAGGTATATGGTACGGAACCCTTCTTGTGCGAGTCTGACTCGCACTTAGCCGGTTTTTTTGCGACGTTGGGACCTTTTAGTCACAATGTAAAAATGGCCTTGGTCATTTGGTACATTTTGTACCGAACTTTTTTCAGTTATATGGCGAGCCCATGTTCTAATTTCAATCTACTTGTAAGGTTTTCTAAACTAACACTACTATACATACAATAAGATAATAATAAACATGTACATTTACTCCTCAGGTGGTTACATGTGTGAAGATTGCGAGACGGGCCGTCTACCGCTGTACGGAGAGATGGTGTGGGTCAAACTTGGACATTACAGGTTAGTTGTTATCTTGTAGAGTATTCGTGATGTGGCCCGCTGAGGACTGACTCCAACGCGTGGAGTCCGTCTGACATACCGCGTGTATCTGACATCGACGCACAAACGATTTCCATGGGTCCAGGGTATGATTCTGGACACCCTAGACTTAGAATTTTTCGTCGGCTTTTTTCTCATTTTTTTACTTTAGACTGCTCATAATCGTTATTCTGACCTAACCCAATGAGATTTTTAATAAAAAAATAATTAATTAACTACTTTCACTAAAAAGAGCAATCTGAATAAAACCACAAATAGATATCAGCTCAGCTGAGCTAATACCTATTTGTGGTACTTTTGAAAAAAATGAAAAAATGAGAAAAGAACCGACGAAAAATTCCAGAATCATGCCCTGGACCCATGGAAATCGTTTGTGCGTCGATGTCATATACACGCGGTATATAATAAGCCACACATTTTTGACTTATAGATGTCGCCGGAAAATAGCAATCCGTAAGGTTGTAATAAATCTTGATCTATAATATGAATCGCTGAATGTGTTTCTAAGCGCAAATCTCTTCTTCTTTTCTTGTGTTTGTTACTATTAGTAGAAGGCTATTTTATGTAAAAAAAAATAGGAAAGTTGCCAGTTGACGGGAGTGAAGCCGCGGGGGACAGCTAGTTAGATTATAAATTCTCTCGATATATTATGAAAAAATGATTTTGTATATAATAAATCCCACCCAATTTCAATAGTTTACAATTTCACGCGATATTTTACAATCTAACGGTGTTTGCCATTTTCCGGTGACATCGACAATCGTTATCGCTTATGCCTGGTTTACACGTATAAAGTAGATAACTGAATTTTAAGAACATAACTTAATACATGTAAACACACAATTTAGTAGCAAGTTGCAAGTAAAAATGTTGGTTAACAACTTAACAAATAAATTGGAAATTTGTCTTTATGGAGGAATGTCACTGTTCGACTTGCTCGTTGGGGATAAATTTGAGAGATTGCATTGAGAGTGTCGTCGGGCTTGGAGCTGCGGTGCGAGAGAGCCGGCCCGGCCAGCGGACACTGGCTTGCTCGGACACCACCGCGACGGAATACACTCTCGTCTAACGTTTACTAAATCTATATTTGTCCCAGACAGTTACGATGTTGTACCTACATTTTCTTCGAACTAAATCTGAATTGCTGTACTGGCCGAGCGGCAAAAGTTGTATAAAAATCCATATCTGTCGTGTTTTGCGGCCAAATAACAATAGTAAACTCATATATTCTGTCGTGTGATTTAAATATCGAACTGGCTTGCAAATAGAAAGCTGTATTGAAATAAAAAATGAACACTTTTACGCCAGAATAATTATTGTTGTTGGTTGTTACACACACACCACTGCCACAACTAAGCATTGATAGACGCATGTTACACTTTCGTCCATCAATGCTTCTTTTGCTGTCCGCTGCAGTAATGTACTAATATAGTACACTTTTATTTATCCACATGTTAGCATACATAGCCTATGACACTCACAAATAACGTGGCTTTCTATTAGTAAAAAAAATTAACAAAATCGGTTCAGTAGATCTGGAGTTTACCCCCATACAACCTCACAAACTTTACCTCTTTATAAAATTAATATAGATAACTAGCTGTCCCCCGCGGCTTCGCTCCCGTCAACTTATTTTCAAGGAGGAAATGTCCAAGGATATTTAACTGGCAACTTTTTTTTACATAAAAACCTTCTCCTGTTGATAACAAACACAACAAAAAAAGAATTGGCCAAATTGGTCCAGGCGTTGTTGAGTTATGCGCTTACCAACACATTTAGCGATTCATTTTTATATTATAGAAGATATAGAAGAAGCAATTCGAACAGTCAGTTTGCTTACAGCACCAGGCTTCTAAATACTTATGTACGAGTCGATACAATTTATTCACAGATGGTGGCCCGGTATAATTCTGCATCCATCAGAGATACCAGAGAACATTATGGCAGTGAAGCACAACCCTGGAGAGTTTGTCGTTCGGTTCTTCGGTCAATACGACCACTACTGGGTCAATAGGGGACGAGTCTTCCCATTCCAAGAAGGTTAGTTTTTCTTTTTAAATTTTTTTTTTACTCGTTTGGGTTCCTGGAGACCCGTTCCTTTGGTAGGCGTACGAGGGGCCGAAACCAACTCGCAGAGGCCCCGTTAGACATTTCAAATGTAATGGGGCACCAACCGGCGATTATCCCTGTATGCACTGTGAAAGTATTCCCATGGACAATCCCCGGTTGGAGCAGTACTATTGCAGAATATGGAAACAAAAGATGAAACACTATGGGTTTGGGTGGTTTAGTGGACTGATAATCGTTTATTATAGAAGAACTATTGACCCCTGCCTGACCACTAACAATATACACGGCTTTTTAATGGCAGGGGGTGACTTGTACACTCAATGAATGGGCCCCCGAAAACGGTCGCTAACACAAAGTGACGTAGCGCCAAGGAGGCAACATAGCCTGAGGTGCTAGAGGAGTGGAGAGGTATACCACGGCTATCAGGACAATCCCGGAAGTGCGGTCAAGATCCCTACCAGCATCTTACTGGATTATACATCCTTCTCCCGGGAGATTAGGTTCGTGGGGTCGCTACTGCCCAACCGTTCGTCACAAAAACTGCCTTGCGGATTGTATCTCTCTTTGTCTGGCCCCTCACCCTAGGTATGACCTAAGGTCTATCGGAACGCGCAAGCCCCACCACGACGTCAACGTAGAGATACTGCGGTAGGGTTTTACTATTATTATTAAAGCTCTTGGAAAATAAATGGGCCGATTTTAAAGCCTGCACTACATTACTCGCGAAGATACTTCGACGAAGTACTCGTCGAAGTTGAACGAAGTCCAAATTACGTTTCTAAACACTCGAGCAACCTCACTAGGAGCTCAGTCCCCCGGCGCCCGAACGATAGGCATCATGGATGACGTTCAAGTGGCAGCTACCGTTGCAATGTGTACTCTCGCATATTATAACTATGTGTGTTTAACTCTATTTACTACGGCTCGACGTGAACTGAAGGGAGCCGAGTAGTGTAGTAAGACGCTTCGTGTTCGAACTTCGGGACGCTTCGAGTCCTTTGACTCGGGCGTAGAAAGCAACAGCGACTGAAGACGCCCCATGCGAGCTGAGGTTGCACGAAGCGAAGCGAAGTGCCCTTCTATACTGTCTTATTCGACTTCGTAAGTAGTGTAGTGCAGGCTTAAGGAACCGTAATACGCATAAGCAAGAGACCTCTTAAAAGAGTTTCTGAGAGAAAGAATTTATCACTTTTTGTAGAAAACTTGAAATTGCTCTCATTGACAGGCCTTTTTCGAAAAAGTTTTTAACTTTATTTTAAAACTTAGGTAACTTGCCACCAATTTTAGAACTCCGCGCTCCTGCTGAGCAATTTCTTATCAAAGAGCTATCACATATATATCCCAACCTGGCAATCGAACCCCACTCTCAAAAGTCGCGTTTGCTACTACAAGACCAACAGCAACGGTGCAATAATACTGTATTTATATATTCAAGGTAACTAATCTACGATCTGTTTTGTTCAAAGGTGATTCTGGTCGGATATCAAATCAGAAGTCTAAAATAGACGCAGCTTTTACCACCGCCATGGAACACGCGCAGAGAGCCTGCGAAATCCTGAAAAGTAAGTTTGTTACCATTTTTAACCGAGTTCCCAAAAAAGAGGAGGTTCTCAATTCGGTTGTTTTTTATGTTTGTTACCTCATAACTCCGTCATTTATGAACTGAATTGAAAAATTTATACGTTATCGCGATCGAGTAGGTACGTTAAAAAACTCGCACTAATCCCTTAGAAGACACGCCAAGAGATCAAGCAGCGGTCATTTCTACCTATAGTGCGTTCCTCGCTTCTCGCTGATCGTCGGCGGTGAAGCAAGTGCCTAACAAGCAAATGTTCCAGGTGCGGCCCCAAACGAGGAAGAATCTCTGGACATAGCGTCGTCCCTGCTGCCGCCGCACTATGTCAAGCTGAAGGTCAACAAGCCGTGCGGCTCGCTCTGCGGCCGCAAGCTGGACGACCCTGAGAGCTCGCTCACGCAGTGCGAGTGCAACCCTAACGACGAGGACCCGTGCGGGGCTTACTCGCAGTGTCTGAACAGGTAAGAACATTTATAATGATAATGATAATATTTTATTTGCAAAAAACATGGTATACAAGATGGTAATATATATATAGAATACACTGGTAGGTTCTACATGTTTTGCTTCATGAATATGAGCGTGCAAAATTACATACATGACAACAACATACAACCACTGTCATCGTCCGATTTTATGCTCTAGAAACTCCTTGATACTGTAAAAACTATTAGCATATAACCATTTACATAATTTACATTTGAACAAACTTTTATTTAATATTTTAAATTCCTCTGGTATCTTATTGTATATCCGAACACACATAAACATGCAGCTTTGCATAAGGAGATCGCCGAGGAGGAGATTGCCGAAGTATTAGACGATTCACACATCATTCACGCGCTCCGATTTTTATTTTGGTACGCCGACGCGTAGTAGTGTGTTGTTCTAGGCGGGTTTACTAAACAAGATATTTGCTTAAAATGTTAAAATATGCGGCACTGCGCTCCGTTGCAAAGCGTGGATTTACATTGTTAAAAATTTCAGGTTAAAAGCACTAGAATTATTCTCCGAGGCATTGAGCATTATCTGCGGTCCCGTAGGCATCATAACTTAATCATCATAATAGAATAGTTAATAACGGGATTGCTGCCATGTACCTTTTTATTTGCGAGTTTTCGATGTGTCAGCACTGTTGCAAGCGCCATGATCACTTACTCCGTTTAAAACAATATATCATAACTAATGTAATGTTTTTATTTTTTTCTTATTTCACAGAATGCTACTAACAGAATGCGGGCCAACCTGCCGAGCGGGTGACAGATGTAACAACCGCGCGTTTGAGAAGCGCCTCTACCCCAAACTAGTGCCTTACAGAACGCCCAGCAGAGGATGGGGACTCAAGACCTTAGAGGATATTAAAGCAGGTAAGATTCTGCTGTGCGACAAGTTAAAATTCAACTTGTATGAGTTGACTTCCGTAAGCAATTCTACAGGTTGGTATAGTTTGAATTCATCGCCGTCAACGAAAGTATTCACTTGAGCGTTGTTTATTGTACGCTACATTTGAATTGATCATTTTTATAAAGTTAATGAAAAATGTTTGTTTTGAGTTTGATTTGGCCTATAAAATTATTATACTAGACGCCTAGAGGTATGTAGTTAATGTCGGGTACATTAAGTGGGCCACCTGTGTAAGACTGCTAAAATGGCACCGTGTGTTTTTTATTAAGATTAATTTTTGTTCATAAATTCACAGCTGTGAATAAATTAAGTAGTATTGGTAATCGGGATATAAATTGCATATCAAATAAATAATCGCCTATCAACACATACTCATTTATATTCTTTTTTACATAAATAACTTACTTCACTACAGATAAACTAAAAGTTTAACAAAACTCGATAATTCGAAACTATAAATCAATATGACATTACTTTTTTCCTCATAATGCAATACAGTTAAATTTATTTTTGTACAAAAATACTACATACATAGCATAAATACTGACTGCACAACAAATTTTCCATATTTCATAGCAAATAACTAGCGAGCGAAGCGAGCTCGGGACTTAGGGCACCCCGACTCGGACATGTTAGGTTAGATTGTTTTTTTTTTGTTTCAAACCACCCAGAGGTAGGAGCCCCGCAAAGCTCCGTCCACGACGCCTTTATTAGTATTGATTTGAAGCAAATTTAGAACCGTATTTAGAAAAACTGCTGTAAAAAATATAAAAATAGAAGCTATATTTAAAAGAAAAAGAGTTAACATGTATAATGTGCATTAAGATTATTAGCTGTGCATTGATGAAAAAGCATTTGCTTTAGGAAAAATCGCTGTGCGCTGCGAAAGTAAATTGTAGTGTGTTTAGTGATATTTTGAGTTGAATGTTTTGCTGTGCAATCAGTAATTTTAATGGGAATTCGGAATCTTATTCCACAGAAAAAGGATATTTTTTGATTTGCGTTTAAATACTACCCTTGGTAATCCATATTATACAACCGGCATATATTTTTTAATTTACAGGACAATTCGTAATAGAATACGTGGGCGAGCTGATAGACGAGCAAGAGTTCCGTCGGCGCATGGTGCGTAAACATGAGATCAGAGATGAGAACTTCTACTTCTTGACGCTGGATAAGGAGAGGATGATCGATGCTGGACCGAAAGGGAACCTTGCTAGGTAAGTTAATTGAGGAAAAGGTGTATTGACACAAAATATGAGTGTGCCCAAGAACTCCAAGACCTCATCCCACCGGCCCCCTTCTACCATCCTCGGACATCCAGACGCACTGTAACTTACCATCCCTACCTTGTTGCTATTCCACCAATTCGCACTAAGCGTTTCCAAACGTCTTTTATAACGCGCACAGCAAAGGAGTGGAACTCTCTGCCTGCGTCTTATTTCCGAATGCTTACAGCCCTAATCTCTTCAAAGTTAGAGTGAACAGGGTCCTTCTGTGTAAGATCGCTCCATCGTACACTTTGTCTCTGTAATCTCTGACCAAGAATGGAGTCAAGAGCATTTATTTCATGCTGTTACAGATGTTTCCGCATTAAGTCAAGTTATTAAGTCCGCAGTTTTATTGCTTTTAGTCCGTCAGTTAGATATATTGGACACATAATTTTTGATGATTTCCATCCGCTTTATCCAGTTCTATGCAGTGAACAATGCAGAGAGCAACGAAGGGGGCTATGCTCGGGGTTTCCTTGCGTGAATGAAGATATCCGCAGGAGAAACAAGGTTACTGTCATAGTGCTAAGAATCGCCATACTTAAGTGGCAGTGGGCACTGCACTTTGCTCACAGGACAAATAGTTGCTGGGGCCGAAATGATCTGGAGTATGTCAGTCTGCCACAAGTTTGTCCGAAGTCTTGCGGGTCTAAAAAGGCCACTTCAGCAGAATCATGTTAGAATCATAATATTAACCACACAACAATCTGTTCATTTTCATCTTTATTGCTCAGGCAACAGGTTCAAGGTTGATTGGGAAAATTTGACAGTGTCGGGTAGCGTGATGTGCTTTCTGATTCTGCTGAAGCAGCCTTTTTAGGCCATCTGGTGAAGGCCGCGGGAATGCACTGGATGAGACAAATAAATAGTAACACATTATGTTCAATTACAGGTTCATGAATCACTGTTGCGAGCCGAACTGCGAAACACAGAAATGGACAGTGCTAGGCGATGTTCGGGTTGGACTGTTCGCGTTATATGATATACCAGCAGTAAGTATTCCATAATTATATATATATATTATGGTTTTTTTTTGGCTTTCTGGTGCCTAAGGTCTCCTTTTTTGTATGTGTTTATTAGCTGTAAGTCCTCCATGTACTAAATAAATAATTTATAATCTAAGATTCTAGGCTAGGCTGCTATTGTATGCCAGCGTTGTGTTCGAAAGAGTCACTGTAGCCCTGGACTGCAAAGGCCATTAGGAAGAACACGGGTGGGTCTGTCAGTAAGTCCGACACTGTCTACCGTTCCGCTCAAAGCGGGAGGAGTCATTTGAAGATTACCCATCCAAAAAAAAGACTACTGTAAGCCAGAATCATACTTCTGCTAGGATATGACCTTCCTCCATGACACCGTAGCGACTTCGATCTTTTTACACGACTGCCCAAAAAGGAGTGTTAATTTTCTCAGGATTCTTGTATGTTTGTTTGATTCTGTATTTCTTTATTTCGCAATATGTATGTGGGTATCCACTATATCCTTCCGTTCTGGGCGGAGCAGAAGGGAATGTCAGACTCTTACTGACTAAAACCCATCCGTGTTCCTCCTATGCGTTCCAGGACAGCGGTGACTCTTTTTCAACAAATTCCGCAATCCTGGCGGAGTGGATTCTCACTATTAGAATCTTTGCGTTATCTCGTTAGCATAAACTAGTGTCCATTATTTTGTACAATGATAACAAATTTTGTTAGAATTCAAACTGTTATTTCTATGTTACAGAACAGTGAAGTGACATTCAACTACAACTTAGAGTGCGCGGGCATTGAAAAGAAACGCTGCATGTGTGGAGCGAAGCGATGCTCCGGATATATTGGCGCTAAACCTAAACAAGTTAGTTGATATTACCTACTACCTTACTAAAACATGTTGTACAAACAAATTATAGATATAGTATAGTACCTGGCTCGAGTCGTAGGCACAGACTCGTGCCGGCAGGAGGGTGATCTTGCCAATGTACGGTGGGCAAATCTTGCTAACTCAATAGTTGATGAGCATTGACTGACGAACCAATAACGTGAAGCGTCAAAGCCTTCGTTGTCAAACCGACCAATGGAGAGTGTGCTCACGACTCGTGCCGGAAATTATACCTAATGTCTGGTTTCTGAGGTTTTATGGGTCATTTCTCTATCCGTTAACGAAATCAAAATGCCATTAGTTGGTTAGTCGTTAATGGACAAATAAACGACCGATAAGGTACCTCATAAACCGGGAATTAAATATGATTTACAAACCTTTTTTTAAAAAGGCTTGTTACCAAGCATATAGTACATAATTCTTAAAACATCGGCTATCGTATTTGTAATGTTGTGTCGCGTTTTAAAAAATCTCACCCTTCAATTGTGGTGGCAAATACTGTTTGTGTATTGTGTATCTATCACTTTTCTGCCCGTCGTATCGAGATTCCAATATGCGCCAACATCGTTGCCTACAAAGCCATCCAAATGGTTTGTAAAAAGAACTTATTCTTTTTATGAACAAATGGTCATGGGTTTATTTTCAGAATGTAAACATTCTGAAAATAAACCCATGACCATTTGCTCGGCAACCGGACTTTCAAATTTAAAACCGTCAAAACTAACACAACACCCTTCAATTTCCAGGACGAATCTCAATCAAAGAAACCAAAAATCCACGGCAAACGGACATACAAGAAAAGAAAAACACAGGAAGAGTCTCCTTCGACCAAAAACAAACCAAAACGTCCAATAGGCCGCCCACCAAAGCCGAAAGAGCTAACAGAAATAGAAAAAGATCTCCTTATCATTAGAAATGCAACCAACGGCATTTCTAGCGACGAATCTTCCAGAAGTATGAGTTCGGAATACGAAAGGAATCCTAAAGCATTGAAAAGGAAAAGAGTCAGCTTTTCTACTGAAGAAATTATCCTCTATGATGGTTCTGAATCGCCAAGTGTGAAGAAACATAAGACGGAAGAAAAGACAGATGTCGGCGATTGAGTCTATGGTATAGTCGTTACAAATCGGGAGCGTACGTGTGACGTATGTCATCGACGCGTTCGCGGAATGCAACAACTATGTTGGTATGTGTTGGTGCGATGTGTGTTGGACTTTTGAAGTGTAATAACACTAGTGGAATTATATAGGCTGATTTAGAATTGGAGTTACTAAATAGTGTAAGATGGATTAAGTCTTTTTTTTGCCTATCACGCACAATTTTTGTTTCGACTTCATAAAAGATTAGCTGTAACATTTCTGTTGTGATTTAGCTTAATTTTAAAAAGAATGTACTTGGTTAATCATCATCAAGTGATAAAAAATATTTTGGCACATAGTACAATATAAAATTATATAAAAAAAAACTAGTTTTTGCGCGCGACTTCGTGTGCGCGTATTCCGCATTTCCCATTCTCGTCGGAATGTCGGGAACCCTACATGCTAAATTTTTCTTATGACCAGTACTGCCGTCATACGCAGAAAGGACATATCTACACAAAACGAAGTAAGAAACTTCCGACATTAACTAATTGCATTAAGGTCGGAAATCGATTACTTCGTTTTGTGTACAAACGTCCTTTTTTCTTATGATGGCAGAGTAGTTTCGGCTATGCGTTGTCTGTCAGTCAATCACTCAGTTATGGGAGAGTTTTAAATATATCCATGTGAGCACTGAGCACCATGGTTAAATCGTTTAGCGGGACAATAACGATCCAATCTATACTAATATTATAAAGCAGAAGAGTTTGTTTGTTTGTTTGTTTGGTTGAACGCGCTAATCTCACGAACTACTGGTCCGATTTGAAAAATTCTTTCAGGGTTAGATAGCCCATTTATCGAGGAAGGTTATAGGCTACATATCATCACGCTATGACAAATAGGAGCGGAGCAGTAATGGAAAATGTGACGCAGACGAAGTTGCGCGGGTCAGCTAGTTTAGATATAAATGTTCTTAGTTGTACAAGCAGAAATACACAAGTCTTCCTAAATTTATCGCTCAGCGTGTCTAAAAAGGTTACTTTCGCAGAATCAGCCAGCACATCAAGTTACCCGTCACAAATTTCCCAATCAACCTTGAACCTAATGTGTTAGAGATAAAAATGAAAATGCAACTTGAGAGATTGTTGAGTGGAGAACCTAATATGATTTTACTAAAGTGGCCTAAACTCTAGACCCGCTGCTTCTTAAGAAGATATAGGGGAAAAGTGAATGACCGCTTTTTTATGCTAAAACTTTGCAACTATACTTAAATGTGGATATAATTTACTATATTGATGAATAATGCACATAGTGAAGTCGAATTTGACTTCAGGGTATAACTACCGTCATAAAAAGGACGTATCAACGCAAAACGAAATAATCGATTTCCGACCTTAAGGCATTTTCTTAACGTGGGAAATCGGTTTCTTCTTTTTGTGTAGATACATCCTTTTCCCTTATGACGGCAGAACTTTGTCCCAAACTACTTAAACAACATGAACACATCACACTTTGTTTACTGTGTTCCCATTGGTTAAAAGTTTAGCCCTAAGTAATACTTGTGTAACCCGAGTTTTAACTATAATCGGATTCTATATATTATACAAGCACAAGGAGTATTTTGATCGCTTCGACGACGCACGTTTTCCGAACGCGCGTTCACGGCGCTGTAGATGACCAAAAAGCAGTACTTTCTGAATTTCGTTCTCGTTAGCGCGCGTCATCTGCACGGGCACCGTCGACAAAAGAAAAATATTGGTCAAACTACAGAAGTACAGTAAGCTTCATAGCCAACCTTATGAACACATCAACTAAGCTCTATCAAAGATTGTGTTATTGTAAATATTTAGCATAGCCCTTAGATTAACGTAAGTCAGATAGTCTGACGCAAATAACGCCTTTATTTTAGTAACATAAAGTTCATAATAGTGTAACAAACGTTCGTCGAGTTGTAAAGAGCAATTCGTTGTTGGAATGCCAAATTTTTCAGGCTAGAATTAGACTAAAAAGCGTGTTTCTTTGTGAAAAAGTGATTCTGTGATGAGAATAGGTTTTTTCCTAGTAATTTGTAATATTATGTGTATCTAAACAAATATATTGTTACCCGAAGACGTATGCACTGGGGTTTTGTCGCGACAGAATAATTAAGTTGAATAAAATATTAAACTTACATTATTTAGTTTGATTGTTTTAACACGCTATGCTGCTGATCCCGGCTGTCATTTGGAGATCTTTGGCAGTCAGAAGCCAGAAAATCTGACACCAGTCTTGCCAAGGAGTACCGCGTTACCCAGTTAATGGGTTGTGGAGGTCTGGTAGGCAGCCGCTCCACGTAAAATACTGGTATTCAGCTGAATCCGGTTTGTCTGGAAGCCGACCCCAATATAGTTGGGCAAATGCTAGGCAGATGATGATTTAGTTTTATTGTGGATTCATTTTAATAATGATAAATTGAGAGTAAGACTGACTGTCCACTGAAGCGGAGAGGACAGGAGCGGTGCGGAAACAGGGATTTACGAACGATTTTATTACTTCATACATACTAGGGCGCGGCAGCAGAGCGGCGGAGCGAAGCGAGGAAGCGGAAAAAACTCTGCCATCCGTTCAAATTACTCGTTGCGTGAACTCCAAACTAGCTCTTCTCAGTCCGCAAACCCGCTCCGCACTACCTCGCTCCGTAACAATGGACAGAAATAGTCCGCAACTCCGCTCCGCATTCTCCCGCTCTCCGCAACACACCCTCGCTCCTCGTCAAAGCACTTGCCGCCTTTGGCCACGTTTCCACCTGCAAACCAGCTCGCCTGCAAGTTGCTTTACATGGCGGGCTATGGAGTTAGGGACTACTCACACTTATTCAACTCCATTCGCTTTCGCTGAATGGTTTTGGTCACGCATACAGTTCTGCTTCTATCAGCCACGTACAGCGTCTTAAGAATGAGAAGGCGGCAGCGACAGAGCAGCACTGGAGTCTTATCTACAGCAGTCGCATGATAATAACACATTTGTCCTCATTTTATACTTGTTTGCCGCGAAAGCTGAACAGGTAGATGCGGAAAGCTGAACGGATGCGTACGCGTCTCCATACAAAATCGTTGTTTTCTATGTGCATAAGCTGAATAGAGCTAAATAAGTGTGAGTAGTCCCTAGTTTGATCAATCGCTCGATACTGCCCCGCATTTTTATTTTATTGAACTTGCATGCGAGTTGCTTGCGGGTGAAAAAGTAGCTTTAGTGTGTTTTTCCACCAGAGATTTTGTAGCGAGGGATGAGACCGTTAAGACGTAATAAAATCGCTTAATTTACCTTTCAGGCACATTTCAGGTGAAAACGCATCCTTAGCCTGCTCATCACAATAGCTCAAGTTTTTAAATACTTTTTTTTTGCCCTCTACCCTTTTTTGTGTCATCAGAAGAACTGCTATTGAGGAATTCAAACGAAATTTCACAATATTGTTCTATTTAACGCAACTAAAGTAACGTTAACCAGTGCTCAAACCATCTTTAACGTAATCGTAATTTATTTGCGTGCGTTAACTCTTGACATATTGTGAAACGACTCAATTTTTAGGGTTCCGTAGCCAAATGGCAAAAACGGAACCCCTTATATGTAGATTCGTCATGTCTGTCTGTCCGTCCGTATGTCACAGCCACTTTTCTCCGAAACTATAAGAACTATGCTGTTGAAACTTGGTAAGTAGATGTATTCTGTGAACCTCATTAAGATTTTCACACAAAAATAGAAAAAAAAAAACTTTTTTTCATCAAACCCATACGTGTGGAGTATCTATGGATAGGTCTTCGAAAATGATATTGAGGTTTCTTATATCATTTTTTTTCTAAACTGAATAGTTTGCGCGAGAGACACTTCCAAAGTGGTAAAATGTGTCCCCCCCTGTAACTTCTAAAATAAGAGAATGATAAAACTATGATTTTTTTTATACAAAACGGGGAAACTCTTGGCCCAAATCTCACCTGATGGAAAGTGATGATTAGGCCGAAGATGGAAGCGAGTTTCACCCGGAATCCTCTTACACAGAGGAACTGGCTTTCATACCTCTAACTGCCGGAACATGTTGTGTTCCGTAACAACTATGCTGTTAACATAGTTGTTATGGCGACAGACTTAGACATGATGGTGGTAGCTTAATTGCCAGGCGGACTTAGAATAAGTCCTACCACCAACCAAACCGAGCAAAAAATTTGCCTCCGCTGGGAATCCACTAGACCACGATGATGAATAAGTATTACCATGTAAACTACCAGCGAAAATTGGTTTGAATGAGATCTGTACTTAAGTAGTTCTTTTTTAATACGTCATAAATCGTAACTTGTGCTTATAATATAATACCTAAAGGTTTGTACGGAACAATCGGTGCGCGAGTCCGACTCGCACTTGGCCGGTTTCTTTTATCTAACAATAGTTAGCACCATTAAAATACTGGTATTCAGCTGAATCCGGTTTGACTGGAAGCCGACCTCAATATAGTTGGGAAAAGGCTAGGAAGATGATGAGTTAGCACCATTTGAACGTTTACGCGTTCGTAAGTGAACGTGAAACAACCCGTCCTTAGACATACGTGTATTCATGAAGAACGGCTAAGCGGTTTACTAGTACAATTCAAATAAGTGTGACGCTATATAAGTTGTGCAGGTTGGTACAAAAAGTTTAAAACACTGTTTCGGCCTACACTAACTTCGTGATTCGGCGCTTGTAAATAACCCATTGATTCTGGCTCCGAATCCCGGGCTAGGTATACTAATTCGGCTTTTCCATTAGGGAAGAACTCGACGGCACGATTGGCGCAATGGTTGAGCGATCGGGTACTGCGCCGCGTGTCGTGGGTTCGATTCCCACACGGAACATATTTGTATGGCCTATAGATAGTTGTTCCGGGTCTGGCTGTTTGTATATGTGACTTTGTATGTTTGTAAACGCACCCACGATACAGGAGAAATAGTGGTCCACCTAGTGGTCCACCTAGCCCACGTTTAAAAAAAAAACAGTGCATGTGTTTGCGCAGACACTTGTTCACTATATTTTTTTCCGTATTATCTAATACTTCTCCGTAGAGATGGACATCTTGACCGAAATTCGGTTGGGAGGACTTGTTATCGAATAAAATACCATAACATAATTATTAATAAACTTCATTGTTAAAACTGCGTCGAAATTCTAACAATTTGTATCATAAAAGCAAGCGTGCAAGTAAAATACAAACAACATACAATAGTGTATAGAATTCTGTATCGCCTCTCGTTCACCATGGACAGTAATTTGTATCGTTTTTCGAAAAGAACATCTGTACACCATAGGAGCTGAAACAGATAAAATGCCATTCATGATTGAGGATTGAGGTAACTCATGGCTTTGTGCGATAGAGTCACCGCGGCCCTAGGGGGCTACTCTAGTTGCGGACGTATCGCCCAACCACTAAGAATTCGTGTCGTCATAATTGCTAGGGCCCTTTTCCTGTCATACGAGTTTTCTCCCGTGCGCGGATCTGGTCCAAATGCGGGTGATAGCACGCTCCTGGCCACACGTAGGACAAAGATTTCGTTTGCCGCTGCAGTGTCGTGCGTGTCACCACCACTAAACACGTGACCGGTTGCACGCATGGCATATGAAGACTATGACCATGCGTGCGATCGGTCACGTGTTTCATCGCATCGCATCATAGTAAAAAGAACACTGAATACAGAAGAACGCCGCCCGCATGACAAGAAAATATTACTGCAGCGTCAAACGAAATTTTTGTCCTGCGTGTGGCCAGGAGCGTGCTACCACCCGCATGCGGACGAGGCCCACCCCCGGATGAAAACACGCATGACAGGAAAAGGGCTCTATTTCGGGTTCGGGACTCGTAAGTAGGGATCGTAAGTTGTCCGCAGCTGGTACGAAGTACGTACCAGCTGCGGCTTACGATTAGAATACGCCTGACACTAAGCCCGAAAGTGCGGACTTCGGACTTAGAGAGTAGCCCCACGGAACGCAAAGGGCATTAGGAGGAACACGGGGCGCTTTTAGTCGGTAAAGACGCGAACCCACCGCGGTGCACGCTATCCACGGCCACGCGGCGCATTTTAGCTGGGTTCATTTCTTTGACAATGTGGGTCTTCGTTCCCATTGAAGTAGATATACGCTACATGCCCACGACTATGTACAACTGTAGCGTGGCCCACCGCGGCACACGGAGAGGCTACGCACGTTTAAGCGTTGAGCTACGTGGGCGCTATATTCGAGCAAGCCACGTGTGTGTCAATGACGTTACTTGATGCGTAGCGTGTTCGTGGGATGTAGTGAAAAATAATCACATACATTTTCATGCAAGACGAAGCCTGACACACGTGCGTAGCCTCTCCGTGCGTTGCGACATGCGGTGGGATCGCATTTAAGAGTCTGAAACTCCCTTCTGCTCCGTTCAAACAAGCAAAGCAAAAAAGTAACTATTTCTTAATATTAAAAGCCGGATCAGTCGGTATTCGACAGCAACGCTTGCCGAGTTCGGTATGTTTAAGGGAAGGGTGACCATTACAAACCGGTCCTCGCCGCGGAAAGCACGATAAACCGTTGGTCCCGTCTAACATTTTGTAGACCAATGACAGCCGATATAGATAGTCAGAGGCCAGAAAATCAAAAAAGGCTAGGTAGATTTAACTGAATCACTTGCCACAACATGGCAGCCTGTCCGCGGGTACGAATGCGAGCCGAGTATCAGAAACAAGATGCGGAAAGTTCCCCATTGGAAAGAAAGAGAGGACCGAGTGGGTGTAGAGTTTAGTAGCCTACTGGCTTATTTATGCATTTCCATAATATATGCGTTCCATAATATTATGCGTTCCATAATATATGCGCGTGAAGTCGGTCTACTGGCGTTTGCAAGCGCTGACCCGAGAAAACGCTCCGCGATGGTTCACTCGGACGTTTTAAGACTTTGTTGAACCGCTAAGAGCAAGCGTTTCATTGAGGTGTAAACTCTAAAAAGCATAAAAAGAAAAGCAAGAGACGGATACTTACAGCACCAAAGATAGCGCAAAATATGCAACCACTTTTGAGGCCAAAACTGAAGTTATGACTATCAGGATCATTGACGTCCATGAATCTTTTAATCATTTTTATTTTTATCCTCGGATGCAAATTTCTTGGAGAGGAAAATGGATACTCTTAAACAGTAAATGAAAATTTTTTGATAGCAAATCCTTGAGAAGTTATGGTTTTTAAAGCAGCATTCAGCGAGCATTTCAAAAAATGTATCGCTTATTAATATTTCAAGAGACGTACAGAAAACATAGCAAAGACCAGCAAAGACTAAGTAGACTGGTAGACTTGAATCTCCTACCATAGTTTTTATTGAAGAAGTTTGACAATATTTTGTTTATGGTTAAAGTTTCGTTATCTACCAAGTAGTCTTCAAATTAAATACCTACATTTAATGCACTTTAAGGTGAATGCTCCAACCAGCCCGCGAAATTCAAAATTTCTTGCGTTTTTTGCAATTAGCAGGCCAGTGCTAGGTTGTATGTTGATTAAAATATTATTCGCGGCTGTAAGACGTATGTAGTTACAGAATTATGATCATCAAAATCACCATAAGAGCGAGGCCCCATTAGTGCGTTGCGCTGCGTTGCGTCGTCGCTGCGTCGTTTTCCATATATTTTTTATGACATGCCCCATTAGACCGTTGCGTCGTCGCGCGCGACGTTTCAACGGATAGACGGACAACAGACGAAGCGGGAGGGAGGGTGATGCGCTGCGTTGTCGGGGCTCCGCTGCGTCGCCGGACAGTGATCCTCTGGACTGCCTCAGACCATCAAAAAAAAGATGACGGCGCACCGCGAACAAAACAGTGAAGCCACAAAACCGTGCTGATGCAAGTAAACACACTCGCTTAGGCACACACCTGCACTCCATGCTGATCGCTCTTAGTACGTCACGAGTCGTCGTCTAGTGAACAATTAAAAAACTGAATTTAGACGCAGCTGCGACGGCGTGCAAACCCTCTTGCGTTGCGTTGGCGCAGCGTCAACGCAGCACAGGTGTGGCATACAATGCGTTGTTCCGTTGCAATGACGCGACGCAACGCAGCGCAACGCACAAATGGGGCCTCGCCCTTACAACCCTCCAAGTCCATAAAGGTCTAGGAACAAAAAAAAACAGAAAAAGTCATTCCTAGAGCTTTATGAACTTAATTAGCGCGTTGTATTGATGATTTTGTTGATTACACTGACAACTTAGGACTGAATGTCTACTGGAGCGGATATATATTAACCAATGAAATTGCATAAAATCAGTCACTGAGATTTTATGCATTTCCATTGGTTAAAATTTCTCCACTGCTCTCCTTTCCGCTCCAGTGGAAAGTCAGCCTTGGCATTGTGGAAAATATAATAGGTAGGTACTCAAACAAAAGGTACTCAAGCAAAACCGAGACCGATAGCTAAAAAACTTTTTTCATGACCAAAAGGTAGGTTAGAGCACAGACATATAAATAGTAGCAGACCAAACATTAATACGTAGATATATTTTTTTATATGGTATGATTCTTTATCCTTTTTTTTCTAAGTGACAATTCATAAGCATGTCTCGTTCTGTCACGTGTTGTCACACTGACTCATACATAGACAAAATTTGACGCGTAGCTTGTCTGCCATATTGATAAGCATCAAATGTTTTTCAATCGCGTTTAAAATTGATAAAATATTACTTGTTTGGGACATAAAACACACGAGGACGGTAAAATAATATGGTGAAGTGCTGTGCGTATCGCTGTGACAGTGCTAGCTACCACAAAACACCTGGATTGACCTTTCATCGGTAAGTTTTGGGAAATCTTAGTGCTTTCTTTACTAAATTCAAATGTTTCCATACTGTTTATTCGTATTTTACATACAGTTTTTAACAAAGATGCGATTTGTCTGTACCGTTATCCTACAACTAAAGAAATAAACCATAACAAGGACAAAATAGTCAGAAAGTGGCATCAAGTGACAGCTCAAGTACCTGTTCAATTAGTCAGGGACGAATTAGGCAACAAAGACGAAACTTTTAGTAAATTGCATTTGTTGTATGTATTTATGTAAAATATTTATTTCCATTGAATTATCAAATAAAGCCTCAGTTTAATGTATGATGTTTTATTCTTTTTTGGTGATACAATTCCAAAATACCTGTAGTAGTTTCAGTGTATGTACACATGTCATGCTAATATTAAAAATAAATTATAAAATCAATATTATGTTACCCAGTGTCTGTGTTATGGAGAACATGAACATAGGCATATGTATAAATACAGTATAGGCTACTCACATAACGATGAATTTTCATTCAGCAGGCAATAATTGAGCATACTAATATTTTTCCAGGTTTCGCAAGGATGAAAGTTTACGGAATGCCTGGATTAAAAACCTGAAACTCCAGGATTGGCAACCAAGACCTTCAAGTGTACTTTGTTCAAAGCATTTTGAGAATCACTTGATCGATCCCAGCGCTTTTCGAACAACATTACGTCCCAGAGCAATTCCTACACTGTTTACCGAATTTACTCCATATGTAAGCATTATGAGAGTGTAAGATAGAAGAGTGTCCCTGGAGTTTCTTGCACGTTCTTCTCCATAGAGATCTACGCTTTGGAACGTGCAAATAGCTTCAACTTTTTGGACAGACCGACCTTGACAATTAAAAAGTGCCTGTAAATGGTTTATTTGAAATAAATGCTTGAATTTTGAATTACATACATTACTTTTATTTAAAAAATCCTGATTTATTCCTAAACTAGCTTCCAGGCATACTAATACCTTGACTCTCGGTTCTACAAAACATGGCATGCGGGTTAATGACTGCAGTGCCAGTTTTTCTAGCTGATACTGACGTCCGTCAATGGTTTGTAAACACCGTCAAAAGATAAAGAGTGGACTGCTGCCCATCGTCCTCTTAAAATATTCCCTTAGTCGCCTTTAACAATAACCACGGGAATAGAGGGTGGTTCTATTCGTTAAGACTATTGATGAGTAATCTATATTTCATGTACCCAGAGAATATAGATTTTCAGGGATTTTCAGAATATCGTTAGATAACACTGGCAACCGGTCCTAATTCGGCCCTGTAATGATATCATTCCCTAGGTGTGCGTAATGGCTACGCAAATTTTAGCGAATGTTTGGTCTGCTACTATTTATATGTCTGTGGGTTAGAGGTACCTACTATAGGCACCTACTTACTATTGCCATAAATTCGAAGACTTAGGTATGACATCCACTAAACTGCACTGGGCCCAGGTAATGGGTTGTGGACCTTTCACAGAAAGGAGTCCTGTGTAAGACATTAGGAACTTCATCTTGCAGGGCAGCGAAATGGTTCGAAAGATTTAGGTACACAGGTATTTCAGTCAGTAAGAGTCTGACACTCCTTTCCGCCCAGAGCGGAAGGAGTGATTTAAAGATTTTCCATCCAAAAAAAGGGACCCAATCAATATTCCGATGAGGTCCAGAAGTCCTAAGTTTTATAAGATGGTGATTTAGTCACAGTTTTCTCAATCGGACAAAGGAGAATATCCGTGACCACTGGATAAACCTGCGCTAACCGCATCCAGCGAATTTCTTCAACATTCACTAAGTTTTTCTTTTTTTTAATGGGTTGGCTCTTGACTCTAGTACCAGTCTTATAGTAGTACTCTATGGACTCTAGTCTTAGTCAGAGATGACAGAGACTAAGTCTACAATGGAGCGAGCTTACCCAGAAGTATCCTGTTCACTCTAACTTTAGAGATACCTTCTCTAGAGATAAGGGTTTAAGCATTCGGAATCACAGACGCAGGCAGAGAGTTCCACTCCTTTGCTGTGCGCATTATAAAAGACGTTTGGAAATGCTTAGTGCGAATCGGTGGAATAGCAACTAGGTAGGGATACCTAGTAAGTTTCAGTGCGTCTGGATGTTCGCTGGTAGAAGGGGCCACGGCCGGTGGGATGGGAGTTCTTGGACACACTCACCGACAAGCTGACAAGTCTAAAACTTCTCCAATTCAAGTATGAGATAGGTACTTAGCCTGCGTGCATTCCTGTAGCAGTGGGCCATCTACGGACTTTTCTTCTACAGTGTGTCTGTCCGCGACTTTTATACCTAGGCTCTACTCAAATCTATAGCTTAGGCTCGTTCTGCTTAATGCTGAGGTGTCCAAGGATGCTTTGCGAGGGATGTATTAGGTAATAACCAGCAGTGCAATTCTGTAAGCATGTCGAAGTCAAAACTAAGGCGAAGTGAACGACAAGTGAACTGTCAAACCATATAAACAAGATGGAATGATAAAGTAAAATCCCTTGCGCTGAGGCTAGGTAAATGGAGCGATTTGGTTCACCAACACCCCTCGCTTCGCATCCTCGCACCTCTCTGATGGAAACGCAGCCTTAGGGTCAACACCCCCTGCTCCAAATAAATTATAAGCGGACCGTCTAATTTAAGATACAAAAAAATCTAGAAATCTTAAAATATAAATTAAATTATAGGTAACGTCAATCGCAAATCTTAATAAAAATAAAATTCCGAATTCCCTTTGAAAGGCATTGAGTTGAATGGAAGATGATTGTCAAAGAGCTCATTTTAATCATACAAAGGGACATAATAATTTATTTCTAGGTGTTCTTGTGATAACCATCACCTAAAGCAATGCTGAAAGTGATTCTTTTCATCATTCCAGACGAAAGGCGTCTAATGCTGGATATAGGCCTCAACCTAGTGTCGCCACATCGACCGGTTCTGTGCGTTTCGCATCCAGCAGATTCTCGCGGCCTTCACCAGGTTATCAATCCCTCATTTTTTTAAAATCATCAAATAACACCTCAAGCTCTGGGCGGGGCGGAAGGAAGTGTCAGACGCTTACTGACTAAAACACCCATGTTTCTCCAAATGGCCTTTGCGTTCCAGGGCCGCAATGCAATGATATTTTATAATGAGTCTTTCGACCAAATTCCACAAAAAATAGTTTTACAAAATCAGTGTCACTTGTTTAGTATTAGCTTTAGATTCCATCTCATATTTTTCTTAAATTTTCTGTAATTCTCAAACCAGTACAAACATAATATTTACGAGTTCATAAGGAAGCTGAGTCGCTATCGGCTCACTACCCAATTTCCGGCGCCGACGGGTTTTTGATGAGATGTAACGTACCTACCTATCTTTCTATGTACAATATAAAATATGATTAGGAAATCCTATTTATCTTCCTGAGACGTTCATATTTGTACTTGAAATTGTATATTGTAAGGGTTGGTGCACAAACAAAATAGGTAATACCTACAAAAATCTCGTGTCACAGTGTTTGTTTTCGAACGCCTCCGCAACGGCTTGATCGATTTTTATGATATTTTGTGGGTACATTCAGTAGGCCTGAGAATAGGCTGGCATTTTTTTTTTGGCTTAAAAATGTTTGCCTGGTCAGCTAGTTAGGTATAAATATAAATATAAGGAAATCGAAATTGAGTATTAAAAGCCTCGTGTGTCCGTAAAAGATTGATGGACAGGCGGCGTGATTTATTTTTTAGGATGGGAAATTATGAAATCCGCTCTAGGTGGAGCGGAAGGGACTGTAAAACTCTTACTGCCGTCTGTTTCTCGAAATACCCTTTGCGTTCCAGGGCTGCGGTGAACCTTTCGAAAAATTTCACAAACCTGGCAGGCCCTAGTGGTTCCCGTCTACCTGCTATGCTGACATCTCCTGAGGCGCGAGTGGAACACAACGCACCATCGACCCGGGCATGGTTCTTATCGTCCGCAGGCCGGAACGGCGTAGAACCCTCGGTTTCTGTATTGAGTACCATTTGAATTTATGGACTTTACAAACTCTATTGCTGTAATATGTATATTGTAATATTGTGGTGAGAAAATAAATTATTTTTATTATTATTATTATTAGTTAGTAGTAGTAAAGCGATAATGTGGTCGACGATGGAGTCATGGAGCGCACTGGAATTAACCTTTTCACTCTTGATACACTCCAGCAGGCAGAGAATAGGGAATATGCACGGGAATTTATATTTTACAAAATGAATTACTTATAAGCTCCAGTAAACACTCAAGAAAACATTTTTTTAATATCTTCATCAGCGATAAAGTTTTAACGCTTCAAAGATTACTTTTAGAACGAGAAGTCCAACATGGAATCTGACGTCACAGTCCGTGACGTCTATACATCTGCCATAGAAAACAGCGTTTTCGCGAGAGGGACAGATATATTTGTTTAAAATAATTATATCTCGTTTGTTTTTCGAGCAATATTGATTCTATTTCCACTGTTAGTAATATATTTTTGTATATTTTTAGATAAAGTGTTTAGATAATATTTTTTTTTTATGCATATTCCCTATTCCACTCCTTAGCTGCATCTTATTGTTTAGACAAACAAAGTCGCTTTTTCCGCGTTTATATTTTTTAAACTACCTACGCAATGGATTTTGCACTCGACGAGGTTTTCATCAAGAGATAGCGTGATTCAAGAGGAAGGTTTATATGTAGGTAGTTCTAGCTGACCCGCGCAACTTCGTATGCATCACATTTTCCATTACTGCTCCGCTCCTACTTGTCTTAGCGTGATGATATATAGCATAGATATAGCCTTCCTCAATAAATGGGCTATCTAACACTGAAAGAATTTTTAAAATCGGACCGGTAGTTCCTGAGATTAGCGCTTTCAACCAAACAATCTCTTCTGCTTTATAATATTAGTATAGATATATATAATATATATAGTATAGATGTATATTTCGTCCCGAAATTCTTACAGGAACGGGAAAAATTGGATATGCGCGTACGAAGTCGCGTGCAAAAGCTAGTTGAAGCATATGATCCTTATCGGAAATCAATATAAGAAATTCTCGCCGAAGCCACGGGCCAAACCTAGTCTTTCTTCGACAAACATGAAAAGGAAATCCTATTTATTAGACGTTTATTTTTACACTCGACACTGTATTGTATGAAGAGCATGACGCGCAGTTTTATTATTAATGGGAAAACGCTGACGCTGCGTGATTTAGGAACTTATTATGAACTGACGGACGGAGATGACTTACTTGAGTTATTCGTATAATGTCTATTTTTGTTATTTATTATAATTCACAGTAGCAGAGATGGCTTAGATTTGAACTAAGTATAGTATTTACTTATTTGTGTAAAACGTAGGCAATTCTATTCAGAAGAGTTCGTGGCTAAATAAAAACCAGCTGGTTTTGTAGCGATTTTTTCCATCCCCACAAAATTATTCCTAACCTATCTATAGTTCTTATCTATACATCTATACATACAACCAGATAAATAAAATTGGAGTGTCTGATTGTAATATTAAAACAACTGCTTTTTACTAAATACATAATTTACCAAAATATTTTTTTTTTACAATTTTTGTCTGTCTGTCTGCCTGTCCGTCTGTTTGTTACGGCTAATCTCTGAAATGGCTGGACTGATTTTGACGGGACTTTAACTGGCAGATAGCTGATGTAATACGGACTAACTTAGTACTTTTATTTTAGAAATTGTATTTATTTTTATTGATATATACTTAATAAAATATTATTCCACGCGGACGACATCGCGGACACAGCTAGTAATATTATAAAGCTGAAGAGTTTGTTTGTTTGAACGCGCTAATCTCAGGAACTACTGGCCCGATTTAAAAAATTCTTTCAGTGTTAGATAAGATAGGATATAGGCTGTATATTGTTACGCGCCAGAATTAATTCCGGGTTCACAACGTACTACTAACGCCATCTAGTATCGAGTAGTGGAACTAATTGGGTCACGATCTTTCTAGAATTTTCGATGCTAGAACATTCTCGATGTTTCGACACCTAGTCAGTCGGGACCGGTATGTTCCCGAACTTTCTAGATATTTCCATTCTCGAAGGTTCTGGAAATTACGGTCGGAGTATATAAGGTGCGCAAAGCTCGCGACTCGGGCAGTATTGAATTGGCGATACAAGCGAATCTTCGGAAGCGATCTTCAATTGCGAGTTAAGTGAAGTGAAGTGTTTAATAGTGCGATTGTGGTTGTAATTAGTGTGTTTAAAGTGTTAATTAGTTTTGATAATTAAAGTGTCATTTTTTTGGTTAAATAATCGGCTGTTTTTATTGTCACGAACCCCAAGCTCGTAACAATATCATCGCGCCAAGACAAATAAGAGCGGAGCATTAGTGAAAAATGTGACGCAGACGAAGTTGCGCGAGTCAGCTAGTACTAAAATAAAACAATAAATAATAAAAATCCGTCAAATGTGAGTCGTACTCACCCACCAAGGGTTTGACATATCATCACTTTCCATCAGGTGAGATTTGGGCCAAGAGTTTCCCCGTTTTAAATAAAAAAAAAAAAAAAAAAAACAAATCTGTATTTTCACAAGTTTTTTGGTACTTGCAATTTATGATTCTTATTTTAATCGCGAATCTAAGCGGACGTGTTTTGTGTTAATCATCATGAATTACCTCTAAATAATTACGAATATTACTTATTAAAACAATTTGCTGACTCAGTCATATTGAGCTAGCAAGTGTGTCGCACGTGTTATTTGTGCAACTGAATTTTAAATCAGTTATCTTTCCGCTTGAGCTGAAATTTGAAATACATTATTTTCGGTGACAATGCATGCTTGGTTATATGACGTCATACTAATAAATTCCAATATGAAGGATCATCCAAGATGGCGGAGTAGTTATTTCTTCTGCACTATGTGTATGCACAGTATGGGTATCAAATGCTTGCTGAGGAGAACACGAAAACGTTATCTTAAATCCAAAATATGGGGAACCATCCAAGATGGATAAAAGCTTGTTTTTAAAAACAAAAAATCCCATTAATTTATTTGAAATATGAAATATTGAAATAAATGAAATATTGAAATATTTTATTCTTCAAAAAGATTGAGTACAGGTTAACTTAGATACTACACCATGAGTGACGGATACAAATATTACAGTGGATAGCGGAGCAAACCCCAGTCCCGTGCTAGGAATTAACCTGTGTTACGGTCACTAGAGGTAGCTTCGACACCTCACAAAACATTACTTCAGACATCTGTAGTATAAAAATTATTGACTGTTTGGATTCCCAAATTAGGCATGCCTGTATATAGGGAATCCATATAAAATTAGGTGGGTAGTAAACAAAATATGAAGGTGCCACATTCACGACTTGCAAGGATATGTTTTTGTATGTACTGTGTGTGTGTGTGTGAGAAAGTAAGTGCTGGGGGTGTATTTCTGAGTGTGCAACTGTTACGTTTTGATTGATGAGGTTTGATTTAATTAGGCTATTATTTAAGTGAAATGAGGCGCGTTTTTGTTTTATTAATTATACTTTTTCATAATTATTAGGAATCCATCAGTGATTGGTAAATTAAAGTTAGATTAGTGTTGATTAAGGAGGTTCTCAGTATCTGTGTAATTTAGTTTTAGAAGCCAAAGTTTTAATTTTCTTTTTGATTCCATTTTCTTTAAGGAGTACAGGTTTAAGATTTTGTTAATTCTATTGTACAGGAAAGAACTAATAACTTTGAAATGCCTTTTAGCCATTGTCGTTCTATGTCTGATGGGGGGCAGACTATATCCGAGCGACGTTTGCGATTATAAATTGTAGGGTCATAAGTTAGCATTGCGTGTTTCCTAATTACCGTTTGCTGTATAAAGAGCTGTCTCACGGTTAGAGCTGCTGTGTCAGTATAAAGCTTAGTTGTTTGGTATCTAAAAGGCTTTTTAGTTATAACCTTGAGAACCGCTCTTTGTGCCCTTTCTAAAGGCAGGAGTATAGTCTTTGCTGCCCCTCCCCATGTCGTGATGCAGTAAGATAGTAGCGATTGGCATAGCGCAAGGTAGGTCAACATAAGGGTTTCCAAATCAGCAGCATTTCGGAGCAATTTAAACACGTAGATTAGCTTCCTTACACGTGAGGTTAGGGCATTAATGTGACATTGCCATTTTAAAAATTGGTCAATCTTGATTCCAAGGTATTTAATAGTGGTGGCTCGGGATATTATTACACAGTCACAGTTAGAAGACGGCTCCTGGCAAGTATGAGACTTTATAAAGAAAGAATTTAGTGGTGGGAGAGCAGAGGATTATTATTATTATTATTGCGAAAGTTATGTAGTTGGTTTTACTAATGTTGAGCGTTAGTAAGTTACGCGATAACCAACACATGACCCCACTCAAAGCAGTTTCCGCATGATTTTTCACATCAGTCCATGTAGGACCGTGAATAAAAAGTGCAGTGTCGTCTGCGTACGCAAATACTTGGCAGTTGTGAGATTTTAGCTCACAGAGGTCATTTATATAGATTGTGAACAATGGAGGCCCCAAAACGCTCCCCTGAGGAACACCACACACCAGCCCCTCGTCCCCACTGATGCAATCTCCTATCTTTACCACCTGCGTCCTGCTAGTCAGATAATCTTCAAATAATTTGAGAGCCATTCCTCTTACGCCAATTCTCTCCATTTGATACCTACTTCCTCTCAAAAAACTATGAAGCATTGGCCTTTGACCAAGAATAAATTAATTTAATTTGAATAATAACATTTGTTTTATTTATTTCTTTTGAATTCATTGATTTGATTCGTTCATTAGGAGACCCTAATGGTACGGAACCTTCCGAATGCGAGTTCAACTCTTCTTGACTGTTCATTCTAACTCATTGATTAGAAAAAGGGTGTGTCTATTTTTGTACTATTTTATTATTGCTAAAAAACCACTGATTTTAAACCCCTCCGCTACCCATCTCATCCATACCCCCAAGGTAATGTCGGCCCTCAGATGTATTTTATGAGCGTACATTTGAGCGCTTCGTCATAGCTAGGCAGATGACGTCACGGATATATGTATGTATAACGACAAAATGAATACGATGATTTGATTGGTGTTTTTGTAGGTACCTTTTTCCATTCAGTAGGAGGTAAGCATTCATATTTGGCCAGCAAAAAATAGTGGAAGGTTTATTTAGTCATACCTCAAAATATGTAGGTATACGGCGACGGCTGAGCGATAGCGCCATCATCATTTGGGTTCGGTGGTATCGGGATTATTGTAGAATAAAAACACTAAATACAGTACTAACCTTACTTTATTAACTGTGGCTGAGTGCCAGTACTTTTGAAGGTTAAAACTTACAAATAGACAGTCCCCCAAAACGCTCGCCCGTTACCACTTCCTAGTGTTTTAGCTGTGGAGAAGAAGTGGTCCCCAGCAACATATCTGTCTGTTGAGTTAGAAGAACTCGCATTTATAACATGTTACAGAAGTCTATTAAATAATTGAAATAATTAAACCGACAGTTTCCTTCTGGACGAGTGTCCTTGTTGGTGTCTCGAGCCAAAGTGCGCTCGGCAAAGTCCCCACTCTCCAACACGACTCTGTCCACGTGCCACCATTACAACTGACAACTGATGTCACGGCGTTTACCACTACCCACTACTACAATACTCAAATCAGCAACTAATAATTTAATGATATCGTTATCCACGACATATAATTTGAAAAAACTTCCAGAAAACTCACTCCGTTGTCGACTTTGTCTCTGTCACCTCCAACCTATATACCTACTAAAGTCAAGAGCAAACCTATCTCAAGTAAAAAACAAACCGGCCAAGTGCGAGTTGGATTCGCACACGAAGGGTTCCGTACCATGGTTATAAAATTTACACGTTATAAAATTTAATTAAAAATTAAAGAGTTTTAGAGAATTTTATTATTAAAATTTGTTGTTATAGCGGCAATAGAAATACACATTCTGTGAAAATTTCAACTCTGTACCTATTACTGTTCTTGAGATACAGCTCGCTGACGCACGGATGGACAGACAGACGGACGAAAAGTTGAAGCTTAGTAATAGGGTTCCATTCAAACGGTTACCTATCAAGTATGGAACCCTAAAACTGGCTCCTACCCTACCGCTTTTAGAAACGCATTCATGCGTATTTTGAACAAGTGCGAACTAGTCCGGCCAGTCCCCATCTATTCTATCTATACTAATATTATAAAGCTGAAGAGTTTGTTGGTTGTTTGTATATGTATTTTTTTACTATAATTAATTTGCAACCATAAATTGCAATGCCTGAACAGGCAACTAAGTTCTAAGAACATGCATATACTGTTAACATCTCTCCTGTACCTACACTTAGTTCGCAATAAAGATTTTGAATTTGAATTTGTTTATTGAACGCGCTAATCTCAGGAACTGCTGGTCCGATTCGAAAAAATATTTCAGTGTTACATAGCTCATTTATCGAGGAAGGCTATCAGCATGTTAAGACCAAAAAGAGCGGAGCACTAATGTGACGCAGACGACGTTGCACGGGTCAGGTAGTTTATTATATTTATAGTAGAACAGATAAATGAGATACTTATGGTGACAGGCAAGATAGACGGCAGACGTACGAGAGATCGCAGGCCTATTAGATGGATTCTATCAAATTAGTTCAACACTCAACATAAAGCTGCATGATGCGCTCCATGATGCCAAGATCAGACACTGGTGTAGAGACATTGTGAAGCAGAAATCCACCACTGATCGGAGAATTCACGACCCTTAACAATGAGGAATACTACGCGACGTGGAGTAAAATAAAAAGGCTTATGTTTAACTTACCACCAGATATAGTAACAGACAAAAGTAGTAAATGATCACCAAAATGAAACTCGCATTTTAATGTAAAATTATAACCAAAGTTTTAACACTTTGCTATCCTATTTAAGTAAAATGACTCCAAGTAAATCATGAGTAACCCAAAAATAGTAAATGATCACCAAAATTAAACCAATCTGGCGCTCGGCGGCCGCTACCGCGTCACGCTCGCTTCGCTCGCTCGCCTTCGCGCGCTAATGGTCATGGTTCTAACCTAACCTAACCCACATGTTTCACCAGCCATAGAGGGAATCTGACGCAGACACGTTACTATAGAATTTGAATATTATACTAACTGAATATTAATTTGCTCGCTAAGATTTGGTGATCATTTACTAAATTTGGTGGTCGAATACAATTTAAAGTGGTAAGTAGATATTTTTGGTTACAAAACTAAGGGTATCAAAGCATTTTATGGTGGTCATTATGTTTATCCCCAAATAAAAACAGATGTTCTATGGCCTGCCTTCACAATATCGTGAGTGGCGCAATCATACAAAACTTTTCGATCCATGTCTCAATGCAGTTAGAAACTAACAGCCGTTTAAAAACCACACATATTCTTCGACGTCTGTCAATATTGCTCCACATTTATCATCGAAATTTTACATTCATCTGTACGCACAAACTCAAAGCTTTCTCCTTATGAATCGATATGAAATCGAATGGAAACGGCAAGAATCGAATCGATCATATCGCATGAAATAAACATCCGGCATGAACAGGGACGCGACGAAGCGGACCGATTTAGCTATCGAATGGGTCCCTTGAGGTTTTTGAATCGGATTTAATAAACTGTGGAGTGAAAAAATGTGATATCAAGGTTGCATTCGTTCATTTGTTTATTGTTGTTAGGGTTCCGAACAAAAAAACGGAATCCTTATAGGATCACTCGGGTGTCTGTCTGTCACAGTCAGTTTTCTCCGATTCTACTGGACGGATTTTATTGAAATTTGGTTCACACAATTATGCACTTTTGTGACCCAAATATGAACTGAAATCACTTTTGGGGGTCAAAGTGAAAAAAAAGTTTTTAGATGACCTAGTAAGGGTGGCTGGAATCTGCTGACATTCCAAAGCTAAGACCCAGTCGGTTTGGTGGTGCTAGGGGAGACCTAATCGAGGGAGAGGAGAACCTCTCGTCCCAGTCGCCGTGGTGGACGCCGCGGGCGTCGTAGGCCACCTGGTGACCTCCGGCCACCGTAGGCGCGGGCCTGTGGACGGCGAGCTATGGGTGGCTCGCCGTCCGTCCGTCTAGTGACGACAGGCCGTGTCGACGGCGCGTTAGTGTTCCACGCGCGCCTCAAAGAGAGTCAATACACATAGGGGCCCGAAAGGGCCGACGCCTGCCGGAGTCGCGGGATTATTCGCAAGAGACACCGTGGCTCCGGAACACAAAGGGCAATGAAGGAACATGGATGGGTTTTAGTCAGTAGAAGTCTGACACTCCCTCCCGCTACACCCAGAGCGGGAGGAGTCATTGTATGATTTCCCATCCCTAAAAAAAAAGGGGAGACCTAATTGTGACTAAGAGTGGACTGAATAGTGGAGCTAGCGTTGTCAATACATATTTTAATTTGGTGAATCAGTATTAGTTAATACGCAAATTGTAACTCGTTGTTAGAAAAAAACTGGCCAAGTGCGAGTCGGAGTCGCGCACGAAGGGTTCCTTACCATTGTAGTATTATACGATTTATGACATATTAAATAAAAACTACTTACTAGATCTCGTTCAAACCAATTTTCGCTGGTAGTTTACATGGTAATATACATCATATATTTTTTTTACTTTTATCATTCTCCTATTTCAGAAGTTACAGGACACACATTTTACCACTTTGGAAGTGTCTCTCTCGCAAACTATTCAGTTTAGAAAAAAATGATAGTAGAAACCTCAATATCATTTTCAAAGACCTATCCATAGGTACTCCACACGTATGGGTTTGATGAAAAAAAGTTTGTTTTTTCTAATTTTGTGTGAAAATCTTAATGAGTTTTACAGAATACATCTCATTACAGTACTTACCAAGTTTCAACAGCATAGTTCTTATAGTTTCGGAGAAAAGTGGCTGTGTTATACGGAAGGACAGACAGACATGACGAATCCATAAGGGTTCCGTTTTTGCCATTTGGTTATGGAACCCTAAAACCGTCTGCCGAGGTTTTTGAACGATCGAAAGGAGAAGGGAATGACTCCATACATTCCTGGGCCCAGGTGTTAACTGAATCAAACTAGCCTTATTTGTAAGAGGATATAATAACAAGGTCTCACTGAAAATTTGGTGAAATTTGGCTATCCAGGAATCAAGTTATAAGAAGTACCTACCTATAGTAAAAGTGAGGCTATATTACAACCAAACCTAACAACAAAATATGGAACATAAGTACTCTGTGCTCAGAACGAAAGAAAACGAACGAGTGACATCTGTCAGTCGGTGATTGACTGATGTCAGGCAGAAGTGTTAGGCCGGAAGAAAAATTAAAAGAATTCGATTCGCTATGAATCGATACCACGAAAAAAAACATGTCACTCGACCTTCATACATATTCTGATATTTAGTTTCAGAATTTAATTTAAGTTTCTCGCTTCCTAGATAAAAACATGGTACCATATTTTGTGATTTCGTTTAGAAAAATATAACGGTTTTTTTTATATACATATCAACTAGTTAACTGCTGGGCCCAGAAGTCCCCTACTCCTTTCACGACCTACGAATATCGTAGCACTGCTACGCCGTAGCAAAAAGCGTAGCAAAGTCGTATCGGTAACGTGATGCTACGTCTGTGTCTCATCAAAGGAAGATTGTGATTATTAATTTTAAGAAGTTTCCATTGATGGTTCACACAAGTAAATATACGCAGTTATTCTATATGTAATATTTTGAAGTGAAAACTTCTTTAACGGCGTTGAGCACACTTGGGATGGGTATAAAATGTTAAACTCGCGTCAGGACACGTAACCTGATCGAAAATTCGTAAGACGGATGCTTAAAAAATGCACCACGTTAATATTCAAGCTTTCACTTCTGCCGGCACTCCCGAAGTGCAACCCGCTGTTTTTTTTTTGTATAAATACGACAGAATAAAGTGTATACCACGTATACAGGTGAATTTTTAAAGTGTGCCTACATAGCCAAATCCGAAACTATTTGGAATATCCAAAAACACTGAAAGGAGTCTCGAGTCCGATTTGGACGAAAAGTAAAACTGCATCATTAGATTTAAATATTTCTCATAGCTTCGGATTTGGCCATGAAGGCACACTTAAGCCCTCCTACGCACTAGCGTTTGAACCGCCTAGCGGTTCGTTTGTGCGGCTGGCCGCTTTTCCAGTTTACTATGCAACCGCAGACGACTGTACTGTACTTAAAGATAAAGATCATTTTATTTGTCAAAACATACGTATACATGCGAATTAAGCATGCAGGATGACACAAATTAAATGTGTCATTAAATGACAAACGGTTGCATATTAAACTGGAACCGCGCGGTTGACTAAGGCTAAGAACTCACGGAGCGATTTTCACCCGCGACCGCCGCGGTTGCGGGTGAAAATCGCTCCGTGAGTTTTAGAGAGCCTTAGTCAACCGCGCGGCTAACCGCTATAAATAATAAAAAAAAAAGTATTTATTTCAGGTAACCAAAAAGCACCCATACAGCAACCAGAATACATAAAAGACACATACACACACACATAAAAAAAATACACAAAACAGACACATTATCGGACACAGCTAGAAACATGCCTGCTACAGCAGTGTCCGATATACGGGCAGTCATATCTCCCGGCGATCATCGCCAGCAATGTATTGGAGCTGCCCCGCACCCTGCGCACCAAGGACGCGCACCGCTTGCGCATGGTGGTGTGGAAACAGTCGGTGCGCGCTTCCGCAAACATGCCCGAGGCACTGCAGAAGCGGGGCAGCCCCAACACCGCTCTGAACGCGTTATTGTATTGGATACGAAGGGCACTGTAAGTCGCTTGTGTGTAGGAAATCCATAGGTTGCACGTGTATAAAGAAGTGCAAAAGGCTAAAATAGTGGTACGTAGGCTTAAAAATCCATCCTGTATACTAGCTGATGACCGCGGCTTCGCCCACATGACAAATTATATACTAAAACCTACCTCGAGGACGACTCTACCCTTGGTGAAAACAGCATGAAAATCAGTACCTACGGTAGTCTTTGAGTTTATCGCGAACAGACAGACAGACGGACACGGCAGAGGGCTTTTTGTTTTATAATATGTAGTGATGCCCGGACTAAACATACACCCAGTTCATGAATTTCTCAATTCTAACTTTTCCCAGCTGTGTTGTAGGGATTTTCAGTCTAACCGGTTACAGCTGCATTCTAGCAATTTTCATGGAACGACTACCTATGATCCTGACCCCTACAACTCACTACCTGGGTAACAAGATATCTACATTTTTAGGGTTCCGTAGCCAAATGGCAAAAACGGAACCCTTATAGATTCGTCATGTCTGTCTGTCTGTCTGTCTGCCTGTCTGTCTGTCTGTCTGTCCGTCCGTCCGTATGTCACAGCCATTTTTCTCCGAAACTATAAGAACTACGCTGTTGAAATTTGGTAAGTAATCTAATGTATTTTGTAAACCACATAAAGATTTTCACATAAAAATAGAAAAAAAAAAAATATTTGGGGGTGCCCATACTTAGAACTGAAACTCAAAATTTTTTTTTTCATCGTACCCATACGTGTGGGGTATCTATGGATAGGTCTTCAAAACTGATATTGAGGTTTCTAAGATCAGTTTTTTTTACACTGAATAGTTTGCGCGACAGACACTTCCAAAGTGGAAAAATGTGTCCCCCCCGTCTTAACTTCTAAAATAAGAGAATGATAAAACTAAAAAAAATATAAATATGAAGTACATTACAATGCAAACTACCAGCGAAAATTGGTTTGAACGAGATCTAGTGAATAGTTTTTATTTAATACGTCATAAATCGTAAATCGCAACTTCTGCTTACGGAATCCTCAGTGCGCGAGTCCGACTCGCACTTGGCCGGTTTTTCTAAAACTGTTGCCAGCTGATCTAAAATAGCCACTTTAGCAGAATCATTTTAGAATCATAACATTATCCACACCACAATCTGTCAAATTACATTTTCATCTTTATCGCTAACACATTAGGGTACAAGATTGATTTGTAAAAATAATGACAGTAACGGGTAGCGTAATGTGCTTTCTGATTCTGCTAAACTGGCCTTATTAGATCCCTAGATGGCTTTTGTCTTCCCGTATCGATTGCCAAGGAAGGATCTACATCTGTAATCTACATAGATCCAGCTGTAAAATTACAAGACGCTTAAATATAACGGCACGGAGGTGTCTCTGTATGCAATGGTCACCAATCCACAGATTGCCCTCGGCTGGTGTTGCTCAACCTTGAAGTTTTACCCGTTCGGCTGTTATCACTTAACCTCGAGCAATATTATCTAGAAGCTTATTATTATCATTAACAAAACTACACTCCTCACAATTTAGCGCTCGCTTTATCTAAACTTAGTAAGTAGTTGCTTGGTGAGTGGTTCTATACTCCAGATAAATATATTATGTATGTGCTTGTTACTAAGGGCTTGGGTACACTCTCTACTTTAGGTTCGTTAGTTAAAGTGAAAACGTTCTCTTGTGTGTGGAAATAGTACAGAAAATGTTACTATGTATTGTTTTATGTGAAAAGGCCACAAAAATATACGCGGTTAAATGACCTTATTGTGAGATTATTAATTATACGTAAATTTTTACTGATTTCCTATGACACTTCTTCATGTTTTCGAACTTTAGGGAAATGTTACAATGGCCACAAACCAAAAAAAAAAAACAAAAATTACGACCGCTAAAGCTACTAAAATGTTCTAAACAGTGATTTTTCAAGTAGGTTGATGCAGTCGGTAACATCAAAAACTGTGTCTTTACTAAAACGTAAGCGCTTCTACACACTAACTTTTGGGCGCTGCGGTGGCTGGCGGCGTTTCCAGTTTAAAATTCTATCCTTGTTCTATGGCTTGTGAGAAATAAACTTTTTTACCCACTTCCCAAAAAGGAGGAGGTTATCAATTCGGGTGTATGTTTTTTTTTTATGGTTGTTACCTCATAACTCCGACAATTATGTCATCCAAGTAATCGAAATTGCGTATTTTTCTTTTCTGCGATTTTGCAGTGGTGTTGCTAGGTGTGGGGTACCACTAAAAAGTGAAAAATAAAAAACTTTTTACAAAAAAATACAACCGACTACCAAAAAAAAAAACACTACAAAGTAAAAAAATAACTTTAATTTCGGAAGTCGGTGTCAAAATACGAAGAAACTGACAGAAACGCCGACTTCCGAAATTAAAGTAACTTTTTTACTTTGTAGTGTTTTTTTTTTTGGAAGTCGTATGTATTTGTTTGTAAAAAGTTTTTTTTTTCTTTTTAAATATGCAACCGCTAGCGATTGTACGCGCTTAACTGGAGAGGCGAACGGTTGGCCACCCCCGCGGCTGACCGCTCGTGCATAGGAGGCGCTCGAAAACTGGAGTGCTATTCTGTAACAACATTTTCGTGTCTCGACAGCGGAATCCGAGGTGAGTTACAAATTCGTATAAATATAAGACCTTATGATGTGTGAAATAAAGTTCACTTTGTAAGCTTAGTCACTCAGGTGAAGTCGATATCGAAATGGTTATTTACAGAATAGACTAGCTGAGCGCTCCTATGCACGACATCTACTAATTTTCACATTCGCATCGCATTTCGGCTTTTTTGACAGAGACATGCGAATGCGAAAGTTGTTTAAAATTTTGTAGAAAGACCTTTGCTTTAAAAGTCAGCCGTTTAGCTGCCAGCAGCTGTATTCGATTTTTTCAGAAAAAAGTAATTTGATTTGTTTTGCTACATTAGTTACCTATCATCACCTTTAAATATGGCCACGCTCTCCTTGAAAACCTGTATTTAATGTTGTTATTTTAGCAGTATAAACATATTAATTCGTTCTAAAATGACTCGTTCATAGACACATCCTTAGTGAGTAAGTGCTGTAAGAGGCTCTCCGAGGAAACACTAACCGCTCGGGAGCAACACAGCCTCTTATCACGAACTTAACCTACCTGCCGCAAAATACTACTTTGTATGAAGGAGACACCGAGTTTTATACGACAGCGTTTAGATAAGTACAGATATACTACTTGGTCTGCCAGTGTTGTGGAATTGTTCGAAAAAGTTACTCAGCCCTCAAAAGGTATTTGAATGAACAAAGGCCGGGTTTAATCAGTGACAGTCCGACACTCCGGTAAGAGATTATGATTTTCCATTCATTCCATTCTTCTAAATCCTTCTGTAGTTTTTAGGGTTCCGTAGCCAAATGGCAAAAACGGAACCCTTATAGATTCGTCATGTCTGTCTGTCCGTCCGTCCGTATGTCACAGCCACTTTTCTCCGAAACTATAAGATCTATGCTGTTGAAACTTGGCAAGTAGATGTATTCTGTAAACCGCATTAAGATTTTCACACAAAAATAGAAAAAATCAATAAATTTTGGGGGTCCCCATACTTAGAACTGAAACTCAAAAAAAAAAAATCGTCTTACCCATACGTGTGGGGTATTTATGGATAGGTCTTAAAAAATGATATTGAGGTTTCTAATATGATTTTTTTCTAAACTGAACAGTTTGCGAGAGAGATTCTTCCAAAGTGGTAAAATGTGTCCCCCCCCCCCTGTAACTTCTAAAATAAGAGAATGATATATCTAAAACAAATACCGCGTGTATCTGACATCGACGCACAAACGATTTCCATGGGTCCAGGGCATGATTCTGGACACCCCAGTGTTGGAATTTTTCGTCGGTTCTTTTCTGATTTTTTTTAAGAGTACTACAAAGTATCCGCTCAGCTGAGCTGATATTATTTGTGGCTTTATTCAGATTGCTCTTTTTAGTGAAAGTAGTTATTTAATTATTTTTTGATTAAAAATCTCATTGGGTTAGGTCAGAATAACGATTATGAGCAGTCTAAAGTAAAAAAAACCCTTGAAAAAAATAAAAAAATGAGAAAAAAGCCGACGAAAAATTCTAAGTCTAGGGTGTCCAGAATCATGCCCCGGACCCATGGAAATCGTTTGTGCGTCGATGTCAGATACACGCGGTATATGATGTATATTACCATGTAAACTACCAGCGATTCTGATTCTGATTCTGAAAATTGGTTTGAACATGATCTAGTAAGTAGTTTTTTTTAATACGTCATAAATCGTAAATCGCAACTTTTGCTTATAATATATACACAGGTTTGTACGGAACCCTCGTTGCGCGAGTCCGACTCGCACTTGGCCGGTTTTTTAAAAGATTATCTTTGCTGAACTACATATGCGAATGCCTCTGCACTTGCAGGGATTTTATTTTATCCTACAGAAGGTATGATAATTATTATTCACAGCCCAAATTCATTTGGTGCTGAGCATATACCTATCTTTTCTGGTGCCAATTCCTCACGCTCCTACGCCAGCCTTTTCATTTGCGGCCTAGTAAGAGTACATTGCAAGAAGATCACTTCGGCTAGGAACACGTAATTCAAAGATAATCTTTTGAAAATTAATTGAATTTATTGGGATGTATCATGGTAAAGTAGACGAGTCATCACGAGAAGTTATTTCGTAAACAAAGAACTTCGACTTAATAATAAACAACAGTTAATAATCGCAAATTAAATCAACTCAAAATAACATGCCTACGTGTAATATTAAAACTAAAGAGCAATTTCACTTAGGTTAGATATGTAGGTCTATATGTTTTTTAATTGATTTAAAGCGCAGTGTCGTTAAATGTTTTGGTACTGGAACGCGTCTGTCTCATGGAATAAACATCTGATACAATTGAATGTGTGTTTACAAAATGTTTAGCTTCCCATGGCATGGACCATCACATTCTTACTCTGCATGCCACAGCATAATTTTCTGAAGCTTCATGTCTGCTAAATATCTATATAGTCTCCCAACTTCTATGCCTAACAAAACGTATACAGCAAACACAACTTACTCTCTTACAAAGACCAACACAGATATCATATTCCCTTGAAGATGATTGTCGGTACTAAGCTTTGTTTAGATAAGACTAAGAAGTACTTCAGTTATTTTTCGGGAGAGCAGACCAATAGTTGTAAGTGGGAATTGTAGGAGTGTTTTCTTTTATGTCTTAATTTTATTGTTATCTTGTATTACCATCTGCTTCTTGGTCTACCGCGACACTGTCTTGATAACAGGGCACTAATTTTGTGTTCCACACAACTCGATATGGAGCCAGATATTATGTCCAGACTAGTTTCATGTGGCAGAACGATTTGAAGCTTAGAAATAGGTAAGAAGTGGCACAGAATTGGGAATAATGAAAGGCCATTTTCCCATCAATAGTAGGTATACCATTGATCTATAGAATCAAGTCTTTATTGTTATCTTAAAGATCATACTAGATGCCGAGGAAGCGATTAATTTTTAGCCATGGAACCAATTGCGATTTATCAAACATGATTCCAACCGAGATTTATGCCTGGTTCAGATTATGAATCAAGGGCTTGCTTTGTCCCCTTAAACAGAATATGTCGGATTGACAGGAAATGTACTAGTATCCCATGGTTTTATCCTAATATATAAAAATCTTCCGTTTCTGAGTGTATGAGTGACTGAGTGACACAGTCAGTGATTGACCGACAGATGACCCATAGTACTCCAGAAAGGTGAAATTTGGTATTTTGGTTCCTTGTACAGTAAAGGGGACTAAGAGAGAATTTCCCGAAATCATACAGAAACGGGAAAAATGCAGCCTGCACACTTATAGTTTGGCAATTTATTGGCATTAGTTACCACTGCAATGAAACTGCATCCAAACTACAGTACAGCTGTGGACGTCTGATATGATGATGAAGACGTACTATTTAAATGCAGTTTTCTCGAGCAATGAAACGTAGAAGTTTCACAAAGCAGTTTCATTTGATTTTCACCAAGAATATCAACCTGGCAGGCCTACTATGAGCCACGGAGTACAGCAAGTCAATCTCGATGAGGACTTCTCTTTGCATGACCCATTCTCGGCTTCTGAAGTTTTTATCAGTCGTTTATTTATCATTTACCGATATTTTCATAATGTCATTGGTAGGCGGACAAGGGCAGTAGGAGGAACACGGATGAGTTTTAGTCAGTAAGAGTCTGGCACTCCCTTCTGCTTCACCCAGACCGGGAGGAGTCATTTGATGATGTTCCATCCTTAAAAACAGGTTTAACGGACAGATAAGCGGCCGATCAATCTGGCAACGCAAAGGTAATTATGCTCATTGGATAAAGATTGCTTTTCAAAATATTTTCACGAGATATACCATCAAAAATCTTCTCTAACTTATGACCAAGTACAATAAGTCTCTACTTACTTTGTTAACTTTGGCCACACTTGAGTCGTTTGGGGATAAAAGAAATATAGTTGTACGGATTCTTCTTATATTACGGTTTATCTTTTTTCTGCTGATTTGGGGATCTAATATTGTTATTACGACAAATATTGAATTGTGGTATTAGATTCTTACAAAATTATATCTACACAACAAATAGTCTTTTCTGATAACATCTTTACTAATACTAGCTGACTCGGCAAACGTTGTTTTGCTATATAAAACAAATGCCTACGACCTGTTCTCAGACCTACCAAATAGTCACAAAAATGTTCATAAAAATCGGTCAAGCCGTTACGGAGGAGATCGATAACAGACAGCGTGATACGATTTTTTATAAATTAGAAGATTATAAAACTGTAGAGTTTATTGGGTAATTCGCGCTAATCCTAGGAACTACTGGTTAGATTTTGGTTAGATTTTAAAAATATGTTTATGTTGGATAACCCATTTATCGACAAAAGCTAAAGAATATCCTCATCTAAGTAGTTTAAAATGACCAAAAAATATTGACGTGTAAAAGTGTTATTTACAAGTAGAGCCGATGTCGACTATAGAATAAATATCATTTATCATTATCAGTAAATGACATCATGCTACGACCAATCACCGGTCAGCTAGATAGAGTTAGACTAAAAAAAGTAAAATAGTTAGGTTCATTACTAGAACATAGGTACACTACTGTCTCAGTAGCTCAGGATGGTAAAGTACCTATATCAATTTTCGTGACTTTTCAGAAGCAGCATTAGCAACTAGAAGTATTTTCTCCCAGCCTGCAAGCTACGTGGTTCGCTATAGCATGTCATCTTCACGATTAACACAGTAGGTACCATAAAGGGTTGCGAAATTTGTTCGAAGGAGTCACCGCGAACCTAGAACGCAAAGGTCTGGAGAAAAATGGATGGGTTTTAGTCAATAAGAGTAGACACTCCCGTCCGTTCCACCCAGAGCGACCGGAGCCCTTTGATGATTTCTCACTCAAAAAAGGTACCATAAGTTTGTATCGTTCCCATAGAATAGTTTAGGGAAGGTATATCAGCTTTATTTGTCGAAAAGTGATGATTTGTAACCTGCTAACCAACTTCCCACTTGGGACTGGTTCGGACCCAAACCCTTTGCCAAAACTGAAGCTAATAGAGACAGATGATTATTTCGTACGACTTACTAAGGTAACGTTAGGTTTGTCTCCCGGGAGTGTTCAGTACCTAATAATGCGATTACTCGGCGCGGGGCCGCGGTTAGGCTGGAGGCCTCTCGAGTACTGGAGCGAGGCGTACACCAATTGAATTAGTGGTAAATAGATCACGAGGTATTTGGCTGAGGCCATGTCGCGGTAGTTTTTGGTGCGGACATTTGAAGAGAGACAAATAAGGTTTTTCTGGAAGCAGGATAGGAGTTTCTGGTGTTTCTGCAACCGCGTTGCAAAAACGGACACGGCGGTGTAAGGAATATTGCAAGGCATTAAAAGTCAGTATTTTACATTTAAATACAAGTTATTAAAATCAAGCTAAAAAAAACTTACCACATCACTTTTTTCATTTCTAACATAACGAATTAGTTTCAGGAAGTAACTGACCTACTTCCTGAAACTAACTACTTATATTTTTAGAAAATATTTTTGAAATCTCTACGTTCTCCCCTACTTTCATACAAAATTAAACCATTATTACTTACTTAGGAATTCCGAAAATAATCTCGAAAACTTCCTAACTCTGGCGTATACTTAATCACTTAACGAGCTATATTTGACTGCCTTCAACAAAAGTAGGACAGGTTGAATTTCATCCATCTAAGTAAGGGCTCAAATGAAAATGTGCCTATTCCCCCGAGACTTAGGTTATTTAAAAATATGTAGCCTTGAGAGAAAAAAACGTGTCAGGTATATGCATTAGGATTTGAGGAACTGGACATGTAATTTTCGTAAAAAAGTCAGGAATCTATGCTAAAAGTATACAGTTAATACCAAATGTCTGGATTCTGAGGTACTTTATCTATCCGTTAACGATATTTATCATAACGCCATTGGTTGGTTAGTGGTTAACGGACACATAAACGACCGATAAACTACCTCAAAAAACTTTTTACTTTGCAGTGTTTTTTTTTTGGAAGTCGGTTGTATTTTTAACCGACTTCCCAAAAAGGAGGAGGTTATCAATTCGGTTGTATGTTTTTTTGTAAAAAGTTTTTTATTTTTCACTTTTTAGTGGTACCCTACACCTAAAAACACCACTGCAAAATCGCAGAAAAGCAAAATACGCAATTTCGATGTACGTCATCCAAGTAGATGACATAAAACTATCATCCAAGTAGACGAATTCCAGCTATTTCGATTTAAAATCCAAAGTGCGTAACCGATTTTCATAAGATTTAAATGGGATCAATCCTTTCAGATAAAACAAGATTTTTTCAAATCGTTTCATAATTGTCGGAGTTATGAGGTAACAAAAAAAAAAAACATACAACAGAATTGAGAACCTCCTCCTTTTTGGAAAGTCGGTTAAAAACCGGGCACAACTAAAGTGAGAAAGTTGTATTCGTCTCAATGGTTATCAATTAATATTAGGCACATAAAATGGATTGATTGATTGGCCATTTTCCAACTACATAAATTGGGGGGCGGTGGGATGAGCCTGAATACCCCCGGCCTAGTTGTAAGAACTTCAAGTTTCGGCTTAAATTATAAAAGGGATTGTAATAACCCGTAAATGAGTTACACAAGTGCACAGCGGGTCTAAAAGGCCACATTAGCAGAATCAGAAAGCACATCACGCTAACAGTCACTGTCAAATTTTTCCAATCAACCTTGAACCTAATGCGTTAGCGATAAAGACGAGAATGAAATTGACAGATTTTTGTGTGGTTAACACGACAATCTGTCAAATTTCATTTTCGTTAGACTCGCTGGTCTGGATACCTGAATATACACTCCATAAAAATAAGATTAGACTGTAAGCCTACTCTAACATAAAGGCTAGACAGATGATGATGAAACATCCGCTGTAAAACAAAATACAAAATCCTTTATTTCAAATAGACATTGGTCTGTCAGTCAAATAGCTAAGTAATTCTGCCGCGCAAGCGACCAGAGCAGCAAGTTATAACACTCTGCAACAAAACACACTCACCGACTTTATCTCCAGCGCGGCAGTTGCACGTATAAACATACTATAAAATCATTTACTGCACAAAGAATGATCAGCGGGATTCAGCCGGTCGATTCTGTCGACATGTCACTGTGATCACTTAGGTGGAGTGAACTCAGTGAACGACAAGTGAGCTGTCATGCCATCTTGTTTGCATGGTTTGACAGCTCACTTGTCGTTCACTTCGACTAAGTGTTCACACTTCGACATGTTTACAGAATCGATTTGTTTCCCAAGTAACCTTCTACCATCCCCCTGCGTAAAAGTATTCATTGCCGAGAAAAACAATACCGCTACACAAAAATATATGCTTTGAAAATATAGCCCGAATAAAACCTACATTGTCTGGCAGCTGTGTCCTATCTCAATACCGAGGGTAATGTATTTATACCACCAACACAATGGAAGGAAAAAATAAATTAAAAATAAACAGAACGGGCATGAATGTGGAATTAAAAAAGGTAAATGCGAGAGTTTAGTCTCACACTGGGTTCCGTCTGTGAGATTTTATTAAAAGCCTGTGATTTACTTGATGCAGAGGACCTCGTGGTGAAATAATAGCAGCCACACCTTCGAGGGAAAGCATTACAAATCGAAAGTCAATCGTGATAGAGATGTGATTAATCGCACTTAATTGGGCGTAATTAAAATTGCAGGCGATGCGAGGGTTACGAAATTGTTAGAAAAAGTTACGGCGGCCTTGGAACGCAAAGAGCATTAGCAGATACACGGGTGGGTTTTAGTCAGTAAGAGTCTGACACTTCTTTCCACGCCGCTCAGAGCGGAAGAAGAAATTTTATGATACTCATCCTTAAAAAATATGCGAGTTGCTTGCAGGTGGAAACTCGGCCTTGTGGTAATGTAGAGTTACGACAACTGATCAATTCAGGATCTAGGTAAGTGTCCTTGCTAGTTTGTACAGAGAACCCTAAATCCGTTTCGTTTGGATGAATCGTGATACAGGTATAATTTACTACAGGAAGGGACCAACTGATGAAGGACAATTTTTTCAATTCAATGTGGCCACAAATTTCGAAATTAAATTGGTATTTGGAGAGGTGGTTTCAGGAATACCTGATATATGATGTGACTTTTACAGCTAATATTTATTTCTGAAAATGTTTGTTTTTTAGGGTTCCGTAGCCAAATGGCAAAAACGGAACCCTTATAGATTCGTCATATCTGTCTGTCTGTCTGTCCGTCCGTATGTAACAGCCACTTTTATCTGAAACCTTAAGAGCTATGCTGTTGAAATTTGGTAAGTAGATGTATTTCGTGAACCATATAAAGATTTTCACACAAAAATAGAAAAAAAAAAACATTAAATTTTGTGGGTCCCCATACATAGAACTGAAACTCAAAAAATTTTTTTCATTGTACCCATACGTGTGGGGTATCTATGGATAGGTCTTCAAAAATGATATTGAGGTTTCTAAGATCATTCTTTTCTAAACTGAATAGTTTGCGCGACAGACACTTCCAAAGTGATAAAATGTGTGTCCCCCCCCCCCTTAACTTCTAAAATAAGAATGATAAAACTAAAAAAAAATATATGATGTACATTACCATGTAAACTACCAGCAAAAATTGGTTTGAACGAAATCTAGCAAGTAGTTTTTTTTTTAATACGTCACAAATCGTAAATCGCAACTTCTGCTTACGGAACCCTCAGTGCGCGAGTACGACTCGCACTTGGCCGGTTATTATTTTATGTGTGTGTTATTTCATGAATATCATCGAAATCATGAAGTACTAAGAAAACAGAATGAAGTCAAGTCAATAGCCATTTATTCAAATTAGGCTGAATGCCAGCACTCTTGAACGTCAACGTTTACAAATAGACAGTCCTCAAAAACGCCCGCCCGTCACTAATTCCTAGTGTTTTAGCTGGGAAGAAGAAGTGGCTAACAAACTCCACATCTGTTTGTTGATTTAGAAGAACTTGCATCTATAAAATACTCGTCTATCAGTTTTCACCGATTTTCTGAAAAATTTAAAAAGCTTCTGTACGGGTACGTAATTTTAAATCAGATGTTAGCTGCAACATTTGATGGAATGGAACACGGTGATTGGACAAAAAAACAGATTCCTATACCGAGTAGTGGGCGAAGTTGGGCTGAGGATTGCAATGATGTTTAAGATTGAGAATCACTGTGACCAGGAAAACGTGACAAACAAGAAACTTTTACAGACAGGGAAACTTTTGCGCCCATTTACTGAGTAACTCAGCAATGGGCGAAAAACAGCGCTCTAGTTTCGAGAAACACAAGAGCATTCTATGTGGCGACGCTTGGAGAGGCTTATGTCCAGCAGTGGTCTTCTTTCGTCTGAAATCATGATAATGATGATGATGAGTAACTTTTTTGACGCCTATTTATCCACCTTCGACATCACTATTCCTAAACAACTCAATTCTTTATTGCGTACCATAATGTAGGCATACAGTTGGTAGAAAATAATAATATTAGTCACAATTATGGACCCTGTCGGGCAAAGCATAGATGAGAGGAGTAGGTATAATGTGGTTACTGGTGGCACTGGGTGTTTAATATGATAATTTTAATAATTAGTTAAGAAGCTAGTAAGTTGTAATATTTTATGAATACAGAATTAAAATTAAGAATTATCATTATTGTTATAAAATTATTTATTTATTTAGCAACATTGAAAATAATTATTCATTAGTAGCTGTCCCCCGCGGCTTCGCTCCCGTTAACTGTATTATTTTTTTGCTTTTATACCTTCCCTGTATTCTGGCGAACTATACAAAAAAAGAATAACCGAAATCGGCCCAGCCGTTCTCGAGTTTTAGCGAGACTAACGAACAGCAATTCATTTTTATTTATAAGATAAGAATATTTTTTATTCATATATTTATATTTTTAAATATTACGTAATAAAATAGTCAATGCAAGTTATTTATTGGGTGAGGGAGGCCTATAACTAGGTAGTAGACCACTGGTTCACAAGCTCTCGCACGAGATTCCTCACTTGTGGCCTATAATATTCAGCTCGTGCCAAAGTATAAGTACCACAAGCTGAGTTCGAACACAATCTACATAGGAGGCGGTGGTCGCGTGTTTGCAGCTGTCCGGTGCACTCGCGTTACTGTAGGAGTATTTCACCTCATTTTTATATAGGTAGGTACACACAACATCGAGCGTTGTCGTTGATTAGACACTAACAAATCGAGAGTCAGAGCTTAGAATAATCGCGAGGGTGTTGTGCTCATCATTATGAACAACTTTTACAATGGTATTTGTAACCACTAGAACAAAGTGACAACCTGGCTCATCGCCGCAAGGTTGCCTGCTTGTCTGTCTTCTACAGATTGTACTTCGGTGAGTGTGCTCAAGAACTCCACGACCTCATTCAACCGGCCCCCTTCTACCATCGGACATCCAGTCGCACTGCAACTTACCATCCCTACCTTGTTGACATCACAACTCGCACTAATCGTTTCCAAACGTCTTTTATAATGCACACAGCAAAGGAGTGGAACTCTCTGCCTGCGTCTGTGTTTCCGAACGCATACAACACTAATCTCTTCAAAGTTAGAGTGAACAGGCTCCTTCTGGGTAAGCTCGCTCCATCGTAAACTTTGTTGCCGTCATCTCTGACCAAGACTAGTGTCAAGAGTAAACCCATCTCAAAAATAATTAGTAAAACACTCTCCAATAAAACAGAGTACCGAAAATGCCAAATACCACAAATAATGAATATTATTGCACCAAATAAGTGTATGTATTTATAGATTAAGGGATTACTGGCTTTCGGATCGGGAAGTTAAGTGACCCAGAGTTAATGCCATTTGGTTCACGAACTACGCCGATTACAGACCAATATCGACACGATTTAAATACATCGTTAATTCCTAAGACAAGATGAGTTATTAAATGGCCAAGAACTTACAATAATGGTGATGATTTTATGTGACACTTATGGAAAATACCCCCTTTTTTAAGGATGGGAAATCATCAAATGATTCCTCCTGCTCTGGGTGGAGCAGAAGGGAGTGTCAGACTCTTACTGACTAAAACATATGCGTGTTCCTCCTAGAGCCGTTTGCGTTCCAGAGCCGTGGTGACTCTTCCGAACATTGTTACAACCATGGCGGATGCTGAATACCCTGTAGTTAGTACATAACATAAAAAAAAATTGGCCAAGTGCGAGTAGGGCTCGCGTGCAAAGGGTTCCGAACCAATTTCGGTTTAGCAACATGCTATTTTACATTAGAGACTTCTTATAGGTTTTCCTGTAGTCTGCGAGTTAATACTATTATCTGCTTTTTTTCAAATACGTTTCAGAGATATGGTTTAGTAAATGGTAATATTTGGTCTAATTTCTTGACTAACTAAATTATTCCATTTCAAATGATAAATAAAATTCTTTCATTTGATATGTCACAGAAACAGTGCATACTTGCGGTTCAGTAGAACCGGAGAAAACTGGCTGTGACACACGGACAGACAGACAGACACACGAGTGATCCTAAAAGGGTTCCGGTCTGTACATCATCATCATCATATCAGCCGAAAGACGTCCACTGCTGGAAATAGGCCAACCCCAAGCGTCGCCACAACGACCGGTCCTGTGCGTCTCGTATCCATCGGCTACCTGCGACCTTCACCAGGCCAACGTTCCTCTTTGTGGGAGACCTTCAAACTGTGCATACCTGCATCTAATTTGCATCTGTGTGAAAAATCAAATTGCCACAATTATCTCAATTTTAACTGGCATCGGCGCAGCATGTCTTTTCTTTCATACTTACACATTTATTTGGCATCAGATCCTCCACATCACGGGCCTCGGAAAGCACATAAAGTTGTTGGTTGGCAGTCGTTACGGACTATCAGAAGCCAGTTAACCTGACTCCAGTCTTGCCAAGATGTAGCTTATTACCCAGTTAATAGGTTGTGGAGGCTTGCTAGCCAGCCGCTCGAGGTAAATACTGGTGTTCAGATGAATCCGTTTTGACTGGAAGCCGACCCTAATATAGTTGGAAAAGAAGCTTGGCAGATGATGACTCTACACCCCCATTTAGGAAATTTATTCCGCTTTAGAACCTGAAAAGAGTTATTTATAAATTTAATCGAACCTTTCAATTCAAAAACCAATAAAGGCATTTCCTCAACATTCTTGAAGGCAACGTTTAATTTGTATTTAATTAAAAAGGAATTCATCAGCTGGAATTTGAAACGTTAATGCTTGATTTATTTCAGAAAGCGGTAATTGCGACCGGATTATTTAATTAATTTTAATCGAAAATGGATGAGAGAGGTTACGTTGTTTATTTATACTTAACTTAACGACAATGTTGGTGCTTAAGAGATGTAATATTTTCATGAGTGTGGTGAAAAATTCGTCCTCAACGCTGTCAGCTGGTTTGTACCCAAGAGACTGGCGGCATTACCACGTTGAATGGCAATGCTTAATCTCTGCCCAAACAAGGAAGGAACTACCGGTTTTAATTGAAAAAAACTTTTAGTGTTGGATAGCCCATTTGTCGAGGAAAGCTATAGTGACATAACATCACGCTACGACGAACAGGAGCGGAGCATCAAAGAAAAACGTGACGCAGACGAAATTGCGCAGGTCAACTACTCTACGACATAACTAGACTATCAAATACAAAGACAGCAACATGAACACAGAATATTCAAAACTCGTGTTCAGGTCGAAGTCACAGATGTTTTAAGCGCATTTCGTAATTTTGGACTTAAATTGGTATTTTGAAAGGATTACGAATACTATACCTAGTACTTATTCGTACTTAAAAGTTTTAAGTGGCGTATTTCGTTGAAACTAATGAGGAATGTTTATTTAAAACTACAGATGATTTTTCCCATTAGAATTGCAGAGATTTTATAATAATGTTAGGCTTATCACGCGAGTTTGCTGCGGTGGCCAGGAACCGTTAACTTTTCGGGATAAATACCGGCCACATTCAAGTGAAATTTTTGACTACTTTAGCATGATTATTTTACTCCCAACTCTCAAGCATTTATTTCAATTAAACCATTTACAGGCCCTTTTGAATTGTCAAGGTCGGTCGGTCCAAAAAGTTGAAGCTATTTGCACGTTTCAAAGCGTAGATCTCTATGGAGAAGAACTTGCAAGAAACTCTTAGGATACTCTTTTAAAAATAATAATTTGTAACAAAGTTTTGTTTTATTTATAATGTTACATTAGTACTGAATGTAATGTCGGGTTTCTTAATTTATGACATGCGGCTAAATCATATCTAGTTGGCAAAGCATACTACAGCATTTTAGAATTTTTAAATGACGAAATGTAAATGTATTGTAGGTATTATTAATTATTTGACAAATATTTTGTGACATTTTATAATACATTATATTATGATTATTTATAATTAGACAATAGGATAATTTACGTAATACAAAATGTATTATTAAAATTCAATTTATAGCTTGTGTGACAATATAATAATATTTTTTTAACGTATTCTTATTTTGTGAAATTTTATATTTTTTATAATTTCATTATTTACAATTAGTCTTTGGGACGATTTAGTATAATTAATTATTTAAATTTAACTTATTCGTATAGACCGCCGCGGTTTTTAATGGTGTGATTTTGTAAGTTAGGGATACTAAGTACCCCTAGTAAAATAATAATATTTATTTATTATGTATATTATTTTACACCTCATATTTAAAACATGATAAACATTTTTATAAAAACAAGTGTACCTACAATAGGCTGGATGTACTAGATGAAAGGAGATAGATTTAGGGATATTAGCCGACCTCAATATAGTTGGGAAAATCATAAGCAGATTTGACCCTTAGTTGGAAATGAGCAGGAGAACGCATCAACACAAAGCTTTCCTAGCAGAATGAACAACAATATCTTATCTCGTGTAGACAAATGGCCTTTTAAAGAACTGGACAGAATACTAGTCCTTGCCAGAAAGCGTAAATTATTACAAACCGTCATATTTAAACGTTTTAATGTAATATCACTCGTATGAACAAGAAAAGATGATACTATACTTTTCGCGACCACTTTCGCTCTACTCTAATCTCAGTGCTGAACACAGAGATTAGAATCGCAGCGCCAGAAGCGGCCGGTGTGCTGAGCACAAAGTTCTGCTGACTAACCATAATCAGAAGGCCAGTGCGTAAAGGGAAGTAAAGGGTATAGTAAAACAGCTTTCTCTTTTTAGGGGTCCGTAGCCAAATGGCAAAATCGGAACCCTTATAGATTTGTCGTGTCTGTCCATCTGTCTGTCTGTCTGTCCGTCCGTCCGTATGTCACAGCCACTTTTCTCCGAAACCTTAAGAGCTATGCTGTTGAAATTTGGTTAGTAGATGTATTTCGTGAACCGCATAAAGATTTTCACACAAAAATAGGAAAAAAACAATAAATTTTGGGGGTCCCCATACTTAGAACTGAAACTCAAAAAAAAAATTTTCATCGTACCCATACGTGTGGGGTATCCATAGAGTATATAACCACTAGAGAGCGTATAGGCCGATTTCTTCTAAGTACGCGGCTCACTACAGCGGGCCGGGGGACGAGGAACAACGCGCGGCTGCAATTGGTCCGTTCAAGGTCAAGTTGCATAGGTAGCCTATGGTTAGTGGTGGCACTACTTGATTAAAGGAAAATAGTCGATGTCGATAAAATGGATTTTAACATTATAAAAATACTCAATCCAAACAAACAGCGCTATATATATATGCTCCGCTCCTATTGGTCGTAGCGTGATGTTATAAACTATCCTATCTCTCAAGTTGGATCGAACTGCACATGGTGTGCGAATTTTATTATAATCGGTTAAGTGGTTTAGGAGTCCATTGAAGACAAACATTGTGACACGAGATTTATATATACTAAGATTGTTTAAACAAAGTTTCCCTATTAACCTTATCTTTCCACTTTTATTTTAATTCTGAAATCTTCGAAAATCTAAAATGAAAACATGTATGTCAAACACACAGATGAAAATTCTGAGACCCTCCTCCTATTTTTAAAGTCGTTTAAAAGTAGTTACGTGTTTAATGTAAGTATGTGAATTGATTAAAAATTGTATTAGTTGTAATTTTATGATCATCGATAAATCGACTTCAATCATTAAACGTAACAGCACAGATTTTTACGATAAAAATACAAAGGGGAAGAAAGGGATAAAAATATAAGTATTTCCTAATGAAAGAAAGAGACTTTTCCAAAAGACATCAACGCGCGCTTCTCACAGTGTGCTCGTTCACCTAACCACCATTTTATATAGACCCCTGCAGTGGCTCATCATCTGATTCAAATCAAAAATATTTTGCGTAGTCTTTACTCTCCGATGAAAAGTTATGCCATCATTTTTGTAATAAAAGGTCTAGAAATGTTTCCCACACAAATTCACCGGGTATGAAGGCATTTTTATGCGTTATTAATTGCATAATAAATTAAAACGATTTGTAAAAACTTAGCATGCCCACAGGTCTAACAATTGGTCACAACTAAAATGTTTACTAGTGCCTGCTGCCTAACATCTGAGCAAAAACACTAATAGTTTTCGTGCGTCGGGGCACTGTATGCGCAGTCAAGTGGTTTAATAGTCTTTGGGGGTATCTATGGATAGGTCTTCAAACATGATATTGAGGTTTCTAAGATCATTTTTTCTAAACTGAATAGTTTGCGCGACAGACACTTCCAAAGTGGTCAAATGTGTCCCCCCCCCCCCTTAACTTCTTAAATAAGAGAATGATAAAACTAAAAAAATATATGATTTACATTACCATGTAAACTACCAGCGAAAATTGGTTCGAACGAGATCTAGTAAGTAGTTTTTTTTTAATACGTCATAAATCGTAAATCGCAACTTCTGCTTACGGAACCCTCAGTTAGCGAGTACGACTCGCACTTGGCCAGTTTTTTTACTATTTATAGGAATACGTTTGACCACTATATCACCTGATGTTAAGTGATGATGCAGTCTAAGGTGGAGCACGCTTGCCTAGAAGTAACATATTCACTCTTGACTAAAAGACTCCCAGGTTGTAGCTATCAGGAAACACAGACTCCGGCAGGGAATTCCACTCCTTAGCTGTGCACAATGAATGTATTCCCAAAACGTTTTTTGTCCGTATAGGTGGGATGTCCACCATGTATCGGTGGCGCATCACCATACGTCTTGTGGTCCGATGGTGGAACGGGCTTGGCGGAATTAAATTATGCGATTCCGTCGCACACTCCCCAAAATGTAACCAGCCAGCAACTCATTCTCATTCGTGTCGTAGTCGCAAACTGTCAAAATATCTCTTGCTTTGACAAGTTTTAACCGACTTTCAAGAAAGGAAGAGGTTCTCAATTCAGTGTTTACTCCGAGGTTTCAGATCCGATTTGTATAATTCTTTGTAGTTCGATACTTGCCATTTGATCCCGTAAAATTGATTCAGTTTGGTTCAGTAGTTTTTATTTTATGAGCATCTTTCCTAATTTCAATTTCTGCGTAGACAAAGACTACGCCCAAATATCACCACTTAATAATGAAAAATAAAAAAAAAAATAAAAAAAAATATAACCGACTTATAAAATACATTTAACCTTAAATTCGGAAGTCGGTGTTAAAAACGAAGATACAAAATCAAAAATACTAACTTCCGAAATTACGGTTATTTTATATTTTGTAGTGTTTTTTGGAAGTCAATTATATTTTTTTGGAAAAAAGTTTATTTATATATTTTAACGTCGTAGTGAAAAGTTTTGACAATGTCGTATCTAGCAGTGGCTGCCGAAGCGTCTCGATGCTCTGTGACTTAAAAGGAGTATTCTGTGCAATTTTCTTATCGTGCACTAGCTGTATGTTTCATCTAAGTTATTGCCCAGAGAGTGGAGCAATTTTTAATTCCTTTGTTATTGCTCCACAAGATTACAGGCTATAACTCTGAGCTTAGCACCTCTCTTGAGCTTTTATTTGCATGTAAAAGATTTATTTGTGTTGTAGAGATGAAAAGTGAGATGGAATTTTTATTTACTCTTGAACAAGCGTCCTGCTCTGGCTTTGTATGGTTGCAATTAATAACATCGTGATAATCAGACATCTCGTATTAAGTACTCACTTTAGATCTCTTATTGTTTTTTTAGCAAACTTTTTAGATTTAATAGGTATCCTTAGTATGTTATGTCATTATTTTATATAACCTATGAAAGAAATTGAAAAAATGTTGTGGTGTTCTCTGTAACTTTGAATATTATGGTCTATTTTTTGTTTTTTTTTTTTGGTTAAGATAAGTCGGTTATATATATTTTTTTTTTAAGTTTTTCATTTTTACTTTTTCACTTTAATTGACATAGTCGTAAGCCATAATTAGTAAGTAGATGTAGTTAAGTTTAAGTAAGTTATGATGGATTTGACATGTACTTATGTGTAAAAAATTCTTAAATAAAAAGAGATAAAATAAAAAGTGATACTTGGACGACGTGACGTCTTCGTCTGCGCAAAAATATAAATAGGCAAAAATTAATTTTATGTGCAGCAAGAATGCATCGAACAAAAAAATAATCACACAAATACAAATCGGATCACAAACCTCGTAGTAACCGGTGTACATACATAAACAAAACAAAAAAAATACCCTAATTTTTGGAAGTCGGTTAGAAATGTACGTATTAAATGCAACTGCAGATTTTTTCTTTGGTCGAAAAAATAAATTAATTAAAAATCGATTTCTTTTAACTAGGTAGGTACTCAATTCAACAGTAGATATAAAGTACCTATTTTGTCAAGACAGAAAACGAATAAATACCCAAAAAGCTCTTAAAATGTCACATTTTAACGTCTAATGTTTAATTAACAGAGTCTACAAAATGAAACTAACAACAATAAACCATTAATGACTGAATCAAGTTAGTGATGAAAACGCTTCATAATGAGATATAACAAATGGCTACTTTCATCCCTATACCGTCGTAAACAATGGAGCTTTTAGCTGGCGAAGTTAAAAATGTTGGTCTAACTATCATTCATCTATACGATAATAATACTAGCTGTCCCCCGCGGCTTCGCTCCCGTCAACTGGCAACTTTTTTTTTACATTAAAACCTGCTGATAATAACAAACACAAGAATCGGCGGGCGTCAGGCGCTCTCCGCCTCACGCTCCGCCCGCGCACCGAGTACAATATTTTGTTGCGGAGTTATTTTAAAACGATGTGATATCTCTCAAGATTGAAATTAAATAATGTCACTGGCAATTTTGTTCAAAATTAAATACTATGATGATTAACGTATTTATTTGGATAAGGATTATAATTTATAGTTATTAAAATATTCCTCGCAAATAATGGATCATTTTAGAACAAATTTGATTTCCATAAAAAGGGTTATAGCGAGTTAACCTTATGGGATAGACATATGTTTTAAGAACATTTTTTTAGAACTTTTAAAGAGGAATAATTTCGTAATACTTGATTTTTTCGTAACTTTAACCGTTTACGTAGCGTACGCAACGTAAGGTTTTTTCCAGCTTGCAACATTTCTAATTGCTGCTGCGCTCCTATTGGTCATAGCGTGATGTTATATAGCCTATAGCCTTCCTCAATAAATGGACTATCCAACGCAAAAATATTTTTTTTTAATTCGAGCCAGTAGTTCCTGAGATTAGCGCGTTCAACCAAACAAACAAACAAACTCTTCTGCTTTATAATATTAGTATAGATAGTATAGATCATAAACTAGCTGACCCACGCAACTTCGTCTGCGTCACATTTTCCATTAATGCTCGACTCCTATTAGTCTTAGCGTGATGATATGAGCCTATAGCCTTCCTCGATAAATGGGCTATCACTAACACTGAAAGACCTAATCGGACCAGTATTTCCTGAGATTAGCATGTTCAAACAAACAAACTCTTCAGCTTTATAATATTAGTATAGATGCGAAAGTAACGCTGTTGGTCGTTTAGTATAGTAGAGTACACTAGGAACTCCATTTTCCGCACTTAGTCTCCCATTCGGCCCGTTGCGTGAGGTGTTCTGGTGAAGTTGGCCAGCCTAGCTCCGCCCAAAAGCACAGAAGAACAATAGGTGCCGCGAAGCGACTTCACCGTTCTGGTTCACGTTGGTTAGCTTCAGCCACGCATTCCAGATGTTGGTCTAACTATCACTCATCCACACTTATATTATAAATGCGAAAGTAACGTTGTTTATCTTTTAGTATAGTAGAGTTGACCCACGGAGCACCCATTTTCCGCACCTAGACTCCCATTCGGTCCGTTGTGTGTAGGTGTCCTGGCTAACTTAGCCAGGCTAACTCCACCCAGAAGCACAGAAGTTTCTTGGGAGTTTTGCGGAAACTTTAGCGTTCCGACGATTTGTTGGGTAGCCACAGCCTCGCATTCCAGGATGACGTGGGCAGCTGTTTCTTCGACGACAAAGAGTACTGTCTATCTCTATGTTAATATTTCACATTTTTACGCCTGTACGGATTTGTATCATTTGTTATGACTGCCATTTTATAGCAAGCAGACCCGTGCTTTATTTGATTACAGCAAAATATGTATAAGGTTATCAAAGCTCGTAGTAGTGAACGAAGCTCCTTAGGGTGGCTGTCCATTTGCGCGAAGCGAGGCGGCGAAGCGGAGAAACGTAGAAATATTAACCAATCTTGTCAGTCAAAATGTCAGTGGCTCATGTGATGCGGAGATTTTATGCGATTCCATTGGCTAAAATTTCTCCATTTCTTTGCTCCGCTGCTTCGCTCCGCTGTAATGGACAGACACACATGTAATGGATACCTTAGAATAAGACCTCTCACGTTATGGAACTTGTCTCACCCCGGCAAGGAAGCGATTAGCTTTCGACTATTTGATCGCTGAAGAAAGGGATAAAAGATATAGATATCGTGAAGTAACACAACACTAGTCAGTCTCACTAGCAACTTGTTGTTTGGCTGATGTTTTCTTTCCACTTTGGCGCAGATTCACGAATGAAAGGATCGTCTATTTCCGACCGCAAATCTTATAAAATATTCCCTTTCCTTTGTTAAACTTACATTAGATAAAAGGTTAATTCAATATAAATAAGTAAGTGTTTGTATAACATTCAGTTTGTTGGACTTAGTCTTAAGAATAAACCGCCTACATGTTATTACGTGGGAGCTGTACGAGTCGAATAAATAATGATTTTATATAAAGGTGCTGTAGAATTGAGCATTCACTTGTAACAGAACATCGAGCATTCGCCGTTCGAACCGAACAACAAACAGAGCCGAGTGTAAACCCTAACATCGCTACGAATATTTTCATTGTGAAAATGTTCGTAGCGATGTCATTGCCATTTCGCTAGAGTCTAGTAAATGCTCGTCAAAAATGTCTATGAAGATGTTAAATAACAAATACAAAATTTCCCGGCTCGGCAAACAACTCAAAGGACGAACTACCGTTCGCTAGAATGCTCGCTAGAACGCTCACTAGAATGCTCAGTAAAACGCTTCTTTTTTTCTTGTTATTGGTTTGCTCTTGACTCTAGTCGTGGCCAGAGATGACCGAGAAGAGACGAGACAATGAAAGACGTTTGGAAACGCTTAGTGCGAATTGGTGAAATAGCAACAAGTTAGGGATGGCAAGTTGCAATGCGTCTGGATGTCCGATGGTAGAACGGAGCCGGTGGGATAAGGTTGTAGAGTTCTTGGGCACACTTATCGAAGTAGGTACATTCTGTAGAAGACCGAAAAATAGGCAACCTTGCGCCGATGAGCCGCTTTGTTCTGTTTAATTTACAAAAGAATATTCGCTAGAACGCTCAAGTCTATCAGCGGCATAAGAAGTAATCAAGGCTTGTTGGCTTACTTTTAGCCCGTGGGTTTGTATGTCTTGGTTATATTTAGTTTGATAAGGAAAGGTCTGTATAAACTATTTATTTTAGGATTTCGAAAGTCTCTAGGAAAAACATAACTTAAACAAGATCGCTTGTGTGTTTGTATGTTCGTTTGACACCACCATTTTTTCCCGAAAATACTGGGAATGCCCTTTTCTTATCAATTACAGTAAGACGTCTATGGTTTTAGAATAACATGTTAAAAATATGATAGTACATCTGGAGGTGTATTATAAAGCTAAAGAGTTTGGAGTTTGTTTGTTTGGTTGAACGCACGAATCTCAGAAAGTACCTACTGGTTCAAATTTCGAGAGTTCGATAGCCCATTTAGTAAGGAAGGCTAAAGTTTATATAACATACCGCTACGACCAATAGGATTGGAGTATTAAAATGTTACGCAGACGAAGTTGTGCAGGTCAGCAGGTAAAAATATTACCGATGTCCCGCTTAATAAATTAAATAGTAAAACCTTTCTCGAGAACCACTCTATCCATTGGTGAAAACAGCATTAAAATCGGTGCAGTAGTTTTTGAGTTTATCGCGAAAACACAGACAGACGCAGCGGAGGATTTATAATATGTAGTGATTGTTAACATACCATTAACAAATTATATTATTATTTATCTGTATAATTATTAACTTACAAAACTGGTTTATATCCCTACACTTTAACGTAAGGTGAAGTTAAAAACTAGCAACAGCACCTAGTCTTCTGGAATTTCGCTTAGCTGGACCTATTTGGCGCAGCCGCGGAACCCACAATGTTATTGTTCTTCAAATTAAGTGTATTTTTATTGTACCCACATAACGTGTCAAATTAAAAAATAAATGTTTAGTTGTACAGAAAGAAAATATCCAAATAGTACACCGAGATTATTGCAGTGTTGTACAATAGTGATTATATAAAAAAAAATAGTTTCCTTTTTTTCTTTTATGTACAAGCTGTTTTAGCTGCTGATTTTGGCGCATTTCGCACATTTTCTCATATATAACAGTGAGTTAGGAGACCTACTATTCATGTACTTAATTATTTATCACTGGGTCCATAACCTCAAGATTTACCGGCTTCTAGGTAAACTTCTTGCTAACTTAAACGTTGTTAACTTTTCGTGTCGTGATCAAAAAGTTTCTCCTGGCAAACTCTAATCAACGCCTCGGCACTCAGAAAGCACGCGATGTTGGTAAAAGATCCATTTTACTTTTCATGAAGTTTAAAATAACTAAAAAAGTGTAACAAGTTAGCGAAGAATGAAATAAGAAGTAACTGTTTTTCATTTTGTTGGTTCATTTTTAAGGTTCACGGTTCCGTACCAAAAAGTTAAAAGTTTGGAATAGTTTTGAGTGACGTTTGCTCAACTGTTTTGCAAATATGACAGAGATAGAAATAAGTATTTTTTTGCAACAGCGACTGAAAGGAGTTCTTAAAAATTCGAAGTGGGGATGTGGGAAATAAAATTGAAGAGCACTATTTCATTATTATTTTAAACTTGCGTTTTTAGTAGGTACTTATTTTTATACAGTTATCCCCAATCTACTTGGAAGACAATGCACAGTTAAATAAACAACATCCCGCAATATTGGATGCAGAATGATCAATCTGGGTCAATTATTGCAAACTTATTATAGACCGGAAGACGCAGGTAGAAGGCTTAAGAGTGTGTATTCCGTCCACTAGCGCCGCCAATCGTTTGTTACTAATTGTGGTAAATTTAAGACACGTAGATAAAAAACCGCTCTGTAGTGTACTGAAGAAATGTATCTATTATTTTTTGACAGCTATTTTTAATACATAACTCATGGCTAAATAGCCAAAACGGCAATTATTGCTAAAAGTGGCCACTTTTAGCAAAAATATCGACTTTGGCAATTATTTATGTTCTAAAGTACAAAACATAACTCTCAAAACATAATAAATACATTTCTTCAGTACACTACAGAGCGGTTTTTTATCTAGGTGTCTTAAATTTACCACAAATAATAAAAAACGATTGGCGGCGCTAGTGGACGGAATACACGCTCTTAAGGCGAGGTTGCAGTACTGTGTGTACTGACGTACGGAAGCGGCTGTCCGGCGAGCGAAATAATGTCTAAATTTTGATTGTTTTTTTCTTCTTGGCGAAAAATGAGAAATAAATTATACAATATGGTTTCAATATTTACTTCAAAATAAAAAGCTCTATCTATTGATTTAACCTTTATATATAATTCGTGATGAAATGACTTAGCAGTACACGTTTAGAATTGTGATTTAGTGTCATGTTTGATAAAAAAAGTATCGAGCCAATCATTCTAAATCGCGTTTCTATCTTTACGATTTACTTGTTCAATTTTTGTTTATGATTTTTAGTAAAAAACTCATAATTAATTAGATTTTCAGACGTTCAAAAATCTTAAAAAGTACTGCAACCTCGCCTTAAGAGAGAGGAACTAGGACATGGTGAGAGTCGCGGGTAGCCATTAGATACGGGTCGATTTTAGCTGTAACAATAAGATAAGCGTAAGCGTTGGAAGGCCTCCCACAAGATGGACGTATGACCTGGCGAGGGTCGCGGGAGGTCGCGGTAGTTGTTGTGGCGACCCTTGGGGGAGTCCTATGTCCAGCAGTGAACGTATTTTGGCTGATATAATGATGGTGAATGATGGTGGGACTATTGTTTTTTATGCACACTCATGATAGGGGTATAAATTCGGAAGATAGCTTTTATTGATATAAGGCCTTCCATTCCACCGTTATTGTGAACATTTGTAAGTAATATCGTTGCTGGTAATTGCATGTTTTTATTATATTAAAACGTGTTCCAGCAAGCCTACATAAAACCCAAAACTAAAGCATTTATTTCAATTAAACCATTTTTCAGGCACTTTTGAATGGTCAAGGTCGGTCGGTCCAAAAAAAATTAAGCTATTTGCACGTTCCAAAGCGTAGATCTCTAGAAGAACGTGCAAAAAACTCCACGGACACTGTTTAAAAATAATGAATTGTTACAAAGTTTTGTTACATAGCGTTGAACGTAGCAAACGAACAATTTGTTAGTTCGCAACAAGTTACGGATGCCGATACCAATCAACTTTGTGTAGCAATTGATAGTTCTGCACTCCACAGCGTCGATCAGTTTCAGGAATTCTGAAGTTTACCTGCAAACTGTAGCGCTACCCCATTCTCAATCGACTCGGGGTTGTTTTACAAAACGGAAAGGTTATTGTTGTAAATAAGCGATATTTACTATGAAATTTGGTTAAATATACCTAATACTTTTACACGTCAATCTTACTAGCCAATTTTAACGAGGACATTAAATTTGAAACTTGTTTTTGCAAAAAATATTAAATATTTGCAAAAGCATGTGTTTATGAGGGCGCATTCCGTCCACTAGCGCCGCCAATTGTTTTTTATTAATCGAGGTAAATTTAAGACACGTAGATAAAAAAACGCTCTGCAGTGTTTTAAAGAAATGTATTTATTATTTTTTGAGAGTTATGTTTTATACTTTAGAACATAAATAGTTACCAAAGTCGATATTTTTGCTAAAAGTGGCCACTTTTAGCAATAATTGCCGTTTTGGCTATGCCTTGAGTTATCTATTAAAAATAGCTCTCAAAAAATAATAGATACATTTTTTCAGAACACTGCAGAGCGGTTTATTATCTACGTGTCTTAAATTTACCACAATTAATAAAAAACAACTGGCGGCGCTAGTGGACGGAATACACACCCCTAACCCCTCGTATAAATTCTGGCGGTAGAAAGGCGAGAAGCCTGGACATACTCCTGATGGTGTGGGCAGTAAGTTCTGCCAACACCTCACACCCTAGTGTAAACCTTAACCTTGTAAACCACCTCAAGGGCCTTTGACCTAGTTTAAATTGACGACCGCCATTTGGCGGCCGGGACCACCGGCTTATAAGTGCCTTTCGAAGCACGGAATAATCTTTTTATCAGACAATCAGCCCTAAGGCAAAAGGCCTAAGGCCGCGTACACATTCAATCTCGAATGCGATCCATGATCGAAATCAATGATCAAAGGGCCAAGCACGAATGTTTTGACGTATGGATAGTACCTACCGTTACAGTATGGTTAACGTAAGTGAATTTTGAATATAAAAAAAACACACCTATGATAGCTTGCCAAACGAAAATTTATTCATTGAGTTGAACATTTACTTTTTATTTGAGATGGGTTTGCCCTTGACTCTAGCCTAGGTCAGAGATGACAGAGACAAAGTCTACCATGGAGCGAGCTTACCCAGAAGTAGCCTGTTAGATGAGGGTTGTAAGCGTTCAGAAACACAGACGCAGGCAGAGAGTTCCACTCACTAATTTAATACGTAACGTATCAAACAAATGAATGACAAAGCTCGAGGCATTTTTTAGCACTCGTCATAAGTCAGTTTCATGTTATAACTGCAACAAAAGTAAGCTTTCGAATAGATACTAATTAAAAATCTGTGCTACACTAACAAGGCAACCACCCTTATTAGAGAGCTTTGAACGTGAAGATCTATCGATATGAAGTGTGGCCACCTCTACTGTACTAGACCACGGACGTGATCGATGGAAGAGCTCTAGTTTTAATGAGGACCGACCTGCAGTGGTATTCTGTAACAACATTTTCGTGTCTCGACAGCGGAATCCGAGGTGAGTTTCAAATTCGTATTTACATAAGACCTTATGACGTGTGAAATAAAGTTCACTTTGTAAGCTTAGTCACTCAGGTGAAGTCGATATCGAAATGGTTATTTACAGAATAGACTAGCTGATTGCTAGTGGTGTCAGTAATAAGTTTGCGATATTTTTGTAAGGTAGAATTAATGATTAAACGAACTTACCTGTAAGCGAAGTTCTATCATAATTATACGAAGCGCTTCGTCCGAAGAGATTAGTACCTATTATTACACATGTAGTAACACATAAGTGACACCACTCAGACACTATAGTTGAGAGTTTCCTTTTTTTTTTGTTTTACGTGCGGGTACCTCAATATCTCCTTATTAATCGACTTGGAATCTCTCGTCATTAAGTTTAAAGTTTAGAGGAATAAGCGTTGCTTAATATTTTCTGGAAAAGTGCGAGGGAATAGCGGAAGCGTGGGAGGGCGGGAGTACTAATCTCTTCGGACGAAGCGCTTCGTATAATTATGATAGAACTTCGCTTACAGGTAAGTTCGTTTAATCATTAATTATACTAACGCTTCGTCCTCGAGATTAGTACCTATTATTACACATGTAGACTTTGAGAGTTATTTCTGGAAATATTAACAACGCCAGACCCCTTTGTTTATTTTTTAAATAAAAAAGTGGTCCAATAACAAAAATCAATCCTAACAGAGTCAGACCATAAATCATAAAAAATCCATGAGAAATAAATAATCGTACATATTAAATACTTAACTTCTAATTTTGTGTACGGGTACAATTTATTATACAAAATACGTTGCAACAGCTACGATTGTGAGGAAAGAAGACTATTTTCTTTCTTACTGATTATTTATCGACCTAGCTAGAGAACCCTCATCAAAATCAATGATGGTGTGGTTATTATATCTAGCGAAAGTTTTGGAACTGCGGCTCCAGCCTGCAGTTCTGCGAATTTCATATAGTTATACTAACTCCGCAAGAATGCGCGTACGACGTGGCCGCGTGACGCTCACGCCACGTCGCTGAGAATAGGGACACGTCTAACCCACTATCGCACATTATGCACTAATCCACCGGCTAAGTGTTTGCGCACTTACAGCGTTGTGCGGTTTTTAAGAATTTATAAAAATTACGCTAGATTTGTGTAGTTCTTTGGTTTTTTATACGAGTGTACTAGCGGGGCAAATTTTTACACTCTAATTAAAAAAGTGACAAAGTTAAAAGAGTTGTTTAGAAGAGTAGGGACTCTAGAAGTTTTATTTAAATCAGGAATTTTAATATTAATTTTAGATGCTAATATATCTACATTCTCTTATCTAATTTTCGAAAAAGTTTGGACCCTATGAGCCGTGGTAAGGGCCAGTATCCAGTAACGTTACACATTTTTTGAAATTTCATCTAATGAATTGGGATATTTAGACCGAAGTAATATAGAACACAGTTACATTATATTTTGGTCAAGGCGGGCGTAAGCGAAAACGCCTTTAAAAAATCTGAGAATTCGATCATCTCTAGAAACATGTGGTCCCAACATCAGTGACAAAGCTGATCAATTTAGAGTCTCATATTGACCACCATTGTTAAAAATTGCGTCAGAAAATAAATTACCATTGGAACTGAGGCCACGAAAGTGTTAACACCGGATTCTTTGCAAAAAGACCATCTTTTTAAAGACAAACGTCACGTACTGTTTCATCGAGCTATCTGATAAAGAAGTTATCTTGATATCTATTGATGAGAGCGGCAGGCATCTTCGTGAAAACGCCTACCGGATAACACCCTGGCAACCAGGGTAAGCGTCGAGTTCATCTGGCGGTTGCCGGAATGAGATATCAAATTGTTTTCGTTAGAGGTAAATATAATTGGGTCCAACATGAGCAGATATCTAAATAGAGGGTATCACAGTTGCGTGGGCCATAAAGGAGCAACAGAAATTCCCTGAGCTTCATCGCTAATCATTTTCCTAAGACTTTTTTTTTTTTTTTTTTAATTACCGATAAGGGGGGTATCGCATAGAAATAGGCAGGGCCCCAGTTGATTGTGAAATAGTTAATGGCATAGGCGTCTTGGTCTATATGCCAAGAAACGTATTTAAACCTTATTTAATTTTGTTAATACGACTGGCAAACAGATCTATGTCGGGTAGTCCAAATCTACACTTATTAGTGTTGAAGGCCCACTCTGACAATTCTCATTCTATGTATATCTAGACAATTACGACGTAACTCGTCTGCGATGGTGTTTTCACAAGATAGCATATAAGAAGAAAAATATACAGTTTGCGTTCTTCACTCCAATCCCAAATCTCCCTTGCCAGACTGGTTAAATGGGGTTATAGAACCCCGCCCATACGGTTGACATATGGTAAAGCAGTAGAATTAGCAATGCGAAGTAATACAATAATCATATAAATTAGCAAAAAAATTTTAGAGCAATGAATGCAGCTAATAGCTCTATATCATTAATATGTTTGTCTCGATCGCTGGTCGACCACTGGCCACTTGCCTTTTCACTACCTCAGGAGGCGCCCCATCCCGTTGTTGAGGCGTCAGAAAATATTTCGATGCTATAGTGGTCATCCCTAATAGGGTGCTTTGATTTATCAATTATTTTTAATCACCAATTAAAGTCAGGCTTTAACGTTTCAGGGAGAATCATTTGTTTATTATAATCTTCATTAGGTACCCCTGAGATTTAAGAATTTGCATCGTCCAAATAGTTAAGTGTGTGCCCAGCCTTATTCAAAGCTGGGCAGGCTGACACTGATGACTGAAATACCTACTAGATGTGCGAAGGTTCTGATTTTGTAACTTTTCATGTTGAAAAATTTACGGATTTCATTTTTAATGCGTTAGTATCTGTCGGTAAAATTTCTAAATGAGCCAAGTTTGTAAAAACTCCTAAGAATTTACACATAGTAGAAGGAGATAGACTGCTTTTATCATAATAAATCTTAAAGAGCAAAGCAGTTTTTTTTTTTTTTGCAACATTAGTTTCGCAATTGTCGTATGTATCTTCTAGTAACAACCAAATATCTAAATAGAGGGTAGATAAAAAACCCGCTGACTGCAATAATTTTACAACAGGTTTCATTAACTTTGTAAACAAGTATGAAGCTGTACTTAGCCCGAATGGCAAGACATTGAATTTGTATAATTGGTTATTGAATAAAAATCTAAGATATTTACGAGAATATTCGTGAATTTTAATAGAAAAATAAGCGTTTTTAAGTCTTAAGCTCGCCATATAGCAGTCCTTAGTTTAATGTTTTATAACGATTCTTAGATCTTCTAATTTAAACTGGTGTGTTTAAATAAATTTATTTAATTGTTTGAGGTTTAATACGAACCTCACTTTTCCGTTTGGTTTTGGAGTGAGAAACACACCATATGAATGAATTGACCTGAGCTGAGCTCGGGTCACATCAGCCGGTCATAAAATGGCGCCTATCTCTAAAAGGCTACAGCTTAGCTAGTAGCTTCGGTACAACAAATGAATTCTGAAGTGGTATAACTTTGCTCAGCAGGTGTTACCTTAAGTAGGTATTACCTGAGAGGAAAATATAATTTTGTATCCGTCAATCCACGACAATATCGATTGATCACTAGTTATAGGCGTCCATAGTTTACAAAAGTATGACAAGCGACCGGCGTAGGTATACTTAACTGGGTCTAGTAGCGACGCTGCGGCTGGCGCGGCGGCGGCAACCTCCTCGATTAAGCTGGCGGGCGGCGGAGGGGGAGGCGGGCGCAGTACTGCAGGCTCGCGGCTCCTCGGCGCGGCTGTCAGCGGCCTGCGCGCTGGAGCAGGAGCTCGTCGGTTTAAATGCTTCTGCGGCATTGGGTTGTTTGGTCGTTTTGTTGGGTTTCTATTGACGGTATCAGGCTTCCGTTCTGTGCCGGATTTAGTAACAGCCATAGCTGATTTGATTGTTTCTGATAAATTGTCCGTCAGTACTACTTAGGGCCTTCTTCATGTCCCTTTTTAGTGCAGACCAAATAAAGTTTCTGCGGATAATCGAATCGTAGTGTTGAATATCACTATGATTTGTGCGGCGTCCATTAGTTTAGCTCATTGGCTTTTGCAACGATTTGACTGGTAATAACCTGCCCCAAGCAGGAGATGACGCTCGCCATCTGATCCTGCTTGACAACTATGGCTTTATCGCGCTTTGTTGCGGCTTCGGGTATCGCTGCTTTCAGCTCCACATTCGGCGCCGGGGCAGCGATATAATGGCAGTTTGCTGGCACTAAATATTTTGCAATTACTGTTTTGCTACAATCCTTGTCAAGACCCTCGGTGGCGATGGGCTGGAAGCGTTTGCTTAATTCCTTATGTAAGTCTGGACCATACTTAACTGATGTCGATGGGTCTTCCCCCAGGATCACCATCGTAATCTGGTCTAGGTTCACGTCGATAATGTCACCAGGCGTTTTATGCGTGGTACTAGGTTTAGCCGACGCAGGGTCGCTTGGTTTGACCACATCTAGTGCTGGTACGATATGATCAGCCAAAATAACAGGATTGGCTGGGTCGACAGGAACAAAGGTCGTCGGGTTCATTACTGACCTCCGGAGAATCTTAAATCCAGTCTTCAGGCTTAATACCAGTGTATTCCAAAAAGAAACACAGTAATTGGAAATAGGTCATTGCAACTTATAAGTTACCTACAATTTAATAACTAAGTAATTTTCTTGTAGGTAGGAAATAAAGTAGAAAAATATCTAGGTACCGACTTATTTATTTTACCGATGGGAAAAATGAGAATAGAATTTGTATTATTTTTTCTAAATTTTGGCGAACGGACATTAGTAACTAAGTGCACGTGATGTTACGTAATTAGTCCTTGCGTCGGGACAGCCCCCACGCAGCCCGGAGTGCAAGGCTTGGTTAAACGTAAATACGTTAAGCCATGGACCCGTGAAATGACACTGTATTATTGAGTATTGGTAGTAAAGTTAGTGCGTCGGAAAACCCATAGGTAGCCCGGAGTGCAAAACTTAAGTTTTAACGTAAATACGTTATTGTAATACTCAGTGGACACACAAACACTAGGTAACACACCCGTTTGTTCATACGAAGTATGCGCGATCGGAGGAGATGTGTCTTGCGAAGGCAGATACAAACGCCGTAACCTGCGTTTGTATTTTTTTTTTTATTAATTTCTTCGTTAGATGCTCGTAATCCACATTACTCGTTCTCTTCGACATTATTATTAACGGTACAGTACCTACTATAAAATGTTGAACGTGTTGAGCGGTTGAACACTAAAATGTGAATGACGAGAGATTCCAAGTCGATTAATAAGGAGATATTGAGGTACCCGCACGTAAAACAAAAAAAAAAGGAAACTCTCAACTATAGTGTCTGAGTGGTGTCACTTATGTGTTACTACATGTGTAATAATAGGTACTAATCTCGAGGACGAAGCGTTAGTATAATAGAAAATTATTTGTGACGTTACGTACACATATTTATCTTAGAGGTAAATAAAAACCGGCCAAGTGCTAGTCGGACTCTCACACGAAGGGTTCCTCCGTACCTTTAACCGAAAAAAGTAACACGTTTCTTGTATGGGAGCCTTCTAATTCCTTTTAATTTAATTTTGTTTTTTTTTTTTTGTTATTGCAATACATGCTCTGCGAAAATTCCGTATCATAAATCGAAAAAAAAAAACACGTTTCTTTTAATTCTTAATTTAATATCATTTTTAGTATTTTATTTTGGTATAGCAATACATACTCTATGAAAATTTCAGCTATCTGCGTATTCTTGAGATAGATACCGCTGACAGACAGACGAATGGGCGGACGGCAGAGGTTTAGTAACAGGCTTTAACGAGGTGGTACGGAACTCTTATAAAATATAGATGAAGAAAACATAACATAGGGTGACACAATGGGCGGGGTATGGGTCATAAATACGTAAAAAGGAGGTGCTCGTGGATAAGTAATAACAGTCGTACGTGTCGATTACTAAGGTTAAGCAACGGTTGCCGAGGTCGGTTTGTAGATGGGTGAACATTTAAACATACCGAGATCCCTCTGTGCCTCGGGAAGCGCATTAAGCCGTTGGTCCAGGTTTTCATTAGTAAACTTTAACAGTCATTGGTCTTTTTTTACTATAGATAGGCATACTTACGTGAAATTGGTATCAAGAAATAGGCCATCAATATTGCCAAGGGATGTCGCGAGTCGTGATATTCACTTAAGGTTGTGGAGGTCAAAAAGACAGGCGTTTTATGTAAAATGCTAGTACACACAAAAACGTCGAAAGGTTGGGATCCGTAGCAAAATTGTAAAAAAAGGATCCCTTATGGTGTGGCTAAGTCTTAACGTCTGTCCCAGCTAGATATCTCAAGAACAACTAAAGCTATCAACATGAAATTTGGAACAGTATTCGATGAAGTTTGCTTAACTATTTTGCAGATTAAATAAAAATATGAATGTACATTTTTTTTGCAACAGCGACAGAAAGGGGGTCTTAACAATTTGAAGTGAGGTTACTAGGGCATGCGGGATATATATATATATATATAAATATACACCCGGGTATTACAATTCTCCGACAAATATAGGCCTCCCTGACGAAAATTAAAAAATATTTCACGTTGTATATGATGTACGGAACCCTCGGTATGCGAGTCCGACTCACTCTTGACCGGTAATTTTTAATTGGGTTTACCAATCTCAAAACCCCGCATTCTCAAACGACGGAGATTTCAAATACCACCGAATATGTAAGGAATTTTCAAAGAACAGATGAAATCAAAGAATCGAATGATTATTTCTATGTTTTAGTTTAGTTGATTTTAAAGTTCGCTGTTTTATAAATAAAACTAGCTTTTGCCCGCGACTTCGTACGCGCATATCCCGTTTTCTCCCGTTCCCGTAGGAATTTCGGGAAATCCTCTCTTAGAGCTCCCTTAGCTCCCCAAGGACCCTATGTGCAGCTTCATACGACCAGTCAGTAGTCTTGGTTGTGTTGTTGCGTTATCTGTCAGTCATTCACTCAGTAACGGAAGAATTTTATAAACCAAATGAAAATAAAACTAATACCTATAAAAAAGTGAACGTAAATTAGCCAAAACTTATAAAGCTATCGGTATCTAAAAATCTATGCGTACTTCGCCTAAAAAGAAATAAAATGTAAACTATTAATAATTTGTAGTTTGAACGAATATTTAATTAAACACTACCAAAATAACTTATACCTATTTTATAAAATAATAACAAAAGGAATCTTAAAATAAATTAACAAAGACTAAATTATGTATTGTCTGTCAATAAGGTCGAACGCTCTGAACGTCAATTCGCATCAACTGGCAAAAATTGTATGAAGCTCGCGCTTTTGGCCTCTCGCAGGTCAACCTGAGAAGATTGGCTTCTGCTTAACCCGACTTGACTGTGAAGGCTTTAATATAGTAATAAAGCCTCCAGCCAGGCTTTGAAGCTCGCGCTCGGACGCCCCGCCTTTTTATACCTTCGGCCGCGAGACGCGTCGAGCGCGGCGACCACAGGCGCGACCGATTCTCGAACGTTCGCGACCGGCCGCACTGCGCGCTTGGCGCCTAGCTGCTAGGGCGGTCGCGAACGTTCGAGAATGTTCGTTTTACGAAGCTACTCGCTAGGTGACTCGCTAGCCTCTAGGCGCCAAGCAAGCTGCCTACCTGTGCGTTCGCGACCTTAGACAAAAATAATCCATAAAGCATGATTCAGTATTCACGCGCGATGGCTTATTATTAGCGTACTTCATGTATAACTTTGGTGTTTCTATACCAATTTCTATGATTATTGTTTATGGAATAGTTAACAATGTTAACTTTTTATTTAGGGATGACTGAGAGTGTTATAAACGTAAGAGTAGACAAATATAATCAGAAAGCTTCGAACTGCTAAGCTATCGGGAGTTACACGTGTTATTGTGCGTCAATCATAAAAGATAGACATATGCTGTCGTGGGATATTTTTTACATAATTTTAAGGAGAACATTTCCGTCATACATGATTTCTGTGTAGCTTTAACCATTAAGGTTGCACACGCGACAGAAGCTTAAAAAATGGAGTAACTTCTCCCGTTTTCCCAACATTTCCCTTCACTGCTCTGCTCCTATTGATTGTAGCGTGATGAAAAGTATACTATAACCTGCTCAGGAGTATGAAGAATAATTGTACCAAGTTTCGTTAAAATCCGTCGAGTAGTTTTTGTTTCTATAACGGTTATACAGACAGACAGACAGACAGACAGACAGACAGACAGACAAAAAATTTACTGATTGCATTTTTGGCATCAGTATCGATCCCTAATCACCCCCTGATAATTTTGGAAATATATTTCATGTACAGAATTGACCTCTCTACAGATTTATTATAAGTATAGATAAAATGAATACTCAAATACACAGATTGAATACGTAAAACGTATCAATATTGGTTGTAAATTTGAAAATAACGGCTCGAAAATTCGACTTTGATGTTTTGATGTTTATTCAACACATGTTTTAATAATCTAACGGCTCTGAAACATTTTAATCTGCAGGCTTTTTGTTTGCTCTGAAATTGAAATGTTTCCAGGAATGTTTTATTTGTATAAAATATGACGTATTGTATCCAAACGCGTGCGGAAAAACTAGGTCAAATTAGATTTTTAGGTCACTCATAAAATGTAGGAATTTTCTAAAGAACTTGATCCATAATTTAGTTATTTTTTTATTCATTTGTCTATTCATTTTTTTAACATTACTAATAGCATTGAATATTTGGAATTATATGAATTAATTGAATGTAAATGACACCAAATGGTTTATTCCGCCATTGCGTTCCTACAAGAACCGTAATTTAGTGAGAGTACTTAGCCAATGACTTTCAGCGATAGTGTAGCTTTTTATAAGTTTTTCGCGATTTCATGGTGATTTTATAATTTCTGCATTTCATGTGTTGAGGCACAAATAAATGCCACAGTGAGTTTGTTTGAGACGCTTTCATCCCTTTATTTAAGTATGGAAAATCATCAAAAGACTCCTCCCGCTCGCTCTGGGCGAAGCAGAAGGGAGTGCCAGACTCTTACTGACTAAAACCCACCCGTGTTCCTTCTAGTGCCCTTTGCGTTCCAGAGTCGTGATGACTCTTTCGAACATATTCCGCAACCCTGGTAGGATACTTTCATGCTTAAGGCACTTGTTTCACCGTCGACGAGAAAGTAATCAGCTATCTACTATTTTCTAAATATATAGATCCCGTGTGAGGAAAAGAGTCACATAGTATACCGCGTGTATCTGACATCGACGCAAAAACGATTTCCATGGGTCCAGGGCATGATTCTGGACACCCCAGTGTTGGAATTTTTCGTCGGTTCTTTTCTCATTTATTCATTTTTTTCAAGAGTACCACAAATAGGTATCAGCTCAGCTGAGCTGAAATCTATTTGTGGTCTTATTCGTATTGCTCTTTTTAGTGAAAGAAATTAATTCATAATTTTTTTATTAAAAATCTGATTGGGTTAGGTCAGAATAACGATTATGAGCAGTCTAAAGTAAAAAAACCCTTGAATAAAAGAAAAAAAATGAGAAAAAAGCCGACGAAAAATTCTAAGTCAAGGGTGTCCAGAATCATGCCCTGGACCCATGGAAATCGTTTGTGCGTCGATGTCAGATACACGCGGTATATTTATAGTCGATAGCTGGCTGTTCAGAGCGACAAGAACTATCAAAGATAGTATTCGCTCAGCGATGCTCGCTTGGCGGTCAGAACTCATGCCGAGAAACCACCCAGAGGTCAATTTCTACCTATCGTGCGGGCGGAGTGAGTGAGGGAGTAAACGCCCGTCGCACAAGAGCACTCGCTTATAGCCTAGCGTCAAAACTATCGAAATGATATACTCGCTACTTGCTGCTCGCAAACTCGTTTCGATTTTGTAACTTTACTCGCTTCTTGCTAATCGTCGGCGGCTCGGCGCAGAGACAAGTGTCTTAATCGCTGAACCGATTTCGATGAATGTGGGTACAGGGACACATAGATCCCTGTACCAACTGTGGGACCCTGGAGACAGGTATAGGCTAATTTTTTGTTGTGAAAGTCTATTATAACGCGGAAGAAGTCGCGGGGAAAAGCTGATTTTCTAAAGGTATGTACGATTTTCAACCACTTACGGCCATTGACCGTCAACCAAGCCTCACGTAAGAGTACAAAGTACTTGACTAGAGGTATAAATAAAATTGCGTGGTAATACGCAATTACGTACTTAACACAGCTTTCAAGTTAATTAATTAGTAAATACGTCATAAAAAGTATAAATCCGAGGCAGTACATTTTTATGCTTCGAACTCATTTATGTAATTACATTTTTAAAAGCTTTTTATTAACTTCCTTTCGTATGTGTGCCTGGTTGGATTTCAGTCAGCCATATTCAAGCACTACCTCTTTTCTGATTAGTTCATCATCTTCCTAGCCTTTTCCCAACTATATTGGGGTTGGCTTCCAGTCAAACCGGATTCAGCTGAATACCAGTATTTTACGTGGAGCGGTTGCCTACCAGACCTCCACAACCCCTTAACTGGATAGCACGGTCCTCCTTGCTAGCCAGAAAATCTGACACCAGTCTTGTGTCAGATATTCTGGCTTCTGACAATCCGTAATGACTACCAAATATCTCCAAATGTCAGCCGGGACCAACAGCTTAACATGTTTACCAAGGTACGGAGGAAACTCGGTATGTTAGTTAAGATGGTCACCCATCCATAGACCAACCTCGGCAAGCGTTGCTTAACCTCGAAGATCGACTCATCCGGCAGTTATTTTTTAGCCAGGAGCTCCTCCCTTTTCTGATTTGTTATCGTCAAAAATTACTACTTCCACTCTGGCTTTGAGTTCCAGGGCCGCGATTTTTCTAACAATTCCAAAAACCCTGGCAGATTAAGCTTACACCTAGCACAGTGAGGGATACTGACCGACAACACATTTTACCACTTTGGAAGTGTCTCTCTCGCAAACTATTAAAAAAAAAAATAAAAAAATATTTATTAGGAAACTCAATATCATTTTCGAAGACCTATCTCGAAACCTCCTCCCCTCGTATTTAGGGTTTGACGAAAAAAATTTTTTGAGTTTCAGTTCTAAGTATGGGGGGGGACCCCCAAAATTTCTTGTTTTTTTTTTCTATTTTTGACTAGCTGACCCGTGCAACGTCGTCTGCAACTGCAACATTTTTCATTTCTGCTCCGCTCCTATTGGTCTTAGCGTGATGATATATAGCCTATATATAGCCTTCCTCGATAAATGGGCTATCTAACACTGAAAGAATTTTTCAAATCGGACCAGTAGTTCCTGAGATTAGCGCGTTCAACCAAACAAACAAACAAACAAACTCTTCTGCTTTATAATATTAGTATAGATTAATATTGTTCTGCTAAAGTGGCCTTTTTAGACCCGCAGACTTTATCTGTTGTGACCACAGACATATAAATAGTAGGTTGTGACAACCTTTGTTTATTTTTTTATATCGGTATTCATGTCTATAGTCTATAGTTCTTACTGAAAAAAAAAATGTAACGTCATTTGTTGTCGTTCAAACACGATAATACGTTACGTTGTTGAAAGTAATCATTTTATTCATTTTCAAAGTTAACAGACTCTAAATACGTGATACTGTTAACTTATGCACGAGGCTTTCAAAATATTGTATAGTCGTTACAGTCACATGCGCAATGTATTAGGTTGCAATACTTTAAGTATACCATGGAGCTATTTACCGCTTTCGTGGGTGCATTATGTGCAAGCCCCGTAAACATTTCATAACACATTTTTTTCAGCATATAAGAATGTGCACAACTGCGAATTGTTCATAGAGCTATGTGGCGATAAACTCTCAGTGTTTGTTTATAATTCCCGATGTCGGCTCTCTGGCAGCGCTCGCCAGTGGACTGTTTTGGATACCGCTACAAATGCTGCCACTGTATTCCTTTGAAGGCAGCCACCATTGTTATCTGTGTTTTATCATTTGTAAGTGCCCTCATTTTCTTGAGCTTATGCTGATCCAGTATTGAAAGAGTGACCAACGGAACTAAGTCTCTACTGTCCATCTATCCGTCCGTCCGTCTATTTGCCAGCATCTCAAAATCGTAATAGGTGCACAGAGTGTGTATTTAAATTGCCGCTATAACAACAAATAATAAAAATGTAATTAAACAACAAATATTTATTTTCAAACATGGGTCTATCGTAATTCTAATTCATTACATATTTTATTGTACCTATTATCTTAATGAGTTATAAAAAAAAACATCGCCTTGAGGTAGTTCATATCGGGTACACTAAGTTGGCTGCCTTTGTTAGACGATTAAAATGGCACCGTCTATACTTTTATAACACTGATTATTATATTATTTGTTTACAGTTGTATGCTGCAGTGGAACTTGCAAAATCAGATAGGTTCCTGAAATCTGTGCTTGGACGATGTGACGGTGTCATCCTTACAATGGCGAAGGTGGCGAATTTATTTGTGATAGCCCTCTTCTTAGTTTCATGTGGTATTCTAATGTTTGGGATTATTGTTGTGAGTAAATCTTACTTCACTTAATATTACAGAGTTGGTGATGCGGTCCCGTCGGTATTTCTACTAGGTTTGTTCTCATTTTGTCCGATGACTTGATGTACCATAGAACAAATAGGAGCTACCCAGTCTCGCAACCTTCATAGAAAAGGGAGGATTCCGACCAGACGGGTATTGTGTTTGGTGGTCCACTGTCTAATGGTGGTTGCCGGGCTGTTGTATACATACCGCGTGTATCTGACATCGACGCACAAACGGGCATGGTCCAGGGCATGATTCTGGACACCCCCGTGTTGGAATTTTTCGTCGATTCTTTTCTCATTTTTTTCAAGAGTACCACAAAGCATCAGCTCAGCTGAGCTGATATCTATTTGTGGTTTTATTCAGATTGCTCTTTTTAGTGAAAGTAGTTAATTAATTATTTTTTATTAAAAATCTCATTGGGTTAGGTCAGAATAACGATTATGAGCAGTCTAAAGTGAAAAAACCCTTGAAAAAAATGAGAAAACAGCCGACGAAAAATTCTAAGTCTAGGGTGTCCAGAATCATGCCCCGGACCCATGGAAATCGTTTGTGCGTCGATGTCAGATACACGCGGTATGTTCACATTGCTCGAAGAAATTTGACAGCTCCATGTAGGGCTTGTGTGAAGTTGGGTTTATTTTGTAGTTTGTGTGAGGAGCTCGTGGCTACATAATAAAAAGCCGCACTGGTCAATCTTCAAGGTTAGGCAACGCTTGCCAAGGTTGGTCTGTGGATGGGTGACCATCTTAACATACCGAGTTTCTTCCATGCCTCGGAAAGCACGTTAAGCTGTTGGTCCCGGCTGTCATTTGTAGATCTTTGGCAGTCGTTACGGATAGTCAGAAGCCAGTTAATCTGACTCCAGTCTTTCCATGAGGTACCCAGTGTTTACCCAGTTACTGGGTTGTGGAGGTCTGGTAGGCAGCCGCTCCGCGTCCTCAGCTAAATTCGGTTTGACTGGAAGCCGACCCTAATATAGTTGGGAAAAGGCTAGGCAGATGATATATGTGGCGGTGTGGATGCCGCTCAAATATCACGCTTTCAACTGCCTGATTGTTGCTTTCGGGTTGTTGTATAATGTTCAACTTGCTCGAAGAACTTTGATAGCGCCATGTAGGGCTTGTGTGAAGTTGTTTTTTTTGTAGTTTGTATGTGGAGGTGTAGATGCCGCTCAAATATCACGCTTTCAACTGCTTGATTGTTGCTTTCAGGTTGTTGTATATGTTCAAATTGCTCGAAGAACTTTGATAGCGCCTTGTAGGGCTTGTGTGAAGTTGGGTTTATTTTTGTAGTTTGTTTGTGGAGGTGTAGATGCCGCTCAAATATCACGCTTTCAACTGCCTGATTGTTGCTTTCGGGTTGTTGTATAATGTTCAACTTGCTCGAAGAACTTTGATAGCGCCATGTAGGGCTTGTGTGAAGTTGTTTTTTTTTGTAGTTTGTATGTGGCGGTGTAGATGCCGCTCAAATATCACGCTTCTATCTGCCAAAGTGTTGAGCAGAAGTGTTTCGTAACGCCCACATTTTGCCAGGTACCTACGTTTCAGGCCTAGGTATTAGTACCGAACCTAATGACTAGTAGTTGCGTTTGTGACGATTAGACCAACAAGACTGAAGAGTAAAGGAGTCTCAGTCGGTGAATGAGATCCTTTTGGTCCATAAAATAAAATAGCCTTTATTTTGGTTGACAAACTAGTCAGCAGCTCGCCTGATATTAAATGGCATAAGTCTTGACCGAGCAGTGACCATTCGCTACATTATCTTCGAAACTACTGAGGCTAAAAATGATGAAAAAAAAACCTGGCTACGTGCGAGTCAGACTCGCGTTAATTTTTTTTACTTGTTATTTTAACACAATAGACTACTACTTTTTGGAGATTTCCTTGTTATCTATCTACTATCTATTTATTTCAAAATTGTAGGCTCAGTAGTTTCAGAGATGAGAGGGGTAATAATGGGGGCTGTGACAGACGGACAGACAGAGACATAGACACCCGGATGATCCGGTATAAGGGTTTCGTTTTTTGTTCGGAACCCTAAAAATACTACACATTCTTAATATTTGTTTTTTTTTTCAGAAGAGGAGTGTCCCAATCCACATATATGTTTGGACGGCGTTCATTTTCAACTGCATATGCGTAGTCCTGACCGTCATTGATCTTACTTTTCAAGGTCTCAACTACAGTAAAGTTACTAGGAGGACCATTATGATTTCAGTACTAAATGTCTTATGGTATGCTTGTAAGTTTTTAAAATATTACTATCGATTGGTTTGCGTGTCACCACATGGAAATGCTTTGATTTCGACGATGGCGCTGGCTTGCCTAGAAGTAACCTATTGACTACAACACAACAACAACATACAGACACTCAACTGCAACATACAACAATACGAACAATACCAACAACAACTACAAATACTGACACACACACCCACACCCACACACACTCCCACACACACACACACAACACACACACACACACAACACATCAACAAGTCCAACATACAGATCGAAGTATTACATAGGTACAACGTACAGATTCACTGAAAGACACTTTCAGGTTGTACGCTGAATTAAACAATTTGGTTGCAGCTGAGCACCAATGTTTAACATCTAGTGACTTCCCTTCCTACCTTCTTACACACACAGTCCTTGGCTAGAGCAATTGATTATTTTCTGGTTTCTAAGTGGTATGCGAAACGAACACAATATGTCACCAGGGTTTCACTGATTTACGTGGCTCCCGACTCTCTCTTTGAAAATGAACTAATTATGATGATTATTTTAAAGTAGATTCACTTTATTATAATACTAGCTGTCCCCCGCAGCTTCGCTCCCGTTTTACCCGCATATTTCCCGTTCCCGTGGGACTTCCGATAAAAACTATCCTATGTCCGTCTCCTGGTTCTAAGCTACCTCCCCGCCAATTTTCAGCCAAATCGGTTCAGCCGTTCTTGAGTTATAAATAGTGTAACTAACACGACTTTCTTTTATATATACAGGGAAATTGAAAAAATACCCGAAACCTCTTAGGCAGTGAAAGTACACATGATTATAAGCAACTTTTGTTTTGGTAAAACTCCGAAATCTCGAAAAAAATATCAGCTGTTTCATACATTTTCATTGGCTAAATACTGCATTTTGTATGAAACAGCTGATATTTTTTTCGAGATTTCGGAGTTTTACCAAAACAAAAGTTGCTTATAATCATGTGTACTTTCACTGCCTAAGAGGTTTCGGGTATTTTTTCAATTTCCCTGTATAGATATTAATTTAAAAGTAAGCGACGTTCAAAAGTGCCGTATGATGGTCTTATTGAAATAAACGTTTTCATTTTGTCCACAGTATTTCTCTATTTTATAAATGTGGTGAACAGTTACAGAGCTCGGATAGTGGTCGAATATAATTTCTATTACACGTAAATAAACTATGTTATAGTAGTAATGTGACTTTTATTTCTCTAACATTCTACATCCCCGCATACTCCACTGATTTAGTGTCTAGACTTTGTATATTTTTTTTTATATATAAATATATTTTTAATACAAAACGGGGAAACTTTTGGCCCAAATCTCACCTGATGGAAAGTGATGAATAGGCCGAAGATGGAAGCGAGTTTCACCCAGAATCCTCTTACACAGAGGAACTGTAGTATACGTACGTATGAACTGGAGTATATGTAGTATGTAAATAAATACTCTAAGCAATCTGTACGATGGTGGATGAGCAGCATTGCAGTTTTACATACCAAGCTGTACGTATGTACGTATTAAATACCGAACATTCCCATACACATTGAAACATAAAATATACAAACCCTAAATATTGCAATGTACCCACATTTACAAAGCGACATGGAAAAACTTTCACTCACTACGATACATCTTACTTATTCACGTTGTACTCTAAGAAGGCGTTCTATGTACTCCAAGTCCTTGATGTACTTTAAGCAGCCTACGCCGACAGCTAAGAGCGATGCCACACGGGTGTTGCCAGTCCATTGCGTCGTCGCAATTAAGTATAATTTCCCCACGAACAAATGTAGTGAAGTAACGTAACTCACCGCTCTTCGACGCAGCAGGGAGGGATCACTGCGTTGCGCTGCGTTGCCACTCCGATGTTGCTGCATAGCTCTCCCGCTTTGTGTTTTCAGAACCTTATCCGTTGCGCGCACTTTCTGCCGACACAAGTTTTAACGCACTGTGTTGCTTGTTCTGATGTGAATGTAAAATAGCGCAGCATCATCGCACCGTCGTCGCAGCGCCGCCGTTGACGCAACGCAGCGTGTAACGTCCCTCTTAGTATTTACTTAAGGTGCTTGATATTTGATTAAGGTCTGCTTAAACCTGTTTGCTGCTTAAGGATCGTGATTGTTAAATGTTACAAAGTCCCAGGTTGTGTTTAGTTATCTATAAACGGATGCATACATTTTGAATGGTTCTAAATATATCTGTAGGTACAGTCAGTTGTATAAAACGCACACTATTATGCAAACACTCATAATATTATAAACTAGGGGAGTAGGTACATTGACGATAAAAATGCTTGGCTCAATGCTGGCCCGCTCCACAGTGACTAAAGTGCCCGAATTTTGATGAAGATGTGAAAACATTGTTGGACCTGCTGAAGATTGTAAGATTATCTTTGAATTGTATAGACTCATTCTATTTTGCATTTTATAATCTATACTATATATCTATACTTAATATTATAAAGCAGAAGAGTTTGTTTGTTTGTTTGTTTGGTTGAACGCGCTAATCTCAGGAACTACTGGTCCGATTTGAAAAATTCTTTCAGGGTTAGATAACCCATTTATCGAGGAAGGTTATAGGCTATGTATCATCACGCTAAGACAAATAGGAGTGGAACAGTAATGGAAAATATGACGCAGGCGAAGTTGCGCGGGTCAGCTAGTTTTACTCATAAATTATTACGTACGACATTACGAATGCAACTATGATTTTGTAAACCTTGACGGTTTAAAAGAGTTTCCATGGAGTTTCTTGCACTCTCTTCTCCATAGGATCTACTCTTTGGACCATGCAACTGCCGCTATGGAAATAGGGGCGGTGAGTGTGTTTTGTTGTAGAACAACGAGCTGCTCTTGTCGCTAGCGCAGCAGAATTAGCTTCATCTATTTGACTGACAGACCTTGACTATTAAAAAGTGCTCGTAACTGGTATATTTGAAATAAAGGATTTTGTGTCTAAATATAACAAAGTCACTGTCTGCCTCTGTCTGTTTCTCCGCATACTTCTTCTAAACCACGCAGCAGATTCCAAAATAAGAAAGGTTTGTGATTATTATTTGCACTCGTGCAAAGCTGGGCTGGGTCGTAGAACTTGATGCCATCAACCTGTACCGAGCCGTTTCTCAGCTAGAATGGTCCATACATATCTGACAGAGATAAGACCACTAAATACCCACAATATTGTAAGATATGTGTAAAAGGTGGTATATATTATTAAAATATATTCTACTTGTCTAAAGGCCCTTTTCCTGTCATGCGTGTTTTCACACCCGCAAATCCGCATACTGCGCGCGTCCTGCCCGCATGACAGGAAAAACATGTAGTTATGAAATGATAGGCAGCCCGCATTCGGACCAGATCCTATCACCAACCAAACCGATCAAAAAATTTGCCTCCGCTGGGAATCGAACCCGGGACCTCTGGGTCTAAATCAGGTGGTATAACCACTAGACCACGGAGTCGGTTAGTGTCACCTGTTTAGCACCAACGGGGACCACGTGGATTTGCTGAAGGGTATTCTCCTACGGACGCGGGTGACTCGGCCCCCGGGTGTCATTTATTCATAGTTCATTAGTCTGTACAAAACTAAAGATACAGAAGTCTTTATCATCTGGATCAACTTTACAAGAGCGACCGAACAGACACTACGATATGATTATTTTATTTTATAAAAATAAAAAAAAACATTTTCATAAAAATAAAAAACGATTTTATTTTACAGATTTCGCAAAAGAGCTGCCCCGAAAAGACGATACTTGTAACTATTCACTACACTTATGTAGTAGAGGCATGCTGCGGACAAAGATATATATTGTATCATAAGTGTTACAAATACAAAAAATTCTCCCAGCCAAATTTCGATCAAACTGGCCAAAACACAAAATCAGCGTCAGGTGTCACTTAGTGTAGCTGGCATTATGCTGAGCTGAGGTCCTTTTGGCATTACAAATACTTACGATTATTATACTTAGATTTACGATTTATGACGTATTAAAAAAAAACTACTTACTAGATCTCGTACAAACCAATTTTCGCTGGTAGTTTACATGGTAATGTACATCTTTTTTTTTTTTTGATTTATCATTCTCTTAATTTAGAAGTTAAGGGGGGGGGACACACATTTTACCACTTTGGAAGTGTCTCTCGCGCAAACTATTCAGTTAAGGCAAAAAATATTTAAAAAACCTCAACATCATTTTTGAAGACCTATCCATAGATATCCCACAAGTATGAATTTGATGAAAAAAACATTTTTAAGTTTCAGTTCTAAGTACCCCCAAAATTTATTGTTTTTTTTTTTCTATTTTTGTGTGAAAATCTTTATGCGTTTCACGGAATACATCTACTCACCAAATTTAAACAGCATAGTTTTTACAGTTTCGGAAAAAGTGTCTGTGACATACGGACTGACAGACAGACAGGCAGACATGACGAATCTATAAGGTTTCCGTTTTTGCCATTTGGCTACGGAACCCTAAAACGAAGTGTGAAGAAGAAAATATATTAACTAAATACTTACAGCTATACCAAGCCACACTCAACACCATGATCATAGCTGTTCTCTTAGTCATGCCAGTCTTCCTCGTTTGGCATGCTAGGGATATCATGATCACCACTATGCTAATACTGGTAAATATTAACGCCACCCAAACATACACGTTGATGGCCTTATACTTGTTCTGAAAATAAATAAGAATTTGAAAATAGTACTAAGTATTGTTGTTTTTAAAATCTGGCCAATGTGTATCAATCACCAATGTGGCCAATCCAGCGTAATAGGGAATATGCATGCGATTTTTTATTTGCATAATAAAATACTTATGAGCTGTAGTAAACAATCATGAAATTATTTTTTAAATGCCTTCATCATTTATGAAGTTATAAAGCTTCAAAGACTACAGTTAGAAAGAGAAGTCCGATACGAACTGTGACGTCAAATTACACGACGACTATACAGCTGCCATAGAAAACAGCGTTTTCGCGGTAGGGACAGATATATTTCTTTAAAATAATTGTATCTCGTTCGTTTTTCGAGCAATTTAGATTCTTATTTCACTGTTAGTATTATATTTTCGAATACTTTTAGATAAACTGTTCAGATCATAAATAATTTTTTTCATGCATATTCCCTTTTGCGCGTGTTAATTCCTTTATTTTGATTGTCAAAACGTAAGTCCGTTGGCGAGTTCAGTGCACCGCGAAAGGATCAAATTTTCGGATGTAATAACATGGCTCACCTTTCTAAATTCTTCATGGCCAAAATCATTTGGCCATGAAGAATTTAGAAAAATCAGCCTGTATTTAATAAATTTGCTAAACCCATCCGCTATTCTTCACTACCTATTCTATCCTTTAACTGCGTGTCTAAAAAGGCCACTTAAGCAGAATCATAATATTAATCACACAACAATCTGTCATATTACATTTTCATCTTTACTGTTAACGCATTAGGTTCAAAGTTGATTGGGAAAATTTGAAAGTGAAAGGTAGCGTAATGTGCTTTCTGATTCTGCTAAAGTGGTATTTTTAGCCCTGAGGAGTTTCCTAAAATCCTTTCTTAAATAACTCATAATCTACCTACGTACCAAAGCTGCATCCTCATAGGAAAAGTAGTTTTCAAAATTTCGTGATGAATCAGTGAGTGAATGAATGTTCTTTCGCTTTTACATTACAACTAGCTTACCCGAGCAACTTCGTCTGCGTCATATTTTCCATTAATGCTCCGCACCTATTTATCTTAGCGTGATAATATATAACCATCCTCGATAAATGGGCTACCTAACATTGAAAGAATTTTTCAAATCGGTCCAGTAGTTTCGGAGCCTATTCAATTCAAACAAAGAAACAAACAAATCTTACCTCTTTATAATATTAGTGTAGACTGGCTGACCCACGCAACTTCGTCTGCGTCACATTTGCCATTAATGTTTCCGTTCCTATTGGTCTTAGCGTGATGATATAAAGTCTATAACTTCCTCGATAAATGGGCTATCTAACACTGAAAGAATTTTTCAAATCGGACCAGTAGTTCCTGAGATTAGCGCGTTCAACCAAACAAACAAACAAACAAACATAATATTAGCATAATTTATGTTAAGTATAGATTAGAAGAATATAGATTAAAGATAATTCATTATAATAAGATAATAATTTCTACTCACAGAAATAATACCAAGTAAGAGTACACCACAGGAAAGTAGGAATACAGTAATGACAGTTAAATGAATAAATTTAGCGATTTTAAATAAATTGTGTTTCTTCTCGGGGAATATTGCAAGGATCGTCTTTTCTGATCTTGTGAGCTCGACTAGCGCCCACATCTGAAAATAATAATAAAATATATTATATTGAAGCAAGGAAAATTATCATTATTATTTCAGAAGAAAACTTTCGACTAAAACTTGACCTTGACCTACCCCAAGTTACGTTACTTATACGCACCTGCGAACTGGGGGCCGGGCGATTGATAGGGGGCTATTATTAATTTCATTGATTGATTGGTTTTATTTTGAGTTAGTAATTTCTTTTTTTTTGGCTTTCATTAAATATACTTATAATGCGTTTTCATTATGATTTGATTTGACATATTACGTGTACTACGGATTTTTATTGTCCAAAATGTATCGTTTTGATTGATTTATTTATTTATTTATTTATTACAGCTTAAAAAAACTAAAAATAAAAACAAACATAAACGACAGAAAGCTAATTACAAGTCCTCGCGTATAGTGTCAGATTTAAAATTGACATTGACCTTTACACAATGAATAAAGCTTATTAAAATGTTACAGTTAACAGTTACATAAACAAAGTCAATTGCAAGGGTTAACAAGTAGTAACTAGAAACATTTAGTTAACAGAAGAATAAGTATTGACAAAAATAATAAAAACATTACAGAAAATTAGGGAAACAATTTATTGTTATATAGAACGGTTCTGTACTTTTCGCATTCAGTGGACACTAACACCCACAGCCCACAAATTTTCATGAATCTAGCAAATACATGATTTTTGGCAGTGAATTTATCATTAAAAATAATCAACTAAGCAAATCCATACAGTCTCACGCTGAACATAGGTCCGTAAGTCGTGAGTTTAGCATAAGACTGTTATAGTGCATCACACGTCAATTGGGTTAGTAAAATAAATTCACATAATTCTATGGTAATATCAAGTAAATATTGTTAAAAAATCTTAGGCAATTTCTTTGTACACTGTTTGCGCCCTTGCCGCCTGTGATACAGGACTCTCCTAGTACAGGCATCTAACATAGTTTTACCTCTATTATTATCTAAGATTTATTGTTCTATTTTGTACCAATTCGAATTTTTGAATAAAGATTTATTTTCTACTTTCTCGGGTCCCCGGAGACCCGGTCCTTTGGTAGGCGTACGAGGGGTCGGAACCAAATCGTAGAGGCCGCGTTAAATATTTCAAACTAGCTGACCCACGCATCTTCATCTGTGTCATATTTTCCATTAATGCTCTGCTCCTTTTAGCCTTAGCGTGATGATATGTAGCCTATAGAGGAGTCATTTGATGATAAGTTCCATCCTTAAAAAAAAGTCAGATTTCTATTGCTACCTACTTATTACTTTTATTACTTTTTCAATTATGAAATGAAATGATAAAGTGGAACGATGAAATGAAATACAATGATGAGATGTAATTAAACGATATTTAATGTATGTAATGATGAACTTAGAACGCGGATCGTTAAGATACTCTAACAGTCCAATATGTTTATGAATTCTTATTATAGTGTCCTTTAAAGTCACCAGCTTTAAAGGACACCATCTTTCCTCATTATTTCATCAGTAATAGTGTTCCATTTGTTTTCCAAAACGAATGGGAAAATCGTTGTGTTACACCGCAAACACAAAAATACACAGCAAAATTCACTCCACCATATCTCTAGAGACATAAGGTAAACGTTGAAAAGACACCGAGCGTCAAACCGGATGTTGCATACAGACATTATGTAATTCACAACTGCTCTTTGCATACAAATGACCCGTTCCTTCAGAACCTACGCTTTCCGTCAGATACTCTGTTTACATTCAACAAATATGGCGCCTATTCACTTGGAACATTGAGCTGGAAGGTTCCATTTTTACGTGTTTTCATATTTAAATAGAACGTGAATTGCTGTTAGTTTTGGGGTATCATTTAAGCTATCGCCAATTTAATTAGTTTTGTGTTTCTTAAATAATAGGGTTTGCCCACAAAATAGTAGATTTGTCACCAAAATCAAGTCACCAAATAATATAAAATCAATTCCACAATAAATCACCTAAAATCATGGAGTCGTGCGTAGGTCACAGTTCTAACCTAACCTAACCATTTTTTTTTTATAAATCAATTTATTTGGTGACAGATCTACCATTCTGAGTACAAAGCTATTATTTAAGTAATAAAACTTTGATAATTATTCATACCTAGGAACACTTTTTGTTTATCTGAGAACGAAAATATTTCGTGGCGATAGATCTATTTATTAGGTGATACAACTTGATGACAAATATACATTTTGGTGATAGAAAATATAGTTCCCTTAGTTTTGGCAGTTGGATTAGGTGGAAGATATTTTAGTATCAGACTAGCTGATGCCTGCTTCCCCGAGAACCACTCTATCCATTGGTGAAATCAACATGAAAATCGTTGCATTAGTTTTTGAGTTTATCGCGAACAGACAGACAGACGCGGCGGAGGACTTTGTTTTATAATATTAGTGATAGTGATGGGTACTCTGGTGTTTATTTTATCTGCTTATAGGACAAAGGTGGTCCGAGAATTTTAAAAGTATGTATTTTTTTTGTGACGAGCCTTCTGTACTATTAGTAGCCTCTACAACTCCTGGAAGCCACAATCAACATAGAAGACCAACTGATCATGCTTTTTCTGGTGGTGGAATAGTGTGGCGGGAAAAAAATAGGCGATTTTCAGAAAACCACCGAATTAAAGCTCAGCGAGTCCTGGAAAAACTATTCAACTATCGAGAGTTGGCATGTAGCAACGGCTTTTTCGGGGAAAACAAAACTTCTGAATGACATACGCAAAATATCTCAACGGCTGAACAATTTTTTTAGCGCAATAAAACACAAAAAGCAGGGAGAGTGATATAAAAACTGAATGTCAGAGTGATGACATCCAGTTTTTTATATCGCTTCGTAGATCAAAAACTTAGTTATGTAGTTAAAACAGGTAGTAGTACAACATTTAAATAAATTATTCGTCTTCTTTTGTCGTGTGGGCACTGGGCAGTAAGGTCTAACGACCCCACACATCCTAGTGTCAGAGTTTCTAAACCGGCTCAAAGGCCTCTGACATGGTTTAACGACGATTATACCACCGGCCCACTTTTACCCTCAGACATCCAGACGCACTGCAATTCACCATCCCTACCTTGTTGCTATTCAACTAATTCGCACTAAGCGTTTTTATAATGCACACAACAAGGGAGTGGGACTCTCTATCTGCGTCTGTGTTTCCGAACACATTCAACCCTAATCTCTCCAGTTAGGGTGAATAGGTTTCTTCTGGGTAAGCTCACTCAATCGTTGACTTTGTCACATCTGACTTTTTTTTTGTGGGAAATCATCAAATTAATGACTCCACCACTTTGGGCGAAGCAGAAGGGAGTGTCAGACTCTGACTCTCAGACTCAGACTGATTAAAACCCATACGTGTTCTTCCTAGTGCCCTTTGCGTGCCAGGGCCGCGGTGACTCTTTCGAACAAATTCCGCAACCCTGGCAGGCACTGGCCCTAGCGTGCCCAATACAACGTGCCGTCGATCCGGGCCAGCCGGTCTATTGTGTCGACATTTCACCGTGTTCACTTAGGTGGAGTGAACGACAGTGAGCTGTCATTCCATCTTGTTTGTATGGTTTGACAGCTCACTTTGTGATCACTTCACCCACACCTTCACTTCGACATGTTTACAGAATCGCACTGCTGGTTCTGATCGGACAGCGAGCGACCCAACGCTCGCCATCCACAGGCCCACGCCTACGGTGGCCGGGAATCGCCCTGCGATTCTCGACGCCCGGGGCGTCTTCTTCTGTTGCGGCGACTGGGGCATGAGGTCTCTGGTGGTGGCTCTCTCACGCATTCGGCCTCCTTCGTCGCTAGCATTACTGCTGAACCAGGGTAAGACGCGAGAGGTCGCCGCCGTCTATCACCTCGACGAGAAACAGGCGGTGATCCGCCCATGTAGATCAGACCTCCACCGTATGTTACACCGTGACCTCCGGGCGATCCTCAGTGTTGACACCCGGGCGTGTCCTCCCACCGAATCCGAATCGGGTCACATCTGACCTAGACTAGTGTCAAGATCAAACCCAACTCAAATAAAAATAAGTCACATAATTATCGATACTGTATCATTAAAATAAGTCACATAATTATCGATACTGTATCATTAAAATAAGTCACATAATTATCGATACTGTATCATTAAAATAAGTCACATAATTATCGATACTGTATCATTAAAATAAGTCACATAATTATCGATACTGTATCATTAAAATAAGTCACATAATTATCGATACTGTATCATTAAACACGAAGTCAGACCCACAGCTTCTCACTTCCAAACCGTTTTCAACTTGCAAGTGAGCAAGTTACATCTGTACAAGTTTCAGATTCAATTTATTACATGTAGCATCTGCCCACATTAGATTTACACGCTGGACGCCAATTAAGAGTTAGCTCGATGAGTTAATGTTTATTGCTCCATAAGTAGTTTTTCCTAAACGAGTAGCTAGGTATCAAAGCTACATCCTAAGTAATAAACAAAAACACACACACACTTAGGTAATCATGAAAACTTATTACACAATTGACGATTTTCTTAATGAGAATTCGCTAACTAATAGAATTACTATTGCTCTGACTGACATACCTAATTATTGTGATCGTCCTCTGTCCTATTTTTTTTTTGTATTGAAAATCACGCTGACAATTTAATTATTTTCTTTATTGATGTAATCACACTGACATTTTATTAATTTTTATTTATGTAATTACGCTGACATTTTGTATATTTTAATAAATCCCATGATCTACCAGTATTTTTTTTATTTGAAATTTTACACCTTTGCATGCCCATGTGACGGTAAAATATGGAGAACTTTATTATTATAAAAACAACTATATGTAAGTATGTACCATACCCATGTTTTTAAAGCAATAAAATGATTATAATGACTATGACAATAATTTTATTGTATAAAACTAGCTTTTTCCTGCAGCTGCGTACGCGTATATCCTGTTTTTTCCCGTTCCCGTAGGAATTTCAGGAAATACTCCCTTAGGCTCTTCTGCACTCCCCAACATGCCAAATTTTAGCTTTCTACGAACAGTAGTAGTACAACAGTAGTTTTGGCTGTGCGTTGTCTGTCAGTGACGGAAGAATTTTGTATTTTTTATTTATTTATTTAAACTTTATGCACAGTTTATAGTGGTACATGGATGGACTTAATGCAACAAGGCATTCTCTACCAGTCAACCTTTGGGTTAAAAAGACTACACTGTGGTAGGTGTACAAAAATAAATAACAAAAAAAATATATAAATTGAATTTTTCAATACAATACATTACACAAATAATAATAACATATACATAATTATACCTATATGCTTAACTAATAAACTAATAAATATGATGTTTTATACCGCGTGTATCTGACAGTGTTGGAATTTTTCGTCGGTTCTTTTCTGATTTTTTTTAAGAGTACTACAAAGTATCCGCTCAGCTGAGCTGATATTATTTGTGGCTTTATTCAGATTGCTCTTTTTAGTGAAAGTAGTTATTTAATTATTTTTTGATTAAAAATCTCATTGGATTAGGTCAGAATAACGATTATGAGCAGTCTAAAGTAAAAAAAACCCTTGAAAAAAATAAAAAAATGAGAAAAAAGCCGACGAAAAATTCTAAGTCTAGGGTGTCCAGAATCATGCCCCGGACCCATGGAAATCGTTTGTGCGTCGATGTCAGATACACGCGGTATATTAAGATTGTTCCGTAACTGAGTGAGTCCCGTTTTTACCCTTTGGGTACGGAACCCTAATAAAAAAATAGCGAATATTCGCCGACATGATTACCAATACCATCATAACTCCATTGAAGGACAGAGACGGAGCAATTAAGGAGGAATAGCGCTATCTCTTTTATCATGTTGACATTGACACGTCATAGTAAGGAAGTTGACCTGAACAACCCAGTTTCTGGATAACAAGAAAAATATCTAAACATGGGTAACATCTAAAAATATCCTCGAAGATTCATTTCTTTCTCAAAGTAACGATTGACAATAGGGAAAAAAATATTTATTATCTCAAGTTTATTTAAAAACTATGCAAACATAAAATACTACCAGTGAAATAAGAAATGAAATAACTTTAAAAAAACGGGATATATTTACCTATTAACAAAATATATCTGTCCCTCTCGCGAAAACGCTGTTTTCTATGGAAGCTGTTTAGTCGTCATGGGCTTGGGCGTCAAAGTTTATATCAAAGTTTTTTTTCTAAATGTAATCTTTGAAGCTTTATAACTTCATCGCTGATGAAGGTATTTAAAAATCTTATATAAAAAATTTTCGTGTCACAATTAGTTACCTTACTCCTCCGAAACGCCTTTACCCATTTTGACCAAATTTTATATGCATTTTCAGTAGGTCTGAGAATCGGCTACTATCCATTTTTCAAACCCCTAAGTCATAAGGGTTGCCCACCCCTAACATTTAAAAAAAAAATTTGGACAATTTTTTTTATGATTTGCGGCATTAAAAAATACATACAAACCTAAATTTTTACCCTACTATCACCAACCCTTATTTTTTTAGTAGCGTTTTTTTTTATGAATAATGTGATGCAGACGAAGTTGCGCGGGCCAGCTAGTAATTTCATAATTGTTTACTAGAGCTAATAAGTATTTCATTTCGCAAATAAAAATCGCATGCAGCTAGTCTATTCTGAAAATAACCACTTCGATATCGACTTCACCTGAGTGACTAAGCTTACAAAGTGAACTTTATTTCACACAGCATAAGGTCTTATATTTGTACGAATTTGAAACTCACCTCGGATTCCGCTGTCGAGACACGAAAATGTTGTTACAGAATAGCACTGCTGATTCCCTGTTTTAGGTGTATAAAGGTATTTCGAAGATTATGACATATTGTGGATACCCCAAATATATACTTATTGGCCTATTCCAATGTATTTGGGGCCAGTAAGATATCAATTTTTTTACTCACAAATTCAGTGAAAACATTTAATACTTACAAAAGAAATAAAACATATTATAGAGACTCCTATCCACAGCGGTATACAGCAGCAGCATCTTTCAGGGTACCCAAGATTGTCTATTGGTGATCTGAACCCTGGTTTAATGTCTAAATGTACAGAGCCTTCAGACAAAGACCTGCTTTCCAATGACAACGACGGACGGGAGACCGGCCACAGACGGGAGAGGGGCGACGGACGGGAAAGCGGAGGGGGGCATTCGCACGGCGGCGGCGGTACACTGCAAAGACAAGAGAAAACAATGTTTAAGGTGGAAGCGCCAGGGTAGCCCGCGAAATTCTGAAAGCTGTATGTTGAACAAAATACGATTAGCGGCTGTAACGCATATTTATCTAAATAATTATTTCCATTTTAATTATCAATATAACCCTCTAAGTTCATACAACTCGATTGAATGACTTTTTCACGAAATAACATTCAATCGAGTTTACTTGATATGGTCTTGCTCTTGACTCTAGTCTAGATCAGAGATGACAGAGACAAAGTCTACGATGGGGCGAGCTTGTCCAGAAGTAGCCTGTTCACTCTAACTTTGAAAAGATTAGGATTGTAAGCATTCGGAAACACAGACGCAATTCCGAATTATTCCGAAGATATTTCAAATGGAACAGTCAATCATACTTTGCCAGACACTGGAACTGGAGCCAGCTCAGAGTCTAAAGGTCAGCAGCACAGTATTTCTTTGTGAAAGGGAGTAGGTGTTAATATACCACGCTGACCGCCTGGCTCTGAGCATCCTGTGAGTCTTAAAAGGCCAAATTAGTAGAATAATTTTAGGATCTATTCATTATACAACTGTCAGTCGAATTTCATTTTCATCTTTATCTCTATAGCATTAGGTTCATGGTTGATTGAGAAGATTAGACAGTTTCGGGAAGCTTGATGTGCTGGCTGATTCTAATAGTGGCCTTTTTAGTCCTGCTGGTGGATATCACATGTTTTCGAGTTTATCGTTCTATATGAGATGTCCGTTTTCTCAAGATATTTTCCTTCACCGTCTTGAGAATGTTTCGTTAAAATAGTTAATTTACTTCAGTAACTAATTATTAGTTAAAAACTAATAGTTAGTTATACAAATAATAGTTCTTCCCTTTTTTGGGTTCCGTACACAAAGGGTAAAAACGGGACCCTATTATACTAAGATTTCGCTGTCTGTCTGTCTGTATCTCAAGTACCTAGTATTTCTGTTGCCGCTATAACAACAAATACAAAAAACAGAACAAAATACAACGTAGGGCTCCCATACAACTAACTTGTTTTTTTTGCCGTTTTTATAGATAATGGTACGGAACCCTTCGTGCACGAGTCTGACTCGCACTTGGCCAGCTTTTTAAGGATGGGATATCATCAAATGACTCCTCCCGCTCTGGGCGGAGCAGAAGGGGCTGTCAGTCTAACTAACTAAAACCCATCCGTGTATGTAATGCCCTTTGCTTTCCAGGGCTGCGATGACTGCTGCTATTACCACTGGACCACCTCGGCTTGAAATAAATTAGCTTACTTATAAAGTTTTAATTTTTTTATTTTCTTATACAAAACGGGGAAACTCTTGGACCAAATCTCACCTGATGGAAAGTGATGATTAGGCTGAAGATGGAAGCGAGTTTCACCCGGAATCCTCTTACACAGAGGAACTGGCTATCATACCTCTTAGACATGATGGTGGCAGCTTGCCAGGCGGACTTAGAACAATTCCTACCACCAACCAAACCGAGCAAAAAATTTGCCTCCGCTGGGAATCGAACCCGGGACCTCTGGGTCTGAATCAGGTGGTATAACCACTAGACCACGGAGACGGTTAGTGTCACCTGTTTAGCACCACCCGGGGACCACGTGTAGGGATTCGCTGAAGGGTATTCTCCTACGGACGCGGGTGACTCGGGTTTCACACATTCTCCTATTTTTAATTTCTTAATTTTGGAAAATACTTACTCTTCTTTACAGAAAGGCATAGGACTCCTACAAATTAATTAACTTCAAATAATGTTTCCCATCCCGGCTGATTGTTTTATTATTAATTTCTTAATTGACTTTATCGATAGCAATTTTATTTTTACTTAAAAATACAACAATTTTAACAATAATTTATGATACATGATTTATTTGGCGTTCAGTATGGATTTTAGTTGACATGACGTTTCAGTTTCGTTTTTAGAACTTTAAATGAATTAGACCAAGGTAACAATACCTGAACGTCTTATCCAGACAAAGAGGGTTTATTCGTAGCAGGCAGAAAACGGTTATGACTGGGCTGGGTTTGATCATGCTCTGAGTTTGTGGTATGGTAGGCGCTAGAAAAACTTGCAATAAAGTAACCTTTCACTAATATCCCTTCGCAGATACCTGAATAATAAGTGATGAACCGTTTTTAAGAACGAAAAGCATATCCATGATAGAAGTCAATTCAGGATAGCTTAAAGTCTTCATTTCTGTTTTTGATTTTAAGAAAATCAATAAATGAATGTGAGTCAGTGAATGATTTACCATCAGTACCATATCAAGCGGACGGTGAGCGTTGGGTGGCTCGCTGTCCGATCAGAACCAGGCCCGGGTCGACGGCGCGTTGTGATCCACGCTCGCCTCAAAGAGATGTCAGCATAGTAGACGGGGCCCACTAGGGCTGTGCTAGGGTTGCGGAATTTCTTCGAGAGAGTCACCACGGCACTGGAATGCATAGGGCAAACGGTTGGTTAACGTAACAGACGTACGTCAAAAAGTAACAATTACGGAAGGTCTTTAACGTTCGTTAAATAAGAAGCGTGGTTTCAAAAAATTCTGGTAAAAATTCCTGCTCATCCCAATAGCTAAGTTATTGACACGGGTCCTACCTAAATAGCATTTTTTGCATTCCAACACTTATTTGTGTCATCAGAAGAACTGGTATTGAGGAATTCAAAAGAAATTTCACAATATTGTTCTATTCGATGCAACTAAAGTAACGTTAACCAGTGCTCAGACCATCTGTTAACGTTAACGTTATATTTTACGTGCGTTAACGCTGTCATTTTGTGAAACAACCCAATTTTTTATTTAACGCTAATTAGCACCATTTTTGACGTTTACGAATACGTTAAGTGAACGTGAAACAACCCGCCCTAAGAGTCTAACACTCCCCTCCGCATCGCCCAAAGTGGGAGGAGTATATCATGATACTCTTCCCGATGGTTTTGCCGTGAAGAGCGGAAGGGTATGGGGGAAACCTTTGCCCAGCAACGAGACAGTTGGAGGAGCTCGTGGTTTTGGTCAATCTACAAAGTTAAAAATACCGCTACTCATGTTGATTGTACCTCGATATTGTGTCTGTACCTCGGATAGCACGTTAAGCCGATTTGCAAAGAGGTACTGTGATACCCATTTACTGAGTTGTGCAGGTCATAGTAGTTATTTTAATATTCCTATATTAAATATACTTGTCACAATAATGAATATCCATCAAAATTTTGAATGTGAACTAATTATTCTATACTTATGCTCTTGTCTGCCTCATTCGACACAGGCATAGCTGAAACACTATTTAAAGCTTTAATTCCAAACATACTTTAGGAATCAAACATATTTCTCCTGAGACCTTCGCCCCACTCACACTCCATCAAGAATCCTCGATTATTTCACATGTCTCGCAATTAGGTGAAGGTGTGAGCGTGACCCTTGAGGAACGTAAACATCCTCGATGGGATGTGACCGGATCGAAGCCTCATGGCAGTCACAATATCTTTTTAACCGACTTCCCAAAAAGGAGGAGGTTATCAATTCGGTTGTGTTTTTTTTTAATGTTTGTTACCTCATAACTCCAACAATTATGAACCGATTTGAAAAATTCTTGTTTTATCTGAAAGGATATACTTGCAGATTGGTCCCACTTAAATCATATCAAAATCGGTTACGAACTTTGGATTTTAAATCGAAATACCTGGAATTTGACTATTTAGATGATTCTTTGATAATCGAAATTGCGTATTTTGCTTTTCTGCGATTTTGTAGTGGTGTTGTTAGGTGTGGGGCACTACTAAAAAGTGAAAAATAAAAAACTTTTTACAAAAAAATGCAACCGACTTGGTTTGACAAGATTCCGACTCAAACCTAGTTAAGAAAATGCTATGGAGATTGATCGCCGTCCATCTCGGTTCGTCTGAAGCCTTCGCTTTATTAGAGGAGTGGGTAATTTTTGTGACTAAGGTCTCTTAGATCAACCTAGGACGTTGTCATTCCGTTTAAGAGTGCACCGAGATTTTGGTTTAGGTGTCTATACGGTCCTAGTATGCTTACGCACAAGCGCAAGACACAGAGTTCAATATCCGATGACCTAAGCAGGACTAAAGAGGATGGAAGCGAGGCGATTCCAGCTAGAATGGCGCTCTAATTTAGGTCTTTCGTTAGTTTTATTAAAACAAATACATATTTTGAAAATGTATGTGTATATAATGTGTAAAAACATGTTGCTTTGTTATTATTCTAAAATTGATTACATTCCGTGAAGTATTTATGCCCTAGTGAGGGTTCATCTTGTTAATTTAGAAAATCCTTAGGATCTTTTTTTAGTTATGGAAGCTACTAGGAATTGTGTTTCTAAAGTGAAAGATTTATAGAGTGAATCCCTAAATATACACTAACTGATGCTCGTGGCTTCGCCCGCTTGACAAATTGTATACTAAAACACACATTGGTGAAAACAGCATGAAATCGGTGCAGTCGTTTTTGAGTTTATCGCGAACAGACAGACAGACGCAGCGGAGGAATTTGTTTTATATACCTACGTAGTGATAAATTATAACTAAAGGTAAGTCATACCAATGCAGCTTGGGACCAAACGAACGCCAATTACGTATCGATTCCTCGGTGCCCCTTAACCGGACTTGCTTGTGGTGACCTTAATAAAAATTAAGTCCCCATCCCCCAGGGCCAGGGCTTTAAGAATTGCGTCGTCATCCCACGCATCTTTAAAGTTGTTCGAAGTCCTATCCACTATTATTGGATCTAACTGCAGATTTCTCGGCAAGCCCACACAACTTCTTGAACAATCTTCCCACACATCATTTTCTTCACTTTATAAAAACTTAGGCTGCGTTTCTACCAGAGATGAGCGAGGATGCGTAGCGAGGGAAGTGTTTAGATTAGATTAGGTTAAATTTGTTTGCAAAAACATGTGTAGATAATGTTTATGGACAATCATAAATACATGCTTATTATAGGTGTTACATTTTTTTTTGACTCAACATGTTTGACCATTGCTGGTGTACAAATTAGGATTTCAATAAGACACAAAGTAAAAATATAAAAAGAAAATTAATAACAATAAACACATAAAACATTAAATTAAAAAATTAAGTAAGTAGTCAAAATAAATTTAGTAATTACAGCGTAAGTAGTCAAAATAATTAGTCAAAATAAGTAGTAAAAATTGAGCTCCTCAAAGTTCTGAGCTGAGCTACATGATAACTGACAAATGCTTGCACTGTCTGGACAGGTCCACTCAAACCTGCGTGGTACTTTCCTCAGAAGACCACCACAGACGTGAACCTACATGGTTCTCATATATTATTCACGTTTGTCTGGACTTTAAAGAGACTACGACCTCTGAGTTTGTTTCGGTGTTTCTTCTCAAGGTAGTCAGCTAGGAAACATCGGCCTCACCTAGAATAATAAGACCAAAAAAAGATTGGCGTGTAAAAGTGTTATTTACAACCTACTTACAGAATAAATATCATTTATCAATTAATAGTCAAAATAAAGGAGAAGGGAATGACTCCATGCATTCCTGGGCCCAGGTGTTAACTGAATCAAACTAGCCTTATTTGTAAGAGGATATAATAATAAGGTCTCACTGAAAATTTGGTGAAATTTGGCTATCCAGGAATTAAGTTATATGAAGTACCTACATATAGTAAAAGTTAGGCTATATTACAAACAAACCTAACAACAAAATATCGAACATAAGTACTCTGTGCTCAGAACGAAAGAAAACGAACGAGTGACATCTGTCAGTCGGTGATTGACTGATGTCAGGCAGAAGTGTTAGGCCGGAAGAAAAATTAAAAGAATTCGATTCGCTATGAATCGATTCCACGAAAAAAAACATGTCACTCGACCTTCAAACATATTCTGATATTTAGTTTCAGAATTTAATTTAAGTTTTCTCGCTTCCTAGATAGAAACATGGTACCATATTTTGTGATTTCGTTTAGAAAAATATAACGGTTTTTTTTAATATAGGTACATTTCAACTAGTTAATAACTGCTGGGCCCAGAAGTCCCCTTCTCCTTTAGTCATTACAGCGATTTGTCATTTAAAAAATGTTGTTTGCTTCATTCACCTAGTCTCGCTCAGCGCAAGCAATTCTATTGGTTGTTAAGAAACTCATCCCTCGCTACGCATCCTGGCACATCTCTGGTGGAAAAGCACCCTTAGTCTGGTCGAAGAACAATAAAATTAACTAGTTTCTAGAAACTAATCAGTTTGATATAAGTTCTAGGCAAGAACTGCCACCTACTCAGGCTTTAGTCAACACGCCTTGAAGTTTGAAACTTGAAACTTTATGTTATTCGAGCTGTCCACCGCGGCTTCACTCCCGTGAACTGGCAACTTTCTTATTTTTTCTTTAATGCAAACGTGATGCAAACGTGATACAAACCTCGCCCTGACAATTACGAACATAACTATAAAAAAATATCCAATTTGGATCAGTCGTTATGAAGTTATGTGCGTACATCAAATCAAATCAAATCAAATCGTTTATTGCGTTCCATAATGTACACATACAGGTGGTAAAATAGATTAAAATTGAAATAATTATGGACTCTGTCGGGCACAGCAAACATTCCGGAGATTCATTTTTATTTACATAGATTTTCTACCTAGCCGCTAGATACAAAACTTAATTTAGCGTCTGCCTGTATGATATTTGCTGTTGCTTACAAGATTTTCCCGTTTTTTGTGCTATATCTTGAAGGTGGATTATTGGTAAGCGTTATTGGTGCATTCCTCGATCCGTGCGTCCGATCGTGAGACATGGCAGTGTGACCAAATAGTCTTTTGGTCACTCTACCTCAAGTGAGGTTCGAGACATTTCGATTATTTCTAAAACCCAGAGATTGAAACTTGCCCGATTAATGAGAGCTGCTGGAAGAATGTGAGTGTACACTGTGCAGGCATTTTGCTCTATTTAAAGTCTTGTTCTGAGAATAAATATTTTCTTACAAATTAGGAATGTTAAGCACGCACCATGAAGTATCTGAAACCTAAGGTCATAGCATAACTTTTAAAACCAGCATGGTTCCAATGTGAGAGAGACGGAGCTATACAAATCAAACAGGTTGCACAATTCTTTGTACACAACGGAAAAATGATGACACTGTCACAGTCACTGGTCTAGTCAAACTAGACTGAGAACTGCTGTCGGTCAATTCAGCCTATCGATTCTGTCGACATCTCACCGTGTACATTTAGGTGGAGTAAACGACAGGTGAGCTGACGCTCCATACCTATTGTTTGTATGGTTTGATAGCTCACTTGTCGTTCACTTCGCCTAACAGTACACGGTGAGATATCGACAGAATAGATCGGCTCAACCCTCCAGCGAACGGTCTTACGGTAAGGCTATTTTCTTTAGTGATGAGTCTTAATATGCAAAATGTTAAACAGGAACAATAAGAGTGGGACAAATTCTCAATTTAGTAATTGCCTGACTGACGAAAACGTGAAAGCTAATTTAATCTTGAACAAAAGATACCAGAAAATATCTTGACAAAACAACCCAGACTTTTACATAAAAGACTGAAACAGCCAACACGCACTGAGCAAGCGTATTCACTTGTGTCTCCTTTGTTCGATAAGCGGCCTTTGATGTCAACGGAGTAAGATCGCGAGCATAGATTATGAGAGGGGTATGATAAAAGAAAATATTGCATTACAAAATATATGTGTGCTGTGTGGCCACTAGACGTGAGTGGCACTAACTTGACCCGCATCCCGGGCGGGCCAAGTAGGGCTGTCAGGAACTGATAAAATATATTTCATTTTTACTGGAAGATGTAGTTTTATACCTCTTCTAGATTTATTTTACACAACGTTTTGGGAACACATTCGTAGTGCGTACAGCAAAGGACTGGAATTACGTGCCGGAGTCTGTGTTTCCTGATAGCTACAACCTGGGAGTCTTTAATTTAAGAGTGAATAGTTTACTTCTAGGCAAGCGTGCTCCATCTTAGACCACATCATCGCTTACCATCAGGTGAGATAGTGGTTAATCGCGTGCCTTTTAACGGTAACAAAAAAGATTCTACCAGCGGCTTCTCCCACGTAATCCCTAGAGAACATACTCCTGGGACAAAAAGTAGCCTATGTGTTATTCTAGACTATAATTATTGACCTCTGTGACAAATTTCATGAAGCTCCTTATAGGCGTTCTGACGTGAAAGAGTTACAAAAATCATCCTCACAAACATTCGAATTTATGACCTTATTTAGTTGGATAAAACTAATAATAATATAAATAGGTATTTAGTGATCGATAGGTTAAAGATAAATAGTTCAAAGATGACCGTCGTCACAGACTTTAGGTCATCAGCATATGTTTTTAAAGGAAGTTTACGTGATTCGAGCAGTTAATGTCTTTCTGATGATCATAGCGGACATCCTTAATAGTGTTTGGAAACATTACTGAAATTAAAAATATATTTAGGTTTTATGAGAAATGTTACACATTGGTTGACACACTTTAGGGTCAGTTCTCACTTACCGAGATTCGACGCGACGTATGTCTTTTTTTTAATTTGAGATGAGTTTGCTTTTGACCTTAGTCTTGGTCAGAAATGACAGAGACAAAGTCTACGATGGAACGAGCTTACCCAGAAGGAGCCTGTTTACTCTAACTTTGAAGAGATTAGGGTTGTAAGCGAACAATGTCACAACAATAAAAAAACTACACGTAGGTACGTTAAGCCCCTTTTCCTGTCATGCGTGTTTTCGATCCGAGGGCTAATTCTACTAACTTTTTGATAACTTTCACATTCGCATGTCAATCGCAAATTGTCAAAAAATCTTTAATTTTCATACATTTTTGACAAATTGCGATTGAGATGCGAATGTGAAAATTAGTAGAATTCGCACTCAGGTCCGTATGACTCTGTCATGTCTGACCTAGACTAGAGTCAAGAGAAAGCCCATCTATATCTATACTAATATAATAAAGAGGTAAAATTTGTTTGTAAGTTTGTATATAGGGAGTAATCTCAGGAACTGCTGGTCCGATTTGAAAAATTCTTTCGATATTAGATAGCCCATTTATCGAGGAAGGCTATAGGCTATATATCATCACGCTAAGACTAAAAGGAGCCGAGCATTAATGGAAAATATGACGCAGATCATGTTGCGTGGGTCAGCTAGTTTAAAATAAATATTAAATAAATTTGCTATCCAGAAGTAGCATGAATAAAAAAATAAAAATAAAAACAATTTCACACTCGTGCAAACCCTAAAGCAAGCACCCTCACAAGTCGGACGTGTGAAGGGCTATGGTTGCCACTTCTTTGTTTTCTTTGGGTTCCGGCGTCTTTATAAAGTTTATAAATAGAAGGTTTTAGCTTTACCCGATCTTGGGTTAACACGTTTAGGTCGACTTTTCATTCATGTGGTACCCTTGTTATGTGGGGTTTATTTTTAGAACTTTTTTTTGTGAATAAAAATCATTTAGATGTAGGAAAATTTAATTCCATTTCAGTGTAGAAGTAAAACGACTTTTGATTATTTGTATGTATTCTATTTAATGTTTGTATATAAACATCAATCGCATTTCTGTTCTCCATATTGCACCTACCACTATTTGTCTCTACATCATCCAAAGGTTGACTGGTAGAGAATGCCTCTGGCATTACTCGTAAGTACGCCTCTGTACATTTGTGCATAAAGTGTTAAATAAATAAATAAACTAGCTGATGCCGCTTCGCCCGCTTGACAAATTATACCTATACTAAAACCATTTTCGAGAACCACTCTATCCATTGGTAAAAACAGCATGAAAATCGGTGCAGTAGTTTTGAGTTTATCGCGAACAGACCGACAAATAGACGGATGCGGCGGAGGAATTTGTTTTATAACACGTAGTGATACCGGGTAATATGAATGTTTTTATTGGATTTCTTAAAAATTGATTTATGTCCTGTTTTTAAGGTGCTGTAGCGGTGGTTTATCTGTTTATGTACCACTAGCCAAACAATGGTGTAATGGCCAATAGCTTTGACAGACAGATAAACGACCGATAAAAACCTCGGAAACCGGGGATGTACATAACTGGAGGTTTTTTTTTTTACTGAGCAGACGACATCTTCAATTAGAAAAGAAACCTCTAGTTACGAATGAGCGATCTCCGTAAGTATACGAAAATACCTTTGCCTGGCAGTATCGACATAAAACCTGAAATATCGATTCAAGATCCCTCTTCCAATTAACTTACCCTCTCTTCTAACATTATATTTCCGTCCAGAACTGCTTGTGGCTCTGATGATTTTCATCTGCCACAATATTATTAAACTATGAGTCAAACATGACTCCAAATCATTATCTCTGTGGGTGTGGCATATAATTTCATCTTAATCTATACTTATTATAAAGAGGTGACATGTGTATGTAGGGGGTAATCTCAGGAACTACTGGTCCAATTTAAAAAATTCTTTCAGTTTTAGATAGCCCATTTATCGAGGAAAGCCCATATATCATCATGCTAAGACAAATAGGAGCGGAGCATTAATGGAAAATGTGACGCAAACGAAGTTGCGCGGGTCAGCTAGTGTATAATAATTTTATTGTAACATTTATGTTTATCTATTTTCTGTTTGTTTCAGTCCCATACTAACGCAGCAAGTATTCAGCTGTGCCAATTAATCGAGGAATCTAGCTTATAACTTGTTTTTCTTACTAATATACGCACTTACTTTTCAAATCAACTTTGGACATTGGCAGAATAGTCAACATCGGCTTTGTTTGCCCTATAAAAATAGAATACAATAGAGTGGAATTGAATCCCAAGTTAACTATTAAAATAAACAACCACTTAACTAAAGAGCAGCAAAATATAATAAATCTTGAAAACTGGACTCCATCTTTCTATTTCCCTGTACAATTTTTAACAGTCTCGTGGAAAAAATGTAGTCCTTAGACGTTAAACGGGCGACCATTTAATAGAGTGGCGCCATCTACCGCTAGCTTTTAAAAAATAAGCAAAAAGAAATATGGCCGCCAAGAAGAACTATAAATCTTCATTCAATGTAGATAAAGAAGCTAGGGTAAATAAAAACAAGAGATAAGAGCGAGGAAAGGTTTTAAAATAGTTTGTTTCCGTTTACTAAAGTTTAGTGTTTGGATAAGATTAGTTTCAAGAAGTTAATACACAAAAATGTGTTTTGGTTTCGGAAGTTATCGGACCGCAAGCCAGGCTCAAATTTTGTGATACATTTCCTCCCGGAAAATAACTTGTAAAATGGTAAAAAGAGCTCTATCATGGACTTCTGTAAATGGCAGCTTCGATTTGGTGGGTGGGTTAAGCAGTGGCAGTCTCCCAAACACGTTGAAAATCTATACTATAATATTATAAAGCAGAAGAGTTTGTTTGTTTGTTTGTTTGGTTGAACGCGCTAATCTCAGGAACTCCTGGTCCGATTTGAAAAATTCTTTCAGTGTTAGATAGCCCATTTATCGAGGGAGTCTATAGGCTATATATCATCACGCTAAGACAAATAGCAGCGGAACAGTAATGGAAAATGTGACGCAGACGAAGCTAGTATTATATACTAGCTGACCCGTGCAAAGTCGTCTGCGTAACATTTTTTACTGTCCCGCTCCTATTGGCCTTAGCGTGATGATATATAGCCTATAGCCTCCCTCGATAAATGGGCTATCTAACACTGAAATAATTTTTCAAATCGGACCAGTAGTTCCTGAGATTACCGCGTTCAACCAAACAAACAAACAAACTCTTCTGCTTTATAATATTAGTATAGATATATTTTCTCAGTAACTTTCGATTGAAAATTGTGTCAGCTTGTAGCCAACCCAATATCTTGCAGAAAACAAAATGTCAGCCGGCTGTATCTTGGTGGGAAGGTCGTCAGCTATCGCCGCCTGCCCACCGGCTGCTGCTGCCAAACTGTTTTACAAGTTATCGTCCGGGCGGAACTTGGTCATGGAAATCTGTTGCTGGCTTGCGGACCATTATTTCTGTTTCAAAACGCTTGTTTTAAAACCATAGACTTCTTGCAGGTTCCCTGTGTTATATAACTAAACTAGCTGACCCGTGCAACGTCGTCTGCGTAACATTTTTCATTACTGTCCCGCTCCTATTGGCCTTAGCGTGATGATATATAGCCTATAGCCTCCCTCGATAAATGGGCTATCTAACACTGAAAGAATTTTTCAAATCGGCGTTCAACCAAACAAACAAACAAACTCTTCTGCTTTATAATATTAGTATAGATATAGATAACTGAAGCGAAAACCTGTATGTTTAAAGCACACAGGTTTAAGCCTGTATTTTTATAGCAAAATTATTTTGCTTGCGACTTCGTTCGCGTGTAATTTTTTTTTTTAAAATTCCATAATATGTTACTTCTAATACCTCCAAGAGTATGTGTACAAAGTTTCATGATGATCGGTTAAGTAGTTTTCGCGTGAAAGCGTAACAAACAAACTTACATTCATAATATTATTAGTAAGCATTATACTTTTGAAAAAATTAAAAAAAAAAAAATTCGAACCTTACCAATAAGCTCTTTCTTTGATGAACCTCACAGCACAAGTGGAAAATTTTTGCTATTTTTAATTTATTAACTTGTCCCCTAAAAGAGAACCCTAAAACAATTTTTTCTTTATACACTTTATGCGTCAGTGATTGGGTCACAGAAGTTTATATGAAAACCTTTCAACTGAATCGGTCTCGTAGATTTGGAGTAAATTGCCTGTGACTGATGGACAGACAGACAACTAGTCAGACAGATGCACGGCGATAAGGTTTCCGTCTCCCTTGTGGACCTTCGGAAGCCTTAACATTAAATGTAAAGATGATAACGTTCATTTGATTAACTGTTGATTTAATCTCTAGAGGTTTTAAGAATAAGAAATTTTATTTGTATAAAACATGGTACATATTAGGTCTTATTAAATATACTTTTACGATCTCTAGTAATGACAATCGGTTCATAATTTATTGTTCAGGGATCTACGAAGGGAAACAAGGGAAAGGTCAAAGTACTTTATTGCAAGTTTATCTGGCGCCTACCATTTAGACAGTAAAAATCTCTGTTCTTTAAAAGAAGACACACACAGGAGTTAATAATATATTTCTGTACTTTCTTTTCTATTATGTTAAGACCGTTATGATTTATGCCGTGTTAGATTTTACTCGAGTCTCGGTAAGCGTGAATGACATAGTTTTCTGCAAATCTTGTTATTTTTGGAGACTGTCTGAGAAAAAATTACTCACGGAGATAATAACACACAAATCATAGTAGAAGTTGTCTTTTCCTATATTTTTATCTGACTTAAAACAGTGATGCTAAGGGTCGAACGAGCGCAGAGAGCGGTCCTGAAGGTACTGGCAAGGAAGCCGATCCGATATCCTACATCCTCTCTATATACCCTCTGCCAAGTCCTTACCGTCATACAGCTTTTTGTCCTCAAGACTGTTCTTCGCAAACATAGCCAACTTAAGTTTCATCCTAAATTCTGTTCTTCACGCCGCTCGAATAGGGTTTGTGAAACTGAGTCTCGGAGAACTGTGGCTGCAAGTCGTCACTACAAACATTTGAGTTCTAATTTGTACAATAAATTAAACAAAAGCCTACACATCTACCCTTTAACTAAGAGAAAATGTAAAATGAAACTTGACTCTTGGCTAAAATCGCAAAACTATGAGAAACAACACACACAAAAAAACAGAAAAACTTGTGGAAGTGTAAAAACATACACCGCAACATAACGACACATAATACACTCATGCCACTAACACCACAACATGCATGCACAACCTTTTGTCACTTATACTTATTTGGGACAGGGTCCCATGTTGTCACTTATACTATTTGGGACAGGGTCCCATTTTGTCACTTATTAGTTTTTTGGGATAGGGTCCCATTTTCTCACTAATCGGTGTTTTGGGACAGGGTCCCATTTTATCACTGATTAGCTTTTTTGGGACAGGGTCCCATTTTATCACTGATTAGCTTTTTTGGGACAGGGTCCCATTTTGTCACTTATACTTATTTGGGATAGGGTCTCATCTTGTCACTTATACTGTTTGGGACAGGGTCCCATTTTGTCACTTATTAGTTTTATGGGACAGGGTCCCATTTTGTCACTAATCGGTTTTTTGGGACAGGGTCCCATTTTATCACTCATCAGCTTTTTTGGGACAGGGTCCCATTTTGTCAATAATCAGTTTTACTCCAGAAAGTCAAAATAAACAGGTGCGCTCCCTATAAAAGGCGGTGTATCAATCGAGCTCGACTAGTCCTGGAGAAATATCAAGATAATCTGTAGCTAGAGCGCTCATTTATTTTGCAGTAACTGTAAAATAAATGAGATGTGATTTTCACCCAGTTTTTAACTCTACGTATGAAACAAGTTAAAAACGGTTTAGTAAAATTTTGCACTATACTTAGCAGTAAAATACATTGGTTCCCTTCCTAGAAGTAAGGCCTTAGCTATACTGTTTGTGGCATCTAGAATAACGACTGAGCCCAGATTGGCTGGGCCTGGCCATGGCAAGAATAACTGCGTTGGTGACCCTGTGTTCTCTATAGAGAAGGACGGGATATAAACTTGGGTTTCTTTTTAAAGTGTTGCTTTTATGAATTTATATTATTGTCATGCAAATCTACTGAAGACTGGCCTCTTCAACACATTCTTAGGCCTCTTTAGAGACGAGAAAGACAGCTCAAGGGAAAACACTTTTTTAAGTATAGATGGAGGGGATCGTCAAATGACTCCTTCTGCTCTGGGCGGAGCGGAAGGGCGTATCAGACTCTTACTGACTAAAACCCATGCGTGTTCCTCCAAGTGCCCGTTTGCGTTTCAGGCTCGAGGTGACTCTTTAGAACAAATTCCGCTGGCAGAAGGGTCGCTGCTAGATACGGCATCGAGAAAACTTTGGAGACGGACCAAGCGTGTCAGTAAGTGTCACTCATAGAAATGGACAGCTAATCAAATCAACAAATCAAATTATATTTATTTTGCAAATAGGTTACCTACATGTAACTCTTTAACACGTCAATATTTTTTGGTCATATTATTCTAGACTAGTTGACCCGCGCAACTTCGTCTGCGTCACGTTTTCCATAAATGCTCCGCTCTTATTTATCTCAGCGTGATGATATATAGCCTATAAACTTCCTCAATAAATGGGCTATCTAACACTGAAAGAATTTTTCAAATCGGATCAATAGTTCCCAAAATTAGCGCGTTCAACCAAACAAACAAACAAACTCTTCTGCTTTATAATATTAGTATAGACGTGGATATGAAACACCGAAACAAACTCAAAGGTCATAGTCTTTTTTATAGTCCATACAATAATGACAAGTCTGACTGTACTTATGAAAGCCAATACGTACTAGTGTTCAGCGTACAATACAAAAAAAAAATTTAATAGTAAAAATACGTCTCTAAAAGTTACCGACAGGATGATTCTGTTCTCTCAGATGGCCTCAAAATTCTAATATATAAAACTAGCTGACCCGAGCAACTTCGTCTGCGTCACATTTTCCATTATTGCTCCGCTCCTATTTGTCTTAGCGTGATGATATATAGCCTAATAACCTTCCCGGATAAATGGGCTATCTAATACTGAAAGAATTTTTCAAATCGGACCAGTAGTTCCTGAGATTACCCCCTACATACAAACTTACAAACTAATATGTTACCTCTTTATAATATTAGTATAGATATAGACTAGCTGACCCGCGCAACTTCGTCTGCGTCACATTTTCCAGTATTGCTCTGCTTCTATTTGTCTTAGCGTGATGATATATATCCTATAACCTTCCTCGATAAATGGGCTTTCTAACCCTGAAAGAATTTTTCAAATCGAACCAGTAGTTCCTGAGATTAGCGCGTACAACCAAAAAAAAACAAAAACTCTTCTGCTTTATAATATTAGTATAGACTAGCTTCTGCCAGCGGCTTCGCCCGCGTGATCCCTAGGGAACATATTCCCGGGGTGAAAAGTAGCTTATGTGCTATTCCAGACTATAATCTATCTTTGTTCTAAATTTCATTAAGATCCGTTAAGCCGTTCTGGCGTGATTGAGTAACAAACAACCAAACTTTCACATTTATAATGTTACTCGTTTGGTGTAAAGCGAAATTATAACCATCTTCCCCTCGACATTATAATTATTTAAGGATATTGCAAACTGTCGTAAGCCATTTTACGAAGCTACTCGCTAGCCTCTAGGCGCCAAGCTAGCCGCCTGCCTGTGCGTTCGCGACCTTATACAAAAATAATCCTTATAGCATGATTCAGTATTCACGCGCGATGGCTTATTATTAGCGTATTTCATGTATAACTTTGGTATTTCTATACCGATTTCTATGATTCTTTTTTTATGGAATAGTTAATCATGTTATTTTTTTTAATTAGGGACGACTGAGAGTTTTATAAACGTAAGAGTAGACAAATATAATCAGAAAGCTTCGAACTGCTAAGCTATCGGGAGTTACACGTGTTATTGTTCGTCAATCATAAAAGATAGACATATGCTGTCGTGGAATATTTTTTATATAATTTTAAGGAGAACATTTCCGTCATACATGACTTCTGTGTAGCTTTCACCATTAAGGCTGCACACGCGACGGAAGCTTAAAAAATGGAGTAACTTCTCCCGTTTTCCCAACATTTCCCTTCACTGCTCTGCTCCTATTGATTGTAGCGTGATGAAAACTATACTATAACCTGCTCAGGAGTATGAATAATAATTGTACCAAGTTTCGTTAAAATGCGTCGAGTAGTTTTTGTTTCTATAACGGTTATACAGACAGACAGACAGACAGACAGACAGACAGACAGACAGACAGACAAAAATTGTACTGATTGCATTTTCGGCATCAGTTTCGATCCCTAATCACCCCCTGATAGTTATTTTGGAAATATATTTCATGTACAGAATTGACCTCTCTACAGATTTATTATAAGTAGTATATAGATTCTTCCGTTACCTGACTGAGTGAGTGAATGATAGGCAACACACAGCCGAAACTACTGGTCGTAGAAACCTGTACTTTGTCATGAAGGTTACTTGTAGAGTGTAAAAGGAAGCACTAAGAAAGTATTTCCCGAAATTCTTACGGGAACGGGAAAAACGGGATATACGCGTACGAAGTCGCGGGCGAAAGCTAGTCTATACTAATATTATAAAGAGGTAACATTTGTTTGTAAGTTTGTATGTAGGGGGTAATCTCAGGAACTACTGGTCCGATTTAAAAAAATCTTTCAGTATTAGATATGTATCGAGGAAGGACATAGGCTATATATCATCACGCTAAGACAAATAGGAGCGGAGCATTAATGGAAAATGTGACGCAAACGAAGTTGCGCAGGTCAGCTAGTTTACTATAAAATAGCAACAAAGGCCGCTATATCCTGAATAGAAACATTCATTTGAGCAAGTACTTTCTTTGAGAGAAACGGGTAAACAGATCTAGTTTACTATTTATATGCATTTGTGATTCGTATCCTTGTACAACAGCCTTCGTGACTGAAGTCCAACTGTGGCTCTATAGTGGCCTCGGATGTAGAAAGAAGGCCATGTTTTGTTATTTATTTCATGAGAACAGTTGCTGCGTCCTTATGATTGCTCTTTGTGAGAGTTAAAAAAACACTACAAAGTAAAACTTTAATTTCGGCAGTCGGTTTTTTGTTACTTTCTTCGTATTTTGGCACAGACTTCCGAAATTAAAGTAATTTTTTTACTTTGTTGTGTTTTTTTTTTATTTGGAAGTTTTTGTAAAAAGTTTTTTATTTTTCACCTTTTAGTGGTACCCAACCTAACCAAAATCACTGCAAAATTACAGGAAAAGTGAATCAAATTTGTTCATGAATGACGGAGTTATGAAGTGACAAAAAAATATAACTGAATTGAGATCCTCCTCCTTTTTGGGAAGTCGGTTAAAAAATACATGGTTTTGGTTTACACTAGAATAAAAGAAAATTCAAACCTACCAGGATCCAGACTGACAAAAAAGTAAAAAAGTGAATAAACTATTTTTGGCGTTCCGAACAAAACACGGAATCCTTATAGGGTCAACTCACACCGAAAGAGGGGCGAAGGGCAGCGACCCGCTCGGTAGAGAAGGAATTCGCCGGAATTCCCGCGGCGCCTCGGGCATCCGCGCGACTCGTTCGAGATTCTCATGCGATTATAAGTAGGTATTATAATAATGAAAATAAAGTTAAAATTCATATGATACTGAAACTGCGCTCCGCTTCGCTGCGCTTCGACGCTCTTTTGGTGTGAGTTGAGCCATAGGATCACTCGAATGTCTGTCTGTCCGTTTGTCACAGCCAGTTTTCTCCGGATCAATTGTACCGATTCTGTTAAAATACACTTCTGTGACCCAAACACGGAGATCGTAAGTTATTAAATGTTTAGTATGAGGTTTACTTTTGGGGGTCAAACTAGAAAATTTAAAAAAAAATAAACAATTTTGTGAGATATATCAAATGAAAGGCTTGCTGTGAGGGTTTAAATTGTATTTATTTCATAATTTTAAAATAAACGGTTTTGAAGATATTCAATAAATTGGACAAATAAACGACCATTCTTCTTCCCTTATCTCCGAAACTACTGAGCCTAAAATGTTTAAAAAAAGAAGTTAATATATCTTTACATATACCTAAATTACAGGATAACCTATAAGAAATCTATAACGTTAAAATGACATGTTAAATAAAATGTTGTTTGCACGCAAGTCCGATTCGCACTTGGCCAGATTTTTTAATTGAAAAAAACTTTTGCCAGCAGCTTGGAATGTTTAAAATGATGCCACGAGAATGGACAACTTGGATAAAAAATCCAATGTCCTGTTCTAGAAAGTAAGAATCAATACATCTTTTTTTGCCAGCTCTCCCTATGTTCCATTAGAAAATCTATTCGGCACTTGAAGCATGCTTGATTAAGAAACGAACAAAGTTTCAGAATTATTAAGTAAAATCCTATTGTGACATTACAATTATATATTTATGGTAATTTTATCACACTCAAATGTTCACGTAGCGATGAACTCACTCTATATTTGTATACACACACTTTGTGGCCTCGTAATAGAAAACAAAGGTCTTGTTTGCTCGAGTCGCTTCCGCTAAAGTTGCGTTATAGTTCCAGAGAGAACAATTACCTACTACCCGTTCGATTCACAAAACTTTCTGAAAACCTCCGGGAATCCTATTTTTTTCCTTTTGCGTTTTGACTTTATAGCTAAAAAACGATTTTGTTTGTGTTTTGAAATGGTTTCCTGAATTTTATGGTAAATTGAAAAAGTATAGCTTCCTGAAATACAAACTAAATCGAATCAATTGGCGTAGCTTGTTTCCAGCTATGTTGGGGTCAGTTTCAAGTCTAACCAGATCCTGAAAAATATATAAAGTCGCCAGCACATCCCACCGTTCATCGTTTTGTGTGTGATGGGTTGTGCGCATCGCCGTACGTCTTGTGATCCTATGGTGGAACGGGCTTGGCGGAATTAAATTCAAAATTCATAAGTTACTGATGCGCGGAGGTAAACTAATCATCATCCATCCACGGACCACCCTCGGCAAGAATAGCTTTTTTTATTTGAGAAGAGATTGCTATTGACTCTAGTCAAGGTCAGAGATGATAGAGACAAAGTCTACGATGGAGCGAGCTTATCCAGAAGAAACCTGTTCACTCTAACTTTGAATATATTAGGGTTGTAAGCGTTCGGAAGCACAGACGCAGGCGGAGAGTTCCTTCCACGCGCGCCTCAAAGAGAGTCAGCACACAGAGGGGCCCGAAAGGGCTGACGCCTGCCGGAGTCGCGGGATTATTCGCAAGAGACACCGTGGCTCCGGAACACAAGGGCAATGAAGGAACATGGATAGGTTTTAAATTTCCCATCCCTAAAAAAAAAGGCAGAGAGTTCCACTCCATTACCTCCTTAACCTCGAAATTTGACTAACCTTGTACTACGGTGGCTTTTTGAAGATGGAATGACAAAGATTAGAGTGGGCCTATACACACAATGCAAGTGTTTGTCAGTTATAGTGAAGCTCAACTCAGAACCTAAAGGAACTCGGATGGTTTTTAGTCAGTAAGAGTTCACTCCCTTCACTCCACCCAGAGCGGAAGGATTCATTTGATGAAATCCCATCCATAAAAAAACCGGCCAAGTGCGATTCGTACTCGCGCACCGAGGGTTCTGTACAAACCTGTAGGTATTATATTATTATAAGCAAAAGTTGCGATTTACGATTTAAGACGTATTAAAAAAATAACCTTCTTACTAGGATCTCATTCAAACCAATTTTCGCTAGTATACATGTTGTGTCATGTGTTTTTTTTTTAGTTTTTTCATGAACTTATTTTAGAAGTTAGCTTAGAGCGATGTTTATAGCCTTCCACGATAAATGGGCTATCTAATAATGAAACAATTTTTCATTATTAGATAGCCCATCGGACCAGTAGTTCGTGAGATTAGCGCCTTTAAGCAAACAAACAAACAAACTCTTCAGCTTTATAATATTAGTAAAGATAATAAATTATAATAATTATTATTTTTAATATAACTAATATAAAATATAGTATAGATTTTAAGTATATTTGAATAAAATCTTACGTGGTATCAGAACGGTATATTTCAAGGCCTGAGGATACAAACAAAGGCCACGTTTACTGGGTAGCTTCCTTATTATTCGCCTCATTGGTCCGTTAGGACGAAACATATTATTCACATACAGTGTTATTCATAACAGGGATTTGCTCCTTTTCAATGAATTACCGTTGCCAATTAATTAAATGGGCCGGAATGAGGACTCTGGTTTGTTATTTAATTAATACAGGATTTGATAGAATTTTTGGGGGATAGTAACTATGTTGTAAGACAGCTTTCCAGGTTAGTGGGCTTGTGGATGTTTTCCAAAATGGGTTAAGGTATTCAATTAAGAGAAAGAAGTTCTACTCATGCAAGAAAAACAAAAAAATTAAGCAGCGATTTTCTTGAGGGATTCTTTTAAAAATAAAGGCACGATAAACATGAATACTTGCACTTTATTTAGGAAGAATTCGTCCTAGTATGCACACCCTATGACCATATATAAATAATAATTAACAATAGACCAAACTGATGTACTACAAGTTTTATAGAAGACATCAATATTTACAAAAAAATCTGCGAGGGTTAACTATTATGGTTAAGTCACAATGACCGCTATTTGTTGAAATTATTCAATCACAACCCGAGTGAAACGAATAGTGGTGATTTTAGTATCATTTTATTAGTCTTTATCTATTTAAATTGTTTAATAATTAAGTTTGGTTATGTGCATGTAAATTAACCTTAAAATTATTCAAATCAGACCTTTCGTTTAAAAGTTACGACGGGTTTAAAAATACTATAAGTAAGAAAAATGTTGCGGTTTGAGCGATTAATACCTAACTAATCTACATTTCTACATCTACACTAATATTTTAAAGAGGAAAGATTTGTTTATTTGAATTGAATAAGCTCCAAAACTACTAAACCGATTTGAAAAATTCTTTCAGTGCTAGATAGCCCATTTATCGAGGAAGGTTATAGGCTTTATAAGTCGCGGGCGAAGTGCTAGTATAAAATAAAAGTCTATACACCTAATCGTAACAAGTAAAAACTACATCCGAAAACAAGGCCACAAGGTCACTTGGCAACGAGGCCACAAGTGTCAGTCCTTCCATTGCACAGAGCATGGAATGTACCTATTCGGTGGATACTGTTAGAGACGACATTGTCAAAATTGACCATACAACCTAAGCGTTTCGAGGACTGTCACCATTTAATTATAGAAATTGACGGCCCCTGACAATGTCTTTTGGACACGAACCAGCCTACCCATAGATATATTATTATACTAGCTGTCCCCGTGGCTTCGCTCCAGTCAACTGGCTTCCATAGCTACCTATTTTTTTTGCTTTTAAACTTTTCTCGAGTTTTAGCGAGAATAACGAACAGCAATTCATTTTTATATATAAGATCTCTACAAATCTACCTAACCTTTTCCGAACTATGTTGAAAAGACTTCCAGTACAAACAGACGTCGCTGGTTTAAATAAAACGGCTACTAGGGTGAAGCCAGACGAGCGTAATTTTTCGAATTGTGAGTCGTGTAAAGTGAGTCGCCGTAATTCGGTTTCATATTAAAGTCCAACTCAGTTTGCGTCGCCGTGTGGCACAAACAGGACTTTAATATATGAAACCGAATGTAACGTAAATTCTGCCGTCTTAATTTAGACGACTCACAATTCAAAAAATTACGCTCGTCTGGCTTCACCCTTAATCCTTCTTGTAGAATCCAGTAACTGAATAGCACGATATTTATTGAGAAGCCAGAAAACTGGGCAAGTGCGAGTCGAACTCCCGCACGAAGGGTTCCGTACCATTATCGTTTTGCTGCGACATACGGACGGACGGACAGACAGACAGACAGACAGACAGACATGACGAATTTATAAAGGTTCCGTTTTTGCCATTTGGCTACGGAACCCTAAAAAGTGACACTTTATTTGACACCTTTAAGAAAAGTGTCACATTTTTTGGCTTTTGACTCCGCAACGACTTTCAAAGATTTTAAAATGACTGCCGTCTCGGTGTATAACGGGTCACTTTTTTCCAATCTTTGATAATATAATCATTACGGAAAGCCCCGTAGCCTCGACTGAGTTGCGATGAAGTGTTGGCCTGAAACACAGGTTTAAATAAACTTAGTTTGGGCAGGTCGCTACATATATTTTAAGTTCCTAGTTAAACATCTTGTAGTTAATTTTAGCTGTAAACTCGATTTAAGATACCCATTAATAACCTTTTGAATTTTTTTTATTTATATTTTTTATAATTTTTACTATATAATTATTATCTTTCTGTGACTATTTATAATACACATTTTACTGGTAAAAATATGAATAAATTGATTAGTAAATTGGTAAATTAATAAAGATTAAAAAAAAGAAGATTTCATTTAATTTGACAATTAAATAAATACTGGAACTCAGCTGCATCTGGTTATACTGGAAGCCGAACCCAATGGCGTTGAGAAAAGACTAGGCAGGTTAAGGCTCTATCTCGCACATAAGTCTCAGCATAATGCTGAGCAATGGCCGTCAACCTGTAAAAGTCACCGATTTTGTTGCTATTTTATGGTATGCGCAAATAAACCCTTTTATTTATTTCCTTCACTCACCACGCAACAGCGCGGCAATGACATCTCTAGTCGCTGCGCTGCTCTGTGTGCCATTGTAATACCGGTGACGGATGACCAGTCCATTTGAAGGGTTAAGAAGATCCATTTCTCTTAGTTAAGTCCTTGGGCGATAAGCAGCTGATGTATCCTGTTTTGATGAAACTTGTCTGCGGGCGAAGGATATGGGGGAGATAAGGATATTGTAGTTGGGAGGTAGTTTCTAAAGACCTTGAGAGTCGTCAGATGAAGGACCAAAATATTTTTGTGAAATTTGTTATTCTGATTGTCTTTGTTTGTTTATGTCTTGCTATGGCCATGGCTCTACACTGGTTAATTTAAAATGAAAATATGAGTTTGATGAATTACGAGTAGGTACCTACTCAATGGGGTTCGAACATTTTTCTACGGGGCCTGGTATAGACCTTAGCTGCAATTTTGTTTTTGTTTTTTTAAATTCAAATATGAGGCGCATTATGTAACGTTTATTCGATTTTAAAAAATCCAATGATGTAGTTGAGCTTTTTATCAAAATCGAGACTCCTTTCAGTGTTTTTCAGTCGCAATGTCAGAACTATGTAGTTCATTAAACATGAATTATTTATGCACATTCCACATCCGTGTTTGGGTTACAGTAGTTGTAATGTATACCAAGTTTCAACAAGAGCCATCCTAACATTCCATTATTATTTAACACCCAAAATACAAAGCTCCTTTCTTCAATAATATCCTTCAATGACAGCCGAAAAGCCGAACAAAGCCGACAACAACCGAACACGCCCGAATCATAACGAATAAATTATATTTTACCTCGATATCCGATGACAATATTAATTAATTTATGACCAGGCCACGGACTGGCCAAGGACATTTTTGGCCATTTATTATTGATGCTAAAATGTTGGTGTTTGATTAAATTAATGGTAATCAAAGTGATTTTGTTATTAAATTAGTTTGTGAATGCTTAGTTAAATTTACCGAGCTTGCTTGAAAATTAACTATAGGTAAGTTTTTTTTTTTATACAAGACGGGGAAACTCTTGGCTCAAATCTAACCTGATGGAAAGTGATGATTAGGCCGAAGATGGAAGCGAGTTTCACCCGGAATCCTCTTACACAGAGGAACTGGCTATCATACCTCTAACTGCCGGAACACAACAATGCTATGCAATGTTAACATTGTTGTGGAGGTAAATCTTAAAAGTACATCCAGGCATACACCTTACAGTTGATTAAATTATATGTTTCCAACAGACCACTAGGTAAGCTCAACGCCATCTTCCAGGCGGAATGCGTGGTCATTATCCTAGCGGTCCATGCCATAGAGGCCAGGAAAGTCACTGACACCCACAATCGTATGCCTCAAAACTCATACAAGAATGCCAAAATGCACTAGAACACGTCACGGTGACCAGCCGCAACACCGTGACGCTGCAGTGGATAAAAGGGCACAGCGGATCTCTAGAAAATGACGCGGCCGATGAACTAGCCAGGAGGCGTCTGATGCTGTGGCTGTTGACCCGAACCCATAGTACCACTCCCCTTCGTCCAACTGACGCAGCCATGTGTGGGCTGCGTGAACACACCCACAAACAAGCGGAACCCTGGTGGGCCTTGGCACCAGGCTGCAGGCAGTCCAAGGAAGCTATGCCAAACCTGGACCGGAAACTGACCAGGCGCCTTCTGCGACTGGATAGGGACAGCCGGTGACGGGGACCATCACCGGGCACTGTTAATAAATTGAATAAACACTGGCACACGATAGGTATTACGGATAGTTCTCTATGGAGAGCATGCATGGTGCAACACGTACTCCTTGAGTGCGAGGGCGTCGCAGAAATTCAGAAGAAAACTATAGGGTCACCGAATTTGCTCACAGATGTCCTGAACGGGCCGGGAAAACTGATTTGTTTCTGGAGGGAGGTTTGGTGGTTGGAGTGACGGTCGCCATGGCTCACGCACAATGGTTCAACATCAGGACTAAGTACGGAAACCAAAACCCCTAATAGATGGTCAATATACAACAACCTACAAGTCAGTAAGTATATTTGTTAATTAATATATTATTATTAGACGCAACAATTAAAAGCTCTTTTTTTTAGATATTTGAAGGATATTCCGACCACATACTTAACCTTCAAAAACTGACCAAGTATCCCCAACTTCTTCAGCCTTATAATTAAGAATAATTACTAACAAAAGTAGGGCTTGTAGTCCACGCGTAATTGTTCTGTTAATAATTTCGTCGTCCGATTAATTTGTTTTACCAGCTTGTCATTATTAATTGTGATGAAACTGTGCCGATTAATTATTGTGTTATTTTCTAGGGAATACAGAAAATAACGGGTATTATTTAGTTACATCTCTCGAGTGTTGTTTTACGTCAGTAAGGTTTAAATTGATTGATAGTGGTAATCATGAAAAAATATTTAAAAATATGTCGGTCTACTAATTCTTCACAAAGCCAGCCATACATTCCTAGCCACTGCAACTCCTGAAAGCCAGAATCAACAGTGGCGATCACCAGAAAAACGCCGAGCTTCTGAAACCCGGTGAGTCCCGGAGAATCGATTCAACGGTCTGGGATCCCGCAACGAAATTAATCAGAAGAGTACAGCGGAGGAGTAGGAAAAAATAAATATAATTTCTACTTATAGTATTTACTTACACATTCAAAATTCAAAAGTCATTTATTCAAATTAGGCTGGGAGCCAGCACTTTTTGAACGTCAAGTTCTACAAAAGACAGTCCCCCAAAACGCCCGCCCGTCACCACTTCCTAGTGTTTTAGCTGTGGAGAAGAAGTGGCAAACAAACTCCCCAGCAACACATTATAGTAGCACTGTAGCATGCTAATTGTTATTTTCATCAACTCTTTAAGGCCGGGTTGCAGTACTTTTAAAGATTTTTGAACGTCTGAAAATCTAATTAATTATGAGTTTTTTAATAAATAAAAATCATTACAAAAAATTGAACATACCCTCAAGTAAATCGTAAAGATAGAAACGCGATTTAGAATGATTCGCTCGATACTTTTTTTGATCAAACATGACACTAAATTACAATTTTAAACGTGTACTGCTATGAGATTTTATCACGTATATATATAAAAGTTATATCAATAGATAGAGCTTTTTATTTTGAAGTAAATGTTGAAACCATATTGTATTATTTCTTTATCAGTTTTCGCCAAGAAGAAAAAACAATCAAAATTTAGGCATTATTTCGCTCGCCGGACAGTCGCTGTTGTTCGTCAAAACACACAGTACTGCAACCTCGCCTTAAAACTCTAATAAACTCTCCGATCATAATCTGTCTTGATAATCCAAAAAGCAATTAGAACTAACACCGTACAAATTACTTCTATCAATGACTACTTTACCAAAAATATTACGGAGCAAAAGTTAATCTATTCCATTTTCGTTTACACGAGGTTCTATGAAGCAGAATAATCTTTATTCTAGGGTATTGTAAAGAGCAACTTTCTCTCTTCTTGCAAGGTCGGAGGGATTTTGTTAGGAGATTTTTGTATGTTACATGTATTTATTAAAGAGCTCCTAAATTACATGTAACATTATTAATGCTGTTGAACTTACAAAAAATAATGACTTAACTTTTAATGGAAAAATAATTATACAGATAAATGTACTTAAAATATGATATAATTATAATATTATTAATAGAACAAGCACAGGATGAACTCTATTTTTACCTGAAAGCCTGCCACGCTTTGGAATTAAAGTAAGGTTTGACACGTTCTTAGGTAACTCAAAATTCTCAATTCTGATACCGGGCCATTTTTAGGGTTCCCTAGCTAATTGGCAAAAACGGAACCCTTATAGATTCGTCATGTCTGTCTGTCTGTCTGTCCGTCCGTATGTCACAGCCACTTTTCTCCGAAACTATAAGAACTATGCTGTTGAAACTTGGTAAGTAGGTGTATTCTGTGAACCGCATTAAGATTTTTACACAAAAATTGAAAAAAAAAAAACAATAAATTTTGGGGGTCCCCAAACTTAGAACTGAAACTCAAAAAAAAATGTTTTCGTTAATTTTGGGGTATCTATGGATAGGTCTTCAAAAATGATATTGAAGTTTCTAATATCATTTTTTTCGGAACTGAATAGTTTGCGCGAGAGACACTTCCAAAGTGGTAAAATGTGTCCTTAACTTTTAAAATAAGAAAATGATAAAACTGAAAAAAAAATGATGTATATTACCATGTAAACTGCCAGCGATAATTGGTTTGAACGAGATCTAGTAAGTACTTTTTTTAAAATACGTCATAAAGCGTAAATCGCAACTTTTGCTTATAATATAATACCTACAGGTTTGTACGGAACCCTCGGTACGCGAGTCCGGCTCGCACTTGGCCGGTTTTTTTTAAGCATAGGAATAATACAAATACAAATACAAATACATAATCATCATTTGATTATTTCCCAAGCTGCTGACCAATGAATGAGTGGAAGGGAGTGTCAGACTTTTACTAACTGAAACCCATGCGTGATTCTCCCTTTGCTGGTCGCATTCTTTCGAACAAATTCCACAACCCTGACGGAGGAACCAGCCCTAACACACAAAAATGTTAATTATTTATCTAAAATATCATCTAAGTGGGTCGAAAGAAGTTCGCAAACAAAAAGGCCGGAGGTCTTAAAAAGAAAATAAAATAAGCTTATGAAACATTAAAACGAGTACGAAAAGACGGACAAAACAACTTCTTTGTACTTTCCATTATTCTAATTTTGAATTTGGCTGTCGCGTTTAGCAAAGATTTGCATGAGATTGATTCCTTGAGGAGGAGGATGCATTATTTAAATAATAATAATAAAAACTTATTACACACACACAAATAGATAAATAAAAGTAAACAGAAAAATAAAAAGGTGATGCTTATTTCTAAAAAAATCTCTTCCAGCAACCTCCGAAAGGAGAGCCAAATAAAATAGATGTAGAAACAGTGTCAAAAAGTTATAGGTACTTAAAAATAAAACAATAAACTTTAAACATAGCATTCAATACATAAATATTACTAAAATAAATATGACCCTAATATATTATACTACACAATATTATCTATGCTTTATTATTTTAAAATGAAGGAAATCATAGTGAAGAAATATTAAACGTCTGTGTTCCTGTCCACATATAACTCGTCTGCCTTCAAATTAAGAGTGAACAGTCATCTTCTGGGCAAGCTCGCTCCATCATAGACCTCATCCATCTCTTTCCATCAGGCGTGATTATGATCAGGAGCACGCCCGTTCTTCAGTAATAGAAAAGAAATAAAAAAGGATAATTTTTGATAAAAAAATGGTTAATTTTTGATAAAAAAAATGGTTAAAAACACCTAAAAATGAATCCTTCTCACAGTGCTTCTGACTTACCTACCAATAAAATCTCCGTTCGCAAACAGAATACCATTTTACAATTTTTTTAAGTTATGTTCGCATTCGCAACATGAAGACAAGGAGATTGTTTGTTGAATAAGAATATAAAATATTCCTATTAAGAGCAATATTATAGTGCTTTAAAGGTAAGCTTGATCCTTTGAACAAATGAAAACAATCTTATTGGAAATAAAACGAACATATTAGGGACTAAAACTTAAATTTCTAAGAAAGCTTTCTCTGTGTATTTGGTAGATCTATTTCCGAGCAAACGAAAAGCGAGAAATCAAAATCTGTTTTTCATTCCTTTGTACAACAAAAACATAGACGATCTTTCAGTATTTTCTACTTTCAGAGCAGTGAATAAAACCTTCATAAATGTTATTTGTCGATATAAAACAGAGTCCGCTTTGCCAAACTGAAAATCTAAATATTTTGTACCAAAAAATATCGGCATAGCAACACCCTCATTTCAAAATTGAAAATTCGAATTATTTTTCACCCTAAAAATATACAACATAACTACCAACTTACAGAAAAAAATACACATACCGAAAATAAAAACTGCATCGTACATTCGTGTTCTAAGAAACTAGACTGCACTATTAGACCGTATACACATGAGCGGTAACGGGCCGAATCTGCGCTGTTTACAAATATGATTATAAAAGACCTGACTCGCTCACTGACTTACTAAAGCCCAGAATAAAGCCAGGACCTAGGAAGCAGACTTTCTGCAAAGAGGTTTTCTTCATGTGTGCTAGGAATAAGGAAAGATATTTTGAAATTCATCCCTAAATGTGCGAAAAGAGGTGGCAAAGTGTGAATGGAACTTTTCTGTTTGTGGTTGGATTTTCTTGAGACTCAATCTTATTCTCTTTGATTATATAGTTAATCAAACGCCTATTTCATCATTTTCAAAAATTCAATTCTCAAGATTTGAAGCGCGAGCAAACTCGCAGGCGATAGCTAGTAAGCAATAATTCACTGCAGGCAGGCAGTCTTTCGGGCCGCGTCTCTAGTTGGTCTCGCGTCGCACCGTGGGACGGCCGCATGCCTGAAACGGTCCCTATACGCGCAAATTCAAAAGTGACCTCTTTGTGTGGAATACGTGTTTAAAATATTTGCTTTTTGTTTTAAAAAGTGAATGTGACAGGTTTTTGAGTGAATGGGATTATTAAATTTTTGTCTGAAGTGGTAAGTTTGATTTTTTATTAGTAAAAGTTTTTTCAGGAAGGTGTTTTACGCATTTATTTATTTATGATGAGTTATTTTATGCGTAAAAGTTTTTCCAGTGCAGATTTTCGTGTCCATTTATTATTATTTATAATAAAATTACTACTTTTTTATGAGATACATTTTAAATCAAGATATTTTTTTATTTTATTTAAGGTGGCTTAAAAGTTTTTATTTCTAGATAATAGAGATGCTGTGTCAAAATAAATTTAACTCTAGTAGGTACACCAAGATATCAGGTAGGTACTTATTACTGAAAGTATAGTATGTGTTTGACACATTTTACTTTTGCGTGGAAAACTAAAAAAAAAATATGTAATGACAAGCGAAAATTATAATGATGGAAGGACAATTAACTTAATTGATTTCCCAAACCTTTATAAAATACGTTTATTACATTTATAATATATTACTATCGTGCATTCTGTACTCTTTTAATAATTGTCATGGTGGTTGAACACATTCACGCGTTTGGCCCAGACACAATTTTTGTTTTTAAGTACCACTTTAAGCTTTAAAACGTTTACAGGGATAAAAGCAGTATAGTGTCATACATTCATTATAATTATTTCTTACTTACCTAAATTACAATTATTTCTTAATTAAAATCATTTTACAGTTACTATAATTATTTACACACATGTGTGATCAATTCTTACCCTTTTTCAATTTTATTTGGGGTCGACCTCTTTTTCTTTCGTCTGACGTCTTTTTCTTTCAAACTTCTCCAGTTGTCATTCAAGCCGTATCATCTTTTACACAGCTTTTTCATAGATTTGGTATATTTATTTATTTAAACTTTATGTACAATAGTGATGTTTGGTATATCCCTACTCATATATATATATATTTTTTTCATTTTATTCACTTACTTATGTATTATTATTTTTTTGTGTATATATAATTTGAATCTCATCTGTGAAAGGTGTTCCTCAGCAGATTACTTTTGCCTGTGTCATAAACCACTTTCCAGGAACTTTTGAGTTAAAAAAAGAAGAAAATTAGAAGTAAATGAGTCGGAAAGCGCGAAATATAAAGCTTTGCACATTCCGAAGTTTAGGTCTCTGAAAATAACGTGCAAGAAACTCTATGAACACTTTTATATCATGTTTTTCATTACAAAATACCTGGTTCTATTATCTTCTATAATATAAAAATGAATCGCTAAATGTGTTGGTAAGCGCATAACTCAACAACGCCTGGACCAATTTGGCCAATCCTTTTTTTAGAATATTCCTTGAAGTACGAGGATGGTTCTTACGGAGAGAAAAAATATAAAAATTGCCTGAAAAAGACTAAAAACAACACTTTTTTATACTTCCATACAAAAAATTCGTAATAATACTTTAAAGTCAATTTGAACTTTAAAACCATTCCATAAAGTTTAAGTTTTAGTGAAGAGGTTTCGGGAAGGCAAAACAATTGAGTGACGTTTGTATCGTATAAAATATTGACATTAGTCAAATACAAATTGTCAGTGAGTAAGAGTAAGAGAGTAGCGGGGTAGGTAGGTAGACAGGTAGCCAGTTGACGGGAGCGAAGCCGCGGGGTACAGCTAGTCGTAAATAAATTAAAATATATAGATTAAAATAAGCCAGTGGAAGTTAAGAGAGGACCCGTCAACTTTAGCTAGCTTTAGCTCCATGTACTTTTCTATATTCCTATTTGAGAACATAATAAAAAAATGTAGAGAAGCCCGGGATATAAAATATTCCGACATTGAATTTGCTCCATTTTATTTTACATGCCAGATATTAAAAAAAATAATGGATTGTAGGAGGATTGGTAGGAAATAAAAGGGTGTTAATGATAGCGTGAAGGTCAGTAGGACGGAATGGAAGAAAAAAATTTTCGAGATAATTTCTATCTATGACCACCAACTCAATTATCCATGTTACCGTTGCATTTTGAAGTCTTGACTTCACTTAAGGTCTTATGACCCCCAGCTGGGGCAGAGGACGTCCACAGTAGTCATCCATTGCGAACAGTCTTGAGCTACGCGCTTCAATTCACTCCACATCCTTGCGATGCTCGTCGCTTCTGCCAACACGGTGCGTCGCCAGTTTTGACAGGGACGGCCACGCTTTGTTTCAAGTGATTTGTGGTAAAAAAGCCCGAAAAAAGTATTGATTGCAATTGAATTTGAATTTAGTCATGTATCACATGGACTCATGGAGGTTGTTGCTTAAAAATCGATAATTATCTCGAATTCTGAACATAAATACCTAAGCCTACCAAGAAAACAAAGGGGCTTGATTGTCCGTCGTATAAACAGAAACAATGGACCTTATTTTCGCGTAATTCGACAAAATTTTAGATTTGGAATTGGTAATTTAAATTTAGAATTAGTTTATTTGTTACATTGTGTTTAATTTTTGTTGTTAAAAATTGCAAAAAATCAGTAACAATACATAACTCAAACCTAAAGCATTTATTTCAATTAAACCATTTACAGCCACTTATGAATTGTCAAGGTCGGTCGGTCAATGTAAAAAAGATAAAGCTGTTTGCACGTTCCAAAGCGTATATTTCTATGAAGGAGAACGTGCAAGAAACTCAACGGACACTCTTTTAAAAATAATAAATTGTCACACACTTTTGTTTACATCATATCACTGACGAAGTGTCCTGAATACCTAAGAACAAAGCAGTTGTTAAATTTTGGAAGAAGATTGGAATATGTTACGCCAATAATGCGACCATTTGGTGAAACGTTGAGAAATCCCGTCTATATTTGATCCTACAGGTCTTTGCCTATAAAACGATTCAAATCTCCTTGGTTGCTTCCCTAGCAAAGACAAAGACATAGTATCGATTGTGTGTTACGTTACTGACTAATGAATTGGAAAAGTTTCTAGAATTTGTGACATACGCTTATGGGATGAGCGTTCAGTCGATTATGTTATGAAGTTATATTATTACCTTATATTGAGAATGTAAATGCCTCAAAGATATAACTAAGCTAAAAAAAATCAGCCTACATTTTTTGATGGTGTTATTCAAGTTTTATTACAATTTCTCAAATTAATATCACCTTATTTGATAATTCGACCAGACTTCGACTTTTAGCCGGGGTTTTTGACATTTTATGTGTCAACTTGACGTAAGTTGTAGTTTGTCACTTTTGTTTTAAAATTCAACTATAGCTCCATTGTTAATTGAAAAATAATTTACACCATGTACATGATGTGATAACAGTTACGTGCAAACACAGACAATAAAAAAAAAATAGATAGTATGTTCTTACAGACATTTTTTATTTATATTCTAAACCTTTTTTTTATTGGGATGGGAAATCATAAAATGACTTCTTCCGCTTTAGGCGAAGCAGAAGGGGGTGTCAGACTCTTACTGACTAAAACCCATCCGTGTTCCTCTTAGTGCCCTTTTGCGTTCCAGTGCCATGGTGACTCTTTCGAAGAAATTTCACAACCCTAGGCACAGGCCCTAGTGGGCCCCGTCTACTATGCTGTCATCTCTTTGTGGCGCGCGTGGAACACAACGCGCCGTCGGACCGTCGTCGGGCCTGGTTCTGATCCAACAGCGAGCCACCCAAAGTTCGACGCCCGGGTCGTCTTCCTGCGTTGCGGCGGCCGGTGCGTGAGGCCTCCCTCTCTTTCACGCGTTCGGCCTCCTCCTTCTGTAGCATTACTGCTTCTCAGAAGGAGGTGACCGCTTCCCCATGCCTCCTTGCTCTGGACCATAGATTGAATCAGGGCCGGTCGCGAGAGGTTGCCGCCGCCTCGCCTCGATGAGGACTCCGCCCATAAAGGGCAGACCTCCACCGTATGTTCCACCGTGTCCTCCGGGTAATCCTCACAGTGTCCTCCCGCCGAATCCGGAACAGGTATCTTCAGAAAAAACCGTGTCCGGTGAGTACCTGCGTCAGGTGGAAGGTAAGGACGCCCTGGCGCCACTTTAGAAATTCCTCAAATAGGGGCTAAAGCTGCCCCCGCGGCTGCAGAGAACCTCAAGTGGCAGAAATATAATAACTTCATTGGTAGTTATAATTTCGAGCCGTTTGAGGTTTAAACTCTCGGGTCGTGGGGTCCGAGTCCAAGGGCTAGCTTTTACCTCGGCCAAAAGATAAGCATTGCCATACAACGTGGCAATTCTTGTCCTTCCTTCCTTTGGGCACATTACCAGTGGCTAGCTATGCGGACGAATTTTTCGACGCCATAAGTTAGATTGCTTTGGTTTTAGTTGGTTCAGAGTTTTTTAATTTAAATATGATGTTTTGTTCATTAAATATATATTTAAATAAAAGAACTTCAGTAATTAAATGAAAATTCAGAGTAAAGATCAAAGTCGCCAGGGGTGACTACCCTCCCAAGTAGCAATAAAACCTCTTTACAAATATCAAAACGTTTTAATTACTTGGCGATCGGTTTCAAGTTGTTAACAAATTCGTTTCGAGGCTTCATTTGTTTTCTAACACTTCATTTTAATGATTATTTGTTTTGGTATACCGTTAACAATTTAATAGCCAGGTTTTCATCTTAAACTTTGTGTGGTTAGGATGGGTTTGCTTTGGTTAATGAAGCTTTAAGTGTCGTTAGAAGACTCGGAAGTGTGTTTCATTGAAATGAGATTGCTGAAGTGTCTAGCAATATTTATTTTTTAGAATGGGAAATCTTCTAACGTTTCCTTCCGCTCTGAGCAGAGCAAGACCCATCCCTGTTTCTTTAAATTACCTTTGCTTTCCAGGGCCGCGGTGAATTTTTCGAACAAATTCCGCAAAAGTGTCTAACATACTTCTTGATTTGATGTTAAATACAGCGCTCTTTATACTATACCTAATCCTTCTACTTAATATTGTAATCCAAAAGCCATCGAGATTTTTTTAACCAGTCTCGCCTCATCGGTTGGAAAGTATTTCTTTTGAGGGTTCATTACCCAATGGGTAACCAACGGATATCGAGGATAATAATAATAATAATAATAATAATATCCTTGGACATTTCACACAACGCCATATAGTCCCAAGCTAAGCAACCTAATGCTTGTGTTATGGTAACGAGATGGCTGATAAACTACTTATATACATTTTTTTTTTGTAAATACATACATATTATAGATAGAAAAACACCCAGACTCGAAACAAATACTTGTAGGTCGTACAAATATTTCTTCCGTGCGGGAATCGAACCCGCGACATGCTGCGCAGCAGTCAATCGCTCAACCACTGCGCCAACCGTGTCGTCATGTGTCGTGTCGGATGGAGCGAGCTTACCCAGAAGAGGCCTGAAACTTGAATGAAACTTAGCACACTGGGAGACCATGCGTTGTATAAGGAGTTTGGAATGTTTTTTTCCCGGTAGCACGTTTCCTAGGGATGCTGAGGAGTTCGTGGCTAAATATTAACAACCGCACAGGTCAATCTTCAAGGTTAAGCAACGCTTGCTGAAGTTGGTCTGTGGATGGGTGACCATCTTAACATACCGAGTTTCCTCCGTGCCTCAGAAAGCACGTTAAGATGTCGGTCCTGGCTGCTATTTGGAGATCTTTGGCAGTTGTTACGGATAGTCAGAAGCCAGAATATCTCTGACACCAGTCTTGCCAAGGAGTACCGTGTATGTGTAGTGGAGGTCTGGTAGGCAGCCGCTCCACGTCAAATACTGTTATTCAGCTGAATCCGGTTTGACTGGATGCCGAACCCAATATAGTTGGGAATAGGCTAGGCAGATGATGACGTTTCCTAGGGATATTTTTTTATTTTGTGATTATATCACAGATTTAACTTAGAATTTGTCAATGCGTTACTAACTGCCTGGTCTGCTAGTCGCGTTGTGAGCGTGGGGTGCTGGGACAAACAAAATGTAGCCCGGAGTTTGAGTTGACAGCGGTCGACTATCAAACCCACCTCTTAAGAGATTATGAATGTTGATTGATTATGTTCTGAATTGGGATGCTAATGGCGTTGTCTGTAACTGAAGAGAGCAGACCTAAATCAATAATGTTTTGGAAGATGCCAAATATTAAGATAAGAAAATGCGACTTATTCGCCAGGTTTAAGTATCTTCACAACTTACCTACTTTATTTGAAAATTCTAAATAAACACCAAATCAATTTTATTGTTACATTTTTGTCTAGGTTAGATTCAGTTGTAAGTTGAGCGTTACTTCTCACTATAGAAACGTGGCTTATTAATTAGCTGACTCGCGCAACCTTATCTGCGTTACATTTTTGATGAATTATCCGCTCCTGTTGGTCGTAGCATCACGTTATATAACCTATAGCCTTCCTCAATAAATGAGCTTTCCAACACTATAACTTTTCAATGCAAAACAGCCGGTCTATTCTGTCGACATCTCACCGTGTTCACTTAGGTGTAGTGAACGACAAGCGAACTGTCATTCTATCTTATTTGCATGTTTTGACAGCTCAGTTGTATATGTCCCTTGGTGCCTATTGGCCTAACTCAAATCTGTCTCCTGCTTGATAAGGAGGGAAGTGGAAATTATATTTATTTTTTCCTACTTCTCCGCTGTACTTTCTGATTAATTTCGATGCGGGATCCAAGACAGTTGAATCGTTTCTCCGGGACTCGTCGGGCTTCATTAGCTCGGCGTTTTTCTGGTGGTCGCCACTGTTGATTCTGGCTTTCAGGAGTTGCAGTGGTTGGGAATGTATGGCGGGCTTGTCCCAATAGAAAAAGCTCACTTGTCGTTCACCTCGCTAAAGATTTCACTTCGACATGTTTACTGAATCGCACTGCTGGAGTTCCTGAGATTGGCGTGTGCAATCAAAATCTAAAATATTTGAATAAATCGATAGGCTCGCGTTTCACTTTAGCACGCTTGCCTAAAAGTAACCTATTCACTCTTGACTTAACGACCACCAGGTTATGGCTGTCAGCATGGCGTATAATATGTAGTTGGCAAAAAATATTGTTTTGGAACTCTCATGGAAGCAGTATTTCAGTTATAAGAGGCATACTAATCTGGGAATCGGAAAATAATGCGAAATAAGCATAGGTTTTATTTTGGTAGAAAATAAATTTAAATTTTTAAACAAATAACTCTGTTCTTTGAATGTTTAATGACTGATTGATGTCTTTAAATAGCCTTTGTACAACAATGGAATACCTACCTGGAACTTATTATTAAATTATTGAGCTGAAAAATATGATGGAAAATACATTCCCTTTGCCTTATTAAGGGATAAGGGGAAAGATTATTAAAGTGTCACCTGCCATATTATTCATATGAAGTTCTTATCTCATACGTCGGTGGAGACCGTGACAGATTACGACATCATTGCAAATTAACATTTTTGATTTGCAAGTTACAATGCAAACGAGAGAATTTTAAGTGGCGCAGAGGAAACTCGTCACTGAATTCATAATTTGATAAAATCTTTTAATTGGATTTATATTATATTTTTTTTTCTACAATACATGGGATTTCCACAAACTTACATATTTATGCGTTTACAATAAAGCAATTTTACAATACACAGGAACTCACGCTTTCTTTCCATGGGGGTAAGGTAGAATCTACAGAACGCTACATATGCTATGGCCCTCAGTTTTCTTGGAACAGCCGTATTCAACCTTTATTTCTCTCTGAGTCTCATTGCACTTCTTCTATTGTCATACCGCAAGTAATACTTGTTACTTGCGGTATGCCAATATCGCAGTAACCTACACTAAAATAGATTCTACATTTTTAATAGCATCTTCATGAACGGGACTACAAGATTGAAGACAAAATAAGATGTTTATTTATTTATTTACATACATGAGTTTTCCGCCAGAAGACGGAATGAAGGAAAATCTAAACAAAATAAACAAGAGACCAATTTGGTCTCTTGTTTATTTTGTTTAGATTTTGTAGTATTTTTTTTTTTTTTTTTGAGACATCAAAAAAAAAAAAATACAACAGACTTCCAAATAAAAAAATAGGCGTTTTTGTTAGTTTCTTCGTATTTTGACACCGACTTCCGAAATTAAAGTTATTTTTTACTTTGTAGTTTTTTTTTTATTTGGAAGTCGGTTGTATTTTTTTGTAAAAAGTTTTTTATTTTTCACTGTGTAGTGGTACCCCACACCTAACAACACCACTGCAAAATCGCAGAAAAGCAACATACGCAATTTTGATTACTTGGATGACAAAAAACCATCATCCAAGTAAACGAATTCCAGCTATTTCGATTTAAAATCCAAAGTTCGTAACCGATTTTGATAAAAATTTAAATGGGACCAATCTGCAGTATATCCTTTCAGATAAAAGAATTTTTCAAATCCGTTCATAATTAACGGAGCTATGAGAAAAAAACATACGAAAAATACAACCGAATTGAGAACCTCCTCCTTTTTGGAGAGTCGGTTAAAAACTAAAAAAAAACTGTTTAATCAAAATAAGATAATATACAGGGTGTAAGGGACAGCCTTCCACAAATTAACAGGGTGCAATCAGCTCCTTATTTTGAATCATATTCCAGTGGAAATTTCCTCAGGATTTTTTTTTTATTTTTTTTTCGATTTTTCATTTTTTTTGCTTTATTTCAATGTAAAGTTACATTATCTGTATGCAGAACTCCATTAATGTAAATAACACAGCTAAAATGAAAAAATAAAAAAAAAATAAAAAAAAATCTCAGGAACGACGCATGAAATCAGCTGTTAAAACGTAGCGAGGGCGCAGCTATCCTTTCGAAAGCTCGCTGCGCTGCCGTTCGCTGCGTGCGTTTTGCAGAGGTAGCGATATATTGCGAGTGAGGTAATTAAACAAATCAGTGTTATTGGATTCCCATAAAGTTCCTGAAATAATTTCATGTACCGGTCAACTTAGTACGATATACTGAAATCACCCTATCAGTTTGAGGAGGGCTGTCCCTTACACCCGTTATATTCTTTTAATTAGGGCTTCCGTATCATATTCAGTTTAGACAGTTTTTTTAATTGCTTATTATACTTGAAATAATATATTCGTCTGTATTTCCCGATAGCTACAACCTAAGAGTCTATAAGTCAAGAGTGGAAAGGTTACTTCTAGACAAGCGTGCTCCATCTTTGACCGCATCATCGCCTACCATCAGGTGAGATAGCGGTACGTGTGCCTATAAATTGTAAAAAAAAAGTTAGTGAGCAAACGTGTGCCCATCAACAGTAAAAAATAATTAATCACTACCGATCTCTAACGCAGTGATCGCCTATCACCATGTGTATTTAATTCAGGTGAAATTTAATGTGACCATTTGTAATTAAAATGTTTGTATTTTAATTACAAATGGTCACATTAATTTATTTACATTTTTGAGGAGCTTGTGGCTAAATAATAACAGCCGCACGGGTCGATCTTTAAGGTTAAGCAACGCTTGCCAAGGTTGGTCTGTGGATGGATGACCATCTTAACATACCGAGTTGCCTCGAAAAGCACGTTAGGCCGTTGGTCCCGGCTGTGATTTGTAGATCTTTGGCAGTCGTTACGGATTGTCAGAAGCCAGTAAATTTGACTCCAGTCTTACCAAGAAGAATCGTGTTATCCAGTCAATGGGTTGTTGAGGTCTGGTAGGCAGCCGCTCCACGTAAAACTTTGGTATTCAGCTGAATCCGGTTTGACGGGAAGCCGACCCCAATATAGTTGGGAAAAGGCTAGGCAGATGTTATTTGTAATTAAAATTTAAAATTCCCAAACAAAAGTAAGCCATAGTGTTGTTAGGGACTGCAAAGGGAAAACAAGGAAATTCATAGTTTGTACGGACATAGAGTTTGTGGTTTGAAAATTTAAAATTGAGTCAGGTTTTGTATCCAAGTATTTTGGATTTTATTACGCCAAATCTGATAGTGGAATAATTTTTGGCCAAACATTTAGGTGTTTCCTAGATTAAAAACGAGCATAACTGTTCAAAGCATGGAAAAATAGTTTAACATTGACATTGAAACATTGAGTCAAGAAAGCAAGACAAAAAAATAATCACCAAGATTAACAAATCTTCTACTATTCAGAGACACACAACATTTTAGCACTTTAATCTGGAACCTAGGTCATATTAATACCTCAAAACCCAACGCACTCTCGTCTAGGTCTTAGCAAACATAATTAAACTAAATACAGGGTTATTCTGAATAGCTTTGAAGTGTAATTTTCGGTGTGAACAGCTGAGTTTGGACATTAAGGTGAAAAGTGCCTCTAATGTCAAAAGTTTGACTGATTAGTGTGTATAAGGATTGCAGAATAGGTGCGAGATTTACATTTTAATGTTCATTTGAACATGACCATATTGGTGAAATCTTCTACTTATATATAAAAAATGAATTGCTGTTCGTTAGTCTCGCTAAAACGGCTGGGCCGATTTCTAAAAATATGCCTATAAAGCATGTGCGCTCGTCAGCCTGAACAGACTATACAACTCTCTCAGAAGATTAAGTTCTAGCTAAGACCAACTAAAAGACATAAACCGTAGAACATGGAGATTTCACAGCGGGCACTGCTAGAGATAACATTGTCAAAACTCTCCATACAAAAGCAAGTGTCAACTCGTGGAAATTGACGACCCGTGACAATTCTGACAATAGCTATAACAGTTGAAACTAGCATTGCACGGGCACGAATATTATCAAAATTTTATTTAAAATTCAAGATATTTTCAGTCCATCCAACTGCATCAAGTGGATAGCCTTGGGGCTTAGACAAAGTAACAATTTAACGATAACGAAGTTAGAAAAGACTAAAATGTATGGGATTGACATAAGCCGCGTTAAGTCACGTGGTCAATCGACATCGTTATCGCAATTTGGTAGACAATGTTATATTTCATAACAAAACCATAAAGTAACGAATCGTTATCGTGTTTATCCCATACAAATGCGTAGACAAGCAGCGCTTTAGTGTTCGCCTTCGCCTCGATCGTGATCGCCTAAAAAGATAACGAAACGAATGTTATTTAAAACGTTGTAGTTATCGAAACAATATGGCCGGATTTCATTCGGCAGCTGATATTTGACATTGTTTGATTACATACTCTTAGTATTTATTCTGTGTTAGAGGCATTACTGCAGATCAAATAGATTATAAAATGCATTCTCTACGTTTATTGTGAGCTGCACACAATGAGAACGCCTGGGAGTTCAGTCCACAGTCGGTCTGACCGTACCCGACCTTGTGATCCAGCAAGAGGCCTCGCCAGGTCACTATGGCTGTAACATAAACAAACAAAGATTCAATATAAGTACTTCGTTGTTAAGATCGCGTCATTGTTTACAATACATAGGTACTCATGAATAAAACTTGGATTTACTAACGTTTCCATATACTCAAGCAGCGTTGACAATAATTATTGTTCGGGACTTGCTCGCACTCTTGATTCCATGTTTTATCACTAAAAATTAAAATAGATTACTCGTTTGAACACCAGTCACTTTAGAAATGAGTCTATTTTAATTAGATATCATTAAGTTTTGGCGACGATCTAAAAGTAATAACACTATTCACTTACCACTGTAAAAATATCGTTTTTATTATAACTTAAAAACAATTAAACGCAACACACTCACTGTCTCATTATTCTTATAATTAATACTTTAACTGTATTACGTTTCATACATCGGATTTTTCTATGGGAGTCCCGCCCTAGAGTACAATATTTTCGTTTTTTTATCAAACAAAGAGTTCGACACAACGATCGCGACCATAGTGTTACATTGGCTATGAAATGTTTGTCGTTATCTCAGAGACGATGACGAATTTAGATATCGTTTCGGTACGAAGTGATGTTACTTTGTCTAAGGACCCTGGGTCCTTAGACAAAGTAAGGACCCTGGGTCCTTAGACAAAGTCTTTTAGATCGTCGCCAAAACTTAATGATAATTAAAATAGACTCATTACTAAAAGTGACTGGTGTTCAAACGATAATGGAGTAATCTATTTTAATTTTTAGTGATAAAACATGGAATCAAGAGTGCGAGCAAGTCCCGAACAATAATTATTGTCAACGCTGCTTGAGTATATGGAAACGTAAGTAAATCAAAGTTTTATTCATGAGTGTATGTATTGTAATTACCTATGTATTGTAAACAATGACGCGATCTTAACAATGAAGTACTTTTATTGAATCTTTGTTTTTTTATGTTACAGTCATGGTGACCTGGCGAGGCCTCTTGCTGGATCACAAGGTCGGGTACGGTCAGACCGACTGTGGACTGAACTCCCAGGCGTTCTCATTGTGTGCAGCCCACAATAAACGTAGAGAATGCATTTTATAACCTATTTGATCTGCAGTAATGCCTCTAACACAGAATAAATACTAAGAGTATGTCATCTACCATGTCAAAAATCAGCTGCCGAATGAAATCCGGCCATATTGTTTCGATAACTACAACGTTTTAACATTCGTTTCGTTATCTTTTTTGGCGATCACGATCGAGGCGAAGGCGAACACTGAAAGCGCTGCTTGTCTACGCATTTGTATGGGATAAACACGATAACGATTCGTTACTGTATGGATTCGTTATGAAATATAACATTGTCTACCAAATTGCGATAACGATGTCGATTGACCACGTGACTTAACGCGGCTTATGTCAATCCCATACATTTTAGTCTTTTCTAACTTCGTTATCGTTTTTAAATTGTTACTTTGTCTAAGCCCCCTGGTCTATCTACTTCATCATTGTGCATATAATTTGACCTCTATGTATTACAAAGCTCTTAAAACATGGGTTGCAATTAAATTTGATTTTTACCACGTTTGAAATAGAGTTTGTTATTCCAAAGTATGAAAATCGAGGCATGGAATTTATAAAGAACTAGCTGACTCGCGCAACTTCGTCTGCGTCACATTTTCCTTTACGGATTGTCAGAAGCTGAATGAAGAATGATATAATTATAGCCTATAGCCTTTCTCGATAAATGGGCTATCTAACATTGAAATAATTTTTCAAATCGGTCCAGTATTTCCAGAGATTAGCGCGTTCAACCAACCAAACAAACAAACAAACAAACTCTTCTGCTTTATAATATTAGTATAGATAAGAAATTTGATTTGATTTTGATTAAGAAATTTTTATCTCGTATGAAATAGAGTTTGTTGTTCCAAAGTATGAAAGTCGAGGCGAGGGAGTGACGCGCGGTGGCAATCGGATTTTTTGTAAATTCCATATTTAAAAAGAATCCGATTGACGCTGCGCGTCGCTGCCAGCGCGCCAATTCCGTTCTCTGTGGCACAAATCGAATAAACAGGACAACTGACACCCATTCCCTAAAGTCTAGACGGGTCTATTAGAATATTACATTATCTCTGCTAGGCCGACACAATCGCAGGCGTATCTACCACACTGAGACTTGTATTATTAATGATACAATCATAATGTAACAGTTACAAGATACCACTGTTTGTATTTTCTATAGGTAGGTAACATGAGTTATGTCTTTGATTTATATACATACTAGATGACTCACGCAACTTCGTCTGCATCACATTTTTCATTAATGATCGGCTCCTTTTAGTCTTAGCGTGATGATATGTAGCCTATAGCCTTCCTCAATAAATGGGCTATCTAATGCTGAAAGAATTTTTCAAATCGGACCAGTATTTCCTGAGATTACCCCAAACAAACTTACAAACATACAAACTTACTTACAAACAACATTAGTATAGACTAGTATAGAAGTATAGATATCAAAGAGTTATGTCATTGCGCTTGTTTGTTTTGGTCCCCACAATCTTAGTTAGAAATGTGTTTCAGTTGGCATAGCACATTGATCGCTGAACTTGATAGGGTGAAAAGGTATATACTATTCTGTAAATATGTCGAAGTGAAAACTTGTACTGGATAGCGCAAATAGGCTAGTGTCCTGAAAAAATCTAATTAGTCCGTCAGTTAGATTATCAAGAAATATTTGACCCGTATTTTTTCTTTTGTTACGGGAGCCAAAATTGACGAAGTTACGACGCTTTTAAAATTCTCAATACGTCACGCCCTGGCATAATTTTTGACGGGTCGTGACGTCACTAGCCCCCACTCCCGAGTTTTGATGCGTTTTATCTTTGTAAACATTCATTGATTTACAAAAACAAAAAATACGTGTCCATTATTTTTCAATACTCTAACTGACGGTCTAAATATTTTTGCAATTTGTGGATGATGGAAACTAGCCTATTCACTATTATATGTCGCGATTCTGTTTGACAGCACTAATTGATTGTAAGTGGCGTCAAATTGTCTGTATGAACTTAGTTTTGACTAGAAATGACATTTGAAAAATCCAATCAGATAACCTATTTTGCATACCTGCAAGGGGGAATGCTCGTAAGGACCAATCACAAACCAAATCCAATTTTTTTTTTTTTTTTAGCGATGGGAAATCATCCAATGACTCCTCCCGCCCTGGGTGTAGCGGGAGGGAGTGTCAGACTTCTACTGACTGAAACCCATCCATGTTCCTTCATTGCCCTTTGTGTTCCGGAGCCACGGTGTCTCTTGCGAATAATCCCGCGACTCCGGCAGGCGTCAAACCAAATCCTACGGCACGAGCTAAAGAAACTCAATACTAAGTAGGTATTTTTGTAGTAAGGCGCCCATTATACGATCATGCAAGCGTCACTCCATAGGGTATTTTACTGCAAAAATCAGTCCGTCAGGTAGATTTCCAAAAATGCTGGACACGTTGTTTTTCTTATTTTCATCATATTAGCAGCCGAAAGACTGCTGGACATAGGTCTTTACCAAGCGTCGCCACAACGACCGGTCCCGTGAGTCTCGCATCCATCGGCTACCCGCGACCTTCACCAGGCCATCAGTCCACCTTGTTGGAGGCCTTCCAACATTGCGTATTCCAGTACGCGGTCGCCACTCCAGAACTGCGAAACATGTTCTGCTAACAATATGCCCCCTGCCCAATGCTACTTTAGTTTGAAACTTTACTTTCTTTTTTCACGCTAACAAAAAAATTAAGACGATAGAGTGCGCTGAAAACACGCGTGAGGTCGCGTCGCAGGTAAACATCTTAGTGACGTCAGGCATGTTTTCAGTATTTCAAAAGTCATGAATGACGAATGACTGACGGTGTCATGGAATTCAACCGACATTAGACTCTCGTTCTTAAATACGACGATATATCATTGGCTGATATACGGGATTTGAAAAAGGACTTGAACTCAACTGTTACCAATTCCATAAACATATTAAAACAGACTTCTTTTAGATATTTCATTAGTTCGCTTTTAAGTCGTTCTTAATGAAATATCCAGATTTCCGTCAATCTTAAGCATCCATTAGTCACTGCATTACACGATAGGTTATCCGTCAGTAATAGCCTTGACTGTGATTTAAATGACAGTAAAACCTATCGTGTAATGCGGATCATACATGTTCAAGTAAATGATCAAACAGTTTGATCAAATGGAAATACGAAATCTCGTATTTCTTCAAATCATTTGATGAATCTTTTTCATTGTTTTCTACATGCTTTATTGTACACCAAAATATAAAAACGTTAAGAAAACCTTAAACTTAAAAATATACAATGTCTTAAAGCATTCCGCGATCTTTTCCAGGCAACCAGGAATGGAAAAAGATAGCCTGGACACGAAATGGGGCTATACTTGGTGCAAATATGAAGTTTAAAAATTTATAGGAACTGAAACATAATATAAATAATAATTACAATATACAAACATTATACACAAATACATGCTTAATATATAATCGAAAGAATATCCTAATTATAGATTTTTTTTACCTTTGCGTAGACCTTCATGTCAATTTTATGGAACCGTTTGATCCAGCTTGTTTGATCAAAATACTTGAACGTGTATGGCCCGTGTAATGGGTGCCTAAGGATAAAACGTTTCGTTTTTCTTTCAGTAGGCGTATTGTTTGGTTTTCCCTTCCGAAAATACTCGTAGTACTGTTTAATAATACTTTTTGTAAATACAGTTTCGCTTCCGGAGTTTTCAGGAACGACCTTGCAAAGGTATTTTTGGCATTCAAAGAAATCTCATTGAAGACATTTCCTTGACTGACTGAAATAACTTTAGTTGTAGGTAATTATTACAACATTTATATGGACAAAAAGAAACAAGAAAATTGATCCATTTTCTTTGAGTAATAATTACACATAAAAAAGAACTGCCCATTGAAAACATTACTTCTCCCTAATCATATTTCTATACAAATGGGCTTATCCCAGTTGTATATGTCCCTTGGTGCCTATTGGCCTAGCTCTAATTTGTCTCATGCTAGATAAGGAGGGAAGTAGAAATTATATTATTTTTTTCCTATTATTTTGCTGTACTCTACTGATTAATTTCGGTGCGGGATCCAAGACAGTTGAATCGTTTCTCCGGGACTCGTCGGGCTTCATTAGCTCGGCTTTTTTCTGGTGCTCGCCACTGTTGATTCTGGCTTTCAGGAATTAGAATGGTTGGGAATGTGTGGTGGGTTTTGATTCAGGTAGAGTTTAAAACACGATTAAAGGTTAGATGAAACCTACCATATTACGGCGTGGGTAAGACCTATGTTAATACTCTATGCACGTTAACCCGGAAGTACGATTCAAATAGATATGTGTGGTTTTTCATCTGTTATTCCCCAGAAATAGCCAGGAGTTGGATTTGGAACAGGTTGCAATGAGCTAGCTCTCTAACCCATGAAACTTAAAAGCATGACTGATGAAATGTCGGTGTACAGAAAGTACTTTTATTGGATCTTCGTGTGGGTAGTAAGGTCTAAACGACCCCACACATCCCAGTGTCAGAGTTTTTATTCCGCCTTATGGGCCTCTGACATGGTTAACGACCGCCATTTGGCGGCCGAGACCACCTGATTAGTCGTGCCTTCCAAAGCACGTAATCATCTTTTATCAGACCATCAGGTGATTCAAGCCTGCAATGTCCTAGCCAAACTAGAAACAACTTTACAAAGCATGATTCCCGTGGGAATCGAACCCATAACCACCGGCTCACAAGGCTAGCGTCTAAATCACACTACCACGGAGGAAAATCATCAAATCATTCCTTCCACTGAGGGCGGAACGGGAGTGTGAGACTAGCTCTTACTGACTCAAACCCATCCGAATTCTTTAAAATGCCCTTTGTTTTCAGGGCCGCGGTGACTCTTTCAATAAAATTCCGTTACCCTGGCAGAATACTACAATTGCTTACACAGATGCTTAACCCTTTGGGGAACACAGGCGTGTTTTTTCATAATATTTTATTATGTTATTATGCAATGCATTTTAAACGCAACAATAGCGGTACATGGGCGAACCTAATGCAACAAGGCATTCTATATCACTTATAAAGCGTATAAAAAAAACTGTTTACAAAAAAAACACAACCGAATTCCAAAAAAAACACTACAAAGTAAAAAATAACTTCAATTTCGGAAGTCGGTGTCAAAATACGAAGAAACTAACAAGTTTTTTTTTGGAAGTCTGTTGTATTTTTATTTGTATTTTTTTTTTAATTTTCACTTTTTAGTGGTACCCCACACCTAACGACACCACTGCAAAATCGCAGAAAAGCGAAATACGCAATTTCGATTACTTGGATGTATATCCTTTCAGATAAAACAAGAATTTTTCAAATCAGTTCATAATTGTCGGAGTTATGAGGTAAAAAACATAAAAAAAAACATACAACCGAATTGACAACCTCCTCCTTTTTGGGAAGTCTGTTAAAAATAAATCTAGGCTACCCCATACATTTTTGTGCGCATAACTCGACAAACTGTACTGAACAGCAATTTTTTTCTGTAATTCTGCATTGGCCTCATAGTAAAAGTTGTTTATAATGATGATTAAAATTACCCCTTTTTTACTATTAATACTAGGCACGCGTTTGACCACTGTCTCACCTGATGGTCAGCGATAATGAGGTCCAAGATGGAGCACGCTTGCCTAGAAGTAACCTATTCACTCTTGACTTAAATACTCCCAGGTTGTATCTATCACAGGGCGATTCCCGGCCACCGTAGGCGCAAGTCTGCGGACGGCGAGCATTGGGTGGCTCGTCGTCCGAACTCGAACTCCGAATCAGGGAACCAGTAGTGCCAACATTACCAACATTTTCGAGTCTCGATAGCGGAATCCGAATTGTACATCTAATTCGTATAAACATAAGACCTTTATGTTGTGTGTAATAAAGCTCACTTCGTTAGCTTTGTCTCTCAGGTGAAGCCCGATATCGAATTAGTTATTTACAGAATAGACTAGCAGTCTCAGCGACGGCGCGCTGTATTCCACGCGCGCCTAAAAGAGCCAGATGTCAGCATAGAAGATGGGGCCCGCTAGGGCCAGTGTTGCGAAATTTATTCGAGAGAGTCACTGTAGCCCTGGAACGCAAAGGGCATTTGGACGAACACGGATGGATTTTAGTCAGTAAGAGTCTGACACTCCCTTCTGTTTCACCCAGGGCGGGAGGAGTCATTTGATGATTTGACATATTAAAAAAAAAAAGTTTGTATCTAAAGTCCGGCCGCGGAGCAGGAAGAATTTCTTCCTTTGACCTGTTATTACCTGTCACTGTCACTCTTGCGTTAAAAGTTTGTGTCTCGCTCGCACAGATGCAATGGCCGCCGTCCTCAGGGATTGGAAACCTTTTACCTAATAGTGTAAGGTTTGTTCTTGTTTGCATGTGTAAATCCCGTAAAAAAAGAGGAATCGAAATTAGTTAGACTAGATGATAATGAAAATGTGACAAAACTGTAGATTCTTTTGTAATAAATGTGATAGGCGAGACGACTTCGGAAAGGAGTAACTCCGATACGGGTAGAGGATTCGGATTCTGATTTATGTATTTTGTTTTTTTTTTTATTTCTGCCGTATTAGTAATTGTAACTCTAACTAGATTTTATAACTTATAATATAAAATCTAAATAAATAATTTATATGATAACATTTTTTTACTTTCTAAGTTGGTAAGTAAATTTTCTTTCTCTCAAATATTTCATGTAAACCGCACTCAATACAAAAATGTTTGTGACCACCGTCAGTACGAAATTCTTCCTGCTCCGCGACTGGACTTTATCAAGAAACACAGACTCCCTTTTCAGGTTGTTCGTTTATTCTGTTACACGTTACAAACTTCAACTGAATAAAAATCACGCAAAGTTTAGTAGAAACACACGTCAGCAGTCTTGAGATATCTAACTCATACATTGTTCCATGTGTACTCATCTTAAACAAACATTTTTATCTTACGAGATTTAACAATACTACGAGTAATGTAAACATTTACTTACCGTTCTTACGGAAATTACTAGATTGTTTTGTTTACAGTTTTTGTTTAAACAAAGAGAGAATTAAAATGTCGAATGTAATTTAAATGTAATAGTTCATCATCATCATACCAACCGAAGGACGTCCTTCATAGGCCTTCTCCAAGTGTCGCCACAAGAACCGGTCCTGTGCGTCTCGCTTGCATCGGCTACCTGCGACCCTTATCATATCAACCGAAAGACGTCCTTCATAGGCCTTCTCCAAGTGTCGCCACAAGAACCGGTCCTGTGCGTCTCGCTTGCATCGGCTACCCGCGACCCTTATCATATCAACCGAAAGACGTCCTTCATAGGCCTTCTCCAACTGTCGCCACAAGAACCGGTCCTGTGCGCCTCGCTTGCATCGGCTACCCGCGACCCTTATCATATCAACCGAAAGACGTCCTTCATAGGCCTTCTCCAAGTGTCGCCACAAGAACCGGTCCTGTGCGCCTCGCTTGCATCGGCTACCCGCGACCCTTATCATATAAACCGAAAGACGTCCTTCATAGGCCTTCTCCAAGTGTCGCCACAAGAACCGGTCCTGTGCGTCTCGCTTGCATCGGCTACCCGCGACCCTTATCATATCAACCGAAAGACGTCCTTCATAGGCTTTCTCCAACTGTCGCCACAAGAACCGGTCCTGTGCGCCTCGCTTGCATCGGCTACCCGCGACCCTTATCATATCAACCGAAAGACGTCCTTCATAGGCCTTCTCCAAGTGTCGCCACAAGAACCGGTCCTGTGCGTCTCGCTTGCATCGGCTACCCGCGACCCTTATCATATCAACCGAAAGACGTCCTTCATAGGCCTTCTCCAACTGTCGCCACAAGAACCGGTCCTGTGCGTCTCGCTTGCATCGGCTACCCGCGACCCTTATCGTATCAACCGAAAGACGTCCTTCATAGGCTTCATAGTGGCGCAACAACGACCGGTCCTGTGCGTCTCGCGTCCATCGGCTACCCGGGACCTTCACCAGCTCATCGGTCCACCTTGTGAGAGGACTTCCAACGTTGCGTCTTCCAGTACTCGGTAATAGTTATGCGCACATTAATGTAAGGCGCAATCGATTTTTTTTTTCGTGATTTCTGAGTTCTTCCATAGTGAAAATTGTTCATATAGATGAGTAAAATGTTCCTTACTATGCGCTTATTCTGTAACACGTGATATATTGTAGCCATGAGCATAAATAGAAGAAAATATTAGTTATTTTGATGTCGGGGACGTAGCTTATTTTAGAAAAACTCGGTGAACTGATAGTTAACTATTATATTTTCCACCTGACTCACCTTTAAAAACTTTTATGCCACGTGCATGCAAGTTGGTTGCAGATGAATTAGTGGGTAAGATGAAACTCCAAAAATTTGGCCTGTCTTGTCTAAGGCTAATAGTGGAACAAAGTAGACTAACTTGAAATTATACTGATAATCATCCACTATACTATAAGGAAAGATTATGTTTTCCGGTATGTAGATAATCAAACACCAAAAAAAAAACTGTACCTACCAACATTGTCATGTCATAAAAGTATTATGGCTAACGCTAATGACTTTGTTTTACGTCTTACAGGTAATCTTATCTTTCGCCCTCCGGGTGTAGTAAAAAGATAATGTGATCAGAATAAGGACTAGTCAGCAATCTAACAAGTTCTCATCATAATTTAACAATTTACATCTTCACTTGTTAAATTGTCAGTGCCCTAAGGCGAGATGTCACGACGATCTACGATCAAAATCAATGATCAGAGGGGGTTAATTCTACTAATTTTTAAACCACGTTCGGTATTGCACGACGACCCGGTTGGCGCAGTGGTTGAGCGGTTGGCTGCTGTGCTGCGTGTCGCGGGTTCGATTATCACACGGAACAAATATTTGTGTGACCTGCAGTTGTTTCGGGTCTGGCTGTTTGTGTATGTGACTTTGTATGTTTGTAAACGCACCTACGATACAGGAGAAATTCCTAGAGTGGGGCAACGTTTTTTTTTTTTTTAAATATAAATAAAATTAATAAAAATTCTCTTTAATAAGGCACCAAGTCCCAATATTAAAATTAAGAAACCTGAAATTAAGTTTATTTATAATTTATCCGTAGATCAACTGATATAGACGCAATAATTAATATAAATATTAAACATAAACAACACATTATTTATTTTTAAAAGTGCTAATGTAAAATAGATCAATTAGTTTTTAGAGGATCAAATAATTTTGCCCCTTTGAATAATAACTTCAAATACCAATTCTGAAACTCAAATACCTAACATTTTTATCAAAATTGAAAAATAACAATCCATGGAAAGAAAGATTAATTAAAATGAAGTCAAATATCAATATTTATGCTTCACATGTTACTGAATTTCTTTTGAAAGAAAAACATACATGCCTAATGAATTTTATTCAAAAGGTTTTATTTTACTCGTAACACTGTTTGAAATTTTTATACAAAAATATTTATTTTTGTTTTTCGTAACAATGATGCCTTCAGAATAAAATAAGGCGCAAGTTTATTGAACTGCTAAATAATGACGAAGCACCTTTATTTTTTCTTGTTATAATGTTACCTTAACAAATATGACGTATATAAATGTGAAAGTCTGTAAAGTGCTGTATTAATATTGATGAATTTGAGTACAGAGTTAAATCAGTCTTTGCAGAAGGATAAGCATGAAATATTTTCTGACTTTTAAGACAGCGAATCCTCTTACAGAAAATAGTTATAATATAAACCATTTTCTGACTGGGGAAAGGGACAAAATATACCTATAGATCTCGTGTCAGTAAAAGAGACACATACATTCATAGTCGATAGCTGGCTGTTCACACTGCTGGCGAGTGACTCTTACCTCTAGTTGATCGCAGCGACAAGAGCTATCAAAGATTGTACTCGCTTAGCGACACTGGCTCGGCGATGCTCGCTTGGCGGTCGGAACTCACCAACCAGTGGTAATTTCTACCTATGGGGCCGGAGTGAGTATTGCAAGTAATCGCCGAGTGTTAAAACTATCGAAACTTTTCACTCGCTACTCGCCGAATCGTTTCGAGTTTCAAGTTTTACTCACTACTCGCTGTTAGCCGGCGGTGGGTGCTGAAGTGTACACATGTCAATCAATAATTTATACAGGTGGAATTTTTAAAGTGTGCGTTTATGGCCAAATTATAAACTATTAGGACTATCAAAAACATTGAAAGGAGTTTCGAGTCTGATTTTTGTGAAAACTAAAGCTAAATGACTGGATTTTTAACCCATAAATGGGCATACTAATCTGGGAATCGGAAAATAATGCGAGATAAGCATAGGTTTTATTGGCAGAAAATAAATTTCAATTTTAAACAAAAAAATGTGTTCTTTGAATATTTAATGAGTGATTGGTAAGTCTTTAAGAGCGTGTATTCCGTCCACTAGCGCCGCCAATCGTTTCTTATTATTTGTGGTAAATTTAAGACACGTAAATAAAAAACCGCTCTGTAGTGCACTGAAGAAATGTATTTATTATGTTTTGAGAGTTATGTTTTGTACTTTAGAACATAAATAGTTGCAAAAGTCGATATTTTTGCTAAAAGTGGCCACTTTTAGCAATAATTGCCGTTTTGGCTATTTAGCCATGAGTTATGTATTAAAAATAGCTGTCAAAAAATAATAGATACATTTCTTTAGTGCACTACAGAGCGGTTTTTTATCTACGTGTCTTAAATTTACCACAATTAATAAAAAACGATTGGCGGCGCTAGTGGACGGAATACACGCTCTTAAATAGCCTTTGTACAACAATAGAATACCTACCAGGAACTCATTATTTAATGAGCTGATAAATATGGTGGGAAATATATTCCCTTTGCCTAATTAAGGGTAATATGTATTTTTAGTCAGGAATCGAACCGGTTTATTTTGAAAAATTAATACACACCGAAAGTGTCCTTACTAAGCATGAAATACTGGGAGCACATGGCAAACTAAAGGAAAGCTCTCAAATTAATTTCTTTACTTTGTTTTCACGTAAGCAAAGCACTAGGCACATCTAGTTCTCATTGAAATACATGTAAAGTCACACAGCACCATTATTTTACATAATCTCTCTACTATATCAAGACTGTCCCACAGCAGAAAGATACAATCTTTCTAAAAATATGCACCGACATTATTTTTATCGTGAGCACATCTGCTAGGTTGCAATATTTATATTATGATAATGTTTAAGCAGAATTTATATTACAAGTATTTTTACTACGATACTAATATCAATATAATATTTTTATTCAGCTGCACACATCATCATCAGCTTTTCAGCCAATTGCCGTCCACTGAACGTCAGCCTCTCCCAAACAGGGCCAATCATCTCGGTCTTTAGCAGTCCGCATACCTTTTCAGGGTTCCGTAGCCAAATGGCAAAAACGGAACCCTTATAGATTCGTCATGTCTGTCTGTCTGTCCATCCGTATGTCACAGCCACTTTTCTCCGAAACTATATATAAGAACTATGATGTTGAAACGTGGTAAGTAGATGTATTCTATGATCCGCATTAAGATTTTAAAAAATTAAAAAAAAAATTTTGGGGGTCCCCATACTTAGAACTGAAACTCAAACATTACTTAGAACTGACCATACTTAGAACTGAAACTCTAGGTCTTTGAAATTGATATTGGGGTTTCTAATATAATTTTTTTTCTAAACTGAACATTTCGCGAGAGAGACACTTCCAAAGTGGTAAAATGTGTCCCCCCCCCTGTAACTTCTGAAATAAGAGAATGATACAAATAAAAATAATAACATATGTATATTACCATGTAAACTATCAGCGAAAATTAGTTTGAACGAGATCTAGTAAGTAGTTTTTTTATACGTCATAAATCGTAAATCGCAACTTTTGCATATAATATAATATAATACCTACAGGTTTGTATGGAACCCTCGGTGCGCGAGTCCGACTCGCACTTGGCCAGTTTTTTATCCTAGCATTGAGCAGTCTCAATCAGAGATCGAACTACGTTTGATCTCCTGAATGATTGATTGCATCCAGCATCGATTACGGACCACTATATCTTCCACGTGAATGCTCCAGATATTTTGAGAATCCAGTATAATGTATTGTGGCTAGACGTAGACTGCTTAAGCCTACAGCTGTTGGACTTGGTCAAATCAAAGTTGTTCGTTGAATTTATATGTTTTTGACTATCTTACTTATGTCATTGTGAATCTCTCGCCACGACGACGGCAGATATTACGAATGTGAAACTATGCACAGTGGTGGAAACTTACCTAGATTAGGACATAAATATAGGATACTAGCTGACCCGCGCAACTTCGTCTGCGTCACATTTCCCATTAATGCTCAGCTCCTTTTTGTGTGTCCCACTAATGTTTGAGTTTCAGTTCTAAGTATGGGGACCCCCAAAACTTATTGTTTTTTTTTTGTATGAAAATCAAAATGCGGTTCACAGAATACATCTACTTACCAAGTTTCAACACCATAGTTCTTGTATTTCAGAGAAAAGTAGCTGTGACATACGGACGGACAGACAGACAAACAGACAGACATGACGAATCTATAAGGTTTCCGTTTTTGCCATTTGGCTACGGAACCCTAAAAAAAAATAGATGATCTTTAGATACTTTGAAATGTGGGTGAGAGGATTTTCAGAAATAGTTTGCTTTGTTAGTTTTTAGGATTAGCAGTGGATTTTATGCGATGAATTCAAATATCGACACGAAACTCGGCTTATAAAAGGCGTTTCCATTGTTTTTATAATCGACTAGCTTACCCACTCAACTACATCTGCGTCACATTTTCCATTAATGCTCTGCTCCTTTTAGTCTTAGCGTGATGATATGTAGCCTTCCTCGATAAATGGGCTATCTAATACTGAAAGAATTTTTCAAATCGGACTAGTAGTTCCTGAGATTACCCCCTACATACAAACTTACAAACAAATGTTACTCCTTTATAATATTAAAATATTAGTATTGATAACATTAGTATAGATTATGTATAGATAGGCTTTCCTTTGACTACAATCACACCTCATAGAAAGCAAGGATGTGTTTGATGGAGTACACTAGCCTAGAATACGATCCGTGTCCGAAATTCCAAATGAAATGGTTCTCACGGGATACAGTTAAAAAAAAAAACTTTTTACATAAAAATACAACCGACTTTCAAAAAAAAAAAATCACTACAAATTAAAAAATAACTTTAATTTCGGAAGTCGGTGTTTTTTTTGGTTTTAAGATTTAAGACCAATAAAAACACTAAAGACTAAAAAGTGAAAAATAAAAAGTTTTTTTATTTTTCACTTTTTAGTGGTAATCCATACCTAACAACACCCTTGCAAAGTCGCAGAAAAGCAAAATACGCAATTTCGATTACTAGGATGACATAAAACCATAATTCAAGTGGACAAATTCCAGCTATTTCGATTTAAAATCCAAAGTTCGTTACCGATTTTGATAAAATTTTAATGGGACCAATCTGCAAATATATCATTTCCGATAAAACGAAATTTTCAAATCAGTTCATAATTGTCGGAGTTATGAGGTCATAAAAAAAACATCCGAATTGAGAACCTCCTCCTTTTTGGGAAGTCGGTTAAAAGGTTAAAGAAAATAAAAATTGGTACTACGTTGTTACGTCGACGCCTTTACACGAACGCAGACGAGGATTTCAATATATTTTAACATAGAGTAAAATCCTAACTTCCTAACTAATATTCTAATGTGAAAGTAACTATCTGTCTGTCTGTCTGTCTGTCTCTTCTTCATGCCTAAACCACTGAACCGATTTGGGTGTGTAAAAAGATAATTTGAGACCCGGAAAGGACATAATAAATAAAAAAAAAAAAAAAAGCCTCTTTATTTCATGCAAATCCTACTACTAAATTCTAACATTGTAACAATAAATTTGTGGATTCAAATAACTTTTTACATTTACAAATAGCAAATTAATTTATTTGAACACACTTGATTAGAAAGTAATGTAAAAAATTAATAAAATTATGATTGACTGATCAATTAATTTTAGATAATGTAATATAATGTTGAAAGGACATAGGATACTTTTATCCCGGAAACACAATGGGAACGGGAACTTTGAGGGTAAATAGGTTATATATCTCCCGGGAGTATGTTCCCTAGGGATAACGCGGGCAAAGCCGGGACACAAGCTAGTAAATAATATTCTTTCCTATGCTACTATTACAATATTATTAAATAAATCAAACCATACATCAAACTATGCTCAATCACTTCATCCTCTTACAAAATGTATGTTAGTATCAAAGTTTCTCTCAAATTGCAACGGACTTGGGAACTTCTGAATGTCGGGCAGACGGGCAGACATTTATTATTCAAGACCGGGTCAAGTTCGCTTCTCTAAAGAGTTCGCGATGTCTTGCGAAGGGTATTTAGAGCCAAAATGGCTGAAGATTTTCAGTTTAAATAAAATTTGCTTTTGCCCGCAGCTGCAATCGCTATTTCTCGCTTGCTCGCAAAAAAGTGATTTCAAATTGACTCCAGAGTCCCTTTTTTTGTACAAAAAATCATCGAAATTAGGCAGCGATTTAGGCGCGAAAAGGTTACAAACAAACTCACTATCGCATTTGTAAATATTAGTTAGGATAATTCAATGGCTGAAATAATTTCAATTTATTTATACAAGTTACTATGACTCATTTGTTAGTAAAAAACTTATCCAAACATACACAGCACAACATACACAGCGGCTGTACTGCCCGACACTTCACCGCGGCTGCACCATTCCTTGGGAAATGGCGCAACAGTGACTCAAGTAGGTACGGACAGTCTAGCCTGCTGGAAATCAGAGACAGGATATTGTTACTGTGTCTGTTACTGTTACTGTATCCGTTACTGTTACTGTGTCCGTTACTGTTACTGAGTCCGTTACTGTTACTGTTACTTGTCCGTTACTGTTACTGATACTGTGTTTGTTACTGTATAATCTGTAGCTAGTTAAAGAAAGACCGTATGGAAATCAGTTACTGAGAATTGAAGTTCAGATTGGCATTCGTTCCATATGAAATACGGTGAGCTATATCCGGTTAAACTGAAAGCCATTATGTTGGGAAAAATCTAGGCAAACAGAAAAGGATCTTAAATAAACTTCTGCCTGCGTCGGTGTTTCCGTACGCTTATAACTCTAATCTTTTCAAAGTTACAGTGAACAGACTACTTATGGGTAAGCTCGCTCCATCATAGACTTTGCCTGTGTCCTAGACCAGATTCAAGAGCAAACAAGTCTCAAAAAAAAGTTTGTTGAGATCTTTTTGTAGGTATTTGAGCCAACAAAACGATATTAGTATCAACCAAAAATAAAACTTATCTTTAACTATAGCATCGTCAGTTTTGAGAGAAAAATACTACGGATTTACACAAAAAAAACCGGCCAAGTGCGAGTCAGACTCGCGCACCGAGGGTTCCGTACAAACCTGTAGGTATATAAGTAAAAGTTATGGTATTTTTATTGCTAAATGAAATCCATAACATAACAATGTGGAAAGCTGTAAGTTTATGATTATTAAAAAAAATATACTATGTGATGTAACTAAAAATTTAAGATTTTCGGAATTTTTCCTATATGTGTACTTTATAACGTTGCTTCATGACAAATTTCAAGATTCCAGGTCGTCTGGAAGTATCCTTTAGGTTTTGATTCCCTTGCGAGTAGTTGCGAGTTTCAAAATATGCGGCTTTAATTGCTGTATCTTTTGATTGCGTTGACGTAGAAGTTTGATTTTGTTACAGCTTAAAGATATTATAGACTTGAGTATTTGTTAAGAATTTCAATATAATACCACTACGCGTTCATGAGTAAAGGGGTAATAAGTTTAAAATTATTAAAAATATTTTTATTATATGATGTAACTAAAAATTTATGCTTTTCGCAATTTTTCCTTTATCTGTGTTATAAGACGTTGCTTCGTACCAAATTTCAAGATTCTGAGTTCACGGGAAGTACCCTGTAGGTTTTGATTCCCTTGCGAGTGTCGAAAATTTGCGGCATAAACGGGAGTATCTTTTGATCGCGTTGACTTAGAAGTTTGATTTTTTCACAGCTCCAAGAGACCATAGACTTGAGTATTTGATATGAATTTCAGCTTGATACCTCCACGCGTTCCTGAGAAAAAAGGTCTTGACAGACAGACAGACAGACAGACGGACAACAAAGTGATCCTATAAGGGTTCCGTTTTTACCTTTTGAGGTACGGAACCCTAAAAAAGAAGATAAAATTACGCGAAATTGTTTAGGTCAGATAGCCTCAATCGCATATATGGAACCCTTTAGACCCGTAATGGAAAAATTGGGCCCAATTCTTGCTTAAACGGCTAACGTTGAACAAAACCTAACGTCTCTACAAACAATCGGAGATAAGAACAAGTGCCCATTTCTGAGCGGAATATCCATTAGGATAACATATCAATCGCCATTGCTATACCAATCAATATGTATAACACATTAACATCGATTTCCATAACCTTACCCAAAGAGCATTGAGACACCTGAGGCTCTGGACAAATGAGGCTGTCTATTTTTTTTATTTTATTTTTTTATTTATTTATTTAGGATCTCCAACAAAGGATATACACAACACTTGACACATAAAAACCCTTAAATAAGTACTTAGTAGGTGTACTCCTTCACTTACAGGAGACCACAGCATGCACAGTAAGTTAAACAACTAAGCTAACAAAGTTAAAAAAATAAAAATTAAATTAAATTAAATGCAGAACAAATTATGAACTAATAAAAATAACAAATGATAAACTGGCAGTAATTTTATAAACATTTAAAAAGAAGAACAATGACCATTAGATACAAATAATTACATTACATTACACTAACCTATCCAAACACTTTTTAAATTTTGACAAAGACCTACAGATGTCTAAGTCCGTAGTTTTGTCTACGTGGAGAAGGCGATTTTCTTCTTCTTCTTCGTCGCAACATACGCAACTCTAAGCCGGCGCAAAACAGCATGACAATCGGTGCAGTAGTTTTCGAGTTTATCGCGAACAGACAGACAGACAGACAGTCGCGGGGACTTTGTTTCATAATAATTATGTAGTGATATCAATTTAGTAAAAAGTTATAATTTTGATATGAAAAATAGACACATCAATTTTATTTATTTGTAAGGTAGTCTCTACTTTTTGCCGGTAAGACGTTCTCTGCTCTGTGGCCAAACCAATCGAGATTATTGCAATCGGAGATGACTACGTGGTGGGTGGCGACGAGTATATTAACATAATCAATCAATTTGAAACATGAAACGAATTGTTATTACTGAATAAGGATATGTGGAAACATCTTGATCGGGTACTTCATGGTACGTTTCAGCATCATCCGATCTGTATAGATGATATTTCTATTTTGAACTGACCGGATTTTTAAGTAAATAAGAGACAGTTTGGTATTGAAAGAAGTTTGAGAGAAATTGGTCGAGTGGATGTTGAACTGTTTTAAGAAGTTTACAGCATTCTTTTTATACTCAATACTCAATCATTTATTTCAATTAGACCACTTACAGGCACTATTGAATTGTCAAAGTCACTCGGTCCAAAAAATTATGATGAAGCTATTTGCACGTTCCAAAGCGTAGATCTCTATGGAGAAGAACGTGCAAAAAACTCCACGGACACTCTTTTAAATCGATTGATGATTGAAATTGATTTTAGGGATCTGTACCCAAAGGGCAACCAACAGAACCCTATCACTAAACCTCCGCTGTCCGTCCGTCCATCTGTCTGTCAGCGGGCTGTAACTCAAGAACCGTAATAGGTAGACAATTGAAATGTTCACAGATTGTATCTTTCTATTGCCGCTGTAACAACAAAAATGATAAATATTAAGGTCTATGGTACGGAACACTTCGCGTGCGAGTCCGACTCGCACTTGGCAGGTCCTTACCTACTGTTTCCTCGTACGTGTACGTGCCTCAGAAAGCATATTATTTATCTATCATGTATTTATTCATATAAATCGTACACCTAAGACTACCTACAATACTGTATTTCCTTTCTCTTTAAAATCCATCCAAAAGTTGTCTTGAAAAGATCGCTCTTAGCGATAAAGCCGCCTATTGTGCCACCCTATGTAATGTTTTCTTCATCTATTTTTTCTGTAACTTATATGGTGGACACATACATGTAACTTATAAAAATGGTAACGACTTTCAAAGATGTTGCAGCCGGAATTAAATACAATAGAATACTCTATTTACATAATAGAGTATTCTATTGTATTTAATTCCGGCTATAGAATATAATACTCTATGCGGGAATAGAATACTCTATTTACATAATAGAGTATTCTATTGTATTTAATTCCGGCTGCAACATCTTTGAAAGTCTTTACCATTTTTATGAATGAGAAATCATCAAATGACTTCTTCCGCTGAGGGTGAAGGGAATGTCAGACTCAAACTGACAAAAACCCATCCGTGTTCCTCATAAAGCCCTTGGCATTCCAGGGCCGCGGTGACTCTTTCGAACAAATTCCGCAACCCTGGCAATGAATCAACTTAGTCCTTTCTCAACTATGGGTTCGTGGTTCCAGTTTAACCAGAAGAAGCGGAGTACCTTCAACTTAACCTCTCGCCTCCCGGACGTTATTACGTCATTAATTGGTTGCGGAGGTCATATAGGCAGTCGAACCGTGTAAAAAAACTGCAGGTCTAAAAAGGATACTTTAGCAGAATCAGAAAGCAAATCACGCTACCTGTCACTGTCAAAAAATGCCAATCAATGTTGAGCCTAATGCGTTAGCGATAAAGATGAATATTAAATTTTACAGATTGTTGTGTGATTAATATTTTGATTCTCCTAAAGTTTAATTTTTCGCCCCTCTGGTACTCCGCTTCAACTGGTTAAACTGGACGCCGTTGTTGAGAAAGGACTAAGTTAATTCATTACCTTTTCTCATAAGAAAAGTGATAACATCATCTGCCTAGCCTTTTCCCAACTGTATTGGGGTCGGCTTCTAGTCAGACCGGATTCAGCTGAGTAACAGTGTATTTTACGTGGAGCGGCTGCCTACCAGGCCTCCACAACCCATTAACTGGGTAACACAGTACTTCTCGGCAAGACTGGCGTCAGATTTATTGGCTTCTGACAATACGTAACGTCTGCCAAAGATCTACAAATGAAAGCCGGGACCAACGGCTTAACGTGCTTTCCGAGGCACGAAGGAAACTCTGTACGTAAAGATAGTCACCCATCCACAGACCAACCTTGTCATGCGTTGCTTAACCTTTAAGATCGACAAAAGTGATAGCACAGTACAAAATAGAATAGTCACGTAATGACAAAAGATACTCGCAATATCGAGTGTGGGATGTAGCGAACCGGACAAATTGACTCGAATGCGACAACGTGTCGAATTGGTTCCGTCCAATAATGCCATTATTCAGTTATGCATGCGATTAATGGAGCAGAATGGCAGACTTATGGCACCTGAATTGAAGTGGGTTTTGGTGTAAAATGGTATTATATAACGACGTGAACTAGTAACTGCGCTATTTATTGAAACTTCATGCAACATACAGTTATGAACAAAGGCGGACTTTACGCCTACAGAGGTACTTATGACTATACGGCATGGTTTCAGTATACTATTACTGAGGTGAACGGTGAGTTGAGCTAGTGGATCATCGAGCATCTTGGCATGGATAGATTAGGTCTAGTCACGTCAAGTGTCGCCACAACAATCGACCCTCACCAAGTCAACGGACCATCTTGTGGGGGTTAGAGTGAAAATACAAGGATATAATGAGGATATCATCATCATCTTCCTGTACTTATCCGATGTTACATGGGGTCGACGCAACACATTTTATTTTCTGCATTTTATCTTATCAACCGTCATGATATCTTTGACTCCAATTTTTTCAAATCACTTCACACAATCCATCCATCTTTGGCCTCATTCTTACTCTCCCTCCATTCACATTTATGTTCATTACTCTTTTAGTTAAATGTGTTTCCTCCTTCCTCTTCACATGACCATACAAAGACAAGCGATTTCCTTTTAACTTTTCCGTCACTGGCGCCACTTTTAAACTAAGTACCTCTTATGTAATAATTCTCACTTTATCCATCCTCGTTACTCCACACATCCATCTCAACATTCTCATCTCCGCTATCTCATCTCTTTTCATCCGTCTTTTTCTCTGCCCAACATTCTGATCCATACATTCGACAGGTTTTATCACGGACTTGTAGATTTTCCCTTTCAAGTTGAGAGTCATCCGTGGGTCCGCTGCTATTGTCGCTAGCGCGGCAGGATTAGCTTCATCTATTTGAATGACAGACCTTGACTATTCAAAAGTGCCTGTAACCGGTCTATTTCAAATAAAGGATTTTTTATTCGTATTTGTTTTTGGTCGCAAGTTGTCCCAGTGACTTGTTGCCATTTCATCCATCCTGAGTTGACCCGGTGCGTTACGTCTCGGTCTATATCGCCATGCCCCTAAAAACGCGACCCGAGGCACCAAAAGACGGCGCAGATCGGTATAGGCGTTCCGGTGAGAGCTATTGGTATAGGACTGGAGAGACCGCCAAAATCGCAGAACATGGATTTTGTTCTAGTTCTGCTTAATTTTAGGCCAACACTCTCCAGTCTTTGCCACCACGTCTCCAATCTGCTCTGTACCTCTAGGCCGCTTTCGGCAATCAGCATAATGTCATCAGTAAAGAGCATACACCAGGGAGCCTTCTCCTGGATGTCCGACGTCAGAGCGTCCATTATCATCAGGTAGAGATACGGGCTGAGAGCTGACCCCTGGTGCAAACCGACTGCCACACTGAAGCTGTCAGTGGTGCCCACTGCAGACCGGACTTGAGTACTACATAGACTATACATCGCTCGGAACAACTACACATACTTTCTACAAAACCTCACGAAGCACCCGGTCATATGCCTTTTCGAGGTCAACGAAAACCATATGCAAGTTTTTATGCACAGCTCTATATTTCTCGCAGAGCTGGCGGATAGCGAGAATGGCATCCGTGACTGACTGACTGAGTGAATGACTGACAGATAACGTACAGCCAAAACTACTGATCGTAGGAAGCTGGAATTTGACATGTAGGTTTCTTGGGGAGTGTATGGAAGCACTAAGAGAGGTTTTCGCGAAATTCCTACGAGATCGGGAAAAACGGTATATGCGCGTACGAAGTCGCGGGCATAAGCTAGTTGGGGCATAATTCTGTAGTGAAAAAGGTATTGTAGTATGCGTCGTGAATAGTTCCATCTCTCACTTACATATTTATATGGATCATTTTGGTTTTAAACCCCTGTTCTTAAAGATGTACATCATACAATCTATACTATCTATACTAATATTATAAAGCAGAAGAGTTTGTTTGTTTGTTTGTTTGGTTGAACGCGCTAATCTCAGGAACTACTGGTCCGATTTGAAAAATTCTTTCAGTGTTAGATAGCCCAGTTTTTCCAGATTTATCGAGGAAAGCTATAGGCTATATATCATCACGCTAAGACAAAAAGGAGCGGAGCAGTAATGGAAAATTTGACGCATACGAAGTTGCGCGGGTCAGCTAGTTTATAATATTAGTCTTTGTTAATATTAATACCAACAAATGGGTCGAGTAAAGACCCTTAACCGACTATTATATCATTGGCTTGAAGCCAATCAGTAGTAAATGATAATTGATTTATCAGATAAGCCCAATCTCGGTCGATTGCGAACATTAGCCAAATGGAGCAGACATTTGAAGACAATGATATTATTGGTGGTATTACATTGTTGGTATTATAGTACTGTTGTGCTAACGGCAAAAGTTTTATCGTGAAATATTATGAAACAAAGCGCCCACCGCATTTTATAAGGATGGGAAGTCATCAAATGTGTTCACCTGCTCTGGGTTGAGTGGAAGGGAGTGTCAGACTCTTACTGACTAAAACCCATCCGTGTTCCTCCAAATGATGTTTGATTTCCAGAAATGCAGTGACTCTTTCGAACCAATTCCGCAACCCCCCGTCGCGTCTGACTGTCTGGCTGTACGCCATAAACTCAAAAACTACTGAACAAGATATTCATGCGATTTTCACCAATAGAGAAGTGATTCATGAGAAAGGTGTTGGTGTATAGTTTAGGTGTTAAAGTTTTGTGCATATTGACTGAAGTATGACGACTATGGTTGAAGTTTGACGGTGATTGTTGCAATGTAATGGCAACTGTGACGATCTTAACAAATATTTAACATCTTATGCTCGGGCGGGAACCCGTGCGAAGCCGAGTGGGTTGCTAGTATCTTCTAATAGGCATGCTATCTACTAACAAATACACTTAGAAACAGAATAACTTGGTGGCAAAGATCGTCTGCCTCACAGACATATAAATAGTAGCAGACCAAACATTAATACGTAGATATTTTTTTTTATATGGTATGATTCTTTATCCTTTTTTTTCTAAGTGACAATTCATAAGCGTGTCTCGTTCTGTCACGTGTTGTCACACTGACTCATACATAGACAAAATTTGACGCGTAGCTTGTCTGCCATATTGATAAGCATCAAATGTTCTGTTTCAATCGCGTTAAAATTAATAAAATATTACTTGTTTGGGACATAAAACACACGAGGACGGTAAAATAACATGAAGAAGTGCTATGCGTATCGCTGTGACAGTGCTAGCTACCACAAAACACCTGGATTGACCTTTCATCGGTAAGTTTTGGGAAATCTTAGTGCTTTCTTTACTAAATTCAAATGTTTCGATACTGTTTATTCGTATTTTACATACAGTTTTTAACAAAGATGCGATTCGTCTGTACCGTTAGCCTACAAATAAAGAAATAAATCATAACAACGACAAAATAGTCAGAAAGTGGCATCAAGTGACAGCTCAAGTACCTGTTCAATTAGTCAGGGACGAATTAGGCAACAAAGACGAAACTTTTAGTAAATTGCATATGTTGTATGTAGGTATAGTAAAATATTTATTTCCATTGAATTATCAAATAAAGCCTCAGTTTAATGTATGAATTTTTATTCTTTTTTGGTGATACAATTCCAAAATACCTGTAGTAGTTTCAGTGTATGTACACATGTCATGCTATTATAAAAACTAAATTATAAAATCAATATTATGTTACCCAGTGTCTGTGTTATGGAGAACATGAACATAGGCATATGTATAAATACAGTATAGGCTACTCACATAACGATGAATTTTCATTCAGCAGGCAATAATATTGAGCATACTAATATTTTTCCAGGTTTCGCAAGGATGAAAGTTTACGGAATGCCTGGATTAAAAACCTGAAACTGCAGGATTGGCAACCAAGACCTTCAAGTGTACTTTGTTCAAAGCATTTTGAGAATCACTTGATCGATTCCAGCGCTTTTCGAACAACATTACGTCCCGGAGCAATTCCTACACTGTTTACCGAATTTACTCCATAATCCATATGTAACCATTATGAGAGTGTAAGATAGAAGAGTGTCCCTGGAGTGTCTTGCACGTTCTTCTCCATAGAGATCTACGCTTTGGAACGTGCAATTAGCTTCAACTTTTTGGACAGACCGACCTTGACAATTAAAAAGTGCCTGTAAATGGTTCATTTGAAATAAATGCTTGAATTTTGAATTACATTACTTTTATTTCAAAAATCCTGATTTATTCCTAAACTAGCTTTCAGGCATACTAATACCTTGACTCTCGGTTCTACAAAACTGGGCATGCGGGTTAATGACTGCAGTGCCAGTTCTTCTAGCTGATACTGACGTCTGTCAACGGTTTGTAAACACCGTCAAAAGATAAAGAGTGGACTGCTGCCCATCGTCCTCCTAGAATATTCCTTTAGTCGCCTTTATCAATAACCACGGGAATAGAGGGTGGTTCTATTCGTTAAGACGATTGATAAGTAATCTATATTTCATGTACCCAGAGAATATCGATTTTCACGGATTTTCAGAATGTATATGGATTGTTTCATCATCGTTAGATAATACCGGCAACCGGTCCTAATTCGGCCCTGTAATGATATCATTCCCTAGGTGTGCGTAATGGCTACGCAAATTTTAGCGAATGTTTGGTCTGCTACTATTTATATGTCTGTGGTCTGCCTTGAAAATGTAATTTAAACTTATTTCAACTTTGAACGTTATAAAACTTAGTCGCTGTCTCTGTTTGTTTCTGTGCTCACTTCATCTAAACCAGGCCAAACAGAAATAACGATTATTGAGCATAATGCTGAATTACATTTCCTGCCGGAGTCTGTGTTCCTGATAGCTTCAAAGTAGTTTTAAGCAGCTTAACTTGCTTTCCGAGGCACGGAGGAAACTCGGTATGTTAAGATGGTCACCCATCCACAGACCAACCACGGCAAGCGTTGCTTAACCTTGAAAGTTGACCCGTTCGGGTGTTATTATTTAGCCACAAGCTCCTCGAATGACAGACCAATGTATGCACGCGTAAAATATCAGGAATGAAATTTCCTGCAGGACTCTGTGTTCTTAATAGCTTCAACCGAGGCAGCTTTAAGTCAAGCGTTAAAACGACTTCTAGGCAAGCGTGCTCCAACGTCGAGCAAATCATAACTTTACAACAAGTCAGTTACAAAAAAGTGCAGTAACTAACTGTTCTTCTTCACGTCGCTGACAAGACAATTAATAGGATTTGAGTGGCCCAAAACATTGTTACTTCCTCAGCATCGTTGGTGGCAACGTATAGGCTACTTTATCCACAAATTTGCATGGCACAAATGGCAGACCAATGTATGCACACGAAAATATCAGGTGACTTTATTTCACCGACAATACCGTCAAAATTGATCACCAAAACCAACCATAGCTTTGATATTAATTACGAATACAGGCGACAGAATAAAGCCATAACTCTTACGTCGACGCTTGCCCATTTGTTCTCCTCTGTTTACCCACACGTTCGATATATTTCGCCGCGCTATCAACATTGTTACGGGTGACACCGCGAGGCATGTCATGTATCATAGCCATAGAGATGTGCGTTTGTTTTATCGAGTGTGGGAAGCGTGTGGGATGTTTTTAGTTATTAAATTTGAGAAGGAATGAGCGAAAAGAAAGAGAGGAAGGAGTGAGGAAATAGTTGAAGTGCAATAGGTATCCCCCCAAGACCGAATTTATCGAAGGAAAGAGATCAGACGCTGGGCCAACGGTTTTCCGAATCCCGGGGATATCACATCTCGCAAATCGGGGCCTACTACTGCAAAATTCCGAATGGAAAACCCGGTAACACTTTTTGAAGTACCTGGTTTCCCAGGTTCCTATTCAGTCACCAAGATCCCACACTCGATAGTCACGCTTGCCCACTAGACCAACAAGGCAGTAACAGCACTTAAATAGGGAAGAGCAAAGATACGACAGTGGAATTCCCTGCCTGAGTCTGTGTTTCCTGATAGCTACAACCTGGGAGTCTTTAAGTCAAGAGTGAATAGGTTACTTCTAGGCAAGCGTGCTCCACCTTAGACCGCATCATCGCTTAATATCAGATGAGATAGCGATCAAACGTATGCCTAGCAAAATTAAAAAAAAAAGAAAGAAAAAACATCATCCGACATCGTTCAGACATTTCAGTACCAAACACAGTTCAAAGAACGGTTCCTTTGAACTTTATATATGGTACTGAACTGTCGAACTAGCCAAACAGGATCATGTCACCCAAAATACTCTTATAAGTAGGTCCATAGACAAAATATAAAAATATCTTACCCAGCTCTCTATAAATAGCAGATAGGTACCTTCATAATATAATATCGTTGATTAATTTGTCCCTTCGAATAAACCAGTTGCTAAAAATATCACGTTGTCAGCATATTTTTAGTATATTTGTCGAAGTTTGGCGACGTTCATTTTTCATCGTGAATCATCGTGCTGACACACTGAAAAGGCTGGTGAAATTATTTTCGATGTCTAAATTACGAACTTTTATAAGAGGTTAGGTAGATTTTTGACAGTATTCAGTAAATTGGGAGTTTCAGTTCTCCGTTTAAATCCTGGTTCGATTCTCAGGTCTGGCAAAGTATCAAGAAGAATTTCGGAGTTACGGCCCAGATTTTAGATCAGTTTTTTTTTCATGTCATGAAATCATCAAATTCCTCCCTCCGCTCTGGGGGTAGCGGAAGGGATTGTCAGACTCTTACTAACTAAAAACCCATACGCGTTCCTCCTAATGCCCTTTGCGTTCTAGGGCCGCAGTGATTCTTTCGATCCAATTTCGCGGTCCTGGTTCTTACAGGCCCAGGCCATATTATTTTAGTGGATATTGATGCGCATGCACTACATATTTACAATTCACCCTTTCATGTACCTTGTCTTCTGGAGTAGAGCTGTGCCTATGCTGTTCTTCAGCAATCTAAGAGACCGATAGTAGATGACTTTTTTTTCTTTGAAAATTTAATTACGGGATTGCTACCATATTCCTTTTTATTCGCCATGTGCCTTTTTTAGGGACCATGAAAGTTTAAAACAATATTTTTTTTTCTTATTTTAAAATAGGTGTACTTTGGAACCACTGTCAAATCCTTCAAGGCAAATAGCAGTTATATGTAGAGGCTTGAATATGTCAAGCAAGACAAAAGATATGAAACTTTACCGAAATTCTTAGACAAGCCGCTTTATTTAAAGGCCAAGTTTAAGTTTACTTCAACAAAATGTACGTATTACGTAGCCTAGATGCGTGGAGTGGAACAAATGACATGTTCCACCTACTTGGGTGCGGGTTCGTTAATGGGCTCATTGGCTGCGACATTTGAGGCGGATCTTAATTTATTCATGCTGCCTATTCTTAGAATTTTGAGGAACTCTTCAATTTTGGAATTATTGTAGACTTATGGCTTACGGGAATGGCAAAGGATTTTAAATTTGTACCAAAGGACATTCAAACTAATCTAATAAGAATCTAATCTTGATGAAATTTAGAATAGATATAGATGATAATCTGGAGTAGCACATAGGCTACTTTTTATCCCGGGAATATGTTCCTTAGGGATCAAGCGAAAGCCGCTGTCAGAAGCTAGCAGATCATAAGTAGAATAAGATTGAAAAGGTCAGGAGCTATTCGCGGGCGAAGCCGCTGGGACAAGCTAGTATGACATAAACGCCAATGTTATAAATTGATTCCTTCCTTTTATAATGCGGACTCTCTGCCTACGTAGTATAAGCTCGCTCCATCGTAGACTTTGTTTCTGTCATTTCTGACCAAGACTAAGGTCAAGAGCAAACCCATCTCAAATAAAAACAAAATCGAAAGGGATTTCTTGACATGGCATTGGAGAGGGACCCCGTGGCGGCACCTCGCTGTATCTAACCGGCTAGTGAGCGCTGTCTCGGAGCAAAATCCTCTGCAATTCATCCGGTTCAAATAAGCAATTTTAAAATGTAAGGGACTTGTTAGTTGCAATACACTTTTTTGTTTGTCCTTGATATTTTCATAGACTACTTAAAATACCTTGACCTTGCGTAAACGTTAGTTAACTTATTATAGAGAACATGCGAGTACCAGTAATTTCATGGACACATTTTGTTAAGTCTACAGGATTGACATGCCAGAAATGTCACTTGGTCAACCCCAAGCACAATCAAAATTACATGAACACACAAAAAATACAAAACACAGAGTCATATTATCGTTAATATTAAAAACTTGTAAATGACTTTGATTGTTACCGCTTTAACTCATAACACCTAAACGGAATAGGGTGAAACTTGCCACATGGATAAACATTGGAGTTATGTGGTGCAGAGAGAAAAGTCCCACAAACCTCCATAGAAAAGGGACGATCCTCTGACCAGGCGATTGTTCTGCCTGGGGGGCAACTGTCCGATGGTTAATATTCGAGCGATGTATATGTTCAAATCGCATGATAAACTCTGCTTGCGCGATGTAGGATTTTTAGTTCGTCACCAGTTGGATAGATGGCGTCGCGGTTCTTTTTGTTGCGATGTAGAATTATTTCGTTGGTTTTTCTTGGGGCGGCATTATTGCCGCTTCACGTCCATGGCCCGGAATAGGACATAGAATACTTTACATCCTGGGATTTGTCCCTTTTTTTTGTTTTAGGGATGGGAAATCATCAAATGACTTCTCCCTCCCTCTGGGCGGAGCGAGAGACAGTGTCAGACTTCTACTGACTAAAATCCATCCATGTTCCTTCATTGCCTTTTGTGTTCCGGAGCCACGGTATCTCTTTCGAACAGTCCCGCAACTCCGGCAGGGGAGTTTGTCCCCTTGAATAATTTTCGACTATCAGGTATGGTTGAAGCTAGTACTTTTTAACTTATTATGAAAAATCCAGATAAACTGGATACAGACCAACTATACAATTACCAAATTGTAATTATACCAGCTGGTCCGCGCAACTTCGACTGCGTCACATTTCTCATTAATGATCCATTCCTTTTGCTCGTCGCGTGAACGTGATAAATAGACTATCCAACACAAAAAGATTTTTTTAATTCGACCCAGTTGTTACTGAGATTAGCGCGTTTAACGAAACAAACAAATTCTTCAGATTTATACTATCCTAATATATAAGATTCTTCCATTACTGAGTGACTGACAGACAACGCACAGCCGAAACTGCTGGTCGTAGAAAGAGAGGAAGATATTCAATTTTTTTCCCGAATTTCCAACGGGAACGAGAGAAAAAATTGAATATACGCGTACGAAGCCGCGGGCAAAAACTAGTTAGTACCTATAGATTGAATCGGAAACAAATTTTAACATGAGAACCGAATAAATGGCTGTTTTTGGAACGAAGTTCTTTATCGCGCGTTGCGAAAGGGGGTTAGACGCAAAAAATTAAGACCAAAAGTTGTAACGACACTTTTTGCTATAGTTGTAAGCCGTGCGGCGTGCGCGTGTTTCTCTGTCTGTGTGTCTCTCTCTCTCTCTCATAGAAAGCAAGCCAGTTATTTTCGTTTCGTCTCTATATTTCGCTTTGAACAGTGTGGTGTTGCGACGATTATTTTTGTTGAGTGTATACAGGTTTTTTGTACATAATAATATATAAAAGGAACTTCGTTCCATCCGGTCCGGTCCGGTCCCATGTCCCTTGACAACTCACAATTTTTTTTTTATTTGTGATGGCTTTGCTCTTGACTCTTGTCTTGGTTAGAAATGACAGAGACAAAGTCTACGATGGAGCGAGCTTACCCAGAAGGAACCTGTTCACTATAACTTTGAAGATATTAGGGTAGTAGGTACCTAAGCGTTGATTCCCTTTCCTTTCCGAAAATTATCGTCACCATTACGCTTGGTTAGCAAAACGATCTATTTTTGGGCACAATCAATCGACCATTAATAAACGTGTAAACGGACCCGAAATTACTGAATGGATCAAGGTTTTAAATAGCCACGAGCTTCTGCCTACGGCTCTATCTGCATCATCATCTACCTATCCTTTTCCCAACTATATTGGGATCGGCTTCCAGTCAATCCGGATTTAGCTGAGTACCAGTATTTTACGCGGAGCGGCTGCCTACCAGACCTCCATAACCCATTAACTGGGTAACACGGTACTTCATGGCAAGACTGATGTCAGATTAACTGGCTTCTGACCATCCGTAACGACTGCCAAAGATGAACAAATGACAGCCGGGACCAACGGCTTAACGTGCTTTCCGAGGCACGGAGGAAACTCGGTATGTTAAGATGGTTTTACCCATCCACAGACCAACCTTGGCAAGCGTTGCTTAACCTTGAAGATCGACCCGTGCGGCTTGTATTATTTAGCCACGAGCTCCTTCCTTCGCTAAGGCTTTATCTGCATGAATGTCGAAAATGATCTCAAGGAAAAATACTTTCCGGACAAAAAGTAGACTATGAGAAGAAGAAGTGCTATACGAAACTTTAATCTATGTCTATGCCAAATTTCATCCAATTACGATCAGCTGTTCCGGCGTGATTGAGTGACAAACATCCATCCATCCAAACTTTCAAAATGTTAATACCTAGTAAGTAAGATTCCTGTATCATTCTACTAACAAAACCATCATCATCTTCCTACCCTTATCCCACGTTACTTGAGGTCGGCGGAACACGTTTTTTTCTTTCACTATCAGCCTTCAAATTATCACTAACTCCCTTTTCTTTCAACATTTCATTCTACTTACAAAACCAAAACCTGTAATATCCCAATTCTTTGTATCCCAATTCCTTCATTATTCAGGCCGTTCTTACTTAATTAATAAAAGGCACGAACGACATTTTTCTGATATCCCATCCTTTTCTATCCCCCAAGAACTGTATCTTTATATTTCTTTCTAACAACAGTAACAAATGACCGTTTTTGTACAGTTCGGCACACAAACGGTAGCTAAGTACAGTTGTGGACATAATTACTTAACACATTAATCTTTGGTAGGAAAACTACAGAACTATATTTTATTGCTTTTGTTTGGAAAATAATATGTTTTTTCTTTGGTTATTTATCGATTCACAAATTTTGTCAGTTTTGAATATTAGGTAATTGATTTATGTGTCACTTTTATTAGCTTAATGATCCATTTATGTTAAGTTATAAAAAATCAAAAATAGTAATAATTTTATTTCAGACCTTGATCCGTATGTTGTTACTAATATACATTTAAACAAACATACACATGTTTTCAGTGTATTCTACACTTTATATAGCTTATCCATTAAAGCAACGTTTCATAGAACGTAAGCTAACTTTGTCGGCACTTCTACGTCTGCGCTGAAAGTACGCAAAGTTTATGTTTCTCATTTCTTTTCCGCAAAACCTTTTCAGGTTTCGTGCTGAAGAAACTGATTCCTTTATTATGGTTCTTTTATGCGTTATTTCTTCGTTCAGTGATTGCTATTAGCAACTTCCTGAAGTTATTATACAACGTGTTACAGAATAAAACATCTGCTGTTCAGTACATTCTGGCGAGTTATGCGCACCCTCGGTTTTTCGCGATTTCACTTTTGGTCTCACAGTGAAAATTGTGGTGCCGTGTGTTGGTTACCCTTTGGGTACGGAACCCTAAAAACAGTTCTTTTTTTAATCTGATAACCATTTCGAATTATAGTTTTTTTTAATGTAAGGGATACTCTCATCGGCAGCCTAGTATGAAAAAATAGAACAATATCATCTCATCAACAAGGCCAACAAGAACCAAGTCCATACATTATGCGAGCCACGCTCTCTATAATACTAAAACTTTTTCATAGAAATTGTTTTACGTAAACAAATTTTATCGGTAGATCAAAATTTATAATGGCGCGTTTACATTAAGTCGGTCACCGAATACGGCGACCGTATTCGTTTGAGTTGTTAGTTTACCGAATTCGGCGACAGCATTCAGCCGCACAATGAGTGGCACGTTCAGCCACCGCAAAACGGTCTGCCGCCGAATACTGCTAACCGAAAGCCGGTTTACACTTGTCGGCGACCGAATATGAGCTGTGGTCGAATACAGCTAACCGAAAACCCTTTTCAAATAGACGGTGACCGAATACGGGCTGTGACCGAATCGGTCAAAACAATCATATGTAAGAAAAGGTTTTCACATCGCCTTCACAGCGTTGTCGCTTTGTCATTGTCTTTTACCACTGGCGCATTGCAAGAACCTTTAAATACTTGATCCTCATCAAACCCTTTTTGACTGTGGTACCACAAAACGATAATTTTTGTCATTAACACCCGCCAGTTATTTTTTCCCTCCCCTTGTCCCATGTTAACCGGGGTTGATGGAACATGCTTTTCTCGTCTAATCCCCCCGTCAGCCCTCAAGCCAACAATCACTGCATTTTCATTTTATCATACCTCTCCCAATAATCATTCACACAAATATTTATTTCACAAATTAAATTGATAATTCTACTGCGGTTATTCGCTATTAAGAGTGTGTATTCCGTCCACTAGCGCCGCCAATCGTTTTTTATTAATTGTGGTAAATTTAAGACACGTAGATAAAAAACCGCTCTGTAGTGCACTGAAGAAATGTATCTATTATTTTTTGACAGCTATTTTTAATACATAACTCATGGCTAAATAGCCAAAACGGCAATTATTGCTAAAAGTGGCCACTTTTAGCAAAAATATCGACTTTGGCAACTATTTATGTTCTAAAGTACATAACTCTCAAAACATAATAAATACATTTCTTCAGTGCACTACAGAGCGGTTTTTTATCTACGTGTCTTAAATTTACCACAAATAATAAAAAACGATTGGCGGCGCTAGTGGACGGAATACACGCTCTTAATATACCAGTATATAAAACTCTTTCTTTACTAACTGACTGACTGAGTGACTGGCAGACAACACCCAGTCGAAACTGATGGTCGTAGAAAGCTGAAATTTGGCATGTAGGTTCCCTACACTCATTTAGGTACCTTGAGGAGTTTAGGGGCAGCACTAAGAGAGAATTACCCGAAATTCTTAAGGGAAAGCTAAGTAATCTTAATCTTAAGTACGAGAATTATAAAAAAATAATCTAAAAAAATAAAAAATGTCGTTATTAAATAGCGACAAGATGGGTTGACTACATTTGTTGCTATTGCGGGTAGAATCTGAATGAGGATGGCACAGAAACCTGGGGCACGGTAAAAGAGAAGAGACGCTTACGCCTAGCTGTAGACGTGATCTAGGCAAATCAACATACAGTCAAAGTTACGATGATCCAAACTTCATAATCGGGGATCGTTCATACCTGTATTAGGGGCATATAAAAGATGTTCCAAGCCGGAATCGGGTGATAGAACAAATCATATAAACAAAGTATAGAAAAAGTTTTTTTTTTTTTCAATTTTTTAATAGTACAATAAAAAATTAAAAAACAAATTTTGTTATATATGGTTGTTTTTGTTAATTTTAGAAGTTTTAGAAAAAGTAAAAAAAATTGTTTATAAATAATTGGTAAGTAAATAATCAAAAGTTGATAATTTTTTTTTTCTTTTTTGTTACTTTATAGAGGACTGTCAATTATGATTTTTAGAAAAAAAAAAAAATTTCTTAAGTAATTATTTTGACAGTAGAAATATAAGAAAAACGATTATAAACAATTAAAAATTGTTATAAAGGAAAATTTCAAAAAAAAAACATAATATTTGTAATCTAATAAAGTTGTGAAAAAAACTTTTTAAAAATATTGATTTAATCAATTTGTTTATAAAAAAATTATCAACAAATGGCGGGATTTTTTTTTTGCAAATCTTTAGATATCTTGTATTAATAAAAACGATAATATGATGATTACGAAAAAAAAATTAACAACATTACTTGGATTTTTAGTTTTTGTTCCAGTAAAAAAATTATTATAAACAAAGTATAATTTTTTTTTACTTTTATGGCGCGATCTTGTTAAGTATGTATGTAAAAAAGGCTTTACGAAGCGAAATTTTTTTACGACCATTATTTAAACTTTTTTTTTCACTTACAATTAAGACGGTTGTTCGGGAAATTTTGTTAGTTAACAATTGTTTAACTTGTTGAAAAATTAACTTTAAGTAAAATTTCCAACGGGAATAAATTTTTTATAGTGTTCAGAACACACTACATTTTTTTTCAAATTAAAAAAAAATTTCAATTCCCTAAATAAATTGATTAATGTTCTTTTGACGCCACGCGTGCAACCTACAAATGTCGCGCGCAGACCTATTTTCAGCGTTAAATTAAAGTTATAAATAATGGAGATAGAGTTCCGAAAGTCCAGAGTTTTTTATTGGAAATTTTCTCCTCTTTCAGAATCTATTTTTGAAATTTCTTAAATATTAATATTTTATGAATTATTGGCAAAAAACGAAATGCCAGTTTTTTTTCATCTTTAATTGTTTATAACTTTTGCAATTTATTATGTGCTAATACACGCTTTTGGCACAGTTTTCTAGGCGTCATTCCGGATCCAATGAGCTAAAGCATATAATTTTAAGAGCAGTTTCTCTATTTTGTACCATTTTCAACTTGTCGACTAGACTATTTAATGTCTATGTGATAGCTGAGCAATCTGACATTGGTTTTCACGCAAACAATTGATTTTGTTTAAAAAAAAAAAACGAATTATCGTTGAAAGACATGAATAATATCATTGTTAGCTACAGGTGATCGATCGTAATATATTCTAGAGACGCTCGAGTTCCTTTAGTTTACTTATGGTAAAGAGCTTTATATACAATTTATACTTTTCGTATTACGTACTTTTTCTTTTTTTAAGACTTGTCGTTTACGTTAGGTTAGGTTAAGATACTTATACAAAAAAATATTTGAATTCAATGCTCTAAATGTTACGTAGTCTATGCGAAGAAGTAGTTTTGCTTCGCATTGATTATATTTTGTATGAAAACTTGATGAACTAAAATATTATTATGATGAATTTTTAAAGTCATAAAACAAAAGTTTTTAATTATGATGTTAGTAACATAGTCCTGAGAGGTTACTGGTGTTTTAAAAATAACCCTGTATACATTTGAGCATCGGAACATTTAAAACTAAAAAGTTACTTAATTTGTCCTTTTACATTTATCGTTTCGTTAGGGTGATGTTCGGTGCTTTTATTGCTTATGCAATTCGGTAGATGATATTTACAATACTTGTAAAAAATGGAGACTCGATTCCCGTAATAGACGGACAATCTGCGGACCCGCGGTGCGCCTATACTTACCCTATAAAATAATGTTGAGGAAATAATCTAACCAAATGTTAAAAAACATAATTTTGATATGTCCAAAGGTCAAAGTCATAACGATTGTGAAAAATCCTTATTATTGATTAAATGAGATAGCTTTGTTTTTCTTTTAAGTAGTTGTTCATAACCTAATAAGTATATTTTTCTTTGCAAAGTTACGATCGATTACCTTAACAAAAAAGATTTTCCCAAATGCGAATTTAGAATTCCATTAAATCGTGTTTCTTTTGGTTAACCTCCTTAAATAAAGTAGTCAATGGGATGGAAAAACGAACAAGATTTCTTTGATAGAGGTACCGAGAAGAAAACTAAATAACTATACTGGTTGTTATACAAAGAGTTGGTTCAGATTTTTGCGAGTGACATCATTTAGAATTCGAATAAATTAGAAAAAAGTATGTAAATGGCGAAAACCGAAACAAAGTAGGTATAATTACTTGCAGATAAAATGTTTACGAGGCGTGCAATTCAAGTCTACAAATTTGGAAATGAACAAATTGATTTTAAGTTTTTTTAAGAGGAACTTTGTCATTCTTAAAATTTAAATGAAGTTAGACCGTCGAAATACTGAGTAGGTACAACTATTCACTTTTTTTATTTTTTAAATTACATGATTCTTGAAACGCAAAAATAGAAGTTAAAATATGTTTTAAAAAGAAAAAAAAAGAAAGAAAAGAAAAAGAATTACTTAAATCTAAATGAGAAAAGAAGTATCTTCATACTGTTTAATTTTTTTTTATCCAGCCTGTATATTTCAAGCGCGTACGTAACACACAACTTTATACAGGTCCGTCACTTAAAGGTAACGTAGGGCCGACAGTTACAAAACCAATTTTCTATTTTCGGTTTATCTTTTTATAGAAAATCATTAATCTACTTTGTAGGATTGTTTGAAGTTTTGTATATTATGTTGAACATAATATTATGTACACGTTTACGTACATGAATACTCAAATTATGAATAATTTGATTCTTATGAAAATAACGTTCTTCACGTTATTTTTGTATACAGGTTGTCCCAGAAGTCGACGTAAAGCCGGAAACGGGTGATAGGACAAATCATTATAGTTACCAGAAAAAAAAAATCTTAGTCGTGTATTTTTAAATTAAAGTAATTTCTTTTTTTACGAAAAAAAAGAAACTGTTTTGATTTGTCTTTCAGTCAGAGAAGTACTAGATAATTGTAGGTACAAAACCATGGATTGACAGTGCGTGACTAATCTACTAAAAATGAGTTCGTTCCTTTAGTTTGCCATGTTATTACTTCCCAGAATTTGATCCTTATTAGCTACACTTTTGGATGGTGCTGTATTTTTTTTTTTCAAAATCTAACGATTCAATTCTTGAGTAGGAACTACGATTTTTCTATATCATCACGCTAAGACAATTAGGAGCGGAGCATTAAAGGAAAATGTGACGCATACGAAGTTGCGCGCAAAGTAGGCAAATTCTTCCAGCTTTATATTTATCATCATCGCGCGTTCGAAGATAGAGCATCAGCCAAATTGCCGTCCACTGCTAAACGTATTCCATCCCCCAAAGAATGCCAGCCATCCCGGTCCTGAGCAGTCCGCATTCATCCGCTGTCAGCCACCTTCTTGAAATCATCGATTTATCGTGCCGCAGAGCATCCAACACAACGCAAAGTATGAGTACTATCGTACAATTTTCCTAGGATATGTTTGTGTCGAACCAATCACCATCAAATGAACACAGTACTTATAGTCTACTGGCGCGTCTTACTGTTCTTAATCGTGCTCGTGCAGTAATGTACTATGATTGCGGTGTTGGTCCCATAGTAAAAATTGTTCATAATCATGAGTACAATGACCCCTTCAAAGGCATTGCGTTTATTATGTTACACGTTGTAGTTGTTGATATCTTGTAATCATTATAACAAAAAATAGGCAAGTCTTTCTAGCTCAATATATTTAAACATCGCGCGTTCATATTTTCAAAGATAGAGCATACAAGATGGTTCATAAACCATCGTACAATTTTCCTGGGATACGTTTGTTGTTAGTTTGAAGTAATCACCATGAAATGAGGCTACTAGTTCGTGCCAGTGGCTTCGCTCGCGAGAAGGTTGAAAATTATACCAAGTAGCAAAAACTATTGGTATGAAAAGTATAATATTTCCTATACAAGGACATGGTTTACTTGTGCGCCTAGTTTCAGCTGATAATTCGTGAAAAAATATCAGACAGACTGACAGACGTACTTACACATCACTATCACTACATACAATAAAACAAAGTTCTCTGCCGCGCTGTTTGTCTGTTCAAGATAAACTCATAAACTACTGCACCGATTTTCATGCTGATTTCACCAATAGGTAGGATATAAATAACTAGCTGACCCACGCAATTTCGTCTGCATCACATTTTCCATTAATGCTCGGCTCCTTTTAGTCGTAGCGTGATGATATTATGTAGCCTATAGCCTTCCTCGATAAATGGGCTATCTAACACTGAAATAATTTTTCAAATCGTACCCGTAGTTCCTGAGATTACCCCCTACATACAAACTTACAAACAAATGTTACTTCTTTATAATATTAGTATAGATTTGTCAAGCCACGGGTATCAGCTAGTTGATAATATTAGTATGGATGACTACTTAGACAATTCAATTTAATAGACACCTACTTTTGTTTACACAAACATGACATAATTGGCTCTTTACGTCGGCGTAGTGTAAATTACATTCTACGATTACATCGATGTTTTAGACATACTCAGACATTTGTGTAAACAGTCTGTATTTTCTATTAACGGCGAAGGAAAACAATTCATTTATAGTACTTGTTGAATAGAAAACCGTGACTGAAAGAACGAGATTCAAGCCAATTAAACTTGCGTAAATATTGACGATATTCTCGTTATTAACGTTTACATTGAAAGCCACGAAACCGCGGTTTGATCTCTTAAGTCAATACGACTTAATACTGACGTGTGGCTGACAAAATTAAATGAAGAAAATATTTTCATAAAATGTCCTGGCAAAGTTGTGTAAAGTAGTATTTTTCTGGTTGATTGATGTTCGATGTTTAAATTATTCAACGTGATTTTAGGTTTCCGTACCCAGAGGGTAACCAACGGAACCCTATTAATAAGCCTCCGCTGTCCGTCCGTCCGTCCGTCTGTCTGTCAACGGCCTGTATCTCAAGAACCGTAATAGTTAGACAATTGCAATTTTCACAGAGAGTGCATTCCCATTGCTGTTAAAACAATTAATTTATTTATTTATAGTAAATTAAAACGGTGCAAGTCCAATTACATTAATTAACATTAATGATTTAATGAGACTAAATGAAAAAATAAAGGGGGTGTGAGAGTTCGACTGGTTCAAATGCTTTTTTTGCATTATTTGTTAACCAATTAAAATCTTTTCTTAGCATTAAATTAGGCTTCGTTCACGTGGACTGCGATTAGAGGCAGCGAGACAAAATGTGGGCTAATATAGCACTACCCCAAAGCTTAGTATTAGTGAAATATTATTGTATTTATGCAGACATTATCGAGTCATGAAAACATGACTATAAACACATAAACAAAATGAGTTTATGTAAAAATTTTTTTGAAAGATTTTCTAATCTTTCAATACATGTAACGTGGCGAGTTACACAATAACACGTTAATAGGCTTTGATATCAACACTGAACTGTACTTACATATCTCATTCATTATTTTTCCCAACGCAATATTTTTTTTGTGATGGGTTTGCTCTTGAATGTAGGTTTTATTTTAATGACTTAAATTACATTTATTTCATTTCAAGTGTTCGAATTTATTTTAAATGATACTTATTTTAATTATATATTTATTGGTTGACATTTTATTAATTCTTTTTTAATTTTCATTCTGTTGACATGTTATGAATCCAATTTTATTTTTTATGTTTAAAACTATCGAAACTTTATATTTAATTCTCGTCTATGGAGATTTTTTTTAAGTTTTCATTTTTATATCTGTATTATTAATTATTTTTTTGCATCATATTACCAAACTATGTTATACCTTTTAAGACTTAATAAAATGACCTTTTAGATTTAATAGTAACTTTATGTTTAAAATTAGTTATAAAACTTATTAATTCATGGCAGCAAGCATTATTGTTCTGGTGAGCGCTATGTACGCCTTAATTGTCATTTACATTAGGTATTTTGTTTTGGAGCTTTTTTAAAAATGTACAATGTGTGTAATGTCGCTGTACTTAACTTCTATCCATTCACTTGCTTCCATCTCTGAGCAAGACTAGAGTCAAGAGCAAACCCGAATTAAGTAAAAAAGAAAAACAAATCTTTATATCAGCCGAAATACGGCCACTGCTGAACAAAGGCCTTCCCCAAGCGTCGCACAACGACCGGTCCTATGCGTCTCTCATCCATCGGCTACCCGCGACCTTCGCCAGCTAGTCTATTCTGTAAATAACCATTTCGATATCGACTTCACCTGAGTGACAAAGTGAACTTTATTTCACACATCATAAGGTCTTATATTTATACGAATTTGAAACTCACCTCGGATTCCGCTGTCGAGACACGAAGATGTTGTTACAGAATAGCACTGCAGGTCCTAGGTCCATCTTGTGGGTTGCCTTCCAACGCTTACGCTTATCTTATTGTAACAGCTAAAATCGAAATAACCAAACCATTAAAACGCCCTGTCCTAAATTGCCCTAAAATAAAATACATCACAGCAACGAACCAATAAATCGACAACCCTATCCGGCTGTGGCGAACATTTTTTCTTGGTCGTCCAATTTATAAAGGGGGCCCACACGATTTTTCTTCAAGAATTAAGCACTGAAACTTTGTAAAAACGGTCTGAATGAATAATTTAGAGGTAAAGGTTGTGTAGGTTAAATCCAAAGATAAAAAGTTTTTTGTTCAGATTTTTTAAAGATTTCTGTTATTACTCCCGTTTGCAGTTTTGCACGTGTAAAAAAAACTATTTATTCCAAAGAAACTTACTACTGCTATAAAAATACTAGTTTATATCCCATCGCAGGTTATGTTCCAACCGGGAGTAAAGTTTCATAGGCATCCGTGAAATCTTAAAGCGTGAGAAGGTAACAGACAAACAGAGTTAAGTTCGCGTTGGTATAACAATCTAATTTTGAAAACCTTAACACGAGCCATTGGTAGTAATGTTATTACTATCCTACTAAAAAGTAAGCGAAAGTTTGTGAGTATGTATGGATGCTTGTTACTCTTGCACGCAAATACTCCTGAACCGATTACGATGAAATTTGGTATGTAGGTAGCTGAAGACCCAGAATAACACATAAGCTACTTTTTATTCCGAAGTTCCCGAGGGATCGGGAACTTCGGAACACGGGAATAACGAGAATTTATACGCGGACGAAGTCACGGGCGGCTTCTAGTAACATTATAAAGCAGAAGAGTTTGTTTGTTTGATTGAACGTGCTAATCGCAGGAACTATAGGTTCGAATTGAAAAATTCGTTTAGTGTTGGATAGCGAATTTATCAAGGAAGGCTAAGCTATACAAAATCACGATATGTCCTTAAAGAGTTTTAGGATTTATGATCAATTTGATGTAGACGAAGTTGCGCGGGTCAGGTAGGTTACTAAACCTAGTCGCACACCTCACAATAAATAAATACTACGTAGCATTTTTACCAGTCCATATCATTAGAATAAAATAAAACTGCCATTTTGAAAACATGAGAAATTTAGCCTCATCATCTGCCTAGCCTTTTCCCAACTATATTGGGGTCGGCTTCCAGTCAAACCGGATTCAGCTGAATATCAGTATTTAACGTGGAGCGGCTGCCTACCAGACCTCCACAACCCATTAATGGGTAGCACCGTACTCCTTGGCAAGACTTGTGTCAGATTTTCTGGCTTCTGACTATTCGTAACGACTGCCAAAGATCTCCAAATGAGAGCCGGGACCAACAGCTTAACGTGCTTTTCGAGGCACGGAGGAAACTCGGTATGTTAAGATGGTCACCCATTCTCAGAACAACCTCGGCAAGCGTTGCTTAACCTTGAAGATCGACCTGTGCGGCTGTTATTATTTAGTCACGTGCTCACGAGAAATTCAGCCTGTAGCCAATAAAAAGAGCATTTCTATATTTTAGCAAAACCGACCTTTAAATCCACCCAGCTGTAGTGAACATTTTTTCTTGGCCATCCAATTTATACAGGGGGCCACACGATTTTTCTCTTAGAATTATTAAGGACCAAAGTTTGTACATAACGGTCAGAATGAGTTAGTGAGGGTTAGGCCTTTGCATACATTGTTATAGTTCTGTGGTTTAAAAATGAATAGGGTCTGTTTTTGTGGTAACTTAGATTTGTAATGTTGTTTTAGAATTTTAGGTATGTTTAAAATAATGAAAGGGCCGTCCTGTCTAATTAAAGTGGTTGTGGAATATTTGTAGCTAAAAAGAGCGTCAATGGAATATATCCAATTAAGAAATTGAGTGTTTATTAGAAGTATCGTTGAGTGAAGGTTTCAAACTAAATTTTAGCCATGGAGAAACAAACAGATGCATGTAGCGACTCTGTTCATACGATTGATGAACGATTAATTTCGGTTTAAAGATTTTTTATTAATTCTAGAAGAACATACTTTGTTCTCTTAGCGAATAAATACATAACTAAAGTCTACACTAACTTTAGTACTCCAGTAGCTTACAGTTTTTTTTTTCTAAATGTAGATAGGTACGAGATTTATTTTTTAAACCCATGAGTTTAGATTATACCTTGGCATATCTTTGAATAAAAAATCTACATTTACGGCCTATTACATTCCCGATACAAATTCAAACTTGACCCGTTTTCTATGAATGATACACGAAAATACATTAAGGCAAAGGTAAGCCCAAGTATAAATAATAAATTGTAAGGGGGTGTGTAGACCGCATCTGGGCGGAGTGAGTTATAGGCAAAACGTGTTGCCGCGAGCCAAATGCGATTACGATACGCTTAGAAAATGTTCAGTGTGTACGAACTTAATGTTTGTAGCTAAATGTACAATGGCGGAGTTGGAATGTACCCAAATGGCAGAAGATAGGGGAAGATGCTTTCGCATTGCAAGGAATTGAACGTGAAAATTTAACCTCGGACCGACGCGATGACTTGGTGAGGACAGCGGAAGTTCATGAAACTTGTGGGTGGTCTATGAACAGATATCTTTCAGCTGAAATAAGGGTCTTCTCAAATGATGTCTAATTATTATTAAGTGGCAGCCATGTGGCGGCATTGAAACGTCAGATCCAGTAAACTCTTGTTTTTTTTTAAATAAGTTAAATTTTAAGCTGAATAGCTGAAGAGGTAAAAGCGAGAGGTATTCAGCTTAAAATTTAAGTGGAGTGGAGAGTGTGCACTAAAAAAACTAATTAGGTAGTCCGTCAGATAGAATTGAAGAAAACATGCATGTCGAATATTTTTAGAAAATTTACCTGACGGATTAATTAGATTTTTTAGTCCTCTATTTGGTGGCGTGAATTATTATTATCCCAAAAACTCTTATCATGAAAAGGATGTTGGACCGATGACCTGGTGGATTCCTGGGGAATCTGCAGGATGAAATTTCTGTGGATGGATGTCTTCTGGAATTCATAATTCCAGAAGACATCCATCCACCATCCATGGTTTAAATTATGATGGTTTAAATCGACGGCATAAACTAAGCTTACTTTTTTTTTAACTTGAAATGGGTTTGCTCTTCACTCTAGTCTAGGTCAGAGATGACAGAGACAAAGTCTACGATAGTGCGAGCTTACCCAGAAGTAGCCTGTTCACTCTAACTTTGAAAAGATTAGGGTTGTAAGCATTCAGGTCGGGTTGTTTGCATTTACAGCTAGATTTCAATAATGTTAATACAATTTTTCCAATTTGAATTCAACATTTTATCTCATCCAAGAATTCTTTGATTTGTAAAACGCAAAAAATTTGGCGAGTGACCTAATTTTTGCGTTTTTTGAGGTAGAATTCGACCAGTAAAAAACGTGAACTGAATGCTAAAGCGCGCTGCGGAATAGAACCCCAATGAGGTCATTGCTGTTTAAAATGTTAATTCTAAATGCCTGTCGAAAATCAAACAGGAAACAGAATTCCTACAGGTTTTCCTGTTTTGAAGTGGTATTTTGAGGAAAGTACCACACAGGTTTGAGTGGAACTATCCAGACAGTGCAAGCATTTGCCAGTTATCGTGTAGCTCAAACTTAGAACGGCCGCTTGCCATGAATGTTTCAACCGTTAATACCCTATGGCACACCCACTAAAACAGAAATTAAAAATATTATACCAACATTACAAAGAATAAAAAATCACAACAAAAAAGTTTCTACGTAACGGTGACGTCGCGTAGGGTGTTAACGGATAAACAGTTCATGGCACGCGGGCGTGCCATCGGTTGCTGAGAGGTAGGAGGCCAACAATAATTATGGTCACTTCACAGTTTTCTTTTTGGGCACAAAACTGTACCCAATTTATTATAATACCGTGACACCCAAGCCCGATTGACTAAAACAAAAGGGCAAAAGCAAATTGTATCAAAATAAGGTAAATTGCTTTTTTACGAAAGTAAATTGGAATTAGATTTCCTCTGAGAGAGACTTTAATGTGCAAACGGTGTTTTTCTCTTTAGTTTAGACGAGTTTTTCTCTTAATAAGGTAGTGGTATCAGTTTCCTTATTGTGGTTTTATTTTTCAAGTTCTTTTAGATTACGTGGTTTTTAAGTCTGGAAGCCATTTTTAAAATGCCTTATATCCTTAGCTTATTTCAATTTTGGAAATTTTTAAACGCTCTTAGTGGTGAGGCACTGAATCTAATAAATTATGGTTACTAACCTTTTTTTTACATTAGGACTTTTGTGTTTCCATCTTACAGATTCCCTGAAATCGGTCACGTGCCAATTACAGATAACTACGCCCATTAAAACTTACTCCTAGTTATTTCATTCATAAAATAAGTTTCAAGTCAGAAGTCTATTTTTGAAAACGCCTAAAGCTATACAAAGTGGAGATGAATTTATTATTCTAGAACTACGATATAAAACGAGAGTATTATTGATCTCGAGCTAAAATGGTATGTGTGCTAGAAATATTTCATTCATTATTCTGAATACGTCTCGGCTGCATGTGGCGAATCTTTAAATCTACTAGCTTTTGCTAGGTACTATTTATTGCTGGGTTTGCTCGCGTTAATATATAAAGTTTTCGCAAAAAAAAAAAACCTATTACCAGCTTCTTTATATTACTAACCGCGGCTCCAACCGCGTGAATGTCGAAAATTACCCAAGGGAATAAAATTACCCTAAATAAAAAGTATTCTATGCGTTATTCGAGACTATAGGTAATCAACCTCTGTGAAACCTATTACCAGCTTCTTTATTTTACTAACCGCGGCTCCAACCGCGTGAATGTCGAAAATTATCCCAAGGGAATAAAATTACCCTGGATAAAAAGTATTCTATTCGAGACTATAGGTAATCAACCTCTGTGCCCAATTTTACTAACATCCGTTCAGCCGCCCTGACGTGGTTGAGTAACAAACATCCATACATTCAATCGCTGGCTCACTCTGCAAATGAGAAAGCAAATTTGTTTGCATCTCTTTTTGCAAGCAATTCACGTCTGGACGCTGGCTCTAGGCAACCACCAACTTTACCTCGTTGTGATTCTTCGATGCTGAAGATCGCAGTCCACAATATAGAGGTCCGAAAAGTATTGTGCAGTCTAGACGTGAATAAGGCCAGCGGGCCTGACGGCATTCCAGCAAAAGTGTTAAGGCAATGTGCGCCAGAACTGTCTCCTGTGCTGACACGCCTGTTCCGCCTCTCTCTTGAAAAAAGAACGGTGCCATAATCCTGGAAGCTTGCAAATGTGCAACCGGTGCCCAAAAAGGGTAACCGTGCAGACCCTGCTCATTACAGACCAATCGCCATTACCTCCATCCTTTGCAAGGTTATGGAAAGGGTATTGAACAGTAAGTTGCTGACTTACCTTGAAGACAATGATCTCCTCAGTGACCGTCAATATGGCTTTCGCCGGGGACGGTCTACTGGCGATCTTCTTGTGTATGTCACTGTACTGTACTGGGGCGAAGCCATCGAGAGACACGGCGAAGCACTTGCTGTGTCTCTCGATATCTCGAAGGCTTTTGACAGGGTCTGGCACGCAAGTCTGCTCAGCAAGCTTCCTGCATATGGCATCCCAGCTGGTTTATGCAGCTGGATATCGGACTTCCATAGAGAACGGTCGATTCGAGTAGTTGTTGACGGCTGCTCCTCTGACCTCATGGCTATTGATGCCGGTGTTCCTCAGGGGTCTGTTCTCTTTGCAACTCTTTTCCTGCTGCACATCAATGACCTATTTCAGCCTGGTCTTGTTGGGTACGCAGATGACAGTACGGTTACAGAGAGATACTTGTCCGGCGCCACAACCGGCGGAGATGAAGTTCGTTTCTTGAGAGAGGCTATGGTAGAGCGGTCAAATTTGACCTTAAGCCTTGTCTCCCAGTGGGGTGACGACAATCTGGTCTCTTTTAACGCCACCAAAACACAGGCGTGTCTCTTTACCGCAAAAAGGAGATGTTTCAACCAAACTCCTATTTTTCGGGGTGCATCTATTTCAGTGACTGATCGGCTCGAGCTCCTAGGCATGGAGCTGTCATCCAGTCTCAACTTCGGCGCCACCATTGAGTGCAAAGCCCAAACTGCGGCCAAAAAGCTGGGCATCCTAAATAGGGTGAAGCGATACTTCAAGCCTGAGCAGCTTTTGACTCTTTATAAAGCACAAGTCCGATCCTGCATGGAGTATTGCAGCCACCTTTGGGATGGCTCAGCTAAGTATCAGCTTGCCGTGCTTGACTTGGTGGAACGCAGAGCTAAGAGGCTCATTGGTGACGTAAAACTGTTGGATACCAAGCTACACAGCTTGGCTCATCGCCGCAAGGTTGCCTGTTTGTCGGTCTTCTACAGATTGTACTTCGGAGAGTGTGCCCAGGAACTCCACGACCTCATCCCACCAGCCCCCTTCTACCATCGGACATCCAGACGCACTGTAACTTGCCATCCCTACCTTGTTGCTATTCCACCTACTCGCACTAAGCGCTTCCAAGCGTCTTTCATAATGCGCACAGCAAAGGAGTGGAACTCTTTGCCTGCGTTTGTGTTTCCGAATGCTTACAACCCTAATCTTTTCAAAGTTAGAGTGAACAGGCTACTTCTGGGTAAGTTCGCTCCATCGTAGACTTTGTCTCTGTCATCTCTGACCAAGACTAGAGTCAAGAGCAAACCCATAATAAGTAAAAAAAAAATAAAAAAAATCCAAGCATACAAATTTTTAATATTATATAGTAATTTCTCAAAGTGACGGTCGTTTTCTGAATAAAGTATTTTGAGCTACGTACCCCTGCTTTAATGTCAAATTTGACAGGTAATGAAGCTAAAATAGAATTCGAGAAATACTCAAATGCTTCATTCAGAAATGGGGGGTAAACCTTAGAGGGTTGGTAAAACCTCCAGTAGGTGTGTCATGAAGTTATTTTTCAGTTTTTATTCTAAGATGATATATCTACCCACTGTCACTGTGTTTTATAGTCATCTTTGTTGTCAATGATACCGTTGGGAGAAAACCTAAAATTAGTAGTCGTAAATAAATTAATTTTGAGTGGGGAGACACTTAGTTTGACCCCCAGGTCAAACTAAAAAAATAAAAAACAAACAAAAATTAAATTGGTTGGAGCTCTTTTTTCCTTGCAGTGATACAATGATATAATAGTTTCTTTAGTTACGTACATTATGGCATTGTGTATACGTCTTTCTTTTTTATAATAAAAATGTACGATTATTGTCTTTATTTTGCTGTTATGCCATTATTGTCTTTATTTTTCTTAAGTAACTGTGTTTTTGTGCGTTGTGTTTTCCTGTTGTACCCAATAAATAATTAAGCTTGTAATTTTTTTCATTAGATAAAATCGATTATTATTATAATCATTCCGTAACTAACCTACAGAAAAAGTAAATCCTAATTTAGGAATGGTACAAAAAAGTTAGTTGGTTTCCCAACTTGCGTCTCGACCGAATTTGGCTCGTTAGCCTAAATGTTTTCGTAGCTCAGAGCCACAACTGGCTTTAATAAAAACGTATAACACGACGGGCAACTTCTCAGGTCCTATGGGGGTTGGAAAATCTGGGTAACTACTTCAGATTTATATGGGGAAGAAAAATATTGTCACTGAGAATAGAGAAACGAAATAAATGAGCGTTAATGTTTTTAGGGTTCCGTAGCCAAATGGCAAAAGCGGAACCCTTATAGATTGGTCATGTCTGTCCGTCTGTCTGTCTGTCTGTCCGTCCGTATGTCACAGCCACTTTTCTCCGAAACTATAAGAACTATGCTCCTGAAACTTGGTAAGCAGATGTATTCTGTGAACCGCATAAAGATTATAACACAAAAATAGAAAAAAAAAACAATAAATTTTGGGGTTTTTTTTATCGAACCCATACGTGTGGTGTATCTATGGATAGGTCTTCAAAAATGATATTGAGGTTTCTAATACCATTTTTTTCTAAACTGAATAGTTTGCGCGAGAGACACTTCCAAAGTGGTAAAACTTTTTACAAAAAAATACAACCGACTTCCAAAAAAAAACACTACAAAGTAAAAAATAACTTTAATTTCGGAAATCGGTGTTTTTGTTCGTTTCTTCGTATTTTGACACCGACTTCCGAAATTAAAGTTATTTTTTACTTTGTAGTGTTTTTTTTTGGAAGTCGGTTGTATTTTTTTGTAAAAAGTTTTTTATTTTTCACTTTTTAGTGGTGCCCCACACCTACCACACCACTGCCAAATCGCAGAAAAGCAAAATACGCAATTTCGATTATCAAAGAATCATCTAAATAGTCAAATTCCAGCTATTTCGATTTAAAATCCAAAGTTCGTAACCGATTTCGATATAATTTAAATGGGACCAATCTGCAAGCATATCCTTTCAGATGAAACAAAAATTTTTCAAATCGGTTCATAATTGTCGGAGTTATGAGGTAACAAACATAAAAAAAAAAAAAAAAAAAAAAAAAAAAAAACATACAACCGAATTGATAACCTCCTCCTTTTTGGGAAGTCGGTTAAAAATGTGTCCCCCCCATTAACTTCTAAAATTAGAGAATGATAAAACTATAAAAAATATATGATGTACATTACCATGTAAACTACCAGTGAAAATTGGTTTGAACGAGATCCAGTAAGTAGTTTTTTTTAATACGTCATATATCGTAAATCGCAACTTCTGCTTATAATATAATACCTACTGGTTTGTACGGAACCTTCGGTGCGCGAGTCCGACTCGCACTTGGCCGGTTTTTTTAAGTATGGTTATGAAACTAAATAGGTATCTAGTAATATCAGCCTTTTGAAAAAGGGCTACTTTAGACCAAGGTAAAATAAGAAGATATTGAAAAAAGCTAGTGTTCTGGGCAGTTTTCCAGTTGATAGCGATGTTGATAAAATTTTTCGATGCCCTATGAGATTTTCCCGTCCCCTTTTATCCAGCTATTCACTAGGTTATAAATCTTTATTCTTTAATAATGATAAATCTTTATTTAAAAAATCGAATTGGTACAATCTTAAATTATAATTATAAATCACGTGTCACGTTGTTTGTCCGCGATGGACTCCTAAACTACTTAACCGATTTTAATCAAAGCACACCGTGTGCAGTTTGATTAAAATAACCCACTACCCCCAACCACTTTACGAGAATCATGTTAGAATCATAATGTTATACACACAATTATCTGTCAAATTTCATTTACATCTTTATCGCTAACGCATTAGGTTCAAGATTGAATGGGACAGAAATTTGGCAGACGGGTAGCGTGTTTTGCTTTCTGATTCTGCCAAAGTGGCCTTTTTAGACACGCAGGTATTTATTTTAGATTTTCAGCCTCTTTAGTCTTTCCTTCCCTCCTGGCTTTCAGCAAGTGTGTAGCAATCTGATTAATAGGTGTCTACAGGCCGTGTCGACGGTGCGTTAGTGTTCCACGCGCGCCTCAAAGAGAGTCATCACACAGAGGGGCCCGTAAGGGCCGACGCCTGCCGGAGTCGCGGGATTATTCGCAAGAGACACCGTGGCTCCGGAACACAAAGGGCAATGAAGGAACATGGATGGGTTTTAGTCAGTAGAAGTCTGACACCCCTCCCGCTACACCCAGAACGGGAGGAGTCATTGGATGATTTCCCATTCCTAGTGTGGGGTCGTTAGATCTTACTACCCACAGGATAAACCAAAATTATACTTAGTGACTATTAAGTATTTGGCTACCATAAAAACCCTAATGTGACATATTTTTTACTGAAAAAGATAGCATTTTAATTCAGCCGTAAAAGCACACTTTATAGGTGTTTATGAGTTCAACCAATTTGTATATGTGTCAATTTAATGGTTTGCCTGATTTAATGGTATTTCTTGTTAAGCTATTAAATACACGCTTTCATGTATTAAGTTTGCTGGTAGGTATGTGGGTTTATTGCCAAGTTTGAATACTTAAGTTGAAAGTATTATGAACTAGCTTCTGCCAGCGGCTTCGTCCGCGTTATCCATAGAGAATGTATTCCCGGGATGAAAAGTAGCCTATGTGCTATTCTAGACTATAATCTACCTATGTTTTAAATTTCATCAAGATCCGTTCAGCTATTCTGGCGTGATAGAGTAACCCGGCCTCATCTAGTTTAAAATGACCAAAAATGGTTGACGTGTAAAAGTGTTATTTAAAACCTACTTAAAAAATAAATATAATTTATCATTATTTAACAAACACCCAAACTTTCGCATTTACAATCGTAGAATTCTGTACCATCCGAAAACAACACGTTTCCTGTATGGGGGAGGAATCTAATTTTTATTATTTGCTGTTAAACCGACGGCAAATCTGACTCCAGTCTTGCCAAGAAGTAACGAGTTACCAAGTAATGGGTTGTGGAAGTCTGGTAAGCTGCCACTCCACGTAAAATACTGGTTTTCAACTGAATTCGGTTTGACTGGAAACCGACCCCAATGTAGTTGGGAAAATGCTAGACAGATGATGATGTTGTTAAATCAACGGTAGAAATATACACTCTGTGGACAACTGTCTACCAATTGCGGTTCTTATGAGACAGCCCGCTGACAGACAGACGGACGCACGGCCAGTCCGACGGACAACGGATGATTAGTAATAGGGTTCCGTTGGATACCCTTTGGGTACGGAACCCTATTAAGAACTTTTTCGGCTTAGGTTGGGCGTTGGTGACTATTGGTGAGTCTCAGGACTTTTCATATTTCACAAGTATATTTTTTTAACAAGTGTGATAAATAATTAAACAAGTGCGAGTCGGACTCGCACACGAAGGGTTCCGTACCATGAACCTTAGCTTTTACTTTTTGTCGTTATTGCAGCAATATAAATACATAATCTGTGAAAATTTCAGCTTTCTAGCTATCTCGGATTATGAGATATAGCCTGGTGAAAGACAGACAGACAGACAGCGGAGGCTTAGTAATAGGGTCCCGTTTTTACCTTTTAGAACAGAACCCTAAAAACGTCGTTTAATATGTGTGAGCATTTGTCATTGCACTCTCTAATTGAAATTCGCTCACTTTTACAAAAAGGATTGTATGAAATCGTTGACATTTCCAGTAATTCTGTCAACCTTTACAAGCGAACTAATAAAATAATCATTTCACTTTGTTATCAAACAGAATCGAGGGACGAACCCAGCTTAGTAACGTACACGATAAAGAAAATACAGGACTGTTTATGGTCACAACAAAAGATGGTAATATTGATGACAAAGCCATCTCGAGTTGAAAGACAGAGGATTATGTCTGAGGGCTACAGGAGGCATTACACTAATCCTTGACTCAAGCCCAAAAGGTTTCATTTCGGAGTGTTTTTCACAGAATCAGTCTGTGTCAAAAAAATGATGTAGGGTTCTGTAGGAATCGTGCGAACAAAAGTCTTTAGAATAGAATAGAATAGAATAATTTTATTTCAGACCGGAGTCCATAGGGTTAGTATTCATTTTTATTTAAATTCTATTGTTAGTACCTTACAGACACATAAAATATACAATTAAATTTCGGTGTGGAGCCGCATCCACCTACGCATCATCGGGGAATCCCACCGATCTGCAGGGGACCTTTTACGGACCGGGACTTTTTACGGATCTTCCAGAGATCTGCCAAAATCTGTGTTTCCCGATAGCTACAACCTGGGAGTCTTTCGGTCAAGAGTGAATAGGTTACTTCACATCATAGCTTCAGCCATCAGGTGAGATAGTGGTCAAAGCGTGCCAAACACTATAAAAATAAAAACTTGAACATCATCGAAACGTTACGGTCGCTCTATCAGCTGCCGTCTTAATATCAGTCAAATGCCGTCCACTGCTGAATGTAAGCCTCTCCAAAAGAGACCCAACCATAGAAATAAATCTATGGTGCCAAACTATCCCGGTCTTGAGCAGTTCCATCCACTGCCAGCCACCTTCTTCAAATCATCGATCCATCGTACCGCAGGGCATCCCACAGGTATAAGAGTACCTATTCTAAATTTGTGAACTCATTGACTGCAGTTCGAAACTAAAATTTATTGAAACGAATGCATTTTTAGCTATTAGCGCCATAACGTCGACTGTTTCAGTGAATACTATAAATTTTTAAGCGAATGACGTACATTTTCCGGTGTTTAATAGCGAAATCGAAATACTGAATTGAATTTGGACTGAAGTTAGGAAGGAAAGTCTGTATTTATTTAAACTTTGAATGAATATGGAAACTTTTAATTTTAGAAATGGGGTCCGTTTCAGGGATCAAATACCGAGTTCTGCGTTTCTTTCTTAGTTCGATGGCATACTTCCCTTAAAATATTAATTTATTTTGGCTCAGTATTTTTTATTTTATGAGCATTTTTTCGTATTTCAATTTCTGCGTAGACGAAGACGACGTCCAAGTGTCACCAAGTATAAGTGAAAATTAAAAACTTTTCTACAACAAAAAATATAACCGACTTCCAATAAGAAAACACTACGATGTATAAAATAACCTTAATTTTGTAAGTCAGAACCCCAATAATTAGCAGGTGATATTCTTGGTAAGATTGTTTTGTGCCTAGAACATCTTGTTTAGACTGACCAATGGAATAATGGAATAACTTAACTTTTGACGACACGATTGGCGCAGTGGTTGAGCGATTGACTGCTGCGCAGCATGTCGCGGGTTCGATTCCCGCACGGAACAAATATTTTTGTACGACCTACATGTATTTGTTCTGAGTCTGGGTGTTTTTCTATCTATAATATGTATGTATTTACAAAAAAAAAATGTATATAAGTAGTTTATCAGCCATATCGTTACCATAACACAAGCATTAGGTTGCTTAGCTTGGGACTATATGGCGTTGTGTGAAATGTCCAAGGATATTATTATTATTAACTAAAAACAGTTGATAATTTTGGGTGATATATTTCAGGATGCTAAACTTTATATTCAACTGACCTGAATATTTATATCTACACAAGAATTTAAAAATAAATCCTGGTTCCAAAAAACTGACTGTTAAAATTAGTAACGCTTCCAAAACTGAATAAATAGCCAGCCTCAGCTAAAAATATCGGCCCACTGTACCAAAAAAGGGTAAAAATATTCATCCAGCCCTCTATAAGCGATTTTTCACGAATCAATTCTTGTATTTTCCCTAAGGGATGACATTCGACCCTTGTGTAATTTAAAACTAAACTGTGGTTGTTTTTGTGTAAATATGGGAAGAAAAATAAATGTTAGGTATTTTCCGTTTTTCTGTTTATTTTGCGGTCTAGTATCTGGAGTCCTTGGAAGTCCCTGAACCGCCTCAGTACCCAAATAGGAAGGTGTAATTCCAAACTCGCAAAGGGGACTAACGGTGTCAAATCAAAATCAGGGTGTGGATCTGGCTGCCAGGGTTCCGGAATTTGTTCGAAAGAGTCACCGCGGCCCTGGAATGCAAAAGGCATTAGGAGAAACACGGATGGGTTTTAGTCAGTAAGAGTCAGACACCCCCTTCTGCTTTACCCAGAGCGGGAGGAATTATTTGATGATTTCCCACCCCTTAAAAAAAAAGGTTGTGGATCTGAAGCCCAGTCACAAAACACTCAGCAGAAGTGACCTATGTCTTGCCACCAATGATGCCGTGGAAGTGGCATTGTTTTGGGCAAGCTAAATCGTACGCTTACGTGTCGCTGCAGATTTATTTTCTGACGTAGCACTTACTAATAAAGAATTTAAATCATTTGATCAATGAAAAACCGGCCAAGTGCGAGTTGGACTCGCCCACCGAGGGTTCTGTACAAATTTGTAGGTACATATGACACTTGATTATGTAATTCCGTCGCAAACTCCCCAGTTTTTCTCGTACTAGTGACACGAAGAAGACGAAGAGTCAAGTAAAAACATTGTAGGCATGAATCTTTACCCGTGCTTAGGTACATGTGCGTTTAGGTTAAATAAAGTCTATGTTTTTATGATTTAATTACAAACGTAATTCGCGGCAGACTGCGAAGGAGATGGCGGGACGACCTGGATGTCTTCCTTACGAATTAAAAGGAAGAGGCACCACACCGTGAGTATTGGAAGGAATGGAGGGAGGCCTATGCCCAGCAGTGGGACAGAACGGGCTAGTATAATAATAATAATTTGCAAATGTATAGTTTATAGACTTTTCCCTATACCTGTAGTATAAGACGGCATTACTTGCCAAATTTCATAGTTCTAGGTTAACGGGAAATACCCTATTAATTTTGATTCCCCTGACAGCATCGAAATATTGTGATACGTTTTTTGCGGCTTAAACGGCTGTATCTTTCTTGACGTTAACTTATAAGTTTGATTGTTAGATCATTTCAACTCACTACCTCCATGCGTTTCGGGAGATAAATCTTGACATACAGACGGACGGACAACAAAGTAATCCTACAAGAGTTGTTTTCTTCCATTTCCGGTACGGAATCTTAAAAATCATAAAAATGTTAATCAAGAGAAAACAGGGCTTGAAACTCTTTAAAGAAAGATATTGAAAGTAAATACAAAACAGTGCTATGCGTCTTAGGTACGCGAAACGTTTCCTATTAGTAAGTTACCTTTCCTTGTTTCAAGACAGTTTATACAATAAAAACAGGTGTCAAATGTCAAAGAAAGCTTCAGGTCTTTAACATGTTGGCATCTACCTATTTAATTATAGGGTGAAAGCCGGATAGTTACCGCACTTTTTTAAATTACTTTATATCTCTCAGTACAAAAAGCAAAATACTTTATTTTTAAAATGGTTAAATGCAATTAAAAAACGTTATCTATATCTTCTATCTATCTATATCTATATCTATACTTATAATAAATCTGTAGAGAGGTCAATTCTGTACATGAAATATATTTCCAAAATAACTATCAGGGGGCGATTAAGGATCGATACTGATGCCAAAAATGCAATCAGTACAATTTTTGTCTGTCTGTCTGTCGGTCTGTCTGTCTCTCTGTCTGTATAACCGTTATAGAAACAAAAACTACTCGACGGATTTTAATGAAACTTGGTACAATTATTATTCATACTCCTGAGCAGGTTATAGTATACTTTTCATCACGCTACAATCAATAGAAAAAATGAAAAAAAAAATGAAAATGTGAAAGTTTGGTTGTTTGTTACTCAATCACGCCAGAGCGGCTTAACGGATCTTAATGAAATTTAGAAAAAAGATAGATTATAGTCTAGAATAGCACATAAGCTACTTTTAATCCCGGGAACATGTTCCCTAGGGATCACGCGGGCGAAGCCGCTGGCAGAAGCTAGTCTTTGATAAAAGGCTAGTTTCCATCATCCACAAATTGCAAAACTATTTAGTCCGTCAGTTAGAGTATTGAATTATAATGGACACGTATTTTTTTTTTTGTAAATCAATGAATATTGACAAAGATAAAACATCAAAACTCGGGAGTGGTGGTGACGTCACGACCCGCTAAAAAGCTGGCAGGGCGTGACGTATTGAGAATTTTAAAAGCGTCGTAACTTCGTCAATTTTGGTTCCCGTAACAAAAAAAAAAAATACTGGTAAAATATTTTTTTGATAATCTAACTGACGGACTAATGAGATTTTTTGAAGACACAAGCCTATTCCAGAGTATCGGCGATTTTTTCGGACTTCTAAATTTTTTGCTAACTATCCCGTTTATATATGATAGTTTCTTTATCTACCGCGTGTCCGTACCGTGGTCCAGGGCATGATTTTGGACACCCCAGTGTAGGAATTTTTCGTCGGTTCTTTTCTCATTTTTTTATTTTTTTCAAGAGTACCACAAATAGGTATCAGCTCAGCTGAGCTGATATCTATTTGTGGTTTTATTCAGATTGCTCTTTTTAGTGAAAGTAGTTACTTAAATATTTTTTTTATTAAAAATCTCATTGGGTTAGGTCAGAATAACGATTATGAGCAGTCTAAAGTAAAAAAAACCCTTGAAAAAAATGAAAAAATGAGAAAAAAGCCGACGAAAAATTCTAAGTCTAGGGTGTCCAGAATCATGCCCTGGACCCATGGAAATTGTTTGTGCGTCGATGTCAGATACACGCGGTATACAAATTACAGTTGATGCCCCGTCGAGAAAAAGGACTTTTTTCCCGCAAAAACTTTGATCGCCCCTTGCCTTCCCCTGCAATCACACAAGCACATGCCACGTGGTTAACTTAGTGGTAATGTAGAGCCTCCCGATTGATAAAGAAAAAACATGTAATTCATTCACGAAACTAGAGTAATTAAAATCGAGGCAACTTAACTCTTGGGGGAACTATCCTGGTTTTACCCTAACGAATATTTTTCCGTTCTTGTTAAAACAAATAAAAACTGCTTCTGAAACCAATGGTTCAGCAATACGGACCATTGCGTATAAACGATACTTTTCACAACACAAAAATGAGTTTGTCTTCATGTTTTCATGGAATATTTTCCTTGCATAACTCGTTCACCAATGAAATAAACATATGAACTGAAAATGTATTCAATCGCATGGTACCTAGGGTTGTCAACTGTGCTAAAAAGTATGTACACCAAGACATATACTATATAAGATAGAGAAATAAGTACGTTTGCCTGATTTCATATTGGGCATAACGGGCAAAACAGTGGGCACATTTACTTTATATTTAAAACGGTATTTTATCTTAACTAGTATTTTTATTTTGTTGTTTATAAACTACTATGAGTCGTTCTTCATTCTTCTCCATTCTTCACTGATTTTGGCGTGTCCTGTTTTTATTTTCTCATCATTTCGTATTTATCAGGTGGAAAAAAATAATTCTATATTATTGAGTCAGAAGGAGTAAAGACTTTGAAGATTTACCAAATACGTAAAAAAGAGTACCGACCATCCATATATACAATTCTTTCGTTACTGGGTGATTGACAGGCAACGTACAGTTGAAACTACTGCTCGGAGAAAGCTAAAATTTTGCATGTAGTTCCCTTGGGGAGTATAAAAATCACTAAAAGGATTTTTTTGATACATTTACGGGAACGGGAAAAACGGTATATTATGCGCGTACGAAGTCGCGAGCAAAAACTAGTACTAACAAATAGGTCTAGTCTAGGTTATCTCTGACCTAGACTAGAGTCAAGAGCAAACCCGTCACAAATTAAAAAATAAAACTGGCCAAGTGCGAGTCGGACTCGCTCACGAAGGGTTCCGTACCATTATCGTAGGTATTATACGATTTATGACGTAATAAAAAAAACTACTTACTAGATCTCATTCGAACCAATTTTCGGTGGAAGTTTACACAGTAATGTACATCATATTTTTTTTTAAGTTTTGTCATTATCTTATTTTAGAAGTTACAGGGGGGGGGGACATTTTACCTCTTTGGAAGTGTCACTCGCGCAAACCATTCAGTTTAGAAAAAAATGATACCAGAAACCTTCATATAATTTTTGAAGACTTATCCATAGATACTCCATACGTATGGATTTGATGAAAAAATTTTTTGTTTCAGTTCTAAGTATGGAGACCCCCAAAATTTATTGATTTTTTTCTATTTTTGTATGAAAATCTTAATGCGGTTCCCAGAATACATCTAGGTACTTACCAAAGAAGGATGCCCATTTTTGATCTGACTTTGTATAGAAATGAAATAAATCTTAAAATTCAGCTTATTGAATTGGATATTAGATACGCTTATCACAATGTTAAAAGAAACGCAGGAATAAAATCTTTTTTGTATTTCTTTATGCTTATTCTACTATATACGATAACCCTTGAGGGGTTAACGTATTACAATGTTTTGAACGCATCTCAACTAGCCTTTTTTACGACGTTCCATTTTACACACTGATACTTGACTATATTCAACTCTGTTTTAGAGTTTTATTCAATCAATAAGTATTTTTTGTTAGTCTTTGTATAATGAAGGAATTAAAAATAACATAATAATTAAATAAATTAATCACGCAGCATATAATTGAGATCGCACGAGTGAAACGGATTTTTTTTGACATTTGACAGTTCTGCAATTGACATCGGCGCAGTCCTTCGTTGTTGTCTATGGTTGTTGTGCTTGCGTTTCGTTGTGTACTGTGCAATTTTGTGTGTGTTTCTTCTCTTTATGACCCTCTTTACCGCCCCTGGACCTCGATATCTTCCTCATCTGACGACCTTTGCTTACCATACCGTTGTAAACATCTTGACAATGCCGCTTATACCAAAAAGTCGACGTATACTTTGCATGAATTGCAACGTATTTTTTGGAATTCGTGGCGTTTCAATCGTAAAAATGACTGTTGGACATTATTTTCTAAACTTAAAGGTAGTCTTTCTACTATACCTTGTAACTATACATGTACTTTCATTTTCAGGTTTTTAAATGTATGGGGAGTGGGCACTGTTCTTTCAACAGCGTAGTTCCTATAGTTTCGGAAAAAAGTGGCTGAGACATACGGACGTTCAGACAGACAGACATGACGAATCTATAAGAGTTTCGTTTTTGCCATTTGGCTAGGGAACCCTAAAAACTGCGAAAGTAACTCTGTTATTCGTGTGTACCTCTTGCTGACCGCAGAACAGGTTAGGATGACATTTAGTATACGAGTAAAATACATCCTGGAATAGGACAGGGTTTTCATGCCTTTTTTTTTAGGGAAGGGAAATCATCCAATGACTCCTCCCGCTCTGGGCGGAGCGAGAGGCAGTGTCAGACTTCTACTGACTAAAACCCATCCATGTTCCTTCAGTGCCCTTTGTGTTCCGGAGCCACGGTATCTCTTTCGAATAGTCCCGCTGGGACTCCGGCAGGCTTCGGCCCTTTCGGGCCCCTCCCATTGCTGACTCTCTTTGAGGCGCGCGTGGAACACGAACGCGCCGTTGACACGGCCTGTCGTCACATGACGGACGGACGGCGAGCTGCCCATAGCTCACCGTCCACAGGCCCGCGCCTACGGTGGCCGCGGCGTCTACCACGGCGGCCGGGACGAGAGGTTCTCTCCCTCTCCCACTCCGCCACCTCCTTCGCTAGCATGACTGCTTCGCAGAAGGAGGTGACGGCGTCCCATTCCGTCTGTCCCCGGACCATGGCTTGGACCAGGCCCGCCCTTGGGTAAACTTTCGGCCTTTACTCAGTCAAGAACTGAACCAAATTAAAGCCAGAACCATCCATTTATTAATGTGGCAACACTCTGTCAGAATAGGTAAGGTTGGCAACCCTAGGTATACCCGACTGTTTTAACTGTGCATATTCAATTATGTTCGTGAATCTACTGGAGCGTTCAGTTAAGTGCTGAAAAATTCTAGGAATAAATCGGGTCCAGTGGCGCGATACTGCAGGTTGGCATGTGGGTATAACACGATTTTGTGATAGCGTTTTGGGTTCCGTAAATCAATTTGTACATTGGATTTGATTAGGTTTTCGTTTAGTAGACAATAATTTGATTGATTGAGTTTAGGTAAGTTTATTGGTTCAGAAGTTATATTTAATTTGCAACTGGTTATAAATAACACTTTAAGGTATATTTTATCGACCTTTTAAAATATATGAGTCTGGCTCAGTAATGCATATTGATAGTTTTGCGTTTTCATCTTTTTATTTAATACAATGAATTGCATCTCACTCGCAAACAAAGTATCAAATTAACATTATTAAGTTTATTCACTTAAAATTTTTAATTTGATATTAAATTAAAAATAGAAATTGAACAAATATTACAACAAAACAAAAATTAGATTTTTATAATAACGCCCACAACTAAAATCCTATCCAACTGTTTTCGAAATAAGTTCGAAAATTAAATTACACTACGCTACCCGATTTTAAGCACTAACATACGTTTGGCAACTCCCCTGAGCATTGAGCCGAAATATGACGCTCTTGTGCACTGGAGGCGGGCACTTAGGTTATTATAGTAACAGTACAGTAATTCTGATATCTGTGTACCAATAATATATACACGTACGTTACACACGTAGGACTCGTGGCTAAATAATAACAGCCGCACAGGTTGATCACCAAGGTTAAGCAATGCTTGCCGGGTTTGGTCTGTGGATGGGTGACCATCTTAACATACCGAGCTTCCTCCATGCCTCGGAAAGCACGTTAAGCAGCAGTTGGTCCCGGCTGTCATTTTGAGATCTATGGCAGTCGTTACGGATAGTCAGAAGCCAGAAAATCTGACATCAGTTTGTCCAAGGAGTACCGTGCTACCCAGGTAATGGGTTGTGGAGGTCTGGAAGGTAGGCTCCCAACTTAAAATACTGGTATTCAGCTAAATCCAGTTTGACTGGAAGCCAACCCCAATATACTTGGGAAAAGGCTAGGCAAATGATGTACGTTACATACGTAGACGATATAGGGTTGTGACTATCCGTCACTCCTAGATAATTAAATACATATTTAATTCGTTTCAAAACATTTCACATGTTGCCAGATACTTGAAGGATCATAAATTGCTGGGCCAGCCGTCCACTTAATTTCGAGAATCACAAAATATGTTAAGTATCTGCTTTTGAAATGTGTAGCATGAGATTTGGTACTCAGGAAATCAATCAATCTTTGTTTTAATGGGAAGCAAACGCGCCATTTGCCAGACGTTATTCGAATGCAATATTTTACGTTAGTGGAAATACGACCTTCTCCTCAATTCGTTAGAGTCGATATTCGTTAGCGGATAACATTATCGACTAAGGCGCTTGTACCTGAAACCCGAGAAATGAACAAAAAGCACAGCACTTATGATGTGCACTTTAACCGGGGTAAAACCCACAGGCACTTTTGGGCTATTATTAAGAAATTGCACAAAAAGCCCAACAGGACGCCGGTCGGTGACGCTCGTGATTTTGGAAAAGCGCGGCACTTGGCGTTTGGCACGGGAAGGAGCCAGAGCTAGGAGAGCCGAGTTAGGATTGATTAGGACTATTTCTCTGAAATCGCTAGACACTGTAGACGATAGGCTAGTGCGCAGACTGATAGTCAATGCCATATGGAGAGATTATGTAGACCCGTTGTATCGCGAGTGCAAGTAGTTAGTATTTATTAGATTAATATAAGTTAGAAAGAATTTAGTATTGAATATTTGTGTGTGTTTGTGCTGGTGTGAATGGGTGAGTCTTTTATTGTTCTAATTTACTCTGGGCTGATATTGTGTTTCATTATACACGGTGACACTAACGGAGCCGCAGGCAAACCTAGTTGTCTATAGGTTGTATAACAGAACAGACAGATACGTGTTGCTAGAGAGTTTGTTGTGCCATTTCTTCTCTCTAGCCCAAACACTAGGAAGTGGCAACGGGTGGGCGCTTTAAGGGCTGTCTATAGGCTTTAAGAGTTGAAGTTCTCAACTATATTTATTTCTTGAGTTTATAACTCTCGATTGTAGTAACTATTTGTATTTGTTTTGATTCTTGAATTTATATTCTCTACCTGCGACCACTGCTTCGGTCAGATACGAACACTGTGTCTTGCAGATGTACTTGTTGTACAGAGAGTGCGCTTCCTGGGGTTGGGTTGACCATATCTATCTTATATTATACAGTCTAAGGACTTAGGGACCATGTCTCTATATTATGAGCATGATGTTTGACGCTCTGCCGCTGGAACTAGTCGCTCCGTTGCTAGACAAGGACAGTCGCACGGTTGCCGCAGGGAAAGCCGCCTCGTCACGTTTACAGTTCGACCGAACTGCTAGGAACCGCGTTCCTTATGAACGTGTGGCCGACACTTTGTCGCTGAAAAGTCGCTGGTGTCACTTAAGGAAGTGTTGCTCTGAGTGCTATGGGTGCAGATGTGAGGTATCGTGCGAGTAACTATTGACCTTATACCAGTTACGCTAGCGTAAAGGTTTCTCACACGATCTATTAATAATTAAAATAGAGTAATTGATTTTCCCTTTGTTATATAGTGAGTTTCTGAAACCATTCCTATTTTATTTCATAACTATGAATTCCTAAGTCTTTCTTTTATATATTTCAATCCAAACTTTGACCTATCAATGTGATAAGGCATTGGATTATTTCATACTTTTGGAATTCACTTCATAAAAGGCGGGAGGATGTCCAGTCTGGTCTGAGTCCTACGGGGACACGCGTTGGTTGGGGCGTGTTTCTCCCCCTTCGGGGGGACCGACCTTATCTATTAGAGTAATTTAGGAAAAGCGAAAATTTTATTGGCCTGGGGTAACTTAGGAACAGTCACAGGGTCTATTGCTTACAGCCAAACACATATCATGTTATCTTGTACGCGTTAACTTGACACCTGCCTCGACAAATTTCGAATGACTTTTTGAGGTTTAAATTAAAATTGAACAATTCTATTTCGATAAAAATGTAAACGCTTTAGCATCACTGGTACCTTTGCGTTTATATTATTGTCATCGAAATACAATTGTTCAATTTAAATTAAAACGTAATTCGAGCTAGGTGCCAAGTTAAGTTACGAGTGCAGGTACTGTAATCTATTTTTCTGTTCTTCTTATCGTGTGGGTACTAAGGTCTAACGATCCCACACACCCTAGTGTCAGAGTTTCAAAGGGTCGCCGCACACAGGCCACTGGCCACAACCACAAACGCCGCCACGAGAAGCTAGACGCAGCTACAAAAGTAGTTGAAGCGCACGACAGCCACTTGTGGCCGGTGGTCGCCACTTGCGGTCGGTGACTGCTGTTTTTTTACCCATGCATGCAGTACTGAGGAAGGGAGAGAGGGGTGCGGAATCGCGCGAGTGGCGTGTAGTGTTTTTCGTTCACGTTTCGTAAAAGCGTTTTTTGGTCGGTGCGGGCCACAAGAAGCGGGCAGCGACGATTGTAGCGTGTGGCGGCCACCAGCGTCAACCGTGTGCGGGGAGTCCATATAAATTGTATGAAAACTACAGGAAATATGCCGGTGGTGGCGTTTTGTGGTTGTGGCCGGTGGCCCGTGTGCGGCGACACTAAACCACCTCAAGGGCTTCTGACATGGTTTAACGAGCGCCATTTGGCGGTCGGGACCAGCGGCTTATACGTGCCTTCCGAAGCACGGAATCATCTTTATATCAGACTAGCTGACCCGCGCAACTTCGTTTGCGTCACATTTTCCATTACTGCTCCGCTCCTATTTGTCTTAGCGTGATGATATGTAGCCTATAGCCTTCCTCGATAAATGGGCTATTTAATACTGAAAGAATTTTTCAAATAGGACCCGAGTACCGAGTAGTTCCTGAGATTACCCCCTACATACAAACTCACAAACAAATGTTAGCTCTTTATAATATTAGTATAGACAATCAGGTGATTCAAGCCTGTAATGTCCTAGCCAATCTGGAAACAACGTTAAAAAGTAAAATAGTATAAAAAGTATGCGTCCCGTGGGAATCGAACCCACGACTAACGGCACATTGTTGTATTGCAACTAAGGGCGGGTTGTTTCACGTTCACTTAACGCACGCGTAAATGTTAAAAATGATGCTATCGTTAATTCAAAAAATGAGTTTCACAATATGTCAGCGTAAACGCACGCAAAAAAAAAATAACGATTACGTTAACAGATGGTTTGAGCACTGGTTTACGTTACTTTAGTTGCGTCAAATAGAACAATACTGTGAACTTTCTTTTAAATTCCTCAATAGCAGTTCTTCTGAAAACACAAAAAAGGGTAGAGTCTAAAAAAAGGTTTAGGTAGGCCACGTGTTATTAACTTGAGCTATTGAGATGAGCAGTTTTTACTAAAATGCTTTGAAAGAACGCTTCTCATTTAACGAACGTTAAATATCTTCCAATATCGTTACTTTTTGATGTGCGTATGTTACATTAACCAACCGGTTGAAACGACTCGCCCTTATAGTCTCATCGTTAAGGCGCTACCACATCAATGGATCGATCGACGTTAGAATGGATTAGTCGACTACTCCAAAAGCTCTATAACACTCGGACGACGGCGATCTAAGTCATAAATCGATGAATGGAACAAGGATCGATTGATTTGTGTGGTAGCACCTTTAGTTTAACTGGCACAGTTTACTTGCTAGTTATTATACAACACAGCTTATTAACCTTTTGCCGGGTATAGGCAATATGGCATGTTGTCTTAAAATCATTAATTCATGTTGCTTGTTCTTTGGTTGGTGTAAAACATTGACGTTAAAAAATGCTAGCATTTCTAAGGATAGAACCATTGTGGTACAGCCCACGCCGCCATTTTTTTCAATGATGCTTCGCACTATCTATCATGCATATTTGGGTAAGAACACTTCAACAAAAGAGAAACATGGTGCCCTTAAGTGTCACATTGCTGAGATATTACGAGGTAAAGTCACCATGTGACAATGATGACTATCATTAAATACTTTACATTAGATTTTCATTGTTATCGCATGGCGACTTTGTGCCCATATAAAATTTCGAACCCCTTTGAAATATTATTTCAACATCTTGGGGTCAAAGTTATTGTATATTAGATCTAGAATATCACTTTTGAAGGAATGCACTCAAATACCAATCACCTAGTATTGTAAAAATATGAGTACTTTTCTGCAGCACTTTGCTGCACTGCAGCAAATTGATTAATTTGGAATAATCGAAATGTTCTTAATCTGTGTGGTTTGATTAGAATACGTCAACTTTTATACAAACGTTTTTTAACTTGTCTATGTTTTGGCTTATCTAAATTAAAACCGTGTAAGCGGCTTATGACGCAATCCTACCGTTTCAAAACTGTGGCTTTAAAAACAAAACTGTTGTATTTTTGTTTGGCTGTGTTAATAACGTAGGCTAAAACTTTAAGTTAAGTAAAGTTTAGTCGAAAGCTAGATTTGGGTCAAATATTTGCCATCGGGTTTATGTACCAAAATAAATGGTGTTTTGTACCTAATGGTACATACAATTTGCTTAGCCTTTTTTAACTAGATGTCAGTTTTATGTAAAAGCCAGAATATCTGACTCCAATTATACCATTTTTTTTAAGTGCTCAACGGCGCTAAAGAAGGTTTTTCTTTAGCGTTGAGCACTTTTCTTGAGATGTGTATAAAACGTTATACTCGCGTCAGGACACGTGACCTGATCGATCTGAAATTCGTAAGATGGATGATTAAAAAATGCACAACGTTAATGTTAAAGTTTTCACTTCTGCTGGCACTCTCGGAGTGCATCCCGTTGTTTTTTATAAAAAAACTAGCTGACCCGTGCAACGTCGTCTGCGTAACATTTTTCATTACTGCTCCGCTCCTATTGGTCTTAGCGTGATGATATATAGCCTATAGCCTTCCTCGATAAATGGGCTATCTAACACTGAAAGAATTTTTCAAATCGGACCAGTAGTTCCTGAGATTAGCGTGTTCAACCAAACAAACAAACAAACAAACTCTTCTGCTTTATAATATTAGTATAGATTTAGCATAAAAAAATTTAGCATGGGAAATCATCAAATGACTCCTCCCACTTTGGGCGAAGTCAGTAGGCGTCTGGAACTTCCTTCTGCTCTGCCCAGAGCGGGAGTCATTTGATGATTCCCCACCCAAGAAAATTGCGGTTGTTTTGCAAATCGGTGAGCGACCAGTTTAGAAACGAACTTTACAATTGATAGGCATACGTTTGACCACTATCTCACCTGATGTTAAGCGATGATGCGGTCTAAGACGGAGCACGCTTGCCTAGAAGTAACCTATGCACTCTTGACTTAAAGACTCCCAGGTTGTAGTTATCAGGAAACATAGACTGAGGCAGGGGATTCCACTTCTTAGCTGTAAGCACAATGAATGTATTCCAAAAACGTTTTGTGCATATAGGTGGGATGTCCACCATGTACCAGACTTAACCATCTCTAAATTGTCTACATGCGGCTACTGTTACGTCTCCGCTCTCTTTGGACAAAAACTTTCTTGCTTTGAAAAAACAAACCAGAAATAGACCTGCGTATAAAGCATGTTTGTTTTTCATCCAGTAATTGAAGTAATAATGTTTGTATTATGTTAATTTGAATGCTTATGAGGGACTATATTCGTTGTTTTGATAAAACACCTAAAATATAAGGAAAACTGTTGTGTTTTTCCCTTTCTTCTGTTTTGATGCAAGAAGTCTCAATAAGATCGATGTAGCGATTCTTGTGGGAGGACATGTCTACTACTACTCGTCATGTAGAACACTCCAACTAAGTTTTCACGGTGATATGTTGAGGGAATAGGCCTTATTTTGTAAATGCTCTTCTGCGAATATCTCAATGTGCAAGTGAGATTTTTACATTGCATTGCAGCAGTGCTATTCTGTAACAACATTTTCGTGTCTCGACAGCGGAATCCGAGGTGAGTTTCAAATTCGTATAAATATAAGACCTTATGATGTGTGAAATAAAGTTCACTTTGTAAGCTAAGTCACTCAGGTGAAGTCGATATCGAAATGGTTATTTACAGAATAGACTAGCAGGTCACACATGCCAGTTGTGATTTTTACGCACCTGGGATTTCTGAAGAACATCATGAGTAGCTATGTTTTTCTTGGGTGTCCTTTCCACTTACACCTGACTATAAAATACTTGTTACGTTAATTGAAAGCAAAATATTTATGGGCTTTATTCTCGTGGCCGCTGACCTAATTATTCGTAACAGGATCAGTTAATAATGCTCATGAATAAAGAGTGGTTTCCATTAAAAGTATTAACTGTGGTAATGGTGTATTAAGGAGACTCGATGTTATGGGTATATTGTCTATATCTCGAGGAGTTTTAAAAATGTACAACTGCTACTTCTAACTGAAAACGGCGATAAAAGCAGGGTAATTTTCCAGAACATTTTAGAAGAATGATGTGTCAATATGACACAACTTTTTTTTAAGGATGAGCAATCATCAAAGGACCCATTTCGCTCTGGGTGGAGCGAAAGGCTGTGATTCGATCAAATTCCGCAACCCTGGCACATTTACCCCGATTTTACCGATATAGTGCTATCAGACGGAAACTTCAATGGGATTGTGTCCTGAAAAAATCGAATTAGTCCGTCAGTTAGATTATCAAAAAATATTTGACCCGTGTTTTTTTTTTGTTACGGGAACCAAAATTGACGAAGTTACGACGCTTTTAAAATTCTCAATACGTCACACCTTTGCATAATTTTTACTGAGTCGTGTCGTCACGAACCCCCACTCCCGAGTTTTGATGCGTTTTATCTTTGCCAATATTCATAAATTTACAAAAAAAAAAAAATACGTGTCCATTATTTTTCAATACTCTAACTGACGGACTAAATAGTTTTGCAATTTGTGGATGATAGAATCTAGCCTATTGCACGTCAGATTACGATTCTCAGTCACTCTATAAAAGTAATCCGTCTTCATACAATTTGTTTAGGTACGCCATATGAAGTTTTCAGGAAACGTTTATTTCACCTTCATCACCTTATTTTATATGAAAACGATCAATCATGGTGTTAAACAGCCTTGCTCGAACTTGATTGATATTGATCGACTTCGCCATAGAAACGTTTGGGCGCTTTTTGGGGTGTCGATATTTTTGGGTTATTTTTGGGTTGGGCTCATGTAGCGATAGGCAATTTTGTTTTGGATGGGAAATCACCAAATAACTCCACTCACTCTAGGCGGAGTGGAAGGGAGTTTCAGACTCTTACTGACTATTGACTAATACCCACCCGTAATCCTTTAAATGGCCTTTGCGTTCCAGGGGGGCTACTTTATAAGCCCCGAAGTCCGTAGTTTCGAGCTTATTCTACTCCGTATCACGATTAGTCCCGAAACTGAACTAAGAATTATTGAAAACACAATTTGACAATGATTTTCAAATCGTGTTGCCGTTAATTCTTAGTAGTTAGGTGATACGAAGAAGAATACGCCCGCAACTAAACCCGAAACTACGGACTTTGGGATGAGAGAGTAGCCTCTCTGAGCCGTGGTAACTCTTTCGCACAAATTCCACAACTAGTAATGGGCCTAGTCTTGTTTTTAAATATAGTGGACGTTAGTGAAACACTAGCTTATTCCCGCGATTTCTATTCTTTGAGCTTCACAGTACAGTCTTGCTCCTAACTAAAATTAATATTCAGCCATGGTGTGGGTGTCAATCTGTGAAAGAATTGTCTTAACCGATAAGAACTTTAAGAAATTATCTCGTAATAATAGGAGCAAACGATTTAAACTCGTTATTATACACAGACATACAGACATATACTTATACAAACACAATTTTCATGATATAAATAATTATGACATTTTGCCAGTGTTCAGTACAAAAAAAAAACAGCTCGCAAACATTGCATCTTTTAAAATTAAAATGATAAAATATAACTATGCATTTTCTTTACCAGAAAATTGACCTTGCAACTAATATAAAGACAAATCATATTACCGTAAGGAACTAACATTATCCACAACAACAGAGAGCAGTGAAAGTAAATGCAGTTGCTATCGAATTTCATGAGAAACGTCTGTTGTTCTACCAACAACGTATGTTTGTTTTTGAAAATGCACGGAACGATGATCAAGGCAAACAATATCACGTTGCGATCACACAACTTTAGTAGCGTACCTATTCTTTGTAAAATCAGAATTTAATTATTATTATTATTATTTTTTTTTACTTTCTCGGGCCCCTGGAGACCCGGTCCTTTGGTAGGCGTACGAGGGGCCGAAACCAACTCGCAGAAGCCCCGTTACACATTTCAAATGTAATGGGGCACCAACCGGCGATTATCCCTGTATGCACTGAAAGTATTCCCAAGGACAATCCCCGGTTAGAGCAGTACTATTGCAGAATATGGAAACAAAAAATGAAACGCTATGGGTTTGGGTGGCTTAGTGGAATGATAATCGTTTATTATAGAACTATTGGCCCCTGCCTGACCACTAACAATATACACGGCTTTTAAATGGCAGGGGGTGACTTGCACACTCAATGAATGGGCCCCCGAAAACGGTCGCTAGCACAAAGTGACGTAGCCAAGGGGGCAACATGGCCTGAGGTGCTAGAGGAGTGGAGAGGTATACCACGGCTATCAGGACAATCCCGGAAGTGCGGTCAAGATCCCTACCAGCATCTTACTGGATTATACGTCCTTCTCCCGAGCACGTATGCTCTAGCGAATCTCCACTCAGACCGGCCAATTAAGGCAAGGAAGAGGTGGGAGCTCTGTTCCTCGTCAGTTTTCACTCTGGCCAGCCAATGAAGGCAAGCCGTAGATGAGGAACAAGACTTCTCCCGGGAGATAAGGTTCGTGGGGTCGCTACTGCCCAACAGTTCGCCACAAAACTGCCTTGCGGATTGTATCTCTCTTTGTCTGGCCCCTCACCCTAGGTATGACCTAAGGTCCATCGGGACGCGCAAGCCCCACCACGACGTCAACGTAGAGATACTGCGGTAGGGATTATTATTATTATATATATATATATATATATATATATATGTAGGATCAGGAGAGCCGAGGGGTATATCGTCAGGGTTTGTAGTTCCCATTTTATTGGGATAAACAAGACTGTATAACTAGATACAAAGCTTTATTACAGTAGGCAGTAATTAAAACACAATACAAAAGGTACACAATATGAATGTTAAACAGAAAAAAGATTAAGCAGGTAAAAAGGTATTAAAACAGTAAGGCGAACAGACTTTTAGGGTCACAGTTCGTATAGTGGCCAAGCCACCCAAACACAAAGTGTATCAAATACAGCTGTGTACAAATGTGCAATATACAGCAGCGTTGTACTAAGTAAACCGACAGTTTTGTCGGGAGTACTTAATAAATTAAGTTACGATTTATGAGACAATAATTGATAGTAAAAACACTCCGATTAGTAATACGAAAATCAATTTCTAATAAGATTTGGTGACTACCCACTATTGTGATTGACAACCAACTCCGACACGGCCAGAACTGACGTTCTACACGACCTCGTGTGATCCTGAAAAATAAAATCTCTTGTGAATATCGATCGGCCTTTCTGACAAACAAAAGCCTTAACAAATGGTATGTTGAAAAGAAAAATCCTGAGTTAGCTAAATCAAAAATTATTATCAATAGTAGTTGCATCGCAACCATTCAAGATTACCATACTGTTACTGACAATACATAGCTCAATTTTATTAAAGTAGAGACATAGTCTCCCAGCCGAAATCACACCATGGGATTCGACAAGTAATTTGGAGTCAAATAGACAACCCGCATAGGCGTCAACATAGACAACCCGCATAAGCGTCAAGAACAACATTCAAATCCAGGAGTCAACATAGACATCCGATTAAGCATCAAACTATACAAGATTCAACATAGACATCTTGTCAATTCAGGTATAGTATGTCAGCAGCAGAGGAATCATCATCAGTGTCAGTATTGACATCATCACTAACAGTAACTGGACATTCAGGCATTTTTCGTACACGATCATTGGCATATTTGTAAATTCTATTGGTACTCAAAGATTTTAACAAATATCTATCACCATCTAATAGTTCTAAAATTTTATAGGGACCTTTAAATTTAGGGTCTAATTTAGTCTGGTTTCTTTCTTCATTAGCTATAAGCAGAAAATCTCCAACTTGAAACTTTTTCAAAACAGCTTTAGTCTTATCATATCGGGCTTTGTCGTATCTATCTCCTCATTGTCAACAGTCATCAAACCTAAAGGTCTAGCAACTCGTCCAATCAATAAGTCTAAAGGACTAAATTTAGTAACCAGATTAACTGTGCAATTTAGAGCGATTTGAACGTCTTCAATGGCATCTTGCCATGAGCGCTCACTGGTCTCAACGGCGGTAAGCATACTTTTTAATGTTTTCATTATGCGTTCAACCTGCCCATTAGCCCTACATGCACCAGTAGCTATTAAATGCAAAGCAATATTATGGGAATCACAAAATTCTTTGAAGTTTTTGCTAACAAAACAGCGACCTTGGTCAGCTATAACCCGAGAAGGTGCTCCAAATAAAGAGACACTAGACTTAAGGGCTTTAATGCAATTTGATGCGTCAATCTGAATTTTACCCGAGTTAGATTTGGAGATTTTACATGTGATACAGTTATCTACGAATTTTCTAACATATCTAGCCATCTTATCAAACCAGTAATGCTCATAGACCTTTTCAAGTGTTTTATCCCATCCTAAATGCATGATTGCTTCATGGATGTGGTTTATAACAGACCATCTAAAAGCTCTTGGTACAATAGGTAAGCAACGAGTTTGTCCATTACGTTGTATTTTACGGTACAAGGTTCCTGATCGTAATTCATAACTTTGGGCAATATCAGGGGTTAGAGAGTTATTTTTCAGATAAGAAACGATTCCTAAAATCTCAGAATCACGCTGTTGTAATATCAACGCGTTTCTGTTCTATTTTGTTGATTGATTGTGGAAGGGGGTTTCTAGAAAGAAAGTCTACGTGGTTCATATATCTGCCTTCTCTATACATAATATCAAAATTATAGGCTTGTAGAAAAGCCCACCATCTATGTACTCGGGGAGTTAAATCAGCTTTACTGCGCGAGGCTTTAAGGGAATTACAGTCAGTAACAACAGTAAATTTATGTCCTTGCAGATAATGGTGAAAATGTTTAACTGCGTTAACAACGGCTAAAGTTTCCAACTCATAAGAATGATATTTACTTTCAGTTGCAGTCGTTCTTTTTTTTTTATCAACTTTTTGGAAAAAGAATGGCACCGTAACCATCAGCACTAGCGTCAGTATGTAATTCGATGGGATATTCAGGGTTATAAATAATTAAAACTGGTTCATTAGTAAGGATTGAAATCACTCTTTGCCTAATTTTCTCATGTTCATCAGTCCACTTAAAAGTATGTTTAGTAGTAGTTAAGAAGAACAAAGGTTTCATAATTTGTGAAAAGTTCTCTACAAATTTTCTAAAATAGGATGCAAGACCAATGAACTGTCTCAACTGGTGAATTGTTTTGGGCAGAGTTTAATTTAATTAATGCTTCTATTTTTCGAGGATTTGGGCGAAGTTCCCCAGAAGTGATTTCGTACCCAAGATATTCTACCCTACGCTTTAGAAAAGAGCACTTGCTAAGATTTAATGAAAAACCTGCTTTGGTCAATGATTCAAGGACTTCTTCTAGTCGATGTAAACCTTCACAGGGATCTCTACTTGGCACCATGATGTCATAGATGTAAATAATCACGTAAGAATGGACTAAGTTACCTAATGCATTAGTTACAGCACGTTGGAAAACACTAGGAGCATTTCGTAATCCGAATGGCATAGCCAAATATTCAAATTGGCCATCGGGTGTTACAAAGGCAGTAGCCTCAATGCTATCAGGGTGAATAGGTATCTGATGAAACCCAGAAGTACAATCAAGGCAAGTGTAAAAGTTAGCACCGCATAACCTTGCAATTTGGTCAGCAATAAGAGGCAATGGAAACCTATCTGCTACAGTATTACTATTAAGCTCACGGTAGTCTACGCACAGTCGATCAGATCCGTCGCGCTTTTTTTATCAATAAAATAGGACTTGCAAACGGAGAGCAACTAGGTCTAACTATTTGAGCGTCAATTAGATAATTAATTTTGGAACGAACTAACTGCCTTTCGTCAGGAGTAAGTCTGTATGGTCGGCGATGGACCGTCTTATGTGGATCAATGAGGCGTAAAGTTCACCTGATGTGACTCGAGTTCGTGGTAGTCCCTTTGCAAAAGCATGACAATATTTTTGAAGTAATTCCACCAACTGGTTTATACTCGGATGGAATATCTGTATCAACATCGTGAAAATTCAAGGTCTTAGGAATAGAGCACTGATCAATAATCTTAACTTTTGTAATAGTAAGACTTGATTCAGTCATGTTAACCGCAAAACCTAATTTTAATATCTCACGGCCTATCATGATACTATGGCTTATGTAGGCATCCGGTATCACATGAAACAGTATCTCCAAATGGTAACCATCTATTTCTACTTCAGTCAGAATTTGTTCGGTACATATTATGTTAGAATTTCCTATTCCCATTATATTGACAGTACAAGAAATACGTTTGCCAGACAACTTTTCAGCACATGTTTCAGTAATAAGAGAACATTCAGCCCCAGAGTCATAACAAAATGCAAACGACTCACCAGATTGCCGTAGAACACCAGTGATAGGTCGTACATCACAAGCTTCAACTCGCTTCACGGATGATTGGCTGCTCGAAGGCTGACTCCCGGTATCTTCGCTGGAACCTCCCGGCCGCCTTCCGGTCGCCTTTGGGCAGCGAGGAGCGACGTGTCCGGACTCCCCACAGCGGTAGCAGACGATTTTCTTTGCCGGACCCTTTTGTGATCAGGAGAGCCGAGGGGTATATCGTCAGGGTTTGTAGTTCCCATTTTATTGGGATAAACAAGACTGTATAACTAGATACAAAGCTTTATTACAGTAGGCAGTAATTAAAACACAATACAAAAGGTACACAATATGAATGGTAAACAGAAAAAAGATTAAGCCGGTAAAAAGGTATTAAAACAGTTAGGCGAACAGACTTTTAGGGTCACAGTTCGTATAGTGGCCAAGCCACCCAAACACAAAGTGTATCAAATACAGCTGTGTACAAATTTGCAATATACAGCAGCGTTGTACTAAGTAAACCGACAGTTTTGTCGGGAGCAGGGGAGCTCTGTATCGAGTCGAATCCGAAGACCGACTGACGAGCTTACCGAGTGTAGGCTGTTTTATAGGACGATGTCCCCACTTTGCAATCCCTCCACGACAATTCTGTCCGTTGACGCACGGAAGTACGTCACGCGTTTACTAAATACAAAATGTGCTAAATTTAATAAGATTTACATTAGAAAATAATCAAATTATACAAGAATAATTGTCGTAAGTAGACAATAATGAAAATACAAAGTAAATCATTTTAAAATTAAAGCAACATGCCATCATATTCATCAACTGTCATACACAAAACTAACGTTCACACTTATCGAAATAAGTTGCCAAAAATCAACTAGTAGTACTTAATAAATTAAGTTACGATTTATGAGACAATAATTGATAGTAAAAACACTCCGATTAGTAATACGAAAATCAATTTCTAATAAGATTTGGTGACTACCCACTATTGTGATTGACAACCAACTCCGACATATATATTAGTCTATGGGTCTACCCAGCGTTTTCTCAGCTACGTGGGCGCACCGTTGAAACGGTATGTATCTAGCGTTCGTTTGTTCCCTTGCTGTATCGTACGGCGTAAACACTTCATGGAAGGTACCTATCAGTTTCTGAAAAATAACAAAACTACACGTTTTCTTAGCTTTTACATTTCACAATTCAAAATGTGTATTTGTTGTAATAATACAAATGAAATTCCTAATTTGCGTTCCATCCATTCTAGCTAGAGCCGCCTCGCTTCCCCCTAATCCGCTTAGTTCCTAAATCGGCCGTCAGACTCCGAACTTTGTGTCACTTGTCCTTAGGTACTGTAAGCTTGCGCTTCATCACACAAATTCAGACCGCATAAAATACCTAAAGTCAGAAGTTCGGTGCGCCTGCAAGCAGGCAGCTAAGCACCAGAATGTTACTCAAAGCAACTCCTATCTGACCGTAGATTAAGATCGGTGTCAGATTTTCTGGCTTCCGACTATCATTACGACTGTCAAAAATTTGCAAATGACAGCCGGGGCCATAGAGTGCCTGCCCATTTTTGCGGAGCGAGGCATCGGAGCGGAGAAACGGAGAAATATTAACCAGTCATGCTATTCAAAATGTCAGTCAGTGACTCACGTGGGTCGGAGATTTTATGCAAATCTATGGTTAAAATTTCTCCGTTTCTCCGCTCCGCTGCCTCACTCCGCACAAATGGATAGTCACCCTTAACCTCTCAACCTGGGCAAGTTTTGCTTAATCTTGAAGTCCGATCCAAGCGCCTGATCTTACCTAGCCACGAATTTCCACACAATAGTCAATAATGTGTATTCTTTTACAAAACACGTTCCAAATTATAGTTCCATTGCCATTCATTTCCTTACGCCACCAATAAAAGCCATTCCATGTATTCCAATCTACCCTCCAGAGACTAGGTTTGAGAATAAATAAGTAAATAGCGTTCCCATAATGTGGGTAGTTCGTGTTCTCGTTAGGCCGAGGGGTTGGGGAAGCGATAACGTCATTAACAGCTCAGACGCGCCCGTGAGCGGTCGTCCCTACTTCGGCGATGAATATTAATGTATGCAGATACGAGTAATATGTGATACACGAGTTTGTGGTTCTACGATTCAATTTGTGACCCGTTTATGTTAGTTCTGATAATTTATGAAATGATTCCCTTAATGTTCTGATTTATGATGAGTTTTGATATTAGTAATACCTAGACAACATAATATCACGACACACTTAACAAGCATCTTCTCATCCATCGCTTTCCTTCAGGCGTGATTGTGGTCAAGAGCAAGCAAAATAAAAATATACGAAGCAATACTGCAAATATCATTCCTCATGTATGTTTTCTTAATTATAGCGTGAAAAAAATAGCAAACTCAAAGCGAATGTATAAAGGTGTGAATGATGAGGATTTTTTTTTAATTTTTGACCTTGTTTTATTTCTTGATTTTACTAACCTATAAAAGTTTGATTTTGAATTGGCTGATTTTTTCTTTGTTGGGAATTTGTTTGCGCATTAATCGTGTGTATTATTGTTGCGCATTCCAATGCCTCGGAAAAACGGGGTAAAAATACAAGGACTGTCGTGATTTTTACCCAAAAAAACATGTGAATCCCAAAACACAACATAATCATCATCTCCTTTGTTTCAAGGTCCAAACAAACCTAACACCATACATTTTACCTTAATTAACTGTTTCAGTATGAATCAGCGGGTGGCCCCGAAATAAGCGTTGTTTCATAACGCCGACCATTATCCTTTGTTCATTAAAACTTTTCGCACTCATCGCAGTTTACATTGCCGCGTGGCCCGGAAAACAGCGGGGGCGATCAGCGGGGCTTTAATGAAAAAGTGAGAATGTTTAAGGATTTTGAAATGGGTTTTAATATTTCTAACACTATGCCTGTATTTGTAGAATGTAGGTAGATTGAGTGGGTTCATTTCAGATTGTGTAACATGGTATAAAATGTACACGTTACTTTATCATTGCGAATACTGTGTAGTCTTGGTGCATTGTGCATTGTAATAGTATCTAGTTAGGTATGTTTTAAGACAACAACATGTGGATATGCTTCTGCTGCTTTTAAACAGAAATGTTCCGTGAATCTTACCCTCGATCCAATAGCAAGTCGACACAAGGCCGACTTTTGTCTGCGCAAACTTAGTGCACTTGACATTTTTATTGTTGCATTTGACATCGGTGTGCTAGACATTTTTATTCAGACTTGGCCGGTCCACTGTAGTCATGCTTACCCCAACCTTCTTGATGCATGACATTTTGATTGGAGTCTTCAGTATAAACGATCAATTGATAGTAATGTCTACTTACTTACGGAGTTCCGTTTAAAATAACTATAGCCGTTAAAAAGTAAGTAATTAAATTCGTTGTTTTAGAGGCCCCAACACAGCCTCCCCAGTGTTTTCCATTCTAATATCTGAATATAAAAACTGTAAATAGAAGTTGCTCCGACTTTAATAACTCCCAATGGAAACGTTCAACACAGTGAGTAGAAATTTCTCTCATAATAATGTGGTTACTTTTTATACCCCACGCACAGAAATAATAAGGAAAAGATGGCGGAGCTAATTTATTAAAGTGTTTATTATTATTTAGTTGGCATAATAAGCGAGGTGACCTGGTTTGAATACTGGTGAGAAGATAGTGATTGTTTTGAAATCTGAAAAGAATCATTGTGGAGTTTTCAAAAGCACTGACTTATGGTTAAGGAACTGCCAGTTTTGCAGGTTTTGTTCGAAAGAGACACCGCGGCTCTGAAATGCAAAGGGCATTAGGAGGAACACGGCTGGGTTTTAGTCAGTAAGAGTCTGAAACTCCCTTCCGCTCCGCCCAGAGCTAAAGCCATTTGATGATTTCCCATCCTTAAGAAAAATGATTAAGGAAAGGAAGACTTCAAGAAAACTTGAGGTTAAGCAATGTGTAGTGTATGTTCCATAAGCTTCTGGTAGTGGAGTTTCTCACGGGTAGACATGTCTACCCACGAGGCAAGTTTTGTCCAAGTGGGTTGCCAGCGCTTTTCAGTGCTGGTCCGCGGAGGTAATTGGCTCTGGTAGTCTCCATACTGTCTGGCGAACCAGCGGTGACAAGCTCCGAACGGCGCCGACAATATCCAACCTACTCCGATCAGCGCTGGGCCCGTCATTTGCTAACTAAAACCCATGTATGTTCCTTCAAATTCCCTTTGCGTTCCAACAAAACCCGCGAGATCTCAGTTACCCGGAAGTCATAAGATGAAATAGTTTTTTCACGAATAGGTAGGTTTGCATATTATAAGAGATCGTAATAAAAGATCATCTCTGACAGACAGCACCAATCTTTTTCTAACAACCACAATAATATTTCTTTCTTTCCTAAACGCCAATCTTTATCTTTTCTGAAACAAGTTTCACGCACATCAGAAAGTTGTCAAAGTTCTGGCAGTACTGAATACTCTAGAGAATTTATTAATATTGAGTTTACGTCCAAAAGCTGCCACTTGGGGGCAACAGTAGGGTTGCTACCTTTTATAATTATTATTGTTGTTTTTGTAATTATTTGTTCGTCAAACATAGACCACACTTTTCATAAATCGTGGTGGTCAATAACATTTTTTTTTGTTTTTTTATAAAGGAATCATTATTTTGGTATTTTTAGTTTTGATTCAATGTTTGTTACAAAATTATTCTTAAGGTCGAGTTTTCAGTCACTAGATATTTTTTACCCGTAGAATAACGAACTTTTTTGGGCAGTCTTATAACAAATCTTACATACATACATACATACTACATACATATAAATAAAATTGGAGTGTCTGTTTGTAATATTGAAATAACCGTTTTTTACTACATGTATATGAATATTTATACGGTACATACACCAAAATATTTTTTTTACAATGTTTGTCTGTCTGTCTGTCTGTTTGTTCCGGCTAATCTCTGAAATTGGTGGACCGATTTTGACGGGACTTTCATTGGCAGGTAGCTGATGTAATAAGGAGTATCTTAGGCTAAGTTTATTTAAAAATAAAGAATCGACTGTTAGGCGGAACGAAGTTCGCCGGGTCAGCTAGTAACAAATATAGCCGTAGAAGATAATTTTTATACAAAGCTGTCAAACTGTCATATTTATTTGTCTTATTATAAAATGGAAGTTGTAGTAGTTTAATCTTATTATGTCCAATGCCTGTGTATGTTTTAATAACAATGATTTAAATTATGTCAAAGTTGATAGGCTTTTGCTTGCCAATTAAAAGTTTCACATCACAAAAAATGTACCTAATGAGTTGTTAAAACTCTTAATATAAAAAAAAACTCTGTTATGTTTCAAATGCTGTTGTCAGTATCAAAAGTTTGACTCGCATTCCGCATTTCGATACAAGTTTTTTTCACGTATTACGTGAGTTACATTTGGTTTCTTCTCCTTTATTTTGATACCAATTACAATGATAAAATACAAAGGACATTTCTACGCGTCCATACATCGTTCGCTTCAGAACCAACAGAGACGTGAATTTACTATCTGCGTTTTAAATAATGCATGTTCGACTGAAACTTAATTAAAATCACGGAAACTTCTCAGAATTGGTAAATATCCAAAATTATTTCGGATTTTGAGGTTATAATTATAATTGGTATTTTTAATTGTTGCCAATAGAAACATACCAAATGAGCAGCGTTTTGCTTTCGCATCTCAATCGCAATCTATCAAAAACAGCTGTCATATTATCCGAGTGAATACAAGAGGGCCATTCTTAATAATAAATAACTATCAAATATCCCTTTATTTTGAAAAAATATTAGAATTGGCCCTCTTGTATTCACTTTCATTGGCAAGATGAAAAGAGCTCCCATCTCAGTCAGAAACAAAAGATGTGCGCATCAAAATTAATTGTCAGTTTCGTTCCTCTTTTGTTCAGCTTGTTCAGGAGTATCAATGTATCTACATGTGACGTCATCCGGCTTCCATGAAAGTCAATAGGTATCGGCTTTCTCATCAAACCTTGTATGCGGAATCGAATTTGCAAATATTGATCTTTGGTATTTAGATTTCGTCGAAGACTGTCAAAGTATTTTACAAAGGAAAGTGACATGATAATTTACACAAATTAAGGTAGAATTTAATGTATTCTAATAATACAGTTTTTTTTTGTAATATTGTGAATGGAAATGCTCTCACGTCATAGGTAAGTGACGTTTTTATTTATTTATTTCAACTGTAAATAACACCAATACGATGTTACTGTCACCGGAAAATGTCAAACACCGTAAGATTGTAAAATATCGCGTGAAATTGTAAAATATTTTTTTCTAAATAAGACACGGAAGTATTAGAAACTATTGAATATTGTTGCGATAAATTATACACTTAACGATTTTTTCATAATAATCATCATCATCTGCCTAGCCTTTTCACAACTATATTGGGTTCGGCTTCCAGTCAAACCGGATTCAGCTGAATACTACGATTTGATCACAATAAATCGAGAAATTATAATCCAATCAAGATTTATCTGCCATATTCCGATGAAGTGGGCTGCCATTGTGAGACGGCTGAATTTATTATATGTATATAAAATTATATTAAAGGAAAATCACACCACGAAACGTGATTCTTTCGGTCTATTATAGTTACGGAACCCTTCGTATGTAAGTCCGAATTGCAATGACCGTTTTTTTGCAATTACACATTTCACATTAACTCGGAGAGCCCAAAACCCTCTAAGTTACAACTCTATTTTTCATAAAACCTCCAAACTAATAAAGAAAACAAAAACCCATTTTCCATATTCTTGGCAGCCCTAAATACCAGTAGCTGTGTTACTTCACATTGAACCGCAAAGTTTCTGCCCCCGGGATGTGTTATATCATAAACTAGCGCCACACACGGATTTTAACGGAACTATTTTTGACTTACACCGCCCCAGATTTCAAAGTTAACTCATTTGTTTTGATGGCTTGAAAAAGGTTTCTAGGAATTTTGGGTATGAATTATTATAATTGCGTTAAATATACATTTATGTTACCCAAAGGGCTTTTGACTACTTTTGTCTGTCTGTCTGTCTGTTCACGATAAACGCAAAAAACGATTTTCATGCTGTTTTCACCAATGGATACGAGGAAGGTTTATGTATATAATTTGGTAAGTGGGCGAAGCCGGGGCATCAGCTAGTCTAATATATAAAAATCTCGTGTCACTGTGTGAGTGGAAGAAAAAAAACGTGTTGCGCTGACTCCAAGTAACATGGGTTAAGGGCAGGATGATGATGATGGAACACGCCATAGTAAGGGGGCCCGGTCACGATATATTTCAACTTTTATTTTTATTTCAACTTTATCCCTCAAGTTCTCAATAATATTTAATAGGATACAATAAAAAATGTACGAGTGGATGATATAAAAGGGTTACGTAAAAAAATGTTCCATTTTAATTTTTCATGTGTGACCTTGCCGTTGTCATTTGATTTTAGGGTTTCATTTCAAAAGGTTTTCATGTCTTAATTGGCACAAATACAGATGTAAGTGAGGTACGTCTACGGGTCAGGGGGCCTACTTCCAAATCCCGAAGTCCGTAATTTCGGATTTTTTTATGTGAGTATTAATAAAAAAAATTATAAAAAATTTCTTAAGTTTTATTGTTTTAAGTTTTTTTTTAATATTTTACATTTTTCTCTGACATTTTTAATAGACATTGTTAATTATTATTATTATTTACTTGTAATTTTAAATTTGCAATTTATTTTTTAATCTGACATTGTATTTATATTATTTCTTATTTACAATTTACAATTTAATGAATAGTGTCAGTTCACACCTCGTCATGCGATACTTATTATTGAATTCTGTGATTATCTGTAAGTGTTGCTGCACTATATGATTTTTGTAAAAAGTGCTTGTTATATTTAATGTGTATGCAATGTTGATGATCCTAATAAATAAATAAATACTATTGATAGGCGTACGTTTGACCACTATCTCACCTGATTTTAAGCGATGATGCGGTCTAAGGTGGAGCACGCTTGCCTAGAAGTAACCTATTCACTCTTGATTTAAATACTTCCAGGTTGTAGGAAGAATGACAACACGATTAAACTGTAACTGTCAAATCGAGTTGTCATTCATTCTTAGTGGTTAGGTGATACGGAGTAACGGAGTAAAAAACGCCAACAATCAAGGCTAAAACTATGGACTTTGGGCTTAGAGCGTAGACCACCAGTTGCACTGCAAGGTGCACTTGGTCGATGTCCCGTCTAGTCGAACTCGGCGATTCTCTTCCACATTTATTTTGCACACAGCCAAAGCTAAAAAAAACTCTCTACCAGTGTCTGCGTTACCTTCCACATGTAACCCGCCTTTAAAGCAAGAGTGCACAGGCATATTCTAGGCTGAACGCTCGCTCCATCATACACCTCATTCATCGCTGTCCATGAGGCGTGATCGAGTTCAAGAGCAAGCCCATGCCTCAATATTAAAAAAAAAAGTAGTTAATATCCCGAAAGTCAGACATTCAGTCTACCATGTGGTGTTACCAAGTAACTCAGTTGTGGAGGTCATCCCTTATTACTTCCATAACTGAGTTCATAGTCGGTTTATGTAAAGACTTTGCGCGGAATGTCGTACTCATAAAATTAATTGGCAATAACTCGTGACCATCAAAATGATGGGTGTATGGACATGGGAAATCGTCAAGTGACTCCTTTTGCTATGGGTAGGAGCAGAACGGAGTGTCAGACGTTAATTGATTTAAATCCTTCCTTTTCAAAATGCCCTTTGCTTTCCAGGGCTGCGGTGACTCTCTCGAACAAATCAAATTCCGCAACTACCTAACCCATTCTGTTCCTATATACCAAATTCTTTCTATATCCATACAGCCGTCAAGGTTAATTGATTGAAATCACATTTAATACGTTATCACACACAATCTTTTTTTAATTTTTAAAGTCAAAAGTCATTTATTCAAATTAGGCTGAGTGCCAGCACTTTTTGAACGTCAACGTTTACAAGTAGACAGTCTCCCAAAACGCCCGCACGTCACCACTTCCTAGTGTTTTAGCTGGAAAGAAGAAGTGGCCACCAAACTCCCCAGCAACACATATGTCTGTTACGTTAAAAGAACTTGCATTTATACAATATTATAACAAAGAAAATAATAAAACATGGCGTACAACCTTAAAACTAAAAGATTTTAAGCAGACAGACATGAGTAGATCTAATAATCGTAATGCAAGTGACACAATCCTTTGAATTAAATACCATTATCTAAAAACGTTCAAAATCTCTTGTCTAAGATTTTTAAAGGTGCCCTTGATTTCTATGCTACACAATACTTCAAAAACTTGGTAATTTAAAAATTTCTTTGAACTTTCAATGATAAAATGATGAGATAAAAGATTGAAATTCTTTTAGACAAGGCATTTTAATTTTGATTTGATTATTTTGGATAATTTAAGGGTCAGGTCACACCCACCTAACACGAGCATGATTGCAGAGATTTTTTATTCGTTGTGATACACAACACGGACGAAGCATCGATGCATCACGTTGTGTTTGCACCACGCTACGGTGCGACGCGCCTCGAGGCGCAATAGGGAATTATGCATGAAAAAAGTATTTATGGTCTGAACAGTTTATCTAAAAGTATAGTCGTCGTGTAATTTGACGTCACATTACGTATCAGACTTCTCTTTCTAACTGTAGTCTTTGAAGCTTTATAACTTTATAAATGATGAAGGTATTAAAATAAAATACTTATTAGCTCTAGTAAAAAATCATGAAATTATTTTTTAATTTCATAATTTTTTACTAGAGCTAATAAGTATTTTATTTGACGACGCCGGGAGTGTTTTTGTGTTAATTCTTTTACTAACATGTCTGGTCAACGCAAATAACTCATAACTGAATAGATTTATACATGTGGAAGCTTGTAATTGGCAAATGTCTCTACTCATGCAGATAAATACAAATACAAAATCCTTTATTTCAAATAGACCAGTTTACAGGCACTTTTTAACCGACTTCCCAAAAAGGAGGAGGTTATCAATTCGGTTGTATGTTTTTTTTTTTTTTTTTTTTATGTTTGTTACCTCATAACTCCGACAATTATGAACCGATTTGAAAAATTTTTGTTTTATCTGAAAGGATATGCTTGCAGATTGGTCCCATTTAAATTATATCGACATCGGTTACGAACTTTGGATTTTAAATCGAAATAACTGGAATTCGACTATTTAGATGATTCTTTGATAATCGAAATTGCGTATTTTGCTTTTCTGCGATTTGGCAGTGGTGTTGTTAGGTGTGGGGCACCACTAAAAAGTGAAAAATAAAAAACTTTTTACAAAAAAATACAACCGACTTCCAAAAAAAAACACTACAAAGTAAAAAATAACTTTAATTTCGGAAGTCGGTGTCAAAATACGAAGAAACTAACAAAAACACCGACTTCCGAAATTAAAGTTATTTTTTACTTTGTAGTGTTTTTTTTTGGAAGTCGGTTGTATTTTTTTGTAAAAAGTTTTTTGAATAGTCAAGGTCTGTCTGTCAAATAGATGAAGCTAATTCTGCCGTGCTAGCGACAAGAGCAGCAAATCTGCAACAAAATACACTCACTGACCCTGTCTCCAGCGCGGCAGATGCACATTCAAAAGATTATTATATTATTAGAGTATTATATAGTGGTGATATTTAAGTTTGTTATAGTCTGTATGTATTTTTTTAAATAAAATCCTAACCATTTTTTTTGCAAAAGGGGATCAGCTGATTTATTTATTCATTTTATTTCTTTAACATAAAACAAAATGAATAAATAAATCAGCTGATCCACTTGGCAAAAAATGGTTGAGTTTTTTTAGAATACGAATTTATAGAATTTTATCATTCTTCGCTCAAATGGTAAAATATAAAATAATCATGAAATTCTATCTATTCGTATTCTAAAATATCTCAAATATTAATGCAAAGGTTATAGTCAGCTAATGGCTATATCAGGCTGTACCTTTTATATCCGTCCATACATACGTGATGAGTCCGAATAGCTCACAAGGGACTATATTTTTCATCCTGGGGGTATTATCTCTTGGGATTACATTTTTTTTGTTTTACTATTGATAGGCATAGGTTTGACCACTATCTCACCTGATTTTAAGCGACGATGCGGTCTAAGATAGAGCACGCTTGCCTAGAAGTAACCTATGCACTCTTGACAAACAGTCTCCCAGGTTGTAGCTATCAGGAAACACAGACTCAGGCAGGGAATTCCAGTCCTTAGCTGTACCCACAATGAATGTATTCCCAATACGTTTTGTGCGTATAGGTGGAATGTCCACCATGTACCGGTAGCGCGTCGTCGTACGTCTTGTGGTCCGATGATGGAACGGGCTCGGAGGAATTAAGTTATGCAATTCCGTCGCACACTCCCCAGAATGCAACCGATAGAAAACTGACAGGCCACCAACTCGGCGTCGTTATTACAACATCCATGCGGACGAAGCCGCTTGCAGAAATAAGTAGTAAATAAAGTCCTATGCTGTATCGCTACAGTAAAAAGTGAACATTGCATGGCGTCATGGTGTGAACAGACCCTTATAGTTTTTAAATTATGTTAAGCTATACCTGCGTGGGTTGGAGGTCGGTAAACTAAGGTACCTATTTATTTCAAAAGTTGTGTAATCTTGATAATTTTATTTTATTACGTTTTTTTTTTAGGTAGTGACACCAAAATGTTTTATTTGCATTGATATTGCGACAGTTTTTTTTTTAATTAGATGAAGCAAATCCTCATATAACAAAAGTATTATAACGATTTATTATGAAGCCTTATTCCCTGTAACATGGGACATAAAAGCAGGTCAAGTGCGAGTCGGACTCTCACACGAAGGGTTCCGCACAATAATCCGAAAAAAAATACGTTTCCTGTATAGGAGCCCCCTTTCATTTCTAATTTAATTGAATTTTTATAACTTATTGTTGTAGCGGTAATAAAAATACAGTCTATGAAAATTTTAACCGTTTTTCTATTCCATATACCTACCTGTATACGGTTCTTGAGAACAGCCCGCTGACAAACAGACAGACGGGCCGACAGTGCAGGCTTAGTGTTAGGGTCCAGTTGTTTACCCTTTGTCTGTACTATAGAGTACCTCTGCCTAACCAGCCTAAGTTTATTATACCTACTTCTAATTATACCCTAGGGAAACATACGTGAAGTCTGTGTAACTTTGTACATGTTTTTGTTGAAGCCTAACGAGTTTCCAATACTTAATCACTGTGATTTCGAAATAATTTGATAACCTTAATTACTTATACGTGAACAAAGAGATATTACGAAATTATGGTGTTACCTCAGAGTATGAATGTAACAAGCGAAATAACTGTTTTATTAATCGTCTGTTCAAGACGATTAATAAAACAGTTAAATGGTTAATAAGATGTTTTTTTTTTATTTAATACTAACATTAGGCTAGGTTATACTACTATTAACATGATATAAGAAAATAGTCGAATTTGAATAAACCGTGATATTCTTGCTGCTTGAATGCAGATCCCTGATTGACAGTGACTTTGTTCACCCTTCATTTATAAACTGATTGGATAAAAAAAAAAACATGTTTTAAACTTTATGTAATAAATAGGTTTGTTTTTTTATCTACTGAAGGAAATATGCGTTTTCAAATACGATGCTACTTTATTGTAAGTCTCAAAAAATATTTTTATCCTGAAAAGATACTCTTTTCTTTTGGCACAAAAATGAAAAAAAAAACGTGTAAAAAAGGTTAGTCACTCAGAAGCAATAGTTTTTAACATTGTTTTGGTGTTTGCAGATTCAACGCAGTCGTCCTTTCCACAGTATTTTCAAAGCAAATCCCGATTTTGACATGTTTTCAAACACTGGAAGCGAACAAAATTTCGTTCGTGCATTACAATTCTGTGAGAGCTAGTTGTGACGGCTCAAAATCTCAACTGTGGCACATTGCTTCATTGTTAAAAAATGTTTGGTTTATGGTACGGAACCTTTGGTGTGCGAATGTGACTTGCATTTGACCGGTTCTTGCATGTACTGAAAGTTTATTTTATTACAATGCATTTAATTAAAATTTGATGTCTACAGCTATTCTAAATTTAGCGATGCAGCTGTTTTTACATCAAAACAATTCTGTTACTAAAAAAATAATTGGAAAAATCCCCCGATGGTTAACACGTAATTAATTGAAAAAGATAAAATAATTAAAAAACCCGGGGGTTTTTAGCCCCCAGCGGATATAAAGTCTTGGTTTTTTTTTAATATTGCTTTTTTTATTTCACACTCTATACAGAGCAAAGATATTTTGCACATTGTATTAATATAGTTTATTTACATTACAAGAAACGGCATCAAAATCAGACTAGTAGTTTTGGTTTTGCACAAACAAAATGTTTTCTGCAGCATCCCCTGAATATTGCACCTCAACAGTAGGACAAGTAGGTAGTTTTGAACATAAAATTGCCAACATTGATTTGCACAAACAAACATCCTCTCACCCCACCGTCTCCGTACCGTCGTGGGTAAAAAGGCGTTCAAATTCAAGTCCTAATATAATTTCAGCGACAGTCACTATCAAAACTTGTCTTCAACTTGACTTGTCAAAATTCAGGGTTATTAGGCCAGGCAGCAGAGTGGGGAAGCGAGTGAAGTGGAGAAGCGTAGCGGGGAAGCGGAGAAACCGGCTGTCCGGTCAAATAACTCGTCACGTCACCTTGCAGAAACCAAAACAAATTTCCGTGCGTTCAGGCGATTTTGCCATACCTATTACTGTAATCAAAAGTAGGACACACAATTCACAAATAAGACAAACATCACAATTTAGGACCCATTAGTTTCAGTGTTTATATATAATCCGTGGTGCTTGGCAACTGGGCTTAAGCCAGTTGTATATGTCCCTTGGTGCCTAATAGCCTAGCTCTAATCTGTCTCCTGCTTGATAAGGAGGGAAATAGAAATTATATTTATTTTTTCCTACTCCTCCGCTGTACTATTCTGAATAATTTCGTTGCGGGATCCAAGACAGTTGAATCGTTTCTCCGGGACTCGTCGGGTTTCATTAGATCGGCGTTTTTCTGGTGGTCGCCACTGTTGATTCTGGCTTTCAGGAGTTGCAGTGGTTGGGAATGTGTGGCGGGCTTGTCCCAAGAAAAAAAAACGTCACGTGCACTCGGCCTAGCTCCACAACACTCACTTCTCCGCATGACTCCCACAGTACGCTCCGCCAACTCACTCCGTGTCAATGAACAGGCAGCCTTATAGGTATTTTTTACAGTTTACGACTGCTATGCGAATGCAAACGCCTTATAAAAATACGAGAATTACCCCTCAGATCAAAAATAAAAGAACTCGTGGCTAAATAACAACAGCCGCACGGGTCGATCTTCAAGGTTAAGCAACGCTTGCCAAGGTTGGTCTGTGGGTGGCTGACCATCTTAACATATCGAGTTCTCTCCATGCCTCGAAAAGCACTTTAAGCCGCTGGTCCCGTCTGTCATTTGTAGATTCTTTGGCTGTCGTTTCGGATTGTCCGAAGCTAGTAAATCTGACTTCAGTCTTGCCAAGAAATACCGTGTTAACCATTTATTGGATTGTGGAGGTCGGGTAGGCAGCCGCTCCACGTAAGATACTGGTATACAGCTGAATACAGTTTAACTGGAAGCCGACCCCAATGTAGTTGGGAAAAGGCTGGGCAGATGATGATAGCCCCTCAGATAAAAGTCTAAATTTTACAATACGTACGAGAATTTGTTCAATGTTTATAGGTACCTTTCTTGAAGATGCGGTGACATTACATGCCTGTTGCGTTTGACAGCTTGTCCCATTCATACCCCAGGTACTGATCATGATTACATTTTCAAAACTTATGTAATTAAACGTACTTTGATTGGTAAACTTCGTATGTTTGTCTTTGACATACTCATTGGCGATGATTTGTCGCCAAAACTTGAAGACCAGACGTTTGCATACTTATCTTAAGGTCCACTTTAAGTTGACGTTTCATACAGTTGAAGTGTTTGGTAACGAAAGATCTAAGGTTTAATACTGGTCATCTGAAGTGAATGATAAATCCTGAGTTTCAGTATCAATTTGAAACTTTGATTGGACTATATTAGCAATGACATCCTAAGTCAAAATTTTCGTCGACAGTCGTCATTTCTCATAAAGGCTCATGTCAATAAATTGGTCTTAATTCTCAGCACTATAGCTTTATGACCTGAAAAAACCAATTCTTGTATTCAAAAAACGTTTTACCACTAACGCGCTTATACCGTTTTTCCCATTTCCTTATAGTCTTTCTTATGAATGTATACAATTTTACAAATCTAACTGGTTAATCCAGAGATTAGCGCGTTATATGAGTATAGATTCAAATCGCAATTCATCTCAGTGACAATCTATTAATCTATTATCTATTAATATTATAAAGAGGTAACATTTGTTTTTAAGTTTGTATGTAGGGGGTAATCTCAGGAACTACTGGTTTGATTTGAAAAATTCTTTCAGTATTAGATAGCCCATTTATCCAGGAAGGTTATAGGTAGATATCATCACGCTAAGACTAAAAGGAGCCGAGCATTAATGGAAAATGTGACGCAGACGAAGTTGCGTGGGTCAGCCAGTTAGTAAATAAAACTTGTCAAAACCTACGGAAATTAAAGCTAATATTGAAACTACGCGATTTCGAGACGAAAGCAACCGCTTCTCAATTATGTGAGAATTGTGAACAAACATACAGTAAGTTAGAGGTTTCAACAATTTTTTACACATCGGAACTTGATGACGTCTTCATAGTCTACTTCATGTTTTGCCTGCGATTTTGTATGCGCATTTCCCACTTTTCGCATTCCCGTAGGAATTTCTGGAAGTGTAAAATTTCTTAGTGCTTCATACACTTTCCAATCTACATGCCAAATTTCAGTTTTCTACGACCAGTGGTTTCGGCTGTGCGTTGTCTGTCAGACACTCTGTCCTTCAGTCAGTCTATCATTCATTAAGAGGGTTTACGCGTGTCGGCATTTCATACAAATCAAGTCCTTATTCTTCGATATATATGAACCGATTTTAATGAAACCTGGTATGGATACGCTTCAAAGCTTGGTCTAAATAGTTAGCAGAGAACATTTTCTAAAAAGAGTACAGGGGGAAAGATAGAGTGATTTTTCACTTTCTATAGAAAACATAAAATTGTCCTTACTCTTCCTCTAAACTCTTTTTCGAAAATGTTCTCTACTAACTATTTAGGCCTGGCTTTCAAGCGTATGGATAACAAGTTTCATTAAAATCGGTTCATAAACATCGAAGAATAAGAACTTGAAAATTTGTATGAAATGCCGACACGCGTAAACCCTCATAACGGAAGAATTTTATATATTGATTGCCAGTATATTTTCTGAAATTAAAGCATCTCAGCAGTTATAAACTCGTCTGACATGACGCTAGGGACGTCGTGATGGTCCTTGTTCAGTAAAAATAGCCATTTTGCTCGTTTTAACCGCTTATAAAGGCAATAAACTTCAGCAGTAGATTTCCCGTGGGTTTTGTGCGGCGACCAGTCTTTGCATAGATGACGAAATATAATTTTCCAAGTACGATGAAATAGTCTGGGATGGTTTTGATGTTGTATTAGATTTCTTAAAAAACTCAAAAAAGACAGAGATGTGAGCGCCAATACGGATGTTTACAGCATCAATAAATTGCACATATATAATTATAATCCGTCGGTTAGAGTATTGAAAAATAATGGACTGGTTTTTTTTCGTAAATCTACACTAATATTATAAAGAGGAAAACTTTGTTTGTTTGTTTGTTTGTTTGTTTGATTGTAATGAATAGGCTCAAAAACTACTGGACCGATTTTTAAATTTCTTTAACCATTCGAAAGCTACATTATCCACGAGTAACATAGGCTATATTTTATTTTGGAAAAAAATAGGGTTCCGTAAGATATTTGGGTTTTTCGGACACAAGGTGTAAAAATCAACCAGAAAAGTTACTTATTTTGCGTACGCTGCCTAAACTATAAAAGATAGAACCATAAATTGTTCTAATTAATTGTAGATCTTATAAATATCTACAAAAAAATCCGCGACACACTATACCTATCTATGTCGAGTGAGGCACAACAACCATTTTTTTTATTTAAAAATCTTAATTTTTTTTGGACTACATTTAAACGCGTTTTTTATACTCATGCTATCAATTCTTATCAAAATAAAGTATTTCATCACTAATAAAAGTTTATGTAGATAATATTTGGTCTTTGAATGATTAAAATCGGACGTTTGGTTTTGAAGTTATGGCGAAATTAAAATATTACGATTTCTGCTGCACGACCGGTTCGAAGTGGACGTCACCAAGGCGGGGGTGCGCGTGCGGGAAAGGAGTATCTAGATCTATGAGTAAGGTACCCGCGTGGCTAAAGCCTAAGACGCGAGGTCGGCTCCCTACGCAGCGGTCGTGCGCGAAGTCCAATAATTTTCGTGCGATTTTTTTTAGATTTCGTTCTTAAAACTACACCTACGCAAAAGTTCTTCTCAGAGCTAAACAACAGTTCTTCTCAGAGCCAAACAACAGTTCTTTTCAGGGCTAACCAACAGTTCTTTTCAGGGCTAACCAACAGTTCTTTTCAGGGCTACACAACAGTTCTTTTAGCTAGAATATTACACGCTATTAACATTTTCTTAAACATTTGGAAATGCCTAAGAGAGCCAGGTCTCAACTTACTAAACATAGTTCTCAAGCACGGGCAGCAAGAATACGCCGTATGGGAGAATCTTCACCTGAACGTTCACAACGCCTTGCTGAACAAAATCAGAGAAACTCTCAGGTACGCGCACGAGAGTCGAGTGTCGAACGTTCGCAACGCCTTGCACAACAAAATCTGAGAATCTCTGAGTTATAGTATTATAAAGCAGAAGAGTTTGTTTGGTTGAGCACGCTAATCTCAGGAACTACTGGTCCGATTTGAAAAATTATTTCAGTGTTAGATAGCCCATTTATCGAGGAAGGCTATAGGCTATATGTATATCATTAGGCTAAGTCAAAAAGGAGCGCAGAATTAATGGAAAATGTGACGCAGACGAAGTTGCGCGGGTCAGCTAGTACATGAATATAGACAAAAAGCAAAAGTGGATGTGAAGTGGTTGGTTCAAAGGGGTTTTAATAGGTATAGTGCATTTTTTTTTTGTCATCAAGATTTCAGCATTTCTATGCCAATTGCATAAGTCCTACATAAGCATATAGATGTATGTTACAATATATAAAGGGTAACTGTGTGCGTTCCATAAAACTTGCAACGATTTTGACCTTGATAACTTTAGGGACCTAATAAGGTAATTGAAAAACACCACTTTTTAGGAGAAAAATGCCCTTAAGTTACCTCAAATTTATTGATAACATTGAAGTATTGCGCTTGGAGTCATTCCAGGTATAAAGTCCTGCCGTGTCGACGGCGCGTTTGAGTCAGCTTTGAGAGGGGCCCGAAAGGGCCGACGCCTGCCGGAGTCGCGGGACTATTCGAAAGAGATACCGTGGCTCCGGAACACAAAGGGCAATGAAGGAACACGGATGGGTTTTAGTCAGTAGAAGTCTGACACTCCCTCTCGCTCCGCCCAGAGCGGGAGAAGTCATTGGATGATTTCCAATACCTAAAAAAAAAAAGGTATGAAGTCCTATGTATGCGTAGATCACAAAAGGCGTAAAATTTCCATCACTAAACGGGGTGGTAGTCACTGCTGGTCTATGGCTTATGTTTAACTTACCACCAGATATAGTAACATTTAGCAGTCAAAAATAGTAAATGATCACCAAAATTAAACCCGCATTTTAATGTAAACTTATAACCAAAGTTATAACATCTTGCTATCCTATTTAAGCAAACCAACTCCAAAAAAAGTATTCTAACCCAAAAATAGTTAAAATGATACGCAAAAAAATAACATCTCGTTATCCGATTAAATCAAATGATTCACCAACAATAGAAGGGATCTGGCGCTCGGCGGCCGCTACCGCGGCACGGTACTGGTTTTGGTTACAAAACTAAGGGTATCAAAGCATTTTATGGTGGTCATTATATTTATTCCCCTGGTTTATTCTGTCGACATGTCACCTTGTAGGTACACTTAGGTGGAATGAACGACGAGTGAACTGTCATGTCATCTTGTTTGTATGGTGCTCACTTGTCGCTCACTTCGCTTATGTTATCACTACGACATGTTTACAGAATCGCACTGCGGATATGCATGGTTTGTATGAAGTTTTGACAATACGGTATCTATCAGCGCTGCGCCGCAAAAGCGATTCGATACTACATCAAAAACGCGTTTGAGCCAGTTAAACATATCCACATTTGCTTAAAATCAGGAATAATGCAAGAAAGTTAAGGAAGCCTTTGTACTGAAATGGTACAACACAGGCTGAAAAAAAAAACAGACGACCACAACCAAATAAAAAGGAAAACAAACTAAAAAAAAAGAAAGTCAAAACAGTAAGAACATTTACATCCCTCAGTAACCCCAGCTATGAGATTATTTGTAACCTTATTTGCTGCAAACTTTGAAAGATACTACGTGTTCACAAACGAGATGAGGATTCAAAGAGTTTGTGAGAAAATAGAGCAATTTCCTTCTGCGCGTGCAACATGTAGCCGCGATGATTTTTTATACTGTGACCTATTTATTTGTTGAATATTTTAAGCTGGAACATTATTGTTCAGAGCCTCAACTTTCTGTTGGTGGTAGCGTGAAAACAATAATATATATGGAAAATGCTGTCGAAAGGTCACGAGATCAACCTGTAAGTTTTGGCATATTTTTATTTGAGACTAGCTGTTGCCCGCGACTTCGTTCGTGTATATGTAGGAATGTAAAATGTTATCGTTTTTTTATTTGAGTTGAGATCAACCTTTTAGTTTTGGCATATTTTTATTTGAGACTAGCTGTTGCCCGCGACTTCGTTCGTGTATATGTAGGAATGTAAAATGTTATCGTTTTTTTATTTGAGTTGAGATCAACCTTTAAGTTTTGGCATATTTTTATTTGAGACTAGCTGTTGCCCGCGACTTCGTTCGTGTATATGTAGGAATGTAAAATGTTATCGTTTTTTTATTTGAGTTGAGATCAACCTTTTAGTTTTGGCATATTTTTATTTGAGACTAGCTGTTGCCCGCGACTTCGTTCGTGTATATGTAGGAATGTAAAATGTTATCGTTTTTTTATTTGAGTTGAGATCAACCTATAAGTTTTGGCATTTTTGCTATTTGACTCTAGTCTTGGTCAGAGCTGACAGAGACAAAGTCTACGATGGAGCGAGCTTACCCAGAAGTACCCTCCTGTTCACTCTTACTTTGAAAGGATTAGTTGTAAGCGTTCGGAAACACAGACGCAGGTAGAGAATTCCAGTTGCATTTCGAGAATCACATTCGTATATAGAATTGCACTCCTTAGATGTGGATTTAACGCAAGTTATTGGAAAGATTGAAAGCGTTTATTTAAAATTTTAATATGTGTGTTCAATGTATATGTGTATGGTACACAGCCACTTTTGAATTGTTTAGGTCGGTCAGTCAAACGCATAAAGCTATTTGCACGTTCGAAAGCGTATATCTTCGTGGAAAAGAACGTGCAAGAAACAAAATTAATTTCCCAAATTGAGTTGCGGACGATATTAAATAACACTATGTCCAAACCCTACGATATCTTCATGCTGTAGTTACAAACTAATAGGGGCGAAGGTTGGGTTAGTACAATCATTAAACCCTATCCCTTGGGCATCGTTTAGTAAAAGGTTTATAGTAATCTATCTTCATAAAATTTTATGTGATTCATTTTGTGTTTTCTATTTTCTTTTTTACCGACGAATGTTGACTTGTGTATATATTTTTATATAATTATGATCATGGATTACGCATATTTTATAGAGTAGTCCATTTTTTTTACTTTTAGAATTCGTATAAGCGTAACCATTATGGGATCATTCGTGCGTCGATTTGTCTATCCGTCTGTCACAGCCAATTCGATCTGAATGTAATGAACCAATTTAGTTAAACATCAACATTATACACATCAGATGAATATTTACCATTCCTCCCCCGTATTTCCGAAAATATTAGATTACAGGAAAACGGGTAATATAATATAAAAAAAAAAATAGATTTCTTTAGAACCCCTTGTGTGCGGGTCCGACTCGCACTTGGCTGGTTTTTCGTGATTGGGTAGGGTTTACTTTGTATATAGTTTGTTCTTTAAAAATGTACTTAAAATCTATGTTATACAACGTGTTTTTTATATCCCATAACTCTAGGGTATGATTGAGGCCATATCAAAGAATCAACTGGCATATGAGTTATGTTCCAATCCTTCGTTATTTTATTTTTTTTCATTTTTCATACAATATAATTCGGCAAAGTCACAATTATTAATGTAAAACACCCTTACGTGAAATATGACAACCTCGCATTTTCTTAGCTATAAATATGAATGATTGGTTTGAATAAAAGTGAATTACTTGTATTTATCAATGAAACTTAGATACCTAGACACATCGAGGGTCTATTTTGTACAGTAAGCAAACAAGTAAAGATTCGTCATACTGGTGACAATTTTTGACCTAATTAAATTATGATTGATGATATCTCCGAAACGATGCATTTTTGGACCACCTATTCTAGGAGTTTTAGTATTATTTTTACCTACAGAATATAACCCTAGAGTTATGGGATATAAAAAAACAGGTTGTATAGATTTTCAAATTATTGTTTTTCTATAAATACAATAATTTGATGTATAAATTTCTTTTTACTATGAAATACAGTAACCACGTCTTTTCTAAATAAATCTTTCACATTATCCCACGAAAGGATCAATCTACCTATACGTAATAGAAGGCTAAGGTAGCAAGCACAAAAAGTGTCGACCATTTTTTATATCCCCTTTACCTCGGAGTTTTTGGCCCCATTTAACACAATGACCATTATTATAGCAATCCTTTCAAAAAGGGCTATATTTGCTTATCAAGGCACACCGGTAATGCCTACACTCGCTTTTTATAATCTCTGTATGTGTAATGTTGTGAGGTTAGTGCTACGGCGTAGCGGGTGGCGTAGCAATAATCGTAGCAACGTAGCGGGTAGCTACGGCTGATTTGTGCTTATTGTGTTTTTACTTTACTCATATTATAAATTTTTCAATGAATTCAAGTCGTCTGTTTTAGTTACAGGTGTGAATACTTGCACTCATCTAGCAATAAAAACATTCAATTAAAGTATTATAATTCGCACACAATACACATACATGAACTTTATGTAAATGCGATGCATATAAAAAAACGCACGGTTTCTGAATTGATAACTTCGTATTGGGAGGGTAAACCGCTTTGTAACGTAACGCGTTACGGCGCTAGTTTCTCTGGCCAGTTTAAGTTGTCGCTTCTGTTGGGCGTCCCGAGACGCTCACGTTTTTTAATATACTGGTTTCCATTTGATTGTCTGCTACAAACGAAATGCAAAATATACACAAGGCAATTTTATAAACCCGGTATAGACAGATTGTGCTATCAGAACTATTCATTCATCGTGTTCATAACTATCATCGTTTTTGTAGAGTATGTGCTGAGCTAGGATAATAAATCTAGATATTATTGCACATCATCTTGGCTTCCGCTACAAGACTCGTTAATCTGAGGGCCAATTCTACTAATTTTTAAACAGCGTTTGCTTTCGCATGTCAATCGCAAACTGCCAAAAAATCCTTAATTTTCATACATTTTTGACAGATTTATATAATATAATGTAAAATAATAATATAATATAACGTTTATTGGACAAAATCAGAACTTAGCCTAATACAGTTTCAATACTAAAAACATAACATATAAGAAGCTTCTAACCGAAATGAACTCCTGATTGCCAAACTAGGTAAAAACCTGTATCTTGGAAATCACTGCTCCTCCAATCACGATAACATAGATAATGAGTAACTAAGATACATAAGTACTGAAAAAGTTAGATTGCTACTGAGATGCGAATACGAACGAAATTCGAAAATTAGTAGAATTGGCCCTCTGGTCATTAAACGCTAAACGCTACGCTTATCAAACAAAATGCAATCTCCCACTGATTCGAAGCAATTTTTCAGAAAAATCTGTGCGTATGTGAACAAGCGGAGGTCATGTCAAAGCGAAGCTTACATATTCATGAGGACGAATGTTATACAGAGTTTATTGTGAACAGCCTGAGTTATGACTCTATGTGTTATGTATGTGTGTTTGTTTGTTTCAAACGTGAGGGATGAAGACATAAAATATTCAGTTTTATAACTTAATTGTCAGGTTGTCGTTTTGAGGAGTTTTTTGGCTAAAAATAAGGTAGGCATGGTTAAACTTTCTTCTAGTGAGAGTAAGTACAATAAACTGTTGTTCTGGGCTGTCGTTTATAGATCTTTGATAGAAGGTCTTGTTTAAAAGGAGACAAAAACGAACACCAGTCTTGGCAAGAAGTGCCGTGTTGGGTACCTAGTTATTCGATTGGTTCATGTTAAATACTCCAAGTACAATACTGGTATTCAGCAACATTTGTTAAGGCTGGAATGTGGGGGAAGAGGCTAGGCACAATGCTCATTTCATTCTTAGAATGAAAATGTGAGTGGTTTTTTTAAACAGTTTAAAATTCTAATTAGGTATTGCTTACACGAAACCAGTTGACATAAACAAGTAACAAGAACAAACATGTGACACGAAAACAATTCGTTGAATTGTTTTAGATACCGTAGCGTGGGTGGCAGTTTATCAAGTACAACCCACTCGATACCAGTAAGTTTACAAAGTACTCCAATTTTCATGTTTAATTTATTTCGTATTAATGTTTAATTTGATTAGTCATACATTTTTAAACAACAATTTATTTTCGCTCTAGACAAAGTAATGTTTATAAAATGTTACAATGTGGCATTTCGATTCCGTACATTTTGTTGATAATGGTTATCACTGAAAGATAGAGAGAAGGAGGCCAAAGAAAATATTATGTGGATAATGTGAGGATATAAAAGAAAAGGGAATTAGTGATATCGTGAAGGCTGATAGGACAGAATAGAAGAAAAAAACGTGTTGCGCCAACCCCAAGTAACATGGGATAAGGGCTGGAAGATGATGATGATAGTTATTGAGAGGGTTCTATAGACTCATACTCTTTTGCATTGTATAATTTGACTCATAAATTATTTCATAACAAATGTAGATAATCATGATTTTGTAAACACTGATAACTGGTTTAAAATCTCAAATCTGTGTGGTAAATTCCTCAAAATACCACTTCAGGCATTAACCTACATGGTTCTCATTATGATTTGACCAGTATGATTGTATGGACTTTAAAAGAAACTTTAACCTCTGAGTTTGTTGTGGCGTTTCTTCTCAGAGCAGTCAGCTAGAAAACGCCGGCCTCATCTAGTTTAAAATGACCAAAAAAGATTGACTTAAAAAAGTGTCCATAAAGTTTCTTGCACGTTCTTCTCCATAGGATCTACTCTTTGGAACGATCAACTTCCACGCTGGAGATAGGGTCGAAATGCGTGTTTTGTTGCAGAACAACTTGCTGCTCTTGTCGCTGGCGCGGCAAAATTAGCTTCATCTATTTGACTGACATATCTTGACTATTCAAAAGTGCCTGTAACTGGTCTATTTGAAATAAAGGATTTTGTATCACTGATAAAATGTCTATTTGTCTTGGTACTATGACAAAAGACTAATTCTCGTACTTGAAAAATGTTGTCGTATTGCTGAAAAATAACGCACAGCCAAAACTACTGGTCGTAGGTAGCTAAAGTTTCTTGGAATTTGAAGGAGTGGAATTTGCAAAATTCTGACTGGTACGGAAAAAACGGGATAAACCATACTCATACGAAGTCGCAATCAGTACAAAATCTTAGTAGGTGGTAGGAAAAAGTTATAGTTGTTATTACCCGAGTGCCAAGGAAGGGTTATGTTTTTCGCGCGTATCTTGTATTTAAGTTTGTTTGTTTGTGTGTGTTTTTTTCGCTTATATAGACACCACAACACAAATACACTTAGCACACACCACACCACACCACACACACACACATAACTCACACCACACACACACACACTCAACTACATTTGATCGTGGTTTTTTACTCCTTCTCGACATGCAATGTAACCTGAACTGATTTGAAATAAAAACTTAAACTTATTATTGTCTTTTTTTTACCTCATAACTTGAAAACGGTTAGATGGATTTCGACTATTAAGGTGCCGTTTGATTCTGTTTAAATACCCAAGTGTTCATAGATAGGTTTGTTTTAAAGCATTGTTGCAGATTGTTGCTAATTTGCGACTTGTGCGTGCAGATTGTGACTGAGACGCGAATGCGGGAATTGGCCTTCAGGCTTAATTCTTATTTAGTGCAGGTGTGATGTAAATCCAAGCTAAATAATTTCTATAAGGATAAACCAGCACTGCCAATATTTTTTCTCTATACACCTCCTTAAATGAAGGAATACTTCATTTAAGGAGGTGTATAGAGAAAACCCCTGTGGATAACATTTAAAGAAAACATACAAAGATTTTCCTACGATTTCCTCCCGACCACGCATCGTACAATGGAACAGGAGCTACAGTTCTCTCAAAAAGAAAGCGCGGATTTCCCTTTGATCAGAAACACGCGCCAAACTGTTTGATGTCAAAATGGCGTAAAACGTCCCTTACTAAAAACCTTTGCCATTTTGGGGACAAAAGAAAACTTAACTTACATTTCTTTTTTTCAGGTACCAACAATGGAAATCAGCTCAACGGAGTCACACATCAGCGCTTACAGAATAAAAGTTAATGCGACTTGAGAAAATGTGAAACATGAAACTAGAAATCATTCTGGAACCTGACAATTTTACTTTGGACCTCGCTGACTTATCAACTTCAATGTATTTGACAGATATTTATGTGAATAAGACTTTGGAGGTGAATGAAACCACCAATGACTTGGTATACTCAAATCAATTTGAAGACGATCCTCTAATAGTATTTTTAGTGATCCTAAAATGTTTGATAATGCTATTCATCATACTAGCAGCTATCTTTGGGAACTTACTAGTGATAGTATCAGTGATGAGACATCGAAAATTACGAGTAATTACGAACTATTTTGTCGTGTCTTTAGCCCTGGCTGACATGCTAGTCGCAATCTGGGCTATGTGTTTTAACTTCAGTGTAGAAATAACAAACGGGGAATGGTTGTTCGGGTACTTCATGTGTGACGTTTGGAACTCTTTGGACGTGTATTTTTCTTCAGCTTCTATCCTACATTTATGCTGCATCAGTGTTGATAGATACTACGCGATAGTTCAGCCCTTGGATTACCCATTGATAATGACAACCGCAAAACTCGGAATCATGTTGGCTGTTGTCTGGTGCAGCCCAGCTCTAGTTTCCTTTCTTCCAATTTTCATGGGTTGGTACACAACAGAAGACCATCTGAACTTTAGGAAGAGGTTTCCAAATGTGTGTAGCTTCACTGTGAATAAAGTGTATGCCGTGGTGTCGAGTAGTGTTAGTTTTTGGATCCCTGGTGTCATCATGCTGTATATGTACTACAGGATCTATCTGGAGGCTGAGCGGCAGGAGAGGATGTTGTACAGGTGAGAAGATGTTTAATAAACTTTTTTTTACTATATGATCTTGGGCTCTAGACTTCGTGACATTATAATACTGGAAAAAAACCTGAGAAAAGGCATACAAATTAGGTACCTCACATATAAAAAACTGAATTAAAAACGTAGTTTTGAAAGGTTTTGATTTTTAATAAATGTCAGTTGCTCTTAAGTGCAGACATTTTTTTGGGTGACTGTTTATCAGCCGGTCGATTCTGTTGACATCTCACCGTGATCACTGAGTTGTAGTGATTAGTGAACGACAAGTGAGCTGTCACGCCATCTTGTTTGTATGGTTTGACAGCTCACTTGTCGTTCACTTCGTCTCATTGTTCATTTCGACATGTTTACAGAATCGCACTGCTGAACCTTTTGGTATTTACAAAGTAGGTATATAAATGACGCATATGTTTTGCCAGACATTGTTGGTAACATTGACTGCCAAAACATATTCAGCATTAGGTACGTTTGCGATATATTTATTTGTGTATTTGTTGACCATATTTACTCTCTGCACAGTTTAAACCATATCGTACAGACAGCCACCAATTATTTTATTAGATACTAGCTGACCCGTGCAACGTCGTCTGCGTAACATTTTTCATTACTGTCCCGCTCCAATTGGCCTTAGCGTGATGATATATAGCCTATAGCCTTCCTCTAGAAATGGGCTATCTAACACTGAAATAATTTTTCAAATCGGACTAGTAGTTCCTGAGATTAGCGCGTTCAACCAAACAAACAAACCAACAAACAAACAAACTCTTCTGCTTTATAATATTATATATAGTATATATATAGTATATAGTATAGATGAAATTGAACCCACATAAAATATTACAATTGTGATAAATTAAAACATAAAAGAATAAAATTAAATGAATTACAAAGCAACAATAATATTATGTTTATACAAAATTATTGTAATTTGTTCTGTGTTTAGATTATTCTGTCAAATTATTGCATACGTCACTGTGAATTACATTAATTTCTACTACATTTCAATAACATTTCATTTGGACTATTTCACATTTGGAAAAATATTTACGCAATATGTACTTCATATTATGTATTATTTTCATGGTATCTAGGAAAATCGCAATTTTACTGACGATAATAACTCGATCGTTGTTATCATAAATCATATATTCATATGATAAGAATTCACAATATTGTCGTTATCATAGACATACGTACTAGTAAGCGTTATAACTGATAATTTATTAAATCATATTTAACTTGTACCTACGTAACTATTTCTTTTAATATCATAATTTTCTACCGTTGGTATTTCCTCTCCTTGATAATAATTTAAACAACGGTAACAGCTGAAACAGGGGAGTTCTGCCTAGCTTAAATAAGTCTGTTCGAGAAAATAAATTTTACAAATTGACAATGAGATTCTAAAAGAAAGGTTCATCTACTAAGGCAGAAGTGGTTTTTAACCGACTTCCCAAAAAGGAGGAGGTTATCAATTCGGTTGTGTTTTTTTTTTATGTTTGTTACCTCATAACTCCGACAATTATGAACCGTTTTTAAAAATTCTTGTTTTATCTGAAATGATATACTTGCAGATTGGTCCCATTTAAATCATATCAAAATCGGTTACGAACTTTGGATTTTAAATCGAAATACCTGGAATTTGACTACTTGGATGATTCTTTGATAATCGAAATTGCGTATTTTGCTTTTCTGCGATTTTGCAGTGTTGTTGTTAGGTGTGGGGCACCACTAAAAAGTGAAAAAAAAAAATTACAAAAAAATACAACCGATTTCCTAAAAAAACACAACAAAGTAAAAAATCGGTGTCAAAATACGAAGAAACTAACAAAAACACCGACTTCCGAAATTAAAGTTATTTTTTACTTTGTAGTGTTATTTTTGGAAGTCGGTTGTATTTTTTTGTAAAAAAAAATTTTAAAAGTATGGCTACACTGTTCCGTTAAACTAAATACAGAGTGATTTTTTGTATGAGTGTGGTTGGACAAATCAGAAAACATAGGCATAGAGAAAACGCACAAATTTTGATGGGAACTAAAACTGCAATATCAAAAAATTTGAAAATCCAACGTTCCTGTCCAGGAATCGTATAACGAGTACGATTTCTGGATAGAAAGGCTGAATTTTGCACTATTAAACACCATTCGAAAGTGTTGCTGATTCATTCTGAATAGGTCTACTGCCTAACATTGACTAAGCTCCCACATCGCACTTTCTACTCTGCTATATCTATTAACTTATTTATTTAAAGCATTAATACAAGCCTTTAAAGGGAAATGCCCATTTGCTTAGGCAGTTTTGGCCAAGTTGTGCCCATGGAAGAAATAAATGATAGGCATTAGGATTGACATCATCGATAAGGAAACAACCGCTATTTTTAACATAGAACTCGGTGGGACTTCATAAATCACAAATATAACCGAAACGATGAAGGACTAATAAAACGATGTTGGTGACTTTATAATAATATAATTATTATAAAGTCACCAACTTATTATTTATGTTATGTTCTTACAGAAAGTAAATAGGTAAATAACTTACTAGTAGTGGTGCAATCCATTGCTGAATTATAGATCGCACCTCCACATTGGTTATACGGTCAATCTCTTAAGTCTTTGTGTATTTACACCACAATTGCAACAGAGATCGCTCCGTGGGAAACGTTCATGTAAATCAGGTTCCATGTTAGTGGTCTTTCGTGAGAAACAGGTACGGTATCCATTGGCAAGCCGGTGTCGTCGTGAGAAGCGGGTACTGAATCCAATGTAAAGCCAAGGTCGTCATCAGGAGCGGTTTCAGGATCCATAATCGTAAGCAAAGTCGTCAAAATATCCGATGTAAAACGCAAGAAAAAACACAAGTCGCTTTAAAACAGCACCAAAATAACGAACTGTAATTTTTTTCAATGTCAATCAATTATTGACATTTAGGGATGTAGCTGAGAGATCGGTTTATGGACAAATCGATATTCTTGCGGATAACCGGAAACGCGGCATTGCTTCAATGAATCGTATAAATCGTATATAGAAGTCCATAAATTGATAAACATTTTTGTTTATCCCGTAAGAAATAAAATAAATGATGTAAACATTAAAAAAAAAATATTTGCCATATATCTACCGATTTTGGTAACCGGTATTTAGTGATTCGCCATTTTGTGAAATTAGGAATTGCAATCCCTACTTTGACATTGACAGGAATAGCCACCATTATCTACCTACATAATGCAATGAACGATTGAGTGTCTTATAAAAATCGGCTTTTGATTCCGGTGTTTTCATTACAAACTGATAATAGCAATATTTAAGTTACTAAATTAGTATCTCTTTAGTCATTTTTACATAGATGGGCGAAACTTGGCCTAAAATGGGCGTTTCCCTTTACTTCTTACTATAAATCGATACCTCTGGGCTCAAAGGTCGTCAAGGACATTTGGGCGAAAATGAGATTTTGACACGGTTTTACTCAATTTTTAATTCTCTATCGATCTGTATATTTCGTTTTACGAAACTCGCAAAAAAATGCCTTCACGACCCACTTAATTTGATACGATAAACTAAGTTTACTAAGAAAATATGGATGTTAATAACACTTAGTTACCAGAGTATACTCATTTTGGTAGTAAAGCAAAGTATAAAACAAGTATTGAGCATAAATGCATTTAAATTATTAAAGAGTCACCGCAGTCATAGAACACAAAGGCCATTAGTAGTAACACGGATGGGTTTTAGTCAGTAAGAGTCAGACACTCCCTTCCACTACGCTCAGAGCGAAAGGAGTCATTACCAATCGACGATTGCCCATTCTTAAATAAAGCTACTATACTGTTATTTATGCAACAGTCTGATGAGACGTCCATCTATCCGGGATGGCCATCTTACCCTGGGAATATATTCCCTTGGGATAATTTCAGCCATTAACGCGGGCGAATCCACTGGCAGAAGCTAGTAAGCAAATAAATGAATTCTCTAATCACCACTCGTTCTAATGTACGGCACCTACACACATCAATAGTTCAGTAACCTTTACTAATAGAGGCAACAGGCTCCCTTGAGAGACAACCTTTTGGCTCCCTACTTAATGAAGATAATTCCTATCGAGAGGTTATAAGGTAGGGCTGCTGCACGGGTTGATTTTCAAGGCTATGCTACACTTGCCGTTGTCGATCTGTGGATGGGTGACCGTGGTGATCTTTGACAGTCGTTACCTACGGGTAGTCAGAATTCAAGAAATCTAATAGCAGTCTTGCCAAGCAGCACTATGTTACCCAACTTCTGAGATGTGAAAGTCAGATAGCTTAAAGTGAAATACTGGTACGTAATCCGCTGAATTCGGTTCGACTAGAAACCGAACCTCCTGTGGTTGGAAAAAAACTAGGCAGATGATTAACAACGAAATCTAAATAAATAATAGAATTGTCAATTCACCACTCGTCCTAATCCCTCGAGAGGCGACCTTTTGACTCCCTACTAAATTAAGGTAATTCCTATCAAAAGGTAATGAGGGAGGGCTGCTGCGCGGGTCGATTTTCATGGCTATGCCACACTTGCCGACGTCGGTTCGTGGATAGGTAACCATCTTAATATACCGAGAGAGTGTCTTGGAGAGCAGAATAAGCTGTTGGTCATGGCTGATATTTGTAGATCCTTGACAATCGTTCCATAACGATTATAATAATGAACGTGCACCTAGCCATGGGGCAGTAACATTCAATAGAGGCAAAGGGCTTCCTCGAGACTTTGAGAGGCGACCTTTTGAGTCCCTGCTTAATGAAGATAATTCCTATTTGGAGGTAATGAAGAACCCCTTGTGGGAATGTAGTTTGCTTGTTTATACTAAAGAATAACATTTTGTTATTTTATTTTACCCACTATGAAAAATATACAATCAGTGAAAATTTCAACAGTCCACATTATATAGCTCATAGCACAACAATATCGCGCACCATACCATTGTCAATAAATTAGTACAGTACAGTGTGAACGTGTCCATAACAATGTATGGTGCGTGATATCAGTGTGCTAGGGGCTCAATTACTATATTATATTATATTATAGCCTAGTCTGAAAGCAGCTTTACCATAAGTCGTGTTAGCTGCTGTTATCTTGCTTCCTATAATATTATGAATGCGAAAGTTTGCGAGGACAGATGTTTTTTACTCTTTCACGTCAGAACGCCTGAAAAGATCTTCATGACATTTGGCACAGAGGTAGATTATAGTCTAGACATAACACAAAGGCTACTTTTCATACCAGGAATTGTTTCCTCGGGATCACGCGGGCGAAGCCGCTGGCAGAAGCTAGTCGTTGAATAAATTGGAATAGAATGGAATAGAAAACATTTATTCGACACAAACACAAACAAAACAGCAAAAACCACAATAGTATCACATGACTTGCGTTTCACACATTTTGTTTCTTTCCAGAAACCAGGAGCTAAACGGAGATTATACGTATAGACGAGCAAACGTTCCAAAACATTTAGAATTCCTTAAATGTTAACAACGAGACATTCAGTACATTTATCGTCCCCAGTTACAGTACAAATTTAAATATTTAATCACATAGAAACCGTTAAATTCGACCGCTTTTCAAAATAACCTGAGACGGGTCGGTCACGTCAATTCGTTGACCACCAAATTAATTCTTAATTTCCTAACTCAGCGACCGTTAATGACTTTTTTCGCAGTTTAATTTAATTACTCGTTTAAGTATTTAACTGTGTAAATGAATATTTGACTACTTTTTAAATTGCTTTTATTTTTTGTGAAAGTAAAAGATTTCTGGTCTGTTAATAAGATACAGTCGTCGGACCTAAGCAAAAGACATTTTTTTTTTAATTAATTTTTATATTTAATCATGTTTTTTTATCTATTTTGTTCCACAGATGGCCAAAGTTTCCAACGTTCTTTTTTTATAATTCGACCAGTAGCACCTACTGACGATCCTGACAGAATGGTTTTGTAAAATCCAGTATGTGTGATCCTCTCATTCCCGCTTTAGTCTCGCAGACTTATCGCAAAATTAGGCAATACCTGCCTTAGATCGTATTATTGTTTTGCGAAACTTTGAGTTGCACTTTTTGGCAAACCTTGAGTTTAGCCTCCTGAGCCTCAGTCAAAAACCAAGAAAATAAAAATATTGAAAAGACAAAATAAAATAAATATTTCTTAGGTAGTAAAATCTTATACAAATCAGGTGACTAACGAAGCGAATGGGGCTAAAGTAAATGAATAAAAATGAATAAATTTCTTAATCCAGTAAAAGTTAATAACTTTCAAATTCATTCAATAACTGCACTCAAGTGAATTGTTTATCAAAAACACAGACCAAAGAATCGCTAGAAGTAACTAGAAACGCCCTTACCAACTTACTAAAAATGGCCGCACAATGAACACAAATCTCGGACCACGTAGCTAAATAGTAACCGGTAAATTCTTCTTCGAGATTAAGCAACGCTTGGCGAGTTCCACCGATTACTTACCAAGATTCCTCCGTGTTTCAAAAAGCTCTTTCAGCTGTATATCCTGATTGTCACATTTACATCATTGACAGATGTTAGTAGTAGTCAGAAGCCAGAAAATATGACATCAGTCTTGACAAGGTGAAATCGTGTTATACAAAGTTATATACTGCAGTGCATCATATCAGCCGAAAGAAGTTCACTGCTGGACATCAGCCCCCCCCCCCCTCTCCAAGTTTCACAGCAATAAACGGTCTTGTGAGACTCACATCCCTCGGCTTCCAGCGACCCTCACCAGGTCAGTGAACCTTGTTGGAGCCTTTCCAACGCTGCATCTAAACTCTGCAAGACACTGCAGGTCAGCCAGTCTTTACATTTGAACACTTCTTAGCTGCATCCTGTTAGTTTGAAAGCCATCCTCAATACCGCGTGTATCTGACATCGACGCACAAACGATTTCCATGGGTCCAGGGCACGATTCTGGACACCCCAGAGTTGGAATTTTTCGTCGGCATTTTTCTCATGTTTTCATTTTTTTCAAGATTGCTCTTTTTAATGAAAGTAGTTAATTAATAATGTTTCTATTAAAAATCTCATTGGGTTAGGTCAGAATAACGATTATGAGCAGTCTAAAGTAAAAAACTCTTGAAAAAAATGAGTAAAAAGCCGACGAAAAATTCCAACTCTGGGGTGTCCAGAAGCATGCCGGCCGACCCATTCTATTCTATTCTATTAGGGGGTTTTGGTTTCCGCACTTAGTCCTGACGTTGGACCATTGTACGTGAGCCATGGTGGCCGTCACTCCAACCATCCAACCTCCCTCCAGAAACAGATAAGTTTTCTCGGCGTGTTCAGGATATCTGTGAGCAAGTTTGGTGACCCTATAGTTTGCTTCCGTATTTCGGCGACGCCCTCACAATCAAGGAGTACGTGCGGTACCGTTTCTTCCCCCTCCATGCATTCTCTGCATAGAGGGCTGTCCGTTATGCCTATCGTGTGCAAGTGTTTATTTAATGAGCAGTGACCGGTGATGGTCCCCGTCACCATTCGCAGGCTCCGCCTATCCAGTCGCAGAAGGCGCCTGGTTAGTTTTCGGTCCAGGTTTGGCATGGCTTCCTTGGACTGCCTGCAGCCTGGTGCCAAGGCCCACCAGCGTTCCGCTTGTTTGTGGGTGTGTTCACGCAGCCATGTGCGCAGTTGGACGAAGGGGAGCGGTACTATGGGTTCGGGTCCAACAGCCACGGCACCAGATCCCCTCCTGGCCAGTTCATCGGCCGCGTCATTTCCCAGTGATCCGCTGTGTCCCTTTATCCACTGCAGCGTCACGGTGTTGCGGTTGGCCACCGTGACGTGTTCGAGTGCATTGTGGCATTCTTGTATGAGTTTCGAGGTAGTGTAGCTTTTCTTTAGGGATTGGAGGACTGAGGCACTGTCGGAAAGTATTCGGATGTGGGTGTCCGTGACTTCCCTGGCCTCTATGGCATGAACTGCCAGGATAATGCCCACGCATTCCACCTGGTAGACGGTGTTGAGCTTACCTAGCGATCTAGATATTTTAATGTTGAGGTCATTGGAGTAAATTCCAACTCCCGTACCAGTACTTGTCTTTGATCCGTCAGTATAGATTCTTAGCTCGTTGGGACCTGAGTGGTCGTCCAATTCCTCTGCTAGGACTATGTTGTAATGTTTCTTAAAGTGGTGCGTTTTTTGAACTCTATCGTTGGGTGATGTCATCATGGGTTGTCGTTTAACAGCATCTTCCATGATGCGCGTGTGCTTTATTCTAGAGTCTGTACCTAAGGTTCCAGATGCGCTGAGCCTGAAGACCGCTAGGGCCACCACCTCTCGCACTATAAGGTGCAGTGGTGGTAGTCCCAGCATGGCCTGCAGGGCCACAGTGGGTGCTGTTTTCATGCTACTAGTGATTGCCACACAGGCAAGACGTTGCAGTTTTTCAAGGTCTTTTTGTGCCGTGCTCAGGTCGGTCCTGGGCCACCAGACTAGAGAGCCATATGTGATTATTGGTCTAATAACCGTGGTGTATAGCCAGTAGGTGATGTTGGGGCTAATCCCCCAGTTCCTACCTAGCATGCGTTTGCATTGCCACATGCAAATACTGGCTTTTGTGGTGGTGAATTCAGTGTGCTTTGCCCAGTTCAACTGCTTGTCCAAATAGACTCCCAGGTATTTGGTCTCAGTTGAGAGGCTTAGGGTGGTTCCGAAGAAGTGTGGTAATGCTAGTGGTAGCAACTTCCTCTTTTTGGTGAAGAGAACTAGTTCAGTCTTGGTGGGGTTCACTGCCAGTTCGTATTCTCTGCACCAATCCTCTACTATTTTCAAGGCTTGGCGCATGAGATTACATATTGTGTTCTCATGTTTTCCGTTTATTATTATGGTTATGTCATCAGCGTAGCCAACGGTGAAGTAGCCTTTATCGTTGAGTCTTCTGATAAGATTATCAACGACTAGGTTCCATAGTAGTGGCGATAGGACGCCCCCTTGGGGGCAACCTTTCGCCACGATGGCCCGAGTTGTGTTACGTACGGCCGACCCATGGAAATCGTTTGTGCGTCGATGTCAGATACACGCAGTATAGTTAGAATAAAGACTAAACAGGTTAATTTAAGTCTCGGCTTTCATAGCCACACTCAGAATTGTGGCGAGTCATCAATTTCTATGTTACCGGTGATACTCACCAGTATTTCACCCGCACATGTCGATCTCCAAGGTTAAGCAACGCGTGCCTAGTTTGGTCTGTGGATGGGTGACCATCTTTACATACCGAGTGTCCTCCGTGCCTCGGAAAGCACGTTAAGCCGTTGGCCCGGCTGTCATTTGTCGATCTTTGGCAATCGTTAAGGATTATCTGAAGCCAATAAATCTGACCCCCATCTTACAAAGAAATACCGTTGTGGAGGTCTGGTAGTCCACGTGAAATACTGGTATTAAGCTGAATCCGATTTGACTGGAAGCCGATACCAATATAGTTTGGAAAAGACTAGGCAGATGATGGAACGGTGATACTCACCGACACGCTTGGTTTGTATTTAAGGTTTCGACAATGCCGTCTCTAGCAGTGCCCGATGAGACGTTCTTGTTCTGTGGTCTCTTCTCTTAATATCGTATCTATGTTATTTATTTCCCAGTTCACAAATGGAACTCTCCTGTTCCGTTATTTCGTTGTTTTGTTTATTTGAACAAAGAACAGTTTTACTTTGAAAAAACTAAGACAGTTCAGAAGAATGGCCAAGTTCAAGATGTCCCTAAGTCCTTTTTCTTAGGTTACAGAAATGGCGCCGGTAAAGTTTCAATTTGACTTTGAAACAACACCGAAATACTTTTATCGCAAATATTGGTCAAAAACTATAACTTAGATGCCTCTTTAATATATAATCGATGTAGGATTTAAATTCAATAAGATAATATTGAGTAAATCGATTTAAATGGTTTAGCCTAAGTCCCTTATCCTATGGACTTAGGGATTTTTAAGCTGGACTTAGGGACTTTTAACAGGCCTTAGGGATTTTACTAGATAATATTTTGGACTTAGGGGCACTATTAACCAAAAAATTATACAAAATATTATTTTTAATATTACTTTTATCGAAAATAAAGTTATTATTAAATCAACACTACTACAGTGTATTACCATTGTTCTCCTTACAAACTAAAATGATTAATTAAAATACAAAAACGACTGTACTATTAATTTTAACAGTAAGTTGAAGAGTTACGAGATAAAGTTTGGTAGCTAATTTTATTTTCTTTTATTTTTAACCTCCTACCTACTCTTCTTGCTCTTCTTCCTCTTCCGCTTCATTTGCTACATCTTCAGCCGCATGCTCACCACATTCTTCAGTGTAATTCATTCTTCATTCTTCTGTCAACTTAGTGACATTCCAATAAAAAGTCATGGACTTAGGGACTTTTGACACTTAGGGATTTTTTGAACTGGAATGACTGGACTTAGGCTAATAAGTGAATAAAAAATACAGACTTAGGGACAACCTACAAACGTCTTAAATAGATAAAACGATAGACAATAAATTACCTGCTTTAACAGCTGTGTTAATAGTGCATAAAATCCCTAAGTGGACTTAGGGACATCTTGAACTTGGCCATTCCTGTTTTCATTTTCATTTCAAGAATAGAATACTTGTTTTTTTCTTTTCCTTATTTTTTAAATATGCAAGGTTAAAGAAAGTAAGCTAGGTGTGTGGTATGTTTTTCCATACAAAGATTCGGAACTCGAAAACTTTGTGAGAACTGTGAGGAGAGTAGAGGTGTTTTTGACATTTTGCAGCTGTAATGCGAAAACTCCTTAAAAAACACTACAAAGTAAAAAATCATGTTAATTTCGGAAGTCGGTGTTTTTGTTAGTTTCTTCGTATTGTGACACCGACTTCCGAAATTAACATGATTTTTTACTTTGTAGTGTTTTTTATTTGTGATGGGTTTGCTCTTGACCTTAGTCTTGGTCAGAAATGACAGAGACAAAGTCTACGATGGAACTAGCTTACCCAGAAGGAGCCTGTTTACTCTAACTTTGAAGAGATTAGGGTTGTAAGCGTTCGGAAACACAGACGCAGGCAGAGAATTCCACTCTTTTGCTGTCCGCATTTTATAGGACGTTTGGAATCGCTTAGTGCGAATTCGTGGAATAGCAACATGGTAGGGATGGTAAGCTGCAGTGCGTCTGGATGTTCGATGGTAGAAGGGTGCTGGTGGAATGAGGTCGTGGAGTTCTTGGGCACATTCGCCGAAGTACAATCTGTAGAAGACCGACAAGCAGGCAACCTTGCGGCGATGAGCCAAGCTGTGAAGCTTGGCATCCACCAGTTTTTCGTCACCGATGAGCCTCTTAGCTCTGCGTTCCACCGAGTCAAGCGCGGCAAGCTGGTACTTGGCCGAGCCATCCCAGAGGTGGCTGCAATACTCCATGCAGGATCGGACTTGTGCTTTGTAAAGGGTTAAAAGCTGTCCAGGCCTGAAGTATCGCTTAACTTATTCAGAATGCCCAGCTTTTTGGCTGCAGTTTTGGCTTTGTACTCAATGGTGGCGCCGAAGATCAGACTGGATGTCAACTCTTTTTTTTTATTTGGTTTTGGCTTTTGGCTTAATACCAGTATTACTTTTGATTTTATTTGGAAGTTGGTTGTATTTTTAATCGACTTCCCAAAAAGGAGGTTCTCAATTCGGTTGTTTTTTTTATGTTTGTTACCTCATAACTCCGATAATTATGAACCGATTTGAAAAAATCTTGTTTTATCTGAAATGATATACTTGCAGATTGGTCGCATTTAAGTTGGTTAAAAAGAATTGCCCCTCTGCTATGGCCGAAGATAATACCTTTTAAACCCTAGATGACCTAGTTATATGAAATGCTTGTGATATTGATTGGGAATACAGACAGTAATACAATGGAGTAAGCCACAAAGCGCGAAGCGGCAAACAATAGAACAGCCAGTGCATTGCCTGAAGCTTACTCAACTGGATAAGGGCTTTTGAAATTCAGGTAATAGTTAATACATACGAATGATAGAAGGCAATTAGCTAAAAACATTCTGGCATCTTTGAAAATAGGTTTTTAGTGACATTTAGTGTTATTTCTAATAGCTTTTATCGACAAACTGTGTTGCAGTGTAAATCCGACTCCAGTCTTTCCAAGAAGTACCATGTTACCCAGTTAACGGGTTGTGGAAGTCTGGTAGGCAGCCGCTCTACGTAAAATACTGGTACTCAGCTGAATCCGGTTTGACTGGAAGCCGACACCAACACAGTTGGGAAAAGGCTAGGCAGATGATGATGTGTAGCAGTGTAGAAGATATGAATATGTTTTTGTAAGTTAGTTTACTGGAATAAAAAAATAAAAAAAAAACCGTTTGATGATTAGTGTTCGGTAGATGGCTGTAGCATTGCCCTTTATTACATTGAACGTAACATAACTGGTGAAAAGTGGATGTAACAGCTGGATATCAGGTTAATATCTTCGGTGTGCTGTTATGTCGGGGCGAACTTGGCAATTTAAACTAGTCCATCTAGGAAATAAGTGTTTAGACCAGCTATTCACGTTAAATTACATAATTATGTAAAGTCTTAACACTGAATTCTTGAAGAAACATCGTATAACTTTTACCTATCTATATGAAAAAAAAAAATGTTTAATTTGCAAATGTCTCCAAGGGCAACATTCAATATAAGATCAATCCTATTAAAGCAGCCAAAAAAATAACATTTTAAGAGCATTTTAGGCTTAAATTGATAAACCACAAAATTGGGAGTCCAATCCCGAAAATAGCACGTTTTATAAATAAATGACCTGATTCTTGTGGTGGTGACCCACTTTGCTAAAATGCTTCAATATCATCATTACATTTGACACAAGGCAGATAGACACAGAAGGTCGCCACAATACAATTAATAAAGTCAAGTGTTTCCTGATAGCTACAACCTAGGAGTCTTTAAGTCAAGAGTGAATAGGTTACTTCAAGGCAAGCGTGCTCCATCTTAGACCGCATCATCGCTTACCGTCAGGTGAGATAGTGGTCAAAGGCGTGCCCATATAAAAAAAAATAAAGAAAAAACTGGCGGCATAGGAGTTTTTAACAACATTCTTACGGTCGGCTTCCAGTCTAACCAGCTGCTGCGAAATACATATCTTAAATGGAGCGAAATGCTGTCAAAACGTCTTGACCAAGTTACTGATTAACTCGACACATGTTGTTAAGAATGGTGTAAGAAAGTTGTCTCCTAACTCTCCGTAACGACTTTCGCGACTCTGCAACTTGACTACACTAAGTCTCGGCTGTCAAGCTCTGCACCTCGGAAAAGCCCGTTACGGTGACCTGTTGTCTATATCCGAGGCACTGAAGTATCTTAGTATGTAATGGATGAATTCAAATAAACAAAATAAGTAGGTAGTTTTCATACAACGAATGAAAACGAACGCTCGCAAAGCTTCAACTTTAGTAGGTGCAAGCGCACTCGCGACCGGCTCTGTTTAAGATCGCTGCCGTAAATTCATCTGTGGACGTGAGCCTATGTTCAAACACGCACGCACACATAGACACCCTTCACGTACAGCGAGCGCAAGCGCACACGCGAACTGCATTTATTCCAAATCGCCGTAGGTACGTCATGCATGTGGTAGTTCTCGCTTGATGGACAGAACTAGCCTTCTGTATAATATTTTGTCTTGTATCCTACCTTTGAATTCAATAGTATTAATGACACTAATGGGCCTATTGATTTTGGTACCAATTTACTTCCTTTGAATAGATCATGGATGGGTTAAGTACCTACCAAATTAGTATCTAATTAGTGACTGATAACTGTGAGCAGTAATCGCTTGTGGCTTGAAGATTGACATTAAAATTTGAAGATTGGTGTCTTTCAATAATTGTGATTCAGCTATACTAACACCTACCACGTAGTAAACTGGAAAAAGTTTGACGGACTGCCTCTCTGTGCTACCGTCACCACGTGACACTGGCAGAATAGTCGGAACCGGCTCAGTTGTCATAAATATAAAAAAAAAAAAAAAAAAAATTGTGATGACTTATTGAAAAACACACACACATATTGATGTGATGGAATTTCTTCCCAGTCTAGCTTTTGTCAAAAATATACTAGCATAACGTTTCCACTTCAATTATTTGTATCGTAATATAAAAACTTAGCAAGTGTTTCACAAAAACGTTGAGAAAATCGTAAATTATTTTAGACTCTAATTGTTTCTTTTTATCTAAGATCAGCACTTTGCCAACGATTTCATTCGCGCGGTTTCAGTATTGCAATTTTCGTAGAGGGTCTCTATTTTTTCCTAAAATAAATAAATAGCCAAAAACGTAGGTGAAAGTGAAGCCGAAAATGTGGTTAAAATCGTTCAAGTAGTTTTAGAGCGTCTTCGGTACAAACAAACAAGTCAACCAAATAAAAATTGCTTCTTTATAATATTATTACGATTGATTATTTTAATCGTTATGGAAAATACTTAAATGACGACTATGAGCTGGTCACAAACTAACACTAGTCCAACCCATAAACATTCTCAATTACAATTAAATCCGACACAAATACTAAACTACAAAATAAACCCGAAACTACTACCATTTCGCTAGATTAAATTAAAAGTTTTCATGCTTGCATGGATTAGTAGAGTTTGCCACCAATAGAGGGCGTTGGTTTAAATTAAACGAGCTCTTGGACCACCTGTGAAAACAATTGGGATGGAACTTTCTAAATGCTTCAGTTTGAGGGTAGTTTAAAGTGTTTAGGGATTACGTGAACGGATGGAGCAAACTTTGTGCAGTGGACGGATGAACACTAAAATGCAGTAGGGTTGTAGGATATTGATTTTGGGTTGGAAATTGTGCTATACAAACGGGAAGACTATGTGTCTATGTATGTTTGATGTAGGAAACTGGTAGATAATACATAGCAGTATTGTGCTAGTATTTTTAGGAGGGTTCTTATCGTGTCGGTTTATCACATTGTACTGTTTGGTCCAACATGGTGGCCACATTGTGGGTGTTTGGCCATATGGGACACTAAATACTGGAGTATGTACCTCATTATTTTTTATACATTTTGACGTTTCTTGGATAAAAAAAATATCTTCTATCAGCGGCTTAGCTAGCGTGACGTCGAAAATTGTCCCAAAGTATCATAGCCGGGATAACAAGTATAATTTATTGTGTTCCAGTATATGGTCTACCCGTGTGCGAAGTTTCATATACATCCGTTCAGCGGTTTCGAGGTTAAGAATAGGCAGATCTATCTTATCTATACTATATATATATATATATATATATATATATTATACAGGGTGTAAGGGACAGCCTTCCACAAATTAACAGGGTGCAATCAGCTCCTTATTTTGAATCATATTCCAGTGGAAATTTCCTCAGGATTTTTTTAATTTTTTTTTTTTGATTTTTAATTTTTTTGCTTTATTTCAATGTAAAGTTACATTATCTGTATGCAGAACTCCACTAATGTAAATAACACAGCTAAAATGAAAAAAAAAAAAAAAACTCATGTACGACGCATGAAATCAGCTGTTAAAACGTAGCGCGGGCGCAGCTATCCTTTCGAAAGCTCGCTGCGCTGCCGTTAGCTGCGTGCGTTTTGCAGAGGTAGCGATACATTGCGAGTGAGGTAATTAAACAAATCAGTTTTATTGGATTCCCATAAAGTTCCTGAAATAATTTCATGTACCGGTCAACTTAGTACGATATAATGAAATCACCCTATCAGTTTGAGGAGGGCTGTCCCTTACACCCGTTATATAATATTATAAAGCAGAAGAGTTTGTTTGTTTGTTTGTTTGGTTGAACGCGCTAATCTCACAGGAACTACTGGTCCGATTTGAACAATTCTTTCAGTGTTAGATAGCCCATTTATCGAGGAAGGGAAAACATCTGAAAACATCAACGCAGCCACAAGAAAAACCAACGAAGCAAATCTTTATCGCAACAAAAAGATCTTCTCTCCAAAATGTAAACTTAATATTAATTAATTTATATATATTTGTTTTTATTTTATATTATTTATTTATTTATTAAAACTTTATGCACAAGTAATGTACAAAGGCGGACTTAATGCCATAGGCATTTTCTACCAGTCGACCTTAGGGTGGTGCAGAGACAGCATGTCATATTAGTATGTCTAATTAATATTTTTTATGATGTTTTTACACTGACCGCCCTAAATCTAATTTCTTTCGTTAAATCCATCCAAAGGTTTTGTAACAGATTGCCCTGTGCGATAAGACCACCCATTGTACACTTGTTTTTAGAAACGTATTTCCTGTATTTGTTATGAGGTGTACAATAAAGTATATAATAAATAAATAAATATAAAAATAAAAGGACCGCAACGCCATCTATTCAATAAGCAGCGAACTACGACGACAAAATCCTGCATCACGGTATCAGAGTTTTCCGAGCAGTTTGAACATATACAACAGTCTGAATATAAGCTATAGGGCAGCTGCCCATCGGACACAAAACCGTCTGGTCAGAGGATCCTCCCTTTTCAATAAAGATTTGCGGAACTTTACCCCTTTGTACCGCAAATCCTCTACCGCGTGTATCTGACATCGACGCACAAACGATTTCCATGGGTCCAGGGCATGATTCTGGACACCCGAGACTAAGAACTTTTCGTCGGCTTTTTTCTCATTTTTCCATTTTTTTCAAGGGTTTTTTTTTTACTTTAGACTGCCCATAATCGTTATTCTGACCTAACCCAATGAGATTTTTAATAAAAAAATAATTAATTAACTACTTTCACTAAAAAGAGCAATCTGAATAAGACCACAAATAGATGAAAAAATGAGAAAAGAACCGACGAGAAATTCCAACACTGGGGTGACCAGAATCATGCCCTGGACCCATGGAAATCGTTTGTGCTTCGATGTCAGATACACGCAGTATAGACCGTGAATTCAATATTTTAATTCAAAGTTTCAGTAGTACTCTACCTAGCTTTTCTGCACTTGTCATTATAGATGGACTATGAAAACCATATTATAATTTGGGCCGTTACTGGTAAAATAAATTTTGTTAATGATTAGTAAAAGTATTTAAAACCTACTAACAAATAACAAAACACTTAAAAAATATTGGGAACAAAGTATCAACAAGTACTTTACCTACAAAAAGCATCAATAAAAGTCCTTATGAAGGACTATAATATTTATTTGTGCGATAATTCTTTAACAGTTAATTCCAGAAATACTTTTTTATGTTTGACTTACTTCTATACTTCAAGGTTCTACCATGAATAAACAAGTAAATATCGGATCCTACTTAAATATATTTTCCCCACAAATGACTTTGTTATTCCCAATAAAAATAGTAGTTTATTTTTTATGGAACTGTCAAAAGAAATAAAAAGTAGATGCTTTTTACGTGGTACAGAATAAACGGAAAATCTCTATAGGGGTCATTGTACTTGTTATTATCAACAACTTTTAAAGGACCAACACCGAATTTGCGATAAAAACCTGCTGTTCAGTACATTTTGTGGACTACACATAATTATTCAGCTCTTTTCGCGTTTCGCTGAATGATTTTGGCCACACTTATACAGTTCTGCTTTTATCAGCCGCGTACAGCATCGTAACAATGAGAAGGCGGCAGCGGCAGAACAGTGTTGAATTCTATATCGCTCGCATGATAATAACACATTTGTCCTCATTTTATACTTGTCTACCGCGAAATCTGAATAGCAGCGGATAGCTGATAGCTGAACGGATGCGTACGCGTCTCCATACAAAGTCGTTGTTTTCTATGGGTATAAGCTGAATAGAACTGAATAAGTGCGAGTAGTCCTTTATGCTTACCTACATAAATAAGATAAGATAAGATAAGATTTATTATTTTCTCCCACAAAGTACATCTTACAATATTTAGGATTACAAAATACATTCATGGTACAAAGGTTTGTGGGAGTCAGGAATCCAAACTAGGATACCCTGTGCTATGGACTCCTGGCCCCCCTCTCCAAGATTGGGTTTAACATAACAAATATAATATAATAAATGTATGGGGCAGTCATTTTTTTTGCGTTTTCAGTATAGGTCTCATAGTCAAAGTTGTTCAAGTAGGTACAGTCACATCAACTACCCAAATCTGTCAAATTTTCCCAATCAAACTTGAACCTTATTCCTTTCGTTTGTAAGTTGAAAATATATTGAAAATGCTTGATGTGCTGGTGTCTGTACAATGACCAAAGAGGTATTGCGTCTATTCTGTTACACGTTGTAGGATCGTCTTATTTGACCTTTAAGGTGTGTAAAGAAAAAGGTCTCTGACCCAGTTTTCGATTTGATTTAGGCAATCATATGAATATGTTTATTTACATACAATTCGAATTACATTTTCATTTAAATAAAAATCTAATTGTTGGGTTGATACAGATTGCTTAAAGCTTTTTAAGTAAACATAAATATCTTGTCAAATGTATCGAAATTATTAGATTCACTATATAATTATTTTGTTCGTACCTAATGCTACAGACAGAATAATTATATAGTAGTGAAGGTCATCATTAAACTAAAATTGCTGATAGTAAAAATATACTCTTTGATTCAAATGACGCCATGACGCTCTAATGCCCAGTTATTCCAGACTATAATCTATTTCTATATAAATTTTCATCAAGATACTTTCAGACGTTCTGACGTGACTGAGTTACATTATATAAATAAAATAAATAAAAGTGTTTAATTGTACATAGAAAGAAGACATCCAAATAGTACACAGAGATTATAGCAGTGTTGTACAACAGTGACACATAAAAGGGCGAACTGATACCTCCTAAACTAGGCTCCTAAAATAGGCATGATATACATACATAAGTAAAATTTTAAATGTGAATGATCAACAATGATCAACATACGCATTTAAAATTTTAAAAATGTATGCACAGATTTATAGCTAAAAACATTTATTGAAGTATAGATTAGCATAGATGAATACAATGCTTTAGCAAAACCAGCGTGCCAAACACTCAAAACCTCACAATCACGTAGCTGGTAGTAATATTATGCAAGCGCCACTTAATTTAGCACAAAATGCAAAACAGGCTGAAAACTCTTCGAGAAAACTTCCCCAGTTTATTCAATAGAAGGCTGGCAAACATTTATTAATGTCCGAACAAACTGCTAAGGCGCCGGTTGAATTTGCATAGTATTAGATAAAACCTTTGCTCTTTTCAGTTAAAGTACACGGAGCGAAAATAATAGGTTTGCAGGCTACATCTATTCTGAAACTGTGGTTAAGGAGTGGTGAACGCGTATCGGAAGACGCATCTTAGAAACGCCTCCCACATGGTGGATCGATGAATAAGGCGATTAACACACTGCCACGCACCACGCAGCGTAGCGCGTGAATGCGTGTTCTAACGTTGCTTGTAAGTATCTTCATCATGCAGATCATGCGCCACAAAGCGGAGAAACATACGCACACGCGCGTGGGTGGGGGCCTAGACGCAAGGTATGGCACACCGAGAGTCGCAGTACCGTGCGTGATTATGGATGGGCTTGACGTGTGTTTGTACAAAAACCAAAAGTTAGTATAACTGCAACATCTTGAATGAGTTCCACAATAAAATACACCTTTTTAATATCAAAATAGACGCAACGCTCTGCACTACACTACCTCAGCTAACGGCATGAATGAAATCAGTCAGAGCCGCCATGAATAATCAAAACGCACTTACGCGCGTGAGTGCGCAAAAAACCCGCACGATTAAGCAGATCTGCACTCCCGCAAGTACGAGCGTGGGTGCGTTAGTGAAGGCTGTGGTAATGTGTTGGATACGAGATGCACACAACGGGTCCATATGGCGATACTTGTCTTTCGGCTGATAATTTCAGCCGACAGCCCGATAATTGATTTCAATTGCCGTAAAATATTTAAAATCCATACATTGTTAGTATGAACTTATTCTATGTAAATGAGAAACTTAAAAACACAATAATTATACAATACATTAATTAGCTGCACGCAAATGTCTGCCAGCCCAGAGCCTGATAAATGATTTATCAACCATGTCCACTAGTGTAGCTAAAATATTGTTAGGGCTACCCCTGAATGGCATAAAAGTCATATTCGCACTTGATGAATTTAATGATGAAGATGAGATTATTGAGATGCCTCGGCAGCTACTGCAAGCGTCAAAACTTTCCATATATTATAAACCAAGCGTGTCAGGAGAATGAATCGTATAATTTCACAATATAGATATTAGAACTATCAGAAAATAGGAGGACGCTTACCGAGTTAATACACATCTCAAATCAAATTGGATTTTCAGGACAAGGTAACAATGCCGATACATACTTTCAAATGCGAAGGCAAAATCTGGATGGGTCTATTTAAGACATAATTTCTTTACCATAGTTGTCTGCCTATAGTTGCCAGCACACCAAACCATTTTATCTCTAGTACATAGAGAAAAATTATGTATAAAGTCTGAATAAATTGTAAGGAAAGAACTTTATGCTGTTAGCATATCGTTCGGCAAAAGGTTTTGTGTTCATGGCTTTACAAAACAAAATAGTTGAAAGTATTCGCTTTTATTTTCATGTAAGCAGGACAAATACTTACACAACCTGATGAATGTTTACAGAATCGACCGGCTGGAAGGTCACCCTAATAAAATAGTCTAAAAATCTTACCTAACATGAAGTCTTCTGTGATCTCCCTGGCCACGATGGACATGCTAGGGTACAGCCTCAGGGTCTCTTTGATGACAGATTCCAGGTATTTCATGTCAGCAAGGTCAGACACCGTCGGGGTTCGGTCAGAGTCACCCAGGATCTTCTGGTATTCTTCGTAGAAACGATCCTGTTGGTAGAAATAGAAAAATAGGTTAGCACTGTTCAATACCTAGTATATTCTGCAGTAGAGTAGGTTAATCTTTTAGTAGTTATTGCATTTTTGTTAAAACTGGTTTCGACCGTCTAGAAACTGACTAAACAGTTTTTTGATATGAAACAATATTGGCACACCTTGGCAGTAAAACCAACTGATATGTTGTGACGGAAACGACATGACGTCATATCGTGATGCTCCCACTACGCAAGCTGTTACGGACGGGAAACTTTGGAACTAATTTCTAATATTTTTGTAAATTCTAATGTTAATATAGATGTATGATCCGAGTGTCCAGTGGCGGCTATTTTTAACAGGCTATTTGTCATTTTGCGTGATTGGCTTGGATCTTGGACATAAAATAAGCATTGCTATATGATGTGGCAATATCGCATTTGGGTATAATACAAACGTTAATTCGTGGTTAACGTATCTTAAATACCCACAGTTAAGACACGAGTCACCAGATTACGTAAAAATACTTTTCCAGACTCTGAAATACAGACTATACTTCCAGTAATTCTTTATCAATATTTGTTATTAAATTTTACAACTTTAAAATTTAAAATATTCGTTCAGTAGTTCACACTTCTTTTTGCAGTGTAGCCGCACACAAGCTTACAGTAATAAGTTGTGGCTGTCTGTGGCAGAACTATGAACTCAACTATTGTTAAACAAACCCACTTTTATGAACTAGTAAAGTCTAACACAATTATTGAGGTTCGAACTCGGGTCTTTCCGCCGCAGCTTCGAGTTTATTGTCACTGTCGACAATGTTCTAGAACTGTAGAACAGCTCTGAACGTTGATGTCAGTGTGTTAGTTTTTAATTTGATTAGACCAAAAGCATTTATGTACTGTAATTTGTACGTACACGTTTATTGTCAACACGTTAAACACATAATGAAAATCACTGCTAACTAGCAATGATTTCATTCGATGAAAAGTTAAAAAAAACTGTTAATGGTTCCGTACCCAAAGGGAATCAATCCACGGAGTAATCAACGGAACGCTATTACTAAGCCTTCGCTGTCCGATGGTCGCCCGTCTGTCTGTCAGCGGTCTGTATCTCAAGAACCGTCGTAGTTACTAAAATTTTCACATAGTGCGTATTTCCATGATTTTCTATCAATTTTTTAGTTCGATGCTGCATACTTGCCGTTAGGTCCTGTAAAAATTTAATTAGATTTGGCTCAGTAGATTTTATTTTATGAGCATTTTTGCTTATTTTAATTTCTGCGTAGACGGCGACGTCACATACGTTTCACCACTTAAAAGTGAAGAATAAAACCTTTTTACAAAAACGTATAACCGACTTTTGAAATAAAAGTTATTTTGTACTTTAGTATTTTTTTTGGGAGTCGGTTATATTTTTTTTTTGTGAAAAAAGGTTTTTGGCTTTTCTTTTTTTATTTTTAAGATTAAGACTGTCAATGGAACATCACTTTAACTCAGAGTGTGTTATATTACTACCATCACTACGATATTTTAATGGTAGGTAGGTGTGTATGTAATCTTGTTTCCCAAACCATCTTCTAAATGAGCAATATTGCCCAGACAAAGTCAACACTGCGCTGAAAGCAATATCAACATTGGTCGGATGTAATATCAATATTGCAGCGGTAGAGATAGTCGATCACTGTCTAGAACTCGGTTAAATCCGGATAGAGTTGAACTGAATACTCAAGGGGTAGAAACGTCTAAGGCCTCGACCGTAGTAAGGAGCGTGGAACGGCTAGAGGGTATTTGACTGGATATTTTTCTTACGTTGCTCAAAACCTAGAGAACAGACCAGACGAAGTTAATTAATATTGCTGAAATATCTTTTTCAATATTCATTTATTTACAAAAACAAAAAAATACGTGTCCATTATTTTTCAATACTCTTACTGACGGACTAAATAGTTTTTCAATTTGTGGATGATTGAAACTAGCCTATTGTCATCCACTGCTGAGTGTAAGTGTCCTCCAAAGACTGCCAACCATCCCGGTTTGATCAATATCGGTGACTTTAGTTCTCTGGTGAATGACTTCGTTGTGTATTGAAAATCCTCCAGCATAGCTCTCTCTATTGCATGCTGAGCAACCTTGTATTTGTTTGCCAGGCCTATGGTGAGTGTCCACATTTCGGCTCTGTAAGTCATTGCGAGTAGGACGCACTGGTTAGGACTGTGATGTATTGTGACCACCAAGTCGTGCCTGCCACCGCTCACGCATCCGCCATAGTCACCTCGCGTTCTAAGAACTTGGCCTTAAGATAAGTCGGACTGGTGCCAAAGTGTAGATAGTGTTTGAATGGAACTTTGCTAATCCTTTATCATTCAAAATGGGTACAGTACTCGTAAGTAGGTACTAAACCTATGAGGCTATAAATAGGTAAAATTGTGTTTGAGAACAGATTTTTATGATGTCTCCGTCACAAATTTGTATTTGACAGAGTCCATAAAGCGCATCAAAGTTCAAGAGCAAGCTGGTGATGTCAAGATGCTTGTCAAAATTGTACTATCAAAGTGATGTCATGTGAGTTTTCAACACACTGCATTATCTTAATTTTTAGTTTACCGGAAAAAACCGGTCAAATGCTAGTCGGACTCGTGCGCGAAAGGTTCCGTACCATCATCATCTGCCTAGCCTTTTCCCAACTACATTGGGGTCGGCTGCCAGTCAAACCGGATTCAGCTGAATACCAGTATTTTACATGGAGCGGCTGCCTACCAGACCTCCAAAACCCATTAAATGGGTAACACGGTATTTCTTGGCAAGACTGGAGTCAGATTTACTGGCTTCTGACAATCCGTAACGACTGCCAAAGATCTACAAATGACAGCCGGGACCAACGGCTTAAAGTGCTTTCCGAGGCACGGAGGAAACTCGATATGTTAAGATGGTCACCCATCCACAGAGCAACCTTGGTAAGCGTTGCTTAACCTTGAAGATCGACCCGTGCGGCTATTGTTATTTAGCCACGAGCTCCTCAAGGTTCTTATCATTATAACAAATAATAAAAATCAAGGATACTACTCTTCGTGTGCGAGTATGAATCGCCCTTGACTGACTTTTATTATTCGTTGCTATAGCGGCAATAGAAATGGCTTATGTTTAACTTACCACCAGATATAGTAACATTTAGCAGTCAAAAATAGTAAATGATCGCCAAAATTAAACCCGCATTTTAATGTAAACTTATAACCAAAGTTATAACATCTTGCTATCCTATTTAAGCAAACCAACTCCAAAAAAAAATATTCTAACCCAAAAATAGTTAAAATGATACGCAAAAAAATAACATCTCGTTATCCGATTAAACCAAATGATTCACCAACAATAGAAGGGATCTGGCGCTCGGCGGCCGCTACCGCGGCATGCTCGCTTCGCTCGCTCGCCTTCGCGCGCTAATGGTCATGGTTCTTTTTTTTTTTTTTTTTTTTTTTAAATGGTCATGGTTCTAACCTAACCCACATGTTTCACCAGCCATAGAGGGGATCTGACGCAGACACGTTACTATAGAATTTGAATATTATACTAACTGAATATTAATTTGCTCGCTAAGATTTGGTGATCATTTACTAAATTTGGTGGTCGAATACAATTTAAAGTGGAGTCGTGACTATTTTTCTGGTGTTAAGTAGATATTTTTGGTTACAAAACTAAGGGTATCAAAGCATTTTATGGTGGTCATTATATTTATCCCCTTTTTATTATTCGTTGCTATAGCGGCTATAGAAATACACAATCTGAAATTTTTCAACTTTCTACCTGTTACGGTTTTTGAGATATAGCCCGCTGACAGACAGACGGACGGATGGATGGACATCGGAGGCTTAGTAATAGGGTTCTGTTAGTTACCCTTTGGGTATGGAACCCTAAAAAGAAAAACATGTATGCAGTGTTTTTTGGAAGTCTATATGATGAACTAATAAGATCTTTTTCGGTAAAATACCCTATTCGGAATAATTTTCTTGCTCTGATCCCATGTTATTTGGTGTCAGCGAAATACGTTTTCCTTTCTCCCTGTCAACCGTACGCTATCATCCACTATCTTCTCTTTCATACAGTTTTGAAATCCGAATAACCCAAAATATTTCTCTTAATATTTATCCATAGTACGAGATGACAGAAGCTGTCAGTTGAGATAAGCCGATAAGCGTTCGCGATTCTCGTTTTATGGGACGACACTTGCGGTTATCTGAAAATGAAGTGAAGAGGGATCTTTACAATTAGCCTGAATTAGCAAATCGTTTGTCGAATCTATATCTGAGGGCCATTTCGCATTTGCATGTCAATCGCAAACTGTCAAAGAAGCTTTAATTTTCATAAATTTTTGTCAGATTGCGATTCATGACAATATTGCATACCAAATGTTATGTACCCACCCTTTCTGTAATGTGTAGGTACCTACTAACTCAGTTTGTTAGATATTTTTGTTATCAACAAATGGACTATTTATCTGATTAAATAAATTGATTGACTGATTAAGATGCGAATGCGATGCGAATGTGAAAATTAGTAGAATTGGTACTCTGGTACTAATATTACAAATACGAAGCTTTGGATGTTTGGATGTTAGTTGCTCAATCACGTCAGAATGGCTGAACAGAAAGACGACAGACGGCTGGGAGGTAAATTGCTGTCTGGAATAATACACAAGATAGTTTTTGTCCTATGAGTTGTTCCCTCGGGATTAATTCCGAAACGCACGCGGGCGGAATTGCGGTTTGCAACGTTTTTGTAAAAATTTGTATAAGCAGTGTAGGTATGCAAAATGCTTTCTATGTATATCTTTCAAAAAAAACAAAACACTACAAAGTAAAAAATAACTTTAATTTCGGAAGTCGGTGTCAAAATACGAAGAAACTAACAAAAACACCGACTTTCGAAAATAAAGTTATTTTTTACTTTGTAGTGTTTTGTTTTTGGAAGTCGATTGTATTTTTAACCGACTTCCCAAAAAGGAGGAGGTTATCAATTCGGTTGTATGTTTTTTTTTTTTTTTTTTTTTTTTTATTGTTACCTCATATCTCCGACAATTATGAACCGATTTGAAAAATTTTTGTTTTATCTGAAAGGATATACTTGCAGATTGGTCCCATTTAAATCATATCAAAATCGGTTACGAACTTTGGATTTTAAATCGAAATAGCTGGAATTTGACTATTTAGATGATTCTTTGATGATCGAAATTGCGTATTTTGCTTTTCTGCGATTTTGGAGTGGTGTTGTTAGGTGTAGGGCACCACTAAAAAGTGAAAAATAAACAAACTTTTTACAAAAAAATACAACCGACTTCCAAAAAAAAAACACTACAAAGTAAAAAATAACTTTAATTTCGGAAGTCGGTGTTTTTGTTAGTTTCTTCGTATTTTGACACCGACTTCCGAAATTAAAGTTATTTTTTACTTTGTAGTGTTTTTTTTTGGAAGTCGGTTGTATTTTTTTGTAAAAAGTTTTTTATTTTTCACTTTTTAGTGGTGCCCCACACCTAACAACACCACTACAAAATCGCAGAGAAGCAAAATACGCAATTTCGATTATCAAAGAATCATCTAAATAGTCAAATTCCAGCTACTTCGATTTAAAATCTAAAGTTCGTAACCGATTTTGACATAATTTAAATGGGACCAATCTGCAAGTATATCCTTTCAGATAAAACAAAAATTTTTCAAATCGGTTCGTAATTGTCGGAGTTATGAGGTAACAAACATAAAAAAAAACATACAACCGAATTGATAACCTCCTCCTTTTCGGGAAGTCGGTTAAAAACACAAGCAGCGAATAAAACAGTACTCTAGTGTTCGCTAAAAAAAACTTTATCAATTTACCGCTTGTCTTGTTCCCTCGTACCCACTCGAAAATTTAAGATGTATTATCCCACAGAAACATCAATTTAATTTAAGATGAGCCTAAGGCTAACTTAAGATCAAGAAAGCATAGATACGACACTCTTGGTTCAAATATGTGTCGAATTGGGATTATATTTTGTTTTATTTATTTGGGAAGAAAAACAATTGTACTGTGAGGATTACATAAAAATATAAAATTAGATTACTTTTCGGCCCCATCGACCATCTGTTCTGCGAGAAATGTGCCCTGACCTTGGTTCTTTTGCGGATATCATCATTCCCGATTTGATTACTCAAGTAAAGTGACGATACAATACTATGAGTTAATCGAATTAAAAAAAGAATGTTGTTAATTGAACAACATTATAATATTGGTTAGGTAGGGACCAATAGACCTTTCACAGGTAACCAATCTACTTAAGCCAGCCAAACCTATAATAGTCCAATTTCTTTGTTTCCATATTCTACAAAAGTCCTGCACCAACTGGGGATATACTTTCATGGTGCATGCAAGAATAATCGACGGCTGGTCTCCATTCCATTTGGAATGTCCCTTGTAAGTCTACCAAAGATCTGGGACCCCAGGGGAAATAATATCAAAGGCGTTACAAAAAAATGTTTTATAATTTTTATATTTAATTGTAATGAATAAAAACTGTTTTTTTTTTTTGTTATCTATACTAATATTATAAAGCAGAAAAGTTTGTTTGTTTGTTTGTTTGGTTGAGTGCGCTAATCTCAGGAACTACTGGTCCGATTTGAAAAATTCTTTCAGTGTAGGTAGGTAGTGTAGTATAGGCTATTATATATCATCACGCTAAGACAAAAAGGAGCGGAGCAATAATGGAAAATGTGACGCAGACGAAGTTGCGCGGGTCGGCTAGTTAAGTTTAATTAATATTATTATCCTTTTATATATTTTAATTTTTTTTTTTTTTTATTATTTGACGCTTTTAAGCAAAATCTCACTTGATGGAAAGCTTTGACGTTGTCAACGATATGAGCATGCTTGCCTGGAAGTATCCTATTCTCTCTTGAGTAAATATCCCCAGGTAGTAGCTATCAGGAAACCGAACTCTAGCAGGAAATTCTACTCCTTATATGTTTGTTGTGTATGCCTATTCCGGAGGGAGACGATAGAGCATAAGTTTCACTTCTAGAGTATTTTCTTAGTCTATGACAAAGCTAAGATTAAGGTCGGTAAAGATCACTTGAGTGGGAAAAGGTAATTTTGAACCCGCGATCAAGGGACATCTAGAGTGCTTGCGTTTGTAGCTATAGAATAAGGGACGGTCTTATGTATGAAGTGTGGGTCCTTTTAGAGTAATGAAGATTATCTTTGAGTGTATGATTTGTTGATTGGTGGAGCTTGAAAATGTAGTAGTGGCATACGTATAGCTTTTGTGAAGTGGAAATTATATTTATTTTTTTCTACTCCTCCGCTGTAATCTTCTGATTAATTTCATTGCGGGGTCCATGACCGTTGAATCGTTTCTCCGGGACTCGGCTTCATTATTTCGACGTTTTTCTGGTGGTCACCACTGTTGATTTTGGCTTTCAAGAGTTACAACGGATGGGTATGTGTGGCGGGCTAGTCCCAAAAAAAAAGCTTTTGTGAAAGAGCTAAAAGGATTTATCCTACAGTGTTTTGTAGACGCATATCCTGTTTGTTTTTTTGTTCCCGTAGGAGTTCCGAGAAATCCTATGACACCAAGGAACCTATTTCAGCTGTGCGTTGTTTGTCAGACAGTAAGTCACCAGTAACAATAGAATTTTATATTTATTAAGATTGATTTCTCTCACTGAGCTAACATTGTTGTTTGGAGCGCTTTTGGCCACTATGTATTTGATGGTATGGTCGACTATAGTTCACTTCTGCCTAGAAATAACCTATTCACTATTGATTTAAGACCGCCATGTTGAAGCTATCAGGAAACATGTGACTCCGGCAGAGAATAACATTTCTTAGCTGTTTACACATAAGAATTAGGTGTGTCCAAAACGTAACGTAACGTAACGTATTAGGTGTGTCAACGTTATGACTTCATGAGACATACATAAGAAAAGCTTTCAATGTTTGTTTGACTACCAATATATGCAAATGTTTGCTATAACCACATTTATTTATTTATTGCACTGTGTACACACAGTAACAGGCTTTGCTTACAACTAATGTGTACATGACCCTGTTAGGGCGCAGCAAGATAACTTTAAACTAGAATATTATACTGACATACACATAAGTTCAATTAATAAATTGAACTTAATATCTTGCTTTAAGGAACAAAATGTAATATCTATACTTACATGTAATAAAACAGTAGAAACCATGAATTCTGTACATTAAAGAAAAATACCAAAAATCGAGTAGTTGTTTTCAAAAAAAATCTATAGAACACAAAAAGAGCATTTTTCTGTTTTTGTCTGTCTGTACGCGATGATCTCCGAAAATACTGAACGGATTTGGTTGGGGTTTTTAAAATTAGATTACGCTTATAAACCAAAAAAAACCTCTCTTGTATCCTTCTATCTTGTAGCCTTTAATATTTAATTTAATTTTTATTGTTTGTTGATACCGACAACTAAAATACACAATGAGAAAATATCAACTGTCTTCCTATGACGATTCTTGAGACGGACGGACAGACAGCGGAGGCTTTGTAATAGGGTTGCATTGGTTTCCCTTCGGGTACGGAATCAAACACAGAGAATTCAAAATACATTCTGCTATTCAAAAATCCCTTACAAAAATATCCTGGCATTATCAATGGTACTAAAATAATTTTGTCCGGACCCTAGCTCCGGATTTAGCCCCAAAAGCCGGACGCAAACACTCGAAGTCATTAGGGGCATCAATCACCATTACACAACTATATTGGGGTCAGGCTCCAGTAACACCAGATGTGGCTGGACCATTAAAAAGAAAAAATAAACCCAACTTTTCGTGGTTGTAAATATTTTAACGTCGCTTTCTATTTAATTATTTTTATATTTTTGCCACAATTTTTTTTTTTATGAAAAACTGGCTTTGTTTTACTATTGATAGGCATAAGTTTGACCACTATCTCACCTGATGGTAAGCGATGATGCGGTCTAAGATGGAGCACGCTTGCCAAGAAGTAACCTATTCACTCTTGATTTAACGACTCCCAGGTTATAGCTATCGGGTAACACAGACTCAGGCAGGGAATTCCAATCCTTAGCTGCACGCACAATGAATGTTTTCACAAAACGTTTCGTGCGTATGGGTGGGAAGTTTGCGGAAGGACCGCGTGGGAAACTCCCTGTATTCACAGCAGCCTCCATGTCCGGGACATAGCAGACAAACTGCTGGAGAGCCGCCTACGCTGGTACAGCAAACAACGTATGAAACAAGTGTCTGGCTATACCACCTCCGCGGGCCCTGGCAGAAGGGGAAAACCTAAAAAGTGCTGGCTTGAATTTGTCCAGGATGATATGCGTGCCAATGGACTTTCAACCAAGGATGCCGAAGAATGTGCGAAGTGGAGAAGGAAAAGACGGAAAGCGGACACCGGGCTCCGAAGCAAACCAGCTGAGGATGCAACCTGGAACACGCTCAGATGAGAGAGAGAGAGAGAGAGGGTGGGAGTCCACCATGAACCGAGTTGGAAACGCACATGAAGCATTTTCTATCAGAAACCGAAAAGTTCCCTTTAAATTTTAATTTCGCTAAACCCAATTATTATTTGGCTTAACCCAGTTGTATAATTATGTCCCTTGGTGCCTATTGGCCTAACTCAAAACTTTCTTCTGCTTGATAAGGAGGGAAGTGGAAATTATATTTATTTTTCCTACTTTCTCCGGGACTCGTCGGGCTTCATTAGCTCGGCCTTTTTCTGGTGGTCGCAACTGTTGATTCTAGCTTTCAGGAGTTGCAGTGGTTGGGAATGTGTGGCGGGCTAAACCCAATTATTACCCAACTCTGAGAAAAGGCGGACGTGTTTTCCAGACCTCTTTATATGCTCCGATAAGCTGGCGCCCGGGCCAGTGGGTAATTAGTAGATTCTTGTCTATTACCCTCTTTTTATCCCGTGTGTTACTCTGGTATGTAACACACGACCATGTGATGCAATGATGAATGGATTGAATGATCATAACGGCACGGTTGGCGCAGTGGTTGAACGATCGACTGCTGCGTCGCGTGTCGTGGGTTCGATTACCGCACGGAAAAATTATTTGTATGGCCTACAGATAGTTGTTCCGGGTCTGGCTGTTTGTGTATGTGACTTTGTGTGTTTGTAAGCGCACCCACGATACAGGAGAAATTGCTAGTATGGGGAAACGTTTTATCAAAATCGATTTAGTAGTTTTTGTGTAGAAGCTAAAAAAACATCAATCCATCTTCACGAAGTCATATTAAAATACAAGTAAGTAGCAAAAACATCTAGTTCTGACGAACTAACCACCTTTTCTATTATTTCATCAACGAACTAAAATAAAAATGTTTTGAGCCTGCCCTAGGTCAGCAACCTCATTTCCTACAGACCAGACAACCCATAATACAACGTCACAAATAAAACAGAACAAAATGAGGTCGCAAAGGATTTACGGTCCTAGATATACTAATACTTTCCTTGTCAATCAATAGGCACTGTCTGAACTTTTCTTAGAGGAAAAGGAACTCGTTTTAGTACCACTGAAGTTTACAGGTTTTTTTTTATTTAGAGCCAACAACACGCCTCGGTTTTGCACAAGTAGCAGAGCACTTACTAACTCCCAATCCGTATGATTTTTTCCAACATTTTCAAAATTCAATCTCTTTCTGAATGTGCCATGAAATTCACCATAACATAAAATTAACACAAAATGCTATACCTTTTATTATTGCAATGCGACATTCTAGAATAATCAATTTACGACCCCTAACAATTCCTGATTGTCAATACCAAAGTTATAATTCAGTTAGGTTCGAAATAAAATGCAAATTGAACTCCAACACTCGCTTCCGATTGAATTCAAAATTATTTGCAGTTTATAAAATATTCTGAAACCTGAATAAATGGTTAATTTATGTGTCAATTAGCCTGAATACTTAATTTACTAGAAAATACAATTAATATGGTTTGCGGCGATTTCCTGGATGGAGACTGCGGTTTTTAATTTCTGTCAGGCTCCTTTTGGGTAAGCTCGCTCAATCGTAGACTTTGTCTCTATTATTTCTGACTTAGACTAGAGCCAAGAGCAAACCCATCTCAAATAAAAAAGATGGTTATAGGTTTTTTTCTAATATCAGAAAATAGTTGAAACAGTTACTAAGTTCAAATTCCATACTCACCACTCACACGATACCTTGTTTTGTCTTTAAAACAACTGTTCAAGAATACGGTGTAAAGACCGCTACATAACCCTTTACAGTCCCCAGGGATATGTGATGTCAGGCGTTGCACACAGGTAGTCCCCCGATAGTTGTCAAAGAGATTACTGGGCTCCTTCTGTGCTTCTGTTAACCGGGTGGGTTTAATCAGTTGAAAATCCGATACTCCCAGGTCCTTTCAAAATTATGTCTAGATGCTTATAATAAATATTCCAGAAGTGTACACATGCTGTGAATATAATTAAAAAGTCATGCGGGACAGGGTCTAAATCCCACAAACCTGCATTGAAAAGGGAGGATCTTCCGACCATACGGTTGTTGTGTTCGGCGGGCAACTGCCCGATATTTGATATTCAGACTGTTGCAATTCGAATTGCACGGAAAACTCTGATACCGTAATGCAGGATTTGTTGGCATAGTTTTGCTGGTATTATACATAGATGGAGCTGTGTCACTTTTTCTTGCGGTACAGATTTTGCAACGTTAGTTTTTTGGGGTGGCGTTGATTGACATAAAGCTGTCCTGAATCGACTTCTATCGTGATCCTTTACTTTCTCTAGTAATGAAAAACAGTTCTTAATTTATTGTTCTAGTATCTACGAAGAGATATTAGGGAAAGGTCAATGTACTTTATTCCAAGTTTATCTGGCGTAAACTATAGCTGTCCCCCGCGGCTTTGTTCCCGTCAAATGGATTTTTTTATTTATTTAAAAACTTTCTCCTGACAATAAAAAACACAACAAAATAGATGTCTTTAATGACTTTTATATTTAATTTAACTCACACACTGATTTATTGTTCTTTATTTGATAAATCAATAGTACCAACATTTTTAAATATGTGTGTGTTTGCATTGTATAGACTCAAGTACCCTGGCGGTTGGGAGTGTCATGCTCACTCAAAAGCCTAGCTGATGGTGGCGTATGCGTTAAATTATGTGGCTCCATTCAAAATGGTTGAGACGAATGGGCCTGGCGCATGTCATGGCGCCGTTGGTTGGGACTGGTCATTTCTCAGCTGCCATGGTTTATTTTAATTATTTCTTTGAATTGTTCCTTTTTTAGTTCGGATGTTTTTATCATGCTCGTCACATCGTTCTCACATGTATGTATAATTTCATCACGATGTCAAGAAAACTTTGTAACAATTTATTATTTTTAAAAGAGTGTCCGTGGAGTTTCTTGCACGTTCTTCTCCATAGAGATCTACGCTTTGGAACGTGCAAATAGCTTCATCTTTTTGGACCGACCGACCTTGACAATTCAAAAGTGCCTGTAAATGGTTTAATTGAAATAAATGTTTGAGTTTGAGTTTGAGTTTGAATTAACGAAATTGATTCATTTTCGCTTAGCAACACATTCAGCGATTCATTTTTTTATTATAGATATTATTATACAGTAGGGACATAGTTGAGGCAAGTTTTTTCAAACCTATAATCGTCTGTCTTAAAAATATTGCCAAAATCAGCCGAAACAGACATCATATTTATAGGATAGGTACCGCAGTGCCTAAGCTTTCACGATATTGCTATCGGATAACATGTGGTTATATTTGAGCCATCTGGCGAACGGAATCTGTCAAATTGACTTCTATATGTAGCTATGAGTAATGTCTTTATTCATAGGTATTTTAGTAGACTAGTATTTTTTTATATTTTAATATTATTATTTTAAACATTCATGGTCACTAATATTGCTACTACATGGTCACTAACAAGCGCCAATGCTTGCAACATTGCCGAAATATCGGAAACTCGCAAATAAAAAGGTACATGGTAGCAATCCCGATATTAACTATTATAATATTATTTATTTAGTACTGGAGGACAGCTAACAAAGGCAAACAATATAGGAAACCGTTGTCAGCAGAAAGCCAAAAACAAACCTTCAAGTACCTATAGAGACAATTTGTAAATTATAGTGTGAGCACAATACAAAAAACACACAGCTTTAATTAAACTAATAATCATTTATCATTTTCATTATTTCTGATAGACTTGCAGGATAGTGGTAAAAATCAGGTCAGTGCGAGGCGGATTCCCACAAGAAGAATTCAATACCAAAATTTTTAAGTTTCTTGTAAGTGGGCGACCTTTTTATTTTGATTTTTTTATTATTATTTCTTGTTATAACAGCTACAGAAATACCGTCAAACGGGGTGAATAGGAATCGAGGGGTGAATAGGGAAAAAATCGGGATTGAAATAATCGTGGTAATAACTCTGAAAATCTTCTAACCATAGCCTATAAAATGGCAAGAATGTGTGGTAGAATAGTTACTTTTTGAACTGGAAACACTTATTTGACACAAAAGTTGATATAAATTGTCAAAACAACATTCCAAAGTTGCTTGTTTGAATTACCTGCTATTGAAGTGCCTGTAACTTTATCGAGTAACATTGTTTTTGTGGTAAAATTTGTATCAAAACAACTATCTGCGAGTAGCGTGTTTATTCAGGAATCTATATATAGTAATGTTAGTACAATTAAAATACTTTTTTATTCATAAAAGTATATTTTAATAAGACTTGTAATTTTTTAACATTTCAAGAGGTCATTCGGTACACGTCGGGGGTTTTTAGGTACGGCTGGGGGGTCAATAGGGACGGGATATTTAATAAATAGGGACGATGCAGTATGTCAAGGGACAGTAAAGGGACTATAGGGACAGGGTTGTCACTTGATTTATGAAGTAATTTAAATCACTTATTCCCGATGTAATTATTAACATTTTTAATTTATTGCCCCCGATGTAAAAATTAACGTGTTAAAAGTTGGAAGCACAAACACAAAATACGCATAACATTTATTTATTTATTTGTGTTTATGTCTGTGCCATTGTGGCTCCCAAGTCGATGGACCGATTTCGATGCGTTTTTTCTCCGACATCTGCAACCTGAGTTATGGAACGCACGGTGATGTTCATAACGCGATCTAACGCGATCTTAAAAGAGACTATTCCATGGTAATAAAAATATTAATTTAATATGTACCTAAAGTTCATAAAATACTAGTTTTTATTCAAAACTATACTTACCTACACTAGATACCTATCTACTTACCTTAATTCCCTTTTTAATCATAATTCCTATCTAAGTAGGTACCTACCTAGTACCTAGGTAGGTACTTACTATTTTACCAAAGTGTGACAGCCCTGACGGTTTTTCCCTATAGTGCCTTCACCGTCCCTATTAACCCCATTTCGTGTTTAAATAGGGACGACCTATATTTTGAAGAAATATGTAAAACTGGGTGCGTTACAAGATTTAGTGTAAAGTCCTTAAGAATCTTCAGGATGCGACTCAAGTTTTGATACCAAAATCAATATAATATTTTCAGTCTTAGTTAGTGATAAATTGACCGAAAGTTCAATTCTGTGCCTATTCACCCCGTTTGACGGTACACACTCTGTAAAAATTCCGACTATCTAACTATTACGGTTCTTGAGATACAACCCACTGACAGACAGACGGACGGACGGACAGCGGAGGCTTAGCAATAGTGTTCCGTTGGTTATTCTTTGGGTACGGAACCTAAAACTCAAGTATTGAGACACAAATAGTTGTGAACTAGCTTCACTATGTATAGTTATTAAACTATAGCTTGTCGATCTCGTCCGTGTGTCACTGCAGGGTGCCAACTGAAAACCAGCGCTGGGTGTCTGACGCCCAGCATATGCTGAGATGGTAACCCTTTCGGCATGGGCATGCTCAGCACAATTTTGTTATACCATTATTTTTCTTAATTTTATGTTTTTGTGTCTCTTATTTCTTATTTTTTTTTCATAATTTGTTTTTGCTGTAGTGTTGTGTCTGTGTCGAATAAATGTTTTCTATTCTATTCTATTATATCATCAAGCTCGGCAGTCTTCTTTCCAAACCAATGGTGACTCATAAACAGGTGGCCACTACGTTTATAGCGGCATAAGTAGCATTAATTAAGTTCTTAATGGTGGAAGAGTAAGGGGACTCCAGTAAGTGAAACATGCTTTGGGCACCGCACTCGCATTTGGTTTCTATACCTTACTAGCTGACCCACGCAATTTCGTCTGCGTCACATTTTCCCTGAATTTCGTTTCTACATATCTCACGGAGCCCGAGACCTTTCCAACGAATGCAAAACCGTGGAAATCGGTTCGTTCGTTCTGGAGTTATAGCGTCAGGAAGGAAAACCCGACTTATTTTTATATTATAGATAGATATCTAAAATTCTTCCGTTACTGAGTGAGTGACAGCCAGCAACGCACAGCCGAAACTGTCGGTCGTAGGAAGCTGAAATTTGGCATGTAGCTTCCTTGGGAAGTGCAGGAAAGCGCTTAAAGGGGATTTCCCGAAATCCATACGGGAATGGGAAAAACCGAAATGCGGGAATGCGAATGTACGAAGATGCGGGCAAAAGTTGGTTTATAATATGACTAGCTGACCCGCGCAACTTCGTTTGCGTCACATTTTTCATTAATGCTCCACTCCTATTTGTCTTAGCGTGATGATATATAGCGTATAACCTTCCTCAATAAATGGGCTATCTAACACTGAAAGAATTTTTCAAATCGGACCCGTAGTTCCTGAGATTACCCCCTACATACAAAACTTACAAACATACAAACTTACAAAGAAATGTTACCTCTTTATAATATTATTATAGAAGTATATCGGGTGTTTTTGACAGCCCTCCGCAAACTGATAGGGTGGCTTCAGTCCATCATTTTAAGATGACCGGTACATAAAATTCTTTCAGGAACATTAATAATAATAAAATAATAATAATAATAATATCCTTGGACATTTCACACAACGCCATATAGTCCCAAGCTAAGCAACCTAATGCTTGTGTTATGGTAACGAGATGGCTGATAAACTACATATATACATTTTTTTTTTTTTTGTAAATACATACATATTATAGATAGAAAAACACCCAGACTCGGAACAAATACATTAAGGGAATCCAAAAAACCAGATTGGTTTTATTACCTCACACGCAATGTATCGTTACCGTGGCAAAACGCACGTAGACATCCATTGCTGTTTTTTTAAATCAGCTGTTTTGTTAACATAAATGGAGTGTTGCATACAGAGAATGTAATTTTACATTGAAATAAAGGAATATCAGCAGAAAAAACGACAATTTTTTTTTTTTTTTCCTGAGAAAATTTCCAGTGGGATATGATTCAGAATAAGGAGCTGAATCAATCCTGTGTTTTTGTGGAGGGCTGTCAAAAACACCCGGTAGACCAGCTAATGCCCCCGGCTTCACCCGCTTGACCAATACGCTTGTTTACAGAAATAATCTAATTAGTCCGTCAGTTAGATTATCAAAAAATGTTTGACCCACATTTTTTCTTTTGTTACGGGAACCAAAATTGACGAAGTAACGACACTTTTAAAATTCTCAATATGTCACGCCGTGGCATAATTTTTAGCGGGTTTGCGTATGTACGTTTATGCGGTATGCGTTTTATCTTTGTCAATATTCAAAGATTTACAAAAACAAAAAATACGTGTCCATTATTTTTCAATACTCTAACTGACGGACTAAAAAGTTTTGCAAATTGAGGATGATGGAAACTAGCCTGTTATATAATTTTGTGTAGACTTTAGTAGGTTTTAGTATATACTAAAACCTTCCTCGAAAACCACTCTATCCTTTGGTGAAGACAGCATGAAAATCGGTGCAGCCGTTTTTGAGTTTATCGCGAACAGACAGACAGTCAGACGGACGCGGCGTATGACTTAGTTTTATAATATTTAGTGATAAGAAGAGAACGAGCAGTCTTTACTACATATGTTTCCACTTTTGCCTTCCACCTGAAACATTAACAGAACTACCAGATAAATGGGATATCAAAATTGAGTTACTTAACATTAACCACGAAAACTTAGATCAATCTTGTAGTAACTAAAGTAATTTCCACTACCAAAATATAATACTTATTACCTATTCAAAGATCCCTTCATTGATGAATCAATTGAATTATTCAAGGTCTTTATCGTACTAATTACAAAATAGTTTGAAGTTTCGTCCGTCCGAATTTTGAGACGAAAGTTAATTTTTCCTTTATTAACTTTTCTTCTAATTATCTTGAAGACGAAGTTCTAACGACATTATGTTTTAATCTTCAGCGTGGTTTTCCACCTAGAAGTGGTCGGGAAATAGTCGAAATTAATTTATGCAACTTAATTCTTGCTTTGATATTATCTTATGATAGTTTAGGTGTTATTTTATACGCCGTACTGTGAGAACTAAAGAGGAGTTTGTGCCGCACGGGTCGATCGTTAAGGTTAAGCCGCGTTTGTCAAGGTTGTTTTGTTTCTTCCGTGCCTCAGAAAGCACGTTAGGCCATTGGTTTGGCAATAATTTGAAACCTTTGGCAGTCGTTACGGATTGTCAGAAGTCAGAAAATCTGACTCCGGTCTTGCCAAGAACTACCATGTTACCCAGATAAAGAGTTGTGGAGGTCTGGTAGGCCGCCGCTCCTCGTAAAATGCTGGTATTCAGCTGAATCCCTTTTGACTGGAAGCCGATCCCTATATAGTTGGGAAAAGGCTGATCAGATGATGTACTATGAAAACCTACATAATCTATTTTACTGAGACTGACTTTTACTTAATTTGATATCAAATTAGGTAAAAGTTAGTCTGTCTATTTATCTACCCACCTGTCTGTTACTTTAACCCGAGAAAAGGTTTTCTTGAGATATTTTTTGACTGTCGCACAGGCGAAACTGCTGGGCTAGCTGCCAATAAATTCACTGAGGCTGTTATTTCGAACACAAATAAATGTAGGTATCAATCACAAAAATGCCCATTTTACCTGTAGGTTGACTGGTAGAGAATGTTTCGTGGCATTAAGGGCGCCTATGAAGGTGTAAAATATCTTGGTATATCAGTATAAAAGAGATTAAAGGTTCAGTATTCTGTACCTATGTCAACTACTACTAACCATGCCATTTGCACAGAATGTAAAATTGCTCTGACTTTATGACCTGAAGTTTTTTTACTGACAGATTAAAAGAAACATTAACGCTACTGCCTAAGTGATCGTTTACGGAGATGCGGGGCGACGGGCGTGCGACGCCGCGGTGTCCGCCGCGAGTGTCTATACGTTTAAGGCCGCGGACACGAACTCAGCGGGCAGGGAGTGGCGGTGGTGCGAGCAGTTCCATATAAATGTATGCGTTTGAACGCGCCGCTGGGATCGAATCTGTGATCTTACCGTTAACGGAATAATAGCTAGCTGCGTGCGCCGCCACGTGTAATGCCTCGGCCCTCGCCTACATTTCAAGCAAAAGCGTGCATAATTGCTTTTCTATAAACGCTCTCATACGTCTAATTTATTAGAAATTAGTGCGAGCCGCGTCACCGCACTCGACGCTTGACGCTCCGCGTCTCCGTAAACGAGCACTAACCTGTTCCTAACTACATTTGTTAGGGTCGGTAGCCAGTCTAATCAGAGGCAGCCAGTCTTATCAAAGGCAGCTCTTCAGTATCTTACGTAAAGCAACTGCACGTCCGGCCTCCACAATCCAGTGAGTGGGTAACACGGTACCCATTGGCACGAAGCACAATGCTATACACAACTAAAGTACCTATTGGCGCCCAAAGGCGAGAAGAAAAAACATCATGACCAAAATCAAGTGCCCACAAGTGCAAAACAAACCGCCTTATCATAAAACACAAACACACAGCCATTCCATCACTATTATATTTTCATAATAAATTCCACATCTCACGCTCAGATTTTAATATCGTTAACCTGAAAATTTCAAAGACAAAACGAAATGCCAGCGCCGTAATAAATTTTCGTCGTAATTTTGCGAATTACAACGTCTTTATAAAGATTTGTCGTGAAATTTTCAATACCATCTTCTGTACTTTACTTTGATGATTTAATTTTTATATTTTCGTTTCAACGGAGACCTTTGTAAGGAGTATAATAAAATTTTGTATGAGTGTAATTTTTGACCTAATTCGGGAATAGGATAGGTCGCATAATGTCTTGAATATCGTAATTACCACCTTGTTCCCTCCACCAAAAGAAAACCCACTTGATTATGCTGATATTAATATGATAATGATTCCATTGTTACAGGGATAGTGTTATTCGTCCTATATATTTCCGTCTCTCTATCGATAACTTGCTATATTGAAATATTAAATTTATTCAATAACTTGTGTTATCACAGTTTCACACGGCAGTGTAACGTTTTTCATCGTCGTAGCAAGGGGCAGTACTGTATTTCCGGAAATTAAAAGCAATGGTGTCCTACGTAAGTACACCCATATTTTCACCCTATGTAATGTGGACAAGCTACATTGCCACTACTGAGAAATTCCATACGGAAATACTCAATGACAGTAGGGAAAATGTATCCGATTTTTCTTTTTTCAAAATGAAATACTTATTAGCTCTAGTAAACAATCATAAAACAATGTTTTTAAAACCATTATTAGCGATGAAGTTATAAAGCTTCTAAGATTACAATTAGACTTTGGACTTTCACGTCAAAGTCCATGTCGCCTATAAAGCTGCCATAGAAAACAGCGTTTTTGCGGGAGGGACGGATATATTTGTTTAAAATAATTATATCTCATTTGTTTTTCAAGTAATTTTGATTCTATTTTCACTGTTAGTTTTATATTTTTGTTAATTTTTAAATGAACTGTATAGATGTTTTTTTAATGAACATTCCCTATTAATTGTTCGACTCGTGGATTGAACTTAGATCCTCATGTTCAATAGAAGCGCTTCCCATTAAAAAATACCGAGGCATGCAAAATTAATTAAGAAACATTCGAACGTACAACATGTTAACTTTATTAAACAAAAGAATGGAGCGACAAAAGGAATTCAGAATACGATTTCGGAATTTGAATAATATATTGAAAAGCCTTTCATTCGCTTTTGTAAGAATTTCTGTTTAATTTATGTTCAACATGATTTCAGCATTCAATTGATGGAATTTTTGACGGAGAGTTCTGTAACAGGTTATATAAATTTTGATTATTTTAAGCGTAAAGGTGTTTTAACCTATTTTGTCCTACTGCTGGGCAAAGGTCTACCCCATAGCCTTCCACTCTTCCCGGTGCGGTGTATTGCCTTCTCTAACCAATACGTCATGAACGCCTCCAAGTCGTCACACCAGCGGTTCCTAGGCGCAAAGGTTATCGTCAAATCACTTGTAAACTTTAAAGGATGTACATTTACAGGGGGTCTTAAAAGGCCACTTTAACAGAATCATAAAGCACATCAAGCTACCCGTCACTGTCAAATCTTCCCAATCAACCTTGAACCTAATGCGTTAGCGATAAAGATGAAAGTGAAAATCGACAGTTGACCTTTAGACCTGCGGGTCAACAACTCTTTTCTTAATGTCTTTCGGCAAATTTCGTGTTACGTCGGTCGTTGGATTTCTACCAGTTGCTCTTTGCACTTGGTGCAGATCGGTTTGTATTCGGAAATGCGATGATTTTCGAGGGATGTTATAGAATTAGTTGTTCTAATAATAGGTAGGTAATCTTCCTAGGATATACGGTACAGTGTTTAGGTACGTGCATCCGTCTTTATTTGGATTCTTGTAATTATCGTTCGTGCAAATGGATTCGCGCAAGTGTCACTTCGCGCAAAAGTCCATTAGCGCAAGTGAATTCACGTAACTGCTTTCGCGGAAATGTATTTCACGAAAGAGTCTTGCTACTGGAGTCTGAAGCTAAAGGTATCCGTTTCGTTTGCGCCACCAAATATCATCGTCATAATAGCCGAAAGACGTCCACTGCTGGGATTGGCCTCCCCCAAGTGTTGCCACCATAACCGGTCCCGTGCGTCACGCAACCATCGGCTACCGGCGACCCCCACCAGGTCATTGGTCCACCTTGCTGTACGCGTTCCAACGCTACGTCTTCCAGTATGCGGTCGCCTCTACATATCTTTTCGGCCTCATCATCTCTCATCGACCATCTGAGGCCTTAGTGTGAGTTTTTTCGACTCAGGTTCGAACGCGTTCGATTGCGAGCGCGTTAGAATTTAGTAAGGGAAGTTAGTTATAGTACCACCTGGTGGTCACTCGTAGAACTTAATTTCCTATACTAAATTCTAACGCGCTCCCAATCGAACGCGTTCGAACGTGAGTCAAAAAAACTCACACTAAGGCCTCTTTTCTGCGAGTAATGTGCCCTTTTTTTTTTTTTTTTTTCCGGCTGGGAAAAAATGCGTTACGCATACCCTCTCACTCGGGGGAGTGGGAGGGGTATGTGGGACTCCCCGGGCAAGCCCGGTATACCCACTAAAACAACCCAGCACTGAAATTCCCGCAGCGTCTTAGTGGGGGTGGACTGGGAGATCGGCGTAGCCTTTACGTCCAGTCCACCTCCGACGACCGCCCGCCTTCACAGCGGGCCCTTCACGCCCCCCCCGTTGGGGGAGGGCCGGGAACCTCCGACGATGGTGGTGACGTGTGCAATGCGGGCGGAGGCGCCCCCGCGCCTGTCGCCCGCCCATCACCACCGCGAGGAGGGAGAAGAGGGCGTCTTCTCCGACCTTGCCTTCGTCTGCGGAGCGGCGCAGCGAGAGGATCGTCCTCCCGCGCGCGCTCCGCCGCCTCCTTCTGCGAGATGACATCCTCGCAAAAGGAGGCGACCGCGGCCCAGGACTCCTCACTCCCCAGCATGCATCTGACCACGCTGGGAAGGGAGAGGTCCTGTCCGATCTCCGCAGTGAGACTGCGACGCGGCTCGGACCAAGCTGGGCACACCTCCAGTGTGTGCTGCGCCGTGTCCTCCGCCGCGCCGCAGTCGTGACACGCCGGTGTCTCCTCCCTCCCGATCCGGTGCAGGTGCGTGCCGATACAGCCGTGGCCAGACAACACCTGCACCAGACGGAAGGAGAGGAAGCCGTCCGGATGCCCTCCACGACGATGTGGGCATCTGGAGGGCAGCGCTGCCGAGGCCCGTGGAAGAACACGGCTTCGGTCTTGTTCAGCGCCACCCTCAACCCTAGGCGGCGGATCCTTCCTGCGACCAAGGATCCGCCAGGCGAGTAATGTGCCCTGCCCACAGTCATTTCAGTTTGCCTATCGTTCAGGTTATTTCGGTAACCTCGATTCTCTTGCGGATAGCATCCTTCCTGATTCCACACTAAATGTGCTCCGGGCATTGTTTGAATAAAATCCAGTCACGTTATTATTATCTTTAGGCCATTTCAACTGGATACCTATTTTCATCTTGGTATCTCATTTCATGAGCTTTACATATATATATCTTTGAGTATGTGTCTCTGATTCCACCGTCAGCCTGAGATTTTCTTTACATGACATTAAATTAAAATAAACAAAACACACTCGCAGCCGAAGGCGTAATCCGAGGATATAGAGTGTAAAACAAAGATTACGAGTACAAAACAAGAAACAACACATAATCCTTGTTTTAGAATAAGACTTATTTATCGTTCGTACATAATTTAAACGAAGGATTCAATGTCTATTATTCGTTTGAAAGTTCTGTCTACATTTCTTTGGGCTCTGTTTAGACTTAACTTAATATTTTTTGGTGAAATACGATATTGTGTGCTGTTTCGAATGTAATTCTGAATTTGATAATTAATTAAAAAATCCGATAACATAAGGGCTCATTTTTCAATACTACAAATTTTTAACTGTAGAATAAATATTGTTACTGTTTGACATATTTTCTATCAAAATCTGCCATTTAGTGCAGTGTCAGTAACCGTTATTGCACATTTAAATCCTCGTGTATAAGTTCTCCGTCTATTGAAAAATCGTCCATTAAAGAAATAAACAGTTAGTAGACACCAGATAAATGTGCAATAACGGTTACTGAACCACATATATTTAATGAGATTCTTTGAGTTAAGCACGCCTTTGTACATGTACTTTATTATGACTGTATCATAAAAGTTGTTTTGGTGTACAATAAAGAATTAAGAATTAATATCAGAAACAGAAATAAAAATATTAAGCTATCCTGAATCGACTTCTATCATGATTCTCTACGTTTTCTAGTAGTTTATAATTTATTGATCGAGTATCTACGAAGGGATATTAGGAATAGGTCAATGTACTTTATTATTGTTAGTCTATCTAGGGCCTACCATACAAGATTTAATTTCAAAAAGGTTTTTATGAGTAATACAGTAGGCTTATAACTTTTTCTTAAGTAATCTAAGAAAATATCGTATAGTTACTCTACGATATTTTGTATGTTGACTATACAATATCTTTGCTTAGTCAAGTTTCAATAGTTTTAAGTTACCAATTTAAAAAATCAAGACAATTTAATCCAAACCAATCTTGATAATAAATAAAAAACAACTCCCAATCCTATTAATATATCCACTCAGAAACTTGAACCAAATACCTCATCCGATCTATAATCTTACACCCCAAAGGTAAATACTGGAAGAAAACGAGGGTAGGTACTACAAAAATACGGCGAATATTACGAGTATTACTTCGGCTTATTGAGCATTATCGCTACGGCCTGACTTTTTATCTATACTTATATTATAAAGCTGAAGAGTTTGTTTGTTTGGTTGAACGTGCTTATCTGAGGAACTACTGAAACATTTTTATGTGTTGGATGATGATGCCCGCGGCTTCACCCGCTTGACAAATTAAATACCAAAACCGTCCTCGGGATTCACTCTATCCATTGGAGACAACAGCATGATAATCGGTGCCGAAGTTTTTGAGTTTATCGCGAAAAGACAGACAGACGCGGCGGAGGACTTTATTTTATAACTAGCTGATGCCCGCGGCTTCACTTGCTTGACAAATTATTTACTTCCTAGAAAACCACTATCCATTGGTGAAAACAATATGAAAATCGGTTCAGTAGTGTTTGAATTTATCGCGAACAGATAGACAGACGGACTTTGGTTTATAATATGTAGTGATGATATGTAGTTATAGTGATAGAGAAGGTTATTATATGGGATATAACATTTCGATGCTACAAAAAGGAGAGGGTCATTCATGAAAAATGTGAAGCATATAAAGTTGCGTGGGAAAGGCAGTTTTAATAAAGGTTAGTAGGTAGAACTTTCAATCTTTATTGGTTTGTTGCGAAAAGAATATTCTACTCTTTACTTGTTAAGTCAAAGAAACTTTCTACATAATTGTGTCATGAAACAATTATTTAGCTTGCATTCGCGAGACATAATGACAGCTGGATTTAGTGTTTTTTTTTTTAATATTTCTAGCAAAGCCGGTTCACGTTTAATAAAGAAGTATTTAAGTACCTAATGGGGTTATTTATCGAAGTTATAAGTAAAAGTGATTGATAGATGCTTGGCAAAGAATTAATTGATCAATTTTGACATAATATAGGGCATTATATTATGTACTTTCTTATGGGTATCATTTAAGCTATCGCCAATTTAATTAGTTTTGTGTTTCTTAAATAATAGGGTTTGCCCACAAAATAGTAGATTTGTCACCAAAATGAAGTCACCAAATAATATAAAATCAATTCCACAATAAATCACCTAAAATCATGGAGATATAGGAATATATTGCTCGGCTCGTGCGTAGGTCACAGTTCTAACCTAACCTAACCATTTTTCTTTTAATAAATCAATTTATTTAGTGACAGATCTACCATTCTGAGTACAAAGCTATTATTTAAGTAATAAAAATTTGATAATTATTCATACCTGGGAACACTTTTTGTTTCCTGGAGAAAGTATATATTTCGTGGCGATAGATCTATTTATTAGGTGATACAACTTGATGACAAATATAAATTTTGGTGACAAGAAATATAGTCCCCCTTTCTTATAGTCTACCGTTTTGAACCTTTTTATCTTCTTCTTCTAATATGTAAATTCTTGGAACACAGTCTTTGCTATCGAACACCTCCGAAACGACTCATCCGATTTTTACGCAATTTTTTTTATATTTGTATTCTGTGTGTTAGTAGGTCCGAGAATAGGTCGTAGGCTAATTTGTTTTTTATGGCCAAAAACAACGTTTTTCCAGGTCAGCTAATATCAATATAAAACATGACGGTGATGCGTCAAGTTTTCACTCATAAAAACCCTTAAAAAATAGTAGCGTGTGCCAGTGGCTTCGCCTGGGTGGTCCCCAGGGAACATACTCCCGGAATATATATTATAACCTATTTACCCGCATAGTTCCCGTTCCCGTGGGATTTCCGGGATAGAAACTATCCTATGTCCTTTCTCGGGACTTAAACTATTTTTGTACATAATTTCATCCAAATAGGTTCAGTAGTTTAGGCGTGAAGAAGAGACAGACAGACAGACAGAGTTACTTATCATTTATAATATTACTAGCTGTCCCCCGCGGCTCGCAGAATTGACGCCAAATATACACAATTTCGTACCCCTCGCCTGTAAAACCCGGAAAACAGTCTGACGGAAAAACATATACGTCCTATTTAATTATATTTGTTCGCAAAATAAAGACAGGTATACAAACGCACATTTATGTTGTTATCTCATTTGAAATACCGGATGTGTTTCCTTACTTTTATGACAGTTACATAAAACGTTTACGCCTCTCTTTTATTGGATGTGTTTTTCTTATTTTCAACCGTGTTATTAGTTTGTGCTTCGAGTGGCCAATAAGTTATGCACCATGTGCTGGTTTATCTATATTAATATTATAAAGAGGAAAGCTTCTTTTGTTTAAATAAATCAATGAGCTCTTTAAGGAAAGAACTCATTGATTTAATAAATAACACATGGTTGCTCATTGATTCAGAAAGCGGTACTTTTGGACACGACTCGCATAGTCAGGAGGTTCCTCTCACTTCAAAATTCAAAATTCAAGCATTTATTTCAATTAAACCAGGCACTTTTGAATTGTCAAGGTCGGTCGGTCCAAAAAGTTGAAGCTATTTGCACGTTCCAAAGCGTAGATCTCTATGGAGAACGTGCAAAAAACTCCACGGACACTCTTTTAAAAATAATATTTTTTTTACAAAGATTTATTTACATCGGGTTGAAATTATACATACATGTGAGAACGATGTAAAAGACGAGCAGGATAAAAGCGTCCGGAATAAAAGAGGAACAATTCAAAGAAATAATTAAAATTAACCATGGCAGCTAAGAAATGACCAGTCCCGACTGACGGCGCCCGTTCACGAACATGACGCATGCGCCAGCACCATTCGGCTCAACCATTTTGAAGGGAGCCAAATGATCCAACGCATACGCCACCATCAGCTAGACTTTTGAGTGAGCATGACACTCCCAACCGCCAGGGTACATTCAAGTCAAAAACATACCTAAAACTGATAATTAAAGTTAAAGGTACACAGTACTCACACATGTGCTGTTAATGGCTGAAATTATACAATGCTAAGTAAGTTGATTCTAACAATGCAAATTTTTCTTACAATCTTCAGCCGGTCCAACAATGTTTCCGAACTATTTACAGATTAGTTTGGGCTTAGTGGCTGTGGAGCAGGACCAGCATTCAGCCAAGCATTTTTATCTTCAATATAATCCCCCAACTTATAATATGCTTGCCTGCATAGTGTGCGTTTAATACAAGACTTGAATTTCGTCTCATTTAGTTCTAATTTATGGGGAGGTATCTTATTATAACATTTTAAACAGTACCCCATGAAAGATGAGGCTACTTTAGCCAGTCTGAAGCCTGGTTGAACTAACTGGTCCCTATTTCTAGTACCATAATTATGTCTCTCGCCTCTTTTACTAAAAAGATGTAAATTCTTTCTGACATACATGATGTTTTCGTAAATGTATTGACAAGGTACCGTCATGATGTTAATAATCTTAAACAGTTCCCTGAGAGAATCGCGCCGGCGGAGATTATATATCGCTTTGATGGCTCTTTTCTGCAGAATAAAAATAGACTCGATGTCTGCAGCCCGTCCCCATAGTAAAATACCGTAAGACATGATACTGTGAAAGTAACTAAAATATACCAGTCTCGCGGTATCGACATCCGTTAGTTGGCGGATTTTTCTAACAGCATATGCTGCTGAACTTAGCCGTCCGGAAAGAGATGTTATATGAGGGCCCCATTGTAGCCTGGGGTCAAGCGTAATTCCCAGGAAAACCGTTTTATCGACGAATTCTAGTTTTTCCTTGTTCAATAATATGTCACAATCACTGGAGCCTTACCACCGGTAGCTTGGACCCTTTTCCCGATACCGGTGGGGTACTATTTTTATATTTTTAAATGTTAATGTTTTTTTTTAATTTAATATTTAAAAATCTATACTAATATTATAAAGCAGAAGAGTTTGTTTGTTTGTTTGGCTGAACGCGCTAATCTCAGGAACTACTGGTCCGATTTGAAAAAATCTTTCAGGGTTAGATAGCCCAAGGGAGGTTATAGGCTATATATCATCACGCTAAGACAAATAGGAGCGGAGCAGTAATGGAAAATGTGACGCAGACGAAGTTGCGTGGGTCAGCTAGTGTATAAAAATATGTTTTAAGATGAATAAACGAACACATGGAAAACTTAAAGAAGCTTTCCATGTGTTATTAATTCCCAGAATTTTATCCGTACTAGCTAACTTTTGAATGGTGTAATAATACAGGGTGTTATTTTTTTAATCAACCGGTTTCGTTTCCTGGGTAGAAACAACGATTTCTCAAAAAAACAATGATACAGTTTTACATAGTTTCATCAAAATTGGGCTCGAGACTCCTTTCAGTATTTTTCGATATTCCTCATAGCATCGGATTTGGCCATGAAGGCATATTTTATAAATTCGCTCTGTATATAGGGTGACTGGTAATTGATTGCTTCCCTAAAATGGATAACACTGGAATTGTTTTGCAGCAACTTGAGCCCCAAAACTTGGGATCTAAATTGGATTATTTTAAGTAATATTTTCTGGTCTCATTACTACTTTTATTATAACACATGAATGAACAAATTCGTGAAATTACTATTTATAAACGTACCCTTTCGAAGTAAAGCATCGTAAAGTTCAAGCTGTGTTTCTTGAAACATATCTTATTATGTATCATATCTTTTTATGTATTATATTTCTTCAAACAAGGTAGCTCTACAAACCATTTCAAGGAACGCTCTCAATTACACGTCACCCTGTATGATACTTTATGATACGTCAAAATAATGAAAAAGTCTATGAAAGAAAAGAGGGAAATAATATATTTAGAAAATATTTGCTAAGAAGTTGTGTTTTAATAAAAATACCACAAAACTCAACGTTACTAAACGAATAGAATATGTAATTCGAGGGATATACAGAAGAAATACGCATTAAATAATAGAATAGAAAACGTTCATATGAACTGATAATCTTTACTAATATTATAAAGCAGAAGAGTTTGTTTGTTTGTTTGTTTGTTTGGTTGAACGCGCTAATCTCAGGAACTACTGGTCCGATTTAAAAAAATATTTCAGTGTTAGATAGCCCATTTATCGAGGAAGGCTATAGGCTATATCACGCTAAGACCAATAGGAGCGGAGCAGTAATGAAAAATGTTACGCAGACGACGTTGCACGGGTCAGCTAGTAAATAGATATTTGACTGAAGCTGAGTTTTATGGCCAATAACCGGCTCGTTCCATAAAGACAAGCTTTTTGAATTAGGAACTATTTACAGTTGAAAATTTTTCAAACTTGAAAACCTCCCAAGTTTGACATTCGAGTAGGGTTCTTAACTCAATATCTCAATCCATTAATCGAGTGTACCATAATTACTCAAATTAAGTCATAAAAACCAAACCACTGTCTTAAACATTTTACTCAGAACTAAGTAAATAATTCGGAAAGAACCAGAATTTTAAGATGTCAAGCAATTAATATTAATGGGCAGGAGTCTCGACCAACATCTAAAGAGGCTCTCGTTAGCGGCCGGGTCAAGTGGCAGATACAGAAAGCGGTGCGACTCGACGCGAAATACAATGTTGGTTTTCTTTTTTGCGTATTTGAGGTACCCACTACTTGCACCCTAGGGTAGGGGTCTGTTTCTTTGCTGGAGTTGTAGGTAATTTATAGCTGTTGCGGTTTTGTTAAGATTGGTTTCGATATCTTGTAGTGTAAAGTTTGCTTGGTTGTCAGATAATTGCTTAGAATAAGAAAGTAGTTTCCTAAGTAAAAACTATAGAGAAGACACACTTTTAATATTGCAGATTTTTTTAGCCCGACATTATTTCAGTATTTACTTTAATGTATTTATTATTCTCTTTTTGAACTTATTTATTAGATTTTTTATGTTTCTTTAAAAAAGATTAGAAAAAAAAAACATTTTTTATTTATTATAATTTTTTTTTTATTACAGCTTTTATCTTTTTTATTAAGTTTTTTTTTTTTTGTTATTCAACGGAAATTATAACAAAATCAATTATTATTTACCAACAGGTGGTCGCATACGTTTGTCTTATTTATAACGATTCGCAATCTATTAAAAACGAAAAAAAAAACACTTATTTATTTAAGAAATTGAAATTCAAGATAAGACAGATAGATCTTTATTTGAAGAAGCTTAACGTTTTCCCTGAGGCACTTATACCGGACCAGTTTTTCCTCAAAGGTCGGTCGAACGACTATCGCATTGGGTTCTGTGAACGATAAAATCTATAAGGCTTCCGAATCGTTCAGTTTTTGACAGTCAAGTGGCCTTTTCTTGTCGTTTACTCTGATAGTGCTTACGGGAGCAAATCAACGAGTGAACGGAAGATCGGTTTGATTATTATTTGTGGGTTATCTGATCGAATGATTTTGTGCACCGTTTGGTATTTTGGGATATAGCCAGGGTAAGTTTAGACGTTTAGACATTGATTTTAAACGTCGCTTGCTTAAGGTGGTCTATGACGGGTTCGATTAAGTGAAAAACTTTAACCATAAAAAATAATGTACACAATTTGGTATCACATCCTCCCAAAACGGCCATCGCTCAGCGTATAAATATTTGTTTTTTAATCCTGGGACTTGTGTGCGAGACAAAGCCATAGCGTTGGTTTTCAGCGCCAGCTGGCGTTGTTTAAAGAAAGATACTTACAATAGAAAATTTTTTTAATTATTAATTTATGTAAGATCTCATTAAAACTTAAACCGTCGAGTTTAAAAAACTACAAGTGTCGTGATTTTCTTGTTATAAACCCATTTCTAACATCATCATTATTTTGCCCTTGAGATTATACATTAATTATTTGTCATCGGAACAACACGTCTTCAACTTCCACGTCTCTATCAGTCGTCATCTCAGCAGTAACATTCCCAGCAAATAACCCGTACACTTTCATTGTCCTCAGGAGTAAAGTAGCAGCCCTGCTCCTGGACAAGCACCTTCAGATCAACGGGATCTCGATGGGCGAGGTTATGCGAGAGAGACAGAGCATACAGATGCAGCCCATGGCCAGTAGCAAGATGAAAAGAGAGAGGAAAGCAGCAAGGACCCTTGGGATTATCATGTCAGCTTTCTTGGCGTGTTGGCTGCCTTTCTTTTTATGGTAAGAGGTTAAAAGAGAGAGTAAATAGGGGTGTTGTTTTACAGTTCAATTCTGCTTGGGATATTGACGTTTCTTGTGTTACAATTGACCGGTATCATAGTTAATAGAAAGGAGGCCTAAGTTTTAGAATTATTGCTGTTGGTAGTAAAATAAGGTAAAAATTAGGAATGGATTTTGTTTTCAAATGAGCTACGTTTGAAAGTATCCGTTTTCAGACAACAAGTCAGAGTTCAGAAGGTCTAAAAGGGCCTCTTTGGCAGAATCAGAAAGCACATAACGCTACCCGTCACTGTAAAATTTTCTTAATCAACTTAGCTATAAAGATGAATATGAAATATGACAGGGTATTGTGTGGTTAATATTATGATTGTAATATGATTCTGCTAAAAAAACCTTTCAAGAACACCAGTTCTCGGAGATGAAAACATTTTTTTTTTCATTCATATAATACCTACGCTTTATTTACACCAATAACAAAAAATGTAGATTATTTATTCACTATACGATTTATAAGTATCTATCATAAAAATATAGCAAACTATAAGTACTAAAGCTATTATTTATTTATTTGGTGAACTGTCAATATAACTATAATACTACTAATAAGTAGTTAGGTACCTACCTAACTACTAGTGACGTAGTATCAAACATCTTGTGAACGAATTGCTGAGGGATTTTCCCCACATAAGTATGTGTGCCTTCGAAAGCTTTTCTATGTTCGGTGGCGGTAAACTGACAGGCATATAAGAATTTGCCTCTAAGGCCGAGATCAATAAACATTAGTAACGAGTAGTATAGCTGTGCTTTAGTTATGTTTCTGTCACTGTCTCACAACTTTCAAAGTGTAAATGCAAGAAAGAGATCAAAAATATTATGAGCTAAGGATACGTGCGTAAGTCATTTATTTATTTAGGAAATCAACAGTTATGTTAATTTCTTCATGGCCTATGACAACCCGAAAAGATACTAACTGACCACAATAGGCTTGTGTCCTGAAAAAATCTAATTAGTCCGTCAGTTAGATTATCAAAAAATATTTTGACACGTGTTTTTTCTTTTGTTACGGGATCCAAAATTGACGAAGTTACGACGCTTTTAAAATTCTCAATACCGCACACCTTCGTATAATTTTTAGTGAGTCGTGACGTCACGAGCCCCCACTCTCGAGATTTTATGCGTTTTATCTTTGTCCATATTCATTGATTTACAAAAACAAAAAATACGTGTCCATTATTTTTCAATACTGTAACTGACGGACTAAATGGTTTTGCGATTTGTGGATGATGGAATCTAGCCTATTACGACTGCAACCTCTAACTACTGAATTAAAAATTTGAAGTTAAGACGGTTCTTAAAACTGGTATTAAACCTGAAAATACAAAACACTAAAGTACGGTTCAGAAATTGTCATTCTCAACCCAACAAAAAAATAACTCAGAAAAGAAATCGACTACCCCATATATTTACGTGCGCGTACATCTCGACAAAATGTACTGAACACTCTGTTACACTTTGGATCAATAAACTTCTTCCCCACAGGTACATAATCACAGCACTCTGCGGGGACGCATGCCCCTCCCCTCCTCCAGTGGTGGCCGCGGTCTTCTGGGTAGGCTACTTCAACTCAGCGCTGAACCCACTCATCTATGCCTACTTCAACCGGGACTTTAGAGCTGCCTTCAGGAAAACCTTGGATTCTTGCTGCAGGTTCGTGTTCCTTTAGTAGAACTGTCCACGTCTTTATATGTGAATCCTCTATCTAGAACCTACACTCACTAATAGCTAAATACGGGACATATATCAGACAAATAACCAAGGTATGGAAACCAACGCATTTCAAGATCGGCCCGTGGTTTCTGATTTCATAACCAAAATCCTCCGTGCCTCAAAAATGCCGTTAAGCTGATGCTCCCGACTGTTATTTAAACTGAAAACTGACCCTAACACAGATAGATTGATTGAAAACCTCTATATCAGAGATCCGGCTCGAAACACCAAAATGTGTTAGGGTACTTAGCAAGGCGACAATGCTCGATACTGACATCTTGAGTAACTAAAAGTGTCCGTGAAGGTTTTAAGACGTTCTTCTTCATAGAGAACGTGCTACGCTTTAGAATGTGCAAATAGCTTCATATTTTTGATTGATCGACCTTGACCTTTAACCTAAATAAATGCTTTGAGTTGATTTGAGTTGCTACTCGATTTAATATCAAGATACGTAAGTCATTCATTTTTTGTGACACGCTCGCCACACATTCCCAACCACTGCAACTTCTGAAAGCCAGAATCAACAGTGGTGACCACCAGAAAAACCAAAATCTAATGAAGCCTGACTAGTCCCGGAGAAACGATTCTACTGTCTTGGATACTGCAACGAAATTAATCAGAAAAGTACAAAGGGGGAGTAGGAAAACAAGAAATATGATTTCCACTTCAAATATGATTATGTAATTATTACCGACCCGCACCACTGCTTCACTGCAAAGAAAAAAGATTAATTTTCTATTACAATTCTATTCTATCTACCGTTTTATTAATGCCTATCAATCAATACGGTGATCTATTGAACTCCAAATGGGGTTGATTTCCGGACGGGGCTAGAATGTATAGGTAATAAAGGTTGACCCTAGCCTGAATACATAGGTCATAGGGTTGATTTACATGAAAACCTACCAAAGGCTAATTGAGTTGAATAAGTAACAGCATATTAATAGTGATCGTTCTGGTATTTAAGGTAAAACGTTGAAGTAAAGTTGTCAATGAATTTTTCATTGCTTTCTGATAGAAAACTCTTAAGCGGCGATCACATGTACGTGTCTTATTTCCTAAATAGTGTTGACGATCTTTAAGGTTGTTTAGTACGTAGCACAACCACACCACAACCATAACACGTGGACGGGCGCTATTTTTTATGAAAATTAATAGTTAAATTCACACTGACCACATTTTGGCGTCATTATTGACCGCGTGTGTGATACCAACCAAATCGCAACCACGTTGCGACCACAATGCAACCATCAGCGACAAAGTAAACTAGCGGTCGGCCACATTGCAAACACATCCAAATTTTGTAGGTACGACAACGGAACCGCAAGAAGCAGCAGCGTTGTATAAGGTTTTTTATTCACACATAACCACAAAGTGACTATCTTTTGTCGCGATGGTTTGGTGTGGTTGTGGTTCGTGTGAAACAAAGCCTTACACAACGTGTTTTAAGTCATTTCTTTCCTTGACTCAACCTCGACTTGGTTTTTTCTTTTTCTTTCTTTTTTTCTTTTTTTTCTTATATTAATATAACACACTCGAGAGTTGTATTTCCTTGTTATGGCGACTGAGTTAAGTGTAGCAGAGGAAATTTATCTCAAAAGGACCAGAGTTGACTCTTGGTCCTTTTGACTCACTCAAGATTTAATCACAATTCTGAGTTTAAATCTTGAGTACTTGATTCTTAGAATTTAGAAACTAAGCTAATTGAATTATTACATCAATAAATAGTAATTCAATTACCAGAACCAAGATATACCTTAACTACCTAAATGAGGCCAATCAACTTTGGGGGCTAATATTTGTGTGATTAGTTTTTGACTGGCGTCTTTAAATGTGGCAATTTGCTTGGATTCTTACCAAGAAAAAAAAAAACAATTGTTTGAGTAAGTAAAAAAATCGACAAAAAAAATCTCAACTTCTTTTTCTTCCCCCAGGTCCATCTGCGGCGACATAGCACGCCGCTACTGCTGCCAACGTACACGTCGCGAACAGCATCACTCCAACGCCTCCTCAGACATTCACATGAACAATTGCGTCAAATCCACCTCCGCAGATGTTCTGCGAGCTCACCATGCCTCCTGTTCCCGACCTGAAGAAATTGTCTTTGGTACTGCGTAGAAAACTAAAGGGAGTCGACACAAGTGACATTCTATCCAAGAAAACGATTGTCAAAAATCCAAGATGGCGGATTGATCACGTGACATTTCAGTCAATCAATTTTGTACTTTTTGGTACCAAATCATTTTCGTTGATAGAATTTCAGTTTATTTAGGCTCTGATATGAAGGCAAAGGTTTTGTATTTCGTTGTTTAAGTATACCTAACCGTCTATCAAATCAGCGACAACGATTACTAAAAACCCAAAATGGAGGTCAGCGTGACATTTCGTTAGCTCTTGTCAATTCATTTTGGATTTTCTGGCAATCGTTTGATAGAATGTCAGTTTGTATTGTAGGCCCTGTGTTAAAGGGAAAATTTTGTATTTTGATGTTAAGTGTAACCATACTGGATTAGTCGGTAATCAAAATCGGTACGTAAAATTAATTAACCAATTACTTTAATTGACGAGTATAAATTGGACCGCTGTAGGTCAAAAATATGACAGCTAGGGCATTTAATTTTCAACTGAGTTGTCATTGACAAGTGCTAGTTGATTAAAGTTATTGATTCATTATTTTTAAGTGACATCCCTAAGGCTATCGGACATAAGCACGACGCAACATTGCGACGTCGATGAGACAGCCATTTTCACATAACTAAAATTTGGCGGTCGTCAAATAAATCATGTCAGAGGCCCTTGAGGTGGTTTATAAACTTTGACACTAGGGTGAGGTCAGACTTTACTGCTCACACAATAAGAAGACAGAACTAATCTTTTGAACAATTTCTATTAAATGGAAGTCACATCGTTGTGGCATCATTGAGTCAAAACTATCCAGAGAGCCATGAGGCAGTTACTTGTAGATTACTTTCAGTAGAATAGAGTTTTACTTACGTGCCAGTAACTAGTAAATAAGTTCTCATTGTTTTCGAGATCTCATAATAAGTTTTAGTAGCCTTTTCCAGCCGTGTGAATATTATGACTAAAATAAGAGAATCACATAAGCGAATAAGATGTAAAAAGTCATCACATCACTAGTGTTCATATATTTTATTTTCTAACCTACAGACACAGAAAATTGGACTGGGCGATACCGTCATTAGAGTGAACAATTAGTAGAAAGAGACAAAACGATAGTGCGGTCACCTGTCTCTTTTCTGTAGATCGTTCTGTCGAGGGTGACACTTACAGCCTGTGACGTGGACCAATCATAATTCCAGTTGCAGTTTCAACGACCGATGTCCACTGCAAACTATGGCAGAACACTTTTGCCGCACCATCTAGGAACTCTCTGAAGCCAATTATGAAAGTGTCATTCCAACCTTTCAAATTGGGGCTACCTTGACGGATCAACAGCAGGATGTGTTTGAGAAGCCGAGTCACAAACAATGCTCTACCTCTTATTCTGTCCTTTATACCCCAAACATGCAGCCAAAGTGATATTTTTGACCAAACAAATCTAAGACACTGTCGTAATAGCGATATATAGAAGAAGAATTCTAGAAAAAGACAAAAACTGGCCATATTATTGTTGTGTCTCTCTCTCACACTTTTCTGACCGTATTAAATTTGACGGATTGAGAATGCGTGAACCACCGTGTCTAAAAAGGCCACTTTAGCAAAATCAGAAACCCAATACGCTACCCGTCGCTGTCAAATTTCCCCAATCAACTTTGAACCTAATGCGTTAGCGATAAAGATGATGTTGATTGTTGTGTTATCAATATTATGATTCCTAAATGATTCTCCTATTGTGTCCTTTTAGCTCCCCAGTTCTTTATACCTATTTTCTAATTTATACCGCAGACAGATATATTTATTTAAGGGCAAGTTGCCTCTCATGTTATTTAAGTGTGTGTCAACTTTCTAGATGTCTATATAAATGAAACTCTATTTACTTTAAGAAACACACTAAGTGCGGTTTCGAGTCAAAGAAAAAAGGAAAAAATATTTATTTTTTAAATTGATAAAATGCTTTTTTAATAGTTAAGGTTGTGACGAAGGTAAATAGTTTAGACGGTTGTGAAAAAATGTTTTTGGTTAATTTCTTTGATAGATTATTTTACGTTTCATAGTAAAATCGAAAACCAAAGAGGAATGTATTATTTAAAGTATTAAAAATAAGCAGAAAACGCTTAAACGCTTAGTTTAATGTAAATGGTTTAAAACCATTAATGTTAGTAGGATGTCAATGAATGTTTTAATGTGCCCACTGAAATTATGTATAGATGTAGGTACGTTAGGTATAACTGTAATATATACTTCATTTAGACTAGGTACAGACTTGAGTCAAGAACTTTTTCAGTCAGAGTATCGCTCTGTGAAAACAAACATGGCGTATTACTTTGCAACAAAACTTAAATGTTTAGAATTCAATTGTCAAAACTGTATGACACTGGTGTCAGTTTCTTATGGTCACATTCAAATATAGTATGTAAGTACAACGATTTTTTAAATGAAATTTCAAGTCAATTTCTTTTATCTGTCTGTTCTTTCAACGTTCAAAAATATTTAATTTGAGAAGATACTCGATATCTTCCAACGTTAACGTTCGCTTATGTAGAAAAAGGAGGTTTCCTTTTTTATCACCAGATTGTGCTTATCCGGTTTCAGTACTAATTGACGTTTTCGTTAGCACGATCGGTTACGTACGTAAAAACTCGTGATACGGCAACTGAAATAAAACGGAACAGAGATAAACTATATCGGCAGTAAATTATAAAACTTTTTCAAGTTCATCACAAAATTCCCTCAGGTTCTTACCGAAAGACCTTTACAAAAATTTTACCCAGCAACACTGACATTTCTTGCTTCAATCTTTATAAAAGCCACAAAATTATATGAAACAAATTTTCCACTAACTTTATAAATATTTCCTGAAACTTTTCACTTACGAGATTACTTCCTCATTCTTCTTTCCGTAATATTTCATGTTGGTATGACGTAATCACTTTCATATTCCAAATGACATTTTTTACCCTTCGAGGTATCTCAATAAAGTAGACTAGTGTTGGGAAAAACCGGGACACGGGACTAGGAATATGGAATCTTTAAGGCAGGTAAAAACTTGGGGTACTACTACGGGATCTTTGACGAAGCAATAACTGCTCTTGAAATAATAGAGTGGATTCTTAAAAAAATATTTTGTACCTAGAAGTACAAAGTAATACAAGCCTGGTGACCTGAAGTTTGATTTGATATATCTTTTAATTTTTTTCTGATTGGAACGGGTAAAAAAATACTACCAAAAGTTGTGATACTTATTACGAAGTCCGCCAGTACTTTTATGCATGACGTTTGAACTCCAAAAATATACGGAACAAAATGACCTTTGCTTTCAAAAGAGATCTTACTTTAATCAAAGTTCTTAACAAAAACTTTTCATGCCTTTATCAATCAATCTTGTAAGGTCAAAAGTCACAGAGGTCTCTTTGTCAACAGTTCTTCGAAAAGGCAAAAACTTTCTACACCGCTTCCAAAACAAAAGACGGATGGACGCTTCGACAGTTCGACTCTTTTTCTTTCTTTTCTTTCTTTCTTTCTTTCGACAGTTACTAAGAATACAAATTGAATAGCTATCATACTAAAGAATGACCTGTTCTCTGAATATTGAATCGGAACTGATCAATGCAATCGCTGGAATCAATCGGGCTAGTTAAAGTGAAAAGAAAGACGTATTTACGTCTATTTTCCTAGGGGTAGACAAAAACTAAAGATAGCTAGATGCTGCGTATTGTGATCCTTACAAATACTCATTTTGATTAACTCACAAACGTGTTCTAGATATTTTTTTGCAAAACAAAACTCGTAATAACTGTGACTGTCTTCCTGACTAACACATTTTGTTAAGTATGTAAAATAAGAAGAGTTTATTTTCTTTAAAGTTTCAATTACAATAATCCATATTTTGCGATGAAATCGTTTGAATAAATCATGAATCCTTCAAATACTGAAAATGTTCAAACATAGAAAATTACAGTCCCGGGAAAACCGAGACTCTTGCCAACACTATTCAAGATGAACTGTGTCACGAAATACCTTCACAAAATATTTTAGTAGGTGGCATTATTGGAACGACCTTTGGTCCTCTTGCGTAATGTATTATGTCATGGTCCGGTGTCATTGATATTGGCAAATAAGGTAGGTATTTTAGGAAAATAACTCAGTGATTGGAGTTCTGAAGCGTTTTTAGATATTTGATAGTCGGAGGCCTAAAAATGCGACCTACATACTAAAATGCTGATATTCATGGGTCTAAAAAAGCCACTTTAACAGAATCAGAAAGCAAATCACGCTACCCGTCACTGTCAAATTTTCACAATCGACCTTGAACCTACTGCGTTAGCAATAAAGATGTTAATGAAATTTGAAAGATTGTTGTGTGGTTAATATTATGATTCCAATATGATTCTGATAAAGTGGCCTTTTTAGAACCACAGGACTTAAAGCCGATCCCAATACAGTTGAAGGAAAGATGATGATGATTTGAAGATGATGGTAGATTGGAGATTGATGATTGAAGATTTGAATTCTGATGATTGATAATTTCAATTGTTTTTATAAAGATACTAGCTGACCCGCGCAACTTCGTCTGCGTCACATTTTACATGAATGCTCCGCTCCTATTTGTCTTAGCGTGATGATATATAGCCTTCCTCGATAAATGGGCTATCAAACACTGGAGATGATTTTTTCAAATATGACCAGTAGTTTCTGAGATTAGCGCGTTCCAGCAAACAAACAAATTTAACTTAGTTTTATAATAATTATTTAAATATATAGTATAGATAAGTTTTTAGACGAGTACAGACAGCAACAGCTGACGACGTGCTGCCGCGTCACTTTTAGTTTCTATGTATTTCTATGAAATACCTATACCGTAGTTAGTGAAACGTCGCTTGCCGCTATTTCATAGAAATACAAAGAAACCACAGTACTGCGTGGCAACACGTGACGCGTCGCCTACTGCTGCTGCCTGATGTTGCTGCCTGCAATCGGCTATAGACTTGTACCTTTACTCGTGGCAAGAGTATTGAATGACACTGCTGGATGTACTCCACGGCCAAAGAAATGAATAATTGTCACATCAATTATGATGTTGATGACTTACCTACATTTTACCTCTTGTCTGACTTTTTAAAGTACCTGTGTTTGGTCAAATAGAAATAAATGGTTTAATATTGACTTTGACGAACGAATTAGCTATCACGGTTCGTATTTGGTGCTGGCATAGTTCCAAAGCTTTCCAGCTATTCTCTCTTGGTAAATAGACCTGTCCATTGCTTTTACTTTTTCAGTTTCAGATAGAAAATAGATTAAACTTCTGTGTCTGATGTTATTCCATCTTAATGGAATCCAAAGCTTTAGTCTCTATTAAAGTTTTATGTGAATCTTACCGATGCCCAAAAATAACAATCATTGATTCGGCCTTTGAAATAGACGAAAAAAAAATATTGTTTCGTATTTTAAACAAAATTATCATCATAATGCCTAACATTTTTAGTTTCCCGTACCAAAATGGGCAAAAAGGAACCCTTATGGTGTGACTAAGGCTGTCCGTCTGTCACTGCTGGATATCTCAAAAACTGCTATCAAAAAATTTGGAATAGTTTAAGACAACGTTTGCTCAACTATTTTGCAAATAAGAAAGAAATAAAAATATATATGTTTTTTTTTTTGCAACAGCAACAGAAATTAAATAATTGAAAACGTAAACATACTAAGGACGTTCTCCCCGTAATCTTCAATTTAATTTCCCGTCTAAGAAAGGTATTATAATTTTAATTACGTTGCCATATTAATCAGTCGTGCCACGGTAGCGTTAAAATTAATCGTCTGGTTGAGTGCTATAATGAAAATTCTCTGCGAGCCACTCGAATGCACTTTGACGGTTATATCCCTATAGAACTGGTCTACTATAGGGGTTCGAATGAAGTAGGGTCACATTGCGTCTATTATTAAGATGTGTATTTATAAATGGGAGATTGAATGGCGTGGAGAGTCTGGATTCTGTACTTTTTTGAATATTTTTGGTCAATCATTTTTCCATGCAGTTTTCTCAGGTAATTTATTATTGATGTTATTACTATCAGCTTCAGTGGTGTTTTTAAATTGAAAATGGAAATACTTCTTTAAAACCTGTACGAAAAAACTTCACATTTTTTTTTTATATTATATTGTTAAAATGATCACTAAAGAAGTTTAGTGTAGGCTACATGCTGTTGTATTTGATTGGTTTATAAAAAACAATCGGAAAAAAATTTATAGTAAAATTATTTTCTTTTAAGGTTACCTTCTGTTTAGTCTATAAATAGTCGCGACATTTCTCCTAAAGATGTACGTACGAAAATGAGAACATATTTATTTTATGTACCTTAAATATTATGTAAAAACGGTTAAAGAATTTCATTAGCAGGAATTGGGATAAAATAAATATGTCGGAAAAACAAAAAATAATGTTCAAGGAAATTCTTCTAGAAATAAGAAAACATTCTTTCTCAAACACTTTTCAGAATACACAATCGGATTTATAGTGTTGCATTTTCGAGTGCAAACGAAATATTCGATGTTTCCTTATTTCCATTTCGCGTGACGGTTCCGGCTGGCATCCGGCATGATTCCGGCACGGGTGCGGACCGCAAGTGCTTCAACGGTTTTGTTTATTTGCATGCCATTTGGTTTGTTTTATTTTCTTGCATTCGATTTTTGAAGTGTTTGACTTTTGTTGGTAGGAATGCGTCGTGATTGGCATGTGGTGTATGGAATGTTTAATTTTTTTTTATTTGAGTCGTATAATAAGAATGGATATGTTGCACAATTATTATGGAGTTGCTAATTTATTGGTAACAAAACATTGTTTTGAGTTCGCAAAAAGTCAGTCTTAAATTATTTGTTTAATTTTTACAAGTCAAATTTTTAGGTCTTGGTGGGAAATCATAATTAAATAATACCAACGATCTTATCATTTACAAAGGTTGTTTTTTACAATAATATTCTTATCACTAACCAGTATTTCCTCAAAGCTGATAAACAAAACTCAACTCAGTAACACAGCTTCAAGATTTAACTCATTGCCTTCACAAAAAGGTCCCGCCAAAGAAAAGACCAACGCAAAAACAACCCCATTTAAGCTTCAAATTGAAATAAAATCCGTTCTTAGATTAGAAGGGTTTATTGTTAACCCTTTGATGGTCACGGGCGTGTTTATTTAGGTAAAGTGCCTACTGGCAATTGTTCAGGAGTAATCGCTTGCTATCAAGACATCGCTTTGTGGTTGACAAATTGAAGAAAATCTGCAATTCAGAATTTCCGACAGTCATTTGTTTTTTCTTTTGTGATTTTGAAGAAATGGACTTACAGCTAAGATCTGATTTTTTCAGGGCGAGCTTACTTGTACCTGAAAAATAAAATGGTTTGACAACCTTTGTATGGATAATTATGTCAATAAGCGATGTTATTCTAAAGTTAAAAATGTGTAACACAACAGTATGCAACACTCAAAATTTCACGTGAAAAATCGTAGAGTATTTCGTAAATAATTATGTTCAATGGCTATTTTTAGTATTAAAAAACCACTTCACATGTCATCATAATTCCTTTGTCTGAACGAGATAATGTTGTGCGTCTTGTATGGCTCCTTCTCTCTTACACACCGGAATCATGATAGCTGTAAGAAGCCTTAGTAAAACTTCTAACTAAATCGATATCGGATAAAAAAATACTGGGGCAAAATATCACAAAGGTGGTCTATCATAGAGTCTATATTAAGGAATTAAAGTAGGTTGAATAAAAAAACACATAAGACCAAAAAGGTAAACTGTTCAGTATGCATAGAACGGTGGGGTGATTTAAAATAAATAATCAATGGCTATTTTTGTAGCTACTGTGTCTTAATTCCACGCATAAAATATATAATGGCGAGGATAATAAATTACAAAAAAGTCCGAGGATATTTAGTTTTGTTACCACATCACGTTACTCGTCAATTTCTTATTTTTTTAGGGTTCTGTACCTCGAAAGGAAAAAACGGAACCCTTAAAGGATCACTTTGTTGTCCGTCCGTCCGTCTGTCAAGACTCTTTTTCTCAGGAACACGTGGAGGTATAAAGGTGGTATTCCTAACAAATACATGAAAAAATCTTTCTATGCCAACGCAATCAAAAGAAACAGCAATTTAAGTTGCATGTTTTCTAACTCGCAACTACTCGCACGGTAATCAAAACTTAAAGGAGAGCAATGTTTTATAGCACATAATTATATAAGAAAAAATCCGAAAAACTTTAATTTTTAGTTACTCGATTGTCGTGATGGGTGAACTTTTACTTATATAACTACAGGTTTGTACGGAACCCTCGGTGCGCTACTGTCAAGTGAGTTTGTGGACAGTGGTACCGGAGATGGTCGTAATAAAAGACTACGAAAGAACCCAGACTGATATGTCTGCCAATAACATCCCACCCGCAAGATCTTTAGTTACTCCGTGATCATGGCGCTTGCAGCAGTGCCGAAATATCGGAAACTCGCAAATAAAAAGGGACATGGTAGCAATCCCGATATGAACTATTCTAATGTTAGTGACGATGAAAGTTTAAAACAATATATCCACAGTAAATGTTAATGACATATTTATTTAAACATACAAAATTGATAAACATTTTCAACCTAAATAAAAAAAATAAGAAAACATTCAAGTCAGTTCAAGCAAAGCCCGGTTTTGTACTGACAACAAGCTCAAAATGCTTGACTGTCGCTACGGCGTAGCTGTCGGGTACGAGCGCTACGAGCTGTCGTAACATCTGGCGTACCCCAGGGCTCAATTTTAGGGCCTCTTTTATTCATTTTGTTCAAAAATGATATTGGAAATTGTTTCAGACACTCAAAATTTTTGCTCTATGCTGACGACCTAAAAATCTTTAAAGCTATAAGAAAACCTGCAGATTGTTATCAGTTACAAGAAGACTTAAATCGATTCTCTGAATACTGTGTTCAAAACAAACTTTACCTCAGTATTTCTAAATGTTTAACGATATCATTCACAAAAAATAAAAACGTTTTAAATCATAATTATAATCTTAACAATTTAACTCTATTGAAAGCTTCATCCGTACGAGACCTAGGGGTACTGCTAGATAACAAACTTCACCTTGATCAACATATTGATAACATCATCAAAAAGGCTTATCGTATGTACGGTTTCGTTATGAGCAAATTCCTTAGATCGATGCACTATAGGCGCTACCACAATTTTCCAACCTATAAAAATCTTGTTAATAAATACAATCTAATGAGCCTGAAGTCTAGACGTTTATATCTAGAAATTATGTTTCTTTTCGACGTGTGCTATAACAGGTATAACTGCTCTGAGATTACTAATAAAATATGCTACTGTGTCCCAAGAACTGTTATTCGACGAGAGGTACGCGCACGTCCTCTTTTTGCTGTGTCCCATTGCCGCACCAATGCTGGTCTGCGGGCGCCTCTACGTCGCTTGTGCAAACACTATAATGACTTTTGTTCAGAAACTACAGAATTAGACTTATTTTCAGTGTCAGCAAATAGATTTCGTTCTGCTTTGTTAAAGAAACTTAAGGATTCCGATATATAATTATTTGATCAGTCTTGTAGTCTTACTCGCATAGATTGTTCATTAGTATAGTCTTATGAATTGTATATGCTGTGGATAACGGTGTGAGTTTCACATTTGTGATATCTTTGTTTATATTATTTGCGCAGATATAATGTGTTACTGTTTGTTTGTCCCAAATAAATAAATAAATAAGCGAGCCGCTACGAGCCAAATCTGACATGCACTTTGTAGCTGTTTCATTTCAAAATGTTTACTCTTTTCGTCACAAGAGACAGTGTAATGTTTTTGGAAGTTTTTTCGCAACCAATACAAATATGATATAGTTTTGCCCTGAGTTAAGAATATGACGTATTATAAAAGTACTTACATAACTGCTATTCGTGTATACAATCATTTACCAACAGCTACAAAGCAATTAAATTGAAACATGTATAAAACCAAATTGAAAAACATTTTACTTTATTTTATTCTGCATGAGTATTTTGGAAAAAAAAGATGTAAGTAGGTTTTCATTCATTTTACTTTATTTGGGAAACAAACAGATGCAATAACAAACACGTAATCGATTATTTCAACACAATCCAGAAACAGTTTCCACAGATTAATATACAAGTAAATTAACCTAAACGTAACAACAACCAGAAGTTCACACAGTTTAAAGAAGTCACAATCTAATATTATAAAACATTTTATTGTTTAAATTATTTACATTTCTAACAACTGTCACTTGAGAACCAATTTATCAATATGCTTTCCTCTGTTAAGTATTATTATACCTTTATTTCAATTGGCAACAGTAGCCCATACGAAATAAAATACACTTATACAACAAAAAATAAACTAATACATATAAAATATGAAACACTAAGACGTGTTACGCTGCGCGGTGTCACATAGCCTGCCACGAAAACGTCGGTAGACTACACCCTTCGGCCAAAACTCTTCCTTTAGGAACTTGTCGAGATGTTGTGTCGGAACCCGCACCACAAACGACTTGAAGTTGGTGTTACATATCCGTCTTGGGTAGACTGTTGATCCTAAAAATGTTATGCTATATATTATAAGATCTAATTGTACACAGTTACGCAATAAATTATTCTTATTCTTTAAAAAGGAGGAGGTTCTCAATTTAGCGGGTATTTTTTGCTTGTTTTATGTATATACGCCGATTACCCCGAAGTTTCTGATCCAATTTGAGTAATTCTTTTTTTTAGTTCGATACTTGCCATTTGGTCCCATTTATTTAAATCAGTTTGGCTCAGTAGTTTTAATTTTATGAGCATTTTTGCTTATTTCAATTTCTGCGTAGACGAAGACGTCGTCCAAGTCTCAGCACTTAAAAGTGAAAAAATACTTTTTTTATTTATTATAACTTGCTTCCAAAAATAACTAGAAAGTATAAAATAACCTTAATTTTGGAAGTCGTTGTTAAAAAACGAAGATACGGAACCAAAAATACCGGCTTCCGAAATTAAGGTTATTTTATACTGTTTTTTTTGGAAGTTGGTCAGTTTTTTTACTTTCTAGAATCCATTTATTTTATCATTCAATAATAATAAATAAGTTCATAAAAGCACCAAATCCCAGGTTTTTTTATTATAATTGCACTTCTTTTGACAGTGTAATCATTACATCAGCATGAAATTACCCACTGATGGATAAAGGCTTCCTTTTGTTTCTGCCACACTTCCCGGTTCTGTCCTACCTACCTAGGTGTCCCATCTTTCCGTAGATTTGGCAGTACGTATACTGTTTAAATATTAGCTATCATACTTTTTCAAAACTCAAATACGTGATTACTCTGTAAAATGTTGTGTCTCAACTTTCAACTCAAATCAAGCATTTATTTCAATTAAACCATTTACAGGCACTTTTGAATTGTCAAAGTCGGTTGGTCTCAAAAGATGAAGCTATTTGCTTGTTTCAAAGCGTAGATCTCTATGGACAAGAACGTGCGTTAAGAATTTCCACGTGAGAGTACGTGGAAATTCTTAACGCACGTTTTAAATATAATAATTTGATAAAAAGTTTTGTTTACATCGTGTTTAAATAATACATACGAAATTGTGAAAACGATGTAAAAGACGAGCAAGATATAAGCACCTGGGATAAAAAAGGAATAATTCAAATAAATAATTAAAATAAACCATGGCAGCTGAGAAATAACCAGTCCCAATCAATGGCACCCGTTCACGAACATGACGCATGCACCAGGCCCCGATCGCTTCAACCATTCTGAATGGAGCCAAATGATCTAACACATACGCCACCATCAGCTAGGCTTTTGAGTGAGCATGACACTTTCAGCCAGGGTACATTCAAGTCAAAAATACCTATGACTATACCGTGTATAAATCAAGCCCTAGATAAATCTAGGGCTTGATTTATACAAACCTTGATTTATACCGATTCCCAGAAAGAATTATTAGACTGAACTAAAGTTCAGTCTAATAATCGGTCGGTCGGTCGGTATATGATTATTTCCACATAATAACTCAGCCATTTAATTTTCTAGTTTGCTGTAATAAGGTAACAGCTTGCCTAAATCGCTAGTAAATTACACCTACGTACCAGCTAACCTATTATTATAGACCTCGCTGCGGAGAACCGACCACGCGAATAAATCAAGACGAATACTTTTACTTTTCCTTTGTATGTCGTTTTTATTACGCAGTGGGCAGCACGCAAAAATTAAAAGAGATTTAGTTTTTATAGTGATACTGGTTTACCTTAACCTTTTGAACGCCATTGTGACAAACTAAAGCTTACCCTGTATGCCAATGTTACAAATATGTAAGAAAATTACGGTAAATTCATGGTTTTGTGAAATTACACTTTTTTTTTCATACCAGTTGTTGTGTTGTATTATATGCCAGTTGTAGTCATCAAACGTCATAAATTAAAGTTGTAATCTCTTATTAGTGACCACCATGTCAAAAACTTGTTAGTCTTAAACTTATATTTGAACGTGATTGTACATTATTTTGTATAAGCAAAATCTATCTAGTCTCTGTTTCTTTACAATTTTTCTACGTCCGCAGCACAAAAAACTCATATGTAAATAATATAAAAGTACAACATATACAGACAATATGGAAACCAGAATATTTTTTAGTAGGTATGTGATTCAAATGCATGTTATTAAAATCGAGCAATTAAAAGAATTATAATTGTATGTATATATTTATTTAAATTATATTAAAATTTTAAATATTAATAAATTATATTTAAATGTTTGCATTACTCTTAGAAATTAAACATTAATTTTGGTGGGTGGTTTGGTTTGTACTTAATACAAATTGTGATTTTTTTCTACTTTTACACTATTTATTATTTTTGTTTTGTGCTGTAACATATCCGCTTTTACCTATTGAAGTGTAACTCTAAATAAATAACATTTAATTTCTATTTTTATAGAAAAAATATTTATAAGTAAGTAAAAGCTATCAAAATCACCCTTTAAAAATATGAAATTGACATAAAATGTGAATTTAATAAATATAAAATGTAACATATCTTTAATACGGCAATAATGTGCCAAAATAAATTATAATAATTACTAATAATTAGATCAATGGCTTCACGTTCCTTGTACATAGTACCTCAAGTGTTAATAGTTGACATATAGACCCCTATTTTGTGATCTATGTATGTAAATGTCATTCAGGTAGTATAAGTAAAATTGTAGATAAATTCGGTGTTAAATTAATATGTGTTGAGATTTGAGATTACCGTAAATGTTAATTTTGTAATTTGGATAAATTATCAATTCGAAAAATATCTTCTTAATTTTTCCGTAAATGTCTCAAATCAAAACAGAATGCAAAACTGGATTGACGGGTTCTTGATTTGATAAAAAAAGTATGTTTTTTTTTCTATTTTAAAAACAACCGGAATTTAATAGTGAATCATTTTAACTTAAAACATCGATACAATATTATCATTTATGGCACATCTCTAAAATGTAAATAATATAAGTGTTGTATTGTTTCACGTCACGGGTATTATGTATAACTAGTACATTAGTTAGATTACGTTAAGTTTGTAAAAAATAAATGTAAGGATTGTATTAGCAAAAATTAAATTCATTATTATGCGTGATTTTGTGGTTTTATTATGATGAACAATTAAACGGTTTGTGTGTTTATTTAAGTATTTTACTAATAATGTTGGTGTCGACTTCCATCCACCAAACAACAGTCAACACAAAATTACTAGTCGGCTCCTTAACTACACTCAACACCAATCTGTTTTTGTCAAAGTTAATTTATGCAATTTTTTTTATTTTTTTTTAACAAAAAGGTTTCCCCTCACCAGATTTTTTTCCTGGATCGTGAGTGCGTTTACAAACATACACAAACAGCCAGACCCGGAACAACTACCTGTAGGCCTGTAATATTTGTTCCGTGCGGGAATCGACCCCTTGATACGCAGCGCAGCAGTCAATCGATCAACCAGTACGCCAACCGTGTCGTCTCGTCGTTTTCATTGGTTAATTTCTATGAAAGCGAACCACACTAACGATTACATACACCTACCACATCGACATCTCCAATACCCAAGACATACGTGTATGTGAATTCGTTGCCATCACAGATACAAAGCAGAAATGTCTCAATCATCATCAGCACCCATGCACTAAAAACCGGAACACAGCAGCGCCACAAAACTCTTTCAATGTGTTCGATTCCCAAGTGGCGAAAAAAGCAAAATGGAAACTTCCAGAGAAACTTAGTTGCAGCAAAGTTTTGCACTTCAACCAGATAAATGGCGAGATTACCGTTGGCACAATGTCGTCCCGAGAATGCAGTTTACTTTTTGTAGAACGTACAACTTTTCACTACTTGACCTACCAAACTCGGAATCTTAATTTCAGAAGTCATGAGCCATTTTTCATGTATTATACAGTGAAAATCAATCCTTATATATAAAACTAGCTGACCCGCGCAACTTCGTCTGCGTCACATTTTCCATTATTGCTCCGCTCAGTATTTGTCTTAGCGTGATGATATATTTAGCCGGACCTGCTTTACCGCACGCTCCGATGTATGGCGCCGTGCGTTTTCTTTACGATATTTTTTTAAGTGTTCATAAACAATATAATTATAAGAACTCAATCCGTCTGCATCCGTCAGCAAAAAACGCTCCCGTCTGCGGCTGCGTACAGAGCAAACGGAAGCGTTTTTAGCGAAGAACTTTGTATTCAGAAGGTTTGTCGCACTTTAATATTGATAAAAAATGAGACAACAGATGTAGTTCCAATTACCCGACTGTTAGGTACACTTATGTTTTTTTCGAGTGTATTTATGTATAATGTATATTTCTTTGGCACGCTCTGTAGCTTAACCCAGTGGCTTGATAGATTTTAGCTTGAGAGGTGTTGTTAGATTTGTTTTACTAGTGAGAATGATACTGGATAGGTAGGTATATATATATTTTTTTTTACTTTTATTATAATAGTTATTTATGATACAAGAGCGGTAAGTTGGTCTTTACAAACGAGTAGACAAATGTAAGCCCGAGACGAAGTCGACCATAGTCACGAGTTTGTAAATACCAATATCCGCTTGTGTGTCATACAACGTTTTTCGACACATTATATAAATAGATAATTAAACAAACTTTTTCATTATCTTTTAATAAATATTGTTAATCTTTAAATAGCGTTCTCGCGATTTTGACTGCAAGAGACCATTTTCTGCAATTGGCGCCTCATTCAAGATGTCAGGTGGAGTAGATTCCATATTTATATCTGATTCCTCGCTTGAACACATATTTTAATTAATATTATAATTAAAAGTCGCAACTATCTTTGACGTTTCTAATTTAAAATGGCGCGAATTTGCAAATGGGGAGTGTGTGTTTGGACTAGTGTGCGTTTTTAAAATAAGAACGCACTTCCGTTTGCGTCTGCGTGAAACATTTTAGTAGAATTATATTATATTGTAAATTGTATTAATATTGTACCAATCGGATTTTTTTTGACAAAATCATTTATTCTATAAGTAACATTTTTTTAATTGTCTCCTCGAGCCTTTATATTGATATCCCACTCGATAGGTTAAAAAAGCTGAAGTCATTAAAATGGCACCGAAGCTCAGATATTTTAATTTTTATATACCTATCCAGTATCATTCTCACTATTTAGACGAATCTAACGACACCTTTCAAGCTAAAATCTATGAAGCCCCAGGGTTAGGCTACAGTGTGCCAAAGAAATATGACATCATACATAAATACACTCGAAAAAACATAAGTGTAACAGTCGGGTAATTAGAACTACATCTATTGTCTCATTTTTCCTTCAATATTATAGTGCGACAAACCTTCTGAGCAAAAAGTTCATGGCACAAAAAAAACGCGTATGGATCGCTTCCGGAACGGACGCAGATGGAAGCATTTTTGGCTGATGGATGCAGACGGATTGAATTCTTATAATTATATTGTTTATGGACATTAAAAAAATACCGTAAAGAATACGCACGGCGCCATACATCGGAGCGTGCGGTAAAGTAGGTAATTAGGTGCGAGTACCTACTTTACTGCACGCTCCGATGTATGGTCCGTAATTTTGAACTTTCGAACAATATCCACAGGCTTCGTAAATGCATTTTATGAGCAAATGTGTCGAAAATAACTATTATAATCCTTGTTCACGGAAAAGTTAAGTTACAATAAAAACATCAACTGGCTAGTTTTATTATATGATTGAGGAACTACTAAACCCATTATCATTATTGGCTGTCCATCAAAGTGTAGGAGTCTACAAATAGTTTAATAAGCAAGTGATATTGGATAGTTTAGAAATGGATCAATACGATAGATATTTGTCAGAAAGAGCTTTCGTGAGTCAATCAAAAAGTAATTCGTGCCGTACGTAGGTCATCACCTTATTGAGAATAATCTGTTTTTTATTATCAATTAATGGATGAGGAGCTCGTAGCAAAATAATAACAGCCACACGGGTCGATCTTCAAAGTTAAGCAACGCTTGCCAAGGTGTGTGGATGGGTGACCATTTTAAAATACTGAGTTTCCTCCGGTCTCAGAGAGCACGATAAGCCGTTGGTCCCAGCTGTCATTTGTAGATCTTTGGCAGTAGTTACGGATTGTCAGAAGCCAGTAAATCTGACTTCAGTCTTGCCAAGAAATACGGTGTTACCCAGTTATGGGTTGACTAGGTTTGGTAGCAGCCGCTCCGCGTAAAATACTGGTATTCAGCTGAATTCGGTTTGACTGGAAGCTGACCCTAACATAGTTGGGAAAAGGCTAGGCAGATGATGATCAATAAATGGCTTGTGTATCGTCGTGGCCACAATCTAACCTTTTTACTGAGGAATGGGCTTGCTCTTGAGATATCAAGAGACCGATGGGTCACGCCTGAAAGCGATGAATACAACAAAAGTATCTGTACCTGATAGAGAGCGGAGGTATGGTTGACATTGGAGCACCCTAAAATATCCACTCTTAAAGATTTCCATAGATTCTTACTGTGTATTTTTAAAATAGGTAAGAAAGTTTATCCATAACTACTATTCTAAATGCATCTCACTCTCTCTGTCTGTCTGTTAATTCTTCTCGTTTGAACAGATTTTGATGAAACATGGCAGATAATTCATGTCCTGTATGTATATAGAATATTGTTTTTCCCGGAAGTATGTTCGTTGGATAAACTATTGCTGAGTATCATAGGTAACTTATAAGTACTCCCAAAAAATCACAGGAAATATTTACTACACATAGGTACAGCAGTGTGATTTTGTAAATATGTCGTAGTGAAGTTCGGGTGTCGTAGTAAAGTGATCACGAAGTGAGGTGTCAATCCAAGTAATCAAGATGGAATGACAGCTCACTATGTGATCACATCACCTTTTTTTTAAGGATGGGATATCATCAAATGACTCCTCCCAATTTGGGCGAAGTGGAAGGGAGTGTCAGACTTTCTTACTGACTAAAACCCATCCGTGTTACTTTTAGGGCCCTTTGCATTCCAGGACCGCGGTGACTCTTTCGAACAAATTCCGCAGCCCCGGCAGGCACTGGCCCTAGTGTGCCCCGTATGCTGACATCTCTTTGAGGCGCGCTTGGAACACAACGCGCCGTCGACCCGGTCCTGGGTCTGATCGGACACCCAACGCTCGCCATCCGCAGGCCCGCTGATCACTTCATCCTAGCCTTCCCTTCGAAATATTTTCAGAATCGATCGGCAGGTTTATATGGAAGTGTACCCGACAGAAAAAGCTAGTCAAGACGGAGTTGCATAAAACAACAATACAAAACTACTCTGAAAATCTGTATAACATGGTTGGGTTCACCGCAGCTCCATTAATACCCGTATACTACCCAACCTCTGCACAGCAGGGAAATACGATTTTTTCCACTGCAACACCGCAGTTACATAATAACACGAGCCTTTTCTACCCCAGCCGCAGCGAATGTGTTAATGCAGGTTATGTAGGCCAAAGAGTAGAAACGCGTAGAAATAAAACTACTCTCTAAATTATTTAAGGATGAAGACAGACGAGCGCAATTTTGTGAGTTGTGAGTCGCGTAAAATGAGTTGGTGGAATTTACGTTGCACTCGGTTTCTTACTAAAGTCCTATTTGTGACACACGGTGACGCAAAATGAGTTGGACTTTAGTATGAAATCGAATTCCGCTGACTCATTTTACGCAACTGCAAAATTACGTTCATTTTACCTCACCCTAAGGCGCTGTCTTAAGGGCGCGCCGAGGAAATGATACGTAATTTGCGTTCATTTGATCCCTCGCTACATCATTAAATTTAGTTATATAATTAATACGTAAGATATTTAAGGATTCACTCTATAAATCATATACTTTAGAAACATGATAACATGAAGTTTCCTATTTAGAATAAATAATCCAAAGTAATCATTAAAAACCAAAACAAACCTTTAGTAATGCGTAGATATTTTTTGGAAGGTAATCATTATTCGAATAACATAAAACTACATGTTTTATATAACGTTTACATTTCACATTTTAAAAATAGGTGTTTGTTTTATACTACGTGAACGAAATACCTAAATTAGCGCGCATTCCGTCTATTTATTTATTTATTTATATATGCTTTATTGAACACCAAAATATAATAAAAAACTTTTTACAAAAAAATACAACCGACTTCCAAAAAAAAACACTACAAAGTAAAAAATAACTTTAATTTCGGAAGTCGGTGTTTTTGTTAGTTTCTTCGTATTTTGACACTGACTTCCGAAATTAAAGTTATTTTTTACTTTGTAGTGTTTTTTTTTGGAAGTCGGTTGTATTTTTTTGTAAAAAGTTTTTTATTTTTCACTTTTTAGTGGTGCCCCACACCTACCAACACCACTGCCAAATCGCAGAAAAGCAAAATACGCAATTTCGATTATCAAAGAATCATCTAAATAGTCAAATTCCAGCTATTTCGATTTAAAATCCAAAGTTCGTAACCGATTTCAATATAATTTAAATGGGACCAATCTGCAAGCATATCCTTTCAGATGAAACAAAAAAAATTCAAATCGGTTCATAATTGTCGGAGTTATGAGGTAACAAACATAAAAAAAAAAAAAAAAAAAAACATACAACCGAATTGATAACCTCCTCCTTTTTGGGAAGTCGGTTAAAAACATAAAGAAAACCGTATACAAATGGCCGTCTCGCTTCCCCCAATCCACTTTAATTCTGCTACGGCCGTTGGATTTTGTACTCTCTGTCGCTTGCGTTTACGTACGGTTTTCACTTGCGCTTATGCAGTCAAAACCAGAAGTTTGTGTTTCAATCGCGGGATTACGCGATCATTGCGATCATTTATTCGGCAAATTCAGAAGCGTCGTCACGACAGCAACCTCCACTAGCGCGACAATACGAAAGGTTTCAAAGATAATATCATTTCTTCAGAACACATAAGCATGAGTTCTGAAGAAATGATAATAAGTAAGTACAGTTTTATTTGTTTAAACATGGTGTACATAATATAATAATATAATATATAATATAATATTTTATTTCACAAAAAGTACACAAATTACCGGTGACACGTTTTAAAGATCACTATGACTAGGTACAAAAAAACATGATCAATGACCCCCATGCTAGGAAAACCTGTGTTATGGGAGTCATCCATCCATCCATTTGGCACATCAAGAATTGGGACGACCCAATAAGTAATGTGCACTTTATCAATTAAAAAAAAATATAGACTATAAACTAGGTTAGTATTATTTGGAGATTGGGAAGGGAATTTTCATGAACCTGTTGTGTGTCGGGTGTGATGTGTATATGGTGTGTGTGAGTGTGTGTGTGTGTGTGTGGGATTTCCTAAGGCTTAGGTAGCTCCTCTGTTTGGTCATAGTTTAGGGTGAGCAGGAATTCCTTTACCTTGCATTTGCATTGTTTCGTGCTTAACTTATGAATATCCAGTTTGTTGTGGAGTTTGTTGTACGTTAATGCACTTAAGTAACTGTTATGTCGACGTGCGAAGGTAGTATTGGTACAAATTCTGGGACAAACTGGTTTAGGTCTCCTTCTAACTGTAGGGCTTTTATTTCTAGTGGGTGGATTAATTTTATGTGTTCTTAAGATCGTTCGAAGCATATATAATTGTCGAACCGTTAGCACCTTAAAATCGGAAAACAGTTGTTGAGTGGGATACCTAAACGGTTTATTTAAGAGGACCTTTATAACCGCTCGTTGGGCTCTTTCAGCTTGAATAAGGATTGTCTTTGCTGCACCTCCCCATGCAACTATACAGTAGCTTAGTATAGATTCACATAGGGCAGTGTAAACCATTTTTAGGATGTCTTTATTTGCAGAAGTTCTTAACTTTTTTAAAATGTAAATCAGTTTTCTGGTACGCATAGACAGAGATTCGATGTGGGTTTTCCAGCTGAGATACATGCAAGATAATAATGAAGTACAGAAAAAAGTTCTAACATGTTCAGCCGCATATCGTGACGTACAAATTGGTAGGAAGAGATGGTACATAAACCGTGATAATATTCATCAAAAATTACATATAAGACATATTGTAGGTACTTATTAATTCAGTAAAGATTATTATGACTCAACCAGCATTTATAGATAAAAATTTCAAAGTTAAAAATGTCAATAATAAATGTCACAGTAGTCATTAAATAAATTTAGTCAATAGAACATCAATACTTTCATTAAATGTCAATTCGGAATTACAATTATTCCAAAATATACAAAAAAATACCATAACTTGTCAAAAATACAACATCATCATCTCAAAATCGAAGAAAATTGTCTTTCATAAACTCTGCTATACTAATTTATGCTCTTTCAGTTAGTACGAGTAGACTCTTTATTTACTTTTAAGAGCAGATATATTTAATGTTCTCCATGATTTCGGCAATTTATTACAAAAAGTCGTTTTAGCGCCGTGAACACAGAGTTTGAAATAATCACGTCTATTCCTAGGGACAGCGTCAGATGATAACAATTAAAGAAAATAAAAAACAACCTTTTTTGAGCATTTAGTGTATAGTGAGCCAGTAAATACAGCGCTTCTTTGGCACAAGTTACGTCAGACGGAATTGTAATAGAAAAAAAAGAGAGAAAAAGCTTTTATGACGTAGGTATCACTACCATTAAAATAAGAATCGGCCATCACTCTGCATAATATGCATAATACTGGGACAGATGTGCGGAACAGCGCCACAGTGGTGGTTCCCATCTATATGGTTTTATTACTCTATGCACAGGGATTCCTCACACTCCCAGCCTGAATATCCGAGCTCCTACTAAGGTAGTAAATATTCAGATAGCTAGAAAGTAATGCTGGAACCTCTAAAAGTATGTAAGAAAGGTATTTTTTAGCTAGTTTCTAGATAAGTTCGGGCTGCTTTTTCTACAGTAAGGTATGCTGGAAAACAAACTGGCCAAGAGCGCGTCGGTTTTGCGCACCGAGGGTTCCATACAATCATATAAAACGTAAAATTTAAAAATATTTTATAAATTTAAAACATTAAAAAAAAATACGAAAATAAATTTGATAGAGAATTTTATTTTATATTGCAGTTTCAGATCAGCGCCATCTCTTGATCGATAGTGGAACTAATGTAATGTTTGTTGACGATTTCTGAAAAAGTGTGCTATTTAGAGACATCGTTTTATTCTTCCTGTAATTTTTACATAAACTTATCACAGAATAATTTCAGATTTTTGTCTATAATGCAAACTTTGGAAATAATGGGAAATGGTCAAATGTTTTTTAATTTTTCGTCGAAACTTGAAAACCATGCGGCCATAAAAAATTGTGAATGTGCAAATAGCGCTCTTTCATATATACCACACATATTCTAGTAGCAAAGCTACGAATTTTTAAGCGCCTGTTTTCGTCGGTGTTGCAAATAAAATACATTTGCAAAATAGTTGATAGCATTTGTAGATCTTGAGATTTCGTTGATAGCATTTGTAGATCTTGAGATATCCAGCTGTGACAGACGCACTGACTTAGCCACACCATTAGGATTTCTTTTTACTATTTTGGCACGGAACCCTAAAAACAGCACAAGCACTATCGGTACTAAAAGTAGAACCACGACAGCTACGTAGGTATACTACGTAGGTACTTAGGGCATAGAGTTGCGGCAACCTCCATCGATTTTTTTTATAAGATATGAACCTTATTCTCATTTATTTTGGCTTCGACACAATAAAGTCTACTTCAGAAAAATCGTTTTACTGACTTGTTATGAAGTCCTTTTCATGCAATTACCCTTTGATTATGACACCTTTTGAGATGGTAATACCGTGCAATTTCCTTTGCATTTTCTTTTTAGCTTATGAGCAAAATTTGATAAAGGATCAGGTTTGAAACAATGAAACGTTTACATACTCGTAACAACTCTCGCCCCATGTTCTAAATATCTGATGGGTTTGCCTTTGTGTCTAGTCTTGGTCCGAGTTGACAGTGACAAAGTCTACGACGAGCTTACCCAGAAGGAGCCTGTTTCGTCTAACTTTGAAGAGATTACGTTTTTAAGCGTTCGGAAACACAGACGCAGGCAGAGAGTTCCATTCTTTTGCTGTGCGCATTATAAAAGAAATTCGGAAACGCTTAGTGCGAATTGGTAGAATAGCAACAAGGTAGGGATGTTAGGTTGCAGTGCGTCTGGATGTCGGATTCTAGAAGGGGCCAGTGGGATGAGGTCGTGGAGTTCATGGGCACACTCACCGAAGTACAATTTGTAGAAGACCGACAAGCAGGCAACCTTCCGACGATGAGCCAAGCTGTGTACGAAGGAAGTAGGATAGGATAAACTTGAATACGAGATTTTTGCACGTGATTGATATACCGATTAGTCAAGGAGGACTAGAGTAAGAGATGCTCTTCACATTTATTATGCGCATACCCAAGTTCTCTTTGCCTCGACCATTGAAAGTGAACAGACAAATTTAGGGCTCGCTGCTCCATTAAATTGCCTACCATTAGGCAAGATCGAGGTCAAGAACGAGCTCATCCAAAATTGAAAAAGAAGATATGAAAAATAACTTCAGCAAAACCAACAAAGCTATCAAAAACAGTGATATCCGCATCGAGATGCAAACCAATAGTTGGTACACACTCATATGATAGGAGCAGAGGAATTTAAAATGAATTGCATAGCTCAGGAGTATTTATAACAGCAATCTGCAATATTAAACCGTTGCAGGTTTGCACAGTTATTTGTTTGTTTTCTGACTGTAGTGAATGTTTTGCAATACTACTATTTCGTCCGATGTTGAGTTTTTGTTTTCTTTTTAGGGGCTACAGCAAAGCCTTGCCATATACTAAGTCTTCTCTTAGTGAAAATTAAATAAAAATTGCTTAAAAGGAAATTTAAAAAATATTCTTCTTTTGTTTACAATACACCGAATGTAGGTACTGAGGGGTGCTAACGAGTATCTTGGCGTATACTGTTAACGTAAGTGAATTTTGAATGTGAAAGACTACACGCCCATAGTATTTTGGTTTAATTTTATGGCACATACACAATTTGTATCATTTAAAAACATGAATATAAAATCAAATTCAAATAAATGTTTTGTGCGAAACCGAGTAGTGTAGCTTTCATAAAATTTTACATTACGTTACGATACGTCAAAAATATGCTGCAAGGCCCTCAGAATGACACATATTCACTGTGGCACAACTTGCGAACGATGTCACACACAATTAGTGCTGAAACACTAGCAACTTCGTATTTTTTTAAGATCTAAATAGTGCTTTAACTTGTTTTTTACTTAGGTTTTTAGAAATGTCAAAAAACCAATAAAATTCTAGCGATATTTTCAGGACTTTCAAGAAATTCCCTGTTTCTTGAGCTGCAACTCGGAGCCTTTAAGTCGAGAATGAATAGGTTCTAGGCAAGCGTGGTTTATCGTCAACTATTTCATTGATTTTCATCAGGAGAGATAGTGGCCATAAGCGAACCCATCACTACATATATTATAAAACAAAGTCCTCCACCGCGTCGTCTGTCACTTTTTATCTATACTAATATTAAAGAAGTAAAATTTGTTTGTAAGTTTGTATGTAGGGGGTAATCTCAGGAACTACTGATCCGATTTGAAAAATTCTTTCAGTACATATCATCACGCTAAGACTAAAAGGAGACGAGCATTAATGGAAAATGTGACGCAAACGAAGTTGCGTGGGTCAGCTAGTTTTTTATTTAAAAAAATCGTTGCCCCACACTAGAAATTTCTCCTATATCGTGGGTGCGTTTAAAAACATACAAAGTCACATACACAAAACAGCCAGACCCGGAACAACTGTCTGTAGGTCATACAAATATTTGTTCCGTGCGGGAATCGAACCCACGACACGCGACGCAGCAGCCGATCGTTCAACCACTGCGCCAACCGTGTCACTGAAAAATCACTGTACCGTTTTTCACGCTGCTTTCATCAATAGATAGTGTGGAAGGTTAAAGAAGCTTTTAGTATAATTATAATTTGTCAAGGGGGCGATTGCGTTGGCGTTGAAAATTCTAGCGATATTTTCAGGACCATATTCAAGCGAGCTGAAAAAAAATACTAGTAAAAAAATACTAGTAAGTAAATACTAGTAGAACAGTCATAAGGATAAAACCACTCATAAATGGCCAACAAGAACGATCCATCACCATGACGACTTAATTAAATATTCATTCCTAGAAACATCATTAATTAACAGCAATTAATGAAATTCAAGGAAAACGGTTTTCTTTCAAAACATACTTCAAAGATAACATCGAGTGCTAAATTAATTTTTATTTCTTTGATGAAGACATTCTTTGAAAGTTATTATTAAATAAAACTGCTGTAGATATTTTTCTACGCAAATTGAAAAAACTGCGAAGGTAAACTTATTTTTGAAGTTTGCAGAATTAGATTTTTTTTTTTTATTCAAAACGGGGAAACTCTCGGCCCAAATCTCACCTGATGGAAAGTGATGATTAGGCCGAAGATGGAAGCAAGTTTCACCCGGAATCCTCTTACACAGAGGAACTGGCTATCATACCTCTAACTGCCGGAACACAACAATGCTGTTAACATTGTTGTTATGGCGACAGACTTAGACATGATGGTGGTAGCTTGCCAGGCGGACTTAGAACAAGTCCTACCACCAACCAAACCGAGCAAAAAATTTGCCCCAGCTGGGAATCGAACCGGACCTCTGGGTCTGAATCAGGTGGTATAACCACTAGACCACGGAGGCGGTTAGTGTCACCTGTTTAGCACCACCTGGGGGCCACGTGTAGGGATTCGCTGAAGGGTATTCTCCTACGGACGCGGGTGACTCGGCCCCCAAGACTAGAGGCAATTAATGTTTAATAGAAAATGTTTATTGATCCATAATGTTTTTCAGCAAGTAATGATTCGAAACTAACACCCTCCGCGCCGGCTTCCCACGGGAAACACAGCATAAGCTCCTAATCGCCATGATATTTTCCGACGCTTTCACCTATCATGACGGCACGATTGGCGCAGTGGTTAAGCGATTGGCTGCTGCACTGCGTGGCGCAGGTTCGATTACCGCACGGAACAATTAGTATTTGTATGGCCTACAGATAGTTGCTGCAAATGTTAAAAATATAAATACCTATAATATATCATTTATTTTAGGTAAGAAAGACCCATAACAGATATACCATACACACTATCATACATACATAATTATCTATAAAACCACAAAAATATTAATAAACACACAATACACGATGTGACGGCGTCTTGTTTTGCTGTGTGATGTCGCATAGCCTTCCTCGAATCGCCGATACATGACACCTTTCGACCAAAACTCTTCTTTCAAGAAGGTTTTGATGTGATGAGTTACATAGAAAACAGAGTGCCAATTCTACTAATTTTCGCATTTGCATCGCATTCGCAGCTCAATCGCAATCTGTCAAAATTTTATTGAAATGAGCCTTTTTTGACAGTTTACGATTGACATGCGAATGCGTACGCTGTTTAAAAATAAGTAGAATTGGCCCTCAGGTTATCTATAGTTTTAAATGCCAGCAAAGAAGCCACGTCACAAACACTGTAAAAGCTACTTAAAAAAGTAAAATAATGGCACACCCAACCCCAAAGATACTCCTTCTCTTGAAACTACAAAGTAAACTTTTCAATTTTATCTTTTCTCCTTCTAATGCAATAATGTTTCAATATATCTACTTATTCCCTAAGGCTAGACTCACATTGACCACTTCTCATCGACATTGGAACCACTGAATAGTTGTAAATTGTGGTACCTAATAAAGAGTGCGCTATGTTATGCCAGAGGGCGTACAATATTGTTAGTAATTAATCCAACAAGTCTCAATACTAAATTAAAATATGTATACCATATTAGTTTTGCTTTAACAAATAATTCATTGTAACTTTACTCCACTGCTTCGCGTTCGGGTAATAAGTAAATGATTTAAATAGCAGAAATGTATCACAACTCTGCAGTCGGATTCAGGATCAGATCAGAAGCAAAATCCAAAATTCATTTTTAGAATTAGGTTGAGAGCCAACAGCCAGAGCCTTTTTGAACGTCAAGTTTTATAAAAGACAGTCCTCCAAAACGCCCTGCGCCTATCACCACTTCCTAGTGTTTTAGCTGTGGAGAAGAAGTGCCAACAAACTCCCCAGCAACACATCTGTCTTAGGAACTTGAATTTATACAATAAGTAGTATGCATAGTACATACATGACACAAAAAAATATACTTATATATTATTTATCACTTGTTAGCTAACATACTATAATACTATAAAACAAAGTACACACACAATCATTAATAAGTTGCCTAGTTAAATAAGCCTTCAGGAATAAAATGAGTGAGCCTGCTTACACGTGCATTGGTAGAGTTTAACGACTGAACTGCAAAAAGGTATTTAAATACTTACTCCTCTTTTTCTCAAAAATGATACTTCATTCGTACAAACAGAATAAGTATTTTATCCGGTCGCTGCAATCGATTTCTACACAACCAGTTTTGTCGAAGGGCTGTGGTTGGGAAGTACATGAGTTTATGAGTTGATGAACCACAAATCAATTAATTAGAAAGCAGTAATTGGTCATCGGTTTTGTGATCAAATTGTGACGACACTAATTGACACACGCACACACACCCCCCCACACACACACACACACACAGAGAGAGCCCTGCGCACTCAGTACAACAATGCGTTCAGAATGTTGTTGGGTCTGCCGTGGAGGTGAAGCGCATCTGGGATGTTTGCGGATGCGCGCACAAATGGTTTCCATGCCATCATGCGTAAAAAAACAACTTCTCTGCTGGCCCGTATGCGGGGTAGCAACAACAGCATTCTGAGCGCAATATCTGTACGTTTCGATTGTCCCTTCCAATATCACTGGGTTATGACTTGTGTTGGTATGGCGAGTAAAGCAAGCAAGCGTGTACTGTGTTGACTAGGTTAATTTAATTTTTCTATGGGTCTATGCCACCCGTAATAAAAGTTTATTTTATTTTATTTTATTCGTATGTGGCTCATCTATGTAAATGCCGGGGCGGGCCACTAGTAAATATGATAAATGTGAAACTAAGGAGTTTCACATTTATGATATTTGCTAGTGTATGTGAAAGTAGTTCCTTCGGGATAATTCCCAATTCACACGGGCAAAGCTGCTGGCCAAAGCTAGTTTATAACAAACAACCTCATTTCTGTACTTCCAAAGTCTTTGCTAAGCTGTAAGTGTGAGTTAAGCCTTAAGTCGTAACTAGAGGCCGGTGCAATCGGCAAGCAATCAAACGGAAGCCTTTTTCTCAATTGAATCGAACAATTGTTTGAGAAGGATTCTTCTTTCCACTTGGGAGATTAAGATGAGTATTACTTGATAATTTTTAGGTATTTAATTTAAGTCAGTTAGCGTTGGTTGAGTGATAATGCCTACGGAATTAAGTCCACGATTGTGCCTTTACGTATAAAAGACGTGGTAAAAAGTGGCCTATGAATCAAACATGTATAATTACCAGAATTCCTGGTTTCTTTTTTAATTTAAACTTTTAATTTTTTACAATAGAACAGACACTTTAGAATTACGAATACATTTAAAAAAGTAGTTCACTATGTTATATTCCTGTGTGCCATTATTTTAAAATGAAACATACCGATCTTAGCGCTTGATTTATGAGTTAGATTTGTAGTTACAAAAATAATAAAGCGATTAAAGTGCTGTGTGACACGAGCAACATCAACACTGACAGTTGATGAATTGATAGAATCTATCAATTCATCGACTGTCAGTGTCGAAATTGCCAAAGTATCATAATTATATCAGTCTATAGATGACACTTCGGCAATTTCCAGAGATCACTTTTAGACTGAGATCCCAGATCTTTGGATGGATATTTTGTAATTGTTTTTTTTTGCAACATGTCTGTCTGTCATCAGTCTGGGGCACTGGCACATGGTGACTAGAACACGATTATAAAAAGTAAAAAATCATGTTGAAAACCATACAGCATAACTGAAAATACCTACTCACAAAATACAAACAAAACAAAAATAAAGCCGTTCACACACCTAAACACTTCCGTACCCATAAGTCCGCATCCCACTTTGCAAATCATAATAAAAACGGACGAGCGATCATCCAAAGGAAAACGTCCGTTTGAACAAACTACCTGAAAACGATAACATTGTCATAAAAATTAAATGCAACGTCGACCTTATGTACCGGGGATGACCGCTAATGTTTGTGAAGCGTTCAGGGTCAAGAAAACAAATTAAACTTTATGTTGGGACGGTTCTGAAATGGGCGACTACTTGTGGCGAAACTGTTTGGATGCAATTTTAGAAAACGTGTCAGTAGCATATAAGATTGAAATCTCAATTCTGATAGTTAAGAAGTTGTAAGAAATATCGAGTTAGTAAAATGACTAGTGATATTTTCCTGGAAAAGGTGATACGATTATTAGGCATAGGTTATTTTTTATATCCTAGTATACCTTTCTGTGACAATATATCTATCGATGACCCAGTTTTAAAGCAATATTTACACTTCTAAATTAGCTTAAAAAGGGAAACATAAAAAAACAGAATATTATTATGTTACATCTATTATTATCTGTTTTGGGGTTCCGTGCGTTGAAATGAAAAATCGGAAGCCTCATAGGAACGATCACTCGTGTGTCCGTGTAACTATCTAGCTGGCTGGTTGGCACCTTTGTATTAAATTATCAAGAATTATGATTATGACACAGAAACGCAATAGTGTCCCAACTAAAAGTGTCTCAGTTTATCTCCAACTTAAACATCACAGAAATACTTTAACGATTTCAATCAAATAGAACGACTCTTTAGAAAGCCAATTGGTTCCGTAATTAACTGAGATTTTATCTTTTGTTTTTAATTTAATGCTTTGACTTTCAAGGTGAGGCTGAAAAGAAAGGGGGGACACTAAATGGGAAAATGTTTTTGTCAGGTAAAATCAAATTTTATGATAAGTTACTTTGTGCTTTCTGGGGTTTAACGTTTATACGATTTCATCATGGAGTTGGTTTCTTTGTAAAAGGAATAGGTACTTTTTGAAAAGTAGGTACAGGAAAATTTGAATTTTTCAAGAATATTTCATTTGTTTGAGAGTTTAAATATTATTATAATATTCTTGAAATGTATTTCTTTAATTCTATTGGCACGGAAAATGTTAGTTAAAGATTGAGATATAAGAATTTAGTGCTGTCCTGTACAATTAACTATCTGGGAAAATTCACATATACGCCGAATAATTCTTCCTCTAATTAAACTAAAACATTCATGATAATTATAATTTTGAACAAAGGTATACAGTTACTAATTAAACTGGTGCTATGTTTTAATATCCGTAGACTATTTTTTTACTAACAATAAAAATAATTTCCGGTACAACTGAGGGCCTAGCATGAATATTTTTGACGTATAGGTAGTAACGTGACGTAAAATTTTACCATAGCTACAATATTCGTTTCGCACATAACATTTAGTTGAATTAGATATTGTGTCCATATTCTTGAATTAGGTATATAAATTGTGTTTGTCAGTCTCATAATATTAAACCAAAATACTATGGGGTTGTAGTTTTTCACATTCAAAATTCACTTAGGTACATTAACTTTACTATTGTATCAAAAATTCGTGCTAGGCCCTATGCTCTGTATAAGATCGAATTGTTGAAGAATTATCTTTATTAAGAAACTTTTTTTTTTTTTTTTTTTATATATTTATAGGCGTACGTTTGACCGCTATCTCACCTGATGTTAAGCGATGATGCGGTCTAAGGTGGAGCACGCTTGCCTAGAAGTAACCTATTCACTCTTGACTTAAAGACTCCCAGGTTGTAGCTATCAGGAAACACAGACTCAGCGAAAGCTACAGTAGGGGACGAGGAGAGTAACAAGTTGCGGAATGATGTCTCCTGAGTTGTTTGATTACGATGCCATGGAGGAGTGTGCTAGCTTACAAGTGTCGAATGAGTTTAGTTTTTTAGGTTGTATGTGTTACCCATGTTTCATTATTTTTGTTTGTAATAATGCTTTGCATAATTTTGTATAAATGCAAGTTCTTCTAACGCAACAGACAGATGTGTTGCTGGGGAGTTTGTTGGCCATTTCTTCTTCACAGCTAAAACACTAGGAAGTGGTGACGGGCGGGCGTTTTTGGGGGACTGTCTTCTTGTAAACGTTGACGTTCAAAAAGTGCTGGCACTCAGCCTCATTTGAATAAATGACTTTTGATTTTGATTTTGATGTCTCTCAGCAACTACGTGGAATGTCCCGGGACATTCGCGCGTCACGTAAAATGTTGCGGGTTACTAGGCAACACATAGAGAACCCACTGCGCTGGACTCCTATTCCTCTTTGCAGGATTTAAAGGAACCTAACATGAATGGTATGACGGGAGCTACATCAAGTCAATTTATTCAGACCTAACCTAACCGTGTTGGGGTGCCCTAATTCACTCTAAACTAACCTAACCGTGTTAGGGTGCCCTAATTCACTTTAAACTAACCTAACCGTGTTGGGGTGCCCTAATTCACTCTAAACTAACCTAACCGTGTTGGGGTGCCCTAATTCACTTTAAACTAACCTAACCGTGTTGCGGTGTCCTAATTCACTCTAAACTAACCTAACCGTGTTGGGGTGCCCTAATTCACTCTAAACTATCCTAACCGTGTTGGGGTGTCCTAATTCACTCTAAACTAACCTAACCGTGTTGGGGTGCCCTAATTCACTCTAAACTAACCTAACCGTATTAGGGTGCCCTAATTCACTTTAAACTAACCTAACCGTGTTGGGGTGCCCTAATTCACTCTAAACTAACCTAACCGTGTTGGGGTGCCCTAATTCACTTTAAACTAACCTAACCGTGTTGCGGTGTCCTAATTCACTCTAAACTAACCTAACCGTGTTGGGGTGCCCTAATTCACTCTAAACTATCCTAACCGTGTTGGGGTGTCCTAATTCACTCTAAACTAACCTAACCGTGTTGGGGTGCCCTAATTCACTCTAAACTAACCTAACCGTGTTGGGGTGCCCTAATTCACTCTAAACTAACCTAACCGTGTTGGGGTGCCCTAATTCACTCTAAACTAACCTAACCGTGTTGGGGTGCCCTAATTCACTCTAAACTAACCTAACCGTGCTGGGGTGCCCTAATTCACTCTAAACTAACCTAACCGTGGGGTGCCCTAATTCACTCTAAACTAACCTCGACCACATCATGTAATGGCCAGTTCTACAAAATGGACACGACATGAACATCAATCTGTAGAATACAAATAAGCAGGCAACCTTGCGGTGATGAACCAAACTGTGAAGCTTGACATCCACCAGTTTTACGTCGCCAATAAGCCTCTTAGCTCTACGTCATTCCACATAGTCATTTCTTCACTAAGAGCAAAAAGAAAACATTACTCGCCAGATTCCTGCTCATCATCATATGCCTAGCCTTTTTCCATCTATATTGGGGTCGGCTTCCAGTCAAACAAGATTTCGTTGAAAACCAGTATTTTACGTGGAGCGGCTGCCTATCAGACCTCCACAACCCATTAACTGGGTAACACGGTTCTGCTTGGCAAGACTGCTGTCAGATTTTCTGGCTACTGACTTTCCGTAACGACTGCCAAAGATCTCCAAATGACAGCCGGGACCAATAGCTTAACGTGCTTTCCGAGGCACGGAGGAAACTCGGTATGTTAAGATGGTCACTCATCTACAAATCAACCTCAACAAGCGTTGCTTAACCTTGAAGATTGACCAGTGCAGCTGTTATTATTTAGCCACGAGATCCTCGACTCACCACATTCCTGCTATAACTCAAAATATTATTAACCACGAAATTACCCAACAAATGAAGCAATTAAGAAGAAATTTTACTAATTCACAAAGTTTTCGATGATAATTTTTGGCGCAAACAGAAACTTTATGAATTTGTTACTCCGAGGTTCGTTAAGATAACATGCGAAAAGAAATACAATAGAACAACTTTAAATTCTTGTTTCTTATGTTTTTCTCTGAGATAAAAATAAACTAAATTACGTCCTCCACTGTCCGTCCGTCCGTCTATCAGTGGGCTGTATATCAGGAATCGCAATAGGTTCACAGTTCAAATTCTTCAGCGTGTATTTCTTTTGCACCTATAACAAAAAAATATTTACAACAATAAACAAGAAACGTGTCTTCTGCTTGATAAGGAGGTAAGTGGAAATTATATTTTTATTTTCCTACTCCTCCGCTGTACTCCTCTGATTAATTTCAATGCGGGATCCAAGACAGTTGAATCGTTTCTCCGGAGCTCGTCGGGTTTCAGTAGCTCGGCGTTTTTCTGGTGGTCGTCCCTGTTTATTCTGGTTTTCAGGAGTTGCAGGGGTTGGGAATGTATAGCGGGCTGACATGTCCCAAAAAAAAAAACGTGTTTTTTTTTTGTTTATAGTTTGGAACACTTAGTGTTAGAGTCCGACTAGCACTTAACCAGTTATTATCTAATACTGTGAAGATAAAAACATTGATGACGATGCTACGAGCTTCCATACCAACTTTATAACTTTCTGTCACGACATTGTCAATGAAAAAAGCAGGACTTTTGCTGTCCAACGTCGGTGTCACCTGATTATTGTAATAAATTGCGTGAAATTGTAAACTCTTTCTTTTCGATAAGATACAGATAAATTGTAAAGTATCGGAATATGGATGAGATCTGTTAAGAGGGCCGCATGTTTTTGACCTATAGTAACGTAACGTAAAGTTTTGCCATAGCAACAATACTCGTTTTGCTTATAATATTTGATGTAGATACCATTTTTTTTTAAATTAAATAAATTGTGTATGTTCCATAAAATTAAACCAAAATACTATGGGGTTGTAATTTTTCACATTCAAAATTCACTTACGTTAACGTTACTATACGTCAAAATATCCCCATCGTGCTTTCCCTGAGGGCTGAATCTTTTTGACGTATAGTAACGTAACGTAAAATTTTGCTAAATATTATTTGCAAATCATTTTTGTATGATACGCACTAATACAAATTACGTACGTCACATAAAATTAAACCAAAATACTATGGGGTTGTAGTTTATTACATTAAAAGCTCACTTATGAACATAAACGATAGTATAACGTTACTATACGTCAAAATATTCGTGTTAGGCCGATCACAAATTATATTGAGAGTTACCTATAAACAAATGCATTACTTTAAAAACGTTATACGGCTAAACCTTCTCTCCATAATTCTGTCTGTGAAAACCCGGGTATAACGAGATAAGTAAGATTATAGCTGAGTCTTCATCGACCAGGGCAAGGCTAATGTTCCATTACCTTCTTTGTTTTAATTTGTATATCGGGTCTTGGATATTTTATGATTATGGGCCTGTAAAAGGAAAACTCTGTAGCACATTATTAAGAAGAAGTTGTGGTGTTCATTATCCTTATGTAATCTCGTTGATGAGTTTATTAACCTAACAATATGGTGTTTGTGTACATTTTTATGTTAGTCATAATTTAATTGGCTGCGTATAGTGTCTAATTTGGACAGTGTTTGTTTGTTTGTTTGGTTGAACGCGCTAATCTCAGAAACTACCGACTCGAATTGAAAAATTCCTTTTGCGTTGGATAGTCCATTTATCGAGGGAGGCTATAGGCTATATAACATCACGCTATGACCAATAGGAGCGGAGCAGTAATGAAAAATTTGCGCAGACGACGATGCACGGGTCAGCTAGTCATTTATAAAATTCTCATGCGATGATATTCTGAAAACAAAAAAAGGGTATGTTGGGTATTACAGATTTTGATGATCATGATTCTGTAACTACATACGTCTTACAGCCGCGAATAATATTTCAATCAACATTACAACCTAGCACTGACCTGCAAATTGCAAAAAACGAAAGAAATTTTGAATTTCGCGGGCTGGTTGGAGCATTCACCTTAATAGTGCTCTAAATAGTAATAATAACCTGTCGCAACTATTACATATAGGTGATGATCTGCTCATATTTTGAAATGTTTTACTTTTTGTTTATATTTTGGCATTATTTGGCAGTGTGCATAATTGGTTCCACAGTACATTTATACCAGACAAGCTCTAGACGTGAAGACTTATAATTGGCTGTCAGATTATCATACTGTTACATATCACCATTGTATTTAGCTGTAAGTCTTCCATAGTCTTTAATTAAATAAATAAATAATAAAAATGTTGAAGTCTACTGCAAGGCTTGGTTATAATTCAGGGTACATAATTGGTCATTAAGCCACATTTACAACTATAATATTAGTTGTAAATGTGGCTTAATGACCAATTATGTATGTATGTAGCTAGTTTCCACCATCAATAAATTGCAAATCTATTTAGTCCGTCAGTTAGAGTATTGAAAAATAATGGTCATGTATTTTTCAATCAATGAATATTGACAAAGATAAAAACGCATCAAAACTCTGGAGTGCAGGCTTGAAACGTCACAACCCGCTTAAAATTATACGACGGTGGCGTGACGTATTGAGAATTTTAAAAGCGTCGTGTCTTCGTCAACTTAGCATTACGTTACAAAAAAAACGAGTCAAATATTTTTTGAATATTTAACCGACGGACTAATTCGATTTTATCAGTGGACAAGCCTATTCTGTTTCAACCATAAGGATGGCATTACCGACAAATTATGCTATCAATATTTTATCTCCTGCAAGAATCGATGCCTGCAAGTGATGCGTAGTAAAAGACGTTACCCTGCCTACAACCTTAATGCATCGTGCAAAGTAATCATAAAATCTATATCTTCTATTATATAAATAGAGTAAAACTAATTACTGTGTCCGTCTGTTTGTACGTACGCTGTCTGTGTAACGTCTGTTTTGACAACAGATGTTTATGTTGTCTTCACCATAATTTTAAGATGTGTATATAACTCAGTACAGTTTAAAATCACATTTTTTGACTGCATACACAATGACATACTCTACCGCTCAAAAGTATTTGGCTACCTACAAAGAGGTTTTCTTAATTAAAAACATGAAACAATAATATTTTAAAAATTTTAGATTCATCTATAGGTCCACCTTGGTTTATTAATCAATCGTCTCAAGGCTTTGAACTCACAAAATGTAGATGGCCAAATACTTTTGAGCATATGTACACAGGATGATTTTTTTAAGTGGGCGTGGATAGCCAAATCCGAATCTATGGGGTATAGCGGCACATACACCAAAGAGTCTCAAGCTCAATTTTGATGAAAACTAAAACGGTACCTATCATTGGATATTTCGACGAAATCAAGCAACATTGCACCCATGCCAAGCAGGGGAGCGTCGTCAGTAAATATAAGTCAATCATCAAATGCATTGCACCATAAAATTATCTAGTTACGTACGTCCGCCTTACGAGCAGTCCTTTAGTTTACTAATCGTAAACCTCTAAGAATTTAATGCCATTTTATAGTTTTCTCGTAAGTTCTGAAATCGTAACGTGTGAGCTGTTTTATCACCCTCACGCTGACGTGGTTATGGCTACAGAATTGCGTAAAGTGATCAAGAGCGTAACGTTTTGTTAGAAAATCGTGTAGGCTTTGAATCTCACATAAGTGTTTTCACGACTCCCTCAGAAGGAAGTTAATTCGTGTTATTTCTTTGGCATGCCCTATAGCTTAGGCAAACAATTTTAACTAGCAAGGTGATATCAAATTTGTCTAAAATCTTAACGACCGAAATCCTCAACTAAGGTCAAATCGTTTTGTAATTTGCGGACGCTGACGCGTTAAAAGTGCGAAAACGACAAGTGGAAAACACGTAAAGCCGTGCGTTCTGCACCTGATCTTACCCCGGCCGTCTAGTATTGCAGTCCCAACAGACTATGAGAGTAAACAGACAGAGAATGCACCTGTATTTTCTCGCACACTTGTGCACTATAATAATATTTCCTGTGTATTTGGCAAATCTACGTCAAGACTGCCTTGCACAGACGCGGAGCGAGGCAGCGGAGCGGAGAAACGCCAATGGAATTGCATAAAACCTCCGCTCCGATCAGTCACTGACATTTTATGCAATTCCATTGGCTAATATTTTTGCTTTTCTCCTCTCCTCTTCAATGGACTGTCAGCCTAAGATTGGCCATCGAGATCGAAATTCGGTCAGGGGATATTTTTTTTAACACTTTGGTAGTCCGCTGTGAATTATCCATACCGGTTGACAAATAGCGAAAATATCGCTGAACAAACTCACACACAAAAAAAAAACATTCAGTCGAATTGAGAACCTCCTCCTTTTTCAAGTTTTTGTCTGTTAAAGAATTGTAGAATTGGTAATCTGGTTGCAAGTGAAAACGTGGACGCATGTAGATGTAATACTGGCACGTAAAAAAAACGAAACACAGCAACAGCGCTCGGTAGCACAAACAGACGAAACAAACGGCGCTCGTACTACCCAGAACCAGCTTATTCAAAAAGAGCTCAAACCGTCTTTTAAAGAATTTAAATAATTAATCTCATCATAGAAAAAGCACGAAATACTCTTTCCAGTACCGCGTTATCAAAAAACCTTCCCAGTTATCTTAATCAAGTTGATTCAGCATATTTCTTTCAGTGAGACTCAGCGGGAACCTAATGAAGCATCTTTTATATAAAGCTCGGTATAAACTGGGTCAAAACTGGTTTGAGAGTATCACTGCATACGAGCCGTGGACTAGAAAATTTTGTGGGTATGTTATGTAGATGAGAGCCTACGTTTTGGGTTATAATAGTTTTAAACCGACTTGCCAAAAAGGAGGAGGTTCTCAATTCAGTTGTATTTTTTTTTATCCGATTTTAATCGGTTCCGGAACCGATATAAAAAAAACTTATTTATCTAAAAGGACATACTTGTCGATTAAAAAACACAGAATGATAGTTTATGCTCATTTATGTCGAGGGGGGTAAATCCCAATTCACGAAGCTAGTCTTCTCATTTAAGGTTTAGTTAGTTTCTTTGTATTTTGACACCGACTTCCGAAATTAAAGTTATTTTTTACTTTGTAGTTTTTTTTATTATTTGGAAGCCTTTTTTTGTAAAATAATAATAAATAATTTTTATTATTTTGAAGCTGTTTGTAGACTTCTTTTGTTTAGATGCTTGGCTTTTTTAATCTTAATAATCTAACTAGCTTTTGGCCGCGACTTCGTACGCGTTTTACCCGTTTCTTTCCTGTTCTCTCTTGGTGCTCTCTTACATACACCAAAGCCATAATAGCTTCTTACGACCAGTAATTTTGACTGTGCGTTGTCTGACTGTCACTCCTCAGAAATGGAAGAGTTTTTATATTGTACTAGCTTTTTCCCGCAACTTCGTACGCGCATATTCCATTTTTCCCGTTCCCGTGGAATTTCGGAAAATACTTCCTCAGACCTCCCCTACACTCCTCAAGAAACCTACGTGCAAAGTTTCAGCTTCCTACGACTAATAGTTTCGGCTGTACGTTGTCTGTCAGTCACTAATTCAGTTACTCAGTAACGGAAGAACTACATAGATTAGGAAGGATTGATTAAAACAAATAATCCGGTACTAGCTGACTCACGCAACTTCGCTTGCGACACATTTTCTTCATTAATGCTCGCCTCCTTTTAGTCTTAGCGTGATGATATGTAGCCTATAGCCTTCCTCGATAAATGGGCTATCTAACACTGAAATATTTTTTCAAATCGGACCAGTAGTTTCTCAGATTACCCCCTACATACAAACTTACAAACTACTTACAAACAAATGTTACCACTTTATAATATTAGTATAGAAGTATAGATATACATTTATTTATTTATTTTATATACTATAGAAAAGTACAAATCAAACTAAATTATGAACCATAGTGGCAGTATTTTATAGTTTTAAGAAAAATAATATGATGATTTGTCTATACCTTCTAGACAACTTTAATGTAATTGTTTCCAAAATAAGTTTTTGATCATCGAATTATCATTTTGATCGAAAACTAACTCAATAATAATTTGACTAAACCCAAAGTGCCTTCACTCTCAATAAATAAATTAATTGAATTTCTTACTAGAATTTTATTAAAACTTAATTAATTATTTGAAAGGCTAATTTATTGGAGATGCGTTAGATTTCATAGTTAATTTAGTTAGAATTCATTTAAGTGGATCTATTGTTAGATGAAGTTACATTTAGACTATTTAGATGTAGATTAAGTGGTTGGAATTTAAAGATAAGTGCTCGCTTGAGAACTATTTTTGTTTAGAAACAACTTTGGAAGAAATTTTAAAGTAGGTAATGTTTGTTTTTCTAAATACTTACCTTCTGCGTGAGTCTCTCTCATCTGAGCGTGTTCACGGTTGCATTCTCAGCTGGTTTGCTTCGGAGCCTGGAGTATGCTTTCTGGCTTTTTCTTCTCCAGCTCTACCTACTGCGTGAGTATGAGAGTATTTTGATTTCTCCTATAAATAAAAAATAAAAAAACTGAGTGGCTGACATATCAACGCAGAACTGAAAAACTAGGAACATGAAATTCAAGTACTTATTATGAAATACTTAGTCATAAGTTGTGGTACTTAAACACTTACGTTTGGAAATAAAATTCTATTCTAGTCTATGATCAAGGCGGGTACTAAGAAGGGGTTCTAAATTCAAACTGAACCTTGAAACCAAAAAAAAAGTCTTTGTGTTCTAATGCAATCATAACAAGAGCGTTGAATGCAATTTGCTAAGCAATATAAATGTAAATGTGCATTTTCTTATCAGTTAGAACAGCTCTTAAGTATGCCTTTAGATTAAATATTTTATTGTTAGAGACAACAGAAGTTTCAAGGTCAAGGAGATCATCATCTGCTTAGCCTTTTCCCAAATAGATTGGGGTCGGCTTTCAGTCAAACCGGATTCAGCTGATTAACTGGGTAACACGGTACTCCTTGGCAAGACTGGTGTCAGATTTTCTGGCTTCTGACTATCCGTAACGACTGCCATAGATCTCCAAATGACAGCCGGGACCAACAGCTTAACGTGCTTTCCGAGGCACGGAGGAAACTCGGTATGTAAAGATGGTCACCCATCCACAGACTAACCTCGGCAAGCGCTGTTTAACCTTGAAGGTCGACCTGTACGGCTGTTATTATTTAAGCCACGAGCTCCTCAAAATACTGTCGAATAAGACTCATAAGGCTGGTTTTAGAGTCACGCTGACCGCACGCTGACCGTCAGCGCTGACAGCCAAAATGTATGAACTTCTAGGAAGCGTTCTAAAATAACGCGTAGCTATCAGCGCATACGTTGGTCAGCGCTGACCTATACGTTGGTCAGCAGGCGTACGCGTCGCTTGTCAGCCCCGCGTAGCCGTCGGCGCTCACCGCCGCCCGCGCGCCTCTGTCTTCAGTGAGCGTTAGGCTTGGGTTAAGTAACTCCACTAGAAGATTGGATATAAGACATATCATTCCAGCCAAAGACACATATCCTATAACTATATCCATGTCCGCTAATCATATCCGCAGTTATGATGACGAGAGAGAGCGAAGACAAATCCCATATCGCGTTTCATGTCATGTCATCAAAAGTTTCTCGCTCTCGCTCCAAGAACAAACTATTTGATTTCCCTTCATACTTTACACTTACAGGCTTAAACCATATAAATATTTGATTGGCGTAGGTATTTAAAAATCAAATAGTATTTACAATGATTTGTTATCGATTATTTCATTATGATTTAGTAGTTTACAGAATTTTTTTTTTGTATTTGTTTTTTTTTTACGTCTAGTAATATATTTTTTTATCAAGCGCTACTCTCGCTGCCTGCGTATAGAACAGACGACCGAACGATGAACAAAAACAAACCTAATCGTCCTTTCTCTTTCGCTCACTAGCCGCTGCATTGTATTACGCTCTCGCTCTCTTACTTCCGAACGAATGAACGAAACTGATATAGAGGATATATTTATTTGTTAGAAAGGGAATGAACGATTCATATCCAAAGTGAGACACATATCCGAAGATATAACTGTGTCCGGAGTTACTCAAGCCTAGTGAGCGTTCTAGTGTCGAGCCGAGTGGACGCCGTCAGCGTGCGTCTGTACTCCAAAGCGATCAGCACGATACTGAAACGTCTCGCGCTGAACGTCAGCGATGACAATCTACGCGCTGAGCGGTCAGCGCTGACGGTCAGCGTGCGGTCAGCGTGACTCTAAAACAAGCCTAACAACTTTTTTCCAAAAAGTTTAACCTACTTTTAAACAAAACACTACAAAGTATAAAATAACCTTAATTTCGGAAATCGGTGTTTATGGTTTTGTGTCCTTGTTTTTTTGCACCGACATTTTATTTTCACTTTTAAGTGGTGATACTTGGACGACATCTTCGTCTACGCAGAAATTTAAATATCAAGAATGCTCATAAAATAAAAACAAATTATGGGACCAAATGGCAAGTATGAACTAAAAAAGAATCACAGAAATCGGATCAGAAACCTAGGAGTAATCAATCAGAGTACATACATTTAAAAAATACCCACTGAATTGAGAACCTCTTCCTTCTTAGAAGTCGGATAAAAACAGCCGCACAGGTCAAATGACCAGGTTAAAGTTTGCCTACCGAGGTCTGTCCATAGATCGGTGATCATCTTCACATGACTTTAGAAGCCCGACTGTCTAACACTAGTCTTACTCGTAAAAATCGCGTTATCCTAACTACATCCGGTTAGACTCGAAGCCAACACATCATTTATTTTGAAAAAAGATTGAATAAAAAATCAACCCATATAAATTCAATTCTCGTGTACCTATTCATAAGTTTATCAAATAAACTCACATTCAACGTCTTGAAATACAGGAGGATTTATTCTCGGTATTCCTTATTGCATTGCCCCTTCAATGGGGATAATGAAGCAAGCTTGTTGCATCAATCGGCTCTCGTTAGTCGTGACATTCATATGCACTTAGAATCACTACATCACTTACTTAGTAACAACATAGTTATGTGCAGTGTTGGCAAAGACTGAATTACAATGATGGATTTGAAATACACATGTACATTAATACCGGAAAAATACGTGTCATAGTAACTTTGGAGGGTATGCGATACAGAGAGTCCAGTTATATTGAAAAGGGAGGATCTTCCGACTAGGCGGTTGTTCTGCCTGGCGGGCAACTGCCTGATAGTTGTTATTCGGGCGATGTATATGTTCAAATTGCACGGTAAACTGTGCTTGTGCGATGTAGGTTTTTTTAGTTTTACGCCAGTTGGATAGATGGCGTCGCGATTATTTTTGTGAAGATGAAGATTTTGTTTCGTTGGATTTTCTTGTGGCGGCATTGATGCCGCTACATCTCTGCCCTCCGAAGACCGGAAGTCGATAGTAGTTGAGTCGTCCATAAATGAATGATCAGTGAGTCGGAACTGGAGGTCGCAAAATACTCGGTGAGTCGGAACTGTCAGCGGTGACCCAGGGAGTTGGTGTGATGAGAACCCAGTGAGTCGGGATGTTGCTGCAGGTTCCAGTGAGTCGGAGTGGTGCTGCTGTTAGCGTTGTAACGTAAAAGAGTAACAAAAATCCATCCATCCTCACAAAATTTCGCATTTTTAATAAGTATAGATAGATATATTAGAAGTAGAAGTAGATGGGTTGTGACACGTAGCCCGGTAATATACAGACGGACAGCGCAGGTTTTTACAGGGTTCCGTAATTTACCGTACAGGTACGAACCCTAAACTGGTCAAAGAATAGTAAGTGAAACATTTAAGATTTTATTGAAAGAGTTAAGAAATCGGCCAGTAAGTGAAAAAATTGAAGCTAGTACACACATTTCAAAATAAAGATAAGTTTGGGAGAGAACTTGGAAATACATCCATGATCACTCTTTTGTATCAAGGCAAAAAATTGTGTCATTGCTACACAGTGAAGTAATCAATATATCGCCACGATAAGTAGCAATGCTGAATATTTTGCTAAAAAAAGTCAGCTATTCTGATCACGTTAAAACACGAATAGTAAAATTATTGTCTAAAAAACTCGACGAGCTCTCGGACCCTTGTGTTACAACCTCAAACGGCACAAACATATGATTTTTAATAAGGTTGTGAAATGTATTTGCACCATTTGAGGTTTTCTCCACGTGCAGCAGCCGCCCCAGCCTAGTCTACCATGCTAAGGAGATTGGATGGAGCAAGGGAGTTGACACCATATATGTTGCATCCCACATCAAAGGCCTCCCCAACTATTACTACGTAATACAAAGTCCTGAATTCCTGATTATCCTAGTTACATACATTTCATCCGTAGTAATAACGTAACCAAACATAACAGTATATTTGGTTACCGAATCAGGCATTACAGTAAGTAAACGTCCCTTCCAATTAAATTGAATTGGAGTTGGTAGGTACTAACCTTCGGGTCGCGGGTTCGATGTTTGGGTGTTGTATAAATTAGAACTAACTCCCGGATTATAAGCAATCAGGGTTTGTTTGACACTGATCCTTCAATTTTGATGGTTTACCTTGTAAATAGAATTTTGAATAGATACTACAGTTCACTGTTTAGTCATAATATGTACCTTTGGTGCTAGTTTTCGTCGTTACATAGGAACTATAACTTGTTTCTCGCACTCAAACTGCAAAGTTAGACGAGTCAAAAACTTAAAAAAAAAAAAACAAATTAAGTTCAAGCCAAGCCAACCATCAAATGCAACATCCAAATCTCGTCGACGGAGTCCGGCTGCACAGTGCTCCTATTTATGTCTGAAGGGTTTAAAGGAACCTAACATCTCAGACCAATAAAGTCTGAGCCTAACATGAATTGCATGACAAATCTTACCTATCCCTGTCAAGGTACCCTAAGCTCGCTGTGCCCTATGCTCTGCTACTTAGCTAGGCAAATCATTCAAGAACGATAAGGAAACAAGACATCAGCCTAGCCCACTTGTTGAATGGTTCCTACCAATGAAAAGGCTAGGCCGCTAATTAAACGGTCGATTATGCTAGTTGGCTACAATAGATATAGGCGGATTTCGAAAATAAAATTAGGACGCGGCAGTGAGACTCCAATAAAATCATTAGGCTTTGTTGCATTAAGTCCGCCCATGTACCACTATTAAACATAAAGTTTAAACAAATAAAACCCCGTTACCATACCAAATAACCATCGGATTGAACCACAAATCTAGATTTGTGGGCTAGCCCAGTGATACCATATTTTTAAACTTTAACTCCTAGACCATAACTAACATAAATTCCATTTAAAATTCCGGTCACAGGTTAATTAAAATCTGTTCAAAAATCTTCCATTGTTCAAAAGATATTATCTCTCTTAAACTGCTGGGACATGAAAAATGTCCGGTTTGCGCGCGATATGGTGAATTAATTCCAACCACCCCGCGGACCGAGTGGCGCATGAAAATGGCTTGTACGCTCAGTTGCTAAAGTGTTGGAGTTTAGAAAATGTAAAATCTCTTTCGAGTGAATTTATAATAGAGACAGCCGCTTGGGTCTACCTTTAAAGGTAAACGCAACGCAAGGCAACGCCTATCGAGGCCGATCCATGGACATTACTTACTTCGCTGCATAAGCAAAGCGGTATTTGCTACAAAGAGAATGAGAAAAATAAATAACCTAAGTACCTACCTAGTGAATTTTCACTCAGATTTACGTTTGATAAATATTCATAAAGTTGATATTACACGAGAGGAACAGTTGGAATGGCCGTTAATTAGTCAGAATTTTTGAGTACGTTCACGAACTTTTACAATCTATAATTTCGAACAAAATTGGGTGAATACAATTTTAATCTATGCTTAATTAAATACCATTTTCTCTATCGTTTCCGATTACATTAACGACTGTACCAATCTAGACACAGCCCTCGCGGGGCTCGTCGCGCCAACTGCGACAATTTATTATCAAACGTCGCCGTCGCACTAAGACTGCTATGATTTGCCGACTGTTTTCCTGGTTTTTATTTCTAATCCTCATGGAGACATTAATGTTTCTTGCTGGCCTGAGCATGAAGTATAGTGTGGTGCCTCTTGCAGCTACAAAATGACAGTTTCCCTAACCTAAGTACACAATGAGTGATTACAGAAAAACACTGCTCTTTCATCCATCTTAAAACTTTCCACTAGGTAAGTTAAAAGTGAAGTAAAAACTAATTAAACTATTTATGAGTGTAAAGATGCGTACCTACACCCTATACGGATATATTGAGGTGCCACACACAAAAAATGTTTGTGGACTGATGCAGAAAACCTCAAAAACTTGAAGCAGAGATCTCTTCCCATTCATAAGAAATAATAAGAATTCATAAGAAAACTCTTAACAAAAGTAACTAAAATGGCTTGCGCGAATGATGATGCTCAAACCAACATTTCTTTGTGGGGTATTCTTAAATAACCTACATTCCGAGAAAGGCACAGGGTTATGTCAGACTGCTATTATTTCGAAGCGACTTACCCTTTATAATTGACAACCGTGCGGGGGGCTTTTGGTGGAAAGAACGCTTTTTGCGATAAGACTGTCTAATGTAACAACCTATGTAACGTTCACTTGTTATTGTTGGTTAAAAATATGATGGTACTATGCCTGCGTGGTACTATGTAATGTGTATAATATACATATATATATAATGAGTGCCTCGACAATCTCAGTAATTGGTTTTAAGCCAATAGCCTTTTATTAAATACAAGTAAGACTAGTATTATGTTATTCAAGACCACGACTCGCAATAATGACAATTTAGATGTACAAATCAAAGAAGACAAGATTGAATTAGTAGATAAGGTCAAATTCTTAGGAATTAACATAGATGTTAATTTAAATTGGAAACAAGAGCTAGCTGCTGTTGACTCTTCTATTTCATCAGCATGCTATGCGCTCAGAAGCCTCAGAGATATTTTGGATATTAAGCAACTAAAGGCTATTTACTATGCACTGGTAGAATCTAGATTAAGATACAGCATCATGCTTTGGGGTAACAGCTACAGTTATAACTGCCAGAAGGTGTTTGTATTACAGAAACGTGCCATAAGGACTATTGTAAGGATCTCACAAAGAGACTCATGCAGAGAGCATTTTAAAGACTTGGAAATATTAACAGTACCTAGTTTATATATATTAGTAATACTAAATCACTTTGCTAAGTATGTTCGTCAGTATGAAACACAAGAGGAACGTAAAATAAGAGAAAGTACAAGAAGGAAGGAATTTAAACCCAAGATGGACCAAATTTCAATGTAGCTAAGCATTGCTCCGGGTACCAAGCAGTGGAACTGTTTAATAGGTTACCAGCTAATTTAAAGTTATTAATTTATAGCCCTCACATATTTAAAAACAAATTAAAAGCCTTCTTATTGGAAAAATGCTTCTACTCAGTATCAGATTTTATGTCAAATGATAAAAAGTAATTTATTATAATTAAAACATTGGAAAAACTTTGACTTGAATTGATTTTTGACTTATAACTTTGGCCAATCATCTGACATAATGTACATTTGACATGATATCTGACATTCTTTTTGGACATTATTTTTTTTATAGACATAATTTGAATTGTTTGACTTGACATTATAATTTATTTAAGCTTTCTAATTATTTTGTATGTGACTATTTCATATTAATGTTATTAATAATTATGTACCTAAAATTTCTACACAATGCATATTGTTTGAAATGAAATTAAATATATATGTTTTATTTAACAGTTATATTGGTCAGTCAAAGCTAGAATGAGTTCCGCTTTTGACTAAGCTAATTTATTAGTTATCAAATATCTTTGAAAGTCACAAACCCTCGTTTAACAGGCTATAAAAGAAACAGTAATTTTTAGGGTTCCATATGTAGTTATTTAAAAACGGAACTGTTATAGGATCACTCTCGTGTGCCTACCTGACTACCTGTCATAGCCTTCTTTGCTCCGAATCTATTGTAAAAATTCAGGTGACATTACATAGGTACTTTCCGCGACCCAAACACGGAGGCGTAGGCGTTAAGTAAATAATTTATGTATTAGGGTCACTTTTGGAGGACTACGGACTACTGGGGGGTTACGCTCTAAGTCCGAAGTCCGTACTTTCGGGCTTAGTTGCGGGCGCATTCTATTTCTTATCCACTAAGAATAGGTCTGCGAAAAAACATATCTTAAAAGATTTTTTCTTAAACAATTAATATACGGTGTGATTGTCTTAAAAGAAATATAAAAACGGTAATCATATAATATATATCACGTCATATTTACCAGAATACGTCACGTCATATTTACGGCGCGTTGTGTTCCACGCGCGCCTCAAAGTGATGTCAGCATAGTAGACGGGGCCCGCTAGGGCTAGGGCCTGCCAAGATAGAGAAATTTGTTCAAAAGAGTCACCACGGCCTTGGAACGCAAAGGGCGGTAGAAGAAACATGGATAAGTTTTAGTCAGTAAGAGTCTGACACTCCTTTCAGCTCTGCCTAAAGCGGGAGGAGACATATTGATGATGTCCCATCCTTTAAAAAAACGCGTCACTCTTGGGGGAGTAAAGTACAGTCCAAACTGTGTTGGGTGTTGTACAGTTCTAGTCTAAGTTATTTGAGAAAAAAAGATGACTTTCTGCTTCTGACGACAAAAGCTATCCCAAAATTTGTTCTAAAAACAACGCCGACTTAAAACACAAGGTAAGCCGAAGAGATCCTTTAAAAGCATAAGCCTCACCTACTCTCCTTAAAAAACATGAGGTCGGATGGACATGCCCCTAGATGTAATCGGCTTTTCTTGCGAGTGATCCCCTTGAGAACTAGGCCGACCCTTGACCGTTCATTATAAGTTTTTTTCTCGTCTTATTTGAGAAAACACTGGCTTTTTGTCTAACTTTTCAGTACGATTGTTAGAGTGGGGAGAGATTCTTGTGTGTAAGACTTTTTAAGATGAAAAAATAGCCCCACAACTTAATAGGCCGCTTCCAGGGTCTCTGACATATTTTATTACCCTGATAAAACAATAGGTACAATATAATAACAATATTCGGTTGTGTATCATTTACTCATTGGTATTTATCTGCGTTTCCAATGGACTGCGCTAATTTGATGATTTATCACTTGCATGTGGCTAATGAAGTGTTATTGTGATGATTGAATTAAGTCTTAGACTTAGTGCATTCGATGATGGTAAAAAATATATATTATTTTATTTGTGATGGGTTTGCTCTTGACTCTAGTTTAAAAATTGACGAAATATTTTAGTAATCTATCAAAATTGATAAATGAGAGGAAAAAACTCCTTGGCATAATTTCAGCTGCTCGTGAACTATTGCTGGTCTATTCTATCTGGTGGTAGACTTAGGAGGAGTTGGCATGAACTAAATTATCATTCCATCTTGTTTGTATGAATTGAAAGGTCATTACATGTTCACTTCACCTTACACGTTGAGATATTTACAGAATCACACTGGTCATATGGGCGCTTAGGGGATCCCAAAAGCCGCAACACAGCCAAGATCCTGTGCTTCCCGTATACAACGGACTGCCACAGCCCTCACCAGGTTATTAGTCTACCTTATGGAAGGCCTTCCAACGATGCCTCTTCCAGTATGCGGTCGCCACTACAAAAAATTGCAGTCCCATTGGCCGACCAATCATTCTGCGAACAATGTTCTGCAAGTCCTACCCACTGTTCTTTAAGTATGTCAATCAAATCGTTTGAATCATTCAAATTAATTTTCTATCAAATAAAAATTACTATTTTAATCAATATTTATCAAAAGAAGTTTTAAAGCGACTATTCCTTTTAAACAAATTTGCTATATTGGTCAAAATATTTCGGACAAGACAAAACTTCTCACTAAATCATAAATTATTTATCGCTCTCTTTTAATTGGATTGTTTCAAGATTATAAATAAATAAAAAGTAATATTTCATTTCAAAAACATCTTACAGAGAACACCGATTTATTATGATGCCTACGAAGCTACGAAATGCTACGAGTCACCTACGCAGGTGCTACGGGCGCTACGCAGATGCTACGAGAAATTCGGTTGAGTTGCGACTACAGAATTGTATTACTTTGTACCTTTTTTTATAATATATAAAAACAAGAATGAATTATAAATATTATCTTTTTACCTACATTTTGCTTTTGCTATACTCACAGGTGTGTTGACCAGCAATAAAGCCGTTAAAAACCACGAAAGGCACAATTTAAAGTATTTTTTAGGGTTCCGTAGCCAAATGGCAAAAACGGATCCCTTATAGATTCGTCATGTCTGTCCGTCTGTCTGTTTGTCTGTCTGTCCGTCCGTAAGTCACAGCCACTTTTCTCCGAAACTATAAGAATTGTTCTGTCGAAATTTGGTAAGTAGATGTATTCCGTGAACCGCATAAAGATTTTCACACAAAAATAGAAAATAAAAACAATAAATTTTGGGGTCCCCATACTTAGAACTGAAACTCAAAAATAAAAAAAATTACATCAAACCCATACGTGTGGGATATCTATGGACAGGTCTTCAAAAATGGTATTGAGGTTTCTACTATCATTTTTTTAATACGTCATAAATCGTATCATATGATAATGGTACGGAACCCTTCGTGCGCGAGTCCGACTCGCACTTGGCCAGTTTTTTTAAGTCAATTTGATGGGCCGAGGTGAAGTCGATCGGATTTAAATCACTTGGTATATAGAAGCCACGTAATTGAGTTCGTCCCAATTATTTATTTATACTTTATTTTAATGTTTCTGAATTAAACTTAAATATGTCGGAGACGGATATTAGTACCTACCGACCGATAACGAAACGAAGCACGAGTTCCGGTAGTTGGCAGCACCGTCGCCATCTTACAACTAACTTCGTGCTACAACAGAGCCTACCTAGTGGAGGGGTGTCTGACCAAAACTCAATTTCCATTGGGTCGTCTTCGAGACAAGTTCTCCACAAAGCTAGGAACTGTTCCTCACGTTTCGTTGTACGGTGTGATTTAATTTGTGTTCAGTATTAAATCGTGTTGTGTAATTCGTTGTCTCATTGCTCGATTACCTATTTCATACGCCCACTATGTCGGGTGATGATGCTAATAATGCGGCCTCTCCGTCAAATATATATCTGCCCGATAACAATGACTACCATAAAACAGTTAGGCCTCTACTTATTTATCCAAAGGTACACTTGTTTTTTTGCCAGATAACATTTGCATTTGAAGTTCCGTAAATAATACAGACATTTTTGTACATCCCCATTTAGCAAACCAAAATGAAACCGTAGTCCACAGACGCTTGACCGCCATTCCAGTCACCGTAAAATTCTTATAACCATCATAAAACTTCTCAAGTACGCCATTAAAATACCCCATCTTCTTCTTAAATTAAGTTTTTCCGCTTTCTAATAAAATATTTTACAATTCTTCTGTAGATACAGAAAAATTCTATTATTATTATTAACTCGACCACATTATTTCAAAGTAAAATGTATTACAATTTATGAAAAACATGGCGAATCAAGTGTTCTTGAGTTAAAAGAAAAATAAATAGTTAGGACAGTTTTAAAAAGATTGGCGGGCCACCAGCCGGGGATTACGGAAGTCTAATCAGTTCCCGCGATCCTCGGCGTAGGTGAGAGATGGAACACCGGGGTGGTTTTAGTCAGTAAGAGTCTAACAGACCCCTCCGCCCGCTCCAGGGTGGAGAACATCCATGAGGATTTCCCCTCGTAAAAAAAGGGTTAAAAAGATTGAATAGTTTTTAGGGTTCTGTACCCGAAGGGTAACCAACGGAACCCTATTACTAAGCCTCTGCTGTCCGTCCGTCCATCTTTCTGTCCGTCTGTCTGTCAGCGGGTTGTATCTCAAAAACCGTAATAGGTAGGCAGTTGAAATTTTCACAGATTGTGTATTTCTATTGCCGATATAACAAAAAATAAGCTTTATAGTACGGAACACTTTGTGTGTGAGACCGACTCGCTAAGTACGAATCGAACTCGCTCACGCAATGTTACTGTATAAAATTGTCCATAAATTTGTAGACCCTGTTGGACCTTGCGTCTGCGTTTTTCCATCAAATCACTTCAATCATTTACAAGACTTTTTTATAAAATTAATTTACGAATAATGTCATAAAAACGAGGTTACTTGTATTATAATGAAACGCATGTGTGGATTCAAGGCTCTATTTAGTTGGCAATAAGTTCATATTGCAATTACTAATACTGCAAAGTACAAGAAGTTTTAAACATGACCTCGAATAATATACCTACGGCGTAAAAAGGTAACTATATGTTTGATTCAGGGCGACAATCCCTGGGGGCACCACCGAGGCCCTCTAACACGATTAGATCGGTACCTAGCGAGTTAAGTAAAAAGAGAATGGCGTCTTTTTTGCATTCATTTTTCTAAGCTCGCTCCATCGTAGACTTTGTCTCAGTCATCTCTGACCAAGACGAAAGTCAAGAGCAAACCCATCTCAAATAAAAAAAATAAAATTCAACCGAAACGGGCAACTTCTTTCATGGATGGGAAGTCATCAAATGACTCTTCCCACTTTGAGCGAAGCGGAATGGAGTGTCAGACTCTTACTGACTAAAACCCATCCGTGTTCCTCTTAGTGCCCTTTGGCTTCCAGGGCCGCGGTGACTCTTTCGAACTAATTCCGCAACAACCGGACCGGGCCTATTGGCTTGTTTACGTCAACAATCCGGCACGTCCCCGCGGGCGCTTGTCGTTAGCGTAATTTGAACCCGCTCACTCAGAACGTCATCTCTGCACTTATATAGCGTCGATTCACTCACTTGAAACGATTAGTAGTTCTTGAATTATGACGTTATGAAATACAATGTAAATAAGATTCATATTACCACTCAAAATATAAATATTTCACATGAATGTGAGAGAACTTACTGAAACCTCTGTCTGATTTCTGAAAAAACTGTTGGATCAATTTAACTGAAATTTTGGGATTTAGGTCATAAAAAGACGAGTAAACTAGTGATAATTTTGTTTTACGAGACCTATACCTAATCGAGTTCTGCAATATTCAAACTCAAAGTTCATAGTGCGCGGTGCTGTTATTTAGATTTTTTTTTTTTACACATAACGGGGAAACTCTTGGCCCAAATCTCACCGGTCTGATATTTTTGTAAACAAACATCATAAGTATCCCAAAAAGATTCCGATAAGAAATGTTTCTACATTACTAGCCATATATTCATGGTCAATTTTAACTGTAAATCATGCGACTATTATTGTGAAATATCGAAATAATTTCACACGGAAAGACAGACAGACTTGAATTTGAGTATTAGTTGAAAATGGCCAAGATCAAAGTAAATTATAAATTTCTATCAATATTTGTCAATATTTGCCAAATATTGATTGAAATTTATAATTTACTTATTTTCATATTACATCTTCAGATAGGTGTAATCGGATTAACTTGCGAGCATTTTGACGTCAAGACCCACTGCAAACCAGCCTCTTAATTATAACTTTGTGCACCAATTTAGGTAAATAAATATTTCAAGTCGCAAAAATCTCATATCTTCTACCAAACGCAACATCAAGCAAAGAAGTGTGAAAACACGTGCACGCCAATGTAATTTGATATATCGATGCTGTATTATTTGTAACATATTTACAATTTCCATTGTTTGATGTGCCTCGTATAGTCGTACACATCGGGCCAACGAAATTGTATTGCGTTCGACGAAGTATGGTACCTGGAGTGAAATCTTTTAAGTCAATAATGGCTGATACCTTTATTTGCTTTGTATGTTTTTTTTCACCGTCTAAACGGGTTCGACCTATTTTGTATGGAGGTTGGCTACATATCTATACGTTCACTATTTGAAAAAAAATAAATAAAAAAAATGGCGGACCGGGACGAAATCAATAGGTTTATAGCCTGCTTGACTTTTTTTGTAGACTGTGGTTGTATAAAGCAGTAACGGGATAAGGCACTTATCTCTTTACTCCTATATTATATGCCAGGTTTTTAAAGATTTTTATTGATCCGAGTAACAGGTTTAAAATTACATACTTTCATCATTGTAAAGGGATATTCAAAATGACTTTTACTCATATCATAGATGGATATTCGAAAAGTAAATCTGTTAGCTAAAAACATGAGTATTAATAGGCATTGCTAGAACATTGCATTATCAGGGTTGATCGATGACCTGGTGAAGGTCGTGGGAATCCGCTGAATACGAAAGGCCTAGGACCGGTCGATATAACGACTCTTGGAGAAGCATATGTCCAGCAGTGCCCGTTTTATGGCTGAAATGATTATGATGGTTATGGTAATGACGATGTGACTTAATACATACTTGACTTAAGTGCGACTTAGACAAGCGCGAGTCGGATTCGCAAACGAAGTGTTCCGTACCATAAACCTGTTATAGCGGTAACCGAAATACACAATCTGTGAAAATTTCAACTGTCTACTAAAGACAAACGTAGTGTCGCGTGACAGGTTGGTGCGTAACTAAGCGCGATGTGGCCAATTGGCTTTATTTCATGTTGTCATTTTATAGTGCGGACAACGTATCTATAGTTTTATATATCATTGGTCTACCTACCTATTACAGTTTTTGAGATACAACCCGCTGTCAGACAGAAGGACGGACGGACGGACGAACAGCGATGGCTTTGTAGTAGGGTTCCGTTGGTTACCCCTAAAAACTACGTGTGTTAGTAACAACTTGTACAAGAAAATAAAATAATTACAGATTACACTGGGAAAATGAGTGATTACGTTAACCTTATTAGTTAACGTTATCTATCATTTATTCTTTCTCATACTTCAGTAAGTAACTAATGAAATAAATAACTTAGTAGGTTGGCTGGCTGGTTGGCTGGTAGGCTGTTATGTTTATCGACATTTAGTTTTTCAACTAAGTAAGTCAAACTTAGTTTCGTAGTTTCATGTATTTGTTGAATCCTACTTGTTCATGTTTCTTAAGAAGTGAAGAGTAAATTTCTCAAGTGGGCGTGGCTGGTCATTTCTAATACTTTGATCATCATCTCTTTTCCCAACTATATTGAAGTCGGCTTCCAGTCAAACCGAATTCAGCTGAATGCCAGTATTTTATGAGGAGCGGCTGTCTGCCAGACCTCCACAACCTATTGGATTGACATTGGTCACACGGTTTTTCTTGGCAAGACTGGAGTCAGATTTACGGGCTTCTGAACCTGTAACTTGCGATCTACAAATGACAGCCAAGACCAACGGCTAAACATGCTTTCTGAGGCACAGAGGAAACTCGGTATGTTATGATGGCCACTCATCCACAGACCAACCTTGGCAAGCGTTGCTTTACCTTGAACTTGACCCATGCGGCTGTTATTATTTAGCAACGAGCTATTCGCTATTTCCAATACTTTGATGATTTACGAAAAATATTGAAACGAGTTTCGAGCCCGACTTTGATGAAACCAAAACTGCTATTAGAGCTTTGAATGTCACTGTTCAACGTAATTCAGTTAAATTAGAATGGTTAGGTACTGCAAACACATGTGGCTAACAAGATCTTAATAATAGTTTTACAGCACACATGGGGGTCCATGTGTGCTGTAAAACTATAATTAAGGTCTGTCGGGCACAGCAATTTAATATATTTTAATGTTTTTAGTAATATAGATGGCACTAAGTGATGTAGCTTTCGGTCCATCAGTGAACGCATTTTGACGACATGCCAATGTAGCGGCATCAATGCCGTCACAAGAAAAACCAACGAAACAAAATCTACATCGCAACAAAAAGAACCGCAACACCATCTATCCAACTGGCGGCGAACTAAAAAAATCCTACATCGCGCAAGCAGAGTTTACCATGCGATTTGAACATATACATCGCCCGAATATCAACCATTGGACAGTAGCCCTCCAGGCACAACAACCGCCTGGGCGGAGGATCCTCACTTTTCAATGGAGACTTTACTTTCTGTACCGCAAACCCTTCAAACCGATGTCATCAGTGGGTGTGCCCAAGAACTCCACGACCTCATTTCATCGGCCCCCTTCAAGCATCGGACATCTAGTCTTTGCGTTCTTCAGGTACAATCCCTACCGTGTTGCTATTCCACCAATTCGCACTAAGCGTTTCCAAACGTCTTTTATACACAGCAAAGGAATGGAACTCTATCTGCGTCTGTGTTTCCGAACACATTCAACCTTAATCTCTTCAAAGTAAGAGTGAACAGGTTTCTTCTGGGTAGGCTCACTCCACAGACTTTGACTCTGTCAGCTCTGACCAAGATTAGAGTAAAGAACAAACCCATCTCAAATAAAAAAATCATGATTTCGTTGTGTGGGAGCGATCGACCTCACACACAGAACGAATAGCACTTTAGTATTCCTTTTTCCCATCGGATTTATGACGACAGATACATGTTTTTCTTTTATCTACGCAATACAGAGCCGTAAATGTACAATAAGTAGATCGTTATCAAAAAAATGAGCAAAGACTTCATAATAAAGCTTTAGCATACTCGAAATCATTTCAATAAATTCAGACATGTTCTTTTCCAATATGTGTTTATATCGCACAGAGTATGGAGACGCGTTGGCGGCACTGCTGGAGATGGCAGTGTCAATTCTTTCCATACAAACCAAACGTATCAGTGACTGACACAGTGATTGTATAGAAATTGACGCCCCGTCTGAGACACGACTGTCGTGACGCGACTGACGTGGACGCGTGGTGTATGGTTTTGTTATTTATTTATACTTATTTTATTTCAATTACTCTCTGCACTTACAGTAATGACCATCACGTACAGAGAGTCAACAAAAACAATTAGGTAGATAATCAAAAAAAAAATAATAAAATAATAGAAAAAAGTAAAAATACCACAAGTACTTCCCAGACTCACACCAGACTGAGCTATGAGTGGCCTCTCGCTGGTACATCTTTTTTTTTGTTTAAGGATGGAAAATCATCAGATGAAAGCGTTCTGGACGGAGCCGAAGGGAGTGACAGACTCTTAATGACTAAAGTCCATTGGTGTTCTTCCTATTGTCTTTCGTGTTCTAGGGCCGCGGTGACCTTTCGAACAAATTCCACAACCTCGCAGGTACACCAAAAATGAGGTTGTCTTAACCAGACTTGCTTGTGGCGGCCATAATCTTCAAATAAAGCGTCCCGCCAGGACAGCATGGGTCCGGTCGGGTGGGTCCGATGTCCTACGACTTAAGATTCTAGACTCTAGACTAGAATTACTTCTCAGTCTCTCTAGAAAATATGCAAGTTTTTCATAGAAAAAAAGAGTAAACGTTCCCTGTCTATCGAAACCCTTTTTCGAAAAAGTTCTCATCTACCAATTTAGCACAAGCTGTCTTTCGCAAGCGTATTAATTTTCATTCAAATCGCTATATTCATAACCTTGAATAAGTACTTGCCAGTTTGTTGAGAAGTAAATAGCCTTTATTTTTTATTCGATGCCACTGCGATATTTCCGTGCTTTATGTACATTCGAGGCTAATAATAACTGTTTGACAATATATTTCTTTCTCAAGGCCTTCCTATATTCATAAAAGGTGAATAGCGCAGGATATACCTGAAAATGAATTGTGAGGACACGAGAGAGTTCTATGGCAATAAGGATTTATGTTGGGACCGTAATTTTTTTTTTTCTCGATTTTTCTATGTTGATTTATTTTTGTGTGTCATGTGATGGAGGGCTTTTGTTTTGGTGAAGTTAAATGTTATCTGTGGTCGTTACTCTAACACCAATACACCAATACTATATGTCAGAATGGAATAAGATTCCACAGATTATAGAAACGGTATAACGGTATACGGTGCTAATGAAGAAGCTGGTCTTTACCAACTATAACTATTTTTGCCACGATTATAGGTGTATTCTTGTACTTTAAGTTATAATGGTATCCAATAATCGTGACAAAAATACGCACATGCGTATTTTGCGTCAAATTTTCCATGAATGCTCCGCGCCTATTTGTCGTAGCGTGATGATATTATAGCCTATAGCCTTCCTCGATAAATGGACTGTCTTACATTGAGATAATTTTTCAATTTGAACCATTCGTTCCTGAGATTAGCACGTACAACCAAACAAATACACAAACTCCTCAGCTTTATAATATCACTAGCTGACCTGCGCAACTTCTTCTGCGTCACATTTCCCATGAATGCTCCGCGCCTATTTGTCTTAGCGTAATGATATATAGCCTATAGCCTTCCTCGATAAATGGGCTATCTAACACTGAAATAATTTTTCAATTTGTACTATTCGTTGTGAAATTAGCTCGTTGAACCAAACAAATACATAGTGTAGATATTAAACAAGTATTTATAGTTTTTTTTTACTATAGCTATTCACATTAAAGTTATTTAACAACTTCAAGCAAATCGGACCAGGAGTTCCTGAGATTAGCGCGTTCAAGCAAACAAACTCTTCAGCTTTATAATATTAGTATAGATGAGCCTGTTGAGTCCAACTGCAGGGCAAAGGCCTCCCTTCCTTCCTTCCACTGTTCTCTGTCCGTTGCCACACTCGGCCAATCCTTTAGGTAGGAGTCAAACTCGTCTCGCCATCTCCTCCTGGGCCTACCGCGTCGCCGGTTCCTGTTGCTACGAAACCAATCTGTAGTAACTTTTGCCCAATTCTGCTGCGACATGCGGCGGATGTGGCCAGCCCAGTTCCATTTTAGATTGGCGGCTGTGTTGCCTACGTTTGCTATTTGTTTTTCGAAACGAAATAGTCGGGAATAGAAAAATCATCCCCATCGCTGACAATGGAAAGTGCCTAGATCACTAGCAATCTTGCCGCGGTAATGGCTGATAATTAGTTACTTGCCCGAAAAAAGCCCAGCCCTCACGTAATGTGTCGAATAGCTAGTCCAGTTGGAATATGTATGTTTGTTTTATCTCTAGGATGGCTGGTACCAGCTAGATGGTGCTGATACACGCGTCATGTTTGTGAACCGGCGCCGGCGTATCTTACCAGCCACTGGCTTTTTTTAAATCTGCACTTTTTTAATGTTTTTATATACTTTCTTGTTCTTTGCATTGTCCTCACTTAAAGAAGCAATCAAAGATAATGTTACCATAATTTTTGTAATACATCACATGATTTAATTGTATCTGTGGAGTTTCTTGCACGTTCTTCTCCATAGAGATCCTACGCTTTGGAACGTGCAAATAGCTTCATGTTTTTGACTGACCGTCCTTGACAATTCATAAGTGCCTGTTAATTGTACTTGCTTCGGCAGTACATATACTAAGTGCCTGTTAATGGTTTATTTGAATTTAATGCTTTGAATCTTGAATCGTGTCGCGATTCCGGTAGTGAGTTAGGTACCAAAGAAGTTTTACCTTCAGCAACTGGTCCATATGCTTCCAAAAACTATGATTTATTTGTTGCTTAATTACAACTAAACGTCTTGAATACATATAACATTATCCAATACAAGCCAGGAGCCACTTGATTAAATTTTTATCAATTAATTAATTTACCTAGCTCACGGACGGACAGTCGGGCATTGTCGGTTAACATCGGGTGTGGTCGACAATGACAGCGGCCACCACAGATTGTATGGTATCAAGGCATGAACTGCGAGCGGTATGGAATTGGAACTATATTTTACGTAAACTGAATGCTGTATTGTTTCAGCGCTGTACGTCCGTAACAATGCTTCACGTGTGCTGTTTTTGAAATTTGGAAGGATGGTAGAGAAGCTTTGTGAAACCAGTTTAGTAATTCTGAGATTTGATAAGTTTTGCTAATGAGCAACCGAATATTGTTGCGGAATTTGTTCGAAAGAATCAGTAATAAGGAGGAACACGGATGGGTTTTAGTCAGTAAGGGGTTGTATCACACGGTTGGTTAACGTAACATATGTACGTCAAAAAGTAACAATTACGGAAGATCTTTAACGTTCGTTAAATAAGAAGCGTTGTTTCAAAACATTCTGGTATAAATTCCTGCTCATCCCAATAGCTAAGTTATTGACACGGGTCCTACCTTAATAGCTTTTTTTGCATTCCACCACTTATTTGTGTCATCAGAAGAACTGGTAATGAGGAATTCAAAAGAAATTTCACAATATTGTTCTATTTGACGCAAATAAAGTTACGTTAACGAGTGTTCAGACAATCTGTTAACGTAAACGTTATATTTTACGTGCGTCAACGCTGACATTTTGTGAAACAACCCAATTTTTTTATTTAACGATAGTTCGCACCATTTTTAACGTTTACGCATGCGTTAAGTGAACGTGAAACAACCCGCCCTAAGAGTCTGACTTCTCTTCTGCTTCGCCCAAAGCAGAAGGACTCAATTTATGATTTCCCATCCTTATTAAGGTAACCGAATAATGAATCGATCAGAAGGCCCATTCTCGTTCTTAAAAGCGTCGAAACTCAAGTTTCAATATTATCTCAGCGACAATTCTTGTGAAAATATTGACAAAATGTACGAGAATTAGAGGATTTTGTGCCAGTTTGCGACTGTGATACGGATTATGATAATTCTAATAAATCATACTCTTAATTTTTTTCGATAACTAAATATACAATAATCATAAATCTACATCTACACTAATATTATAAAGAGGAAAGATTTGATTGTTTGTTTGTTTGAATTGAATTGGCTCCGAAACTACTGGATCGATTTAAAAAAATCTTTCACCAATGTGTAGAATGGACTGTTCGTATGAACAAAGGCTATATTATCGCGTTAAAATAAAGGGTATACCCGTATGAAGTCGAGACGTGCAGCTAGTCTATACTAATATTATAACGAGGTAAAATTTGTTTGTAAGTTTGTATGTAGGGGGTAATCTCAGGAACTCCTGGTCCGATTTGAAAAATTCTTTCAGTGTTAGATAGCCCATTTATCGAGGAATGCTATAGGCTATATATCATCACGCTAAAACAAAAAGAAGCGGAGCAATAATGGAAAATGTGGCGAAGACGAAGTTGCGCGGGTCAGCTAGTCATATTTATTTTGCAAATGGGTTACACGTCAATATTTTTTGGTCATATTATTCTAGATGAGGCCGATGTTTTCTAGCTAACTACCCTGAGAAATACCGAAACAAACTCAGAGGTCATAGTCTCTTTAACTACGTAATAATTGTACTGTTGGTAATCCCTGCTAATGAGCTAAATCTTTTTGAAGTAATTAGATACTTCAAAAAGAGACATCGTCTTCATTATGAGACTTAACTTAGAAAACCGTTGACTTGTAATAAGATTCCATTTTGATAGAAAATAATGAGTAGGTAAGTAGGCTTTATCAAAGCTACGGGTGTCATAACAACAAACAAATGTTCTTTTATAGAGGATATGCAGAACACAGAGTCCCGCAAACCTGTATGGAAGTAGGGAAATCCTCCGACCTGACCGTTGTGTCTGGCGGGCAACTGCGTGATATTCGGAGTGTTGTATATTCTCAAATCGCACGGTAAACTCTGATACCCCGATGCAGGATTTTGTTGTAGTAGTTCGCTGTAAGTTTTTTTTAAATACAGATTTTGCTACGACGATGTTCTTTTTCTTGTAGCAGCATAGATGACGCGTTACTTTTTCTTTGGGCTGATGAAGGTCCAAAGAACAATTTTCGAAAAAAAAAAAAAACAAAATCTTACAACTTGTACCACAAACAAGTGACGGACCAAAGGGTCGACCTCAAGCCTTAGGGCACTTCCTCGGGATTTAGTTTTTCCCCAGTTGACCTAGTAGGCACTCACTTCGTCCCTTTATTTGCTGCTTTATTAGCCTTTCCTTTAATAAATAAACAAATATTCAGGAGCCCGACTCTTTGGATATTCGTGGAATAGAATAGAATTTGCCTGTATAGTAGATAAACTATTCCTGCAACAGACTTTTTGTTTCAGTAAAGAAAAATGAAAAAAGGTAGACCAAGTTTGTTAATGTCGGGTTTTTTTTATTTTATGTTTCTTACTTCCAAAGAAACTAAAAACAGTCACATCCTCATTGAGTCATTGAGAAGCAGTCGCGCGAAACTACGATTGTATGGTATGCATTTCCCAGATCGAACAAAGTGCTATTGAGTTTTACTGTTAACTCAATCAAATGTAATCCATAGGTGATAGCAATGCCTAAAGAGATGTAAGGATTACTATTAGGTGCCAACAGAGCAGATACTACTTTGATTATGATCTGCCTTCAATTTAAGAGGACGTGTTTATTAGTCAGATTTTATTTTAACGATTGTATCAATCTGCCTAGCCTTTTCCCAACTATGTTAGGATAGCTCAAGCGACTGCCTATCAGCGGGTCTAAAAAGGCCACTTTAGCAGAATCAGAAAGCACTACACACACAATATGACAATGACGGGTAGCGTGATCTACCCGTCATTGTCATATTTCCCAACTAGCTGACCCACGCAACTTCGTCTGCGTCACATTTTCCATTAACGCACGCCTCCTTAAGTCTTAGCGTGATGATATGTGAGCGCTTTCAATCAAACATACAAACTACCAAACAAAATCTTCAGCTTTATAATAAACTAGCTGACCCGCGCAACTTCGTCTGCGTCACATTTTCCATTATTGCTCCGCTCCTATTTGTCTTAGCGTGTGATGATATATAGCCTATAGCCTTCCTCGATAAATGGGCTATCTAACACTGAAAAAATTGTTCAAATCGGACCAGTAGTTCCTGAGATTACCGCCTACATACAAACTTACAAGCTTACAAACAAATGTTACCTCTTTATAATATTATTATTATATTATTATTACCCAATAAATCTTGAACCTAATGCCTGATTGTTGTGTTATTAACATTTTGATTCTTATATGATTCATCTAAAGTGCCATTTTTAGCTTCCCTGACCAACATAACACAGTAACTTGTGTCAGATTTATGTTTGACCTAGGCTGCATTTCCTCAAGAGATGTGCGAAAATATGTAGCGAGGGATGTGTTTATTAAGAACGAATAGTCTATTACGCTGAGCGAGGCTAGGTAAATGAAGCAATTCTTTCTCTAACAAACATATACCTCGCTACGCATCCTCGCTCATCATTGGTGGAAACACAGCTTTACAGTTTAACGTGCTTTCCGAGACACAGAGGAACTGCTTGGGTCGCCGAGGAAGGGCTACGAAACGCTGGCGTGACGTCTTATTGGTTAGAATAGTAAACACAGCGGAAAGAGCGGAATGCCATGAGGAGACCCACCACTGTTTGCCCAGCAGTGGGCAAATATAGGTTAATCTTATCTTAAGTAAATCACGTGTCACGTTGTTAGTCCGCGATGGACTCCGAAACTACTTTACTACCGATTTTAATCAAATTTGCAGACCGTGTGCAGTTTGATGCATTTTGAAGCTTAAATCTCAATTTTTTGTTGCAATATTATTTAGGAGCGGAAAATGTGACGCAGACGAAGTTGCGCGGGTCATCTAGTTATACTATAAAACATCCAACAACTGGGTCAGATTGCACATACCACACATAATATAACACTACGCCCGTACAAAACCATTGCCTTTTTAATAGAAACATAATCTGCGTTATCAAAGGTAACAATGGCCAATAGAGCTTTAAGACCACCATTCAACCCCTTGTATTATGGTGCTTAGCAGCGTGATAAAAACATACTACCCACCTGTTATGTTGACATAAAGCTGGGCATAAAATCCGATGGCTTTCAGGCTGTGTAGCTTGCATCCATTAGACAGTATCCATGTACTGTCTAATAGATGCAGGCTTCTGTTTCAGAACTAGTGAAATATGAAAGAGGAATTATTGAGCTGTAGAGTTTGGAAATATGATTGGAGTAGTTTTGGAATAGTTACTTTTTGGACATATATGAGTCATTTTTCATTTAAGTTTTAAGTTTTTAATCGGTATCGTTACTACTGATTAGTGCAAAGCAACTGTTAAGTTACAAGAAAACCCCAATATGAATGGGAGCAATCTGAATAAAACCACAAATAGATATCAGCTCAGCTGAGCTGATACCTATTTGTGGTACTTTTGAAAAATATGAAAAAATGAGAAAAGAACCGACGAAAAATTCAGAATCATGCCCTGGACCCATGGAAATCGTTTGTGCGTCGATATCAGATACACACAGTAGATTTTGGAGAAAAAAAGCCAGGCTAAAGTGGGAGTGGGATGTGACGTGTCACACGAATGCACCCGGAGGGGTTGGTGAAGATAGTCACTCTCTGGACGCCTGAGGAAGGACGAGATCGATCGCGGCAAAGGTGGTGTGACTATCTTACCATGTTTGTGGGGCAAACTTGGCCAGAGATCGCCCAAGACAGAGATATTTGTAGGAGAAAAACTACTTTCAAATTACAAAACCACTTTCAAATTACAAAACTATTTTCAAATTACAAAACCACTTTCAAATTACAAAACTATTTTCATATTACAAAACTGCTTTTACATTACAAAACTACTTTCAAATTACAAAACTACTTTCACATTACAAAACTACTTTCACATTACAAAACTGCTTTCACATTACAAAACTATTTTCACATTACAAAACTGCTTTCACATTAAAAAACTACTTTCAAATTGCAAAACTACTTTCACATCACAAAACTACATTCAAATCACAAAACTACTTTCAAATTACGCAACTACATACTTTCACATTACAAAACTACTTTCACAATACAAAACTACTTTCACGTTACAAAACTGCTTTCACATTACAAAACTACTTTCTAATTACGAGTATTTCCATGACCTAGAGTTTTGCCATTTACAAGAAATCAATACTCTCCTACCATTTTTAAACAAACACAAATCCCAATCCCATGTTCCTAACAACACATGGCTCGATTTTGCTACTTTATTTAACATTTTGGGCGCAAAGCTTGTCGTACGCAAATTATCGAGCGCCCAGATTACAGTCAATTCGCGGGATTATACGGAACGAGTCAAATAATTGGAAACGTTTTTTCGAATGTTGATTGATCTGTAAGGTTTTTAAATTAAGTTTTCTTGTACTAGGATGCTTCGATGTGAAAATTTTATGAATATTCAGTTGAAATTTTGAAGTGCTACTATTTTGTTTATTATTGAAATTTTAACTGAACTATTAATATATTGTTTTAAACTTTCATGGTCACTAACATTCCGCAAAATTTTCAGTTACTCCGTGATCATGGCGCTTGCAACTGTGCCGAAATATCGGAAACTCGCAAATAAACAGGTACATGGTAGCAATCCCCTTATTAACTATTTTAAACTGAACTAACTTATATAGCGTTCAATATCGCAAAACCGGTAAAGAGCGAGTCAGACTCTGACACAAAGGGTAACCGTAAACCCAAAAAAACACGTTTCTTGTGAGTTTCCTTTCAATTCTTGATTTTATTTAATTTGTATTATAAGTTGTTATAGCGGCAGTAGAAATACACACTCCGTTAAAATCCGCTGTTTACCAATAGGCTTGTGTCCTGAAAAAATCTAATTAGTCCGTCAGTAAGATTATCAAAAAATATTTGACCCGTGTTTTTTCTTTCGTTGCGGGAACCAAAATTGACGAAGTTACGACGCTTTTAAAATTCTCAATACGTCACACCTTCGCATAATTTTTAGTAAGTCATGACGTCACGAGCCCCCACTCCCGAGTTTTGATGCGTTTTATCTTTGTCAATATTCATTGATTTACAAAAACAAAAAGTACGTGTCCATTATTTCACCCGCTTGGCCGCCGGCGAGCATGAGTCACGTGATGACGTTGACTGCCCGGGCTCAAATTATCAAAGCGCGGGCAGCTGCACGCCAGATGTTTATGTTTACGTAAACATTTTTTAGTGGCCTCCTATTACAGCTACCACTCAAGTGTATTGTTATTTGTATAGCTGAGAAACGGCTCCTTATAGTTACGTTAAGTGTATGATAACGGTTAGTTTCTATATTTTTTAACTAATTTGTAAACATTGAATATTGGTGAAAAAAACACATTATGTGAACTTTGAACAGGAATAATTTAAAAAGTAAATCGATAACATATATATTTTATGACTTGTATGGGTAGCTGGGTTATATCTAAAAACGATAAATAACAAACAACATACTCCACCGTACAAAAACATATATAAAAAAAAAATCTACCACCAAACATTAGCCATTTCCCGCCATTTTGCGTTTTTTACCTTCCGACCCACGGAACAAAAATTCTAATCATAACGTAAATTTCGTTTGTTTTGTTCATGTTTTGGCTGAAATCTATTGCCCAGTAAACATAAAATGCGATAATAATTACTTTTTAGTCAGAACAAGTAGCTAGACTTAATAATTAATCAATTACGATAGCGTTCTGACAACATGGACGCCTTGTGTAACAAGGGATAGGAAAATCATAAAAAAACATGCTAATACTTACCAACATGTTTATTTTCACTTGCACACACATTAATCACATCACAATGCACCCATAAAACATTACTTAACACTAATTCACTCACAAACAACATAATAAACAAGTTTATTCGACAGCTACGTCATTGCGCAACTCGCGTCATAGCACAGACTGACTAAAAATTTAATTTCTTTTTAAAAATGGACTCGCCCGTGGCGTGTTTCGTATTTTTAGCATGTATGAAATGTCAAAAAATCGAGTGGAAAAGAGCAAAATGATTAAAATACCGGGTGTTAGACAGAAATGGACATAATGTGAGACGGGTCGCGATCTGACGTCAAAGGATACTACAGTCCCTTCAGTATATTTACTAGTTTTGCAATTTGTGGATGATGGAAACTAGCCTATTACGGTTCTTAAGATACAGCCTACTGACAGACAGATGGACGGACACACTAACGGTCGGGCAGCGGAGGCTTAGTAATAATATTTCATTTATTTAAAACTAGCTGTCCCCCGCGGCTTCGCTCCCGTCAATTAAGTATTCATTGCACATATCGAGTTTTTATTGTTTTTAAGATGTAGATATTCTGCTATTCGGGTCGGAGACAAATCCAATGAATCAATAACCATGAAAATTGGTTAAGCAGATCTCGAGTTATAAGTGTTGTAACAAACCCGTCTTTGTTTTATATATTATTATATAGATAATAAAAAATAAGAGAAATTGATAGCAGAACAGGTAGTTAATGGGGTTGAAAGGTTCTAAAGGGAGGACAGCGTAGGTACCGGAAAACGCATCGTTAAAAGGTTTCCTTGGTAGATCGAAGATCATGTGAAAGTCCTGAGAATCCGCTGAATGTGAGACGCACGAATTCGAACGCATTTTAAAAATTCGAAACTGTCCCGAGGATAAATTTCCTTCGGACCGTTCAGACAGTGAAAACTAACAATTAATGCGTTTTTCTAAGACAAAAGAAAACAAATAGGTATTATTTACTTCCAACCCTGACTATTGGCTTAACGAATCACCAAGAGTGGGGCCACGAAAGTTTTTATTTTCCAAGTTGCTGTGAAAATCTTGTCTTTTGTTTCCACCATTCTACGAGTACTTTGCGCCAAACTGCACTGCTATTCTGTAACAACATTTTCGTGTCTCGACAGCGGAATCCGAGGTGAGTTTCAAATTCGTATAAATATAAGACCTTATGATGTGAGAAATAAAGTTCACTTTTTAAGCTTAGTCACTCAGGTGAAGTCGATGTCGAAATGGTTATTTACAGAATAGACTAGCTGGTTTGTGAAAACTGTTTAGACTTTGGAGGTTTGATACTCAGCTCGACCAAACTATTAGTCAGTTTACACATCACACCATTTTCTCGTGATCGTGATTCAAAATTCAAAATTCATTTATTCCAATTAGACTGAGAGTCAGTACTTTTTGAACGTCAAGTTCTACAAAAGACAGTTCCCCAAAACGCCCGCCCATCACCACTTCCTAGTGTTTTAGTTTTGGAGAAGAAGTGGCCAACAAACTCCCCAGCAACACATCTGTCTGTTACGTTTTAGGAACTAGAATTTATACAACGAGTAGAATGCAAGTAATTAATACATGTTACAAAACAAACAAAAAAAAAACAATTTAAAAAATGATGATCGGACTATAAGGATATAATGTCTTAGGCATTCCCTACCAGTCCACCAAAGGTCGTGAAAACATGATTAACAGGCTCCTAGAAAAAATGTGTATAGTTAAATAAACGATTCCGGCGAATTGAGGACCTCCTCCTTTTTTTGAAGTCGATTAAAAAGCTTAGCACGATTCCGTGTCAAAGTCGGTTACTAAAGCTAGTGGAGTTAGTGAAGTTCACTTTCACGTTCACCGTCAATTAATGTCCTGACTTGAAGTTTCGTTGGTGGTTATTGCCAACTCGCGGAGTGTTCCGTTCGATACACCATTAGATTTGAATCTAACTATAATATACTAGCTGACCCGCATAACTTCGTCTGCGTCACATTTTTCATTAATACTCCGCTCCTATTTGTCTTAGCGTGATTATATATCCTTCCTCGTTAAATGGGCTATCTAACACGGTTTTTTTTTTATAGGACCAGTAGTTCCTGAGATTAGCACGTTCGAGCAAACAAACAAACTCTTCAGCTTTATATTATTAGTATAAATTTTTACCCGCTCCGCTCGTACTCTGCCGCTAACTTACCAGCCCAACAGTATCTGCACCAAGCTAAGTCACTAAATTTATTACATTGCAATCAACAGCCAGACACTGTTTTATCGGCGGGAGTTTCAAGTCGATGCAGTAGTAGGTAGTTTGTTAGCCCATGGGATAGTGGGGTTAGTAAGTTATTTATTTATTTATTTAATGTTATTGATTTCTTTTTGGGTGGCGGTAGAGGTGAATGATCTATTAGTTGTGCTGTTTGTAATATGTGCAGAGTGAAAGGTCTATCATAATAAGTCATAAGTCATTTATTAATGTTGTGTGTTGTGTTTTTTTTTGTTTTTTTTTTACTATGTGTAAGTTGATAACCGTTTCTTGTAAAAATAAAAAGCCTTTTCCCAACTATATTGCGCTCGGCGTCTAGTTAAACCGGAGGCAGCTAATTCTCACTTCAAGTATTTCAAATGAAGCGACCAGTGCCAATTTGACCTCAACGTCTCAGTAACTAGGTTTGTTTTTTTAACCGACTTCCCAAAAAGGACGAGGTTATCAATTCGGTTGTATGTTTTTTTTATGTTTGTTACCTCATAACTCCGACAATTAAAAACCGATTTGAAAATTTTTTGTTTTATCTGTAAGGATATACTTGCAGATTGGTCCCATTTAAATCATATCAAAATCAGTTACTAACTTTGGATTTTAAATCGAAGTAGCTGGAATTTGACTATTTAGATGATTCTTTGATAATCGAAATTGCGTATTTTGCTTTTCTGGGATTTTGTAGTGGTGTTGTTAGGTGTGGGGCACCACTAAAAAGTGAAAAATAAAAAAAACTTTTTACAAAAAATGCAACCGACTTCTAAAAAAATAACTTTAATTTCGGAAGTCGGTGTCAAAATACGAAGAAACTAACAAAAACACCGACTTCCGAAATTAAAGTTATTTTTTACTTTGTAGTGTTTTTTTTTAGAAGTCGGTTGTATTTTTTGTAAAAAGTTTTTTATTAGTAAAATAAGGTACCTACCTTATTTAAACGTACAAACATACGTGTTTACAAACATACCTATGGTATCTCTTGAGAGGAATAGTGCCAGATTTTCTGGTTTCTGACAATCCAAACGGAATGACAAAGATCTACAAATAGCAACCGGGACCAACAGATTGACGTTCTTTTCGAGGTACGGAGAAGTTTCGATATGTAATAGGTCACCCATCCACAGACCGATCTCGGCAAGCGTTGCTTAACCTCAAAGATCGACCCGTGTGGCTTCCACGAGCTTCTCATACATAACCTACCTACTACAATATTGATAAACCATGATGCCTTATTAATAATTCAACTGCTAAGTGGTACCAGGTGGCTGTACGTCCGTTTTCTTACATTTTTCTCCATAAAAGATATTAGCTTTTTATACCCTCTTTATTCCAGACGATATAACTTTCTTTTAAGTTCTAACAGCATTGCCACGATGAAATATAGTTCAGTATTATAAGTGAAAGATTTATTTCTATTTGTTCATGATAAAAAGTTAGTGTAAAAAGAAAGGTAGGTAACACTATACCTAAATAAAACGAATTACACAACAGATCGCTACTTGCGGTATTAATACTGCAGAGTTTTTAAATCTTTTTAAATAATTTTATTATTTAAATATAAACAGGCTCCTTTTGGGTAAGCTGGCTCCATCGTAGACTTTCTCACCCACGCAACTTCGTCTGCGTCACATTTTCCATTAATGCTCGGCTCCTATTAGTCTTAGCGTGATGATATGTAACCTATAGCCTTCCTCGATAAATGGACTATCCATCGCAATTTTTTTTTTTTCAATTCGGGCCGGTAGTTCCTGAGATTAGCGCGTTCAACCAAAAAAAATAAACAAACAAACTCTTCTGCTTTATAATATTAGTATAGATCATCTGCCTAGCCTTTTCCCAACTAAATTGGGATCGGCTTCCAGTCAACCCGGATTCTGCCAAATACTAGTATTTTACATAGAGCGGCTGCCCACCAGACCTCCTCAACCCACTAACTGGGTAACACGGTATTTCTTGGCAAGAAAGGAGTCAGATTTACTGGCTTCTGACAATCCGTAATTACTGCTAAAGATCCACAAATAACAGCCGGGACCAACGGCTTAACGTGCTTTCCGAGGCACGGAGGAAACTCGATATGTTAAGATGGTCACCTATCCACAGACAAACCCTGGCAAGCGTTGCTTAACCTTGAAGATCAACCTGTGCAGCTGTTGTTATTTAGCCACGAGCTCCTCCGTAGACTTTATCTCTGTCTTATTATTTTTTTTTTATTTAGAAGAAATAACAAACATTATAAAACAGATCACAAAATTAAACAAAAAATATCACAATATTGTAGCCCACAACGCCGTTCACAGATAAACAGGATACATAAAAATACATCACTAGGATGACAGATACGTAAAACATAAAACTCAAATCAAAATTACTTAACTATCGTGCTAAAGTGTTAATTACAATTAAAATAAATAAATATACCAAATTTTAATAAAATAGAGAGATGGAGTTTTGATAAGTCTGAAAAGTAAGTTAATTTTTTTTTAATATTGAACTTATTGTGTCTTCGAGAAATGTAGTCAAAACCTAGACTAAAATCAATAGCAAACCCATCTAATTTTTTTTTAAACATCCTGCGCAACGGCATATAACTGGAACATACAAAGAGACATTAATTTCAAACTTCAATACATTTGAATATCAAACTTGTACCTCGCAGCGTTTGTAACAGAAAAAGATTTCCCCATAAATTGCTAATCGGATTCAATATGTTTTGACTTCAGGGTATCAATTAGACGAGCATTAAATTGAATCTAAGATGATTGAGTTCAACGCGAGTACACGAAACGGAGGCCTCACCTCACCTCACCAGTAAATAATATAACAATATATATCCTTGGACATTTCACACAACGCCATATAGTCCCAAGCTAAGCAACCTAATGCTTGTGTTATGGTAACGAGATGGCTGATAAACTACTTATATACATTTTTTTTTGTAAATACATACATATTATAGATAGAAAAACACCCAGACTCAGAACAAATACATGTAGGTCATACAAATATTTGTTCCGTGCGGGAATCGAACCCGCGACATGATGCGCAGCAGTCAATCGCTCAACCACTGCGTCAACCGTGTCGTCAAGTAGTTCCACAAGAAACAGTAATTAAATGATCATTTGGAATAGTTTTAACAGTTCCAATGATTTAAAAATCCCAAATCAAATGGTTACGGAAAACATAATTATGTACATAAAATAATAATAAACACAACTTTCCTGCCTCTTTTAGCTTATAGTGTCTCACTGCCGGGTAAAGGCCTCCTCCATATCCTTCCAGACACTCTTCTCCTTCGCCGCTTCGAACCAGCCCTCGTGGTTTGCGTCCAGGCACTTCCTACCTTTATTTAAATTTATTCAAACTCAACACAATTGCACAACCTTTTTTCTTTGTAGTCTGGATTTCAGTTGTCAAAAATATAGATTCATCTTTGGTAAAAAAAACTGTGCTCAGGTTATGGTTAAAAATCCAACGTATTAACGCCAGTAGAACTCCAAGAAAATCGTTAAGAACTTAAGACAAAGGCAATGCCTTGTCTGATTCATACATTGAGGTGCCTTCCCAACTGCTTACAAATCCTATGGAGATTATCAACGTAGAAAACTTTTTTTTTGCAAGTTCATACAAAATTTCGTAATACTCGTATATTTCGTTTGCGAGCTTTACGAGATTTCTTCCTTCTTTGCATGAATAATAAAAAAGTTTGCAAAGATTTTTCCCTGCGAAAAAGAATTTAAAGAATTAAGCACAATGCAAACAAAGAATTAGTTTCATAACTGTTGTTCAAATTATTTCTGCTTTTTTAGGGTTCCGTAGCCAAATGGCAAAAAACGGAACCCTTATAGATTCGTCATGTCTGTCTGTCTGTCCGTCCGTATGTTACAGCCACTTTTCTCCGAAACTATAAGAACTATGCTGTTGAAATTTGGTGAGTTGATGTATTCTGTGAACCGCATTAAGATTTTCACACAAAAATTGAAAAAAAAAAAAAAACAAAAAATTTTGGGGGTGACTTAGAACTGAAACTCAATTTTTTTTTCATCAATCCTGTAGTGCTTCCACCTTAACCTGGGTTGGGGTATGTAGTCGGACACTGGCTCACTGACACACCAAGTAGCTATGCCTATCGCGTCCGGTTGCGCCGGCGCTCATCGCACGACTGGTGATGGCGGCTGATCCCGCCCCACCACTACTTGTGTGAGTGAGACAGCGTTAGTACCTTTTTGCATAGATACACAAACACTACATCTCTATCTTATTAATATTTTTATTTGTTTAGAATCAACATAGTTAATAGTAGTAATTGAAGTTCAAAATAAGTTTAAACTAATGTCTGTGTGTATGTGTGTGTGTTATTATCATAATTAATCAATCTCATTAATGAAGTAGACGTATGATAGGATTTAATGCCTTGGTTTCTTTATCATTAAAAACCGTCTACCGACGCTTGTTTACTTTCAGAGTTATTTAAAACTCTAACTTAACTCACTAGTCGTTCAGTCAATTAGCCGTTTGACAGTTCAAAACTGGCTGTTATAAATCCTTTAGGTTTGACTCGTGATTCACTAGTATTCGTGATTACCAAGTCCAAGCACCACTGAAAGTCACTAAACTCATAATTATTTGAACAAAGAAATTAAATAATCTTATTCACAGTCAACAGTTAACTCATAGCTCAGCACAAGACACTTCCTATACTGGCACTTCCCCATGGGAAGAATACCGAGAAAACACTTATTTGTACCACCAATAGCTACGACAACGACACCCTGATACAGACTCTCTCGTCTATATCACTTTGAGATGCTGCTATGATACCCTGGTACGCTCGCCCACAGAAACAAGAACCTGGTCCCTCAAAATAATTTGATGCTACCTCTTAATCTACTTCGTAACATCACGTGATAATTGACCTTGGCCATCTTCCCGACAAAGAGATTTTAAAACTCACCAACCGGTAAGCTATGCACATTAGGGCCCACAAAGAGAAGAGAAACTAGGCCTGACATGTTTGTGTCTAACGTTCATGTGAAGTAGCTACTACGTTCACGAATTACTACGGCAATCTACAAGCATTACGGTCATGACTGCACCGCATACTTCGAATCAATTGATCTTATTTCGATCTAACTCATAGTAGCTTAAATGTGTAACTAACAAGCAACCCGAAAGGGAAACATCTATTTAGAAATTGTAATAGTTCGGAATTCTACACACTCTTATAGCTTTATTCAATGTCATTAATATCAAGTTGCTATTTTAAATTGTTTACAATCGAATTTACTAACTGAATTTAGTAACTATTGTTATGTATGGAAAACTGTGACCCACACGTTTATATAAAAAACCTAGGTTCAATTTTTTCACTAAACACGTCGCATGCGGTCAGTGCTGTGTGGCCATCTTGCCATCCAATATCTCATTATTTAAGTTATATTGTTATGCCAATGGGAAACTCTTAAATTACTAACTTATTTTTTTTTTTTTTTTTTTTTTTTTGTTTTATTTATCGGCACGCGATTGACCACCATCTCACCCACGGGCAAGCGATGACGCGGTTGAAGACGGAGCTCGCCTGTTCAGACCACCCAATAATCACTCCTGATCAAAGACTCCAAGGATGCAACCATCGGGAAACAGACTCCGGCAGGGAATTCCACTCCATGTAACTAACGTTTGCACGAGCACTCACTTTGCTCCCCCTATGAAGCCTGTGTCTAAAAGATATCAAAAGGGAACCGACGATGATGGTTTCGTGATGGTACAAAGTAGAGAATGCCGCCAGCGAACCAACTGGAACCGCTGCGGCACGACACCTACAGAACCCAAAGTAACTATACGTACCGCGAAGCCGTAAACACTCCAGTATATATCTCGCGGCTACACTACACCACTAAGGCAGAGGGAATTGTGGAGTATGTGCGCCAAAAGACAAGCTACACGCCGAGAGTGCATTTGCTGGAATCGCGGCCTAATGTCAACGTCAACGCGTTTGTGGTGCGGGTACCAACATGTCATGGAGGAGGACTTTTGGCCGCAGGTGTCACCGTCACTCCCGCGGACATGTCCCACCAGAGCGCACAATGACGTAGTGCTTAGTGAAGTTTTTTACTAAATATTGTAAGGTACATAATATCTATGTGCTACAATAGCCTGAAGATAAAGAGATTTACTATTTTTATAAGTATACCACGGCAGTTCCTTTCCCAAGACATGACGTTTAAAGTTGCATTTTCTAAAAGTATTTACTATTTTTATATTTGCGTCAAATGATCCTGTTAGGTTCAAGGGTTTCTTAGTTCAATAACAATAATAGTGTTATTGCACTGGATGTTTGGTCACGAGCCTGTACTTTATTTTGTTTCATATTTTCCCAGGTTTTGTGTGTGATCAACATTATTGCATTTACCTACATCTAGAATCTACTAACATCAATTGAAAAGATTGACGTTCTCAGATCTTACTTTGTTTAGATGTATAGTTTGGTAATAGCCACACCAAAGACATCCACTCCATCAGCTGGTGACATTTGCATTTGCTGTATTATTAAACTAACCGATCCACGCAACCTCGTCCGCATCCGATCCCCCATCAATGCCTCGCTCATATTGTTCGCACCGTGATGTTAGATCCTAAAATCTTCTTCGATAAATAGGCTACCCAACACTAGAACAGTCCTTCAATTCAAACCAGTAGCTACCGAGATCAGTGCCACACACAAACAAACCCTTCAGCTTTAAAACATTATTATAGACATTTTTAGCAATTCTAGTCCACAAAATATAGCAGTGAAGCACGTTTCTTCTTACTACTCTCGATGTCAGCAGCCATTCCAGGTAGATCAAGAGTACCAGCTTCCAACGTTCCCCTCTCTTTCCTCCTACTGATGGAGGTTCCCCCTCACAATAAATGTGTCTATTTAATTACGTGTATATAGATAATACTACTGATCTATTTTGTCTTTGATAACTGTCAATTTAATGATCAGTAGGAATCATACTACAATTACCGTAATTCAATGACGACTTCTCAATTAAATTACCAGTAGGTATATTCTACTGCAATTATTGTCATTCTATGATGACTTGACAATTTAATGTCCGGCAGGTATATTATACTGCAATGATTGTCATTCAATGATGACTTGTCAATTTAATGATCAGTAGGAATCATACCACAATTACTGTAATTCAGACTTGACAATTTAATGTCCGGCAGGTATATCAGATAATTTACGACTTAAAATGCCAATGCATTCCACGAATTTCTTTGATAAATCCTTTACTGTCCAGGCTGCTCGTTTGTGGAATGCATTGCCAGTCCCTTTAAGACGCGCTCAATCGTTACCGGTGTTCAAGAAACTCGTGAGGGAGCATTACTTGTCGCTGTAATATTATGCTCGTCATTTATTTGTTACGTGTATAATTTGTATAACTACATTTAAATTGATAGGAATATATATTTATCTGTGTATATAGGTATATTATGATTTTAAAAGTGTTGCACCGATGACAACCCCATTTTGTGTCCAGGCAATTACTGTCCATTCCAGGTTGCCTGGAAGAGATCGCGGAATGCGATAAGGCCGCCCATTGTACATAATTATGTGTTTTAGTTTGTAGTTCTCTTGAATGTTTTTATCGGTGTACAATTAAGTGTATAATAAATAAATAAATTAATAAATAATTATACTGCAATGATTGTCATTCAATGATGACTTGTCAATTTAATGACCAGTAGGTAATTATTCTACTGCATAACCGTTATTCAATGATGACTTGTCAATTTAATGACCAGTAGGTAATTATTCTACTGCAATCACTGTCATTCAATGATGACTTGTCAATTTAATGACCAGTAGGTAATTATTCTACTGCAATCACTGTCATTCAGTGATGACTTGTCAATTTAATGACCAGTAGGTAATTATTCTACTGCATAACCGTCATTCAATGATGACTTGTCAATTTAATGACCAGTAGGTAATTATTCTACTGCAACCACTGTCATTCAATGATGACTTGTCAATTTAATGACCAGCAATGCTGCTTAATATACGTATGCGGTTGCTAGTTGGCACAAACAAGCAACACTTCACGTTGGTCGCAACGTGCTGCTCCAATGCCAAAGACCAAGCCTGATACTGCTGACGAAGGCGTAGTACAGGTCCGCCAGTACGGCTGTACTGGCAGTGTTGGGTAGTGTTCTCTCGGCAAACCCGGAGGTGATCCGTGCAGGCAGGTTTGATGAGGAGCGCCAAGCCACGTCCGAAGCACAGGCAGAGTGATGGCCGGATGAGAAGAAAGGACGTGAGCTGTATCGCTTCTTCCCGGACGTGGCCTCAGCTCCATGTGATTTAGGAAAAGATTGCATGACATTCAATGGTATTCAATTTATTTCATAAGTGTTGCTCGTTTTTTTAAAGGAGACTTGATTTCCGCAGCTTCCAAGTAAATCCTTAGGGAACGCTTCCACTTCTCCCATCTTAGTCCCACTGATGCGCTGTCCCCGTCAAGATCGAGTTTTTCTGGTGTTGGCAGGTAATGTGACATTTCGAAGCGATCTGGTGCGACCTGAAAGTTCAGATACATTGTATTCCAATTCTCGTCTTCAATTTAATGATGACCAATGAGTTTCCACCCAATTGGAAGGTAATCACATGGACTGTTTCCAATTTAATGGTGACCACGTAATCTGTCTCCAATTTAATGGTGACCACATAATCTGTCTCCAATTTAATGGTGACCACATAATCTGTCTCCAATTTAATGGTGACCTCATAATTTGTCTCCAATATATATTTTATTTGTCCAATTTTGTCACGCAATTTAAATTCCATTATTATGCATATTTGCTTCAATTATATCATTTAATTTAGTATTGTATAAAATTCAAAATCATAATATCAACACACAAATATGAGGACAAACACATTATATTTCTTAGTAGTTAGTAACTCATTAGCAGGTAGCTAGGTGGCGCTAGTGTGCTCGCAACGACCGGTACACCACCGGTCCGGACCGGACCGGCGGTTTGACAACTACCGAAGACAACTACGCTCCATCGGCGCTCGAGCAAGACCGCACTAGACGGCGTCGCACTCGGACTGTGCCGTGTACAATAAACTTGACCTGTTATTGTTGTGCACCCTGGATTATCATTCCTCCTCCATTACACAACACCCTAATCACTTACAAATGTTTTCGATCATTCAGCTTACTAAACGGCTCCGTATACATAATTATTGTTTATATTTCACTGTTTTGATACCTACTATAATCTTCAAAAGCGCTCACATTACAAAAGTAAACGAGCAAAATAATAGTACGTACAGTGTAGGTACATAACTTATTTTCCGGTGTAAAATACCCAGTTCGGTAAATTGTTATCACTTATCACACTAGGTTCTATTAGTTAGAATATTTTGTTTACATCACGATGTCGCACTGCACAAGTATTCGAGCCTAATCGTATTGTTTACAGTTTCGCGAACCGTACATATACCTACTACTAATTAGGTACGTACTTTGTAATATAATAAATAATGAAACCTAACTTGGCTACTAATACCATTGACCACTGTTTATTTATTTATTTACCACTACTATTACTTCTTTTCGTATATTAATATGCCTTATCTATTTGCTATTAACTATTTGTATTTATCGGCGGTAATAAAGGCACTTTGACTATTGTGGTTTAATCGTTACCTACCTACTTCAAATAAAAACAAACTCGCATCGTGTGGAATGCAGGGTTGAATAAATATTTTTTACTGCCTAATCAGGTGATTATAAATGTGATTATAATCACTAACCTTGATCCTCGTCGCCACTTGTAGTGCTTCCACCTTAACCTGGGTTGGGGTATGTAGTCGGACACTGGCTCACTGACACACCAAGTAGCTATGCCTATCGCGTCCGGTTGCGCCGGCGCTCATCGCACGACTGGCGATGGCGGCTGATCCCGCCCCACCACTACTTGTGTGAGTGAGACAGCGTTAGTACCTTTTTGCATAGATACACAAACACTACAAATCCCATACGTGTGGGGTCCAAATGGTATCCATGGATAGATCTTCGAAAATGATATTGAGGTTTCTACTATATTTTTTTTCTAAACTGAATAGTTTGCGAGAGAGACACTTTCAAAGAGGTAAAATGTGTCCTTCCCCCCTTTAACTTCTAAAATAAGAGAATGATAAAACAAAAAAAAATACATGATGTACATTACCATGTAAACTATTAAGTATTTAAAGTTTTGCTGTGCCCGACAGGGTCCATAATTTGTTCTATTTATTCTTTTACCACCTGTATGTGTACATTATGGATTGCAATTAACAATTTGAGATTTGAGATTTGAACTACCAGCGAAAATTGGTTTGAACGAGATCCAGTAAGTAGTTTTTTTTAATACGTCATAAATCGTAAATCGCAACTTCTGCTTATAATTGAATACCTACTGGTTTGTACGGAACCCTCGGTGCGCGAGTCCGACTCGCACTTGGCCGGTTTTTTTTCTACACTCTTTAGAAGTTTTTGAATTGTCGTCCTGCTATACACAGAAAACTGTTGTGAGGAATATCAAAACAACGTGGCCCCAGAGATGGACACAAAGGTGTTTTTTTAATGAAATGAAACTAAGTCTATACCTATATTAGTACCGGTTACTAGGTACTTCCATAAAAATACGACATAAGGGTTCTATGGAAAATATCACGTTAGCCTGTTCGTAGATACCGGACCAATAAACTTTGAATCGATTTTTATTACTAGAGAATATAAAGGATCATGATAGAAGTCGATTCTGGACAGTTTTCTGTTTTGATATTAAAGTTAATACATTTGCATATGTCAATGACCATTATTGCAAATTTATCCGGCGCCTACCATAACTCTGACATAAGTTGACGTCATTTCAACCAAAGTCGGAAAACTTGAGTGTTTTGACAGGTGCCTGGATCTGACACCTTAGTGCTCCCAACTGGTGTATCATAATCAGAAAATCTTTACTGCAACTGGTTCGAAAACTTACAGCAGGTGGTGCATTCAAACGAGAAAGCAATTTAGCGAATATTTGCACGAACATCTACTTTTTAGCAGAAGTTCCGATATTAGCTCTACCTTTTTTGTCATTATTTGCAATATCTACTATACCTTCCTTTGCAGTATCCATTTCAAAAGGTTTCAGTTTTACATCAATGTACAGACTATAGAGCATGGATACGCCTCGGCGGACACTGCTAGAGACCGGTAACATGTAACTATTGGTAACAAAAAATAAAAACGATACACTGTGTTAAAAAGCTCATGTGATGATACTTGTGGTTAAAAAGTGTACTGAAATCAAATGACTTTTGACGCACATGTGATGTCACACGACTTTTCAATGCACTGTATCGTCTTAATTGTTTGTTTACGTGAAAAAAGAAAAAATACGTGTAGATATTTTTTGGAAATCTATCAGACGGACACGGGTCGATCTTCAAGGTTAAGCAACGCTTGCTAAGGTTGGTCTGTGATGGGTGACCATCTTAACATATCGAATTTCCTCCTTGCCTTGGAAAGCACGTTAAGCTGTTGGTCCCTCGCGGGCCTGTGGACGGCGAGCTATGGGTGGCTCGCCGTCCGTCCGTCTAGTGACGACAGGCCGTGTCGACGGCGCGTTAGTGTTCCACGCGCGCCTCAAAGAGAGTCAGCAACACAGAGGGGCCCGAAAGGGCCGACGCCTGCCGGAGTCGCGGGATTATTCGCAAGAGACACCGTGGCTCCGGAACACAAAGGGCAATGAAGGAACATGGATGGGTTTTAGTCAGTAGAAGTCTGACACTCCCTCCCGCTACACCCAGAGCGGGAGGAGTCATTGGATGATTTCCCATCCCTAAAAAAAAAAAAAAAGCTGTTGGTCCCGGCTGTCACTTGTAGATCTTTGGCAGTCGTTAAGGATTGTCAGAAGCCAGTAAATCTGACTCCAGTCTTGCCAAGAAATACCGTGTTATCCAGTTATTGGGTTGTGGAGGTCTGGTAGGCAGCCACTCCACGTAAAATACTGGTATTCAGCTGAATCCAGTTTGACTGCCAATGTAGTTGGGAAAAGTCTAGGCAGATGATATCAGACGGACTGATTAGATTTATATTTTTTTTTTAGTCCGGCCCTTTTAGGAATTTTTTTTGTTAAGTGCGTGTTTTTTTATATTGTAAGTACCTAACTGTGATTATGTGTCCTATTTTTTATTTTCTTTTTTTTTGGCAAAAAATAAAATATCCAAATTGGTATTTTTTGTAAGTATTGGCATTTCTAGCCACTGTCGTGCTCTGTGTTCTCTTGCAGTATCCATTTCAAAGTTCCAGTTTTAGTACATTCATGTACAGTCGATCTCATGGCCGCTCTTTGAGTTACTTTATTTTTATTTTTGTTGAGCTCGACAGTACTTGTTCATCGCATTCTTTTTAATTAGCTTTATTAGCTGTCAAAGAACGAGACTTTTTGAAAAACTTTCATGAAAGGTTCTTCTTTTTACGCTGGTTGTCGAAATGATAAACAACTCATATAATAGATACTAGTTTCTCCCACCCTTTTCTCTCGTGGCTTGGCTACACCATGTTCCAAGTTCCATCCAAATCCATGCCACCGTTATGACGTCTAGGGGTAACAAACAGGCAGGCATACACTTAGACAGAGTTACATCCGCATTTATAATGTTACGAGTAGTTTACTACTGAAATATGGATTTCGTTGATTCCGTTTCCGTTTGATTTCGTTTCCGTCACTTTAATTATTTTTGTTTTTAAGACTGGGAACTCATCAAGTAACTACGTCCACTCTAGGTGGATCGGAAGGGAGTATCAGACTCTTACGGACTAAAACCCATCCGTGTTCCTCCTAAGAGAGTAATGGCGGCCCTGGGCCACGATGACTCTCTCCCTCAAACCAGGCCCTCTAACGCTATGACTCGCGAGGTTGCGATAGTCGCTGAGAGGATTCAGCAGGCAAGACCTGTGCTTTCATGGTTCTGGGAACAGGCCACCATAGTGATCTTAAATAACGGCAGGAGGGGTGATTATGACTTACCGGTATCTCGTCCTTGATAGCCGGTGGAACTTCATTGAGCTTTTCTGCCCGACGCTGTCTGCCGGCGGATTTACGCGGGGGTGTAGGCGCCTACTTTGAGGAATTTGGCGGGAAGCTGATACGCCCGGACACTGCGAGGAACGCCCTGAGGACATGGAGGAGCATACGATGGAGGTTTGCCCTGCTTGAGCGGAGCACTGTCATGTCCTCGTCGAGGCGACCGGCGGTCGCGTCCGGCCCTGGTTCAATCCATGGTCCAGAGCGAGGAGGCATGGGAAGCGGTCACCTCCTTCTGCGAAGCAATAATGCTAACGAAGGAGGAGGCCAAACGCGTGAGAGACTGGGAAACGTTACGCCCCGATCGCCACAACTGAAAAAGACGCCCCGGGCATCGGGAGTCGCAGGGCAGTTTTCGGCCACCGTAGTCGCGTTCCTGTGGACGGCGAGCATTGGGTGGCTCGCCATCCAATCAGAACCAGGCCTGGGTCGACGGCATGTGCCTCAAAGTGCTGTCAGCACAGAAAATTGGGCCCGCTAGGGCCAATACCTGCCGGGGTTACGGAATTTGTTCGAAAGAGTCACCGCGGAGCAAAGGGCTTTAAGAGGAACACGGATTAGTTTTAGTCATTAAGAGTCACCTGCTTCCCCTAGGGCGGGAGGAGTCACTTGATAATTTCCCATCCAAAAAAAACCAAGGTTACCGACTTAGCCCGATGGATCACCAAACTGAAGTGACGTTAGGCAGGTCACATTGCTCGCAGAACAGATGGTCGATGGGCCCAAAACATGCTAGAGTGACGACCGCATAACTGAAGACACAACATTGTAAGGCCTTCTAAATGGTAGAACGATGATCTGGGGAGGGTCGCGGGTAGCCGATGCATGCAAGACGCACGGTACAGAACCGGTAGTAGCGACACGTAACCGGTAGCCGTGCACCAGTATGCGCACCAGTGGACGTCTTTCGGCTGATGACTTTTTTTTTTAGTGATGGGAAATCATCCAATGACTTCCCCTGCTCTGGGTGGAGTGGGAGGAAGTGTTAGACTTCTACTGACTAAAACCCATCAATGTTCCTTCATGTGCCCTTTGTGTTCCGGAGCCACGGTATCTCTTTCGAATAGTCCCGCGACTCCGGTAGGCGTCGGCCCTTTCGGTCCTCTCTATGTGCTGACTCTCTTTGAGTTGCGCGTGGAACACGAACGCGCCGTCGACACGGCCTGCCGTCAGAAGACGGACGGACGGCGAGCCACCCATTGCTCACCGTCCACAGGCTCGCGCCAACGGTGGCCGGGTGGCCTCCGACGCCCGCGGCGTCTACCACGGCGGCCGGGACGAGAGGTTCTCTCCCTCTCCCTCTCCGCCACCTCCTTGGCTAGCATGACTACTCCGCAGGAGGGCGTCGGCCGATGACTTATTTAAATATTACATACTTTATTTATAACAAGAAACAAAACTAAGCACTCCAGTCTAAACTATGAAGGTCAACCTGTCAGAACTCATGAACAATAGCGGTCTAACCCTTTAGTCATACAAGTGACGTCACCGGCCGCTAACTTAGTTGAGTAACACTTAACCGCTACTTGATATATTGTCGTCACAACTTAACTGACAGCTTTACCAAAACTTGTGTTTTACATGTGCTAATGAGGTTATAAATGAGTTTGGTAACTACTGAACCCCCATCAGCATGTGTGACATCACTTTAGGGCTATTTGAAGGCGACGACGTACGTCAGCGACCTTTTCAACAAAACGCGCACTCGTTTAACACCCGCGCGACCCAAAATTCTGCAGTATTTTATACTTTACTTATTATTCTATTACTTTGAAAAAAATAATTGCCTTTGAAATAGTGCAAATTGATCGTTGTGGTCGTTCTGGCGACGCTTGGGGGTAGCCTATGTCCAGCAGTGGACGTATTTCGGCTGATATGTTGATGAGTCAAAATTCCATTAAAATACGCTCAATGGTTTTGGTCCGATGGTCGTTTTGAGGTCCGTGTTTATATTAGGCCGCTATCCCACTGGCGTTTTGTTGACAAAAAACGCAACGTCAACGTCGCGTCTGCGCAGCGTTGATGCTGCATAGACGTTGGAGAAACGCCAACGCTCGTAAAACACCAGTGGGATAGCGGCCTTACACTATGTTGAACTCAACATTTTTGTATTTCAAATTATTTAAAAAAATAGACTAATGCATCATTTTTTTAAAGTATTATGTACTATCTTTAGACGTGATGCTCATTTTAAAATCAGCTACGGAGCCGTATCTCTGCCCCTTAAATCGAATATACACACGATACTTTTTGGGAATATTTTCATTGTGCGTACAGCTAAGGAGTGGAGTTCTCAGCCAGTCTGTATTTCCTGATAGCCAAAACCTGGGAGTATTTAAGTGGTAAAAAGTGAACAGGTTACAGGAAATCGTCTGCATTTCCGTCTTCAAGCACATCATCGCTTTCCATCAGGTGAGATTGTGGCCAATCACAATCCTATTACAACAAAAATCCGGTCAAGTGCGAGTCGCACTCGCGCATGAAGGGTTCCGTACCATCGTAATTTTATTATTTCTTGTTTTAGCGGCAACAGAAATACACTGTGAGTATTTCAACAGTCTTTATATTTTTTATAGAATTACGCTTCATATAGCCAGCTGACAGTTAGACAGAAAGACGGACGGATGGACGGACGGTCGGACAGCTAGTACCTAATAGAGTTTAGTACAGTTTAGTAATAAAGTTTCGTTCGTAACCTTTTGGGTATGGAACCCAATAAGAAGAAGACAATACCTACCCTTTAGTGGTGAATATTCAGAGGCTATTTGGAGGGGCTATTTGTATATCGATCCGATCGATATTCAAGGTTAAGCACGCTTGCTGAGTTCAGCAGTGGAAAAAATGTTAAGCATGTTTGGAACCGGCTGTCATTTACAGATCTTCAAAAGTGTTTACGTGGCAGTCAGAAACCAGTCTTACCTAGGGGTATTGTGATACCCAGTTACTGGACTGTAGAGGTCATCCTATCCAGGTTACGCAGTATATCTGTCACCGGAGCGTGGCAATCTTCATATATATTCTATCTCTATGGCGTACATGTAACGTCACGTACCCTAGTTTCAAGAAGACTTGTGCTCTTATCGGTCGCCATTTTATTTCAGTTCACATATATTATTCTCGGAATTAAATTGATAAATTATAAACTATCAAATTTTAAAGCGTAAAAAGCATTCCAAATGTTCAGTTGACAATTTATCGAAAGTATACAATGTCTCAAGTTATTTTATAATCTTACGAAGTTTTCCGGTTACATATCCACGTTAAATTACCGGATATTCAGCCGCATCAGGCTCTAGGCTTATGCTGGTTTCTTCACGATCTTTTCCTCCACAGCAAGTAAATTCCACAAAATTATGTTCAAATTGCCTTCTTAATTACGAAACAGTACTAAAAGTATCCAGGTTCGTACACTTCCTTAAGTACTTAGAAACATTCCAAGCAAAAGCTGCGATGTATCCGATGTCGCAGAAGCTACTTATCCCTCTTATAGTTCAAAACTTTGTTCCATTAAATAAAAAAAATTCCATTAACTGAAAACTTTTTGAGATTCTCAATTCAATTATTTTAAAGGAGAAATTTTATTTATCCTTAACAAGATATGTATTTCACATAATTCGTATGAGCTTTTACAAGTTATTTTTAGATATGTTTCAAGGTGTGAAATAAATATATCTTTCTTCACGCCCATGAAGAAAGATATTTTATTTCGATACATTATTGTGGCTTTGAAATGTATGATATTTGTTGAGTTTAATTATATGGAATTATTGAACTTTACTGGAAAAACACCTTGAAATATTTTTAAGAAGTTTTCTTAAATATTTCTGACTATTAAGTTTTGAATTTGAGAATGGAATTTGGTGTAGATAAATGAGCGGTCATGCATGTAAAGCGAGGGGAGATTATGGAATCCGTGGGAACGCAACTCTCGGATTCCATACACCTTAGGTCTCTCTCCTCGAACGAAACTTACACAAGTATTTGGGTATTTCGGAAGTGTACACTTCTTTGGCCGCCTGAAAAAAGTACTAAACAGCCTTTTATCAAGCCGGTTTTGAAGTACTCAGTCGGAACTTGACGCCCTGGATAGGAGGGTACGCTCACTGCTTACCGCAAATTGGATCACACCGATGTGATGACGCTGTTATCCCGCGGAAGAACGACGTTGACTTTGACCTTGACTTTGACCTTGACTTTGACCTTGACATCGACCTTGACATCGACCTTGACATCGACCTTGACCTCAACCTTGACCTCAACTTTGACCTAGACCTTGAACCTCGACCTTGACCTCAAACTTGACCTAGACCTCAAACTTGACTTTACCATTACCTCGACCTTGACCTTGACCTCGACTTCGACCTCGACCTTGACCTTGACCTTGCCCTAGAACTAGACCTCGACCTTGACCTTGACTTCGACTTCAACTTTGACTTACGAATTTGAATACTGGCATGCTTTCTATAAGAGAGAAAGACAGACAGAGAAACATGCGCACGCCGCACGGCTTACAATAGCTTAGTAAAGCAAAAAGTGTCGTGCCAACTTTTCGTGAGATTTTTTTCCGTCCAGCCCCCTTTCACAACGCGCGATAAGGAACTTCATTCCAAAAAAAAAAACATTGGTATGTGGTGCCATGAAGTCAACGCATTAAAAAATATTAATTATGCAACATAATATTCTGACACTAGAGCGGATTTGAGCAATGAAACAGCCGGTCGATTCTGTCCACATCTCACCGTGATTACTTAGGTGGAGTGAACGACAAGTGAGCTGTAATTCCATCTTGTTTGTATTGTTTGACAGCTCACTCGTCGTTCACTCCACTTATGTGTGCACGGTGAGATATCGACAGAATCGACCAGCTGATCGCTATCAAGCTGCGTTCAAGAGTTGTCAGTGTCAATATTCCATAGAAAATAATGACACTGACAGCTCATAAGCGTGGTTCATAATATGTTGATCGCGATCAGGGGGGCTACTCTCTAAGCCCGAAGTCCGTAGTTTCGGGCTTAGTTGCGGGCGTATTCTACTCCGTATCACCTACGGACCTACGATTAGTCCCGAACCCTAACTAAAAATGAATGACAACACGATTTGACAGTAACTTTAGAATTTTGTTTTCATCAATTCTTATTGGACGACGGAGTAGAATACGCCCGCAACAAAGCCCGAAACTACGGACGTCGGGCTTAGAGAGTAGTCCTCCAGTTTCAGATAACTAACTCAAACCAAACGAGTTTGTTGAATCTTCTGTGCGCGGTTCAGACTTACACCTGTCTGACTCTTTTTCCGATGTAATCCCGTCGGAGGAACGGATTATGCTGCTGCCGTGATGGGGTGGGTTCTAACTATCTACTTAGAGCTTTGCAAAAAAGAGTAGAAAACAATAGGGGCGCCACTGTGCCGTTCGTATGGCTACCCGCTGTAATCGAATAGCGTACCAACCTAGTCTTGATACTAGCTGTATTTTTGCCAGACAGTAAGTATAGTTTAACTGAACAAAGTTCTCGGTCTCGTTATGCAACTGACTACTAAGTTTAAGTTAAGTAGAACTCGAATTTTCGTTTACTAAAAGATCAAGTCACTCAAGTATCAATTGATACTTGATCCGGTATAGCGCGCCTAGATTAATTAATCTAGGCGCGCTGTACCGGAGTAATGCAGACAAAATGTAAACATAACCTATGTTCTCGATGTTTATTGTTCTCCACTTATTCCGTATACAAGCAATTCAAAAGAGCTTTGGGTCCATAAATTCACACTTTTTATTCAACTAAAAACAACAAAACAAACTATAAAATACCTGTCATATCAGCGATACTTCACAAAACATTGTCGAAATCGGAAATAATAGTTTGAGCTTCATGTTCCACCAGACAACGTCTGTAAACCTTATAAATAATCTCCCTGCCAGCCCTTCGAATACCGTGGCTCCGGAACACAAAGGGCAATGAAGGAACATGGATGGGTTTAAGCCCTTCGAATGGTTTGGTTCGTGATTTTTCACTTTTTCCCTATTTTAATCACTGTTTGATGGTCGGAATAACAATTCTACGAAGCTGAAAAATTGGTTTACTATGAAATGTCATTATTTATGTGGAATTTTGCCAACGGTGACAAAAATTAGTTCCGTTTTCAGACTCTTTTGCCAACCTGTACAATTACAGTACAGGTTGGCAAATATTATAATTCTATCTTGACAACCTACCTCTACAACTTTTATAACCAGCTAGATACTATACAATCACATCATCAGACAAAACAACATCTATAAGTGTACCTATTTCATCACATCATCCTCTGCCATTCAATTAAATTAAATTACCAATTAGTATCCTTCCATCGCTTTAATGAAGGGTAAAACGTTTTCCATACCCCATAACAAGGAGGTAATTGAAAATCAATCTTTTTAAAATTCGATCAGCGTTTCCCGTGTCAATATTAATAATTTGATGCTTGAGTCTCGTAATATGAGCTTCAAAAGTAATTTGAAAATGTGAAAGCAAAAACTCAACATGTTAGAGATGAAGCATGATTTAGCAGAAATGTTGTTCAGTTAATGAGTTGTCGTTAGGATAGTCAGAAGCCAGTTAATCTGACTCCAGTCTTGCCATGAATGCCGTGTTACCCAGTTAATGGGTAGTGGGCTGGTCGTAGGCAGCCGCTCCACGTAAAATATTGGTACTCAGCAAAATCCGGTTTGATTGGAAGCCGACCCCAATATAGTTGAGAAATGTCTAGGCAGATGATATTTTTGAATGTTCAGTAAATGAGTATTACGTTTAACTGAATGAGACACATGGCTCAGTTTGTCAAAGATGTAGTTTAGTTTTTCAAAGATAGTTTGGTTTGAAAAGATGTCGTTTGCCTTGTCAAAAATGTAATTTAATATGTCAAAAATTAGATTGTAAAATGACGTCATTTGCGTTGTCAAAGATGTAGTTTGTCAAAAATATTATTTAGTTTATCAAAGATAAAGTTAATTTTGTCAAATACGTCGCTTGTGTGTTAAACACGTCGCTTGCATTGTGAGATGTGGTTTGCTTTTGAAAATATTACCATACTATGCTTAAATTTTCGAAAAATGTGCTTTTACTAGATCTAGGTAACATGCTTTGACAGACATCATAATTTCATTTGTAAAAGGTCAAGCTTAGCTTTGCTGTGGAAGTAGTTTATTTTTGTGAAAAACGTATTGTTACAGGCATCGATATAAAATTTTTTATAGCCTATTGTGTCCCACTGCTTGGCAAGGGTCTTTTTTTTTTTTAGGGATAGGAAATCATCCAATGACTCCTCCCACTCTGGGTGTAGCGGGAGGGAGTGTCAGACTTCTACTGACTAAAATCCATCCATGTTCCTTCATTGCCCTTTGTGTTCCGGAGCCACGGTGTCTCTTGCGAATAATCCCGCGACTCCGGCAGGCGTCGGCCCTTTCGGGCCCCTCTGTGTTGCTGACTCTCTTTGAGGCGCGCGTGGAACACTAACGCGCCGTCGACACGGCCTGTCGTCACTAGACGGACGGACGGCGAGCCACCCATAGCTCGCCGTCCACAGGCCCGCGCCTACGGTGGCCGGAGGTCACCAGGTGGCCCCCGACGCCCGCGGCGTCTACCACGGCGGCCGGGACGAGAGGGTCTCCTCTCCCGCTCCGCCACCTCCTTCGCTAGCATGACTGCTTCGCAGAAGGAGGCAACGGCGTCCCATTCCGTCTGGTTGGCAAGGGTCTCCCCCACATCCTTCCAGGTACTCTTTTCTTGAGCCACCTCGAACCATACAATATAGGTTTTTTTTTATTTGTAATGGGTTTGCTCTGGACTCTGTCTTGCTCGCGAGTTATATAATATATTTTTTTGTTTTGTGTCATGTATTCATTACTTTGCAATCTACTCATTATATAAATTCTAGTTCCTAAAACGTAACAGACAGATGTGTTGCTGGGGAGTTTGTTGGCCACACAGACATATAAATAGTAACAGACCAAATATTCGCTAAAATTTGCGTAGCCATTACGCACACCTAGGGAATGTCGTCATTACAGGGCCGAATTAGGACCGGTTGCCGGTATTATCTAACGATAATGAAACAATACATATACTTTCTGAAAATCCGTGAAAATCGATATTTTCTGGGTACCTACATGAAATATAGATTACTTATCAATAGTTTTAACGAATAGAACCACCCTCTATTCCCGTGGTTATTGTTAAAGGCGACTAAGAGAATATTTTAAGAGGACGATGGGCAGCAGTCCACTCTTCATCTTTTGACGGTGTTCACAAAACGTTGACGGACGTCAGTATCAGCTAGAAGAACTGGCACTGCAGTCATTAACCCGCATGCCCAGTTTTGTAGAAACGAGAGGCAAGGTATTAGTATGCCTGAAAGCTGGTTTAGGAATAAATCAGGATTTTTGAAATAAAAGTAATGTACTTAATTCAAAATTCAAGCATTTATTTATCAGCTAAAACACTAGGAAGTGGTGACGGGCGGGCGTTTTGAGGGACTGTCTTTTGTAGAACTTGACGTTCAAAAAGTGCTGGCTCTCAGCCTAATTTGAATAAATGACTTTTGATTTTTTTGAATTTTGAATAAATATGAAAACATTTTTTTGTCATAAACAAGCAGACCCAAGCTCCCAGATAGTACATCGCACAGAGAAACCTCGTCAACAAATGAGTGCACTCAGTGCCGTCGCTCGCTGCCATTGTCTCCTACGACAAACAATGTGTTTTAACATGAAACTACTGGAACTGCACACTTAATTAACTAAAACCTCTCACAGTGTATGTAACGTTATTATGGTGGAGGAACTAAAGTGGTTTTGTGAAGTAAATTGCTGTTTTGTGATGGTTTGTAGGAGTCCTGCGGGTCTAAATAGGCCACTTTAGTAGAATCATATTTGATATTAAGATCATGATATAGGTTTTGATTTGCTTTGTCATATTGTTTTGGAGCTTACTCATAAGTAACTAGCCCGTTCTTATTAACAGTTGCATGGAGAGGTTAGGAAACAATGTACCTACTTTTCATTATTCATGCTCGAAAAGTAGGCCTGAAGTTGCCTAAGAAGCGGGTTGAAAGTATTACTTTTCAGCCTTAGGGAGAAACGTTTTCAACTTACAGCCGTCAAATCACAAAAAAAAAACAGTGATGAAAATGAGGCTGAATAGCTGGCCAGTAACAGAAAAAAAAAATAACAAAATATTATCATTCAATCCGTTCTTCATTTGTTTTTTCGAATTGTAGAGACTCATCGCACGATGAGTTCATTAGATTCAGATATGAATTTTTCTTTAGCTAATTCGTGTTTATTTTTTTCTTTCCTTTTATTCGTATTATTAATAAAAACCACTGTGGACCTATTTAATCACGAGACGGCAATTGGCGCCTGAGCGTAGAAAGAACAAGCGAGCGTACAAGTTGTCACATATTTGCACAAACCTTTTAAATGGATAACTTTTTTAAGCTAATAATAAATATGACTCTTGTATAAAATTTAACAATTTTGCATGCCATAATTTAAAACTGTACTTGGGGTCAGTATACCTATATTACTGAGAAATAAATGATTTGTATAAACATTTACCTTGTTTTTATCGATAAAACAACATTTCGACACTGTTTCCTCAAATCATAAAAAGTAACATCGCTGTAAAAAGCCCATAAACGTTGTATAAAAATAAATTAACATACCTATTTAGTAACTTTAAGTAGATACAAACAAAATGCGAAGTAAACATAAAGCATCCAATGCGAACGGATATGACTTACGGAAGCTTTAAATACAGGTCCTATCTCACTGTGGAGCGAAGGCTGTATATGTATTTGGCAGGTCCGTATGCTAGTGTGGGCCAAAAAGATAAGGTGATTTAAAGTATAACATTTATGTCTGTGGAAAACGATGGCTATCTTTTCAGGGACGTAAGCATTGTTTTTTTAGGGTCCCGTAGCCAAACGTTAACCAACGGAACCCTATTAATAGCCTCCGCTGTCCGTCCGTCCGTCTGTCTGTCAGCGGTACGAGTATTATACAGTTTATTTGCCGAACTTTTGCTATAGGTAGAGGTATTGATACACAAAGTCACTCTTTTTACGTGTTACAAATAAAATTAAGATGAAGTTTGTTAACATAATATGCCTAGCTTATTTTCCGAACTAAAGGGGTACATATTAAAGTTTCAGTAGTTCGGTCAACCGGACTAACAACCGAACTACTGCTACCAGAGGGGCTATACCTGCCTATGTCAAGGATCGTTAAAGGTGAACTACTATGGAAATGTTCTCTAAGTGAGTATTTCTATTGCCTCTCCAACAACAATATACCACTATCACTCAATGATATATAAAACTATAGATACGTTGTCCGCACTCTAAAATGACAACATAAAATGAAGCCAATTGGCCACATCGCGCTTAGTTACGCACCAACCTGTCGCGCGACACTACGTTTGTTTTGATGTCAATTTGACTATTACTTATCCTGTGATGTAACTGAAGATATATATTTATCTCCCTCTAGCAACAGGCATCCCGCCGTACGGTGACATATTTTCTTTCCCTTTCTTCATGCGTATTAGTAGCTATCTAGTATTTTCGCCGTTTTTAAGCGCCGCGATGTAGGTTTATGACGTGTCTATATATAATACGTCATTGCTATCACTATAATATTATAAAACAAAGTCCTCCGCCACGTTTGTCTGTGTGCCTGTTCGCAATAAACTCAAAAACTACTGTTACTGTTTTCACCAATGGATAGAGTGGTTTTCGAGGAAGGTTTTAGTAAACAATTTGTCAAGCAGGCGAAGTAACAGGCATCAGCTAGCAAAAAAATAATAAAAAATAAAGAAAGGGTTCATGGTACGGAACCCTTCATGTGAGAGCCCTTTACACGAAGGGTTCCGTACCATAAACCTAAGAAAACATGTTTCTTGTATAGGAGCTCCCTTTAAGTTGAAATTTTATAATGTTAGGTTATAGCGGCGATAAGAAATACACACTCTGTAAAAATTTCAACTTTTTACCTATTACGGTTCTTGAGATACAGCCCTTGAAATAAAGACGGACGAACGGATGGACAGCGGATTCGAGGCTTAGCAATTGGGTTCCGTTGGTTACGCTTTGGATTCAGAACCCTGAAAAGGCCGTCGCTGGGGGAAGGTCAATAAGGGACGAGCTGGATCGAATAAAACTATGACTAGAGGAACAGGGAATGCATCAATACCTCCTTTTTACTTGGCTAATCTTCGTTGAGATTTATCTTTCTACAGGTACTAATATTATAAAGCTGAAGTTTGTTTGTTTGCTTGAACGCGCTAATCTCAAGAACTGCTGGTCCGATTTGAAAAATTATTTCAGTGTTAGATAGCCCATTTATTGAGGAAGGCTATAGATTATATATCATTACGCTAAGACAAATAGGAACATTAATGGAAAACTGTGTCGCATATTAAGTTGCGCGTGTCAGCTAGTATTGCTATATAATATTTCAGCGATCGAAATTACGAGTAGGGAGGATTATTTCAACTAATTACACCTCACAAAAAATGGATCGACATTGGTCTAGCTAAAATTTGCTCTTGTTCGCGAGACGGTGAACTTACTAAATAATTTTGGCCCAATAGGTGGCTACGCTATAAGCATCGTCAGTGGCATTCATTATTTCCTCATAGGTGCAGGTGATTATTTTTTAAGGGTGGGACATCATCAAATGACTCCACTTCCGCTCTGGGCGGAGCGGAATGGAGTGTACTCTTAGAGTGAGGCCAGGCGAACGTAATTTTGTGAGTTGTGTAAAATGAGTCGGCGTAATTCGGTTTCATACTCACCCTTACGGACTAAAAGTCATCCATGTTCCTCCTACTGTCCTTTGCGTTCCAGGGCTGCGGTGACTCTTTTAAACAAATTCCGTAATTCGGCAAGGTATAGGTGTTACGGGCACTTGGGGATCATGGAATAGGCTAGTTGACAAAATTTGAAAACTTGGTTAATTATATACTTTAATGTCTATTTTATCCCAAAAAACCTATATTTTCACGAAACATCCATACCTATGTACATTACGTATTTTGTATTAAAAAAAAACAATTTAGATTTCCCTCGAAAACGCTGAATAGTGTCATGGTGTCTTGAATGACGTCACAGTCTGCGAAACAAAACTGTTTACACCTGCTCTGTTGTATAAAAATATCAACAACAACAGTGATGTTTTGCGTGACGTGACGTAACGCTTTCTGTTTGGTGTTCGCTGTCACGTGACTGAATGCCTATTTTTCGAATTTATTTTCTAAAAATCTTGACAATCTTAAACTTTTATGAGATGTACACTGGTTTTTTCTGATCTACGTCTCTTCATTAATAATTAGAAACTATAAACCAAGCAATTTATTATTAGTGGACACAAGCCTATTGCTTAAGAGTCCTATTACGAATCGTCAATGCTCGTTTGCAATAGACGAAGTTACGTTGGTCTGCGTTGGGAGTACATCTATAGTCCGCGAAACAATTTTGATACTTACTAGTCTGAATAGGATTATAGTTTATTTGGACGCTCGCGCGAGACTGAGGAGCGCGCGCGCTGAATTGATGCAGAATATATAGTACTTTAATTTTATTTATTGTAACTTTGTTTTATTATATTGACAAACGAAAACTAATTAAACGTATTCATTGTAGATTGAAATTTTATATCATATTAATTTATTTGATAAAATTGTTTTTATTTGGAATATAATGTACGCTGAATCAAGACATTTCTGGCTTAAATTAGGTTTTTTTACGTTTTTTTCCGTGAAAACTCAAGGAATTTAAAGAAATTCTAGAACTCCAATAAACAAGTAAAACATTCAACTTACCTTTTAGTAATTTCAGCTTTTAAAAGAATTGATTGTAACAATGTGAATTAGACCGTCAAAGTTCCATCGCCGACATTTTTTCTTGCAAACTGAGTTCGTAAAATATTTATAGTAAATTACACGAAAAGAAAAATTAAAATGTGTAACTCTAACTTACAAGAAAGAGACTGGCACTATCGTTATTCAGGATCAAATAATTAAAATATCTTACTGCTGCTGAAAACTACAGCGTCAAAAATCATGAATTTCCGTAAAAAATGTAATAGGACTCTTAAGACATAGGACAGCTAATTCAGACACGTATATCATAGAATTAAAGCAAACCTACGTTCCAGTACGATTATTTTCTACTTCACGCAGGCAAAGCCACTGGCAAATGTTAGCCTGAATATTTCTTCACAGTATTTCTCGATTAATAAATCTTTGAACTTCAAAGGTTTTTACAAGTTCAATGACCTTAGTACCAAGTTGTGATCGACAGTACATGTTTTATTCATTTGTTTTTTTTTTTGTAAATTTGAATATTTTTTCGGAGTTCTGAATATTCCTTTGTGATGTATTTAATAATGTCAAAAGTTTTAAATAAAAATAGTAAAAAATAAGAGACTACCAAATGTATTAAATAAAAAAATTAAGTGTTCGTTGAAAGTACCTTGCTAATAAAAAATAGACAGTTATAATAACGACATTTACAACTGAATCATGGTAGATAACCATAGAATTTCTCGCCAAAGCGATGGTTGATTGATGTTTGTGGAAGTTGCTGAAAGGCTCTGGAATAGCGAACGTGTTCTAGAAGACAGACATTAGGAAGGCCTCCCACAAGGGATACTTACTGATGACCTGGTGGAGGCCCCGAGAATTAGCTTGATGCGAGAAATAACCAAAGAATTTCTTGCCAAAGGAATGAATGATGGATTTTTGTGGATTTTGCCGATAGATTGTGGAATCGCAAACGTGTGCTAGAAGACGGAACTTTGGAAGGCCTCCCACAAGGTATAATGATGACCTGGTGGAGGCCCCGAAATTGGCTAAATGCGAAAAGTAACCAAAAAATTTCTTGCCGAAGGAATGGTTGATGGATGTTTGTGGATGTTGCCGAAAGGTTCTGGAATAGCAAACTTGGGCCAGAAGACAGAACTTTGGAAGACTTCCCACAAGAGATACTGATAACCTGGTAAAGGCCCTGAGAATTAGCTAGATGCGAGAAGTAACCAAAGAATTTCTTGTCGAAGGGATGGTTCGTTTTCTAGCACACGTCGCCTTAAGGGATACTGATGAACTGGTGGAAGCCGAGAGAATTCGCTCAATGCCAGATGCAGAGGCCTGAACGATGTGGTTCAATCCTCGGAGAACGCGTATGAAATCTCAGCTATCAATCTCCTTGAAAAGTCAAGGAATTCAGTTGCTCCGGCCGAAAGAGGTTTAATTCAGTCGTCAATAAAATCAACGCTTTCACACCACTGTATGAAAATGTTTATAACAAGATAACACGATCCCATACACAACATCCGTTAACATAACAATAGGTATATCTACAAAAGCGAACATCTCGTCTTTACATAGTGACGGATTTCCAAGCCATATCGTGAGATATATATGCCCATTTTCCTGCCGTGTAATGAATTGCCAGCTGAGATTTATTAACATGACCACACGCTATGCCTTAACTGAGCTTAGAGTCAAACAATATTGATTTTGACTACATCTTAACTCGAGTTAAGATGCAGTCAGAATCAATATTGTTTTCTAAGTGAGTGTATTTGTTTGGATGGACCAAACAACTGCACTCACTCATCAACGTGGTATAAATATCATTCCCCCGTTAGAAGTTTATAAAGCGGAAAGTCCCTACTAATATCAGTTTGTTTGTTCGTTACGTTTCCTCGCCTAAATCGCTGAACCAATTTTGATGAGTTTTGGTACAAAGATAGATAGAGGTATTCTAGAGACAGTTAAAATTTTCATAGAGTGTGTACCTACATACTTCTATTGCCGCTATAACAACAAAGAAATAAAATAAAATTAAAAATGTACACACACGTAACGTGTTTTTTGTAGTTATGGTACGGAACCCTTCGTGTGAGAAAGTCTGATTCGCACTTGGGCGGTTCTTAAAACAACCTCCCAAATGCGAGTTCTTGACCGCGCCTGATAGTAAGAAATAGTAAAGGTCTACACATCCAAAATTATTCGTCGAGATAACTTGAAGCTTGATTTGATACCTTGAACCTTGATAGCTTGAATTATTCGTTGAGATAGTGTGAAAATATAAAAGTGTAACAACTGACTCAGTACAGTCTCAAATGAAATAAGTTTGGACTGTTTGAAGCAGCACTTAGCTTAGAATGTACATTTGACATTTAATGTAGTTCTTAGTTCTTGACGCTACTCAGACATTGTTTAAGTTGCAGCCACGAAAGAAGCGTTGTCATCTAATGTAGCGGAGAAAAGTAAAAACAACGCTTTTACTTTACTTCTCTTTCGTGCATGCGTGATTTTTATTTTTTACTAGCCGATTCAGCAAAAGCTGTTTTGCCATATAAATAAAAAAATAACCAACGACCTAATCAGACCTATAAATATACACAAAAAATTATAAAAATCGGTCAAGCCGTTTCGGAGGAGTTCCATAAAAAACACTGTGACACGAGATTTATAAGATTATCCAAGCGTTTTTTACTTTTCATTGGAACGCGTTTTTACCACTAACTCACCTGATGGTAAGCGATAATGCGGTCTAAGACGGAACACGCTTGCCTAGAACTAACCTAGAAAGAATTATTCACTCTTACTTAAAGATTCCCAGGTTGCAGCTATCTGCCTGTGTAAACTTAATTGCTAATCATTTAATCCTAATGAATACCAATGGTGCTGAATAAAGCGTGGCCGTCTACTAGGCACAAAATGTTTAAGGTTGCGTTTCCACAAGAGGAGGAAGGTGTAAGTTTAGAACCAATAGCATCACTCAAGCAGAGCGAGGCTTGCTAAATGAAGCGATTCTATTGGTTTCAAAAAAAATGCTACCCTCGCTACGCATACTTGCACATTTCTGGTGGAAACGCAGTCTAAGAGTACCATCGACTCGATAAGTAGAAAATAATTTATGCAATTTAGGGCGGATTTCACCAATGACACGGGTCACGATCAAGCTGCGTTCAACAGTTGTCAGTGTCAATATTCCATAGAAAATAATGACACTGACAGCTCGTATACGTGGTTCATATCAATGACGTATTATATATAGACAGTCATACACCAACATCGCGGCGCTTAAAAACAGCGAAAATACTAGATAGCTACTAATGCGCATGAAGAAAGGGATAGAAAATATGTCACCGTACCGCGGGATGAATGTTGCTAGAGGGAGATAAATATACATCTTCAGTTACGACAGGTTGGTGCGTAACTAAGCGCAATGTGGCCAAATTGGCTTCATTTCGTGTTGTCATTTCAGAGTGCGGACAACGTATCTATAGTTTTATATATCATTGGTTCATATGTTGATCGCGTTCAGTTTCAGATTGATGAAATCCGCCCTTAGTGTATTGCAGTGCAAAAACCAAACGAGAGTGGTTTAGCTTGGTAACATAAAAACCAGAAAATAATAAAACCCGTAATAATTTTTCACAAATCATCTGCCTAGCCTTTTCTCAACTATATTGGGGTCGGATTCCAGTCAAACCGGATTCAGCTGAATACCAGAATTTTACGTGGAGCGGCTACCTACCAGACCTCCACAACCCATTAACTGGTCAACACGGTACTCCTTGGCAAGACTGGAGTCAGATTTAAAGGCTTCTGACTATCCGTAACGACTGCCAAAGATCTACAAATGACAGCCGGGACCAACGGCTTAACGTGCTTTCCGAGGCACGGAGGAAACTCAATATGTTAAGATGGTCACAAATCCACAGACCAACTTTGACAAGCGTTGCTTAACCAGGAAGATCGACCTGTGCGGCTGTTAAGGTTTAGCCACGAGCTCCTCCCTCAGATTGATGAAAGCCGCTCTTAGTATATTCCAATGCTAAACGCAAACGAGAGCGATTTAGCTTGGTAAAATAAAAACCAAAAAATAATAAAAGCCGTAATAATTTTTCACAAAATTACTCATTTAATTAAGATGAGATGAGATCAGTTAAGAACTCAATCCGTTGTTTTAAAAGCCCCAAAAAGTTACTTAGTCCAAATTAAAGGATTCGCGGCCCAGCGATTAAAAATGTCTACTAAGTTTCTGTTAGAAGCGTGCCATGTCTGTCATTACATAGTTTTACAATTTTTTTATTATATAACTTTTATAATTTTTTTATTATTTAACTAATTGTACACCGATAAAAACAAAAAAAAAAACTACAAACTGAAGCACTTATGTACAATGGGCGGCCGTATCGCATTTGCGATCTCTTCCAGGCAACCTGGAATGGACTTCATTTACTTCGTTTCGATATTATTTTATTTTACACGCCTTTGAGATCTGATTTTTACAACTCGTAGAGAAAAGGATTGGAAATAAACCAATATAAAAACCTGTACAAATAAATACATACCTAATTATAACAAAAAACTCATAAAAATTAGTAATAAGATCACTTACATTGGTCCTTTTTTTCGTGCTACACAGGCAGCCCACTCTGAAAAGCTGCTTTAGTGCCGACGAAGTTTGTAGGTCTTCTACAGATTGTACTTCGGAGAGTGTGCCCAAGAACTCCACGACCTCCTCTCACCAGCCCCCTTCTACCATTGGACATCCAGACACACTGCAACTTACCATCCCTTCCAAGTTGCTATTCCACCAATTCGCTACTAAGCGCTTCCTAGCTTCTTTCATAATGCGCGCAGCAAATGAGTGGAACTCTCTGCCTGCGTCATGTTTCCGAACGCTTACAACCCTAATCTTTTCAAAGTTAGAGTGGACAGGCTACTTCTGGGTAAGCTCGCTTCATCGTAGACTTTGTCTCCGTCATCTCTGACCCTGGGCTAGAGTCAAGAGCAAACCCATCACAAATAAAAAAAAGAAGCAGCTACTCGCGTCATCCTGGACTGCGAGGCCGTGACTTTTCAACGTGTATAAATGCACGAAACTGTGAGATTGCTCCGCATGTGAAAGCCCCCAGGAAGCTTCTTAGCTTAGTGGAGGTAGGCTGGCTATATTAGCCTTAACGCACTACGGACCAAATGGGAGTTTGGATAACAGTGTTTTTTCTTCGTATAAAAAACCGGCCAAGTGCGAGGCGGACTCGAAAACGAAGGGTTCCATACTCTGGTACCCTTATTTCTTATTATTTGTACACAATCTGTGAAAATTTTAACTTTCTACATAATACGGTTCTTGAGATACAGCACGCTTACTGACAGACGAATGGATGGACGGACGGCCGGACAGCGGAGGCTTAGTAATAGGGTTCCGTTGGTTACCCTTTGGGTACGGAACCCTAATTAAAAAAGGATATAAACCAAAAGTAAACGAAATCATTGTCAAGCTAAAATATATTTGACACTAAAAATCACTCAAAAATTATCTTTGTACTTTCAACAGTACAAATTTGTAACAATCGAGTCAATTTTCGTAGTACCAAATCACTCTGGGTTACTTTAGAAACCCGAAAATCCTTGATTTGTGAGAGATACCTTCAGCCTTAATTTAAGATCAAGTTAACATCAATCCTCGGTTATCCATTATTAAAATGAGAGGATTATCTTAGAAAAGTCTCTTTAAAATAACAGGTAAATCGGTGTGAAGTCACATCTAGCACTGTTAAGTATGTGCATTGAGGACATAACTGTTGGCAACACAGCAGTAGTAGAACCACACTGAAACAATAAAAATGATAACATTTCATAGACGGTAGAATTGTAGTCGTCTAAGCCTATGCGCGCGCTGGTGACTTTTGTCACCGTGACAGTACGTTTCTCTCTTTCGCAATAATTGTGAAGTGCAACAGAGAGATAATTATACACTGTCTGTCACATTAACAAAAGTCACCAGTGCGAGGCTAGCCTTACACAGGAAGCCCACTTCATCTATCATTTGACTAATCACTACACATTCATTAAAAAAATGATATTATTAAACATTTTAATGATTAAATGGTAGGGCTTGCGCGTCCCGATGGACCTTAGGTCATCACCTAGGGTGATGGGTCAGACAAAGAGAGATACAATCCGCAAGGCAGTTTTGTGGCGAACTGTTGGGCAGTAGCGACTACTCGAACCTAATCTCCCGGGAGAAGTCTTGTGCTAATCTCCGACTTGCCTTTATTGGCTGACCAGAGTGAACACTGACGAGGAACAGAGCTCCTACCTCTTTCTTGCCGGCTGGTCTGAGTGGAGATTCGCTAGAGCAAACGTGCTCGGGAGAAGTATGTATAATCCAGTAAGATGCTGGCAAGGATCTTGACCGGGATTGTCCTGATAGCAGTGGTATAGGTACCTATTCACTCCTCTAGCACCTCAGGCTATGTTGCCACCTTGGCGTAACGTCACTTTGTGTTAGCGACCGTTTTCGGGGGCCTTTAAAAGCCGTGTATATTGTTAGTGGTCAAGCAGGAGCCAATAGTTCTTCTATAATAAACGATTATCAGTCCACTAAACTACCCAAACTCATAGCTTTTCATTTTTACTTTCCACATTCTGCAATAGTACTGCTCCAACCGGGGATTGTCCTTGGGAATACTCTCACAGTACGTACAGGGATAATCGCCGGTTGGTGCCCCAATACATTTGAAATGTCTAATGGGGCCTCTGCGAGTTTGGTTTCGGCACCTCGTACGCCTACCAAAGGACCGAGTCTCCAGGGACCCGAGAAAGTAAAAAAAAAGCAGTCCGAGCCTTGTATTCCAAGGACGCTGCTGAATGGAACGGCGACATTGTTTTAATACGTAAACATTATTAACAGGTTGTTTCATAATTCTTATGCATCATTTTGATTGATTCTATCATCTTAATGAATAAAAAAATAATCGCGTCTAGAGGTAGTTTTTGTGGGGTGCCTTTGTAAGATGATTAAAACAGCACCGTTTATTTAACAGAAAGAATTATAGTTAAAACAGCATCCCAATTAGCTATACTAAACAACAAAGTAATGTGACGATTTAAGTGTTTTTTTCTGCCGTAACCAATTAATTTGAGATTTTTACGTACCTTTGCTAAAAACGTAACTAAATTTTATTTTATTTAGACATTGGAATTTCCAACTTTAGTTCAAGACTTAACCTCAGAAGCAGTTTTTAGGGCTCTGTATCAAAATGGTAAACCATTATGATATGACTAAATCTGTCCATCTGTCACAGCTGGATGGATATCTCAAGAACTACTTATTAATGATATCAACTTGAAATTTGATTGAATAGTTAACTATTTTGCAAATATGAAAGAAATAAAAATGTAGTTTTTATTTTGCAAAAGCGACTGAAAGGGATTCTTAAAAATCGAATTGAAGTATATTAGCCCTGTTCGTAGGGTATCATATGAAAGAGTGCTACTTACACATTCTCAAATTATTTTTTTTTTTATGCGAATGATTTTCGATTTTCAATGTGTTTGGCAGGCTGTCGTTGCTTAATCCACCCAGCGAATCATAGCTGACGTTCACAGAGCTCCATGATAAAACTCTCTTAACCATTTTACAAGTTATCGCCCGCAAGGAACTTGGTCATGGAAGTTTGTCGCTGGCTCGTGAACCATTTTGTTTTCATCAAATCGGCCTCGAGACTGCTTTTGTGTTTTTCGATAATCCTCATAGTTTCGATTTTGGCCATACAGGCACACTTAAAAAAGACACACTGTATATTAGCACGCCTCAGACACAAAATAAAAACAACTTACACAGTAAATAGGCCACCATTACTATGGAACAGAATCCTGCACTTAACCAGTCCAGATCGCCAAACGCGCATTTCCCGGTATTTCCGTACATACACTCCATAGTAATTATGGTAAGCAGAAGAAATCCAATGACTATATTTAAAAATACAAGCCACACGAACATTTGCGCAAAGCCTTCTTGGTCCTGTAAAAAGAAATGCGCGATTAAATAATATACTTACAACTCATTCATACTCACACTCCTTCTCTTTTCTTGCGGTAAGATTGTGGAACTCACCCCCATCTAACACACGAGAAAGTAAAAATATTTCTATTTTCAAAAAAGCTGTCAAAGAGCACTATATCTCTTCTATACTATAATGTTATATTAAAGGTATGTACCGCGTGTATCTGACATCGACGCACAAACGATTTCCATGGGTTTCCAGGGATTTCCAGGGCATGATTCTGGACACCCTAGACTTAGAATTTTTCTTCGGCTTTTTTCTCATTTTTTTAAGGGTTTTTTTTACTTAAGACTGCTCAGAATCGTTATTCTGACCTAACCCAATGAGATTTTTAATAAAAAAATAATTAATTAACTACTTTCACTAAAAAGAGCAATCTGAATAAAACCACAAATAGATATCAGCTCAGCTGAGCTGATACCTATTTGTGGTACTCTTGAAAAAAATGAGAAAAGAACCGACGAAAAATTCCAACACTGGGGTGTCCAGAAGCCATGGAAATTGTTTGTGCGTCGATGTCAGATACACGCGGTATTATTTTATTATACTATGTATTTATTTCTTTCTTTCTTTATTTTAATGTATTTATTAGTAGATAATAATTAATAGTATGTTTAAGTTAAATTAGTTAAGTCTATTTTTAGTTTTTTTCTTTGTTTCTACACACTGTGTCTATGTTTCTTTTCCTACTCTCCTGTCACAGGTCTGTTGGAAGAAATTTAATTTGAAATAAGCAGTACCTTTGTACGCTTTTTTCTGTATACATTTTTCTTTTTTTTTAATTTCTTGTGTGTACATAAATAAATAAATACTTACACTTTTTAAATAGAGAATATTAAATAAAAACTTTTTTGTTTTTTTTTTTTTGAATATATAAAAATAAATAATTTAATTTTGCCAAGAAACTTACAGATAATAACAAGGTTAAAAGTAATACTTAATAAAACTCATAATTTAAAATTTCAAATCTTAATATATATAAATCTCGTGTCACAATGTTTGTCCTCAATGGACTCCTAAACCACTTAACCGATTATAATAAAATTCGCACACCATGTGCAGTTCGATCCAACTTGAGAGATAGGATAGTTTAAATCTCAATTTTTTTGTTGCAATATTATTTAGGAGCGGAAAATGTGACGCAGACGAAGTTGCGCGGGACAGCTAGTTACATATATGAATGGGCTGGTTGGTAGAAGAGAACTAACCAGGTAAAATACAACCGACTTCCGAATATAAAAAAAACCACTAAAAAGTATCAAATTACGTTCGCAGTCAGAATACGAAATCGGGGAAATATCGGAGTTAAAATACGAAGAAATAACCAAAAACAACGACTTCCCCAGTAAAAGTTATTTAAATATATTTATATATTTTTTTTTACTTTTTAATGGTACCTCACACCTAACAAAACCACTGGAATGTCACAGGACAGCAAAACACGCAATTTCGTTTACTTGAATGATAAAATATGTCGTCCAAGTAAACGAATTCCAGCTATTTCGATTTAAAAACCAAACTACAAAACCGATTTTGATGAAATTTCTATGGGACCAATCGAAAAGTACATCGTTTCACATGAAAACAAGATTTTTTCGTCACAAATCGGTTCATAAATGACGGAGTTATTAGGTAATAAACATTAAAACCGGACAAGTGCAAGTCGGACTCGCCCACCGAGGGTTCTGTACAAATTTGTAGGTACCATTATTATAGTATTAAGTAAAATAAAGACTATAATATTATCACAAATGTATAGTTTTATAATTATATATAAGACGATAAGTGGTATTACTTGCCAAATTTCATATTTCTAGGTCAACGGAAAATATCCTTTAATTTTTGATTCCCTCAAGGGAATTTTGTTTTGATTGTCGAAATATTTACGTTTTTTGCAGCATAAACGGCCGCATCTTTTTTTTACGTTAACTTAGAAGTTACAATTTTTCAAAGCTTCAAGAAACTTGAGTACGTGGTTTTGATTTCGTAAAATCCGATACCTCTACGCGGTTATGAGATATAGGGTCGTGACAGACAGTCGGACGGACGGACAACAAAGTGATCCTGTAAGGGTTCCATTTATTCCTTTTGAGGTTTGGAACCCTTAAAATATACAACTGAATAAGGCAGGACTGACGCAACATTCGCGTGCCGCACTACAAGCTCGGTTCGTGCACGCCCTGCATCCACACTGATGAAATGCTCCTTTCTCGTTACATTGCATGTTACTTTTCATTAGTCTGTACCCAGCATTAGGATAACTAGATCCGCAGGGGTAGATTGCTCTTCCGGTTGGTTTTTTCCCATGGCCAAACTTAATGTAGCTCTATCGCGTGTTAAAAACCCTAGCACCTTTCTTTAACAACATGTACAGAGAAGCGTTATCATCTAAATGTTTTTCTTAACGAAAAATTATTGGGGCTGGTCGGCATTTTGAACAGAAGAGGCGAAACAGCCAGCGTCTTGCATAACACTCTTCCAAGTTCCTAATGCTAAGAGGAGTCTAGGAGATATTGATTGTTCGTATGAACAATCAATATCTAGCATTGCTAGACATCTCTACGATAAGATATACATCTTATCTTAGAGATCTTACCTAACGACAACATATTACTTTCCGACATGCCTAAACGCGAACGAAGTCGCGGGCAACAGCTAGTTAGGATGATAAAATAGTGTAATCGTCATCATCATCATCCATAGGCCACTTGGCCCACTGCTGAGCATAGGCCTTTTTTTCTGGTGCCAATCCCCACACTCAGCCAGCCTCATCCAGGTTCAATTGTAATATTTAACTGCCTTCGTGGTGGAGTGGTTTAGGCGTTTGCCTTGTGACGCGGTGGTCGCGGTTTCGATTCCCACGGGAAGCATACTTTAAAGTTGTTTCCAGTTTAGCTAGGACATTGCAGGCTTGAATCACCTGATTGTCTGATAAAAAGATGATTCCGTGCTTCAGAAGGTACGTATAAGCCGGTGGTCCCAGCCGCCAAGTAGCAATCTTCAAATAAACCATGTCACAGGACCTTGAGGTAGTTTAGAAACTCTGACACTAGGGTGTAAGGGTCGTTAGATCATACTTAAAAAAAATAAAAAAATACTGCCTATACGATAAAATAAGAAGTGTAATACTTACCGATAAAGTGGAAAACATTAACGCCAGCCCCGCAAACATAAAGACAAAGGACACAAAGGTAATACTCGCTGCAATTAGATTGTCTATATTCGACTTAACTTCGCCGGGAGCTGAAATCAAATAAAAATAAAATAAATTGTCGCAATATTCGAGAGCGTATACAATTTTTAAACGAAGATAGGACAGTAAAATAAAACATTGGCAATACTACCCCAACTCCAACCCCAACGCTAACTATATCGGTATCGCCTTCCAGTATAACCCCAAACATTGAAACACCATCTTTAATCATTCTAAATAGATGTTGATGATCCATCCGTAGCTGTGGATGGATGGAGAGGGAGAGGAAGGCCAAAGAAAAGATGGATGGATTGTGTAAGGAGCGATATGAAAGAAATGGGATAGTTTGACGCCTGATAGGGCAAGGTGGAAGGAAAAAACGTGTTGCGCGGACCCCAAGTAACTTGGGATAAGGGCAGGAAGATGATGATAGAATAGAATAGAATACTCTTTATTATGTACACCATTTAAGTTACAGAAAAAATAGATGACGAAAACATTACATAGGGTGACACAATGGACGGCCTTATCGCTAAGAGCGATCTTTTCAAGACAACCTTTGGATGGATTTCAAAGAGAAAGGAAATACAGTACTATAGGTAGTCTTAGGTGTACGATTTAAATGAATAAATACATCATAGATAAATAAATACAATTATAATTTTGAATCAAAAAGCATAGAGCCCAAGTAAAAACGATCATAGAGAAAGGTAATGATGTGATCCTAAATAGATAATCGTTTATTTGGTACAAAAATAGAAAACACAACACACAAAAACATTAGTTTAAAACTAGTAAATGCAAATATTAAAAATGAACACACATTAAAAAGAAAAACACAACACTATGTTTATGGTAATCTATGTTAGAAGTGCCAAACTTCCCACCTACTTAAAATACATGTAGGATTTTTTATTTAAAACGCATCAAAATTTTTAACGAGTGATGGATATGTGAACGCAGCGATGAGTGAATGAGAGTATATGTGTGTGAAAGGGAAGGGGAGAACATTAGAAAAAAAGGACATTGTAAATTATTAAGGTGGAAGCGCCAGGGTAGCCCGCGAAATTCAAATAATTTTATGTTTTTTGCAATTTTCCGGTCAGTGTGAAGCTGAATATTGAACAAAATATAATTCGCGCCCGTAACGCATATTTATCTAAAGAATTATACCCATTTTAATTATCAATATAACCCTCTAAGCTCATACAACTCGATTGAATGACTTTTTCACGAAATAACATTCAATCGAGTTCTATGAACTTAGAGAGTTATATTGATAATTAAAATGGGTAAGTATAATGGATTGCAAATAAACATAAAAAATTGAATTTCGCGGGCTTTCCTGGAGCTTCCACCTTAAGAAGTTTTAAGAATAAACAAGGATTTCAAGAAGTGAAGCGCTTTTATTTGGGTCTATCACATCCCCTACCACACCTCCTACATATATTTGAATATGAAAAAGACCCTTGTGTGGTGCGTGTCTGTTAGTTGCTCCAAACGGGAGCAACTTTCAGCTCAGCATGTGCTAGGCATATGACCTACCTGACGCTGTTATTCAGCTGGATCCTAGTAGTGACATACAGGCGTCGAACAGGTGCAGTCTTCGAGAGTCGTTACAGATTTTCTGGCTTCCCGTTAAAAGCCAGAAAATCTGACATCAGTCTTGCCAAGAGATATCGTTCACAGTGTTGTAATTGATGGAGATAAGTAAAAAACAGTAAATTCATACTTTCTTTTTTGGATGGGAAATCGTAAAATGAATCCCTTCACTCCAGGCGGAGCGGAAGAGCGTGACGGACTCTTGCTGACTAAAACCCACCCGCGTTCCAGGGCCGCGGCAACTCATTTGTACAATTCCCTTACAGCAAACTCATACTTACTAGTGAAATTTGAAGCATTTTGATACACCGTAATCAATTGTTCGACGTTGAAATCTGTCCTTTGTTCGAGGACGCCAAGAGTTAGGGCTCCCGTTGACTACAACAAACATGAATGGTATTAGAATGACAATGTAATCTTCCATAGACTAATAATTTGCTGATTGAAACTCATCTTCACGTCCAATGTCAGTCCCAGATCTATAATTTTACTATCGCACTACAGGGGGACAACTGATATGTGGTAATCGTAGTTGTACTGAATGGGCGTTCGAGAACGAGCAAAAGTGATGGTTTTGCAATAAGTGGGCGACTTCACTCCATTGTACCACCATATCGAAATCCCTTTGAATCGCCTTACAATATTGTACGCTAATAATCCCCAAAAATAATTTCAGGGCATCAGCGAATATAAGTCACCGTATCAGCCCGAGGATACTACCCTGACTCACACCGGCCCAAGTTCCAAATGTCTCAGACGTGATGCGTGAGAATGTGTGTTATAATGTTTTCGAATTTCAGAGTTGTACATACATTTCTAAATTGATGAATTTTAATCTTGGAAATTTAAATAATGTTGTGAAATTGAATTTATTACATACCGCGTGTATCTGACATCGACGCACAAACGATTTCCATGGGTCCAGGGCATGATTCTGGACCCCCCAGTGTTGGAATTTTTCATCGGTTTTTTTCTCATTTTTTTCAAGAGTACCACAAATAGGTATCAGCTCAGCTGAGCTGATATCTATTTGTGGTCTAATTCAGATTGCTATTTTTAGTGACAGTAGTTAATTAATAATTTTTTTATTAAAAATCTCATTGGGTTAGGTCAGAATAACGATTATGAGCAGTCTAAAGTAAAAAAACCCTTGAAAACATGAGAAAAAAGCCGACGAAAAATTCTAAGTCTAAGGTGTCCAGAATCATGCCCTGGACCCATGGAAATCGTTTGTGCGTCGATGTCAGATCCACGCGGTATAATAATATGTATTCGGTATTCATCATCGTTTGTGTATTTGTTTTTAATTTTTATGTTTAAGACTTGAACGTACTGAAGACGGTCAGAGAAATTCCTTGCGAAAAGTTGAAGCAGCTTTGTGGTAAATTCTGTCGTAGATTTTCTTTAAAAATAAAACATTTCTTTTGACTCAGTCAAACGCCTTTTTAACTTCAGTCGAAATATACTACGTCGATTTGCTTGCTTGCTTTTGTCAATCTCTGTGACAGCAAAATCTAAAAAGATAAACATTATAATAATGCTAGTCTAGGCTAATCCCAACTATAACTGTGTCCTTTTGTGCCTATCAGCCTATCTTTGTGCTAGACAGCACAGAGACAGCTTAATAAGGAGGGAAGTGGAAATTAATTTTCAAACTCCTCCACAGCGGGGTTAAAATGGCCACTTTATTAGAATCAGAAAGCAAATCACGTACACTGACAATTTTTTCGAATGAAACTTGAACTGCGTTAGCATTAAAGATGAAGTTTACAAATAGTTGTGTGATAAATTATGATTCTACGATTCTCCTAAAGTGGCTTTTTCAGCCTCCCTGTCCTGCTATTATTAGTTTCATAGCGGTATCAAAGACAGTTGAATGGTGTCTTCGCCATCAACTTCATTTCCTTGACGCTTCTCTTGTGTTCCTCACTGATGATTCTGCTTTTCAAAAATTGTAGTGGTTAGGTATAATGTAGCGAGATTGTCCCATAAAACAGTTATTATCGGAAATATAAAGATGGGTAACCGCCGAAATGGTAATTAGCGGCCTAGTTCATTTTGCGCTTGTCTTTAAATATCTTTTTCACGGTTCAAAGTATATGTCGTGGATAAAGATTTCATTTAATAATTAGTTGCTGATTTGAGTATTGTAGTAGTGGGTGCACGTGGACAGACTCGTATTGGAGAGTGGGGACTTTGCCGAGCGCACTTTGGCTCGAGACACCGACTAGGACACTCGTCCAGAACGAAACTGTCGGTTTACCTATTTTAATTAAATTAAACTACTTCTTCTCCACAGCTAAAACACTAGGAAGTGGTAACGGGCGGGCGTTTTGGGGGACTATTTGTAAGTTTTGACGTTCAAAAGTACTAGCACTCAGCCACAGTTAATAAAGAGAGCTTAGTACTGTATTGAGTGTTTTATTCTACAATGATCCTGATACCACCGAACCCAGACGATGATGGCGCTATCGCTCAGCCGTCGCCGACGCCTACATATACAACATAAATCCAATCTATCTATCTATCTATCTATATCTATCTATCTATCTATATACTTATAATAAATCTGTAGAGAGGTCAATTCTGTACATGAAATATATTTCCAAAATAACTATCAGGGGGTGATTAGGGATCGATACTGATGCCAAAAATGCAATCAGTACAATTTTTGTCTGTCTGTCTGTCTGTCTGTCTGTCTGTCTGTATAACCGTTATAGAAACAAAAACTACTCGACGGATTTTAATGAAACTTGGTACAATTATTATTCATACTCCTGAGCAGGTTATAGTATACTTTTCATCACGCTGCAATCAATAGGAGCAGGGCAGTGAAGGGAAATGTTAGGAAAACGGGAGAAGTTACTCCATTTTTTAAGCTTCCGTCGCGTTTGCAACCTTAATGGTGAAAGCTACACAGAAATCATGTATGACTGAAATGTTCTCCTTAAAATTATATAAAAAATATCCAACGACAGCATAGTTATGTCTATCTTTTATGATTGACGAAGAATAACACGTGTAACTCCCGATAGCTTAGCAGTTCGAAGCTTTCTGATTGTATTTGTCTACTCTTACGTTTATAAAACTCTCAGTCGTCCCTAATTAACATTAATAAAAGTTAACATTATTAACTATTCCATAAAAAAAGAATCATAGAAATCGGTATAGAAACACCAAAGTTATACATAACAAAAAACGCTAATAATAAGCCATCGCGCGTGAATACTGAATCATGCTATAAGGATTATTTTTGTGGTCGCGAACGCACAGGCAGGCGGCTAGCTTGGTGCCTAGAGGCTAGCGAGTAGCTTCGGAAAACGGCTTACGACAGTTTGCAATATCCTTTAATAATTATAATGTCGAGGGGAAGATGGTTATAATTTCGCTTTACACCAAACGAGTAATTTTATAAATGTGAAAGTTTGGTTGTTTGTTACTCAATCACGCCAGAACGGCTTAACGGATCTTAATGAAATTTAGAACAAAGACAGATTATAGTCTGGAATAGCACATACGCTACTTTCCATCCCGGGAATATGTTCCCTAGGGATCACGCGGGCGAAGCCGCTGGCAGAAGCTAGTTAGTAATAAACACGTTTCAAAACATCATTGAGTTAAAATCCGCTCGACCACGTCTTCCCTTTGAATTGACGTCGAATCGAATGTCACAAATCAATTCGTAACAGATGTAGGGACTCCCACGCTACCCCAATATCAATTAAATCAACATATATTTATATACTTTGATATATAAGCAGCTTTATTGTGGCTAAGCCGTTTAACATTGGTATAATCGGGATCGTAACAAAAAGTCGTAGAGAATGTAGAATGCTTCAACGCACACGACCAAACGATTATTCCATAAATGGTTGTTTTGATCTATGGATTAGCTGGCGATTTGTTGAAACTGGGTTCTACTTTTCTCATAGGACTACCTTTATATCCGAAACTAGTGAGCCTAAAATTAATTACTTGTCATTTTTTGTCATTTTTTTTTAATAACTTCACAACTGTTTATTTTAAAATTGTGAAAAAAATATAATTAAAACCCACCCCCTTTCATTTGACTGTTTGAAAAACTTTTTTGAAATGTTCTAGTTTGGCCCCCAACTATTCACACGATACAGTTTGAAAAACTTTTTTGAAATGTTCTAGTTTGACCCCCAAAACGTTTATCTCGCGTCCGTATTTGGGTCACCAAAGTCCATAATGTGAATCATATCTCTACAGAATCGTTCCAGTAGATACAAAGAAAACTGGTTGTATAGACGAACAGTCGGACAGACAGACAGACACCCGAGTGACCCTATAAGGGTTCCGTTTGTAACGGAAGTTCGGATACCTAAAAAGTTTAGTTGCTATTGAACGAGGTTGCATGCGCGTCTGAAAAACATACAATAGGTTTTAGAATCATTCTCTGGGCTCTCGCTCAGTCGGTGACTGGGTAATTGGTCGGTTGGGGGCCGATTCACCCGCGTCCGTAGGAGAATACCCTTCAGCGAATCCCTACACGTGGTCCCCGGGTGGTGCTAAACAGGTGACACTTACCGCCTCCGTGGTCTAGTGGTTATACCACCTGATTCCCGTAGGTCCCGGGTTCGATTCCCAGCGGGGGCAAATTTTTTGCTCGGTTTGGTTGGTGGTAGGACTTCTTCTAAGTCCGCCTGGCAAGCTACCACCATCATGTCTAAGTCTGTCGCCATAACAACAATGTTAACAGCATTGTTGTGTTCCGGCAGTTAGAGGTATGATAGCCAGTTCCTCTGTTTAAGAGAATTCCGGGTGAAACTCGCTTCCATCTTCAGCCTAATCATCACTTTCCATCAGGTGAGATTTGGGCCAAGAGTTTCCCAGTTTTATATAAAAAAAAAAAAATATTGCCTTCAGTCCATTCTAGTCCTCTTATTTTTGGAGTAATCAATATTTATAAATTCATCACATTTAAACGAATGCACTCATTATCAGTTACCTTTGGCACAAATCGACTATACCCGTTCCATTTAATTTTTAAGCCACACCATTGCGATTTACTGCATAACAACCATGAAATATTATATGTGGAAATATTATAAAATCACATTTTGGAAAAATAAAACAGTTGGCAGATACGAGAACAAAGGAGACGACAAATCATCAATTTCTGGTTTACTTTAAAACCTATACACCTGCCTAACCCTACAAGGATAACCGGTGTGAACTTAACATTATAATAATACAAGTTATGTAGTTCAACATACTCACGAACAGTTGCGGTTGCGGTGCGTCGAGGACACGCGGTAGTTTGGGATTAAGCGCGAAACGCCCGCCATATTGCTTTTTAGTACCAACATAACAAAATTACCTACATACATTTATGTAGTTTCGCGCGAAATGTATCGGAACTTTGTGTTATCCGGTTTATGCGAATACATTATGTATGACTGCTCGCTAAATATTTTGTGTTTAAAAGTAAATATATGTGGTTGGGAAGATATATCCCAAAACCTAGTTTGCTGAAATTAAGTACTTCTGGAGCCCCTAACGTATGAATTCCATCCTGTATTTTTTTCTGATTGTACTTTTCGACCTTTCTTTCGTGTGGGCAGTAAGGTTTAACGACCCCACACATCCTAGTGTCAGAGTTTCTAAACCACCTCAAAGGCCTATGACATGGTTTATTTGACGACTGCTACTTGGCAGACTACCGGCTTATACGTGGCTTCCACAATCAGGTGATTCAAGCCTGCAATGTCCTAGCAAAACTGGCAAACAACTTTACAAAGTATGCTTCCCGTGGGAATCGAACTCACGACCACCGGGTCACAAGGCAAACACCTAAACCACTCGACCTCAGAGGCAGTTACGGAGATAGTTTTCGACCAAAAATATCAAATTTGTTTATTTCTTTAGACTAGCTGACCCGCGCAACTTCGTCTGCGTCACGTTTTTCCATTATTGCTCCGCTCCTATTCATCTTAGCGTGAAGCCTATAACCTTTCTCGATAAATGGGCTATCTAACACTGAAAGAATTTTTCGAATCGGTCCAGTAGTTTCGGAGCCTATTCAATTCAAACAAACAAACAAATCTTTCCTCTTTATAATATTATTACTAGCTAACCCGCGCAACTTCGTTTGCGTCACATTATACATTAATAAAATGACTTTTAAAAGATAAGGGTTGGTGATAGAAAAGTAAAAATTTAGGGTTGTATGTATTTTTTAATGCCACATTATAGAAAAATAAAAATTGTTCAAAAATTAAAAAAAAATGTTAGGGGTGGACATGGACAACCCTTATCACTTAGGGGTATGAAAAATAGATAGTAGCCGATTCTCAGACCTACTGAATATGCATATAAAATTTGTTAAAAATCGGTAAAACCGTTTCGGAGGAGTAAGGTAACTAACATTGTGACACAAGAATTTTATATATTATTATAAGAAGATTATAGTGTAGATGAAGAAACGACTTCTGTAAAAGGTTGTGAACAAACAAACAGACTATGCTATCAACGAACTCCTCGTTGATAGTCGCATAGTTGTAACCGTCGAACGATAGTGATGGAGTATCCGACTCTTACTGAATAAAACCCATGTTATTTGCGTTCTAGGCCCACTTTTTCGAACACATTCCGCAACACTGTTTGAACCCTGAATTTTATGTTCGATCCCCTCTTCCATGTGATTGTACTTTCAATTTACTAACAGGTACATTTCTGTTTTGTGCTATCATTCAAGACATGATGTTTGGACAGAGAGTGAAGAGAATTTTTGGGGGCCGAGTCACCCGCGTCCGTAGGAGAATACCCTTCAGCGAATCCCTACACGTGGTCCCCGGGTGGTGCTAAACAGGTGACACTAACCGCCTCCGTGGTCTCGTGGTTATACCACCTGATTCAGACCCAGAGGTCCCGGGTTCGATTCCCAGCGGGGGCAAATTTTTTGCTCGGTTTTGTTGGTGGTAGGACTTGTTCTAAGTCCGCCTGGCAAGCTACCACCATTATGTCTAAGTCTGTCGCCATAACAACAATGTTAACAGCATTGTTGTGTTCCGGCAGTTAGAGGTATGATAGCCAGTTCCTCTGTGTAAAAGGATTCCGGGTGAAACTCGCTTCCATCTTCGGCCTAATCATCACTTTCCATCAGGTGAGATTTAGGCCAAGAGTTTCCCCGTTTTGTATAAAAAAAAAAAAAAAGAATGATGTGGCAAAAAAAATCCTGGGTGTTTTAAAGAGTAATGTTATTAAGAGCAGAGTTAGATGGGATACTCACTATGGCCAAAACTGCTATGAGCACCATCCCGACTCGAATGGAAGCCACTCCACAGCAGGATTCCACTTCAGGAAAAATCTCACACATGATGGCGAATTTATCTTCTCATTTCAATGCCAAAACTGTTATTTTCCATCAATTTACCACATTGCAAAAGTAATTTTGAAGGTTAATGTAAATAAATATAATTATATTTTCGTTCGTCAAGTATGCTGAGCCATGACACTGATGACATAATTTAAAAAAATCCTGTCACCATAGATATACCACAGAGAAAGGAATTACACAATGGATGTCCGTACTGCAAACCACAAACTTTAACGTACAATCAAGAAATACAGTAAAACTTAAATTCTGCTCCAATAATTCAGCTCGAAAAACTATGTACATCAGAACGTTCGGCCAGTCGAGATAGGGAGCTGGCTGCTACTCCAGTTTTTAGTGACGATTATGTGACGCATAAAGATGCCAGCCAAAGAATTTGTGACAGAACGGATCGAAAGTTAGAAGCATTTATTTATGGCCGAACGAACTGATATCAGGACGTTCGGCCAACCTGAATCTCCATAATTGAGGACCTCAGAGAAACTGTTACTGAATAAAGATTTAGTGACGATTTGGTGACAAACAACCAATGCTTTAGTTTTACTCGTAATTCCACCGGATAAAAGTAAAATGAATTTTGGTTCCTGGAACATCAGGACGTTCGGCCAACGTAATCTCCATAACTGAGGACCTGAGAGAAACCGTTAATGAATAAAGATTTAGTGACGAGACTGAAACTAATTATTATTGCTTTATTTTTTTTTGTGACGGCTCCTTTAAATAGTAAAATGAGAATTTAACATATAACCTCAAAACATTGGGATTATCGATTCCTCCACAAGGAAGAAGCCAAGAGAAACCGATAATGAATAAAGATTTAGTGACGAGACTGAAACTAATTATTACTGCTTTATTTTTTTTTGTGACGGCCCCTTTAAATAGTAAAATGTAAATTTAACATATAACCTCAAAACATTGGGATTATCGATTCCTCCACAAGGAAGAAAGCTTGAGAGACCGTTAATCAATAAAGATTTAGTGACGACACTGAAACGAACTTTTATTGTTTTATTTTTTTTTTGTGACGGCCCCTTTAAATAGTAAATTGAATATTTAACATTATAACCTCAAAACATTGGGATTATCGATTACTCCCCAATGAAGAAGCCTAGACGACTCGTAAAACCCCTGATGTGTTATAGATTTTCAGTTTCAGTGCAATGGTGTCAGTATTTTTGTTGATTCAAGATTAATCTATAAAAATGCACTATGGCGGATGGCGACTGAAATAGGGTGACCATGTATTCCAATGAAACAAGTATTTATCGAGTAGGTACTTTTTTATCTACTGAATGAAGCATATCACGTCGAAATAGTTATAAGGTGACGATGTAGGTATTGCAACAAAATAAATAGATACGTGGACGGAGGAATATGAGGAGTGCAGATAACTAAAATTGCATTAGAAATAAAAAAAAATATAAAAAAACATTACACACACACCATGCGTTTTGATGTGGCCTCTTTGCTTCTACTTTTTATTATTTTTCTGTGTCTGTCACTATCACATGAATAAAAAAAAATGAAACTATCGATCGAATTTCGACCAATAGGACACCACTAGTTTTCTTATCAATTTCTGCTATAGTACCTACCAAGGGATCTCTGCACCCGCGTGGAATGCGTTCCTTCCCCCGCAACTTTCCGGCGCCTTACTGTCTCTCGCTCGCCAAGTCGCCAGTCATGTCACTAGTGTGATGTCATCGAGGTCAGGTGCAGAGATCCTTTGGTACTATAATAGAACCACACAGGACTATCGAAAATGGGTAGCTTAAGTTCTGGCTGACCTTACCGGAAAGAAAGCCGTGATGTTGTCGACTAGTATTTTTAAGAGTTCATTTGGTGTAGTTATTGTATTATCTTACTGTGGTTCATCTATAGAAATGTTATTTTATTTTAAAAATGTGTAATCTAGTTTATCAAACTAGTAATAATATTGTCGGGCCACCACCGAAAGAAATCCGATTTGACAAGTTTCAAGTCAGTCACCGAGCAATAAACACAAGAAGCTGTCAAATCGATCTATCTTCTGTCGTGGTGAACCAATTTAACGTGCCAGCCGTATTAGAACCCATTGGCCTGGCACGCGACGATGGCAAAAGACCGGACGGTATGTCTTTATTTCTATGGAAGATGGGTAGGCCTTTAGTGTGGGACGCTACTTGTGTCGATACTCTTGCGCCATCCCATCTTCCTAGCTCGTCGTGATGTGCTGGTTCTGCGGCTTCGGCTGCTGAAAACCTCAAACGGCAGAAATATAGTGGCCTTATGGCAACTACATTTTTGAGCCGTTTGGGGTTGAAACTCTTGGACCGTGGGGTCCGAGGGCTCACGTCCTATTTAAAGATCTAGCAAAACGCTTAGTTGACGCTTCGAATGACCCAAGAGCTGGCTTTTACCTTGGACAGACGATAAGCATTGCCATACAACGTGGCAATACAGCCAGTCTTTTGGGCTCACTTCCAGTTGATAGCGATGGGGTAGGGACGAATTCTTTGATGCCATATTTTAGTTAGGAGTTTTTTTTTTCTATTGTAAGTGTAAATAGTTTGTTCTTTAAATAAATAGTTATTATTTAACTGTAATTCTAAAATGTACAATTTATTATGTACTTACCTAACTACCTACCGCTTTTTTTTGGATGATTATAAATAAAGCATTTTTTAATTTGTGTGCTATTTTTTATTTATTTAAGTTTTTTTTTTAATGCGAAACGGGGAAACTCTTGGCCCAAATCTCACCTGATGGAAAGTGATGAAGTATTCTTGTACTTCTTAATTTTTCCAATCTCCAATGTCAGTCACCTTTCCACTTTTGTTTGCTTTTAGCCAAAATAGACACGACTAATATAACAAAAACTTCATAAGTGGACACTGGTATGCAGGCATCAGCTCAACGTTGCTTGTACCTGTATAATTTTTAATATTACGACGTGTTTTGCTTCATTCAGTAGGTAAAAAGGTACCTAGTACTTGATAAATACTTGTTTCGATGGAATACATGGTCACCCTATTTCAGTCGCCGTCCACCATAGTGCATTTTTATGGATTAATTTTGAATCAACAAAAATACTGACACCATTGCACTGAAAATCTATAACACATCAGGGGTCTTACGCGTCGTCTAGGCTTCTTCGTTGTGGAGGAATCGATAATCCCAATGTTTTGAGGTTATATGTTAAATTTTCATTTTACTATTTTAAGGGTCCGTCACAAACAAAAATAAAGCAATAATAATTAGTTTCAGCCTCGTCACTAAATCTTAATTCAGTAACGGTTTCTCTCAGGTCCTCAGTTATGGAGATTACGTTGGCCGAACGTCCTGATGTTCCAGGAAACAAAATTCATTTTATTTTTATCCGGTGGCATTACGAGTCAAACTAAAGCATTGGTTGTTTGTCACCAAATCGTCACTAAATCTTTATTCATTATCGGTTTCTCTAGGCTTCTTCCTTGTGGTGGAATCGATAATCCCAATGTTTTGAGGTTACCTATATGTTAAATTCTCATTTTACTATTTATAGGAGCCGTCACAAAAAAAAATAAAGCAATAATAATTAGTTTCAGCCTCGTCACTAAATCTTAATTCAGTAACGGTTTCTCTCAGGTCCTCAGTTATGGAGATTACGTTGGCCGAACGTCCTGATGTTCCAGGAAACAAAATTCATTTTATTTTTATCCGGTGGCATTACGAGTAAAACTAAAGCATTGGTTGTTTGTCACCAAATCGTCACTAAATCTTTATTCAGTAACAGTTTCTCTGAGGTCCTCAGTTATGGAGATTCAGGTTGGCCGAACGTCCTGATATCAGTTCGTTCGGCCATAAATAAATGCTTCTAACTTTCGATCCGTTCTGTCACAAATTCTTTGGCTGGCATCTTCATGCGTCACATAATCGTCACTTAAAACTGGAGTAGCAGCCAGCTCCCTATTTCGACTGGCCGAACGTTCTGATGTACATGAAAAACTGCCACACTAAAATGGAATTGGGCTAGACACATTATTATGTTGCATGCCATATGACTACTTAGCTGAACGCACGATTCGATGAGTCCCTTGCAATGCAAGTGACATCACGGCCAGCCCAGACGTAAAAGGCCAGATAAGCTTGACCCTTGACCCCAAATAGCAGGGTCTTCCTACGAAGAAGTGGAATAAAATAAAGGAAGCCTTTGCTATGCAGTGGAAAAATAGAAGAGGAATAAAAATAAAACAGGTAATTTATATTGAGCACTTCATTGTAGCTTTAAAAAAACAGCCAAAGAAAATACACTTGGAACCGTTTGCAATTGGAACCGACTTGTGCAAGTCGGACTCGCGTGCAAATGGTTCCAATTGTTTTGTTTTTCTTTTTTGTGTAAATTTATAATCATAAAGTTTTTATAGGTAATTTATAGGTATAACAGTCAAAGTCAAAGCGTTCATTTCAAGTTAACCATTTACAAATTTCCCTACAGGGAAATCTTAAGTAATATCTGTGGGTGAAGAACTATTATTTTATTTTTTTCAAAATTGTTTGACCAAAAAGTGGCAAACTTTGTAAGAATATAAAATAACTTAACATAATATATTGTAAACTTTCGATAAATTGTCGAAAGTTAACCACTTTTTGGTGACAATATATAAATGTAAAAAGAATGATCTTTTATGATTTTGGGAGACTGTTACTCAATCGTAACAGACTGATGTGTTGCTGGGGAGTTTGTTGGCCACTTCTTCTCCACAGCTAAAACACTACGAAGTGGTGACGGGCGGGAATTTTGGGGGACTGTCTTTTGTGAAACTTGACGTTCAAAAAGTGCTGACTCTCAGCCTAATTTGAATAAATGACTTTTGAATTTTTGAATCACGTTCCGACGTTTTGCCCACGACCTGGATTAGGACACAGAATTGTTATAATCCCAGTAGTACGTTCCCCATGGTAGGCGCCAGAAAACGTGCAATAAAGGCCATTAGCCCACATACATTTATTGACCTTCTTAATATCAAAAACAGAAATAAAGACACAATGTTGTCCTGAATCGACTTCTATTGTGATCATTTACGTTCTCTAGTAATCAAAAACGGTTCATCATTTATTGTTCGGGTTACTACGAATGGATATTGAGGAAAGGTCAATGTACTTAATTGCAAGTTTATCTGGCGTTTACCGTAAAGATAATGTTTTCGACTGTTACGTAGATAGCTAAGCTGCCACAAACGCCTACATAAAATAAAAAAGCCCTCTGAAATTTCAAAAGCTTTATTGACCAAACCAACGCAATGTGAACTAGTTTCAAGTCTACGCAAAGCACACAAAAACAATTTGGTGTCCAAACACGTTCAGACGACAATCTCGTTACTTGAGAGGAACTTAATCGACATCCTGAGACTGTTCGTCACTATTAAGAAGTACGCAGTCACTGAAAAATAAATTTTAAATCAGTTATGCTAAGGCACTTGTTACACCGCCGGCGAGAAAGCGATTAGCTTTTGACTATTTACTTGCTCAGGAAAGGGACAAAAGATATAGATCTCGCGTCAGTAAAAGAGACACATACATTCATAGTCGATAGCTGGCTGTTCACACTGCCGGCGAGCAGCTCTTACCTCTAGATGATCGCAGCGACAAGAACTATCAAAGATTACCTCGCTCAACTGTACTCGCTCGGCGATGCTCGCTTGGTGGTCAGAACTATGCAATCCACGGTAATTTTTACCTATAGTGCGGGCCGGAGCGAGTAATGTATGAGATTTGGACCAAGAGTTTCCCCTTTTTGTACAAAAAAAAAAAAAAATTGATCGACGGATACCAGACGATAAACTATTGATCGACCACCGATCGAGGCTATCGATTGACGTTGATCGACTGGTGTGGTAGGTTTGGCTGATCCAAGAAAGAAGTAGAAAAGTCTATCGATAGTTTCTACATAATTCTACAATCGATCGATTGGTGTAGTAACACCCTAAGCCGGCTGTCAAGTGCGTTCAACCAAGAAATCAAGCATCGATCGTAGAATGAATTGTCGACGTCGATCGTTAGTTTCTACTTCTTTCTTGGACTAGCCAAAGCTAGCACACCAATCGATCAACGTTATTCGATAGCATTAAAGATACTGTACAGCTTTATAAATAAGAACGCCTCTTCAGATTTATCATCATCTGCCTCGCGTTTTCCCAACTATCTTGGGGTCGGCTTCCAGTCAAACCGGATTCAGCTAAATACCAGTATTTTACGTGGAGCGGCAGCCTACCAGACCTCCACAACCCATTAACTGGTTAACAAGGTAGTCCTTGGCAAGACTGGTGTCGGATTTTCTGGCTTCTGACAATCCGTAACGACTGCCAAAGATCTCCAAATGACAGCCGGGACCAACAGCTTAACGTGCTTTCTGAGGCACGGAGGAAACTCGGTATGTTAAGATGGTCACCCATCCACAGACCAACCTCGGCAAGCGCCGCACAGGTCGATCTTAACCTTGAAGATCGACCTGTGCGGCTGTTATTATTTAGCCACGAGCTCCTCAGATATATCTTCCTACTTCAGATATATATTCATCATAATTTCAACTGAAAGACGTAAACTGGTGAACATAGGCCTCACTCGCATCTGATCAGTCATATGCTTCACATTTAGTAATATCCCATGACCGTCACTAGGTCGTTGGTCCACCCAGTGGGATCACAAAAAACTGTGTTATAAAAAAGCAGACTGTGGTTGTTGCAACCATCACTGGACAGACGTACTGGTAAAGTCCATGAGAATCCGCTTTGCAGACAGAACAGGTGGTCTAAATAGGCCACTTTAGCAGAACCATAAAGCACATCACGCTACCAGTCACTTGCAAATTTTCCCAACCAATCTTGAACCGAATGCTTCAGCGATAAAGATGAAAATGTAATTTCACAGATTATTGTATGATAACTATGATTCTACTAAATTGAAGGGTACAGGGGAAAAACAAGGACTGTCACATAAAATTAATTTATCTTTTATATTTTTAAATGACTTAACAATTACCAAAGCTTCTTTGTACCTAGTAATAATCGATAATCTCAGTAGGGTAAACTTGAGATCCTATAAGATTAGATTTGTAAAAGAAAGTTTGAAAAATTTAAATGTAAATTACAAAAAAACTGGTTTTTGTGACATCCCTTGTTTTGCCCTTGTACCCTTCAATTAGCCTTTTAGAGCCGGAGGTGTTCTATCATCATCATCATCATATCAGCCGAAAGACGTCCACTTCTGGACACTGGTCTCTCCCAAGTCTCGCATCCATTGGCTAACCGCGAACCTGAACCAGTCATCGGTCTACCTTGAGTGCGGCCATTTAACACTTCTCCCGGTGCTCGTTCGCCACTGCAGAACTTTTTAGCCGCATAGACTATCTATTCTACGAGCAATGTGCCCTGCCCACTGCCATTTCAGTTTGGCGATCCTTTTGGCTATAGTAGTAGTCAGTAACCTTGGTTCTCTTGCGTATATCATCATTCGATCACGCAAGGAAACTCCAAGCATTGCCGTCTCCATAATAGGCTAGATTCCATCATCCACAAATTGCAAAACTATTTAGTCCGTCAGTTATAGTATTGAAAAATAATGGACGCGTATTTTTTGTTTTTGTAAATCAATGAATATTGACAAAGATAATACGCATTAAAACTCGGGAGTGGGGGCTCGTGACGTCACGACTCACTAAAAATTATGCAAAGGTGTGACGTATTGAGCATTTTAAAAGCGTCGTAACTTCGTCAATTTTGGTTCCCGTAACAAAAGAAAAAACTTTTTGGCTCAAAGACTTTTTGATAATCTAACTGACGGACTAATTAGATTTAAGCAGGACTTGTGTCCTATTCTTTGGGTAACTTTAAGCGTTCTGCGTTTGGGGTGCTCTATAAGTAAGTAAAATATTATTCAGCACTCACTCAAAGTAATGACCACAATCAGTCCACACAGCACACCGCCTGCCACAATACAGTTAGTGTGGACGAAGAAACAGAAGACAGCCAGTATCAGGAACAGCACCACCACAGTCGAACTGTACAGTATTGCGCACCACTGGTATATCTCGATCAGGATTGGGATATTCTGAAAAATTTGTTACAAACGATGCGATGACAATCAATAGGGAATATGCATACGCTTTTTAATTTTCAAAATGAAATACTTATTAGCTCTAATAAACAATCATGAAAATATTTGAATGAAAAGCTTCAAAGAGTACAATTAGAAAGAGAAGTCCGATATGGACTTTCATGTCAAATTCCATATCGCCTAAACAGCTGCCATATTAAAACAGCGTTTTCGCGAGAGGGACAAATATATTTTTGTTTAATTTAACAATATCTCGTTTCTTTCTTGAGCAATTTTGATTTTATTTTCACTGTTATCGTTAAAGTTTTGGATAAACTGTTTGGATAGTAAATATTTTTTTCATGCACTTTTGCGAAAACGCTGTTTTCTATGGCAGCTGTATAGGCGTCATAGACTTTGACGTCAAAGTCTATTTCGGACTTCTCTTTCTAATTGTAATATTTGAAGCTTTATAATTTCATCTTTGATGAAGGTTTTAAAAAAAAAAAATTGATGATTGTTCACTAGAGTTAATAAGTAGGTATATGATTTTTCTAATAAACCAAAAAAATCGCCTGCATTTTATCTATTAGGGACTACTCATACATATTCAGCTCCATTCATGTTTCACTGAACGATTTTGGTCACACTTATACAGTTCTGCTTTTATCAGCCGCGTACAGCGTTGTAAGAACGAGTAGGTGGCAGAACAGCGCTGAACTCTATCTATAGTACTCGCATGATGATAACACATTTTTGTCCTCATTTTATACTTGTTTGCCGTGAAAGCTAAATAGACGCGGAAAACTGAACAGATGCAGCGTACACGTCTCCATACAAAATCGTTGCTTTCTATGGGCATAAGCTGAATAGAATTGAATAAGTGTGAGTAGTTCCTTAGACGAAGTACTACCTAAGAATGCGCGAGTACACGTGAGAACTGCTTTGAGGAATCCGTAATTTGGAAATCAGTCTATTTTTTCATTCTGAACTGACCCGCTGCTGGGCAAAGGCTTCCCCCAATTTTTTCCAGAGATTTTTCCAATGTGTCCTGCCCACTGCCACTTCAGTTTAGTGATCTTTCTGGCTTTGTCGGTAACCTAAGTTCTCTTGCGAATATCATCATACTTGATTCGATCACGTAAGGGAACTCCAAGCATGCCGTGTTGACGGCGCGTTTATGTTCCACGCGCGCCTCAAGGAGAGTCAGCATTGGGAGGGGCCCGAAAGGGCCAACGCCTGCTGAAGTCGCGGGACTATTGGATGGGTTTTAGTCAGTAAGAGTCTGACACTCCGTCTCGCTCCGCCCAGAGCGGGAGAAGTAATCTGATAATTTCCAATCCCTAAAAAAAAAAAGGGAACTCCAAGCATTGCCCTCTCCATTGCCCTTTGGATGAATTTAAGCCTTCTGATGAGGCGCATTTTTAGCGACCACGTTTCAGATCCATAAGTCACTGGCAACACGCACTGGTCATAGACTTTCGTCTCGAGGCACTGTAGTATATATGAGACGAGAAGATGCCACGTAGCTTTCCAAACTACACCCTGCTGAGTCGAATTCGACGGCTGACCTCTTTCTCGAAGCCAACTGATACCAGTCCTTGCAGTCTAGCCACCAAGTCTTAACAATAACAATTCTAAAAGTATTCAAATGTTCTTACACAGCAAGACCCAACAAGCAATAGGCTGCTAGCGACACAAAGCATGATGGAAGCTATTCCGAGGGTTATTTGCGCAACCATCTCTGAAAACTCACTATAATTTGATAGCACCAAGTTCATGTCCCAAAATCCAGGCGTTTGGTTGACATTTGGGGCGAAAAAGACACCGACTGTCTGTAAAAATATAAAACTTTGTTAATCTTGTGCTCGATAGTCCGATAAATTGTAGGGTTTCAGAATTTACGTAAACCTAGACATATCGAAAGTCGTAGAACACTTAAGAGCGTGTATTCCGTCCACTAGCGCCGCCAATCGTTTTTTTATTATTTGTGGTAAATTTAAGACACGTAGATAAAAAACCGCTCTGTAGTGTACTGAAGAAATGTATTTATTATGTTTTGAGAGTTATGTTTTGTACTTTAACATAAATAATTGCCAAAGTCGATATTTTTGCTAAAAGTGGCCACTTTTAGCAATAATTACCGTTTTGGCTATTTAGCCATGAGTTATGTATTAAAAATAGATGTCAAAAAATAATAGATACATTTCTTTAGTGCACTACAGAGCGGTTTTTTATCTACGTGTCTTAAATTTACCACAATTAATAAAAAACGATTGGCGGCGCTAGTGGACGGAATACACACTCTTAAATAGGCTCGTCATTGAGATTTATGCTCCATGGTTGAAATACTACTGTAATCTTTGAACATTTATTATTCCTTGGCCTTGCTGATTTTCAAGCATTCACTCTCCAGATTCGACTTTTTCAACCACCACACTTGTTTATTATTTGTATGTATTTCTTTCGATATTACGATAAAATGAATAAGGTGATACTCATCTCATTGTCAATAATTTTCATATGGTTGGTACTAGATAAACTTGCAATAAAGTACATTGATCTTTCCATAATATCCCTTTGTAGGTATTATATTTACTACTAGAGAACCGTAAACGATCACGATAGAAGTGATTCAGGACAGTTTTATGTTATTTTTCTGTTTCAGATATTAAGAAAATTAATAAATGAATGTGGATTGTGGGTCAACATTCGTTATTGAACATTTATCTGGTGTCTACCGTAAGGCTAGAAATACTCACAAAACAAGCGTGTATGGCAATTGAACGAGGACGAAGCAAAAGTAGTTTAGAATAGTTAATAGCGGGATTGCTACCATGTACCTTTTTATTTGTACTCATAGTTACTCCGTGATCACGGCGCTTGCAACAGTGCCGAAATATCGGAAACTCGCAAATAAAAAGGTACATGGTAGCAATCCCGATATTAACTATTCTAATGTTAGTGACCATGAAGGTTTAAAACAGTATATCAAAAGGAGTTTGTAAGATAAATGATGAGAGAAGCAATATCATTTCTTATTATGTATTCATGTATCTCAGCAGATGGCCATAACCACTAGAAAAGGCGTGAGTTAACAGATGAATGAAAAGTACATGTTTGGTTATGGAATAAGCCATCAGCGCGGGACATATTAATCTGCACAAGCGTGTGCGCAAACTCAGATGCACTGCCTTTTTATCGCTCTCATATTCCAATGGGACGACACTCCAACACGACTGGAGAGAGATCAGAGGGTCTAAAAAGGCCACTTTAGCAGAATCACCCGTCACTGTCAAATTTTCCCAATCAACCTTGAACCTAATGCGTTAGCGATAAAAATGAAAACTATATTTGACAGATTGTTGAGTGGTTAATATTATGATTCTAATTTGATGCTGCTGCAGTGGCTTTTTTAGACATTACGGGTTAACGTGCTTTCCGAGGCGCTCCCAAACCCCGGGTTGTCTCAGAGATTTTTTTAATGGAATCATGAGCAAGTAAGTTAGTTAAAAGTAAAGTACGTACGAATGAAAATGCGGCTATCAATACACAGCCAGCTCTAAGGAAACAACAGAAGCAACAGCTTATAACTGTTGGCAACCTGTCCATGAACTTCATGTCGTACGGGTTTTTACAAAAATTTAGCATTTAGAAATATTAATTTTTATACAATTTAACTTAAAAAATGTATATATATCAAAGCATCGTTGGTTTGACAGTTAAATTTTGATTGAGTTTTGACAGCCGAGGATCTTTTTTTTCTTCTGTCATAGTTATTGGTTGAGGTTGAATTTGAAAGAGTTTCATTGTTTTGGGAATGGATAGGTATTTAATAACGGCTAATTATTTTCCAGGCGACTCATTTTAGCTCTTTAAAAAGTTACATGGCAGCGATTATGTATATTTGCAATGAGATGAGCTTCAAGGCAAGGATTTTTTTTTATTCTAGATGAGTTTGCTCTTGACTTTAGTCTTGGTCAGAGATGACAGAGAAAAAGACTACGATGGGGCGACCTTACCCAGAAGGAGCTTGTTTACTCTAACTTTGAAGAGATTAGGGTTGTAAGCGTTCGGAAACACACATGGGGGCAGAGAGTTCCACTCCTTTGCTGCGCGCATTATAAAAGACGTTTGGAAACACTTAGTGCGAATTCGTGGAATAGCAACAAGGTAGGGATGGTAAGTTGCAGTGCGTCTGAATGTCCGATGCTAGAAGGGGGCCGGTGGAATGAGGTCGTGGAGGTCTTGGGCACACTCACCGAATTATAATCTAACTGCTGAACAAAGAGAGACCGCGCTGACTGGGGATCTAAGGGTACCCCGACACGGTTAGGTTAGACTCAAATGGGGGTGCGGGAGCTAAAGTGAGTGAGCGAAGCGAATGAATTAGCTACCGTGATCGCATTCATGTTAGGTTCCTTTAAACCCTGTCAACGTGAAAAAGTTCTCTAATATCAATATGAAATGTTTATATTTAGAGTGTAATAAGAATGTTGTTTACATCGTATTTCATAACGTCATCATTCAGGAACCCAAAATCGTTTCAACTGTGTGAATAGAGGAGATAGAACTGATGTGATAATGTTTTTTTCTGACGGTGTAATCTGACCGCGGGCCGTGACGGGAGATAGTAAACAAAACGGGCCGTTCTTCAGAGGCTAAAATTATTTCACTATAGCTGCCAACCTACTAGTTTTGCAACTGGATTACTTATACTGGAGATTACTTAAACATTATACTTAGTAATAAAAAATAGAAATCTACCATTTTGAAGCCAAGATTATGTAGAAAAATGTATTTTTGATAAGTTGATATTTATTTTGGGTAAAGAGTATATAGCTCCAAAAAACTACACAAAAAACGGCTAGCGCTGCGTTTTGCACGGGGACGCGCCTTAAGTACGTCGATAACTTCAGTCATAATCAATCTGCCTAGCTTTTCCCCAACTATGTTGAGGATGGAGGAAGCTAGTAACAAAAAATACTTGATTAATAACAACGAAGCTAAATTTCATTTCATTTATTTCCCACAATTAGCAAATTAAGGCCTCAATTAAATGAAACTTTGTAAGAATGGAGTGGAGAACTCTTTCAGAAAGAAAAATAATTAAAAAGGAAAGTGACGAATGAACAGCAGTCCAATTTGAAACTTTGGAAATAATTAAACAATGATCCTTGAAAAGTTAGAATTCAAGATTCTCTGATGGATATTCTTTTGGCCTTGTTTTTTTTTTCGTGGCAAAGAGTTTTAAAAACAAAACGTAATAACAGTGATTTCTTAAAGAATATTTTATGTTTTTATCCGAAAGACGTCTACTGATGGACATAAGCGATTACTTCTGCGAGCAATGTACCTTGCCCCCTTATTAGGGTGCCTTACCAAAATGGTAAAAAAGAACCCTTATGGTGTGACTAAGTTTAAGTCTGTCCATCTGTCACAGTTAGATATCTCAAGAACTGTTAATGCTATCAACTTGAACTTAGGACAGTTTTAGATGACGTTTTATCAACTATTTTGCAAAGGCAAACGCCAAAAAAATGCCTGAAATGGACAAAAACTACTAATAGTCCTTAATTCTATTTAGAATAAAATATGTATTGCGAAATATTTCTCAAGTTTGTAAACTTAAGGTGAAAATATAGCCTAGCCTAATCCGACAAGTAGTTCCTGAGATTGGGCGCGTTCAAATAAACAAACTCTTCAGCTTTATAGTATTATTATATTAGTAGTATGGATTTATATTACAAGCATATTGAAATACGTATACGTATAAACGCTTTCAAGACTCGAATCCTAACCTATCCTTAACAGCCAACCCACAATCAAGGTTAGGTAAACATAAGTGCCTCCCTATCAAAATAATCGTCTAACACAGGTAGTAAGGGACCCTCTGTTCCACCTAAGTTGTTCATTTTGGTATCATTCACATGCGTACTACGGTCAAAGGCACTCAACAGACTAAATGCCTCATTTACATTAGAGATTCATCAAAATTATGTCAGCGCTGCGATGAAGATTTTATGAGTAGACGAGCGACTTTTTGTCGCTGGAAAAAATATTTGACGCTATCGAATGCTTAGCCAGCCCACAAAACGAAAGTTACCTGGGGGTCCAGAAAGGCCACTTTAGCAGAATCACAAAGCACATCATGCTACCCGTCACTGTCAAATGTTCCCAATCCCTTAAACTTAAAGCGTTAGCGATAAAGATGAAAATTAAATTATGACAGATTGTTCTGAGGCTCTAGAAAAGTGCCATTCCATCAGCAATTGCGATTGTTTAAAATTCCAAAGTGTAATCCCGAGGTGGAATAGACAAGCATTTTCTGGTAATTGAAAAATATTGAGGTCTTTTTTAACTGAAAGATTTGGTGTTGACCACTAATTCACTTGATGGCGAGCGATGATGTGGTCAAGTGGAAACAAATTAAACTGGTGGGGTCATACTGAGGACTGCTATTAAACTTTACCATGTCATCATCAACTTTTCAAGACACCTCCAAGTCGCACGTCTACACCCCCCGTCCTGCCCTAAGGCACGATTCTCCACCAATTTGCATTCAAATAGGTCGTAACTAACGCTCCCCGAATATTAATAATTATCAACCATCCCATCTTAGTTCAGATATCTTAAAATTTACATTGCAATCTTCCAAATGAAGGGCCTATTGTGGAGCCGTCATTCAAGATTTTATTATTTATTACAAAGTTATGTAGCTGTCAGGGCGGGATTTACAAAGGCTAGGTACCTACGCAGAGCACAGAACGGTGGCCCGCGGCGGCTGTATATAAAGATTGTAGTATAATACAAGCAACTTGACTATAACAGTTGTGAGTTTTTATAATAATGGTATGCAAACATTTTGCATTCGGTAAGGCAAAATGTATCGGGACTCTCCACAAAATAACCATCATATGTATACCTACATTATGGGCAAATAAATTATTTCTATTTTTATTTCTACAACACCACATCTCAGGAATCATCGAAATATTTCAAGCAATTAAGTAACAAAAAATCATGAATTTCATTGAATGCTTCTCCATATCACTCCGACTGTTGGTTGGTTTTAAGTTTATCGTGATCGCGGTTTTTGTTTCATGATATGCAGCGAGAATGATTCGTGGCCTTGATTTGAGTCACTGGCGCTAAGGATAATTTTTGACAATCTTAACAATCTGCCAAGTGTTTTTCAACTATGTTGAGATCGACTTCCTGTGTCACCGGATGAAGTTGAATTTCACTATGTAACATGGAGCGACTGTCCACCTTATGACTACAACAGAGGAACTGGATGGATATCACGATACAATTAGCAAAGCTGGTTTCTTGCTTCTAAATACCCGTCACGGTTGTCGACCAACAAATGTCAGCTGATGCCAACGGCTTAACGTAAGAAGCACTTAGGAGTCTCTGTATATAATTGATGGTCACTCATCCCCGGACTTCAGCAAGCGTTACTTAACCTTGACGATCGTCCAGTACGGCTATTAGTTCGTAACCACGATTTTCAATCTTAGCTGTATCAAAATTGTCACGAGCCATCAATCATACGAATCATTAACTTCTTCCCTTACTGACTGACGGACAAGAAAGAAGAAAGAAAGAAACGTTTATTACCAAAATTATTACATGGATTTTTACATTGGCCCCAAACTAGGCAAGCCTGTATCTTGGGTACCAATATCGAAGATTTACCATCAACATTTAAACATAAGTAAACATGTTCGGTGGTAACTAAAATATGTGATTATTAAATTAATTTTAAAGGCAAATTATTATTTTCTCTCTTAAAATAAAATAATCAAAACAAACAACAACAAAAAGCCGAAATTTATTTGTCCAAGAAAGCTGAAATTTATTTGTTATAATATTTTATTTAGAACACTTTAACTAACATATCATAATAAATAAATAAGGAGAATACTACGAGAGGAATTCCCAAAATTCCTACGGGAACGGAAAAAAAACAGGATATGCGGCTATGAAGTCGTGGGAAAAAGCCACTATCATAAAATAATATTAGTAAACGGTAACAATCACTGACCGTTGGCTTGCCAAACCACTGTCCGCCAAGTCGTTTCCCAGCTCTGTAGTTAGTTAGTACACCACAGAAGTATTAGCGTGGGTCTTGGAAAAGATAAATAGCTTTAACACCTGTCTGCCTTGGAATGTCAAACGCAGAATTTCTGTAAATAACGTCTTCTGTTCCACTAAGGGTTAGAAGTCCTCGTTTGTTGGTTGACAAACGATGAAGCTTTGGTTTCCTTATGTAGTAGCTTTTTTTTAACTTCTACTATATAACTACTTCCTCTTATCACGGAGAAATTACAAACGTTAGTACAGTTCCGCTGACAAAATTATTATTTTTATAAAAAGTTCGACTGTCTCCAGACGAAGTAACTCCTCAACGATCACCAGTACAGACGCAAATTTAAAGCAAAATGCAGCGTCCATAAACTTTCCACAGGCTAATCGATGAACACAGGAGTCCGTAGTATGCGAAAAACACAGGCTTGAGTCCAGCAGTGTACAGGAAGTAACGACAGAAATTGTAAAAAGACTTGAAACTAACACAATCCTGTATCCTGTATCGAGCTGCAAAAGTTCGACTACTACCATCGGGCACTTGCCCACCACACACCCGTGTGGTTGGAGGATCCCTCTCCTTTTCATTTAGATTACGTAACTTAAGAGGAAACGCGGGCGGAGAGACTTTGTATGTAAATAGTCATAATTCGAGGTTTGGCTCTCGCCTGTTTCCTTCTTCAATATTGGACAGATTTAAGAGACATTTCATGAACTGAATAAGAAGAATATATTTTGTGTCGCTATGTTTTCTTTTTTGATGATTATATTAAACGTAAAAGCACTAGGGCCCTCAAAACATGTTAAAATTGTCCAATAAACTGCTGTAAAAAGAGCCTTACTGAACAAGTTTGGCAACTATTAATGAATAGAGAAAAACATAGGGGCACAGTTTATATCCTTCTTATTCAGCTTGTGTAATATCTATTGAATCGATTTAATATTGGAGGAGGAAACAGGCGAGAGCCAAACCTCGAAATATAACTTTTTACATACGAAGTCTACAAGCCCACATTTCCCCTTAATACCCTTTTCCGTATATATCTTCATCTTTTATACGAATACCTCACTAATACTTAACTTAAGCATCATAAACACTACCTAATTCCCCCTTAAACTCCCCTCAACCATAATAATAAAAACTCCTTGAAAGCACTTAACGTATCCTTAACAGTACAATAATGTATCCATTAAACGTTACACACCTGCACTCAAAGTGAGCTTGTAAACGGGCTATAAATTTATTTTTAACTAGCAAACGACTGCTGCTTCGTTCGTAGAATTTGTAGTAACGTTACTGCAACTTGCTTGTTATTTTTGAAGCCATACTTTGTACTATAGTCCGGAGTAATAGAGGAGCTTGTGGCTAAATAATACCAACCTCACGGGTCAATCTCCCAGGTTAAGCAACGATTGCCAAGGTTGGTCTGCGGATGGGTGACCATCTTAACATACCGAGTTTCCTCCTTGCCTCAGAAAGCATGTTAAGCCGTTGGTCCTGGCTGTCATTTGTACATCTTTGGCAGTTGTTACGGATGGTCAGAAGCCAGTTAATCTGACTCCAGTCTTGCCAAGAAGTACCGTATTACCCAGTTAATGGATTGTGGAGGTCTGGTAGGCAGCCGCTCCGTGTAAAATACTGGTATTCAGCTAAATCCGGTTTGACTGGTGGAAGCCGACCCCAATATAGTTGGGAAAAGGCTAGGCAGATGATGATGTACTTTGTACTATAGTCCATACTGCACGGTGGAGGTACAACAAAACAATCTCTAACAGTCAACTTTTGGATCAGAAGACTGCCCCGTGGTAGGTATACAACAAGTTATCAATCAAGTTATCTATTCTGTTCTGTTCTATTGTGTTCTTTCTTTCTTTATTAAACCATTACGAATATCCAATCCCACTTTAATATAACAACCACTCACTCACTTATTCCAAATTACTACTTATAATGCAAATGAACAAAACAGAGCCAGTAATTAGGGGTCCCTCTTCAATTAACACACTGTATACCAAACCTTAATCATCTAAGTTAAGGTTCAATTTGCAAAGAGTCAGTTCCACCCAATTATTCGAGACCACAGGTGGTAGTGCTTGCTAATTTGCGGTTACACTGCGGCTCATGCTAAACCTCTCTGTTTCTTGATTTATGTCAGTCTTTTGCTTTGATTCGGTTTGCTTAATTAGTGTGTGTTAAATTGTTTTGTGAAAAAAAAACAGGACTTACAAATTACTAGCTTCTGCAAAATAGCTTCTATCGTGTAAAAGTCGAAAGTTATCCCAAGGGATACAAGTTGAGGAATACTCCAATGAAAAATAATTCCATGGCCTTTTATTTTGGGGCAAACCCGCCACACATTCCCAACCACTGCAACTCCTGAAAGCCAGAATCAATAGTGGCGACTGCTAGAAAAAACGCCGAGCACGACGCGTCCCGAAGAAACGATTCAACTGTCTTTAATCCCACAACGAAATTAATCAGAAAAGTAGGTACAGCGGAGAAGTAGGAAAAAAAATTGTAAAAGAATACATAATATGACATGGTCCACCTCTGTGCCAAGTTACACCAAAGACCGTTCAGAACATATAAAACAAACAGACAGACGGGCGACAGAAGAGTTACTGTCACTTCTTTAATTATTGTAATTAGTATGGGAATATGGACGAAGCGAAATGTGATGAAATTCATCATAAGGTCCAGCCAGATACATCCTCCTCTGTGAATGTTCTGTAAAATCCGTTAACTTCTTACCTTTCGAAACTTTGACTCCATCCAGGTATTCATCTATCTTTTTTCAGAAAAATTAATCAATATGTTCTGAATTTACATGATAGTGTACCAAACATTTGCTTTTATACATTTGAGTTTTCAATACACATCTAAATTATAAATCCCTTCCCATGATGATGTAGTCATATCTAAAATCCTACTACACCATTATTCCGAACAATAAATTATAATTAAAACGACCTCAAAATCAAGGTCCCCGCAAACTTTAAAATTAACTAAAATATTGCCAAACTTCTCCCAGATGGCAGTTACGTGCGGTCCCTTGGTATCATCTGTGGGACACCTCTGTGGAGTTACAAAAGTTTGCCTGCTTATAACCGTCGACTAATTAATGAAGATTCACATCTTTGTCTCGGTTTTGTAATCTGGGCAATCAGTAGGCTTGAAATTTTGGGTAAGCTTTGAGGATAATTATAAGTCTAATTAAGCTTCTCCTCCACATTTATTATGCGCACAGCTAGGAACTTTCTGCCAACGTCTGTGTTCCCGTCCACATGTAACCCGTCTGCCTTCAAAGCAAGAGTGAACAGGCATCTTCTGGGCAAGCTCGCTCCATCATAGACCTCATCCATCGCTTTCCATCAGGCGTGATTGTGATCTAGAGCAAGCCCATTACATAATAAAAAATAATAATTGAGGTACTTACCCAGTGTGCGTTCGCGCAGCGGAATGTTGTTGAATTTAAAGATTTTAATTATGCAGATATTTAGTGTATGACGTCGTATAATTGTGTATGGTATAAAAAAAATTGTGCACGCAGCCATTGTGGAGAAATTCACCAAAAACTTATTCCGCTGGGCGAACGTTGTCCTGGCGGAACTTTTTTTAATCCATAGACTTTAGAAGAAAAGAGATGTATCCAAAAATGTGTGTGTATTTGTGTAGGTATGAATAAAATTAGTGCATGCATAAACTTCGGAGAAATTCAAGTTTCCGCTACGCGAACGTTTGGCCATTAGCTAGTTTTCATATAAAGCGCTTACATAGAGAGCTGTAGATTTTTACATACGTTGTTTTGAATTTGTTTATATTTGTTTAAGAAACAGATTTAGAAAAAATCGTCGGACTTAAAAGATAAAAATATAAACGTAAAATACGCTTATTAGGTCTTACTTCTTAAAGTATGCACTTTGGGGTCTAGATTTTCACGTTTATACAAACCTTGTAAGTGTCTGCAATATGTTGCCAAGTATCAATGATGTTCCGTTAGTAATTAAAGAGTTATAGGACAATTTACCATGAATAGATCACTGTTTACAAAGCAGTCAAATATCACGACGTTCTAAAGGAATTGCATGGTAAAATGTATGCCAATAATTAGTGTATTCATTCAACTATTCACATGCAAAATTTCATGTCATTAAATTCAGTAATTAAAGAAAAACAATTATAATACTGACGAAGCATCGAAAACCTACATAACCCGACCAAGTTCGGATAGCTACAAAAAAGCGGCCGTGCAATATATTTAGGTAACATCCCAAAATTTACAGTATAATACCGGTATTGAATTGGTATAGGTGATAACACAATTGTTGTTTCGATATAATTTATAGCTCATTTATTTTTGTACACCTACGTTTTTAAATGTATTTGACTATGACAGAAAGTAGGTACTATTTACGTAGGTACTTTATTTAAGTATGTGCTTGAGACTTGAGATATAATCTAGATATACCTATTATTTAAGAAAAATAAAATTCATACTGCTAATTTCTATTGAAGATTTCACGGATCAGGATTCCAACTATAGACCCCTTAGGGAAATTAAATAATTATTATATTTTAAGTACTACTGTTTAGGTACCTAAGTAAATATTTATCATATTGTAGCTTATTACACTATTTAACCAATGGACTAGGCATGCACGAGCGTTCCCCTTTTTTCTTGAAAATACCTTTTAATACCAGTGTTTTAGTTTATAAGCACTTTTTTAATGTTGATCAAATCTAAACAACTGAATAGCCTAGTTATGTGATGTGATTTTAATTTTTATTGAAGCTCGAAATATTATACTTACCCTTATATTCATAATCGTTTATTAAACCTATTTTAGTTAAAACACATTTAAGTCTATTGCTGTCGTTGCAAGCGTTTGTTAACGTTATCATAATTACATAATTAATTATTATATGTAATTAAAAATATTTTTGTACACGGATATAAATAGAGAAGTACTTGTTATTATTAAAAAAATATTTTTCATTCAAGAAATGCAATTGTTTAATTTTTTTCTAACGCTTGTGTACGCAACTGTACCATATTAATAAATACTATATTGCAAGGTTAAGAACGTTTCTTAGATATATGGCACGGCCGCTTTTTTGTAGCCATCCGAACTTGGTCGGGTTATGTAGGTTTTCGATGCTTTGTCAGTATTATAATTGTTTTTCTTTAATTACTGAATTTAATGACATGAAATTTTGCATGTGAATAGTTGAATGAATACACTAATTATTGGCATACATTTTACCATGCAATTCCTTTAGAACGTCGTGATATTTGACTGCTTTGTAAACAGTGATCTATTCATGGTAAATTGTCCTATAACTCTTTAATTACTAACGGAACATCATTGATACTTGGTAACATGTTGCAGACACTTACAAGGTTTGTATAAACGTGAAAATCTAGACCCCAAAGTGCATACTTTAAGATGTAAGACCTAATAAGCGTATTTTACGTTTATATTTTTATCTTTTAAGCCCGACGATTTTTTCTAAATCTGTTTCTTAAACAAATATAAACAAATTCAAAACAACGTATGTAAAAATCTACAGCTCTCTATGTAAGCGCTTTATATGAAAACTAGCTAATGGCCAAACGTTCGCGTAGCGGAAACTTGAATTTCTCCGAAGTTTATGCATGCACTAATTTTATTCATACCTACACAATTACACAAATACACACAAATTTTTGGATACATCTCTTTTCTTCTAAAGTCTATGGATTAAAAAAAGTTCCGCCAGGACAACGTTCGCCCAGCGGAATAAGTTTTTGGTGAATTTCTCCACAATGGCTGCGTGCACAATTTTTTTTATACCATACACAATTATACGACGTCATACTCTAAATATCTGCATAATTAAAATCTTTAAATTCAACAACATTCCGCTGCGCGAACGCACACCTTACCCAGCAGTCGGCTATATTAAAGATCAATGTGGGAGTGAGGTGGCTGCCCAGGAAACGCTGGATATCCCTTGTGCCTTGTAATTTTAGCTTTGGATGAAAAATCATCAAATGATTTTTATTTCTCTTGGAATTCCTTTAAATACTTCATTTGATTCATTTAAACTAACATTTTTCTCAGACTCGTTACATCGCCTCGAATAACAAAATGAAAATAATAATGAATTAATTCTTTGATATTGGAAACTCGGGCACACAATTTAAGAATTAAAATCATGTGACGTGGTTCTCAACCCCTTTAGAGACCCAAGCTACAGAATATGAGTATACGTACTCCAATAAGTGGCTCAATTTTAACCTGACATTACGACAGTAATGTGAGAACGAGTTTTTCATAACAATTGTTCAACTGATAGAACAATGTCTACAAAAAAACTGACTAAATGCAAGTCCGACCCGCGCAAGAAGGGTTCCGAACCATCGAACAAGATTTAATGGTATATAATTTTCAATTTATTTTTATTATACATGGTTTAGCGACAACAGCAACACACAGACACCAGACATGAACCTAAGAGCGCTTGTAGACGTCCGTTTTTTTCACCGGATAACGGACCGTGTTTTTTGCCGGATTCGCGGTGGTGTATGAATTATAATGAATGTGTGTACATGCACCGGACATCGCGGTCCGGCGAACAATTTACGCCGGATGCACCACCGCTTCCCCTCGGCGCGACGGACACCGGTCCGGTGTAAGAAAGGGCGGTCATCCACGTCAGTGTATTGGTGCGTGTTGACGCTGCCGGATGTATTGCCTGTTTTCTGTTAATTGAGTGCCGTCTACCTGCGTTCTAACGCATATAGACGGCAGTTCATCCATCCGGTAAAAAAATATGTAATATACAAGGATAGCCGTTTATTGACGGTCCGTTATCCGATGAAAAAAACGGACGTCTACAAGCGCTCTAACGGGTCCTAAATTGTGAGCTTCTTTTGATTCCAGTAATAGGTATGGCAAAAATCGCTTGAACGCACGGAAAGTTCTGTTGTTCTGGTTTCTACAAGGTCCGTACTTAAAGTAAACTAAGTACTCGAGATTTAATCTGAAAACTATCTAACATAATATTGCGTTCAGTCTGCCAAAGAATAAACTCCCAGAAGATATGATGTGCAGATTGTTCCTATTCAAGGTCAGCTGTAGAACATTGACATAAAGGCCAGTTTTTTTGGCATACATTATTTTCCTTTAGGCTTATGCCGAGGCCATAAGCCTAAAGAAAAATAATTTACTCTTAAAGCCGCCATTACCTGTGAGAAATTGGGCAACACAGTGATCCACCTTCAGTCACGTCCTATCCAGCCACACACGAACGGCAGGAATATACCGGTGGAGGAGGTGAACCTGGTGGAAGGTGGCCTTTGACTGAATCTTCCCACCTACACTGCCATTCGGATAAAGGTTCCTCCCAGACTGGGGCTTTATTAATCTAGTAAAAACTCTGGGTCCGTGATCTTTCTAGCGTAGTAGTACATTGCAGCACGCCGCTGCACCTCTAGATCGACTGGGAGAGCACCCGCCAGTACCGGTAAGTAAGGCTTCAGTACTAACTATCCTATACGCCTTGCATAAGCCAAATCTTCAAAGCCAAACGCTTGCTTTGAAGCAATTTACGTCGCCTACGTACGTGGGCTTTGGGTACGGAACCCTGAAAAGCGAGGAGAGAGAGAGGTACATATCTTCGGGAACCCGTTTTCAACAATCAGAATCTCTGCCTACGTCAGTCAACCAAATGTAAAAACACATTTGCCTACATATACAGCTATTATATTTGGCATTCATTACGCGAGTTTGTAAATCAGTCCCGTCAAAAGTTTTCGCCCGGAGTTCTAAATAGAATGCTCCGGGCTGTGAGATTACTCGGCAGATAATTTGTTCCTGTTTGAATTTGGGTGGTCGTGAGAAATGTGCTCCAGGATATTTGTCAGTGTTTTACACATGTTAAAACCAGACGTTAATAATTTTTAATATTATTTTTTTATTCGAAAAACACAGCAACGGGAATATTTCAAATAACTTTTACATTTTTGCATCATAATGTTAAGAATGTTAACTAGTAATAATTATTAGAAGTAATTCAATTTCATGTATTACTAAATACTTATAAACTACTAGACTAGGTTATAATTACGAAATTATGTACAAACGCGTATGAAAACCAAATAAATCATTGGCAAAACACTGGCAGCCTTACCGTATTGAATGGCAATAATAATAATTATAAACAAATCAATTGCTTTTTTCGTCTTACTTCGTGATCGCTTCACTCAAGCCTTCACTTAGACATGTTTACAGCAGTGTGATTCTATACACATGTCGAGGTGAAAACGTAGGCGAAGTGAACGGCCAGTGAGCTGTCAAACCATACAAACAAGATGGCATGACAGCTCACTTGTCATTCACTCCACCTAAGTGATTACGGTGAGATGTCAACAGAATGGACCGGCAGAATCGCACTAGCTTCGTCGCTGCTTTTAAGATGATAAAGTACGTATAGCAAAACAGTTGCTTGACTTGAAAATATTTGGTTTCAGAAAAGTAAAATTTAAACTTATAGATGAATTCTTAAATAAAAAAATATAAATACCTCTACATGCATGTCTACAATGTAAATTGTTTTTCAAAGATTCCAACATTTCATAGTGCACGCTATAACGAACTGCAGTATCAGTGACTCCGCAGGGGAAGCTTGTTGAGGCTTAGCTTCGTCTGCGGCACTGCTTCTAAGATAATGAAATACGGATAGCAAAAAAGTTGCTAGACTTGAAAAGAAAAGAAAAAAAGAAAGAAAATACATTTAATTCGCCATAATTGACGCACAAACACAAAATAAAAAAATAAAAAAACAAATTACAAACTAAATACCACCTATTCTATTCTATATTTGGACAATCTTATACTTGGACAATCTTGGTTTAAGTTGCATGAGCAAAATCCAAAATACATGACTTCTCATAAATTAACCCAATTCCTGTATAAGAAACTGTATTTCAAAAACTTGAACATTTCAAAGTGAACTCTTTAACAAACTACAATTTCAGCGACTTTTTTTCACTAAGAGAAGGCTACACTCGCTGAATCATAGGCTTTGTATTCCAGAAAAAATGCATGATTTGTGTATGAAACTACTGAAGCCGCAGAGAAACCTCAACAATACGTAGAACAATTGAAATACATTATATTGCACGGATAAATAATATCATGTTCACTTTAATAAAGCCTTACCTAGCACAAGACATAGCTGCATGATATTCTAGAACCTTCCTACCGTATCATTTTGCAGCTCAAAGTCAAAATGTACAGTCAGCAATACAGAGAGGATTATGTGGCGGAACTCGTGCTTGCATTGCACTGTACAATAGCTCTGTTGCTATTCAGACGAGCAACTGTTAAGCAAAAACAAGGCTACAAAAAAGTGGCTCGTAATGACATTTTTATAGTTTGAATTTTAATCTATACTATAATATTATAAAGCAGAAGAGTTTGTTTGTTTGTTTGTTTGGTTGAACGCCCTAATCTCAGGAACTACTGGTCCGATTTGAAAAATTCTTTCAGTGTTAGATAGGTAGCCCATTTATCGAGCAAGGCTATAGGCTATATAGCCTTCCTCGATATATCATCACGCTAAGACCAATAGGAGCGGAGCAGTAATGAAAAATGTTACGCAGACGACGTTGCACGGGTCAGCTAGTCTATACTAATATTATAAAGCAGAAGAATTTGTTTCTTTGTTTGTTTGTTTGGTTGAACGCGCTAATCTCAGGAACCACTGGTCCGATTTGAAAAATTATTTCAGGGTTAGATAGCCCATTTATCGAGGAAGGTTATAGGCTATATATAATCACGCTAAGACAAATAGGAGCGGAGCAGTAATGGAAAATGTGACGCAGACGAAGTTGCGCGGGTCAGCTAGTGTTATATATTTTTGATGTTTTGATAAATATTTGTAAATTATTTTGTAATTATTGTAATCTATTTGTCAATGGTCTTTAGTTGTTATACATGATATAAGATCACATAAATAAAATAAAACCACGTCGATGTTCTTCGAAAGCTCACATTGACACAGGGGTTGGGTGAGCTGCAGTAAAAGACTTGTACTGACTGTTGTTAAATTAGCGCCCTGCATTGCATGTATTAAATCACCAATTTTAAAACAAAAATACCACCAGACGGACCACCTCAAACAATCCAGACCATTTTTTTAGGGTTCCGTAGCCAAATGGCAAAAACGGAACCCTTATAGATTCGTCATGTCTGTCTGTCCGTCCGTATGTCACAGCCACTTTTCTCCGAAACTATAAGAACTATGCTATTGAGATTTGGTAAGAAAATGTATTCCGTGAACCGCATAAAGATTTTCACACAAAAATAGAAAAAAAAACAATAAATTTTGGGGGTCCCCATACATACTAAGAACTGAAACTCAATTTTTTTTTTTCATAGATCCCATACGTGTGGGGTATCTATAGTTAAGTCTTCAGATTTTTTTCTAAACTGAATCTAAAATAAGAGAATGATAAAACTAAAAAAATATATGATGTACAATAACATGTAAACTACCAGCGAAATACGTCATAAATCGTAAATCACAACTTCTGCTTATAATATATAATACCTACTGGTTTGTACGGAACCCTCGGTGTGCGAGTCCGACTCACACTTGGCCGGTTTTTATATGATTGCGCTGGAGCCAAATAGTACTAAGTCTGATTAAAAAAAAACCGGCCAAGTGAGAGTTGGCCTAGCACACGAAGAGTTCTGTACCATAAACCTTAATTTTATCATTTTAACACAAAAAAAAACTGTGAAAATTTCAATTGTTTACCTACTACGGTTTTTGAGATACAGCCCACTGAGCGGTCACAGCAGAGGCTTAGTAATAGAGTTTCATTTGAGCCTAAAAATACACGAAACTGTGTCATAGTATTCGTCAAAATATATAACAGAGTATTAAAACGTTGACATTCACATTTTACATACAAGGGTCTTACTTTTTATGCATTCAATAAATTAATAGGTATTTCTATAAACTGCAGTTAATAAAATTGTATCTTCTTTTTAATGAAATAATAACTAATTTTCATTGGAAATTTCAATGTTAAACGATCATTCGGGTTACCAGAAAATTTTAATTGAAAAAAGACTTCATGATATAAATTATATTTTATTGAAAAACATTTTAAATTAACATGTATGTTGAGAAACATTATATTGTAAAGTTTGCAGTCGGTGAGACATGTTTTGACATTTTGGTATCGCTAACTTATACGTGAAGTTTAGAAGACAAACATCGTGTAAGGTTAGCAGATAAAGCAAACATTTTATTTTTACTTTTTTCCCGTTGCGTCATCATCAATAAGTCTTTTCAAAAGATCTCATCATCAATCAGACTTTTCATAACACAGCCGGTCGATTCTGTCGACATCTCACCGTGATCACTTAGGTGGAGTGAACGAAAATTGAGCTGTCATGCCATCTTGTTAGTATGGTTTGACAGCTCACTTCGTCAACACTTCACACACGCCTTCACTTCGACATGTTTACAGAATCACACTGCTGGTGTCTTTGGGCAATAAAAAAAAGAGTGATGATAGGGATGTGGCATTGCCATTTGGAAAGAGCGAAAGAGTAAGTCGAGTAGATCCTATTTGTTTTCTCTTATTTTCTTTTAGCTTCTTCGCCATTTCAGTGAGATTATGTAATCCCCTCACCGTGAAACCTTAGGTGAAGTGAAATTAGGTGAGCTGTCAATCCATATAAAAAAGATGGAATGACAATTCACTTCATTTTGACTCCACCTAAGTACGAACGGCGATGCGCCACCGGTACATGGTGGACATCCCACCTATACACACAAAACGTTTTTGGAATACATTCATTGTGCGTACAGCTAAGGAGGAATTCCCTGCCTGAGTCTGTGTTGCCTGATAGCTACAACCTGGGAGTCTTTAAACCAAGAGTGAATAGGTTACTTCTAGGCAAGCATGCTCCACCTTAGACCGCATCATCGCTTAACATCAGGTGAGATAGCGGTCAAACGTATGCCTATCAAAAATAAAAAGTGTACACGGTGATGTGTTGACAGAATAGACATTTTTTTTTAGGGATGGGAAATCATCCAATGACTCCTCCCGCTCTGGGTGTAGCGGGAGGGAGTGTCAGACAAAAAACCCATCCATGTTCCTTCATTGCCCTTTGTGTTCCGGAGCCACGGAGTCTCTTGCGAATAGTCCCGCGACTCCGGCAGGCGTCGGCCCTTTCGGGCCCCTCTGTGTTGCTGACTCTCTTTGAGGCGCGCGTGGAACACTAACGCGCCGTCGACACGGCCTGTCGTCACTAGACGGACGGACGGCGAGCCAGAATAGACCTGCAGTGCGATTTTGTAAATCTCTCACCGTGAAGGTTTTGTTAAAGACAGATATAGTTTTTAGGGTTCCGTAGCCAAATGGCAAAAACGGAACCCCTAAAGATTCGTCATTGTCTGTCTGTCCGTCCGTATGTCACAGCCACTTTTTTCCGAAACTATAAGAACTATGCTGTTGAAATTATATAGTACTTAGGTAAATGTATTCTGTGAACCGCATTAAGATTTTCATACAAAAATAGAAAAAAAAAACAATAAATTTTGGGTGTCCCCATAGAACAGAAACTCAAAATTGTTTTTTCATCAAACCAATACGTATCTATGGACAGGTCTTCTAAAATGATATTGAGGTTTCAAATACTTATCATTTTTTCTAAAGTGAATAGTTTGCGCGAGAGACACTTCCAAAGTTGTAAAATGTGTGCCCCCCCCCCCTGTAACTTCTAAAATAAGAGAATAATAAAACTAAAAAAATATATGATGTACATTACTATGTAAACTTCCACCGAAAATTGGTTTGAACGAGATCTAGTAAGTAGTTTTTTTTAATATGTCATAAATCGTATAACACGATAATGATACGGAACCCTTCGTGCGCGAGTCCGACCCGCAATTGGCCAGTTTTTTTATATTTCTGTGGTTGAAGTGAGCTGGAAATTCATACAAAATAGATGGAATGAGAGTTCACTTCACCTGAGTGTACGCAGTGAGGTGTTGATAGCATAGACCGGCTTTTTCTTCATTTGCTCGCAAAATTATCACCCTTCTTTTGTTTCACACGTCTTTTTGTTCGCTTACATTTAAAGAATTCAAGACAGGTAACCTTTCGACGTTTTCCCAAGTATTCAAAACCGGATTCAGCTGAATACCAGTGTTTTAAGTGGAGCGGCTGCCTACCAGACCTCCACAACCCATTACCTGGGTAACGTGGTACTTCTTGGTAAGACTGGAGTCAGATTTACTGGCTTCTGACAATCCGTTACGGCTGCCAAAGATCTACAAACGACAGCCGGGACCAACGGCTTAACGTGCTTTCCGAGGTACGGAGGAAACTGGGTATGTTAAGATGGTCACCCATCCACAGACCAAACTTGGCAAGCGTTTCTTAGCCTTAAAGATCACGAGCTCCTCAGGAATCCTTAATAAAGGAATCTTTATTTGGATGAACATTGAAATTTTATGACATTTACAATCCCCTCATGGCGTTTTACAACACTATCAACAAGTCCGCTCTTTACTATCAGAAAACATTTTCCATCCATTAATCATCGTTCATATTAAACCCCGCGGGGTCCAACTTTAAATAAATCAACAGGGTTTACTATTTATTGTGTTCATAGCAAAATTAATTGGGTTCTGCAGTAAATGTTACAAGTGGGTGGTGAAAATCGCAATGTGTTGGCTCGCTGGCGTCCCGGTGAGCTTGTAATGAGGTGAACGGGTAAGGTCAGCATAATAAGGGATTTTTAACAGTAAATTGGTATGTTTATGACATCTGTCTATGATATTAATTTTAAGGGAGACACTTTTTTTCGAAATGGTCTGGGTTTGATATCTGTAAGTTAGCTTCAGTTAAGTTGAAAATGTCATGACATATTCTTCACACAATATCTATACTAATATTATAAAGCAGAAGAGTTTGTTTGTTTGTTTGGTTGAACGCGCTAATCTCAGGAACTACTGGTCCGGCTTGAAAAATTCTATCAGTGTTAGATAGCCTATTTATCGAGGAAGGCTATAGGCTATATCATCACGCTAAGACCAATAGGAGCAGAGCAGTGATGAAAAATGTTACGCAGGCGACGTTGCACGGGTCAGCTAGTTATATAATATACTAAAATCGGCAAATAATATAAACTAAAGTAACAGCAAATTAGTTAACTTCGTACGCGCATATCCCGTTTTTTCCAGTTGCTGTAGAAATTTCGGGAAATCCTCTCTCAGAAAACAGTTTGGCATGTGGGTTCCTTGAGGAGTGCCCAAGAAACCTACATGCCAAACAGCTGTAATTTTCTCATTCATTTCGCTGCGGGATCCAAGACAGTTGATCGTTTCTCCGGGACTCGTCGAGCTTCATTAACTCGGCGTTCTTCGGGTGGTCGTCACTGATGATTGTGGCTTCCAGTTACAGGGGTTGTGTGACGGGCTTAGCCTAAAAAATATTTTACATGATTAGGCGTAGAGTGTGTATAATGTGTACCTACAACGTGAAGTAAAAAAGAATAGAAATCATCAAAGCCAATATAAACTTTACCTAAAATTCGAATGAAATAAACATTCCACCATGTTTAAATATCACTAATTCAAAATACGGATAGCAGAAGCAAGCTCAAATTCCTAGAATTCATTAGCGCCACAAATTCACTGACATTCCGTGGAATCCGGTCACAAATACCTTTGATGATGATATTTAATTATTCAAATAGATAATGTCATAGATTAGAGATGGATAGAAGCAATGGTTCTATACGACCAGGAATAAATGTCTACAGTTTGGAGAGAACACTCATACTCATAGATAATTATTATTAAAAAATATGTTATGTATATTTTAATCTTACCAAAAAATAGTAGTTATGCTGTAACTATTAATCTTGTTAAGTTATTCTCAAATGATGAATCTTTAAATAAAAGCTATAATTAAGTTAATTAATCATAAGGACATGTTTTAAAATTGTTAACAGCTAAAATATAGGACATGCTTTCAAATTGTTAACGACTGTATTCATTTTTTTACTTTTTGCTGTGCCCTACAGGGTCTGTAATGGGCTTGTGTCCTGAAAAAATCTAATTAGTCCGTCAGTAAGATTATCAAAAAACATTTGACCCGTGTTTTATCTTTTGTTACGGTTGTAAATTCTCAATACGTCACACCTTCGCATAATTTTTAATGAGTCGTGACGTCACGAACCCCCACTCCCGAGTTTTAATGCGTTTTATCTTTGTCAATATTCATTGATTTACAAAAACAAAAAATATGTGTTCATTATTTTTCAATACTCTAACCGACGGACTAAATAGTTTTGCAATTTGTGGATGATGGAATCTAGTCTATTAGTTCCTTGCTTTAAATCCATTATAAGATCTTCACACAATACATTATGGAATACAAATAAAGATGAACATGTGTCTTGCGAAAGTATTGATACGAGTGTACTTCTTGCCCCCGGCGAGATACATTGGCATACGTACTTGAGAAATACTGTATCAATAGAGAACAAGTATGTATCTGTACTACTAGTACTCTACTGTAGCCAAGTCACCGCGACACTGGAACGCAAAGGGCATTAGGAAGAGTGTTCTTTCACACCAACTTTGTGTTCTTACAGACCAGTCATCCGTGTGGATGGCTGCTCTGTGGGCGGATCGGAAGGAGTCTTCTGATCTCTTCTTCTTCTCAGCCTTAAAATAAACATTAGGCTGATTAAGGCGGGGTTGCAGTACTTTTTAAGATTTTTGAATGTCTGAAAATCTTATTAATTATGAGTTTTTTAATAAATAAAAATCATTACATAAAATTGAACATACCCTCAAGTAAATCGTAAAGATAGAAACGCGATTTGGAATGATTGGCTCGATACTTTTTTTTATCAAACATGACACTAAATTACAATTTTAAACGTGTACTGCTAAGAGATTTCATCACGAATATATATAAAAGTTATATCAATAGATAGAGCTTTTTAGTTTGAAGAAAATGGTGAAACCATATTGTGTAATTTCTTTATCAGTTTTCGCCAAGAAGAAAAAACAATCAAAATTTAGGCATTATTTCGCTCGCCGGACAGTCGCTTTTGTTCGTCAAAACACACAGTACTGGGGGCCGATTCTACTAACAAAATTGTTAAAAAATTGCAATGGAACCGCAGCTGTTTCACGGCTTTTACGCGTTTTCGCATTCTACTAATAAATAACGATCCAACTGCGATTACGTTTTAGTTGACGCCAACGATCGGTCGAAACAATTTCAAAAACCTATTCTGCTAGCTAACCGAACTTGAGCGTAACATGAGCGTGACGTTTAGTCCTATTCTACTATTATTTTGACACTTGTTTGAATCGAATTGAAGCTGAACTTCGGCGGTTCATCTATGAAAATTTGCGGTTGAACATAAGTTGGGAAAGTGTAACTTTTGCCACATTGATTGTTCGTTTTATTCCCTAAAAAATTAAGTTTTACATGGATTTCGTTGAACTTTCCTATGAGGTTGACATTGGAAGAGTAAAATGTCTGTGAGTAAAACAAAGAAATTTAGTGTCAAGAGTATGCAATAATGCTTTTGATCTTACGGACCAGCTCGTTGAGACGTACCGACTCTCCAAAGATCTCGTAAGAGCGCTGGTTCAGGAGATTAGTCCTCACATGCCCGTCAATCATCGTTCTGACGGCATTGATACGGAAACAAAGGTATGTTATAGGTAAGCTACTTTAAATACAATCATATTATAATACTATTGATTATTATGCGCCAGTAAGTGTGTGATAAAGTAAATCCGCCCCTAAGACGACCCACTGACCAAGTATTCGCTATAGGTAACTCTATTCTCGTTTTATATCTTGGTTGCACTGGCTTTTTATGCAACTGGTTCATACCAAACATTGGTAGGCCAGTCCCAATGTCATGCCATGTCACAACCCACAGTTTACCGAGCAATAAAACAAGTGACAGAAATTATTAATATGCCACATATTTTTAAGTAGTACCTAAGTTAAATTTCCAAGCTCCAGGGAAGATTGTGATGAAATCAAAGCATTGCAATATTGCCATTTATATTTAAATGCAGACCTAGACTTAGATCCTAATATATCTAGGTATACAAATGTATTTTATTTTGCAGATTCTATAGAATGTTTGGCATTTCTGGAGTTCTGGGGTGCATTTTTATTTACTGACTAGGTAATTATTTCATCGTACTTTACTAAATATTTACCTATTACATTATCATAGTTAGGACTATAAATTATGATTCATAGATAATTAAAATGTAAGGTATGACACTTAAATTCATTGATGTGAGAAAGTGTTTGTACAATCCTACTGCAATTACCTATGCAATATAAAATATGCCATAAAATGTTTTCTTCATAAAGAAACCTCCTTTTCAGAAGATTCAGGATTACCTTTAAGACGAGCTATGATGCCTCCAATTCTAAATGTTGCTCCAAACACTCCTGAGGCATACTACACTGAGAAACATATAAGTACAAGAAATGTTGTAGAGCGGTATATAAGAATTTTGCAAGCAAGATTTAGGTATTAATTTTATTGTTTCTCTTGATTTTTTAATTTTATAATTTTAATACTTATAATATTATTGTTATATTCATGTATTTTAGTAAACATGTCTGTACTTTGTTTTTGCAGGTGCTTATCAGTAGTCAGAAAGCTGCAATATAAGCCAGAAATTGCAGGAAAAATAATAAACGCTTGTTGTGTACCGCACAACATTTCTCTGCAGTTAAGATTGGAGCCGGACAGTCAGGATCTGGAAATCGTACAACAGGAGCGTGAGGAAAGAGGAGATGCAGTCAGATTAATTTCTGAACACCGCAGGTCCTGGCAGCGCTTGTGGACATCAAGGCAATAAAAGAGAATAGTTACCTAAGGCAATAAACTAAATTAGAATAGTTAATTTTTGTACATTTAAATTCATTGTTAAATTTTACTAAAATAAGTACCTACCTGAGTAAGTATCACATTTCATTATATTGTTAGTCATTTTAATGTTTTATTTTTTATTGAGTAACATTATGAAATTGTTTCTTTTTTAATGTTAATAATAATCTTATGTATTTGTATGTACCTTATTTAGTTGCTAACATAGTGTGTAAGAAAGATGGATCTGTGTCTAATATTAATGATTAAATTAAAACAAATTGCATGCTCTGAAGAGGACAAATTTGAAATGCGCATAATCCACCAATTTCAAAATCTGTTAAAACCTTTATTTCAGCAAATCAATTCTTATTGTTATTGGTCATATCTTGTTACTCTTTCTTCTCCATTAGTTATATAGCGATACTAAATATTTTACCACTAATGAAATACATCAATCTGCACCATACAACAAGTGGTCACATAATTTAACCATTTTGTTGTAACTTATTCAAGTGCGACGTTTTAAGTGGGAAACTCTCAAGCATGTCGTAAATATTCATAAACGTTTGTCGCTTATCTGATAAGAAACAAATCGGTCTGTGGTGCGATATTTAAATTGATGAATAAATATCTATACTTAATATTTAAAACGAATTCTCACACTACACCATTTACCATTTTCTTGAACTCAAACAAATTAAAAGTTTCACTTCCCGCTGTTTATTTTACAACTAAGCAACTAAGTCTTTGACATAACCAAAACGTTTCGTTTCACATTTTCAGCCAGATAAGAACTCAAAACGAAACGTTTTACTGAGTTTTTATTGCATCAAAAGTTGAAATGTTGTACAACATAACAACAAAATATACAGGGTAAAATTATAATTATTCGCTAGATATCTTTTTGTATTTAAAAACACTTTTAGCGACACTGGTTCGTATTTAGTAACATTTTTAGAATAAACATTTTTTTCTGTTGTATTATTAAAACATACTATTTGGCATGTTGGTAACACAGCTACCCGCTCTTACGTTCCGGTTCCAATCCAGTTGCGGTTCGACTTAAGTTTAGTTTCGAGTTTGATAAAGAAATAGTAGAATGACTCTTTGGGTAACTATCGAACGGCGATCGAAATCGAACTGTTGCCGAAACACAACTGAACGTGTATTGTGGCAAATTAGTAGAATCGGCCCCCTGCAACCTCGCCTTAAGAGATTAAAACATAACTTAGCAACACAACATTATTTTTAGGGTTGCAAAAATAGGATCGCAATTTTATCAATCACCCAAGTGCGAGAGCAAGTGTTATGCAGTTCAAACGATGTCCATTTTGCTGTTAGGCCCCAAATGTCCATTCACCTGTATCCTATTTGACGTGAGTTCTGTTGTTGAACATTCTATGGTCCATATTAACGGCCACGCAATGGCCATACGATGTGATCGTTTCAAAATTAAATTTCCTTTTATTTGTTCTTTAACTTTATTAGGCTTGTCCACTGAAAAAATCTAATAAGTCCGTCAGTTAGATTATCAAAAAAATATTTGACTCGTTTTTTTTTTTCCTTCAAAATTGACGAAAATACGACGCTTTTATAATTCTCAATACGTCACGCCGTGGTATAATTTTTAGCGGGTTGTGACGTCAATTTATTGATGGTGGAAACTAGACTATTATTTCACCTATGACATTGGCGTCTATTCAGATTTCTTACTCTATAGCACTATGCGCCTATTCGAATTCCGTCAAACATTTTGCTGCTGACGCTACCTCTCATTACTGCAAGGTAGTTCGTTGGTAATGAATTTATGGTTGTACTCATATTATGTTCCTACTGGCTGTTTGAGTGTTTACCTTTGCCACGAGGTGACGAGGAGTTTGGAGTGAAAATTGATTTTTTTTACTCCAAATTAAAACCTCATCACGTCGTTGACATCAAGGTTTTTAAAAGTGAGTCTTTTATCAATAGGTAGCTTCAAACATGATTGCTTTGTTAAAATTAAGTGAAACCTATCTAATTACTATGGGTAGTTAACTTTATGCACAATTAATCACACTGTACAAAAGTGGACTTAAGCCTAAGGCAATCTATGTACTGTCAACAGAGCTATTTGGTATACAGGCATTTTTTTCCACTGCACTGGTAATATTTATTTATACGGCTATGCATTTTAACTTTTTAAGCTTACAGGTGTGATTTACAATAATTTTCTGCTCAAGACACTCACAACGTACGTTGTTCCAAGTTAGCTGCCTGTATACTTCGTCGTCTTTACCCCATCTTTAAAAATAGGCAAACAACTGGATTATTAAATATCAAACCAGAAGCTGAATCCTTAGCTAAGTTTTCAAATATGAGAAATTACCCACCCGAATGGAGATTCGATTTTTTGTAGAGATTCTGTGTTACCCGTTATTATTTCTGTAAAAGTTGTAAATCTACAATCTGTTATAATGAATAAATATTATGAATTATGAATTATTATTATTATTATGAATGGTCATTTTAAATCATCACTACTTTTGGTGTACAATAATGTATTCTGTTTATCGATGTTTATTTTCGGAATAAGTCCACAGTGTAAGCAAATACATCACCCTTTTCATTTTAATCAAAACTAACTCAAAGGTTCGCTGAATCCAAAAGTAAATAAACATAAATGATCATGTATCAATGTGAAATCCCAACCAATTCACCGCTAACAAATCCTAAACAAAATTCAATCAAGCCGAGCGAAACTCACAACCCTACCTTTATGTAAAGTGAGTACATACCTGCCGTCCCTGAATTGACGTACCAAATTATTTTACCGGGAACATTCTGCTTTGGTGGTACAGTCACTTGCATTCATTCATCGTTCACTTAACATTATTTTCTATATATTTTTTACTAGCTGACCCGTGCAACGTCGTCTGCGTAACATTTTTCATTACTGCTTCGCTCCTAATGGTCTTAGCGTGCTGATATATAGCCTATAGCCTTCCTCGATAAATGAGCTATCTTACACTGAAAGAATTTTTAAAATCGGACCAGTAGTTCTTGAGATTAGCGCGTTCAACCAAACATACAAACAAACTCTTCTGCTTTATAATATTAGTATACATTATTAAAATTACAGTAATAGTGTGTCTATGTTACTCGACTGCGCCACTGTTAACATGGAACCCTTAAAATAACATCATATCCGTTTTCTTATTGTTACACTAGCTGACCCGTGCAACGTCGTCTGCGTAACATTTTTATTACTGCTCCGCTCCTATTGGTCTTATAGCGTGATGATATATAGCCTATAGCCTTCCCCGTTAAATGGGCTATCTAACACTGAAATAATTTTTCAAATCGGACCAGTAGTTCCTGAGATTAGCGCGTTCAACCAAACAAACAAACAAACAAACTCTTCTGCTTCATAATATTAGTATAGATTCAACCTATGTAGTCCCACTGCTAGGCAAAGGTCTCCTTCATAGCCTTATCCTATAATTTTATTTGGGTTGCGTAGTGTTGGACTAATAGAAACTGGAATTACGACTGATAGAAAAAATAATAACCTAATTTTTTTATTTTTTATTAGTCGTAATTCCAGTTACTAAATTAACCACATGCATTGAAATGTTACGTGGGATGCACAAAAGCAGATTGTTGTTTAAATTAAATATCATTTATTGATGAATCGGCCCTTTGTGTACAATGTTTTTGCCGCAGAGTGTACAGGTAGGTACCCCGGAAACGAGCTGACGAGTTATCATACGAGACAGGTAATCAAAGATCCTGTGTGTGCAAATTGGAGCGTCAGATACAGGGGTGATCAGCCACTTCAAATACATTCATAAGGTACCTACAAACGGGGTTAATAGAAATGCCTCTATTCACCCCTGCATTCCTATTCACCCCGAAACAACAAAATAAAGGCGATTGCACGCCATTTAATTCTTGTTTGCAGCACTTATTATTATATTAAACTTACGATCTCAAATTTGATTGAATATGTATAAATAAAACAAAGTTGCTTTTTTGTAAATCCAATATTATGATAGTAAAGAGAAAAACCTTATCAACGTTTAGTTAATATTCACCCCTGCATTTTATTCACCCCTTTTGACGGTACATGATTGAAGTTAAAATGGCGCTGTCATTGGTTCTGCAAAAACAATTTTTTTTTCACACTTTAGGTAACAGTGTACTACATAAATCTCTGTTTGTAAATTGAAACGCTGTTTTGGGTATGTTTTTGTAATTTTTCTTTTACTTCAATATAAGGCTTCTACCAATGGCCTCATAGGTAAAAGGCAAATGATCTCATAGGGAAAGTTTTGGTGCTGAGTAAAAAAAATATATTAAGTCCGTCAGTTAGATTTTCGAAAAATATTCAGCAAGTATGGTACGCGTGTAATGGCGTATGGTACGTTGGACTTTAATTTATAAAATCAATTAAACTTGACGAAGATAAAACGCATCAAATATCAGGTGCTTTAACGTCATGCTCAAGATAAAAGTATACACAACGGTGACGTCACACGAAAAAAAATTGGCACCGATTGGTTGCATATTATTATGTTCCACTACACATGCGAAGTAGTAATATCTTCTTGATTTTTTCTAAATCTATATTAATATTATAAAGCTGAAGAGTTTGTTTGTTTGAACGCGTTAATCTCAGGAACTACTGGTCCTATATGTTTCAGTGTTAGATAGCCCATTAATCGAAGAAGGCTATAGGCTATATATCATCACGCTAAGACAAATAGGAGCGAAGCATTAATGGAAAATGTGACGCAGACAAAGTTGCGCGGATCAGCAAGTATTAAATACTAGCTTCTGCCAGCGGCTTCGCCCGCGTAATCCCTAGGGAACATGTTCCCGGGATTAAAAGTAGCTTATGTGCTATTCCAGACTATAATTTATCTTTGTTCTAAATTTCATTAAGATCCGTTAAGCCGTTCTGGCGTGATTGAGTAACAAACAACCAAACTTTCACATTTTCATATTTTTTTTATTCATTTTCTCTATTGATTGTAGCGTGTTGAAAAGTATACTATAACCAGCTCAAGAGTATGAAAAATAATTATACCAAGTTTTGTTAAAATCCGTCGAGTAGTTTTTGTTTCTATAACTGTTATACAGACAGACAGACAGACAGACAGACAAACATTTTACTGATTGCATTTTTGGCATCAGTATCGATCCCTAATCACCCCCTGATAGTTATTTTGGAAATATATTTCATGTACCGGATCAGTAGTTCCTGAGATTAGCGCGTTCAACCAAACAAACAAACAAACAAACTCTTCTGCTTCATAATATTAGTATAGATTCAACCTATGTAGTCCCACTGCTAGGCAAAGGTCTCCTTCATAGCCTTATCCTATAATTTTATTTGGGTTGCGTAGTGTTGGACTAATAGAAACTGGAATTACGACTGATAGAAAAAATAATAACCTAATTTTTTTATTTTTTATTAGTCGTAATTCCAGTTACTAAATTAACCACATGCATTGAAATGTTACGTGGGATGCACAAAAGCAGATTGTTGTTTAAATTAAATATCATTTATTGATGAATCGGCCCTTTGTGTACAATGTTTTTGCCGCAGAGTGTACAGGTAGGTACCCCGGAAACGAGCTGACGAGTTATCATACGAGACAGGTAATCAAAGATCCTGTGTGTGCAAATTGGAGCGTCAGATACAGGGGTGATCAGCCACTTCAAATACATTCATAAGGTACCTACAAACGGGGTTAATAGAAATGCCTCTATTCACCCCTGCATTCCTATTCACCCCGAAACAACAAAATAAAGGCGATTGCACGCCATTTAATTCTTGTTTGCAGCACTTATTATTATATTAAACTTACGATCTCAAATTTGATTGAATATGTATAAATAAAACAAAGTTGCTTTTTTGTAAATCCAATATTATGATAGTAAAGAGAAAAACCTTATCAACGTTTAGTTAATATTCACCCCTGCATTTTATTCACCCCTTTTGACGGTACATGATTGAAGTTAAAATGGCGCTGTCATTGGTTCTGCAAAAACAATTTTTTTTTCACACTTTAGGTAACAGTGTACTACATAAATCTCTGTTTGTAAATTGAAACGCTGTTTTGGGTATGTTTTTGTAATTTTTCTTTTACTTCAATATAAGGCTTCTACCAATGGCCTCATAGGTAAAAGGCAAATGATCTCATAGGGAAAGTTTTGGTGCTGAGTAAAAAAAATATATTAAGTCCGTCAGTTAGATTTTCGAAAAATATTCAGCAAGTATGGTACGCGTGTAATGGCGTATGGTACGTTGGACTTTAATTTATAAAATCAATTAAACTTGACGAAGATAAAACGCATCAAATATCAGGTGCTTTAACGTCATGCTCAAGATAAAAGTATACACAACGGTGACGTCACACGAAAAAAAATTGGCACCGATTGGTTGCATATTATTATGTTCCACTACACATGCGAAGTAGTAATATCTTCTTGATTTTTTCTAAATCTATATTAATATTATAAAGCTGAAGAGTTTGTTTGTTTGAACGCGTTAATCTCAGGAACTACTGGTCCTATATGTTTCAGTGTTAGATAGCCCATTAATCGAAGAAGGCTATAGGCTATATATCATCACGCTAAGACAAATAGGAGCGAAGCATTAATGGAAAATGTGACGCAGACAAAGTTGCGCGGATCAGCAAGTATTAAATACTAGCTTCTGCCAGCGGCTTCGCCCGCGTAATCCCTAGGGAACATGTTCCCGGGATTAAAAGTAGCTTATGTGCTATTCCAGACTATAATTTATCTTTGTTCTAAATTTCATTAAGATCCGTTAAGCCGTTCTGGCGTGATTGAGTAACAAACAACCAAACTTTCACATTTTCATATTTTTTTTATTCATTTTCTCTATTGATTGTAGCGTGTTGAAAAGTATACTATAACCAGCTCAAGAGTATGAAAAATAATTATACCAAGTTTTGTTAAAATCCGTCGAGTAGTTTTTGTTTCTATAACTGTTATACAGACAGACAGACAGACAGACAGACAAACATTTTACTGATTGCATTTTTGGCATCAGTATCGATCCCTAATCACCCCCTGATAGTTATTTTGGAAATATATTTCATGTACAGAATTGACCTGTCTACAGATTTATTATAAGTATAGATATAGATTGCGTGTATCTGTATATAAGTAAAAGTAAAAACATGAGAACAATGTGTTAAATACTTGAATTTAAAGAGAAAAATGAGCTGACAGACTGTTAGCAAATGGCATAGTATTCTATATATGCCTATAGCCTTCCTCGATAAATGGGCTATCTAACACTGTAATAATTTTTCAAATCGGATCAGTAGTTCCTTAGATTAGCGCGTTCAACCAAACAAACAAACTCTTCTGCTTTATAATATTAGTAAGATTGTTGAAAGTATCGCAGAGTGGATATTTATGAATTTATTTTGGGTGTCGCCTCGTTTTAGTCAAAACGGGCATTAAAGTTATATTTTCCTAGCCATATGCTTGATAAGTGGATTCTACCTTTATAGCGATTATAACTTATGGAACCCTCGTAAGCCTCCGCTGTCCGTACATCCGCCCGTCCGTCTGTCTGTCAACGGACTGTATCTCGGCATCGTAATAAGTAGACAGTTGAAGTTTTCAGAAAGTGTATTTCTATTGCCGCTATAAAAACACATAACAAAAAATGAAAGGGGGCTCCGACACCAGAGAAGTGCTTTTCTGGTTTATATTACGGAACCCTTCGTGTGAGAGTCTGACTCGAACTTGGCTGATTTTTTTTTTAACTTTAAGGAATTTGACTTTATAATCTGTTGATCTCGCTTGTGTTATAAAATAAATAAGTTTCTAAGGGCTAAAATATTTGATCAGTATCTAAAATTTCAAACAAAGTCTTTAACCAAAGATTCCCAAAACTCAAGCGCCTCAAGTAGCCGAAGTTACTCTCAGAGCAGACAGCCAAACTACAGTGGGACATGAAATCTCGTTAGGTGACGCAAATTGTACGGTAGCGTGACAGGTGTCCCGGTGGTGTAGCCTTGGAACAGTTTAGAACATAATATTCTATTCGTGAGAGTGGATTTAAAGACTGTGAGACATTGGAGTAGTAGACAAAGTCAAACTTTTTTTTTTTACTATTGATAGGCATACGTTTGACCGCTATCTCACCTGATGTTAAGCGATGATACGGTCTAAGGTGGAGCACGCTTGCCTAGAACTAACCTATTCACTCTTGACTTAAAGACTCCTAGGTTGTAGCTATCAGGAAACACAGACTCAGGCAAGGAATTCCACTCCTTAGCTGTACGCACAATGAATGTTTCAACCGTTTTGTGCGTATAGGTGGGATGTCCACCTTGTACCGGTGGCACATCGCCGTACGTCTTGTGGTCCGATGGTGGAACGGGCTTGGCGGAATTAAATTATGCAATTCCGTCGCACACTCCCCGAAATGTAACCGATAGAAAACCGACAGGCCAGCAACTCGGCGTCGATGCTCAAGACTTTGGAGCTTCGATTCGACGAGCTTATCATTGCCGATCATCCTCTTGATTCGTTTTTCAATTGAGTCGAGGGCATCAAGCTAGTATCTAAACTTAAACTATAGCTATCAGTTTTAGGTTTGTTTTTGCCTAGAATGTACCCTGGCAGTTGGGAGTGTCATGCTCACTCAAAAGCCTAGCTGATGGTCGCGTATGCGTTGGATCATTTGGCTCCATTCAAAATAGTTGAGACAAATGGGCCAGGCGCATGCGTCATGTTCGTGAACGGGCGCCGTCGGTTGGGACTGGTCATCATAGTTTATTTTAATTATTTCTTTGAATTGTTCCTTTTTTCATTTGGACGCTTTTATGCTGCTCGTCTTTTACATCGTTCTGTATTATTAAGGTATATTTTTTCTTTTCTTTTTTTTTTGCTGTGTTTCAATTCATTTTGCTATTATTGCATGCACGTTTTTCTATTTCTGCGTTGACATATGATAGTAAATAAGCCAAATAATATGCGAGAGGGCACTGGCTCCTGACATACAGGTACACCTAGTTCAGGAGTCAGAGGCTGCAAACAAGAATTTCTAACCTTTTAAAAATCAAGTTTGTTGTATGGGAGCCCCCTGAAATATTTATTCTATTCTGTTTTTCAGTATTTGTTGTTATAGAGGCAACAGAAATACATCATCTGTGAAAATTTCAACTGCCTAGATATCGCGGTTCTTGAGATACAGCCTGGTGACAGACAGACGGACAGACAGACAGCGCAGTCTTAGTAATAGGGTCCCGTTTTTTACCCTTTGGGTACGGAACCCTAAAAACTATAGGTAAAATTGTGCTGAGCGTGCCGGTAATCCTTTCGGCTTGGGCACGCTCAGCACAATTTCCGCTTATCCTTTCAAAAACCGATATTCAGAAATCAATCTTATAAATTCGTCGAAATTCCTAAACCTCTAGTGCCTTAAACGCATCATGAATTTATTTGGCATAAAGCGATCAAACACGTATCAAATGTTTCCTATAATCGGACCTTGATTTTTTTTTTTTTTTAGTGTTGGGAAATCATCAAATGACTTCTCCCGCTCTGGGCTGACTCTCTTTGAGGCACGCGTGGAACACTAACGCGTCGTCGATATGGCCTGTCGTCATGAGACGGACGGACGGCAAGCTGCCCATAGCTCACCGTCCACAGGCCCGGCAAGACCTTGACTCGGTTAACGTCACAGAATTTAATATGAAATTGGTTTCAGGAACTCAATATATTGCTTGATATGAATTATACAGGCTTACATACTATTATGCATGACTTATTAATAACTAGTACTTCACCCGCGACTTCGTTCGCGCCGGTGTAATATTGCAATTTTCATAGGGATCATTATTTTTTCTAGTTATAACTATAACCTATAACACTCACAAATAACGTGGCTTTCCATTGGTAAAATATTTTTAAATATAAATAGTTATAACATTATTATAGTATAAACATGTAATACGTTTACTTTAGTAATAGGTTTTTTTGGGGGCCGAGTCACCCGCGTCCGTAGGAGAATACCCTTCAGCGAATCCCTACACGTGGTTCCTGGGTGGTGCTAAACAGGTGACACTAACCGCCTCCGTGGTCTAGTGGTTATACCACCTGATTCAGACCCAGAGGTCCCGGGTTCGATTCCCAGCGGGGCAAATTTATTTGCTCGGTTTGGTTGGTGGTAGGACTTCTTCTAAGTCCGCCTGGCAAGCTACCACCATCATGTCTAAGTCTGTCGCCATAACAACAATGTTAACAGCATTGTTGTGTTCCGGCAGTTAGAGGTATGATAGCCAGTTCCTCTGTGTAAGAGGATTCCGGGTGAAACTCGCTTCCATCTTCGGCCTAATCATCACTTTCCATCAGGTGAGATTTGAGCCAAGAGTTTCCCCGTTTTGTATTAAAAAAAAAAAAAAAAAAAAAATAGGTAAATATAAATTTTCTCGTTTGTCCCCCAAAAGTGACCCCTATGTTCAAAATTTAGTTATTTACGTAACGTGTCCCTGTTTGGGTCACAGAAGTTCAGCTGTGTACCGAATTTCAATAGAATCGGTCCAGTATATTCGGCAAAAAATAGCTGTGACAGACGGACATACAGACAGCCGAACAACCTAGTTATTCTTTAAGGGATTTTTTTTACTGATGTACGTAATCCTAAAAATAAAGACTCTAGATATAGTGAATTGAACTTTTGCGTGACCTCATTTGCTTGTACACTCTTTTCCAAAAAATTACGTCACCAGCGCTCACTCCTATACTTGATGCGCTTTCTCTTTATCACTTTTCTTGATTTAAAGAGGCAATAAACATCTTACACTTTTTTTTTAATCTTACTGTAGGATAAAAAGCATTATTACCTACTAAATCCAGTTAAATACCCTATTGCAGCAGATTTTAAAATTAATTGCCTTCCAAATTTGAAATTCTTCCCGCTAAACAATACTTAAAAAAAACACCATCCATCTTCCTCTATCGTGGTACTAATGATCGGCCAAGAAACTCACATAACACGACCTATAAAATTCAACTTAACACCAATGTTTAAAGGTCTATTTTCCTCTGGCAGTAGAAGTTTCAATAAAAAGATAAACTCGCTTATTGTCCAGAGGATTCCTGAAGAGTTTCAGTAAATAATACCACTTCGGGGGAAAGTTTTCCGTATCATATTAAGTGAATATCGCCTGGTGACTTGAAATATTAGATTGTACTCGTAAAGGAGACTCTATTTTGTTTGGAAGACGTTTAGTTTCTATAAAATCAATAAATTTGCAGTATAGATAAGTTTGGGCGGTCATTTTAAAAACAGTCGTGTAGATAACCAGCCGGTCAATTCCGTAAACATGTCGAAGTGAAGGCGTGGGGAAGTGATCACGAAGTGAGTTGTCAAACCATACAAACAAGATGGAATGACAGCTCACTTGTCGTTCACTCCACCTAAGTGAACACGGTGTGATGTCGACAGAATTTGATCAGTAAAATCTAAATATTTGCACGGCAGAAATGCCGAATATAGTGAAACTCATAGATTTTAAGAACTTATGTCAGCCACCTATACTCTTGCAAATAAATGTATCATTGATTAATTCAACCGGTTGTATAGACGTCATGGACTTTGACGTCAAAGTTTATATCAGACTTCTCTTTCTAATTGTAATCGCTGATGTCAGAAGGTATTTAATAAATAATTTCATGAGTTTACTAGAGCTAATAAGTATTTCATTTTGCAATTAAAACAACCGCATGCATATTCCCTATTGCTTATACTCCAACGGCGACGTCTTTATTATTTTCATAAAATACTAAAACTAGATGTAACATAAATTAATGACTGGCGGATCGTTGTAAATCCAAGAGTACAATAAAACTTAGGCGTCCATTTAGATGTTTTCTTATGTTCTTGAAAGCGCCTCCTTTGTGTTTCCAATGAAAAGTTTTCATCAAAAATTTCTTTAAAGTCCCTATTTTATAAACGAGAAGGATTTTAAGAGGATTGATATGAAAGAAAAGAAGTCAGGTATAGCGTAATAGTTGACAAAACGGATTGAAAAAACCGGCTAAGTCCGAGTCGGACTCGCACACGAAGGGTTCCATATCATAAACCTTAATTTTTATTATTTTTTTGCTATAGCAGCAAAAGAAATAAACAATCTGAGAAAATTTCAATTGTTTACCTATTACGGTTTTTGAGATATAGCCCACGAAACTGTGTTTTAGTACTCGTCAATAATATTATACATATAACAGAGTATTAAAACGTTGATATTCGTGGAAATCTTAATTTACGTAAAATAAATTTTACATACAAGGGGATTAATTTTTAAGCATTCAATAAATTAATAGGTATTTCTGAAAACCTTTCAATGGCATTAATAATGGAAACTGGAATTATTCTAGATATTAAAATTTAAAATTCTAGATATTTATCTATACTAATATTATAAAGCAGAAGAGTTTGTTTGTTTGTTTGGTTGAACGCGCTAATCTCAGGAACTACTGGTCCGATTTGAAAAATTTTTTTTAATTAATTTAACAACAAATTAATTTCAGTGTTAGATAGCCCAGTTATCGAGGAAGGCTATTGGCTATATATCATCACGCTAAGACCAATAGGAGCGGAGCAGTAATGAAAAATGTTACGCAGACGACGTTGCACGGGTCAGCTATCGTATATTTCTTTTGCCGCTAGCAACAGAAAACAATTTGTGAAAATGTCAAGTGTCGACGGACGGACAGCGGAGGCTTAATAATAGGGTTCCGTAAGTCACCCTTCGGGTACGGAACCCTAAGAACGGTTTGCGACGCACCCAAGTAATATGGAACAAGTCCAGTGCAGAAACGTGATGAAGTCACTCTTATTTTATTAATAACCAGTTGCCACCAGCCGCTTGAATGTCGAATTTTATCCCAAGCAGACATAGTCCCGAGTTAAAAATTTCTACCTAAATTCATCAAATTCCGTGCAGCCGTTCAGACAAAAAACTCTCTAAAAACCACAAAAACTTAGAGGAATAAACAATCTTCAAGAACACTCTTATTCACTAAAAATACCTCGGAGAGAAATCGTCAATATCGGACGTGGAAGTAGCCACAGCTTTTGTGGAGGCTTATATCAGATGCCATGAGGTAGCCTAGATTCTGAACTAGATATTACACCGTCCGTCTAATACTGGCACACGTCCAAAAATCGCAATATTGAAGTACCCCGTTATGAGATTATCAGACCACGGATAGAGATTTTGTGTGTGGTATTTTATGATATTATACTTTCTTTCTCGTTATAAAATGTTATGAAACACAAATGCTCGTTGTTAAAATATGTCTGCCAAGCCTTTTCCAATGTATTTTGGGGTCGATATTCAGTCTTACCAGGTGCAGCTCAATACCAGTATTTTTATCGAGTGACTGCCTATCTGACCGCTACATCCCAGTAACTAGATAGATGGTCACCCATCCACAGACCGACCTTGGCAAGCGTAGCTAGATCCATGCAACTGATACCGTTTAGGCTTGTTTGACACGTATCAAAACCACACCACACCGTCACAACACAGAGTAGTCAAGCTGTGGTAACGTGTGAATCGTGCAAAGCCGCACCGACGTCATTCACACTATTGTGGTTGCGTTGTAGTACCTGCAAAATGTGAATGTCTTTGCGATGTGGCCGGCCGCTAGTTCACGGTATCGCTGGTGTTTGCTACGTAGCTGCAATGTGGTCGCTATCACACACGCGGTCAAAATTGTGGTCCGTGTGAATATAGATATTAATTATAGATATTATTTGTTATACATATTAGCGCCCCCTAATATGTATGAAAAATAATATTTAAATTCACAACTAAGTAGTGATTTATCCCACGTGTTGTGGAGTAAATCGCTAGTTGGTTTGTAGTTGAATTGCTAACTAAGTATTGCTTGTACAATTATTAATTTCGCCCGTTTGGAATATTAAAACATCCACTTATGTCGGTTTACTTTCTATCTAGCTACATCTTCTAACAATAGCCGAGCAAGAGCCGTGAGACTGCATCACGTGTTGTCAGCCTTTTAGAAATATTGGACACCATTCTATACCTTATTTTTAGCAAGCTGTAAGAGAGGAAATAGTATGTTTGAGGTTTCAGTCTTGGATGATTAGAAGAGGTGAAAAGATTTAACTTTGTAAAATAATAAATTGGAATTTATATCATCTACTAGCTGTTGCCCGCGACTTCGTCCGCGTCTATGTCGAAAAGTAAACACACATAGCGATGTACCTAATATTGATACGATATGATATACAAACAGTCAATATCTGGCATGCTTGACCCCAGCTCTTACAATTAGGAATTTGGAAGACTGTAATGCAAGGCACTGGCTGTATTATCTCTTCTGTTCAAAATGCCGTACAGCCCTAGTAATTTTTCGTAATGAGAAACTTCTGTGCACAATGTTGAAGAAAGTTGCTAGGGTTGATAACACGCGATAGAGCTACATAAAGTTTGGGTGGGTATACCAACTCGAATAGAAATCTAACCCGTAACGGATAGAGTAGAGTAGATTAGAGACTGCGCTATCCGCACTTAGACTTCCATTCGGTCTGTTGACCGTAAGTGTTCTGGCTAAGTTAACCAGCCTAGTCATCTATAGGAAAGTAATAAAATTTATTTAAGAGTACTAAAAACTATATATGCAGTGTGCAGTAGCCAAATAAAATAAAACATTTTGGATTACAACTGACGAAATAGCTAAACTATAGGACCTCTGCCTAACTACCTCAGAGCTACACTCATGGTATTATTTTACCTTTGGTTCCCATGAATGTATGAAAAATTAATTTTCGCCCGCAATGTATGAAAAATTTGTTACTAAGCAACCTTGACTTACCGACAGGGCTACTTTCCTATGAAAATTGGACCGCCATTGTCTTTCCAAGAAATAGTCATCAAACAAATCGATTGTAGAACTCATCAAAATTGTACAATCCGTAGCTCAAGGGAATTATTGATTGAGATAAGGTAGTTTGTTTTTGTTAAGTCACCTTTATTTTAGAAATACTCCGACACACTATTCTCAACCACTGCAACTCGTGAAGCCCAGAACCAACAGTTGCGACCATCGAAAAAGCGCCTTGCGATGCGACGAATGAAGGCAGGGCATTTTTAACCGACTTCCCAAAAAGGAGGAGGTTCTGAATTTGGTTGCATGTATTTTTTTTTATGTTTGTTACCTCATAACTCCGACAATTATGAACCGATTTGAAAAAATATTGTTTTATCTGAAAGTATACTTGCAGATTGGTTCTATTTAAATTTTATGAAAATCGGTTACGAACTTTGGATTTTAAATCGAAATAGCTGGAATTCGTCTACTTAGATGATAGTTTTATGCCATCCAAGTAATCGAAATTGCGTATTTTGCTTTTCTGCGATTTTGCAGTAGTGTTGTTAGGTGTGGGGGATACCACTAAAAAGTGAAAAATAAAAAACTTTTTACAAAAAATAATACAACCGACTTCCAAAAAAAAAACACTACAAAATAAAAGATAACTTTAATTTCGTTTTTTTTTTTTTATAAAAAGTTTTTTACTATTTCCGTAGATTGATTGTAAGTATGGTAACACAAACAAGATGATGTGAGGTGTTTAAATATTGGAGGTACAGTACCTATTTGATGATAGAACGTTACTGTTAGCCTAGATTGGTTAAAATTTACTTTACAGCCCGCTGATTTAAGGTTCGGGAGGGGGGAGGGGGGGGGGAGGGGGGTGCCCTCTGCACCACCCCCACCCCCCGGAGCCCCACGGTTATGGAGATATCCATGGATAAAGTTTTGAGTTTAGAATAGCATTTGAGTTAGAAAAACAGGTAAAATTGAGTATCGTTTAGCAGGAGGAGGGACGGGGAGGTGCCCCTATGCCCTAGCACCACTCCCATGTAAAGGCGACAGACCGTTCTTGAGAAAAACTAATTATAGTAACCTAACCTCAAAAACTTTTATATTCAGTCCGGAGGCCCAGTCGACGGAGCCCCGCTTTGCGGGGCTCCTACTTCTGAGTAGTTTATAAAAAAATAACCACGAAGGGAATGGCGGGGTCTATTCGCTCGCTTCGCTCGCTCACTCGACCCCGCCATTCCCTTCTAACCTAACCTGTCCGAGTCGGGGTGCCCACAAGTCCAAAGCTCGCTTCGCTCGCTCTTGCATCCAATGGCACTTCACTTGGTTCACATTTATTCCGTACTTTAAGTATGTGATTGAATAAAAATATTATATTTATGAAAAAAAAACAAGACATAAAATTGAACAAAAAACACTTCTAACGTCAACGGAACGTGAAATGTCAACTTTGACGTCTACCATGACAATTTATCTAACCTTTAAATTTGCAAATGGCGTACTATTTTCGTACTTTTTTGAAACTTTAATGAATTTTATCTCGTAAATCGTGATTCTCCGCATCTTGAAACTTTGTATAAAGCTTTCTATTTGTGAGTACTATCTACAAAAAAATTACGAACTTCCAAAGCAGCGGGCTATAAAGGAAATTCGAGCCCCTAGATTTATTGACGCAGTTTTTCTTTTGAGCACTTTCTCCCAGTAACCGTGCATTTTTGGGGCCAGTATAATACGAGGATTTTAGTGATAAAGTTGTGAACATCTGTAAACACCTGATTTAGACTTGAGTCTGAGTTTTTCATCGGTCATAGAATCAGCAAACCCATTCACATCAATTCGGATTAGATTTTTTTATTAGTCAAGTTGATACTATCTGTTTTGTGTTCCAGACTGTTGTAAACAAATATAACTAAGTAGAGTGTACTTTTGCAAATATTGTGCAAAAAGAAATCAAATCAATCATTTATTTAAAAAAAAACCGGCCAAGTGCGAGTCGGACTCGCGTGCAAAGGGTTCCGAACCAATTTCATTTTTTAACATGTTATTTTAACACTACGGGCTTCTTATAACTTTTCTTGTAATCTTTAGGTGTAGAACTATTACCTGTATTTTTTAAATTTTTAGGCGTCATTTCGGAGATAAGGGGATGGTCTTTTTTGGCCTAATTTCTTGAATAGCTTCAAAACTGTTAATTATGTAAAAAAACATAATTAAAACCTTCATTTTTTGTTCGGAACCCTAAAAATTAGAAAAAAAGGTTTAAATTGTTTGTGCTGGAATGTGTGTTTGTGTCGTTTTAATAATGTGTTTTGTTTTCTATTCTGAAACATTGCTTACAAGTATACTTACGAACCGCTTTTCGCCAATTCAGTTTAAATCCAGGTGCAAATCGTAAGGTCGAGCCAATTAATTAATTTGTCGGTGCCGGACGTCACGCCATTGACAAATGTTGAACTGTGTTCAGTATGTTCTGTTTTGTCTGTGGTGTGACCGGAGATGATAATATGTCAGGTCCTCACTGGTGGTGTTAATCGGTTTTGTTTGCTGCATAAAAATATAGAATAGAATAGGTTGTATTTAGTTTGGGGGATAAATATAATGACCACCATAAAATGCTTTGATACCCTTAGTTTTGTAACCAAAAATATCTACTTAACACCAGAAAAATAAAGTCTAAAAATACAATAGTACCAGCTATTTTAGTCACGACTCCACTTTAAATTGTATTCGACCACCAAATTTAGTAAATTATCACCAAATCTTAGCGAACAAATTAACATTCAGTTAGTATAATATTCAAATTCTATAGTAACGTGTCTGCGTCAGATCCCCTCTACGGCTGGTGAAACATGTGGGTTAGGTTAGAACCATGACCATTAGCGCGCGAAGGCGAGCGAGCGAAGCGAGCGTGCCGCGGCAGCGGCCGCCGAGCGCCAGATCCCTTCTATTGTTGGTGAATCATTTGGTTTAATCGGATAACGAGATGTTATTTTTTTGCGTATCATTTTAACTATTTTTGGGTTAGAATATTTTTTTTGGAGTTGGTTTGCTTAAATAGCTTTCAGTGGTTGAGCGATTGACTGCTGCGCAGCATGTCGCGGGTTCGATTCCCGCACGGAACAAATATTTGTAAGACCTACATGTATTTGTTCTGAGTCTGGGTGTGTTTCTATCTATAATATGTATGTATTTACAAAAAAAAAATGTATATAAGTAGTTTATCAGCCATATCGTTACCATAACACAAGCATTAGGTTGCTTAGCTTGGGACTATATGGCGTTGTGTGAAATGTCCAAGGATATTATTATTATTATATTATTATTATTATTATTATTTTGTTTTCTTTCTCGGGTCTCTGGAGACCCGGTCCTTTGGTAGGCGTACGAGGGGCCGAAACCAACTCGCAGAGGCCCCGTTAGAAATTTCAAATGTAATGGGGCACCAACCGGCGATTATCCCTGTATGCACTGTGAAAGTATTCCCAAGGACAATCCCCGGTTGGAGCAAGAATATTGCAGAATATGGAAAAAAAAAAAGATGAAACGCTATGGGTTTGGGCGGTTTAGTGGACTGATAATCGTTTATTATAGAACTATTGGCCCCTGCCTGACCACTAACAATATACACGGCTTTTAAATGGCAGGGGGTGACTTGCACACTCAATGAATGGGCCCCCGAAAACGGTCGCTAGCACAAAGTGACGTAGCGCCAAGGAGGCAACATAGCCTGAGGTGCTAGAGGAGTGGAGAGGTATACCATGGCTATCAGGACAATCCCGGAAGTGCGGTCAAGATCCCTACCAGCATCTTACTGGATTATACATCCTTCTCCCGAGCACGTGTGCTCTAGCGAATCTCCACTCAGACCGGCTAATTAAGGCAAGAGAGAGGTGGGAGCTCTGTTCCTCGTCAGTATTCACTCTGGCCAGCCAATAAAGGCAAGCCGTAGATGAGGAACAAGACTTCTCCCGGGAGATAAGGTTCGTGGGGTCGCTACTGCCCAACAGTTCGCCACAAAACTGCCTTGCGGATTGTATCTCTCTTTGTCTGGCCCCTCACCCTAGGTATGACCTAAGGTTCATCGGGACGCGCAAGCCCCACCACGACGTCAACGTAGAGATACTGCGGTAGGGTATTATTTATTATTATTATTATTATAGGATAGCAAGATGTTATAACTTTGGTTATAAGTTTACATTAAAATGCGGGTTTAATTTTGGTGATCATTTACTATTTTTGACTGCTAAATGTTACTATATCTGGTGGTAAGTTAAACATAAGCCTTTAGTTTGTAATTGTTTTTTTTTTTTTGTTTAATTTGTGTTCGTGCGTCATTTCTGGCGAAATAAATGTATTTTCTTTCTTTCTTTCTTTCTTTAATTACCATCGACCAGGCAAAAATCCAGACTCTGCAGTGCTATTCTGTAACAACATTTTCGTGTCTCGACAGCGGAATCCGAGGTGAGTTTCAAATTCGTTTAAATATAAGACCTTATGCTGTGTGAAATAAAGTTCACTTTGTAAGCTTAGTCATTCAGGTGAAGTCGATATCGAAATGGTTATTTACAGAATAGACTAGCTGATCACTACTGCAAAATCGCACAAGGCATAACCTATCAACGACTAGAACAGTACTACCAACATAACGAAAAAATCTCCCGAAACAAACATTTGTAATTACTTTTTCTATCCTATTCAATATCTTGGAACGGTTCCCTAATCCGAGGTTATTGCATATTTTGTCGAAAACCTTTCCGATGGCTACACACCGGTATTTATCGAAAAAACAATAATAAATCAAAAGTAAGCCCGGTCGGGTAGTGAAGACATTAATTCCAGCGTTTTAGGGTGGATATAACTGAGAAAAAAGTAGGACTTCTGTAATTAAGGTTAAACATTAAAAAATAAAAATGCACTTGAACCGTAATTATTAAAACAAAATACATATAAAAATACTTTTAATAACCCCATAAACTAAACATAATTTAATGAGCCACAAATTCTGCATAATATCCGACTAACATACCTCACTCTAAAGGTCACTCGCCTAAAAAATATTTGATAAAATACAAATGAGTGCTACGTACATTTGCTACGCGTGACTACGAATTGCTACGCACGGCTACGCTCGTAGCAACTCACCGACATAATTTAATTTGAGACCGTATTCATTCCACGAATAAACTACTGAAGTACTTTCTGCCTACTTATAAGTTCGCTAAAAGTTAAGCTTGTTACTTTTATATACAGTACCTAAATGGTTTTTTTACTGAAGTTCAATAAATTATGTACGTGATGGATATGAAATAAGGGGGGATTTCATGGGCTCATAATAATATTAAAAACAACTTTTATCATGGAACAACCCTATAGTTATACAGGGTGTAAGGGACAGCCCTCCACAAATTAACAGGGTGCAATCAGCTCCTTATGTTGAATTATATTCCAGTGGATTTTTCTCAGGATTTTTTTTTTTAGTTTTTATTGCTTTATTTCAATGTAAAGTTACATTATCTGTATGCAGAACTCCATTAATGTAATCCTAAATAACACAGCTAAAATGAAAAAAAATAAAATAATGAACGACGCATGAAATCAGCTGTTTAAACACGTGGCGCGAGCGCGGCTGTCCTTTCGAAAGCTCGCTGCGCTGCCGTTCGCTGCGTGCGTTTTGCAGAGGTAGCGATACATTGCGTGTGAGGTAATTAAATAAATCAGTTTTATTGGATTCCCATAAAGTTCCTGAAATAATTTCATGTACCGGTCAACTTAGTGCGATATACTGAAATCACCCTATCAGTTTGTCGAGGGCTGTCCCTTACACCCTATATATAAAAAGTTAGTTTCTTACATTTTGTCGAGTTATGCTTACAAATACGTGCTGATGATGATATATATATGTCACCGGAAAATGGCAGACTCCGTAAGATTGTAATAAATCTTGTTTATATTATAATTTCTCGATATATTATGAAACACTCGTTTTGTATATAATATATATCCTATCCAAACTCGATTGTTTCCAATACGTCTGTGTCTTATTTAGAAAAATTAGTTTACAATTTCACGCGATATTTTACAATCTTACGGCGTTTGCCATTTTCCAGTGACATACATATATGCTAACTGAAGTAGGGTGCTGATTATTTCAATTCTTTCAGTATTTACAGTTGGGCAGTTACAGATAGTCATAAAACCGAAAGTCTGACCACGAAACTTAGCAAAAGGTATCGTTTTACCCAGTAACTGAATCGTCACTTAGTCAGTCACTTAAAGTACGATTATTCAGCTGAATACCAGACCCCAACAAGTATGGCAAAAAGCTAGGCAAAAGGTAACTTGTTCATTCTCTCAGGACTATATTCAATATCGATGGAGCTCATGGTCACCCTACCGTCCCCAGACTTAGTCCACGTCTGGACGCCCCGGGCCCTCATTTCCGCTGGCGTACTTCCGCAGTCGACACTAAGGGATACAGAAATATGGACTCGAACGCTTCACTGGTCTTAATGTTACTGACATCTCTAGAATATCACTAGGACTTGCTTTAGTTGGGGTAGATTTTACTGAGATTTATTTCTTTGCTTGGGACATTGACCTGGTACTGTTTGATTAGATTTCCTTGTTCCGCTTGGAAAATGGCGAGTAAAGTAGATGAGTTATATATCTTACGGTCGATTCTACCGGTCTATTCAGTCGATACGTCACCGTGTACACTTGGGTGGAGTGAACGACAAGTGAGCTGTCATTCCATCTTGTTTGTATGGTTTGACAGTCCAATTATCCTTCACTTCGTCTAAATGTTCACTTCGACATGTTTACAGAATCGCACTGCTGTAAGCATCTCACCGTGTAATCTTAGATGAAGTGAACGACATTTGCCTTTTTATACATTATCTACTGGACACGAAACTATTTTTTTTTTGTGATGGGTTTGCTTTTGACCTTAGTCTTGGTCAGAAATGACAGAGACAAAGTCTACGATGGAGCGAGCTTACCCAGAAGGAGCCTGTTTACTCTAACTTTTTCTTTGATTTATCGTTTATTACACTTAAGCATATTATATATTTACCTGTATACCCTATAAAACTGGTTGAGTTCCGTACCTACACTTCAACGTAAGGTAAAGTTGAAAACCAGCGTCAGGCTGCACCTTGTTGTCCGGCAGTTGGCTGAACTGGACCTATTTAGCGCAGCCGCGGGGCACACAATGTTATTGTTTTCAAAAATTAGTTTTATACCCTTTAATTGCTCCAACATTGTGCGAAGCCGTGTGTGCCAAATCATTTGTTTTCTTTCTTTATTTTCTAACATGAAGTCAATCCATAAAAACTAGATGGAATAACAGTTCACTTCAAGCTTTCCTACTCCACTTAAGCTTACATTACAGGTGTTTATAGAATTGCACTGCTGTAAACATGTCGAAATAAAGGCTTGGGTGAAGTGATCACGAAGTGAAGTAAGCTGTCATTCTATCTTGAGCAATTGATCCAAGTAGATTGACAGTTACTTCGTAATCACTTCACCTAAGCCTTCACTTCGACCAACCACCGGAATCCCATTAGAAGGTTACGTTTTGGGTAGGAACCCCAAGAAGAAACATGAATTCGCTTGGGCATTCGGGAAGCTGCGTCATATATTTGAATCGTCGATCCCATAATCTCTTAAGACCAGGGTCTATAACCAGTGCGTCATACCCGTCATTACGGCGCCGAAACGTGGACACTCACCATAGGCGTGGTTCACAAATTCAGCGTGCAATGGAGAGAGAAATTGTCGGGGTTTCTCTGGTGGATAGAATTCGCAACGATATCATTCGTCAGAGAACTAAAATCACCGATATTTGTCAAATTCATCGTAGAATCAGCATGCTGAAGTTGAAGTGGTCCAGCCATGTCTGCAGACGGACAGAGGGTCGATGGAGCAGACATGTGTTAGAGTGAAGACCGCGTATGGGCAAACGTAGTATGGGTCGCCCTGCGGCTCTATGGATCGATGATTTGAGAAAGGTGGCTGGCAGCGGATGGATGCGGACTGCTCAAGACCGGGATGGTTAGCGCTCTTTGGGACTTTAGCAGTGGACGGCAATAGGCTAGAATCCATCATCCAGAAATTGCAAATTTAACTATTTAGTCCGTCAGTTAGAGTATTGAAAAATATTGGACACGTATTTTTTTGTTTTTGTAAATCTATGCATATTGACAAAGATAAAACGCATCAAAACTCGGGAGTGGGGGCTCGTGACGTCACGACTCACTAAAACTTGTGCGAAGGTGTGACGTATTGAGAATTTTCAAAGCGTCGTAACTTCGTCAATTTTGGTTCCTGTAACAAAAGATAAAACACGGGTCAATTTTTTTTTGATAATCTAACTGACGGACTAATTAGATTTTTTCAGGACATAAGCCTATTGCCTGAAGTCATGAGAAACCCTAAAAAGTAAATGGTTTTCAAATGCAACCGTATCAAATCACTGTTAAGACTCTCTATACCAATCTAACATGCTATAATACTCAACAATAGAGAAGCTCAAACGAATCTTTTGCTCATACAGCGGAAGTAAGGCGCCTCAATAGGATATTACAAAGAAATGGAAAAGCCGACGATGCAATCTGAACATATATGAAACTGTATGTCTCCTATCTTCATGTTTATTTTATTGGGTTTTGAAGACAGTGGCCCCCAAAACGGTAAAAGAAACAGGTGAGTTGTGATATATTGCAAAACTTATGTTAATTTTGATTTTATACCATTTGAAACATATTTTTGATTTTCAGTTGCATTCATTTTTAATGTAGTAAAACTAAGAGTATTTCGTTTTATTGTTATTAATATATGTCTTGGAAACTTGCAATAAATTAATTTAATTTAATAAATCTTTCAGACAAACTTAAACGGCTAATGTTTTGTTTAAAAAAAACAGTCGTGTATAATACGATTGAACTATTTTGTGTACTTTGCAATGAAGTATTTTAAAAAAAGCTGCCTGATAAATGAACCTTTTTAAAGGGCATAAAACCATTGTGGCATAGGCCCCCCGGGCACACAGGGACTTCACCTTCAAATATCTCGGCTACGTTACACTTAAGGACACCATGTTACATTTAGGTGTTTGTTTAAGTGTCCTCGTTCAGTTACGTCTACAAAAGTGCACACACAGTTTCCAAGAAAAGGCATGATAAAGTTTTTTGCTTCATTCAAGTATTACTGAGCACATTTTTAGGTCGAGAAGAGAGATTTTGTAAACAGGAGTTGAAGAGCTCTCGTTATATTTACTCGCAGTTTAATATGCAACGCGACTTCAAAGCTTTTACTACAAATTTAAGCTCTAACTTGTCTCGACATAAAATGTTACAAGACTAGAAACAAGCTTGAAAAAATTGCGTGTAGGGTTATGTAGTAGCACGTCACTATTGTAACATTTTAGAGGTTCTTCAACTATAACTCGTTAAATTGTAAAGCTTGCTTAGCCGTGATACTTTTCCTTTTAAATCACTATACATATTATAAAACAAAGTCCTTCGCCGCGTGTGTCTGTATCTGTTCGCGATAAACTCTTAAACTGCTGCACCGATTTTCATGCTGTTTTCACTAATTGATAGAATGGCTCTCGAAGAAGGGTTTTAGTTTATATGTTGTCTTTAAAGCCTAATATGTCGCAAACGCATGCATGGAAATATGGTTTTCGCACACCTTCAATAATATTTTAAACGACCTATCCAGATGTTTCCATACACGAAGGTTCTGGAAATATCTGTCAGACTATAAAATGAATTGGCGATACAAGCGAAACTTCGGAAGCGATCTTCAACTGCGAATTAAGTGAAGTGAAGTGAAGTTAAGTTAAGTTTTCAGTAGTGCGATTGTGTGTTTAAAGTGATAATTAGTGTTGTAAATTAAAGTGCCATTTTTTGTTTAATTAATCGGCTGTTTTTAACGAACCCCAACCTCGTAGCAATATGCGGTATGCATACACACCAAATTGCAAGTTTCTATTGCAAAACCTCTCTGAGCTAAACTACGGACAGACAGACTCAGACGAACATGAAGAAACTGTAAGTATTCCTTTTTGAGTACGGAACCCTGTCAACAATATTTTTTACCTTTAAAATTATGTACGAACAGACAGTATAAATGAGAAGAAAATCACGTACATTTCACTTAAAGCTTCGATATTGAGCGTTCACAAAAGCTACCTTCAATGGCTCCGCAAACATTGATCACCCTGTATCTACCTGACATACTTAAATGACACCAAAAACACTGGAATACAGACCTTAAAATATAAAGGATAAGGTATGGTGAGATGGTATATATAAGTTGGTAAAGCGCCCATTGTTTGCCGGGTTTGATGGGTCGAAAAATTGTACTTCTGAAAATAAAGCCCAGATTTCAGGTACTCCGTATTTTCACATGTTTGGAGTTTTAAAACAGGCTGTCCTTGTCTCGATACGGGTTCGTATTGGAATATTACTCGTGTAGAACAATGGCGTTGCTTGCACTTTGGGAGAAAACCTTTGAGTCCTGGTATTTATTTATTCATTCTTACATCGGGTCTTCAAGTTTTTGAATGTATTTGCAGTGTAATACAACCAGAGCTCGTGGCTAAATAATAACCGCCACATGGGTTGATTTCAAGGATAAACAACGATTGCCGAGGTTGGTCTGTAGATGGTTGACCAAATTGACCACATTAACTATCATTATTTCTGCAGTAAATATCTTCCATTCTTGTTCTTCTTACATTCACCGGTTGTGATAATCATCTGCTTAGCCTTTTCCCAACTATATTGGGGTCGGTTTCCAGTGAAACCGGATTCAGCTGAATACCAATATCTTATGCGAAGCGGCTACCTACTAGACCTCTACAGTCCATTACCCAAGTAACACCTTACGGTACTCCTTGGCAAAACTCCAGTCAGATTTTCTGAATTCTGACAATCCGTAACGACTGCCAAAGATCTACAAATGACAACTAAAATCGAAAGCCCGGAGTCTAATTATAATTGTGTCCCAGTGCCACTTGTAGAATCATAATATGATTCACACAACTATCTGTCAAATTACATTTTCATCTTTATTGCACTATCTGTCAAATTACATTTTCATCTTTAACGCGGTTCGAAGTTGAAAATTTTACAGTGACGCATAGCGTGATTTGTTTTCTGATTCTGCTAAAGCGGCAGTTCTACTGCGGGTCTCACTACCCACACTTGGGTGAATAAAACGACAAGTGAGCTGTCATTTCGTTTTTGTTTTCACTTTGACATGTTTACAGAATCGCACTGTTGTTCTGTAAAAAGCTCATATTTTTACTTTTTTTTTATCTGATCCCTGTGACATTATCAAATTTCACAGATATTATCTACTTGTCTTTCCTTTGAATCCTAGATTACATTATTAAATCATGACCCTAGTTGGGTCCTACTCTACTTTTTCTAGCGCTCTACCGTGTCTGCACTATAAAATTGTGTATTTTCAACATTTCAGACATGCATAAGAATAATAAGAATCTTATGTCTAAGAGTTTCCATTTTCTTAACAACTCAACACTGCTTGTGCCAACTTGTTATTCTATCTTAGTTCTTACTCTAGTAAATTTCTTACAATATATCACTTATTGCTATAGCTTTACAGTACAGTTTAGGGTACGTTTTCTTAAATTACAATGATTTTTTTATTTCTATTAAATCCTTTTACACACTACTGCTTAAACTCTATTTGCTTATTATCTAGTGTTTTGCCGTACCCATATTTTTACTTGGATGAAGTAAGCTAAATGTCCATGCAATGCAGATGGGATGACAGTTCTCTTCAAGCTCACTCTAGTTTTCACGGTAGCAGGGCATCTAAAAAAGCCACAGTAGAATCAGAAACCCTTTAGGGTCATAATATTATCCACACAGCAATCTCTCAAATTTCATTTCATCTTTATCGCCAACGCAGTAGGTTCAAGTTTGATTGGGAAAACTTGACAGTGACGGGTAGCGTAATGCTTTCTGATTCTGCTAAAGTGGCCCTTTTAGACTCGCCGTTCTTATATCATACTATACATTCCTATTATACACCATTGTACGTAAAATTATCCATAAACAATTCACAATAAAATATCTAAGGTGCTGTCTGCTTCTGTCTAGTTTTTCGCTTACTGTAACAGATTTTGCTTTACTTCAACAGATTGCTTAATACAACGGATTTTTATACAGTTGGTACTTGTCTCACCGCCAAAGATCAGCGAGTATCACCGAAGATGCTTTCTGATTCTGCTAAAGTGGCTTTTTTGGACACGCAGGTCGAAATTGCAACAATAGGCTAGTTTACTGAAAAAATCAAATTAGTCCGTCAGTTAGATTATCAAAAATTATTTGACCCGTATTTTTTCTTTTGTTATGGGAACCAAAATTGACGAAGTTACGACACTTTTAAAATTCTCAATATGTCACGCCCGCCGTGGCATAATTTTTAACGTCACGAGCCCCCACTCCCGAGTTTTGATGCGTTTCATCTTTGTCAATATTCATTGATTTACAAACAAAAAATACATGTCCATTATTTTGCAATACTCTAACTGACGGACTAAATAGTTTTTCAATTTGTGGATGATGGAAACTAGCCTATTGGAGGAGGCCTATGTCTCGTAGTGGACAGTCTTTCAGCTGACATAGATGTGTCATCTTCATTATTTGATGAAGATGACAAATCCGCCCCTACCGACACGACCCACTGACCTTTCCTTGTATTATGAAGCTGGCTTTCTGTACCTACATATTCTGTGGTCCCGGCAAGAAAAGGGAAGTGGGTGAATCGCAAGTTTAAGAGGGCGCAGTGCAAAAGGAAGTGGGCGGTTTGTTTGTATTTCATCTTACTTTGCTACTCTTTTCTAGTTAACGAAAGGGAATGTCGTAATTATGTCAGTAGTTTACATTGAAGGAAGAGGTTACTAGAGGAGGATTATTTTTTAAAGTAAAAGCATTTTTCCTTAGTAAATGTGAGTACTATGGGGCCATTTATGTAATATATATATATGTGATTAGTTATAACTTTACTTGTCTAACATGAACAAGCATGGTGATTGAGAGCATGCCATGCTCACTCAAATGTTTTGCTGATGGCGGCGTGTGTGTTGGATTATTCGGTTCCCTTCAAAATGGTCGAGCTGAATGGTGCCGATAAATACGTCACTTCGTGAGCGGGCGCCGTCAGTTGAGACTGGTCATCTCTTAACCACCACCGGCTTATTTTGATCTTATTTTCAGTTGTTGTTTTAAGTTTTTATTTTTATTTTGCATTGTCCTCACATGAAGAAGCAAGTACATGTAACTAAGATTTTTGTAAAACATCACATGATTTAAAAGAGTGTCCGTGGAGTTTCTTGCACGTTCTTCTCCATAGAGATCTACGCTTTGGAACGTGCATATAGCCTCATGTTTTTGACTGACCGACCTTGACATTTCATAAGTGCCTGTAAATGGTTTATTTATTTGTAATGGTTAATTTGATCTGTCTTAGCTTTTGAACGCCTACTTTTATTCCGGGTTGATTTAATTGTTAAAAGGCCGTAGCATAAAGATGAGGTTCACTAATAATAATAATACAGCTTTTATTGGCTGACCGCAGTAAACACTGACGATGAACAGAGCTCCCACCTCTTTCTTGCCTTAATCAGCCAGTCTGAGTGGGGAATCCAGTAAGATACTGGTAGAGATCTTGACCGCACTTCCTGGATTGTCCTGATATCCGTGGTATACCTCTCCACTCCTCCAGCATCTCAGGATATGTTGCCTCCTTGGCGCTACCTACGTCACTTTGTGCTAGCGACCGATATCGAAGGCTCTTTGCTATGCAAGTCACCCCTTGCCTTTTAACGCCGTGTATATTTTCAGTGATCAGGCAGGGACCAATTGTTCTTTCATAGTATACGGTAATGAATCACTAAACCACCTAAATCTATAGCATGTCGCCTTTTCTTTCCATATTACTCAATAGTTCTGCACCTACCGGCAATTGTCCTTGGGTATACTTTGTTAGTGCATACAGGGATAGGCTGGTTTCCATCATCCACAAATTGCAAAACTATTTAGTCCTTCAGTTAGAGTATTGAAATATAATAGACACGTATTTTTTTGTTTTTTTTTTTGTAAATCAATGAATATGGAAAAAGATAAAACGCATCAAAACTCGGGAGTGAGGTACATTTCAATTCAGGGTTGCGAAATTTGTTCGGAAGAGTCGCCGCGGCCCTGGATCGCAAAGGGTATAAGGAGGAACACGGAAGAGTTTTAGTTAGTAAGAGTCTGACACTACCTTATGCTCCGCCCAGAGCGGGAAGACTCATTTGATGGCTTCCCATCCATAAAAAGGAACATCTTAATTTTTTCTATGTTTCCACATAAAGAAATGTAACTATAAATAAATAACAGCATGCTCACTGCAACCACCAATCAATGGCCGGGTTTGTACTAAAATTAAATTGAATAATGGACATAATTTTCATGAATCATTAATAATAGTCTGATATGTAAATAAACGAAATTTACGAGGAAAGTTCATATTTACACAGCAATTTAATTTGCTAAGTCAAATTAATTGAAAGTTTCACACAAAAGCGTTTTGTAAGTCAAACAATTTGAAGTTCAGTGCAAACTGCACAACACTATAAAATTAAAGTCTATATGCAGTGTCTAATCTAGATTAGATTACCAGCCAGTCTAGACTGAATAAAAAAGAACGATTCCGAGTAGACTCTGCAATAAATTTTAAATGTTTTGTAAATAAAATAAAAAACTGGCCAAGAGCGAGACGGATTCACACTGTCGGGTTTCGTTGTTAGCTTAACGAACCGAACTAATAATAAATAAAGTAAGTTGCATAATATATATTCACAAATTCAAGCTTGAGTTTTTAGTTTAAACAAAAAACCTATTCCCATAAATCGATTTACCAAACCGGTTCTAGCAAAAAGGAAATAGAAATCGAAAAACAGTTTTTCAGCTTAATGAAGAGAATGATACCTCCTATCTAAACATGAAATTATTTTTTAAACCTTTACAAAGCTTCAAAGATTACAATTAGAAAAGGAAGTCCGTCATGATACTAATTTATGTACTGTGTACCCATTCTATTTATCATTATGATAACTTATTTTCATTTTTTTATTATTATTATTTTTTTTATACAAAACGGGGAAACTCTTGACCCAAATCTCACCTGATGGAAAGTGATGATTAGGCCGAAGATGGAAGCGAGTTTCACCCGGAATCCTCTTACACAGAGGAACTGGTTATCATACCTCTAACTGCCGGAACACAACAATGCTGTTAACATTGTTGCTAAGGCTCTTTTTTATCATTCTTCCTCTAAAAGTAAAGAGATCATATGTCATCTAATCTTTTCACCACCCTTGGTTGACTGTTAGAGAATGTCTAAGGCATTAAGTCCACCTTTGTACCTGTTTGTGCGAAAATAAATAAATAAATATGAATTTTGGCGTCAAAGTCCATGACGTTTATACAGCTGCCATAGAAAACAGCGTTTTCGCGATAGGGACAGACATAATTGATTAAAATGGGTTTGAATCTATTTCGCTGTTAGTATTATAACAATTTTTGTATTGTTTTAGAAAGTAAATATTTTTCATGCATATTACCTACCTTTAAAAGTTTACATATTTTTATTTAAATCTACTCTTTGAATTACGGAACCCTGAAACCGTCCTTGTTAGTTCAGGCTATGTTTTTAATTTAATTTCAGTAAGCTTCTATGAGGATAAAATTCTCTGGAAAATAAAGCGGTGAAAGGGGATTGCATTAAAATAATGTTAGAGAAAGATAAAAGAAAATATTGTGGGATTATAAGAAGTTCCACGATAGGGATATCTATATCTGATGCAGTCTGACTGAACACACCAACACTGTTGACTAGTTCATCTTTTTATCAAGACATCATCATCATCTGCCTAGCCTTTTCCCAACAACATTGGGGTCGGCTTCCAGTCAAACCGGATTTAGCTGAATACCAGTATTTTACGTGGAGCGGCTGCCTACCAGACCTCCACAACCCATTAACTGGGTAACACAGTATTTCTTGGCAAGACTGGAGTCAGATTTACTGGCTTTTGACGATGATCGAAAGGTCGAATTTTCATTCGACCTTTCGTTCAACCAGCTATCTCGGGAACCTAGTGCTAGTTGAAAATATGTAATTTATACGTGCAAAAGTTATATAACAAAGACTTTTTACTGCAATGTTTACTCTTTTCTTGAGAAAAATACATTTTAACATCCCCGTGAGTCTTGTTTTCCCCGAAAAAGAAATCAGACTTTACCTACGTTTCACTCGAAGTCCAAGAAATAAACCTTCTTCTTATTATTGATAGAAAATCATCAAATGACTTTTTTCTTTTCCAGGTCCCCGTCGACTCTTGCAAAAAAAATTTGAACAACGAGATTTAAGAGCGTGTATTCCGTCCACTAGCGCCGCCAATCGTTTTTTATTATTTGTGGTAAATTTAAGACACGTAGATAAAAAACCGCTCTGTAGTGCACTGAAGAAATGTATTTATTATGTTTTGAGAGTTATGTTTTGTACTTTAGAACATAAATAGTTGCCAAAGTCGATATTTTTGCTAAAAGTGGCCACTTTTAGCAATAATTGCCGTTTTGGCTATTTAGCCATGAGTTATGTATTAAAAATAGCTGTCAAAAAATAATAGATACATTTCTTCAGTGCACTACAGAGCGGTTTTTTATCTACGTGTCTTAAATTTACCACAATTAATAAAAAACGATTGGCGGCGCTAGTGGACGGAATACACACTCTTAAACCTAAAAATTTGAAGTTAAGTATTTCTCAAGCATAGCCTGAAAAACTGTCAAATGAAAGACCTGACAAATTAGTCACTTCAAATACATTAAAAAGCCCCGCGTAGAAAGCGAGCATGTAAATATTTGTCAGAAAAGTTGACATCAAAAGACGAAAGTCAAATTCTAACTCTTTTGCTCACCTTACCTACGAGTATTTTGCCTAAGAATATGATATCAACCAACGACCGCTCGCAGACACTTTACAATGTGGATGTCATTAGGGCACAAGCTTACACATGACGTACATACATACACTGTACATAGGTGTGTGTTATAATGATGCTAATTCTAACTTGGACGGAGAGCTACGAAGGGGGTTTTGGACAAGAATTATCTGCAACTTATTTTCTTACAGAGAGAGTGCCTACCGTTGTTTCCCATGCTTTACAGATAATACCATAGACCTATTAATATATACTCCATATACCTATTAATATATACTCCCACGAGGTGGAACGATGACGGTCATTGGGTACGCGCGACTCTCTTCAGATCATTGGTCTACCGTGTAGGAGGCTTTCCAACGCCAACTACATCTCCAAACATAACAAATAATAGGGAATATGCATGCGATTTTTTAATTTGCAAAATTAAATTTTTATTAGCTCTAGTAAACAATCATGAAATAATTCTTTAAATACCTTCATCATTTATAAAGTTATAAAGCTTCAAAGACTACAGTTAGAAAGAGAAGTCCGATACGAACTGTGACGTCAAATTACACGACGACTATACAGCTGCCATAGAATCGCGAGAGGGACAGATATATTTGTTTAAAATAATTTTATCTCGTTCGTTTTTCGAGCAATTTAGATTCTAATTACACTATTAGTATTATATTTTCGAATACTTGTAGATAAACTGTTCAGATCATTAATGTTTTTTTCATGCATATTCCCTATTGACTACACCGTAATACGTCTGGAGGTACCCAAATCTCAGGCCTACACAGGCCTTTGGGAATAAAACGTGTGTCGACACCCTTGCGCCGTCATATCTTCTTAGTACGGTGGACTGTGCTGCAGCTGTGCTGGGGCTGCAGTTGCAGAAAATCTCAAACGGCGCAAATATAAAAACCTTATTGGGAATTAGGTATATTTGAGTTGGGATTGAAACATTAGGCCCATGGAGTCCGAGTGTTCAACGAATCTTACGGGACATCAGCAAATAACTGCTCACGTGACCAGAGAGTTGGGCTTTTCTTCGGCCAACGAATAAATTAGCATTGCCATTCCACGTGGCAATGCTGCCAGCGTTCTTTAGGTTACCTGTACCTAAAACATATATTGTGATTGGTTAGACTTAAAGTTGACCCCAAGTTCTCACAAAATACGTCACCTCCAACGTTCATCTACCTCCTCGGCATAATTTCTCAAGCCATTGAGCCCGCTTCTCCGTCGAGGCGAGCATTTTGTCGATAGAAAAGCCATGCGTCCCAAGTGTTGCGCACTCCTGCCTCACCTGCCATTACGGGCTCTTTGTTGAGTCCCTACCATTAGCTAGTTAACAGAGATATTATACACTACCTGACCCGCGCAACTTTGGCTGCGGAGATATATTATACACTAGCTGACCCGCGCAACTTTGTCTGCGTCACATTTTCTATTAATGCTCCGCTCCCATTTGTCTTAGCGTTATGATATATAACCAGCCTTCCTCGATAAATGGGCTATCTAACACAGAAAGAAAAGACTTTTTTCAAATAGGACCAGTAGTTACTGAGATTAGCGCGTTCAAGCAAACAAACAAACTAACAAACTCTTCAGCTTTTTAATATTAGTATAGATGTCGCGCACTCGGAATATCATTGAGCCGCAATATACTTAGAGGTACTCGAAAAATACACCAAAAAAAATCTGCCACCTCCACCACCGTCCTACCTCCTTGGTATAATTTCTCAAGCCATTGAGCCCGCGTCTCCGTCGAGGCGAGCATTTTGTCGATCGTAAAGCCATGCGTCTCGAATGTTGCGCACTCCTGCCTCACCTGCCATTACGGGCTCTTTGTTGAGTTAAAGTATTATCCTCTATTCGTAGGGGCGTAGCTCATGTGGACCTTTTTGGTTCGTAGTAGCCAGCCGATAAAGTTTTGTTAGGGAGAATGAAAAAGTTTAGAATAGGTTTAAAATTAGAAGGAAAAGAAATTGATTGTTTGGATAGGACAGACTTCTTGTATTTCGACTGGACATGGTCCCTCAATATTACTTTTTAAATCCGAGTCTTTCTTTGTTTTCTAGTAGATTATAGTTGATGCCTTAGTGATTATATTTTAGGCATCACAGTATTGTGTGCTGTATCCCTGACGGCGGGTGGAAGAGACTTGTAGGACGCAAAATTTTGACTATAGAACTGAATATATGGCTGTCGAAACTAAGGGATTGCTTCGGTCCTATACGAGTTGCGATTTAGATACATACAGTACGGGTTTGGTTGACTGTTTTGCGATAGGTGTTATTTCTATTTCTATGTTTTTATATGGCAAACAAAACCGATGCCGGTTATTTTGCCAATGTCTAAATTGGATTGAAGAAGCAAGTGTGTATATTATTAGTAAAACAAAAAAAAGAACGATAAACTGTAAGCATAAACCCGGTTCTTCGATTGATCGGTACAGCTGATTACTTGTTGGGTTAGTATGGGACCGAAAAAAACAAGAACTAGATATACATAAAAAGTGTGTTATTTGCTGCGGGTACCTAACTACCTATGGCACCGAAATAATTTCCAAGAATAGCAATTGACACATGTAACAGAATAAACGCCAAACCTGAAAAGGACTAACAAGAATAGCAACTGGCACATGTAACAGAATAAAACAAGAATAGGAACTGGCACATGTAACATGTAACAGAATAAAACAAGAGTAGCAACTGATACATGTAACAGAATAAAACAAGAATAGGAACTGGCACATGTAACATGTAACAGAATAAAACAAGAGTAGCAACTGATACTTGTAACATGTAACAGAATAAAACAAGAATAACAACTGGCACATGTAACATGTAACAGAATAAAACAAGAATAGGAACTGGCACATGTAACATGTAACAGAATAAAACAAGAGTAGCAACTGATACATGTAACATGTAACAGAATAAAACAAGAATAACAACTGGCACATGTAACATGTAACAGAATAAAACAGGAATAGGAACTGGCACATGTAACATGTAACAGAATAAAACAAGAATAACAACTGGCACATGTAACATGTAACAGAATAAAACAAGAATAGGAACTGACACTTGTAACATGTAACAGAATAAAACAAGAATAGCAACTGACACATGTAACATGTAACAGAATAAACAAGAATAAGAACTGATACATGTAACATGTAACAGAATAAAACAAGGGTAGCAACTGATACATGTAACATGTAACAGAATAAAACAAGAATAGCAACTGGCACATGTAACATGTAACAGAATAAAACAAGAGTAGCAACTGATACATGTAACATGTAACAGAATAAAACAAGAATAACAACTGGCACATGTAACATGTAACAGAATAAAACAAGAGTAGGAACTGGCACATGTAACAGAATAAAACAAGAGTAGCAACTGATACATGTAACATGTAACAGAATAAAACAATAATAACAACTGGCACATGTAACATGTAACAGAATAAAACAAGAATAGGAACTGGCACATGTAACATGTAACAGAATAAAACAAGAGTAGCAACTGATACATGTAACATGTAACAGAATAAAACAAGAATAGCAACTGGCACATGTAACATGTAACAGAATAAAACAAGAGTAGCAACTGATACATGTAACATGTAACAGAATAAAACAAGAATAGCAACTGACACATGTAACATATAACAGAATAAAACAAGAATAGCAACTGATACATGTAACATGTAACAGAATAAAACAAAAATAGCGTAAATAAAATAATAATATAACTGACACAATTACCATGTTTCAGAATAAACGCCAAACCTGAAAAGGGGGCATTGTACCGACGCCAGCACATCAAGCTACAACAATCTCTCAATTTTCCTTAATAGATTTTCACCTTTATCGCATAAGTATAAGGTTCAAGGTTTATTGGGTAAATTTGACCCATTTATAATCGCACAACTCTGCAAAATACGAGTATACTGTAACATCGAACAGTAGTTTTTTTGCAGAATTTCAGTGATTCTATCACACGCTGTAAACGTATGTGGACAGCACCAATGTAGATTAAGCCCGGATTGTAACCAAGTTCTGTGATCCATCCTATTGCTCCGATTTAAAAACACATAGCGCGTCGATAAAGCGATGTTTTGTTGTGTTAGGAATTTAGTTTTGTGAAGAATGAAAATTCTTTTTATTCATCACAAAACTAATTACGAACAGCGAAACAACATCTAAAAAATTTAAAACCCAGAACAGCAATAAATTACAAACTTTCCTTTATTAACAATTTATTAAAATAATTCAAACCCTAAGCATAGAACATTACTCTGCATTTAATTAGAATCAGACTGCAGAGTTGCACACTTTAAGAACATTATGCAGACAGTCAAAAAAGAGCTAAAGGATAGAAAATCCATTCAGAACTTGTATTTTAAGAATGATTTTGAAGCGATTTTATCAGCGCCTTTTCATATATCTGTATGTCGTGGTCATATCAATTTGCCATTAGATAAGATTATAATTATTGTATGTTATAACTGGAGTTAGGTTACTAAACTCCCACCATCCCTTTCATGTTAGGTTTCTTTAAACCCTGCTAAACAAAACTAGGAGATCCGCGCAGCCGTAGCCACCGGCAGTAGCGCACACAACTCCGTCGCCGGAGTAAGGTTTGAGATGATAATTTCATGAAATGGCCAACCATTTCATGGAATGGCCAATTTTACTATATAGTAGTAGTACTATAAACGACACTGTTGGCGCAGCAGTTGAGCGATTGACTGCTGCTCTGCGTGTAGTGGTTGATTCCCGCACAGAAAAAATATTTGTATGACCTACAGATAGTTGTTCCGGGTACATACAACGCACTCGGCTAAAAAAAATACCGTTAAATATGTCGTTCACACAATATGTCGTTCCGTGTCCAGACTGTAAGGATATTTAGGGTGGATTTCACCAATAAAATTGATCGCAATCAAACTGCGTTCAAGAGTTGTCAGTGTCAATATTCCATAGAAAGTAATGAAACTGACAACCCGTAAATGTGGTTCATATGTTGATCGCGTTCAGTTTCCTTGATGAAATCCGCCCTTAGATCTTAAAAGTGAACCTTCTGTTTTCTTTAGTGAGACTGGCTATACCAGTTTTATGCTCTAAGTTGCAGACAAGTTGCAGACACTAGACGTTTTCATGTTTAACTTGCTGTGTATTAGGCAGTAGTAAGTTTCGGACATTTTACTAAAGAACTTTTCAAATGCAGTGGACTGTGTGCTTTTGTTTTGCTTTTTACTGGAGTGCTGTCTTAAACTTAAAGCAAATAGTCTTTGGTTATTAATACTTAGTTAAGATTTTACAAAATAAAAAGAAAAATGAATTTTCTCAGAATAAACATCAAAGTTTAAACACAGTTCATTGAAGGGTAACGCGTCTAAACCTACACATATTTCAGTTCTTTGTTAACCAAATAGACATTGTTTTGTGTTTCAAACATTATTTGGATAAATATATTTTGCGACTTATTAAAGCACCTTTGAAGTAAGTTTAAATCGTTAAACTTTTAAAGATAAAAAGCCCAAGTTAACTCAAGCCAGTGATTGCTAAAGTCAACCAAGTTTACAAAGCAAGAAATGTTTGACTCATCACTTTATCGAACATAAACATACAGAGTTAATTATTTTCATTAAGACTTCGTCAGCATGTCTCTCGGGCATGTAATTATAAGTTCCCGATTGGGAAAGTTTAAATTATTGAAAATAACCTCGTTTTTGTGTAGACGGTAGGAGATATGAGACAATATTAATTATCTATTTTTATTAATCTACTAAAAACCTAAAATATTGCATAAAAAAATACAACCGACTTTAAAATAAAAAAAAACACTACAAAGTAAAAAATAACTTTAATTTCGGAAGTCGTCGTTTTTTGTTAGTTTCTTCGTATTTTGACACCGACTTCCGAAATTAAACCCCCACACCTACAACACCACTGCAAAATCACAGAAAAGCAAAATACGCAATTTCGATTACTTGGATAACATAAAACCATCATCCAAGTAAACGAATTCCAGCTATTTCGATTTAAAATCCAAACGTCGTAACTGATGTTGATAAAATTTAAATGGGACCAATCTGCTAGTATATCCTTTCAGATAAAACAAGAATTTTTCAAATCGGTTCATAATTGACGGAGTTATGAGGTAACAAACATAAAAAAACACAATCGAATTGAGAACCTCCTCCTTTTTGGGAAGTCGGTTAAAAATTCGCTGGTAATAAACCTAAGCAACTGGCGGCATTTGTTAATTTATTGTAAGTTTAGTGTATCCATTTAAATAAAAATCTTTCTATTAATTCTATCTTTTCAGTCAGTCCTTAGTTTCGACCTTAGTTACGGGGGTTTTGTTGTCCCGAACCCAAACTAAGAATGAATAGCAACTCGATATGACATTAATGTCTCATCGTCTTGTCATTCATTTTTAGTGGTTAGGCGATACAGAGTAGAAAATGCCCGTAATGAAGGTCGAAAAATGTAACCCATTTGCTTCAACTCAGAGTTTTTTTTTTTTAGGGATGGGAAATCATCCAATGACTCCTCCCGCTCTGGGCGGAGCGAGAGGGAGTGTCAGACTTTTACTGACTAAAACCCATCCATGTTCCTTCTTTGCCCTTTGTGTTCCGGTGCCACGGTATCTCTTTCGAATAGTCCCGCGACTCCGGCAGATACTCAGCTGAGCTGAGAACCCGTTTTTATACGGAGCGTCTGTCACTCTGACCTTCACAATCCAGCAACTGGGTGATGCGATACCCAAGGCAAATCCAGTGTATTTTTTTTCTTTTGCTTTTCTCCGTAACGACTTCTAAAAAATCTATAAATGACAGCCAGGACCAACCACTTAATATTCTCTCCGAGGCACTGACTAAGGAATCTCAGTGTGTTAAGACTATCACCTATTTAAACCTGTACCTTCAGAAAAAAGAAGAAAGGATCTGGTTTGCACGAACCCTCAAACTAAACATGCTTTCTCAAAAAGATTCGATTTATTTCTAGGACCATTCTTATATAATAAATTTAATGTAAGTTATTATAAGTGTAGTATAATGTTATTTGATTATTTAGCAAAACTAAATTACTCGGACACGGAAAAACTACTAGAGGTGCTGAACTAAAGTAGCTGACTTAACTGTAGTTACCTAAAATTAGTATTTTAGTTGTAGATTTAAATCAGGATCTATAAGCGTAGTTTATGATACGGTTATGCAAAATATTGTATCTGCTTAGATTTTGAAAATATTTTATTTTTATTTAATTCAATGACTTTCCCATTTAACACATACTTTCGCAGAGAGGTGGCCTGAAACACAGGTTTAAGTAAACCTAGATCAGGCAACGCACTACATTACATTCAGAGTTCTATTTTTGACTGTAAACTCATATTTGTCTTCCATAGTTTAAATTTAGATAATTATTATCCTAATGTAGACCTAGATTAATATATACAACTGCACTATAATGTACACTTTTTTGTAAACTTGTTATTTCAATAAACTTTATTATTTATTATAGATTGACCCATCCACAGACCGACCTCGGCAAGCGTTGCTTAACGTTGAAGATCGACCCGTGCGGCTGTTATTGTTGAGACACGAGTTCACCTAAGTACAATAAAATATCATCTTTCTTCATTTACGGACCAAGCTCGGCAAGCATTGCTTAACCTTAAGGAGCGATCAAATTGCGTTAAAATTTTCACAGAGTATGCATTCCTATTGCCGCTATAATAACAAATAATAAAAATGAATTTAAAAATTAAAGGGGATCCCATACGAGAAACTTTGTTGTTCTGTTTTTTTCCAGTTTATGGTACGGAATCCGACTCGCACTTGGCCGGTTTTTTAAGACTTATTAAGTTGGACTATTTTCTTTAATATTATGGGAATATAGTCAGCCCAAGCTTCTCTGAAAAACCCAACTGTCTGCAACATGATAAAAACTTAGCACTCTCCAGGTGGCCAGTATTTAATTCAACTTATGCCATTTGAAGAAAACTGCACTTTGTTCCGTTTCTCTCCTCTAATTATAGATAAATAAATCTGCGACTGTTGGCACACTTGCAGAACATTCTGTTTGATGTTTATCTTGCTTAATTAAGAATAGTTTTATCAGTGTTTGTTTAGGTCTACGACTTTTTCCTGTATTTTGAGTGATCTATAAATATTTTGAACACTAAGATTATGTGTGTGGTGAGATTTTTTATTTCACTGAATAAACAAACTTAACACAGTGTATGTAACTAGAGGATCGAAAATTGTGCATCTGTAATGAGAGTTATCGGACATATTTTGTAATTTATTTTTTTACTTTTGATAAGCATACGTTTGACCACTATCTCATCTGATGGTAAGCGATGACGCGGTCTAAGATGGAGCACGCTTGCCTAGGAGTAACCTATTTACTCTTGACTTAAAGACTCCCAGGTTGTAGCTATCAGGAAACACAGACTCAGGCAGGGAATTCCACTCCTTAGCAGTACGCACAATGAAACGTTTTTTGCGTGTGGGTGGGATGTCCACCGATTACTCCGAGTTTTCTGATCGGATTTATGTGATTCTTTTTTCAGCCGGCTTGCCATTTGGTCCCGTAAAAAAATTAGTTTTTTTTATTTTATTTTTTCTGATGTATACTATTATTATACATCTCCCAGAAAAGAGACTTGTGTAACAGCAATGAGGACGTAATTTGGCAATTACATTTTATTATTCCGTAGGTAATAATATTCTTCTCTTTAACTGTGTTTGTTGCGGTGTTGGTGTTGTATTTGTGTCGAATAATCGTTGTCTATTCCATTCTAAGCTGCTTGTAAATTAGTATGCTTGTCTTTTTTAACTGCGTAGGTAATCCTCAGCGTCTTCATCAGTATCAAGTGTTAACGATGCTACATTATCTAAATAACAATTCCGCTTATCCTAAAAATAAAGATAATTACGTACCTATCGATAAAACACAATCTTAATTACAAGATAATCCGAGATTCTGAGAACGTTTTCTCAATAGAACGACTGCGACGATGCGAAGCTTGTTCCTCGAATTTCACCTATAATCACAGAGTAAGGAAACGCTTCGGCGGGAACTGCTAGTGACGTCATTGTCAAAACTTTCCAAACAAACAAAGCGTGTAAGTGTCAACGTTTCATCATATACCTAAGCCAAAAGATTTTCACTGCTAGACATAGGCCTCCCCCAAGCGTCGCAACAACGACCGGTTCATCGCATCCATCGGCTACACGCGACATTCACCAAGTCAACTTCTTTTTTACTATTGATAAGCAAACGTTTGACCGCTATCTCACCTGATGTTAAGCGATGATGCGGTCTAAGGTGGAGCACGCTTGCCTAGAAGTAACCTATTCACTCTTGACTTAAAGACTCCCAAGTTGTAGCTATCAGGAAAGAACAGAACTCGGCAGGGAATTCCACTCCTTAGCTGTACGCACAATGAATGTATTCCCAATACTTTTTTTGCGTATAGGTGGGATGTCCACCATGTACCGGTGGAACATCGCCGTACTTCTTGTGGTCCGATGGTGGAACGGGCTTGGCGGAATTAAATTATGCAATTCCGTCGCACACTCCCCAAAATTTAACCGATAGAAAACCGACAGGCCAGCAACTCGGCGTCGATGCTCAAGAATTTGGAGCTTATCATTGCCGATCATCCTCTTTGCTCGTTTTTCAATTGACTCGAGGGCATCAAGCTGGTATCTCTCTCTCAATAGCTCTGTGGCAATAAGTGATCGCTTACGTTAACTTGAGACTTCAGCCGTCCGTACTTGGAAATCGTGGACAAAAATAAACGACGAGGGGTGTACCTTAGTAGAATTCGCCAAAGTGTTGTGCTCGTAGTGGAGAACTTGAATGTTTTCTAATAGAAGAATGGTCTAGAAAATCTGAACTATTCATAGATTTCTATGAAAACATTGTACTGCACTTCACTTTACTTCATACTTCAAGCATCAATTGTGTACTGCTTCAATATCTCGTTTGTCTAGCTAGTAGTTTTAAGTCTGTGTGTCTGTCTGTGTGTGTGTGTGTGTCTCGGTTGTCTAAACAGTTGAGGTCTCGGGATCGATTCTTGGGTCGAGCAGAATGTTGTTTTTAGGGTTTCGTACTAAATAGTAAAAAGGAACCATTGTGGTGTGACTAAGTCTGTTCGTCTGTCACAGCTGGATATCTCAAGAACTGCTAATGTTATAAACTTGAAATTTGGAATAGTTTTACTTGACGTGTTTTCAATTATTTTGCAAATATGAATGTAATAAAAATGTTTATATTTTTTTTTGCAACACTGAAAGTGGTTCATACAAGTTCGAAGTGAAGCTACTAGAGGATGTGGGGTACCATATTATTATGAAAGAGCGCTATTTTCACATACTCTAACATTTTTTTTTACTTTTGACGAAAAACTAAAAAATTTGGCCATTTCAGCCGGCCAAAGCTCTGGCGAAATGTGATTATATTGATTTTACTATAGGTAGGTACACCACTGCCTAACCGATCTTGTTTACAGGCGTGATGCTATGCACTTTCCTGCTTACCCGCTAATAGTAACACATGACACAGATATGTTCCTATTTTGTTCGTTCCAGTGAGTGCAGAAAATATTTAAGAATTTCTACCCCTTTACAAAGACATACAATTCAACTTCATTCAAAATATTTTATTTCTCATGAACCTTCATGAGCGATGGGTACTTATGAAACGTCAAAACAAACACCGAAAAAATATATTCCCATCCCTACCTTTCCATCGCACTTCTCAAGATTACGAGAACAATAAGGAAGCTGAACAAAACACGATACCGATTGTTGACATTACCAATCCGAGACACTCGGTTCCAATACCGTACTTGAACTGGTACAGCCAACAGTGAAAATACCTACTACGGTACCCTTTATATAGAGGGTATGCGGTACAGGGTGTAAAGTTCCACAAACCTCCATCGAAAAGGGAGGATCTTCCGACCGGACAGTTATTGAGCCCGTTGGGCAACTGCCCGATAGTTGATATTCGGACTATTGTATTTTTTTCAAATCGCACGGAAAACTGACAACGCGATGAGGATTTTGTTAGTAGTTCGCTGCTGGTGCAATAGATGGCGTTGTGGTTCTTTTTGTGGAGATGTAGATTTTGCTACGTTGGATTTTCTTGAGGCGGTGTTGATGCCGCTAAACCGAATACTGGAGTTACATTCAAAACATAAACGGTAACTACGTGCTTCGTCATAATTTCTGCCGAAAGGCGTCTTCTATTGGACAAAGACCTACCCCAAGCATCCCAATATCGGCCGGTCCTGTGCTTCTCACATCGGACTCTCAACGGACTCTTCGCTAAATCATCGATCCTCCTGAGTACTTCTGATACTCCTTCTTCAAGTAAACTGTAGCACATAATTGGATAATAAGCAGCCTGTTAGTGTCGTTGCTGAATTTATTTTCGAAAGATTCGCCGCGGCCCTGGAACGCAAAGGGCATTTGGAGGAACATGGATGGGTTTTTAGTCAATAAGAAAATGACATTCCATTCCGCTCCGCCCAGAGCCAACGGAGACATTTGATAATTTCCCACCCTAAATAACCCTACCCTAAAAAGCCGGTCAGTGTCGCCTTTTATGACACAGACTTCAATAAACAGTAGTGTGCGAGCAAAATAAGAATAGGACTGTCAAGACGCCATTTTGTTCATAAAGAAAAATACACTCAGTTTAATTATTTTTGGTTATTTTTTTCGGTATTTCTAATCAATTTTATGCCAAATTAATTATACAATCATGAGTAGGATTTGAAAAAAAGAGAATGTTAATAAAAAACTTTTTTTTATTGGTTATTTTTTTTTTAATGTATACAGTTTCAAATATTATTAATGTAGCCAAAGTATCTATTTATGGAATTCAAGAAAAAACATTATACAAAAATGAAAATAAATAATAATGAAATCTATGAATATAAAAAATTTCTTTTTTATCATAGTTTCTTTTTATTCGCTGTACTAATTTGACAGCTTTCGTGTGAAGTTGGCAGCAAGCGCGATCCTATTCTTAGTTGGCTCGCATAGTAATTCTATCCTACTAATATTATACATGCCAAAGTTTGTGAGGATGGATGTATGTTTGTTACTCTTTCACGCAAATATAACTAAACCGATTACGATGAAATTTGGTATGTAGGTAGCTGAAGACCCAGAATAACACATACTTTATATCCTGGAGTTCCCGAGGGATCGGGATTTACACGGGAATAACGAGAATTTATACGCGGACGAAGTCGCGGGCGGCCTCTAGTAATAAATAATAATGACAGCTCAGTTCGTGTTCACTTCTCGTAAGCTTACGCGGTGAGAGGTTACATAATCGCATTTTCATTCCACAAACGAGCCCTTGCCGTCATGTTACCGTTTTAAAAAGAGCTTGTATGCGTCTTGTATAGCTCCGTCTCTCTCCCACACAGAAATCATGATAGTTTTAAGTTTTCATGGTATGGCCTCGGATTCTTACGCATGCACTTCACGTAGCCTATTTGCGCAAACCTTGCCTTACTTGTTTGTTAAAAAAATAACTTTATTTTAAAGAACTATGGTATATTTTCTATTGCCCAAATAACGCGAATATTTAGACAAATACGCCAAGTGAAGTGCCTTTAGATACAAAATTACCGAATAATATGTGGGACGAATCTTCTTCGATTCTAAGTTTAATCCAAAGGTTTAAAGACAAACAAACACACCCTTCACATCGTCAACCTAACTGGAATAAGGTAGTAGGTGGATATTGATTCAGCCATATTGTATTGGCGCAGCTAAAATAGATTTCAAGTTTACATACGCACGACATGTTTGTATTGTGAAGAACGCTTTTGATAAATCTACGTAAAAATATGATTACCTACAAATCCGATTTTCTGTTTGGATGTTTCCTTTTTGATACATATTTTTTATCTACCAATTGTCCTATTTCTGAGATATTTTGCCAGCCAGCTGCTTTGCCTGTTTTGATGTTGAAAAGTATCCCAAGGATACTCACACTCTCGAGATGAAAATTCTCTATTTTAGTCAAGTTTCATCGAAATCCGTGCAGCCATTAAGACGCAAAGAGGTTACACACCGACAGACAGAATTACTTTCGTTGTTTACTTCTTTGTTTTTTTGCTTGTGCTTGCTTCTAGTCTATTCTGTAAATAACCATTTCGATATCGACTTCACCTGAGTGACTAAGCTTACAAAGTGAACTTTATTTCACACGTCATAAGGTCTTATGTTTATACGAATTTGAAACTCACCTCGGATTCCGCTGTCGAGACACGAAAATGTTGTTACAGAATACCACTGCTAATATAAAACTTTCTTTAGACTTTTTTTATTTGTTATGGGTTTGCTCTTGACTCTAGTCTTGGTCAGAGATGACAGAGACAAAGTCTACGATGGAGCGAACTTACCTAGAAGGAGCACGTTCACTCTAACTTTGAAAATATTAGGGAGTGTGTATTGTGTGTAATGTGGATCTTAGTATGGATTGTTGCTTGGAATATTGATGGAAGAGTGACTAAATAAAAGGATGGTATCATCCTTACTTCCTTCTTAATTTCCCAGTAATTCTTATTATACTGACGAACAACTTATTGTATGAACAATCGAATCATTTATCATGTACTACTCAGAACATGTCGTACCTATATATTTAGTTAGGGGAATTTAGGTCCTTTGACAGTATTCCTACTAAACTGCTGTCAAACGATTTTGTGGAATTGACGTAAAGACCATTACGATTGAAGTTCAGGGTTCTAGGTCAGGTTCAGTTAATACCTGTACCTGACGTCTAAACCACACCGCACTAGGCTACACCAGAAATAAAGAGGTACGTACAACTGTTACAAACACCGCAACTTTGAAAATAATTTTGTGATATTATAAACTCTCGATAAACTGCGCATAAGATTTTCTTGTAAGTAGAAAAGTATAGTTGGGTACCTACTTTATTATATACTAGCTTCTGCCAGCGGCTTCGCCCGCGTGATCCCTAGGGAACATGTTCCCGGGATTAAAAGCAGCTTATGTGCTATTCTAGACTATAATCTATCTATTTTCTAAATTTCATTAAGATCCGTTAAGCCGCTCTGGCGTGATTGAGTAACAAACAACCAAACTATCACATTTTCATTTTTTTTTTCATTTTTTCTATTGATTGTAGCGTGATGAAAAGTATACTATAACCTGCTCAGGAGTATGAATAATAATTGTACCAAGTTTCATTAAAATCCGTCGAGTAGTTTTTGTTTCTATAACGGTTTTACAGACAGACAGACAGACAGACCGACAGACAGACAGACAAAAATTGTACTGATTGCATTTTTGGCATCAGTATCGATCCTTAATCACCCCCTGATAGTTATTTTGGAAATATATTTCATGTACAGAATTGACCTCTCTACAGATTTATTATAAGTATATAGATTGGTCGCGCCATAGACAACTGTTGAACTATGTTATGGGTGTGTCTGTGGTGTGACCAGAGAGTCGTGGTAGGGTGATGCCCGGCCGGGAGGCTGAAAAGAAAACTTAAACTCACTTGGGCTCACTTCCAGTCGATAGCGATGGGGACGAATTTTTTGATGCCATTTTTTAGTTAGGAGTTTTTTTTTTCTATTTTAAGTGTATATAGTTTGTTCTTTAAACTTAAACTAAAAATTAAACAAAGCCAGAAACAATTATGTTGTCTTAGATGTGAATCTAAGACAACATAATTGTTTCTGGCTTTGTAGATGTGAATCTAAGACAACATAATTGTTTCTGGCTTTGTTTAATTTTTAGTTTAAGTTTTCTTTTAATTTTTTTTTTTTTTTAAAGTTGGTAATTTATATGATTGTGTGTCGCTTCTGGCGGAGTAAATACATTTTCTTTCTTTCTTTCTTACTTTACTTATTAACAAAATTATTTTTGGTGTTAGGTATACCTATTCTCTAAATACATCTATACAGGATTCACTATACACACAATAAATTACAGTTCAAATCCAATCAAAGCAACCTTAAAGGTATTTCAAATAAACCATTTACAGGCACTATTGAATTGTCAAGGTCGGTCACTTAAAAACATGAAGCTATTTGCACGTTCCAAAGTGTAGATCTCTATATGCAGAAGAACGTGCAAGAAACTCCACGGACACTCTTTTAAATCATCTGATGTACTCGTATTACAAAGTAATCGTTAGGTACATACCTATTGCACTTCATCCAAAATATTAAAAACTACTAAAGACATTGAATCTTTACAATGCAATCTTTAGGTCGAAAGAGACCAATGTAGGTACCTATTGCGTCTGAGGTGTCTTTTGAAGAAAGATCCACACAGATTTGAGTGGATCTGATCAGATAGTGCAAGTATTTATTAGTCGTCTTGCAGTTCAACTCATATACTTTGAGGAGCTCAACGTGATATCTACTGTATTCATTTTGCTAGTTTTCCATTTGTATATCTGCCAACCTAACCATATCTTAGAATCATTATCTGCCTAGCCTTTTCCAAACTACATACTATAGAGTCAGCTTCCAATCAAATCTGATTAAGATGAATACCAGTATTCTACGTTCCTTTCCTTAGTTCATTTCGAACCGTATCTAAGAATGACGTAAACAAAAGATTGCCACCTACTCCAGTCCGAATAGCAGCTTTTACAAAAAACACACAAACTGGGCTGGACTGAAAGCCCCGTGCAACAGTCTGCAATTAGATAGAAAGCGTTGATATCACTGTTTCATACAGTAGCTTCTTTGGAGATACACACCATTTGTTAACACACACGATACCACGCCTCTATTTCCCGGGTTATAGGCAAATGTTAAATCAGTGAATTAAACTTTTTACTAATATCCTCTGTTTCCTGAGAGCTACAAACTGGGAGTTTTTTTAAGTCAAGAGAGAATGGGTTACTTCTAAGCAAGCATGCAGCATCTTAATCGCATCATCGCTTACCATCAGGTGAGATAGAGGTCAAACGTATGCCTATTAATAGTAATAAAATAAACCAGATGGAGACTTCACTACTAGCTAACTCTCCCATAGACAATTATTGTTATTCCTTGTCGTTTTTAGGGTCCCGTAGCCAAATGACAAAAACGGAACCCTTATAGATTCGTCATGTCTCTGTGTCTGTCTGTCCGTCCGTGTGTCACAGCCATTTTTCTCCGAAACTATAAGAACTATGCTGTTGAAACTTGGTAAGTAGATGTATTCTGTGAACCGCATTAAGATTTTCACACAAAAATAAAAAGAAAAACAATAAATTTTGGAACTGAAACAGAAAAAAAAAAATTTCATCGAACCCATACATGTGTGGTATCTATGGATAGGTCTAAACTGAATAGTTTGCGAGAGAAACACTTGTGGTAAAATATGTCCCCCTCCTGTAACTTCTAAAATAGGAAAATCATAAATCTAAAAAAAATATATGATGTATATTACCTTGTAAACTACCAGCGAAAATTGGTTTGAACGAGATCTAATAAGTAGTTTTTTTTAATACGTCATGAATCGTAAATCGCAACTTTTGCTTAGTATAGTATAATAACTACAGGTTCCTACGGAACACTCGGTGCGCGGGTCCGACTCGCAGTTGGCCGGTTTTTTTTCAAGTTGTGCAAGTGACGTTCAACCTTATGTTAATAAACGTGTAATCTCCTACCCCATCTCGGCATCAAGATTCCGCTAGTTTTGTTTGTCATAATCCTGCTCTTATATCAATTTATTTGTGATCCACGCTTCAAGTTTTCTTTTTCCATAACGGCCTATCTATTTGTCATCATCTCAGTAGTAGGTATAGAAAGCCAAGGTCATAGGCACTCATCGTAAAAACTTAATATCAATTTCTCGAAATGGTTTTCATTCTTCGCTATAGTCACCATCTCAGTAGTAATACCATATCTAGCAATAACCTCTTTCTTAATATCTATTCATCATTTGTTTGGTCTTCCCTTCCTTTTGTATATAGAAATCAACATTTACTTATCTCATGTAAAAATACAATAACAATTTTCTCGAACCCTACGCTCAGCAGTCAAACTGAATTAAAGTTACATTCAAAAATTAAACAGTCTTCTTCAACCAAGGTCAATGCCAAGAAAAATGAGCGTCCAATATAAAATAGTAGAATTTTCTTGAAAATGAAACCATAATTGATTCCGATATTAAAGAAAAGAATTGAAAGATACTTTATATTCCATTAAGGAGACGTGATTGAAATACTAATTTAAAAGAACATTGATCGAACTATGTGTACTATAGTTATGGACTAAGATCCCAAAGCTGCCAGACCTCTCTTATTATCTCAGTAACAAAACATGTGGTTTAGAGTAACAGTAGTGTTAGTATGTATTTTTGACCAACGCACATCTGCTCGGCCTATTTCCAAGAATCAGGTGCCAAAGCCATTAAATCATTTTATTTTAAGTGTGACTGATATATACACAGTTTCATTTAGTCGTCTTACAACGGCAGCCCATTTCATCTATCCAATGACTATACACATGAATTATGAAAAAAAAAATATTTTTGTGAATATTTATTGTTTATATAAATTATGAATTATTACAATAATGTAAATATTATTCATTATCAATACGCATGACGTAGTTTGTAACATCCAGGAGCTACCGCAGTCCCAGCCTTGTGTTCCAAGGACGGCGTGGAATGGAACGGCGATTTTCTTTTGATTTATAAATATTATTAACAGGATGTTTCATAGTTCTAATGCAAATTTTGTTTTTATTGTACCTATCGTCTTAATGAATTATTTAAAAAAATAATAGCGCCTTGATGTAGTTTATAAATGTCGGGTACATTAAGTGATCTTCCTTTGTCCTAAAATGGCACCGGGCATGATTTTTTTACAGAATATTGTTATATAATTAGAAATTAAATCATATTTGAACCACGAATTAGTCATTGTAATTGTCTAAGAGCTGCTCGCTACCTCCAGATAGATCCTTTTCAGTCACAAAGCTGAAAGTAAGCCAAGGTCTGCCAAGAATTGGGAGGATACATACATTGAACACTGAAATAGCTTTGATACATCACAAAAAAAAATAACCGTCCGTCGGCCCAAGCTAGCTGGTATGCGTATTTTAAAAGTACATACTAACACTATATTATACTATCCCACATATTTTGTTAGTGAAGAAATAAGAGAGGTCTGGCAGCTCTGGGATCTCAGTCAATTAGGTAGGTAATACTTGCAAGCTTCACACTTTCATTACGTCTAAATCGCAACGATGCTTCATTATAAGATTCAATATTCTACAAAAGCAATTTCTGATCCATGCTACAAATTGCGCAGAGTATGATCAATATTGTTTTATTTATTGTTTAATTTATAATACTCTCTTTGGTTTTATAAATATTTACAATCAACATTGTTTTATTCATTCGCATAATAAATCCTTTTCCCAATTATGTGGAAGTAGCCTTCCAGTCAAACCAGATGCAGTTGAATCCTAATATTGATGTGCCTCCGGAAAACATACAGCATTGTTTATGAAGAAGCAGTGTATACTTAAACCTATTTTCACGGTCAATAGTACGGATGCTTTAGTTCAACTTAAGAATACTAGTTGGCGCTACTATCGCCGACGTTTTATTTAATCTGTGCCAGCTAGGACGCGGGAACCGCTGTCACTTTTCGAATTCATAGCGTTGTGTACTTTCGCCGCGTGCGGTCGAAATCCAAAAATATTTGGATAATCGTGAAACATTTAGAAAATAAATTTATTATAGTGTTAGACGACTTAGTAGTGCATCCATTTTTGGTAATATTTTTAATTTTGACCATAAAAAAATGTTTTTAAATTTTTCGTTATGAATCCCGCGCTGAGTGACGAACCCGATGAGGCCACCGCCGGAGCCAATCGGTCGATCGTTTCGAACTCGCCGACCTCCGAGAGGGATCAAGGACAAGAAAAGGAGGACTCTTCATGTGCTAGCAGTTCATCGGACAGCGAAGCCGAACGAGGGGAACCTCCTCACAAGAAACGAAAGCGGGATTCACAGGTAACGGTCGATCCTCGGATCGACGCGTTATTCAACCAGGTCAGTTTTCTTACAAACATTATAATGCACCAACAATATGTACCGCAGACTACCGTAAACACGTGTGACGTTACCGAACAAGCAGCTACCAACAGCAAGGATTTTTGACTAACCCATCTACTGAATCGCCTAGTATTTTGGATTTGGGCGCCTGTAAAACTAGTTTTGATGAGAAAAAAATTCTTAAATCAGCTGATGAAAACCGGTTACGTCAGTTAATATGTTTGCAGCATTTTCTTACCCCCACGTGGCAACATATTCATTATAAGAAGGTATTGTTGGAAATGCTCGCGTATCCGGGCTTTTGCAATTTAAAAATTAACGATGAACTGTGTTGCCTGAACAAAGGAAAAGATTTCTTGGCCTCAACGGAGGAAATCATGGCTGCAACTACAAACGCCTTGTTACATCAAAGGGAACTATTGCAATCGGGTTTACAAGGTATCATTGATTGGGCTCACAATAACCCTGCTGAGTTAAAACCCGATAACCTCTTTAATAAAATTTCTGAATCATTCGGCAATGAATCGTCGTCTTATAAATTATCTGAACAAACCTTACAAATAATTTGCGGTAAAAGGGCCGAATGTATTGAGACCAGGCGTAAAAGAATAATTTTGGAGATCCCGGATAGAAGTATTCAAGTCGCGCTTAGTAATATACCTCCTAGTGAAGAGTTTTTATTTGACAAGTCAAAACTTACGTCTCTTATCCAATCCCTCGGAGGGCCTCATTTCTGGTTATCACCACCACAAGCTCACAAAACTAAGGACCAACTCAAAACAAAATACAAGGAATCAACACCGTCTACCTCCAAGTACAGACCCCAAACACAAAATATTAAAACTGATAATTTTCGAGATACCTACAAAAAACAACAAACGAAACAAACTCATAAAGGGAAAAGCGATGGCTTCAAACAAACTAAAAATTATTCATTTCGAAACAAAGACGGAAAAAAGTGACTATCCAATACGTTTCAGGGGGGGTTGTTTAACTTTGTTCAAAAACCTTTGGCGAGCACTTGGTGCAAACAAATTTATAATTTCAGCAATTTCGGGGTTTCGGATACCCTTTTACAAAAAAACCCCTCTGTTAATGCCAACAAGAAGAATCATGGCGCAATATGCAACCAAGCCTTCCCCTGGAATGTCACAAATAATCAAAGAACTCTTAGATCAAGATGTTTTGCGACATGTTTCTAAGAAAACGCCCAGTTTTATCTCCAAGATTTTTCTGCGGAAGAAAAGCGATGGATCGATGCGCCCAATTTTCGATCTTCGAGAATTGAACAAGTTCGTCAAAACGAAACATTTTCGTCTGATTTCTCACGCGTCAGTCCCAGATTTTCTTCAACCTGGAGACTGGATGATAAAAACAGATATATCCCAGGCTTATTTTCACCTACGAGCAGCAAAATCTCACCGGCCTTTCATAAGAGTCAGTTACAAAGGCCATTTATACGATATGACATGTTTACCATTCGGGCTGGCTTCAGCGCCACACCTATTTTCCTCTGTAACATGCTGGGTCGCGGAGCCCTTGCGTGCGAAGGGATGTCGAGTGCTAGTTTACCTAGACGTTATCCTTCTGGTCAATCAAGACCAATCCAAGTTATGTCTTCAGGCTGCGGAAGCCGTGAGGCACTTGGAACATCTGGGCTGGCAAATCAACCGCCAAAAAATCTGTCTTGATACCAACTCAAGATTTGGAATACCTTGGCATACGTTGGAAAACAGCTGTAAATACAATGTCCCTACCAACAAAAAGGAGCCAAAGCATAAACTATGCTCTAGACCGGTTGTTGTTGAAAAGTCACATCAACCTCAAGGAACTGCAGAGTCTGCTGGGTCAGTTAAACTTCGCCAACTTTGTTGTTCCCCGAGGAAGATTACACTGTCGAAAAATGAAAATCTTTCTGCGACACTTCAACAAAACACGACCGCGTCAAAAGCAGCTGGTACCTCAAGTTGTGTATCAAGAGATAATGTGGTGGCGCGGAGCCACAAGTCACACATTGCCTATACACAAAAAGCCTGCATCTCATTTTCTTGCTACCGATGCTTTGGATTGGGGCTGGGGCGCCCATATGGATGGGAACCTTATGTCAGGCGCATGGGCAACTCACCAAAGATGATGGCACTGCATCAAAAAGCAACTATATGCAGTAATAGCGGCAATCAAAATGAATGCGAAGATGTTGCAAAAGTCACACATATTGATGCAATCAGACAATCGAACCCTAATTGCATATATCCGGAAGGAAGGAGGGACCAGATCGTTAGGGTTACTAGCCCTAACCTTCAAACTATTACGTCTCACGGACAAGTTCAATATAACCCTATCAGCCCATTATCTACCGGGGAGATACAATATAATAGCGGACAGGCTTTCACGAGGAAAACCACCCGTGGAATGGCATCTTCTACCCCGAGCAACAGCGGAAATCTTTCGGAAGTGGGGGCTTCCAGATATAGACTTGTTTGCGACAAAACAAACCGCGGTAGTAAAAAACTACGTATCTCTAGACTGCAGAGATCAATCAACAAGCTATATAGATGCCTTCAGCAGACCATGGAACAGGCTAGCGTGGGTTTTCCCTCCTCCCAGCCTGCTGCCCAGAGTTCTGGCACATCTGAACAGTGCAACGGGAACTTACTTGGTTGTGGCTCCAGAATGGCCTCGAGCTTTCTGGCTTCAAGACCTGAAATCCAGAGCTCTAGACCATCCACACGAACTTCTGAACCTATCGGAGACCATGATAGATGTTACAACATTACAGCCTCCCCCTCAGGTACAGACATTGACCCTGAAAGTTTAGAAAGTTGGGGGTGGGGTGCCCAAATAAAAGACTGGTCCACACAGGAAAAAGAACTACTAAAGATGAGCTGGCGGCGCTCTACTTTGTCAACCTATTTGTCGCCACTTAGACAGTGGCTGAGATGGTGCTCGAACTCTCAAGTAAACCCAATATGTCCTCAACCTGCTGACGTCGCTAAATTTTTAATGTTTCTCCATCTTGAAGAGAATTTGTCATATAGTACTATCCTTTTCCATAAATCAGCAGTCTTAACTTTTTGTGGCCCTCATGTGGAACAGCAAACCTTTTCAAATTTTATAATAAAACACACCCTTAAGGCAAAAGGAGTAGCAAAACCAAAAGAAATACGACCATCGTTCACATGGGATCCACGTGTTGTACTGAATTGGCTGTCATCAAATGCACCCAAAGACACATTGTTCGATTTAGCACGTAGAACAGCCACAGTTTTATTGCTGGCATCAGGCCGTAGGGTTCACGACCTAACCTTGTTGAAAATCTCGAGTGACAGTTTCTTGGATGATGGCAATAATATATATTTAATACCTGCATTTGGGTCTAAAACCGATACACATTATTATCGACAGTCCGCATGGAAACTTTCAAAACATAATGATAAGAATATAATATGCCCTGTTACTTTAGTTAGGCTTCTAATAGAAAAAACGGTAACAAAGAGATCTGTAGTTAACAATTTGAATAATCTTTTTATCACTGTATTTAATCATACAAATTGCCTCACGTACTGTAATTGGGAACTGGGTACGGACAGTTCTCAGAGATAGCGGCATTCATGCATCTCCGGGGAGCTGTAGGTCGGCAGTAGCTTCCTTAAATTGGTTAGATAACCAACCAATTGACGATATTTTGTCACGAGGTAATTGGAAATCATCCAATACCTTCTTTAATCATTACTGTCGCGAAATAGAACTTCCAAAATAAAGGCGTAATTCATTTTTCAATGCATTTACATCTACTTAATTTAAAAAGAGTGTCTATTAGTAATCTTTTTTTTTTATACTTATAAAGAACATTATTATAACAATATAAATAAATCATCACATGTAATTCTACTTAATTCTCAGAATAAACATTTCAAAATCATCATAGCGTTGTGTTTTTACCAATAATTAATATTTCACCAGCAGATAACAAACACGTCTTCATAAACAATGCTGTATGTTTTCCGGAGGCACATCAATATAGCGGTTTTACATAAAAATAAAACCGATATTATGTGCCGAGAGGGAAAACATACAGCATTGTAGGAACTTCTTCCTGGTGAAGACTATGAATTCGAAAAGTGACAGCGGTTCCCGCGTCCTAGCTGGCACAGATTAAAACGTCGGCGATAGTAGCGCCAACTAGTATTCTTAAGTTGAACTAAAGCATCCGTACTATTGACCGTGCAAATAGGTTTAAGTATACACTGCTTCTTCATAAACAATGCTGTATGTTTTCCCTCTCGGCACATAATATCGGTTTTATTTTTATGTAAAACCGCTATATTTTAACATGGAGTGACTGCCTTTCTGGCCATCACAGCCCAGTTACTGGGTAACACTACGCCTAAGCCTATATAAGGCCTATGGTCTAGCAATGGAAGTTTTTCAGCTCATGGATAATTATGATCCGTCATCAGTAATGTTATTAATCGGCAAGTATCCACCATAAATAAATTGCAAATCTATTAAGTCCATCATTTGTAAATCTAAGAATATTCGCAAAGCTAAAACGCATCCAAACTCGGAAGACTGGCTCATGACGTCAGAACGCACTAAAAATTATACCACAGCGTGACGTACTGCGAATTTTAAAAGCGTCGTATCTTCTTAGATTTCGGAAAACTTCTTATTTTTTTTTATCTCACTGACGGACTAAGGGCTGATTTGTCCAACGCCAGATAACTCTTATTCGTGGAATAAATTTAACGTTTGACAGTTTTTGTATGGAAGAACTGTCAAAAATTCAGAATTATTCCTCCGATAAAGCTATCTGGCGTTGGAAAAATCCAGCCTAATTCGATTTTTTCAGTGAATAGGCATATTCCACTGATATTATTTTTTCCCTAACAACGATTACTTTGCCGATCCTTTTCCGACAGTTTTGGGGTCAACTTGCTATCTGGATATGGACACCTGCCTATCTGAGGGCCAATTCTACTTATTTTTAAACAACTTTCGCATTCGTATGTCAAATGTCAATCCCAAACTGTAAAAAAGCCTTAATTTTCATAAATTTTTGACAGTTTGCGATTGAGATTCGAATGCGATGCGAATGTGAAAATTAGTGGAATTGGTACACTGATCTCCACAACCTAATAACTGAGTAATACTATACCCTAGGCTAGATTGAGGTCTAATTTTCTTTCTCTGACTACTCGTAACAGCTGTCAAAGATGATCAAATTGCCGCCGGTACCAAGAGCGTACCATGCTTTCCGAGGCACGGACAAATCTCATAATGTAAGCAATGGTCAACCGTCCACAACCCGACCTCGGAAAACCTTAAGATCCCTTGCAACTGTTATTACTTAAGCCACGAGCTAATACGAGTACGCTGACGCCCTAAAACTAAAATCAAAATCAGTACCTCCCTAAGACAATTTATTTTATTCCACTGTCCGCCAGACCCTTAAAGGTGCTGCGCAAACGTAGACGCTTTTGTGTCTTGTGTCGGAAACCCAGCTACCAATAAATATTTGATATCTATATAACCAGTATGAAATCAGCTACTTTCTGCGCAGATGTTACGGGACACAGGAACTATACGGGTTCCTGTGATGGTTTACCGTGTCTGCAACAAAAAGTAGCCACGTTTGCGCAGCCCCTAACTCACCCCCATTCATGTCTCCAAGCGACCATTGATTCAATTACCGGTCCTCTAGAACTGAAGTTATTTCGTTAAACTTCTAAACTAAAGCTAATTGTGAACAAACTCAACTTCACCTGTTTTCAGTCTCCTGGGAGTCTGTGGAGCAGTTTTAATTTCGTTAGGTTTACTGATGAAATTATTAATATGGAGTGTTTTTAACCGACTTCACAAAAAGGAGGAGGTTATCAATTCGGTTGTATGTTTTTTTTTTTTTTTTTTTATGTTTGTTACCTCATAACTTCGACAATTATGAACCGAATTGAAAAATTCTTATTTTGTCTGAAACCTGGGATTCTTTAAGTCAAGTGTGAATAGGTTACTTCTAGGCAAGCGTGCTCCATCTTAGACCGCATCATCGCTTAACATCAGGTGAGATAGTGGTCAAACGCGTGCCTATCAAAAGTTAAAAAAAGTAATGGTCGATATTTCAATAGTCAGATAAATTTTATCAGAAGAGTAATGATGCCGGTTTGACTTCTTTTGCATAGAAAATATGTCAAACAGCCATATTTATTCTTCAGTAAAAAATTATCTGTCTATTGAAAAATCAGCCATAAGTAGTAAGAATTTGCTCAATTTGTTCTCAAAAATATCAAAAAATTAATTATCTCCCCTAACTAACAATACCGTCACAAACTTTTCAAAAACTAAAGACAATTATATCAGAAAAAAAAGTTATACAAAAGCTTTCATAACTTTGTGAAAAGACATTGAAAAGTTCTCTATTTTCACAGACAATCGGACGAAACGAATGGCTCGAAGAAAATACGATTTTCAACTAAAATGAATTCGTCAAATGATGCTTGAAAGGTGAGTTGAACATTCGAGAATTCGTTACCCAATCGGATGTGCTATCACGGGTGATCACGGGTGTTTTGTTTAGGTAAGGTAGGTATTGAGTTACATCGTATTTTTTGTGAGTAATTTATCTACTCCGTTTTGAGAATTTTTTGATTGAATTAACAAATATTACTGCAGGTTGTGGTAAGTCATAAATTTATGGTCGCCATGGCCTGAAGTTGATGAATAACTTTAATATAAATAGTTAGCTATATGAAAAAACTCGAAATACTTATTAATATCTTCACTGGCAGTGATAAAGCCGAGTCTGTGCATTTGTTTGGCTGAACGCGCTAATCTCAGGAACGAATGGTTCAAATTAAAAAAATATATTAGTGTTGGATAGTCCATTGAGGTGAATGCTCCAACCAGCCCGCTAATTTCAAATTTTCTTACGTGTTTTGCAATTTGCAGGCCAGTGCTAGGTTGTATGTTGATTAAAATATTATTCGCGGCTGTAAGACATATGTGGATACAGAATTATAATCATCAATACAACGCTCTAAGTTCATAAAGCTCTAGGAATAACTTTTTCTGATTTTTTATTGTTCCTAGGCCTTTATGAACTTGGAGGGTTGTATTGGTGATTTTGATGATTATTATAATTCTGTAACTACATACGTCTTACAGCCGCGAATAATATTTTAATCAACATACAACCTAGCACTGGCCTGCAAATTGCAAAAAAACGCAAGAAATTTTGAATTTCGCGGGCTGGTTGGAGCATTCACCTTAATCAAGAAAGGCTGAAGGCTATATATCAGGTGTATAGAAACAAAGATGATAAAGTCCACAAAATTCCAAAATTGAGATTTATATGGCAACACAATCTGTTTTGTATCTATATTTATCCCAAAAAATCATTTATTACCAATTCTGGTAAACTCCACTGTTATTTCAAATTAAAAATTGACTTTACAAACAAAACTAGTAAAGTCCAAGTGAATTGAGTTCCATATCGCGTAAAGTCCATTTCGACCAATAGGAAGGCTCCAATTGACTGACAGTTGTCCAACCCTGTCCAGAGAGTTCGCAGCAAATATAGGAAAGTCCTAAACATTCAGTTACAAACTTAGTAAAGTCCAAGACTTGGTAACAAAACTGGGAAAGTCCAAGGTTTTACTCAAAAATATTGAACTGAGAGTGACAAACAGCTTATAGTTCCATAATGTATTATATTCTGCATGTGTAAAATAATGATTAACGTTAGAATAGTTACCGATAATTAAAAAAAATCGTTTTTATCTTTTTCTGAAATTTTTGGCACTGTGGACGTAGCCATCTTTGATTCTATACACCTGATATATAACATCACGCTACGACCAATAGGAGCGAAGCATTAATTAAAATGTTAGACTTTTATAGTACACTAGCTTTTGCCCGCGACTTTGTACGCGAATATCCCGTTCCTGTAGGAATTTCGGAATCTCTTAGTGCTCCCCTACACTACCCAAGGAACCTACATGCCAAATTTTAAGCTTCCTACGACCAGTAGTTTTGGCTGTGCGTTGTCTGTCAGTCACTACGTAACGGAAGGATTTTACATATTACGATAATAGGCTAGATTCCATCATCCACAAATTGCAAAACTATTCAGTCCGTCAGTTAGAGTATTGAAAAATAATGGACACGTATTTTTTGTTTTTGTAAATTAATGAATATTGACAAAGATAAAACGCATCAAAACTCGGGAGTGGGGGCTCGTGAAGTCGTGACGTCACGACTCACTAAAAATTATGCGAAGGTGTGACGTATGAATTTTAAAAGCGTCGTAACTTCGTCAATTTTGGTTCCCGTAACAAAAGAAAAACACGGGTCAAATATTTTTTGATAATCTAACTGACGGACTTATTAGATTTTTTCAGGACACAAGCCTATTAACAGAACTGTTGCTCGAAAGGCATTTATTCGAATCACACCGTACCGATTTTTTTTTTATTAATAGTTAGTACGATAACAAGTCCACGGATCTGCGATTCTGTTGACATCTCACAGTGATCACTTAGGTCGAGTGAACGACAAGTGAGCAATCATTTCATCTTGTTGTTTGTATGGTTTGACATCTCACTTGTCGTTCACTTCACCAAAGTGTTCACTTCGACATGTTTATAGAATCGTACTCCTGGTAACATTGCCCTGATTTGGAGCAAAATCCAATCAAAATCCACGGCTTTTCCAAAGCCAAACTCCTAAGTTTAGGTAGTAGTCATCAGCAAATACTGACCTGGGTCCTTCCATGGTACGGAACCATTCGTCTGTAAATCCGACTCGCACTTGGCCGGTTTTGTTCCGTATTTATGTGTTGATCCCAAAGTAAAAGTTGTTAATCTGAAAGATAGGTAAAGAATTAATTGTACTCGTATTTATCTATCTATCTTCTATTTCTATATCTTCTATCTATATATACTTATAATAAATCTGCAGAGAGGTCAATTCTGTACATAAAATATATTTCCAAAATAACTATCAGGGCGTGATTAGGGATCGATACTGATGCCAAAAATGCAATCAGTAAAATTTTTGTCTGTCTGTCTGTCTGTCTGTCTGTCTGTCTGTCTGTCTGTATAACCATTATAGAAACAAAAACTACTCGACGGATTTTAACAAACTTGGTACAATTATTTTTCATACTCCTGAGCTGGTTATACTATACTTTTCATCACGCTACAATCAATAGGAGCAGAGCAGTGAAGGGAAATGTTGGGAAAACGGGTGAAGTTACTCCATTTTATAAGCTTCCGTCGATTGTGCAACCTTAATGGTTAAAGCTACACAGAAATCATGTATGACGGAAATGTTCTCCCCTTCCTATACTCGCGCGTTGGTCTGTGAGACCGACGAAACCTATTTTCATAATTATTTTTATGCACGAAAATCCTAAGTCGAGGTCCTTGCTAGCTGCCGGATTTATTGCTAACTTCATTTTAGTGTTCGCCGCGCATTCGTGCGAAGTGCATTTGAATCATCAATATAGCCCTCATAAGTTCATAGAACTCGATTGAATGTTATTTCGTGAAAAAGTCATTCAATCGAGTTGTATGAACTTAGAAGGTTAAATTGATAATTAAAATGGGTATAATTCTTTAGATAGATATGCGTTACGGCCGCGAGTCGTATTTCGTTTAACATACAGCTTCACACTGACCGGCAAATTGCAAAAAACATAAAAGTACTTGAATTTCGCGGTCTACCCTGGCGCTTCCACCTTAATCGGTCCGTGAGACCGACGCGAGTTTAGGTACAACTTTTTGAGTAAGTAATAATGTAATATATTTAGTGCATTTATATATTTTTTACAAACTTTGAATAATTTATGACGTATGTATAGTAAAATGTATGTATGTTTGTTGCTCTATATTATATTTAGACTAATTTTATTATTCTTTTTAGATTATACTTCATATCAAAATGGACGATGATCGCATCAGATTGCTGCTGGATGAATTAAGTTCTGGTTCTAGCTATGAAGACGAAAATGATAGTGAGGTGGAAGACTATGTGGAGGTACAAGAAGAGACATATGACACCGAGCAAGAAGACGAAAATGACGAGATAGATGAGGTAGAAAGTAATGAAAGTTCTCGCGTTTGGAACATGCTGTAACCGTATGCCCTGATTGTTATGGTGCGGGTCAAAACTAAGCCAAACATAGATAAATATGTCCTTTGATATGTTGTTTATTACTATTTAGAAGTTTACTTTGTTTTTAAAAAGAAGTATAGATTTTATTTTTGTTTTGCCTAGTACTTAGAAAAAAAACTCATATTCGAAGACTGATTTGTGATAGACTGAAACTCAGTAAAATAATTAATAAATTAAGTATTATTCATACTATTTTGTTTAACTATATCCTAAACTTTAAAATATTAATAATAGTGTTTGGGCTTCATAGTAAAAAAATATGTTGTAGGGGTGCGAACTATCGGTCTGTGACACCGTGCGCGAGTATATGTGATACAAAAATTGGCGCGAGTATAGGAAGGTTAAAATTATATAAAAAATATCCCACGACAGCATGTCTATCTTTTATGATTGACGCACAATAACACGTGTAACTCCCGATAGCTTAGCAGTTCGAAGCTTTCTGATTATATTTGTCTACTCTTACGTTTATAACACTCTCAGTCATCCCTAATTAAAAAGTTAACATTATTAACTATTCCATAAAAACAGAATCATAGAATCGGTATAGAAACACCAAAGTTATACATGAAATACGCTATTAATAAGCCATCGCGCGTGAATACTGATTTTTGTATAAGGTCGCGAACGCACAGGCACACGTGGCTTGCTTGGCGCCTAGAGGCTAGCGAGTAGCTTCGTATAACGGCTTACGACAGTTTGCAATATCCTTTAATATACTGTCTAGGGGAAGATGGTTATAATTTCGCTTTACACCAAACGAGTAATATTATAAATGTGAAAGTTTGGTTGTTTGCTACTCAATCACGCCAGAACGGCTTAACGGATAAATTTAGAAAAAAGATAGATTATAGTCTGGAATAGCATTTAAGATACTTTTCATCCCGGGAATATGTTCCCTAGGGATCACGCGGGCGAAGCCGCTGGCAGAAGCTAGTTTTTATTAAAATCAAATTATCCTCCCATCCCTGACATTCACCAATGATTAATGAATAAATAAATAATAATCTTTATTTCAGACCATACAAGATCCATAATTGATGATATCAGAGCTACGGTTCAATTTCTGTCCGATAAATATGACGATGCCATGAAAGAATTAAATCACCTAAGATCTGAATGTACAAGTAATAAAAAAATCATTAAAATATTGGAAATTAAAGTTGACCACCTGGAGAAAAATTTTAAGTCAGCAACAATTGAGTTGAAAAATATACCCAGCACAAACCCTGAAACCCAACAAACGCTACTAGGTGATATCATAAATCAGCCTGTGAAAAATACTGATGTGAAAAACATTTTTCGCACAAGGAGTAAAAAAGAGTCAGTGGGCACCGTCCTCGTCGAATTCACTTCTCAATTAATTAAAGAACAGTTCCTGAAGTCGTCTAAAAACTACAATAGAGTCAATAACACAAATCGTCTCAATACTACCCATCTGCATGCCATGGGACCAGAAAAACCCATATATGTATCCGAAGCTCTCACTTCCATGACAAAACGCCTCCACTATCTCAGCAGGGAATTCATCAAAACCAGTCCATACGAGCAATGTTGGATTGCAAATGGGAAAGTATATATGTGCGTGAAAAAGAAGGTATGCCCAGTCGGCTTATAAAAACTGAGGAAGACCTTGTCAAGTTACGAAAAGAAAAATGACTAGTGTATATCCTTCAGGCAAAGAGCCTAATGTCTGCGGTATCTTTCCTAAATATTTGTCAATGTTTTGAATTATTATTACTAATACCTGTTACTAACAACCCTCTCACCATTTTGTATTTACTGTTCTGTAAAATAAGTAAGCTATATTCCCAGTCACAAATAACTGCTCAACTGCAAACTATTTCCACTCCACTATATGGTTATTGTAATACTATACATATTACTCACTTCAATTCCGTAAGCGGTGATACACACACACACCTACATGTTATGATGCACTCTGTTTTCCTGTCAAAAACCCGTATCTTGAATGTCCATAGCCGATCACTCAATATTTTAACACTACTGTCTGCCATTAATACATATTTACTATTAAATGATATATTGGTCTCTATGAATATCACAAGATATTGTCCACGTCGAAAGGTATATTATAGAATTTATAGTATTCAAATTCGATAACGCACCAAATAATACTGCAAACCTAGATTCTGTTTCCGTGTCTGACTCATCTACGTGTGATCTCGATAATTGTGCTCCGCCTAACTTCCCGTCTGATCAATCATTACAAATTCTCAATCAAAACATTAGGAGTATAACTAAAAACATGCCTGAGTTTACACCTTACTCGCTAGAACAAAAGTAGCTTGGGATATAATCGCGCTGACAGAATGCTGGCTTCCTAGCACACACTTCATTCCACACCTTGAGGGCTACAATTATTATAAGACAGCTCAAAATCTGACCCAAAATGAAGGTATCGTCGTTTATGTACATGAAGATCTTAAAGTCTCTGTGGAAGAACCGTTACTACTGGAAGCAAATTGTCTACAAATAAAAATTGACATCAACACTGTCTTACTGGCAATTTATCGTCCACCGGGTTATAAAGACGTTAACATTTTTCTTCATTCACTAGACACAACTCTTCAAAACATAGCGAATTACAGAAATATCATCATCTGTGGTGACATAAACATAAATATTCACGAACAGTGCCATGACTCAGCTAAACATAGTTATTTAAATTTATTAGCCTCACATGGTCTCCTGCCTGCGCATGTCCTGCCAACACGTCAACTTGCTTGCCTAGATCATTTTGTTCTAAAAACAACTCTGCCCACTATGACATTGGTTGCCCACTCCGCTCTCACTGACCATGAAACAGTAATGTTATTCCTAGCTAAAAGAAAACCTAAATTTACTGCAAAAAATACTGTTGATCGCGTCAATCACGATCAGCTGGATGCTGATCTGAAACTACTTGACTTTAGTGCGGTATGACAAAAATAATACTTGCCTCCGCAATGACTGTGCTATGGGATGGGATCGAATATCTAATAGTTTCCTCAAGAAACATATAGCAGTCTTAGTCCCGCCTTTAACTTACGTATGTAACCTTGCTCTCGATACAGGCCAATTCCCCAGAGCATTTAAAAAGTCGATTGTTCGTCCGATCTTTAAGGGAGGGGACAGAGACCGTGCCAACAACTACAGACCCATAGCCGTGCTGCCTGCGCTATCTAAAATTCTCGAACGGATCATGAACGGCAGACTAGTTGATTACTTGGAGGGACATAACCTTCTATCTCCCTCCCAATACGGTTTTAGGGCTGGCAAGTCAACTTCAGATGCTGTTCATGATCTTACTAACTTTATTGTCACTAATATGGATGCGGGACGTAAGGTTTTGGGGATTTTTCTGGACCTTGCTAAGGCGTTTGATACGGTTTCTGTCCCTTTACTTATTCGGAAGATGGAATGCCTTGGAATTAGAGGGCTCCAACTAAAACTATTTGAGGACTATCTTAGTGGGCGTACTCAGAGCGTAAAAATAGGAGAGTACGTCAGTGACGAGCGACTAGTTACCTACGGCGTGCCTCAAGGCAGCGTACTGGGTCCAACCCTCTTCCTTATATATATTAACGATCTGGGTATGCTCACCCTCCCTGGGGGTAGGGTTGTAAGTTTGTAACTTTCGCTGACGATACTGCCCTGTTATTCAGTGCGGCCACGTGGAGTGAGGTGTACGGGCTTGCTCAGTCAGGCTTCAATATGGTGTCGGAGTGGTTACGAGATAACATCCTCACTCTAAATGCTACAAAAACCAATTATGTAACTTTCTCCATTAAACGTAACAGGCCAACCTCGGCAACTCATCCGCTTTCCATCGTAGCTCACACTTGTCCGACACCAAACCGCTCAATCTGTAGTTGCACTCACATTAATAAAGCCAATAATGTAAAATATCTGGGAGTTATTATAGACAGCGCACTAAACTTTCACGAACATATCACCGTACTGAGTGGCAGGCTGCGGAAGTTAATATACGTCTTTAGGATCCTTAGACGGGTGACTGAGGAAAAGGTTAGGAAATCGGTGTATTTTGCACTCGCTCAATCCTTGTTGACTTACTGCATCACTTCCTGGGGTGGTGCCCCAAAATCCACTATCCTCGAATTAGAAAGAGCGCAGAGAGCCATCCTGAAAGTATCATTGTGTCTTCCTTTTAGATACCCAACCTCCCTTCTTTTTAAAGAGGCGAAAGTCCTGACAGTACGCCAATTATTCATACAACATATAATTATGAAGCAACATGGCCTCTTAACATATTTCCCCTCTCTATCGCGTGGTAAAAGGCGTTACAACCCCGTAGACAGTAGTCGCAACCGGCTTTCGACCAGGTTTTCTCAGCGGTTTTTCTGCCACCTCGGCCATTACCTCTACAACAAAATTAACAGCATCTTACGTATTTACGACCTTGGCAAGTTTAAATGTAAAATGAAATTAACTCGTTGGCTTCAGGAATTAAGCTACCTTGAAACTGAAAAAGTTCTAAGTGTCTCGGTGTAGTTGCTGATTTGATTAATTTTGTTTTCAATTGATATGTATATTATATTCATTAAATATTTAAATGTCCAAGAAATAGATAATCCTACATCCTCATCACACATAAACACGCACACAACCTACACTACACTTTCCTTCATTCCCACACTATACTAACCGTACTAACACTATATTGATATAGATATATAAATTACAACTTAAGTTTTTATTAAATTACTCACGACCACTGTATCTTAATTAGTAAATAAGGAAGAATGTTATGTAACCTAAGGGGTGGAGACCTGGTGTCCTGAAATACAGGCCCCAAGCCTAGTTTAGGCACCAGTCTCCCACAGTATACTTACTGTGTACTATTGTTCCTTGTAAAACTGGTTTATAATGTGTATTGTGGTGAGAAATAAATTAAATTAATTAATAAGTTAATAATTTATATTATAAAAATATACGTTTACATTAAAAAAAAAAAAACAATCCAATTCAAATTCACTACATCTCATTCATGACGTTCTAAAACATGTCCTACTTTTTTCAGCCCTCCAGCCATAGCACATTCATATTTATCTCATAAAAACTCACATTACAAATTAAAATTCCAAGAACATCTGTAGGGGAAGGTGGGGCAGCTTCATACAGTTTTTATGTTTTGTCGTATAGAATTTTCTCTAGTATCAACATCTGTATCGATTCACCAAAAACTAATAGTCTTGCTATCTGACTTTATAGAGAAAATATGTAATTTGTGTAAATACACTTGTGCGGCTTTATATAAAAGTTAATAAAAAAAATGAATAATGTATGAAAGTGCCCCGCATGTGGGGCACTTTCATACACGCTATGGGGCAGATTCATACATGTGAAAGAATACACAAATTGAGTTTGAAATGTTAAATTATTTATCAAAATCAAAATATGAAAATACAATATTTTCGAAAACAAAAGCATTAGTCTATATTAGCATACAATACTAAGTAATAACCGATTAATACTAAGTGAAAAAGAGAATAACCTAAATGTAGGTAGTTTTGTTTTTAAAACACTGAAAAAAACTTAACTAACCTAACAGTCTTTCTGATCAGTCATATCAGCATTTAAATATCTAAGGCTATTACTTAATTCTTATTTAGTAGTAGTATCAATAATCAACAATTTTTAGAAGAGATCTTAAATGTTCTACACTAATTTACTTGAAAAGGCTTTTTTGATACGGTTTTGTAGTGTCTGTGCATTAACTCCATAATATTTGGCTGCTGTTTTCCGAAAAGAGAGTTTGTTTTCCAATAATTCATCGATAGCTAGTACATTCATACAGTATGAATGTACCCCGCGTACTGCTGTATGAACCTGCCCCATCACAAGAAAATTAAATAAAAACATTCCTAAAAAAAAAACAACCTTATATATGATTATTCACGTATCAATTTACAAACTTTACCCTATTATCTTTTAACTAAAATAGTATTGAATAATCTAGAAAACAGCTTAAATCAATAAAAATACGTTCAAAGTGAAGTCATAAAATTACTTACACGTGGCCAAATCACTTTCCTAGTCACCTCGTCGCGCGTTTCGCATCGACTGCTGTCAAACTCCGTGAGCCAACACACTCATAAATAAGCTACGCACACACGTATAAGTCGTTCAATTTCTGTGCGCCTAGCAACAGATATCTCTAGTGTATGAAGGTGCCCCTTGTATGAATGTGCCCCACTTCCCCCTACACGATATTAAAGACTTCTTCACAGAAAAGCAACTCTCACAAACAGATACTCTGACTCAAAGCCTCGCTTACATTTATTACGTCAAAGTGTGTCTTGAGATGTGGGAAAACTGCGCATCTCAAGCGTACGTCATTACAGTTGCTCTAGTTTTACTAGGCATCCTGATTTCTAGGTTTTAAATGTTTGATGTGCCTTTTATAAAGCGTGTCCCGTATCTTACATACTTATTATTTTTATTATTATTTTACATATTAGCCAAGGTATTCTAGGAAATTCATGCAACATTTTCAATAGAAATACAATTAAATACTAAGAAGAGACGCTAATAGTTTCTCTTGAATTGATAGCTCAGTTCACTTTAGTTATCACAATGAAATTGTTACAGATATATTATGTAAATACTGGTATTCAGCAGAATCCAGTTTGACTGGAAGCCGACCCCAATATAGTTGGGAAAAGGCTAGGCAGATGGATATTATGTTAAATATAATATGTTGAAAAAAAGCTCTTTCCACAATTAGTCAACTTATTTATTTACTCATTTTTAGGGTTCCGTACCAAAATGGTAAAAACCTTTACTTGTTTTGCAACAGCGACTGAAAGTTATTCTTAAAAAATCATTTTGTGGGAAAATGAAAGAGCGCTATTTGCATATTCTCAAACCCTTTTTTCTTGTTTTCTTAGGCCGCATGGTTTTTGACTTTTGACGAACAATTTAAAAATGTTTGACCACTCCTCGCTTATCTCTATATAGTCCTCGCCACGAGAAGCTATAAATTTTGTAAACACACATTCAAATTTTTGTTCCATGAGTCAGACTCGTTCCAGTACCACAAAACATTAGACGACAGCACTTTATATCGATCAAATATAACCCGACCAAGTGAAATTGCTGTTAGTTTCGTATAACACGTATGTTACTTTGAGTAGATTTAATTTTGGATTATTTGTTGTCGCTACGTAACGTAACTAAGTAGAATTTCTTTGTTTACACAATTTATAGCTTCTCGTGTCGGGTACTATAGATCTAAATAATTCTATGTCATAGAAGTTTATGTAAAGATTACAGGAAAAATAAAACGATGTCTCTAAATAGCACACTTTTTCAGAAATCATCAGCAAATACATTTTCTTCTTCTTATCTTGTGCGTAGTAATTTAAGGTCTAATGGCCCCACACACCCTAGTGTCAGAGTTTCTAAACCGCCTCAAGGGCTTAACTGACATGATTTAACGACCGCCATTTGGCGACCGGGACCACCGGCTTATAATATGTGCCTTCCGAAATACGGAATCATATATTATGTTTATCAGACAATCAGGTGATTTAAGGCCGTACCCTGACCAAATAACCTTGACCATTTTTTCCCTCAATAACAGCGCAAGAGATACAATAGCGAATACGCTCAGAATGTTGAATAAAATCGTTATAAAATCGAATTTTGGTCGTTTGAAAAAAATATTTCTACCAAAATGTTCATAATTTAATTGCCTATCTATTAGTGTAAGTACAAAATCAAAATAATCGTTAGTTTTCGAGAACATGCATGTTTTAAGTAATTTTTTCGCATTTCTGTGGTTTCGTTGTAAGCAGATTACTTAAACATTATACTAAGTAATAAAAAATAAAAATCTACCATTTTGAAGCCAAGATTATGTAGAAATTTAATGTATTTTTTACAAGTTGATATTTCTTCTGGATAAAGAGTTTATAGCTCCAAAAAAGTGCACAAGAAACGGCTAGCGCTGCGTTTTGCTCAGGGACGCGCCTTAAAGACTGCAATGTCCTAGCCAAATAGCCAAACTAGAAACAACTTCACAAAGTATGCTTCCCGGGTGGAAATCGAACCCACGACCACCGGGCCACAAGGCAAGCGCTTAAACCACTCGACTATATTAAAAATACATTATTCCGCACATTGCACATGCGTCATGTTCGTGAACGGGCGCCGTCAGTTGGGACTGGTCATTTCGCAGCTGCCATGGTTGATTTCAATTATTTCTTTGAATTTTTCCTCTTTTATTCCGGACGCTTTTATCCTGTTCGTCTTTTACATCGTTCTCACTCATGTATGTATAATTTCAACCCGATGTAAACAAAACTTTATTACAATTTCTTATTTTTAAAAGAGTGTCCGTGGAGTTTCTTGCACGTTCTTCTCCATAGAGATCTACGCTTTGGAACGGGCAAATAGCTTCAACTTTTTGGACCGACCGACTTTGACAATTCAAAAATGCCTGTAAATGGTTTAATTGAAATAAATGCTTGAGATTTTGAGTTTTTTTATTTATTACGTTCCTCTATTAGTCAAAAGATGACGAAGATCTAAAACTACAACATATACCGCAATGTTAAAATTCTCTGACGAATATAGGCCTCGCTAATGAAAATTTAAAAACATTTCATGTTAAATAAAAAAAAAAAAAAAAAAAAAATAATAATAATAATAATAATAAATGTTTTATAAGATGGTAGGTACGAAACCATCGGTGCGCAAGTCTCGACTCGCTCTTGACCAGTTTTTTTTTATCCGGCAATCCCACAAAATTCTTGCTCATCCATCATCTTTAACAACATAATATATGAACAACTACCATATAAACTTAATGGCCAATATATTAAGTAATAAGGACCATTCGTCGAGTCAGCAGCCATCTAACAAGATTTACTGCGGTCCGTTACATCATGAGAGAAAAGTAATGAAAAGTAATAAATATGTGTTGTTTTTGGTAAAGAAAAGAGTATGAGTTCATTACATTGCAGTGTCGAATATAAATCCAAGGATTCAATAGGTCATATTCATCCTAGTCAAAGGAGGTTAATTCCGCCAAACCCGTTCCATCATCGGATCACAAGACGTACGGCGTTGCGCCAACGGTACGTGGTGGACACAAACACGCAAAAAAGGTTTTAGAAACACATTCATTTTGCCTACAGCTACGGAGTGAAATTCCCTGCCTGAGTATAATATAGGTATAATATAGATATCCTGATAGCTACAACCTGGGAGTCTTTAAGCCAACAGTGAATAGGTTACTTCTAGGCGCTTACCATCTGGAGATATAGTGTTCAAACGCGTGCGTATCAATGGTAAAAAAGATAATGGCTAAAACACGGTTCGAACTTCTAGGTTAAGCAACGGTGTTCGTGAATGGTCTTCATAACATACCGAGATTCCCCCGTGCATTGGAAAGTTCATTAGGCTGTTCGTCCCGGCTTTCATTTTCAGATCTTTAGCAGTCGTTACGGATAGTCAGAAGCCAATAAATCTGACGCCAGTCCTGCCAAGGGATATCGTCTCATCCAGTTAGCACTTGAGTTGTCCAGGGGCTCTAAACAAGTGACATACTGACAAGCGGTAGCGTGGCGAAGGGGATTGTCAAAATTTCAACATTTTTTGAAACCTCTCAAGGACCGTAAGGTCCCGTTTACGGAGACGCGGGGCGTCGAACATCTGCCGCGGCGGCGGACGCTTGACACTCAAGCCAGCATTACCAGCGTGTGGTAAATTCCCCAAACTGGAGATTCCCCCCGTCACCAGTTGATTGGTAATTTTTTTGGGGATTGGCAAGATGTAGGGAAAATGCGGAGATTCGAATATCGGTAGTCTGGGCCAAACCAGAACACTTTTTCCAGAAATCTAATTAAACTTAAAACTTGTCTCTAGGCGCAGATACCCCTCAGTAGCTGAATTAAAATGATTATCAAGTCTAAACGGTTTTACGTAATTTTTGGAAAAATTATATGTTACATTAAACTATTTTCTTAATAATTTGATATCTGAAAATGTACAAAAAAAAATGAAAATTATTTATATTTTTTAATTAAGAAAATTAGCGGGGGACTCAATAGAATTTTTGTCCCTAAATTGGGGAATGTGACTTGGATTATCGGGGCGGCGCGGCGGTGGCGGGTTGGCAGCAGCCGCGCGCTACGCCGCGTGCCCTGCCGCGGGCCCGCTGCGTCCGACGCCGCGGGCTCTGCCCGCATTTCAAACAACTGCCTGTAAAATCGCTTCTCCGTGAATTCTCTCATAAAACGCCATGTTTGATTTTAGTGCGGGCCGCCACGCCGCACGCGACGCTCGACGCCCAGCGTCTTCGTAAACGAGCACTAAGCCCCAATTGGGGCCAAATCTTATTGTCTTACTATTGTTCTTTTATTTGCAGACGCTAACGCGTTAAATTGACAATAGCTGTCGAAATGTCACGTGATCCCTCATATTTTGGCATTTCGACCCCGACCGTTGCGTTCACAGATAGAATGGCAGTAGTATATCCAGAGCCTCAGAACGCAGATAAGCGTGGCAAAGGCAACGAAGAGAATGAATAATGAAAGGCTTGGAAAGTTTCGTATAGTCTACGTACACAATACGACAGTTAGTTTTCCAAAGATGGATTACTGAGAATCCTGCTAAACTACTCCAGTGAAAGGAGATTTGTAGGATTCTCAGTAACCTTCTATCCAGTACCTTACCGTTAACAAGTTCTTAGTAGGAATCGAACATAAAACGCCAAAAGTTTATTTTAAAGTTCGAACCTCAACCACAAACAAGGCCAGAACTTCTACTGCTGTGAGAAGCCTTTACAATGTTGAATTTCTGAACAACTTTCCTTTCAAGGAGCTGCAGCCATGAAGAAATAACTGCAAATATAATGCCGGTTACAAGAAGTTTATTTAGTACTTAGTAGTTTATTTATGAGATCCGCCTGCCTCCGTGGTCGAGTGGTTTAGGCGTTTATTTATTTAAACTTAATACACAATAGTGTTACATGGGCGGACTTAATGCAACAATGCATACTCTACCAGTCAACCTTTGGGTTAAAAAGACTACATTGTGGTAGGTGTACAAAAACAAGTAATAAAAAAGAAAAACATTTAAATATTTTCAATACAATATATTACACAAATAATATAATAACATATATACTAATAAAACACATATATAGGTAATATAGGCATGCTAAAATGATGAACTAATAAATATGATGTTTTATAATATTTTTCTGATTAAGAGAACTTACAATAATTATGACGAGACCAAACTACGAATGACAGGCTTTTAAGTAGTGTTTTCGGAGTTTAAGCTTAAAAGAAAATGTACGTTTACCTTGTGACCCGGTGGTCGTGGGTTCGATTCCCACGGGGAGCATACTTTGTAAAGTTTTTTTTTTCCATTTTGGCTAGGATTTTGCAGGCTTGAATCACAAAAAAATATTCCGTGCTTCAGAAGGCACGTAAGTATAAGCCGGTGGTCCCGGTCGCCAAATGCTGGTTGTCAAATAAATCATGTCAGGAGCCCTTGATGCGGTTTAGAAACTCTGACACTAGGGTGTTTTAGACCTAACTGCCCACACTATAAGAAGGATTTTTGAGATTGAGTAACGGTTCCCGAGGTCGGTCTGTAGGTAACCTAACCATCCTTACATACCGAGACTCCTCCGTACCTTGGAAAGCATGATAAGCCATTGGTCCGGGCTGCCATTTGTAGGTCTTTGACAGTCGTTACGGATTGTCAGAAGTCAGAAAATCAGACACCAGTCTTATCATGTTACCCTGTTACTGAGTTAAGGAGATCCATGTAAATCACTGGTACTCAGCTCAACCAGTTGGACTGGAAACGGACGCCAAAAAAGTTTCGAAAAGACCAGGCAGATTAGGCCTCGCCTTAGTGATGCTGTTTTTAACCGACTTCCCAAAAAGGAGGAGGTTATCAATTCGGTTGTATGTTTTTTTTTATGTTTGTTTCCTCATAACTCCGACAATTATGAACCGATTTGTAAATGTTTTTATTTTATCTGAAAGGATATACTTGCAGATTGGTCCCATTTAAATCATATCAAAATCGGTTACGAACTTTGGATTTTAAATCGAAATCGCTGGAATTTGACTATTTAGATGATTCTTTGATAATCGGAATTGCGTATTTTGCTTTTCTGCGATTTTGTAGTGGTGTTGTTAGGTGTGGGGCACCACTAAAAAGTGAAAAATAAAAAAACTTTTTCCAACAAAATACAACCGACTTCTAAAAAAAAAAACACTACAAAGTAAAAAATAATTCGGAAGTCGGTGTCAAAATACGAAGAAACTAACAAAAACACCGACTTCCGAATTTAATGTTATTTTTTACTTTGTAGTGTTTTTTTTTTTAGAAGTCGGTTGTATTTTTCTGGACAACTGCATTTCTTTGCTGAATGCTGACCTTATAGCTGTTAGTGATTGGTCGAGCAGATTTGGGGTTACTGTCAATGTCAGTAAATGCCAGGCTATCCTTATTGGTAGTTCTTATTTTCTACGCAACTTGGACACCAGCCAATTACTGCCGCTGTCATTCAACGATACTGTCATCCCTTTCTCGCCACACGTTAAAGACTTAGGCCTATACATTGACGACAGGTTCGGTTGGAAAAAGCAGATTGCTCAAGTTAGCCAGAGAGTAACATTCACACTGCGATCTCTCTATAGATTCAAGCATTTTCTTCCTTCTAGCACTAAAACCACGTTGGTCCAATCACTTGTGCTTCCCATAATCGATTATGCTGATGTTTGCTACTCCGATCTATCCCAAGAACTCCTTAACAAACTGGATCGACTTCTTAACAACTGTATACGTTTCATTTTTGGTCTTCATAAATACGACCACATTTCTTCTTTCCGTTCTCAGCTTCAATGGTTACCTATCCGTCAAAGGAGATCCCTCAGATCCCTCTGCATGATTTTCAGTATTTTGAATGATCCTTGTGCTCCTGATTATCTAAAACAATATTTTAAAGTGTTGGGCAGTTCTCACAATCTTAACCTCCGAGCGTCCAAGAACTTAATTCTTTATATTCCTCCTCACCGTACCGGGTTCTTGTCTAACTCCTACGTTATTTCCACCATTAAACTCTGGAATATGCTACCCCATGATATCAAGAAGGCTGAGTCAAAATTTTCCTTTAAGCGTAAGCTCCGTAAACACTACTTAAAGGCATGTCATTCGTAGTTTGGTCTCGTCATAACTATTGTAAGTTCTCTTAATCAGAAATTATTATAAATCATCATATTTATTAGTATATTATTTTAGCAAATATATATGTATTTTATAGTATATGTATACAGGGAAATTGAAAAAATACCCGAAACCTCTTAGGCAGTGAAAGTACACATGATTATAAGCAACTTTTGTTTTGGTAAAACTCCGAAATCACGAAAAAAATATCAGCTGTTTCATACATTTTCATTGGCTAAATACTGCATTTTGTATGAAACAGCTGATATTTTTTTCGAGATTTCGGAGTTTTACCAAAACAAAAGTTGCTTATAATCATGTGTACTTTCACTGCCTAAGAGGTTTCGGGTATTTTTTCAATTTCCCTGTATATATATTATTTGTATACTTTGTTGTATCGATATGACTCAATTATATTTTATTTTTATTTGTTTGTTGTACACCTACCACAGTGTAGTCTTTTTTACCCAAAGGTTGACTGGTAGAGAATGCCTTGTTGCATTAAGTCCGCCCATGTACCACTATTGTGCATAAAGTCTAAATAAATAAATAAATATTTTTTTTTTGAAAAAGTTTTTTTAGGGTTCCGTACCCTATAAGTAACCAACGGAACGCTATTACTAAGCCTTCGCTGTCCGTCCGTCCGTCTGTCTGTCAGCGGGCTGTATCACAAGAACCGTAATAGGTAGAAAGTTGAATAATTTGTTACATAGGTATTGTCTATTGCCACAAATATGCAACAAATAATAACAACCGGACTCGCGCACCGAGGGTTCCGTACAGATCTGTAGGTATTATATTATAAGCAAAAGTTGCGATTTACGATTTATGACGTTTTAAAAAAAATACTTACTAGATCTCGTTCAAACCAATTTCGGCTGGTAGTTTACATGGTAATATAACATCATATATTTTTTTCAGTTTTATCAGTCTCTTATTTTAGAAGTTAAGGGGGGGGCACACATTTTACCACTTTGGAAGTGTCTCTCGCGCAAACTGTTCAGTTTAGAAAAAAAAAGAAATAGAAACCTTAATATCATTTTTGTAGGATTTCTTTTTTTTTTGAGTTTCAGTTCTAAGTATGGGGACCCCCAAAATTTATTGGTTTTTTTTTTCTATTTTTGTGTGAAAATCTTAATACGGTTCACAGAATACATCTACCTACTTACCAAGTTTCAACAGCATAGTTCTTAAAGTTTCGGAGAAAAGTGGCGTGACATACGGACGGACAGACAGACAGACATGACGAATCTGTAAGGGTTCCGTTTTTTGCCATTTGGCTACGGAACCCTAAAAATTAAGGTTCTTCCCTTCGCGTGTGAGTCCGACTCGTACTTGGCTAGTTTTTTTAGGGGTAGGACATCATCAAATGAATCCTCCCGGTCTGAATGGAGCAGAAAGGAGTGTCAGACTCTTACTGACTAAAACCCATCCGTGTTCCTTTTAATGCCCATTGCGTTCCAGGACCGCGGTGACTCTTTCGAACAAATTCCGCAACTCTGGCAGAGTGATGCTATACAGGGTGTAAGGGACAGCCCTCCACAAACTGATAGGGTGATTTCAGTATATCGTACTAAGTTGACCGGTACATGAAATTATTTCAGGAACTTTATGGGAATCCAATAAAACTGATTTGTTTAATTACCTCACCAGCAATGTATCGCTACCTCTGCAAAACGCTCGCAGCGAACGGCAGCGCAGCGAGCTTTCGAAAGGACAGCCGCGCTCGCGCCACGTGTTTAACAGCTGATTTCATGCGTCGTTCTTTAGTTTTTTTTTTTTTTTTTTCGTTTCAGCTGTGTTATTTACATTAATGGAGTTCTGCATACAGATAATGTAACTTTACATTGAAATAAAGCTATAAAAACTGAAAAAATGAAAAAAAACAGTCCTGAGAAAATTTCCACTGGAATATCATTTAAAACAAGGAGCTGATTGCACCCTGTTAATTTGAGGAGGGCTGTCCCTTACACCCTGTATGTAAATACGTTCAAATACGGCAAGTGCCAAATGTGTGGTTTCCAGTTCATAAACTACTTTCTAAGCTAATAAAGAGAGGAACGTTCCATACTCTGTGGATCGAATACACATGCCAATGTCAATAAATTCTCGCCTAAACAATAAATACCCTACTAAAATAGTCGCACGAGGGAATAAAAATAGAATCGATCTCATCTAGTTTCTAAATAAAACAACGCCCACATAGATACCAAATAGCACCTACTTCGATTTACGACCTTTGTTTTAGTTTACTTCTCTAGAGTTTTGCTATTTACTCTTCTAATATAATACTGAAGGCATAATGCAACTTAATTGCCCGAAATATGCATTTTTAAAACGTTGCTCCACTCCAAGAATGTCTCCTGTATCGTGGGTGCTTTAACAAACACACATACACAAACAGCCAGACCCGGAGCAACTATAAGCCACACAAATATTAGTTCCGTGGGGGAATCGAACCCGCGACACGCACCGCAGCAGCCATTCGCTCAACCATAAATGTATTAGCATAGGAGATACTTTACTGCACACCAAAAAATTTACACAACTCTTTCATTTACACAAACTTATTTTTACAATACTTTTTTTGTATACTAAACTAATCTATCTATCTATCTATACTTATAATAAATCTGTAGAGAGGTCAATTCTGTACATGAAATATATTTCCAAAATAACTATCAGGGGGTGATTAGGGATCGATACTGATGCCAAAAATGCAATCAGTACAATTTTTGTCTGTCTGTCTGTCTGTCTGTCTGTCTGTATAACCGTTATAGAAACAAAAACTACTCGACGGATTTTAATGAAACTTGGTACAATTATTATTCATACTCTTGAGCAGGTTATAGTATACTTTTCATTACGCTGCAACCAATAGGAGCAGAGCAGTGAAGCAAAATGTTGGGAAAACGGGAGAAGTTACTCCATTTTTTAAGCTTCCGTCGCGTGTGCAACCTTAATGGTGAAAGCTACACAGAAATCATGTATGACGGAAATGTTCTCCTTAAAATTATATAAAAAATATCCAACGACAGCATATGTCTATCATTTATGATTGACGAACAATAACACGTGTAACTCCCGATAGCTTAGCAGTTCGAAGCTTTCTGATTGTATTTGTCTACTCTTACGTTTATAAAACTCTCAGTCGTCCCTAATTAACATTAATAAAAGTTAACATTATTAACTATTCCATAAAAAAAGAATCATAGAAATCGGTATAGAAACACCAAAGTTATACATGAAAAACGCTAATAATAAACCATCGCCCGTGAATACTGAATCATGCTATAAGGATTATTTTTGTGGTCGCGAACGCACAGGCAGGCGGCTAGCTTGGCGCCTAGAGGCTAGCGAGTAGCTTCGGAAAACGGCTTACGACAGTTTGCAATATCCTTTAATAATTATAATGTCGAAGGGAAGATGGTTATAATTTCGCTTTACACCAAACGAGTAATATTATAAATGTGAAAGTTTGGTTGTTTGTTACTCAATCACGCCAGAACGGCTTAACGGATAATAATGAAATTTAGAACAAAGATTGATTATAGTCTGGAATAGCACATAAGCTACTTTTCATCCCGGGAATATGTTCCCTAGGGATCACGCGGGCGAAGCCGCTGGCAGAAGCTAGTTAAAATTATAACCGTAATTGCTTTAACTTACTTGTAATAGGTACATGAGCTCCTATTCAAGAGATGTCACAGAATGGAGGTGAATTTAATTTATATATTAGTTAAAAGCATAATTAGTATTCAAATGAACCACTCAAATTACATTTTAAGTTATAAAGGTTGTACTTGCATTGAACCAGTAACCATTGCTCGGTATTCACTTCTTAGGCAATCAAAACAACTCCAAAAACAAATATAAAAGCAACGAGGTTTTCTAAATCAAGAGAGATTAATGCTTCTACTTTGAAGATATACTCGTAATATCAAATGGAAAGCAAATAGAAGTCATACAAAGTTAGTCAAAGAGTTTGCATCGAGAAAATATCTGCTTTGAGCTTATTTTATTTTAAACTAGCTGACCCGCGCAACTTCGTCTGCGTCAAATTTTCCATTATTGCTCCGCTTCTATTTGCCTTAGCGTGATGATATATAGCCTATAACCTTCCTCGATAAATGGGCTATCTAACACTGAAAGAATTTGCAAATCGGTCCAGTAATTTCGGAGCATATTTAATTCAAACAAACAAATCTTTCCTCTTTATAATATTAGTGTTGACTAGATAGATATCGGTCCAAGGATTCTTTAGAGTTAAATACAGCAAAGGAAATGAAGTTGTAAAAGAGTCTAAAGGTGGACTTTGCCATGGAGTTTTATTAAATACAGGGTTATTACTTTGAAGAAGGAATTGAATGCAACAGGCTACGGAAGAACTGGGCTACTGGCACTCATTATAAGGCTTAAAGTCACTAAAAGAGCATTGAGACGACTATCCGAGCATAGCCTTCACCAAGCTCTTTTGAATGGCTTCGAAGTTTTCTTAAGTGATCGAATCAGAAATGAAGTTATCCGCAGGAGAACCAAGGTAATAGACTTAAACCCTAGAATAGGCTTGTGTCCGGAAAAAAACTAATTAGTCCGTCAGTTAGATTATCAAAAAATATTTAACCCATGGTTTTTCTTTTGTTACGGGAACCAAAATTGACGAAGTTATGACGCTTTTAAAATTCTCAATACGTCACACCTTTGCATAATTTTTAGTGAGTCGTGACGTCACGAGCCCCCACTCCCAAGTTTTGATGCGTTTTATCTTTGTCAATATTTATTGATTTACAAAAACAAAAAATAAGTGTACATTATTTTTCAATACTCTAACTGACGGACTAAATAGTTTTGCAATTTGTGGATGATGGAATCTAGCCTATTATTGCCTCATAAATTATTTTCTTTTTGAATTTTTGTAGAAACAGCAGTTATTATACCTTCATACTAAATATCTTCTTATTTAAAACATAATGCGCTTCTTAAGGCCTACGCAGGCCGGGACGGCATGGCAACTTGGCAAGGGATTTTGCCGTGAGTCAGCGCACACTGGCCGCTTAGATACCGCGGCATTCCAGCACTTTGCCACGGCACGCCGCACCCCGTAATATATAACTACGAGCGCTGGAGTTCGTGGCATGCCGTTGCCTACCGCAGTATGCCACGGCATCCCGCCACGGGAGCCTGTGGCGCGTCTTATAATGCCGTGCGATAAAATCCCTTTCAATGCCACGGCATCATTTTAAAGCATACCAATTTATGTCGTATTTCTGTAACAGTACGGTTGAATATCCATTAGTAAAAATTAAAATCCCTTGCCATGCCGTCCCGGTCTGCGTAGGCCTTATTCTTCTTATCGTGTGGTGGGCAGTCTAACAACCCCATACACACCAGTTTCGGAGTTTCACATGGTTTATTTGGCGACCGCCATTTAGCGGCCGGGCTAAGATGCGCTTACAGCTAAGGAGTGGAATTCTTTGCTTGAGTCTGTGTCTCCTGATAGCTACAACCTGGGAGTCTTTAAGTCAAGAGTGAATAGGTTACTTCTAGACAAGCATGCTCCATCTTCAAACGCATCATCGCTTACCATGATGGTAAAAAAGTAGATGAGATAGTGATCCAACGTGAGCCTATCAATAGTAAAACAAAACCTCATTTTGCTGCCATTTATTCCTAGTATCATTATTACAAAACAATACAATATTTTATCCACACAACAGCTCGTTTTCACATCTGTGTTCCTATCTCCAAGATAAAATTCATATTCAATACTCGACTCGAACATCCATCACAGAATGTAATATTACAATAAGTATGGCCGTCTCACTCGCACACCGGATATTGGGTAGCGCCCCGCCACCGGAAGACAAGCGCTTGAATTTAGAACAAAGGGAAATCAGCGCCACCTAGCGGCGGGGAAGTTAACGTCGGTGTGGGTGTTTTATTGTTTGCTCTTTTACTTACATTGTTTCTGTATTTGGATGTTCTTCACATGTATGTACCTGCTCATTTAATTAGAGTTACGAACTTCCGTAAAAAAGGAACCCTTATAGGATCACTCGGTTGCCTGTCTGTCCGTATCTTACAGTAAATTTTCTCCGAACCTACAGGACATATTCTGATAACATTTGGTGCACATATTGGGTCGTAAGTGAGCACGTTACGTAAATAAATAATTTTTGAGTATGGGAATCACTGGGGTACAAACTAAAAAATAAAATAAAAAATCGCGTAATTTGTGCAATTACCATTTATCCCCGAAACTAAAAATAAAAAAAATGCAGATTTACGGTAAAGTTCTTTACCTATAAATAACAGAAAAACCTACATAATACCTATATCGAATTCTACATAATAGTGTTTAATTCGAGATTGGTTCACATTAGGCAATTTTTTTTGAATTAGGTTTTGCGAGCGGTTTTGAACTTTTATAATTATCTGCCACGGAGCGTGGTAGCCCATGGAGCATTAAAATATCCTAGAGAGGAACACGGAACTGGGTATAAAGCCCCTCGGACCTCCATTGAGAAGATCCTCCCATCAGACGGATGTTATGTCTGGTGGGCAAATGTCCAATGACTGTCTTAAATGTTCAAATTGTGCAGAAAACCTTGATATTGCGAAGTGGGATTTATATGACGACACGGTTGGCGCAGTGGTTGAGCGATTGACTGCTGCGCAGCATGTCGCGGGTTCGATTCCCGCACGGAACAAATATTTGTACGACCTACAAGTATTTGTTCCGAGTCTGGGTGTTTTTCTATCTATAATATGTATGTATTTACAAAAAAAAAAATGTATATAACTAGTTTATCAGCCATCTCGTTACCATAACACAAGCATTAGGTTGCTTATCTTGGGACTATATGGCGTTGTGTGAAATGTCCAAGTATATTATTATTATTGTTTTCTTTCTCGGGTCCCTGGAGACCCGGTCCTTTGGTAGGCGTACGAGGGGCCGAAACCAAATCCCAGAGGCCCCGTTAGAAATTTTAAACGTAATGGGGCACCAACCGGCGATTATCCCTGTATGCACTGTGAAAGTATTCCCAAGGACATTCCCCGGTTGGAGCAAGACTATCGCAGAATATGGAAACAAAATATGAAACGCTTATGGGTTTGGGCGGTTTAGTGGACTGATAATCGTTTATTCTAGAAAAACTATTGGCAACTGCCTGACTACTAACAATAAACACGGCTTTTAAATGGCAGGGGGTGACTTGCACACTCAATGAATGGGCCCCCAAAACGATCGCTAGCACAAAGTGGCCCGAGCACGTTCGCTCTTGCGAATCTCTACTCAAACCGGCCGATTAAAGCAAGAAAGAGGTGGGAGCTCTGTTCCTCGTCAGTGTTCACTCTGGCCAGTCAATAAAGGCAAGCCGAAGATGAGGAACAAGACATCTCCCGGGAGATTAGGTTCGTGGGGTCGCTACTGCCCAACAGTTTGCTACAAAACTGCCTTGCGGATTGTATCTCTCTTTGTCTGGCCCCTCACCCTAGGTATGACCTAAGGTCCATCAGGATGCGCAAGCCCTACCACGGCGTCAACATTATTATTATATTTTTAAATTACACGAGGTTACTTTTTAATTTATTTGGCCGCTAAACACGACAGATATGGATTTTCATACAACTTTTTCCGCATATATTTGAAGTAATTTCTGAAATAAAAAACTATTACTAGCACTATTATCGCAAAAGAAATCAAAATAATTATTTTTAGATTTTGTTTGTCTATGCGTTTGTAAGCGCTTATCTAAAAAAAATACGGAATCGGTTCGAAATGAATCTTTGTTTAAATAATCACGTGAAACTTTGAAAAAAAACTTTAATTTTAAAACGATGTAGAATCGAAAGTTTTTATGAGAAAGTTCATTTACATAGTTTACAAAATTATAGTTTCGGAAATTTAGAAATTACCAATGTAATTAAACCTCAAATCTATACGATAAGAACATACAGCTTAGACTACGCTGCGAGTTACATTAATATGTAGATAAATGCTTTATTTACACCACGAAAACCACACAAACAAACAACCCCGGAAACAACCATTAGTAAGCCAATTAAATATTTGTTCCATGCATGAATCGGACACTACCACAAAAACCACTGCAAAATTATTCACTATATAGTGCAAATTGCAAAACTTTTAACCTTTAGTTGATTGTGGTCTGCTACTTTGTTATTTGCAAAAAGTTGAGCAAATGACATCTAAAACTATTCTAAAGTTCAAGTTGATAGCATTAGTAGTTCTTGAGAAAAGAAATTCAAAAAGAGAACGATGAAATTTACAACGTGGCAATGCTGCTAGTGTTTTTAGCACTTTTCCCTGGATTATTTTCGATTCCTAATGAGTTCTTCCCCTTACTTATCCTATGTCATTTAATTAGGATACAAATACAATTAATCAAATTGTGTACCCTGTAATTTAATTATTTTTATTTGTCTACAAATAAACAAAAACACTTTTTATCATGATTTTCATTTTAATTAAGTTGATGTAGGCCTTACTAAACTTAGGGCGGATTTCACAAATGAAACTGAACGCGATCAGCATATAAAACACGTTTACGAGCTATCACTTTCATTTTTTCGGTGGAAAATTAACACTGACAGCTCTTGAACGCAGTTTAGATGTACCTACTGATCTCGTTTGGTTTCATTGGTGAAATCCGCTCTTAGTCATGTCGTACAGCAGACACTTCAGACAAGCCTCTTGAAAATCTTATTTATTTCTTACATAATAAAAGTTATTTCATCCGCCAGCTGCACTTTTATCCCTCCAGTGGTTCAGTTGCATAATTATCCACTCGCAACACAAAACCTCGACACAATGATTCAGAACAAGTTTTTGTTCCACACCGCCTTTTGTTTTGTGATGTTTCGAAAGATATCCTATTGTTTTGTGAATATTTATATCTTTCAACTATAGGGAATTTAAGGTTATCAAGTAGCTATTACATTATATTCTTTTTTTGTTTTAAGGCCGTAGCAAAACTGCAGTGCAATTCTATAAACATGACGAAGTGAACACTTTGGCGAAGTGAGCTGTCAAACCATACAAACAAGATGGCATGACAGCTCTCTTGTCGTTCACTCCACCTAAGTGATCACGGTGAGATATCAACAGAATCGACCGGCAGATACTGCTCAGCAAGTAGCGATGTAACTATGTTTTTCTTCCTCCTTCGCTGTTCTTTTTAATTTATTTAAGGCTACTCTCTCGAATGAAGCTTATAAAATCGACGGCACTGAGCACGGAACGGAGAAATTACATCGAAAAAAATAGGAAATACTACATGATATGATACGTAATTTGCCTTAAGGCGCGTCCCCGAGCAAAACGCAGCGCTAGCCGTTTCTTGTGCAGTTTTTTGGAGCTTTTTTCTTTATCCAAAAGAAATACCACCAAAAAAAAAAATACATTGAATTTCTACATAATCTTGGCTTTAAAATGGTAGATTTTATTTTTTATTATTAAGCATAATGTTTAAGTAATCTCCTCACAACGAAACCACAGAAATGAGAAAAAAATACTGAAAAAATGCATCTTCTCGAAAACTAACAATTATTTTGATTTTCTACTTACACTAATGGATAGGCAATTTAATTATGAACATTTTGGTAGAAGTATTTTTTTCAAACGACCAAAATTAGATTTTATAACGATTTTTTTCAACATTCTGAGCGTATTCGCTATTGTATCCCTTGCGCTGTTACTGAGGGAAAAAATGCTCAAGGTTATTTGCTCAGGGTACGGCCTTAAGTACATTTACACGTTCATCCATCAATGCCTTTTTTTCTGGCCGCTGCAGTAATGTACTATTCCTAGACACTTCGATCGGCCACCTATTTCTTTATTCAACAAAGTGTCATTTAAATATTTAAACACTATAATGACATATTCTATGTCTGGTCGTTTTATTCAAGAACACACGACATCGAAGTCGTATTCTTAGAATCATATCGATTGTATAACCTGACATTTTCATTTGAACTGTTAAGAAAGGCGTCTTGTGTAAATATTAAATGAAAGCGCGTTTGAAATCGAATATCAATTTCTGTGTTTTATTTACACTTTCAAGAATTGTGTTTACTCAGTATCTCAGTGAATAAGCAAGCTGTTAGTGAACTTGATCGGCTTACGGCTGCATACATACTCGTACAAGCCACAAAAAAAAAACGCGACGTCATAATTATAAATCCCAATTCGCAATATCAAGGTTTTCCGCACAATTTGAACATTTAGAACAGTCATTGGACAGTTGCCTACCAGACATAACATCCGTCTCATAGGAGGATCATTTCATTTCATTTATTTCAGTAACAATTTTTACATTGTGCCGAAATTTCATAATAAAAAACTTTTTACAAAAAAATCCAACCGACTTCCAAAAAAACACTGCAAATTAAAAAATAACTTTAATTTCGGAAATCGGTGTTTTTGTTACTTTCTTCGTATTTTGACACCGACTTCCGAATTTAATGTTATTTTTTACTTTTGTAGTGTTTTTTTTTAGAAGTCGGTTGTATTTTTTTGTAAAAAGTTTTTTATTTTTCACTTTTTAGTGGTACCCCACACCTAACAACACCACTGCAAAATCGCAGAAAAGCAAAATACGCAATTTCGATTATCAAAGAATCATCTAAATAGTCAAATTCCAGCTATTTCGATTTAAAATCCAAAGTTCGTAACCGATTTTGATATGATTTAAATGGGACCAATCTGCAAGTATATCCTTTCAGATTAAACAAGAATTTTTCAAATCGGTTCATAACTGTCGGAGTTGTGAGGTAACAAAAATAAAAAAAAAATTAAAAAAAAACATACAACCGAATTGATAACCTCCTCCTTTTTGGGAAGTCGGTTAAAAATAAGGAAATAGAAGTAAGGGAATGGAGGTCCGTGGCTTTACACCCGGTTCCGTGTTCCTGTCTAGGATATTTGAATAATCCATGGGCTACCGCGCTCCATGGCAGATAATTATAAAAAAACTTTTTATCAAAAAAATACAACCGACTTCCAAAAAAAAAACACTACAAAGTAAAAAATAACTTTAATTTCGGAAGTCGGTGTTTTTGTTAGTTTCTTCGTATTTTGACACCGACTTCCGAAATTAAAGTTATTTTTTACTTTGTAGTGTTTTTTTTTTGGAAGTCGGTTGTATTTTTTTGTAAAAAGTTTTTTATTTTTCACTTTTTAGTGGTGCCCTACACCTAACAACACCACTCCAAAATCGCAGAAAAGCAAAATACGCAATTTCGATCATCAAAGAATCATCTAAATAGTCAAATTCCAGCTATTTCGATTTAAAATCCAAAGTTCGTAACCGATTTTGATATGATTTAAATGGGACCAATCTGCAAGTATATCCTTTCAGATAAAACAAAAATTTTTCAAATCGGTTCATAATTGTCGGAGATATGAGGTAACAAACATAAAAAAAAAAAAAAAAAAAAAAAAACATACAACCGAATTGATAACCTCCTCCTTTTTGGGAAGTCGGTTAAAAATCGGCCATTTGCGAGTCGGACTCGCGCACCGAGGGTTCCGTACAAAACCTGTAGGTTTTAGGTATATTAGAAGCAAAAGTTGCGATTTACGATTTATGACGTATTAAAAAAAACTACTTACTAGATCTCGTTCAAACCAATTTTCGCTGGTAGTTTACATGGTAATTACATCCTATTTTTTTTTTAGTTTTATCATTCTCTTTGGAAGTGTCTCTCTCGCAAACTATTCATTTTAGAAAAAAAATATAATTATTAGAAACCTCAATATCATTTTGAAGACCTATCCATAGATACCCCCCCCCCACACACGTATGGCTTTGATGTAAAAAAATTTTGAGTTTCTGTTCTAAGTATGGTGACCCCCAAAATTTGTTGTTTTTTTTTTCAATTTTTGTGTGAAAATCTTAATGCGGTTTACAGAATACATCTACTTACCAAGTTTCAACAGCATAGTTCTTATAGTTTCTGAGAAAAGTGGCTGTGACATACGGATGGACAGACAGACAGACAGACAGGACGAATCTCTAAGGGTTCCGTTTTTGCCATTCGAGTCGTGGTAGGTGACATTTTAACACCAAAGAGGTCTTATTTAGTTTTAATTTTTATTGACAAGTTTTCTCATAATTATATTTTGTTTTTAGTTGATAATTTATTTTATTTAATGTTATTTTTAGTTATTGTGTGTCGCTTCTGGCGGAATAAATGCTTTTTCTTTCTTTCTTTCTTTCCATTTGGCTACAGAACCCTAAAAAGTTCAAAACCGCTGGCAAAACCGAGTTCTAAGAAATTGGTCTAATGCGAACGAATCTCATTTTTGTAACATGTTTTGTTTTTGTTATAAATCGTTGAGATATAGCCATTTCATTCCGTAATTTTTGTCAAAAGAGTATTAAAAATATCTGCAGCTTTATAATAAATACAAACTAAATAATTTGGTCTTGTTACTTTATTAAAATATGTATTAATTTTTATGATAATACATTAATATAAATTGTGACCGGTTTAAGTCTGCGCTTAAGTTATGCACAAGGTCATTGGCATGAATACAAGACTTAACTGCGGGATTCAAGACAGTTTAATCAAATCTCCGGGACTCACAGTTTCATTGACTCGGCTTGTTTTGGTGGTCGCCACTGTTGATTATCAGTAGTTGCAGTGATTGGGCAAAAATAGAACCCTTAAAAAAAGCAATAAAATCTTCGGGGTTCATCTAGATTTGTGTCTCAAGACTCGAGTCTTTTAGCCTTTGTTTAAAGGCTTTCCTGCTTTTTTGAGCGCTTAATCCCCAACGGACATCTTGTTTATAGCTCGGGTCTTTAAATGTTCAATTTTCAAATAAAACTCTATGAGTGTTCGAATTTGAAGCGTACAGCAGCCGGAGCAGCGTGCCGGAGTCTGTGTTTCCTGATGGCTACAACCTGGGAATCTTTAAGTCAAGAGTGAATAGGTTACTTCTAGACAAGCGTGCTCCAACTTAGACCGCATCATCGCTTACCATCAGGTGAGACAGTGGTTAAACGCGTGGCTATCAAAAGTAAAAAGACCGTCCAGTTTACTGACCAATTTGAATGAGCAGTCTTTTAAGGCGGGGTTGCAGTACTTTTTAAGATTTTTGAACGTCTGAAAATCTAATTAATTATGAGTTTCTTATTAAATAAAAATCATTACATAAAAATTGAACATACCCTAAAGTAAATCGTAAAGATAGAAACGCGATTTAGAATGATTGGCTCGATACTTTTTTTTATCAAACATGACACTAAATTACAATTTTAAACGTGTAGGTACTGCTAAGAGATTTTATCACGAATATACATAAAAGTTATATCAATAGATAGAGCTTTTTATTTTTAAGTAAATGTTGAAAACATATTGTATTATTTCTTTATCAGTTTTCGCCAAGAAGAAAAAACAATCAAAATTTAGGCATTATTGCGCTCGCCGGACAGTCGCTGTTGTTCGACAAAACACGCAGTACTGCAACCTCGCCTTAAGAAGCCGTCCTAGAAGGTAGCTAATGATCACAGCTCTGTATGCCCCGAGCCTTCTAGTGTACTTCATACCAGTAGTATTCTCTTAAAAACCTAAAATCTCTCGTGATAAACTCATCTCAGTGACTTTGAACAACCGTATACCATCGCTCTGTCAACCACACAAATCTAACACGCTCTTCATACATTTCTAAAATAACGCACGCAAGTCATTACCTCGGGTGACACCCTGGAAATGAACCGCCCCGCTGCATCGTCATACCGCCCGACACCTCGTACCTGACCTTATTACCTGGCTGACACTACTTTAATGTACCTACTTACTGATGTGGGATGTGGCTGTAATATTCTAGGAGAAGGCTACACTACAGAGTACTATGTCTGTAAAAATCAAACAAAAAACTTAGGCTACGTTTCCAATTGCAAGCAACTGCAATGCAAGTTTTTTTTAATATTGAAAGGCATACGTATATTGTGGGGTATGATTGACCGATTCATCATAAAATATACAGAAGGATGTAAGAATAGATAACTTTTATTCGACACAGACAAAACAACAGCAACAAAAACAAAGAAAAAGAAATAATAGTACAGAATTGCGCTGAACGTGCCCATACCGAAGGATCTTAACTTTAATTTCCCTTCAGCTACCCAGCCCTGGTAGGTATACCTCAGAAGCCAGCAATGTAATGCACAATACAAACATGCAAGCGAGCTGGTTGCAATTCAGAAGAAATGAGGTGTTAGATGAAATGAGTTTAAAGTGATCGTCAATCCAACTGAGCATCAGAGTGTAATTTGGCATTGTGAAAGTCCTCTTCAAGCTTAGAACAGAAGCACTTCACTTTTAAGTTTTCACGGTGACAGGTAAACAGAATAGATCGACAGGTTCTTACGGGGAGTACAATAAAATTGACATAAGAAAAAAAATTGCAATGGAACCAACACCGAAATCGCGAAAACAACCCTCTTTATCGGACTTTTTGCTTCAAAATGTAAAATCGTTTTCAATTTAATTGAAATCTACAATTCAACCACGACCCAAACGTTTACCACTCTTTAGAATCGAGTTGCTCGCAACGCAACTCGTAAAATAAACAGTGAAGTAAAGTTCAATACGTGACGAGTGACAACAAACACACGGTCGTATCAATAAACAGATACGCTCCGTTTTTATTAGCTGCCAGTATATTCGTGTTGATGCTAGAAAGAAAGAAAAAGATAGACAAGTGACAGAAGTGTTTAAAATACTGGGTTTAGTGGCTTTGGAAGGGTGGCTATGGTCCTAATTGTGGCTTAAGGAGCTCGTGGCTAAATATTAACAGCCGCACTGGTCGCCAAGGTTAAGCAACGCTTGCTGAGGTTGTAGGATGGGTGACCATCTTAACGTACTGAGATTCCTCCGTGCCTCAGAAAACACGTTAAGCCATTGGTCCCGGCTTTCCGGCTGTCCTTTTTCTGGCAGTAGTCAGAAGCAATGAAATCTGACTAGTTTTTTTTTGTTTTGACAGGAGTGGGGAAATCCTTATGGACGCCTCGACCGCTCACACTAGACAATTTTGGCGGTGCCAGACTCTTACCAGCTAAAACCCAACTCCTGCCTTTCTAAGTGTACCTCTGACGTTGTCAAAGACCTTTTGTGTTATGTTAAATGGAATGTCTTTGTACTTTTATTATTAATTTTTATGTCGAATATTGTTACTAATCATGTTGCCTTTCCCTCTCAAATGCAGGACATTCAAAGGTGATGTGCGGGACTGACTCCTGCACACCCGGCTCGAAGCCAGTTACTGGGTTATTAAGGTAGATAGGTAATCGCACCATGTTAGAGAGAAAGAAAGAAAAAAAAAATGCCACACACAGATACGCATAATGTACAAGTAAAAGGGAACTTAATTCTAAAACAAAAACTTGTAGCAATGTAAATACTTTCTTTTTTATTTTATTTATTTTAGTACTTACCTAAGAAAAGGACAGGGGGCTAAAACGGCCACTTTGGGAGAATCATAATTAAAATGATAATATTTATTACACAACAATCTGTTAAATTGCATTTTCAAAGATGAAAATGCAATTTAACAGATTGTCGCTAACGCGTTAGATTCAAAGTTGATTGGGAAAATTTGACAGTGACTGGTAGCGTGGCCTTTTTAGACCAACGGGATACCTAGTAGGACTTTTTAAAAAGATTGCCAATTCCACTAATTTTCAAATTTCGTTCGCATTCGCATGGCAGGTAAGACTGAGCCACTACTCACACTAAGGCTCAACTCACACCAAAAGAGCGTCGAAGCGCAGCGAAACGCAGCGAAGCGGAGCGCAGTTTCAGTGTCATATGAATTTTAACTTTATTTTCATTACTATAATACTGTTACGCGCCAGAATTAATGTCGGGTACACAACGTACTACTAACGCCATCTAGTATCCAGTAGTGGAACTAATTGGGTCACGATCTTTCTAGACTTTTCGATGCTAGAACATTCTCGATGTTTCGACACCTAGTCAGTCGGGACCGGTATGTTCCCGAACTTTCTAGATATTTCCATTCTCGAAGGTTCTGGAAATTACAGTGGGACTATATAAGTTTGCGAATCGCTCGCGACTGGGTCAGTATTGAATTGGCGATACAAGCGAATCTTCGGAAGCGATCTTCAACTGCGAGTTAAGTGAAGTGAAGTGTTTAATAGTGCGATTGTGGTTGTAATTAGTGTGTTTAAAGTGTTAATTAGTTTTGATAATTAAAGTGTCATTTTTTTGGTTAAATAATCGGCTGTTTTTATTGTCACGAACCCCAAGCTCGTAACAATTGGTATCAGAAGTGGGATTATCATGCCGATTCTGCCAAAGGACGACACGGAGGGTATCCGTACCCGTAGTCAACGCCAGCAGGAGACGGATCAGAGGCGTTTTGGTGGTGCAACGCCGCAGACGTCGGAAAGTCAGCTACCGACCATGGAAGCCGGTCCGTCCACAGCAGCTCCGGCATCATCAGCACCAGACTTTGCTGCTCTGATGATGATGCTGCAGGAGCAGGCTCGCCGACAGGAGGAACAGGCTCGTCGACAGGAGGAACAGGCTCGCCGACAGGAGGAACAGGCCCGTCGCTTGGAAGAACAGCTCAAGCTTGACAAGGAGGTGCAGACCCGCCGACAGGAGGAGCAGGCCCGTCGCTTGGAAGAACAGCTCAAGCTTGACAAGGAGGAGCAGGCGCGCTGCCAGGAAGAACAGATGTTCCTCATGAAGGAAATTCACGCCTCTTTCGGGAAAGACATTAAGGAAGTGAAGGATAAGGTTGCTCAGCATGACAACCGCCTGTCAGATGCTGAAACACAGATCAGCAAATGCAACAACGATATTGCTGATATGAAGAAAGAGTTGGGCAACCTTAAACTTGGAGATGGGATTGCAACTCCCGTAACTACTACACCTTCGCTACGTGGATTTAAAGTGCCGCCGTTCGATGGGACGTCTTCTTGGTCGGCCTACAAAATTCAGTTTGAGGCCGTCATGAAGGCGAACGGTTGGAGTAAAAATCAAGCCATGACTGCCCTCACCTTAGGCCTGCGCGACCAGGCCTTAACTGTCTTGGAAGCTCTCGGTAAAGAAGTAACTTACGAGCAGCTCCTTGAAGCTCTGGAATCCCGGTATGGTGACGCCCATCTGGAGCACGTGTTTCGTGCGCAACTAAGAGATCGCGTACAGCGTAGTGGTGAAAACCTGCAGCAGTGGACCCTTGAAGTGGAGAAGCTGGTGCGGAAGGCATACCAGTCTGTACCTGCGCTTATTGAAGGGAACCTGGTCCAGGCCTTCATTGACGGCATCCGCGACCTTGAAGTTAGGGCTGCAGTGAGGCTCGGGCACCACGCGACACTTAAGGACGCTTTGGCCCATGCACTGGAGGTGGAAGCTGTGCGGCAAGATCATCGTTCCCACCGCGTCAGGGAGGTCGCAGCGGCTACAGTTCGCGATCGATTAAAAGGATACAGCCCTAGGTGCTACGGCTGTGGCGAAAGGGGCCACCTTCGATCCAGTTGCCCTAAGCGAACTGCAGAAGGGGAAGGTAGCCAATCTCCAGAGGGTAGGGCGGCTAACAGCACCACTCAACAGCAGCAGGGAAACGAGTAAAAGCCAGGACTGCGGGGCGGGTACTGGCTGAGGTTCAGAGAGCCCCAAGGATTTCGATCTCACAAACCCATGACGGGAACAGCCTTATCATCAAGGGCGAGGTCAACGGAACACCATGTAAGCTGACGATAGATACTGGAGCTTCTCGCACGGTCGTCAGTTCACAACTTGCAGGTCGGTTCTTTGGGGACTCTGCATACTACCGAGACCGCATAAATTTAGTGACAGCCACCGGTCAGCGCATACCCGTCCAAGGAGAGAGACAGATGGAGTTAAAGCTAGGCAACAGAATCTACCAGCATAACGTTGTTGTGGCCGATATAATGGACGATTGCATCCTGGGCTTAGACTTTATGAGGAAGAATCGTTGTGAGATCGACGTTAGTCAAGGAGTTATGAAATGTGGGCAAGAGGAACTTTTCATGGAAGGGGCGTTACCAGGAAATATTTACAGCCTGAAGAAGATTGTTCTTCCTCCGAGATCGGAAACGATTGTGCCGGTTAGTCTTCCTCAGAATCCTGGGAAGACTCATCGTTGTGTACTCGTGGAAAGGATAGACAATGACCTTCCTTGGATAGTTGCACGAACTTTGGTCAGAGCTACCAACATCTCAATGGTACGTGTGCTGAACCTTTGTGATAAGGAACAGGTGATAGATAAAGGCACACTGATGGGTACCTGTGAGGAAGTGGAGTGGTTGCGTCGATGCCAATATCCATCAACTGAGACCCTCAGCAAGAATGCCCAAACGAGAGTGACCGCACTTTTAGAAGACTGTCTCAGCGCTCTGTCTCAAAACGAAATGGTCAAGGCGAAGAGTATGTTACTCAAGTACGCCGATGTTTTCTCTTCGAACGATGCTGATATCGGGAAGACTGACTTAGTTCAACACAAAATAAACACAGGAGAAGAGTTGCCTATCCGGCAGCGGCCAAGGAGATTACCGGTAGCACGTGAAAAGGAAGTGGAAACCATGATTGAGGGAATGGTGAAGGATGGTGTTATAGAACCTTCATCCAGTCCATGGTGTTCACCTGTAGTGCTGGTAAGAAAGAAGGACGGCAGCATGCGGTTTTGTGTTGACTATCGTCGTCTGAACGACGTTACGAGGAAGGACAGCTACCCTTTGCCAAGAATTGATGACACGCTGGACATGCTCACTGGAGTTAAGTGGTTTAGCACATTAGATCTAAAAAGTGGCTACTGGCAAGTAGAAATTGACCCTAAGGACAAGGAAAAAACAGCATTCTCGACAGGAAAGGGCCTGTGGCAATTTAAAGTTATGCCGTTTGGATTGTGTAACGCTCCGGCAACGTTTGAAAGGTTAATGGAACTTGTACTAACCGGGTTAATTGGCGATGCATGCCTTGTCTATTTGGACGACATCATCATCGTAGGCCGTACGTTTGATGAACACCTTCAAAACCTGGAACGCGTGCTCATGAAGATCCAGAGTGCCAACCTCAAGTTGAGTCCGAAAAAGTGCTCTCTTTTCAAACGGCAAGTTAACTTTTTGGGTTATGTCGTGTCGGAAGATGGTATCCGCACGGATCCAGAGAAAATCGCCGCTGTCAAAGATTGGCCAATCCCAAAAGACAAGACGTAGGTCAGAGCATTTCTGGGTCTATGCCCTTATTATCGGCGATTTGTCAAGAACTTTGCAGATGTAGCCAAACCCCTGCACAAACTAACCGAGGAGAAGCGACATTTCTGTTGGGATGAAAGTTGTGACAGCGCCTTCCGGGAGCTAAAGGACCGTCTGTGCAAAACACCTACTTTGGGGTATCCTGATACCGACAAGGAATTTATAGTTGACACAGACGCAAGTGATATCGGACTTGGCGGTGTGTTATCTCAACGGAATGGCGATCAAGAGGTTGTGATTGCGTACTTCAGCAAGTCGTTGTCAAAACCAGAGAGGAATTATTGTGTCACGAGACGAGAATTGCTTGCGGTGGTAAAGTCAGTACAGCATTTTAGCAAATATCTGCTGGGACGGAAATTCAACTTACGAACTGACCATGCTGCACTGAAATGGCTATTGCAGTTTAAAAACCCAGAAGGACAAGTTGCGAGATGGATTGAACTCTTGCAAGAATACGACTTCGTGGTCGAACATCGCAGTGGGAAATCTCATGGCAACGCAGATGCATTGTCAAGAAGACCTTGCCCTGAAGACTGCAAGCATTGTACTAGGCAAGAGGGTAAAGAAGCCGTACCTGTGAGGATGCTTAAGACAGACCTCAGCAACGAGTGGAAGGAAAGTTTACATCGTGCACAGCAGGAAGATTCGGACGTCAAGCCGATTTTGGACTGGATAAGGACCAGTGCACCTAAGCCTACGTGGAGCGACGTCTCAGCGATGAGTTCGATCACAAAAAGCTATTGGGCACAATGGGATAGCTTAGTGATTCAGGATGGAGTCCTGTGCCGTAAATGGGAGAATGCTCGGGGAGACAGCTGTCATTTGCAAATGGTTGTCCCTAAAGCGAAAGTACCGGATGTTCTACAGCTGTACCATGATGGATGTTCAGGAGGCCATATGGGAGTGAAACGGACTCTACTGAAGATACGGGAACGTTTTTACTGGGTTCACTGTCGTGACGATGTCGAGGATTGGTGTCGCAAATGTACAAGTTGTGCGGCTGTAAAAGGACCTCAGACTCGTAGCAGAGGTGCGTTGAAATTGTACAATGTGGGTGCACCTTGGGAAAGGATAGCCCTGGATGTTGCGGGACCGTTTCCGGAAAGTGACAGTGGTAACAAGTATTTCATGGTTGTAATGGATTACTTCACCAAGTGGCCGGAAGTCTTCGCCATTCCGAATCAAGAAGCTTCAACAGTTGCAGATAAACTCGTTCATGAAGTCTTATGTCGTTTTGGAGTACCTTTGGAGATTCACAGCGATCAAGGACGGAATTTTGAGTCACAAATATTCCAGGAAACTTGTCGAGTTATGGGTACTCATAAAACGAGAACAACTTCTTACCACCCACAGTCGGATGGAATGGTGGAACGATTTAATCAGACATTGGAGAGATACCTGGCTAAAGTTGTGGAAAACCGGCAACGCGATTGGGACAAGCATATACAACCGTTTTTGCTGTCATACCGAAGTGCTGTTCACGAAAGCACATCGGTAACACCAGCTTTCGCAAACTTTGGTAGACAATCGGGCCAGCAAATGTCTGAAAAGATGAAAACTCGTTATGACCGCAAAATGAACAATAAAGGTTTCGACGAAGGTTCACTTGTGTGGTTGCACAATCCAGTTCGCAGTAAAGGGAAATCTCCTAAGCTTCAAGCTAAATGGGACGGGCCGTACCGGATTGTCACAAAAATCAATGACGTGACCTACCGTATTCAGAAAGGTACGAGAAGTGCACCTAAGATCGTCCATGTGGATCGACTGGCGCGTTATTATGGGACCGATGCTCGGGACGAGCATGTCTTAGGAGGGGGCAGTGTTACGCGCCAGAATTAATGCCGGGTACACAACGTACTACTAACGCCATCTAGTATCGAGTAGTGGAACTAATTGGGTCACGATCTTTCTAGGTTTTTCGATGCTAGAACATTCTCGATGTTTCAACACCTAGTCAGTCGGGACCGGTATGTTCCCGAACTTTCTAGATATTTCCATTCTCGAAGGTTCTGGAAATTACAGTGGGACTATATAAGCTGCGAATCGCTCGCGACTGGGTCAGTATTGAATTGGCGATACAAGCGAATCTTCGGAAGCGATCTTCAACTGCGAGTTAAGTGAAGTGAAGTGTTTAATAGTGCGATTGTGGTTGTAATTAGTGTGTTTAAAGTGTTAATTAGTTTTGATAATTAAAGTGTCATTTTTTTGGTTAAATAATCGGCTGTTTTTATTGTCACGAACCCCAAGCTCGTAACAATACTTATTATCGCATGAGAAACTCGGACGAGGCACGCGGATGCCCGCGGCGCCGCGGGAATTCCGGCGAATTCCATAAACGGAGCCGCGAGACTGCGCGAAAAGTCGCGGGAAGTCCCTAGAATGCTCGAGCAGTCGCGAGCGGCCGCTGGCAATATCCCGCACATCTTGCCCGCTCCTCGCGCGCGTCTGTTGCGCGCGAACATTCGCATTCATTCCTTGCAGTGCAGCGAATACAGAAGTATTGGAAATGGATGAAGAAAAGCCTATTTATTTGGTGCAAATTTACGACTGCCTATGAGCGGACAGGAGAGCAACCCGTGAATTCATCGCGGGCGGGCTCGAGAAGGCGCGCGGAGTCCCGCGACTTCTCGAGCATTCCAGCGACTTCTCGAGCAGTCGCGGGAATCCGCGCGCCTTCTCATAACTCCGTCAATTATGAACCGATTTGAAAAATTCTTGTTTTATCTAAAAGGATATACTTGCAGATTAGTCCCATTTAAATTTTATCATAATCGGTTAAGAATTTTGGATTTTAAATCGAAATAGCTGGAATTCGTTTACTTGCATAACGGTTTTATGTTATCCAAGTAATCGAAATTGCGTATTTTGCTTTTCTGCGATTTTGCAGTGGTGTTGTTAGGTGTGGGGTACCACTAAAAACCGATTTCTTGGATGACAAATAACTATCATCCAAGTAAACGAATTCCAGCTTTTTCGATTTAAAATGCAAACTACGAACCGATTTTGATAAAAATTGAAATAGGACCAATCGAGAAGTATATCATTTCAGCTAGAACAAGAATTTTTCAAATCAGTTCATAATTGACGGAGTTATGAGGTAACAAACATAAAAAAATACAACCGAAATGAGAACCTCCTCTTATTTTGGGAAGTCGGTTAAAAATATGATTTGTTCCCTTTGCGCGCGAATCCGACTTGCACTTGTTTAGTTTTTTTAAATAAAGATCCTGAAAGCGTAGTTCGTAGCGGATCTTCGTTATGTTCCAAATAAGTCTTAAAATATAAAAAACAGGAGAAGTGGCAAGGAGGCGTGTCGGTGTCGTCGCTATATACGCTCGTACGCCAAGCAATGCGCAAATGGCCGTATCTATGGTCTTACCTATCCTATTTATCTTAAAACAAAATCTAAATACCGTACCTGGAAAAGGTTTACAAAATGACCAGAATTAAGTTAAGGTTAGAAAATTGGATCGGAACACAATTTTCTCGCTCGATCGCCGCTGCTGGCGACCTTGACTGCACCACGGTTGCTGGACAATTTGTTTAGCCATCACATAGTTTACATCGTTTATAGTCACATTTTCCATACCTACTAAGGGAGGAAAAGGTGGGGGCCGAGTCACCCGCGTCCGTAGGAGAATACCCTTCAATGAATCCCTACACGTGGTCCCCGGGTGGTGCTAAACAGTTGACACTAACCGCCTCCGTGGTCTAGTGGTTATACCACCTGATTGAGACCCAGAGGTCCCGGGTTCGATTCCCAGCGGAGGCAAATTTTTTGCTCGGTTTGGTTGGTGGTAGGACTTGTTCTAAGTCCGCCTGGCATGCTACCACCATCATGTCTAAGTCTGTCGCCATAACAACAATGTTAACAGCATTGTTGTGTTCCGGCAGGTAGAGGTATGATAGCCGGTTCCTCTGAGTAAGAGGATTCCGGGTGAAACTCGCTTCCATCTTCGGCCTAATCATCACTTTCCATCAGGTGAGATTTGGGCCAAGAGTTTCCCCGTTTTGTATAAAAAAAGACCTAACAAATATATGATGTCATCTTCCTTGATCATCATCATGTCATCTTTCCGTTCCATGTTACTAGGGGTCGGTGCAACACGAATTTTCTACCTGACCTTGAACTGTCAGCCTTCACGCTATCACTAACTCCCTTTTCATTCATGTCACTCATCACGCAGTCCATCCATCTTTTCTTTGGCTTTCCTTTTCCGTCTCCATAGATCTTTTTTTTAATGGATTGTAAATCATCAAAAATGACTCCTTCCGTTTGGGCGAAGCAGAAGGGAGTGTCAGACTCTTACTGACTAAAACCCATCCGTGTTCCTCCTAATGCCCTTTGCGTGCTATTGCCGCGGTGAGTCTTTTGAACAAATTCAGCAACTCTGGAAGGCCCTAGAGCGCTTTCAGAGAATAATCACCCTAAAGAAATATAAATTAGTTCGATAGAAACATTGTATTCAAATTTTGTTTCTATGAATTCAATGACGAATTTTGTGAACACAGCTTTATCACAAGGACCCATCCAAGGTTACAAGTTTCAACACTTATTTTTAGATGTAAATTGAATATTATACAACAGTGAAACATAATATGTATTTCTATAAGAGAACACTCCCACGTCGTGTCGATGCTGAACACGAAAAAACTTACTTATTTCATAATCTATTTACAGAACGAAATTCATGAGAAATACCGGCAATAACAATCTTAGATAATAAGTTTCGAGGAAATCCTTTCCTATAAGATTCGTCACACTTTCCTTATTTTCTTATCCGTATCAGTTTAGTTCTGCTAGGGTTGCGGAATTTTTGTAATCCGTGGTGCTTGGCAACTGGGGTTAACCCAGTTGTATATGTCCCTTGGTGCCTATTGGCCTAACTCAAATCTGTCTCCTGCTTGATAAGGAGGGAAGTGGAAATTATATTTTATTTTTTCCTAATCCTCCGCTGTACTCTTCTGATTAATTTCGATGCGGGATCCAAGACAGATTGAAGATCGATTCTGTCGACATCTCACCGTGATCACTTAGGTGGAGTGAACTTCGCCTAAGTGTCCACTTCGACATGTTTACAGAATCGCACTGCTGTCATGTCATCTTGGTTATATGATTTGACAGCTCACTTGTCGTTCACTTCGCCTAAGTGTCCACTTCGACATGTTTACAGAATCGCACTGCTGTCATGTCATCTTGGTTATATGATTTGACAGCTCAATTTTTGTTCACTTCGCCTAAGTGTCCACTTCGACATGATTACAGAATCGCACTGCTGTCATGTCATCTTGGTTATATGATTTGACAGCTCACTTGTCGTTCACTTCGCCTAAGTGTTCACTTCGACATGTTTACAGAATCTCACTGCTGTCATGTCATCTTGGTTATATGATTTGACAGCTCACTTGTCGTTCACTTCGCCTAAGTGTTCACTTCGACATGTTTACAGAATCGCACTGCTGAATTCCATGCTTTGCCATGGCATTCCTAGTGAACAAACCCAATAACACACGACAAACGAATTGGATACAGTTTTAATAAATAAGTGGGCCCTCCGATGAAATCCAGATAATTATTTACCAAATAGTAAGAACGCACAGCCGCTAATGTATGACTTTTAATTTAATTTTAATAATCTCTGCACTTACTTACTATATTGTCAGCCAGCATAAAATTTTCAGTGACATTCATTCTTCGCATGACATTGCAATTTCCAGCGTGTCACAAGATTGCTTGCTTGCATTCTTGAAAGAAATTCGCGAGTATTGCAGAAAGAATCCACAGGTTGTACCTCGACTCTTAAAGCATTTAGGGCCAATTTATTTTCAGCTAAATACATAAGGTTGACGTTTAGCTGACCATGTAATAAAGGTTTCGTGAAAAGTGGTAGTACTGAGGAGTCAGATTCAGGCAGCTGCCAAAACGCTAATGATTTCTGATATTTGTTAAATTGGGATCAACGTATTTTTACGTCAAAGTCATTTTTTCACTTTTTCTATGAAAAGGACTTCTCACCTATGTGGCGCCAACTAGTGTCCTTAATTTTCCAGGAAACCCTCATTGGTCAACGTCAAAAATGAGCAGACCTGACCAGAACCCAAAGGTCTAAGTTAAGTAGAAATCATACCCATTTATCTAACAAATCTAGATTATCTTTTACCCATTCTGAGAATAATCTATTCCAACCTACACTGCCCTTGAAACATGATCGGATAACAAAAATATCACCTACCTATTATCCATAATATTATTTGTTTATCCCAGGTCAATAACTCTTAAGCCGTCTGCCAAACACCCCAATGGGATATCTCCCTTCCAACTTGCACAAAAATAAGCACCCTTACTTTCTCTTTTATCCGCGTCGGGGATCAATAAGCTCTCGATACTCTAGAATAGGACATCAGGCGAAACGATAGGAAAGTTAGAAGGTCCATTCTTTCATTTCAGTTGAACAGCTGCCTGATGATAATCATCATATCAGCCGAAAGACGTCCACTGTAAGATAGGCCTCCCCCAAGCGTCGCCAAAACAACCGATCCTGTGCGTCTTGCATCCATCGGCTACCTGCGACCTTCACCAAGTCATCGCTCCACCTTGTGAGCCTTCCAACGCTGCGGTCGCCACTTCTGAACTTTTCGTCCTTATCGACTATCTGTTCTAATACCTGATACTTCATCATATTCAAAGCACCGCAACTCATGAAAAATTTAGCCCATTATTTCTTTTGGCCATTGTGAAGATTATGTCTGATTCTTGACTTGGACTAGGTGCCAAAAAATGCACATTCGATCCCCTTTCTGGAAGTATCTTCCTGTAAAACAAAACCGCTATCGGCCATCTAGCTGTGTCCCCGCTTACCTTCTTTAGCGAAATGCATCCTTGCTAATCCGGAACTCTTGTGCAATTATAACTAGAAATATCAAATTTTGCAATTGATGCAGTACCCGCCCCGCTCTGGGCCGAGTGGAAGAGAGTTTCAGATTTTGCGTCTTCCTCCAAATGCCCTTTCGGTTCCAGGGCGCAGTAACTCTTTCAATCAGATTCCGTAAACCTATAGATTGTTTAGTTTTAATTTTCTCTAAGAGTGAAGTAATGCCCGTCAGTCATGCACAGTCATTAAGACTATAATATCCTTCTCCAAAGATAACTATTACCGTCAAATAGACCTTCTTTCTGTATTTCTTTACGGTCCAAAGTCTGCCAACACAAAGGGTATCGTCGAACTCAATGGACAATAGACTGAGCCGGCATTAAAAATGAATCAAACTGGAATATTTTATACGACTTCGATATTATATTTTCGCGATCTTTTTTTCTGTACGGTTTAGTACTAAGGAGGATTTATCAAGAAGGTATTCAGCCGCTCTATTCTGTTGACATCTCACCATGTAAACTTAGCTGCAGTGAGCGTGAAGTAAACTGTCATTCCGTCTTGTACCTATGCGTGGATTGACAGCTCACTAGGTACATGTTCACTTCACCTAAGCCTACATACACGGTAAGATGTAACTTGATGACAGGTTTACGAAATAGGCTAGTGTCCTGAAAAAATCGAATTAGACCGTCAGTTAGATTGTCAAAAAATATTTAACACGTATTTTTTCTTTTGTTACGGGAACCAAAATTGACGAAGTTACGACGCTTAAAACCCGTTAAGACGCTAAAATTCTCAATACGTCACGTCCTGGCATAATTTTTAGCGGGTCGTGACGTCACGAGCTCCCACTCCCGAGTTTTGATGCGTTTTATCTTTGTCAATATTCATTGATTTACAAAAACAAAAAATACGTGTTCATTATTTTTGAATACTCTAACTGACGGACCAAATAGTTTTGCAATTTGTGGATGATGGAAACTAGCCTATTGGCACTGCTGGTTCCTATATACTTTGGATCTAATTGGCTTGTTATGAACAACAAAACCAAAATTTTTGATTTGTAGTAACAAAAGCACTGTTTAAGCAATATGTTTTCATTTAAAAGTGGAAATTATAACTTATTTTTTCCTACTCCTCCGCTGTACTTTAATTGAATTAATTTCGTTCCGGGATCCAAGACAGTTGGATCGTTTCTCCGGGACTCGTCGGGCTTCATTAGCTCGGCGTTTTACTAGTGGTCGCCACTGTTGATTCTGGCTTTCAGGAGTTGCAGTGGTTGGGAATGTGTGACGGGCTTGTCCCAATACGTTTTCATTGTTCCTTTACATAAATCATGCATGTATTCCACGAATTTGTAGGCAGAGCTACGTTTTGCCAAAACTTCACGTAAAAGGAGCTCATGGGCCGCTAACGACATTCAAATTCGGTAGGTTTCCTAGGACTGCTATCGAGAAATATTCCCGACTGAATAACTTAATTCTCATAGGTAACACTTTGCCAAACCGACGGGATCCGAACAGACTTGCAGCCATAATACTTATAATACTATGTTTTCAACACAATCATAACAAACCCATCGATAATGCGCGTTTGAGCTTAAATCCAGCTGAAGCTATCGTCATTATCATATCTGCCAGAAGACGTCACGTCTGTACATAGGCCGTCCCCAAGTGACGCCAGAACAACTGGTCCTGTATCTCGCATCCACCGGCTACCCACGACCCTGAACAGGTCATCGGCCAACCTTGAGGGAGATCTTCCAACGCTGCGTCTTCGGGTACTCGGTCGCCACTCCTGAACTTTTCGGCCCCATCTGTTCTGGGAGTAAAGTGCCCTGCCCACTGCCACTTTAGTTTGGCGAATTCTTCAGTAAATGAAGCTACCAACTGCGATATTTTTTCTGCATTCTGCTTTGTTACTTTTAGCTGCGATATTCTGAAACAAAAATCATCATATCTAAAACTCAATTTACCATTTCATACAAAGATTATCTCTCTTCTAGCCGTAGAATGATCTGAATCCTATTAAAAATGAATCAACCGCCAATCTGGCGCTGATTTTGTTCATTGAAATCCTAGTTGTACCTACCTATTGTTTTTCGTAATGAAAAGCTTCGATTGTTAGTAGGTAGTTATTGTCGTGTCAAATACAGATATTCGAGGGCTTTATTTTTGAAGTTGATGATATTTGGATGAAATTGTGCTGGGTAAATATTGCTTTCAATGATTTTTAACCGACTTTCCAAAAAGGAGGAGGTTCTCAATTCAGATGTTTGTATGTTTTTTTATTTTTTTTTTTATGTTTGTTCGGGCGTAACTCCGTCGCTTGCCAACCGATTTTAAAATTGATTTTTTTGTTGGAAAGGGAATACTTCCCAAATGGTCCCATGATAAGGAAACCAGGATCTGATGATGGCATCCCAGAGAATTCGAGGGGAACTTTCGAAAATCGTATGGGCAACTAGTGCGTTTGTATTTTGCTTTTCTGCGATTTTGCAGTGGTGTTGTAGGTAAGTACCACTAAAAAGTAAAAAATAAAAAACTTTTTACAAAAAAATACAACCGACTTCCAAAAAAAAAAACACTACAAAGTATAAAAATAACTTTAATTTCGGAAGTCGGTGTCAAAAAACGAACAAATTAACAAAAACACCGAGTTCCGAAATTAAAGTTATTTTTTTACTTTGTAGTGTTTTTTTTTTTTTTGGAAGTCGGTTGTATTTTTTTGTAAAAAGTTTTTTAGAGATAATTGTTGGAACATTCTATAATTCTATTGACCTTTATGTGTACAAAACCTCTGCCAGCATTAGTTGGATTTATCTCATCATTATTATTCTGTTTCCTTTATCCCCATTTATTTGAGGTTAGCGTTACAAGTGTCCCACGATACAGGAGAAATTTCTAGTGTGGGGCAACGTTTAACGTTTAGATACTTAACAAACGAGATACTTGATGTTAACTCTACAAAAATGAAAAATATTCTTAATTATTTTATATTTAGTTCCATTAACGATACTGATTGCATGGAAGAAAAATTCGTACTCTCTCCGAAGTAACTCTGTATTCATCTTTTTATTCTTGACTTCTTTGTTTGTTATTCGGTTTCGGATTTTTGGTAGTGTTAGGCGATTAACACACTGCCACGCACCAGGCAGCGTAGCGCGTGAATGCGTTTTATAACGTTGCTTGTAAGTATCTCCGTTTGTATAGAAAACACGCACAGTCCAACACACAGAAAAAGCATCCACGCGCGTTGATGCAGATCACGCGCCTACATGTAGGTGCGGGGCTAGACACAAGGTACCTATGGCACACCGAGTCCCGCAGTGCCGTGCGTGATTATGAATCGGCTTGACGTGTGTTTATACAAAAACCAAACAGTTAGTATAACTGCAGCATCTTGAATGAGTTCCACACTAATAACCCTTTTTAATATCAAAACAGACGCGACGCTCTGCACTGCACTATCACCACAGCATTAAATGAAATGAGTCAGAGCCGCTGTGAATCCAATACGCGCGTGAGTGTATTTTGTTTAAAAATAACAATACCCCTACATACATGGCCCCTTTTAAACTAGCTACGCTATTGCATGGGACTTATCCCGAAGTAATATTCTTCAAGTTATGCACACATAAATGGGGCAGTCGATTTAGTTTTTCACGGTTTGAGTATTTGTTTCATAGTAAAAGTTTTTCATAATGACCCCGGTCTATCAGATATTGCGTCTATTCTATTACGATTTTAAAATTGATCTTTATTAGATTCTCCTTCGTGTAATGCTTTGCTCTAGCGAATGAAATTTACCTCTCCCATTTCCTTCATGTTTGAATAAATTTTATATTAAAATTCAAAATCGATAGTTATCAGACTCATCAATCATACCTACTAATTAGGACATAAACAACCATAATTACTCCACATTCAAAAGTCTACAAACACTATCATTCTATTCAACAGCTATCATGACATAATTCGTGGTAACTTAACGGACGTCAGGCTTACAATGAATTGATGACGTGCCACCGTTCATATTGTTATTGTTTCGATATTTCACCGAGACAGGGACCGACGTGTTTATGGGAAGGGAGGGAGAATTTCATAATATTATGTTGTGATGAATTATAGGAGGCAATATTGTGGGACTTAGCGGTTATCTTTGACCTTTGTATTTTTATCAGTGACTGCTGACCTGCAACTTCTTCTGCTGCACATTTTTCATGGATGCTCCGCTTCTATGGAATGTAGCATGATGGTATATAGCCTCTTGCTTTTCTTTTTTTATAAATGGGCTATCCAACGATTTTTTTTTAATTCGAACCAGTACTTCCTGAGATTAGCGCGTTCAGCCGAACTAACAAACATACTCTTCAGCTTTACGATAGGTAGAGGAGATTAAGTATAATTATATAGATTTTAAGAGTAGTTTAACCTTTTTCAGTTTTTACTTTTGAGAAAGTAGGTATGCTCAATAGCATTTTATAACTGATCCCATAAACTACTAGCTCATGCTCGCTGATGCACAGTAAAACTATAACGAGTTTATGTTGGCATCAACCTTAATTATGTAAAACGTATGTGTTTTTAAATAAATAAACTATTAGTGAATTTTGTTTAGTGACCGAAACGGGAGTGTATTGAAATTTGGGGATGCGTTTTGCGGGCCATACTCGTTAAAGTGATTTAACGAAACAGGCTGGTTCTCTCAAACTGTTTTATCAAATTGGCATGAATTTCTTTAAGAAAAATATGATGAAACTGAGTCGTCGCTGGTTTGAAGAAATACGATATTTAGTATTTAATTTTTAATTTGATCAAGAGTTTCATTGGTGAAATCCGCTCTTAAATCTCTAAACAAATTGTCACGTTGTTAGAGAATACTACCTATAGGTTAGAAGTCGATAGGGTTTCAATCTGACGGGCTTGTTCGTGATCCGCACTCTAAGGGTCTACCCAAAACGGGACGGATTGGCAAAAGCTTTAAATTTTTACCAAAGGACATTCAAACTTATCTAGTAGGAATACGGCATAAATACAAATGTTTTAAATTTAATCTGTGGCATCTAAATGGATATCACAGCCGCATTGGAGAGCGCGCTAAGGGATCCCGTGGTGACATCCCGCGTTTCTTTTTATTGAGAAATGGGCTTGCTCTTGACCACAATCACGCCTGATGGAAAGCGATAGATGAGGATAATTTTCTATAATACAAAAATGAATCGCTGAATGTGTTGCTAAGCGCAAATCTCGAGAACAGCTGGACCGATTTCGCTAATTCTTTTTTTGTTGTGTTTGTTATTACCGGGAGAAGGTTTTATGTAAAAAAGAAAAATAAGAAAGTTGCCAGTTGGCGGGAGCAAAGCCGCGGGGGACAGCTAGTATAATGTATGGTTAGCTATAGGCCTTATTGTGGCAGTGACTCGGTATTTTTAGTAAAGATGGCAGTTGTAGAGAGAATTTTGGGGACCGCCTATAAATACGTTAGGAGAGTCAAATATTGAGGAACTCGTGGCTAAAATAATAGCAGTCGCAAAGTCGTTCCGTAGGGTGGTGAACATACCGATACTCCTCCGTGCTTCGGAGAACACGTTAAGCTGTTGATCCCGGCTGTTATTTGTAGGTTAATTTTAACAGTCGTTACCGGTAGCCAAACTTGCCAAGGGTAAATTTATTTATTTATTTATTGACACAACAACGACTTATTCACTAAATCATTACAATCATTTATATAATCTATTTAAAAGTTTTGCGGTGAATTTGTCACTTATAGGTGTGCACAACACTTGTATAACCAAAGATAATAAAAACTAAAATGGAATTAAGCAATAATAATATTAAAAAAACACTAAATTTAAATATCGATCGTATTACCCAGTTACTGAGTCGTAAAGGTCAATCTTCATCTGGAAAGACTGGAAGCCGCCTCTAACATAGTTTGGAAACGGTCATGCAAAATTCCAGATTGATTAAAGAAGGTAAAATACAAATCAAGGAAAATGCCATGAGGAAACGATGGATTGTGTAAACTCTAAGGGATATGTCTATCACCAGAAAGTGGCAAACGCCGTAAGATTGTAAAATATCGCGTGAAATTGTAAACTTTTTGTCTAAATAAGATATTCATAGATTGGAAACTATTGAATTTGGATGGAATTAATTATATCCAAAACGATTTTTTTCATAATATATCGAGAAAATATAATCTAATCAAGATTTTTTGTCGGAGTCTGCATTTTCCGGTGAGATGTCTTCAAAAGGCGACAATTTTTTTTAAGGATGAGAAAATCAAATTACTACTTCCACTCTGGGTGGAATAGAAGCAGGTGTCACGACTCTTGTTGACTAAAACGCTTCCTTAAATTGTTCCTCCAAAAGCACTTTTCGTTAGGGCCGCGGTGACTCTTTCGAACATGTTCCGGAACCCTGGAAAGGGTGTCGACTAACAAAGGGATAAGAAAAAAGAAGAGATGTTGCGCCGACCCAAAGCTCCACCCTCTATTGTTTTTTTAAATTTTTTAAGTATTATTTATTTTATTTATTTATTTATGTAGCATTTGCATAAGCGCGCCCCGCAACAAAGTTACAGCGCGCGTACGCCGCCGGTACAATGTTAAGCGTCTCGCCCCCGCGACCCCGCGCAGCCCGCGCGGCTACGGCTAGTCGGCCCTCACGCGCGCGCATGGTAACAGGTGCCGCGCCGCACGTACAACATACCTACCAGAACTGTACAATAACATTATATTGTGTAACGTGCTTAATTATATGTATTACCTACTGAGTATTATATTTGTGTCGCCAGATTCAGAGTGTTTCATTAAATAATCGCCTGCCGTAAGCCACCACCATTACAAATTGCGCCCAACTCGTGGCACGTGCTCCGTACGGCTAGTAGGTACCTACAAAACCGACGCGAGTGCGAACGAAATCCACGCGACTGTGTTCACAAGTAGTAACTGGACTGCCTCATCGTTTCGTATCGTTTTGGTTCGGTGCCGAGAGTTTTCGACGAGAAGATGCCGCCAAAAACACGCCGGCACGCGTCCAAAGACAACGACAACCACGATGTTTCCAGCAGCGACGAGGAGAACCACACGGTGGCGAATCGCGCCAATGCGAACACCACGGCGATACCTACACCTACCGTGGAACGTGGTAACATGATATCTATGTCCGAGGAACAACTCACGCGATTGTTGTCTAACGTCATGCGAAGCGTCGTGACGCCGACGCCGATGACGTCACCGATCGGCGAATCAATGGGACCGACTCATCCTACCGTTGCACACACCGGAGCGCCGAACCCGCATAGCAACTTCACGCGATGCACGGCCCGTTTCGACGGAGCCGCACGCGGTGCCGAAGCCCTAGAAGCGTTCGTCGAGAGCGTGCTCGTATACAAAGAGTGCGCAAGTGTGTCCGACGAACACGCTCTTCGAGGTTTACCCATGCTGCTGACGGGAGACGCTGCCGTGTGGTGGCAAGGAATCAGATCTACCGTGGAGACCTGGGAAGAAGCGATACGCCGACTGCGTTTTATGTACGGCGCCCCGCGCCCCGCCCACCGGATTCTTCGAGAAATCTTCGCGCAAGAACAAAGTGATAGTGATAGTGTTGATTTATTTATTTCGCGAGTGCGCGCTAACATATCGCGTATACCGTATAGTGTACCCGAAATAATGCAAGTTGACATTGTATACGGCCTTTTAAATCATAAAATCCGAAAAAGAGTGTCACGCGATAGTGTAAGTAGCGTCGACTGTCTACTCGAGCGAGCAAGGTACGTGGAGGAGACGCTTAACGAAGTAAGTCAATCTAAATCACTAAATTCATCTCGTAATAGTAACGCGAATAACAATTACAACGATAACAGATCGATTTGTAATAAGTCTCGAAATGTAAACAATAACCCTCCGAATACCGCTGTTGTTCAAAATAACCCTTCGCATGCGACGTCCGACTCTAGTTCGAATATATTAGGTACTAATGCAAATTCGAAACGTGTTAGACCACGCTGCGCTTTCTGTAAACGGTTTGGTCATTCAGTAGATGAGTGTAAAAATAAAGTAAAATCTAATGAGCAGGTGGTTGATAATGATAACGCATCGTTGTCGTGTTACGGTTGCGGCCGACAAGGTGTTATACGATCGAAGTGTCCGACGTGTAAAGGTACAGCCCCCGCATCCGCCGACAAGGTGAGTTTCCAAAGTGCTGTTACCCACGAATCCGACCTGACGCACCCCACCATAAAGATAGAAGTTGCATCTTTGGTAGGTGTCGCAGTGCTAGATACAGGCGCTACCGAGAGTCTTGCTAGCCCTGGATTATACAAAGTCTTATTGGACAGTGGCAACACTTTCACGAGAACGCGCCGCAATATTGGTCTCGCGGATGGCACGCACCAGGTACGTGAATTGTTGTTGTGTAGCACGAACGTCACAGTCCAAGAACGTGTTATCCCCACCACTTTCCTAGTGATACCAGAAGCTAATAATAGGACGCTTCTAGGCCAAGACTTCATCGCTAGAGCAGGTATATTGATGGACCTCCAACATAACTGTTGGTACTTTTGTGACTCTCCTGCACAAAAGTCTACTTTTGTGCATTCGTACAGCCTCGAATCCACCAGCGACGCAGAGCTGATGCAGGTCAATACGACCAGCCTGGCGCTGAGAGAGGATGAAGGAACGAAGCTGTCGCCGGCCCAGAGAATGCAGCTCAACCAGCTCATCACCAGCAAGGCTGAGCGCTTCGCCACTGAAGGTCCCCCTACGACTTATGCTACTCATCGCATTCGGGTTGACGAGAAGCAGGAACCGACCGCTTCACCACCTTATAGATTGTCGCAGGGTAAGAAACAGTTGTTAGAAGGCGAGCTTGAGAAGCTGCTACAAGCCGATGTTATAGAAGAGTGTGAGTCACCTTGGGCCGCTAATGTCGTCCTAGTCGCCAAGAAGGACGGTGGCGTCCGTCTGTGCGTGGACTACCGGAAACTCAACGCGGTGACAGAGCCGGATCGGTACCCGCTCCCGCGCATAGAAGACGTGCTCCACGCGGCGAAGACGACCAGCTACATGACCACGCTCGACCTTCACTCTGGTTATTTCCAAGTATGTGTTTCAGAAGAGGACCGTGACAAAACCGCCTTCGTGACACCCTCCGGCACCTATAGGTTCAAACGAATGCCGATGGGCCTCCGTAACTCAGGTGCCACATTTCAACGATTAATCGATCGTTTCAAATCGAACTTGAATGTACGCGATCGAGAACCGAGCTCCAACCCTCAAAAAAGCAGGCCTGTGACCATTCTAGGGTATTTGGATGACTTAATAATTTTATCGCAGACTTTTGAGAGTCACGTGGAGGACCTCGAAGCAGTTTTCAACAGACTCGAGATGTTTAGCCTTCGAGTCAACCGCAAAAAGAGCTGCTTCGCCCGTGACTCAGTAAAATTTCTCGGCCACATCATCGTTCCTGGGGGTCTGCAGGTGGACCCAGAGAAGACCTCGGCCATTGCTGACATGCCTGCTCCAAAGAACGAAAGGCAGCTTAAGGGCTTTTTGGCAACATCCAGCTGGTTCCGTCGTTTCGTGCCGAATTATGCTGCAATCGCTAAGGCCTTAACTGACCTTCTTAAGAAGAACAGCTCTTGGAAGTGGCAAGAAGAACAGCAATCTGCTTTTGAGCGCATCAAAGAGCTTCTAGTTACTGCTCCTATTCTTCGCCAAGCTGACGAATCTAAGCCTTTCTCTCTCCGGACAGATAGCAGTGGCTACTGTCTTGGTGCTGTTTTGATGCAGGGGGAGGGTCCTGAGGAGCGACCTATAGAGTACGCTAGCCGTCTCCTAGAACCGGCTGAGCGCAATTATACCACCACCGAGCGAGAGGCTCTTGCCGTCGTTTGGGCGGTGACGAAATTCAGAGGCTACATTGAAGGGTCAGAAGTAGTAGTTAAGTCAGACCATCAGCCGTTGCGTTGGTTGATGAGCCTAAAATCTCCCAGCGGTCGTCTTGCCAGGTGGGCATTGACCCTCCAGGCTTATAATTTACAGATCCAGTACACTCCTGGAAAAGTGAATGTTATCGCTGACGCACTAAGCCGCCCAGCCTGTTGCGAAGAAAACCCAGGTGGTTGCGAGGTATGCTTAGTCACTGTAGATGTGCCACACAGGATGCCTGAAGAAGTGCGCACTAACCAACTAAAGGACCCTGACCTGAAGAATATCGTTGAGGATCTGGAGGCGACCGACGATCCCTTCAGGGGGAGGGGTTGGTCAGAGAGAGGTTACCTAATATCTGATGGTGTCCTGTACAGATGTGCACCTGACTCTGAAGATGCAGATTCAGCCTGCCTCGTGGTACCTAAACACGAGAGAGAGACCGTGCTCGTAGATTTTCACGACGCCCCTACGGCGGGTCACTTCGGTGCCGAACGTACCCTGCAGCGCATCAGAGCCAGATACTTCTGGCCAGGAATGAAATCATTCGTCACCGACTACATCAAACGCTGTACTGCTTGCCAGCGATACAAGATCGACAATAGGAAACCTACAGGGCTACTCCAAACTCCTGCAACGAACCGACGTTTTGAAGTTGTTTCCGTCGATTTATTCGGACCTCTACCCAAAACTTCGAAAGGTAACCGTTGGATTTTAATTCTCGAGGATACTTGTTCCCATTGGGTTGAGCTGTTCGCGTTAGAGAACGCCACCAGCGTAGAGTGCGCTGAGACTTTAATAGCTGAAGTCTTCATGAGGTTTGGAGTTCCACGTAGGATGATCAGCGACAATGGGGTTCAATTCGTTGCCGAAGTGATGCAGCAGGTTTGTCACGTGATGGGTATCAAACAGTCCTTGACACCGCTGTATCACCCAGAAGCGAACCCCGTAGAACGAAAAAACCGTGACCTAAAGCCTCAGTTAGCCATTCTTGTTGGAAAGGATCACGCGTCTTGGGATACTCACCTTGCTGCCATAAGGTTCGCGATGAATTCCGCTATTACAGCGAGTACTGGATTCTCACCCGCTTTCCTTACCTTTGGGAGGGAGATGCGCGCGCCATCGGATGTCATAGGGGATATGAAGACCATCGTTGAGAGCGACAACTTCGTGCATAACATCACACCTCACTTGCGTAAGTTGGCGACGGTGCTTCTCGACGCCAGAGATGTCCAAGAACGTAACCAGGCTGTGCAGAAGAAGTACGCTGACGAAGGCAGACGCGCACCTCCTGATTACAAGGTAGGTGACCTTGTTCTATTGAAGACACAAGGAATGAATGATGTGAGCCCTGGACAGTCTGCGAAATTCATACCTCGGAGGGACGGCCCATACCGCATCCGCGAAGTAGTTAGCCCCACTACTTACCTGATAGAGGGAGTCACTAAAGGTGAGCATGTTGGACGGTATCATGTTTCCCATTTGACCCCATTCATCGGTGACGTTGAGACCCCGGTTAGAGAGAAGCGCAGACGTGGTAGACCCCGTAGATACGATTGCTAGCCCGAACGCGAGGGCGCTATGTTCGAACTAGAGGGGGAGTGTGTAGCATTTGCATAAGCGCGCCCCGCAACAAAGTTACAGCGCGCGTACGCCGCCGGTACAATGTTAAGCGTCTCGCCCCCGCGACCCCGCGCAGCCCGCGCGGCTACGGCTAGTCGGCCCTCACGCGCGCGCATGGTAACAGGTGCCGCGCCGCACGTACAACATACCTACCAGAACTGTACAATAACATTATATTGTGTAACGTGCTTAATTATATGTATTACCTACTGAGTATTATATTTGTGTCGCCAGATTCAGAGTGTTTCATTAAATAATCGCCTGCCGTAAGCCACCACCATTACATTTATTATTTTATTTTGTTTTTTATTATTATTGGTTACATTTTTGGGGAGTGTGCGACGGAATTGCATAACTTAATTCCGCCAAGCCCGTTCCACCATCGGACCACAAGACGTACGGCGGTGTGCCACCGGTACATGGAGGACATCCCACCTATACGCACAAAACGTTTAGGGAATACATTCATTGTGCGTACAGCTAAGAAGTGGAATTTCCTGCCTGAGTCTGTGTTTCCTGATAGCTACAACCTGGGAGTCTTTAAGTCAAGAGTGAATAGGTTACTTCTAGGCAAGCGTGCTCCACCTTAGACCGCATCATCGCTTAACATCAGGTGAGATAGCGGTCAAACGTACCTACACCTATGAATATTAAAAAATATATATATATATATAATCGGAATAGAGTTCGTTTTAAAACAAAGAGCACTTTGATATGTGAAGTATTGAGCCATCACCATAATACATAATTATAATTATATTAGCTACATAAGTACAATATGTCGGCTACATGACAACACATCTAGCCAACTGCACGGTTCCGAATATCAGACTGCACGTTGAATAGTTCATTCAGGGAGCTTCCATACAAAATAATTTCCAATAGATGGGTAAAAACCAAAATTTTGACGCATTTACCGAATTAAAATTGTCCCAACCATTTTTCTTAAAAACTATGCCTGATAGAATTTTGCGACAATTAATATTGAATTAAATGGTTATTTGTCCAGTATGCCAAAGGTCCAAACAAATAGCAGAGTAATTTAAATAATTTCACCAAAAACGGGAACAAATTGTGTAAAAAATGGCATGACAATTTTTGAGGGTGAACTTTGAGGATTTTTTTGAACAAGTTGTATGTAACTTAAAGGCTGAATATCACATTCTACAGTAATAGCATTATAATCGGCAACACTTTTCACATAGACGGTGTAAGGAAAGAACCGCAATGATATGCTTTTTTACTGCTTTTGTTATTTATTCTGATTTTAAACAATTGTGCAACTTATTTTGTGCAACCGTTTTTATTGACAGTTCCTATAGAATTGAAACAAGATACGATTTCGTTTTCGAGAACTAGCAACGCTGTCCATAATTGTCTATGGCAGATTAGCATAACGGCTATAATAAGCCATTCGCGATGTCAAACTCATAGTGATTCAGCGTGGTCAGAAATATTTTAGCAGGATTTTCGACGATTTTTAAAGTAAGTGTTGTGTTTTAATTATGACTTATAGTGCTCTATACTCCATTTACTATAGCATTAGACAGAAGTTAAAAAAGGCTCTTTTAGGTGCACACTTTGCAATAAAATTACAACAAACTTTATTACAGTCAAGATTGATGTGGAGTTTATTATAATCAATTTATATAATAGCTGTCACACTTAATTGTACTTAATTAACCTATCTACCTTCTGAAATTACAAGGCTTTTATTTAATATTGTTTAGATTTAACATTCTATATTGTCGTGTTGATGTTTAAAATCTAAAAGAAGCAGAGGTGGACAGACCGGGAACGTTTTTTACGTCACTATAATTCTACCAAATCTAAAATGTTACGTATTCCCTTCATAAGTTATGGAAGCACGTGTTTTGTTTATTTTGTCGGTTTATGCTATCAACCATCCGTCAATTTGCGTAAATTTTCTGCAGTTGTCAATTGTGTTGTCGCTTGTGAATACTTGTGAATGCTACGCCTTTTCTCGTTGTTATTGCTGAATTTTCGTGATTTTGTTGTTAGTTGTTACTGTTTTTCTTTTGTTACCTATTTGTTTTGTTATCTTTTTAATTGTTAGTTTTGTGTTGTTTGTACAAACTGGTACGTTTTGTGGAACTATGGATCCCGATGCAGGCCCGAGTGGCATGCAAGCGCAACATGCACACTCTGAAACTGCTGGTAGCGCTGATCAATGTCAACAGCGAAAAAGACGTGGCCCCAACGTTGACCATGAGGATAAAATATTGTCTCCCAAGAAAAGTAGAATTAAACAAACACCGCTTCGTTCTACAGAAAAAAGAACAGTGATTAATATTTACAAAGATGTTAAGGAGTCCTTGCCCGAAGGTGCTGCTGCTTATAAAACGCAGTTAGTTAAAAAAACTGCAGAAATTGCAGGTAAGGATTTAAATTACTAGAAAGGTACCATCATCATCATCATCATCTTCCTGCCTTTATCCTAAGTTACTTGGGGTCGGCGCAACACGTTTTTTTTTATTCCACTTCGTCCTGTCACTTGTCTCACTATCATTTACCCCCTTTTCTTTCATATTCACTCCTCACACAATCCATCCATCTATTTTTTTGCATTGTGAGATAATAAATATACATTACTAATCTTATTTTGTAGGCATATCTCGTGCAACAGTCTATAATATACTCAAAGAGTATAATAAAGAAGGTCGCCTGCAATCACCCCCTCCTCGCCAACAGAAACATTCAAAATTCGAAGAGTATGATGATATTACATTTAGTGGAATACGAAGACTTTTTTCTTTGATAATGAGTTACCAACGTTGAACAAGATTCTGGAAGCTGTTAATAGCGATGAGTCTCTACCTGATTTTAAAAGAAGCACTTTATACAAATTAATAAAAAACAAATTAAAATTTACTTACATTAAAAGAAGTAGAAAAAATGCCCTAATTGATAAACAAGAGATTGTATTATGGAGGGTGAAATATCTCCATGAAATTAAGAGATTAAGGAACGAAGGGAAAAAAATATATTATTTAGATGAGACTTGGCTAAATGAAGGTACAGTTCTGCTAATATTTTTAAGTCATTTTGCACGAAGTCGAAGATAGTTGTTCCGGATATGGCTGTTTGTGTGTGTGATAATGTGTGTTTGTAAAACGCTCCCACAATACAAGACAAATCTTAGTGTGGGGGCATGCTTGCCTTTACATAAATTCGTAAACCTCCTTTATGTTACATTGATACAGTGAATTAGTATTTTTAGTTGAACATAAGTCGATGTAATATTGTATTAACATCTATAACTTTTTTATACGTACAGGACACACCAAAAGCAAGGTATGGCAAGATAGTACTATAAAGTCTTCAAAGGAAGCACACCGGGCAGGTTTATCTACTGGTTTAAAGAACCCAACTGGAAAAGGAAAACGGCTTATCATTGGCCATATTGGTAAGACATGATTTAAATGTATTTTTTTATTTATCACTATGGATGACTTACAGCTAATACAAACAAAATAAATAATGGCATGTGAGACTGGAAGCCAATTCTCTTTCACCAGTACACCAGTACAGAATAAATTCATTTCCTTTTATTTTATTTCACAGGATCAACAGATGGGTTTTTAATGGATGGCGAATTAATATTTGAAGCCAAAAAGGGTGATGGAGACTACCATTCTGAAATGGATGCACACAATTTTGAAAAGTGGTTCAAATTAATACTAACAAAAATTGAAAGTGATGCTGTTATTGTTATGGATAATGCGCCATATCATTCGAGGAAAGTGGAGAAGTTGCCAACTACAGCCACATGAAAGGCAGATATTCAGGAGTGGCTTAAAACCAAAAATATTCATTTTGATGAAAAAGACTTAAGGGCCACTTTATTAGAAAAAGTTAAACAAGTACGACATTTGTACCAAAAGTTTGCTGTAGATGAGATGGCTAAAGAAAAAGATATATTAGTATTGCGCCTCCCACCTTACCACTGTGAGCTCAACCCAATAGAATTAGTTTGGGCTCAAATGAAGGGGTATGTAGCCCAAAACAACAAAACTTTTAAATTAAAGGAAGTGAAGCGGTTGCTCCCTCAAGCACTAATAAATATTACTGCAGAGAAATGGCAATCTTGCATTGCTCATACAATTAAAGAAGAGGAAAGGTTTTGCCAACTTGATGGTATAATGGATAATGTTGTAGAAAGGTTCATTATTAACGTTGGTGAAACTTCATCATCATCATCATCATCAGAGGATGATGAATAACAGGATAATAAAATTCATAAATTCTCAATTTACGCTTTTGTCTCTAGAAAATGTTTTTACTGTTGGTAGTGTATTTTTTTAATCCTCTGACATTCTAAATTATTATATTTGTTTTGTGAAGTTTGTGAAAACAATAATGAACGTCATGCCATTGTGATAGTTGTTTTTTAATAAACTGATTGTTACTAAAAATTGTTTCATTTCATGTACCTATTCAAGCCTTGTGACGAGTAGATCGATAGTAAATGCTTTATTATATGCAAGCCATACATTGTTACAAAAAGCTCACATTATTTATGAAAATTGTTTGAACTCAACTTGAAATAAAAGGTTTCGTACTCCTGCTTCTGCGAGCCTCTTTTTTCTAATGTTATAATAAACAGAGTATAGATACAAAAAAGTATTGGTTATGTGTGCTATTAATTTCAATTCGATTCATATCGTAGTTTCCGAGTAATCAATATTTACTCACTGTGCTACCTCACAATTGTGATACTTTTGTGTTACTTTTGTGTCACCAGTTGAACAATTTCTGTGTTACTACAATTGTGCTACTATTACAAGGTTGGGATACACTTATTACAAAAAATTACTTAACCCAAAAATGATTTTCTAGTAACTCTTTTGAATAAGTATAATCATTAAATTTTAACGAGGCTTAAGTCCACGGCGCGATGGATAATAATAATAATAATAATCCTGAAAAATTTAAATAGCTTTAAATTTTTCAGGATTATCTGTTTTTACAGAAAAAGAATTTAGAAAGGACAAAACAGTTTTACAAAACCAAGACAGCTGATTTGACAGAAGAACGAAGGAAAAAATGAAGACAATCCAATGAACACAGAGATAGATCAAAAGAAACAAACACAGAACAGAACATTTTGTTGTTTTTTTATGTTAAAACCATTATTGTATACCTTTGTACCTATTTTTCTGTTTCCTTTTTTAAACATATTTGTGTGTGTGTGTCTGTTTACATAAATTGTTAAATATATAGATAATCCTTTCATTTTGGTGACTAAATAAAACTTTCTCACGATTATATTTTGCTTTTATTCCGTCTAACTTATTTTTCTGTATGTTCTAAATTTGTGTCTAATTTTCTATTTTAATAAACTACATACACAGATAAAACCGTTGATGTAACCTCAACCTTATGGTTTTGTGCTACCATTTTGAGCCACTATTGTGTCATTGTGTTGTAAATATTTGTGCGACTTTTGTATCACTATCGCACAACATTTTGTGCCACTATTGTGTCATTTGTGTCAATATTTTGGACTTCACCCAGATATAACAAAAGCCCTTTTGGTTGATTGAAAGTCTACAGGTGCTCCCACATTAAGAGCATCCGCCTTAGGGTACCTGTCCATTGAATAATCCCAATCTATTCCAATAGCCGACTCGCACTCAATACACGATCTCGCACTCAACTACATACCCTATCCCTGCATACAGACGCTTACCCACACATCGCACACAAACGCACGATTTAATATCCTCCTTTGCACTAAATACCCTGACTGCAACTAAGATTCAGGACCGACATAGTTTAGGAGACTAGGTTATCTGTGTAGATTTACGTAGATATCTAAGTTTTTTTTTATTTGAGATGGGTTTGCTCTTGACTTTCGTCTTGGTCAAAGATGACAGAGACAAAGTCTACGATGGAGCGAGCTTACCCAGAAGGAGCCCGTTTACTCTAGCTTTGAAGAGATATTTTTTACATCTGTATAAATCATGTGTGTATCAATAAACTATTATTTATTTATTTTATTCCGACGGGACACTCCGCTTCGTTACTTCGTTTCTCAGCTCCGAACGAGGCCCGAGGCAGCGGAGCGTAGAAACGTAGAAATTTTAACCAATCCCATCTAACTGTAGGCTACTGAGATTTCCTATTAACCAATTAGTAAAATTCTATGAATTGGAGCAGCATTTTCATTAGAATCAGCTGATCAAGAAACTAATTGATATTAAACAGAATAATCTTCAATCGCATCTCGCAAAAAGAAGTACCTTTGCCGGTATTTATTTACGAGTCGATTATCACACGAAAGGTTCCGTACCATAAAACGAAAAAAAACACTTTTCTGTATAGGAAGGAGCTCCTTTTAATTTTAAATTTAGTTAATTTTTTTGTTGTTATAGCGGTGCAGAAATACGCAACTCTAAAAAATTAAACTGTCTACCTATTACGGTTCTTGAGATACAGCCCGCTGACAGGCAGACGGACGGCCAGCAGAGGCTTATAATAATAGGGTACCGTTGGTTACCAGAAAAGTTAAAAGAAAAGTCTAGTTGAAAAGGCAAATGGGAGCCCTACAAGCTCAATGATCGAACAAACAATCACAACAATAGAAAATAACAGTTCGCACAATAAGTCCGCACTCAGGCTACACAAAGGAGTTGATTTCAATGGGCCAGGCCAGCATTGGCCAGCATGGCCCATGTAATCGGTATGGCGGCACGTCCCTATACAATTGTTTCGTCCCTATTGGGCTATGCAGTTCGGTTTTATGGTTCTGGTTCGATAGAAGTGAGATTGGAGTGTTGTTAGAATTTTGGATTTTGGAAACTTGGTAGAGTATGGGTATTGATTGTTAGCAAGGGTGAGCGTTTCTGAAAATATTTTTTTGTTAGGCGACTGTGACGAAGCCTGAACGGTAGACAAAGTTTATAGGAAAAATCTAATTCCGCTGACGATAATCCCACATTGACACCTTAGTATGTAAATTGTAAATTCTAAGTTCTTTTGAAGGTAACTACGCTCCAACCTACGGAGTCGCTACGAATATGAAAAACTAGCTGACCGGCGCAACTTCGTCTGCGTCACATTTTCCATTAATGCTCCGCTCCTTTTTGTCTTAGCGTCATGATATATAGCCTATAACCTTCCTCGATAAATGGGCTATCTAACCCTGAAAGAATTTTTCAAATCGGACCAGCAGTTCCTGAGATTAGCGCGTTCAAAAAAACAAAAAAACAAATTCTTCTGCTTTATAATGTTAGTATAGATTATTATACATAGTACAGATAACCTTAAAAAATGCTAATAAGTAACAAGCTATTTATCTCAAACTGACTGTCACGAGAGTGTTTTGAATTAAATCAGGCAGGTCTATTCTGTAATAAACATCTTACCGTGAAAGTTTATGTGGAGTGAGATACAAATGAGCTACCATTTCAACATAATTTTGTGAATGGTTTGCTGGTGAGATTTTAAAGAACAGCTCTACAAGTCAATTTGTACTTATTAGAACTTAAACGCTGAAAATCACAGAACGTTACCCGATGTGTTTGAGTTTTCAAAAGACCTATCCATTTCGAAAACGTTCTAATTTCATTCAATTAAGAACCAAGTTGCATAATCCAGGACATGTCCAGTCGTGGACAGTGATACGCAGAGTTGATTGAAGCAACGAGCTGCCCAGTCGTTGTACGCTGTTGTTCGAAGTTCGGAGAGACGAAGTTCGCTTTGTAAGTAATCAACGGCAGATTGCCAGTTAGTTTGGCCTTGACAGTCGTTACTGTAGGAATATCGAGCCCGACACCTGGTTTTGAACGATTCTAATGACTACGAGTTGGAAATTTACCTTCACAGACCTATGGACAAGTCTAAAGCTAGTTGAAGCTTGTGTGAGCCTGTCGGAACTTGTCTCTCCGATTAAGAAAAAATCGTTTACTTTCCTATCAAATTCAAAACCTATTCTATATTTGCATGACCTCTTAAACAAAAACTAGATAACTATTTTTCTGCCAGCATGTACGAAGGTTGCAAGATATGACAAGAGTGCTACAAAGGAAATTATGTCACTTTATTGATCTCAAGGCATATTATTGCACTGAATTTCATTTCAATTATTGCAATAATGACTTGTTAGCGTGACATATTATTTGATGCTTTCGTGCAGGTGCTGTGAAAGAATATTAAATCCTCTCTTATCTTATCAAACATCTTATTCCTACTTTTCTGAGCGACTACATTCGAGCTATAAAACGCACGCTCTGATGTAAAATAAAAAAAGAAGTTATATATTTCTTAACTTTAAGTGCAGTTAGTCAGTACGCGACTACTCTCAGGTCAAGTTTAGTATTTTTCTTCTTGTGTTCTTAATAAAATAATACATCAAATAAAGTTTATTCGAAGTAAAGTAAAAGAAAGGGTTTATTCGTAGTATAGACTTGAACTTGGTCTAAGCACCGAACATTTTTTTAAGCAGCGAATTAATGCTTTGGGTCGATAAGCTAGTTGAATCATTCAATTTAACATGTAAACTTCATGTAGAATTTGCCAATGGAACCTAATTATTTAACGATACTTTAATACCTACATCAAAAGAGAAATTGTTATTGTTAAGAAAATAAGCTGTCGAACTATCCTTCGCATAGCTAGCCACTGGTAATGAAAAATAAAAGAACTAATTTCAATAAAACCCAAAACCTACCCTTATAAGTTCAAAAGTAAACAGAACAACTCTCCCAGTTTTAGAAAATTTTCATTAAAAAAGTTATCCAAAATTTTGTTTATCTTACTACTTTCCCAAACTCTGAGCCGCATAGTTTCGAAGTTGGTACATGACTTCACCTAACTTTACTAAGGTATCAGCACCCTTCGATGGCCGACAAAACATCTGAAGGAGCCATTGAAAACGTGCACATTGGTCGTAGGACTGATCGAAATAAGTCGATATTTTTTTTTTGTCGATGGCCTCTCGCATCTTTTGACTCTATAAAGCCATAGCTACTTAACCGGACTTTCCTGTGGCGGCCTAGGTGAATTTAAGGCCCCCAGCCAGGGCAATATAAGTCGATGTATTTCGAACGATGATTTTATATCGATGCTAGCTGAACTGCGCAACTTTGTCTACGTCAAATTTTTCATTCACTCCTATTGGTCGTAGCGCGATGTTATATAGTCTTTCTCAAAAAATGGGCTATCTAGCACTAAAATTATTTTTCAATTCGAGCCACTAGTTTCTGAGATTAGAGCGTTTAACCAAACAAACAATCTCTTCAGCTTTATAATTTTGGTATAGATCAGATAACAGTTTTTAAGGTTATTAGTTAAAAACTTTTTAGTAGTTTTTTTTACAGTAACTCAGTGTCCAATTTCACGTTAGTTTATGTCCGATCTTCTGAATGCGTTTAAAATTCAGACCCTTTGTCCGATTTTGAAAGACAACGTTGCACAACGCGATCCTGAGAAAAAGGGTTGAAAGATTCACGGACAGACAGACAGAGGGCGGAAGGGCGGACGATTAAATTAAAATAATAGGTGAGGCAGTGGTCAAACGTATGCCTACCAATAGTAAAAAAAAACTTTGAGTTACGGAACCCTATCAAGTAAAATGTATTTTTTTCTGGTTATTTTTCGACTCTTTTAATTCTTTTTTGTTAATCGATAATTAAATCTTATTATTTGTCCTTCCCTACGTCGTTGACCGGCAAAAGGTTTGAAGTATCAAATACGTGCACATTGCCTTAGTTTATTCACGGCACGTGACGTTTTGTAATCTAAGTTCGGGTCATCGATTGGACCTTTTGTAGGCTGCTGAAGTGCCTCCCTGTAAAGTGAGAAGGTTTGTAGAGGTATTTGCCTTCACGTGTCCTGATTTAGAAAAGGTTTGATACCATTTGGTAGTATGGGTCTTTAGATAAGAATTCAGATTCGAAAGTTAGTTTTTTATTAATTTATTTATTACTAGCTTCTGCCAGCGGCTTCGCCCGCGTAATCCCTAGGGAACATATTCCCGGGATGAAAAGTAGCTTATGTGCTATTCCAGACTATAATCTATCTTTGTTCTAAATTTCATTAAGATCCGTTAAGCCGTTCTGGCGTGATTGAGTAACAAACAACCAAACTTTCACATTTATAATATTACTCGTTTGGTGTAAAGCGAAATTATAACCATCTTCCCCTCGACATTATTTGTACCAAGTTTCATTAACATCCGTCGAGTAGTTTTTGTTTCTATAACGGTTATACAGACAGACAGACAGACAGACAGAGCGACAGACAGACAGACAAAAATTGCACTGATTGTATTTTTGGCATCAGTATCGATCCCTAATCACCCCCTGATAGTTATTTTGGAAATATATTTCATGTACAGAATTGACCTCTCTACAGATTTATTATAAGTATAGATAGATAGATATAGATATAGATAGATGGCACTTCAACAACAAAGTCACAGAAACATTTTAACATTAAAAGATCCATAAATTAGTAAGTACTATCATTTATAGGTGTGCACAGCTTTTACCATATACCGCGTGTATCTGACATCGACGCACAAACGATTTCCATGGGTCCAGGGCATGATTCTGGAAAACCCAGTGTTGGAGTTTTTCGTCGGTTCTTTTCTCATTTTTTCATTTTTTTCAAGTTACCACAAATAGGTATCAGCTCAGCTGAGCTGATATCTATTTGTGGTTTTATTCAGATTGCTCTTTTTAGTGAAAGTAGTTAATTAATCATTTTTTTATTAAAAATCTCATTGGGTTAGGTCAGAATAACGATTATGAGCTGTCTAAAGTAAAAAAACCCTTGAAAAAAATGAAAAAATGAGAAAAACGCCGACGAAAAATTTTAAGTCTAGGGTGTCCAGAATCATGCCCTGGACCCATGGAAATCGTTTGTGCGTCGATGTCAGATAGGTACTCGCGGTATTATGTGATACAATGTTAATTTAAGTTTGTACACAGAGCATTGTAGGATCGCAAGCTCGTTAGTTAGGTTACATTCAATTATATTACATGATCAACTTGAGGGTTTTTGTTCTATCTCAAAATTCCATCATCCCGAGATGTCAGCCGTTTGACAATACTACAATAGCATGACAGCAACAGCTCAATAGCACCGAAACAGCAATATAAACTCACTAGCTGGCCCGTGCAACGTCGCCTGCGTAACATTTTTCATTACTGCTCCATTCCTATTGGTCTTAGCGTGATGATATATAGCCTATAACCTTCCGCGATAAATGGGCTATCTAACACTGAAAGAATTTTTCAAATCGGACCAGGCGTTCTTGAGATTAGCGCGTTCAACCAAACAAACAAACAAACAAACTCTTCTGCTTTATAATATTAGTATAGATAATATAGTATAGATTTTCGAACAAACTAAAAGACGTGAATCTAAAAGCTTGTCTAAAATTTGTCAGAAAATCGAATTCACCTTTCACAAAAGTGAAAACAAACTTGTACAAGCAGTAGTAGGTAAGTTCTCTGATTTTACGGACTACTTTGTTTGTATTTTGTGTGTTGTTGTGTTCATAAAAATGTTTGCGGGTCGAGTGGTTCTACGATCGCTGTGCCTGTATAGAGAGAAAGGCTGTAATAGCACTCGTACGAAGGCAGTTGTGTGGTTACGGTGATAGAAGGTAGCGGGGCGGTGAGAGGTAGCGGATTGATAACGATACAATATTTTATTGGATTTTGAAAAGTAAGTTGAGAAACTATTAGCCTGTCTAGGGTAGATACGTGCAAAGAATTTATACCGTCTTGATGATTTTACGGACCACGGTGTATACTACTTTGTTTGTATTTTATGTGTTGTTGTGTTCATAAAAATGTTTGCTAGACGAGTGGATCTACGATTGCTGTATAGAGGGAGGAGGCTGTAATAGCACTCGTACGAAGGATGTTAGTGATGTGTTCACTTTGATAGGAGGTAGCGGGGCAGTGAGAGTTAGCGGATAAATACTGATACAGTTTTGTAGTTTAACAGCCTCCGTGGTCAAGTGGTTTAGGCGCGTTCATATAAATGTTTGTGGGACGAGTGTTTCTACGATCGCTGTATGGAAAGGGAAGGGGCTGTAAAAGCACTCGTATTGTGGTGTGTAAGGATGTTAGTGGTGAGGTTATGGTGATAAGAGGTAGTAGAGGTGAGAGATAGCGGTCGACATTTTTGAAGTGAGATGTGAAATGTGTTGAAATGCTAGTAGCCTGTCTAAGTACGCAGGCGGTATCTAGATACAAGCAAGAGCTTTTTCTTTGCTAACGGAAAGTTCATAATTATTACCCAAAGTGTCCAACTTGGGAACGTCGAGACGCAAATGTCATAAAACGGACTAAAGTTTGTCGACCTACTACAAATCTAAAACTACCCGTTTGTTCATAGTTAATGCCTTATACCTACTCTCCTGATATAGTAAAGAAACTACGCGACTTTTCGCAACTAAAAGACGCAATCAAGGCTGGCTTATTCGGGCCTTTTGGCATTGATAATCCTCCGCCCGCGACCCGCTTCATGTTCAACACGACGTTACGATATAATACGGACATCGTACGTTCCGGATACGATTTAATTTAATCTAATAATAGAAAATCACGTAGCCCTACTAATTATTAAAGTGTGCCTTCATGGGCAAATCTGAAACAATGAGGAATACACTAAAAGGAGTCTCGAGCCCGATTTAGAAGGAAAGTAAAACTGCATCATTGGATTTTTTATAAATCATTGTTCCTACCCAGAAATCGATCTAGTTCATTTAGAAACAAAAACACACCTAGTATTATTACACCATCCGAAAGCGTAGCTAATAAGGATCAAATTATGGGAAGTAATAATACATGGCAAACTAAAAGAAAGAGCGCATTTTTACCGACTTCATTAACATCTATACTAATATTATAAAGCAGAAGAGTGTGTTTGTTTGTTTGTTTGGTTGAACGCGCTAATCTCAGGAACTACTGGTCCGATTTGAAAAAATCTTTCAGTGTTAGATAGCCCATTTATCGAGGAAGGCTATATCATCACGCTAAGACCGGAGCAGAGCAGCGGAGCAGTAATGAAAAAATGTTACGCAGACGACGTTGCACGGGTCAGCTAGTAATATATAACCTACATACGTCGGAAACCAGTGCACGGATCCAAATGGACATTTCCTATGAAAAGAACCGGCAAGAAATCACACAGTTACGCTTTCAAAATATTTTTTACAATGTTTGCACATTGCCTACAATAGCAAGTCCCCAACACGTGCTTTGAAAAGAAAAACAAAGCTCAACTTCCCGTTAATCGCTACATCTCATCACCAAGCTCTCTCCCAATTACTTTAAGTCGTAACAAGATTCTGCGGCAGTTCCTAACAGTACGCTCTATAACATTCAGGCACACAATGTTCGGATGTAAACCTCTTTTCAAATCAAACCTATACAGATATTCGAATTCGAAAAGGCTTTCACGCGGGACAAGGAAATTGTATTTGATATACTGTTTTTATTTGTTTTATGTTTCATTATTAATTTGATATCCTACACTGGCAATTTTTGAGATGGGTCTATGATACCCCATATGGCCAGATTGCTTCTACAGCGAAAAAGAAAAAAGCACATAAGGAAATGTTCGGACGGCACAATCTTTAATATTTAAATCTAAGTATATGCTTGCAGTGGTGTAATTTTGAAGAAAAATAATTCTGTGTTAATGTTCTCGGTGCCGGTAAAAATAACTCTCAGTACCTACCTACACTTCGCTCAGTTTTGCTACAAGTCAATTAATCGCAGTCTTCTAATCTTCAACTTTAATTGAGTGGTTACGATTCGGTCTCGGAATTTAATACACGGAGGGAAATTTTTAATTGCACCTCTATTTAAAATTCAAGAAAACTAAATCTCCCAACTAATTACCCACTGTATAACAAAAATACTGATTTGCACACTAAATTACGACGACACTAAATAATGACGGTCAACGTCAGAGGCACCCCAAGGTTCGGTTAGTTAGGTTCCTTTAAACCCTGCAAACAGAAATAGGAGACCCGCGCAGCGGGGCTCCGTCGACCTGCTGACGGAAACGCTAACCCTAGACGGTCGACGTCACTGGGAGTTAGATAATTTTCAGTTAACAGATAGTCATTCAGTAAAACAGTTTAGCTATATAGATCAAATAGTAGGTATAATAGATTTGATTTATTTGATGAGCTTTAGTGTGCAAATCAGTATTTTTGGTGGTAACTTCGAATATTTGAATAGAAAACAATTGGATTTACAGTTGTAGGATTAAATACTTTACCCTTTAATAAAGGACAGTTTTAAAATTATGTGCACTAGATGGCAGCACTGAGACGTTAGTCTACGTATATGTACTTATAGCGTTTATATCTTTCGTCATTATAAAATTAAGGAGATACCTTTGGTTTATGGCCGCTTTTCGTTTTAGCGTACTTTGTCAGGTTCTTAGAACAGGAATCTGAAATTGTGGTATGTGTTTTTGACTATATGATCTAGTATCCAACTGAAGGAATACACGATACGAAGAAATTTTCTCGATAGAAAAAAATACAAAGTTCGATTCCTTTTCCTTATTTTTTTAATTTAAAAGTTACTTAATATATAGAATAACCTTATCGAGGTTTCAACTGAGAAGATTATAATTTAATTAATTAATAATACTTTTATGTTATCAAATCCGAAAATTTGCTAGTAGTTTAACACTTTAAAGTTTAATTTAATGATAAAAAAACTGTCTGAACCAAGTCATTGTGTATACTTATGACCTTGATCAATATACAACGTAATATTTTTCTAACCGCACCAACTTTTGAATTAGGTATGTATAAAATTTGTATGAAATGAAAGAGCAAATACACAATGAGGTACAACGTCGTTGGGTGTTCCTACCTGAAGGAGACGATCGACTCGTTTTCCAGCAAATGATTAGCAACGGCTTGAAGAAAATAGCGACTCCAATCATCACCTTCATTTGTATACAGATACACCAAAGAATAGTCATTGGTATACACGCACAGGATCCTCCAATGTTTTCACCTCACAAAGCAATATTGGGTAAACATTTTATTTTCTGTATTGGGGATTCTGCTTTTACAACGGTAATTTCACATTTTATCTCAAGACACACGCTAAAATATTTTTATTTTTTTATTTTAGGATTGAAAAAATTCAAACATAAACATGTCAAGAATGAAATTAAATGTCTAAGGTTACAAGCCTAGTAAATACTAGCTTTATCCCCCGACTTGTCTGCGTGGGTTTCAGAAGATTCAGTCCAATAAATGAAAATTCTGTAAAAGGCAAGTTAAGAGAGTTGTTAAGTCAAGAGTGAATAGGTTACTTCTACGCAAGTGTGCTCCATCTTAGACCGCATCATCGCTTACCATCAGGTGAGATAGTGGTCAAATGTATGCCTATCAATAGTAAAAAAAATGTAATCCTACTATTTTTTTACTTTCTCTAGTCCCTGGAGACTCGATCCTTTGGTAGGCGTACGAGGGGCCGAAACCAACTCACAGAGGCCCCGTTAGACATTTCAAATGTAATGGGGCACCAACCGGCGATTATCCCTGTATGCACTGTGAAAGTATTCCCAAGGACAATCCCCGGTTGGAGCAGTACTATTGCAGAATATGGAAACAAAAGATGAAACGCTTTGGGTTTGGGTGGTTTAGTTAAACCTACTAATATTATTAATCTAAATCAATATTATGTGGTAATAGTTCTTAGCCCCAATTTAACTTCACCATGATTTTAACCTTCTGATATTTGGCGAGTCTTTACCCCTCACTATTCCAGCCTTACTTCACGTACCACAGACATATTTTCCGTCATTTCAAAGCCTTACGTTCACTATGCAGAATTTTTAACTTCTCATTAGACATCGTCTACAGAACAGTATGTCATTCAAGTGTTGATAGCCTTGTCATAAAGTCAGCAAAGAAAATATACATTATTTGTTAAATTTGGCCCCGGATTTGGTATGCCGCAAATAACAACAGCGACGTGCCGCATACAATAGCAGCGGCGCTCATGTATACCTCCGATGGAATTTTACTGAACCCATTTAGGTTCTTGGGTATAGGTAATTGGTAAGTATTTAACTAACATAAATGATAAGGCACTTGTCTCACGGCCGGCGAGGAAGCGATTAGCTGTAGACTATTAATTGCTCGCTGAAGAAAGGGACAAAAGATATAGAACTAGTGTGAGTAAAAGAGACATTCATATATAGATGGCTGTTCATAATGCTGGCGAGCCGGCTCTTACCACTAGTAAATCACAGCGACAAGAGCTCACCAACCAGCTATCATTTGTACTTATATTTATAGTGCGGGCCGGAGCGGGTGTTGCCCGTAATCGCCCATCGCACAAAGGCACTCACTTAAAGCCGAGCGTCTAAACTATCGAAACTTTTCACTCGCTACTCGCTGCTCGCAAACTCCTTTCGATTTTCAAGCTTTACTCGCTACTCGCTGATCGTTGGCGGTGTGACAAGTTAAAATATATTCATAGCAATTTTTTTTTTTCACTACGAAACCTTCTCAGGAAATACACGGTTTCTGAGGAAAAGTATACGTGAGTGAAGGGACGGCAAAAACTACTTATCATTTCATTCGTTTCCATAATATACATATTTCAATATGATAAGCTGATTTATTTACAACTGGTCCACTCCGCAACTGGCGACATAGGTCTCGTGAAATCCACACGCTTTTGTTTTACTACGGAATCCTACGAGTCCGTGTTCAATTCGCGTCAACTGAGCACGCCTTTGTGATCAAGTGGCGCTGGGTAAGGTTTAACAAAATCGTGTGCAGTTACACTTTTTTGACTTGACTCTTAGACTCTTTGAGTTGGACTTGTGGGCACCACGACTCGGACAGGTTAGGTTAGAAGGGAACTACTCAGAAGTAGGAGCCCCGCCAAGCGGGGCTCCGTCGACTGGGCCTCCGGACTGAATATAAAACTTTTTGAGGTCTAGGTTGTGTTCAATTCAATTGCACACTATTTTGTAAAACTTCTTTTAACGTTGCTTGATCGCAAAAGCGTGCTCAGTTGACGCGAATTGAACACGGGCTCGTAGAATTCCGTAGTAAAACAAAAGCGTGTTGATTTCGCGAGACCGGTGTCGCCAGTTGAACACGGAAAGGGAAATACGCGTCCACTCCATACCTCCCGAGTGCTAAAAAGTCTCTATACTATCTCTATCGCACAATTGTGGCCATAATCTTAAAAAGTCTATTGAACTAGTCGATTAGTTTTCACAATAATTTGGGGACATACAATACATGATTTAATTTACCAACGACTGTAAAAAATAAATATGAATTGTCTGCGTTCACTATTTTATTTTATTCTACGTCTAAAAACATTGTCTAAAAGAGTGCTGTTATTTGTTAATATTTTGACAGAAGAAGTTTATGAAGATTATGTGCGACCAACAGTGAAATCGGTTTGAATTAATTTGATGTATTGGCGCTAGGTTCGCTATTTCGAACTTTCCAAGTAGAAGAATGCGGGGACCGCGCGTGACGCGCGATGCATAGAGTACTACTTTAATACTGGCGCGATGCAATATGTCGAAATAGCCTTGATTGGCCTCGATTTCCATACATTTTTGACAGATTGCGAACGACATGCGAATGCCAAAGAAATTTAAAAATTAGTAGAATTGGCGCTGTAGATACATCTATAAATATCCTCTATGGCCTCAAGGCACAGTAGCGAGAACTCTCGAGCATTCTCGCGAAATCGTGCCCCTTCTCACGGGACCACGCGAAATTGATGCTTAATTTCGCGAGAGAGAATTGAACCTTAAAGATATTACGTTTTATTTATTTATTTATTTCAATTTCAGTTAAAATACAGTTGAAATGATGGAGTTATACTAATTATGCTAACAGTGCAGTATCAGTTTATCAGCGGGTCCCAAACTAGGCGCAGCCTGTGTCTTGGTGACCCAAACAACTCAGAAAAACAAAATTTTCCATGCAAGATGCGGCCTGCTAGCGCTACGTGACAATTTGTTACAAAGAAAAAGAACTCTAAAATAAAAATAAAACTAGCACAAACAGAGCTACATAGATTGCAGAACAGCAGTTGATGTGAGTAAATGTGAGGTGTAAGTGAGGGTGTGAGTTTTGTAGGTGTTAAGTTGTCCAACGAAGTAGATTTTCGGTATCTTCGTAACTCCGGTCCAATAGCCATTTTTTTAGTTTAGTTTTGGCCTCAGAGGGCTCATTTGGTATACCTATTTAAACTTTTACTAACAGCATTGAAAACACGAACGGGCAGCAACGCTGAAAGCCGGGTCGCAAATAAGGTTTTTGTTTTTGAAAGGTGGATTCTGTCAGGCAATTTCCTACCCCTTTTACTGCAACCAGATCGTACCGTCTTGTCTTTGACTAATTTTAATAAAGACTCCAGGGCGAAAAGCTGTCGCACACGCAAAACCCCAGCTTCCCTGTAGAGTTCATCGGTGGGGAATCGCCGTGGTTTCCCCAAAAGTACCTTGAGGACAGCGCGTTGAGCTCGTTCCAGCTGTAGCATAAACGTCCTAGCGGCACCACCCCAGACCCCAACACAGTATTGCAGGACAGATTGGCATAGAGAGGTGAATACCTGGATACAAATATTCTTAGGGGCACTGCCTCGTAAGAGCTTCGCAACGTAGATAAATTTGCGAGTCTTTTTGGCGAGCGAATGGATGTGTGCTTTGAAGGACAGATTTTGATCGATAAGCACGCCAAGATATTTGGTGGTGTCTGCTCTGAATATGACGTTGCAATCACAAACGGAGTCTGGGTTAGGAATCGAAGCCAAGTCACTGCACTTGCTCTTGTGAATTTTCAGTGTATCAGTGTTTGGTCTACTTGATCGGGTGAGGTGAAAGGTCAAAAATGTACTCTTATTAAGATTGAGCGTCAGAAGATTTTGCTCAAGCCAAGCTCTTATGACACTCATCCCTTTCTCAGCCGCCTCCAGAGCCTCTGCCCAAGTCGCTCCATGAAAAATGATGGCTGTGTCATCAGCGTAGCAGATAACGTCCGCCTGTGGTATTTTGAGACGAAGAATGTCATCCATGTACATAATGAAGAGGGTGGGTCCCAAGATACTTCCCTGGGGTACACCGAAAGTAATTGGCAGACTCCCACTGTTGCATTCCCCGACCCTGACAAGTTGAGATCTACCAGACAGGTAACTTCTGAACCACTCCAAGGACAGACCTCTGACACCGAAGGATTCAATTTTTTTGAGAAGTTTGGGAATTGAAACTGTGTCAAATGCCTTGGCAAGGTCAAGGAAGACACCAGCAGTGCGACGTCCCTTATCAATACTTGAAGAGACAAGAGAAGTTAGCAGACTCACAGCTTGCGTAGTAGACTTCCCTCGACGAAAGCCAAACTGCCGCTCGGCGAGAAGGGAATTTTCATCTAAGAAGCTTACCAGGCGGTTGTTGATCAGCTTTTCGAGGATTTTTGAAGTCACGCATAGCAATGAAATTGGTCTGTAATTATCAGGTGTATTCTTGGAACCACTTTTGTAGATAGGCGTGATAACAGCAGTTTTCCAGCAAACTGGGACAGCTCCCGTTTCCATGCTCAGATTGCATATGTGTTTTATGGGTTCAAGAATATATTTTTTAATATTTTTAAGAAGCAGAGGCCGAAATCCATCGAGACCTGGGGCGCCGTCATCCCTGAGGTCGTCTATTATGTTGCTGATTTCTTGATTATCCGTGGGGTACAGAAACAGTGAGTTTTTAGGCGAAATTTTCCTTGGTTCCCCGAGACCATGTCCGTCTCCGGTTCTCAACTGCCCATTCGAGATGTCGGTAGCAAGGTCCAGGTCCCACTGAAGCAAAGTACTTGTTACAAGCGTTTATTGAAAGGTCGGCTGTTGTCTTTATATTTTAACAGTTCTTGGTTGTCGTTGGTTCTTATAGGCACTTGACATATTTGTTTAATAGTCCGCCAGAGTTTTTTAGGGTCTTTGCTGTTTTTTTCCAGTTCTTCTCTGTCATGATCTGCTTTTCGCTGGCGCAGAATTTTATTACAGTAGTTTCTGTATCTTAAATACACGACTTTTAAAACATTATTTTTCGGCTGCTGGCTTGACTGGGCGTGTAGACAGTCTCGATGACGAATACATCTGATAAGTCCGGGCGTTATCCATGGCTTAAGGTTTAATTTAGTACGACTTATTTTTATTTTTGACGTATATTTTTTAACGACGTCTGTCAGTCTCTTGTTAAACAGAAGTACTGCGTCGTCAATATTATTTGTGGAGGTGACTTCCACCCAGTCAAGCTGGCTCACTTCCTGTATCACCTTGGAGTGGTCTGTTACGTATTTGAACCTGCTTTTAGTTTCAACTTTAGGGTTGGAGTAGTTGATTCCGAGCAACACAATGTGGTGATCTGTTACCGAAGCCTCACAGACAACTCCCCGGGCATTAGTACCCTTGATGAAGCCGTGGTCTAAACATGCTTTTCCTCGAGTAGGATGAGTGATAGCTGGCAGCAGCCTGTGTTCGGCCATCAAGCATTGATAAGTGGTTTGGGCGGCATTCACCGAGTCACTTAATAAATCAATGTTGATGTCACCAGTCACAATGATGTTTGGGACATTTTTAATTTTGTCCAAGGTATTATCCAGAGAGTCTAGGAAGCGATCGGTGTTGGTGAATGAAGGCGAGCGGTATATAGCGAGAAGTGTAATTTTACTATGCAGATCGATCTGAAGGCAATTAGCATCGTCAAAAACTGGTTCCGAGACTGACGCGGTCCAGAGATCGCTGACATACACAGTTACTCCCCCACTCTTGTTTATTTTTTTGGATGTGTGACAGCTTTTGTACCCGGGTAGTTGGTGAATTAGAGAGTTCTCATTTAACCAACATTCTGTCAGGACAATGACATCTGGTTGAAAGTCAAGTCGGCCCAACGATGCTTGTAGACTAAGAAAATTTTTTTGCAGACTCCTGATGTTCAAAGTCAGCACCCTGAAATTTAGTTCGCGTAGAAGGTTCCCACATAACTCAAGATCCTCGACAGTGCGGCAAGATATGCTCAGCGTTTCGTCAAACTCGGTTAAGTGGTCGATATTATCCAGAGTCAAAAATTATAATGAGAGTTGAGGATGACAGAAAAAGGTTATGGGCCACACTTTTGCCTGAAATAGTTAGTCCGACATACCAGTGCGAGTTGAGTCGACGGGAGATACCTAAAACGTGAGAATTTGTGAGTGTGAAACTGTGTACTTGAGTCAAAAGATTAACATTTTGAGATGTTGTTAGTGTAGAAACCGATGTCTTGCAAATGAAGCTCTGAAGTAATGTAAAAATACAATATGACTGAGTATAAAAAGGTTTCCAAAAAATATAAGTTGCAAAATAAACCGTGTTTGATCTATGACCCGAAATCATCGTACAGGTATAAGCAAAACGTACATATCCTGAGATTACATGAAAAAAGAGCGTTTCGTGCAACACGTAATCTGAGCAGTAACCATTCTTTACAAACCATACATTACTCCGTCTCGAGACATACAGCGCTATCACAATGCAAATAAATTTAATAGTTCTAGCGAGATTAACTATCACTTCATATTTAGTTTTTTTTTTTTTTTTTTTGGGACAAGCCCGCCACACATTCCCAACCACTGCAACTCCTGAAAGCCAGAATCAACAGTGGCGACCACCAGAAAAACGCCGAGTTAATGAAACCCGACGAGTCCCGGAGAAACGATTCAACTGTCTTGGATCCCGCAACGAAATTAATCAGAAGAGTACAGCGGAGGAGTAGGAAAAATAAATATAATTTCCACTTCCCTCCATATCAAGCAGGAGACAGATTAGAGCTAGGCCAATAGGCACCAAGGGACATATTATACAACTGGGTTAGGCCCAGTTGCCAAGCACCACGGATTATATATTAACATTTAAACTAATGTGTCACTGACTCTGGCAGAGCCACCATCAGGGATTTTCATTTTGAAAACACAAAAAAATTGTCGCTAATTAGTCGAAATTTGTCGCCAAATATCAGAATTTGTCGGTCACTGGTTCAAAAGATATAAGGGTTTATAGGTGGCCGATCTGGAGAGAGTCTCCCCAGCAGGGCCACATTTATATCTCAAAAACTAGGGCACCTAGCAAATATCTCTTTTCTCCCATAATTTGTCGCCAATTAGTCGGAATCAGTCGCCAAATATCAGAGTTTGTCGGTCACTGGTTCAAAAGATACAAGAGTTTATAGGTGGCCGATCTGGAGAGAGTCTCCCCAGCAGGGCCACATTTATATCTCAAAAACTAGGACACCTAGCGAAGATGTGTTTTCTCCCATATTTTGTCGCCAATTAGTCGCAATTTGTCGCAAAGTTACAGATTTAGTCGGTGTGTAATTAAAAAGATATTAAAGAATTCAATTTCCCCATACAGTGGTACAAGCGAGTACAAAATACTTTATGTAGTTTCTAGACAGTATCTATGACGTCTTATGGAGGAATGTTTGTTTCGAATTAAATAAATGTAAACTTATTCTATAATTTCAACCCACCATAGGAAAGCTGTATTCATTACCTATAAACAAATCTACAATACATATAATTATGTAATTATTTATCTAACACAATGTGCACTTACCACTTAGTCGCTGGCAGATAGATCGCTGCGCTCCGTTTCATTTACGGTAAGTAAGAAAGAGATAGATGCGCGTGTACAGATGAGCTGCTTCGAACGAGTTGCCCGTCACGTAAGTTGAAGTCAGCCAGTTTAATTAAAGTGGAACTTATTATGAATAGTTACGAACTCGAGTGTTGTTATCTCTAGGTATTCCGAAAATACAAAAACGGAGAAACGAACGTTTAAGTATTTTAAACATTTTACTAAAGGTACGACATTTATTTATTATTCTAAAGTTAATTAGAGCTTAACATTGTAAAGTGGTAAAACAGTTGCATGCGACTGTACATCTTTATCCAAATAGACCAAGAGCAAGGTTTAATGTTTTCAAAGAAGTTTAAGCCACTCTAACCTAGTAATTTAAAACATAAAAACATGAATTAAATTGAGAATTTATCTCTCTCGGACATTTCTAAAGACTTTAGACCGATAAAACTAGAAGTATATTACACATATTAATAGAAATATTTTTTTCTTGGTATTTTTCGTGAACTCTTCGACCTAGCTCTTGGACTATACCTTACTAATTGAACTCATTATATCTCCTAAACTAAGATCCGATTAAATCTGTGACTTGGCGACAAATTGCGACTAATTGGCGACAAAATATGGGAGAAAACACATCTTCGCTAGGTGTCCTAGTTTTTGAGATATAAATGTGGCCCTGCTGGGGAGACTCTCTCCAGATCGGCCACCTATAAACCCTTGTATCTTTTGAACCAGTGACCGACAAACTCTGATATTTGGCGACTGATTCCGACTAATTGGCGACAAATTATGGGAGGAAAGAGATATTTGCTAGGTGCCCTAGTTTTTGAGATATAAATGTGGCCCTGCTGGGGAGACTCTCTCCAGATCGGCCACCTATAAACCCTTATATCTTTTGAACCAGTGACCGACAAATTCTGATATTTGGCGACAAATTTCGACTAATTAGCGACAATTTTTTTGTGTTTTCAAAATGAAAATCCCTGATGGTGGCTCTGCCAGAGTCAGTGACACTAAACTAATGGGTTCTAAATTGTGAGCTACTTTTGATTCCAGTAATAGGTATGGCAAAATCGCCTGAACGCACGGAAATTTGTTCTGGTTTCTACAAGGTCCGTATAGTAAACTACTCCAGATTTGACCTGAATACTATCTAACATAACATTACGTTCAGTCTGCCAAAGAATACACTCCCACAAGATGTGATGTGCGGATTGTTCGTATTCAAGGTCAGCTGTAGAGCATTGACATAAAGGTGAGGCCACAAGCCTAAAGGAAAATAATTTACTCTTAAAGTTGCCATGACCTGTGAGAAATTGGGCAACACAGTGATCCACCTCCAGCCATGTCTTCTCCAGCCGCTCACGAACGGATGGAAAAAACTGGTGGAGGTGTCGGCCCTTGATGGAATCTTCCCACCTACATTGCCATTCGCATAAAAGTGCCTCCCAGACGTCAGTCTGGGGTTCATATTTAGTTTGTGTCCGGTGTGCGATTAGGTTCGGTGTGCGACCCGAGAAGCAGGTCGAGTTCTGTGATGTTCTTAATAACAACGGCGGGTAGTCCCTCACTCTTGCGAATGAGTATGCGCCCGTTGTTTGTCCAGCAATACTTGTACCCCGCGCTCTGAGCGCGGGCCCGCGCTTCACGAAACAAGATCCTGTTGTCCTTGGTAAGATGCTCATTCAGAAATATCTTACGGATAGTTCCTTTGACGTCAATGTCCTCAGAAGAAAGATTGCGCCTTGTCTTGGATGCCTTGATGAGCTCATCTCTTTTCGACCTTCTAAGCAGCCTAACAATGATTGGCCTAGGAAACTTTGTGATTGAGTCGGACGCTGGGATTTTCTTGTGGCCTGCCCGAGCTGTCCAGTCGATGTCGTCCAGGGCCAACTGAACACCAAGCTTAGACCCAATCAACAGGACAGTGTGGTGCAGGCTTTCGGCAGCGCATTCTTCAATGCCCATAATCTCAATCTCATTACGCATTGATGACTGCGTTTGTTGATTTAATTGCTCCTTTAGGTCGCATATTATATCGTTTAAAATAACAATTTGCGAAGTGCTCTGCTCGAGGGATTGCATTCGCTTTTCATAGCTATCAAGGCGTGCATTGCATTTGTTAAGACCGTCAAGCAACGATTTCAGTGATGTATTGACTACGCCCATATCTGATCGCATAAGTCGAATTTCAGATACTAGATCAGCAAAAGACACAGAGTTCTCAGGAACGTTTTCACTATGTATGTTTACAGGCTTATTAACCGTTTAAATAATAGATTTTAATAACCAATCATGATTTATTCAAAAAAATAATACTAAATCCATACAAATTAAGAAAATGTTGAATAAAATTAATACATAGAGGTGTCTCCTAACTTAATGGCACAACTAATATAAACAATAAATATGTGCTGAGTAAATATTTTAACCTTTGGACGGATATTGTTAAGTTTTAAGTTACTTGTGAACTACTACAGTACATCTAGCATATTTTAGCAGTATACGGTGAAGTTAAAACACGGGGGGGGGGACAGCCCGGAACAGGCGACATTGAATAATTAATCTTTTTCTTAGTGTGTTAAAGTACAAAATCCAAGCGGACAAGCTTGACTTGCATTGGTGTTCTTACAAAAATGGACGATAAGATGTACTGTGCTCTGCCCTGGAATCAATATATGTGACTTCATAATTATTATTTCAATTTAGAGAAGATTTGTTCAGCATTTCACTGTTTACTTAAATACACTGGTTGTACTATAGTTTTTATTTAAGATAAGAAAGTATTAAAAAGAGATTGAATGCTAAAACTATTCAAGATTCAATGAAACGCGATACAGGTAATAATTTTTGTGACAGTAAAATACAATTCATAAAAGTCAAGTAAATTGTGAACATGCAATATTTTAATTCAGAATTCGAGATAACTATCAAATTTTAGAACAACAAACTATATCGTACAAAACGAAGATCGAACCCCAACGCAGCCAGTACTTTTTAAGGCTTCTTAAAATGGTCACATCAAAAATCAAATTTAAATACACATAGATTAGAGATGATACTTGAATGAGGCAATCGTTTGAAATTATCTCAAAATTAAAAATTAAAGTAGGTATAGCAGATTTGAGTAACAAGTTTGAAAGACAATTACCTCCCTCTGTTGAGGAAGAGGCAAGCCGAGATTCTACTTAAGAGATAATTATATTTTATTGTCCTTATGAGGTAATTATTGAATACTTTTAATTGAATAGCTTCTCACCCATACATTATACAACTAAAAAAAGCTTAGCAAATAGTTGAGTGAATGTTTAAAGATTATGAAAAGTATGAAGCATTTTCGGAAAAAAAGTAAGTGTCAAGTGAGTTTAAGCGACTTTACACCTTACACAAATCGCATTTAGATTGACTTTTCATATTTATTAATACAAAACGATAAATATTGACGGAGTTAATCGCAACTAACTTACCAACAAACTTAAACATAGTTTTTTCAAAACCTTATTGATTTAAGTACAGTTCATGGGTGAAAAGCTAATAAAATAAATGAGTAAATTACCTCAACACGTAAAAATAATAATGTACAAAATTTATTATTAAAATACGATAAAAATGGACGGAGTTAATCACAACTAAGTAACCAACAAGCTTAAAATCTAACATTCAGCCTTCGTTACGTCTTATAAATTATTTTGGGAATAACATAACACACTGTTGGGGGATTTAAGTACAGAGAACATAAAGCTACAACAATCCGTCAAAATTCTTTAATGATTTTCAACTTTATCGCTAAATCTCATTAGGTTCAAGGTTGATTGGAAAAATTGACAGCTTTGGGTAGTTTGTGCTGGCATCTGTACCTACTTCCAATTGATGGAATGAAAATTGTCGAGATCGCTTGTGATTGGCTGTCGACAACATCATTCAACTGTTTACGCCCTTGAACGTTTTGTCACATTAATTATCCGATAATTTTCGTCCCACAAACTGGGCAGCAGCCCATTTCCAATCCAGCAAACAACGTAGAAGTCTTAGCAGTACTTTCTACTTTGCCGACAATTCAACAGTTTTAAGGTACAATTCCGATCTTGGCGACCGCGACCGGCGACAACGGCGTGCCACCGCGACTCACTGCTTTGTATGAATTACCGTAGAACACTTACGGGTCCGGTCGCGTACACCCGTTTGGACCCCCGAGTTAGGTCACATACGAGGTTGAGAGATAATGAAATAGAACTAAGAAATAATTAGTTAACAAAATCAATCAATTCCTTAATATTGTGCAGCTTCACGATTTTGTGGCGTATAATTGAAAAATATGATCTACTAAAATAAATGCAAACTTGTATTGTTGTAACGTTGTACCTACTACTTTTTAAATGTGTTTTTTTATGATAATACCAATGCACGGTCAAAGAAAACCTACTAATGTATAACACTGTTTTAAAGTCTGGCAATATTATTTGTTAAATTCGATATGCAGCGTATATCTTTGTGCAGCTGAGTATTTTGAAACATTGTGATTTTAGAATAGACCTGTTTTTTCTATTTGTTAGTAATATTGTAAGATAACATAGCCAAATCCCAGTTAAAACATTCGCATCTGTCTCAGTTTGAAAAAAAAACCCTCAATATCCATTCATTTTAGACAGATTGCAACTGCCGTGCGAATGTGAATGTTGCTTGAAAATCAGAATTGTGAACTTTTTGTTCAGTTTAATTGCGATTTGTTTCGTGACATACAAGTCAACTTGACTGTGTCGAAGATAAAATTGACTTTGAAAATGGTAAAATCATATTAACTGTCACTTGAACTTTGTCTGAAGTCTCTAAGTAACACATCATAAAATTCATTAGAGTTATAGGAAATGGTCCAATCAAATCTGTGATATGAGCTACGTCTGAAGCTCTAGTCTGCAACACATCTAGTACAACATGATAGCCCCGTTGACTTTCTCCTCTAAAGCCGGGGCGATGGTGTCAACGTCTCGTCCGTCCGCCATGGCTATGAGTATGCACACATCGTTCACAAACGCTGCTATGCTTGCTGATACTACCAGCCTGAAATAAGAGAGAAGATGGGATTAGCTTTACTTTAGGGATAAGTCTAAGAACCTATGGAATATACTTTTTTTTTACCTGATATGGGCTTGCTCTTGACTTTAGTCTTGGTCAGAGACGACAGAGACAAAGTCTACGATGGAGCGAGCTTACCCAGAAGTAGCCTGTTCACTCTAACTTTGAAAAGAGTAGGGTTGCAAGCATTCGGAACCACAGATTCGGATACTACTTGTAGGAACAAAGTATTCTCAACAGAGGTAAACTTAATCACTTTCTAAATAAGTACATATAACTCACATATTCACAAACATTGGAACCATTGATAAAATAAAAAAACCAACTTAATTCACAAATCTATACTAAGAGTTTGATGGTCCGATTTGAAAAATTGTTTCAGTTTTAGATAGCCCATTTATTGAGCAATATCATCACGCTATGACAAATAGGAGCAGAGCATTCATGGAAAATTTGACGCAGACGAAGTTGCGCAGGTCAGCTAGTAATTAAATAAAGTTAATCCAAATCAAAACGTTTCAATTTGTCTTCACTCTTGATTGTCCTATGGAGCAATCATTCTTTGCTCTTTTTTATGCATTAAATGTCAGCAGCCCGACTCCACAGCAAAATACCTTACGACATAATACTGTGAAAGTACCTTAAATAAACCAAAGTTGCGGTTTCTACGTTTTCTATGTCTTATTTTTCTAAGAGCATAAGCGGCTGAGCTTAGACGACCCGCAAGAGATGCTATATATGCGGCCCCACTGTAATTTGTGTGTATTTTAAAGTGTGTAGTATAGTCTAGACGCACTTAAGTGAGCAATTTTACTATCGGTGTGATCCCTGCAGAAATCTCCGATACAATTTCCGAGACGGGAATCATTTCATTAATATCTCATTTAATAACCACGGGTGGGCACCAGCAGCCTGTTGGCAGTAAAGCATAGGTAACGTGGATACAGCGCCTGAGCGCTTACAAGTGTTGAATATCATGTAATTTACCAACTTCTCTCAAAACCTGCAAGACTGCCGCCTAGAGAACTGTCACTAGTCCACCACTGAGTTTCATGTTGTTTTCGCTTCGTATTAATTAAAATCCTAACCAGAAGGACAGTCCGAGGTTAGCAGTTTCGTCTAAAGACCACGTGTTGGCGAGGTCTTCATCAGACATGACGTTGTGCTGCAAACTCAGGAAGTACTCCGTCAGCCCGACTGCTATTGTGTAGGTATGTAACTAACAACAAAGCTTAGACAGTCCAAGATCAGCAGTGTCATCAGAAGACCACGTGTTGGCGAGGTCTTCACCGGACATGACGTTTTGCTGCAGCCTCAGGAAGTACTCCGTCAATCAGACTGCTATTGTGTCCATGGTGTTTACAGATAACAAAAATGCTTACCAGAAGGACAGTCCGAGATCAGCACTGTCGTCAGAAGACCACGTGTTAGCTAGATCTTCATCGGACATGACGTTGTGCTGCAGCCTTAGGAAGTACTCCGTCAGCCAGACTGCTATTGCTCCCAGGCTGAATAGCACTGAAATATGAGTAGATAATGTCTTAAAATGGTGTAGAAAAAGTAAAAACTGTTGAGAAAGAATAAAAAAGGATTGGAAAAAACTGATAGGGATAATTATAGAATTTCACGACCAGTGTACGGAAATTTCTGGTACATCTGAACAGTGCATCCTGTTGTTTAAATTGCATACAAGAAGCAAGTTAATGCCAGTCATCTCTACTAGTCAAGTACCTAGACTTCTATTTCTAAGAGCAGAATTTGATGTGTTTGCTGTCTGTGATTCAGTTGTGTTGTGATCAAATAAGAGCACGTCTATATAGACAGGCATAATATATTAGTTTTCTTACAATGGTAGAAATATTCAAAACACAAATTTATAAGGTGGAAGTTCCAGGGTAGCCCGCGAAATTCAAATATTTTTTATGTTTTTGCAATTTGCCGGTCAGTGTGAAGCTGTATGTTAAACAGAATACGGTTCGCGATTGTAAAGAGCATTTATCTAAAGGATTATTACCATTTGAATCATCAATATAACCCTCTGAAGTTCATAGAACTCGATTGAATGTTATTTTGTGAAAAAGTCATTCAATCGCGTTGTATGAACTTAGAGGGTTATATTGACAATTAAAATTGGTATAATTCTTTAGATAAATAAGCTTTACGGCCGCGAATTGTACTTTGTTTAACATACAGCTTCACACTGACCGGCAAATTGCAAAAAAACATAAAAATATTTGAATTTCGCTGGCTACCTTGGCGCTTCCACCATAATATGCTTGCTCTCCATCCATCAATTTAGCAACTGTGTTTAACTTTATCCACCTGCTAAAGAGTTGCTGACAAGCAGCGGTCGAGGCGAGCAGCGCGCCCTCGCGGCTGAGCCCAGTGCTGCCAGAACACAAGCTCCTCCTGCTGACAGCAGCGACGCGGCCAGCATTGCCGCTGTGCCGCACCACGCCCAGCGGCGAGCGGGGTGCGTGCCGGCTTTTACTGGAATCGAAATAAAATCCTGTTAATTTTAAAGTCTCTGAACTTCGGGAAGACATAGGGCAGAGAGGAGAAAGGAGAGAAAGGGGGAGAAGAGTAATGAACTAGTAATTCTGTTTTTGGATATGTGAAATTAATAAGCAGACATTGCACAAGTAACTAATTCTATCAAACACATCGCAACATAAATCAAATCAACTTAAACCCGATTTCATTGTCGATTGACCAAACGCAACGCCTCTGAATCTGAATGGATTACAAAACTGAACACTAGTAAGTCGCAACGTCCCGATCTTATCGTGAACACAAAGCAAGTCTTTGCAATGACTAGGCACAGACTTGTCCATGTTGTTCTAGTTTTTCGATATGCAGCTGATATTAATCCGATGTCACAACGAAACAGTAGCTAGAATTACTGCGGCACTACATTTTGTGTGCTCAGAAATGTATGAGAAGTGACCTCACAAGCCGATGCGGTAAGCGCCTCTAGCGATTTAAATCTTTGTTAACCGGCAGATTTACCTGAAACAGTACTTGTCGCGAAAATGTGTAATTTTAAGAAAAGTATTAGATAGTGTCCATATAGCTATAATTATCGGCTTCATTTAACAGAACCCATGTCGGTTAGAACCCAGATAGGTATTGTGTCTAGTGTCCCGCAATAATAATGCTTTCACGTGTCTAAGCATCTTGAAAAAAGTAATGTCTACAATACTCGACAAAATCTGAAGATTTAAGTTCATGAAGGACGCATATGATAGGTAACTGGCTGAATACAAAAGGTTTAAGAAGTGTAGAAGCTCAACATGAAATAAGGATATCTCCTGCCGGAGGGTGCAAAAGGGAGAGAGAGAGAGAGAGAGAGAGAGAGACAAATTTCAAGTCAAATTTAAGTAAGTAATCCAAACGGGTTTTGCGCAAATCTCAATTAAAAAGTCAAGGATAAAGCGACGGTTAAGGTATTATTTGACCTTAAGAAACCAAAGATTGGTTTTTACGTTATTATTTGAATTGAAGTAAATGATAACACGAAGAGGTATTAGACATTGTGTATCTCTATGGCATTCAGTCAGACTATTATCAACTCCAGCTTATTGCAAAACGCAACTATCAGAGCTTTTAATTTGTCTAATCTTTTGTCATACGTTTTCAGTGGGTCAATCGCAAGAAGCAGTATTATCGAGGCGTCAATGTCAACTTTATCTAGAAGTATTACAAGAGCATTGCATTGCATAAAACTATCATTACAGAATGGTTATGTTAGTGTTTAGCACGTTCGTTCCATGGATAGGATATCTTATCTCCGACGTGCAACATGTTTGGATGAAATACACTTAAGTTAACATCGATGATAAAGTTGTCTTCTTGCTGTACCGAATGAATGTTCAGGACAAATTATTGTGTGCCTTTGTGTTTGTGCAAAAATAAACATACCTACTAAGTTACTAAGATCTTTCTTTCCACTTTATTTTTCAGTTACTGATTTAGCACAAAACTTAGGGAGCAGACGGTCACCATTGATCGTTTGGATTCTGGATGGAGTCTGTTAACGGCTATGGTCGACCCTTTTTTACATGAACTTTTTGATACGGTCAATTCGAGAAAGGGATATCGTCGGTCGCCAGTACCTACGTTTCACATTTTCTAAAAGTCGGCTTCATAAAATCATCAAGGTAGGAGTGGCACAATAAAATTTGAACGAGGGCGAAGATAGAACGGACAATGTCTCCGGTGAAAATATTATGAAAACACGTTTCTTAATGAAAACATTGGCGTACTTGTAACACTAACACACTTTGAATCAATAACTTTATTGTGTGCAAGTTTTCTTGAGCGGCGATGAGTTAAAATAATTAAGATCGGCAAAGCTACTACCTACGAAATTAAAATGTAAGTGCCTATTTGTATTGTCAAAAAGCTTTTTACTTAATCCTAATTAATATATAAAATTCTTCCGTTACTCCGGAACGGGAATAAACGGGATATGCGCGTACGAAGTCGCGGGCAAAAGCTAGTCCTAATTATGTATCTGCCGGGGTTGCGGAATTTGTTCGAAAGAGTCACCGCGGCCCTGGAACGCAAAGGGCTTTAGGAGGAACACGGATAGGTTTTAGTCAGTAGGAGTCTGACATTCCTAGGGAGGAATCATTTGACGATTTCCCATCCTTAAAAAAACCGTTTTTTGTTGTGATTGAGTGTCTGACAACGCACAGCCGAAACTACTGGTCGTAGAAAGCTGAAATTTGGCATGTAGGTTCCTTGGGGATTGTAGGGGGCACTAAGAGAGGAATTCCCGAAATTCCTACGGGAACTGATAAAAACGGAACACGCGCGTACTAATTCGCGGGAAACAGTTAGTACACTATATTTTATCATAAAACGTTTTTATAGAATGTTTGTCTGCCTGCTGGCTAATTCCTGAAACGTTTGAACCAATTTTATTTTAACAGGACTTTCAATGGTGGTTGGCGGCGGCTGGTGTTTTTATAAGGAGTTAAGAAAATTGATAACTACAAATGTTGCATTTACATAATAATATGTACTGTAACTGCTAGTCAAGAATGAAAATAACGAACCATCATTTGAATAAAGAAACCTCAAAAAATTTGTTAAAATTAAAAGTCATTCTTACCACTAAAATCATGATTCCTCCACCCATATCCGAAGTTCAGCTCCTTCCGACCTTCAAACAGTCCGAAACTGATCCTTCCTTCGGAATCCAAAGGATTCGACGTCCTTCGCGCCCGCGCATCTATCCAATGCGTAGTTCCCAAAGACGCCACTATCAACGCTATACACAAGCACGAACCGAAAAAAGTCGCAAAAATCATAGACCGCTTAAACAAATTCAACTTCATTTTGACGATTTCACTTTCACTGTCAACGTAGTTCATCAGTAAACCAATAGATGGCGTTATGTCACATTTCACATAGCTGTTCACGCTAATTGGTTTGTTTTTATTATGTTTTCTAGCTATTCAAGTTGTGAGACTGGCTCCCTGACACGTCCATTGTTTGAGCTGATCAGTGCTATCATAACAGTTTCCCTTCGCAGATCTTCGCACGGGCTAAGATGAAAATCTGTAACAATTAAAAGAAAATTGATTATGTAAACATTTATTACTATAGATCTTTTAAAGTGCATTTTAATTGGAAACAGCTGCTGAGCTTGCGTGGTTGTATTATGGAAAGAGTGATTAAAACTTGTCTTTTATTACACAACTTATTAAGTGGAATGTCATCATAAAAAAATATTAAACTTATCGCATTTTTATTCTAAAGATCCGGAAACCGAAAAGTTATAAAACTGTTGGACGGACGGATTTTCGAAACCAATAAAAACTGGCTAAGTGCGAGTCGGACTCACTTGAAAAGGGTTCCAAACCAATTTAATTTCTTGTTATTTTAACACCCTATATACAGACTTCTTCTAGGTTTTCCTGTAATCTTTAGATAAAGAACTATTATCTGCATTTTTTTCTAAAATTTTAGGCTCAGTAGTTTCGGAGATAAGCCCCCCCCCCCTTATCTCCGAGACTGTAATGGTATTTTTTGGTTCAATTTCCTGAATAACTCCAAAACAATTTATTTTAAAATTATTAGATGTCACAGGATACAGTTTAAAAAAATATTTTTAAATTTTTCTAGTTAGAACGCTATATAAAAAAAAAATTTTACGTAACGCGTCCGTGTTTGGGTCACAGAAATCCATATGTATACCAAATTTCAACAGAATCGGCCCAGTAGATCCGGAGAAAATCCGGTCTGTCTATGACAGACGGACAGCCAGACAGACAGTCACGACACCCGAGTGATTCTACAAGGGTTCCGTTTTTTTTTTCGGAACCCTAAAAAGGACTGCAAATTAATATCATGTAACCAAAGCTTTCAAGCATTTCGTGTCGGCGATAAGACCCCTTCTGCGTCCCTAGGCGCAAGTAGTGATGGACGCGACCGTATGAAATAAGGAAATTTGTAAGGAAAACTAATTAGAATCTTATTTGAATCAGATTAGATTAGTTTAACATTCTTTAATTAGTGTCATAGGGATATTTTCGCATCATAGGTTTAGTTAGAATATAGTTTAAATGCGAATTTAATGTTTTATCTTATGTTTTGTTTGTACAGAAAGGTTTAATTAATTATTTGATGAGATTATGTTTTAATTGCTTTCTAATTAGTTTTATAAGTTTTATGTTTACATATTAGGTCCAATAAAACTCTAATACGAACGAATTTTGATAGTTTATAAGGATATTTAGATGTAAGGTTTTTGTACTGAACATAATTACGTAGTTTGAAAATGTGATTTTTTGTCTTAGGTGATAGCGTTTTGTAATTAGTGTTAAAATAAAGGTCTTGACCCAAAACCACCTTGGCAAAAAGAATTAAGTCGATAGAACTTATAGTTTTCGAAATATTTCCTAAAATGTGTAGTGAAAATTTGTTAAGGTACAAAATTGGAAGTCTTAGTTCTAGAAACTTTTTGTATTGTAAGGATATCGAAATATTTTGTGTTCCATATTGTTAAGCAAGGTTTAAGGAATCTAAAAATATAAAATATATATTGTAAGGGTTTTTATATAAAACACAATAAATAAAGGCTCCAAAGGTTTCGGCTCATAGAGAAAATGACACACGAATCGACTTCAAAAATCACGGTTCTCTATAAGGTAACGACGGGCAGTATATAAACAGAGCCGAATCTCGGCTCAGTCGCAGTCGCAGCACAGCCGTCGAAGAGGCAACACTACAAGAAGATAGGAGCCGAAACCTGCGGGTCAAGATTTCCTGTGAAGAGTTGTTTTATTGCCTCCCCGGCTCTTCGTCTCCGTCTCCCGAGGTCCCTTTAACAGTAGTCGAAAAACGTTACGCATTCAGGGGTGCGTGGTGACGTCCGTAACCAGCGCAAGGTAGTACAAGGGGCGTACGTCAAATTACGTGGGAGATTGTCCCAGGACGACAGCGCGAGCATTGGACGTGTTCCTGCCGTCCGAAACATTTCGATTCGTCTAAATTAGGAGTAAATTAAAAAAAAAACCAGCGTCCGAGTGAAAGAGAGGATTGTGACGAAGATAATAATAATAATTGTGAAAGTAATGCTGTCAGTACCTTATTAACGAGTTTAGTTACTTACGAAATATCAGATTTACAATCCATAATACCTGCTTTTTTTTTTTTTTTTTTAGGGATGGGAAATCATCCTATGACTCCTCCCGCTCTGGGTGTAGCGGGAGGGAGTGTCAGACTTCTACTGACTAAAACCCATCCATGTTCCTTCATTGCCCTTTGTGTTCCGGAGCCACGGTGTCTCTTGCGAATAATCCCGCGACTCCGGCAGGCGTCGGCCCTTTCGGGCCCCTCTGTGCTGCTGACTCTCTTTGAGGCGCGCGTGGAACACTAACGCGCCGTCGACACGGCCTGTCGTCACTAGACGGACGGACGGCGAGCCACCCATAGCTCGCCGTCCACAGGCCCGCGCCTACGGTGGCCGGAGGTCACCAGGTGGCCCCCGACGCCCGCGGCGTCCACCACGGCGGCTGGGACGAGAGGGTCTCCTCTCCCGCTCCGCCACCTCCTTCGCTAGCATGACTGCTTCGCAGAAGGAGGCAACGGCGTCCCATTCCGTCTCGCTCCGGACCATGGCTTGGACCAGGGCCGGACGCGAGAGGTCGCCGCCAATCGCCGTTTCGAGGACACGGCGGTGCGCCGCCCAAGCGGGGCACACCTGCACAGTGTGCTCTACCGTGTCCTCCGGTCGATCCTCGCAGTGGTGACACCCGGGCGTTTCCTCCCGCCGAATTCGGTGCAGGAACCTCCCGAAACATCCATGTCCGGTGAGGACCTGCGTCAGGCGGAAGGTGAGGACGCCGTGGCGCCTCTCAAGCCACTCCTCAAAGAGGGGACTTATCGCCGCTATTGTGGCGTGCCCTGCGCTGGGTTGCGATAGTCGTCGTCTCCATGACGCCATGAGATCACGCCGGAAGTCCGTCCGCTGCGCGACAATTTGCCGCGTCAGCGGAGTTTCCCCCCGGCTTAGTACCTCCGCGCGCCAATCATGCAGGCGCGCGAGGACCACCGCCTCCAGATCCCATGGCGGCAATCCGGCAAGGAGACCCGCCGCTTCGCGCGAGATCGTGCGGTACCCTCTGGTCATCCTGAGGGCCACCACCTTCTGGGGCGCGTTCAAGTGGTTCGCAGCACGCTGCCTCAATGAACGCGCCCACACCGGGGCCCCGTAAAGGGCCATGGACCGCACGACCCCCGCGTATAGCCTACGGCAGGAGGCGTTCGGTCCCCCCAGGTTGGGCAGGAGCCGCCTGAAAGCAGCCCCGGCCCGCTCCAGTTTGGGGACCAAACGTCGGAAATGCTCCACGAAGTTCCATCGGCTGTCTAGGACGAGCCCCAGGTATTTCAGCGTCGATTCGACGCCGATGGAAACCCCTCCTACCGTCAGCAAGGATCCCGACGGTGGCGCAATGCCTCGGCCATGAAAACACATGGCTTCGGACTTGTGCAGCGCCACCTCGAGACCCAGTTGCCGGATCCTCTCCACGACTATCGCAACCCCGCGTGTCATTACGTCGGCCGCCTCCGCGTACGACCCCCCTTGTGTCCATAATACCTGCTTAAATTGAGAATGAATTCGCATGGTTATAAGGAGAGTGTCAGACAAAGAAAGAAAAGATCGTATGGACAAATATAACTAAGCAAGGAAAGAACAGGACCATGGCGATAGATATAACGGAAGAAAAAGATGTACGTACGTATGATGGTAATTGAAGAATGGTGAAGTACCTATGTTAGATTAGAATGAAAAAAAGCCAATGAAACGATTTTCACACGACTAGATCTACAAGGCACTAATTAATTTCAATCAGTCCATGCGCTTAGGACCTAAGATGCCACAGATAGACATATAGAATACACACGTCAGACTTATAACAATAATATACCAATTTTCGGTCGGGGTTTATGGCTACTTTCTCGGGAAAAGTGTGCAGATGAAGCTGGCAGTTTTTTTCGTTGGCAGTTATGGAGAATTTTTTTTTTTTAAATAGTTAGTAGTATACATAATATAATTATGATATGATACGTAACTGGGTTTAGCCATAATTTTTCTCTCGGTTTTACATTTAATAAGAATAATATAGTATTGCTATTTTATGTGTTGATATATTTATTTTATTAAGATTGTAATTTGTTTTAGTTAAGTTAGTACCTATATTCTGTTTTACGATTCCTTCTTTGTTTCTTGACACAGTGTCTATATTTCTTATTAAATTCTTCTGGCGCAGGTCTGCTGGTAGAAAATTTTGAAATAAGCATTAGGTACCTTTGTGCTCTTTTCTCTGTACAAAATTTTCTTTTTAAGTATAATGTGTGTGCATAAATAAATAAATTAATAAGAAAAAAAACCACCCAATCACCCCCAATCACTCTTAATTTTTTTTCAAGTTATAAAAAATATCTACAGCTTTGCAATGCAAACGAAAATGATTTGGTTTTGTTACTTTTTAAAAATATTTGATTATAATAAATCTATGTCACTCCTGCAATCGTCCTAATGCACAAGATCATTGGCTTGAACACAAGCTTTAAATAAGGAAACTTTTCTGTCATAGCCCACTAGCATAGACAGTGGAAGATACTACAAAACGTCGCTTTTGTAGAAGCATTTGACTGTTTTGTATGATCTAACGAAATGATCTAACTAAATTTCAAATTACACAATGTATGTGATACGGCTGATTTAGATGTATAGCAAACTCAACCTACATGCCTTTGTTTCACGTTACCTTGGGGAAGATTTTGATTGCTCTCCAACTCTTTCCTGTCAAGCGACACCGTGTCATTAACTTCAATTTTATTAATTTCCTTTAAAAAGACCATGCATGTCTTTAGCTTCCTCGTACATTCATCGCTTACTTGGTCACATCCCAATTACGTATTACATAAACTACGAGTCTGTAATTATCTCATACAACCAACTACCGTACAACCTTCCATTCAAAAACCTTAATAATGATCTCACGATCTAATATTGCGTGTCCGGATTTGATTTACTCCGCCATTAAGCGGTGAAAACAATTTGCGACGAAAGTTTCATTTTATAATCATTATAGTTGAATATTATACGGTCTGTTAGGTTTCGACTCAAATGATAAAATTACTCAGGTAATAAATTCGCTACTTTTGGCCAAGCAATGATCGACATCAGCATCAGCATCGACAAGGAAATTGCTTGATTTTATCGTTTGTTTCCGGATGTTTACAAGTAAGAACACTATGTATCCAAACGGATACTTAAGACAGAAACTCTACATTTATTTTAATATCAAAACTTCCCCCTCCCACTCAAGCATGCAATGAACATCTGGATGATTTTGCGACATTCCAAAATGACGTCGTCTAGGTAGGAAAAATATCAATTCTAAGAATGATCACGTGAAATCTTTGAATGATGTGATCATCAGCACATAGAACATTGTATCATTAAAATTGTTCTTAAGTCACTAAGTGCTGGTTATAGCTGCGCATTCCAAATAACGTTTTTGCTAATTAATTTATGGTCTAATGACTTCTTGAAAACATGGCAGATGTTACTTATTAACTCACACCTGGGCGACCGTTAGATAAACATGCATGGGCCTACTTGGACCCTTTCATGTATCACGTAAAAATCTAGAATTCCAGAGTGGGCCAGTAGGTCATCAATATAACAAACACAGTATTTAAATAAATTAAACAATATGATGATTTCAAGTTCAAAGTTGATTTTAATAAATAAAAATATCTAGACATATATGCTACCATTTACATTCAAGGTTAAGAAGTTGACGTAACATATTAACAATGTGTTAGTAATAATTCTTATTATTGGTCGTTTCCAATAATATGAATATTTTGAATATTTATAGAACTGGTCGTTTTGAAGCAGCACATCTCAGAATTGAAAATAACTAAGGAAGAAATGAAATCACAGTCAAATTTCTGCCCCGTAATGGTTGTTCGGAAAGGCAGAGCTGTGGATACATAGAAGAAATTATGGACATGCATAAATTTTCCTTTTAGATTTTCGATCGTTAAAGTCAAAGACATGTAACTAAATCCAGGTAGACTAGGGAATAGGTTGGTTGTTAACTATTTGTAGTTTGAACACTGCCCTTGGGGGCCAAAGCTCCAATATATAAAGGGTAAAGGCGAACAAAGGAGAAACAAAAAGGCTAGTATCATGAAACTTTAAGAACCAATGCACATTTTCTATTCACTGTGTCATAGGACCAATCAAGGTCGTCTGAAGATTGTTTATCATTTCCGATTTATACTACTATTTACGCAGTTTTAATTTACATTCTGATGAGCAAGGTCAAATCAATGAATATGCAGTACGATGTTTTTATGATAATTTGATAACGAGAAGAAGGCTGATAGTTTTTGCTTCGTATAACATAGTCGTAATGAACAACGCATAATATGTGGCCGACTCGAGGAGCTTTGCAAAAATCTTCATAAATTCATTGGTAGTTAAAAGGTAAAAGCAAACGTCTACAACTAGCATATTCATGAAATTGGCGTAATCCTATACCTAATGTGATAACTAGAATCACAGTATTTCTGCTATCCGATTCATATCACTCAATTACGAACTAGACATTATTCTTGTTTGGCTCCAACGATACAGCTGCAAGAGATACTCTGCATAAAATAACTATATTCAATCTGCTCACAGCCATTGTCACACATAACATTGATTCGATTCAATATTCCGTACAGCCAAAAATAATCACGATTCACACGGCATCCATCAATTCTTGTCCGATTTCACGCCATTGAAACAGAGGGATCCAATTCAATATCAAAATTCGGCCTACTTTCTACTAACATGGAGCTATGAAATGTAACAATTTCACCCCATTCATGATGTACATAGATGATGTTTTATTCATTTCTAATACCAGTAGTCGCATACTATGTGGGAAAGTCAGGAAAGATCAACGGACAGTGTTTAATTGGAAATTGATGATGAAAGGAATGCGTAGAAAAAGCTACACCTGCGGTGATTCTCTGGCACTGGTAAACAATTCCTGCATTGAAAACATTGTAAGTACCGTTGAAAATTTTGTAAGAGCATTTTTGCTTAATAGGTGTTGATAGACTAAGGGTAAAGTCAAACATGCTGATTTCACATGCATTCAAATTGTAAAACATTATTTTTTATGTCTAGCAGGTGCGATGTTAATTTAAAATATTAAGACAAGATTCTAGATGTTATTCGCGGATACAAATTGATGAATGACTTGATAATGATCTTGACTTCTATTGACCCCGAATCTATTTTTTTATTAGCTTTTGAAAGTCACTTCACCCAAGCCATTGAGCTCCAGCCAAAACCATTTGCTCCTAAGAGTGGCTGTAGTTCCCTTTCATGCACGCAGCTTTACCCAATCCTAGGCCTCCAGCATCCAAATCAGAAGTTACTACATACTTCGACTTCTCACATCTCATAGGCGCCGCCCATATATGCCACAAAATCCAAATTTGCACAAACGTTACAATCTACTTCTTCCATGTTACCGTTCTTTCAACACGCATTAACAGCTACATAATTTCAGGCCATTACGCAAATCAGTACGCTTCACCTAATGAATCCTGTCAACCTTGACAATGGGCAGACGTAACGGACGGCGTAGCCACGCGTCGCGATACGCTTGGCTGGCTATAAGGTCATTGTTATGCTGGCTGTTTCAAACGAATGTGGAATGACATCATCAGATGCTGAAGCCGAAGTTGTCCTCATGTGGTCAAGTGTTCTGATCCAGTCCTTTCGCATTATCGAATGTGTTTATCAACGAACTCAACGAGAGCAACGTCTAGCCCATCGATTTTCATTTTCATCAACATTGTTATAGATTGTCTAACTGTCTGGCTAGTAGTAATTTTATTGATGTTGGATTGACGTCACACGATAGGAATTACTAGGCATTACTATGATTAAATGTAACTACTATTAGGACTATAGTAATTGTAATCGAATCGGTTCGATATTAAATAATTCTGAATCAAAGACCAGGCTATCCAATTCGATTGTCTTTTTATCAGCCAACTTAAACCAGGGCTTGTTAACGTTACCAACTAACAAAATAATAACCGTTACGTAACGTTAATTCCAATATGATACCTAATTAACGTTACAAAAATATAACGTTATTTGATAACATTACCAGTAATTTAACGTTATTTAACACTAACGTAAAATACGATAGTAACGTTAATTTTACCGTTAATTCTGTTACAACCCGGCGCGGTCTAAACATAGGTTTGACTCGTGCTGGGCAGTGGGCGAGCGCAGCGTTGTGAAGGCTGAGTGGTAGGGGGCATCGTAATCCAGCGACGTACAGTACAGAGATATTGCGAATTTGTGGCCGCGCGTTGCCGTTCCGCGTAGGTAAACATTTTTGTGCGCTCATGGCCTCGTGCAACTCGCTTAGATGTATATAAGTAGTTTAACAGCCATTTCGTTACCATAACACAAGCATTAAGTTGCTTAGCTTGGGACTATATGGCGTTGTGTGAAATGTCCAAGGATATTATTTTATTTCGTTTATTTATTTTCTGTACATATTTTTTACATTTTTAAATATTTATTTATTTATTTATTATTTATATACTTGTATTTGTATAAAACTAATTAAAAAAACATTTAAAAATATATAAAAAATAGTAAGTCCAAGCTACCGGTGGTCCGGGCTCCCGAGAGAGGAACCGCCTCACAATACGCGCCGTGTCCAGGAGTACTGCTTTCTGCTTTATTATTATTAGATCTTTAGATGCACTGTTGCCGCTATCGCCGCCGCGCCGCCGTGCCTCAGTCGTGTGTAATACCTACAGTGAGTTGGTTTGTGCGAGACGCTTACAAGATGGGACGTAAAAAACAAAATAATGTTTATAGATATTTTGAATTGAAAGTATTTTATTTTGCTATCGTTTTTTATTTAAATTGACCTTGGAGTCCAAGATTGTGATTTTATATTATTTTAGTAATGGATGTTGATTATTATTTTTTTTTTTACTTTCTCTGGTCTATGGAGACCCAGTCCTTTGGTAGGCGTACGAGGGGCCGAAACCAACTCGCAGAGGCCCCGTTAGACATTTCAAATGTAATGGGGCACCAACCGGCGATTATCCCTGTATTCCCAAGGATAATCCCCGGTTGGAGCAGTAATATTACAGAATATGGAAACAAAAGATGAAACGCTATGGGTTTGGGTGGTTTAGTGGACTGATAATCGTTTATTTTAGAAGAACTATTGGCTCCTGCCTGACCACTAACAATATACACGGCTTTTAAATGGCAGGGGGTGACTTGCACTCTCAATGAATGGGCCCCCGAAAACGGTCGCTAGCACAAAGTGACGTAGCGCCAAGGAGGCAACATAGCCAGAGGGCTAATTCACGTAATTTTATGACGCAACGATTATGTTTTAGTGCAGTTAAGTTTAAGTTTGAGTGATAAACGGTATTCTTTTAATCATTGAACTGCGCGTAAACTGCGCGTGAACTGCACGACAACTGCACGACAGCAAACTTATTGACGGTGGAGAGAAAAAATATTACTCACTAAATAATAGAATAGAATCGATTAAATTTCAATCAATATGACGTTATTATAATATTAAAACTTAAACTTAAAGGTATAAGCTGTCATTTTGGGACGTCAAACAAATAGTAGAATACCGATCATATTGCGTTCCGAAGCACGCACCAAGGACGCGCAACAGTAGAATTGCGCTCGCGTGACGCAAACTTGACGCGAGCGTGTCTGACAGCGGAAGAGAATACGAAAAGCGTTGTTTTGATCGAAACTTAACTTCAATTGCACTGCAACAGCACTTATTTCGTTACGTGAATTAGCCTACTGAAGTGCTAGAGGAGTGGAGAGGTATACCACGGCTATCAGGACAATCCCGGAAGTACGGTCAAGATCCCAACCAGCATCTTACTGGATTATACATCCTTCTCCCGAGCACGTGTGCTCTAGCGAATCTCCACTCAGACCGGCCAATTAAGGCAAGAAAGAGGTAGGAGCTTTGTTCCTCGTCAGTATTCACTCTGGCCAGCCAATAAAGGCAAGCCGTAGATGAGGAACAAGACTTCTCTCGGGAGATAAGGTTCGTGGGTTCGCTACTGCCCAACAGTTCGCCACAAAACTGCCTTGCGGATTGTATTTCTCTTTGTCTGGCCCCTCACAATCGCACTGCAGAACAGATGGACGATGGGGCTGGAAGGTTCTAGAAAGGCGATCGTGTACTAGAAGATTCAGAGTTGGATAGCCTTCCACAAGGTGGACCGATGACCTTGTGAGGGTTACAGGTAGCCAATGGATGCAAGACGCAGGGGACCAGTTGTTGTGACCACACTTGGGGGCCTATGTCTCCTATATTTATCAGTGGACGTCTTTCAGCTAATATGATGAATCGGATTTTGTGTCTGCTATTCAACATCCTTCACAACCCTAAAACGCCTTCCTACCTGCGAGAATGCTTCTCCTATTCCCGTCCTTCGAATGCGCCTTGCAGGTCACATCTTAAAAATCTCCTTAAATCCCCTCCCCACTCTACCGATTTTTACTCCTACTCATTCACTGTACATGCGGTACTGTTATGGAATTCGCTACCGCCTGACATTAGGGAGTGCCAAACTCTTGCTATTTTTAAAAGAAGATTGAAAGAATACTATCTTTCCTAGTTGCATATAAGTATATATTAATATCTATATTTTATTAATACTTCAAATCATGAAGTACTCATTTTTCATATTTTTTATTTTATTGATTTGACGCAAATAAGGCAATATTTTTGGTAAGATAACGTTAAACCATGCCGCTAATTCATGGGTAGTTTGACTCGGATCGGCTTCCAACATCTCGTTCTATTCATTGTTATTCACCTGTGTGGGTGGTCTTCCACGTGGTTCGTTCTTCAAATCAAAGTTTCCATAACGAAAGAGTTTAAACAAAAATCGTAGTTTTCGTACCACATTTTTGAGTAAGAGCAATTTTAGGACGTGATTGACTGGTGGCCCTTTAGCTGTAATTTTGAGACGCATTTCAAGAGTCTTTTCACAATTTTTGTCAAATATTATTTTTATTTCATAATTAAAAGAAAAACTGCGAAGAATCTACATTCTACCCTAAAGTAACTGACTCCGTCTCTTGCGTGCGGCCGCCTCGCCTGCACTGCCTTGCACGATTTGGCAATGCCGCGCGTAAGCGGCGCTCCAGATTAGGCTAATTTCCCATACAAAATCTTCTGTTACACGCGTCGGACTGTGTCGATGTTCTTCTTCCACACTCATTGAATACAGTGCTAGAAATCGTACTGACATAATTATCACTATAATTATATCGAAAATTGTAACTATGAAAACTACCCGTTATTGATCTCAAGCAACTGACAAAAGAAAATAAATTATTGGACAAAATAACTTAATCAGCTAACTGTAGGTACTACCAGCACGTCTCACACGTAAGAATCTGGCAACGTTTTGGTCGAGCGAGACGGCACGACGACGCAACGGCGTATAAGGTGGCTTTGCTTAGCTTTGGCGGCCCGCCGATCGCCTCTCTGCTCCCACGCTTATTCCACCTCACGAGCTTAACCGTTACAAAATAACGATAAAATTAACGTTATAAAACAATTAACGGTAAAAAAGATTAACGATAAAATGTTTCGAAAATAACGTTAAATCGGTTAACGTTATTTTCAAATTAACGGTAACTCTGTCAAATACAGGTAACGTTACGAATTTTTTACCGGTATTTAAAGCCCTGACTTAAACTTCATGTCGAAAAATTTCAATTAGAACAATTTCAGAGTGGTGACTAAGGAGTGGCTAATAGTATGTAAGAAGAAATCAAGTTTAAAATGTGAAAAAATAAGACGATGATTACGCCGACATTTTTACTGTCAAGGAGTCTTAGTGTAAGTAGTAGAATTTCGTATTCTACTGACCCTTTGCAGGTTGAGCTGATGTTATGGATAAGCTACAAGTTCTGCGCTTCCCCTTACACCCCATGCATCATGCATGGCTGCCTACACAGAGACACAGAGTGCACAGTAAGGTCATTGTTACTCCGGCCGAATGTGTGAACCGATATTTGAATTGGCATGCAATTATGTAAAGGCTGTAAGTAAATCGTTTCGGCAAATATTTCTAGCAGTTTCAGCGATTAGCGTTGCTTGTGTGCGTTATTGATTTCGAATTCTGTGTTTTAATTGAAGCTTGAATAAGGAAACTATAAAGTTAAACAACGCGCAATAAGGCCTTATTCTACCGAAAGGTGCTGCTGTATTTTGATATAAAAATCACAACCTTTACTGTGAAGTTTGCTAACGACATTTATGTATGCAAGATTTATATATGAAAATGCAAAACGATCATGACAACATTATATCGATCGTATATCTTATGTCTAGACCAAAAACTGAATTTTTGGTTTAATCGAACAATTCGAAACCCTAGTGTAGTCCTTTTCTCAGGTATCAATAAATCCATTCTAGATATCAGATTTTCGAAACCGACTCGAGTGTATTGATTCATCGAGTTACAACAACTGCGTAAGAAACTTACATAACCAGTGCCAAAACCTACGCCGATAGCATTGCCCATAAAACAATCACGTTATGGACAAGTATGTCTTTGTTCTTTATAATCCCGTCCTTGCAACACCAATTAGATACAAACTATGGTCACCGTAATGGATCCCACGTAGAAATCTTCGCAACGAAGGGTATCTGATGGCAGAACTAATTTAAGATCTCGTGAATAGACGGTTGCGAACTTTGAACGGGAAATGGGAAAAAAATGCTGAAAAGCTGTTACTGTTTTAAAATGCTCTTTGAAGCTACATCGACGAAGGTGATATGTCATTTACATAAATTAATTAAAACTACACGGAAAACACTAAATATTAACAACTGACACATTTAAGAAGCCGTGAACGAATCTAGATTTCAGAGTTACCTATCACCAAATACTCAATACTCAAAGTAAACCCTGTCCATTCATCTCAAATCTTCTTAACCGTACCATCTCACAATATTTAAATGCCTTTACATAGCTAACCACAAAAACAAGTCCACTCAAGAGAATTAACAACGTGCGTACAACAGAGTGACCGCAAAGTCAATTGCACATACATCGACGTTTTTATTTTTTAATCAACTGTATGATTATTAGAGATTAATTAATTACAACGACTATAAATCACAGCTGTCATTGGTATTAATCAAAAACCTTCAGAGCCGCCTTTCTTGATCCTCAAAGCAGTCCACGTAACGTATGACTAAAATTACACGCAGTTTTCCTAGTATCGTTTACATTGCGGAAGAAATGTCTTGAGACCGTTTCCTTATATGCACTTGCAGTTTCTAGTTTCTCATGAGTGTTCTATTTAATATGGAAGTTGTGTTCTCATAACAAGATCGACTTGGCTGGACACTGTTTGTGCTTGAAAAATGTTTTTTGAAGGTGTGTGTGTCTTTAGTTTCATCGTACGTCTAAACGACGAACATTGAAATTTGCAAGTTTTTGCAATTCGGAATCCCCCATATTTAGCTTTTCGTTTCTTGCTCATTAGCTCTTAATTCTTCTAAACGATAATTACGAAATTATCACTCAAGTGTACTTTTGTTAGCTTCAAACCTAGACTGACAAGTTCATTCTATCTAATGATATATCAGGTACAAAGAACAGTACCTACTTCTACCACACCCAGCAATACAATCATGAACTAAATAGTACACACATGTATAAATGGTAAAATCCACGTTCATCCATTGTATCATCATACATTTCATCATTTTCGACCTTCCAGTCTATCAAACAATACGTATTGAGGTTCCTATAATTGTTTGCAGTTATTTTAGGCCTTAAAAGCTTTGATACGGCTATTTTAATTATTTTTATAGCAACTATTGCTGTATAGCTTTTACTATTATTGGAATTCTTTAGCTCTTTGGTAAATTTGGTAATGGATAACATGACGCAAATGTTCTTGATGAGTTTAAAACTCATTCAAGTTTTAATGTAGTAATTTACTATAAAGTAATGAACTTGAATTGTTAATGGACGGCATCTTCGGAATTAGTTACGAACATTAGACTGCAATTGGCTAAATTTGACTTGACAGAATACAGGAATAGATCGTGTAACTGCATTAATTCTGTTACACGATATAGCCAAGTCTCACTAGCCTTTAAAAAATACGGTAACTGCAAGGCCTCCATCTCTCTTTGTTACTCAATTCTGTTTTCTGATTTGCGGGCCAGTCCTTTCAGTAGGAGACGAGCTTGTCCAGATCTATACCTCGGTCTGCTGCGATGCAGACTGGCAGTTAATGGTATCCATTCAGTGGTTATTTATGTCAAGTCTGGCAGAAACTGAATAAAATTCCATCGTCGAGAAATATTGCAGTGTGTTGTCCAAATACTTCTGCATCTTAATTTGTAATATCTCAATTTAAGGGAAGCCAGCTCACTTTCAGCACTTATGCTGATTGCTTAAGCACTTCACCCATTAGTCCGGCAGTTACACTAAAGGCGCCTATTAGGTAACAGTTTCCTCAATCTCAATATTACTTCATTTCCATCTAAGACCTATTACAACACCATTTCCTTGGCTGCTTTCCTCCAATCGTATTTCCTTGAAGAGTCAACTCATTGTTGCTCAGTCCAAGCCTTTGTTAACTCAGTCATGCTTTCAGTTAACTTATTGTATAACTGGTCATAACTACTTAATTATTCACAGTGAGTTAACAGTTCCCAGAGCAGTTAAACATTGGTTTACGGTTAACTTAAAGCCGTTTGATTGTTTGTCGTGCTATAGTAGAGGTAACGGACGTTTTGAATTGGATATCGTTCTTTCAGATAGTAGTAAAGTTAAAGGGTTATTTTATTTCGTAACGGTTGCCTTGTTTGGTTTTCTCGTGATTGTTTTCAATTGAACGTTACGCACTAGCCGCCAGTTTTCGAAGTTACGAGAATCGATAAATGTAACGTGTAAAATTGGACATTTTGCAGGCTTGTATCAGCGAATGTGGGTTGCAACGTGGGTAACAAATAGTCAAGTAATACTAAGTTAGCGCCAAGTAAATCTACATAATAACACTCCATAGCTCTATCCCCTCAATCTAAAACACTAAATAAAAGGCAAGGTTTTGAAAGTACATAAGTACGAAAAATAACATATCGACTGTCAAGAATGATCAAAATTAAAAACCAAGCAAATGCAAAGAAAATGGGAAGAGATCGCGGAATGCGATAAGGTCGCCAATTGTATGTCTTTAGTTTAAGATTTTCTGTACGTTTTTTAAATTTGGTGTACAATAAAGTGTATATGGGATCAAATTGTAAACGGGACCTAACGATACCCAAGATTAAGATAGGAATAATGTACAAATAAACAGACGGAAAAGCAATCGGTGTACCACAATCCATTAACCTGAATTAACTGAAGATTCTAAGTTGCATGACATGATAATCAGTTCCCATTGTTTTTGCTTCATTCATTGAATCGGCTTCATTCAACCTACCTGTTTAGCGATGTGCGTGAAGCAGGTTGAAGTAAGTACAATATGCAGAATACGGCTAAGCACATTCATAGAAATAATTAACACGGGTCATTCTAGACACCAAGTTTCCTACATACCTATAATTTTTTTTTATAAATAAGTTTCGAAACCAGTACCTATTAAAACAAATGGGATCATAGAAACGAGATTTTAGACAAGAGAAGAATATTTCTAGTAGAAGTCTGTTGAGCATTTCACGCTGAATGTATATGTATATGAATAGGTAGATGATAGGTAGGTGACTAGGAAACTCACAATCTTAGACAGAGAAGAATATCAATCCAGTATAATTCATTTATTACAATTCCTTGGCAATCAACAACCAAAGATAGAGATCTTCACCAAGGAAACTGTTTATTATTCAGTCAACGACCCAAGTCTTACATAATACCTCAATTTACCTCATTACACCTGATCCACGTTCATTGAAATCAAGTGAAAACATGATCCGTCGTTTTAAATTTAATGAGTGCCCGCTCTGGCCATTCGAAAGTGTCGCTGAATGAATTTCTAAATCATTGCACTGAGTATTATAATTTCTTTTATGTTCATGCTTTACTTCGAAAGCGACACTTTTAAGTGGTCTGGAGTTGTAAAGTATCTTTTTATGGTTGTGCAAACCGTTTATGGTCATTTCTTTTAATTATCCGGCTTATTATAGCTTCAATGTTGAGCGTAAGTGTCTGGGAACGTTACGGACTTGGTTTTGATTTAATATTGGAATTTTCGTTCATATTTTTCGATACTGTTTTAATTGTACGAACTCTCTACCTGTTGAATTGATCTCTTCAATACAGTGAACGGGCTTCTTCTGGGTAAGCTCACTCCACATTCGACTTTTTCTGTCACCTCTGACTGACCCAGACAGCACATCGATCTCAAACTTAAAAAAAAAACAAGTCCTGCCCTGAATCAACTAGGCAAAGACATCCATAAAACTGATCAACTGATTTGACAGACACGCCAACGGGTTTTGGGCTGTCCTGACATTTCTAATTCTGCCATGAGCAAGTGAACGGAAAGGTCTTTGGCAAAACGCACTTTTATATAAAGCTTGAATAAAGACATCTGTCGGACTCGTAATTATGACCGAGTGTGGAGTAATCTATTTGTTCTTGGGCAGTGTATGTCTGCAATTCATTTATTAACGTGTGATTTTTCTCACGAGTTTCCTTCACTATTTAAAGACGTTGTTCGAGTAAAATACATGGAAAGACTGCTCACTAGACGGCAAGAGATTTTGACTATGTCGTGAAGTCTTCATTAAAAATCTACGTTTTTAGTAGCACTGGAAACATTACAGAATAGATATGCTTAGTTTGTCTAATCTAAAAATGTCGGCGCTACTTAATACGCAGCTTTCAGTGTTTCCTTCATGCTTTCTTTTTTGTCCTCGTTCCAGTATATTCAGGAACCTCAAAAGTAAGAAAATATAGATATCCTGGCTGGATCGCACCTTTTTTTTTAGTTTGGGAAGTCATCAAAAGTCATCGGAAGGGATTCTCAGACTCCTACTACCTAAAGCCCTTCCGTGTTTCACTTAATACTCTTTAGGTCCCAGGGCCACGGTGAAGGCTGGATGGCATCTGCCTTTCATTTTTCATCTTCGTGAATGTTTTACAATTCTCGATGCAGTATCGACAGTGCCAACATTATCTAAGCATACATTTACATCATTTATCAATGAGGAAATTGCGGAAAGGCACGTGCAATGATCGTCACGTATGTACCTCTACTGTTTTCATTTCTTATACATTCGAAGCACATTCATGGAAACGTAACCACTTAATCATAGCTAATGAATGGAGGTTGTACTAGGTAAAAGCGGTCACTGTGTAGGAGCCTCAGTATCTAATGAAAACCTCAATCAAAATTTTCTTAAATTGTACTAAGTACGAAACAATTACCGTACACCTGCTAATGTACTTGACCGATTTCTTTCTCAATTGAGAAAAAAAAACGTGAAACTATAACGTTAACAATAAAGTCCACGTAATCTAACGTTTGGCTGACGTTTAAGTTACAACATAGGAAGAGAAAAAATAAAGAAATTAGCCCGGTTTGTGGACAAAACTAGTGCACAGAGTGTGACGGATTCTTGCAGGTAGGTAAACAATAGTAATCGTTGAACATTTTGGACAATTTAATTCAAGCGATTTTAAGACTTATTGATCTAGTGTTGAGGTAGCATTTCAATGTGTTGGTGTGGTGAAAAAACGATGGTGGTTTTGCATATTGTTGAGCTTTATTACGCAGGCGCTAAAAATGGCACCCATCAAATGTTACCAAAACTCTGTCTTGAAATGTTAGATCTAAGGGTCAGCTCAGACCGAGATGCGACGCGACGCGACGTTGCGAAAGAGCTACTCAAAATACAACTTTATATTCTACACGATAAGATACACTATATATACAAGTGGCGCATTGCTGCGGTGCAACGTATACTGACTTCTCACAGTGAAATGTGTATCTTATCGTGTAGAATATAAAGTTGTATTTTGAGTAGCTCTTTCGCAACGTCGCGTCGCGTCGCGTCTCGGTCTGAGCTGACCCTAAGTACCAAGAAATTACTTTTTCTTATTGAGAATGCTGAAGAAACAAACCAGTTTTTTTAATATTTCAAGAGTATCAGAGGTGATGGTTTAAGTTCACCGAGATTCCTTCGTGTCTCGGAGAGTCCGACTCACACTTTTTCTATTGAGAATGCTGAAGAAATAAACCTGCTATAAGTCAACAGTATTAGAGGTGGTGGAGGTTTAAGTTTCACCAAGATTCCTCCGTGCCTCGGAAAGTACGTAAAGCGGTTGGTCCAGAGTATCGTATTTAGATCTTTGCTAGTCGTTACGTGTAGTCAGAAGCCAGGAAATCTGACCGTATTACTCAGTTACTGGTTAGTGAAGTTCAGATAGGCAGTCGCTTACTGTAAATTACTGGTACTGCTGCATCCAGTTAGTTTATAGTTTACGCCAGATAAACGTGGAAACTATAGTTACATATTGATGTAAGAGGACACAGAGGATTAGACCACAAATTAATAGACCTGGCAAAATTTCGTTCATGGTAGCTGGTCTGAACTGAGACTAGCTAAGTGGCTGTCTTATCTAACCCTTAAGATCAATGGGACGGTAGTGCGACATGACCAGGGCAACATCTAGCGCAGGATTAGTGGCTCACGCCACAGAACACAAAAAGGAGGTGTTTATGCCCTTTTCGAGGCACAGTGAGGTACTAATCTTCGAGCTGCTGAGAAATCACTACATTATTATAAGAAAGTCCTCCGCCGCGTCGGCCTGTGTGTGTTCGCGATAAACTCAAAAACTCCTACACCGATTTTCATGATGTTTTCACCAATGGTTCTCGAGAAAGGTTCAAGTATATAATTTATCAAGCGGGCGGAGCCGCGAGCATCAGCTGGTCTATACTAACATTATAAATAATCTCTGGAATCTTTCTATCTAAAGGGAAAACTCTGGATCTACTGAACCGATTTGGAAATTCTTTTACCAATAGAAAGCCACGTTATTTGTGAGTGTCATAGGCTATATTTTATAGGTATATAAGCCCGAAAAGGACCGTCCAACGAAGTGGGCACGGATCAGCTAGTCTTCTATAGAAGAATGAATTGCTGTTCGTTAGTCTCGCTAAAACTCGAGAACGGCTGGACCGAGTTGAATAATTATTTTTCGTTTAGTTCACCAGAGTACAGGGAAGGTTTAAAAGCAACAAAAACGTGGGTAAGTAGGGTAGCCAGTTGACGGGAGCGAAGCCATTCTCAATAAAACTTTTGGCACTAGCAGCGCTCAAGAGACCCACCCACGAGGCAGTTGAAATCGCAGTTTACGCAAGATCATACCCAAAATATTGTCACCCTATTGAGTCATTCTAGTACAAAAATAAGACATTTAAGACCTATGGATACCAGAATCCAGTAAGACGACCTTCTACACCCAGCAGATTGCATACGATTATATGTTACTTTAGACGTCTACGCATTCTGACTTCAAACAATGAAAGGAAAACTGAATACTCTCAAGGAAATCTACATGTCCATATTTTGTTGATTTAAAAAGTGAATGCTTGTATGTATTGAATGTCATTAGGTTCCTATGTCATTCAAATAACATAGGCATATTTAGTAGACAGCTTCGCTGCAGTCATGCGCAAGCGTTGTAGGTACTTCTGTTTTAACACGCATGCGTGGTAGTAACAACGGCATCTTGAGCGTATTGTCGGACCGATGGGATTCTCCAATGCTCGAAGCCTGGATCAGACGACACACTGTCAAGTAAACACGCGCACGAGTAGTGGAGTATCCAATAGGTCATGTTATATTATTTCATTTTTTGTATTTGATTAAGTGTTTTGTCTTGTCATTACTAACATTAGTTTCTCATAAGCATTCCGTGTTACTAACAATTATTTGGATTTATATCTGAAATAAATGAATAATAATAATAATATTTACTTTGTGTGGTTAAATTACGTATACAATTTCGATAATATTATGTCAAGACCCGAGAAAGGCTTTCCTCTTGTCTTGTGAATCATTTGATTAGCTGTCTGCAATAATTAATATACCTATGAATTTCGAGTAGAAATGGTACTTAACTGACCGATACAAGAGTGGGGTGCAAATCAAATGTGGAGCATTCCTCAAACAAAGAATCATCATAACACTGAATGCAAACTAGCAATGGGCTGACTAGATAGGCTATTGGCCGGCTCGTCGACAAGTTTAGTCGGCCGACTAGTCGCAGATTATTCGAAAGAAAATTTAATCGAATGTGGCCAGATAGTCAACTTTCCCGACTAGACGGCACCTAGTGTCTTTGCGAATTAATCGCCGACTTTTGGACCATTTCTCACGACCCACGGCACGGTTAGCGCAGTGGTTGAGCGATTGACTGCCGCGCTGCGTGTTGCGGGATCGATTCCCGCACGGATCAAGTATTTGTATGGCCTACAGATAGTTGTTACGGGTCTGGCTGTTTGTGTGTAAATTATGTGTTTGTAACCGCCCCCATGATACAGGACACTTTCCTAGTGTGTGGCAAAGTTTTATATAAAAAAAAACTTAAAAAAATCTTAATTTTCCGATTGAATGGAATTCCAAATACATGTTTAAAAATTCTTCTGCTCGTCAACATAAAAAAAAACAGTACCTAAACACTGTTAAAATGACAAAATGAAAGCATAGTTATGAATTTGTGCATTACACTATAAGGCTGCTGGTTTGACATACCTAATTTAGATTGATGAATGTGCTAAGAAAATTACAATAATTGTAAATTCAGCCCTTGCACACCATTATGAAGACACAGGTGCTAGAAAGTGGAAAGTGAAACCCACTTACAAGACACGCCCATATTAAACACTGCTCATAAAAACTTAAGCAATTGTGTTTGTAGGCTGTTGCTGTGCATGTAAATGGTGATATTTTATATTCTACTAGCTGACCCGCGCAACTTCGTCTGCGTCACATTTTCCATTACTGCTCCGCTCCTATTTGTCTTAGCGTGATGATATATAGCCGGCTTTTGGCCATGGGTCATATTATTAGGGAGATCCTCTCTTACTGGAGTCCCAACCACTAGTAGCTTGCACCCTGTTCTAGATACAATTTTTGTTTTTATTTGAGATTTTTTTTTAAACTTGATAAAAATTTAAAATCAATAATCTAAAGAATGTTACAGTATTCATGAATTTGCTGGGCTTTGAATAGTAGGCAAAGATTCTTCAAAAAATATTCCAGTATTTTTAGAATAATTTGTAAAAAATGCCTATGTCTCTTTTCCATAAAACTACATAATTACATTTATTTATTGTTTTAGTAATTATGTGGACTGACCCTCTGACCATAACAATATAAGAACTTTTACAACATTGTCCATTTGTCCTTCCCTGTTAACATTATTATACAGTACCTATTCACACAGTATTTGCATCAACAAGGTCATTTAGCACATCTCAGGAGATTGCTATGTTGCAGTGATGTGTGATCGAGTGGCGCAACCAATTGTTTGAACAAAGTGTCAATGTGGAAAAAGTTTTAAAACTTTATCCAACATTGTTTTAAAATTAATTTAGGATGTTTAGATGATTTTGAGGATTTAGCTGGACTACAGACAGAGGTGTAAATTTAAGTTGTCAAAAGTGGAACATTTCCACGAGCCAAATTCTATTTTATATTTTATTTATTTGCTGTACACCTAACACAGTGTAGTCTTTATAACCCTAAAGTAGACTGGTAGAAAATGCCTTGTTGCATTTAGTCTGCCCATGTACCACTATTGTCCATGATGTTAAAATAAATAACAAACAATTCCTCCATCTGGAAACTACCAGCTGCAGGCATCGAAAAGGCGTCTTGATTATGAACTAACAAAAACCAAACAAGCCCACAGGCGATGCCGTGGTATCAGATAGTGTGTTTTAAATATTTATGATAAAAAATTTCTATGAAACATACATTGACCTAGGTACCTACTGCAGATTCCATGATAGACACATGCACGATAATTACGACACGATTATGATCTACCACACTTTATAATCACATAGGCCTGATAAATAAACCAACCGTTCGTAACAAGCAAGTAATTATTTACACTTTCTCACGACTAAAATATTAAGCATAAAACTAACGGAACATCACGCTTGCGAATTACACAACATAATTCGAGATGTTATTCTAGGAATTTTGAGTATTTCCTGGATTAATAAAAGTTGTTATCCTTACCTTTTTAATACGGCCTTGTTTCAAAAACTTTCAACTGGATGTAAACTTGTTGACATAAAAAATTAAACTTTGATCACTTCACTGCGTGTTCGATATAGGTAACGAATTTTAGCTCACAATCTGTACAGGCCTGTAGTTACCTTTTAATAATGTTTAGTTGAGGTTTTATTTATAGTTATTCGATTTAAGTCGTTGGTTTTACACTACACCACAACAAAAAACTCTTAGCTTCTTGCGATCTCGTCTCATGCGTGCGTCAACCATTGCGTTCGGAAACTCACTCAGTTGACAGTTAGTCGACCAATGACAATGACAAATCGCAGAACCACGCAGAACAGAACGTCAAGCCAAAAGCCAACTCAAAACTTCCACAGATATTTTTTTTTTTTTTCCTTTTGTTCCCTCTGGAACAGGCTAAGGTCGGAGACCATGCTGCCTAGTCATCAGTAAATTCGTATTTTTTGTACTTCCACAGATACGTTATTTTGTTGCTATCATTTTTTTTAACATTTTAAGTTCAGTGTTGCCAGCTTAGTTACTTTATAGCACAGACATAAATAGTAGTTATAGCTCTCTTTAATCTCTATGTTAGCGATACAACCAAAGAGTAATATGTGGTAGAAGCAATGATATATAAAACTATAGATACGTTGTCCGCACTCTAGAATGACAACATGAAATGAAGCCAATTGGCCACATCGCGCTTAGTTACGCATCAACCTGTCGCGCGACACTACGTTTGTTTTGATGTCAATTTGACATAGATATATTTGAATAATACTTATCCTGTGACGTAACTGAAGATGTATATTTATCGCCCTCTAGCAACAGGCATCCCGTCGTACGGTGACATATTTTCTTGCCCTTTCTTCATGCGTATTAGTAGCTATCTAGCATTTTCGCCGTTTTTAAGCGCCGCGATGTTGGTTTATGACTGACGTGTCTATATATAATACGTCATTGGGTAGAAGGGTAGAAAAGATTGTAGCTAAACTCTAGGGTATATAATGTTCTGTGGCTAAACTACACTACCGCTTGGTACCAATCTCTGCTAGTTACAATCGCCAGCACATCACGCAACAACAATAAATGCTTAGAATAAATTTTTAATTTCTGTTTTAGATTTTAAACTTTATTACTGATGAAAAAGTTCAATTTTGGCAGTTTCGGGCAACTTTTCCCGGCGCCACTTTTAACTCTTCTAATGTAGTAGGTACCTATTCTCACTTTATCCAGTCTTGTTACTCCACACATCCATCTCAACATTATAATCTCCGCCACATGCAGTACCTAATTTCTCACTTTATCCAGTCTTGTTACTCCACACATCCATCTCAACATTCTCATCTCCGCAGCATGCAATCTATTTTCATTCTTCTTTTTCACAGCCCAACATTCTGATCCATACATTACATACAGTTGATCACTGCAACGCGGTTTAGCGCACTCCTTGTATACTCTATAAATAACTAGTTCCCAAACAGCTAAATCAATTAACAGCTTACCTACATGTCTTTTTACTAGATTGTAAATTAAACTGGAGCCCTCATCTAGACTACAAGCTAAACAGGGCTTGCATTACCTTCTGGCAATGCAGGTAAATGATAGGGAAGAGGTGGGGCCTATCTCCCAAAATAATACCTACTATGGTTGTACAGCGCAGTAATTCGGCCCATGATAACTTACGGGGCTCTTGTGTGGTGGCCACGCATAAAACTAGTTACAGCCATAAACAAGCTACAACACATGCAAAGGCTAGCCTGCATGGCGATGACGGGCTGCATGCGGACTACTCCGACTTCGGCACTGGAAGCCATGATGGGACTGCCCCTGCTACACTTGTTTATACAACAGGAAGCGACGATGGCAGCAGTACGCTGGATCTCTCGGGTAAGAGAGAAACACGACAATGACCGGGTACCCAAGCAATTTATATTTGTTAAAAAATACAAAATCCAATTGTATGAGGATCATCGTTGCGAGGGCCTATGCCCTGCAGAGCTGAAAATCTTCACAGGTGGATTGAAAACAGGTACAGGCACTGGAGCGGGTCTTCTCAGAGGATCTCAACGTCCACATAGCCACACCATTGGGGGTCCACAACAGTGTTCCAAGCTGAATGCTTGGGCATTTCTGTGGCGGCATCAGCCATCCTAACCAGGGAAGTTAAGGACCATTCAATACGCATACTTTCGGACAGCATGGCCGTCCTGCAAGCCCTGAACAGCCACACAGTGAACTCTGGGCTGATTCTCGAGTGTCACCAGCGTCTCAACCAGGTTGGTAGACACAACAAAGTAACCATTCAATGGATCAAAGGACACAGCGAATCCCGAGGCAACGATGCAGCAGACGAGCTCGCCAGAAGGGGTTCGAACATGACAACGATTGGACCTGAGCCCATCGTGCCACTGCCTTTCGGGTATCTTCGCAATCTGGTAAGGAAACAAACATCACAAGCTATGGGCTGACCATGGTGAGTGTAGGCAGGCCCTTCCCTCTATTAATGGCCGTTTCATAAAACAAGCCCTAAGACTAACAAAACAACAGTTGCGTTCAGTCACAGCCGTAACAACTGGCCACGGGTCTTTTAATAAACACCTCTATGCCATAGGAGATATTGACAGCCCACTATGCAGAGCTTGTATGGAGGAAGATGAGACAGCAGCACACCTGCTTTTAAGCTGCCCGGTAGTCGCGGATTACAGGGCCAAGTACTTCGGTAACCCAGGTACCCTCTGTGAGATAGTTAGTAACACCAAGGTGTTACTGGCCTTCCTTGGGGAGCTGGGGTGGATCGAATGACACAATTGTCCCACCTACACGCAAAATACGCGCCTAATCGTGGAGTTGCGGAAACCAGCCCGATTTACATACATACATGTTTTTTGATGTCATTGTTGACTCCCACCATGTTGGGTCCGTTGAGTTGATGAGCAGACACTCTGGTGCAGCATATTCATGATAATGAAGGTTACATGCCAGCCATATGTGAGAGAGAATAAAGACTGATTAGTACATAATGAAATCAAGTCTTTTCCTCCCCCCCACACAGCTGACATTTTCATCCCGGTGACTGCTGTAGTTTCCATCGCTGTAGCTATAAAGGTAATAGAAAAGTTGGCAACATAGTTACAATTAAACAACGAAAATAAATGCATCTCTGGTGGCAAATAAAATTTTCATTGTTTGGAATCATTATACTATTTGGAAGCCCATTTATTTTCTTAATTTAATAACAACAGAATTATAACAATCATTTACTAACTCTGTAGTAACATCCTAGTTTATTTTTTGTACCCGTAGCTGTAACTATAATTGTTATATAGTTCCATTATGTTGAGCTATTGCTTGTTTCATTGTTCTTTTGGTGGTCTTGAACCGAAAATTACTGATCCAACACGTACTGTTGTGGCACCAAGTTCAATCTGGAAAAAAAGTCATTACATTGGATTTAGTTTGATTGTTGCTGTTGATTGTCTTCAATTTCTTGTTTATGGGTATGGTCAAGCAAGGCTCCATCAGGTAAATAACTATATTATTTCAAAGATTAAATATGCAAAATTATACTAACAGCATGTTGATAGTCTGTAGACATTCCCATAGACAATTCCACTTCATTTATATCAAGCTTCAGGTTCTCACATACTTCTTGTCTACATTTGGCAAGCGTCACAAAGTCTGGGTTTGGCCCTTTTGAAGTATCATAATCGTAAATTCCAATAGTCATTAACCCTTTGAAATCTAAGTTTGGACATTTCTTCAAAACATGTTCAACAACCTTTGTTGTTTCAGATGGCACGATTCCATTTTTAGCTGGAAACAAATGAAGATGTTATTTATTTACTCAGTTAAATATAATTATTATTTGATTACATACCACCATGACCTTGTTGTGAACCTAATTAAATAATATACTTTGCTCGGAATAAATCAGAATCTTATTGCATCATTTTTATTTATGTATATTGATAATGGATTTAGGTTTTCTTTGAAAGAAATTGCATCAGACTTACATCAAATAAAAGTCATTTTATAATTAAGTAGGTACAACAATTTCAATAGAATATCAGCCACACACAAAAGAGTAGATGAAGAAGTAGAAGTGGGCAAGGGTGCACCAGTTGGCTTGACACCACCATGTCAAGCATCAAGTGATGACTCTTTCCTATATTCTATTAAAAATTGCAGTAGGTACCTACCTATTTTCTAGTAAATAATAATTTTTATTAGATGTAAGACAACCTCTCCAAGAAAACCTTCTGAAGCTGCTATCATCAGAAGCTTAGCCTTTATCAACTACATTGGGGCCGGGTTCCAGTCAAACAGGATTCAGCTCAATACCAGTATTTTTAGTGGATCAGCTGCCTACCAGGCCTCCACAACCCATTTAATGGGTAACATGGTAGTTATTGGCAAAACTGGTGTCAGATTTGCTGGCTTTTGGAAATAAGGATTGCCTGAAGCCAGGCAGGCAGAGAGGAGTCCCTGTATGTTAAGTTGGTCAGCCATCCACAGACCGACCTCCGCAAGCTTAAACTTTAAGATCAAGTGGTATAGCTGATATTCTTTAGCTAGGAGCAACAAGCTGTTTTCATAAATATAAATTAATTAATGATGCAATTGAAACCAGCATATCAGTGGAAGTTGCAAGTTACACCAAATTTATCAAAATCTTTGCATAACAAGGCTGCTATGGTATGTGCATGTAATGAGAAGATCCGAAGAACACATGACCAGACAAGTCCTAATCAATCTATAGCAGTCTGCCATAAACAATGAACTGAAGGCAAATTTGGGTCAGTGGGTCATCTTAGGGGCGGAGTTGGATGTCTTGACAACCTAGTACAAACACATGACATGCAAATGGAGAAGCATGACAAGGAGCAACAACCTTAAATGAGATAAGGCTAGGGAAAAGGAATAACTGAAATATCATACCATCTTCAGCACTTGTATTAATCTGCACCATAACTGGCAATTTCTCATCATTACTTCTATACTTTGGCCACTGTTTATTTAAATTATCAGCTAACTTTTCGGAATGGACAGTCTCAACAATGTACAACTTCGGTGCTCCAAGCAATTTGTTTATTTTATTGGTTTGTAAATGGCCTATAAAATGCCATTTTATATCCTTGCATTTTTCCAGTATAAGTGGATCATTGGCTTTCTCAACTAATTCATTGACATAATTCTCTCCAAAATCTCTCTGACCAGCTTCATAGGCTTCAACAATCAAAGCAGCAGGTTTTATTTTGGATACTGCCACCAACCTTGGCGCAATTTGTGGCAAATTCTGAAAAAGTTAATCTTGATTTTTGCCAATTTCGGAGAAAAGGAAAACGTTTTTGAGAAGTTCAGGTAGCCCAAGTGACAAACGTGGTTATTGTCAATAAATATTCCCGAATGAAGCAATAGAGATACTGTAGAAAAGACATACTCGTACATACCATACGTTTTCATTATTGATTTTATAGGAAGCTGGGCGGTTACTATAGATAGTAAGAACTCTACATACCTTACTGCGCCTGGCAACAGCCGCTTCAATCTGCGATAGTACATTCTTTAACCCTAACATAACGTTGACTTGCTGATCTCCTGATGACATAATTAGTACAAGAATTATTAGATTTCGTCAACTATTACAACTGAATTACTGGAAACTACCTACTACTTTGACATCTTCTCTAAAAAATGTCAAATACAAAATCAATACTATACTACTCTGTTTCAAAACTAGGTCACGAACGACCACAGACAAATCATCTATTGAGTGTTCTGATTAGAGTCTGATAAGAATTATTTTTTTCTTTCTTTCGGAAAATTTCTGATCAGTTCTACTTACCAGTAAAATTGCAGGACACGCATTGTACTACTACCTACTATTCATTCTCTCTTGTTCTCTCTCCTGCAGCATAGAGAGAGCACAGCAAAGAGTAGAGTATTATAATATGAGCACAGACTACATAGAGATACTACGTATACGTAGGAGTAAGGCGTATTTATCGAAACAGTTAAAAAAAACTGGTATTTCAAAGTAACAACATGAAACAGGTATCTCAGAATCGAAATAACAGCTCCTACCTATTTCGCCTGTTCCTCAAACAACCGTAGTAGCCGTAACTCGACACACAAAACGAAACGACCTGGAACAGCTATGTGAAACAGTTTCAAATGGAACATGCTCCATTCTCTTCTGACTTATTATAACAGAAAGAGACAACATCTGTTCTTTGGAACAAGCTCTTTGCTCCTCTGGCTCATTGTAATAGAAAGAGATAGAACCTGTTCCCTGCCTGTCACTGTTTCTGACCTTTTCAGTAGCAGGTACTGTTTCTGAATCTGTTGCGAATCCACAGACATAATATAAATAGTAGCAGACCAAACATTCGTTAAAATTTGCGTAGCCATTACGCACACCTAGGGAATGATATCATTACAGGGCCGAATTAGGACCGGTTGCCAGTATTATCTAACGATATTCTGAAAATCCCTGAAAATCTATATTCTCTGGGTACATGAAATATAGATTACTCATCAATAGTCTTAGCGAATAAAACCACCCTCTATTCCCGTGGTTATTGTTAAAGGCGACTAAGGGAATATTTTAAGAGGACGATGGGCAGCAGTCCACTCTTTATCTTTTGACCGTGTTTACAAACCATTGATGGACGTCAGTATCAGCTAGAAAAACTGGCACTGCAGTCATTAACCCGCATGCCATGTTTTGTAGAACCCAGAGTCAAGGTATTAGTATGCCTGAAAGCTAGTTTAGGAATAAATCAGGATTTTTTAAATAAAAGTAATGTATGTAATTCAAAATTCAAGCATTTATTTCAAATAAACCATTTACAGGCACTTTTTAATTGTCAAGGTCGGTCTGTCCAAAAAGTTGAAGCTATTTGCACGTTCCAAAGCGTAGATCTCTATGGAGAAGAACGTGCAAGAAACTCCAGGGACACTCTTCTATCTTACACTCTCATAATGCTTACATATGGAGTAAATTCGGTAAACAGTGTAGGAATTGCTCCGGGACGTAATGTTGTTCGAAAAGCGCTGGGATCGATCAAGTGATTCTCAAAATGTTTTGAACAAAGTACACTTGAAGGTCTTGGTTGCCAATCCTGGAGTTTCAGGTTTTTAATCCAGGCATTCCGTAAACTTTCATCCTTGCGAAACCTGGAAAAATATTAGTATGCTCAATTATTGCCTGCTGAATGAAAATTCATCGTTATGTGAGTAGCCTATACTGTTTACATATGCCTATGTTCATGTTCTCCATAACACAGACACTGGGTAACATAATATTGATTTTATAATTTATTTTTAATATTAGCATGACATGTGTACATACACTGAAACTACTACAGGTATTTTGGAATTGTATCACCAAAAAAGAATAAAACATCATACATTAAACTGAGGCTTTATTTGATAATTCAATGGAAATAAATATTTTACATAAATACATACAACAAATGCAATTTACTAAAAGTTTCGTCTTTGTTGCCTAATTCGTCCCTGACTAATTGAACAGGTACTTGAGCTGTCACTTGATGCCACTTTCTGACTATTTTGTCCTTGTTATGGTTTATTTCTTTAGTTGTAGGCTAACGGTACAGACAAATCGCATCTTTGTTAAAAACTGTATGTAAAATACGAATAAACAGTATGGAAACATTTGAATTTAGTAAAGAAAGCACTAAGATTTCCCAAAACTTACCGATGTAAGGTCAATCCAGGTGTTTTGTGGTAGCTAGCACTGTCACAGCGATACGCACAGCACTTCACCATATTATTTTACCGTCCTCGTGTGTTTTATGTCCCAAACAAGTAATATTTTATCAATTTTAAACGCGATTGAAAAACATTTGATGCTTATCAATATGGCAGACAAGCTACGCATCAAATTTTGTCTATGTATGAGTCAGTGTGACAACACGTGACAGAACGAGACATGCTTATGAATTGTCACTTAGAAAAAAAAGGATAAAGAATCATACCATATAAAAAAATATATCTACGTATTAATGTTTGGTCTGCTACTATTTATATGTCTGTGTGCGAATCAATGAGTCTTTAGTTCCAGTGGAACAGGCTGTTTTTTTTGGAGCAGGTTTTTGGAACTGTTTTCTTCTTGGAATTGGAACAGGTGATACAGGTTTCTAATTTTATCTGTCTAGGATAGTGGATACAAAAATGAGCTTGTTGTGGACTGTCATTTCGTTCAGAAATATTCGTAGGATTAGGTTTGAAAGTATCGACATTCTTTATTAGATCGAATTAATTTAATAAATAAACTTATTGTATTGTAGTTTTAGTAAAATGTAGCAGTGGAATCAAGAGCACGAAAATATTGTGATCAATAAAAACGTTTGTTTGATTTTCACATTTTCATCACACAGCTGATGAGCTGATCCAAGTCCGTTTTCTTTATTTCCGAACTAAACGCAGACGTCAACTCGATTGATTTTCTTCACGTTTGTTTGCGTTTTTCGCGACGGAAATTCGTTTATTAAACAACAAATTGCTTTAATTATGATCGAAATACGAACTGTGAACACTGGCTGATAAATAGCAGCCATGAACGTGTTGGAGAAAGCTGAAAAAGCTTTGGAATTTCTTAAGGCGAACGAGAATACAGCAAAGTAAGTTTTTGGATAATTTTTCCGTTTTCGGCTCTAAGTATGTGATATTTATTTATATGTGTATTGTTTGTAGAAGTCATGAGCTGCAAGCGGCGGCTGGAACGCTCGGGCGTTGTTTGGGAGCCTTAGGAAGCCGTTCAAACTGCGCTCGTCACTATGCAAACTTATTGCATTCAGCTGCCCCAACTCTACTCTTATTAGCTAGTAACGATAGCGTAAGTTACCTTGATGTTTTTTACGCAAATAGCGTGAAGGATGACACAACTGTGTTATTCAATAATTGGCTATTATGCACTGTTGGTAAAAATATGAATAACAAGGAAATATTTGTTTTAGTTACATATGCAAAATAAACATTGCGGCGCATGTTTCGCACTGACTACGCCGTAAATTTCCATCTTGCAACATAATTGTGAATATAAATTATTGTTTAGTTTCATTATTTTAGATTGGATTGGAAGTCTGTCTACATACCTATCCATATAGTTTGCAATAAGTTAGGCAAAATGGAATGGAATTGTTTGTCATCTCAATCATGATAGTTTATTTCCTTTTTAGGCGGAAGTACGTCTTGTGGGTGATGAAGCATTGAACAGGGCTGTGGTTGGAGGATTTGCCTTTCATTCACACAAAACCAATATAGTGCTGCAGAATCAAATAGATCACACTAAGAATGCAAGGTATGAATAATTTTAAGACATTTTAGTATAGTTGGTAATATAAATCAGTAAATGATTATTTTTTTATTCTAACAATAAGGTGAGACTGAACAGACTGATTTTCAATTAGTAACCCAAAACAAATATGTATTTATATAAATACTTTATTGAACACCAACTGAAAAATACATAAAAGAAACCTTAAACTAACAAAACATACAATTGGTGGCCTTATCACATTTCGCTATCTCTTCCAGGCAACCTGGAATGGATAGAGAAAGTCTGGACACTAAATACTTGTTACTAAATATTTGTTTCTTATGTAAAGAATGAATTAAAATAAATTATACTGTTAACATAAACAAAAAAAATAGGTAAAGAAATCTAACTACAGGATTAGTAAAAATACTGATGAGCGTAATCTCAGCAAAAATTTTTAATGCAGACATTGAATTAAATAGTATTTATTTATAGCAAATAAAAATAGTATTTATAGCAATGTGTGAGTCAGACTCACATGCATAGAGTTAGAACCAGTTTCATTTTTGTATTGATGTTATTTTTATAATTATAGGTATTCCTGTAATCTGTAGGTAAAGAACTATTATCTGCATTTTTCTTTATTTAGGCTCAGTAGTTTCTGAGATAAGGGGGAATGATCAATTTTGGCCTAATTTCTTGATTAACTTTAATGTACTTATTTATTTTAAAATTTTGAAAAAAATATAATCAAAACCCTTACACTAAGCCCTTTCACCATTCATTTGAACGTTACACCATACAATCTAAAAAAAATTTAAACATTTTTAGGTTTGACCACAAGTGACCCCATTTTTTATTTACGTAACATGTCTATGTTTGGGTCCAAACACACAAAGTCCATAAGTGTAAATTTTTTTAACAGAATTTGGTCCAGTTGATCTGGAGAAAACTGGCTATGATGGATGGGATGTTTGGAACCTTAAAAATAAAATAATCATTTGAAATCAGTATTTAAAGTAAGCAAAATCTTTAGAATGTTTTTATGAATAAGCCTGTTTATGTAAAAACAACCATGTTACTTCATTTTGCACTATATCAGCCACAAATGGCAATCTATACTTAGCTGAAGAGTTTGTTTGATTGGACAAGCTTGTCTCAGGAACTACTGGTTTGAATTCTTTTAGTATTGAATAGCCCGTTTATTGAGGAATACTATAGGCCAGTGGTGGCCAACTTGATTAGGCCCAAGATCAACTTATTTGTGATAAAAGTAATTAAATAGGTACTTCTTAAAATTACAAATGTAACAGTATAGTTCAGTATACAATTATATAGTACAAGCTTCTGCCCGCGACTTTGTCTATGTAAACTTGAGAGCTTTACATAGTTGCACAATCGGTTTTACATATTCATATTTTTTTTGCCTTACCATGCCGCAATTGATTGGACTAATCACAGAAAATAGAACATCTGTTCTGTGGGACTAAGAGCCGCAATTGACAGGTTGGCCATCCCTGCTATAGGCTATGTAACATCACGCTACAACCGATAGGTGATGAGCATTATTGAAACATGTGACATAGACAAAGTTGCATGGGTCCTGGTATACCTATAAAATATACTAGCTGACCCGCGCATTTTCGTTTGCGTCACATTTTCCATTAATACTCCGCTCCTTTTTGTCTTAGCGTGATGATATATAGCCTATAACCTTCCTCGATAAATGGGCTATCTAACACTGAAAGAATTTTTCAAATAAGACCAGTAGTTCCTGAGATTACCCCCTACATACAAACTTACAAACAAATGTTACCTCTTTATAATATTATTAGTATAGATATTAGTATAGATATAATATATAAACAAATAAATAGATATTCAGTCATCAAACTGGCACTTAGTGCACAAAAGCATCATCTTTAAGTACTACTTTTTATCTTTCCACCAATGGCACTGATGTATCGCAAAAACAAATACACTTATTATTTTACTGTCATTATGTTAGCAATAACCACTTTATCTCTCAGGACTTGTCACATCATTTAGTGTTCATTCTGTTTTGTTCAGAACATTTGCATTTAAATAGGAATGACTGTCTATCATGGCTGCTAGCCAAACTCAATACCTACCAAAAAGATTATTCTAGGTAAATATGTAGGTAGGATATAGTTGTACCAAGTCCTGTTCAATTATTTTTTTCTACTATGAAGAGTTGTGGCTAAGTTATAACAGCCGCATGAAGTGAGAGTCTTTAAAGTTAAGCAACGCTGGCCGAGGTCTATCTGTGGATGGGTGTCCATGACCATCTAATATTACTTTCGAGGCTCACCCGTGCCTCCAAGTCAATTGGCCAAGTCAGTTGGTCCCGGCTGTCATTAGCAGATCTTCTATAATCTGACACCAGTCTTGCCAAGGGATATTGTGTTACCCAGCTATTGGCTGATAATGATGATGAATATATTTATCCAGCTATTGGGTTGTGGAGGTCAGATAAGCAGTCCCTACACATAAAAAGAAACTGGTATTCAGGTGCATCTGGTAAGGCTACAAGCTGACACCAAAATAGCTGAGAAACATTAAAAATAGTACTGACTAAGCGCGAGTTGGACTCTCACACGAAGGGTTCCGTAGTCCGTACAAAAAAACGAAAAAACACTTTTACACTTGTATGAAAACACTTTTACACCCCTTCAGTTTTTCGTTTAATTTAATTTTTGTTATTTATTGTTATAGTGGCAATAGAAATACCTTTATCCGTGAAAATTGAACTCAATACCTATTACGGTTCTTGGGATACAGCCCGCTGACAGACAGACGGATGGACAGCGGAGGCTTAGTAATAGTGTTCCGTTGGTTACCTTTCGGTTATGGAACCCTAAAAACGTATTGTCAATTTTGACAAGGTGAACAATGTAACATTATTTAATTTTCTTCTTTGTTGTTGAACAATCACTTACATAAGGATAATTAATAATCTAGTAAATGTAGTAAACTTGTTTTATTTTTACTTCAAATATAGTAAGTGAAATGTGTCCAGCCAATTAATTAAGTAATTAAAACGCGCACTCATTAGAGCAATTGGGAGGGGCAATGACGTAACATTTTTACAATGTTTCAAGAATATTTATTTGGTAACAATATATTATGGTGAGGAGCTCGTGGCTAACTAATAAGCCGCACAGTTCGATCTCCAAGGTTAAGCAACGCTTGCCCATCTTAACATATCGAGTTTCCTCCTAGCTTCGGAAAGCACGTTATGCTGTCGGTCCCGGCTGTCCTTTTTGGCCTCGCACAGATCAATTTAATGTTATTATCTGTATTTTGTTTAAAGTATTTTACTTCTGTCTGTTTTGTGCGAGTCCCAAATAAACATTTTTCTTTCTTTCGTTTGGAGATCTTTGGCAGTCGTCACAAAAAACCTGACACCAGTCTTGCCAAGGAGTATAACCGTGTTACCCAATTAATGGGTTGTGGAGGTCTGGTAGGCAGCCGCTCCACGTAAAATACTGGTATTCAGCTGAATCCGGTTTGACTGGAAGCCGACCCCAATAAAGTTGGGAAAAGGCTAGGCAGATGATGAATATATTTATGGTACTCACTCCTTCGCGCCAGTGTATCTATCTCTTACGTTCTATACAACTTACTTGTTTTTTTTTTTCTTGTATCGTTAATTTTGAAAATGGAAATGGTAGCTTAGTTAAAAATACTTGTAATGTTTTATTATGCAATACCGCGTGTATCTGACATCGACGCACAAACGATTTCCATGGGTCCAGGACATGATTCTGGACACCCTAGACTTAGAATTTTTCGTAGGGTTTTTTCTCTTTTTTTCTTTTTTTTTCAAGGGTTTTTTTTTACTTTAACTTACTTACTTACTGCTCATAATTGTTATTCTGACCTAACCCAATGAGATTATTAATAAAAAAATAATTAATTAACTACTTTCACTAAAAAGAGCAATCTGAATAAAACCACAAATAGATATTTTTGGTAACTTGAAAAAAATGGAAAAAATGAGAAAAGAACCGACGAAAAATTCCAACACTGGGGTGTCCAGAATCATGCCCTGGACCCATGGAAATCGTTTGTGCGTCGATGTCAGATACACGCGGTATAGTGATTTCTTTTACTATAAATTCATTTGTTTCTGTTTTAAATTCTTGAATATCCACAATAGCAATCATGATAACCTGCGCACAATATTGCCGAGAGGTTTGTATTCCACCAACCGATCGTTTATAATCAAACAATATGCAGTCGTCTTATTGCTGTAGGTACCTAGAATATTCGTTCAGACGAAAAGTTACAATTCTATTTTTAAATGCTGTTGCTACAATAAAAACATTTTTAAATTCAGTACTCAATAAGCTATTTGTCTTGTGTATAATTAGTTCTCTTATGATATGCATACTGGTTTCGCGGTATTTCAGTTCCACATTTGGTACAGTTCACAATTTTACTAAATGGTCTTGTTAATGGTGTTCTGTGATCTCTGGATTGTACAACTGTGAAATAATACATTAGATTTAAATAACATAATATTTTATTTCTTCATTGATTATTTAAGTACAAGTATTTAGATATTATAAAGATTATAGAGAATATATAGAGTATAGATATTATTCTGTAATTGTTAACTGTTTTTACATAATTATGCTGTGTAAAACTTAGTAAGAATACATAATAAGTACTAATAATATGAATTTATAAGGGTAGTTGGACGAAATTCTTTTTCAACTGCTATTGTAAATTCTTCTTATAAATGACGCCACATCTCCGCGTCCGCATCAACTTTTGTTTTAATCGTTACAATTGAAAGGCGCCACCTATTTACTGGTGGAACGTCTGCGATTTCATCACAATTATATACTTTAACTTCTACGTAATACGGCCCCCCCTGCTTTGTTTCGCTTATTTTTCTGGAATAGCGTTTTAAACCCTCTTTGTAAAATAAGAATGAAGAGGAATGGGTTTTTTACCAGTCTATGTGGACGGCTTCACAGAATCCTTCATCGCTCTCACTGCCAAATAGGTCCCGTGCAGTCAGCTTGTTGTTGGCTAACGGTACCGGTTGTATTCGAGGCTTAGATCTGTGCGTCCTAGACCCATCGATTCGATCGGTTTTTTACCGATTGTTTGCAGTCGATTTTTCAGGTCGAGACGAAGAAGAAGAAGAATTCGATTTCTGCTACTTTGACTGCGTCTCGATTTCTGACTCTTCATCTGATGAAAACAGTTGAGGCGACGTAGATGCAATTGACTTGGACCTGAAACAGTATAATTTCAAATATTATATTAACGTGATAGAAAAAATAAATTAATGGCGGATATATTTATGTCACTCCGCTAAACTTGGAAATCAAAATATAAAATTGACATTAAAAAAAAACACATTGTAGATCACAAGATTCCACCGAAAGACGGATAGGAAAAAGACAAAATGTATCATTCATTTATGCATTCGTATATTCAATATTCATACATTTATAGAATAAAGGTCGTGATGACACATTACACATACAATAAAATAAAATATGAATCCATTTACATTTTGAAGATTATTTATTCTGGTTGAAGCATAGAAGATGATGATTGTTTCCCTCGGGAGAGCAGTTTATGATTTTGTCTTTCATCAATGCACATTATATACAGAAAAATTATGACGATGTACTTCCAAATACGTCATCGAGAAGATGTATGCTTACATTGCAAAACAAGATATCATATTAACCAAAAATATATTAGTTATTGATTGTGTTATACTACAAGTACCACGGCTTCACTCGTTCTAATAACTTATCGTACCTGCATTTCTTTTCATACAATAAAGACTTCAACAAACAAACAAACAAATCAACCGACACCATAATCAATATAGTGACTTACCTACCTTTAGCATCAAGAAATAGTAGAGTAAATGTAAGTAGATCATAATTAATATTTTATTTTATTAAATGTGTTTAAATGTGTCATCACGACCTTTATTCTATGAATGATCGAATGTATGAATGAATGCACGAATGATTGAATGATTGAGTGAATAAATAATGGAATTAACGTATGAATTAATATTGAATATACGAATGCATAAATGAATGATACATTTTTTCTTTTTCCTATCCGGCTTTCGGTGGAATTCTGTAATCTCTAATGTGTTTTTTTTTAATGTAAAGTTTATTTGATTTCCAAGTTTAGCGGAGTGAAATAAATAAATCCTCGATTAATCTATTTTTTCTATCACGTTAATATTATATTTCAAATTATATTGTTTCAGGTCCAAGTCCTCTACGTTGCCTCAACTGTTTTCATAAGATGAAGAGTCAGAAATCGAGACGCAGTCAAAGTAGCAGAAATCGACTTCTTCTTCTTCGGCTCGAACTGAAAAATCGACTGCAAACGATCGGTCCAAAACCGATCGAATCGATGGGTCTAGGACGCACGGATCTAAGAAGCCTCGAATACAACCGGTACCGTTAGCCAACAACAAGCTGACTGCACGGGACCTATTCGGCAGTGAGAGCGATGAAGAGGATTCTGTGAAGCCGTCTACATCGACTGATAAAAAATCAACTCCTCTTCATTCTTATTTTACAAAGAGGGTAAACAAAGGCTATTCCAGAAAAATAAGCGAGACAAAGCAGGGGTCGTATTACGTAGAAGTTAAAGTGTATAATTGTGATGAAATCGCAGACGTTCCACCAGTAAATAGGTGGCGCCATTCAATAGTAACGATTAAAACAAAAGTTGATGCGGACACGGAGATGTGGCGCCATTTAAAAGAAGGATTTACAACGGCAGTTGAACAAGATTTCGCAGTTGAAAAAGAATTTCGTCCAGCTACCCTTATAAATTCATATTATCTATTAGTACTTATTATGTATATTCTTACTAACTTTTACACAGCATATAATTATGTAAAAACAGTTAAAAATTACAGAATAATATCTATACTCTATTTATTCTCTATAATCTTTATAATATCTAAATACTTGTACTTAAATAATCAATGAAGAAATAAAATATTATGTTATTTAAATCTAATGTATTATTTCACAGTTGTACAATCCAGAGATCGCAGAACACCATTAACAAGACCATACAATTGTGAACTGTACCTGTGTAGGTAGTTTAAGTATTGTATTAGTGGTAAGGTTTTTAGTTTAAGTTTTAAATTTTAATGTTATGGGTGCTAATGCCTGATATAAACGATTAATAATAATAATAATGTGCCCCTACCGCACTATCTCTACGTTGACGTCGTGGTGGGGCTTACGCGTCCCGATGGACCTTAGGTCATACCTAGGGTGAGGGGCCAGACAAGAAGGTCAGAGAGATACAATCCGCGAGGCAGTTTTGTGGCGAACTGTTGGGCAGTAGCGACCCCACGAACCTAATCTCCCGGGAGAAGGTTTGTTCCTCATATCCGGCTTGCCTTTATTGGCTGGCCAGAGTAAACACTGACGAGGAACAGAGCTCCCACCTCTTTCTTGCCTTAATCGGCCGGCCTGAGTAGAGATTCGCTAGAGCAAACGAGCTCGGGAGATGGCTGTATGATCCAGTAAGATGCTGGTAGGGATCTTGGCCACACTTCCGGAATTGACCTGATAGCCGTGGTATACCTCTCCACTCCTCTAGCACCTCAGGCTATGTTGCCACCTTGACGCTACGTCATTTTGTGCTAGCGACCGTTTTCGGGGGCCCATTCATTGAGTGTGCAAGTCACCCCCTGCCATTTAAAAGCCGTGTATATTGTTAGTGGTCAGACAGGGACCAATAGTTCTTCTATAATAAACGATTATCAGTCCACGTATAAACCGCCCAAACCCATAGCGTTTCATCGTTTTTTTTCTTTATTCTGCAATAGTAATAAATAAATGCCACCATCTTGCGCGAGAAGGCGCATGCGCGACGTACCCGCGCATGCGCTGTTCTATGTTTCTTATTAAATTGACATCCTGCGTAACCAATTGCGACGTACTTCGCAGAGGCAAAGAACCCTGGTTTGTACTGTACACTACTATACTACTTATAGGTACTAAGTAATACAAGCATATGTAAATTCATTCATTACACACATAACATTACGTTCACATATAACACTTACAATTATAACATGTTTCAAGAATTCATTTAGTAGTTCCATAAGCAGGCATTACTATAATAGTCACTATAACCAAATCTAACAACCATTGGCTGTTCCTAGATGGATCCGTGCAGCCCTCTCTCGCATATGCCTCGGCGACTGCTGGCTCCGGCCTGGCGTCGGCAAGATCCGCACACAAGCACAGACGCTCTTCCCCAAGCTCAGTCAGATAGTGCGGCAGACCAATGAGATCCAGCTGATAGTGGAGGCTTTGGAGAGCAATCTACCGAGGATACTCACGGCGCTGGCTGAGTATACTACAGATGAGGAGATTTCAGGTAAGTCAGTGATGGCTGAAGGACAATTCTCAGGGTGTGCATCTTTAGCAACCTCCCTCGGGGGATAGGGTATCATTTGCTCATTCCTGCAGAGATAAACTATGTTGGCTTGGCTCGAGAACTAAATAAGAAGTTGGTAGGAGTGATGGCAGCAAGCTTAAACCAAATGTAGTCAACTTTATGTTTCATATACAGTCAAGTAACGCACAAGCCGCAAAGTGTGGGATATCCATGTTGGGGTGCTCCCATCTTCACATACACACACAAAAAATGAGATCAGATGATTTCGGGCCTTTTCAAAAGCAATCCCTAACTATACGTATTAATTTAATCATACTGGATTCCGCTGGCTTCCAAAAACCAATCAACTGCAACTAGAGTTTTTTTATATCTACTTCAAAGTTCTTCCACTTTTCGACCTATTCAGAATAGTTCTCCCTCAACCAGGACTTTCAATTTCTCCATTTATTTTGTTTCCAGAGCTATCCAAAGCCCTTCTATCTCACGTGGAGACATCAGACCCAGCCGTGAGACGCGGAATAGCAACGTGTGTGGCCCATCTCTGTTTTCACAGGGAACCACTGCTCACCAATATATTGGCGAGAGTGTTTGGTAAGTAAACCTGTTCTATGCAAATGCTGTTTATTTCATTATTTGATTTGATTTTAATAGTGCCAGTCCATATTAAAGAGCATTGCCGATTGGTTAATCTTTTTGTTTGTAACACTGAAATAAGAAGCAAAATAATACTATTTTAAGAAGCTAGAGGTTAATTTTCGTACTAAAACGAAGTTTTCCGTCGAAATTCTAATCCCAGCGATGTTAACTGATTACTACTTAAAATTACGGGAACTGCCACTCTATTTTTTAAAAACTTTACTTGCACGTTCGGTATGTAGATTTCTTGTAATTATTATGATTTATATCTTTACAGAAAAACTATGGCCACTGACACCAGACAGCACGGTGGTGATGGGATGGTTTTGCGTCATAAAAGCCATCTTCCAAATCAACGATATTACGAAGTTCTCCGAAAACGACTTGTTCGGCGTTCGGGACTACTTAGAGGTATAAATGACGCTTGTAATTTATTAGTTACTAGCTGACCCACGCAACTTCGTCTGCGTCACATTTTCCATTAATGCTCGGCTCCTTTTAGTCTTAGCGTGATGATATATACCTTCCTCGATAAATGGGCTATCTAATACCGAAAGAATTTTTCAAATCGGACCAGTAGTTCCTGAGATTACCCCCCCCCCCCTACATACAAACTTACAAACAAATGTTACCTCTTTATAATATTAGTATAGAAAACTAGTTTTTGCTCACGACTTCGTACGCGCAGATCCTGTTTTTTCCCGTTCCCGTGGGAATTTCGTAAAATCCTTTCTTAGTGCTTCCTTACACTCCCTAACCCTACATGCCAAATTACAGCTTTCTACGACCAGTATTTTCAGCTGTGCGTTGTCTGTCAGTCACTCATTAACGGAAGAATAGGCTAGTTTCCATCATCCACAAATTGCATATCTATTTAGTCCTTCAGTTAGAGTATTGAAAAATAATAGACAAGTTTTTTTTTTTTTTGTAAATCAATGAATATTGACAAAGATACGCATCAAAACTCGGGAGTGGGGGCTCGTGACGTCGCAACCCGTTAAAAATTATGCCACGGCGTGACATATTGAGAATTTTAAAAGCGAAATAGGGGTCAATTATTTTTTGATAATCTAACTGACGGACTAATTAGATTTTTTCAGTAAACAAGCCTATTGTATATATTAGGATTACCAACCTGCAAACACAGATGTACTTCCTCTTCATCGCTCTCATAGTCCGATGGGACAACAACCCGACCCGGCCGCTGATAGATATGGTGCAGGACAAACTTCTTTACTAGTTTTCCGAGCGATAGGGTGTCACACCACCCACTTTCAAATTACGGACTGTCACATAGAAATTCCTAATGGAAAATCCCAATAACATCGTTAGCGAACCTGGGAATAGAACCCAGGACCTCACGCCACATAGTCCCACTTGCGACCACGAGACAAACCCGAACCGGCCCGAAGGATCGCTAAACTAAAGTGGCAGTGGGCAGGGCACATTGCTCGCAGAGCATATGGTCGATGGGGCTGAAAAGTTCTGTGAGTGGCGACCGCGTACTGGAAGACGCAACTTTGGAAGGCCTCCCACAAGGTGGACCGATGACCTGGTGAAGGTCGCGGGTAGCCGATGGATGAGAGACGCACAGGACCGGTCGTTGTGACGACGCTTGGGGAGGCCTATGTCCAGCAGTGGACGTCTTTCGGCTAATAATGTTGATTATGGGCAATAATTACTTTAGGTTGAGTTGGCATGACGTATAATCTTATGTACACACAGGTGTATACAGGTGGTGTGAAAATATATTTTCTTCTATTCCAGCTATACTACCTCTGCATCTACTACATAGAACACACGAAGGAGCACAACGTACAAAACGCCATCATGGAGTGTTTCACAGTGATCCTGTCTCTCGCCTCCGGGCAGTTCAAGACGGCATTACTGGACAGACACCCGAGACATGTGTCCCTAGATAATACGCACAGTGAGAAGGGACATAGGAGAAATATTAGTAAGTACTCAGCATGAAAATAATAAAAATATTTAAAGGTACTTACTCCATCAAAAAACTGCGGGTCTAAAAAGGTCTCTTTAGCAGAATCTAATTAGAATTATAATATTAACCACACACAAATCTTTCAAATTTAATTGTCATCTTTATCGCTAACGCATTAGGTTCAAGGTTTATTGAAAAAACTTAACAGTGACGCGTAGCGTGATGTGCTTTTTAACTGACTTCCCAAAAAGGAGGAGGTTATCAATTCGGTTGTATGTTTTTTTTTTTCTTTTTATGTTTGTTACCTCATAACTCCGACAATTATGAACCGATTTGAAAAATTCTTGTTTTATCTGAAAGGATATACTTTGCAGATTGGTCCCATTTAAATTTTATAAAAATCGGTTACGAACTTTGGATTTTAAATCGAAATAGCTTCGTCTACTTGGATGATAGTTTTATGTCATCCAAGTAATCGAAATTGCGTATTTTGCTTTTCTTAACTTTAATTTCGGAAGTCGGTGTTGTTGTTAGTTTCTTCGTATTTTGACACCGACTTCCGAAATTAAAGTTATTTTTTAAAAAGTTTTTTTGATTCTACTAAAGTGGCCTGTTTAGACCCCATGGGCTGATGTGCAAGTCAGAAATGTGTTTGTGGAAGTTATCGAAGTCAGATAGGTAGGCACCATGTTCAATACTGTACTCTCACGTGGTCCACTTAAGACTAGAAGCCAAGCCCAACATTACTGTGAAATAAGGCTAGGCAGATGACTTATATTTTTAGGCCGGTATCGGTTTCCAGCCTACCCAGGTACGTACGGCTAGTATTTAATACGGAGCTGAAAAATGTCTATCTCTCCTCTGAAACCCAAGTACCAGGTAACATTCTAAGATAAGACTGGTTGTCGGATTTTCGAGTCGGTACCAACGGCTTCCGAATGTTTGGTGGGCTCCCTATAAAATGGATGATGGCCCTACTACAGTTCGACCGACAAATTTTCCGTAACCTACACTTGATCATTTGAGAGCCGCAGCTATTACTTAGCCGATGCGATGTAATCACTTTTAAAATAAATATTCTTATTTCAGGTACATCAAGTATAATATCATCGAGGTACGCCCCCAGTCCTCAGTCAGAACTCAAGGAGCCGTTAGAGATATCTTTCTCCGGCGCATTGCAGCTCGGCAGTTTGTTGCAGTTCAATACGCCTAGTTTGAGCGTTGAAGACCTTACTATACAGGTTTGTGTCTGTCTCGATTAGGGGTCGTTCAAGTATTACGTAAGCAGAATTTTAGACATATTTAACTCCCCCCCCTCCCCTTGTCAGCGATAGTATTCAAAGCTCTTACTCCTCCCTCCTTTATATTCACGCGAGACTTATTTTCCCCACTTCTGTTATTTCTTACTTAACTATGAAACATCGCATCATCATCATCTTCCTGCTCTTATCCCATGTTACGGGTGTGTATTCCGTCCACTAGCGCCGCCAATCGTTTTTTATTAATTATGGTAAATTTAAGACACGTAGATAAAAAACCGCTCTGCAGTGTTCTGAAGAAATGTATCTATTATTTTTTGAGAGCTATTTTCAATACATAACTCATGGCTAAATAGCCAAAACGGCAATTATTGCTAAAAGTGGTCACTTTTAGCAAAAATATCGGCTTTGGCAACTATTTATGTTTTAAAGTACGAAACATAACTCTCAAAAAATAATAAATACTTTTCTTTAAAACACTGCAGAGCGTTTTTTTATCTACGTATCTTAAATTTACCACGATTAATAAAAAACAATTGGCGGCGCTAGTGGACGGCATGCGCCCTGTTATTAATCATAATCATAATCTTTATTCATCCAAATATTAGCACAAAACATATACACATAATTTAGGTACATCAGTAAACTTGACACAAAAAAACAACATATCTCTGGGCCCCACACTAGGATTCCCTGTGTCGTGGGGTCCGTACTTGGGGTCGGCAAACACGTTTTTTTCTTTCACTCTGCCCTTACTGCCCTATGAAAAATTCATAGCAACATGAGAGTAAAAATAACTAACTAGCTATTATTATGTCAAATCGAAATCGAGAAAGAAAGAAAAGAAAAGAAAGAAAGAAAGACTTGCAAACTAAAAAGTAAGTCAATATTCCTGACGTAATCACCATTTAACCCCCCCCCCCCCCCGCCCCCCTTCTCATCAAAAATATGCGTAGTGAAGACCCCCCGGCCCCCGTTAATGCTTACGTAATACTTGAACGGCCCCTTAATACCCACCATATCAGGGATGGCAAACCTTTTTTGGAGCTCGTGCCGTTTTAATTAAACATAAAAACGTAGCCATGACGTGTCGCCAAAAAAATCTTGACTTGTGATTAAATAAGGTGCTATTAACTTAACTCTTTTATGTACCATTAATTTTTAACGTTATCAGCTTTGAGTTTCTTTGAATATAAATAAAAATCAGGTGTATTAGCAGCAACAGAAACCATACTGAACTTTAACTGAAGATTTTGAGTAATGTTGTATAGGCGTGCCCAAATTATTTTGCTGCGTGCCACCCCTGGCAATGATATAAATGACTGGATCGTAATGAGTTTGTTAGAAAAATTATTACAATGTTAGTTGAACAAAACCTTGGAATTTTTATCAATCAATCGATACCAGATGTGCCACGTTTTGAGTGCTTGCGAGAGATGATGTTTAAAGAGAGAAGCTTTCAGCAGTCTATTTAACAAAACATTCGAAAATAGGGAATATGCACGCGATTTTAAAATTTATAAAATGAATTACTTATAAGCTCCAGTAAACACTCTAGAAAATATTTTTTAAATATCTTCATCAGCGATGAAGTTATAACGCTTCAAAGATTACTTTTAGAACGAGAAGTCCGACATGGAATTTGACGTCACATTACGTGACGTCTATACATCAGCCATAGAAAACAGCGTTTTCGCGAGAGGGACAGATATATTTATTTAAAATAATTATATCTCGTTTGTTTTTCAAGCAATTTTGATTCTATTTCCACTGTTAGTAATATATTTTTGTATATTTTTAGATAAAGTGTTTAGATAATAAATATATTTTTTATGCATATTCCTTAATACGATAAAACTACTAACATTAAAACTATATTTTATTTTAAAACTGGAATGGATAACAATGTTTTCCTCTCTTACAGACACCAGATTCCCCAGTAAGCGACCAGGAAATGAAAATACCGAACGCTGAGCAACTGTCTAAGGATTTACAAGAGAAGTTACAAGAGATCGAAGAGGTGGAGTCTAAAGAGAGCGATCAAGTTGATCATGCGCCAGCTGTGACAGATGGTGCGGTCAAGGTAAGGAGCCCTAAACCTATCAGGCTGCTTCTGGGTAAGCTCGCTCCATCGTAGACTTTGTCTCTGTCATCTCTGACCTAGACTAGAGTCAAGAGCTAATTTTAATACACCTCAAATAAAAATAAAAAAAACGTGTTTCGTGGGAAAAGGGGGGGGGGGGGGGGGTTCTTAAATGAATTTTACAGCGGCCAAAGAAATACACACTCTGTGAAAATTTTAACTGTTTCGTGTAAAAGTTCATGAGATACGGCCTGCGTATACGTACAAACGAACGTATATCGGTGGCTCAGTAATAGAGTTCCGTTGGCCATCCTTTATGTACGGAACCCTAAAAATCTGCATTTGTTTGAAGAGAGAATTCACGCGTTGACGGTGCCCAAATATAAAGACACCTGACAAATGTGCAATAATGGTCATTGACCCACAAGGTCAATGTCCTCTATTGCAGGTTTATCTGGCACCTACCATACCAGTAATTAACAGTAATGAATATATCAATCAATCAATCAATCAATCAATCAATATAAAATTCTTCCGTTACTGTGTGACTGAGAGTCTGACAGACAACGCACAGCCGAACCTAATGGTCCTAGGAAGCGAGAGTGAAAATAAACATTTTAAAGCATAGTTATAGCTTAATATCTTTTCACAGGTCAACATTGGAACATCGAAGGACGACGATATTCCTCTCAAATACTGCGCACGATTGTTAACGTCGATGTTTCTTCTAACTGGCAACAAGGGCGGAGTTATTCCTGATAGGTAACTATCTTTACTTTAATCTAATGATAGACTTAAACAAAAAAAAATGTCGCGCCTGTAGTTTGTAAACGGTTAGGCAAAGTGGCAAAGAAGTATAGTACCTAAATATTTATATTTAATGCTTACGTAAAAAGGCGGCGAGCCATTTAGCGGACTACAAATCCAGACTGACAGGCTACTGCCTCCGCGGTCGAGCGGTTTACGCGCTGCCTTGTGAACCGGTGGCCGTGGTTTCGATTCTCACGCAAAGCATGCTTTGTAAAGTTGTTTTTTAGTTTGGCTAGGAAATTGCAGGCTTGAATCACCAGATTGTCTGATTAAAAAAATTTATTCCTTGCTTCGGAAGGCACGTATACGTATAAGCCGGTGGGACCACCAGCAAATAAAACATGGTCAGAAACCCTTGAGGCGGTTTAGAAACTCTGACACTAGGGCGTGTTGTCGTTAGACCTTATTGCTCACACGATAAGACTGGTTTTTTTCCAAACGGCTAAACCCTATTACGGGATTCTGAACCAAGATATTCACAGTATAGAAAGGTAGGTAGTATAAAGCAAGGTATACGGAACAAAGAGTAAAGTCCTGCAAATTTTCTTTGCAAAGGGAGGATCCCCGATCTGACGGTTGCTATGTCTGGTGAGCAACTGCTCGATACTCGGACTGTTATTAGTCCAGTAAGAATACAATATTTTTTCCACAAAACCTTCGATAATTCTAAAGTTTTTTATTTTTGGTGAGTGGATTAGTTTAGTAAATTCATTGCTATGTACAAAAATGCTAACTGTTTAGAGTTATGCTATAGGTATTAAGTAGGTATTTCCAATTATTTCGTGTTATAACAATATTAGAAAATTTAAATTAAAATACTATACTGGTTCTTTGTTAGTACTATCTAAAGGATATAATAGTGAAAATGCTAACAGATAGGTACTGTGGAACAATGGAAAACTGAAAATTTCCCGTAACTCATTCAATAAAAAATTTAAGTTTTTCAAATCGTTTCCTATATACTTAGTGAGATTAGTTATACCTTACAACAAAAGTTCTAACAATTCAGTAATATGGCTGCACAAGTAATTGTATTTTTACTTTGCGATTAGCGAAATATTGAATTTAAGTTTCATAAATTTGCGCCTACATATTCGTATTAATAAACTCTACTATCATACAAAAGTTTCAACAGATACATGCTATGCCTTTTGTTTAATAAATAAAATACAATTTGGATATTGAGGCGCAGTGTAGGTACGCGGCAATTCGTGCAGTACGGTGCCGGCGCGGTAACACTCCGAAACACACTCACAAACGTAGGTACCTACCTATTGAATGACTTGCGAAATCATTTCATTACTGTCACATGCACATCTCACACTTGAATCACTAGGTAGGTACTTACTCTGTTCCAGTCCGTGACTTCTACCTACGTGTAATTAGCAAAATCCCGTCGCTCCAGTTTTAAAAAAATCCGTTTTGAAAATACGTTGTTGTACTTTATTTCAAAGAATTTAATACCTACCTACCAAGATCGTAATATGTAGACTATAATTTTATTATATGTATTATGTAGCTAGGTACTTGTTATAGTGATAGAGGAACAGAGACAGAAAGTGGAGATTCGATTACAACATTTTTTTCCGGGATAGTTGTCCCGGGTTTTAGGACATCACTTAAGTAGGTACTAATTATAATAGGTAATAATTATATCAAAGCAATAAAATTATTGGATTCAATAAGTAGGTACCTGTTTTTGTTTCATTATTTTTAATGTAGGTACACTAGTGATACTTATCCCGAAACCCGAAACAATTTCCCGAAAAAAAAAAGTTGTATGGAAGTCACTTTTTGTCTCTGATACATAACACAAAGATAACAATTAATGCTGTATACTCACGGAACAGAAAAAACAGTGTATACCTACCTATTCCGATCTGTCAAACAGATAGTGCTTTTAAATATTCATCGAACACTATCACAGCCATAACCTTAAAAATTGAATTGAATAATTTGAACACTATCAAAATAAGATTAGACATCGACATACATCTTTTTAACAGTCCGTTCAATCTATTTTGACTTCTATTGCGTTGGTGGCATGACAAATGGCAGCTGCAGTAAACAGTTGGTATTATAATCACGTAATACTTCAGAGCAGTAGATACTGACAACAGAGTGATGGTCGCCATACTAGAAAGTGCAACTATAAATTAGTCACAAATGCATCCAAAGGAGCTATACTCGGTACTCCATTTACCATAAGATAAGACATTTAAGGTGGAAGCGCCAGGGTAGCCCGCGAAATTTAATTATTTTTATGTTTTTTGCAATTTGCCGGTCAGTTGAAGTTGTGATGCTGTAAGTTAAACAAAATACTATTCGCGGCCATAACGCATATTTATCTAAAGAATTATACCCATTGAGCGATTGACTACTGCGCAGCATGTCGCGGGTTCGATTCCCGAACGGAACAAATATTTGTACGACCTACAAGTATTTATTCCGAGTCTGGGTGTTTTTCTATCTATAATATGTATGTATTTACAAAAAAAATATGTCTGTAAGTAGTTTATTAGCCATCTCGTTACCATAACACAAGCATTAGGTTGCTTAGCTTGAGACTATATGGCATTGTGTGAAATGTCCAAGGATATTATTATTATTCCATTTATTTATTTTTTTGTACATATATTTTACATTTTTAAATATTTCTATAAAACTAATTTAAATTTAAAAAAAAAACATTTAAAATATAAAAATAGTAGCCCACCGGCATCGGGAACAGGGTCCAAGCTACCGGTGCGGTGGTCAGGGCTCCCGAGAGAGGAACCTCCTAACAATACGCGCCGTGTCCAGGAGTACTGCTTTCTGGATCAAGCCCTTGATCCAGCTGCCCAACGAGAGCCTCTTCAGATGTTGATCGAGGCTCTTGGCTATTATGCCATTGGCCGTTACGACTATTGGCACAATGACTGCTGTGTTCACATCCCACATGTCGACAACCTTGCAAGCCAAGTCAAGATACTTACTTTGTTTCTCTTTCTCAGACTTCACGAGGTTGTAATCATGAGGGACTGCTATGCCAACAATCATTGCGCGACGCTCTAGTCGGCCTATCACCACTATGTCAGGCTTATTGGCAACAATAGTCCTGTCAGTGATGATAGATCGATCTCAGTACAACGTGCAATTGCCATTTTCGAGAACTGGGTCGGGCAGATACCTAGTACGGTACTTCCGATTTCACAAGATTGTATCTCAGACCAAGTTGCTGGTAGATGACCCTGGCTACAAGGTTGTGCCTGTGCAAATAGTCTCCGTTAGCCAGACTAGAACAACCGGAAATAATGTGGCGGATGGATTCCCCGGGTCGGTGACATGCCCGACATATGTCAACCGTGCCGTCCTTCACAATGTACTTCCGGTAGTTGTTCGTCATCATAACTTCGTCCATGATCGCACAGACAAAACCTTCGGTTTCCCCAAAGAGGTCACCAAAACGCAGCCAGGCTAAGACGCAAAAAAGTCTACATCGGGCCCATGAAGGACCCAATAAAAGCGTCCGTGAAGCTCCTTGCTCTGCTATACCTCCCTGCGGTCGTTAGTATCTAATACCACAGGTTTGCGCCAGTTCTCGTTAGCCAAGGAGAGCGAGGTAAAGCCTTTGTCCACCGCTACCACATCTCGATGCATACCCACGTCGGCCTCTAGGAAGAATTCCCTAAGGCTGCATACCTCGCGGTTGTGCAGGGTCTTAGCATTTAAGAAGCCACGACCCCCGCACTTCCGCGGGATATACAGCCTCATCACCGATGACCGTGGGTGATGCATCCGATTTGCGGTAAGCAGTGAGCGTACCCTTCTATCCAGGGCGTCAAGATCTGTCTGAGTCCATTTGAGTATGCCGAAAGAGTACATCAACACCGGCATGACCCAACCGTTGTAGGCACGCACCTTGTTTCCGCCTGATAAAAGACTGTTAAGTACTTTATTCAGGCGGCCCAAGAAGCGCTCCCTCAACGATTGTTTCATATCAGCAGCATTGATGCCTAACGCTTCCGACATACCCAATTCTTGTAAGTTTCGGTTGAGGAGAGGGACCTAAGGTGTATGGAATCCGAGAGTTGCGTTCCCACGGATTCTATAATCTCCCCTCGCTTTACATGCATGGCATGACCGCACATTTATCCACACCAAATTCCATCCTGATGGCGCTACTGAAGGTTTCTGTTACCTTCAGTAGCTTCATCACTTGCAATTTGTTAGGAGCAAATAGTTTCAAGTCATCCATGTAAAGGAGGTGTGATATGACCTGACCACCTCTTCTCAACCGGAAGCCTTGCCCCGAACGCTCCAGCAATGTACTGAGAGGGTTGAGGGCCAGACAAAACCACAGTGGACTCTAAACTGTCGCCCTGAAATATGCCTCATCGAGTCGCTGTTCACCTGGGTCTGTCGACACTCTGGATAGTGTTCGCTGTTCACCTGGGTCTGTCGACACCCTGGATACCCTATCACGATATCAGGAAGGTGCGTAGAACTGCATTAACTTTAAACAGCTCCAGCATCCTCATGAGCCATGTTCATGTGGCACTGAGTCATAGGCCTTCTTATAATCTATCCAGCATGTCGACAGATCCCTTCGGGAACGACGAACCTGTTGGCTAGTGGCAATATCAATGAGGAGCAGCTCCTTAGTACCGCGGGACCCGTTCCTACATCCATTTTTGAGAAGCAGACATAATAGTATTACTATCAATATGATGGTTCATCTTAGCTCTTAAAATGGATGTAAGAACTTTATAGACCGGTAAACACGTGATCGGTCTATAATTTTTAGGCTCTGCGGTACTACCTGATTTATGGAGCAGGTGGGTTATTCCTGTAGTTAGAAACTGGGGCAGCGACCCTGACTCTAAGGCAGACTGGAATTGAGATGCCAAGCGAGCGTGCGATCCTTGGAACCATTTTATCCAAAAGTTGTGCAGCCCGTCCGGTCCTGGAGATTTCCAGTTAGGCAACGGACGGACTGCACGAGCTACATCTTGGAGGCTGATAGTAATTGCCCCCATCTCTGGTATCGGTTTGCACGCGCGTTCGACTTCCAGAGTCCAATCGCCTTCGGTATGACTGACAGGCTCCGACCTGCTGGATGCTGCGCCAGAATGAACACATGGCGTCATCATCCGGTAGGCGCGTATCAGTCACACCTTGGTCAGGTCGCTCCCAAGCCCTATAAACCCACCTCTCATTGCTTTGAAATGTGCGATTCTGAGTGTATCGTTCCACTCGCCGCTTGTACCGACGTAAACGGTCACTCTACGGCGAGTGTTGCCCTCCCTGAAGCAGATAAGTTTGCCGATGAGTGCTCTAGCCTCACCGATACGACGCTCGATCCTGCACTGCCAAGCTGGTACGGCTGGTCGCGTAAATCTGTCACTGTTAGGAAATTTGACATGAGCTACACGACATGCCGCTGCAGCCGCACAGTATAAGATCAAGTGGGTACAACTCGATTGAATGACTTTTTCACGAATTAACATTAAATCGAGTTCTATGAACTTAGAGGGTTATATTGATGATTCCAATAGTCATATTCCTTTAGATAAATGCTCTTTACGATCGCGAACTCTATTCTGTTCAACATAAAGCTTTACACTGACCGGCAAATTGCAAAAATCACAAAAAAATTTGAATTTCGGGATACCGAGCAGCTTCCACCTTAAACAAAACTTTTTACAGACCGTTCAACCGATTTTTACTTCTATTCCGTACTCCGTAGGCATAAGGATGGCATTAAAAGCAAAAACGTGATTATAATACCAACTGTTTACTGCAGCTGCCATTTGTCATGCCACCAACGCAATAGAAGTCAAAATAGGTTGAACGGACTGTTAAAAAGATGTATGTCGATGTCTAATAATGTGATAGAGTTCGATGAATATTTAAAAGCACTATCTGTTTGACAGATCGAAATAGGTATACAGCATTTGTTATAGTATCAGAGACAAAAAGTGACTTCCATACAACTTTTTTTTCGGGAATTTGTTTCGGGTTTTGGGATAGGTATCACTAAGTGTACCTACATTAAAAATAATGAAACAAAAACAGGTACCTACTAATTGAATCCAATAATTTTATTGCTTTGATAATTATAATTATTTTTGTACCTACTTAAGTGATGTCCCAAAACCCGGGACAACTATCCCGGAAAAAAATGTTGTAATGGAATCTCCACTTTCTGTGTCTGTTCCTCTATCACTATAACAAGTAGCTACATAATATAATAAAATTATAGTCTACATATTACGATCTTGGTAGGTAGGTATTAAATTCTTTGAAATAAAGTATAACAACCTATTTTCAAAACAGATTTCTTTTAAAGTAGAGCGACGGGATTTTGATAATTACACGTAGGTAGAAGTCATGGACTGGAACAGAGTACCTAAGCACCTACCTAGTGATTTGTGTGAGATGTGCATGTGACAGTAATGAAATGATTTCGCGAGTTATTCAATAGGCCTACCTATTGAATGACTCGCGAAATCATACCTACGTTTGTGAGTGTGGTTCGTAGTGTTACCGCGCCGGCCCCGTGCTGCACGAATTGCCGCGTAGGTACCTACACCGCGCCTCAATATCCAAATTGTATTTTATTTATTAAACAAAAGGCATAGCATGTATCTGTTGAAACTTTTGTATGATAGTAAAGTTTATTCATACGAATATGTAGGCGCAAATTTATAAAACTTAAATTCAATATTTCGCTAATCGCAAAGTAAAAATACAATTACTTGTGCAGCCATATTACTGAATTGTTAGGACTTTTGTTGTAAGGTATAACTAATCTCTCTAAGTATATAGGAAACGATTTGAAAAACTTAAATTTTTTATTGAATGAGTTACGGGAAATTTTCAGTTTTCCATTGTTCACAGTACCTATCTGTTAGCATTTTCACTATTATATCCTTTAGATAGTACTAACAAAGAACCAGTATAGTATTTAAATTTAAATTTTCTAATATTGTTATAACACGAAATAATTGGAAATACCTACTTAATACCTATAGCATAACTCTAAACAGTTAGCATTTTTGTACATAGCAATGAATTTACTAAACTAATCCACTCACCAAAAATAAAAAACTTTGGAATTATCGAAGGGCAAAGTCTTCTGGCTACTGGACTATATACCTATATGTTCAAATCGTACGGAGAACTCTGATACCCCGTTTAACGATTTCTTTTGTGGATGGCGTTACGGTTCTTTTGTTGCCGTAAAAAAATTCGCTTCGTTAGCAAACACAACTAATATCAGCAAGCACTGAGCGGCGACGTTATTCTATTTATTGAAATCATAAAAAGTAGGTGTGTTTGAATCAAAATCAGGACCTCTTGGTCAGTATAGTCACCACTATGACACAATACGTAATCACCACAATAACGGCGTCAAAGTATACTGGTGAGATTGTAATTTAAACTTTATTTTCAGGCAGATAAGGGTGTCTTTGAAGTCGTCAGCACTGAACTGCTTGTCAGAAATTCTACAGTTGTATCCTCAAGCAATAACATTGTTCTTAGATAAAGATGCTGATGCGAAACATCATAATATTTCTGGTAAGTTCCATTCCCAAGTTAACTGGAATATTGGAAGCTTATCTTCGAGGTTTTTAGGGTTCTGAATATCCATAATCAGCGGAACCCTTAAGGATCACTCGGGTGTCTGTGTGTCTGTCCGTCTGTCACATACTCAGTTTTTTCCGGATCTGCTCGACCAATTTTGGGTACACATATGGACTTCTGTGACCTAATCACGGATGCGTTAGGTAAGATTTTTTTTTTAAAGGGGTTTATTTTTTGCGTTACGTTTCCCGGTACGAGGTCGTCAATCCAGTACTTTTCGGCCCCATTGACAATCTGTTGTGCGAACAATGTGTCCTGCCCACTGTCACTCTGTAACTATTTGTTTCAGGCTCATCCGAAGGCATGGAATCCACCCAAGACCATATAAACGACTTCATACTCGAACGAAACGTTTGCTACCAAGATTCTCTTACAGACTCTTTAAGCCAAGACCTCCTTAACAGGAGCATAGACAGCCAACAGACCACACAATCCCACCAAATATCAAAGAAAGACAGCAAATCTGAGAGCACAGGACAAAAGAGCTCTAAAGATGCCCCAAGTAATATCTTAGACAGCAAAATATTCCCCAATAAAAATGATCTACTGGCAAGTGCTACGACAGACAGTACAAACCCGAATATGACCAATAGCAACTTCACAATGAATTCGAACATGACTGAAAGTAATGCTTTGTCAACTGGATACCCAATGTCTAGCAGTGGCGATGTCTTATCCTCTAGCATTGACTTAGACATGAAATTCGACCATTTTGGGGAGTCAACAACCAATTTAGACCACCTCGATGCTTTGAAAGACTTTGAAAAGAAGGAAGAGAGGGTCAAGAGACCTCTTAAAAGAACTGATGGAGTCCAAAGCAAGGATATTGAAATGGCGAATGAAGATGTAGTTACAGAGGTTGTCAAAGTGGTGGATGGTGTAGAAAACTTCGAGTTTCAGCATCTGAGTGATGTTTTTACTCTGTTGGAAGGTCATAATGACCCGCAGATCAGGGGGTTGGTGAGGGTGTGTATTGCCAATTACTTGGTGGCTGCTTTGGACCTTTCTCATGGGTACTATCATCGGTGGAGGAGTTACAGTGCTTTGCCGAAGGATGTATCGGAGTTTATTAGTATGGATAAGCTAATTGGGATTATTTTGAAGGTATGTTGTTTTTGATGTTTAGTCTCAAACACTTAATTTTACTATATTATCCTAAAATAGTTCAAATTAATGAATAATTCTTTATGACAAATATTTTTTGTTTCATAAAATAAGAACCAGTTTAAAAAAAATGTGTCAGGAATGACTTTAAAAGCTTAGTTTCGAGTGCGTAGACTAAAGTAGGCTTTAACAACTGACGTCAAAATGATAAAAAATAGCGCTTTACCGTGGAAACTGCTTTATTTTACTTTGATAAGTGAGTGTTTTCCAAAAATATGAACCTTATGTATAACATTTTACAAGCGAGTTTTATTCGAATATGAAGTTTATTTTTTAGGCCAGTAACATCTAATATTAGTATGGAAAGCTAACTAAGCAGCAAAGATATGTCAAAGTGCAACTAGAGAATCTAGCTCTTTTATAAAGAGGCTATTGTGCTGCAAAAAAAGTCTATGGCAAGATGGCTAAGATTTTCGTAGTGGGAGAAGTTCGCGCACGTACAATTTCATACCTACATTTTTACATGTGCGAACTTTCCCTACCACGATAAATCTTTGCCAATTTAATACGTAATTATATTCAGGTTCACAGTGTAGGTTCTAATTATGTTTAAAAAGAAAACAACAATTTTCTTCTAGGGTCTCTCCGACGACGTCCACTCAGCAGTGAACCATACTCTATCCTCGCTCACGGTACTCTCCACGTGTCTATGCCACAGCTCTCACTGGGCACAACTCATAGACATACTGAACGCTCTCGTCAATGTAGAGACGAACAACTACTGGCTGTGTAGAGTCAACCTGTGCAAGCTGTATGAGAAGTTGCCTTATCAGAAGTAAGTGGGGAAGTTGATTTTTCTTTTGTTCTGTTAGTGGACTCGTGAGCAAGCCAGTTTCAGTCTTATTTCAAAGATGGTAAAGTTGAGTTTTGAAAGTATCAAATTCATTGCAATGTTTTTTTTTTCGTTTGTCTACTTTTATTGATGGTTGTTATGTATTGACATCGGATCTCGGGCTGAGCTCGATAGATTATGAACTTTTCGTTTTGTTATTAAGGTTCGACTTGCCTCGAATTTCTTGGTATCCAGTGCTTAATCGATGTATAGGGAACTAGCTGACCCACGCAACTTCGTCTGCGTCACAATTTCCATTAATGCTCGGCTCCGTTTAGTGTTAGCGTGATGATATGTAGCCTATATATAACCTTCCTCGATACATGGGCTGTCTAATACTGAAAGAATTTTCAAATCAGACCAGTAGTTCCTGATATTACCCCCTACATACAAACCTACAAACAAATGTTACCTCTTTATAATATTAGTATAGATATAGATTACAAACAAATGTTACCTCCTTATAATATTAGTATAGATTACCTCTTTATAATATTAGTATAGATTACCTCTTGTATAGAAGTATAGATTTTCCATTAATGCTCGGCTCCTTTTAGTCTTAGCGTGATGATATGTAGCCTATAACCTTCCTCGATACATGGGATAATTTTTCTATCTAATACTGAAATAATTTTTCAAATCGGACCAGTAGTTCCTGAGATTACCTCCTACATACAAACAAATGTTACCTCTTTATAATATTAGTACCTATAAATGTACAGACACTGTAGGTGGCAGCACAGAAATGTCATTGTCAAGTGAATTTTACCTATAAGTTTCAAAATTGCAAAGCTAGATGACACAGTTTGCTTACTGCACGTCCAGGAAATATAGGTGCATCAACGTCAAGTATCCTTAACCTTAAAGTTTCGAATATTTGACACTAGATGGCATAGTCAACGCCGTGCTCGTTCCCTATAACCTTTTGCACTGGGAACTAAATGGAACTCCCAAATATTGTTCTCGGTACTTCAAAGCCTGTTTCTAGTATGCAAGTCATTTCTTGGATTTTATTTTCAGGATATACATGCTGTACCCAATGTATTATGTAAGAAGTAAACTGATCATGGATACTTTGATAAGATTGCTTGCTGATCAAGACCAGAAAGTGAGAAATGCAGCTGCACAAGCGATTGCCAAGTAAGTCGTCGTTAAATAAGAACAAATAAAAAAAAATGTCCTTTGAAAGTCATAGTACCCTGTTACCATATATAATGAAAAAAAAAAAATGTTTATTTCAATCACATAAAGCATTAACATACATGATTTGAAGAACACCTTTTAAGCAAGAAGATGCTTGTGTTAGGTGACTCTGCTCTTCCACTTAACATTATACAATGTATGCAATTGAAACAGAAAATAAAATAAAAGAAAATACAAAAATGAGCGCACTCGTGTTTGTGTTTTAGTGTTAGTGTGTGTGTGATTGTGTATAATAGTAGTGTGAGTTTATAAATTAATAATTAAATTGTTTAACTGCGTTTATTAAAATATAAGTTTAGGTTTCAGTTTGGTAAGGTTTAGGTTAGCCCTGCGACAATGTCTTGGAATCGGGGAAAGCCAGGGACAGCTCAGTACACTTACGATTTTGTTACTCTGGTTCTTTTACTTACCGGACAGATTATGAAAGTGATGTTATCATGGCCTCAATGTCGTCGTAGGTTCTAGTCTTAAGCCAATTAGTCAACTAATTTACAGTCACGTAGTTTCAGTGGGCAGATATGTAATTCCTTATTTAATAGGTTGTATAAGTGGGAAGATTGTCTTGCATACTGCCTCTTGGCAAAAAAAAACATTTAAACATAATCTTTTACTACTCTTGCACTATTCGATTTACGAAGTTTAATAGGGTGTTATTTGTAAGTCATTCATTTATATGCTGTACTGCTATTTAGATACCGTCATGCCAGGCATTAAAGCCATAGCATATGTTAAATTCTAATTTATATTTGCAAAAGTAAAGTGGCAAGGTCCTTACTTGTTAAGACACAAAATTGACGTCACAGGTGACACTTTCATTATTATAAACTCAATTTACACGTCTTAATTTCGTGCCGATTGACTCCTCAAATTTTGTGTCAGTATTGGACCATTTACAAATAATATATTATTGGTGTTAGAGAACCCGAAACCTGTCGAAATTAGTGCCACCAAGTATATATCGATTTATTTTTTTCTCTCCACAGCATAACTCCCATAATACACCCCTCAAAAAATTATTCCCCAACCACAATAATCTCCCACTTAGCCAAAGAGCAAAGCAAACAGTTCACCTTCGACCACGAAGGTCTAGCGTTAGATCTGGTGAGGGATATCTACTTCTATAGCGACCTGCCTCCGCAACTGAGGCGCGGGGAGCGACTGGGGACTGGAGGCGACAGCTTGAGGACGATCGTCGGGAATCTAGTGGGGAAGCTGATGGCGGCGCATTGTAAATATTATTCGGTGAGTACTGACTGGCTTTTATTCCGGTGTGGGAGATTTTTCCGGGACGTAATGTATGTACTACTACGTGGATGTCGAGTGTATAAGCTATCTCTAAGCTAAAAATCACGATGATCCTTATGCCAGTTGCTGCATGAAAGGAGAACATAGAACACATTTTTGCATTTGCAATATTAGTGGAACTTGATAGTAAAGTAAGCTGGGTAGGATGATACGTTAAAATATTTAGTTGTATAGGATAGTATAGTAAGATAGAAACAGTATAACAGGACAGGAGATTGTAAAATTGCCTGCAGCTAAATAGCGCCTTTCGAAAAGGTAATTTACCAGTCGTTCGATCGTAAGGTCTAGCGTTAGACCTGGTGAAGAATATCTACTTCACGACCTGCCTCCGCAACTGAGGCGCGGGGAGCAGCTGAGGACAGGCGGCTAAAGCTTGAGGACGATCGTCGGAAATTTCCGGTGGAGAAACTGATGACCGGTGAGTACTAACTAGCTTTAGGTCTCCTGTGGAGGGTTTTTCCAGGATTTAATGTACCCTATGTCAATCTCAGGTCCATGAGATATCTCTATTGAAAAAATCACGTCGATCTCTCGGCAAGTTGCTGCTTGAAAGAAGAAAACACATACATACTTTTCCGCCTGCTATATTACTACGTAATAGGATAGAATAGTTGGACAGGATATCAAAGTAGATTAAGTTAGGATAGTCAGATTGGAAACGATGATAGGATGAGTTGGGATTGTACCTAGGCGAGCGATTAAAATCACTTGGCTCTATGAGCTACTAGCTGACCCGCGCAACTTCGTCTGCGTCATATTTTCCATTACTGCTCTGCTCCTATTTGTCTTAGCGTGGTGATATATATAGCCTATAACCTTCCTCGATAAATGGGCTATCTAACCCTGAAAGAATTTTTCAAATCGGACCAGTAGTTCCTGAGATTAGCGCGTTCAACCAAACAAACAAACTCTTGTGCTTTATAATATTATTAATATTAATATAGATTAATATTATTTAACAACCCATTCATCACTTTCTTTCCAGCAAGGTCTTCTCGAAGCCCTGCAAGCGATCTGCCATAAGTGGTCTCCATGGAAGCACATGGAAGCGTACGCTGATCAAGGACTGCTGAGCTACTGCCTCGATAGTCTCGACTATTGTAATGGGACCGTGGTGGCTAGGACTATACTTCTGGATTTATGCTCTTTGTTATATCCAGGTGAGAAACATACCTAGTTGTGATGCCCATTTTAGTTTGTACAAACAGCCAAAGCTATGGAAGAGTGGAGTCTCCTAAGGCCTACAACCCTAATCTCTTCAAAGTTAGAGTAAACAGGCTTCTTCTGGGTATGCTCGCTCCATCGTAGACTTTGTCTCTGTCATCTCTGACCAAGACGAAAGTCAAGAGCAAACCAATCTCAAATAAAAAAAGGCACCCGTCTCACCGCCGGCGAGGAAGCGATTAATTTTCGACTATTTGCTCGCTGAGGAAAAGGAAAAAAGATGTAAATTTCGTGTGACTAAAATGACGCAGCTTTCGACTTTGCATTCAAAGGCTGTTCACCTTGCCGGCGAGCGGCTATTACCTCTACTTGATTGCAGCGACAAGAGCTATCAAATATTGTACTCACTCAGCGACATTCGCACGGCGATGCTCGCTTGGTGGTAAGAACTCACCAACCAGCTGTAATTTCTTCCTATAGTGCAGGCCGGAGCGAGTATTGCTAGTAAAAACCTGACGCACAAAAGCACTCGCTTATAGCCGAGCGTCAAAACTATCAAAACTATTGACTCGCTACTCGCTGCTTGCCATCTCGTTTCGAGTTTCAAGCTTTAATCGCTATTTATTCGGTGATCGCCGAAGTGAGACAAGTGCCTATCACAAGCGTCATCATGCTTAAATAAAAATTTGGTATTTCTGTGTCCTGAAAAGAACGCATGTTCATATTTAGTTTTTAACGCTCGTTAGGAGAGTGGTTTTGGATAGAGCTCAATTCCATGTTATTGTAAAGATAGGCCTCTCTAATTGTACGGAACTGAGTGCCATTCTCGAGTGGTAGATTCAGCAGTGGCGAAGCAATTATAAGCAATCCTGAAATATCTCACTTGAATAACCCGATGCATTCGAATGTCCTAGTTTAAATTGACACAAAACATAGGAATATGTGCTATTCTTATTTTGAACCAATTTATAACTAAAGTCTAAAGCTTTGGTTTCCTAGGATAGTGGTGCCGTCTTAGAGCGGCCGTAATATTACGGACGCAAAAAGACGGCCGTCTTTACGGTGACGACATGTGGAAAGTTTACTTTTTATATTATAAATAGCTTCATGGTTACGTACGAAATCTATTAAAATTTCGTCGTCTTCGCTGCTCCAAGAGTTGGAACTCATTTTGTACGTTTTTCCGGTGAAAAAAACAAATACGTATTAAAAATACAAGACGGCCGTCATGCAAATGGCGGCACCGCTTTTGACGTTACAGTGTCAGTTACCGCTCTCTAGGAAACCATTTTGTTTACATCGACAACGTTCTAGTGACGTCATTCACCGCTGTATTACGGCCGCTCTAAGACGATACCGCTATCCTAGGAAACCCAAGCTTAACAGATCAAGTTAGACTTGAATCTTGAAACTTATTTCATGTTGTTTATTTTTCCAGTCGAAATCCACAACATAATGCGCCACAAAACGACGAACCGAGACATATTTGAACGCGACACACAAAATGCTAAAGAGAGATGGCAACACTTAGAATGTGAGAGGGTTGCCAACTTAGCGGAAAAGTTTCTACAAGTCACGCTAAAGATGTTGAATGTGTTAGTGCATTTAATAGAGGAAGTTAATCCTAATGTACATTTGAATAAAGGTGGGATTGCGTTACCTGGGAGTCCGGTTAGGAGGAAAACTACAGGTAAGACTTACGATATAACATTTCGCCTGTTTCCCTTGAAAAGGAATGGGTGTGCCGATAGTACACCAACATCGCCAGTTACCTTTAACTTCCATATAATAGGGCGTCAGTCTATTGCCATCATCCGGGCAATACATTGGGCTGCTGCTAATAAATTCTTGATTAAAAAACCCTTACGGAAAATCATAACCATAATCATAGTAATTTTATTATCAGGCAACTGAGACCCATAAATAAATACACAAAATAAAAATATACAAAAAAAAAAAAAAAACTAATACATATTGATAAAATAGCTATAGGTACACTTTATTTTGTCGGCGTCGTGTTCCGCTGCGTCGTGCCGCGTAACCGTTCTCGGAAACGTCGAAATACGACACCTTTCGGCTAAAAGTCCTCCTTCAAGAAGATCTGTAGATGGTGGGTTGGAACTCGAACCACGAACGACTTAAAGTTGGTGTTGTGGCACGATTCCAACCTTTCGACCCTCAGGAAAATACCCATTTAGGAAAAGAGACTTAGAGATCGAGGCCAGATCTGCCGTCAAACAAATCCTGCATCGCGATTCGCGGTATTAAAGTTCTCCGAACGATTTGATATACAACAGCCCAAATATCAACAATTGGGCTGTTGCCCACCAGACACAAGACTCGTCTTGTTGGAGTATCCTCCCTTTTCAATGAAGGTTTGCGGAACTTTACACCCTTTTCCGTATATCTCTTTATATCCTCAAACATTTCAAATTCTTCCGTTACTGATTATTGAGTTACTGATAGACAACGCACAGCCGAAACTTCTAGTCGTAGGAATCTTCTACATCACGAATCGATGGATAACTCCCTAGATCGTTTAGACCTAGGTGGCTACGTTAATTGCAGCATGGGTCGGTTCTATTCACCTGTACTTCGGGGGATCCCCAAAGTATAGGTGAATTGAACCGACCGACCGATGCATGGCATGTAATGATGGTGATGTATGGCAGCAAATATTTAGTATGTAGGTTCCATGGGAAATTTAAGGGAGCATTAAGAAATTATTTCCCGAAATTCCTACGGGATACACGCTTACGAAGTCGCAGACTAAAGTTAGTAATCTAAATACTATTGTACCTAATACATTATATAACTTTTGCTTTCTAGACGGAATGCCACGAAGAGGCAGCAATCCCCCCGAACTGGACGATAAAGGTTCTCTACGCAAGAAACCTCCCGCGCCCGCATCCAGTCTAAAAGCTAACTTCGTGGGACATTTCTTTAACGAGCCCTTCTATATGAAGTTCTATGAAACTTTGAGGGCTACTTATTCTAATCATAAGGTATTTATTAAGGAATAGTAAGGCTGCGTTTCCACCAAAGCTGTGCGATGAAAATGTGCCTACGAGGATGTGTAGCGGAGCTGTGAAAATGCGCATTAATGTGTGGTGCGAGGATGCGTCACGAAGCTGTGAAATGTGTCGACGGGGGTGCGGTGTAGTGGAAGCGGAGTAACGCGAACGCCTGCCTGCCGCTCACGTCTCACTTTGCTGTCGCTAGCGCTTGTAGTCGTACGCATGTCGTACGGTTGCGTGGCATAATGGAAGAAAAATTAACTGGCTGGTACAGTATGCGCAAACTTCGCAACACATCCTTCTCAACACACATTCCTCACAACACATCCCTCGCACACATCGCTCGCTTGTTTTATATGCGCAAAAATCTAGCTCCGCTGAGCCGTTTCCACCAGAGCTGTGCTGACCGAGGCGAGGTAAATAAAGCGATTCTATTGGTTCTTTACAAACACATTCCTCGCTACACATGCTCGCACATCTCTGGTGGAAACGCAGCCTAAGACTGTTATGAATGCTTAATAAAAGTTGATTTTGCAACTGCCGCGCTGGAGTAAGGGTCGGTGAGTGTGTTTTGCTGCAGAACAACTTGCTACTCTTGTTCAGCTTTTTCTATATGACTGACAGACCTTGATAAGAAAGTGCCTGTATCTGGTCTATTTGGAATAAAGGATTTTGTATTTGTTGATAATAACAAAATAATAATATGTTACACAACATGTTTGCTAAGTACAGCAATAACAAAACTTGAGTTATAAGCAGTTGTTGATTGGATTAATAATAATCTTCGTTAATAACCGGTAGTTAATACAGACTGCTTTCTTTCTAAATTAAATATCGGTAGTAAATAAATGATTACTTCAGGTGTGATAACGGTAGTTTTAGACAAAGTGGTTCCATTGTAAACACAATATTTATTGTTGTTATCTCCTGGGAAGTTTTATTTTTTATAGTTCGCGAAGAATTGAAACCTGTAAATATAAAGCTAAACAAAGATTATATTTCCCAGATAAACCTAGACCCAAAAAGCAGTATCTTCCACACATTCCTATCAACAGTACTAAACTGCTTAGCGATACAACTAGAACTGGCCACCGAGAATGAAATAGGCAACGTCACCGAAGAGGTTCTATTCTACCTCAAAGTCATCATGCCTTTATGCCCAGACACAACAGTATGCTGCATCACCCAACTTCTAAAATGCCTCTTTGGTACGAATATGGTGAATCAATACTCAGATTTTATGAGTATTTTAGACAAAAGCGAGGTCAATAGTAAGTCAAATTTCTACCAAGATGTTATGATGGTGAATATGCTGTCTACTTTGAAAGAAGAGTCGAGAAGGAGTAGTGTTTGTTCGAATGCGAGTCAGAAATTGTCTTTGGACAGTAAGAACCCTAGGATGGTGGCTGAACGGCAGTTGTTGATCACTATGGAGAATTTTGCGAAGAATAAGTCTGACAGAAAGTGGAGTACTAATAAGAAGGAGTTGGAGAGGTATATAAGGTTGTTTGAACCGGTTGTTATACAGGCTTTGAAGGTTAGTAAAAGTTCATTGAATTTTTATTACTTAAAGATAGTGGACATAGGAATAGGGAACATGCTTGCGATTTTTTTATTTGCAAAAAATAACTAGCTCTAGTAAAAAATCATGAAATTATTTAATAAATAACTTCATCAGCAATGAAGTTATAAAGAGAATTCGTTCATACTTCAAACATTACAATTCGAAAGAGAAGTCCGATATGGATTTTGACGTCAAAGTCCATGATGCCTATACAGCTGCCATAGAAAACACTGTATTCGCGAGAGGGACAGATATATTTGTTTAAAATAATTATATCTTGTTTGTTTTTCGAGTAATTATGGTTCTATTTTCACGGTGAATATTATATTTTTGTGTATTTGTAGATAAACTTCATAGATAACAAATATTTGCGACCAAGCGGTTATTTTAACGAGCAAAATATATTTAGTACGAACTTATTGGTCAACTTAAAAAGCTTTGCAGATAGTTTTTTGTTTGTTATTATTCATTTAATATTACAATCGAATCGTTAAAGACATGTTTCAAACAGAAATATATTTGTATTACCTATTAAATTTTTTTGTAATAAATAAAATACAAACGATTGTTTCATGTCATAAGCTCATTTCAATAAGTACTCCTTTTAGTTGTCTTTATTTTTAACAATCCGTGCTCTCTAGTCTTTCCAATCTTCATACATCAGTAAAAATAATGAAAACGAAAATGTAAAAATAATACAGTTATTTGTTCTTGCAATTTCAGAGCTACACAATGCAAAACGACATCCCACTACAGTGCCAAGTACTAAGCCTACTGAACCAACTCCTAACGTTACGAGTAAACTACTGCATGCTGGACAGCGATCAGATCTTCATAGGATTCCTCATGAAGCAGCTGGATTTAGTTGAACAGCATGAGATACCGTAAGTTGAAAGATCTCTTGAGATATTCGATCCGTTGTGTTTTTAATGTTTTACTTTATGGTAATGAAAATATAGTTGATTTTTAAAAACCGCATCATCGCTTAACATCAGGTGAGATAGCGGTCAAACGTACGCCTATCAATATTAAAAAAAAGAAAAAAAAAAAAGCAAAATGTTGGACCCTGTCGTGCTTCGATTAAGTATTATGACAATGTATTTATACACGATGCCCTTTTTGCTGTCTTACAACGACAGCCCTCGTTCATTAGATTTTTTTTTTTAACTTGAATTATTAAAAAAAAAAACATATTATTCACTAGCTATCCCCCGCGGTTTCGCTCCCGTCAACTGGCAACTTTCTTATTTTTTTCTATCATGCAAACCTCGCCCTGACGATTACAAACACACTTAGAAAAGAGTTATTCAATTTGGATCAGTCGTTACGAAGTTATGCACGTACATACCAGTTCCGAGTTTCATTTTAATTTATATAGATTATCATGACGCATGACGTTGTTTGAAACATCCAGGAGCGAGCGCAGTCCGCGTCTTGTGTATAAGCGCCATCTTGCATCTGCTGCGCGCGTTTTGATACGTAAATAATAATTCTAATCTATACTAATATTATAAAGCAGAAGAGTTTGTTTGTTTGTTTGTTTGGTTGAACGCGCTAATCTCAGGAACTACTGGTCCGATTTGAAAAATTATTTCAGTGTTAGATAGCCCATTTATCGAGGAAGGCTATAGGAAGGCTATATATATGTATCATCACGCTAAGAGAAATAGGAGCGGAGCAGTAATGGAAAATGTGACGCAGACGAAGTTGCGCGGGTCAGCTAGTTATATATATTTGACCTTTTATCTTAATGAATTATTAGGCTTAAGTTTATTGTTGGTACATAAAATGGGCCGCCTTTGGAAAAAGATTGAAATGGCACCGTGTATATCTAGAGAAGTGTATGCACACTTGCACAGCCATGGGTTAAGATCTGTTATACAGCAATTCATTTGTCTGGCGGTTTTAACGTGTATAACGAATTACAAAACTGTCAGACACATGAATTGCGTGATATGAATTTTACGTAGGTCCTAAATGATTCTAATAAAGTAGTCTTTTTAGACCCACCTAACTTAGTGAGTAGTAAAAAAGATTTAAGAGGCGATGTAAATTATTTGTGATAATACCTCCCCCATTTTGCGCTCTTCTATCTGTATTTGTTCTTCATCATCTTCTGTTATAAGTGATTTGTGTGTACGTAAATAAATAATTTTGTATAATTGTTTCCTTCCAGAGACTGCTGCGATTTAGTTAACAGTATACTTATGTTCTTGGTGCAACTTTCCTCTTCTAAACATCACACAAAACAAATTATAGAGATACCTAAGGTAAGAACAGCTGTTTGTACAGTTACAGTCATAGAATTTTAAGAATTCCCCGCTCCGTCTTTTGAATATAAGTAGGATTTGTTTGGTCACTAGAGGTACTCTTACTTATCATGTTTGTTGCAGCTCATACAACTATGCGATGGTTTGATGGCGTCTGGTGCTCATTTAGAATGTATAGCGGGTTTGGAGCCGGTCGCTGTGAAGGTCTTTAGCAATATGGGAGGTAATAATTGATCATAGTTTTCATAAAGTTCTGTATTGTATGAACGGCTCATATCAAGACACATTAAATATAAAAATATATAAATATTAAATTCATTTATTCAGGTAACTAACCCAATTTATACAGAAATCATAAAATCAATCAATAAAATAAAATAAAAAATTAATAAAAAAACAAGTGAATTGAAAAATGTCAATAAATTAAATTTTCCCTTTATACACTCTAAAACAGCCACCTTAAAGTATTCTATACTCGGAATAAGCCGTGCTAAGGCTACTTTTTATCCCAATAACTTACGTGGCTTAATGGAGTCTGATTAGGAAGTGGAAATACAGAGCCGCTGCTGCTTTAGTACTACAGGCTTATTTTGAGTATCACCTTAGTGTGGCTGAGGTGGATAATCGGAATACTCAGTCAAAAAGTCTCGTTATAAGGTGATAATGGAAGTCTTTTCGTATTTTTTACTCCTTATACAGGGTTATTTGTGAATCACCGACAACCTTGCGGCACTGTATTACCGAGTCACCCGCGTCCGTAGGAGAATACCCTTCAGCGAATCCCTACACGTGGTCCCCGGGTGGTGCTAAACAGGTGACACTAACCGCCTCCGTGGTCTAGTGGTTATACCACCTGATTCAGACCCAGAGGTCCCGGGTTCGATTCCCAGCGGGGGCAAATTTTTTGCTCGGTTTGGTTGGTGGTAGGACTTCTTCTAAGTCCGCCTGGCAAGCTACCACCATTATGTCTAAGTCTGTCGCCATAACAACAATGTTAACAGCATTGTTGTGTTCCGGCAGTTAGAGGTATGATAGCCAGTTCCTCTGTGTAAGAGGATTCCGGGTGAAACTCGCTTCCATCTTCGGCCTAATCATCACTTTCCATCAGGTGAGATTTGGGCCAAGAGTTTCCCCGTTTTGTATAAAAAAAAAAAAAAAAAAAAAATCATTATAAACAACCTTTGTTCTATGAGTCTGTACAAAACATTTACCAAAAACAAACCTTCAAGATTTCGTTGTCCTATCTAACACATTACAACTGTGTTTTGCTGTACCAACCTACGCCTGACGCGCATTGTCCTCGTAGTATTAATTTTGGGTTAGTAATTATTTGCTTCGCATAGACTTCGTAACATTTAGAGCGTTCAATTTAAATATTTTTATTTTTGTTTGAAAACCTGATGAATCATGATGTATTTTTAAAAATCATAGAACAAAAGTTGTTGTTTATGATCCTGAGAGGTTGTCGGTGTTTTATAAATAACCCTATATAAACGAAAAATTTTAATGATTTGTGGTTGGTTTCAGGGACAAGTGTGCTAGGCAGAGCTCAGCAACAAGAGGCACAAGCGACTAGAGAGGTGCTGTTCTACATGCTGCAGAAAACTATGCATCAGCATAAGGTTAGTTTAGTTAAATTCTTAGGGGTCAACCATTTTCGTTTGCGTGATGATTTAATACGGCATTTCAAGTTGCTAAGACGAATTACCGCGAATACACAGTGAAGTGCCTGAAAATATGAGTTGCATTTTTTCCTGATTTGGTTTAGAAACCGAAAGTTTGGTTTAGTAAAGTTTCACCAAATATGGTAGTTGCCAGCCTTTCCCTAATATCTCTTCGAAGATAGTCGAACAATAAATAATGGACTGTTTTTAATTACTAGAGAACGTAAAGGATCACGATAGAAGTCGATTCATCATTCACTCATCATCTCACAATATTCATCCAATGTGAACGAAATCATTTTTTTTTATTTGAGATGAGTTTGTTCTTGGGCAGAGGTGACAGAGACAAAGTCGACAATGGAGAAGAACCCTGTTCACTCTAACTTTGAACAGAATAGGGTTGTGTACGCGTTGAGTGCATGTCTTGAAATGAACTCCGTAACTAAAACTTAAGGCGAGGTTGCAGTACTGTGTGTTTTGACGAACAACAGCGACTGTCCGGCGAGCGAAATAATGCCTAAATTTTGATTGTTTTTTCTTCTTGGCGAAAACTGATAAAGAAATAATACAATATGGTTTCAACATTTACTTCAAAATAAAAAGCTCTATCTATTGATATAACTTTTATATAATATTATATTCGTGATAAAATCTCTTAGCAGTACACGTTTAAAATTGTAATTTAGTGTCATGTTTGATAAAAAAAAGTATCGAGCCAATCATTCTAAATCACGTTTCTATCTTTACGATTTACTTGAGGGTATGTTCAATTTTTATGTTATGATTTTTATTTATTAAAAAACTCATAATTAATTAGATTTCAGACGTTCAAAAATCTTAAAAAGTACTGCAACCCCGCCTTAACGCGTAGCGGTAGACACAGCGTTGGTGCGGCCTCCTACAAGGTGGATCGATGATCTGGTGAAGACCACGGGAATCCACTGGATGCAAGACGCACAGAACCAGTCGATTTGGTAAAACTTGGGAAAGGCCTGTGTCCAGAACTGGACGTCTTGCTTCCGCTAACATGCTTTTTCCATCTCACTTTCTCCCCAGGTGTTAGAACTAGTATCGTGCGTGCTATCTCTCTCACAAGAACACCCGGAGTGTTACTACCGCTCGTCGGAGCTAGCCAGCGACACTCTCCTCAACCTACTAACACAGAGATCCATAGAGCTGTCATAGAGTAAACTGTTGTCTCTCTCTCTCCAGGTGTTAGAACTAGTATCGTGCGTGCTATCTCTCTCCCAAGAACACCCGGAGAGCTACTACCGCTGGTCGGAGCTAGCCAGTGACACTCTACTCAACCTGCTAACACAGAGATCCATAGAGCTGCACTGTCATAGAGCGATCGGATCTCTCGAGAGGTTACTGGATACGGTGTACAAGGATGTCTTACTGGAACAGAGTCGGGTGGAAATTATACTGAAGATATTGTTTAAGGCGCCGCCGGATCAGGTTAGTAGAACACTGAAATGATGAATGCACTTGGGTATGAATAGGAATTGAGAACCTTTTACTTTCACTCTCATGACGCACAACAAGCACAGCTATTTAATTTCTTTCCAACGTACCATTATGATTGCTAAAGACCTTTTATACGTAACTATAGGAAAAAAATATTAACAGCCTACCTAAAACTTGTATTACTACTCTCAAATACAGTGTAAGGTTGAGTTTCTACCTGCAAGCAGCTCTCATTTACGTTTAAAGCCCGGTTTCCACCGCAAGCGGAACGGACCCATTAATGACTTCGTTATATATTCAGAACAAAAATTTAATATTCAGAACAATTTCAGTCACGAATAAATGTTGAACTAACTTTCTACTACTGTTGAACTACTACTGTTGAACTAACAGATTTCATGAAACTTCAGGTGGTGGATGATAAAGAGCATTTATGTATGCAGTTTGCGCTTGCGAGTTTAACGAAGTCATTAATGGGTCCGTTCCGCTCGCGGTGGAAACCGGGCTTTATTATATCGCTTGGTTGATCATTTATAGCTCAGTAGCCCGTAATGCACCTAATGCAAGATGGTTGCTGGGCGGAACGTAGTCTCATCAAGTAGAACGCGACGAATAGTTTTCTTCTTAAAAAGTTTAGTTATATAGATCCTTAAAAAATATACCTCTAGATCAAGCCCGCACATGAGACAGCACTATACAACTTTAGTGTTATTGTTACGATTAAAATGAAGTAATAACAAATACAAATTCAAAATCCTTTATCAAATAGACCAGTTTACAGGCACTACTACTTAATAGTCAAGGTATGTCAGTCAAATAGATGAAGCTAATTCTGCCGCGCTAGCGACAAGAGTAGCAAGTTATTCTGCAACAAAACAAACTCACCGACCCTATCTCCAGCGCGGCAGTTGCACGTTCCAAAGAGTAGATCCTATGGAGAAGAACGTGCAAGAAACTCCATGGACACTCTTTTAAAAACTGCCTTTTAACACTTACCAAAACACTTAAATTATGGATTCTATTTCACATTAAATCACTAAAACTATCACAACAATAGACTAGATTCCGTCATCCACAAATTGCAAAACTATTTAGTCCGTCAGTTAGGAGTATTGAAAAATAAGGGAGAGACACATATTTTTTGTTTTTGTAAATCAATGAATATTGACAAAGATAAAACGCATCAAAACTCTGGAGTGTGAGTGGCTCGTGACGTCACGACTCATTAAAAATTATGCGAAGGTGTGACGTATTGAGAATTTTAAAAGCGTCGTAACTTCGTCAATTTTTGTTCCCGTAACAAAAGAAAAAACACGGGTCAAATATTTTTTGATAATCTAACTGACGGATTTTTACAGAACACAAGCCTATTGCTAAAATGGTTCAAAAAAGTCAAAATAATTAATCGACTCGAGATAATTTTTGTGGCACCGACAGCACTTTGGCTAACATGTGATAGTTCGCCAAGCAAAAATACGGCACTCCGCGCGCCGTAAGGGACAGAAGATACGATTCTTTGTCTCACTTTTCCTATGAATATCGTGTATAAGTGTCTTACTTCCACACTTCACACTGTAATAATGGCTACGTCTAGAGGTATAAAGTATTGATCTAGCTTAGAGATTTACTAAATTAATCCATTGCTTTTTTGTTCAACTTTTAATAAAAATGACCAATTTCTATTCCAGGCAACTACACCCCTAAAACTAAAACTCCGCTACCTCTCAATAATAATGGTACTCCTACGAAAAATTCTCGTCCTAATACCAGAGAGCGAAATCCTCCTTACTTTAAACTATTTAAAAGCAACGTGTATATCTCCACTGTCCATCTTCTTCAACGTCAAAACTGACGTAGATCCTTTAAACGTACAGAACGTGAATGAGAACTGTGCGAATCTGTCGCCTGATGTCATTCTCGTCCGGTTTTTGTTCAAAACCTTGACGTATGCGATAATGGAGATGGATAATTGTTATGAGAGCATGGAGAGCGAACAGAATAAGCTGCTGTATTCGGTCTGTGTGAATATTATTGTGCAGGTGAAACATATGCTGCATTTGACGGGTAAGCTTCTTATGTCTTTTACTTCTTTCAGATTTTAATTGTGAGTTCCAGGTTGAGAACTATACAAACTCTAATTTAGCACGATAAATTGACAAACTATAAAACAAAAATAGATTTTGATCATCTTCTTAATTTGAAATTCCCGATACAAAAAGTGCTTAGAGTTAGAGAACTCTTTGGAAAAGTTTAAGTTTAATTTAAATCCGTGTGGTCGTTTCCCCAAAAGACCATATCACACATTAACCTAATTTTTTTTTACTTGACATGGGTTTGCTCTTGACTCTAGTCTAGGTCAAAGATGACATAGACAAATTCTGCGATGGCGCGAGTTTACCCAGAATTAGCCTGTTCACTCTAATTTTTATATGATCCAACCAGTAAATTTAACAAACTTAGAGGTCAACACCTCTGAGGTTTAAATATGTTTATTCTCTGTAAATAAAAACAACATTTATCGTGACAAAATAGTCCAAAATAACTTTTTATTTCTATTTCCAGATGGCTGCCTCTTCCCCTTGTCAGCTAAAACGGCACAAAGCCTCCTGCACAATGAACAGAGCGGCCTGAACACAGGACTGTACAGTCCTGAAGAAAACATTCCATTAGATGTACTCAATCTTATATGTTTGAAGTCTGCGCATCGGATACCGCTGCTGACTGTACATTGGTCGCATTTACTTATCAGGTATGTACTGCTTCGGTTTTTGAAAGATCTTCTTATTCTACGTCTTATTGTGTGCGTAGTAAGGTGTAACGACCCCACAAGCCCTAGTGTCAGAGTATCTAAACCGCCTCAAGGGCTTCTGACATGTTTTAACGACCTCCATTTGGCGACTCGGAGCACCGGCTTCCGTGCTTAGGAAGGCACGTTTAGGGACTACTCACATTTATTGAGCTCTATTCAGCTTATGCCCATAGAAAACAACGATTTTCTATGGAGACGCGTACGCATCCGTTCAGCTTTCCGCATCTATTCCGCTTTCGCGGCAAATAAGTATAAAATGAGGACAAATGTGTTATTACATTGGGGGTTGAATTCCTAAAATCCTTCCCGGCCTAAGCCCTTGCTATCTAGCTAGTGATATCGGCTTCGCTTGACTGTTTTCTGCAAGTTTTGTGTTCGTTCTGACACAAATTGCATCCCACCGAGTTTGCAGATGTCATCTGAAGTGTGGTTAAAGGAAACAAAGATTTTGTGCCAAAAAGTCTCCATCGTTTGTGTAACCGCTCAGTCGGGTAAAAACATCTCGTCGCTGCTTGCAATGCTGGAATCGTTACTTTCGTGGTGAAAATATTTGACAGCCAATAAGAGAGCCACTTCTAAAATAAGTATTCCTTCTCGGTTTTAGCTACTACTACGACAAATCTTATTAGGTAATTGTATTTGTTTCAGACTAAACTTTCTATCTCACAAATACTGGCAGAAACTCATCGGATTTGCTCGAAACCTTCCTCTGAGCGCCGAGTGCGGTGATACACAGCTGTTGCGAGTTGACATACTGCAGATAGCATGCGTTATGGCCTACTGCGAGTACTTTGTGAGTTTGTATACATTCGAATGGAAACTAGTTGTAATTACGGTTTCTATGATAATACTAATGGCATAAAAGAGAGAGCTTTGCCTAACAGTGGGGCGAAATAAATAGGATAATAATTTAATCTTATGACACTCTTTGGCCCCTCGGGGTCTCGCTTCAATTACGGAATCTGTTCGAAAGAGTCAACGTGGTCCTGGAACGCAAAGGGCATTAGGAGGAACACGGATGGGTTTCAGTCAGTAAGACACTTCCTTCCGCACCGCTAAGAGCAGAAGTCATTTGAACATTTCCCATCTTAAAAAAGAACGGTGTAAATATTTTTTTTTTTTAAGTTTTTTATTCAAAATTCACAAAACATAGTTAGATACATACATTCTGCCAAACTGCATAACAGTTTGTCGGCAGTTGAACTCGTTCACAATTCTTAAAATATTGTTTTTACAAATATATTGTGTGTGTTCTTATCTTATTACTATACTTATCTTATTAATTAAATTACTAATTTATACAATTTTAATTTTAAAAAAGTCCTATGGACACAGTGACAGATAGTGTTTTTTAAGAATTTTCTTAAGTTGGTATTTGTGTATTTGTGTTTTACACTTGTTATCAACTTCGGTGGTAGCTCATTAATTAACGTCGGCGTTATGTATTTCCGTGTACGCTTACCAAAGTAGTTTGTCACTTTCGGAACAACAAGCGTCTTTTTCTTAGATGATCGAGTTGGATACATATGACCACGCTCCACTTTGCATTCCTCATTATCAAACTGTTCAGATAGGATCCTTAACTTACTTTTTGCATGTACTGGGAGTATTTTGCAAATTTTAAACAATTTATCATGAAATGATGCGATGTAATGAGACTATTTCTTTTACCCATAATATCATGGCCCCTAACGACCCTTTCGTTTCAGGTAGAAAATGGCTTAACAGAAGCGGTACACCTAACCTGGCTACTAGTGAATCGAGTACACATCCTCGTCAGCCAGTACAAAGAAGAGATAGTGCAGACCCTGATAGCCAAAGTGCAGCAGACGGCAGGAGCTTCAGGGTTACTGCTGCAAGCTATTGCAGCTAGATGCCAGAGCTGTTTGAAGGTAAGCTGCTCTGCCTAGTTAGCAAATGCATTCGTACTTAGTGCTCAAGATCATACAGCCAAAGCAACCTCAGTACCGATGCCATAGATGTGAAGATTTTTTTTTACATGAAGAAGACTGCTATTTCATCGTCGTCTGCCTAAAGTTCTCCATACTGTGTTGGGATCGACTTCCTGTCTGACCGGATGCAGCTGAGACCAGTATTGTACACTAGCTGACCTGCGGGTCAGCTAGTGTCTCAACTTTGTCTGCGTCATATTTTTATTAATGCTCGGCTCCTGTTGGCCGTAGCATGATCTTATATCTTATTATTATATAACCTGCTAGCTGATGCCGCGGCTTCGCCCGCTTTACAAATTATATACTAAAACCTTCCTCGTGCAGCACTATCCATTAATGAAAACAGCATGAAAATCGGTGCTGTAGTTTTTGAGTTTATCGCGAACTGACAGACAGACAGACGCGGCAGAGGACTTTGGTTTATAATATTTAGTGATAGGAATACCTCGACAAATGGGCTATCTACCTGATGGTATAATATTTTATTGAATTCGAACCAAGTAGTTCCTGAGATTAGCGCGTTAAACCAAAGAAACTATTTAGCTTTTATAATATTGGTATAGAAGATTGAGCGTCTCCCTGTCTTATCTTCACGGCTAAGAACCTATTGTTAGTTATAGCCTTCCTTAATTCTACAGAACTGAAAGCTTAGTGTGGGTAGGCCAACACGGGTCGATAACCTGACTAAGGGACTACTCACACTTATTCAGCTCCATTCGCATTTCGCTGAATGATTTTGGTTACACTTATACGTTCTGCTGCTGCTGTTTTATCAGCCGCGTACAGCGTACAGCGGCCGAACAGTGCTGAACTCAATCTATAGCACTCGCATGATAATAACACATCTGTCCTCATTCTATACTTGTTTGCCGCTAAAGCAAGCTACTTCTGGGTAAGCTCGCTCCATCGTAGACTTTGTCTCCGTCATCTCTGACCTAGACTAGAGTCAAGAGCAAACCCATCACAAATAAAAAAAAAATGAATAGACGTAGAAAGCTGAACGGACGCGTACGCGTCTCCATATAAAATGGTTGTTTTCTATTGGCATAAGCTGAATATAGCTGAATAAGTGTGAGTAGTCTCTAAGATTGTAGGAGTCCGCTGGATGCGGGACGCACTGAACCGCGATATGTGGCGATGTTTGTGGGAGGACTTTATAGATACCAGCAGCTGTATTTTACTCCGATGCCGCTTTTTCAAACTGGGTTATAAAATAAATGCAATAAATAAACTTCTCATAATTTAATTTCAGGATGAATTCGCACTGAACACATACAAGATACTATCATTATGCCACGAAAGTCAGTCAGGACCGCTTGTGTTCCTTATTTGTCGAATAATAGGAAAACTGGAACCCGCAATAGCTGGCAGGTATGTTAGTATCATTATAAAAAAAACCTTAACAGTATTTTAGAAAGATTAAAACTAAATGTCAGCTTGCCACAAGCCACACAGTACCGCACCCCTCCCCCTCTCTCCAAACAGTCAAGTTTGTATGTATCTATACCTAAAGTAAAAATTATCAAATGAATCAGCTGGTCTATTCTGTCAACATTTCTCCGTGTTCACTTATTTGGAGTGAACAACAAGTGAGCTGTTATTCCATCTTGTTTGTATGGTTTGACAGCTCGCCTTCACTTCGACATGTTTACAGAATCGACCGGCAGAGTAAGTTTAGTGAACAGGCTCCTTTTGGGTAAGCTCGCTCCATTACACACATTACTTATTCTTTCTTTACAAGAATGTCTGTCTTTTAGTAAGAATTGAATTGTTTGTTTCATATATTTAATTACTTGATCATTGACAACCATAGTTTTGTGTAAAGTAGAAGCATTTTTTCATATTTTGTAAATGTGAGTACCATGGGGCCATTTACATAAATATAATATGTGATTAGTTTTGCTGATGGTGGCGTGGGTGTTGAATCATTCGGTTTCCTTCAAAATGGTTGACCTGCATGGTGCCGATACATACGTCAGGTTCGTGAACGGGCGCCGTCAGTTGAGACTGGTCATCTCTTAACCGCTTATTTTGATCTTTATATTTTAAGTTGTTGTTTTAAGTTTTTATTTTTATTTTGCATTGTCCTCACATGAAGAAGCAAGTACATGTAACTTAAGATTTTTTTAAAACATCACATTATTTAAAAGAGTGTCCGTGGAGTTTCTTGCACTTTCTTCTCCATAGAGATCTACGCTTTGGAACGTGCAAATAGCCTCATGTTTTTGACTGACCGACCTTGACATTTCAAAAGTGCCTGTAAATGGTTTATTTGAAATAAATGCTTTGAATCTTTGAATCTCATTATAGACAAGTCAAGAGCAAACCCATCCCAAATAATAAAAAAAATAGATTAAAAAATCTTAAATACTATGTTTGTTTATTATTGAGACCTTTTGCAGATTCGCCAAATTAGCAATAGACAGATGTCGAATATTGAAAGAGATGCCCGTTGATAAGATAAACGTACAGCTGTCAAAGGAAGATGTTCAAGTGGCTCTGGAGTTACTGCAGAGAGATAAAGTTCATACACGGTAAGAGTTAATAAAATAACTTGTCTAATGATTAAAAAGTTTTAATTGAAAATTATAAACCGGTTAGATAAGGCGGTGGAACCATTGGTTCCACCTGTCGCAATAGGGAATATGCATGAAAAAAAAAACTAAAAATAGACTAAAATATAATACTAACAGTGAAATTAGACTCAAAATTACTCGAAAAACAAACGAGATATAATTATTTTAAATAAATATATCTGTCCCTCTCGCGAAAACGCTGTTTTCTATGGCAGCTGTATATACGTCATGGACTTTGACGTCAAAGTTCATATCGGACTTTTCTTTCTAATTGTAATCTTTGAAGCTTTATAACTTCATCGCTGATGAAGGTATTTAAAAAAAAATCTTGATTGTTAACTAGAGCATAAGTATTTCATTTTGCAAATAAAAAAATCGCATGCATATTCCCTATTGATTTTATACTTAATTTTATGTTTATAACGATTTCTTCTTATCGTGTGGGGAGATGGATAGATAGATTCATTTATTAGTTAGGTCTAATGACCCCACCACACCAAATACATTTTCAAAAAATAATACATTCAATCGAACTGTCATTCCGTTCATAAATCCCCAACTACGGATATTATTTGCCTTCGATATGAAGATTTATATCAGACAGATATTATAAATGTTTTTGCCCGCTTAATAGCTTTTGCCCGCTACGCGCATGTCTGTTTTCCCCCGTTCCCGTAGGAATTTAATGAACTTCGAAAATGCGTGCGCGGTACGGAGTGTAGGGAAGCTACACGCCAAATTCCAGCTTTCTACGACCAATAGTTTCGGCTGTGCGTTGTCTGTCAGTCAGTTTACTCTCTCACTCAGTAACGAAAGAATTTTATAAATGGACTAGCTGACCCGCGCAACTTCGTCTGCGTCACATTTTCCATTATTGCTCCGCTCCTATTTGTCTTAGCGTGATGATATAGCCTATAACCTTCCTCGATAAATGGGCTATCTAACACTGAAAGAATTTTTCAAATCGGACCAGTAGTTCCTGAGATTAGCGCGTTCAACCAAACAAACAAATAAACAAAGAAACTCTTCTGCTTTATAATATTAAGTATAGATTTCTTTCCAAACAAGCCATAATAGTTACAAAATGTACTCGAAAACGTGCAGGACGCAGTGAACACCGTTTATTTGTCAAAATGAAAGGCGCGTGAATTTGTGTGTTACTGATGTATCGTCATAGTCAATTTGGCTTTGTATAAGCGATCACTGAAGCGGGGACGTGCAGGAATCGACCAATCACAAACGAGACGAGATACGCGTTGTAGAGAACATTTTAACAATGTTATATTTGGTTGAATAATCTATGGTAGGCGCCAAATCTTGTAAAGTACTTTGAAACTTTTCCCTCAAAACCCTTCTTAGATTCCTGAAAAATAAATGACGAAACGTTTTTCATTACTAGAGAACGTAATGGATCACGATAGAAGACGATTCAGGACAGCTTTATGTCTTTACTAGCTGACCCGTGCAATGCCGTCTGCGTCACATTTTTCATAAGTGCCTTCCTCGAAAGAATTTTTCAAATCGGATCAGTACTGACCGATATTGCACATTATCTGGTGCTTCGCAGCTGCTATCAATAATGTAAAAAAGTGGTGTCATCCCTTAAATAAACAAAAGTGCGGCAAAATAATACGTATCATGTTATTAACAGGTACTCAGCTTTAGTAGTGGAATTAAACTCGCTAGCATCTAGCGTGTTTGATCTATCACCGTTAGACTTATCACAGGACAGAGCGATCAACCCGCAGTACATTGTGACGACGAATATCGATGAGAAATGGTTACTGAATCAAGTCAAGAACAGGTAAGGAAATTACAAATGGTGCTAACTATCGTTAAATAAAAAAATAAGTGTTTCACAATAATCGGCGTTAACACATGCAAAAAAGAAAAAACGATTTCGTTAATAGATGGTTTGAGCACTGGTTAACGTTACTTTAGTTGCGTCAAATAGAACAATACTGTGAACTTTCTTTTGAATTTCTCAATAGCAGTTCTTTTGAATAATAAAAAGAATAAAAAAAAATAGTTTATTTCGTTAACGTATCATTTACAAATTGCAGTGGCTAGAACAACCCAGGAAGGCATGTAGTAATGCTTGTGTTGGGTGGTTCTGCTCTTCCCTAGTTTCAACAGATATTTTCTATTTTTATTTTTTTAGGTAAAAGTATATAAAAACATAAAAAAAAAAAAAAAAAAAATACAAACATCTGAATTGAGAACCTCCTCCTTTTTGGAAAGTCGGTTAAAAACTATTTTATTAGGTACATATTTACAACGAAGCACAAAAAGAATAAAAAGGTGTTTGCTTGAGTGTGAATGTGTGTGTGTGTGAGTGTGTGACTGTGCCTTTTTGATGGTCAGGACATCCTGTCACTAGTATAGACCGAGTGAATAGCGCTCCTATTGGGAGATTTCCAGCCCTACGATGTAACGTCTTGGGATCAGTAATTACCACTGGAAATCATGAGTATTGTCTAGGGCTCGTATTTAAATAATAAGTTCTCTATTTCGCAGTTCTTTTGAAGACACAAAAAAGGGTAGAGTGCTATTGGGTTGAGCAGAAATTTATACCAAATTGCTTTGAAACAACGCTTCTTATTCAACGAACGTTAAGCATCTTCCATAATCGTTACTTTTTGACGTACGTATGTTACGTTAACCAGCCGTTTCAAACAACCCGCCCTAAGATACTGACGAATATTGGCTAACTGACGAAGATTCTATATAAACTACATCTGTTCAAATTTTTATAAATTTGCTGTAAGATTCAAAAATTTTATTAATCTATCATATCAACAGATGCTGCCAAGCAGACTGCACTACACCAAAATCACTAAAACAAAACGATCTAGCACTATTTCTTTCAAATCTATCAAAGGAAGACATAACAACCGTCATGGCGTGTCCAGAATTTGACAGAAGAATACTAAATCCGGCCTTCGGAATCGCCTGTGATAATTACCTAAGAGATTTTCTGAATATTCTATCAGTACACGAAATAAAAGAGTATGAGAAAGAGTCGGCAAGAGAACAGAGGGAGATGAAAATGAGAGAAGAAATGACGTCATCAATTGATAGTAACAAAATCAATGTAGTCAACACGCTACATGTTTTTAAGAAGAGCGATAACAAAGAATCTAAATCTCAATTCTTCATACCTATCACAGATAACGAAAATTTGAAAGAGAACTTCGGTAATCTACAAATAACTGATGAAGATCTAGAAATTGATCCTCCAGAGTTGCCAGCTTTATACACCATCGGTGTTGCTACTTTAGAAAAATCTTTATCAGATATTATAAGACTGTTTCCTAAGCAAATTCGACCTTTGAGTCAGTCTGAGAATTTCAGCTTGAATGTCGAACAAACGATCGATAGATACACAAGGCGATGTCATCAAGTCTTCCAGGATAAATTGTTCTATCAAGAATTTAACATACTACAAACTGTCATGACAGGGTTTTTGTCATCTCTAGACAGAATAATCTCATTTATCGATGAAGCCGACTGTGATTTACTCGATAAATGTATCGATAATATTCTACCTGCATCACTAGCGAAAAACATGGCGATATTTGCCGTCATATCCTTACAATACCTGTCTTTCTTGATCAAAAATAAAAAGATAGTTGAATCGCCGGTTCATGCAGATGTGTCATTCAGAGTGACGGCGTCAGTGACTGACAATATTGTCGTTGACAACGTTGTGAGTGTGACGATTGACAATGTTGCCAAAGCGCTGAATTTCAAAGAGATTTGGGCTGAATTGAATACTGATTCGAACGTGAATAGGACGCAGTCGGCTGTCAGCTGTTTGTATGCGGTGGTCAAGTATTTGGTCAAGGTAAGTTCTTGTATTTTATATTTTTCCGTCTAGATAATATTTTTTGCTAGATGTAGATACAAATTGAGTACTAGGGGTCTAAAAGGCCACTTTAGCAGAAACATATTAGCATCATAATATTAACCACACAACAGTCTGTCAAATTTCATTTTCATCTTTATTGCTAAAGCATTAGGTTAAAGGTTGATTGGGAAAATTTGACAGTGACGGGTAGCGTGATGTCCTTTCTGGTTCTGCTTAAGTGGCCTTGTTAGATCCCCTGATTAAAGTAGCTTAAACAGGTCCATTCACTTTTGTACATAATTGGAATTGGTTTTCGCATTTTTTTATAACAATCTCTTTCTGCCGCCTATGAACATCCTTTACTAGAAAGAGATAGGTTGTTTTTGAATAGGTCTGCCATGCGTTAAAATAAGTTCATCATCTGTTTCTCATTAAATTTGCTGAGAAATTCCAGTTACACTATGATATCGAGATTTAACTACAGCCATCTCATTCGACAAGCATGTATGTATTTCGTATCTCACTGAAGTCGTTATCTACTTTAGACCTTTACCAAAAATGATGGAGAGTTCAGGAGTGGCGACTGCGTACTAGAAGATGCAGTGTTGGAAGGCCTCCGATCGATGACCTGATGAGGGTCGCGGGAAGCCGATTGATGAGATACGCACAGGACCTGTTGTTGAGACGAAACGCGCTAGTTGGCCTATGTCCAGACTAAAACGACTATGGCCGAATGTGTAATAAATGAGAAAAAAAAAATGGGTGTGTCATTGCTACTTGTGGGTAGACTAACAAAATTGACCTTTGCACCGCATAAAACCTATCAACTTCTTTTAAAAGGAAACCTTAAATCCTGGCCCAGCATTAAGTTTAATAACGTACCCGTTAAACGGAAAGAATCCGTGTGCTACCTCGGTATGCTACTAGAAAGGAACTTTTCATTTATTGAGCATATAAAAACAGTAGGAGAAAAAGCAAAAAATAACTTCTACGCCTTGACGAGAATATCTAAGGATACTTGGGGCCTATCATTTCAAACCTTAAAAACTGTTTATGGGGCTACTTACTTGGGTTGTATGTGCTACGGGGCACCTGTCTGGGCCGATAGGGCCACCATAGGGGCGGTTCGACGTAAATTACTTCAAAACCAGCGTTTGGCTTTGATATTCTTATGCAAGGCGTATAGGACGGTAAGTACTGAAGCCATACCAGTGCTGGCGGGTGTTCTCCCAGTAGATCTGGAGGTGCAGCGGCGTGCTGCAATGTACTACTATGCTAGAAAGATCACGGACCCAGAGTTTTTACCGCAGCGCGACCGTGCTAAAATCTCTAGATTACTAAAACCCCAGACTGACGTCTGGGAGGAACTTTTATCCGAATGGCAATGTAGGTGGGAAAATTCCATCAAAGGCCGACACCTCCACCAGTTTTTTCCATCCGATCGTGAGCGTCTGGATAGGACATGGCTGGAGGTAGATCACTGTGTTGCTCAATTTCTCACAGGTCATGGCAACTTTAAGAGTAAATTATTTTCCTTTAGGCTTGTTTGTGGCTTCACCTTTATGTCAATGTTCTACAGCTGAACTTGAATACGAACAATCTGCACATCACGTCTTATGGGAGTGTATTCTTTGGCAGACTGAACGTAATGTTATGTTAAATAGTATTCAGGTTACATCTGGGATAGTTTACTATACGGACCTTGTAGAAACCAGAACAAATTTCCGTGCGTTCAGGCGATTTTGCCATACCTATTACTGGAATCAAAAGTAGCTCACAATTTAGGACCCATAATTTCAGTGTTAATTTATAATCCGTGGTGCTTGGCAACTGGGCTTAACCCAGTTGTATATGTCCCTTGGTGTCTATTGGCCTAACTCAAATCTGTCTCCTGCTTGATAAGGAGGGAAGTGGAAATTATATTTATTTTTTCCTACTCCTCCGCTGTACTTTCTGATTAATTTCGATGCGGGATCCAAGACAGTTGAATCGTTTCTCCGGGACTCGTCGGGCTTCATTAGCTTGGCGTTTTTCTGGTGGTCGCCACTGTTGATTCTGGCTTTCAGGAGTTGCAGTGGTTGGGAATGTGTGGCGGGCTTGTCCCAAAAAAAAGACTAACAAAATAAAGGTGTGAAGAAAGGCTTGTGTTCTAATAAAAAATAAAAAAAATATGAATCAATTTCGGGCGCCTTGGAGACCACATCAAAATAAATTATGCCGGAGAGTATCTATCGGAACAGTTGAACTTTTAATCTGCCGGTGGGTAGCTAAATATAAAAATAAAAACAAAAAAAAACAAAACAATTAAACTCTTTTGTCTTTCTCTATTCATATGCCAGTAGCTTCCAAATTACAGGGCTTTGAAAGATTGAAATCTAATCTTATAGTTAAAGTTTTAGACTACTTTATGGATACTATTTATTAGGTTAGGGATAGTATTGATTAATTAAGGGTAGTTGGTTGATATAATAAAAACTTAACTAGTATAAAAAGATAAAGATAGTAAAATCAACAAAACAATTTTCCCACTGAGTACTTAAGCCCTGGGCGTAAGTAGCGAGTACGGTATGCGCGCCCAATGCGACCTAGTAATCTTAACTTTTTCTTTTCCAGGACACAAGACCTCTCACACCCAAGAACTACATGCAACCTCAAGACCCAGGTCCAAAGCCCGACATGATAATTACTGGCGACAAACTAATAACTCTGCTAGAGTACTGGGAGACCAACTTCTATTCTAAAAGTTCTGGAGATTTTCTAGAGAATTGCTATAGAGAACCTATTGAGAGTCTGCTTGTTTCACTGGCTAGGTGAGTTGCAGTTATAATTGTACTAACTCCTGCCAGCGGTTTCGCCTGCGTCGCATGATCCCTAGGGAACATAATCCCGAGATATTTAGGTATAGCCTCTGTCTCATTCCAGAAATCCAGACTCTACCTCTGTCAAACTTCCAAATCCCTACCAAATTTCCATCTCCATCCATACAGGTGTTCTGACATGAAAGAGCAACAAACATCCATCAATTCTCACAAACTTTCGTATTTATAATATTTGTAGGATTATTTTGTTCAATTTTAAGTTAGTGGGAGAAGTACTTACTGGATCGAATTGAAACAACCTTAGTGTTGGATAGCTCATTTATCGAGGAAGACTATAGGCTACATGACATCACACTACGACCAATAGGAGCGAAATATTCATGAAGCAGACAAAGTGGCGCAGGGCAGCGAGTAAATAAATAAAATCTTTTACCTCATAATATAACTTTTTTTTCAGACTAGACATAGTCAGCCACATAGCGCTCATCCCTCCCATAGCGTGGTCGTCAGTCGAAGTGGTCTCAAAGAAGGATCAAATACAAAAGATAGATCTCCCTCTGCAAGCTTTACAGGACATGGATGTGTTAGAAGCATTCTTGTTTAGGTAAGTCATCAATACTGACAAATACATGCTATACTGAATGGGCCCACTAATATCTATGAGTGGCTCTGTCCAGTATTGCCTTTCCAGACAATAATCTGCATGGTCCTATTAAGACCTGTGTGTTCAAGATTAATTCTGGAATTCGAAAAAGCGTAAAATCTAAGTTTCAATTCGATATTTCTTCCCAAAGTAATCAGATGCTATAAACCGATCTCATCTAGATTTTTTTTTTTGTAGTTTGACACGTAAAAGTGTTTTTGAACTAATGTGCAGCTATTCTCGAATATCATAACAGATAGTACATTATTTTGGATATTTAAACTTAGTTTTGAAAAACTTATGCAATGAAAATTATTGTAATTTATGTTAGGTGTTGTCAGCTTTTTGTTTGACAGAAAAAGGTATTCAACCAGATTTAGATGCAATTTGATAACTTAAGCTTTACTTTCTTGCGAGTATCATGATCTCACGAATAACCATCACTACTTCACCCCCAGGGTAAACCTAATAGGCTGGTCATCAAAGAAGCAATTCGAAGAGATGTGGGTAGGTCTCCTCGGCGCTCTACAAGGGAACGGAACGCATTGGGCCGTGCGCGGGATCACTCAGCTGCTCCTAAGCGCTGCACCCGCAGTGATTCAGCGCCGCGGCGAGCTGGTGCATGTGCCCAGACATAGACACAGCTGTAACGAAGGGTGAGACATACTCCACACACATTTTACAAGGTCATGTGATCGCTCAGCTGCTCCTTAGTGCTTTAGCGCTGCAGCGAGCTGGTGCATGTGCCCAGACATAGACAAAGCTGTAACGAAGGGTAAGTAAGATACACAAATATAGTACAAGGTCACGGGACCTCTCAGCTGCTGATAAGCGCTGCACCTACAGTGCTTCAGCGCTGTAACGAAGAGTAAGGGCTCTTTCAATTTAAAAGTTTTGTGTCAGAATGCTGTGGGCTGCCGCACGTTAACTGTGCCGCTTGCTTCGTCTCGAAGCGGGATCGGTGCAAGGCGGCAGCAGTCGGATACCAGCCGTCTAAATTGAAATCGACACCAGATTGACATTAAACCTCTAAATTGAAAGAGCTCTAAGAATGTGCATACCACCCACTTACGCCAGCCACTCGCCAAATAGGTGCGGCCCAGCAAAATACCAAATAAAGGCCGATCCGCACACAACTGTGCCGGCACAGTGCCGAGACGTGCCGATCAGTAACGTATCCATCCGTGTCAGTGAAGAATGATATTGTAGCATTAAGCATACATTTTGTACGACGATATCCGTACTCGTCAGTGACAGTGACGTTCAGTGATGTCTGAACGTAAAATGTATGCTACAATATCATTTTTCACTGACGCGGATGGATACGTTACTGATCGGCACGTGTCGGCACTGTTGTGTGCGGATCGGCCTTTATTGTGTGACGCTGGTTTTCAATGCTTTTGAGCCCATTAATGACAACTCCTGTATTTCGAATACTCAAGAAGAGTCCTTACACCCGCAGAATGCAACGTCTGCGCAACATCTTAGTCGGCACATCATCATACAAGCTGTTCGAGTGCGTCAACCTAGAACGAATACCTCTCATGAGTGACGGCTTTGACGGATATCACGTCGCGCAGTTCAATACCGAGTATTTGAAACTGGCTTCAGGTAAGTTTAAATCACATACAATACTAGCTTTCGCCCGCGACTTCGTACGCGCATATTCCGTTTTTTCTCAATCCCGTAGAAATTTCGGGAAACTCTCTTAGTGCACCCTTGACTCTCTAGATGGCAGAGAGGTAGCGGCCATAAATTATAGATGGCAGCATTGAACTGTCAATAACTGCTTTTGAGCTTTGCAGCTCTAAAATTTTGTCTGACTATAATTTCGAGATTTCGATTCTGAAAATATAATTTCGAGAATTTTCGTTTTTTTTTTCAAAGATTTAATACAACACAGTACAGACAAATGGAGATGGCACGGTACGTCCCGTATAGCTCCATCTCTATTCCGCACTGATAAATGTTCGACTAGATTTTTCTCAGTTTACTATAGTTGTATATCTTTGACTACACAATATTTTCGAAACAGATATAACAGACGACGCGAGCTACAAAGTGAAGAGAGAAGTGAAACGTGTGAGAAGAAACAAAGAGATTGACATCAACAGCTGTTTGCAAATACTGATGGATGTCACCTCGCAGATGTTGGAGCCTAAGGTAAGCATTGTTAATGTCGTTAACGATTACATGGATTTTTACACTTTACCTGAATGATTTAACACTAAACTTGGTGTACAGATTAAAGCAAATGTAATTTATTTATTTTTCAAGGATTAATGTAAAGTTATATAAGCCGTTATCTTTCCATGTGCTGGAGTGCATCTTTCCACCCATCATTACGACTTGAAATAGATGACTATTAAATAATATAGATGACTATTACTGACAATTCAGTAGCGGAATCTATACCGCGACTTACGAACTAGAATTCACGTCACACAAATCTTATATCGCGGTATCGAAGCTCAAATATCAACCGTCGGGCAGTTGCCCAGTAGACACAAAACCCGTCTGACCGAAGGAGGAATCCTTCGGTCAGACGGGTGTTGTGTCCTCCCTTTTCAATAGAGGTTTGCGGAACTGTACACCCTGTTTGTTCCGAATACTTCTTAACGTAATCATCACTTTCTTAGTTCATAATTCGCTTTTTTTTCACTTCTAGGCGCCGACTGGCCTTGCAGCTCGCGTAGCCCTACTCTCCTGTATGTCCCAGACCAGCGCAGTGTTCACACAGCCCGCACACTGGTGCTGGGCGGCCGGTCAGCTCATCTCTCTCAGCTCAGCCGCGCATGCCACGCTCACACAATACTCTACGGCCGGACGCGCGCTACTACTGGCCCTCTCCCATTGTATGTGTGTGTTGGACGGGTACGAGGGGCTACAGGTTAGTGTTATGTCGGTTAGTGTTCACAGCTCATCTCTCTCTGCGGCCATTGTATGTGTGAGGGACCCTATGGATGGCTTACCTTAAAGCCTTTGTGTCTCATCGATGAGGCTTTTTAGAGACCTGATACTCAACCCAAATACCATTTTAATTCGCCTTCTTTCTCAGGAACTATCAACAGTCCACCAGAAGCTCCTTAAGTCTCTGTCCTCGAGTTACGCACCCCTACGTCAAGCGGCCTTACAGGGTTGTCTCCTACAGCTGACAGGAAAGGCACACCTCTTGGCTAACGTGCATGGCCATCCCAACCCTTACCATGAGCTGGTGTCGCAGTTGAATGTCGCTGTGAAGCAGTATCTGGCGCCTCATACTAAGTAAGTATATAAGATTTGCTTTTTAATTTATGGTAGATCATTTGGCCGGATATTATTGTACTACTGTAAGAGCCTGTAATCATTTTACTTATTACTAGCTTTCGCCCGCGACTTCGTTCACGCATATCCCGTTTTTACCGTTCCCGTAGGAATTTCGGGAATTTTTTTCTTAGTGCTCCCCTACCCTCAGCAAGAAACCTACATGTCAAATTTCAGCTCTCTACGACCAGTAGTTTCGGCTTTGATAAGAATAGTTGGTCGCTGTGTTGAACGCAAGACAAATTATCATGTTCCTTGTGTTTAAGTAGATAGTAAAGTAGTTTAATGACAGGTTATATGAATTCATATAATATTTTTTATATATTTTTTTTTATTTCTTTTTTTTTATTTGTCTGACCATGTAGGTCATTATTTTTTTTTTATACCTATTTAATCCACATACGTCAACACTTGCTTAAGTGTGTATTTTGTTTTAGTGTCATAGTGCTAGTAGCTATCAAGTGATAAATAAAGTATATTTTTATTTTTGTGTCATGTAAATTTTAGAAGGAATTTTGAATTTTCGATCACTTTGCATATTATTATTAATAAAATTATTGTAAAATTCTAGTTCCTAAAACGTAACAGACAGTTGTGTTGCTGTGGAGTTTGTTGGCCACTTCTTCTCCACAGCTAAAACACTAGGAAGTGGTGACGGGCGGGCGTTTTGGGGGACTGTCTTTTGTAAAACTTGACGTTCAAAAAGTGCTGGCCCTCAGCCTAATTTGAATAAATGACTTTTTGAATTTTTGAATTTGCGTCGTCTGTCAGTCACTCACTCAGCAACTGAAGATTTTTATATTTGAGGACTAGCTGACCCGTGCAACGTCGTCTGCGAAACATTTTTCATTACTGCTCCGCTCCTATTGGTCTTAGCGTGATGATATATACCTACCTATAGCCTTCCTCGATAAATGGGCTATCTAGCACTGGAATAATTTTTCAAATCGGACCAGTACTTCCTGAGATTAGCGCGTTCAACCAAACAAACAAACTCATCTGCTTTATAATAATTGTATAGATTATCAGTAGTCGTGTGTTATAGGTAGTGCTATTCCCGGGATTAAGTGACCGTTATCTTAACATGGATATGTCTTGGGAATCCCGTGACCAGTAAGTAATATAGCAAACAACATCGCGCGGGACCTTATACCAGAAATGAGTAGTTGATATGCCATCGTCAGTAACTCGTGATATATTTAACAGTTTAACTTCATTTAATACATCGAAATTCTGAAAAATATTCCCGGGAATTCTGGGGCATGTCCATATTGACATTATTATTCAGGTTAATTGACCCAAAATTGCAGTACCAACGCCGATCTCCACTTACAGAAAATCGCATTTCTAATGTAAAAAATAGCGATTACTTGTGCTAAAGACGATGAAGAATACGCGTTTGTATAAACTGCAGAATAAGGTTTAGATTTCTTTACTATACTCAAGATCTCTTTTAATAACGGGTATTGTTACCACCTGTAGTATTATTTCATATTTCGTTAATCCTGCGGGTTGAATGATCCGGCTCGAAACACCATAGTTAAGACTTGCCCAGACCAAGGGTTATCCACCTTTTCTATAAACTTGATTTGCAAAACAAATAGATTGTCTTTCTAACACAGTTTTATCAGAACACTAGCAGAACCGCGTAACTCCGTTTGCGTCACATCTTTCATTAATGCTGTGCTCCTATACAATACAATACAAATTGTTTTTATTGGGAACAACATAAGGAACCAATTCTGTTAGTACAACTTACACACTAAGGTTAGTAAAACAAGTCGTGCCTATGAGTCGTTGCGTGATGTTATATAGCGTTCAACCAAAGAAACAAAATCTTCTGCTTTATAATATTCGTATAGATGTTGAACTTTGTTTTCTACTTATTTCAGAATTTCCCTTTACGAACAAAGTCTATACTGGACGGTGCTATTCACGCTAATAGAACTTGGTCACCCGGAGCTTATCAACATTGCGGTTGACTTTGTTCTGACGAATCCGAGACATTACTGCATCGATTTGGTTGTGAAGGTAATTTAGAACTTATCACTGTAGTTTTAGACTCATTTTTATAGAGCTCGGTTATGTAGTGCTGATACAAATAGGGTTGTTATGGTCCTCGTTGACCTTTGCATAGATTTAGTTGTTAAGATAATTTAGAACTTATGTTAAAGTTCTTTGAGTCTATATTATCAATCCATAAGGTTGAGTTTCACAATCCTTGAGCGAATTAAATTAAACAAATATTATGTTGTTTTTAGGGTATTACAACGACAATAAGACAGCAAGTTCTTCCAAAAGACTTGAAGAATACAATAATCGAGAAGCTTTTAGATAACATGAAGAGTTATTCTGAACATCATGCGGTACAAATATTGATGGTGCATTTATTCTCAGGTGAGGTTACATTATTATTATAATTTTTCTTTTATTTTAATTTAAAGTTATGTTGTTACTAATAAGAAAAGGAAATCACTTTGATAGAACCTTTCTGTCTGTGCAAGTGTTATCCCTTCCACTGATCAAGTACTACTGTGGTAGATTGTAAGGGTTCCGTACCCAAAGGGTAAACAACAGAACTCTATTACTAAGTCCGCTACTCCGCTGTCCGTCCGTTCCCGTCCGTCCGTCCGTCTGTCTGTCAGCGGGCTGTATTGTGTATTTCTATTGCCGCCGATAAAAATAACGGTTAAGGTACGAAACTCTTCGTGTGCGAGTCCAAATCGCACTTGGCCGGTTTTTTTCTAATGCGAATATCTTACAAAAATAGTTTTGAAAACTATTTTTTCTCCATACAATCCAAAAATCACTGACAATAGGGAATATGCACGCGATTTTTTTATTTATAAAATAAATTACTTATAAGCTCCAGTAAACACTCTAGAAAATATTTTTTAAATATCTTCATCAGCGATGAAGTTATAACGCTTCAAAGATTACTTTTAGAACGAGAAGTCCGACATGGAATTTGACGTCACATTACGTGACGTCTATACATCTGCCATAGAAAACAGCGTTTTTGCGAGAGGGACAGATATATTTGTTTAAAATAATTATATCTCGTTTGTTTTTCGAGCAATTTTGATTCTATTTCCACTGTTAGTAATATATTTTTGTATATTTTTAGATAAAGTGTTTAGATACTAAATATTTTTTTTATGCATATTCCCTATTCCATTTACTATTTCTATTGTTATATGAAGTAGATAATGAAAAATACATTTATCTTTCCACAGCCGACAACAAACTCCTTAGCCCAAAACTAACCTCAGACGTATCAAACATGGACCCAGACATTTTAATGAACTCAATGGAACGCATAACCCTCCTCTACAAAGTCCTCCGCCAATCAAAAGAGAGAGAGAGCAAGAAAATCATCACTACTTCTCTCAAATACTTCCTTAGAGAGACTCTCCCACCGGCGGCGACTTTGAGCAGAGTCGTCATAGAGTTTCTAGAATGTTGCAAAGAGAGTGAGAAGATTCGGATGGAGATAGCATCGGATAGAGATCAGTGGATCGATTGTGCTGTTATGAATTCTGAGATTGTTTTTGAGGTAAGATTTGTTGTTGTGTGTTATTACAGACATCTAAACATAGAAACTTGCAACCCTCAATATCACTACATATTATAAAACAAAGTCCTCCAATGGATAGAGTGGTTCTCGAGGAAGGTTTTAGTATATAATTGTCAAGCGGACGAAGTCGCGTGCATCAGCTAGTTTTAACTATAATACAATTACAGCTTTGGTTGGAAAACTCATTTTAATACTCATACTCGAAAACTGGCTCCTATTGCAATATTTTTAGGTTTGAATGAAGAGAGAAAATGAATTATTTCTTACAGTTGCATTTTATTATTTGCATTAGGTAGGGCATTGTGGCCACAGATAACTGTAGCTGTATACAAGTAATACAAAAGTGGATAGTCCATGTGGCTTCATACCGTAGTTTGAATTGTTCCTCTTTTATTCCGGACGCTTTTATCCTGCTCGTTTTTTACATCGTTCTCACATGTATGTATAATGTCAACCCGATGTAAATAAATCTTTGTAAAAAAATATTATTTTTAAAAGAGTGTCCGTGGAGTTTCTTGCACGTTCTTCTCCATAGAGATCTACGCTTTGGAACGTGCAAATAGCTTCAACTTTTTGGACCGACCGACCTTGACAATTCAAAAGTGCCTGTAAATGGTTTAATTGAAATAAATGCTTGAATTTTTTTTTTTTTTTTTTTTGAATTTTTTTTACCAATAGCCAGATACACTAACGCTCACAAGTATTTTGCCAACCAGAAGAAGTTATTTTGTTGAAGTTTGAATATATGGAAATTATTTATTTATTAGCATTCTCTAAAACAATGCTTCCTTTAAATTGAATACTCATCTATATGTCCACTTTGTGTTTTAACGATGGCCCAAAAAAAGCTTGACTTTTACAAAATGCAGAGGGCTAAATAGTTTTGAGCGGTAGGTTTTAAATCAGCAAATGGTCTCAAGCCTTTTAAGGCCTAATAGCTTTGTGATTATTTAAACTTGTGATAATTAATAAACCTTTTCCTCTCGGTTCATTGACTGGGAAAAACCAATATAAAGTCAATATTGTATCATAATAAATGAAAAACATTAACTTATTCTTCCACAGGTATTCCAAACATCGATAACTCAAGACCAGCTCCCAGTTCTATCCGGCTGGATATTCGAAGCCCTTTGCCATTTACTGACCGGCAAAGTAACATCAAACCTCCTCCCATACTGCTTACAAACCCTACTAGTGTCAGCCAGTTCAAACCAGTTCATACGTCACGTTTCCCCGCTGTGTTACCACATTCTAAGAATAGGTTTTCTTAAAAGCGGGGAGCCGTCGGAAAATTGGGGAATTTTTAAGGACTTTTTAACTAGTAAGGTAGGTATGTCTTTCTCAGATAGAAGGCTATTGTGTGTGGTGTCAATAAAGTCTAATTTTACTGGATCTCAGATTGAAAGATTGAAGGAACTTTGTAATAGCAATGAGTGTTTGGCCGATCTGGCTTTGTGCTTGAATTTGTAGTATTTAGGTGGACAAGTTTAAGTTTTTCAATGGTACCTTCAATTCAATGTGTCCTAGAATGTATTAAAGTCGTACCGGTACGCTACGCTTGCCGAGGTTGATCCATAGATGGGTAGCCAACATAACATATCGAGCATCGTCCAAGCCTCGAAAAGCACGTAAACAGTTAGTCCTGGCTGTTATATTTAGTAGTAATAGTTTGCATATTCAGGATATTGCCGCTTTACAAGGAGCCGCCTGGTTTATGATGGAAAAACTGTAACAAATTGTCAAACAAACTTTAAATACTGCTGTGATTAGTTGAAACAACTTATAGCATCACTTGACATGCGATTTAATTTCCACGCGCCGATAGTTTTCGTTTGGGAATCCGGGCGCAATTTGAAACAGCCATTTCATACGATTTACAAATAATGGTAGCTCTATGTAATTTCATTTTACAGTCAATTTGAGTTGACACTAAATTTTCTTATCATTTTCCTTGAATCAATAATTTTACTACACATGAACAATATAAACTACTACCGACCATTAACTTAAATCTTTATCGTGAATTTCCTCGATTTCATTTTACTATCTTGATTAATTGACTTATCTCTGTTTAACATCATTTCCGTTTCCTTTACTGATCTATCAAACACACGTTCAATGTGGTATCAAAATACGATAGTTCTTATATTTATATTGTTCCACTGCTTGGCAAAGGTCTCGCTTAGTAGTTTTCCAACGTTCTTTGTATTTGGCCTTCTCCGGCCAATCAGTCAGAAACGAGTCTAAATCTTCACGCCAGTGTTTCTTTGGTCAGTCTTGCTACGACGCGACGTCCGTCCTCAAGTACGCGTGATGATCCTGGCCCATTGGTCTTGATGCATTCTGTAGGCGGAATTTCTTCGAAATTGTCACCGCGGAATGCAAAGGGCACTAGGAGGAACACGGATGGATGTGAGATATAGAGTCTAACACTCCTTTCTGCTTCGCCCAAAGTGGGAGGAGTCATTTGATGATTTCCCACCCATAAAAAAAGGTGTGACCCGTGAGACTCCTGTAAGTGTGCGCTTAGAATTTCATCATCTGCCTAGCCTTGTCCCGACTGTCTAACTACTTCTAAAGATCTACAAATGTCAGCCAGGAGCTACCGCTTAAAGTGCTTTATATATATAGTGGGTCTACAAGACACCGACTTTAGTCGGCGCAGACTTTGAATTCTGACCAAAAATGTCGGTATATATACTTACAACAAAGTCTGTGCAGACACGCAATACAATTTTTTATTCAGAGTTCAAGATCTGCGCAGATAAATATTTGTGTGGTGTGGACGATCTATTACGAGGCTCGGAGGAATCTCGGTGTGGTAATCTGTCAGCATCCGCAAACTAAAAGAACAATAGAAAGACAATACGCCAATCGGGCTTCGGGCTCGGGCTCCTCAGGAGCCGCGAATTTAGAATTTAAGGTACCATTAAAAATATTTATAAAGATCAAGAGTGTTAGTAATTGTAGGCAATTTTATTCTGTTTACTTAATTCTCTAAATTTTTTCGAAGCTAAATTTTTCATTCCAAAGTAGTAGGTATTTTTGAGAGTTTGAGATTGGTCGTTTTAGAATAAGTGTAAGAATTCACTAAGCAGGCAGTAAAATAATTGACAGTGAATGATACCTAACATAAGACAAAAACAAAATATTCAATAAACTCCTGGTTTTTAATAATTAATTAAAACACACCCCTTTTCACCGGCACGGATCTTGAGCGCTGACCTTCACCTGCGCAAAAGTGATTTATTGGGTCCCTTTGGTGGTATGAAGTGAGGCGCGGAGGCGCGGGGGCGGGGAAAGTGCAGTGATTGGCCCGTAGCGCATCGCGCGTCATAGCCGTCACTCGGGATTCGTTCTTTACTCTTGCTGCACTTACCTCACGACGACGTTTTATTTGTCATAAGGTGTACGATGCGCAGAGCGATCCACACTCTTCCGCCGAGCGCTCAAGAACCGTGCCGGTAAAAATGTAAAAAATTGATAACAAAACAAAATAAACCATTATTTTCATGTCTTTAAACAAGACTTTCGTTTTCCCATTCATACAAATAAAACGCAATCATCTCAAAACTAGGTAACAAGGACAATTATCGTTATTGCAATGGACCCTTCTTAATGGGATTACACCTCAGTCGGTCTAAATCTTTGCGGTGCGCGGTGGAGTAAGCTTTAAGTGAACTGTCTTGATTGTAATGATTGACAGCTCACTTCACCTACGTGAGGTACATGGTGAGATTATTACGGATTAACGCCACTGTTTCGGTAATACCAAGTGACATCCAAAAGCCTAAATATGATTCAACCATTGCATTTATTACTTTCGGCACTCAGCTGAAAGTTGATAATCCAATAGCGTGTTTTAATTTAGGTACAAATCTAAGTGTGCAATAGTGTTCATAGAAAAAAGTAATGTATGTAATTGCTATAAACTGAAACTTGGTGGATAAACAATTTCCAACCTTATTATTAAAGGGATAGGGTGAAATTCGATCCAGTGCTAAAATGCGCAGTTGTACGTGGCAGCCACTTATAACTTACGGCCCTGACTAGATGTTTTAGTAACAAATGGCAACCTTCTCAATGAAATTAATATTTTTGACAATATGCTTTTGTAGACAACCTTGGATCTCCAAGCATTGCCCTCTCTATTGCCCTTTGAGTGTCTTTAAGCCTTTTGATGAGGCCCATTGTGAGCGACCATGTTTCCGTTCTTATAAGTTCTATAAGTTAGTACTTTCGTGCTTTTGATAAGAAATATAGTGCCCAAGACCGACTTCAAAAGTAAATCTGAAAAAGTACCAATTTTGGTTCGGTTTCGATATTTTTCCTTTGTCTGCCTGCTTAGTGAGTAAAAGAAAGTTGATAGGAGAATATTATAGAAAGTATATTGCTTGTTTCTCTTCTCATCCTTTAAGGTCAAACCGTGAATTTAAGAATTCCTTTGAGAGTCAGATTAAGTATAAAAAAGTGTCTTCGGCAACTCGGTAGAAAGTTTTGAAGAACAATTATCTAGTTTGAGTGAGCGTCTCGTCTATTTAGAGTGTTTTCACGTTTTTAAAGGCAGTCTATCTTGTGTATGAGTCACTCTTGAATCTATAATTCGAAATGATTTGAATCAATCGTCACCAAATTAACATAGACCTGAGCTATGTGTATTTTAAGTCGATTTTTCAGTGACCATTTCTATGGTCCTTAATCAAAATATGAGTAGCAATGAAATATGAACTGTGTCTAGTAAGACAACGCTTGTTGTTCCAAGTATGGTCCTAAGCATTACTGCAATGGAATTTAAACTTAATTTTGTTTGTCATAGAGTTGGTTTTTCCATGATAATTATCTCGAATGCGAAATTCAAATACATGTAGGTTAATTTCAAACGAATTAAAGGCTGTATATACCTAGACACAATGCTATATAAATCTCAGAATGAGATAAATAATAGACCATATTCGAATACTCGATAAATAGATAAAGAGGTTTTTATCAAGTATATAGGGCGAGGCGCAAAACTGAACAGTTATTTTTATATAGCAGCAATATTTTATTAGTACATAGTACAAATTTAATGAACAATGTTCTTTCATTATTCAAATACTAATAGTTTACTTACTCTCAGTTTCTCGAACGAAAATGATCGCAAAATGAAAGTGATAAATTGTCAAGTACGTGTAAACTGGTGATTGGTTGAATTAATTTTGTTGTCAATAGACAATCATAGGAGTTAATGCTCAGTTGATATTTTGCCACATTATATTTTCGTTTCAGAAACCGGGGGACAATATGATAACAATACAATGTATATTAAAATAATCGCGCTTATATTTTTCGATGTAGATTAATTTATTAATTTCTAAACTAATGTAATGTTTCAATACTAAGAGGAGATAACGTTTTGAAAGTCCGTAGAGTATATTGCAATAATAATGTTTTAAGAAAGACTATTTACCAACAGCAATAAAAAATAGATTCGGTAATGCATGATTGCGTACATACGTCGAATCGCCGCGATAATATTGCCGTGGAGACACGTTCATAGTTGTTATAGAAATACGTGTCACGACGATAATATCGCCGCGATTCTCTCGCTCGTGGAGACGGCCTCTAAGTGTGAAAAAAAAATATTTTCATGTCTCTTACTAGTAAAATCCTGCTGACAAATCCGAATTCTTTGGTTGTCACGAATATAGTAGCTTTTGCCAGTAAAATCAACACGAACCTCAGCAAAACGAGTTGAATCTGGTATTTGCCCGTTTGTATAGAAGCTTTAGGCGCCGTCCTATTGCCATCGCTCGCCCAATGATGCGTCCGTCCGACGAAAATGATCTTGCGACCGTTGCAAACATACGGATATCTACTGAATGACCTATTGAAGGTCGTGCAGTCATGCGATGCGACCAAATTGTTTAGTTTTCGTCGCGCGACCAACGACGCATCGTATTGCTCGGACCAACGTCCGATCAAACATACTGATTAGTACTGAATGTCCTACTGTCGTTCACGCGACCAAGAGTTATTGTGAAATTCACCGCGCTGATTTCTGTTTTATATACACTATTTTATGTGGTCTACGTTTTCTGTTTTTATACTATTAGAATTAAATAAATATTGCTTCCACAGCAGAAACTATGCATCTCTGTTAAGAACCATTACGAGAGTGATCGCATCGCTCCAAATAGGACAAACGTTTCACATCGCGCGAACGGTTTATGGCACATCATTGCATGAAATCGCATCGCATCATCGCACTCGCGATGGCAATAGAACGGCGCCTTATTGTCGTGCATGTACGCAATCTTTGACTGAGATTATACCATAACTATATCGATGTGAAAAAACTGTTTTTTTGTTTGAAATAGCAGTATTTACATTGAATTTATTAATCAACCCTTTTAATTAATTAACTATAAATAATATTATGTTGACATCAGTTTCAAAGTGCTATATTCTAGAAATAGGCATGTAGATTTTATTTAAAGTTTTACGTTTCCAATTAAAAAGATTTTACAAATTCTAAGCCAAAAAAAACCTTTTATAAGAAGTAGTAGTAAAACATACTCTTTCAATGTTATATTTTTCACTTCCAAATAATTATAAACTTTATTCTCTTAAAAAGAAAGTTCTATTTCCTTTGGATGGCAATCGCGAGAGACGTCGAAGTGACGTCATTGTTCTCTAGTGTCTTATTTCACTGTAAAACTGTATAATAAAGTTGTACAATATGTATATTTTATAAAATTATGTAATTGAAATTATAATTATATTTTTAACTCGAAGCTTCTGCAAGTTAAATAAATAAATAAATAGTGTAACGTTATTTTGTGTTTTATTTCCTGAGATAACATCTTTTTTTTATTTGAGAGTGTTTGCTCTTCTAATCTTGGTCAGAGATGACCGAGACAAAGGTCGAACAAAACAAAAAAATTATAGTTTAATCAAATCTTTGTGTTTGTTTTCTTTGTTACAAATTGATTGCGAGTGTTATTTGATTTTTAACCAACTTCCCAAAAACGAGGAGGTTCTCAATTAGGTTGTATTCTTTTTATGTTGCTACCTCGTAACTCCGTCATTTATGAACCGATTTGAAATAATATTCCTGTCGATTTAAGTTTGCTCAAAATCGGTTAAAAGGAGTTTGTATTTTAAATAGAAATAGCTGGAATTCGTTTACTTGGATGATGGTTTTCTGTCATCCAAGTTAACGAAACTGCGTATTTTGCTTTAAAATCATATTATAACGGAAACGGATCCTTTTGTGGGAAAACAAGTTAGGCGCATTTATTGAATTGGTCTAGACTGTAAGGATAAAATATGTAAGAAATAAATAAATTTTGTGATCAAATAAATGTCCGAAACAGCGACGGATAATGAAATAAAAATATGAGGAGCCTTGGCTAAATAATAACAGCCGCACAGTTCGATCTTTACGGTTAAGCAACGCTTGCTAAGGTTGGCCTGTGGATGGGTGACCCTTTTAAAATACCGAGTTTCCTCCGTGTGCGTTCGCGCAGCGGAATGTTGTTGAATTTAAAGATTTTAATTATGCAGATATTTAGTGTATGACGTCGTATAATTGTGTATGGTATAAAAAAAATTGTGCACGCAGCCATTGTGGAGAAATTCACCAAAAACTGATTCCGCTGGGCGAACGTTGTCCTGGCGGAACTTTTTTTAATCCATAGACTTTAGAAGAAAAGAGATGTGTCCAAAAATTTGTGTGTATTTGTGTGTAATTGTGTATGTATGAATAAAATTAGTGCATGCATAAACTTCGGAGAAATTCAAGTTTCCGCTACGCGAACGTTTGGCCATTAGCTAGTTTTCATATAAAGCGCTTACATAGAGAGCTGTAAATTTTTACATACGTTGTTTTGAATTTGTTTATATTTGTTTAAAAAACAGATTTAGAAAAAATCGTCGGGCTTAAAAGATAAAAATATAAACGTAAAATACGCTTATTAGGTCTTAGTTCTTAAAGTATGCACTTTTGGGTCTAGATTTTCACGTTTATACAAACCTTGTAAGTGTCTGCAATATGTTGCCAAGTATCAATGATGTTCCGTTAGTAATTAAAGAGTTATAGGACAATTTACCATGAATTGATCACTGTTTACAAAGCAGTCAAATATCACGACGTTCTAAAGGAATTGCATAATAAAATGTATGCCAATAATTAGTTTATTCATTCAACTATTCACATGCAAAATTTAATGTCATTAAATTCAGTAATTAAAGAAAAAACAATTATAATACTGACGCAGCATCGAAAACCTACGTAACCCGACCAAGTTCGGATGGCTACAAAAAAGCGGCCGTGCCATATATCTAAGAAACGTTCTTAACCTTGCAATATAGTATTTATTAATATGGTACAGTTGCGTACACAAGCGTTAGGAAAAAATAAAACAATTGCATTTCTTGAATGATAAATATTTTCTTAATAATAACAAGTACTTCTCTATTTAAATATGGCTTGTGTTTAAACACCACCCAAAAAAGTACCTTTTTACTACCAAAAAAATCCTAACGGTTACCAAATAACGATAATATAGAAAAAAAACGCGACCAATTTCGAGGTGGCTAGTCACAGTTCTAACCTAACCTAACCTATAAGCTTTTTGGTAGTAATATTAATCTTTTAGTTGGATAGAATTTGGTGACCGTTAATCCATTTTGGTGACCGTCTAAATTATACCCTTTAAATATCCGTGTACAAAAATATTTTTAATTACATATAATACTTAATTATGTAATTATGATAACGTTAACAAACGCTTGCAACGACGGCAATAGACTTAAACGTGTTTTAACTAAAATAGGTTTAATAAACGATTATGAATACAAGGGTAAGTATAATATTTCGAGATTCAATAAAAATTAAAATCACATCACATAACTAGACTATTCAGTTGTTTAGATTTGATCAACATAAAAAAGTGCTTATAAACTAAAACATTGGTATAAAAAAGGTATTTTCAAGAAAAAAGGGGAACGCTCGTGCATGCCTAGTCCATTGGTTAAATAGTGTAAAAAGCTACGATATGATAAATATTTACCTAAACAGTAGTCCTTACATGTGGTCATTATTTAATTTCCCTAAGGGGTCTATAGTTAGAATCCTGATCCGTGAAATCTTCAATAGAAATTAGCAGTATGAATTTTATTTTTCTTAAATAATAGGTATATCTAGATTATATCTCAAGTCTCAAGCGCATAAAGTACCTACGTAAATAGTAGGTACCTACTTTCTGTCATAGTCAAATACATTTAAAAAAAGTAGGTGTACAAAAATAAATGACCTATAAATTATATCGAAACAATTATTGTTTTATCACCTATACCAATTCTATACCAGTATTATACTGTAAATTTTGGGATGTTACCTAAATATATTGCACAGCCGCTTTTTTGTAGCTATCCGAACTTGGTCGGGTTATGTAGGTTTTCGATGCTTCGTCAGTATTATAATTGTTTTTCTTTAATTACTGAATTTAATGACATGAAATTTTGCATGTGAATAGTTGAATGAATAAACTAATTATTGGCATACATTTTACCATGCAATTCCTTTAGAACGTCGTGATATTTGACTGCTTTGTAAACAGTGATCAATTCATGGTAAATTGTCCTATAACTCTTTAATTACTAACGGAACATCATTGATACTTGGCAACATATTGCAGACACTTACAAGGTTTGTATAAACGTGAAAATCTAGACCCCAAAGGGCATACTTTAAGAACTAAGACCTAATAACCGTATTTTACGTTTACATTTTTATCTTTTAAGCCCGACGATTTTTTCTAAATCTGTTTTTTAAACAAATATAAACAAATTCAAAACAACGTATGTAAAAATCTACAGCTCTCTATGTAAGCGCTTTATATGAAAACTAGCTAATGGCCAAACGTTCGCGTAGCGGAAACTTGAATTTCTCCGAAGTCAACGTATGTAAAAATCTACAGCTCTCTATGTAAGCGCTTTATATGAAAACTAGCTAATGGCCAAACGTTCGCGTAGCGGAAACTTGAATTTCTCCGAAGTTTATGCAAGCACTAATTTTATTCATACATACACAATTACACACAAATACACACAAATTTTTGGACACATCTCTTTTCTTCTAAAGTCTAAGGATTAAAAAAAGTTCCGCCAGGACAACGTTCGCCCAGCGGAATCAGTTTTTGGTGATTTTCTCCAAAACGGCTGCGTGCACAATTTTTTTTTTACCATACACAATTATACGACGTCATACACTAAATATCTGCATAATTAAAATCTTTAAATTCAACAACATTCCGCTGCGCGAACGCACACACGTTTCCTCCGTGCCTCGGAAAGCACGTTAAACCGTTGGTCCCGGCTGTCATTTGAAGATCTTTGGCAGCCGTTACGGATTGACAGAAGCCAGTAAATCTGACTCGTCTTATCAAGAAGTACCGCGTTACCCAGTTAATGGGTTGTGGAGATCTGGTAAGCAGCCGCTCCACGTTAAACACTGGTATTCAGTTGAATCCGGTTAGACTGGAAGCCGAACCCCAATGTAGTTGGGAAAAGGCTAGGCAGTTGATGATATTCTATAAATAAATATGCAGATTGTCGTTACGGCCTATGGCCTGATGGCCAAAAGCTTCGGCGACCATCTTTCGAAGCTGATGTTGAATTGGAATAATGGATACAGATGGCAGTCTGTACTCCTCAATACGGCTCGGAGGTTCCTTTCTCTGGAACCCTAACCATCGGTAGCATGTAGCTTCTCCCTGCACCGGCGGACTACTATTTTATATTTTTTTCTGTTTCGTTCTTAAGAAATAAAAAATATGTAAGTACAAATTAATAAACGAAATAAATAATATTGTTATCTTCAAACAGCTCTGCAATGTTTACTATCGCAACTTATCTTGTTCGTTTGAAAAGTTTTGATTTTTTTTAAAGAATGTCTACATACTGATTTCGATAAGATTTTTATCTTTAAACTGAAACTATTGGATAAAGATAACTTTTACTGTGGTTAAATTAATACATTTGATAGTCGATAACGACGACGTTAACCAACTAAAAAAAAAAACATTTTGAAAGATAAAAGTGTTCAATGAGAACAATGTACAAAATAGAAATAAAACGCCCAATAAAACGTTTTTACAAAAAAAAACCCTTACAAAATATCAGAAAAGTCATTGCCCATCTCCGAAGTTTTTCATCAGTGGCGCCACCGGTGCATGGTGCACAAAACGTTTTGGCAACATACGTACAGCTAAGGAGTGGAATTCCCTATTAGTCTGTTTCCTGATAGCTACATCCTGGGAGTCTTTAAGTCAAGACTGAATATGTTACTTCCGGTCAGGCGTGCTCCATCTTCGGCCGCATAATCACTTACCATCAGGTGAGATAGTGGTCGTCGGAGGCCACCTGGTGACCTCCGGCCACCGTAGGCGCGGGCCTGTGGACGGTGAGCTATGGGTGGCTCGCCGTCCGTCCGTCTTTTGACGACAGGACGTGTCGAAGGCGCGTTCGTGTTCCACGCGCGCACAGCACACAGAGGGCCCCGAAAGGGCCGACGCCTGCCGGAGTCGCGGGACTATTCGAAAAAGATACCGTGGCTCCGGAAAACAAAGGGCACATGAAGGAACATGGATGGGTTTTAGTCAGTAGAAGTCTGACACTGGGAAGTCATTTGATGATTTCCCATCCCTAAAAAAAAAGGTGAGATAGCGGTCAAAGTTTAAAAAAAAATTCTTCACTAAATTCAAATGGAACCACTCCCAGTAAATACTCTTGGAAAAAATACCCAAATCGCTTCAAGTATGACTATAAAATTTGAAGAGGGTCCTCTATTTCTCCACGACCCCATCATCAGATTCTGACCTGATGAAAATGAGACCACCTGGGAAGTGTACCCTTTCAATCGAAAAAAGAATTTTCCAAATCTGTGCAGGCATCGTCGGGGAACATAGATAAAAATAAAAATTTCTTCCTTCGTAAAAGTCGGTTAAAAATAGACAACTGAAAACTAGAATTCCTGAGATGGACTGATGCAATGATATCAAGACTGATGCAGTTGTCTAGCGTTTCAGCAAACTTGAACTTTGAAAACATGGTACCTACAGAAAAAAAAGCCCAGCTGAAAGTTTCTCAATTTTTCTTTAAGTATGATCGCCCGTTTTGCCGCTACGGAAAGTCCGTCCCAAAGAGACATCCGGAAGGAGAACGAACAGAGGCCTACATCCACAACAGTCTACGATAACCTAAGTAGATGGTAGTCCAGATAACCGAGCAATGTATTATCAAACAAAACGCGGCAAACGCATTGAGTCACATCGAAAAATATTCACTTATTATCAAAAGATTATCCCTATCAGTGATAATTGCTGATAGAAATAAAGCGAAATATCTTTTAGTTTTGTGTATTTCGGCCAAAATGGCGGTCACCCGTCGTGGTTACATTTTCGGTGCGTTTTTATCCGGTGTGCTTTCCGTTTTACTTATTGTGGTGGCTCTTGCGAGTGATAATTGGGTGAGTTGATATCTTTTCTTTATAAAATGCCGCAATATATTATTATTATATTATATTCGCCGAAGCAATAACACACTAACTCAACTAGTGCGAAGCACCAGAACACACAGTTACACTTCTATAATGTACCGCATAGTGAACCTACGCGGATTTAGTGGGATCGCGCCTCGTGTACCACATAGGGTGCACTGGTCTGTTAACCTGGGAATGATAAAAAGAGAGATAATAATTGGCTTGCGAGGTTTTCGGAGTACGAGATGTTGGTCAGTAGACAGAGCCGATATTGTACCAATAGTAGTTAGTCTGTAACAAAGAATCCTGATTGTGTTTAGTATGAAAAGTTGATTGGGAACGATGAGGGAGGCGTGATATTAGACTTACATATATCGCAGAGCCGCACCTTTGTATAGAATAGAATAGTATATTAGTAGAATACCTATATAATTATATTATACTAGCAGACCCACGCAACTTCGTCTGCGTCACATTTCCAATTAATGCTCGGCTCCTTTTAGTCTTAGCGTGATGATATGTAGCCTATATCCTTCCTCGATGTATGGGCTATCTAATACTGAAAGAATTTTTCAAATCGGACCAGTAGTTCCTGAGATTACCTCTACATACAAACTTACAAACAAATTTTACCTCTTTATAATATTAGTATAGATATAGAAGTATAGAAGTTTAAATTAATAGTAAACATTTATTCGATACAGACACAACACAACAGCAAAAAACACATTATTTTTTTTTAATAGAGTAACAAAAAAAAGAAATGATAGGTACAGTAAAATTGTGCAGCAGTGCTATTCTGTAACAACATTTTCGTGTCTCGACAGCGGAATCCGAGGTGAGTTTAAAATTCGTATAAATATAAGACCTTATGATGTGTGACATAAAGTTCACTTTGTAAGCTTAGTCACTCAGGTGAAGTCGATATCGAAATTGTTATTTACAGAATAGACTAGCTGAGCGTGCCTAATGCCCGAAGGGTTACCATCTCAGCATATGCTGGGCGTCAGACACCCAGCGCACAGACAGGTATTTGGCTCTAAAAGTGTGACAAAAGTATTTTTTGCTCTTTATAGTATTATTAAAGTATTTCGTTCTATTTTGAGGTATAATAGAGTACAAAAAAGGCATACACTATTATTAACAAATTTTATTTGTAATTGTCATCATCTTCAGAGTCATTTTCAATACTAATATTGCAAATATCATTTTCCTCCAAAAGATTCATGGTATGCGCTGAAAGAGGACTCTTTCTTTTAAGTTTAGCGTTTTATGTTTACGTTTAGCGTTTATCCCAGAAGAGCCTGCAAATAAAATAAACTAATTTTCATTAAAAAAAAAAAACAAAACTTAGTTTTTTGAGCGAATCCAAAAAAATTGCCAAAAATTGAGGGGTGCGTTAGGGTGGCTGTTTTACGTATTTTAGAATACTATAGAGTCTATTCTAAAACAACCCATATATTTTTTACGTAGAAATGCTCAGAAATACTTTAAAACACTTAATTTTTTTTTTTGAAATGCGTATTTTATCAGACTTTTTAAGAATTATTTATTAATGGAGCTAAAGGTACGAAAACTACCTATTTTCATAACAAAACTAAATAAAATAATAAGTACATACCTGGTTGTGTAAGATCCATATATATATTTGAAAACAATTAAATTTGAGCGTATCGAATTATTACACGAACACGACAAGCGAACGGTATTTTTCGACTAGGAGCATGGAGCAGGGGAAAGGCTCTAGCGCGTCGGGTTCACGTTGTAGGTAGGAGGAGATACCATTGTATTTCGAGGAATAATAAAAAACGGTGTCTAACTAAAACAAAAAATATGGATTTCGCCCGACTTTTAGGGCCAAATACCTGTCTGTGCAGCGCTTGTTTTCGTTGCCAATCTGCAGTGACACAACTTCTGGTGAGGGAATTCTTTTTTTTTTACAAAATATGGATATTTGGGAAGACGATACTAAAACAAACAAGGCATCGTGATAGTTTAGGGCACCAACTTTTTATAATTTTATTTATATTTATTTATTTATTTTATTATTTATGTACACACAGAAAAATAGTAAAATTTAACATTATAAATAAAAGTACAAAGGTAATAATAACAAGGTAAGGTAGTATTTTTTTCTTGTTGTGTCTGCTACTTTGAAAAAAAAAAACTGTGAAGCGTATTGAGAGGACGACGACCTTTCTGGAGACAGTTGCATTTTTCATAATCATACTCATTAAACCGTAATCATACTAAGTGCAAAGTAACACTTTTTGAGGTATATATATTTTTTAATTTTGTCTTCGAGTTAACACTCATTGTTTCTCTAGTCTTTGAATGTTGTGAACTTGTGACTAAATACTACGTTGTAGCTACATCCGGCTGTTTAGCATTATGCTTACTTTGAACAACAATGATATGAAAATTATATGTCAGTTTTAGTTATTTGAAAGATAGCAACAATTTACAAGGAATATCAAACTCTAACATCATTGTTAAGTGGCTAATTTACCAAAAATGGCAAATTGCGTGCGATGTTTTAATCTATGTAATTTTTAAGTAAAGAGGCTTCAAAGGGAGAAAAGCTATGGTCTCTGGCGAAAGAACTGTTCTGTTAGGTATATGCTGAATAGCTGTGGGCCTGTGGAAACACTTCAGTCCAGAAGCGGGATTTAACTCTTTCGAAAACATAACTCTCCATTTGGGACCATTGTAGTCGGTTAAAATGATATAGGAAAAGAACCACGTGAAAGGAAAGGGAATAGAGATCGTGGTCCAGAAACGAGACTCACAGAAAGAGATGGGAATAGCTGATAGCATATTTACCCTTCGGCCAAGAGGGTAAATATGCCTGTATACCTGCTGTATTTTTTGGAGACAAACTATTACGGTCTTCTAGTCGTCATTTAACATCTTGTTAGTAAAAAACATAACCTTTCAAGATAGAAGTTTTAGATCTCGCTTCGATCGCTCTTACAGTCTTAGATATCACTTTCATATGCTTATAAGTAAGTTGTCAGAAACTTCGATTTCTATCTATATGGCACATACAATACATACACACATCAAAAAAAGTTTGCGATCACTTTGAAAAATTGAAAACTTTTTTGTTACGGTACATTATATTATGATTACTTCTTCTTTTTGGAATCTTTAAAAAAAAATGAATTAGAATATAAAACAATAAAACATTTAAATTGTTTTTCCATATAAAAAGGCTTTCAGTCCTAGCTTACGCTCATTCAGAATTCTGATTGAAGTTGTAATTGAAAAAATGCCAAGATGATTATCAGAAGTTTTACGTGCAAAAATAGTAACTTTGAGGGAAGAAGGATACACCACGAGAGAAATAGCACCCAGAGTTGCTATATCCCAATCCTGTGTTGTAACCACGTTGCAGAGGTACCACGGGATGGGTAATTTAGCTGACCGATTTATCGAGGCTTAATGACAGCTGCTGTCATTAAGCCTCGATAAATCGGTCGTCAACATGTTTAAGCAGTTGCCATTGATGGAATTATCAGAACATTCCAAGTAAACCATAGGCACCAATTTGTACTGGTCGATGATACTAAGCGCCGCACATCGAGCTCAACGAGTCAATGCTGCTCTCTAAGAATATGAAATCACAAGGTTAGACTGACCTGCCGGCTCGCCTGACTTAAACCCAGTAGAGCACGCGTGGGATGCTCTTAATCGTGCTATTTGGACCGTCAGCCACGTCCACAGACAGTGCCAGAGCTCAAGGGAGACTCAGAAGTGGGATAGATTGGCTTAAAAATACGATAAGAGTCTATGTGCTACTGTAAATCATAAGGAAAAAAAAAACAACACTTCAATTCTTATCAAGGAATCGCAGATTAAAATGCATCATCGACATACATTTACAGTAGGTGTGTTTGTCTATAAAATAAACTCATATCAGTAAGTAATCTTCAACAAGTATTTTATTAGCCTATGGCCTAAAATAAAGTCTGAAAGGTGAATAGCACGATTGCAACAAGTTGTCAACAAGGCTAAAATTATTGTTAAAACGTCATTTTTCTAACTTTGTTTGAATCTTTGTCAGGAGCATATTAGGTACCTCTCACTATAATTTTTCTTCTCCTTTCCCAATTATTTATTTGATATTTATTAGTATATTGTTTAACATTGTATGTGTTTATTTTATATTATTAAGTCTAATTAATATTATTTATGATGTTTGTACACTAACCCTAAATCTAACTTCTTTCGTTCAATCCATCCTAAGGTTTTCTGTAAGAGATTGCCCTGTGCCATAAGACCGCCCAGTGTACACTTGTTTTTGTAAACGTTTTTTCCTGTACTTGTTATGAGGTGTACAATAAAGTATATAATAAATAAATAAATCATCATTTCATCGTTCCGTCTCATTTGCTTCGCTCTTGACTGTCACTATTAGTTCTGTATAATAGCTGGTGTTATTGTAACTGTCTCCACGTACATTTATCCATTCATCTTCTTCTTATAAGCGCACCGATGACAAATGCACTTGTCTCCATAGTAACAGTAGTAGTAGTAGTAGTGGCAAGTTCGGCCCAATGTTCCATTTCAATTTTCAATTTGTTCTTCTAGGCATGGGCCTAGCAGTTTTTTAGACAAGTACTAGAAACCGGTTTCTACTACTATAATGTATCATGTCATGAATGAATTTTCAACAGCCAATCCATTACTAGGAATACGTTTAATTTGTAACACGTCGATACATAATTTCTTGTCAGAGACAAGTACAGCCCTCGCCAAACTTTGTGACCGCTCTGAAGTTAACTACAACGGGGGCGCAGTGATCAATCTCATACAAAAACAGCACCGCGCGAGGCTATGCGCATCGGAAAAACTAACTTCAGGGCGGTCACAAAGTTTGGCGAGGGCTGTAGTAAGCCCAAGTAAAGATTGCACAATATGATCTTTTTATTCAGGTGACATCAACGGCCACCGCACCAGTACAAGCAAGTGACAGCACCATCAGATATGGTCTGTTCAGAGGAGAGTTTATCATTCGAGAATTGATCACAGAAAGTGAAAATACACTTTACAGTAAGTATTTTAATAATTCTAAAGGTCATGGCAATTTACACCTGCACCGTAACTGCACAGCTGCAGCACACCTCGAATTAAGACAACGACTAGCCGCTAGCGCCCTGACTACGCGTCGTCCGCGAGGTGTAAGCTCGCAGTCTGCGCGCCGGTAGCGAGGTGCAAGCTTGTTGTCACCTCGAACACAATTGTAATATGGCATTTGTTTTCATAATGTAATAATGCGACTCGAAGTCGGCGCGCAGTAAGCACATGGTCTGCATGAGCTCGAGTCGAATTGTACGGTAGCGGTAAGCGCTGACTGCCCACCGGCTGGCTTTCTCATATTGACATTACGAAATACACACACGATTGAAAGCTCTAATTTTAATAAAAGCAGATTGCCGTTGCGGTGCAGTGATAGTGTGCCATGACCTTAAGTTAATCCTCAATTAAACAACAAACGGAAGTTCATATACCTACTTACATGATATTACACACCAACCGAGTGATCCTATAAGGGTTCCGTATCTTACGGATGTTTGGAACCCTAAAAAAAGGTGGTACTCACGACCTGTACGATTTGTAGTTTTTGCTAACCCCCATGTGACAAGAAAGAAACGTGTGATTTTATATATGCAAGTGGTTGCAGCTTAAAGTATTTACACGGATCACGATAAAAAGCAGCCTGAAAAACTCTAAGCAATGATTAAATTGTAGGCCTACCAATATTACATGAATGAAAGCGCTTTTTTATAAATTTAAATAAAACATTTCGAATTTCCCGACACTGTACACTGATTTATGATATTAATAAAGAATGATTTATACTTTAATTAGGTCGGGTCAGTGCATACTTGGTACACTTTAATATAATTTACCGCCAAATATTGTTTGTTTCGCATTTTCGGGGAACTTTTGCGTTTAATCTGATGATGTTGCTACGTTATGAAACAAAATGTTTTCATCAAAATTTAAATACAATATTTGTGGTGGTTGATCGGTGAATGTGGTATCAAATGTCAGGGGCTGTTAGCTGTTAGGGGTTGTGTTATGTGGTTAATGTTAATGTAATTACTGTACATTGTTATAATCAGGCCTAATTGAGAGAATTTGCGGGAAATGGAAATGAATAGGTAGACAAATGATATAACAGCGTGGCAGAACCTATCATAAGATGATTTAAATAAAGGTTTAAAGAAGCCACTCTATCATAGCCTAGCCTTTTCCCAAATGTATTGGGGTCAGCTTCCAGTCAAACACATTTAGCTGAGTACCAGTATTTTACGCGGAGCAGCTGACCTCCACAACTCAGTTACTGGGTAACCACTGTACTTCTTGTAAAGAATGGAATAAGATTAACCTCTGGCGGACTTCACACATTTCATACGTCACTACCCTTGCGTCCCGCGCCGCTCCGCGGGCGGTCGCTTACCGTAAGTGTAATCTGACCCGGCCAACAAAAAACGTTATCGCAGCGTTTCTGTAGCTTGTATCCGAGCACTTGAAACGGTTTCGGGTTTGTTAATTATGTCGTCATGAAATTAAGTATAAACAAAACTCTTATTAGTACTCGAGAAATAAATATATCCTATTGAAATGAGAGAACTTGCTGAATGTAGTTATGTTGCTGTTTATGTTATTTCTGAAAAAACTATTGCATCAATTTACACCAATTTTTGGGATCTAGCTTATGAAAAGACAAGTAATCTAATGACAATGATCTTTTATATGAGTTCTATAGCCGATTATAGCAATATTCAAGCTCAAACTTCATAAAGCGCGGCGCCATTTGTTGTTTTTTATTGCGTAATTCAATGCGCTATTTTGATAACGATTATCAGAGTTATATCAAACAGATTCCAATTGGAAAAGCTTGTAGAATACTACCTATATATTCATTACTATTACACATATTCTGGCTTCTGACTATCCGTAACGACTGCCAAAGATTTACAAATGACAGTCGGGACCAACGGCTTAACGTGCTTTCCGAGGCACGGAGGAAACTCGGTATTTTAAGATGGTCACCCATTCACAGACCAACCTTGTCAAGCGTTGTTTAACCTTGAAGATCGACCCGTGTGCCTATTATTATTCAGCCACGAGCTTCTCGTCAAAGAAGCCACTGATATTTCTAAAGTGGTGGCGTCACCAGCTGGCACTTGTAATTAGTAGGTACTTCTCTTCTTTCTAAATTAATGGGGGACCCGCGCAACTTCCTCTGCGCCACATTTTTACTAGAAAATACTCCGCTCCTGTCCTCGATAAATTGTAGCGCTGGTGTTCCCGCTAGTAACAATGATGTTTCTGAAAACAATCCGTTGTCCAGAATGTGCAGTGAATATAATGTAATAATATATTCTAGGGTAGACTTGTTTTTTGAAGGTTTTAACGATTTTAGAAATTCTCTGTATAAATTGAAATTGTAATTACAACAGAACAATTTAGGGTCCCTATTATCACTAATGAAGTATTATTAGATATTGAACGCTGTGTACAGTAATAATTGGACTTCAGATTTATGTACTGTGTATTGTCATGGTTGTGCTGATTTGTCGTAGTCTGTAGTCTGTCACTGTACTTATTAAAATAAAATAAAATAAATGGGCTATCCAACACGATAATAATTTTTCAATTCGAACTAGTAGTTTCTGATATTAGCGCGATCGACCAAATTAACAAACAAACAAACTCTTCAGCTTTATAATATGAGTAAGTTTAGATGATGATGAAATGTCCGAAGCCCTTGAGGCGGTTTAGAGACTCTGACACTAAGGTGTGTGGAGTTGTTAGACCTTACTGCCCACATGATGCCGTTTTGCTATTCCACCAATTCGCAAGCGTTTTGAAGCGTCCTACACAATGTGAACAGCAAAGGAGTGGAGCACACTGCCTTTTTTTTTTTTTTTTAGGGATGGGAAATCATCCAATGACTCCTCCCGCTCTGGGTGCAGCGGGAGGGAGTGTCAGACTTCTACTGACTAAAACCCATCCATGTTCCTTCATTGCCCTTTGTGTTCCGGAGCCACGGTGTCTCTTGCGAATAATCCCGCGACTCCGGCAGGCGTCGGCCCTTTCGGGCCCCTCTGTGTTGCTGACTCTCTTTGAGGCGCGCGTGGAACACTAACGCGCCGTCGACACGGCCTGTCGTCACTAGACGGACGGACGGCGAGCCACCCATAGCTCGCCGTCCACAGGCCGTGGAGCACTCTGCCTGCGTCTGTGATTCCGAACGCTCACAACCCTAATCTTTTGAAAGTTACAGAGAACAGCAGTGCGATTCTGTTAACATGTCAAAGTGAACACTTAGGCGAAGTGAACGACAATAATTGAGCGGTTAAACCATACAAACAAGATAAGAATGACAGCACACTTGTCGTTCACTCCACCTAGGTGATCACGGTGAGATGTCAACAGAATCGACCGACTGGCTACTTCTGGGTAAGCTCGCTCCATCGTAGGCTTTATCTCTGTCATCTCTGACCAGACTGGAGTCAAGAGAAAACCCATCACAAATAAAAAAAATGATAAGAAGAAGAAAAATTAAACACAGGTGAGAATCAAACCCACAACCTATCCCGACAGAATCACTAAACCAACACTGAACTAAAAAGCCTTTAGATAACTAGGTACCACGAGTTATCTAAAGTTCAGAAACAAGTCTTTAAAAGCCTCAAGGGCGAAAAAGTCATGTCAGTTACCTTTAACAGGGTTAACAAATAATACCTTTACAAACTTCAAGAGTTCAGAGGTTATTAATAAATCATTTTGATCAAAATTCTCGTTGCTCGTTACAATACATTTTCAAGTAAAATTGCGAAACTAATAACTTTTGCGCGAGAGAGTGTCGGGTTTTCTTGAGGCCATTAAATAAGCGATGTTTAAAATCGTATTAGAATACAATGTTAAATGTCTTATCTATGGAATAGATCGGAAACACTCTATGCTATACCAAAACAAATTATATTAGAAGCAAAAAGGTAGAGACTAAAATTGACAAATTGACACTTACAGCAAACTAAAATCAGCATCAAAAATAGTAGATTATGAAACGAGGGGATAAAGCAGTGTCTTATGACACGAGCATGGTCATATTGAATCCTGAACACAATGAAGGATTCGAGACGAGTTTCAAGTTTAACTCACGAGCTAACTAGGGAAAATAGGTGGCGCGCGTCGGCCCCCGCCAAAGGAGCGGGTCGCGTGTCCGAAGCTGTGGCTCCAGCCCAACGCCGGGGTAATAATATTGTACTGAATTTCATTATAACCCTCCGGGAAATAATGGGATTTGAATTTGGAACGCATTTTGACTGCGCTTGCTGCACCTAGCAGCGGAGGCGGATGGGAGCCGCTCGCGGGTTAGAATGACGTACTTTAGGTTTGGTTTGCATGTCAAATAATTAGACGTTTTCATGCAGATGGTGTGAAATCTTTTTTTAACGCTGTTGGTCGCCGAAATTAAACTTACTTTTTACTTTGTACTGTTTTTTTTTTTAATTTGGAAGTCGGTTGTATTTTTTTGTAAAAGTTTTTATACTAGTGTATAACGTTTAATGTTTTATTTAATGTTAAGTGCCCGTCTGGGTCTCACAACTTACCATTAGGCCACTAATAGTCACTACTAGTCTCCTAGGGCCGCTACTACTCTTTTTTTCCGAAATTTAACTAGGATCATTCTTCTTCATTTGTTACCTAGCAAGCATAGTTCATGTCGTGTTATAAGGATAAGCTTATCAGCAAGCAACGTAGCGGGGATGCCCATTGCCTAAAACACAGATGTCGTCACTAGCCCAATATTGTAGATAAGATTTGGCAATCTTAGTCATAGTGATAAATGTTATGTATAATGACATGATAGAAAACATTTCAGTTCTTGGTTCGAACCTTAAGTCAAGGAGTGTTATTAGTGTGAATTTTTTAAATTTGTATCTACGCAGTAATTTTGTGTCAACCCAACATTGTTCTATCCAAGGAATAATGAACAATGTTGGATTGCCGAACAGAGAAAACTACAGAAAAGTAATAATAATGTTTTAATAATAATAATGTTTATTCATCAATCATAAGGTAAATAATAAATACAATTTTGGCTTAAATTTACGTAAAGTTCACACATGTTATTTGCCTGAACTAGGTAATCCTGTGTTTCAGGCAAGTGAATCTATACTAATATTATAAAGCAGAAGAGTTTGTTTGTTTGGTTGAACGCGCTAATCTCAGGAACTACTGGTCCGATTTGAAAAATTCTTTCAGTGTTAGATAGCCCATTTATCGAGGAAGGCTATAGGCTATATAACATCACGCTAAGACCAAAAGGAGAGAAGCAGTGATTAAAAATGTTACGCAGACGACGTTGCACGGGTCAGCTAGTACAAGTATAAATTGTCTGTCAGCCTCTCAGAGTGATACAGAAATTGGTACCTTCTTACTTACCGTGTGGGCAGTAAGGCCACACTATGTACATTTGACTAACCCTATCAAAATACATAACGTGGAAGATTATTATTTCGCTGTTAGTTTCGTGGCCCGACTGCCCGACATCATCATATATTATTATATCAGCCGAAAGACATCAATTGATTCATAGGCTTCCCTCAAGTGTCGCTACAACGGCACGCCACGACGGCACGGTTGGCGCAGTGGTTGAGCGATCGACTGCTGTGTCGCGTGTCGTTGGTTCCATTCCCGCACGGAACAAATACTTGTATGGCCTACGGATAGTTGTTCCGGGTCTGGCTGTTTGTGTATGTGACTTTGTATGTTTGTAAACGCACCCACGATACACGAGAAATTCCTAGTGTGGGTCAACGTATTTATTAAAATAAAAAAAAACAACCGGTCTTGTGCGTCTCCCATCCATCGGCTTCCCGCGACGCTCACCAGGTCATCGGCCCTCGTTATGGGAGGCCTACCAACGCTGTGTCTTCCGGTACGCTGTCGCCACTCTAGAACTTTTCGGCCCCATCGACCATCTGTTCTGCGAGTACGCCCACTGCGTGGCCCAACAGTAAGGAACAAATTAAACTAGAAGACAATAGGCTTTTTGTTTGCAACATTAGATAAATTCATCTTCGTCTGTCATAACCTTTACAAATGCCTGAAATAAAAACTTTGTATCTTATAGGTTTAATTAAAGACCAAAGTTTATTGTTATTTATTTATTTATATATACTTTATTGTACACCAATTTTAAAATACGTTTAGAAAATCTTAAAAAAAAAAAACATAAAATTGGCGGCCTTATCGCATTCCGCGATCTCTTCCAGGCAACCTGGAACCTGTTTTCTTTGTCTTACAAGTCTGATAACTTCCGAAGAGTTTATATGGATCAGTAATCGGCTCTTAGTGCGGATTTCACCAACGATACAGAGGGCCGATTCTACTAATTTTTAAACAACTTGTGCATTCGCATGTCAATCGCAAACTTTCAAAAAAGCCTTAATTTTCATACATTTTTGACAATTTGCGACTAAGATGCGAATGTGAAAATTAGTAGAATTGGCTGATCGCGATCAAGCTGCGTTCAAGAGTTGTCAGTGTCAATATCCCATAGAAAATAATGACACTGACAGCCCGTAAGTTCCCGTAAGCCCCGTGGTTCTAATGCTGATCGCGTTCAGTTTCAGATTGATGAAATCCACTGTCGGCGTAATACGTTCTCTTCTTCTCTTCTCCCCTTGTCAAACGTCACGTTATCATTGACTTACTTCTTTAGGGTTCCGAAATACCGCTTGCCGGAGTTGCGGGGCTATTCGAAAGAGATACCGCGGCTCCGGAACACAAAGGGCAACGAAGGAACATGGATGGGTTTTAGTCAGTAAAAGTCTGACACTCCCTTCCGCTCCGCCCAGAGCTGGAGAAGTCATTAGATGATTTCCCATCCTAAAAAAAAGGGTTCTGGAAATACAATACAAAGTCTGTGAAAATTTTAACTGCCTATAACGAAAGGACGGACGGACAGAAAGCGGAGGCTTTGTAATAGGAACTTACGCCCGAGCGAACTTCGGCGTACGCTATAACGTAACGTAATTTCGGCATTATGTGTCGTCAGTAATTCAAATAGCATTGAAGGCGTAATCATGCCGAACTTCGGTCGCGTACCTTCGGCATAGTGTGTTTAGACACATACATTGTCAGTTGCATTGTCCACTTACTAACTAGTTTCATTTTGTGTTATTTCAGTGACGTGTGTGCCGGACTTGGGAGTATGTGCTTTGAGCTGTAAAACAGATGGGTTCGCTAGAGAGATGGAGGTAAGTGAATGTTTTTAATCGGCCTTCAATTAGGTTGCCTGTCCATTTGCGTAAAGCCAGGCAGTGGAGCGGAGAAACGGAGAAGTGTCATTGATTCACGTGGTGCGGAGATTCTGTAGAATTCCATTGGTTATTTTTTTTCCGTTTTTCCGCTCTGCTGCCTAGCTCCACTGAAATGGACAAGCACCCTTAAGGAAGCACGTACAGCCGTTAGTCTCAGCTGTCTTTGACGCACGCTAGGGATTTTCAGAAGCCAGAAAATCTGTCACCATTTAACTATATAGCTGGGAAAAGCATAGAATGTTTTTTTTTTTTAAAGTTTAAGCAGATACTAAATCGGTTCCGAAATAATTTCCATTTGAATTTCCAACAATACTCATCGATCCAATAAGATAGATTCTGTTCGAGTAGAGTAGAGATATACTCACTGATTGTAATTATGTGATCACTGATCAACGTCAATATGTAACGAAGATTTTGTTGTAGAAGAACGAAATTCAAGAAGAGCGGACTGTGAATTACGATTACAACAATAAATACTTAAAAACCACATGCCAAATTTTATTTTCTACGACCGCTGTAGTTTTGGCTGTCCGTTGTCTGTTAGTCACTCATTAACGGAAGAATTTAATATATTAGGATATCGTCGGTCTAGATGTGACACCCCGTAACTTCCATTTTTTTTGCTAATATTTGATTTTTATGGGAAAAGTTTTAAACAATAATTCTGGAGTTAACTCGTAAATGTCTCCTGGATTACTATTCATTTGACAGAATAAAATGAATTGCAGTGACCTCTCGTAACAAGCTTAATTTTGTGTAACCTCGTAATATATAGGTACTCGTCTTATTAGATCTTACGGGGTAACACCAGTATAATTAATAAAAGATGCGAATTATACCTACTTTATAACAATGACGTATTATATATAGACACGTCATAAACCAACATCGCGGCGCTTAAAAACGGCGAAAATACTAGATAGCTACTAATACGCATGAAGAAAGGGAAAGAAAATATGTACCCTATGGCGGGATGCCTGTTGCTAGAGAGAGATAAATATACATCTTCAGTTACGTCACAGGATAAGTAATAGTCAAATTGACATCAAAACAAACGTAGTGTCGCGCGACAGGTTGGTGCGTAACTAAGCGCGATGTGGCCAATTGGCTTCATTTCATGTTGTCATTTTAGAGTGCGGACAACGTATCTATAGATTTATATATCATTGCTTTGTAAACTGTTTTTGTCTCTCCTGAAAAGTATAGTTATATATCCGTTTGCTAATACGAGGTTTCCCATCTAGACCGACGATATATTGATTGATATGACGTTTTCAGGTGCGAGCGCTGGCGTTCGGCTACCGACCAAATTCCGCTTGCGGCACCACCACAGTCGTCAATATAACCGACCCATGTAAGTATTGCTTGTCGGTCTACTACAGATTGTACTACGGAGAGTGTACCCAAGAACTCCAAGACTTCATCCCATCAGCCCCCTTCTATCATTGGACATCTAGACGCACAGAAACTTACCATCCCTATCTTATTGTTATTCCACGAATTCGCACTAAGCGTTTCCAAGCGTCTTTCATAATGCGCACAGCAAAGAAGTGGAACTCTGCCAGCGTTTGTGTTTCCGAACGCTTAAAACCCTAATCTTTTCAAAGTTAGAGTGAACAGGCTACTTCTGGGTAAGCTCGCTCCATCGTAGACTTTGTCTCTGTCATCTCTGACCAAGACTAGAGTCAAGAGCAAACTGAATAAAGTTTCGTTGGAATCGGATCATTCATTTCGAAAAACAAGTAGGTACCTACTTGAAAATTTGTAGGTATGTAATGCCGTACATTGTAAACGCTTTTAACTCGAAATATATAATGTTCCTGGCCCTTTGACAATCGTATCGCGTATACATAGATTGACACTCTTTTTCCGTTGCGTAACGATGTTTTGATAATTTTTCCAATTCCACTTTGCCGGTGAGAAGAATGCCACTTTATCTTGGGCCTTTTGATGTATTTTGGTGTCATAATCATCACCAGGCTCGCTCCAAGCGGGTTGGCGATATCAGACTTATATTTTTTACTAACTTACATCCAAGAAAATATTTAGAAAACAGAACTGACTAAGTTTTGTATTCCAATTCCAGTAACCATTCGCCCGCTGATTTCGTTCGCATTCTACGTGTGCCTGATAGCTTTTCTCGTCATTCAGCTGGTGTTAGCCCTGGTATCAGCTGGGCTCGCCATCTTGAACGCGACTAAGAACCCCACGGAATCTATGTTCGGGTTGCCTGGTAAGTTCTCTCCGCTGTCACTTTCAAATTCATCCAAATGTTGTATGATCGCTTATAGCGGTTAGACCGCTCATTGTTACAGCTATACTAATATTATAAAGCAGAAGAGTTTGTTTGTTTGGTTGAACGCGCTAATCTCAGGAACTACTGGTCCGATTTGAAAAATTCTTTCAGTGTTAGATAGCCAATTTATCGAGGACGCTCCTATTTTCGAAGTCTTAGCACCCTAAGGCAAATAGGAGCGGAGCAATAATGGAAAATGTGACGCACACGAAGTTGCGCGGGTCAGCAGACTAGTTCTATTATATTTAATCCATTATTGTGATTAACAATAAGACAAGGTTACCGACATAGCTCGAAAGATCGCCAAACTGAAGTGGTAGTGGGCCGGGTTAAATACTCGCAGAACAGGTGTTGATGGGGCTATAAAGATCTGGAGTGCGACCACCTACAGGAAGATGCAACGTTGGAAGGCTTCCCACAAAGTGGACCGATGTTCTGTTGAGGGTCGTGGGTAGCCGATGGATGCGAGATGCACAGTTCCGGTTGTTGTGGCGACATTTGGCGAAGGGCTATGTTCGGTAGTGGTCGTCTTTCGGCTGATTTGATGGTGATGAAGAGTATCTAACGGGGTCCCCCCGACTTATAGAAGCGGTGGGAACCGCGGATCAACATAATCCTCTATACTCCTTTTTTTTTCTTTTTAGGGTTGGGAAGTCATCCAATGACTTCTCCCGCTCTGGGCGGAGCGAGAGGGAGTGTCAGAATTCTACTGACTAAACCCCATCTATGTTCCTTCATTGCCTTTTGTATTCCGGAGCCACGGTTCTCTTTCGAATAGTGCCGCGACTCCGGCAGGCGTCGGCCCCTTCGGGCCCCACCCAATGCTGACAGACGAGAGGTTCTCTCCCTCTCCCACTCCGCCACCTCCTTCGCTAGCATGACTGCTTCGCAGAAGGAGGTCACAGCGTCCCATTCCGACTCGCTCCGGACCATGGCTTGGACCAGGGCCGGACGCGAGAGGTCGCCGCCTATCGCCGCTTCGAGGACATCCTCTATACTCCTTAGACGGAGAGTATCAATGAGGATTTTGCCAAAAATTGTTTAAAAACTTGTATTTTATCCCATGTTCCAGGATGTCTATGGTCGAACGTAGCGGCTACGATAGTAGGAGTGGCGGTAATGCTGATGTTCGGCATTTACTGGCTGACGTCAGGGTTACGGGACCACCTCGCCATGACACACATAGCGCTGGAACTGTTCGAGCCGGGCCCGGGCCTTGGTTACTCTTATTGGTAAGATAGCTCTTAGTAGACCACTTTTCAAAGACAATTTTCATATCACTCCCGTATTCTTCGATGGATTAGGCAAGGGTGAACATTTTTGTTCATTTACACTTCGCCAGAGGCGCATGAGGCAAAATAATATTAGCCGCACGAGGTCAGTACACTCAGAAGCCGGAAAATCTGGCACCAGCACCAGAACTACAAGTACTATTTCAATAAATCCAAACAGGTGACACCAGGCGGAACTTGGAATTTAACCAAAGACTTGAAATATTTTTCATAATTTTTTTGATAATGCAGCTTCTACGGTGGTTCAGTGTACCATTTGGACCTTGGGTTTTTATAGTTCAAATACTTGACAGATTAGTCACGCAGCATGACTACTAGCACGTAGCGTAGCAAGCACGTCTTAACCGGTGAGTCCCGGCATTCCGCCCGGCGCTCGAATTGTTCGGAAATTAAAATAAACCGTTAAAACCATAACCAACCAACTGATTTTAAACATATAGTTTAAAATCAGTTGCGTCAGGTGGAGCCAATGGTTTCACTTCCGGAGCTAAGCGTTAAGAAGACATCTATCTGTGTGGCTATAATCATGTTTAGGGTTCCGTACCCAAAGAGTAACCAACGGAACCCTAACCCCCCACTGTCCGCCCGTCCGTACGTTTGTTTGTGAGCGGGCTGTATCTCAAGAACCGTAACAGTTAGGCAGTTGAAATTTTCACAGAGGGCCTAGCACGAATATTTTGACGTATAGTAACGTTAACGTAAGTGAATTTTGAATGTGAAAAACTACAACCCCGTAATCTGTTAGTTTAATTTTAAGGGACTCAACAATTTAAATCATTTAAAATTACGAATATGGTATCTAATTCAAATAAATATTACGTGCGAAACGAGTATTTTAGCTATGGTAAAATTTTACGTAACGATACTATACGTCAAAAATATTCGTGCTAAGCCCTCAGATTGTGTGTTTTTGTTGCCGCTATAATAAAAGTCAGGGTTTATGGTACGGTACCCTTCGTGTCCTACAGTCCTACCCGCACTTGGTCGGTTTTCATTCTTCTTTTTCTTCTATTTCCAGGTTATTAACAGTCGCTTGCCTCTGCTCCGCAACGAACGTGGGTCTCATTCAAACGAGAGCGTATCTCTTGGAAAGGGACCCACCGCCTCCAACAATCAAGGTGGAGAACCATTCTGATGGAACCATTTTCCTGTACTAAGAGGATCGTTTATAAGTAACCAGTTTTAAGGGGTGTTTAGTAAATTGTGGCTAGAAACGTGTAAACAGCAAACAGTTCTGTGGTGAGATAAGAAGTAGAAAATTGTTGGAACACAATAAGCAGAAGTCAAAAGTGGCTTTAATATTACCTAGAGCTAGAACAGTTAATGATTTATTGCCAGTGTTCTTCAAATAAGAGGAGCGCCTTAAGCAAGAAATCATAATTATTTAGTACACCGTAAATTAATTTGAATAAAACTTGGACGTTCATAGATGGCGCGAAATAATAAAGCGGCCTAAAATAATGTAGTGTTCTCCACAAATTAATGAATGCATTTAATTATGTACAAGGTATTCATGAAAAGAATTCTGTTTTCATAAAGCGATCGCCTTCATTTGTGTCCCACTGCTTGGCAAAGGCCTTTCCCTTTCTCCTTCCAAACCTCTCCGTCTTGGGCAATCTCAGTCCCTTTGCCCTGCAAACATGATGTGATCGTCAAACCTTCGCCGCGGTCAACTTTTATTTCATATATTATCATCATATTCCTGCCCTTATACCATGTACTTTTGAGGTCGGCGCAACACATTTTTTTCTTCCACTCTGCCCTATCAGCCGTCAAACTTTCATTCCCTTCAAAAAAACGTCAACTCCCTTTTCTTTCATATCGCTCCTCACACAATCCATCCATCTTTTCTTTGACCTTCCTCTCCCTCTCCATACATCCACAGTTTGTGCTCATTACTCTTTTAGTTAAATGCGTTTCCTCCTTCCTCTTCACATGACTATACCAAGACAAGCGATTCCCTGCCTGGGAATTAGCGGTAATAAATAATTCCATAACTTTCGGTTACCAGAAGTAAAAATACCAATGTTTTCTGGTAAATATCACGAGTGGGTTCATTTCCGTCACTGGCGCCACTTTTAAACTACCTCTAATGTAGTCTACTGCCGCGGTCAACTTTTATTTAACAAACGTAATTGTATAAAAATTATTAATGGTGAAAGAAGGTCTGTGTATCGAAAAATACCTAAATTCTTCACAGCAAGTGTCGGTGTGTACATAAAAATAAATCATTAAATATTTCTACACGAAAACTAAAGCCTTAATTTTAATTCTCGACGTGTAAACGATAGTAACGTTCTTTGAAATTACTTCTATAATTAATTATTTACCTACAGACTTACATCGTTTAATTTCGCAATTTTAATTAGTTTTAAGAATTTATGATTCTTTGTAAATAATGTTAAGTGTGTAATAAATATGTAATTTGATAATTTATGTTTTTATTCGTAGTTTTATTATAATGTTTAATGTCTAAACACACTATGCCGAATGTACGCGACTGAAGTTCGGCGACTAGATGATTATGCCTGCAATGCTATTTGATTTGACTGCCGTAAGTTCAGCGGCCATTCGGCAGACGTATTCTGTAAAGCACACATTATTCGCGATCGAAGTACGATGAAGATGCAGGGCGGCGAGCAGCGGGAGGCAGGCATTTCGCTCCTCTTTTGTCGCGTAACTTCGGCATAGTGTGTTTACACACTTAAGTATCTACTTTGTACGGTTAATCAGAAATAGGTCAGAAGCCACAAAATGTGAAAACAGTCTTTCCAAGCGGTACCCATTTACTGCATTGTGAAGGTCAGATAGGTCGTCACTAAATATAAAATACATAGTCAAAATCTGCCTAGCGTTTTCCCAAATATATTGGGTTGGCTTCCAGGCAAACCGGATTCAGCTGAATACCAATATTTTACGTGGAGCGGCTGCCTACCAGACCTTCACAATCCACAACCCATTAACTGGGTAACACGGTACTCCTTGACAAGACTGGTGTCAGATTGTCTGGCTTCTGACTATCCGTAACGACTGCCAAAGATCTCCATATTACAACCGGGACCAACAGCTTAGCGTGCTTTCCGAGGCACGGAGGACACTCGGTATGTTAAGATGACCCATCCACAGAGCAACCTCGGCAAACGTTGCTTAACCTTGAAGATCGACCTGTGTGGCTGTTATTAATTATTCACGAGCTCCTCGATACAGAAAATTTCCTTAAGAAATATAAAATACATAGCTTTAAGCTTTCCCCTACACGTTTAGAAAAAGGCTAGGAAAGTGGTTTAAATTTGAGTGAATAAACTTAGTAACGTAGTTTTTCTGTGGAAAATTTGTTGCTTTTTTTTCAAAATAACAATTAATTTCTTTTGAATTTACCAAAGAACCTGTTAAAGTTTCAACCCTCGGTATAAAATGCGGTTGTCGCACCATTGAAACCCGAAAAAATCATTTTTATCATCTAAAGGAATGGCATAACTTTGCAATCGATTTAAAAAAATATTGAAGCTCTTTACAAACCTTTTTCAACTCTTTGTTGTCTAATTCATTTCGTGCAAACTTTTGTCAAGTTACAAAAAAGTCATTTTCGAGTGGTGTGACTTTTAAGAGATTTGCATAGAAATAAGAAAACAACTTTGTTAAAAACTTTTCTCAGTTGAACGTGGGAAATAGAATTTTAGATGAAATCGTCGAGCTTTTGTTCCGAATTTGATTGTATTTCTAATTTATTTTAATTAATTAGTGCTTTAGGGATAGTTTCTCTATAGGTAGTGGCCAAGGTATTGTAATCTGTTAGCGCCCGTAAATAAGAACAATAGTAAGACAATACAACTTTTTTCCGATATAGTCTTACGGACGTTGACAGGTTAGAGTCCAGTTAAGCATTTAGAGAATTTCAAATAAACAATACCAATTCTCAAAAATTATAAGCAAATAGGCTAGATAGTGCATTTGTGAACCACTGCTGCAGGGTACCTATCAGCTAGGCCTGTCACCTAAATCATTAAATGACTTCTTTCGCTTTGGGCGGAACAGAAGGGAGTGTCAGACTCTTACTGACTAAAACCCATCCGTGTTGGGTCGCGGTGACTCTTTCGAACAAATTCCGCAACCCTGGCAGGCACTGGCCCTGCAGCAGTGAGTCGCTAGACTTCTTGTTTTACTGACATAGTTTGTAGAGTATTTTTCATTACTCATGCTTGGAAAGTAGGCCTGAAGTTGTCTGAGGAGCGGGTTTTAAGTACCTATTACTTTGCAGCCCTAGGGAGTATCGTTTCCAACTGACAGCCGTGAAATCATAAAAAAAATGATGAAAATATATAACCGAAATAGTCGGGAAAGCGGCAATCCGATCTTCTTTGTTTTTTTCGAGCTTTTTTTGCTTTTTTTTTCAAATTCAGATTAGTGTTTTTTTTACTTGTATTCGTAGTGAAAAGCTCAGTGTTCACCTCTGGTGAAAGATTTATTTAGCCCCTCGAACTATTGGCGCCGTCTCGGGACTAAATCAGTTACTTTCAACCCCTGGATAACAATGTACTATTGTTACTAACACTATGGTTTTTGTTACTTGAAATAAATGTTTATTAGTAGGTATATTACTAGCTGACTTGGCAAACGTTGTTATGCCAAATAAAAAAAATAGACAACTATCTATTCTCAGACCTCCCTAATATACACAGAAAAAAGAAACATAAGAATCTGTCAAGCCGTTTCAGAGAATTTCTATAACAAACACCGTGACACGAGATGTTTATGTATTAGAAGAAGATTATCTAAACAAATATAATAAAGTCGTATTCTTTATAAATACTTATCTGATAAAGAAATATATTGATATAAACTTACAGTGTCGCTGAATATCGTAGGCTACCTTTTATTTCGGAAACAACTCGGTTCTTCTGGGAAAAATGTGAGTGAGACCATACTAGCATCGGGGCTAGAATTATGAGCGGTAAAGGATCACAAACTACCAGGAGAACAGAAAAGTAAAAATGAAATCAAAAGTCATTTACAAATTCATAATTTTAAAAGTCAAAGGTCTACATTAAGACAGTCCCCCTACGTAACGACTTTCCTAGTGTTTTAGATGGGAAGAAGAAGTGGCAAAACAAACTCCCCAGCATAAATCAGCAGATCATGAAGCCACATCTTTCATTCCAATTTCATCTTCCATCCCTCTCCACCATACCCTCTCACTCGTACACTCTGTCGCGTCGAACTGACCGTCGAATCAATTGCCTTCAATACTTAACAAGTTTACCCGGACCCGATCATCCAACCCTGCGTTTACGGGGCTCGGTAAAAGCAAAGGCGTTTAATAATCTAATAGTACAGGTACAATATCCAGTTACCATTGGCTGATTGCATGCAAATTGGAGCTGGCGTGTTGGACATGAGTGTCTGAGTGGTGTAAGGAAGGAGAGGTCGTGGTAAGAAGGGGATTAACTATGGAAGATAAAATAATAAATGTTTAAACGACCAAATATTGGAATTTTGTAGACATCTATACTAATATTATAAAGCAGAAGAGTTTGTTTGTTTGATTGTTTGTTTGTTTGGTTGAACGCGCTAATCTCAGGAACTACTGGTCCGATTTGAAAAATTCTTTCAGTGTTAGATGGCCCATTTATCGAGGAAGGTTATAGGCTATATATCATCACGCTAAGACAAATAGGAGCGGAGCAGTAATGGAAAATGTGACGCAGGCGAAGTTGCGCGGGTCAGCTAGTAAATAATAAAAAGTCATTAATTCAAACCTAACCTGATTTGAATTAATGACTTTGTTTGAGTGAATGAATTAGTGCCAACGTTTTTTCAACGTCTACGTTTACATGGACAGTCGCTCAAAATTTTCACACGTCAACCACTTCCTTGTTGCTAGGGAGAAAAAGACTACTTTCACCACTTCCGTCTGTTCTGTTAGAAGCATTAGAATAAATCAGGTCAGTACGAGTATAATATTATACTCGTTAATGCGAAAGTTTATGAGGATGGATGTGTGGATGTTTGTTACTCTGCCACGTCAGAACGCCTGAAAGGATCTTCATGAAATTTGTCACAAAGGTAGATTATAGTCTTGAATAACACATAGGCTACTTTTTATCCCGGGAATATGTTCTCTAAGGATCAATAAATAAATAACATTTCTTTTCGCCAAAATTCAATAAAAACACCACAACAAACTTTGCACCGCTAGTCCTCTCCAACTTGCGCCATAATTGAAGTAAAGAGAGCGATCCAAAATGCTGGCCGGTAGGCGCAGACGGCCCTGAGCAATTTGGACCCAGCCATCAATCATTTCACTGGGCCCAGCGAATGTGTTAAGGGCATGGCGTGTCCGAAAAATCGTGGAATAGGTAATTTTTAAATTTGCTTGTTTTGAAAGTTTTGGTAAACAGTTTTTTAGGGTTCCGTAGCCAATTGGCTAAAACGGAACCCTTATGGATTCGTGATGTCTGTCTGTATGTCTGTCCGTCCGTAATTCACAGCCACTTTTTTCCGAAACGATAAGAACTATGCTGTTGAAACTTGGTAAGTAGAAGTATTCTGTGAAACGCATTAAGATTTTCACAGAAAAATAAAAAAAAACAATAAATTTTATAATAAAGTGTATTTATTGACAGGTCTTCAAAAATTATATTGAGGTTTCTAATATACTTCTTTTCTAAATTGAATAGTTTGCGCGAGAGACACTTCCAAATTTTTAAAATGTGTCACTCCCCCTGTAACTTCTAAAATAAGAGAATGATAAAACTAAAAAAATATTTATTTATTTGTTTATATAAAAAGTGAATAACACCCTAACAGCTAAACGCCAATGCGATGTTACTACCACAAAAATACCAAAAAAAAACGGAAAAAAAATAATTTAGATTAAAATTGAAATAATCAAAATAAATGAATGGAATAATAAAAATTAAATTAAATAACAATTAATTAATTAATAATATTATTATTACATTAACATGTAAACTTCCACCGAAAATTGGTTTGAACGAGATCTAGTAAGTAGTTTTTCTTAATCAATACTAATATTATAAAGCAGAAGAGTTTGTTTGTTTGTTTGTTTGTTTGGTTGAACGCGCTAATCTCAGGAACTACTGGCCCGATTTGAAAAATTCTTTCAGTGTTAGATAGCCCATTTATCGAGGAAGGTTATAGGCTATATATCATCACGCTAAGACAAATAGGAGCGGAGCAGTAATGGAAAATGCGACGCAGACGAAGTTGCGCGGGTCATCTAGTACGTCATAAATCGTAAACCGCAACTTTTGCTTATAATATATACCTACAAGTTTGTACGGAACTCTCGGTGCGCGAGTCCGACTCGCACTTGACCGGTTTTTGGGTTGTGTGGTGAGAGAATAAGCTACTTTGCTGTCTGTTTGCTTTTCAGAAAATTGTATATTAAGTATTTATTTTTGTAATAGTTAACCAATTTTTAATTATGTGCGGTAAGTATCACTATTACTATCACTGCATATTATAAAACAAAGTGCTCCGCCGCGTCTGAGGGGAAAAGGGACAAGAAAAACCATTATCTTAGGAAAACTAAAACTAACTAATATTAGATGAAGATGTTACGTTGGCAATTTCAATCCATCATACAAAGTTACAAATCTAAAGTAACCCATATGAAAAAAAAAGTCTATAGGAGTAGTAAGCAGCTAAAAAAGACAGCCGCACAGGTCATTCGCGATAAACTCAAAAACTGTTGCGATTTTCGATCGGTTTTGACCAATGGATAGAGTGATTCTCGAGGAAGAGTTAAGTATTTAGGCGGACAAAGCCGCGGGCATCAGCTAGCTGTAAATATATAAATAACTTTATGGCCAATTAGCTCTGGTCCGCGTCTACTGGATCTCAGTCCTAAAATTTAATTAAAACTGTTCAGCAATTTAGTTTTAAAAGCCTAACAAATAGATTCACTTTGCATTCACAATATTTCATTGATTTTAAATATTATTTCAGTAAGAATAACAATGTGCTACGATTCATGGCAAATATAACATACTAGCTCACCTGCGCAACTTCGTTTGCGTCACATTATCCATTACTGCTCCGCTCCTATTTGTTTTAGCGTGATGATTCAAATCGGACCAGTAGTTCCTGAGATTACCGCCTACATACAAACTTACAAACATACAAACTTACAAACAAATTTTACCTCTTTATAATATTATTATTATAGTATATTGTTACGAGCTTGGGGTTCGTGACAATAAAAACAGCCGATTATTTAACCAAAAAAATGACACTTTAATTATCAAAACTAATTAACACTTTAAACACACTAATTACAACCACAATCGCACTATTAAACACTTCACTTCACTTAACTCGCAGTTGAAGATCGCTTCCGAAGATTCGCTTGTATCGCCAATTCAATACTGCCTGAGTCGCGAGCTTTGCGCACCTTATATAGTCCGATAGTAATTTCCAGAACTTTCGAGAATGGAAATATCTAGAAAGTTCGGGAACATACCGGTTCCGACTGACTACGTGTCGAAACATCGAGAATGTTCTAGCATCGAAAATTCTAGAAAGATCGTGACCCAATTAGTTCCACTACTCGATACTAGATGGCGTTAGTAGTACGTTGTGAACCCGGCATTAATTCTGGCGCGTAACACTGCCCCTTCCTAAGACATGCTCGTCCCGAGCATCGGTCCCATAATAACGCGCCAGTCGATCCACATGAATGATCTTAGGTGCCACGGTGACCCGTATTGCGACGACCTTAACGCATAATCGTGAGTACTTACGGTCTATTTTACGTTATCCTGCCTCTCACGATGCCACGCACGCAGCGCACACCGCCGCCGCAGATTGCGCAAGCTTTGTCCGACTCCGATATTCCTCAAGCGATATCAAGCAGCCCGTATGACGATGCAAACATTACGACGCGGCATTCTAATAAGCGTCCACGGACGTGTTACTCCCCGGGAGCCGAATTACTAGATTTTAAAAAGGAAATTTTGGATCTGCTAAAAAAATCGACGGACACTCAGGGCAGTAAATACGACCAAATACTCACTTCATTAAACGAGCTGAGAGAAGAAAATAAGGAACTCAGCAATAGTGTCAAATTTATTTCGTCCAAGTACGACGACATACAGACAAGACTAGCGGAATCAGAGGTAGAAAGGAAAGAGCAATTAAAATATATACGGGCTCTGGAAGACAAAATAGAAAGTATTGAGCGAGGACAAAAGTCAGCTAGCATTGAGTTGCGCAACATCCCTAAAGTAAATGTTAGAGAAACCAAGGAAGATCTTGTCAAAATAGTGGAAAAAATGAGCACTGTCCTAAATTGCAACGTTCAGAAGAGAGACATCCGTGATGTTTTACGCACTAAGTCAGATACTAATAAACCTGTTATTGTGGAATTCACAAGCTGTCTGACGAAAGAAACTATATTGGACTCGTTGAAAAAATTCAACAAAGACCACAAGGACGGTAAACTGAACACATCTCACCTTGCAATTGACGGACCGCCGGCGCCAGTGTATATTTCGGAAACACTTACAACAAATGCGAGAAGACTGTATTACCTTAGTCGTAATTTTGCTAAAGACTATGACTACGCATTCTGCTGGACGTCACATGGTAGGGTCTACTTACGCAAAGCGGAAGGAATCAAACAGATACGAATTGATCACGAGAATGATCTTAAAAAACTTACTGCCGAATGACTAGGCTCGGCCACCTTAACTTTTTTAACGTTTTTGTTCTTTTTATTTTATTTAATATTCATTGCGCAACTGTCAATAAAGGTAATTGCTATGTTTGTCTACCATTCCTGTACCAAACAATATAAATGCCACATTCATACACACACCCCAACATATACACAACTCACACAAACAAACAAGATCTCAACTACATATAAAATTAGGCTAAAATTAATGCTCTTATATACAGTATATATTTACAGTCACAATAATAAATTAGAAATTTCACTTGTAGTTACAGTTTGCTCTTTGGCACAACATAATTTCATTATATTACTGTCAAATATATGGCTCCCCTGGCTCAATAACACTAAAATTCAATAACCATAGCCATACTGTAATTGACGACCTTGACAATACGGGCAATGCTAACTGTACTAAACTGATTGACTCATCCCAATGTTCACTGGTTTTGCGCGACTACGCTGGTTCGGATTCCCTATGTATTCTATGTGTGAACGTTCGCAGTATTTACTGCAACTTTGACCTGCTGCTTACATTTATAACATCTATTAATGTAAAGGTGGATATTATAGTCCTTACTGAGTGCTGGACGAAAAAAGGTGTCACACCTCCCAACTTGGGGGAATATAATATGTTTTATACAAAGAATAACTTAAATCAGAACGACGGCGTCGTGGTCTATGTTGGAACAGAAATTAGTGTTGATGCCTACGAACCGGATATGGCGGAGGGAAATTGTTTGCGCCTAGAAACTGCCCGATACAGTATTATTTGTTCCTACCGCCCACCTTGCTACAAAAATATTCAACCTTACCTAGCATCATTGGATGAGATACTTAAAAAGATTCGCAACAAGGATATTATCTTTACGGGAGATATTAATATCAATACGTTGCCATGCGATGGAAACAATAGCAATGCGAGTGACTACTTATGTCTTATGGCATCGCATGGTCTACAACAAGGAATTACATTCCCAACTAGGGTAAACAACTGCATAGACCACTTTATGGTAAGAACAAGGGAACGCTGGCGGACAATAGTATTTCCAGAGCTAACAGACCATAGTCCCATTCTTCTGTGTATTAAGCATGCAGGATTATGTAAGAGTAAACCCACAATTGAGAACTTAACTCTGGACTATGCTGCCGCTTGCCTGAGGCTTCATGAAGTGGATTGGTCAGAGTTTTACAAGATGGACGACGTTAACCCCGCCGCGGAATATTTAGTTAATACGATCAAGATTATTATGAAAGACTGTAAAAAAACTTCACCCGTACCTAAAAGAAAGGCCCCGTTAAAACCATGGATCACCATAGGCGTTGTACGATCCATCCGTAAAAGAGATAAACTTCACAAAAAATCAAGGACAACCAGATAATGAGCAGTTACGACAAACATATATAAATTATAGAAACTCGTGCAATAAAATTATTAAGTCATTAAAAAGAGAATACTACCAGTCAGAGCTTGAAAAGCACCATAAAAATATTAAACAAACTTGGAGTATCATTAAGGATTTTTGTGACATGAAAAAAAATAATGACAAGCCGAAAGAACTTCTACATATTGACAGCAATCCCACAAAGTCGCTAAACAAAGTGAATAAGTACTTTACAACCATTGGTAGCGAGCTAGCTGACGCCACTCTGCGTAAATTAAACAAAACTGAAGCCGAACTAGCTAAATCACAAACAACCAGCAAAATATCCACCTCTATGTCTTTTACACCTACAGATCCATTAGAAATAGATAACATCATTGCATCTCTAAAAACAAATAGTGCACCGGGTTTTGACACAATTTCCAGCAGGTTAATTAAATTGGCAAAAAAATCACTGGTTGAACCTATCAGCCACCTCTGCAATCTTAGCCTGGGAAACGGTTCTTTTCCAGCCATGTTTAAAACGGCGATAGTCTCGCCAATACACAAGGCAGATGACAAGCAGACGCCCTCAAACTACAGACCCATCTCGCTGATCTCTTGTTTGTCAAAAATCCTTGAGAAACTGGTGACCAAGAAACTCACAAACTATCTGGAGAAGAACAAACTATTAACTGACTGCCAATTTGGTTTCCGAAAGGGAATATCAACTCAGGATGCCCTTTTAAAGCTGTCATCGACTATTACCGAGCATGTTGACGCAGGAGAGAAAGTGATCGGTGTTTTTCTCGACCTAAAAAAAGCTTTCGATACTGTTTCGATTCCTATACTTTTATCAAAGCTGTATAACCTCGGTATCAGAGGACATGTTCTACAATGGTTTCAAGACTATCTGTCCTGCAGAGAGCAGCGAGTGAGGGTAGAAAAGCACCTAAGTGACGCTGCGACATGCTCGTTCGGTATTCCCTAAGGAAGTACAACTGGCCCGGCTCTTTTCTTGGCATATATAAATAGTCTTGCGGAGCTTGCTATCTACAATGCCGAAACGATCATGTTCGCAGACGACACTGTCATTTTATTTCATGGGCGTACTTGGGAGCAAGTACGGACGATAACTGAAAACGGTCTTGCAATAGTCACGCGGTGGCTTGAGGATAACCTGTTAACACTGAACACGTCCAAGACAAAGTACATATGCTTCACCAAAACTAACGCTTCTCGTCCTAAAGATAATGAGCTTATTATTAAAATACATACTTTCCCATGTAACCAACAACCAAAAGCATGTTTGCAATGTACATGTGATGTTCTCACTAGGTCTAACTATATAAAATACTTGGGCATTATAGTTGATGAGAACTTAAACTGGAATCGGCATATTTCTGGTCTTAGTTCCCGACTTCGTAAGTTGATCTACATTTTTAAGCAACTAAGAACCATTGCTCCCTCTAAACTCCTGATATCAACCTACAAGGCATTATGCGAGTGTATACTTAGTTATGGCATCTGTTGTTGGGGTGCTGCAGCGAAAACAACTATGATTGAACTGGAACGTGCACAGCGCGCAATTATTAAAGTTTTTATGTTTCTACCATATCGCCACCCCACAACGGACGTATATAATCGCACTGGTGTTCTATCAGTTCGTAAACTTTACATAAGTCAGGTTCTCCGTAGATATCACCGCATTACAATTCCACAGTTACTGCCGACCAGTAAGAGACGCTTTATTTGTCCAACACTCCGTGTAAAATCTTTTTTTGCAAAACGACACTATAACTCAATCGCACCACGTATTTATAACAAACTCACAGCAAAGGATATTCATAATTTAAATAACCACGATTTTGGAAAAAGTATTCTCGATTGGCTAACCAAGCTAGATTATGAGCAAGTGGAAAACCTACTCTTAACCAATATCTAAACTGACTGTATAATCGCCTACGCATAATTTAAATACATAACAAAACATACATACATATATACACATACACAACTACATACATTACAACCCCACCAATCCGAAAATACATATTAACCGTGCCAATACACAAACTTTACACTCACACTCCCTCACACACACCTTCATCATTTATCACAATGAATACCACACTACGTGCGCACTCAGTTAAATTACCTACCTTGTAATGTATAATTTACCTTTATTTCAATTTACCTTTTTGTTTTTTAGTTTCAACTACTTGAGAACACTGTAAGAATCTAGTAACTATGTAAATTGGAAGGGAACTGTCTCCTGAGATACAGGCTAACAACCTAGTTCAGGAGGCAGGGCGCTTATGTAATTGTGTACTTACCTTGTTTTCAATAAAGCATTATTATTATTATTATTTGTTTTCTTTCTCGGGTCTCTGGAGACCCGGTCCTTTGGTAGGCGTACGAGGGGCCGAAACCAACTCGCAGAGGCCCCGTTAGAAATTTCAAATGTAATGGGGCACCAACCGGCGATTATCCCTGTATGCACTGTGAAAGTATTCCCAAGGACAATCCCCGGTTGGAGCAAGAATATTGCAGAATATGGAAAAAAAAAAGATAAAACGCTATGGGTTTGGGCGGTTTAGTGGACTGATAATCGTTTATTATAGAACTATTGGCCCCTGCCTGACCACTAACAATATACACGGCTTTTAAATGGCAGGGGGTGACTTGCACACTCAATGAATGGGCCCCCGAAAACGGTCGCTAGCACAAAGTGACGTAGCGCCAAGGAGGCAACATAGCCTGAGGTGCTAGAGGAATGGAGAGGTATACCACGGCTATCAGGACAATCCCGGAAGTGCGGTCAAGATCCCTACCAGCATCTTACTGGATTATACATCCTTTTCCCGAGCACGTGTGCTCTAGCGAATCTCCACTCAGACCGGCCAATTAAGGCAAGAGAGAGGTGGGAGCTCTGTTCCTCGTCAGTATTCACTCTGGCCAGCCAATAAAGGCAAGCCGTAGATGAGGAACAAGACTTCTCCCGGGAGATAAGGTTCGTGGGGTCGCTACTGCCCAACAGTTCGCCACAAAACTGCCTTGCGGATTGTATCTCTCTTTGTCTGGCCCCTCACCCTAGGTATGACCTAAGGTTCATCGGGACGCGCAAGCCCCACCACGACGTCAACGTAGAGATACTGCGGTAGGGTTATTATTATTATTATTATTATTATTATTACTTCTCGTACCTTTCTGGATACGGTAGGTCACGTCATTGATTTTTGTGACAATCCGTTACGGCCCGTCCCATTTAGCTTGAAGCTTAGGAGATTTCCCTTTACTGCGAACTGGATTGTGCAACCACACTAGTGAGCCTTCGTCGAAACCTGTATTGTTCATTTTGCGGTCATAACGGGTTTTCATCTTTTCTGACATTCGCTGGCCCGATTGTCTGATGTGCTCATAAATGTCATTCATTTTGTTCCGCAAGTCATTCGCATAATCGGTTATACTGCGTGGAGCGTCAGGTGGTATTCCGGGGATCAGGTCTGCAGGCAGCCGTAATTCTCTACCAAAGTTTGCGAAAGCTGGTGTCACCGATGTGCTTTCGTGAACAGCACTTCGGTATGACAGCAAAAACGGTTGTATATGCTTGTCCCAATCGCGTTGCCGGTTTTCCACAACTTTAGCCAGGTATCTCTCCAATGTCTGATTAAATCGTTCCACCATTCCATCCGATTGTGGGTGGTAAGAAGTTGTTCTTCCAACCGACGGGCCTGTTCCTCCTGTCGGCGAGCCTGCTCCTCTTGTCGTCGGGCCTGCTCCGCCTTGTCGTGCTGCAGCTGTTCTTCCAACCGACGGGCCTGTTCCTCCTGTCGGCGAGCCTGTTCCTGCAGCATCATCATCAGAGCAGCAAAGTCTGGTGCTGCTGATGCCGGAGCTACTGTGGACGGACCGGCTTCAATGGTCGGTAGCTGACTTTCCGACGGCTGCGGCGTTGCACCACCAAAACGCCTCTGATCCGTCTCCTGCTGGCGTTGACTACGGGTACGGATACCCTCCGTGTCGTCCTTTGGCAGAATCGGCATGATAATCCCACTTCTGACACCAATTGTTACGAGCTTGGGGTTCGTGACAATAAAAACAGCCGATTATTTAACCAAAAAAATGACACTTTAATTATCAAAACTAATTAACACTTTAAACACACTAATTACAACCACAATCGCACTATTAAACACTTCACTTCACTTAACTCGCAGTTGAAGATCGCTTCCGAAGATTCGCTTGTATCGCCAATTCAATACTGCCTGAGTCGCGAGCTTTGCGCACCTTATATAGTCCGATAGTAATTTCCAGAACTTTCGAGAATGGAAATATCTAGAAAGTTCGGGAACATACCGGTCCCGACTGACTACGTGTCAAAACATCGAGAATGTTCTAGCATCGAAAATTCTAGAACGATCGTGACCCAATTAGTTCCACTACTCGATACTAGATGGCGTTAGTAGTACGTTGTGAACCCGGCATTAATTCTGGCGCGTAACAATATTATAGTATAGACTAGCTGTCCCCCGCGGCTTCACTCCCGTTTTACCAGCACAGTTCACGTTACCGTAGAAAAAAAAAAACTATCTTATGTCCGTCTCCTGGTTCTAAGCTACGCTCCTTTTGGTCTTAGCGTGATGATATATAGCCTATAGCCTTCCTCGATAAATGGGCTATCTAACACTGAAAGAATTTTTCAAATCGGACCAGGAGTTCCTGAGATTAGTGCGTTCAACCAAACAAACAAACAAACAAACTCTTCTGCTTTATAATATTAAGTATAGATATAGATGTACAGAGAAAACAAAATAAGTACAGCAGATTTTTTTTTGTTGTAGAACGGAACCCTTACGGGCTGAGTTAGACTAACTTGATCATTTTTTTGGAAGCAACTGTTGGAAAGTGGGTTTGGCTTGTCATGTTCTTAATGATGTAAAGTTTTTGAAGTAGGTTGATTAATTTCTGGTTGTAAAAGAGTGTATAGCAGTAAATTTTAATTATGTTCTAGTGAAAAGTTCTGAAACTCGAAATCTATATTTATTTTGTGGCTAAGTAACATAAAGAAAATAACACTCTTTTTGGACAGGCGTTTAAAAACAGAAGGCATCTTATTTTGATCAAAAAGAACAATTGAATAATATTAACCCAAGTCTGGTTTTATTTAAAACAACAAAATTACGAGACAAAACCGCATCATTAAAAGTCGTCATAATTATCTTCCTGTGGAATTGTAAAGCCACATTAGGATAAACAAAACAATTGTATGGGTTTTTCCCACGAAACAAAAGGGTCGATCCATTTTAATTTCAAAGCGAGTCTACCCCTTAAACCCATTGTAAACCACTGGTAAATATTTACGTTGACGTTAATATTGGAAATGGTGCGTTACTTACGTTACTCACATTTGTTAAACCGCAAATTTCTTTTCGTCTACTTTTCGTGTAAATAATTTATTTGGTTGTTTTTTTTTAATGGCAATGATTTGAAAAGATGAAGCTTAATGTTAGAATTGTTTAATATTTATCATTTTATGATGGTTTTCGTAGCAATTTTAAGCAGTTAACTCTCTTTTGGAAACTATAGGTCGGGTGGGTTTTTGAACTGGGCCATAGTTTGCAGCGAGAGTCGGCCGGTTTTTCGGACGGTCGATTTTAGAAAGTTGTGTCTGCTCCGGGAGTTGTGCACAAAATAGTGATAATTAGTGTCAGTAAAAATATCACAGAATGCTGAACAGGAATTCAATTAAAAGAACACACAAAACACACACACACACATATTATAAAACGAAGTCCTCCGCCCGCGCCGCGTCTGTCTGTCTGTTCGCGATAAACTCAAAAACTATGGCACCGATTTTCATGCTGTTTTCTCCAATGGATAGAGTGGTTCTCGGGGAAGATTTTGGTATATAATTTGTCACGTAGGCGAGCAGTCAGCTGCGGGCATCAGCTAGTTATAAATAGAGATATTATAAATAGAGATAATTATAATCACAGAGTAATCCTTCACGAAATAGAGGACAATACTCCATTTAAGAGTACAGTTGACAACCCTAGCTGCTCTACTTACATTGACGAATGGAAACAGGACCACAGCTACTTGACCTGTGAACAGTCCTTTCCAACCACAGTAATCAACTTGAGGTCACTCGAACTGTGCTCCTTCGGAGTCCTTAAAGCAGCTTTAGTCCGAAATGTGCGAGTCGCACACCAGCGTCCAAATTGTGATCTACCTATGAAAAACAACCATAAACTATTATCGTTTGAGCAAAGCGGGTAAGCAATCAATGGGGATAACGGAATATAAGAACCTAGCTTGTTTTCAAGTTGATTTCTTGTCGGATCAATAAATAGCGACTAAATACTTTGACGTGTCAATGTAATCAAGATTCTACAGTTGGTCAATAGATAAATCCGTTCTTTACAGATGTTATGCTTGGGCAGCAACAGTAGCACCATACGCTGACGCAGCAATAAGCAATAAGGAAGAAAGAAGGAAAAAAGGAAAATAATTCGATTTTATATCCGATATCGATTTTAAACCCAGGCCAAAATACATCAGAGCAATCTGAGGAATGCCTAAAGCCAAATCTTTATTACTGAAGAAAAATGTAGTTGCACTTTGAAACGCTATTTTCCGAATGATTTAACTTAACCTCGTTAAAACCGTTGGACAAGAAGACCCAATAATGCATTGTTTTTCAACCTGCCATGACGGTTAACAACACATATAATTTTATGTTCAATCAATATGAAGCTAGCAATAAATTTGTATGATATTTTGTCAGCGAACACTTACAGTAACCATTTGCTGGACCAGATTGGGATGCATAAACGAAACTACGCTCTAAAATTGTAAGTAGGTACAGATTTTCCAATAATGTTAGTGCAGAACTGAGCTCTCGTCACTACTTGTATTCACGAAGCGGTCACAGGACCACAGCCACTCGAGCCGTGAACGATCCTTCCTAACCACAGTAATCAACTTGTGGTCAATCTGTCTGGTCCTCTGCGCGTGCTAAGTCCTTATGTCCGAAGTGGGCGCTATGCACGCGTGAAATCCGCATCGCAAATTGTATTGACGATTTCATTGGTCCTTTTAGGCGTGAAGCTGTTATAGGTAGACGTTTTGTGTTATATAATGGTACGCAGCTGCATTTAGACTGAAAGCCGGCTCCAACAGGCGGATTGATTTGGGCATGAAACTTTGATCTGCATTTATTTTGGTGTCCGCTGTTGAGGATAGAGATAGGAAGCAGGCGTAAGAAGAGGCCTATGTCAAGAGCCACACTGCACTGTGAGATATTTTTTGAACACCAACATATTTTTTTATTTGAGATGGGTTTGCTTTTGACTGTAGTCTAGCGGGATGTAAACAACCTACTGAATGGTTCAGGATTAAAGGCTTATTAATTGATTAAAACTCAGTTTTTTGGTGGAAATCTCAATAGCCTAATCCTCAAGATTAAGCTGCGTTCCACCAGAGATCCGCGAGGATGCGTAGCGAGGGATAAATATGTTTATTAAGAACCAAAAAAATCGCTTGCGCTAAGCAAGGTTATGATGGAAATGAAGCGAATCCTTGTACATAGCCGTTGGAAACGCAGCCTAATTTGTGTTAATAGAACATTTCCGAGGCTTGTTCAACATTTTGCGCGTTGACAAACGCCTGTCCAGTATTTTAATTATGGTAATGTGACGTGTTCGGTGGGTAAGTGCATAAATCAAGGAACAACACGTCGCCAAAATTAATATTTTAGACGTCAATGCCATCGACTGTCAAAGTCGGAATTTGGTATTAGACTTGTATACAATTTTTTTAAAGTCAATAGCTACAAAATTATCGGCCATAAATTAATCGAAGGTGGTAAAACATGCCATATACTTTGCAAAACTTTATTTAACGTAATCTACGAGTATACAAGGAAAGTAGTATTCAGTTCATCTCAAGCGTTATATAACATTTAAAATGGCAGTGAAATTGTATGACTCATGTTGGCAACATTGCATTTGAAGCGCCATCTGTGGACGACAAGCAAAGAAACTGACATTAACGAAGGCAGTTTCATATTGCGGGGGTTCCAGCAGTGGGGGCCACCAGAGGCTTTATAACGGCCAAGCACAAGCGGAGCGGCCTCTTGGGCTTTTGGATAGATCACTATTCTCATATTCGCTAGCATTTATTGTTATTTTTTAACCGACTTCCCAAAAAGGAGGAGGTTATCAATTCGGTTGTATGTTTTTTTTTTTAATGTTTGTTACCTCATAACTCCGACAATTTATTATGAACCGATTTGTTGAATATTTTTTGTTTAATCTGAAAGGATATACTTGCAGATTGGTCCCATTTAAATCATATCAAAATCGGTTACGAACTTTGGATTTTAAATCGAAATAGCTGTAATTTGACTATTTCGATGATTCTTTGATAATCGAAATTGCGTATTTTGCTTTTCTGCGATTTTGCAGTGGTGTTTTTAGGTGTGGGGCACCACTAAAAAGTGAAAAATAAAAAACTTTTTACAAAAAAATACAACCGACTTCCAAAAAAAACACTACAAAGTAAAAAATAACTTTAATTTCGGAAGTCGGTGTCAAAATACGAAGAAACTAACAAAAACACCGACTTAACTAAAGTTATTTTTTACTTTGTAGTGTTTTTTTTTGGAAGTCGGTTGTTTGTACCTAACTTTGTGAAAATAACAGTTGATTGTCTTATTTAAAAGTAAAACTAGTAGTATTTACTTGTATTACTTGAAATTCTTACTCCTAACGGCTTTAAACACGAGATCCGCACTGCTTTCAAAAAATCGCTAACCCTCCTTATGAAACATGACTTCACTCTCGTGGGCTAATTCCGCAAATTGATGGCTGTCGCACCAGTCAATTAGCTACGAGACACTCTAAGCATTTCTATGAGCCTTAAAATAACATTTCCGAGGATTGTTCAACATTTTGCGCGTTGACAATCGCCTGTCCGGTGCTTTAATTATGCTAATGTGAATGTTCGGTGGGCATGCCCATAGACCACGGAACGCCACGTCAACAATTTTGATGTTTGTTATAGCCAATATAGGAAAGAGGCTTGCCTTTGTACATAAGCTGTAACTGTAACAGTGATTTGTGTCTATAAATATGTTTGGGTGTGCAATAAAGAATGAGAATATGAAAGAACTAGTTTTCTCATGCAACTTCGTCTGCTTCACGTTGTTCATTAATGCTCTGCTCCTATTGGTTATAGCGTGATGTTATATAGCCTATAGCCTTCGAGCCTCGATAAATGGGCTATCTAACACTGAGAGATTTTTACAAATCGGACCACTAGTTCCTGAGATTAGCGCGTTCAAGTAAACAAACAAACAAACTCCTCAGCTTTATAATATTACTATTGATAAGAATAATGAAGAAAAAAGATGTTTTGACTTACTCACCGTGCATTCTCATCCAAATCAAACATTTTCGCAAAATTACAGCTCAATCTGTTGAGGATTACTGGTAAGTATAAAAAAATCCGAGGATTGTATAACATATTGTGCATTGACTAACACATTTAAAGCAGTGGACAGGCCATTGCTTTAATTGCTAATATGAACATTGCTTTATGAGCATGCCCAGCGAGGGCATGCTCATAAACTCATAAGCGTAGAACGAATTCAGACGCCGTGGTTATCTACTGTCATAAACAGAAGAGGGTATTCGCTCTTAGCGATAAGGCCGTCCATTGTGTCACCCTATGTAATGTTTTCTTCGTCTATTTTTTCTGTAACTTATATGGTGTACATAAAGAGTATTCTATTCTATTTGACTACTATTGAAATGTCAATATAGTAATGATGGTTACTGTGTGTGATAAGTCAGAGAAAATGACGACTGTATGGAATGGCGTGAAGTCAATATGGCGCTACTGTAGTGTGAAACACATTAATCATGGTACCTACACAAATTTTAAAACGCTTGCAATACCGATTTTTAATCGTTTATTTTACCGTGTCTTCTGTTCTCTTTCTCTGTTTTGTAAAATCAAAGAAAAAAAAAGAGTTAAATGCCAGAGTGCCAATTTACATATTTTGCCATTTTTAATATTCAACGTTCGCATTTGCATTTCATTGGCAATCTAACAAAATGAAGATTTTAGGTATTTAGACAAATTTCAGCTGAGATGCGGATGCAGTCATTATTATTCTATTTATTTATTTTTATGTACATATATTTTACATTTTTAAATATTTCTATAAAAATAAAAAGCATTTAAAATATAAGAAATAGTAGCCCACCGGTATCGGGAACAGGGTCCAAGCTACCGGTGGTTAGGGTTCCCGAGAGAGGAACTTCCAAACAACACGCGCCGTGACCAGGAGTACTGCTTTCTGAATCAAGCCCTTGATCCAGCTGCCCAACGAGAGCCTCTTCAGATGTTGATCGAGGCTCTTGGAAATTATGCCATTGGCCGTCACGTTATTGCTTAATTATTTTTTTTTATTTTTTTTACTTTCTCGGGTCCCTGGAGACCCGGTCCTTTGGTAGGCGTACGAGGGGCCGAAACCAACTCGCAGAGGCCCCGTTAGACATTCCAAATGTAATGGGGCACCAACCGGCGATTATCCCTGTATGCACTGTGAAAGTATTCCCAAGGACAATACCCGGTTGGAGCAGTACTATTGCAGAATATGGAAACAAAAAATGAAACGCTATGGGTTTGGGTGGTTTAGTGGACTGATAATCGTTTATTATAGAAGAACTATTGGTCCCCGCCTGACCACTAACAATATACACGGCTTTTAAATGGCAGGGGGTAACTTGCACACTTAATGAATGGCCCCCCGAAAAGCATTATTATTATTATTATTACTAACCCATACTGTCCCACTGCTGGGCAAAGGCTTCCCTCAATTCCTTCCAATGCTCACGGTGTTGTGCCTCTTCCTTCCAATTTGTAAGGAAGACATCCAGGTCGTCCAGCCTTCGCGGTCTGAACTTAGCTAAGAAAAATAATAGAATCAGCTTTCTGTTATCACAGGCCATCAATGTTCAATGGCCATCACGTGGTGGCCACTACAAGGTTTTCATATGTTATTGACGATTATTTGGACATCAAAAGAGACTATGAATGACCTCTGTGTTTGTTTCAGTGTTTCCTCTCAGGGTAGTCAGCTATAAAACACCGGCCTCATCTAGAATAATAATTAAAAAAAAATATTTACGTGTAAAAAAGTACTTGTAAATTATTTGCAAAATAAATATAATTTATATTTAGTCATATGTACATAAATAAAACAGGGATATACACTGACACGTTTGGCTTGTATGGAAAGTTTTGACACTGCCGTCTCTGACTTTGTTCACGGGGACGTCTAAGTGCTTTGTAAGCATGTGGGTGTACTCTATTCAGGAGCCTTTATTCCGTGACATTTGCTCGGAATTCGGCTCCGATATTTGCGTTGAATGATAATGCTGATACGAATCGTTAGTCGAGTGTGTTATGTGGTGAATAGTAGGTTTAATTTATTTTGTAGCTTCATTAGTAGCGGGTTATATTTTGTACGGGTATTGGTTTATTTATTGGGCCGGTTCTTAGTTTTGAAAATAGTTTTAGCTTCGTAATAAATCTACACTACACTATTATTATAAAGAGGAAAGATTTGTTTGTTTGATTTGAATAGGCTCCGAAACTACTGAACCGATTTGAATGAAATTTTGTACAAAGGTAGTTTGAGACCCGAGGAAGGACATACACTACTTTTATCCCGGAAATCAAAAGGGAACGGTAACTGTGCGGGTAAAACGGGAGCGAAGCCGCGGGGGACAGCTAGTTTTAAGATAAAATGTATTGGGATTGTCTACAAAAACAAAACATCTTATCTGTTTACTTACATTATTGGAAAGTAAATTATTTCGTTTACATTTTTTTTTGTGCGGGATTCGATCAGTTCAATCGCTTCTCCGGGACTCGCCTTTGTTGTAATGCCGGGATTTTTCAATGATCGCATGATGTTGACTTTCAAGACTTTCAGTAGTTGGGAATCGTATCTGGCTTGTCTCAAAACAAAAAGTAAACTTGGTGCTGAAGCTGTCTTTGCGTAAAAGTAGTTTTCAATACAATGGTCTGGTCAGTGCAGACCAGTCAGGACTCATAACTTTCGAAATAACATTTTAAAAGTTATGAGTCCTGACTTGATACAGAAAAGAAATTGAAAACTAACAAAAGTATATTAACCGTCTCGACTGTACTATCGGCAAAATCGATTCTAATCCAATTAGGGATTGTCCTGAATTATACATTACCTTAGCAACCAACTGTTTATCGATTTGATCCACACTTTGATTTACCAAATCGATAAACAGATCATTAATGTACATGCCATTTCGATTGATATAGCTTCTAAGTAATATTTGAAGTGCATAAGTTTCAAACGTGACGTCGGCTGACTAGATTATGAATCAACTAGCTTTCGCCCGCGACTTAGTACGCGCATATCCCGTTTTTCCCGCTCCCGTAAGGATTTTGGGAAATCTTTTCTTAGTGCCCCCTAAGGAGTGTAAGGAAGCTACATGGGGGCCGAGTCACCCGCGTCCGTTGGAGAATACCCTTCAGCGAATCCCTACAAGTGGTCCCCGGGTGGTGCTAATCAGGTGACACTAACCGCCTCCGTGGTCTAGTAGTTATACCACCTGATTCAGACCCAAAGGTCCCGGGTTCGATTCCCAGCGGAGGAAAATTTTTTGCTCGGTTTGGTTGGTGGTAGGACTTGTTCTAAGTCCGCCTGGCAAGCTACCACCATCATGTCTAAGTCTGTCGCCATAACAACAATGTTAACATTGCATAGCATTGTGGTGTTCCGGCAGTTAGAGGTATGATAGCCAGTTCCTCTGTGTAAGAGGATTCCGGGTGAAACTCGCTTCCATCTTCGGCCTAATCGTCACTTTCCATCAGGTGAGATTTGGGCCAAGAGTTTCCCCGTTTTGTATTAAAAAAAAACATGCCAAATTTCAGCTTTCTACGATCAGTAGTTTCATCAGTCAGTCAGTTTTGCTTTTATATGTATAGATATATATTCTAGCTTTTGCCCGCGACTTCGTACGCGCTTATTTCTTTTTTTCCCGTTCCCGTAGGAATTTCGGGAAATCCTCTCTTAGTGCACCCCTACGGAGTCTAAGAAAGCTATATGCTCCGTAGGCGCCATATTCTATCAAACCACGCATGTGCCAATGACGTCACTTGATACGTAGCGTGTCCGTGGGTTGCAGTGGAAACAATCTCATACATTTTCATGCAAGACGAAGCCTCACACTCGTTCGTAGCCTCTCCTTGCGTTGCGGTGGGTTTCTGTCGTTACTATTCATAACGACTGTCATTTGCTACTAAAAGTAAAAAAAAAGCCAACACTGCTGAAGAAATTGATGTTTTTTTTTTGAAGCTATTGCCTATACATTTCTGAGTCATAGTGTAGGCACTATGACTCAGAAATGTGTAATACGGAAATCGTGGATCAGATTTTCTAATATCATAAATCTACAAATTATAGCGTAACCAAAGGCTGGAAATACTTTTTTTTCTGTGGTGTACCTAATTAAATCACGAATCCAGTTCCAAAACCAATTTTTAATCCGAATCGACACTAAAATGGTGACATTTAGGCCACATTTTCGATATAAAATCAGCCTATAATGTCTTGTACATTTCTGAATATGATAAAAACAGAAACATAAAAACTAAATATCAATCAATGTTTAAAACAGGTACATTTCAGGACAACCCAAAAACCATGAAAGAAAATCTTTACCAAAACCTAAACATCAATTCGACAAGAAAACGAACAAATAAAACGTCTTGAAATCGAATCACTCGAAACCCGAAAAGGTCAAGTCCAGGTAAAGAATAACAATCATTCAGTGAAAGGGTAACCGATGCGTGTTCGTTAATAGGGAGGCTTTACGAGCAGAACATCCCGGATATTGATGTGTGTCAGTGTACTCTCGTCACAATTTTCTATCTATCTATCTATACGTGGCTGAATAATAACAGCCGCACAGGTCCATCTTCAAGGTTAAGCAACGCTTGCCGAGGTTGGTCTGAGGATGGGTGACCGACCATCTTAACATACCGAGTTTCCTCCGTGCCTCGGAAAGCACGTTAAGCTGTCGGTCCCGGCTGTCATTTGGATATCTTTGGCAGTCGTTACGGATAGTCAGAAGCCAGAAAATCTGACACCAGTCTTGCCAAGGAGTTCGTGTTACCAATTAATGGGTTGTGGAGGTCTGGTAGGCAGCCGCTCCACGTAAAATACTGGTATTCAGCTGACTCCGGTTTGACTGAAGCCGACCCCAGTATAGTTGGGAAAAGGCTAGGCAGATGATGATGACGGCCTGATCGATCAAAGCACAGCCGAAACTAATTGTCGTAGAGAGCTTAAATTTGGCAAGTAAATTTTTTATACTCCGTAGGGGTGCATTAAGAGAGGATTTCACGAAATTCCTACGGGAACGGCAAAAAAACGGGAAAATATTCTTGTAAGAAAACGTGCGCAGCCTGTCCGTGTGCCACGGTGGACCACGCTACAGTGTACATAGTCGTGGGCGTGTAGCCTGTACCGGGCCTGTAGCTAATTTTACCAAGGGGCCCCCTAAACCTAAAACCTTCGTAAAATCAAAACAAAAATATAGGTAAAATTAAAACAATTATAGACCCCCTCTATTGCTTCTCACAAGCCCCGGGTTCCATATCTAGCGTCTGGCTCCATAGATTTTGCTTACATCGTCTGTATGAACCAGATCGGGGGTTGTTTAGATTTTAAACAGTATGGTTGCTTGAAATAAAAGAAAGAAAGAAATACAGTTTATTTGCTCGAAGTATGACTCATACCGTAACAAAATAAACTACATTAGTGACTTTATCCGCACAAAATGGCAATCGCAGAATGGTTTTCAGTGACATATTTTTGTAAGTCCAAGTGCAGGGCCCCCCAGTGCAGGCCCCCCCTAGTGCGGGGGGCTCGTAGCATTTGCTACGTGGCCAAACCGGCACTGCATATTCCACGTTGTCAAACAAATGAAGTCACGCAGCTAAAATGCGCTGCGTTGCCGTGGATAGCGCGCACGCGGTGGGTTCGCGCCTTAAGGAGCCAAGGAATCATACTCCATTCTTGCCAAGGGGTATCGAGTTACCTATTTACTGGGTTGAGGTAGTCACATAGGCAGCGCTTCATGTAAAATTCAGATTCGCTGCATCGGGTTGGACTGCGAGATCGGCCCAAACGTAGTTGGATAAAGCTTGGCGCATTGATTGATACTCAACGTAGGGCTTGTTTTCAGAGTAATATATTTGACACAAACTCATCAGCAACTAAATCAGGCTTTGAACAACCATTTGATTGCTACAAAACTATTGAATAGACACCACACAGCGTTAAATGAACCCCAACCATCACAATAGCCAGTAGAGTACCTAACTGTTTGATGAACTCATGTTTATTTCGCCTTTAACTGACGCGAGCTTGAACAAATATAGTGGCTCTTTGACATGGGCACTGAATGGCTTCTAAAGCGAAAATGTGGCCCAGTTTGGGTTGCATTGAAAAGTGGTCTCAGTATAGAATTATTTACTGGTTATTTAATAAAGATTGCGGGAATTCTGTTATAAGTGTATAAAAATTAAATACTTTGATAATAATCTTTTTTTACCACTAATAAAATAAAGATTTTATTTGCATTAAAAGTGACCGTTGACACTTTCCTCTGGAATGTGCCTATGTTTCCAGTTGCAGAGAAAGAGAAAGAGTGCGATTCGTTGTGTTGAATCATTATTTTGCTAAACACATTCACTTAAAACCACAACCAAAACGAGTAGGGTAGTCAGAAAATTTATCTCTTAATTCATTAATGGTCCCAGGTTAGAACTAAACCGGAGTTGAACTCTGGTTTGTGCAATAAAATTGTTCAGTCTTTTCTTTTTTATTTTGAGGTCGGTTTCCATTCCAATCGGATTTAGCTGAATACATGTACCTACTTTTCGTAGAGCAGCTGCCTACCAGACCTCCACAGCCCATTTCATGGGTAATACGATAGTTCTGGGCTAAGAAAGTCGTGGCAATAGCAAAAGCAAAAGCTCAGAACAAGTTGTACGACACACTGGATAGTCCAGCTGGCCAAAAAGATCTGTACCGTATTGCTAGAGCCAGAGAGAGGAAGGCGAAGGATGTTAGTCGGATAAAATGTGTAAGGGATGAAGCTGGAATGCTTCTGTCGGAGGATGAAAAGATTAGGGATAGGTGGAAGGGCTATTTTGAAAAACTGATGAATGAGGAAAGTATCTGGAGTGGTTTTCTGGAGAATAAACCAGTGAATGAGGGGATAGTGAGGATGGTCAGTGTAGATGAAGTGAGAACAGCAGTGAATGGAATAAAGAATGGTAAGGCAATTGGTCCAGCCGGAATACCAATTGAAGTGTGGACGTTGTTACGGGTAGATGGATGGGCGTGGTTAGCTTAATTCTTCAATAAGTTGTTGCTGGAAGAAGCCATACCTGATGAATGGTGCAACAGTTTCAAAATTCTTTATTTCACAGCAAGCCATCACATTAAAATATACAAAACAAAAGCAGGAACATTTCAGGCTTATTACTAGGACACAAATATTTTAAATACTCTGACTCCTAAACTAGGTGTAGGCCTGTGACTTAGGAGTCAGCGACTCTTCGTAGACAAATAAAGCCATAGTTGCAATAAATCGGGACGTGTTAACAATAACAAAATGGTGGCAGAGAAAACAGAATTTAAGTGTAATTAATGAACAAATATAAAAAATGTAAAAGATAATTTTAACTGTATGGTAAATGGTAAACAAACTATTACAGGGTGAGAGCGAATGTGTAGTGTGTAAGTGCAAGTGAAAGGTATGAGTGTTGAATGAGTGAATATTTGTGTACTGAGTGTGTGCATGTGTGTGTGTAGTGAGAAAGTATAGGGAGTGATATTATGATTAAATTTTATATTTATAAATCATCAAAACTTTAAAATACCCAGCAAAAGATCCTCAGTGATGTCATAATTAAGTGTTTGGAGATAATTTCTAAGGACATTTTTGCATTTATATTTGGGACACGAAAAAATATTTAACTTTTTGTTTAGGAGGTTGTACATTTTAGTGCTAATAACATAGAATTGGCGCTTGGCAAAGGCAGTTCTATGGCGTTCGTGAGGGAAAACATTATACTTATGTCTGCCAGGCGGCTCTTTTGGGGGACGTCTAGAGTGTATGCGTAGGGTAGACAGGAGCACGTATAGTTGCCTGACTGTGAGTACCTTGGAAACGGAATAGAGCTGCACAGTGGAATACCTACGTGGAAGAGAGAACATAACTTTGAGGACAGCTCTTTGGGCTCTCTCAAGGCGGATGAATACATTTTTTGTGGCACCACCCCAAACGGGCAAACAGTACGTAAATATACTAATTTAAGCGTTTCGTGATCAGCAGAATTTCGTAGCTTCTTGAAAACATATATTAGCTTACGTATGCGGGCCGTGATCTGGACTATTTGGGGGTGCCAGTTGAGATGCTGATCAATAAATACCCCTAGATACTTAACACAAGTTGATTTAGTGAGGCAGAGGCAGCTACACGGCGTTAAAGAATCACAAGCGTGTGCTCTTAGACTAAGGAAACTTGGGGGACACAGATTTGACCTAAGCGCAAAGGGGACGTATACCGTTTTATCGACGTTTAAAGTGAGCAAGTTGTCGGACAAACATTTCATCACAGAGGAAAGCGCGGCCTCGGCGTTTTGGTACGTCTGGGGCCAGTCATAACCATCTATAACAAGGGCAGTATCGTCCGCATACGCAAAAATCTTACAACTATCGAGGGGAAGCTTGCAGAGTTCATTTATATAAATGAGAAAGAGAGTAGGCCCCAGGATGCTACCTTGCGGAACGCCATATGTGATTGGAAGCTCATCACTTTCATGTTGACCGATTTTTACTTTTTGGGTACGATCGCTGAGATAGTCTGCAAACATTTTCAGAGGGTGTCCACGTATTCCAATGCTTTCCATTTTATTCAATAAGACTGAGGCAGAAACGGTGTCAAATGCCTTTGACAAATCAAGGAAAATACTCAGGCACTTTTGTTTTCTATCTAACGTCCTAGCTACGTGATTGGATAAATCCATAACTGCGTCCTCAGTACTTATTCCATTTCTAAACCCGTATTGGTTATTGGCGAAGATGTTGTTTGTAACGAGAAAACTAGTCAGATTCTTATTCAGTACTCGTTCTAAGATCTTTGACATTCCTGTTAAAATTGAAATTGGACGGTAGTTATTTACATCATCTCTGCACCCAGACTTATGAATGGGGTGAACTACTGCTTTCTTAAATGCCTTTGGGAAGACACCTGCATTTATACACAAGTTACAGACATTTGTAATAATTGGGACTAATACGTATCTTGAGGCCTTTATTAATTTAGTCGGTATACAGTCTAAGCCAGGAGCACAGTTAGTTCTGATACCCAAAATAATGGAGTCCACCTCGTTCTCGGTTACTTCAAGGAGGGCCATAGAGCTACACGACTGCGAATTAGCCACAGAATTTGGCACAGTTGAGGGTGATTTAAATTTAGACGCCAAGCTACTTCCTACATTAGCAAAAAAGTTGTTGACGTGATTAAGCGAGGATTTAGGATTATCCAACAAATGTAACAGGTCAAAAGAGGGAGAACACTGAGTTTGCAGATCTGAGACTTTCTTAATAGCATTCCAAGTAGCTTTGACATTATTTTTTGCATTACGAAACTGCTCTTTTTCATACGACCGTTTCAGTTTTCTCAGCAGTGAATTACAGAAATTTCGATAGCGAGTGTATGTGATTTTTAATATTTCATTATCGACCGACTTTTTGAATTTGACATGCATGCGGTCACGGTGCCGTATACAGCGGAGCAGCCCCGGCGTAATCCAGGTCTTTAAATTACGCTCTCTTCTTGGAATTGTTTGTACCCGTGTGTGCTTTACAACAATTGCGGAGAGATTACTTATTAGCGCATCTGCAGCATCGTTAGGATCCAAGATGGCCAGAATTGGAGACCAGTCATGGGTTTTGATATTATCTACAGCGGATTCGTAATCTATTTTCGACCTAGTACGAATAACATCCGAGATAGCACTCCTGGTTTGAAGAAATAATAGCAACGGTTTGTGATCTGTTATGGAAGATTCGATAACGAAAGTCGTAGCGGATTTACTTGTTTTAAGTAAAACGTGGTCCAAACAGTTAGTGAGCCGTGTTGGAAACAGATGCGCTGGAAGAAGTCCGTTCGAGGCAACACAGGTTAAATACTCATCTGAGTGATTATCAGTATTATTGGTCTTTATGTCAATGTTCATATCGCCGATCAAGATCACGGAAGGAGTTGTTACTTTAAGTACATTATCGAGACTATCAATAAAGGTGTTTATATTTTTAAAAGAAGGAGGGCGATAAATAACCACTATTGTAACGTCTGCTATGCAACAAATAAGACAGTTTGCCTCATCAAAAAGTGGTTCTTTGACGTCAGCTTTAAGGGAAGATTTAACGTAAATAGCACACCCGTCATTCTGATTATATGTGTTTATGGTAAAGTAAGACGTGAAACCATCCAAGGTCGGCAAGTGTGAAACTTTGCTTAACCAACACTCGGTAAGAACGAGCAAATCACACTGGAAACCTAACAAACGTAGTAGCACTGGAACTTCATCGAAATTTTTAGTGATGCTTCTTATGTTTAAATGTAATATTTTTAATCCATTTGACGGGTCTTTTATAAACTGCGCGCAACTCTCAGGTTGACAGTTGAACGACTTAGATACATGAAGCGCGTCTATTTCATTATTAATAATATCTATATTAGCCATTTGTTTTTAGGAAGTGCGACATAGGAAATACGCTGAATGGTCGTTGTAAACGTAATTAAACAGGTAATTAAGACATGCTGTGTATGAGACTTATGGCCAAAATTATTTGTAAACAGTGATCTTGGAACTATAGGTATTTTATGGTATATAGCAGTATGACAGGTACATTTTGTGTGCGCCTGTATGGTGATAGTATAAAGTATTTTGTAGTTGAGTGTGATTACTTGAGTAATTATGGCTTGTGTGCGTTGTTTAGTTGTGTGTAAAGTGAATGAGATAAGTGTTGGTAAGAGTGCATTGTTTGATCTAAATGTTAATTTTAAAACTCTAATTAAAAATAAACAAGGAACGAAATCAGGAACATTAATGTAAAAAATAACATTAATGTTAAAAATAGCAATATACAGTGATTGTCAAATAATGGATTTTTGATTCTCCGGAAGACTGAGACATTTTTCAGAGCTAACAAGAACCTGTTTGTCTCCTTCTATCTTGCGCAGAAATATACTACCGTTGGAGATCCAGCAGAACTTGTAGGCATTTTTGTTGGCGAACTCTCTGGCTTGGTAGAAAAGCTTTTTGGTGCTAGCTGGTAGATGCTCAGAGATGTAAACGGGTTTACAATCACCAGGCAAACCCATAACTGTGGTGTTTAGTTTCTCATGTTTTCCTCTTCCTTTGTTGAACGCACGCACGGAAGACAGGAGTGTCTGCTTAGTTTGCACAGTCGTGAATTCTGCTATTATTGGGCGCGGGGAGGTAGAGGTTGAAGATTTACCTGGAAGACGATATATATCGCGCAGCTCCGTTTCATCTATGCGTACACCGACAGCAGTGCCCACGCCACATATCGCTTTTATTAGACTGGTGCTAGACTCAGTGCTTTCCTGCGGGATGTTTCGCAATTCTATACCGGAAGATCTTGATTTGTGCTGAAGATCCACTATTCTTTGTTCGAGAGATTCAATATAGTTTTGCTGCTCGCGTCGCTCCTTCCTCAGTGTTTCCACTTCCATCTTCCTCGAACTGTTTATTAAGGAATTCAATTGACTGAACGATTCCGGCGTTAGACTTACAAATTTCTGAGTTGGATGCCTGTATTCTGTTATTTTGAATTTTAATGTCTTTTATATTCGAAGAGAGCTCAGATATTAAATTTTTTTGGTCCGCCAGTAGTTCCGTAATTCTATCATCCTGCTCCTTTTTCCACTTTGCAAGAATATCCTGAAGTTCCCCTTGCGGATCATGTGAGCTCAACCCGGCCGAATCATCCTGTAGCGAGGTATCAGTACGCGGGCGTTTATATCTGCTAGTGTTTACATAGTCGCACTCTGTTACGGCCGTGGTGATATCCGGCTCTGAGCGAGTTTGACTCTGGCTTATACTACCAATTGGTGTTCTAGGGGTTTTAGGAGGTGTGCGAGTTACCCCTGCCATGGTTACAACTAAGGTAACTAATAGGTAGAAGGCAAATATCAGCAATAAAGCAAAATCAAAGCGAAATTACGCACAAACGCAACAATAAACAAGCAGCAGCGTTAGAGCGTAGCCGATACAGGCAATTCGTAGCACAGGCTCGTGACGTAGCAGCGCGCGCGGTGGGAGCGTAGCAGCGATGACACACGTTCGTAGCTCGTAGCGCACCGTTTTTTTGCCGATTGACGTAACTGTCTCGGTGGCGCGGTGCGTAAGCGGTCCGGTCACTAATCACTTGGGTGATGGGTCGAGTCCGGCGTATCACAGTCACTTTTTCAAATTCACTTAGAAGAGTCAACTAGAAAATTATTTATATCCTACTCTAGGACCACCCAGTGGGAGGGGCCCACAGGTAAGAACAAGCAAGGTGCGACAAGGAAATGAGTTCAATCACAATCAGCCAATCACAGTCCTTAGTGCACGAGCAAACGATACACACGGCCGCTTTGTTCAACGTCTAGCGAGGAAGTGAGTCAAAGTTTGTTAGTACCCATCTTCAAGAACAAGGGCGATGTGCTGGAGTGCAACAACTATAGAGGAATAAAGCTAATGTCACATAGTATGAAAGCCTGGGAAAAAGTTTTTGAAAGGCGTCTGAGAGAAGAGAGTGCAATCTCACCGAACCAGTTCGGTTTTATGCCTGGTCGGGGTACAACGGATGCCATTTTCGCCTATCCGCCAGCTGTGCGAGAAATATAGAGCTGTACATAAAAACTTTTGGTGGGCCCTTAAGGAGTAAGGTGTGCCTGGGAAGTATGTGCAGTTGATCCAAGCGATGTACAGTCGATGTAGTACTCAAGTCCGGTCTAAAATGGGCACCACTGACAGCTTCAGTGTAGCAGTCGGTTTGCACCAGGGGTCGGCCCTTAGACCTTACCTCTTCCTGATGATCATGGACGCTCTGACGTCGGACATCCAACAGGAGGCTCCCTGGTGTATGCTGTTTGCTGATGACATTGTGCTGGTTGCCGAAAGTGGCCTTGAGGTCCAGAGCAGATTGGAGACGTGGTGGCAAAGGCTGGAGAGTGTTGGCCTGAAGTTGAGCAGAACCAAAACAGAATACCTGTTCTGCGATTTCGGTGGTCTCTCCAGTCCAATACCTATAGCTCTCACCGGAACGCCTATGCCGATCTGCTCCGACTTTCGGTACCTCGGGTCGCTTGTTCAGGGATGGCGATATAGACCGAGACGTAATGCACTGGATCAACTCGGGATGGATGAAATGGCGACAGGTCACTGGGACAACTTGCGACCCACGGATGCCCCTCAAGTTGAAAGGCAAAATCTACAAGACCGTGATAAGACCTGTCGTAATGTATGGATCAGAATGTTGGGCTGTGAAAAAGACGGATGAAAATAGATTGCATGTGGTGGAGATGAGAATGTTGAGATGGATGTGTGGAGTAACAAGAATGGATTAAGTGAGAAATGACTACATTAGAGGTAGTTTAAAAGTGGCGCCAGTGACTGAAAAGTTAAAAGGGAATCGCTTGTCTTGATATGGTCATGTGAAGAGGAGAGAGGAAACGCATTTAACTAAAAGGGTAATTAACATAAATGTGGATGGATGGAGAGGGAGAGGAAGGCCAAATAAAAGATGGATGGATTGTGTAAGAAGCGATATGAAAGAAAAGGGAGTTAGTGAAAGTTTGACGGCTGATAGGGCAGAGTGGAAGAAAAAAACGTGTTGCGCCGACCCCAAGTAACATGGGATAGGGGCAGGAAGATGATGATGACGATAGTTCTGGGCAAGACTGCTGTAAAATTTTTGTGGCTTCTGCTGACTATTCGCAACGACTGTCAAAGTTTTACAAATTTCAGCCGGGACCAACTTTCAGCTTTTTTTTTTGGGACAAACCCGCCACACATTCCTAACCACTGCAACTCCTGAAAGAAAGAATCAACAGTGGCGACCACCAGAAAAACGCCGAGCTAATGAAACCCGACAAGTCCCGGAGAAACGATTCAACTGTCCGGGATCCCGCAACGAAATTAATCAGAAAAGAGTACAGCGGAGGAGTAGGAAAAAATAAATATAATTTCCACTTCCCTCCTTATCAAGCAGGAGATAGATTAGAGCTAGGCCAATAGGCACCAAGGGACATATACAACTCGGTTAAGCCCAGTTGCAAAGCACCACGGATTATATATTAACACTGAAACTAATGGGTCTCGGCTCCAACTTTCGCCTTAATAATCTTTCCAAGGCACATCATCATATCAGCTGAAAGACCTCCACTACTGTACGTAGGCTCCTCCAAGCGTCGTCACTACGACCGGTCCTGTGTGTCTCGCATCCATCGGCTAACCTTCACCAGGTCATCGGCACCCCTTGTTGGTGGCCTTACAAAGTTGCGTCCTCCGGTACGCGGTCGCCACTCCACAACTTTTAGCCCCCACGACGATCTGTTCTGCGAGCAATGTGCCCTGCCCACTGCCACTTTAGTTTGGCGAACCTTCGAGCTATGTCGGTCTTTTGCGGATATAAATCATTCCTGATTCGATCACGTAAAGAAACTCCAAGCATTGCCCTTTGAGTGACTTTAAACCTTCTGATGAGGTCCATTGTGAGCGACCAATGTGATGTGAATGTGATGACAGGCACAATGGCACGGTGGAGTCTAATCATTTAATGGATGGTCACCTATGCACTTCCTTCCGTCGCGTCTGTCAAAATTTTGCCTCGAGTTCCTCATATATATCAGTTGTTTTATGTAAAATCTGCTATTCAGCTTCATCCCGGAACCCCAACCAGACAGCAGATTATAATTCACTGATTCGAGGATTTTGTCCCTCAGATGGAGAATAGAAAACACAAAACAAATGACGGAAGCTCTTAAAACCAGAGTGCCACTAAAGTCTGCCACATGAAAACTTCTTTATACATGCATCAAGTATAGCAATATTGTTTCCATAACTCTCTAGTATAAGCATAGACTATATAGAAACTTCCTAAAAGTTTACAAGGAAACAGTGACGGTATTCAAAGAGAAAATGCAAATTGTGTCACTGATATCGACAAGGTACCAGGGCAACAGAAGTTTTGGAGAGTTGTATGGAACAGTTCTGTCAGTGTTCCGGAGTGTAGTTTGAATAATGATACAGCTACTGTAGGAAGCAAATCGATATTTAGGTTGGTGGATAAGAGTTGATTCTGTGTATGTCAGTTCTGAGGATAAGATAAACTTTTTCCAAGTGTATTTGTCATCGAATCAGAGCGGAAGCAGCTCAAAACCAATTTTATAAAGGGCAACTTTGGAAATACTAGTATCAGATCATTTTCAGGGTTCCGTACCCGAAGGGTAACCAACGGCAACCTATTACTAATCCCCCGCTGTCCGTCTGTCTGTGAACGGGCTGTATCTCCAGAACCGCAATAGGAAGACAGTTGAAATTGATTGCTATAGCGGCAGTAGTTTCACAGAGTGTGTATTTCCATTGCCGCTATATTTCTATGGCTGCATTGGCGACAAGCACGATGACCGTTTGACAAGAATCTTGACGCAATGGGTGCCAGAAGATGGTCGGCATTGCCGAGGTAGGCCCAGAAAGCCGTGGCGGGATGACCTGAATGCGTACCACGAGGGCTGAAGAAGATTGTCTGGAAGGATATGGAGGAGACCTTCGACTAGCGGTGTAACACTATAGTCTAAAAAAATAAAAGAAGTAGTTTTGGCTCTGCGTTTAATGTCAGTCAGCCAGTTATACCTTTTTTATTTATGTATAGGTATCGATAGATGGTCTGGTAGGCAGCCGCTCCACGTACAATACTGGTATTCAGCGGAATCCAGTTTGACTGGAAGCCGACCCCAATGTAGTTGGGAAAAGGCTAGGCAGATGATGTATAGGTATAGATATATAGATGTAGCATAAGCATAATGAAAACCGTTATAATATAAGGTAAATGGTCCTAACTTCTAACTGTGATGATAATGGAAGTACATGATCTGACGTTATAATCCCCATTGCGTCCATAACGGGTATTACAGAACAGTAATAAGAAGACGTAGGGTTAAACTTCGTGTATAAACGTATAAAGATTACCATTATGTTCACGTTATCCAAACGTTTGCGGATCGAAGTAGAGAAGCTTGTGGCCAAAGAGGCTTTATAGTCATTGCTTGTGGCATAACAGACGCACGGGTCGATCTTCAAGGTTAAGCAGCGCTTGATGACGTTAGTCCATGGATGCGAACCAATGAATTATAATAAAACTACCTTGCCTCGAAAAGCATGCTAAGTCGTTGGTTCCAGCTGTAATTTGTAGATCTGCAACAGACGTTATAGCAGTCGGAAGTCGGATAATCTTACACCTGTATTCCTAAATGGTACGTATTACCTAGTAACTGAGTTGTGGGGTCTGGTATGAATAAGTACAGCCGGTCAATTCTACAAACGTATGTTAAAATGAAGGCTTGGGTGAACTGATCACGAAGTGAACTTTTTATTCCATTTTGTTTGTCATAACTTGGATTTATAGCTCACTTCACACAAGCCTTCACTTCGACACGTTTACAGCCTATCTATTCTGTCGACAACACACCGTGTGGACACCACACTTAGGTGGAGTGAACAACAAGTGAACTGTCATTAAATCTTGTTTGTATGGTTTGACAGCTCACTTGTCGTTCACTTCGCCTAAGTTTTCACTTCGATATGTTTACCGAATCACACTGCAGAATTTTATTGTACTGCTGGTACTCAGTAAAATTGCCAGTTTGGCTCTACAGATTGATCTACAATTCTACACTAATATTATAAAGAGGAAAGATTTGATTGTTTATTTGTTTGAATTTAATAGGCTCCGAAAGTCGACGGCACGGTTTGCGCAGTGGTTGAGCGATCGACTGCTGCGTCGCGTGTCATAGGTTCGATTCCCGCACGGAACAAACATTTGTATTGCCTACAGATAGTTGTTCCGGGTCTGGCTGTTGGTGTATGTGACTTTGTATGTTTGTAAACGCAACCACGATACAGGAGGAATTCCTAGTGTGGGGCAACGTTTTTTAAAAAAAAGAAAGTTCTGGAACGATTTAAAAAATTCTTTCACCAATATGTAGAATGGACTGTCCGTATGAACATAGCTATATTTCATCCCGTTAAAATAAAGGGTATACCCGCACGAAGTCGGGACGTGCAGCTAGTTGGTGGTAAATTCAAAAAACAAATTTATTTCTATTTCAACTTATAAACATATTCCGGCTAGAGACTTGAAAACCAAAGAATTTACCTGCCTAAAAAGCTTTCCTTTTTGAAGATATATAGCAACCCATCAGTTAATCTCCAAATACCGTTACCCGTATCAGTTTGAGAATAAATAAGGAGAACCTCTCAACAGATGCATCCACAGGGAGCGGGTGGTATGTACATTGCGTACGTGTGTGTGTGTGTGGAGCCAATTTTTATGTACGTCTCGCTTCAGGGACTAGATTTATGGGCGGGCGAGAGACGTCGAATTGTTAGGTGAGGTCCACTGGAAGCGGTTTTGGGACAGATTATTCGAAGGCGCAGATCCCTGCTTTAAAATGCGAAATACGATACGTCTAAATGGTTAATTTTTTTTTACCTTAGACGTATCTTAATAATTTGATATTAATTTATTTAAAACTAGCTATCCCCTGCGGCTTCGCTCCCTTCAACTGCGACTTTCTTATTTTTCCTTTCATAAGAACCTTCGCCTGACAGTAACAAATATAATAAAAAAGAGTTAGCGAAATCGGCCCCGCCGTTCCCGCGTGATGCGATGATCAACGGAGATAGGGATTCATTTTTTATACGTCATATTGCAGCATTGTAGATGCAGCTTAAAGTTTTGGCGTCATTCAACCTTTTCGAATTCTACCTCTGTGCTGAATTGGTTCCTTTTTTGAGATTTAATTTAAATTTAGACCAATGAAAAATCTTTTGAAAAATTTGATAGCTATGGCTGTCAGTGGCTGGTGAAGTTTTGATAGACGACGACTGCACCTGATATAATGTGATAATTTATTTAAAATGCTAGTGAAAGCATAGTATGCAATGATATATAAAACTAATAGTATGCAGATCTGTTGATAATTTTGGTGTGGAGTTTTTCTTGATTTTATGAAACGTATTTCTCGTTTTTATTCTTTCGGAAGATTTGTTTTTCTCGGCGTTGACAATATTTAATTAAATTTTGTCTCTTTGTCGCAGGATTATAAATAAATTAATTATACCTATAGTGTATATTTAATATCTACAGTGTACCGGTACGTAAATATTTTCACTTACTATTTAGAAATTCAGTTATTTTTGATTACGTCACTCATATTAAATTTATTGCTGTAGATATCGATCAGACGACGATATCGGTCCCAGGACAGACCAGAGCCGTTTGGTTCCGTACTCGTCGTGCTCCAAAATTATTTCGTCGAAGATAGATTAAATTATTCTACGGTTGTTTTATATTTAGTTTAAGTACCTGTTTCCCATTTTTTCCATTAACCACATTGTCTAGGAGGTAAAGCCTACCTAGCGCCGCATTCTCTAGGCAATTTGAGGAGTCGCTCCTAGGCCAATTTTTGGTTGCAACCACATCTTCAGGCTTATTTTTTTACCCATTAAATTAAAAGAACCGTGCCTAGGTTTCCTTTTTTTTTATTAAATTCTGTCTTTTTTTACATTCATTCAGCGCCACCTTTTTTTTAAATTACCTTCTGTTGTCTTTTTATACTTTTTGTACGTTCATTTTTTTTACGTTTTTTATATTACTATTCAATAAAAATTTACGTGTACGTTGGCGAAGCTAGGATTTTTATTTCGCTACAATATATTAATTATGAGTTTTATTCGTTCAACAAAGTGTAATCTTCTATATAAATAAAAATGAATCGCCGAAATGTATGTACGCGCATAACTTCGTAACGACTCATCCAAATTGGATAATTATTTTACAGTTGTATTCGTAATTGTCAGGGCGAGGTTTGCATGAAAAAATAAGAAAGTCGCAGTTGAAGGGAGCGAAGCCGCGGGGGATAGCTAGTTCTAAATAAATTTAAATCAAATTATTAAGATAAGTCTAAGTAAAGTCTAATGTAACATATACTTAAAAAAAAAAACTAACCGTTTAGACGTGTTTCTCATTTTAAACTCTCAAACTCAAACTCAAACTCAATCATTTATTTCAATTAGACCATTTACAGGCACTTTTGAATTGTCAAGGTCGGTCGGTCCAAAAAAAAAAAGATGAAGCTATTTGCACGTTCCAAAGCGTAGATCTCTATGGAGAAGAACGTGCAAGAAACTCCACGGACACTCTTTTAAATCAATTGATGTACTTAATACAAAAATCATGGTAACATTATCTTTGATCGCTTCTATATGTGAGGACAATGCAAAGAACAAGAAAGTATACAAAACAATTCAAAAAGTACAGATTATAAAATAAGCCAGTGGCAGGTAAGAGATGACCAGTCTCAACTGACGGCGCCCGTTCACGAACATGACGCGTGTATCAGCACCATCTAGCTCAACCATTTTGAAGGGAACCAAATGATCCAACACACGCGCCACCATCAGCGAGACGTTTGTGTGAGCATGACAAGCTCTCAACTGCCACGCTCGTTCATGTCAAACAAGTTTAATAAACAAAATCTTAAATTAATTACATATGCAAATGGTTCCATAGTACTCACATTTACAAACATTTGAAAAAATGAATCTACTTTACTACAAAACTATGGTTTTCAATGGCCAAGTACCTAAAAAACGAAAAATAAAAACAAAATGAAACTGCATGAATGCGTAACTTACTTCTTAGCAATTCAATATTGCAAAGAAAGAATAAATAAGTACATTATACTATAGGAGAACAAAAAAAGGGTAAGCATTACTCCCAAATTTTATATAAAAAAAAAAAAAAAAAAAAAAAAAAAAAAAAATCCCAAATTTTTATCATGGACATAATCTTCCAATTTATAATATGCTTGTCTACATAGTGTGCGTTTTATGCATGTTTTAAATTTACTCTCATTTAGTTCGAGAATAGCGAGTGGTATTTTATTATAAAATTTAACACAATATCCCATAAAAGAAGTGTGTACTTTAGCTAATCTGAATCGGGGTTGATCTAATTTGTTCCGATTTCTAGTATTAAAATTATGCCTATCACTAATTTTGCTAAAAAGATGAAGATTTTTCCGAACATACATTATGTTTTCATATATGTATTGACAAGGTACTGTCATGATATTAATATCCTTAAACAGTTCCCTTAGGGAATCTCGCCGACAGAGATTGTATATGGCTCTGATAGCTCTTTTCTGCAGAATAAATATAGACTCGATGTCTGCAGCACGTCCCCATAATAAGATACCGTAAGACATGATACTATGAAAGTAACTAAAATAGACCAGCCTCGCGGTATCTATATCAGTAAATTGACGGATTTTTCTGACAGCATATGCTGCTGAACTCAGCCGTCCCGCAAGAGATGTTAAATGAGGACCCCATTGTAGCCTTGAGTCAAGCGTGATCCCCAGGAAAACTGTGTCTTCGACGAATTCAAGTTTCTCTTTGTTCAATACTATGTCGCAATTTTTACTTTTAACATTCGGTAAAGCAAATCTGATACACTTCGTTTTTTTCCCATTTAAAACTAAATTATTAGCAGTAAACCAATTTTGGACCTGCTGAAGGGCGTTATTTACGACGTCAAGACTTGTGGCACGCCTATCTATCTTAAAAATTAAAGACGTATCGTCAGCAAATAACACCATTTGAGGTTGATTTTTTAGAAGATGGGGTAAATCATTAATATACACTAAAAAGAGAAAAGGACCCAATATTGAACCTTGTGGTACACCCATTTTGATTTTTAAGCCCCGAGAATTGACACCATTTACTTGAACTTGCTGTTGTCTGTCATTTAGATATGATTTCACTAGACTGAGTGCAAGTTTACCTAGTCCGTAATGTTCTAGTTTTAAGAGCAAAGTTTCGTGATTAACACAATCGAATGCCTTGGAGAGGTCACAAAAGATTCCTATGGCATCTTGCGCCTCTTCCCACGCTGCATAAATATGTTTTAACAACGTGACTCCAGCGTCAGTCGTACAACGACCTTTGGTAAAACCATACTGTTGTTGGTGTAAGATTTTATTGGTATTAAAATGATTGAGCATTTGATTGAGCATTACCTTCTCAAAAACTTTGCTGAAAATCGGCAATACGGATACAGGTCTATAATTATTGGTGTTTTTATTATCACCAGATTTAAAAAGTGGTATCACCTTACTATATTTCATTATATCCGGAAAGACACCTTGGTCCACACATAAATTAAATATTAAAGCCAAGTAAGGTGCTATGGTCTCAATAATGGACGTACACACTTTGATGGACATTCCCCATATGTCTTCAGTTAATTTAATTTTGATTTGCCGGAAAGCTTTAATAACTATCGTAGGGTTGATATGTTTGAATTGGAATTCAACCGTACAACCTGGAACGTTTGCTTTTAATAAATTAAATGAGACCTCGGGTGAAGAATTTAAAGCTCCAGTCGTTTTTGATGGTATATCGGTGAAAAAATTTACAAATTCTTGAGCTACTTCTAAATTAGAACTTATGGTACCATGCTCAGTCTCCAGCAAAAAATCAGTATTTCGTACCTTATTTCTGTTACTTTCAGTATTGATAACTTTCCAAACTGTCTTTATTTTATTATCTGCCGATTTAATCTTATTGCTAATGTACAGGGCTTTAGCTACTTTGCAAGCATTTCTGAAAACCTTAGAATATTTGTTTACATACTTATTAAAGGTTTCAGTGTTTATGAAAGGCTTAAGGCCATATAGCTCATATAGTCTTTCCCTACTTATCCTAATGCCTCTAGTCGCCCAATCACTAAATACAAACTTAGGGAAAGTATCTTTTGATTTCTTTTCAAAGGTTGCATTAAATTCCTTTAGTACCACCGAAAAGAAGTTACCATAAAACTTATTCGCATCCTCACTCATTAATATTAAAATCTCCGCAAATAATTACGGATTTGTTGCCTGCTACAAGTTTCGCAAGGACATCTTCCATTGTGTTTTCAAATAACGTACAGTTTTGAGGGATTGGGGGTCTGTACACGCACACTATAACATGCTTATCAAGCTCAACACAGGACAGTTCGATGCAATGTTCCACTGACAAGCTAACAATGTCTTTACGTTGCTTAAATTTTAAACATTTTTTAACTAAGATGAGAGAACCACCGCGCAACATAGATTTTCGGTTAAAACAACTCCCCACACTATAATTTTCATAACTAATTAGCATCTGGTAATCCTTCAACCAATGCTCACTAAAACATACAATGTCATTCATTGTTTTTTCTAAAAATAATTCAATTTCTAATATTTTGGAAGAGACACCTTGAATATTTTGATGAAATATTTTCAAGGAATGCTGCTGACCCTCTTTCTGACATCTATTAAACAGAGTGCAAGAAGATAACTTGTTTTTTGTAGGCATAACAGTAACTATTCTGTCAATGGTATCCTCTGTTGTCTTAAAAACTAGTTTAAATCATTATCCGGAGTATGTGTAGCAATAGGGCTACAGCTCTCCACCTGATTCTTAGTACAATTACTAAACATTGTGGCTTTAAATACACAAGACTTCGACATACTACTTATGTCTGAGTTAATACAATAAGCTAATAGCCTTGCTATTGTGTGTCTACAACTAATTGGTAAATACACAGTATTCCTAGTCGATTTTAAATTTTTCACAAAAAAGTTTGTGTCAAAAAACATAAACTTGTCACTATAATGACTAACTAAAAACTGCATGTGTTTATTTAACACATGAATATAATTATTTTGTCTAATTGACAATTTATCAAAATATGGAAAAGCACACAATATTATTTTATTACAATTTAACTTTAGCATCTCAGTTATATTTTCTGTGATATCTGACTTTTTAACTTTTGAACTATTCCCTATAAATACTGTAATGTTGGTATTTGAATTATAATTATTATATATTACCGACGCCATAATTTGCTTGTATGATGAACCTGGCATACAATAATTTTGTGTAGAATAACTCAGGTGGTTACTAAATAATTTACCTAAACCTCTTCCTATACTGTCTGAGAACATAACCGAATGATAGCCACTATTCACAGAACAATCAATCTCAGGCTGAGCAATTTGAGATAAATCCTGATCAAAAGCGATTAAATCTTGTCCAATGACACAGTCTTCAGACAAATTCTGCGCCTGGGACGGGACCTCCGTTTCCTCAGGCTGGGCAGCATCAAGGTTTGATATTGTCTGGCAAGTACACTGACACATGACTAACTCGTTAGCAGCAAGAATATGTTCTTTTATTTGGTTCTGAGATTGAACATATTTACAGTTAAGTGAACTCAGTGAAGCTTCGAGTACCTGTATTTCAGATTGCAAGTGCTGTGTATCAATTTCATATATTTTTATGCTGTCTTCAAGTTTAATTTGATAATTATTTAATTTACTAATCAAGTCAACACGTTCTTTCCTGAGTGGAATAGTTTTGGAAAAGTGTTTGAACTGCATTTTGTACCGATAACATTTTTTGATAAATTTATTTAATTTTGCATACTTTTTTAACTTATTATGACTTACTTTATAACTACAGTTCTGTTTCAATAATGAATCTTCAGTTAGGTCAATTGTGACTAAGGAATGAGGGTTACAATTACTGTTAGTACTAATTAATTCATTAAATAAGCGGTTTGTTTCCTTAACCTGAGTACTTTGTTTCTCATTTTGCAATTTGGAAATAAAACTGTTGGCATTAATAAGTTCATCCTCTAGGTCCCTAACTTTACGTAAAGCCTCCTCATACAAATTACTACAATTGTTGAAACCATCCGTTACTACCCGCAGCTGGTCACGTTCTTCAACAACATCTTGATATTGTTGGCTAAGGTCTACAAGCTCCCGTTTAAGGCAGGTGTTTTTATGGACCATTTTCTTTACTTCCACCTCACTCTCCTCTCTCTCCTGCAACAATTCTTGACATTGGTCATTCGAGGCTTTCAGTTCTTGGAGAGCCATTCTCAGTTTAAGCTCCATATCCTGAGCTGTAGCTTTGCGGGTCATCACAGGCATGGTTTCAGGTTTAGGTACTGAAAATAGAGTGAAAGAAACTATGAGAATCTAAAGGACAGAAAAAGAAAGGAAAGTGGGAAATTAAAGGATTAATAAAAATGGGGAGAAATTAGTGTAGTTAAGTGGAAAAATGAGATAGGCTGGTAAATTTGATTTAAAAGGTATTGTTTATTTAATTTTTTCACTTTGGATTGCCTTATTAATAATAATTGTCTTAAGTGGGTAGGATGCCTAAATTAAAATTATACTGAACTAATGTAATAGTTCAAAAGATTATGCAAAATAACGATCATAAACGTTATTGTTGTTGTATATAAATGAAAAATATAGAACTAAATCAACAGAAACTAGTAATTTTGACGTTCTCTGCGATGTAAACAAAGCCAAATACCTTCTCAACGCAGAGTCATAAACTCTGCGAAAAAGTTAATACAATTTTGCAAGGACGTGCTACCGAGATAAACTGATGAATGTGTGCTAATATAAAATAAAAGTAAACAATACTTCCCCGTTTAATTCCATGCGTAGTTCAAACGTCAGCTGGCGGTTTTAGGGTTACCGGTGACAGCCGGTACCGAAAATGTTGTTTTTCTTTATATATTTGCAGGAAAACAATAACTCTGCGTATTTATGCAATTATAAGACGTTTACATAAAGAATTACACTCTAATTTAACTTAAATACTAATTAAATCTAATTTGTAAGCACGGAACAAAAATTTTACATGTCACTTGGGCAGTGTTGCCACTTTTTTTTTTCGCAAACCAGAGGGCCAATCCTACTAATAAAAAAAAAAAATGTACATGTCCGGGCGGAGTGAGACACACACACACACACTATTCTAATCTATACTATAATATTATAAAGCAGAAGAGTTTGTTTGTTTGGTTGGTTGAACGCGCTAATATCAGGAACTCCTGGTCCGATTTGAAAAATTCTTTCAGTGTTAGATAGCCCATTAATCGAGGAAGGCTATAGGCTATATAACATTATGCTTAGACAAATAGGAGCTGAGCATTAAAGGAAAATGTAACGCAGACGAAGTTGCGCGGGTCAGCTAGCATGTATATAAAATTCTTCCGCGACTGAGTGAATGACTGACAGACAACGCACAGCTAAAACTACTGGTCGTAGGAAACTGCACATAGGGTCCTTGGAGAGTTTAGCTCTAAGAAAGAGTTTCCCGAAATTCCTACGGGAACGGGAAAAATTGGGATATGCGCATACGAAGTCGCGTGCAAAAGCTAGTAAATTTATAAAGTTATGTCTAACATGGACATAAAAATGACAATCGGACCAAAACCACGAGGCGTATTTTAATTTTTACACTATCTCAAAGGCAATTTAATTATCTACATTTTCATATACGGCTGTTTTTTTAGAGTCATAGAATAATAAGGAAAGTACAAAAAACTACTGAATTTTGGGTCGCTCGGGCGTGAAACAGTTGCGTGTTTTGTTCCTTCACGGTCGCAGGCGATGTCGTTATCTTCAACGGCAATATATAATGATGAAAACCACACAATGTGCACTACTGTATTTTTACCTATTCGTGTCCGGATTAGGCAAAGAGGATAGCGAAGAAGTCTTAAGTAGATTAATGAATATTTAATCCCAAGATACTCTAGATACAAACTTTCGTTATTATAGTTATTTTCCAGAAAACCATGAATAACGAAAATGGACTCAAAATAAAAGTTATAAGTTGGTTTCAGTGCACATTTCATGACAGGGTTCTATTGTTCATGATTATGAGAGCAACTATGTAACTCAGCTTAACCCGATTTGCCAGCCTTAATAAAGCTGGCAGGAGGAAAGCAAAGGGCGAGCTGTTTTAAATCATAAACCTTTAACTGGGCATGCATTTAAAACCAAAGACTCAGCGTCGCACAGTGGTCGGAATGGACCTTGGCAAGGATTTTGCAGCGGGCTTCAGTGTCGAGCACTAACCCGTTTGCTATAATTTTCAGATTTATTTAAAACCATGTCCGCTATCACAGGCACCCCACCCTTACCACACGTGAGTCGAAAGCGACACCGCAGGTGACTGTTGTTGTATAATTTACGACATCAATTCCCGAACTCACACGCACCGTGCGTGCGATTTCTCACTGTTTTACGTACAAGGGCTATATACGCCGTTTCACGTTAGATTAAACTGTCGTGAAGTAATGTTTCGGTGGTTTACGTAGAACTATGGCTGGGTTTTCGTAGGAGTCAAGCTAGAATAGTTGTATAGAATGGAGAAACAAGATTCCGGATATTGGTTTTGGATTTTTAGACGTTGTTTTGGGAAAGAAGACGGGGTGCCAAGTGCGGTGATTATTACGGGTTAGTTTGGGAAAAACGACGGGATACTAAGAGTGGTAATTATAGGGGGTTAGTTTGGGAAAGAAAACGGGGTGCCAAGGGTGGTGATTATTGGAGGTTAGTTTGGGAAAGAAGACGGGGTGCTTATGGCGATGAAGATGGAGGTTAATTTGGGAAAGAAGACGGGGTTCCAAGGGCGGTGATTACTGGAGGTTAGTATGGGAACGAAGACGGGGTACCAAGGCCGGTGATTATTGGAGGTTAGTTTGGGAAATAAGACGGGGTGCCTATGGCGGTGAAGATGTAGGTTAATTTGGGAACGAAGACGGGGTACCAAGGCCGGTGATTATTGGAGGTTAGTTTGGGAAATAAGACGGGGTGCCTATGGCGGTGAAGATGGGGGTTGATTTGGGAAAGAAGGCGGGTACCAAGGACGGTGACTATTGGGGGTTAGTTTGGGATGAATACCAATGGGGCCATTGCTATATTAAAGGGTTTCTGCAGATCCGAAAATCAAACCTAGTTAGGTACTGTGACTCCGTGAATACGGAACATGGTGCTAAAATTTCAAGTATTGAGACAACAAAATCAGATGCTTCAGGAACACTTATCGTTCAGACGGCTACCAACGGGAGCTTTCAAAAAGCTACTAAAACAATAGTTTTCTAGACGACACGGTTGGCGCAGTGGTTGAGCGATTGACTGCTGCGCAGCATGTCGCGGGTTCGATTCCCGCACGGAACAAATATTTGTACGACCTACATGTATTTGTTCCGAGTCTGGGTGTTTTTCTATCTATAATATGTATTTACAAAAAAAAATGTATATAAGTAGTTTATCAGCCATCTCGTTACCATAACACAAGCATTAGGTTGCTTAGCTTGGGACTATATGGCGTTGTGTGAAATGTCCAAGGATATTTATTTATTTATTTTTATTTTTATTTATCTTCTTTACTAATTTTATTGGAAATTATTCTAATTTTTTGCGCACGCTCCTAATACAGTTCTATCGACTAATTAATAATATACCAGCTACATGCAACCAAACAGGCTTTACCAGTCACAGTACCTACCTATGATTAATATAGTTATCTGTTATGGCCAATAGTTATTAGATATATGTAGAAAAAAAGTGACATTACATATTGGTTTCTGATGGCCTAGCACGAATATTTTGGACGTAAAGTAACGTAACGTAAAATTTTACCATAGCTACAATACTCGTTTCGCACAACATATTTATTTGAATTAGATACTACATTCATATTTTAAAATGATATAAATTCTGTATGTCCCATAAAATTAAACCAAAATACTATGGGGTTGTAGGTTTTCACGTTCAAATTTCACTTACGTTAACGTTACTATTATACGTCAAAATATTCGTGCTAGCCCCTCAGAAATTATGCTTATTTGTGCACGCAGGGGCACGTATATTTCTGAAACACTCTTGTCTAGTCAAAAAGTTATATCATTTATTGGACACTTTACATTTTATTGTTTTAAATAAACAGTTTATACAACGGCATCAGCATAAGGCGATAAAATTACAGCCCAAACAAATTGCTCACCCACGGAAGCTTACTCTTCATTGTACGCAACGCAAAGCAGTCTGTTTTCCACCTTAAAATAACAGGAAAAGAAAACGATTCTCTATAATCCTCCTCCATTCCTCATTGCCACGCCAGGGGAACGCAATCGGAGGCAATTTCCCCTAATATCGGCCAACCTTTTCTTTATAGACATATCGTTATCCCAGCAATATGTCGGGGCTCGCAATTTGTGCAGGGATTTGGCGATCGGGTTATGACGTCACAGCTCGTCAGGGGTCAAACACATTTGGCATGACATGTGTCAGAGAGTTTTTACAGCGACGTAAAGAAGGGCTAAACGAGCCAAAAGGTTGACGATCCAAGATTTGTTGACGGTTTCATGTAAAAGGTAAAAGATTACTGTGTCATGTTATTGTTAGCTTCAAGCGTTGAATTTATGTATGAGTGATAAAAAAAAGAGCTTGGAAAATTGGTTCCCAACCTGTGGTCCTTTAGAGCTTAAATATGGTCTGTGCAAGGGTTAAAGCCGATGGATGGAGACGGGACAGGACCGCTTGTGGTGGCGGCACTTGGGGCCTATATCCATCTATAAACGATGATTATGATAAAGGTTTAAACCACAAAGTTCCATGTGGATAATGCAAACGGATTTTCTATCAGGTGTGTTGTGTTTTCTGAGACTGTGCTTGTTACTTTTGATTTCAATGAAGATGGCTGCAAGATTTCAATTAATGTTAAAGTTTACTTTTAATTAACACTGTTGTAGTTTTTTTCTGAACTTCTGGTCTTTGCTGAAAAAGAAAAAGAAAAGAAATCAAAGAGCTCTCAAGTCTAAATAGGTTGTGATCCATTGACCGAGAAAAGTTGATGCAGCCACATTGATTTTGAGGTTTTTATATATCAATGCGCAGCCATTAAAAATATGTCAAGCATAAGTACTTGCATGTTTAAGTACAACGAGGAGAAAAATGCTTTTAACTCTTTCAAGGTTGTACGTTTGTGGCTCACTTCTAATTTGAACTGATGATCCCTTCTTATCACCTCAATTGCCTCCGTCCGTGGTCGTGGGTTCAATTCCCACGGGAAGCATACTTTGTAAAGTTGTTTTCCAGTTTGGCTAGGAATTGCAGGCTTGAATCACCTGATTGTCTGATATAAAGATGATTACGTTTTTCGGAAGGCATGTATAAGCCAATGGTCCAGGGCGCCAAATGGCGGTTGTCAAATAAACCATGTCAGAGACCCTTGGGGCGGTATCGACTAGGCTAGACGACACGGTTGGCGCAGTGGTTGAGCGATTGACTGCTGCGCAGCATGTCGCGGGTTCGATTCCCGCACGGAACAAATATTTGTACGACCTACAAGTATTTCTTCCGAGTCTAGGTGTTTTCTATCTATACTATATAATATTATAAAGCAGAAGAGTTTGTTTGTTTGTTTGGTTGAACGCGCTAATCTCAGGAACTACTAGTCCGATTTGAAAAATTCTTTCAGTATTAGATAGCCCATTTATTGAGGAAGGCTATAGGCTATATATCATCACGCTAAGACCAATAGGAGCGGAGCAGTAATGAAAAAAAAAATGTTACGCAGACGACGTTGCACGGGTCAGCTAGTCTATAATATGTAGGGTAACCACTATAGTGATTGTCCAGCATATAGTGATTGCCAACATTAAGAATCAATACGTTTTTTGGCTATTTTTAAAGGGACTGGTATAAATTAAATAACCATAGATGTTACTACTATCTATATAGTAGCATTTTAAATTTCAACATCTGGCAACATTCTATTTTTTAAGTGTCATAACCGATTTCAAAGTAACAGGTGTGCAGCTCGTCAACAAAAAGTAAGTTTCTTGTGATTTTTCTTAAGGACTGTTGTTTCAAAATTGCATTATTTGTTAGGTTTTTCTGTGTAAAGTGTTTTGTGATTAATTTTATTCGATAAATAAGACACTGTAGTGCCTATCTAACTACTTGTTATAACCGTTATTTCTTTCGTAAAGTTTAAAAAGGGGGTGGGCAATCGCTGTACCAAAATTCTAATAATTTTAGTTATTGCCATATCATTATTTAGTTATTGCCACTGACAATAGATACAGCTATTGCCCGGTCAATAGTTGTATATTCATTCTTTGGTATTTTTCTTTGCCAAAGGCGCCAAAATTAAAATATTCTCAAGAAAACCTTCAGAAGGCAATAGCTGAAGTTCAAAATAATGAACAGCAACTGTCTGATCGCCAAATTTCTCAAAAGCACGGTATCCCGAGGTCAACACTTCGGTTTTACAAACGTAACCCGGGCCATAAAACCAGTCTGGGCCCATCGCCAATTCTGACTACAAGCGAAGAATCGCTTATTGAAGATTGGTTAATTACGTCGTTCCATTCAAGATGTATTCCAGAACACCATAAAAGTAACATCCCTGACGATGCTGATATGTTGCTGTTTTTATGTCCTTTTTGTTATAAAATTAATGATTCCGATGATGATTCGACTTCGGATTGCAAAGAATTATATTTAAACGTTCAAAAGGCTAGAAGAGATCTCAAGTTTTAAGTATTTTTATTAAAATAAGACACTAATTAAAAATAACTGCCAGGTGGGCAATAACTGATTATTTTGTATGACAATTGCTATGTTTGCTGGGCAATCACTGTGATTTTAGAGGTTTTGTTTTTGTTGATTTTTTATTATTTTATTTCCAAAGATATAGAAATAAATGACTGATTTTCCTATTAAAAATATAATATAGTTATATAAAAACAACTATTTTACTTGAATTTATTATCAATAAACAAAATAATAAGAAAAAACGACTATCAATTCCTTAACCGGGCAATAACTGTATTGGTTACCCTATGTATTTACAATAAAAAAAAAAAAAAAAAAAAAAAATGTATATAAGTAGTTTATCAGCCATCTCGTTACCATAACACAAGCATTAGGTTGCTTAGCTTGGGATTATAATATGGCGTTGTGTGAAATGTCCAAGGATAATATTATTATTATTATATTATAGGGTGTGTGGGGTCGTTAGACCTTACTGTCCACACCATAAGAAGAAAATCACCTCAGTTATCATAATATCAGCATTCAGGCCTTATCTAAGCTGAAAACAAACAGGTACAGATAGCAGATCAAACGTAGCTAGCGCTAAAGTTAATTAAAGTGCACGCAACAACGCACAATCAACTTCCAATCCGTCAAACTGATATGTGTGAGCTATCAGCATTCTGATGAGATTGTTTGTTTGTGCATGTTTGAATTTTAATGGGGAAGAGGATAACGTGTTTTTTTTATCTATCAGGGATTTAAAGTTCTTACATGATGCAAGAGGTCTAAGAGTTGTGAGAAAAATGAGCTGTTCTCTAGTTATAGCCAAGTTTTGCGAACCCAAAAGTGCTAAACTGTAACTTTTTTCTTCATATTTTTTTTTTTGTAAAATATTTGTTCATATTCAAGAGCTCGTACTTTCAAATCTGATCAAAAATGAAAATAGTCACCGTGTCGATCATCACAACTGTGTTTCTGCTGTTAATGTATTAATGTTAATGGCTGTATCTAAACTGAAATAAACTGGTACAGATAGCAGATCAAACGTAGCTGGCGCTAAAGTTAATTACAGTGCACGCAACAACGCACAATCAACGTCTGATCCGTCTAACTGATCTGTGTGAGCTATCAGCATTCTGATGAGATTGTTTGTTTGTGCATGTTTAAATTTTAATGGGAAAGCGGATAACGTGTTTTTTTATCTATCAGGGATTTAAAGTTCTTATAGGATACAATAAGAAACACCCAGAAGTCGTGAGAAGAACGAGCTGTTTTCTAGTTATAGCCAGTTTTTACGAACCCAAAAGTGCTAAACTGTAAATTTTTCTTCATATTTTTTGTAAAATATTTGTTGATATTCAAGAGCTGGTACTTTCAAATCTGAACAACCATGAAAATAGTCACCGTGTCGATCATCACAACTGTGTTTGTGCTGTTAATGTATTAATGTTAATGGCTTTATCTAAACTGAAATAAACTGGTACAGATAGCAGATCAAACGTAGCTGGTGCTAAAGTTAATTAAAGTGCACGCAACAACGCACAATCAACGTCTGATCCGTCAAACTGATATATGTGAGCTATCAGCATTCTGATGAGATTGTTTGTTTGTGCATGTTTGAATTTTAATGGGAAAGAGTAATACGGGGTGAGTTTTATTTTATGGTGATCTTGTAGTAACTGAAAACTTACATGGAACACCACTAAAACCCCTAAATGATAAATGATATTATTTATTTTGTAAATAGGTTGTAAATAACACTTTTACACGTCAATCTTTTTGGTCATTTTAAACTAGATGAGGCCGGCGTTTCCTAGCTGACTGCTTTGAGAAGAAACACCGAAACAAACTCGGATATCAAAGGCTCTTTTAAAGTACATACAATCGTACTGGTCAAATCATATGAGAACCATGTAAGTTAATGTCACACAAGTTAAAGTACCACACGGGTTTGAATGTGACCTATCCAGACAGTGCAAGATGAACTGATATCACCTCTGAAATATGACCAAGATATCTGGTCAGTACATTTCTATTTGTTTCATTTATCTACTCCTACAACTCTTCCTTCCTTGAATAGGAAGCAGCAAATGAAAACAAAAATGATTTACCGATTTTACGGCAGCTGTCATATTTATGAGTGTTAAAAATATTTGTTTCTTCAATAAATAAGGTGAAATTAACGCCCAAAAGAAATGCAGGTATAGTTTTTTTGTAGTTTAGCTTTATTTAAACAGTACTTAGGGTCTATAAAAACACATCGTAATGTTAAAATAATAAGTTAGTTAGTTAGTTAGTTTAGTAACTTTTTGGAGCCGTACTTTTTATGGTTGCGTGTGATAATTTGCAAAACAATCTTTATCTATACACAACGTCTTATTGCACTTACTGCACTGCCATTTTATACTGTAGCTTTTTAGGGTTATGTTCGTTAGCTCGTGGCTAAATAATAACAGCTGCACAGGTCGATCTTCAAGGTTAAGCAACGCTTACCGAGGTTGGTCTGTGGATGGGTGACCATCTTAACATACCGAGTTTCCTCCGTGCCTCGGAAAGCACGTGAAACTGTTGGTCCTGGCTGTCATTTGGAGATCTTTGGCAGTCGTTACGGATAGTCAGAAGCCAGAAAATCTGACACCAGTCTTGCCAAGGAGTACCGTGTTACCCAGTTAATTGGTTGTGGAGGTCTGGTAGGCAGCCGCTCCACGTAAAATACTGGTATTCAACTGAATCCGGTTTGACTGGAAGCTGACGCCAATATTGTTGGGAAAAGGCTAGGCAGATGATGTTCGATATTTTTTGGCAATCAAGTTTATCTGGCGCCTATCATAGCATCAAAAAACTGATCTACACTAATATTATAAAGAGGAAAACTTTGTTTGTTTGTTTTTTTGTTTGTTTGTTTGTTTGATTGTAATGAATAGGCTCAAAAACTACTGGACCGATTTTAAAAATTCTTTCACCATTCGAAAGCTACATTATCCACGAGTAACATAGGCTATATTTTATTTTGGAAAAAAATAGGGTTCCGTAAGATATTTGGGTTTTTCGGACACAAGATGTAAAAATCAACCAGAAAAGTAACTTATTTTGTGTACGCTGCCTAAACTATAGAAGATAGAACCATACATTGTTCTAATTAATTGTAGATCTTATAAATATCTACAAAAAAGTCCGCGACACACTATACCTATCTATGTCGAGTGAGGCACAACAACCATCTTTTTAATTTAAAAATCTTGATTTTTTTTTGGACTACATTTAAACGCGTTTATTTTACTCATGCTATTAATCTTTATCAAAATAAAGTATTTCATCACTAAGTACAGTTTATGTAGATAATATTTGGTCTTTGAATGATTAAAATCGGACGTTTGGTTTTGAAGTTATGGCGAAATTAAAATATTACGATTTCTGCTGCACGACCCGTTGCGAAGTGGACGTCACCAAGGCGGGGGTGCGCGTGCGGGAGGGGAGTTAAGATCTATTGCTTCCTCCACACTATTCCGAAGTTGCACGAAGCGAAGTGCTCTCCGAAGTTGACCGAAGTCCGAAGTAGGTGTCCACACACCTCGAGCAACTTCGCGAGGAACTCAGTCGCCCGTTCCCCCCGTTCCCCTGACGATAGGCATAATGGATAACGTTCATGTGGCAACTGCCGTTGCAATGTGTACTCTCGCGTAATAAAAATACGTGCGTATTTACTATGGCTGACGCGAACCGAAGTGAGTCGAAGTTACCCGAGTAGTGTGGACAGACGCTTCGTGTTCGAACTTCGAGTCCTTTGACTCGGGCGCAAAAACCGACAACAACTGGAAGTCGCCCGAGGCGAAGCGAAGTTGCACGAGGCGAAGCGAAGTGCCCCTCCACACTATCGTATTCGCTCAACTTCGATCAACTTCGGGAATAATGTGGAGGCTACTTATGAGTAAGGTACCCGCGCGGCTCAGCCGCGAGGTCGGCTCCATAGATAAGTATAAGTACGTCGGCTCCCTACGCAGCGGTCGTGCGCGAAGTCTAATAATTTTCGTGCGATTTTCTTTAGATTTCGTTCTTAAAACTACACCTACGCAAAAGTTCTTCTCAGAGCCAACCAACAGTTCTTTTCAGGGCTAAGCAACAGTTCTTTCCAGGGCTAACCAACAGTTCTTTTCAGGGCTAACCAACAGTTCTTTTCAGGGCTACACAACAGTTCTTTTCAGGGCTAACCAACAGTTCTTTTCAGGGCTACACAACAGTTCTTTTCAGAGCTAGAATATTACACGTTATTAACATTTTCTTAAACATTTGAAAATGCCTAAAGAGAGCCATGTCTCAACTTACTAAACATAGTTCTCAAGCACGGGCAGCAAGAATACGCCGCGCGCCGTATGGGAGAATCTTCACCTGAACGTTCGCAACGCCTTGCACAACAAAATCTGAGAACCTCTGAGTTATAATATTATAAAGCAGAAGTGTTTGTTTGTTTGTTTGGTTGAGCACGCTAATCTCAGGAACTTTCAGTGTTAGATAGCCCATTTATCGAGGAAAGCTATAGGCTATATCATTAAGCTAAGTCAAAAAGGAGCGCAGAATTAATGGAAAATGTGACGCAGACGAAGTTGCGTGGGTCAGCTAGTATAAAATAAAAATAGAAAACAGTTTCCAATTTTCACAATCTACGTGAAAACCTATCCATCTCATATAATTGTTAAGCGATGCATGAAACAGTGTCGGTTAGATTTGGAACGATTGCCAGAACTGAATTTTATAGCCACACACGTCCATAGATCCGTTAAGTCCGGAATTTAAATAAAAAACGGCTTTGACATAAAAAAATAACGGATTACGGATTGATGAATCGATGCTTTATTTCAATCTTTTAATTTAAACATCGGGGCAGATGAATGAGGTTTTATGGCAAATAAATAAAATGCATCGTTCAATTTTGTCCATTCAATTTGAGTGTAATCTGTTTAAGCGACTTTTGGTTTCCGATCAGAATTATATTTACTTTAACAATTGTGGAAATTGGTGTTCACTTCGATTTCGGCTGCATTTTACAAATTAGGTTTTCAATATATCCGCTTTCCCGTTTAATTCAGCTATATCGATAGCCTGACAGTTTAAATGCGGTTGAAAAATAATCCCAACGAAAAATATTTCTACCTAATAAAAAAATGTTGAACTACACTTACTTACTACACATATTAAAGAAACTTATCTAGGGGAGTTGCATATAAAAAAAAAAATATTGAGCGTCCCATGCTTGGCGTCCATTCCTTGCTTTGAAACTAGGTCTATTAGCCGTATGTACTTAATAGACCAAGTTTCAAACGTTGATATCTGAAGACGTAAGAAAAATGAATAAACTCAAGTGGAGCTGAGCAGTAGTGCGGGTTGTAAAGATGTTCTGCCTTAGTGAATCGCACTACTGGTCACAAGGTAAGACGCGATAATAATTGGTGAAATACGGCAGTGATTGGCGTACAAGGATTGGAAGACGACGAAATGTTGGCCGCCCCGCTAGACGATATTGTAGTCATCGCCAGTAAAACCTGAACGAGGCTGACAAAGAAACGTAGGGTTTGGCAGAAGAAAAGAGAGACCTATACTCAGCAAAGGCCAAATTGGACTGTTTCATAAGTATTTTGGAGACTGCGAATGAGTTCATAATCACTCTGTAGCTGTATGTACATAAGCAAATATATTTTGGTTATATCCTAACCGGATGCAGCTGTATATACCGGTGTACCACATGAAGCCACCAAAATAAACAGCGCTTCAACATTATCACAGTTATAATGCTTCATTTATTCGCATATCTGAGCCGAAATCCGTCCCAGTTCTCTACAGTGTGGCCACAGAATAGATATGAACAGAAGGTCTGCTCCAAACAAGTCAAAACGAACGCACACACAGTGATGCACACACAGTCACGCTTCATGCTTACTTCTGTAATTTGAAATCGGGTATTTTGCGGGTCTGTGGCTGTTTTTTAATTATTTTTTTGAAGCTTTTCACAAAGCACTGTGCGCTGATTCGTGGACGTGGCAATTACGCTGACCTTAACTTTTGGCTTATTGGACGATTCGCACGAATTTAACTCGCACAAAACGTGCGAATCGACTCCTTTAAAACATATTATTTTTTCTGTAGTCGATTCGCACGAATTTCATTTATTGGCGTGCGAATCGACACCCTCACAAATATGTAGTAGGCTATTCGCACACATATTGTTTTTTATGAAATGCAGTTAAGATAAAGTACATTGACTGCCATAGCCATAGTTAGACTTGCGACGAGTGAACTATGGCACTCACTGACACCCTTGTTTTACAAGGAAAGGTTAGAAAATGTCCGTCTGTAGCAGTGGCTACCGGGGCGTCTCGGTTCACGCAACAAAATGTCGCTATTTTAAATTTTATTTAATCACTAGATTATTGGTTTATTATTTCATGACGACTTTTATTCTGCTCCGGTTGCATGTAGAGTTTACCTGTAAGAGATTGCTACACTTTATTCGAATTTGTTGCTTCTGTGTCATTTGCTTATGTTAGTGTATAGAATTGTTGGTGAACCAAAAATAAATAAATAAATATTATCCTGTCAAAGCTGCGGCTACTGAAAATCAGAGCTATGGATGGCTCTGTCTCGCACAGTTCCTGCATAAGGCTGCATTTCCAACAGTCGCTTCATTAACCAAGCTTCGCTCAGCGCACGCGACTCTATTCGTTCTTAAATCCCTCGCTAAGCATCTTCGCACATCTCTGGTGGAAACGCAGCCTTATCCTGAGCTATGCATGGCTGTCTTCCACGTTAGGGACGTATATTGTCGAAATCTGTTTTCTTCACTAATTTTATATATTTTTTATGGCTTTATTTATAGTTGGCACAAATCGATTCTTTTCTTTTAATCGAAGCTGGCCTTCTGTACCTATTTATTTATGTTGTGGTCCGATATAATAACGGTAACACACAGAGTTTCATCAGCGCCCACATAAATATTCTTTATTATCGTCCCCTGAAGCGAGATCCGGACAAATGACGGACAACTAGGACACATTCATGATTTGCGACATTCACGGTTTGGGAAATTCAGTTTCGGTACATTTACATGCTTCGGCTGTGTTTATGGTGATTATGTGTCGAAGGTTTTCGTTTGCGGTGACCATTCAAATGTCGTTATTTTAATAGAGGTTTTTGTTATTGCGTTCATTTTTTTTTCAAACTACTCTGGTTGAAAAGATAGTAACTTCAACTTCTTCAATACAGCAAATCATCCTTTAGTAGTATGATTCTTATTGCAGGAATGAATGACATTGCTGGCTATTGTGAACCGCTCCTTCCTTATTTTTTTAAAAATCCAATTACGAAAAACACTTTTAAAAGTAAATTCAAGCCGTATGAGCTTTATACCACAAAATAATAGTTCCAGGCTTTTCCAAGATGTTGTTGGGGCTGCCGTGATGCTGTTTAGTATGTTCATGGAGGCACGGATTGATGGTTTTTATGCAATCATGAGAAAGCGAAAGGCCTCCATTTTGCACCGTATCCGAGTAAGCTCCAACAGCATTCTAAAAGTAACAGCGGACCAACTTGACGGTCCTTTTCATAGATACTGGGTAGCACTCTATGTGTCTATTTGATCGAGTGTTGATTTGTGTGTGTTTTTAATTTTGAGTTTTACTAACATAGTTTTAAGTAGGTACTTACTAACACAGTTATGGATGGTCAAATTATCTGAAATAAAGTATAATTAATTATTAATAATAAATAATAATTTTCCTAAAACCCTCTCGAATCTTCCAAAATATGCTTTAAACCACTTTCATATCATCTACGCCCCGGTCCCTGACAACAAAGTGACTCGAGAGCACACCTCGTGATTTACTGCACTACTGTATTACTTCCCACACTTTAGCTCCTATAAAACTGTCAACTGTTGAGGGCAGGACTTAACTCCTAAAAGGATTTCACGGTTAGTTGGTTGATTTATTGTAAGGATGTGTGTAAGGTGGCTTAAAAATATCCATAACAAGGGATTTGGTAGTCCCTATAGTATATAGGTACAATCCCACCAAACACTTCTCGCGACGTTTTTACGACGGATGGTACGCGCATATCCCGTTTTGTCTGCTCTCGTATAGTCTATAGTCTTCCTCATGAATGTGGCTATCACATACAAAAGAATTTTCCAAATGCGACTGGTATTTTTAGAGCTCTAACTCTTCACCTTTTTTATTATGCAATGGGCTTGCTTTTAAGCACAATCACACCTGATGGAAAGCGATGGATGACGTCCATGACAGAGTGAGCTTGCCCAGAAGTTGCCTGCACCTTTATTATATAACTAGCTTCAGAACATACTCCTAGAGATCCTACCTCCTCCCTTGTGTTATTCCAGAATATTGTTAGGCACCAGAATTAATACAGGGAGAATTTGTACATTAGTTGAGTCACGCTCTTTTCAGACATTTCTATGCTAGAACTTTCTTGAGTTTTTGACACCTGGTCAGTCGGGACCGGAATGTACCCGAACTTTTTAGATGTTTTCCATATTCGAAGGTTCTGGAAATAACTGTCGGACTATATAAGGTGCGCATCGCTCGTGACTGGGTCAGTATTAATTGGCGATATAAGCGATAACTTCGGAAGCCATTTTCAACTGTGAATTAAGTGAAGTGAAGTGTTCAGCAGTGCGATTGTGTGTTGTAATTAGTTTGTTTAAAGTGATAATTACTGTTTTAAATTAATGTGCAATTTTTTTGGTGATTTAATCGGCTGTTTTTATTGTCATAAACCCCAAGCTCGTAACACTATAATCTACCTCTGTACTAAATTTCATGAAGATCCTTTCAGGCGTTTTGACGTGAAAGAGTAACAAACATCCATCAATCCATCCATCTATCCTCATAAACTTTCGCATTTATAGTATCAGTAGTAAGTAGGACTACTAGAACTCAGCCCACATTAGTTTAGTATTTTCCTTTACGAAATTGAAAACCCCCTGCAATACCCGTATCCTAACTACCTACCTGTTAAGACAATGAGTCCAGCAGGGAATTCCACATCTTTGCTGTGCGCACAATGATATTTGCCAATCTCGGGGGACCAATGACGCCTGTCCACCAACAAAATCATCTAACAGTTTATCGATGTCTAAAACAAAACTATAAATTTACTCGCAGTGTATGAGTCGGTCATAAATCTCCTGCGGCCACAGCCAACGTTATCGGTACCTGTATGTTATGTATCCCTGTTTCCATTCCATTGCAGCATTTGTTAGATAATACCGTGCACGGTATGTAGCAATGCGGCAATGGAATGTGCTGTAGCGATGTTTTCGTGTAGGATTTTGTGGTTGGGTGGTTAAAATGGAGCATGGGTCCGTAGTACTTATTACACACTGTCTCTGCGATTCTGCACATTTGTGTGAGTACCTTATTAATTTTCCAGAATGATCATTGTAGTTGAGAGCTTCTGGCCAAATAATAACAGCCGCACGAATTTCAATGTTAAGCTACGCTTGCCGAAGTCGGTTTGTGGGTATATTTGTAAAAGGAAATTGGCAGACGCCGTAAGATTGTAAAATGTCGCGTAAAATTGGAAACTATTTTTTCTTAATAAGACACGGATGTATTGGAATCCATTTTTTGATGGGACATGTTATATATAAAACAGTTTATTCATAATATTTCGAGAAATACTAATCTAATCAAGATTTATTACAAATTACGGAGTCTGCTACATTCCGGTGACATTGTCATTAGATACTGAGACTCCTCGAAATACACGTTAAAACGTTGATTCCAGATGTTTGATACCTGTAACAAAAAAAAAAGCCAAAAATCTGGTGATTTAATACGCCGTCACGTCACGGCTACGTCCAGGCCACGTCCCGGCCAAGTCGAAATAACATCTCGTCGATACTGTCAAAACTCACCAAACTGCTTTGAGGTATTTTTGGCAGTTTGCGACAGCGACGCGAATGCGAGCTTTCCTTAATAAATCGAATATAGCCCCTCTGATCGTATGCTAACGAGGTGAAAAACCAATTTCCTTAAACAATACAGGCTTCTGGCCGTTGACAGCATTGAGTAGTACTCGAACAAAATAGAAAAACGAAATTAATAATAACGCGAACAAAACGCCTGAAAATTAATTTGATTCGGAGCCTCCTATTATTTAATTGGGGAACAAATGACTTCGAACTGGGGAATGAAGGGATGTTTTGCGTCCCCGGCGAAGTACGTCAGAGTATGAAAAATGAGGGTTATGTCGCTTTTGCGCTGACAACCTTATTTGTGTCAGTAGTTTTTGGGTTTCAGAGATAGTTATGAAGTATTTTTTTTTTTTATGTGAAACGGGGAAACTCTTGGCCCAAATCTCACCTGATGGAAAGTGATGATTAGGCCGAAGATGGAAGCGAGTTTCACCCGGAATCCTCTTACAGAGAGGAACTGGCTATCATACCTCTAACTGCCGGAACACAACAATGCTGTTAACATTGTTGTTATGGCGACAGACTTAGACATGTTGGTGGTAGCTTGCCAGGCGGACTTAGAACAAGTCCTACCACCAACCAAACCGAGCAATAAATTTGCCCCCGCTGGGAATCGAACCCGGGACCTCTGGGTCTGAATCAGGTGGTATAACCACTAGACCACGGAGGCGGTTAGTGTCTCCTGTTTTGCACCACCCGGGGACCACGTGTAGGGATTCGCTGAAGGGTATTCTCCTACGGACGCGGGTGACTCGGCCCCCAAACGAGTATGAAGCAACTGGTAGAAGGTATTAGCTGATACTAAAATAGTAGTTCCATTTTATTTCCCTAACTTAGATTACCTATTTGGAACCGGATTTTTATTCGGATTGAAATGAAGGGCCAAGCAGGTCAAAAAGGAAAAAAAAAGAAAAAAAAAAGAACGTGTTGGTTTGTAAAACTCGCGTTAGGTACCAACTTCTATTGGTTGAATGAAATTTCATCAGCTTATCGCTTCTCTCGCCTTGATTTTAATTTGTGATACGTGGATATTATTGTCCCGTTAGTGTTTTAATAAATAATTTAACCAATACTCCTCACACTACTGCGCAGTTTCAATAGATTCTAATGAAAGAGTTACAAGATAAAGATGAAGTGGCATTCAAGCAGTAATAAAAATAAATTGATAAATACAATTGAATAGCTTTTGCCCGCGACTTTGTACTTCTGCCGGTCGATTCTGTTGACATTTTAACGTGATCGCTTAGGTGGAATGAAGGACAAGTGAGCTGTCAAACCATACAAACAAGATGGCATAACAGCTCAATTGTCGTTCACTCAACCTAAGTGTTCACTTCGACATGTTTACAGAATCGCACTGCTGTTCCCGTAGTGTTTACACTCTCCAATGAACGTTCATGCCAAAAGAGATGTTCCAAAATGTATGGAGCCTGGGCCAAGTCCTCGTACACTATACTAAAAAATAGGGAAATACATTAAAAACAGATCTCAACTGTCCAATTTCTTTAAAATCGCTTTGTTTTTGGTTACAAGAAATTACTCTTGAAATTGCAACACACAACAAAACCCTTCATGGCGGTAAGCTATCATTTTGATTGATTTTTTCCTCCTGCGGAAGTTGAAGGTTGACAATAGTTACTACTCTATGATAGTGACCGAAGTGACACAATGACGGTAATCTGTCAATGTCTTAAGCACAGTAGTAGTAACTTATAAATCAGTGAGCCGCCATGTTGAAAATCGATAAAAATAGTGAAAAAATATCAACGAACTACCACAAAGTATACATTTAATTGAATTATCTGTATTTTTCCTGAATTCTATGGATTTTTTTCCCTTTTTTTTGAGGTAGTGTACATAGGATTTGGTTCATTTTGGAACATCTCCTTTCAACTATCTACGATCAGAAGTTTTGGCTGTGTGTTATCTGTTAGTCACTCAATCGCATACATTGATTGACGACGTACCATTACGGTAGCGTATCGAATTCCATAATTTTTGGACTCATTGTTGATTATTGATCGTTATTGTGTGGTGGCAATAATAAAAATAACTTGAAAATTGAGTATTCCTTCTCATTCTATAATACTATAAAGCTGAAGAGATTGTTTGTTTGCTGGAACGCACTATTCCCAGAAACTACTGGTCCGATTTGAAAAATTATTTAGTTAGTTAGTTAGCCCATTTATCGAGGAAGGCTATCTAAGGCTATATATCGTTACGCTAAGACAAATAGGAGCGAAACATTAGTGGAAAATGTGACGCAGACGAAGTTGCGTGGGTCAGCTAGTCAATTCCGGGTCTGGCTGTTTGTGTATGTGACTTTGTATGTTTGCAAACGCACTCACAATACAGGAAAATTCAAAGTATATATGTTTTATAAAAAAATAAGAAAGAAAGAAGAATTATATTAGTCTAAAAATATACAATCAATTACTTTATAATTACTTTGAAGAGTAAATATACACCAAGAATTCTTAGAAATAAAAGCAGAAGCTCTTAATTAAACTTCACAGGTTGCTAAATAAACACAAATAAGAAAAATAATATGTTCCAATAATTAACAGTTACTTTAAAATTATCGGTAATTCCCTTTAACAAGGTCCCTTTTCTCAATTCTTAATTACTTCATTAGAGAAAATAATTAGTTTGTTTTTCGGATTTCCTGTTTTGATAAAACATTCCTGTTTTGTTCGTGATAGGTAAGTAAATAAAAAAAAAACATTATCAGAAAGTAATTAATACAAGATAATACAGTCAGACAGACATTGGGTTTTAAAATATAATTATAGTAAACTAGCTGACCCACGCAACTTCGTCTGCGTCACATTTTCCATTTATGCTCGGCTCCTTTTAGTCTTAGCGTGATGATATATAGCCTAAAGCCTTTCTCGATAAATGGGCTATCTAATACTGAAAGAATTTTTCAAATCGGACCAGTAGTTCCTAGGATTACCCCCTACATACAAACTTATAAACTTACAAACAAATGTTACCTCTTTATAATATTAGTATAGATGAATCTTTATTAATACGTACGCTGTACCTACTAATTTGAACGCGCTACACTCAGGTTCGAATTAAAAATTATTTTCTTGTTGCCCATTTTCGAGGAAGGCTATATAATATCACGCTACGACGGACGACCTATAGGAGCGGAGTAGTTAGTGGGGTTGGCTACGAAAGATTTCAAAAGTTCGTCCCTGCGTACGGTCAGACAAAAAGTCACGCACGATTAACTTTTACATATCGAATAGTTCCTCAAACGATACTTTCCATTGTTTTCCCGAAGACATTATTTGTTCGGAACAGTTGGCAAAAATAGGTCCGGCTGTCGATGACTTTATGTTTTATTGTATTTGTCGGGTTATCTTCTTTATATCCGTAAAATAATAATGTTTTTGCTGAAGTTACAGAAAAGTAAAGGAGTTTGGTACACAGTCATGTTGTTTTCTTGCTTGAAATCTCTGCTTTTTATTTATGTGGAAAGTTTCGATAAAAATATGGCGTCTGAGTCAAAAAATGGTCTTGTAAAAACATCAGAGGGCCAAGTCTACTATTTTTAAACAACACGTTCGTTTTCGTATGTCAGTCGCAATCTGTGAAAAATTTATAGAAATTGAGGCTGTTTTGACAGATTGCGATTGAGATGCGTATGCCAAAGTCGACACTGGCAGAATAGTTGGAACCGGATCAGTTGCCATGAAGAGAAAAAAAAAAGTTGCTTAAAAACTAGACGAATTGGCATTCAGTCGAAAAGGAAGACAAGTGAAATTCTATCCGCGGCGGTAGCGTAGCGTAGGCATTTGTTAAAACGTCAAAAATGAAAGGCATTTATTTACAAACGCTGTCGAAATGCTATGTGATCAATTCATCTTGGTATTTCGACAATGACATTCAATGATAGATGGCACTTTGTTTAGATTCAAAACCTAAAAACCAGCGAGTACTTTTCGATATAAAACATTTAATCATCATAATTTTCTTGCCCTCATCCCAATTTTGATGGATTTTTCGTTTGAGGAGACTACTTCCGTACTTCTTGATAAGTAGTCATCGCCAAAAGACGTCTACTGCTGGATATAGGCCCAAGATTCAAAGCGTTTATTTCAAATAAACCATTTACAGGCACTTTTGAATAATAAGCTGCAGATATTTGTGATAAAAGTAACTATCGTTCCATCTCCCTAGCAAAAATTCTGGCGAAGGGAATAGATAGTCTGATTAACAGGCATTTAAGAAGGAACCTGAACCTACATCATGTGGCAGTTTGGTTTCCAACCTGGCCTTTCCACAGAGAGTGCTATTCTCTATATGAAGAACACGGTTGGGTATTATTTGGATCGTGTGTTTATGCAAAGCCGATCTAGTTTGTAATGAGGTCCTGTGGGATAAACTATGTAAACAAAATGTAGAACTAATGTGTGTGTAAGTGGAAATTATTATACTATTTATAAAAAAATCGATTAAATTAGTTTAAATGAAATTATTGCAATAAAGACTAAAATTGATATTCCTTGAGTAGATTGTATTGAAAACAACAATAAAAATCATAAAACATCAATGAAAATAATAAAGAAACAGTGACCAGTTTCCAAATACAGATTGTTAAATCAATAAACGTAACATTGATTCAACAATATTAAAAATAATACAAGTAATTATACAAACATTTAAACAATAATTATTTTAGGTATATCACAGGCAGGAGTCGACCACAAATCAATCACTAATCATTATTTTTTTCAGGTTCCCACATTGATGGAGTCGCTGTCAGTAATATAAGCTATTCAGATGACATGGTGCTTTTGAGCCCGTCAATTGAGGACCTTCGTCAACTAATGAAAAGTGCTTTGTGAACGGTATGCCGCGATTCATGGTCAAAAGTATAATGCTGCGAGTGTAACTTTGTTTTTTGGTCTTGGTGATAAAACCCCTCAAATGAAGGCTCATCATGCCTTCACCTATTTTTCTGAATGGTTCTCCTCTACAGAATGAAAAAGGTGAAATATCGGGGGCACATTATCACCGATGATCTAAGGGATGACGAGGACATTGAACGTAAACGCTGAGCGCTGGCGGTCCGGGGTAATATGTTGGCTCGCAGGTTTGCTCGTTGCTCAGCTAAAGTGAAGTTAGCGCTATTCAAAGCATATTGCTACACGAGCAGCCTGTGGGTTAATTATACTCAAAGGGTTTACAGCGCTCTGCGGGTACAATATATAATGATGTTTTCAGGTCGTTGTTGCGGTTGCCGCGGTTCTGCAGTGCGTCTGCGATGTTTGCCGAAACGCGTACGGATGAATTTAACGCAAAAAAAAAAACTGAATGGTTTCAACATATTTTTTCCTTTAACTCAAATCGACACGAATATTTCAAATCGATATATCCTTTTCCATCTATCTATCTATACTTATAATAAATCTGTAGAGAGGTCAATTCTGTACATGAAATATATCTCCAAAATAACTATCAGGGGGTGATTAGGGATCGATACTGATGCCAAAAATGCAATCAGTACAATTTTTGTCTGTCTGTCTGTCTGTCTGTCTGTCTGTCTGTCTGTCTGTCTGTCTGTCTGTCTGTCTGTATAACCGTTATAGAAACAAAAACTACTCGATGGATTTTAACGAAACTTGGTACAATTATTATTCATACTCCTGAGCAGGTTATAGTATACTTTTCATCACGCTACAATCAATAGGAGCAGAGCAGTGAAGGGAAATGTTGGGAAAACGGGAGAAGTTACTCCATTTTTTAAGCTTCCGTCACGTGTGCAACCTTAACGGTGAAAGCTACACAGAAATCATGTATGACGGAAATGTTCTCCTTAAAATTATATAAAAAATATCCAACGACAGCATATGTCTATCTTTTATGTTTGACGAACAATAACACGTGTAACTCCCGATAGCTTAGCAGTTCGAAGCTTTCTGATTATATTTGTCTACTCTTACGTTTATAAAACTGTCAGTCGTCCCTAATTAAAGTTATATTAACTATTCCATAAAAAGAGTCATAGAAATCGGTATAGAAACACCAAAGTTTTAAATGAAATACGCTAATAATAAGCCAAGGTCGCGAACGCATTATAGGCTAGCGAGTAGCTTCGTAAAACGCCTTACGACATGCGACAGTTTGCAATATCCACACTAATAATATAAAGAGGAAAACTTTGTCTGTATGTTTGTTTGTTTGATTGTAATGAATAGGCTCAAAAACTACTGGACCGATTTTAAATATTCTTTCAAGTTTCACCATTTGAAAGCTACATTATCCACAAGTAACATAGGCTATATTTTATTTTGGAAAAAATAGGGTTCCGTAAGATATTTGGGTTTTTCGGACACAAGGTGTAAAAATCAACCAGAAAAGTTACTTATTTTGCGTACGCTGCCTAAACTATAAAAGATAGAACCATAAATTGTTCTAATTAATTGTAGGTCTTATAAATATCTACAAAAAAGTCCGCGACACACTGTACCTATCTATGTAGAGTGAGGCACAACAACCATTTTTTTATTTTAAAATCTTGATTTTTTTTTTACTACATTTAAACGCGTTTTTTTACTTATGCTATTAATCCGTATCAAAATAAAGTATTTCATCACTAAGTACAGTTTATGTAGATAATATTTGGTCTTTGAATGATTAAAATCGGACGTTTGGTTTTGAAGTTATGGCGAAATAAAAATATTACGATTTCTGCTGTTATTTAATATAATAAATGCGAAAGTTTGTGAGTTTGTGTGTAAGTTTGTTACTCAATCACGTCAAAACGGCTGAAGGGATCGGGGTGAAATTTGGAACAGGGATAGATTATGGTCTGAAATAACACAAAGGCTATTTTATCCCACGGGAACGCGTACGAAGTCGCGGGCAGAAGCTAGTTTCCAATATTTGTATTAGAAAATAAATCCGTTTTGTCTTTGTTTTCAATATCATGTTTTATCAACACAATCTGTTCTGTTTAATTAAATTCAAACATTTGTTACTGGCAGCTTACACGAGCGAGAGTGTGAATATTATATCTGAAAATTATTCTAGTTATTTTCTTTTTTTTATTTAGTTTTGTTTAAAATTCTGATTGCTTAGAATAAAAATAAATGGTCATTATTTTCGGTCATTGACTTAAGGTTCGAAATCGATTTTCAGGTCTGTCGTTGACGGCAAAGGTGTTTTAAGTAAAGAAATAGAACAGAAGGGTGAAAAAAAATGTTTCTTGAAAAGGCGTTCCTTATTTTAACTCCAACTCCCCCAGATTCCATAACTCATCCGTACTTAACTTTGGGGAAACTTGTTGAAGTAGGTACTTATTTAAAAAAACACGCACGTACCCATTAAAAGTTGTGAACAAAACTTGCCCATTTAAATAAAAGCTGTTTGCAAAGTTCTAGAGCTGATAAAAATTCAGTCTGTGTAGCGGATTTCATTTGTTACTTGGTAATAGGTTTCTAGTCTTTGAAATACTTTGTAGGGAGTTTCAGAGTCACTGTCTCTTTCTTCTTGTTGTTAATGGACCATGGCTTTGACTATTCGTTTGGACTTTTCTAGGTATCGAGGTTTACAACGTTTACACGTTTACACAGAATGAACGCAATATCCGAAAATTCATTGTACTTTAATTCATAAAGTCACCACGGCCCTGGACTGGAGCACAAAGGGTTTAAGAGAGGAACAAGGATGAGTTTTAGTCAGTAGGATCTATATGAACAAGGTCTATCCTACAAAAGTCCTGCATCAATTGGGGGTTGCCCTTTTACGCCTTCCAAAGTACCGGGAGCTCAGAGTCCCGAGAACGTTGTAAATAATAAATAGGTATCTAGAATCAAACACCCAATAAGGTATTCAACCATAATGTTACTGCACATTAGTGCTCTAAATAACCATTAAATTCTCATATCCCAAATTAAAATACCTCGACCCAGCATCTGCGCTCATGTTCAACAGGACGTCGTTCTGGCAATCAATACAAATCAATAGCAATTTCACGCCTGTAGCGAACCAGTCTGCGATCCATTTAAACTTCGAACGTTAGGAAGCCGTTTTAAAACGAATATAAAAAGATTTAAACACAATTCGGAAAAACATCAAGCCTTTATGGATCTCTAAAATAATGTTTGGGTTTGTGGGTGTCCTTTGTTTGATACGGTACGTCATTATGTATATCTTAAACGGCGAATTTTTACTAACATTTTTTTTTCTTATGAATAGGGTCGCGTTTGACCACAATCTCACCTGATGGAAATTGATTACATTTTTTTTTTTTACTTGAAATGGTTTTGCTCTAGGTCAGAGATGACAGAGACAAAGACTACGATAGAGCGAGCTTACCCAGAAGTAGCCTGTTCACTCTAACTTTGAATAGATTAGGGTTGTAAGCATTCGGAAGTAACCTGTTCGCTCTTGAGTTAAAGACCCCCAGGTTGTAGTTTCAGGAAACAGACTCTGCCAGGGATTCCCACTCCTTAGCTTTGCTTTAAGTTCTTTTAAATCCAACTAAAGGTTACCTTTAAATGATCGCTATAACGATAAGGTCGCTAAAGCATTTCAATGTAATGTTTTCATTCCATCTTTTTTCTGACGTCTATATGGTGTTATGGTGTAGATAATCAAGAGTATTCTATGCTACGTCAAAAGTTTCATAAAATAGAATAAAAACGATAATATCCAAGGTGTTTGGAAAAACAAAATGCCTTATATTAAATCCATAATTTCAAAATCAAATCTCATTTAAACTGTGAAGGCATGAGCAAATATTTCCCGATTTTACCAAATTATATGAAACAAATTCTTGTGATAAATTCTGGAGTAAACAAATATTTAGATGAGACACCTTGATTGCCCGTTTGATGTTTAAATGCTTATTAAATGTCAACAAAATTAATACGACAGCGAAGTCACGCGTAAGCAATTAAATGTTGTAGATGTTTTTTTAATTACCTGTTTTTTTACAAGAAAAACAGGAGTTAAACATTTTGGCTAGCCTTTTCGCTTGGCGTCGGCTTTCAGAACAAGCGTATGCAGCTGTTTATTTACTGAGGACCTCTGCCAATGACCTCCTCGTAACGACTGTCAGAGATCAACAAATGACCACCAAGAACAACGGCTGAATTGCTTTCCGAAGCATGGAGTGATCTCGGTTTGTACCTTATGGATGGTCCTCAATCTACCAACCAACCTCGGCAAGCGTAACTTAGCCGTGAAGATTTTATTTTTTTTTATTTTATTTTACTTTATTGGGACATAAAACAGTTACACATTACAATATAATTGTTACAGAATAACATTAAAAACTAGGTAAACATGTAACCCACACCAATGTCCGCAGAATAATGGTATACAGCATACATTTTAGCGTGCGTTGATATTGTAAGAAAGTAGGTAAGAAGTACTCGTACGTATTTATAATGGGTATAAAATGGCTATTCTATTCTAAAGATTCAATAGCCATCTTTTTGAATTTATGGTGTGAAAGTGCGAAAATATCCAAATTAATAAATTTGGTGTTATACGTATCTACAATGAGTCGTAGAGGCGCCCGTGCACCAGCGTGAGTTCTGCACCTCGCGGTATAGAAAAGCCGGGGCTCACGCACCTCTCGGCGCATAACGGTTCTGGGTACAATGTAACATAGGTTATTGGTAATATCTGGACAATCGAACCTGTTATTACACAGACCATGAAGCATCATGGCCATCAGTAGGCTGCGTCTTGACTCCAAGCTTTGAAGTTTGTAAAGCTTCAATAGTTGAGCATATGGTAATTTAGACTTAGTGCATCTGTAGTGCATAGCACGTAAATATTTTTTTTGAACCATTTCAATTCTTTTTATATAAATACCAAAAATGGGACTCCAAACCGGTACTGCGAATTCTAATTGAGAACGGACCAGAGCTTTGTATAGAAGTAAAAAAGTAGTGGGTCTTTTGAAATCGTTTGAAGAACGCATGACGAAGCCAAACATACGATACGCCTTATTGACGATATTGTCAATATGAAGATTGAAATGCAATTTTGAGTCCATCTCGACACCGAGGTCACGAATATGGTCAACTTTTCGTAGACTGACACCATGTAGACTATAATCAAATCTTATAATGTTTTTGTTTTTTGTAAAAGTGATTGCATTGCATTTAGGTAAGCTAAGCTGGAGCTTGTTATATGAACAATATCGAGAAAGTCTGTCAAGGTCCTCCTGCAAAAGCAGGCAATCCTGTGTGCTTGTACACGACTTATAAATTTTGATGTCATCGGCGTACATTAGAAATCTGGAATGTGTGAAGCAGTTCTTAATGTCATTGACAAACAAAATAAAGAGCAAGAGCCCCATTATTGACCCCTGGGGCACACCGGAAGTGACAATGATTGAACATGATTGGTAACCATTTATGACTATCTTTTGCGATCTATTGTGTATATACGCCATGAACCATCGTAACAAATTGCCGCGTATTCCGTTATAAGCGATTTTATCTAAGAGCAGTTTGTGATCCACCTTGTCAAAAGCCTTCTGAAAGTCCGTGTACACAGCGTCAACTTGAACTTTTTCATCCATACTCTTAAATAAAAAATCAGTGAACAACATGAGATTGGTGTTCGTCGAACGACGTTTAACAAACCCATGCTGTTCACCAATAATGAGGTTGTGAATGTGAGAATATACTTCACTATGTACAAGACTCTCGAATAGCTTCGACAAGGTGGAAAGTATAGAGATAGGGCGATAATTTTGTATATTATTTTTATCGCCACTCTTGAACACCGGTGTGATATTTGCCCGTTTCCAAATATCAGGAAAGGTGCCTTCTCGTAAACATTTATTAAATATAAGATGAAGTGGAAATACTATAGTTTCAGCGGTACTCTTTATGAAGACTGGTGGCAAGTTATCGGGACCAGAGCCCTTGCTTAAGTCTAACTGCATTATCGCTTTATGTATAACATCTGCTGTTAAGTAAATATCAGAAATACAAGGCGCATTATCTGCATATTCATTAGCTGGCTGCCACATCAGGGGGTTAAAATTCGTGGGTTCATAAACAGAGGTGAAAAAATTGGAGAACATGTTACATATTTCAGTTGGATTATTTGATTTAAGATTTTCAAGAAACATATTCCCTGGAATTTCCGCTTTGCCCTTCCTATTTGAAACGTAAGTCCAAAAATGCTTGATGCTAAGTGGAACACTATCTTCAACCGATTTCATGTATTTTTCAAAACAGTTGTCACATTCAGTTTTAAAACGTTTACGGTGGGTAGAAAAACTTTCGTAATCCGATGCATTACCATAAGTTTTCCATTTTAGCCACGCATTTTCTTTATTTTTGAAAATACGGATAAGTGAAGGAGAAAACCATACAGGAAAACGCGAATTCCTGAGACGCGATAGCGGTATATGCCTTTTAATTATACTGTAGATTTGATCGTAAAACACATTAACGGATTGCTCAGCAGAAAGGCAGTAAAACAATTGATTCCAGTCCAATGTACTCAACTCTTCATTGATAATTTCATAGTTAGCTTTAAAAAAATTGTGTCTTGTGGATAAGTGACGTTTCATTGGAATAAATTTTGTATTAAGTGAAGTTAACATCGTGAAAGGCGGATGGTGAACATCGATCGGTAGAAGTGGTGTACATGTTTTAGACTCACAGTCAACGTTAGACATAAACAAGTCCAGTATACGTCCTAGGTTATTCCTCAGCGTGTTATATTGAAAAATATTAGTTAGGGAAATAAAATTGCATAGATGACAGCTCACATTATCGGTCGGTTGTGGAACAACATATTTACATCCAATACGATCTAGCCAGTTAATGCCCGGTAAATTATAATCACCTGTTATATAGAATGTGTCGGTACTCGCAGTATTAATCACGTCCAGCAATTTATCTAAGTGTGATGTGTACAAGTTATCAGGAGAACGCGGCGGTATGTAAGCAGCACTTATAATATGGCGCTTTGTAGGATGCGACCCCGGCAGCTGGACCAAGACGTGTTCAATATCAGCGTGATAAGGGCTCGTCAAGATGCTAGTTGGTCGTAAAGTACGTAGAACGGCTATCAATACCCCGCCACCATCACGTTTCCCCGTGGTGCAGCGGTCGCGGTCGCATCTAAATACTAAATATCGATCATCAATAAACTCATCGTCAGATATACTTGCAATAAGCCAGGTCTCTGTAAGAATGATTACGTCATAAGAAAAAGATAAGATATTCATAAATAATGTATCTAATTTGGTTCGCAGTCCTCGACAATTTTGGTAATAAACCGTTAAATTATAATTATCCATTTAGATAACAAAAAATGTAAAAAAATGCTATCAAAACAAAGCTTGGAGTCAAGTTCAGTTCCAAATTCTATTGTAAACAAATTATAACAAATGACACAGATATGGTTAACACGGAATGAAAATAATACATTCAAAAATTGCGTGGTTAATTGGTTAATATGTAGGTAAGATGGAAAAATAATGGTTCTATCTATTTTATGGTAAGCATGACAGTGTAAGGTAGAAGGAAAAATAAATATGAAGTTAACAATGACTACCAGAATTAGGCAATGTTTACAACTAATCAACACAACAAAACACATATATGTATTAGATTTTAAGTACGTGTAACAACTATATAGATACGTGGGGTAGATCGTAAAATATTTCGCGAGCGCGTCATTAGTTAAAACTACGTAAACAGCTTGGAGTAATGTACGAGTCAGAGAACAAAGTCTGTATGATAAACAAAATAACAGGTTACAAGTTAAGTAAAATAATAAATGAGCCCGCACTTTAACACAGTCATTATTGCACCTGTTTAATTCTATGCCCAGACGCTTTATCATACGGTTTGATTTTTGATAAATCCTCTTCTGAACGAATAGTGAAGGCCGCTTCGGGGACGTCAGCGCGAACAAGTATGACACCGTGTTTAATCCAAACAAATCGATATCCATTTTGTTTTGCAATTTCCTTTGTTTGACGAAACAACTTTTTGTTCTGCAGTGTAAGGTGCTCATTTATGTAGATTTTTTGAGAATTGCCACTCAATTTCAAATCTTCAGATGTAATTCCCTTTTTGAGGCGAGCAGATGCAATAAAATTATCACGTAGTATTTGACTCGAAAGTTTAACCACTATGTTTCTTGGACGTGTGGATTTTGGATTCATTAGTGGAACTCGGTGAATAGAGACAACATCACGAGGTGACAACGATTGAGTGATTAAGACAGATATGTTTTCGATGATGGACATAAGATTTTCGCCTCGCTTCTCAGGTAGATTGCTTATTTCAATATTGCAGTTACGGGATTTTTGTTCCGCGCTTTCTAACTTTGTTTCTAAGGTAGCAATCCGTTGTTGAACTGCTAGGGGTGAAGAAACTTTTTCTTCGAGCTTCGAAACGCGATGGGCAAGTTCCCTCGACTTCTCTTCTAGACAGTCATATTTGTCGCTAATGAACTTTATTGATGACTCCACACTTTCGAATTTGCATAAAAGTAATGAGAATTTTTCATCCTGTTTAGTTATGAAGGTCTCGAGCATACATTTCATACTAGCTTGGAAATCTTTAAGCTCTTCACGCCAGTCTGGATCTTTTCTGCATGTCATCCCTTGACGAAATGTAACGTACGGAGGAGGAGACTCCTTCTCTATTAAGGAGCCGTCTACACTCATCCCACCAGATGTATTCTCGACTTCACTTATATGTTCGTAGGTGCTGTTTATTGCAGTCATGTCTCTGTCCGCAACACCACTTTGTGCCAATAAGTAAAGGTAAATAAGTTCGCACACGAGCACAAGAGTTATCGATAACACCGAATAGAAGAAAATTATCGATAACACAGAAAGAAGATAGACTTGTGTTGCTCCTACAACCGAGTTTAGAGAACAAAGAGTTATTTTAAATTTAAGCTATTTGTCTGTGGTCTCTAAGAGCGGATTTCACCAATGAAATTGTCGCGATCAAGCTGTGTTCAAGAGTTGGTCTCAATATTCCATATATAATAATGAAAATGATCTCGTAAACGTGGTTCATATATTGATCGAGTTTTGTTTAATTGATGTAATCCTCCCTAAATCTTTAATGGTGAGCTGACAATAATGTGAGTCTTTTAAGAGGTTCTGTGGCTTAGGCATCACCTAAGAATTACTCAAAATAAACGGAAAATTCGGATTTAGATAATCATTATTTTAAACTGAAGCTTGAAGCTAATACAAGATCTGTCTACAAAAACAAGCAAATTCCCTTTTATTCTAATTTCAAACCTAAACTATAGTCATTCACCCTTACAAGTTTTATCGAGTGGCCAATATGAACCATGTGAACAAAGGAGGCTTTACAGTACATATCCTACCTATCGTTAATAAGTTAGTTTTCGTTAAACGCTATTAAAAAAAGCAATGTATAAAAATAGCCGTCAGAACATTGTGCTGCGTCGAAGCTCGTTCGGCGTAACAGGCTGATCATATACTTTTTGTTTCCACTACATTGAATGCTTATCCGTGTGGATCCTGTGTGATGAGAGTAGCTTAGTTTAACACTTTCAAATTGTTTTAAGTTTTAAATGAAAATGTTAGACTTGAAGCCCTTTTCACTGCCATAAATCATATTGAGCGTCCAATATCTTAATGCTTCATATTCCTCCTCACCGCACCGAGTTATTGTCTAACTCCCACGTTATTAACACCATTTAAACTCTGGAATATGCTGCCCCTTGACATCAAGAGGGCTGAGTCAACATTTTTTTTAAGTTTCGAAAACACTACTTTCCTGTCATTCGTTGTTTGGTCTCGTCATAATTATTTTAAGTTCTCTTAATCAGAAAAAATATTATAAAACATCATATTTATCATTTGAGCTTGTATTTTATTAGTATTAAATATATTATTTGTGTATTTTGTTGTATCTATAAGATTCATTTTATTTTGATTTTATTTTTTATTATTTGTTTGTTGTGCACCTACCACAGTGTAGTCTTTTTAACCCAAAAGTTGACTGGTTGGTATTTCTTGTTGCATTAAGTCCGCCCATGTAACACTATTGTGCATAAAGTCTAAATAAATAGCGGTTTTAATTCTTTAACACACTCTTGTTTTAGACGCCTATATGTTACTCGGAAAAACGTAGATATTTTAACGATTTCTGGGGAATGTTCTTTTCTGCGAAGTCAGTTGGACATGACTCTATCAGGTCAGTTAATTTGTTATTGTTAAAATGAGGAACAATTTAAACAAAGCTAATATCATCAGAAACCTATATTAGTAGGTAAGTATCTGTATATGAACTGGAGCTCGTGGCTAAATAATAACAGCTGCACAGGTCGAACTCCAAGGTTAAGCAACGCTTGCCGAGGTTGGACTGTGGATGGGTGACCATCTTAACATACCGTATTTCCTCCGTACCTCGGTAAGCACGTTAAACGGTTGGTCCCGGCTGTCATTTGGAGATCTATGGCAGTCGTTACAGACAGTCAGAGGCCAGAAAATTTGACACCAGTCTTGCCAAGGAGTACCGTGTTACCAAGTTAATGGGTTGTGGAGGTCTGGCAGGCAGCCGCTCCACGTAAAATACTAGTATTCAGCTGAAACCCGTTTGACTGGAAGCCGACCCCAATATAGTTGGGGGAAAAAGCTAGGCAGATGAGATGTTAAGTATTATGTATATGAACTACTAGCTTTGGCCCGCGCCTTCGTACACACATATCCCGCTTTTCCCGTTCTCGTAGGAATTTCGGGAAATCCTCTCTCAGTGCTCCCGTAAACTTCCCAAGGAACTTATATTTTAATTTTCAGCTTTCTATGGCCAGTAGTTTCGGCTGTGTGTTGTCCGTCAGTCACTCAGTAACGGAAGATGTTTATAAATATTAGGATTAGGACGAATGTATAATGTACGTGCAGTGTGCACTGGTGTGACGAAAAATATTTATAGAACGAAAAAAAAAACACGAGATATCATTATTTGTGTATTTGTTTTTATTTCATTATGTGTAATCCTTTGTTGGTCGAAATAAATGTTATTAAATTAAATTAAATTTAATTAATTATTATGTGAATGAATAAGTGAGCTGAAGGACGGCAGCAACAATATTAACAGTAAATAAACAATGGAACCAAACATAGCAGCCAACAGAATTCTACATATAGACCAGTAAACATAATAAAAATATAAACTTGCTTGAAAAAACCTTAGAACACCATATAATTTTATCGCCTGAAACGGTTTTCACACATTCTTACTTTATTTACATGATAAAGAAGGTTTTACCCAACTTTTTTTTCTAAAGGCCGGAGGCACTTTGTATTCGGTCCTGGCCACAAAAAAATATAGTGAAGAAAGAATTTTCTAGGAGAATTCGTGCGTTACTATTGCTGGCCGAAAATGCTAATGGTGACATTCGAATTTCAAAGACGGTTTCTATTTTTGGTTTAAAATAGTCTATTATTGAAAAAAGAGATGAAGTAATGTGCCTATATTGGCACCTAATTTTGGACTAGAATTCTGCGCGCAGGCGCAGTCAATTTTAAAGATAGATGTGGTGTCGATGAGCATGCGGCAGATATGCCAGCCCAGTCATATTTAATAGTGCTCATGTCAATGACCTAGGACGGTATTATGACGAGTGCGGGAGTGATATAGACGCGGAATTTAACCGGTCGCATTTTAATTTATTATAATATTTTTTTTTTTCTTAAAGTAACATAACCAAATCATTTTCATTTGTATTGCAAACCTGTAGATTTATTTTTATTCATACTATTTTGTTCAAATTAAGGAATAAGATTTCATTTCAACGATTTGGATGTGATTTAGTGTTTTCTTTTGCCTTGGAGGTAATTTAGTATTTTTTTTTCTTTTTATGTAATGCCGATAGAAAAATTGCCAAACAAAATTACGTATCATCAATACGTATTACAAAACAAAGTCCTCCACCGCGTCTGTCTGTTTGCTTGCCTGTCTGTCTGTTCGGATTAAACTCAAAAACTTTTGCACCAATTTTCATGCTGTTGCCAACATTAATGGATAGAGTGGTTCTCGAGGAAGGTGTTAGTGCATAAATTGTCAAGCGGGCGGGCATCAGCTAGGATCATGTAAATTATTAACAATTTGTTTGATGTAAGTGCCAAGTAAAAACTGCTTCATCTGCACGCTTTTTTTAGCTTTTTTCGAGTGAGTAGCTTTAAGCTGGGCAGCCTACTGATCATGACAAGGGTCTGTATTCTTGAGCGCGGTACAGTGTTTCTATAGACTTTGGATGTTAGTCAAAGAAAAGTTTGTGCATCATAGGTCAAAATGGGGAGAATACGCATGACCATTAGTTTCCTAGTGACATGGACCAGTAGCTCTTGCGGGCATTTTCTGTTCGGCGCGTATATCCTAATTTTGCCTGGCCTGAAAAAAAAAAACAAAAAAAAAACAGTCCATACCTTAGAGAACGCTCATTCCATTACATACTTAAGAAAGCTGTAGACACCAGCGTCGCTATACCCATTTTTTGTTTTATTTAAATTTAACATTTACTTCGCATACTATTAAAGCTTCATTCCTACCTCCCGTAAGACATTAGTTTAAAAGTCAACTGCAGACAATAGATTGTCCGAGCTGCAAGAGTTATAGCTGGCAAGCTGTTAACTGTTTTGTTCGTAACAGCTATTAAACTTAGCTAAAAAAGTAGACGAAGGTCTCTGTTGGTAAATAATAATAAAAAAAACTAGTAAGATTGTTATTAATTAGATTAATAGCTTCAGACATGAATTTAAGTTTTTGTAAATTAATATTTACAAAAGACAAAGATATTAATATATCTTTGTCTTTTGAGAAACGGCGATTGACACTTCCCGTGACGCCAGAGCTGACTTTTACTTTGGCCATAGGCATTGCCACGTTTAATAGCAATGCTTAGTTGCTATTCAACGTGGCAATGCCACCAGTCTCTTTGGCATATTACCCGCTGACAGCGTTTAGGTCGAATTTTTTGATGTTTCATTTTAGTTTGTTGTAAGCTTTGTGTATTTGTTAATTTCAGTTAGGTACTATTATTAATTGCTGAATATTATCCAGCTATTTGAATAACTAAAATAGGAAATTACTAATTGAAATCTTGCTTCTGACGATTTCTTTAAAGTGTTTTTAAATGAAATTGAATAGTAGTTGCGGAAACGACAATTTTAGAACGTATTGTCCTAATTAATAATATATTAGACAGAATGGCGGCGGCAGCCACTGCTAATAGACAGAATTGTAAAAACCTTCCATAAAAAGAGCTTTTCAATTCAGTTTGCAGGGTTTAAAGGAACCTAACATGAATGGTATGACGGGAGCTACAGTGAGCGAGCGAACTTAGCTCCCGCTTTTAGAGCACCGAAACGCCCCGGGCGGCGACTGCTGTAATGAAAACAATAATAATAAAGTACAAATACAAATTGTTTATTTCCATAGATTTGGCTGTTTGTACAACTAATTTTTATTTCTACACTAATATAACACTAAAAAGAGGAAAGATTTGGTTTGTTTGTTTCAATTCAAACAAACAAACCAAATCTTGTATATAGGCTCCGAAACTACTGGATTGATTTGAAAAGTTCTTTCAGTATTCGATAGCCCATTTATTGAGGAAGGTTATAGGCTATATAATATCATCACGCTAAGACAAATAGGAAAGGAGCAATAATGGAAAATGTGACGCAGACGAAGTTGCGCGGGTCAGCTAGTAAATTATAAAATAACTAGCTTCTGCCCGCGACTTCGTCCGCGTAGCGTGATGATATAGCCTATAGCCTTCCTCGATAAATGGGCTATCTAACACTGAAAGAATTTTTCAAATCGGACCAGTAGTTCCTGAGATTAGCGCGTTCAACCAAACAAATAAACAAACAAACTCTTCTGCTTTATAATCTTATATGTATATATATATATATAAAAAAGAAAGTCGTGTTAGTTACACTATTTATAACTCAAGAACGGCTGAATCAATTAAGCTGAAAATTGGTAGGGAGGTAGCTTTTTTTTTTATTTTAGGGATTGGAAATCATCCAATGACTCCTCCCGCTCTGGGTGTAGCTGGAGGGAGTGTCAGACTTCTACTAACTAAAACCCATCCATGTTCCTTCATTGCCATTTGTGTTCCGGAGCCACGGTGTCTCTTGCGAATAATCCCGCGACTCCGGCAGGCGTCGGCCCTTTCGGGCCCCTCTGTGTTGCTGACTCTCTTTGAGGCGCACGTGAAACACTAACGCGCCGTCGACACGGCCTGTCGTCACTAGACGGACGGACGGCGAGCCACCCATAGCTCGCCGTCCACAGGCCCGCGTAGGGAGGTAGCTTAGAACCAGGAGACGGACATAGTTTTTAATCCCAAAAATCCCACGGGAACGGGAACAATGCGGGTTAGACGGAAGCGAAGCCGCGGGGGGACGGCTAGTATTAGTATAGATAGCAAGATTCCGTGCTCTATGCACAAACAAACGTCGATACGGTAGTACGATAACTACCCTCACAAACTGACTGCGTACAACACAAAAGCTTTCCCCTTTACCTCCCAGATTCAATGCCTTTCAGATTTCCCAATCAACATGCCAAACGAACTCGACGCAAAAATACGAAAAAGAAACCCCTGAATGTTGTTTATTCACGCAGTTATCTTTGTACCTTATATGCCTTTGCTTGACTTCGTTGAGTTACAGGCAGGCAGGTTTATTTTTTGCTAAAAATAGATGGCCTTAAAATAGAAAGGATAATATTAAAAGTGAAATAGATTGTCTAAAATAGGCTTCAATTTATTTAAAGCTTAGACAATAATGTTGCATATGATTGAAACAGTTTTAAAGCCCAATTTGCTTTGATTTAAGGTTCTATCTTAGTACACAGATAACTATGTTGAATTGCTTTAAAACGTTTATTGGCATGAGGTCATAAGCACTTTACAGTGCTAAAATCAAGAACTCGAATAAGTGTTACATACTGAATACAGAGATAGTCGCCAGTTTCATTTATATAAAGGGACCTCTGTGAGTTGGATTTGCATACCAAAGGACCCAGGGTCCCGATTGTCAAAGAAATTCAAGAGAAAATAATGTTATGGGACCAACCAATAAATACAAATGTAATGCTAATAATCATTGGCCTAGAAAAACTGTTGAGCATCAGTCTACGACCGCACGTCATTTTGGCAGACCAGGTCACCCTGCGAAGGTTGTCGTTCAACGTAGCTAGAAAGCGTTCGACCGTTCCTACCTTGCTTCTACTTACGAACACGTTAACAGTCGTCGGCCCTACAACTCATATGGCCCACTTTCTGCCACTTCAGCTTCAGGTTTCTGTGACAAAGTTACGGTCGCGGTAGCCAATGTCAACAGATTCATGGAAAAACGCTTTAACACTTTTTGTTCGCCCTGGAGACGAACCCTGGACCCCACGCTCGACAGTCGCATTCGACCACGAGACCAAAGGGCTGTCGGCTACTCAGTAATTATCTCCCACTCCTCACTTATTCTGCTGCGGTCCTAACAAAAACTCGTTAAAAAATCGGTATTCTCAAAACGATTTGTAAAACAAAGTGGTAGAAGCAAAAGTTCGGTAATTAAGTCTTGCGGACGTGATCTGGTTATGTGAGGGTACTATTCAATTTTAGACGAAATTGAGGCACGCAGTGCGAGTGGTTTTGGTTGAACAGATGTGTTGGGGCCTTGAAGTTAGAGTTTGAGAACGGGCTGTGGCCGCCATTTTGAATAACAAAACTTTAGGAGAGTAAAATTAAGGAGAGAATGAAGAGAGAAATTTTGACTTTGTATACAAAATTAGTCTTATTTTTTTAAAGATGGGTAATCATGCAATGCGAAAAGTTGTGTCAGATTTTTACTGACTAAAACCCATCCGTGTTCCTCCAAATGCCCTTTGCATTTCAGGGCCACGGTGGCTCTTTCGAGTTTTGCACATGTACTTCCAACGAATTAGAGGAAAAGTACCACCCTATTAAATAGATAAAGCAAAAAAAATAGGCAGGATTCTACTATGTTGTCAGTGTGATTTTTATGAGATTTGGTATAACATTAAGAAGGAAATTAGCTTCAGGAAAGCCGTAGCATGCCTATGTTTATCTGGTTCATCTATATATCCATATATCCTTATCTTAGGTAAATTTTCTTTGCTAGTGTAAAAAGTTTTAAAATAGTTAAACTCCTTTAACTGATGCTGCATTATAAAATTTAATTATAGCAGACTCGTGTTAAAATAAAGATGATTTCTTTGATATTCGAAATTTATGCTAATTAAACGCCTTCTTCCTAGCCCCACACAAAATCAGATAAAGGTACGTCGTACATACGACGCTGTAACGTGGAGTTACAGAACATAGGCTTTTATGGCAGTTTTGTACGAATTAAATGATACAAGTTACAGACTTATTACGCGCTGTGTTACATCTGTGTATCAGAAGGTATTTTTGACGTGCGTTTTTATCTATGTATGATTTTTATTATGATGATACATGAGCTCATGGCTAAATAATAACAGCCGCACAGGTCGATCTTCAAGGTTAAGCAACGCTTGCCGAGGTTGGTCTGTGGATGGGTGACCATCTTAACATATCGAGTTTCCTCCGTGCCTCGGAAAGCACGTTAAGCTGTTGGTCCCGGCTGTCATTTGGAGATCTTTGGCAGTCGTTACGGATTGTCAGAAGCCAGAAAATCTGACACCAGTCTTGCCAAGGAGTACCGTGTTACCCAGTTAATGGGTTGCGGAGGTCTGGTAGGCAACCGCTCCACGTAAAAATACTAGTATTCAGCTGAATCCGGTTTGACTGGAAGCCAACCCCAATATAGTTGTGAAAAGGCTAGACAGATGATGATGATGATCATTTTTATTATGATTCGTATTTGTTTTTTAATTTTTTGAGTTACGTCCTGGGGGTCTTAAAGGGCCATTTTAGCAGAATCATTATATAAACCACACAACAATCTGCCAAATTTAATTTTGATCTTTATCGCATTAGGTTTAAGGTTGATTGGGTAAAGTACATTGCTCATCGCCCATACATCGTTCGCCTCAGAACCAACAGAGACGTGAATTTACTATCTGTGTTTAAAATAATGCATATGTTCGACTGAAACTAAATTAAAATCACGGACACTTGTTAGAATTGTAAAATATCCAAAATGATTTCGGATTTTGAGGTTATAAAACATACCAAATGGACTAAGATCCCAGAGCTGCCAGACTTTTTATTTCACCAAAAAATTTATAGAGTAGTGAACACTATGTTCTTCTTACATAATTATGAAAGCGTGGTAAGTTAGGTCGACGGCCGATTCCCTGGTAATCAAGTGTCAAATACATTAGGTACATCAAAGTGTCAACTGTCATTTCATCGACTGTCAGTGTCAATAGTGTTCGTGTCATACAGCGCTTTAATCGCTTTACTCTTTTTGTCGGTAACTAAAAATCTTACAGCGTTGAGAGTGCTTTGTTTCATTTCAAAATAATGGCGCCGGGTTATAAAACCTAAGTGAGTTACTTTTTAAAATGGTTTCGTAATTAAAAAGTGTCCGTTCTATTCTAATCAGTAATAAGTAATTAAAAAAAATAACTAGGAATAATGGTAAAGGTTTCGCATGTGTTGATTCATAGGCCACTTTTTACCATGTCCGATAGCATGATGTGCTTTAATATGATTCTGCCTTAAAGTAGCCTTTTTAGACCTCCTGTAGTATGAAATTTAATTTCAGAGTGGTTTTTCCATTCAAACAAGTATTTCTTAAATAATTTCTGCAAGCGGTTTCCCCCGCATCAATACTATCTCAAAGGACTACTATACTAGTTATCTCAAAGGAATATATTCCCGGGATAAAAAGTAGCCTATGGCCTAGAGTCTGGAATAGCTTACAGATCTATCTTCGCGCCGAATTTTATCCAGATCCGTTGAGCCGTTCTGTCGTGATTGGCTAACAAATCTATCAATACCTACTTTCGCATTTATAATACGAGTAAATTGTAAGATTAGAAATTGTTATTGAATTTTATTTAATTAGAATGACACATTGGGAAAAAATAAACCCAAGAAATTTATTTCCAAAAGCGAATGATATCTATACTAATATTATAAAGCAGAAGAGTTTGTTTGTTTGGTTGGTTGAACGCGCTAATCTAAAGAACTACTGGTCTGATTTGAAAAATTATTTCAGTGTTAGATAGCCCATTTATCGTGGAAGGCTATAGGCTATATATCATCACGCTAAGACAAATAGGAGCGGAGCCTTAATGGAAAATGTGACGCAGACGAAGTTGCGCGGGTCGGCTAGTGGTGAAATATAAAGCACTAGCTTCTGCCAGCAGTTTGGCCCGCGTGATCCCTAGGGAATAAATTCGCGGGGTAAAAAGTAGCCTATGTGTTATTCCAGACTATAATCTAACTCTGAGCTGAATTTCATGAAGATCCTTTTAGGTCTTCTGACATGAAAAATAATAAACATCCATTCATCTATACATCCTCACAGACTTTCGAATTTATAATACTAGCTTCTGCCAGTGGCTTCATCCGCGTTGTCCCTAGGGAACATACTCCCCGGATAAAAAGAAAATGCCTTTGTGCTATTGCAGACTATAATCTACCTCTGTGCCAAATTTCATGAAGATCCTTTAGGCGTTCTGACGTGAAAGAGTAACAAACATCCATCCTCACAAACTTTCGTATTTACGAGTATAATATAAGTGGGATTTATTGTAATTTAAAAAGCCCATTCCAACCGAAGCTATAGTTTTTAACAAAACAGTAATTTCTACTATACCTAGTTCATATACAGCACAAAAACCAACTTTTTCAAGGCAATGTTCATAAATGACACTTACCATTCCAAACCAACTCCTCTCCTAAGGGATGGGTCTGTGAGCAGCCAAAAACCTTAGTCTCATGAAGTTACCGTTTGTCCAATTAAGACAATTACGCAGGGATCTAACTTTGCTCTCTTGAGTCCGATAATTCTTACTTTTGCACTCTCTTTTGGTTTGCGGTGAGAGCACAGTGCGAGCGGTAGCGGGTGTTAGTTTTTTAACCGACTTCCCAAAAAGGAGGAGGTTATCAATTCGGTTGTATGTTTTTTTTTTATGTTTGTTACCTCATAACTCCGACAATTATGAACCGATTTGAAAAATTCTTGTTTAATCTGAAAGGATATACTTGCAGATTGGTCCCATTTAAATCATATCAAAATCGGTTACGAACTTTGGATTTTAAATCGAAATACCTGGAATTTGACTATTTAGATGATTCTTTGATAATCGAAATTGCGTATTTTGCTTTTCTACGATTTTGCATTGGTGTTGTTAGGTGTGGGGCACCACTAAAAAGTGAAAAATAAAAAACTTTTTACAAAAAAATACAACCGACTTCCAAAAAAAAACACTACAAAGTAAAAAATAACTTTTCGGAAGTCGGTGTCAAAATACGAAGAAAGTAACAAAAACATTTTTTTGTAAAAAGTTTTGTAGGAAAAAGATCGGTTCGGTAGTTGTACTTTGTGATTATGCTGATTTGGAATATTCTTTTCTTTCCTTGCAAATGAATGTGTGTGCAAAATTGCCTGAGTTTTACGTTTTTCTAGCGATTTTATGAGTTAAACTTTGCACACTGCTTCACTCATGTTAATATAGATTTTCATGAAAACAAAGCATGGGAATGCTACACCACGAAATTGCAAACTCACTTTTGGCAAAAATTTTAATGGACAATTCCAATAACATTTTTCGTCCAATCTGGTAATCAAACCTAGTACCAAAACCTGAAGAAAAGAAACATAATCTCAGCAGTAGCGCTTGCGGAAGCGAGGCCAACAGAGCAGTTATGATCACAAAGGCTCGTCATAGCTAGTCATAGTCAATCAATCAACGAAAACGTTTAATTTTGACAATAAAAATCCATAGTACACACTTCAAGTAAACATTTAAAGCATATTTTTTCAAGTGTTGGGGGCAGTTCTCAGAATCTTAGACAGAGCGTCCAAGAGCTTAATTCTTCATATTCCTCCTCACCGCACCGGGTTCTTGTCTAACTCCTACGTTATTTCCACCATTTAACTCTAGAATCTGCTACCCCTTGACATCAAATAATTTTTTTTTGATTAACCGTACACTCCAAAATAACTACTTATAAGCCTGTCATTCGTAGTTTGGTATCGTCATAATTATTTTAGGTTCTCTTAGTCAGAAAATTATTTTATTACATAATATTTCTTAGTATATTATTTTAGCTTATAAATATATAATACTAGAGGCCGCCCGCGACTTCATCCGCGTATAAATTCTCGTTATTCCCGTGTAAATCCCAATCCCTCGGGAACTCCGGGATAAAAAGTAGCCTATGTGTTATTCTGGACCTTCAGCTACCTACATATCAAATTTCATCGAAAGCGGTTCAGTAATATTTGCGTGAAAGAGTAACAAACATCCATTCATACTCACAAACTTTCGCATTTATAATATTAGTAGATAAGTAGGATGTATTTATTAGTATTAAATATATTATTTGTATATTGTGTTGTATCGATAAGATTAAATTTTTTAGTATTTGTTTGTTTTACACCTACCACAGTGAAGTCTTTTTAACCCAAAGGTTGACTGGCAGAGAATGCGTTGTTGCTTTAAGTCCGCCCATGTTCCACTATTGTGCATAAAGTCTAAATAAATAAATATTTAAAGTAAGTAATAGCCCTTTTATTAAAGATGGGAAATCATCAAATGACTCCTGACCAGACTCTTGCTGACTAAAACCCATCCACCTCCTAATGCCTTTTGCGTTCCAGGGCCGAGATGACTCTTACGAAAAAATTTCGTAACCCTGGCAGGCACTGGCCCAACCAGAGCCCGTCCTCTGTACGCCGCCGTGTGTTGGCTTCGACTCATAGTAAGTAGCCTAACATGCAAAACTATTTTATTTCATATTGATCTCCAAGAAAATATCAAGCTTTTAGATGTCTAACATTATTCATTATATTGAGGAGCTCGTGGCTAAATAACAACAGCCACACGGGTCGATCTTCAAGGTTAAGCAACACTTGCCAAGGTTGGTCTGTGGATGGGTGACCATCTTAATATATCGAGTTTTCTCCGTGCCTCGAAAAGCACAATAAGCCGTTGATCCCGGCTGTCATTTGTTAGTCGTTACGGATTTTCATAAGCCAATAAAACTGACTCCAGTCTTGCCAAGAAATACCGTGTTACCCAGTTAATGGGTTGTGGAGGTTTGGTAGGCAGCCACTCCACGTAAAATACTGGTATTCAGCTAAATCCGGTTTGGCTGGAAGCCGACCCCAAGTAGTTGGGGAAAAGGCTAGGTAGATGTCTGAAAATGTTTCAATTAATCATTAATGGGACATTTACTGGTTCGATATTCGCCACCACAAACTTACCGATTTATCCGCCCGACAAAATTGCACTGCCAGCTGGGACATTGAAAATTACGCCGCAAGCGCTGTGAGGCGCTACAAACAAGCTTATGTAGCAGCTTTATGCGCAATTATGTGAGGTAAGTAGGGGGTGGGTTTTTAATTATGAAGGTGTTTTTAAGCCTGTGGCTTTGGCTTATTAGATAGAAGTCTGAATCAGTGCCTATCTACCAATTATTTATTTTTTTAGTTCGAAAGTACTTGTTAGTTTATCTTAGGCCACGTTTCCATCTGAGTGCTAATTCTACTAATTTTCACTTTCGCATCGCATCTCAATCGCAATCTGTCAAAAATGTATGAAAATTAGGGCTGTTTCGATAGTTTGCGATTCAAATGCGAAAGTTATTTAAAATTTGTAGAATTGGCCCTCAGTTCGTATGCAAGTTGCCTTACATTGCGGGCTACCGAAGTTTAATGTGATCAATCGTATCGTAATAAAAGAAATAAAAATAAAAACATTTTACACAACACCATGTGACATTTTAAATGAAAGAGCTTATTGATAATCGGTTATTTTTAAATGCACATCTAAAAACTTTTAACACGTCAATTTGTTTTTCATCAATTTTAATATTTTTTAATCAAATACCTATATTATTTCACTATCTGACCCGTGCAACGTCGTCTGCGCAACATTTTTTATTACTGCTCCGCTCCTATTGGTCTTAGCGTGACGATATATAGCCTATAGCCTTCCTCGATAAATGGGCTATCTAACACTGAAAGATTTTTTCAAATCGGACCAGTAATTCCTGAGATTAGACTAGCTTCTGCCAGCGGCTTCGCCCGCGTGATCCCTAGGGAACATGTTCCCGGGATTAAAAGTAGCTTATGTGCTATTCCAGACTATAATCTATCTTTGTTCTAAATTTCATTAAGATCCGTTAAGCCGGTCTGGCGTGATTGAGTAACAAACAACCAAACTTTCATATTTTAATTTTTTTTTTTTTCATTTTTTCTATTTATTGTAGCGTGATGAAAAGTATACTTATAACCAGCTCAGGAGTATGAAAAATAATTATACCAAGTTTCGTTAAAATCCGTCGAGTAGTTTTTGTTTCTATAACGGTTATACAGACAGACAGACAAAAATTGTACTGATTGCATTTTTGGCATCAGTATCGATCCCTAATCACCCCCTGATAGTTATTTTGGAAATATATTTCATGTACAGAATTGACCTCTCTACAGATTTATTATAAGTATAGATATAGATTACAAATAACCCAACTGTTTAACAGAAATTGATAAATTTGTAAAAAATGCTTCCTCAAAATTTTTCTTAACTGAAAAAGCTTCAAATTATCGCACTTCACCATTCTATCAGTTATACGTAACTGCAGCATTTCCGTATTAATTGTTCGCATAACGAATATCGCCCATAGCGATAACAATTACAAAGAGGCGATTAATTCGATAGCTCTCGAGTAATTTGATCGCTTTCGTTGGCAATTAGTCAACGGTAGTTAACTTTGAATGCAGACGATAAATAGTTGAACTTTTTGTTAATTTTTTATTGGTATGCAAAAAGTTGCATTTTATTCTTTCAGTACAATTTTTGTTGACTTGAATGGCACAACAATTTAAAAATATTTGATTACTGATTTGGAATTAATCAAAATGAATAAGGAATGAATATCATTCCTAAAATTTATTGTTCTCATTCAATTAAAAGAAATATTAAATAAATTACGTTAATGTTCACAGATGTGGTCATTAAGGGCATTTTTAAACAAACGTGACTTCATCATATCATATCAGCCGAAAGACATCCACTGACTGGACATAGGCGGGGAGGCCTATGTCCAGTCAGTGGATGTCTTTCGGATGTCAAGCGTGACCTACTCTAGTGTAATAATAAAGGGTTCAAGGAGACCATTCCCTCCTGCTACCACTCCTTCACTATTCCAAAAGAAATAAAAAAAATCTTGAATAAAGTAACCCAACTTGACTACAACAACAAAATGAGTAAAATGAACTTTTAGTTTATTTTTACTGTTTTTAGGGTTCCGCACCAAAACGGTAAAAAAGGAACAACAAGTCTGTCCGTCTGTCACAAAAGAACTAGTAATGCTATTATATCTATACTAATATTATAAAGAGGTAACATTTGTTTATAAGTTTGTATGTAGGGGGTAATCTCAGGAACTACTGGTCCGATTTGAAAAAATCTTTCAGTGTTAGATAACCCATTTATCAAGGAAGGTTATAGGTTATATACCATCAATTCATTAATGGAAAATGTGACGCAAACGAAGTTGCGCGGGTCAGCTAGTACATAATAATTTAGATGAAGTTTGCTCAGATATTTTGCAAAAAAGAAATCAATTAAAATATATTTTTGTTTTTATTTTTTTTGCAACACCGACTGAAAGGGGATTTAAAAAAAAAAGTGTTCTAGGACATGTAGGGTATCATGTGAAAGAACGTTATTTGCATATTCTCTAACATTTTTTTTATTAGGCCGCATGGTTTTCGACTGAAATATACTATGTGATAGAAATTTATTTTAAATATTACAGGAAAAATAAGCCCGAGGAGCTCGTGGCTAAATAATAGCAACGCTTGCCGAGGTTGGTCTGTGGATGGGTGACCATCTTAACATACCGTGCCTCGGAAAGCACGTTAAGCTGTTTGTCCCGGCTGTCATTTGGAGATCTTTGGCAGTCGTTACGGATAGTCAGAAGCCAGAAAATCTGACAGCAGTCTTGCCAAAGAGTACCGTGTTACCCAGTTTATGGGTTGTGGAGGTCTGGTAGGCAACCGCTCCACGTAAAATACTGGTATTCAGCTGAATCCGGTTAGACTGGAAGCCGACTCTAATATAGCCGGGAAAAGGCTAGGCAGGTGATTACAGGAAAAATAAAACGATGTCTCTAAATAGTACACTTTTTCAGAAATCAGCAATTATGTAAAACTGCAATATCCACCGCAGTGTTAAAATTCTCTGACGTATATAGGCACCGATGAAAATTTGTAAACATTTCACGTGTAATATGATGGTATGGAACCTTCGGTGCGCGAGTTCGACTCGCTCATGACTCGTTTATAAATAGGCTCAAGAATAGGTATTAGCAAAGTAATGCCCGCTCCGCCACACTCTAAAGTCGCACCCTAAACCAAATACCCCAAGGCTAAACAATAAAACTTTACCATTCTCCCTGAAGGATGAGAGTTGATCGTATTCAGCTGTAACATCGGTAAAAACAGATACACTGTTTTTACAAGTATACCACGTAGGCTAGGAGCTCGTGGCTAAATAATATAAGCCGCACGGGTCGATCTTCAAGGTTAAGCAACGCTTGCCAAGGTTGGTCTGTGGATGGGTGACCATCTTAACATACCGAGTTTCCTCCGTGTCTCGGAAAGCACGTTAAGCCGTTGGTCCCGGCTGTCATTTGTACATCTTTGGCAGTCGTTACGGATAGTCGGAACCCAGTTAATCTGACACCAGTCTTGCCATAAAGTACCGTGTTACCCAGTTAATGGGTTGTGGAGGTCTGGTAGGCAGCCCCTCTGCGTAAAATACTGGTACTCAGCTAAATCCGGTTTGACTGGAAGCCGACCCCAATATAGTTGGGAAAAGGCTAGGCAGATGATGACCACGTAGGATATTATTTTTTAAGATTAATTTCATGACTGTCTGGTGGTTTGAGTACACTTTGTGGCCTACCCATATGTCCTTACTTTGGTATTGTTCGACGGATCATAGAGCTTCTCAAAGTTCTGAGTTGAGCTGTATGATAACTGAAAATTGCTTGCACTGTCTGGACAGGTCCACTCAAACCTGCTCGTACTTTCCTCAAAAGGTCACTACAGACGTGAAGCTACATGGTTTTCATGTATTATTCACGATTGCATGGACTTTTAAAGAGACTATGACCTCGGAGTTTGTTTCGGTGTTTTTTCTCAGGTTAGTCAGCTAGGAAACATCGGCCTCATCTAGAATAATATGACCAAACAATATTGACGCGTAAAAGAGTTATATGTAACCTTAAGGCCAATTCTACTAATTTTTAAACAACTGTCGCATTCGAATGTCAATCGCAAACTGTCAAAAAATCCCTAATTTTACCAGCCAGTAAATCTGACTCCAGTACCGTGTGGGTAACACGGTACTCCTTGGCAAGACTGGAGTTAATGGGTTGTGGAGGTCTGGTAGGCAGACGCTCCACGTAAAACACTAGTATTTAGCTGAATCCGGTTTGACTGGAAGGCCATCCCAATATACTTGGGAAAAGGCTAAGCAGATGATGATTTTATGTGCTTGTGTGTACCAAATAAACTAGTTATCTTTCTTTCTTTCATAGTTACCTTTATTTTTGTTCTTAGTTTCCATCCAATCTCGCTGAGAGCCTAGCAATAGGCGTGGGGCATTGATCAAACTTCCCTTCGACTCCCATAGGGAACTTATCAGCATAGGCGTTACAGTTTTCCGACTATGCGTGGCTAGCGTATTTATTGGACAAGGTATAAAGAGATTCTCAAGGTCGTTTCGCCACCTGATCCCAGCTAAAGAGTTAGAAAAGATAGCTGTGTGATGCCGCGTTGTGTTATTTCTTTTTTAATTTTAATATTCGATACCTACTGCGATATATTTCTGTCATGATATTCAGCAACAGTCCACAGAAAGAATTTGGTCCCTTTTTATAGTCTTTACATGTATAATCAACCAGCTGACCCGCGCAACTTCGTCTGCGTCACATTTTCCATTAATGCTCCGCTTCTGTTTGTCTTAGCGTGATGATATAATAATATAGCCTTCCTCGATAAATGGGCTATCTAACACTGAAAGAATTTTTCAAATCGGACCAATAGTTCCTGAGATTAGCGCGTTCAACCAAACAAACAAACAAACAAATAAACAAACTTTCTTGATATTATTATAGATAAATAATATAATATTATGTACCTTTTTCAGTTTTTACTCGAGCCATTTTTATGTAGAACTTTTAGAAGCAGTCTGTTACCTTAATTTTCTTACCTTAATCTCTCCTTCGATCCAATCTCGCTGAAAGCCTAGCAATAGACGCGGCATTGATCAAACTTCCCTTCAGCTCCCATAGTGAACTTATCAGCATAGACGTTACAGTTTTCCAACATTGTGTGACTGGCTCATTAATAAGACAAGTCGTTGCGCCGTGTCAGGTTAAGCAACAAGAAAAGATAACGAATGGTGCGCGTTTAGGGGATAGTTCCTTTTGTAATGTTGACCTTCATATATGCTTCGATAGGTACTAAATGCTAGCTAGACGGTTGAGAGGACAAAATAGAGAAAAAAACGTGTTGCGGTGATTTTAGGCGATGTTAGAATAGAATACCTAGAATAGAATACTCTTTATTATGTACACCATATAAGTTACAGAAAAATAGACGAAGAAAACATTACATAGGGTGACACAATGGGCGGCCTTATCGCTAAGAGCGATCTTTTTAAGACAACCTTTGGATGTTGTGGTCTATGATGGAATACGCTTACCTAGAACTAACCTATTCACTCTTGACTTACAGACCCTCTTTATCAAGCTCTATACCTTGTTTTTTTCATACCTTAACGTCGAATTCCTTCGCAAGGTTAACAATATTAGAAGGCCTCTCACGTCCAAAGTAAAATTGTGGCGATGCGTTGGAGTATACATACGCAACGGGGCATATAAATGAATATGCGATACCTTTGCGTGATTTTTGCGTGTTTACCTGATTGGGTTTGATTTTGAAAGGTTTTTGTTTTACCAATTAGGCCAATGGTTCCCAACCTTATTTTGATCGAGTACCATTTTTGTTTCTTAATTGTTAGTAGGGACCAAAGATCCTGAAAAAAATTGAAATGTTTAAATCTATAAAAATAACTTAGTAACGTAAACTTATTCTTTAAACTGAAAAGTAACGAGCATAAACAAAGAAAATACAATATTCCTGATAGAAACTAAACATCACTTTGCTTCAATGTTACTTTTCAATTGATAAGTTTGTTATTTAAAATCCGCGGACCATTTATTTAAGCTCTTGAGGACCACCAGTGGTCCGCGGACCACAGGTTGGGAACCAATGAATTAGGCTGATACTCTATCTGATGAATAGTGATAACTACATATCTTCGACAGGTTCAGTTTAATTTAATACGATAAGGTCTTTTACGTACCGGAAGACGCAGCATTGGAGGTACTCCCAAAAGGCGGATCAATACCATGTCATTGATTGAGGGCGGAAATCCGCTGGATCGTGACGAAGAGGACCGGTTGATGTGGTGACACCTGGTGAGGTAGGCCGATGAGCAGCAGTAGAATTCGTTTGGCTGAAATGATTGTGAGACCTTTTTGGGGTGTCGTGCAAACTTAGGTCCTTAACGTGAAGGTCTAAGGATGGTTATGTCACCGGAAAATGGAAAACACCCTAAGATTGTAAAATATCGCGTAAAACTATATAAAAAAAAATCTAAATAAGAATCGAATATATAAGAAACTATTGAATATTGATGGGATTTATTATATATACAAAACGATTTTTTCATAAAATATCGAGTAATTATAATCTAATCAAGATTTATTCCAATCTTACGGGGTCTGCCATTTTCCGGTCACAGTTATTCTGTAAGCAATAACGACTTGCTTTATCGATGTTTCAGATGGCTTTTCGAAACCATTGGTGGCACCACCACCAAAATTCTTTGTTTGTTTTATTTTCCAAATTGGACTGGTATTTCCAGAGATAACGGTGATCAAATGATAAATGATAAATGACAACAAATAAACCATTTCTTCAGATTTAAAATATTATAATATGATTTTTTTTTGTCTTCTTTTTTTGTGCGTAGTTATCAATGCAACTAAGGACCCTCACCTGTTTTATTTACTCCTTCAATAATAAAAAAATAGCAATGCTGTTTTAGATTACTCCATTTCTAAACGAAATCTCCTACAAGGTGTTTCTGATCCTCATTAAAAACCTTATTTACTGAACATTAAGCCATTCTGTTTTAAAATTAGAAGCCCCAAAATACCGGTACCCAATGTTATAAATAGAAACTCGAAACCTGCCTCATTGATGAGCAAACAACCCTAATTTTAACCCCGTATTTAATTAACTTAACCCCATAACTTTGGATACAGCGTTTTTCTTTTCAAAATTAAAAATTATTTCGCATTGGGATACTGGTTTTTGCTCTCATCTTAGTTATGGGGGAGAGATAAAATTGGACAAGTACGAGTCGGGATCGAGCATTAAGGGTTCCGTAATGCACGTGACCAGAGCATTACGGAACCAGTATAGAAAACGTCGAAAAAAAAGTCGATGTGCTAAAGAAAAACAAACATTTTTTTCGAGGGTTTTTTGTGTGCGGTGGAGAGAGAGAGAGAGAGAGAGAGAGAGAGAGAGAGAGAGCGTACTTCTCAATCCAAATGCAACACTACTACGACTATAACTGTAGGGTTATTAGTCGAGGAACACGTATGGGTTTTAGTCAGTAGGAGTCTGACACTCCCTCCTGCTTTACCCAGAGCGGGAGGAGTCATTTGATGACTAAAAAAAAGGGTTATAGTCGGTGTGAGTCCAACATAATACTCTGTATCCCCAGAAGGAGTACAACCATGAGGATTTCACCACAAAAAAGAAGGTTTTTTGTGTAGGTAATTTGGTTTAAGAAAAATGTATTCTACTAATGTTCTTCACAGGTGGACCGATGACCTGGCGAAGGTCGTGTGTAGCCAATGGATGCGAGACGCACGGGACCGGTCGTTGTGGCGACGCTTGGGGGAGGCCTATGTCCAGCAGTGAACGTCGTCACGAACGAAGTGAAATTTGATGATGATGCTGATGATAAATGTTCAACACTACTTCTAAAGTATATATTGAACTTTGTGGCAGACAGACAGCCACAGTAGTCATAGCAAAAGGGTCTCGTTTTTGGGGTTCCGTACCCAAAGGGTAAAACGGGACCCTATTACTAAGACTTCGCTGTCTGTCTTTCTGTCACCAGGCTGCATCTCAAGAACCACGATAGCTAGACAGTTGAAATTTTCACAGATGATGTATTTCTGTTGCCGCTAACATATTAAGATACTAAAAATCAGAATAAAATAAATATTTAAGGGGGCTCCCATACAACAAACTTGTTTTTTTTTGCCGTTTTTATAGATAATGGTACGAAACCCTTTTTTAATTTACTTACGGTACCTTAAAAAAAAGGGAATTTGTGGCAAAGGTCGGTAATAAATTAAGTCTTTACAGGCCATTTCTCAAAACCTCCGGAAATTCTGTGAAGTTACGGTTTCACGATTTTTGCTTCTCCGTCGGGTAAAGTAATAAAGTGTCTGTTTAACTCAGGGGATTTTTTTGGTAACTTTGTTAGTTAGTTATTAGTGAATTATGGGTTTTAACTTATGATGTGGATCAGGGCAATTATATACTCTGACTTGCTTTTGTTCACGACTTGAATGTTTTGCAGTTCATTCCGATGTTGTGTTGGGTTCACACGATAATTGCATATTTTCGTATGTAGGTACACAATGCACAATGCAGACAGCATTGCTTTGTTGCACAGAATGAATACTGTATTTATTATTGGATGTCTGTATCGTGTGCACCCACTATTATTGTTTCTTTAGACATATTTGTAAACAGGAAAAGCTCCCTGAATCGGTTCAGTAGTTTTGGAGAAAGTTAACTGTGACAGACAGACAGACAGCCAGAAAACCGAGTGATCCTGTAAGAGTTTCCGTTTTTAACTTCAAAAATGTCCTAAACACTCTTTCTTCAATTCCATATTTCTGATAACAAAATACAGCTGTAATGTTCGGGTATTTACTTCCGAAACTCATGAAAAAATCTTTTAAGGCAGCGTTATCATAAATTAGGTCTTTAAGGCCAATTTATCAAAATCCCTGGGTTTTACCGGGCTGCTATTTCATCCCTTTGTACGGAGTAAAAGGGTTGTAAATTGACTTCTTATCTACTTCGCAGTTGTTTCTTATGTAATTTACTTGCGAACGCCTGAGGTGTTCTGCTAGCCTGGTACCTGTCTCAATCTGAATACACGTTAGTGTTTGGAGGTAATGTGTTGGAAAATTGAGACGTGTGGAATATTTTGTTGGAAAACTAGCTATCTGGGTCAGTCGCTATATATCCCAAAATACGAACTGTAGTCATGGAACCTATCCAACTAATATTATAAAAGCGAAAGTTTGTGAGGATGGATGTTTGTTACTCTTTCACGCCAAAACGTCTAAAAGGATCTTCATGAAATTTGGTACAGAGTTAGATTATATTCTGGAATAACACATGGGCTTTGTATATACCGGGACTATGTTCCCTAGGGACCACGCGGGCGAAGCCGCTGGCAGAAGCTAGACTTTCCGTATAATGCGAACTAACTGACCCGCGCAACTTTGTCTGCGTCACATTTTCCTTTAATGCTCCGCTCCTTATTATCTTAGCGTGATGATATATAGACTATAGCCTTCCTCGATAAATGGGCTATCTAACACTGAAATAATTTTTCAAATCGGATCAGTGGTTCCTGAATTCAACCAAACAAACAAACAAACTCTTCTGCTTTATATAGGGGTTAGGGTTATTTTACCCCGGTAGTTTATCCTATGGTATAATATTTAACACTCATGCGGCAAAACTACTGGCAGAAAAGCTAGTTTAATGAGATACTATCCTAGTCCAAATATTTTTAACTAGCTTCTGCCAGCGGCTTCGCCCGCGTGATCCCTAGGGAACATGTTCCCGGGATTAAAAGTAGCTTATGTGCTATTCCAGACTATAATCTATCTTTGGTCTAAATTTCATTAAGATCCGTTAAGCCGTTCTGGCGTGATTGAGTAAAAAACAACCAAACTTTCACATTTTCATTTTTTTTTTTTTCATTTTTTCTATTGATTGTAGCGTGATGAAACGTATACTATATCCTGCTCAGGAGTATGAATAATAATTGTACCAAGTTTCATTAAAATCCGTCGAGTAGTTTTTGTTTCTATAACGGTTATACAGACAGACAGACAGACAGACAGACCGACAGACAGAGAGACAAAAATTGTACTGATTGCATTTTTGGCATCAGTATCGATCCCTAATCACCCCCTGATAGTTATTTTGGAAATATATTTCATGTACAGAATTATTGACCTCTCTACAGATTTATTATAAGTATAGAAGAAGAAGAAAAGTCACTTGTCTTGGTTTTCATTTATGCTAAGGCACGAGAACACGTTCGCAAGAAGAAGAATCGTCACAAGTTATTGGTTTCGATTTTCAATGACATCGTTTGTATGTTTCTAAGTATATTCATTTTTAGGATTCCGTACCCAAAGGGTAACCTATGGAACTCTATTAATAATCCTCCCCTGTCCGTCTGTCTCTTATCGGTATGTATCTCAAGAATCGTAACAGGAAATACGTAACTGAAATTTTCACGGATTGTATATTTCTATTGCCGCTATAACAACAAATGATAAAAATTAGGATTATGGTACGAAACCCTTCGTGGGTGAGCCCAACTCGCACTTAGCAGTTTTTTTTTGTTCCACTTTTTTAAACTTTGCACCATTGTCTGTCTGTGGAAAAGGCACACACCATATTTTTATGCAAGTACTCGTATGAAATTTTCATGAAGATTTAAACGTTACTACGTTTTAACTAAAATATTATTCAGTTACTTTAACGCAATAATATCTCCTTCTAATGTACTCTCGAATTCCTGAGAAGTTCTGTTAGCCTGGTACTTTCCTCGTCTGTCTCAAGTCACATTAGTGTGACAAGGAAATCTTGCCGGGAAATGGGGATTCAGAGCGCTTTTCATTCCAAATCTTTAACGATAGAGTGGTTACTGATATAATTTGTGCGATTGTATAACTATAGGTATTCTGATATATTGTGCGATTGAAATACTGTGTATTGTTCTGCAGGATGTTATTATTTAGTGCTGGGTGTAGAAGATACCAAATACAAAATCCGGCCCAGAGCGAGCTGAACTCTTGTACGAAGGGTTCCATACCAGAACACGTTTCTTGTAAGGGATAATTTTTAACAAAATCTATCATATATTATTTGTCGTTTAAGTACAATCTAAATACGTTATCTGTATAAATGTTAATTTTCTACATATTACGGTTCTTGATATACACAGCCCACTGACAGACAGGCGGAGGCTTAGTAATAGAGTTCCGTAACCCTAAAAATTGTTAAAGCTGTCGACGCGATTAAAGTATTTTTCGGGTTTTGAAACTCCGTATGGAAAAACGGATTCGGATTGTGGTCCTATGGGACTATGAGATTGATGGAGAAGGGTGTGCATAATATGTGTTTGCGTTCACACTTGTGCACTCGTCCTCGTTGAGATAGGTCGCCATGATCGAAGTCTGTCAGGAGGACTATTTACAGAAGACTTAGGCCCTGACGGCACTGAGATTCTTCACTGTGCGTACCTATTAAATTCCGTGATTAGGAATACACATTGTCCGCAACGCAAATAAAATTACGCACGATTTTTGAGATGAACGACTAAAATCTATCATCTGACTGTTCGAAATGCGCGAATTTTATTTCGCAGTGCGGAAATAAATACCATAACTACTTGATACTTTACAAATCATTCGAGCGAAAATAATCCGCACCGCATCGCGTTCAATTTGCATCAACACATTTTTTTCCGGCAGTTCGGCTACTCGTATAGGATTCAGTGTGTTATAGAATTGCGGGAAAAACATCGCGCGGTGAAATATCGTAGTGTGGATAGGACCTTGAAGAGATTTTTATCACGATTTTCAGGGTTGATCCCATTGTAAAAGTTGTTCATAATAATCAGAACAAATTTAAAAAAAAAACTTTTTTTTGTTACAAAACTTAGGAGAGCTGACAAAACGCAGTTAAAAAATATTGTGTAAAATTTAAAAAAATGTCGTTGGTGACAGCGCTTTAGATCTGTGATAAACAGAAACAGTACCCATTGCTTGTGACGTCACTAACAAGATTACCATATCAAATTGAAGCCATCCAGTACAAACGGCATTTTGTGTAACAAGGATAGAAGAATAACTCAAAAGAGAATAACTTATCCGTTTTAACACAATTTTTTTTTTTTTTTTCTAACCTGTCGGTATGTCTTTATTTCCATGGAAGATGGGTAGGCCTTTAGTGTGGGACGCTACTTGTGTCTATACTCTTGCGCCAACCCATCTTCTTAGCTCGTCGTGCTGTGCTGGTTCTGCCTGGGTTCACTTCTAGTCGATAGCCATGCGGACGAATTTTTTGACGTTTTATTTTCTATTTAGATAACACTTTAAATTTCAGATAATATTTTTTTTTATGTCCTCTAATCATATTTTTTATAAGATTTATCAAATAGGTAGGTAGGTATTCACTCGCGTATCAAGTTGTACAGTTAGTTGTGTTTTTTTTAGCTTTTGTTTTCGGATATGTTCGGGTTATATCGGAAATATGGGTCTTATACTATTATTGTTTCGGCTTTTCAGATTTGTGTGGGAAAGTACAGATGTACGCCGAAAATTGAATGCGGGAGAATGTTGGCTGTTTATTTTTGTCGAAGATTTTGGTTACTATTTATCAAACAATGTAATCCAATTCGCCTTTATTCATTCAGTATTTGTACGGAGGATAGATTTTTTTGGCATTGATACCTATACCTACGTATTTCAGAAATGTAGAAGTTCATTGCGATTTTTTTGTTAAGGAATAAAAAATTTCAACACGAATCCAGGGACTCGCTAGTCCGCAGTTATTGGCATTTAAAAAAATGTTGAAATACGCTTTGTTTATCAAAATCGTTCGTATTTGTTTTTGTCATAAATTATTGTTATTTTTCTGTAAGTAAACAATTGTCTCCATTTATTCATAATATATGCTTTGTAAAAAAAAACAACAATTTCAGATCAATATCAAATTTTATTATTATATTTTTAGATGTTCAAATTGCATCTTAACATGTTTTTATATAACAAATAAAATAAGGGATCTCCCCTTTGAACTGCTCTCACACCGTAAGGCAATTTCGATTTATTTCCTCCCTGCATAACAAACTCCTTTGTCGCTTGTACCTTACGATAATCCGAGCCCACTTACATACATTGCTTTTAACAAAACGACTTCAAAACATCAAACAGAGGCTTTCCCTTTCTCTTTATTTGCTTGAAAATACGTTGCTTTTCTAAATGTATAATCAGAGACGGTATCAGAAGGCCTAGCACGATGTTTTTGACGTATAGTAACGTTACGTAAAATTTTACTGTTATTAAAGTACCCGTTTCACACATCATATTTATATGAATTAGATACAACTAGCTGATGCCCGGGGCTTCGCTCGCTTGACAAATTATGTACTAAAACCTTATCGCGAAGAGACAGACAGACGCGGTGGAGGACTTTGTTTTATAATATGTAGTGATATTCATATTTTTGTATGCAACAAATTATTGTGTATCGCATATTAAACCGAAATACTATGGGGTTTTAGATTTTCATATTCAAAATTAACTTACGTCAACGTTACTAAAAACGTTCGTTCTAGGCCCACTGTTTGCTCTTCATCAATCAATTTGCCTCGCATTTTTCCAACTTTCTTTACGTCGGTTTCTAGTTCATCCTGATGCTGCTGAGTACCTACTTACCAGTATTTTTAATGGAGCGGTTGTCCAACATGGATAACGGGATACCCTTTGGCGAGACTGGTGTCAGACTTTTGGGCTTCTGTCAACCCGTAACGATTGTCAAAGATCTACAAATGACAGCCGGAACCAACGGTTAAGTGGTTCGTACCAATTCATTTCCTTGCCTGTACCAATTTGATTGTTGACATAAGTACTTGAGTTTTACGCTCAGTACTTTATTAAGTACACAAGTTAAAGTAGAATAGATAAAAAGGGATTTTGTATGTTAAAGTGTATATTTGTAGAATGTCGTAAAAGTCAATATGAGGGACGACCCTCTAAAGTCTAAAACGATTTGACAAGGGAGCTTAGACTTTTGATGTTGAACTTGAGTGCTTAGGTATAGGTTAGAATGAAGAATGGAAATTATTTTGCTGTTTCTAGTACGTAGCGAGGCGAATTTAATTTTCTCCCCGGTCCTTGACTTATAGTAGCGGCAAGAACTGTAAGCTTTTAGTTGGTGGGAGTCTGGCTGTCTTTTCTTCCCTAATAGAGTATTTCCCCGCAGAAAAGGATGTTTGAACTATTCCAACTCAGTTTCCATTGATATTAATATTGACTGTATGAAATTCAAGCTTATGATTCTAAAAAACTTTTTACAAAAAAATACAACCGACTTCCAAAAAAAAAACACTACAACGTAAAAAATAACTTTAATTTCGGAAGTCGGTGTTTTTGTTTGTTTCTTTGTATTTTGACACCGACTTCCGAAATTAAAGTTATTTTTTAGGTAGTGGTACTCACACCTAACAACACCACTGCAAAATCGCAGAATAGCAAAGTACGCAATTTCGATTACTTGGATGACATAAAACCATCATCCAAGTAGACGAAATCCAGCTATTTCGATTTTAAATACAAAGTTCGTAATCAATTTTGATAAAATTGAAATGGGACTAATCTGCAAGTATATCCTCTTAGATAAACCAAGATTTTTTAAAATCGGTTCATAATTGTCGGAGTTATGAGGTAACAAACATAAAAAAAATACAACCGAATTGAGAACCTCCTCCTTTTTGGGAAGTCGATTAATAAAAATCAAAACTATTGAATAACATATCAACATAAAACCGTGAAGCTTATTTAGAATCGTGTTTTTCTACTGTGGAACAAGAAAATAACTGTGTGCCAAAACCTTCGTAGCTCTATAACTAAAGTGATATCTAATAAATTACGTCTACTACGAGTAAATTACATGTCATAAGTTATTCTAAAGCCTTCACTCCGATTTACGCTATCTAGCTTTTGTTAGGAGGCAGAATGTTTAAATAATGGCGGGTGCAGACGATAGTAGCAAATGCTTTAGTCAAGTCTTTAAAAATTAAAATACTGCAATAATAGGGAATATGCACGCGATTTTTTTATTGTCAAAATGAATTACTTATAAGCTCCAGTAAACGTACAAGAAAATATTTTTTTAAATATCTTCATCAGCGATGAAGTTATAACGCTTCAAAGATACTAGAGAGCTACTATTAGAACGAGAAGTCCAACATGGAATTTGACGTCGCAGTCCGTGACGTCAATACATCTGCCATAGAAAGCAGCGATTTCGCGAGAGGGACAGATATATTTATTATAATTATTTTTAACACACTCGTTTGTTTTTCGAGCAATTTTGATTCTACTTCCACATATAACTAAATATATTTTTAGATAAACTGTTTAGACAATAAATATTTTATGCATATTCCCTATTGCGATATATGGTTAAACAACTCATATTTGTTATTCACATTGAGGACGGAATGCAACATTGGCAGCTATTAAAAATTTCACCTTCTTTTTTCTCTTCCTTCCTTCTTCCTTTTCTTTCTTATTCTTCTTCTTCTCTTTTATAATAGATCAGAATTTAATCAGCAGTCAACAGTTTGCGCTCAGTAGGGGGCTTTACCATTGCTGTATACTGGCCCAAACATACAATTTAATTTTTGGGCATCGACACGCTATGAAGAAGTCTGTAGGTGTCTACGTTTATACCGGCAAATGTGACATTCGGATCTTCAATGGTGCAGGTAGTTTGTGTTTAAGGAACTCTTGACTAAATAATAAGAACCACACGTGGATTTATCAAGTTAAGTAACGCTGACGTGAATGGTTGACCATCCCTTACATATGGATAGAGTCTCGAAACGTCCGTGCCTCGGAAAGCACGTGAAGATGTTTGTTCCGGCCGTCATTTGAAAATATTTGACACTCGTTACAGATAGCCAGAACTTCTGACACTAGTACCTTGCCTAAGGATAATGTGTTACCTTTTTTTTAGTTTTTAGGGATGGGACATCATCCAATGACTCCTCCCGCTCTGGGTGTAGCGGGAAGGAGTGTCAGACTTCTACTGATACTACCCATCCATGTTCCTTCATTGCTCTTTGTGTTCCGCAGCCACGGTGTCTCTTGCGAATAATCCCGCGACTCCAGCAGGCGTCGGCCCTTTCGGGCCCCTTGTGTTGCTGACTCTCTTTGAGGCACGCGTGGAACACTAACGCGCCGTCGACACGGCCTGTCGTCACTAGACGAACGGACGGCGAGCCACCCATAGCTCGCCGTCTACAGGCCCGCGCCTACGGTGGCCGGAGGTCACCAGGTGGTGGCCCCAGACGCCCGCGGCGTCTACCACGGTGGCCGGGACGAGAGGGTCTCCTCTCCCTCTCCGCCACTTCCTTCGCTAGCATGACTGCTTCGCAGAAGGAGGCAACGGCGTCCTTACCTGGTACTGGGTTGGAGAGGTCAGATAGGTAGTCATCATATAGGCCGAAAGACGTAAACTACAGGACATAGGCCTCCCCCAAGCGTCGCCACAACGACCGGTCCTGTGCGTCTCGCATCCATCGGCTACCCGCGACCTTCATCAGGTCATCGGTCCACCTTGTGGGAGGACTTCCAATCTAACATTGCGTCTTCCAGTACGCGGTCGCCACTCCAGAACTTTTCGGCCCTATCGACCAACCGTTCTTCGAGCAATGTGCACTGCCACTTTAGTCTGGTGATCCATGGGGCTATATCGGTAATTTTAATATAATATAATTTTTAACTCATTCAAAAACAAAAACCTTGAATCTCTTGCGGATATCATCATTCCTGATTCGATACAGCATGATTGGGAATGTTTATAGACTACTTCAGCAAAGTCATTGACAAAAGATAGTTTCTCATAATAACCGTTATTCTAGTGATTTAAAACTGAAAATCAAACTTAGAAAAGGCAGCAGATAGGACTTGCACAGTTCGAAGTTTCGACTGCGTTCTTTAGACTACGAGCATTCAGCAAACATTGCGCTTTCGCACATTAATTCGTGTTGGCTCCGCCTGTACTCGGTTTTACGTAAATATTAGTAGATTCAGTGTATTTTGAGGCTTATTAAGATGTAAAAGCCAAGGTTTTCGGAATGACAGAATAACATTCAATGTTTTTACTACATATCTGGTTAAATGCAGCTGTCGTGGTAATTTAAAGGATTTTTGTTTAACTTTTTCATCCTTCTCATTTTTCAGGACAGTTTTTTTTTCTATAGCTGATGATTGATTTTTATTATACTTTTTTTTAGGTTTTTAGGGATGTGAAATCATCCAATGACTCCTCTCGCTCTGGGTGTAGCGGGAGGGAGTGTCAGACTTCTACTGACTAAAACCCATCCATGTTCCTTCATTGCCCTTTGTGTTTTGGAGCCACGGTGTCTCTTAAGAATAATCCCGCGACACCGGCAGGCGTCAGCCCTTTCGGGCCTCTCTGTGTGCTGACTCTTTTTGAGGCGCGCGTGGAACACTAACGCGCCGTCGACACGGCCTGTCGTCACTAGACGGACGGACGGCGAGCCACCCATAGCTCACCGTCCACAGGCCCGCGCCTACGGTGGCTGGAGGTCACCAGGTGGTGGCCCCCGACGCCCGCGGCGTCTACCACTGCGGTCGGGACGAGAGGGTCTCCTCTCCCTCTCCGCCACCTCCTTCGCTAGCATGACTGCTTCGCAGAAGGAGGCAACGGCGTCCTTACCTGGTACTGGGTTGGAGAGGTCAGATAGGTAGTCATCATATAGGCCGAAAGACGTAAACTACTGGACATAGGCCTCCCCCAAGCGTCGCCACAACGACCGGTCCTGTGCGTCTCGCATCCATCGGCTACCCGCGACCTTCACCAGGTCATCGGTCCACCTTGTGGGAGGACTTCCAATCTAACATTTCGTCTTCCAGTACGCGGTCGTCACTCCAGAACTTTTCGGCCCCATCGACCATCGGTTCTGCGAGCAATGTACCGACGTCTCGGCGTTTACCACTACTTACTACTACAATACTCAAATCAGCAACTAATTATTAAATGATATCTTTATCCACGACATATACTTTACTGTACACCAAATGAGAAATACATAAAAGAAACCTTAAACTAACAAAACATACAATTGGCGGCCTTGCATTTCGCGATCTCTTCCAGGCAACCTGGAACCGCGTTCGCCACTCCAAAACTTTTCGGCCCCTTTGGCCAACCGTTCTGCGAGCAATGTGCACTGCCACTTTAGTTTGGCGATCCATCGGGCTATATCGGTAACCTTATAATAAACTAGCTGACCCACGCAACTTCGTCTGCCTCACATTTTCCATCTATTCATGGCTATCTAATACTGAAAGAATTTTTCAAATTGGACCAGTTGTTCCTGAGATTACCCCCTACATACAAACTTACAAACATACAAAGTTGCGCGGGTCGGCTAGTAAAATATAATTGTTGACTCATTCAAGAACAAAAACCTTGATTCTCTTGCGGATATCATTATTCCTGATTCGATCCAGTATGTTTGGGAATGTTTATAGACTACTTCAGCAAAGCCACTGGACAAATGATAGTTTCTAATAATAATCGTTATTCTAGTGATTTAAAACTGAAAGTCAAACTTAGAAAAGGCAGCAGAGAGGACTTACACAGTTCAAAGTTTCGACAGCGTTCTTTAGACTACGAGCATTCAGCAAACATTGCGCTTTCGCACATTAATTCTTGTTGGCTCCGTCTGTACTCGGTTTTACGTAAATATTAGTAGATTCAGTGTATTTTGAAGCTTATTAAGATGTAAAAGCCAAGGTTTTCGGAATGACAGAATAACATTCAATGTTTTTACTACATATCTGGTTAAATGCAGCTGTCGTGGTAATTGAAAGGATTTTTGTTTAACTTTTTCATCCTTCTCATTTTTCAGGAAAGTTTTTTTTTTCTGTAGCTGATGATTGCTTGTTTTTTTTGGTAACGGTCATTTCGATTTCTTATCTTTTTTGTTTTGATATGATCAATAAAATGTACTTTAATATACTTTTTTATTTTTAGGGATGGGAAATCATCCAATGACTCCTCTCGCTCTGGGTGTAGCGGGAGGGAGTGTCAGACTTCTACTGACTAAAACCCATCCATGTTCCTTTATTGCCCTTTGTGTTCCGGAGCCACGGTGTCTCTTGCAAATAATCCCGCGACTCCGGCAGGCGTCGGCCCTTTCGGGCCTCTCTGTGTGCTGACTCTCTTTGAGGCGCGCGTGGAACACTAACGCGCCGTCGACACGGCCTGTCGTCACTAGACGGACGGACGGCGAGCCATCCATAGCTCGCCGTCCACAGGCCCACGCCTACGGTGGCCGGAAGTCACCAGGTGGTGGCCCCCGACGCCCGCGGCGTCTACCACGGCGGCCGGGACGAGAGGGTCTCCTCTCTCTCTCCGCCACCTTCTTCGCTAGCATGACTGCTTCGCAGAAGGAGGCAACGGCGTCCCATTCCGTCTCCGGACCATGGCTTGGACCAGGGCCGGACGCGAGAGGTTACTTTAATATACTGGAAGTATGTTCGAAATAATCCTAATATCAATATTTATAAAACTGTTCCGTTATTAAGGCGCGTCCCCGAGCAAAACGCAGCGCTAGCCGTTTTTGTGCAGTTTTTTGGAGCTATCTACTCTTTATCCAAAAGAAATATCAACTAATAAAAAATACATTAAATTTCTACATAATCTTGGCTTCAAAATGGTAGATTTATTTTTTTATTACTAAGTATAATGTTTAAGTAATCTCCTCACAACGAAACCACAGAAATGAGAAAAAATTACTGAAAACATGCATCTTCTCGAAAACTATCGATTATTTTGATTTTGTACTTACACTAATGGATAGGCAATTTAATTATGAACATGTTGGTAGAAGTATTTTTTTCAAACGACCAAAATTCGATTTTATAACGATTTTATTCAACATTCTGAGCGTATTCGCTAGGTATTGTATCTCTTGCGCTGTTATTGAGGGAAAAAATGCTCAAGGTTATTTGCTCAGGGTACGGCCTTAAGTGACTGACTGTCTGAGTGACTGACAGACAAGGCACATCCGAAACTACTGGTCGTAGAAAGCTGACATTTGTCATGTAGGTTCCTTGGGGACCTTAGAGGAGCACTAAGAAAAAATTCCTGAAAGAAGAAGAAAGAAGAACGGATAAACACGTATGAAGTATGTATGTGGACAAAAGCTAGTGTATCCATATGACGTATTTTGAGAATAATGTAAGACGCGACCCCAAAAGTATAGTTAAATATTTCACCATAACTTTTGTAATAAGTACTACATAGTCAGTCCACGATCCTGAAACCCGTTACAAAGCCAAACAAAGTAAACATAAATAATGAATTTTATATAAAAGTGTGAGCGTAAATTCTGCGAAAAACTCCACGTTTTCCTAGAAAACGTAGTATTCTCGTAAAATGATTTTTATCTTTTGTGAGGCGGCGATGCCTCCCTCTGTAGTTTATGGTATTATTTTTACGTTTTTTCGCTTCATTAGTCTAACAGCAAGTTAGGAGCGGACTTTAGGTTACCGGGGTTGGTGTCTTAGACTTAGAGGGTGATGAAGAATGTTTTGGAGTTTAACCTTCTTCTCTATGGAAAATGATCTGAATCTAATGAGCAAATGTAGTTCATAATCGTCATAATTATTATAGGGCCATTTCTACTAATTTTAAACAACTTTCGCATTCGCATATCAATTGCAAACTGTCAAAAAAAGCCTTAATTTTCATACATTATTGACAGATTGCGACTGAGATGCGAATGTGACAATCAGTAGAATTGGCACTCAGCTGGAAGACGTCTACTGCTGGACATAGATATTCTCCAAGTGACGCCACAGCAAGCGATCCTGTGCATCTCGCATCCATCTACTATCCGCGACCCTCACCAGAGAGCTAATTCTACTAATTTTTAAACAGCGTTCGCATTCGCATGTCAATCGCAGACCGTCAAAAAAAATACAACCGACTTCAAAAAAAAACACTACTAAGTCGGTGTCAAAATACGAAGAAACTAACAAAAACACCGATTTCCGAAATTAAAGTTATTTTTTAATTTGTAGTGTTTTTTTTTGAAGTCGGTTGTATTTTTTTTTTTTTAAGTTTTTTATTTTTCACTTTTTAGTGGTACCCCACACCTAACAACACCACTGCAAAATCGCAGAAAAGCAAAATACGCAATCTCGATTACTTGGATGACATAAAACTATCATCTAAGTAGACGAATTCCAGCTATTTCGATTTATAATCCAAAGTTCGTAACCGATTTTCATAAAATTTAAATGGAACCAATCTGCAAGTATATCCTTTCAGATAAAACAAGATTTTTTCAAATCGGTTCATAATTGTCGGAGTTATGAGGTAACCATAACATGGATTGACATGCGAATGCGATGCGCCTGTGAAACTTAGTAGAATTGGCACTCAGGTCAACAGCTAGTCTATTCTGTAAATAACCATTTCGATATCGACTTCACCTGAGTGACTAAGCTTACAAAGTGAGCTTTATTTCACACATCATAAGGTCTTATACGAATTTGAAACTCACCTCGGATTCCGCTGTCGAGACACGAAAATGTTGTTACAGAATAGCACTGCAGTTCACCTTGTGGGAGGCCTTCCGACGCTGCGTCTTTCAGTACGCGGGCACTTCTCCAGAATTTTCGGCCCCATCAACCATCTATTTGGCAAACAATATGCCCTGCCCACGGCCACTTTAGTTTTTCTGTAAACTTGGTACCTACTCTTGCGGTTATCATCATTCCTGATTCGATCAAGCAAGGAAACTCCAAGCATTGCCCCCTCCATTGCCCTTTGGGTGACTTTAAGTCTTCTGATGAGGCCCATTATGAGCGACTGAGCAAATATATTTATTTTGGAGGCCGAGTCACCCGCCTCCGTAGGAGAATACCCTTCAGCGAATCCCTACACGTGGTCCCCGTGTGGTGCTAAACAGGTGACACTTACCGCCTCCGTGGTCCAGTGGTTATAACACCTGATTCAGTCCCAGAGGTCCCGGGTTCGATTCCCAGCGGGTGCAAATTTATTGCTCGGTTCGCTTGGTGGTAGGACTTGTTCTAAGTCCGCCTGGCAAGCTACTACCATCATGTCTAAGTCTGTCGCCATAACAACAATGTTAACAGCATTGTTGTGTTCCGGCAGTTAGAGGTATGATAGCCAGTTCCTCTGTGTAATAGGATTTCGGGTGAAACTCGCTTCCATCTTCGGCCTAATCATCACTTTCCATCAGGTGAGATTTGGGCCAAGCGTTTCCCCGTTCTGGATAAAAAAAAAAAACAATTATTATAACTCATTATTTTTCTACAAAGTAGACCAATGAATAGTAGATGTAGTTATTTATGGGGATTTGAAGATGATCTGAATGATGAAAATATTTTGGAATGATTTTATCGCAATAAATAATTATTATAGACTACCTGATGCCCGCGGCTTCGGCCGCTTGACAAATTATAAAAACTTAAACCTTCCTTAGAAACTGCTCTATCCATTGCTGAAAACAGCACGAAAATCGGTTTATCGCGAACAGACAGACAGACGCGGTGGAGGTCTTCGTTTAATAATATGTAGGTGATAGATTCCCAGTCATCACAGGGAGTTGCTTGGGAACGGCGAGCGATGGGTAGCTTGTCGTCCTATAAGGATCTGGGGGGCTATTCTCTAAGCCCGAAGTCCGTAGTTTCGGGGTTGGTTGCGGGCGTATTCTACTCCTTAACACCTACTGACTTACGATTATTCCCGAACCCGAAGTAAGAATGAATGACAACACGATGTGGTAGTAACTGACAAATTGTGTTGTCATTGATTCTTAGTGGTTAGGTAATACGGAGTAGAATACACCCGCAACTAAGCCCGAAACTACAACTTCGGCCTTAGAGAGTAGCTCCCCAGGCCTGGATCGACGGCGCGTTGTGTTCCACGTACGCCTCAAAGAGTCAGCGACAGTTGACGAAGAAAACCCACATTTCACCAGTAATACATAAGAGTGATGGTTATCTCGAGATAAACTCTAACTATTTACTCTAACTAAAAATATTTTACGAGCACTTTACAACTGTCAGTTATATCAAAAAGTTGAAGCTATTTTCTGTTCCAAACCTTAGATCTCTAAGGAAAAGGAACACGACAGATCCCTTAAATCCTCTAAACATTAAATCTATATGTTATTCGCGTATCAGTGTCGTGACGGGACTAATAAAGCGAGTTTCTCACAAGTAGCGAAGCAATCAGTGCTATTGATCTAACCAAGGGTTTATGTTGCGGTTCAAGTTTAAAAAAAGAGCTCTTGTGAGAGTCAAGAGTTTTTGTTGAATAAATAAAATTGTTAAGCACGTGACGTATGAAAAGCGAGTAAGAGCGTGAACATAGCTATGCCAATTAAAAACGGTGTGATGTTTTATAATTGCCTTGTTCACATTTTGTCCTATAACTTTTTGCTTGCAACAGTTGAGTATCTCGAAATGATTTTCTGTTACTTTTTTTTCCTCCGCTGCAGACATTTTTTTATTTGAAAAAATGACAAAAAAAAAAGTTGTATTAAAATCTTTATTTTAGTTTCCTACATACATTATGTGACAATAAAGCTTCGCGTAAAAACACTGTAATGTGTTATTGTTCTGTATCCAAGCACGGTCCACGACCCTCGGACTCTGTTAAGTACCGATTATTTCGAGTGGAGTTTCTTTTTAAAGAATAAAATTGAGATATAAGCAATTAAAACTTTCAAATGAAGTAGGTAAAACATCATCTGCCTAGCCTTTTCCCAACTATATTGAGGTGGGCTTCCAGCCAAACCGGATGCAGCTGAATACCAGTAATTTACGTAGAGCGGCTGTCTACCAGACCTCCACAACCCATTAACTGGGTAACAAAGAAATCCTTGGCAAGACTGGTGATTTCCTGACTATCCGTAACGATTGCCAAAGATCTCCAAATGACAACCGGGACCAACAGCTTAACGTGCTTTCCGAGGCACGGAGGAAACTCGGTATGATAAGATGGTCACCCATCCACAGACCAACCAACAAGTAGGTAAAACAATCTGTCTTTATTTAAGAGTCCTATTACATTTTTTACGGAAATTCATGATTTTTGACGCTGTAATTATCAGCAGCAGTAAGATATTTTAATTATTTGATCATGAATAACGATAGTGCCAGTCTCTTTCTTGTAAGTTAGAGTTACACATTTTCATTTTTCTTTTCTTGTAATTTACTATAAATATTTTACGAACTCAGTTTGCAAGAAAAAATGTCGGCGATGGAACTTTGACGGTCTAATTCACATCGTTACAATCAATTCTTTTAAAAGCTGAAATGACTAAAAGGTAAGTTGAATGTTTTACTTGTTTATTGGAGTTCTAGAATTTCTTTAAATTCCTTGAGTTTTCACGGAAAAAAACGTAAAGAAAGCCTAATTTAAGCCAGAAATGTCTTGATTCAGCGTCCATTATATTCCAAATAAAAACAATTTTATCAAACAAATTAATATGATATAAAATTTCAATCTACAATGAATACGATTCATTAGTTTTCGTTTGTCAATATAATTAAACAAAATTACAATTAATAAAATTAAAGTACTATATATTCTGCGTCAATTCAGCGCGCGCGCTCCTCAGTCTCGCGCGAGCGCCCAAATAAACTATAATCCTATTCAGACTAGTAAGTATCAAAATTGTTTCGCGGACTATAGATGTACTCCCAACGCAGACCAACGTAACTTCGTCTATTGCAAAAGAGCATTTATGATTCGTAATAGGACTCTTAATAGATTTTCAACTTTATCGCTAAAGCGAATAGGTTCAAGGTTGTTTGGGAATATTTGATAGTTTCAAATACCTTATGTGCTGGCGTATGTACTGTCACATCATGCGACCTTCGTGCGCTGTCATAATATAGCGGGTGTTCCGAAATATAGCCCAGTATACTGGCCAGTGCTCATGAACGTCATGAATCCGACGCCATACTGTTGATTCATTCCGAAATATACTGGCCAGTGGTTCCGTCTGGGAACCAGTCCAGACGCTTGTCTCACCAGTACAAAATGGTGGCACACCAGCACAATGGTGGCACACCAGTACAATATGGCGTCGGGTTCATGACGTTATGAATACTTTCAGCAGCAGGGGCAGTTCTCACAATCTTAACCTCCGAGCGTCCAAGAACTTCATTCTTTATATTCCTCCTCACCGCACCGGGTTCTTGTCTAACTCCTACGTTATTTCCACCATTAAACTCTGGAATATGCTACCCCATGACATCAAGAAGGCTGAGTCAAAATTTTCCTTTAAGCGTAATCTCCGTAAACACTACCTACTTAAAGGCATGTCATTCGTAGTTTGGTCTCGTCATAATTATTGTAAGTTCTCTTAATCAGAAATTATTATAAATCATCATATTTATTAGTATATTATTTTAGCAAATATATTTGTATTTTATAGTATATGTATATATATATTATTTGTATACTTTGTTGTATCGATAAGACTCAATTATATTTTATTTTTATTTGTTTGTTGTACACCTACCACAGTGTAGTCTTTTTAACCCAAAGGTTGACTGGTAGAGAATGCCTTGTTGCATTAAGTCCGCCCATGTAACACTATTGTGCATAAAGTCTAAATAAATAAATACTGGCCGGTATACTGGGCCATATTTTGGACTCATACATAGTTCGCTGTTATTTTAAAAGAGTTGGGAAAATATAGAATAGGTTTTGAATTTGGAAGCAAAGAAAATGTTTTGTTTGAGATCGTCAGACTTGTAACAGTAGAGGATGGATCGAAATTTTAGTTTCAACTTGTCAGCGCTGTGAGTGTTATTATAAACTAGCCTTTGCTCGCAGTTTTGAACGCAAACATCCCATGTCTTCCGTTTCCGTAATAATTTTGGGACGAATTATACATATAATCCGGTTTCTTAAAACAATAGATTGATGAAACTTCTGACTTCGTTTTATTCTATGTATGTAAAGATTAGAAAAGTCACACAGCGGTACTCATATTATAATTCCCCGTGTGATAGAACTTACACAAATATCTCCATCGCCTAGCTTTCTCTGTAGGCCGCGCTTAAAACCACATCCAATCAATTTAGTTAACAAACTGCAGATAATTTATACTCAAAACAAATATTAACTATGATATCCAAAACTGAATTAGATTGATACTTTGTTTACAATACAAGCACAGGTAAATACAGTTTGATTTGGAACGGTGTTTACAGAATAACGATATATAATGTTTTGTTGTATTCTATTTTGTTGTAAACAAACGATGAAATCCAAGTAATTTATTTGAGAATATATTTAATTGCCAATCATAATCACTATATGTTATAAAACAAGGTCCTCCGCCGCGTCTATCTGTCCGTTCGCGACAAACTTAAAAAAAACTGCATCAATTTTCATGCTGGTTTCACCAATGGATAGAATATTTATTTTTTATTTACTTAAACCTTCCTCAAGAACCACTATTCTTGAGGAAGGTTTAAGTAAATAATTTATCAAGTGGGCAAAGTCGAGGGCATCAGCCAGTTAAATTGATAGTATTCATGGTTATATGTATTTATTTGTACCTACTTAAATCAACATTTACAAAGGTTGACTGGTAGAAAATGTCTAATACATTAAGTCTCTGTACATTTGTGAGCAGAAATATTAGAATGATATTATTGGTGGCATAAAATATGGTACATTTAATGGTGTGCTTAAAAATAAAATAAATACATGTGACTATAAAAACTCATCGTTGTGACAGAAAGGCGCTGTTACGTCACATTATTACAAATGCTGGTTGGCTTTACTGATGATTTCCCGTCAAAATTTAGTTTTAAAAATTTATGAATATGTTTCTTAAATAACGTCAAATTTCAGTAAAAGCAAAACGAAGCCATCCTGACGGAGGCAAGGACAGTTAACACGCGCACAAACTCGCAACCAACACCTACATAAATACTAACTACTAAATACATAACAATAAACTAAGAAAACGGGAACCCGACACAATAATAAAACTGACTATCCACTTTATTTACTATCAAACTTTTAAAACTTATGCCGACTTCGCAAAAGAAACTCCGAAGCTATTTGTCTTAGCTCATAACACCTAACTTAGACATTTCACTAACTTCCCTACACGACAGTTTTGACGTAACACTATCAACCTTCCACGGTCGGCAAAAAAGTTTCGGATATTTTCACAGCCATATCCGTTTGCGGTTTTTGTGTTGAACATACTAGCTGTAGCTTGCGTCCGCGTTTGGTATCAGTTTTATGGCCTTTCCTTTTTTTCACAGAAACCTGATTATTTTTTATAAAATTGAAATATTACCTTAATTTACCGTAAAATCAGCTATCAGACAGTGACAGTCCCGTCAAAATCGGTTCAGCCATTTCGGAGATAAGCCGAAAGAAACAGACAGACTGAAATAAAAAAAATGTTTTTCTTTCAAGTATAAACTTTCACAAGATTCATTTAGTAAAAAGCTGTTATTTTGATGTGCCAAACAGACAGTTATTTATTTATTGGTAAAGTTTTTTATATACTGAAACATACATATTTAGGGATGTGAGAATGATATCTGTCGATACCTATTGTAGTGTTAGTAACCAAGGATGGGAATCGTCGGGCATCGGATCAATATTGATTTAGGTTTTACGGCGGATAGGTAAGTCGATAGGTCCAGTTTATGTGAAGGGACGTTGAAGATGGGTTTATGAGATTTTGATGTTCATATTATGCGTAAAAGTAGCTGAGACGGCTAGTCGTGTAGTTGAAAAGGCTCGCACGATATGAAACTCTTCTCTTGATTAACATAAGAAGAATATAATGTTCCAAAAGTTTCAGGTTGAAGCTCAGAACTTAATATTTAGAGGTGTTTAGTTGGTAAGAAATATTATAATCTCTAATATACTCTATACTAATATTATAAAGAAGTGAAGTTTGTGAGGTTGTAGGGGGTAATCTCTGGATCAACTGAACTGAGTTTGAAGGTTCTATTACTAAAATAAAGCCACGTTATTTGTGAGTTCCATAGGCTTTATTTATTACTACAAAAAATTAGAGATCCCTTAGAAAATTGCAATACTAAACCCACGCGAACGAAGTTGTGGGCGATGTGGTAGTATTAGACTTATCTAGAGACAATTATATTTTGACTTCCTTTGGGAATATTCCCAAATGAAGACAAAGTACCTATAATTACGTCTAGATAAGAGCATAAGTGTTTAGGAATAGTGAATCAGTTTTATTTAATGTATTGTTTTGCAAACGCTTCTGTCTACACATATTATTTATTATTATATAATACATTTGAAAGTGTTTTATGTAAATTGATCTATAACGCGTTGACGCATCGATTTTGCGATGACGCGTCGCATCTATCTTCGCTACGGGTGCCGTTAACTATCAAGATGGTATCACCACAATACAAATAGTAATACAAAGTATTGCGCGTCAGATTCCACAGCCATTTGCGGTAACAATTGTAATGTCATACACGTCCTCGACGATACATCATACAGATACGGAAATAGAATTATATCAAAGAAGCGCTTCGGAAACAATATACGATCTCAGAGGGTGAAAGATGTGTGTAACCCTTTTAAACGAATTTCTGTCATGGTCGCCAATCTCAACAGAGATTAGCCAAGTACGCCAGAGGTATTGGTGAAGCGTTAATGCCTTTTTAATATAAAAAAAAATAAAATAACAATAATTTAGGATTTCTCCATATAATAGAATATGTTAGTAAGTATTTCAAATTAAATATTTTAACTTCTCAATTGATGAACCCTCGCACTACCTTTATTGCGCAGCGCCCATATATCTGAAACTTTCTTGAGTTTTCTCGCAAGGGCCAATAGATGGCGTTAGCGAGTGCGGACAGTTTCCTGTGACCGTTCGAATAAGACGGTGTATGCGCCTCAGCGCTCCGCTCTAAAAAAATCCTTTTTTGGTGAAATCTTGACGATACTCGTAAAATAAATGGACCTGCATCTGTGCTTCATTGGAAACTTATAGTGCAGTGTTGATTTTTGGAGTTTCAACCATCCCACCGGTGGATTTAAGAAGATTTGGCTCGCCGGCCGGCAGCTCATATCAGCGAGTGATCACGCGCGCATGAACGAGGTATTTCCCCATCTCCCTGGGTCTGAGTGGGATCTCTGGATTGCCAAGGTACGTGGGCATGTTTTGCTGCTAATAATTCTCTGGTATTGGTTTGTCGAGGATTCATCATTATCGAAATTGAATTATTTTGAGGTCCGCCATTACACATAAAACATAAGTTCTTATTTTAAATTTTCATAAACCCTTCACAAAGAAAAAAAAAATGCTTAACTATTTTATCTAATGCTGTGGGGGGGCCCTGTACCACAGGTTTTGTTCCAAAAACCTATTTCAGGCACCAGACTCTTACAATGGTGAAATATAGTTACATAAATTAGTAATAAGCATTGTTAATTTAAGGCAACCATTGTGAAGAGAGAATAAATAACTTTGAATTGAATTGAATTGAATTGAAAAGGTGCAGGCTATTTACACGCCTCACCAGATATTATAGTGCACAAATGTGTGAGCACATATTATCTGCTTTTTCTGCCTCGTTTGCAGGGTAGCCGGTTTCAGGTAGCCGGCGAAAGTGTATAACCATAATATGATAAATGATAGATGATAAATGATTAATGATACATGATAAATTATATTTATTTTGTAAGTAGGTTTTAAATAAAACTTTTACACGTCAATCTTTTTTGGTAATTTTAAACTAGATGAGGCCGGTGTTTCCTAGCTGACTGCTCTGAGAAGAAACACCGAAATAAATACTTAGGTTTCACACGTACCGGTGTAATATTTTGTCCAGCTTGGCAATACACTTCGCTGGCGGGCACCTACCTGGAGTCGGCCGAAAAGGCACTGATAATCCGAAGGGACGGCCATGTGACTTTACCAGGAAGAGAACAGGTGCAGGCCAAATGTTTACGTGCTTTTCGAGGCACGATGGCGTCACACCACCTTAGACCCAGAAGCAAGGGAGCTACTCTCTAAGCCCAAAGTCTGTATCGTGGTGTCATTAATTCTTAATGGTTAGGTGATACGGTGATACTTGGACGACGTCTTTGTCTAAGCAGAAATTTAAATAAGCAATATGATCATAAAGTAAAAACTACTGAGCTAAATTTTAATTTTAACAAACTGAATTAAATTTTAACGATACCATATGGCATGGTATGCCGCATCGAAATAAAATATAATCATACAAATCGGATAACAAATCTCGGATTAATTGGTGAAGAAACATTAAACAAAAAAAATACCTCCTCCTTTTTTGGAAGTCGGTTAAAAATGTTGAAGTTACTCGGATGCTACCAACTCGCTGACCAACTCGCACGTGGCAGTAAATCTTAAGATACGCTATAGGTATGTTGCAAGTTACTGCACTCCAGCTACAGTTCGCAGGCAGACTCGCACGCTAGCTCGCACTGTGTAATCTAGCCATAAGTAGAATAATACGATGCTATAAAAGTCAACCTTATTCCAAAGAACGATGCGTCATTTCTCCGCCCGGGGTTGTATGTAAGCTTTCGTGGGAAATATTGAAACACAGCTAAAAAGAAAATATATGGTTAAGCTTGGTAGACGAAGTTATCTTTAATTGGGTTCGTTTGGGAACAAGCGTTGTTGTTAGTATTTGTGGTAAACAAAATGGGAGCAAACAAAACTGCCGAATTGCGAAACTCGGCTCGGAGTCTGTTGTTAGCATATCTTTGTAAAGCCTATACACGTATGTATCTTGGGTTTCTTGTTATCTGGTTTTCATTGTAGGCGGATTTGTAACGGCATCTTTACCGCCACATGTGAACGCGAAGTAATAAAGACCTGCCGTCACACCAAGCACATCCTATATCGCGTGTCACTATTAAAGATCTCCGAGCGTTTTGAAAACAGCTGCAATAGCCCGATAATAACCATCGGCCAGTTGTCCTCGAGACACATCATGTATGTGTTTGGAGGGTTTTCCCTTTTCAATGGTAGAAGTGAGATCCCGTTCCGCATACTTTTTAGATTCGTTAATTTATGAATTTTCAAGATTCGTTTCAAGTAACATAGTAAGTCAAGTACCGCCTGATTCGAGCCTGTTTAAATCTCTTAACTCTTATCTGTACCTCCAACAAAAGCATATTTTAAAACAAGCATTTTAGGTTAAAATAAACATTCTCTAATAAATCCTACACTACTCTTAATCCAGTAATTAAAAATCTCCAAATAAATGACACCAAATCCAACAGACGCATTAACCAAAAAAAACTCGAGAAAAAATTAACAACGCCTTAAGAATTGTACAAAAAACTGAAATACAGTGTAAATATTCAGAGGCTGGATGCTATTAAGTCGACAAAGGTCCCCCCCCCTTCTCGGGTTAAATTCTTCATTACAATTTCTATTATTGTCAACGTTGGTACAACGATTTTTCACACAGAGTTCAGAAACGCCACGTCGGTCGGTGAGACACGGAACTGTTAGTGACGGAATCGTAATAGTGTTCTACATAGACTAAGCGAGTCAATGAGGGTCACAGTTTCCTTATGGAAATTGGCTATGGCAGTCACGGTAATTGAGACCTACGTACATTGATAGACTTATTTAATACTAGCTTCTGCCAGCGGCTTCGCCCGCGTGATCCCTAGGGAACATGTTCCCGGGATTAAAAGTAGCTTATGTGCTATACCAGACTATAATCTATCTTTGTTCTAAATTTCATTAAGATCCGTTAAGCCTTTCTGGCGTGATTGAGTAACAAACAACCAAACTTTCACATTTATAATATTACTCGTTTGGTGTAAAGCGAAATTATAACTATCTTCCCCTCGACATTATAATTATTAAAGGATATTGCAAACTGTTGTAAGCCGTTTTCCGAAGCTACTCGCTAGCCTCTAGGCGCCAAGCTAGGCGCCTGCCTGTGCGTCCGCGACCTTATACTAAAATAATCCTTAAATTATAGCATGATTCAGTATTCACGCGCGATGGCTTATTATTAGCGTATTTCATGTATAACTTTGGTGTTTCTATACCGATCTCTATGATTATTTTTTATGGAATAGTTAATAATGTTAACTTTTATTAATGTTAATTAGGGACGACTGAGAGTTTCATAAACGTAAGAGTAGACAAATACAATCAGAAAGCTTCGAACTGCTAAGCTATCGGGAGTTACACGTGTTATTGTTCGTCAATCATAAAATATAGACATATGCTGTCGTTGGATATTTTTTTTATAATTTTAAGGAGAACATTTCCGTCATACATGATTTCTGTGTAGCTTTCACCATTAAGGTTGCACACGCGACGGAAGCTTAAAAAATGGAGTAACTTCTCCCGTTTTCCTAACATTTCCCTTCACTGCTCTGCTCTTATTGATTGTAGCGTGATGAAAAGTATACTATAACCTGCTCAGGAGTATGAATAATAATTGTACCAAGTTTCATTAAAATCCGTCGAGTAGTTTTTGTTTCTATAACGGTTATACAGACAGACAGACAGACAGACAGACAGACATACGAAAATTGTACTGATTGCATTTTTGGCATCAGTATCGATCCCTAATCACCCCCTGATAGTTATTTTGGAAATATATTTCATGTACAGAATTGACCTCTCTACAGATTTATTATAAGTATAGATAGAAGATAAAAAAAAGACATAAAGCTGTCTTGAATCGACTACTATCGTGATCCTTTACGTCATGAAAAACGATTCACAATAAAATTTATTGTACGGGTTTCTACAACGGGATATTAGGGAAAGGTTTCTTTCTTTCTATGACAGCCTAAACTCTATATTAGTGTGTAGTTTTATTGTGAGAGACAGTTTAGAACTGTCTCTCTACAATAAATGATTAAGCATGGACTGGTAATTATAACAGAAACCTGTACCGTGTAACCCGTTTGCCTTCAAAGCCAGAGTGAACAGGCATCTTCTGCGCAAGCTCGCTCCATCATAGACCTCATCCATCGCTTTCCATCAGGCGTGATGGTGGTCAAGAGCAAATCCATTACATTTAAAAAAATACCTCTTTGTTTCGATACAATGTGATATAAGTAAACATTTACGTAAACGCGATCGAGTAAGTTTTATAACTCGCACTAGGCACTTTTTATAAGTAATGGCGTCTTTCGTTCGTACCGGTGCAGCAATTCTATACTCTGTGGTTCCATCTTTTAACTAGTAAATTGTTCTTGGGTTTCTCGAAGGGGATTTTTGATTCAATTTCGATAATTTCACGTTTTCATTGCGTTGCGTTCTTTGATTTCTTTTGCATTGTCATATTAAATTTAGGGTGACGATAATCAAAATTGATTTGCAGTCATCGAATTTAAATAGGCACAGTCATATTAAAATAATGTTAGAGCGAAAATCAATTACTCTTTCTAAAGAAATAAATTAAAATTGAGTGACATTTGAAAGCACAATGTGTTCTTGAATTTATGGAGCTCAAAAAATTCTATATTTCAATGTAGCTGTCTTGATTTCACATTATTAGAATAAAACGATTGATAGAATGTTTAGTGGTTTCTTTACTAATGTTATAAAGCTGAAGAGATTGTTTGTTTTGTTGAAGCGCTAATTACAGGAATTGGTAGGAGTTGAAAAGTTACTGGACGGGATAGAAAAAAACCAAGCAAGCTGATAAATCTATCGACAACCCCTTTCATTATTATTTCTACAGTTGAAATACTCGGGCATTACCGGGATCCTGTAGGTACATTATGTTTTTTTTAAGTATGGGTTTTCATCAAATAATAATAATAATATAATAATAATATCCTTGGACATTTCACACAACGCCATATAGTCCCAAGCTAAGCAACCTAATGCTTGTGTTATGGTAACGAGATGGCTGATAAACTACTTATATACATTTTTTTTTGTAAATACATTCATACTATAGATAGAAAAACACCCAGACTCGGAACAAATACATGTAGGTCGTACAAATATTTGATCCGTGCGGGAATCGAACCCGCGACATGCTGCGCAGCAGTCAATCGCTCAACCACTGCGCCAACCGTGTCGTCAAATGACTCCTCCCGCTCTGGGCGGAGCAGAAGTAAATGTCAGATTCTTGCTGACTAATACCTATCCGTGTTCCTCCTAGTGCCTTTTCCGTTCTAGGGCCGCGGAGACTCTTTCGAACAAATTCCGCAATACCTACATTATGTTACGACGTAATGCTTACCGTGGTAGGTATTCTGAACTGACATAAATGACATGTTTCATCATCGACCTCCGGTCTTCAGGCTATGTTGATCTCATATAACAGTTTCAAATAAATAGGTACCTATTGATATTCAGTTTCACTTGGTTAGACTAAAATCCGACACCAACCAAGCTGGGAAAAAGCCTAGTTGAATAAACACAAAAAAAAGTTCTTGTTTCAGCCAAAATTTCCCTAGGGACGAAGTCACGGGCAAAAACTTGTATTGAATAAGGAAAATGGGAATACTTTTAACTGATATTGATATCACTGTTAGCATATGGGTTTATATAACAGAGATATTGATAGCAAAGCCTTAAATACAATGAAGGGAAGGATTCTTTTGATATATGATGATATGGTAACGTATAGACGACTCTTAATGGTGTAAAAAGGAAAATACAGTTTCACAAGATATTATTTACAGAAAAGAATTTTTCGCGCTTTTTTCACATAATTATAATGGTTATAATATGGGGTCTTGTTGAAGACAATGACATAATCAATAAGTACTAACTACTAAAAACTAAGAAGTACAACATTTCCGAAAGAAAAATACTTACAAATGAAGGCTTGGTATTAAATTGATGGATTATTTACAAGTTCTTTTTAAATAATCCATCAATTTACTATATGATTTCTAGTAATTTTAATAAGTAATTTCTCCGTAGTCAAGTTTCAGTTTAATGAGCTATGCCCATGTTTGCATGGTTACCGAATATTTAGTAAAATTTGTTGGAAATGGAATTGACCTATTAAACCTACCTGTATATCTGTACATCATCGCTTACCATCAGCTGAGACCATCAGGTGGTCAAACGTATGTTTATCAATAGTAAAAATAAAACTTTGATTCCACTACCATTCAGTCTGTACCACTGCCATTCACAGTCTGTTCCACTGCCATTCAGTCTGTACGAACCCGGACTCCTACCGAAATGCACTATGTGGAAAAAAAGTGATTATAGGGCTATGCGTTTTTAGGGTTTCGTACCCAAAGGTAACTATCGGAACCCAATTACTGTAAGCCTCCGCTGTCTGTCGGGCTGTCCATCCGTTCGTCCGTCTATCTGCCTGTCAGCGGGCTATATCTCAACAACAGTAATCGGTAGATTAGACAGTTTAATTTTTTTTGTTATTTTTCTTTTACTAATTTTATTCTTGACTTTTTTGTTTAATTTTTTTGAATGTTACCGCTATAGATGAAAATAATAAAAACTCCCATACAAGAAACGTATTTTTTCCGGTTTATGTACCTACTGAATCTTTCGTGTGACATTTCGATTCGCAGTTGACCGGTTTTTTAAATAAATCGTAAGAAAAAAGATGAACCCTTTTAGAAAGAGCTTTATATTCCCTTTACTGGGCAAAGTTCTCCCCCATAGCGTTCCACTCTTCCATACAGGCACTACATAACGTAATATGAAATGCTTTATAGAAAAGATTTTTAAGGTTAGCTTGAAAAATGACTATGGCTAGCCCTCTTTCGTTTTAAGAACCAAATAATCAAATAGAAGTAATTTTAACAAATGACTTAAGTGCAAACAAACATAAAATCCACCAGTGTTTTGTGTGAACATTTTATGATAAAGATCTAAGGGAAATTAATTCTAGGCTCGCTTCAATTCATTTTTATTTAGGTACCGGCCATGACAAACTCATCGTTCTTCTTTCCTTTGTGATTTATTTTTGATGTTTTCTTTAGTAGATCTTATCTAAAACTAAGGCATTTTCCAAAAGTCTGATTACGATATTTTTATCTGCAAATGCTTAGTTCTTTACTAGCTGATGCCCGGGCTTCGCCCGCTTGTCAAATTATATACAAAACCTTACTCGGGAACCACTCTATCCATTGGTGAAACCAACATGAAAATCGGTGCAGTACTTTTTGAGTTTATCGCGAACAGATAGACAGACAGACGCGGTGGAGGAATTTCTTAGGGTTCCATAGCCAAATGGCAAAACGGAACCCTTATAGATTCGTCATGTCTGTCTGTCTGTCCGTCCGTATGTCACAGCCACTTTTCTCCGAAACTATAAGAACTATGCTGTTGAAACTTGGTAAGTAGGTAGATGTATTCTGTGAACCGCACTAAGGTTTTTACACAAAAATATAAAAAAAAACAGTACATTTTGGGTGTCCCCATACTTAGAACTGAAAAACAAAAATTTTTTTTTCATCAAATCCCTATTTGTGGGGTATCTATGGATAGGTCTTTGAAAATGATATTGAGGTTTCTAAAATATTTTTTATCTAAACTGAACAGCTTGCGAGAGAGACACTTCCAAAGTGGTAAAATATGTCCCCCCCCCCGTAACTTCTTAAATAAGAGTGTGATAAATCAAAAAAAATATGTGATGTATATTTCCATGTAAACTAGCAGCGAAAATTGGTTTGAACGAGATCTAAGTAGTTTTTTTTAATACGTCATAAATCGTAAATCGCAACTTTTGCTTATAATATAATACCTACAGGTTTGTACGGAACCCTCGGTGCGCGAGTCCGACTCGCATTTGGCCGGTTTTTTTTAATATGTAGTGATTATGAACATACAAAAACTTGATAAATATTCGTTCTGGTTTATTTTTTATTTTTGACAGACTCGCATTTGACTACTATCTTACCTGAATCGATGATACCACATCATCGATTCAGGTGGATCCGATGATGAATAATTTTTGCCTAAAATTAACCTAATCACTCTTGTCCAGAGTCGTTCCAGGGCCGCGGTGATTCTTTCGAACAAATTCTGGGCAGGTACTGGCCCTAGCTGAGGCTTCCTACGATACAAATTAAGATTTTTGCAAACTGACTGACTAAAACATACATAGTCTGCTACAACATGCTACTAGTATGGTGTATGTTTTGATTTAGTTGTTCCTAAATTACCCTAAGCTGATAAAATTTTCGTTTTTCCTAAATTATTCGAATTGATAAAGTCGGTCCCAGTATTCTATCAATATAGCTCATTAATTAGAGGTAAGTACTTATTTGTATTCGTAAAACATAATTATGTGTCTGGCTACCTTAATTATTTAAGTGCATGCACTATAAATAATATACTAAATTTGGAATTGTACAAAATATGTGAATTGAATTACTTCTCCACGAACCAAAAAAACGGATAAAAAATTCACACGATTTTTTACCAAGATTCTTTTAATGTCTCGGAAAATCACACGAATTTTATTATGGGCGTGCTCTTACTAATCTGTCTGTCAAACGTCGACATCATAACATATGTATCCATGTAAATATGTATCATTCTGTATCAGAAAAAGTAGCAATATCAAGTTATTCCCTCTTCGGTTTGAGCTACTGAATTATTAAACAGCTGTTGTTTAGGGTTGAAACAAGAAGGGCACTAGAATATTTTAATATGATCGCTTTGGAGTGCTATCAATCAAAATATCAGGGCCATAAAAAAGAAGCCTGGCTTCTTTCTTATCCGATGATTCTTTATAGAAGAGCTGAGTCCATATTGTTAAGTATTGTTAATTATTTTAGTCGTACTAAAGATTTTTGCTATATAGCGAGCTCGTCGGATTAACTAGGTACCTCATAACGTGATACCCACTGCTTATGACAAGCAGCGTTGCTGTGCTACATTTAAAAAAAAAATCTTTAAGACAGGAAGATGAGTAATTTTATCTTTTTCTCCCGTGCTACATTAATCATATTACGTAGGATATCTCTTTTATTTTACACATTATGTAGATACGTTGGTACTATGAAACCTTCCAACTTATCTAGGATATGTCTGTTATTTTACACATTATGCAGATGTGTTGTGTCAAACCTTTAACTTATCTATTATATATCTGTTATTTTACACATTACGCAGAAGTGTACTGACAAACCATCCTACTTACCTAGGATATGTCTGTTATTTTACACACTATGCAGATGTGTACTGTTGAACCTTAAAACTCACCTTAGAAATGTCTGTTATTTTACACATTATGCAAATGTGTTTTGTCAAACCTTCTAACTTATCTAGGACATGTCTGTTATTTTACACATTATGCAGCTGCTTACTGTCAATCCATCCTACTTACCTAGGATGTGTCTGTTATTTTACAAATGCAGATGTGTACTGTCAACAACAACCAACTCCAACAACAACCAACTTCATCATCATTGTGAGCATTGGCTGCCTTCTCAGTTCCCAGTGCCGAGTATAGGCTTCCTTTCTTTTCTTTTATATAAATAGTTTCTTGGTCTATGCGTTTTTCAACCAGATCTAATCTTCCCCACTACCATGTAAACTATCGTATATCTCACCAGAGGCCCTACTATGACTTGCCATTGCAAACGGGAATGGCAAGGAAACGAGATAATGCTACGCATCTTGTATTTCTCCATCTTCTTTCTACATCGGAATTTTGATGATTTAAAACAATAGAAGGACTTCAGGACTAAAACTATTATCATATGGCTCAAGTTGAAACAAGAGGAGAGTTTTTACTAGTCATAAATTCTCTATACTCTGCTACGCAGTGGGAGCCAAAGGACGGGCTTCGTCACCGAGGAAGGCCTAGGTAACGCTGGTGTGACGACTTGGAGGCGTTCATGACGGATTGGTCTGAGAAGGCAATGCACCGCGAAGAGTGGAAGCCTATGGGAGAGACTTTTGCACAGCAGTGGAAAAGTATAGGTTTACAAAAAAAAAAACTCTGTGTTTTATACTTAAGCAGTAAGTAACAATGTCACCATAACTTAATCGTGAGTCCTCACAAACTTTCCTCGGGTAAATTAGGTTGTTACCGAGCCGTAACTTTTAACTTTTATTCCTTTGGTAACCCGAGTCGGCAAGTTTTAACGAAGGAGTCCTTGGCTATTATATCTGCCGCCCTTAATAAAACCCACTTGAATGGGTTTTTCAAAGTTTGAGATGATGCGATAAAAATATTAGACCTCATTTGTCAGTCAAATTCAACCGTTTATTTCAACAAATATTTTTAATGTTTGAAAAATCCATATGACCTATCAAATATCATGATATCAGAAAGATAGTCTCTCTAAAATACAGAGGGCCAATTCTACTAATTTTTAAACGTCTTTCGCGTTCGCATGTCAATCACACACTGTCAAAAAAGCCATAATTTTCATAAATTTTGACAGATTGCGATTGAGATGATATTTAGCTTGACAGATGATTTTTTATTTATGGAAAACTCGTACATCAAAGTTACAATATTCAACACACAAACCTACTACTAGGGTTAGTGCTACGAGTATTCGTCCTGTATACCACCAAATCTCTTTTACACCGGAATCATGAAGGTTTTATGTCGTCATAGTAGGGCCGTAATACCTAAGCGCCAGCGGCTGCAAGTATCAGTATCCTCAACAAGCAAACATGGCAGGCCCAATTCATCGTCACTTAAATCTAACTGGCAGCGTGGTGGGTTTTCCCATTACGTAATAATATGTTACCTTCATCAAAAGAAAGATTTAATTAATTATGACAGATAATGAGGTATCAGGTAATAAATGTAACCCGCGAAAGGGTCTGCGGAGGAGATACAGACCGACCCACATTTGTAGATATGATTGTAAAGTGGTAACAGTAATAAAATCAGAATGTAATTGTTTGAAAGCAGCGTTGTAAGCCTACAAGGTAAATCGATGGCCGGCTGTAGACAAGTGACATACTGTTAGCGGTAGCAAGGCGAAAGCGATTATCATAACGTTTAAAATGCATAGAATTAATTACAAACGCATTTACGACATTTCAACATGTCACGTGATTGAACCCTAATGTTTTGACTTTTGACAATCGCATTTGCTTTTAGAATGCCTATGGTAGGCGCCAGATAAACTTGATATAAAGAACGTACATTGACCATTCCCTAACATCCCTTCGTTGATTCCGAACAATAATTATGAATCGCTTTTCATTACTAGAGAACGTTAAGGATCACGTTAGAAGTCGATTCAGGACAGCTTTATGTCTTTATTTTGTTTTTTTTTTTAATTTGTGGTGGGTTTACCCGCTTGACTGGGTCAGCCGCGCCAAATATGAGTCACGTTATGACGTAGATTGCGCGCGGCTAGATAAAAAAACGCGCCAGCTGCACGCCAGATGTTTATGTTTACGTAACCATTTTTTATCGTCGCCTCTTAGTTCAAGGCCCACTTAACTATTTCGTTTGTTCGAAAGCTGATAAACGGCCCTTTAAACTTACGTTAAGTGTATGATAACGGTTAGTTTCTATATTTTTTAATTAATTTGTAAACATTGAATATTGGTGAAAAAAACACATTATGTGAACTTTGAACAGGAATAATTTAAAAAGTAAATCGATAACATATATATTTTATGACTTGTATGGGTAGCTGGGTTATATCTAAAAACGATAAATAACAAACAACATACTCCACCGTACAAAAACATATATAAAAAAAAAAAATCTACCACCAAACATTAGCCATTTCCCGCCATTTTGCATTATTTACCTTCCGACCCACGGAACAAAAATTCTAATCATAACGTAAATTTCGTTTGTTTTGTTTATGTTTTGGCTGAAATCTATTGCCCAGTAAACATAAAATGCGATAATAATTACTTTTTAGTCAGAACAAGTAGCTAGACTTAATAATTAACAAATTACGAAAGCGTTCTGACAACATGGACGCCTTGTGTATCAAGGGTTATGAAAATGAATATAATACGTGTTAAAACTTACCCACATGTTGAAATCCTTTTGCACACACATTAATCACATCACAATGCACCAATAAAACATTAATTAACACTAATTCACTCACAAACAACATAATAAACAAGTTTATTCGACACTACGTCATCGCGCAACTCGCGTCATACCACAGACTGAATAAAACATTTAATTTCTTTCTAAAAATGGACTCGCCCGTTGCGTGTTTCGTATTTTAAGCATGTAGAAATGTATAAAGATTCGAGTGGAAAAGAGCAAAATGATACAAAATATCGTTGGTAAGACAGAAATGGACATAATTTGTTGCCAGGTCGTTATTTTAAAAATAGGGACTGTAGTTCCTATGACGCAATCTAGAGCAAAAAAAATTTAGGGACTGTAGTTGGTCAGATATGACAGAGACAAAGTCTACGATGGAGCGAGCTTACCCAGAAGGAGCCTTTTCACTCTAACTTTGAAGAGACTAGGGTTGTAAGCGTTCGGAAACACAGACGCAGGCAGAGAATCCTACTCCTTTGCTGTGCCCATTACAAAAGACGTTTGGAAACGCTTAGTGCGAATTGGTGGATTAGCAACAAGGTAGCGATGGTAAGTTGCAGTGCGTCTGATGTCCAATGGTAGAAGGGGGCTGGTGGGATGAGGTGCTGGAGTTCTTGGGTCATTTGTCTGGCGCCTATTATATAGATACATTATTTATAGCCTCGCACGAGGATTACAGGAGTTAACTGGATGCGAGACGTATTGATCCAGTTAGTGTAGAAATGATTTGGGGACGTCTATGTCAAAAAATTTACGACTTTTGACTGAAATTATGATAATGACGTTATTGTTTTAATTTCTTAAGTCACTTTGGCTGAAGCAAAATATAGATAAGAGACTTTGTCGTCTTTAAAATAATATGCCGTTTAAAAGCAGTTCACTCTTTTAGTACCCCACTAATAATTATCTCGTCCACTTTCTTAATATTCATAATTTGTCGTTGCATCTTTCAAAAGAAAAAATAATAGGCAAAAATATTACGAGCTTTATGAAAATCTTAACCGAAAATTTACAAGCGGGTAAGTCTGTTTTTCTCAGAAATTACGAGTTTTCTTGCACTAAGATATTTTTTATATCGGCGACGGCCCTCGGGTCCAAATGCTGTATTGTTGAGCCTACTATAAAAAGGAAAAAGACTTTGACACAGCTTAACGAAATTCAGTAGTTCAACTGCATGTGATTGACAAAGTAAATAATCTGATTTTGGACTTAGTAAACCTATGACGTATAAGAACAAACAAAACCTGAGACAAAGCATAAATAAATTAAGCTTAGCTATTCAGCAATAATAAAGTGACAACATTATTTTTGATAGCTGGGCGTGATTTTTAAGCCTTTAATGTTTTGTATAAGTATGCCTGAACGTTCAGACAAGCACTTACTGGCAAGGTTAGTAGCCTGGTCTTGTGGAAATAATTACCAAAGTTAATCCTGTTTGTTTCAAAACTCAAGGATTTGGTCTCTAGAAAAATGTGGTCTAGAATAAACAATAATTACTAAACTAATTTATAAAGTAAATTAAATGTAAAAAGTTTTTATATTTAGAACATAAACAGTTGGCTCAATATAAGGAAAACGATGATAGCTACAAAAGTTTATAACTGTGTCGCAGCTATCAACGCTTATCTAAACAAGAGTACAGTCTGTTGTTCCAGACTTAATCTATTTGTACTATGTTACATGAATTAGGATAAACTTTTCAAGAAAGAGGGGTGAGTGGGAGATGGTATGTGTGAGCGAGTTTTTGTGTATTCTTGTATGGAGGGTGAGGGGTGTATGTGAGTGAGAGTTTGGGTGTGTGTCAGTGTTAGTGCTGGTTAAGTTTCCACATTTTTTTCTGTTGCATCGTATGACAATGATTTCAACCACTCAGTCAATTTCCTTCTTAAGAGACTACGGGGTAAATGGTAGATATTTAAGGTCTTATTTTTGTTGTTATAGATCTTGGAGCTGATAAATCTAAAATGTCTTCTCGCTAGAGCTGTTCTACAGGGTACATTTTTGCAAACTCTGTCAGAGAGTCACTTTGCAGCACTATACGTTGGATGTTTTCTGAGTACAGTCTGCAGTACAAAGACCAAAAAGCAAGAGAGAAGTTCTCAAAAGTCACAGCTCGTACCGATATACGTGAATCAATTTCTCCAACCAAAGTAATGATTTAGTTTCTTCTACGAGACGATATCATTCAACATCTTAATTTAGATCAAAAGTTGGTCTATGGATGATGAAGCTGATGAATGTGTCACACTTTTCATTAATGCTCCGCTCCTTATAGTAGTACTTAGTAGCGTGATAGTGTGATATAACAAAAGTGTCTATAGCCTTCCACAATAAATGGGCTATCCAACAGTAAATCCAGAATTATTCAACTCGAACCAAAAGTTCCTGAGATTAGCGCGTTTTACCAGACAAACAAACTATTCAGCTTTAAATTCTTATATAAAATCTAACTATCTTATCTATACTTAATATTATAAAGCAGAAGAGTTTGTTTGTTTGTTTGTTTGTTTGGTTGAACGCGCTAATCTCAGGAACTACTGGTCCGATTTGAAAAATTCTTTCAGTGTTAGATAGCCCATTTATCGAGGAAGGTTATAGGCTATATCATCACTCTAAGACAAATAGGAGCGGGGCAGTAATGGAAAATGTGACGCAGACGAAGTTGCGCGTGTCAGCTAGTGTATTTATAAAAGCAGAAAGTGACTGACTGATCGATCAACGTTCAGCCAAAACTACTGGTCGTAGAAAGCTGAAATTTGGCATGTAGTTTCCTTACACTTCGTAAGGGTGCACTAAAGGATTTTCCAAAATTCCTACGGGAATGGGAAAAAAGGAATATGTGCGTACGAATTCACGGGTGAAAGCTAGTATTAGTATAGATTTCACATTTGCCCACGCGTGGGTATGGGATTTTCTTGTGTCAATCCCCAAGCTTCACATTAACCTACTGATAATTTTACCCTATGGCGTCAGACCCTCATTATTCCCCTCTGTAATGATACATAAACAAACACTTTTTCAAATGTTTTCCCCAACAATAAGTTTAATAACGGCGCTCAACAGAAATCGTCAACCTTTGGGCTCTAACTAATGCGAGCACATTTTCGAAATAATTTTATTTTCGCTGGAAGAAATGTTCTTCCACACTCCAGTGCATTTTTGTCATGATTAATGTATGTAATAAGGTTTATTTTTTAAAACGTGTGTGCAGGGTTCTTTCCGACGAGAAAAAAGTCGTTTAACTTATGTAGCTGTTGCGCTGTGTGAAATGAAATACAATGTTAAAATGGAAATGTTTCTCCAAATTGCCTATTTCAGGAAATATACCGAATCTGTTTGTGATTGTAGTACTTCACAATATTCTAGTCTTCTACTTAATATCTTTACAACTTTGATAGGTGCTAGATAAACATGCAATAAATTACATTGACCTTTTCCTGATAGTTATCTTTTCGCAAAAACCCGTACAATAAAATTAACCGATTTTCATTACTAGAGAATGTAAAGAGTCAATAAATTGTCTTTATTTCTGGTTTTGATATTGATATATTTTTTTATTTGTGATGGGTTTGTTTTTGACTTTAGTCTCGGTCAGAAGACAAAGTATAAGATGGAGCGAGCTTACCCAGAAGAAGCCTGTTCAGTCTAACTTTGAAGAGATTATTATTTTTAGGGTTGTAAGCGTTAAAAAAAAATTAAGAAAATCAATAAATGCATGCGAGTCAATGGCCGTCATTGCAAATTTATCTGACGCCTACCTTAATTACTTTCTTCGACACAATAATTGAGGTAATTGTAATTAACTGTTACTTCAAAAATAATTATAAGGAATTTAAAAATAGACTAAAGCGTAGAACCTGTTCGTACATGAAAAAGTCGGTTCTAACATAATTAGTGAGTAAATACTTCATTTATCTTGTAGTTCTCATTTAGCAGTATTCAAGAGGAATAAGGAAAGGAAAAAGATTGCAAGAAATTGAAACACATTTGAAGTACAGTCTGCAGAAAAAGTTTATGTTTTTGAAATAAAAAGTTACAGTCAGAATCAATCATTTGGATCATTACCAAACATTATTTTTAAATAATTATTTTAAGAAAGGAAAGAACAAGATTATTTATAACTTAACGTTTTAGACATAAAAAAATAACAAGGAGTTTTTAGATAGCTTCTAAAAACTCCTTGTTGTATTTTTAGGTCAATTTAGATAAAATGTTTGTGATGCATAATTTGCTCGCTTTTGTCCATAAGCTTTCCTGTTGCGTTTGTAGGACTTTGTTTAGGGATTTGGTGCCGCAACAGGATAAACAGTCCCGCAAACCTCTTTAGAAAAGGGAGGATCCTCCGACAGGATGGTTGTTGTGTCCGTTGGGCAACTGCCCGATAGTTGATATTTTTGGACTGTTGCATACAGGGTGTCCCAGAATTCAACGTCAAGCCGTAATCGGGTGATAGGACAAATCACAATAGTTACCAGAAAATATAAAAAAAAATCTTAGTCAAGTATTTTTTAAATTACGGTAATTTCTTTTTTTTTGTCGAAAAATTTACACCCTGTGATGATGGTTTTGAGCTCCTTTAGCTACAAATCTTTACATTTTTCGGTTTTTTTTTTGTAATCTTGAGTTGTGCTTGTGTAACCTGTTGTTTTAAATTCTTAGTTATTTTATTTTTTCGGAAAAAAAAAACAAATTACTTGACTATGTTTTTTTTTTATATTTTTCTGGTAACTATTATGATTTGTCCTATCACCCGATTACGGCTTGACGTTGAGTTCTGGGACACCCTGTATATTAAATCGCACAGAACTTTGATACTTTGATATTGGATTTCGTTAGTAATTCGCTGCTGACGGGATAGATATCGTTGTGGTTCTTTTTCTTGTGGCGCTAGTGATGCCGCTACTTTTGTACTATTGCTTATATATTTGAATGACAGGATATATTATTCCGTTAGTGAAGTGTTCATGACAAAAAAATAATAATTATTTATAATAATCATTAATAAATTATAGAAATAAACATAGAAATAAATTGATCAATTTATTGAATGAATTTATCAATTTGTATTTTTATTTTTTTTTAATTCACTTGATTGATTATTACAATAATGAAAACTTGAAATTAAATTAATTGTTAATTAGACTGTGACTACTTAGGCTTTATTTTAATTTTAATTGACATTTGATCTTTTAATTTATTGTTACATATTATTTTATTATTTGAATGATTACTGTATTTTAATTGTCATTTTTGCAATTTATAAATACTTAGTACAAATTATAATCACACAAAATTTGTCAATATTTGTAAGCCTTCTGGCGGGATATTGTTGGGACACAAATAAATAACTGGAAATTTACTAACACAAATACTAAAGTATAAATCACGCCAGAACGGCTGACCAGTGCTATCTCTTACAGACACAGTAATAGTAAAAAAAAATTGTCAATTATCATTTAGCGTTTTGCCTAAAAAAAAACAATTTAATCTACTGACTCTACTTTTACTACTCACTACGTGACACTTATAAGGCAGACAGACTAAAAGCAGAAATAAGGGACTATAAACATTTTTGCTGACTCAAATCAGATTTAATTGACGGCGTCAGTGAGGACTGCGAAGATCGAATATCCGTTGTAGAGAGCCTGGAAAATAAAAAATAAATATTAGTTGAAAATAAAATTTTAATCTAGCCTAAGGGTGCGATTCCCCCAGAGATGCGCGAGGATACGTAGCGAGGGATGTTTTTGTTAAGAATTAATAAAATAAATAAATTAACGTTTATTTAAGACAACGAGGATCCAATTTCTGTCGACGACACGGTTGGCGCAGTGGTTGAGCGATTGACTGCTGCGCAGCATGTCGCGGGTTCGATTCCCGCACGGAACAAATATTTGTAAGACCTACAAGTATTTGTTCCGAGTCTGGGTGTTTTTGTATCTATAATAAGTATGTATTTACAAAAAAAAAAATGTATATAAGTAGTTTATCAGCCATATCGTTACCATAACACAAGCATTAGGTTGCTTAGCTTGGGACTATATGGCGTTGTGTGAAATGTCCAAGGATATTATTATTATTATTATAATTTGTTAGTAGTATAATAACTTATAAACTAGTGTTAGTAATACAACTTTTATACGTTTATCTTGTTTACTTATTAAGTCTTTTTTGAATTCCGTTTTTATTTAAATTTTTGCTGCATTGTATTTAAAGTCGTATATTTGTCATTTTTATTATGTGACATTTTTTATTTATTATTTTATTGATCAAATTTGATAATTTTCATCTTTTTAATTATAATTCAATTTAAATTTAATTTAACCTAATTTATAATACTCATTAAACTATCATCTGGTTTAGTTCATAAGTATTGTTTGTATTCCGTGTTTAGTTTAATTTATGTTATGTTTTTAAATGCGTATCATTGGCAATTGTATTTTGTGGTCTTTTATTTTTATTGTTATGTAATAGTCATGTACAATACAATGGGATATTATGGTAATAATAATACAATTTTTTAAAATTGTTTATCTTTCAATGATAATGTTGTGCATACCTATAGGTAAGTGATGTATTTACACAGAATTGAAAACTTGTGATAACCTGCTATTGTTATAATTGTAAATATGTCGTTGGTGTGCCTTACTTAATAAATAAATAAATAAAAACAACCTCAATCTACTCGCCCCCTGCCTGACCCATGACTCGATGTATCAATAATCATATGAATATTAATACGTCGACCTATGTAAGGACAGTCAAGTGTATTGGCTATCATACTTATAAAGCTGTAGCGAACAGTCAGCACTCTGCTCAGCGTTGACGCGTACTGCTTGCGCAGACTAGCGTAGAAGCAATCGCTCCGCAAATATACGTGATGCACTACAGTGGCAACATCATTCAAGCGCATTATTATATTGTACCCGTAGGGCACGCTTTTTGAGTAAAGACTGCCCACAAGCTGCAAGTGTAAGAAAGTGATTTTTACCTCACATCGCGCAAACCTGCGAGCAATCATATTCGCTCTTACACAGTGCCCTACGTCCACGTTCAGTGCAAGCAAGGTAAATGAAGCAATTCTGTTGTTAACAAACACAGCTGCTATGTATCCTCGCACATATTTAGTGAAAAGCATCCTTAGGGTTTGTAGTCTCAGAATTTTTTTGTTATGGATGTTTAATAAGTCGACTTTTTAAGTATGGTTGTGGTGTAGAACATCTGTAGCTCTATAGATGAGGTCTGAAAGAATTGATGTATGCCATCTCTTTTTTTTACTTTAATGAACTGACGCTTACTGTCTTGTTGACAATCGATACCTACACCTAAAAATAAGTACCTACACAACCACTTAGTAGTATTTGGCCTCACAGAAAAGGTATTTTGTACAATTTCGAATAAGTATGAAGATTTATTTGTTAGCAATTTTCAACCTTATAATAATACGTTTTTTTTTTTATTGTCTCATCTGGTTGTCTCACAAAGATTTGGCCTCATAGCTTGCAGGTGGTCAAATATTTTTAAGCGGAAATGTATATCGGTACTGATTGGCTACGTGCGTAATTGTTGGCTTTTCGAAGTTATGGTGGATTAATAAACTCTCAAACATACATACACGAATCCTGAAAACATTAAACTAATTTTTGGACTTACATAAAAAATACAATTTAAAATAGAACCAGGGACAGGCTTACATATTTTCAACCTAACAAGATCAACAAAAAAGAATCGTCGAAATAGAATTACGCAGTCCAATACCTAGTACTTCATGTCAGTCACATTATTTGTACATCACTTATTCTGCCCCAGTAATTTACTTCAAAAGCCCTCCACGAGATTAATTTAAAGCCATATTTATAAAAATCATAAATCCGGTATTTTTTACGAATGCCTCATTAGGGATGTACTCAAGACTCAAATATAACTCGGAACCGTCCCTCTCAGGCAATTATTTAGAAACGGAACTGGTTCAGATTTTCTGCTTTTTATTTTTAGATTTTTCCTACATTCAGAAGGAAAGTAGGGTAATAGGTTTTCTAGATTGTGCCACGGTTCGTTGATATATTCTTGAAAGTAGTTCATCTATACAAATATAAATTATGGCTTATATTGTTGCGAAGAGTACAGGAACGTTCACACACATCCGGGTCAGGGCTAGTTGAGTTCCGAGTTTTACGTTTAGTGTTCCCGTCAGGGACGGGCCATCCATCACCCGTGTTCACACACATCAGGGAAATCGTTATCAGTGTATCTGTTTCGATGGCTGACACATAGAACTTGATGATTTTTAGTTTTTAAATAGTGTTTATTAGAAAGCTCGTAAAGAATTTTATTATGTCGGACCAGTAGGCTAATTCACGTAACTAAATAAGTGCTGTTGAAGTTAAGTTTCGATCAAAACAACGCTATTCGTATTCTCTACCGCTGTCAGACACGCATGCGTCAAGTTTGCGTCACGCGAGCGCAATAACGGCATTCTACTGTTGCGCGTCTTTGGTGCGTGCTTCGGAACGCAACATGATCGGTATTCTACTATTTGTTTGACGTCCCAAAATGACAGCTTATAAGCTTAAGTTTAATTTTTAATATTATAATAACGTCTTATTCATTGAAATTTATTCGTTTCTAGTCGATTATTTAGTGAATAATATTTTTTCTCTCCACCATCAGTAAGTTTGGTAGTTTGGCTGTCGTGCAATTGAACAGTTTACGCGCAGATCAAATATTATAAGAATACCGTTTATCACTCGAACTTAAACTTAATTGCAACTGCACTAAAACTTAATCGGTGCGTCATAACATTACGTGAATTAGCCCTCAATTAGTTATTGTACCTTTCTTTGTCCATTTTGTACAAGTGTTCTTCCATAAAATGTCCACGGAGATCAAAAATCGGATAGCACTGTAAGCCGAGACCTGTGTCCGAGCGTGCTCTGGTCAGATCCTCCAGACACGGATATGTGTGAGCAAGTTCGTACAAATCGTATGTAACCCATTTTTCTCTATACCTGCCGTGTTCCGTCAGGAACGGGAACCCGGATGTGTGTGGACGGCCCTTAAAACTCGAGAAAGAATAGGCATCACTAATTCGACAATTTTGTTTTCAAATACTTGTGGTTAAGTCTGAGGAAGGTTCTTATGAATACCATGAAAACCAAATTTTTTAAACAGTTCCTAGCGGACACTGCTTCGGCCCTAAATCTTTTGAAACTATAAGTTTTTTTATGGATGGTTTCCCATCCGTGTTCCTCCTTATGCCCTTTGCGTTTCAGGGCCGCGGTGGGTCTTTCGAACAAATTCCGCAACCCTGGCAGGGGAACAGAAGTCTAAATTAACTCTTTTAGTGGAAAGCACAAGGCCTACGAGTACTTCTGATTAGGTTCGAATAAGACCATCAAAAAAAACACCTCCTAAAGTACCTAACCTTACCTGACTAAAAGTCTGTATAGAGAGCAGTGCCATACCACCAGCACTGAGCTTCAAAGGTCTTTGAGCAGCAACTATGGCTGTCAACAGATCTTTCTGGAGGTCTACAGGCCAGGATGTCCATGATGACTCATAGGCTGCTAGAGCGATGCCTTGGCTCTGAGGAAGATTACGATTGATAGTTATTTTTATGGCAATCCAACCAGTTTCGACTATTTTGACAGTATTAACGTTGGCAGCAAAGAGAGCCGGGCCGTCAATCTTCAGTATTGCCAACTGAAGTCAATTAAAGCACCCAAAAGCGTTTAAATTCAAATCGTTATGTCATCTTGTCCACAATCTATGTCAAAACTTGTCAAAATTTGGCGACAACTTGAGGTGTTTTTGATAATTTACGACTGCGATGCTCATGCTCCTCAAAAATACAAAAAGCGGGCAACACACCGAAAAACAACATGTTTCTTGTATTTTTTATGTTTCTTGTATTCTTGTACTTTTGAAAACATGTTTTTTTTTAGGGATTGGTAATCATCCAATGACTTCTCCCGCTCTGAGTTGAGCGTGAGGGAGTGTCAGACTTCTACTGACTAAAACCCATCCATGTTCCTTCATGTGCCCTTTGTGTTCCGGAGCCGCGGTATCTCTTTCGAATAGTCCCGCAACTCCGGCAGGCGTCGGCCCTTTCGGGCCCCTCTGTGTGCTGACTCTCTTTGTGGCGAGCGTGGAACACTAACGCGCCTTCGACACGGCTTGTTGTCATGAGACGGACGGACGGCAAGCCACCCATAGCTATAATATAAATATACACTCGTGTATTGCTGTTATATCAACAGTACCTCCACCTAGTCTACCAATTACGGTTCTTGAGATCACCCCGCTGACAGACAGACAGACGGACGGACAGATGGGCAGACGGACCGACATCAGAGGGTTTCCGTTGTTAACCCATCATATGGAACCCCAAGAAAGATTCCACCAGAATGGTTAGAATCTATAATAATTGGTGCAAACAGTTTCACTGTGACTTGCGAAATTGGAACTTATTATTTCTTTGAAACAAAGAAGAGAAATATGTATTCGTCGGTATCAAGAGATTTAAGATTTGTCATTTTCATGTGTGTATTATCCAAGGCCTTATTACTGCTATATATGTTTAACTTTTCTTTTAAAGATGGCGGAGTGTAAGCGGATTAATACGTCGTAGGAAGATTAGAAGCCAGAATAAGTATGATTGAAATTGTATGAATCTTTTCAAAAAAATTGCTCAGAATTAAATTAGAGCTTAAGAAAACTCGAACAAATAAAATATGTTGAAGTTATATGTCTGTCTATTGGATGAGCTCTTTGCTAAATAATAACAGCCACACGAGTCGACATTCAAGATTAAGCAACGCTTGCCGAGGTTGGTCTGTGGATGGGTGGCCGCCTCCATGTCAAATACTGGTATTCATCTGCATCGAGATAGACTGGGGGTTGACCTCAACTTAATTGAGTTAAGGATAACTCAACTTAATAGATACTGATTGTTGGGATGATCTTCTTTGATAAGTTTAATAGGGGACCGGACTAAAACAATGTAGTTAGTCCGTCAGATAGATTTCCAAAAAATATCCGACAAATAGTTTTCTTTAATCACGTAAACAAAAAATTAAGACGATACAGTGCATTGGAATCTCGTGTGACGTCACTTGTGGTTAAAAACTGTACTGAAATCAAATGAAATATGACGTTCTGTATCGTCTTAATTTTTTGAGTCCTAATTTGATTTTAGTTCGGGCCCGTATTGTTTTTAGCATTCGCATCTTTTGAAGTTTCGTGAGTAGAATTTAAGTTCTAATAACTTACTTGTATTATAAGCTCGTTACCTAAGTAGCAGTAGATATAAGCATTTATAAGTGCAAGGAATACGTAAGCAAGGAATGTAAGTAGCAGAGTTATTTGTTGTATTCCGACCTGAAACAAAAGCCTTTAATTAATTTTAATTGTTTGCTAAAATCTATAGGAACGGATCATTAATAAACAACTTGACTCAGATTTACGAAAAAAAAAAAAACGTAGAATTTTGTTGACTTAAACATACAGGATTGTATGTTTAAGTACACAATGCTTGTCAAGCAGTATTTTTCAATGAAATCAACTTCCACTGTAAATATTATATTGGTTTCTCAATAACATACTTTTCCTCGTCCCAACTTAGGTTATTGAACAACATATAAGAGAAAACATAAAGTCTTATGAGAGCTCAACCCCACTCAGTATTTCTAGAAATATAGGTTTTATTAAAACGGGCCTTTAATTTTTTTTGTCGGCACGGTTGGCGCAGTGGTTGAGCGATCGGCTGCTGCGTCGCGTGTCGTGGGTTCGATGTCCGCACCGATATACACCATTTGTATGGCCTACAGAGTTACAGATATTTGTTCCGGGTCTGGCTGTTTGTGTATGTGACTTTGTATGTTTGTAAACGCACCACGATAAAGGAGAAATTCCTAAAGTGAGGCAAAGTTTAAAAAAAATTGTTAAATAGAGAGTTGACTGAACTTTTGTTTCAGAAAAACTATGTAAACACAATATATTTAAGCCGATGTTCCAATATGTGTGGAGCCTGCGCCAGGTCTTTGTGTACTGTACTAAAAAATAGGTCAATACATTTAAAACAGTTCGCAATTACAGTCCAATTCCTTTAAAATACCTTTGTTTGCTGGTAAAACACAAGAAACTACACTTGAAATTGCAACACGCAACAAAAACCCGTAATGACGGTAGGTAAGCTGCCATTTTGATTGATTAATGACGTTTGACATTTATTTCTGACATGTTTATTTACCGACAACGAGACGAAAGTGCCTGAAGCTGCTGACAGCTGCTTTCTATGATCTATAGTTAGCCGTCATTGTTTTAAACTATATAGTAACTAAATCGGTGCGACGCCATGTTGAAAACTGATAAAAGTAATTTATAAACATTAATTAGCTATCACAACAATAAATATTTAAATGAATCATCTATATTTTTCCGGATTCCACGGACGTATTTCTTTTTTTTTTTTTGAGGCAATGTACGAAGACCGGTCCATTTGGAAACATCTCCATTATTCTTTTTCTATTAACTGTATTTTGTTTTTGTATTGGTACCTATGTATCTTTCTAATCTAAATAAATCACGTGTCACGTTGTTTGTCCGCGATGGACTCCTAAACTACCTAACCGATTTTAACCAAATTTGCACACGGTGTGCAGGTTGATTCAACTTGAAAGATAGGGTAGCTTATATCTCAATTTATAGTCGCAATATTATTTAGGAGCGGAGCATTCATGGAAAATGTGTCGTAGACGAAGTTGCGCGGTCAGCTAGTACGCATATTATATACCTAATTTAAACTGTGTTTTGTAAGTCGCTTTCTGGAGGAGCTCGTAGCTGAATAATAACAGCCGCACAGATCGATCTTCAAGGTTAAGCAACGCTTGCCGAGGTTGGTCTGTGGATGGGTGACCATCTTAACATACCGAGTTTCCTCCGTGCCTCGGAAAGCACGTTAAGCTGTTGGTCCCGACTGTCATTTGGAGATCTTTGACAGTCGTTACGGATAGTCAGAAGCCAGAAAAATCCGACACCAGTCTTGCCAAGGAGTACCGTGTTACCCAGTTAATGGGATTTGGAGGTCAGGTAAGCAGCCGCTCCTCTTAAAATACTGGTATTCAGCTGAATCCGGTTTGACTGGAAGCCGACCCCAATGTAGTTGGTAAAAGGCTAGGCAGATGGTGAGCTATCATAGCAGTAAATATTTAAATGAATTAGGTATCTGTTTTGTCCCGAATTCTACGGACGTATCTTTTTTTTTTCGAGTTAATATACAGAGACCCGGTCCATTTTGAAACATCTCCATTATTCTTTTTCGATTAACTGTATTTTGTTTTTGTATTGGTACCTATTACGCATATTTATAATTTAAACTGTGTGTTAAGTCCGCTTTCTGGGTATAGAGCCGGTCTACTCTGTCAACATTTCATCGTGTAAACTCTTGTGGAGTGAGCATAAAGTGAACCATCATTCCATCTTGTTTGTATAGATTGACAGCTCACGTTGTGGTCACTTCACCTTAGCTTACACGGTGTTTTTGTTATAGTTTACGCCAGATAAACGTGGAATAAAGTACATTGACCTTTCCCTAATATGTCTTCGTAGATACTAGAACAATAAATTAAGAACTGTTTTTCATTACTAGAGAACGTAAAGGATCACGATAGAAGTCGATTCAGGACAGCTTTATGTCATTATTTCCGATTTTGATCTTAAGAAAGTCAAGAAATGTATGTGGGTCAATGTACTTTATTCCACGTTTATCTGGCGTAAACTATAGTTTCTTCGTATTTTGACACCGACTTCCGAAATTAAAGTTATTTTTTATTTTGTACTTGTACTTACCACGGTTATCATGACAGCGTTCAAACATAATTCCACAGTAACTGCCAGGTTCTGAACCAGGAAATATTCTTTGAAAATATTTTCCATCTTCGTTGAGTATCTGTAAAATAATATTAACATTAACGTGGGCAGGCTTGTGTTGTCTTGACAGAGTTGATCAAAGGGCCTCTTTTTAAAGGATGAGAAATCATCAAATGACTCCTCCCGCCCTGGGGAAGCAGAAGGGAGTGTCAGACTTTACCCATCCTTGTGCCTCTTATTGCCCTTTGCGTTGAGCCGCAGTAGCTCTTTCTAACAAATTCTGCAACCCCGGCATGAATAAGAGTCGTACAATTTTAGAGCAATAACTCATCACCAAGAGTAGTCAGATTGACCGGTTCTGCGCGTCTCACATTCATTGGATTCCTGACGCCTTTACCAGATCATCGGTTCACTTTTTGCGAGGCCTTACAAAGCTGAGTCTTCACGCAGTCGCCCCTCTAGAACATTTCAACCCCATAGAGTTTCTGTTCTGCGAGCAATGTGCCCTGCCCACTGCCACTTAAGTTTTGCGGTAACTTCCCATTCTTTTAGTTAGTTAAGAGTTTTTTTTTATTTAAAAACATACATTGTAGTCTGAAATAATAAACTGCCGGTATATTTAGTTAAAACTTCACCGTGTGAACTTAGATGAAGTGACTATGTCCTTACTATGATATTGTTCGTCAGGTCGTTGAGATCTTTTAAGTTCTAATTTTGAGCTACACGATAACTGGCAAATGCTTACACTGTCTGGACAGGTCCACTCAAATCTTTATGATACTTTCCTCAAAATACCACTTCAGACATTAACCTACATGGTTCTCATATGATTTGACCAGTACGATTGTATGGACTTTAAAAGATACTTTGACCTCTGAGTTTGTTTCGGTGTTTTTTCTCAGAGCAGTCGGCTAGGAAACACCGGCCTCATATAGTTTAAAATGACCAAAAAGATTGACGTGCAAAAGTGTTATTTACAACCTACTTATAAAATAAATATCATTTATCATTATCATTATCATAAAATGAACCGTCATTAAATCTTATTTGTATGGATTGACACCTCACTTTATGTTACCTTCACCTATATTAGTTTACACAGTGAGATTTTTATAGAATCGCACTGCAGTAAGAGCAATAAACTAGATACAATAAATACAAATGTAGTTGTGACCCATTAGTAATAATACTGGCGTCCATTTATCGGAGAGAACGTGCGTTGATTACAAATCGAGAGATAGATTTCTATGTACAATATTAACGATTATTTGTGAAACAGTTATTAATCCCTCAATATCATTTGGAAATATATTGCAGGGGAAATCCAGGCAAACAATAAATCATATACATGTAGAAAGCATGGGAATGGCTGATGGCCTAAAGTAGTTACGCAGTTGCAGCTGAGGGCGTCGTCACCGAAGGAGGCCTAGGAAATGCTGGATTGAAGACGGAGGAATTCATGATGAAATGTTGGGAGAAGGACACCTACTGGGAAGATTGGAAGAGTATGAAAAAGGTCTTTACCTACAAGTGATTAAAATTTATAAAAAATATGTACTCAATTCATTACTTTACCCCATTAGACGGATGTGCTTCTTTACAATCTTCTTGAAATTCATCCTTGTCAACATTTCAGTTTCCTTTGTATACTTCAAGTTCCTTAACTCTTGCTGCAAATGTATCAGCTGATCACACAAGTACATTATCAGACTGCACACAAGTCCTTGCATAGCAAACGCCCTGCACAGGCCAGGGAACACGCAGAACGCAATAATTTGTAACGCTAGTATTAAATTCATTGAACTCTCCAATGGATCGAATGGTAACCAAACTTCTACAGACATTACTCCTTCAATCAGAGCTAGGAGACTGAAAGCCCCGACCACTGCTGCTGTCATCCCTGTAATAAGCATCACATAATTTGCCATCAGCTTCTTTCGTTCTTCAGTAACTTCATCTCCAGAACTTTCAATTTCGTTTATGAGTTCTCTGAGCTTTTCCCTCTTGATTAAAAAGATTATCGTTTTGAAAAAAAAGTTGTATACAGCCAGACATTTATCCAAATTGGAGAAAACGACTATGAGGTCATCCTTGCGTTGGTAAGTTCCAATGCCAGCTAATATAAGAAAAGTTGCGGTGAGAAAGTGAATGAATAATTCGTAGATTTTGTAAAAGAATTTTTGGTTTCTGGTGAGGTTTTTTTCGGGCCACAATCCGACAATAAAAAGGTATTTAATGTTGAATGAAAAGAAGCCATCGTCGATCAAGTAGAAACGATCTAGTACGGAGAGCGTCATTTTGCAAATGACCACGACGATTTGATAGTAATGAGTGTTATGGTGCGGACACATTGGTTGTCGTTTGTTCAAGATATAATAAAAGAATGAAGCTTTACAAGCTAACAGTACATGTATAAGACTAGCTTTCACGACTTTTTACGCGTGAAACCCTTTTTCCCGTAGGAATTTCGGGAAATCCTCTCTTAGTGCACCTCTACGGAGAGTAAAAAAGTCACATGCCAAATTTCAGCTTTCAGTCAGTCAGTTTCTGCTTTTATGTTTATACGTAGATATATATCTTTAGTAACACCTACCTACCTAAACTAAATATAAAGTCCAATACAGTTTAAAAAATATTTTTTGTATTTAGTGACAATTATAGTCAAAAATTTACAAAATATAGGAATTTTACAGATGTTTTCAACAGCTTGAGCCCACAATACGAATGAGGACACTTCTTAAAAAAAATACGAAACATGTCCCTTCAGTTCAGTTTTGCTAGTGCACTAATTTTGTATACCTTTCATCGGCTGATCATAGTGCGCTTTCTTAATACAATAAAATCAAAATATATTTTTTATCAGGTTGGTCACCTGATAAAAAACACATTTTGATTTTGAAGAAAGGAACGTTTGTGCAATATAGGAATAGGTGTGTCGTCTAGACGGGGCGTGGAGATGAGCTAAGAAAGGCTTTATTGAAATTCAAACGAGGGTGAGACTTACGGTTCGAAGTGAAGTGGCTATGCAAAACTAAGAGAAACAGCGATAAATTCGAAGTCTTAAATGTAGTTTCAAACTATAAACAAAGTACAAATCTGTACGATATTGTTATCTATCTGTAAACGTTTCGTATACGTCTTGTAAAACATCATGTTCATGGCAGCTTTCAATAGAAGGCTCATGTTCGACAAAATATGCCCCACAGGCAGTGTTGTCTTCGAGCAGTTTATCCGGTTTTGTTTCAAACTCTTTCTTATGTATGTTTTCAAGCAATCTCAACTTATGACAATTTTAAATACGAAAGTTTTGATGGATGTTTGCTACTTAATCACGTCAGAACGGCTGAACAGAACTGGATATTGTACAGAGAAAGATTTTAATCTGGAATAGTACATAGGCTGCTGTTAATACAAAAATGATTATTTTCTTCCTTCCAACATGAATTCTTGGAATAAATTTCGAGCAAAACCGCTGGCATCAGCTTGTTTGATATAAGTTTCACACTATGCCTTAACTTCATAAACTCCATTTCGGAGTGTAAGCAAACTTGCTGAACGTTCAACGTTCGGCCATTTTGGTCTATATGCAAAGTTAACCAATGTGTACCAAGCTTTGTCACTAAGTTTGCACAAATTGTGCAACTTTGGACTGCAATATCTTTGGTCATAACTGCTAATTTCAAATAGCCCTGTCTCTGTCTAACTTTGACGTTAGAAAAGGATGGAAAAAGACTTTGTGAACTCTAAATGACAAATTATGGCAAGTTAATGTCATAACTATCGAACAATTGACTAACTAGTTTGTTAAAGGGCAGGAAAGCTTCTTAGGAATTGTTTGTGATTGATGAATTTATGGACAATTTATTAGTTCTAAAGGTCAGTAGTAAGGTAACAATGTTAATCAATCATTAGGTTATATGACACTAGCTGACCCGCGCTACTTCGTCTGCGTCACATTTTCCATTATTGCTCCGCTCCTATTTGTCTTAGCGTGATGATAAGTAGCCTATAACCTTTCTCGATAAATAGGCTATCTAACACTGAAACAATTTTTCAAACCGGACTAGTAGTTCCTAAGATTAGCGCGTTCAACCAAACAAACAAACTCTTTTGCTTTATAATATTAGTATAGATGCTTCCCGTGGGAATCGAACCCACGACCACCCGGTCACAAGGCTAACGCCTAACCCACTCGACCACGGAGTTACCTAGTTACAATTCTCAGAAACGACGTAAGCTGTGTCTTCTTTTGTTTTTGCTCAACTCTTCCAGCGGGTCCAAAAAGGCCACTTTAGCAGAATCATTTTATAATCATAATACACACACAAAAATCTGTCAAATTTCATTTTCATCTTTATCGCTAACGCATTAGGTTCAAGGTTGATTGGGAACATTTGACAGTGACGAGTAGCGTGATGTGCTTTCTGATTCTGTTTAAGTGGCCTTTTTAGACCCCCTGTTCTTTTCACAATTTACAGCATGACAGTTTCGAATTTATTAATCAAGACGTAATTCGGAATGTTTCCTTGGATTAAATAATATTAAACCTGTTTAGTCCGTCAGTAATATGATCTAAAAGTACCTAGTGTACCTATAGGTATTTTTTCCTTCAAATCAATGTTACGACGTGACGCGAAATTTCAAATGTTCATCAATAAAATGACCTGGGACAGCTTATATCTTTCCAAAACCAAATGGCACAAGAAATCGATAGAAAAATCACAAATGCACGGAAACCTACCTTAGGGCTAGTCAATCGCAAACTGTCAAAAAAGCCTTAATTTTAGACAGTTTGCGATTGAGATGCGAATGTGAAAATTAGTAGAATAGGGAAAATGCATGAAAAAATATTTATTCACGTACAGTTTATTTATACATAGGTATATAAAAATAAAATACTCATAGTCAAAACGGAATCAAAACTTGTGGGCACCCCGACTAGGACAGGTTAGGTTAGAAGGGATTGCCGGGACGAGTGAGCGAGCGAAGCGAGCGAATAGACCCCGCCATTCCCTTCGTGGTTATTTTTTTATAAACTACTCAGAAGTAGGAGCCCCACGAAGCGGGGCTCCGTCGACTGGGCCTCCCTTGACTGTGCAATGTTGAGCGAATGTTTTGAGGTTAGGTTACTATAATTCGTTTTTCTCAAGAACGGTTTGTCGCCTATACATGGGAGTGGTGCTAGGGCACAGAGGGGCACCTCCCCTTCCCTCCTCCTGCTAAGCGATACTCAATTTTACCTGTTTTTCTAACTCAAATGCTATTCTAACCTCAAAACTTTAACCATGGATATCTCCATAACCATGGGGCTCCGGGGGGTGAGGGTGGCGCAGGGGGCACCCCTCCCCCCCACCTCCCCCCTCCACCCCCTCCCGACCCTTAAATCAGCGGGCTATAATGTAAATTTTAACCGTTATGAAATCAAATGTCACAGTCAAACACAAAAAAAAACTTGCAACACAACCAGCTTTAAGCTTTGCTCCCAATCTCTTTCAATACAAGGGTAAACAGTCAATGTAAAGCAATGGCTGCGGTTTAAGAAATGCATCGCCACTCTAAAGCGTAGAGTGCTTTCCGAGCCACTTATTGTGAGAATGTTGAAACTGAACTGTTCAGTTTTCTCTTACTAACTTACACTTGTAGACGTATTTTTGCGATAGGTTTTGTCGCGTTTGTAGCGGCAGCTATAAAGCCTCACATGAACGACAGAAATAGATATGACGTCACAAAATGAAAAACAAGAGTTTTTTTTTTAATTTATTTTTTATTTGACATTGGTTTGCTGACTTAGTCTTGGTCAGGGATGAGACAGAGTCTACGATGGAGCGAGCTTACCCAGAAGGAGCCTGTTTACTCTAACTTTGAAGAGATTAGGCGCAGACGCAGTCAGAGAGTTCCACTCCTTTACTGTGCGCATTATAAAAGACGTTTGGAAACGTTTAGAGCGAATTCGTGGAATAGCAACTAATTTATTCAAACTAGGCTGAATATCAACACTTTTTGAACGTCAAAATTTACATGAAGACAGTTTCTCAAATACTCAATTTTGGAATTGACCCTGTGTATGCGCTTGTATGTTGATAATATATAAAATTCTTCCGTTACTTAGTGACTGACTGACAGACAACGCAATCGCCCAGCCCGTCACCACTTCCTAGTGCCCCAATTGTCCACGCATAACTTTTATTGAAACGGTTTTATGTTTTTATATTATTGATTGTAATGTTCATGTCAAACGGATTTAGGACATATTATACTTTATGCAATGATATTATAAGTAAAAAGGTGTAGATAGGTTACCTATACAACATTCGATCTTCAAAAACGTGAAACCTACGTGACGTGTGTCCGTTGACGGCGCAACGCGACACTGAGGTAACGTGTGGCTAGTTAGCCACATTTTAACGTGTCGCTTGCTGAGCGCTTATAACCTATCTACACCTTTTTACTTATAATATCATTGACTTTAAGGATTTCAATTTTATGGCATGTGATATTAAGTTCGGGTAAGTTATCATTCGGACAAATGATATTTAGGACAAAAAAATTAATGATATTTTAAATTATGGATAAAAAAGTTAGGTGGCACAATAGAGAACCCGTTGGTTACCTTTCGGGTACGGAACCCTGAAAATACAGCAATTTCTTAAGTACCTACCTTACCACTTGATAACTCTAGTTTTCTTAAATCAACGCTCATCAACGTCTGAATACAGGGCGGTAAAGTGCTGAATACACATTACAGTAACAGATTAGTCCATTACCATCAATTAACCTTCGTTAGAGAGGCGGGGAAGCATAGGGTTAAGTACATAGTCACTGTTTATCTACAAACTGATCAGTGTTATGTGATGGCAGTGTATGCGGGTGCCGCACTTGTATTGATATAAGTGATTGACGTTGATGTCACAAGTTCTACTATGATTAGTATGGAGATTGCAGAACCATAATCAGAGTTCTGAGAGGACCTCGTGGCTAAATAATAACAGCCGCACGGGTGGATCTTTAAGGTTAAGCAACGCTTGCTAAGGTTGGTCTGTGGATGGGTGACCATCTTAACATACCGAGTTTCCTCCGTGCCTCGGAAAGCACGTAAAGCCGTTGGTCCCGGCTGTCGTTTGTAGATCTTTGGCAGTCGTTACGGATTGCCAGAAGCCAGAAAATCTGACTCCAGTCTTACCTAGAAGTATCGTGTTACTCAGTTAATGAGTTGTGGAGGTCTGGTAGACAGCCGCTCCACGTAAAACACTGGTATTCAGTTGAATCTGGTTTGACTGGAAGCCGAACCCAATATAGTTGGGAAAAGGCTAGGCAGATGATGAATCAAAATTCTAAGTTCTCAACTCTTTGTTGCGTACCATAGGTAATGTATATGTTACGGGTAATGCTAGAAGATGGAGTAAACCTAGGTTTACCCGGGTTGACTTAGTATTACCCAAACTTCTTGGGTACAGTCCGAATGATAAGTAAAATAAATTTTAATTCGTGGTTTACCCATACTCACCTAGGTCTACCCAACTCGGGCTGGGTAATGTTAAAAATTTGTCTAATTAATTAGTGAAAAGAAAATCCAAGGGCATTTTAAACATTTATTATTTAAAAAACTTTAATTAATTATCAACTTTAATTCCTGTTGTTTTTTTATTATTGTAATTTATTTTTTTATTCTAGAATATTGTATAAAATATCAAATTATGTAAATTTAATTAAGGAATAAATAAGGCTACAGTTGGTAGAAAAATAATTATATTAGTCAAAATTATGGACCCTGTCGGGCACAGCATAGATCAAGTAGGAGGGAGGAGGAAGAGAACTGGGGGTTTCATGTGATCATTTTAAATATTATCAACTTTAATTCCTGTTGTTTTTTTATTATTGTAATTTATTTTTTTATTCTAGAATTGTATCTATTAAATATCAAATTATGTAAATTTAATTAAGGAATAAATAAGGCTTTATTATTATTTTTATTTGCTTACCGAACATCTATGTACCTATGTGTAGAACCCATTTGATTAACACCGAAATTCTGTCTTCTCAGTCGGTTTTGTGGGAACCAGTAGTATGGCTCCGTGAACGTATGCAATTTGTCTTTTGTCGACGTATTTGTAAGTCTCTGGAGTTTTATGCAGTTGCCTTATATTTTCCACGGAAACTCTTTAAAAGGCTGCCTCGTGAAATTACTTATTTGTACAGTAGTTGTGACACAATGAGACAGTTATTAGAGAACAGCTATTATTCAGGTTATTAGTGTTAAGAGCGTGTATTCCGTCCACTAGCGCCGCCAATCGTTTTTTATTAATTGTGGTAAATTTAAGACACAATAAAAAACCGCTCTGTAGTGCACTGAAGAAATGTATTTATTATGTTTTGAGAGTTATGTTTTGTACTTTAGAATATAAATAGTTGCCAAAATCGATATTTTTGCTAAAAGTGGCCACTTTTAGCAATAATTGCCGTTTTGGCTATTTAGCCATGAGTTATGTATTAAAAATAGCTGTGAAAAAATAATAGATACATTTCTTTAGTGCACTACAGAGCGGTTTTTTATCTACGTGTCTTAAATTTACCACAATTAATAAAAACGATTGGCGGCGCTAGTGGACGGAATACACACTCTTAAGGTACAATAAACATAGGCAGAAGACCGTACAACTTTTACGTTGAGTACAGTTTGCAGCTATGACGAAGTTGCTTTTATATTCATGAGCATAAATCTCTGTTGATAAAAAAATAAATATCTAGAGCTATAAGTTATATTGTCTTCTATAGATCAAAGAACATAAACTTTTTATAGTTTCATAAAACAAAACTTATATATAAATAAATCATCCAACCGTACCTGTACTACATACCGCGTGTATCTGACATCGACGCACAAACGATTTCCATGGGTCCGGGGCATGATTCTGGACACCCTAGACTTAGAATTTTTCGTCGGCTTTTTTCTCATTTTTTCATTTTTTTCAAGGGTTTTTTTTACTCTAGACTGCTCATAATCGTTATTCTGACCTAACCCAATGAGATTTTTAATAAAAAAATAATTAATAATCTACTTTCACTAAAAAGAGCAATCTGAATAAAACCACAAATAGATATCAGCTCAGCTGAGCTGATACTTTGTGGTACTCTTGAAAAAAATGAGAAAAGAACCGACGAAAAATTCCAACACTGGGGTGTCCAGAATCATGCCCTGGACCCATGGAAATCGTTTGTGCGTCGATGTCAGATACACGCGGTATATGTAAATATAAATAAATCATACAACCGTACATGGATTATAAAACATTTATTCCAAAAAACTTTTCAGCATTCAGGTTCACAAAATTCAGTAAACATCAAAACCCGAAATTCAAAATGGCGCCCATAGCGAATAAATACGAGGCCTCGAAGGGATCAATAGGCAGTGAACAGAAAACCTGCGAAGCGTAGACAATGTAAATATATGGTTACAGTTATAAAGAGAATGCTATACTCCATTTACTATAGCATTAGACAGAAGTTAAAAAAGGCTCTTTTAGGTGCACACTTTGCAATAAAATTACAACAAACTTTATTACAGTCAAGATTGATGTGGAGTTTATTATAATCAATTTATATAATAGCTGTCACACTTAATTGTACTTAATTAACCTATCTACCTTCTGAAATTACAAGGCTTTTATTTAATATTGTTTAGATTTAACATTCTATATTGTCGTGTTGATGTTTAAAATCTAAAAGAAGCAGAGGTGGACAGACCGGGAACGTTTTTTACGTCACTATAATTCTACCAAATCTAAAATGTTACGTATTCCCTTCATAAGTTATGGAAGCACGTGTTTTGTTTATTTTGTCGGTTTATGCTATCAACCATCCGTCAATTTGCGTAAATTTTCTGCAGTTGTCAATTGTGTTGTCGCTTGTGAATACTTGTGAATGCTACGCCTTTTCTCGTTGTTATTGCTGAATTTTCGTGATTTTGTTGTTAGTTGTTACTGTTTTTCTTTTGTTACCTATTTGTTTTGTTATCTTTTTAATTGTTAGTTTTGTGTTGTTTGTACAAACTGGTACGTTTTGTGGAACTATGGATCCCGATGCAGGCCCGAGTGGCATGCAAGCGCAACATGCACACTCTGAAACTGCTGGTAGCGCTGATCAATGTCAACAGCGAAAAAGACGTGGCCCCAACGTTGACCATGAGGATAAAATATTGTCTCCCAAGAAAAGTAGAATTAAACAAACACCGCTTCGTTCTACAGAAAAAAGAACAGTGATTAATATTTACAAAGATGTTAAGGAGTCCTTGCCCGAAGGTGCTGCTGCTTATAAAACGCAGTTAGTTAAAAAAACTGCAGAAATTGCAGGTAAGGATTTAAATTACTAGAAAGGTACCATCATCATCATCATCATCTTCCTGCCTTTATCCTAAGTTACTTGGGGTCGGCGCAACACGTTTTTTTTTATTCCACTTCGTCCTGTCACTTGTCTCACTATCATTTACCCCCTTTTCTTTCATATTCACTCCTCACACAATCCATCCATCTATTTTTTTGCATTGTGAGATAATAAATATACATTACTAATCTTATTTTGTAGGCATATCTCGTGCAACAGTCTATAATATACTCAAAGAGTATAATAAAGAAGGTCGCCTGCAATCACCCCCTCCTCGCCAACAGAAACATTCAAAATTCGAAGAGTATGATGATATTACATTTAGTGGAATACGAAGACTTTTTTCTTTGATAATGAGTTACCAACGTTGAACAAGATTCTGGAAGCTGTTAATAGCGATGAGTCTCTACCTGATTTTAAAAGAAGCACTTTATACAAATTAATAAAAAACAAATTAAAATTTACTTACATTAAAAGAAGTAGAAAAAATGCCCTAATTGATAAACAAGAGATTGTATTATGGAGGGTGAAATATCTCCATGAAATTAAGAGATTAAGGAACGAAGGGAAAAAAATATATTATTTAGATGAGACTTGGCTAAATGAAGGTACAGTTCTGCTAATATTTTTAAGTCATTTTGCACGAAGTCGAAGATAGTTGTTCCGGATATGGCTGTTTGTGTGTGTGATAATGTGTGTTTGTAAAACGCTCCCACAATACAAGACAAATCTTAGTGTGGGGGCATGCTTGCCTTTACATAAATTCGTAAACCTCCTTTATGTTACATTGATACAGTGAATTAGTATTTTTAGTTGAACATAAGTCGATGTAATATTGTATTAACATCTATAACTTTTTTATACGTACAGGACACACCAAAAGCAAGGTATGGCAAGATAGTACTATAAAGTCTTCAAAGGAAGCACACCGGGCAGGTTTATCTACTGGTTTAAAGAACCCAACTGGAAAAGGAAAACGGCTTATCATTGGCCATATTGGTAAGACATGATTTAAATGTATTTTTTTATTTATCACTATGGATGACTTACAGCTAATACAAACAAAATAAATAATGGCATGTGAGACTGGAAGCCAATTCTCTTTCACCAGTACACCAGTACAGAATAAATTCATTTCCTTTTATTTTATTTCACAGGATCAACAGATGGGTTTTTAATGGATGGCGAATTAATATTTGAAGCCAAAAAGGGTGATGGAGACTACCATTCTGAAATGGATGCACACAATTTTGAAAAGTGGTTCAAATTAATACTAACAAAAATTGAAAGTGATGCTGTTATTGTTATGGATAATGCGCCATATCATTCGAGGAAAGTGGAGAAGTTGCCAACTACAGCCACATGAAAGGCAGATATTCAGGAGTGGCTTAAAACCAAAAATATTCATTTTGATGAAAAAGACTTAAGGGCCACTTTATTAGAAAAAGTTAAACAAGTACGACATTTGTACCAAAAGTTTGCTGTAGATGAGATGGCTAAAGAAAAAGATATATTAGTATTGCGCCTCCCACCTTACCACTGTGAGCTCAACCCAATAGAATTAGTTTGGGCTCAAATGAAGGGGTATGTAGCCCAAAACAACAAAACTTTTAAATTAAAGGAAGTGAAGCGGTTGCTCCCTCAAGCACTAATAAATATTACTGCAGAGAAATGGCAATCTTGCATTGCTCATACAATTAAAGAAGAGGAAAGGTTTTGCCAACTTGATGGTATAATGGATAATGTTGTAGAAAGGTTCATTATTAACGTTGGTGAAACTTCATCATCATCATCATCATCAGAGGATGATGAATAACAGGATAATAAAATTCATAAATTCTCAATTTACGCTTTTGTCTCTAGAAAATGTTTTTACTGTTGGTAGTGTATTTTTTTAATCCTCTGACATTCTAAATTATTATATTTGTTTTGTGAAGTTTGTGAAAACAATAATGAACGTCATGCCATTGTGATAGTTGTTTTTTAATAAACTGATTGTTACTAAAAATTGTTTCATTTCATGTACCTATTCAAGCCTTGTGACGAGTAGATCGATAGTAAATGCTTTATTATATGCAAGCCATACATTGTTACAAAAAGCTCACATTATTTATGAAAATTGTTTGAACTCAACTTGAAATAAAAGGTTTCGTACTCCTGCTTCTGCGAGCCTCTTTTTTCTAATGTTATAATAAACAGAGTATAGAAATATTGACTAGCTGCTACCAGTGACGACGTCTGCATAATTGTCCGGAATCCGATCCCGGGAGCCTATGTGAATGTCACATACATAAATCCAAAATTTCGCATTTATAATAGCAGTAAGATGTTTTTATCTTACTACGGTAGCAAATTAGTGCTCGTGGCTAAATAATAACAGCTGCACAGGTCGTTTTCAAGGTTAAGCAACGCTTGCCGAGGTTGGTCTGTGGATGGGTGACCATCTTAACATATCGAGTTTCCTCCGTGCCTCGGAAAGCACGTCAAGCTGTTGGTCCCGGCTGTCATTTTGAGATCTTTGGCAGTCGTTACGGATAGTCAAAAGCCAGAAAATCTGACACCAGTCTTGCCAAAGAGTTCCCGTGTTACCCAGTTAATGGGTTGTGGAGGTCTGGTAGGCAGCCGCTCCACGTAAAATACTAGTATTCATCTGAATCCGGTCTGACTCGAAGCCGACCCAAATATAGTTGGGAAAAGGCTAGGCAGATGATGTATGTTTTGTGTTTCATCTAAACAGGTTAGATTCGACCTTTTCGGTCGAGTTGACATTACGAGTAAATTCAATTATGTTATTTTTGTAAAATCAGTCAAAAGTGAGACTCCATCTTCCATCCAGCTCATTTCGTGATCACTTTACCCAAACCTTCACTTCGACATGTTTACAGAATCGTACTGCTGTACCGTATTGAAACATTGCTTCTTGTGATTTTCCTACAGGTCTGGTGATTATTATAAATGACCAGTTTTCATTAGCAGTAATCAAAATACCCACTCTGTATGAAAATAAACTGTCTACCGATGTAAAAATTAAGGTTTGATAGAAATCAAAGCTTAATTTTACATCGCTGGATTAACGACACAGCTGCTATTTGTGTAAAATTGAAATTTTATACAAATAGCAGCTGTGTCGCTTTAATCGCTTTCGTCTTAAAAGTGATTTTTGTTAGCGAGATAAAAATGTTATACAGCGATGCCCATTGAAAACAATATTTATTCTGTTGGAAACTATCGTTATATATTTTGATGAAAATTCAATTTTACTACGACGAGTTTACTACTAAGACGAGTTCTAGAACTTAATATTATTTACAACACATTTGCTCAAAAATGTATTTCCGAAGCCTGTTTATATTGTTCGAAAGTTAAAAATGACGCACCATACAATGGAGCGTGCGGTAAAATTGGTAATCTCACCTAAGTACCTACTTTACCGCACGCTCCGTTGTGTCGCCATACATGGAACGTGCGATTACGTAGGTACTTACGTGCCATGCGTATTCTTCACGTTTCTTTTTTAATTTCCCAATATTTTACATAGATATGAATTTCACCAACGAGTTTCGAAATACGAAACTAAGAAAAGTTCAGAAGCTAGGAGGTGAAATAAAGCGCATACAAAATAATCAATTAGCTATAAACCAAATTACAATTAAACAACTTTCCATGGCGTGAGAGTCGCGAATACCACAGATAAAAATGACTGCCACATAAAACTAAAGCTCATTAATTTTAAGTAGGTAAGTACTTTAAATTCAACTAAATTAAAAATGGAACGTCTAAAACTAATAAATATTAATTTTAAGTGTTTCGAAGATCAGTTTTGGAAGTAAAATATCAGCAAAATTAACAAAAGATAACAGGTAATAAGCTGAATGATTGAATCTCCTTGGAAGCGCTCTTGAGGCAAAGATAAGACGACGATGTAGTTTTAATTTTAAATTTGCGAATTTGAGCTATTTATAGCAAAGATTGTTGCAACTTTTCGACTTACCTATATATGACTATGGTATTGGTATTTACAAACTCGTGACTATAGTAAGCCCTCGTCTTCGCCTCGGGCTTACATTTTTCTACTCGTTTATAAAAGCGAACTTACCGCACTAATATGATATAACTATTTTCATTGAAATAATAATATTTAGTTCAAAAACTCGTCTTACTTTAAAAATGACTGTAATTTCCTTTAGCTTAAGACATGAAGCTACTAGATAATCTAAACACATCTGCTATATTATTACATTATTATACGTAAACTGCCTGAACAATCACAATTTTCCGAGATAAGGCGCAAGAAAGGCAGCATATTGCTTGGCGTCCGGGCACACGACACAAAAACTATATAATAACGCGTACTGATATTACCACAGTGTTACTAGTTACAGTAAACTTACCCTGTTGGTCATGTGGCCAAATTCCCAGTGTGGCAATTCTACTAATTTTCACATTCACATCTCAATCGCAAACTGTCAAAAATGTACGAAAATTAAGGCTTTTTTGACAATTTGCGATTGACATGCGAATGCGAAAGTTATTTAAAAATGAGTAGAATAGGCCCTCTGGTTGTGCAAAATGTTTCGTTCGTTTTTTTTTTCTTAAAGAATTTCACAGTTCAGAGTTTGTGACTACCCTGTGCCTCAGAAAGTCTTCCTTCCCCAGTCGTGTGAGATTGCGGTCCCATCGGCGCGAGCGTTGTCGTTCGTGCGAACACTTGAGCACTTTTACATCTCTTACGTACTATGATCGAAATATGGTCCGATATATTATGAACTGTCAGTGGTTCACCGATCATTTATTTGACATCGTCATCATTATTTCAGGCAAAAGAGTAATCTAAACAGGTAAATTTGGAGAAACAGCTTTGTATAGAAACGATGCCGTTGCCTTCGACGCCGTTGCCTCCTGGGGAACGCTTGCGTTAAACTACTGTTCGTAGTCACACTGTGGTATTATCAATCTTGAAACTATCTGTCGCAAAAACTTATTGAACGGGTCAGTATCCTGGCTTCGGAAAGCGGTTATCTTTTGTTTTAAGACATTGGATGATCAATCAATGCTTTTTACTTGGCTAGAGTAACGTAGGTACTGAAATGTAGGATGTGAATCTTACACGTGTGTGAAATTTTTTGAACTAGCTTTCAAGCTAAGTCAACAATTAGGTTTTGCCATTTTACATGATTTTACTGTCTCGCATTAGCATCACCAACGTGAGACCACGACGTGCGTTAATGAATAGACTTACACTATTGAAGGTTTTAATGATTCGTTATAGTCTTATGTTATAATCCGCACGCGATGAGAATGGGATAAAACCTTGTCAAAGTAAATCGAAAATTACTGACATTTTGTCAAGTAGCGTCAGCAAAAAAATCTTATTACTAACAATTATAAATTAGTTATTTCTACGATTTGTGATAGGGTTATGGAAATACACAAAAACGTTTCATGGTTGATGACCTGCCTAGCCTTTTCCCAACTATATTCCAGTCAAACCGGATTCACTCATCTTATCGTATCGCCTTCAGAAAGATAGAAAAAAAAATGTAAACGGACTACCTAGTGCGGATGATGGAGATTACGCTATTGAGGTCGTTCTGCTTTAAATTTTTTCGCCTACAAATATTAACGCATATATTTTATACAAATACCTACCATCAGTATTTATTAGAAAATCTTCTATATTGGCCACTCTTTTTTACCCTAGTATCGTTGTCCTATTTTAGATTCGTTTCGTATTCATCTTTATCGCTATAGCATTTATGCTCAAGTTTCATTGGGATTTGACGGTATCGGGTAGTATGGCCTTTTTAGACACGCTGGCATCTGTTGCCGACGCTACGGTTGGCTGGCGGACCGCGTGCGTCTATGTAGTTCTAAATACATAAATAATTAATACGGGGAAACTCTTGGCCCAAATCTCACCTGATGGAAAGTGATGATTAGGCCGAAGATGGAAGCGAGCTTCACCCGGAATCCTCTAAAATAGAGGAACTGGCTATCATACCTCTAATTGCCGGAACACAACAATGCTGTTAACATTGTTGTTATGGCGACAGACTTAGACACGATGGTGGTAGCTTGCCAGGCGGACTTAGAAGTCCTACCACCAACCAAACCGAGCAAAAAATTTGCCCCCGCTGGGACTCGAACCCGGGACCTCTGGGTCTGAATCGGGTGGTATAACCACTAGACCACGAAGGCGGTTAGTGTCACCTGTTTAGCACCACCCAGGGACCACGTGTAGGGATTCGCTGAAGGGTATTCTCCTACGGACGCGGGTGACTCGGCTCGGACCCAAAAGTACTTAGGTGCATGAAATAATTCTTTACTATTTAAACATTTTTCCATAATTCGCAATTTTGCTAAACGGGTCTGTGTGCACTGATGCCTGAAGATATGGTGACAATACCTTTTTGCTGTCAAACTAATATAAAAGCTATCACTTTTATTATAATAGGATTCATGCTCATTCGAGTGAAGTTCCGGCGGCGGTCGTTGGTGTCATAAAATATTATTTGTACGTATATAACCTGCATTTAAATGGGCTTGTTTTAAACCGGAAATCGGCGGGAGTTTGGGTTATATTTTAGCAGGGATTATCGCTATCACTAAACCCAACCTTTTATTGTGGAACGTGACTTGGGAAGGTAAAAGTTATTATGTTTTTTAACTATTCCGTATACAAGCAAAGCTGGCTCTCTTTTTTAGAATTCCGTACCCAAAGCGTAACCAAGGGAACTCTATTTCTAAGGCTCCACTGTTCATCCGTCTGTTTTTCAGCGGGAATTTGCAGTATATCTTAAAAACCGTAATAGGTACTAGGTCGACAGTTGAATTGTGTGTATTTCTATTGCCGCTATAATAGTAAAATAATAAAAAACATGACTTATGTTACGAAACCCTTCGTGAGTGCGAGTCTAACTCGTAATTATTCGGTTTTTTTGTTTGCCCTACACCTACATTCTAATTCGTTATTTTCTTCTCTCGACTTAAATTTTAATCAGATTCCCTCGAATCAAGTTGACAGATTTAGCTTGTTATTTATTGAAGTGATTGCCCTCGACTCGAGAGTATTTGACGAATGAAGTGGAAGAAATGTTCTTTCACTATATTCAAAAATTGTTAGTATTATTATTATAAGGCCGTGGTATCCCAGTGTAGGGTAAAAGGTGTATTTCTCCATTACACTCTCTTTATTTTTCCATTTTGACCCATCTTGGGCTACCTGTACCAAATCCTTTAGGTGAGATCACAGCTCGTCCGGATATTTCCTGCTGTTTCTGCCACGTCGCCGTTTCTTGCTGTTTGAAACCCACCCTGGGTTCCATATTGGGGGTTGCCATAGAAGGGAAAACTGGGCGGAAGTATTGATACTTCCGCCCAGTTTTCCTATGGCAACCCCCATACTCACCCATACGGCCTGCCTAGTTCCATTTTATTTCGGCAGTTGTGTTGCCTTTGTTCTAAGGATTCCAAATCATCAAATGTCTCCTTTCGCTCTAGGCGGAGCGGAAAGGCCTAAGGCATTTAGTCCGCCTCAGTACATGTGTGTGCGTAAAGTATTAAATCTATCTATCTATACTTATAATAAATCTGTAGAGAGGTCAATTCTGTACATGAAATATATTTCCAAAATAACTATCAGGGGGTGATTAGGGATCGATACTGATGCCAAAAATGCAATCAGTACAATTTTTGTCTGTCTGCCTGTCGGTCTGTCTGTCTGTCTGTCTGTCTGTATAACCGTTATAGAAACAAAAACTACTCGACGGATTTTAATGAAACTTGGTACAATTATTTTTCATACTCCTGACCAGGTTATAGTATCTATACTTTTCATCACGCTACAATCAATAGGAGCAGAGCAGTGAAGGGAAATGTTGGAAAAACGGTAGAAGTTACTCCATTTTTTAAGCTTCCGTCGCGTGTGCAACCTTAATGGTGAAAGCTACACAGAAATCATGTATGACGGAAATGTTAAAATATCCCACGACAGCATATGTCTATCTTTTATGATTGACGAACAATAACACGTGTAACTCCCGATAGCTTAGCAGTTCGAAGCTTTCTGATTGTATTTGTCTACTTTTACGTTTGTAAAACTCTCAGTCGTCCAAAAAAAACATAAATAAAAGTTAACATTATTAACTATTCCATAAAAAAGAATCATAGAAATCGGTATAGAAACACCAAAGTTATACATGAAAAACGCTAATATTAAGCCATCGCGCGTGAATACTGAATCATGCTATAAGGATTATTTTTGTGGTCGCGAACGCACAGGCAGGCGGCTAGCTTGGCGCCTAGAGGCTAGCGAGTAGCTTCGGAAAACGGCTTACGACAGTTTGCAATATCCTTTAATAATTATAATGTCGAGGGGAAGATGGTTATAATTTCGCTTTACACCAAACGAGTAATATTATAAATGTGAAAGTTTGGTTGTTTGTTACTCAATCACGCCAGAACGGCTTAACGGATCTTAATGAAATTTAGAACAAAGATAGATTATAGTCTGGAATAGCACATAAGCTACTTTTCATCCCGGGAATATGTTCCCTAGGGATCATGCGGGCGAAGCCGCTGGCAGAAGCTAGTAAATAATAAATAATAAGTGTCTGACTTTTACCGACTAAAACCCATCCATGTTCGTCTTAATGCCCTCTGCGTTCTTTCTAACAAAATCCGCAAATCTGGCAGAGCTGTGTTGTCTACATCTGCGACTTCTGAACTTGAAATACCATACTGTTCCTTGTAAGGTTTGTAATTTAAACTCCGATGAAACAAGATTTCATATTGCCAGCGTGAAATAGAAAAAAACGGATGCCAGTAAAAGAGAAAATAAATTGAAAAGTTTAAGCAGTTCACTTTAATGTAAGGCGTCTAGACGAAGTCGCGACTGCTTAGCGTTTCACACTTGCTCTACTTTCACAAAACGGCTTGAATTACTTCGTAAATTTTAACACTTGTCCTTGGAAATATGGCATTAGCTTCGGAGTACATTTGTAAAACAATATTCTAAGTGTTTCTCTTCTTAAAAAAAGAACAACAAGAAAAAGAAAGTGTAAGTAATGATTATAAAGGACTCTAATTTTGAAATTCGAAAAGAAAAATCTGCTGTTAATACAAAATGCAAAGTTTTGCCGATGAATATGTATGAAACAGCTGTTTTGTTTTGAGTTTTCAGGGTTAACCTCAAAATAAGGGTTGTTAATCCTGCACATTTACTTGAGAAACTTTATTGAAATGGAGGTGAGTGATACATTCGAGGATTTTTGTCACTTTTGTTTAATCTTTATCTTTGTTCTTAGGTCGATGCACAGTAGCAAATTCACGTGAAAGCGGTGGTGAAGGGTTCCCCACCCTGCGCAGCAAAAAGCAAACTTTACAGACGCCCTTAAGTTTAAATCAACTTATACTGGTTAATTTTTTCCATATACTTCGCTCTCTGAAAAATGCCCGATTTCTATGGATCCATAGAAATCGTGCATTTTTAGGCACTCTGCGAGTTAATTGCTTTCAGTAAATTAACTGTAAAATCGGATAAATGTACTATCTGAGTCTCATCATTTGCCTAGCCCTTTCCTAACTATATTGGGGTCGGCTTCCAGTCAAACCATATTCAGATGAATACCAGTATTTTACGTGTTGCCTCCTGACCTCAAAAGCCCATTAACTGGGTAACACGGTACTGCTTGGCAAGACTGAATTCAGGTTTTTTGGCTTCGGTTTATCCGTAACGACTACCAAAGATACCGGCTACGACAGATACGGCTTAACGTGCTTTCCGAGGCTTTCCAAAATTTTGGTAAGAGTATGTAAAGATGGTAACCTATCCACAAACAGACCTCGGCAAGCGTTAAAAATCGACCGGTGCGGCTGTTATTCTTTAGCAATGAGCTAAGTTAAGCTACGTTATTTAAATAATTCAATGGTCAGAACACTTCTATGTATAAAAAACTATGAAACAGCTCGATCCAAATTGAGCTTCTAGTAAGTGTCGAGCTTACATAATCACTGGCAGCTACTTAAAAGTCGTATATAAAAATTCTTAACCTTAAAAACAAGCAACAAAGGCAAAATAACTAATTTAGTTTAACAACATCGTAACCATTTAAGGGCTCTTAAGGGTTGAACGTACGAAGTGCCGTAAAGGGCTAATGTCGTGAAGTAAAAATGTTTATGACCAATTAAATGGCTGTGATGCACTGAATTATTAATGAGCTGGGTTTATGAGGGCATAATTTGGGCTTAGGAATACGTCGGTTTTGCATGGGGGCGATTTATGAGTCCTAGAAGTAGAGAATGATGAATTATTTGGTAAATTTTTGATAATATGCTGTGTCATTTTGTTTTATATTACTTAACTAGCTTCTGCCAGCGGCTTCGCCCGCGTGATCCCTAGGGAACATGTTCCCGGGACTAAAAGTAGCTTATGTGCTATTCTAGACTATAATCTATCTTTGTTCTAAATTTCATTAAGATCCGTTAAGCCGTTCTGGCGTGATTGAGTAACAACCAAACTTTCACATTTATTTTTAAATTTTTTCTATTGATTTTAGCGTGTTGAAAAGTATACTATAACCTGCTCAGGAGTATGAAATATAATTATACCAAGTTTCGTTAAAATACGTCGAGTAGTTTTTGTTTCTATAACGGTTATACAGACAAACAGACAGACAGACAGACAAAAATTTTACTGATTGCATTTTTGGCATCAGTATCGATCCGTAATCACCCCCTGATAGTTATTTTGGAAATATATTTCATGTACAGAATTTACCTCTCTACAGATTCATTATAAGTATAGATATATCGATCACACTAACTTTGTAATATACTAAACTGATCATACTGTTGAGAAAAGGGTATGCAGATACATAGCCTTAGTAAGTGGATTGCTTTTTTTTTACCGACTTCCGAAATTAAAGTAACATTTTATTTTGTAGTGTTTGTTTTTTGGAAGTCGGTTGTTTTTTTGTTGGTAAGTACAATTATAGCACCAGCTAAAATATGCCCTCATTTTCTGCTTTCTTTTGCATCATAATTGAAGCTTCGTCTGATTCCAGAAAGTTAATCTCTCCATCCAGTTTCCCATGAGGATTTTCCAACAAGGCACTTATGGTTGTGGTTAGGTTGGTTGCGGTTAGGTTGGTTTCGGTTAGGTTGACAAAACGGGAAAACTCTTGGCCCAAATCTCACCTGATGGAAAGTGATGATTAGGCCGAAGATCCTCTAAAACAGAGGAACTGGCTATCATACCTCTAACTACCGGAACACAACAATGCTATTAACATTGTTGTTATGGCGACAGACTTAGACAAGATGGTGGTAGCTTGCCAGGCGGACTTAGAACAAGTCCTACCACCAACCAAACCGAGCAAAAAATTTGCCCCCGCTGGGAATCGAACCCGGGTTTGATAACTTTGATACCAAGATAGTCAGATGCTTGGTTTTGTCAGACAAAACAAAGACATCGCCGACAGTATGTAATGTCATCTTCATCATCATCACTAACTGCTGAAGATAGGCTCCACTTTTCGTGTGCCAATCCCGTTCCTGTACCATCCACATCGACAAATGACGCATTTTTTAAAGTCAATACTATTACGACAAAAACACAACCATTCGTAAAAGTACACTTGTAAACTATCCTCCCAGAAAATAGCCGCTACTTAGTACAGTTACCGATAACTTAATCTACCGTTACAAGTAAGAGAGGTATTACCGGCAGGTGCTAGGGTTGTGTAGCAAAGCCGGGAGAAATCGTATGTAATGCGGAGGTCAATCAGCCTCTTCGTCAAGTTATAACGGAGATGTCAGAATCGATGGGTGATTCCTCGTACTCTTTCTTGCAAAAAAATACTGAACGGATACAGTGCGGATGAGAGGATATCTTCTTGGGATGTTTTCTGACTTGCAGGCGGGCAGAGCCGTGGACATCAGCTGACAGCTAGTATTATTGAAAGTTTCAAGTTTTGCTCACGTGTAATATCCACCAGACTCCTCCCGCTCTGGGTGAAACAGAAGGGATTGATCTTACTGACTAAAACCCATACATGGGCCTCCTCCTTCGCTAGCATTAAGCCGCGAACCCATCGCAACGCACGGAGAGGCCACGCACGTGTGTGAGGCTTCGCCTTTCATGAAAGTGTATGAGATTGTTTCCACTGCAACCCACGGAAACGCTAGGTACGCATCAAGTGACGTCATTGACACACGCGTGGTTTGCTCGAATATGGGGCCCATGTAGCACAACGTTAAACGTGCTTATATAGCCTCTCCGTTTGCCGCGGTGGGCCACGCTACAGTTGTACGTAGCCGTGGGCGTGTAGCGTGTACTTTTCAAACTCAGTATGAGTTTGACAAGTACACTCAAAAATTTATTTCAATTAAACCATTTACATGCACTTTTGAATTGTCAAGGTCGGTCGGTTCAAAAGGATGAAGCTATTTGCACGTTCCAAAGCGTATTTTCTCTATTGAGAAGAACGTGCAAGAAACTCCACGGACACTCTTTTAAGAATAATAAATTGTTACAAAGTTTTGTGTGTAGGAAATTAGTCTTACCCGCAGCTAAAATGTGCCACATGGCCGTGGATAGCGTGCACCGCGGTGGTTTGGCGGCTATACTGCTTCGCTGAAGCAGAAAACTCTGTAAACCTGCCTCCGCTAAACGGCCTCCGGTAAGTACGTCCTTATATAGTAGGCATTTTTGGTTGAATAGTCGTCCACGGTAGGCGGACAAATTGTGTGACGGATTAACTACGGTAAATTGATCGGATTATATTATGTCGTATTACAGTTGTAATGGTCCTTATTTTTTGTTACTTTGGCAAGACACTTAGATTTCTCAGGAAACAAATTGCCTGATCTTTAGCTTTCTGTTGGACATATATTCAACTGAATTGGTCAATTTCTGAAATACGTTTTTTGTGTTTAGTGTTTATTAAAGTCTCTCACTCATTCAAGAAGGGTTTGACACGTTTTTAACTCAAAAAACTCAGATTGAGAAACGTGCTTCAAAAGAATTTAAAAAAAATCTTTGCTACATGACAGGCGGGCGTTGCGCCGCGAACCGTCGGTTTGTGGTAAACATCTTATATATAAACATCTTATACGCACAAAACGTTTCGAGAATATTTTTATTGTACACCAGTGGCTCACCCCCTCTTCGCTCGGATATGTCTTATTTTCAAAATTTTCTTTGATTAGAACCTCGGCATGAGAATTACAGACACAAAAAAAAGAAGTTATGGCGTGAGTAAGGGAAACAGGGTTCATTATATTAAATTATTTATTATTTTAATAAGAAAACAAAAATTTTTCTTTTATATTTAAATTTTAGTAATTGTTAAAGCGTTGTTTTTCAAGGTGTAGGGAAAATTGATAAAACGATAGCGTACCTACATGCAATGGTTCTAGTCGTATCTTCTAAATATAAACTTTAGACTAAAATAGTCAATCTACTCCGACTTACCTTACCTACCTATGACGTATTCCCCAAATCAAAGAGCTACCCAAATTAATTTCTGCCACAACAATTACTTACACAATTAATTAAGGCAGTCGAATCCGGATAATATTCACGTTACAATATGTTGACATTCAAACTATTCAAACACATCAAATCAAAGCCATACCTAAGGGCGTCTGCAGACGTGCTTCGGCTAGTAGCGATTAAATCGCTTTTCGAGAGCGCAAAGCAAAATGTCCTGGCGCTGTGTGTTGTCAAAACGAACACGTTTTAAAACATCATCGACAGAAAATGAGCCAAATTTTGATATCGGATTCAAACGCATCGCCGCAAAACGCAAAGCAATACTTTGCTGAATATAGAAAGTTGCTAAATCACGCTGTATCATAAATCATCATTATGTTTCTACTGGCCTTGGGCTCTACTCAAAGTAACGTTCTGGTAGCGACAACCATCTTCCAAACTTCCGGGTGGTTACTGGTATTGATCAACAAGCGAATTCCGTTTTCGACTTGTGACCAATAAAGAATTCTAGAGAGCCTTATCAAAGAGATTACTAAAAAAATCTAAATAATAATTAGTCCGTCTGATGGACTTCCAAAAAATATTGGACATGGTAAACTCACCAGTAACTGGCCACTTAAGATCAGCGCGTTATTCATTTCAGTGCCATGACAAAATGTGTCAAGAAATGAATATTCTTGTATTAATTTTAGTTAAAGCAAGTATCCGTTTATCGTTATAGGTGAGTAAAAAATCAAATAAAATAGAATTTTGTAGAAATATTTGAGATCAGTATACCACAGTTCGTATGTACTTAAATCATAGTATGGTAACGAGGAACTTTTCATTTGTACTACTTTTCATTGACAAGTTTAAATAAATTAATTAAATCATCATCATCATCATCAGATGTAGAGTTACTCTCTTTGTAACAATTATGACACAAAAAAGAATCACATTCATCCTCAGGAATATGAACCCTGTGAGGTAATGGTATACAATTCTCATGAAATTGTTTATTACAGAGACTACATAGAATCGTCCTTCTTGTTATTGGATTCAAACAATAGTCACAACAAGTGACACATCGTTTTTTCTTATTTTCTAACAGTTTTTTAGACTCATCTTGACTATTTATCGTTTTTCTAGTAGCAGTCTTAATTGTTGTATTCTTTGGTTTCTTATTTGGAACATTATTCTCTTTTTGACTTTTTTATCTTCTCGTAATCTCTTCCTTTCTTCTTTTGCAGCATCTTCTTCTTGTTTTTTTAATTGTTTTTCTCTTATCTTTTCAACAAACCGGTCGGATGTCAACGCAAATGGAGATCTCTCAATTTGGCGCTTTCCTTGTCGTTTGGGAAAATCGGGCAACTTTTGTTTCAGATATTCCGAGAAAGGTATATTTGAGACGACAGAAACTGTTTTATTTGGATTAATCTGTTTCGAAGTGCTAGGTTGCGGTTCTATTATAGTGTTTGATATTTGCATCTCTATTTTTTTTGATGTGGTAGGTTGTAAACTACTAGTGTCGTCGGTAAAACTATCTGGTTCGTAATCTCTATTTGGGTTGGTGTCGTAATTATAGGTAATGGAGTATAGAAATCTGGAAAATTTGTTAGTATTTTCTGGTGACGACCCCCTTCATTTTCTTTCATTTGTATGTTCTGTGTCTCATTCTCATTATCTTCGTTGTTTATTGTTAATTCACCGGTATATTCATTTAGAATCATTCTGCTTTCTTCGCTTGGTTCTTTCAAATCTTTTACACAGCTAGTTTCGGTTACCGAGTCATTTTCATCAGTGGGTGGACTTTGATTCCAGTCCTGTCTAAATGTTATATTTTCGGGAACAGCTTTAAATTTCTGCCAAAGTTTATAAATTGCTCTAAAGTTGTCATCAATATCTACTTGCGTTAATGATGTGACTGTGTGACATTTGAGAATTATTGATTCACCTACAATCTCACAAAAATCGGAGTAAGTCAGTACACATTCTGCATCTGTTGTTGTTGTAATTGCTGCATCATTTTCAGGTTTTTTAGTTGCTAAGCACTTGCTGTAGTCTACATTGTCGGCTTCAAATGGGCATAAGCCAGTTACCCTAAATCCATTTATCAAAGTTTCTTTTTTTGCGCATGAATCTACAACTTTTTTTAGTAAAGGAACAAAAGATTCTTTGTTGAGAGTTTCTTGATAATTACATGCAACGTACCACTCCCGCAACATCTTTTTCCATCCAGCTTTTATCGGATGAAAAGCTGCAACATCCGCTGGTTGCAAAATTCGCGTTGCATTCGGGTAAAGTGCAATTAAATGGATTTGTAAGGTTCTGCAGAGTTCAGATACTTCTAATGTTATATGCGTTTTGTGGCCATCAACAAACAAAATTACTGGAAAAGGAATATTGTTTTGCTTTAGTTCTTGGTGGAAGCAGTTAGCTATATAGTCATAAAAGACCGCAGCCGTCATCCAGCCCGAGTCGCTGCGGCCGATTCCCCATCCAGATGACACACTCAACGTAACTCGGTCGGGAATTCTTTTGTAGGGATAAATTATCATGGGATTGCACACTTGACCGGCGGCAGAAAATGTGAATAATACTGTTATGTTTTCCTTAGCAGACGATTTTTCAATTTCGTACACATTTCTGCATCCTTTTTCTGCCAAAACTTTGCCGGTTTTTGGACAAATATTAAAGCCACTTTCGTCAGCATTAAACACACGGGCAGGGTCTTGAATGACAGGAGATAAACCTTCATCGTCAATGTATTGTTTTATTTCTTGGAACCATTTCCTAATATCTAATTCCGAAACACAGGCACTTGCGTTAGTGACTCCCTCTGATGTTCGAATCGAGATGTTGGGATGACGTTTCAAGAATGCCTTGAACCATACATCTCCAGGTTTGTTATTCCGGAATGGATTAGGTCTTGGATTTTTCTTCAAAAAATCCTGGACACAAACCTGTATATCTTCTTTCTTTCTGGGAAATCCTCTTTTAGCTTGTTCTATAATAAAGTTACACAACTCATTTTCTTCATTTTCGGTAAGCACTGGATCAGGTCCAGACTTAAATTTTGTGTTCGGATGTCGTATTTTGAATTGGACACTGCTTCGAGGTACGCCAAATTTTTTTGCTGCTTGACGAATCGAACCTTCATTGTTTTCAATAAATTTGATAGCATTTTCTATTGCCTCTTTAGAGTATTGGCGTTTTTTTAACGACATTTCAGAAAATCTGTCCAACAAAAATATTCCGTCAGTAATTACTGGCCATACAACTATAATACAATTGGCCACCCATGCCAGTTACTGATAAACATGTATATTTTAATTTGATTTTTTTTTAGGCGATAGTGTACCTTATACGCATGCTAATTACGTTTATTTTTTCGTAAAATTCGGATATTAGCGTATAACTCAGTAACTGGCATGAGTGGCCAATAAATGAAAATATGCAAAAATAACAATCAATAACTAGCCACCCAAATAATCTCGCTTTATTATAGATACTGACAGAATAAAACTTTAAGAAATGATCGTTTACTATCTATACAACACCACAAACACAATCAACTAACGTTTACTACACGACATATCACAAAATTCACTTTTGATGTCAATCATTACGTTAAAAAAATTTTAAAGACTTACCGTTCACGTCAGAACTCGTACGCGTGCTGTCACAAAATGGCCGATATTTTTGGCGCTAGTGTTCATAAAGGAAAAAACTGTCACTATGAAGAAAGCTAGTTGAGTAGTTATTACCAAAAATAAAAAATAGATGGCGTTCTATGAGAATAATTCTTAATTGATGAAGTTGAAGTGAATAGTGGCCAATAATTGAAAGTGGCCAGTTATACCTCGGTTTACCTGTATTTTTTATTTTATCACGTTAAAACAAAATTAAGAAAAAACAGTGCGTTGCAATTTCGTGCGATGTCACTTTTCAAAACACTTTTTACTTTGTGGCGTATTTGTACTCCCGATTTTTTATGTGTTTTATCTTCGTATTTTATATTGATTTGATAAAGCAAAAAGAACGTGTCCAATATTTTTCGAATAGAATCGTATTATTTTACTCTGGAATCATCCTTAATAAGGCTAAGAACTCACGGAGCGATTTTCACCCGCGACCGCCGCGGTTGCGGGCCCGCAGCTTCTGTAGAAACCGCGGGCGTAAATCGCGTCGTGAGTTGTGCTTTAATTTTTAACATATATATCTGCTTTCTACTCCGTGAGTTCTTAGCCTAAGACAACAAAGTACAAAAAGAGATTTGTATGTCCAAGTTGCTAGTTATTTTTTTTTTTTTATATCTAGTAAAATCTCTAATTTTATTTTTAGTTGCTTTCTTTTCCACAGAAGACATGCTAAGCATCACGAGGGGTTGCGGTAGGGGTTGCGGGACCCGCCGGCGCCCTGTCGTGGCTCCTCCCGAACCTGGGGGGCCCCAGCGCGCGATGCCGGCGCTTGTATGCCGGCATCCTGCGGAGCATGGCCCTATACGGGGCCCCAATCTGGGCGGACTCCCTCAATAGGAGGGAGAATGCGACGGCAATCCGCAGGCCCCAAAGGGCCATCGCGCAGCGGGTAGCGAGGGCCTACCGTTCTGTGGGCTTCTCGGCGGCGTGCGCTCTGGCGGGCACCCCTCCTTGGGAGTTGGAGGCATGGGTGCTGTACGAATGGACGGCGTGCCGAAAAGCGCTCGGGGAGCGCCCCGTCGCTGAGGAGCGGGAAGCCGTGCGGAGGGAGGCGAGGGACGCCATCATCGTCCATTGGACAGAGGACCTCGCCTCCGCCACCTTTGGCCGTCGAACGCTGGACGCGCTCGGTCCAGTCTTGCGGGACTGGCTCGAGCGGCCGCACGGCTTCCTCTCCTTCCGTCTGGTGCAGGTGTTGTCTGGCCACGGCTGTTTCGGCACGCACCTGCACCGGATCGGGAGGGAGGAGACACCGGCGTGTCACGACTGCGGCGCGGCGGAGGACACGGCGCAGCACACACTGGAGGTGTGCCCAGCTTGGTCCGAGCCGCGTCGCAGTCTCACTGTGGAGATCGGACAGGACCTCTCCCTTCCCAGCGTGGTCAGATGCATGCTGGGGAGTGAGGAGTCCTGGGCCGCGGTAGCCTCCTTTTGCGAGGATGTCATCTCGCAGAAGGAGGCGGCGGAGCGCGCGCGGGAGGACGATCCTCTCGCTGCGCCGCTCCGCAGACGAAGGCGAGGTCGGAGAAGACGTCCTCTTCTCCCTCCTCGCGGTGGTGATGGGCAGGCGACAGGCGCGGGGGCGCCTCCGCCCACATTACACGCATCACCACCATCGTCGGAGGTTCCCAGCCCTCCCCCAACGGGGGGGGCGTGAAGTGCCCGCTGTGAAGGCCGTCGTCGGAGGTGGACTGGACGTAAAGGCTACACCGATCACCCAGTCCACCCCCACTCGGACGATGCGGGAATTTCATGCTGGGTTGTTTTAGTGGGTATACCGGGCTTGCCCGGGGAGTCCCACATACCCCTCCCACTCCCCCGAGTGAGAGGGTATGCGTAACGCATTTTTTGCCAGCCGAAAAAAAAAAAAAAAAAAAAAGGGGTTGCGGGACCCGGAGTTGGGTCTCGAGGAGGCCCTACACAAGTCCGAAGCCATGTGCTTTCATGGTTCTCAGAGCAGGCCACCATCGGGATCCCAAACAACGGTAGGAGAAGACGCGTCGAGAGTCGGGAGTTGCAGGGCCAGCTTAGGCGTGGGTCTACGGGCGGCGAGCATTGGGTGGCTCGCCGTCTGATCAGAACCAGGCCCGGGTCGATGGCGCGCTGTGTTTCAAGCGCGCTTGAAAGAGCTGTCAGCATAGAAGACGGGGCCCGCTAGGGCCAGTGCCTGCCAGGGTTGAGGAATTGGTTGGAAAGAATCACCGTGGCCTAGGAACACGAATGGATTTTAGTCAGTAAGAGTCTGACGCTCCCTTCTGCTTCACCCAGGGCGGGATGTAATTTGATGGTTTCCCATCCTCAACAAAAGACATTCTAAGCATTTTATGGTCATGCAGCTTCAATAGCAAATCAGGATCTAAATGTATTATGTCGACAAAACGCGATGTAGGGTCGAATCTACCGTTTCTAACTGCGCGATTTTGATACCTCGTTCAAACGTAGTGAGTCAGCTAAACGCCGTTCAGCTTCGGTTCTGGCGATATAATCTGATACAAAATTCTACCGCAGCAAGTAGCCAAAAAACGATACAGCTAACCCTGAATACCTTGCTACAGCTAGCATTTCCTAATAGTTACGCCTGAGAGTTTTTAAGTCAAGAGTAAATAGATTACTTCGAGGCAAGTCTGCTCCATCATCAGGTGACATTATGGTCAAAAGTGAGCCTGTCAATAGAATATAAAATAAAAAAACCACCACAAATAATGAAAACCACACGAAAAACCACCACCGCCACCACCGAAAAATGTTGACCACATCATTGCTTTCGATCAGTTGAATTCTAGTCCAACATAGGATTTACAAAAAAAAAAAAAACGTGAAGTCGGAAAGTCTCCGATATAAACATTAATATGTCTATCAAACCCCTTATTTTTAGTCTATAATTCACAAACGCGGTAACTAATTAATATCCGCAGTTAATAATCACTGTTGACTAATTTGCGGAGCTATTGTTTAACAAACAGAGTTATTAGTTCGTACTTAATAGTGAATCGTTCAGTTACGAACGTTCGTTCAGTGAGTATACGCTTGTGTTAACACAACATAGTCCGTATATTATCGGTACTTGGAAATACTTGTTGCATTGCGGCTTTGTTCGTTTCTGAGTATAACTTCGGAAGTCAGGGGTGGGGAAGGGATGATGCGCCAGTAAATGGTGATCGATCATCCCAAAGCAAAAGAAGATGAAGATTTAGCTTCATTGAGATATGCAGGAAGCCGTCATCAGAATAGTTGGTAAGGCTAGGTGGACGGCGATGTTTTTTTTGATGCAAAAATCAGTTCTAATTTCAGTAGTGTAGGCGTAATTGTTTGTAGTCTGACAATCAATCGCATATTTGAAACGAAGCCCAGCCGACTGAAATTCATGAAGGCTAATTTTTTCTGTGAGTGAGACAGTATACAGGTTTTAAATCAATTTACTTTTAGTGTCCAACTGTTATTTTTAGGGTTCCGTTTTTTACAAATGTCGAATGTCGTCTTTATAGGATCACTTGAGTGTCTGTCTGTCTGTTCTCCGGATCTAATAGACCGATTCTGCTGAAATTTAGTAAACATATGGACTTCTGTGACCAAAACACGGACGCGTTACGTAAATGTTTAGTTAGTATGGGGTCACTTTTAGCGGGTCAAAATTGAAAATTAAAAACTTAAGTTTTTCAAACTGTATCGTGTGACATATCAAATGAAAGGGCTTACTGTAAGGGGTTTAATTAATATTTTTTTCATTATATTAAAATAAACAGTTTTTGCATTTATTTAAGAAATTAGAACAAAAAATTACCATTCTCCCCCATTATCTCCAAAAATGCTGAGTCAAAATTGTGAAAAAAAAAAAAATGCATGTTATATTTACATCTAAAAATAAAGAAAAACCTGTAAGAAGTCTCTAGTGTAAAAATAAAGTTTAAAGTAAATTGGTTCCTAACTCTTTGCACGCGAGTCAGTCAGTTTTTTAAAAGGTAGACCAAATCATATACTTTGCGTCTCTACTCTGTAGTGCTAATAACATCATGACTTTTAGACGAAGTCGTACAGGACAAAAATAACCTAACTCTTTTTCATAGTGACGGCTAGTGAGAGCCAGGTAGTTCGCAGGATGCAAGAAGCAAAGAACCGATTATGGTAGCGCCGGCTTGTGTCCAGCGGAGGACGACTTTCGGCTGAATGCTGATGATGATGATCACGATAAAAAAGGTTCACTAAACAAAGTTATTAAATATCCCACAAAGTATTGGGTGAATTGCCCAAGCAAAAAAATACACGGCAAACCTGAGAACGGTAGTGCAATGTGCTGATTATTAATTTTATATATTTTTTCTCAACAACGTAAGTATTTCTCTACCTTGGCAAAAAAAATCATTGGTATCTACCCTCTAATATACCCAAAAAAAAAATTACAAAGTGTTATTTTATCATCACGGTGACCTGTCCTGAACCCAATTCCGCTCATAACATACCTTCTCCTGCAAATACATTCGTAATATGGATTTAAATTGATTTTGTTATCATTAAATTATAATATATTCGATCAAATAAAACAATTTTTGTTTGTTTATCTTCTTTCTCATGGATTTGACAGGCAGTCAACTTTTGTCTGGAAAAAAGTTATCATTTCAGAGGACAGTAAGTTTTAGTAGAATAGCCACATCAACATTGCGTTGTTACGCCCCTTTCACCTTTTCTCACTCCGGATCAGTCCGGCTTAAGCTCTCGGCGCGAACGCACCGGTCCCAACGTCTTGCGGTTTCCCGCCAAAAAAGTAAGTTTATCATTTCAGTAATATGGGGACAAAAATAGTTTCATTTCGGTGGCTGTTATAACTCGTGCTAGATTTGTTTAATTTGTTTCAAAATTGTGTATTAAATTCGCAGTAAGTACTGTTTTGTTTGAGTAGTGTTCATATTTTTTAAATAATTTTTTTTCGGAGTTAAATGTAGAACTAACCTCTATTTTATCATCTCAGTGTTATCATTTCAGTGGATTCGGTGGACTGTTATACCAATTACAGTCCACCGGAATTAAAAGTATCTCCGAAATGATAAAAACATAAAGTTTTAGAGATCCTGGTGTCAAATACAAAGTCATAGTTTTGTAATGTACCTACTTTTACCTAGAGTGTCGATTAGATTATTTAGGTGTATTTGTTGTGTAATATTTGTGCTTAAGATATATAATATATACATATATCTATGTAGTTAGTACATGTTTACTATACTTTAGATACACATTTGTTCGGCTCAACGAAAATGTGATGAGTGTGTGAATGTTTCTTATTCATTTATTGTATTTTAAAAATATAAGAGTTGATTTAATTTTAGAAGTTTTACTGATATACCTGTAGAAACACTATTCTCCTCTCGTTACCAATTTAACTAAATTATACCTAGCATTTTTCTCTTAGTGCAATAGGTAGACATTAGGTATTACTATTAATGGCATAACTTACAAATGCAACCATCATATTAATCAGAAACTTTAAGCTTTCTAATCGCGATACGTTGATTCTTTTGAAAATATATCAAGTAAATTAGTATTAGTACATAAACAAGCAAAAATATTTATTTAAGGTTACCAGCATTTACGATAAAGTTTTCCAACATTTTCACACAACAACAACCACAAAAATTACCAAAGGTTATAAAAGTAAAGAAACTATTCATTCATATCATAATAAACATTACATTACATTAATATCATTTGAGGTTATTGTAACCTCAAAGAATGATATATGTAATAATACTAACTGTAATATCTGTATATTAATGATGATATTAAAAAAACTGTGTACTGTCCTGTCTCAGTGTTTATCTAAAATTTGTGGAAATCAAACCTAACAAAGTACGGAACCCTGGCTGGGGGCACGGTTGTTCTTAGCTGTATCATTTCGGTGGATTTATCATTTCGGTGGTAATTTTTATCATTTCGGTGGACACTTTTAATTTCAGTGGACTCTTAAAACTTTATCCTTAAATATTTATGTAAGTTTTGATAATATTTGATGTCCACTCACGCACAATGTTATAAAATAGACTAAAGTATTATTTGTCACTAAAAATATATAGATTGCATTGAAATAAAAAAATCCCACCGAAATGATACATAAAAATCTCTTGTTGAAATTCACCCTATTATGACCTAGGTCTACTATTTGACTGACAAAAACAGTCAAAACAAAGTTGGGTAAAATTGGACCCAAACCTTTCTGGCCAGTGTTTTTTATTGTTTTCCGTATCAGTAGAGGTCAACGTCCTAGAGCTCAATAACTGCAAATCATTATAATTATTCATATCACGGAACACGGGAAATATTTCCACGAAAGTTCCATTAAAAAGTTCATCAAACGAACTGATAAAATTAATTAATACACTCTCTGTATTTCCAATAATTTTGTAAATATTTACAAGTTTTATTATTGCCGAAGCAAATGATGCATTAAAACATAATTGAATCTGGTCTTCAGTAAATATATTTAATCAATTAATTAATTGTAAGTGGGTTAAATCATCAGGATATAATATCAGGCATCATAAAACACTCAAACTGTAATATAATACTATGAACTAATTAGTAACCTGTAAGTTTCCCATTACAGGTTTCTTTTCATATGGAAACAGGGTAGTATTTCAGTAATATAAAACTGATCTTATCCGGTTCTCATTACCATGAACCGCATGTGATCTGCGCTGATTGTTTGAACATTGTGAACCTGTTAAACGCAGCAAAGATTCCGTTATGTTGCGTAAAAGAGTTAATATAACCTTTGAAAAACACCAGTTATCGGAAAATCGTGAGCCGTCGTCGTCTCCAAAGAACAAAAAAAGGGGAAAAGGGTTGTTTCGCATTCCAAGCATCGTCGTACGTACATCAATCCTGTAGTTCAGCAAACAATAAAATATGTACCTACTAGTTTTGTATCAAGTTTGTAGAACAAAAACATGAAACAATTTCAATTGTACTTTAGTAGTAGGTACCCCGAAAGTGGGACAATTTTCCCAATTTCTTTTTGTCATTGTTCTTTGAAGTTTAGTTAAATTAGCTTAATATTATTTCGATCACTGTTCATTTAAGTTAGGTAATTGTTGCACAAAGGCCTTTCCCGAGTTGCACTACACAACCCGGCGTTCTCTGACCTCATCCAGGCTATCCCTGCCGCCTATATTAAGGGCATTGATCTGTATAACTGGGGGTCGCCCGGGCCCAGGTTGCGCTACGCTATATTTGTTGAGACCGCTGTATATACATATGAACATCACAATGACATCGGCAATTAAAAAGATACTGTCGATACAGCTGGGATAAAAGATAAAAAACTAGAATGTGTTTTGTGTTGCAGGCAGGCGTGACGTGACAGAGCGACAATCATGCGTCATGCTCCGCAAGAAAATTTGGCCGAAGGTTGAGCATATACAATTTCTTGGAAGCGTGCACTGTCGCCTTGTGCCTGTCTATGAAAGCATTTAAAGCTAAGCGAACATCACATCTATTTTGGACTGTAATCAATACAATAATGTATGCGCGGTGGCTATAACTGCAGTGTGTGATTGATCATACAAAATATACATATAAATATAATGTGATTCATGACAATTTGACAAAACGGTTGGCGAAGTGGTTGAGCGATTCCCGCACGGAAAAAATATTTGTATGGCTTACAGATAGTTGTTCCGGGTCTGGCTGTTTGTGTATGTAACATTATATATTTGTAAACGCACCCACGATACAGGAGAAATTCCAAGTGTGGGGCAACGTTTTATAAAAAAGACAAATTTTAGCAAAGCGATGAACTCGTCTATATCTGGTTCAACATTTATCACAACAGAGACTAGGCCATACATCAGTGGTAACAGAACCAGTAAAGTTTCAAGCTTCGTTTTTTATGGAAACTACTCTACGCTACACCAGTTTTAAATTACTCACGTGCGTCCTACTTACTGTACTTATAGGTTACCTTCAAACCGGTGACAGAAATAATTCTATTTCTGAAAATCCATAAAGAACTTTGCCATTAACTTCTTCATTTGCCATTGCCACACGCAAAATTCTACCTTGAAGTGAAGAGCCTAACTTTTACAGTTGATATAAAAAACTTTTTACAACATTGACGTCGCGTTACCTATAAATACACCAAGGGTTTTAAGGCAAACGCAAGAGCCGAATACTCAAATTAGGTTTCTTTAAATAACATCACTCTTCGAACACAGGCTGTGTTTTTTCTCCAAATCACTTGGTAAAGTTAATAAACCACTAATATTATTTAGTTTGATGTTGTACAAACAATGTAATTTGCTGATCAGTGAGCCAATTATACTAATTTTCACATTGGCATCGCATTCTCATATCAACCGCAAACTGTCAAAAATGTATGACAATGAAGGCGTTTTTGACATGCGAATGAGAAAATTGTTTTAAAATTAGTAGAATTGGCCCTCTGGCGTTCTTTTTGCTTAAAAAGAGGCTAAAAATCATTCGTTTAAATGAATAAACCACTATTATTATTTATGTTGCGAAAAATTTATTATAATAATCCCGTCAGTCAATAAAAAAAAACCTGTCGTGCCAGCGATACGAATAAAATAACCCCGGCCGCCCATGTGGGGCGAGTCTATGGACTTACTAAAGTCTTTTAATTTGCGGGGCCTGACGGTTTAAAAATATTTCAATGAAGTTAGTCATTTCCACAATACTTTTTGGAAAAATGCTGGGTCCTCTTCCTTTATTTTAATATAGTACAAGATTGTTGGTTGGTCAGTGGCCCTGGAACGCAAAGGGCATTAGGAGAAACATGGATGCGTTTTAGTCAGTAAGAGTCTGACGCTCCCTTCTGCTTTGCCCAGAGCAGGAGGAGTCATTTGATGATTTCCCATCCTTAAAAAAAACAATGTATTTTTTTTTTGTTTTTATAACGCCAATTTTTATAATACTTCATAATTATTTTGCATTAATAAATTCAAATCTTTATGTTATCGCGCATGTTTTTAGGGTTCCGTGGCAAAATAATAAACAGCGGCCAAGTGCGAGACGGACTCGCGCACCGAGGGTTCCGTACAAACCTGTAGGTACTATATTACAAGCAAAAGTTGCGATTTACGATTTATGACGTGAAAAAAAATACTTACTAGATCTCGTTCAAACCAATTTTCGGTGGAAGTTTACATGATCATTACCATGTAAACTTACATGGTTTATATAATATATCATATATGTTTTTAGTTTTATCATTCTCTTATTTTATTTTTTAAGGAGGGGGGGACATATTTTACCACTTTGGAAGTGCCTCTCGCGCAAACTATTCAGTTTAGAAAAAAAATAATCTCTCAATATCATTTTTGAAGACCTATCCATAGATACTCCACACGTATAGGTTTGATGAAAAACAAAAATTTTAGCTTCAGTTTTAAGTATAGGGCCCCCAAAATGTATTGTTTTTTTTTTTTTTTTGGGTGAAAATCTTAATGCGGTTCACAGAATACATCTAGTTTTTATAGTTTCGGAAAAAAGTGGCTGTGACATACGGACGGACAGACAGACAGACAGACAGACATGACGAATCTATAAGGGTTCCGTTTTTTTGGGCGAATTGGAAAGGAGGAGGAGGTTTGATAGAAGTTAATGTAAAATAACAGAAATAATAAAACAATGTTACTAAATAAAAAAAAAACAGAAATCATCAACAAAAATTAAATCATTTCCACTAGCGGTGAAGAGATGGCGCTGATCTCAAACTGCAATAAACACCGCAATGTTAAAATCCTCGGCACGCTCATAGAAATTTAAAAACATTTCATGTTTTATATAATGATACGGAACCCTCGGTACGCGAGTCCAACTCGCTCTTGACCGATTTTTTTTGTATGGGGTCCAATAATGACTGCGTTTTCGGTCTGATCAGAGCCTTAATACTACTGCTAAATCAAACTAATTTGTTCGGCCTGTTTTACGGTCTGACTGTGTCATACGTTTTACTGCCTATAATAATTCCTTAGAACGATTGTAAGGCGAATCGTTTATAGAGTGATAAATAATTCTTAGGATATTCTAGACATGTATATCGCAGTTACGGGAATCGTTAATGTATTAAAGCTTAGAGCTCATTAATTCGGTTTGGTAATTCTGCCTTTATCATTTCTTTGTTATCTAATGATTATACTCGTAGAAGGCCAAACTTTTGAAACCATATTAAGAAAGTGATAGAAACAAAACAGGTTGGAAGAAAATATCATTTTGTGCGAACAATTAGACCAGCTATGCAAAACGTTCCCAACGTAACTGTAGTCGATCCATATATTTGTAAAATCGAAAGACATTTGTGCAAATCAGACTAAAAATCAGCGTTTTTTTAACATCAAGAGACAGTCCCCCAATACGCCCGTCCGTCACCACATCCTAGTCAGATCCTATTATAGATAGTAAGCAGAAGTGGTGACACTTCTTTTATAATACCGCAAAGGAGTGGAACTCTCTGCCTGCGTCTGTGTTTTCGAACGCTTACAACCTTAATCTCTTCAAAGTTATAGTAAATAGGCTTCTTCTGGGTAAGCTCGCTCCATCCGTAGACTCGGTCTCTGTCATCTCTGACCAACACTAGAGTCAAGATTGCTCTTGACTATAGTCCATCACAAATAAAAAAAAAGTGGTGCAAAAAATTACTCAGAAAAACACGTTTTTGCCACAATAAACCATAATTAAAGTTTGGCAGCTTGAATAACTACGATACTTCATCATCATCATGCTGGAGATAGGCCTCCCCTAAGTGTCGCCACAATAAACGGTCCTGTCCGTTCTGCATCCATTGGCTACCCGTGACCCTCACCAGGTCTTCGGTCTACCTTGTAAAAACCAAAACTTTTCGGCCCCATCTACCATCTGTTCTGCGAGCAATGTGTCCTGCCCACTGCCACTTTAGTTTGGCGATCCTTTGGTCTATGTCGGTAACCTTGGTTCTCTTGCGGAGATCATCATTCCTGATTTGATAACGCAAGGGAACTCCTATTTCAATTCTACGATACTTAGATCCTTATGAAATCGCGCTCCGAATTATTTCTGTAGTATCATTTCACAAAGATCTTTACCGCTTTTTTCATAAGATTACATTGTAACCGATACTCCGTTCCTTTTCCGCACACAAAGTAATTCAACTCAAACTAGAAACCATTGTTATTTCTACGAATCGGTCAAAGCCATCAAAACTACAATTTCTTTACAAAACAATTTAACATCGTATTAGTTCTGGGAACAATGCTTGTTTTTCGAATAGTTTGTTAGGAATATCGGCCTGTTTTAGACCCATTGCGTAGGTAAGAACAATTTATTTATTTATTTCAGGATAAAAAAAAAACAGAAGACGACAGAATGTTGCAAACGAGTAAAATTGGAAAGGATAAACAAAAAATACTATTAATTTCCACTGATTCTAGGCCGGGAATATAGTCTCTGTGACTTCATAATCTGCCTACTAAGTATTTTGTTCCCATGTCTCATCTCCCTTGCCGGTGTAGTGTCCGATGAAAATGGCCGCCATGGCCGAAATTGGTCAGAAGTAGTATATTTAATGTTTCCGGGACACATGGTACTTAAAACCATCTAGAGTTTGTCCGTCCTATAATGGCTACTATAAGGCTATTATACACTATAATAATTATAATCTGCTGGACCAATTCTTTGGAAATTTGATACACAAATGGACTTCTGTGACCCGAATGCGGACGCGTTACGTAAATGATTTGAGTATGGTATGGTAACTTTTGGGGGTCGAACTAGAAAATATAAAAAAAAGTTTTTCAAACTTTATCGTATGACATATCAAATCAAAGACCTTGCTGTGAGGGTTTTGATTTTTTTTTCATAATAGTTTTGAAACTATTCAAGAAATTAGACCATAAAATGAATTAGACAAAATAAATGCAAATAATAGATCTTTACCTATAGATTACAGGAAAATATAAGCAGTCTAGTGTTAACATAACATGTTACAAAACTGAAATTCGTTCGGACACGAGTCCAACTCGCACTTGGCCAGATTTTATATCAAGAATATGCCGGTTTCGTTATGATGCATTTCTACACTGCTTTGAGAACATTGGCGATGAAATAAGGGCTATACTTGTTTGGAACACAAACTCTACGAGTCGTAGGACAAGGTAAATCTGTTACCATTAGGCCACCACTACCAGATGCATAACACAGAGGAATTAATAATTTAGATTTTCAGGCAACCTCTTAATAAGTCTTAGCTTATCACTAAATACATATAAAACATAGTATGCATTTGGATTTCAGAATACTGTTACACGATGAACCAATTAACAAGGATCTGACCTGATCGGCCGCAATCTGTTGGTATTTGGCGTAAATTTTGAATCGGTGCTCGGCTTGTAAAGGACCAACCACAAAACCGCATTCGATGGACTTGACCTTCATGGAATCAGTTTGTAGGTAAATATTTGATTGCATCTACTCTGCACAAATGTGCAGGGTAGAATCTCCTTTAACTGACTAAAACCCATCCGTGTATGTACTTGTCCTTTGTATTCTAGGGTGATTCTTTCGTACATATTCCGCAATAATTCTAGCATTCGCGGAAATTCTAGATGAAAAAATCTCAATCCGGATTTTGAACCCAGGATATCGTAATTCCGGGCCTGTGGACGGCGAGCTATGGTTGGCTCGCCGTCCGTCCGTCTAGTGACGACAGGCCGTGTCCACGGCGCGTTATTGTTCCACGCGTGCCTCAAAGAGAGTCAGCACACAGAGGGGCCGACGCCTGCCGGAGTCGCGGGATTATTCGCAAGAGACACCATGGCTCTGGAACACAAAGGGCAAGGAAGGAACATGGATGGGTTTTAGTCAGTAGAAGTCTGACACTCCCTCCCGCTACACCCAGAGCGGGAGGAGTCATTGGATGATTTCCCATCCCCAAAAAAAAAAAGGTAAGCTTTGATCTATACTTGAGTGTAGGTAATGTGTTGGTGATTTTGCGGTTCCACTGTGAGAGAGAGAAGGAGCAATATAAGACATAATTATGTTTAATTAGCATCAGTTTATAATTAAACGCCCTATTCAATGCCTCACACAGTACACAACACCACATGAACAAACACAATAGTCATTCAAGAAAATGCGACATATTGACCACAAGTTGACAAGAGGAACTTACAAAATTGTCAGATTGGCACCTGCCGTCGATCGTTTTTTTTATTACTAAGGTTGTATGTATGTATGCATATCGGTTGGCTTCCGGAACTCCACGACTAGGCGCGTATTTTGCGTGTAGGTGGGACAAATATGTCATTCGATCCACCCCAGGTCCCCAAGGAAGGCCAGCAACGCCTTGTTGTTACCAACTATCTCACAGGGGGTATCTAGGTTACCGAAGTACTTGGCCCTGTAATTCGCGACTACCGGACAGCTTAGAAGCAGGTGTGCTGCTGTCTCATACTCCTTCATACAGGCTCTGTATAGTGGGCTGTCAGTGGCTCCTATAGCATAGATGTGTTTATTAAAAGACGCGTGGCCAGTTGTTACGGCTGTGACTGAACGCAACTGTTGTTTAGTCAGTCTTAGGACTTGTTTTGTGAACCGGCCATCAATAGAGCAGATCACTTATTACAAAAGTTGCTCTTTATATTAATAAAAACATGATGCTACTAAAACTAAGCAAGAAAAGTAAGCTAGGCAACCAAAACAAGAAAGCTTCCAATAATACAAACGATGATTTAGTTCCGTATCCATTGAGCCAAAAGAGTATTATAAAAGTAGAGGCCGATGAGAATGGCATCCTACTTAATACATGACAAAGTCAGTGTGTTCGGATGTTTGTTTATAATTAATCACGCCTAAACAGCTGAGTGTGGCGATTGATGGTGGGATGATAATGAACCTGAGTGGATTGGAAAAAATAAATAAAAAAAATATCCGAACACTATAGGTAACTTGTATAGCTCTACCATATAAATCCTGGAAGGTGCCGGTGGTTGTGTTTGGCGAGCATTTAAGGAACTGACGCATTTCCTGCGAAATGACTCCACACTGGCATTACGTTTGGGATTTTTATTTCTCAGTAGTAAAATATCAAAGATCCCAAGGCAACCCCTCCGAGACCTTTGACAGTTAGTCCGGTAATCGATTTACCAGTCTTGCCAAAGGGTATCGTGATAACCTGTTATTGGGTTGAAGAGGTCAGATATAGGTAGTGGCCTACTACATAATACTTTTTGCTGCATCCAGTTAGACTATGGACAGAAGTTTGCAAAACCCAACTGCAGATTGATAAAATTTTCAGTTTTTTTAATGCTGAGAAATTATCAAATTACTCTTCTCGGTCTGGTTGGTGCACCCAAGCCCTGGTGTTCTTCCATAGTTGCGTTCCAGGTAACTCTTTCAAAGGAATTCCGCAACCCTGGCAGGCATTGGCCCTAGCGGGAAATCGTCTATTATGCACCTACTGGCGTATTTGGATGATAATTGTGACACCGTTACATGGATTGGCACACAAGATATTTTTATTTATCTCGGTAGTACTATTTCAAAGATCCCAAGGCACACCTCGGGGATCGACAGTCAGTTTGGAAGTCTGTTGGCATACAGACTTCCGGATTCTAATCGATATCACTTTACTCTTTGGTGTTAACCAAAGAGTAAAGTGGGCTGAAAAGATCCTGATATAGGTAGTGGCTCAATGTAGAATACTTTTATTTAGTTCTTGGGATCCTGTACATATGTTGGCAGATCGATAAAGTTTCTTTGGGATAACAAACCGCTATTTACACGAGTGAAGCAGCAGCTGGAAACTAGTTAAAAGATAACGCGCAATGGACACTACGCACGCAAACCTGTCGATGCGAATCAAATTTATTATGGGAAGGCGAAGGTTTTCTGCTATTAGAACGATTGCTTTGAAAAGGCAGGTGCGTTCGAAGAATAGTTAGCAAATAAAGATGGCGTTTTTATTATTGTAGTGGAGTTCAGAAAAGATTTATTAGATTATATTGATATTGTCTGAAGATAATATGTTACTAGCTCCTATATAAGCGGTAATTACCCCGTACCGTAAAGTAAAAGTTTTACCGGTTCACAGTCCCATGAACCACATGTGGTCTGCAATGATTGTTTAACTATTGTGTCTGCTGTGCAAACAGTGAACCTGTTAAGGTAACTAGCAACCCACCCCTACTTTGTACGGGTTCAAATTAGATATACAAAACTCCTTCGTTTAAGGTCGCATGTTCACCTGCCAGTAACTCGCATACAAATGCATTGCAAGGCACGATAGAGCGATTGATCACATTAAGCTGCTTTCAGACTATGCTATAATATAATTGCATATAGTATAAAGCTCATAGCACAAAAATATGCGCACCATAATATGCACAGCACAAAAATATGTGTCAATAATATATTAAGGACACACTACACTACACACACTGTACTATAGTACAGTACAGTGTGAATGTGTAAACAATGTGCTATGAGCTATATAATCTATGCTATATATTATAGCGAAGTCTGAAAGCAGCTTTATACTTAGGTAGCCTGCAATGTAATGTGACTTACATACGAACTGGATACGGGTCTATCGCTCTTTCTAGTAGTGAAAACCGTTTCAAATTCTGTTGCTTGGGTTACTAACGGTTTTTATTTATGTTTTGGAAGGTTCTTGAATTGGTAAATAATGTAAAGGGGCCTCAATAATTGCTATCGCTACCTTGTATAACATCAATTGAAAGAAAGTAGAAAGCTCTTTTCTAAATTCATGTATAAAGAAATCGCCACAAGTGTATACTTGAAACAGTCGTTACTGGCAGCCAAAAGCCCTAGAGTATTAGAATCAGTCTTACCAAGGGGTACGGTCTTTCTAACTAGTTGTTAGAGGTTAGACAGGCAGTTTTTCCAAACCGGCCAAGTGCGAATCGGACTCGCGTACGAAGGGTCCCTATAAAAACGAGCAAAAATATCACGTTTTTTGTATGGGCCCTTAAATTTTTATTTGATTCTATTTTTTTGTGTTTGTTATTATAGCGGCAACAGAAATACATCATCTGTGAAAATTACAACTGTCTAACTATCACTGTTCATAACAGGCGGGCGGACAGCAGATTCTTAGTAACAGGGTTCCGTTTTACCCTTTGGGTATGGAACCCTAATAAAAGCTGGTACGCATGTAGAAAGAAAGACAACCTCAAAATAGTTGCCAAAATAGCTGGAAAAGTTAAAATGAATAGGCAAGCTGCCCTTTTCGTAACTAGTATATTTTTATCGCGGCCCAAATCTTTGGTGGGCTTGGCAGAATTGGAATTTAGTGTCGGTTTCATGGTTATAAAAATGTATAAGGAGCAATGACCTCCAAAACAAACATATCTTATATGTAATCATATAAAAATCGTACACTTCTTCAATTGATACCGTTTTATTTGCCAATATAAGCTTTACGTTATCTGTAGTCCCATTGGTATGTTTAATGTTAAATACTGTGTACACTTTCAGGGTAGCTATACATTTAACATTATGATGTCGTGGTATATACCTTGGGAGCAATATACTGGTAGAAAGGCTGAGTATAAACCTGAGACTAATTGGTATGTGCTTCAAGTGTCGTCTCACATTTCACACATTATCTATTAGTTGCAAGTAATAGAGGGCGAGCTTGTAACTAAGCTACCTTTACCATACATACTTTTTTTACTATTGTTAGGCATACGTTTGACCTCTATCTCACCTGATGTTAAGCGATGATGCAGTCTAAGATGAAGCACGCTTGCCTAAAAGTAATTACCTATCCACTCTTCACTTAAAGACTCCCAGGTTGTAGCTATCAGGAACAGACTCAGGCAGGGAGTTCCATTCCTTAGCTGAACACACAATGAATGTATTCCCAAAATGTTTTGTGCGTAAAGGTGGGATGTCCACCATGTGCCAGTGGCGCGTCGCCGTACGTCTTGTGGTCCGATGATGAAACGGGCTTGGCGGAATTAAATTATGCAATTCCGTCGCACACTCCCCAAAATGTAACCGATAGAAAATGTAACTGACAGGCCAGTAGCTCAGCGTCGATGCTCAAGAATTTGGAGCTTCGGTTCGGCGATCTTATTATTGCCGATGATCCTCTTGACTTCTTTTTCAATTGATTCAAGGGCATACTATGTTAAGGAAAATTTTACACCAGAGATGTGCGAGAAAGCGTCCCCGAGCAAAACGCAGTGCTAGCCGTTTTTTGTGCAGTTTTTTGGAGCTATCTACTCTTTATCCAAAAGAGATATCAACTAATAAAAAATACATTAAATTTCTACATAATCTTGGCTTCAAAATGGTAGATTTTATTTTTTATTACTAAGTATAATGTTTAAGTAATCTCCTCACAACGAAACCACAGAAATGAGAAAAAAATACTGAAACATGCATCTTCTCGAAAACTAACTATTATTTTGATTTTGTACTTACACTAATGGATAGGCAATTTAATTATGAACATTTTGGTAGAAGTATTTTTTTCAAACGACCAAAATTAGATTTTATAACGATTTTATTCAACATTTTGAGCGTATTCGCTATTATATCTCTTGCGCTGTTATTGAGGGAAAAAATGTTCAAGGTTATTTGGTCAGGGTACGGCCTTAAGAACCAATATTATCGCTACATTCACCAAACCTCGCTCAGCGTAAGCAATTCTATTGGTTCTTTACAAACACATCTATACAGCCTCGCACATATTTGGTAGAAACGCAGCCTAAATCCAACTGGATATAGATGGATACCAGTACTTACATGGAGTAACTGTATAACTGACCACTTTCTCAGTAAATGGATACCACAAAACCCCTTGGAAGGACTGACGACTGTCAAAGATGTTCATATGTCAATCGGGCACAACGGCTTAACGTGCTTTTTCGACTCGGTTTGTAAGGGAGGTGTGTGATGCCGGAGTTGTGGGACTATTCGAAAGAGATACCGCGGCTCCGGAACACAAAGGGCAATGAAGGAACATGGATGGGTTTTACTCCCTCTCGCTCCGCCAAGGAAGGTGTGTGATTGATGTTTTTAAGCCATGAAATCATCTTATGGCCATCAACTGAGGTCAAATCTAAACAAGACTACTGAAAATTTTCACACGGAAAACGTCAATAATAAATAAATAAATTAAAATTTTTCTTTAATAAGGCTCCAAACACCAATATTAAAATTAAAATTAAATAAAGACACAAATAATAAATAGCATATTACAAATTATAACTTATAACTAAAAAAATAATTTAACTCAATTCAATTGAATTAAATTCAATACAATTTATCAATCAATGACACTTTCTTACAATCGGAAATCGAATCCAGCCCTTGCCTTAGTCTTGTCCTTGTACCTAAGGTGACATGTGACTTAAGATAGGACCTGATGTTTTTTCTTTCCATTCTACCCTATCATTTGCCATGCTAAATATGTATTACATTCCTTTATATAACGTATGACTGACTCCCTTATTGTTCCTTAATTTGAAACCACTATACAAACACAAAAATAGTGGTACAATTCACACTTATAGATCCTAACCAACCGAGCCAAACTAACAACACTTCCGTATTAGCATTTCAATCGCCCGCTCGCAGTCGTCCTAATCAGATACGGAGATATTCAGTTTGTTTGTGCACATTAAACTCAAGAACTAAATTGACTCACTTTGAATAGCGAATCGCGACTGTTAATATAGTGCTGTTATATATGTTCCTGTATTTATGTTTGATTTAGATTAGGTTCGGGATTATCTTAAACTATAAAGAGTTACGCCGAAGTTTCTTGTACGTTTTCCGTAAGAATCTACCATTACGAATTAACAACTAGATACTTTAAGTTGTTTTTAACCGACTTCCAAAAAAGGAGGAGGTTCTCAGTTCTACTGAAAGCGTCATATACTATTTCACAACGTGACATATACTATATGACAACGTCACATTTTTCTGACAAGCCACATACAATGCGCAACGCTGACAACGTTTTAAATCATCTGGTAATCTCACAAATCATTTGACAACGCCTTCATTTATTAATTTATTTAGACTTCATGCACAATATTGGTACATGGGCGGCCTTAATGCAACAAGGCTCTACCAGTCAACTATTGGGTTAAAAAGACTACACAGTGGTAGGTGTAAAGCAAACAAATAATAAAAAATGAAATAAAAAACAAAATTGAAACTACAAATACATTTATACATAACTAGCTGACCCGCGCAACTTCGTCTGCGTCACATTTTCCATTACTGCTCCGCTCCTATTTGTCGCAGCGTGATGATATATAGTACGTGATGATATATCTTCGATAAATGGGCTATCTAACACTGAAAGAATTGTTCAAATCGGACCAGTAGTTCCTGAGATTAGCGCGTTCAACCAACCAAACAAACAAACAAACAAACTCTTCTGCTTTATAATATTAGTATAGATATGCTAAAATAATATAAGTACTTATAAATTTGATGTTTTATAATAATTTATTGAAACAGAAATTACAATAATTATGACGAGACCAAACTAAGAATGACAGGCTTTGTAGTGTTTTCGGAGTTTACGCGTTTTCGCATCTGACGACCTCATAATATAATATCTGACAAAGTCTTATATCATCTAATAACGTCACTTAATTACTAACACATCATCTCTATGTGACGTTGTTAGATAGTATGTGTCGTTGTCTGATAGTATATGATGTTTTCAGATGATTTTCGACATTGTCAGATGATTTGTGACATAGTTAGATAACATTTGTGACACAGTCCGATACTATGTGATGTCGTCAGATGATATAAGACATTAATTATTTTAGACGTTGTGAGATAAAATATTTGCTGTTGTCAGACAGTATGTGACGTTGTCTAATAATTTGTGAAGTCGACCGATGATTTTGACGTTGTCAGGTAGTATATGTGACGTTGTCAGAATTATATGTCGATGTCAGATGATTGTTGACGGAGTCATATATTATGTGACGTCTTTTGATGACCTAAGACAATTTTTGATGATTTGTGACGTTTTCATATGATTTGAGAAGTTGTTAGACAGTATGTGATGGTGTCAGACAGTATGTGACGTTGTCACATGATTTTTTCTACGCTATGCATGCTACACTACATCATTCTTCTGTTTGTTACCTTTTCACGTGTTAGTATATGTTCAAGTAGGATTAATAATAGCCGCAGTGTTTTGTTTCAGAAGCGAGGAAATGTCTCGTATTTCCTGAAACCTACCTACGTGACGTGTGTAGGAGAAGGTCTACTCATATTTTATTATTCTTAGTAAGCCTTTACTTATGTATTTTCGTACAAAACTAGCACCTACGCGAAGTTAACGAGTGCCCACATTTATTTCTATTACAAAAGAATGTCTTGTCTTGTCAGATACCTTATTTGTTTTAGCCCTATAAGTCCTGTGGTCCCGTCGATGTTGTTGCTTTTGCGAAGGTCTATGTTCAGACAACTGTCGGCTGAGATGAGAAGATGATGACATGTCTAAATCTATGTGTGCGTAGGTCTGATGGCTATAACTGCTACTGCTGAATCATCTACCCTCAATTTCGGCCCTTTTATAGAGGCAATAGCTCAAGTGGCTGCAAAAATGTTGGGGATCCTAAGTCATAAGTCATTTATTAATTTGTAAACATACTCGTAGGTAAGTACAGAAAATAGTTATTAAAAAAAAATACAGGTGCGCTATGTTATGCCACATGGCGTACAAATATGAATACACAGAATATTTCATCATTATTACACACATCAATTTTTAATATAGCAGTCATTGATTTTCTAAATAATAATAAAATGAAAATAAAATCAAAAAGGTAAAGAGAGTAAATAATAACTAATGTCAAAAAAAAAAAAGTAATAAAAATTCAAATAATGTGCAAACAAAAAACGTAAAATAAAAAATGTCACGAGCAATGTCAAAAACAAAATGGACATAATAAACATACCAGGTCAATGAGTACAAAAAGTTATCACATTTTGTCTGTCAAAAGTTCCGAAATGCTGTAATATGCTTTTGTCAACAATAAACACTTAAGCCTTTTCTTAAATAAGTTAATGTTTAATTCTATAATTGAACTAGGTATGTGGTTATATATGATTGGTGCCATACAGTTTATCAGCCATATCGTTACCATAACACAAGCATTAGGTTGCTTAGCTTGGGACTATAAAGCGTTGTGTGAAATGTCCAAGGATATTATTATTATATTATTATTATTATACAGAAAATAGTTTTTTGCATCAATGCTAGCAAAGGTGAGACGGTACTTGATGCCGGAACAGCTGCTCAAACTCTATCAAGCGCAAGTTCGGTCGTGTATGGAGTACTGCTCTCATCTTTGGGATGGATCTACTAAATACCAGCTTGATGCCCTTGCGTCAATTAAGAAACGAGCCAAGAGGATCATTGGTAATGGTATGCTCGTCGAGTCGAAGCTCCAAAGTCTTGAGCATCGACGCCGAGTTGCTAGCCTGACGGTTTTCTACCGGTTGCATTTTGGGGAATGTGCGACGGAATTGCATAATTTAATTCCGCTAAGCCCGATCCATCATCGGACCACAAGACGAACGGCGATGCGTCACCGGTAAATGGTGGACATCCACCTACACGCAGAAAACGTTTTGGGAACACATTCATAGTGCGTACAGGAAAGGAGTGGAACTCCCTGCCTGAGTCTGTGTTTCTTGATAGCAACAACCTGGGAGTCTTTAAGTCAAGAGTGAATAGGTTATTTCTAGGCAAGCGTGCTCCATCTTACACTGCATCATCGCTTACCATCAGGTGAGATAGTGGTCAAGCGCGTGCCTATCAAAAGTTAATTCTTTTGCTCGGTTTGGTTGGTGGTAGGCCTTGTTCTAAGTCCGCCTGGCAAGCTACCACCATCATGTCTAAGTCTGTCGCCATAGCAAAAATGGTAACAGCATTGTTGTGTTCCGGCAGTTACAGGTATGATAGCCAGTTCCTCTGTGTAAGAGGATTCCGGGTGAAACTCGCTTCCATCTTCGGCCTAATCATCACTTTCCATCAGGTGAGATTTGGGCCAAGAGTTTCCCCGTTTTGTATTAAAAAAAAAAAAAAACTTAAAAAAAAAGCAGACCTCCTGAGTTCGAGTCCCATAAACCCATTAGGCAATACAGGTATGATGTTTCTATATCATCGGATTAAAACAAAAACGATGTCAAAGCTTTATTGATGTGCCAAAAAATGAGTAATTGATTTCCATGGTGGCTACTACTCGATTGGGGAAACGTCGCAGCGTCGGCACTAAATGGACTAGATTAGGGTTGTCAACGAATGAAAAGGGAAAGTTAATATGCGTAACCAGGCCTGTGAGTTTTGTACTCGATAAACGTTGTGACATTGCCGATAACGGTTTTAACGACTAAACTGTTTTTATTTTTACTGTTGATAGGCACGCGTTTGACCACTATCTCACCTAATAAGGTGCGAAAACCAAAATAAAATAAAATAAAATAAATGTTTTGGTTCTAAAATAGATATTTACAACAGTTAACTTATTAATATATCCATAGTTGTATTGGCAAAGGTTTTGGAAACAGGCCTTTAAAAATGATCATAATTATTTGACAAAAATAATTATTTTTTATTCGTCCAATACAGAATTTAGTTTAGCTCAGTGTAGGGTTTTGTAGCCAAATGCAAAATTCTGTGTTATTTAACCTTATCCTTTTGCACAAACATCTGGATGACACACAGCTAATTTAACACTATTTATTTAGCAAATCTTTATGCACTAGTAAAAACATTGCATTTTTTCGATTATTACTTCAATACTATAACCACCTACCTTGAAACTCCTTGAATTTATTATAACAACCCTTTTTTTTTTTTTTTTTTTTTTTTTTTTTTTTTTTTTTTTTTTTTTAGGGATGGGAAATCATCCAATGACTCCTCCCGCCCTGGGTGTAGCGGGAGGGAGTGTCAGACTTCTACTGACTAAAACCCATCCATGTTCCTTCATTGCCCTTTGTGTTCCGGAGCCACGGTGTCTCTTGCGAATAATCCCGCGACTCCGGCAGGCGTCGGCCCTTTCGGGCCCCTCTGTGTTGCTGACTCTCTTTGAGGCGCGCGTGGAACACTAACGCGCCGTCGACACGGCCTGTCGTCACTAGACGGACGGACGGCGAGCCACCCATAGCTCGCCGTCCACAGGCCTGCGCCTACGGTGGCCGGAGGTCACCAGGTGGCCCCCGACGCCCGCGGCGTCCACCACGGCGGCCGGGACGAGAGGGTCTCCTCTCCCGCTCCGCCACCTCCTTCGCTAGCATGACTGCTTCGCAGAAGGAGGCAACGGCGTCCCATTCCGTCTCGCTCCGGACCATGGCTTGGACCAGGGCCGGATGCGAGAGGTCGCCGCCAATCGCCGTTTCGAGGACACGGCGGTGCGCCGCCCAAGCGGGGCACACCTGCACAGTGTGCTCTACCGTGTCCTCCGGTCGATCCTCGCAGTGGTGACACCCGGGCGTTTCCTCCCGCCGAATTCGGTGCAGGAACCTCCCGAAACATCCATGTCCGGTGAGGACCTGCGTCAGGCGGAAGGTGAGGACGCCGTGGCGCCTCTCAAGCCACTCCTCAAAGAGGGGACTTATCGCCGCTATTGTGGCGTGCCCTGCGCTGGGTTGCGATAGTCGTCGTCTCCATGACGCCATGAGATCGCGCCGGAAGTCCGTCCGCTGCGCGACAATTTGCCGCGTCAGCGGAGTTTCCCCCCGGCTTAGTACCTCCGCGCGCCAATCATGCAGGCGCGCGAGGATCACCGCCTCCAGATCCCATGGCGGCAATCCGGCAAGGAGACCCGCCGCTTCGCGCGAGATCGTGCGGTACCCTCGGGTCATCCTGAGGGCCACCACCTTTTGGGGCGCGTTCAAGTGGTTCGCAGCACGCTGCCTCAATGAACGCGCCCACACCGGGGCCCCGTAAAGGGCCATGGACCGCACGACCCCCGCGTATAGCCTACGGCAGGAGGCGTTCGGTCCCCCCAGGTTGGGCAGGAGCCGCCTGAAAGCAGCCCCGGCCCGCTCCAGTTTGGGGACCAAACGTCGGAAATGCTCCACGAAGTTCCATCGGCTGTCTAGGACGAGCCCCAGGTATTTCAGCGTCGATTCGACGCCGATGGAAACCCCTCCTACCGTCAGCAAGGATCCCGACGGTGGCGCAATGCCTCGGCCATGAAAACACATGGCCTCGGACTTGTGTAACGCCACCTCGAGACCCAGTTGCCGGATCCTCTGTACGACTATCGCAACCCCGCGTGTCATCAATTCGGCCGCCGCCTCGTACGACCCCCCTTGTGCCAGCACCAGCGTGTCGTCAGCGTAGCAAACGACGCTGACGCCGCTAGGGAGGTCGGCTCGCAGCACCCAGTCGTAACCGATGTTCCACAGGGGCGGCCCCAGAACCGAACCCTGTGGGACACCGCACGACATCTCTCGCCGGTTCCACTCACCGCTGTGACTTGGGTAGATTACTGCCCGGTCGGACAGGTAGTCCCCGACCACACGACGAAGGTAGGTCGGCACCCGATGATACCGGAGTGCCTCCCCAATGCAGCTCCAGGGCATGGTGTTGAAGGCGTTGGCGATGTCAAGAGACACCGCCAAGACAACACCACCCCGGGAGACCGCATCCCCCGTCGTGAGGGCTCTGACGCGCATGACGGCGTCCACCGTAGAGCGCCCCTTGCGGAAACCGAACTGGTTGTCCGCAAGATCCGGCCCCGTTCCCGCTAGGTGCCCGGCGAGGCGGTTCGCAATGACTCTCTCGAAGAGCTTGCCCACCTCGTCGAGCAACACCACGGGCCGGAATGCGGACGGAGAGTCCGCAGGGCGCCCAGGCTTCGGGATGAGTACCAGCTTCCCGGTCCTCCAAGAAAGCGGGAACTGGCCTCTCTCCAAGCATGCGCTAAAGAGCCCCTCCAGTCGAGGCCCGAGAGCCTCTAATGCCAGGGCCCAGGCTTTGCCAGGCAAGCCGTCGGGCCCTGGGGCGGTATTCTTGGCCTTGAGCCTCCGTACCGCCGCTCTCAGGTCTACCCCAGTCACAGCAGGGATGTCGTCGTCGTCGTCCTCTTGGTCCTCTTCCGGCACCGCAGGCGGCGGAGCCATAGGCGGGGGAGGATGTTCCCCTCGCGCAGGGAACAGAGCGCTCACCGCGTCCTCCACGAGCTGAGGCCGGAGACTCTGCGTCAGTGGGGGGGCCCAGGTGCGGAGCTTGTTCCGCACCATGAGGTAGGGGCGCCCCCACGGATCTCTGTCGAGAGTCGCCAGCATTTCCTCGCGGGCCAGATCTCTAGCCCGCAGGACAGCGTCGCGGAGAGCGGTCTTCGCGGCTCTGTATCCCTCGTATAGCTCCGCCTCGATGGCGTCCGCATCCGGAGGACGGATGCGGCGCCTGCGATGCCTGGCGTACCGGCGGCGCGCAGAAATGCACGCCTCGCGCAGAGACGCTAGCTCTCGCGACCACCAGTACACCTGGCGCCGGGCTCTTCCTGGCCGGACTCGGGGCATTGCCACGTCACAAATGTCGGACATGGCCTCCTGGAACCACCCTGCCTCACTGTTGACGTCGGCAGGCCTGTCCGGTGATGTCACCCAGGCCTGCACGATCGAGGCTTCCAGGAGGAGCTCCCGGTCCAGCTGCTTCAGAGCCCAACGCGGACCAATCGGGGTCTGTACGACCGGCGCGCTTGAGGTCTGGGTGGAGACGTCAAACCGGATATACCGGTGATCGGAATAGGTCTCCACCTCCTCCATGACACGCCAGTCAATGACCCGCGGTGACAGAGCGGGACTGGCGAACGAGATGTCCACCACCGACTCGCCCCGCATCCGCACGCACGTGGGGACAGAACCCCGATTGAGGACGACTAGGCCTGTCTCCAGAGCCCAGTCTTCTACCATCCTTCCCCGCACGTCTGTCAGACGAGAACCCCAAGCCAAGTTCTTGGCGTTGAAGTCCCCGAGGACAAGCACGGGTAGGGAATAGTGTCCGACGACGACACCCAACTCTACCAGAGAGTTGTGGAACTCGGCGAGAGTTCGGCTCGGGGAGAAGTAGACGCCTACCACGACGATTTCCCCGAACCGTGCTGCTACGCACCCCTGTCCCCTCCTGACATTTTCAAGGGACGGGGTACCGGCGGCGGCCGACGATATGATGGTCACTGAGCCGTTAAGGTCCGCAACCCAGTCATCCCTGGGTGGGACAAAATACGGCTCAGAGACCACCGCAATGTTGATCGACCACTGCGCCATGCTCTGCATCAGCAAGTGCTGAGCGCAGGCGCAGTGGTTGATATTCGCCTGGAGGAAGCTGAGAGGGGCCGTTACTGGCATTCCATTTCAGCTTCCTCCTGCGAGGGCCCCTCTGTGGCGGCAATAGCGGCAGTGGCGGCGGTTGCGACCGCGGCGGTTGCGGCTACGGCGGTTGCGGCTGCGGCGGTTGCGGCTGCGGCAGTTACGGCTGCTGCGGCGGAGACGGTGGCAGTGGCGGTGGAGGGCCTCCCCCTAGCTCCGGATCTGGCTTTGGTGGGCGGAGCGCAGGCCTTGCTCCCAGCCCGGTGATCGCCCGACTTGCCCGCCGACGCACATGCGACGCAGTGCGGCTTGGCGGAGCAAGCTACGGCCACGTGACCGGGCTGACCGCAGCGGAAACAGAGGCCGCTGCGATCGACCTCCGAGGCGCACTTGACTGACACGTGGTGCCCCACGTGGCAGCGATAGCACCTCAGAGGCCTGGGTTCCAGCAGCTTGACTTGCGCTGACACCCAGCCCACTAGTAGCCTACGGCCCTCCACAATAGTTTTGGCCGCCGTCACAGGGCAGCAAACCGTTACTGTTCGCATGCCCGAGAGGTCCGGACGTATGGCGCCTGCCTTGACTTGTTCGGCAGGACACCTTCCGGACCTGGCGACGGCGGCCACGATCTCCTCCTCAGTGACAGAATCGTCCAGGCCCAGGATACGCAGGTCTGCGCACCTAACGGGCCTGGACACTCTGGCCTCATCCGCGTTAAGGGACGCTCTGAGCTTTTCAGCCAGAGCGTCAGCGGACGAGCCGCTGGCCTCCCCGGGGATCTCAAGCATCCGCGCTCCAGTCGCAGTGACTTTTAGCCGGAGGCCCCCGGTGATCCCGAGCTCACGGAGATCCACCGTCTCCTTCGCCTTCGCCAGCAGGTCGCGGTAGGACACGCCCCTCTTTTCCGCTTCCGGCTGTAGCGTGATTACTACAGCGGCGGTCTTCGGGGCGCGGAGCCTAGCCGCGATCTTGCGCTCTCTGAACTGGCGCTGCCGCTCCTGATCGTGGGCCTTTTTGGCCGCCTTCCGCCTCTTCTGCTGCTCCCCGACTACGTGCCATCCGGCTTCAGCCGGGGGAGGTGTAGGGAGCTGTGCGGGCTGGGAGGGCGGTGGCGGCAGTGGCGTCTGGCGTGCCGCAGGCGTCTGGCGTGCCGCAGGCTGTTGGCGTGCCGCAGGTTGTTGACGGGCCGCAGGCGGAGGACCGCTCGCAGCAGGCGCTGTCGCTGGCAGCGCCTTTGCTTTGCCTTTCTTCCCCTTCCCCTTCCTCTTCCCCTTGGCTGGCGCCGACTCTGTCGCGGCTGGCTTTGCTGGGGGGGGGGGCAACGCGGTTCCGCCGGTGGGCCGAGTGGACGGCCCCGGCCCGGATGCGGCAGCCGCAGCAGCCGCATAGGACACCGTCCCCGGGCCCGAAGCCACCTTGTTTGCACTAAGGGGGGGCCGCAGAACGATGCCCTCCAGAACGGAAAACCGCCGCTGGAAGGCGGCGAGCTCCGTCCGAACCAGTGCCAGGACCTGGTTGTCCTCTGGCTCGGGCCGGGTTGGTTGCTGTTGCTGCCGCTGTTGCTGTTGTTGTTGCTGCCGCTGATGTCCCGCCTGAGGTTGTTCCGCCTGGGTAGCCACACGAGAGTCATTCGCCCGCATGCTGGCCAGGTCCGCTCGGAGCTTCTCATTCTCCTGCTGGAGAAGCTCCATCGCGGCCGTAAGGCGGGCGACGTCCGCCCGCAAACTGGCCATTTCTCCGCCGTCGTGCGAGGCCCGGAAGTTGGCCTCCGCTGCCGCCATAATCGAAGCAGAAGCCGCAGGCATGGCCCTCAGCCTTGTGGACGGCTTCTGCTTGTGGGCGACCTGCTTCAGCGCGGCCTCCACCTCCTTCGCGAACCTGGCCTCACGCTCCGCCTCGGAGCCGCCAGGTGCTTCCTCCTCGTCCCCAGTCACGCACGCCGTCGAGCCCGGGTGGCGCCCCTCCTCGGCCAGCTTGGCCGATCTCTCGGAGGCCGAGATTCTCCTCCCTTTGCCACGGATCCCGCCACGCTTGTTGGTGGGGATTTTCCGGGCTGAGGCTGAAGCCTCCTCTTCTCCGGATGACGAACCTTTGTCGCCATCCCGCCTGGGCCGCTTGCGGAAGAACTTGCTGATCTCCGCAAGTGACCCGGCCCTATCGCGCCGGGAGCTCTCTGAGCCTCCCGCGCCTCTCCCGCTTCTGCTGGATGCAGCGTCGGACTCCGACCGCTCATCGCGTTTGCCGTTGCCGGCGGTTTGTGTGTTTTTAAACAATTCCATATTTAATCCCACGAGCAATAGGTAAATAAACGTCCATCCTGACAGGGACCGTGTATCAGGATAAGCAGAATAAATTGCTTTACTCGCCAGAGAGGGCTGCAGGTATCCCTGGCGAGGGAAGCACTAGAAACTGATAATACCCGTCAGCCATTCGTCCCTTCGCGGTGCTCCCGCCACTTGAGATTCGGGGTATTTTTTATAGAGGTTTACGTCCTCGTGGTCCAGGCAGTTAAGCCAAGACCGTCGGTCCTATGAGTGCCGCGAGACATGACCACAGCACTTCGATAGGGTTACGAGATCAGCGGTGACAGAGAAGGACCCACCAACTCTGTCTGCTCGGAGGCAGGGTAAGTGCACACCGAGCCCGCTCTTGCTCCTCTGCTATGCCCTCTGCTACACAGAGGGTCACGCAAAGGAACGCCCCGTCGGTCCATCCAATGGACCCCACCCGTGTCAGAAAATTAGCCGCAACAGTAACCCTCCCCGAAGCATAAGAGGAGATTCTCATTTCCCCTCATTCCCCGGAGAAAGTTACTGTTGCGCCCAGGGTGCACCGGCTCAGCAACTGCTCTTCCCTCCAGACGGATCGAAAGGGACCAGCAGCCGCCAAGCACGCGTGGAGGACTTCTGACTTCGCACCCCAACAACCCTAAACTAGACATTACCCCGGCAATAAATTGCGCGGAGGACTGCTTTATATCTCTGATAGAATTATCGATATTTCTCGACACGACATGGTTTTATGGGTCCTCTTACGTAAGTGGTTTTAAAACTATAACGAAGACTTGTTTTGGGATGATAAATCTAGAAGTTTTAAGCGAGTTTGCACATAACAGAACTAAAAGTTTTCTAGATCAAACTAGATTAGGTTTTTGTATAGGTAATAGGGATTTACTCTTCAGTAGGTATCTCTTTGAAGCTTTGATCTTATTTATACCTAGATTTAAATAATTTTGTTCCTATCTTATAGGGTGAAATCATAATTTTTGATCGAAAGATTTGTAACATGATTACTTTACTACTGGAAAAAAACGTGCTAAGCCTTTTCCCAAGGATGTTCGGGTCGCGTTCCCGTCTAAGTATTTGACCTCCGTAACCCAACCGGGTAACCAGATAATGTCATAGATTTTCTGGCTTCTATCTACCCATAATAAGTGGGCAAATGACAGTCAGGACCAAAACAGGGTTTTTGTTTTTTGAGCAAACGTGTTTTTTGACTCACGTAGGACATTCGGTACCCATCCAAGGAACGGTCTCGGCAAGTTGTTTTATGTTAAAGCTCGACATGTTTAGCTTGTTTTTATTTAACCACTTGACTCCTGGAAGAGTCATACATTAACGAAAGCTAACAACTCAATTGGATACGAGAAGCAAAAGTCTGTTGATGTAGTGACTCTGGAGGCAGGTTTATGTCCTCCGTGGTGTGGACGTCTTTTAGCTCATACAATGACAATATAAATGAGAACAAACTTGTGAACTCTGAGGTACCGTATTACAAGTATGTGCCCGACCCAGTTCTTGAAAATGACCATGTCACGTTGTACTCGGATCGGTCTATCATCACTGACAGGACTATTGTTGCCAATAAGCCTGACATAGTGGTGATAGACCAATTAGCGTGCCGCACAATGATAATCGATGTTACCATTCCACAAGAATCTCGTGAAAGCTGAGAAAGAGAAACAAATTAAGTATCTCGACTTAGCACACGAGGTTGTCGACATGTGGAATGTGGACTCGGCTGTCATTGTGCCGATTGTCATTACGGCTAATGGCCTGATGGCCAAAAGCTTCGACGACCACCTGTCGAAGCTGGCGTTACGCAGTTGGATAAAGGGCCTGATACAGAAGGTAGTACTCCTCGATACGGCTCGTATTGTGAGGAGGTACCTTTCTCTGGAGCCCTAACCACCGGTAGCTTGGACTCTGCTCCCGACACCGACGGACTACTATTTTTATATTTTTAAATGTATTTTCTAATGTTTTTTTTTTTTTAAGATATATTTAAAAATGTAAATTTTATGTTTATACAAATGAATAAACGAAATAAAAATTATAAAACGATATTTTTTTTTGTAAATAGATTAATTAAAACACCCACACACCATAGTTAACATTAGTTGTAAATATATATTTCAAAACCAAAATCTAACAGAATGATGTCAAATCCCGTCATATCAATTTAGAAGTTAAAACAGCTAAATGATATTTATTTTTTTAGGAAAAAACACTTTTACACGTCCATCTTTTGTGGTGATTTAAAACTAGATGAGGCCGGTGTTTCCTAACTGACTGCCCGAAAAGAAAGACCGAAACAAACGCAGAGATCAAAATATCTTTTTAAAAAAATGATAATAGATGTCAAAACTATAATTATTTTGTAAATAGATTAAACATAACACTCTTACACGTCTATCCTTTTTTGGTCATTTTAAACTAGATGAGGCCGGGGTTTCCTAGCTGACTATCCTGAGAAGAAACAACAACACAAACTCAGAGATCAAAGAAAAGATGACGGTGACATACTACAAGAAGTAAACAAAATCAATCCGACTAACGGCGTGATCTCAATAAAACACTTCACTAGTTATGTTTAACTATGTTGAACAAAAGGATAGGTTTATTCATTAAATAATTGACGAAGCCTTGAAGTCAAGATATCGATTTTAGCTTTCGAGCTAAGAATTCAATAAATTCTAAAACAGGAAACATCATATTATTCATCTTTTCAGGACCGAAACTGTATTAAGTGAAGATTCCATTTTGCGTTGTACGGCTGTAACACCTACATATTATAATCATAACGACTTGACTGGTTTAACAAGCGACGAACAAAGGCTTTGGACGAGTGTCATTCTGTCAGCGGTAGTGTCGCGAAGGCGACTATCAAAACATGAAATATGTAGGGTTTTGACAGTGGCAGTCGAAATGTCACGTGATCAATCTTTTGTTAAAAGATTGACACTTTTTAGTCGACTTCCCAAAAAGGAGGAAGTTCTCAATACGGTTTTACTTTTTGTGTTTGTTAACTCATAACTCCGTCATTTATGAACCGATTTGAAAAAAATCAGGATACTTCTCGAAGTTTGTATTTTAAATCGAAATAGCTGGTATTCGTTTACGTAGGCAATAGTTTTTTGTCATCCAAGTAATCGAAATTGCGTATTTTGTTTTTAGTTATTGGGTACCACTAAACTATTTTTGTTAGTTATTGGGTACCACTAAACTATTTGGAAGTCGGTTGTATTTTTTTTGTAAAAAGTTTTTCTAGAACCTCTCAAGTGAGAACCCGATAGGATTGATGGTTGGTTATGTTGTGTTTGTGTATCAAGTAAAATAGTCAGGTCAATACGAGATTGCAGCAGATCGGAAAGTGGAAACGCAAGAAAGCCCGTCATATCATCAGGTTAACTTGAAATCTTACAAACCTATCAGCATTTAAATGTCATTTGAAAACAAGCTGGGTGTCCCTTGGGATTTCTCATTGGAATCTTCGATACACAAAGAATTTCGAGAAATTTAGTTCAATACCTATTTTGTTTGTCCCGCTCATTTTACTTGTATTAGAAACGTACTATTGTGCAACACTCATGGTTTTCGAGGAAGCCGAGAGACAAGCGCGATGCGACAATATAGTTTCGATTTTTCATAGAAGTTGTTCTATATACAAATTCGTTGGATGGAAAATCATCAAATGACTTCTCCCGGCCCGGGAGGGTTGTCAGATTTTATTGACTAAAACTTTCGAAAATTCATTCGAACGTTTCCGTAGTTCCATACATAGATCAGTTTCTATGGTAACAAGTTGTTGCGTTGGTGTTTGTTTAAAGTGAACCCTTTAACAAAGTCCATTGTTTAGCCAGTCAGCCTGTACAGCACGGTCTGCCTAGATCGGGTGAGACAGAGATGAATCGTTTCATTAGAACGAGAGGCCGCGCTGGAGCGGGAATGTTATAGGTTGAATTAGGTTAGTTAGAGCTAAGCTAAGACAATATGTTGTTGTCTTTGGTGTGCCAGGGATGGAAGCAGGGCTGAAAATCTGGCTTTTGAACTTTTTTATCATTTTGGCAAGAGCTGTGGGCTTGCTTTAAGCGTGGCTTAATAATGACTACCGACGCTGTGTGTGGTCTGTGGATGGGTGTCAATAATTCATTACATACCAAGACTCATTCGCACTTACTTCACATCTATATTTATAAAAGAAAGTCGTGTTAGTTACACTATTTATAACTCAAGAACGGCTGAATCGATTTAGCTGAAAATTGGTGGGGAGGTAGCTTTGAACCAGGAGACGGACATAAGAGATGACAAGACATAATGACAAGACAAGACATAAGATTTTTGTCCCGGAAATCCCACGGGAACGGGAATATCCCACGGGAACGGGAATTATGCGTGTGAAACGGGAGCGAAGCCGCGGGGTACAGCTAGTAATCTATGTTTTAGTTACCTTTCTCTTCGTAATGAATGGTCTTTGCCCGGAAAATGAAAGCGGAAGCTTAATATAAACAGGCATGCGTCTGTAACATTGGTTTTCTTTTTATCGTCGAAACGAAAAAAACTTCATAGCACGTAAATAGGGATGAAAACAGATATTTTTTTCATAGCGCTTTTGGACATAACAATCTTATTGGGTCATTTGCCTAACCTCCAACGTCGTAGTTGTCACTATATCATGAACACTAGCTGACCTACGCAACTCTCGTACGTCATATTTTTCAGTAATGCTCCAATTCTATAAATAGGCTATCCAACACCAAATAATTTCAATTAAAACCAGAAGATAAGCGCGTCTAACCAAACAAACAGACTCTTAAGCTTTATAATATTAGTATAAATGATACAACGTCTATACGATCAGTGCGCTCAGCCACGGTAGGCCACCAAGGTAGCCTCCAAGTGGTCCATCTAGGAACCCAACATCCATCCCCAGTACGGTCCTGCAAGCACCGGGTACCCTAAATGAATTTGTATCCCTGCAACAAATACCATCATCATGATATATATTTGAAGACGCAATCGTCCATAAAACCATTTTATAACGATCGTTGTAACGTTTTATAGGGTTTTGTGTGGTAAGCCTGATATATGGGATGTGTTGTAGCCTATTTTTGGCTGTTTGTATTTAAAAAATATCGGTTTTCTCTCTGCCAAAATATAGTAACGCCAAAAAAACTAATTTTACGTAGAAAAACAGCCGGTCGATTCTGTTGACATCTCACCGTGATCACTTAGGTGGAGTGAACGAGTGAGCTGTCATTCTTATCTTTTTTGTATGGTTTGACAGCTCATTTGTAGTTCACTTCGCCTAAGTGTTCACTACGACATGTTTACAGAATCGCACTGAAGATTGCTTGAATTGTGAGATTAATGTTGCTGTCGTTCACAATATTTTTACAATGTTTGTCAGCTTTAGCAGCTTTTACCTGCGGCTTTCTGGCGTTGTCTATAACAGTCGCCAGGGCCACTTCTATTTCTGTGCCAAAAGTCATAACAAAAAATTCTTCCCAATGTTTTGTTTTATCTCCAGGCATACTGCTGAAGTCATCATTTGTTCTAAAACTTTTTAGTTCAAACATAAATAGTTTTTATCAAAATATCGAAGACATATACGGTGATGGGATCTGAACATCTTCCAAACACTTTTTTCGTCAGCCAACTTTATTGTATTTGACAAGCCTGCCAAATATTTCCTACCACTGCAACTCCTGAAAGTCAGAATTGATATTCGCCAAGTCCCAGAGAAACGATACAACTGTCTTGGATACCGTAAGTAAATAATCAGAAATTACAGCAAAGGAGTAGGTAAAATATAATTTCTACTTCCCTCAATATCAAGCAGCTGGAGACAGAACAAAGCTAGGCCAATAGGCACCAAGAGACATATAGGGTTAAGCCCAGATGCCTAGCACCACGGATTACACATTAACACGAATACTAATGGGTCCTAAATTGTAAGCTACTTTTGATTCCTGTAACTAAGGTATGGCCAAATCGCTTGAATGCACGTTCATGCCATCTCTACCCAGTCTACCAGTCATATACCAAACTTCTTTAATAATGTAGCTACTACATCACCAAAATAACCACGAAATAACACAGTTCCATAACTAAACAGTACCGTGAAATGACTACAAACAGACTTCATTTCCACAAAGGCCAGTAATGCGCGGATCACGTACTTCATAATTGCTAAAGTTTTGTGCCAACTACTTCCGTCTCATTACAAGCGGACCAGGGTTACTGTACACACAGGGTGGTATAGTAGAAACACTCCTCTACCATTGTCCTTCATTTGGCTTTGCTCCCGTGGGTCCAAAGAAAAAAAAACTAGCTACAGACAATCAGCGGAAATCATAGCTCCGCTTTTAAATATATGAACATATAAATCGCTTTCCAACAGGCGAGGTTGTGGTCAAGAGCAAACCCATACTTTAATAAAAAACGCCCCACATTTACTAGCTTTTCCGTAGGGCTTTGCAGGAGCTACAATAGATTTTCGCAAAACAATTGTAAAATCTTCTCTTGCATTCTGTCTATCTCTAAACCGAAATTCATTCAAATTGGTTAACAAATAAACAAAGCCACTCAACTCAACACTACGAATTTCTCTTGTATGGTGGGCGCGTTAACAAATGTCAACTTAAGGCGAGGTTGCAGTACTTTTTAAGATTTTTGAACGTCTGAAAATCTAATTAAATATGAGTTTTTTAATAAATAAAAATCATTACATAAAAATTGAACATACCCTCTAGTAAATTGTAAAGATAGAAACGCGATTTAGAATGATTGGCTCGATACTTTTTTTTTATCAAACATGATAATAATTTACAATTTTAAACGTGTACTGCTAAGAGATTTCATCACGAATATATATAAAAGTTATATCAATAGATAGATCTTTTTATTTTGAAGTAAATGTTGAAACCATATTGTATAATTTCTTTATCAGTTTTCGCCAAGAAGAAAAAACAATCAAAATTTAGGCATTATTTCGCTCGCCGGACAGTCGCTGTTGTTCGTCAAAACACACAGTACTGCAACCTCGCCGCAAGTCTTGCTCTTAAGTTATTGCTTTATAATTTGATTTTGGTTTAATCTCTAGATCAAACTAAGTTCTAGTGGTTTTGTGGGCAAAAAATACAGAACCCTCAAAGATACTGTATAGAGCTGTATTAACACAAGGTTTACAAGTAAACATTATTCGATACTAGCTATCTAGCGCGACTTTGTTCGCACATATCTTGTTTTTTTCCCGTTCCAGTAGGAATTTCGGGAAATCCTCTTAGTGCACCCCTTATGGTGTAAGGAAGCTCCTGCCGGAGTTGCGGGACTATTCGAAAGAGACACCGTGGCTCCGGAACACAAAGGGCAATGAAGGAACATGGATGGGTTTTAGTCAGTAAAAGTCTGACACTCCCTCCCGCTCCGCCCAGAGCGGGGGAAGTCATTTGATGATTTACCATCCATAAAAAAAGGGTGTAAGGAAGCTTCATGCCAAATTTCAGCTTTCTACAATCAGTAGTTTCCCATTCCGAATTACTCAATGGGTATAAATATACCCATCAGTAGGATCAGCTTTAGATATAACAGACTTTAACATACCACTGAAATGTTCATGTGCAAGACATCTGTCTACCCTTTCACAGGAGACAGGCGTGATGGTACATTAAAGGGGTAGTAATTTGACAAGTAAAAGGCACAGCTGCGGGAACAAGGGGCTCGCTTAAATATGCATGTTCTGTGATTGTAGGAGAGGGTTCACTTATTTGTACAGAGCGACTTGTAGGGACAGTCGGGCCCGATTCCTAAAAGCCTGGTCAAGTCTTTGATCAGAAAATCTGTTAATGTAAATTGGTTGACCGAAATACCTAGTGACTGTTTGACATGATATTTCAAAATAGATAAATTGAAAACGTTGTTGTAACGATTAAAAAAAATCAAAAGCTTGTTTACAACGACATCTTAGTCGCAATCTGTCAAAAATGAATTGAAATTGAGTCTTTTTTGACAAATTAAGACTGATACAGGAATGCGAACCTTGCTTAAAAATTTGCAGAATAAACCACTGATACGCTAAATAGCAATTTATACATGCGCAAAATATGTACACTATTGTGCTGTTTGCTACGTGCTATCTGCTACGACGTAGCACTGATTTGCTGTCCGCTACGTGCTACGCCGTAGAAGTGTTGTGTTATCCGCTTCGTCAGTACCGTAATCTACTGACGAGCAATACGCTACAGTGCAAAAAAATCTCAAATAAAAAAAGTTATTTTACAAAGACCGACAAGAGCTCCGTATAACCGTTGTTTCGTGGTTTTTGCCATTTCATTGTATTGGGCGTAAGGCTTATCTACACTTATATTACAACGAAGTCAGGTTTGTAAGTAGGAGGTTAATCTATGGACCGTCTGATCGATGTTTGAAATTTATTTAAAAAGAAATCACGAGAAAAAGCAAAAAGACACTGTTTAATTTTTTTTATTAACCTACATTATTCCACTGCTGGAAAAAGGTAGTAGTAGCTTCCCAACTTTCTTTGATTTTTCCTTCTGCAGCCAACCCGTTAGTTTAAATCATCATGCCAGTTTCTTAAGCCTGCCTCGGCAATATTAAGGCTATAGCACTGCAGAAACTCTATGCAAATCTATACTACGATCGTCTTACTGCATTACATGAGTCAATCCCCGACACGTGTCGCAATTTAGTGTAATGGCTCACTGACTACAACTATGCATAAATTACTGCTGTATGTTAGTGCGCGACATGGCGTGGCCATCCATACAATGGCTGATAATGGATACAGCTTAATTTATGGATACCACTATATGGAACGATAAATCTTTATTGAATAATAGACATATGAGCCTACTCTTGAGAACCAAGCAATATGTATAACGAAAAACGCTATATTGCTTGGTTCTCAAGAGGAGGCAGACTGTTGACTTAAAGACATGTAACACCTTTATGGGCACTTATCAATGCAAGTCTCAATGTGTACTCCGTAGCCTGTCAATAATTACCAAAAACTTACTGAAATCGAAATAGAAGACAAGAATTCTAAGGACCGATGAATAAACAAGATATTAAAATCTAATTCTAAAAGTTCGATTAAAAAAAATATAAGAAAATGTGTTTTGTGAACTCGTTTGCGGGTAACACTTGGCCCGATTTTGTACAGGATAGAGCAGTATCGAAGGAGAAAGGAGAAGCCCAGCTGTAGGACACAAATTAGGCTAGGAAAAAAAACGTGTTTAGTTGCTTATTCACTATACTTAATCCCACGCTTAAGTAGACAATCCCACCAACGTTTTCATCCAAAACATATCTAAGTAAATGTACGTAGCTTAGCTCTCACACTGTGCTAGTAGTATGGAGCTTATACAGGGAAATTGAAAAAATACCCGAAACCTCTTAGGCAGTGAAAGTACACATGATTATAAGCAACTTTTGTTTTGGTAAAACTCCGAAATCTCGAAAAAAATATCAGCTGTTTCATACATTTTCATTGGCTAAATACTGCATTTTGTATGAAACAGCTGATATTTTTTTCGAGATTTCGGAGTTTTACCAAAACAAAAGTTGCTTATAATCATGTGTACTTTCACTGCCTAAGAGGTTTCGGGTATTTTTTCAATTTCCCTGTATAAGCTGCTCATGCACGTCCACAAACAATGGAATATGAAAGTTCTCGTAATGTTCGTGTAATGCTAGTTTTATATGAAACTATTGTTGTATGGATCCAACCTTCTGTTACAAAACATATAAGTAACAGAAGGTTGGATCCATACAACAATGAACAAGGCAAAGGAGAAGGGAATGACTCCATACATTCCTGGGCCCAGGTGTTAACTGAATCAAACTAGCCTTATTTGTAAGAAGATATAATAACAAGGCTTCACTGAAACTTTGGTGAAATTTGGCTATCCAGAAATCAAGTTAGACGAAGTATAGTAAAAGTGAGGTTATATTACAACCTTGTAGTTTTTTATGTTTTTTCGAAATACCTACCAAACCAAACCAAATATGTCCCAGCTGAGACCGAAATGGTTCCACCGGGACTCGATGGTTACCTTTTTATGAAGGAAACGGTCAAACGGCACATTCCATAGATTCGTATGTACATGTTGTTTGTTATATAATTATATTTAATCTACTAATTAACGAATGCTATCCAATAAAAAGACAGCTGACAGACATGACGCCGACATGGCTTGATCGATTTGAATAGGCAAAAAAAATATATAAATATAGGTTATAACTTACAGGCTGAGATGCACGCCACTGACGAATAACTGATAAAATCGCCTCATCTTCCAAGACTCTTCTGCCAATAGAGTTACTGCGACCAGTCGCAATCGTACAATTTACACAGCGATCCATGTCGTCAATATCCGATCGATAGACGTAAACAGTTGTCCAAAATAGAGAGCTAGGTAATTTAGAGAAGCAAGATACGTCAAAAGTCCTATGTAAAGCTGAGGTCATGGTGGGGTTAAACCACGGGTTAAACAATAAAATAAGGAAAATACGTGCGCACTCAGAACGAAAGAAAACGAACGATTGACATCTGTCAGTCGGTGATTGACTGATGTCAGGCAGAAGTGTTAGGCCGGAAGAAAAATTAAAAGAATTACAGAACTTAATTTAAGTTTTCTCGCTTCCTAGATAGAAACATAGTACCATATTATGTAATTTCCTTTAGAAAAATTTAACGGTTTTTTTTGTATACATTTCAACTAGTTAACTGCTGGGCCCAGAAGTCCCCTTCTCCTTTAGTTATAAAATAAATGAAAAGAGAGACAGTATCCAAATGTGGCTGCAAAGGTGGGTGCAAAGTATTACATATTATTATACACAATATTTATGTATGAATCCAAACTGAAGTAGTTTGGATGAGTGCCATGTGCGACGTGATGGACCTGCCTGTTAAACCCCTGAGGAATCACGTCTCTTGCTTGCTATAAAATCTTGTGGTGGCGACTTAATCATGAACGCCTTAGTTACCTTGCGTTCACTCTGGGTACCTGGGTGTTTGGAAATACGAGGTGAAGCACTTGCGAGTCTCGGAAAGCACATTGAGCATCGGTCGCGTCGAATTGCACTCCCAGCAGAGATATGAGAATCATGGAAGAGGCAGTACATGACTCTAATTTAATCGCTTGTGGACTTATAATATGTCCCGTAATATGTTTAATTATCATCTGTGCGTGCCTCTGTTTTCACTAGTTGTATGGAGATGACCTTCTGGACTTGTGTATTCGACGGTGCTATGTCCAGCATCGTTTACAGTCGGACAAACCGGTTTTACTAGCAGTATGATGTTGTTCTGTAGGATTAATGATGTGTGATGTTTGGGTGTTTCACGTTGTACGCGAAGCGAATAATGCAATTTTATGCTCTGGATTTTTCCATCCTCCAGATCCTTTTTAACCCTATTATCTCACAGAATAGAATGAATAGAGGGGTTTGTGACTAAATAATAACAGCCACACGGGTCGATCTACGAGGTTGGGTATCGCTTGCCGAGGTCGGTTTATGGTTGGATGGGTGTCCAAAACTCTTACGTGCCTCGGAAAATATGTTATGAATAAGCCCGCCACACATTGCCTTTTTTTTTGTTTTTTGTGTTCCATCTTTCACCTGCGCCGGGGATCGCGGGAACTGATTATACTTCCGTAATCCCCGGCTGGTGCCAGCCCGCTTCTGCGGGCCACCTCGGGTCAGCGGGGAGAGTAAGGTGTTTGACTCCCCCCGCGACCTCAGAGAGGGGCGCACGGGAACACCACGCGCCGCCGCCTCTAGATGTATGCGGGGCGACAGAAGTCCCCAAGTCTGCCACCCCTGGACCCAGTTAGGGGAGTCGGGAGAGGGCAGCATATGCCCTCCTCCGACGCCCGGTGCGCCTGCTGCGGGATGGAAGAGCGGTCGAAATCTCCCTCTCCCTTTCCGCAGCCTCCTTCTGCGCGATAACTGTTTCGCAGAAGGAGACCACCGCGTCCAAGGACTCCTCGCCGTCGACCATAGCACGGACTACAGTCGGCAGCGAGAGGTCACTGCCTACCACAGAGATGAGGGCACGGCGCGGCCCCTCCCAAGCGGCACACGCTGCCAGCGTATGCCGCGCCGTGTCCTCCCGACAGTCGACGCAGTGGTGACACCGAGCGTCTGGCTCCCTGCCTATACGACACAGGAACCTCCCAAAGCAGCAATGCCCCGAGAGGACCTGCGTCACACGAAAAGACAGAGAGCCGTGCCTTCTCCCGAGCCAAAGGTCGAGCACTGGCCGGATGGCCTCGATAGTGACGAGGCCGGCGGAAGGGCGTGAGAGCCTGTTCCGCCATTCCGCCATTCCGCCAGTAGATCCTCGCGCAGCTGCGACCGACGCAGCTCAACCGCCACACATTGCTTAAATTAACCGTACCGATCACCAGAAAAACACCTAGATAATAAAACCCGATTAGTCCCGAAGAAACGATTCAACTGTCTTGGATCACGTATCGAAATTAATCAGAAAAGTACAGCGGAGGAGTAGGAAAAAATAAACAAAATTTCTACTTCTGTCCTTATCAAGCAGGAGGCATAAAAGAGCTAGGCCAATAGCCATCAAGAGACATATACAACTGGGTTAAGCCCAGTTGCCAAGCACCACGTATTATATATATTAACAGTAAAACTAATGGGTAAATAGAAAAGGGTAGGTGCAAAGCATGGTAATATTATTTCTGTGGCTTTCATGGGAAAATACATCTTTGGTAGTACGGATAGGAATTAAAATCAGAAATTCTGACATCAGTCGGTTGTGCAAGTCAGATAGGCAATTGTTCCTTGGAAAATACAGGTAATAATATTTAGCTGCATTCGGTTAGAGCTCGTGGCTAAACAATAACAGCCGCATGGGTCGATCTTCAAGGTTAAGTAACGCTTGCCAAAGTTGGCCATCTCAACATACCAAGTTTCCTTCGTGCCTTGGAAAGCACGTAATGCCGTTGGTCCCGGCTGTCATTTGTAGAACTTTGCCAGTCGTTACGAATTGTCAGAAGCCAGTAAATCGGACTACAGTCTTGCAATAAAGCACCGTTTTGGCAAGTGAATGGGTTGTGGAGGACAAGTAGGCAGCTGCTCCACGTAAAATACTGGTATTCAGCTGAATCCGATTTGACTGGTAGCCGACCCCAATATACATAGTTGGGATAGGACTAGGCGGATGATTCGCCTATACTATAAGCCAATGCCAACACTTTTGAGAAAAGGTAACAGAGATTGATTGACCCAAAAAATACAATGGAAACAAGCAAAGCCCATAACAGGCCATTGGTATGTGACAGAGCTGCAAAAGTCTCAATTTATTACTTTAAATTCCACCTCTTATTTCTTTAAATTTTCCCTAACAGTCTTCCACCTCATAACCTACGTAACGCCCATCGATTCTTGTGGTTATTATTTAATCAAGAAAATAGCAACAGTGACTAAAGGTAAAAAACGTTGTTCCTAATCGCAGTCAAGACCGCAACTCTGAACATAAAACGTTGTATGGAACGAAGACGTTAATTGGTGTAAAGTAAGAAATTGCGCCAGAACAAAGGTTGGTAATTTATTGAGTAAGTTGCTCGGGTTGCTTATTGTGCTGAAATATCGGTTTTGTGGCTTTAGAAATAGCGGATTTCAATAGGTTTTGACTTTTTACCTACGATTGTATTGTTCACATCAGAGCGTGAAATCGGCGAATTCAATGAACATAATGGTTTGAACGTGTCGTAATAAATGATATCCATAGATAATAAATAATCTTTCTTTGAAAGGCAATAACACAAATTAGACTACTTAAATATCCATCAATCTATTTCCAATCACTACCAACTAGCGAAAATCTTAAGCCGGGACCACCATAAACCGCCAAGTGTGAGAAACTCGAAGAGTCAAAGTCAAAACATTTATTGCGAACCAAGTGTAGGTACAATGGTGTCATGGTTTCTTAGTAGGAACTAATGACTTAGCATCCTTTTAAAATCATTGCAATATTATTCCATAATTATTATCTTTTATGGAGGAGCTCGTGGCTAAATTATAACAGCCGCACAGGTCGATCTTCAAGGTTAAGCAAAGCTTGCCGAGGTTGGTCTGTGAATAGGTGACTTCGTCGGTGATCTTAAAATACCGAGTTTCCTCCGTGCTTCGGAAATCACGTTAAGCTGTTGGTCCTGGCTGTCATTTAGAGATCTTTGGCAGTCGTTACGGATAGTCAAAACCAGAAAATCTGACACCAGACTTGCCAAGGAGTACCGTGTTACCCAGTTAATGGGTTGTGGAGGTCTAGTAGGCAGCCGCTCCACGTAAAGTATTCAGCTTAATCCGGTTTGACTGGAAGCCGACCCCAATATAGTTGGGAAAAAGGCTAGGCAGATGAATTATTTTCTTTTATAATAAAACGATGACATTTTTAAAATTATAGTTAAATCATATTAAAATTTTAATAATAATTAAATAAATACAATTTCCAGCAATAACACAATGGGATTGTTTCCCTGGAGAAACAATCCCATTGTGGTTTCCCGGAAATTAATCACAAAAGAACAGCTTACTCCTGACAGTAGGGAAACACAATTCTAAGGCTTGTATCTTTATTTGATAGACTGCTAAGTTATAAGATACTTTAACGAAAGACTACAAGCCAACTGTTTGATTGGTGACACTCCCTCCCAATTCCCATTAAGTGTTCCATCCCAACTAACACCAAAGCGGTAAAATAACCTATAAAAGAATCGTATATCAGTTACATTTGAGTATAAAATTGTTAACGCATACCTCTACAACAGAGTTAGAGCATGTTCTAACTCACTTATAACCACGAAAGAGGCCCACAGTTTTACAGGTAAGTATTATAGAAAACCTATAGTACGGTGATACAAATGTGTCAAAGCAATTGCACAGATCGTTAAATAAGTGACAGCTATTACTTTAACCGGTATTACTGTTGTAATATCGGGTTGGTAAACACAACAGGTGGTAGGAAAGCATCGGATAAGAATGCTTTGCCGATAAAACCTTTATAAGACCTATTAAGAATAGAATATTGATACCGTGACTCATATTAGCTATCTAAAATGGACTCAGGTAAGTGTATTGTAGCTTCTTGACTTCATTTTAAAACAACTGTATAACTTTTAGCCCACGTTATGATTTAAAAAGCCTGTAACCTTAAAAAATTAAATCTGTTCGTAGTGGATGCGTATAATGTCAACCATCTTTCAACATAATATGGAAGAATAATATGGAATTAAACAGGAGCCATTTTAAGTATTTACGTTATTTGAGTTTGTGAAGTGAAAAATGACTGCCCTTGTGATTTCATGGTATATTTATACCATGTTTCTCATCTCAATTTTAACGCGCCTAGGATTTATTAAAGATTTACAAGAAAAGTTATAACAATAAAATAGACACCACAAGCAAATATTATTATTTATTTCTTCTTCCTGAGCAGTGGCATGTAAAATTAAGTGGTATTCAAGGAACGCTTCAAATGATATAAGAAATTTAGTATTTTGTTGTCAAATGTTGAATAACTCGAAATAATATTTAATGTTAGGTTACCAAAACAATGGCGAACTTACTTTAAATATTAAGTCTTCACTTAAATCATTTTTATCACTCTTTGAGCTACAACATCGTTAGTCACGAGTATGGTGCTGGCATTGGTGACTTAACATTGTCATAATAGACTTTATTTATTTATTTATTTATTTATTTATTATAAGGCTTCTCAACAATGAGTACACTATTACTGTATAATTTGTACATTGCAGACTTAATTTCTAAGTGCCTCATTACTTACAGAGAAGCACAACATGCACTATATTATGCGCAACTAATAACTAAATTAATCTATTACGAACAAGGAATACATTATTAGAAAAGTTTAATTAAAGCTTATTTGTTAACAATTAATAAAAATCAAATTAAAATTATAAAGATGAAAATAAATAAAATTCAATAAAAATTAAAATGATTAAATTAAAATATGATTAAATTCAAATATAATAAATTGAAAAAAAAAAAAAAAAAAAAAAAAACTTACTTACTTAAAAAAAAAGACTTAGCTAAATACATTTGCCACAGTGAAGACAATACAGCCGCCTTAAAATTTTACAAACCGACTCGATTAGGGTTCTTCATCGAAATAATGAAAAGCTGCTACGACATGACGTAATCCGTTTATGTATTTATATATATTACAGTTAGTGATTATTCGATAAAATATATATATTATACAGCCGCTATATATAATATCAACTCAATTTGGAAAAAGTGATTATAACTTTGATCAAAGAATGTATTAAATTATATAGCCATTTTATACAATCTAGTTAGACCCGTTGGGACGTGGGCGTGGCAGTAGGGGAACACCATAGAACACCTCAAAAATATTGACCTTGAATTCAGGGCTCGCAATTCCAAGGAACGGTACCAGGTCAATATTCATGGTTAGTGAACTTGAGGTCAAGATCAAAGTGACAAGTGAACACAAATGGTCAAGTGGCCTGGGAGTGCCTAAACTACCAACTCCTTGACTGGGACTGCAATAACTGTACTTTTTTTTATTTTTTTTTCTATATTTACTTGTATCTCGAAAACGGCGTGTCCTATCACAAAAATAATGAAAAATTTGCCCCCTTTAAAACACCCAGCAACGCAGTTCTCCACATGTAGGTAATAAACAATTATAAAAAAGCAACTTTCACATAATTGTTTACGTCGCATCGAACAAAAGTGAGGTTAGTGTTAATAACGACCCATACATGCGTTATTTGTCACCAATGCCTTTAGAACATCATTAAAGGAGTACCGCCTAACATAATAAGCTTTAGTTAAATCCTGTAAGGTTAAACCTAGATAGAGCAGTTTGTTTGACACTTTTTGTATTCGTGTTATTAAACTCTAGAAAATCTCTATTTTATAACATATGTCTGCAATAATAGTCAATATACTACCTCAAGGTGTATAAGACACTTCATTGCAATAACTAAGCAACACTAATAGTTAACAGGAATCAGCGAAACCTGTTATACAGACTTGGTAGTTAAATATAGGTTAAAGCTGTAACGTTTTAAGTATAGCTGCTGTCACTAGCACCATTTTAACAATCAAACCAATATTACGTGGTTCATTAAAGATCTAGTGCCGCAATTGGAGTTAAAAATTGTTTGTTGCCTCCTCTTTATCGCATTTAGTTAGAACTGAGATAATTGTAACTCTTTAATATCACTTAAAACTCATAAAAAAGCCTGTTACTGATACCAAAATGTTAGTTGGGATAAGACAGAGGAACTATAGTGCAATCCTAAAAGGTGTAAAACCCAAACCATAACTGTCATAATGGCATCTATGTCATGGTGGTTCACCATCATCGTATAGTGTAAGTGTAAGTAATAATAATAATAATAATAATAAAAAAAGCTGGCAACTCTGAATGTCACAACACGTTTTTATTTTGTTCTCACAATTTTGTACACAAAGAAAATTAATCTGGCCTTTTATATGCACGATTTTATATAACCACTTGAATACAACACTCACGGTTGGCGCAGTGGTTGAGCGATTGACTGCTGCGCAGCATGTCGCGGGTTCGATTCCCGCACGGAACAAATATTTGTACGACCTACAAGTATTTGTTCTGAGTCTGGGTGTTTTTCTATCTATAATATGTATGTATTTACAAAAATGTGAAATGTCCAAGGATATTTTTTTTTTTTTTTTTTTTTTTTTTTTTTTTTTTTACTATCTCGGGCCCCTGGAGACCCGGTCCTTTGGTAGGCGTACGAGGGGCCGAAACCAACTCGCAGAGGCCCCGTTAGACTTTTCAAATGTAATGGGGCACCAACCGGCGATTATCCCTGTATGCACTGAAAGTATTCCCAAGGACAATCCCCGGTTGGAGCAGTACTATTGCAGAATATGGAAACAAAAAATGAAACGCTATGGGTTTGGGTGGCTTAGTGGAATGATAATCGTTTATTATAAAACTATTGGCCCCTGCCTGACCACTAACAATATACACGGCTTTTAAATGGCAGGGGGTGACTTGCACACTCAATGAATGGGCCCCCGAAAACGGTCGCTAGCACAAAGTGACGTAGCGCCAAGGGGGCAACATGGCCTCAGGTGCTAGAGGAGTGGAGAGGTATACCACGGCTATCAGGACAATCCCGGAAGTGCGGTCAAGATCCCTACCAGCATCTTACTGGATTATACGTCCTTCTCCCGAGCACGTATGCTCTAGCGAATCTCCACTCAGACCGGCCAATTAAGGCAAGGAAGAGGTGGGAGCTCTGTTCCTCGTCAGTTTTCACTCCGGCCAGCCAATAAAGGCAAGCCGTAGATGAGGAACAAGACTTCTCCCGGGAGATAAGGTTCGTGGGGTCGCTACTGCCCAACAGTTCGCCACAAAACTGCCTTGCGGATTGTATCTCTCTTTGTCTGGCCCCTCACCCTAGGTAAGACCTAAGGTCCATCGGGACGCGCAAGCCCCACCACGACGTCAACGTAGAGATACTGCGGTAGGGTTATTATTATTATTATTATTTGTTTTCTTTCTCGGGTCTCTGGAGACCCGGTCCTTTGGTAGGCGTACGAGGGGCCGAAACCAACTCGCAGAGGCCCCGTTAGAAATTTCAAATGTAATGGGGCACCATTTATTATTATTATTAATAATTAAAAACTCAAATCAAAACTCAATAAAACATGGAAAACATTGGAAAAGAAGAAAATTTTCTACACGACCGACAGATGACACATGTCACGTATAAGATGACCAACTGGTGATGAATAAAATAAAGATATGTTAAACATGATCACAAGAGCAGCATTTCGACGTGCACGCCCACCATCCCCGGACCCGTCGCTGAGCTCCACCTCGCCGCCGCCGGATAGCGGATCAACAATGTCACCGGCGGCTGCAGTCGTGTCGAGCTCCAGCGACGAGTATTTTTCTCCGCCGACGACGCCAACACCTGTACGTCGGCAGGGGAGAGGCCGGCCACCGAGGGGCTTGGGACCTAGGGGCCAACCGGCCCCGAGCCGGGTCCCCGCTACCGGTGGTTGTGTGAAGCGCATGAGATGGACTCAGTCCATAAACGAGAACGTCATGCGCGCATATTACGGGGCTACAGAGGGGGGAACTAACCTCACTGCGTACCGTGTTAGGATGCTGTCTCTGTTCCAGGACCTTGAACCAACCGTGAATGTCACGGCCCAACGATTGTCGGATCAGGTGCGGGTTATCCAACGTAATCACAGGTTGGACGATGCCGTACTTGATAGGCTGCGCTCGGAGGTACTGAGCAACCTTATCATCGTGACCCCGACACAGACCGCGGTACAGGCGCCAGCTAGTGGCCCAATCACACCGCGGCCCATTGATATTTGTGATGAGGTAGATGATAGGGTTGTCACGGTAAGTAGCCAGTACAACGATAGACTGAGGAGCGCACTGGAGGATGCGCTTCGCGAGTATAGATCAACTCCAACCAAACTTAGACCCCGATTACCACGGTTACCCATGCACAAAAAGAATAGGGCGCTGGTATGTGCTTTGGACTCGCTGCTGCAGAACATCTTTGCAAGCAGCGAGAGCCTCGTCGATACGCACTCAATCTTGTTTTGTGGGGTTGTTGCGGCATGTCGTATAGCGAACGTCAAGTTCCCAAATTGTGACGAAGCTATACGACCAAAACCTGCTGCACCAGCTTGGCAGTGCAGGATCGAGCGGCGTATCGATGAGGCAAGGGCACTCATCGGCAAACTATACTGCTTCAGGGAGGGCAACACACGACCACGCGTGATGCGCTTTGTGAGACGGGCGTTTTCGGGGACTGGTATCAGCCCTCGAGATTACACGTCTCATGTCACAGAGCGCATCGACTTCCTGAAGCAGAAAGTTTGTGCATGGGCAAACCGTATTCGGAGGTATAAGCGGCGGGTTGATCGATACTCGCAGAATCGCATGTTCCGGAGCGATGAGAGGTGGGTTTAAAGAGCTTGGGAGCGACCTGAACAAAGTGTGACGGACGTGTGCCGCCCGGATGATATCGCCACAAATACATTCTGGCGAGGCGTCTGGTCGGTGCCCGTCTGTCATACCGAGGATGGCTGGATGCGCGACGTCGAGCACGTGTGTGAAGCTATACCAGAAATGGACTAAATTAACATCACACCATCAGATGTAGCCAAAGCAGTCCATCCGTTACCGAACTGGAAATCTCCGGGACCGGACGGACTGCATAACTTCTGGCTCAAATGGTATAGCAGCTCACACGCGCTGCTGGCATCTCAATTCCAGTCATCCTTAGAGTCTGGGTCGCTACCACAGTTTCTAACAACTGGCGTTACCCACCTACTCCATAAGACAGGTAGTCCTACGGAACCCAAGAACTATAGACCAATTACTTGTTTGTCGACGGTCTATAAACTTCTTACATCCATCCTGAGAGTGAAGATCAATGAGCACATTGAGACTAACTCAATTATGTCCGCCTCTCAGAATGGATGTAGGAAGGGGTCCCGTGGCACTAAGGAGCTTCTCCTCATAGACATGGCCATAAGCCAACAGGTTCGTCGATCCCGCAAGGATCTGTCGACATGTTGGATAGACTATAAGAAGGCCTATGACTCTGTGCCACATACTTGGCTCATGAAGGTGTTAGAGTTATACAAAATAGATGCAACTCTACGCACCTTCCTTGAGTCATGTATGAGGCAATGGAAAACAGTCCTTCGCTATCCAGGATGTCGAGCGATTCAGGGGAATGATGAGCCTGTATGGATTAAACGGGGAATATTTCAGGGCGACAGTTTGAGTCCCCTTTGGTTTTGCTTAGCTCTGAATCCTCTAAGCACATTGCTCGAGGATTCAGGTCTAGGCTATCGGTTGAGAAGAGGTGGTCAGGCCATATCTCACCTTCTTTACATGGATGATCTGAAACTCTTTGCCTCCAACAATTCGCGACTAATGGAGCTACTGAAGGTTACTGAAACCTTCAGTAGTGCCATCAGGATGGAATTTGGCGTGGACAAATGTGCAGTCATGCATGTAAAGAAAGGGGAGATTATGGAATCTGAGGGAATTCAACTCTCAGATTCCATACAGGTTAGGTCCCTCAGCTCAACCGAAACCTACAAGTATTTGGGTATGTCAGAAACGTTGGGCATTAATGTTGCTGACATGAAGCAATCGTTGAAGGAGCGCTTCTTTGGCCGCCTGAAAAAGACTTTGAATAGCCTTTTGTCGGGCGGAAATAAGGTGCGCGCCTTCAACGGTTGGGTCATGCCGGTACTAATGTACTCTTTTGGCGTACTCAAATGGACTCAAACTGAACTCGACGCTCTGGATAGGAGAGTCCGAACATTGCTGACCGCAAACCGGATGCATCACCCACGATCGTCGGTGATGAGACTGTACATTCCGCGGAAGTGTGGAGGTCGAGGCTTTTTAAACGCTAAGACTCTCCACAACCGCGAGATGTGCAGTCTCAGAGAATATTTTCTCAAAACTGATGTGGGTATGCACCGAGATGTGGTCGCAGTGGACAAGGGACTCACCCCGTTGTCTATGGCTAAAGAGAACTGGCGCAAACCTGTGATACTTACAGCAGATGATCGCAAGGAGGTATGGAAAGGCAAGGAGCTTCACGGGCGGTTCTATCGGGCTCTTCATGGGTCCGATGTTGATTTCTCTGCGTCCGTGGCCTGGCTGCGTTTCGGAGATCTCTTCGGGGAAACCGAAGGTTTTGTCTGTGCAATTATGGACGAAGTTATTCTGACGAACAACTACCGGAGGCATATTATGAGGGACGGGACGGTTGACATGTGTCGGGCATGCCACCGTCCGGGTGAGTCCATCAGACATATTATCTCTGGTTGTTCTCGTCTGGCTAACGGCGAGTACTTGCACCGACATAACCAAGTGGCCAGGATTATCCATCAGCAACTTGCTTTGAAATACAATCTTGTGGATTCTGAGGTACCGTATTACAAGTATGTGCCCGACCCAGTTCTCGAAAATGACCATGTCACGTTGTACTGGGATCGGTCTATCATCACTGACAGGACTATTGTTGCCAATAAGCCTGACATAGTGGTGATAGACCGATTAGCGCGCCGCACAATGATTATCGATGTTACCATTCCACATGACGAGAATCTCGTGAAAGCTGAGAAAGAGTAACAGATTAAGTATCTCGACTTAGCACACGAGGTTGTTGACATGTGGAATGTGGACTCGGCAGTCATTGTGCCGATTGTCGTTACGGCCAATGGCCTGTTGGCCAAAAGTTTCGACGACCACCTGTCGAAGTTGGCGTTACGCAGTTGGGTAAAGGGCCTGATACAGAAGGCAGTACTCCTCGATACGGCTCGTATTGTGAGGAGGTTCCTTTCTCTGGAGCCCTAACCACCGGTAGCTTGGACCCTGCTCCCGACACCGGCGGACTACTACTTTTTATATTTTTAAATGTTTTTTTTTTACTTGTTTTTTTAAGAAATGTTTAAAAATATATAAGTAGGTTAAGAAAAATAAATAAAGGGAATAATAATAATAACCCTACCGCAGTATCTCTACGTTGACGTCGTGGTGGGGCTTGCGCGTCCCGATGGACCTTAGGTCTTACCTAGGGTGAGGGGCCAAAGAGAGATACAATCCGCAAGGCAGTTTTGTGGCGAACTGTTGGGCAGTAGCGACCCCACGAACCTTATCTCCCGGGAGAAGTCTTGTTCCTCATCTACGGCTTGCCTTTATTGGCTGGCCGGAGTGAAAACTGACGAGGAACAGAGCTCCCACCTCTTCCTTGCCTTAATTGGCCGGTCTGAGTGGAGATTCGCTAGAGCATGCGTGCTCGGGAGAAGGACGTATAATCCAGTAAGATGCTGGTAGGGATCTTGACCGCACTTCCGGGATTGTCCTGATAGCCGTGGTATACCTCTCCACTCCTCTAGCACCTCAGGCCATGTTGCCCCCTTGGCGCTACGTCACTTTGTGCTAGCGACCGTTTTCGGGGGCCCATTCATTGAGTGTGCAAGTCACCCCCTGCCATTTAAAAGCCGTGTATATTGTTAGTGGTCAGGCAGGGGCCAATAGTTTTATAATAAACGATTATCATTCCACTAAGCCACCCAAACCCATAGCGTTTCATTTTTTGTTTCCATATTCTGCAATAGTACTGCTCCAACCGGGGATTGTCCTTGGGAATACTTTCAGTGCATACAGGGATAATCGCCGGTTGGTGCCCCATTACATTTGAAAAGTCTAACGGGGCCTCTGCGAGTTGGTTTCGGCCCCTCGTACGTCTACCAAAGGACCGGGTCTCCAGGGGCCCGAGATAGTAAAAAAATAATAATAATATCCTTGGACATTTCACACAACGCCTTATAGTCCCAAGCTAAGCAACTTAATGCTTGTGTTATGGTAACGAGATGGCTGATAAACTACTTATATATTTTTTTTTTTTTTTTTCTAAATACATACATATTATAGATAGAAAACACCCAGACTCGGAACACATACATGTAGGCCGTACAAATATTTGTTCCGTGCGGGAATCGAACCCGCGACATGCTGCGCAGCAGTCAATCGCTCAACCACTGCGCCAACCGTGTCGTCAAAGTAACAAAGAGCACCACAATCCCGGTCTTGAGCAGTCCGCTTCCATTCTCTACCAGCCACCTTCTTTAAATCATCAGTCCATCGTGCCGCAGGGCGTCGCACGCTACGTTTGTCTATATGCAGTCTCCACATTCATGGTGGTTGTAGAATAAAAAAAAAAAACATAGTTATGAAACGTTACTTTTCTGGCCCTATATCTCGTTCATTGCGTATAACCAGCAAAGAAATACTGGCGTTAATTCTAACAACTGGAGCGCTTGAATTAGTTGTTAGGAACTCGTGTTAATTGTTATTAGAGTTTCTAAACTTATTTTCGTACAGTTTTTCTAAATTTTCGTTTAGATACTTACGAGATGAACAAAATAAAGAAATATTGAAAATTAGAAAAATAGCAGCGTTTAGTTACGAGAACATACCTACATACATTTTTGTCATAGAAACCATAATTCAGACAAATGTTTTTTCCGATTTGACTGCTTGATTTTGCATTACACTCAACCGAAGTAAAACCTCTTTGACGATAATAGTAATAAGTACATTGTTTTCACTACTTCACTTACCATGCACAAGCACAAAGACCTTAGAAATAACGGATAAATTGTTTCTAAAATGAATCTACTAAAAAAGGTTACTAGTAGTGGCCAATAGAGATAGCATGGAGAAAGAAAACGAATGTCTCATCGTCGACCAATGAACTGGCCATGTGTGACTTGGCCTCGTGCGCAAAGGGTTCCAAACGAAAGTTATGTTTCGGCGGTCGGGAATTGAGTTAGAAAAATAATTACATATTACAAAATTATTTAATTATGAATGAATGAATGAATTTATTTATTTCCAGATTAACATCCAATACAACATACACATAAAAAACATAAAATAAAATAACGATAAAATAAATACATAACTATAGAAGCCGCCAATCATGATATCGGCACATGGTAGGACTGCCACTTTTGATGAAGAGGGCTGTTGCCCCAGTCCCGTACCGCGGCCACCAAGGAGTTGGCGGAGCGATATATGGCGGAGCGTGCGGCGGCCGAGCGGCTCCTTAGGAGCGCCGGCCAGCCGGGCGCGCGGCCCTCGCAGAACATGGCGCTCGCGCTGCACCACCGAGGCAGTCTCGGTGGTCCTTGAACTGATGGCTAAGACAAGACTGAATATAATGCAAAGAAAATAAGTAACTGTAAGTTCCAGTAAACGCATGGTTGTAAACGACTGTTGCGATGAGTTAACTCGAATCATGTTTATTTATAGTAACTATACTTGGGAGAGAAGAGTTTACATGTTTGTAGGATGACGGACGTCCGCAATCTTGAAACATTAGTATTGACATAGATCAACCCCAGTGTAGTTGATACTTCACTGGGATCGAAAAATTAGTTTACGCCAGATAAACGTGGAATAAAGTACATTGACCTTTCCCTAATATCGCTTCGTAGATACTAGAACAATAAATTAAGATCTGTTTTTCATTACTAGAGAACGTAAAGGATCACGATAGAAGTCGATTCAGGACAGCTTTATGTCATTATTTCTGATTTTGATCTTAAGAAAGTCAATAAATGTATGTGGGTCAATGTACTATAATCCACGTTTATCTGGCGTAAACTTATAGCAATTTTTGTCAAAAGTGGTATTTATAGGGTCAAAATAAAACAGGGCATTTATGTATCACATCTGCCGGAGCAGTATTTAATAAAAGAGACTTGTGTAAATTATCTTCTTTTGAAACTGAGTTTAAAAGTAACTAATATAAGGTTTAAGTTCGAAAGTGAGCGCTTGTACGACTAAGTCCACTTTAGCCAACGGCATTTTACAACAGGAGTGTAAGAAAAACTATACTTTGCAACCTTTCAAACGTTTTCTTTCTTACTTTAAAGTTTTATATTGACTGAAGAAAGGTGATGGTTAAACTATATATTGCGATTTATTGAAAATATTACTTTGGTAGAATAGAAACCGAGTCATGCATTAAAATATTAAGATTCAGATTCAAATATTTTGAAGTAATTGAAAATGTTTCGTCAATAATGGTTAATAATTAATTATCAACCATTATTGACGAAACATTTTAAAAAGTACACATAGTAAAAAGTTAACTTTCTCCAAAAACTTAAAATATAAAATTTCAATTCAATGAAAAGGTCAGAATTATTGGACTTCTAGGAAAATGTCATTTCATTTTTTGCTGTCGGGTCTTTTGATAAAAGATTTTTTTTTTTGCATTGATAGGCAGGCATACGTGTGACTACTCTCACCTGATGGTAAGCGCTGATGCGGTCTAAAATCGAGCACGTTTTGACTCAAAGAATCCCAGGTTGTAGCTATCAGAAAACACAAACACAGGCAGATAGGAGACTTTATTGACATACATTTTTGTCTAGCAGTTAAGGCAATACATTCATGTCTATTCTTAATAAAACATTACACCCTGCTGAAAAAAAATAAAATCAGATTTAGCTTTTTTTGATAGATCAATTTATAATTTCCAACTTTCAGAAATTTGGCACGTATTTTCATAGTTGGCATGGCATTCTTTGTACCACTGGCACCAACCGTATTTTTGGGAATAGAAGTCGAATTCATACTAATATAAATGTATATAGTTTTGAATTTACACGTGTGGCATTTGACACACGTCGAGTTAATTGTTTAATATGCTGAGGAAAGTGTAGTGAACGGGTTGTGGGTAAATAACAATAGCCGTACTGATCGATCTTTAAGACTAAGCAAGGCTTGCTAAGATAGGTGTAGGGATGGGAGACCATTATAATGGATGGCCTTGGTTGTTATTGTGCCAGATCAAAGGCAAATAATTTATTTCGATAAGACCATTAAAAAGAAAAATTGAACGTTGAGCATCTAAATAAAATAGAATCACAGAAATCAGAGGGCCAATGATTCTACTAATTTTTAAATAACATTCGCATGTCAATCGCTAACTGTCAAAAAAGCCTTAATTTTCATACTTTTTTGACAGATTGCGATTGAGATGCGAATGCTGTGCGAATGCGAATGTCTTACGGTATTTTACTACGGGGACGGGCTGCAGACATCGAGTCTATTTTTATTCTGCAGAAAAGAACCATCAAAGCGATATATAATCTCCACCGGCGCGATTTTCTTAGGGAACTGTTTAAGATTATTAACATCATGACGGTACCTTGTCAATACATTTACGAAAACATCATGTATGTCAGAAAGAATTTAAATCTTTTTAGTAAAAGAGGCGAGAGACATAGTTATGGTACTAGAAATAGAGACCAGTTAGTTCAACCAGGCTTCAGACTGGCTAAAGTAGCCTCATCTTTCATGGGGTACTGTCTTAAATGTTATAATAAGATTCCTCCCCATGTATTAGAACTAAATGAGACGAAATTCAAGTCTTGTATTAAACGCACACTATGCAGGCAAGCATATTATAAGTTGGGGGATTATATTGAAGATAAAAATGCTTGGCTGAATGCTGGTCCTGCTCCACAGCCACTAGGGAGCACATACTAATCTGTAAATATTTTGAAAACAATGTTGCACCGGCTGAAGATTGTAAGAAAAATTTGCATTGTTAGAATCAACTTACTTATTTGCATTGTATAATTTCAGCCATTAACAGCACATGTGTGAGTGCTGTGTACCTTTAACTTTAACTTTAATTATTAGTTTTAGGTATGTTTTTGACTTGAATGTACCCTGGCGGTTGGGAGTGTCATGCTCACTCAAAAGTCTAGTCTCCTTCTTTTGTAGAATTCGTTTAAAAATAAAAACCACTACAGTAACTCTAGGTGTCATGATCATCTTTGCCAGTCGTTATGAAGCCTAAGGGTGCTTTTCTTGTCTTGCGTGTTTTCACCCGCGCGTGGATCTAGTCCGCATGCGGGTGATAGCACGCTCCTGGCCACACGCACGACAAAGATATCGTTTGCTGCTGCAGTATCCAGCCAGTGACTTAACGCGTGACGATGGTATAGACCATGCATGCGACCCGCGTCACAGTAAAAACAACACTGAAGACAAAAGAACGTCACTCACATCCGGATCTGGATACGCATTCCGCGTGCATGTCGGCATGATTGGAAAAACATGTAAGAAATGATAAGACGCGGGCCGGGTGGTCCGCATCTTATAATTTCATACATGTTTATACGCCCGCATGCGGACCAGATCCGCGTGCGGGCGAAAACATGCATGATAGGAAAAGGGCCCTGAAAAAAAAAACAATCTTATGTGAGAGGGCATTGAAGATGGTGTTATCAGTAACGAAAAAAAATCATTGATTAATAATAGACGAACGCGTATAAATCTAGCTGATTGTGTGGTATTTTGTACCACCCTATTTATTTAAAGATCAATACGAGTATAACGTTACCATCCTTTTTTATGCTCCACACAAAAAACCCTCTATGTTATTACTTGTATCAAATAGAAAAGTTATTTTTGTCCCGAAACTGAATACGAAGCAATGTCCATGTTTTTCTCAATGTTAGCCATTTCGATAAAATTTGAGGGCAAAGCTACATTTGTTTTCCAAGATATTTCATGGTAGCTTGTATATTCTGACCCTCAATCAGGGAACCCTTTGAGCTCATTCAGTAGTTGAATCCCTGATATTATTATTTGAAAGGAATAAATAAAAATTTACTAAAATACCAATACATTGAAAGCGGGTGTTTTTAGATGAATCCGATCTTTAAAATTGATTTGCTTTTTTTATTAAAAAAATGGTGATTTTATTGGACTTTTAGGGATACTTTAACAATTTAATAAAAATAGAAGCTTTTGATGAATAGGAATATTTCTTGATGGAATATTTGTAAGGAAAATCATGGAACTGATAAAATCATACATCTAGAAGTTGTTTTGATTCTTGTCCATTATTTTTTATACAAAAGTAGAGTTAATTGACGATTTGATTTTGATAGAAGAATCAGTGGACGTCTACGGCGATAGGCAACAACCGGTCCTGTGTGTCTCGCAGCCAGCGGCCTACCAACAATGCCGATTCCAGTACACGATAGCCACTCCAGAACTTTTCGGACCCATCGACTATCCGTTCTGCGACCTGCTCTGCCCACTGCCACTTTAGTTTGGCGATCGTTCAGGATAAATCGGTAACCTTCTTTTTTTTTTAGGGATGGGAAATTAGCCAATGACTTCTCCCGCTCTGGGTGGAGCGGGAGGGAGTGTCAAACTTCTACTGACTAAATCCCATCCATGTTCCTTCATGCCCTTTGTGTTCCAGAGCCACGGTATCTCTTTCGAATAGTCCCGCGACTCCGGCAAGCGTCGGCTCTCTGTGTGCTGACTGTCTTTGAGGCGCGCGTGGAACAATAACGCGCCGTCGACACGGCCTATCGTCATTAGACGGACGGACGGCGAGCCACCCATAGCACGCCGTCGACAGGCCCGCGTCTACGGTGGCCGGAGGTCACCAGGTGGCCTCCGACGCCCGCGGAGTCTACCACGGGTGGCCGGTACGAGAGGATCTCTCCCTCTCCCACTCCGCCACCTCTCTCGGTAGCATGACTGCTTCGCAGAAGGAGGTGGCGGCATCGGCATAAATCGGTAACCTTGGTTCTCTTGAGGTTATCATTATTCTTGAGTCGATCAAACAAGGAAACTCCAAGCATTGCCCTCTCTATTGTCAAATCTCAGTTAGGGAAACCCTGAGATGAAAAATTTGACTAAGATGTAAAATAAGACCTTATTTTCTATAACTAGGGCTTCACATCCGTGAAGTGATTTTCGTATTTAAAAATATGAGAATTAGCCTTTTAGAAAATACTTTTAATTTCGATCCCTGTTTTATTTTTCATAATAATCGCCATGATTTTGCGACATCAAGACGAGTACAACTGAATTAATGATGATTATGAATAAGATAAGATATTTACATACCTAAGTATTAAGTTTTGTTAATTTACTTTTAAAATGGTTAAATAAAATATTAAACTGTGACAGTTTTCTTCATCACTGCCCGAGTACAAAAATACAAAATACAAAATCCTTTATTTCAAATAGACCAGTTTACAGGCACTTTTGAATAGTCAAGGTATGTCAGTCAAATAGATGAAGCTAATTCTGCCGCGCTAGCGACACGAGTAGCACGTTATTCTGCAACAAAACAAACTCACCGACCCTATCTCCAGCGCGGCAGTTGCACGTTCCAAAGAGTAGATCCTATGGAGAAGAACGTGCAAGAAAAGCCATGGACACTCTTTTAAACACTGCCTTTTTACAAAATCATGGTTACATTATTTAATGAGTGTCCGTGAATGCGATTTCGTGCATAGCGAAACATTAATTAGAACCTATTTTAGTAGGTTTTTTATTAGCGGGACTATAGCATAAAGAGACTAACCGCAAGTAACAAAATACCTTCAAGAAGATTGTTGATTGTCTTCATCATCATTTCAGTCGAAGAACCACCAGGCATAGGCCTCGTGGACCAAGCATCGACACATCAACTTCTCACATCCTGCGAGTTCCCACGGCCTTCAGCAGGTCATAGAGCTAGCACTTTTTGAACGTCAAGTTTTACTAAAGACGGTCCCCCAAAACGCCCGCCCGTCACCACTTCTTAGTGTTTTAGCTGTGGAGAAGAAGTGGACAGTAAGCTCCCCAGCAACACATCTGTTACGTTTTAGAAACTAGAATTTTACAATAATTAGTATGCAAACTACCTTGTGGGATGTTTGACGCTTCGCCTTTTTTCATGAAATCCTTGTTTTCGAAAGGAATGCCGTCCAGTTTTTAACCTGGAATCTATAAATAAACCCCTGTGCGTTCTCAAAACTAGGACAATCGAGATACAACCTATATGTGTAACACCCCTGCCTACAAGTGACATATTTACCTAGAAGTTCCTACTACTGCATCATCACGCACGCATATATTCTCGAAAGGCTAAGCATAATTGAGATGTACTACATTTCGTATAATGGGCTATTTTTTTTGCTAGTAACACACTATAAATTTTTGTATAGCTTAGCTTTTTTGTTTGTAATGCAAGATAAGTTAATGATGGGGCTGACATGAACTGAGTTCAAAAGTCCCTTAAAATAAAGATAAAAAAAACACACTATTATTACTCAACAAATAAATTTTAAAAAGTTCAAGCTCAGACAATCTAACAAGATTCTGAAGTGTCACCGAAATTCGAAATAAGAAAAAGCTAAAGAAATAACAGTCTCACATTTTTATTACGGGCTATTTCAAGTTGGACACAAAAGGAAAATATCGACGAAATGTGTAGTAAAAAATGGTCAAGTGTGAGTCGGACTCGCACATAAAGGCGACCGTACAAATTGAAAAACACTTTTTATGTATTCCCTTTAATTTTAATTAGATTTAATTTTTTTACATTAGGCAGTAGTATTTCTATCTGCTGTTTTTTCGGTTGCGGAGTTTGTTCGTCCACGGCCCTGGAATGCAAAAGGCATTATGAAGAACACGGATGGGTTTTAGTCAGTAAGAGTCTGAAACTACCTTCTGCTTCGCCCAAAGCGGGAGGAGTCATTTGATGATTACCCATCCATAAGAAGGTAGTATAAATATTCATTATTTTCTTGACTCGATGGATATTTTAGCTGTCTCATCTCCATTACGGTTCATGGGAGAATAACGGCCCGACCATTATTCTCCCATGAACCGTAAGTACCCCAGCAGAAAAGTAAGGATACGTTGGCTACCCATCATGAACAGAATTGCTATTCCACCAACTCGCACTCAGCGCTTTCAAGTGTCTTTCATAATGCGCACAGCATTTCCGAATGCTTACAATACAACCTTAATCTTTTCCAAGTTAGAGTGAACAGGCTACTTCTGGGTAAGCTCGCTCCATCGTAGAATTTGTCTCTGTCATCTCTGACCAAGACTAGACTCAAGAGCAAACCCATATCAAGTTGACGGCATGGTTGGGGCAGTGGTTGAGCGATCGACTGCTCCGTCGCGTGTCGTGGGTTCGATTCCCGCACGGAAAAAGTATTTGTATGTCCTACAGATAGTTGTTCCGGGTCTGGCGGTTTGTGTATGTGACTTTGTATGTTATTAAACGCACCCACGATACAGGAGAAATTCTTAGTGTGGGGCAATGTTTTAAAAAAGTAAGTAAGAAATAAAAAAAGTATAAAGAAAAAAAAAAAACGGAACCCTAGCATGGTGATGAGGAAAAATATGTGTAATCTGAATGGACACATCTTATTACGGACAGAATTTTGGGTCATTGAATTTTGGGTCATTGATCACTTTTCCTGGGACGAAGCGTATTTAAATGTATTTGCAATTAGGAATTTAGACCCTCGATTAATATTAATAAAGTAGCTTTTGCCCACGACTTTATACACGCATACCCCGTTTTTTCCGTTCCGGTAGGAATTTCGGGAAATCCTCTGTTAGTACTGCCTTACATTCGCCAAGAACCTACAGGCCATTTTTCAGATTTCTACGACCAATAGATTCCGTTGTGCGTTGTCTGTCGATCACTCACAGCAACGGAAGGATTTTGCATAATATTAGGATTTGCATATTAAACTTTAACTGAATAGATGATTCGAGATGGAGTCGAGATCGAAGACATGACTTGGAATATAGACGTTAGGATACTCATATGCTAAGGTCACTTCATCATCTGCCTAGCCTTTTCCCAACCCGCCCGCCTGCTATATTGGGGTCGGCTTCCAGTCAAAACGGATTCAGCCGAATACCAATACTTTACGTGGAGCGGCTGCCTACCAGACCTCCACAACCCATTTACTGGGTAACACGGTACTCCTTGGCAAGACTGGTGTCAGATTTTCTGGCTTCTGACTATCCGTAACGACTGCCTTCCGTCCGTAACGATTTCCAAATGACAGCCGGGACCAACAGCTTAACGTACTTTCCGAGGCACGGAGGAAACTCGGTGTGTTAAGATGTGTGGTCACCCATCCACAGACCCACCTCGGCAAGCGTTGCTTAACCTTGAAGATCGACCTGTGCGGCTGTTTTTATTTAACCATGAGCTCCCTTATACTAAGGTCACTTATTATATACTAAATTATTATTAACAGAAGTCTACACTAACATGAAAACAAGTCTCCCAATACTAAATCTTGCAAATTAAATTAGTCTACACGAACAAAGTTCGAACCAAGTCTAAACCTACCAGAGTTTGTTTCTCAAAGACATAAAATAATCCCTGAAACTAAATGAGCCGAAATATATAAGTTACACACGCTAACTTTGAGATGTAAAAGTTGGCTCCTAATGGCGTATGTAATCGAATCATTTGAGCACATTATGCGTGATTGAAAGTAAGTAGGGAGATGTGTCTGCAGGCCTACCTAATATGTATGAGTACCTGAAGGTTTGAACAGTCAAAATATATGTTTTAAGTCGGGATATAAAAAATAAAATAATATAAGGGTACAGCCGTGATACGAAGTTTCCAAACGACTCCTGCAAATATTATTGTTAATTTACACATACATATTTATTTGAAGTTTGAACAATATGTCTCCAATAGTCTCCATCTTCTACATTAATCCTCATATCAGATATTAATCAAAGACAATGCCTTAAAACTTGTCTCATTTGTATGCAGTCATAGTTCTAAGATTCAGACTGAGACCAAGAAATTAATAATCAGACCTTAGGAATTGAACTGAAAATGAGATCACTAGTTACTGTTGTACTGCGTACTTCCAAATCTAATATATATAAACCACGTGTCACGTTGTTTGTCCTCTATGGACTCCTAAACTACTTAACCGATTTTAACCAAATTTGCACACGGTGTGCAGGTTGATCCAACTTGAAAGATAGGGTAACTTACATCTTAATTTATAGTCGCAATATTATTTAGGAACGAAGCATTCATGGAAAATGTGTCGCAGACGAAGTTGCGCGGGTCTTTATAGTATATTTATAAAATAGAATTTACTCTCTAAACGCTGTTTTGGTTGCCAAAAACACGTGGATGGATCTTGGCAAAGAATTCGCTAGTACATCATTTTTACTGGCGAATTCGTTTTCATACAATACATTATGATGTTGGCAAGTAGCTTGAGATCTCAGCCGCAATTTTACTCATTTTTCTTGACTATGTCTTGAATACACAGCCTTCAATAATAAGCAGCATTTCGGTTTCAAGTTCTTCGAACATTCATATGCCTAACCTCTTCCCAAATTTATTAGAGTATAGTTAAAACGGATTCAGCTAAATACTCGTGTTATACACGGAGCAGCTACAGGCCTGACCTCCATAACCCAGTAACTGAATAACTAGAAACTTATTGGCAATACTGGTGTTAAGGGACTAATAACAATTATTCAGCTCTATTCGCAATTCTCTGAACGATTTTGTTGAGTTCTGCTTCTATCACCCGCGTACAGCGACGTAAGAATGCAAAGGCGGCAGCCGCAGAAGAGTGCTGAACTCAATCTATAGCACTTGCATGATAATAACACATTTGTCCTCATTTTATACTTGATTTGCCGCGAAAACTGAATAGACGTGGAAAGATGAACGGCTGCGTATGCGTCCCCATATAAAATGGTTGTTTTCTATGGGCATAAGCTGAATAGAGATGAATAAGTGTGAGTAGTCCCTAAACGTGCTTTTTGAGACGCGGAAGAGTGAAATAATGTTAAGAGCCATACATATACCGACCTCGGCAATAGGCTAGTTTCCATCATCCACAAATCGCAAAACTATTTAGTCCGTCAGTTAGAGTTTTAAAAAATAATGGACACGTATTTTTTGTTTGTTAAATCAATGGATATTGACAAAGATAACACGTATCAAAACTCGGGAGAGGGGGCTCGTGACGTCACGGTCCGCAAAAAATTATGCCAGCGCGTGACGTATTGAGATTTTTAAAAGTGTCGTAACTTCGTCAATTTTGGTTCCCGTACAAAAGAAAAAATACGGGTCAAATATTTTTTGATAATCTAACTGACGGACTTATTAGATTTTTTTAGGACACAAGCCTATTGTTACTTAACTGGAAAGATCGGCTATTATTAAGCCACAAGCTCCTCAAACAACCATACTATAACGATATTGCCTTGAAACTTCGCTTTCCTCGCTCATCTCACAACAGATATTTAAGTTTGCCCACAGCTGGTAACAGTACCTTCAATAAATGACCAACTAATCCCAGTCAGGGTCTTACACCATTGCAAACTTCACTAGGTACCTTGTAACTTCGTTCATTCTCACTCATCAACTGGTTATTTAAGTTCCAATGTTTACAAAGGGAACCTTCAAATGAAAATTGATGTTCACTAAATTTTTCTTATGTTCACTAAATTACTCTCCATGTCAAAAGCCGTTTATGTAAGGGAAATATTAACTTACATTCTTCCCCTGTAAATCTATGCGGAGTGCAGTTACGCGCACTTTACGTATGGTACATTCACGGATTTGCACTATCCCCGACGATATGTCAAATCATCAATTATTATTGGTCAGATATAAAACTTGTATTACAGTTGGTTTTTGTTGTTACCCTTGTATCAAATGATTTTGAAATATAATTTCCTGTGTGTCTGCTCAGAGCTTTAAAAGTTAATTTTGTGTCCTAACTTAAAATAATTAATTTAAAACTGTCGAAGGTATAAAAAAGAAACTATTGCACATACTAACTAACTGTCGAAGGTATAAAAAAAAAACTATTGCACATACTAAGTATATGTAATAATTCACAGGTTCCACACAATATTGAAAACTATAGCCAGAGTTTTGCCATTCTCAGCCAAGTTCGTACGATAACCTTACCAAAACTTCGCCAATCAGTTCATTTCTGTCAGTCATTTGAGTTAACATGAGTTTAATCTTTGTAACTCCAATTCAAAGTGAACGGTAAAAGCGCTAGATAATGGATACGAGTGTGTTTAAGTAAGGGTTTGGTCGAAGAGTAAGGGAGGCGATTGATTTTGTGTTAGGTGACGAACTTTTGTCTCCTTTTATTCGAGTCAATTAACCTTATATAGTTGGGCCTAGTGCCACGTTTATAACATCTTCAGCGACGGTCATTCAGAGCTCAATCAAATGGTGTACCTACTTTTAACACCATTGAGCTCTGACAATTCAACCAGTAGTTCCTTTATGCCAATTCAACCAGTGTGTCTAAACAATCACAAAAACTTAACATAATTTTAATTTGAAGCGTTTGAAAAAAAATCTTCTTGCGATAAACACAGAAATACTGCCTTTAGGTTAGGTTAGTCCGGAACGAGACGGAATGGGACGCCGTCACCTCCTTCTGCGAAGCAGTCATGCTAGCGAAGGAGGTGGCGGAATGGGAGAGGGAGAGAACCTCACGTAACGGCCGCCGCGGGACGCCCCGGGCGTCGGGGGCCACCGTAGGCGCGGGCCTGTGGACGGTGAGCTCTGGCCTAGCTCGCCGTCCTTCCATCTTATGACGACAGGCCGTGTCGACGGCGCGTTCGTGAAAAAGTGTGTTAGCATAAGAAGGGGCCCAAAAGGGCCGACGCCTGCCGGAGTTGCAGGATTATTCGAAAGAGATACCGCGGCTCCGGAACACGAAGGGCAATGAAGGAACATGGATGGGTTTGTTGGCATTCCCAATATTTAACATTTAAATATTTTTTCTTTCCTTGCAACACTGCATTTAGTGTCAATGTCATCCACTCCTGTCAAAATACGTGAGTCAGTTGTAATAAAGAAGTGTTGCACGACCTCTGTCCAAACCACACCAGTCAAAACCCCCATACAACATCAAACAGGGTTGTAGTCAGTAAAAGTCTGACACTCCCTTCCGCTCCGCCCAGAGCGTGTCATTTGATGATTTCCTATCCAAAAAAAAGTAACAGTAAGCAGCTATCTATAATAAGCTAGATTCTATCATCCACAAATTGCAAAACTATTTAGTCCGTCAATTAGAGTATTGAAAAATAATGGACACGTATTTTTTGTTTTTGTAAATCAATGAATATTGACAAAGATAAAACACATCAAAACTTGGGAGTGGGGGCTCGTGACGTCACGACTCACTAAAACTTGTGCGAAGGTGTGACGTATTGCGAATTTTAAAAGCGTCGTAACTTCGTCAATTTTGGTTCAATTATTTAAAAAAAATTGGGTCAAATATTTTTTGATAATCTAATTGACGGACTAATTAGATTTTTTCAGGACACAAGCCCATTATTTATTTGCGGTAGAAGGTTTAGCCGGGATAAAACAGTATTGGGCGGGTCACGTCAGACGGCGGCGCCGCGCCGGCGGTGGTCCACAGCTGACCAGGTTTGTCTGAAGATAGACAGTGCCGCCAAAACCATGTTAGGAAAAGGACGTGGCGAGACAACCTAGACGCATACAGCAAGCGCAGCAAGCAAGTTCGAGGTGGCTCAGCAACTTTTACAACGTTATAACCAATAACATTTCAAACGCTTACAGTGAGACCTAACCTGATCGACAATTAGAAGATTGGAGTCATTAGAAAGCCTACACGCATTAATAGGCGTCAACTGGTCTCATTAATATGCTAATTACTGTATACGAATAAGTACTTACCCATTACTTGAATTAACATACTGATTTGAGTTGGGATTTCAGCTGAAAATAGAACATCATTATTTTACCTTTATTATAATTTATTTGGAGTCGACGTGTCTTATTCCTTAAAAATTATTTTTTAGTGCGATTTTGCACTGCATCCGATTGGAATCCAAGAATTGCCGGCCCGAAGTAGCCGTAGTACTACATCCAGTAGGCGTTAACCACTAGATACGAAGTCCGTCTTGTTATCCGACTGCGCCAGAGGGAGGGTAACGAGAGTATATATGTATGTAAGTATAATAAGTAATGAACAGTCATATTATGTATTTACTAAATAATGAACTCGGTAGAGTTTCAGGTTGTACTCTAGTTGCAATGTTGAAAACTGAAGCCTTATTAAGGCTGTCTGGCTATTCAGGCTAACGGGAAATATTATTATGCTTGGCACAAACTAGGAGGATGGTTTTTAATGTTTTGTACTGAGTAACAGCGTGATGAAATGTGGTTAGCTGAATGGACACCTGTGTCTCCTGTTTTATAGTTTTAATGGAACGTTATAATGCTGCTTGCTGGCCAAAAAAAAATATGTAACATTGAACAGCCAATGGGATATGTGTCCTGAAAAAAAAAAAACTAATTAGTCCGTCAGTTAGATTATCAAAAAATATTTGACCCGTATTTTTTCTTTTCTTACGGGAACCAAAATTGACGAAGTTACGATGCTTTTAAAATTCTAAATACGTCACGCTATGCCATAATTTTTTGCGGGTTGTAACGTCACGAGCCCTCACTCTAGAATTTTGATGCGTTTTATCTTTGTCAATATTCATTGATTTACAAAAACAAAAATACGTGTCCATTATTTTTCAATACTCTAACGTTTTGCAATTTGTGGATGGTGGAAACTTTTTTAACTAAATAGTTTTGCAATATGTGGATGGTGGAAACTTTTTTTTTTAACATGATTTTGGAGCATTACGGACTTTTTATAGATTTTCCGGTAATCTTAAGGTATAAAACTAATATCTGCATTTATTTCGAAATTTTAGGCTCAGTGGTTTCTTTCTGATATAACGCGGAGGAATTTTTTGAATAACTTCCAAACTGTTTATTTAAAATTATCGAAATAAAATTAATTAAAACCCTCAAAGGAAGTGATTTCATTTGATATATAGAATACAGTTCGATATTTTTATTTTATATAGATTGACCCCCAAAAGTAACCCCCATACTAAAAATTTATTTACGTAACGCGTTCGTACTTGGGTCACAGATTTCCATATATTATGTATACCGAATTTCACCAGAATCGGTCCAGTTGATCCGGAGAACATTGGCTGTGACTGGCGGACAGACAGACAGATAGACACCCGAGTGATCCTGTAAGGGTTCCATTTTTCATGGATATATTTGAAACCCTAAAAATGAATGCGGAACTTTATTTCTTTCTTTAATTCTTTATTGTACACCAAAACAACTTTTATGATACAGTCATAATAAAGTACATGCACAAAGGCGAGCTTAACTCAAAGTTGAATTTTCTCCCAGCAAAACTTTGAGTGATAGAGAAAGTTCATCATAGAGGGTAGGATCCAACGTATGAAAGCCAACTTAATGGATGAAGTCAATATAATTGGTACATGGAACACCATGCCGTATCAATGCTACGATAAATATGGATCATACAGGGGTATCAGACTGCAACCGCCTATCAATTTGCTATGCATGACAAGGCAACAGCTTCTGTCAATTATTAAACCTTAGCAAAGCTCGTTAATGCGGACCATAGACGTTCAAGTAATTTGATCATATCTACAGGCTGGTTCAAATAGTTTTATGAAATTGACCCTAATCTTTTCAAAATTAGAGTGAACAGGCTACTTCTGGGTAAGCTCGCTCAATCGTAGACTTTGTCTCTGTCATCTCTGACCAAGACTAGAGTAAAAGCAAATTGATCAAGAAAAAAAAAATTGGCATCAGCGTCAGCAGGAAAATTTGATAAAAAAAGTTGTCAAATGGGAGCTTCAACATGAGCTTTTGGTAATCATAAATGAACAAAATATATAGGTATTTTTACAAAAACAGCTAAAATCAAAGAAAAGTATAATAAATAAATATACAATTAAAAATTTAAAAAAAGATCATAACACAATATGTTTCATTAAATACATTAAAAATACCCAGTAATCAAATGGCATGAAGAAATAAAAAAAATCGTAGTTCAATTTGATCAAACAGTTTGAACCAGCCTGTTTGATCAAATTACTTGATCGTCTATGGCCAGCTCAATACTTATGACAGCGGCGTGACAATGATGCATGATGCAGGCATTGATAATAATTTTGATGAAACATTGCTTGGCTTCTGACTATTCGTAACATAGCAAATGACAACCAGCAAAGGTTTTATAAGTTCTCTAAGGCACGAAGGAGTCTGGATTTACAAAGTTTGGTCACCCATCCAAACATCGCTTAACCTTGAAGATTGAATCTCGCTGCTGTTATTATTTTGGCCACGAGTTCCTCTTAGAAAATAGGTAAGTACTTACTAGCTATAAAGAAAATTATTGAGGAATCTTTTGTTTTATTCCAGGACATAGGAGCAGGGGGCAGGATCGAGAGCGTCTACCCATGTGCAGCTTTCATCCAAATCAGCAGCTCTATTCTGTCGACATCTCACAGTGTATATACAGGGTTATTTGTAAAACACCGACAACCTCTCAGGACTATGTTACTAACATCATAATCAACAACTTTTGTTCTGTGACTTTGAAAATTCATCATATTTTAGTTCATCAGGTTTGCATACAAAAATAAAAAATATTTAAATCAAACGCTCTGAATGTTATGAAGTCTATGCCAAGCAACCGTAGGAGAATACCCTTCAGCGAATCCCTACACGTGGTCCCCGGGTGGTGCTAAACAGGTGACACTAACCGCCTCCGTGGTCTCGTGGTTATACCACCTGATTCAGACCCAGAGGTCCCGGGTTTGATTCCCAGCGGGGGCAAATTTTTTGCTCGGTTTGGTTGGTGGTAGGACTTGTTCTAAGTCCGCCTGGCAAGCTACCACCATCATGTCTAAGTCTGTCGCCATAACAACAATGTTAACAGCATTGTTGTGTTCCGGCAGGTAGAGGTATGATAGCCAGTTCCTCTGTGTAAGAGGATTCCGGGTGAAACTCGCTTCCATCTTCCGCCTAATCATCACTTTCCATCAGGTGAGATTTGGGCCAAAAGTTTCCCCGTTTTGCATAAAAAAAAAACCTGATGAACTAAAATGTGATGAATATTTAAAAGTCATAGAACAAAAGTTGTTGGTTATGGTGTTAGTAACGTAGTCTTGAGAGGTTGTCGGTGTTTTACAAATAACCCTGTATAGGTGGAGTCAACTACAAACGAGCTACCATTACGTCTTGTTTGTTGACCGCTCACTTGTCGTTCACATAGCCTTTTTTTTTTTTAGGGATGGGATATCATCCAATGACTCCTCCCGCTCTGGGTGTAGCGGGAGGGAGTGTCAGACTTCTACTGACTAAAACCCATCCATGTTCCTTCATTGCCCTTTGTGTTCCGGGAGTCCCGTACGGTATATCGAATTACGCTTGAACGATGTAACTGTCTACAGAAAGCATGGTTCACCGACGAACGGTAATACGAAAAAACTATTAGTCGATACCATTATTCAGCGACAGCACGTTTCGCCGAATAACGCTACATAGAATGAATGGTTGGCCGACACCAAGATTCGCCGATGTCATGGTTCGCCGGAACACGCTTGAACGAAATAATTTGCATCGAAAGCACCTTTTCTTACACCGCCGATCCAAAATAATTGTCTTTAGTCTCTCGCTCATACAATTTTGACAGACAGCAATTAAATTGCATTAACTGCTATTTCCATGCATTTATCTTAGTAATTCAATGAAAATGAATGTAAAGAAAATAATAAAACAGCTTGATTCATCATCTGCCTAGCCTTTTCCCAACTACATTGGGGTCGGCTTCCAGTCAAACCGGATTTAGCTGAGTACCAGTATTTTACGCGGAGCGGCTGCTTACCAGACTAGAAAAGCACTTGTCCCAAAAGAGGTGTGACTCGTTTTTTGAGTCCCGTACGGTACGGTTTTCTTACACCGCCGATCCAAAATAATTGTCTTTAGTCTCTCGCTCATACAATTTTGACAGACAGCGATTAAATTGCATTAACTGCTATTTCCATGCATTTATCTTAGTAATTCAATGAAAATGAATGTAAAGAAAATAATAAAACAGCTTGATTCATCATCTGCCTAGCCTTTTCCCAACTACATTGGGGTCGGCTTCCAGTCAAACCGGATTTAATCAATCGCTATTTAATCCCTGTCTGTCAAAATTGTATGAGCGAGAGACTAAAGACAATTATTTTGGATCGGCGGTGTAAGAAAAGGTGCTTTCGATGCAAATTATTTCGTTCAAGCATGTTCCGGCGAACCATGACATCGGCGAATCTTGGTGTCGGCCAACCATTCATTCTATGTAGCGTTATTCGGCGAAACGTGCTGTCGCTGAATAATGGTATCGACTAATAGTTTTTTCGTATTACGGTTCGTCGGTGAACCATGCTTTCTGTAGACAGTTACATCGTTCAAGCGTAATTCGATATACCGTACGGGACTCATCTGTAAGAGATTGTCCTGTGCGAGACCGTCTTTTGTGCATTTGTTTTTATAAACGTTTTTCCTGTACTTGTTATGAGGTGTACAATAAAGTTTATTAAATAAAACAAAGTCATCCACCGCGTTTGTCTGTCTGTTCGCGTGGAACTCAGCCAATTTTAATGTTGTTTTCACCAATGGATAGGGTGGTTCTCGAGGAAAGTTTTAGTTTATAAATTGTCATGCGGGTAAAGCCGCGGGCATCAGCTAGTAATATTATAAAACAAAGTCTTCTGCCACGTCTGTCTGACTGTCTGTCCGCGATAGAATCAGAAACTACTGTACCAATTTTCATGCTGTTTTCACCAATAGATAGAGTGGTTCTCGAGGAAGGTTTGAGTATATAATTTATCGTTCGTTCGTTATATTATAATGAATGCAAAAGTGACTTTATTTAATATCTTTATTATATACTAGCTGATTTCTGCGGCTTTGCCGGCTACTAAATTTACTAAGAAAATCCTTACATAATATTATTATGTAAGGATTTCCTTAGTAAATTTAGTAGGTAGGTACTAAAACACTCAATTTTCTAATCAAATAACCTACCTTTTCAATCGGTTCGATATCGTCAATCGTTCCCAATGGATCTCCTGTATATCTCCCAGGATCGTAAAAATATATTGGAAGGAAAAGAGTTATGGGTGTCGGTTGCGCAGATATTCTTACTCTGCGTCGTATGTCACTGTAATCTTATGGCGAGATAGCAGATTTGTTAGTGATTCAGGCTGAATTTATTGACACAGCCTACATTTTCTATTAAAATTAGTTTCATGGCTTAAAAAAATAAATGTCATCAGAAAATTGCAATCTCCGTAAGTAAGATTGTAAAATGTCGCGTGGAATTGTTAAATATTTTATCTTAATATAACATGGAGAATTGAATTTGGATGGGTTTAATCCCCGGCCACTTCATGTGGGGTGAGCCATTGTCTTAAAATTAACTTTTAATTTGCTGCGCCTGACGAGTGTTGGATACGAATCGAATTTTTCATAATACATCGAAAATTAATTATCAAATAAAAATTTACTACAATCTTACGGAGATTGCTATTTTCAACCGATTTCACAAAAAGGAGGAGGTTCTCGATTCAGTTGTATTGTTTTATATGTTTATTACCTCATTTTTTTTTTTTTTTTAGGGATGGGAAATCATCCAATGACTCCTCCCGCTCTGGGTGTAGCGGGAGGGAGTGTCAGACTAAAACCCATCCATGTTCCTTCATTGCCCTTTGTGTTCCGGAGCCACGGTGTCTCTTACGAATAATCCCGCGACTATTACCTCATAACTCCGTTAATTATGAACCTATTTGAAAAAATTCTTGTTTTATCTGAAAGAATATACTTGTAGAATGGTCCCATTTAAATTTTATCAAAAACTTTTTCAAAGGTGTTGAAGTTTGGACTTTAAATCGAAATAGCTGGAATTCGTTTACTTGCATGATGGTGTTTTGTTATCCAAGTAATCGAAATTGCGTATTTTGCTTTTCTGCGATTTTTCCGGTGACATATACACGGATACACAGTATGGAAGGTAAAACAAAAATCGTTACGGTTAGTTAGTAGCCAGACAATCTGACACCAGTTTTGTCAAGAGGCACCGTGTAACACAGTCGGTGGTTAAGGCCGTACCCTGAGCAAATAACCTTGAGCATTTTTTCCCTCAATAACAGCGCAAGAGATACAATAGCAAAGACGCTCAGAATGTTGAATTTAATCGTTATAAAATCTAATTTTGACGTTTGAAAAAAAAATACTTCTACCAAAATGTTCATAATTAAATTGCCTATCCATTAGTGTAAGTACAAAATCAAAATAATCGTTAGTTTTCGAGAAGTTGCATGTTTTCAGTATTTTTTTCTCATTACTGTGGTTTCGTTGTGAGGAGATTACTTAAACATTATACTCAGTAATAAAAAATAAAATCTACCATTTTGAAGCCAAGATTATGTAGAAATTTAATGTATTTTTTATTAGTTCATATTTCTTTTGTATAAAGAGTAGATAGCTCCAAAAAACTGCACAAAAAACGGCTAGCGCTGCGTTTTGCTCGGGGACGTGCCTTAACTGGTTATGGAGGTCGAATAGACAGCCACTCTACGTAAAAGGAGGACATTTAGTATACTGACGTACCATCTGCTGCACAATCAATCCTTTAAATTGAGAATGTGCCTGTATTGGAAATACCTGAAAACTTTAGTTTTCACCTCAAAGCTCCACTTCAAAATCTAATTTCAGTTCTATGATACTACAATATATTCTTAACATAATTACTTAAAAACATTCTTGTGGCACACAAAAAGTGTGTTTTTGTTGACCAGTGTTATCAAGATGGAATGACAGTTCATTTCGTTATCACTTCACACAAGCCTCAGCAACACTTCGACATGTTTACAGAATCGGCCAGAAGAATTGCACTGCAAGTCTTAGTTTTTAATGTTATGCATTGCGGCCAGATGCGGCAGCAATATGCAGTCTAGCCTAGATAGCCTTGTTTATGGATTAGACCAATATACACCTGTGGACGTTGACGGAGTTATAAATGAACTGCTGAATTTATTGGCACAAGCGAGTGCAACATGTTAGCTTCAAAGCCGATGGCTGTGCATAAGTAATGTTGAGCTGTTTCCCGCTCGACAGCCTCATTTATCTCTGGATTTAATGGTACGGTGTTGCAGTCTGTGTATAGATACAGGATGGTGGTTTAATCACCTGATTATTTAAGGGAATGTTAAGATTACCTTTTAAATTATTTTCCAAAGAACTGCTTCAATGGAAAAGATCCATTGCTGAACATAGACGTCCCCTGCCTTATCATCACCACATCGAAAGGTCCTGTGTTTCTCACTTACATTGAAATTTCGTAGTCCACATCAGATTATTGGGTCATCACATGGTAGTCCGCCAGTGCAAAATAATTCTGAGAAAATGAGCTCGGCCCACTGTCTCTTCAATTCGGAAATTCTTTGAACCATGTCAGTATCTTCCTACTGATCAAATTAAAGTAAGTAGGTACCTATTTGATAAGATGTGTGTGAAAAATACGCATTTTTTTCACATGGATGATGATTTTGATCCATGATCATCTATTATATTATAATGAGGGTATAAATGGACTTCTTTGACTAATACTAAACTATTTTAAATCGACTGAAAAATTCATATTCCCACACTAATATTCAAAGTTAGAGCCAAAAATTATTTTAAACATTCCAGTCCGATTATAGAGTCTAGCCGCTAACCTCAATGCTGTAAAACTTTTGTTCCAACTATAGATAGGTATTTAAAGATAGCTTGACCATTGTTTCAGACAAAACCAAACGCATACTTTAGCTAATAACTAGAAAAGCAGATATTCTGGAACGCTTTGAGAAAATACTTAAGGTGAACACTTTAAAATACTTTTGCGTTGTTAGTTTATCTTTAACACTAAGTTACTGCTTGTGTAATTTTATTTGGTCTATTTAAAACCGTAGTCACGTACGACTATGAAATAAGTATTTATTTAAATTGGACTTAACTTGCATTAATGCATTTATACGTAAGGTTCAGTTGAAAACAGGTATCAGACAACTTCTAGTTGCTTGGCATTATTCTGAACTGGACTTTTTTGGCGCAGCCGAGCGGCACACAATGTCGCTGTTTTAAAGTTGAGATTTTCCTTAGAATATCTCTAAAATAAATTCGTTTAGTAAAATATTCCTCTGTTCCTTTAAACGCACTTCACAGCCCAGTAGTTACAGATAACCCGATGGTTGCTATTTCACCACCAGTAGTACATAGGGATGTTGTTTGCGCGTCTGAAAATAAGAACCAAGGATCTAATTCCTGACATCTCCCCAGCGATCACACAACAGCCCCAGGTAGATGTACGAGCCGGAAGAGATTCATTCGTTGCGCAGAGGCCATTCAAGACGGTCCACCTAATGCGAGAACCAAGCTGTAAAAAAACACCATCCACCACCATCCGACTACTTGCAACCCCATGAACCTCTACCACCTGGGCCTGATCTGCCGAGGCCTATATGGAAAGCACTGAATCGGTTGCGCACCCACGTCTTCATCATCATGCACAGTCCGACTTTGCCCACTGCTGAGTATAGGCCTCTCCTTTCTTGTGTCAATCCCCACGTTCTTGTGCCAGCTTCATCCAGGTTATACCTGAGCTGGCAACAATGCTGTCCGTCCATCTCGCCGCCGGTTGACCAACACTTCTTCTCCAGGTCCTCGGACGCCACTCGGTCACTGCCTTACTCCACCTATCATCACCGCGACTTACCAGATGTCCTGCCCAGCTCTATTTTCGATCCGCAATTCGTTTTCCGATGCAGAAAACCTTCTTAGGATCTCGAAGTTTGGAGCTCGATCTATTAGATGTATGTGTTGTGCTCCATAAATTCAACCTGGCGAAATGGAGTTTCATAGACCCGTCGAATACACAATGTGAAAGTGGTGCTCCTTTTTCAGGACAATAGCCACACGTTGATTTGCTCCAAGTGCTCATGCTCCTGTACTTAGGAGGATTTGATGAATACCACTGGTAAAAAATGTCCACCTACTGGACCCAAAAAAATTAAGCAGACAATCGACTCGAAAAGAACAAGAAGGCAGGTATACCTAGACTTGCCCTATACCTACCCCCACTAATGTCAACCGGGCAATCAGAATTCCAAAATAATGTCAGTCTTCGTGATTCATTGTTTCAAGTAGTCGCGGTGGAACAGAATTTAATATTTCAATGGATTTTCAGCCGCTCATTCATTTCGTAGCTTCAGTGAAAGCATTAATATTAAAGTCAGCCTAGCCTTTTTCTATGTTGGGGTCGGCTTCACGTTTTACCAAATTCTGCTGAATAGTTTTTTACATAGAATACCCTCCACCACCCAGTTACTGGGTAACACGATAACTTTCAGAAAACTGGTTGTCTCAATCTTGGACTACCTCTTCATTATCTTATCTATTCTAACTAGCTAACCCGCGCAGTTTCGTCTGCGTCACATTTTCCATTAATGCTCAGCTCCTATTTGTCTTAGCGTGATGATATATAGCCTATAGCCTTCCTCGATAAATGGGCTATCTAACACTGAAAGAATTTTTCAAATCGGACCAGTAGTTCCTGAGATTACCCCCTACATATAAACTTACAAACAAATGTTACCTCTTTAATATATATCTATATACTAAGTAATAAGTATAAGTATAGATTTGTTTTTTGATATTACTGGTAGGCTTACCTTAGACCACTATCTCACTTGATGGTAAGCGAATATGTGGTCGATGATGGAGCACACTTGCCCAGAAGTAACAAATTAACTCCTGGCTTAAGTACCCCTGACTTAAGAACAGAAGAGCGGGAGGAGAAAGAAATCCAGGTCGCAGCAATTTTTCCATTAACGCTGCTCAAAGTTGTTATCCATACACAGTCATGTATTACATAATAAAATCCCTCTGTGTTGCAATAAAACTGGAATAAATCTCACATGAAATGATTTGCAGGTTATATAGTTTTCCACAAACCAATCGGACAGCTCTCGGATTAATGAAATACATCAATTCCCAGGAAAAGAGTGTAAAAAACGGAAAAAAGAGCTCTGAATACAACATATTATCTGAATAACACATAACATACTTCAATATTTAAATATTGAAGTATGTTATGTGTGTGTAATGCAAAAAAAACTGCATCGAAAATGAATTTTCAATTCACGTTGTATCATCATTTTAGAGAAATGAATCATCCAATTCATCCATTCATCTATTTTAGCATATAATATGTATTTTATTTGTATTAAATATATTATTTGTACATTGTATGGTATCGATAAGATTTTTTTTATTTTTTATTATTTTATTGTTGTACACTTAGGTGTACAACAGTAACACAGTGTAGTCTTTTTAACTCAAAGGTTGACTGGTAGAGAATGCCTTGATGCATTAAGTCCGCCAATGTGCCACTATTGGGCATAAAGTCTAGAGTAACATAACTCTCAAAACAAAATAAATACATTTCTTCAGTGCAGTACAGAGCGGTTTATTATCTACGTGTCTAAAATTTACCACAAATAATAAAAAACGATTGGCGGCGCTAGTGGACGGAATACACAAATCTTGAAAACATATTTTCAAAAATTAACTTCGCTGAGTAGGTATACCTATCCTAACCTTCCTGAGGATACCTCTGAGTATGAGAATGCACGATAGTTTTTGAATTTACGATTATATTTTTTTTTTACTTTCTCGGGTATCTTTTGAGACCCGGTCCTTTGGTAGGCGTACGACGGGCCGAAACCAACTCGCAGAAGCCCCGTTAGACATTTCAAATGTAATGGGGCACCAACCGGCGATTATCCCTGTATGCACTGAAAGTATTCCCAAGGAAAATCCCCGGTTGGAGCAGTACTATTGCAGAATATGGTAACAAAAAATGAAACGCTATGGGTTTGGGTGGCTTAGTGGCCTGATAATCGTTTATTATAGAAGAACTATTGGCCCCTGCCTGACCACTAACAATATACACGGCTTTTAAATGGCAGGGGGTGACTTGCACACTCAATGAATGGGCCCCCGAAAACGGTCGCTAGCACAAAGTGACGTAGCGCCAAGGAGGCAACATAGCCTGAGGTGCTAGAGGAGTGGGGAGGTATACCACGGCTATCAGGACAATCCCGGAAGTGCGGTCAAGATCCCTACCAGCATCTTACTGGATTATACATCCTTCTCCCGAGCACGTGTGATTATATTTATTATTAAATTTGCTAAAAAACTCATTACTAACAACTTATGGCTTAATGTGTATGAAATAAATAAATTTTGGGTCGCGGGTAGCCGATGCATGGATGCGAGACGCACAGGACCGTTTGTTGTGGCGACACTTGGGGTTGGCATATGACGTGTAGTGGATATCTTTCGGCTATGGTGATGATGATGTTGAAATATGTTTTATTTAGGTACCTGTTTATTTATTTAAAACTCCGACGAGTAGATTACCTACATCTACTCACGTCGAATTTTTTTTATATCCATTATTTCATCAAACGTGACAATCAGCGATCGTTACCCGTCCACCAGCTTTTGGTATTTGATAAAATCATTATGCCTTTGAAAACTTTATGTAGCTACGTATTGATTGGTTTGGTTTATTTAATAGGGCTTTGTTGGTAACGTATTTTTGAAATTCAAGAGTGAATCGAGAAAGAAAAATAAACATTGTTTGCAGTTTATTTATATTAACATAAGAATCATTTAATTTTTAAATGATAAAAAATAATATTCTCATTCACCCCGTCTTACGGTACCTCATTTTTCAGAACTGACGTGTAATTAGATCACAGCCTTAGATAGATAGCTATCTAGACTATAGTTATTAGTTAAACTTTTGCTTAAAGTTAGTTTGACGAAAACGAAAACCTAGCAATTAGTACCACCTGGGTAACCGAACAACCTAAATAATCTAATACAAATTAACGATTTTAGTGCTTGATAATTAACAGTATAAAAACATAACAGTAGCACGTGCTGCCATCTATGATTATTTTTAAGACTAACTTATAATTTTTTCAAGTAGACCGGTTTTAGAACATAGTTAGCTATCTATGTAGGCTATTGCTACTGGTTGCGGAATTAGTTCGAAAGAATCACCGCGGTCCAAGAACGCAAAGTGCATTACGAGGAAAACGGATGGGTTTTAGTCAGTAAGAGTCTGACACTCCCTTATTTATTTATTTTATTTAACAATTTATGTACACACATTTAATTAGAAGATAAGAAGAAGGAAATAAAAAATAGGTACAAGGTGATGCTTATTTCTAAAGAAAACTTTTCCAGCATACCTGCGAAAGGAGAGTAGCTGAGTAAAGAGAGATGTAGATATTGTGTGTAAAAGTTATAAATAGCTAAAAAAAACTTTTAATATAACGTAAAATACATAAATAACAAACTAATATATTATATTAAACTAGCTGACCCGTGCAACGTCGTCTGCGTAACATTTTTCATTCCTGCTCCGCTCCTATTGGTCTTAGCGTGATGATATATAACTTGAAAGAATTTTTCAAATCGGACCAGTAGTTCCTGAGATTAGCGCGTTCAACCTAACAAACAAGCAAACAAACAAACTCTTCTTCTGCTTTATAATATTACTAGCTCACCCGCGCAACTTCGTCTGCGTCACATTTTCCATTAATGTTCCGCTCCTATTTGTCTTAGCGTGATGATTAGCCCATTTATCGAGGAAGGCTATAATAGGCTATATCTATTATAGCCTTCCTCGATACTTTATTTTAGTTGATAGACCAGCTTAAAGAGAGGAGGAGGGAGGGAGAGAGGGCGCTACTGTGCTTGATTAAACATTAGCTCCGTGTATCTTAATTACTTAAAAATAGCTAAAACGCTTAAAGTGTGAAAAAAAGTGCATTAAGTTAAAGTTCTGGACAAAAAAGAGTGATGAACGTTGCAGTACTCAAGAAATTCCAAAGAAAAGTTAACAAAAACAAGTGCAAAGTTTTTAAAGACCACCCGTTTCAAATTTGAAGTTTCTGTTTTGAATTTCCAAACAAGAACAAAGCCTCAGCAGTGGAAAGCAAGTAACCTGTAAACCTTCGGCCTCAAAAAAAGGTAGGAAAGATTGAGAAAATAACTTATCTATCGATGTAATTATTCAAAAATTGCAAACTCACCTGACCTACAGTTGAACACAACGCCATCTGTGTTCGACAGGAGAAACTAACTTCAACCAGTACAAGCTCTTCGATCTACGGAATACCTTATTTACACTATTCGTCGCTAGAGGGCATAAAAAGTCACAAAATTGCTTTTCAATCCAGCTATAATAATTAACATTACAAATGGATGCCCTATGCGCCGGATGTAATCAAACACTACACAGAAACGAAAAACTCACCTGTATACTCTGTAAAAACACATACGACTTACAGTGTGCTAATGTGCCTATTGATCGTTTCAAGAACAAAATGACAATACATCACAAAAATGCATGGCATTGTCAAGCTTGTTTGTGCAAAAGACCCAAAACTGGCAACACGAATACCCCTATACGGCAAGAGGATCGTCAGCTATCCCAGCAGCTGCGAACACCTTCAGAAGAAAATGTTACAATCAGGAAAAGAACTATGCATTCTCAAAATTTAACAAACGATTCCGAGGACCTGAGCTTACTAGGTGATACACTTCACACACAAGAAACAAGCGTCCAGGCGGAACTAACGCTGGAGAACTTGAGCGAAATTATAATACTGCGGCTGAAAGAAAATAATAAGTCAATAATAATGGAACTCAAACAGACAATACAAAGCGAAATCAACAAAGCAACAACTAAACTTAGAGCAGATATAGAACAAAAAACCGACGCCTTACTGAAACTGAACGACCAAAGAATAGAAGATATAGGAAAAATCAACAGGAAAATAGCAAATCTGGAAAAAAAACGAAAAACTAAAAAAGGAAATTAAAGATCTATCAACTAGGAATAATTCCTCCAATATAACTTGCACTGAAACTAACTTCAAGAAAATAGTTCTCTACGGATTCGCTGAATTTCACAAAGAACCGGAATACATCCTCCACAGCAGACTGATTGAATTATTTCGCGACACGATGAATGTAGATCTGACAGGTTATATAGAAGACACATTCAGAATAGGAAGAAACAATAGCAGTAATCGGCCATTGGTTATTGAGTTAATAAGTAAGAGGATGACAAAGTACGTTATAGAAAACGGCCATTTTCTCCAGGGTACCCGTTTGTTTATTTCTGAATATTTAGACGAAAATGCACGTAAAGAAAGATATATAATGCGAGAAGAAATGCTTAAGGCGCGAAAAAACGGCTTATTTGCGATAATCAGGAATAACAAATTGTTTGTTGAGGGACAAAGCATTGATATAAAACTTGAAACTAACAGAGCCCAGAATAGCAACAACTATACAAAAGAATCAGAGCGTATCTCACAAGACAACTACAATTTTAACCAAAATCACAACCAAACAAACACTTACAAATAAATGATAACACGACATCTGAACCTAAACAAGTAGCCGACATTTTCAATAACTTCTTTGCATCAATAGGGGAGAGCGACGTCAGATCACCCGGTGGCCGTGAGTCTGACGGCACGTCCGTTCTGAGCCCCACAGAGAATAGCATGTTTCTTAGCCCTATAGACCCTTGGGAAGTAAACAAACTAATTAAACATTTAAAGAATAAAAATAGCTATGGGATAGATGAAATCCCACCTATCTTATTAAGGCAATGCGCAGACGAACTGACGCTACCGTTCTACCTCCTGCTGAACCAATCTTTTGAAGAAGGTGCCTTCCCCGATCTATTGAAAAAGTCACTAATTAAACCAATCCACAAAAAAAAATCAAATTCAGATCCAAACAATTACCGCCCTATAGCTCTCTTACCCACGGCCTCGAAAATTTTTGAAAAGGCCATGTGTGACCGAATATACAATTATTGCGAAAAATACAAAATATTTGACGAATGTCAAAATGGTTTTCGCAAAAACCGCTCAACAACTTTGGCAGTTTACAAATTTGTTCAAGAAGCACTTAATATAGTTAATAATAAAAAATATGCAGTAGGTATATTGCTGGATATGACTAAAGCTTATGACAAAGTCCAATTCAGTATATTACTTGCCAAATTATACGGCATAGGTATTCGTGGAAAAGCTCATGATTGGCTTGTGTCTTACCTAAAGAATAGAGAGCAAACAGTGGAAATTGAATTCTTTGATCACCAGACAAAAGAAATAAAGAAAGTCCGATCAAACAGCAAATCAATTAACGCGTCAATACCCCAAGGAAGTGTAATAGGATGTCTCTTATTTTTAATTTATATCAACGACTTACCTAAAATCATAGAGGGACCATGTGTTCTATTCGCGGATGACATTTCTATATTAGTCTCGTGTCAAAACAATTTAGAACTAAACGAAGAACTTAATTCAATACTCACCAAAATCATCACTTGGATGAACGCACACAACCTTGAAATAAATTACTCCAAGACTAAACTAATTGCTTTTCATCCCCATCAAAAAACACCTTTAAATATAGATTTTACTTTTAATGACGCAAAAATAGAAATAGTTAAAGAATTTACACTACTTGGACTAGATTTGGATACTCATATAAACTGGAAATCTCACATACAAAAACTTAGATCAAAAATTTCAAGATTTTCATTTGCTCTTCGTGAAATAAAAAAAACCACAAATCTTCAAGCAGCGCTCACCACTTACTATGCGTATGCTTATGCATGGCTGAGCTACGGTGTTATCCTTTGGGGAAATAGCACAGATGCTCCATCACTATTTACCATTCAAAAAAAATTAATTAGAATCCTAGCAAATATCGATCAAACAGACAGCTGCAAACTTCACTTCCAAAATTATAATATTTTAACACTCCCCAGTATATACATATTAGAAACTTGCAAATTTGTCCGTAAGTATCAGGAATTTTATACAAAGCGCGAGGACATACAATCACGTTACACACTGCGACACAAATCGAGATTAAACATTCCACATTCGCGGCTAAAAATACATTCCACAAGCCCCTATGTAATGTCCATAAAAATATACAATAAACTACCAGAATTAATCAAAAAAGAAGATAAATTAAACATTTTCACAAATAAACTAAAACAATTTTTAGTACAAAAATGCTACTATAGCATAAATGAATTTTTAAACGACAAGGTATAATTTTTTAGCTGTTTATAACTCCCACCCTCCTACTATGTAAATCTTTTGCTGTGTCCTTAATGACATCCTATTCAATTAATGATAATAAACAATAACATTGTATTCTATTGATGTTAATAAATGAATGACATTCTATTCAATTGATATATAAATGACTTTCACAATAATACATAAATGACATAATTCTCTATTAATATAATAAATAATATACTGTTCTATTAATAATAACAAATAAATATACTATTCTATTGAAGATAATAAATAAAATGACATGGTATTCTATTAATAATAATAATTAAATAATATACAAAGTATTCATCACACAAACACACTAATACCAATGCACAAAATGCAAGCTATTAAACAATAAAACAACCAAACATTTTATTTAATCCAAAAATAAATATGTAGGTAATAATAATATGCATAAAAAATTTGAAAATTTATAAAACATTTATATTGCAAGGAAAGTTATTTAAAGCGCTCTTCCTCTCTCCTAATTATTTAAAGTTTTGCTGTGCCCGACAGGGTCCATAATTTGTTCTATTTATTCTTTTACCACCTGTATGTGTACATTATGGATTGCAATAAACAATTTGAGATTTGAGATTTGAGATTAAAATACTATTTTATATTTCAAATATCGTGATATATTTTCCGTTAGTTTGCATAGAAATGCAATATTCTGAATGTGGTATTTGATATCGGTCACATGTGCAAACTGCTCGGATCTCAGTACATAAAATTATTCAAACTCTGAACGTGGTGAAATATATTCAGAGTGGGAAAAGTCAAGCAGACATGGCACATGCATTAAAAATAAACGACAATTCCCGCTGTTATTTGCATCTTATGTTGCTTCAAACTTAGAGTTTTAAGTAAAACAGTTTTGGGATATTCATCATATATAATAAAGAAAGGATTTTTGGTATACAAATGTAATAAAGTTAAACGAAGCTTAAAACAAAAAGTTTGGTGTCACCGACCCTAAACACCACTAAGACTAAAGTTAAATCCACAATTTAATCATACGTAAGCCTCGGCTTAAACACTAGCCGAACTAAATTGATACTGCGGTTTACAACGCATAAATAATTCTATACCTTAGCGTAATTTAATAAGACAGATTTATATAAATACCTAATTTAGGTTAGTTTAATTGGAGTTAATAGTTTACACGAGGGACTTTTAAGACGTATTAGTTGTTAATAATAAAAAAGGAACTACCGTTGGATGAAATTTAAGAAGTTTGAAACTTATCGAAAAGAATCGTTTTCAAAAGCTGTTCAATTAGATGAATCTTAGTAGCGACTTTATTTTTGCGTGTTCTTATTGTTTTCATGCGATTTTTTACTAAGGAGGGCATTTAAATAACAAATACTGGCTAAAATCATCATTTAAAATAACCAGGTAACCTACAATGTACAAAACTTTGATAAAATCTGTCTTTTTTAAACACTACATAGTATCACAATCAATCTAAATAGTGACTATATTATAGAAAACAAGTGCTTAAACATTCAATTCTAATAACAGTTAAGAATATAGGTGGAAATTTTTAAGCGTTGATTAGTTTAACGAGGGATTAAATACACTACATAGTGTAAACAACGCTTTAGGCATAAAATGCAGAATTTGGCAGTGTTTACAAAACTAATTACTTTTGCATCTGAGATCAATTCTATTCCTGCCTTAAACATTTAAGCCATATTTACAGTAAAAAAAAGTTGAAGGAATAAATTAGAGTTACATATTTATAATCATAATTATTTACTATATAAAAAAAACCTAAAAAAAATGGTCGCTTTACAGGTTTGTGAAACAATTGTAAAACATGTTTATTCTTCTAATATTTTTCTGGCTTTAGTACAAAAATAGCTCTAAAATGAATTTCACAAAACTGTGTGTTCGATTTTCTTGGTTAATGATAAAATAAGTAGAGGCTTACTTCAAAGAGAGATTTAAAAATGTTCAGTACGCTGATTTGATATCTCATACTTTTTGACCTCATAATCTAGATATTCAGTAACCAGGCCAAGACGCCATTCAGTGCCTCTTAATGAAAACCCGAAGCTCTCCAATTAATTTAGTTTCTATAGACAACTTTCACATTATGCGATTAAAAGCAGTTCCTAACTTCGGTCTTTGGAACTCAGCAGATGTTTTAAAAAGTTATGAAGGCTAACTTCTGAAAATTTAGGTTACCAGGATTTTGGAAACATAAAATATAAGTTTGCTACAGTCTAGGAGTATTTAAATTACTTTTAGGCAAACAGGGTTGCGGAAAGAGTTACCTCGTCCCTGGAACGCAAAGGGCGTTGGGAGGAACACGGATGGGTTTTAGCCAGTAAAAGTCTGACACTCAGTTCCGCTCCATCTACAGCGGAAGGAGTCATTTGTTGATTACCCATTCTTGAAAAAAAAAAACACAGGCAAGGTCGACCACATCTCAAAAAAAAAACAGCAAGGCCAAAACTACTGGTCGTATGGATTGGATCGTTCGGTTCTTTTCAAAATTACCTGAATGGTGCCGATAAATGCGTCATGTTCGTGAACGGGCGCCGTCAGTTGAGACTGGTACCACTGGCTTATTTTGATCTTTATATTTTAAATTCTTGTAATAAGTTATTTTTCTTTGCATTGTTCTCACATGAAGAAGCAACAAGTATATGTAACTAAGAATTTTATTAAACATAATATGATTTAAAACAGTGTCCGTGGAGTTTCTTGCAAGTTCTTCTCCATAGAGATCTACGCTTTGGAACGTGCACATAGCTATGTTTATGCGGCTTGACATTTCAAAAGTGCCTGCAATGTTTTATTGGAAATAAATGCTTTATATCTTGAATCTGAATCGTAGAAAGCTGAAATTTGGCCTGTTGGTTCGGGGAAGCACTAAGGATTTCCAGAAAATTTTACAGAAATGGAAAAACACGGGATATGCGCGTACAAAGTCCGGGCAAAAACGAGTCTATAATAAACACTGAAAATGTAATACCAAAAGGATGTGACTTTAGATAAATACTTTTAAGACAATACATTAGCGAAATATCCGTAACTATTTATAGGTAATAAATACTCTCTCTCGTTAGACGAGACACAGGTGTAGGTTCTTTACCTCATTTAGCTGTAAGGGTATAAGATCCTAATGCGATAAGGAAGCTTATCGTTTTCATCGGGCACTGTGCCAATCTTGAGTTATAAGTTGAGATGTATTTTCTAGTGAATTTTGTATTGCTTTTAGCTTGAGAAGAGGGATATTAACCGATTAATTAATATAGTTTTTAACTTCCTGGCTTTTATTATTAGCAAACCCATCAGGTTTGCTCTTGAATCTAGTTTTGGTCAGAGATGACAGAGGCAATATCTACGATGGAGCGAGCTTACCCAAAGGAGCCTTTTCACTCTAACTTTGAAGAGATTAGGGTTGTAAGCGTTCGGAAACGCATACGCAGGTAGAAAGTTCCACTCCTTTGCTGTGCGCATTTTAAAAGACGTTTGGAAACTTAGTGCTTACTTTTATAATTCATTCCCAAATTATTATCATTATTTTGCAAATTGCTGCATTTGTTCCCCATGGATGTTGATCAAATTTAGCAAGCGCCAACAATAGCAAAACATGATGACCTCAAGTGAGATACTGGTCCAGTATCTCACTTGACGGTTTGTGAAGATGTGGTTGACAAATATGCATTGTGCATACTCAGTAGAAAGCACATCGACTCATAAATGCAAGACCGACCAGTTTTCTGCCATCAGGTTTTCAGATTCCACCTTTTTTTGACTAAACTTTCCCCAGTTTTGACTAAACTTTCCCCAGTTTTGACTAAACTTTCCCCAGTTTTTGTCAAAAAGTAGACTCGAACGTTTAAGGTGCCTCTCCATTGAGCAAGCAACAGAGTAATTTTAACCAATGAAATTGCATAAAATCTCCATACCACGTGAGGTTAATATTTTCCGTATTTCCTTTTTGCTCGCAATAGACAAGCACCCTTAGACTCGTAGCGCTATCTTGTAAAACTCAGCGTGAAAACTTAGCTGGATACTAACTTACAGGCTACTTCTGGGAAAGCTCGTTCCAGCGTAGACTTTGTCTCTGTCATCTCAGACCTAGACTAGAGACTGAGTGAGTTGAGTCTATCAAATCAAGTTGGAATGTCAGTTCGCTTTAAGCATACTCCACCTAAATTTTAGTAGACGGTGTGGTGTTTGCTGAATAGATCCAATGATGAACCAACGATTTGCCCGATCTTATACAGTTGATCAACGAAGCATTCTTCACACCCCTAAAAAATAGCATCAAAACACCAAAAATAGTCCTTTTAAAAAAGTCCAACCCGTTAGGTTTTCTGTTCAGTACATTAGCCAATAGTAGTCGACTGCGTTCCGATTCACGCATCGATTGGTGGGGCGCGGCGATGCGTTCCAACATCCATTGTTAGATCACTCAACTAAAACGGAACGTAACGTGAGGGAAAGATTGATTCATGGGCTGTGTAAATTGTTATTATTATGCATGTAAGGGGACGTTTTGAATAGGTGAAGGTTAGGTATTCAATGTAAACGGAAAATATCGTATTGTAGATGTAAAAACTATTTTTGCGACCAATTTTGAAAGCTGTTTTGTTCTTGACACATATGAAACATAATGTTTCTATCTAGGTAATCGTGGTGATTAGTGACTCCTGAAAAGTATTTGAGTGTCATCGTAAATATCAAAGCCCCCAAAATACTCTCAACTAATTAAATTAAACAATGCAACTGCCATGGTCATTGTCTATGTACAACTTTTAGGTGCCTGGTATGGGTAAGGTATAAGTCGCCATGGTACTTGCATGAATTCTTAATCAAAATTTTTTTGCTAAATAAAAACCTATCATAATTTGACGATACATACAAATCAAAATTTGTATGTATCAATCGGTGTAACGCTGAGTTTGGCTTTGATACAAATATCAGAACCAAAAGCAGCGTTACACCGATTGATTTTCTTTCACTCCCCTTGATCGAACGATCTACATTATGCTCTACACATAATGCTCTTACAAACATTTATTTGACGTATTGGCTAAATATTCACGGGCTATTAGCTGCCGTGTCGAAATGCTGCCACGCGTGAAACAGATTTTTTAGGATTCTGCAGCCAAACGCAAAATCGGAATTCATATAATTTCGTCCTGTACCTCTGACCTGATATCTGGGAGAAATATTATAATGCTGCATTATTTTGATATTTGAAAGGTAAATCAATTCTGTAAAGCACACTGGTGTACTTAGTATTATTAGCAAAATATGTAGGGTGGCCGCCTACATGTAACCGGGAGTCGAAATTAATAGGATCACAAAATTTAAAAGATTATGATGATTCCATCATCGGACAACAAGACGTACGGCGATGAGCCACTGGTTCATGGTGGACATCCCACCCATACGCACAAATCGTTTTGGGAACACATTAAATTGTGCATACAGCTAAGGAGTGGAATTCTCTACCTGAATCTGTGTTTTCTGATAACTACAACCTGGGAGTATATAAATCAAGAGTGAATAGGTTACTTCTAGGCAAGCGTGCTCCATCTGAGAACGCATTATCGCTTACTAGGTAAGATGGTGGTCAAACGTGTGCCTATCAATAGTAAAAAAAAAATAGTAACATCACAGTACAAAAAAACAAAACTATTTTAGTTTTTTTTTTTTGTAATACTTTGCGAAATGCCATGAAATATAATCTTATTCTTGCTTGCAATTCATTATGTACATGCGTTACTAAATAAAATGAATCAATTCGAATGCGGAACCCCTAACCGTTTATAGTCCGACACACACTTGGCTGGAATTTTTTAGACACGAGTCACACTCTCCGTGCGTGAATTGGAGCGCTTCAGCAAGCACCAATTATTTTAAGCGACGTCGCTTAGATATTTTATAGCAGAATAAAAAGGAAGTGTATATTTTCGTGGTTTGAAAACTTCCGTGAAAATTTGTGCGTGGCTTTTTGTACATTTCCGTACATTCTGTTTTTGTTTATTTTGAAAACGTGACGATGTTTTTTTTAAATCAAAATCGTAAAATATTTTTAAATGTACCGGTACGGATGTTTGGAATTTCTTGTTTATTTACAGGGAACATCAACATGGTTTTGTTGACAAAATCAGGCTCGTCAGGTTTTTATTGCAACTGGCAGTTTTTAAGTTTATGTTTTTTAAACTGATAGATTCATTTTTACAAGTGTTTTATAAAACACTTTAGTTCTCGTTTAACTGAAATAGATTCAGTATTTATGTCATTTAAAATACTGTTTAGACTGCACATTTTGCGGTTGTGGAGAGTTTTGGCGTTTAAAAAGCCTCGACCTCCACACATCCGAGGGATGTACAGTCTCATCACCGACGATCGTGGGTGATGCATCCGGTTTGCGGTCAACAGTGTACGGACCCTCCTATCCAGGGCGTCGAGTTCGGGTGAGTCCATTTGAGTATGCCAAAAGAGTACGTTAAAACCGGCATGACCCAACCATTCAAGGCGCGTACCTTATTTCCGCCTGACAAAAGGCTATTCAAAACCTTCTTCAGGCGGCCAAAGAAGCGCTCCTTCAACGATTGCTTCATGCTGGCAACATCAATGCCCAACGCTTCCAACATACCCAAATACTTGTAGGTTTCGAATGAGCTAAGGGATCTAACCGTATGGAATCCGAGAATTGAATTCCCTCAGGTTCCATAGTTAGAGACAAGCTGATGATGACACATATGGTACGACAATTTTACAAACATGGTTTGTCACGGCGTATTATTTGTTATCGTGAAAAAACAAACGAGAAATAATATTTTATTTGATAGGGCCTAGTCCGCGTTGTTTAACGTACTCGATCGCGTTAACGTGAACGTTTCATGTCAAATCGTATGGAAAAAAAAGCTTTTTCTATACGATTGCAGTATTAGATTTACAAAAACACTGCGCCTGCGGTGTGATTCTGTAGACCTCACTGTATCCGCTAAGGTGAAGTGGACATAAGGTGAGTTCTCAACCCATACAAACCCTAGTTTATCACGTGTGATTCGAGTTACAGTTGTATCATTTAATTCTACCATTGCACGTGTAGGCAGGCACACTAATGTCATTCTTCGAGACTCATGTAGCTAGGTCACTTATTAATGCTTGAGTGTGGTTATCAGTGTGCTACCTAACAAGCGATAAGGAAATAATATTTTTATTATGTCTGATGTGTTCCTTAATTGTGAGGAGCTCGTGGCTAATAACAGCCGCTTGGGTCGATTTTTAAGGTAATGCTTGCCAAGGTTGATATGTGAGTGCCATCTTAACATACCGAGATTCCTCCGTGCCTCGGAAAGCACGTTAAGCCGTTGGTCCCGGCTGTCATTTGTAGTTCTCTGGCAGTGGTTACGGATTGTCAGAAGTCAATAAATCTGACTCCAGTCTTGCCAAAAAGTACCGTATTACCCAGTTAATTAATGGGTTGCGGAGGTTTGGTAGGCAGCCGCTCCACGTAAAACAATGGTATTCAGCTGAATCCGGTTTAACTGGAAGCCAGCCCCAATATACTTGGGAAAAGGTTAGGCAGATGTTGTGTCATGTGTTAATTACTTTGCACACTGTTGTATAAATTCAAGTTCTTATAACGTAACAGGCAGATGTGTTGCTGGAGAGTTGGCACCACTTCTTCTCCACAGCAACAGAAGTGGTGACGGGCGGGCGTTTTGGGGGACTGTCTTTTGTAAAACTTGACGTTCAGAAAGTGCTGACTCTCAGCCTAATTTCTATAAATGATTTTTGAATTTTAATTTTGAAAACAAGATGGAATGACAGTTCACTTTGTGCTCACTCTACCGTAGTCTACACAGTTAGATGATGACAGAGTAGACCAGCTGGTTTGTCTCGTTCTTCAAATTTAGTAGTGAGTTAGATTATCAAAAAATATTTGAAATTATTTGAAGTTAGGACGCTTTTAAAATTTTTAAAATTCTCATTACGTCACGCCGTGGCATAATTTTTAGCGGGTTGAGACGTCACGAGCTCTCGAATTTTCATTGATTTATAAAAACAAAAAATATGTGTCCATTATTTTCAATACTTTAACTGTCGGACTAAATAATTTGTGGATGATGGAAAGTAGCCTATTATGCCATTAAATTACAACAACCGTAAAAAAAATATAGCACAAGCCTGAAATTCTATTTCTAACCCCAGTGACTAAATATAATAATGTAATATTTTGTTATTTTTCACAGAAATCACGTAACTTCGCATGTTGTTAGACCGTTCTGGTTTCATACTAAATAATTATGGTCGCTATTTCCAGCATGATTTCTGTTTTAATTACATGTACACGGATCTTAATGTTTGCGACCCCTGTAAAGTAGATAATAGAAGCTTTATGAGCGTTTTATGATACATTGAGTCATGGACGCATTAGTAAGGACTTTTGTAGACATGCTACTTTTTGTAGCGGTATCATCATCTGCCTAGCCTTTTCCCAACTATACTGGAGTCGGCTTTCAGTCAAACCGGATTCAACTGAATACCAGTATTTTACGTGGAGCGGCTGTCTACCAAACCTCCACATCCCATCAACTGGGAAACGCAGTAATTTTTGGCAAGATTGGTGTCAGATTGTGTGGCTCTACAAATGACAGCTGGGACCATGTTTTCCGAGGCACGGAGGGGTCTCGATTTGTTAAGATGGTCATCCATACACAGATCGACCTCGGCATGCGATGCTTAACCTTGATCATCGACCCGAGTTACTGTTAATATTAAGGAACGAGCTTTTGCACTTTTAGTAGCGGTATGATCATCGAATTAGATGCTTTTGGAAATTTTGATACAGCGACCAATGGAGCAGTCTCAAAAACGTGCTATAGCAATAACTCAAATGTTATGACTTTGATTTTAGTTTGAAACTTTGATTTCTGTCTAATTCACTGTGAAATCATAACTTTATTTAATGGAGATTTTACCGTTTCGTCAAAACGATTACAACAGAATTTGACTATGCAAACAAATTTTAGCAACCTATTTTATACCATTGCAATTTTTGGAATAATTTTAGGTAAATCGCTATTTAAATGCGAACGTCGAAACGTCGTTAAAACGCGAGAAAGCATTGTTTCAGTCGCAAAATAGCCGCATCAAAAAGTAGCGAGTCTGCGAACGCCCTGAGATAAGGACAGGCTGAGAGAATAATATGACAGTCACAAAGTCGTCACGGGTAGTTAGGGTCCCTTATCTTAGGGCTACTCGTTTTAATAGGCTAGTTTCCACATCCACAAATTGCAAAACTATTTAGTCCGTCAGTTAGAGTATTGAAAAATAATGGACACGTATTTTTTGTTTTTGTAAATCAATGAATATTGACAAAGATATAACGCATCAAAACTCGGAAGTGGGGGCTCGTGACGTCACAACCCGATAAAAATTATGCCACAGCGTGACGTATTGTGAATTTTAAAAGCGTGGTAACTTAGTCAATTTTGGTTCCCGTAAGAAAAGAAAAAATACGGGTCAAATATTTTTTGATAATCCAACTGACGGACTAATTAGATTTTTTCAGGACACAAGCCTATTGGGTCGGGAGTGGTACCTACTTTTTTATTTGATTTAGAACAGTTTTGGAGCTTGTTGTTCATTCAAGTCTCTGGCTATTTTTGATCAAACCAAACGGATATGTAGTAAAAAATTTAAACAAATGCTTTGTCTGAACGATAGGAAGGCAGACAATTCCAAATGTAAGCAAAATCTGTAGGTGATGTTGAAATTCGTCAGCAAAATCGACTGTTAAAAGTCTAAGCTTATGCGCGCACTGGTGACTTTTGTCCCCGTGACAGTACTTGTCTCTCTTTCGCAATCGTCAAATGCTACAGAGAGATATATTCTTTCACGGTGACAAAAGTCACCAGTGTGCGCCTTTACCAAGACAGCAGTTCTTAACCTTTTTGTCTGGCGACGCAAAGCAATTATATATCTGAAACTCGCGACCCTAACATTTTAAATATCCTCTTGTGATAGTAAAATAATAAGATAAAAGCACGTAGTTAATAAAAAAACTTATAAGGGTGAATAAAACGAGAAAGTAGGTAAGAAAATCTTGCTACACACAAAAAAGTAGTTGGTAATAGTAGCAAGGTCATTTCAGCTTCATTGCTACGAGTAAGAATACGCGTTCCAGAAAATTCTGCCCAAAATTTCGTGAGACACATTTTGACAAAACTTCGTTTTATTACTCCATCAATCATCATGGGGGCCGAGTCACCCGCGTCCGTAGGAGAATACCCTTCAGCGAATCCCTACACGTGGTCCCCGGGTGGTGCTAAACAGGTGACACTAACCGCCTCCGTGGTCTAGTGGTTAAACCACCTGATTCAGACCCAGAGGTCACGGGTCCGATTCCCAGCGGGGGCAAATTTTTTGCTCGGTTTAGTTGGTGGTAGGACTTGTTCTAAGTCCGCCTGGTAAGCTACCACCATCATGTCTAAGTCTGTCGCCATAACAACAATGTTAACAGCATTGTTGTGTTCCGGCAGTTAGAGGTATGATAGCCAGTTCCTCTGTTTAAGAGGGTTCTGGGTGAAACTCGCTTTCATCTTCGGCCTAATCATCACTTTCCATCAGGTAAGATTTGGGCCAAGAGTTTCCCCGTTTTGTATAAAAAAAAAAAAATCAAGAGTGATGGAGTACTAAAACGAAGTTTTGTATTGAAAATTCTAGAATTCCTTGATTTGCAGAGGCAATTCAAGGAATTCTTATTGTAATCTCGTGACCCATCCCAATACCGCCCGCGACCCGAGGTTAAGAAACACAAGTCTAAAACGTACCAAAATGTCACATGACCCTGTTTGTTGTGTTGCTGGGGAGTTTGTTGGCCACTTCTTCTCCACAGCTAAAACACTAGGAAGTGGTGACGGGAGGGCGTTTTGTGGAACTGTCTTTTGTAGAACTTGACGTTCAAAAAGTGCTGGCTCTCAGCCTAATTTGAATAAATGACTTTTGAATTTTAGAAGCCGATTAAAAAAAAAATACAACAATTCTAGTAAAATCAAAAACCGAGAGTTTTCTATCAAATCAGCATGCGACATTTTTTTTCTACATGAAAGGTCAGCAACTCAGTTCTTAATAACAATTAGTAGCAAACGATATCGGGTATGATAGATTTTTATAATAAAGGACGTTTAAGTAGAATTTATACGTTAGTAATACAACTATTTCAAGTAGACTGAATTTTTATGATCTTATCGATGTTCGAGCTGGTTTTTCTCTAGAAAGAATATAACGTAATAAAAACTAATTGAAATAGTTGTGAAACTGAGTCTTTAGAATAAACAGAGTTCTAAGAAAATAGGAAATTCTAGCACTATGCAGTATTTACAATAATTTTAACAATTATCTCCACTAAGTATTTCTGTAATATCAAATTCCTATATATTTAATTCTACATGCTTATTGCCATCAAATGGACAATTTGAGCAACTATTTATTAATCCAAAACTATTATTTCTAAGCCATTTACTAAAACATTAAATCATAATATTTCACGGGGTCCAAGTGCACCCCTATCAATTCCAAGGGTTATATATATTTAGGGTACAAATTGACCCCATAAAATATTAACACTATAAAATAATGTCAGATTATTGCTATGTCACTGATAATACCATAATAATTTATATGCTAAATATTTGACTAGATATTGCACCCGTACTACGAACTTGCGACACATTGCAAAGCGCATTTCTGAACAGAATCTTACACATTATGCCCAGACACATTGCGATTTTAAATCGCATATTTTCTCCAAATTTTAGAACTATCACTTTACCTAGAGAAGGACTATCAAGTGTTACCACAATATGAATACTACCTATTACAAGATTATTATTAACACAAATCTGGAAACATTGATGAAAAATATTTAATAATTTCTCGAAATTGTCAGCAATTAAAAATATAAATGAATAATAGAATTGAAAAAAAAAAACACAGTTTAAGTCACTTTGACCAACTGTACAAAGTAATAAAAATAAATAAATCTGTAGTTATACATGCATTATCAATTAAAAGATGTTACACAAATTCACAACTAATAAAAGTTCTTAAACAAAGCCTTACAAAATATGGCGCAAACAGACATTCATAAAAACTTAGTTAAAACTGTCGATTATTTTTACAATATTACTAAAGCAAAACATACTTTTATCGCTCATATTTCCCAGAATTTTTCGTACATACAACCCATTTGGGACAAAAATTTCCGTCGACCAACTTTCCAAATACAAAAAACTTATTCGACGCGCTTGAATAAAAGCTTACATACAAAATTTTTGCAGTATTCGATGCTCTATTCTACACACTACACACATATCGTTCGTACGATTCTGCGACTGCGATTTTTAGTCGCATCTCTGTAATTACTACACAAACTGTGCCGTCCCTGTATCTTTCCAGCAGCTGAAGCAACAAGGCAGTGCACACATGAGCGTATTTTTGAATGCGTCTCGGAAATCGCGGTTAAAATACGCATAAATGAGCGGGTTGAGCGCAGAGTTGAAGTAGCCGATCCAGAATAGGACGCCGACAACGACTGATGGTGTTTCGCACGGCTCGCCACACAGGTTTGTTGTGACGTACCTGCAGAAGAATACACTTTTTAATTATCAAAACACAGGGTTCGGGTTGAATCATAGAATGTGTACCTAATTAATGTGTCCGTTGTTATATTATGAGTGATATCTTGAAACAGTGACACGCGCTTTCTGTCAACAAACTGCCTCCGTGGTCTAGTGGTTTAGGCGCTTGCCTTGTCGTGGGTTCTTTATATTTTTTTTTTTTACAGTTTTTTCCCCGATGTGGTGGTCGGAGGCTTATTTATCTATTTTGGTTGTTAATTTTATTTTGATGTGTAGTTAATTCTTTACAATTAATTTGTTGTCAATATTCCGTTTCACTATACTTGTTTCACTATACTTGTCATGGGTTCGATTCCGACGGGAAGCAAACTTTATAAAGTTGTCTTTCGGTTTGTCTTGGACATTGCAGGCTTGAATCACCTGATTGTCTGACAGAAAGATGATTCCGTACTTCAGCAGGCACATATATGAGCCGGTGCTCCTAGCCGCCAAATTGTGGTCATTAAACCATGTCAGAGGCGCTTGAGACGGTTTAGAAACTCTGACACTAGGGTGTGGATGTCGTTAGACCTTATTGCCAACACGATAAGAAGAAATCTCTCAACAAACAACATATGGAAAAGCCCTTTTGTAAACTAGCAACTTGGACATAAATTAAAGGTCGCTCAGCGAGCTATGGAACGGGCTATGCTTGGGGTCTCTTTTTTTTTTTTTTTTTTTTTAGGGATGGGTAATCATCCAATGACTCCTCCCGCTCTGGGTGTAGCGGGAGGGAGTGTCAGACTTCTACTGACTAAAACCCATCCATGTTCCTTCATTGCCCTTTGTGTTCCGGAGCCGCGGTGTCTCTTGCGAATAATCCCGCGACTCCGGCAGGCGTCGGCCCTTTCGGGCCCCTCTGTGTTGCTGACTCTCTTTGAGGCGCGCGTGGAACACTAACACGCCGTCGACACGGCCTGTCGTCACTAGATGGACGGACGGCGAGCCACCCATAGCTCGCCGTCCGCAGGCCCGCGCCTACGGTGGCCGGAGGTCACCAGGTGGCCCCTGACGCCCGCGGCGTCCACCACGGCGGCCGGGACGAGAGGGTCTCCTCTCCCGCTCCGCCACCTCCTTTGCTAGCATGACTGCTTCGCAGAAGGAGGCAACGGCGTCCCATTCCGTCTCGCTCCGGACCATGGCTTGGACCAGGGCCGGACGCGAGAGGTCGCCGCCAATCGCCGTTTCGAGGACACGGCGGTGCGCCGCCCAAGCGGGGCACACCTGCACAGTGTGCTCTACCGTGTCCTCCGGTCGATCCTCGCAGTGGTGACACCCGGGCGTTTCCTCCCGCCGAATTTGGTGCAGGAACCTCCCGAAACATCCATGTCCGGTGAGGACCTGCGTCAGGCGGAAGGTGAGGACGCCGTGGCGCCTCTCAAGCCACTCCTCAAAGAGGGGACTTATCGCCGCTATTGTGGCGTGCCCTGGTTGTGGCGTGCCCTGAACTTGGGGTCTCTTTGAGAGATCGAATCCAAAACGAAATGATCCGACGAAGAATCAAAGTTGTGGACATAGCTCACAGAATAAAGCCTGGCATAATGCTAAGTACACACACCTAATAGTACAGTGGTCTGCTATGTTCTTTTGCTTTTTAAAAATGAACATTAGTTTCCGGATCCTTGCAGAGACAGCATCTATTTGTTTGGTCCAGGACAATTGGTAGTCTATCAAGACGCCAAGGTATTTAATATTGTCAACTTGTTCTATCTCGACACATTGGCATATATCACTGTTAGGATTCATGCAGGAGTGGAGTTTGACATGGAGTGGATTTTCACTCTCATAGCGCTTGGCTGTTTTGAATGCTATGTATTTAGTCTTGCTAGCATTTAGGGTGAGTAAGTTTCGCTGCAGCCAGTGCATTACTCGAGCCAGACCCCTCTGAGCTGCATCAAAGACCCCAGGCCAAGTTTTACTATGGAATAAGATAGCGGTGTCATCCGCGAAAGTAAGCACTTTTGCATTATCTATTGCTAGATCACAGAGGTCGTTGATGTAGACGAGTTCTTGAGCTGGACCTCAGGCTGGATGAAGCGACGATCTTCGTAAGGTAACAGCTAGATGAGAGTTGCCTGTGATCGAGCCAAATGACGTATACTTGGAGAGGCTTATATCCAGCAGTGGACCAGGCTGATGATGATACTAGCAACTTGCCCTAAAAATAAAGTTAAAATCCCGATGAGGCTGGTAAAACAAAATAAAGGCTAAAGCTCAGCAGTGGACAAAGTCGGGTTGAAAATGATGACGACTCAGCTTTGCACGGGTGTCAACTATTCATATTTCTCGTTTATTGATATTTCCATTGGTTGAAAAAGTATCAATTGTTTGTTTATAATTTAGAGAAATAAGTTGACTGATAACTCCAATAATAATAAGTGTTATAATTTAATAATCAAGCTGACCTAACCCTTGAAGCATGCTATTTTATTTTAATTATTTAATTAAACAACTTTACAATACACTTACCAAAGAAAAAACGGAAGCCAGCACAACAAAAACGCGCCGACTATAATGCCAAGTGTGCGCGCAGCCTTGTGCTCCGCTCGCCACGACTTGCCGGCTGCTCGTAGCGATGCACCTGTCAACAATAAGATATTGATATAAAATACAAATAATTCAAAGCAAACCGGCCAAGAGTGAGCCGGACTCTCAGACGAAGGATTCTGTACCATAAACCATAAAAAACACGTTTATTGTATTCACATACAAGAAAATGTTTTATTTTCCCCCATTTTAGGTATTTTATTTTGTTGTGAAAATACACAATCTGTGAAAATTTCAATAATCTACCTATAACAGTTTTTTTTTTTAGGGATGCGAAATTATCAAATGACTTCCCTTGTGTCAGACTTCTACTGACTAAAACTCATCCATGTTCCTTCATTGCCCTTTGTGTTCCGGAGCCACGGTATCTCTTTCGAAAAGTCCCGCGACTCCGGCAGGACCTATAACAGTTCTTGAGATACAGCTTGCTGACAGATGTGCAGTGGAGGCTCAGTAATAGGGTTCCATTGGTAACTAACCGGGTACGGAACCCTAAAAAGTGTAATGAAAAACTCCTAGTATACGAAAAAACTTTGGTTTACAATACCAGATAAGGGATGCATACATTTATATGTGTCCCTAACAAATATTTCATTCGTACGTTTGAAGTAGCACCTGCGGCCTGTGAGAAAAGCTAAAGGCTTAACAAAAGATTTAGGTCTTCGGAATCTTTTTGTTAAATATCCGCTTTATTTGCTGTTCATGGAATTTGGTGTTGTATTAGTCAATCGTCGTAATGTATGGATCAGAATGTTGGGCTGTGAAAAATGGATGAAAATAGATTGCATGTGGCGGAGATGAGAATGTTGAGACGGATGTGTGGAGTAACAAGAATGGATAAAGTGAGAAATGGCTACATTAGAGATACCTAGTTCAAAAGTGGCGCCAGAGACGGAAAAGTGAAAAGGGAACCGCTTGACTTGGTATGGTCATGTGAAGAGGAGGGAGGACACGCATGTAACTAAAAGAGCAATGAATATAAATGTGGATGGATGGATAGGAAGGCCAAAGAAAAGATGGATGGATTGTGTGAGGAGCGATATGAAAGAAAAAGGAGTTAGTGAAAGTTTGACGGCTGATAGGGCAGAGTGGAAGAAAAAAACGTGTTGCGCCGAACCCAAGTAAAATGGGATAAGGGCAGGAAGATGATGATTTGTCAATCCTAATGTTTAAAACTCTTCCGTTACTAAGTGAGTAAGTGACTGACAGACAACTCACAGCCGAAACTACTGGACGTAGGAGCTGAAATTTAGCATGTGTGCATGTGTAGGGGAGTACTAAAAGTTTGTTTCCCGAAATTTCTATGGGAACGAGAAATAACACTGCATTGTTGTGTTCCGTCAGTTAGAGTTATGATAGCCAGTTCCTCTGTGTAAGAGGATTCCGGGTGAAACTCGCTTCCATCTTCGGCCTAATCATCACTTTCCATCAGGTGAGATTTGGGCCAAGAGTTTCCCCGTTCTGTATTTAAAAAAAAAAACGGGATATGCGTGAACGTGATCGCGACCTTCTTAGACCCAAAACAAAAGGCAAGATTGAGACTCAAAGAGAGTCAGCACACATAGGGGCCTGAAAGGGCCGACGCCTGCCGGAGCTGCGGGACTATTCGAAAGAGATACCGCGGCTCCGGAACACAAAGGGCAATGAAGGAACATGGATGGGTTTTAGTCAGTAAAAGTCTAACACTCCCTCCCGCTCCGCCCAGAGCGGGAGAAGTCATTTGATGATTTCCCAAAAAAAAGGGTACTACCCCACCCATCAACTTGCTACCACTAGACCAAAGTTCCATTACCTAGTACCCGACTGCCCCAGTAGGAGTGTAATGTTTTTATGAAAAAAAAAAAGACGCTAACATGGAAAACTCATTACGTATGCAACGTTTCTTACGAGTTCTGAACTCGCAACAGGTGGTCTTACAGAAAACTTGCAAAGTTTTCTTGTTTCTTCAAGATAATATTGCAGACTCGTCTTGGAAAGAAAAGTTTGCTATTACGTACGACTGTGTCGGAATGGCGGATTTGGGGATTGGAGGATTATTATGAAGAGCAGAAGCGTCATCTATAACAAATATGAGGGGAGAATTGTAAAGATTATAAGAGAAAGTTTTGATTAACCACTAGCTTTTGTTTGCGGCTTGGCATGCATTTATGAAATCAATTATTATTTAATTTTTTTGTTAATGTACTGGTGTAAATAGTTGTTGGTTAACATAAATAAAATAAATAAACTCATTCGCAAAAAAGTAACCACTAACCGTCTCCAAAGTCCTCTCTCGAAAATTCATCAAAATCGGATAAAAGTCATCATCATCTGCTTAGCCGTTTCCAAATTATGTTGGGGCCGGCTTCCAGCAAAATACCAGTATTTTACGTGGAGTGGCTACCTACCAGACCTCCACAACCCACTAACTGGGTAACACGGTACTTCTTTCTTGGCAAGACTGGAGTCAGATTTACAGGCTTCTAATTGTCTGTAACGACTGCAAAAGATCTACAAATGACAGCCGGGACCTACGGCTTAGTGTGCTTTCCAAGGCACGGAAGAAACTCGGTATCTTAAGATGGTCACCCATCCACAGACTAACCTTGGCAAGTGCTGCTTAACCTTAAAGATCTACCCTTGCGGCTGTTATTGTTTAGCTACGAGCTCTTCTCCAAAATCGGTTAAGAGTATTCGAGTCTAAATCTTTTAATCAGTTTTGATGAATTTCAGACAGTAAAAAAAACACAAAAATTAGCTCACTTTCGCCGTTTTATTACTGATGATTGGTTCTATTCTAAACCCTTAAAGCTTAGGTCTTCCTTAAACCACTATATAGCTACATCTGTAGTGATTTATACTTTGTGCCTATGCAGATCGATGACGTTTACCTATAACATGGAGCTCAAGTTTACCCAAGCGCTCTATGCCGCAAAGGAACCGCTAAGGAACAATCTTAAAGCTATATCTAGAAAAGAATGAAGAAATTAAAATAGTTTATTCCTCCCAGACAGACGCACATTACATTATTTAAAATACACAAATAAAAAAAACTATAAAACAAAATGGGAGATAAACAATAAGTACAGTGTAAACTAAGCTTAAAAACTAGAGCATGTGTCAGGGACGGGCATTATAAAAAGTAGACATGACTGCCGCGGCCATATCATAGACAAACCAAATAAGTGACACTGACATGTGTGACCGCGACTGTCAGTGATAGATGTCAATATCATCTCTCTATCTTCACCGATTTCTTATGATATTATGTAAGTAGCTATGTACTGTCTGTTTTGGAATTAAAATCTCTATTAGTAGCCTAGGGATATACTCCCGGGATAAAATTGGCCTATGTGCCATACCAGACTATAATTTATCTCTGTTCCAAATTTCAACCATGTCCGTTCAGCCGTTTTGGCGTGATTTGAGTAACAAAAATCCAAACTTGCGCATTTATAATACTAATTAAAAATCTTACGCTAAAATTAATTAATGCGATTTTTTAAATCTTTGGTGTACCTACTTGGAATTACCTCTGAACAAATACATCGACTGACGTCACAATGTTTTATGCTCCTTCTAGGGTTTTAGTTGAGAAACTCTGTTCCTTCCCTCAATAGCATAAATTGTGTACATTTCCTAATGACTTGCATTTCTTAAAGAAAATGTTAGCCTCATTGTCTATCTAGAAATCACTAGGAAAGTCTACATAATGAACAATGTAAACTCGTTCCTAATTAGCTGCCAATACTGACGCGAAACTTAGCAAAAACTTTAAATAACAGTGTAAATTACACCTAGTGCTTCCAACAAATTGCATGCGTAAACTCTATATGTAGTTAATTGCAAAACTTTGGCTCATCGGAACAATGGAGAACATTTAAATGGCTTCCATGAGCCCTGGTAGAAACGATACTTTTAGCATCGATAAATCGGGGACAGGCTTGGTCTACATTAGAGTTGTCCAGCGCGGTATGTAGCGACCTACGATCAAATCGATTTTTAGGGTTCCGAACAAAAAACGGAACCCTTATAGGATCGGGTGTCTGCCACAGTCAGTTTTTTCCGGATCTACTGGACCAATTCTGTTGAAGTTATGTATACACATGGACTTCTGCGACCCAAACATGGACGCATTACTTAAATAAATATTTTTTATTAGTGTGTAACTTGAAAGTAATAAAAAAGATTTTCAACTGTATCGTGTGACATATAAAATGGAAAGGTCTTCTGTGAGAGTTTAATTATATATTTTTTGATGCACTTTAAAACTATTTATAATTAATTTATAATAAATAGAGACCAAAAATGACCATCTTCCCCCTTATCTCCGTAACTAACGAGCCTAAAATTTTGAAAAAGATGCAGATAATAGTTCCATACCTGAAAATTACAGGAAAACCTATAACAAGCCTGTAGTATTAATATACCATATTAAAAATTTAATTGGTTCGTAACCCTTTTATATGCTGTGGATAACGGTGTGAGTTTCACATTTATATAATATCTTTGTTTATATTATTTGCGCAGATATAATGTGTTACTATTTGTTTGTCCCAAATAAATAAACCCCTTTGCACGTGAGTCCAACTCGCACTTGGCCTGTTGTTTATTTTATTTGAGAAGAGTTTACTCTTTGACTATCGTCTAGGTCAGTGATGACACACACAAAGTCGTCTATGGAGTGAGCGAACCAAGAAGAAGCCTGATCACTCTAACTTTGAAGATATTAGGGTTGAATGTGTTCGGAAACACAGACGCAGGCCAGAGAATGCCACTCCTGTGCGCAAACATAAAACACGTTTGGAAATATTTGATGCGAATTGGTGAATAGCAACAAGGTAAAGATAGTAATGGCCACCAGTTGTGAAGGTTACAGAGTGGAATGAATATTAATGAGAACTGTACTTTTAATTTGTAGAAAATTATATGAAAAAGATCTTGACTTATATGCCAGACTGATTTCGTCGACCAAATCGGTCATTTAAATACTGTATCAGCCCGACATCGCAGTTTGATGCGGTCGCTTTGAGCGCGGTATTAAAATTGCACGTTTATCGATCGTTTTTGCTAGTTCCTGTCTATGGGTTTACAAAATTGCTGAGTGCTGATGTTGAAAGGGTCGTGTAGAAACGAAGAGTAGAGAACTATGTTTAACACAGGGATAGACTGGTCCACGCAACTTCAGGGTGTCAGGGGTTCCGAAATGATTGTTTGGATATTAGATTTCCGAGCAAAGGTGTCGTGACGCCGTCTTTTTAACCGACTTCCCAAAAAGGAGGAGGTTCTCAATTCGGTTGTTTTTTTATGTTTGTTACCTCATAACTCCGACAATTATGAACCGATTTGAAAAATTCTTGATTTATCTTAAAGGATATACTTGCAGATTGGTCCCATTTAAATTTTATCAAAATCGTTTACGAACTTTGGATTTTAAATCGAAATAGCTGGAATTCGTCTACTTGGATGATGGTTTTATGTCATCCTAGTACCTAATCGAAATTGCGTATTTTGCTTTTCTGCGATTTTGCAGTGGTGTTGTACCACTATAAACTGAAAAAAAAAATATGTTGTCGTTGTGGGGTACCACTATAAAGTGAAATATAAAAACTTCAAATTCACTTTTTAGTGGTTGTTTTTTTATTCATCATACATTTCCTGACTTCTATCCCTTTCGCACAAAATGTTTTGGTAATACATTCATGGTGCGTAAGGATCGAAATTTTCTACCGGTGTCTGTATTACCTAATAGCTTAAATCTAGAAGTATGCTCAGATTAACCTAGCAGTTTTTCGACTAAAAGGTTACTTTTAGGCGAGCGTGTTCAATCGCCGACGACATTATCGCTTCCCATCAGGTGAGATTGTGGTCAATTGCAATAATAAAAAATACTGGACATTGCCTTGCATTAGATAAACTTTAAAGCTCCTATCCCAAGACATTACCTCTAACATTTAATTAAAAGACATACCTGCATAACTCCCCACTTACAGCAGTAATGAGATAGATAAAAATATGATGGATGGCCTCATTTTACTCCGCGACTGTGCGGGTACTTATGTCTTTCGAGATAAAAGTACGTTTCAAGTCGTAGAACGTTATAATGTAGAAAATGAATAGAGGATTTCTATATTTCTAGCTGTCCGTAATGAGAAGGATTGTCAGTTGAATTTTAGGTGTGGCATCATCACTTCAACAGAAAGATGACCATCATCTGCCTAGCCTTTTCCCAAGTATATTGAGGTCGGCTCCTAGTCAAACTGGATTCAGCTGAATACCAGTGTTTTACGTGGAGCGGCTGCATACACAAACATATCTGTTTGAGAATCTGGGATCATCATCTGCCTAGCCTTTTCCCAACTATATTGGGGTCGGCTTCCAGTCAAACTGGATTCAGCTGAATACCAGTATTTTACGTGGAGCGGCTGCCTACCAGACCTCCACAACCCATCAACTGGGTAACACGGTAATTCTTGGCAAGACTGGAGTCAGATTTACTTGCTTCTGACAATCCGTAACGATTGCCAAAGATCTGCAAATGACAGCCGGGACCAACGGCTTAGCGTGCTTTCCGACGCATGGAGGAAACTCGATATATTAAGATGGTCACCCATCCACAGACCAGACTTGGCGAACATTGCTTAACCTCAAAGATGGGCCCGTGCGGCTGTTATTATTTAGCCACGAGCTCTGGGATATGATAATAATAACATTATCCCACACACACGAACGTTGACTTCGTGGTGAGTCCAGCGGGGCTTGCGCGTCTCGATGAACCTTTAGGTTAGGTCAATAAATATATGTGGGTGAATGACCGTCATTACACATTTATTGGGCGCCTACCGTACCATATAGCCAAGGGTTTCTACTATGACGCGCAATGCCATCATAATACGTTGTGAGGCAAAGGGAGCTGTATAGTAAGAAAAGAAGTATCCTTTTTTTACAACGGATTTATGATGGCAATTTTACTTCATAGTAAGTGGCAGATGATCTTTACTTACTTTCAGTGAGTGACAGACAACGCACAGCTAATTTACGTAAAGCCCTGATCGCTCAATCGAGACTTTTATAAATTGGTCTTCCTGTCCTGTCAGGGACTTTACATTAGTAACTCGGTGCTACAAATGCAAACAATATGGTCATGCAGCGAAATCGTGCAGAGAGGTCAACTGTATGTGTGGTCATTGTGGTGAAGCAGGGCATTCGATGGCAGATTGTGCAAAGAAAACTGAAATGTCTAAATGTGCAACTTGCTCACGCTTTAAAAAACCCAGCAATCATAAAGCAGGTGACGCTGAGAGCCCTGCAAGGAAGATAGCGGAATTCAAATATATAAATTCCGTCGATTATGAGGGCGCCTAGAGCGTCATACTCAAGGCCAGATTTCCGGACTTACACCTGATGCTGATTCAAAAAGAACATTCCGCTGTGATGACCTACTTCCCCTGAATTTGTTGCTGTTTAAATGAATTAGCCGCCCAGTGGAAAATCAAATACAATACAATACAATACATGAGTTGCTATGTGAAAATTCTGCAACATTGACTTTAACCCAGTAAACATTTCTGCTGACGCCAATTGTTCACACTGTGTATGAGAAACGAATGAAGTGTTAGAATTAATTTATGTAAACTAAACTTAGCTAGCATTTTTATCTTTATTATTAATTTCAGGGGATATTTGTTTAATAAAGTAAATTAGGTTAGTAAAATAAATTAACATGACTCAATTAACCATTGTAATATTAAGTAAATATTGTTAAAAAATCTAAGGCAATTTCTTTGTACACTGTTTGCGCCCTTGCCGCCTGTGATACAGGACCGGTACAGGCATCTAAAATCGTTTTACCTATATTATTATCTAAGATTTATTGTTTTACTGTACCAATTGGAACTTTTGAATAAAGATTTATTATTATTTATTTTTATTAGCTGAAATTACTGGTCGCAGGAAGCTGAAATTTGCCATGTAGGTTCCTTGGGGAGTGTAGGGATGCACTGAGAAAGAATGTCCCGAAATACCCACGGGAACGGGAAAAACACGAGGTATGCGCGTACGAAGTCGCGGGAAAAAGCTAGTATTTTATGTGAGCCGATAGAAGTCCACTGCTGTTCATAGGCCTCTCCCAAGCATAGCCACATCGAATCACATACCTATTTCATGACAGACATTTTTTATCTCACATGTCCATCATCATCTGCCTAGCCTTTTCCCAACTATATTGGGGTCGGCCTCCAGTCAAACCGGATTCAGCTGAATACCAGTATTTTACGTGGAGCGGCTGCCTACCAGACCTCCGCAACCCATTAACTGGGACTGGCTGGATTGCTTTTTCTCACACTAGCTGACCCGTGCAACTTCGTCTGCGTTACATTTACCATTAATGCTCCGCTCCTATTTGTCTTAGCGTGATGATATATAGCCTATAACCTTCCTCGATAAATGGGCTATCTAACACTGAAAGAATTTTTCAAATCGGAATTCAAAATTCAAAATTCAAGCATTTATTTCAATTAAACCATTTACAGGCACTTTTGAAATGTCAAGGTCGGTCCAAAAAGTTGAAGCTATTTGCACGTTCCAATGCGTAGATCTCTATGGAGAAGAACGTGCAAGAAACTCCACGGACACTCTTTTAAAAATAATATTTTTTTACAAAGATTTATTTACATCGGGTTCGGACCAGCAGTTCCTGAGATTACCCCCTACATACAAACTTACAAACATAAAAACTTACAAACAAATTTTACCTCTTTATAATATTAAGTACCTATAGATAAGTATAGAAGTTAAAGCAATAAAATAAAATATGAAAAGCCATAAATGAACAAGAAAGTGTTAATTGGTGAAACATTATTAAATCTGAAGCTAATACATTAAACGCATTCAATACTCGCGCAAGCAGAAAGCGATTTCACTTGGTATTGAGTACGGGCGACGCAGTGGATACTGAATGACGTGCATTTGCTCTGTGAATGGCACCCAATTAGGGATCGACCTGAGCAATTTGCAATTCGTGCAGGATTGTAGAGTGTGTGGGTACTGAATTAGAGGTGGGACATTGACACGATTATCGATTCTATCATTCGTGGCTTGTTTTGATGTCAGTGAACCATTCGTTTTATATTTTTGTTTACTACCTAGTTGTTTTATAAATATTATATTCTGTGCTTTAATATTGAAGTAACATTAAAATACTATTTTTTTTTTGTTGTGCTCTTAGTTATTTTTTGAGTCAGTTTATTACTGACTAAAAGCCAAATTCCGAAATTCGAACAATTCTGCAACTGTGCACTTGAGTATGCTGTCCTATTTTGCAAATTTCTCTGTTTCTTCGAGGTTTGCTGTTAGAGGATCAAGTTTTGGATAAATTTTACCTTTGTAAAAATACGTTATCTGTAGATACTACTTTGATTATTTTAGTTTTTGTGTTTAGAAATTAAATGGGCCGTCTACGGATTTGGTCGACTAGTTATTGCTCAAATTGTCGAGTTGTAGATTCATTTCTATCAATCCTAGTTACTACCTGCTGACTTATCACCGGCTAAAAATGTAACCATTCAGCTTTGCCCTCTACCACTATAAATAGCAAAAGTCCGCCGAAGTAATTAGTATCAATATCTAACATGCCTAAAAATCCAAGCATTCATCATCATCTGCCTAGCCTTTTCCCAACTATATTGCGGTCGGTTTCCAGTCAAACCGGATTTAGCTGAAAACCAGTATTTTACGTGAAGCAGCTGCCTACCAGACCTCCACAACCCATCAACTGCGTCACACGGTTCTCAGGCAAGACTGGTGTCAGATTTTCTGCCTTCTGACTATCCGTAACGACTGCCAAAGATCTCCAAATGACAATCGAGACCAACAGCTTAATGTGCTTTCCGAGGCACTGAGGAAACTTGGTATGTTAAGATGGTCACCTATCCACAGACCAAACTCGGCAAGCATTGCTTAACCTTTAATATCGACCTGTACAGCTGTTATTATTTTGCCACGAGCTCTTAAAAAATCCAAGCATAAGTAGCGTAAAATCACTGATAATGTCTCATCTTAGCCAAAAGAAGATCACTGCTAGACGTAGGTCCCCCAAGTGTTGCCGAATCAACCAGTCTTGTGCATATGCACAAGACCTGGTGAATTCGCTGGAATCGATATTTCAATCCAGCGAAAACTCAAAACTCAAGCATTTATTTCAATTAAACCATTTTACAGGCACTTTTGAATTGTCAATGTCGGTTGGTCCAAAAAGATGAAGCTATTTGCACGTTCCAAAGCGTAGATCTCTATGGAGAAGAACGTGCAAGAAACTCCACGGACACTCTTTTAAAAATCGCAATCGCAAAAAGCGAATTCACCAGGTCATAAGTCCAACGCTGCGTCTTCTTTTACAAGATTGCCACTTCCAAACTCTTCATTCGCATCGTCCATCTATTCTACGAGCAATATGCAGTATTCTCATAGTGCCTAGTATCTTGAAATTAATAAAATGTATCATTAGGTACCTATCTTTTCTGAGCATTTTTCAAATTTACTTGATCCTTTACATTAATAAAATATTGCATGTTTGTTCGTGTAAAAAGGAGTTTTTGAGTACAATGTTATCAATATCAACTGTTTGAACCTACTTAAATCTGTGTAATATAAAACTTTGTTTTCAATATTAATATTTGGACCCAGTTTCGAGATGATTAATTAGGAATTTAGGCCCAACCTACCTATACCACGTCCTCATTAATTTCCCGATAGACATGCCGATTTTGAACGGATCAGAACCAATTTTCTAGCTGGTATTTATTTCATATTTCTGGGAAGTGTAGGTTCCTATGTAAACTCAATTTCCTACTTCTTTTACATTACACGCCTGTATTTTCTAAAAGATTATGTACAGGTGCCCATAATAAACCATTATGTAGCCAGTTGTGTTGGACTCCGAATCGCTACTGATAAATTCCAGGCAGAATTCTATAAGAATAAAACTCAATAAAAATTTGCCTGTCCAATCTTTAATCTATCTATATAAAATTCTTCAGTTACTGAGGGAGTGACTGACAATCAACGCACAGCCAAACCTACTACTCGCAGAAAGCTGAAATTAGGCATGTAGCTAACCTATACTCTGTAGGGGATCATTTAGAGAGAAATTTCCAAAGTTCCTACCGTTAACGGAAAAAAAACCGGCCAAGTGCGAGTCGGTCTCTGTCATCTCTGACCAAGAAGCCAAGAGCAAAACCCATAAAAAAAAAACCAGCGACCAAGTGCGGCACCTAGGGTTTCGTACAAACTAGTAGGCATTATATTATAAGCAGAAGTTGCGATTTACGATTTATGACGTATTAAAAAAAAACTACTTACTAGATCTCGTTCAAACTCATTTTCGCCGGATAGTTTACATGATGTAAATCATATGTTTTTTTTTAGTTTTATCATTCTCTTATTTTAGAAGTTAAGGGGGAGGGGACACATTTTACCACTTTGGAAGTGTCTCTCACGCAAACTATTCAGTAAAGAAAAAAATTAAATTTGAAACCTCAATATAATTTTTGAAGACCTATCCATAGATATCCCACACGTATGGGTTTGATAATTTTTTTTTTTTTAGTTTCAGTCTAAGTATGGAGGACCCCCAAAATTTTATTGTTTTTTTTTTCTATTTTTTTGTTAAAATCTTTATGCGGTTCACGGAATACATCTACTTACCAAATTTCAACAGCATACCTAGTTCTTATAGATTCGGAGAAAAGTGGCTGTGACATACGGACGAACAGACAGACAGACAGATACAGACATGACGAATCTATAGACGTTCCGTTTTTGCCAATTGGCTACGTAACCCTAAAAACGGGTTATGCGCGTACGAAATCGCTGGTAAAGTTTAGTATCTAAAATAAACCACAAGCAAGAAAATCACTGAATACACCGAAATCGATTACGCAAACCGTAGTTCGCAATAACCAAAACACGATTAATCGCATTTCTGAGTCTCTTCAAGTTTCTGTCGAACCTTTAGACGACTAACCTAACGAATCTCTGTCGTAAGCAATTAAAGACAAATCTGATTGCATTAACTCAATCTTCAGCGCAAGATTAAACTGCTTAGGGTTGTACAAACAGCCTTACAGGGATTAATTTGGGGACTTCAAAACACCACTGAGGCAAATAGACTACGGATGGGACTTAGGGGTCTTTATCTTTAGTTTGTTTCGGCTGGAAATGGTGATAACTATAATTAAGTTTTCATATGTTCTATCTTCTCAGAAACGATGATATCCTCAAGAGAACCAAGATTTTGACTGATAAGTAGAATGTCCTCTTTTTAGGGTTCCCTACCCAAAGGGTAGCCGTCTGTCCGTCCTTCCATCTGTCTGCCAGCGATCTGTATCTCAAGAACCATAATAGGTAAACAGTTGAAATTATCATAGGTTTTGTTTTTTTATTGCCGCTGTAACAACATATAATAAAAATACGATTTTTGGTACGGAACACTTCGTGTGCAAGTTCGACTCACACCTGGCCGGTTTTTGTTTCTGCGTTTATTTTGTTATACGTTGTAGTATTGAAAAGCTTTTAAGCAAATTAGCGATCTAGGCGATGATAGAATTGCCAGGTAACATGCCCAAATAGTGACTAAGGGCGGGTTGTATCAAACAGTTTGTTAACGTAACATACGTACGTCAAAAAGTTACGATTACGGACGATGTTTGACGTTCGTTAAATTAGAAGCGTTGTTTCAAAACATTCTGGTATAAATTCCTGCTCATCCCAATAGCTAAGTTATTGACACGGGTCCTACCTAAATAGCTTTTTTTGCATTCCACCACTAATTTGTGTCATCAGAAGAACTGGTATTGAGGAATTCAAAAGTAATTTCACAATATTGTTCTATTTGACGCAACTAAAGTTACGTTAATCAGTGCTCAGACCATCTGTTAACGTAAACGTTATATTTTACGTGCGTTAACGCTGACATTTTGTGAAACAACCCAATTTTTTTATTTGACGATAGTTAGCACCATTTTTAACGTTTACGCGTTAAGTGTAGTTGAAACAAACCGCCCTTAAACGTCAGAAAAAAATCAGTTTTTTAAACGTAGGGAACTGATAATGTTTTACATTACATTCATTCATTTTTTCATGGGTTTGCTCTTGGCTCTAGTCTTGGTCAGAGATGACAGAGACAAAGTCTACAATGGATCGAGCTTACCCAGCAACTTCATCGTGTCATAGTACCTATTAAGTTGAGAGTAAACGTCATAATAGATCGAACGTAATATATAAAGAATATCTTTGCAAGTGGTCTAAATCTAAACTCATCCCTTTTTTCACACCAGTTTCTACGCAAAATCTGACAAATGAGCTAATTGGTAGCTGCTTCTCTTCAGTAAAATTATTCAAGAGCCAACAAGTCCTTAACGACCCATAAACGACCTTGGCACTGTTCATTAGCTCTAAAAGCAGCATTAAAAATAAACTACCACACAAAATAGCTCTAGAGCTGAAACACCAACTGTTACTTATTGGCATCCCCTTCCAAGTTGCAATTTAGATGGGAATACTAGGTATTCATTCGCTCACAAAACGATGCCAGCAATCTGTCTTCTCTCGCAATTTAAACGTCCAAGCCAGCTGTAGAAGTGAGTCTAGAAAGTCTGAGGCAATTAGTTTTAGTGTCGCTGAGGGAGTGATCCGACACGTGACCTGGTCCCTTCATTAGAATAATGTATAGTGAAACATAGAGGGTTTGTACCCAAAATGGCTGACACAGATCTCCTTAATAAGGTAACGGCGCTTGTGGTTTGTGCGAGTTATGTCCGTAACGTTATTATTCTCTGGTCCATATTCAAAGATGTCTTCTTATTTCAAAGGATATGTTACAAAAGAAAAATCGGGTAAAATACACATAATTCACTGAAATGTAAACTTTAGTGGTAGTAAATTCATGTTTATTCATTATTTGTATCGATTTTCAACATGGCGTCTCACTGATTTAGTTCCTCTGTGCTAAAAACAATGACAGCTTACTGTCACATGTCACAACAGTGTCACTTCAGTCACTGTCAAAGAGTGCAAAGTGTAAAGTAACCATTGTCAACGTTCAACTTCCGTAGAAATAAACATGTCAATCAATCAAAATGACAGCTTACCGCCATCGGGTTTTTATTGTGTTGCAATTTTAAGTATAATTTACTATTTTTTACCACCAAACAAAGCCATTTTAAAGAAATTGGACAGTTGAGTTCTGTTTAAAATGTACTTCCCTATTTTTGGCTTGACTTAGGCTCCATACATTTTGGAATATCTCTATCGTCATATCATATATTACTGTCTTAAATTTTAGCTCTATTATCTTTCACACTCGGCTAACATGTTTTTATAGTATTTAGCAAATTCCTAAACATCAATTGCCTTTTTTAAAGGATGGGAAATCATCAAATGACGCCTCCCGCTCTGGGCGAAGCAGAAAAGAGTGTCAGACCTCTACTGAATAAAAACCATCCGTGTTCCTTCTAGTGCCCTTTGCGTTCCAGAGCCGCGGTGAATCTCACCGCGATATATGCCTGGCAAACTCGTCATCATCACTGTTACACGGAATTTAAAAATAACTACCTAACTGATAAATACATTCTTGGTCAAAGACACATAAAATATCTCACTGCCTTTTGGGAATTTAAACGTATACTTTCTATTTAGGTACATGAAATCTGAATAGACCTCAAACTAACTTGAATATTTAGTCAAGCTGGAAAGAAAATTTGTTTTAAATTAAGTTAGTAAGTATGAACAGACGGATCGACAAACAGTATGTGTTTATTTTATACGCTTCATAAACTTGACGTCAGTATTCAACTGACTCAAGTTCCTGTATTTCTTTACATACCGACATTTAAAATTTTGGGCCCAGAAAGGAAGGGAGGAAAGTATAACAAAAACGCTAAGTAAGTATCATTGAGAGAGGTCAAGTAGGATCATTTCACTGGGGACTTTGAGCAAACTTTGCCGGGTATAGGGTAGATCTTTACTTATTCTGTTTTTTTTTTTTTTGTGAAAACATTTTTTTTCCGTTGTAACCGAGTTCAAAGATAAATACGACATTGTAAAGTGATCATTAGTCGTGACGCTTCATCATAATTTATTTTGGGATAATAATGAGTGCGTGCTGGTACATAATTTTATTATGATGATGATTTTGTGGGATGATTATGGGACTGTTTTGAAAAGCTACTATGTTTTAAGTAGAAAAGTTTTCTTAGGGTAAAATATTAATTTGTTTGTTTACAGCGACCCGTTGTGCAATTAATCTTGGATTGCAGTAGCTTTTATCCACTGTTATTAACTGGGATGATTGTTTCATTTTATGTTCTGTACTAACACAACGCAAAATAAAACAATCAATCAACAATGCTTATTAATGTAGTTGTAAGTTTTACTAACCGGTTTTGAGTTTTGTATACCCCTTCATCTGTTTGTGTCCTTCAGGACGTCTCGCATCTATGCGACAAAAAAAATGGTAGCAACTAGTTGTCCTTGCGGGGTCACTTGACAGATGCAAGAATTTGACAGTTTTACAATAAAGACAGAGAAACAGAAGAAGGGATATTCGGTTAAAACCTCATGAAAAACTTAACACGAATGTTGTATGGTATAAAATCCTTAGAGTACTCGTATGAATGCGAAAATTTAGATATTTCTGCCTTCACAACCCAGAAAAACTGAGATTAGCCGATAGTCTAGGCATAAATATAAGACGGCAGAAAAATGGAGGCCATCATACAAAATATCGACACAAAACTACTTCAATATACACTAGACTTAAGCAAGTGAAAAGACAACACTATCCCTCTTCATAAAACCGCAGTAAATCTATGAGCAAAGTTTTAGACGATGCTACTACACAAATAATGCCATTTTATTTTATAGACTACTTCACTAGTCTAGCATGAACATTCTTGAAAAAGATGTTACTGGAATTGCACAATTTTGTTTAGATTAGACCTAGTAGGGTTAGAAAGTAATATGTTTTATAGTTACGTGATAAAAGGAGCGGTACTAAACGATAATGTTTTTAAGAAAAAAATAAAAAATCTAACGTGTTCAAAGTCTGTTCGAGAAGATTGTATTGCGAGTTTTTTTTAAATTATCAAAATGACTCCCCCAATGGAGCAGAAGAGAGTGTCAAACTCTTAATTACTAAAAAAAAGTCTTACATGTTCCTTCTAATGCCTTTTGCATTCTAGGGCCGCGGCGACTCCTACGAACAAATCGCGCAACTCTGGCGAGTTAGTAATTTGCTAGCCGCTTATTTTGAAATGTGTTCTATATTTTTTTTTATCTAAATTTTTATATCATTTGTTATCTTTAAAAGAAACATGAATGTAAGTTTACTTTATTGAACGATCAAAAGTATTCAAACATACCTTGTAAAGTTAGCTACTCCACGCGTAAACATGTGGAATCGAATCGAATTTATGAAAACTATACTAATTTTCCCATAATGTTCATGAACGATAAACTGAACCACCTGCCACGTTTTCAATATCACCTCTCCTATAAATTCAAACTCCGCATAGTTCAAACTTTTGGCTATTACAAGGGTATCCCGGTATCGAGAAACTGTCAAACTGATGATATCTTCATGACAAACGGTAAAATTTAACTTTCCACCCCTTAGAAGCCTGAACATCCACTTGGTTCCGATTTGTTATCTTTATTCGTTCAGACGACTCACTCTACCTCGAAAATCTTCGTATAAGATCGGAAGTTCGTGTATTAATCGCTTAAACACTACCTTGGATCCAAGAGACTTGAAGAAACAAGAAACATAGTCGATTTGCTTTTCGTTCCCAATTTGTAAAAAACAACGCTGAATTTATTCCAGACGTGAACTCAGCAATATTTTTCCTTTTAGATGAGCAGTTTTCCAAAGATTTACTAGAATTTTCGACGGTTTTTCTCAAGAATTGTTATTGTTTCAGAGTAAGCGAAATAAATCAAGGATTTACGAGAAGAGTATAACAAGGACGTATAATAATCGTATTTCAATGAAACTAGATTTAAAGGGGACGATCCTAGCTTAGTCGGATGTATCCCGACCCTTTCTTGTAGAATAGATACCATTTAGGCTATATAATTGGACAATAAAATCCGCTTTGTTTTAGAATATACTGACTGGGAGAAATCCCTAATGTGAAATTGTTTTTACTAGACAAAATATAAGATAGGTCAACGTACCTTGAGCATTCAGTTCTGTGGCAGCTTTCGCCAGGTCTCTAGTTGCCACAGCAGAAGAACAGCTAGGTCTCCAGCCTGGAGGCGGCTGTCCACTCGAAGACCTCTTGTTAGATCCTCCAGAACAATATCCGGAACTTGCAGTATCACAGCTCACATTAACCGACTTCCTCGGACTCGCCTCCTTACTAGGACAAATATCCCCAATAGCCATCATAACCTCTCCACCAAATTCAGTCTCTTCTGGTCCTACTTCTGTAAACGTGCTGTAGTTAGGACTGATATCAGAAGGCCTTCTTTCAGGATGCAGATAATGAGAGTGATGCGCCGAATGCGAAGTGTGCTTCATATGGACAGAATTGAGAAGAATATTCGATGAAGTCCTCGTCAGTGCTTCTCTTTGTCTGATAGCTTCTCTAAATATTCGACAGTACATTGAAATCATGACTAAACTTGGAATCCAGAATGAAACACTAGATGATACTATAGCGTAGACCATATTCACTTTGAACATACACACATCAGGATGGTGAAGTCTTTCTTGTCTGTGCTGTTCCGTTGTATACCAGCCCATGAATATTGGCACAAAACTGATGAACGCAGGCCATAACCACACATTTGCTAACATGAAGCATACAGTCCTGTGGGTCATAGTGACTGGATATTCCAAAGGCCTGACTATAGCGTAGTACCTATCAACAGATATGCAGCAAAGGTGCAGTATAGATGCGCTGGAGAAGTAAACATCGAGGGAGTTGAAGATATCACAGACTAAAGGGCCGAAAAGCCAAGTGTCAGTCAATTCAGAGCTGGCGTTGAAGGTCATCGCGCAGAGAGCGACGAGCATATCAGCAACGGCTAGACTGACGACGTAATAGTTCGTCAGGACGCGAAGTTTCCTGTGTCTGTGGACTGAAATGATGACCAGGGCGTTGCCAAAGAGAGCTCCAATGATGATCGTGGTGAAGATGAGGCCTTTGAGGATGAGTGAGACGGTGTGCTGCCAGTCGTGGTCGGGCGCGGCAGGGGGCGCCAGCGTCGAGTGTAGCTCGCCAAGGAACGCTGACTCCGTACCGCGCCCGCGCGCTTCTACCTCGTGCCTGAAGACGCCATCTGATGACAAAGGAAGAGGATCGTTGTATTTTTGGTCAGAATTTAGGAGTTCATGTTTATGTCGCTTACTATCAGAAGAGATGAAGTCAAATGTGCCTGTGAGTAGTAAAAAATGTTACAAAAGGTAACCACATAAAAAGTCCTGTGCGAGTCCAAATACGCTGCGAAATTTAAAAACAAATACCAACATATTTTACTTTATGAAATAAAAACATATTGAAACAAATACATTCATCATATTTTTAATGAAGCGTTTGTTTAGCATTGTAAACAAAACAATTTCTTCAATTTGCCTCATAGTAAACATTGATTGATATTTATTTATTTATTTTTAACGGTTTCTATACACATTACACGGATAGATAAAAAATGAAACAGAAAAATAGATGCAAAGGTAGTGCTTATACGTTTTATTTGTCAATGTTTTTTAAAGTACAGCAGTTTTTGGAACATGTATATATATGCGGTTGGCCCGCGTGTTCCAAAAACAGTTGTATACACACATAAACCACTGTGCGTGTGTCACACGTATGTACTAAATACATTTTAGTAGTTGTTTCTTGTTAAAGCACTGAAAACATGTATTCTAACGAACGTTGCTTAACAATTAGTAGTTGGCCTTTTGAATCAATCAAAACATTATTTAACAAGTTTGTCGTTTTCACAAAAATATAAGTATTATAATTAACGCCTAGTTTTTGTAATACGTCCAACATTTAGTCTTTTTTGTGATATGTCCAGTTATATTCTCATGTAAGTGAATTGTAATTCTTATGAGAATATAAATATGATCTCAAAGTAGGTCCAACACAAACAAAAAGCAAACTTCAGAAATTTCCTCCTGTCTATTCGATTATTTTAACTAGTTCCCCTTCTTATAAGATTTCTTTTATCAGAAAAGAGTAAATCGTTCAGGTAAATAATAAAGATCACCTAAAATAACGAAGGTAAAGCGATACTCCGAAAACGTTTTCGGAAATCCAATATTTCCTGTTATCCAAAGAAAGGTATAACTTCAGCGTCCAATCAAATTAAGAGGGGCTTCGGTAGTATGATAGGTTTTCTTTTGTTAGTACAGTCAAACAAAGGGATAGGTATAGAAATGAGCATTTATGTATTTTGGAAGAACTTTCAACAACAATGTTGTAGGAGTAGTCAAGTTTACTAAATTGATCGTTTAAGTTATTACACACTAGAGTTTGTCCGTGGCTTTAGATCCGTGTTTTATCCCACAGGAATTTCGCATTATACAGTAGACATCGCTGTAGACAGTAGTTTTTTATAAGTAAACTAGCTGACCCGCGCAACTTCGTCTGTGTTAAATTTTCCATTAATGCTCAGCTCCTATTTCTCTTAGCGTGATGATATATAGCCTAAAGCCTTTCTCGTTAAATGGGCTATCTACCACTGAAAGAATTTTTCAAATCGGACTAGTAGTTCCTGAGATTGGCGCGTTCAACCAAACAAACAAATAAACAAACTCTTCTGCTTTGGAATATGAGTATAGATTTTACTAAATAAAATGATTTAGCGTCTTCTGGTGCGACCTGGTGGACTAGTGTTTCCGGAAATTCCTCAGATTCCTAGACTAAACATATCACTGCAACTCACGCAACCATCAATACGTATAATATTTACCAATATTTGTGGGCAAAATAAGGCAAATATTTCCATTATAACGACAATGGAAGAAAAATTACGCATCACCCAATTATGTTTATTTTTTATTTACATATTTAATCACTACACTAACGGACGCAGTGAAGGAATGCGTTTTATAATATGTCCTTCACCGCGTCCGTCTATTCGAGATAAACTCAAATAATACTGCACCTCTTTTCATGCTGTTTTCACCAATGGGTAGAATGGTTCTCGAGAACGGGTTTAGTATATATAATTTGTCAAGCGAGCGAAACCGCGCGCATCAGCTAGTTTACGAAAAAAATGAAGATGTAATAAAATAGTGTGTAAAAAAGTGGTAAGATGTATATTTTTACCTGTATACTTCTTTGGTTGACTGTACGTGAAGTCGTAACTATGATGATATTAATAAAGTGCTCCTAGGATCATATTTGGCTAACAGGTATCGTAAACCAAAAAAGAGGGAAGAAGGATTTTGTATTTTCTTTTGTATCAAATCATCTTCTGAACGTGAAAGATGATTTGATTACGTTTGCAAAGGTGCAAAATATTATTTATTTATGTAAAAGAAATGAAGAGCGAGGAGATTACAAAAGTGTCAGTTATTTCAAAAGAAAATTCCAGTATATTAACTAAAATACGACTAAATATTAATTAAACAATTAGACAAATTAAATTCACAAAATGTATGTCTAAAAGCGTATAAAAATTTTGTCTGGCAGTGAGAAAAGTTTATGATAAGTTAAAACATAAAGGAGAAGGGGACTTCTGGGCCCAGCAGTTAACTAGTTGAAATGTATAATAAAAAAACCGTTATATTTTTCTAAAGGAAATCATAACATATGGTACCTTGTTTCTATCTAGAAAGCGAGAAAACTTAAATTAAGTTCTGAAACGAAATAATCGATTCAATTATGCCTGAATTGCGAGCAATCGATTATGAACAAATCGGTAAAATCTCAGAATATGTACGAAAGTCGAATGACCAGTGTTTTTTCGTGGAATCGATTCATAGCGAATCGAATTCTTTTAATTTTTCTTCCGGCAACACTTCTGACTGACATCAGTCAATCACCGACTGACAGATGTCACTCGTTCGTTTTCTTTCGTCCTGAGTGCGCACGTATTTTCCATATTTTATTGTTTAACCTCACGACCTCGGCTTTACAAAGGACTTTTGACGTATCTTGCTTCTCTAAATTACCTGGCTCTCTATTTTGGACAACTGTTTACGTCTATCGATCGGATATTGACGACATGGATCGCTGTGTAAATTGTAAGATTGCGACTGGTCGCAGTAACTCCATTGGCAGAAGAGTCTTGGAAGATGAGGCGATTTTATCAGTTATTCGTCAGTGGCGTGCATCTCAGCTTGTAAGTTTTTACCTATGTTAATATATTTTTTTACAATCCCGCCATTTAAGTCGCAAAACATATTTGCTTACATTTTAGTCTACAGCTGTCGAAGAGGACGAGATTGAATACAATTAAATACTCCCTACAATACTATTATTGTAATTGTGTCGTAGGTAGAAGGACTGTTAAGGCTGCTGTGCCCATGTAATGTGCATAATATGATATCTCAGTTGGGCAAGATAACAAGAAAATATCGTACCTCCTGCACAATTCTTAGATGATATTCTCCTAGTTATTGAAGATGAATAATACATATTTTATATATATATATATATATTGGTGTTTTATTTTACATCCTCTTGTCCCTTGTTTTTAAAAGGTTGGTACCTACTGCTTCTAAGTGCAGGTTATTGAATGTAGAAACTGGTCTTCGACTGTAGCGACTGTCCAGGGCGCGGGAGAGCCAAACGTGTCAGATCTTTGACACGTCACACACGCTCCATGCATAAAACCATGACACAACCGAAGCCATTCAAAATTATTTCGAAAAAACAATAACAAAAACTACAAGGTTGTAATATAACTTCACTTTTACTATACTTCATATAACTTGATTCCAGGATAGCCAAATTTCTCCAAATTTTCAGTATTATATCCTCTTACAAATAAGGCTAGTTTGCTTCAGTTAACACCTGGGCCCAGAAATGTATGGAGGAATTCCCTTCTCCGGTTTCCTCATTCGTCAATAATGAAAAACAGGAAAATTTCAAACATCAAAATTATTATATTAATGAAACCAACCTTTAAAAGGGTAATCATGAATAAACAATATTCGCCAATGATGTGGTTAACATTTAAATTAACATTCTAATTTATTAAATTAACTTTCATTAAAATTTAATCAAAAGTATGATGGTAGAACACATGCTACAAAACGTAATCAAATAAAGGGTTTATTGGACGTTGTGACCCAGTTCAAGAGTTTCAGACGAAAAAAAAACGGTTTTAACAAAAAAATACAACCGACTTCCAAAAAAACAAACACTACAAAGTAAAAAATACTTTAATTTCGGAAGTCGGTGTTTTTATTATTTATTCTTTTATGTACACACAAGAAACTTAAAAAAGAAAAAGTATACAGAGAATAGAGCACAAAGGTCAGGTAAGGTTTTTGTTAGTTTCTTCGTATTTTGACACCGACTTCCGAAATTAAAGTAATTTTTGCTTTGTAGAGTTTTTTTTTTAAGTCGGTTGTATTTTTTTGTAAAAAGTATTTTATTTTTCACTTTTTAGTGGTACCCCGACACCTAACAACACCACTGCAAAATCGCAGAAAAGCAAAATACGCAATTTCGATTACTTGGATGACATAAAACCATCATCAAAGTGGACGAATTCCAACTATTTTGATTTAATATCCAAACTTCCTAATCGATTTTGATAAAATTGAAATGGGACCAATCTGCAAGTATACCCTTTCAGATAAAACAAGATATTTTCAAATTGATTCATAATTGTCGGAGTTTTATAATTTATTTATTTTATTCATTTCAAGGAAAAAGATGTAAGCTTTTATTTTACTATGCAGGTGTTTATGTAAGAATTGCCACAATTGGTGCCATTAAAACGACAAGAACATGTTACAGCATCCTATTGTGTGCGAATACCTATAAAAACATTTGCAACGATCCGTTTTCCAATTTTTCTATAAATCGGTCTCTTCGGAGAGCTGCGCAGGAAGGTTTTGCCTCGATCTAAAATCACATTTATTCCGTTATTGGATCAAAGCTTCGATGTCCCTAACCGTATTCAATTTTCATATAATTTCACAAAAGCATACTCCGTTACAAATTAAATTAAGAGGCTACAATACCAACGTTCGAATTGAGTTCAGACTCCATTTTAAATCGTTTTGAAAAGCAACTTTCAATGACAAAGAACTTCCTAGCAGACTTTTAGAATTAGACTATAATGCAGCTGGAATCTTTTAAGTTTATTTTAGCTGCTTCAAAGTCAATACTATCTAGGAGAAAGATATAAAAGGCTTTTGGAGAAATCCTAATAACGTAGAGTGGTTTTTCCGCATCAAGATGTTTTTGTACTGTTTGTAGATGTAACATGATATATGTATTTCGTATTTGGCACGTCTGTGATCTTAAAAGGGGATTCCCGGAGGTATTTGAAGGTATGTTTTGATCAGATTGGAGTTGTTCAAGCCGCTTATCTTCACTAAATATTGTAAAAATAGTCCTCCACTGCGTCTGTCTGTCTGTTCGCAAAAAACTCAAGAACTACAGCACCGATTTTCATCTTGTTTTCATCGATGGATAGAGTGGTTCTCGAGGAAGGTTTTAGTATACAATTCAAGAGCAGACGACAATGTTGCTTGTGTAAAATAGATGGGGCTGAAGAGTTCTGGATTGGCGATCGCACACCGGAAGACGCAGTGTTGGAAGACCTCCAAAAAGGTTTACTAAAGACTTACTAAGGTACGTGGATTGTTGTGGTGAGAAACGTTAGGATTGGCATAAGAAAAAAGATCGTTGCTAAGCAGCTGTAGATGAACGCGCGCTGTGTTTAATTATGTTAGACAATTCACAGTCAGAAAAGATAACCTTACAAGTTAATTTAGAATAATCACAAATAAAGCCGTTCCAATTTTACTATACAAAATAAAAAAGCAGATAATTGACTATCAAACAATTCACACAACAATACTCCAATACTATATTGAGATTGCTTTGCCACCGTTTATGCGACGCAAATCCAATCTTGTTTTCTGAAAAAGCCAATCACAGTTTCCCGAACATGAATGCTGATACGAAACCTTTCTTTTAATATTTGAATAGTGTGTTAGTGACGTCATGTTATGCTCTAATGGTGTTGGCACGTTGATAAGATGCATGAAAAGCTTTGCATATGCACGTTTGGCGCAGTGGTTGAGCGATCGGCTGCTGCGTCGCGTGTCCTGGGTTCGATTCCCGCACGGAACAAATATTTGTATGACATACAGATAGTTGTTCCGGGTCTGGCTGTTTATGTATGTGACTTTGTATGTTTGGAAACGCACCCACGATACAGGAGAAATTCCTAGTGTGTGGCAACGTTTTTTTAAAGAAACAAAACAAATAACGTATGACGTGCTCAAGATTCCAGTATCAAGCGTATACCATCCTGTAACTACCCCATTGAATGACAAATGCATATCCTCATTTAGAGAACTCATGAACGTAAATCACTATCTTGCTCAAGGAGCTCTAGACAAAATGAAATTCTATGAGTGGTCTGTGTCTCCTGATAGCTACAACCTCTTCTCACTCGGGGTATTTAAGGCGCGTCCCCGAGCAAAACGCAGCCCTAGTCGTTTTTAGTGCAGTTTTTTGGAGCTATTTATAACTAAAAGAAATATCAACTTATAAAAATTACATTAAATTTCTACATAATCTTGGCATTATTACTAAGTTTAATGTTTAATTAATCTCCTCACAACGAAACTACAGAAATGAGAAAAAAAAAACTGAAAACATGCATCTTCTCGAAAACTAACGATTATTTTGATTTTGTACTTACACTAATGGATAGGCAATTTAATTATGAGCATTTTGGTAGAAATATTTTTTCAAACGACCAAAATTAGATTTTATAACGATTTTATTCAACATTCTGAGCGTATTCGCTATTGTATCTTTTGCGCTGTTATTGAGGGAAAATATGCTCAAGGTTATTTGGTCAGGGTACGGCCTTAAATCAAGAGAAAATAAGTTACTTCTAGGCAAGCGCGCGTGCTCCACCGTCAACTAAAGCATTGCTTACTATCAGGTTAGAGAGTGATGAAACATCAGCATAAAGTAATAATAAAAAACGATTTTCAATCGAACAAAATGCCGTTTTAACCTCCTGAAATTTCTATCGTATACATGTCAATTCTATACATAGAGCAAGACAGATTCTATACGACATTTCGATAGTTTGCATGTCAATTCTATACGTTTTAGATTTATTGACCGTTGTTATCGTTGAATTGAAGCCACTTGGTGAAGGCTGACTGGCAATTTTTAATACTCACATTATTTGTATGTACAGACGCCAGCAAGTCAAGCTATAACAATCTGTCAAATTTCTTCAATAGATTTTCAACTTTATCTTGAACGCTTCAAGGTTCAAGATTGATTGGGAAAATTTTACAGTTTCGGGTAGCTTGATGTGCTGGTGACTGTACTTCATACAAATATGTATAAACCGAAAGATACCATACCAAATACTAAATAGACTTATAACGAAGTGTAAATCTGCCTTCTATGACCAATGCCATCATGATACCATTGTAAATGAAAGATGAAGCTATAAAAAAAAAACAATATTAACTATCATTTTTTCACAACGAACCAGCGAACCAGCTACTCCTTTTCTTACTCCTTCACTGTCCATGCAGTTAGACTGTGGAACTCACTTCCGCCTAGCATTCAAGATTTGAAAACTATTTCTCTTTTCAAGACTCGTCTTAAAGAGCACTACCTTTCCTCTCTACAGTGTTAATTTTATTATATGTATGTATTATATTATGTATGTGTTAGTTTTAGTTTTAGGTATGTATTCATTCTTAAATTAATATTTACTATATTTATGTAGGTTTATTTGATAATTTAAGTAGTTTAAGGCTTCATTCACATATCCATTTTCTTGTTATTTCTAACACACTTTTGTCTACATTTCTTTTTTCAGTCTTCCTTTCGCAGGTCTGCTGGAAGAAATTTCTTAAGAAATAAGCAGTACCTTTGTACTAATAATTATAATGTTGTATCTGTACCGTTTCTCTGTGTGTACATAAATTGTAAAATAAATAAATAAATAACGAATTCATAATGGCAATGATACTTTGTAGCGACATCAATGCGGTCACAAGAAAAACCAACGGAGCAAATCTATCCAACAAATAAAAGAAGAACCGCAATGCTATCTATCCAACTAGCAGCGAACTAAAAAACCTTTGGCGCGGTATCAGAGTTTACCGTGCGATTTAAACATATAAATCAGTCCGAGTATTAACTATTGGGTAGTTGTCCTTATTCCTTTGTCCACTGGACACAACCTCCCTTTTCAATGGAGGTTGGCGGGACTTTACTCTTTGTACTATATAACTCTAAAACATTAAAGTACCCTTGCAATGGGCTTGTGTCCTGAAAAAATCTAATTAGTCCGTCAGTTAGATTTTAAAAAAATATTTGACCCGTATTTTTGCTTTTCTTACGGGAACCAAAATTGACGAAGTTACGACGCTTTTAAAATTCTCAATACGTCACGCCCTGGCATAATTTTTAGCGGTTCGTGACTTCACGAGCCCCCACTCCCGAGTTTTTATGCGTTATATTATTATCTTTGTCAACATCCATTGATTTACAAAAACAAAAAATACGTGTCTTTTATTTTTCAAAACTCTTACTGACGGACTAAATAGTTTTGCAATTTTTCGATGATGGAAACTAGCCTATTGGTGCCTTCAATATCAGTAGGTATTTTTGTTTTTAATAGAAGCTAATAAGATAAAAACGAAAGCAGCCAATATAAGAAATACACATGCCTTCCGATTCCTTTTTATTATTGCACCAGTTGAGAACAGTTTAAGTGGATTCAGGTAAGTAACACGCAAGTCAGGCTATAAAATTTAAATATTTACATGTTTGCCCTTAGAGCGGGCGGTTGGAAGCAGGTGTTGGTAAAAGCCACGTGGAACTTTAGTGGATCAGGTTCGAAAGCATCTGCTGTGTTCTAAGGTTAAACGAGGCTTTTGGAGTCTTTATGAAGCTGTATTTTGTTCTACAGATCTGGTGTTTAGCGTAAATGTTTATGTAGAAGCATTGTCTGTGGTCTTTTGTGTTGTTTTAATAACTTTTCAGAGGAGATAATGTATGAACAAGCCTCCCGGTGGATGTCCTAAGGTCTTGATTTTGTGATTATAATCATGATATTATTATCTTTTTGATGTTTATAACATCCTATTTCCACTGAATTTTACTATAAGAGTGGCGAATTCCATAATAACCAATGTTGTATTAGATATCTTCCGACCCACAACCTTATTACTTTTCTACACTTTTTCAGATATTTCCCTACCAGACTTCATTAGAATTTTATTCCTCAGACAAATTCTCTAAGGACCACTAAAAATATGAAAATACGGTAAGGCGAAACCTATTACCATTTTCGATATAATCTAATATCGAATTCCGTACGAAAGCGTAGTTACAAAATCCATTATCGACCGAGAACAGCTGAAGGTCATTTGCTGACCCTCATTTGGCAGACAGTCTTGGAAACGGGCCAGGACCGATTTTGGACCGCATCGGGAAACGAGCAACAAGGGAGGGATGAAAGTTTATTGTCTGAAATGTAGTGTAATTTTTATGAGGGGTTCTTTAAGAGTCAAGGTCGGGCTTCCGATTTGACCTTTCAAAGTCAAGAGCGGTCTCAGGTAATATTGTTTTAGTTCTTGTTTGCGCGTTCGACCATCGTTTGGGAAGAAAATAGGCGTTATTAAGTTGGAACTTATTGTTTTTGTGATATTATGCTGATGGCGGGGAATGGGACGGGATTGCGGGTTTTCATTATACGAATTTGTGGGCCGCAGAATATCTTTTCTCATCTTTTGTGGCTGTTATTGTCCTGATTGAGTGTATCTACTGTAGTTGTTTTAATAAAATTGTTTATGTAGATACTTTTGTAGTACCTGATATGATTTTCTATACAAAAATGTTTGCACCACTGTCAATCAATTTTGCCTTCTTGCAAATTGTTTACAATTTATTAAAAATGTTGCAGCGTTGTGCGTATGTGTGTGTCTGTTCCTGATAATTTGGTTTATTTCATTATTTCTATAATCATCATTGATCAACAAGAAACCAATTTGTATTATGTAAAAGAGTAATTTTATCAACGTCAACAGTTACTATTTATTCTGCACCAACTTTTCTGACGCCATCTCTTAGTAAGCATATTTGAATCCAATTGACCACTGCAGCAAAGTTTATTTAATCCTACAAGTTACACATAATTCTCTAGCACTGCCAAGTGCACAACTCTCGAACATTTTTCAAGTACAAGAAAAAGTGTGGAACCAAGTGTGTCGTAAAATTAAGTGTGAAAGTTTCCTAGCAGTTTTTTGCTAGTAAAATACAAGTGTATGTTCAGTTATATACACGTGTAAAGCATCGTTAGCAGCACGTGCTCAGCGGAGATCGGTAGCGCATTGCGTCGAATTTATTTATATGGCTACAGAGCAATTTCTGACTGGCCAGTTTGAAGCAATTCTGATGTAGTTGGTTCTCTAACTAAAGGACTATACTCGTACTAGCTGACCCGCGCAATTTCATCGATGCCCCCCTCTTATTGGTGAAATGATCTTAATATAGCTTATATCCTCGATAAATGGGCTATCCAATACTAAAACCTTTTTTTCAATTCGAACCAGTAGTTCCTGGGATATTGGTCTCCGAAAGGTTTCTTGCTTCAATAAATTAATCGCGGCTACTTTATTTTCATGAAAGTCGATTATTCATGGTCTTGCTATTACTATATCAATAAAGTTGGTACAGGAAGTATTTACATTATAGTCAAATAGAATCAGAGCAAATATGACATAAAATTATTAGCGAGATACTTCTTCCAAGATAAATTCCATATATTTGGACACAGATAACAATTTTAAACGACTTAATAATATTCCTGAAATCAAAAGACAAATTCGACAATTCAGTAAAATGCATTTTGAGCAAAAAGTTTTTCGTAATGGCAGCAGAAAGACTTCGCTCGCAACGATTGCTGCAAACCCTGGCTAACGTTTTCCATCGTTTTGCTAAATGGCGTTTCGCCAGACATAGCTCTCATTATGCCCCCAATGAGCTTGAAAAAATATAAAATGTATTTTTTCTTGGAGTCCGCTTGCAATCTGAGTGCAATTATGTTCAGTACTTTTTTTAGTTTGCTCATTTGCCGTGCGGTTTCCTGGTGGTTTTGCAGACGTTAATGTTTTTCTTGAGCGAGGAATACCAGGTAGATGAGGCTTTTTTGCAGATACCTTTCTCATCTTCAGAGCTTGTTGAGTTTTTAATCATAGTATACAGTTTAGTGTCAATCATAGTGTATAGTTTTTAATCATGTTTGCAAGTTAGCAGGTGTATCTACGCCAATTTTGTGAAATGTGGATATTTCAATAACACGGCTGTACAGTAAGGAGGTGGAATTGTTTCGCACGCTACGTTTAAAACTACTCTCTCTGCCTCCCAAAAATTGCAGTCAAAGAGACCTAGTTCCGCCAAAGAAGTTATGGAAGTTATGAATAGTTTTGAAGTTTTGACAATCGTCTTCGCCAAGCTACCGCTACCAGAATATCATTTGTCTAGAGCCTCTGGTGAAGAAAATAAATACGGTTAACGATACATCCTAGTCTAGTATTTAAGAAGTGAACATGGCAACGTAATAAACTACAAGCCATCGTTTACCTACCTACGCCCTAAGTATGTCTTGCCTCTATTGGCAATTAAGTCCGCGGCAGTCCATCGCCTCAGCGAACCTTAATTTACGCATCAAGAACAGGCCTGGCACTAGTCGAGATTAATCACTTGGGGAAGAAAAAGGTTGATGCGTAGGACTGTAGGTAGGTACAGTTGGACATGCTATTTCGTACATTGGTACAGTCGATAATTTTAGGTTTTTTATGGTTAAGTTTATTTTAGTTGTTTGCAATTTGGTGTCTCTTTGCAAGGCAAAAGCTTCTTTTTGTGTAGAAAACTAAAAATGAGCAGTAATAGCCGTGCTTCCTCCTGGCGGCTTCGCTACCTAAACATAACCTTCACAGGTGTTAGTTAACTTAGTGATTCAACCAACCTTGGGCTGCCAAAAATTTCAATGAGGATGACATTTAAAAATATCCTATTGACACACTTTGTCGTTACTGATTTTTTTTTTTTTATACAGAACGGGGAAACTCTTGACCCAAATCTCACCTGATGGAAAATGATGATTAGGCCGAAGATGGAAGCGAGTTTCACCCGGAATCCTCTTACACAGAGGAACTGGCTATCATACCTCTAACTGCCGGAACACAAAAATGCTGTTAACATTATTGTTATGGCGACAGACTTAGACATAATGGTGGTAGCTTGCCAGGCGGACCTAGAACAAGTCCTACCACCAACCAAACCGAGCAAAAAATTTGCCCCCGCTGGGAATCGAACCCGGGACCTCTGGGTCTGGATCAGGTGGTATAACCACGAGACCACGGAGGCGGTTAGTGTCACCTGTTTAGCACCACCCAGGGACCAAGTGTAGGGTTTCGCTGAAGGGTATTCTCCTACGGACGCGGGTGACTCGGCCCCCAATAATTTTCTATTTATCAACATTAAAATTTATAACGAATTTAAAAAAAATATAATGGTGCCTTTTTTACTGAAATTAGGCGAACGGAGAAGGAGTACAGGAAGCTATTTTTATATTATCTTTAAAAATAATAAAAGTATTCAATGATCGAATTAAGGCCACTGGGCGACTGCTAGTAATGGTAACTATGAGATAAATGTTAAAAAAATGCTCTACAGATTTAACAAATTTTTCACTAATCTAGTTTCAAGTTAGCTGCCTGTATACCTATCTTTTTGTTCGACTATATGAAAGAAAAACGAGGAAACAGAGCACCGTGTTCCTCTACCATTTTTCCTTATAAAATAAATAAAGCTTTGTATGACACTAATACCAAATATATTGGTCACGTAAAGCGGGAGAAAAGCCTAAAAATAAATAATACCGGTGCCGCAGAAATTACTGCCTACACAGATGTTTGACAGAATGTTCCTTGAATTAGTAAAAGTTGTACTTGTGTTACACAACTGAAATAAGTTTCGTTTTGTTCGTTTCTGTGTCTTTCTGCTTCGTTATATTGTTGCCAGTATTTTGTGTGCGCTTGGCTTATCACGATTGTTTGACTTAAAGATACAGAATTTGATAAACGGCAATTTGGCTTGTAAAAAACTGAAGAAAACTAATATTGATTCATTTATTTGTAAAGAAAAATGATGGTGTTGATAATCGTCGAATATTTAAAGGGACTTATGACCTGGCGAGAACCGTAAGATCCAAAGAAACCACTGAATTCAGTAAGCACAAAAGTAGATTCTGTGGTGACTCTTGGGGAGTTATGTGTCCAGCAGATGATTGATGTCTTTCAGTTAAATTGCTGACGATAATTTAAATTATTTTTATAAACATTAGATAGTCTTTTTCCTGATAACTACATCCTGAGGGACTTTTTATGTAATAAATTAAGAGTGAATAGGTTACTTTTAGGGAAGCAAGCTCCATCGTCTATCCCATCATCGTTTTCAAGCAAGATGGTGTTCAAACGCGAGATATCGAAAATAGAACCAATTCATTAGTGTGAGTAAAAGGGGTCCCTCAAGGATCTATCGGTTTCACAAAAGCATTCGACAAACGGTCGTATTCCGCTAACGATGAAAATTAAAAACACTTAAAAGAACCATATTTATTTACGTAGATTGCTATTAAGAATTTCTCAGTAACACTTTCACACAGCGTGGCTGTTTCAATATTACTGAACCGAATCGTATTTAATGAGATTGAAATGAATAAGCTCGGTGTGAGGAAATAAAATAATCTTATTTTGGTATTACATTATATGAGTGGAATTGGATCTTTTTGTGTGTGTAAGTGGTTTTAGTCGTAATGTTTCAAGGAATAGAGATGTAATGCTTCCAAAGGAGAGGAGAACCAGTAAATAGGGTAGTAGTACCTACATTTGTGCAAAATACTGAAGAGTTAACATTGTTTGATTGTTTGCTAGATTATAATGCACCGAGAGAAGGTTGCTAAGTGCCAAAATATTATTTTTAACCGACTTCCCAAAAAGGAGGAGGTTATCAATTCGGTTGTGTTTTTTTTATGTTTGTTTCCTCATAACTCCGACAATTATGAACCGATTTGAAAAATTCTTGTTTTATCTGAAAGGATATACTTGCAGATTGGCCCCATTTAATTTTTATGAAAATCGTTTACGAACTTTGGATTTTAAATCGAAATAACTGGAATTCGTCTACTTAGATGATAGTTTTATGTCATCCAATCCAAGTAATCGAAATTGCGTATTTTGCTTTTCTGGGTGTTTCTCTTTTTTCGTGCATATTACATGTCCAGTAGAAAAAACTTTATTTATTCAATAAACTTTTATATTCTTTCCATAGAAAACTAAATGTGATAGAGTTATGCTTCCATGCGTGTAAGATTGACTGTATAAATTAACGTAATTCGTTAATTATAAATTAAAAACTTCGCTTTTTCTCATTTCCGTCGGTGTCCATTTAATATTATTCTAAATACATTTGTATTTTACCCGAATATAACGAAGTAAATAGAAAAACAATAACTATATAAATGTAGTATATTAATAGACACAACGTTTACGTCTAAATTAAATATTGGTATCTTCTAAATATACTGAAATTATATCTGGTAAATATTTTTTCAAATTTTTTTCTGATTACCTTCGTTATGAGAAGAAATCTATATTGTAGTTTGCGCTAGACCTTAAATGCTACTCTGCTGCCATGTTTAGCTCCGCGCACGTCTCAGTCTGCCTTAATGATTAAAATATTTTCGTGTTAAGTGTCGCGGGAGGTGATTATCCTGGATTCGTTCTCTTTCCTATCGTCCGTATTAGAAAGTGAGTATATATGATTTCATTTATTTCGTAGCTTTTTATCAATTTCAATGATTACCTTCGAAGTTTAGTAGATGTATGAGATTCGTAATTGTGATATTTTTGAAGAAAAACTGGATAAAGTATTCAAACTTCATTACCTTCTTCCTCATTCCGATCGTTTACCCTCGTTTCTTTTAGCGATGGTGATGAGGTTGAAACGATGGTAATTAGAATATATTTTGTGATTTTATTTATTTTATTTTAAGTTACCTTGTGGATAAAAATCTTGTTATTTTGTTTATTAACTGTTATTTTTGTATCTTTTCAGAATAAATATAATTAAAAATGCCAAAGAAAACCAAACAAACAATAGAGCAGAAGCGGGAGCGCGATCGACTACAGAAACAAAAAAAGTATGCAGAAATTAAGAAAGATACCGAAAAGTACGCAGAGGTAAAGGAAAAAGAAAAGGCAAGATATCTTAAAAGAAAAGAAAACAAAAAAATTAAAAGCGCGGAATATATGACACCTAGACAGTTAAGAAATCAGAGAAAAATGTGGAGAATTAATTCAAAACGTCATTATGAAAATAAAACGAAAGAAAAAGCTATTCAACAATTATTAATAGATAATTCTCCACCTAATAGCGATACTGAAGCACTACCAGCTGAACAAGATCCTCTTGCTCGACGAGCTGCAAGCCCCATGCCTAGTACATCACAAAATGGTTTAGCTAATAGTAATTCTTGTCAACAGTGTCTACAAAAGACGTTCTTTCGAGAAAATTACGCTAAAGACATAAAAAAGAAATAGGTATTTTGAAACAAGAAAATGAAAAAAAAGAGAAAGAAAAGAATGCTATTAGAAAAATGTTGCACAGGGTAATCAAAAATAAGAAGAAAAATGAAAATATTTCGACTGAACAAAAAGTAGAACTTTTAGTAGAAAATGTGAGTACAGAAAGACGTGAAGAAATTAAGAAGAGGTTAATATTTGGTGAAATTCTATCAAGAAGTGTCGGGGAAGGATACAAATGTTTGAAAAAGAAAGACAAGAAAGAGTTCTCTGATGTTATTATGACTGAGAAAGAAACAGACAGTCCAAAAAGCCAGTATCGTAATCGTTTTATTTTTTATATGATCAGCCAACTTTATCGTGAGTTCCCACAACTAAAATCTATCACCTAGAACTACTTAGAAGCCGGCCACGGCAAAGGGGCGCCAGACGGTGTTGGTGCTGTTCTAAAACGAACAGCAGACCAAGTAGTCCGTTTTGGCAGTGATGTCGACTCATTAGACGCATTCTTAGCTTGTCTTAGACCTAGAATAAAAATGGAGATTCGTATAGTATCCAGAAATGACATTATAGCAAGATGTTTTCCAAAAACTTTACAAGCAGCTAAAGGAACAATGATGGTGCACCAAGTTCTTTGGTCATTTGGGAGCTCAAAACTCAGTTTAAGAAAACTAAGTTGTTTTCGCTGTAACAATGAAGTTGTTTGTACTCACAGTAAACATGTTGGATACTATGATACTTATACCATATTGCGATAAGGTCAATACTGACCAGTTTCAAAGTTTTCTCGATGAAAATACGACACCAGAATTCATTCAGGAAATAAATGACACAAACTTTACAATGACTCCTTCAGATCCATCGATCAGCTCTGAAAATCACTCTTTAAAGAGGCCGCATTCACCGATTGTCAAAATACTATCGGATATTAATGTGACTGATTGGGATAGCAGAAAGTTTTATGTCCAGAAGAAGAATCTGGCAAAAATGAAAACAGATAACAATACAACTTATCATACAGATTTTGAGAAATTTATTATGATGTATAAAGGTGAAAATGGACATAATACCAAAGAAAATAAAGACGAAATCAGCGAAGAACACGAAGAGAAGAAGACTAAAGTATTGATTGACTATTGCAGTGATTCGAGTGAAGATGATTTAAAAATATTTTAATACGAAAGTTTTTTAATTGCTTTTGATAAAATTAAGATTAAATGTAATTGTTAGTTTTTATCAAGAAATACCTCAATTTGATCTCATAATACCGAATATTAAACCTAATCGTGTCAATTTGATATACTAGGAGAAAGGCCTATGTTATGATTGTTAATTATCATCCTATTTTAATTGTAATTTGAATGCCTACAACAACGTACTTCATTGAATATAAAAATGCATAACATAACAACATTGCCTTCTGTTTTTCTTCATTACCTTCGCACACCTATTCCTTCGCTAAGTGGCTCAATATCATTCCCCTCTTTATCGTTCTCATTACCGTCTCACTTCGATTTTAGAAATGATTATAATTTCATCGTTACTAATAAAAAGAAAGTAGAAACCACTAAATGTTCAAAGATTAATTATATACTAATGATATTTGCAAAAAAAACTTAAATAATTCGATAATAAATTCGAAATTTAGAATCGTTGAGAATTTGCACGAAATATGCGAAACACCCTTCTACGATTTTGCAGTGGTGTTGTTAGGTGTGGGGTACCACTAAAAAGTGAAAAATAAAAAACTTTTTACAAGAAAAATACAACCGACTTCCAAAAAAAAACACTACAAAGTTAAAAATAACTTTAATATCGGAAGTCGGTGTCAAAATACGAAGAAACTAACAAAAACACTGACTTCCGAAATTAAAGTTATTTTTAACTTTGTAGTGTTTTGTTTTTGGAAGTCGGTTGAATTTTTTGTCCAGAAAAAAATCGCGGTAGTTAGATAAAGCTGGTTATTTTCATAGTAACAGATTTTTATTTTGCTATAGAAAAAAATTTAGTTGATAATGAAATCAGAGATAATTTTGACAAGAAAAAAGACATCCTCTTAATGAGTTGTTGTCTTTCATAACAAAACTAACTAACAAATCTGTCCAAGAAAGTGCCGTCTCAAGCCTTATTAATGTGTCTGCCTGCTTATCTTACTTTCTGAAGGTGACCCGAACTTCCAACTAACGTAAAAGGATTACGTAAGGGATCAAGCGACCACAAATACTAAATGAACTGAAACTTAAATTTATTTTGCGGATTACATGGGTTTGCGGACTAGGGGCAGTGCACTTTGAACTTTATGTATCCAGCCGCGGGGGGGTGTTTGGAAATTTTGTTTATTTTAGCCACTGTATGTGTGTTTATGTTATGTACTTTAGTGAAGTTAGCCACTGTATGTGTGTTTATGTTATGTACTAGTGAAGTTATTATTAAGTTCTTGAAAAGTGTTAACAGCTCTAGTTTGTTGTTTTCGTTACTGGTCTGGTGGTGGAGCCGGTGATTAATTTGGTTAGCATTTGATTGGAATTTGTAAGTTTTAGTAAATCTAACAACAAATTTTCTAGCAAGTTAAAGTGTGAGAATTTGACAGGTGTATCGTATGTCAGCCGTGAATAAATAATAATAAATGGATATAAATATGATACCCAATAGGGAATATGCATAAAAAAATATTTATTATCTACACAGTTTATCTAAAAATATACAAAATTGTAATACCAACTGCAGGGAAAATAGAATCAAAATCACTCGAAAAACAAACGAGTTATCATTATTTTAAACAAATATATCTGTCCCTCTACGAAAACGCTGTATGTATGGCATCTGTATAGGCGTCATGGAATCTGACGTCAAATTTCATATCAGACTTCTCTTTCTAATTGTAATCTTTGAAGCTTTATAACTTCATCAGTGATGAAGATATTTAAAAAACAATTTTATGATTGTTTTTTAGAGCTAAAAAGTATTTCATTTTGCAAATAAAAACAATTCATGCATATTCCCTATTGTTTCAATAGCTCGATAATGTTTAGCCGAGTAATAAAAATGGCGACTTCTCAGCTTTTATAAAGGAAATAATATGTCAAACTATTAATTTCCAATTTACTCGTCGGATTAAAGTTATGTAGCTATTGAAAAACTTTAATGTATTATAAGGTTTTTTGTTTAATTATAGAACTAAAGTAGAATATCATTTGGCATAGTCGGTATAATAATTATGATCATGTATCAGAAAATAACCACTTGTGCAGGAAAAGCAACTGTGACTCAGTGTAACTTCTGCAGTATCAAGATAACAACGAATGTCCCGAGGATTTAAAATGGGTTTTATATCAATATCAAAATCTAGCTGCGTTTCGAAAGTGAAAGCGCTGTACGAAAGAGTTTTTATAGTTGATTGATTGATTGAAAGATAGTTGGAAAAGCGTGCTGTTGGATTGGAACCTTTTTGATATTGAACCGGGTGTTTCATTTCATTGGATATATACTCGTATCAGGATCAATATCTACTTGTAGAAAAAGTTAAATTGGAATGTTCATTGTTCAATGTGTACGCGAATTGGACGATTAATGAGTTGTGATGGTTAGTATAAATGTAAATGTATGTACAGAGATAGGAAATTAAAAAAATAGTTGATGGATAATGGGAGAAAATAATATTATTCTTCAAACTTTAGGCTTAGTCATTTTCAGTAATGGTAAATTTTCATAATTAATAAAATAAAAAATTATCATAAAAACTGGTTAAGCTCGAGTCGGACTCGTGTGCAAAGGGTTCCGAACGAATTTTATTTTTTTAACATGTAATTTAAACATTATCGACTTCTTATAGGTTTTTTAGGCTAAGTAGTTTCACGTAAGTAATCCTCACATAAGCCCTTTCATTTGATATATCACACGATATTGTCCAAAATACACTTTTTTTTTTTTTAGTTTGACCCCCAGTAGTGACGCCCATACAAAAAATTTAATAATTTACGTACTGCGTCCTTGTTTGGATCACAGAAGACCATATGTGTATCAAATTTCAACAGAATCGGTTCTGTGGATCCGGAGAAAGCTGGCTGTGACATACGGACGGACAGACAGACCTCTGAGTAATCTTATAAGGGTACAGTTTTTGTTCGGAACCCTAAAACGTATTTGAGGTGGTTCAGACCTATGAGACCTAGTAATCATGGTCCATGTAACAAAATCAACTAAGTAGGAGTCTTTAACAATTTATTTTCCAGAAAAATAAGCCACTTTAAGTAAATATCACAGAAGCTTTTTCTGAACAAAATATCAGTTACTCGAAAAAAGCTAAAAGTAACATATTTTTTAATATTAACGCGGTTTGGTTGAACTGGGAAAACATTGTTTCATTATCGTCTCCTCCTCTTGGGGTTTGTAAGAGGCATTAAGTGGTGATGTCTAGGGGATGTGCAAGGGATTGCTAAGGGGATTATGTTGGACGAGATGATTGGTTAAACTTATAATATATTATTGTTTTCGTCTTGTATATCTCTGGTTAATATTTATTTTTTATTTGGTGTACAATAAAGTAGGTATATTTAAATAAATAAATATATAAATAAAAAACAATCTACTTGTGCTCTGTTATTACGATTTTAACTTATTTATTTGTTTTCTATTTTTCTTTTCTCTTTATTTCATAACTAGCTGACCCGCGCAACTTCGTCTGCGTCACATTTTCCATTATTACTCCGCTCCTATTTGTCTTAGCGTGAGGATATATAGCCTATAACCTTCCCCCCCCTTACCTTATGTTCACAAATAAGTAAATAAATAAAATAAATAAAAATAAAGGATTCCTCGATAAATGGGCTATCTAGCACTGAAATAATTTTTCAAATCGGTCTAGTAGTTTCGGAGCCTATTCAATTCAAACAAATAAATATTTCCTCTTTATAATATTAGTGTAGGTTAGTGTAGATTATTTTATAGAAATAATATGTTATTTATTTTATGGAAAGGTTAAAATGATTTGTTTTCTATTCAGCCCGTCTATTATGTCAACAACTCATCGTGTAAACTGAAGCTGCTTTCAGACTACGCTATAATATATAGCATATTATAGTATATAACTCATAGCACAACAATATCGCGCACCATACATTGTCAATAATATATAGTAGTGAACGTGTCCATAACAATGGATGGTGTGCGATATTGTTGTGCTATGAGCTATATACTCTATGCTATATATTACAGCGTAGTCTGAAAGCAGCTTTAGGTGGAGTAAGCGTGAAGTGAACTGTCATTACATTTAGTTCACATATTCACAGTTCTCTTCATGTTCGCTTCACCTAAGCTTACACGGTGAGAGGTTTACAGAATAGTACTTCTGCAAAATGTCACTATGAAGGCTTTGGTGCAGTGATCTGTCAATCTATGCAATCAAGTTAGAAAAAAAGTACATTTTGGCCTCATTTCACCCAATTTTGACGGCACGGTTAGCGCAGTGGTTGAGCAATCGACTGCTGCGTCGCGTGTCGTGGGTTCGATTCCCGCACGGAACAAATATTTTTATAGCCTACAGATAGTTGTCCCGGGTCTGGCGGTTTGTGTTTGTGACTTTGTATGTTTGTCAAAGCACCCACGATACAGGAGAAATTCCTAGTGTGGGGCAACGTGTTTAAAAAAAAAAAACAGTCTGGTTTACAAAATATCGCGGGTAGCTCGCCGTCCGATTAGAACCAGGCCCGGGTCGACGGCGCGCTATGTTCCACGCACTACTCAAAGAGCTGTCAGCATAGAAGACGGGGCCTGCTAGGGCCAGTGCATGCTAGGATTGCGGAATTTGTTCGAAAGAGTCACCGCGGCCCTGGAACGCAAAGGGCATTAGGAGGAACACGGATGGGTTTTAGTCAGTAAGAGTGTGATACTCGCTTCTGCTTCACCCAAAGCGGAAAGGAGTCATTTGATGATTTCCCATCCTTAAAAAAAAGGTTAACAAAGTATATCGACTGGTGCAATGACGAACAAACACATATAGAAAGCTAGGCTACTTTTTAACCCGACGTAATGTGTAGACCCATGAACAAAAAACCAATTTCTACCAAATAAGTTATTATTCAACATTTTCATTTATTTAGTCTCTTACTGTGAAATGACAGGTTTTACTAATGTAAAACCTGTCATTTTTTGTCTGTTTTTTTTTCACAGTAAGAGACTATAACTAAGAAATCCTTTGTACTCACAATATTCATACGATGACTTTGTAACGTTCTAATCTTAGCTTAAATCGCAATACCTCGTCCACCGGTTCTAAAATACGTGTTCATTTTTGCGGTTTCAATTAGGGATACGAAATCCCGATAGTTTCGGATATTCGGATCCGAAGTCTTTGGTCGTTCTGGGTATCCAATTTAATAAGGCCATGGTAAAGCTTGTATATAGGTATATGAAAATGTATGTATATTGGTAAAATGTTTGAAGCGGAATTCAGTAAATTGGATATTAATGATCCTAATCAGAACATTCCTCTCGCGCTTGTCGGGTTCAAACTTAATCAGATTAATTGCTATATTATTTAAGTGAGACTGGCAGGCCGCGACTTGGGTACCGCTGCTTCCATATTTAGCGTTACAACGACTTTAAATCAGAACCTTGCCAGATTTGCGGAATTTGTTCGAAAGATAATAATAATATAATATATATAATAATAATATCCTTGGACATTTCACACAACGCCATATAGTCCCAAGCTAAGCAACCTAATGCTTTTGTTATGGTAACGAGATGGCTGATAAACTACTTATATACTTTTTTTTTGTAAATACATACATATTATAGATAGAAAAACACCCAGACTCGGAACAAATACATGTAGGTCGTACAAATATTTGTTCCGTGCGGGAATCGAACCCGCGACATGCTGCGCAGCAGTCAATCGCTCAACCACTGCGCCAACCGTGTCAAACAGTGCCAAAGAGTCAAAGCGGCCCTGGAACGCAAAAGGCACTAGGAAGGAACACGGATGGGTTTTAGTCAGTAAGAGTCTGACATTCCCTTCTGCTCCGTCATTTAATGATTTCAACGGCTCCTATATAGGGATACGAAAATACAGGTATATTGGCAAAATGTTTCAAGCGGAACTCAGTAAATTGCATATTAATGATCCTAATCAGAACGTTCTCCTCGCGTGTTAAATTTAATCTGATTATTTGCTTTATCGCATTATGCGTGAACGTCTGGACTGATTTCGCTAATTCTTTTTTTGTTACTGTCAGGAGAAGGATCTTATGAAAGAAAAAAAAATAAGAAAGTTTCAGATGACGGGAGCGAAGCTGCGGGGGACAGCTAGTTTAAAATAAGAATAAGCATTATTTATTGCGAAACTGTGTACAATTAGATCTTATACAATAGCATAACATTTTTTGGAGCAACAATCTACCAAAGTCGGATATAGAATACTTAACAAAGAAAAGCAAATTGATTTGGTTCTAAGTGTTTTACATACCTACATACATATTTTTTTCCCAAAAATCTCATGCAAATTTGTGATAAACGTTATTAAGTAACATTTTATAAATTTGGTTTGAAACATGTTTCCATTTAGAAACACCGCCTATAAATCAGAACAAGGGTAAAAATAGAAACGAATTTTCCATCGTCAACAAAGAGTAATACTTTTTTATTTGTTTCCAAACATTTTCGTTTGCTTCGTGTTTTGAAGTTATAACCTTGAAGTTTATGGATACAAACAGTCACGAAAAATGTTGCGAATCTGAAATTAGATGTTCAATGTGAAGGGTTTTATGTCAATGTCTGTTTACAAGTTTGCATTGACCAGTTAGTATGAAGAAAACAGTAACATCATCTGCCTAGCCCAACTACATTGGGGTCGGCTTCCAGTCAAACCGGATTCAGCTGAATACCAGTATTTTACAAAAATTGAAAACTGAATTCAACTTTTTTATTTCAGTCGGTTGACAGTATAGTATAAAAAGTGGTTTTTAAGTTTTAAATTTTCGGGCGAATGCTTGTTTTTAATTTTTCAGTTTATTTTTAGATATGGCAGGCGTGTTTTTTATTTATTATACACTTTATTGTACTTTGTTGTGTGTTGTCTCTTTTGTTTGTTTTTTTTATTCTCTCTTCGGGCGACATCTTCAAATTGAACAAGCCCCTTTAAATATACAGGGGCTTGTTCAATTTGAAGATTTTGCCTTTTTTTCTATCTCATCCATCATTACAAAGCAAATAACATCTTTGACAAACTAAATTACAATTTCTATAATGCAAGCGGAATCTTTTCAAACCAAAATATCTCTACATCTTTGACAAACTTAACTAAATCTTTGACAAAATGAGCCATATGTCTCATTCAGTTGAACGTAATATTCACACTCATTTAAACCTAGGCTTTTCCCAACAATATTGATGTCGGCTTCCAGTCAAACCAGATTCAGCTGAATACCAGTATTTTACGTGGAGCGGCGGCCTACCAGACCTCCGCAACCCATTAACTAGTTAACACGGTTCTTCTTGGCAAGACCGGAGTCAGATTTTCAGGCTTCTGAAAACGTACCTAACGACATCCGAGGATCTACAATTGGCAGCTGGGATCAACGGCTTAACGTGCTTTCCAAGGCATGGAGGAAACTCGGTATGTTATGATGGTCACCCATCCACAGACTGACCTTGTAAAGCGTTGCTTAACTTTGAAGATCGACCGATGGGGCTGTTATTATTTAGCCACGAGAAAACAAAAATGTATTGAGATATGGAAATTTAAGAAAGATGTTTTTGTAAATGATCATGTAGCTAAGATGCATGTTAACAAGAAATCGCCCAAGTGCGACTCGTTTTATAAACCATGGTAGCCCTCTTTAATTTTAATTATTTGCTGTTATAGTGGGAATAGAAATACACACACTGTTAAAATTTAATTTGTCTACCCTATGACGGTTCTTGAAATACAGCAGTGCGTTGAGTGAACAGGCATCTTCTGGGCAAGCCATACTCCATAGACGGCACGGTTGGCCCAGTGGTTGAGCGATTGACTCCAGCGCTACGTGACGCGGGTTCGATTCCCGCACGGAACAAATATTTGTATGACCTAAAGATAGTTGTTCCGGGTCTGGCTGTTTGTGTATGTGACTTTGAACGCATCCACGATACAGGAGAAATTTCTAGAGTGGGGCAACGTTTTTAAAAAAAAAATTACCTCATCCATCGCTTTCCATCAGGCGTGATTGTGGAAAAAAAAAAACCAGCCCTCTGACAGATGGGCGGATGGACGGGCAGACAGACAGACGGACAGTGGAAGTTTAGTATTAGGGTTCCGTTCGTTACCCTTTAGGTACGGAACCTAAAGGGTACTAGTTGAATCTTTCATCAAGTAATTTAAACTTGAATTAAAGGGTTGGTGAACCATACTAAAAGTCATTGAAAAGTTATAATAGTAAATCTTTTTGTGCGTTTTCCAAATTGTCTAATTGTTTAATATTAACGAAGTTCTGGTAGAAGTTATGAAACTAGTAATTGTTAAAGTTTAATTTGATGAGTTCAGATGTTCTGGTAGTAATTTTGTATTGTAAGTGCAAAGGTAAAGGTTATGTGCTTTGGTTTTTGTGTAGCACAGACAGATATTCGTTGTCATGAAACTGGACAGAAACTTTACAAGGCACTTTTATTTTTTTTATGATACAAACTTTGGTATATACGCTTATAATGACACTTATTAGCAAAAGCTCCTGTTGCTTTGCTTTTTAGTCCTATAAAATAAAATAAGAATTGTTTATAGACAAGTGATTAATTGTTTTTTTTTCTAGTCGCCATAATTACCTGTAACTCGTGATTTATGAAATGAAAAAAGAAGCCCTCTTTAAAAATTTGGTATCTAATCAAAATTTCACTTTGTTGGGAAATACTGGCAGCCTATTTTAAACGCAAGTATAATAAATTAACCTTAAACTGGCCATTGTTTCAGCCCTCAAACAATACAACAGCAGAGCGTAATTCCCTTTAATTATTCGTATTTGTTCCCCAATCGTGACGCCATTGGCTTCGGCTAACTCCGTCAAACTTCGGCCGTAACTTTTTAAACAAACTTGCTAATTCTCGCGATTCTACCAAAATGGCGACCCGCAGAATGTTACAAATAAGTTCGTTTCAAAGAATCGCTTTTTTAGATTATGGAAATAGGGTCTTTTTGAGTGAAATATGCTGTAATTTCTTTTTGAAATTTTTTATTCTCTGATTCTAGCAGGGTGGCAGGTGATAGGAATTTTGAACGAGTTCGGTAGAATAATGGTTTTGAAAGTTGAGAATAATTTGTCACACTCCAAAGGGGTAGATTATTTTTCTATCTGCCGTACTAGCAATTATTCTCAGGTTTAAATAATAGGCTTTTTAGTATGCTCTATTTAGAAGTTGAAAGTTAGGTAGCTAGTAAGGATAAACCCCTATTAGGCTTAGTGCTGTTAATGTAGCAATTATGTCAACTTAAAAGCACTAAACTTAATGGTTTGTTCTAAGTGCCTATGAAACGGTCATCTAAACAGAGCCAGATGGTGATATTTCAGGTATTAGAAGTGACGTTAGTTTTTCGATTAATATGTGTGGTTTATATAATATGTTTGTAATAAATATCAATCGCGATTCTGTTCTCCATACCACTATCACCTATTACCACCTATTTGTCTCTACACGACCCAAAGGTTGACTGGTAGAGAATGCCTATGGCATTAAGTCCGCTTAATTTGCGCTTAAAGTGATAAATAAATAAGTAATTCATTAGAATAGTTAAAAACGGGATTGCTACCATGTACCTTTTTACAATTTCCAAAAATAAAGTGTATATATATATTATATTTTTTTTTTTTTGTAATTTACTGTGTAATATTTCCTTTATACTACGTATTAAATAATAATAACAATACCTCTTAAAGGATCATTTTTACAATATTAAAAGGGGCACTCAAGAAACATGTCTTTAGCGTTCCAAACATCCGTATGAAACGGAACCCTTATAGGATTACTTTGGTATCTGTCTGTCTGTTCTTCTGTCACAGCCAGTTATCTCCGGACCTTCTGATCTGATGACAAGGCCTCCAACAAGGTGGACCGATGACCTGATGAAGGTCGCGGGTAGCCGATGGACGTGAGACGGACAGGACCGGTCGTTGTGGCAACGCTTGGGGGAGGCCTATGTCCAGCACTGGACGGCTTTCGGCTGATATGATGATGATGATGATGACGATATGATGATGATGAAAATAAAATGAAAAAAATACATTTTGAAGGTTTTAATTATGAATATTTTTTTATATTTTAAAATCAATACCTTCGAAGCTGTTCAAGAAATTAGACCAAAAAGGACCCCCTCCTTATATCCAAAACTGAAAACTTAATAAATTAAAAAATGAATGCAGAATCTGTAGGTTTCGAACTATTTTTTAACTACAGATTACAGGAAAACCTATAAGAAGTCTAGTGTTAATATGACAACTTATGAAAAAAATAAACAGGTTCCCTTTGTACGCGAGTCCGACTCGTACTTGGCCAGTTATTTTCGGTTTTTGGTACGGAACCAATCGTGTTCGAGTCCGACATTCATTTGGCTAGTTTTTAGGGTTCCATACCTAAAAGGTTAAAATGGGACCCTATTACCAAGCCTCCACTGTCTGTCTGTCACCAGGCTGTATCTCAAGAACCGTAATGGGTAGACAGTTGAAATTTTCACAGTTTGTATATTTCTATTGTCGCTAAAACAACGAATAATAAGAATTAAAGTTAATGGTACGGAACCCTCCGTCTGCGAGTCCGACTCGCACTTGCTCGGTTTTATTTTTTAAATCTAGATTCCCGAGTAGCTCTTAAAAGGTAAGTCGCTATTTACTGTTGTTAAACCCAGATACTCAGGTATCAAACTAAAATCTTCAGCACCAATAAAAACCAGGGCTGTTCCTAAGAAGGCTTTCAAAGGAGTATAATAAAGGATAGCTAACTAAGTCTGTTCGTAATAGCACTCTCAGTAATGTTACCGAGACACTCAGATAATGATAATGGTTGGTCCTAATTAACGCCACTAATTACTGGGATCTTGAAGGAATGCCTGAGATTCGTTGGTATATGGTAAGTGGGTTGGCGGGTCAATCATTTGAGAATTTTTGTGAAAACGAAATGAAAAAATAAAAAAAAGGATTAACAAAGAAAACTCATTGTTTTTTTTTACTATATATAGGTATACGTTTGACCACTATCTTACCTAGTGTTAAGCGATGATGCGGTCTAAGACGAAGCACGCTTGCCTTTTGACATAATAACTGAATAAGGAAATTGGAATCGATTGCATAATATATTAAATTCTTTCGTTACTGATGAGTGACTGACTGACAAACAACGCACCAATGACGTATTATATATAGACACGTCATAAACCAACATCGCGGCGCTTAAAAACGGCGAAAATACTAGATAGCTACTAATACGCATAAAGAAAGGGAAAGAAAATATGTCACCGTACGGCGGGATGCCTGTTGCTAGAGGGAGATAAATATACATCTTCAGTTACGTCACAGGATAAGTAATAGTCAAATTGACATCAAAACAAACGTAAATCCTCATAAAGAAATTTCTGATTTGAAAATCTATACTAATATTATAAAGTAGAAGAGTTTGTTTGTTTGGTTGAACGCGCTAATCTCATGAACTACTGATCCGATTTGAAAAATTCTTTCAGTGTTAGATAGCCCATTTATCGAGGAAGCTTATAGGCTATATATCATCACGCTAAGAAAATGTGACGCAGACAAAGTTGAGCGGGTCAGCTAGCAATATAATTTTTGGAATGTCAGTTTTTATAACGGAAAGCAAACAAGAATATTGTTAGGCATTGGGGGTCTCAAAAGGCCACACTTAGCAGAATCAGAAAGCACATCACGCTACCCGTTACTGTCAAATTTTCTCAATCAACCTTGAACTTTACTACTTAAGAGCGTGTATTCCGTCCACTAGCGCCGCCAATCGTTTTTTATTATTTGTGGTAAATTTAAGACACGTAGATAAAAAAACGCTCTGTAGTGCACTGAAGAAATGTATTTAGAGAGTTATGTTTTGTACTTTAGAACATAAATAGTTGCAAATCGATATTTTTGCTAAAAGTGGCCACTTTTAGCAATAATTGCCGTTTTGGCTATTTAGCCATGAGTTATGTATTAAAAATAGCTGTCAAAAAATAATAGATACATTTCTTTAGTGCACTACAGAGCGGTTTTTTATCTACGTGTCTTAAATTTACCACAATTAATAAAAAACGATTGGCGGCGCTAGTGGACGGAATACACACTCTTAATACTACCTTAATGCGTTATTCATAAGGACGAAAACGAAATTTGTCAGATTGTTGTGTGGTTAATATTGTTATTATTATAAGATTCTGCTAAAGTGGCCATTTTAGACCCACGGGTAAGATATAAATAACATATTATTATGTAGGGTACTAAAAGTATGAAAAAAATGGAACTCAACAACATAGGACTGCTGCACTGGGGGTTTTCCATTAGGAAATTCTCAATGAAAGTCCGGAATACCAACGTGAAGTTATGTATGAGAACAAAGTCACGTGCAGCAGCTAGTAGATTACAGAGAACGAAATGAAAAAGAAAATTGTGCTCCACAAAGACTTTTAATTGAGCCTATTACAACCATTTTGATTTAAATCTCTTTCATTTGACTTTTTTATTTAATTGAATTGAACAATGGTTTCTGAGTATGAGGATTTTTGATTTGAGCTTTTCTATCTTAGAAGCAGATTTTTTTTTTGATATAAAAGAAATAATGTGTGGTAGATGGGTTTTCTTTAATCTGTCATTTGAATGACGGTTACTCAAACTAATTGATATTATTTTTAAGGACCCATTTTTCAATCAAAGTCCGATAACTTTTATCTGATCGAAAATGTTATTAAGTAAATGTCGTATTCATTCATCAGATAAAAGCTATCGGACTATTGGAAAAATGGTCGTCTGTAATTGTTACTTTCACTTGTAGTTAAAGATAAAGGATATTTTATTTTGCAAATACGGGTACATGTCAAGGTGTTACATAATATAAAAGCAGAAACAGCCATATTTTGCCAATTACAAGGCATGCAAAAGTATAGACTTTAGGGTACGATTAAAATACAGTTTTACTATAATAATACATCATAATATTCTTATTCATAATTCATTAATAAAAATAATCAGTCAATAATAAAATTAATGTCACAATTTGTAATACATAGTTATTTAAATACCTACAATATTTAAAATAGTCAAGCAACTTCTTTTTCCAAAAAAAAAATCTTCAACCCTATAATAAACTTTGTCTACAAAAAAAATTCTAAGCTTTTTTTTGAATAATGTCTAATTATAGTCCTTCCAACAACTCTGTATTTTGTTATACCGCGTGTATCTGACATCGACGCACAAACGATTTCCATGGGTCCAGGGCATGATTGTTGGAATTTTTCGTCGGTTCTTTTCTCATTTTTTCAAGAGTACCACAAATAGGTATCAGCTCAGCTGAGCTAATATCTATTTGTGGTTTTATTCAGATTGCTCTATTTAGTGAAAGTAGTTAATTAATTATTTTTTCATTAAAAATCTCATTGGGATAGGTCAGAATAACGATTATGAGCAGTCTAAAGTAAAAAAACCCTTGAAAAAAATGAGAAAAAAGCCGACGAAAAATTCTAAGTCTAGGGTGTCCAGAATCATGCCCTGGACCCATGGAAATCGTTTGTGCGTCGATGTCAGATACACGCGGTATATCACCGGTGCCATGCAGCAAACACTCTTGTGCATCAGAGTTGTTCCAGCACTAGGGATACACAGACAACTATTGTCTTCCGTGAAAATAGTAGTAGTTACTTCAATATTTGAAACCAACTCCATAATCATCGGAAGTAATCCCTACTATTATTATAAATGCAAAAATAAGTCTGTCTCTCTGTCTGTCTCTTCTTCATGCCTAACCCACTGAACCGAATTGGATGAAATTTTGTACAAAGATAGTTTGAAACCCAAGAAAGGACATAGGATAGTTTCTATCCCGGAAATCCCATGGGAACTGGAACTATGAGAGTAAATAGGTTATACTAGAGGCCGCCCGCGACTTCGTCCGCATATAAATTCTCGTTATTCCCGTGTAAATCCCGATCCCTAGGGAACTCTGGGATAAAAAGTAGCCTATGTGTTATTCTGGATCTTCAGCTACATACATACCAAATTTCATCGTAATCGCTTAGTAGTATTTGCGTGGAAGAGTAACAAACATCCATACATACTCACAAACTTTCGCATTAGGATATTATATTCCGGGAGTATGATCACGCGGGCGAAGCCGCTGGCGCACGCTAGTTAGCTATATTTTCATATGTGCACATTATAAAGACTCACAATGTATATTTTATAACATACAAACAAAACATTTACTTATTTCCATACAGCGAGCCTGTTCTGAAAAGGTGCCTAAACCCGTGTAAAGCAGTGTTGGTAATATCAAGTAATAACACACACATACTAATTACCTACTTAAATCATAGTTAGGGATCGTAAGTTCTCAGTTTACTTGTCTTTCTCTTAATTGCAGCTCTGAATATCTCTACTGTTTCTTAGATAATTATAAAAGCCACATTTAAAACAGGAGAGTTTTAATTAAGCGTCGAAAAAATGTTAAAGAAATGTATTTAAATGTTTTAGAACTAATTTAGTTGAACTACCAAAGAATGAATCGCTTAGTTTGCTCTAAATATATCGGTATAGTGGTCAAAACGTCAACAAAAACAGAAACTATGATATACTAAAAAAACATCTTTCTATTTCTTTCAAACTATTTAAAAAAAAAACGGGCCAAGTGCGAGTCGGACTCGCGCACCGAGTTGGTTCCGTACAAACCTGTAGGCACAGATATATTGTAGGTATTATGTTATAAGCAAAAGTTGCTATTTACGATTTATGACGTATTAAAAAAAAACTACTTACTTGATCTCGTTTAAACCAATTTTCGCTGGTAGTTTACATGATAATGTACATCATATATTATTTTTACTTTTATCATTCTCTTATTTTAGAAGTTACAGGGAGGGGGGGGCACATTTTACCACTTTGGAAGGGTCTCTCGCGCAAACTATTCAGTTTAGAAAAAAAATATTCTAGAAACCTCAATATCATTTTTAAAGACCTATCTATAGATACCCCACGCGTATGGGTTTGATGTAAAAAATTTTTTTGAGTTTCTGTTCTAAGTATGGGGACCCCCAAAATTTATTGTTTTTTTTTTTCTATTTTTGTGTGAAAATCTTAATGCGGTTCATAGACGGACGTGACATACGGACGGACAGGCAGACAGACCGATAGACAGACATGTCGAATCTATAAGGGTTCCGTTTTTGCCATTTGGCTACGGAACCCTAAAAAGCCACAATTTCCATATATTTTTGACGAATTGCTTCTGCGATGCGAATGCGACCGCTTAAAAATGGTAGAAATGGTACTCTGCATACAGTGTCTGTCTCCCTGCTTCCGCTTTTTGTCTTAACGGCTGCATGGCTTTGAATAAACTTGGTGCGCAATTAGACCTTATCCTGGAATAGGACATCGGTTACTTTTATCCCAGTAGTATGTCTCTTTGGGACAATTCTGGAATTGTACGCGAGTAAGGTCGTTGGCAAAAGCTCAATGAAAATCATTCAAAAAAAACTTTTATAAAAATTCAAACAATTTCCAAATAAAAAAATACGCGATTTCGTTTACTTGGATGACAAACCAAATATCTAAGAAAACGAATGCAAGCTATTTTGATTTAAAAGCCAAACTCCTTAACATAACCGATTTTGATGAAATTTAAATGAGACCGATCAGAAAGTATACTCTTTCACATGAAAGATTATTTTTGTAATTCATTTACAAATGACGGAGTTATGAGGAAACACACAAAAAAAAACAAATATAACCGAAATTGAGAACCTCATTCTTTTTTGATGTCGTTTAAAAAAATTAATAAACAGTATGTAAACTCATTTTTATCATTGAACAAAACCAAAGGTCTCCGAATAAAGACATCAATCAGCAAGAATAGCCAATTCAGTTAATTAAACGTTTATTTAGCACAAACAAATAAATACGAAACGGTTAGGGGTCCCTTGTTATCCATCGCGGTGTAACCGCCAATTATTTCGAGAGACGATTTGATAGTGGACGAGTTCTGGTTTTGCTTAGAGTTGAAGATTTAATTTCAGTGTCTATCACTGGGTTAAAAGAGACTACAGCAGTTATTTGTTTGAACCTAATCAATTAATTGTTATGTTTTAGAGATATAAAACTTTTTACAAAAAAATACAACCGACTTCCAAAAAAAAAACACTACAAAGTAAAAAAATACTTTAATTTCGGAAGTCGGTGTTTTTGTTAGTTTCTTCGTATTTTGACACCGACTTCCGAAATTAAAGTTATTTATTTTTCACTTTTTAGTGGTACCCCACACCTAACAACACCACTGTAAAATCGCACTTGGATGACATAAAACTATCATCCAAGTAGACGAATTCCAGCTATTTCGATTTAAAATCCAAAGTTCGTAACCGATTTTCATAAAATTTAAATGGGACCAATCTGCAAGAATATCCTTTCAGATAAAACAAGAATTTTTCAAATCGGTTCATAATAAATTGTCGGAGTTATTATGAGACCCCTTTTTTGGGAAGTCGGTTAAAAATTGTTTAGTGGTATTATTTTAAAGTTCCGGATGGCCGAACCAAAAACGGAACCCTAAAAGGATCTGGTAGGTCTGTCCATTTGTCACGGTATTTATTTTCCGAATCTAGTGAAATTATAAAGTTGAAACGTGTACCAAACACATAATTATGATTTTGTGTGTCCCAAAAATGGACGAGTGTGACAGACGGACTGATTGACGTACGAGAGATCAGTCAAGATAGGTACAGTCATAGATTTTAGCTCCATCAAGCACTGGCCAGTTTTATTCGCCTGAAAAAAGGGTCAGATACAGTACACAAAAAGTCAATGAACACGTTCAAAATAAAACGATTCACTAAACTTCGAAAGAGCACGCGAACGCAAAAACGCAACGCGAAAATCACGCAATATGGAATCGTCAAAAATGGTTCAAAACTTTTCTCTCTGAATGGAATTTGAAGGAAAAATTTCTACCTTCAAAGTTGTTTGAGTCAGCTTTCAGTAGCAGTTGCGTCGAACTTTTGTGAGACTGGCGCTTTTTGACGTCCGTAGCACTTAGGTTACACGTGGCGACATGATTTCTTTGACGTTGCTGTCATAATGATGTTTGATTTTGTTTTGTGTCGATAGATTTTGTTGTAGGTGTAAGGGTTATTTTTCAACGATCAGCCAAAACAACTTGACTTCTCCTGATACCCTGGTGTCTGGTAAAAAGAAACAAAGACAAAATTTTTGCAATAAAACAACACTCCAAAACAGGAAAAGGAATCCACTATTCGGCTGTTTTTGTTAGTGTTCTTAAGTGACAATTTTAATTTTATATCATCATCATCTGCCTAGCCTTTTCCCAACTATATTGGTGCTCATCAGCTTCCAGTCAAACCGGATTCAGCTGAATACCAGTATTTTACGTGGAGCGGCTGCCTACCAGACCTCCACAACCCATTTACTGGGTAACACGGTACTCCTAGGCAAGACTGGTGTCTGGCTTCTGACTATTCGTAACGACTGCCAAAGATCTCCAAATGATAGCCGGGACCAACAGCTTAACGTGATTTTCGAGGCACGGAGAAAACTCGGTATATTAAGATGGTCACCCATCCACAGACAAACCTCGGCAAACGTTGCTTAACCTTGAAGATCAACCTATGCGGCTGTTATTATGTAGCCACGAGCTCTTTTAATTTTACCTAGTGACACTAATACGACTTTAGATTACCATGCTATAAGTAGTCCATATCGTGACATAAATATTATTATTGGTATAGAACACAGGAGCTAATCAACTAAATCAATGAAGTAGATCGGAGTGATCCTAACAGTATTCCGTTCTTCCATATAGACTTTAGGAAACCTAAAAGTAGTCACACTCGCAGTCGCATTTTATTGGTTAGGGTAGTAGAATCTTCTTAGAAGTTGCATCCGTAAGTTGTAAGGCGAGGTAAAATTCACAATACATTAAAATAGTGATGACCAATTGCGAGTACCAATGAGGTACCAACACACCATATTTACAATTTATTTCATTTAAGGTGCTTGTCCATTACAGCGGAGTGTGGCAGTGGAGCGGAGAAACGGAGAAATTTTAACAAATGAAACTGCATAAAATCTCCGCACTACGTGAGTCACTGACATTTTGACTGACATTATTGGTTAATATTTCTACCAACTGGAGAGCAACACCACTGGCTTGTCCTTATGCTTCTCTGCTGGCGAATTTGCGAGTCCAGTGTGGCACAATTCCGCTCATGCAAAGTAAGTCAACATCGGCCTTAACGAAACGTGTCGAATTATATCGGTTTGCCTTAAACCAATTTCACTTAATAGACTCTACCCGTTGGTTTGTATTTTACCACCAGTAGTACGTAGGGATTTCGCATGCGCGCTTGAAAAACAGAACTAAGATTCCGATTTCCGAAATCCTCTTTTCGATCACATAATAGTCCCGGGTAGGCTTAAGAGCTGGAAGAGTTTTCTACGCCATACAGAGGCCATCCAAGACCGTCCACCTAATGCGAGAACCAATCTGTAGAAGATCATGCATCGAACCGGTTGCGCACCCAGATAGGCCGCTGAAAAGGCAATCTGGAGAAATGGGAATTCTTAGACCCGTCGGATGAATGATCGAACTCGATGTCAGTGCAGTGCTACTCTTCAGAATATGAGTCACACGTTGGTGCCCATACTCTTGTACTTAAGGTGATTTAATGAATGCCACCAACGCTGCACTTAACGTAGTTACCTACTGGGCTCAAAAAATCTAAGAAGTTAACCGTCGACTCGAAAAGAAAAAGATTAATAAATTTTTCCGTTTCTCCACTCCGATGCCTCGCTCCGCTGTAATGGATAGGCACCCTTACAGGAGTACGTATAGCAATTAACACATATTGCTCTACCACTTCCAACGACTATAATTGCCGGCAATAATTGCTGAAAAATTACTCGTGTAACCGTGACGTGAAACTAACTTGCATTTAAGATACGTCTCTCACTAATTTTGTGTCAGTAGTCAGTGTTTACAGTTGCAAGTTACGGTCGGTACATATCTGAAAGAAACTGCGTCGCGTATTATCGGTCGCGGAACGCCAGAACAGAAAATTATATTATAAAACATTCAATCTTTCACGCTCAACGAATAGACGCCACCATACGCTCGATGCATTTTCTGTCAGATATGTACTGAGACCCTTACATGTGACATTCAAGAGGGGAGAATTAACTACTGAACTAAGAGCATACGCACGCTGCACGCTAATACGCACCCTGCGTATTAATTCACAGGCAATCTTTAAGGGGTGGGAATCACGATAATAGATCTCGCTTAGATCAACTGTGGAATATGAAATAAAATGATTTTCTTTTCAGATTCAGTTCGTCATTTCTGTTCAAACTAGCTCAAATATACGGAGAAGCAGTTTTATCGCTTTCATACGCCGTTTCCGTCCCTATTATTATGCAGTTTAAAAAGTTTGGATTTATATAAGTCTTCGTAAATATTTCTCTAATTACTACTTTGAAACACGAACGGGTTATGAATAATTTACATAAATCTGTAAAACTTTCACTTTTAACACAAATGAATTCTCTTTCTCATATTGTGTTAAGATTTACAAATGAGGTTTTAGAAGTGAGGCTTTGTCTTTCGTAAAGTTAGATTCTTGTTTATACGTCTTGTTACATCTCCGAAAGCCAAACAAACAAGATTATCTAGCTAGCGACTTAAAATAATTACGTGACTGTCGTCTTTTTAATTTCAACATGTTATTATTAAATATCGTGGCTTCCAGCGCTGCGCCCGTATGCACGAAGCGCTGAAACCGCTTGAATTTCCGCTGAGGGAAATGGAGTGTGAAGATTAGGAGCTTTTTCTTCGCTGTCAAGAATATAATACCGTTATGTTAGAAATATTATTTGCTGTTAATGTTTTGAAAATGACAGAAAAATATTAAGGGATTCGTCGTGCCATTGAATTTTTAGGAAATAACTGTCGTCCTGTTTTTGGAAGCCTAAAATGTTACATTGCGAAGTTTTCATTTGATGTGTGATTTTAAATTTATTAAGCCGACATATTATTATGTTACACGGTGATAGAAATTCAAAGAAAATATTCAGATAATACTTTAAATGCAAAATGTCGTATTGATCATCGAGCAAGCGCAATGCTCATCAATTTAAACCAGAATGTCTTAGAACAAAAAATACTACCAGCACTGGGCCACATGATGGATAAAACCATATTCCTTCTCACATAAAGAACTCCTGTGTCACAGACAACAACAGTGTCTACGTCATAGTCAGCAGCTCTGACAATGATTATAAGATTAATCCGAATCGTCCTTAGCACTGCAGTTAGCAGTCCAGTTTTGTAATGAGCGGCCTAGTAGCGCGCAACTGACCCAATACGTACTATGACAATTTTTCATATACCTACAATTCTGCATTCTTGCTAATGGATGTACTTTACGTCTTATTCAACTTTGTGCAAAATGTTACCTATTAAGATACCCACATTGTTAGTTGTTAAGTATTAGTGATTAAGGTGTATTATTAAAGTGAATGTGAGTACCAATACAAACCAATCTTGGTTTAATGGTACAATAGAAACTTAAAACTGTACCAAACTGTATTAAAGAATAAAAAAAAAATAAAAAAAAATAAGTTAAAGCTAAACATCATTTATTTTCTTCACTACCCTCTTAAATTCTATCTGCTCATCCCCAGTTGTACACTTGCCTTCCTCAAACACAATCCGTCATTGTAATTTAAAACTTGCCAGAGCAAACTTAGCCCCGTTTTCCAGTTTTCTTCATATTTCATGCATGATCTTTTCTTATAGGTGAACAAAGTAGCGTCCTGTTATAAATGCAAGAGGAAGTTTGTTTCTCGGTTTTACGGCGGGAAAATGTAATTTGGTGGGGGAAGTACTTTGTAACACGGATTAGAATAATTTTGGTTTAAAGGGTACTGGGGTAAGATGGAAAATAAAGGTACGTTTATGAGGTAATAACGGCCAATTGACCCACATAATTGACTTTCTTAATATCAAAAACTGAAATAAAGGCATATTAAAGCTGTCCTGAATTGACATCTATCGTGATCCTTTACATTCTCTAGTAATGAAAAACGGTTAATAATTTAGGTGTCAGGTATCTACGAATGGATATTAAAGGAAGGTCAATGCACTTTATTGCAAGTTTATCTGGCGCCTACTACAAGCATTGCTTAAATTAGGACAGTTTAAATGAATGTGTCTGCCTAGCCTTTTCCCAAATATGTTGAAGTTAGCTTCTAGTTTAAGTCAGTTTCTGAGTACGATACGGTGCGTAGGTACTCCTTGGAAAGACTGTTAACTGATTTTCTGGCTTCTGAATACCAGTTACGACTGTCAAGTGACAGCTGGGGCCAAAAGTGTATAAGTAAGGACTGTAAACAGGCATCCCTTAGTTATTTACAGAGGTAGGTGGGGGATGAGTGCTTATATACCTACTAGCTGACCCGCGCAACTTCGTCTGCGTCACATTTTCCATTACTGCTCCGCTCCTATTTGGATGATCGGTAAATGGGCTATCTAACACTGAAAGAGTTTTTCAAATCGGACCAGTAGTTCCTGAGATTAGCGCGTTCAACCAAACAAACAAACAAACAAAGTCTTCTGCTCTATAATATTACTAGCTGACCCGCGCAACTTCGTCTGCGTCACATTTTCCATTACTGCCCCGCTCCTATTTGTCTTAGCGTGATGATATATAACCTATAACCTTCCTCGATAAATGGGCTATCTAACACTGAAAGAATTTTTCAAATCGGTCCAGTAGTTCCTGAGATTAGCGCGTTCAACCAAACAAACAAACAAACATACAAACAAACTCTTCTGCTTTATAATATTAGTATAGATATGGTATAGATTTGTTTCATGGGCGCCCGACTACTGGTAGCGGTCCAAAATATGGGTTTTAATCAGTAGACGTCAAAATTAACCATTTTTTCTCAACAGATACAGACATAATTTCCGCTAGTCTATATTCTTCATGTGGCTGTAACTGAAAATGAGCGTTAAGAGCAATACCAAGTATAACCGACTGCCATTATGCTGAACTAGGTCCCAACTGGCACAATCGTATAATTTTTAGGGTTCCGTACGCAAAGGTCATTCTATCTATCAGCGGTTTGTATCTCTAGAACCGTACTAGGTATAAAGTTGAAATAATCACGGAGTATAATAACAGGGCCTAACTGTAACAAATAAAGACAAAAATAAAGCCCCTAACCGCATCAATTATTTGCAGTTTTTTTCTTAAAAAAAACGGCTGCGTTTGCAACTGCCGTAAAGGCAACATTTTGTAAAAAAAACTTTCCAATTTACTGCGGTTGCAACTGGGTTTTAAACGGCATCCATTTTAAAATATTGGCTGCGGTTACAAAATGTGAAAGTCACAACCATTTTGGTAAATAATGTATAAAATATGAAAGCTTATTTAAGCCAATTGTTGGACATCAAACAATTATTGTTTGGTTTGAGAACTGTTTATTTGATGAATACTTGTTATTACCACAGAGGACGGAATCCAGCATTAGCAGCAGATCGAATTTTAGTCAGTATTCAACAGATTTTCCCCATTAGGTGGCTACGTTTAAAGTGGAAAAAGTGGAATTCTTTATGTCTTCTATGTGGTGCAGGTCTGCTGCAAATACAACTTATTAAATGGCGTTTTAATGACTTTTCCAAATGTGAGTGCGGTGCCACTAGGTATCCAAAACATGACCCACCTCGTTGGAGTGCTCCAGGTCCCTTGATGCCATCGATATTTTTAATATTCGTGTTTACGTTATTGCGCACAGCAGAAGCATTGGCTTTGGTCAGATTAGACTGCTATAAAAAATCTACATACATGCTATTTTATACAAGTTATATAAAATAAAATAACAAATCGGTGAAAAAAATGTAGAGATTTCACGCTTTTGAATTATTATTCTATCATAGTCATGCAAAACGTTGCTTATACTGAATGGGCAAATTTACTATGGCGTGACGTTGTTTTTAAATGCTTACAGCTCCGATTTTTTTTTTATAATTTTAATGCAGTAGGTATTTTTGTTTTGTTTCTTTTCTTTTAACTATTAACTTTTGAAAGATGTAATAAAAAACCAAAGCCAAATACCCCTATTGAAATGGGCCTCCAATTCATATTAATGACTTAACGTTGACACTCACTGTCACGCTTGGTTTGTATGAAAAGTTTTGACAATGCCGTCTCTAGCAGAGGCCGCCGAGGTGATTGCATACTCTGTGGTTATTTCAATTGTTCCTACATAGTTGGTTTTGTGGTAATAAATAACGTATTAATGGTCACTGTTTGTTTGCTAGTCGAAAATTTTGTTGCAATAACAGTGTGCAATTTTTTGTACAATGTTGTATGCTTAATTACATTGTATTGATCGGGTATCGTTTAACAGTTCATTATAACGCTTTTGCTATCAAATAATAATATGACTTTTATTGGAAATGGAGTTTATATAAAGATCTAATAAAAAAACAACAGTCAGATAATCTATCGTCACGGGCCCACAATGCCTATGGGTAAACGTTGACACTCGCTGTCACGCTCGGTTTGAATGAAAAGTTTTGACAATGACGTCTCTAGCAGAGGCCACCGTGTGATTCCATACTCTGTGGTTATTTCAATTGTTCCTACATAGTTGGCTTTGTGGTAATTAATAATGTCACTGTTTGTTTGCAAGTCGATAATTTTGTTGCTTTGATAGTGTGCAATGTTTGTATACTGTTGTATGCTTAATTAAATTGTATTGATCGGGTATCGTTTAACAGTTCATTGTAACGCTTTTGTTATCGGATATTGGATTTATTGGCAATGTTCAAGCATTTTAATTCGTAGCATTGTCATTCTGCATACGAATTTGGGATTGATGCAACATGCCTTGTTCTTTCAAAGATCACTATATTGGTTACTAGCTTTGGCTGCGACTTCGTAAGTGCATAATTATTATCCCTCTTTTTTCCAATTCCGTTAGCATTTCGGGAAATCTTCTTTTAGCATTACCTTACACTTCTCAAGGACATTACATGCCAAATTTCAGCTTTCAACGACCAGGGGGTCTATAAAAGTCTCTTTAGCAGGATCATAGGTAAAGTACATCACGCTTCCCGTCACTGTCAAATTTGCCCAATCAACTTTATACCTAATGCGTTCGCAATAAAGATGAAATTGAGATATGACAGAGTCTTGGTGGTTTATATTATGATTCTTAAACGATTGTGCAATAGTGGCCTTTTAAGATCCCCAGTAGTTTCGGCTGTGCGAAGTTTGTCAGTAACTCTGTCAGTCAGTTATCAGTAATGGAAGATTTTATATAATTGATATCTCAGTAGTCGCCACGTTTTAATTATTTCATTTATTTATTTCAGGTAACAATAATCCATTTCAAAAAAATTCGCACATGTCAACATAAAAAAATACAACCGACTTCCAAAAAAAAAACACTACAAAGTAAAAAAATAACTGTAATTTCGGAAGTCGGTGTTTTTGTTAGTTTCTTCGTATTTTGACACCGACTTCCGAAATGAAAGTTATTTTTTTACTTTGTAGTGCTTTTTTTGGAAATCGGTTGTATTTTTTTTATGTCCCCACACCTAACAACACCACTGCAAAATCGCAGAAAAGCAAAATACGCAATTTCGATTATCAAAGAATCATCTAAATAGTCAAATTCCAGCTATTTCGATTTAAAATCCAAATTTCGTAACCGATTTTGATATGATTTAAATGGAACCAATCTGCAAGTATATCCTTTCAGATAAAACAAAAATTTTTCAAATCGGTTCATAACTGTCGGAGTTATGAGGTAGGTAACAAACATAAAAAAAAAAAAAAACATACAGCCGAATTGATAACCTCCTCCTTTTCGGTTATACTCAAAGATTTTCTGATATATTCCTCATTCCATCGCATGACAGGATCAAACCATGATAAGTGAAATAAAAGGAAAGCATTAATTGTTAAATATTTTCATCAAATTAGGAGCACACAGAATCGATATAATCATATCAGTAAAATAGCTCCAGTAATGACTGAAGAACGATTATGAACTTTAAAAATCAATTCTTTGAAAAAGACCCTGGAACGCAAAGGGCACTAGGAGGAACACGGATGGGTTTTAGTCAGTAAGAGTCTGACACTCCCTTGTGCTTTTCACTCAGGGTAGGATGAGTCATTTGATGATTTCCCATCCCTAAAAAAAAGCTATTTATACAATAGTGTTGGAGTTGGTTTCCAGTCTGCCTATCTGACCTCTAAACCCTCTTTCAATCTAAAGATGACAGCTTATTAATCATCCTTAACGAAACAAACACTTAAAGAACCAGAAATAACCCACTTACAGCCATTCAACTATACAAAACCCATAAAAACACAAAAGTAAGCCATTATTGTGGATTCCGACAATCTTTCCCGTTAAAACGGCCATCAGAAATAGATCTATTGCAACTTTGCCCTTGTGAATCAAGGTTATTCCGGCCAAGGGCAGCCATGGCGTGTTGGGCTGAGGGTAATTTCTACAGCCTTGGCTCCTATGGGGCCGATATTTTTTTCTTCAACTTATTGATTACTTTGTTTAAGTTCATGCATGCGATTGTTAAAATGTGTATGGTTGATGGTTTTTGACAATTATGTTTTCGAACACCACGCCTTCAATTCCTGAAGGGGTAAGTAGTTTGCTGGAATAAGTGTGTGTACTTGTTATTTTGGAAAATCCCACCACAAAACAGCCACTGCTGCTTTTGAGAGCCATAATCAAGAAGCACCAAAGCACGGGCTACTTCTGGGTAAGCTTGCTACATCGTAAACTTTGTCTTTGGCATCATCAGCAAACGCATCTCAAATAAAATAAAATAAAAAACCGGCCAAGTGCGAGTCGGACTCGCGCACCGAGGGTTCCGTACAAACATGTAGGTTTACGATTTATGACGTATTAAAAAAACACTACTTACTTGATCTCGTTCAAATCAATTTTCGGTGGAAGTTTAATGTACGACATATATTTTTTTTTAGTTTTATCATTCTCTTATTTTAGAAGTTAAGGTTTTTAGGGTACGTATTATTAGGACTCCTCGGTCAGTCCGTCTTTCATCAGGCTGTATCTCATGAACCGTGATAGTTAGACAGTTGAAATTTTCATAGATGATGTATTTCTGTTGCCGCTATACAAATAATGCAAAAAAATAATAAAAAAGGGCGCTCCCATACAACGAACGTATTTTTTTGCTAGTTTTTATATGTAGATAATGGTGCGGAACCCTTAGTTCACGAATACAACTCGAACTTGGCCGGTTTTTGGATACGATCTCAAATGAAAAACCACAAAAAATAAAGAACCCGCCCTGTCTAAGATTATAATTATACCCATATCTTAAATTATTTTATAGACTTTCTAAGCCATGAAAGTTCAAAAGTTTCTCTCACTGCTTCAATGATATACATAAGTACTGTGTAGATAATAACTATGACCAAGCTGCTCTTTTCCAATGAGCGCTCGGGCGCGTGTTTAAGTCTTCGCGATCGATGGGGCCCCATAGCTTCTGCCAGATCACCGACCGATGCAGCTTAGTTTTGAAGCACTATAGCTCGTGAATGCTGTTTTTGTTCCACATAACATTAAAATTAGCTATAAACAGTTTAATAAATATAGGGTTTTTTTCGCCTGTTTTGTCAGCAGTCCTCTGCCAAAGCCATATCATCTGCCTAACCTTATCCCAACTATATCGGGGTCGGCTTCCAGTGAAACCGGATTCAGCTGAATACCAGTATTTTATGTGAGCGGCTCCCTACCAGACCTTTACAACCCATTAACTGGGTAACACGGTACTCCTTGGTAAGACTTTTTTTTTTTTTTTTTTTTTTTTTTAGGGATGGGAAATCATCCTATGACTCCTCCCGCTCTGGGTGTAGCGGGAGGGAGTGTCAGACTTCTACTGACTAAAACCCATCCATGTTCCTTCATTGCCCTTTGTGTTCCGGAGCCACGGTGTCTCTTGCGAATAATCCCGCGACTCCGGACTCCTTGGTAAGACTGGTGTCAGATTTTCTGGCTTTCGACTATGCGTAACGACTGCCAAAGGTCTCCAAATGACAGCCGGGACCAACAGCTTAACATGCTTTCCGAGACACAGAGGAAACTCGGTATGTTAAGATGTTCACCCATCCACAGACCAACCTCGACAAGCGTTGCTTAACCACGAAGATCGACCTGTGCGGCTGTTATTATTTAGTCACGAGCTCTGCCAAAGCCATAGGGGGGCCATTATTCGGTGCTAAGGGCCTACAATAGACAAAAAATAAATCATCATAATATTTGTTAGTTTATTATTTTAGCATATTATATAGTATATGACGTATTTTATTAGTATTAAATATTATTTGCATATTGTATTGTATCGAAAAGATTTTTTTTATAATTGTTTGTTTGTTGTACAAAGTACATTTAGTCTTTTCAACCCGAAGGTTGATTGGTAGAGAATGCCTTGTTACATAAGTCCGCCCATATGCAAAAAAAAAATACAAAAAATACAAATACAAAATAATTAATTAATGTTTCAGTTTACACAGTGTTTAATGTTATATACCACTATTAGAATAGAATACTCTTTATTATGTACAACGTATAAGTAACAGAAAAAAAATACAGAAGAAAACATTACATAGGGTGACACAATGGGCGGCCTTATCGCGAAGAGCGATTTTTTCAAAATAACCTTTGGATGGATTTTAAAGAGAAAGCAAACACAGTACTGCAGGTCGTCTTAGAGGTCACCGCGGCCCTGGAACGCAAAGGGCATTAAGAGGAACACGGATGGGTTTTAGTCAGAAGGAGTCCGACACTCCCTCCTGCTTTACCCAGAGTGGGAGGGGTCATTTAAGGTTATAGGCTATATATCATCACGCTAAGACAAATAGGAGCGGAGCAGTAATGGAAAATGTGACGCAGACGAAGTTGCGCGGGTCAGCTAGTTAATTAATCAAAGACAGTCCTGACTATGACCATAGCTGTAAGTAGAAGGTATCTAACATTTGTATACTACAACACATACATACTAGAACACATGACTACTTTATATTTCGTAATGGATATTATATTGATCTCTTACCTGCCATTGCTTTGTTTTTGTGCCCTTTATTAACCGACTCTGAGCTTTTCGTTGATGGAATATGGTACTTAAAGTCAGACATTAAAGTAGTACAGTGATGGGTAACACTTAGCGTAGGCGTTTAATAACGTTTTGGGTTGACTTTGAATCGATTTTGCATTATTAAAGGGGTTAAAGAACTTCGTCTGTGAACAACTTATATTAAAAATGTATTTTTTCTTTTGCTGCCTTGTTGGCCTAGGGTAAAACCAGGATAGTTGCCCCAGGGATATAGTTGCCTCTATTTTAATAAGTCTAGTTTCATGAATTACATGTCATTTTGTGTATCAATCGAGAGGCTCTACAACCACGACTAACTTGACTACGTTGCATGTGTGTGTACGATTTCAGTAGAAGGCAATGTGCGATCAAAGTTTTTGCGGGATAAAAGTCTTTTTTCTCGGTGGGCATTAATCCTATAATAATATGTAATTTATATAGATAAGGCTATTATTCTTTATAAACTATCACAAAATTTAGAGGTCCCAAAAATACTCTGGAATTATCGAGGAAAAATTATTTTTCCTTTCACAAATTTCAAGATTTTAAAACAAAATACTTAGCCATTTAAAAAAATAAAGTATTATGCTTTTTATACTGAGAGATATAAAGTATTTTCAAAATGTCTGGCAACTATCCTGGTTTTACTCTATATCATTGCAAAATACAGTCACAGTCTACTTAATGAGATTTAAGGTTTGACTATCTGAAAGGGCATCCTGGTAAGTATTTGTCTTTATAACTAAAATTTCTCAGTAGCCGTAGTAGTTGTTTTATACCCACATCGATTGGCTGTTCCTTTTAATATGGGAAATAATTGGTGGAATATAGCTGTATCTTGTACCACTAGCTAGGTATAGCTCTGTCTAACTCATCTGGGAGAAAATGTGTCTTGTAATTTTATGATAATCATACTTAGTTCCAAAGAAATGGTTCTACAAGCTAATCCCAACGGCGTACTTTAGTCCTTAAGAGTGTGTATTCCGTCCACTAGCGCCGCCAATCGTTTTTTATTAATTGTGATAAATTTAAGACACGTAGATAAAAACCGCTCTGTAGTGCACTGAAGAAATGTATCCACTTTTAGCAATAAATAGCCAAAACGGCAATTATTGCTAAAAGTGGCCACTTTTAGCAATAATTGCCGTTTTGGCTATTTAGCCATGAGTTAAGTATTAAAAATAGCTGTCAAAAAATAATAGATACATTTCTTCAGTGCACTACAGAGCGGTTTTTTAACTACGTGTCTTAAATTTACCACAAATAATAAAAAACGATTGGCGGCGCTAGTGGACGGAATACACGCTCTTAAGAGTCCTATTACGAATCGTGAATGCTCGTTTGCAATAAACGAAGTTACGTTGGTCTGCGTTGGGAGTACATCTATAGTCCGCGAAACAATTTTGATACTTACTAGTCTGAATTGGATTATAGTTTATTTGGGCGCTCGCGCGAGACTGAGGAGCCCGCGCGCTGAATTGACGCAGAATATAGAGTACTTTAATTTTATTTATTGTAATTTTGTTTTATTATATTGACAAACGAAAACTAATGAAACGTATTCATTGCAGATTGAAATTTTATATCATGTTAATTTATTTGGTACAATTGTTTTTATTTGGAATATAATGGACGCTGAATCAAGACATTTCTGGCTTAAATTTGGCTTTCTTTACGTTTTTTTCCCTGAAAACTAAAGGAATTTAAAGAAATTCTAGAACTCCAATAAACAAGTAAAACTTTCAACTTACCTTTTAGTAATTTCAGCTTTTAAAAGAATTGATTGTAACAATGTGAATTTGACCGTCAAAGTTCCATCGCCGACATTTTTTCTTGCAAACTGAGTTCGTAAAATATTTATAGTAAATTACACGAAAAGAAAAATGAAAATGTGTAACCCTAACTTACAAGAAAGAGACTGGCACTATCGTTATTCAGGATCAAATAATTAAAATATCTTACTGCTGCTGAAAATTACAGCGTCAAAAATCATGAATTTCCGTAAAAAGTGTAATAGGACTCTTAACAAGGGGAATTACTAACAACATAATTATACATCATCATTCCGAGTGGTCGACGAATCCAACGTATCAAACTTGAAAACATTAAGTTAAATCCTTAACCAACAAAGAACTTTAAGCTAGATTCCATCATCCACACCGAGCCGCCGAGTCACCTGCGTCCGTAGGAGAATACCCTTCAGCGAATCCCTACACGTGGTCCCCGGGTGGTGCTAAACAGGTGACACTAACCGCCTCCGTGGTCTAGTGGTTATACCACTCGATTCAGACCCAGAGGTCCCGGGTTCAATTCCCAGTGGGGGCAAATTTTTTGCTCGGTTTGGTTGATGGTAGGACTTCTAAGTCCGCCTGGCAAGCTACCACCATCATGTCTAAGTCTGTCGCCATAACAACAATGTTAACAGCATTGTTAAACTATTTAGTCCGTCAGTTAGAGTATTGAAAAATAATGGACACGTATTTTTTGTTTTTGTAACTCAATGAATATTGACAAAGATAAAGCGCATCAAAACTCGGGAGTTGGGGCTCGTGACGTCACGACTCACTAAAAATTATGCGAAGGCGTGACGTATTGAGAATTTTAAATGCGTCGTAACTTCGTCAATTTTGGTTCCCGTAACAAAAGAAAAAACACGGGTCAAATATTTTTTGATAATCTAACTGATGGACTAATTAGATTTTTTCAGGACACAAGCCCATTCTACTATTCATCGTTCTTATTCGCATCGCATTCGCAGTCTGTCGACAGATTTCGATCATCTTGCGAATGTGAACGTTACTTAAAAATTAGTAAAAACACGCACTCAGATGAATCAGTCAACGATAGGACACGATGGCCTAAAACTAATTTATTCAACCGAGATAAAAATACTTCAGTGCCTTGAAACAAAACAATGTTTAAAAAATAAGAAATACTGAACCATGTTTTATTTTTATACCACAAACGTGGCCAAAAACGCTAATAAACCCATGTCTTATACACCCGAACCGCAGTAACGACGACCATTTTCCCTCACGATGTAAGTAAATAGCTGCCATTTATAATTTTGAAGGAAAAATGCGTAAAACTCGTAGTAAGAACGAATGAATGAATGAATCACGCACATGTGAAGGAAATGAATGAACAAAGTAATTTAGTCATGATGACTGGACGTGGCATAATAAATTGAGTTTTGCTAAAGGCTTTGTGTATGCCATGTTTATACTCAAACCCCGATTTGTTAACAAGAACTAAGTAAGGAAATAGATTTAAAACATGTTGGCGATAACTATACATTGCCAGCAACAATTTCATCATAATTTTTTTCCTATTAGTACATGTTACTTGGAGTTTGGCAACACGTTTTCTTCTTCAATTTTCCTCTGATAACAGTCAGGCTGTATCACATTGCCAGCATTATCAATCAATGCAGTAACAACACAATTCCTTTTTTAAATTCCTTGGAAAATTTGTTTGAAAACGGAGAGGTATACATCAGTAAATTAAAAATCGGAAAGAAACATACTATCGCATTGTCTACGGGAGCTTGAGAACGACTAAAGCAACAATGCAGCGACAATGCTGATATTGAGAGGGAACGGAGGGCTCTGTCCGTACGCGAGAATATGATAGCCCGCAGATTTGCATGGTGTACTGCAGACGTGAAGGTGTCGCTCTTTAGGGCATTCTGTAACTCCTTCTACACACGCAGCTTGTGGGAGAGATATTCGCAAGCCTCGTATCGAGCCCTTCGTCTCCAATTCAATAACGCATTCAGAAAACCGTTGGGGTTGCCATGGTGCTGCAGTGCGTCAGGGATGTTTGCAGCGGCGGCGGCGCGTTCAGATTGTTTTTACACAATAATGCGCAAGCGCGCCGCATCAATGGTGGCTCGCGTCATGGCTAGCCCTAACAGGGTTTTGAAGATGATCGCTGACAAAGTGGACTACCCGTATGTGGTTCACTACAGTTACATTTTTCACCGTATCATGTTGTTTACTTACACTTAGTTTTTAAGGATTTTGTTACTAACCCTAGATGAGTCTTTGCTCGAAATAAAATTTGAATTTAATTGAATTGAAAGCATGTTCCACACGAATGTTATCCATCCAAAACTCTTCCATTACTGACGAGTGACTGACAAACAACGCTGCTGAAACTCTCAGCCGTAAAAAGCTGGGCATCCAGCTTCCCTGCACTCCATACGGGAGCACTTAGAGAGGACTTTTTAAAATTTCTACGAGAATGAGAAAAAAAACGGAATATGCGCGTACGGAGTTCTGGGCACACAACTTCTTCTAGTGACTGACAGACAACGCACAGTCGAAACTATGGTTCGTAAAAAGCTGAAATTTGGCATCTGGGTTCCTTGGAGAGTGTAGGGGATTACTAAGAGAGGATTTCTCGAAATTCCTACGAGATCGGAAAAAAAAACGGGATATGTGCGTACAAAGGATTTTTTTTATTTTGTAATTTGATTTTATTTTGTGGTTGTGCGTAATTTCTAGCAAAATAAACGTATTTTATTTATTTTCTTTCTTCTCTCTCTTTTCTTTCTTATCTCTTTTCTCTCTTCTCTTTCTTTTCTTTCTTATCTCTCTTTTCTCTCTTCTCTTTCTTTTCTCTCTTATCTCTCTTTTCTCTCTTCTCTTTGTTTTCTTTCAAGTTGCGGGCAAAAGCTAGTCGGTGTCGGTTTTCTTCTTTCAATTTTTCCTGTCAACAGTCATGAAAATTTCATTCAAAATTACATGTATTGTTTAGCTTGGCAGAAAAAATGATCTTGCAACAAAAGCATGTTGCTTAAAGAATATTGTGCAACTTGAATGTTCAATTATCACTTTATTGAAGTATCGTAGTCGTATTTTTAGATGGCGGCCAGTGCTAGTGTGAAAATTTGTAGGCCGTTTACAGGCTACACGTGCATATTTATGATAGGAGTATTTTTGTCAGGTCAATTACTTCGGGTCAGTTGAGACTCGTTGTTTACACTCGGGTTTAATCGATGTTTAACCCATACACACCGATAAGGTGCCTCGTTAAGGTGCAAGTTGTTTGACATTGGTCAATTTAAATTGTGCGCTCGTCAATACTACTATTAGCGATTCTGATAATTGTTATGACTCGTCGAATGTCGCAAAAAAAACGTTAAAATATAACTGACAATGGAACATGTTTTTTTTTGTCTATTAACGACGAAATCGGTATCAAAGCGACGAATCTTGACAATTCAAAAGTACGGTGAGTCCTACCGCGCTAGCAACAAGAGCAGCAAGATTATGTTGTTGTGTTGATAATGTTTGAGCAAGAGCAGGAAATGTAGCTGTTTGCAGAAAATGTACTTGTAAAGTTTACTGACTTAATAAATCATCGGATTCGGACCTACACAAGTACCTAACCAGTTGGTTTTACTAAACAGGGGTTTCACTCCCCAAGTGGCATTTTGACAGAATTAGCGCAGTGAAGACAATTGTTAAAACGTCTAAAATTTATGGGTTTGACAAACGCAACCGAAATGTCACGTGATCAATCCCTTTGACGTGGGTATATCGACAATCGTAATCGCTGACTGAATGTCACTTTGTCTAAGCCGGGTCTAAAAAAGCCACTTTAGCAGAATCATTTAGAATCATAATATTAAACTACACAACAATCTGTCAAATTTAATTTTCATTTTATCGCTAACGTATTATGTTTAAGGTTGATTGTGAAAATTTGACTGACGGATAGCGTGATGTGAATTCTGATTCTGCTAAAGTGGCCCCCAGGTCTGTTCTAGGCGATACATAAAATCGAAGAGGTTTCACAATCGAATTGACATCGTCTGGTGGACACTGGCCTCACGACAACTGAGCCGCTGAACCTTTAAGAGCCTATTCACACAGAGTATTTTTAGAAAGTTCGTTCACCGCGATGCAGATGACCAAAAAGCAGTGCTGTATGCATCCGAATCGCGTTTAAAACACGTTAGCGCGTCATCCGCACGTGGTTGGTGCGTTAAAAAAAGCATAGATTAAAATAGTAGGTTCCTAAAGAGATGTCCAAATGTTTGCTTATTCACGTTTTTTGATGAGTTTTGGTACAGAGACAGTTCCCTGACAGGGCCTTGGCGACGTTTATAGCTGTCTAAAGTGTTATTTTGCAACATAAAACTTAGCGCGAGCGAAGCCACTCACAAAGTCTTGTATGAGTCTGTTTAGTTTCTGGCCACATCTAGGGAAGAAATGGTAAAACTAAAGATTATTCCTTAGTGAATAACACTCTTAATAAACAGAAACTTGTCAACTCCAGTTCCATCTAAAGCCATCTTTACTTACACGTAAAGCCAGCGATATCTCACACAAGACAAGTTCCGACATGTTTCCACAGTAAGTGATGTGGGCCACTTATCTTGGTCCGAAGTTCACGTGGGCCACGTTAAGTCTGGCTTTTGAATTTACTGCTTTTAAGTGACGCGTAACTTCAAGTGGACGGTTTTGTTTCGTGTGCTTTTAGTAGGTTGGTAATTCTTTTTAGAAGTAAATAAAATCGTAATGCCCTTTGCGTTCCAGGGCCGCGTTGACTCTTTCGAACAAATTCTACAGCCCTGGCAGGAGATGGGTGACAATCCATAACATGCTGAGACTCCTACGTGTTTCGGGTTGTATTGCTGGTTTATCGGTTGTCCCGGCTGTCATTTGTAGATCTTTAACAGTCGTTACGGATATTCAGAAGCCAGAATATTTGACACCAGCATTGCCATGGGGTTACTCAGTCAAAAAAATATACGTCTAGTGTATTATGTAGTTTATTTAATTTTGATATTTTATAGGGAAAGGGGTAGAAAAGTTTTGCCAGTATTTGTGTAAAAGACACACCTTTATGATTAGTAGGGACGATGGCCTACAAGGCTCAAGTTGATCAATATTTTGAGTTAAGAGTTGGTTGATCAAAGGAAGCGCAAACAAAGGACGGTCAAGTGGCTGTTCTTAAAATACTGGGACTTTGTAAAAATTATATAAAAAAACCAGCCAAGTGCGAATCGGACTCTCACTACCATACACTAAAAAAACATGATTCTTGTTTAAAAAATAAATTTAGTAACAAATAAAAGGGCTCCCCCCTTTAAATTATTAATTATTATTTTTAATTCGGCAATAAAAATACACACTTGGTTAAAATTTCAACCATCTACATAATTACGGTTGTTGAGGTACAGCCCGCTGAAAGACAGACGGACCGCAGAGGCTTAGTAATATACATAGGGTTGCACGGTGTCGCTGGAATATGCGTTTTGGTTGCGACGTGGCTGCGATGAGATCGGTATCTGGTCGATTCATCATCTGCCTAGCCTTTTCCCAACTATATTGGGGTCAGCTTCCAGACCTCCACAACCCATTAACTGGGTAACACGGTACTCCTTGGCAAGATTGGTGTCAGATTTTCTGGCTTCTGACTATTCGTAACGACTGCCAAAGATCTCTAAATGACAGCCGGGACCAACAGCTTGACGTGCTTTCCGAGGCACGAAGGAAACTCGGTATATTAAGATGGTCACCTATCCACAGACCAACCTCGGCAAGCGTTGCTTAACCTTGAAGATTGACTTGTGCGGCGGTTATTATTTAGCCACGAGCTCCTATTGTATCCGGTCGATTATGACGGCAAAATGTGGTCCGTGTTATTGATTATTTTTCATACAATTTACTCGCCGTATTTTTTTCGCCCGCACACGTGTTGTGGTTAGGGAACGTGTGAAAGCCTTACACAGGTCCCCTATCTAATGGAGGCAGAGAGCCATTAATAATCTACAAGGGCCCAGTGCATGTTGGTGGATGTCATATGTCTTCTAATTTTAGGTTTTAAAACAAGCTTATTTCCTCAAGATGGCTTTCGTCACAGTTTTTATAGCAGTTAACAGAGGTCATGTAAATGTGTGGAGTGGCGGTTGAAGACTGGAAGAAAAAGTGTTTAGCTGGCGGAGAGGTGGACGGACGACATTGTTGCCAGGTAGAACCTGCATCAGGCTGATACAAGGACGTGGGGATTGGCAAAAGAAAAGAGGCCAGCAGTGGGCAAAGTCGGGCGATGGATGAGGATGATATTGAGATTGCTTATATTTTTCATACCGTTATAACGGAACAAGATGACTAATTAACAATCTTAATTAATATTCCGACAATTGGTGAATTTTAGGAAAATAAATAACGGAATCTAACATTAATAATTTTACCCAATTTCTCGGAAGTCGTTTTAGAATATTCCTAATTTAATGAGTTATTCGGAACAAAGCCATAACTTAGTTTGGTACAGACATTACGCGAGCCTGTTTTAATATGATTTTCTTTCGTTCATCTTAGAAGCTAATTACGGAAAATAATTATGTTAGGAAGTGTCTGTAATTAATATCTATTATAGTTGTACTTTTTCTTGCCTTAATAAATTGACACAGTAATAATCTTGTTTACTCAGAATCTTGTTTGTTATGATCTTAGGTTTGTTTTCATAAAAGATAATATCTAAAGGATAAACCAACATGAAGAAATATGGATGGATATAAGAGTCAAGACTAAAAGGGAAGGTACAGATGCTGGGTCTCGTTACGTCCATAGAAATCTGGCCAAGTGCGATTAGAACTCGCGTGTAAACTCGGGTCCTGACCATGGTTTTAACTTGTTATTTTAACATCAAAGACTTGTTATAGGTATCCCTGTAATATTAAGGTATAGAGCTAGATCTGCTTTTTTTTTAATTGTAGGCTCAGTAATTTCGTAGATCCCCCCCTTTATCGTTATGGTCATTTATGGTCTTATTTTTTTAATAAATTCAAAATTGTATTTTTAAATTATGACAAAATATAATTGAAACCCTCACAAGTAAGTTCTGTCATTTGATATGGCGCACGATAGAGTTTAGAACTCTTTTTTATTTAATTTTCTATTTTGACCCCAAAAATTGACCCCCATACTCAAAATTTATTTATGCATTTTGTGTTAGGGTCACAAAAGTCCTTATGTGTACCAAATTTAAACAGAATCGGTCCAATAAATCGGGTAAAACTGGCTGTGGCAGACAGTCGGACAGACAGGCAGACGGACACCCGAGTGATCCTATTTAAGGTTCTTCTTGTACCATTTTGGTTCAATCAAAATGTCGTTTCTACTTGGCAGCTAGAGGGCCAATTCTATTAACTCATAGGAGGGCGCATTCCGTCCACTAGCGCCGCCAATCGTTTTTTATTAATTGTGGTAAATTTAAGACACGTAGATAAAAAACCGCGTATTTATTATTTTTTGAGAGTTATGTTTTGTACTTCAGAACATAAATAGTTGCCAAAGTCGATGTTTTTGCTAAAAGTGGCCACTTTTAGCAATATTTGCCGTTTTGGCTATTTAGCCATGAGTTATGTATTAAAAATAGCTCTCAAAAAATAATAGATACAATTCTTCAGAACACTACAGAGCGGTTTTTTATCTACGTGTCTTAAAGGGAAATGCCCATTTGCTTAGGAAGTTTTGGCCAAGTTGTGCCCATGGAAGAAATAAATGATAGGCATTAGGATTGACATCATAGATAAGGAAACAACCGCTTTTTTTAACATAGAACTCGGTGGGACTTCATAAATCACAAATATAAACGAAACGTTGAAGGACTAATAAAACGATGTTGCTGACTTTATAATAATATAATTATTATAAAGTCACCAACTTATTATTTATGTTATGTTCTTACAGAAAGTAAATAGGTAAATAACTTACTAGTAGTGGGGCAATCCATTGCTGAATTATAGATCGCACCTCCACATTGGTTACGGTCAATCTCTTAAGTCTTCGTGTATATACACCACAATTGCAACAGAGATCGCTCCGTGGGAAACGTTCATGTAAATCAGGTTCCACGTTAGTGGTCTTTCGTGAGAAACAGGTACGGTATCCATTGGCAAGCCGGTGTCGTCGTGATTAGCGGAGACTGAATCCAATGTAAAGTCAAGGTCGTCATCAGGAGCGGTTTCAGGGTCCATAATCGTAAGCAAAGTCGTCAAAATATCCTTTGTAAAACGCAAGAAAAAACACAAGTCGCTTTAAAACAGCACCAAAATAACGAACTGTGATTTTTCAATGTCAATCAATTATTGACATTTAGGGATGTAGCTGTGAGATCGGTTTATGGACAAATCGATGTTCTTGCGGATAACCGGAAACGCGGCATTGCTTCAATGGATCGTATAAATCGTATATAGAAGTCCATATATTGATAAACATTTTTCTTTATCGCGTAAGAAATAAAATAAATGATGTAAACATTAAAAAAAAATATTTGCCATATACCTACCGATTTTGGTAACCGGTATTTAGTGAATCGCCATTTTGTGAAATTAAGAATTGCAATCCCTACTTTGACACTGACAGGAATAGCCACCATTATCTACCAATGAACGATTGAGTGTCTTATAAAAATCGGCTTTTTATTCCGGTGTTTTCATTACAAACTGATAATAGCAATATTTCAGTTACTAAATTAGTATCTTTTTAGTCATTTTTACATAGATGGGCGAAACTTGGCCTAAAATGGGCGTTTCTCTTTGTCTACATCTGCTACATTCATTTCATCCCTTACCCTGCTACGCTAGCGCCATTCTGAAAGGTTTTTGAACTTTATTTACAGCTCGACACTTTAGCTTGTGAAAAAAAATTGCAACTTCGAAAAACTTGTGCTCGGTGCGATAATCTGCGAAAGGGAAATGCCCATTTGCTAAGCCAAGTTATGCCCATGCAAGAAATAAATGATAGATATTAGGATTGACATCATAGATAAGGAAACAACCGCTATTTTTAACATAGAACTCGGTGGGACTTCATAAATCACAAATATAAACGAAACGATGAACGACTAATAAAACGACGTTGGTTACTTTATAATTATATGTTCTTACAGAAAGTAAATAGGTAAATAACTTACTTGTAGTGGTGCAATCCATAAAACGCAAGAAAAAACACAAGTCGCTTCACCAAAATAACGAACTATGATTTTCCAATGTCAATCAATTATTGACATTTAGGGATGTAGCTGTGAGATCGGTTTATGGACAAATCGATATTCTTGCAGATAACCGGAAACGCGGCATTGCTTCAATGGATCGTATAAATCGTATATAGAAGTCCATAAATTGATAAACATTTTTGTTTATCCCGTAAGAAATAAAATTACTGATCTAACATTAAAAAAAAATATTTGCCATATACCGATTTTGGTAACCGGTATTTAGTGAATCGCCATTTTATGAAATTAAGAATTGCAATCCCTACTTTGACACTGACAGGAATAGATACCATTATCTACCTACATAATGCAATGAACGATTGAGTGTCTTATAAAAATCGGCTTTTGATTCCGGTGTATTCATTACAAACTGATAATAACAATATTTAAGTTTCTAAATTAGTATCTTTTTAGTCATTTTTACATAGATGGGCGAAACTTGGCCTAAAATGGGCGTTTCCCTTTACCACAATTAATAAAAAACGATTGGCGGTGCTAGTGGACGGAATACACACCCTTGTAACTTCGCAATTCACGAATGAGATCGGAATATGTAAAAAAAGCCTTAATTCCCCACACCTTTTTTGACAGATTTCGACTGACATGCGAATGTGAACGGAATTTGAAAAGTAGTAGAATTGGCACTGAGAGGGCATAGCACGAATATTTTTGACGTACATAGTGACGTTACGTAAAATTTTAACATAGCTACAATAGTCATCTCGCACATAATATTTATTTGAATTAGATACCTTTTTTATATTTTTAAATGGTATAAATTGTGTCCCACAAAATTAAACCTAAATACTATGTGGTTGTACTTTTTTCATTCCAAATTCACTTAGATAATGTCACTATACGTCAAAATATTAGTGCTAGCCCCTTTTTTTTGTTTTAAGTATGGGAAATCATCAAATGACTTCTCCCGCTCTGGGCGGAGCGAGAGGGAGTGTCAGACTTCTACGGACTAAAACTCATCCATGTTCCTTCAGTGCCCTTTGTGTTCCTTTGTTATCTCTTTCGAATAGTCCCGCGACTAGAGCTAGCCCCCATCTTTTTTTTTTAAAAGAGCATATAATCAGTGATTGAAAATAACCCGCGTATCCTGAGCAGAATTCTGCTAACTTGACACCACCATAGTAGGTGGCACAATTAAATAACCCTTGGTAGGACCGGTTGGCGGGGATTTGACTTTGATGCTAACGACTATCAAATATCCACAAATGACAGCTAGGAACAATGGCTTTACGTCTTTTCTGAGACATGACGGCGACTTGGTTTAAAATGAATGGTCACGCATTCACGGATCGATTTCGTCAAGCCTGGCTTAGCCTTGACGGATCGACCCGAGCAGTATAAGTTACCCTAAGCGATAAACCAGTTAATTTTAATCACTTGATGATACTTAGGTAAAGAAGCTCGCGGCGAAGTTATAGGTAAGTCACACGGATGGATCCTGAAGGTTAAGCTGTACTTACTGAGGTCGGTCTATAGATGGGTAAACGCCGATTTCATACTGAGACTCCTACGTTACCTCGAAAAGTCCATCCCGGGTGTCATTTGTAGATCTTTGCCAGTCCTCAAGGTGGTGAGAAAAGTACTGGTACTTATCTGTATCCACTAACGGCCGAAACCAATATCCTATCTATCACATACTGGAGATAGAAAAACAAATGAAACAACAGAAAACCTATATAATTTTCATATTGTTTCATTTGTTTTGCTATCTCCAGTATGCCAAATCTGGTGATAGTTAGGTTATTGGGTTCGGCCGTAAGACTATCAGAAGTCCCAGATAGTTGGGAAAACGATAGGCAGATTGATTATAATAATAATAATTTCCTTTTTTCATTGAGAGTAACACATTTTATACATTTTTATTTGAATTTTCTTGCTATTGAATCTAGTCTATAGGTAGGTATAAAGTCGATGATGGAGTGAGCTTACCCAGAAGCAGCCTGAAAACTCTAACATTGAAAATATTAGGGTTGTAATTTATTTCATTCATTTGTTTTAGTGCTTAGATTTTTTTTATTGACTATTTATATATTTTTTTATTGTTTTGATTATTTTTGAATGTTTTTTTTATGATTTTGTTTTTTTTTTATGCTATAATTTTTTTTTATTTTTTATTATTTAATTGATTTAGTTGACTCTCTGTACGTGTCGGTTTTTACTGTGAGTGCAGAGTAATTGAAATAAAATAATTAAATTTTGATTTTCAGCTATTCTTCTTCTTCTGCACTGGACAAAACTACATAATATACGGGTGTCGCGGTCCTGATCCAATGTTTCCATAGTTTTGTGTTCTTGTGCTGTGGTAACTGTTTTGTGTAATCTATGGATGCTGTAATTGCTAAATGTGATTGTGATTTATCTGAAATAAATTAATTGAATTGAATTGAATTATAAATCCTGAGGTCGTCATACCCTATGAATACCGTATCGTTGAGCGCATCCAACATCACTGCCCACACTAGTTTAATACCAAAATTCTAACCAAAACCAAGAAAGCCAAAATTTTGGCCGAAGCTAAACTGACCTAATTTCACTAGTTGGCAAGATTAGTTACCAGCTTCATATATTATAAAGGTGGTTGAAACTTCATCGTGTAATATGCCGTGATTTATTAGTATGGCAACAAGCCAGTTACACTAATGAAATTCCTTTCACTCAGTGCTCGTGAGAGTTTTGACATGCTGTGTGGTAATTTACAGTGTTATTAAAGCGTATTCACTCATTAGTGTTACATGAATATTAAAGGTTTTCTAAAATAATGCCACGGTAGCAGTTTTCATAATAATTCAATCTAAATAAAAAAATTCTCGCCATCAAACGTAAAAGTTTGGCGAGTTTAGATTTAAAAGTAACCTCTGTAATACAATTTTGTTAAATAAAAAAATAAATAAATAAGTGCATATGAGAAAAATGACGACCTCATCCCACCAGCCCCCTTCTACCATCGGACATCCAGGCGCACTGCAACTTACCATCCCTACCTTGTTGCTATTCTACTTACTCGCACTAAGCATTTCCAAGCATCTTTCATAATGCGCACAGCAAAGGAGTGGAACTCTCTTCCTGCATCTGTGTTTCCGAACGCTTACAACCCTAACCTTTTCAAAGACGGAGTGCTGGCTACTTCTGGGTAAGCTCGCTCCGTGCGTCGTAGACTTTGTCTCTGTCATCTCTGACCCAGACTAGAGTCAAGAGCAAACCCATCTCAAGTAAAAAAAACCCGAAGATGAAAGAGGGGTAAATAGAAAAAAAAACACGTTTCTTTTAAGGAAGTCCCCCTTTATTATAATTTTTTATTTAATTATTTTTTGTAGCGGAATATCGCAAACAAATTATTTTATTCTTTATGCTGGGGAGGGATCAGGCGCAGTATCGACAGCATAACGGGCTTTCCAAGGCACGGGGATGACTCATCATTGACTTACAAACTCCGCGGTGATACTGAGGAATGCCTTAAGGAAAAAACTCAGTACCACTGTTTATTCACCAGGTAATAGATCCCTGGACCCAGGCGCTAGTCAAGCTAATGGCCGCAACGATACCAACAAGGCAGTTAAAAAAAAACTTTTTACAAAAAAATACAACCGACTTCTAAAAACAAAACACTACAAAGTAAAAAAATAACTTTAATTTCGGAGTCGGTGTTTTTGTTAGTTTCTTCGTATTTTGACACCGACTTCCGAAATTAAAGTTATTTTTTTACTTTGTAGTGTTTTGTTTTTAGAAGTCGGTTTTTTTTGTTTTTTTATTTTTCACTTTTTAGTGGTGCCCTACACCTAACAACAACTCTACAAAATCGCAGAAAAGCAAAGTACGCAATTTCGATTATCAAAGAATCATCTAAATAGTCAAATTCCAGCTATTTCGATTTAAAATCCAAAGTTCGTAACCGATTTTGACATCATTTAAATGGGACCAATCTGCAAGTATATCCTTTCAGATAAAACAAAAATTTTTCAAATCGGTTCATAATTGTCGGAGTTATGAGGTAACAAACATAAAAAAATGAAAAAAAAAAACATACAACCGAATTGATAACCTCCTCCTTTTTGGGAAGTCGGTTAAAAAGAACAAGGAACAAACCAAGCTCAAAAACGCATCTCTTAACCTCGAAACCATCAAAGTCTCCTCCTAGAAATACCAAATCCGTTTATCCCCAAAATACACCAAAAGATTTGTATTAATAAGTTTCTTCTAATCATTAAATCTTAGGTCAACTCGCTGCACGGCTCATTAGGGACTCAATGGCTTGTAAGTAATTTGCGCGCCGAAGTTAGTTATCGAAGGCGGTGTTATTGTACTTATGTACAGATATTCTGGTTTAATGAAAATTACTGCTTTGTTAGTCCTGAATTCAATATACAAGGAGGGCAAGTGAATTTAGGATTTTTGTCGTAAAACGATTTAAACATTTCGGTTAGGGGGTCACTTAGGTGGCTTGACGTCTGATAAAGACTAGAGGGGCTACTCTCTAAGCCCGAAGTCCGTAGTTTCGGGCTTAGTTGCGGGCGAATTCTACTCCGTATCACCTACAGACCTACGTTTAGTTCTGTCAAATCGTATTGTCATTAATTTTTAGTGGTTAGGTTAGGCTTCAACGACGTCAACGCGCCTTCGATCCGGGCCGGGGGGGCCCGGATCGAAGGCGCGTTTTGATCTACGTGCACGTCAAAGAGATGTCAGCATACTGATGTGGCCTGCTAGGGCCAGTGTTTTCCGTGATTGCGGGAATTGTTTGAAAGAGTAACCGCAGCTCAGGAACGCAAAAACACGTGTCCTGAAAAAATCTATTTAGTCCGTCCGTTAGATTATCAAAAATATTTGACCCGTATTTTTTCTTTTGTTACGGGAACCAAAAATGACGAAGTTACGACGCTTTTTAAATTCTCAATACGTCACGCCATGTCATAATTTTAGTGGATTGTGACGTCACGATCCCTCACTCCCGAGTTTTGATGCGTTTTATCTTTGTCTATATTCATTGATTTACAAAAACAAAAAATACGTCTCCGTTATTTTTCAATACTCTAACAGACGGACTAAATAGTTTTGCAATTTATGGATGATGAAAACTAGCCTTTTGTATCTACTCAATGAAATTATTATTCCACAAAATTTCTTGTTTCTACCGATAAAGGACTACACACCAGGATAAATAATTCAATTTCAAAAGGTTTTTGGTCAACAGCCAAAACCCCAAATAACATTGACACTGATAATTTAATTACGTCAACTTCACGAATAATTCTACCGACTGTCTTAATTCCGGTCACCCATCCAATTACGGTCTGATCCTAACCGAGGTTAACTTCGTTATCCTAATGACGCGGTCCCCAAATAATTATGTTACGCAGTTTACAATGTCTTGACAGGAAAGCCTTATGTTTTAAGATTGTCATATTTTGTTTCCAATAAAATAATGTTATTCCTATTTGTTAGTTAGTACGGGTATACACGTTTATGACAATATTATCGGTACTACTGATTTATTTATTTTTTTGTTCTTATGTGCTTACGATTGCTCTATTAAGGTTGAATGTTTTTTATTAATTAGATATGGGCTTCCTCTTGACCTCGATCACGCCTGATGAAAAGCGATGAATTAATGGCCGACGATGAAGCGAGCGAGCCCGATGCCTGTTCACTCTTGCTTTGAAGGGTTATATGTGGACGGGAACACAGACGCTGGCATAGAGTTCCACACTGGCTGTGCGCATAATAAATGAGAAGGAGAAGAAGTGTTGAATTTACATGATGTAACAGCCAGCTATCGACTATTAATGTATCTGTCTCTTTTACTCACACGAGATCTACATCTTTTGTCCCTTTCTTCAGCGAGCAAATAGTCGAAAGCTAATCGCTTCCTCGCAGGCGGCGGTGAAAAAATTGCCTTACTTCAGACCGTATTTATTATTTTACTCTTTACTAGTACAGGCGACTAAAAACTTTTTATTACTATTGGTTGGCCAGCGTTTGACTACAATCACATCCGATGAAAGGCGATGATAAAGTCAGCGATGGAGCACGCTTGCCTAAAGTAACCCATTCACTCTCACTTAAATTGCAGGAAGGGCCGCCGAAGAAGGTTACAATTGCCCCCATTGGGACAAAGTTGTATTGTCTTAATCATCATCTGCCTAGACTTTTCCCAACTATATTGGGATTGGCTTCCAGTGGAACCGGATTCAGCTGAATACCAGACCTCCACAACCCATTAACTGGGTAACACGCTACGTCTTGGTAAGACTGGAGTCAGATTTACTGGCTTCTGACAATCCGTAACGACTTCCAAAGATCTATAAATGACAGCCAGGACCAACGGCTTAGCGAGTATTGTCTTACTATTGTTCTTTTAATTTACGGGCGCTTGCAGATTAAGCATTGACCTGAGGGCCAATTCTGCAAATTTTAAACAACTTTCACTTTCGCATGTCAATCGCAAACTGTCAAAAAAGCCTTAATTTTTATAAATTTTTCGACTGTTTGCAATTGAGACGCGAATGCGATGTGAATGTAAAGAGTAGTAGAATTGGCTCTCTGTTTTGTGATTGTCGTTTAAAAAGTGCGTAGTATTCGCATCCTTATACGGGAGCTAGGTGCACGAATGTCGAATGGGGACGTAACAAAAGAGTTTGTTAGGGACATGAGAGTTCGAGTATCGCCACAAAAAAACTTGAGAATTCTGGGTTGCCACGTCACCCGTTTATGATGCCTATGGTAGGTGCCAGATAAACTTGCAATAAAGTACATTGTAATAAACCTTTTCTTAATATCCTTTCGTACATACTCGAACAATAAATTATGAATCGTTTTTCATTACTAGTTGACGTACAGGAACACGACAGCTTTATGTCTTTATTTCTGTTTTTGATATTAAATAAAGTCAATAAATGTATGTGGGTCTGTAACCTTTATTTCACATTTATCTGGCGCATGCCATAGTATTTTATTGAATTGTTAATAACACCTCGGTAGCCTGTACAAGTACATCTAGCGTAACAAAGAGTTGAAGTATAATATGAAACCAGCTTAAACAAGTTTTGAAACCACTGACATGGTGACTGCACTAAACGCAAATAATGTAAAACCCAGACCAAAAAAAAAACCTTTTCTTCAATCCGCGTTTCCCGCCGTCGTAATCTAAATTGAGGCTTTGTCTTTTGAAAGTCATAGTTAATAGGGAATATGCATAAAAAAAATATTTTTTATCTAAAAATATACAAAAATATATTACTAACAGTGGAAATAGAATCAAAATTGCTTGAAAAACAAACGAGATATAATTATTTTAAACAAGTATATCTGTCCCTCTCGCGAAAACGCTGTTTTCTATGGCAGATGTAAAGACGTCACGTAATTTGACGTCAAATTCCATATCGGACTTCTCGTTCTAAAAGTAATCTTTGAAGCGTTATAACTTCATCGCTGATGTACATATTTAAAAAAATATTTTATTGAGTGTTTACTGGAGCTTATAAGTAATTCATTTTATAAATAAAAAAATCGCGTGCATATTCCCTATTAAACTATCGTACTAGTACCGGAAAAACCGGCCAAGTGCGAGTTGGGTTCGCACACAAAGGGTTCCGCACCGAAAAACAACTCGGTTTTTTTTAACGGTGACTCGTGGTTTTTTATTTAATTATTATTCTTTGTACAAGTCCCACACTCTGTATTAACTACTGTATACGATGTATGGCTCTTGACAGACGACAGACAGAAGGTAGAGGCCAAGTCACAGGGCTCCAATGGTTACTCTTTAAGGACATAGGCCTAAAAACGTTCATAAACCCAATCTCTTCAAAGCCAGAGTGAACAGGCTTCTTCTGGATAAGCTCGATCCATCTTTGACTCTGTATCTGTCACCTCTGACTTTAACCAAGGTCAAGAACAAAACCATCTGAAATAAAATAAAACACAGCTAGCTATGCTATAAAACACAGCTATAAGCTATAAAATACAGCTAGCTAAACATTAACAGCGCCACAGGTTGATCTTCCAGATTAAGCAACGTTTGCCAAGGTTGGTCTGTGGATGGGTGACCATCTTAACATACCGAGTTTCCGCCGTGCCTCGGAAAGCACGTTCAGCTTTCGATCCCGGCTGTCATTTGTAGATCTTGTTTGGATTGTTAAAAGACAGTAAATTTGACTACAGTCTTGACAAGAAGTACCTTATTACCCAGTTAACGGGTTGTGGAGATCAGGCAGCTGCTCTACGTAAAATACTGATATTCAGCTAAATCCGGTTTGACTGGAAGCCGAACCCAATACAGTTGGGAAAAGGCTAGGCTGATGACAACTAGCTATGTCATCTCGGAGAAATTATAAACAAAAATACTCAAACTAAAGGGCTATTAGACGTTTTTCGACAAACAGAATCCAAGATTACGAGGCTTCCCTCAAAATACGAGAATTACCTTTTTCATAAAACGGGTAGCAAAAAGCCCAAGAGTCTGTAAAGCGGTCTACCCGCAGAATATCTTGCTGCCGTGTAATTAGGTCGAGGGGGTCAAATGGCCGCCACTCCGAGAATCATACCATTCCGTGGCATCTTTTTATAATAGAAACATTAGCTTAATATAATTCTTAAACATTAAGAGGTCGATAGTAATATAGTTATAGAACAAATCCACAGTAACGTTAAAGAGCCATGTTGTACAGAGAATTAAAAACAGGGTGAATAGAAGGAAATCTTTGGAGGGGTTTTCACTTCATAATTTTGTCCCGTGTTACCGATTTCTAACAATTTTCTGGAAATCCTAACAGCAATGTGTTTCTTCTTAGTAAAGAACTTAATATACATGATTATTTTAGATATTTTTAGTGCAGATTTATTCTTTCGATTCATCTTAAACTAAATGATGACTGGTAATATAAATAACTAGCTGACCCACGCAACTTTGTCTGCGTCACATTTTCCATTAATGCTCCGCTCCTATTTGCCTTAGCGTGATTACATATAGCCTATAGGCTTCCCCGTTAGTGGATTATCTAATACTGAAACAATTTTTCAAATCGGACCAATAGTTCCTTAGAGTAACGCGTTCAAACAAACAGACTCTTCATCTTTATAATATTAATATTATTAGTAAAGATTATAAAGCACATCAAATTTGGGTCACGGTACGCAGGAGATGTTGTAGTGCACAAGTGTATGCGCAAAGAGGTGCACTCTCTTTACAATAGCTCGACGGAACGGTTATGCGTTATGACAGGGTTGAGATCAGAGGGGCTACTCTCTAAGACCGAAATCTGCAGTTTCGCGTTTAGTTGCGGGCGTATTGTACTCCGTATCACCTACAGACTTACGATTAGTCCCGAACCCAAACTAAAAATGAATGACAACACGATTTGACAGTAACTTTCAAATCGTGTTGTCATTCTTTCTTAGTGGTTAAGTGATACGGAGTAGAATACGCCCGTAACTAAGCTTAAAACTACGGACTTTGGGCTTAAAGCGTAGCCCCCCAGACGCGGGACCTTACTCCGGGCTGCTGCTGAAACTATCCTACTGGAAGAACCCAAGGAACCTTTTTTGTTTGCTCTTTTATTTATTTTTAAGGATGGTAAATCATAAAATGACTCCTTCTGCTCTGGATACAGCAGAAGGGAGTGTCAGACTCTTACTGACTAAAACCTATCCGTGTTCCTCCTTATGCCCTAGGAATAGAATAAAGTGTAATCGAAAACAGATTTATTAAACGGTTAATTTCTTTGCTATTTCAAATTGAGACTGCCAATACTGAAAATGTTTCGTTAAAACATGTTTGCTCATGCTTTAAAAAAAACACCAATGCATTGAATTAATTCTAACTATTCCAGCTAAGCCCATTTAATCAAACACCAAAGTCAAACACATGCTCAGTAGGCTGCTAAGCGTCGATGCGATACATCACTACACAATCAATGCGGATGACAGACGTACACGGCATTGTAATATTAGTACCCTAACGTATTGTGGATTAGTTCACTTCAAAGATAATGCTGTAAGACAATTTCATGCATTTTGTGTTTGCGAATAGAGTAGCTGAAGACACGGAGATTTTTACGTTCGTTTGTTATTTAAATAGTTAGTTTCGCTGCTATTTCAAATTGAGACTGCCAATACTGAAAATGTTTCCTTAAAACATGTTTGCTCTTGCTTCAAAAAACACCAAATGCATTTAAAACCAAGCCTTTTTATTCTAAAAGGCCCATTTAAACAAGCACCAAAGTCAGACACAAGCTCAGTAGGCGTTCAAACGTCTCAGTGCGATACATCATCGCATAATCAATGCGGATGACAGACGCACAATGTTCGTAATCTAAAAATTTCGACGGTTATTAAATAATTAGTACGAGATCGTATTGTGGTTCAGTTCACTTCAGAGATACTGCAGTAAAGAACATTTCACGCTTTCTGTGTTTGTGATTGGAGCTCGTAGATCGCATTAGTAGATATTTTAAAAGCAAATCCATCTTATTTATAAAATAAAACTAGCTATCTGGAATCATACCGTATGTCAGTGGACTAACATTTACCAACCGTAATCCGTAATAGATACAGTCTAACCTAAGGCCCACATTATGTAGGAATCGTCTTCCTGTGTTGTCGAATGCAGCCAAATACCGGTTACCTATTTGGTCTTACTTTTATCCCTACAGTACTGTCTTTCCTTTCTCTTTAAAATGTTTCCAAAGACTTGAAAAGATCGCTTTTATCGATAAGGCCACATATTGTGTGTTTTCTTTATCTACCTTTTCTGTAACTTACATGGTATTCATTATATACTAGAGTAATCTGTTCTTTTCTATTTTGCAGTTTTTGCAAACGCGATAGAGCTACTAAAATTCCAGTCAACGTAAACTATAGTGTATAAATCCCTTCATAAAAAACTCATGGAAGCAATGATGTTTTAGTAACGGATTGCCGAACAATAAAGATAGCATTATTATTGGAGGATAAAGTTTATGAGTCGTCAAGTCGTAAATACACCTAATATAGATACAGATTAGAAAATAGCGAATAGGTTTCATTGTTTATCTCCTATGATTTGGGAAGTTATGTGCAATAAAGGCTCCATCTATACGATATCGTCGTGGCTCTATGAAAACCTTAAAACTAGAGCTTAGACACACTACATCACGTCACACCCCATCCCACGTATACAGCCACCCCCCTTCCCCTCTTTCAAACAAAATCTTAAATCCATATTCAAATATTATAGGTTTATTAACACAAGCACACATTAAATAAAGGTTATTTTTGTACATGAAGTTATAGTAAAACACTGACTCACAAGTCACAGGGTCCCCCTAGTTTAAGAGGCAGGGTTTTTCAATACATGGGCAGCCTTTTTCTAAAATCCAATGTACCTATTGTGAAATGTATTGGTATTATATTGTGAAAAGGTATTTTGTGGCAATAAACTTATTTACTTTTTATTTTTAATAGATAAATGACAATCAATCAGCGTTAATGATGACTCGCGTAACTTATTTGTATATCACCACAAATTGTCGATGTTTGACAGACGTCACAAATCAGGAAATCTGATTCCAGTCTTGCCAAGGAATCGTTTTACCCGTTTACTGAGTTATGAAGGGTGGATAGACAATAACTCAATGTTAAATACTAGTACATCTACATCCGTTTGACTGAAAGTCAACCCCAATATAGTTGAGGTATAGTTGGTTGGTATCACATCTATGCCAGCCCAGTTTAAAAATACATCCAAAAGTTGTTCGTTACTTTCGGTACCTAGAAAACTTAAAAAGCCGACCGCAAAAATATACATCCAAAAAATTCATCTTCGTAACCCAAAACAAACAGTAAAAGAAACGAATTACCACCTTTTGTATTATAATAGGATATAAATAATATGTTTTGATCCTCCATTTACGAGAGTAAAAGCTTGAATTATTCTTGTTTTTATTCTAATACCACGTACGGTATGCCCCTTTGGGATATTACTCAGTAAGAATTTCAAATGAGCGGCATATGCGTATATCAAGATTACCAATATGGTGCAATGATAAAAAGGTTTTCCGGCTTCCGTTTTTATTTTTGTGAAGGAAAGAATGGAATGAATAGTATTGTTGATTTAATGGGTTATTCGGTGCAAGCTAGAAATAAATATCTAGACCGATACATTGAACTAATTGCTTTTGTTCCATTTGACATTATTGTAATTATTTTTGCATTTGTTATGTCAATATTTAATGTTTATGTTCAAGTGGCGATAGAATATGGAGGACTTATTAGAAACGAAACACTTGTACTTACTCATGTATGCAAATGAATAAATGGTTTGATTTGATTACCTGTGGTTCTCTTCATAAAAATTTCATCGTATAACCTTTTTTTTTTATTTAAGATGGGTTTGTTCTTGAATCTAGTCTAGGTCAGATATGACAGAGACAAAGTCTACGATGCAGCGAGCTTACCTAGAAGGAGCCTGTTTACTCTAACTTTTAAAAGATTAGGTTTGTAAGCGTTCGAAAAAACTTAGGTGAAGTGAATATAAACCGAGCTTAATTGAATTCGAAATCATTTGCTTTTGTGATAAAATATCATAATTTCCTTCCCAAAAACATAACAATTCTATATAAAAATCAACTCAAATAAGTATAATGAATACCCATATAAATTTCAATCTCTTCCGAGCTCACGCTAAAAGTAAGGAATAAAAATACAGCGAATATCTCTTCATCTCAAGGAAGACCCCGAATTAATCTTCGATTTTAATCTAACAAAGATATTACTTTTCGCTAGGCAACGATCTTCATTACATATTTTTATTGAACAAGTAAACAATCGGAGGAAATTACAAAATGGCGTGGAATGATAATTTTTGTTTTCAGATTTTTTTCGTGTCAATAAATTGTTTGAGGGTTTCACAATGCTAATAAATTAATATAATAATTCATAATCGTATTATATCAGGTCTGATTGTCCACATCTACGGGATTATTAAAAAAAAAGAATTGTGTTAGAAAGTGAAGACACTATTATTATTACTAAGCGATATAATTGACGCTGTAAACAATGAAACCTGGAAACAGTACCTAACTGTTTCCAGGTTTCAAAGTCTACAACTGTTGTAGACTTTTTATTTACATAACTGGAATAAAAAATAAATCTTCAATTGTCTTCTTATTACGATTCTGATCGCACGAAATTATAAAAACTATGTCATTTGGAACTAAGTACGAAAACCAAGTTATTTAACAATCTCTGGCAGCTTTCACAAAGATAATCCCGAAACAAACGACTTTACAAAAGAAAATACAGACGCTATATCTCGTTTCAAAACAAATCAACTACAAATCACGCCTTCAGGAGTTATAATACTTTTCGCCCGTCTTTGGGTATCAAGGGACCCGACTGAAGTGTCCAAAGAAAATGTCGGACCTCGATCTATCAAAGATCGACTGTTCGAAGTGGGTCGTTATTTTTGTACAGAGCTCGAATAAATTACGGACGAGAAGACTTCTTTAGAAGTGACAAAAGTTAGAGGCAACGGAAATAAGATTAACAGAAGTTGATAGAGGACGCAGAAATGATTATAAATGAGATGGCTTCAATAATATTTTGGAGTGAGGATAACGTTTTGATGTTTTCTTGAGTAATTTGTTTATAGGCGTCGTAATGTGCTTGACGAAGATTTTTCACCGTCTCCCTTCATTTGGTACGGTATTTGGCGAGTTATTGTGCGCCAAAGATGTAGGTATCAAGACAAGTGACCTCATCGTTTACCATCAGGTGAGATAGTGGTCAAGTGCGTGCCTTTCAATCGTAAAACAGTGAAATTCTGTCAGTGGTAGAAGGCGATTGTCAAGACGTCAAAAATGAACGTGAATAATTAGTTATATTTTGCTATTTTGACAGTTGCAAAAGCAGACAGAATGGTGTTTGTCTAGAACTTCAGGTGCCGTTTCACTAGATCAAAATTATGGATTGTGTTGTATTGTTTTGGGGCCAGTGGGGATCACTTTTCAATATATTTTTCCGATAGCAATAAGTTTTAACAGGTTGTCAGGTAGCTTTTAGGCGATAGGAAAGATATATATTGCAGCATGCCCTGGAGACAGACACTCGGTAAGTTTTTAGTTTATTATAAGTCCGGGTTTTCACGAGGATATTCATCGATGAGAAACGAGAGAACCGTCCTCAACTGAGCTTTTTTCATCCTACTATATAAAACTAGCTTTCTCGCGCAACTTTGTCTTATTTGTAGCGTGATGTTGTATAGCCTATAGCCTTCCTTGATAAATGGGCTATCTATCACTGAAAGATTTTTGATGTTGGACCAGGAGTTCCTGAGATTAGCGCGTTCAAGCAAACAAAGAAACAAACTCTTCAGCTTTATAATATTAGTATAGATTTTTCCGTTACTGATAAGTCACTGACAGATAACGCACAGCTGAAACTGGTCGTAGAAAGACAGCTGAAATTTGATGGGTAGGTTCCTTGGAGAGAGTAAAGGCGCACTCTAAGAGGATATGGGCGTACAAAAACACGTTTAGACATATAGCAACAACTTATTGTTTCCAGATACTAAGGTGTTTTCCCGAAAAAAAAAAAAAACTATTCCATCAGTTCGATTTATTAAAAAATATTGGACTCAAATTGGTTCCCTACCCATTTTCATAAAATTTTCAGACCTAATATAACTTAGCATAATTTTGTTTGGCATAATTATATTTTCGCATAATATAATTACGCTTAACGGCTTACGCATAATTTTTTAAAGCATAATTTCTGTAACCATAATAATGATTAAGCATAATATTCTAAAGCATAAATTTATTAAGCATAGCCAAACCTTAAAATATTCTATGCATGGTTGATGGTGGGCTCGGTAGACGGAGCGAGCCCCGCGAACGCGGGGCTCCCACTTCTGTGTGGTTTATAAAAGAATAACCACGAAGGGGATGGCGGAGTGCCCTAAAGTCCCGATTGCATCCAGTTTCTCCTGATATAACAACCGTTACATACCCAATGTCAATGGCAAATGATGTTATGGCATGTGCTAATAGTCATTAGGCCTACTAACGTTATGCAAATCAAATTTATGCCAAAACAAATTAGTCTTTAAGATGATTATGCCAATATAAAATGTATGCCTAAAAAATTATGCCGATGTATTATGATGCCAAAACAAATTGTGCCAAAATCGTTATGCCGAAGTATATTAGGACAAAGAGCATTATGCGATAAGAAGGGATCCCCTCAAATTATATTTTTCGATGTACGAAAATAGCCTTACTAGCTAATAGGAGTCATTTTGGTAAAGGAACTTATCTTGAGTACTGTATTTTATCGTATGTGACACTCACATTTCAATTAATCCTATCTCATCAATTTTGATGAGTACCCTTACAATTTGCTAGGGATTAAACACGATGACATAAATACGTTAACATCTCAACACCTTTAAGCAGGATCCTCGTCATATTGAATATCTTGAACCTGTCAATGAATAATTATACTTAACTAGGTAATTGAATTTTGAAGCCTGTCAAAAACAAATATTCAATGCTTGTGGAAGGGATAAACAGGAGATTCGGCTTTGTCTACACTAATATTATAAAGAGGAAAGATTTGTTTGTTTGAATTAAATAGGCTACGAAACTATTGGACCGGTTTGAAAAATTCTTTCACTGTTACATAGCCCATTTAACGAGGAAGGTTATAGGCTATATATCATCACGCTAAGATAAAGAGGAGCGGAGCAATAATGGAAAATGTGACGCAGACGAAGTTGCGCGGGTCAGCTAGTATGTAAATAATAAATAACTCATAAATTACTGGGTTTATAAGAGAGGTCTAAAAAGGCCACTTTATGGGAATCATATTAGAATCATAATATTAATTACACAACACTCTGCCGAATTTCAATTTCACCTTTATCGCTAATGCTTTGGGTTCAAGGTTGATTGGGAAAATTTGACAGTGACGGGTAGCGTGATGTGCTTTCTCATTCTGCTAAAGTGGCCTTTTCAGGCCATCCATACTTTGGATGATTAAATGATTGCCACTTAAGCTGCAATAAACGCAGCAACCTACTGGGCCAAAAACAAAACTCGAAAAGATGAAGAAGAATGAACCTTTGCAGGTTTCAGGAACCGATTTTCACGTGGGCAAAGCCTCTGGTAGAAGCTAGTTTTTATAATTATGGAATTCTGTTTTATCATTTGAAATAAAAACATTCCCAACAAGAGTTCAAATGGCCTACGTATCAAGAATAACTCTAACAGTTCCACTTAATATGTAACATTTTTTTATCCCCGCATACAAACTAAAAGTAACATGATTATACTAAAATGTACTGCAGACAACACTTTAACTACCTAAATGAGTTATTAGTTTATAAATATTTTTTTTTCAATATAAATTGATTGCCAACTCTCTTGACGAACGGCGCTATAACCTCATGGTGTCCTGTGAGTGGGAAGTAATTTTTGCCCATTTCGCCTAATTCTGTCACAGATGATTAAACTTCTTTATCCTCAGCATCCATACAGTAATAACCTTCCTTTATGAACTAAAAATACTTCCAAAGTGCGGTTTCCCTCAAAAAAGCTTTACCCCGAATCGCGCTAATTTTCTCCCATGACATCTGTCATACGGCTTAACACCAGGTAAAGCTATCAAACCTTATCCCCTTATCATAAGAGCTATATCGGCTTGTCATGCCAATTGGAGTGGGGTAAAAAGGTCACGATTTATTATGTGCGAGAGTAGCCAAGTGTGAATGAGGAGGGTGCACCTATTTTGATGGAGTATATAGAATTTAATTAAATGGTACTCGATTTTCGCGTTACGAAAAGGAAATTAATACAGTACGAATAACTTCGTATTTGTGAAGTGTTAATGATTTCGCGTAGTTTACGATCATCGAAGGCACAGAGTATGGAACCGCCGTGCCGGTTAATGACCCTAATATCTTCGAATTTAAAGTGACCAGGCTTCTTCTGGGTACGCTCGATCCATCTTTGACTTTATCTGTTATCTCTGACATTCGATTGACACTCGTGACTCTAGTCAAAACTAGAGTCACGAGTGTCAATTCTACTAATTTTCACATTCGCACACACATCTGTCAAAATTGTATGAAAATTAAGGCTTTTTTGACAGTTTACGATTGGCATGCGAATGCGAAAGTTGTTTAAAAATGAGTAAAATTGGCCCTAAGATGTTGACAATATTGCCTCTTGTAGTGGCGACTAAAGCGCTTCCGTGCTCTGTGTCCTGTCGAATATGTTTGTCGGCAAAGTATTATGAATGCTTAACTGAGTTGGAAAAGTTTATAAAAGGATTACTGCTTAAGTCTCAACAGGGCATGGAAAGTACTCAATTATAATTCGTATTGGAATGATAATTGGGTGCTTTCCATACGCTCTAAAATGTTTTAAAACAACTGATTACCTTCTAATTGGGTCAAAAACTTTGGCTGAAATTTTAGATTATACATCTTATCCCTGGAAAAGTTCCCGAAAAATAACGCATTGTTTCACTGAACACGAAAATAATTATTCTCAAAACTCTACGGTCCATACGTTCATTCCACCCTAAACCCCAAAATAGGCCTTAATTTCAATTCCACTTAAACCACCACCAGACAAATTGCAGGATGCATAAATAGAACACATGAGTTTTAGGGGGTTACACTGTAAAATCATTGGCACAACACACTCGTTGCAAAAAACGATTCACTATAAAATATAATTAAAAACTATGCTTTAATCTAGATCAGCTATCGTTTTTAGATCTTTGGTAGTCGTGACGGATTTTCAGAATCCAGTAAATCTGACTCCAGTCTTGCAATGAAGTATCGTGTTACTCAGCGGAGCGGAGCTTTGGTAGGCAGCTACTCCACGTAAAATACTGCTATTCAGCTAAATCCGGTTTGACTGGAAGCCGGCCCGAATATATTTGGGAAAAGGCTAGGCAGATGATGATGATGATTTATACTAGAAATAAAATGGGTCAAAGGCAAAATCACAGCTTCCGATTAACTTAAGAATATAAATTCAGTTGGTGAAGTTAATATGCTGTTAAGAAATTCTAAGCAGACAACAACGAACGCAGTCACATAAACGTGACACATGTCTTACGTGTGTTCATCATCACCATCATCATTACAGCCAATTTCCGTCCACTGCTGATCGTAAGCCTCCCCCAAAGAGGGCAAACCATTCCAGTCTTCATCCATCCGTATGCAGTCCTCACCCATCCGCTGCCAGACACCTTCCTTAAATCATCGATCTATCGTGCCGCAAGGCGTCCCACACTACGTTTGCTCACACTTGGTCTCCACTCTCACACATGTCTGCCCCATCGTCCTTCTGTCCAGCTACAGACATGGCCGGCCCACTTCCACTTCAGCGTGTTGATTCTACGCGCAATGTTGGTGAGTTGAGTTCTTTGGCGAATGACTTTGTTAATTCTATCCACGAGAGAAACCCCGAGCATTTTTCTGCGTGTTAATAGATACATATATACATACATACCATTACCAGGTATTCATGCAGCAAAAATAAATAACCTCTATCGATGAAATGACAGCATGCAGGTAATAACTGAGCACGACTTATTGTGACTGGCAATGGAGCAGCCTGTATAGTAAAGGATTTATCCTAGAAAATGATAGAATATACTGGCATTTTTAGTCGTAAGTTATCTGATGATCTCAGAAATTGGAGTGGGTACCACATAGAAACTGGAAACATTCCTTAAGGTAAAATTATATCACAATTCCCAATGGTTAACTACTAGCTGAACCGCGCAATTTTGTGTGCGTCACAATTTTCATTAATGCTTCGCTCCTATTGGTCGTAGCTTGATGTTATATAGCCTTCCTTTATAATTGGGCTATCCAACACTCAATTTTTTTTTATAGTCTTTCTTAGCCATTCCTGATATTAGCGCGTTCAATCAAACAAACAAACTCTTCAGCTTTATAATATTACTACAGATTTCATCATCAAAACAAATAAAATTAAAGTACCCAAAGGAACGTTAATGGAAGCAGCACAAATTAATGCAAATCACCTCAATATGGTGGAAACTTGCTGTAACATCAACAATGTTCAGCTTATAAAGGTGTTACGATGTAAACACAAACTTCACACTTGTAATCCTCTGAGGGTTTACGTAGATATTGTGGTCTAACCTTTAATAGCTATAACTTAACTACGTGAATATCAGTAAAAAACTTTTTACAAAAAAATACAACCGACTTCCAAAAAAAAAACACTAGAAAGTAAAAAATAACTTTAATTTCGGAAGTTTTTGTTAGTTTCTTCGTATTTTGACACCGACTTCCGAAATTAAAGTTATTTTTTACTTTGTAGTGTTTTTTTTTTGGAAGTCGGTTGTATTTTTTTGTAAAAAGTTTTTTATTTTTCACTATTTAGTGGTGCCCCACACCTAACAACACCACTGCAAACTCGCAGAAAAGCAAAATACGCAATTTCGATTATCAAAGAATCATCTAAATAGTCAAATTCCAGCTATTTCGATTTAAAATCGAAAGTTCGTAACCGATTTTGATAAGTAACATAAATAAGGTAGGTAGAGTTTTGACAATTCGACAGTTGCGTCGAGACTCGACGCAACTGTCGGAATGTCGAAACTCAACTGACGAAAAGTACGATGGTTTTTGATAAGAGGAACAAAGTTATAAAACCTAAATGCAGTAGGGCAATGTTTAACCAGGGACCAAGATTGTCCTTTTGGTATTCAATTTGCTTAAAACCATAGTTATCTAACTTGAAAAATGGTTCCTTTACTGAAATCTTTGAATTGCATTGAATTTATTTCTTTCGAATTTATAGAATTTGCTTTGTAGGTACAAATAAATCACAAATGCATATTCACCTATATTGACAGCATATTTAATCAAATTTTTTGACACATCATTACTAGCACAATTTATAAGTCTTTTGAAAAGCGTCGACAGCAATTTGCTTATCGATTTATCATTTTTCCTTGACGCTAACACTTTGAATATTTTGTAGGAATTTTCCCATGTCAACATGTCAGCGAACCTTTTTAAGTTTGTGGTTTGAAATCCTATTGACATGTTTTAAAATATTTTGAAGAGTAAGTTAATATCTACAACCAGGGAGTCTTTATGTCAAGAGTTAATAAGTTACTTATGGACAAGCGCGATCCATCTTCGTCCATGTCATCTCTTTCCATCAGGTGAGATAGTGGCCAAAAAGTTCTAGATATTTATTGATGTTTGGTTTATTTATTTAGTTTATTGACTTTATGACTCCTTTTGCTCTGGACGGAGCGGAAGCATGTCAGACTCAAACCTGGCAGGCAAACAACCCTGCCAGGTAGTGTAACGTAAGATAGCTCGGAAATTAAGTATTGTTTATCAGTTCCAGTTGTTCAATGACTTGCTACAACACGGTTTTTGTTTTCAAAAATAAATAAGAAGAACGAGCGGGCCGAGCCTAACACAATAATATAAGGGAGTGTGCATAACTTGTCCTATTATAAATATGTCTGTTGCTTTGTGTGCAATAAAAACAAGATCTTAAAATATACTTTAGATCATCTTCTAAATAACACCATTTTATTTAAAACTAGCTTACCCGCGAACTTCGTCTGCGTTACATTTTCCATTAATGCCCCGCTTTTATTTGTCTTACCGTGATAATATATAGCCTATTACCTTCCTCAATAAATGGGCTATCCAACATTGAAAGAATTTTTCAAATCGGTCCAGTAGTTTCGGAGCCTATTCAAATCAAACAAACAAACAAATCTTTCCTCTTTATAATATTCGTGTAGATTTGTTGAGCACAACTCTGTCATAAAACCTCTATAGACTCTAAATTGACATTTCATGTTTGCACACGAAGTCATACGATTAGCTCCGCATATAAACTGATTTGATTCTGTATTAATTAAGCTGAGTTCTATGCTAACATGGCGTTTCCTTACTTACTTAGCGTTTGAATAATTTAGTAGTCGAGTGGGTTCTCTTGTGTTTTAATAGGGATTTTTAATATTATTGAGTGGATAAAAATACGATGATGTTTTATGTGAACGATGGTATGCGGTCTTCTGTATAACATCGTTCACATTCTATTTTGCCACTTACATAAATGATGTAAGCGTAAAGCTGCTTTCAGTGTTTTTACTAATTAGTTTTATTAATCTGAATTATTTTGCGATAGCAAAAGACACTCCAAAGTATAAAGTTAAGTTACAAAGATAACACTGAAGAAACTAATAAAATTAAATTTACCTCGTCTAGACAATAACTGTTATAAACGTTATCAGGTTTTGAATTTCAGGCATTAATTTTGTCTAAATGACATTTATGTGAAGTTAGCTTAGTATCTGAAGTTCATTCGAAATGGTTATCTCTAAACTCAGTATATTTTAATGGGTCTGCTTTTATAGAAGGTCAAGAACTTAACCAAAAGGTTGACTGGTAGAGAATGCCTATGGCATAAAGTCCGCCTCTGTACTTTTTTTTGTGCTGAAAGTGTAAAATAAATAAATAAATAAATAATAAACTTAAGGCACCCGCAGACAGGTGAGACGCGACAACTTGACACAGAAATGGCGACCAAAGAACTTGCTATTGCTTTGCAGAGCAATTTTAGAACCACTTTAGTACAACCTGATATAGTCACAGTAAAGCAGTAGTTACGTGTAAGATTCTATGCAGCCTATTATCATGCCAGAATTTCCCGGAAGGGTAAAACAGGGAGATCTAAGTGCGTAAACATTTTTTACTTATTTTTAAAGCCCATATAGAGGCGCCTCCAAGCAGGCACAACTTTTTACTCCGGACAGATACTGACAAATTCTAGACGGAAAATCCCTATAAATTTTGTTCCCAGTTCGGGAAACGAACACCTCTCATTAATGCTGCCACAAATCTAACAAAGTGAAATCTGTACCGCTACAAAAAGTATCGCGCGTTTATACAACGCAGCAACGAACTTTATCAAAGAATTACTACATCGCGGTATCAGAGCTATTCGTGCGATTTGAGAATATCACAATAGCCCGAACATCAACCATTGGGCAGTTGCCCACCAGACAAAACACTCGTCTGGTCGGAGCATCCGCTTTTTTCAACGGAGGAATATGGGACTTTTCAGCCTGTTCGGCATACTTCCATCTATACCACGACTACTATACGTAGCTGATGCATGGCAAAAATATATTTTGCAGGCTTTTAATATTGTAAATCAGCTTAATGACTTTTACTCGATAAAACCAACGGATTTTTTTACATTATTTCAGTTAAATAGTTATCAGCTAACTAACTTTAGCCTTAGCTAGTAATCAGGCTTAATTACCTAAATCAATTATCTTTCATTGTCCAACTCATTTCTTTGACTAAAATAAAACTATAACAAAAACAAAAGACAATTGTCTCTATTGTCTCATCATAAGAATGAAAGAAACTGCAATAAAACAAAGGATTAATACATTAAAACACATCAAAACTACATTTTAATTAATTACTACATAAACAAACACATTACTTTTAACTAATTAAAACTTGAAAAAGATATCAACGAACTAAATTGAAAAGTTAAAAGACTTTCTAGTTATAACAAATTGTTACTAATTAACAAAACTTTGCTTTAAATCAAACTTTTTTGTTAACATTATCTTGGATTTCAAGCCAGTGAAAACTAAATAAAAATAAATAACTGACCGATTTACACTGGCAGATAAGGGGTTTAGATAGAGTTACTAAGAAAATAGGGTTTAACTATTTGTTTTTTGCTTTTTAATTGAAGTACTTTGTAGAGAATATTTACGAATAGTTACCATCGAGTTATAGGCACACAGTTGGGAAAAAGATAGGTCCTTTTCCCAACTTTGTATGAGTTGGCATCTGAATTACACTGATGCAGGGCTCTCTGCGCTGCATCAGTGTAAAAAATGCCACTTTAGCAGAATAAGAAAGCACATTACGCTACCTGTCGCTTGCAATCAACTGTGAACCTAATGTTTTAGCGACAAAGATGAAAATGAAATTTGATAGATTATTGACTGATTATTGTGTGGTTAATATTATGATTCTGTTAAAGTAGCCTATCTAGACCCGCAGTACGAGAAGTTTTCATGAAGTGGCTGCATATCTGTACCTATCACCTACGGTCTTACGGTTAGTCCCGAACCCGAACTAATGATGAATGACAACAGGATGTGACAGGTGAAACGGAGTGAAAAAGGCCCATTACGAAGGTCGAAACTACAGACTTAGGGCTTAGAAAGTAACCCCCTAGACCAATGCGATACCCCTTGGCAAGACTTGATTCTTAGCTTCGACTCAACTACCCGTAGTGACTAAAAATCTACAAATGACAGCCGTAACCAACAGTTTAAAGTGATTTGCGAAGCACCGAAGGAATATCAGTATTTTATGAGCGTTGCTCGACCCGTGCAGGAGGTTTTAGTGAGTCACAAGCTCTTCGTTTATAAATACCTACACTGCCCGATAAATAGCGATCTTTTTCTCCTACAGTATTCATTGAAATTATGATTTGTGTTGTTCATAAATGTTATTTCATCAAGTGATACTTACCAACAATGTAGACCCAACGCTACGCCGTAGTAAAATTACTACGGCGTAGCACATCGACTACGACTGCTACGAAAACGTTACGTTTTGTCTTACGAAATTGTAAATTCGATGACTTTCCAACATTTGAGACAGTTGAGTACAAAAAACTGTCTTTTTCTCTCTAAATGTAAAATAAAACCCTCGTGAAACAAACATTTGTTACAAAATTGAGCGATCAAGCGCAAGAACAGAATGTACCTATCTGGCCAAACACTTCATTTATCAATGTGTCAAACGTCAATCGAAAATTCCGCGAATAAACTGAATTTGAACGTTCTAAAATGGTAGTGTATTTTATATTCTGGTTTTTGCTTAGAATACCATTTAATTACAGCTCACTGATTGTTATTGCTAGTCTCGAACAAATTATTGATCATTGCATTTTAATTATCAAAAACTGAATAATTTAATATTACAACAAAAAATTACAAAAAACTAATTAAATTTTGAATTAAAGGGTTCCATAAAAAAAAAACAAAGTTTTTTTCCTTCCTGCGAGAGTTCAACTCGCACTTGACCGGTTTTGTATTGCAGTGCTAAGAATAGAGATGATTTCCGTTGAGAATGAGGAGCTCATGGAAAATAATAACAGCGGCTTGGGTCAATCTTTAAGGTTAAGTAATGCTTGCCAAGGTTGATCTGAGGATGGGTGACCATCTTAACATACTGAGTTTCCTCCGTACCTCGGAAAGCACGTTAAGCCGTTGGCCAAGAAGTACCGTGTTACCCAGTTAATTGTGTGGGTTGTGGAAGTCTGGTAGGCTGCTTAACGAAAAACACTGGTATTCAGCTGAATCCGGTTTGACTGGAAGCCTTCCCAATATACTTGTGAAAAGGCTATGATGAGTGTTGATTTCAGTTTATGACTTGGGTGATTATTTTACAGTTACTGACTACACCAGAAAACACTAATCTCCTAAAAGTTCGTCACTACCGTTCATCCTTGCAAATAAAACCCTTAATCTTTTACTACAAACATGGATCTCCTCCTCTCATTTCTCTCCATGAAAACCACATGGAAACTTTATAATTAAGAATTTCCGCATAGTTCTGTAGTTTATACGGACGTTTTAATAACGTGAAGCTGAAAATGCTACCGCCACCCGGTGCGAACAATGAACATGAAATTGTATGAGCAAAGTTCTGTTGTGTTAAATGTATTATAAACTAACTTTTGTTACTTCGTCCCTGTAAACAAATTTTCGTATAATTTATAATGCGCATTTCTGTTTGTGTTGGTTTGACGTTGCAGTTGTGGAAAATATACAGTTTTAAGGCTTGATGTTATGATTTTTATGTATTTGACTGCAAACTCCATAAAATGAAGCAATTTTTCATGTGATTTGACGAACTGCAAACTGGTGGACAGAATATTTCGCACATCAGTAGAACATTTCTTTTTTTTTTAATGCAAAACGGGGAAACTCTTGGCCCAAATCTCACCTGATGGAAAGTGTTGATAAGGCCGAAGATGGAAGCGAGTTTCACACGGAATCCTCTTACACAGAGGAACTGGCTATCATACCTCTAACTGCCGGAACACAAGAATGCTGTTAACATTGTTGTTATGGCGACAGTCTTAGACATGATGGTGGTAGCTTGCCAGGCGGACTTAGAACAAGTCCTACCACCAACCAAACCGAGCAAAAAATTTGCCCCCGCTGGGAATCGAACCCGGGACCTCTGGGTCTGAATGAGGTGGTATAGCCCTTAAACCACGGAGGCGGTTAGTGTCACCTGTTTAGCACCACCCGGGGACCACGTGTAGGGATTCGCTGAAGGGTATTCTCCTACGGACGCCGGTGACTCGGCCCCCAATTTCATGGATATTTATCCAGATGAACGTTCCTTTGGAATGATTTCCGATTTCCAGGCTGTTGAAACCTGCATTCAAACCAGTAAATACAGTTTTCAGGCTTTAGAAGAGGCAATTTTCCTTAATTTTTTACCGTAAACTGCTTGCTGCGAATTTCATCAATGAAACTGAACGCTATCAACATATAAACCACGTTTACCAGCTGTCAGTGTCATAACCACCACACCACATTTGGAATGTATATTTGTCTATCTTTTTTATTATTACTTTTTTGTTTTTGTTTTTATTTTGGTTTGTGTTGTCTCATATGTACAGTTTTTGTGCTGCCCCGGCAGACGTCTTTCTGTCAGCGACGGTCGTCGCTGAAAACCAGCGCTGGGACTCTGTTTCGCACACGAGTCCCAGCATAATGCTGAGCGATGACCGTTTTACGTGGAGGTGACGCATATTGTCCCGGTTTTTTGTTATTTTTAGTGTAGCAAGTGTTTGATTCCTATGCGTCATGCTTGGCGTAAATAAACTATTTTTCTTTCTTTCTTTCTTTCCATAATTTTCTATGGAATATTGACACTAACATATATCTTCATCGCAGTTTAGGTGTACAGTACTGATCACAATCAGTTTCATTGGTGAAATCCGCTCTTAGTCTTTTTCCAACTATTTAAGGGTCAGCTTCCTTCCTTAGAGGAGCTCGTGGCTAAATATTAACAGCCGCACGGGTCGATCTTCAAGGTTAAACAACGCTTGCCAAGGTTGGTCTGTGGATGGGTGACCATCTTAACATATCGAGTTTCCTCCGTGCCTCGGAAAGCACGTTAAGCCGTTGGTCCCGGCTGTCATTTGTAGTTCTTTGGCAGTAGTTACGGATTGTCAGAAGCCAGTAAATCTGATTCCAGTCTTGCCAAGAAATACCGTGTTACCCAGTTAATGGGTTGTGGAGGTCTGGTAGGCAGCCACTCCACGTAAAATACTGGTATTCAGATAAATCCGGTTTGACTGGAAATCGCCCCAATGTAGTTGGGAAAAGGCTAGCCAGATTTAAGGTCAGCTTCCAGTCTAACTGGATCGAACTGAGTACCAGCACTTCCGCTTGACCATCCAACAGTCACGCTTCGGAACAACTCACAATTTCACGTAGACCGCTCAACGGCACAAAAGTGACTGTAAAAACCCAGCTAGGTAACAAGATATCCCTTGGCAAGACATATACCAGAGTAAGGTCTATAATCGTTTGGCCACTGGCAGTGACCCAGGTGGGTTCTCAGTTTGATGACAAAGCCACCAATCCACGGAGTAGCCTCGGCGAGCGTTGATTAACCTAGTATATTGAACCATCATGTCATTGTACTATTTTACAACCAACAGCAGTTATATTATGAGCCTTTCTCCAGGTTTGACAATCTCTTCGCACTTTCCTCTAAATTCCAAATAAAATACATATCTGCAACCGATATCATTCCAGTTCCCACTTCAGAAAATGTCCACACTCAAATTAGTTAGAAAATCGCCGTGAAAGTTCACTTGAAGTTAACAGTTACTCGAGAATTTAAAATGCATGAAAGCATAGTACCCTTCCACTGTACTTAGGAATACTTTCAATGCATTTTCTTCAAAAACTTGTGAGTTCAGAGTTAAACGTTGACTTACGAGAACCTTCTACGTTTTGTTTTTTTTAGAAACTCTTTGAAAGCCGTCCTTTTCCTTGCTTGTATTTTCTTTTTTTTTTGAGAAACATGAGGATTGGCTAGGGTCTTGGTTTTTATAGAAGCCCTTTTTGGTATTATGATAGTATTCGGTTAAGTCGTTACGCTTAGTAGAATCATGATTAAACTTAACAGCTAAGGCAGTTTGCTCCGCTGAATAATACCTTCAGATTTGCTTGAGTTTTAAGGTTATTTTATTCAGACGGACTGAACCCTCTAAGATTACTCGTGTGACCGGCTAGCAAGCTGCCTGCTTGTCTATACAAGTCTGCTTATCTTGTATGTCACTGTGTTGTCTTGCTGCTTGCTGATCATCAAGTCATCAAGTTTTTTACTTACAGCGGCTGCCTACTAGACTTACAGAACCCATTAACTGGATAATATGGTATTTTTTAGCAAGACTGGCAATCCGCCACGACTGCCAAAGATCTACAAGGACACAAGGAAGGGACCAACGGTTTAAAGTGCTTTCTGCCAAGAGTCTCGGTATGTAAAGATGGACCCATCCATGGACCAACTTCGGCAAGCGTGGCTTTACCTTCAAGTTCGATCTGTGCGGCTGTTATTATTTAGCCTGGAGCTACTCCGCTCTGTTTGGCGTTTATCGCATATACAAAATAACCTCAGGCTATACTTGTCCGCCGAATTTCCGCGTTACCGCCAGACCTATTACGGCAAAACGAACGTTCAGCAAATAACATAATTACATTATAGCTGTTCCACATTTCGTGTCATTTGAGATATTATCAGATCTCTGTCGCGAGTGTGTTACATGAATGCTAGGATTGGATGAGAAATATACGCGTTATTTTGGGCTTAAGAGGGTGTATTCCGTCCACTAGCGCCGCCAATCGTTTCTTATTAATTGTGGTAAATTTAAGACACGTAGATAAAAAACCGCTCTGTAGTGCACTGAAGAAATGTATCTATTATTTTTTGACAGCTATTTTTAATACATAACTCATGGCTAAATAGCCAAAACGGCAATTATTGCTAAAAGTGGCCACTTTTAGCAAAAATATCGACTTTGGAAACTATTTATGTTCTAAAGTACAAAACATAACTCTCAAAACATAATAAATACATTTCTTCAGTGCACTACAGAGCGTTTTTTTATCTACGTGTCTTAAATTTACCACAAATAATAAAAAACGATTGGCGGCGCTAGTGGACGGAATACACGCTCTTAATGTTGAAATATCTGTATCATACGAACAATTTTACCTAAGCCAACTGTATTTTGGTCGACTTCCAGCTAACAAGAGGGTGCACATGAATACTATATTAGTAGTTATGTTATGATTAAGTTTAAATTGCCACTTTCTTTATTCATAACAGTAGCTTTGTCTTCCTAAAAATTAAAAATATTTCGAAGCCTTAGTAGGTACTGAATATTAATTCTGTTCAGTTGTGATGGAGATAATATCTATATAAATACAAAAACCTGATAGCAACTTGGGAGTCTTGAAGTCAAGAGTGAATAGGTTACTTCTAGGCAACCGTGCTCCATCTTACACCGCATCATCAGATGAGATAGTGTTCAAACGCGTGCCAATCAAAAGTAAAAAAATAAATAAATAAATAATAATTACTACTAACTTCACAGCTGTGTGTCTGTGAAGACTTGTTATTTGCCTTCCGTAGCAAGGTATTGTGATAATATTAAAATAGGTCATGCGGGTAGCAATATCAGTGGCCTGGATTTTGATCCTCTGTGGCGCAGGTGTTCAGACATACGAGAAACTGGAGCATTTAAGGCAGCATCTGTTTATGGACACTTTACTAAACAAAGAATTGTTTGAACTGGGTTAGTACGGCCATCAAACTTGCGATGATGGTGGGACAGTTCATTGGATTAGAGATGTGTTGTAAGCGCGGAAAAATGAGTAGAGTAGGACCGGACAGACCCGGTTGTTGTGGCGACACTTGGGGGAGGCCTATGTCCAGCAGTAGATGTCTTTCGTCTGATATTATGATGATGAATGAGTTGAAATATTATGATGATGAATGAGTTGAAATTTGCCACCAGGCTATATCTGTCGAATGCCGTCAAAGCTGTAGACCCGCATATTGTTAGTCCTGAAATAGCAAGACGCGATCGCGGCAGATCGAGCAAAATATGGTGGGAGACCGTGGATGGCTTTTTCGTGAATAAGCGCATAATAAAATAGAGAAATGAATAGAGTGGGTGGAGACTTTTCTTCTTGAGTGGAGAAGTAGAGGAAGATTAATAAGGGTTTTCATTTTAGAAAATATGTTAGCATTTCTATAATGTACAGTACAACAATTTTGTTAATGTCCCTCGGCAATCATCGCATTTCCAAACACAAAATAATTTACTCCCATTTTTAAATATACCTACTGCGTGTATCTGAAATCGGCGCACAAACGATTTCCATGGGTCCAGGGCATGATTCTGGACACCCTAGACTTAGAATTTTTCATCGACTTTTTTCTCATTTTTTTCAATGGTTTTTTTTACTTTAGACTGCTTATAATCGTTATTCTGTCCTAAATCAATGAGATTTTTAATAAAAAAATAATTAATTAACTACTTTTACTAAAAATAGCAATCTGAATAAAACCACAACTAGATATCAGCTCAGCTGAGCTGATACCTATTTGTGGTACTCTTGAAAAAAATTAAAAAATGAGAAAAGAACCGACGAAAAATTCCAACACTGGGGTGTCCAGAACCATGCCCTGGACCCATGGAAATCGTTTGTGCGTCGATGTCAGATACACGCGGTATTACATTGATTTAAAAGTGTATTAACTACTCTCTAAACTTCCAAGTTGATTGAGAGCGTCCGGTCTGCACCAAGTGCAAAGGGCAACAAATACAAATCCAACGACTGGTAGGCACACGAAGTTTATCGAGGGACATTAAAAAACTTGTTGTTCTGTACAAACCTCGTTGATAGAACCCATACATTCTACAGTAATCTAACAATGCACCCTTTCCAACCACCTACGTAAAAGGCAAAGTTATATTGAGCCGTTGTCCAACCTCAAAGGTAAAAGTTACCTCATTCGTCCGTCTATTTTTACCCTAATCTGTTTTATTAAAAGCCATCTGCCCACGCCACGATAATAATTCGGTAACAGTATTAAACGATTAAGGGAAAAACGCTAAATTGCCAATAATTTTACTTGAGGGTTCGCGTGACTGAAATGTCATGGGAGCGGTAACCGTAGGATTACGTAAAGTTAGAACAGAAGGTTAAGCTTTAGGGCTATGTTATTATAAGCCAGTGAAGGTCAAAGACCTTTTAGCTCTTGCTTATGGTACCGAACGGGGATCGAACTTAGACAAAGTAAAATTTTACCAATGAAAATGACTGTCAAAAAGACCAAAATTAATTAATTTATTTATTTTTATTAAAACTTTATGCACAAGCAACTTTACAAAGGCGGACTTAATGCCATAGGCATTTTCTACCATTCAACCTTAGGGTGGTGCAGAGACCGGATTGCCGCCATGGGATCTGGAGGCGGTGGTTCTCGCGCACCTGCATTATTACTAAGCCGGGGGGAAACTCCGCTGACGCGGCAAATTGTCGTGCAGCGGACGGACTTCCGGCGCGATCTCATGGCGTCATAGAGACGACGACTATCGCAACCCAGCGCAGGGCACGCCACAATAGTGACGATAAGTCCCCTCTTTGAGGAGTGGCTTGAGAGGCGCCACGGCGTCCTCACCTTCCGCCTGACGCAGGTCCTCACCGGACATGGATGTTTCGGGAGGTTCCTGCACCGAATCGGGCGGGAGGAAACGCCCGGGTGTCACCACTGCGGGGATCGACCGGAGGACACGGTGGAGCACACTGTGTAGGTGTGCCCCGCTTGGGCGGCGCACCGCCGTGTCCTCGAAACGGCGGCGGCGATCGGCGGCGACCTCTCGCGTCCGGCCCTGGTCCAAGCCATGGTCCGGAGCGAGACGGAATGGGACGCCGTTGCCTCCTTCTGCGAAACAGTCATGCTAGCGAAGGAGGTGGCGGAGCGGGAGAGGAGACACTCTTGTCCCGGCCGCCGTGGTGGACGCCGTGGGCGTCGTGGGCCACCACCTGGTGACCTCCGGCCACCGTAGGCGCGGGCCTGTGGACGGCGAGCTATGGGTGGCTCGCCGTCCGTCCGTCTAGTGACGACAGGCCGTGTCGACGGCGCGTTAGTGTTCCACGCGCACCTCAAAGAGAGTCAGCAACACAGAGGGGCCCGAAAGGGCCGACGCCTGCCGGAGTCGCGGGATTATTCGCAAGAGACACCGTGGCTCCGGAACACAAAGGGCAATGAAGGAACATGGATGGGTTTTAGTCAGTAGAAGTCTGACACTCCCTCCAGCTACACCCAGAGCGGGAGGAGTCATTGGATGATTTCCCATCCCTAAAAAAAAAAAAGAAATGGGTGGTGCAGAGACAGCATAGTAGGTGCAATATGATAATGGGACAAGCTTCTTCACCAGTTTCGATGTCGGAAATTATTACAAGGACGCAATCATACTCCCGAGTTAAAATATGTGTCTATGTGCTATTCTAGACTATCTTAATATATAAAATTATTTAATTACTGCTGAAACTACTGGTCGTAGAAAGCTGAAGTTTGGCATGCAGGTTCTTTAAGGAGTGTAGGGGGCATTAAAAGAGGATTTCCCGGAATTCTTAAGGAAACCGGAAATCCCGGAATATGCGCGTATATATTCGTGGGTAAAAGCTAGTAATTTGTAACTGTAGGTACCTAATTTCATCCGTTCCAGCGTGATTGAGCCAAACATCCATCAATCCAAATTTTCACATTTTTAGGTTAGGTTGTCATGCGCTCCGATATGTCACGTGCCATTAATACCAAAAATTTTAGACGTATAGTCATTGCTGGTACAGTATCACTTGTTCTATAAATCAATCAACAGGTTTTACTAAAATTATCTGGACCAATTTCCTTCTCTGGCTAGGTCTGCAATGTGAAAATTCTTGAGCACTCCTTTGTAATCATAAAAGAATGCTGTTGATTCTTCTTTAGAAACTGACTGTTTTTCAAGCAGTAGGTACCTTGAATGACATCAATGAGTACAAATAGTCCAAGTTGTATAATTTAAGTCACAACTCCCAACGTTAATCCATTCGCCAAGCGGGTTGTGGCCATATTTCCTGTCGACTGCCTCATATAAAGGCTCAAGCTGTGCTCTGAATTATATTCGCGGTATTATTATAAATGTGACCAGAAGGGTAAACATTTTGATGAAATAATTAAACCAGTTAGGTACGCAGTTTCAGATTGGTTCGTGTATGATCGATATCTCACCTGATGATAAGTTGTGATGTGTCGAAGATGGAGCATGCCTGCGTCAAAGTAACTTATTTACTGTTCAGTTAATTCATTATAGGTTACAGCTACCGTTATTATACTCAGATTTTGGCACTTTGTCTCACCGTCGGCGAGGAAGCGATTATCTTTCGACTATTTGTTCGCTGATGAAAGGGACACATGATATAGATCTCGTGTAAATAAAAGAGATGTAAACATTTATAGTCGATAAATGGCTGTTGTCACTGCCGGCGAGCGGCTTTTACCTCTAGTTGATTGCAACAACAAGAGCTATCAAAAATTTTACTCGCTCAGTGACACTTATATTTGACGATGCTCGCTTTGCGGTCAAAACTCACTAACCAACCAGCCGTCCAAAGCCCGTCGCACAAAGGCACTCGCTTAAAGCCGAACGTCAAAACCATTGAAACTTTTCACTCGCTACTTGCTGCTCGCCAACTCGTTCCGAGTTTCAAGCTTTACTCGCTACTCGCCGATCGCCACCGGTGTTGAGACAAGTGCCTAGGTATAGCTAGATTGAGGCAGGGAATTTTACGCCTTAGCTGTACGTAGTACGTATGTATTTCCAAGTTTTTATACTACTGCCTTTTTAACTTGTTTTTACTGAACCGCAGCAAAAGGAGGGAAATGGTTTTGAGAGTATGTACGTGGTATGTACCTATGTATGTATGTATGATCGATCACGTCAAGGGAACTAGACAGTCATGTGGAATATCAAATTAAAGAGCTCAAGGAGAAAATTTTGAGAAAGTAACTTGTTACAATGTTGGTATGTAATACATTAAAAAAAAAATACATAAAAACTCACAAAATGTAGTTCTTCTGAAGTATACCTTCGAGGTGTCTCAATGTTATTAAAATTGGATCATCGGGTTCCGGATTTAATTATCGAAATGACCTCGTTTGCGGTTTTTGATAGTTTACTAGTACATGTTTAGCGCACTAAAGTTTTTGGCTATAAGCCGAACTACTGAGAACTGATAATAATTGATTTATTTTGGATTTGAGGGATATAAAAAGCTTTAAACAAATGATGTGGTTTTAACAGAAATTTTACCTTTAAAATAAAATAAAATAACTTTTGTTACTCATCGGAATGTTTTAATTAAAAAATCACAAAGGAAATAAAACCATTGTGATTTAGCCTCCCCGCCACCATTTTGTTTTTTTTTTTTCAAAGTTGCGGCGCACAATCTACATACATTATGGACGACGTGACACTTTAGGGCACCAATGTTGCAAATTTTTTTTGTTTGTTGAATTGTCCTCTACCCATATAACTATGCATGTTAGATCGTGGGCCGCAACTTAAAAAAAAAACAGGTTTCACTCCGGGAGTGCCGGCCGAAGTGAAAACTTGAATATTAACGTTGTTCATTTTTGCCACCAAATATTGTCTACACCTAGTTCGGAGGCGGCCTTCCAAGTTTTTAAGTTTGCTAAGTTACGATTTACTTAATTAATTTTTAATTAAATTTTTGTATGAGGTACGATGGGACTGGCATACACCGTTGTGTAAAAGTCCCTAATTAAAAAAAAGAGAAAAAAAAAATGAAAAGTGCTCAACGCCGCTAAAAAAATTTTCACCTCAATAGAACAAATGAGGGCTAAGCCAGCTTCCATAGAAAAAAGTTTGAACCCTTTGTTATAAATCTAAAAAAATAACGAAATCACTCGCAAGCAACACCGTAGTGAATTTGGGCCATCTGGTACAAATTACGCTTTGATTGACAAGTATAGAAGAAAAACGTCAAAAGTGTGTAGTTTCTACATTTTCTACCAATTTTACTATTTGGGATATAACAAATCGTACAGTTTATGAAGATCTTTGATGTTAGTCAAACTCTCTTTTGGTGGATTCAAAAGTTACAGGAAGCCGATGGAATGTTGAGTTTGTATTTTTATATTCATTGACATGCGAGCCAGTTTTCAATTCAACCAGCAGTAGCCAAATGTCAGAAACTATTGTTCAAAGGGGCAAATAGCAGTCTGGCGCCTTTATCCAAGTACCGAGGTCGCTCGAAATCGTACAATTGGATTAACTGCTAGAATATCAAACTACAACTGAGTTTGGTAAACCATACACGGGATGGAAATTAAAAGCCTACAGCAGACGTTTCATTCAAAACATTCATTTGACCGTGTCTAAAAGAATAGACGAAAGCGGTTGCCTAGCTTAGTGAGGTTTAGAGAAAAATCAACTTTGTTGAACGTTTTATCAGTCATGTATACCTTTATATCAGTTTCATTTTACAAATCAATGATCTCAAAGCGTGTTCACAATGTCTCCAAAAAATAAAACAACGGGTTGCACTCCGGGAGTGCCAGCAGAAGTAAAAATTTGAACATTAACGTTGTGCATTTTTTAATCATCCGTCTTACGAATTTTCGATCAGGTCACGTGTCCTGACGCGAGTTTAACATTTATATATACCCATCCAAAGAAAAGTGCTCAACGCCGCTAAGAAGAAGATTGATTTTTAAATTTTCACTTAAAAAAAAATCTTTAGACATGTCCAGTATTTACCAGAAAATCTGACCCATGACGTGTTTACGCCGTTATGATTCTGTTGTGAGAAGAGAATAGTGCTATTCGTTCTGTATAGCCCCGTCTCAGTCTCACAACTTGGAAAAACTGGTGTCTGCTTTTCTAGCTTCTGACAATCCGTAGTAACTGTAAAAGATCCCCAAATGACAGCCAGATCCAACGAAACGGTGTGTTATGGATGGCCAGGCCACCCATCCATAGACCAACCTCGGCAAGCGTAACTTCGATGGTCGACACGAGTGGCTGTTATTTCTTAACCATTTTTCTTGTCATTTACTACAAATATAAAAATACTTTCTTTAGGCCTTGTCTCGCTACTTGACCGCAATAGGCGTGCCTGAACTTCGCGAGCCGATCGATCCACGCGATATAGCCACAAGCCTCTCTTGTTGCTTGATTATAAATAAAATAACTAGACCGTCTTCATTTTTCAATTTAAAACTACATAATTATTTTTTGTGACGTATAAAAGGAAAATTCTTTTTTTATTTTAATTTAATTATTTTGATTTTGGTTTAATTTTTTATGCGATTTAATTTTGATTTTATATATTACTAGCTATTGCCCGCGGCTCTAATCTACCTCTCTAATCTACATGTAACATACATCTAATTTACATCTCTACAATCTACCTCTGTTCAAATTTCAAAAAGATCCTTTCAGGCATTCTGGCGTGAAAGAGTAACAAACATGCATCCATCCTCACAAACTTTCGCATTTAAAATATTATTAGTAGGATAATATCAGTAGGAGTAGGATAGGATACATCCTATCCTACATCCCACTCCTCCACAACAATCCATAGTACGCGTACTATGGATTATTATTTTTCAAAATAAATGTTTTGTTTGATTGATAACTTCATTGATTACCATGAAATGATTGAAGATATGGAAAACAATGAGAAATATGTTATTAATGCTGACGCTCAAAAGTAAGGGTTTCGTTAAGCATGTGCTACACGGTTTCAAACGGCGGTTTGAAACAGAGGTTTAAAACAGTGTAGATAGTCGTTTTATGCCAAATTTCGTTTGACCTTTAAACACCCTTGGCAGCAAGGCTTGCGTTTGAAACCACTGGTAGAAGCGTTGGTTTAAAACTTGTTTGAAACCGTCTAGCCGCTTGTTTAGGGTCCAAAATTAGTCAGAAGTACCCCAAACCAATCAATCTACCTAGCTTTTTTCCAAGTGCGTTGGGGTCGGCTTCCGGTATAACCCGATGTAGCTGAATGTCTGTATTTTACAAGGAGGGATGTCTTGGCTGACCTACACGACTGATTTTCCGTAACGACTACCAAAGATCAGTGTGCCAATTCTACTAATTTTCACATTCGCATCTCAATCGCAAACTGTCAAAAATGCATGAAAATTAAGGCTGTTTTGACAGTTTGCGATTGACATGCGAATGCGAAAGTTGTTTAAAAATTAGTAGAATATTAGCCTTCTGTAATGACAGCAGATACCAATTAACGGTATAATTAAGTTAAATTACGAAATGTTGTTTCGAATAGGTTTCTCCAATATTATATTTAGAAATAACAGTTAGAACAATTAAGACATCGTCCTATTTGGTTAACGATCGTACGAGTTAACGATGAAATTTCGTCGCGCGACGAAAATGGATTTCTCGCGCTATGGTTTGCAAGCTCAATAATTAGGACACTCTAAAGAAATAGTTGTGTTTAATCTTGTCATGGGACGAAATCATCGCAGCATCAGCATCGTTAATTCGTACGATCGTCAGCCAAGTAGGACGACGCCATGCTCTACACATAACCGAAATAAATGTCTATGAAATTGCCAAACGTATCAATTCTGACCGTTGCAGGTACCTTTTTCTTTAAAATTCTGTTACTATTACAATATAAAAGTAACCTATCACATTTCCGTGATATTTCGTACTGAAATATTAATGAATTATTTATCAACGTAGGCCTGTACCTACCGAATTTCTACAGCTATTGTACACGGACCCTGGGGCCTCATTCATAGATGGGTCCGATCGACTTTTGGTATGGCCACGTTAAGAAATAAAAGGTAAAATGTATTGGTTGAAATACAAGAATTGTATTACATTGTTCATTGAGTATTGAAAATGGTAGAAATCGTGTTATTTTCATACAGATAAGAGAACTTGTCTTATTAGTTTAATAGTTATAAAATAATCGTAATGGCATAACCCGACACGAAAGCTGTATTTACTATGTAAACTTACTCTGAAAGGAAGTCAAAATGTACAGTCACCAAATCCACTTTATCTGCAATAAATGTACAAACAAAAAGAAAAAAAAAAAAAGTTTATTTCGCTAGAAATGATGCAGAAAATAACAAAATTTAAACATCCTTTTTTTATCGATTGTTAATCATCAAATGGCTTCTCCCGCACTGGGCGGAGCGGAAGGGAGTGTCAGAATTTTACTGACTACAACCCATCCATGTTCCTTCATTGCCCTTCGTGTTCCGGAGCCGCGGATATGCTGGCTCTCTTTGTGGCGCGTGTGTAACACGAACACGCCGTCGACACGGCCTGTCGTCATAAGACGGACGGACGACCAGCCGCCCATAGCTCACCGTCCACAGGCCCGCGCCTACGGTGGCCGGGGACCACCAGGTCGCCGCGCTACCTGACGCCCGGGGCATCTAGCGCGGCGGCCGGGACGAAAGGTTCTCTCCCTCTCAAAAATCCTTACTGGAATGGGACAAAACGAGATATGCACATACAAAGTCGCGGGCAAAAGCTAGTCTATTTGATATACTAAGTCCGTATATCAACCTGCAGTAATAAGTCCATTCATAGTCATTTATGTTCCACCTACTTAATATAACTGGCCTTGTGAACATTTTATGATGAGTCACCTAAGTACGTTAGTAAGAGCTGCCACAAAGCCCATAACTTCATAGTATCTAGTCGCCACTTAGCAAAGCCATTTATAGTTAATTTACGATGACAGTTATTACTTAAATAACGTTTTTTTTAATTGATTGGAGCTTACCTAAATGGTGTTTGGATACAGCAGTAAATGCTTTGATTTGGCGATTAAAGTACACAAAAATTAATATTTATGGACAGTAGCATTTTCTACTTTATCGAGGTCACTACCAAGGTTACAAAGCTATACAAACTGTTATGGTAGACATCAGATACTCGTGCAATAACGGTCATTGACCCACATACATTTATTGACTTTCTAAAAATCAAAAACAGAAATAATGACATCAAGCTGTCCTGAATCGACTTCAATCGTGATCTTTTACGTTTTCTTGTAATGAAAAATGGTTCAAAATGTATTGTTCTAGTATTTACGAAGGATTAGGGAAAAAATCAATGTAATTTATTGCACGTTTATCTTGCACCGACCATAGACGAAGGCTTGAATAAAGTGCTATTCTATCATATGGCAATAATGATTTAATTTATTTTTCCATTCTCCCTCAAGTACACTCATCAGTAATTAAATAATTTTATATATGGATGAGAAGATGAGGTCTATTTCTTACCGCTTCACGGCTACAGCTGAACGGATTTAGCTGAAACTTGACATACGGGTAGACCATAGTCTTGGAATTTTAAATCTTTGGAATTTTATATGTATTACTTTTTATCCCAGGTGTCGGTTCTCTTGGTATAATTTTCGTATTTCAAACAGGCAATTTCACTGGCCGAAGCCAGTTCTCAATAATCCATTAATATCTAAACCGTTATAATTCCACTGTCGCAAATAACCCATTGTATTATTTCTCGCATCCTCAGATGACGACAAAACTTATTCATTTATGAAGCTCGATAATGGAAAACTTTTACAAAAAAAAAAGAAGTCACATTTGTAACATGCTATAGAGATTCAATTCCCTTTGTTAAAGATTCCATTCCTTTTCAATACAATGTATTGTCAAAGAAATAGGTACGGTATTCAGGCAGATCTTGCAAACTAGGATTTTCTAGTACCCTTTTTGCTGAAGACTTATAAAAAGAAGTAATATTGCACTTAATTTAATATTGGATATGTGATAACACGGGCAGGATACCCACAGTAACCGAAATAGCCTAAAAATCGCTCTAAACTTTAGTGGCAGAGGTAAGGTCACATCGCTCGCGGCAGATTTTGAAGAGGCGTCTGCGCACTGCAATACATAGCGTTGGAAGACAGGGTAGAATTTTGAGCTGCTGAGGGCCGCCGTCTCCACTGCGAGAAACATAGTACTAGTCTATATAGCAGCACTTTAGGGAAGCCAATGTGCAGCAGTGCACTTATTCGGATAAAATTATGCTGTTGTTGAATGGCAGTATAGTGGAAAGATTTGAAAGCCTGAATTAGAAACCCTTGGTTCAACTGTACCTATTTACATTATTTTTCTTCTTATGAAAAATATGGAGCGGAAACAGGTTCGTATTCAGTGAATATTTTGTGTGTTCTTCTATATTCTGGTTTAAAGGATATGGGCGCTGGTTACTACAGGGTACACGAAGCATTTCACACGCTCTATGTCGTCGCGAATGCAATTGAAAAACGACAAAAATGAGTGGGTAACAAACGCTGCTGAAATGACACGTCATCCACCCCTAATATTTTGGATCTAGCTGACCCGTGCAACGTCGTCTGCGTAACATTTTTCATTACTGCTCCGCTTCTATTGGTCTTAGCGTGATGATATATAGCCTATAGCCTTCCTCGATAAATGGGCTATCCAACACTGAAATAATTTTTCAAATCGGACCAGTAGTTCCTGAGATTAGCGCGTTCAACCAAACAAACAAACAAACTCTTCTGCTTTATAATATTAGTATAGATAGTATAGATTTCGACGGTCGCATTCTAGACAAAACACACCAGAGCCTCAGAAATCACTGGGATGGCAAAGTATCTGCATTAAAAAAAAAAAATGGCAACGTATCTGCATTGCCTCATTTCAGTATTCATAATAATTAATGCTGTTCATGGACATAATTATTATGTCTATGAACGGCAAATGACCATACCATGTATCTCCAGCCATTAGTGTACTAATAAATAATAATACAAACACATAACGAACATGAATTAAGTCATAGAGGTAGCGCGCGACTTTTATAAATAAAATCGTCAGTCGGTCTAACCCGCTGCATTGGATGGTTCACATCAAAAGCTTTTAAATAACATTAATTCAAGTAAGTGTAATGCTACATAATAGAAACCATTTCCCATTGCTCCCGGTAAAATCAAGCACACAACCATGATACACGCTTGACATAAACTGCGTCTTTATCTCGTAGCAATAAGGACGTTTTTCCCAGTTAGCTAAGAGCAGCTACTAGGGTGTCGTGTGGCTGACCTTACTAATTGTGACATAATTATTATTATTTATTGCTAACCATATACAGCGTATTTTAATAAACCTGCGGTTTGATTTATTATAGAGATAGTCATTCCCTTGTTACCATTTGAACGGTATATTAATGTTTATCATAATAATACATTGGTTGGATTATAATTGTTAAGTGTTCTCAGTGTAGGTATGTTAGGCTAATGTGATTGTATTTAGAAGAAGGCTTGTTATGATTTGGCTATGTGATTTTATAAAAGTAATTTATTTATTTAAACTTTATGTTCAACAGTGTTACATGGGCGGACTTAATGCAACAATGCATTCTCTAACAGTCAACCTTTGGGTTAAAAAGACTACATTGTGGTAGGTGTACAACAATAAAAAACACAAACATATAAATTGAATCTTTTCAATACAATACATTACACAAATAATAAAATAACATATATACTAATAACATACATATATATATATATGCTAAAATAATAAACTAATAAATATGATGTTTTATAATATTTTTCTGATTAGGAGAACTTACAATAATTATGACGAGACCAAACTACGAATGACAGGCTTTTAAGTAATGTTTTCGGAGTTTAACCTTATAAGAAAATTTTGACTCAGACTTCTTGATAATCTTGGTTTGATAGATTTTATTTATTAGTTGTTATTAACATCAGTTTAAGGTGCCAGTTTCCTTTATTGTGCAAAATAATATGTCATCAAGAAAACGCTAATCCAATTTGAAAAAACTTGGCGACAGCCTTTGCCTTGAAGTCAGACAGTTACCTACCTAATGTATAATTTTATTTATAAATCACATTAAAATGAACAAGGTTTGTTAAACAAACAAAACCAAATATTGTTGTTATATCTCTCGTCTTACAAATAAAAAGTGTCAGAATAAATTCTTTAAGCCAAAAAGAAAAGAAATATCCATGTTTATTTTAAGGACTACGACTTGTTCAAGTTTTATTTTGATGTTTATCTTGTAAATCAAGTCGACGATAAGTCGAGCGTTTTTTTTGCCACTGGCAACATTTTTTGCTGAACAATTTATTTTACTTATTTGTCGATGTACCTACCTACGTAATGCTACGACATATTTTGTTGTTTATAGAAATTACTACCTTTTGTAAATTGGTAATAAAATAAATTTAGCTTAAAAATATTTTAAAACTAGCTGATCTGTGCAACTTTGTCTGCGTTAGCTTTTTCATGATTGATGTGCTTTTGTTGGTGGTAGCGTGCCGTTATACTTCCTCGATAAATGGGCTATCCAGCATTAAAATATATAATTTTTAAATTCAAAGCTGTTCCTGATATAGATAAAGCCATACATCCTATCTTAAATTAGCTTTTCTAACAATGTTGGGGGCGGCTTCAAGTCCAATTTAATGGAGCTGAGTATCAGTACTTTACAAGTTTACATAGAGCTGAGCTCCACAACCCAACACAACATTAGGTACTTATCCGTGACGACTGTCAAAGATCTTCAAATGACAGCTGGAACCAACAGCTAGACGTGCTTTCCGAGGACCGGAGGAGCCTCGCTATGTGGGTTACGATAGGTGCCCATTCATCATCCGCATTTTTTTTTTGTGAATTGGAAATCATCAAATGACTCCTGCTCTGGGCGAAGCAGAAGGGAGTGTCAGACTCTTACTGACTAAAACCCATCCGTGTTCTTCCTAAAGCCCATTGCGATCCAGGGCCGCGGTGACTCTATTGAACAAATTCCGCAACCCTATGGCATTCTCCACCTACATACGAGACTGCAGATCTACGGTCCAACCTAGCCAAACGTGCCTTACCTAGGAGGTTCCGTCCGGCTATTAATATTTTGACACGATTCCCCTATTCACAACTGTCGTAATGACTGTGAAAGATATAAATATTCAAATGACAGCCGGGACCTACGGCTTAACGGGCGTGTTCAAGAAGGTTGCATTGCATATCAGCCGGTACTACTGGCCGCTTTATTTTGAATGTGTTCTAGAATTGTGTTGTTTTTTTTTAAATGTCATATTTTTTCCTTAATAGGGCCCTTCCCGATCCGTCCATCGTCAACGCGAGCATTGTTGAAAAGCTTGTTGTTTCATCTAGCGCAGTGTATGAAAACTAAAAAGCAAATGAGCAACCGATAACAATGAACGAAATATATAGTGTTCGAAACTTTCATAAAACTTGTTCAAGGTAATACGTGTTTTTGAATAAGCCTTACAAGTTTGTGATAAAAATATTTAGAATATCCATTACGTGTGCAAGGTTTCTATCAAGATGTTTTCTTTAGTTTTACAATTATTAGTACACTATGAACGGCCAAATTTCAGGTAAAATTTGTGCAAAACAGCCGATTTTCGGAGGCTCATACTGAATTTGTTTGTACAAATTTTTATTTTTGCTTTAATAGAAACCTAGATATTGTGCGCAAGACATTTATTAGTAAAATAATAAAAGATAGATATATGTTTCAACGGAATAATCACGTATGAGCGTTTGTATGAAAAGTATGACGGGTTGGCCGCTCTTAACGTTATTTAAAAAAAAAAAAAACATTAACAATGAACGCTTAATTGACACATTTTCTTAAAGTGATATTTGTTCGTTATTGTTGCATGTTAGTCTGGTTAGTTGTAGGTTATCTGGTTGATATTGCTGTCAACGATAGGGCCACCATTGTACCTGTAGAATTATTAAGTTTTTATAAAAGAGTTGTGTAACGATTTTTGTTATTAAAGAAAGTACTTATTCTATATATCCATTCATAGACACCAGTGCACACAGAAACAATGTTTACTGTACTATTCATTCTCACACAACTCCTCTTCATCAAACTTCCGTTTTCATTCCATTTTACTCAGCGCTTAACTAATAAAAACAGTGTAACCTTTTTAAAACGTAACACGCCAATTAGCCCTCGCTGTTAATTTTAAACCGTTCCGTGGTGAACTGTTAAATATTCATGCCCAGTTATTACCGCTTGTCTTGTACGTTCCGGCTCTAAAATCGTGCTTCATTAATTAATTTGTTACTCAATTTTTTAATTGGTGATACTGAGAGAATTTGATTCAAGGTTTGAAAAATGTTTACTCCTGAGGATCTATTCTACTAATTTTTAAACAACTTTCGCATTCTTTTGTCAATCACAAACTGTCAAAAAAACCTTAATTTCCATACATTTTGGACAGATAGCGAGGCTTCCGGCGACTGGGACCGCAATTAAATAGGACCGCGGTCCCAGTCACCGGATCCATAAAAAAACCGGCCAAGTGCGAGTCAGACTCGCGCACCGAGGGTTCCGTGCAAACCTGTAGGTATATAAGTAAAAGTTATGGTATTTTTATTGCTAAATGAAATCCATAACATAACAATGTGGAAAGCTGACGGTACCTTGTCAATACATATATGAAAACATTATGTATGTTCGGAAAAATCTTCATCTCTTTAAGAAGAGAAGTGATAGACATAATTTTAATACTAGAAATAGGCACAATTTGGATCAATCTCGGTTTAGATTGGCTAAGGTACGAAATTCTTTTATGGGGAATTGTGTAAAATGTGTCTGAGAATCGGCCAAAATCTATTTTTTTATTTTTTTTTGTTAATCGCATAACAACGTTTGCTGGGTCAGCAAGTCTAATATATAAAATTCTCGTGTTGCGGTGTTTGTTTCCAAACTCCTCCGAAACGGCTGAACCGATTTGCATGAAATTTTGTGTGCATATCGGGTAGGTCTGAGAATCGGCCAACATCTGTTTTTTTTTTTTTAATCGCTGAACAACGTTTGCTGGGTCAGCTAGTAAGTTTATGATTATTAAAAAAAATATACTATGTGATGTAACTAAAAATTTAAGATTTTCGGAATTTTTCCTATATGTGTACTTTATAACGTTGCTTCATGCCAAATTTCAAGATTCCAGGTCGTCTGGAAGTATCCTTTAGGTTTTGATTCCCTTGCGAGTAGTTGCGAGTTTCAAAATATGCGGCTTTAATTGCTGTATCTTTTGATTGCGTTGACGTAGAAGTTTGATTTTGTTACAGCTTAAAGATATTATAGACTTGAGTATTTGTTAAGAATTTCAATATAATACCACTACGCGTTCATGAGTAAAGGGGTAATAAGTTTAAAATTATTAAAAATATTTTTATTATATGATGTAACTAAAAATTTATGCTTTTCACAATTTTTCCTTTATTTGTGTTATAAGACGTTGCTTCGTACCAAATTTCAAGATTCTGAGTTCACGGGAAGTACCCTGTAGGTTTTGATTCACTTGCGAGTGTCGAAAATTTGCGGCATAAACGGGAGTATATTTTGATCGCGTTGACTTAGAAGTTTGATTTTTTCACAGCTCCAAGAGACCATAGACTTGAGTATTTGATATGAATTTCAGCTTGATACCTCCACGCGTTCCTGAGAAAAAAGGTCTTGACAGACAGACAGACAGACAGACAGACGGACAACAAAGTGATCCTATAAGGGTTCCGTTTTTACCTTTTGAGGTACGGAACCCTAAAAATAAATATTTTTCTTCCGGCGACTGGGACCACTCATAGATAACTTAAAAAATCTATAATTCAAGCCAAAATCGGTACAGTCAAACGAAAAAAAAACTAAATTATTTATATGAATATCTTTTAAGATAAAGCTAGCCCGTTTTGAGGCTTCCGGCGACTGGGACCGCAATTAACTAGGACCGCGGTCCCAGTCGCCGGATCCGTAAAAAATAAATATTTTTCTTCCGGCGACTGGGACCACTCATAAATGATAACTGAAATCAAAAAATGTACAGTCAAACGAAAAATGTTTAGATGCAATAATTGAAGAAAAATCCTTTTTGATTTAAAAACATCATTTATTGATATAAAAACAGCTTCTGACTACAGTTCTGTTATTTAAAACTTTCGTAATAAAAACATACACATAAATCGTGCTTATAATAATAATCAACCATTTTTAAACAATTAAGGATCAGAAAGTAATTATTTTTCACAAAATCAGCCTTTAAGTGGTACCGTAAATATAATAAAAAAATAACATAAATCACGATAAAAATTATAAACGTAGGTAATATCTATTTATATCATAATTAGTTTAAAATGGCCGTTATGGCTTCACACAAAATCAGTCAAGTAAGTAATTGTCAGATAATCTTAACAAATGACATTTTGTTTGTGATATTAAAAAGTCGCATCAAAGATGAGAAGCAATCTAAAGTAAAAATATTTGTAACCACGTCGTTTAACCCCCTTATTAGCTTGTTTAGTTTATAAATAAGTTAATAAAAAATTGTTTTACATACCTGAAGAGTATAAAATGAAGTCACTATACACCACCACTTACATCACACAATTTGCAACAAATATTCAGTAGTGCGATTCACTAAGAAAGAACATCTTTACAACCAAGAAATCATCGTTGAAACATCTGATGTGGCATATATTTAACATATGTTTCAACGATGATTTCTTGGTTGTAAAGATGTTCTGCCTTAGTGAATCGCACTACAGCGCAGTATCTTACAACGATCTAATATGACACTGTCTGATGCAAAACTTGACTTTCATAAACTGATAAGCTTCTTGTTCGTGATTGGCCGAGCCAGTCATCGGGCGATGTAAAATTTCTCGTTAATAACAAAAGGGCTACCTGACCTTGACATCGGCTGGCAAAACGGACTCGAGTTAGAGAGTGATAGTATTATACAATGCTATGCCCTTTGTGTGTGTTTTGCCTGCATGTGTGAATTATGTAAAAACGGGGAGGCTTCCGGCGACTGGGACCGCAATTAAATAGGACCGCGGTCCCAGTCGCCGGATCCATAAAAAATAAATATTTTTCTTCCGGCGACTGGGACCACTCATAGATAACTTAAAAAATCTATAATTCAAGCCAAAATCGGTACAGTCAAACGAAAAAAAAACCAAATTATTTATATGAATATCTTTTAAGATAAAGCTAGCCCGTTTTTACATAATTCACACATGCAGGCAAAACACACACAAAGGGCATAGCATTGTATAATACTATCACTCTCTAACTCGAGTCCGTTTTGCCAGCCGATGTCAAGGTCAGGTAGCCCTTTTGTTATTAACGAGAAATTTTACATCGCCCGATGACTGGCTCGGCCAATCACGAACAAGAAGCTTATCAGTTTATGAAAGTCAAGTTTTGCATCAGACAGTGTCATATTAGATCGTTGTAAGATACTGCGCTGTAGTGCGATTCACTAAGGCAGAACATCTTTACAACCAAGAAATCATCGTTGAAACATATGTTAAATATATGCCACATCAGATGTTTCAACGATGATTTCTTGGTTGTAAAGATGTTCTTTCTTAGTGAATCGCACTACTGAATATTTGTTGCAAATTGTGTGATGTAAGTGGTGGTGTATAGTGACTTCATTTTATACTCTTCAGGTATGTAAAACAATTTTTTATTAACTTATTTATAAACTAAACAAGCTAATAAGGGGGTTAAACGACGTGGTTACAAATATTTTTACTTTAGATTGCTTCTCATCTTTGATGCGACTTTTTAATATCACAAACAAAATGTCATTTGTTAAGATTATCTGACAATTACTTACTTGACTGATTTTGTGTGAAGCCATAACGGCCATTTTAAACTAATTATGATATAAATAGATATTACCTACGTTTATAATTTTTATCGTGATTTATGTTATTTTTTTATTATATTTACGGTACCACTTAAAGGCTGATTTTGTGAAAAATAATTACTTTCTGATCCTTAATTGTTTAAAAATGGTTGATTATTATTATAAGCACGATTTATGTGTATGTTTTTATTACGAAAGTTTTAAATAACAGAACTGTAGTCAGAAGCTGTTTTTATATCAATAAATGATGTTTTTAAATCAAAAAGGATTTTTCTTCAATTATTGCATCTAAACATTTTTCGTTTGACTGTACATTTTTTGATTTCAGTTATCATTTATGAGTGGTCCCAGTCGCCGGAAGAAAAATATTTATTTTTTACGGATCCGGCGACTGGGACCGCGGTCCTAGTTAATTGCGGTCCCAGTCGCCGGAAGCCTCAGATAGCGATTGAGATTCACATGCGATGTGAATGTGAAAATTAAAAGAATTGCCACTTTTTTTTAAGAAGTATATACATATAGTTTATTAAGTATATCTAGTATAGTATATTTTAAATATTTATAGGTTTACGCAAAAGAAATTCAAAACCCTGTTTATGTCAATACAGTCCCTATATCTCCTTCTCAAAGGTGCAATACTCAAAATTTCTATTATTTATTTCAAATATACCATTTACAGGCTCTTCTGAATTTTCAAACTAGGTCAGTCAAAAACTTGAAACTACCTTGCATGTTCCAAAATGAAGATCATAAGGTAATAACCATAGTCGCGGGACTGTTCGAAAGAGATACCGTGGCTCCGGAACACAAAGGGCATTGAAGGAACATGGATGGGTTTTAGTCAGTAGAAGTCTGACACTCCCTCCCGCTACACCCAGAGCGGGAGGAGTCATTGGATGATTACCCATCCCTAAAATAAAAAAAAAGGTAATAACCATAAACAGGTATGAATAACAGTTATTAGGTACATCCTATAACTGTTTCTGCAAACGTATTTAATTATTGATCGCTATCTTCATTAAATAGGTGAAACTGGTTCTGGTTAAACAGGTGGAAAGGTTGTATTGATTTCTTTTGCTCTCCACTATTCTTTATTGACACTTTAGCATACATAATTCATAACAAAAGTAAAGTACCTTCTATAAAGAAGAGGCCAAATACAATATCAAAACCTTTTATAAAATACCAATTATTTATTTTACAATTTTGAGTCGATGCCTGGATGAGCTCGTGGCTAAATAACAACAGCAGCACGGGTTGATCTTCAAGGTTAAGCAACGCTTGCCAAGGTTGGTCTGTGGATGGGTGACCATCTTACCATATGGAGTTTCCTCCGTGCCTCGGAAAGCACGTGAAGCCGTTGGTCCCGGCTGTCATTTGTAGATCAGCCAGTACATCTGACTCCAGTCTTGCCAAGAAATACTGTTGTTACCCAGTTAATGGGTTGTGGAGGTCTGGTGGTCTGGTAGGCAGCCGCTTCACGTAAAATACTGGTATTCAGCTGAATCCGGTTAGACTGGAAGCTTACCCCAATGTATTTGGGAAAAGGCTAGGCAGATGATGATCAGTCGATGCCTCATCGTAACACATAAGTGTACCTATCATCTCCACTACTATCACTCAAAAGTATCATCATTTGACTATCCTTAAAAGTTTCTATAAAGAATTTTCAGCCGTGCAGTAAACCTTATATAAAATTCTCTCTACAGTACTTACCATCATGGCTCTTTAGCGTCCATGAAAGTTCCATTTATATTATTCAGCGGCCACAGGACATTTACCGGTTGACTTACTTTAAAATACACACTATCTCACGGTACATTTTCCTGAAAATGTTTGCTCTGCACATTGTGTGGCGCAAGTAGTGACAGTGGGACACAGAATACATTTTGCATTCTAAGATGTGTATTGTTACTGCTCGAGTTCGCATAAGTCCGTGGAAGTGCGTTTAGATAGGTAGAGTGGAGGTTCGTTTGTTTTGTGCTAGTGACTTGCTCGTAAGTTAAAATCGTTGTTGATTTTGAAGGAGAAACCTTCTACTGCAGATATAGAAAATGTCTGTGAATAAAAATATGATATAATAAAAGAGCAGAGCAGAGTTTTCTGTGAAGCTGGTGTTGACTTTGTGAAATTAATAAGTGTAAACAAACTTGTACATGAATGTACGCTTGATTAGCATGCATGTAAAATCATTTAGCGTCTTAATCAATCTGTTAAGTGAAGTAAGTGTAAAAAAGTGAAAAGTTTTTTGTATTTTATATACGTATTCGGTGTTCTTTTAATGTTGTTTTTACCCGTATGTTAATAATGTCGAAGCTATGCTTGCTTTGGAAATGAACTAGTCTAACTCGAACTAAAGTTTAACAATTTGTGCGGCCCTGCTAATCCCACTAGAATAGAGCTTTTAAATATTGGCTTATACTAAACACTCTCTACATACTACCGCCAGTACTCGCCTATTTACTCTCCCAAAGTAAACGCGCACAAAAGAAAAACAGACCGTGCCGTAATAGTGCGCCATGTTTTGTAGGATAGTAGAGTAATTTGTAAGTGGTACATATTATATTGCTACAGTAACAACTAATTTGTCAAACGGAATGAGCAGAGGTCAGTACAAAATTAATTTCTGTTAATGTCACAGCGTCGAATGATGTACAAAAATGCTTGTGTTTTGAACTGAAGCTAAATATAAGTACCTAATATATTTGTTAAATAAATACGTTTTGGAATTTATGAATAGTTATTTCATCGAAGGTTTTTGTAATGTACATAATTTTAATCAAAAAGTATATATTTTGCCATTCTGATCACAATATAAGTGTTTTTTTTTTTTTGTTAGGTACGTTTGTCGTTTGAGCGCTATCTTACCTGATGGTAAGCAATAATGCGGTCTAAGATGGAGCACACTTGCCTAGAAGTAACTTATTCACCCTTGACTTACAAACTCCCAGGTTGTAGCTATCAGGAAACACAGACGGGGAATTCCACTCCTTTGTGCGTGTGAGTGGGATTTCCACCATGTACCGGTGGCGCATCCCTGTTCATCTTGTGGTTCGTGGATGGAACGGGATTGTCGGAATTAAATTTTGCAACTCCGTCGCACATTCCCCAAAATACAACCGGTAGAAAACCGACAGGCTAGCAACTCGGCGTCGATGCTCAAGACTCTAGAGCTTCGACTCGACGAGCCTGTCATTACCGAGTGTCATTGATTTTAATCAATAAACTGAGTTAACTTATTAGTATACTTAATCGTAACAATTTTAACTGTCCAAAATTATTTATTCATAAGAAACTAAACGGTTACATAGAAAGAAACAACTTATTATGCAATAAGCAAAAGGGATTTCGCGAAAATAAGACGATTAATATGGCGATCTACGACTTTATATACAGTGTATATGACATGATCCAATATAAACTTGACTACACAATACATTGACATCTATAATAGAGTGGTTAAACAATAATAATATAAAGATTAATTTAGATAAAACTAAAATCATACATTTTAGCCAACGATTGACTATAGAAAATATGGACATAACTATAGATAATAAAATTGTTGAAATCGTGAATACTACGAAATTCCTTGGCCTAATAATTGATAAAAGACTTGACTGGAAATCACAAATCGAAAACCTGTGCAAAAAAATTTGTAGTTCTGCATTTGCATTGCACTCTCTAGCTGCAGTGGTGAATGTAGATACACTGATTGCGGCCTACCATGGCCTAATTGCGTCTCACCTAAGATACGGCATCATTTTTTGGGGAAATTCTACCAACGCTAATACGGCATTTAAGGCCCAAAAGAGATGCATTAGATCTATGTTTGGGCTAAAAACGGTAAATACATGTAAACCATATTTTAAAAGGTACAAGCTTTTAACTCTACCCTGTCTGTATATCTTCGAAACCGTAATGTTTGTTAAAACAAACCCCAAGCTGTTTCCACGTCTACAGGAAATGGTACCGCGTATCAGAAGGGATATGACCGTTCTTCGGGTCTATCCGGCAAAAACGGCACTTATGCGCACAAGTATCATATGCATGGCGCCTACGATATTTAACATATTGCCTAAAGAGTGGAAGGAGCTAACTGGAAATTTACTCAAGCGTCAATTTAAAATGTTTCTTTTCCAAAAAGCATATTATTCTGTCTCTGAATTTCTAGTCGAAAAGGATTTTTGTGTGATAATGCACCTTTTCTGGACATACTATTATATCTATTAATAATTTTGACATTTATAATAATAATATACTAATACTTTTGACTTTATCCCTTATTACTATTTTGACATTAACACCTGATTGCTATTTTGACATTATAAACTAATTCCTACTTTGACATTATAACTTATTACTATTTTTGACATTGGTACATAATATTTTTGAAAGAATAATTATAATCCTTGTAAGTGAATGTTCTAGGATTTTTTTTTTTTTTCTCAAATTGTTATTTCTTTAAATGGCATGGAAATATTTGTACGCTGATACTTACAGCTAAACATGACTGGACTTAAACTGTGTAATATCTTGCATGCTCTTGTATGTATACAATGTTTAAACAAATAAAGAAATCTTGTCTTATCTTATCTTATACAGATTCTAAATTAGAGAAATCAAAAGCATACTGAAAAGGTTTCTGTATTCCACTGTGCCAAAATAATTTAAATGTTTAATTTATGCAACGATTGTAAATCTGGCTGGCATCCAAATAATTAAATAGATGTCAACGTTTGCTTAAAATTACTGGAACGTTCTGTTTGTTTCCGCGGATTTTCGGACTAAACATAGCGTGTGGTCAGTTAGAATGTTCCATGAAATTAAATTAGGCGTTTGTAAAATGAGTTCGCTTTAAATAGCTTTAAGCTTCATAATAAATGTTGAATATTAGCTTGTTCCTTCTCAAGACAGAGATTTGGCACGTCATTATGATGCGTGGTTTTTCATTTTTATCGTAAGACCAAGCCCGTCACTCATTCTCAACCACTACAACTCTTGATAAAAAACTTTTTACAAATAAATACAACCGACTTCCAAAAAAAAAACACTACAAATTAAAAATAACTTTAATTTCGTAAGTCGGTGTTTTTGTTAGTTTCTTCGTATTTTGACACCGACTTCCGAAATTAAAGTTATTTTTTACTTTGTAGTGTTTTTTTGGAAGTCGGTTGTATTTTTTTGTAAAAAGTATTTTATTTTTCACTTTTTAGTGGTACCGCACACTTAACAACACCACTGCAAAATCGCAGAAAAGCAAAATACGCAATTTCGATTACTTGGATGACCTTTAATAAAACTATCATCTAAGTAGACGAATTCCAGCTATTTCGATTTAAAATCCAAAGTTCGTAAGCAATTTTCATAAAATTTAAGAATTTTTCAACTCGGTTCATAATTGTCGGAGTTATGAGGTTACAAACATAAAAAAAACATATAACCGAATTGATAACCTCCTCCTTTTTGGGAACTCGGTTAATAACCAGAATCGACAGTGGCAATTGCCAATAAAACGCCGAGTCAACGAAGCGCGACGAGCCCCGGAGAAACGATACCTACAACTGGCATGGATCCCGCAACCAAATTAATCAGAAAGTACAGCGCAGGAGCAAAGAATATAATTTTCACTTCCTTCCTTATCAAACAGGAGACAGAATAGAGCTAAGCCAATACATGAGACATATACAACTAGGTTAGGTAAGTTCAATCGTTACACCAATGAAAATCTGTGTGTAATTGTGCTTTAAACTAGTACCTACCGAAACTGGTATCAGAATATGTCTTGTTTTACCCGACCACGGCAGAGCTAAAAAGAGGATTACGATTGTTCTATAACCAGGTTTTTGCTGAAGGTTTACATGAAAGAAGTTATGGCACAGCTAGATAGGCTCTAATAATCCTTTTTAGTATGTAACCTTCCAATTTATTCTGTTGACATCTCAATTAGTGAGCTGTCAGTTCGTCTTATTTGTATGGCTCGACAGCTCACTTGTCGTTCACTTCGCCTAAGTTTTCACTTTGACATGCTTAGAGTATCGCACTGCTGTTAGCCTAATGTTCAATAATATTCCTTTCCTTACAATATCAGTTCGCATTTGTTTTGAACATAATGAAAACTTACTCATATGTCTCTAAGCTTCGTGCGTGGTAACAGAGCCGTGAATGGGTGGGTACCAATCGATGCATCCGTATCGGTACGCCATTTCATATACCGCTTTGATAGGCCTATCTTACTTGTACATCTGTATGGAGCTTATTTATGTTTATACTAAATATGTTAATTTATTTTTACACGCACGCGAATTCGCTCGCGTTTCTAGGCCTTCTATCTATCTCTGTAGGTAGTACTCAAATTCATCAAAAAAATACCGATTTATGCGTTAAGCGTAAAAAACGTAAGGATTTACTTATCTATATCTATACTAATATTATAAAGAGGTAAAATTTGTTTGTAAGTTTGTAAGTTTGTATGTTTGTAAGTTTGTATGTAGGGGGTAATCTCAGGAACTACTGGTCCGATTTGAAAAATTCTTTCAGTGTTAGATAGCCCATTTATCGAGGAAGGTTATAGGCTATATGCCATTACGCTAAGACAAATAGGAGCGGAGCATTAATGGAAAATGTGACGCAAACGAAGTTGCGCGGGTCAGCTAGTCTATACTATAATAATAATAATATAAGTGCATACAGGGATAATCGCCAGTTGGTGCCCCATTACATTTGAAATTTCTAACGGGGCCTATGCGAGTTGGTTTCGGCCCTACGCCTACCAAAGGACCGGGTCTCCAGAGACCCGAGAAAGAAAACAAATAAAAATATAATCTATACTAATATTATAAAGAGATAACATTTGTTTGTAAGTTTGTATGTAGGGGGTAATCTCAGGAACTACTGGTCCGATTTGAAAAATTCTTCCAGTGTTAGATAGCCCATTTATCGAGGAAGGTTATAGGCTATATATCATCACGCTAAGACAAATAGGAGCGGAATATTAAAGGAAAATGTGACGCAAACGAAGTTGCGCGGGTCAGCTAGTATTATAATAATTTGTAAGTTTATAAGTTTATATGTAGGGGGTAATCTCAGGAACTACTGGTCCGATTTGAAAAATTCTTTCAGTATTAGATAGCCCATGTATCGAGAAAGGATATAGGCTATAGGCATATCATTACGCTTAGACTAAAAGGAGCCGAGCATTAATGGAAAATGTGACGAAGACGAAGTTGCGTGGGTCAGCTAGTTAACAATAATTATATACACATAATATCCAGTCAAAAAGGAACAAAAAATTTGTTTTAAACTTAGGTATTTGGGTACAAATTATATCTAAAAGAGCATTTTTATTTCATTCTAAAGGAAAAAACGGTACCCTTACAAGGTAATTCTTGTGTTCGTCTTTCCAACCGTCACAGAATTTTTACTCAACGCCTGTGTACGTAGAAATAGCAGCAGTTTTCACTCCAGTTGCTATTAACTTGCAGGTCACTGCTGAAAAAAACAGTCGTAATTCAGCAATTTTCGAGGGTGAAGTTATCCCAACGGGAAATTCTTTATGCGGAAGAAAATCTCCACATTTACTTTTCAAAAATCATTTAACAAGTTGCCTAGTTGCATAAAGCCTGTATATTGTACTTTTTCTTCCCGTCACTGTGAAATTTTCCCAAACAACCTTGAACCTAAAGCTTTAGCGATAAGGATGACAATTTCATACCTAAGTATAAAATCTGCCACCTTCTTGCCACCATGAATGGTTTCCAATCGATGCACCCACATTGCCCGGCGTTCATATTCTACGTTGACAACCCTCTACAGTGAAAGGCGATGTATACAGGGTGTGGGTTAAGTAAAGATGAGAATGGCAAAATGGTGAGCATTTGAGGTCAATAATGAATAAATTATGGAATTTGTTTCATTATTAAAATAAGAAAATAAAAGTATTATCACAATTCAATTTAATTTCCTACGTCAAGCGCCCGTTATTAAAACTTCTGTTGGCTTTTAAAAGAAAATACTACTTATTAGTTTCGTGCAAAATAAAACTCTAACGTTACAATGTTACTGTTTTATTGACTTATTTTATTCAGATATTTGCTACTTGAAAATAACACCTTATTTGTGACATGTTAAAAAGTGGCGTGAAAAGTGATCAATAGATTATGTAAACTTTATCATAGTAATTCACTTCGGGTTTATTCCTCGGCGCGATTATTTTGAAAATGAAACAAAGCATTCTCAAAGTTGCGTTTGCGTTTGTTAAAAGAACAACACTAACTCTATACCAAATATTTTGTTGGTGAGATAATAAGGGAGGTTTAGCAGCTTTGGGATCTTAGTCTATTCGGGGTGTTCCTATTGGCAATAATTAAACATACCAAATTTAATTTTATTATAACTTAAAAAGTGTCCGTGTTTTTTATTTCGTATCAGTAAAATATATGCATTATTTAGAACGAAGAAAGTTAATTCATGTCTCTGTTGGTTCTTAGCGAACGATGTATGAATGTTAAGCAATATCCTCTGAGAGTAACTTACACTATAACTACTACTATAATCATAATTTACAAAATGGATTTATTTTCACTGTAAGCAACAAAACTTTGATTAAGACAGCATTCACAGTATTCCACAGCGATTTCTAACATAAAACCTCACCCTGTAGAACTCTAGGTAGAAGTCTTACCACGAAAGCAGTTAATATTGCTCCGATATTGGACAGGGATTCCGTATCCGTTTTGTTGGTTAAAATGAGCGAAAGTTCGACTTCATCTCGTGTGCGGTTTTTAGGAGTTCTAGTAATATGAGTTGCATATTACTGTGTTACTTTTGGCCCTTTCAACATTAATTAACTAACCAAACATTTTTTTCTAAATTATTATTCAAGGCAAAAATTTATTTTTAATTTAGTAATTGTTGCTAAAGTGGAATAAATTAGGCGGATCACATCAGACATAATGCACGAAGACATATGGGCCAAGATCGCCACGCAGTGGGTTCCTGAAGACGGACGTCACAACCAAGGCAGGCCTAAAAATACTGGCGTTACGATTTGGCCTCATTCCTCACGGACTAGCCTGAGAAGGCATCGAATAAAGTTGGCTGGAAAACATGGGGAGGCCTTTGCTCAGCAGTGGGATAGCAAAAAAAAAAAACTGTTGTACAATTTTTTGGACAGATGGGCCGGGATCGTCGGGTGGTGGCTGCATGAAGACAGACGTTGCGACTGAGGCTGGCATAAAAATTGCTGGCTTAATTTGAACTTAAGTCTGACCAGAGATGGCAGAGTCAGCAGTTTGGAGGGAAAATCTTTATTAAAGTTTATTTCGGAACAATTGGTAACACAAGATCAGTCATCATCTGCCTAGCCTTTTCCCAACTACATTGGGGTCGGCTTCCAGTCAAACCGGATTCAGCTGAATACCAGTATTTTACGTGAAGCGGCTGCCTACCAGACCTCCACAACCCATTAACTGGGTAACGCGGTATTTCTTGGCAAGACTGGAGTCAGATTTACTGGCTTCTGACAATCCGTAACGACTGCCAAAGATCTACAAATGACAGCCGAGACCAACGGCTTAACGTGCTTTTCGAGGCACGGAGGAAATTTGATATGTTAAGATGGTCACCCATCCACAGACCAACCTTGGCAAGCGTTGCTTAACCTCGAAGGTCGACCCATGCGGCTGTTGGTATGTAGCCACGAGCTCTTCAAAAGATTCTGCATCGACTGGGAAACACAAGATCAGTACAACAAGTAAAACGATGGTAGCTCCGAATTATAAACTGTAATTCTGCAAGCAGTGGGTCAACACAGGCCAACTATGAAAATATTCATCGTGGGCAACTTAATGTTACCGAGCCTACCCAGCCTTTTCCCAGCTATACTGGGGTCGGTGACCAATCTAACAGAATAGTACATGGAACGACCGATTATTATCAGAATTTGAACTTCACGACTTGCTACCGGACAGTAATCTAAGACTGGTAGATATGACTGACTTTTTTTAAGGAAGAATGGGTTTCTAGACCGCGGCTAAACGATTGACAAAAGTTCAAATAGAAATGGGACTGATAACATGATGTTTCGGTACTGAAGTTTTTTGGACTTTAAGACTTTAGCATCAGTGACCAAATGACATTTTACAATCACTTCGTCACAACTTAAGGCGCGTTTTAGAAACGCGCGCCGACGGCGCGCTTTTATCCTACAGAGCAGTTTATTGTCGTTTGTATCGATACAAACGCATTGCTAACGCGCGTCAAATACAAACTGTTATATTAGATAAATTAACAATAGATGGCACTGTTCTTCCTTTTAAAAAAAATTATAACAAAGCGCATGCAATCAATGCTGTCTCGACCGACACCATCTTGCTACTATTGACGAGGTTCTGCTTAAAAACGCAAAATTTCAGCGCGTTTGTATGGATACACACGCGCGTTTTCATCGCGTCTGTATTGCTACACACGCGCGTTTGTATCGATTCAAACGCGTATTTGAATTTATACAGGTGTGCAAAGGTCTACAGGCTGCGTCTGACTTGCGTGCGTATCGCGTCTATATCGCAATAAACGCTCGACAACAGCGCGTTTAAAAAACGTGGTGTGCACAGGCCCCAAGTGGAGAATATGAATGATTAAATGCGTTAAGCGCACACACGAAAAATAATAAAGAGATATTTTCTGTTGAATAAATACGTCGATGGCGAAGTATCTAATAATAGGTTCCTTGATAAGGGTCAGTCATTATGACAAGAACATTAGCTCTTAATGATCGTCTTAGCAAATAATATCGAATGTCGAGTATGGGTTATGAAGGATTATCTTTGAGGTAGATGAAACCACAGAGAAATGAGGAACATGAACAGAAGAATAATATGGGATAAATATAAAATAACGAAAAAATATTGTGTAATGTGGTCAGAAAAGATGTGACTATAGAGATTGATTAATTTGTAGATAGCAAAAACGGATATAGCTACGACCCGCGACACACCTATGAGGCTAAGAACTCACGGAGCGATTTTCACCCGCGGAGATTCACACCCGTCGCGGGTGAAAATCGCTCCGTGAGTTTTTAGCCTGAATCGGACTTTGTTCCTTTTTATTTTTCAACCTTTAATTTCCCGAAAAAATATCAACTGTGTCAAACATTTTAATCGGCTGAATATTGCTTTATATTTGAAAAAGCTGTTTTTTATTGAGTTTTCTCATAGAGAGTTGGTCTCATAGTAACAAGTAACAATTGTTTATAATCATGGGTACTTCTACTCTCTAAATGGTTGTTTATGTTCAACAATTATTTACCATATTTCCTTAGCAACAATCCACTAATTGATTTAGTAAAATAATGACTGTTAGTTTATCCATCTCGCCGCCATGTCAATGACATGACACCATATTAATTTTTACTTGAAGTATAATAGTTTGTTCGTTTATTTTCTTTGGCATACTCTAACTGGATAACTTTAATGTTTTGACGTCAATTTCCAAATGAATTGTCAGCTAAACGGATCATGACAAACAATTAATGATTCTGACTGTATCGGCTTAATAGATTTATTAAGCCGATAGTACCTACAGTCAGGGTCTTGAATTGTTTGTAACCTTGAGGTTGAAAGTTGCAAGTCATTAAACAAAAATGACACTTTTTTGTCTGTGATAGATTTTCAACTTTCAATTAATCGGAAATGGTAGTTGAAAGTGGTTTGGGAATCCACGTGAAGCCATTGGTACCGGTTGTCATTTGAAGATCTTTTGTCAGTTAGTACGGATAGTCAGAACTAGAAAATTTGATACCAGTCGGAACGTTAATGGTGTTAGGTAGGTACCCAAAAACTGCCACACAAGCTTTAAGCTTAAGCACTACTTACCAAGGTTGGTCTGTGGATGGGTGACCATCTTAACATATCGAGACTCCTCCGTGCGTCGGAAAGCATGTTGAACCAGTTGGTCCCAGTTGTCATTTGTAGATCTTTGGCAGTCGTTACGGATTGTTTGAAGCCAGAAAATGTGACGCGAATCTTGCCAAGGTTCAAGGTGTTACCCAAAAACTGGGCTGTGTTCAGACAGGCATTTAAATTTTGGTACTCAGCTGTATGTAATTTAACTGGATGCCAACCCCAAAATAGTTGGGAAAAGACTAGGCAAATGGATTTTAGTTTTCGAACCTGTAAATCCTCAGATATCACATAAAGAGACTTTCTTACCCTGTTATCCATAACAAGCATGAAGAGTCCCAATTTATTTTGTTACGGAAGTAGAAATGACATAAATTACCCGTAGTTGAACCGTTTGCCGGATCCTGTTCTATTTCAGACTAAAATTAGCATTTATATTTCGAAGTTTGGAAAGTTTAATATTATTTCCTTTCCTTGTGTGATAATTATTTTGTACTGAAGCAGTGATATTTACGATATTAATGCTTCTTGATTTGATAAATGGTTCTTTTAATGAAAGAAAGGGAGATTTTTGTACATCTTTCTCTATATATCACATAAATATATATATAAAATTATTCTGTTACTGCACTCACTGAGTCAATAATTTTGTTCCACTCACTAGTGACTGACAAACAACGCACAGACGAAATTTGGCAAGTAGCTTTCCTAGTCTCCATAGAGCTCGAAGGATTTCTCGAAATTTCGACGCGAACGGGAATAACGGGATATGCGCGGGTGAAGTCGCGGGCAAAAGCTATTATTTGTATAAAAATTAAGCACTTTTTTTCATTAAGCGCTGCACTTACTATTATTTGTTTGTTTACCACCCAAAGGTTGACTGGTGGAAAATTCCTTTGTATTTTTGTGTGTATCCTACTAATATTATAAATGTGAATGTTTGTATGTATGTTTGTTTGTCTTTATGTCTGTATGTTTGTATGTCTCCATGTTTCTATGTTTGGATTTTTGTCCGTCAATCAGCTCGCAAAAAGGGATTGGGAGGGATTTGGATATCGGAAACATGTCACACCAAAGATTCACAAGAACCAATAGACCACAAACATGTCGAAGAGTTCCGGGGCTGAAAGTAAGAACCGCTAATACTCACAGTCTCTCAGGATACCAGAAGCACTGGGATTTATTTCCAAGGAAGTGAATATTTGACAAAAAAGTTGCGTCCCAGCTTTCAAGTCTACGCAGACGTAGTCGCGGGCAGAAGCTAGTAAAGTGTAAAATTAATAATGACTCAGTAGATTGCGAAACAGATGGCGGGACGACTTAGTTCGGAATGGATGTCTTCCTTAGGAATTCGTGGAATGTGGCATTGAATCAGGAACAATGGAAGGAGTGAAGGGAGGCTTTTGCCCAGTAGTGGGACATCTTAGGCTAGCTGTAATAATAATACGTTTTAAACGATGTTTATTTAAGTGCAGATATTGAGAAGATCAGGTTGCGCCTGATAGTAAGAGATGAATGATGTGGTCGACGATGATGTCTTAAAGACTCGTTTTTTTGGGATGGGAAATCATCAAATGAGAGCGGAAGGGAGTGTCAGACTTTTACCGACTAAAACCCATCCATGTTCCTTCATTGCCCTTTGTGTTCCCGCAACTCCGGCAGGGTCTTAATGACCCTAAGTCATAACTGTCTGGAATCACAGACTCCGACAGGCAATGCCTGTGCTTAGCTGCACGTATAATTAAAGTTTTACTTAAAGTTTTTCTGATATATATCCACCATGTAAAGTCACGCACCTTCTCCTAACTAATGTCAAATGATAGAAGGGACTTCATACATCTTCAATTAATTTCGAATAATTAAAGGTTATTGCGCTTCAACATCATCATCGTATCAGCCAAAAGACCAGTCCACTGCTGCACATAAGCTTCCCCTAAATGTCACCTCAAAAACCGGTCCTGTGCGTCCCGAGAACCTCAGCAGTTCACCAGTACTCTCCGTGGGAGGCTTTTCAGCGCTGTATCTTCGTTATTGTACGGTTTAAAGTACGGTCTTTAAAGTAAGGTTGTGTTACAAATATTACATCAAAATGATTGTACAAGCTAGGTACTATAACATCGGCTGTAATGATACTAAATTAGTAAATCGAGGGTGCCGCTGATACCAATAATTACAAGATATTAAGTTGGCTTAAGCTGTAGGTAACTAAAATATATAAATTCACTTACCTGATGGCTTATTTTTATTGTAAACCATAATTATGGATTTTACCTGAAGGTGCAAATAAACTATTTTATTTTATTTTTCTAAAGTAACATTAAACAAGAAACAAGGCAAAATAGCCGATTTTCGTAATGAAAATTACCTCATTAAAAGTTCAACCAAAACAAGAATCCAAGGAGGCAGAGTATTGATTCCTAAAAACCTTGTCAAAGAAAACGATCTCCTAAATAAGGATTAACCTTCCCTTCACTTAGCAAGACTAATTGCAACAATTTAGCGAAAAAGACCCAAAGATTTAAAAAATAAAAGGAATTGATCTTCACAATGAGAACGCAAGTATTTTAATCGGATTTAGACAAAGGGTGGGTTTAATTAATCGGTTAATCTTAATATAAACAAGGTAGCAAAATTTCGTTTATGTTGTTTTGTTTAAAATTGCTATCTATTAAAACGAAGCAGGGGACGTTAAATGTTATGTAATTTGACACAGAGGCCTTTATTTTATTTTTTTAGGGATGCGAAATCATCCAATGACTTCTCCCGCTCTGGGTGGAGCGGGAGGGAGTGGCAGACTTCTACTGACTAAAACCCATCCATGTTCCTTCATGTTCCCTTTGTGTTCCGGAGCCGCGGTATCTCTATCGAATAGCAACTTCGGCAGGAGATACAGAGGCCTCTGTGCGAGTTTTTAGGGTTCCATCCAAAGAGTAACAAACATAACCCAATGACTAAGCCTCCGTTCGTCCATCCATCTATCTGTCAGCGAGCGGTACCTCAAGGATCGTAATAGCTACATTAACATTTTCAGAGTGTGTACTTCTATGGCAGCTGTATCAACAAGTAATAAAAATTTATTAATTTAAAAATGAATGGGGTTCCCACCAACCAGTCTTCGTGTGAGTGTCTGAGAGTTTGTTCGCGTACGGTTGTAAATGTTAATTTATTTTATAACTAGCTTCTGCCAGCGGCTTCGCCCGCGTGATCCCTAGGGAACATATTCCCGGGATTAAAAGTAGCTTATGTGCTATTCCAGACTATAATCTATCTTTGTTCTAAATTTCATTAAGATCCGTTAAGCCGCTCTGGCGTGATTGAGTAACAAACAACCAAACTTTCACATTTTCCTTTTTTTTTTTCATTTTTTCTATTGATTATAGCGTGATGAAAAGTATACTATAACCTGCTCAGGAGTATGAATAATAATTGTACCAAGTTTCATTAAAATCCGTCGAGTAGTTTTTGTTTCTATAACGGTTATACAGACAGACAGACAGACAGACAGACAGACCGACAGACAGACAGACAAAAATTGTACTGATTGCATTTTTGGCATCAGTATCGATCCTTAATCACCCTCTGATAGTTATTTTGGAAATATATTTCATGTACAGAATTGACCTCTCTACAGATTTATTATAAGTATAGATAGAAGATATAGATAGATGACCTCTCTACAGATTTATTATAAGTATAGACTAGCGACCCGCCCCGGCTTCGCACGGGTGCAATGGATGTTATATTATATGATACATAATTATAAACCTTCCTCTTTAATCAAGCCATCTATTAAAAAAAAAAGCATCAAAATCCGTTGCGTAGTTTTAAAGATTTCAGCATACATAGGGATATAGGGACAGAGAAAGCGACTTTATTTTATACTATGTAGTGATTATTGTTTCGGCACCATGCGGAACTTTACCAATTTTAATAAAAACTCAATCGTGTACGTATCAAAATTAGCACTAGGCCAGTGTTAATTTTTGCAAAGTGAATTAATTATTATCTGGTTTTAAGTTCAAGCTTTATCGTGGGCTCCAAAAGTATAACTTTAATCAAATGTATAGGAAAAGTAGAAGATGTTGTTAACAGGATGTGTCAAAACTGTTTTATAATTTAATACATACAATCTGCGAGGAAAAAAAAAACCAAACCAGATTATAATGTACTCATGCGTCGTTTTGTGTATTTCAAAATTCCGTGTCAGTTTTACTGTTTAAATTTATGTACATTTAAATTCAGTCAGTCATTCAGATCATCCATACTTGATGATATACGTAATCTGAGATTACATAAATTATTGAGTATTTATCACATATTTGTGTATTTACAAAAAAAAATGTTTTTATCCAATCGATGGTTGTTCTTAAATTGCATAAAAAAGTAACGGTCATCAAGCGCAACCATTAATTAACGACTTGTCAAAAACCAAAAAATAGAAAATGTGGTTTGTTAATTTTTTTCATCGAAATGATTCAATAACCTTCTCTGTTTACCTTACTTTAAATATAAAATCAAGTTCACCTCAAAGTCATTAGGTATGCTGTAAAGATAAATAGTAAAAAGTAAATGTGAAACCTGTTATTTACCATGTACAATTTTTGGCACGTGACTGGAGTTGGAATTTTGAAAATTTTTATTTTAAACTTTGACTTTTAATATTTTTCTATCACAAATAAACCCTTATTATAACTATAGTTTGCGTTTCTTAAACAATACTAGTGAAGTCAGAAAGTTACTATACTATTTATCATCGAATACGATGAAATACAGAGCAAAAAATTAAAAAAGTTTTCATAAATATTTTCTTTGAACATATGCACCAAAAGGAAGTTACATTCGTTATTAAAAATTCCGTTATAACTTTACGACAAAGGAAGTCAAAGCCAACTTTATAATATTGGAATACAAGTGATTTAAACTCACAAATAATACATGAACCACAATATACTTTACCTTTCGAATCCATAGCTTAAATAAAAAAATACATAAACTTTTTTAATTACGGAAATGGCACATTAATAAAGTTTGAAAAAAATTCCATACCATCGTCCAATCCGTACAAGCCGCTACCATTCGCTTTCACAATTATATTGTACGTTGAACTATCAGACAGAAACTTATCCACTTTTTACATAACAATATTACACACAATGAAAAACCGAACGCTTGCTACGCACACATACATAATTCCTTACTATTATACAGTATGAAGAATTTACGAAAGTTTCCCGATGGCGTAGGCGCGCTACGACACGAGTCTACGAACCAACTGCCGTAGCTTCAAGCCCGCTACGAAGCTACGACATCTTAGTTCACCCCTCCCGCTCACACAGTATTGTTTTTCTATATCCGTCCTTGTTACTAAATACGGTATCTCAAATAAGAGTAGTCTGTTTGGTGAAGGCTTGAACTAAAATCATTGTTGCCGTTTTAAACGGTAGAATTTTTTTATTTTATTTGTATGTGTGTGTGACTTTAGAGTATTGCTCGATAGGTACTTATGTGCACAAGGTGTGAAAAGGGTTTATGTAAATTGACAATGTAAAAAGGTTTCGTATGAGGGTATTTTGGTTTTAATACATGGTTTGTAAGGATTGATGACCCGAGTTTTATTCTGTGGTCGGATTAGTATGAAATATTCAAAACAAAGATGGTTTTTAGATATTTTAAGGGAATTATTTTCTGGTTGAATGTTTATCGTATTTTGGGGCGTTAATATTCGTTATAGTATTTCGGTGTTTTATAAGGGTCATGTTGGGATGGCGGAATTATTTTTATTACTGCCAGCTTGCTGAAAATGTTGGAATTGGAATTGATAATAGGGCTATAACTTTTAGGCCTTTCATTTTAGACTAAGGTTCGGAGATAAGAATGAAAGAAAAAGTGCTTTGTTTTAATAGCGTTTTCACGGTGTTACATTCAAACTATTTAGTATTTTATTTTAGAAATGTATTAACTGCTTTTAGTAAAAATGAATTCACGTACCTACGCAAGATAATATTTAGGTGTAAAGATTAGGGTTGAGAACTTTAAAAAACAAATGGAGAGAACGTGAAAGTACTTTTTCACTTTCTATAGAATACAAAAATTGCTCTCTCGTTATCATTGAGAGTACACTCTCAGTTTTAATGTTTTTTGTTTTGTAACTGCTTTTTGCGAACATTTATCAAATTAATCCGATTTTAATCTACCCAGGTATTTAGCTAGCCTAACTATTATTGTGGTCAAATATCAATTTAACTTGAACAAACCGAATACCAGTACAAATATTTTAAACAAAGCTATTGTCTATCTGACTTCCATTGTGGAGTCAAAAACTGAGTATGCGATATCAAGACAAGTCAAGAATAGTTGCAAGAAAGAGGTTAAAGGTTTATCCTCACATATCCGGGCCGTACCCGGGACGCGGACGTGGACAGATCGAGATCCAGCGGGAGCTCAAAAAATATAGGTAAGTTCTTTTGATAAGAACATGATCACAGACGTCCACATAACGGATCGAGTTTCATCGGGAGCTCAAAAAATATAGGCGAATACTTTTCATAAGAACTCGGTCTCTCACGTCCTCATAACGGATCGAGTTCCATCGGGAGCTCAAAAAATATAGATGAGTTCCTTTTATAACGACATGTTCACACACGTCTACATAACGGATCCAGATCCAACAGGAGCTCCAAAAATATAAGTAGGTAAGTTCGTTTTATAAGAACATGTTCACACACGTCCACATAACGGATCGAGATCCATCAGGAGCTCAAAGAATATAGATGAGTTCCTTTTATAGGAACAATGTTCACACATTTCCACATAACGGATCGAGATCCATCACGAGCTCAAAAAATATAGATGAGTTCCTTTTATAAGAACATTTTCACACACGTTCACATAACGGATCAAGATCCATTGGGAGCTCAAAGAGTATAGATAAGTTCCTTTTATAAGTACTTGTTCACACACGTCCACATAACGGATCGAGATCCATCAGGAGCTCAAAGAATATAGATGAGTTCCTTTTATAGGAACAATGTTCACACATTTCCACATAACGGATCGAGATCCATCACGAGCTCAAAAAATATAGATGAGTTCCTTTTATTATAAGAACATTTTCACACACGTCCACATAACGGATCAAGATCCATTGGGAGCTCAAAGAGTATAGATAAGTTCCTTTTATAAGAACTTGTTCACACACGTCCACATAATGGATCGAGATCCATCAGGAGCTCAAAGAATTTAGATGAGTTCCTTTTATAAGAACTTGTTCACACACGTACACATTTCCGGGCCAGAAGCGGGACGTGACGGACCACAATCGGTCTATTTGGAACGGAGACAGCAAAATACTTCAGCTTTACAGATTGCTTTAATAAAAAAAAACATAGACAAAATGCAGTATCCCGTTACTCACGGGCAAATGAAATATTTTTTTCTAGCTGTTTCGTCCAATGACCAGAGTTAACCAGAGACGAAGTTTGAAATCTCATCGGCCAGTAATTTCACCGGCGCGGCGCCCGTGTTCTACGAACCGGAACACGGTAATGTCGGTAATGTTTCTCGTACTTGATGGCAGACATTTTTAACAAGGAATTCTCCAATTTTTATTAGATTCACCCTACGGTTTCACCCTCGCATTGTTCTTACGGAAAAATTCGATCATGTAGTAATATTCGTGGCTAAATAATAACAGCCACACAGGTCAATCTTCAAGGTTAAGCAACGCTTGCCGAGGTTGGTCTGTGGATGGGTGGTCTTAACATATCGAGTTTCCTCCGTGCCTCGAAAAGCACGTTAGGCCGTTGATCCCGGCTGTCATTTGTAGATCTTTGGAAGTCGTTACGGATTGACAAAAGCCAGTAAATCTGACTCCAGTCTTGCCAAGAAATACCGTGTTACCCAGTTAATGGGTTGTGGAGGTCTGGTAGGCAGCCGCTCCACGTAAAATACTGGTATTCAGCTGAATCCAGTTTGACTGGAAGCCGACCCCAATGCAGTTGGGAAAAGGCTAGGCAGATTTCAGTAACATTCGTACAAAAAAAATGCTTCCGTTTGGGCGTTGGTTAACCAATTACGCCTCAACTGTTGAACCTATTTGGATGAAAGTATGCACAAAAGTAGCTCATTAAAAAAGAACAAAAGATAAATTATACTTTGAATATCTCGACTGGCAAGGATGGTGTTATAGTAACATTTTACTGTATTAAATAGCTCATGCCATATAGTCAATAGTTTGACAAATTCTATATTAAAACCTTCCTCGAGAACCGCAAAAGCATGAAAGTCGGTGCAGTAGTTTTTGAGTTTATCGCGAACAGACAGACAGACAGACGCGGCGGAGGACTTTGTTTTATAACTTGAATGTAGTGACAGATGATTGATAAGCGCCATTCCGACTCACTAACGTGACTATGTGACAATGTAAAATAGAATCGATAAAAACTTTACAAAGCCATTGGATCAATCGTTAACTCAATGCCACGATAAATATAGTAATTTACATTTCCATAGAAAAACGGTCATAAAACCGTCCTTGTGCTAAAACTAGCCAGCAATGTATGCATTTCACTCGACCTCTGAAGGTTTTCATAAAAAAGTCAAAGTTAAAATCTTGACCGTGACACAGTTGCCGTCACAAAGACGTAGTGTTTGTTTTCAAGACACTTTTGGCACTGAAAGATGAACACACACACATTGGTATGGTAAGTGAAAGGATATTCTACGTAAAATGGTGCACTAACTGCTGTTGCAAAATGTAGTATGAAATAGGCATGGGTCATTGATTGTTTTCTGGTTAACGTAATTTAACTGTTCGTCAATGGTCAACTTGTTCAAAAAAACTGTTAAATTATTAACAGGTTTTCAACGGTAGCGATTGGCGTCAACGTCAATTTATGTCAACGTTTTCAATGATTGACAATGTTGCGAATAATAAATTGATATTCGTTGAAGATTACTGATTTGTTATAAGAAACGCGACTATGTTATGCATTGTCCGGTATAATTCGGAAGTAATCGTTTCGCATTCGCATACCAGACCAGTTGATTCTCAGAAACGAATAAATAAAATTAAGTTGAAATAATCCGTGAGCCGTTGCCGAAAATTTCGTTGATGATAAACAGTTAAGTCGTTGACAAATGAAAAGTCATTAAAAAAACCAGTTTATTGATTCAACAACCACCTCTAGAGTAAAACAAAGCTCATCATCTTCCTGCCCTTATTCCAAGTTACTTGGGTCGGCACAGCACGTTTTTTACGGTTGCGAACTTATAGGGCCCCTCGGGTATTTGTTTATCCGTCTGTCACAGCCAGTTTTCTCCGGATCTACTGGACCAACTCTGTTGTTTGGTATTTGGTTTTTTTTTTTTTTTTCATAATTTAAAAAAAACTAATAGTTTAGAAGTCATTCAAGAAATAAGACCAAAAATGACCATTCCCCCCCTTTTCTCCGAAACGACTGAGCCTAAAATTTTGAAAAAAAATGCAAATAATAGTTGTAACATGTTACAAAAATTTTATTAGTTCGGAACCCTTTGCACACGAGTCCGACTCTCACTTGGCCAGTTTCTTTTTCTTCCATATTTCCAGATAAAACATCCATTTTTTATTTAGCCTCCCTATCCCTCTTCATCCATCCATCCACATTTATTTTCATATTCGTGTGTGAAAAGTAAAGCTATCGTGGTTTAATACATAAAATTAGGAAATCAGACTAACTTACCCTAAGTGACGTCTGATGGTAATTTTATGAACGGCTCATCCTGAAAACAATTATCTTACACAGTAGTATTCGTCTCCAACGAACTCGGTCGCGTAGTTTTTTAGAGTTCTAAAACATAAAAAACAAAAAATTGAACGCAGCTAGTAATGTCTAGCTGTCAGCAGTGACGTTTAACAAATGTCAAATCACTTTCTTTAGAGTAACTAACAAGGGTTGCCATTACTTGATGGGTGGGTGATACCTTGTAAGTATGAGACAGGGTGGGAAGCTAATTGTTTTCAGGATGAGCCGTTCATAAAATTACCATCAGACGTCACTTAGGGTAAGTTAGTCTGATTTCCTAATTTTATTACACGGCTCATCCTGAAAACAATTATCTTACACAGTAGATGTTCAGAGATAGGTAATGGCAACATCTATACATGTGTGTGTGTAAAAGGATCTTAAGTTAAATCCAATGGTACTATAAATTTTTTGTATTAATAAGATACATACAATCAATTTATATATCAGGTTTTAAAACATCAATTACAGATAATCAATTTGTTATAACTTATCAAAGGTACTTAACAAACTATATTAAGCTTATTTATTTAGACTAAAAATTATGTTAAAACAAAAATCACATTCTGATAACAATTAAAATGAAATAACATAGAAATCAAATAGCAATCTTTCACTATTATGTTATAATTATTCAATCTTAATCATAGGTAATCATTACTAAAAAGTACAAGCTCAGTCCTCATTGACATTCTTTGAGAAATGTCATAAATTAACAAAGTTATTCTAAAATAGTATTAGCAAAGGTAAGGTCAGTTCTACCACTAATTAATGGTAAATTGTAATGTTTGGCAAAGGTAGCGGACTTGTCTGACCAGCCGGCAGTCTTTTTGATAATTTCAATTGACACCCCTGCTGTTTTTGCTTTAGATGTGGAAGCATGTCTAGTACTATGGGAAGAAAAAAATGCTGGTATCAATTTCACTATCTGTAAGGATTTCCTTAATCCAACGGCTTAGTGTTTGCGGTGTAGCTTTTTTAAAAGGTTTTTTAGTGGTAATTAACAGATAGGGCATATCTCCTCGAGCTTCCTTAGTGTTTTCCATATACAATTTTAAGGTTGTAGCTGGGCACACTGACTGATTTTGGACAAAATAAGGTAAGCGCAAGGTAGTACTATTTTTAGTTCTAACAGATGTTTTCAGAACATCAGAGATATTAATGATGACACAATCAGCAGTAAAGTGAATATCTTTCACCTTAATTGACGCCAGAGTTTGAACTCTGTGGGCAGTAGTAAGGGCCAATAAAGTAACTAATTTTTTTGATAGTTCTTTCAAATCTAAAACAACTGGCATTTTGTTAATGAAATCTAATACCACTGTAGGGTCCCAAGTTTCTGTGTACCTAGGAAGAGATGGCCTCTGTCTGAAGGCTCCCTTCAGTAACCGCTTCACATTCTCATCCCTCCCAACTTCAGAGCTTATTAGCAGGGATAACGCTGAGCGGTGTGTATTCAATGTAGAATAGTTACAGCCATTATTAAATGATTCTGACAAGAAGCCTATTATTTGTGGTATCGAAGCTTTATAAACGTCAATACCGTTATTGTGACAGTGTGCCCACCATTTTTTATAACAGCAATCATATTGTTTTTGGGTACCTGGCGCTAAGGACCCAAGCATTACTTCCAAGGAAGCTTGAGGGAGTAATCTCAGCTGAAGTGCCGTCCGGAGAAGTGTCCTGCAGCCAGGGTAAGATGGGAGCACAGGCGATGTTGTTTGCTAAAAGGAGATGAAAGCAATTCAGTGTTAGCATCAAATATGATTGGTTTCGATATCATCAATAATTTTGCTAGGGGAAACCATGGCTGCGCTGGCCACCAGGGGAAGACAAGAATACCTTCAGCTTGGTCATCTCTAATTTTTTCTAAACATTTAGTTATTACTGAAAATGGGGGAAATGCATAAAAGAAAAAATTACTCCAATTTAAAGTGAATGCATCTATATCAAAGGCCATTGGGTCTCTTTTCCAAGAAACATACTTTGCACACTTGGTGTTTATTCGAGTAGCAAATAAATCTATCTCCGGTGTTCCAAACTGTTGGGTAATTTTTATATACGCATAGTCTGCTAAGGACCATTCTGTATCATGATTTAAATTCCTAGATTCTCTGTCAGCCTCCGTGTTTTCTTTGGATTTAATATAGGAAGCTGTCACCCATATGTTTCTATCCTCACACCATTGCCATAATTCTTGCGTAATAGTATTTAAGTGTAAAAATTGGACACTACCCATTTTATTAATACAAGATATGGCTGTTGTGTTGTCTATTCGTAGTAATACATGACAGTTTGACAAATTCTTAGCAAATGATCTTAAGCCAAAATAAGCTGCTACTATTTCTAAATAGTTAATATGTTGCTCTCTCTCAACTGAGTTCCAAAGTCCCCCAATTGATTCACCTAGGCAATGAGCCCCCCAACCTGTAAGTGACGAGTCTGTGAAAATTTCTAAACAAATTTTTTGTGTGGCAAATGATTTTTTAGCTTTAGGTATGTTACACAGCCACCATTGCAGTTCAGGAATTAATTCTGAAGAAATATTCATATATTTTTCAAAGTTTTCATTAGATGATTGTAGGGCTAAAAACTTTTCCCTTTCTAAAAGTTTGGTATGCCGTCGACCATAAGTAACAGCCGGACAGGCTGCAGACAATGTTCCAAGTAGTTGAGCAAGGTTCCTAATTTTGCATTTATTCTGTGACATAAACTGCTTTATCAAATTAATAATTTTTTCCATTTTTTCAGATGGCAGTTTTATTGTTAGATTTTGAGAGTTAATAATAAAACCTAAAAATTTACATTGTCTACTTGGGATTAAGCTACTTTTTTCATTGTTAAGTATAAAACCTAAACATTTTAAGATCTGTATGATATGATGAGTTTGAGTTAAGCATTCTTCATATTATGTCCTTGCTATACATTGAATATCATCTAAATAAATAACAGTTACATAGCCCAAACTTCTAATGTATGACATCACAGGTTTTAATATTTTAGTGAACACACTAGGTGCTGTACATAGGCCATATGGCAGTGCTGTAAATTCATACAACTGCTTGAAGTTAAATCTAAGATATTTCCTATCTTCTATAGCAATTGGAACCAAAAGGTAAGATTCTTTTAAATCAATAGTTGTCATAAACCAATCTTTATGTATCAACCTAGTAGAGGTACGTAAATCTTCCATCTTAAAATGAGATGTTGAGATAAAATTATTTAAAGGTTTTAAGTTTAAAATGAATCTAAATTTGCCATTAGATTTAGGTACCAAAAATATGTTTGAAATGTATTGTTCTCTATCTGGTTGGCAGGGTGTAATAGCACCCAGTTTCAATAAATCATTAATTGATTTATTAATATTAAGTTCCTCAGATTGAGAGAAATTATTGGATGGAATTCTAGTTTGGAATGGTGCAGATGTAAAAGGTATATGATAACCTTGAACCCAATCTAGTATAAACACATCATTTGTGATAATCTGCCAACAACTTAAGTACCTAGCCAGATTACCTGCATGTTGTACCTGTTGTGGAATTAGCGTCTTGGACGAGCATGCTGGTAGTCCCTCTCGGGGCGGTTCACAGGTGCCCGTTTCATTGGCTTCCTGGTTGGTTGGTAAGGCTTCCTTGTCTGTGACTGTACTGCTGGACGCTTGTGCCCTCCACGCATCGTTTGTATCTTCTGTTGTGTTTGGCGTGAAGGGCCTCCCCAGTTTCCCGGACGGTTAAATGTAGGCTTAGGTTTTCTCAACTCAAATCCTGATTTTTCTATATCTTTGTTGTTTTTAATTTTTTCAGATAGGTTTTCACCAAAGAGGTATTTATTTCTTGGTATTGATTCAGCCATTTTTGTAAATGATTTGTCCAGGAGAGGTGCTAGTAACTGCTTCCTTGTATTGGTCTCTCCGTGATGGAGAGATGTTAAAATTTTAGTGCCATCACTGAGCAATTTCAGGGCTCCTGACACCTCATCCCCAGCTAAGATCTTGGTCATTGCATGACCTAAACAAGACAGAGCAATGCCCAATTGTTGTTGTTTAGTTTTCAGCACCTGATCCCGATTACGGGCTGTTTCATTAATAGCGGCCTTGACCTCTGGGTTTAATTCCGGTGCCTCTAAAAGTGGACAGTTATTGGGAATTTTGTATGTTTTCAAAATATCCTTTACCTCTTCACTAGCATCATTCAATATGGTGTTTTCCCACCTTGAGCCAATAAGGTTGTTGATGTTTGGCCCGTACTTTTCCTCTAAGGGTTTATCATTACCCAAGGCAACTAGCAAGGCCTCTGGAATCACAGGCTCGTCCACATTCTCCACATTAATAGTGACAGGATCTGAAATAGCAGATTACCCTCCTGTAACTTTATAACAATACACTAGTAGTGTTTGCTAGGACCGTACGACTACCGCTTTGTGTCACGCACAATACGGTAGCGTATATCAGAGATGATATCTCGTATCAAAATCTGATCTTCGTGCGGAAGTATCTCGTACTGGCACGGTTGGCGGTCAAGGTCGTCTTATTCACACCTCAATTCGTATGTACGAATAGCGTATTTAGGAATCTCGTTCCATACGTTTTATCGACGTGAGTCCAATTAGCCGGTTCTAGAACCTAGAAACAAGACGTAGGTACTTTTTCCACCAACATTTTCCTTTCCTAGTTGTTCCGGAGGAGCCGTGGGAGGCAACGGATGCGGTGACATCGAGTGATTGTCACGACAGGGTGACTGTGGCGGACTCGTCGACTGTGATCTGATCCTAGTATTAGATCGAGACCGATTCCGAGATGTAGATGAAACATGGCGGCGATGGCGTCGGCGGCGTCTATGACTTAGTTTTTTCAGTTTTTTCTTAATTCTGTACAGTTCTTCCATTATAGGGTCTTGTTCTGAGCTAGACATGGTATTTTTATATAAGAATACTTATAATTTCGTGAGTTAGATAATTTATCACACACAATTACACCACACACAATATTTTACGCGGTAACGCGAGCGCGCGAAGTCGAAAAGTGATTTGACATTTGTTAAACGTCACTGCTGACAGCTAGACATTACTAGCTGCGTTCAATTTTTTGTTTTTTATGTTTTAGAACTCTAAAAAACTACGCGACCGAGTTCGTTGGAGACGAATACTACTGTGTAAGATAATTGTTTTCAGGATGAGCCGTGTAATAAAATTAGTAAATTTGTGGAACTTTATTTAAATAATCTTGTACACAAAGCAAAAAAAAAAACATGGTGTAGAAGTATATTCGCAGGATCAAAATTGGTATTAGGGATAAACTGTACTAGTGTTCCCACGAATAGCCTACGGGTTCTCCGATTCTGTAAAAAAACTTGGTGATTTGAGCAGGAAGTGAGCTATATCAAATGATGTTTCATCTTGATTGGATGGATTGACAGTTAAGTAGTAAGCTTTCCCGGTGACATTTTTAGAGAATAACACTAAGGATGCTATGGTAGGCGCCAGATAAACGTGAAATAAAGTACATTGACCTTTTCCTAATATCTCTTCGTAAATACCCAAACAATAAATTATGAACCGTTTTTCATTACTAGAGTACGTAAAGTACAAGTCGATTCAGGACAGCTTTATTAGTAATTATTATGTCTGTATTTGATTTTAAGATAGGCTAGTCAATAAATGTATTTGGTTTAATAACCATTATTGCACGGGTAGTATATGAGTGTACTCTAAGAATAAATAGGCAGTGATAAATTTCCACGACTATAATCATGACCGATAAAGTTTCACAAACTACCCGGAGGGCAAAAACATGAAAAAGTAGTAAGTACTATTAATCGACTAGAAAAAAATCCGGCCAAGTGCGAGTCGGACTCACGCACCGAGGGTTCCGTACAAACCTGTAGGTATATATTATAAGCAAAAGTTGCGTTTTAGGATTTATGACTTATTAAAAAATAAACTACTGACTAGATCTCGTTCAACCATTTTTCGGTGGAAGTTTACATGGTAATGTACATCACATATATTTTTTTTTGTTTTGTAATTCTCTTATTTTAGAAGTTATAGGGTAAGGACACACATTTTACCACTTTGGAAGTGCCTCTCGCGCAAACTATTCAGTTTAGAAAAAAAAAATATTAAAAACCTCAATATCATTTTTAAAAACCTATCCATAGAATATAGCCCAGGGTTTGTGTTTCTTAGTATGGGGAACCCCCAAAAAATATTGTTTTTTTTTTTCTATTTTTGTGTGAAAATCTTAATGCGGTTTACAGAATACATCTATTTATCGAGTTTCAACAACCGGACGGACAGACGGACAGACAGACATGACGAATCTATAAGGGTTCCGTTTTTTGCCATTTGGCTACGGGACCCTGAAAAAGAAAGAAGTTCTGAATTATTATTCATGTTTGTATTTTTATGGTAGCTTAAAGCCTTGGCCGTGACACAGAAACGGCAAGAAGACACAGTGTTTGCGTATGACGTAATGTTCAAGATTTGGCTCTGAAAGATGAACACACATATATGGTATGCAAAGTGTATTCTAGATTGTATTCGTGAGTTAGAAGCTTCACCTAGTGTATATTTCATGGTGCGATAGTTTTCAAGAACGGGCAGGTCCTAGGTCGGGGGCCTTTTTAATACAAACAATTTCTCTGTGGAATGTGCTTCCTCAGGAAATTAGTATGGCAAACAACCGATTAACCATCAAAGCATCGAGATCACATTCGTAAGAAGTTGGCAGTAGTATCGTCACAGCGCTAATTTTGGTTTACACAAACTGTTCAATTATATTCGTGTACTAGTTTATTAATTTGACTATATATTGTAGTATTTTATTGTATGTATAGTTTATATGTTACTTTTCCATCAGGTGAGATTTGGGCCAAGAGTTTCCCAGTCTTGAATTTAAAAAAAAATGTATTTATTTATCTCTGTATTATTTTGACTATTAATCGTGTTTCTGGTTTCTCTTTATCCATTTTGCACCTACCACTATGATTCTCTGCATCACCCAAAGATTGACTGGTAAAAAATGCCTAAGGCATTATGTTCGCCTCTGTACATGTGTGTGTAAAGTATTAAATAAATAAATAAATAAGGTATAGTCACAGATGTGCTACAGAACTACTTGGAACCAACCTATCTTATATGGAGGTATCGTGTTACTCAGAAACTATTGGAGGTTAAATAGGCAGTTCTTGTAAAAATCTGAGATTCAGCTACATCTGGAAGACAAGAAGCTGATCACAATGTAGTGCAATAAAATTGATAGGGAGTTGTTTTTTACTATTCATAGGCATACGTTTGACTACTATCTCACCTGATGGTAAGCAATGATGCGGTCAGAGACGGAGCACGCTAGCATAGAGTTCATCAATTCACTCTTGACTTAATGACTCCCAAGTTGTAGCTATCAGGAAACTCAGACCAGCTAGTCTATTCTGTAAATAACCATTTCGATATCGACTTCACCTGAGTAACTAAGCTTACAAAGTGAACTTTATTTCACACGCCATAAGGTCTTATATTTATACGAATTTGAAACTCACCTCGGATTCCGCTGTCGAGACACGAAAATGTTGTTACAGAATAGCACTGCTGGGCAGGGAATTCCCTGTGAGTTGATGACAGTAAAACGAAAATGATTATTCGTCTTACTTTTTAGGGTTCCAAACAAAAGACGGCCTATTTTCTCCGGACCTATAGGACCGATTCTGTTGAAATTATACGTGGTATTACATGTAGACTTTTGTAATCCAAATACGTATGCGTTACAGTAAATACATTTATAATATGGTCGCTTTTGGGGGTCAAAATAGAAAAATTTAAAAAGTTTTAGATACTGTTTCGTGTGATATATACAGGGACGACATCCAAGAAGTTAGACTAAAAAATACCATTTTCCTCGAAAAATTTATGTTTAATATTTACTTTGGTTTAAGTAAATATGTATTAATTTAGTATCCGTACTAATCTTTAAACCACTCTTAACTCCGATACTAGTGAACCACATATTAAAAAAAAATGCAAATAATAGTTCTAAATTAATTTTATATTAGTTCTAGATTACAGAAAAACCTATATGAAGTCTGTAGTATTAAAATAAAATGTTAAAATACAATTGGTTCGGAACCTTTTGCACGCGAGTCCGACTAGCACTTCGTCAGTTTTTTTTTTTCTTTTAGCTTATTCCTAAGAAAACATGTACTCAAAAGTATTTCCCCGGGTCGATCAGCCTTTTCTAGAATAATTTTAATTAAAAGTGTTGTAGAAAATAAAACAGGATAAGTGCAAATTGAAGTGCTGTGCGACTTTCTTAACTGTCTGTTCCCACGAAAACAGTCTCTAAGTCTGTTTATTTCGCGTTCTGATTTTATTTACAAACACTGTTCTATAAATGTCGCAGATTTTCGACGTTTCTGTGAACAATTGGAGAGTATTTATTGAACAAGAATGAATTCGACAAATGTTTTTGAAAATAATTTACATTGATTAATTATATAACTGAAACGGATGTACTATATGAATAATGGTAGGAGTTAATGTTCTTATATTTTCGGATTGATTCGTTCGGAATTTAAAATTGTATGTCATTAATCATCTTATAGGTTTTCCTTACATTCTCTTCAGCACGGAGTTCTTAGTTAGACTCCAGTGAAGTGCCGTATTGCCAGCAATAAGTGAAGTATTTGACAGTGTTCTGTATTTTTAGTCGATTTTAAAATCTTATTTTGTATTAAAAAACACTAATAACCGACTTCCAAAAAAAAATACACTACAAAGTAAAAAATAACTTTAATTTCGAAAGTCGGTGTCAAAATACGAAGAAACTAACAAAAACACCGACTTCCGAAATTAAAGTTATTTTTTACTTAGTAGTGTATTTTTTTTGGAAGTCGGTTGTATATTTTTGTAAAAAGTTTTATATTTTTCACTTTTTAGTGGTACCTCACACCAGTGATTTTGCAGTGGTGTTAGGTCAAGACCACTGCAAAATCGTAGAAAAGCAAAATACGGAATTTCGATTACTTGGATGTCATAAACCCGTTCCCGCTTTAGATTGAAAATCCAAAGTTCGTTACCGCTTTTGATAAAATTTAAATGGGACCAATCTGCTAGTATATCCTTTCAGATAAAACAAGAATTTTTCAAATCGGTTCATAATTGTCGGAGTTATGAGGTAACAAACAATAAAAAAAAACATACAACCGAATTGAGAACCTCCTCCTTTTTGGGAAGTCGGTTAAAAAGTTTAGGTTCCAATGGAATATGAATTATGGGTTTTTGACATAGATTTCACAGTTCCAAAGTTTGAAAATTGTAAAATAACGCTAAAGCCTAACGTTTCGGGAAATACAGTTACAATATTTTGTTTCCTTTTATAAAAACAATGAAGAACTAATAGATAAACAAATCGTCTCAATATTCCATTACTTTTTACATTGTGAGCGTCGGAGATTATATGAAAATTTTCTCGTCTCACAAAATAACCTTTGGCTCGAAGGAGTTAATATTATTCATGTCGCTTGAGCTACCGTCAGTTGAGACACACGGGCTTGTACGATAGACATCAATTTAGGTTTACTTGATAGCATTTTCACGGAATGAAATGGATGTTAAAAATCAGTCAAGTATAAATCGACCTTCAATGGTCCTCATTGCGTCAACTCATCAAACCAGCGGCCAAGTGCGAGTCGGACTCGCGCACCGAGGGTTCCGTACAAACCTGTAGGTATATTTTATAAGCAAATGTTGGGGTTTACGATTTATGACTAATTAAAAAAAAACTACTAACTATATAGATCTCGTTCGAACCAATTTTCGGTGGAAGTTTACATGGTACATCATATATTTTTTTAGTGTTATCATTCTCTTATTTTAGAAGTTACAGGGCAGACACACATTTTACCAATTTGTAAGTGTCTCTCGCCCAAACTATTCAGTTTAGAAAAAAATGATTTTAGAAACCTCAATATCATTTTTGAAGACCTATCCATAGATATCCCACACGTATGGGTTTGATTTTAAAATTTATTGTTTTTTTTTCTATTTTGTGTGAAAATCTTAATGCGGTTCACAGAATACATCTACTAACCAAGTTTCAACAGCGTAGTTCTTATAGTTTCGGAAGAAAGTGGCTGTGACATATGGACGAACAGACAAACAGACAGACAGACATGACGAATCTATAAGGGTTCCGTTTCTTGTCATTTCGCTACGGAACCCTAAAAAAGGAATCGTATGTTGGAAATAATTATGTTATTATTTTTTTTTTAAATAGAATAGCTTTCAAAGTAAGTAAGTAAGTAAGAAATCTGTAAGATTCGGTTGTCCTGTTATTATAATTACACTCGTCCAAGGTCGCTATTCTCCTTCAGTAGTACAACACAGGTTTGTCCTACTAAAAGGGTAGCCAGAAGGGTAATCAACGGAATCCTTCTTAATAAACCTTTCTCTGTCTGTCCGTCTGTCAGCGGACTGTATCTCATGGACCGCAATAGGTAGACAGTTGAAATTTTCAACGAAATGTATTTCTATTGCCGCTATAACAACAAACAACAGCGGTTGAAAAAAGTTGTATAAAAATCCTTATCTGTCGTATTTTAGCGGCCAAATATGTCGTGTAATTTAAATATGGAACGATCTTTTATTTTGAAATTTGGCAACCAAGGAGGTAACTTATCACAGATTTTTTTTTTAATTTCAAACTGGCTTTCAAATAGAAGGCAGTTTAATGAAATAAAAAAATGAACGCTTTAAACTATTGTTGTTGGTTGTTCATCATTGATTTTTAAAATTAATAGTTTTTTTAATTTCCGCGCATTATTTGAGAAAAGTACTATACATGCCCTGGCCATAACTAGCGTGTGCCTCGGCTACGCCTCGGCTCACATTTCCGCGTTTGTCCATCAATGCCTCTTTTGCTGGCCGCTGCAGTAATGTAGGTACTATTTTTTTCGGTTTTCATTTTCCCTTTGTGTGAGAGTCCAACTCGCACTGGGCCGATTATAATAAGAACGGATGTCTTCGTTCAAACGTTACGGGTGCAAACAGAATCAATTTTAATAAACGCAGCGCGCAGCAAGGTTTGCCCTCGATATTTTGTAGTTTATATTATTATTATTACCTACCAACAACTTATTCCCTAACAATAATTTATAACAAATATCTACACACTTCCAAAAATAGGAAATCCTGAACTAATGCTAACGTTAATTAAAAACTTCTTCAAACTGTGCACGTGAACAAAACTCGGTGAGCACCACCGAACAACTCCTGCCTACCTGGTACTATCAAACATACACAGACTAATTAGTTCCAGATTAATGACCCGAGGCTGCTAATTCCCGATCATTCTTAATTGAAACTAATGTAATACGATCAAGACTGTAATTGGTCAATTAGAAAACGTGTTAGTAGTGCGAAAGCGTCACTGGGTGGAAGATTGGTTGGGGGAGATCAATTTATGTTTAGACAAGTATTGCTATTATTAACAAGCTTATAACTTCCGTGGTTTTTCTGCCAAAAATAAGAAGTGTCTCGTCTGATTACTGAATTAAGGAGTTTGAATTGAGTGCGGGACATATATTGGGGTCGGCTTCCATTCAAAGGAAGCCGACCCCAATATATGTAGTTGGGAAAAGGCCAGGCAAATGATGATGACTTTGAGTGTTTGTCAAACTTTACTATAGCTTGGAAACCAGTTAAATTTTGGGATTAAGGTAGGGTTTTACACAATCATAACTCAAAATACTCAATAAAAATCGATGCTTAGTCACTCTTGCACTGCTTTGCCTCCTGGAGTTGTTCAGTCTAGCCTGATAAAGCAGAAACCATGATATGACTGCCTTTTTGGCCTTCAGCGGGAATAGTTACTTAATTCTGGAAACTTGCTGTTTTACTGAGGATTATCCTGACAATCCTCAGTAAAACAGCAAGTTTGTGGGTCTGGCTTTTTGACTATCCGAACCTACTGACTTTGATGTACGACTGGATGGAACGGTGGTTTCTAAAGAATAAATGAATACATCAGGCATCTAGAGACTAACAGCAGCGAAAGTAGCTAAATCTTAAGGTGGAAGCTCCAGGGTAGCCCGCGAAATTCAAATATTTTTATGTTTTTTGCAATTTTCCGGTCAGTGTGAAGCTGTATGTTGAACAAAATACGGTTGTTAATTGATTATGGCCACTGTACTGAGCCTTAATTCTTAATATCAGACTTGTAAACAAAAGTTTAAGCCAAGCTAATAACTCGCGAAAATAACCCTGTTGACAGATAGGTCCATCATTTTTGTATTTTGCTATTTTCCAGAATTCATAAGCATAGGATCCAAAACTTTGATTAATAGGTACTCGACAACATTCACTGGACTCTGAATAGGAGCTAAAAGTTTTACACATATTTATTTAAACAAATATTTCCTTTAAAATAACATCTGACGAACCTATTTTACTCTGAATAGAAGTGAACATCAAAAGTTAGATGTTAATACAGTAAATGAAAAGGATGTTTAAAATTTAACATGTAGGTAGGTTGTCAGTCCCTAAGTTTGTTTCTTTGAGTTGATAAAAAACACTTCGAAAATGAGTTAAAAGTATACTGCTCGTTTGTTGGCAGTTTTCTATTCTGGAAATATTGGCGAGATGTTAGGACTTTGTACAAAAGTGTCACCGCGACCCTGGAACGCAAAGGGCACTAAGAAGAATACGGATGGGTTTTAGTCAGAGCCGCACGCTCGCTTCTGCTTCGCCCAAAGCGGGAGCAGTCATTTGATGATTTCCCATCCATAAAAAGGGGAAAAGCCTCTGGCAGGGAATTAGAAATTGTTTGAAAAGGTCACAACGGCCCTGGAACGCAAAGAGGGCATTAGGTAGAACACGTATCAGTAAGAGTCCGACGACAGAAAATAAAACAGTTTATAATAAACCATGCCCAAGTAGTGTGTAAACCACGACTCCCATGATTAAAACATTAAAGTTCGTATTCCAAAAAAATAGCTTCTAAGGACTTACACGGCTGGTCTACCCTTTAATTTACGGACTCAAATTATATTAATCTTCTATTAATTTTACAAAATTTGATGTTCTTTTGTCACATAAATCAGTTTCAATTCAGTAACATACATACTTTGTCAGAAGACGAAATTAATTAATTCAGTGGAAAACTAAAGTTGCGCATACTTCCTCATTGGTCGGAGAAGCGTCTACTATTACCAAATCTTAGGTTGAAATATAGAAATGAAAGACTTGTGGATTCAATTCAATAACGATTTTTTCGATCAACAAAGGATCATAGCACACACATTTCACATAATAAAATAATAACAATTACACAAACGATTAGAAATACCACATACACATACTAAATTCAATTTTATAACATTATAAAAATACTTAAGATTAAAATTAAAATTCATCAACTGACAATTTATGTACAACACTGAAATTTCAAAACTCGCACACACCCACACCAAACTCACACACACATATTAATATTCATTTATGAAATGGTTGTGCTGTGTTGCTTAACCCTGAAAATCGACTTATGCGATTATTATTACTTAACCATAAACTTTAAAAAATTGTCTACTGCTTTTCGAAACCGTATGTCTCTATTTCCCTCCGTAGCCATGTCACTAAGATTTGCATTTTTTATTAAAACACTAAAGTGTTTGATGGTCTCTGCACTGCAATGTTAGCGAGTAATACCTAGAATTTATATGGAAAATAACACCATCAGATTTTAAACAATCACCCATTATTTTTGATTATCGTTTCATTTCATGAAGAAAGATGTCTTTGTGAAATATGAGGAGATTTATTATTCTTTTGAGTTAGTGTTCTTTTTGGTATTAGAATCTTTAGAAAAGGGACAAAACTTACGTGTCTATCACACATACCTAACATAAGTTTTTGAACACTAAGTTTTCGGATATTATCTAAACAATTTAAAGTATTAGCCTGTTGATAGAATCATTACGTCGACAGGCTACGAATTAAGATATTTATTATTAAAACAATATAAGTGGGTAAGCTCGCTTCATCGTAGACTTTGTCTCTGTCATTTCTGACCAAGACTAAAGTTAAGAGCAAAACCGTCTCAAACAAAAAAAAAGTTCGATATAATATTATTCAATTTGCCTACATTTTGACACGTTTTGTTACGAATCATGACTCGCGAGATACAGGAAAATGCATAGTTTGGGGGTCACAGACCATCGAGATTTGTGTAATAATTATGTACAATTTGGACATAACTATTAAACAGATCAATCATTTGAAATTTAAAATAAATTTGCTTCTTTTTTCTACTTGAAATACCATAAGAAAATAATACAAATATAATTTTAGAGAATTCTACTTATAATTCCAGTAACAGCCCAACTCACGCCTGGACTGTCTTCATAAACATTTATACTTAGGTACTAATTATTAAGCCGAAAAATTTGTTTGTTTGACCGCGCTAATCTCTGGTTTGAATTAAAAATTATTTTAGTCTTAGAGAGCTTATTTGTCGAGGATGGTTATAGGTTATATAATTTCACGCTATGTTAAGTAAAAAACTTTTTACAAAAAAATATAACCGACTTCCAAACAAAACACTACAAAGTATAAAATACCTAACTTAAATTTTGGGAGTCGGTGTTTTTGGTTTTTTTCCTTTGTTTTTTAACACCGACTTCCGAAATTAAAGTTATTTTACACTTTGAAGTTGGTTATATATTTTTGTAAAAAACTTTTTATTTTTTACTTATAAGTTCTCTTGTCTACGAAAAAATTAAAATAAGCAACAAGAATCAAAGAAATTGGATGAGATACCTCGGAGTAATATATTTAAAAAAATACCCACCGAATTCAGAACTCCTTTTTCCTTTCCTGGTTAAAAAGCGGAGCATTACTGAAAACGCAAACGAAGTGGCGCGGGTCAGCTAGTTTAAAATAATTAATCATTTGAGAAATAAGTTTTTGTGTTTATTTCTAAGTATTTGCATATTTTTTGAGATTTCTGTATAAGTTTAACGAGTCTCGTAGGAATAATAATGTTTCGGAATAAAAAAGTATAATTTTGTTAAGAAAACACAAAATTCTTTGACTTTTTGCATGATTGGGTGATTTATGGAGCGACTGGTTTTTTGTTTCTTTCTTTTACTTGCTTCGGTGTGGGTGCGAACTTTAAGAAAACGCTAGAATATTAAATGAATACGAAATAAAACTGCTTTTCATATTATCACCATGAAATTATTCTATTAAGTAATTCTGGGATTTTTATTAGAGGTAGTTTTCAAGTGGCGCAAATGACAGACAGGTTGAAATCAAACCGATTTTCTTGGTATGGTAATGCGAGGAGGACGGAGAAAATGCATGTTACTAAAAGGGATATGAATTTAAAAGTGGATGAATGAAGAGAAAGACTACAAAAAATGGATGTATTGTGTGATCTGAAAGAAAATAAAGTCAGTGATAGCGTGGCGTTTAGGACAGAATGGAAGAAGAAAACGTATTGCATCGACTCCAATTAACACTGAATAAGGGCATAAAGATGAAGATGAAGTAATTTTGGGTTTTCCACCTGGAAACTTTCAGCAGCCTCATATTCCGATTGAAGCCTGAAATTGGATCGCATTTTATTACATCGGACCGAAAAATGTATATACTCTAAAACTCTTCGACTGCTATAGCAAAGAATTTATCTTTAACTAGCTGACCCGTGCTACGTAGTCTGCGTAACATTTTTCATTACTGCTCCGCTCCTATTGGTCTTAGCGTGATGATATATAGCCTATAGCCTTCCTCGATAAATGTTCTATCTAACACCGAAAGAATTTTTCAAATCGGACCAGTAGTTCAGTAGTAAACAAACTCTTCTGTTTTATAATATTATCTATACTATCTATACTAATAATAAAAAGCAGAAGAGTTTGTTTGTTTGTTTGTTTGTTTGGTTGAACGCGCTAATCTCAGGAACTACTGGTCCGATTTGAAAAATTCTTTTAGTGTTAGATAGCCCATTTATCGAGGAAGGTTATAAGACAAATAGGAGCCGAGCAGTAATGGAAAATGTGACGCAGACGAAGTTGCGCGGGTCAGCTAGTAAGTAATTTAAGTAATAGTAGGTATATAGTATATAGTATATATTGAGTAATGGATACTGGTTGACTCAAAGACTGTTAGTAAAACGTACGTTAGTAAGCACTGTTAAAAAACAAACATAACAAATAACGGTGATAGCCAATGAGTAGCTAATTGGACAACTGCGACCCACATAAACACAGTCCAGATGACTTGCAATCATGCTTAGGATACTTTTGGAACTGCCCCACACTCTGCACACACCAGGGATGCGCAAGTTTTACGAATTGTTGTTGTTACGTGTATTGGTTTCACAACAGTTTTTTCTCAAACAAAGGTGGAACGATCATTATAAATTTTACTTCCAAAAAATTCAATTATGTAGAACACATTTTTATTTAGTTTTTATAAGAGGGATGATGTTAAGGTTTGTGCTATTTTTTTATGAATACCAAAAAACGGAAATATAGAACCAAAAAAGGGATTGTATTTTTACCTGATTTTCTACTGCCCATATGTAGTTTTTGTCTACGATCTATAAGAATTTGAGTAAGTAATGTTTTTAATTTTTTGTACAAAATACAAAATACAAAATCCTTTATTTCAAATAGACCAGTTTACAGGCACTTTTGAATAGTCAAGGTATGTCAGTCAAATAGATGAAGCTAATTCTGCCGCGCTAGCGACAAGAGTAGCAAGTTATTCTGCAACAAAACAAACTCACCGACCCTATCTCCAGCGCGGCAGTTGCACGTTCCAAAGAGTAGATCCTATGGAGAAGAACGTGCAAGAAACTCCATGGACACTCTTTTAAACACTGCCTTTTTACAAAATCATGGTTAGATTATTTAATGAGTCTATACAATGCAAAGATAATCTTACAATCTTCAGCAGGTCCAACAATGTTTTCACATCTTCATCAAAGTTCGGGCATTTTAGTCGTTGTGGAGCGGACCAGCATTGAGCCAAGCATTTTTGTCGTCAATGTACTCCCCTAATTTATAATATGCTTGTTTGCATAGTGTGCGTTTTACACAGTTTTTAAATTTCGTCTCATTTAGTTCTAGTATATGTGGCGGTATTTTGTTATAAAACTTTAAACAGTATCCCATGAAAGATGTTGCTACTTTAGCAAGTCTGAAACCTGGTTGAACTAACTGATTCCTATTTCTAGTGACATAGTTATGTCTGTCGCCTCGTTTACTGAAAAGATGTAGATTCTTTCTAACGTACATAATATTTTCATAAATATATTGACAAGGGACCGTCATGATGTTAATTTCTTTAAACAGTTCTCTTAGAGAATCTCTCCGGCGCAGATGGTAAATGGCTCTGATGGCTCTTTTCTGCAAAATGAAAATAGACTCGATGTCAGCAGCCCGTCCCCAAAGTAAAATACCGTAAGACATTATACTGTGAAAATAACTAAAATAGACTAGTCTAGCGGTTTCAACATCTGTAAACTGGCGAATTTTTCTAACAGCATATGCTGCTGAACTTAGCCTTCCTGCAAGAGATGTTAAATGAGGACCCCATTGTAACCTTGAGTCTAGCCTAATCCCCAGGAAAACTGCTTCTTCGACTAATTCTAGTTTCTCCTTGTTCAATATTATGTCACAATTATTACTTTTGACATTTGGTAAAGTGAATCGAATGCACTTCGTTTTTTTCTCATTTAACACTAGATTATTAGCAGTGAACCAATCATGTACCTTCATTAGAGCGTTATTTACATTGTCAAGATTGTTTGCATGTCTATTTACTTTAAAAATCAAAGATGTATCGTCAGCAAACAACACCATATTGAGTTTATTTTCTAAAATATAGGGCAAATCATTTATATAAACTAGAAATAAGAAAGGACCCAAAATTGAGCCTTGTGGTACCCCCATTTTCACGATTAATCCTGTTGAATTTTTGCCGTTTATATGAACTAGCTGCTGTCTTTCATTTAAAAACGATTTTACTAAGTTCAAGGCTGTTTTACTTAGTCCATAATGCTCTAGTTTCAGGAGTAATGTCTCATGACTCACACAATCAAACGCTTTCGATAGGTCGCAGAAGATACCTATGGCATCTTGCGCCTCTTCCCACGCATTGAAGATATGTTTTAATAAAGTTACACCAGCGTCAGTTGTACAGCGCCCCTTGGTGAAACCGTACTGTTTGTCATGTAAAATATTATTCTCATTAAAGTGACTGAGCATTTGATTTAGCATAACCTTTTCAAACACCTTGCTGAAAACCGGCAACACAGAGACGGGTCTATAGTTATTGGTATCTTTACTGTCCCCGGATTTGAATAAAGGAATAACTTTACTGTATTTCATAAGGTCCGGGAAAACCCCTTGATCTACACACAGATTGAATACAAAAGCTAAATACGGTGCTATAGTGTCAATAATGGAGGCACAAACTTTTACAGACATACCCCATAGATCTTCTGTCAATTTGACCTTGACTTGCTTAAAAGCTTTTATTAATACAGTTGGGGTTATATGCTTAAAGTTAAACTCAATTGGGCAGGCTGAAACATTCGCCTTCAATAATTCAACAGAAAGTGAGGGCGACGAGTTTAAGGTTTCAGTAGTTTTAATTGGAATACTGGTAAAGAAATTTACAAATTCTTCAGCGACTTCTTTGCTTTCGCTTATGAGTCCACGTGAAGTTCGCAATGTATAATCATTATTATGTTTTTTGTTCCTGTTCGTTTCATTATTGATAATTTTCCAAACTGTTTTAATTTTATTCTCTGCTGATTTAACCTTGTTGCTTATGTATAGGGCCTTTGCTGCCTTGCAAGTATTCTTAAAAATTTTTGAGTAACTAGCTACGTACTTATTAAAAGTTTCCGTGTTGATAAAAGGCTTAAGGCCATAAAGTTCATAAAGTCTTTCTCTACTTTTTCTGACTCCTTTAGTTGCCCAGTCACTAAATACAAATTTAGGGCATATATTTCTAGTCTGCTGCTTAAAAGTGGCATTGAACTCAGTTTGTACTAGTGAAAATAATTCTCTATACAAAATATTACCATTGTTCATTGTGAAGCCCTGGTCACTTAACTTACCGATTAAGGTGCTATTAAATTTATTTAATTTGCCGGTTGTAATTGGCCTGGATTGTATCTGCACTTTTTGGATTGTCATGTTGGACTCAAAAGATACTGTTAGTCCACTGTGATCGGAAGGCAGATAATTAACAACAGCTTTGTCTAAGAAGTCACAGCAACAAAAAACATTATCAATTTTTTGGTTGGTTCTTTGAACATATTTGACAAATGGAATGACTTAAATAGATGTAATAACCGACCACTCTCTGAATTATTTTCTAAAATATTAATATTAAAATCGCCACAGACTATCACTTGTTTATTATTACTTGCAAGTTTTGCCAGCACATCTTCCATTACTGACTCAAATATAGAGTAGTTTTGATAATTAGGGGGTCTGTAAACGCACACTATGATATGCTTATCCAGCTCAACACAAGACAGCTCAATGCTATGTTCCACTGACAGTTCAACAATGTCTTTACGCGTTTTAAATTTAATACAGTTTTTAATTAATATTAGTGAACCACCACGCAGCATTGATTTTCGATTAAAACAACTGCCTATACTATAATTGTCATAATTAATTAACATTTCAGTATCCTTTAACCAATGTTCAGTTATGCAAATAATATCAAACATTGTTTTTTCTAAAAATAATTCTATTTCCAACTGTTTTGAAGCAAAGCCTTGAATATTTTGGAGAAATAAGTTAAAGGATTTCTGCTTAGCCCCTTTTTTTTGAGTGCTAGAAGATACCTTATTGTTGTTGAGTTTATCTAAGTTGCTAATGGTACCAACTGTTGTCTTATTCCCTAGTTTAAATTATTGGATTCAGAAACCATAACATTAGTATTATTACTAATGTTGGTGTTAATTACAGGGTACTTCGACATACTAATTATGTCTGAGTTAATATAATAAACTAATAGCCTCGCTATTTGACGTCTAAAACTAATGGGCAAATACACTGTATCCCTAGTCGACCTAAGTTTATCAACAAAATTGTTGATGTCAAAAAATAAAAATTTATCACTATGATGACTAGCTAAAAAATGCATTTGATTATTTAACCTATGTATATACATATTCTTCCTATTTGACAACTGCTCAAAGTAGGGAAAAGCACACAATATAATTTTCTTACACTTAATTTTCAATAATTTATCGACATAATTAGTGATGTCATCTATTGTAACATTAGAACTATTACCTACCAAAATAGTGATAGTGGCATCTTCATCATATTTATTCCTAGTTATAGATGACATAATCTGTTTGTAGGAAGTATGTGGCATACAATGATTCTGAGAAGAAGAATGACTCAGGTTATTACTAATTAATTTTCCTAACCCTTTCCCTAAACTATCTGAAAATATAATTGAGCAATCACTACTACAAGGGAGAGACTGACTGTCAAACTGTTCAACTTGTGATGAACCTAGTACCATATCTGGTCCATTTGGGTTGGGGATACAATACCGAGCACTTCCTGACTGGGACATGTCCACTGTTGACTGAAGTTGGAGAGTGTCAACATTGGATTCCCATATGTGTATGTCAATATGTCTATAGTTTACGCCAGATAAACGTGGAATAAAATACATGGACCTTTCCCTATTATCTCTTCGTAGATACGAGAACAATATATTAAGAACTGATTTTCATGATTACAAAACGTAAAGGATCACGATAGAAGTCGATTCAGGACAGCTTTATGTCATTATTTCTGATTTTGATCTTAAGAAAGTCAATAAATGTATGTGGGTCAATGTACTTTATTCCACGTTTATCTGGCGTAAAGTATAGTGCGCAATCAATTCGCGACACTATAAAAAGTTAGATTTGACAGCAGAATTTTCACACATAATAGTAAAGCGATGTTGTTAACATTATTTTACTAATAAGTATGAAAATAAATCTCCTTCGCACTTATACGTTAAATAATCTTCTATCCTCTCTATTTAACTGTCATAATTATAACAACCAGCCTCAATTTAATAGTAAAACTCTATTCACAAACAATTTAGATAACCCACCACACTAATACGATAAATTGACTTGACAAGATTCACCCTTACCTTTTATTATAATGTATGAAAGAATACTTTCATGCAAAATGAATAAGTCACTATTACTATACCTTTTTGTGGTCTCGCAAATCACTATCTACGCAAGCGTTTCCTGGCATAAATCTATCCATATAATATATATATAAAAATGAATTGCTGTTCGTTAGTCTCGCTAAAACTCGAGAATGGCTAGGCCGATTTTGGTAATTCTTTTTTTGTTTAATTTTCCAGAATACAGGGAAGGTTTAAAAGCAAAAAAAAGGGTAGGTAGGGTAGGGTTGACGGACGCGAAGCCGCAGGGCACAGCTTATACTAAGATGTTTGATTGACACTAAAATCAGAGCTCCGTAACTGTCATCATCATTATCAGGAGCATCATCAGGAAAATAATCATCATATCCATCATATCAGCCTGAAGGCGTCCACTACGGGACAAAAGCCTGTCCCAAGTGTCGCCACAACGACCGACCTGTGCGTCTCACATCCAACGGCTACCCGCTACCTTCACCAGGTCATCGGTCCACCTAGTGGAAGGCCTTCCAAAGTTGCGTCTTTCAGTACGCGTTCGTCACTCCAGAACTTTTCTGCCCCATCGACAATCTGTTCTGCGAGCAATGTGCCCTGCCCACTGTCACTTTCGTTTCGCGATCCCTCAGGCTTTGTCGGTAACCTTAGTTTTGGTCATCACTCCTGATTCGATCACGCAAGAAAACTCTAAGCTTTGCCCTGTCCATTGCTTTTGAGTGAATTTAAGCCTACTGATGAGGCCCAGGACAGGGAACCACCGGAACCTTATTATCAAGCCTCTGTTGTCCATTCGCATGTAGTTCGCAGCGGGCTGTCAACCGATTTATACCCGATACCGATACCAGTTATTCATCATATCAGCCGAAAGACGTCAACTGCTGGAAATAGGCCTCCCCCAAGCGTCGCCACAACGACCTACCTTCGACCTCCGACCTTCGACCTCCGACCTTCACCAGGTCAGTTACTACACTGCAACTACTCGGCAGTCTGACTGATACGCTAGCCAAATGTAAACTAGTCATAAGAATAAGTAATTAAATTAAATGGGACTGCTTATCCATCATTATTTTGGGCCGAGTCACCCGCGTCCGTAGGAGAATACCCTTCAGCGAATCCCTACACGTGGTCCCCGGGTGGTGCTAAACAGGTGACACTAACCGCCTCCGTGGTCTAGTGGTTATACCACCTGATTCAGACCCAGAGGTCCCGGGTTCGATTCCCAGCGGGGGCAAATTTTTTGCTCGGTTTGGTTGGTGGTAGGACTTGTTCTAAGTCCGCCTGGCAAGCTACCACCATCATGTCTAAGTCTGTCGCCATAACAACAATGTTAACAGCATTGTTGTGTTCCGGCAGTTAGAGGTATGATAGCCAGTTCCTCTTTGTAAGAGGATTCCGGGTGAAACTCGCTTCCATCTTCGGCCTAATCATCACTTTCCATCAGGTGAGATTTGGGCCAAGAGTTTCCCCGTTAAGCATAAAAAAAAAAAAAAAACAATTTGAAGCCATGTCCTCCCACCTGACTCTGGACGAAATCATCTAATTAGAAGTTATAGTTTGTTATTCGTATTAATAAAAGGTTTTTTCGTTGTCATAATGACTGGGTCAAGTAGAAACAGTTCAGTGATCTAACCGTACTATGTTAGAATTCACGAAAACCTCAAAGAAACGCAAGTCACTGTACCTCCATTCTTTAACGCACATAATCTACCTACATGGAGCAAATAGCAAGTGACAGACCGACAGACGAATGATAAGGGTAGTACATTGTACGGTGAGGATTCTGAAGTGCTATACTAAAGGATATGTACTAGGAGTCATAGAGTAAGAAAATTCATACAGTAGCGATATTCATATTAATAAATCGAGTGATCGTCTAATTCTAAATAGCCTTCATAGACAAAATTTTAACTCCATTCATGTTATTGTTTATTTTTACGTTCTAAGTATAGGTGCTTTACGGCTTTTTGTCTGTCTTTCAAATGCCAATAATTCTACTTTTTTTATATATCTTTCATATTATACGCCTACGACGCATACAACACAGACGACGTTTGTTTTACAAAAAAAGTGCCAATTCTATTAATTTTTAGGCAATGTTCGCATTCGCATGTCTGTCGCAATCTGTCAAAAATGTATGAAAAATAAGGTTTTTTATTCACAGATTGCGATTTAGATGAGAATGCAACCGCATTGCTTAAGAGTTAGTATTGGCCCTGTGTCTGTCTCTGTATTTTCATCGTCCTATTTCCGAATTTTATTATAATAATTTTAATGAGAGCTTTACACAATTTAGAATTATTGAAAAGGCATTTTTAATTAATTAATTTATGATGATGGATGACGACGATGCGGAGGAATTCTTCGACGCCGAAGCGTATCTTGTTTTTGTATATTTATTTGTATATAGTTAGGTTTAGTTGTTTTCATGTTTTTATTACTATTAAGAATCCATTAAAATAATTATTTTGATAAATGCATTAATTTAAAGTTCATGCACAATGGTAGAATTAGAAAGAGGAACGAGTCAGATTGAGAGAGACATTTCCCTTCTACACATTTTTATTCTATGATGATATCTGAAGAGTTCGTCTGATTTATTGGAAATAAGGGTTGATGGTCGATGGGTGACGTAGAAGAGTGAAGGATGGGTGTATTGTCAAAGGATTTTAGCATATTGAGAATTGATGGAAGCATCGGGTAGGGACGGCACGTCGCCTACCTTTAATCAATTACCAGTGAATGAATTGATTTACGCAAGGCAGTTATGTTCTATCTATTTGTGTCAGACCAAGGTAACTTTTAGTCTATGGATACAACGTACGTATTATAAAACTAGTTGACTTGCGCAAATTCGTCCGCGTCACATTTTCCATTAGTGCTCCCCTCCTATTTGTCTTGGCGTGATGATATGTAGCCTATTAGATATGCCTTCTTCAATAAATGGGCTATCTAACAGAAAGAAACAAAGAAAAAAATGAAAGAAAAACGTTTAGTTTGCTAGAAATGACGCACAAACACAAAATTAAAAAAAAAAACATGTCACAAACTCGGTCCAGCAATGTTTTTTTTTTAATTTTCATTAATATCGGGTCCGAAAACTTAAATGCGTCTGCAGATATTTGACAAAAATATCAGCTACGGTTAAAATAGGCACTTTGGAATTGTCAAGGTCGGTCGGTCCAAAAAGATGAAGCTATTTGCACGTTTCAAAGCGTAGATATCTCTGGAGAAGAACGTGCAAGAAACTCCTCGGACACTCTTTTAAAAATAATCATTTTTACACAGTTTTGTTTAGGATTGAAATTATACATACATGTGAGAACGATGTAAAAGACGAGCAGGATAATAGTATCCGAAATAAAATGGAACATTTCAAAGAAATAATTAATTTCTGCTTCGGATTTGATAACCAGGCTCACTTTAAAAAATCACCTTATATGTTGTCTGGCAGTTTTAAAACGTTCAATAAGTGCACAAATAACTCAAGTAGAAACTGCCTGTTAAGGCGCGTCCCCGAGCAAAACGCAGCGCTAGCCGTTTTTTGTGCAGTTTTTGGAGCTATCTACTCTTTATCCAAAAGAAATATCAACTAATAAAAAATATATTAAATTTCTACATAATCTTGGCTTTAAAATGGTAGATTTTATTTTTTATTACTAAGTATAATGTTTAAGTAATCTCCTCACAACGAAACCACAGAAATGACAAAAAATTACTGAAAACATGCATCTTCTCGAAAACTAACGATTATTTTGTACTTACACTAATGGATAGGCAATTTAATTATGAACATTTTGGTAGAAGTATTTTTTTCAAACGACCAAAATTAGATTTTAGAAGGATTTTATTCAACATTCTGAGAATATTCTCTAGGTATTGTATCTCCTGCGCTGTTATTGAGGGAAAAAATGCTCAAGGTTATTTGGTCAGGGTACGGCCTTAAAAATCATTATTAACTTTAAAACAAAACGAATTATGCTCAAACACTGCTGTCCAGAGAAATCATATTCTTATCCAAAGAAATGGTCCAACAAAATATGAAACTAAATCTTCGTCTAAAGTAAAATAATAAAATTTTACTGCACGTACGTTAAAACAAATGGTTTTTGCCAACAGACTGAAGTCCATTTATTTAACAACGTCTAAAGTGAATTCAGCTAAATCCCAATTTTATCTGCTTCAACTATTTTAAAACAAAAACCGTAAAACTTTTAGAATTAAAGCGATGATCATTCAATTAAAAACTTATGGACTTACAAAACGATTCTTTAGTAATCTGAAAGGGAGAGTACCAGTTGTGTGCGATGGCCTTAGAAAGCGAAGGATTTTTTCGAAAATGCATTCTCGTCTTTTCTTCTATTTTTAACCGACTTCCCAAAAAGGAGGAGGTTCTCAATTCGGTTGTATTTTTTATGTTTGTTACCTCATAACTCCGTCAATTATAAACCGATTTGACAAATATTGCGTATTTTGATTTTCTGAAATTTTGCAGTGGTGTTGTTATGTGTGGGGTACCACTAAAAGTGAAAAATAAAAACTGTTTACAAAAAATAAAATCCAAAGTTCGTAATCGATTTTGATATGATTTAAATGGGACTAATCTGCAAGTATATCCTTACAGATAAAACAAAAAAAAATCAAATCGGTTCATAATTGTCGGAGTTATGAGGTAACAAACATAAAAAAAACATACAACCGAATTGATAACCTCCTCCTTTTTGGGAAGTCGGTTAAAAATACAACCGACTTCTAAATAAAGTAAAAAATAACTTTAATTTCGGAAGTCGGTGTGAAAATAGGAAATCCGAAATTAAAGTTATTTTTTACGTTGTTTTTTATTTATTTGGAAGTCGGTTGTATTTTTTTGTAAAAAGTATTTATCTGTGTTTTATTTTTAATGAAATTGTTTCAGAGTGACTGTTTTAGGAGGCAGACCTTTTTTTTTTTGGATGGGCAATCTTCCGCTTTGGGTGGAGCGGTGGAAGTGTCACACTTTTACTGACTAAAACCCATCTATGTTCCTCCAAATGCCCTTTGCGTTACAGGGTTGCGGCTCCTTCGAACGAATTTCGTAACAGTATAGATAGACCTAGGCTTATTTTAAATTAATCACCCTAAAAATCTCTAATAAATCCAGTGTGTAAAACATGTAAAACATTTGTTAGCAATGAACTGAAATCACGTTTCCAATTAATAAAATACTCTATTCAGCGTGGAAAGCGCTCAAAAGCGATTCGTCAGACTTATTCAGAATATCTCCGGTAGCTTTTAGAAACTTGAAGTTACGTGGCAACTTGAGAGACTACTCGGGAGTCAGGACTGAGTTAAACCTGAGTCTGCTACTATAATTAAAGTTAGCTCTTATATAAATAGTGAGGTATCAATTTTGAAAAGAACGGCTTTATTGAAAAGTATTTACAACAATTAACAGTTTAAATGAAGCGTTTTATTCAGGTTTTCGTAGCCAACGTAACCTATTACTAATCTGCTGCTGTCCCGCTGTCCGTCTGTCTGTCAGCGGCCTGTTTCTCACGAACCGTAGTAGGTAGTCTACCTAATACACAAAAAATGCACTATTTGAAAGTTTCACCTGTCTGGTGAAACTTTCAAATAGTGCATTTTCTATTTCCGTTGTATAGGCATGGTTAACATACGCTACATATATTCACACACTGCGTCTTCCTATACGCGGTCGCTTCCACCAATTAAGGGCCGCGATTCTTCGAGTTATGTCAGTAACATTGTATATTTTTCCTTCACTTCTCTCTTTCTTCTTTACGGCAGATTGGATCTTGTAGAGAAACTCAGAGCATTGCTCTCTCCATTGCTTTATGAGTGAGTTAAACGTTTGCGTCCATATTTCATTCCCATAGGTCCTTTTGCAAGGCGCACTGTTCGTAGACTTTGGTCTTGGGATATTATAGCATAAAAAGTGAAGGCACGTGTAATGAATAAAGAACAGCAGTGCTTTCTGTAAACATGTCGAAGTGTTAACAGACTTAGGCGATTGGTCCTTTGCATTGCGCACTGTTCGTAGACTTTGGTCTTGGGATGTTACATATAGCACAAGAAGTGAAGGCACGTGTAATGAATAAAGAACAGCAGTGCTTTCTGTAAACATGTCGAAGTGTTAACAGACTTAGGCGAAGTGAACGTCAAGCGAGCTGTCAAACTATACAAATAAGATGGAATGACATCTCACTTGTCGTTCACTCCACCTAAATGAACACGGTGAGATGTCAGAATAGACCAGCTGTAGCTACTAATATACACATATGTTTGTGGGTACATCGGTGGCTTTTACTTTGATGTAAGAATTTTTTTCTGTGTAGTAAGAGGTCATTGCCCGGTCACTAACGTACTTATAACTCCTATTTAAAATAAAACATTTCCATTCAAATTACCAACTAACAAAACCTTTCAAAACGAAAAGTCCTTAACCTTAAAGGGGCTATAAATCGTAAAGTACAATTAATGAAATAAAACACGAAAACATAACGCTTAACGCCTACTAAGCTGGTGGTAAAGAAATTCGTACAAAACTTTAGATTTACGTCGCTCCACAATGGACCTAGACTAGACGCTATTGTTTTCAGTTTCACATCTTATATTAGGGTTTTGTCTCACAGATATCGGGTAGGGAGCATCATCTGCCTAGCCTTTCTCCAGCTATACTGTTTAGCAGTAAAGCAATCTGACTTCCTAGATTGTAGCTAGCCGAATGAAGCATTATTTAAAACTCTTTACAAAAAAAATATAACCGACTTCCAAAAAAAAACACTTTAAAGTATAAAATAACCTTAATTTCGGTTGTCGGTGTTTTTGGTTTTGATTCTTTGTTTTTTAACATCGACTTACGAAATTAATTTTAAAAAAAAAGTTAAATTTTTCACACACAGTCACTTTCAATTAGGCAACGCATCCTCGCACATCTCTGAGGGCCAATTTTGCTAATTTTTAATCAACTTTCGCATTCGCATGTCAATCGCAAACCGTCAAAAATAGTCTTAATTTTCATTCATTTTTGACAGATTACGATTGAGATGCTAATGCGATGCGAATGTAAAAATTAGTAGAATTGACATTCAGTAGGCTAATTCACGTAACTAAATAAGTGCTGTCGCAGTGCAGTTAAAGTTAAGTTTCGATTAAAACAACGCTTTTCGTATTCTCTACCGCTATCAGACACGCACGCGTCAAGTTTGCGTCACGCGAGCGCAATAACGGCATTCTACTATTGCGCGTCTTTGGTGCGTGCTTCGGAACGCAACGTGATCGGTATTCTACTATATGTTTGACGTCCCAAAATGACAGCTTATAAGCTTAAGTTTAATTTTTAATAATATAATAACGTCTTATTCATTGAAATATATTCGTTTCTATTCGATTATTTAGTGAATAATATTTTGTCTCTCACCGTCAGTAAGTTTGGTAGAGTTTGGTTGTCGTGCAGTTGACGTGCAGTTCACGCGCAGTTTACGCGCAGTGTAAAGATAACAAGAATACCGTTTATCACTCGAACCCGGAGTATAAAAGTGCGTAAGTGCGTAAGTACCGCTGAGCCGACTTCTGTACTGCGCAGGGGGTGCCGTCAGCGAGCGGAGTTTTAGTTTTTTAATATTGTTAATGTTTATCCATAAAAACAATAGCTTCGAAAACAAGGTACCTACTTGAAACTGTATTGTTTATTCATTATTTCCAATTTCCTGGAACCAACAAAGAAATTGTAAAAAATAAACATTATGAATGATTTTATACTTCTCTAGCCTCTGCCAGTGGTTTTGCCCGCGTAGGAAATTATCCCAAGGGAACATACATCTGGGAAAAACAAGAAACCTAAATGTGGTATCCCTGAGTCGAATCGATCTCTGTGCCAAATTCTATCCAAATCCGTTACGTTCGGGATTGAGTAGGAAACAACCATCCAAACTATCGCATTTATATATACCTAGTTATTATACCTACTACTTATAGGTATACTCATCCCAATGTTTAAAATGCTTTTGTTACTGCCACGCACAGCCCAAAATACTGACTGTAGAAAACTGAAATTTTGCATAAAAGTTTCTGGGGGAGTGTAGCACTAAATAATAAATAAATAAATAAATTTATTTATTTCAAATAAATTACAGACGAGAAAATACATTAAGTAGAAATAAAATAATACACTAAGAGAGACTTTTCCGAAATGTCTACAGAAAAGGGGAAAAAATCGGAAAAGCGCGTGCGAAATCACAGGCAAGAGCTAGTATGTCCATGAAAGTGCTCTTCAAAAACCAATGTACCACAGTCAAAATTGAACTCACATACTAGGAAATCAAAGATCAAAGTCGTTAACACTCACAATGACACAAAACGTTCTGTGGTGCGTTCAATACATTGCCTTCGTGTACATGAGCTAGTGGTTGCACAGAGGACAATGCACAAACTTGCACACGTGTAAATTGTTGACCCATTCAAACGAATGGCATTGACAGTTCGTTAGAGAGGTACCCTTCGAATTTTGAACGTTCTTTTTCGAATGGAATATTATTTTTTACGTTCTGCTTTTTAGCGGGAATTCGCAGTTTTGGTAACAACATTGCATTAACTCTCCTTTTTTGGTAGTCGTGTAACAAGCGAAATTTAAAAACGAGTACAAATCAACTGGCACAAAATTATACTGCAATTTTTAATTCGGTAGGTCAACAATTATCTCGTTTTACGAAAATTATTGTTAATCTTACGAATACCTATTCTTTAAGGCATAAAATAGCGTAATAAAATAGGTAAGTACCCAATATAAATACTGCTATCAAATTAACATGACCAGGAAGTTGTACTGCGGTAAGAAAATCTAAAAAATTCATAAAAAGAAACAATACAGAATCAGTTTTAAAGAACATTTAATTTAGTAAATTCCCAACATTTTATAGAATTCCAACTCGAAATATAAACGATAAACAAAAACAAAATGGAGAAAGTGTAAAAAGTTTTTGTTCATTAATTAAAACGGATGGTGAATGGAACATTTTTGCGTTTGTTTTGACCTCTGGGGAGTAAGTTTTTCAATTAGGATCAGAATGGTGGTTGAATGGTGGATTACCTTGTGTTCGTGTTACGAAAAGTTGGCAGACTTATTCGTTTTGACCTCGGCACAAAGAAACATTATTGCAATAAACAAAAAACAACAATAGGTTTATATTCTTTTTTTAACTACCCCAGGAGGTTCAAGGTTGATCCACACGTAACTAGGCTGTGTCTGTAGCTGTGCCGTGCCCAAATAATAAAGGTGTGCACAAGCTTAAATTAACTCGTTCGCACATGTTCGTGTCCGGGCCGTGCTCGCGTCGTGTCCGATAAAGTTCTGATACTCATGGTATATTTGTGTGGATCAACCTTAATGCTTTTCAAGTAGTATTTGTTTATTTATTGTTAAAGTCGGTACTTTTTCTTCCCGACACTGTCAAATTTTCCCCATCAACCTTAAACTGTTTTTTTTCTGGTAGATTTAAGTAATAACACTAGTCTGTAAGTTGTGTGTTGTACTAACCAAATGGACTTGTGGTCTGAAATAAAAGAATTTTATTTATTTATTATTTATTAAACCTAAAGCTTTAGCGATAAGGATGAAAATGAAATTTAACAGATTTTTTTTTGTGGTTAATATTATGATTCTACTAAAGTGGCTTTTTAGACCCGCTGTTAGAATTTCAGAAAATTATTCAGTATAAAGTAAATGAACGATGGGAATTGAAAACAAACATTAAGTTACATTGCCAATACATATTATATCTGATCGCTGTCTGAAATTACTTAGTCTTTTATAATGATGAGATTTACTTCCCTCCCTTGTCTCTGCTATACACATTCTAGAGTATCCAGTATAATTTGAGACGTCAAGGTGGCAACGCTTCAAAGACAACAATGTTAACAATATAACTTTGCTGTGCAAAAACTAAGAAAAGGCAGGTAAAAAAGCTTTTGATAGCAAAAGTAAATTATTTATAAAACAACCTTTTATAAAAAAAAAAAAATTGCCAAGTGCGAGTCGGACTCGCGTGCAAGGGGTTCCGAGAATTTAAGTGTTTTTTAGACGTTATTTAAAAAAAAACACTCCTTATTGTTTTCCTGTAATCTAATATATCCTTTTTTTTCATAAGTTTAGGCTCAGTAGTTTCGGGATAAAAGGAGAGAATCGTCATTTTTGGTCTAATTTCTTAAATAACTTCAAAACCACTTATTTTAAAATTATAAAAAAAAAAAAATATAATAAAAATCCTTACAGCCTACATAAGCCCTTTCATTTGATATATAGCACAATATTGGTTAAAAACTGTTTTTTATATTTTCTAGATTGACCCCCAAAAGTGACCCCAATACCACAAATTTAATAGATAATTAACGTAATGCGTCCGCATTTGGGTCATAGAAATCCATGTATGTACCCACCTGCCTCGGTTGCGGAATTTGTTCGAAAGAGTCACCGTGGCCCTGGAACGCAAAGAACAAACAAGTTACGCAAGTTATTAAAAAATTTAGACTCACCTTACACAAGACCACAATTTACTTTTATTGTTAACTTTTATATGTACAACTGCTTGACGTCCGTATGTCTCTGCCGGGATCCAGCAGAATATCAGCGTCAGGTATATTTGCCTGGCACATGCTGAGTTGGACTCCCATTTGGTGCAGCTTAGAGACACACACACTGTACATTTGGTGTCTATATCAAATATAAATATATATATATATTATGTAGGTAGGTACTCTGGCAAATTATTTTGTTCAGATGAATTGCCATACATTCTGCCTTTTTTATGTGTTTTAATTTAATTATTTGTATTTTCTATTGTTATGTTACTGTGCTTTTGTGTGTTGTGTTTCTTGCTTTGTACCAAATAAACGTTATATCTATCTATCTATCTACGCTACACAGTACCCCGAATTGTTATAAGACGGGCGGCCCGCGTGCCCCGGTTGTTCCATGTGGATTCATATAGGACTAACGCCGGGGCGCGAGTGCCTCTTCGACAGCTTGTGCGTCAACCTATAACACACACTTCATGAATTTAGATTTATCTTCTCTCTCTCTAGTAGAAAATTTAAATATCTAGCTATAAAAACTTTATCACAATAATCAAAGAACTAGTAACGCGATGAACAATCTCGTCAACTCTTCCGTTTCCTATTATTTTCCGCCTGCGTAGGCGAATGATTGCACAGTGTGGCAACGTCGCTTTTCAATGTTCAAGGATTCAAGTTCATTGTACTATTAACCTACTGTTGCAATTCTACAGTGTTCAAATTTGCTTTAAATTAAAACTCGACTTTTTGACAAAACTACTGGACCGATTTCGTTATTTTTTGTATAGCGTCATCAAATACTATAACTAGTACGTGGTTTCAAGGATTGCATATAAAATATGTCGTAGACATACGGTATTAATCCGTGGACATTGGTGTGGGTTATATGTTTACCAATTCATTATTTTACTAATAGTTTCTTTTGTTTTTAAACCTTAACATGTAACTGTTTTCTTGTCCCAAATAAATAAATAAACATTAGGAGAAACACGGATGGGTTTTATTCAGTAGGAGTCTGACACTCCCTCCTGCTTTAACCAGAGCGGGGCTGGCAGGCAAATGACTCCTTCATTTGATGATTTCCCATATGTAGGTACCCAATTTCAACAGAATCAGTTTAGTGAATCCGGAGAAAAATGGCTGTGATAGACAAACAGACAGACAGACACAAGAGTATCGTATAAGGGTTTAGTTTTTTTGTTCCGAACACTTATAAAAATCCGTGTCTGATGATCATTAAGGCGTTGGTTCATTTGGTGCCAATCCAAGGTGAAGAATCAGTTCGTAGCTATCATAAAAAAAATGATTGTCATCTGAATTGAACCGACATCGACATAGAATAAAGAAGTGGTGTTTCAGTAGGAATTCTATTGCATCAAAGAATAAATAATTATATAGGTAATATTAAATAAATATTGGGCTTCTAGGCAAGCGTGTTCCATCTTAGACCGCATCATCGCTTACCATCAGGTGAGATAGTGGACAAACGCGTGCCTACCTACAGTTAAAAAAACAAAAATTGGGATGAAGAAATAAACTGTCGAAGTGCGGGTTACTGTCTCACACGAAGGTTTCCGTACCATAAACTTTAATTAATATTATTTGTGGTTATAGTGGCAATAGAAATACACAATCTGTGAAAATTTTAACTGTCTACCTTTTACGGTTCTCGAGATTCAGCTTGCTCGCTGGCTGACAGACAGACTGACGAACAGACGGATGGACAGACGGATGGACGGACCACGGAACCCTAAACAGAATAATTTTACTCATTTTATGTAAATTGTACAGACTTAAACTATCACTGTTCCAACACTATACTAAACATACTGTTTTAATCGTAGTTTAAATGGTGAACCTGATAAATCAGTAGGTACCAGGAGAATCAGTATTTTCAGTCAAAATTTCACATTTTATCATCGCTCAAGAAATACTGGCTACCTTATACTACCGGTACCGTATTTGCTTTCAGCACTAATGACATGTCAAAATGTCGAGAAATTTCGTTCATTCTCCAATGAACTTCAAACACGATACAATTTACGCCTCATAAAGAAAAGGGAAATACGCATCGATTTCTTACTGTTGAGAGTTTTTTAGAACTTCCCTTTTGATTTGAATGAGAAATTGTTGGAGATCGATTCGACATTAATTGTTTTCCTTTAAATTTTTCAATCGTTTTTTTTGTGTGTTGGTTTTTCTACAATTGCCTAGCACGAATGTTTTCACGTAAGTATAGTAAAGTTATGGTATAGTTTACGTATGCGAATTTTGAATACGTTAAAGAAACTAGAACCCAATAGTATTTTGGATTAATTTTGTGCAGTGACGTTAAACAATTTGTATCATATAAAAATATCAATATAGTATCCGACTCTAATCTATACTAATACTAGCTGACCCGCGCAACTTCGTCTGCGTCACATTTTCCATGAATACTCCGCTCCTAAATAATATTGCGACTATAAATTGAGATGTAAACTAAGCTACCCTATCTTTCAAGTTGGATCAAACAGCACACTGTATGCAAAATTTGGTTAAAATCGGTTAAGTAGTTTAGGAGTCCATCGCGGACAAACAACGTGATTTCTAAATATTATGATTATAAAGCAGAAGAGTTTGTTTGTTGGGTTGAACGCGCTAACTCAGGAACTACTGGTCCGATTTGAAAAATTCTTTCAGTTTTAGATAGCCCATTTATCATCACACTAAGACAAATAGGAGCGCAGCAATAATGGAAAATGTGACGCAGACGAAGTTTAGCGGGTCAGCTAGTAAATAGTATGTGTGAAAAGAGTATTGCAGCTATAGTAACATTTTGCTAGATGCTGCAATTTTTTACCAAACAAACACATACACAGGCAGACCCGGAACAACTATCTGTAGGGCATACAAATATTTCTTCCATACGTGAATTGAACCCGCGACAAGCAGCGCAGCAGTCAACTGCTCAACCACTGCGCAAACCGTTTCGTCAATTCGTAAAAAATTGGACGTAGGTACAGATAACTACGATTCAAAAACTATAAGACTAATATATAACCGTAATGACTTTCTATCAAAAATATGTGGGATTAAAATAAGCTTTCGAAATGACTAATTATAATAATTTTGTTAATTTACAACCTGATTTTGTAACACCGATAAGAAAATAATCAAGACAGCGAAAAACTGATTTTTTTTTTCAAGAATTGCCTCTTGCTTAAAATTGTGTCTCTGAAACGTAATGCCTTAAATATTTTTTGATGAACATAAGAATTACTTTATTTTAAACCCTATGTCATCGGTACACCTTGTAAAGTGGACGTCTTCTACACTGCGATTTTGTAAAATTCTGGCTGTAAAAAGCTGGTCGATTCAGCAGTGCGATTCTGTAAACATGTCGAAGTTAAGTGATCACCAAGTGAGCTGTCAACCCATACAAAACAGCCGGTCGATTCTGTCGACATCTCACCGTGATCACTTAGGCGAAATGAACGACAAGTGAGCTGTCATTCCATCTTGTTTGTATGGTTTGACAGCTCACTTCGTATTCACTTCACCCACGCTTTCACTTCGACATGTTTACAGAATCGAAGGCCAGATGGATTGACAGATGACTTCGTGATCACTACACCCAAGCCTTCACTTCGACATATTTACAGAATCGACCGGCAGGAAATGTTCAGTCAATCCATACAAACAAGGCGGTACGACTGTTAACTTCACGCTCAGTCTATCTTATGTTTCACGGTGAGATGTTTTCAGAATAGAACGGCAGTATACCGGTACCATATTCCCTTTTCTAAACAAACGAAATAATGGCTTAACCCTCTCAAGCTGGGGCAAAGGCTATTTAGAGTTGAAGCCGTACCAAGTTTCTTCATTCCATTTAATCCATTGAATAATTGACTATCCCTGATTTAAGACTTGTAGCCTTATTTATAGAAATTTAGTTTTGCGAAACACTTAATACTTATTTACGGGGTAGCTGTAGATTTATAGAATTTGCCCGTTTCTACCCCAATTAGCTTAGTTTTCGGATTAGGAGTTTGTAGCCAGATTTGGAAGGCAAAAGTTTTAACTACTTAAATATTGCTGCTGATAATTGCCTTCTATAGACTTTAACTCCTCATAATATAAAGCTGAAGAGTTTGTTTCTTTGGTTGAACGCCCATAGGCCAAGAACTACTGGTTTGAATTGAAAAAATCTTATAGTGGTCATTTTATTCAAGATGGCTATCACTGAGCTGGCTATCATGAGATGAGATGGCTATCATCACGCCACAATCATCATGAGCGGAACATTAATGAAAATTGTGACGTTGACGAAGTTTTGCGGGTTAGCTAGTTGCTGACCCGCAAAACTTTGTCTACGTCACAATTTTCAAATCATTGTTACATCTGACTTTTCTAAAGAATATTACCAGTTGGTAATATTCATGACAATGATGCCAAATGTGACGAGTAATCTTCACAACCATCGAGCAACTATGACCAGCCATTCTATACAGTTAAAATACCATCGGGTAAAGTTTCGTGAAGTGAACTGGAAGTGAGCTATCATTCCACTTGAAGGTGGATGTATTTATTTATGTTTCTGAAAATAAAAAAATATGCCAATTTAATTAACTAAATCTATTCTTGAGTGACGCATACGAAATTTTCAACTAAAATTATTCCCTTAACATTTTCATAACTATATCTAAGGCTGCTTCCAACCTCGCCAGATGCGGCTGAATATCAATATTTTACATGAAGCGACTACCATATAACCTTCCTGACCTTATTAGTAAGGAAACCGGTGCCTAAAGGTAGGATCACTTCTGTAAAATATCAGGTTGGCACCTAAATTAGACCTTGCCTATGCTTTCGATATCAAACCATCAGTTAGTGCTAAAGCTTTCGGTATTCTTGACCTTTCACCTCCGAAGCGAGCGCGCACTTATCGTGATTTGACATTCGTCTTTTGTAATGTTGTCAAGCATGTTTTTTTTCAATGTCAGTGTCCACAGTTTTTAAAAATATTATATGCCATAGAGTTCAATCGTTCAGAAACTAAAATTAACCGTTTATAGAATAAAAATAAATCTATGGAATCAATGGTTGCAATTGTATTGAATTAAAGATTGCGTATGTATAGTTAGTATGTTGTTATCATATTTTTTGTGATTATTTTATCTACGTCATTATGCACCGAAAATACTGATGTGAGATTGTTTTAGTAACTTAATTTTGAGCGTAACTAAAAACCTGCAAGATTTTTTTTTAGGTTTTAGGTGTTGGCTTAAGAGTGTGTATTCCGTCCACTAGCGCCGCCAATCGTTTTTTATTAATTGTGGTAAATTTAAGACACGTAGATAAAAAACCGCTCTGTAGTGCACTGAAGAAATGTATCTATTATTTTTTGACAGCTTTTTTTAATACATAACTCATGGCGAAATAGCCAAAACGGCAATTATTGCTAAAAGTGGCCACTTTTGGAAAAAATATCGACTTTGGCAACTATTTATGTTCTAAAGTACAAAACATAACTCTCAAAACATAATAAATACATTTCTTCAGTGCACTACAGAGCGGTTTTTTATCTACGTGTCTTAAATTTACCACAAATAATAAAAAACGATTGGCGGCGCTAGTGGACGGAATACACGCTCTTAATCGGCCTTTAAAAACGTTGATATTGCCTCTTCCCATATATTGCTTGAATGTGATACTACAACGCTTCCGCTAAAGTGTATATTTACCAGTATTGTGACTCAGCTCTCTCCTTGAAATAATTATCTACAGCCGCGTGGTACGTAAACACGCAATAGGGCTGCCCTCATCTAGTATTTTCCCACCGTTTGTAGGTAGATAGAATACTCTAGATCATACAAAATATCTGCATCTGCATAGAGCAATTATGACAACTGATGAAATGTTGTAAATAATGATTTCTCCATCTTACATGTATCATTAGTATTTCTTTTAAATGTCATAATTATGTATTATATCAAACATAATATATTCACGACACGCTGCACCAAATAGAAGTCAATGACTCACAAACCAAGAACAAGTAAAAACATTACCTGCCCAACAAAACTTTTTTGTAGATTATATCCTTTGTTTCGACATAAACCGCTATATTTCAAGCCGTAACCGCAGTTACCACTCTGTGAAGGCATTGACAAGCCTCAGACAAAGGAAAATCTGTTTTCAATAAATTATACAAGCTTAAATTATTGTATGACAGCCGAAACCGTAAATTCTGATTAAGTTATGTTTACCAAAATCCTGCCGAAGTGGGTAGTTACAACGTTGTATAGCTGCAGCGCTTCTGCGAATTAAGTACAATATCCTTCTTTTTTTTTACGGATGGGAAATCATCCAATGACTCCTCCCGCTCTGGGTGTAGCGGGAGGGAGTGTCAGACTTCTACTGACTAAAACCCATCCATGTTCCTTCATTGCCCTTTGTGTTCCGGAGTCACGGTGTCTCTTGCGAATAATCCCGCGACTCCGGCAGGCGTCGGCCTTTTCGGGCCCCTCTGTGTGCTGACTCTTGAGGCGCGCGTGGAACACTAACGCGCCGTCGACACGGCCTGTCGTCACTAGACGGACGGATGGCGAGCCACCCATAGCTCGCCGTCCACAGGCCCGGAATTACAATATCCTGGGTTCAATATCCGGATTGAGATTTTTCATCTAGAATTTCCGCGAATGCTAGAATTATTGCGGAATTTGTACGAAAGAGTCACCCTGGAATACAAAGGACAAGTACATACACGGATGGGTTTTAGTCAGTAAGAATCAGAACATCTCTACCCCTCCTTCTAGAGCAAAAGGACTCATTTGATGAATTCCTAGCTTTAAAAAAAAAGAGTCTGTATTCGTTCCCAGTTGTTGGCAAAAAACTTTATACTACTTTGTAGGACTTACACATTATATTTTCGTACTGAAATGTTGAAGTAGTCTACATAGAAAGGTATGTCTCCGCCAAACCCTTTTGAGGAATCTCCAAAGGATTCGGTTATATACTTACGTAACTAGCTGATGCCCACGGCTTCTTCCGCTTGACAAATTATATATTAAAACCTTCGAAAACCACTCTATCCATTGGTGAAAACAGCATGAAAATCGGTGCAGTGGTTTTTGAGTTTATCACGAACAGACAGACAGACGCGGCTGAGGACTTTGTTTTATATTATGTAATAACTAGAGGCCGCCCGCGACTTCGTTAAATAATGGCATTCTACTGTTGCGCGTCTTTGGTGCGTGCTTCGGAACGCAACGTGATCGGTATTCTACTATTTGTTTGACGTCCCAAAATGACAGCTTATAAGCTTAAGTTTAATTTTTAATCGTTTCTAGTCGATTATTTAGTGAATAATATTTTTTCTCTCTACCGTCAGTAAGTTTGGTAGTTTGGTTGTCGTGCAATTGACGTGCAGTTCACGCGCAGTTTACGCGCAGTTTAAATATTACAAGACTACCGTTTATCACTCGAACTTAAACTTAATTGCAACTGCACTAAAACTTAATCGGTGTTTCATAACATTACGTGAATTAGCCCTCTGATCCTTCGGGAACTCCGGGATAAAAGTAGCCTATGTATTTTTCTGGGTCTTCAGCTACCGACATACCAAATTTCATCGGTATCGGTTTAGTAGTATTTGCGTGAAAGAGTAACAAACATCCATATATACTCACAAACTTTCGCATTTATAATATTAGTACGATAGTAGGATGACGTGCACTCTAAGAGTAGATTTTACCAATGAGATTGATCGCGATCAACTGCGGTCAAGAGCTGTCAGTGTCAATATTGTACAGAAAATAATAAAACTGGTCTGTCAGAATAGTCGGAACCGGCTCAGTTGCCATAAATATATAAAAAAAAAAACTGTCAGGTCGTAAACGTGGTTCATATTCTGCTGTTCGCTTTCAGTTTCATTGATGAAATCCGCCCTAAGTCGTCGAACAAATTACAGTAAAGATTACGAGCCTTTTTGAATAAATAATGACTGAGATCCTAATCTCGGTCCATTTAATTAAAGGATTATCTGACAAAATATTCGGTGCAGGTAAGCACAAACCTCTACCGGAACCCTAGCCTTTTCACTAAGCAGCTTGCGGTCAAATTAATTTAAGTCATGTTCTGAAAGGTCTGTTCCGTACCAACGTTCCAAATAATCTCAGAATTAAATATTGAGGTAGAATGTGTAAAATTTGTTTTCGTGATTCTAGCCAAATGAACCCACATTATAAGGTCTACTAGGTCTACTTATAATAATTACAACTATTTTCTTAATGTCTCTTGGTAAACTTCGTGTTTTGTCAGTCGTTGGATTTCTATCAGTTGCTCTCTGCATACCAGACAATTTCAATCATTTTGAAAGTATAGGTATAGAGTTGCTGATACTCTTTTAATTTAATATAATTTATTTTATAAATGAGAGAAATTCGTTTGTATCGGAAATACGATGATTGCCGAGGGATATTAAGAAAATAGTTGTACCAACCGTAAGTAAATATATGTTCATGTGTTGCAAAAAAAATGTTCATATACCTCTCCTGTGGTGACCCTGTAATCCAATCTGCCAAGCCCATTCCAAAATATGTAGAGATTACGAGCCTTTTTGAATAAATAATGACTGAGATCCTAATCTCGGTCCATTTAATTAAAGGATTATCTGACAAAATATTCGGTGCAGGTAAGCACAAACCTCTACCGGAACCCTAGCCTTTTCACTAAGCAGCTTGCGGTCAAATTAATTTAAGTCATGTTCTGAAAGGTCTGTTCCGTACCAACGTTCCAAATAATCTCAGAATTAAATATTGAGGTAGAATGTGTAAAATTTGTTTTCGTGATTCTAGCCAAATGAACCCACATTATAAGGTCTACTAGGTCTACTTATAATAATTACAACTATTTTCTTAATGTCTCTTGGTAAACTTTGTGTTTTGTCAGTCGTTGGATTTCTATCAGTTGCTCTCTGCATACCAGACAATTTCAATCATTTTGAAAGTATAGGTATAGAGTTGCTGATACTCTTTTAATTTAATGTAATTTATTTTATAAATGAGAGAAATTCGTTTGTATCGGAAATACGATGATTGCCGAGGGATATTAATTAAATAGTTGTACCAACTGTAAGTAAATATATGTTCATGTGTTGCAAAAAAAATGTTCATATACCTCTCCTGTGGTGACCCTGGAATCCAATCTGCCAAGCCCATTCCCAAATATGTAGGGGTCGGCTTGCAATTTTACCTGATGAGTCTTCTCAAGGATTGCCTACATGACCTCCACAACTCAGTTACTGGGTAATGCGACACCCCTTAGCAATACTACCTGGCTTCTCCTTTCCGGTAATGACCATGACCGTTGAAGATTTACAAATGACAGTCGGACCAACCGCCCAACGGAGTTCCGAGGTACAGAGACGCATTGGCGCGGATGAATGGATTTAGATGCACGCAAATGTATTTTATCAGTAAGTTGTCTATCGAGCAGGCGAAGTCGTTTGATTTCCCATCCTTAAAAAGAGGAACGATACCATTTGTGTGCGAGTACGACTAGTACTTGGCCGATGCAAGCTCAGCTATTTAACATGGTGACGATGACTTCGTGAAGTTTGTAGGAAACCGTTCGATGCAAGGAGCACAGAGCCAGATGATGTTTGTTGTGTAATATTGAGAACAACTTCCGGCTGAAGTCATAATCCTCACGCGAAAATGTCATCATCTTCCTGCCCTTATCCCTAGTTACAGGGATCAGCGCAACACGATTTTTTCATACACTCTGCCGTCAAACTAGCACTGGAAATAGTGATACTTTTCCTTCATTTCGCTCCTCAAACAATCCAACCATCTTTATCTTGTGTTGTTATGGAATTGAATATTTTATAGTTTTTTACATTACCACAATTCAGTATTTTTGATTGTTGTTGTTTGATTGTTTAATTGTTTGATGTTAACCTACAATTAATTGTTTTACCCGCAATTGTATCCTACTATGAATAATAAGCTTCTAATCTACTGGTGTAAACAGTTGTCGGTTAAGCTGAATAAAATAAAATAAAAACACACATTTATATTCATTACTCTTTTGCACAGTTAGGTACATGCGTTTCATCCCTCCTCTTCACATGACCATACCAAGACAAGCGATTCCCTTTTAACTTTTTCGTCACTACCGCCACTTTAAGACTACCTCTTAAGTAGTCATTTCTCACTTTATCCATTCTCGTTACTCCACACATCCATCTCAACATTCCCATCTCCGCTACATGCAATCTATTTTCGAAATGAAAATGTCTCAATCATAATATTTTAAATTTAGTGTTATGTCCTACGGTATTTTATTGTGGGGAAAAGCTGCTGATATAAAAATATATTTGTATTACAAAAACGTGCTGTGCGAGTACTATATCAGCTAGGGTCAAGAGTTTCATTAAGATAAATTTTCAAAGAGATTGGAATTCTCACGGTAGCATCTCAATTTATATTTGCAAACATTTTCTGTATTAGGCAAAATATACGTTTATACAGTAAAACGAGCGACAACTTTAATACCAGAAACAACCACAAGCTACATGCTCCTTCACACCGACTTCGTAAGCAACGCTTGCCAAAGTCGGTCTGTGGATCTGATCATCTTAACATACTGAGATTGTTCTGTGCCTTGAAAAGCCGTTGGTTTTGTCTGTCATTTGTAGACCTTTGGTGGTCGTTACTGATTGTCAGAGTGTAGAAAATCTGACACCAGTCTTGCTAAGAAGTACCGTGTTATCCAGTTAATAGGTTGTGTTCTAGTAGGCAGCTGCTCCACATAAAATACTGGAAGTTGACACAAAAATAAAGTTGAAAAAATCTGAAGCAATGATTTACAGAAATGTCACAATGTAAAATTCATTCATTGATCTTCGCAAACTAATCAACAGATAAAGGTGTATTCCTTGATTCGTTGGTATCCGATTTCATTTTCATTCATCTAAGGCGGCGAGATCCATTTACTGTTCCTAGGTACTTACAGAAGTAGCAATGCCGCCTCGACGGCAAGAAATAAAGCTTGGCGATGCATTAGCTTTATTGCAGTCCGAATGGGGTTGGTTCGTAATACTTTTAATTTATTTCATTTCAAAATCTAGGTTACGCGTTCTTCTTGAATAGAGAGTTTCATTATAAAAGTACAATTCTGTGAAATACCAACCATCCATACTTGTATTACATACTATCTGATCACACATTCATTTTTCATTATTGCTCCGCTTCATATTGTTGTGCTATGAGCTATATATTGTATGCTATATATTATAGCGTAGTCTGAAAGCAGCTTTAGAATTAGAACCGGGACGTTAATCCCGTACAGCTGTTTATCCCGGCTGTCCTTTGTAGATCTTTGACAGTCGTTAAGGATTGTCAGAAGCCAGACACTAGTCCTGCTAAGAAATGCCGTGTTACCCAGTCAATGGGTTGTGCAAGTCTGGTTGGTAGTCACTCTCACTCTACGTTAATTACTGGTATTCAGCTGAAGCCGGTCGGTTTGACTGGGAGCCGATCCCAACATCTTTTGTTTAGTTCAAGCAATGAATATCGGTTCCTATACGATCGTCCGAAAACCAAGGAGACGTCCTTGGACTAGTGGTATAAGCGCTACTTCAAAGCTACTTCAGTCGGGGCTCGATCCCCGGGTCGGTCAGTTTTATTGGGATTTTATCTGGAACTTCTTAGTATTTCTTTAATGATATCATCAAATGCCTTCTTCCACTCTGGGTGGAGCGGAGTTTGGTTCTTTGCTCGGTAAAAAAAGCCTCGCCCCTTTTACATGGGGTTTAAAAAAATACTCAAATGTGAGTGTATTAAACGAGGTACACCTCTGTTTACCGTTAAGGGAAATACCTTCTAGCGTTATTTATCTAATGTGCAGAGCGCTCGCTCTATCGTCGACTTTGCCTCTGTCATCTCTGACCTTATGGAATCAAGTCAATCAAACACGAGGAAATTTATAAAGAAACTAGCTGACCCGCACAACTTCGTCTGAGTCACATTTTCCATTACTGCTCCGCTCCTATTTGTCTTAACGTGATGATATATAGCCTATAACCTTTCTCGATAAATGAACTATCTAACAATGAAATAATTTTTCAAATCGGACCAGTAGTTCCTGAGATTAGCGCGTTCAACCAAACAAACAAACAAACAAACAAACTCTTCTGCTTTATAATATTAGTATAGATTGCCATTCTTAATTTGTAGCACAGTCATGGAAAGCTTTCCCCCAGTTACACAATGTTTTTCTTTAACGGTACCCTCGTCACCTCTCTCACGATGCGTAGTATATATAGTAAAGTGTGTAGACCGTAGGGCTATACGACTAAAATACTTATTTATTTACTGATGTACCTTACTTGAAAATTCACCAGATATGTCGAACAACGTATGTAAATGTCACTTTGAGACTAGTTTGCGCGACCTTTTCGTCCGTTGGTGTATTAAATATTCTAGTTCGACACCGAGTAAAGATTCGTACAAACTAACATGTATTTAATATAGGTATTTTGTAGGTACTTGCAATGGAAGAGCTTGATACTAAATAATAACAGTCGCACTAGTCGATCCTCAAGGTTAAACAACAATTGCTGAAGTCAGACTGTAAATCGGTCCATCTTAAAATATGAAGATTCTTCTGAGCCTCGGAAACACCAAAAAATCTGACAACAGCCTTACGAAGAGGTAGCATGATATCTACTAGGTGGTAGGTACTAGGTTATACAAATTAGCTAGGCAATCACTTCATGTAAAATACTGGTACTCAGTTGCACCAAACATGGCCAAGCCTTTTCAAAATTGTATAGGGGTCGGCTTCCAGTCAAACCAGATTCATCTTAATACCAGTTATTTACGTAGAGCGGCTGCCTGCTTCTCTATCTCTATCTCTAAAACTAAGCTACATCAAACAATCTCTAAATTATTATGGCAGGCGCATCAAAAATCATTTCATAGTGAACCCTACGTGGATTAAAAAAGTTGGAGGGAAGAACTTTTCTTTAGTAAGTGAAAAATTGCTCTTCTCTTAAATCTTTTTTGATAAGCTACTTATTTTATATTATATTCGCTTTTTCTCGCGATTTCATACGCGCATATCTCGTTTTTCCCGTTCTCGTCAGCATTACGGGAAATGGTTTCTAAATGCTCCTTTAAACTTCACAAGGAACATACAAGTCAAATTTCAGCTTCACGACCAGTAGTTTCGGCTGTGAGTTTTATCAGTCACTCAGTAACGGAAGAATTTTATATATCGACTGTAAAATATGTATTTTATGAAAATTTTAACTTATGAAAAAATGATATTGGATGGATAATATCGGAAATTGTTTTTTTAATGACATAATGCCAATGATTTTATAAGTAGTCTACCAAATAAATTTTACATTATGTAGTGTCTCCTGATAAGTTTGCTAATATGGAATTGGCTGGTTTGCCAATTGAGGTATCGATATTAGGATTAAATTTCGGGCGAAGAAACAAACACAAAAACCGACCATCTCATACTATTCATGGCTCAAGATTCGCCTTCATCTTATTTGTAAGTCGCCAAGTCTACAAGGTCAGGATTCGGGCCGGGACCTTCAAGTTCATGGTTCATAACAGCTTCGAGACTTGGCAAGGCGTGTTGGCGCCAGTCGGTCTGGCTGGCCAAGGTGGCGGCAGCGACGCGAATTCATGACGTACGGATTTAGTCTTATGGGGAGAAAGTTCTTTTATTGAGCCGAGTTTGTGTTGGGAATGATGTAGGTATTTTGGTTGTAATGCTCTGAGTGCCAATTCTGCTAATTTTTAAACAACTTTCGCATTCGCATATATGTGAGTCGCAAACTGTCAAAAAAGCCATAGACACAGTTTTCAACAGTTTCCAATAGGGAATATGCATGAAAAAAGTATTAATGATCTGAACAGTTTATCTAAAAGTATTTGAAAATATAATACTAACCAATGACGTATTATATATAGACACTTCATACACCAACATCGCAGCGCTTAAAAACGGCGAAAATACTAGACAGCTACTAAAACGCATGAAGAAAGGGATAGAAAATATGTCACCGTACGGCGGGATGAATGTTGCTAGAGGGAGATAAATATACATCTTCAGTTACGACAGGTTGGCACCAACCTACTACGACAGGTTGGTGCGTAACTAAGCGCAATGTGGCCAAATTGGCTTCATTTCATGTTGTCATTTTAGAGTGCGGACAACGTATCTATAGTTTTATATATCATTGATACTAACAGTGAAATTAGAATCTAAATTGCTCGAAAAACGAACGAGATACAATTATTTTAAAGAAATATATCTGTCCCTCTCGCGAAAACGCTGTTTTAATGGCAGCTTTATAGTCTTCGTGTAATTTGACGTCACAGTACGTATCGGACTTCTCTTTCTAACTGTAGTCTTTGAAACTTTATAACTTCATAAATGATGAAGATATTTAAAAAAATATTTCATGATTGTTTATTAGAGCTAATAAGTATTTTAATTTGCAAATAAAAAATTCTCATGCATATTCCCTATTGAGATGCAAATGCGATGCGAATGTGAGAATTAGTAGAATTGGGACACTGGGAAATCGCCTGGAAAAACTCACTTTAAAAAAGTAGGTTTTAGGGTTACATACCCTAAGGGTAGCTAACTAACGGCATCCTATTATTAGCCGTGGCTGTCCATCCGTTCGTCCTTCCGTCCGTCTGTCTGTCTGTCAAGGGGCTGTATCTCAACCACCAAAATTAAAAAAATAAAGGGCCCGAAGAAACCGTTTCATGTATGGTATGGGCGTTTCTTTTACTTATGATATGAAATCCTTCGTGTCAAAGTCCAATTGGCACTTGACCGGTGTACAATGCATAAACAAAATATGGCTGAGTAATTTGACGGTCCAATATGGACAACTTTCACTACGCTGCACGCTGCTCTAAAAATAATAAAAATCTGTTGTTAAGTATATTTTATGTTCACGTTACTCTAAAACTTTAACGTGAAAAGATTTTATTTATGATTTTTAGGGTTGGTCTCTTCCTAAAAATGTGTCATAAGTAATTTTATGGTATGAAACTTTCGCCGCATTTTTCAATGAATTAAGTCCCTTTAAACCCGTCTATTTAAACCCAGTCTTAGGAACGAAAATTATCTCAAAATTATTATTATGACATAGCTGTTGTAGTTATTGAATTTGGATCTTCTAATCTATCTACGATCCTTCCTCGGCCAACTTCGTGTTTCGTCGGTCGTCGGATTTCTATTAGTTGCTTTTTACACTTGGTGCAGACTGGGCGCTTTCAATCAACTTAGAAATTTTAAAGAGTTGTCCCTTTACACCCTAAGATAATAATTTACTCAGACTTCTTTAAAATTCACATGACTTTTTCATGGGTGCCTAAGTATCATGCTAAAAATAATTTAAAAAAACCTGAAGTCTCTGGTTTCCCGAAAATTTACCCTCACGAGATTGGGGCTTAGGAGGTAGCTCGAGATGTGAGTTTAGTCTATTTTGGAGAAATGGTTTGATATTAAATAAAAATAAATTAATTAGACAGTCTTTATAATCATAAGTCATTTAACGATATTCTTCGTGTAATTTGACGTCACAGTACGTATCGGACTTATCTTTCTAACTGTAGTCTTTGAAGCTTTATAACTTCGTAAATTATGAAGATATTTAAAAAAATATTTCATGATTGTTTATTAGAGCTAATAAGTATTTTATTTTGCAAATAAAAAATTCTCATGCATATTCATATTGAGATGCAAATGCGATACGAATGTGAGAATTAGTAGAATTGGGACACTGGGAAATCGCCTGGAAAAACTCACTTTAAAAAAGTAGGTGTTAGGGTTACATACCCTTAGGGTAGCTAACTAACGGCATCCATTATTAGCCTTGGCTGTCCATCCGTCCGTCCTTCCGTCTGTCTGTCTGTCAAGGGGCTATATCTCAACCACCATAATAGGTAGACAGTTAACAATAAAAATATAAACTAAATTAAAAAATTAAAGGGTCCGAAGAAACCGTTTCATGTATGGGCGTTTCTTTTACTTATGATATGAAATCTTTCGTGTCAAAGTCCAATTGGCACTTGACCGGTGTACAATGCATAACTAAATAAACAAAATATGGCTGAGTAATTTGACGGTCCAATTTGGACAACTTTCACTACGCTGCACGCTGCTCTAAAAATAATAAAAAATCTGTTGTTAAGTATATTTTATGTTCACGTTACTCTAAAACTGTAACGTGAAAAGATTTTATTTATGATTTTTAGGGTTGGTCTCTTTCTAAAAATGTGTCATACGTAATTTTATGGTATGAAACTTTCGCCGCATTTTTCAATGAATTAAGTCCCTTTAAACCCGTCTATTTAAACCCAGTCTTAGGAACGAAAATTATCTCAAAATTATTATTATGACATAGCTGTTGTAGTTATTGAATTTGGATCTTCTAATCTATCTACGATCCTTCCTCGGCCAACTTCGTGTTTCGTCGGTCGTCGGATTTCTATTAGTTGCTTTTTACACTTGGTGCAGACTGGGCACTTTCAATCAACTTAAAAATTTCAAAGAGTTAAACCCTAAGAACCCTAAGAAAATAATTTACTCAGACTTCTTTAAAATTCACATGACTTTTTCATGGGTGCCTAAGTATCATCCTAAAAATAATTTGAAAAATCCTGAAGTCTCTGGTTTCCTGAAAACTTACCCTCACGAGAGTGGGGCTTAGGAGGTAGCTCGAGATGTGAGTTTAGTCTAGTTTGGAGATATGGTTTGATATTAAATAAAAATAAATTAATTAGACAGTCTTTATAATCATTAGTCATATATTAACGATATTAATAATGAGTTATTAAACATTTGGTATAATGTCTTTGACAAAACAATCAACAGTCTTGCTCTTCTACCCGTTGACGTTTCCCTGCCTGATCTGCCTCTAGTGGATCCCCTGCTCCTGGATATTGTTGGGATAGGTGGTGGTGCCTCATCCACTGCGGAGGATTCATCGCCAAAACCAGATCCACTCTCTTCTAGGTGATCTAAGATTCTTGCAACAATATTTTCATCATCATCATCGGCAAATTTCTCAATTTTCGAGTCATTCCAATATGCTAACTTAGTCGTCCTAAAGGAGCTTTCCTAAAAATAAAGAAAAATCCCTAATTAAACTATTATACGTAGAGGAAAATCATGTTTAGGAATAAAAAAAAGAATCTATTTAGTACGTATCATCGAACCCACACGATCGTGCGTCCTTGATTTTGAGTCACAATATACACATAAGTAAGCATGCTGGGTCCAAATTACATACATACAGGTATAAAACAATACTTAAAGTAAGTAAATGACACAAAAAAATAATATAAATTGCATTTATTTAATGAATAACCTAATACTTACACGGGCGAGTTTGCGCGCCAAAAAACGCAGCCATCCTTCACAGTGGTAACGGGCGATAGTCAGATTCAAACTCGTTCGCAAGAGCGGTTCTTTTTTTTGTCCAAGAATAAGATAGTCTCACGATCGATCGAGGTAGGTTGCGTCTCGAAAAGTCGATTTGTGTACGCGCCAGAATTTTTGAAAATCAAGTCTCACTATCGTATCAAGTCGGGTGTAAAGGGTTATACTGTTTTTAGTACTTTATTTTATAAGAGGAAAGCATGATTGTTATCGAAAATACGAAGATTACCGAGGGACATTCAGAATAATTGTACTATAATAAGTCTAACAAAATATTTATCCTACCTTCACAATCGATCCAAAAATTCCACCCAGGTATTTGCAAAACAATAAAAACTTTGGGCGCAAACTAATTTCTAACTTACGGAATCCTGATTAAGCAAGGGCTCGAAGTAAATTAACTAAGATGGCGAAAGGTAAAAGTTTTTCTGACGAGAACTGTTTACCAGTATGTAAGCATCAAGGGGTAAATTATTTACCTTACGTACGAGTACGCGTTTTGTTTCACGGAACTAAACTACTTCATTATGTTTTGGGGTAATAAGTGCCTAATGGTTTCGGGAATTGAATGAACTTGTGTCTCGGACAGATTTTTGATGTCGATTCGATTCTGTATATTTTGATTGGGTCGAACATTTCAGCTCAGGGCGCGGAAATATACTAAGTAATTTGAATTTCATCAGATGAATTGATAGCTTCATACCTACGTTTGTGATTAATGATTAGAAGTTAGCCAATGTTTTACTTACGAATATTTTGAAGAAGTTACTTAAAAACTTATTTAATTAACAAATCAAGCGGAATCAACGGAGCAATTTCCGTAAAAACTTTATCTACTTGCAAATGCTACCACTAGTTTGGGAAAGTAGCTCGGAGTGACGCATCAAATGAAAGTATTAGACCTTAAATTTGATATGTCACACGATACAGTTCGTTTATTTTTTATTTTCCTAGTTTTGATCTCCAAAAGTGACCCCTGTACTACAAAATTTATTTACGTAATACGTCCGTGTTTGGGACACAAAATCCGTATGTGTACCAAATATCAACAGAATCGATTTAGATCCAGAGGACACTGGCTGTGACAGACGGAGAGACAGAAATCTGACACCAGTCTTGACAGCACTGAGTTTCCTCCAGGTGAGACTGGGAGCTAACCCCCTACAAAGTTTGGCAAGGGCTAGGCAGATTGTTTGTTCTAAGAGGCGTAGCACTGAGTACAGCGCAGCGTTTCATGCTCTTTGTTTATCAGAATATTATTATTATTAAGGAGCCATCTACACAGCATCCAAACGAATTATAACGTTGTCTTACCAACCTGAATCACAACAATTCACCCTTAGGAATACTACATATTTCAGTTCCATCATTCACCCACAGATGTCGCTTATTTTAAGAATTATACGGGTCTCACATAGATGGCGTTGTAGCAAAACGATCTGAGTCCACCATACCTGACATACTATGGTAGGTACACTATGGTAGGCGCCAGACAAACATCAATAAAGTACGGCAAACGACAGTGTACTTTTTACGTAGATAACTTCTTTACAAAATTCGTAAAGGATCAAGATAGAAGTCGATTTAGGCCAGTTGTATTTCTGTTATTGCATATACCAAATCAATAAATGACATACATTTATTATTTGTCTGATTATCAATATCTATCTACACTAATATTATAAAGAGGAAAACTTTGTTTGTTTGTCTACACTATCTACACTATCTACACTAATATTATAAAGAGGAAAACTTGTTTGTTTGTTTGATTGTAATGAATAGGCTCAAAAACTACGGGACCGATTTTAAAAATTCTTTCACCATTCGAAAGCTACATTATCCACGAGTAACATAGGCTATATTTTATTTTGGAAAAAAATAGGGTTCCGAAAAAACCCAAATATCTTAATATTTGGGTTTTTCGGACACAAGGTGTAAAAATCAACCAGAAAAGTTACTTATTTTGCGTACGCTGCCTAAACTATAAAAGATAGAACCATACATTGTTCTAATTAATTGTAGATCTTATAAATATCTACAAAAAAATCCGCGACACACTATACCTATCTATGTCCAGTCAGGCACAACAACCATTTTTTTATTTAAAAATCTTGATTTTTTTTGAACCACATTTAAACGCGTTTATTTTACTCATGCTATTAATCTTTATCTACACTAATATTATAAAGAGGAAAACTTTGTTTGTTTGTTTGTTTGTTTGATTGTAATGAATAGGCTCAAAAACTACAGGACCGATTTCAAAAATTCTTTCACCATTCGAAAGCTACATTATCCACGAGTAAAATTCAGTATATTTTGTTACCTGAAAATAATTTAACGTCAAATGTTGTTTAAAGAGAAGCTCTACAATAATCGCTTTAGTTATCTATCCTAAAACAAAGGGTTGCACTCCGGGACTGCCGGCAGAAGTGAAAACTTAGTATTAATTACATTTAAATATTTTCATCATTTACAACTTTAAAATCCACAGAAAGACAATCTGTGCAGCCTGCGGATAATGACTGCGTCGTCGATGTTAGTGTCGGTGTCTGAATTGACCTGGGAATCATTTTGCTGACCGTGTCTTTCCTGGGTAGGCTTTTTGCAGCGGTAACCGACATCCACGCGGGCGGAGCCGCGGACGACCGCTATTATTTATGTTTCTTTTTTTAAATGTGTGAGAAAGATTAAGAATGACATTCATAATCTCTGATATTATATTCGTACTATTTCATTAAGTAAGTTATCCTACTCCTGCTATATATTATTTAATATAATAAATGCGAAAGTTTGTGAGTGAGTTTGTATGTATGTTTGTTACTCAATCACGTCAAAACGGCTGAAAGGATCTGGGTGTTTGGAACAGGGATAGATTATGGTCTGAAATAACACATAGGCTATTTTTATCCCACGGGAACGCGTACGAAGTCGCGGGCAGAAGCTAGTAATATTATAAAGCAGAAGAGTTTGTTTGTTTGTTTGGTTGAACGCGCTAGTCTCAGGAACTACTGGTCCAATTTGAAAAATTCTTTTAATGATAGATAGCCCATTTATCGAGGACGCTAAGACAAACAGGAGCGGAGCAATAATCGAAAATGTGATGCAGACGAAGTTGCGCGGGTCAGCTAGTCAGAAATAAAACGGGCGATATTGCATTTTAATCTCAAACTCAACTCTACAATTTTCCTGAAAAAAAATATTACAACTTACATAACTAGATTCGATAAACGTGATATTTGAAGAGAATTGATTTGGCTCGCAAGGTTGTCAACATGTGGGAGTGAACACAGTAGTCATGGTGCCGATAGTCGTGACGGCCAGTGGCATAATTGCCAAGAGCCTCGACCTCAAGAGGCTCTCGTTGGGCAGCTGGATCAAGGGCTTGATCCAGAAAGCAGTACTCCTGGACACGGCGCGTTTAGTGAGGAGGTTCCTCTCTCGGGAGCCCTGACCACCGGTAGTTTGGACCCTGTTCCCGATGCCAGTGGGCTACTATTTGTTGAATTTGTTCGAAAGAGTAACCGCGTCCCTGGAACGCCAAGGGCATAATGCCCCTGCTACACGCTCCGTCTTGCCTGAGACCGTGCCTGCACAAACCAGTTTTGCGCAGGTTAGTGCGTACGTGTGGACGCAAAGACAGAAGCTCATGCAGCCTAAAATCACATTTTGGAAAGACATCTCTAAAGGCATGTTCGCAGGCAATGCAGCCGTATAGCCGAGGCATTAGGAGGAACATGTCCATGTTCCTCCTAATGCATCGGCTACTACAACTCGGGTTTTAGTCTGTAAAACTCTGACACTCCCTTCCGCTCTCAGAGCAGTTATTTGATAATTTCCCATCCTAGAATAAAGAACCTACATTGTTGCTGTCATTCATCAATTAAACCAATAGCCTTATAAGGTTGTTTTTTTTTTGTAAGCACATTGGTGAATAATTGTTTAAGCGCCATTGCGGCACAACAACATGAATAAAAATCTCCCAAACCCCCAACTAATCTGGCGTTTACCTTACCTTCACAGAAACCTTGGAATTAAATCAATTATAAATAACAGCAAATATCTTTCCTCGAAACCAGAACCATAAGGGAAAAAACAAATATTTGTGTCAAAATTCGATGTAAGACTCCATGATAATTTTCCTATAAATTTCACTGTACTTTTTCTTGCATTTATCGTAATCGTACAAAAACATACAAGACCCCAACTGTGGAATTTGTTCGAGTTTCAGAATCTGTTCGAGTTCCGTAATTTGTTCGAAAGAATGGCTACTTCCCGTTTCGTCACATTCCCAATATGTCACTATGTCAAATGTTTTCAAAACAACTGAACGTGAGTGGCGTTTGGTCACGATTTTGATCTTCATACATTCTTTTCCAGTCCATGCGGAAATGCCTTTGACATAGTCATTAGACGGTGTCGAAGGCTTTCTCGTAGTCCACATACGCTAGGCACAAAGGCTGATTATATTCCTTGGTCTATTGGATTATTTGCCTGAGGGTGGTTTGCTGGGGTTTCGTTATGTACCGTGTGATAATTATATCCACAGATGTAAACAACCACTTATTCTATTAAAAACATTGTGTTTTATCACCATGTACCGTAAAACTTACGTATCGTTGTGCTGTGAAAATGTAATTTATTTTACAAATACGCTAGTGATTGACTAAATCGGAAAGTTATAAATCTTCCATTTATTATTGGCAAAATAAATGGCCAGCGCACTCCACCGATTAATTATTAACCTAAAATTTAAGTAACTCACTTTTCGAAAGTTTGTTACGCATTTCTCTATTACGCTATAAATAATTAAAATTAGTAATAAAAAAACATTAAACAAACTGACAAATTGAAAATCAACTTTAGAGCAAGATTTCATTCGTCAATGGACATTGTTGTCGATAGCCTACGTACGTGCATCTGCAAAAGTACATCATTAACTCGTCGCAAAAGCAGTGGCCGTATTGCACGTTGCATCTGCTTAATGAAGTATCGTTTTTTTTTATTTTTACATTGCTTTCCAGAGACTTAGTGACAGACTTAGGTAGTGGTTATAGAGCAATGTTTTAATTGCAGAAATAGTACAGTCGTTGTGATATTTGAAAACAAGAATACAAAAAAAAGTAAGAGCAAGAAATATTTTACGATTTGTTGTATTTCATGATTTTTGGTAAAAAATACTTGTATTTAAATATGTTAAGTGATTACATGATTTACAAAGTTTTAGTTTAGGTTGCGGTTTTTACAAAAAACCATTGAACAACACGGCATTCTTATATTATTATATATCAACGTGGCATTCTTATATATCAACGTGGCCGATTGTCGAAAGCACGCTTAGGGTAGTTCTGTGGTGAACTGTTGGGCAGTAGTGATTCAACGGATTAGATTTCCCGGGAGAAGTCTTGCTCCTCAACACTTTAGGATAAAGTGTCTCTTTGTTCATTTGACGCAAGTGGCAGACGTTCATGAGGTCCTATTTACTAAAAAATAACGAGTTCAGATAATAAAATCACGAAATAAAATAAAGCCCACAAAATCAGCAAAGTGATAATGAAAACACTTATCACGTGAACGCAGCCGCGGGCGGAAGCTACTAAGTAGATATTACATGAACGGTGGAATTTCTGTTTACTTCTGACTGTACTTTCAAAACAAAATGATGACCAAACGGGAATTAATACAGGCATTCTGGCATTCTTAAATGGTGAAAAATCGGGAAAGAATTTATGAAGATCAAAATCGTGACCAAACGCGACTCGCGTTAAGTTGTTTTGAAAAGTTTTGACATAGTGAAATATCGGGAATGTGACTTATAGGGAAGTAGCCGAAAGAATCACCGTGACACTGGAACGCAAAAGGCATTTACAGGAGCACGACGGATGAGTTTTAGGCAGTGATAGTCTGACACTCCTGAGAGGTGTTTTTTGATGATTTCCCATTCTTAAAAAAAACTATTTACCATTTACATTTCCCATGAGAAATAAAGGGGTCAGGCATTCTTCTTCGATTTTAAGGATTGACAGCCCATTTTGCGATCACCTCACTTACATTTTCATGGCGAGTAGTTTACAGCCGATCAATTCGGACAACATTATCACCGTGGGCAAAGACTATTAAACCACTTGACTGCGCATACAGTGCCCCGAGTTTTTGCTCAGATGTTAGGCAGTAGGCACTAGTAACCATTTTAGTTGTGACCAATTGTTAGACCTGTGGGCATGCTAAGTTTTTACAAATCGTTTTAATTTTTATGCAATTTATAACGCATAAAAATGCCTTCATACCCGGTGAATTTGTGTGGGAAACATTCCTAGACCTTTTGTTACAAAAATGATGGCATAACTTTTCGTCGAAGAGTAAAGACTACGCAAAATATTTTTGATTTGAATCAGATGATGAGCCACTGCAGGGGTCTATATAAAATGGTGGTTAGGTGAACGAGCACACTGTGAGAAGCGCGCGTTGATGTCTTTTGGAAAAGTCTCTTTCTTTCATTAGGAAATACTTATATTTTTATCCCTTTCTTCCCCTTTGTATTTTTATCGTAAAAATCTGTGCTGTTACGTTTAATGATTGAAGTCGATTTATCGATGATCATAAAATTACAACTAATACAATTTTTAATCAATTCACATACTTACATTAAACACGTAACTACTTTTAAACGACTTTAAAAATAGGAGGAGGGTCTCAGATTTTTCATCTGTGTGTTTGACATACATGTTTTCATTTTAGATTTTCGAAGATTTCAGAATTAAAATAAAAGTGGAAAGATGAGGTTAATTGGGAAACTTTGTTTAAACTAGATATAGCGCTGTTTGTTTGGATTGAGTATTTTTTTAATGTTAAAATCCATTTTATCGATATCGACTATTTTCCTTTAATCAAGTAGTGCCACCACTAACCATAGGCTACCTATGCAACTTGACCTTGAACGGACCAATTGCAGCCGCGCGTTGTTCCTCGTCCCCCGGCCCGCTGCAGTGAGCCGCGTACTTAGAAGAAATCGGCCTATACGCTCTCTAGTGGATAAAAAAGGGGGGGTGGGTAGTATATAAATACTCTATGACCGTGGGTGACGTGAGCATGAAGTGAACTGTTCAAAAAAATTCAAAAGTCATTTATTCAACTGCTGAAGGGCGTTATTTACGACGTCAAGACTTGTGGCACGTCTATCTCTTAAAAATTATAGAAATATCTTCAGCAAATAACACCATTTGAGGTTGTCCTTTTGTCATACCTTGCGCGTGTGCGCATATTTCTCCGCTTGTAGGTGCGTGATCTGCATGAACGCGCATTTCTGTGTTTTAGACTATGCGTGTTTTCTAAACAAACGGAGATACTTACAAGCAACGTTAGAACACGCATCACGCGCTACGCTGCGTGGTCCCGTGGTGACAGATGGAAAATTCCGTCTCGGTGTACGTAAGCTTCAACTCGACAAAACGTACTGAGTAGCAATTTTTTTTCGCAATTTCAGAGTTGGTTATGTGGTGAAAAATGTTCATAACTATGAGTACAATGAACACTAAAGAGGTATTGCGTTTATTCTGTTACAAGTTATATAAGGCAGTGTGATTAAATTGAGAAATGTATTTTTACTTACAACAGCTTGACTTGAACCAAAACTGTGGTTGACGAATAAGATTATTGACTGTATCATAATTATGTTTATAACAAAGTAAGTATTCAGTCGTTGAATTTTCTTGTTTGGTGTAATGTGAGAAAACCATTTCCTGGAAACAAAAGCAGTGTTACGTTCTGATTGATATTTACGAGAGTAATACTCTCATCCCAAGAGTTCCGTATCTTGCGAAATTCACGACTTTTTGTAGGTTTTGCGAATGTCGAAATATGCGTATCGTGAAACCTTGGTACGCAAGCCCGTCCAGCGGTTCCACCCGCCGTTTTTAGATTTTTATTTTTGATCAACTCCTAAGGGTAAAATAAATATCACTACATCGTTATTTTTCTTTCATACAAACCTTGTTCTGACGAAAAAACACAAAAAAAAATGTGCTGTCATTTTGAAGTTATACGTTCCAGCGTTTCACTTTCACTTATATAGAAGACAGATAAATAAAGATTTGTCTTTATTATAGTTTAGTGTTTAAGCTTTTTAGTCAATTAATGCCTTTCACTCAGATTTCCCACCCGAGGGTCAGACTGTTATTGACTAAAACCCATCCGTGTTCCTAATGCCCTTCGCGTTTTAGGGTCGCGGTGAATATTTCGAACAAATTCCGCAATCCTGGCAGGTACTGGCCTTAGCGGGCCCTGTCGGGCCTGTCCACCATGCTGATATTCCTTGAAGTGCGTTTGGAATAAAGCGCGCGATCGCGCGTCGGCCCGGTCTCCGGTTTTCACTCTACATGTATTGAACCCTATAAACACGAATTGACTGAGCCTTAATTATAAAAACATTAATTTAATATAAAAGAACACATTCAAGTCTTTCGATCATTGTAGTTCTTTCGGTTGCTTATAAACGAAGCCAATTAATTTTGTACTTATTATATTTGTACAGTATCAATGAAAAATCTGTTGTTTTCTTGTGCGGGATTCTGTGTCTTGACTGTTGCGTCAGGCTTTTGGGATGAAACATCGTCAACATTACCTCCAAACCATGACTTTGATAAAACACCACGGCAAAGTTTCTTCAGATGGCAGGAAGCTCGCAACACGCAGTTGCGTTTCTTTTTCTGGTCGTGGGATTGGAAACAAATGGCGTATAATAGAAGAACTATTGTCGTTGTTGGAATATCTATTGGTGAGTATTAATGTGTAATTATTTTAAACTGTGTTCTGTCCGCAGTTTTGCCCAAAATCAGTGTTTCTTAAATTGTCCTAGATTTAGTGATAAGATTGGTTTCCCTTAATGGAAAAAAGCCGTGCACTTCCTTCCGCACAGCTCCGTAGAGCTCGTCCTAGACTTGCCACTCTCCAGCCGTTTTCGCCGCTATTTTGAGTTTTATCAAAATTGCGGCAATTTAAATTCCGGGAGTATGTTCCCTTCCCGCGGGCGAAGCCGCTGGCAGTAGCTAGTAGATATAATCTATAATCTATACTATATATAATATTATAAAGCAGAAGAGTTTGTTTGTTTGTTTGGTTGAACGCGCTAATCTCAGGAACTACTGGTCCGATTTGAAAAATTCTTTCAGTGTTAGATAGCCCATTTATCGAGGAAGGCTATAGGCTATATATCATCACGCTAAGACCAATAGGAGCGGAGCCGTAATGAAAAATGTTACGCAGACGACGTTGCACGGGTCAGCTAGTGAATCATAATTAAATAGAAGTAAGGCTATACGCGCACGTCGTACGCGGAGGCGGCCGACGTTATGACACGCGGGGTTGCGATAGTCGTGGAGAGGATCCGGCAACTGGGTCTCAAGGTGGCGCTGCACAAGTCCGAGGCCATGTGTTTACATGGCCGAGGCAATGCGCCACCGTCGGGATCCTTGCTGACGGTAGGAGGGGTTTCAATCGGCGTCGAATCGACGCTGAAATACCTGGGGCTCGTCCTAGACAGCCGATGGAACTTCGTGGAGCATTTCCGACGTTTGGTCCCCAAACTGGAGCGGGCCGGGGCTAATTTCAGGCAGCTCCTGCCCAACTTGAGGGGACCGAACGCCTCCTGCCGTAGGCTATACGCGGGGGTCGTGCGGTCCATGGCCTTTTACGGGGCCCCAGTGTGGGCGCGTTCATTGAGGCAGCGTGCTGCGAACCACTTGAACGCGCCCAAAAAGGTGGTGGCTCTCAGGATGACCCGAGGGTACCGCACGATCTCGCGCGAAGCGGCGGGTCTCCTTGCCGGATTTCCGCCATGGGATCTGGAGGCGGAGGTACTAAGCCGGGGGGAAACTCCGCTGACGTGGCAAATTGTCGCGCAGCGGACGGACTTCCGGCGCGATCTCATGGCGTCATGGAGACGACGACTATCGCAACCCAGCGCAGGGCACGCCACGATAGTGGCGATAAGTCCTCTCTTTGAGGAGTGGCTTGAGAGGCGCCACGGCGTCCACACCTTCCGCCTGACGCAGGTCCTCGCTGGACATGGCTGTTTCGGGAGGTTCCTGCACCGAATCGGGCGGGAGGAAACGCCCGGGTGTCACTACTGCGGGTATCGTCCGGAGGACACGGTGGAGCACACTGTGAAGGTGTGCCCCGCTTGGGCGGCGCACCGCCGTGTCCTCGAAGCGGCGATCGGCGGCGACCTCTCGCGTCCGGCCCTGGTCCAAGCCATGGTCCGGAGCGAGACGGAATGGGACGCCGTCGCCTCCTTCTGCGAAGCAGTCATGCTAGCGAAGGAGGTGGCGGAGAGGGAGAGGAGACCCTCTCGTCCCGGCCGCCGTGGTAGACGCCGCGGGGTTCGGGGGCCACCTGGTGACCTCCGGCCACCGTAGGCGCGGGCCTGTGGACGGTGAGCTATGGGTGGCTCGCCGTCCGTCCGTCTAGTGACGACAGGCCGTGTCGACGGCGCGTAAGTGTTCCACGCGCGCCTCAAAGAGAGTCAGCACACAGAGGGGCCCGAAAGGGCCGACGCCTGCCGGAGTCGCGGGATTATTCGCAAGAGACACCGTGGCTCCGGAACACAAAGGGCAATAAAGGAACATGGATGGGTTTTAGTCAGTAGAAGTCTGAAACTCCCTCCCGCTACCACCCAGAGCGGGAGGAGTCATTGGATGATTTCCCATCCCTAAAAAAAAAAAGGCTATACATGCACTGGTGACTTATTGTCCGTGTGAAGTGCAACAGAGTGAGGTATACAGTCACGAAAACGGAACCCTTATAGATTCGTCACGTCTGTCTGTCTGTCCGTCCGTATGTCACAGCCACTTTTATGATGGAAGTTTTTAGGCCATCGTGCCAGACCCTGTCGAAGGCCTTCGAGATGTCTAGGGAGACCGCAAGTGCTTCCCCGTGCCTCTCAATGCCCTCGCTCCAGACTCCGGCGGAAGCCGTATTGTCGGTCGGTAAGGAAATCGTTCGCTTCTAGGTATGCCTGGAGCTTACGATTCAGTACCCGTTCCATACTCTAACAGAGTATTGACGTTACTGAGATGGGTCTATAATTTGACGGATCAGCTCGACTACCCTTCTTGGGCACGGGTTGCACGTTAGCTTGCTTCCAAGCCTACGGCACTTTCCTAGCCTCAACGAAAGGCGAAATAGGTGCGTCAAGATCGGAGACAGCTCAGGCGCACGTCTTCAGTACATTATTGCTGGAATCCCTTGTTAACGTCTAGGTTACGCAGTACCCTAAGTATGTCCTTCTGATGAATGCTTATGTTCAACATACACGCATCCAACAGGATACCGTGTAGAAAGAGAGTTGTCTTTACAGTGTCAGACTGATTTACAAATGGTTTAACTACTATTCAACTTTTCAGATTTTTTGTGTATCGGCACTGGTACGATACTGAATAGAAGAACCGTCCTCACTGCTGCCAATCTAATTGATCCCTGGTTTAATAGACAAAGGGATCTACGGATCTGGGCATTGGGTAATAAGGGATATCATACTACACCTTATAGATATAGAGTTTGGAGAACCACAAGGGTGTTTCCGAAGAGTTTGAATATGGAGCACTGGCACGGGGCAAGAGGAATCCATTCACCTCGACACGACTTATGTGTAATACATACTTTAGACCAGATGTTTGTTTTGAATTATATTTCTTATTATGGCATGTATCCAGTTAGAAGTCATTTAATACCCAAGCACAATACACTTACGACAGATTTATGGTTTTCGGGTTCTGGTTATGAATATCTTCAGCATATCAAAGAAAATTATAAAATATTTATCACTAAACAGTTTAAAGAGAATATTGTGGATTGTTCGAAGTACTTGCCTAAGTATTGGGGTAAATTTATATGTTTAATAAATGCAAAAGGTTTAGCCGGATTACAGAATGGTTGTGGGTTACATACCCAGGACCGTGATCGAGACTATTTAGCAGGGCTAGGTTGTTTTGAAATAAGATACAATGAAGAGAGGATATTTGTGTTTACAGATCTTCGCTATTATATTGATTGGATAGTTCTAATGGCTCATATAAGACCTGGTGAGTATTATGAATATGCTTATCCTCAATGGGGTATAAAAATTGGCTATATATATAATACTATGAGTGGTAACGACCCTAATATACCTCAATGGCAAGTCAGGGATGATTTGTACCCTATGGGCAAAAAATAAATACTTTTTTTTTTTTTTTTATACAATACGGGGAAACTCTTGGCCCAAATCTCACCTGATGGAAAGTGATGATTAGGCCGAAGATGGAAGCGAGTTTCACCTTCCCCTTCCCCTTTTACCGAGGTAATTTTGTTTGTAAAAAAACCGATTATTTTTAAGGTTCCCTATTACTAAGTCTTTGCTTTCCGTCGGTCCGTCCGTCTATCTGTTGGCTGAATCCCAACAACTTTAGTAGGTAGACAGTTGAAAAAAGGATGTTCAGAGAAAAAGGTGAAAGGTGGAAAGTGGATCTCTTAGTTCCTGCCGGGGTTGCGGAATTTTTTCGAAAGAGTCACCGCGGCCCTGGAACGCAAAGGGCATTAGGAGGAACACGGATGGGTTTTAGTCAGTAGGAGTCTGACACTCCCTCCTGCTTTACCCAGAGCGGGAGGAGTCATTTGATGATTTCCCATCCTTAAAAAAAAAGTGGATCTCTTAGTTGACTATATTAGCGTAGCTGTTACTGTCAAAATGATTTAATAGTTATTTTACAAATAATGTTGCCTCGGGTAAATAACTTGACAACTCGACTCGCTTGATTTTTACTGTTTAAGCTCAGACGCTTACATGCTACATTAGCTATATTTAAATTTATTTAAAAAAAAAAAAAAATCGGCCAAGTGCGAGTCAGACACACACGAAGGGTTCCGCACCTAAGCTTTAATTTTATTATTTGTTATTATAGCGGTAATAGAAATACTCATTCTGTGAAAATTTCAACTATCTACCTATTATTATTATGTATAAACAGACTGACGGACGGACGCGGGACGGTTGAATGGACAGCGGAAGCTATTAATAGGGATCCGTTACCCTTTGGGTGTTATTCCGAGATTATTTTTAGGGTGCGGAACCCTAAAAATCATCTCAGAATAAGCATTAGTTTTGTAGAAATTGCCGGCATTACTAATTTTACATCTTTACATTTTAACTTTATTTATTATTATCTGTAATTATGCGCTATAATCAGAATTACAGAGAAATTTACATCTTTAGTTATACTCTTGTTAGTTTTTCAAAGCCGATTTTGAGAAATCAAGATATCGAGTTATTGACGGCCAAAAACTAAAAAAAAATAGTTGACATTTTAAATGTGCACATTAGAGATTGTCGCTATTAATTATCCCCAACCAAAGTTGTAAACTGTGTATGTAAATGTATCATTGATATTATAACAAAAGTAATTGTAGCAATTATTTTTTATTTAATCATTTATTCATAAACAATTTTGAACTAAAAAAAATGTGTTAATAACAAAACATTTCTTTTGTAAGAAGTCAGTCAGTGATGATGAGATATTAGATAGAACATAAATATTGTTTTGTACAAGTCTCAATAAGAAAGATTCGTGACTCTATTTATTGAATTATTATGGTGTTTTAATTAATTTACTGTGTGTTGTTGTTTGATAATAATTTAAAATGGAGCACAAAGAAAAGTTAGTAATAAGTTAACCTTAGGTACCTACATTAAGTACCTACCTAGTTTGTATTTTTGATATATTGTAAAACGTTTACCATTTACATAAAAACATAATATTATAAAAAAAGAAACAATTTGAAAGATAACTACATTAATGGCCAAAAAATTCAATCTAATTAAACTTCAAATTAATATAGTTAAAATTATCTCGTTTGCATAATGATGATAGAGGAATGGATAAAGAATTTTCTAAAGCAAAACAAAACCGGTCCAGTGTGAGTCAGAGTCACGTGCACGGGTATTATTTCGAATGTTTTTTTTTACATCATGATACGTAAATTTTAAAATCATAGACTTTTCATAGGTTTTCCCTACCTTTCGGTAAAGACCTGCTTGATTTGAACTATCTTACTTTTTTTCAAAATTTTGGCCTCATTTGTTTCGGAGATAAATGCTCTTTATTAACTTCGGAATGATAAATAAAAAAAATATTGACCCTGACGATAAGCCCTTTGAAATGATATGTCACACGGGACAGTTGAAAAAACTTTTAAAATCTAATTTTTCCCCAAAAACTCACCTCATTTTAATAAAATATTTTCTTTTATTACGCGTCCGCGTTTGGGCTACAGAAAATTAAATGTATCCCAAATTTCAAGTGAATCGGTCCAGAAGATTCGGAGAAAATCAGCTGGGACAGACAGACAGACTGACAAATCGACGGATATACTGATAACCGAGTTATTCTATAAGGGTTAATTTTGTCTCTACAGCGGTTTGGAACTAATTGTTCAAATAACTATTTTGCTAAGATCGAATATCGACAAATTATGTATATTTTAAGAAATTTCATAGTAACATAAAATCTGTCATTGATATTCTCTGCATCATTTGACCCAGACTTAAACTATAATAATAAATAATTTAGATAAGTTCATTTAATATTGTCGAGTTGTTGAGCTTCTAAGTAGATCAGAGTTGAGCTACTCGATTACTGACAAAGGTTCACTCAAATCTGTGTGGTTCTTTCTTCTAAAGACCACCTCAGACACTAATCTACATGGTGCTTAAATTAAGTATTAGTATACAGGGTTATTTGTAAAACACCGACAACCTCTCAGGACTATGTTTCTAATATCATAACCAACAACTTTTGTTATATAACTTTTAAAAATTCATCATGTTTTAGTTGTATAATTATATTTGTTGTTCTTGATGAACTAAAATATGATGAAGTTTAAAATGTCAAAGAATAGAATACTCTTTATTATGTACTTACATCATATAAATGCGCGGCCTTATCGCTAAGATCGATCTTTGCAAGACAACCTTTGGATGGATTTTAAAGAAAAAGGAAATATAGTACGGTAGGTGGTCTTACAACACGCAACCCCGCATCAACACGTTCCAGGTGTTGATGGGGCTGCCGCGTTTTACTAGCGCGTCTGGCATGTTTGCCGACGCGAACATCGATAGTTTTTCGGCCATTATGCGCAAGAGATGCGCAGCTCTGTTGCGCCGTGTTCGCGCCAGCCCCAACACCATCCTTAGAACGTCGGCTGATAGGTGGGACTCTCCGATCTTGGGGCGGTGGATGCGCGCAGTCAAGTAGACATTCCCCAGGATCGGCGTGTCTCACGCAGCTTAAAATAATGAATTTAGAATATATTACTAACACTAGTTTATAAGTTTGTATTGTTACTAACAAATTATGGAATGATATTCTGAAATAAATGTTTTTTTTTTTTCATTTAATTGTACGATTTATATAAATATAATTATTCATTGTTTTTTTTATTTTTGTTTGTATTACAAAAATAAAACGGAAACCTCTCAGGACTATGTTAGAAACATAGTCCTGAGAGTTTGTCGGTGTTTTCCAAATAACCCTGTATAAATTAAGTAAGACTGTAATTTATTTAGGTCGTTATTTTTAAGAATTGATTTGGCAGTTTGGTACAATATGCGGCCTACCCAAATGTCCTTAATTTGGTATTGTTCGACAGATCTTTGAGCTCCTCAAATTGCTGAGTTGAGCTTCACTATAACTGAAAAATGCTTGCACTGTCTGGACAGGACCAATCAAACTTGCGTGGTAGTTTCCTCAGAAGGCTACCTCAGCTGTTAATCTACATGGTTTTCACATATTATTGACTATTAATAATTGTATGGACTCCAAAAGAGACTATGACCTGTGAGTTTGTTTTGGTGTTTCTTTTCATGGTAGTTAGTTAGGAAACATCAGCCTCATCCAGAATAATATGACCAAAAATATTGATGTGTAAAAGAGTTATTAAAGAAGAATAAAGCTTTTTTTTGTATAAAATAATTATTTTTTATTGTCCTACCCAGACCTTTTACACTAAAAGAACTGATAGATTTAAATGTTTAACTAGCTATCTGGTTTTAATGTGCTATTCAGATATCTTTAACCATATCCAAAAGTTAAATTTATTTATGGGATTGGCTATGAGGCATTCTAGTACCTAAAACATTATAATTATTTGATAAGCTTAGCCCTTAGCAAACATGGTACACAGCCTAGGTCTACGACGACTCTGAACAAAGCCGTTCTTAACAGCTTGTGCACTGTCATAGCCTGACATAATCTGGGTGGTAACACGTAACTCAACTTTACCTTGACCATGTTATATCAGCTACCATCCAGTTCCTACCTTTCGTCGTGCACGGTCAACTGCCACAGGGACTTCACGCGAACTATCGTTTATGTCGAATTGTACCTATTTGATCTGTAAACGAGTCAAATCGCCACCGTCGTTGTGTTAGCAGATGAAACTGACTAGGGATGGCATCCAACTGAGGCGGCGTGGTGGATTTCACTTATTTGAGATCTTGCATTGGTCTTATAGCAGTTCTATGCGGGTTGTTTGGCATTGAGATCGTCCACTCATAATAACGGAGTACGAAATGTAATTGTAGCCGCTTGATCTACAGGCAACTGGCGGCAGGTGACGAGGGTGGCGCGGGCTTGGGTGCGGCTGGGGCCAGTGGGGCTACGGCCGCTGGGAATGGCGCTGTCAGGCTGAATGTGTAAAATAGAAGAGCGGAGCGGAACTGTGCCAATATTAACCAATGGATTTGCTTAAAATCCCCGCTCCGCTTAAGTCGAGAAGGATTTGCGAAATAGTAACAAAAACATTCAAAGCCGGGAAGTGAAGAGAGGAAGCGGAGCTGGTAATTTCGCGTATAAGTCTAAGAACTGATCTCCTGAAGCGGTTCACCGCCGGTGCAGTCCGCACTTTCGCTCCACACTACCTTGCTCCGCGGCGATGGACCTATACACTCAACAACTCAGTTCTGTATTACTCTCTCGCATCAATGGCCAAGCAGCCTAATGGGGTTAGCCATTAGAGTCTGTCCAGACGGGGGGAGCGTTTTACGCGTTTTTAATTTATGTTAGGCTCAACGCGCGAGAGCAACTTGACAGGGTACGCACGTACGCACGAGTGTCTAAGCATTGTGAGTACCCACCAAATATCAGATCAGGTTCAAGAGGTTTTGAAGCAGCCGTAGTAGATGGCCGGGTGCCGAAACTCTCCGCTCAGATCACAGCTTAATGTACTTCCCAGCGGTGGCACTGTGCTCCAATCCAACTATGGTAGATCGAAATGTTAGTGACTAGTGTACCTCTATATTCAGTAGATTGCTAAGACAATCGCGGCATTAGTGGCGTTTGAGGTCCTAAAGTACACCTTCACAATAAAACTTCAACGTATGTGTCATCATTTAGTCATGAGCACGGCAATCGCACTATTTCTACAGTCTATGATACTCCGATTGGCTAAATTGTGATTGCAGCGGCCTACTGAGCTCCAACAGCGTACCTACCCAATACCCGCGACTTTGTGCGCGCATATCCCACTTTCTCCCGTAAGGCATTTCAGGAAATCCTCCCCAAGGAACATGCATGCCTTTCAGCTTTCTACGTCCCCGTTTTGGGGGCCGAGTCACCCGCGTCCGTAGGAGAATACCCTTCAGCGAATCCCTACACGTGGTCCCCGGGTGGTGCTAAACAGGTGAAACTATAACTGCCTCCGTGGTCTAGTGGTTAAACCACCTGATTCAGACCCAGAGGTCCCGGGTTCGATTCCCAGCGGGGGCAAATTTTTTGCTCGGTTGCTTGTTCTAGGTCCGCCTGGCAAGCTACCACCATTATGTCTAAGTCTGTCGCCATAACAACAATTTTAACAGCATTGTTGTGTTCCGGCAGTTAGAGGTATGATAGCCAGTTCCTCTGTGTAAGAGGATTCCGGGTGAAACTCGTATCCATCTTCGGCCTAATCATCACTTTCCATCAGGTGAGATTTGGACCAAGAGTTTCACCGTTTTGCATAAAAAAAAAAACGTCCGGGAGTTTCTGGTATGCGTTGTCTGTCAGTTACTCACTCAGTCATTCAATATCTCAGTAACGGAAGTATTTTATATATTACTAGCTTTTGCCCGCGACTTCGTCCGCGTATATGTCGAAAAGTAAAAATGATGAAGCGACATAATTTTTTACTTTTCGACATACACGCGACACACACATAGCGACGTAAGATTGATACGATAAGATATACAAACAGTCAATATCTGGCATTGCTTGACCCCTCTCAGAATTAGGAATTTGGAAGACTGTAATGCAAGGCACTGGCTGTATTATCTCTACTGTTCAAAATGCCGTCCAGCCCTAGTAATTTTTCGTAATGACAAACTTCTGTGCATACTGTTGAAGAAAGTTGGTAGGTTTAATAACACGCGATAGAGCTACATATAGTTGGCCATGGTTATACCAACCCGAGTAGAACTCTATCCCCGCAACGGATAGAGTAGAGAAGATTAGAGACTGCGTCATCCGCATTTAGACTCCCATTCGGTCTGTTGCTCGTAAGTGTTCTGGCTAAGTTAGCCAGCCTATCTCCGCCCAAATGCACAAAGGTCTTCCGGCTGATCCAATGGTTTTGCGCTGCGACATCACCGTTCCACGACTTGTTCTCGTCAGGAAGACAGTAACGGCCTCATTTTCAGGAAGTCGGTGACTGATTTCTCGGCGTCAAAGTAACCTCTGCAAATTGGGCTGTCTATGGAAGGCAACGTCCCGTGATACCTATTATTATTCGAAAGGTATTTCTACTTAGGCTAATACGTCGTTTAGTTAGTCGCATGTATAGGCTTGACGTTACCATTTTGCCATAACCAATACTTCTAATGAAGTTTAGTTGAATCTAATAACTAAAAAATATCGTTTGGTATTGTGTCATGTAGTCGAAAGTACTATTTGGATCAATAGATGGCATTGCAGGTATTACGTAGTAAATTGGTTTCATCTACATTTAAATACGTTGATTTTATCTTCTTTGGTTATCTATCTGGTTATCTATCTGGTTATTTATCTATTTTTGTCTGCAAATCAAAGTATATTTTGTACTTTGCTTTTTGACGTTGAGTTCAAAAAAGAATACCAACAAAAATAGGTTTTGTTAATATCCTACAATTATTTATCCGGAATTACAGCGCTTTGGTACTTTCACATCCACACATTTTTAAACATACAGGCAAATGAGGCCGCGGCCAAAGAAAATATTAGAGAAAGGATATAAAAAAGTAAGAAATGATTCAACAATAATAAAAAAATAGTTTCAATTACCGGGGTTCGAACTTGCACCGAACCACCAATAGGGAACATGCATCCGATTTTTTCATTTGCAAAATGAAATACGTATTAGCTCCAGTAATCAATCTTGAAATCATTTTTTTAATACCTTTATCAGCGATGAAGTTAAAAAGCTTCAAATATTACATTTAGAAAGAGAAGTTTGAAATAAACTTTCACGTGAAACTCCATGACACCTATACAGCTGCCATAGAAAACAGCGTTTTCGCGAGAAGGACAGATATATTTGTTTACAGGTGATTATATCTCGTTTGTTTTTCGAATAATTATGATTCATTTTTTAAATATTTTTTGTAATCTACTAAGCAAGGTCTAGACGAAGCAAACGTAGTTAACTGTTGAGTCATTCACTGTTTTTTTTTCTATGGGTTTTTAGCTGTCGTACATTTATTATAAAATTTGTATTATTTAACGTTTGTCGTTAGTGAATGAATGCATAATGAATACAAACTACTGTTACATATTTTTGTTATGAACTAAGCAAGTTCTAGACGATGATAGCAAAGATAGGCAAATTTTCAGGAAATATTCTTTTTTTTTCATGCCACTCATTATATTTTCTTATTTTTCTTGCTTAAGTTACTCGGGATAAAGCAACGCTTCTAACGATAACACAAAAATTGAAATCGGTTAAGCCGTTTAGAAGTTACGGTGAAATAAAGAAACTCACATACATACATACATACATGAACCCTGAAAACATAACTCCTTTTTTTGGGCAATCGTGTAAAAAGGACTGTCTTTTTCATTGATTGTTAAACGTCGTGCTTGGGCGATGCTGTGAGCACCCATAAAACGGTTGAAATACTGCGTTGCACAAGATCCCTTTTCCCAGAGGCAAAAGGATGAGCCGTTCTGCCACCAGCAGAGCAGTTTAGGAAAGAAATAACTCCACGTAATGTGAGGGATAATGTGAGTTGGGTCTCTGGCTACCTATAGCCAGAGACCCAACACTACTACATCATCTCCACCGTATCGCACGTAGTCCGTAGGACACCTAGTTTAATGCATTGGGAGCGCTGGTTAGATAGCACGGTCTTATCATTCCAGCATTATGACATCACCCTTTAGCAACGATTCTATTCGAGTTATTTTCGTGATAAGAGAAAGAGGCCAGACGGGATGAACATAATGCCTTGAAATTTGAGTAGGCATTTAAACTTTGTCATCACATCATTCTGGGTCGGATTAGCGTTACTTGTTGAACCGTTCAAACAGTAAGCCCATGGGGTTTGAGTGCTTATCCAGTTGTCGTAAAATCATCAAAGTTAATCGACTGATCACCTGTAACGTACTTAATTGTTAGGCAATTTATGACGTTATAATTGTCTACATAATACATAATTTTTACTGTCACAACAAAAACAATATTTGTTGCTATAGAAAACAATAAATAACTGTGACATATTTATAAATAAACAATTCAGCCCATATAAAAGAGTACATTTTAGTCATCTGTGCAATCTCAATTTTGCAGTAGCTCAAATTAAACGAACAGTTTCGGTTGGTTGACAGTTCAGAAGTAACAATGAAGGGTATTTTATTTTGTTTTGCGTTGAATTGTCTTCTAGTTTCGGTATCAGGCTTTTGGGATACGGCATCGACAACGCTTACAGTAATCCTGACTGACACTGGTCCACGACAAAGTTTCTTCAGGTGGCAGGAGGTCCAGCCTCATTGGAGAGCTTGGTTCTTCTGGGGATGGGACTTTGCATGGCTTAATTACAACAGAAGACTTAATACCGTTGCGGGAATATCTTATGGTGAATATTTTTATACTAGCTTCTGCCAGCGGCTTCGCCCGCGTGATCCCTAGGGAACATGTTCCCGGGATTAAAAGTAGCTTGTGTGCTATTCCAGACTATAATCTATCTTTGTTCTAAATTTCATTAAGATCCGTTAAGCCTTTCTGGCGTGATTGAGTAACAAACAACCAAACTTTCACATTTTATTTTTTTTATTTTTCATTTATTCTATTGATTGTAGCGTGATGAAAACTATAAGCGTGATGTATACTATAACCTGCTCAGGAGTATGAAAAATAATTATACCAAGTTTCGTTAAAATCCGTCGAGTAGTTTTTGTTTCTATAACGGTTATACAGACAGACAGACAGACAGACAGACAGACACACAAAAATTTTACTGATTGCATTTTTGGCATCAGTATCGATCCCTAATCAACCCCTGATAGTTATTTTGGAAAAATATTTCATGTACAGAATTGACCTCTCTACAGATTTATTATAAGTATAGATAGATAGATAGAAGATAGAAGATATAGATAGAATAGATGAGTACTAGTTTTTGCGAGCGACTTTGCACGCACATATTCCGTTTTTCCTCTCTCAGTACTCCCGTACACTACCCAAGGAACCTACATGCCAAATTTCAGCTTCCTAAGACCAGTAATTTTAGCTGTGCGGTGTTTGTCAGTCACTCAGTATCGATAAAATTTTATAGTCAAATCAAACAAGTCAATTCTTCCCAATCAACCTTGGTGGATGCCAAGCTACACAGCTTGGCTCATCGCCGCAAGGTTGCCTGCTTGTCGGTCTTCTACAGAATGTACTTCGGAGAGTGTGCCCAGGAACTCCACGACCTCATCCCACCAGCCCCCTTCTACCATCGGACATCCAGACGCACTGCAACTTGCCATCCCTACCTTATTGCTATTCCACCAACTCGCACTAAGCGCTTCCAAGCGTCGTTCATAATGCGCACAGCAAAGGAGTGGAACTCTTTGCCTGCGTCTGTGTTTCCGAATGCTTACAACCCTAATCTTTTCAAAGTTAGAGTGAACAGGCTACTTCTGGGTAAGCTCGCTCCATCGTAGACTTTGTCTCTGTCATCTCTGACCAAGACTAGAGTCAAGAGCAAACCCATACCAAGTAAAAAAAAAAAGAACCTGCTTGAACGATCAAGTTGACAATCTTTTAAAAAATATTGACAGATTGTTGTGGCTCAATGATATGCGTCAGTATGGTTATATCTCAGGCTACTGACGCTGAGACATCACTTGATATTAGTTTAAACGAAACACTGTTTGGCTTGTTAGTACTTATTAATTATTACGGCTCCCAGCCCGGTTCAATCACTCACTTTATAAAACCAATCTATTTTTCTCGTTCTAATTGATTTGAATCCTATTTATTCTATATTTTCTATTAAAACTTACAAAGCTTTATCAACTGGCCAAGTTATATTATAGAGATTAGTTATTGATCAAAATTTGTCATACGCAGCAAGTACGAAACGGACAAAGTAATAAACAAACCGAAAATTAAAACATTAACACTACACTCACACATTATAATGTACTCACACTTTTGCCCACGACTTTGTATGCGCATTTCCCGTGGCACTCGACTGGAAGTCTCATATATTATATACATCAAACGGTTTTCTGTTTGTAAACTGTCGTAAAAACATAGATTTGGCATGTTGGGTCCTTGGGGAGTGTAAGGGGGGCATTAAGATATTTCCTGAAATTGCTACGGAAACCGGAAAAAACGTACTGGTGTGGCGCGTACGAAGTCGCGGGCAAAAGGTAGTCTTTTTATGGATGGGAAATCATCAAATGACTCCCGCTCTGAGCGAAGTAGGGAGAAGTGTCAAACTCTTACTGACTAAATCCCATTCGGTTTCCTCCTAATGCCTTTTGCGTTCCAGAGCCGCGGTGACTCTATCGAACAAATTTCGCAGGCCCCGCAGGCCCTTCTATACTGACAGCTCTTTGAGGCACACGCGGAATACAGCACACCGTCAGCCCGGGCCTGGTTCTGATCGAACGGCGAGCCACTTAACGCTTGCCGTCCGTTCGTGCCTACGGTGACTGAGAATCGCTTTGGGACGTCCTGGGCGTGAGGTTTCTCTCTCTCTGTATGGCAAAAATAGCAATGTCAAGATTATACCAGCGTCTACATAACTTAACGAATTATCAGCCAAACCAAAATTAAACTTCCTAATAATAAACGGAATAGTTACGGGCCATTCCCGCCTAAAAATACACCTTTTTAACATAGGCGCCACAGACAGTCCAGTTTGAAGAAGTTGCTTCGACACCGAGGAATCAGTTGTCCACTACATCCTGAAAGTAAGGCAATGGCTTCCCGACGTGAATAAATTCTCGGATCGGTTATGTCGCTTCGAGAAACCTGTAAAGCACCGGAGGCTTCTGTCCATTTGGGCGGAGCTAGGCTGGCTAACTTAGCCAGGTCACCTACACAACGCACACTATGGGAGTCGAACATGGTGCGGATAATGGAATCTCTACTCTAATCGACTCTCTTTGTTGCAGGGCTAGACTTATCTTACGATTGGTTTTCCCAAGGCCAGACTTTATGCAGCTCTATCACGTGTTAACCACCCTAACGACTTTCTTTAACATCATGAGAAGCGGCATCATCAAAACGTTTCTCATTACGAAAAATCACTAGGGCCTTGCATAAAACTCTTCCATGTTCAAACCTCTAAGAGGAAAGTCAAGCAGCGCTAGATATTGACAGTTCGTATATAAAAATCTTATCTTAGCGATCTAATATCTAGTGACAACGTTTTATTTTACTTATACGCAAACGAAGTCGCGGGCAACAGCTAATTTATAATAAAAAAAACAAGGGAGGTACAAGTAAGAAACAGACCTAAATATCAAATTAAAACAGTTAATACCTTTCCTTTTGATTTTTTCAGAATTTTTATGTATCGGTACTGCTACAATACTCAATAAAAGAACCCTCATCACTGCATGCAATTTAATAGATCCATATTATAATGTCCAAAGGGATCTACGTATTTGGGCATTAGGGTCTCGTGGAGCACACAATACACCCTATAGATACAGAGTATGGAGATTCACAAGGCTGTTTCCAAAAAGTTTGAATCCAGAACATTGGCACGGACCAAGAGGCCTCTTCCAACCGAGACATGACGTTTGTGTCATCCATACCTTGGACATGATGATGACCCTTGGTTATTACGGGCGCAATGGTCACTATCCATACCGAGCTTTCTTAGTTGAAAAACACGCAAAACTCTCGAATGACTTGTGGTATTGTGGTTCTGGTTATGAACACCTGCTGCATATCAAAGAAAATTATAAAATATATATCACGAAAGCGTACCACGAGGAAATTGTAGACTGTTCAAGATATCTCCCCAAGTGGTGGGGAAAATTTATTTGTATGATAAATTCCCATGCTTTCTCCGGTCTACAGAATGGAGGGGGATTGCACAGCCAAGAAAATAAAGATGTCTTGGTTGGCATAGGTTGTTTTGAAATTCGGTATAACGAAGAAAGGATTTATGTGTTTACTGATCTCCGTTACTATTATGATTGGATTTATAAATACGCGTCAATAAAACCTGGTGAGTATTATGAATATGCCTATCCTCAGTGGGGTATGCATTATGGTTGGATATATAATAGTATTTATGCCAATGCTCCTAGAATCCCTCATTGGCAGGTTCAGGGGGATTTGTACCCATTGGGTTAATAATGAACCTAACAGAGATTATTTGCTAACGAGACACTTTTATAATAGGGAATATGCACGTGATTTTTTTATTTATAAAATGAATTACTTATAAGCTCCAGTAAACACTCTAGAAAATATTTTTTAAATATTTTCATCAGCGATGAAGTTATAACGCTTCAAAGATTACTTTTAGAACGAGAAGTCCGACATGGAATTTGACGTCACATTACGTGACGTCTATACATCTGCCATAGAAAACAGCGTTTTCGCGAGAGGGACAGATATATTTGTTTAAAATAATTATATATCGTTTGTTTTTCGAGCAATTTTGATTCTATTTCCACTGTTAGTAATATATTTTTGTATATTTTTAGATAAAGTGTTTAGATGATTAATTTTTTTTTTATGCATATTCCCTATTATAAAAACCGTTTAGTGTTTGTTTTTTTTGTGAATTGGCGGATGGGCAAGGTTATTTTGGAGAGCTACTCGGAGCAAAACCACAGTATACTTAAGGTGGAAGCGCCAGGGTAGCCCGCGAAATTCAAATATTTTTATGTTTTTTGCAATTTGCCGGTCAGTGTGAAGCTGTATGTTATTATGCTGCTTATAATATATTAGTACCTACAGGTTTGTACGGAATCCTCGCTGCGCGGGTCCGACTCGCACTTGGCCGGGTTTTTTTTTGTTTTTGTTTGTTTCTTATGTTATAAAGGAGATTGCCAAACATGCTTAGGACCTGTACCCCAGAAGCTACAGAGATGAAATATAATTATGTCGATCAATAATTAAGAATTGAAAGTTACATAATTATAGCTATGCAGTCGTGCAACAAAGTCATGAAAATGTGAAAGTTTTGATTTTTTCAACTCAGTGTTCATCATGATTTTACAATGTATTCATAATATTATAATTTCCTAACGTTAAATAGGTTTAGTTGTTTATATTTGTCTTAGGTAATTAATAAATATCATATTATAACCTGGAAAAACTGCCACAGCAGTTACTAAACTTTATTGTAGCATTAGTATTATTTTTTTTAGCATTAGGCAGAATAAAACCACATACATTATTATATACCTACATTTAATCATTCAATGTTACAAGTAGGTACATTATCCAGAAATGCAGCTGGTGGAACAATACTTCTTTGGTATCAGGAGGTATATCAGGGGGTCATGATGATGTTCCATGCCGCCTGATACGTTCTCTAAAAGCGATACCACGGTTAACATACGATCGTAAAAGGTCTATTTTCCTTACTTATTATGTAATTACACCGTTTATTATAATTAGTAGAGCACTCGCGTGGTGCTACGACACCGTAAAATAAAAATGAAATAATAGTACATTACGATATTAGTGCGTTAAGCATGTTATAACCAATACGCACGTATATTGTACGACGTTTTTTAACATATTTTTACATATTTTTTTATTTATTAAACAGAAAAAAAAACATTTAAATACACTCAGTCTGTGAATGCACACTGTTGCTTTCCCGCCATTTTAACAGCGCGCTAGCGCTGCCTACTGACTGGTGCCGCGCGGTGATAAGTTCGAAATTTGAATAGCAACAGCGCGCTGCTCACTAGCTGGAGTCGTGCGGCGGCGATCAGTTCCATATTTGAAATGGCAAATAATACTGTTATGGAATTTGTATGGACTATAACTTAACTATTTGCTTTGGTAACACACGCGTTTGTTATGACGCGCTTTACATATTTAAAACCGGTGGAATTACATCAGCTTTACGAGCAAGGGTGTTAAAAAATATTAACACAATCACGAAGCAAACGAATACCGTTATGCGAAGAATGTTTGAAATTAGGGATGATACGTATTTACCATACGACGAGGTTTGTAAACCAGAGCTTTGCTTCAAAGTACGGCGCCCTGATACGAGGCAGCAAAACTTGCAAGTATGGGAGTATTTTCTACGCTATCGGGCACAGGCAGAGCACCAATACTTTTATAGAAAATTGATCCATTTTCCTCTTAATTATAAGGAGCACAATCGCATTTGCAAATAAAAACCTTTGGATATCCAAGTATATTTTTCGATGATGCGATTATGATTAATTTGTATAGAGACACGAATCAGTTTCTTGTGGCAAGTATGTTGGTGTTGCCACTAACGCCACGAGCCCCTCGCTGCATGCGGCTGTACTTTGAACGTCCGATGTGAAAATATTTGCATAGGAAATTGATTCGTATTGCCGCAGCAATAAGGAGAATAATCGTATGAGAAAAAAAAAAACTTGAAAGTTCATTTTGCAGATGTGATTGTGCTTCTTATTTTTATAAAATCAAGGGTTAATTTCCTACGAAAAAAGGCTTACTCGTGGGCTGTAGACTAGTAGACTGAAATACGCATTTGACTCAAAATACTTTCATGTATTTTAATACCTGGTTTCCGACCCCCGTATTTTTACAAACTCGTACTTGCAAGCCCTGGTCTAGATAATTCCAAGTATAACTCATCTCTATTTGAAATGCCAGTTTTGACGTTTGACGGATTCATTGAGTGTTACTAGTAATTAGGTCAAGTAATACCTTTATGTCAATATTGTAATGTTACGATACACAACGTAACTGTAGGTATTAAAATATGCTTTCAGTAGGTATGTGTACTTTGATTTTTGATCTAAAAAATCATTAAGTGAAGGTTGGTTTGATGGATTACTACCCGTAAAAAGTATATTTATATTAATATTAAGTAACGAATATTTGTATTGCTACATGCGTTTGGTTATTTTTTCTTATTGATATTATTAAATGGCAACATTGAAGCTACTTCAAAGAGAAGTTCGCTGGTTAAAATCGCTCAAAATTCATTTAATTTAGTATTTTATTCAGAGACTGCTATGAAATATTATTAACTATTGTAAATTATTTATATATTTAAATTTAATTAATCGTAATACTTTTAATTATATAAAGCTTGGGGAAAATTTAGTCCATTTCCTTTATGATAGACTGTATTGTTTGCCTTTTCCCATTGACAGTGCTGTGTACATTTTTTTTAAACCAGTTCGAATGATATTAGCATTCGAACTGGTTTAAAAAAAAATGTTCATATTAGTCTTGTTGTGTTTACCTGTACATAATATGTCAAACAAATTAAATAATATAAGTTTGTTTTATTTTATGTTATTAACAGCGGCCTTGACTGACTGGTAGAATATAGTACTTGTGATATAAATAGTAATAGTGAAATTGTTGATCAAGTCTGTAAACACGTTGAAATGAAGGCTTGGGGGAAAGTGGTCACGAAGTAAGCTGTCATTCCAACTTGATTACTTCGATTAACTTCATTCTCTCACTTCACTTCACTTCGGTAAACATGTTGAAGTGAACACTTAGGCGAAGTGAACTGTCTAACCATACAAATAAGATGGCATGACAGCTCATTTATCGTTCACTCCACCTAAGTGATCACGGTGAGATATCGAAAGAATCGACCGGCAGGGTTACACTGCATGATTTTCAGCCGAAACCGATTCGACCGACCGATTCGATTCTGATTTCAGTTGAACCGAAACTAATACAGACATTAATATTAAAAATAATTTTTAATACATTGTACTTAAATGTATTTATGATGCTAAAGATAGTAAAGCAACGTGGCTATGCCACCAGTCTTTTGAGCTCACTTCCAGTCAACATCAATTTTTGCTGCCATGCTTTAGAAGTTTTTATTTTTATTTTAAGTATAATATATATAGTTAGATTAGTATTTAGCTGTACATTGTAATGAAATAAAGAACTTATTATTAACTAACTTCAATATATTTTTCTTTAATTCTCATCCTCGGAAATTTATTTGTCTTTAAAATCATCAACTCTTGTTTTCAAATATCACAGCGACTGTAGATACTATGTATAAAAAAATAAATTGCTCCTTTACCACAAATTAAGTTTGACACTAAAAGACTGGATAAATCACAAAACGATACTTTAAAACGGTGCATGTAAAGTAGTACGGTCGCTGGTTCTTCGATGACTTTGTGATGTGCTTGTGCAGATCCACTTACGTAGGCTGAAGGCAATAAAAGATACGGTTATAAGGTATTCGGTTCATATTTATAAAGAAGATAATTCTGATTGCTTTTGAGAGTTTTTTTTTTGACAGTTTCCCTTACGTGATGTCTGTCCTTATCATCTCTAGATTACAGTTGCTGGTTTTATCTTCAAACAGGAAAAAAAAAACCAGAGCACAACATTGCTTCCGTTTCGGGCACCATGTTCGATGAAATCTGAATTTTTAGTTTATGTAACACCTTTTTGGGTTAAGTGATTTTGTTATTAAAATACCTGTTCAACAACAGGTCAGTTAACTACCTCGATTTAAGAGTAAATATAAGTTATTGGTACCTATATCAAAAGCAGGTTTAAAAAGCCAGCATGTGGTACCCACCCATTTGTATTACTGAACACCGCATCATGTCCTATCTCTTATTATAATATATATATTTTCTTGAGGGTAACAATTTTTTATTTGTATATTATAATAAACAATAAGATAACTAAGGCAACCAAAACAATAAATTTGCTTACTTATCGATTTATAGAACCAAAATAACTAAGTGTTTGACCGTTAGTAATTGACCTGATTAACTTGCAATAAAGTGCATTGACTATTCCCTAAAATCTCTTTGTAGATACTCGAACGATAAATTATAAACAGTTTTTTTTACTACTAACTACTAAAGATCTTTAAGGATTACGATGAAATTCGATTCAGGACAGCTGTATAACTGAGTTTCTGTTTTTGAAAATAAGATAGTCAATAAATGTATGTGGGTCAATGATCATTATTGCACACTTATGTGGCCCTTACCACAATAGGCTTTTGTCAGTTAGATTATTATTTATTAGACAATACGTCACACCCTGCCATAATTTTAAGCGGGTCGTGACGTCACGAGCCCCCTCTCCCGAATTTTGATGCGTTTTATCTTTGTCAATATTCATTGATTTACAAAAACAAAAAATACGTGTCCATTACTTTTCAATACTCTGACGGACTAAATAGTTTTGCAATTTGTGGATGATGGAAACTAGCCTATTACAATAACACATTCAAAGCTGTTTTTGATTTCTCGTTAAAACTTATTTGGTTACCTCACGAAACTGTAAATAGGTAACTTTTTTCTTCAAAGAACCGTTAAAAATGCTTAAATACATGAGATATCGTGAGCCCGGTTAGACAAATCTACGAATGAAAATTATAAAATATTCCAATACTCAATACTCAATTCTTTATTGCATTCCACAATGTACATGCTTAGGTGGTAGGTGAAAATTTTTGAGACACAATTATGGACCCTAGACCCCAATAGCTTCTTGGGCATAATTTGATCAACAGCCACTCCAAATAGCGGACCCGTAAAAGAATAACTTCCGTGACTTTGACCTTTTTATGAATGCAACGCCATCTAGTGAAAGTTGTGAGAATTCTTAGCAGCTTTTGTTTTCAGTTAGAATGAAAATAAGACGGTGGTAGCTTGTCAGTAAACATGTCAGTAACAGCTTTATTTGTATTTTACTATTGTATTTTGATGTACTCGTAGAACACTATCTTAATTTGGTACTAATGTAAATACTGAGTATAGTTTTTTAATAATATGAGATTTCTTTATTGTGCTGACATCTACTTACGGCTTACTATGAAACAGAAGTCAACCAAACTGGACCTTAGTTCGGAGTTTGGAACAAAGATGATGCTATAAACTGGTAATGTGTGATCAGTCTTTAATCACACGTTTTTGTGTACTGTGGGGGGGTAACTCGATTTCTGCGGGAAATTAAAGAGAAATGGAGATTAAAACAATAATTATATTGGCGAGCTCCGCCCGAACTCACCGTAATACATGATCAGTCTCTTAAACAATCAAATTTCTTATCCTTCAGATTTCAAACCTAAGCTAGACATTTTAATTCACCGTTCTAAAGTTTTACGAATGGCCAATGCGAATCACATAAACCTGGAATGCACATGAGCATCACAAACCAAGGACACAAATGAGCGCCACAGTACCTTACCAAAAATATTATTCTGTAAAAAATAAAAATATTGTCTACAGTGCTTTTCTCATCATGAGTTACAAGACTGAGACATGGAAGCTCACGCAGAAAGCTGTATACAGGCTGAGAATTGCACAGAGAGCTATTATGTAGCGTTTCATTTTTGGCATACGGCTAATAGATCGAGTTACAAAGGTCAAAATCCGAAGATGAACAAAGAATTTTGACATTGGAATCGGGCGGACGGACACCTGCGCCGTGATAATAGTTGGAGTAAAGGAGATGACCAAATGGCGTCATAGGACGGAAAGCAAAAGTGACGTAAGTGACCGGATGGGCTAATGACGTTCTTGCCAACACAATAAAAGCCCGGCTTGGAGATTAGCACAAGAGAAGACAAGCATTTTATGCTCAGCATTAGGTGAAGTCTGGCGGTGGGTGATGATGATGATGAAATATCTACACGTATCATATAGACTTTGTTTTCGCTCCCTAACCAACAGCCCACAACCAAGGTTTCACGAACTTTTAAGCTTTTAAACATTATTCATCAAACTTCACAGTTGTAGAGAAAGATGGGAACTAATTTGAGATTACTGACAGTAAATAAGTGAATGAAAAAATGGACGAATCAGAATGAACGCGAAACGTTGTTGCTGCTGGTTGTTGACAAAAACCCTATCACTTACAACATCTGGGAGAAAATTTGGACTTGTTTTCCTCACCTCTACATGTACATCCAGGTAAAGCGGCGTGATGTTACGTGTCATTATAACGCCGCCACAAATAAACCAACAAAAACAAATATCAACCATCGAGCAGTTCCCCGCCAGGCACAACAACAGCCTGGTAGGAGGATCCCTTTTTTTTAGGAATGGGAAATCATCCAATGACTTCTCCCGCTCTGGGTGGAGCGGGAGGGAGTGTCAGACTTCTACTGACTAAAACCCATCCATGTTCCTTCATGTGCCCTTTGTGTTCCGGAGCCGCGGTATCTCTTTCGAATCCCGCAACTCCGGTAGGCGTCGGCCCTTTCGGGCCCCGGTAAGAGGATCCTCCCTTTTCAATGGAGGTTACCGGGACTTAACTCTCTGTACCGCCTATCTCCAAAAGTATAATATTAAAATGGCGGAAGGTGGACAACAAGAACCACATAGTGGAAAGAAGAGTCGACAGACCGAAGAGAAGGTGGGCTGACGACTTAACAGACACAGCAGGAAACGATTGGCAGAATATTGCAATAGACAAGGGTAAATGGAAGAAGCTGGAGGAGAACTTTACCAGTGGAGGGATTATTTCAAAGAACGTATGAACCTACTTACTTAGATTACACTAATAGGATTCCGACATAATCCTCTTCACCTGTGCATTGAGAGGTGAAATTGACTGGTTGTGCTGACTTTAAGGGTGACGTTCACAGTTGGATATAAGCCTCCCCCAAGGTGTCGCAACATCGATCTGCGATCTTGTGCCCCATTCACATTGTCGCTTAAGTTTGCCGGTTCTTCGGGCTGTGTCAACCTGGATTCTCCAGCGAATTTCAGTTATATTTTTAAAATCATGGGATGAATGAGAGAGCGAAATGTAAAACTGTTGTTTATGTCACATGGGGTTGAAACTACCCCAAAAGTGTGCTGCGTCTGCTAAGATGCGGAAAAATGCTGACATTTCACAGATCAGAATTTCTGTAAGTATAAGAGGTGAAGATTTTGCCATTAAAATTTTCTTTTTAACAAGCTTTTATTAACTTGCAATATAAGTATGTTTGTCCGGGTGGTTTCTTGCAACTGAATTTAAAATCAGTTATCTGTAATCGTATGAGCAATCGTATTGGTATATTTACACCACGATTTACACGCTTATTTTGGATGACAATGTGCTTAGCTATGTGACGTCATTTTAATTTTAATATGGCGTATCATTCAATATGGCGGATCTTTTTTTTGTACTACCACGTTATGGGTATCAAATCAAAGGGTTTGCTAAGAAGAAAACGAAAACAAACACAACGTCACGTTAATTCAAAATAAATGAGAGACCGACCATTCAAGATGTATTAAATGCTTGTTTTTAAACTTTTTTTTTTTCAAGTAAAATATATAATCCACCGCTCAATCGTTTTCGTGCGCCTCATCTAATATATCCCACGCTCATATTCTTATCGAAGCGTAGTTAATGTCTTGGAATGAAGATAACTCTCGCCAAGGCTAGAAAGGGTCAGCAAAAACTACGATTTACTAGCTTTGATTCGCGGCTACGCCCACGTGAATGTATCCCACAGGAATGTACATACCACCGGGGAAATGATATGAAACAGGGCCAGTCAGCAAGTTGTTTCTAAATTTATCATTACTGTTTTACAAAATAGAATGTTGTTTCCTAAACTACTTTGTCAAATTGTCTCTTCGTCTGCAAGAGACTTCAAATTATTTTTTCAATAAATTATTTAGAAAAAGTTTATTCAAATTAGTAGTCGCAAAGTCAAATAGACTAATCTAAAAGTTATCCAAACTCTTAACTACTACAAAAGTCAGACGGGTTTAAAATGTCGTCCTCATTTTTTCATGAAAACCGTTCGGTTCCATTTCAAAAGCATACTATATTTACATTACGATTTTAAAGAGTTCAATTAAAAAATATGGGCAAGTTTGTTACGGTAGTAGTCGAAAAGGGTTCCGTACTGTGAGATGCAGGCCCGCTGGGTTAAATTGGATCTTCCGAGTTTCTAAAGGTTATCAGTTTTGTAAGGCTATTTCTATGCAAGCGCGTTTTCAACGAGCCGACGACGCGCAGATGACGCGTGCTAACATCACGCGGCGTGCGTTATCGTTTCTCCGGGACTCGTCGAGCTTCATTGTCCCGGAATTATTTTGGTGGCCGCCACTGTTTGTTCTGGCATTCAGGAGTTGCTTTTGTTGGGAATGTACGGCGGGCTTGTTTCGCGGTTTTATCGCGCTTCAAACGAAATTCAGACGCAGGCAGTAAACCTTTTCATATTTACAAAAAATTAGCGGCGCTGTAAACGCTCATTTGATTCGATACAGACGTGCTGCAGTTACCTACGCGTCTTTATTGTAGTACAGCAATCTTCTTCGTCACCTACGAATCACTGAATTTGTTCGAAAGAGTCACCGTGGACCTGGATCGCAAAGGGCTTTAGGAGGAACGCAGATGGGTTTTAGTCAGCGTGAGTTTGACACTCCCTTCCGCTCCCTTCTGGGCAGAAGAACTCATTTTGATGATTTCCCATTTTTATAAATAAATTGCCCCAGGTTTGGGCACAATTTGGTCTGAATTGCAACAAATAGACAAATTATAACCGTTTAGAGCTGAACACTAGCTGCAATACAAGTATTTTACAGGGAGAAATTATATATCTGTCAATACAGTAAACTGAGTAACATGATACGCCTCGGCAAGGTTGGTGACAGATTTAATACTTATTTTAGACAGCATACCTTGCGTTACTGTAATAAAGGGGTCTCGGCATGTAATGAATGTTACCAATCTACTTTATTCAGCCAGGAGCTTCTATCCTTGCTTAGTCGAATCAGGAATGATGATTTCCGCAAGAGTACCAATGTAATGAAATGGCAGTGGGCAGGGAAAATTTCTCGAAAAACAAGATAGTCGATTGGGCCGAAAAGATCTGTAGTGGTGACCGCGTTCCGGAAAACGCAGCGATGGAAGGCCTCCCACAAGGTTGACCAATGACCTGGTGAAAATTGTGGGTTGCCGATAAATCCGAGAAGCACAGGACTGGTTGTTGTGGTGACACTTGGGCAAGGTCCAGCAGTGGACGTCTTTTGGCTGATATGATGAAGAGCTTCACTTATTTAGTTGCACATGCCTGAATTTTTTTGCAATGGCTAAATAAAATAAAAAAAAAACATCAAATAAAATGCTGCGGATCTCCAAAAAAGTCGAAGTTTTCCCGCCAGTAGAGGTCATTATAGCTTTTAAAATGGCTGCCGATAGAAGCCGCATCCCAATTAAGGGGAAGCCTTGACTTTAACGAGAATTAAGTAAGTTATGGAGGTGTTTTTTGGTTGAAGTTATATTCTTAAAAGAAATTGAATGAATTAACCGTGCATAAAAGCCAGAATCCGGGCGTTTTATACCTAGATTTTAACCCCTAGAGTTTTGCGGATGTTAAATCATCAACATAAACGACTCCATCTGCTTTTTTCGAGGCGGAAGGAGTGTCAGACTCTTACTGACTAAAACCCATCCGTGTTGCTCCTAATACTCTTTCCGTTTCTGAGTGCCTATTGAGTACAAAGCCCAAACTGCATCCAAAAAGCTGGGCCTCCTGAATAGGGTGAAGCGATGCCCAAGAACGCCACGACCTCATCCCACCGGCCACCTTTTACCATTGGACATCCAAACACACTGCACATTACCATTCCTACCTTGTTGCTATTCCACCAATTCGCACTAAGTGTTTCAAAACGTCTTTTATAATGCGCACAGCAAAGGAGTGGAGCCTGTGCTTCCGTACGCTTACAACCCTTATCTATTCAAAGTTAAAGTGCCTCTTTCTGGGTAAGATCGCTTTGTCGTTGACTTTGTCTCTGTCACCTCTGACCAAGACTTGAGTCAAGTGCAAACCTATCACAAATAAATAAAAAGTGTCTCGCTGACTTTTTCAAATAAATTCCGCAACTTCATATAGTGTACAAAATAAATTGTATTCTATAGTAGAAGCCTTCAAAAAGCATTTCCTATCCCCCTTCCAAGATGCTATTTAGGCGTCTAATCAGTATTCTGGAAACGTAGGATTTTAACGTGAGCCCGGAAAGATTTCTAGGCTTATCTAACACATGGTATGTTCAAAGGATGAATGCTATCTGCATCCGGTGCAGAATCTTTATTTTTCATCAAATTCGAGACTTAAGCATTTATGCTTAAGTCTCGAATTTGATGAAAAATACATTCAAAGCATTTCTAAAGCGAAAACTTTGTCAGAAAGCTTTTTCTACTGTGAAAGATTACCTTGAAGACAAAACGGTTTGGAATTGAGCTGCCAAGGGCCGGCGAATATATGGACATTATCCTCATTGAAATAATATCTAATCAATGGTTTAGTTTTAGTCGTACGGTGAGATTAAATTAAACACTCATTTCTTTAGATGTCCTAATTGTAGCTTGTTAATCGCGCGACAAAATTCCTTCGCTTTCTACTCATATTTTGTCTCTCAATTTGCTGTAAGTAACATAGTAGAACAGTGTGTCGGGCTTGTTCCAAAAAAGTTTGATAAACTTCAGATACCGCTGAGAATTAATTTCAAATGAAAGAACCTAATAACACTTTTGGTCCGACCTGGGAATCAAAATCGCGCACACACACGCCGCATTGTACAGCGAATTAAATTGGGGGCAGTAACTTACCCGTATCAAAAAACGATTTTGGACTGCAATTGCCGAGCCAGGCACCAAAAAAGTTCGTCATATATATTTCTAAAATCCAACATAATATTTGTATTCATTCTTAGCCAAATGTAGGCCTCACAAAAAGTTAATACAAAGATGTATTCAGGGATATGGAAGAGATAAATCACTAGTATTGTACTCGCATTAATTGTAGTACCATTACTGATTGATAATTTTGGTACAAAGAACTTGGTTTATGGAATCGGCTATTTACTAAACATTAATAAAATAACAGTTAAAATTTTCTCAATAGCTTCCTGATACAACTTGTAACAGTATAACCTCTAGCGCTTCTTTGCATTAGCGATCAGCCGCAGAGGAGCCAGCTAACAAGCCTTAAGTTTTATGTACAACCACTTGTCATATAATGGCGACTAAGTGTGGACAATCACAAGCAGTTTTTGACTTGAATGTACCCTGGCGGTTGGGAGTGTCATGCTCACTCAAAAGTCTAGCTGATGGTGGCGTATGCGTTTGATCATTTGGCTCCCTCCCAGATGGTTGAGCCGAATGGTGCTGGCACATGCGTCATGTTCGTGAACGGGCGCCGTCAGTTGGGACTGGTCATTTCTCAGCTGCCATGGTTGATTTTAATTTTTTCTTTGAATTGTTCATCTTTTATTCCGGACGCTTTTATCCTGCTCGTCTTTTGCATCGTTCTCACATGTATGTATACTTTCAACCCGATGTAAATAAATCTTTGTAAAAAAACATAATTTTTAAAAGAGTGTCCGTGGAGTTTCTTACACGTTCTTCTCCATCGAGATCTACGCTTGGGAACGTGCAAATAGCTTCAACTTTTTGGACCGACCGACCTTGACAAGTCAAAAGTGCCTGTAAATGGTTTAATTGAACTAAATTCTTGAATTTTGAATTTTGTTGCATATATATTATACTGGAAAAGCGGCCAGCCGTGCGTTCAGCGGCCCCTGCGCAACCGCTGGTGCTAAGAGTGCTAAGAGGTTTTGTACTCATTTGTATTAACATTTTAGTCGCGATTTCAGTTTTGGTACCACAGTGAAAGTGGTTCATACGTAATAATACTAAGTTTACAACTGTAGTCATAACAATATTTTATTTTTAAACTGTTTTGATGTTCAAAAGAGCCTTTACTTTAAATAGATATAAATTATTATCTTTCTAGTTTACTAACCCAGAATTATTGATGTTTGTTTTCTGAATTACAGTTTTTTTATGTGTCTATTTCTTCTCAGTGAATCTCAAAAAAATTTGAGGATCAGATGAAAACTTTAATCGATCTTATCACGCTCTTATAAACAAAATCAAGTTATCAAATGTAATAAAAAAGATTTAGGTAGAGAAAAGGTACATATTTAGATCAAAGTGTATAGTAAAGGTTCCGAAGTCGAAAAATTAACGCTGAATTAGGTACTCAATCATCAAAACAGAAAAAAACTAGACTTTTCTAAAGGTTTCTGGCAACTGACACTTAAAGCTTAAAGTCTTTTATAAGTCTGAAACCGCGTCCACGATAACTTAATCTAAATACCAAGTCATATCCAGTATTTCTTTGAAGTATCTGTGGTATAGAACCCGTAGGGCAAAAGAAACGCTGGAACCGTAATTTATTATTTTCTTTGTGGCGAGCGTTTCGAGAAAATCTTATAATCGCGTGTAGTGAGATTTTGGCGAAAATGGACGTAGGTACAATTTTTTTAGACAAACTGTTAGAGGACGTTATGGAAACTCGAAAAAAAATTATGTTTAGCTGAAATTTTACCAAAATATTTTTTACGCTAGATCTTTCGACACTTATCAATCAATCAATCACTCAATCTTCTCATTCAATCAATAAATAAATATAAAATTCTTCCGTTATTGACTGATTGAGTGACCAAGTGACTGACAGACAACGCACAGCTAAAACTACTGGTCGTAGAAAGCTGTTTGACATGTTTGTAAGTTCCTTTGAGAGTGTAGCATTCCCCGAAATTTCTACGGTAACGGAAAAAAAATGCGCGTACGTTATCGTAGGCAAAATAAAAATAATTAAGATATAAGATACTAGGGATCCGCCCTGGCTTCGCTCGAATGCAAATTTTATAAACAAACTAGCTGACCCGCGCAACTTCGTCTGCGTCACATTTTCCATTACTGCTCCGCTTCTATTTGTCTTAGCGAGATGATATATAGCCTATAACCTGCCTCGATAAATGGGCTATCTAACACTGAAAGAATTTTTCAAATCGGAACAATAGTTCCTGAGATTAGCGCGTTCAACCAAACAAACAAACAAACAAACAAACTCTTCTGCTTTGTAATATTATTGTTGTACCTGTTTATCTCTTTTTCCAGTAGTGTAAACCGTATCAAAAACTGTAAAATGGTTTCATCATCATCTGCCTAGCCTTTTCACAATTATATTGGGCTTTGGCTTCCAGTCAAACCGGATTCAGCTGAATAAAAGTATGAAAAAAATATTGGAGAAACTACTATCTAGAAACTAGAGAACAGATACAGAAAGAAGAATGCCCATTTTTGACCTGACTGTGTATAGAAATGAAATAAATCTTAAAATTCAGCTTATTGAATTGTATATTAGATACGCTTATCATAATGTTAAAAGAAACGCAGGAAAAAAATATTTTTTAGTTTTTTTTTATGCTTATTCTACCTCAAGGGTTAACGTATTACAATGTTTTGAACGCATCTCAACTAGCATTTTTTACAACATTCCATTTTACACAATGATACTTGACTTTATTCAACTCTGTTTCGGAATTTTATTCATTGTATTACGTTTTATTTAATCAATAAGTATTTTTATTAGTCTTTGTATAATGAAGGCTAATTAAAAATAATATAATAATTAAATAAATTAATCACGCAGCATATTATAATTGAGATCGCACGAGTGAAACGGATTTTTTTTTACATTTGACAGTTCTGCAATTGACATCGGTGAAATCCTTCGTTGTTGCGCTTGCGTCTCGTGGTGTATTGTGCCATTTTGTGTGTGTTTCTTCTTTTTATGGCCCTGTTTACCGCCCTTGGACTTCGATATCTTCCTCATCTGACGACCTTTGCTTACCATACCGTTGTAAATCTCTTGACAATGCCGCTTATACCAAAAAGTCGACGTATACTTTGCATAAACTGCAACGTATGTTTTGGAATTCGTGGTGTTAAAATCGTAAAAATGACTATTGGACATTATTTTCTAAACTTAAAGGTAGTCTTTCTACTATACCTTATAACTATACATGTACTTTCATTATCAGGTTTTAAATGTAAGGGAAGTGGGCATTGTTCTTAAGATCAAGTCGATCCAACTGTTAACCAAAATAATAAAAAAAAATATATATTTTTTCATGATTGTGATTACAATTTAATGAAGATTAACTGTAAAATGAAGATAAGTTTGAAAACCACTGGCACTCAAGAAAACCACAAAGTTTGATTTTTACTTTCAATCTAAATAATATCCAGATGATTATTCAGATTTTGTCACACGCATCTTTTAAATAAAATTATTGTGTTTAACAAGCTTTCGTAATGAACTGACGTGAACGTTCCATTTTATACCGATACGTCTTCTGTAATAAACGTAGCTACTACTTAAATAATATCCACAAGATCCTATGTAAGAAGACGCGTATCAATCAAACAGAGGAAATTGGGTTTTTATATTATTAAAATTTCGATAAATTAGAGAATTTTGAACCTGATTTTAGTGAAGGACGATTCGTAATAATGATTCATTATTGTTTTAACTGGTATTCATAGAGTCGAGATGAATCAATTTATCTAGATTTAAATGTTTGGAATTGGCGAACGCGTACCGAAAGACGCAGCATTAGAGGGTCTCACACAACCCGAAATTAACTACTATACTATAAAAATAGAATGCATTAAAATTATGAAACGAATTATTTTCTTTTTTTGATAATTCAAATGTTCATAAGCTTATATTTTCTAAAGAATGTATTTTAGTCATATAGATGAAGTGGATTGCCGTTGTAATAAAAAAATGGCACAGTGTATATGCGGTAAGTTTATATTCGGTGGACGTCTGGACGACTTTCCGCTGCCATGACTATGTTAAGTTGTATTTTTGAACTTTTTTGCTTTTTAGTTGTTAATGTTTTAGGTTTTTTTTTTTATGCAATACGGGGAAACTCTTGGCCCAAATCTCACCTGATGGAAAGTGATGATTAGGCCGAAGATGGAAGCGAGTTTCACCCGGAATCCTCTTACACAGAGGAAATAGCTATCATACCTCTACTGCCGGAACACAACAATGCTGTTAATATTGTTGTTATGGCGACAGACTTAGACATGATGGTGGTAGCTTGCCAGGCGGACTTAGAACAAGTCCTACCACCAACCAAACCCAGCAAAAAATTTGCCCCCGCTGGGAATCGAACCCGGGACCTCTGGGTCTGAATCAGGTGGTTTAACCACTAGATCACGGAGGCGGTTAGTGTCACCTGTTTAGCACCACCCGGGGACCACGTGTAGGGATTCGCTGAAGGGTATTCTCCTACGGACGCGGGTGACTCGGCCCCCAAAAGGTTAGTGTAACCCGACAGAGTAATGAGGTTAATACAACACAGGAATGCAAAAATACCAAATCCAATCATACCACAAACATTAAATGTATAATCACGGTACACACTATCGATGCCATTGCAATATAAAACTAAGCTCACCCCATCCAACTTACATACAGTATAATAATTAAATGTAATCAAACAGTATAGGTGTAGTTTCAGCTTATCGAGGAACGTGTGGTTGATGTAAGTGACTGCGGTTTATGTTTGTATAACGTTTAGGAGCTTTGGCGAGTTCACCTGGCTAGGAAATGTTGCGTCGTTATTTTATTTGAGCTTTGCTGTATTTTATTTCGAGAAGCACGAGATGAAATTATGTCAGTCGCACGGGTCGATCTTCTAGGTCAAGCAATGCTTGCCAAGGCCAGTCTGTGGATGGGTGACCATCTGAACATATCGTTTCCTCCGTGCTTCGGAAAGCACGTGAAGCCGTTGATCCCAGCTGTCATTTTTAGATCTTTGGCAATTAATACGGATAACCAGAAGCCAGAAAAACTAACATCAGTCTTGCTAAGGAGTCCGTGTTTTTAAGTTAATTGGTGGTGGAGGTCTGGTAGGCAGCCGCTTCATTTGAAATACTGGTATTCAGCTAAATCTGGTTTGACTGGTTGCCAACCCAAATATAGTTGGGGAAAGGCTTGGCAGATGTTGACGTATTTCTCTTACAAGCTCGGGACCCTGGGATCCCAGTACTTTGATAGGCGTACAGGGGGCCAAAGTCAACTCGCAGAGGCCCCGTTAGACATTTAAAATGGAATGGGGCACTAACCGAAGATTATCCCTGTGTGCACTATAAAAGTACACCCAAGGACAATCCCCAGATGGTGCAGGACTATTGCAGAATATGAAACTAAAGACGCTAAAAAAGCTATGCTAGAAGGTATGGCTTTGGGCGGTTTAGTCGACTGATAATCGTATACTATGGAAGAACTATGGACCCTAACCTAACCTGACCACTGACAATATACACGGCTTTAAAATTACAGGTTGTGACTAGCACACTTAATAAATATATAGGCCCAGCACAATACTTGAGTATTTTTTTTTTTTTTATATGGGTTTACTCTTGACTCTAGCCTAGGTCAGAGATGACAGGGACAAAGTCTATGACAGAGCGAGCTTACCCAGAAAAAGCCTGTTCACTCTAACATAACATTTTGTTAATATCGAAATTACATCTGATAACACTGTGCACGATAATTTATTTTCACAAAATGAAGATATATTTTTTTTTTATACAAAACGGGGAAACTCTTGGCCCAAATCTCACCTGATGGAAAGTGATGATTTGGCCGAAGATGGAAGCGAGTTTCACCCGGAATCCTCTTACACAGAGAGAGCTGGCTATCATACCTCTAACTGCCGGAACACAACAATGCTGTTAACCTAGTTGTTATGGCGACAGACTTAGATAATTATGATGGTGGTAGCTTGCCAGGCAGACTTAGAACAAGTCCTACCAACAACCAAACCGAGCAAAAAATTTGCCTCCGCTGGGAATCAAAACCGGGACCTCTGGGTCTGAATCAGGTGGTATAACCACTAGACCACGGAGGCAGTTAGTGTCACCTGTTTAGCACCACCCGGGAACCACGTGAAGGGATTCGCTGAAGGGTATTCTCCTACGTACGCGGGTGACTCGGCCCCCAATTTAGTTAGAACTCCATGAAATTTTAAATCAGAGGGCCAATTCTATTAATTTTTAAAAAACTTTCGCATTTGCATGTCAATAGCAAACTGTCAAAAAAGCCTTAATTTACATACAGAATACATTTTGACAGTTTGCGAATGAGATGCGAATACAATGCGAATGTGAAAATTAGTAGAATTGCAGAAAGTTTAATTAATGCCGAAATTCGTCAAAACAATGATGCAAAAACGCTTTTTCACAGAAATTGGTCTAACACTTAATTGCTATGTTGGTAGAGGTTATAGTTTAGTTCAAGAATAAAATTTTTTACATACCAGTTTCTTCTCCACATAACTTTCACAGGTCACTTTTGAGAATCTCATTTTTAGTACCTATTTACAATGCTTACCTAGTTAGAATAAGTAATGAAAGAACGGATTGAAGTTGAAGTGTTTTCGAATTAATATAATGCACACATTATCAGAGACGTTTGAAAACCGTTTAGTGCGAATTGGTGGAATAGCAACTAAGTAGGGATAGTAACTTGCAGTACGAGTAGATGTCCGATGGTAGAAGTGGACTGATGGGATGAGGTAGTGGAGTTCATGGGCACACTTAATCAACAGCGAGACTCGTGCTCTTGGGCACAGTACAATCTGTACCCTTCAGGGAAATTACTGCCAAAATACAAAAAAAAAAAATAGACTAAAAATCTTTAAACCATTATAAGCATGAAACAATTTTATGACGTCCCATCAACTGGGTGAAATGCCGTAATCTTACCGTTTGGCGGAAAATGGCCTCTTTAGATAAAAGCCTCAACTCTGGCCAAAATAGGGTCAAACACGACCCAAACATGGCTTGAGTTAACGAACGTGGTCCTAAGTAGGCACTCAAAATGCTCTAGTGGACCTTCTTAGGATGAAACCTTAATGCGTGAGGGTCGTTTAATCAATTTTTTCAGCAATAAATTGCTTTTTTACGCGTTAAAGAAAGAGGGTTATTGGATTTTATGAAAGCTTTGTTGATTGATTGTTTGATTTTTTTTAACTTGTTAACCGTTTCTAGGTTTACAAGGTTTCAATTTTGTTGCTGGTAACACTTTATTGTTTAGCAGATTTTATCGTAGCTCAAGAATTTAACTGACCAGGTAGACTACTGTTACAAATTAAACTCAAAAAAATAAAAACAAATTTCATTTATTTTCGAATGTGTAACCATATTAAAATTAAATCCGTGACAAACGGACAGACTTATACACGACTGGCCCTAAATGAGGTCCGTTTTTTTATGCAGATGAATGAAACTCCAAAACTTCCAAACTACTATGAAATTCCTTCTGTAAAATTCCAATTTCGCTATTTGTCCGAACAGGGAATCCCAGTCCCCACGCTTGGATTGTCAGCCAGGCAGTTGCGAGTGACTCGCGAGAGACTGTGCACTGGGCAGCTACTATCATCGTGAAGACGACAGACTAAGGCGAGCCAAGCTACTGGCATTCGAGTATAGTCAATCCGAATAACTGTCTACTGTCTAGGCAGCAGCTCGCGTTGTGTAAACTAGCCATAAATTCCTAAACGTAACAATCATTATATCCCGTGAAAACGATTCGAGTGATGCCCAAGCTGCTGCTATGTGCAAATTACTGTCAAGCGGCAGGCGAGCGAAATTGTTGAAGTAACTCGGATGCGAGCTGCAATTCAACTCGTAAGATACGTCCAAACGATGCGAACCACGGCAGGCTGACTCGCACACTACCTTGCACTTTGTAAACTAGCTATTACACTGCTTCAGTTTTATAGTTTCGCTTCTACGAGTATCTTCTTAATCTTTGTCGATACGCCAGGTTGGAAGTATCTGACACTTATTGTTTCATTAGACGCCGTGTCGGAATGTTGCCTGACATCGTATCTGTTCTTGTTTGATCTTGTTTAGCTCGGGTTTGTGTGGGGATACACATTACACGTATTGTTAGCAAGGATCTTTGGTTTCACCTGTTTTGGAGTTCTTTACTTGGTTGAGATGATTGTTTAGTTTTATTTTTGTAATAGTAGCATGTTTTTGTGCGGAGGAAAATATATTGCATATTGTGGAGATGAGAATGTTGAGAAAGGTTCGTGGAGTAAAGAGAATGGATAAAATGAACATTGGAGGATGAATGAGAATGTACATTAGAGGTAGTCTAAAAGTGGCGCCAATGACGGAACATTTAAAAGGGAACCGCTTGTCTTGGTATGATCATGAAGAGGGATTAAACGCATGTAACTAAAAGGGATATGAATTTATATGTGGATGGATGGAGATGGAGAGTGACATGAAAGAACAGGGAGTTAGTGATAGCGTGACGGCTGATAAAACAGAATGGAATATCGCCGACCCCAAGTAACATGGGCCGGAAGATGATGATGTTATTGTGCGTGGGAACCGTGGTAGTTTTTCTTACGGTCTATACTATTAAGAACATCTTAATTACACATTAATTAATAATGTGAAACAAATTAGTTATCGTGTGATATTAGCAGGTAATAGACTAAACGACGGTTTGAATTTTATGAAAGTTTTATTAAGTACATGATGCTGTCTTAAGTCATGAGTGCATAGATTACTTCCAGGCAAGCGTGTAACGTGTTCAATCGTCAACCACATCATCGCTTTCCATCAGGTAAGAGAGTGGTCACACGAGAGACCAATAATTAAAAAGACATATTAAAAACAAGTTTTTAATGAAGTAATGTATGAACACTTCTGGCGCAGTAAATTCTAAATTCATAATTTCAGATTCTCTCTTTTAATTGTAGTTACAAAAAAAAAATCTATATCAAATGGGGCAGACAGTTTAATCACTATGGCAGGCACCGGATAAACTTGCAATAAAGTACAATGACACTTCGCCAACATCCCTTCGTAGACACCCGAACAAAAAATTATGAACCGTGTTTCATTACTAGAGAACGTGAAGAATCACGATAGAAGTCAATTCAGGACAGCTTTATGTCCTTATTTTTGTGTGTTAATGACCGTCTTTGCACGTTTATCTGGTGTCTACTCTAGGTTCGTCCGTTAAAAATCGTGGAAAGTTTTTCAAAGCGTACACCAGTAAAAAGACTACCCACTTCAGTCATCTTACAACGGAAGCCCACTTGATCTATCCGATGCCGACTATTCATAAAAAATAATATATAAACATTTTCAATAATTAAAAAAAATATCAAACGTTATTCATTATCATGACGTCAAACTGGTTTGAAACATCCTGGAGCGAGCGCAGTCCAAGCTTTGTGATTCAGGGACGGCGCGGGACCGGGAATTTTACAGGATCTTTCTTATAGTACGTATAACTAATGTCTCCAATAAACTTTAAATATAATAATGAATGTGAACAATAATAATTTAATTAATGTCCACTAAGCCACCCAAACCCATAGCGTTTCATTTTTTGTTTCCTTATTCTGCAATAGTACTGCTCCAACCGGGGATTGTCCTTGGGAATACTTTCAGTGCATACAGGGATAATCGCCGGTTGGTGCCCCATTACATTTGAAATGTCTAACGGGGCCTCTGCGAGTTGGTTTCGGCCCCTCGTACGCCTACCAAAGGACCGGGTCTCCAGGGATCCGAGAAAATGTATTGTGTTTGTAATGAATGTGTGAAATTATTGAATTAGTTTTCTATGGGTTTGATGGCCTAAACTAAATGAATTTTAATTTAATTTAATTCAAATCTGCGCCTTGAGGTAGTTCATGTCGGATACGACTAATATGGCACCTTTCAGTCTCAGCTAATGAATGCAACAGAAAATCTCGGTAAGGTTCGCAAAGACGCAGTTCAAACAGTCAGGGGTTTACAATAGCTGGTCAAATAGACGCGGTAGTCGCAATGAAGATGGCTTGGCAAACAGCTGGTGCAAACAGGACTGCAAATACTGCGGGACTGGGCGCTACCAAAGGTTTGTAGGGAATTTTCGGCCATAAGTGACTTTACTACGAGTCATCGCAAAAACTGATTCTTTATTTTTAGTAGACTAAGGAATTTCAGTGGCATCAGTGCTTTGGATCCTTCACTGAATAGTTGATAAAGGGGTTAAAATGATTTATTTAGCCAACATAATAAAAAATACTTTTTAAAAAAAGTTTTTCACTTTCAAGTAGTGTACTTGGACGACGTCTTCGTCTACGCAAAAAAGAAATTAGCAAAAACGCTCATAAAGTAGAAACTACTGAACCAAACTGAACGAAATTTGCATATCAAACTGGGTTAAAAATGCCAGACAAAGTCTCCAGGGGGTTAAAACTTAACTTTTATAAAATAATATAATAATATGAAAAAAAATGTTGATGCTAGTGAGATTATGACAACACAAAAAAGTAGAAATCAAAAGTCTTTATGAGAACATCAAAAACTAGAGGTAACTTTCCGTTTTGGCGGTTATCTTTCTATTGTGAAATAATTTTCATCATTGGATTAGAAATTTATAAAGATAACCAAAAATAGACAAACAGTTCCACAACTTAATAGCACACATATTTTGTATGCGTGTTGTAATAATTTGTTTATTTTTCATCTTGACCTGCAAAACGGTTAATTCAACTGAATAGGTTGTTTTAAATTAGGGTCCATCCCAAAGGGATACAAAGAAAACGTTATAATAAGAAGAGTCTAAATCTATGGACTCCTCATTTAAACTTTACGCATATTTTCGATTAATTTTTATAACAGATAGTAGTGTAAAAAAACTGATGCTTACCAACTTTTTAACACTATTGCTAGTTATGATGCTCACAATAAATTCAAAGATACAGAACAAACTTACTACCTTCGTAATTTTATGGGGTACCTTAAGCTCTACGAAGATTATCTTCTTATCGATAGTCTTCGTTCTTTTAGTCTTTCATGTTAGATAAGTACCAGTTAGCTTGAGAACTGATATCCAAGTCTAGGTATTACAAAAAAATACAAACGACTTCCAAATAAAAAAAAAAAAATAACCGACTTCCAAAAAAAAAAACACTACAAAGTAAAAAATAACTTTAATTTCGGAAGTCGGTGTTTTTGTTAGTTTCTTCGTATTTTGACACCGACTTCCGAAATTAAAGTTATTTTTTACTTTGTAGTGTCTTTTTATTATTTGGAAGTCGGTTGTATTTTTAAAAATACAACCGACTGAATTGAGAACCTCCTCCTTTTTGGGAAGTTGGTTAGAAAACCATCATCCAAGTAAACGAATTCCAGCTATTTCGATTTAAAATACAAACTTAGTAACCGATTTTGATAAAATTTAAATGGAACCAGTCTGCAAGTATTATCCTTTCAGATAAAATAAGAATTGTTCAAATCGATCATAATTGACGGAGTTATGAGGTAACAAACATAAGAAAAAAAAACAAACAAACGAATTGAAAACCGCCTTCTTTTTGGGAAGTCGGTTAAAAAGAGGAGCGCTCATAAGGCCTAGGTCTCGAAGTCAGCGATTGCGGGGCGAATGCGGTGGCGCGGGCGGCTCGGGGCGCCGCGTGAGTTTCGAAAAATTAGTGTCTCTGTTCGCGAACGTAATGTCTAAACAGCGACGAGAACATCTTATTTATAAAAAAATATGAAACGCATTTTGAGCTGCCAAGGTGCGGGAATATTTGTAAATGATTAGTTTATTATTTTTCGAGGGTGGTCGATACGATATCTGATGTCAAATGACCCAAACACTTCGTGGACGTCTTCTCTAAGCAGCGCTCATGAAAAACCAAAAATAAAATGCACAACACTCAGAAAGACGCGCAGGCACCGCATCGTTCTCACGCCGCTCCCCGCGCCGCTGGCTTCGAGGCCAGTTCCACATATCTCTGTGCATTGAAACGAAACGTCCCCGCTCCACTAATATTAGTAATGATAGAGCAACTGCCACATTTTACTTAGGAATTCCCGAAAAAAGCCGATTGCACTTGTGATGCAATAGTCATACGATAATTATAGGTACTTGCAGATTACCGTAGATAATTGTTGCTAATGGTATTCAGCTGAATCCGGTTTGACTGGAAGCCGAGCCCAACATAATTGGGAATAGGCTGGGCAGATGAACCTAGATGTTTGTCACAACACGAGGAACGCTGGATATAATTAACTTGGAACTCTTAAGGCGCGTCCCCGAGCAAAACGCAGCACTAGCCGCTTCTTGTCCAGTTTTTTGGAGCAACATACTCTTTATCCAGAAGAAATATCAACTTATAAAAATACATTAAATTTCTACATAATCTTGGCTTCAAAAAGGTAGATTTTTATCTTTTATTACTCAGTATAATGTTTAAGTAATCTCCTCACAACGAAACCACAGAAATGAGACAAAATTACTGAAAACATGCATCTTCTCGAAAACTAACGATTATTTTGATTTTGTACTTACACTAAATAAAAAATACTAATGGATAGGCAATTTATTATGAACATTTTGGTAGAAATATTTTTTTCAAACGACCAAAATTAGATTTTATAACGATTTTATTCATCATTCTGAGCGTATTCGCTATTGTATCTCTTGCGCTGTTATTGAGAAAAAAAATGCTCAAGGTTATTTGGTCAGGGTACGGCCTTAATGGTTTCTGGCAAGGTCGATGACAAATGTCCGAGGGGTCATAGTCCACATGGGTCAAATTTCAGCATTCACACGGATGGAGTCACTATCATAAGCAATAATATGAACGATCAACAGGATCAACAGGGATAGGTCATCAACTTATTGTCCGCTTTTAACTCATCCCTATCGAGAACCAATGTTAGTAACTCGATTGAAGTTCTCAACGAGCCTGGGAGCTTTCACGATTATTAAATAGACCGATGCATTAGTGAAACTAACTTTTCTGCCATCAATTATTGTTGATTAAAATTTTGTAACAATAAATTGGTATCGGGATTTAAATATCATGATATTGACGTGTTGCAATTTGCATGTGACATCAATTTATCGATTCCGAATATCAAATCAGTGTAAGTATAGTATTAAATGGTAGCAATTTAAAACTCGGAAATAATATTCTCATGGTTGTGTATATTATTGTCAAAAGTATAACACAACTGAAGAGCAATTCTTATCCTCTGCCTAAGCTAAAAGTCGGTCCTGGGTGACGCGAATAATTAATTGAAAACAATGTTGAGCAACAGTTCCGCAGATAATAATATAATTTTCTTCAATTGAGATTTAATTGTTGGTACCATAACTAAACAATTTACTTACTTACTACTTAAATACCTTTTTTAGTATTTCCCGTAATTTAGTTATATCTTGCTGAAACCTTGCTGCTACAACAAAATTGCTCAGACGATATTGATTTTAATAAAGTTTAAAATGAATTTATAAAGCAACGTTAAATTGGTGAAATAAAGTCACTGAAAGATAATGTCTGAAACAGACATCTGAAATGTTACCAGAAAGATGTTATAAATGTCGTGGCCATATTGTAGAATCGGTAATATCATGATGTGGCATAGATTAGTTTAGGTAAACTTTGAGGGAACTTAGAACACCCCGATTCGGATAGGTTAGGTTCAAATGGGATGACGGAAGCTAGAGTATGACGGGAGCTATGTTCGCTCGTTTCGCTGGCGAGCGAACATAGCTCCCGTCATATCATTTATGTTAGTTTTCTTTAAACTAGACAAAGAAAGCAGCGGGGCTGCGTTGTTGAAGTAAGGAGAAATTGCCATTTCATGAAATTACCAGAAATTTCTTGAAATGGTCGGCAAAATCATCAAATAGCTAAATTCTAAGTTCTCCTCAGTTGTAAAATATCTTGATTACATTTTAATTTGATGGCGACAAAAAAAAACCCTTTTCTTTGTCTTCGAAATGTTCTTGCATTCAAATCTCTAAAGATAATTTACTGTCTCAGTAAAACAGTAGTTCGGTCCGTCATGAATAAATTCATTTTGTATGGTCAACATTTGGCATTGAGTTTGCCTGTGGGATTCTAATGCAAGAAAAAACATTGAATTTTAACCAATCATGTTAATCAAAATGTCAGTGACTCACATGGTGCGGAGATTTTATGCAATTGCATTGGTTAAAATTTCTCCATTCCTCCGTTCCACTGCCTCGCTTCACTGTAAAGGAAAGGCAATAGGTACATTATAATGAATAAAAAAATTAAAACAAACGAATAGGTTGTGGAGGTCTGGTAGGCAGCCGCTCCACGTAAAACACTGGTATTCAGCTGAATCCAATTTGACTGGCAGCCGACCCCAGTATAGTTGGAAAAAGGCTAGACAGATTATGAAAAAATTTAAACAAACTCTCATCAGAGCATTTAATTAAATAAATTATTTTTATTTTTCACTCTTTGAGCTCAGCGAGTAGCGTTGACTGAATAAAAACATTTCCCAGCCGTGTGTTTATCTTACGCGCGTAAATACAGCATTTTTTGGGGTAACCATTTTTTCAGGAATGAAGTATCCTACATATTTTAAAACAATATTTACATTAGAGGAGCTCATGGCTAAATAATAACAGCCACACAGGTCGATCTCCAAGGTTAATCAACGCTTGCCGAGGTTGGTCTGTGGATGGGTGATCATCTTAACATACCGAGTTTCCTCCGTGCCTCGGAAAGCACGTTAAGCTGTTGCTCCCGGCTGTCATTTGGATATCGTTGGCAGTCGTTACGGATAGTCAGAGGCCAGAAAATCTGAGACCAGGTACTCTTACCAAGGAATACCGCGTTACCCAGTTAATGGGTTGTGGAGGTCTGGCAGGCAGCCGCCCCACGTAAAATACTGGTATTCAGCTGAATCCGGTATGACTCGAAGCCGAGCCCATAAACTGTTTATTCAAAAATCAAGTAATTAGGGCTTAAACTTGTTCTAATACTTACTCTTGGTCACCGAAAATCTAAACTCCTAGCTTTGTCCACATCGAAGATATAGGGGGGGGGGGGGGGTGAAATAGCCGCGAATGGCTTCGAGAAAAGTATGGTACGGTCGTGCCCGCTTTGCTCGAGACTTGGCGGGGGTACTGCCGTGCCCCCACGTATTAGTTGGATACAATCTAATTCCAGTCAATCGACACGAAATTACACTGAAGATGAACGGACGGTATATTTGTTAACATTGTTAAGGCAAAGCTGAAATGTGTGAGTCTGTTTTTCACCACTATTTTTTCGCTAAGCGTACATAGGCCTCCCTCAAACCTTCGCTACATTTACAGGTCCTACCAAATATCATACAAGCCGACACTACAGTATCACGGTACATTTGCGATACAAATAGTTTTGGTGGTCATCCCTGGACCAGAACTTTCTCAAAAAGACCAAAACACTAATTAGAAAATACGTAAAAAAAATATACTAAAGAGGTCGTCTCTAATCATCTGCACTCACATTTACTCCAAAACAAGACTAGACTAGTATCCCAACACATTACAATACACAAATACCACCAATCTAACTTAATTATAAAACCATTCTCTTTATTTCGTTAATTCGCCATTACAAATAACTCAGGCCGCCTATTTTACGATGCCATCCAATTCAAAAGTATAGGTAGCTAAAAAAGAAACAAAAAGTATTGGAAAAAAGATTACGTGGATAAGGAATGGTAGAAATAAAAACTTTTGTGCGAAGGCAAGTTCAAAAGAATTCAATTCAGTTACTTGAGTGATGAGGCAGGTTTTATTAAATTATACAGAATAAATGCAGACTTTATGCTGAAAAACTGTGCCTTATGTTTTCTGAAGTTATTTTTAGAATTGAAGATAAGATTCAATCAACATTTTACTGGTAAGAATTATGAGTGTACAACGCGTGCACGGGTTGTCCTTCAACACTATTTTAAAATAAAATAAAATAAAATACATTTATTTCAGAATCAAGTTCCATAATTTGTTAGTACCAGTATAAAATGCCTTATATCTAGTGTTAGTAAATAAACTAATCTAACGGGTAATTATATAAAATTTTAAGCAGCTAAGTACACCCGCTCGAGACTTTCCCATCCCAATCTACTTCACTGCATGGAGTCGTATCCAGCGTCCTAGAATCGGAGAGTCCCAGCGGTCTGCCAACGTCCTCAGGACAGTGTTGGGGCTGGCGCGAAACCGATATAATAATGATGCGCATCTCTTGCGCATGATGGTTGCAAAGCTGTCAACATTTGCGTCGGCAAACATACCGGACGCGCTGCAAAAACGCGGCAGCCCCAACAATACCCGGAAAGCGTTGTTGTATTGGATGCGGAGGTCGCTATATGCCCTCTGCGTGAAGTTCACCCACAGGCCGCACGTGTAAAAGGATTAGCAGAAGGCTTTAAAAAGCGTTACCTTAACTCGTGCAGTACAACGGGCGAACCTCGGGCCAACATACAGCCTCGGACAGCCAGCGACCTGCACTCCCTTTCCACATCTAAATTGTCTTTAAGGTCTTCACTCACCCAGTGGCCCAAGTACTTAAATTTAGTAACTCTTTTCAATGGTATGCCGTCTAGTGTGATAAGTGGTACTTTAGTGGTACTTTATTTTGCACACACGATTTCATTTTCCTAAAGTAAAATGAAAGCTAGGGCTAACTAATAACAGCCGCATGAGTCGATCTTCAAGGTTAAGCAATGCTTGCCAAGTTTAGTCTGTGGATAGGTGACCATCTTAACATATCCAATTTCCTCCATGCCAGCTGTAATTTGTAGATATTTGGCAGTCGTTTCATACAAATTTGTCAGAAGCTAGTAAATCTGCCTCCAGTCTTACTAAGAAGTTACCATGTTTACCAGAAAATGGCTTGTGAGGGACTGCTAGGTAGCCATTCCACGTAAATATGTACTGGTATTCAGCTGAATCTGGTTTGACTGGAAGCCGACCCCAATATCGTTGGGAAAAGGCTAGGCAGATGGTGGTGATCTTAACATTTCTCCACCTGCCTAGACACCACACAAATGTCACCATGATACCATCGTGAGAAAGGAATATTGCTATAAGTTCTGTATATCTTTAAAAACAGTCTTCGACTTAACTGACCAGCGAGCATTCCCGCCGTCAGTCCGTGGAAATGAGCTCGAACACGCAAGCAACGAGCCGCTCGTTATGAGTGCTCTGCCCGCAGTCATTTTTATGGTGAATCCCTATAAGTGTTAGGCAGTTCAGTCAGTACGCCGCGACATGTATATCTTGACTGAGAGTGTCTTGCGAATCTGAAGCACGAGTTGTTAGCAAAGAGTTTGAAACGAACATGTTACACGGATTTTAGGACACGGCGTAACGTAACATGCTTGCTGCAAATGGTACATCACGGCCTATAATATAGGTCAGTATCCACCTATAGCATATAAATAGCAATCTTACTGGAGTTGGACTAGAATTTGGCTATGACTCTGGCATCATCAGTAGCCAGAAAAGCGCCCATCAGTTTCTATAACATGATAATAAGTACCTACCTATCCGATTGTTTGAGGATCAGCTTCACATTATTTAAATAAAGTTAAGTTCCACCTAAGTTGCTCATAAATGTACTAAGCCGTGTCTGGACTTTATTTAGAGCCTTCCTGGGATCTGGGTAACAAAGGCAATTGTACAACTGAGTTTTCATTCAGTAGGTAGGCGGAAAAAATTATAGGTTGTAAAGTACTTTTGCGACGAGATATTACTTCTACAGAGATATTATCATCCTTAATTGGTTTCGTTCGTTTATAAAGCTTACACCTAAAACCGATTTTGATAACTATTGATACAGAGATATAGAGTACCTACTAAAACACGGTCTATATTTTTGCGAAAAGAAAATTTAAACCTGAGCGAAGCCGAAGGCAAAAGTTAGTCATGTATAAGCTTAAGAAAGCGAATGGAACCCATGCACCTACTGGTCTAAATTTGTACCAATGAGTAATATGTTTTACTTTCTCATTAAAACACTTCTTGTAAGAAAATAATCGTTTAATCGTATTTTGTTTACAGTTTTTTATTCTGAGAATTATGACACGTACAAAATAAAAGGATATTATCTTTTGGGTCAGCCCCGGGCTGTGCGTAATTTTAGCCTAATAAGAACCTCGGTATGTTGGCTACATTTGCGGGAGCGGGTGCTAAAGCGATTATAGGGGTTCAAAGTAAATCTAGGTAAAATTAATATAATTGGATTCTAGTTTCAGTCTACTGAAATTTTATTTATAACCAAGCCGACAGCTGTATTTTTTTTTGTTGAATAAATTATATTAATTTGATAAACTTAAACATCCTAGGCTAATTTTATGCAGCTAACAATTTTTTAATGTTGAGAAATAACTCTGACCACAAAAAAAAAAAAAAAACATGATTGTAAGCAACAGATACATAGTGATGAGAGTGGTTGAGAAAATTGCTCTTGTAATTTTTGTACTTTAACATTAGGGATACAAAACGTTTGCACTGAGTTTGGGTTAGTAGTTATGGAACTCTGAATCGTCTCCTTTACAAAAAAAAAAATACATAAGAACAATCATAAATCAAAAATCTCGGCAATAAAGTACATTGAAATTCAGCTTAAATTCGGCATTAAACACTATTTGCGATGATAGCAGTAATCAACTAATGGTAAAATAAAAATTGTTTGTTAAGAATGGTTAGAGAGATACCTACAGCCCTGTAACAGACGGACGAATTGAAATTCAGACTATGCGGGTTAGAAATATTAACCAGTCAGTCAACATCATCATGTCAGTCAAAATGTCAGTGACTCACGGGTAGCGCAGATTTTATGCAATTCCATTGGTTTAAATTTCTCTGTTTCTCCACTCAGCTGCCTCGACGAGCGAGGCTGCTGAGGTCATGGTGAGAATTTCAAATAACAAGTTGGTCGCTACCGCTTCCGCTATCCATCTTTCAATATAACCCCACCATAAAATTTTCACATAAAAATCCTTCGCTACAATAAAAATAATTGCCACTTGTTTTCGTCTGAGCTTGCTTGGAAAACGGAAAATTTACTACATTCTAGACTTTTACTTTTACCCGCTGTATTTTTACTCTTACTTCATTTACTCGCTATATTTTTACGTGAAAGTGGGATACAACAATGTTAGCATCGATCGAGCTTTCAAGCCTATTCCTCTTTTTTTTACTAGGTGTCTGTATTTCTATGTTTAATGTGAGGATAGAAAATGCGAGACTTTATATTATAACCAAAGTTACGTTGTATTTACATCAACTATGAATATCCAGAAATAATTATAAAAGGGTTACCATCCGATAGACGAATCATCGTCCCCAATGAGCCTGTATTTAAATCGGTATACAAATACTTTGAAACTGTTCACAGTTACATAGGGGTGGTTTTTAATCGACTTCCCGAAAAGGAGGAGGATCTCAATTCGGTCGTGTTTTTTTTTTAACTGGTTGTTTACTGTTGAGAGGCACTCGTTTGACCACCATCTCACCAGATGGTAAGCGATGATGCGGTCTAAGATGGAGAACGCTTGCCTTAAAGTATCCTATTCACTCTTGACTTATGGACTCCCAGTTTGTAGCTATCAGGAAACACAGACTCCGGCAGAGAATAATTCCACTCCTTTATTTGGAGTTCAACCGCTCGATTCTATAAACATGTCAAAGTGAAAGCTTAGGTGAAGTGATCACGAAGTGAGTTGTCAATCCATGTAATCAAAACGGAATGACAGCCCATTTTGGGATCGCTTCACCCAAGCCTTCACTTCGACAAGTATACAGCCGGTCTATTCTATCGACATCTCATCGTGTTCACTTAGGTGAAGTAAACGACAAGTGAGTGGTAATTTCAACTTATTTGTATGTTTTTCCCCTTCCGTCCAAATATTCTTAGCAAACAGACGTGCATTTAGTTTCTTAATCAATTTATTCCTCTCTGCTCACGCGAATCTAGTACGTAATTGGTAGCGCGGTGATATCCCTATTGCCTAAAAATCTTGAACAATAAGTATTTAAATATTGCGGTCGCCCCTGCCCCGCGCGCACCTCGTGTAAAAGAGAGGTACCTCATAATTTCCCTCTCGCTCCATATCGCTGACATCGCCCCTGCCCCGCGCGCACTTCGGGTAAATGAGAGGCTCCTTATAATTTCCATCTCGCTCTCGCACCGCTGACCACAGTCGTCGAGCCGCACCGAACAACAGCCGCGGGCGCCTGCACCTCTCTCCCTTCCACATAAGCGACTGAACAGGACAGCAGCTGCGTGCTTGCTACGCTGCTACGTAAAGCGTAGCGCAGTGGTCAAGCTTGTCAAGTAAGCCTATCTAATAACATTTACAAGCCTATCTAATAACATTTACTAATAACTTAAAAGTTTACAAGATGCAACATTCTCCACCACTCAGTAAAACGCTGTCTGTCTCGGACACAAATATTAAGTCGAAGTCCGGTGAGGGCGATGATAGTAGCTACCATCATGTCACTACGAGAGATAAACGTCGTCGGGTCTCTGATGAGAGCTATGATGAGCTTACAGCGTTCAAAATGGAAATAAAAGAAATGTTGCTAAGCTTTCAAGACAAGCAAAATAAAAGATTCGACTTACTGAACAGGCACCTTGAAGAAATAAAATCACAGAACTCCTCCATTTTTAACACTAATCAGGAAATTGAACACTCTCTTGAGGATATGTCTCTTCAACTCAAGTCAGTGCAATCGAAGATTGACGGCTTGGAGGATCAACGGAAGAACCTTTTAAGCCAAATCTCGAATATCGATGAAAAGTGCGATTTTCTAGAAAAATCTCTTAAGAAAACCAGTATCGAACTGAGATATATTCCTCGAGTACAAATGGAAAATAAAGATATTCTCTTCAGCTATATAAACGAGCTTTCGAAATGTCTAAACATCACTCTTCACCCTGGCGACATACGTGACGTTTACCGTGTACCTAACAAGAAAGATCCCTTAAAGACCACTGTAGTTGCGGAATTCTCGAATACTCAGTTAAAAACAAAGTTCTTGAGCTCCGCCAGACTCTACAATAAAACTAAGGAACTCAAGATTCTTAACCTGGGAATTGAAAATAACAGTTCGGCCCTCTTTCTATCAGAATCACTTACTGCTAAATCCAGACGACTACACTTTCTCGCAAGAGATTTTGCAAAATCGGAAAATTTTAAATATTGCTGGACATCGAATGGCAATGTGTATTTGAAAAAGAGGGACGGTTCAGAATACATACAAGTCAAGCATGAAGCTCAGCTTGTGAACTTAAGGAAGTCTGAATGACTAGGTTTTATTTTAGTTACCATAATACTGTTTCTTTCCTGCTTTATAATAGTTCTAGTTCTTTTTAATGCATTTAAACTAAACTGTAACATAAAAATACGTAGTTACCAGACATCTACACATACACAATTACATAATAATACACAAAAACACTCACTACCTCTGAGTGCTAACGCTCCTATTACTCTCATTTGCAATCACAACATTACACTTACTCGCATTCAAAATAAAACCGCGTGCATACCCCATTACTTAATATCAGTTAATATATTGAAGTTTCTATTTTCAGTAAACAAAAATAGTTCACACGATAATATTAAATGTACACGATTCAATCGCTTAAAAGTTAATTTATTCCATATGTTTACAAATACCTCAAACATAATTTACTTTTATTTTAATATAAAGACATACCGAGTCATAATGCACTTTGAATACTTAACCTACCACAATGTTCGATAATAATAAACTTCTAGATGACATTGATGGTATGAGACTAACTAACTCCATAGAATTGAATAATCCTGATATTTGTAAACAACACTTTGGTGATACTTCGAAACAATTTACAATTTTCTCGCAAAACATACGAAGTATAAATAAAAACTTTAATTTCTTGATTGTGCTTCTGCATCGTCTACAATTTCAACCCGATGTTATCGTGTTAACTGAATGTTGGCTGGATGAATCATTTAATGGATTACACCTAGACAATTATAAATGCTCGTACTCAACTAAATATTTAAATAAATGTGACGGAATAGTGATATTCAGTAAAGCGGGTCTACAAATATGCGTGTCGGAACCGACCATTAAAGATGCTAACTGTCTGCAGCTAGATATTTCTACTCACACTATTATAGCGATTTACCGATCACCATCTTTTCACAACGTAAATAATTTTCTGATTTCCTTGGAAAACGTTATAATGAAATGTAAAAGCCAACACTGCGTCTTGGTAGGGGACATCAATATTGATATTAAAGATAACTCCCCTGATAACCGAGCAGAAGAGTACCTAAGCTTAATGGCCCATTATGGTTATGTACCGGGACATAATATACCAACAAGGGGACAAAATTGCCTAGACCATTGTCTAATTAAATCCTCTCAACCTTCCACGACTATTGTATGTCATTCCGATGTTACGGATCATAGTAGCGTACTATGTAGCCTTGGTTCAGATCTCCACAAAGAAAAACCTAAAATAACTATCACTAAGATCAACTATGAAAGTTTACATGAGGACCTAAAGAATTTAGACTGGACGGAACTATACAATATAACTGATGTCACAGAAGCAACACAATATTTTATCTCAAAAATGAATAAATTTATTGAAAAAAATAAATCTACTCAACACTTTCGCAGCTCCAATATTATTGTAAAAAAATGGATTACGCCGGGTCTTTTAAAATCAATTAGAATTCGTGACAAATTACACATTGATGCCAGGAAAAATCCCAACAATCTTAAATTACAAAATAAATATAAGACCTACAGAAATATCTGTGTTAACTTACTACACGAACAAAAAAACAAATATGAACAAAACCTCCTAGCGGAAAACAAAAATAACTTAAAAAAGACATGGAACTCTCTAAAAATTATCTGCAATCTGAATAAATGTGAAAATACAAATGATAAATTATTAAAATTAAAAACCGATGCCAATGAATCTCTAAGTACAATAAACAACTATTTCAGTACTATTGGCGAGCGTTTGGCTGAGACAATTTTGGATAGATTGAAAATAACGGAAACTGAATTAGGCAACAATATGAGTCTCGCCCATAATTCAAATCATTCAGCCCAATCTCTGTTTTTCGAACCAACAGATGAAATTGAGGTTATCAAACTCATAGGTACGCTAAAATCCAGCCAAGCTACAGGACACGATAACATCAGTAATGATATGTTAAAGCTAAACAAATATGTGATTGCGACACCCCTAAAACATATATGTAATCTGAGTTTGTCATCAGGAGTCTTTCCGAATAATCTCAAAATTGCAGAGGTAGTACCTGTTTTCAAGGCTGGTGATTCACTGGAGCCGGCAAACTATAGACCAATTTCACTATTAAGTACGGTGTCTAAAGTGATTGAAAAGGTAGTCAATGTCAGACTACTTAAATATTTAGAAGTCAATAGCCTCCTAGCTCCTAACCAATATGGTTTTCGCTCAGCCCGGTCCACAGAAGATGCCGTCACAGGTCTTGTTGATTTTGTAACTGACAAAATTAATAACGGACAAAGATGTGTTGGAGTTTTCCTGGACCTGGCGAAGGCATTTGATACTGTTTCGCGACCTATACTACTAAAAAAGCTTGAGCGGTTGGGAGTTAGAGGTCTAGCACTGCAGTGGTTTCATTCTTACCTAAGTGGACGAAAACAGCGAGTACAAATAGGAGAAAACACAAGCGGTTACGCTGATATCGCATACGGCGTGCCTCAAGGTAGCATTTTGGGTCCCACACTCTTCCTGACCTACATGAACGATCTCTGTTCACTTAGACTACCTCAGGCTAATATTTTCACCTTTGCAGATGATACTGCCATAATTTTCCATGCTAACACGTGGACAGAGGTTGTTGATGTGGCCCAGGAGGGCCTTAGAAGTACTGCCAGCTGGCTGAGTAATAATTTACTGACTCTTAATGCAAGTAAAACCAAGCTCATAGCCTTAAGTATAACCAAAAGATCTGCTCCAAAGCAAGCTGTAAACGTTAAACTGCACACATGTGAGTCTGCCAAGCATCCAACTTTATCGCATTGCCAATGCTCGACTATTGAACAAGTTTCGTGCATAAAATACTTAGGCATAATGATCGATGAACATCTCTCATGGAAATTGCAAATCGATGCAGTTACAAAACGTGTAAGAAAGCTCGCTTACATATTTAAAAAAATTAGGTCTGTAGCTAAACCGCGACTTATTCGAGCCGTTTATTTCTGTCTCTGTCAATCAATCTTGAGTTATTGTGTCATTGCTTGGGGAGCATCGAAGAAAACATATCTTCTCAAGCTCGAACGCGCTCAGCGAGCTATTTTAAAAATTGCTTTTAAGAAACCCTGGCGTTATTCTACCAATGTACTGTACTCAGAATGTAACATCCTTACCGTGAGACAGCTTTACATTACCTCGGTACTTCTCCGCTTTCATAAATTTGCTAAGACCACAGCGCAAACCTCTTACAGAACCCTCAAGTGGAACATACCGAGAGCTCGTTCTACTTTTGCTCGTCAATCTTTTACGTTTATGGGACCCTATCTTTACAATAAATTCTTTAAAGCTAATAACACAATAATAAACCTGACATTATTCCACCTCAAAACCACCATCCAGAAATGGCTAATACCCAAAGACTATGCCCATACCGAGAACCTCTTAAAAAGTGTTTTTTAATATCACGCGCTCACGACCTCATCCGTACACTTACTTTTATACAGCACGCATCAAAATCTACACACACACACTCACTCACTCTCACACACACACACACACACACATACACGCACACATACACACAGACACACCCACATACATTAATACACAAACACACCGTCGCAAACTAGCACTATTTTTTTTCTATTTTCAAATATCTTTTGTCTATTTTTGTGTCTTCTTTTATGTTGTGTTCCAATGACACAATTAGTTATAGTACAATATACACAATAAATGCATTACTTTTTATGTAAATACTTTTTTAAAACTTACGGAAGGGACTGGACCCCACGACACAGGGAATCCTAGTGTGGGGCCCAGAGATATGTTGTTTTTTGTTTCAAAACTAATGATGTACCACGTGTATATACTTTGAACTAATGTTTGTATGAATAAAGATTTATTATTTATTTATTTATTTATTTTGATAGCTCACTTCGTGATCACTTCACCCACGTTTTCACTTCGACGTTTTGACAGAATCGCACTGCTGTCAATGGGTTGTGGAGGTCTGGTAGGCAGCCGCTCCACGTAAAATACTGGTATTCAGCTGAATCCGGTTTAACTGGAAGCCGACCCCAATATAGTTGGGAAAAGGCTAGGCAGATGATGCACTGCTGTACAGCCTGTTTATTCTGTCAACAGGTCACAGTATAAACTTAGGTGAAGTGAGCACGTGACAATTCACTACTGTAATTCCATCTTGTTCGTATAGATTCGAGACAGCCCACTGCGCCTAAGTTTTCAGTGATTGTTCAGTTTGTTTTACGTAAAAGACGTCCTTAGTGATGAAAATCATCACCAGTAACAAAAACCATAGGTAAAACTTTATGTAACAACTCAACACTTGAAAATCATATATGTGCAACTAACTCAGCACCAATCATGATAAAATAAATCCTACCGTTTTTCAACAAATACATAGTCCGTAAAAATACCAATAACAAAATTACACTCTGGTCGAAGCAAATCGGCACCAGTGCCCAATTCGCCGATAAGATCTTTCCGACCGTACACTATACAAAGGGATTTATTTCCGAACTATATGAGTGGTGCCAGTAGGTAGTTTTATCAGGCATCGTAAACTTGTCGAATCGAGGCCCGAGGTTTGGCCTAAGTGAAAATATTAGATCTCGCGAGACTGCCGGCTTGAAAAAATGGAACAGGGATGGGATGAAATCATAATTTTGTTGAAGGTGGCTTTAAAAGTAAATAATGGTATAAAACAGGGTTTTAGGATGCCTGTCATGGTAGCGCAGCGGAGAGACGGAGGAATTTTAACTAACGGAACTGCATAAAATCTCAGCACCACGTGATTCACTGACATTTGCACTGTCATGATTGGTTAGTATTTCTCCGTTTCTCCACTCCGCTGCCTCGCTCCACGCAAATGGACAGGCAACCTTATTCTTGCTTTTTAGGGTTCCGTACCCAAATTGTAAAAACGGGACCCTATTACTAAGACTTCGCTGTCTATTTGTCTGTTTGTCACCAGGCTGTATCTCAAGAACCGCGATAGCTAGACAGTTCATTTTTTACAGATGATGTATTTCTGTTGCCGCTATATCAAAAAATACTAAAAAACAGAATAAAATAAATATTTAAGGGGGCTCTCATACAACAAACTTGTTTTTTTGCCGATTTTATAATGGTACTGAACACTTCGAGCGCGAGTCCGACCCGCACTTGGCCAGTTTTTTCTAGTTATAATAACTAGAGATTTTCACGCTCATAGTCAAGTATGTTATAGGTTGGGCGTATGCAAAAGAAGATATGTATATTGTGCCGTCCGCTTACTACGCAGGAATAAGGGCAAGATAAGGTTAAAGGTTAAATATCTTAACCATGTGTAAAGGTCCAAGTATGTAGCAGGTCTTTGGGTTCTCAAGCAAATCTCTTGATTTGTAATTGAAATGTAAGATTTGGCAGGGAAATTCCAAGTAGATTGTTTTCTATCATAATATAGAAGAGCCAATTTTACTCATTTTAAAACAGCGTTTGCATTTGCATGTCAATGGCAAACTGTCAAAAAAGCCTTAATTTTCATACAATTTTGACAGATTGCTAGTGAGATGCGAATGTGAAAATTTGTTGAATTGGTACTCATATTCTTAGTTAGTATTCATGTACTTTAATTTAATAGATGATCAAATCACGGATTACTTTTTGGACCGTGTATTAAATGAAGGTTTCAATTACATTATATAATAGCAGCTTTAGAAACTAACCTTTTCTGATGTAATTAGTTTCTATTGAACTGTCTTTAAATAATTGGCATAAGAGGATTATGTAGGTGATAGATGTGTGTAGAGCGATAGCTATAAATTAAACCACAGCTGTCAAATTACGGTCAAAAGTGGTGTTAAGATATTATTTTAGGTTTAGGACAGGTGCATGGCAGGTGCATGGTGTATTGAGAATGGCATCCTTAAAAAAATAGGAAGATGAAAAGTTTTGACAATGGTGTATTCTAAGACAGTTTAAAGAACCTACCTCATGACGCAGTCACCACTAGCGATAACTGTCAATTTGTTAATTCAAAGTGAAATCGAGATGGAGGACATGGCTTGGACTGTAGAAGAAAGAGCTTTATCCCTTACCCTACATGCTAGCAGACCGCTGCAACGTCGTCTGCGTAACATTTTTCAGTAATGCTCCGCTCCTGTTGGACTTGGCGTGATGATATGTAACCTATAGCCTTCCTCTATAAATGAGCTATCTAACACTGAAAGAATTTTTCAAATCAGACCAGTAGTTCCTGAGATTAGCGCGTTCAACCAAACAAACAAACAATCTCTTCTGCTTTATAATATCAGTATAGATTATATTACTTGCTTATGCCCGCGACTTCGTAAGCGCATTTTCCGTTTTTTTTCTAGTTTCTGTAAGAATTTAGGGAAACCCCTCGCTAAGTGCTCCCAAATCTACGTGTAATTTTAGCTTTCTACGACCAATTCTTTCGACTGTACGTTGTCTCTCAGTCACTCAATCACTAGTAACGGAAGTATATAATTACTAGTCGACCCGTGCAACGTCGTCTGCGTAACATTTTTCATTACTGCTCCGCTCCTATTGGTCTTAGCGTGATGATATATAGCCTATAGCCTTCCTCGATAAATGGGCTTTCTAATACTGAAAGATTTTTTCAAATCGGACCAGTAGTTCCTGAGATTAGCGCGTTCAACCAAACAAACAAACTCTTCTGCTTTATAATATTAGTATAGATATTCATTGATGGTTATTAAGGTGGAGGAGCTCGTGGCTAAAGAATATCAACAGAACAGGTCGATCTCCAAGGCTAAGCAACGGTGGTCAAGATTGTTCTGTGAATGGGTTACCATCTTAACATACCGAGTTTCCTTCGTGCCTAGGAAAGCACGTTAAATCCATATCAATCCATACCAATCACTGAGACTAAATTGACAAGTGCAAATTGTCAAAACTGACTAAAATGGTATTATTATCTTTGTCAATTTGCCATTTGCAAATCTCAATTCAGTCTTTGAGTTTAAAAAACAGACTATAGAGTATCTTGAAGCCAGCTGGTATCTTCAAGTTCAACTGTTTACCATCTGAATAGGTTTTAAATAAAAATATAGACCTTATTGTTCATGTCGCTGATACGATGTTTTTTTTTTTAGATTTGGGTTGGCCGATAAAATTAATAACCTTAACATCAGCAGTCTCGCTGTATGGAAACCCAGCTGAAGTCACTGCAAACTGTGGCTTACTTCTCTCCCACTTATGAACTATTTACTAATTTTCGTACATCTTCTTGCAGAGTCAAATTTTTCACGTTCCTTCCTTTGTGGTCCACTAAGAAGTGTCTGAACCGAATCAGAACGCAGATAAAAATGTGTCATTCCAACCTCGCAAAGTGAGGCTACCATAACGAATCAACTGCAGGACGTAGCTGTAGAGCTGAGTTACAAACCATGCTCCGTCTCCTATCTTGCCCTCTGTACCCCAAAACTTGCATCTGAAGAGACCTATCTGCTAGCACGAACAATGCCTTATATAGACGTGAGTCTCTAGAAAAGTGACGTCAGCGATTGTCAAAAATATGTGGGGATCATAAACGCTGTTTTAATACCACGTCATCTAGAGCCATAGATCGTGATCAAGTTGTTGCTATTTCACCAATTCGCACTAAGCGTTTCCAAACGTCTTTTATAATGCTCACAGCAAAGGAGTGGAACTTTCTGCCTGCGTCTGTATTTCCAAACGCTTACAACCCTAATTTCTTCAAAGTTAGAGTGAACAGGCTCCTTCTAGGTAAGCTCGCTCCATCGTAGACTTTGTCTCTGTCATCTCTGACCAAGACTAGAGTCAAGAGCAAACTCATTAAAAAAAAAAAATCTGCCCTGCCCTTTTTGACCATATTGCAGTCGACTTCTACCCTAACTGATGGCAGCTGAATACCAGTATTTTTTACATGGAATGACTATCTTATTATTTAGTTAAGGAATAGGGAATATGCATAAAAAAATATTTATTATCTAAACAGTTCATCTAAAAATATACAAAATTACATTACTAACAGTGGAAATAGAATCAAAATTGCTCGAAAAACAAGCGAGATATCATTAGTTTAAACAAATATGTCTGTCCTTCTCGCGAAAACGCTGTTTTCTATGGCAGCTGTATAGACGTCACGTAATGTGACGTCAAATTCCATGTCGGACTTCTCGTTCTAATAGTAATCTTTGAAGCGTTATAACTTCATCGCTAATGAAGATATTTAAAAAATATTTTCTTGAGTGTTCACTGGAGCTTATAAGTACCTAATTCATTTTGTAAATAAAAAAATCGCGTGCATATTTCCTATTAAACTATGACCTAGCTGTTATTATCCACCCCAAAAAGATGGACACTCGTATCACAGGCAATATTGTTTCAGCTGCTTAGTTGATGGGTTAAGTTTTTTTTTTTAATGAAATTGGCTTCCTCTTGACTGGACTAGGCCAGAGATGACAGAGACAAACTCGACGATGGAGCTAGCTTACCTAGAAGAAGCCTGTTTCCTCTTACTTTGAAGAGATTCGGGTTGTAAGCATTCGGAAATACAGACTCAGGTAGCGAGTTCCGCCGCCGTGGTAGACGCCGCTCCGTCCACCGTAGGCGCGGGCCTGTGGACGGCGAGCTATGGGTGTCTCGCCGTCCGTCCGTCTAGTGACGACAGGCCGTGTCGACGGCGCGTTAGTGTTCCACGCGCGCCTCAAAGAGAGTCAGTAACACAGAGGGGCCCTAAAGGGCCGACGCCTGCCGGAGTCGCGGGATTATTCGCAAGAGACACCGTGGCTCCGGAACACAAAAGGTAATGAAGGAACATGGATGGGTTTTAGTCAGACGTTTGGAAACGTTTAGTGCGATTGGTGGAATAGCAGCAAGGTAGGGATGGAAACTTGCAGTGCGTCTAGATGTCCGATGGTAGAAGAGGGCCAGTAGGATGAAGTCACAACACCGATGTAAAATCTGTAGAAGACCGAAAAGCAGGCAATCTTGCGACGAAGAGTCAAGTTGCTTTGGCATCCACCAGTTTTACGTCATCAATGAGCCTGAAAAGTTAAATAGTACTGAAAAATAAAATAACCTACCCAATTAATCCTCACAAATAACGAATTAATACGCGAAGAGGCACGTTTGTAATATTTCAATGGGGTTTTAACTTTGCCCCTTGTGCGTCCCATTCAGACTTCACGACCATTGTTCCGCTCTTGCCATTTAAGCCCGCCGTCCAATTTTGTTGTTCCGGCAGGTATATTAATGTTTAAATAACTGCGAATTGTATGTATTCTTTGATTTCGAATTGCTGATTTTGTAAAGTACCAGAATTAATCAAAACTGTTTTAATACCTAAGCCTTCAATTTTGTCATTTCCCTTTCATTTTTAATTAATGTTACAAAATAGACATTTTATTTCCACTTTCAGGTATTTTTACACTTACTGTAGGGACATTGAGGCCATAGTTATAGATTAGAAGGAGCTCGCAGCTAAATAAAAATATTCGAGCAAGAAGTACCGAGGTCGCTTCGGTGATGGGTCATCTGAACAAACCTAGATTCCTCCGTGGATAGGAAAGTAAGTTAAACCTTTGGTATCGACTGACATTTGTAAATTTTTTTGATAGAGTCAGAAGCCAAAAACTCTGCAAAGACTCTACTATTTCATAAAGTATTGATACAGTAGTAAACATTATTTAACAAAACTAAAGAGAAATTTTAAATGATTGTAGAGAAACAAGCAAGAAATAAAACGAATATTAATTTAAAAAGCAAAAAAAAAAAAATACCTGTCCCCCCCTCACATCGCCAGCTCAACCTCCACTCTTGGGGACTTTCAGTATGTTCATCTGGATACTACAAAGAATAACTGTACCAATTTTCAAAACTACACGAATTAGTTTTGAACTAATTTTCTTATACCTGCTAGTCTATACTAATAATTATTACAAAGAGGTAACATTATTTTGTTTGTAAGTTTGTATGTAGGGGGTAATCTCAGGAACTACTGGGCTGATTTGAAAAAAACTTTCAGTGTTAGATAGCCCATGTATCGAGGAAGAATATAGGCTACATATCATCACGCTAAGCCATCATTAATGGAAAATGTGACGCAGACGAAGTTGCGTGGGTCAGCTAGAACTAAAGAAAGAGGTACTAAATATTTTGGAACAGAATAAATGAGTAGTTTTCCATCAGTTTATAGAAACCACTACCCTAAAGCAAAATTGTGTATGTCTTAATAGTCTACAAGTTCCATCGTTTATCATTGTCTAGAAATAATCCGTCTCAACGTATGAACAAGCAAATAATATTTCATCTCCTTTCTTGTAGGACGAGCAAATGCGTGAAATTAGATTCTTTTGATTTCATATTCATGTGGGAATATATTAGGTGCTAACGGTAAAATAAAATAAAACTTTTTGTGATTTGATTTTTGTGTTATTTCTTTAGAGGAGATGATCAGTTTCTGCCTAGACGAGTTCGGGATCATGTCTAAAATTTCAGTTTTACTTCAAGATTAATAAAGATTTAAAGTGTCGTGGTTATATTATTCCGAATAAGGTCAAGGTCAAAATCTCTTAAATAATTCTATTTTATATTTTGTATATGACTAACAAAGCCGACGCGGACTATTCTGCCAAACTCCAAGTAGATTGGTAAAGCAAGTGTGTATATTAGTAAGGAAAACAATGATCTGTAGTTATAAGCAACATTCTTCGATTGATTGGTACAGTTGAATACTTGCTGGGTTAGTATGGGACTGAAACAAACAGAAAAAAGTTAAACAATAAACAGTATTTTCATTGCTTCCGCAGTATTTCTCGGTGTTGACGTTCCATTGTATCCATAATCATCCGGTAACCTTAATACAGAAAATACACACAGTATAACGTGTAATTTTCGATCAAGGGAATAATGACAAAGGAATATTTTATTTATAATTAATTTTATTTATTGACACGCCATTAGGTTAGGTTAGGTTTTTATAAACACGTGTGGTAATTCTATGATCGAATACCAATATGTTAAAAAAAACAATGCGTATAAATGAGTGTCATTTCTTTGAAAATGCATCTTACACATATTGGGCATAGTGTAAGCCTGTGTAGGAACGGCCAGCAATTTGTTTAATTAAAATCATAGAATATTATCGATTTTAATTAAACAAATTGCTGGTCGTACCTTTGATTTCCGATTCGAGTGAAAGCATGAAAAGTTAATTCACAAAAAAAACGATTTTCAAATAGTATTTTGAATTGACATTTTATTTTACCGTTTTATCTTTTTAATTAATAATACGTTAATAGTTATGTATTAATGTGTAGATTTATTTTGTAATAAATAAATAATCGACATTTGGTCATAACTGTCGTACAAGTGATTTTTGCACTTATACTGATTGATGTCTACTAAAGTAACAAAATTAAGTATAAAATATGGTTCCACAGATGAATTTCACGGGTTAGAGTTTTATATAATAAGAAAATTATAGTGGATCGTGAAAAATAATATCGATTTATAAACCTCAGATTGCCATTCATCATAATCACAACTTTGGTGCTACTTGCGCACATATTTGGTGTCTCTTTCATTCACATCAGTTGATTCACAACTATTGCTATTCATAGAGGATGCAACTGTTTTGCTCTTTAATTCGGATGAGGTGCCTAGACTGTGGCATATCCGTAAGGAAGGTTCAAAGTTATAGTATACTAGCTGACCCACGCAACTTCGTCTGCGTCACATTTTCCATTAATGCTCGGCTCCTTTTAGTCTTAGCGTGATGATATATAGCCTATAACCTTCCTCGATAAATGGGCTATCTAATGCTGCAAGAATTTTTCAAATCGGACCAATAGTTCCTGAGATTACCCCCCACATACAAACTTACAAACATACAAACTTACAAACAAATGTTACCTCTTTATAATATTAGTATAGAAGTATAGATAAACGGTAATCAAACCCCTGCGAACCTTGCCCACAGGTGGAATAATCAAGTCAAAAAGACACATCAAGATTGTTTTCCTTTATTTAGCTACATAAACCTTTTTAATATATGTGAATGTCAAAACAGTAAAAAAACATTCTAAACTCGATAACCACAATGCCTAGCGCCATCTCGTATCGAAAAATAGAGTTATTTAGTGAAAACTTATCTTTATTTTTCTCAGTTTCCTTAGCCTTTAGATTCGTGAAACTTTTTTATATGTAAACTACAGAAAATAACAATTCCAAAAAATATAAAAATATTTGCTGCACTTTGAAGTTGATACCTAGGCACGCTCCCATAGTATCACTTGTCATGTCTTTTGATGGTTATAATTATCGAATTATTAATTTAAATGTTCAGAGAAACTTAGCTTGTTCAAGCCTTAATAAATATTAGTCGTCATAAATGATACTTTGTAGTATGTACTCAATCCTCAACTTTCATCAATACACCAACATTTTTCAAATACTGATAAAGCTAAAGAATTCCCTAGCATATAAAAGGTAAATATCGTTTGACAGAAAAAGAGAGTGTTTCCTTAAACAAACGTGTTCAAGAACACTTTGTGGAACTTGACGCGAGCTTGCTATCCTTTAAATGTATGTAAAACAATACCGGTTTCATATTCATGGATAACAATAGGATTTTTTTTAAGAGATCAGTAAGAAAATGAACTTTTGAAATCGTATAAGTTGGTACTTGGTACCGATTTTTCTGTTTAGAATACAACCGGGTGTAATAAATCCGGGTCAAATTCATCACCTGCCCAGCCATTCAGCCAAACCGGATTCGGCTGAATACCAGTATTTTGGCGTGGAACAGCTGCCTACCAGACCTCGACACCCCATTAAATGGGCATGGTACTTATTGGCAAGACTGGTGTCAGATTTTCTGGCTTTTGACAATCCTCCAATCAATTACGACTGCTAAGAATCTAAACATCACAGCCGAGACTAACGGTTTACGGGTTTTCCATGGCATGGGAGAAATTCGATATGTCAAAATGGCCATCCATCCCCAAACCAATCCGGATCACAGTAATAAACCTAAATTATGTCAAAAACTATGATTTTTTTCCTAGCTACATTTGTATCGAGTGTAAACTGGTGACAGATGCATCATAACGATATCATAGTAGTTATAAAAAAAGAACACACAACCCTGCCTTTTAGTAAAGCAATTAGATTAGACATTTAAAAAAAAGTTTCATTGCATGCAGTGAGTACAAAAACAAGACAGCATAAATAGTTTTTTTTTTGAACAGTTAAATTGTTCCGGATGGCCAATTCTACTCATTTAAAGCATTGTTTGCATTCATGACTCAGTCGTATTCTGCCGAAAACCCCCAATTTCCATACATTGTGTACAGGTTGCCTCTGACAAGCGTAAGATGCTTAAAAATTAGTAGAATTAAAGAAACAGAAAGAAAAGAAAAGAAAGAAAAAGCATTTATTCCGCCAGAAGCGACACACAAAACTTAAAAATAAAAGAAAATAAAAAAACAAAAAAAAAATGAAACTCAATTGAATTGGCACTCAGTTTGAAGGAAAAAACGATTTGCCTACTATGACGCTGCATTGCCATAATTAATTGATTGTGAAAAAGAAATATTAATGAAGTTTATTATGTATTACTGAACTCAACGTCACAACGGTATCATGATCTTCCATTTTCCTGAGACAGGGGAGATTTTACCTATTTTTTTTTGGGTAAAGGAAGATGGCCAACTCACGAAATATGAAAAAGTGGTTTACCTGATAAACGGGAAGAACTTCATATTGATCTTATGAATCTTCTCTTCATTACAGTTTTCGATCAGATTCTGAAGTATTTTACCTTTTCGATCACGTCTTAGAAACTATGCACACGGCATATTTTAAATGCGTCAACGACACACGTTTTACGAACACGCACTCATGTCGCTGTAGATGACCGGCCGGCGGCGCTTTATAAACGCCATGTGCAAAAGCCCTTAAATAATAAATTTAAACATAATAAGAATAGTGAACTTTACAAAAAGTTCAAAAACACAAAAAAAAATATATCAACGTAAATTCCTTTTCATAAAATCTGAGAGAACTCTATTAAAAGCAAGCACTAAACACTTGGGCGACACTTTATGCTAGTAAATGAAATTTCCACTTATTTCGTTATTAAGAGGCTCCTCATTTTTCCTCCCTCACTGATTGCTTGAGCTTGAACTAAAGAATTTGTAGACGATGCATTAAAAATTGTTTTTACTGCTACCATTTTCTCGTGTTTGGAGTTTGCTGCGTGATCATATTTCAGGGGTTTTAATTGGACATGCTTTGCAATAGCTAATCCTGGAGTAACACATTTTTTGTACATCGTATAAGGCGGATTTCATCAATCTGAAACTGAACGCGATCAACTTAATCGCGGAATGCGATAAGGCCGCCAATTGTATGTTTTTAGTTTAAGATTTTCTGTACGTATTTTAAATTTGGTGTGCAATATAGTATACATATAAAAATAAATAAATAAATATGAACCACGTTTACGAGCTGTCAGTGTCATTATTTTCTGTGGAATATTGACACTAACAACTCTTGAACGCAGCTTGATCGTGATCTGAGGGGCTAGCACGAATATTTTGACGTAAGCAAATTTTGAATATGATAAACTACAACCCCATAGTATTTTGGTTTAATTTTATGGACATTTATTTATTTATTTATATATGCTTTATTGTACACCAACAAAAATAAAAACATAAAGAAAACCTTAAATTAAAAAAATATACAAATGGCGGCAGACACTTGGTGCAAATATGAAGTTACCATTTTTTTTTTTACTGACAAAGAATATAGATATTAGATAGGAATTGAAACATAATATAAACACCACAATTTATATAATTTAAAAATATGAATATGGTATCTAATTCAAATACCAAGGGCTGGCTTTTACCTCGGCCAAAGGATAAGCATTGCCATACAACGTGGCAATGCTGCCTGCCTTTTGGGCTCATTACCAGTGGCTAGCGATGCGGACGAATTTTTCGACGCCATATGTTAGTTTTAATTTTATTTTTAGTTAGTTAAGAGTTGTTTATTTTATTTAATTGTATATATATGTAGTCTGAAATAATTCTGTATCTGTCACAAAAATTAATGATAAAAATAAATATTCAAATAAATATAATGTGCGAAATGAGTATTATAGCTATGTTAAAATTTTACGTAACGTTACTATACGTCAAAAAATATTCGTGCTAGGCCCTCAGTTTCATTGGCGAAATCCGCTTTTAGAGCTCGGTATTTAATGGTTTCATATTCACATTGTAGCCATGGCATGTAATTTGGCATAAAAGTAGGAAATATAATTTTTTCCCCACGCAACGCCGTGCCAATCCTAATATATCCGCAAGAATCGCACATTCTTCAGGTTTCAATAAATTAACTCGGTCATTTAAATACTTATATTGACACTTGGGTTCAACGGGAGCTTTTTTAATGTCTACCATACAATAAAAAAGTTTTCTTAATTTATCAGCCGGTCTATTCTGTCGACATCTCACCGTGTACACTTGATGGAGTGAACGACAAGTGAGCTGTCATTTCATCTTGTTTGTATGGTTTGACAGCTCACTTGTCGTTTTCTTCTCCTTAGGGCGGGTTGTATCAAACAGTTGGTTAACGTACATCAAAACGTAACAATTACGGAAGGTCTTTAACGTTCGTTTAATAAGAAGCGTTGTTTCAAAACATTCTGGTATAAATTTCTGCTCACCCCAACAGCTAAGTTATTGACACGGGTCCTACCTAAATAGCTTTTTTTGAATTCCACCACTTATTTGTGTCATCAGAAGAACTGGTATTGAGGAATTCAAAAGAAATTTCACAAAATTGTTCTATTTGACGCAATTAAAGTAACGTTAACCAGTGCTCAGACCATCTGTTAACGTAAACGTTATATTTTACGTGCGTTAACGCTGACATTTTGTGAAACAACCCAATTTTTTGATTTAATGATAGTTAGCACCATTTTTAACATTTACGCATGCGTTAAGTGAACGTGAAACAACCCGCCCTTAGTGTTCACTTCGACATGTTTACAGAATCGCACTGCTTTCTAGTTCTGTCGACAGCGACGACCGCAAAGGTTGTAAAGTTAGAGTTCTTGTAGTTCGTTGTAACTGTGATTAATGTTTTTTTTTTTAAATTTTATATTTGAGTTTATTGAATGAAAGGTAAATTGCAGTTTACGATTTATGACGTATTAAAAAAAACTACTTACTAGATCTCGTTCAAACCAATTTTTGGTGGAAGTTTATATGGTAATGTACATCATATTTTGTTTAGTTTTATCATTCTCTTATTTTAGAAGTTACAGGAGGGGGATACATTTTATCACTTTGGAAGTGTCTCTCGCGCAAACTATTTAGTTTAGAAAAAAATTATTCTAATAACCTCATTTTCATTTTTGAAAACCATGGGCTTGATGAAAAAAAAATTGAGTTTCAAAAATCTTAATGCGTTTCACAGAATACATCCTGCCTACCAAGTTTCAACAGCATAGTTAGCATAGTTCTTATAGTTTCGGAAAAAAAGTGGCTGTGACATACGACAGACAGACATGACGAATCCATAAGGATTCCGTTTTTTTCCATTTGGCTACGGAACTCTAAAAATGGTAGAATTGACCCTCAGATGTTTAATTTTTGTATAATGTTCCTATTAAAACATGTTCCTCTCTCGATCCAATTCTTTTCTCCGCTCACTAGTCACAACCGTCTTATTTGCTCAATGCTTTGACAGTGGACAAAGCAGCGAACCTCTTTGTATCTTTGCCTCGGATCCTTTCCTTTGGGTTTCGGTTACAAAAAGGATTTAATTCCATTTCCATTAGTACACGAAATTTTTATTTGATTGAACTGAATAATATTAGATAAATGGAAATGAAATAATGGGTTTTGTTGTAGAGTTGTGTCTTGATCGAGATGAAAATTTCACGAAGATAACAATTGATTATCATAGGTTTTATGAAAGATTTCGATAGTGTCCAAGGCCCATAACGTGACTATTTCAAAATATAGAAAAAGTGTGCCTGGGTTTTTCCATCTGCGATTTAACAGCAGCAGCCTTTTTTGTTATGAATTGGAAATCATAAATTGACTTCTCCCGCTTTTGGGTGGAGCAAAAGGGAGTGTCAGGCTACTCTCTAAGCCCGAAGTCCGTAGTTTCGGGCTAAGTTGCGGGCGTATTCTGCTCCGTATTACCTAACCAATAAGAATTAATGTCAAAACAATTGGAAGTCGCTGTGAAATCGTGTTCTAATTAATTTTAAGTTCGGGTTTGGAACTAATCGTATGTCCGTTATTAATACGGAGTAGTATACGCCCGCAACTAAGCCCGAAACTACGGACAACGGGCTTAGAGAGTAGCCCCCCTGGAACCCATTCATGTTCTTCATAGTGCCCTTTGCGTTCCAGGGCCGCGGTGACTCTTTCGAACAAATTCTGTGACCTTGGCAGACCGCAACCACAGCCACAGCCTGGTTCTATTTGATGGGACTTTATAAAAAAAAATACGCGAAACGTGGGTAGTACACAGGTTTAACTCCGCCTAACTCTTCAGAGAATACAGGCACTAATACATACTAAAATACTTCTAGAATATATTACGCTTTACATAATACATCTACAAATATCACCAATTATTTTCCAGCTCAGTCACATTCTTGGATCTGCTTTAAAGCTCTATATAAAAAAACTTTTTACAAAAGAATACAACCGAAAGTTTAAAGTTATTTTTTACTTTGTAGTGTTTTTTTTATTATTTATTTATTTATTTATTTATTATTTAACAATTTGGAAGTCGGTTGTATTTTATTTGTAAAAAGTCTTTTATTTTTCACTTGGATGACAAAAACCCATCATCCAAGTAAACGAATTCCAGCTATTTTGATTTAAAATCCAAACTTCGTAACCGATTCGATTTTGATAAAATTTAAATGGGACCAATCTGCAAGTATATCCTATCAAGCATATCCTAAGATAGAACGATTTTTTCAAATCGGTTCATAATTGACGGAGTTATGAGGAAAAAACATATAAAAAAATACTACCGAATTGAGAACCTCTTCCTTTTTGGGAAGTCGGTTAAAAACTACTTACAAGTGCTATTTGTCTCCAACTCTGTCTCTCTAGTCTCCCTTTTACTATTATTTATTTATTTATATATACTTTATTGTACACCAAATTTAAAATACGTACAGAAAATCTTAACTATATATATATAGAGAGTATTCTCTATACTTACTATTAGTCTCTCCTTACTATCCCAACTCATTCATTGTACGTTCAGCCATCAAACTTGGATAAACTTCGTCATTGTACACACAAATCATGAACCGGTGGGCACTGGAGTACTGACTCTGCCGAAATAGGTTCGCTTTGTGGAATACTGATGCTAAATATATTAAATGTAAAAGGCAGAAGAGTTAAGCGATTTTCAAATTGCCTATAAGGGTCATATTTTAACAAAACAGCAGCGTCAATAACTTACTTGCTGTAAGTTGTTTACAAAAAGTTGCTAAGCTGAAGTGGGCTTTCAAAGTCCTCGAGAATTTTGGCCGTTATCTTCAAAGTTTTCAAAAATAACAATTTGAAATTACAAGAAGAATAAAACGTCTAAATATGAACTAAATAGCACACTTTTTCAGAAATCATAGAGAAATTGCATTAGTTTCACTAGCGGTCAAGAGATGGCGCCGACCCAAAACTGCAATATACACCGCAGTAAAATTCTCTAACAAATATAGGCTTAGCAGATGAAAATTTAAAAAACAGTTCACGATTTATATGATGGTACGGAACCCTAGGTGCACGAGTCTGACTCGCTCCTGACCGGTTTTCTTTAGGTTGCAGCGATCAGGAAACGGACTTCACACACACACACACAAAAGCATTTTTGTTAAAACTAACTTGCACTTACCTCGCTTCATCTTCCTAACTTGTCCCACACATCAAGGCTTAGTATACACATTATGTATTTAAAGTTAAACATCAATTTCTATTCAATTCGGCCTCCATCGGTTGCTATGACTACAGATGAATATACATAAATTGACAAAGTTTAATGGAATCCCATAATTAAAGGATGCTGGTTCATTACTAGAGTTTGTCATGTACGAGTAGGTAAATGGATAAGTCTAAAGGTAAGATCATGTATCTCTAAGTTTGTCGTAAGTCTATATTATTGCACATTCTTTAATCTACAGTTAAGAATATCAAGACGTTAAAGGCGATGTTTCAACTTTTTCAAACCCAAAATATAAAAAAAAGCTTTAACTAACATTAAATTATTGAATACAAAGTGAAATTGCTGTTGTAGCAAATTCCAGTTGAGAGAGGATTATTTCGCGAAAATTCATCAAAATTTCTGGCGAATGACTTCTAGTACTCGACACAGGCTTCCCCCGAGTTAAGCCACATTGATCAGTCCTGCATTTCTAGCATATAGTCATTTTTGTTTCAGTGACTCCATCGGTTCACCTCATATGGAGGAGTTCTAAGTGCGCCTCAAAGAGATTTCTGCATAGTAGACGGGGCATGCTAGGTACCTGCCAGACTTGCGGAATATGTTCGAAAGAGTCACCACGGCCCTGAAACCCAAAGGACTTTAGAAGGGACTCGGATGGGTTTTAGCCAGTAAGACACTCGCTTCCGCTCCGCCCAGAGCGGCAGGAGTAATAAGATGATTTCCCATCCATAAATAAAAAAAAATAATTGTTTCAACTCGCGAGAGTCCTACTAACGTTACTCTTTCTAATAAACACAGAACAGGCTGAAAAATCTGATATGGCAAATTATAAAACGATAATAATAACAACCCACCTCACCATTTCCAACTACCAATTATTTCATAAGCCCAAATTCTCTAATCGAAGCAACAAGTGAACGAAGGCAAGTCACTCAAAGGCTGAATATTGAGAATTTGTTGAACGCCTTAATCCTCCGATACTTCAGTCCTTCAGTCAAGTTTGACCGCGTCTCCCACTCCCGGCCTTAATTAACGAAGTTTTCGACGATAACGGGCTATTTTCTAAATGGATGGTTGTTTTCTTAAATAATTATTCCAGAGTTTTTTAAAGGAGAATATAGCATTTTGTTCAGGAGAGTTTTTAGTTAATATTTTTCGTGGTAATTGAGTGAGTGTTTTTAATGATGTTTAAATTAATAATACCAATTAAAAAAAATTACGATCGGTTATATTGTTATTACAATAAACTGAGCAGGCACTATTGGGTATACTCCGTCATGGTACTTTATGATGGCTAACATGTGACTCACTAGCTGGGATGTCAAATGGCATTAGTCAAAAAAACCATGTCAGAGGCCCTTGAGGTGGTTGTCTATTGTTTGCCCGAAGATTATATGCCATAATCATCATTTTCCCGAATTTCATTTACCCGAATTTCATTTGCCCGAATGTTTCATTTGCCCTAAAAGACATATGACATACTTTTAATTGCCCGAATTTTAGATACCATAAGATACGAATGCCATAAGTATTGTTTGCCTTATTTCTATGTGCCATAATAATTATTAGACATAATATTTAAATGGCATAACAAGTATCCATTAAAAAAGAAATTGTACTACCTAATTATAATTATATAGTTTGATTATTAAACTTGTTTTTAATTCTAATACTTACCTACTTATTAGCTTTCTGGCTGTCGATGTCTGGGTGCGCAATGTTTGGTATAATAAGAATAAACTTATTTATTCTGTGCATGGTTGATGGTGGGCTAGGTCGACGGAGCCCCGCTTCGCTGGGCTCCTACTTCTGTGTGGTTTATAAAAAATTAACCACACAGACCACACATTCTAACCTAACCTGTCCGAGTCGGGGTGCCCTAAAGTCCCAATTGCATCCAATTTCTCTTGATATAAACAACCGTTACACACCCGATGTCGATGGCAAATTATGTTATGGCATATCATAATTATGGCATGTGATAATTAGGGCTTACACTGATTATGACAAATGATGTTATGGTAAGTGACTTTATGGGAAACAATGATTCTGGCGAGTGACTAATATGCAAATGAGAGTAGGGCAAATGAGTATTATGTCGTATGATATTATGGCTGTTGACTATTATGGTAAATGATATTAGGGCAAATAAAATTCGGGTAAACGGCGGTATACCCCTTGAGGTGGTTTAGAAACTCTGACACTAGGGTGTGACTAGACATTGAGACAGGCTAGGCAGTCTCTTCATACTGGTCTATACTTGCATTTGGTTAGACTGAATGCCAACGCAAACAGGAGCCAAGAGGTTAGGGCGATAAGGATGGATAATGATAAGTTATTATAAATATTTTATAAAACAATTATACTACTAAATAAGGCTATAAATAAGTTAATTAATAATAGGACCTGTTTCAAAATTGTTATTTGATTATATATTTATTTTATTTTGTATCCTATTAATTAAAACTTATTGTAGGGCTATAGGGTCCGTAAGTTTCTTAGATCCATTCCCATTGCAAAATTTTCACATATTATGGAATGCAAATATATATGAATAATATGAGTTGCACTAATTTCTTTTTGTCAGTTAAATCACTAGGAAGCCTTTTTTTTACTTTATGTACATTTTGACATTCTAAAAGTGTTTATTCTCGGCCTAATATAATTGTATAGGACGGCAAAAATTATTTTATGGTTTTTGAATTTTAAGATAAAAAATTTGAATTTTGGTTTCAAATTTGATTTGGGAAGCACATTTAGCTTTCGGTCCCAGCTGTTTTTGTAGACTGTCGCTATGTGTAGCGCCAGAAGATCTGACAACAGTCTTGCCAATAGATATCATATTACCTACACAGTTAGTGGGTTTTGGATGTCAGATAACTAGTCAATCTTAATAATATACACGATTATAGGTCGAAAACTTTATATAAGTACCATTTCCAAACTGCTCATTCCTTCGAATGTTACAAAAGTGATTTTTATATATGAGTCATATCTATTAATTATATTATCTATTTATATATTATATATGAGTCAGAGCTTAGCCAAAAACCTGCCAATGTAAATTCAATTACGCCATCGTACAAAACAGTACGACCGCTGCACAAATAGTTGCAAGTTCGGAACTATACCAAGCTGTGACACGAAGTTAGCCGCGTGCACAAGATACAGTTTAAATGTGTTTGTGTTGCGTCACAGATTCGCTATTGTGTTTTGTTGGAAATCGATGTTTTGATCTAAAGTGGAACTTGCAGCGGAATGATAATTGTCGCACTTGGCAATGGTATAACGCAACGCAGAATTCTAACACCAGTCTTTACTGGTACCCCGCTATTGGTTTGTGTAGACCAGAGCTTCATAAAATCCTGCCGGAGTTGCGGGACTATTCGAAAGAGATACCGCGGCTCCGGAACACAAAGGGCAATGAAGAAACATGTATGGGTTTTAGTCAGTAGGGGTCTGACAGTCCCTCTCGCTCCACCCAGAGTGGGAGAAGTCATTTGACGATTTCCCATCCTTCCCATCCATAAAAAAAAATCTTCATAAAACTCTAATCTTCGTAAAATACGGGAACATAGATGGAAGATCAGGATGAATCAAAATGATTTAAAAAATACATAGATAATTAATAGGTATAGGCCCTAAAGTTCCCTAGCCCCTAAAGTCTTCCAATGTAAATTCCATTTATACTCTATTGTACAAATCAGTATGACATACAATTGTTGCAAGTTTGGAACTCGCTGTGGCACAAAGTTAGTCGCGTGCACAAGACACAATTTAAATGTGTTTGTGTTGCGTCACAGATTACCTGTTAGATGTGTTTTCGCTCTTGACTGAATAATAACAGCCAAATGGGTCTATCTTCTTGGTAAGGTTCGCGGTTCACTTGCAAAGTTCGGTCCAGGGATGACTGTCTGACATTTCGAGATACCTCCGTGCCTTGGAAAACATGTTAAGTTGTTGGTTCTGGGTATCATTTAAGATCTATGACAGCAACTAAGAGTAGTCAGAACGCAAAAAACTGAAAACAGTCTTGTCAAAGGCTTTAGTACTGTTTTTAGGAGTTGGAACTCCAATTGGCAGTTGTTCTATGTTTAATACTGACGCTAAGCTCATTTCCTTGCCTTTGCCGTTCTTTATAACGTCCGTCATCATTTCTTTTCCACCTGGATAAGCCGCGACAACTCGTTTTGATTTGCATTGGCTATCCTAGAAGTTGGCCGAAGCACCAAAAGCCTACAACTTTATTAATAAAATCAGATAAGAAAATTGTAATAATGTTCAAAATATAACAAAACTCAGTAGGCATTACCAATTAGTAAAAGCTGAGGATCTACTTGAAAATTCAATTTCTCGACAAATCCCGAGCTCAGCCGAACTCAGCCGAACGTTAGAACTAACGAGGGCAAACGCATACCCAACGTATCCTCCCACGTATGCTTTGAAGCGCAGTTGAGGAAACATTGAATTTGGCAAACGATGTTATGTATTAGTTCGTTGGTACACACGACGACTTACCAAGTTATACAGTTCTAGTATAACCTGACTGCTAATTGTGCGGAAAACCGGAACATCGGAAGATCAGCTTTTACTTGACATCTAAAAATTGATATGTTGTCGTGCGTACACGTTCAAATATGCGTCTTGTGACGTTATCAAATTTTGCATGGCTCGAGCGAAGTTTCTGTGACGAGCTTTGATAATATTGTTAGCTTTTCTGAAATCAACTAAAGGTATCATAGTATGGCAAGAAACAAGTGAGCGATTACGATAATTTAATGTAAAAACCGGCCAATTGCGAGCCGGACTCACGCGCCGAGGGTTCCGTACAAACCAGTAGGTATTATATTATAAGCAGAAGTTGCGATTTACGATTAATGACCTATTAAAAAAATTGCTGGTAGTTTACATGGTAATGTTTATCATAATTATATATTTTTTTTAGTTTTCATTCTCTTATTTTAGAAGTTACACAGGGGATACATTTTACCACTTTGGAAGTGTCTCTAGCGCAATTTATTAGAAAAAAAAATGATACTAAAATCCCCAATATTATCATTTTTGAAGACCTATCCAAAGATACCCCACACGTATGGGTTCGATGAAAAAACAATTTTTGAGTTTCAGTTCTAAGTATGGGGACCCCCAAAATTCATTGTTTTTTGGAACGAAGTTCCTTATCGCGCGTTGTAAAAGGGGGCTAGACGGAAAAAATTCTCACGAAAAGTTGGCACGACACTTTTTGCTATATAGTAAGCTATTGTAAGCCGTAGGGAGTGCGCATGTTTCTCTGTCTCTCTCTCTCTCTTATAGAAAGCATGCCAGTATTCAAATTCATTAGTCCAAATCCGAGTCCAAGTCCAAGTCCAAGTCCAAGTCCAAGTCCAAGTCCAAGTCCAAGTCCAAGTCCAAGTCCAAGTCCAAGTCCAAGTCCAAGTCCAAGTCCAAGTCCAAGTCCAAGTCCAAGTCCAAGTCCAAGTCCAAGTCCAAGTCCAAGTCCAAGTCCAAGTCCAAGTCCAAGTCCAAGTCCAAGTCCAAGTCCAAGTCCAAGTCCAAGTCCAAGTCCAAGTCCAAGTCCAAGTCCAAGTCCAAGTCCAAGTCCAAGTCCAAGTCCAAGTCCAAGTCCAAGTCCAAGTCCAAGTCCAAGTCCAAGTCCAAGTCCAAGTCCAAGTCCAAGTCCAAGTCCAAGTCCAAGTCCAAGTCCAAGTCCAAGTCCAAGTCCAAGTCCCAGTCCCAGTCCCAGTCCCAGTCCCAGTTCCAGTCCCAGTCCCAGTCCCAGTCCCAGTCCCAGTCCCAGTCCCAGTCCGAGTCCCAGTCCGAGTCCGAGTCCGAGTCCGAGTCCGAGTCCGAGTCCGAGTCCGAGTCCGAGTCCGAGTCCGAGTCCGAGTCCGAGTCCGAGTCCGAGTCCGAGTCCGAGTCCGAGTCCGAGTCCGAGTCCGAGTCCGAGTCCGAGTCCAAGTCCAAGTCCAAGTCCAAATCCAAGTCCAAGTACAAGGTCAAGGTCAAGGTCAATGTCAAGGTCAATGTCAAGGACAAATTCAAGGTAAAGGTCAAAGCCAAGGGCAACGTAAGTCAAAGTCAAGGGCAAGGTCAAAGTCAAATTTAAGGATGTGAATAACAATGTCAAGGTCAATGTCAAGGCCAATGTCAAGGTCAAGGTATAGGTCAATGTCAAGGTCAAAGTCAATGTCAAGGTTAAGGTCAATGCCAAGGTCAAAGACAAAGTCTAGGGCAAGGTCAAGTACAATGTCAAGGTCAATTTCAAGGTCAATGTCAATGTGAAGGTCAGTATCAAGGTCAATGTCAAGGTCACGAACAATGTAAAAGGTCAATGTCAAGGTCAAGGTCAATGTCTGCTAGTAATAAATAAAAGGAACTTCGTTCCATCCGGGTGTCCCTTGACACCTCTCAAGTTTTTTTTTTCTATTTTCGTTTATGCGGTTCACGGAATACATCTATTTACCAAATTTCAAAAGCATAGTTCTTATAGTTTTGGAAAAATGTGGCTGTGACATACGGACGGACAGACAGACAGACAGACAGAGACATGACGAATCTATAAGGGTTCCGTTTTATCCACTTGGCTACGGAACCCTAAAAACCACTAGCACAGATAGATGTTTTGTCCCAGCATTGCAAAAGCGAATGCGACTACAGCCAAAATATGAGGGATTGATTTCGTGACATTTCACTTGCGCCAATAAATGACAATTCCATACTTTTTTTGACGTTTTGACAATCGCCTTCACCATGCTACTGCGCTGTCACTTGTTTAGAACCTCATGATTGGAAGGCGTCATACCACGTGTATCTGACATCGACGCACAAACGATTTCCATGGGTCCAGGGCATGATTCTGGACACCCCAGTGTTGGAATTTTTCGTCGGTTCTTTTCTCATTTTTTAATTTTTTCCAAGATTGCTCATTTTAGTGAAAGTAGTTAATTAATTATTTTTTTATTAAAAATCTCATTGGGTTAGGTCAGAATATCGATTATGAGCAGTCTAAAGTAAAAAAACCCTTGAAAAAAAAATTAAAAATGAGAAAAAAGCCGACGAAAAATTCTATGCCTAGGTCTCCAGAATCATGCCCTGGACCCATGGAAATCGTTTGTGCGTCGATGTCAGATACACGCGGTATAAAAATGTAATAACCCTTCCTCGATAAATGGGCTATCTAACATAGAAAGAATTTTTCAAATTGGACCATCCTGAGAGATAGTACTAGATTGTTCGGGTAGATACGAAGCAATATTAGGGAAAGGCCAATACACTTTATTGTAAGTTTATCTGGCTTCTTCCATGACCGGTGCTTCCTGCACAATTGAGTGGTCGTTTTTGCAAAATCGCGTATTGGCGCGGATAGTCACATTGTGTTAGGATTTTGCGTTAGCAAAATTTTGATAATCGTAAATTCTTCAACGCATAAAACGCTTGCCTGGCTCTACCCTAATTATCTAGTATGTAAATCGCATTAAATAGTTTGTCACCATGCATGGAGTATCAAAGCGGGTACAGTCAAACGCGAAGTTTGGTCGCAAACAGTTGCAAACGACGTTACGCGGTGGTATCGATACTGCTAACTAAGTAGCGGGCTTTGGTACTGGTAGTGACACAAGTGTAATTGAATATTATTAGTATGTTTCTGATTTAATAATGAGTTTCATAACAAAATGTGCACCTTTAGATAGGTGGTTTACATAGCATTTTATGCTAAAAAGTATAGCATATAATAATATGTACTTTTGAGAAAAAAAGAAACAAAATATTATCTGTCATCACCAACATTGATTGACTGGTAGAAGAGATTTTTATTCTTTTCACCACGTTATTCACTTTATAACAGCAATGAATCTTCAAAAATCCACAAATTAATACTTAGTAACGTTATATTCAACCTTTGTCCAATGTTTGTCCTTGACCAAACAGTGAATTCCGATACATAACCAAAAGGTTATTTTAACCGTAGAACCCTCATAAGCTAGAAAATATAACCCCAAAATCCCATGATTTACAACACAACCAGTGAATACTGCTGAGACACTTTATGTGCTATTAAAACGACAAAAGAGCCACATTAGTTATTTATAGGGCTTTTATATGCTTGTTATTATGCTTCTGGTTCTATAAAGATTCAGTAGAGGATGGAAAACAGGAAAAGTGAAAGTAAAGTGTTCACAGATGCGGCTGAAATAGATGTGGACAAAAATGATGTGTGTGATTAAATTAGTATCTAGTCTGATGTTTAAATTCAAATTAAGTATTTATACTTTGGGGGAGTATGCGGTACAGAGAGTAAAGTCCCGCAAATCCCCATTGAAAAGGAGGATCCTCCGCCCAGGCGGTTGTTGTGCCTGGGGGGCTACTGCCCAATAGTTCATATTCGGGTGGATGTTTTTATGTTCAAATCGCATGGTAAACTCTGCTTGCGCGATTTAGGACTTTTTAGTTCGCCGCCAGTTGGATAGATGGCGTCGCGGTTCTTTTTGCTGCGATGCAGATTTGTTTCGTTGATTTTTCTTGTGGCGGCATTGATGCCGCTACAATACTATTTCTCAAAGGCGTGTGCACACTATAAATGCCAACAGCAAGTGGACTATTCGAAGTTAGGAAAGTATCATCATCATCATATCAGCAGAAAGACATCCACTGCTGGATATATAGGCCTCCCCCAAGCGTCGCCACAACGACCGGTCCTGTGCGTCTCACATCCATCGGCTACCCACGACCTTCACCAGTTCATCGGTCCACCTTGTGGGAAGCCTTCCAATGTTGCGTCTTTTGGCACACGGTAAATCTAATACGGGTGTTCTGATGAATTTTGGCGTTCTTAATGAATATAAATTTTAGTCGAAATTATGTCTTGATGATTTTCGGCTTTAGGTATTCCGTTGCACACGTTTTTGTAATAAGCCTTTGATTTTTTATATTGATACTAGGTTAATTTTTGAATACGAGAAAGATTTCACTTGTATCTTGGTAAATAGCGCCAAAACCAACCGTGAATCATACTATCTCACACTATGTTTCGTTGTAGTGTCTAAATCACTTTGTTTGATACTAAGTACTTATACGTCTAAATGTTCTCTTAACAAGTTTCTCACTGCAAATAACTCAATGTTTTTAACTTTTAAAGTACAGAAATGACCATGGTAAATGCCACCATTTCATCAAAATATATAAAATTCTTTTGTTACTAATCACTCAGTAACGGAAGAGTTACAGTCTGACTGAGTGACATACAGACAACGTAGAAATCTGAAATTTTGCATGCATTTGCTACGCCATCTATAGGCCCTTGCGAGAAAGCTCAAGAAAGCTTCAGATATATGGGCGCTGCGTCAGTAAAGGTACTAGTGCGAGGATTCATCAATTGAGAAGTTAAAATATTTAATTTGAAATACTAACATATTCTATTACATCGAGAAATCCTACATTATTGTTATTTTATTTTTTATATTGAAAAGGCATTGACGCTTCACCAGTTTAAGAAACAGGAAAAACGGAATACGCCTGTACGAATTCGCGGGCAAAAGCAAGTAAAGTTGTTAGAAAGAAGACTATTTTTATTCCGATCGGTACGTTACCTACGTGACGGAACCCCTGGGGAAGAGCTACACCGAATAGTATTTAAATATCAATTTTATTGAAATATTGAACCGACTGTTCCTTTGTCAGAAATATTGAATATGTCGTCAGACAAAAGGTCAATATGTAATATTAACAACGCTTTCACAATTGTAATATTGTATGAACACGAAAAATGGAATGTTGAAATTGAATTTGTTGTAATGATTTATTGTTTGTTTTTTTAATGAAAATAAATTCTTATGTTTTTGCAGTCAATGTGGTTCGGTTCTCAAGTCTGGCAACATTTTTAGATTATTCCATATAGTATTTATATTTAGCAGCCCAGAGCTTGGATTTGTATCTTGTTGATTGCAATAGACTCTTCCCTTATGAGCAATGAAACTTAAATATATCTGGTACAGTAATTTTTGTTCGTTTAATTAATTGAATCGAAGTGAATATAAATACCAATGATATTTCCTTACCCCAACAACACTTTCGTATAAAAGTATTATTTTTCGGAAGAGTTCCAAAAACAACATAACCTTTACTAAGTCTGTCCCAGTTACATTCACACGCCGTTCACGTACTTAGGAAACCGCTCATGACAAGACAAAGTTCTGTTAAAGAAGATATTCTTTAATGTTATTGTGGGGACAAGTTTTTGAAGGTGTAAGTCGGCTTTGGAAAGGGTCTGAACACTTTCATTTACCTTTTCAAACTTCGCTCGATTCAAATAAAAGAACTTGGCTGTTAGGGACTTCATCTAATCTTGTACAGGAAATATAAACATAACATACATGTTAAAGATTTATTTCAAATGACATAGCCTATAGTAAATACCATAGTCAAACCTTTAACACTCCATTATTATAAAGCAAAAGTTCTCCGCCGCGTCTCTCTGTCTATTCGCGATAAACTCAAAAGTTACTGAACGGATTTTCATGTGACTTTCTATGATAGATAGAGTGATTTATGAGAAAAGTGCGAGGGGTTCCACGGAGGAAGAGATAGTGTCCCGAACTGGTAGACACCTGAGAGCAGATGTCATTAACGGTTGCTATTACAATTTTATTTCACCCTGAGCCACAATATGATTGATTCTGGTAATTATAACGATGTTCACTTTTTTAGTTTGGGATGAATAAAATTAGCATCTGGGTGAAATCGGGGCTGGGCGCTAGTATTTTATAAGAATTAATAAAAATAATGAATTCAACTAGAACATTTAAGAAAGTAATGAAAAAAAAAAGAAAAATGACAACAACTAAAGAAATGAGAGGTGAAATAATTTCCAGTTGTTTGTGATTTATGTCACTTCTATTGTCAGGTCATCCCATACATCCGCAGCTCAACTTTGCCCACTGTTGAGCCTGTCTTTTAGTTGCGTCAATCCCAGAGTGTATCCATTGGCAATTGCAAGCGATTTTCAGGTTCAGAGGTTATGTGGAACAGAGAGTAAAGTTCCGAGAATCTCCATTAGGGTGCCTGTCCATTTCTGTGGAGAGAGGCAGCGGAGAGGAGAAATAGAGAAATATAACCAAAATGTCAGTCAAAATGTCAGTGACTCACGTGGTGTGGAGATTTTATGCAATTCCATTGCTTAAAACCGGCCCCTTAAAGGGGATCCTCACACATATTCAAATTGTTTGGAAAACTTTGATATCGTGATGCAGGATTTCTTTGACGTAATTTGACGCTGCCAGTATAGATGGCGCTGAGTTTTTTCTTGTTGCGATACTTAGTTTTTTGTGGAGGCAATGATGTCGCTACACTTACTTATGTTGGATTAAAAACGACAATATCAATAATACAATTTGTCATTTTCATAAAATGCATCATCATTATTTCAATTGAAGACATCCACGACTTTCCCGAAGTGTCACCACATCATGGCGCGTTTACATTAAATCGTTCACCGAATACGGCGGCGGAGATGTCGGTCGAGATCGCATTCAGAAAACGTTGTATGGTCGAATACGCCTAACCGAAAACTCGTTTACACTAGTCGGTGCCCGACTACGGGTTGCAATCTATGAGCTAATGTAAATGAGTCGTCAACCGTTAAAGTGCTTTTTAAATACAGGTGCGGCCGCAGTGCCCAAATTACTAGCCAAATAATATAAACAAAAATCTGCTATTAACAACGCTATCTTTGCCTTATAGGTATTATCACACGAATACAGCAGTCGTTTAATGTTAGAATGACTGAGAATAAACGGAAAATTTTATGAGACTTTATCATAAATTCTAAATACAGTACAAATTCGCCATGTTTTGTGAGGACTGTCGTGTTATTTACGCGTTTTAATTTATACATCACGACCGAAACTACCTAGAGACACGAATGTATTATGAAACCAAGTAAATACAATTTCTTAAAACTTTTCATTTGCATTCCATTGCAGGTGTTGTTCAACAACTGCACTGCGGTAATTCAATTTCGACGTACTAACTTCGCAATGTATTATGTAATAGCAGAAGTTGTCGCTTAATATTTCCTTTAAATTCTTTAATTTGGTCGCTCTGGACCAGACAGTGTCGTGTTACATGGTCGTTTGGCAAACATAAAATTGTTTTATTCTCTGCATATTGCGGTGGTGAGACTTTATAGATTGTGGTCACCTTTCTGTCAGTGGTTCTATAAATAGAAGGAAAATCAAAATTCAGTGATGACATAATGCGGGTAATATGACCGATGTCTGTCTAGGTCGGCTATACTCAACTAGCGGCCCGCAGGCCGAGGTTCCCGGCCCTCCCCCAACGGGGGGGGCGTGAAGGGCCCGCTGTGAAGGCGGGCGGTCGTCGGAGGTGGACTGGACGTAAAGGCTACGCCGATCTCCCAGTCCACCCTCACTAAGACGCTGCGGGAATTTCAGTGCTGGGTTGTTTTAGTGGGTATACCGGGCTTGTCCGGGGAGTCCCACATACCCCTCCCACTCCCCCGAGTGAGAGGGTATGCGTAACGCATTTTTTCCCAGCCGAAAAAAAAAAAAAAAAAAAAAAAAAGGCCACATGTGGCCCGTCAAGCTCTTTTGTTAGGCGCGGTAGCCTAGCACATTATTCATGCTTTATTTAGTCAGTGTATCAATGTGATGATGACGATGATTTAAAAGAGTGTCCGTGGAGTTTCTTGCACGTTCTTCTCCATAGAGATCTACGCTTTGGAACGTGCAAATAGCTTCATCTTTCTTATTGGACCGACCGACCTTGACAATTCAAAAGTGCCTGTAAATGGTCTAATTGAAATAATGATTGAGTATTGAGTATTGTTCGAGTCTAATTCTCACCCACTATCAACGTGAAAAACTTGGCCTATGCCACATCAAAACAGTTCTTGTCATAGATTAAATTAATTGAGGGATTTTGTTTTGGTGGTACAGCTTTCATGATAACAGTAGAAGTGCGATGTGGCCCTTAGAGAAAAAAGGTTGAGTACGGCTGGTTTAGCTATTGAGGTCATTCAAGGCAGCCGTCTCAGCAAATTTTAATCTGTGGCCTTAGTGCGAATTTTTAAAAATTTCGTTATCGTATTAGCGTAAACGTCAATTTGTATTGAAACTGAATAAGCGCCGTCTGGTGACAAAATCGGGTACTTTCGGTCATTCCATACAATTTGACATAAACGAACGTTTTCGTAAATACGATCGATTAAGTTAAGAACTCTCACCAAGCTCTCTGTATACAATCATAGTGTGTTACTTCGATGAGGCGAGGTAACATTACATAAAATAGAGTTATTTACGAGCAATCATAAGATATCATCTGCCTAGCCTTTTCCCAACTACATTATATTGGGTTCGGCTTTCAGTAAAACCGGATTCAGCAGAATACCACTATTTTACGCGGAGCGGCTACCTACCAGACCTCCGCAACCCATTAACTAGGTAACACGGTACTCCTTGGCAAGACTGGTGACATATTTTCTGGCTTCTGACTATCCGTAATGACTGTCATAGATCTCCAATTAACAGACGGGACCAACAGCTTAAACGTGCTTTCCGAGGCACGGGGTATGTTAAAATGGTCACCACCTTTTTTTGTTGTGGTTGTTATTGTCAGGAGAAGGTTTGTTTGAAAGAAAAATTATGCTAGGGTAAGGAATTAAGCAAAAAGTAAAATAAGAAAACGGCGTTTGAAACCGTGGCGTACAGCTAGTGTATAATTTATTAGGGTTGGAAGCGCCATTACGTTTCTAATCCTCTAAAGAAGACGTCCTGAAGAAAGAGATTGATTAGCCCGTAACGCAAATGTGCCACAATACTTTATTTAAATTATTTTTTACTGTTTATTGTTTTAGCGGCTATAGAAATTCACACTCTGTTATAATTTCAACTGTCTACCTGTTACGATTCTTGACAGACAGCCCGTTGACAGACAAAGGGACGAACGTACAGTGAAGGTTTAGTAATAGAGAAAGAAAAAGATAGAAATAAAATACATTTATTTCGCCAGAAATGACGCACAATCACTAAATAAATAATAAACAAATTACAAACTCAATACAACTTATTCTTTTTTCTATTTTATATTTTTATGTGGCAAACAAAGTCGACTGACACTATGTCAGGACCAGGCATATATCATCTCTGGTCACACCACAGACAAAACAGAACACAGTTCAAAATTTGTCTTTGGCGTGACGTCAGGCACCGACAAATTGACAAGTGACAACATAACAATAAAAGTTCAGCAAGACCCAGCCTTCACTTTAAAGTCACTATCACTTCATTTTATAAAACTGTCTGTCTGTCTGTCTGTTCAACAAAATAAACAAAGAATGAGGTTACGAATATATAAAAAAATTAAAATTGTTGTACTAGGGTTCTATTGGTTATTCTTTGGATACGGAATCTTAAAACAAAATTGGAATTTGAATCGTATTCCTCATAACTCCTCATTTGTGTACCCCCAGATACATGAAAACGAATTTCTCACTTAGAACACTATTTCATTAAAAGTTATTATTCCAACAATATTTCAAAACGCTTTCATATAATTTCTTTTAAATTTTTAAATCGCATATTTCTGCTACTGAAAAACAGAAGTTCAGAACTGCCAAGGAATTTATTTTTTGCTGCAAAATTTCTTTTGACTTATCAAAAGGACTCTTAGTGAAAAGTTCCAGTCCACTTTGATACTTAATTCCTGTCACATACAAATGTTAAAGTTTATTGCTCAGAAGAAACTGCTGCGGTCTCTCAGTTATATTTTGTTGAAAACAGAAAAAATAAGAATTTTGTATTGAGATGTACTGAAAGTATCAGCCTTTTACCAGATCCCCATTTTAATGGTCCTATCAAGTTTGAATTTATACGGATTTTAATAATGAATCGTTCATCGTAACAAAGGAGATGTTTCAAAATGGGTCAGGTTCAATGTACACTACCTCAAAAATAAAAAAAGGGAAATATCCGTGGAATTTAGGAAAAATACGGATAATTCAATGTTTACTGTTGTGGTAGTAAATATAAATTACTATATTTAATTTCAATATGGCGTTGCACCGATTTAGTTACACTGTGCTATAAAACAATGACAGTAAACCATAGATCATAGAAAGATCTATCGTCTGTCACAACTATCAGCTGTCACAACAATGTCACTTCAGTCACTTTCGTCCCGTTGTCGGTAGATAAACATGTCAGAAATAAACGTCATCAATCAAAACGACAGCTTACCACCATTACGGGTTTTTGTTGTGTATTGCAACTTCAAGTGTAGTTTCTGGTGTTCTACCAGTAAAAAAAGCTGTTTTAAAGAAATTGGACAGTTTAGAACTGTTTTAAATGTATTACCTGGCCCAAGCTCCATAAATTTTGGAACATCTTTATGACTGCATTTGTGATCTGCAGTGCTAGTACTCGACTGCATTGGGAAGAGGACACCTCGCCTTTTTGACTTCTAAATGGGGCAATTTATGTACTAATTAATGTTTTGCAGACATGAAAGAACGCAAGGTCGAAGTAATGGTTATGTAACGTATCCAAAAATATACTGGGCTTCAAATAACAAAATTAAAAGGTTAATCCAGAATCATGTAAAGCTTCGCCTACAAACATTTAAAACATCAAAAAATCTAGCAAATCTTTTCAGCTTTACCTGAGATTATCTCGAACAAAAAAAACCTAAAGTTTTCCCTACAAAAGCGAGTACGTACAAGATTTACGACATGAATATTTTCTAGAGCACAAAGATAAACCCCTCACATATTCGGAGGCAAAAAAATACTTCTCTACTTAACAATTCACGCGAAAAAAGATATTCGTGAACTTTATCTTTCAACATTTGAGATGTACGAATCAGTTGAAATTGTGGTCAAATAGATTTAGGTTGTAAAGTAGTATTGATTTATTGACTTAATTTTAATTGGACCAAGAACGCTTAGCAGCAGACTGGGTATTTATGACTACAAGTTTCTTAATGTCTTTTAAATAATTAACGTAACAGTAAGTACACCTGCACCATTGATTCATATTTCTGAAACACGTGTAAAAAAAGCATTGTGTCGAGTTACATAGTTACTGCTCGATGAACTGTTTCCCCATTGCTGGGGAGTATGCCCATGTCGTGATTTTAAGACCTTCACATGTACGATGATCTTATTGTTAAGGATTAGAAATCATCAAATAAGTCCTCCCGCTCTGTACACAACAGAAGGGAGTGTCAGACTCTAACTGACTAAAACCCATCCGTGTTCCTTCTAATGCCCTTTGCGTTCCAGAGCCACACTGATTCTTTCGAACAAATTCCACAACTCTAAAATAATCCTACAACTTGCTCCTACTTTCAGTAACACACCGTTTTAATAAGATCTACTATTTAATCATATCACTGATATCGCTTCTGACAGCGGCTCTAAAATATATATTTATAAAATTGGAAATTATTCCAAAGGAACACACTCTCGGAATGAAACAATGTCCTATTCCAAGACGTGACCTACTCGTGTGCCATCAAATCTGTGCTGCTGTTAAGAGCGCACCGAGATTTTTTTTTTTTTGGGATGGAAAATCATCAAATGACTTCCCCCGCTGTGGGCGGAGCGGGAGGGAGTGTCAGACTCTTACTGACTAAAACCCATCCATGTTCCTACAGTGCCCTTTGTGTTCCCGAGCCACGGTATCTCTTTCGAATCATAGTGCTAGTAGCTAACAAGTGATAAATAATGTATATATTTTTTTTTTTGTCATGTAAATTTTAGAAGGAATTTTGAATTTTTGGATTACTTTGCATATTAATTATTGTAAAATTCTAGTTCCTTACGTAACAGACAGTTGTGTTGCTGGGGAGTTTGTTGGCCACTTCTTCTCCACAGCTAAAACACTAGGAAGTAGTGACGGGCGGGCGTTTTGGGGGACTGTCTTTTGTAAAACTTGACGTTCAAAAAGTGCTGGCCATTAGCCTAATTTGAATAAATGACTTTTGAATTTTGAATTTTGAATAGCCCGAAGACGTAAAGAGGTAACAACCGACTTCCAAAAAAAAAACACTAGTACAAAGTAAAAAAAAACTTTAATTTCGGAACTTGGTGTTTTTGTTAATTTGTTCGTTTTTTGACACCGACTTCCGAAATTAAAGTTATTTTTTACTTTGTAGTGTTTTTTTTTTGGAAGTCGGTTGTATTTTTTTTGTAAAAAGTTTTTTATTTTTTACTTTATAGTGGTACTTACCTCACACCTAACAACACCACTGCAAAATCGCAGAAAAGCAAAATACAAACGCACTAGTTGCCCATAGGATTTTCGAAAGTTCCCCTCGAATTCTCTGGGATGCCAACATCAGATCCTGGTTTCCTTATCATGGAACCATTTGGGAAGTATTCCCTTTCCAACAAAAAAATCATTTTTAAAATCGGTTGGCAAGCGACGGAGTTATGCCCGAACAAACATAAAAAAATATATATATAAACATCCGAATTGAGAACCTCCTCCTTTTTGGAAAGTCGGTTAAAAACGGGCAGAAAGACTTAAATTTGCATTAATATTGGTATGGATGTCTTAAACGTAACATATTTTCAAACACAGAAAGAAAGAAATACAATCATTTTATTGCTAGCCTAGCAAAGGTAAGACGGTTCTTCATGCCGGATCAGCTTCTTAAACTGTATCAAGCGCAAGTTCGATCTTGTATGGAGTACAGCAGTGTGATTCTGTAAACATGTCGAAGTGAACACTTAGGCGAAGTGAACGATGAGTGAGCTGTCAAACCATACAAACAAGATGGCATGACAGCTCACTTGTCGTTCACTCCACCTAGGTGATCACGGTGAGATGTCAACAGAATCGACTGGCTGCTCTCATCTTTGGGACGGATCTGCTAGATACCAGCTTAATGCCCTTGACTCAATTGAAAAATGAGTTAAGAGGATCATCATCGCCAATGATAAGCTCGTCGAATCGAAGCTCCAAAGTCTTGAGCATCGACGACGAGTTAATGGGCTGTCGGTTTTCTATCGGTTGCATTTTGAGAAGTGTGCGACGGAATTGCATAATGTAGTTCCGCCAAGCCCGTTCCATCATCGGACCACAAGAGGTACGGTGACGCGCAACCGGTGCATGGTACATCTGTGTTTCCTGATAGCTACAACCTGGGAGTGTTTAAGTCAAGAGTGAATTTGTAAGTTCTAGACAGCGTGCTCCATCTTAGACCGCATCATCGCTTACCATCAGATGAGATAGTGGTCAAACGTATGCCAATCAGTAGTAAAAAACATGCAAAAAGTCTAACACTTTACTTCTACCCTATTACGGCGGGCACTTTCTAACTTAAAGTCAAGTAAGTAAATAAATAAATTTTCATTTATTTTCTCACCACAATATTTAAAGATTACATCGAGATATTGTTTAGTCTAAACTTATATTATAAAGAGGAAAGATTTGTTTGTTTGTTTGTTCGATTTGAATAGGCTCCGAAACTACTGGACCGATTTTTACAAAGATAGTTTGAGACCCGAGGAAGGACATAGGATAGTTTTTATCCCGGAAATCCCACGGGAACGGAAACTGTGCGGGTAAAACGGGAGCGAAGCCGCGGGGGACAGCTAGTAAAATATAAAATAGTATATCAATAATCATTCATTTATTTTCCCTACCACGCTACGGCATAGCGCGTCCACAGTAGGCCTCCATCACGAGCGGTCTTGAGCTTCACTGCGCCCCATTACGACCGACCATTCTCTTCTAAAACAAATTTTCCGTATGGAGCTATTACTTTTCTTCCACGTACAAAAGTTTCGTGTAAGCCCTTTGTCTTATAACAAGGGATTTCTGTAGAAGCCTACAAAGCGAGACCTGATACGAACTTAGTAACTTTGTTAACAACTTGTATATTATGTTGTCTAATGATAGCATTAAGAATGTGCTTGATTATGTGGTAAGTTATTTTAACGTCTGTAGGATTTGCAGTATCTTTTTTTTTGGTCTGTTTCTGGGGCGTTGTTAGTGATTGTAGCGTTTGTGTTTCAGTGATGACCAATTTTAGTTATCCTATGTGCCAATATCTCAAAACTCTGCTGCAGCAGTAATGTGAAAACATTGCTGGGCATAAGTTTTCTTTTTTTTTATCAATCCCCAAGTTTCTATGCTAGACTCATCCAGGTTGTACCCATCTACGCTTTCTAAGCTACGCTTTCAAAGGCGATAATATCTCACAGAAACTAAGATATACCCATCCCGATAGAAGACTGCCTATTGTCTGATTCGATTCAGGTCATGATTAAGTTCCTGAAATCCACTCAACGGTTGAGGCGTGAAGGATCAAACATCAGAATTTTAGTCTTTGGACTTAACATCTATAGGTACTGTACTATAATATTACAAAGCTGAAGAGATTGTTTGTTTGAACGCGCTAATCTCAGGAACTACTAGTCCGATTTGAAAAATTGTTTCAGTATTAGATTTTTTTTATCCATTTATCGAGGAAGGCTAAGGCAAATAGGAGCGGAGCATTAATGGAAAATGTGACGCAGACGGAGTTGCGAGGGTCAGCTAGTCTTTAATATTAGTAAGAATATATAAAGTACAAATAGGGTGAAAGTTTTAGAAGAGCTCCTGCTTCAAAAAGCCTAATTCAATACATACAATTGAAAACAGTTTCTAAACCAAAAATAGTAAAAGCAGATAAAAAGACATTTTATTCAAACCTAAGACTACATAGCAGTATCAAGCGGTACAAACACACAGACTTTCAACAGTACATGTATTCACAAAACTTTTGTTTCGTAGCTCTCGCCTCGCGATGGATTTGAATTTTTATCCATCCAAAGCGTTTTTAAAGTAGGGTGGAATATTTGAATTAGAAAACGCACTCGCTTATCAAAACTTTGGGAGCTTAACGGACTAGAGGGTAGTGGCAATTGACTAGATTTAACTTGTCACTAAAACGGTTTAAATTTCGTATAACAGGAGTTTATTTGGTAAAAAATTCACAGAGTATTTTTGAATAGGATTTAGCTTTCAAATAGATGCAACATTATACAGATTAGGTGTATATGGCAGCGTTTTCGATTTGCTATTTACTTATGTACCTAATCGTCACCAAATTGATGTGCAATAACGGTCATTGACTCACATATATTTATTGACTTTCTTAATATCAAAAACAGAAATAAAACTGTCCACTTCTATTGTGATCTTTGTCGTTCTCTTAGTAATGAAAAACGGTTCTTAATTTATTGTTCAGGTACCCACGAAGGGATTTTAGAGAAACTACTTTTTTGCAAGTTTATCTGGCGCCTACTGTATCTTTCTATACTGATATCATAAAGCTAAAGAGTTTGTTTGTTTTTTTTACTAAACACTCATCTCAGTAACTACAGGTTCGAAATAAAAAAAAACCTATTAGGGTTGGATACAGTGGACGCAAATAAATGCTTTTACTGGTTGGATAGCCCATTTATCGAGGAAGGCTATAGTATTACGCTAAGATGAATAAAAGCAAACATTAATGAAAAGTGTGACGCAGAAAAAGTACCACGGGTCGGCTCGTTCTATTATATAATAATGTTTCAGTGTGCCAATTTTTCTCTAAATCCGTGGAGCCATTCTGGCGTGATAGAGTAACAAACATCCATTCATTCAAACTTTCGCATTTATAATAGTAGCAGGAAGTAAGATGAATAATTATAATCTAACAATGTTTCTTAGCTTCTTAGAATGTCACGTACAAAACGTTGGTTTAGAGTAAACACCATCGGCATGCCAAATTCAAATGCTAGTCAAGTCTAGATACATTGGAGCGATCAAAATTTGCACAGCGCTAAACCTCTTGAACAAACAACGATAAAATTTGGTTAACAGCACCCGGAGTGCTACAGTGTCTCTGATTATCTTGTATTTGGGTATTTGTATGTGGAAATATACGGTAAGAAATATAAGGCTGGAACGCAATTATTATTTAATAATTTTTACTGTAGTAGGTACACCTAATTAAAAAAAAGGAAACCTTAATCTAAAAAACAATACAATTGGCGGCCTTATCGCATTCCGCGAGCTGGAGCCTCGAACCTGAAAGAAGTTTTTTTGTAGTCTTCGTAACCGTATATTTTTAAACAATTTTGAAAAAGGAGCAGAGGCTCAAGACAAAGTGTCATTCTATTAGCGATTGCGACTGTCGAAGTTCCAAAGTGTAAGGGATTGATCACGTGACGTTTCGATAGCATTTGTCAATCCTATTATTTTTGACGTTTTGACAATCGCCTTCGCCACGCTACCGCTGATAGAATGTCACTTGTCTAGAGCCTCAAGTTCTGCATTTCTCTGTATTTTATTTAAATTTAAGTCTTCTCTCTTAATTATGTACAATACAGGGACCGGTTTTGATGTTTTTTATTATTAATCCTATGAATTTTTGGTCCTGTTGACTAAAAATGTACTTACAAGAGTTAAAAATAATATATTATACATAATCCTACTCACGAAACTAAAACACGACTTTAAAAGATGAGAGATCTTAGCTTTCTAAGCATATTTTTTTAATTTTGATATTTTTTAATACACGCTTATTCGAAAGCTAAGCGTGTTTATTCATACCGCAACCCGCCAGATGTTTCCATAGTTTTAAACCGAGATAATTTGCATCCTAACGCCTCAACAATCTAATTTTGGTACGAATAATTCGAATAAAACTGACATTCCATTACCGCTCCCACTTTTCACGAATAAAAATGTAAATAGAAAATGTACGGAACCCACCGAACGGTTCGCCTTATGAATTATTAAAGCTACCGAATAAAATTAAGGTTTTACTTGGGTATCATGAAATTTACACTTTATTTTAAGCCAACCTCTACCTGTTCTAATAATATTAATAAGCTATTTATATGGATTTCTAGGAGTTTTATTGGAAAATAATCCTTAAATTACTTGTTAAATAAGGCAGAAAATTGTCTGGAACAGCTGTCTGTCTTTCTAGAAATAAAAAATATTAATTTGTTATAAACAATCTGCTTACTGTTCCATTTCCGTTGTGTAACCTACTTTACTCTGCATGAAACGAATGAATGAATAATTTTTACTTGTAGAAACACTGTTTTATATTTTTATTATTTCATAATCAACTGTAGAGAACTGAATGGGTAAGTTTTGTACTGGATTTGATCTTCATGTAAAATAAGTGGTCATATTTTAGATGATGTCCTGAATTTGACATACAGTGTAATTTGACAATTCTCACCCTGTATTGAGCCCATATTAAAATTTATTTGCCCAACTAATTTGATAAAATAAAATCTCTTTTGACCCTAAGAAAGCACTGTGGAAGGTATTATTTGCTGTTTTTCACGATAACTCAGCACAATGTTTGCAGAAAGGATGGCTGATGGGTTCTAATGATTTTGGAGTAAAAAACGCGAATCAGTCTTGGTTTCCCTATGTCATATTTTAATCAACGCTGAACATCAGCGTCGTTCACAGCATTATGTTGAGTGACTATGGCCTCAGGCACGACGTGAATCCGTCTAGTTTCTGTAAAGATTTTCATTTATTTTTGTAACAGTTTTAATATTAACCTTTGTACTGGTCTTAACCAATCTAATTAAAGTACTACTAATTTTATACCACGTACCGGAAGACGCAACGTTGGAAAGCTTCCAAGGTGGACCGGTGACCTGGTGAGGGTCGCGGAAGATGGATGCGAGACGTACAGGAACGGTTGTTGTGGCTGATATGATGGTGAGTGCTACCGTAAAGGAAATTTAGTTTAACTTTAAAATTTGTATTCATGTCAGTTTTATGACAGCAAATACTTTTCTATCAAATTCAACATAGGTAATGAAAGTTGTGCTAATTCTCTAGATCTAGACGATTTGATGAGGTTTGTGGACTTGGTGGCTTAATCAAATGACTGTTGAAGGTGTTGCTTCAATAATTAGAATAGTTATACTAGCTGACCCACGCAACTTCGTCTGCGTCACAGTTTTTCCATGAATGCTTCGCTCCTATTTGTCTTTGCGTGATGATATCTAAATCCATCAACGTTAATGGGCTATCTAACACCGAAATTTTTCAAATCGAACCAGTTCCTGAGATTAGTGCGTTCAAGCAAACATACTCTTCAGCTTTATAATGTTAGTAAAGATTCATCACCTGCCTAGCCTTTTCCCAACTACATTGAGCTCGGCTTCCAGTCAAACTGGATTCAGCTGAATACCAGTATTTTACGTGGAGCGGTTGCCTACCAGACTTCTACAACCCATTAACTGGGTAACACGGTATATCATGGCAAGAATGTTAGTATAGATTAAAGTACGATTTTGTAATTCTGACTTGCCATCTATTCCAGCTATTGATGTCTTTCTCGACGATGATGCAAATAAAACCATGCGAACAAATTCTTGCAGATACCTATCTGGGATCTGTAAGAACAAACAAACACACAAATTCTTACAGATTACAGATACCAATCTGTAATCTGTAAGAATTTGTTGCTGTTTAGTTTTGTTTAGGACAAGTCCAAATCCCAAAAGTCATTCTACAAAACTTATCGACTCAAATAAATAATATATGGAGGCAAGCGCTGACATTTACTGGCTATAGACGCCCTTACAGCCAGTCTATATGCATAGTGCATGCCTTTGACCTAGAGGGAGATTACCCCTGAATATATTCTACGGCGGATTTAAAGTTGAGCCGGGTGGAGAGAGGTGTGATAGCTAATGGTATGGAAGAGGCTCTACTAGAATATGGGAAGAGATTTTTTTTTGAAAATGTCAAATGACCTTGTTTATATTTCATCATAACCATTGTTTACACCTTTTCTTGCAAATATGTAATGGTGTGACGTTGTCTGTAGGTGTTGCAGCACTAAAATATTTTATAATAATGCTAATTTAATTTTACCGAGTTTGAAAATATGTTGACGATCCTAATCTATATATCTATATATCTATATACTTATAATAAATCTGTAGAGAGGTCAATTCTGTACATGAAATATATTTCCAAAATAACTATCAGGGGGTGATTAGGGATCGATACTGATGCCAAAAATGCAATCAGTACAATTTTTGTCTGTCTGTCTGTCTGTCTGTCTGTCTGTCTGTCTGTCTGTATAACCGTTATAGAAACAAAAACTACTCGACGGATTTTAACGAAACTTGGTACAATTATTATTTATACTCCTGAGCAGGTTATAGTATACTTTTCATCACGCTACAATCAATAGGAGCAGAGCAGTGAAGGGAAATGTTGGGAAAACGGGAGAAATTACTCCATTTTTTAAGCTTCCGTCGCGTGTGCAACCTTAATGGTGAAAGCTACACAGAAATCATGTATGACGGAAATGTTCTCCTTAAAATTATATAAAAAATATCCAACGACAGCATAATTATGTCTATCTTTTAAGATTGACGCACAATAACACGTATAACTCCCGATAGCTTAGCAGTTCGAAGCTTTCTGATTATGTTTGTCTACTCTTACGTTTATAACACTCTCAGTCATCCCTAATTAAAAAAGTTAACATTATTAACTATTTCATAATTTAAAAAAGAATCATAGAAATCGGTATAGAAACACCAAAGTTATACAATTAAAATGTAGGCCGTTTTCTAGTTTAAAACAAATGACGGGTCAAATTAAGCTGGTCGGTATAGGAAATCGGTTATTGGACTTTACGATGATAGTTCGACTCACCCTCATCAAAAATATTCGTGCTAAGCTCTCTGGATGATCTATCACTTTGGTTTTGTTACTTTAATTTTTTTCGTCAGATCGTTGAGCTCCGTAAAGTTCTAAGTTTGAACTGAATGATTACTCACAAATGCTTGCACTATCTGGACAGGTCCAATCAAATTTGTGTGTTACTTTCCACAAAATACCACTTCAGACATTGACCTACATGGTTATCATAATTATTTGACCAGTACGATTGTATGGACTTTAAAAGAGACCTCTGAGATTGTTTCGGTGTTTCTTTTCAGGGTAGTCACCTAAGCGTCATCTAGTTTAAAATAACCAAAAAAGGATTGACGTGTAAAAGTGTTGTTTACAAAAAAAAAAAAAAAACATTTTGTCATTTTCATTTTAACACTTAATTTACCATCAAAAACACATTTGAGGGACTCAGTACAAATTTTCTGCATTGAAAATTAACTTAAATCATAGGGACGTTCCGGTCCACATGCCTATAATTTGTATTCTCCCCAAAGCTTCCCTACTAACGTACACCGCTGTTTACGATAACTCTTAGAGATAACATACCTGTATGGTATACTCCTTATGAAGTTATGATTCACCTGGAGGTAACGTCTTCCTTTATGGTGGCCGTGACTGGGAAGTTACAGTAACTAGTAACTTGGGTTATGTTTATGACAATGTGTGCCGGTAACTTATGGTGGACCCTGTTTTCCTTGTGAAGTAAGAATGGGTGTATTATTCTCATATCTTTGTTTTCATCTTCACGTGTTTCTTGCTATTGCTGTGACTTTTCAAGTTTTACTTAGATAAAAGGATTGTAGAGTTCAGTCTTCTACAGTTATGGGGCTCTACTCAGATCAGAGGGCCTAGCACGAATATTTTTGACTTATGGTAACGTATCGCAAAATTTTACCATAGCTACTCGTTTCGCTCATATCTGTTTGAATTGGATACCATATTCATATTTTTAAATGATATTAATTGTGTATCTTCTATAATATAAAAATGAATCACTAAATGTGTTGGTAAGCGCATAACTCAACAACGCCTGGACCAATTTGGCCAATCTTTTTTTTAGAATATTCCTTGAAGTACGAGGATGGTTCTTACGGAGAGAAAAAATATAAAAATTGCCTGAAAAAGACTAAAAACAACACTTTTTTATACTCCCATACAAAAGATTCGTAATAATACTTTAAAGTCAATTTGAAAATTTGAACTTTAAAACCATTCCATAAAGTTTAAGTGTTAGTGGAGAGGTTTCGGGAAGGCAAAACAATTGAGTGACGTTTGTATCGTATAAATATTGACATTAGTTAAATACAAATTGTCTGAGAGAGTAGCGGGGTAGGTAGGTAGGTAGACAGGTAGCCAGTTGACGGGAGCGAAGCCGCGGGGTACAGCAAGTCTATAATATAAAAATGAATCGCTGAATGTGTTGCTAAGCGCAAATCTCGAGAACAGCTGAACCGATTTCGCTAATTTTTTTTTTGTTGTGTTTGTTATTTTCAGAAGAAGGTTTTAGGTAAAAAAAAGTTGCCAGTTGACGGGAGCGAAGCCACGGGGGATAGCTAGTGTCCCATAAAATTAAACCAAAATACTATGGGGTTGTAGATTTTCACATTCAAAATTTGCTTACGTTAACGTTACTTCACGTCAAAATATTCGTGCTAGGCCCTCAGATAACTTTTTATTATAGAAAGCGCTATGAGCTTGTGAGTCTTGGCAATTTAAAAGCTATTTTTTGTTGGAATTCAGCTGAATCCGGTTTTTCTGGAAGCCGTCCCCAATGTAGTTGGGAAAAAGACTAGGCAGATGATGATTTTTTGTTGGTATTTAGCATTAATAAAACAATGTGACGGTCATGCGTTGTACATCGCCTTTTTGTTTTTTTTTTTTCTACATTTTCATTGTTAAATAGTTGCTGTTTGCAGCTGTAATCGTGTAAATATTATTCCAAGGAAACATATTCTCGGGATAAAATGTAACCTTTAACCTATTTCAAGACATCGTCTACCTGCGCGCCAAGTTTCACCCAAATCTGTTCAGCCGTTAAAACGTGAAGACTTCAACTTTTTGAAAATAATAGAATGGAACAAACATACTCAAATTAAAACCGGCCAACTGCGAGTCGGACTCGTGCACGAAGGGTTTCGTACCATTATCTATAAAAACAGCAAAAAAAACAGGTTTGTTGTATGGGAGCCCCCTTAAATATTTATTTAATCCTGTTTTTAGTATTTGTTATGTTGGGAAAAAGGCTAGGCAGACAGTATTTATTGCTATAGCGGCAACAGAAATACCTCTAATCATCTGTGTAATTTTCAACTGTCTAACTATCACGGTCCATATTATGTGATACAGCCCGGTGACCGACGAACAGACGGACGTACAGCGTAGTCTTAGTGAAGGGTATTATTAAAACGAAAAAACCCAACTGCTTAAAATTAATGAACTGAAAAAGAAAAAAACTAGTTAAAATTCCAAGTTACTTTACATTACACGCAGTCGGAAGCAATGGTAGTTTGTATCTATGGTTAACAAAACATTGCCTCCTCATTGTAAATTTTATTTCCAACTTTGTAGTTACTAACAAATATGAATATTAGTGAGAACCCCAATTAAATAAACTTTAAATCGATTTATATCCTAAAACATTTCAACTGAAAAATGGTTAAAGAAACCTCACAATGATTCAAAATAGATAATCAACGATACCCCACATGACATACTTTGTTGACTTTCATTTTTCCATTTTCACAATATGGCGTCCAGTAGTCGCCATATTGAATTTTCACTAACGTCATGTCTTTAGTGAATCGATTGACGTGTGAATCATAAAAATCAGCCCAGGCGTTTGGTCTGCATAGTGCTTCAAAGGAACGTACAAATATACATACAAACATACATACATAGGCTGATAAACACATTACCATTCCTTTGCGTCGCGCAGTCGGGTAAAAACGGGACCCACGTTTTACCTTTTGTGTACGGGACCCTAAAAACAATATTAATAACTGTAAAAATTTAAGGGTGTAACAATGGTCGGAATATTAATTAAAACCAATGATGGAGAAAGTATACCTAAATAATGTATCAATAAATCTTTGAGAGAGATTATAATTATTTGTTACCGTGTGTTCTGTTTGATAACGTAGGTTTTAGCCGGTATGTCAAAATTAATTCGAAAAGTTGAATTGAGTTCTTGGAACACGGATTACAGATTGATTGGATAATATGTCAGTTGAAAAGATTGAGATCGAAATCTTAAGAGGATGACACATAATTAATTTCAGAAAAACTTACGACGAAATACATCTTGTCATTATTATTCTCCTGCCCATATTAAAATTAACTTGAAGTTGACGGAAAATGTGTTCTTTCAATCAATATTAGCTTCCAGTACTACCGGATTCAGCTGAATACCAGTATTTAACATGGAACTTTTGCCTACCTGTCCTTCACAACACGATATCTGGGTAACACGGTACTCTTTGGCACTGTCAGGCTTACAAACCTGCCACACATTCCCAACCACTACAACTCCTGAAAGTCAGAATCAACAGTGGCAAACACCAGAAAAACGCCACGCTAATGAAGCCGGACGAGTCCCGGAAAAACGATTCAACTGTCTTGGATCCCGCAACGAAATTAATCAGAAGAGTACAGCGGAGGAGTAGAATTCGTTCGAAAGAGTCACCGCGTCTCTGGGCATTAGGAGGAACACGGATGGGTTTTAAGTCATTAAGAGTTTGACATTCCCTTCTGCTCCGGCCTAGCGGGAAGAGTCATTTGATTGTTTTCCATCCTTAAAAAATACCTTGGTAAGACTGGTAGGTATTAAATTTTCAAGCTTCTAACTGTCCGTAACGCATGTCAACGTATGGATTTACGAGTAGTCTTGTATGTAATGAATAATCGCCCAACCACGAAACGACGTCAAAAACATGTCTTTTTCCATACTCTTCTAATAAAGTCGTCCCCTGTAGTCTCATAGCATAGAGACATAGAGTACCAACCTACCTATCTGCCTACTACCTATATCACTGGGATGATAGTCGTGAGCGAGCTCCACACGCCTCCATGAGATCACATCAAATATTGGAAAAACCATGAGTGTTTCACAAACTCCATACAGGGAACATGGCTTCTATTTCAAATATTTGAAGGTATCTCTATCTAGATACACTTTACACACGTTTTGGTTTTGAATATCTTATCCTGTTGATATTACGAATGTGTATGTTCGAAAGTTTGTTTATTTTTAACCGACTTCCAAAAAAGGAGGAGTTCTCAATTCGGCGGGTTTTTTTATATATGTTGGAACACCAACTACTCCAAGGTTTCTGATCCGATTTGTGTGATTATTTTTTAGTTTGATGGTACTGGCCATTTGGTCCCGTAAAAAAAATATTGAGTTTGGCCCAGTAGTTTTTATTTTATGAGAACCTTTGCTTATTTCAATTTCTGCGTAGACGAAGACGTCGTCCAAATATCACCATTTAAAGTTAAAAATAAAAAACTTTTTTACAAAAAAATATAACCAACTTCCAAAGAAACACTACAAAGTATAAAATAACTATAATTTTGGAAGTCGTTTTTCAAAAACGAAGATACAAAACCAAAAACATCGACTTTCAAAATTAAGGTTATTTTATACTTTGTACTAATTTTTGGAAGTCGGTTACATTTTTTTCTTTTGATAATAATTATCTTTGCGAAACGCTCGGGTTCAGAAAGTATATTAATATTCAGTTATCATTAATGCGCTTTCGTGATTCTTACATAGCCTTTCTATTGTACTATTTATTCCACAAATACTTACCTATTTATATAAAATCATGATACAATACTAATCATAACCTACGTCGCCTTTATTCCAAACTATATTTTATATTGAAACTCCATATGTAAAGATGGTTATCCATCCACGGATTAATCTTTACAAGCGTAGCTTAACCTTGAAGATCGACCCGTACGGCTTGTATGTTAATGACTAATTTTACTAAGTAATTCTACTTGCTATAATGAACCTGAAAGTTTTTGGAAACATGTTATTGTTCTTTCTCGCAAAAAAATACTTTTCGGTATTTGATGAAACTATGCGATTATGACGTAACTCAGGTAAACATCAGAAAAACACTAAGAACAGATTTCACCAGTAAAACTGATCGCGGTCAAGCTTCGTTCAAGAGTTATCAGTGTCAATATTCCATAGAAAATAATTACTGTCGGCGCGTAACCGTGGTTCATTATGTTGATCGCGTTCAGTTTCAGATTGATGAAATCCGCCTTAAGATACTTATTCATAAAAATACATAAGATTATAATTCTGCAGCTTGAATAAAATAAGTTAGTGCTCTCAGTAGTTGTGTACCATTCTATGAATAAAATAATTTTTTCCCTTATACTAGATATGACATGAAGAGAAAGCTCCAAGAAAGCCCGCGAAACTCCTTTAACAATCGCTGGAAGAGATGTAGAATTTTACCTACAGTTAAACAGTTTATCATTTACCATATATCACGTTGGTATTTACTTCTAACCTCACGTCTCACGGTAATTGCTCTTAATCTATATCAATATACATACCCAATATATCTTAACACTTTAATACCGGCGCTGCTTGTAAAGGAAAATGTCACTGCTCAGACTAATTCGATACGTTCAAGTCAAGTACCATTTTCGGCCGTGGTTCAAGAGAATCTGGGCACTATCTATCTAAGTTTGTAATTTGTTAATAAGTACGTGTTTGTAACTCATCCGATTACGAAGTATTATTCGGTATTAATTTTGCGATTTGTAGACTTAAGTCAAGTTTGCTTTAGGCCATAAATTATATCTAATAGTCTAAAAGACTTACGTGTGAAGCGACATCTATACCTTCACATGTGAATTACAAAAATGACGTCACACAAGTACTTCGCCGCGCTATGAAAGTAATTCTCCGCGCGATTTGGACAAAAATGCAAGACATAATATTATTAAGTAACAGTTGTTACTTAATAATATTATGTCTTGCATTTTCATACAACATAAAAGATGGCTAACACATCACCGATAAACCACAGAACTTTTGATAAACACATAAGAAAATACAGCTGACCTAACAGCTCCCAAAATAACGAAATATAAAAGGAACCCTAATAAAAAGGCTCTACAAACTTTTCCTTGGAGTCTTAGGGTCCGCTCACACCGTCGCGGCGCGTCGCGTAAATACTTGAAAGGGTCAGTTCTTTTACACAGCGAGAGTGGCATCAAAAAACGCATCACGTGTATCGTCTTGCAGAGCTGAAGGCCGTTTTTACTACATTTAAACAACGTTTGTCATATCAGTCGTTAATTATGATAAAAGCCCTCATTTTTCATAATTTTTTGACGAAATTCGAATAAGATGCGAAAGCGACCGTTTTTTGAAAATGATTAGAATTGGTACTCTGTGTACAAGAAAGCTGTGCAATGAACTAAAAACGGTTTTGTGCTTTATGGTAAGTGGATGCATACTCAAGTCACTCCAGCTGTACACGAGGGTGTGCTGTGTAGTGAAATGAGAATCGTGTACTTTAAACACATGCTTGGCTCGCATCGGTCAAGCACAAAATATTTTTTTTCAGAATAAAAAATAACAGTAATGAATGTGTCAGGCCAGCCAGAGATTCATATGTCAGGCCAGCCACAAAAATAAAAACGATTTCAGAGATGAAAGTTGACTTCATCTTCCAAGTACACAGACAGAGCTAAGGAGTGGAATTCCCTGCCTGAGTCTGTGTTTCTTGATATGAGTCTTTAGGTCAAGAGTAAATAGGTTACTTCTAGGCAGGCGTGCTCCGCCTTAGACCGCATCATCGCTAAACATCAGGTGAGATAGCGGTCAAACATAAGCCTAGCAATAGTAAAAAAAAAAAAGCTATTTCACACATCTCAGTTTAGTGGAAAAGCAACCTTATCGCCGTAAATCAAGCTTTTGTTTATATGACCGGCTTTCGTTTTCTACAAACTACCATTGTTATACAAGATGAAAATCGTGTGGAGAATGTAGTAGGTACATAGGTTCGTAGCTACGTAGGGTGCTGGTAGGATTTGTATAGTAATTTCTACTCTGAAACTAAGTTGCTGGTTAAGTTTAAGGCAGGAACTTAGAAGCACTTGGATTCACTGTTAGCCTTTAACAACTATTTTGTTAGCTATAGTTTATACAGTGGAAAAATTCCCTGTACTCCAATGAACAGATTAATCTTTTCACTATTCAAAAAATATGGACTTACATGACCTAAATTTTTTTGGTGTAATAGACAGTCTAGTAATATTTTCTGTCTATCTTTGGTAAATAAAAGAAAACGAAAAAACGGTCAAATACCTGAGCAAAATGACTTGGAAGTATTTCAGCACATCCAAAAGGATGTTCAATTTATTAGACAGATGAAATAGAAAGGAAAAAGGTAAAAAAGAAAAACGGAAAAGTTCTAGTCATATTCGAGTCAGAACTATCAATATTTCTAGTATTTCAATACTTCGATAGATCTATGTAGCTTGTTAAGTTGTGAAATATATCGGTACACGTAGTTGTAACGTGAGTTTTCGCATTTTATTGTTATCTTTTACTGAAATGTTTCTTACTATATCTATGTGCACTTCCGTTATTCACAAAAACAACTCACACACACTGATAAAATATCACGTTACCCAAGAACGATGACCTGAGGGCCAATTCTACTAAGTTTTAAACAAATTTTGCATTCGCATGTCAATCGAATGTTTCCAAACGCTTACAACCCTAATTGCTTCAAAGTTAAAGTAAACAGGCTCCTTCTGGGTAAGCTCGCTCCATCGCAGACTTTGTCTTTGTCATCCCTGACCAAAACTAAAGTCAAGAGACAACCCAGCTCATTAAAAAAAAAAACGCAAACTGTCAAAAAAGCTTTAGTTTTCATGATTTTTTGACAGATTGCGATTGAGATGCGAATGTGAATATTAGTAGAAGTGGTGGTCTGATGAGAGTCGCGGGAAGCCAATGGATACGAGACGCACAGGACTGGTTGTTGTGACGTCACTTCAGGGAAGTCTTTGTCCAGTAGTGGACGTTTTTTAACTGATATTATGATGATACGGTGTTAATAGCCAACAACAGTTTACTAAAGGGTATAATTTAGACGGTCACCAAAATGGATTAACGGTCACCAAATCTATCCAACTAAAAGATTAATATTACTACCAAAAATCTTATAGGTTAGGTTAGGTTAGAACTGTGACCAACTACGCGCGAGCCGAGCGAGCGAAGCGAGCGGTGCCGCGGCAGCGGCCGACGAGCGCTACCTCGAAATTGGTCGCGTTTTTTTTCTATATTATCGTTATTTGGTGACCATTTATCCATTTTGGTAACCGTTTAGAATTTTTTTGGTAGTAAAAAGGTACTTTTTTGGGTGGTGTTTATACACAAGCCTTTACCAAATGTTTCATTTGTAGATGATCAGCTGTGGCATTCAGTCGTCCTATAATAGGCTTGGCTATTTAATTCTATCCAAGTAAGAAACAACGTAACTCCATCACAATTTCCATTTTAAAAAGGCGCAAGGGGCAGCTGGTGCATCTTTACATAGAAAGGAGATTCACTAATCTCTTGGCTCTCAAGTTCTATTGCTCTGGATAGTAATCGCATTTTCAGCCGGTATACACGCGAACGTTTTTTTAACCGACTTCCCAAAAAGGAGGAGGTTATCAATTCGGTTGTATGTTTTTTTTTTATGTTTGTTACCTCATAACTCCGACCATTACGAACCGATTTGAAAAATTCTTGTTTTATCTGAAAGGATATACTTGCAGATTGGTCCCATTTAAATTTTATGAAAATCAGTTGCGAACTTTGGATTTTAAAACGAATTAGCTTGAATTCGTCTACTTGGATGATAGTTTTATGTCATCCAAGTAATCGAAATTGCGTATTTTGCTTTTTTGCGATTTTGCAGTGCTGTTGTTAGGTGTGGGGTACCACTAAAAATTGATAAATGAAAACTTTTTGGTTTCGGTGTTTTTGTTAGTTTCTTCGTATTTTGATACCGACTTCCGAAATTAAAGTTATTTTTTACTTTGTAGTGTTTTTTTTTATTTGGAAGTCGGTTGTATTTTTTTGTAAAAAGTTTTTTTAACTATTGATATACACATTTGACCACTATCTCACGTAATGGTAAGATACGATGCGATCTAAGATGGAGCACGCTTGCCTAGACGTGACCTATTCACTCTTGACTCAAGATAGTTGCAACTGTTAGGAGTCACTGACTCTGACAGGGAATTTTTGCATATTGTTGTTATGAACGATGTTTTTGTTGGCTTGTATTCCTGGATTGGAATTAAAAAAAAAGCTTTGGTTAAATGTGACAGTCTGAAAAAATATATGATACGAATGTAAATGAAGAAAAAATTTGTTTTCCTGTCAGTAAACGTGAAACATGATGAGTAAAAACCAAAATCTGTTCCGTGGTTCCACTCAAAATGTCCATTTTAGCCAGACATACTAATAAAATGCTTATCTCATGCTATTTTGTAATAAACTATTCAAAGGACGAGGCTTGTTTCATTTCATAAAGGATATTGACTCCTCCAAGTGTTACCACCAGTGCTTCCCGCGTGCAATGGATTCCCATTCGTATTTACTATCGAAACAGAGGATACTCATGTACATCTACACTACACCTTTTAATAATCTATACTAATATTATAAAGCAGAAGAGTTTGTTTGTTTGTTTGGTTGAACGCGCTAATCTCAGGAACTACTGGTCCGATTTGAAAAATTCTTTCAGTGTTAGATAGCCCATTTATCAAGGAAGGCTATAGGCTATATATCATCACGCTCAGACAAATAGGAGCGGAGCAGTAATGGAAAATGTGACGCAGACGACGTTGCGCGGGTCAGCTAGTAATATTATAAAGAGGAAAGATTTGTTTGTTTGTTTGTATGTTTGAATAGGCTAGATTCCATCATCCACAAATTGCAAAACTATTTAGTCCGCCAGTTAGACTATTGAAAAATAATGGACACGTATTTTTGTTTTTGTAAATCAATGAATATTGACAAAAATAAAACACATCAAAACTCGGGAGTGGGGGCTCGTGACGACACGACTCACTAAAAATTATGCGAAGGTGTGACGTATTGAGAATTTTAAAAGCGTCGTAACTTCGTCAATTTTGGTTCCCGTAACAAAAGAAAAAACATGAGTCAAATATTTTTTGATAATCTAACTGACGGACTTATTAGATTTTTTCAGGACACAAGCCTATTGAATAGGCTCCGAAACTACTGGACCGATTTGAAAAATTCTTTCAGTGTTAGATAGGTCATTTATCGATTAAGATTATAGGTTATATATCATCAAGCTAAGACAAATAGGAGCGGAGCAATAACGGAAAATGTGACGCAGACGAAGTTGCGCGGGTCAGCTAGTAATAAATACATAGGTAAACCTACATTATGAATTCCCATAACAAAACCTTCATCACATGATAAATATTTATTCTTGCGGTTTTAATCCAAAACGCAACGGACGTGCTTTTCATAGAAACACGAGATTTAAGCATTCAGGCTGCTTTCAACCCTATTTACCTTGTGGAGGAAAACATAGGAGAATGAACGTTACTATGCATCAGAAAATGTGAACAAAATGCCCGTGGTATGAAAATCTTGCTCGCGTCATGTTTAAAACAAAAACATACCAAATTGGATGGCACCAAGAGAATTGTATAGGAATTTGTGCAAGACACCTCTCGTATGTGTTATGTATGAACATAGAGCTCGAAATTGTCGGCAGCACCATCTGTATTTATTTTTTTATCCTATACACTCGTAAGAACCTGAACTCTAGAAAATTGGTGGACTGATTTTGATGAAAGTTTTGTTTGTTTGGGACCCTGGAAGATTTGTTATAGATATTTTTTTGGGCTCAGTTTTTCGAACGAATATAAGGAGGAGCTCGTGGCTAAAGTATGGCAGCTGCACGGGTCGATCTTTAAGGTTAAGCAACACCTGCCAAGGTTGGTCTATGGATGAGTGACCATCTTAACATAAGTACCAAGTTTCCTCCATGCCTCGGAAAGCACGTTAAGCCATTGTTTTCGGATGTCAATTGTAGATCTTTGACAGTCATTGCGGATTGTCAGAAGCCAGTAAATCTGACTCCAGTCTTGCTAATAACTACCGTGTTACCCAGTTAATGCGTTATGAAGGTCTGGTAGGCCGCCGCTCCGCATACAATACTGGTATTCAGCTAATCCACTTTGACTGGAAGCTGACCCCAATATAATTTGGAAAAGGCTAGGCTGATGATGAGTTTCTCGAACGAATAATAACTAAATTACAAAATTGACAAACAAGCTTTATCTAGCTGTGACTGACACATCCAATCGCGTCATTTGATTAATAGAGACCGGGGAATCAATACACACTTATTACCCAGGTTAAGGTAGCACTTAGATTTGGTTCTAGAAATACGGTGACACTCACTGACACGCTGGTTTGTATGGAAAAAACCGGTCAAGTGCGAGTCGGACTCGCGCACAAAACTGTAGGTATATTTATAAGAAAAAGTTGCGATTTATGACGTATTGAAAAAAAAAACTACTTACTGGATATCGTTCAAACCAATTTTCGCTGGTATTTTACATGGTAATATACATCATATATTTATTTTAGTTTTATCATTCTGTTATTTTAGAAGTTAAGGGGGAGGGGGGGCACTTTTTTAACACTTTGGAAGTCTCTCCCGCGCAAACTATTCAGTTTAGAAAAAAATGATATTAGAAATCTCAATATTATTTTTGACGACCTATCCATAGATACCCCGCACGTATGGGTTTGATGAAAAAAAAAATTTATGAGTTTCAGTTCTAAGTATGGGGACCCCCAAAATTATTGTTTGTTTTTTTTTTCATTTTTGTGTAAAAATCTTAATGCGGTTTACAGAATACATCTACTTACCAAGTTTCAACAGCATAGCTCTTATAGTTACGGAGAAAAATGGCTGTGACATACGGACGGACGGACAGACAGACAGACATGTGACGAATCTATAAAGGTTCCGTTTTTGCCATTTGGCTACGGAACCCTAAAAATGGCAAAGCCGTCTCTAAACACTGACGCCAAGGGATTTCGTTACTCTGTGTATACGAAGGTGATACAATTTGATAGTAAATTAGATGCCTATGGGCCGCTAGCTGAAGGGAGACTTTAGAGAATAAGGGATCGTGCCAGGATTTTGTCTTGTATTTTCGTTCATTCTTGTAGTGTTTCTTGAGATGGTTTTGTCTACGACAAAATTGGAATATACTAGAGCTGCTTTTTATATTTTTTACGGTACATTATTTTACTAATACCTCCTTTTGCGAAACAAAGGAAGTGCAAGCGAAGGTGGAGGCGGGACCGCGATGACAGCATAAATAACAGGGCCCTCTAGGGCCAATGCTTGTCAGAGTTGTGGAATTGTTCAAATTACCGCGGCCCTCGAAAGTCAAGGGATTTTGCAGGAACACAGATGGGTTTTGAGTCAGTTATAGTCTGATATTTTCTTCTGCTCCGCATACAATACAGTACATTATAATAATTGCATAGTTGCACATGGATTGGATCGGTTCAGTGTTTAAAACTTTTTATTCAAACATTTTAAAGCGACTTTAATAAGGAAAAATAGTATAATGTTCGGTTGATAGGTAAGTATTTATTTCCTATTGGCTGTGGAGTTGTAGACTGGTAAATTCTGCATTCATCAATGCCTCTATACTCCAAGAACTTCGGGTGCGTTTTACAGTGGTGTGCTTTTGTCTTTCGTACACATCTCTTGACGCTAAGCGATTTCATCGAGCGCGTTGCATGGCAAAGTGGAGACTTTAGAAGATGCGCTCGGCGCTAGAGAACGAGGAACTGCGATGGATGAACCAAAAAATATGTGTTGTGTGGTTTTCTTGTGAACCAAGATTTTAGTCTGTTTTTGCCTAGTTAGAGAAGTGGCGAATATTCGTCATGCAACCCACATCTTCCCTTCCAGAAGTCCAAATGAGATGATCACGACCATGTCAACAGTTTCATAACGGAGAAGAAAGTTAACTCAACTCTCTCTTGGAATGCATGCTGGTAGTGAATTCTATTGAAACGCTGGTATCACCTTTGTGCCTACTTTTTTTTATAAAAAAAAACGCAGCTTTCCAACCGCCAGTTTGCAGGATCCAAAGCTATCTCAAGTGTACTTAGACGATATAGAAACTCGGTAAATACTTGTACGAGTACCACTGCAATGAAACGCAAAGAATAATATTGCTCTCAGAAAATGGTTTCAGACTTAGTTTTGTATTTGTATAAAACTATTTTACTATGTTTTACTGCGTCTTTAAAAATAAACTTCACTTATTTAAAGTAGATTAAATGATTTCAATAAGAAAACTGATTAGAATGCACTTATATCAACAAAAAGTCTTAATTAAACCTCATTTATTTAAAGTAGATTAAATGATTTCAATAAGAAAACCGAATCGAATGCACTTACTTATATCAAAAAAAAGTCTTAATTGAACTTCATTAATTTAAAGTATATTAAAAATGATTTCAATAAGAAAACTGAATCAAATGCACTTAATATATCAACAAAAAATCTTTATTTTAATTCAGCTGGTCTAAAAAAGCCACTTTAGCTGGCTTTAGCTGTTTCTTTTCCTGAAACTGTCAAAATTATTCAATCAACCTTGAACGTAATGCTTTAGTGATAAAGATGAAAATTAAATTTGATAGATTTTTGTGTTATAAAATATTACATGATTTCAGTAAAGTGGCCTGTTTAGACCCAACTGGCATGTGTATAAAATACTTAACATGCAAAATACTGGCTTAAAATATACTGTACAGGTACACTCTTATTACATACTCCCACACCTCAAAGTCTGATGAGTATAATGATACTTACCTACGTACCTCCCTACTTGTGTAAAGGTATTTAACTTATCACATTTTCACCTCTCTCTCTCACCTTCATTATAGGCTTTCCTGAAACGATTTTCCACCTTATACCGCACTCAAAATCAATGTGAAGTAATGCATGCGAAGACACGATTTAACATGTTTATTTTCAGGTGCTGTGCTTTTAAATAATAGGAAAGAAAAAAATCTTGCAAGATGATTTTTGAAAGGGATAGTAATAATTCTACTATATCATTGTATCTGTAGCGGCATCAATACCGCCACAAGAAAAACTAAAGCTACAAATTAAAATCGCAACAAAAATAACCGCGACGCTATCTATCCAACCGGCGGCGAACTAAAATCAGATTTGAACATAAACATCCTCCCGAATATGAAGTGTCGAGCAGTAGCCTCCCAGGTACAACAACCGCCTGGGCGGAGGATCCTCACTTTTCAACGGGGGTTTGCGGGACTTTACTCTCTTTTTTTTTTTATACAAAACGGGGAAACTATTGGCCTAAATCTCACCTGATGGAAAGTGATGATTAGGCCGAAGATGGAAGCGAGTTTCACCCGGAATCCTCTTACACAGAGGAACTGGCTATCACACCTCTAACTGTCGGAACACAACAATGCTGTTAACATTGTTGTTATGGCGACAGACTTAGACATGATGGTGGTAGCTTGCCAGGCGGACTTAGAACAAGTCCTACCACCAACCAAACCGAGCAAAAATTTGCCCCCGCTGGGAATCGAACCCGGGACCTCTGGGTCTGAATCAGGTGGTATAACCACGAGACCATGGAGGCGGTTAGTGTCACCTGTTTAGCACCACCCAGGGACCACGTGTAGGGATTCGCTGAAGGGTATTCTCCTACGGACGCGGGTGACTCGGCCCCTCTGTACCGCATAACCCCCAAATATCTGCTCGTTTTAGTATGTGTAACAAAATTCATCTTACTAGGTCAGATAGAACATCTCGTAGCATCAGACCTCTTTTCTCGGACAATTTAAGCGGAGATGTGAACCATCGGTATGAAAGTCTCGTGCGCCCATCCTAAATAAATAAGAATAAAGGCACATAGATCAGGGCCCTCCACAAATGCCTCGATTTTGTCAATTACCAAATGCAGCTCAACATCAGTGCTTTATTAGGATTCCATACCCAAGCCTTACTACAAAGCCTCCGCTGGGTATCTGTCTGTCACGTAGGATGACAGTTTAAATTTCACTGAGTGGATCTCTAATTAACAACAAATAAATAATAGTATTAAAAAGTACCTACATACTATTAAATGTTGGACGAAGAGTTTATACTACCGCTTATACGCAGGAATGGTCCTGAGGGTTTAATGCGAGTTCTTAATGTAATCGATGGCGTTCACGTAAACGTTTGCTCACGTCAAATTCTATGGAAAATAAAAGCTTTTCGTAATTTTCATCAGACACAATCGAAAACGTTGAAAAACTTGCACTAAAGCCACTGAGCGCTCAAAAAAAAAGAGACAATATGACCATTTTTAACTATGTCAAAAACAAAGAAGGCTTTACATCAGCAATGGACATACAGCTGGGTAGCACGAATACTAATGTAATCGTGGTCATCAAACGGTACCGGGCAGAGTGCTTTGGACACTAGTGTACTTAGTACCATCTCACGTGACGGCTCTTCCACTGCAGTAGAATTTGGTAATAGATGCTGGCTACACAAAGTGGAGTACTTAGTTAGACATTTGCTTCAGCACCTCTTTACTTTGATGTTGCATTATGTTGTGATGTAGTGTGTGGTCTAAGTTACGGACGATAACATAGGTAAAGTTTTAATATAGTGAAAAGTGCCTCAAAGATTCTTTGAAATACTTATCATCATAATATGAGCGGAAAGACGTCAACTGCTTTTTTTTAAACCTTGCCCCACACTAGGAATTTCTACTGTATCGTCGGTGCGTTTACAAACATAAAAAGTCATAAACAGTCAGACCCGGAACATCTATCTGTAGGCCATACAAATATTTGTTCCGTGAAGGAATCGAACCCACGAGACGCGACGCTGCAGCCGATCGCTCAACCACTGCGCCAACCGTGCCGATGCTGGACATCGGCCTCCTCTAAGTGTCACCACAGCAACCAATCATGGTCGTCTCGTATCCATCGGCTACCCGCGACCCTCGTCAGGTCATCGGTCCACCTTTGGGAGACCTTGCAACGCTGCGTCTCCTACCTAGCACATTGACACTCAACATCATTTATTAATATTAGCAGGAAGATGTCCACTGCTGAGCATAGGCCTTCGCTAAGTGTCACCACATCAACCAGTCATGGGCGTCTCATATCCATCGGCTACCCATAAACCTCACCATGTCTGCAGTCCACCTTCTGGGAGGCCTTCCAACGCTGCGTCTTCTAGCACGTTGACACTCAACATCATAATATTAGCGGGAAGAGGTCCACTGCTGGACATAGGGCGCCTCTAAGTATCACCACGGCAACCGGTCATGTGCGTCTCACATTCATCGGCTACCCCCAAACCTCCCCATGTCATCAGTCCACCTTCTGAGAGGCCTTCCAACACTGCGTCTTCTAGCACGTTGACACTCAACATCATAATATTAGCGGGAAGAGGTCTACTGCTGGACATAGGGCGCCTCTAAGTATCACCACAGAAACCGGTCATGTTCGTCTCGCATCCATAGGCTACCCACAAACCTCACCATGTCTTCAGTCTACTTTCTGGGAGACCTTCAAACGCTGCGTCTTCCAGCAAATTGCGTTGCTTAAAAACAGGTATTCAGAAGATATCTTAGTAATTTGTGATGGATTTATTTCATCAACGAACATAAAGTTGATGATGTTTCTCTATTTTGTTCATTTGGAAGAGTGTTGAAATGATTTTTGTATAGTCGACGTCCTAACAATACCTCTGCTTTACAGAGCCCGCAGGGTGTAGCTATAAGGAAATACAGACTCCGGCAGGCAATTCCACTCCTTAGCCACAGCTAACATCAAGCATCAGCTAGCATCAACTTTATGATCATACTAGCTGACCCGTGCAATTTCGTCTGCGTAACAGTTTTCATTACTACTCCACCTCTATTGGTCTTAGCGTGATGATATATAGCCTTCCTCGATAAATGGGCTATCTAGCACTGAAATAATTTTTCAAATCGTACCAGTAGTTCCTGAGACTAACGCGTTCAACCAAACAAACAAACAAAAAAACTCTTCTGCTTTATAATATTAGTATAGACATCGTACACGCACAAGAAACCGTTGAAGCATGCATCAGAAAAATTGTCTAGTCCTTTATATATTTTTGTTTTCAAGTAAAAACTACTTGTACTTAATTTTATGGGTTCCGCACCCACAGGATAACCAACAAACCCCTACTATTAAGGCTCCGCTGTTCGTTTGTCCGCCCGTCTGCCTGTCAGCAAGCTATTTCTCAAGAACCGTAATTGGTAGACAGTTGAAATTATCACAGATTTTGTATTTCTTTTGCCGCTATAACAACAAATAATATAAATTAAATTAAAAGCTGCCTCCGGTTTTTTTTCGGATTTGGTATGGAATATGTTATTTTTTTTTAAATTGCATTTTATAATACGGGTAACTCACTACACACACCGCTTTTAACTCGTCGATTTTCCCTTCGCTTAACTGTCGAAGCACATGCTGGTGGTCAACCAACATTCTCTTTGTCGTAAGTTCACAGAAGTTAGGGCATTTGGTTTACTGTGTAGCTACGTGCAAAATAGTTTGCGATGCTTCACTTGCCCGGTGGAGTGGAATTAAAGCTGCATAAGTGCATCTGCCTGTCTGTGTAGCTGTGCTCACGGCGCAGTTGGCGTGACAGTCTCTTTGATTTAAAAATACATTTAAGGATACATTTGAAAGGTCACATAAAGTATTTTAGTACAAGTTCGACTCACTATTTCCAACCACTGCAACTTCTGAGAACCGGAATCAACATTGGCGACCACCAAAAAAGCGATACATACACGAAGTATTACAGCAATGTACTGCAATAATTTATTTGTTGGTATTGTGTACCGGCAAGAGTAGGTGCGGTCATACCATCTGCCTATCCTTTTCCCAACGATATTGGGGTCGGCTTCCAGTCAAACCGGTTTCAGCTGAATACCAGCATTTTACGTGGAGCGGCTGCCTACCAGACCTCAACAACCCATTAACTGGGTAACACGGTACTCCTTGGCAAGACTGGTGTCAGGTTTTCTGGCTTCTGACTATCCGTAATGACTGTCAAAGATCTACAAATGACAGCCGGGACCAACGGCTTAACGTACTTTCCGAGGCACGGAGGAAACTCTGCATGTTAAGATGGTTACCCATCTACAGACCAACCTCGGCAAGCGTTGTTTAACCTTGAAGATCGACCCGTGCGGCTTTTTATTATAAAGCCACGAGCTCTCCAAGAGTAGGTACGGTCATAATCATCACGATTTCAGCTGAAACACGTTCACTGCTAGGCAATAAATATAGGCCTTCTCTAGGCAAAACCATTTCCACCTGATCTGTGCTACCAATTTGACGCGGCTTCCACCAGGTCACAGTTCCACTGTGCCAGATCCCTGCCTATATATTACGCACATAGAAACTTTACCCAAAAAATAAAGCAGCTCCGCCTATGTGGCAGTTTTTGTGTGAGGAGCAATATGAAAGAAAAGGGAGTTAATGAAAGTGTGACGGTTGATTGGACATAATGGAAGCAAAAAATGTATTTGCCGACCCCAAGTAACATGTGATAAGGATATGATCATGCGTATGAGCAGTTTTCATGTTTCAAATCTGTACTTCTGTTTTCTCTCATGCTTTGTGTGAATAGCATATTTTGTATTGAAAACCACGTTTTATTTTTAATTTCGGCAACCCTTTTTAAGGATGGCTTGATGGGAATCGTCAAATGGCTCTCTCCGTTCTGGGCGGAGCGGTTGCGAGTGTCAGAGTCTCACTGACTAAAACCCATCCGGGTTCCCCTTAATGCCTTTTGCGTTCCAGGGCTGCAATTACTCTTTCGAACAAATTCCGCAACAAGGTAATTCTACGAAGATTATTTAAATTACAACAAGATATCATAACAATTTGCCATCATCACATTCCTGCCTATGATATTTCTTCTTCTAATCTTTTCCATTTTTTCCATTCCATTTCTGTTTTTCTCTTTTAGCATTTTGCTACTCATAATTTGGAACTAGCAACTTTCTTCAACATTGTGCACAGAAGTTTCTCATTACAAAAACTTACTATGGCTGGACGCGGCATTTTAAACAGAAGAGATAATACAGCCAGTGCCTTGCATTACAGTTTTCCAAGTTCCTAATTCTAAGAGGGGTCAAGATTTGCCAGATATTGACTGTTTGTGTATATCTTATCGTATCAATCTTACATCGCTATGTGTGCATCGCGTGTATGTCGAATAGTAAAAATTATGTCACTGCATAATTTTTACTTTTCGACATACACACGGACGAAGTCGCGGGTAACAGCAAATTTGGAATAAAATACACGGTTTTGTAAGCCTAATAATGTGACATGATTCTAAAATGCAAATACCAATCTCCGACAAAGGAATAAATGCGTATTAACTAATATTTCGTTACTTTGTACGATACGTTTGTGGAAGAGAAGATAAATATTTATGTTACGTTATTAGTCGACACCACTGCGACACCTTTGAAGACATATCCTTTAACCAATCTACCAAATTAATCTAAACTCCAACTATCTTAATTTGTGACACAAAACGCCATTACTCTACTACTCTACTAACGCCTTAAAAGCGACGTAAAGGTAACTAATATTAGTAAGAACGCGTAATTAAAGTGAGCGGTGACACAGAAAATTAATTCTGAAGACGCTTCCCTTTGGCTTGGGGAAAGTAGGCGTCCATCCATGGGGAAGAAATGGAAATGTGGGTAATTTTCAAATGAGCTTTTCGGTACTGAAGTTATTTTGGTAATGTATACTGTTCTATATTAAGACGAATGAAAAAAAGGTTGAGTTTTTGCATTATTTATTTTGGATGTTTGAAAGTAGCTTTTGGTTGAGTGGTTTTTGTAATTAGCGTCATTAATAATTCGCCTTCTATTTTGATGATGTTCATCACTATCACTACATATAATAAAACAAAGTCGTCCGCTATAAATGAATATTGATAAAGATAAAACGCATAAAACTCGGAAGTGGGAGCTCGTGACGTCACGACTCTTTAAAAATTATGCGAAGGTGTGACGTATTGAGAATTTTAAAAGCGTTGTAACTTCGTCAATTTTGGTTCCCGTAACAAAAGAAAAAACACGGGTCAAATATTTTTTGATAATCTAACTGACGGACTAATTAGATTTTTTCAGGACACAAGCCTATTATGACAAACATACAATTTTACCTTTTCATTGTTATTATTATTTTGAGATTGAGGTTTTTTGGTAAGTAAAGCTGGGCTCTTAGGGTAGAATAACATAAATAAGCTTCAAGTATCGACGTTACTTAGGCTGTTTAGTCTAAATAGTTCGGTTAATGTTCGGTTACCTAATTGAAGACTGTGTAAGTGTAGGTGTGTTTTATTGCAGGGTCACTTGCAGACGCTAAAAGCTCTATCTTCGCAGAAATTGACTGACTGATCGATGAACGTACAACCGTAACTACTGGTCGTGGAAAGCTGATTTTTTGGCATGTAGCTTCCTTACACTCCGTAGGGGTATACTGAGAGGATTTCCCGAAATTCGTACGAGAACGAAAAAAAAAACGGGAAATGCGCGTACGAAGCCGCGGGTGAGAGCGAATTAAATATATACCCAATGACGTATTTATATAGACACGTCATACACCAACATCGCGGCGCTTAAAAACGGCGAAAATACTAGATAGCTACTAATACGCATGAAGAAAGGGATAGAAAATATGTCACCGTACGGCGGGATGAATGTTGCTAGAGGGAGATAAATATACATCTTCAGTTACGACAGGTTGGTGCGTAACTAAGCGCAATGTGGCCAAATTGGCTTCATTTCATGTTGTCATTTTAGAGTGCGGACAACGTATCTATAGTTTTATATATCATTGTATATACCTGCTGAAAAACACATACATTTCCAAAAATATAAAACCAATCAATATGCCCAGCAGTGCCCAATTATGTTTAAGTCGGCTTCAAGACTCTGAACAGATACAGCATGTTGCACCAGTATTTAACACGGAGCTACTCCCTATTTGACCTCCACATCTCAGTAATTGGGTAACACGATACTCCTTGGCAAGACTGGTCAAACATCTTCAAACGAAAGCCGAGAACAACAGCTTTACATACTTTGTGAGGCAGAAATCTTTACAGAGGACCCGGCAACTGGGTCTCGAGGTGGCGTTGCACAAGTCCGAGGCCATGTGTTTTCATGGCCGAGGCAATGCGCCACCGTCGGGATCCTTGCTGACGGTAGGAGGGGTTTCCATCGGTGTCGAGTTGACGCTGAAGTACCTAGCGCTCGTCCTCGACAGCCGGTGGAACTTCGTGGAACACTTCCGACGTTTGGCACCCAAACTGGAGCGGGCCGGGGCTGCTTTCAGGGGGCTCTTGCCCAACCTGGGGGGACCAAACGCTTCCTGCCGGGGCTCTACGCGGGGATCGTGCGGTCCATGGCCCTTTACGGGGCCCCGGTGTGGGCTCGTTCCTTGAGGCAGCGTGCTGCCCATTACCTGAACGCGCCCCAATAGGTGGTAGCCGTAAGGCTGGCCCGCGGGTACCGCACGATCTCGCGCGAAGCGGCGAGTCTCCTTGCCGGATTGCCGCCATGAGATCTGGAGGCGATAGTCCTCGCGCGCCTGCATGAGTGGCGCGTGGAGGTACTACGCCGGGGGGAAACTCCGCTGACGCGGCAAATTGTCGCGCAGCGGACAGACTCCCGGCGCGATCTCATGGCGACATGGAGACGACGACTGTCGCAACCCAGCGCAGGGAACGCCACGGTAGTGGCGATAAGTCCCCTCTTTGAGGAGTGGCTTGAGAGGCGCCACGGTGTCCTCACCTTCCGCCTGACGCAGGTCCTCACCGGACATGGATGTTTCGGGAGGTACATGCACCGAATCGGGCGGGAGGAAACGCCCGGGTGTCACCACTGCGGATCGACCGGAAGACACGGTGGAGCACACTGTGCAGGTGTGCCCCGCTTGGGCGGCGCACCGCCGTGTCCTCGAAACGGCGATCGGCGGCGACCTCTCGCGTCCGGCCCTGGTCCAAGCCATGGTCCGCAGTGAGACGGAATGGGACACCGTCAATTCCTTCTGCGAAGCAGTTTCCTAGCGAAGGAGGTGGCGGGGTGGGAGAGGGAGAGAACCTCTCGTCCCGGCCGCCGTGGTAGACACCGCGGGCGTCGGAGGCCACCACCTGGTGACCTCCGGCCACCGTAGGCGGGGGCTGTGGACGGCGAGCTATGGGTGGCTCGCCGTCCGTCCGTCTTCTGACGACAGGCCGTGTCGACGGTGCGTTAGTGTTCCACGCGCGCCTCAAAGAGAGTCAGCACGCAGAGGGGCCCGAAAGGGCCGACGGCTGCCGGAGTCGCGGGACTGTTCGAAAGAGATACCGTGGCTCCAGAACACAAAAGGCAATGAAGGAACATGGATGGGTTTTAGTCAGTAAAAGTCTGACACTCCCTCTCGCTCCACCCTGAGCGGGAGGACTCATTGGATGATTTCCCATCCCTAAAAAAAAAAGGCAGAAATCTTTATGTTAAAATGATCACCAGTTCATGGAGGATCACTTTCCTTGAATGTATTATTTGCCCTGAAACCGCTCAAGGTATATAATAATACCTACTCAAAATAACAGCGCCTAGATCCACCAAAAAATATAACACTAAATCCAAGATAAAATTAATTTGCGCCTAGAATATATTTTATAGCAATAACACTCACGGATGCGCGCTAACCGTCGCTCAAGGCGCTTTCCTAACAACCGTTTACGTTATAATTTATGGTATATTTTAATTTTAATTAACAGGATTCCCGTCCTGACACCAAAACGACCAGTTACTGACGGCTTTCCATTGTAAACGCTCGTGGCGCAAATTATTACGTGAATTTGTGATTTATTTTGAGCTTTACGTTAATTTGAGAGTCTTTTTTGGCATTTCTTGAAAGAAAGCAAGAAAAAGCTTACTTGGCGTTTTAAGATAAAATGTTGTTTTACTTTTTGGCAGAGAACATTCTTTTTTTGTGTCTGGGATGAATAATTTAGTGGCTTTTAACTAATTGTTACATGCAAATTAGATTTTATACCTAACTAATGAGCAATGCATTGTAATAACCATTCAATCTCATCTGCTTAAATGTTTAGTTGAACACATTTCAATGATTGCAGACGCCAATGATAATGGGTCACTCTCAATATATTTTATGCAGAAGTTCTCTAAGTTCATAAAACACTAGCTTTTGTCCGCGACTTTGCTCGCTTGCTTCCCATTCCCGTGGGATTTTCGGGTATTCCTCTTTATGCTACACGCTTTTTTTTTTTTTTAAGGAATGGGAAATCATCCAATGGCTCCTCCCAATCTGCGTGTAGCGGGAGGGATTGTTAACAACAATTTTGTGGGACACACACAATTTATATCATTTAAAATAATATGAATATAGTATCTAATATAAATAAATATTATGTGTAAAACGAGTATTGTAGCTATGGTAAAAATTTTACGTAACGTTACTATAAGTCAAAAATATTCGTGCTAGGGCCTCAGTACTAGTGGTTATGAAATACTATTTTGACATTAACTTTAGGATCAAGGATGTGAACTATTCCATTTTTGAATACTTTTTTTAAGAATGGGAAATCATGTGTGCTTCCGCTCTGGACGGAGTAAAAAGGCTTGCCAGACTGTTACTGACTTTACTCATCCATGTTCCACCTATGTCCTTTGCGATCCAGGGCTGTGGCGACTCTTTCGAACGAATTTCACAGTTTACAAATTTCAGGGACATGCGTAAACTACAATTCAAAACACTTATTTTTGGGCAGACGATTGCCCATAAATGGCCAAACAAAAGCGATTTAGCCACCCTGAAAAAAATATTTTATAAAAGTTTGAATAAATAAAGCGACTTTAGAGTAGTTTCAAAAATTTAATAGGTAGCAATTTTTTAGACATAAACAATACTGATTTTAATGACAGCCTTAAAAATCTTTACAAAATGCAGAGAGCCAATTCTACTAATTTTCATAATCTCATCGCATTCACATCTCAATCACAAACTGTCAAAAGTGTATGAAAATTTAGGCTTTTTGACAGTTTTTGACTGAAATGCGAATGCGAAAGTTATTTAAAATTTATTTATTTTATTTATTTAACAATTTATGTACACACACGTAAATGTAAAAAAAAAAGGAAACAGAAAAGTAGGTACAAAGGTGATGCTTATTTCTTAAGAAATCTCTTCCAGCATACCTGCGAAAGGAGAACCAAATAAAAGAGATGTAGACATCGTGTGTAAAAGTTAAAAATAAAACAATAAAACTATAAATATGACATACAATACATAAATATTGTAATAATTTTTTTTTTTTTGGTACAAGCCCGCCACATTCCCAACCACAGCAACTCCTGAAAGCCAGAATCAACAGTGGCAACCACCAGAAAAACGCAAAGTTAATGAAACCCGACGAGTCCCGGAGAAACGATTCAACTGTCCCGCAACGAAATTAATCAGAAGAGTACAGCGGAGGAGTAGTAAAAATAAGTATAATTTCCACTTCCCTCCTTATCAAGCAGAAGACAGATTAGAGCTAGGCCACTAGGGCGGGAGGGAGTGTCAGACTACTATTGACTAAAACCCATCCATGCTCCTTCATGTGTGTGTTCCGGAGCCACGGTATCTCTTTCGGATAGTCCCACGACTCCGGCAGGTGGAATTGGCCCTCTTGTGTTTAAATAATTTTAAGTGACAGTCTACCTTCTATCAAAAATTCGTTGTACCTTAATAGAACTGTAATAAAGTACTTATTTCTGGGTTACCTCGATTTCCGATGCAGATGCTCTTCAACAAAATTCTCTATAGATTACTCATCAATTTGGCACTTAAATGAACTGACACGCAGTACGTCTGTTGTGTGGCTAATATTATAATGACGGGATTCACGTGTACCAATATTTATCACCATTTCTGTGGAACTTCACGCGATTACAATATTATTATTAGAATTGTAATATATTTTCGTCTCTGGAGCTTGGTAAAATTATTTTGTTTGTTTTCGTGTTTATACTGAGATGTATGAGAAATCTGTGTGGTAGAGTTGATTGACAAAAATGGTCAATAAGTGAGAACCCCAATTAAAATTTCAACTGAAAAATGGTTATAAAAACCTCACAATGATTTCAAAATAGCTACTCAACGATACCCCACATGACATAGTTTGTTGACTTTCATTTTCACAATATGGCGTCCCGTAGTCGCCATATTGAATTTTCACTAACGTCATGTCTTTAGTGACACTCGCTGGACTAAGAGGAATCGATTGAGTCATAACAATCGGCACCGGCGTTTGGTCTGTATAGTGCTTCAAAGGAACATACTAACATGCATACATAGGGTGATAAACACATTACCACTCCTTTGCGTCGCGCAGTCGGATAAAAAAACCGAAATCTTTCAAGTTTGTATAATAGCAGGCCCAAAAAAACTCTCATCTGCCTATGCTTTCCCCAATTATATCGGGGTCAACTTCCAGCTAAATTGGACTTCGCGCTGAATACCAGCATTTTACGTAGAGCGGCTGTCTACTAGACCTCCACTACCCATAAACTGGGTAAGATGGTACTTTATGGCAAGACTGGAGTCAGATTTTCTGGCTTCTGATAATTTATAATCAGTATCGACTGCTAAAGATCTACAAATGACAGCCAACTGCTTAACGTGCTTTCTCAGGCTCGGTAGAGTCTTGGTATGTTACGATGGTTACATATCCACAGACTGACCTCAGCAAGCATTGCTTAACTGAAGATCGACCCATGCGGCTGTTATTATTTAGCCTCGAGCTTTTCAAGCGCAAAAAAGCACTTATGAAGTAAAATCTTAAAAGTAGCAATAAAAGTAAAAAAATGCTCGTAATTAAACGCTGCAGTCTCAGTGGTTTTAAAAAGCTTCGTGAAATATATTGATGAACACCAATTAGCTTCAATGATCTTTCTCGTTCAGGAAGATAAAAAATATAAGCATTTCTTAATCAAAATAAACTAGCAATGGACTACTTTCGGTTGATATGGTGATGATGATTTCGATATCAGATTTGAATAACCAAGACTAACATTTCATCAAACGCACATTATAATCCCGTCCTCATTATCATAAGAACAAGCCGAAAACAAACTCTCTAAATCAAAAACAATCTCCTAAGAAGGCCAAAATTCCAAATATACATTACAAGAACATAATAAGTTGATATATTATCTGAAAAACAACAGTATATGAGTACAAAGTTTACAAACAAACTTCTAAGTTAATCAACAAGACGTGAGAACTTCCAATGTCGTTTGTTAACGTCTTGTTAACTGGAATTAAGTAACTGAAGAACTTGTGACTGTTTGTGCTCCCTTTGACAGATTAGAAACCGGCCAATTAGGTAAAATTAACAAGAACTTTGGAAGTTTAAAACAATTAGCGACAAATAAAGGGTTTTTAGACTACTGTGGTGAGAAGGTTGGAGTAAAATAAAGTTTTTAAGGTGTTTGCTTTCAGTTTAAGGGTTAAGTAGACATTTTACTTTTAGCGACACAGAACAATGCGCAGAATCACCCAAAAGTTTCGGAATTTGTTCAAAAGCGTCACCGCGGCCCTGGAACGCTAAGGGCACTAAGGGGAACACGGATGGGTTTCAGTAAGAGTCTGACACTCTCTACTGCTCTACCCGGAGCGGGTGGAGTCATTTGATGATTTCCCATCCTTAAATTATCATAAAAAGAATGAATTTTAAGAAGTATGGTGTTTATTCTGTTACACGTTGTATGAGTTAATGCCAAATGCTGAAATTCTTGCGACTGAAAAACTCACACGGAACTTTGAAGTGACCTTGTTCTGGTCACCCCAAAGTCCCGTGTCAGTTTTGTAACAGAATAAACACCATAATTCTTAAAGGGTCATTATACTCATCAGAATGCGACCAACAATGAAATTGCGAAAAAATGCACCGTAATATGTGTACTCGAAAAAATCGGATTAGGCCCTATAGTAAAAGTTGTACATAATGATGAGTACAGTATTATCGCTTAAGAGGTTTTGCATTGATTGTTACATGTTGTTATTGTAAGGACAGGTCCACACTTTTTTACGACAAAAATTGGACAATCTAGATCAAACACGACATGCGATGTGCACGAGACAATAAAAATGTCGTAATTCTTGCATGGTGAACGCGTCAAACTCAAACTGAAGTATTTATTTCCATTTAAACCATTTACAGGCACTTTTGAATTGTCAAGGTCGGTCGTTCCAAAAAGATGAAGCTATTTGCTCGTTCCGAAGCGTAGATCTCTATGGAGAAGAACATGCAAGAAACTCCACGGACACTCTTTTAAAAATTAAAAATAATAAATAGTTACAAAGTTTGGTTACATCGGGTTGAAATTAAACATACATGTGAGAACGATGTACAAGACGACAAACTTATGGACAGTGCTTTTTTTACTTTTGAAATCTATGGAAATTGCAAAATTTGAGCAGGTGGCCTGTCTTAGGCAAAAGAGCGGAGCAACGGAGTAATGCGGAGCGGAGTTGCGGACTATGTTAATATTGGTACAGTGTCACTCAGCTGCTATCCTATATGTCCAGTGGACAGTCAGCCGAATAGCCAATGTTTAAACAGCAAATCTGAAGGCCTTCGAAGATAAACGGATAAACAAAACAAATAAAGTGAAATGAGTGTTGTGGCTTAAACTCTGTTCTTGATCAAGAACAGAGTTTAAGCCACAACACTCTCAATGAAAAGACACGAACTCTTAACAAACGAAGTTTGTGCGAGTTCTTTAGCATTCTTGCTCTTTAGATGTGGTTTGCACCATTCGGGAGAGTTTTGAAGAATTCATGTACTTATTTACATACGTCTCCCTAGTTTTAGGGCTCCGAGCATCCGTGTAAAAAGGAACTCTTATAGGATCGCTCGATTAAAATATACTGGTGAAATTCGGTACACATCGTGAACTTTTATGACCAAAACTTGGACTTGAAACGAAAAAAACAAAAAACATCTTTTGAAAATGTGACCCCATTCTCAAGATTACATTTTTTAAATGTGATCATTTTCAAAATTCGTGTTTTTGCTTTTCCTTTTTTTCTCTGTGAAGGATTTCTCGGGGGTTTTTCTGATTTTCAGAAAATTAAAAATAAATTTCACTACCTTCCCTTATCTCCGAAACTACCGAGTTTAAAAGTTTTGAGAAAACATCTATTCTTCAACTTTTGAGAACAGATAATAATTCTTTGCATTACATTACAGAAAAATCTTTAAGTCTATGGATTAAAAGCAATTTATTACCAAAATGGAATTCGTTCGGAACCCTTTTCATGAGAGACCGACTCGCAACTAGCCGGTTTTTATTTTGTTGTAAGCAGATTTTAATAAACCTGTCATAAAATAATTTTGATTTAATTTATTATTATTTTGTGCTACTTTAGTGGGTAGGTACACTTAAAGGTTTATCCACACATATCTGAGCCGTATCCGGGACGTAGACGATACCTGTTCCGTCAAAACATGGTCTAAAAATTCCCGACATAGTCAAGTAAAAGTTTAAAGGCAAATAAAATACTACGACGGTCCAAATTCATTTCAAATCGAAATGAATTTTGACAACATTTAGTTTACATCGTCCTTAAAGCTTACCATCTGAAACTAGTCTTAACTCTTAACAGTTTAACCCGACACTTCAATTTAAATAAATTTTAATCTTTCTTAATTCTTTATTGTACACCGAAACAACTTTTATGATACAGTCATATTAAAGTACATGTACAAAGGCGAGCTTAATTCAAAGTTGAGTTTTGCTTTCAAAATAAATTGAAAAAGGGTTTAAATATTTTTCTTTAATATTTAGGTAGTTTGAGTTAGTGTAAAACCCATTTAATTATGGTAAAACTAGCTTGTGCCAGCGGCTTCACCTGCGTAATCCCTAGGGAACATACTCCCGGAATATTTATAACCTATTTACCCTCATAGTTCCCGTTTCCGTGGGATTTCCGGGATGTAAACTATCCTAAGTCCTTTCTCAGGTCTCAAAGAGTCTTTTTACAAAATTTCAACCAAATCGGTTGAGTGGTTTAGGCATGAAGGAGAGACAGACAGACAGACATACACAGTTACTTTCGTATTTATAATATTAGTAAGGATGCCTAATGTGAGGAGACGCGTCAATAAAACATCAAGATTTTGTTAACTAAAATCAAATCTTGATGTTTTTATTGAGTCAATCAACTTTAAAGAGTTTGAATTTGAAATATTATTTTGATGATTAATGGAAACCAAAGAAACAATTTATGAAATGTCTAACAGATAATATGGCTAGAAAAGATGTAAAAGTATTGGATTGGCAAAAGAACATATGGAAGAAAAACATGTTAGCAGTTCTCAGGGATCAAATAGTTAGCACTGGGGCAAATAAGACCATTACAGCTCATGTTCAACTCAATTGAAAAATTAATTTCGAGCGAGGACTCATATAGGGTTAGTAACATAATCCTTAAAAACTAAGTGTTAGTAAAGGTCATGGCACACTATAACAGCATCGCAACGGCACCGCTCCAGCCCAGCAATTATCTTGTCATTCAAATTAGTCCTTAATTCGTGTGTCGTATAATACATTTTATAATGTCAATGTCAAAAAGCCAACGGCAGGCAGTTAGCGTGTTAGCCGCTTCAATACAACTTGACTCGCAGCCTGCGTGCTTACAGCGCGCCGTCCGCGTGTTTACTGCGCGCTAATTTCGATTCGCCAGTCCTAGGCGTGTTCAATGACAAATGTCATGTAAAATTATGTTTGCGGTGACAGCAAGCTTGCACCTCGCGGCTGGTGCGCGGGCTGCGAGCGGACGACGTGTAGCCGGGTAGCCGTAGCCTAAATACGAGGCGACGCCGTGCTGCAGCTGTGCAGTTGCGGTGCCGGTATAATATGCCATGACCTTAAACATCACGATACGGTGACAAATGTAACTCACAGCAGTGAACGCTCGCGCATTATTGTGTAAAAACAATCTACACGCGCCCAATGATATATAAAACTAATGTCATTGCACGCGCCACCAACATCCCTGACGCACTGCAGTACCATGGCAACCCCAACAATTTCTTTCTGAACGCGTTATTAGACACGAAGGGCTCCAGGAGAGGCTACAACAGAAGATGAACAATTTATTTAGTAAGATATATTCTTAATGATCTGCCTCGTTGGTGTAGTGTGATCATTAGCGCTACTGCAGAACATGAGGTCCTGGGTTCAATTCTGGGTTCTCCATCTAAAATTTTTCTATAACAAAACTGTAGTCTGGATGTATGGAACATAACAAGCGAATTGAGATTATACTATAAAAGGGAACACTTTTTCAAACCTTTGCCATTCGTAATCTTTTCAACTAATAGCGACTTGAGTTGTTTAAGGGATAGAAGGTTTATTTTTAGGGTTCCGAACAACTGTAAAAAACGGAACCCTTACCGGTGTTTGTCTGTCCGTCTGTCTGTTTGACTGTCTGTCCGGACGCTTTATATATTTATATAGATAAATAAATTTTAAGTAAGGTTACTTTTGGGAGTCAAACTAGAAAATTAAATAAAAGTTTTTCAAACTGTATCGTGTGATATGTTAAATGACAGGGCTCACTGTGAGAGTTTAAAATGACAGGGCTCACTGTGAGAGTTTAAAATGAAAGGGCTCACTGTGAGAGTTTAAAAGATCGAAAAATTCTTTGTAAGTGCTCCCTCCCCTACACTCCCCAAGAAACCTACATGCCAAAATTCAGCTCTCTGCGACCAGTATTCTTGGCTGTGCGACGTCTGTCAGTCACTCAATCAGTCAGTAACACAAAACTCAAGCATTTATTTCAATTAGACCATTAACAAGCACTTTTGAATTGTCAAGGTCGGTCGGTCCTAAAAAAATGATGAAGCTATTTGCACGTTCCAAAGCGTAGATCTCTATGGAGAAGAACGTGCAAGAAACTCCACGGACACTCTTTTTAAAATAATAAAATATTAAAAAATTTAGTTTGCATCGAGTTAAAATTGTACATACATGTGAGTACGTTGTAAAAGATGATCTGGATTAATGCGACCGAAATAAAAAATGAGCAATTCAAAGAAATTATTAAAATAAACCATGGCAGCTGAGAAATGACCAGTCCCAACCGACGGCGCCCGTTTACGAACATTATGCATGCGCATGTAAAGGAAGAATCACTACATATTATAAAACAAAAACAAAGTCCTCCGCCGCGTCTGTCTGTTTGCTTGTCTGCTAGACAATAGTTAGCGATAAACTCAAAAACTACTGTATTAATTTTCATGCTGTTGTCACCTATGGATAGAGTGGTTCTCGAGAAAGATTTTAGTTTATTTATTTCTTTAATATAACCAGCTTGAATTCACAGTATAAAACCACAAACACAAAACAATATAATTTGTCAAGCAAGCGAAGCCGCGGGCGTCAGCAGTTTTAAATATATTGACGCTAAAGTTCAATCAACTACATACATAATTGTAAAAGAGATCACATAGTAAGCCATGGCCAATGTACCTTTATAGGGTATTATAATATAAACCGAACCATAATTTTAACAACACAAATTAATTTCCCCAGATGCTCTCTTCCACCATTTCTAAAGCTTAAATAGAAACAATGTACCGAAGCGACGGTTCCAAATACACGGTACGAGTATTCATTGTTCTCTAGCATTCATTAACGCTACCATTTGTACTATCTGCCTTAAATAAGCAATCTAGTAAATAAACTAATCCGGTAGAAGGCGCCACGCGTTGTCACTTCATCAAACCGTTAGTGACAATAATGTTATCTGAAGCCAAAAAGCGGTAACTCACAGATGGTGAGTTTCGAGAAAAAAAAGGATTTTGTAAAACAAGATTTTCTTCACTATAAGTTTAAAACGAGCTTCGCCCACACGGCATGTTGACAAACAGTACCTTTTATCCTTCTGCAGACCCTAGGCTATTTATATGGTAAAATTTTGCAGCACTGGCGTACAAACGTTACAAATAATAAATAATAATAATAATATAATAATAATAGTCTTGCTCCAACCGGGGATTGTCCATGGGAATACTTTCAGTGCATACAGGGATAATCGCCGGTTGGTGCCCCATTACATTTGAAATTTCTAACGGGGCCTCTGCGAGTTGGTTTCGGCCCCTCGTACGCCTACCAAAGGACCGGGTCTCCAGAGACCCGAGAAAGAAAACAACAAATCGTTTATTTATAAAATAGGACACATTTACAATCAAATATCTTAAAATATTGGTAAAGAACACAGTTGCTTATTTGCCTGAACTAAGTTGGAACCTGAGTTAAGTACTTCCGCGATTATTTCATTTTACCTAAATATAAAAGCTTAATACTATTTTTTTCAATGATCGAATAAATTAACTGGTTTTTCCAACTATCTATACTGGTGCGATAAGTAAAGTTTCAAGAGAGAATTGAATTTCAGTATATTTTGAGATACCGTTTATTGGCTTCCAATGGCATTATACTGCAATTGTGTTCACCGTACATTTGTAGGAGATAAGAGAATCTCCATAAAGCTTCGGGGAACACCCCTGATTGGTACAGCTGTGTTAGTATGACAAACATAGGGGCTACTATTGGATACGAAGTCGGGATATTGTCACTTTCAGGTCGATCCTCACAATACGTAAAAAAATCACTTTATTTGTTACACGTATTGTGAGGAGCGACCGCGTATGGGCAAACGTAGTGTGTGACGCCCAGCGACACGATGGACTGATGATTTTAAAGAAGGTGGCTGGCAGCAGATGGATGCGGACTACTCAAGACCAGGATGGTTGGCGCTTACGTTCAGCAGTAGACGGACAGTAGACGGCTGAAATTATGATGATGATGAAGATTGTGAGTATCAATGATTTGATTGAAATTGGCTCAGAGGCAAATAACGGCGTTAATTGATTAAACTTTCTTGATTTTAATGATGGCAGTTTAGGTTATTTTGAGTCAATTGAATTAAAGTAAACTATGAGGCTGATGTTCCAATACCTCTTTATGTTTAGCCATATTTTTGACGTGGTAGTCGATTTTAGAGTTGTAGTTATAATAAATGTAAGTCTATTCCAGTGTTCACGAAAGAAAAATAACTTGGAGTAATCCTTCGATGAAGCATTCTAATCACTATTTTTATTAATATCCCTTATTTATATTTATTCATATTTATTCATAACACATCATAACTCGCCGAATACTTCGTCTCTTTGTTTTGTTTTGAAGCACTTTAATTCATTATACTAGGACAGCCATGGATGGATGTGTTTTGGTTGAAATTCTGATGATTTTGAAAAATGTCTGAGGTTATGTAGTTATTTACTACCTAATCTCCATCCATTAAAAAATAATTCATTGTTTTTTAGTAACCTCAGAAATTAGTTCAACAATTACAAATACAAACCGACTCATTTCTGCTTTTAGCTTGAAAAGTAAAACATCAGTCTAGATTTGATTTTGACAGCACTGTCTTATGAAATTCTATATTTTGGACTAATGGTCTTATTTATACATGTCCCAGATTCTTCGTTAAATTTCGGTAGAAAAATATTTTGTACTGAGGAGAAAAATAATTATATTACCTGGAATCTAAAGAAAAGAGTGCGTAGCCGAGAGCGTAAAGCTATTCTTACTACCCTTTCATAGCATAATTTTTCCAGAGTGGTGTGCAGTTATAAAAACAAATGTAGTACTTACAGAATGAAGAAAGAAAAGCATATTTCTTTATGGATACTTTTATGTTATCTTCTGACGTCAGTGTTTTAAAAGAAGATGGAAAGATTTGCTAAACTGTCTTGTCTGTGTATATACGAATGTACGACTAGCATTCCTTTTACTAATTACAAATAGGTAGATATTATGCAATGTTGGGATTAAAACGAGCTCTGAACGCCGGAAACATCCTAAATATTAGTTATTTATTTTGTAAGTTTTCATAATATATCGAGATATATACATTTAATTAAAAGGACAAACAATATACACTTAAAATAGAAAATAAAACTCCTAACTAAAATATGGCGTCAAAAAAATCGCCCCATGGCTATCGACTGGAAGTGAGCCCAAAAGACTGGCTGCATTGCCACGTTGTATGGCAATGTTTATTCTCTGTCCAAGGTAAAAGCCAGCCCTTGGGTCACGAGAAGCGTCAACTTAGCATTTTGCTAGATCTTTAAGTATTAGTAGTTTTATCTTATCAACATATACAAGCATTTCTCTATTCAAAAGTTAGCTGACCTGCTTTCAAACGTTTTCAAGAAAATCGCCTGCCTGATCTGGGAAACGAAAGAACAATGCACCTTTAAAGCTTGATGCGCATTGGTGACTTTTGTTGCACTTCATAATTGCGAAATACGTCACGCGGACTAAAAGTCACTAGTGCGTGCATAGCCTTATTTTGCACGCATGCTCTATATCCTGTTCAAGAAAGCGGATGGGCATTACTGGGTCAGACATGGAGTTTAATAAAAGATGAAATATTTTTGAAGTAGAATTGAATGAAGATCACAAAAATTTACTGTAATGTACATACACTCACCCCACCAATGCCTTTTTGAACTTTCTACCTGTATATAATTCTGTGTAGATTATCACATTTTGATTCAGAGAGCAAACATTAAACATTTTATTACCTTTTAAATAAGTAAAATTATCAGAAAGACGGCTCACTTTTCACCCTAAAGAGACGTTTTATATTTCACTCAGAATTCATTAGACTGAAAACATGACACGACCAAAAACTTTCGAGTTATACAAACCAGTGGTAGGCAACATTTGAAATGTGCCTCTCTCAGCTAAAGTAAACGTTTATTTAACCTAGCAGCTTTGTGTCAAAGACATAAATGAAATGTAAATTGCTTAAACAAGGATCTGGCGTATGATTTCCCATGTTGAAATTTGAGATCTAGAGGAAACACTATATGTTTTGTTCAAAGGAAGTTTTAAATTGAGTGCGAGAGATTTCCTAGATGTTTCTAGGAAATTTGATTTGTGGCAGGTTCACAAATTGTTTTTAGTTTTTGTATTTGATCTTAAATGTTTGATTTTCTGCCCGTAAAACAGAAAATACGAAAGGAAATTTATCGTGAGGAAACTTAGCGATTGAATGTGAACAAAATATAAACATAAAGGTGGTGGGTGTCCTCTGAAATGAGTGTGATTAGATACATACAATGTCTGCGGAAAATGGCAAACGCCGTAATATTGTAAAATTTCGCGTGAGTTTGTGAACTATTTTTTCTAAATAAGACACGGATGTATTGGAAAGTATTTAATTAGGATAGGATATATTTTATGAAAAACGATTTTTTCATAATATTTCGAGAAATTATATTCTAATCAAGATTTATAACAATCTTACGGAGTCTCTCCACTTTCCGGTGACATATACAATTATACATGACGAGTAAAAGAAAAAAATAATGCTGCAACAAAATCAAATAAAAAGTTGATGACTCTAGGAGGATGATTGGTTTCCCGACTCGGTTCACCTTTTTAGATTGAGTAATATAGCATTACTGGAATGAAATAGTATATTTCATTACAAGTGCGGAAAGGCTGTCATTGCAACGAGTTCCGACAATGTCTACCCGAGCCGAGGCGAAGCCGAAGGCGAGGGTTGACAGTCGGAACAAGTTGCAACAACTAAACTCGCAAAAACAATTTCTGGAAAATGGCGCCAACCGCAATATAAGCAGTTTTTTTTTCTTCACCCATTTTGGTAGGCAAAGGAAACTATCCATAAAGCTTAGTCTTCAGTAGATTTTTTATTGATATGAAATGAAAATGAAATTTAATGAGATGAAATGAATTGAAACCTAACCTAACTCATTCAATTAAATCATTAAATCTGATATTGAAATAAATTAGTAGCTTCTTTTTAGAAATATACGTATTTGTATGAATCACAAAAACTCTTTAGTAAAAACTTCATGGTTGGTTTTTCTTTTTAATAGACATTTATTTTGACAGTTGGGAAAGAGAACGCACGAGTTCGGGAAAGGTAAAAAAAAGGCACTAGTATGTAATAGCCCACATCCCGAACGCTATACGTCCCTGCAATACACCACTTTTTGAGCAACTGTATTAAAAAAGTCTTATCAGTACACTTAACACTTTCACTCTCTCTCTTTCTTTCTTCTTTTCTTTCAGTCATTGTACACTTTTTATGTAAAAAATACATCAGTGCGATTCTGTTAACATGTCGAAGTGAAGGCTTGGGTGAAGTGATCACAAAATCTTCTTTCTTTCTTTCTTTCTGTCAAACCATACAAACAAGGTAGAATGACAGCTCACTTGTCGTTCACTACACTTAAGTTTACATGGTGATATGTCGACAGAATAGACCGGTGTGGTTAAAATCGGCCACGCTTGAGTGAGACCTAATTATGTCCACTAGCGGATGTTGGTCGAATTAAATTAGAATAATGAGGCCCAGAGTCAATCTATCCAAAAGTTCCGATAACTCGTCAGAACCGAGTTATATTAGGCTGTGATAAAAACTATTTACATCAAATGACATCTCTCGAATTATGTACGTAAATACGCCACTCGCTTGAATTCCTGGCACTCTATTCTTCGTTTTCCCGATTAATTACTATTAAAATGATAGGTAGTGCTAATTCTTCAACATCAAGGGCGCGTTCATATCCTCTGTCCATGGTTTGGCAAATATTTTGACAGTTATTTATTGGTTACACACATAATATATCTTTATTTAGTCTCTCTTTCTCCTTGACAATGTTTATTCTAGTATCTCTTGTATAACATGATTTTATTTCTGCAAGAAAATAAACGGTTTCAATTGTTTAATCAAATATCTGTTTCTTTTTTGTGTACATAACAAAAAGAGTTCATTTTTAATTGCGCTTCGTAGGGCGGAAAATCATCTTGAACATGATCTTACCATAATATTTAATGTATTTTTTTATTTGTGATGGGTTTGCTCTTGACTCAAGTCTTGGTTAGAGATGACAGAGACAAAGTCTACGAAGGAGCGAGCTTACCCAGAAGGAGCCTGTTCACTCTAACTTTGTAGAGATTAGCGTTGTAAGCATTCGGAAACACAGACGCAGGCAGAGAGTTCCACTCCTTTGCTGTGTGCATTATAAAAGACGTTTGAAAACGCTTACTACAAATTGTGGAATATACAAGGTAACAAGGTAGAGATGGTAAGTTGTAGTGCGTCTGGATCTCCGAAGGTAGAAGGGGCCGGTGGGATGAGGTCGTGAAGTTCTTGGGCACACTCACCGATTGTTTTATCTTATCCGAAGACTATTTTTCATCAGAAGACGAAATTAATTTCGGCAACTATAATTTTAGTTTCACCAACATTCCTTTTATCTCTCGCCAGTGGTTTGTGATTTTGTTTTTAATAAACACATTAATGGCCTTTGAATTTTTTTCCATGGCCGGATTTGTATGTCCATAACGAAAATAAATATCCTGACACGTATGAGTGGGATACACACGTAATATATCTTTATTTAGTCTCATCTTTGTTTAACCTACAACAAAATTGGCGGTTAAAGAAAAAACAGCCATGATAGATAGCTGTTTTCCTCTCGAAGAGAATGATGCCGTGTTCCTAATGCCACGGTCATTTGTTTTGACCAAGTTCTATTTATATGTCTATATTCTGCGGTCACTGGCCAAGATATGTATTATGTATTTTGTCTTATTTTAGAGATTAAGAAATATAGACTGTGTGATTATTCGTAAATAGGTAATTACTAAGTAATTATACAACTTTTCAACAAAAACAATTTTAAAAGTAACATGAAATTATCATTACACGCGTTTATTACATACTAGCTTCTGCAGCGGATTGGCCCGTGTGAATGGCGTAAATTTTATCCTTAGGGAACATACTCCCGGGAAAATGTAGCCTTTGTGGTATACCACAAAGGCTACATTTTCTTTTTGCCAAATTCCATCCAGATCCGTTCAATTCTTCTGGCATGATTGAGAAGTTAACATCGATCCATCCATTCATACATCCATACTTTTGCATTAATAACAGTAATTAAGACGCGCAGATGACGCGCTCTAACGCGATCTAATTCAGATGCAGAGAGCGTCGAGAGAGCGCGTTCGTAAAATGTGCGCCATCCTCGTCGTCATCATTTCAGCCAAAGATAAACTGCTGGACTGGGTTCCTGTGGGTCTTTTAATACGCGGTCGCCACTCCAAAACTTTTCGGGCCCATCGACCTTCTGTTCTGCGAGCAACGTGCTTCGTCGTCGGCGCGTCAAAAATAACCGTGTGTTTGTATACGTGAATGCAAGTTTTCAACAAGTAACAACTTACTTTCTAAATTATATCTATATATCTTCTATATCTATCTATACTTATAATAAATCTGTAGAGAGGTCAATTCTGTACATGAAATATATTTCCACAATAACTATCAGGGGGTGATTAGGGATCGATACTGATGCCAAAAATGCAATCAGTACAATTTTTGTCTGTCTGTCTGTCTGTCGGTCTGTCTGTCTGTCTGTCTGTCTGTATAACCGTTATAGAAACAAAAACTACTCGACGGATTTTAATGAAACTTGTAACAATTATTATTCATACTCCTGAGCAGGTTATAGTATACTTTTCATCACGCTACAATCAATAGGAGCAGAGCAGTGAAGGGAAATGTTGGGAAAACGGGAGAAGTTACTCCATTTTTTAAGCTTCCGTCGCGTGTGCAACCTTAATGGTGAAAGCTACACAGAAATCATGTATGACGGAAATGTTCTCCTTAAAATTATATAAAAAATATCCCAGGACAGCATATGTCTATCTTTTATGATTCACGAACAATAACACGTGTAACTCCCGATAGCTTAGCAGTTCGAAGCTTTCTGACTGTATTTGTCTACTCTTACGTTTATAAAACTCTCAGTCGTCCCTAATCAACATGAATAAAAGTTAACATTATTAACTATTCCATAAAAAAAGAATCATAGAAATCGGTATAGAAACACCAAAGTTATACATGAAATACGCATAGCGCGTGAATACTGAATCATGCTATGGAATTATTTTTGTATAAGGTCGCGAACGCACAGGCAGGCGGCTAGCTTGGCGCCTAGAGGCTAGCGAGTAGCTTCGGAAAACGGCTTACGACAGTTTGCAATATCCTTTAATAATTATAATGTCGAGGGGAAGATGGTTATAATTTCGCTTTACACCAAACGAGTGATATTATAAATGTGAAAGTTTGGTTGTTTGTTACTCAATCACGCCAGAACGACTTAACGGATCTTAATGAAATTTAAAACAAAGATAGATTATATTCTGGAATAGCACATAAGCTACTTTTCATCCCGGGATATGTTCCCTAGGGATCACGCGGGCGAAGCCGCTGGCAGAAGCTAGCATTTAATTAAACCGTAACTTTAATAAGTATTTTCATTAAAAAATATGATACTCTAACTTTATAACTTTCAATTCACTTCCAAAGTACTTGCTTAAACTTAATATAATCATCTTATTTCAAACATTACCACATTGTTAAATATTTAATGAAGCACGCTAATGAGTTTCAAGTTACAAAATTGTTTTCAGAACTTTCAGTGTGTGTATTTAACTAGACTAAAATGTAAGGGCAAATGTTATTGCTTAGGTTACAAGACAAGGTAATTGACACACGATGTCGAAACTAACAACAGAATGTAAATAAAATCTTTGTAAGCTTTTACTTCTATTAACATAATGATCTTGTTTGAGATCGCGTTACTATAAACGGTTTCGTTTAAAAACATGTTATATTCGGATAATTTGTTCTTATTACACTATACACACTTAATTGTACACCGATAAAAACATTCAAGAAAACTACAAACACTACCACTACTACTTCTTTTGTTTAATTCTTCTTTTTGGATGGGAAATCATCACATAACTACATCCTCAGTAGATGGAGAAGAGGGGAGTGACAGACTCTTACTGACCTAAACCCCATCCGTGTTCATCCTTATGTCCCTTGCAGTCAAGGAGGACCCCACTTACGGACTTACGAATAGTCCCGAACCCGAAGTAAGAAGGAATGACAACACGATTTGACAGTAACTATCAAATCGTGTTGTTAGGTTATACGAAGCAGAATACGCCCGGAATTAAGCCCGAAACTACGGAATTCGGGCTTAGAGAGTATTCCCTCTGGTTCGCAGTGACTCTTCCAAACAAATTCCGCAACTTGTTTAATTCATCTGGCTGATGGATTATGGTGTTAATTGCAACTACATTTAAATATGTCTTCTTATAGTTGATTTTCAATTCAGTTGAATTCATCCAGTGTTACACATTTGATTCTATTATAATGTCTATTTTATAATGAAAACCAGCCTCCCTGGTTTTCAATTCAGTTGAATTCATCCAGTGTTACACATTTGATTCTATTATAATGTCTATTTTATAATGAAAACCAGCCTCCCTGGATCAAATTAGTTAAATGTGTATCGCCCTCATTAGTACTTAGTACTCTTAATTATAATCTTTATTTTAGTTCATCTATTTTGGTCGTCACCAAAATAGATGCAGATTTTTAGGATTCAAGGTTGCTTTTATTTCGTGCTCAAACCAAATTTAAACCTAATCTATGAAACGGTGAAGTCTCTAATAATAAAATATCCTAGCACTTCGCCAGGAGTTGATAATGGGATGGCGAGATCTTAGGTCGCTTGCTTTGCTCGCTCATTCTGGCTCTCATTATCCCAGTTGAGCCTAACCTAAGATATGACACATATTAATTATTTTGTTATCATTCATATACAGCTACAGTATTGTTAACTGCTTTATGATACGTATAATGTTAAAACTCGCTGACAAAGTCTCAGGCAGAAGCTATAGCATTTTATATAATCACGAAACTACCTAAATTATGATCACAAAAATCGTTTTCGTAAAAGTTAAAGCTGATGGCATATCTTTCAGTCCATTGAACAATAAAGAAATCGTCTTGCAAATCCGATCTTATAAAAATATCTAAGTAGCTCAAGTCGATATGAAAAACCAACAGTTTCAACGTGAGAAATCTGCTAGCCACAGATAAAAAATGAAGTAAAAAACTGCCAACGTAGACGAAGACAGCGCAATCTTCTGTGGAAATCATAATGTAATTCATTCAACAAATACGCCTCAATTGGATACAAAAAGAAAAATTTTAGGAAATGAACCGAATTGAATATTTTAATAATAACGTCTTTTTCTTTTGATGGATACAGCTTAAAGAGAATTTTTGTGTCAGCGCTGGGATGGGATAAATTAGAGGTTGATTATCGTTTTACTTTTTCATTTGTCTTCTGAAATGTTTTTACTTACAGAAAATACAAAAATATTTATTGGAACAAGAAAACAATTTACAAACGATTGTTTGTTAACAACGGCATTAGTAAGGAATACTGTGTCGCGGTTGTTAGCGCCCACCTTCAAGAGGGGAGATGACAGCGTTCCAGGCATCTATTATACAAATAAAAATAAAATGTTTTAGACTTTAAAAACAAAATTACTAAAAAGTAAAAAGAAACAAATGCATTATTAAACTATTTATACATGCAAGTGGGTGTGTTAGTGTGAATGTAAGGGTAGTGTGATTATGTGATTTAGAAGGCAGTGGGAATTAATTTTTTTTTTTTTTAATTTATCGGGTCCGGCGATTATTCCTGTCTGCACTGTGAAAGTATTTCCAAAGACAATCCCCAGTTGGAGCAGTACTTTTGCAAAATATGGAAACAAAAGATGAAACGCTATGGGTTTGGGTGGTTTAATGGACTGATAATCGTTTATTATAGAAGAATTATTGGCCCCTGCCTGACCACATTTTTTTTTAATATTATTATTCGTTTTATTTTAATATTTTTACCAGATTTTCAAGCTGTTCATAATTCAGAGAACCAAGCCACTTATGTGTAATCGATTTACACTCACGTAAAGTAAGGGGGTAAATGTTCAAAATTCCATTTATTTTGTTATACAAAATTGGACTTACAAAATGGTATTATCGTCTTACTATCACGATGCTAGCTGATACTTCAGGGCAAACTTTAATAGGTCTACGTTTCTAGCTACTTTGGTTGGCAAAACACCGATCGAAACTAAGGTCTGAATGTTTACGTAAGATTGAGTTCAAAAGAAAGCTGTGTCTTACCCTAGGTATTTGCAACAGAGCATAGAGTTCATCGGTTTGTGTGACATGACTTTCAGAACCGCTCGCTACGCCCTTTCTATACGAAGCATTAAGCACTGTCCTGAACTATCCCATACGGTTAAACAATAGTTTAGGATGGAGTTTGCTAGAACATAGTAGACTGATGACTTTTTTTTTTTAAAGGACCAGCCCGCCACACTTTCCCAACCACTGCAACTCCTGAAAGCCAGAATCAACAGTGGCCCGACGAGTCCCGGAGAAACGATTCAACTGTCTTGGATCCCGCATCGAAATTAATCAGTAGAGTACAGCCGAGGAGTAGGAAAAAATAAACATAATTTCTTCTTCCCTCCTTATCAAGCAGGAGACAGATTTGAGTGACTTGTCTATCATTTCGTATGAATTTATATATTTCAGTTCAAGTTCAAGAGTTAATATAGATGAAAGTAATAATAACCTAATCGTATCCACCAGATCCAACACAATTATTTATACACGTCCGTGTTAGCTATGCTGAATTTGATTTGCAAATTCTATATTTTTGAGACCTTCGAACAATCGCTATATTTGAAGGTGAAGGGTGATTTTCATATCCGCCTACAAACTTCGACGCAGTATGGTATGGATGGATGTACATGATTGTGAAAATGTTTGGCCCAAAATATCATTAATGTAATTTAATAAAAAGAAATAATAGTTGTTCGTTCATCGAAAAAAAAAAAGCACTGCTATATATAATATTTCTCCGTAAACACGGAAATAGATAGACCTATAGGGATTTTAAGCTACCCCTGTATTCCTATCTCCTCTATGACATCACATTTTTGTCATGTTACTTCCAATTTTCCGCTTCCCTTATGATAAAGTATGCTGAGATGAATCCAAGATTTGCATGGTGTATTTAGCCAGCCAACTAGCAACAATGTTCCTCCCGTGACCAAATAAATCACCTCAATAAATAATAATTTTATCTATACTAGACAGTCCCCAAAAATCGATCCTCTCAAACGAATTTTTACTTCACTAAATCAAGTTATTACAAAATTGTCTTTGCGTTTTCTTATGTTCTTATTTATTTTGCAATAAAGGCTACTATTCTATGAACGTTATTCAATTTTATGAGTCTTTTTCATAGACTTGCTGGCTTTTAGCCAATGTATGTGTCAATCATTTATTAGCACTTCCTATTGGAGGGTACTGATATAATGGTTGAAATACTGGTATTTAGCTGAATCCGGTTGGACTGAAAGCTGACCCCAATATAGCTGCGAAAAGGCCATGCAGATGGTTGTGGAGCCTGGCAGGGTTAAGGAATTTGTTCGAAAGAGTCACCGCGGCCCTGGAACGCAAAGGGCTCTAGGAGGAACATGGATGGGTTTCAGTCAATAAGAGTCTGACACTCCCTTCTGTTAGCTGCCTGAGTCTGTATTCCTCCGACTCTTTCGAACAAATTCCGCAACGACTAACATACAACTAAAGTTTTGCAGTTGTGAGGAGTAGTAGGAAGAAAATGTAGGTACAAATTTTCCCATCAGCAATAACTTCCCAAGTATACTTAGGTATTAGAACAAAAACTAGACCACCTAACAAAGCCTCAGATTATTTTAAACTACCCTACTCTCAACTATCTGCGTTATTACGGCCATAACTGCACTTTAAAAGGGACAATAACAATATGTAAGCCTAAACTAAGTGGCAATTAAGGTAACGCTAAATGTCGGGTAAGAAGCAGTTAAACTCTGCAAAGTGGCGTATTAAAGTAGAGTTATGAGTTTGCGAGCCGTCTTGTGTAGCACGTGTTTTTAAAACTGGTTAAGTGTAAGTTCTTGCGTTCTAAGGGTGCCTTTTCACCAAAATTGCATTGTGAAAAGTATTTATATTAGGTGAAAACGGGAGCTTTTGCCTAAATAATAACATATTCACTGGTTAATGTTAAATGTTAAGCAACACTTGCCGAGGTTGGACCTTGGATGGGTGACCATCCAGCTGCATCAAAATTGCATTGTGAAAAGTATTAGGTGAAAATGGGAGCTTTTGCATAAATTATAACATTTGCACGGGTCAATGTTCAAGGTTAAGCAACACTTGCTGATGTTGGAGTTTGGATGGGTGACCATCCATTTTCACTGATATCCTTCAAGCTGCGCATAGACTGTTAATCCCGGCTATTATTTTAAGAACAGGTGGGTTAAAAAGGCCACTTTAGGAGAATCATAACATGAATCATACAAAAATCGGTCAAATTTCATTTTCATCTTTAATGCTAACATGTTAGGTTCAAGTTTGATTGGGAAATTTGACAGTGACGGGTAGCATAAGCGTATCGCGAAGAAGGAGGCTGCGGAAAGGGAGAGGGAGATTTCGACCGCTCTTCCAGCCCGCAGCAGGCGCACCGGGCGTCGGAGGAGGGCATATGCTGCCCTCTCCCGACTCCCGTAACTGGGTCCAGGGGCGGCAGACTTGGGGACGTCTGTCGCCCCGCATACATCCAGACCCGAGGCGGCGGCACGTGGTGTTCCCGTCCGCCCCTCTCTGACGTCGCGGGGGGAGTCAAACACCTCACTCTCCCCGCTGACCCGAGGTGGCCCGCAAAAGCGTGATGGCACCAGCCGGGGATTACGGAAGTCTAATCAGTTCCCGCGATCCCCGGCGCAGGTGAAAGATGGAACACCGGGGTGGTTTTAGTCAGTAAGAGTCTGACAGACCCCTCCGCCCGCCCCAGGGTGGAGGACATCCATGAGGATTTCCCCCCGTAATAAAAAATAAAAAAGGGACCATAAAGTGCTTAAAATAAATTTCCACCCACAGCCTGGTCTCCATTCACGCATATTCTATCCAGATATTTGGATATTAGGAAAATCGGATACCCGTCTAAGCGTAAAATTGAACTGTCTTCGGTGGTTCTACCATTACCGGCACATTTTACGGTAGAAAGGCCTTAATGTATGTTGTAGATTTTAATCTACCTATACTGAAGTGGCAGTGAGGAAGGCACATTACTCGTAGAACAGATGGTCGATGGAGCTTAAAAGTTCTGTTCTTAAAAGACTTGAGTAAGTTGATTTACTGGTTTCTGACAATCCTTAACGGCTTCTGAAGATCTGCAAATGACAGCCGGGGCCAACGGCTGAACGTGATTTCCGAGGCACAGAGGAAACTCGGTAGGATAAGATGATCACCCATCATCAGACCAACCTTGGCAAGCATTGCTTAACCTTAAAGATCGGCCAGTGTGGCTGTTATTGTTTAGCCACGAGCTTCTCCAACACGGCTAACATTTATGGGTATATATTTTAATAAAAAGAAACTCATCCATCATTTCAGCCCAAAGATGTCCACTTCCGGACATAGACCTCCCCAAAGAGTCATATCGACTATTCCTGAGCGTCTTGCATTCACACACACCATTCCATTTTGTATCAAATATTTTACCAATGTGTCACACAACGTTTCATCATTATTTTTGTTTAGTTTACTAGCTTCTGCTAGCGGCTTCGTCCGCGTGATCCCTAGGGAACATTCTTCCGGGAATTAAATAGCTATGTGTTATCATAGACTTGCAGGTCGGTTCTTTGGGGACTCTGCATACTACCGAGAGCGCATAAATTTAGTGACAGCCACCGGTCAGCGCATACCCGTCCAAGGAGAGAGAGATAGAGATAGGTAGGATAGGAGAGAGAGAGATGGAGTTGAAGCTAGGCAACAGAATCTACCAGCATAACGTTGTTGTGGCCGATATAATGGACCATTGCATCCTGGGCTTAGACTTTGAGGAAGAATCGTTGTGAGATGGACTATATGGCGTTGTGTGAAATGTCCAAGGATATTTATTTATTTATTTATTTTTATTTATTTATAGACTATAATCTACCTCTGTGTCAAATTTCATGAAGATCCTTTCAGGCGTGCTGATATGAAAGTAAGAAACATCCATCCTTCCTCACAAACTTTCACATTTATAATATTAGTAGGATTAGTAGGACTATTCCATTGTTAGGTACAGAGCTATTTTCCTTTGTGCCAATCTCCACACTCCACCCTAGGCACATTATTCTTACAAAAACCAAATTCATTCTAAAAACAACCTTTAAAACAAACATGAACTTACCATAACGCCTAGTTGCTAACCAGAAACAACAAACAACATAGATTAAAAACAACCCCTTTTACAAAAATAACCTTAAAAACGCACCTGCATCTCTTTTACAAACTTTTCCCTTACTTCCAACAAAAGATTTTTCCTGCTTGATTTAAAATGAGCTCGCAGGTAAGCTATATAAAGTTTTTCTTTAATTTCCCGGCTACGGAGAAATAAAAAGAAATAGGGGAACTAATCCTACTAGAGATCAATATATCTAGTTATGTAGTTACACTTGGTTCATACAAACTTACATATCGATGTCTTGTGGACGCTAAATTAGTAACTTTGATTAATCGTGGCTTATTAATAACAGCCGCTTAGGTTAATCTTTGAGGTAAATGCCTGGTTTACACGTATTAAGTTGTTAAGTAGATAATAAAATTTTAAGTAGGTAACTTAATACATGTAAACGCACCATTTAGTAGCAAATTGGAACTTGAAATTTAGCTAATAACTGATGACTGGTTTAAACGTAATAAGTTGCTACGTGGACTACTAAATTTTTTGTTAATTTATAGTGGATTAGTGACTTAGAACATGTAAACACACAATTTAGTAACAAATTGCAAGTTAAAATTTAGTTAAAAAGTAATTACAAATTTGTCTTAAGCGACGTTAGCCAATGCCAGTTTGGAGACATGTGACAATCCAATACATACGGACACTCTTCCGTGTCTTGCCCATACGGAAAGCATGTTAGGCCGAATGCCAGCTGTCATTTGAAGATGTTTGACAGTCGTATAGATAAGCCAGAAAATAAGGCTCCAGTAACGCCAAGCGGTTCTGTGTTACCAGATAAACGTGCAATAAAGTACATTGAACTTTCCCTCATATTCCTTCGTAGATACTCAAACGTTTCTATTACTAGATAATGTAAAGTATCACGACAGAAGTAGATTTATGACAGTTTTATGTAATTATTTCTGTTTTTGATAATTTAAGAAAGTCAATAAATGCTTGTGGGTCGACCGTTATTGAACGGGTATTTGATGTCTACCATAGGCAGTCGCTCTATGTAAATATTGGTACTCAGCTATAGCCTATAGCTATAGGTAGGAAAAGGCGAGGCAGATTGATTAGTTCATCAAACATAGCATCTCTTATTACCAAAAAGCAAGCAACTGCTCTTTGAAAAAAAAAGACAAGGAAAAAATAGCTTAATAAGTAAATGCATAAATTACAACCACCATTTACACTTTAAAAAAAATTGAGAAACCATAAAGCACACAGTATAAAAGTTATATTGCATCGTATTTACTTTTTGATACTGAAAGTTATAAAAATGTAAATCTCTGCATAGATTTTCTAGAAAGGAATGGAGACATGCCTACCCGCCTTGTGTGGCCATTAAACAGCAGTGGCAAAGCGAGTTGTTCATGCGCTTCAAAGACTCCAAGATACCATGTGTATCCTGGAATCTTTGTAGTGATTTTACATTCCGAATTTATTCATCGCAAAGTGGAAAACTTAAACCCTGCATGTCCTAAAATTGTCACAACTTTAAAATCCTTTCCGTACAGTGTAAATACATATATTAGGTACTTCAACGTCCACAACACTTTATAATTGTATAATGACTCTTTAGATTAATCGTATACTTTATCCAAACGCTATTTCAGTAGCGTCTAGTTTGTAGTTATGAGGAAACATGTTTTATTATTCTTTTTTGTAATTTTTTGTCCCGTTATTTGGTGGGCTCAGTGTTTTTGTTTGTCAAACATTATTAACATTGGCTTAAATATCATTTTAAACGCCACAGCTTAATATATGGCTTTCCTCATTTCTGTGATTCCAAGACAGTTGAATCGTTTCTTCGGGAGTCGTCAAACAAATTATTATCTTGACGTTTTCTGGAGGTCGCTATTTTTTGGCTCTCAGGAGTAGCAGAGTTTGGGAAAAGTGTGCAAAAATAACATAATTTATTTTCTCGACTCGCACTTTTAGAAACATTTCATGTAATTAAACATCGAGTTGATTATCTTCACATTAAGAAAATCGCTTATCTCATGGCCCATCGAAACCGACACGGTTCACTAACAAGAAAAAGTACTTTCGAAATTGGGTATCAAAAGTTTTCTTACGCTGCCTTTGATGTGTTGCTGTTAACGTTTTGCGTCTCTATAGAAATGTTATTGATGCAATCCTTTTCTAGGAATACTTATTCAATTCTAAAGTATATACTTTAGAAGTTTCTGAAAAGGAAAGCTCTAAACTAACGGTACAAGTTTTGAATGGATCCAGTCTTACACGTTTCAACCGGATTGAGTTTGGTGTATATTACATCATTTTTAAATTTCAAGCTGAGCCTTTAGCTAGAAAGGCGGCTGCCAAAAATAATTTAAACTTAAAATAGCTTCAAAGACACCGTAAATGCCTGAATATTCGTGGAAATTTGACTCTTATCTGGATTTAAGTTAATAAGTCTCATAAATGTCAGGCCGTAAGTCCTAGTATCTTGTTCCACGCGTTAAATTTATGTTCCTAACTTTGCGTAGTAGGTAGCGATTTGATTCCTTGTGAAAGGGTGGGTTGTACGGATATTATAAATAGCTTTCGCCCGCGACTTCGTACGCGCATATCCCGTGTTTTCCTGTAAGAATTTTGGGAAATCCTCTCTTCATATCGACGGTTGAAAGGCTAATTGATCTAAGCGACATTTTGTAAAACTTGCAGGAGAATGGATCAAAAATATTTTTTTTTTTTTAAATATCATAAAAAACAACTATTTGATAGACTTTTATTTACTTAATACAGTATATCTCTAGTTAAGTAAGGAAGTTTTTTAAGTTATTACTGTTGAAAATTGTGATTTATTTAAAAAAAATATGTTGGTTAGCCCAAAATGCATCAAATTCAGTCATTTTTTGAGAAAGGCAAAATGGTTCAAATGCCTACCGTAAGTAAAATATCTGAAAATAAAATGGCTCAAGCATCGACCTAGAATAAAATAATGCTAGTGGAAATGAATTTGGCGCTAAGTCAACTTACAGTTATACGGCCATTATAATTCAGCAACGTCCCTAAATATTTTGGAGGTTGCTATGCTATTGTATGCAATTTTAGACAATTTCTTGCATATATAAAAAAAACCTTTTTGTGTAGAGGAATCATTCAAGATGTTCATTTAATGTTCTATTAAGGTATAGGTATACAGACATGGTTAATATAACTTAATGTTAAAAGGTTCACGCGACACACATTTTTTAATGTAGTTGAATGCTAATGGGCCAAACGACAAAACCACGACCATGGCGAAAAAGCCAAATGCCTTAATCGACACACGTTATAAAAATTTGAAAAATCAAAATAGCTTAAGTCATGAGTCCTCAAATTTGACTAATTTTGTGTCGTATAGATCATTGAGCTTAGAAATGAGGCCTGTTTTGCAGCAGTAACTAACCGCCAAAAAAGTAGCCAAAAAATATCGAAACCTGACTCAAACGACGGAGAAAAATTTGCTGATTCCGAATATGTATATAACTTAATACCGCAAAAATGTCACTTAGACCAAGTATAGCCTTTCAAACGTCGATATATTATAATATTATTTTAAATTATATAATTTATTATTGGTGTTGCAGACTAAGTTTATCACAATAATGTTCGAAAACTCATAATAGCGTTCTATTTAATTTATATATATATTTATATATATAAAAATGAATCACTATTTCCCTTGGTTATCGCATCACTGGACCGATTTTGCACATTCTTTTTTTGTTGTGTTTATTATTGTCGGAGAAGCTTCTTACGAATGAAAAAATACGAAAGTTGCCAGTTGACGGGAGCGAAGCTACGGGGGATAGCTAGTATAAAATAAAAATACAAAACTGAGAATAGATCGCCAAGGAACTATTGTTTTTTTTTTGTAAACAATTATTTTACAAAAAAAAAAAAAAAATACTATTGATAGCTCTAGTTCTGCAGTTCATAGCGCTTGCTGTATATCATACTACTTAAATTTATGTTAGAACTTGAAACTACACGCTCGAAGTTAGAAATAATTCGGTCCACGTTAAAAATAGGAAGGGTCGATACTGCAAATATAAGCCACGTTAGGGTGCCTGTCCATTTGCACGGAGCGAGGGAGTGGAGTGGAGACACGGAGAAATATTAACCAATCATGTCAGTCAAAATTTCAGTGACTCACGTAGTGCAGTTTAATGCAATTCCATTGGTTAACATTTCAGGGTGCCTTTACATTACAGTGGAGCGAGGCAGCGGAACGGAGAAACGAAGATTTTTTAACCAATGGAAATTAAATCAAATGAAAATTTAATTATTTGTCAGAATATAGGTACTGAATATCGTGGAAAAATAATTTTTATCTCACTATATTCGACTTATCAATCGTGCAAATATTTCTAAATCTTACAAATATATATTCCCTAATATGCATGTGATTTTATTTATTTGCAAAATGAAATACTTATTAACTCTAGTAAACAATCATGAAATATTTTTTTGATACCTTCATCGGTGATGAAGTTATAAAGCTTCACAGTTTACAATTAGAAAGAGAAGTCTATCTTATGAATCACAATAAATAAATTGAATTGAGTCTCGTTTGTTTTTCGAGTAATTTTGATTCTATTTTCACTGTTAGTATTTATTTTGTATATGTTTAGATAAACTGTGTAGATAATACATATTTTTTTCATGTATTGAAATTGCTTTGTTACTAGTAACAATACATAATGTTAACTTAATATTTTGCACCAAGTGTCTGCCCCATTTCATGTCCAGGCTATCTTTTTCCATTCCTGGATGCCTGGAAGAAATCGCGGAATGCGATAAGGCCGCCATTTTTATATTTTTTTAGTTTAAGGTTTTCTTTATGTTTTTATATATTTTAGTGTACAATAAAGCATAAATAAATAATAAGAGTGCCAATTCTATTCAAGAGTTCAATTTTCACATTTGCATCGCATTTGCAACTCAATCGCAATCTGTCAAAACTGTATGAAAAATGTATAAAACCTTCCTCAAGAACCAGTCCATTCATTGGTGAAAACAGCATGAAAATCAGTGCACTAGTTTTTGAGTTCATCGCGAACAGACAGACAGACAGACGCAGCGGAGGACTTTGTTTTATAATATTTTGTGATTAACTAGTTCCACCAGAAAAAAAAAACTTCTTTAACGTTGCTCAATATAGGCATAAAGCTGGTATTAGCTACGTGGCTGGTATAAGAGGCATCCACCCCTTATTCCGAATAAGTCAGATTTGCTTTTAGCTGATTGTGAGCATGATAGATTGTGATTTATAGTCCTGTCACATATGCGATGACCAGAACCTAATGTGATAACTCACACAACTTGTAGTAGCTATTTTTTTCATTCGCTAGTTTGATAAATTGTATAGTTACATTAGTTGTTAGCGTTAAAAATGTTGCGTTGACAGTATTTGATTTGACAAAGCAGAATGTTTCAATAATGACGTCATGGTTGGCGCAGTGGTTGAGCGATTGGCTGCTGCGTCGCGTGTCGTGTATTTAGGACCTACAGATATTGTTCCCGATCTGGCTGTTTGTGTAAGTGACTGTGTATGTTTGTAAAAGCACCCACAATACAGGAGAAATTCCTAGTGTGGGGCAACGTTATTTTAAAAAAGTGTTTGTAGTAGTACTCCAAAGTCTACTTGCCCCTAATAACTGGTTCTGCAAAAATGACAATAAGGCTTTTTTGCTTGCAGATTTTATTCGCTTGTTTCTCGCACCGAAATCAAAGCCAAAAAAAATAATTTGAACGCTACATTTTAAGAGTCTTGGCTTTCCTTAAAATATGACATTTAAAGCGTTTTAAACCGTAAAATAGTTATTATTTTCACCCACATTTTACTTGAAAACTACACTAACAAGGATTTGTAAGATAAATAGCTTAGAAAACCGCAACTAACAGCTCGTTTTTAAATGAACTTCACTAAATTTTATGTATTTATACGTTTGTGTCAGTGCTCCAGTCTACTTACCCCTAAAAACGATTCTGCAGAAATAGAAATAAGGCTTTTAATAACTATATTTTCTAACCTAACTACTGGTATATTAGAGTTGGCTTCTAGTCATTTAACCGAATTCAGCTGACTACCAGTATGTTACGTGGAATGCCTGCCTGTCCAACCACCACCCAGTAGGGTAACACGGTGCTTCTTGGAAACAATGTTGCCGAATTCAGCCTTCGGACAATCCATAAAGATTAGCATGGATCTAAAAATGGTAGCTGGGAGCAACGGCTTACTGAGCTTTTCGATTCATGGAGGAGTCTCGGTATATTAGGATGGTCATCCATTCACAGACTGACTTCGGTAAGTATTGCTTTACCTTGAAGATCGACCTGTACCGCTGCGCTGGTATATAGCCACGATCTCTTGAAGAAATAACAATAAGTAACATTATAATTATTAATTAAGAGCTTGGAGTAGGTTAGGGAGCGTTTATAGGGGAGCGTTTAATTTCGCCTCCTGTCGTACATTGTCATGTAAGGAAAATTGGATTAAAGCCAAGTAATTCGAGCATTGTGCCAAGTAAGGTAATGGGAAAAGGTATGCGAAAGTACTCATATTTGGAGTTGTTATCCATTTGTTGTTTTTAACTTGTGACGTCATCGTCATCATCTCAGCGTAAAGACGTGCAATGCTGGACATGGAATATGCCAAGTATTATCACATTGATAGGCTCTGTGATTCTCTTATTCAGCGAATCTCCGCGGCCTTCAGCAGGTCATCAGTCTGTTGTGGCATCAATGTTGCCACAAGAAAAAAACCAACGGAGCTAATCTACATCGCACCACAACTATCCAACTGGCGGCGTACTAAAACTCCTATATCGCGCAAGCAGTTCCACATTATCTTCAAAGAAAGAACCGGACCTTAAGAAACGCTCAAATACATCCCGACTGCGAAAATAAGGAATTCGTTCATGGATTGCCACAAAAGGTTAGCCATATTACACACCCCTCAACCGTAGAACTTACGCCCTGAGATTAGTGTCCCTAAAAGGATAATTTACACTTACGTGTCCCTGTTCCGTGCCCGGGCACTGACAATATATTATGGAATTAACCTTCGTGCATGCTCAATTTATGTAGTATAGTAAAGGGAGAATAAAATTTTCTGGTGACTTTGCACGTAAAGGAAGTTTTCTTTAAAGATTGTGTTATACATTTTTATTTCACTTTATTATGTAACTAATCAATTCTTACCCTTTGTAAGTCGAGTGTCAATTGAATGTCTAGCACGATTTACGCTTCGGAACTTCCAAGTAGCTACTTTCTACTTTTGACTAAACATCATCAACTTTAACCAACATATACTTGTAACTTATACAAGAGTAGCTTTTCCCGCGGCTTATTTTTCTTGAGAAAAAGTAGCACCAGCGACAGATTTTTTTTATCGAATTCCCACTACAAAACAATCCACAAAAGTTTTAAACTTTCATGGTCACTAACATTAGAATAGTTAATTACGGGATTGGTACCATGTACCTTTTTATTTGCGAGTTTCCGATATTTCGTCACTGTTGCAAGTGCCATGCTCACGGAGTGCCGAAATATCGGAAACTCGCAAATAAAAAGCTACATGGTAGCAATCCCGTAATTAACTATTTTAATCCACAAAAATTTTCATCTTTATATTTTTCGGGTAAAAGTTTAAATTTTATAACAAATGCTCATAATTATTTATTCAGTTAAATCATGATTTCTTACAGACCGAATAAAGACCGAATAAAGTGATTGGATCAGATAAGAAGCACTCAGTAGTAGCATATTTATCACTTCTAAATCTACCCCATTTCTTTCTCTGGGTGTCTCGAGCAGTGGCTAAAGCAAGATAGATGAATATGCATCCACTTGTTTACCTACAGTTGCTAAAACACACTGTGAGTGAATCTAATTACTTAACAATGCTGACAGTGCGACATAAAACAATATTAACTATGCTACTCGTAACAATAGCAATACATCACAAAGGACCAGACGTCCAAAACTCGTCTGGACTAACAAGCGTAGGTATGACAAAATACTCCAATTTCAATTTCAGATCACTTCAAAAGTCACAAAAATACTGAGAATTTTGTCGTTAATTTGGACGTACTCAAAAAAATATGCGAAGATATAAATTTGAATGAGAATACGTTAGAAGTGGCCAGACCTCTGTCAACCAATAACCTTTAATATTTTTTCTATTAGACATGGTTTGGAGTGCACTACACTGTCAACTCACGTATTGGAGGACGTAGATAAAATGAGGTAAATATTTATAAAATCTTGGATTATTATTTCGTTGATCTAGCGAAATCAAACTTTAAAGTAGATTTTTGGATTAATAAAAAACAAATAGTGAAGTCGACGAAGAAAAATGAAGAATCAATCATTAAAATCAAAACTTCAAACTAAGCCACAACTAAATAATGAGAAAATAACAATCATGTGCACAGATGATTATTCTTTTGTATCCGTTAGTAGAAAATCAACAGATCATTTTCATAACAACAGTTTTGTGAAGTACGGAAATTCAAATATTGTACTTTCTGAAACCAAAAAAGTTCCTGATTACATAGATCTACGAGAGAATACATACAGCGGTGCCAACCGCTAGACCCAAGGGCCAAATTGTCAAGTGAGTTATGATGGCGTCAACGTCACACGCGCTTAGATTTAATTGGGGCCCATATCAACGTCATCCCCTACCGGATGTGCTTTGAAAATATATTTGACTCCTCGAAAAAGGTTTCCTACCTTATGTCACTCTAGGATATGTTTTGATTTCAGAGGGAAAGGTCGTGTAACTAATATTTTGTTTCCTTATTTGATATTAGTAAAACTGTCGTGAGAGGCAGTTTCTTATGATATATTCGCTCTCTGTCCTTAAATATTTTTTGTGCATTAAAAAAAGTTTACCACCTAATTTTACAGTCATTAGCGCCGGTTTAAAACTGGCTATCCTCGTTCTTACCTTTCAGTTTCATAAATTTCGTTCTTCTTCTAGAATTCTCCGTCTATAAGTTTCTTTTTAATGCCAATAGTCGGTAACGTTTGCAGTAGCATTACTGTTACCAAGCATTTTCGATTGAAAGCTTCGTCTTAATCCTCCACCAGCATTGCGGAGTAGAAGAGACCATTGCATTTTAAGTTTGATTGTATTTGAAATATTATATCACTGAAATGAGAATGATAACTGTAGTCCACACCTCAGTTATCATTCTCATGTTAGTCAAACACTTTAGTCAATTGGTTCATCGGTTAATAAAGATTTTTCGAAGAAGAAGACATGTTACTCTGACTGTAAATAAATCAGGATGAATACAGAATTAGAATGATGAAGATGAGTTTGTATAGTCTTCAATTCATTCTTGAGATAATTTCCTGCATTTTTGATTAATCTTTCAGTGTTATTCTCACTCACCGCATTAGACCGACATTGGTCTATAACGCTGAGGTATTGGACATAATCCAAATACATTAGAGTTTCCAGTTGCCACTGTATTTTAATAGAGATAGATATAAATAGTTTATCATGAAGTCTATATATTTTGTGGCTAGACATAATGCGTGGTTTTACTCGACGTAATAATTATTTTTGTAGTGCTTATTATAAGTGAAAGACAGACGAATAATTAATGTTTTATATTTTTATTACTCGAGATAGCGAAAGGATTTTTCGACTTGATAAAATGTCGAGATTTCGGTTTTATATGTATGTTCAATATTAATTCAAGTAGGTACATAATGTAAATCTTTAAAATGATCATGAAAATAAAGGGAAAACCGCATCAAAGTCAGTTTGACAACTACAAACAGACGAAGTGAATCTACACTAATATCATAAAGCCAAAGAGTTTGTTTGGTTGAATGCGCTAAACTCAAGAGCTCCTGGTTCGAATTGAAAAAAATATTTTAGTGTTGGATAGCCCCTTTTATAGGCAGGATATAGGCTATATAAACATACGCTACGACCAAAATTAGTGAAACATTAATAAAATGTGACGCAGACGAAGTTGCGCGAGTCAGCTAGAGTGTATAATGGTTTAGTTTTGCGTAGATTATATTTTGCTCAACTGAATTTATCGAAGTCACTAGTTTCAATATTTCACAATATTCCTCCAGTCTCCATTTTAAATTGACAAAAATAAAGATTTCTTATCTAATGCCTGTATCTACTGTCTTGATACCCAAATCAGAACGAATCTTTGATGTCAGAATAAATGATCGGTGGTTTGACGGGAAAAATCAACAAATTTTTATTCTATTTAGACAGATTGTGACTGAGATACGAATGAAAACGTTGCTTAAAGATAGTAGAATTGATCCTCTGGTCACATGTATGATCCTCTGATGGATCGACAGTAAATATTTTTTTATTTATAAAATGAATTACTTATAAGCTCCAGTAAACACTCTAGAAAATATTTTTTAAATATCTTCATCAGCGATGAAGTTATAACGCTTCAAAGATTACTTTTAGAACGAGAAGTCCGACATGGAATTTGACGTCACATTACGTGACGTCTATACATCTGCCATAGAAAACAGCGTTTTCGCGAGAGGGACAGATATATTTGTTTAAAAGAATTATATCTCGTTTGTTTTTCGAGCAATTTTGATTCTATTTCCACTGTTAGTAATATATTTTTGTATATTTTTAGATAAAGTGTTTAGATAATAAATATTTTTTTTAGCATATTCCCTATTGTATCTTTTATACAACGGACGATTTTTTCGTAAACGTCTTTCTAGATCGTTCTCAGATAGATGAATAATTTCAATAAGAACAATGTTAACTTTGTAACACGTTGTTGGTTTAAAAAGTGTCCGTGGAGTTTCTTGCACGTTCTTATCCAAAGAGATCTACGTTTTGGAACGTGCAAATTACTTCATCTATTTGACTGGCCGACCTAAAAAATTACCAAGGTTCTAAAAGGACGATCGCATAAGGCATGGAAGGCCTATGGCACTTAGTTGAATTCAAGAAACACAACCCCACTCGAAATAGTGCCTCTTAAAGGAACCCTATTTCCAGCATTAGATGTATTTCGGTCGAAGTAATTAACACGTTCACTGCGGGTGCCCAAAACCCGTCTGAAATTCAAGTGTGTTACGAGACTTATTATGACCCGTAAACAGCTACGGGTATAAGAGAACCCCGTACACTTGCATTGATTTATACACCTTTATATATCTAATTTTTTTTTAATTTTCCATTTGTTAGATTATGAAACGTTCATGTAACAGTCTTTTCGCCAGTAGAATTACCAAAAACTGATGAAATTATAAAGGAAACAAATGCAGGGAGTTTTCTTAATCCCATATCACACTAAAACCATTGAATACACGGGGCTGTAATTGCCCAACAACGGACATAATTATTTGCTATCTATAAGATAATAGTGACGGGACATAAAGTTAACGATAATTTTATAAAAAAATATTTATTTCAAATAATAAAAACTTAGCTTATTCATTACTCAAATCAATACTACTTAATTATTGATAGGTGTATCCTGTAGATACTAAGGCTAGTTACAACATTGTACGTATACGGTAGGAGTCTTGGGTGACTTTCGGTGAGTTTCGTCATCCTTCTAAATGTATGAAAATTTTAACACACGCCGCGAACGCTTTATCATCGATACATCACGTCATTTGCTAATAACTACACTAATGCAAATGAGCTCACAACCCCGTACGGGCACACAATAATTTACACGGGGTTTTTCAGACCTTGTATCGCACTGGAAGGAATATTTTACTATCTGCTCGGAACAGGGTTCATAAGACCGCGTATATTTTATGTAAGTTTCGTCTGTTTTTATATTTTACGGTTGTGACTATCTGTCACTCCTAGATAATTAAATACTTATTTTATTCGTTTCAAAACATTTCACATGTTGCCAGATACTTGAAGGACCATAAATTGCTGGGCCAGCCGTCCACTTAATTTCGAGAATCACAAAATATGTTAAGTATCTGCTTTTGAAATGTGTAGCATGAGATTTGGTACTCAGGAAATCAATCAATCTTTGTTTTAATGGGAAACAAACGCGCCATTTGCCAGACGTTATTCGAATGCAATATTTTACGTTAGTGGAAATACAACCTACTCCTCAATTCGTTAGAGTCGATATTCGTTAGCGGATAACATTATCGACTCAGGCGCTTGTACCTGAAACCCGAGAAATGATGCATGCACTTATGATGTGCACTTTAACTGGGGTAAAACCCACAGGCACTTTTGGGCTATTATTAAGAAATTGCAAAAAAAAGCCCAACAGGACGCCGGTCGGTGACGCTCGTGATTTTGGAAAAGCGCGTCACTTGGCGTTAGGGCTTGGAAGGATACGGAGCCAAGTTAGGATTGATGGCTCTGACATCGCGAGACCCTGTAAGCGATAGGCTAGTGAGAAGACTGATAGTAGTCAATGCCATATGGCGAGATGGTGTAGAGCTGCTGTATCGCGAGTGCAAGTAGTATTTATTAGATTAATATAAGTTAGAAATAATTTAGTATTGAATACGTGTGTGTGTGTTTGTGCTGGTGTGAATGGGTGAGTCTTTTATTGTTCTAATTTACTCTGGGCTGATATTGTGTTTCATTATACACAGTGACACTAACGGAGCCGCAGGCAAACTTAGTTGTCTATAGGTTGTATAACAGAACAGACAGATACGTGTTGCTAGAGAGTTTGTTGTGCCATTTCTTCTCTCTAGCCCAAACACTAGGAAGTGGCGACGGGTGGGCGCTTTAAGGGCTGTCTATAGGCTTTAAGAATTGAAGTTCTCAACTATATTTATTTCTTGAGTTTATAACTCTCGATTATAGTAACTATTTGTATTTGTATTGATTCTTGAATTTATATTCTCTACCTGCGACCACTGATTCGGTCAGATCATACGAACACTGTGTCTTACAGATGTACTTGTTGTACAGAGAGTGCGCTTCCTGGGGTTGGGTTGACCATATCTATCTTATATTATACAGTCTAAGGACTTAGGGACCATGTCTCTATATTATGAGCATGATGTTTGACGTTCTGCCGCTGGAACTAGTCGCTCCGTTGCTAGACAAGGACGGTCGCACGGTTGGCGCAGGGAAAGCCGCCTCGTCACGTTTACAGTTCGACCGAACTGCTAGGGACCGCGTTTCCTATAAACGTGTTGCCGACACTTTGTTGCTGAAAAGCCGCTGGTGTCACTTAAGGAAGTGTTGCTCTGAGTGCTATGGGTGCAGACGTGAGGTATCGTGCGAGTAACTATTGACCTTATACCAGTTACGCTAGCGTAAAGGTTTCTCACACGATCTATTATTAATTAAAATAGAGTAATTGATTTTCCCTTTGTTATAAGGTGAGCTTCTGAAACCATTCCTATTTTATTTCATAACTATGAATTCCTAAGTCCTTCTATTATATATTTCAATCCAAACTTTGACCTATCAATGTGATAAGGCATTGGATTATTTCATACTTTTGGAATTCACTTCATAAAAGGCGGGAGGATGTCCAGTCTGGTCTGAGTCCTACGGGGACACGCGTTGGTTGGGGCGTGTTTCTCCCCCTTCGGGGGGACCGACCTTAACTATTAGAGTAATTTAGGAAAAACGAAAATTTTATCAGCCTGGGGTAATTTAGGAACAGTCTCATTTGGTGCCGTGACCAGGATTCTCGTCATTAAATGTACTGATTCACGTCAGTGCAACGAGAAAGAACATTTGTGGGTTACTACAAAAACAACACAACGTAATTTGAGGTTAGGGACAATAATATTAAAACGGCTAAGGCATTAATTTAGATATCTAGTATCTGTAACTAGTAACTTTCACTCATTGTTTCGTAAATCGTTACATACGAAATAAGCTGCAGCGGCTACAATATTAGTTTACAACAAAAATAACACAGCGTTATTTTAGGATTAAAGAAGAGGCTAATTAGTACATAAAATTTACACAACATTATTAACTTATGGCTTTTTAGCTCTCAAAGAAACTTAGGTTACAACAGTTACACTAAGTAGTGTTAAGTAATTAACGGTTGATTATGTTAGTTGAATTCGATGTCGACAATTAAATAGCGAGTTCAAATCTCGTACGATTTAAATCTGTATAAGTATGTCCTAGGATTATGTAGCATAAACATGAACACGCCAACTGTTTTCTAGCGAGTTCAAATCTCGTATGATTTATCCGTTTAATTAAGTATGTGTTAGGACTAACAAGCAGTTGGAGGGCTAGAGAATCTTAACTCTTAAGATGCCTGTGTCAAAGATTATGGGTTAAATTCCCGCACTAATAATGTAAGAGGTATTTTTAAATTAGTTTATAGGTTGTATGTATATCTGTTTGAATAACTGTGTTGATAAAAGAGGGTTCAATTCTCATTTACACGAAATTATGGTATTGTAATTACAGGGGAAGGTGACTATCCGTCACTTTTCACCTAAATTCTAATAACAGAATATTATATTTATTTCCAATCTTTGGCATGGCATCGGGTTACTTAGAAACACATTGCGTCTGAAGTTTATGGCTTGGGAACCGGACACGTAACCGTAATTAACAAAAAAACATTCTTTCATCTAAAATAGTAAAGTAATATTGAGCCCTTTTAAAATAACATGTGTCGGTTAAAAGTAATATTGCACAAATAACAGTTAACTAAAAGGGTCCGGCTCAGCAACAAAAAAAAAAAACAGACCCTTAGAACAAAGAGAAAGCTTTAGACAATAGCGGCAAATAACTCCGGAAGGGCTACACGTGGCAATTTTTTAGTGTATACGTAATAATAGTACTACTGATTTTATGCTTGAGTTACTGAACTGTTAAATAAGGGATTAATTTACTGAATCGATGTAGGTATTAGTTTCATTGATAGGCTAATGGGCTAATCTTGGGTTCGACTCCCAATAGTGTTTTGTGTGTCTGACAGTTTGAGACACTGGTTTAAGATTTGTATAGCTGTAGAAGTGAGCTAAGTACACATCCTAGTTATGGGTCAGACTGGTTGTGAAAATGAAACGTGGTTGCGTGGTTAAGATATGTATAACGGTGTGATAAGTGAAATGAACATAAGACTTACCCTTACTTACAGATGAGCGTTATATAATATACTACCTATTCATTATCTAAGGTCAGGAAAGGTGAAAACTACGAGTAGTTTCATAATGGCAATTTAATCACCGAGAAAGGGAAACTCGAAAATCATTGTAGGATAATCTCAATATCGATAACTTTGCAGGGTGTCATTACTACGATGTATTGGAATAGATACTTGTGTGGTCTTATTTCAAATTCCAGGATATGCACATCATCACTAGGCTGCGACAACGGGATATCTAAACCTACGGTTCGTGTGTTGCACCTGGTCCATAGTTTCATCTTATTGGCTGAGACCGATTTCAGCAACTTCGAACGTAGCGTGGCTCCTTTTGCGAAGCTAAGTGTTTCTCTTATTAAACTCTGCAGTAATGTTATTGCGCAACATGACATTTGGCATGTCACTTAAATCAATGTTGACAAGCTATGGTGCTATGGTCTATGACAAGCTATGACTTCAAACTAATATACCAATGAACTATATTGTCACTGGTGTTACAGTCTGAGGGGGGCATTATTCTAATTGATTAAGCCCTTGTCGAGAAGGCTAACATGCTTAAGAAAATCTATCTATAATAGATTTTTACATAATACTGCAAGTCTTAATGGATTGCAAACCTGATCTTATCGTATTGGTCTAATATAACTCTGTATCTACTGTACTCTGTATTCTACTTCAGAACCTCTCGAGACTATTTCATCTTATTGGAACAAATTATAATATGTTTATGTGCGAACTATTTCAGCTACACCTGGATACAAGTACGGGCAGCTGTCTATGAAGCTGACTCAGCGCGGGGCGCTTCGGGAAAGGCCTCTGTCCAGAACGAAGGAGCACCGTAGGTAGTGTGACCAAGTAGCAGAAATACTCTTAAATGAGACTCTGGTATGTAAATTCACACTATAAGCATGCGCAGTCTTCTCTTATTGGAATATGAAGAGTACTTCAAAATATATGTGATCGAGGACAGCAATTATGAATCGATTGAACAAGAGATTATATGAGATTAATGTGTTACACTTAACTATAAACACTATTTTATTCCTGGATCTTGTCATCAGATGTAGGCATTATTCAAGAGAATAAGTTCTAATAGAGCAGTTGGGTATCGACTGCAGATTAAGATAGAATTTGATGTGGCTAACTATTGGAGAGTAAAAGGTGCAGTAGACGAAAAGCAAACGAGTAATGACATTTGGCTTAGGACCGCGGTAGAGGGCGGTCGACGAGTTGATTATAACGAAGGCTAGGTTAGGCAAGGCTAGGGCTGATTAGGGCTAAAGCTACGTTTCTCACATTACTAGGGCGAGAGTATTATGATTAAGTAATGCGTTTAAAACGATAGGTGTCGTTCGAAACAAGGTTATGTGAGTTGAGTATTAATGCAAGGAAAGTGTAAGCAAGTGCGTGTTAGCGTGTGTGAATCTCAGTGATTGTGTTGGAGAACGAATGGGATGGGTGGTGTTAATCCTTCCTTATCTCCTTCTATGACTTAAATGAGGTAATCAACACCTGTGTTTGGTTTTAGGGACTCGGAGAAAGCCTTTCTATAGGGTGTGCTTATGACCTAGAATCAGACTGACTGCAACAATGACTATTAACCTGACTATAACCTGACGCATGACAAACCGTACCAAGTCACTGCTTAGGAAAGGCTGAACCGAATGATACTCGTAACCAGTTAGGGCCCGCTTGAACAATAATGTTTACTTGCAAATGTGTAAGATTGTGTCATATCAACCAAACATTAGTAGAGATTGCCTCTCCCTAGGACTGACTGAGTGCAGTTTATACTTTGTACTGTTTCTGAAATATGCACACTTCCATTGGAGGGGGGTAGGCTTCACCAAGTACGGGTTGAACTGAATTGATAGTTGTCCTAATGGACGATAGGGACTGTATCGTATCTCGCTAAATCACAACCGGCCCCCGAGGCCTCTCACTGATATAAAAAAAAAAAATATTTAGCGAAATACATGTTTTGGAAGCCTAGATGGAACGCTCGCTGCCAGACGTGGCAACGGTTGCTGCAGTACTCTATGTGCTTCCCCGAAATGGGTTAGATTAAGGAAGTGCGAGGTGACGATTTTAAAACCACTTCGGCGTATAGCGAATCAGTGTAATGTATTCTGCAAACGACTGACGATGCGGTACGCTTGTGCTAAGTTAATAATTGTATTGTCTTTGGAACTGAGTTGATGGGCCTATTCAAGGGGCTAATTTACATAACGCGCGTCCAGTATTACTGGAAACTTGTCTCGCTTAATAGCAGAGATACTTCGCAGTCCTCGGCCTTAGGATTAAGTAAGACAAGCTTGAGTTTAGGGAACGTGTACTGTTGTGACCGCAGCAGGTCCTCTAGGCCTATGCGCAATAGGATCAACGGCACACGTACGACGTGTTTGCTGTTGTAAAATAGTCTCACGTCACTGGGTTGGGACTTTTGACTAGTGTGAAGTAGTTTATTAACGTAATTCGAAATAATGATTAGCCAGGCAAGCGTTACGTATCATTCTCCTTTTTTGAAATCCTGTAGGATAAATGAGGCTCTGCTGTGTAAAGTGAAAACAAATCACACACAGATCATCAGAAAATTTGCAACGATAATATTAAGAGAGTGGATATTACGAAAGGAAATAAGTTGAAATACAACAGTTATGTGATGGTTCAAAATTAGATGAGATTCTGGTGTGTATACCTAAACGATAAGCAACTAGGTCTCTGGAATTTTATATTAAAAAAATGCGCCGAGAGAGTTTAGGGAGGAATAAGTTGACATAGGTTGAGTTTATTATGTGTCAATTGAGGACGTATTTGTGAAACGTTAAGAAATTATAGAAGATATTGCTACTAATTGGATATGGGTTCCAACTATAAAAGTTAGTATATAAGACTCACTTCACATTTAAGATGAGTATTTATCTACATCGGTATAAGACCAATATTAGTAGAGACAAGGTTTAAGCTATTGTGAAAGCTCATCCGCTGTACTGCGTCACGCGTCTGATTTTCAGAGGGGGGAATGTGACTATCTGTCACTCCTAGATAATTAAATACTTATTTTATTCGTTTCAAAACATTTCACATGTTGCCAGATACTTGAAGGACCATAAATTGCTGGGCCAGCCGTCCACTTAATTTCGAGAATCACAAAATATGTTAAGTATCTGCTTTTGAAATGTGTAGCATGAGATTTGGTACTCAGGAAATCAATCAATCTTTGTTTTAATGGGAAACAAACGCGCCATTTGCCAGACGTTATTCGAATGCAATATTTTACGTTAGTGGAAATACAACCTACTCCTCAATTCGTTAGAGTCGATATTCGTTAGCGGATAACATTATCGACTCAGGCGCTTGTACCTGAAACCCGAGAAATGATGCATGCACTTATGATGTGCACTTTAACTGGGGTAAAACCCACAGGCACTTTTGGGCTATTATTAAGAAATTGCAAAAAAAAGCCCAACAGGACGCCGGTCGGTGACGCTCGTGATTTTGGAAAAGCGCGTCACTTGGCGTTAGGGCTTGGAAGGATACGGAGCCAAGTTAGGATTGATGGCTCTGACATCGCGAGACCCTGTAAGCGATAGGCTAGTGAGAAGACTGATAGTAGTCAATGCCATATGGCGAGATGGTGTAGAGCTGCTGTATCGCGAGTGCAAGTAGTATTTATTAGATTAATATAAGTTAGAAATAATTTAGTATTGAATACGTGTGTGTGTGTTTGTGCTGGTGTGAATGGGTGAGTCTTTTATTGTTCTAATTTACTCTGGGCTGATATTGTGTTTCATTATACACAGTGACACTAACGGAGCCGCAGGCAAACTTAGTTGTCTATAGGTTGTATAACAGAACAGACAGATACGTGTTGCTAGAGAGTTTGTTGTGCCATTTCTTCTCTCTAGCCCAAACACTAGGAAGTGGCGACGGGTGGGCGCTTTAAGGGCTGTCTATAGGCTTTAAGAATTGAAGTTCTCAACTATATTTATTTCTTGAGTTTATAACTCTCGATTATAGTAACTATTTGTATTTGTATTGATTCTTGAATTTATATTCTCTACCTGCGACCACTGATTCGGTCAGATCATACGAACACTGTGTCTTACAGATGTACTTGTTGTACAGAGAGTTAGAAGAGAAACGAAAATTTTATCAGCCTGGGGTAATTTAGGAACAGTCTCACGGTCATCACAAATATATAGTAAACTCTGTCGTGTAGTTATAAATTCCAGAGATACAGCTCACGCACAAGCGGGCGTGGACACTATTTTTTTCACGCGCACTGAATGACAGCTGGTGTACGGGGTCGAAAAGCTCCCTTAACGCAATGAATGTGTTACAGTTTCTGCAGTGCAGTTCTTCAATGCTCAAACGATAAATATTTTGTTTTAGTCTATAAAAATCGGATCAAATAATAACAGCCGCACGGATCGATCTTCAAAGTTAAGCAACGTTTACCAAGGTCGGTTTTTGGATGGGTGACCATCTTAAAATGATTAGACTCCTCCGTGTCTTGGAAAGCACGCTAAGCCGTTTTCCCAAGAGTCATTTATTGCTTTGGTAGTCGTTACGGATTGCCAGTAGGCAGAAAATCTGACACCAGTTTTGCCAAAAAGTACCGTGTTACCCTGTTATGAAAAATACTGGTAAACAGCTAAATTCGTTTTGACTGGGAGCTGATTTCAATAGTTGGGCAAAGACTAGGCTGATGGGCAGATGATGATAGGCTCTAAGACAGATCATATTTTAAAGTTAAATGAATGATTTCTTCATGGAGCATACCAAAGCTTACCGGAGCGAATGGAAGTACCGTATTTCTGAACAAAATTTATATCAAAATCAACGAATCAACCACATAATGTTGTTTGAAGATAAATATTAACATTGAATAAATTTCCCTTAACATGATTCACGAGTACTCAATACCATCTCTCAATTCAGTCTAAAAGTAAATTCCTATCGAATTTCTGTTTACAAACAGAAACACAAGACAACAAACTCGCTATTTATATATAGATGACGTCATCGCCTTATTTACGTGAATGTCTACTTTGATTTTGTTAATGGACGGAAATTCAGTCCAGAATGTACTTTGATAATGCTATTGGGAGTCGTTCATCTGAACATTATGGTTATGGAACCTGCGTGTTTAGGTATTTACTTCCTGGTTCGGTATGTAAAATAAGGTTAGGTGTCTAAAATCAGACCCGCTAGCGTCAGAGTCACCGCGGCCCTGAATAGAAGGCAATAAGAAGAACACGGATGAGTGTTAGTCAGTAAGATTCTGACACTCCCTTCCGCTCCTATAAGTTATTGCTAAAATGATTCAAAAAGTTACTATTCTAATGGCGGATTAGGACGGACATGTCTGTCGTATTTCAGATGAGCATTGACTTAATAACCAAGTATTTTGTCCCATGCTAGGCGACATCAAGGTAGACCTAGACAAATGTGAAGATATGGACTTGCTACCTATCGGAAGAACTGGCCTGCAATGATAGAAAGCAAAAGCAGACGTGTGTGGAAAAGAAAAAAGCCCAAAAGTTCCTTTGCTCAAAATAACAGGCTGATTAGATTAGATAATTGAATGGCATTACGTTATTCATTATTGTTAAGGCAATTTTAACGTTTTAGGATTTTCATGTAGAAGTTCAGTCTTTTCTAGTTTCACAACAGCAATCAGAGGGCCAATTCTACTAATTTTAAAACATTTTTCGCATTCGCATGTCAATCGCAAACTGTCAAAAAAGCCTTAATGTTTGTATATTTTTGACAGTTTGCGATTGAGATGCGAAAGCGATGCGGTTGTGAAAATTAGTAGAATTGGCACTTTGATTGCTGTTTTAAAGCAGTCATCAGTAGATGCTTATGCCAATTATTTCTGTTATTAAAATTAAGCTTCCAATTTTACTTGGTTCAGATAATATTGCACATTAAATATTAATATACTCGTCTCAGACTACAGAAAATTTCTTCAAAATTCAAAATTCAAGCATTTATTTAAATTAAACCATTTACGGGCACTTTTGAATTGTCAAGGTCGGTTGGTCCAAAAAGTTGAAGCTATTTGCACGTTCCAAAGCGTAGATCTCTATGGAGAAGAACGTGCAAGAAACTCCACGGACACTCTTTTAAAAATAATATTTTTTTAAAAAGATTTATTTACATCGGGTTGAAATTATACATATATGTGAGAACGATGTAAAAGACGAGCAGGATAAAAGCGTCCGGAATAAAAGATGAACAATTCAAAGAAATAATTAAAATTAACCATTAACCATGGCAGCTAAGAAATGACCAGTCCCGACTGACGGCGCCCGTTCACGAACATGACGCATGCGCCAGCACCATTCGGCTCAACCATTTTGAAGGGAGCCAAATGATCCAACGCATACGCCACTGAACCATGAACCAATTAGAGTTTATCCCAAAATCTGTCAGTTTTCAAGCAAAATCTCTTAATAATTAATAATTACATAATTACTTTCACATTATATACTTGTGTATTGCATTAAAAGCCAATCGAACTTTGACAAGTGATAAATGTCCAAAAGACCCTCACAGTCTCGATAAAAAGGTTGGGTTTCCAATTTACATTTTAGCCTTTAATGCTTTTATGATAAGGTCCATATCAGTTCCCGAAGAAAATTTAGGGAAGACAGTTTTAAAGATTTATGGTTTTCTGAAATTTATGCCGATGGGATGGACAATTCTTTTTGTATTGCTATCTACATAGCAAAAGCGAGTGATTTATTTAGAATTTTAAGTAAAGCAATATAATTTGGAATGGGAAAAGTTTAAATGAGAAAATGTACATTAAAATGTATTTGTCTTGTACTTTCTCGCCGGTTTGCAAAGCTTTTTCAAATCGTAAGTAATAACGTCGATATATTATTATATTGTGTGTAAACTGTTAAGCATACCAATTATGAAAATTGATCACAGACATTAAACAACCATGAGATACAGAAATCTTTTGAAATAATTTCCAAATGCTACAGGAGACATTTTAGGTCCCTTCTCGTTCGTCCTTTCAGAATTACCGAAACAAAAAGTTTCATCGCCTAAAATCTTTATTTGTATACCACTCACGTCCACAAATAGATATTTTTTCACATATTGTACATTCGCAAACCCTTTTGAAATATAAATGGGGCTTATGATATTTTAAGTGGGTTTTAAAGTGCGGTATCGTGTACTCTTTTAACATATTCAATTCTTTTGTTGGTAGCGTTTATTTTTAAACGAATACTTTATGATGGTCAATCTGTTTAAATAGGAACAACTCAGAAAAATTGCCTCTGTATTTATTTAAATTATTAAAAGGTTTATAAAGGGTGATCCACACAAAACCGGGCCGTGTCGGGCCATACCCGGGACGTACCAAACCACGACGTGACGGACCAGACATGTCCCGGTTAAGGCCCTGATTTGTGTGAATCAAACTTAAAAGTTCCATTTTGGCAGTATTTAAGGCAGTATCGTAGACATGTTTCAACACCACAACATGTTGTAACATATTACTAAATGGTGGAACCCATAATGTGCAGGTAAATAGGAATACAGCTTCGTTGGTCTAGTACAGCTTACTGCTGAGTTTGAAATCTTGGGTTCGATACCTGAGACGGGTAGATTGTCATTGTGTTGTCCAAACTGAATTGTCTTAGTAGCCGACCGGGTTTGGGCACTTTCGTTGGTAATAGGCTCCTCCATCACATGACGAAGTAATGTAGCTCCAGGTTCATCTCTTTCTAAACTTTCGTGCGAAGACAAGCGTCAAGTTATGTCAATGAATACCCTTTGTCTAGTATTATCTCAATCAATCTACCTAGCCTCCAAACTCTTTTGAGGTTGGCTTTCAGTCAAGTCAAAAACAGCTGACTACCAGCATTTTACAATCAGCGACTGACTATATATCCTTTACAAATCAGTCACTGGATGACATGTTACTTCGGCCTGATTATTGTCGGAGTTCCTGACTTCTGACTGCTCATAATGACTGTCAATGATCTACAAATAAACGCTGGGACTATCAGCTGAATAAATGAGGAGCTTGTGGCTAAATAATAACAGCCACACGTTTCGATCTTCAAGGTTAAGCAACCCTTGCCGTGGTTGGTTTGTGGAGATACAAATGAATCTTGGTATATTAAGACTGTCTCTTATCCACGGACTAACCTCGGCAAACGTTGCTTTACTTTAAAGATCGAAACGCGTGACAGTTATTAATAATTCAATTAGGCTTTATCCACCGCAAAGCTTCAGATCTCTTTCAATTATTTCTTACTAAATATCACCCGCAATCAAAATAATCATTCCGTCCACCATTTGTATAGTATTGAACATTTCAACTATTCTAAAATCATCATTTGTGTTTTCGAAACTGCATTACTGTCAGTAATGCGGTTTCATGCATTAAAGTTTTGTCGGTCATAAAGAGCTCATTGTACTGTGTTAGTGTAGTTTTACTATTATATTCAGTAACTCCAATATTGGTTGTAACAGATTGCATGGTTGTTTGCCTTTCATTATTAATTTATTACAAACCCGTCTTTTTCCACTACAGCCAAAGGCCTTTTCCCTTTTGTCTACTTTTTTGGGTTCCGTACCCAAAAGGTAACCAACGGAACTATTAGGTACTAGCCCTTGCTTGTTCGTCCATCTGTCTGAAAGCGGGCTGTAACTCTAGAACCAGTGCATTTCTTTTGCAAATAATAAAAGAAAGAAAGGTTTTTTTTTAGTTTATCGTATGGAATCCTTCGTATGAAAGTCAAATATGCACTTGGCCGGTATGTATCTTTATTTTGGGTAATTGAATCCCTACCGACGGGCTTCGGGCCTTCGTGCTTATAAAAAAACTGGACTACACATCGGTGTAATCTAGTTTTTTTTTTATGTTGCGTGCCACAATATTCGTCGCAATTGTCTACGGTTTCCAAGATTCTCTTTAACGGATGTAGCGGCATCAATGCTGCCACACATCTAACGTCTAGGTAGTTTTTTAAAATAACATCAGAAATGTAATTACTAAATTAAACTGTTGGAAAATAGTGAGCATAGCTGATTGCAAGGTATTTCGTGGGACGACCCCTAGCAAGGGGCACCAACGACCTTTTGAAGATAGATGGGACAGAAGGGTCACGGAAGGCCAGGTAGCGTATAATGGCGTAGTTTAGCCGAGTTGAAGACATCACTTAATAAGGTGACTGACTTCCACACCCATTCAAAACCTACCTATTCATTAAGTGTATCAGCTACCAGAAACCCAAATAAACTTTTAATGTGTAATCACATACCCAAATAAACTTTTACAAAACTATCCTCCCGGAAAGTTAACAACAACGGCCATGTCAGAACCAATGCAATATCTCGCAACAGAACTTCTGGACCTACTAAATCCAAAACTGCAAGTTGAAACTTCAGAAACAGGCGCATGGTTCAAAGCTAACGTCAAGGAGATAAAACAGTCTTGGACATGAGTAATGCAGCTATAAACAATGAAGTAGAAGAAGAAGAACAGAAGGTCGACTTCATACAACGAGCTAAAAAGTACGCACACATAGACAAACTTCACGTACAGCGAATACAAGTGCACTTGCGAACAGCATATGTTTGTAATAGCCGTACGAAGGTACGGATCTATCCGGTTCTCGCCCAAGTATAGAATCAACATTTTTTACAGATACCGGCACGGTTCTTGAGCGCTCGGCGGAAGAGTGGGGATCGCTTTGCGCATCGTACACTTATGACAAATAAAACGTCGTCGTGAGGTACGTGCAACAAGAGTAAAGAACAAATCCCGAGTGACAGCTATGACGCGCGATGCGCTACGGGCCAATTACTGCACTTTCCCCGCCCCCGCGCCTTCGCGCCTCACTTCATACCACCAAACAGACCCAATAACTCACTTTTGCGCAGGTGAAGGTCAGCGCTCAAGAATCGTGCCAATGATTTTATCTACCTATTTTATTTGCTTTGCTGAAAGCAAAGTATTTCTAGGTTCAACTCTTTAAAATTAAAGCTTCAATGATCCAGCTTTGTATTTGTCGGGTTTGGCCCAGGCATCGAAGGCAAAACTAAGATAATATGGCAACACACAAATTATTCCAATCAAACAATACAGCAATAAAATAAAATAATCAAATGTTAATGACAGTGAGGGCGGTCACTTAGGGCAGTACTGACTGTCAGGGACAGTGGTCCGTGCACCCACCGCAATAAGGATAGTACTTAATTGTCAGAGACAATGTTCCACATCCAATAACCGGGCAGTACTGACTGTCGAGAGACAGTGGTCCGTGCACCAAGACGCATCCGTTGGAAATGCGTGCCGACTCAACTGTGCGGCTCGTTATAAAGGCGATCGCTAGTGGGAGGGAGAACGATACAATATTTTACTGGGTTGGATATCAAGTCTTTTAAGCCAAATGACAGATACAGCGGATGATTCGTCCGGTGCACGTTCCACTAGCGCCTTCTAGTCGCCGTCTCTCGCAGCTGTTTAACAATGTGGCTGCCGTCACGGCCATTCTGACAAATCACTCGTCCTCGAGTGTATTCAATAGCACTGGTCTGGGTATTTCTTTACAATAGAAAACCCCTACAGTTCAAACATACTGGTCTAAATCGTCGACCACTAAAGTAGGAGAGATCTTACGAAAAAACTGAACATGCTGGTCTAAATCGTCACCCACAAAAGCAGGTGAGATTCCTGCAGCGCACCACAAGATCCTTACTCACAACAAGAGATCTTATTTCGAACATGCTGGTCTAAATCGTCACCCACTAAAGCAGGTGAGATTTCTACAGCGTATCACAGATCGTCACCCACACCAGCAGGAGTGACCTTAATATTTTATTTGCAGAAATGATCATTTCCCATAAAACTAGAAGAGACCATATCAATTGATCAATCCAAAGATTCAATTACAGCTTCGGAATTATCTACACTTAATGTTCGAGAGTCAAGGAATAAAGATTCTTCAGAGTCATTATTTGCACTTATGGTGCGAGAGCTTACCGAAAGAGTTTCCCTTGAATCATCTGCAGTCAATGTACGAGAGCTTACAGAAAGTGTTTCCTCTGAATTATCTGTAGTCAATGTACGAGGGCTTACAGTACGAATTTCCTCTGAATCCGAGGTCATATTATTATTTGCAGGCACAACAGACATGCTGAACTCATCATCTGCCGTCACGGTCCGTTCATTGTCATCACTTTCGTCACTAACTTTCGCAAATTTCTAAATTATCTTCTTGCCCTTTAGGTACTTCCCTTAAATTTTCATGAGCAAATTTATAAATTCTATTAGAACCGTTAATATTTCTTAGTTCATAACGGTCGTTATCTAATACAGCAACTATTTTATAAGGACCCTTAAATTTATTAGCCAACTTAGTTTGATGTCTTTCTTCGCATTTCACGAAATAAAAGGTTTAATCCGCGCTGTTCCCTTATTAAACCGTACAGTGTCGGCATTAGCCACCCTTTGAATGTTTTGTGATGCTGATGAACGAGCCGTTTCAACATTAATTACAGTTGGTTCAGAAGAACTAGGAGCTATTTTAGCTAGGTTAAGTGAGGAACCTTGAATGCCAAACATCAATTCCACAGGCGTAAAACCTGTGGTCCTGGAACGTGTACTATTAAGAGCAAGTTGAATCTCTCCTAGTTCATCCTTCCAAGCACTGTTAGAATTACATTCTATAACAGTAAGAATATTTTTTAAAGTTCGCATAACCCTCTCAACCTGTCCGTTAGCTCTACTAGAGCCGGTTGCTATTAAATGGAGCTCTATTCTATTATCATTACAAAAGTTTTTGAACTCACTGAAATCATAACAACGTCCTCTATCTGCGATAATGCGCTTCGGAGCACCAAATAAGTTTACAGCATTTTTAATTGCTTTTACAGCGTATGAAGAACTTAAGGCCGGAGTATATTCAAGTAGTACAAACTGTGTATTAAAACCGAGCAATATTCTTTTCTATAACTTTTTCCCGAAAGTTTTCCAGTTAGATCCAAATGAATTGTGTGCCAAGGGATTGGGTGTTTTGGAATTGAATGCAACTGCATTTGCTGTGCGCCTGAAGGGCCTTTAGAAGTTTTACATACTACACAGCAATTAATAAACTTTTTTTACAAATTCTGCTTTGTCTTAAGTCTTGTCAAAACCTAAATGTTTTATCTCATTATGAACATGACTAATTAATGACCAAACCAAAGAACGGGGTATAATAGGTAGCCAAATAGAAACTCCTCTACGTTCTATCTTCCTATACAATATTCCGTGTCTTAAATCGTACGTATGGGATATCTCTTCAGGTAACTGGTTATTACGGAATTTAGATATAATTTCAGAAAGTTCCGAATCGCGCTCTTGTTCTACAACCAACCAACCTTTATCTAATTCAAGAAAATTTACTTTACGAGGTTAAGAATAATTTGGGTTTGATAAATTGCGAGACAAGAAATCTGCATGAGCCATCTTTCGACCTTCTTTGTACCAGAGGTGGGTTGGAACAGATAAAATTAGCAACGTGTTTCACCTGTTTCAGTTCCAAGAAAACAACAGTTCCAAAATCCTGTTCCAAAATAACAGCGTGTTCCACTGGAACTAAAGACTCATTGATTGCAACAGATTCAGAAATAGTACCTGGAAGTAGCTTCAGTATCTGCTACTGAAATGAAATAAAAACCACCCTTCCTGTTTTTGCAGGCTTAGGAATGACAGCTTGACTATGCTTCTATTTAAATTTAATGTAATGGTTTTAAAAAATCCCCAATATTAATTATTATTTTCACAAGAGATATTAAAATTAAATAATTTGTTTTTCGAGTTTAATTCGCGACGTATTTGAACGTCACACTGAGACAGTATGGAAATGGCAAAGCCTGTCACAACCTTTTCAGATAATCCCGCGGCCTGGATATTTTCAATCAATTGCCAAAGACGTAAACATGCTTGGACGGGGGTCTCATTACGTAGTAAGTAATTTGAAATTTGAGGATACAAAGTGATCCTGAATCAGCATAGGGCGAGAAAACTGAGCTTTTAAAGTTTCCTGTATATCTTCCCACTAGCTGTCCCCCGCGGCTTCGCTTCCGTTTTACCCGTACAGTTTCCGCCCCGTGGGATTTCCGGGATAAAAACTATCCCATGTTCTTCCTCGGGTCTCAAACTATCTTTGTACAAAATTTCATTCAAATCGGTCCAGCAGTTTCGGAGCCCATCCAAATCAAGCAAACAAACCCCTTTACAATATCAGTGTAGATTCATATTGATTGAGAGGTATCTTGGTCATTCATGGGGCTGCGCGGCCTCGAAGACAATGAGTCAGTGTCATGATAAGATCGACACCTTTCAAATTTTTGCTCTTAATTATGTCTGAATTGGGGTCGTCAGGATCAAACGGTACCAACGCCGTGAAAGGTTGTGGTGCTGCATTGGACCGGGGTAGTAGAGCATCAGTTAATTTTGAAAGAAATGCTTTTTAACTATTTGAGGGTAACGGAATATTTTTCCTGCATATTTTGTGACGAAGTGCCACAGGTGGGCGGAAAATCCGATCCAACTTCTGATGTCGGGTTTGGCCCAGGCATCGAAGGCAAAACTAAGATAATATGGCAACACACAAATTATTCCAATCAAACAATACAGCAATAAAATAAAATAATCAAATGTTAATGACAGTGAGGGCGGTCACTTAGGGCAGTACTGACTGTCAGGGACAGTGGTCCGTGCACCCACCGCAATAAGGATAGTACTTAATTGTCAGAGACAATGTTCCACATCCAATAACCGGGCAGTACTGACTGTCGAGAGACAGTGGTCCGTGCACCAAGACGCATCCGTTGGAAATGCGTGCCGACTCAACTGTGCGGCTCGTTATAAAGGCGATCGCTAGTGGGAGGGAGAACGATACAATATTTTACTGGGTTGGATATCAAGTCTTTTAAGCCAAATGACAGATACAGCGGATGATTCGTCCGGTGCACGTTCCACTAGCGCCTTCTAGTCGCCGTCTCTCGCAGCTGTTTAACAATGTGGCTGCCGTCATATTCACATTTCCAATTCACAATCATTTAATATTAATACTGAGATATTGAATAATAAATATACTTTCCAAGAATATTCTAGCAAAGTGCTTCAGGCAGCATATTCCTACTTATCCATTGTAGTATTAAGTTAAATGTGTTGCTAAGAGCTGGGTTGACCAAACGACTTCAAAGGGTTTTTACGAACTAATGACTTTCCGATCGGAAGTCGGTATCGGAGCAAATGGAATATTTATTTATTTGAGTACCTATTGAAAGCTTTTGTAATGTAACTTCGTTGAATTTAATGTAAGTGTTTCTTTTCTGCTTCGCTTTAACCCCAGTTGTATGTGTCTCCTTGGTTAGCGGACACAAGTGCTACTGGTGAGTGTAAGGTCATGGTTTGATTCTCGGGTTGAGCAAAGTGTGATTGGGTTTTCACATGTAGAGTAATTACAACCAGCGGGGGTGAAGTTCGTTCGTTGAGAGAGGCCATGGTAGAGCGGACAAATTTTTCCTTGAGCCTTGTCTCCCAGTGGGATGACGACAATCTGGTCACTTTTAACGCCACCAAAACTCAGGCGTGTCTTTTTACAGCTAAAAGGAGTCGTTTCGACCAAACTCCTACTTTTCGGGGTATATCTGTTCCTGTGACTGATCGGCTCGAGCTTCTAGGCATGGAGTTGACATCTAGTCTGAACTTGGCGCCACCATTGAGTACAAAGCCAAGACTGCAGCCAAAAAGCTGGGCATCCTGAATAGAGTGAAGCGATACTTCAGGCCTGGACAGCTTTTAACCCTTTACAAAGCACAAGTCCGATCCTGCATGGAGTTTTGCAGCCACCTTTGGGATGGCTCAGCTAAGTACCAGCTTGCCGCGCTTGACTCGGTGGAACGCAGAGCTAAGAGGCTCATCGGCGACGAAAGACTGGTAGATGCCAAGCTTCACAGCTTGGCTCATCGCCGCAAGGTTGCTTGTCGGTCTTCTACAGATTGTACTTCGGTGAGTGTGCCCAAGAACTCTACTACCTCATTCCACCGGCCCCCTTCTACCATCGGACATCCAGACGCACTGCAACTTACCATCCCTACCTTGTTGCTATTCCACGAATTCGCACTAAGCGATTCCAAACGTCTTTTATAAAGCGGACAGCAAAGGAGTGGAATTCTCTGCCTGCGTCTGTGTTTCCGAACGCTTACAACCCTAATCTATTCATAGTTAGAGTAAACAGGCTCAGGCAGGTAGGTGGGACTTTGTCTCTGTCATTTCTGTCCAAGACTAAGGTCAAGAGCAAACCCATCTCAAATAATAAAAATTAAAAAAAAGTTACTCAGTGGTAGCTCGGAGTTTATAGTTGGTGACAGTATCGTAAGGAATCCCTATAATATAAGATTTAGACCTATCTTGGATTACTATAGATTCCTCTCCCTTTTTGCCTTTTTACAAATACTGATGTAAATGCTATGTTTTCATTCTTGGGAAACTGTGGGGATGTGACCAAAATAAAAACGACAAAATATTATATACGAAACAATTTTCGTTTATTTTTGCAAAAAGCATTTGATTACACGCACATATTAGGTAAATACCTAAAGGTTAAAGTCGCACCACGCATCATTATTTTTTTTAAATAATTTAAACAATTTTATAATAGCAATAATAATACATTAATTAATTAATTTAATTATATTTTTTTCTATATATTATCACGTATGGCAATAAACAATATTTACAACTTTACATAAAATAAATTAATAATTATACTCTTAGTAAAATCTCGATAAAACTAGATTAAAAGAATATCAAAATAATAGGATTTGTGATGAACAATTTATTAAAAATCACGACGATGATTTATTATCACAGTATCATAGGATACAACAGACAAATCAGCAAAACGAGTTTCAAACTTCAATAAATCTCTAACTCAGCAAAAAAACTTAAAAAAATATTTGCTAACACCATTGCCATTTGCATCGAAAATTCATTAAATAATATCGATGAGATGCAAAGGTATCTTGAAGAAACTATTCTAAACACTGAACTACTTATTATTATACTTTATGGTTTCTTTAAATTACATAATATTGCTGTTTTTTTATCTAGATCACTGTAACTTCTAGTGGATTTCATCTATTTTGTAAAATAAATACTAATATACTTTTTATAATATCTACATTATAAATCTGACAAACATTGAATTTTATGTACATATTCTCAAAAAATCCACATTGATATTCGCTACAAATCTCTAACACATATTATTTTTCGAAATCACAACAAGCTAACAGGCTTTTAACTAGTGAAAAAAGATCACAACGAAATGAAACAAAATGGACGGATTTTAAAAGAAAAATAGGTGAAGAAAAATTAAAACACAACAGTTTCTTACAAAGATCAGGTTTCACTACATGGTTTCACCAAATATGTACAGTAAAAATGTAATTTCAGAATAACGCAGGATTTTACTTTTTGGAAAAATAACTTTTTTTCAGATTTGATAAATATTGTTAGAAAGTTAGTTGTAATATCTATAGAAGTCACAACCATTTATTATTACTTTTTTTTACAATTACAGCCCGTATGTGCTCTTTTACAATAAATTTTACACATACTATACACACTAAAATTGGCTAAAATATTATGGTTTACTAAATATGTACACCCTAATTTTCACCTAGTATTTTTACATATAATTTGAGCCTATGTTACTTATTCAAAAGGAAGACACATTGAATTTACAATAGCAAATATTTTAATTGTTGTTTGAATAAAACAAAGCATCAATGAGTTTTATCAAATTCAATGTTTTGTTTTTTTCTGTATTTTCGATAAAAATATTTATCTTTTTCAAACCAGTGAAGCTTCACTAGTTCAAAATTAATGGATCAAACTTTGTAGTACAAATACAGTATACGTAAAAATAATTGTATACAGACAAACACAGACCAAAGATTAACGTTTAATTATTTTTTTTTATTATTTTGCTTTCAAAGTAAATTCACTTTCAATCTCAGAGATTTTTTTTTTCTCATTCAAACAACAACCCCTCGACCATTTATGAGAACGCAGAAATACAAGCTAATGTGGTTAATATGGACATTGACACGACAAAAATGAATATTAGATATTCTTGGACGCAAGAGGAAATTAAAAGTGCCCAGTACCGACTTTATCGAAGTTTTAGTTGAAATTGGAAATTATATTCCAAAAATTATATTTTTGAAACATTTTATTTATTTTTGTTACATGAAAAAATTACTTAATAACTGAAAAATATCTGAAGCTTTAAATTGATAAAGTCTAAAGTACTGAAAAGCGGACAGTGCCATTATTAGTCAAATAAGTAATCCATACAACTATAAATATTTAAAACGATGAGTTTTGACACAACACTGACACATCAAATCTAACAGGTTTGTTATTTATCGTAGCACATCAATAATAATTATTTTAAAAATCCTTTTTTTTCTCTCTATTGAAGCGTTATTTGTCCCCATTATAGTATCTTCCTATTTTAATTTAAATAAAATCTTAATTACTAATACTAAGTGACTGATATAACTAGATTAAGATTAAAATTATCTACAAGATTGACTATTATTAAATTTCTAGATTTTGTTCTATACCAAAATTTAATTACGTACCTGGTCTTATTGAATTATTTAAAATAAAACTATTTTTTAATGATTGTTTGATGACTAAATTATTATGTGAACGAATTAAATGAGGGTAAAACTTCAACCAAATAAATTCGTGATAGTAAAATGTATTCTTAAATAAAGTAGCCTGATTGGTGTAAACTAATTTTATTAAAAAAACACGGTATTTATTTATTTTTTAAATATTTTTTTTTAGAAAATGAAAATACGCCATTATTTTTAAAATTTCCACTTTTATCAAAGTAAATAACTAGCTGTTATTTTACCTGCTATTAATACTTTTATATTTATTATACTTAAAGTAACTACTGACTACATCTTTTCAAATAATTTATTTTATTTTACACTATTTGCTAATATTTACAACACTTTGGCCTCATTTAATTAGTGAAATCTTATACTTAGGCCCGTAAATATAAAACAGCCTACGTTATGTAATTTATTAGAAAATGACTTTATTAAAAATGTTGTATTATGGAATGATTCTATCCTACAAAATAATTATGTGGTATATATGTAAAATAAGACGAGAAAAAATGTATCATATAAAGAAAAGAATGACTCCATGATTTAATATTGTGCAAGATAAATTGCAAAATAAAAAATAAAAAAATTTAATAAAATTCAGTGATACTACGTTACAGGTAAAAACTATACTAATTCGATTAAATGTGTTTTTATGAGTTTAATAAATATTTACAACTTGATCCTATTGATATTTTATATGAAGAACTATTTGCAATAAATATTCGTTTTACGAATTACGATTTCAGATAAAATAAAGCATCAGACATTAAAATCTCATCTATACTTGATCGTACGTATTTTATTACGTTGTTACTCAATAAGAGTGGTTTTATTACCTTTATAAATTATAAATTGAAGAGTAAATTATAAACACATATTTTTATCTTGAAATCATCAAACCTAATGCTTTGCAACAAGTAACGATAAATAATTTTAATCACGCATTCAATCAAAAACAATAACGGAAACATGTCCGTTTGTGCTAGAAAAAGACTGCTCCTAAACCCGAAACATTTTCAAAAGTAGAAAAATAACATCTTTGGTTCAGAATTGGTAGTTATAATTATCAAAACTATTTTAATTACAAATATCTACCTATCTCATATTTGCAAGAATGAATCTATAAACTGCCTTTGATGTGTATTATTCTAAAACTCTAAATAACTGGAAATTTATTGATTCACTTTTGCAAAAAAATACATAAATTACTTCTAAATACGACACGTACGTATATTTTCTATACAAAGTATTTTATAACCTGACGATTCTAAATAAATCACATCAACTTTGAGAATAAGTACACGTATGTCCTTAAATATTTCGTTGAGACATCACTAGGCCTCTCAAACCGCTGTCACTTCGCACTTTGGCGATATTCAAAGCGATGCTAAATCTGAAGTTCTTCTGGAAGGGACTGGTACCCTCAGTTGAGCTGAACCTCGCCTATCTAACCTTTCCAGAGCATCAAGGTCTGAAGCACTTCTCCTACAGAAACTACAGAACGCACACGCTAATGTGTTCTTGAACGCATTACGAAAGTCTCTATTAAAATACGCGTAAATTATTGGATTTAACGCGGAGTTGAAGTAACCAGTCCAGAACATGATCACTGTCACAACTTCGGGACAACTGCACGAGTCACACAATGATGTGGATACGTAGAACAGGAAAAATGGGAGCCAGCAGAGGATGAAAGCACCCATGATGATGCCGAGAGTTCTGGCTGCTTTATGCTCCCTTTTCATTTTTAGGATATTTCTGTCCTTGGTTGGCGTCGTCGCGTTTATGTGTAGGGCGCCATTTTTATCGCCTACTTCACGAGAAGGCCTGTGCATAAGCATAGCGTTGCCAGCTCGAGCATGTAAATTCTTCTCTTGTCGATTCGCCTCTCTAAATATAGCATAGTACGTGAACAACATTATGGTACATGGTATCCAGAATGAGATGGAACTGGATATAACTGCGTAAGGTTTGTTGACTATAAACTCACACTCGTTTTCTGTCACTTTTTTCAAGTGAGCACTAGTTGTGTACCAGCCCATAAAAATAGGTACGTATGATATTGTGATTGGACTTAACCATGTTGCTGCTAACATGACGTATGCCATCTGAAAATAAAAATAAAAAAAATTATATCTTGTTACAATCTAAGGACGAAGAAAAATTCTTAAGACACTTTAAAGTGCTATTTTTAATGTAAATTACCAACTTCAACAAAAGCAACTGATATGTGCTGGTATTAATCAAAGAAAAACCAAACACTTGATTGAAAATCCAATCGTTATCAATATGGTTGCTAATATTAAATTTGTTCTCTAAAATTAGAGTTCATTAATACCAATAATTATGCAGTAATTATTCATTCATATTTGCCGATTGATTCTTCATTAGTCAAGTATTTAATATTCATATCATGCATTATTATTATTTATGTCTGTATTCCTACGAATGCTTTTAGCTTAACAAACGTTTTCAGTAAGGCCATCGAGATGCACAGGTCATTGTTCCATTAATCGATGTTCTAAATAATTAAAAAATTAATGGACCAAATGAAATTGTAAATAAAGCATTTAATTTAAGGGATACTGATTTAGACAAGAATTAGATGTGTCTGAATTGCGAGCAGTAGTAAAAAGCATAATATTGATTTTAGTATTGAAACATTTGAAAGAGACATAAAGTAGATATTAAAACCTCGGGATATGCTCGAGATTGGGATCTTTTAATGCCGAGCGTTGGAGTTTCAACTGTGCCATTACATTTGGAACTGAGATTTCTCGGCCCAGTGTTACAACTAAGGTTTTTTTTCACACAACGGCCCACAAAAAACCAAACAGCACAAGTCACAGTAGCAAGCAGTGATCGTGTTCATTATGTCACAGAATTGTAAAATTGTTTAAATATTTTTTCTTAACAATCAACCGACATATCGACAATGATTGAATTTAGGTGGAATTTATTGAACACAAAACGATTTTTTTTTTCACAATATATCGAGAAATCATAATCTAATAAAGCTTTACTACAATCTAACGGAGTCTCCAATTTGCCGGTGATACATACAAAGCAAAAAAAAATCAGAACCAACCTTCTTTGTCATCTTAATAGGATACTTCAACGGCTTCACAATAGCATAATATCTGTCAACTGATATGCAACACAGATGTAAAATCGACGTCGAAGTGAAGTAAACATCAGAGGAATTCCACAGGTCACAGATGGTGGGTCCGAAAAGCCAGCTGTTGTAGAACTGGACGCTGAAGTTGAACGGCATGACCACCATAGCTACGAGGATGTCGGCGAACGCAAGGGAGACAACGAAGTAGTTGGTGATGACTCGGAGTTTCCTGTAGACAAAAATGTGGTATTAATTTTTGAAAAAAAAAATAAATGCAGCTTCATTAATATTTGTGATTTGATTAGTAGAATTCAACCTCTACCGTCATTTCTACTGTCGCAAATGCAAATCTATCAGTAAGATACATCACGTGAAGTAAAAATATTGCTGTAATACATTTACTTCCTGTTTTTAATAATGCACATAACCGGATCGAGCAGTTTTTAAGTAAGCATAAATATTTGTGACTGAAATAATTACATTTCAGACGAAGAAACTAGACATGTTAAATGCAATATTCTGCAAAAAATCGGCTTTAACGGTGTGCGTAATTTTCTTTTTAATTCAATTTTTAATGCGATTACCGCGCCTCCTTTTTGTGATACCTCCGGGTTAAGAGAGGACCGATCCTTCTACCTATACTCAGAAGAGTCATAAGAAGCAAATAAAGGTAATGCAGCTGCTGCCTTTTCTTAACATGATGACATAATCCCTTCTTATGGGACCCATGGGAAGGTCAACCAATTATTGGTGAATTTAGTGTTATTTAATTTATTTTTTACTAGATTTCTCCCGCGGCTTTACTAACTTTATAGAAACTTAAAGACCTTTACCAGGAGCTCAATAATATCTGTATCAAAATTGGTTTGGTGATTGAGGCTTGAAAGCCAAATTAAATAAAAAAACGAAAGTGATTTCTTTTCTAAATCACTTTTGCATTTTTATATTATATGGGATCAGGACGTGGTAGGCGCCAGACAAACTTGTAATTATAGTACATTGACCTTTCCGTAATATCCTTTCGTAGATACCGGAACAACAAATTAATATGAAATAAATTGTTTATTTAGGACAAGATAAGATCTACTGTGTTGGAAACATTTCTGAATACTGTTTTACATAGCTAGAGAACGTAAACGATCATGATAGATGTCAATGCAGGACAGCTTTATGTCTGTATTTGTTTTTGATATGCCTCACCGATGAAAATTTGAAAACATTTCAAAAATTATTTAATGTATGCGGGTCAATGACCGTTATTGCACATTTATCTGGCGCCTAAAATACGGTCGATGCCAACACACATAATCGTACATTTTTAAGTCAATGGATTCTCGAACTTGAAATTGCGTTCTCTTTTAATTATCTAGGTCAAAAACATCGACACACAGCTTAGACGCAAAAATCTTGATTAACTTTTGAATTTTACGAACCATATTCTTTCAACTTCAGACTTTCGGAGTAGCCAAGATATAAATTGAAAAAATAACCCAAATGCTAAAAGATATCTTTCTTCGAAAGCCTTGGGTCAAATGTCCGAGAATAATAAAGTCATTTGTCCAACCATTCCTGCGACTTTTACTTTATCAGAATAAACTGATGTCGAGGAGAAAAAGGCTAGAGAACTTTTGATTGCTTGGACGAAAGTTCTAACAGGCCCCGTTCACACTAGCGACGCGGGAGGCATTTTAAGGGTTATATTACGTTGGCAGTTTTTGGAACTTACTCCCGAAAGTAGGTATTTGTTATAATATTTTATGAGCTGATTCAAGGAGTTTAGATACTTTGTCCAGTAAATTCAAATTTATTTATTGTTTTTCAGAGATGGAAAAGAGATAGAGATATTATAAGGTATTATAAGATATTGTACGCCCGATAGTTATCAGGCGTATAATATCTTAAAATCATACAGAATCTATTTTATATTTAATTATATAATCTATACATTAGAGGCCACATTGTCGAAATATCAAACTACAAAGAATCTCATGACATATCGACAAAGTTATCAATACCATACTTTTTTTGACGTTTCGAAAGTTGCTTTCGCTACGCTATCGCTGACAAAATGTAACTTGTCTAGAGCCTCTGGTTTTTTCTTAAATATTTTGTTTTAGGGACTTTTAGTCCTTGAACATGTCAGCTCCAAAACCCTGAATGCATTTTCTGCATACACAGTAATTGTTTAGTGTCTATGTAGATAATATCTATACTAATATTATAAAGCTGAAGTGTTTGAACGCCCATTTATCGAGAACGTCAAGCTACGACCAATAGGACCGGAGCATTCATGAAAAATGTGGCGCATACGTAGTTGCGCGGGTCAGCTAGTCTGTTTATTGATTTGTCATGCTTCAGCAGTTACAAGAGAATGCAACATTCATCAAATGTATCTTCATTAAAAGTTATTAAATTAACTTCGAAAACTTCTTAATAATTTGCGAATTCGAGCCACGTCTCCATTATGAGATGACCCCACTTTGGTAAAGACTTGAACAGTAACTTAATTATACTTTGATGGTACAATTATTATGCCTAACAGACAGTTATCCTTAAATTAGACTTGTTAACTTAATTAGCAAAACTTTCGTTTAATACAGGAATGTTAAAATATTCTTTGAATTAAAGATGGAATTAGGCTGGCCGTCTTAATTTTTCAGGTCAATGGGTAGCAATTATCTTAAAGAACTTGTGCGGTTCAGATTTTTTGTCATTACCTACGTTGGGCGTCGGCTTGAATAAAATTTATTTTAGGATCTGCAATAAAGATTCTGAAAAAACTCCATGATTCAATTTTATAGTTGAAATCATCTTTATTTTCTAAATAATTTAGTTTCAGAATAAAAAATAATAATAATGAAAGGGTTTGCTAAAATTAGAATCATAACCCAAGCATACATTAATTCGTGGTGGACGCCGCGGGCGTCGGGGGCCACCTGGTGACCTCCGGCCACCGTAGGCGCGGGCCTGTGGACGGCGAGCTATGGGTGGCTCGCCGTCCGTCCATCTAGACAGGCCGTGTCGACGGCGCGTTAGTGTTCCACGCGCGCCTCAAAGAGAGTCAGCAACACAGAGGGGCCCGAAAGGGCCGACGCCTGCCGGAGTCGCGGGATTATTCGCAAGAGACACCGTGGCTCCGGAACACAAAGGGCAATGAAGGAACATGGTTGGGTTTTAGTCAGTAGAAGTCTGACACTCCCTCCCGCTACACCCAGAGCGGGAGGAGTCATTGGATGATTTCCCATCCCTAAAAAAAAAAAAAAAGCATACATTAATTAAGTATCGATTATTAAAACAATTATATTTTGTTACCTCGTTAACGTTGCGTTAATATTAAAGTTTGATTCTATAAAGAATTGAGGAGCTTGTGGCTAAACATTAACAGCCGCACAAGTCGATCTACCAGGTGAAGCAACGCTTGCCAAGGTTGGTCTGTGGATGGGTGACCATCATAACATACCGAGTTTCCTCCGTGCCTCGGAAAGCACGTTAAGCCATTGGTCCTGGCTGTCTTTTATATATCTTTGGCAGTCGTTACGGATAGTCAGAAGCCAGTAAATCTGACTCCAGTCTTGCCAAAAATTACCGTGTTACCCGGTTAACGGGTTGTGGCGGTCAGGTTGGCAGCCGCTCCACGTAGAATATTCAGCTAAATCTAGTTTGACTTGAAGCCCCAATACAGTTTAGGCTAGGCAATTGATGATTCTATAAAGAATTGGCAACTTATACAACGTTTAACAGTATAAACGCAATATCTGAAATGGTGTTATTGTACTCATCATAACGCACAACTTTGACTCAGGTGCCAACCTAGAAATCGCAAAAAAAACATTGACTGCCCCATAAAATGTGGGTTCAATTCGATTATACGCACAGCGGATTTTTTCAGGTATTATTCTGTAACACATTGTTTACTAAATATGAAGTATTTTTACCAATCGTTAAGTGAATTGTAAGCACCGCTGTTGTCAAAGTAAAAGCTCATAAAATATCTGTTATGTTATGCCTGTATGGATCAATCTTTTTCTTCTTGTTTCAGTCCCATAAAACAATGTCTTGTGAGTTATGTTGCTTTTTACAGCACTTAAAAGTAACTTTAGTACCCAAAATAGATTTTATTACCAAACATTTTGTCTAGAGTTTTTATTTTTCTTGTTGCAAATTGATAGACACTAGTAAAATGTAAAACAATAGAAGCAAAGTTTGCTTTGAATGATAAAAAACACTATCAGTGATCAAATTAACAATAAAGCAGTATGTTAACTCCAGCTAATACCAATACCTTTACAGGAAAAGATTAATATACTAGGAATATTATTAGTGTTCGGATTCAAAAAGCAATCTTTGGATTCGAAGACTACCAGCGGATTTCACCAATGAAACTGATCACGATCAATACATCTAAACTGTGTTCAAGAGTTATTGTCAGTGTCAATTTTCCGTAGAAAATAATTACATTGGCAGCTCGTAAACTGATCTCGTTCAGTTTAATTGAAGAAGTCCGCCCTAAGGGACCGTCTCCACGAGCGAGAGAATTCGGCGTGTTGACGTTTTTTCATACATCAAATCGCCGCGATAATATCGCCGTGTGGAGACACGTTCATAGAGTTGTTATAGAAATACGTGGCTTGGACGATAATATCGCCGCGATTCTCTCGCTCGTGGAGATGGCCCCTAAGAATGGTCCTACAGGAGATGATTTATTTTTTATAATGATGTTTTAAAATCCATCATCATCAAGACTTGTAGCAGTTGCAACGAATCCTTATAAACTAAAACAAAGGATGCATTCTACAACACGTATCAACCAACCTGTATTTCAACCTCATTTATAGTCCTAATTACAACTAAAATACAACTATTCTATTCCTGTTATTTTTTATACACTTATATTCTATTACACGCTGTATAAGACGTACCTGTGCCTCATAACACTGACGATGACAAGCATATTGCCGAGCACCGCCATGATGACGATGAGCAGCAACACCGACATCCTCAGCTTGAAGAAGATGCTCTGCGTCAGGTCATCGTCCTCAGCCCCCGCGACAGTGCCATTGACAGTCGCGTTGACCGTCGCGTTCAGTGCCGCGTGGTGGGTTAAATTTTCGAAAGCCATATGGGGTGGCCTGCGGAATAAAATACATTTATTAATTATTTTTAAGATGGACTGCATGGTTGGCGCAGTGGAGCGATTGGCTGCTGCTTACAGATAGTTTTTCTGTGTCTGGCTGTTGGTTTCTGTGAGTGTAATGCTTGTAAACGCACCCACGGTACAGGAGAAATTCCTAGTGGCGGGCAACATTTTAAACGTTTGTTTTAATACTATATTTTGCTTGCGGCTACATCCGCGGTCTTCCTTACCTCAACCATCCATCTCTGAACTAAAATTAAAAATCAGTTCAGTGATTTTGGCGTGGAAGCGTAAAACAAACAAACTCATTTTTGGTGAATTGAGAGATTCAAATCAGGTTCTGAGTAGAGCATTAGCCGATATTCCGGTAAGTAGTTGCGAAGAAGGGGCGAAACAATCCTGAGATCTAACGAAAAAACTAACTCGCACTATTCAAAACACTAAATTGAGTGAAATAATGAAAGACGGTATAGGCTTGATAGTTTAAGATAAAAAGTAACTTATTAATGTTATTATTAGCCCATGGTTCTCCTAATGTTAATTGGCCCGAGCTACTTTTCCACATATCTACGAAAATTTCTCTTATCTTTGAGTAGGCAGTGTAGACACCCATAAAATTAAGTTAGAAAGCTATAAAAGCATGAAACAAGTCCCCGACATCATTTAACTAAAATATCTTTTTAGTATCCAAATCTCAAAATCTGTGATGAAGAAGAAGAAATTTAAGCTCTAGACAATTAGAGCTAAAATTTCTTCTTCTTCATCACATTCAAAAAGAAAATAAGAACCTCAATTAGTTTCATTAAGCGATTGGATTTTCTTACATTAAAATGTTTCTTAAAATAACTTGGTTTGTGCAAGTTACGAAACATGACATGACATGTTGTTCTGTTCTTTTGAGGAACGTTTCATTCAGATGAATGTTTGAAAAGAATTTATTCGAGAAAGCTTGAATGGTAAAAGGTAAATCTTTTTGTGAATAAATATTGGGAACATCATATTTGAATGATTGTTAATGGTTAAAACAACCCGCAATCATGAACATCATTCTAATACACGCTTTAAAAAAAAAGATCATATTGATATAATTAATAGTAGCATTGTAAGTAATAAAGAGACCAGAAATATAAATTTAGTTTTACACGCTACATAATCGATATGTGTTTAAAAAAAATACAGATGACTGAAGGAAGTAAAACTGAACAAAGTGGAATGCCCAAACCTACTTATATATTCGGTACAGTAAAGAAACCATAGCAGACATCCCAAACATACGCAAAAAAACAAAGTGGAATTGCCTGCTGAAGCATGACTGTATTTCCTGATAACTACAACCTAGGGTCTCTAAGTCAAAAGTGAATAGGTTACTACTAGGCAAGCGTGCTCTAAGATCAAGTACAGATTCATTTTGTAAAAAAAAGACAGTGATCTAGAATTTATCAATAAATAAAATCAACTTTACGATTTAGAAGAAATATGATAATACAATAAAACGTTCAGCAACTTTACATAATCCGGTGAATACACATGTGAAAAATACACATGGGAAAAGTATTATCAAACAAATTGAAATATTCTTTTCCTCCCAAATATATTCTATTGTAAATTCGCTACGTTTCGAAGCTAAGACTTCCTTTGATCTCAAAATTTATGACTCTAGGCAGACTCATAAATTCTAGGATCGATATGCGAGCTGAATTATTTCAGCCTAATTTTTTTAGATGTAAGGAGAGAACCTCTATTTTTTCACCATCAAAAAGGTTCTATAGACCACACTTACTCTTATAATAATAGTACTTTGCGCATATTTTAAGGTGACCATGCTATAATCGTCATTGGCATGACATACGCTTCATAGTTCGTTTACATGTGTATCTCGCAAACTACATTCAACACAGGTGCTGATTAAGGTGGTTAGGTTTTTTTTTTAAGGGACAAGCCCGCCACACATTCCCAACCACTGCAACTCCTGAAAGCCAGAATCAACAGTGGCGACCACCAGAAAAACGCCAAGTTAATGAAACCCGACGAGTCCCGGAGAAACGATTCAACTGTCTTGGATCCCGCAACGAAATTAATCAGAAGAGTACAGCGGAGGAGTAGGAAAAATAAATATAATTTCCAGGTGGTTAGGTTACTGCGTGTCAAGGAAAAATATTCAAATTTATATATTCTGGTGGACACAGTTCAGTAACAATAAAATTGTAAGATGTACACTAGCCGATGCGAGAGACAGAGGAATATAAAGAACGCTATTTGCTCAATAGCAGACTAGGCCTGGATAAAAAAGCTTGGAGAAATACTTTATTATTTAGATTTAATACGCCTAAATCGCGTTCCTCGCAAAATAAAAAAGCACAAGGAAGATAAGTAAGCAAAATTAACGAAGAAATTAAAAATGATGACGAAATACAAACTGAATATTTGCGTGGCTGCTCATTATTTACTCGCAAAATCTTCGCTTTTTTTAGACTAAAGTGGGGAATTATGAGTTGTTATTTAGTCGAAAAGTGAAAAGCTAGATTATAAATAATAAGAAACCGGAGATTTCTTAAGTTAACAACGATGTTTTCTTAGGTTTTATGATTCATTCTTTTGTAAAGTTATTTTCTTTCTTTGCCAGAGTCTGTGTTTCCTGGTAGCTACAACCTGGGAGTCTTTAAGTCAAGAATCGCTTACTTCTTGACTAGCGTGTTCCATCTTCGACCGCATCATCGCTTACCATCAGGTAAGATAATTATCAAACAAGTGTCTATCAGTATTATAAAAAAGACACGCCAGGAGCCATCAAAGTTAGGCTAAGAACTCATGGAGCGATTTTCACCCGCGACCGCCGCGGTGGTGGAACTGTGGTTTTATTTCTAAACTCACGAGACCGGTTATTTGCGTGGTTACGCAGCCGTCGCGGTTGCGATCATCGCCCGCAGACGTGGCGGGCGATGACCGCAAGACGGGGCGGTTGCAAGACGGGCAGTAAAACGATCAGTTGAGATCCAGACCACCATGGACCAAAGTAATTAGTAGTTCGGTTTTAATATCCATTTTTTATAATGTTTGTTTAATTTAATTCTAAACATGCACAAACATGTCATTATGCCACAAGTCACTGGTGCAAAATAGCATTGGATTTCTCATGATTTCTGTACCCATTGCCCCCCGCTGGCCACCGCGGTCGCCCGCCAACCGATCGCAGAGCGCGCGGGCGCCACCCGCCTAGGCTGCGGGTAACCGCGGCCTGCGCGAGTCTACTAGTTGCCCGCCGGTGCAGCGGGAACCGCAAACAACCGCGCACACCGCGGGCGTAAATCGCGTCGTGAGTTGTGCTTTAATTTTTAATATATATATCTGCTTTCTACAGAAGCTGCGGGCCCGCAACCGCAGCGGACGCGGGTGAAAATCGCTCCGTGAGTTCTTAGCCTTAGCACACAGGTTTATTTAGTGACAAATCTTTTGTTGCTAGCTAAAACTACACATGAGACATTAGCTGAATAATATAATACTTCTTCAGCGTTTACAAAATCTACCATTACAGGACACCATTTGTCATCCTTACCTTTATCTCGCTCGTTTTATCTCCGTTTCACTGACAATCCGGCCGCGTACCTTACACGCGGTGTATTCCACTGCCTCTTTATCTTCGCACATTATTACAACTCCTTTATAAACTTTCTAATATAACACATTTCAGTGAAATACTCTCGTTCATTTTCTTTTTCACCGCCTCGTCTCGGAACTTTTGAAGCGAAATTTCATTACGCATCTTCGATTGTTCTCAGTTCTTCATTTTCTAAAAGGGTTTCGTTCCGATCAGGTCATCGTTGTTCTGAAACAATGGAGAGGTGTTTTAATAAAATTAAAAAACTAAGTGGAACCCAGATTAACCCTTTTAAAAAGAATCTGTAACACTCATATAATATTTTCTCTACACAAATCTCAAAGAGTTTTTCATTTGTTGAGTTATTGCATGTATATTCGTCTAAACCATTCAAAAATTTTCTATTTAAGTATTTAATATTTAATTTAATTTAGGATAAGGGGATAATAAATAAATTCAGGAAAACAGATGAAAATGATATATAGTGTGTAAACGTATTTCCTCACGAAAATTTTATTTAAGTTGAACTTTAAAAAGTAAGTATAACAATAAGAGTTTAAAGTTATATAACATCAAAAGGACCGAACTGTGTTTTGACACTTAACAACATTCGAATTTCATTTCCAATACATTTCAATAACATTGAAAACGGCTCATGATAACTGATAGGACTATTTATTTAAACAACTCCATTGAAATTTAAAACATTTATTGTTCTTCACATTCGCACTTTTCGGTCGACTGACAATATAAACAGTATATTTTAGTTCTGGATATTAATTTTATGAAAATATTATATTGGGATGAATAATTTAATAAAGTTGAATGAGTTTTAAACTAATATTTATGTAATACTTTACACGCTCCATTTATCTATCCGTTCATTCATGAAGTACTCGAAAAGTTTGAATGTAAAATTGATAGATTTGTTTCGGAGTTACTTCTCAGGCTAGTCAATGAGCAAGGAAATACTGGCTTTATCAACATAGTAATAAATAATTAAAAAAAGTGACGTATAAAAGTGTACATTAATGTCTTATAATAAGTTATGGTATGCGGAACAAAGAGTATAGTCCCGGATACTTCCTTTTGTGTCCAGTGTGGGCCACTGCCTGATAGTTGATTATCGGACTGCTGTATTTATGTTACAATTGCACGTTAAACTCTGATACCACGATGCCGGATTCTGTCGTAGTAATTCGCTGCTTGTCGGATATAATGGTGTGGCGGTTATTTTGGTTGCGATGTAGATTCGTTTCGTTAGTTTTTCTCTTGTAGCAGCATTGATGCTGCTACATGTTCCTTTATCAACATAATTATATATTTTCAAAATAAATATATATTATCGTTTAGTGGGAAATAAATCAGAAAGCTTTCATTTGCGTTCCGTTAACTGACTCAGGTTCTGGTATAACATAGCGCAGCTGAATACAATTTTTTATTCTCTAGTAGTCTGGCTAATGATGCCCTTTCATGATAAAAGAAAACATCAAAATCGTAGTCTTATAGGTTCTGATTTTTAGATAGAGAAGGAAACCGATTTCAAAATAAATAACCTACAAATTTTCAACAAAGCACGTGCACCGCAAACTATATACTATAACTACCAGAAGCTACACTGTCCCAACAATATTATACTCTCGTATATTATATTCTGCACCAAATGTTTCGTAGTACCCATTAATTTTATATTTTACAAGCTACGCTCCCGTTTCGTACGAGAGCTTAAACGAAACTATATTGCCAGTTTAGCGAAGCACAATGTCATCAAATTCGAGTAGAATATGGCCAGTTTCTGAAGCATCTGGCGTTGGAATTTTGGGTAGTATAGAATAAAGGTGCGGGTCTATTAAAGCGGTGCGGTGAAACGAAGAAAATAAGTTAATCAATAGAATTGCATAAAACTCCGCACCATGTGAATCATTGAAAATTTTGTGCAAATCCATTGGTTTATATTTTTCTGTTTCTCCGCTCCGCTGCCTCGCTCTGCTAAATTGGACAGGAAGCCTAAGGAAAATTATTTGAATTTCTCATATTTATTAAACAGTAATCAATTTGGTTTCAAGTTGTGATATAAGTGATGTTTTATCTAAGATCGTTAGTTATGCTTTTATCATTACCGTCTTAATATTAAATTAAATAAATGCTGGCGCTTTAGTTTTATATTTTTTGTACCAATCATATGCAAGCACCTTTTACGTAGATATTAGTTCTTGTGATACATTAGTGTTTTAAATTCATTTGTCTTAAGCCTTTAGGATTTATCAATAGCCAAAAACCTTGTTTTTACATAGTTATAGTTTTTATATAAACTATAATAATAATTTGTAAAGAGAGATACAATCCGCAAGGCAGTTTTGTGGCGAACTGTTGGGCAGTAGCGACCCCACGAACCTTATCTCCCGGGAGAAGTCTTGTTCCTCATCTCCGGCTTGCCTTTATTGGGTGGCCAGAGTGAAAACTGACGAGGAACAGAGCTCCCACCTCTTTCTTGCCTTAATTGGCCTGTCTAAGTGGAGATTCGCTAGAGCACACGTGCTCGGGAGAAGGATGTATAATCCAGTAAGGTGCTGGTAGGGATCTTGACCGCACTTCCGGGATAGTCCTGATAGCCGTGGAATACCTCTCCACTCCTCTAGCACCTCAGGCTATGTTGCCTCCTTGGCGCTACGTCACTTTGTGCTAGCGACCGTTTTCGGTTCGATTTCTAAGTACCTAAATATGATCCATCCTAAATATGAGCAGCTGGATCAAGGGCTTGATCCAGAAAGCAGTACTCCTGGACACGGCGCGTATTGTTAGCAGGTTCTTCTCTCGGGAGCCCTAACCACCTGTAGCCCACCGGTATCGGGAACAGGGTCCAAACCCTGTTCCTGTTATTTTTTATATTTCAAATGTTTTTTTTTTATAAATATTTAAAAATGAAAACTATATAGCTATAAAAATAAATAAATACAATAGATACAATAAAACCGCAGTAGAACACAAAATATAAAACGACTCACGAAAACGTGTTCTTCTCGCCAAAAATTCAATACCGTCAGACGAAAAAGTATAATCTAAGTATTTAACTTATCTAAGCCAAGTGATTTATAACTTAATCTCCTGATGGTACACGATACTGCGCTAGACGTTTGTTCTTTATTGCCTAATTTAGCTTGAAAAAAACTTGAATAACACCATTTCATAGAAAACGATAAATTGCTAAGAGTTTTTACGTTTATTCGTAGGAATTGGCGAGGAAGACAGGGGTTTACATTTTAATTTTTAGCAACAGATTTGATATAGGCCTCTTTAGAATAAATTGCTGAAATAACCAGTCAATGCAATTTTTTTTTTTTTAAACTTATTTGAATACTGTTATTCGTTTTTAAATGTGAATGTAAATTTGGATAATGAAAATAATCATGAGTCTTATATGGTCTGAATTAAAAATGATAGTTGACGTCGGCGTAACACTTTTATTTCCACCTTTCTGTCCTATCACAGTCATGCTACCACTTATTTCCTTCTCTTTCATATTACTCACAATCCATCCACATTTTCTTTGACCTCTCCATCCATCCACATAATTCTTCAACAGGAAAACTAATGTGTTTTATTTTTTTTGCAGAAGCGCTTTCTGGGTTTTATTTTGAATAAAATTACTAGACTAATATTTAACTCAAATACTATTATTTAGTGAATTGATTTGAGCGTCTTAAACATAGCATATAATCAAAGTTATGATTTAGTATAAAAGAAGAAACAATTTCCTACAACATGTCAGAGGCAGACACAGGATGTTCTATTTATAGATTGAGTTTTCATACAATATTTAATGAATAGTTTGGAAAAAATTATATTCATCATCACTACAAAGCCAAGAAAGAATTTAATCAACAATAGTTGATCAAGGGATGGAAAAGTCAACATAATAATATCTCTCAGATATTATGCAAGACAAACAAAAAGCCGCGTCAACGAAACTCAACAACAATATAACAGCAATTTATTAAACGACGGTCCACTCAGAAACAAGAAAAAAAACTTCAGTAATAATCTACAGAGAATAATTGAACTTCTCAACAACAACTTTCGGGGCAAAATTTCATAACTTGCGTTAAACTGCTAAAGAGCAAATTCCCTTGCAAAGGTTATACACGTATGCCATTTTGGTAACCACACCCTAGGGGACTATAATAGCTAGTCTGCTAAACGCCTATTTTAGTACAAGGACGGGCCAATCATCTATTATGGAAAATAAACATGCACCCCCTTCGTCAGATTTATTTTAGAGTTCGTTTACAAAGCTCTCAGGGTTAGGTTGACCAAATATCAAAGCCTAATAGATTTTGGAAGCATTGACCCTGATTAGGTCATTTACTGGCCAGGACTATGAAAGATGATTTAAAAAAAATCTGTTAAGCTTTTTCAGGAACGTAGTTACAGTGGAGTTTGTTCATCGTTTTGTTAACCATACAACAACTACACTGCTTACTTGTTTATTTAGTATTTACTCGATCGCAAAATATAGCGCACGATGGTGAATTTACACATAATATATATTTTGACATAATTTTTATAATAAATTTATTTTTCAATTTCACAAGGACCTTTTCACAAGGATTTGACCAACGCCAGATAGCATTATCGGAGGAATAATTTTGAATTTTTGACAGTTCTTCCATACAAAAACTGTCAAACGTTAAATTTATTCCACGAATTAGAGTTATCTGGCGTTGGTCAAATCCAGCCTTAGTAAAATAAATGTTTATTCGAGTACTTATAAAATAAATAGTAACGCATTCTGTACCGATAGCAAATAATTTGTTTTTGTATATTTTTCTATTGTATTGTAATAAATAAATGTTTCATCTATGTATAATTTGCTATATGTATATTGATCAAAAGTATTTCAATATAATCCTCCAAGTCCTCGGGTATACCTTTCTAATTAAATTTCAGTAAGATCAGTTTACCGGAAAAACGTGACTCATAAGCAGACCAAGTTACTTTCGGATTTATAATACTGTAGATATGAATATAGGATAAATTAAAATACAATGAAAAAAACGACATACATAAAATGACTAAAATAAGACGTTTTCAGGCTGACGAGCCCGCAAGTAAGTGATAACAACATGATGACATGACATATAGAACAAATGGGCCCTAAATGTCAACAGATGAGAACGTTACGGATTGAGTAACTACAATATTCTGCGAAAACAAATTTTGATGTGTACAGGAAAAGTCGTTCGTTTTTTTTCTGTCTAGAATTCTAAGTGAGTACGCAGTCATGCAAAATGTTTTTATATCAAAGCGCATACCAAAAAAAAAGATACAAGTTGGGAAGACATGCGTCACATTCGCCCTAATCGACCATCGCTCAGCATAATGCTGGGACTCATGTGCGAAACAGAGCCACAGCGCTGGTTCATCATTTAAACATGACGCTATGCTAGTGTTATCCAAAGGGTTAGGCAGAGGCGTACGTTTAGTACACCTGTTTTTACCCAAACACGGTGAAGCAAAAGGGTTATGATTTTGCCCGGTATGTATGTATAATTGATTATTATGTATTTCATGCCAGTTATTATAGTATTGCTATTAAATTCCAATTTCGATCTGCCACAGATAAATATTCGATGGAAAACTCAATTTTACTTAGCTCCACTTTAGAATCGAGTCCTAAAGATCTATATAAGTGACATTCTGTTCGCGGCAGTGTAGTGATGGCGATTGTCAAAACGTCAAAAATGTATGGAATTGTCGAACGCTGTCGAAATGTCTCGCCACATATTTTGGCATTTCAATAATCGAATTCGATGACAGTTTTTACTAATGCTAGATCAATCAAAAGGTACTACTACGAAAATATTACAATATAATTCATTAAGCCAGAATTCTATACTTTACCAAGACTGCAGTAATTTCCAATCATGTTTCAAAAGTACTACGTTAAAGTAAAACTAACTAGCTAATACTGTATTTAGCACAGACAATACAGGCGTTATGTGGGTGCTAGCCGGTATAGGAACTGTACAATATAGAACAAAACATTACTGACAGGAAAAGCCTATTTAAACTTGTGCCACAGGTCACCAGCTGGTTTGAGATATAAATACGTAGGTACTGGAAGTGATTTGAGTGTTCTGCTCGAGGTTTTGGTATATCGGTATGGCTTTGACTCAAATTGAAAACCATTCTGATAGCCAATTCTAGGTACTATATAAGAAGCCATTATTTGTTTTAAGTAAATTACATAATACTAAACTATTTCCTAAGTTAACTCAAGAGCCCCGGGTGGGTTAAGACCTCCTCCAAGGATGCCCAAATTTCCCTATTTTGAGCAGTTTGGTACCAATTTGGGCCTGCATTTTTTTTTAATTTTTCCTTCCTATCGTGTAAGCGGTTTCCCTCTTCCTCTTTTTCTTGTGGGCCTTCTAATTTTGAGGGTCCATCTCTGGTCCGTGAGCCACGCTACGTATCCTGCCCATTTCCACTTCAGCTTCTGGGCATAGCTCAAGGCATTATAACGTCTTTTTAAAAATACGTGAATACAAATTAGAATTTAACCAAAAAAACAATCTGCTCACAAAATAATGAAAACAATATACAGTCACATCTAGCAATTCTGATTCCATCACTATGCCCGCGCGCCGGACACAGCGTAATATTTAATTTCCTCTAATATTTCGACCAATCGAAACTTACTGTTAAACGGCGGGAAAACCATAAAAACACGGCCATTTTGAGTGGCATGTGTGTTATTATAATGATTTATGGTCACCGTAAAATATTGTGGGTTGATAAGCGACCCAGATTGGAGACTATTAATATTTGTGTCGTCAAATATTAGGCGCCTTTGAAGTTAATTTGGGATATATTTTATAGCTACCTGGTTTAATATTGTACCGGACTGCAAATCTAGTTTGTATTTATGAAATTAGTTGTAATTCCAATTGGTTACAACTGTCTCCTTCTTACGGTTCTTGATAATATAGTCTACTGACAGACAGATGGATTAACGGATTCCTTTAGGTATCCCAATTCCGTTTTCCGCTTAGTAATAAATAAATAAAAATGTTTTTTTGGGACACGAAAAATAAAAAAAAACAAATTGAGTGATTAAAAACAATAAGTATAAAATATCTGTGCGTATTTAAAAATTAAACATAAACTTTAATTAAGTCTACGAATTTTAAATCATAAAAGATTTGGTCCTCAGTCATATAAATCCCAAAAATCTTTTATCATCAAAAGTTTAAGTCCATCCATTCCCTGCAGAGTTCGTATCGAATCTAAGCAGACCGTAGACCGTTAGGTTTTTAAATTTTCCTTTACAATATCCATGTCGGACACCGAGTTTCAAACTGGAGCTCATACAACATTTTATACTAGCATTGCAAAATAATTTAACTTGCTCGGCTGTATAAGCGTTTTGTAGGTATGGAATTCAGCTTTTTGCTTTTATTGAAAGTTGTGCAGGTCTGTCTCCCATGGGTGCATTTAAAAAGGTAGCAAAATATTATTCGTGGAATTAGCTTGAATTGGAAACATATTGCCACTGTGTTATAGTTGTTAGCTGTAATAAGATCATAAAGGAGCATTTATAATGTAATGTTTTACTTTTAGTGACAAGAATGTGAACAGAATGAGACTTGAAAGCAACAAAATAAATTGTTGCTTTTAAAAATTTTAGTATTGTAAAATTACAATAGTTGGTTCACATGTAATGTATTAAAAAAAAAAACCTTTCATTATGTGTGCCTCTAAAATTATTGAAGATTTATCATCAACTCCGAATATCTGTCCTTGACCTTTACAAGTTGAAAATTATAATAGAATAATAAAGTTCATTATAGAAGTCTACATGAACAGGCACATGTTCAAACGACATCCACTCACTAATACAATAAAGATGATGTATCAGCTGTGCCCTCTATCTGAGACCGGCTCCTAATATAAAATGACACAACATATTAAATTAATCCATAAGGTCATACGTCACTTAAACCTTTCAGTCGACAATTTGTCAAAGGGTCAAACACATAAGGGTCAAAACAGCATAAATTTATTAAGTTAGACCTTTATGATAGAAGTAGTAAACGGTGTTGCTAAGGCTTGCTATTTTGTTACAGTTTGTGAACTTTAAGGGAATGAAAGCCATACTCGTAAACATGTAGAAATAGATAAAAGTATAACTTAGACGAATATAATTAAAACTGTAGACAATTGCTTCTTGCTAATTTAGGTTACCTAGTATATTGTTTCTGAGGGGAAACGGCGCTGTTAGCTGAGATACAGGCTCACGCCTAGTTCAGCTGCGGATGCTCATTCTCTTATTTATAATTAAACTGTAAGCCTAATATTTGTAAGAATGTACTGTACCTACCTACTGTTTTTGAGTAAATAAATATTTTATGATATTATATTTATTATGATGTAAAAGTTTGCCTGTAGACTAATAATTACATGTAAATTGATGACAGTGTCACTTAGTCAGCTTTGAAAGTTTGCTATGAAATTGCTGATTGCATTAATTGATGATACAAACTATCGGGTGATAATAATGTCTTATTTCAAAACACAAATCAGAGACGTAGAAACAAAAACCGATTTAAACGGAACTGTGCAGGCGTAAGACTCAGTGTCGAAAGGCCTCCGACATGGTAGATTGACTAGAATGACCTGGTTGAGGCCGCAGAAATCCACGGAAAGCAAGATGCATATGACCAGTCGACTTGGCGACATTTACGGGAGGCATATTATGTCAACCAGCTGATGTCTTTTGGTTAAAATGATGATATGGGGAAACCCCCATTTCCCGAATGTTGCAACAGTCTAAAACTGTGTGAAAGTAGCAGAAGCCACGGTAGGATGTAAGGTGGGACAGTAGATGAGATGGTGTAACGATATAGACTCATACCTTAAAGATTTTACCGAAACCTCCAGCAATCAGAAAATGATATGTGGGACAACTGAAGCGAATTACAACAGGCCTATAAGGCCGGCCGCACACGTTCGGTTTCCTTATTAGGTTTCCGGATCAGGAATTCAGATTCGGAAACCTGAATGCTCTTCTTCCATACAAATTATTCGACAAGGCGCACATTATTCTTATTTTTTCCGAACGGAAAAAATACCTAACGTTCGGTTCGATGCGTTCGGATCGTAAGAACGGAAAAAACCGAATGACGTCATCCCGAACCGTCCCGAACGCAGCGCTCGCGTACATTTTGGCTCGTCCGCCGTACACGCACGGAAATTTCCATTCAGTTCCGCGTGGTTCCGCGCGAGCCGTGCACTGAGTGGACGTGTATATGCTTTCACAAGCGTCTCTTGCGTACTGATCGTATAAAATTCCGAGTAAAAAAACCAGACGTTTGCGCTAGTTTCACGGAATTCCGAATCTGAATCCCTGATCTGGAAACCTAATTCGGAAACCGAACGTTTGCGGCCAGCCTTATAAGAAAGAAAACAAAAATTAAACAAAATGAGGAACGATTATGAAACATGAAATTAGTCAACATCCATATTAAAATTAGCATCCATAAAAAAGTTCATTACAAATTATAATATGAACACACAACACTGGCCAGTGACATAGTGGCGACGCTACAAATTGGCTAAATTATGAAATATTGCCAGTTTATTATATTGGACATTATTGTTTTAATTAAAGCGATACACAATACTGCTGCTGCGTGTTTTGTGTAGTAAATAGTAATTAAAGTTAATTAATTATATGCTAGGGAAGTGTTTTGTTTCTTATTTTTTACTAGATCGTGCTTTGTTTTTTAATAGTCTACCGTTATTAGTAAATATTTTATTTGCTATGCTCCAGGAACTTGTTACCGTGGTATAACAAACCAGCCCTCGTTTTATGCATTCAACACAGACTTTATAGACCGGCCTTGTTAGCGGCATTTGTCATTAGATAGCTTTCCAGAAACAAACAGTGTTATATCATAAATAAAAAAACAAAGTTTTTAAAATACGCAGTATTATTCTAAAATAATTATAATGTATAAAATAAACTTAAAAAAAAATCATAAACAAACCCACAGATCCTGTCTAAATCTTTAAAACAAACAATGATCCTACATAATTACTTGTTACAGCCGCAGAAGTTTATCTAATTAAAATGATTAGTACATTTTGAAGGTTTACGCAGTAATTTTCAGTAAATGGATTTAACGTGTGAAATCCCAGCCATTTTATATGAGAAATTTTGCTCCAGGGTGTTGGGTACAAGTTACGGTCGTGATAATTTTGAAACTGAGGAAATAGCTGTTTCAAACAACCCTACAATAAAATGTACACAGAGATATCGTCGACGTTTCTCTCTTTAAATGTTTTAGCTGTATGAAGTGGTAGTTCAAGGTCAAAGTTCGAATATCAGCCAAAATAATAAACTCATGAATTCAATTTTTTATGAACTCATTATTGCTATTATTTATTCATTTCACATCACGCTATTTCAGTTATTAAAGAACAGACAATGAATACAAAAGATTCATACAAACAAAACCCAAGAGAACTATCATTTCGACCTTAATAAAAATATACGAAGTGGTCCATTTAAGCCGACCTTCCCCTCAAGGGCGGAATGTTCCTATTGTTATGTGGGGAGCACTGGGGATTTATGAGATATGCCAACGGTTTGGAAGGGTAGAATGGGGACACTACGGGAGCGAGGATTGATTGCTGACCCGCTTTTGAAAGATTACGAATGTTTTTTGTCACCGAAACATGAATAAATCTCTGCGTTAGTCCCGTTTTGATTCCGTTCCGGAACTGGGAGAACGGAACTTTGTGAGAACTATCTGTGATAGCCATGGTCAGTCTCCAAGACTTTCAAGGTAAACAGACGATTGACATAGTTTTGATATTGATTATAGAGATGCTTTGCTGGTTTAGTAAGTTTATAATATATGTCACCGGAATATGGCAAACTCTGTAAGATTGTAAAATATGGCGTAAATTTGTAAACCTTTTTTCTCTAAATAAGCCACGGATGTATTGGAAACTATTGAATTTGGAATTGAATTATGAAAAATCGCTTTGTACGTAATACTAGCGCACGTCCCGACTTCGTCGGGTATACCCTTTATTTTAACGCGATAAATAAAATATAGCCTATGTTCATACGAACGTTCCATTCTACACATTGGTGAAATTATTTTTTAAATCGGTCTAGTAGTTTCGGAGCCTATTCAATTCAAACAAACAAACACTCAAATCTTTCCTCTTTATAATATTAGTGTAGTAATCTCATATATATTATATACAAAGCGATTTTACATAATATTTCGAGAAATTGTTATGTAATCAAGATTTATTACAATCTCACGGTGTCTGCCACTTTTCGTTGACATATATACTACATAAAATCTAAAATTTGTATCAATACCACTGATTACACGGATTAACGTATAAAAATTAACAGCATTGAAAGAGGACGCATGAAAATTAACAAAACTGTGTTATCATCACAATTTTGGGAGCCAAAGTTCAATTCGACTAACAATCACGTGCACAACATTGGTGCGCCGCTAAGTCTAGGACTGAATTCATTAAGATTAGAATGCTCAAAGTAAACTTCAACACAATTTTGTCAGAGATGGCACTAAGTCGACCTGAATCATCATCTGCCTAACCTTTTCCCAACTATACTGGGGTCGGCTTCCAGTCAAACCGGATTCAGCTGAATACCAGTATTTTACGTGGAGCGGCTGCCTACCAGACCTCCACAACCCATTAACTGGGTAACACCGTAACCACCAAACCAAGACTGGTGTCAGATTTTCTGGTTTCTGACTATCCGTAACGACTGCCAAAGATCTTGACAGCCGGGACCAACAGCTTAACGTGCTTTCCGAGGCACGGAGGAAACTCGGTATGTTAAGATGGTCACCCATCCACAGACCAACCTCGGCAAGCGTTGCTTAACCTTGAAGATCGACCTTTGCGGCTGTTACTGTTTAGCCATGAGTCACGACCTGAATACGTTGTGATTAAATAACATTTTATGAGCAGACGACATTACAGCTACCCGTATGCCTAGACCCAAACGAGTCTACAAAGTTTAACGGCGGGACGCCTAATGTGGGTTTGATTTAGAGTCTGATGGGAAACTCGGGTCCCGTAAGAGGCTTTTCGACAACTTTCGTTTTAATAATTTTGAAATGGCTTTGTTACTGTAAAGATTACTTCTGCTGTCTGAACATATTATCTTGATTACTAGGTTAAATAAATTCAAGAATTCTAACAGATAACGGAAGGTTTCTAGACAATGTGGCATTATGTTAACGATCGTATAAGCCTACATCGTTTACACTGCTGTCTTAAGATTAATGAGATTAGGTATTACGTTTTCATATTATTAGTTATTAAAAAAATCTTCATTATATACACCCCACTGCAAATTAACAAGAATATATTTTCTAAATCCTATTAATAACACCGAAGTGGCTGTACAAACGTTAATAGATTTCTAACAAGCGTATTAATATAACAATTAATTGTAACAAGTTAATTAAGTAAGGGCTGTTACCAATTATGTAGCTGACGTATCGAGTCGTGAAATATCAGAGTTATATACACGTGGGTACTTCGGGGTCCTTCGGATATTTTCGGAGAGATGTAGCCTAGCCTTTGTATCGAGAATTCTTGGTAAAGATAATGTTAGTGGAAATACTTTTGCTTTTCTTTCCTTAAATAAGTGTCTAGTAAGTACAGAAATTATCGGAAATAACAGTCTAATAGATTGGGCTTAAGGACGGTGCGGTAATCAAAATGACTGTAAAATTACTCTTATAAATCTTTTTAGTACAAAAGTTCTCTAGAAACCATATTCAATTAATTGTGGCTTCTACAGTTAATTGAAAGTGGTTTCTAAGTACTTGACTTTTTCATTAAAAATAATTTCATGTTAAGAACTTGCAACAGATCTTTAACCGACTTCCCAAAAAGGAGGAGGTTCTTAATTCAGTTGTAAGTTTTTTTTTTAATGTTTGTTACCTCATAACTACGACAATTATGAACCGATTTGAAAAATTCTTGTTTTATCTGAAAGGATATACTTGCAGATTAGTCCCATTTAAATTTTATCAAAATCAGTTACGAACTTTGGATTTTGTCATCCAAGTAATCGAAATTGCGTATTTTGCTTTTCTGTGATTTTGCACTGGTGTTGTTAGGTGTGGGGTACCACTAAAAAGTGAAAAATAAAAAAAAATACAAAAAAATACAACCCACTTAAAAAAAAAAACAGTTCAAAGTAAAAAATAACTATAATTTCGGAAGTCGGTGTCAAAAAACGAAGAAACTAACAAAAACACCGACTTCCGAAATTAAAGTTTTTTTAACTTTGTAGTGTTTTTTTTATTGGAAGTCGGTTGCATTTTTTTGTAAAAAGTTTTTTATTTCACATAAAGTTAGAAAATTAATTAATGAAACTTTTAAAGTAGGTACCTTCTTATTAAAATCAAAACTACCCTTTTTTAAAGAATAGGATAGTAAACTCACAAATAATTGAAATTGTATAAAAGACTTTTATATAAAACACATGTGCCTAATTTGACTCCTCAACATGCAAATCTCAATCTTAATACAAAATCCAGCAAAGCTTGGGAAATAAGAAAAAAGGAAATCAGTCTAAATGAAAACTCTCTGAGGTAATAAACGGGGGTAGGCAGTGAGGTATTTGATGAAATGAACAATAATAAAGGAGAGACGGACGACAAAATTGTGCGGAATTCCTCTTGCCAACGGAATTTTGAAGAGTTTTACCTTTTTAATCCATTAGGAACGCTTGGCAGGCGAAAATATTTTAAATTAGGACAATAGGCCTGATAAGTGAGTTTTCAGTGAAAAATATATCGTTTGGAAAACGTTGGCTCTTACTTTTAAGAGGTATCTCCGCTGCTTTAGATAAGTGGGATCTTTTTGGTGCAAAATGGAGCTGAATTGTTTTGAAGCACCATTGTTAAATTACTTTATAAGTATTTAAATTGTGGCTGATTCTGTTTTTGTATTTTTATTACTTTAAAGCTGCTTTAAATGCTTCAGTAACTTAGAGTTCTTTATCAAGTTCTACCAGATTTTTTTTTAAACTAATATCAGTACTATAATGAACATCTTCAACAACTATTAAATCAAATCCAGTCTTCATCAGAATCTATTATAATTCATCAAATTTATGATCAAAATATTTATTAATCTTCAACCTCTCAATCCTCAAACAATCATTCATATCTTCCGACTTTCCACCATCTAAATGCATCAAGAGAACAGAACAGTAAACTTGCAAAAGCCATTAACGCTGCCATAAAACCGTGTTCAAGAGCCAAGATTTGACACCACAATTTAGCCTCGACCGACGATTTGGTCGTCCGGCATACATTATAGTAGTTTATGAGCGAAGAGTAATGGTGGTGTAACTAACATGAAGGCAGTTTATTTTGGGTGCACGAGTTTATGAGAAAGTTTGTGTAGCTTGGCGGTAGGAAACCGTTTTGTATTTTTGATGATGATTAGGTTTCTACATATTTTGGTCTTCATAGGCGGCTACGTTAACAAGTCAGTTGGTTTTGGGTACCCAAAGGTGCAGATATAAAGTTAATTACCTGGGGTACTCCAGCAGCAGCAAAATAGTGTGATTATAAAACGCCAAGTTGAAATTAACTTGGCGTTTTGTACTTTTTTTGGCTTTACAAAATACAACTTCTATCATAAGGCACCTTTGAAAGAAAAAAGAACATGTTTTAGCAAGCTAAAACATAGGTCATTCATTCATTACTAATAGGCTTCAGTCATACCAATTTTACTTATGAGTACTTCAAGTGTATTTTTATCCAAATATCTACATTGATAGGTGGTTAGAGACTACACAATCAAAATTCAGAAAATGTGTATCACTTATACCTTTTAGAGTATCACCGTCCTCTCTGAATTCTGTAATAACTTTACACAGATTTTCAAATACGTGAACTTCTTTGTCAGAACTTTGGCTATTCATGACCAGATTTGTCCACTATTCGCGACCAGATTTGTCCTCTTATTTGTAAAGGTCTCCTTTCTTTCATTCTTATTATCTATTTCGGTCTTAGAACCTCTTATTCCCATTGACCTGGTTGCTCGAGTAAATAGAAATTGAATAAAAGTCCCTTTAATTCTGGACTTCGCCTATCGAATTCAATTTGTTGATGAACAACTCGAGGAAAGAAATGATTTTCCAATGAGATATTTTCCACGCTGTGGAGTGTTATCACTGGATTGAGTTAAAAGTATTACTATGTAGTTTTACGATAACGTTGGTTGTGGTTAAAATAAGTAAAAATGAAAGTAGATAGAGAATTTTGTGAAAATAAAGCTGAAATTAAGATTGTTACCCGAATAAATTTGGAAAACCATATCCATGAGAAACTGACAGAATTTTATTATTTTACTGTCTTCTACGTCAATCATTAAATTTTACCGATTGCTCACATAGTTTTCGTTCAGTCAAAATCAACATGACATGTCAGAAATTATAACGTACAAATAGCATAAATATACAAAAAGCAAAAATGTACAGCAGTATAAATCAACCTGCCACTCACACACACCCTTTACCTCACAAACACACACACACACATACACAAACTCGCACGAACTCACAAAGCATGCACGCACTCACACATTCAAAAACACATTAATTTTTAATTAACACTTTTGTTTTGTAACTTATTACACTCGTATGATTTAAAAGAGCGGCGCCTCCTGATACAGGCATCTTTATGCTTAAAAGGGGGATGCCACCAACTGTATGACATTGTATAATGTGTAACAACGAATTATTTTTTTAATTTTAAATAGCAAACTTAAAATTCAACTTCTATATAAGAAGGACCGACTTAAAGATTTGCGTCCCATCAATATCATCTCAAAATATGAAGGTCGCAAAGGTAGCCTTACCTAAGAAAACAATATCACACATAAAAGGAGATGTTTACTAATGTTTACTCAGAAAGGGTCCAAGAAATAAGACATGTTTCATCTTACGGAAAACATTCATTACAAATATATAAAGTTGGACAAACAGAACTCTTACACGTTAGGGAAGACTAGAGATAATACAGCCCGCGCAACTTCGTCTGCGTCACGTTTTCCATTAATGCTCCGCTCGTATTTATCTTAGCATAATGATATATTAATAGCCTATAGCCTTTCTCAATAAATGGGCTATCTAACACTGAAAGAATTTTCAAATTTCTAATCCACCCAGTAGTTCCTGAGATTAGCGCGTTCAAACAAACAAACTCTTCAGCTTTCTAATATTAGTATAGATTGAGTTAGTCTATGTTGTTTGTTTTGTCAGTAATCTCAAGTTAAAAGAGTTCAGTTAAGTGCAGCGGTATAAATGCCGCCACATGAAAATGCAAAGAAGCAAAATGTGTACGACAACAATAAGAACCGCAACACCATCTCATTCCGCGAGCAGTAAAGCACTAAAAGAATCCTGCATTTCGGTATCAGAATTCTCCCTACAATTTGAACTTATGCAATAGTCCGAATATCAATTATAGAGCAGTTGCCCACCGGACAGAAAAATCCGGTTGGAAGATCCTTTTCTTTGGTATGGGAAATCATCAAATGACTTCTGCCGCTCTGGGCGGAGCGGGAGGTGTCAGACTTCTACTAACTAAAACCCAGCCATGCTTGCATGGAGCCTTCATTACCCTTTGTGTTCCGGAGCCGCGGTATCTCTTTCGAATAGTCCCGCAACTCCGGCAGGGGTTGGAAGATCCTCCCTTTTCAATGGAGACTTGAGGGACTTTGCACCCTGTTCCGCATACCTCTAAGTAAGTGTCTATGAATCAAAATTAAACTTTTGTAAATCTGAGTTTTCAAATTTTCAGTAGCATTAACTAGTAACTAAATAGTCATTTTGTGCCAGAAAAATCATAAAATTATCATAATCCGGGCAAACATCTATGATGATTTATAGATGTGATTATTCACGCCGTTTGCCATTAACGTTTTCCTTCAACCCTTGTGATTTGCATTCACAACGAGACGAAACCATACGCAAAACTTTTCCTCTAATATTCTATAGTCAATCTGATCTTCCGTATTTCCAAAGGAATCGTCGGATCCATCTATTATTGATGCCATTGTCCTTTCTACCCTTTCGATAAGGAAATCCCTGTAAAAACTCTTGGAACGAATAAACACAGGGATTTATCAAAGTGTAAAAGAAGAGGTATTTTTGAGCCAAAGCTCTGTTATTTTTGGAGATATTCAGTGACGATAAAATATAAAGATAAGTACTTAACTTTTCACGGAGAGAAAAAAACAATGGTATTGTATAGACCTAATCATTGATATTATTATTTCTGAAAAGGAAGTAGGTATTAAGTAATAAGTAGGTATACATATTTATAATTTTGCTGAGCAGAACCAACAATCTTGTACAGATAATCGGATAACAACAGATATTACAACAATCAAGATAATCAGTTAACCCAATAAACGAGGATAACGAACACAACATTATACAAATCACTGTATCAGCCAAAAATAACAGCGACCAGATTATTAAATACCATTTGAACCGTAAAAACGTTCAAAACATCACAACACAGGATGGAATAGAAGGTTGACTCCGTGCAAAGAGAGAAAACCGGCACACGCACACGTAGATGCATACACACAGCGATATCTAACAAATGCCAGTCGTCACTATAAGTGAAGCGTGTAAAAAATGCGTGCGTTTGATGTGTCGTTGTATAGAGTTGACCTTCTATTGTAACTTGTTCGTGGACACTTCGTGGTAGCGTGCGATGCAAATGATTTCAGTCACGCATGTAATGATGGGTTTTCATCCACTTTAACGCCGCACAAAATTAGGTTCGTGATTAATTTTAGGATAATGTTTGTGTGTCCACTGTTTTGAACGATATGTTATTTTAATATAATTTGTATAGGATTATGTGAAAATATAAGTTAATGCCTTTCAGATAATGAGGTATGAAGTTGTGTAGGTACTAACAAAATATATTTGCATTTATAATAATTAGTGATAATTTCAAAACGCTCCTAACACAATTATTGACTTTAGCGTTATGAATTTTAAGTTGAAATTGACCATTTATCAGTTCAAAATCAACAAACAGTCCCTAAAAATTATGGGTTGCAAAACAATTTAAACTTTGTCATATAACATAAAGTTTGTTGTTCCAATATATGATAATTATTTTTGAATTCCGAATTTAAATAAAACTTCCCATATTGTTGGTCAGTGTTGGCCCTTCTGTAAAGTTATTTATTTTACTAGCTGACCCGCGAACATTTTCTTTGTAAAATGTGGCGCGCCTTCTTGTGCGTCACATTTTCCATTAATGCTCCGCTCCTTTTTGTCATAGCGTGATGATATAATAGCCTTCAACCATCCGCGATAAGTGGGCTATCTAACACGGAAAGAAGTTTTTCAAATCGGACAGTAGACAGTAGTCGTGCAAGCAAACAAACAAACAAACTCGTTAGCTTCATAATATTAGTATAGATAACGATGGCTTAAACTAAAATAATCAAAATGAAGACCAAAATCTCGAACTTAGTTTGGCACTATTTAATTCTATTGAAAAAATCTCGATACTTTAAAAGATAAAACTGAAATAAGAAACATTATGGAAGAAATTTATAAACGTGGGAGCACTAACATCTGATAACAGGTGCTTTTATATCTCATGTAAACTATAAAAGTCGCTTGAAGGATTTATTACGTGTTATAGCAATCGTTCTATTATTTATGGACACTTAAAAGATCGTTATTGCAACATGCAATAGCAATGGTGCATTGGAACGATAAGGATTGTGCATGTTGATACCTAATTTGGACCCAGTAAACAGTGGAGACACGTCGCTAATGGCAACACCGCAGATTCTTTCTGTACGTTTCTGAAGTCGTCAAGGTTTTGATGGGCTATTGTTTTTAAAAGAATCACACCCCTGAGAGTTTGATGAGCAACGTATCTTGTTTTTTTCATCATCACCATCATCTGCCTAGCCTTTTTACAACTACATTGGGGATGGCTTCCAGTCAAACTGGATTCAGCTGAATACCAGTATTTTATGTGGAGCAGCTACTTACCAGACCTTCACAACCCATTAACTGGGTAACACGGTATTTCTTGGCAAGACTGGAGTCAGATTTACCGGCTTCTGACAATCCGAAACGACGTTTTTTATGCAAAACGGGGAAACTCTTGGCCCAAATCTCATCTGATGGAAAGTGATGATTAGGCCGAAGATGGAAGTGAGTTTCACCCGGAATCCTCTTACACAGAGGAACTGGCTATCATACCTCTAACTGCCGGAACACAACAATGCTGTTAACATTGTTGTTATGGCGTCAGACTTAGACATGATGGTGGTAGCTTGCCAGGCGGACTTATAAAAGTCCTACCACCAACCAAACCCAGCAAAAAAATTCCCCCGCTGGGAATCGAACCCGGGACCTCTGGGTCTGAATCAGGTGGTTTAACCACTAGACCACGGAGGTGGTTAGTGTCACCTGTTTAGTACCCCCGGGGACCACGTGTAGGGATTCGCTGAAGGGTATTCTCCTACGGACGCGGGTGACTCGAACCCCAAAACGACTGCCAAAGATACACAAATGATAGCCGGGATTAACGGCTTAACATGCTTTCCGAGGCATGGAGGAAAATCAATATGTTAAGATGGTCACACATCCACAGACTAACCTTGGCAAGGGTATGATCATCATCACAATATCAATAAATTGTTTTAAACTTTCATGGTCATTATCATTAGAATAGTTCGGATTGCTCCCATGTACCTTTTTATTTGCGATTTTCCGACATTTCGGCACTGTGCAAATAAAAAGGTCCATGGTAGCAATCCCGATATGAACTGTTCTAATATCATCATATCAGTCAGAACGTCAACTGTTGGATTTAACAACCGGTCCTATGCTTCTTAAATCCATAGGCTACACTACTTCAAGCCAATGTCACCCTAAGTCAAAACGTTTCATCTCATTTGACAGATCAGATACACTTAAAATTACACTTGCGGCACATGAAATCCTTCAAACTAAAAAACAGCACCTATTCTCAGTGGAAGAAATAACCACGGTTGCAGCATTTCCTTTTAAGCGTTTTTTTATTGTTCACCTATTCAAGGTATGGTTTCACGCTCACACGTTTTTGAAACAAAATGATACAGAAAACTGTTTTCTCAACACCCAATCACTACTAGTCGGTTTGTTCAAGATGCAGATCAATCGCTTTCAGTGGCATCTGGCAAAGTTAATGGTAGCATTCATCATTTACGAGGAAACATTAATAGCTTCAACGGTTGAAGCTCAAACTTCGTCTGCTGCAGTGTTGATAATTATATGACCGTATGAGCCGTTTTAGATAAGTTGATAATAAATAAAAGAGATATATTACACTAGAAATATGCAAATTGTAGGCTACGAATTAAAAACAGACCAATTTTGAGTCAGACTTGTGATTTAAAGATTCCTTGTCACAAATCATTTATAGGGTTCCGTAGCCAAATGGCAATAAACGGAACCCTTAAAGATTCGTCATGTCTGTCTGTCCGTCCGTATGACACAGCCACTTTTTTCCGAAACTATAAGAACTGTGCTGTTGGAACTTGGCAAGTAAATGTATTCTGTGATACGCATTAAAATTTTCACACAAAAATAGAAAAAAAATAATAATTTGGGGGTCCAAAGTGGTAAAATGTGCCCCCCCCCCTGTAACTTCTAAAATAAGGGAGTGATAAAACAACAAAAAAATAAATGATGTAAATTACCATGTAAACTTCCACTGAAAATTGATTTGAACGAAATCTAGTAAGTAAGTTTTTTGAATACGTCATAAATCGTAAACCGCAACTTTTGCTTATAATTATATATACCGTTTGCACGGAGCTCTCCGTGCGCGAGTCCGACTCACACTTGGCCGGTTTTTCCAATTTATCTTCTAAATATTACTTTTGAAGAAAGAAGCCACGTTACATGAATTTTGTGAATATTTCTACGGTTACAAACCATAATACTAAAAATTGTCCAATGACTGCATGAGACAGACTGACGGACATAAACACAAACACGCTGTGGACGAGGTGTATACTTTGATAATGAACTTCAAATTGAATAAAGCATTTCATCAGAAATTGTGTCCGTCAACATACTTTGTATTATTAAAAAGTAAATCGTCTAACTAAACAACTTCACTTTGTGTACCTTTACAAAATAATTTACTCAACGTTAATTCAGTTTGCATTTCTGAAAGGAAAATAAACAAGAATGCTAAGAATTAGACATTTTTCATCTGTAATGTGAAACAATTGCAGTTTGTTTTAGAGGTTACTGAATAAAACATCAGGCTGATTGAATTCTGGAAAGTATTTTATCTGCAAAATAACGGAGCGTTGAAATTTTACTAATTAAATTAGTTCCATTTAAATGTAGCTGTACAAAGTTGAATTTTTGATACGGAAGTGGAAAAAAATGTCACAGCTTTTGCAATTTTTTGCTTGACAAAATTGTAATTACTTAGTTTCGAACGTGGACTGTTTTTTTTTTTTCATGTCCGTTTTTATTCATCCTCTTTCATTTTAACGAAGTTTGGAACTATTATTCTACCTTTATACCTTATACAAAACTTCAAAAAAACGCGAAGTGCGAGTTGGACTCACATTCCGTAACATGTCCCGAAAAATAAAAATCGGCCGAGTCCGACTCGCACAGGAGGGGTTCCGTACCACAAACCGAAAAATTACACGTTTTGTATGGGCCCCCTTAAGTAAAGGGGGCTCTCTTAATTTATTTTATTATACCCTTAATCATAATATTGTATTAATTTAGTTTAAAATTTACTATTTACTATTTTTTTGATATAGCGGCAATAGAAATACACAATCTGTGAAAATTTCAAATGTCTAGGTACCTAGTGATACAGCACGCTTACAGAGAGGACGGATGGACAGTGAAGGCTTAGTAATAGGGTTCCGTTGGTTAGGCTTTGGGTACGGAACCTTAAAAAAAGCTTGCTTGCTTACTTTACAAATTTTTAATAAACCTTTTCACCTGACCAAAAAAAAACACGCTTTAATTTAATCTCATAATATATGAACCTGCTAATTAACAACCCTACATTAGCATTTTGTGGGAAAAAGATTATATGTATTATACGACCGTACAAAATTTTATAAGCGTCTCGCTCAACCTGGTTTGATAAATGAGATATTGAGTGGGTCATATCAATCATATGAGGACGGACGGGTAGATTCGAAAACAATTTTGCTTGTAATCCTATTTGACCCTGTTCCAGTGAGGCAGATGTAAATTTTAATTGAATATTTTAGCACAAAATTGTATTAGTCGAGGATTTTTAGATAAGCTATTGGAAAACGATTAAATTAGCTTAAAAATGTTAGTGCCTCGTGTTCGGGCTTCCCTGGATTATGTTAGTTTGTGGGAGTAAATTCGTATCAACTTGCAATCTTCTTTTTTTACCTTTACTCGGTTAAAGGTACAATTCAGATTTTGACGACCGCGACCGACGACAATGATTTCCGACTGCGACCTACTGCTTTGCATGAATTTCTATAAATATATCAATAGTAATTCATACAAAGCAGTGAGTCGCGGTCGCACGTCACTGTCGCTGGTCGTGGCTGCACGTCACGGTCATCAGGATCGAAATTGTACCTTAACGCTTCCTGAGTTGCATTGGTTCTACTGGTAAGCATTATCCGCATATACCGCACATCTTCATGTATTTCGGAAATCTCGTCATCCAAGAGGTCAGCGGCCTACCTCCGCTTATTTTTTTGTTTGAAAGGTAATTTATCACTACATGTTTATTGCGTCTCTGAATTACAAATGTCCATATCCGCGTACTAACTCAACCTGGTTCTTTGGTTTTAGCAATATCTTCTTTATCTTTGAAAGTCCCTAGTAAGCTTATTACTTGTAACGAATAAGCTTCTCCAAATAACTTCATTTAATAAGTAACAAAAGTAATGGAATCCCAGTGTAATGTATTGTACTAATCCTAATATATAAAATTCTGCCATTACTGAGTGATTGGTTGACAGACAACGTACAGCCGAAAGTAATCGTCGTAGAAAGCTGAAATTTCCCATGTAGGTTCCTTATGGAATTTAGGGGAGCACAAAAAGAGGATTTCGCGAAAGTCCAATGGAAACTGGAAAAAAGATGGGATATGCACGTGCAAATTCGCGGGCAAACGATAGTACATAATAAAGAAACACTCACAAGAAAAACTCATTTTTCGAGAAAATATAATAAATCTCTATAAAAATACGAAATGTAATAACATTTCATATCAATGAAGCGTCACTCGATAGGCATTTCATTATGAAATGATTTGGAAGTCATTACATTTATGTAGACATCAAAAAATAAATAAAAAATCGATCTTACAACGGGATATTATCAAGTTCCCATATAGTACCTACATAGCATCCATAATCATATTGGGAGTTTAATATCTTGTAAAAATCTTACTACTAAACTATTGTGAGATATTGTGTATATAGAATGTCAATATTTAAAAAGTCGGGGTGGGTATGGCTTTCATATAATATATTTGTAAATGTAGACGATGTTTTATTGCAGTCTAATAGCTAAGTATGAAACTTTTTTTTTCCTTTATTTACTTTTTTAACGATACAGTACTACTATAGAGTACTTCATAAAGGACCCCGTCATTTTTATCTGTTGATAAGGTAGGTACTAAGTAATTTTATTTTCATTTTTTTTCACTTGCTTGTTTCAAACATTTTTAAAGAAAAAACAGCACTTATTACAGTTATCTGCTTCCCAGTGAGTACTTAATTAATTAAAAACTAGACAACAACAAACTTTCTAGTAGACATTGACTAAAGGGGTATAATAAACTTGTTATTAACTGTAATCTACACTAAGGGTTTTTTTATTCCATAGTCGGAGCGGAAGTTTTGCTTTTTACAGAATTTTCCTCTTGCTTTTTTTTATTTAAATTTTATTTTTTGTTGATTCTGTGCTTCAAATAATATGCAACAAAAACTCAAGAAAAATTGAAATCAGAAAAAAATATGGAAAAGTGGAAGTTTTGCTTTTAACTGAATTTTCCTCTTGCTTTTTCTGTATTAAAATTTTATTTTTTGGTGATTCTGTGCTTCAAATAATATGCAACACAAACTCAAGAAAAATTGAAATCAGAAAAAAATATGGAAATGTTAGAGTCAAAGCTTCAAAACTCAAATCTTATAGAAATATACCTAGCAACATTGCTTGAACTATTCAAGAAAATCTTTAGTCAAATACCGCATTCAACAGGAGCAAAGTCTTTTCATACAATCTTGAGTTACAATAAAACTTTTAAAAGACCATTCGTTGTCTGTGGCGAGTTGAAAACCTTTTCAGAAAATACTTGTCCATGAATACCGCTGTCTTTCTCTACTAAGCCTTTGACTTTAAAACATACAAAATTATATTTCCTTTGATGCTATCTTTTAAAAATATTTACTTTTCATTACCTGCGTCGTAAAGTTTTTAATTCTTTAGCTTTTGTTAATAGTGTACAATTTAAAGACGTAATTTATACCTTGTTGATTTGATTTGGTCAGTAAATTAAAAAATCTGTATCAATGTTTTTCAAATATTATGAATGGGGTAATATAAAACTTCATAACTTATTAAGGAACTATAATATACTGCTTCAGGATAATCAACAAGATTATCAATTTTCTTAAGACAAGGTCCTAGTCATCTGCAGAGAACCACATTTAATAAAGTCAGCTTAATTGTTTACTGTTATGTATTTTCATTATCAAATTGAAAAACTATGGATTATAATATGCAACCTTTTATTCAAAGAAGGAGGCTTATAGAAGCTTGCAGTTAATTAGCAATACAAGTGACTGCCATGCTATCTAGGTCATCTGTGCCATTTTTGCTTTATAGGGCAAGCTTTTCAAGCGGAATAGGAGTGACTTTGTCATTGTTACTCTTCATAGCTCAATTCGAGATTTTATATTATGTGGGTAGCAAGGTTTAGTTTCGGGTATTTTTATTTCATCGTTTTAGTTTCTTTGTATTTCCTGCGTAGTGTGTGTTAGCCCACTTCTTCACAGTTGGAGAAATTACCCCTGTGCAGCAGTGGTGGAAACATTTTATGGTTGGCGCTAGATAAACTTGCCAAATTCAAATTCAAATTCAAATTATTTATTTTTGCAGAAACACTGTTACAAAGATGTTATTTATAGTATGTAGATAAAGTATGTTTCAAGTGATTCGACCATAAGGCATGCAAAATGTACAGGTACAATCATGGTTTACAAAATGTTTTTAAAATCACTTTTTGATTGACACTGAAATATAATATCAATAAAATTAGATATAAATTAAATCAATGGAATGTACTTCATGAAATTATATTGAGTCAGATTAATTATTTATTTAATACCAATATTAATTAAATTATTTCAATGTCACCCACAGTTCATAATATATTAACAGATTAATTATTCAAAGATACAAATCCACAAATAGTTAAGATAATGGATGTCACTGAGGTCTCAATGCTTGGCAAAATTATCGCTCAGATAGTCACGCACGTTATAGTAACATTTGTTAACTAAGAGGCTCTTTAGAGTTTTCTTAAATAAGGTAGTATTCATTGCCCTTATTTCTTTGGGTAATTTATTGAAAATTTCAGGAGCCATACGAAACACACTTTTGCGCATAAGAGTGGTATGGGTTCGGCGGACATAGAGCCGAAGTGCGTCACGTTGTTGCCTGTTATTGACTTCTGAGGCCAATGTAAATTTGTTTTGATTGACCTTAACAAACATTGCGATCTCATAAATATATAGGCTTGGGAGGGTTAGAATTTTATACTCCTGGAAAAACGGTTTACATGTTTCAATCATTTGGAGCCCAAACATAGCCCTTATGCATCGTTTTTGTGCTTTAAAAACCAAGTCAATGTCCGTTGAATTCCCCCAAAAAATGACACCATACCTCAGAACTGGAGCAACTAAACCATGATATGCAGTTAACACGGTATTGATACTTGAGATCTGTTTTAATTCATGCAGCGCATACACTGATTTATTAATTCTTTTGTACATTATAATGATCCATCAGTATTTATCAAAGTGGTGACTGTGTTTGTTTTTTTACTTTTGATGGGCACGCGTTTGACCACTACCTCACATATTGGTAAGCAATGATGCAGTCTAAGATGGAGCACGCTTTCCTAGAAATCCTATTCACTCTTGACTTAAAGGCTCCCAGGTTGTAGCTATCATGAACTCCGGCAGGGAATTCCACTCTTTTGCTGTACGCACTATGAATGTGTTCCCAGAACGTTTTGTGCGGATGTCCACGATGTACTGGTATAAATAGAAAATTCTTGCTGAAGCGAATAAGATGTCAATATCGGTAGACTGTTTGTTACGGCGAAATGTTGAGGAGCAAAAGTAAACAGTAGAAAATTATACTGCTTTCTAAACAGGATGGTGCGTGCGGTTTTCATTTCCACACAAGAAATACATATTTGCCGTTTAGGTATTATGTATGTTTCGAGTGTTATCATGGATACAAAGCTATTAAAATAATGAATGGACATCACATGATTTAAAAACATTCTGGATTATCTCACGGCTGAAGTATGGCAATATTTTAATAACTTGTTCTTTTATTAGTATCGATTTTACCCAAATTATGTCCTCGAACCAGTATGCGGTCAACTGGATAGCTCTTCTTGGCTTCATTGGAATCAAATAAGGTGCAAAGTTCAGGAACAAGGAAAAAGACGATGAATATTCTCAGAAGGAGTACCTTTAATACCTCTGTGTTTGGGATGCGTCATAGATACCCCAAAAAGCAGCCAATTAAAACAGAATCAAAACCATCTTTAGGTACAATTGAGTACATATTATGTACTATGTAAGAAGATGCACTGAAACACCTAAGTCGTACATGGTGAAGCATTTATTCAAGACACCACCGTACAAGTGCTTTTAGTACGGGGACGGCTATATTGCTCATAATTTATTATAAAGCTTTATCTCTTGATTATCATTAAGTATGAAAGGGAGCAATGTTATCTCGTAATCTTTCGTGGCATTTCTATTAAGTATTTTTTCGCGTAATTAGTACTAAACTGCTTGGGCAAAAAAAGGCCACTTTAGGAGAACGATAATCATAATCTGTCAAATTAAATTTTCATCTTTATCACTATCGCATTAGGTTCAAGGTTGATTGGAAAAATTAGACAGTGGCCGGTAGCGTGACTTATTTCCTGATTCTGATAAAGTGGCCTTTTCAGACCCGTTGTTCTCATGTTTTATTTTCTCCGTATACACCCACTAAGTGAAAGTGATCTTCCATTGAAAGGCACTTTATTCGGCCTAACTCTTGTCTTCTGTTTCGACCAGTAGGTTAATTCACGTAACTAAATAAATGCTGTTGCAGTGCAGTTGAAGTTAAGTTTCGATCAAAACAACGCTTTTCGTATTCTCTACCGCTGTCAGACACGCTTGCGTCAAGTTTACGTCACGCGAGCGCAATAACGGCATTCTACTGTTGCGCGTCATTGGTGCGTGATTCGGAACGCAACATGATCGGTATTCTACTATTTGGTTGACGTCTCAAAATGACAGCTTATAACATTAAGTTTAAGTTTTAATTAACTTCATATTCATTGAAATTTAATCGATTATATTCGATTATTATTAGTGACTTATATTTTTTTCTCTCCACCGTCAGTGAATTTGTTGTCGTGCAGGTCACGAACAGTTTACGCGCAGTTCAAAGATTACAAGAGTACCGTTTATCATTCAAACTTAAACTAAACTGCAACTGCACTAAAACTTAATCGGCGCGTCATAAAATTACGTGAATTAGCTATCTATGATCCGGTACCGTTCTAAGGTTTCCACTATAACCTTTTCACCAGGCTGGCCCCATATTTTCCGTAGAGTACCTACGATTTCTGGAGTTGCATAAGCAACTGAAGATGTAGCCTGCGTACTCCCCAAATTAACGTACTCCGCAGGTAATCATCGAAGCGAAAATCAGTTAGCGTGCATTTTGCTACTAACATAGATGGGACCCTAAAAACGAGATTTTAGATACTCCTTTACCGTGAATAAAACCGAGGGCAAAAGCTGGTAGTTCAATAAATAATGGCAACATAATTCATCTTATCGAAAATATTATGATTATGCTGAAACGATGAACTGTAAAGTAGTTTATTAATGAGAAACAAGATCATTAAAAAAATTAGTGGACTAATAACGGAAAGAGGGGAGAAATGAAACAGTGTTAGTCGGATAATAAATTAAAAATGAAACATTCAGCTATTCATTCAACGAACCCATATTATAAAGCTGAAGTGTTTGAACGCGCTTTATTCAGGAATAGTTTTATTTTGTATTGTAGTTCCCGTTTATCGAGGAACACTAAATATATAACATCACGCTACGATCAATAGCGGAACATTAATGAAAAATGTGACGCAGAAGAAGTTTTGCGGGTGCTGCAAGTTCCATGATAAAACTTTAAAATATTATTTTATGGTTTATTTGTGCTGACGCTTATACATCAGGCGTGATTATGGTCAAGAGCAAGCCCATTAGTCAACAATAAAAAAACTAGCTTATTGTAAAAAAAAGTAGAAACACGTTTTAGAAAAACATTTGTAACGAGCAGTTATATTCTAAAGCTTTTTCAGCAAAATGGATGTGAAAATAAACTTCTATGTGGGAACCATTCTGTCAGCAAAGTAAACGGCAATTAGTTACTTGAAATAAATAACGAGCTAACGGTACCGAGCAGACTTTAATTTTGCTCCCGAAATTAATAACTTAACGTCTTTTACAAGGTTTTTAATTAACGCTTTACCCGAAAATTAATAAATGAGTCGCATAACATTGTTTTAAAACATGTATTTCGTTTATATATGTTACAGTCAAAGTGATTAATCCGGATATTATACGTATTATCCAGCCATTATGTGTAACGTCAACGCAATTTGGACAAAGTGATGGGCCCTAGAATTAAATATAAATTAATTGTCTAGTAATAAAGGATACTGAGAATTTTATATTATTCAAAAATAAATAAAAGACATCTGATTAATAACGCCTATTATAATGTAAAGGACTATTTAAATGAAAAATGTTATATATAATATAAATTATTAATATTGAATAATGTTTGACATTTGCATGTATTAGATATTTGCCCACCTGTTGAGGTAGAATATGGAATTAAGAACTTCTGTTGTTTGTAACAGCTCATGTATGTACCCATATTCCAGCAAATGTTATTTGTGTTTGTATTATGAACAATATCCAGATAAAGTGATTAATTTTTCAAATTGTCTACACGGTTAGTCGTTGATTTGAAACGACCAGTCATTATTTATATATACCTGTTTTTTTTTTTAAAGTTTGTTTTCTAGAAACAAACATAAATTTTCTTTAGAAAAATATATAATATTAACGCTACCATAATTTATTTATAGAGTCTGACAGTCAATATTTACCTCAAGTATTGGAGATGAATAGAAAAGTGAGATCTTGCAAGACCAACGAAATTTGCCTTGATTTTAAACCGACTTCCCAAAAAGGAGGAGGTTCTCAATTCGGTTGTATGTTTTTTTTTATGTTTGTTACCTCATAACTCTGACAATTATGAACCGACTTAAAAAATCTTGTCTTATCTGAAAGGATATATTTGCACATTTGTCCCATTCAAATTTTATCAAAATCGGTTACAAACTTTGTATTTGAAATCGTAATAGCTGGAATTCGTCTACTCGTCTACTCGTGTTGTTAAGTGTGGGGTACCACTAAAAAGTGAAAAATAAAAAACTTTTTACAAAAAAATACAACTGACTTCCAATAAAAAATACTACAAAGTAAAAAATAACTTTAATTTCGGAAGTCGGTGTCAAACTACGAAGAAACTAACAAAAACACCGACTTCCGAAATTAAAGTTATTTTTTACTTTGTAGTGTTTTTGTGTTATGAAATATATCGGCCAATAACATTCCCTTCAATAAAAGCCGTTGTGCCTGTTTTAAGTCGTACTCGTACTCGATATGTAGCGTAAATGTTCACTTATGTCAATTTGTGACGAAAAAAGGGTTTTCAATTGTTGTAATCAACGGCGCGTAGCGGTTAAGCTCATTTTAAAAACTCGCACTCAGACCACCAAACAAGATTTTCAATACCTGCGAAAGTACATTCGCTATAAAACTTCTTCGTGTTACACTTTAAACTAACTCTTCTCACGCTTTCCATACAAATGACAACCCTCTCCTTTACAATTTCTGGAGTACTCGTAAAAGCAAAGATGTCCCTTACATCTTTGCTACATTTAGGATAAAGCTGTTACTTTTAGCACAAGACAATTTAACAGTTAGTAGCTCGTAATTTGTAGTGTTTTTGTGATTACATTGGCAAACGAAGAAATAATTATTCCAATCGAATTATTTCCCAATAAATTAAGCTGCCAATATTGTATTGCACAGGTCGTTGGCAACCTACAATGGCACCAACGGCGTAACCATATCTTCTAAACCCAAACTAAACTCAAAGGTTGACTGGTAGATAGTGCCATGTTGCATTATAAATTTACCTTAGTATAAATAAATAAACCTTTACTTTGACAATAGAAAATAACCTAATTATGAATGCAAAACTTTTGTACCATAGAAAAGCGGCCTATTGATATAGACAGAAAACAAACCTTCTGTTATCTAGAAATATGAACAGTTAATTCCCTTTACAGATACCTTCCAAAATCAAATTAAAACAATGAAACACACTTTAAAAATCGCCAAGACAAAGAACTCTCAAAATCAAAAGGCTCATTCAACGATAAAGCTGTTTATTAACTTATAAAGTACTTCACAAAATACTGATAGAAAATTCGTCGTTCTAACAAACAGGAAAATAAAATGAACAAAATACTTCGAAAAGGACAGTTGACAGCCTTTATGAGCGTTTAGAGCCGATGCCAGAAATTTATAGAGGCAAGCCTTAGGGCGAGGCTATAAAGAAAGCGGAGTGGGGTGTAGGTATCACGGTGTCTCTACCCTTCGCATGAATAAATGTACGTACAGAATGTCTCTGAAAATTGTTTTTTGCTGGCTAAGCTTCGCAAAGCTTGGTCTAAATTTATCAAGAAAGGGTACAACACGTGCTATTGATTTCAACACGTTGCAAAAATGACATTAGAGGTCCTAAACAATGCTTCATTTAGTACCCGTTCCTACTATGATGGATCGTCTGTTTTGTTGATCCGAGAAAAGGGACGGATCCGGGTTTTTGAGACTGAAGTTTTGCCTCAACAAAAAGCCGTATAAACGCCCGGATTGAATGTATGTAGTGTGGACAAATCTACCGATCATCCGCCGCCGTTTTTGGTCTAAACAGACTGTCCGCCTGAGTGAAAATTAGCCCTTAGCCCTCCCACGCACTAGCGGTTCATTTGAGCGGCTGGCTGCTTATCCATTTTAATATACATCCGCTAGTGTTTGTACGCACTTAACCGCCATTAAATGACAAGCGGTTGCATATTAAACTGGAACCACGGGGGCTGTCAATCGCGCGGTTTCAGTAATCAGCGATAACTATAATTAATTATTGTCAAACATTCAAATTGTTAGAATTGACGCTGCTATCGATATTTTCGCTGATTGATGTCATTGAAGCTAGCAATACTGACGGCCGCTTTTATTTTATTTTAACAAACATTAACATTAAGAAGAGAAAGGGTCATAAAAATGCTATGTTTTTTGTTATGTTACTGTCTGTAAATCGCGTTTGCTTGTAGTCCGTACCGCTTTCTGTACAGCCAAGCTTTTATTTGCACGAGCAAAACTTTGTTCACACAAATATGGAGGATGAAAACGTGGTAAAATAACATGGCGTTCCCAAATTTTGTTATAAAGGAAAAAAACAAGGTGAATTTAAGAAACAATGGCTTTGAAAATTTTCTTGCTTAAAGAGTCTTCCGAATAGTCTATTGCAATATTAAATTAACAAACTTGGAATTTAAATAAAACTCATCCTCCTTGTTGGTTTTTGAACTCGTAAAATGCGCCGGCATCGATACATTCTGCAAATATTCATTTGAAATATCTTCACTTGTAATTCAGGAACATGCAGGGATAATTTAATCGTGCTATTGATCAGCAGCCTATCTAGTACTGGTGTCATTAGGCATCGTTTTAATTGGCTAAGTATCACACGAGTTTAAGACGCGATTTCGTCGCGCCTTACAAGTACAGCTGAGAAAAGTCGCAACATAAAATCAAAAATAGGCAAATTGAGAGAGGGTCTCTGCTGGCCCTCTTAATCTGCCCAGCCTTTTCCGAATTCAGCTGAATACCGGTATTTTACGTGGAGCGGCTGCCTACCAGACCTCCACAACCCATTAACTGGGTAACATGGTACTCCTTCAAGACTGCAAGACTGGAGTCAGATTTTCTGGCTTCTGACTGTCCGTAACGACTGTCAGAGAACTCCTAATGACAGCCGGGACCAGCACGGAGGAAACTCGGTGTGTTAAGATGGTCACCCATCCACAGAACAATCTCGGCAAGCGTTACTTAACCTTGAAGATTAACCTGTGCGGCTATTATTATGTAGCCACGAGCTCCTCTAACTGCTGGCCCTATAACAATATAAACAAACTAACAATTCTATCCAATTAATTTACTATCTCAAATAATACAATTCTGATCTACCAAAATCATCCATCATATTCATATCCATCCATCTTGGAAACCTCATGAATATGGAACTACGCACACGTAAGTATGTTACTAGAACACATAGTGACTATAAGATCAAATGAATCAGACCTGTTGGTTTTAACGGTAAGTCTCAACAGTCACAAGACAAAATTTGACCTAAACCCATAAATGTATTGAATTGACATCATTTTAGCCGAAAAACGTCCACTGCTGGACATAGGCCTAACCCCAAGTGTCACTATATCTCGCGGGACTATTCGAAAGAGATACTGTGGCTCTGGAACACAAAGGGCAATGAAGGAACATGGATGGGTTTTAGTCAGTAGAAGTCTGAAGTAGCCTCCACACTATTCCCGAAGTTGAGCGAATACGATAGTGTGGAGGGGCACTTCGCTTCGCCTCGTGCAACTTCGCTTAGCCTCAGGCGACTTCCAGTTGTTGTCGGTTTTTGCGCCCGAGTCAAAGGACTCGAAGTTCGAACACGAAGCGTCTGTCCACACTACTCGGGTCACTTCGGCTCACTTCGGTTCGCGTCAGCCATAGTAAATACGCACGTATTTTTATTACGCGAGAGTACCTACACATTGCAACGGCAGTTGCCACATGAACGTTATCCATTATGCCTATCGTGAGGGGAACGGGCAACTGAGTTCCTCGCGAAGTTGCTCGAGGTGTGTGGACACCTACTTCGGACTTCGGTCAATTTCGGAGAGCACTTCGCCTCGTGCAACTTCGGAATAGTGTGGAGGACGCTTGACACTCCCTCCCGCTCCACCCAGAGCGGGAGAAGTCATTGGATAATTTCCCACCCCTAAAAAAAAATTAAAAAAATAGTGTCACTATATCTATATATCTAGGTACCGATCCAGTGCGTATCGCATTCCGCAGATTCCCGAGGCCAATACCAAAGTGCCAATTCTACTAATTTTCACATCCGCATCGCATTTGCATCTCATTCGCAATCTGTCAAAAATTTATGAAAATTAAGGCTTTTTTGACAGTTTGCGATTGACATGCGAATGCGAAAGTTGAAAAATTGTGGAAATTCGGGGCTTTTTTATTTAAAAAAAAAAGAAAAAGATTTTATGTTTGTGTTTGTGCTGTGGTATGTTGTTGTTGTTTATGGTTGTTTATGTTTGTGTGTGTACTTTGTGTTTGTATTTGTTTTTGTGTCCATCTTGTGCAAGTCCTCTCGCTAACGAAATATTGAGAGGACAATCTCAAACATTTTGGCATTTCAATATTCACTATCGCTGATTCAATATTATTACTTGACTAGAGACATAGAGTATATAACCACTAGAGAGCGTATAGGCCGATTTCTTCTAAGTACGCGGCTCACTACAGCGGGCCGGGGGACGAGGAACAACGCGCGGCTGCAATTGGTCCGTTCAAGGTCAAGTTGCATAGGTAGCCTATGGTTAGTGGTGGCACAACTTGATTAAAGGAAAATAGTCGATATCGATAAAATGCATTTTAAAATTATAAAAATACTCAATCCAAACAAACAGCGCTATATCTTGTTTAAACAAAGTTTCCCTATTAACCTTATCTTTCCACTTTTATTCTAATTCTGAAATCTTCGAAAATCTAAAATGAAAACATGTATGTCAAACACACAGATGAAAAAACTGAGACCCTCCTCCTATTTTTAAAGTCGTTTAAAAGTAGTTACGTGTTTAATTTAAGTATGTGAATTGATTAAAAATTGTATTAGTTGTAATTTTATGATCATGGCTAAACCGACTTCAATCATTAAACGTAACAGCACAGATTTTTACGATAAAAATACAAAGGGGAAGAAAGGGATAAAAATATAAGTATTTCCTAATGAAAGAAAGAGACTTTTCCAAAAGACATCAACGCGCGCTTCTCACAGTGTGCTCGTTCACCCAACCACCATTTTATATAGACCCCTGCAGTGGCTCATCATCTGATTCAAATCAAAAATATTTTGCGTAGTCTTTACTCTCCGATGAAAAGTTATGCCATCATTTTTGTAACAAGAGGTCTTGGAATGTTTCCCACACAAATTCACCGGGTTTGAAGGCATTTTTATGCGTTTTATAATTGCATAAAAATTAAAACGATTTGTAAAAACTTAGCGGGTCCACAGGTCTAACACTTGGTCACAACTAAAATGGTTACTAGTGCGGCTGTCTAACATATGAGCAAAAACACTAATAGTTTTCGTGCGTCGGGGCACTGTATGCGCAGTCAAGTGGTTTAATAGTCTTTGACTAGAGACCAAGTACGCAGAAGAATTTGCAAACCTGTACGCAAACACAGGTTTACTTCCTCTTGTCTCAATTTCACAGTTCGGTGGAATGGAAATCAGACACAACCTCGGAAGAGTGTTGATAAGTTAAGAAAACGGTCACCCATCCACATATTGACCTCGGCAAGAGCAGCTTAACTTCCGAGATTTATCGATCCGAGTAGAGTTACTTATTCACAATCTTCTCGATCCAATATGGAGTATGTCAATACCTGTTTCTACTAAATAGAAGAGAGGTTATGACGGAACGAAACTTTTTTAATTTGGACCTCTGCCAATGCTTTGGGTGTTCTATCTTGGATGACACGTAGATGAGTTTGGATGCTCGGTTGAGATTAACCGGTTGAATCATTTATGAGCGATAAGTTGCTTCGTAGTTTTGTGAAGAGCCTGAATTTGTAGATGGATTGCCTACCAAAAGAAGGCAAAAACAAATGAAAACAACAAAGGGAGGTTAGAATTTTTAAAGGGATTTATTTACTCACCTACCGTTGGTGAGTTTTAATTTCCCAATTAAATCCCAAAGGCCCAAATATACAAAACCCACTTGGTAATTATTTGGTGTTGTTATGTTTGTTGACGGAAACCCAGTTGAATAACATCCCTTGAATTATCAATAAGTGGTCAGGCTATTGATCAAAGATAATGAGGAAACCCAATGTCTCAATTTTTATTATTTTTCTCTTGTCGCCATTTTTTTCTATGGATGAATTATTTATTTAAACTCTAAGGCGAGTAGTACATAGGCGAACAGTGACCACACTGTCTATTTAAGACACTGACTCCTGTAACACAGGTACCTCCTAGCTCAGGTGTCAGGACTCCAACTCAAAATGTAACACTTTCTTTGTGTCAATAAGATATTTTATTTTTATTTTTCTATTTTTTTCATTTTGATACTAACAAATTATATGTTTTAAATATCTATAAAAAATACAAAATCAATTTAAAATATAAAAAAAATAGTAGGTAGCCCACCGGTATCGGAAACGTGGTCCAAGCTACCGGTGGTCAAGGCTCCCGAGAGAGGAACCTCGTAGCAATACGCGCCGTGTCCAGGAGTACTGCTTTCTAATCAAGCCCTTGATCCAGCTGCCCAACGAGAGCCTCTTGAGATGTTGATCCAGGTTCTTGGCAATTATGCCATTGGTCGTCACGATTATCGGCACAATGACTGCTGTGTTCTCATCCCACATGTCGACAATCTCTTGCGCCAGTTATTATTATTATTCTTACGCAACAAGGCATGCGAACAGTCTAATAATACAAAGCTATATTATAAATTCCCTGAATAAATATCTCGTGAAAGGTTACCCTACCTCATGATTGACAGGTCATCAATACCCACTGAAGTTCTTAGCATGAATAAGCGATGCTTCTAACCATGACATTTTGACTCGGCTGCATCACGCAAATAGAACTATCAATCGATCACCTTATGGCCCGACTCCCACACACATCAAGCATTCTCAGGCTTCTATAGTTTAAAGTTAGCGAATATGACCTAGTTACTTTTAATAAAGTTTTATAAACTGACTAGACTGACTTTTTTTTTTGGGACAAGCCCGCCTCACATTCCCAACCACTGCAACGCCTGAAAGCCAGAATCAACAATGGCGACCACCAGAAAAACGCCGAGTTAATGAAGCCCGAAGAGTCCCGGAGAAACGATTTAAAAACTGTCTTGGATCCCGCAACGAAATTAATCAGAAAAGTACAGCGAAGAAGTAGGAAAGAATAAGTATAATTTCTACTTTCCTTCTTATCAAGCAAGAGATAGAATAGAGCTGAAACTGACGTGTTTATTTTTGTCTATTCCCGTTTATTTATGGATCTATTTATATTTCAGAGAACGGAGGCTCTAGACAAAGTACCTTTAAAAAAACCGGTCAAGTGCGACTCGGACTCTCACTCAAAAGGTTCCGTACCATATACCGAAAATATCACTTATCTATTACCTAATGGGAGACTTGTATTTAATTTCAATTTAATTTAATTATTTTATTGTTAAAGCGCCAACAGAAATAGACACTCCGAACATTTCAATTGTCTACGGTTTTTGAGATACAGCACGCTGAGAGACAGGCGGACGAACGGGCAGTGGAGGCTTAGTAATAGGATTCCGCTGGTTACCCTTTGGTTATGGAACCCTACAAATCTACTGTTTTTAACCGAAAATCGCATTTGCTGCTACAACATAAAGTCTCTGTTCATGTCAAATTAGTAACAACAAACAAACTACCAACACTGATGTGTGGTTTAGTTAATGGTGTACCTACTCGTCGAATTTAAATTTAGAGTCATTGAAAATTCTAGCAAAAATAAATTGTTCTAGCAAAAATGATGCAGAACTTACAAAAAGTTCTAGAAAGAAATTGTGATTTGTCATGAAAATGTCATAAATAATGATGATTTCTATAAACACAGCTATTTCCAATCTGAAACAAAACCAAAAACAGTCATTAAACATAACTTAACCGTAATGCCATTCGTGACAAATTGTTAGAAAAGTTTGGTTCAATTTGGTGTGGTTAACTACGGCGCCGATTAAAAAGTGATCATGGCTGACAGATTTAACCTTATGTGTATTTTTAAGTTGATTTTAATTAATATATATTAAGCTTTAATGATTTAAAAGTATTGGTAGTGCTCTGACATTTACGTACCCTTAATGGCCTAAAGTTAATTATGGAAATAAAATCAATATTTTATCATCACGACTTCACCACCCAACAGCTTTCAATTCGAGGAAAATTTGCATCTGAATGGGAACTGCAGGGGTTAATGACCATATGGAAAGCACTCAATCGGTAACAAAAGTAAATAAGTGGCTGCAGAAATAACTTGGAGGAATGGGGTTTATGGACCCAACCAACGAGTGTGCGGTGTTCCTGTTCGGAACGAGACCCACACGTTGAAGTGCCTCAGGTACTCACACACCTGTACTTCGGGGGACTTAATGATGGCGCAGCAAGTAACATAGCTACTACAAGGGTCAAGAAATCTAAAGAGTTAACCATTGACTTGAAAGAAGAACAAGAATCATTACTTATTATTCTTTACGAGTTTTCCTTAAGTGACTCCCAATTCCCCCATCTCCCCTAATATCACGCGCTCACGACCTCATCCGTACACTTACTTTTATACAGCACGCATCAAAACCTACACACACACACTCACTCACTCACCCTCACACACACACATACACGCACACATACACACAAACACACCCACATACAGTAATACACAAACACACCGTCGCAAACTAGCACTATTTTTTTCTATTTTCAAATATCTTTTGTCTATTTTTGTGTCTTCTTTTATGTTGTGTTCCAAGACACAATTAGTTATAGTACAATATACACATTAAATGCATTACGTTTTATGTAAATACTTTTTTAAAACTTACGGAAGGGACTGGACCCCACGACACAGGGAATCCTAGTGTGGGGCCCAGAGATATGTTGTTTTTTGTTTCAAAACTAATGATGTACCTTATACGTGTATATACTTTGAACTAATGTTTGTATGAATAAAGATTTATTTATTTAAAGATTTATTTATTTATTTATTCTGGAAGCAACAACTGCTGAACTTGTGCATATTAGTTCAGACGAATAAATGCTACGGTGAGACTAAACCACGCAAAGCTTGTCGATGTTTTCTGTTTTTTCATTCAAAGAAATGAAGACGAAGTTAAAAGTGCTCACAATGCCAATCTACTAAAAGTAACATAAATTAACCCTTCTGTTTTTTTTTTATTGAGATGGGTTTGCTCTTGACTCAAGTCTAGGTCAGAGATGACAGAGACAAAGTCTACGATGGAGTGAGCTTACCCAGAAGCAGCCTGTTCACTCTTACTTTGAAAAGATTAGAGTTGTAAGCGTTCGGAAACACAAATTACTAGGAATATACAAATATGTATTACAATGTCTTCCCAAGAAGATCGAGTTTGCAATTTCACGCAATTTATGTAATACTAGCTGATGGCCGAATAATATACTGAATGATAAACTGAAACCTTTCTTGAGAACCACTCTATTCATTGGTGAAAACAACATGAAAATTGGTGCAGTAGTTTTTGAGTTCATCACGAAAAGACACGACAGACGCGGCGGAGGACTTTGTTCTGTAATATGTAGTGATTAAAGTATGATGCTTTCAATTACCCAGTGACAGATACAATCGAGTTTGTTAAAAGAAATCGTGAAAAATGCAATGATTTAATTATAAAAAACATGCATACAACAATTTTGACACCATACTGGATCGAACAACCTAACCAGATTATCAATTAGCTGGCAACCACAATTTGCTTGGTCATGTTTAGCCTGTAACAGCTGATGAAACCACATTACCACTGACCAATATCATAATAATATTACATTACGCCCGTATTATACGAAGGGCCAACACTATTCCTAGACTTTATGAGGCCCCGGTGTGGACGCTTTCGTTAAAGTGGCGACCAGCCCGCCACCTGGTCCCAAAGGGTCATGGCCATTCGGCTGGCCCAAGAAACCGCAAGGACATCGGGTCGGTCTTGTGGATCGCCCAGATGACATGGTGGAGGCCTGCCCACCTTGGGCGGAGCTGCGGAGCGCCACCGTGTCGCAATCGAGGGAATCGGTGGCAGCAAACTTTCGCGTCCAGCTCTGGTTCAATTCATGGTATGGAGCGAGGGGACACGGGAAACAGCCATCTCCTTTTTCGGCTCAGTAATGCAAGCGAATGAGGAGGCGGCTGTTTGAGGGAAAGACAAACCTTACGCCCCAGCTGCCGCAACAGAAGAAGACGCCCCGGGCGTCGGGAGTCGCGTGGTGATTCCCGGCCAACGCAGGCGTGATGTAACGCCCATTGCCTTCCAAACTCATTTGATTGAGGATACCTAACTGTTTTTAAACTCGGTTCTAAGATTCAACCCATGCCTACCAACGAACTAGGCAAATTAAATAACAGCTTATAAAAAACGTGCTCAAGGTATTTACAAAATGAAATAAGCTTCCCCAAGTATGCTTATTTGTCATTATTATAGCCCTTAGAGAGTTTTTCAATGATATTTTAGGCTATAATTACCCATCGAAGTAATGCTAGAATGCTTGCTGCTATTATCATTAACCTCAGTCACACCGAAGCAGACACGTCCATAAAATACAATTAAATTATTTTCTAAACAAATAAATAAAGATGAAGAGCCTGTTCGTAATGTCAAAATAACAGCTTTTTAATAAATGCATAATGTAAGGTTATACGATACTTTGAACAAAATCATTTTTTTGTCTATCATCTCCGTTTTTTACGGGTAATTTCCGAATCGACTGGACCGACAGGACTTTCACTGGAAGATAGCTTTTGTCATAAAGAGTAAATAAAGCTTAATTTTAGACAAAGGATTATGATTGCTTGCAAAGAAAATCATTTCTTCGAGCAGAAGCTAGTTTCTGATAAATGCGAGAGAAACCATAAATTTCAATATCCGACAACACCCATAACTCTTCGTTTATCTGTAAAATTGTTGAAGTAGAAAATAGTTTACTTTTTGCACCGTCTTGTAAGAAAACTTCTTCGAATTAATTAAATCAAGTTTTCTCCTATCTTCAGCTATGATTTATAGACTCTTACGTATTTAAATGATTTGTTACATTTTCCTTCAAGCAAAATTTTATTAAAACCTGGCAAGTAGAATTTTAATTTCACTTTTATGATTTTATAATTTCAGACGAAGGCTATGGCCGTGGCGCTGTGTGTCGGCAGTCAGTCGCGCTGTGTGTTGTTCGTCTGCTCGGATTTTGGAAGTCGTTGTATTAACAATGGCTACTAACGTTGTAAAGTGTGCTACCTGCAATGTCGGTATAAATGAGACATTGGAATTTATTTGCAATAAATTGGACGTGATGGCGAGCAAAGTATTGCCCGCATTTGTGTCAGTGCATTTTCGGATAGTGAAATTTTGAACGCTAAAAACTTGTTGTTTAACTCTATACCGACAACAAAGCGCAAGAAAATACGGAAAAGACAAGGGAAACATTACGTGACATTGATATAAAAGATGTACGCATTGTTAGTGTAGTGTGTAGAGATATAAATAAAGAAGTAGGGAGTCAGTGATATCTTGATGGGTCATCATCATCGTCATATCAGCTGAAAGATGCCCACAGCTGGACATACGCCTCCCCCCAGCGACACCACAACAACGTCGTCCAGTTGGCTAATTCAGGTAACTAAATAAGTGCTGTTGCAGTGCAGTTGAAGTTAAGTTTCGATCAAAACAACGCTTTTCGTATTTTCTACGCTGTCAGACACGCTCGCGTCAAGTTCGCGTCACGCGAGCGCAATAACGGCATTCTACTGTTGCGCGTCTTTGGTGCGTGTTTCGGATCGCAACATGATCGGTATTCTACTATTTGTTTGACGTCTCAAAATGGTAAATTTTAAGTTTAAGTTTTAATAGTTAGTTAGTTTAATTTACCTATATAATAATATCGTCATATTAATTGAAATCTTATCGATCCTATTCGATTATTTAGTGAGAAATATTTTTTCTCTCCACCATAAGTAAGTTTGGTAGAGTTTGGCTGTCGTGCAGTTCACGCGCAGCTTACGCGCAGTTCAAAGATTACAAGAATATCGTTTATCATTCAATTTTGAACTTAACTGCAACTGCACTAAAACTTATTCGGCGCATCATAAAATTACGTGAATTAGCCCTCTGTGCGTTTCGCATTCATCGGCTACCCGAGACCGAGAGAGAAAAAAGGTGAAGTAACTCGTATTCGAGCTAAAAACTCGCACTTGCCAGTATCTCGTAAGATACGTCCATAAGATGCGAGTTATTACAAAGCAGCTACTCGTCCGGCTGACGCGCACGCTAGCTCGCACTTTGTAAACTAGCCATTACATGTTATCAGGGCAGGAACATGACGCTTGTTATCATTTTAGAAGTTAAAAGATAGATTGATGATAAGGGAAGGAAGATGAGGTCATAATTTTAAAAGTTTAAAAATTCATTGAAATGTTAAAACACTCAACCGCATAATGAACTACGTACTGTAATCACTAAAGCTGCTTTCAGACTACGCTATAATATAATAGCATATAGTATAGAGCTCATAGCAAGGCAATATCGCGCACCATACATTGTTGGGACACGTTCACACTGCATTATGCTATATTTATTGACAATGTATGGAGCGCGATATTGTTATGCTATGAGCTATATACTCTTTGCTATATATTATAGCGGAGTCTGAAATCAGCTTGATTCTTTCACTCAAAGGAATCTCTTGAATATTTATTGATAAGAATTATAGTCACCGTTGATCGAACGTTTGTGTATATTGCGTAAACAAGATTTTTAAAATAAAGGCTCCATATTAATTATGATTAAGGACGCTCTTCATATTCAACGAATTATTAAAATATTATGCATGAGAGAAATTCATATGATTATCGCTTGTGTGAGAGCTTTTTTTATTTTAGATGGGTTTGATGTCAGAGATAACAGAGACAATGTCTACGATGGAGCGAGCTTACCCCAGAAGTAGCCTGTTCACCTTAACTTTGGAAAGAATAGGGTTGTAAGCGTTTGGAAACACAGACGCAGGCAGAAAGTTCCACTCCTTTGCTGTGCACATTATGAAAAACACTTGGAAACGCTTAGTGCTAATTGGTGGGACAGCAAAAAGGTAGGAATGGTAAGTTACAGTGCGTCTAGATGTCCGATGGTACAAACTTATGCGTCTTCATGCTATAATATACTTATTAAATTAACGGAAAATAGTGTTTTTTTTTTCAGCGGCTTAACTCGTGCCGAAATCCATACAGTTGTTGTGGAGGTATTGATAAAGAAACTTCCAAATTCTCATTATATGTAGATCAAAATCTAAAGACGAAAGATTTATAAAATTTGTAGGACGTTCGTATTTTTTTTTTCAAATCCAATCATCCATGTATATTTAAATCAGATTAGAATAAATTTAGTATTACACTTATGTACCTACCTGCAATACATTTTTTTTGTTACGCTACGGTGTTAACCCAGCTGTTATAACAGCCATTCACACGATACAGGCGATAGGCCATAAACTTAATGGTTTGAGAGTCGTAAACATTACGAATTGGACAAATTGACGACCCGGCCGCTCGTAATTGGACAATTATAAGTCCCGAAAAGCTATGAATTTTATACCGACAAGTAATCATTTTGATTGACAATCTACGCGGCGGCGTTACAAACGGATTTGAAGGAATTACCCTCTATATCTATCTACTTTTTGTTATTATTGTAAATTTTTGGATAAATACAGCATTTTGAGTTTAAGAAAAACGTTCGGCTTGTATTCTTTTTGCGACCCTTAGTCGCTGCTTCTTGAGGGTGTAGTTTATCTCATAGAGCAACATGTCAAAATACCGATACTTTATTTTTTAGTCGTCAAGAACTAAACCATCCGGATAAATGGTCTCAAACGTGGTGAAAACCATACGAAAAGCAACTTTGTATTGCAGTTTTGAGAAATAATAGATGTACTGGCTGACCCGCACGATTTCGTCTGCGTCATATTTTTCATCAATGCTCTGCTACTTTTGGTCTTAGCGTGATATTTTGTAGCCTATAGCGTTCCTCGATAAATGAACCATACAAAACTGAAGTAATTAAAAAAAAAAGTGACTTATGAGACTAAAGTTAACATTTAAGTGTTAGATTTTCTACTTACATGTGATTATAAAACTACCGAAGAGCTTCTTAACCGGTTGGGCCTGGCGGTAGAACCATTGAGGCAACAATTTTATACTTTATTTTTATGACATTACGATTTATATCAGTGACGTCAAGTGGAACCAATGTTAACGTCAAGTATTGATTAAAACTATACCCACAAACACATATACGCAAGCACACAACACATGTGAGCCTCGTCTTAAGAGTCTGCCACCCGGCAAACTGCTTCTCAAGCACAATGTGACATATTTACATCAAAGTACATCATCATCATCAGCCTATAGCAGTCACGGCTGGATATAGGCTTCTCCTGGCGCACGCCATTCGAATCGATTTCCGGCAAAACTCTCATCCAGGTGCTGCACCCTGCGAAGATTATCGCTACACCTAGCCTGAGGGTGCGCTTTTTTATGATGTATAATCATCAAATGATCCCGCTCTAGGCGGAGCAGAAGGGAGTGTTAGACTCTTACTGACTAAAACCCATCTTTTTCCTTCCCTTTTCGTTTCAGGGCCACGGTGACTCTTTGGAGCCTGAGGGCGTTCAACCTTACGATTATCGATTCGCGGTCGCCAATCAAGAATACACATAAAGTATTTACTTCTAGCTGTCCCCCGCGGCTTCACTCCCGTTTTACCCGCACAATTCCTGTTCCCGTGGGATTTCCGGGATAAAACCCCCCAAATATCCTATGTCCTTCCTCGGGTATCAAACTATCTTTTTACAAAATTTCATCCAAATCGGTCCAGTAGTTTCGGAGCCTATTCAATTCAAGCAAACAAATCTTTCCTCTAGTGTAGATTCCAACGTAGCAAGCATTTGGCATTTGTTCAGCCATCTGTCAATTTTAATTGATGTAAATCAAAATATTTTGAAATCTGTGTGTTTCAATGTATTAAATAAACAGTTTGATGTCAATCACATTGAAAACTGATTATCTTATGTAATTCTTGTGTTTAGTTAGTGAATCGATTCGCATATTACTTTAGCAGTCGTAGGACTGACCACACCAACACGAAAATTGACACAGCAAAAGATGGTAAACTAAAACCAAGTAAGACAAGAATCATATAAGTAATCAATATTTATATATTACTAGCTGACCTGCGCAACTTCGTCTGCGTCACATTTTCCGCTCCTAATTATTATTGCAACAAAAAATTGAGATTGTAAGCTACCCTATCTCTCAAGTTGGATCGAACTGCACATGGTGTGCGAATTTTATTATAATCGGTTAAGTGGTTTAGGAGTCCATTGAGGACAAACATTGTGACACGAGATTTATATATATTAAGATTTTAAATTCAAATGAAAAGCACTACCAAAAACAAAAAGTATAAGAAGCCGTAGAGCTACTATTTAAAACGATATACTGCTCTTACAAATGGAAACACGATACATAATGACTACATGACCTTGATTGGTTCATGGTGAAATATACAGTACCGTGAATCGATCAATCTGCAAGGCTGCACCTAATCACACAGGGCCTACACAAAATGGCGTAATATACTACGAAAAGGCTACTTCCCGTTTCGTCACATTTCCGATTCGACAACATGTCAAAAGTAGAAAAAAACAAATTAACACAAATGCCGTTTTGTCAAGATTTTGATATAAAGACGATCATTCCCGTTTGGTCAAACCTTTTAATCCTTGTCTATCAGCGGTTTAACAGGTTCACTGTCCGCACAGCAGACACAATAGTAAAACAATTAGCGCAGAAAACATGAAAGAAAGAAAATGAATGAATTAATATTTTCTATATTTATGTAGGTTTATTTGATACTTAAGTAGTTTAAGGCTTCATTCACATATTCATTTTCTTGTTATTTCTTACACACTTTTGTCTACATTTCTTTTTTCATTCTTCCTTTCGCAGGTCTGCTGGAAGAAATTTCTCAAGAAATACTGCTTATTTCTAATAAAATGCTTAATAAGCAGTACCTTTGTACTAATAATTATAATGCTGTCTCTGTACCGTGAGCACATAAATTGTAAAAAAAAATAATTGCCAAACACAAATAAACACAATGTAGGGAACTTAATTCTATAACAATAACATTGTGTGTCCTTCGGCTACGCCAAACAAGCCCAGTTCAGCTAAATGTAATTCAAAGCGGGCCAGCGGATAATACAATCAAAACCCTTCCTGCTAAATAGGCTAGATTCCATTATCCACAAATTGCAAAACTATTTAGTCCGTCAGTTAGAGTATTGAAAAATAATGGAAACGTATTTTTTGTTTTTATAAATCAATGAATATTGAAAAAGATAAAACGCATCAAAACTCGGGAGTGGGGGCTCGTGACGTCACGACTCACTAAAAATTATGCGAGGGTGTGACGTATTGAGATTCTAAAAGTGTCGTAACTTCGTCAACTTTGGTTCCCGTAACAAAAGAAAAAACACGGGTCAAATATTTTTTGATAATCTAACTGACGGACTAATTAGATTTTTTCAGGACACAAGCCCATTAGTAAGTATCGATAGTTCTTCGTAAACTACCATGGGCGTTCTTAAAGCTGTAACAATCGGAACTAAATCATTCCGTAGGTAACCTCAATTCCTAGAATATCCATTACCCTATCTATACCTGGTATCAGTTCTAATTTAATGTACTCACATCAAAACATAAAGATATGTATAAATATGCTGAACCTATTGCAGTCCGTAGCTGGGCATTTGGTCATTGGGGTCGGTCTCTAGTCTAAGCTGAATTAAGCTAACGGTCGGAATTTCTACTTCATTTCTTTATCGTTTCTGACTAGAACAATTAGGTAACCTTCTTATGTGAAAACGTTTATTTTTTACTGCAAACTAATTCCTTTACCAAGAGTAGGTACCTTATCATCATATCAGCCAATTGCCGTTAACTGTTGAATCCAAGCCTCCTCTAAAGAGCGTCAACCAACCCGGTCTTGAGCAGTCTGCTGGCAATCAAACCTTCACCAAATCATCGAGCCATCGTGCCACAGTGCGTTTGCCCATAAGACAAGTTATCTCCACTGTAACACATGTCTGCTCCACCGACCGTAGAGAGTCAGTACTGTACCTACCTGACCAGTCTAAGTCGACAAAGAGACTTCCTCGACTTCCAGGTAGTTAAAGCTCGTTAAATCAATTTCCTAGTTCATGGCTACGCAGATAGTAAATGCGAATGTATACCGAACATTTCTATAAATAACTTTATGGTCTGTTAAACACGCTATTATCATGCGAGAATAGATTTAGTGGGTACATTAAGATGTTTTAGAAAATAATTTATGCCGTGTTTAGATTGGGCGACTATTGTTCTGAATAGATACGTCCTGCCTTGTGACATCATGCATGTGTTACCCAAGGAATAAAAATCTTTGCCGTCACAAAAAATAACGTAACGACATCTATAATACCGCCACGAACTACAGCAAACAACTAATTCTACAATGCGGTATCAGATTTTCTCGTGCGATTAGAACATTTGTTTTTCTACTGATAGGCATACATCATCATCATCATCTGTCATCTGTGACCAAGACTAGAGTCAAGAGAAAACCCATCGCAAATAAATAAAAATAAATAAAAAAATTCGTTTGACCACTATCTAACCTGATGGTAAGCGATTTAACGCCCTAAATATCAACCAGCAGCGAGTAATTGCCCACCAGACATAAAAACCTTTCGAGGATCCTCCTTTATCTATGAAGGTTTGCGGGATTTGACACCCTGATTCGCATATCTCTCTATAAATAAAAGCAATACCCGAAGCCATAAAAGCAACCCGGGGACCATTTTTTCGCCCTTATTTACTACTGCCAAAATTAAGAAACCCCATGTTCAAACTTAGGTCAGCTTCTGTGATAAGTTGAATGAATTTTCAACAGCCAATCACTACAATACATCTCATTTGTGACGAATCATTGCATTTCTGAAACCAGTTGTACCTAAGTCACCATTCAAGAAGAAAGGACCACGCATGGACGAAACAACGAAAATGTCTTTAGCAAGAATTTCCACGTCCTGGAGTTCTGAATTGACTGCGCTTTTGAATAGACTTTAGTCAGACATTGGATATAGCTGCACAACGCTAGTCAGCTTTGTTTGCATATCGTCGATTTGTGAATGGTTTTCGAAGAGATCCGATCATTTGTTTCGGCAAAACGAAGATGTTTGTTTTTTTGTGAGATAATTAGCAACTGCGAGTTTTGAAGCTCCCTGGCGCAATTACATTTCATTATAGTTCACTGTTTGACTGATTCGAGAGCAAATAAAGACTTTTTGCAAAAAAATAAAATAAAATTATACAATCATTTATTTCAATCCACAGAGATAATAATTAGGTAGCACACATTTGACTTTAAAAAATTAAAACTTACGCATTTTATATAATTATATTAAAATAATAATAAACTCAACACTCGCAGTCAAAAGTTTCGTCCACGTTATAGCACCAAAACTTTTATTCATTTTCCTTAATTTCCATTTAATAACACGCATTAATGTGACTATATCTTTTTACTATATTAGAGATACCTAATACTATTAAAAACATACAGTTCCTTGAGCACCATTTAGATACAAAAGTCTACAAGGCTAGCAGCTTGGTTAAAGACTCGACTGCGCTAATACAAATGCACTAAAGAACTGCAAAGTTTACTTGTAGAAAGCACTAAATCCGGGTGCCGGGTGTTGAAAAGAGCTAAGTACCCGTCATTAAAGAGAAAATAGTTTCCTCCTTGCTTTTAATGAGCTGACTTTCAGTATTGGTAGTTGGTTTTGGTAATTCTTGAGGATTTTAGAAAGAAAGCCAAAGCTATCGCTGCTGTTTCAAGTTTTCATGTTCTTTTCGCGTAAAAGATCTATAACCAAACCGATAACTCGGAACTTTTATTTATATGACGAATATAAGTTATAGCTGTTTTATAATTTTTCCTTTTAATTCACGTGAACAATTTCGCTGCCTATATAATTATATTACTTGCAAAAACAACCACTAACGGTCCTGGAGCAGGTCTGTTTCTATACCGCGTGTATCTGACATCGACGCACAAACAATTTCCATGGGTCCAGGGCATGATTCTGAACACCCCATAGTTTGAATTTTTCATCGGTTCTTTTCTCATTTTTTCAAGTTTTTCAAGAGTACTTACCTCAGTTAGTTGTCGTTTTATTCAGATTGCTCTTTTTAGTGAAAGTAGTCAATGAATTATTTTTTTATTAAAAATCTCATTGTGTTAGGTCAGAATAACGATTATGAGCAGTCTAAAGTAAAAAAACTCTTGAAAAAAATGAGAAAACAGCCGACGAAAAATTCCAACTCTGGGGTGTCCAGAATCATGCCAAGGACCCATGGAAATCGTTTGTGCGTCGATGTCAGATACACGCGGTACCTATAGGAAAATACTAATCAAAGTCTACGGTACTGGAGCAGATCCACCGGTTTCTAAACAGGAAAATACTAATCAAGTTTTATGAAAAAACGATAAATACCTATAAAGAAATACACCAAGAAGTTGATAAGTTCATATTGCACTTCCTTTTGACACTGTACCTACTTTCTGACACGAGAAGGTAGGACTTGGTTTGAATAAAGCCTCAAAATAGACATGCGTTCGCTAAATAATTTCTATCTGTTCTTGGGACCTTTTTCTATATTATAGAAATATATATAATTAAATAGTAAAAATAAACTTTTTCTATATATATACCTAATAAGAGGCTCTACAAGGTACTAAGTTTCTATAGTGTTAGGTATAAATAATGTAGTAAAATATTATCTGAATATTTAAAGACACTGTATTACACTGACACAGAACAACTTCTATAAATTTTGGCATGATGATATTTGATCCCCTTGTAAGTGTTTACTTTCGTATAATTACTCAAGAAAAATGAAATAAAGGAAGGACAGTATCAAAGAATAAAATTGATTTAGCCGCAGTACATGAAGCAGACACGAAATACAGAACTAAATATTCAACATGGAAGTCCATATTCCACCCAGAATTTCAAGAAAGTGAATTGCAGGGTGCTTTCGGATTTATGCCAGTATGTAAACTAAGTCCATAAAAGCTATTTCAGTGTGTAGATCTTGGTACGGCACTCAGGAACCACAGACTGCGGTCGACAGCACTGCAAGCACAAGCAACATGCGTGTTCTAGCTCAAATGTAGTGTATGTATTTGGTTTGTTTCTACTCCACAGATACACCTAATCTATACTAATATTATAAAGAGGTAATATTTGTCTGTAAGTTTGTATGTAGGGGGTAATCTCAGGAACTACTGGTCCGATTTGAAAAATTCTTTCAGTATTAGATAGCCCATGTATCGAGGAAGGATATAGGCATATCATCACGCTAAGACTAAAAAGACCCGAGCATTAATGGAAAATGTGCCGCAGACGATATACAACGCGTAAGGGGTGTTACTAAATACAAATACTAAAGATACTTTTGAGTAGTTAAGGTCTGTCAGTCAAATAGTTGAAGCTAATATAAGGCCAGTAAGGCTAGTTTAACGGTGACATTTATACAAAACTAGCTGACCCACGCAACTTCGTCTGCGTCACATTTTCCATTAATGGTCGGCTTCAAATTGGATTAGTAGTTCCTGAGATTAGGTACCCCCTACATACAAACTTATCTCTTTATAATATTAGTATAGATAACACTACGGAATCTTTTAGTGGATGTCTGTGGTGCACAAAAATGAAATTATTTTTTAAAACCTTTAAGAAATATTAGTGTTCCAATCGTACTAATTTTCACAATCGCATCGCATTCGCATCCAATCTGTCAAAAATGAATAAAAATTAAGGCTTTTTTAATAGTTTTCGATTGACATGCGAATGCGAATGTTGTTTAAAAATTAGTAAAATTGGCCCTCTGATTGCTTGTGCTTATGCAGCCTCATTGGGCAAAATTATAAATGCCTACTGCAAAGACAGTATTGGTAAGCTGGTTTAATTATTAAAGCAGCTTGTGGTCAGTGATGCAGCGAGCTACATGCGTTTGCTAGCTCTTCTGTGGTAATGTGGTTCATTTGTTTGATGTACTTAATTTTAAGCTTCCGTCGCGTGTGCAACCTTAATGGTGAAAGCTACACAGAAATCATGTATGACGGAAATGTTCTCCTTTAAATTATATAAAAAATATCCAACGACAGCATATGTCTATCTTTTAGGATTGACGAGCAATAACACGTGTAACTCCCGATAGCTTAGCAGTTCGAAGCTTTCTGATTGTATTTGTCTACTCTTACGTTTATAAAACTCTCAGTCGTCCCTAATTAACATTAATAAAAGTTAACAATTAAGTAGTTAATAATTAACTATTCCATACAAAAAGAATCATAGAAATCGGTATAGAAACACCAAAGTTATGCATGAAATACGCTAATAATAAGCCATCGCGCGTGAATACTGAATCATGCTATAATTTAAGGATTATTTTTGTCTATGGTTGCGAACGCACAGGCAGGCGGCTAGCTTGGCGCCTAGAGGCTAGCGAGTAGCTCCGGAAAACGGCTTACGACAGTTTGCAATATCTTTTAATAATTATAATGTCGAGGGGAAGATGGTTATAATTTCGCTTTACACCAAACAATATTATAAATGTGAAAGTTTGGTTGTTTGTTACTCAATCACGCCAGAACGGCTTAACGGATCTTAATGAAATTTAGAACAAAGATAGATTATAGTCTGGAATAGCACATAAGCTACTTTTCATCTCGGGAATATGTTCCCTAGGGATCACGCGGGCGAAGCCGCTGGCAGAAGCTAGTTATATAATATATTTATATATTTAAGATAATTATTTGTGTTGTATAGCTCATTTATCTCTTACAACGGAGTTATGATGATATCATAGTAAGGAAAATAGGTAATTTCATTCTTAATGATGCTTCTGAGAATCAAAAGATTAGCCGTAATTATTCTCATTTCACCATAATAATCTTGAAATATTAGAATTTTAAAATATCAATTTGGAGTGCATGAAGCAGTCTACTCCCTGGTATACTGAAAATAAGCCCGCAAGCTTCATCTACACATAAAAACCAAGAAAATATTCCTTGAAATAAAATAAACATATTTGCACGTTCCAGGTAGTTTCAGAACAATTTTCGCACGTTAAACCCAAAAAGTTATTGGCAAAAGCTCCTAGCTTAGAGGTATTCGTGCGTGCGAAGAATTTTTCTTATCTTTAAGTAGCCGTAAAGATATAATATTTTTGCCATATACAGGTTGGGCAGTAGATAGAACGTTTTGTGGAGAAAAATATGGAAATGGGGATAATAACAAGATATATTAATAGGAAGAATATCCTCTCCGGTCTTTATTAATTCTGAGATAGCCTTACTTTATTTGAAAGAAATCTAACTGATCCGGCTTCACCCGCTTGACAGATTATATACTTAAACCTTCCTCGAGAATCACTCTATCCATTGCTGAAAGCAACATGAAAATTGGTGCTGTCGTTATTGAGTTTATCGCGAACAGACAGATCGACAGACGCGGCGGAGGACTTTGTTTTATAATATGTAGTGAAGAGTAGGTTCTCGTAAGTGCAAAGCATCGGTCTAACTAAGGAATATGAGGTAAAAATATTCTCCTGCTAGGGTTGCAGAATTTATTCGAAAGAGTCAACGCGGCCTTGGAACGCTAAGGGCTTTAGGAGGAACGCGGATAGGTTTAAGTTAGTAAGAGTCTGACAATCACTCACTTTTCAAGTCCCTTATAAAGTCTTAACGTTAGTTATGTATAAATATAGCCAAATATCTTAAAATGTGGGATTACTTTCACTGTGGCAGCTAAGAGGTGGAATTCTCCGCTGCTCTTTTTAGATAGCTACAACCTGGGGCTCTTTATGTTAAGAGTGACTCATGATACTCCACCGCAATATCGCTTTCCACCAAGTAAGATTGTGATCAAACACAAGCCTTTATTTCCAAAAAAAAAGTAAAAGCTTTATAACGAAAAGCTGTCCTTCATTGCAGGGTCTGAATGAAAACCATTATGTTTTGTCATAATTATAATGTTTGTATTTTATTTTGGTAATTGTCTTCTTTGTGTGCATTTTAATTTCATATTGTTGTGGTAAGTACCTACCAACAGAAAAAAAATGATGTAGGTATACCTCTAGTATCGTCAATAACTTCAAGCATCAGAGCGGAGCTAAATACACACTTTCATATAGCTACACCCCACACGCTAGAATGTCCATACTTACCGCACGCGCTACCACAAAACAAAGATGATCAAAGATTAGGTACGTACTTACGGAACGGAACGTACTTAAGGAACGCTGAGATGCGACTCTAGCTTTTGCCTATGACTCTCGAAGAGAATGGCGATTGCGTCGCTGTTTTTTAAGATGGCTTGATTCTTCTGAACCGTTTCAATTGAAACATATAATATGAACTTCTGTGACGCCAACACGGAAGTTTTTGTTTTGTTTATTCTTTTAGGGAACATTTAAAAAAAAATAAGTGTAAACTTAGACGAATAACTTTAACGTAGATCTCTTTTTTTCATGGAAAATCAACCTTCATGAAAATGGACCATTCAACCTTACAGTTGAAAATCAGTAATAAAATTTCATTAATATATGTATAATAAATGTAATAATTATAAAAAATTTAATATTCAACTGAATTGTGTATAAAAATATGTTCATTCGGTAAAATGATGTCTTATTCAAAAGTTAGTATAATTTAATAATTTCCAAGTATTGTAATCAGATTTATTGATAGTTAATGAGTAATACACAAAGTAATAATTAATGAATTAATTAGTTAATTCATTTACAACTCACCTTTCGCGCGTCATCAGCAAAATCTGGAACAATGGATAATTTTATTAGTATTATGGTTGCATGGTTTTAATTACAACAACATGATTTAGGGATGACAGTTTAGATAATTATACTGGGTTCTTAATACAAAACAACGAGAACGCTGCTTGTGTTCCCGTAGTTTATTGGTCGAAACTCTTGCGCCATCTCATCTTCCTAGTTCATCGTGCTGTGCTAATTTTGCCACTACGGTTGACTGCCAATGCGGCAAACCTTAAACGGCGTAAGTACATAAAGTACGCTTATTGGTAACTATATTTTCGAGTCGTTTGGGGTTGAAACCCTCGGGCCATGGGGCCCTTGTGTTCACAGCCTTTTCAAAGAAATTTCGAAACACTACATCATTGATCGAATCACTACATCGTTAACACACATTTTGACACTAGAGTACCTAAACAAAGAGCTGGTTTAAACTTTGGGCTGAGACTAAGCATTTTCATTCAACGTGGCAATGCCGCCAGTCTCTTGGGCACATGACTAGCTGACAGCCTTGGGCACATTACTAGGGGACGAATTTTTGATGATGTATTTTGGTTTTTAGTAATTTTGTCTCAATAAAATGCTTGATTAACAGTCAAATTAAATCAAGCAATTAAACGCCACGCGGCCAATTATTCTATACTGTAGTCCTAAATTTAAAAAAAAATAAAAAATATTTCTTTTTAAGTATCCATACCACGAAGTAAAATAATATTTCTCCGCTTACTTCTACTAAACCGCGAATTTTAATACACTTTTCAATAATAGAAAGTGCAATGGAAGTGGAAGATCTGCCAATGTATAATGTGCATCCAAGCAAAGCCCGGTTAGGTCGCTAATAATTAAAAAAGCTTAAGCACTACCCAAAATTTGTTGAAAACACATCGTAGTTGGTCTACGACTTACATCTCGTGTTCAACACCAACCGATCAATTAAAAATACCTTCTTTTAATTAAAACTTTTAAAAACAAACTCCATCTCATTTTCCTAAAGGCCCGTGTAAAACAATTTTGTTCATTAATTAATTAATTAAACGCGAGGCAAATATAAAACAAAACAACAAAGTAAAATCAGACAACCTTATGTTCTATACGTCAAGGAATCGATTTAAAATTAAACAGCGTATGAGTTTACATAGTATATAAATACAGAAGGCTTAAAAAAAAAAAGAAAAATTTTTGCTTTACTATCTTGGATTTATTATTGTGTATTACTACAACTTTTTGTCTACTTTGCTTCACGGTTAAGCAAGTTTTAATCCAAACTCATTTTACAATCACACAGACATACATTCCGCATTTAGTGAATGTATAATTCCATACTCCCGTAATAAGCCGTTAATACGTGAAAAGGTAACAACCCTATCACGTCTTAACGACTGACAGAGTTAGATGAAACTTGGCTTACGGGTAGACCATGTTGTATATTAGGATCTTTGTAATTTATGACTTTTGCGCTGGCAAAAACTAGCAAGGGATATAGGGAATTACTGTTAGCATAATATAGCATGCTCTACTAGAAAAAAAAAAACCAAATTGAGAACCTCTTCCTTTTTTTTTGAACAGTGAATCAAAACAAAAACGCTTGAAAGGTGACTATTTTGAGTTGATAAGCTCCATAAAGAGCATCGATATTAGTCTGAATACCACTAAAAAACGTCCTTGATTTTGCCCATAATGTATTCATTTTCACTTCATCCAGAATTTTTGTATTTTGTCAGATTGGAACTTCTAAACTTTAAACATTATTTGTACGTACAAACGCGTGTATCAGTAATGTATTTTTATTCAATTCTAATTAGTAAGGTCAATGAAACCCACAGGACACAATAACATTCCAGTCACAGTTGTAGGACGTTTGCGAAATTAAACCTCAATGGTCAGATGTATTTTCATTCCAAATTTGTAATTTCGGAGTGGGTGTTAGACTATGAATACGATTTTGTATTCAGTATTCAGGGTTTAATGTGATTTTGTCCGCGGGATAATATTATGAATAGCCTGTGTGAAATACTGTCAGAATCTGAGTATAATAATGATCTCATCTAATAAACATGGGTTTTTCTTTTGAAAAAGTTAAGAGTGGCAGTAGACATGCATGACCCGACACTGTAAAACTTACGTGTGAATATATGTCTATTTTTTGGCACGTCCTGCAGCCTTAACGAAATGGCAACAGCATTGCGATCAAACTAAATTATTCAACCGACTGCTGCAGACAGTTTATAAAGTAACTTGTTTCGAACTTTGTCATTATTTGCGGTCATGTTCTTTTTATAGACGATTGTTCAACGGATAGTAAAAGGAGCATTGCATCGTGTCGAATTGTCACTAAGCGTTTATCTGCGGAAACAGCTGTCTAGCTATCCTTTACTTAATTGCTTACCAACTCATGAAAAGTATTAAAATTATGTTTGGAACTGTGTTTCTAATAGGCTGATAAATAGGTCGTTGATTGCAATACCGTACTTAATTTTACGTAAAGAAGATGTGGTTGTGTGTCTAAAACAGCTTCCAACAAAAATAAGTGGAAAAAACCTCAAACGAAAGTATGAAAAAGCCAAGCACATATTCACTTTCCTTATTTAAAGAGGAAAATTTATTTACAAGCTCGTTCATTCTCCGCTCTTTTCGTTCATTATTTGTCTGACTTTTCACGAAAAATATTCAACAAAAAATATAAAGTGCGTAATCTCCTTTTCACAGGGTACGTATAAAAATTAAAAAAAATATTTGATGATTCCCCAGTAAACCGCTTACCGAAGCTTAAAAGCCTGCCAATATGTTTTTAAAAGGTGACAAAATATAATAAAAAATCTGTTTTAGCACTTGCAAAGTCACTGATTAATTTATCGGGGAATTTACTCGGAAATGTTTTTAGTCTGAAGGAAAATTCTAATGTCATCTCTGTGACAGTCAATGTCAAAAGGAGAATATCTGACCCGCGCAACTTCACCTAAATTTTTTTTTATTAAAGCTCCGCTCCTATTGGTCTTAGCATGATTTTATAAAGCCTATAGCCTCAATAAATGGGCTATCCAACTTTAAAAGAATTTTCCGATTCGAACTAGTAGTTCCTGAGATCAGCGCGTTCAACCACACGAACAAACAATATATTTAGCTTTTTATTAGTAATATTGATTCAGAGGTGCTCTTAACAGTTTGCGACCGCGATGCGAATGTGAGTGCTTCCTAAAATAATATGAGAATTGCAGCTGCCTGGTGCTCTTACAAAACATGACATAGCAATGTTTTGTTGGTTTATAACCTAAATATATACTTTCCTTATATTTGTCGATATTAAAATATTTTAAACAATAAATTTAGATTCTTCTATATTTTAATTATGTTATTACAATGAAAACCGAACAAGTGCGAGTTGGACTTGCCCACTTAGGGTTCTGTACAAATTTGCAGGTATATAATAACGTTAAATAACGTCTATATATTTATGATTTAATTACAAATGTACAGTTTTCAGACTTTTCTCTACACTTGTAGTATAACCCAGTATTACCTGCCTTTCGTAGTTCTAGGTCAACGGAAAATACCCTATAAATTTCGATTCCCTTGAGTGTCGAAAAATACGTTGTTGCGGTATTAGCGGCCGTATCTTTTAATTACGTTAATTTAGAAGTTTGATATTTTCACAGTTTCAAGGGACTGTGTACCTATTTGGTTTTAATTTCAACTCGATAACTCTACGCGTTCTTGAGACAAAGGTTCTTGATAGACAGACGGACAGGCGGACAACAAAGTGATCCTATAAGGGATCCATTTTTTCCTTCTGAGGTACGGAACCCTAAAAACGGTGAAGACTAAATGACTGTACCACCACTAAATGCAAAGACAACATGTGACTATCAAATATCGTTTTTTCCATTAAATAATGAAAATTAGCTTGAATTGAAAATTAAAGAGGTTCCCATTCATGAACCGTGTTTTTTTTTTTCGATTTTTTGAACGGAATCCTTCGTGAGACTTCATCTGAGTCCGACTCGCACTTGGCCGGCTTTTTTTATATGCTATTTTTGCAGAATACTACTTCAAAAACCTCTCAGGAATGGATACCTGCATATTGTGTATGTAGAACAATAGGTACCTATCTCCCAATATTCTTTTTATGCCAACGGAGAGTCAGACGGAAAGGTATTTCCTATTTCCAGCGTAATGCGTTCATACGGGAGAAAATGTCCTACATTCTTGAATAAAATATTGATGTCTTGAGCGACTGTCTTCCCTTCGTGCACCGAAAGATATTTGATTGAATCTTCGAAGATGTCAGGTGCAGCAAGCATTTTTAGAATACTTTATATTTGGAGAAAAGTTTTGATGCCTTCTGAGTAAAGGTGCTTTCAGACTACGCTATAATATAATAGCATTTAATATTATAGCTCATAACACAACAATATCGCACACTATACATTGTTATGGACACGTTCACACTGTACTATACTATATATTATTGACAATGTATGGTGCGCGATATTTTTGTGATATTAGCTACGTACCTACTCTATGCTATATATTATAGCGTAGTCTGAAAGCAGCTTTATTCCGCTTCCATTTTTACTCCGCTTGTAAACTTATGAATTTGTTTTTATTAGCTTGTAGAGGCAAACATAAATAATCACTTTCACTACTTATTATAAAACAAAGTCCTCCACTGCGTCTATCTGTCTGTTTGCGATAAACGCAAAAACTACTGCAGCGATTTTCAGGCTGTTTTTGCCAATACATAGAATGGTTTTCGAGGAAAGTTTTAGTATATATTTTGTCAAGGCAAAGCCGCGAACATCAGCTAGTATTTAATCAATTTGTATGTTTCTGTGAATATATTCTCTACTGAATATCTGTTTGTTTGAACGTTTATAAATCAATAAAGAACTTAGATAAAATTAGAGTCGCGATTGCCAGACCATTTCGTAAATAATAATTCGTCCAACGTTTTTCAAACAGGCTTAGCCGCTCCCAAAAGATAGTTTACAGGTAGTTACAACTGTTGCAATATATGTCACTTCCCTACTGTACGCAAGCAAATCGCATGCAAACTCCACTATACATAATTCCCCTGTCAATATCCAAACAAGAAAGTTACTCCCCTATAATTCCCGGCACCAAAACCAAACAAACTTGGGAACAAAGTAAATATCACCATCATGTCTAAGTCTGTCGCCATAACAACAATGTTAACAGCATTGTTGTGTTCCGGCAATTAGAGATATGATAGCCAGTTCCTCTATGTTAGAGGATTCCGGGTGAATCTCGCTTCCATCTTCGGCCTAATCATCACTTTCCATCAGGTGAGATTTGGGCCAAGAGTTTCCCCGTTTTGAATAAAAAAAAAAAAAAAAAAAAAAATAATAATTTGGTATCTGCCGACCCTCATTTCCTCGCATTCATCAAAGCGCACGCAAACGATTGCGTGTCATTCCCTCAGCCCATAGTATAATGACAGACCAATAAACATTGCCATTGTTTCCCAAATTGAGAGTTCCGTCACATAATAGAACAGAAGGTTTATTATTATTTGGTACGGCACACCTTTTTGTGGATGAGAAATTATCAAATGACTCAACTAACTCTGGGTGGAGTAAAAAGTAGTGTCAGGCTCTTACTAACAAACGGGGCAAAATTATTTCATCCTCTAAAAACTAGTTGATCTATTTTAAATCAGCACTTGTAAAAGTAAATAATGTGTTTTTTTTATGATTAATCTCTATATTAAATATTTCGTCTATATCAGCTGTTGATCTACGGATAAATTATAAATGAACTTCATGGTAACATAATAATTATGTTTAAACATACTCTTTAAATATTTGGTAAACAAATAAAGTATTTGATCCTCTTTTTAGGTAATGGTTTAATTTTGTCAATTTGATGATTTTTATACCGTTTGCCTTTTAAAATTTATCAGGTCAGGTTTTTCTTGCTCATTTCTCTTAGTTTTGGCGACAAACAAGTAACAGATTTTTTTTGGGTAGTTATAAATAGATTAAAATATCGATTGATTTAATTTATTTTACGTCTCAAAGAAAGAGGATCAATCATTAAAATAGATGACCATTTAGATTTTTTTCTTAGCTGTTTTTGCAAAATTAAAACGATCATTTATATACATGCCCTAACAAACCCACCCGGTGTTCCTTCGGTATTGACATGCATACGTTGACCACTATTTCATCTGATGTTAAGCGATGATGCGGTCTAGGCTGGAGCACGCTTGCCTACCTATTCACTCTTCTATACTATAATATTATAAAGTAGAAGAGTTTGTTTGCTTGATTGTTTGTTTGTTTGGTTGATCGCGCTAATCAGGAACTACTGGTCCGATTTGAAAAATTCTTTCAGTATTAGATAGGCCATTTATCGAGGAAGGCTATAGGCTATATATCATCACGCTAAAACCAATAGGAGCGGAGCAGTAATGAAAAATGTTACGGAGACGACGTTGCACGGGTCAGCTAGTCACTTAATAAAACAAAAAACTTGTCATTTCACCTTTATTACAGGATTGACAGCTCAATCTGTTATCACTTCAGCTTAGTCTTAACTTCGAAAAGTTTGCAAAATCGCACTAATCAATCCATAAAATCAAATATTTAAGTTTCCAAGGAAATGTTGACCGAATACGACGACTGTTTAGCAAAATGAATATCATCTACATTCTTGGATTGCCTTCACATTTCTTATGTTGGGAGAAAACTTTCCGTACTGAGTAAAGTGAGCGCAGCCAATGACCAAACGATTGAAGTCGACGTGTGTTATATTTTATGTTTCATTTCGCCAATATGTACCAGACATTTAGACGCGCAAAAAATTTAAATATTTTGTAGAGGTACATTCAAGACGTCTATAAGTTAGAGAGTAAGGCAGTTAGAGATATGATAGCCAGTTCCTCTGTGAAAGAGGATTCCGGGTGAAACTCGCTTCCATCTTCGGCCTAATCATCACTTTCCATCAGGTGACATTTGGGCCAAGAGTTTCCCCGTTTTGATTAAAACAAAAAAAAAAGTGCGTTCGTTATTTGTATGGAACCAACCTTCTTATCTATCCATTATTTGGTTCCATTCTAAAGAGTTCTAAAATCAATGCTTTGATTCCGGGGGCCTTCATTTGTTAAATGAACTGTGAATTTGAGGGGATGTTTTTAGCCTGAAAGCCGGGATTAACTGTTAAAGCCTTAGCTTAGTGAAGATTGAAGTTTGTGAAAAAATACCGTTGTTATTAGGATTTTCTTAGAAAACCTCGTTAGAATTAAGGTCGTAAAGTGTAGGCGTTGCTTTTATAAATTCCAAAAATTAAGATGAGCTTTAATGAGCGTACTGGTTAAAAAGGATGATTTATAAGACTTAAGAAGTAGTTTTATTAAGACAAAATTTAAAAAATATGTATCTTAAAACTAATAAAATAAATAAAGTTCAGTAGCTTGATTTTTGCTGTACGCCTAGCTCTAACCATAAGACATTAACATTAAATGCTCTCAAAATAATATCCACTCACACAAAATACCACTTCAGTACCTAAGTTGAATTAGAAAACAGAAGCTAAAGAATACCACATTTAAGTCCCTGAAACAATAACCACCTGAACCGAAAATACCTCCTACACGCTCCTTAAATTACAATAGAATAAATAACAATACACTGTGTAATAAACTAAAAGGAATACACATAATCAAAATTTATTTGGTTAATAACGTCGTCCCAAACAAAGCCGTTATATAAATTTTGACACCCCTACCTAGAAAGTTTGGCACAATTTATGTGCTACGTGGTGTAATTAGCAAATGAGACAACGAGTGATGAGGGATTTCATGTATTAAATTGCAGAATTACTGGAGATATTCTCAGGCTAAATTATTAACACCTGTATGTCATTCTGACAGTGTATAAACATGAGAATATTTTATTCTTGGAAGCTGTTATTTTGATCGATTGGAATGTTAAGCTGAGATGACGGCCTATAAAATGAAGTGAGCGGAAAGTGAAAGGTAAATGCTAACGAATCATCATCTGCCTAGCCGTTTACCAACTACATTGGGGTCGGCTTCCAGTCAAACCAGATTCAGCTGAATACCAGTGTTTTACGTGGAGCGGCTTCCTACCAGACCTCCATAACCCATTGACTGGGTAACACGGTACTCCATGGCAAGACTGGGGTCAGATTTACTGGCTTCTGACAGTCCGTAACGACTGCGAAAGATCTACAAATGTCAGCCGGTACCAAGGGCTTAATGTGCTTTCAGAGGCATGGAGGAAACTGGGTATGTATGGTCACCCATCCACAGACCAACCTTGACAAGCGTTGCTTAACCGTAAAGATCGAACCGTGCGGCTTTTTATTATTTAGCCACGAGATTCTCGGCAAACAAATGTACTTCATGAATTAATGATGACGTTAATTTATATCACTATGAACATTAGGGTGTCCCGTCCATGTATGGGAAAAATATTTTTTTGAGCTACGTCTACCCAAGAGGTATCAAAAGTTGCGTTTTGACACGTAGATTACGATTATCATTTAGTTTTATTAGATATCTGCCATCTTGAGGCCTCTACCGGTCCTTGAAGTTATTCAAATGTGTCATTTTTAGGGGTTCCTAACATTAACAATAAATAATACAAAAATAACGCTTGAAAGGTTTTTTATTAAATTTAAGGGTACACAATAAGTTACATCAAGGTTTGGAATTGCCGAAAATGAAAGAAATTAACAAGTACTTTAAAAACGGAACTGGTTTTTGTGCCCAAAACTAGGCATTTCTGCGCGGGATTTTAATGTGTTCCTAATAAACCCATCCCGGGCTTTGGCATCCGTGGTGCTTTGAGAAGCCTCCGTCACTAATTTAACACACCGTTCCACTGACTGTGTGTGACAAGGAAAGTCAACAATATCGAAGCTTTGCTCTTTTGCCTTAATTCTTAGCTCATCGTTAGAGACGTGTCGCAGAATCGGTGGATCTGATATCTCACACTCTTGCCAAAATATCACATCAATATAATTTTGTGCGAAGAAGTTAAGCTTTGGTGCTTTAAATACCCGTAGAGAGCTGCTCTTTTCTGCTTCTCCAGCTCTTAATATTTTCTTTCACTATCATCGAATAACATGGCAATTAGCAAGTTTTCGGGGTTCGCAAAAAAAGCGTTTCTCTCGATTACTGCATCTATATAATAATAGATCTCTCTTTTTCAGGCAAAAATCGAGAGTACCTTATCATTTCAAAAATATGCTTGGGGCCATCTTTAAATGATGGATTTTCTTGATGAGGAACCACACAGGACCGTAGACTTTCACCACATAGTTCACAAGCAATTGCAAATTATTTGACGGCGAATTTTCTTGCCTATGATATTTCTTTAAAAGTCTTGCCGTTTCTTGTGTGTATATACCACAAATTGCCATTTTTCTATCACTTCTATGGTCCAGTAAAAAATCTCTTTCATTAATAGGAACTTTCTTAGGTTTTATGCAGGAACAAACGTCAAAAGAAGTGCACTTACAAGCAGCAATGTCGAAGAGCTTGTTCGACGATTCTAAAAAGCACTTCACTTTGCTTTCGTATCTATCATTTCTTTTATTTTTGGGATATCTTATTAATGATAGGTATTTCTCGAAATATGATTTCAGCAATTGCGTCACTCGTTCTTTGGATACAACAGGAATCGAGGCTTTGGTCCAAATGATATGAAGTTTTCCAGAAACGATTGAAAACACTTCTGTGTTAGAAGGATCTTTCTCATTTTGCTGCTGTTTCAGTTCATTTTTAGTGTATAAAATAAATTTGATGACGTCACTTATATTTGGTAACTGGCGATCGTCAAGTTCTTTATGGTCCTAATATAGCACACTAAGTCTCACTTCGTCTTGAACCCATTATTGTTTGTAACTAAAACACGTATTTTATCACAAGGAAGTGCGGAACGACACCTTACAGCAATAAAACCGTAATAGAAATGAGACGAACTGTCTCGCCGCAGATGTAGAAAATTAGAGAAAAACAAGTCAAAACTAAAAAAAAATCGCGAGTTTCAAACCTATTCCTAAATGGAAACAACCTGTCGTTGCCTACAAATCGTAACTTAGGGTTCCACTATCATTGTAATTACAAAATATAATAGGATTTTTGTGAAAAAAAAAATAGAATAGCTGATGATATGCATTGAAGTGCTATTTCAGTGATTTTTTGAAAAATAAAAATGCCGGTAGAGCCCTCGAGATATTTTTTGATATTTTTTTAATTATTTTTACGGTAATCTACAACTTATGACGCAACTTTTGAAAGGTATTGTGTAGCGAAAACAGAAAAATATTTTTTTCGGGATACCCTAATGAACATGTAACAAACCAAACCAATGTACTTGCCCCTCTGAAGATTTATGCAAACACTAGATTGAAAGAACTGAAAAGATGATCTTTCTATATTAAATTTGAGTATTTGACCTTGCTTGCATTTTAACTCCCAAATCAGTAGAATAAAATTACAGTCACTGACAGTTTCGATGCTAATGAGAACCTAGTGAATAATATAGATCGTACTGACATTGGAATTCCATTCGTCAGAAATCAAATCACAGCATCTATTGAATAGTACCAGGAAGCAGACATCTACAATCGTCAATCCGTTGTTACCATCATATAATAGAACTTCATAATGTACGCAAATCGCTAGAGTGATTTCTAACAATGAGGTTAAGCGAAACATTGATGATTACTTCTCAAGTACAGTGTTATTGCAATTTGTGTGTGTCAAGATATAATGGCGAATATTACGGTAATAATATTCTTAGAATTTAATTCACAGTATTGACTCAAAATAATTATTTTTGTTTGAGATCGGTTTGCTATTGAATCTAGTTTAGGTCAGAGATGACAGAGAAAGTCTACGATGGAGCGAGCTTACCCAGAAGTAGCCTGTTCACTCTAAATTTGAAAAAGTAGGGTTGTAATCGTTCGGAAACACAGACGCAAGCAGAGAGATCCACTCCTTAGCAAATATCTGAAAATACTGATTTAAATCATGAAATATAAAATATTTGAGTTCATTTGTTGTTTGGTACTTTGGGCATACAGATACACATTTCACTAAAATATAGCGAAGTGTCCACTGCAAGTTTTGGACTGATCAATCTAGCGATGCCGTGTTCCAGGATACAATAATGATGAAAAGCAAATCAAAAGATAAAGCATCTTTGACAAAATCTAGAATGTTATTCAAATAAAAACTATAAAATACGTAAAAGGCAAAATTCTATCATTGTGAGCGCGGATACTATTCCCTAAGCCCCTACACCGAATAACAAAGCACGCACAGATAAAACAAAAGACCAAACCTTTTCTGTGCCAGTCGCACCTAATAACCGTCGCATAATTCTGCCAAACATCCACTATCATCCGGTATACAACGATAAAAATATAGCAGTATAAAAGCAAGCGCTCAGTAATGACAGGGTAGCGTCACCCAGTAACAGAGCTGGGAATTATGAAGCCAACAGAGAAAGCATTGCTCGTAAAATATGGCTTATGTCTAACTTACCACCAGATAAAGTAACAAATAGCAGACAAAAGTAGTAAATGATCACCAAAATGAAACTCGCATTTTAATGTAAAATTATAACCAAAGTTTTAACACTTTGCTATCCTAAATAAATCATGAGTAACCCAAAAATAGTAAATGATCACCAAAATTAAACCGATCTGGCGATCGGCGGCCGCTACCGCGGTACGCTCGCTTCGCTCGCTCGCCTTCGCGCGCTAATGGTCATGGTTCTAACCTAACCTAACCCACATGTTTCACCAGCCATAGAGGGCATCTGACGCAGACACGTTACTATAGAATTTGAATATTATACTAACTGAATATTAATTTGCTCGCTAAGATTTGGTGATCATTTACTAAATTTGGTGGTCGAATACAATTTAAAGTGGAGTCGTGACTATTTTTCTGGTATTAAGTAGATATTTTTGGTTACAAAACTAAGGGTATCAAAGCATTTTATGGTGGTCATTATATTTATCCCCGTAAAATATCTGACCTCATAAGAGCATTGGCCTTATTAACGTAGATATACAACGATGTAGGTGGAACGGCAACAATTGACCGACTGATCAATGTAGCAGCCAAGAGAAGCTTAGATTTAAGTTTAATGACGTGCAATGAAAACCTACAATAAGCACTCGAAGAAAAAAAATGCACAACAAATTAAGGAAGCAAGAAAATTCTAGCATACTGAAATCAAATTAATGCCTAACGGTTGCATGTTTGCAGTTAGAGGCAACGAGTTGATGAAGAAACAAAAATGCGTTGAGTGCACATTTTCTGTGACAAATTATAAAGTGACATGTTTCATGAAGTATATTGACAGTGCCGCTTCTAGCAGCGAGCGATTAAGTGATTCCATGCTCTATAGAACATTTTCTTGATAAATATTCCCCAGGCGCCCGCTAAAGTTGGTCGTTTGTACCATAATAACACAACATCAGCCAAGCTTGTCCCTCAGGAGGTATTCACGTTGAAAAACAATAAACGTTAACCTATCCCTTGGCAGTTTTCGTTTTCGTACGTGGTTTGTTTGATCAATTGTTTTTGCTTGAATTTAAATTGCTTTTGTTACGTGGACGTCGTAATTTGTCAAGTTGTGTCTGAATGTGTGGAGCGTTTGTTTGTTGCTGAATGATGAATTTGGCTCTTGTTTAGTTGGTATTGGGTGTTGTAAAATGGAAATCAGGTATTCATGTGAAGTAAAGACAGTGAACATGAGTAACTTCAAACACTAGCGTTTTCAAATTTTCTATTTGTTTTTGTCTAAAAACTGAAATTGGAAATTCATCAGTATTTTAAACTTTTGCGAAATCATCCTGCATTATCTTGCTCATTTTATTGTAATTGTTTATACCTTATACTTAGCACCTGCTTCTTTATATGCTAAGAGACGCAGTATTTTGATTTTATTAAAAAATTGGGACCCACTCAGGAACCTACTGCTCCCACCTCTAAAAAAACCATAACTCAAAAATATTCAAACACAACAACACTAGATGAAAGCAGTTATCTATCAAGGTTTTCTTACAAAAGTAGGCACATATCTCGGAGACCTTATAGATGTTTAAATTAGCTTCATTTGCCTATAAATTAGATGCCTTCAAATTCAATTTAGTTTCAACTTTATTTATAGCCCCGTAAGGATACCAGTTACAATTTCATTTTGATTAAAATGTATCTACTTCATGTTTACCTTTAAAGGTTTCTATCTTGATTCCAAAGATTTCATTCTAGCTATTTTATCTTTAATATAAATTCACGACACTCGTTAATATATATCTGTCTCAACGTAAAATCATGAATGAAATCCAAAAACAAAAGAAGCTCATTCAGTTTTAAACAACCGATTTATCTACGCTAATATTATAAAGAATTGTTTGTTGTCTTTAGGACTTAGTAACGACTAAAGGCTCAATTATTTCACTTTTATGCAACCTTAGCATTTGTATCTCAGTCGCAATGTGTGTGTGTCGCAAAACGGGTTCTTTTTTTTGAGAATTTATAGATTTGACCCTCTGGTTAAAAAAATAATCACTGATGGAATACTCGTGATATAGATGACTAGTTTTTGCCCGCGACTTTTGTTGCGCATAACTTGTTTATTCCCGTTCCCGTAGGAATTTTGGGAAATCCTCTTAGTGCTCCCCTAAACACTTCAAGGAACCTACATTACTCATTTCAGTATTCAACGACGCACAGTTTCGGCTGTGCGTTGTCCATCAGTGGATTCTAAAAATCCTTGCCTATTGTAAACTGGACGGTTTTTTTGAAAAATATTGTCCCTGTGGCCCAAGAGAGTGAAACCACTGAAAAAATAAAACAGAATAGAAATTCACGATTTTAGTAAATAAATAACTAAAACATCGTAAAATCTTGAATGGAATCCAAAAACAAAAGAATCTCATTCAGCATTTTTACAACCAATAAAATATTTGTCTTTATTTTGTCGTACATTGTAAGGTTCCCTTCGCATCGAAAGCTTCAAACATCTTTTCTCTGTTTTTGTGTTTAACAAACGTTTTTGATTTCTTTGTTTTCCTTGACATGATCGTTCAGTCAAGCTGTTCGGGAACACTCATGTTTGACTGTAGGCGGTTTGGTGATACGATGGGCATTTACTAATGTTGTAATATTCGATTAATAGTGAGACAGTCACCTTTTGTTTGTTTTAAAAAAAATCGTGCATGATTCGTATCCATTACGAAATTTCCATTTAATAGCATATTTTTAACCTATTTTGAAAAGGCGTCAAGTAAAAATCAAAGTCAAAACGATTATTTCAATGAGAAAATTCAAAGGAACATTTGAACGTTAACATGTGCAGTTAAAAAAAACGCAATTGTATTTTGTAGATTTGTGGAGAAGAACGAATCAAGAATGTCATGTTGCTCCAGGGATATTCACAGTTTCTTTTTTCTTTCTGTGTCAAATAAAGTCACTCGAAGCAGTGTTTTTAACCTAATTTTTACATTCTATCATCATTTGACCTTCAAACATTTTTCACAATCCATTTAATCAAAACATACCTTACAACGAAACTAAGTAATATAATAGTAAAACCGTGAAATTTCCGAAAACGAAAGCCATTTTACAACTTTAATTGCTACACACCGAAAAATGTGTCCACTTGCCGCCATTTTGCCGACCTTTGTTTTTTTTCTGTTTATTTCGGCGCGCGAAAGTATTTGTGTATTCAGCCAATTTTCGGGGAGAGGTCTCGACGAGATGTATGAGGATAGGCTCACTGTCTTTTTTTGTTTATTTCGTCGCGTTGCAAAAGCAACGTGTGTTTTATTTTTGGTGGTGACGTTTTAAATTGATGGAGGTGAAACATTTTGTTCTTTTTTTTCAGACAGTTTGATTATTTTAGTAGCATGTTTGTTTATTGTTTGAACCAAAACAACCTAAGAGGATGTTTAAACTTAGCAATTTACACTTGAAAGTATTCTTTGGCGCCCGTTATTTAGGTACTTTCATGGTAACATAAAGTCGAATTATGATAAGCATATAATTATGTTACTTAAATTGATTTACTATTAACGCCTTAAAATTTTACTTTATATTTGAACCAAGTAATGTGTTGCAAAAATAAATGTTTTATCAATTTTATCTAAGCATCAACTTATCAGGAAATTACTTTTGCAAATCTTTTATTAAAAACGCAAAAGTAAACCAGCATGACAATTTGTTATTTTACTCAAGAACAATGAGTACTTATTATACCTAATTTATCTCGCCACTTACGTGATTTAATTGGAACGTTTAATTTTAATGGAAAAATCTCAACAAAATCCTTGAAATAAACCTTAAATAACATCTTTGTCATAAAAATAAAAATATTTCAACAGTTCACTACCTACTATCAGAATGACGATGTAAAAACGATGAAAACACCTAATTATAGCTTAAAATGTTCTTTATTTTATTTGAAAGAGACAATATTGAATGACAAATGACTTCGGGTGAACAAACGAACTAAAATAAATCTTACAATTTGTTTCTGAAAACATTTTCATATCGAAAAATATCGCATATTCAGAAATAAAACCGACTCCCTAGACTGTCTGGCTACGAAAATAATCTGGAGATATTATTATTTGATTTGTATAGGTTTTAGTATCTTACTAGAACACTTACACTAGAACTACAAAAGTATGTGAGCATAAATCACTATCATTATCACTTCATATTATAAAACAAAGGCCCCTGTGTCTGTTCGCGATAAACTCAAAAACTCCTGCACCGATTTTCATGCTGTTTTCATCAATGTATAGAGTGGTTCTCGAGGAAATAGTAGTAGTATATACGTATATAATATGTAGTTTTAGTATATAATTTGGCAAGTTTTTGTAACAATTACATTCGCTAAAATATTTGTTGGAATGATTTCTTTTGGTCGCAGTAACTGACATCCACGCGGGTGAAGCCTCGGTCATCAACTAGTATCTGTTAAAACGTGTAGTACTCTCATTGAAATTAATTCAACATCTTTAAACTAGTACGTTCAGAATCGGAAGTCGAAGCGACATGTCATTCCCGTACATTTGATAATGTTTTTTTCTATTCTTCTATTAATAACAAGTAGGTTAACTCATCATCTTCCTGCCCTTACCCCATGTTACTTGGGGTCGGCGCAACACGTTTTTTTCTTCCAGTCTGTCCTATCAGCCGTCAAACTTTCACTAACTCCCTTTTCTTTCATATCGCTTCTTACACAATCCATCCATCTTTTCTTTGGCCTTCCTCTCCCTCTCCATCCATCCACATTTATGTTCATTACTCTTTTAGTTAAATGCGTTTCCTCTCTTGTCTTCACATGACCATACCAAGAAAAGCGATTCCCTTTTAACTTTACAGCCACTGGCACCACTTTTAAACTTTTTTTTTATTTTTTTTTATTTTTTTATGCGAAACGGGAAACTCTTGGCCCAAATCTCACCTGATGGAAAGTGATAATTAGGCCGAAGATGGAAGCGAGTTTCACCCGGAATCCTCTTACACAGAGGAACTGGCTATCATACCTCTAACTGCCGGAACACAACAATGCTGTTAACATTGTTGTTATGGCGACAGACTTAGACATGATGGTGGTAGCTTGCCAGGCGGACTTAGAAAAAGTCCTGCCACCAACCAAACCGAGCAAAAAATTTGCCCCCGCTGGGAATCGAACCCGGGACCTCTGGGTCTGAATCAGGTGGTGTAACCACTAGACCACAGAGGCGGTTAGTGTCACCTGTTTAGCACCACCCGGGACCACGTGTAGGGATTCGCTGAAGGGTATTCTCCTACGGACGCGGGTGACTCGGCCCCCACTACCTCTAATGTAGTCATTAACAAGTAGGTTAACTAAATTATCCAAATATATATACACTAATATAAGAAAGCTGATGGGTATAATTGTTTGAACCAAAGTTTGAACGCACTAATCTCAGGAACTACTAGATCGAATTAAAAAATCTTTAAGTGTTGGATAGTCCATTTATCGAGGAAGGCTAGAGATTATTTTACATTACGCTTAGATCAATAGAATGTCCGTCCATCATTGACCATTTCTGAAAATTTTAATGCAAATGAAGTTCCACTGCTAATCTAGTAACCAATCATTTAAAATATTAAGTAATAAACCAATTAAATCGGTCAAAATTAAATATTGGGGTCCACAACTTCACAACTTAAAAGCATTACTTATAAACAAGTAACCTCTCGAAACTCAGAACCAAAGAATAGCTCCAAAAAAATATACTTTGATATTCTTATTTGACTACCTAAATCGACTATCGTATTTCGTGTTTACGCTCGTTAGCAACTTAATTGTGTAAGTGATTTAGCAGCGAAGAATATCAAATTCAATGCTTTCTTCATCGCCATAGTAACACAGTAATCTAATCTCTCTAAAGAATTCTATAAATTCAAACATCTTATCTTTTCATCAAAAAAAACCTTGACGTTTTATTAAGAACATCCATATTTATAGACGAGGCCCTATTCTATTCGAGAATAATAAAACAGAAATCCCGAATTTCGGGATTACTTATAATGAAAAACCGGACTAGCATATTGAGGGTTTCTATGGGAGTCCCATTGGCATATTTCGGTTCGTTTTGTTCATTGACAGTTGGGCGGATGGATGCCTCAAATATACTCGCTATTAGGGTGTGGTCTGAGTATTTATGAGGAGCGATTAGTAGAGTGATATTAAGAAGTACCAACGAACTGGGCGGGAAGTCTCAACATAGCTCGGGTATTCTCGAGGAAAACTAAAGTGCATTTCCTTTCACAATGACATAAATATTAGTAGATTTGTGTATAATAATATATTTATGTATTTGTACACTGGATCCTACCTTCTATGATGAACTCTCTCTATAACTCAAAGGTTTGCACGAACATGATCTACAATCAAAATCAATGTTCTCCGTGGATCGCGTTTGGAATTTTTTGTGTACGGGTAGACTTATCGAATTTCGGTCGTGAGGCGATCGGGAGCTATATAGAGATTTCCCGCCATGTGAGATATAATAAACTAAGTTAACTGGTGTTACCTCACAGTTGCAATCGATACCAAATAACGACTAAACTAAAACATCAATGACTGAATTCAACGTCACAAGAATTACCCTTATTAAGAACGAAATAATTAGAGTTTAGTTTTCAGTCCCAATGCTATCCTGGCAGTGATCACCAACAGGCTGGACTGCCCATAAGTCTGTGTGTCATTACTGTGGCAGACATGTTGTAGGCTGTTCTAGTGCCGGTAAGGAAATTGTAATTATTGTGTTTGTTTTATTTTATTTTGTGACCAATAGTGACTAATAATGGATTTATGAGTGAATTAATGAATAAGTCTTACTTTATTTAATTGAAGGTCTCGTGTGTTGTGCATCGTCCATTGAAATTATATTTTATTGTATTTTCAAATAATGGGTCTTGTTGCTTGAAAAAAAAAAATACACTTCCAATGTAAAACCCATCCGTGTTCCTCCTAATGCCCTTTGCGTTCCAGTACCGTGGCGACTTTTTCGAACAAATTCGGCAACGAGATTCTCTTCTAATTGTATTATTTTGACGTCTCACGTAAAAATCGCTAAGTCATTTCCTTATCAGTTCCATCCGCTCCTCGCTAACACCATTAACATACCCTAAAGCGGATTATTAAAGAAAGCCACGCACAGACTGAATAAAAATGTACCTATCGCGAATACGAATGAAACGTCGGTAATATTATGGAGAAAAATTGGTTTTTACGCTCTTGGTTTCATGATATCTGCCTTGAGATCCTTCTAATATAAATGAGAAAGTTTTGATGTCTGTTTAGCAATCATGATTCTACACCACGGATTTAATTATATTTTTTTTTTATGTTTACAAATAGTTAGGTATGTAGTTAGTGATAGAGTGATGATAGGACTGAATGGAAGAAGAAAACAAATAACATGGCACAGGAAAATGATGAAGATGAATGTTTGATTTCAAATGAAACATGTTTCACGGGTAGATCCCTAGATAATCTCAGGGTCAAATCTCGTATTTTATGCGATAAGAATGCGAAAGATTTGTAACGCTTTTTTATACATTCTCATAGCAGCCATAAACTATCAAAAACAAACACAATTTTTCTACTTTGTGACAAGTTTTTTGGGTTCCGTACCCAAAGGGTAACCTACGGAAATCCTATAACTAAACCTGCGCTGTCCGTCCGTTCTTCAGCGGGCTGTATCTCAAGAACCGTAATAGATAGACAGCTGAAATTTTCACAGATTGTGTATTTCTAATGCTGCTATAACAACAAATAATGAATATTAAGGTACCCTTCGTGTGCGAGTCCGACATGCTCTTGACCGGTTTTCTGAAATTAATTATCGCTGAAATGATGGTACACCTTGTATTTGAGTTTTTAGGAGCGGGAAATGGCCTTCTTGTCTAACGCATAGAATACTTTTTATCCCGGTGCAGTAATACGGAGACCACGTATCGGAAGACACAGCGTTGGAAGACGTCACACATGGTGGACCGCGGGTAGCCGATGCGAGAACACCGGACTGGTTGTTGTGTGGTGTGATAACAGCCTAGTTTCCATCGTCCACAAATTGCAAAACTATTTAGTCTGTCAGTTAGAGTATTGAAAAATAATGGACACGTATTTTTTGTTTTTGTAAATCAGTGAATATTGACAAAGATAAAACTCATCAAAATTCGGGAGTGGAGGCTCGTGACGTCACAACCCTCCAAAAATAAAAATTATACCACAGCGTGACGTATTGAGAATTTTAAAAGCGTCGTAACTTCGTCAATTTTGGTTCCCGTAACAAAATAAAAAACACGGGTTAAATGTTTTTTGATAATCTAACTGACGGACTTATTACATTCTTTCAAGACTCGAGCCTATTGGGGGAGGCCTATGTCCAGCAATAAGACGTCTTTTGGCTGATATGATGCTGAGAACATACTACTGAACTGTGTCATAAAAGTAGGAACCTACTGGTTCCCGATGAAAAATTATCGAGATTCTCGCGAGCGAAGCCATCGACCATAGCTAGTAACTTAATATAATATGCTACGTTGGGGATAATCTTGACTTGGAGAGTTTTTACGGCGCGCATTATGTCATTTGCAAATCTCCTTACATGTTACAAGGTATTTTAATCAAAAATGGAGACAAGATATCTTCTATAATATAAAAATGAATCGCTGAATGTGTTGCTAAGCGCAAATCTCGAGAACAGCTGCACCGACTTCGCTAATTCTTTTTTTTTGTTTTTTATTATAAGTAGAAGGTTTTTATGTAAAAAAAAGTTGTCAGTTAACGGTAGCGAAGCCGCGGAGGACCGCTAGTTCGGAATAAAAACTATATTCGGGTCATTGAAGTCACATTGTGTTCTGAAATACTTATATTTCAGAAGTAAAGGTTGTCTGACGGTTGATGATTAATAGTAGTAAGAAATCAAGAGGTAACGTGTTACCCGGTGACTGGGTTATGGAGTTGTGACACTCGTTCCAACGTAATTAAATACTGGATTTCAGCGAAACCGAAAAATATACGTATAAATATGAATTGAGGAGCTGGTGGTTAAAGAATACCAGCAACAAGTATCTATCATTATGGTTTTGCAACGCTTGCCAAGGTTGGTCTGTGGATGGGTGACCATCATAACATACCGAGTTTCCTCCGTGCCTTGGAAAGCACGTTAAGCCGTTGGTACCGACTGTCATTTGTCGTCTTTGGCAGTCGTTACGGGTTGTCAGAAGCCAGATATCAAAGTCTTGCCAAGAAGAAAGACAAAGACAAAATCTTGCCAAGAAGTTGTCAAGGTCTGGTAGGCATCCGCTCCACGTATAATACTGGTATTCAGCTGAAACTGGTTTGACTGGGAGCCACCCCAATATAGTTGGGAGAAGGCTAAGCAGGTGACATCTAAATATGAATTACTATTATTTAGAGATTTTTTTCAAAGGTCTAATTAGGTAAATCCATCTTTGCAATGTTTAAGCCATTTCCTAACAAAATCAAAACTGAACGCAGAACTGTATATTGATTTACTTTCTAGTTCAATTTGCATAATTGGCTATATTGGAAGAAAAGTGATCGTTGACTGTAGACGAGTAATCTGACTTTACTCACGATATTGTCCCTTGAGAACAGTTTAGCGAATGACAGTGTCTATGGAATCTTTACTTATATATCAGGTGTTTTTGACAGCCCTCCGCAAACTGATAGGGTGGCTTCTGTACATCATATTAAGATGACCGGTACATAAAATTCTTTCAGGAACATTAAGGGAATCCAAAAAACCAGATTGGTTTTATTACCTCACACGCAATGTATCTGTGGGAAATAATACAATTACTAGATATAACTAATTAAACTTCGGTTTATTGCACAATAGTGAAATACATTCAATGACTTGACAAATATATAAGTTGCAAGGACAGTGGCGCGGAAGGCGGCCAAAGACTGTACTACATTATTTTTAAATTACGGCAAGGGCGATGTTTACATTCTTCCAACATCCTCTCTTAAACATAAGCCCATCTTGGATGAACAAAAAAACAGCTTGGAGTATGTCGTTGCTTTCGTGAGAGCATCCGCAACCATCATATCAGTCTGTATGTAGCGGACTTCAATTGTCCCTCCTAGTACTTTGTCGCGAATAAAGTGGTGCCTCACGTCTATGTGTTTCGTTCTGGAATGATAACCATCAGTACCTGAAAGTTTTATAGAACTTTGATTATCACTGTAAATGATCATAGATTTATTTTTCATCTGTGGCCAAAAACATTCTTGAAATTGCTTCAGCCAGCTTCCTGTACGCAGGATGATAATGACATATACTCTGCTTCCGTTGTGGACAGAGCAACCGTAGGTTGTCTTCTCGAGTTCCAGCTGATTGTTCCTCCCTGAAAAACGAATGCATAACCAGTGCAGGAGCGCCGATCATCCTCTGAGCTAGCCCAATCAGCATCACAATAACCATGAGCCATAGTCTCTTCAGAATTCTGCTTGTAAGTCAGCCTATAATCTTGAGAGCCTTTCAAGTAACGCATGACGCGCTTAAGAGCAACCCAGTGCTGCATTTCAGGCTTGCAATTATATTTGCTTAACGTATTGACAGTAAAGCTAATGTCGGGCCTGGTTGCTTGTGATATGTATAATAAGCACCCTATTATCTCTTGATAAGGAAATTCTATAATATTTATTTCCTCTGTATTTCCTTTTCTATTCAATTTTGTATTTGGTTCCATTGGAGTTTTGACCGTCTTACAATTGGACATACCATATTTTTGTAACACTTCTCGTATGTACTTTCTTTGGTCCAAGTATATTACTCCTCTCTTCCTGTCTCGTTCTACATGAATACCAATGCAGTAGCTCACATCTCCAAGATCTTTAATTTTAAACTGTATATGTAACTGTTCTTTTATATAACTTTTTGTTTCTTGATTATTTGTAAATATTAACAGATCGTCCACATAGACAGCCAGGAAAGTTACATTATTTTTATTTTCAATTCTGAAGTAAATACAGGGATCTAGTTTAGATTGGAATAGACCCATTTCTTTCAATGTAAAGTCAATCTTTTTATTCCATTGCCTGCTGGCTTGTTTTAAGCCATACAATGATTTTTTTAATAAACATACACTTTCTTTTTGACCATTCTCATACATGGGTGGCTGTCTCATATAGATTTCTTCTTCTATGTCACCTTGTAGAAATGCTGACACAGCATCCATTTGACATATGTCTAAATCATGTTTAACAGCCAAAGCAAACAAGTATCTCAATGATGCAAGCCTTACAACCGGTGAAAAAACTTCAGTGTAATCAGTTCCTGGTTTCTGAGAACAACCCTTTATTACCAGTCTTGCCTTGTGTTTTACTATGTCTCCATTTTCGTTTGTCTTTGTTTTGAAAACCCATTTGCATGGTATGGAATGTTTATCATCTGGCAGAGTAGTAACTACCCATGTGTTGTTGTCCAACAGAGATTTGTACTCTTCATCCATTGCCTGTTTCCATTGTTTTGCATTTGGACCTGATAAAGCTTCTTCAGCAGTCAGTGGATCTGGAACTTGCACAACACACATGTAATTATTGCCTTGCATCTTGTGTCTCCGATGTGACCTCAGTGTGATGTTTCTTTGGAAGTTATTACCATCATCATCATCGCTATATTCATCTGTATCAGGATAATATGTTTCGTCATCACTTCTTCTATTCATAATACAACTATCAAATGAGGTATCATTACTAGGTGATGATGTTATGTCTGGTATATTGGGTGAGCTATCATCAACATTTATTGTGTCTTCTACTGACAAATTATGTGAATCATTTTCAGTTGGAATAGGGATAATAGCATATTGTGGCAATGAAGTAGGCATTTTCTGAGTGATATTTTCACTGTAATCACATTTTTTGACGAATGTCGCATCTCTGCTGATTACCACTTTCTTATTAACTGGATCAAAGAATCTATATCCCTTTGTGTTCTCACAGTAGCCTACGAACACTAATTCACGTGATTTACGATCCCATTTTAAACGATTTTGTTTAGGAACATGTACCATGGCCTTGGAACCAAATATCTTCAAATGTGAAATGTTTGGTTTCTTACCACTCCATTTTTCATACGGTGTTACCTCAGCCAGCACTCGTGACGGGGATCTGTTGATGATATATGCTGCAGTAGCGACTGCCTCCGCCCAAAAAGTTTTTTGCAGTTTTGCTTCAAACAGCATGCACTTGGCACGCTCCACCAGCGTTCTGTTCATTCTCTCCGCTAGCCCATTTTGCTCCGGTGTATATGGGGTGCTGGTCTGATGTTTGATGCCAGAAGCTGCTAGAAAATTAGATAATTCTTTATTGCAATATTCTTTACCATTGTCGCTTCTTAGAATTTTAATTTTCTTTCCTAGTTCATTCTCTACTTCAATTTTAAATTTCTCAAACACTGATTTAATATCCATTTTATTATTTAGAAAGTAAACATATACTTTTCGAGAGTAATCATCTATGAAGGTTATGAAATACTTTCCACCACCAGCAGACGGAGTTTCCATCGGACCACACAGATCTGTATGAATTATCTCAAGTAATGCATTTGCTCTAGAACCAGAATTTGGAAACGGTAATCGTGTTTGTTTTGCTTCACAACATGGTATACAAACAGTGTCAATTTCTTTGTTACTTATAGCAATACCCTCAGCACACAATTCTAACCTCTTTACATCAGCGATATTCAAGTGCCCATTCTCTTATGCCATGTAGTTAAATCTGAATTACTTACGCTTATCGTAGCATATGCATTACCAGTAACAGTATTGAGTTTGTACATGTTATTGGTCAGCCTCGCCGTTGCTACTAAATTCTTATTGACATTGTATATATTACATCCAGTGTCAGTGAACTCTATTTTACAGCCATTCTTTGTTAACTGACTGACCGATAGCAGGTTTGCACTCAATTGAGGAATAAATAAAACATCTCTCACCTGGATTTGACATTCATTTCTATTTAACTTGGTTTGTACATTTATATTACCTATACTTTGCACGGAGACTGCTTCACTGTTTGCCACCATTATTTTTTGAATCGGAGGTGATTTTATGTCATACAACCAATCTGAGCGTCTTGTCATGTGCATTGTAGCGCCTGAATCGATATACCAGTCATCCTGATTCAATGTACTGTAAGCTGAAAAAATTGCTTAAAAATTTGTTTTGATTAGTTTTTTCTGAATCATGTTTTTGCAATTTGCACTGGTTTTGTAAGTGTCCATATTTGTTACACTTGTAGCAACGGGGGCCTTTCCTTTTGGTTTTGTACTATTCTTAGAGGTGTGTTTGTCTTTATCTAGATGATTAGTCATCGATGACCGTCTCCAAAGACAGTCCTCGAAAACTTAATATCACAGCCCTAATTTTTTCACCCATTAACACATATCGATTCAAATAACTCACTTAACATTCCGATACAATTAGTACACGAATCACGATGCAATACTAAGTTTCATTAAAATAATTTATGTGCCATACAAACTATATTCGGACGTCATAATCCGAATATTACTTTCGTGACACACGGTCAAACCGGCGATCGAACTTGTTTTCGAGCTAAAAATACAAAAGACTGTCAGATGACACGTATTTATTTTATGCTCTACGAGTACAAAATATTGTACAGACTACGGAATTCAACTAATAAAATCCGTTGTTTCGTTCCGATTATTGTCAGGGACTATTAATTTCTATGAGTAAATGTTGATACTCACTAACACGTATGAAAAGTTTAGATATTTCATTTTTTTAAATATTTGTGATCGCGAAACTTGTTTTGAACACAAGCTTCAACCATTATAGCTATGGCTGACCGTAGATATTAATGGTCGAACAATTCGTGACAGTTCCGAAACTCTCACGGATCATCAACTTCTATAAGTAAGGTGACACTCACTGACACGTTTGGTTTGTATATGAACTTAGTTTTACCATCGCAATGTGATCTGAGCTCAAGTTTCGGCTTTTATTAACCACTATCAAAAATCGATACGAATCACGGACCGTCAATTTATAAAATCAAAAGATGACCATTACTTAAATACTTAGTTTAATGTAAAAATTTTCTGACCAAGACTAGTCAAGAGCAAACCCATATAAAGTAAAAAAAAAATTTGACGATGCTATCAATAGCGGTGTACGGCAAGGAATTTCCGTGCTCTATGGTATTCTACATTATTATGTCCGGTCTATCTTAAAATACACTGTACTTTGTAAATAACCTGACGATAGTAATAGTACCGTTTTTAAAATGTGTTTTTTTAACGAATGCTGTCATTTTTCATTTTTATAGCATTCAAAATTAGTGATTATGTTAGTAGTGTGTGTTTATTTGATAATTAATGGTATTATAAATAAGGGACAAAGAGTTTTTGAAATATAATTTATTGTTAGTGATGTAAATAGTTGTGGAGATATTTTTATTTCTGAAACCTTCTTTTTAGCTAATGACCTACAGTTACAGAGTTCAATGTACTTTTATTTTCTTTTACATGGTTTGTGAAAAATGTACACTAAATAAACTTATTTTAAAAGTATCTGATAGTCAGTTAGTTTGTGCTACAGTGATTATTTAAAAACACAACGGTTTTTGCAAATTTTTAACCCGTTCCTTTTTAATGTCCTTTTTAGGGTTCCGTAGCCAAATGGCAAAAAACGGAACCCTTATAGATTCGTCATGACTGTCTGTCTGTCTGTCTGTCTGTCCGTCCGTATGTCACAGTCACTTTACTCCGAAACTGTAAGAACTATGCTGTTGAAACTTGGTAAGTAGATGTATTCTATGAACCACATTACGATTTTCACACAGATCTAAAAAAAAAAAACAAAAAAATTTGGGGGTCTCCATACTTAGAACTGAAACTCAATTTTTTTTTCATCAAACGCATACGTGTGGTGTATCTATGGATAGGTCTTAAAAAATTATATTGAGGTTTCTATTTTTTTTTCTAAACTGAATAGTTTGCGCGAGACACACTTCCAAAGTGGTAAAATGTGTGTCCCGCCCTGTAACTTCTAAAATACGAAAATGATAAAACTAAAAAAAATAAGACATTATCGTGTAAACTTGGTTTGAACGAGATCTAGTAAGTGGTTTTTTTTAATACGTCATAAATCGTAAACCGCAACTTTTGCCTATAATATAATACCTACAGGTTTGTGCGGATCCCTCGGTGCGTGAGTCCAAATCGCACTTGGCCGGTTTTTCTTTACTAACTGAGATTATTCCGATAACGCTTGCATTCAAGGTCATAATATTATGCTCTGTACGGAGCCAATGCTGGCTACCCATAACCGCTGTATGTGTAATCCACTGGTGTATTCTCACGCAACAATATAGTGGCGGTCATTACGCTGTGATATCCGCTGCGTTATCCACCGCACTAAACACGTGAGGATACCATGTGAATAACTTATTTATTCACAGTTATTTTTATTCAATCAGCTGTTGTTTGCTAGTCTGTGGTTTTTAGTCGCTGGTGGATGATCTATTTAACTTGCTGCTTTATTTATGCAAAATAATACTATTATTTTCTAAAACAGAGTTTGTAACTGCCTTTTACGAAAGTAAAATATGACAAAATATTGACGGATCGATTGGCAATTGAGGATTTTACTCAAAATCCCTCCACAGCCTGACTATAAAAAAATTACAATTGTTGTTAAAACAAATGTTATGATTTTGAAATTTTATTTAGATGTGACTCGAAAAAAAAAAATTGAACTTAAAACAAATACTAAATTACTTGGCCAATCTCACTTCCAGTCGATAGCAATGGCGACGAATTTTTTGAAGCCATATTTTAGTTAGTTATAGTTTGTCCTTGGCCAATCTAAAATCCTTAAATTATAAAATCCCGAGGATTTAGCAAGATCCGAATATCTCACATTAAATTAATATAAGACAACTACAGTGTCAGTCATCCTTTGTCCACACAATGGGACCGGCGGTCATTACGCGGATATATCCGCTCGCGGGCCCCGCACTAAACGTGAGCTGATATGAATAACTAATTGTATATTGTTCCTGCTGCGGACAGAGTAATTGTGTTTTATGTATGAGTGACTCATTACAACAGTACTATAGTAGTTTTTATAGTTATGTTAGATCAGTATTGTTGATTTAGATGCGTGATGCTCAAAACTTAATCTTACAGGTGACTTGTTTTATGAGACCAAAAACTTTAATTTCTAAGAGGACTTGCAAGTTTGTATTAAATACCGCAAAGAGTAACCACCCTTAAGACTAGTATACCTACTACTAGTAACTTAGTTACTACGTTAATAAATATAAGAATTACTAAAATCTAAATGCCCTTAAATAAAATTATTTGGGGTCTTCTTCCAAATATCTTTGTTTATTGCTGCCTTCCAAGTCGTAATATCATTATTTTCTCAATCGTTACTTGTCTTTTGTTCGTCTTCATTCTTTGAGATAGCTTTCTTTGAAGACTTATTTTATACATCCAGCTCGCTCCGTCGTAGTTGTCTCTGCCATCTCTGACCTAGACAAGAGTCAAGAGAAAACCCCTCTCAAATAAAAAAAATATAAAAACCATGAAAACACGGCAGCTCTTATTCTATATTTTCTCTATATTTTCATCAGTACTATTACAGCCCCATCTCACGACTACAATCATTATATTAGTTTGCTGTTTCAAATAGTATTTTCGTAACGGTATGGCCATACCGTTGTTATAATATCCGCAGTTTATGGACCCCGCACAAACCACAAAATGTGTGATAATATATTTTCGTTTGTGTTTCACATTAATTCTAAATGTAATGGTGCGAGTGAATGTATGGCATTATTTTGAAATGCAGATTTAGTATGATTAGAATTATTGTTAAAATCTATACTAATATTATAAAGAGGTAACATTTTTGTTTGTAAGTTTGTATTTAGGGGGTAATCTCAGGAACTACTGGTCCGTTTTGAAAAATTCTTTCAGTGTTAGAAAGTCCATATATCGAGGAAGGTTATAGGCTATATCATCACGCTAAGACAAATAGGAGCGGAGCATTAATGGAAAATGTGACGCAAACGAAGTTGCGCGGGTCAGCTAGTTGTTAATATATTGTTAACATAGCTTGCGAATTTTACTAATAATTATATTATCATGACATGAGGTGAAGAAGATGATGATTAGCAAATTAAGGGTGCCTTCTTCATACCGGAGGACATTGTGGAGCACACTGTGCAGGTGTGCCCCGCTTGGGCGGAGCACCGCCGTGTCCTCGTAGCGGCGATAGGTGGCGACCTCTCGCATCCGGCCCTGGTTCAAGCCACGGTCCGGAGCGAGACCGAAAGGGACGCCGTCACCTCCTTCTGCGAAGCAGTCATGCTAGCATGACTGTGATGAAGGAAGTGGCGGAGTGGGAGAGGGAGAGAACCTCTCGTACCGGCCGCCGGCGTCCGAAGGCGCGGGCCTGTGGACGGTGAGCTATGGGCAGCTCGCCGTCCGTCCGTCTCCTGTACGTACTCTCGTGTTCCACGCGCGCCTCAAAGAGAGTCAGCACACAGAGGGGCCAGAAAGGGCCGACGCCTGCCGGAGTCGCGGAACTATTCGAAAGAGATACTGTGCCTCCGGAACACAAAGGGCACTGAAGAAACATGGATGGGTTTTAGTCAGTAAGAGTCTGACACTCCCTCCCGCTCCGCCCAGAGCGGGGGAAGTCATTTGATGATTTCCCATAAAGGTGCCTTCTACATAGTGAGTGAGTCCATGTTACAGGTACTACAAAACAGATCAAGGGCACACTTGCTAGTAAGTGATGTAGTTGGCCTTCAATAAATTAAAGATGCCTATATAACTTTTAATACAAAAATGTCTAATAAGCCAGTAATTTTAATAGGTACTCGACAAACTGTAACACAACCACGTTGCTAAGCAAAATTTGTTCGTTGTTGTTATCCATGTAATGGAACGTGACTTGCATCATGATACGTAACATATTGTTGCTCATGCTCCCTTGTAACGGTTCGGAACTTGAGATAGCTTATGCCGTAGTAAATTTGGAAGCATGATTTCCAAAGGCGTAAAAAATATCGCCACTTGAGAGGGTTAGATCCGAGAGTCACCATAGGTGGCGAGAAGATGTTATTCGTCCGAAGACAATTAAATAGACGAAAGAGAGAGTTAGAATCCTTATGAGCCTAACATAGGTACTTTTGAGTCGGCGTGGCATACGCTGGCAGAGTGTGCCACTTGGGAGGAGCCGCGCCGTGCCCTCATTTCTGTGGTAAGCAGTGACCTCTTGCTGTCGGCCGTAGTTCCTGCTTTGGTCGACGGCGAGGAGTCTGCGGAAAGAGAGGGAGACTTCGACCGCTCTCCCAACCCTCAGCAGGCGCACCGGGCGTCGAGGTATGCCCTGCTTCGACGCCTGGTGCGCTGCCCTCTCCTGGCCGCCCTACTTGGGTTCAGGGGCGGCGGACTTGGGGACATCCGTCGCCCCCCATTCATATGGATTATACCCGTGCGCCCCTGTTTGACGTCGCGGGGCAAGTCAAACACCTCCCCCCGCTGACCCGAGGTGGCCCGCCAGCCAGGGTCTCCGGCGCAGGTGGTAGATGGAACACCGGGGCAGTTTTAGTCAGTAAGAGTCTGACAGACCCCTCCGCCCACCCCAGGGTGGAGGACATCCATGAGGATTTCCTCCGTAATAAAAGGTACTTGTGAGTGGCACAAGCAAATATAGTGGGCCCATGTCCAGTACTGACTGAAGTCGGGTGTCATCATAATCATCATCATCATATCACTGCTGGACATAGGCCTCGCCCTATCGTCGCAACAACGACCGGTCCTGTGCGTTTCGGATCCATCGGCTACCCGTGACCTTCACCAGGTCTTCGGTCCACCTTGTGGGAGGCCTTCCAACGTTGCATCTTACGTTACGCGGTCGCCACTCCAGAACTTTTCAGTCCCATTGACCATCAGTTCTGCGAGCATTGTGCCCTGCTCACTGTCACTTTAGTTTTGCGATCCTTCGGCTATGTCGGTAACTTTGGTTCTCTTGCAGGTATCATCATACCTGATTCGATCACGCAAGGAAACTCCAAGCATTGCCCTCTCCATTTCCCTTTTAGTGACTTTAAGCCTTCTGATGAAGCCCATTTTGATCCATAAGTCATTACTGACAACCGCACTGGTCGGGTCGGGTGTAGAAGATAATAAAGGAATCCAATCTGACGAATTTGATGGGATCGGTGTAACTATACAAGAAACAATCAATGATCCACTTGAAGATTGCATTGTTGCATTAAGTCCGCCCATGTAACACTGTTGTACATAAAGTTTAAATAAATAAATAAATAAGATCTAATTAGAATGGTTTCATGTACATTATGAAAAACGGTAGACAGCGTGGTCTATTGAATACATGATGCCTTCCCAAACAACAATTACAACGCCGTCCCAATATTTATTCAGCCAGGTGTTGTAAACGAAATAAACCTGTTCAATATTAATAAAATGGATGCAACACAGCGTACTCATTTGTAATTCTCTCAATATGCAGACATTCTCGACTCTTACACCGACCATTCTCGTTTATGTGCGGAACCAACATGGCTTTAATTATAATATTAAAGAGTAATTGTTGGTGTCATTTGCTTGGTGAAGTAAGCAGGACTGTTTCTGAGAAGTTTGAATAATGGGGTTCGAACTTCTGACTATGAGCTAACGCCATTTTGATTTTATCTTACTTGTAAAATATACACTTAAGCAAAAAAATACGGTGCCCTAAAGTGAAACATTGCCGAAATCATTAATTCAATGTCACAGTGGTTTTGTGCCTTTACAGATATGCTCTCAATCAAAATTTTCTTGATTTATTTGCATTAAAGGTTAAGTTACGTGTTGTCATTTGCAGAAATACTCGTATTTGTTCACGTAAAATGAAATTAAATATTGGCTTAATTTTTCTGCTTTCAGTTTCAGGTTTCAGGAACTCAATAATTACTAATGTTTGTCGTGATGTGTGATGGTTACATTCTGCGTTTCTTTAAGGTACTGGATTATTTATCTATTATAATAGTTGCGAATTGTGAATATACTCGTATATATAAATGGTACAGCACAGAATACCAACGTATCTTTGGTCTTTTGTTCAAATCCAAGCAGAGCTTTTCAGTAAAAGATCACTTTTAGCGACAATTGTTATACCTTATTGTTTTGTAAAACTTCTATTGTGTTTTGGTGTTAAATAAAGAGAAGCAACCTCACATTTTGCATTAATGTCTCCTTTTAGTCGTTGCTAGATGTTATATAGCCTGTAGCCTTCCTCGATACATGAGCTATCCAACAAGAAAATATTTTTTCAATTCGAACCAGCAGTTCCTGAGATTAGGGCGTTCATAAACCAAACACAAACTCTTCAGCTTTATAATATGTTTTCTGTAAAAATCTTGTAGTTTTAAGATAAAATTATGTATTTACATTCCCACATAACAAAAACAATGTAACAGGCACCATACAAGTATAAACAAAACACTACATATGAAGGATGTTGTAAATAATAATAGATCATACCTACTAATTACATTTTTATTTTAAAGCACTAATAGACCTGTGTTTACACGTAAATAATTCAGCACTCGCGGTCCGCGGTTATTTAACACTAAAAACAATTGTAGGACCCTAAATGGATACAGGAATGCTTTTTCTAGGATTTATAAACTAAACTGCAAATCGATGCAACAGCTTCCGTGTCAGCGCCGAACTAGCGTTAGAACAACTTTTTCAAAAGCCAATAGAACTCTTAACGAAAGCCGGAAAGACTGAGAAAAGTCAGTAAAATCTTATACTGTACTGAACTATCATAAACACCTCAACTTCCTTAAATTTTGACAAATTGCGTTGAGTTGTGATTTGAACGCTTAAAAATTCGAAACCAAAACCTAACCAGGCACACTTAGGGTTGTGCCTTTCCGTTACAGCGGAGTTAGGGATCGTAACGGAAAAAATTTTACCAATGGAATTGCATAAAATCTCCGACTCTACGTGAGTCACTGAAATTTTGACTGACATGATTGGCTAAAATTTCTCCGTTTCTCCACTCCGCTGCCTCGGCTCGACAGGCAAGTTTTTTTAGTGTAATTTTTTTGCCTAAAAAGTTATACTCTACTTGATTTACACTACAAGTAAGTAGGTACATTTATTGAAAAAGTTTTTTGTAAAAAAAAAACCGTAGGTAATGTGTAATCAAACAAGTACCCCGGGCGTGAGTATTCTACGAAAATGTCCTCTTAATTATGTCTGAATTCAGGCTGAAAGCACTTATGTTTATCGAAAAGGTCGATTGGAGGACATAAAATCGTATAATTGTATGACTGAGTGTCCAATTTTAATGTTTGATTGATTTCGATCAATTGAACCGGAAACCGGGTTTCCGAATTTTTCGTTAATTGAGGAAAAGTAGGGTAATATGGTAACTCCTTATAATTGTTTGTATGTTTATAATATGATTTAAAACATATAAATAACATTAATATTATATTTTGTTAAAAATAAATGTGTTTGGGACTTTTTCTTTAATTACATTTGACAATGACATTTTTTTAAATTATCTACTAGCTGTCCCCGCGGCTTTGCTCCCGTCAACTGGCAACTTTCTTATTTTTTTATATTATTATTTTTTTTTTTAATAATAAATAACAAAAAAAAAAGAATTAGCGAAATCGGTCCAGCCGTTCACGCGTGATGCCGTGACCAAGGGAAATAGATCCCTATTTCCATTAGATCAATATTTTTATATATATTTAAGATATAGGTACTCAGTGTTATTAGCCTCGACTGCCCGACCGGCCCGTTCATCTGTCTATCAGCGGGCCGTATCTCGATAATAGACGATAAGTTGAATTTATACAGAGTAATCTACACTGATATAAAAATCACGCTTCTTTCAACCTTGATATGGTACGAAACCCCTAGCTTCCGAGTCGGACTTGCACTTGACCATTTCATTACTAATACTTATTTTTAACGAAAATGATAAAAATATATTTAATTGCAGTATTGTGTTTTTTTATACATTGGATATTACTAAAAGAATTAATTAAATAATTACAATTGTAATAAATGATCATATTAATGTGTGATGACTAATAAAATAAATATAAAACTAATTCAATTAGCATATTTTATGCAAACAATTCTAGGGCATTGTTTTTTATGCAAATCAGAACTGAATAAAAAATCGTATGACTGAACATCGGTTTAACGATTCATTCAAATTGGTTTAGGACCAGAATACAACCACTTTACAATTTGACTGCCGAGCGTGCACATTATGGCGATAATAAAATCGCAATTTGTAACTACAACGATTGATATTGAAAGTTGAATGACCTGACACAAAGTGATTTTTCAATGTATTTTTATTGAATGCATTTTATAATGTATTTTTGTCTGTAGATGCTGAAATGGATTGGAAATTGGGCGTTACTAAAATGAGTTATTTACAGCACAATTTTTTTATGGGTTACGGGTATACGCCAGTTGTGCGTGATATGCACGAGTCTATTGCTATTGCCACTCTCTACCTGCGTCGGTGTTTCCGAACACATTCAACACTTATTCTCTTCAAAGTTAGAGTAAACAGGCTTCTATTGGATAAGTTCACTCCATCGTCAACTTTGTGTCTGTTACCTCTGCCATTGACTATAGTCTTTTCTCTTTTTTTTTTATTTGAGATGGACTTGTTCAAAAGTTTTCCGATTACAAATCTGCAATCCGGACTGCTCTTGAAGATTTTTTTTTCTTTCTTTCTTTCATTCTATAATTTTACAATGCTTTAGTACAATAAATCTAAAGCATGTATATTAAGCTGTTGCCTGCGACTTCATTCGTGTGTAAATATATATATTTATATTTTGTTATAAAAAGTACCTTATGTATGCGATTGACTGCTGCGTAGCATGTCGCGGGTTCGATTCCCGCACGGAACAAATATTTGTACGACCTACCTAAGTATTTGTTCCGAGTCTGAGTGTTCGAATCTATAATATATTATGTATCTACAATACGTACAAAAAAAAAATGTATATAAGTAGTTTATCAGCCATCGCTCGTTACCATAACACAAGCATTACGTTGCTTAGCTTATGGCGTTTTGTGAAATGTCCAAGGATATTATTATATTATATTAATACCTCCAAGAATATGTGTATAAAATTTCCTGATGATCAATTAAATAGTTTCTGCGTGAAAGCGTAACAACCAAACTTACATTCACATTTATAATATTAGTAGAGATTCAACCGTCTTGTTTTAAGTCACCAAGTCTCAATTTTCATTGAAAAACTCTCACGTTTAGAAGAATTTCTCAATGCGTTACGTGTTTGAGATGTATAAAATATATTATGCTAGACTGTATTATACCTATAATTTATACCTTAAATACTTAGTGATGAGCGAGTCTGAATCAAAAATTAGCTCAATGTTTGTATATTTCAATGTTTTGGGATTAAATGATGGAAATGATTTAGTTGTGTTGTGTTTGTGTGTTTTTATCGGATGAGAGTCAGGATTGTTGTAACAACTCCCGATGCTGGTGTTTATATAACTATGTCAACTAATAAGAATAAAAATAATAAGTAATTATTTCAAATTATATTGGCCGATCGTCGACTGAACTGGCATTAGCGTTTTTCTAACATCTTGTCAGCAAAAAGTAATATTTTCGAAGCGAGGCGAAAATTTACTGTTTTTCAATTTTAAGAAAAACATTTTAGAAAAGATTTGAAAAATCAGGAGCATTACTTTTTAGCCGCAAAAACATCGTTTATCAAAACCAAAGGAACATTATTGAAAGTAACTAAGGCCGAGAGAGATTGACAGGCATTTCCACCACAGCTATTTACAAAGCGGTTTATGTCAGTGCTTACCATAGAGCTTAGTAACACCGTGGCGACGGCTACTACAATCGGCACTGTTTACACTTTCCTTAAAAATCATCATCATAAGCTACCAAGCCTATTCCCAACTATACTCGGATCAGCTTCCCGATTAGCTTGCAGAGATGTGGACCCTACGAGAGAATGAGAAGAAGGAGATGCTCTCGATCGAGATGGGACGAGTTGAGGGAGTATGGGCTAGAGGCAGGTCACTTGCGAGATGGATGGACCAGTAAAATTGGCATTGGGTGGACCTCTCCAATATTGTTCCAGAAAGGCGGCGATGCCCAACGAGTGGCGAATGATTGTGAAGCGAGCCACTACCCTTGGATATAAGACACGACTAATATGTCAAGAGTGTACGCAAGAGAGAAGAATGTCGTACAATCAGTGGAGAAAGTCATCCTGAGTAAACCGGCCTATCTTAGAACGGGACGACTATTGATTGATTGATTGATTGACGTGACAACCACCAAATCGTACTAGGCCTTGCGTTAATATATGGCCCACTCACTCTCACGGATAGGAGAGAAGGCCTATGCTCCAGCAGTTATAACATTTGGCGGGTGATTAGGATAATGGCGTATCTAGCGAGACGATGCCGGCACAGCAATAAAAAATATTCCCGAGAAAAATCTCGGGAAATGGTCTGTTATTTTGTTTATAGAAAAATATTGTACACGTATTTTTTGCTTTCTAAATCAATATAAATTAACGAAGATAAAACGCATCAAAGATCAGTAGTGACGCTTGTGACTTCACTATTCGGTAAAGAGTGTACCAAAATGTGACGTAACGCAAGTTTGCAACGCACTACATGGTTTTAATTCTTTGTTATCGTGTAAAAAGAAAAAAAATACGTCTCCAATATATTTTGGAATTCAATCTGACAGACAAATTTTTTTTTTAGTCTTCTACCCTATTCCGTGATCTATGGCCGGTTATGATAGGTAGAAACGCATTTTCAAATAGGCCTCAACCCCTCAACCAACGCATTTCCTGCAGCTGTTTTATTTTTTGAAAAACAAAGGAAACTGATCTCTAATGACACATGACGTATTCGAAAAAATAAAGCATTCCTATAATGTTTTCTCGTGGGTGTAATGTTGGCGCCACACGCATTTAGCAAAACTATTTAGTATTAGACAGTTTCATGTTTATTTTTGTAAGTCATTCATTATTTTGTAAAGCATTAGGTAATTATTGTTTGTTCATTTTTAGGGTGAGGCTTTAGGAATTCAGAGGTAGTTCAGCGATCATGCGTCGCTCAAAATGAACCGATAAAATAACTATTATTTTGGTGATTTAAACAGTGTGCCAATTCTACTAATTTTTAACATTCACCTCGCATTCGCATCTCAATCCCAATCTGTCACTTTTTTGACAGTTTGCGATTGACATACGAATGCGAAAGTTGATTAAAAATGAGTAGAAATGGCCCTCTGATGTCATTCATTGCATTTGAATAAAATAATAACCATCACCTGCTACATTGAGTCACCTAATTTAAGTTGGATTTAGTTTTATACCACTGGACTTCTAATAGGTATAAAAGGAAAATTCTTAAAAGGTTTTTTTCGGACACGTCGGGAAATAAATACAAAATATTTCATAGCTCAAACAAGCACGACGCATCGTACACTGGGATACATTCCTTCCTTCTTATCCTGCACTTGAACGTTCAGGAATAAAACTATCAATATATTGTTTTAAACTTTCATGATCACTAACATTAGAATAGTTAACTACGGGATTGCTACCATGTACCTTTTTATTTTCGATATTTCGGCACTGTTGCAATCACGGAGTAACTGAAGATTTTGCGGGTGGGGTCCTGTCGTCGAAACAAACGAATGCGAACCATTCTGTCGGCGAAACGTCCATAGGTGAAACGTTCTATCGACGAATCTCTTAAAAACGAAACGTCCTGTCGGTGATCAGTCCAAAGGAGAAACGACTGTCGGAGAAAGGTTGCAGAATCGGGATGTTATTGGCAGACATATCGGTCTACCCTCTTCGACATATCGGTCTACATTCGTAGTCTTTTATTACGAACATCTACGGTACCACTGTCCACAAATTCACTTTTTTCCCGTAACTGTTCTCGACACACAACACTAACAATCCTGTAATTAACTATTCTAAAACTGTCAATAATCAGTTCGACTGATTAGTGTTATGACGTAATTTGTAACTGACAGTGATGAAGGGAATAGTGATGAGCTATTGTTTAACACCTAAAAATAACAAACTATTTTCAACTTTTTGTGTATAGTAAGCGCAGATTGACGTCTTCCATTATAGAGAATCTCTTGAAATAGAGTTCACGTATTTCCATTAATTTATGAAATATTCTTTGTAAAAAAGGTCTATCTAAAATTATGAACTTATATTATGCGCAAAATTTAATTATGCATTCTATTGCATTCAAACCGCAGATGTAAATTTTTTATCAATATTTTTAGTAACCTAGCAGTTCTGTGAGATGACAGACTTATAGAAATAGTTTTAATGGCTTTTCATTGTACCTGATATAAATCAATAATACTACCAACCGAACCACGATTAGATTCAGTACTTACTTATAAATATTTCACCAAAACTCGAAAGCTTCAGAATACATTATCCAGAAAGTCTTGGTCTTCAAATTATGCCAAACTTCAAACTATCGCGGCAAACTCCCTCTGAAATCTTAAACTAAGCCTAGTTCTTGAAGCATCTAGTTCTTGAAAATTAGTTACTTAAGTATTTAGTTTTGAAAATTTTAGCATGCATTAAATACTTGACTAGCTGGCTCTTGTCTTTCTCTTCACTTTAGGTTAAAAGCTAAAATGTTTAAGTTCTTTGTGGTGAACGTTTGCTACAGAGGTGGTGAGTGAAAATGCTGTGCTGTTTAATTTTTGACAGGCTACTTCTGGGTAAGCTCGCTCCATCGTAGACTTTGTCTCTGTCATCTCTGACCTAGAGCCTAGAGCAAACCCATTTCAATATAAAAAAAATTGTAGTTTTGTGTGCGTTTTGTATTGAGCTGCTGTTTTATTTCTCAGTTTGTTGTAATGTTTGTTATATTTTTCTTAACGATTGTAAAAAGTTATTTCTAGAGGTGTAGCCGGATTACAAATATTATTTCACTGATTTAGAGCTTTGCCCGGGAATAGGCTAATTTCCACCATCAATAAATTGCAAATCTATTTAGTCCGTCAGTTAGAGTATTGAAAAATATATGACATGTATTTTTTATTTTTGTAAATCAATTAATACTGACAACGATGAAAGGCATCAAAACTCGAGAGTCTCTTGGTGTCTGAACGCACTCAAAATTACACCACGGCGTGACGTATTGAGAATTTTAAAAGATCTTCGAAATTTTTTTTTTTTGATAATCTAACTGACAGACTAATTCGATTTTTTTCAGTAGACTAGCCTATTGTTTCTGTGGAGGAATCATTTAGGTAGCTGACCCAAAAGCATAGTTAGTCTGTAAGATAGATAACCAAAAAATACGGTTCGTTAAAAACCCATGTGATGTCACACTGAAAGTACGCTTTTTACGTCACAAGCCTCACTTCAGTTCTTTGACGTTTTTTATCCACGTCAATTTTTATTGATTTGATAAAGTAATAAATACGTGTCTAATAATTTTTGAATATCTAACTGACGGACTTAACATAATCATATTTATTTTACTCAGGAATCATCTGTATTCTGTATATTATCCATCTCATGATAAATCAAAGTTCCCTGAAAATATCGTTTTGTTCATATATTTTATGTATAAATAGTCCATACTGCTTAATTGCTGAACATTGTGAAATACGGACACAATACGAATTCCTACTAATATTATAAATGCGAAAGTAACCCTGTCTGACTGTCTCTTCTTTATCTCTAAACCACTGAACTGATTTGGATGAAATTTTGTACAAAGATAGTTTGAGACCCGAGAAAGGACATAGAATATTTTTATCCTGGAAATCCCACGGGAACGGGAGCTTTTCGGGTAAATAGGTTATATATAATATATGTATTCCGGGAGTATGTTCCTACAGATCACGCGGGTGAAGCCGCTGCCACACGCTAGAATTATATATTTCATTAATGAAGTACTACACGTTATCTTGAAACATTACATCTGTAAGAATGTAAAAGAATGTCAAATATTAAAACGAAATACAATGGATTCCAATGAACTTATAACGTTACTAGCTGACCCGCGCAACTTCGTCTGCGTCACATTTTCTATTATTGCTCCGCTCCTATTTGTCTTAGCGTAATTATATATAGCCTTATCCTTCCTCGATAAATGGGCTATCTAACACTGAAAAAAATTTCAAATCGGACCAGCAGTTCCTGAGATTACCCCCTACATACAAACTTACAAACAAATGTTACCTCTTTATAATATTAGTATAGATGTGACGGGCAGTAAAGCTACTCGTCCACTGATGCGTGCAACAATTTTATTATTGGTGCAACAGTCATCATGAATTTGTGAATGAGACAGCAGGATTAAATTTTCACAGCATGACACATATTGATTAAGTATCCTGCTGTGAAAATTTTACCGTGAAGTGTTTGTTGAGTATGCTGTGTCCGGTGACAGTTTCCACTGCTAGTCAGAGTCACTAGCATGAGATAGTCAGCCAGCTGACAGCTGACTTCAACCAAATTAATAATAAATTGATCTTGATTTTCATGGTGACAATTTTACAAAACAGCTCTTATAATAGTAGTAATAATGGTGTAGGTGTAGGTATGGACTTTAGAGTACCTATTACAGACTGAAGTTGACGGTACGGTTGGCGCAGTGGTTGAGCGATCGGCTGCTGCGCAGCGAGTCGTGGTTTCGATTTCCGCACGGAACCAATATTTGTATGGCCTACAGATAGTTGTTCCATGCGAAAGTTGATTAAAAATGAGTAGAAATGGCCCTCTGATGTCATTCATTGCATTTGAATAAAATAATAACCATCACCTGCTAAATTGAGTCACCTAATTCAAGTTGGATTTAGTTTTATACCACTGGACTTCTAATAGGTATAAACGGAAAATTCTTAAAAGGTATTTTTTCGGACACGTCGGGAAATAAATACGAAATATTTCATTGCTCAAACAAGCACGACGCATCGTACACTGGGATACATTCCTTCCTTCCTATCCCGCACTTGAACGTTCAGGAATAAAACTGTCAATATATTGTTTTAAACTTTCATGATCACTAACATTAGAATAGTTAACTACGGGATTGCTACCATGTACCTTTTTATTTTCGATATTTCGGCACTGTTGCAATCACGGAGTAACTGAAGATTTTGCGGGTAGGGTCCTGTCGTCGAAACAAACGAATGCGAACCATTCTGTCGGCGAAACGTCCATAGGTGAAACGTTCTATCGACGAATCTCTTAAAAACGAAACGTCCTGTCGGTGATCAGTCCAAAGGAGAAACGACTGTCGGAGAAAGGTTGCAGAATCGGGATGTTATTGGCAGACATATCGGTCTACCCTCTTTCGTAGTCTTTTATTACGAACATCTACGGTACCACTGTCCACAAATTCACTTTTTTCCCGTAACTGTTCTCGACACACAACACTAACAATCCTGTAATTAACTATTCTAAAACTGTCAATAATCAGTTCGACTGATTAGTGTTATGACGTAATTTGTAACTGACAGTGATGAAGGGAATAGTGATGAGCTATTGTTTAACACCTAAAAATAACAAACTATTTTCAACTTTTTGTGTTTAGTAAGCGCAGATTGACGTCTTCCATTATAGAGAATCTCTTGAAATAGAGTTCACGTATTTCCATTAATTTATGAAATATTCTTTGTAAAAAAGGTCTACCTAAAATTATGAACTTATATTATGCGCAAAATTTAATTATGCATTCTATTGCATTCAAACCGCAGATGTAAATTTTTTATCAATATTTTTAGTAACCTAGCAGTTCTGTGAGATGACAGACTTATAGAAATAGTTTTAATGGCTTTTCATTGTACCTGATATAAATCAATAATACTACCAACCGAACCACGATTAGATTCAGTACTTACTTATAAATATTTCACCAAAACTCGAAAGCTTCAGAATACATTATCCAGAAAGTCTTGGTCTTCAAATTATGCCAAACTTCAAACTATTGCGGCAAACTCCCTCTGAAATCTTAAACTAAGCCTAGTTCTTGAAGCATCTAGTTCTTGATAATTAGTTACTTAAGTGTTTAGTTTTGAAAATTTTAGCATGCATTAAATACTTGACTAGCTGGCTCTTGTCTTTCTCTTCACTTTAGGTTAAAAGCTAAAATGTTTAAGTTCTTTGTGGTGAACGTTTGCTATAGAGGTGGTGAGTGAAAATGCTGTGCTGTTTAATTTTTGACAGGCTACTTCTGGGTAAGCTCGCTCCATCGTAGACTTTGTCTCTGTCATCTCTGACCTAGAGCCTAGAGCAAACCCATTTCAATAAAAAAAAAAAAATGTAGTTTTGTGTGCGTTTTGTATTGAGCTGCTGTTTTATTTCTCAGTTTGTTGTAATGTTTGTTATATTTTTCTTAACGATTGTAAAAAGTTATCTCTAGAGGTGTAGCCGGATTACAAATATTCTTTCTCTGATTTAGAGCTTTGCCCGGGAATAGGCTAATTTCCACCATCAATAAATTGCAAATCTATTTAGTCCGTCAGTTAGAGTATTGAAAAATATATGACATGTATTTTTTATTTTTGTAAATCAATGAATACTGACAACGATGAAAGGCATCAAAACTCGGGAGTGGGGGCTCGTGGCGTCTGAACGCACTAAAATTTATACCACGGCGTGACGTTTTGAGAATTTTAAAGGCGTCTTATCTTCGTCAATTTTGGTTTACGTAACAAAAGAAAAAATACGGGTAGTTTTTTATTTGATAATCTAACTGAAGGATAATTCGATTTTTTTAGTGGACAAGCCTATTGTTTCTGTGGAGGAATAATTGAGGTAGCTGACCCAAAAGCATAGTTAGTCTGTTAGATAGATAACCAAAAAATATTGGACACGTTTTTTGATTTTGACGAAACAGTGCGTTGCAAACCCATGTGATGTCACACTGAAAGTACGCTTTTGACGTCACAAGCCCCACTTCAGATCTTTGACGTTTTTTATCCACGTCAATTTTTATTGATTTGATAAAGCAATAAATAGGTGTCTAATAATTTTTGAATATCTAACTGACGGACTTAACATAATCATATTTATTTTACTTAGGAATCATCTGTATTCTGTATATTATCCATCTCATGATAAATCAAAGTTACCTGAAAATATAGTTTTGTTCAAATATTTGATGTATGAATAGTCCATACCACTTAATTGCTGAACATTGTGAAATACGGACACAATACGAATCCCTACTAATATTATCAATGCGAAAGTAACCCTGTCTGACTGTCTCTTCTTTATCCTTAAACCAATGAACCGATTTGGATGAAATTTTGTACAAAGATAGACTGAGACACGAGAAAGGACATAGAATATTTTTATCCTGGAAATCCCACGGGAACGGGAACTTTGCGGGTAAATAGGTTATATATAATACTAGCTGACCCGCGCAACTTCGTCTGCGTCACATTTTCCATTACTGCTCCTCTCCTATTTGTCTTAGCGTGATGATAATATATTGCCTATAACCTTCCTCAATAAATGGGCTATCTAACACTGAAAGAATTTTTCAAATCGGACCAGTAGTTCCTGAGATTACCCCCTACATACAAACTTACAAACAAATTTTACCTCTTTATAATGTTAGTATAGATATGTATTCCGGGAGTATGTTCCTACAGATTACGCGGGTGAAGCCGCTGCCACACGCTAGTATTCTATATTTCATTAATGAAGTACTACCCTTTATCTTGAAACATAACATCTGTAAGAATGTAAAAGACCGCCCCTAAGACGACCCACTGACCAAAGAATGTCAAATATCAAAACGAAATACGATGGATTCCAATGAACTTATAACTTTATGTGACGCGCAGTAAAGCTACTCGTCCACTGATGCGTGCAACAATTTTATTATTGGTGCAACAGTCATCATGAATTTGTGAATGAGACAGCAGGATAAAATTTTCACAGCATGACACTTAATTGATTAAGTGTCTTGCTGTGAAAATTTTACCATTTGAAGTGTTTGTTGAGTATGCTGTGTCCGATGCTAGTCGCAGTCGCTAGCATGATATGGTCAACAGATGACTTCAACCAAATTAATAATAAATTGATCTTGATTTCCATCGTGAAAATTTTACTAAACAGCACTTATGGTGTTGTTTACAGCTTGCTACTATTAGTGTTTACGAAGAAGTTGAGTCTTAAGTTGGCTGACCATGGCTCCGGTGTAGATGTGGACTTTAGATTAGAGTATTACAGATTGAAGTTGACGGTACGGTTGGCGAAGTGGTTGAGCGATCGGCTGCTGCGCAGCGTGTCGTGGGTTCGATTCCCGCACGGAACCAATATTTGTATGGCCTACAGATAGTTGTTCCGGGTCTGGCTGTTTGTGTATGTGACTTTGTATGTTTGTAAACGCACCCAAGATACAGGAGAAATTCCTAGTGTGGGGCAACGTTAAAAAAAATGTGACATTACATTATGTTGACTACAATCACTCGAAAAAAGACTCGCATTTGAATGCTTAGCGATGTATATCAAACGCCGTTATGATTTTTCTCAAATTCACTCTCAACCTAGGTCAAATCAGGAGCGGTTGATTAAATCCTGATATTCCAATGAAGCAAAGGGTTGAGCGGATAAATGCTTTTCTAAGGTATCTTCAAGTACAAAAGTAACAATACCTTTACAATACATCCAAGCTGATTACATCAAGGTAGTAGGAAGCACATTGTATTAAATTTTCTTTTCATCTCCACAAAAAAACGTAAATACAATAGATCTCTCAACACTTTCGCATTCAACCTTCATCTTTTAATAGAAACGCGTGTGAATAACCCGCAACGTGAATAAACCTAAGCTTGAATAACCCCACATAGCCTTGCGAGCCTAAAATGAATACTGAGTTTCGTCCGGTTTAAATATTCCGGACCGGTTTTATTTACGGATATCAGGATCAATGGCGCTCAGAAATAGTGCGTTGAGCCGTAAAATGATGCAAACGAGTTTCACACCTTGGTACGCATCGAAAAGCTCGAATTTACTTTCTTTTGAGCATTATAGGATAGTGTGTGCTTATTGGATACAAATATTGAGCATGCGAATCGAAGATTAGGTAAAGGGTTGATGTGAGTGATTTTTTTGGATCGTTGAGGCTGACTTTTCAAGTACTCCGTCGTGATTTATTTGACTGAGCGTAGAGGAATACTTAAAATAGCTGCTATATTTACTTGTCCAAATATTAAGGTAACAACTTGTTTGGTTTCGCCACTTGACTGTAAAAGGAAAATCTAAGAAAGGCTTATGTAGTAGTTAGTATAACGATAAATAGATTTAGATCTATATTTTTTGTTTAGGCAAACTGCCTTCACTCCACCCGACTGAGAAAAACCTCGATTAATGTCAGTTAATTTAATTGAGTCGAGTTTGGTAGCAATGACTGTAAATCATACAGTCTTAATTGACGCAATATTTTGTAAGTGCGTTATGTTGATGCCGTCATAAAAATAACTAATATTGTCACAAATATCAATAAATTGTTACTTACAAATCAGCAGATAACACGTTTACGTAACCCCATAAAAATATGAAATAACACCACCACAACATACTCTAATACTCTTTATTATTTCCTGTGTCCTCATTCACATTGATAAATTATCCGTTCAATATCAAAGAAATATTTACGTTACGCATCAGTGGACGCCGACGTTAAGAGTACCCAACATTTTACTATATTTATAACGCTGACATGACATACGACACAGGACCGTTGTAATTTCCTGGAAAGTATCCAAAATACGAATCTGAAATAGACTGGACACTGCACAGATTTGAAAGAAAAATAGAGAAAAAAAAATTAAGTATGGAGACGTTCGGTGAAGTGAGTTATGATCGGCGAATAATGTGTTTCTTGTATGTAGGCAGTTACTTAGCGTCACGGGTTCGGAGATTGATGGAGCGACCTGTCTAATGTATAGCAGCCTTAATGTGAAATTAAACGCTTGTCTATTAGTTGTTAATGTATTTTTTGCTTTGGGATTTTATTTACTCGACATGCACAGTTGGAGGGTTATGAGTTTTGTTTGGTGTTTAAGTAAGTATTGGGGTGGATTAATACAGGCTGTTCCAGAAGTTCACGGTCATGTTTAAGAGTGGTATTTTGTAGCTGTTTTACAATAAAGTCACAATATCAAAATGATAAACATTTTGTTTTTTGAAAAACGCGACCAGAAAAAACGATTAAACATTTACAAAAAATCTCTTTTCGAGTAGTCTGATGCAGTTGATGTCGTTTATTTCAGTTCAATCATAAATGTGTCGCAACAATTGTGTCAAACTGCTTAAAAAAATATTTTGATAATGTTCATTTACCGTATGGCAGCTACAAAACACCACCCTTAAATGAGACCACCCACTTTTGCAACGCCCTAATAGCTTTAATTTGATATTCAAAATTTATTGAATGTGAGCTATCTTAATAGGTCTTGTATTGTATGGCGGCAATCTTTTCGTGCACCATGAAGTGTGACGTACTCGTAATTATAATAGTACATTATAATATGCAAATTTATCAGAGCAATAGCGTCATAATATAAAATACGCATTCAAAGCCTTTAATTAAATTAAAATACTGAGTTTTAAATCAGGATCTACTCTTAGTATTTTTATTTTTTTAAACACAGTAACCATAGGTATTATTAGAAACTGAAAAAACTACTGAATTTAATATTAATAAAAACAATATTAAACAGAGGGACTCGCTTTTTTTTGTTGATGGTCACTCGCAGATACGAACTCTAGAAAGTTGTAGCTACTTGACCAACAGAGGGACTCGCATTCTAATACGATTGATTATATATACGTATTTTTGACATTGACTGTCACGAAACGTTACTTTTAATGTATTTTGCTTCTGTCTGTTTTGTGCGAGTCATAAATAAACATTTTTCTTTCTTTCTTTCTAAATTGAAATAATGATGAAAGATTCAAACTACACTTTTGTGAATTTGAGCATTTTTCAAGTTCAAATCCTGACCTTGAGTTGAGATTTTTCATTTTGATGTCTTGCTCATTCTTTAACCATTGTCACATACCGTATAATACATCCGCACTTCATGTCCCTGCCAAAATTCCTACTGACTGCTAAAATATGCTAATTATTCTCCGCAAAACATATTTCCAACACAGAATAAACAAACAAGATATGACGAGATGTCAAAAAACATGATAGATTTCTGTGTCGGCGGTTTCAGTACAATAGGTGTCAGATGTTATGCGTGAGTGTCGCGTGTCAGGGATGACAGCGAGAACGTTAGTCATTAAATTGAAAAGGTGTGAAAAATTTGTTGTCTCGTTTTGGGATCCTTTCGGTTTGCATAGAAACCATGAATGGGTAGGAAAGATTATGGGATTATACAGGGTTATTTGTAAAACACCGACAACCTCTCAGTACTAATGTTACTAACATCATTATCAACAACTTTTGTTCTATGACTTTTAAAAGTTCATCATATTTTAGTTCATCAGGTTTTCATACAACAGAATGCTTTCTTTTTCTTTTTATTTTGCTTCGCAATAGAGTTCGTAACATTTAGAGCGTTCAATTTTTTTTTTTTTTTTACATTTGTATGAAAAGCTGATGAACTACTAAATGATGATTTTTTAAATTGAAAATTATTTCAGTGTTAGATAGCCCATTTATCGAGGAAGGCTATAGGCAATATTTCATCACGCTAAATCCAATAGGAGCGGAGCAGTTATGAAAAATGTTACACAGACGACGTTGAACGGGTCAGCTAGTAATAATATTGTAAAGCAGAAGAGTTTGTTAGTTTGTTTGTTTGGTTGAACGCGCTAATCTCATGAACTACTGGTCCGATTTGAAAAATTATTTCAGTGTTAGATAACCCATTTATCCAGGAAGGCTATAGGCTATATATCATCACGCTAAGACCAATAGGAGCGGAGCAGTCATGAAAAATGTTGCACAGACGACGTTGCACGGGTCAGCTAGTTGTATATAAGCGACAATCACACTAAAATATATTTACTAACATTCTTATTCAATGATCGACATTGTCCTCCACATTAAAACGAATGAAGCCAGACACTAAATTGCAAAGAACGATCACAAAATGAGAGGAAACCAACTAAGATCAGAATTGCACCAAGACATTTATTGCACTCTACAGATAGAGCAGTCTCATTGGACCTAATTCATCTCATGAAGAATGAGTGCGAGTGTAGGCTTTTGTAACCAAGGTCAATTTTAAGACGAAAACAAGGTGTAACTTTGCTATTTTTAACCGACCTCCCAAAAAGGAGGAGGTTATCAATTCGGTTTGTTACCTCATAACTCCGACAATTATGAACCGAATTGAAAAATTCTTGTTTTATCTGAAAGGATATACTTGCAGATTGGTCCCATTTAAATCATATCAAAATCGGTTACGAACTTTGGATTTTAAATCGAAATAGCTGGAATTTGACTATTTAGATAATTCTTTGATTATCGAAATTGCGTATTTTGCTTTTCTGCGATTTTGTAGTGGTGTTGTTTTTGTTAGGTGTAGGGCACTACTAAAAAGTGAAAAATAAAAAACTTTTTACAAAAAATACAACCGACTTCTAAAAAAAACACTACAAAGTAAAAAATAACTTTAATTTTGGAAGTCAAAATACGAAGAAAGTATCAAAAACACCGACTTCCGAAATTAAAGTTATTTTTTACTTTGTAGTATTTTTTTTAGAAGTCGGTTGTATTTTTTTGTAATATTCTGTCACTGTTACACAAAGTTCTAAGTTTATTTTGTAACAGCATCCAAAATAACATCAAAATCACAAAATATCTGTGAAAGTAAGTGACGTTTGTCTAGGACCAAAAGTTTTAGAGACGCTGACACAGAAATAAAATGATGTTCAGTCAAATCGATATCAGCATTCTGCATATAGCTTATTCCCAACTGTGATACGGTTAGGTTAGGTTAGGTAAGCTTTCTGGGTTTTTACCGATACCAAATTGATAGACTGGTTGTTAGACTCTTGGGCATGATATGTGGAGACATGTGTGCAAAACGCGACAAAATGTACTGAATAGCAGTTTATTTTTTCGCGATTTCGCGGCTAGTTCCATAGTAAAACGATCCCTTAGTGTGCCTGTCCATTACAGCGGAGCGAGGCAGTGGAGCGGAGAAACGGAGAGATTTTAACCAATGGTATAAAATCTCCGCATCACGCGAGTCTCCGACATTTTTACTGACGTGATTGGTTAATATTTTTCCGTTTCCTTGCTGCCTCACGCCGCTGTAATGGACAGGCACCATAAAAGCTGCTCATAATGTTGACAACGGAATGATTTCACTATGTCATATTGATAAAACGATTTTAAAATCAACACGCTTTGTAGCTATAACTCTTTCATCGCTTAATAGGAGAGCTCAAGGCTATTAACAATAAATTTTCTTCTACAAAACGTTGAAAATATTCCAATATTTTCGAAGTAATCTTCTCCGGAAATTGGCTATGAATTGTGTAGAGAGAATTCCAAATGCTGCAATGACAGAAAAATGATGTTTTAAGACAAAAATCCCACTACAGAATACAAAAACGAATTGTCAACAACAATCATAATCAAGACGAATTCAGGAAAATAGTGAAACAGATAGCTCCATAACGCAACAAAATAAGAAAACTAAAAATATAACGTACTCATCATTATGTACAACTTCTACTATCTTTTTTTCTTCAACTTCAACTAATCAACAATATCGCAGAAAATAAACAGCGATTCAGTTCATATTTTCGAGTTGATTTTTATATATTTTAGTGTTGGTCGCATAAAAGGCAAAAGTTTGGATATTTGGATGGATGATGTTTGTTACTAAATTGCGTCAGAACGGCTGAACGGATATAAATGGAATTAAGCACAAAATTCAAAATGCAAAAGTCATTTATTCCAATTAGGCTGAGAGCCAGCACTTTTTGAACGTCAAGTTCTACAAACGACAGTCCCCCAAAAGGCTTCCCTTCACCACTTCCTAGTGTTTTAGCTGTGGAGAAGAAGTTGCCAACCTCCCCAGCAACACATCTGTCTGTTACGTTTAAGAAACTAGAAATTTATACACTGAGAAGAATGCAAAGTAATTAATACATGACACAAATAAAAAAAAAACAGCTAGCACACTATGATTCTATGATACTATAAAACAAAATACACACTCAAGCAAGTGTTGACGTTGAAAGATTGACCTACATAGTGACCTACATAAATAAATAATAAAAAGACGAAAACGAAAAAAAAAACAAAAAAATATAACCTGTCATACAGGAACTACTTATAGAAAAAGAACATGATAATATGTCTTGCGTTCAACACAGCGATCAACTATTCTTATCTTCTAAATAATCATTAACAGAATAGTATGCCTTTGAACAGAGGTTAGATTTTACTTTAGCTTTAAATGAGTTAAAAGGCAGATCAAGAAAAGAAAGTGGAAGTTTATTGTATAAACGGATACCGAGCCCCACAAATGAATCATGGACCTTACGAAGTCGGTGTGAAGGAGCATGTGGCACAGAGGTAGGTTATGGTTTAGAGTAACACATACAATATAAATATCCTGGGAAAATGTTGCCTTGGGATTATTTTCGATATTCACGCGCGCAATGCCGCGGGCGGCAATTAATACAAAATATAAATCCACTTTTTTATATTTATCACCTAAATCTTACACAATTATTAGCCTACGGGAACAAAGTGTATCTTCAGTTTCAAAATACCTACCTATTGAACCAAATCCATTAAGCCTTGAAAACTTAGCGCAAACTTTATCGGATCTCTGCGAAGTTCTGAGGAAGTTAAATTCCCTTCGACGTACTTAACGAGTTTTCAATTAATGGCGTCAATAATTTACGGCACAGGTGATTAAGTTTCTTTGATGACGCACTTTTAAGTCTTATTATTTAGATGAACTTTTTCAAAAATATTTATTTTTTAACCAACTTCCCAAAAAGGAGGAGGTTCTCAATTCGGTTGTATGTTTTTTTTTTTAATGTTTGTTACCTCATAACTCCGACAATAATGAACCGATTTGAAACGTTCTTATTTTATCTGAAAGGCAGATATATACTTGCAGATTGGTCCCATTTCAATTTTATTAAAATCGGTTACGAACTTTGGATGTTAAATCGAAATAGCTGGAATTCGTCCACTTAAATTATGGTTTTATGTCATCCAAGTAATCGAAATTGCGTATTTTGCTTTTTCGCGATTTTGCAGTGGTGTTGTTAGGTGTGGGGTACCACTAAAAAGTGAAAATAAAAAACTTTTTTACAAAAAAATACAACCGACTTCAAAAAAAAAAACTGTTTTTTTTTAAGTCGGTTGTTTTTTTTTTACTGAAAACGGTGTGCTATGTCATATTACCACTTGTTAGAACACTATGTAATAATGGTATAGTACTGTTGTGATAGGTGGTGGTGTGGTGGCGGTGTGGTGGTGGTGTGGTGGTGGTGTGGTGGTGGTGTGGTGGTGGTGTGGTGGTGGTGTGGTGGTGGTGTGGTGGTGGTGTGGTGGTGGTGTGGTGGTGGTGTGGTGGTGGTGTGGTGGTGGTGTGGTGGTGGTGTGGTGGTGGTGTGGTGGTGGTGTGGTGGTGGTGTGGTGGTGGTGTGGTGGTGGTGTGGTGGTGGTGTGGTGGTGGTGTGGTGGTGGTGTGGTGGTGGTGTGGTGGTGGTGTGGTGGTGAACACCGTTTAAGACCGTCAAAGATTCCTGCTTTTTTATTTTTAACCTACGCAAGGTGGGTTTTCTGTTGCGGGCTTGTTCGAAAAGGTTACTACAGCCCTAGAACGCAAAGGACATTTAAAGGAACGTTGATTTACCATAATTATAAAAAATGGTGGGTATACCTTTTGCCTACTTTTTCACAACTACGTTAGGCATAAAGTAGGGGTTAAAGTATGAACTTGCCAATTTTTACTGAATAATTAAGGTTGTTTTTTTTTTAATTTATAATATGTATTTAATCAAAATACTTACCAATATTATCCTATACATTGCTGTCATCTGATAGGAAGGTCATTTATGCCTTTGCAATAGAACTCTGGTGATCTAGATTCGACAAACTGTGTGAAACAATTTTGTACTGCCTCCTGAGAAGAAAACTTTTATCACGTAGAAAATTGTCCAAACCACGAAAAAAATTGGTAGTCCGTATACGGAGTGTGACGAATGGTTTCCAATTGCAGTTCCTGTAGAGCTAAAACGGTTTCTCGTGCTGTACGAGGTCTCACGTTATCATGGAGCAATAATGGTGAAGAATCGATTCATGAGTCGGGGCTGTTTCACTGCTAGTTTTGCTATCCTTGTTCAGAGTTCAGAGATCGGAGAAAGCCATAGTGAATAACACAATGCTGAGACCACCAAACAGTTACCATTACCTTTTTATTGGTAAGCTTTGCTTTAGAACACTGTTGCGGCGTTTGACCTGGGGTAGCCATTGGATGTCGCTTACGGTTATCGCAAAGAATCCACTTTTCATCACATGTCACAATTCGATCCAGTATTCCTTCATTTCTGTATTGATTCAACAAGGCAGCACAAGTTTTAACACGCGTTTCTTTCTGTATATCAGTCAAATCATGAGGTACTCATTTTTCATATTTTTTTATTTTATTGATTTGACGCAAATGAGTCAATATTGTTGGTAAGGTAACGGATCGGCTTCCACCAATCACTTTCAATTTATTATTATTCACCTGTGTGGGCGGTCTTCCAAGTGGTTCGTTATTCAAATCAAAGTTTCCATCACGAAAGCGTTTAAACCAAAATCGCACAAATTTGAATTGGAGAGGGGACTGCTAATGAATGCATTAGCAGTCCCCTCTCCAAACGCAACATTGATATTGCGAGCTGTTTCTGCCGCGTTAGTTCCGCGTCAGAACTCGTATTCTTCCCGTCTTCTTTCTTGTCTAAGCTGAATGAAAATCCAACTGAAAGTCGCTAATCAAATGTTGCACATTTTTTAAAAGAAGGACTTTATAGGTATCATGTGAAAAAAGTTTCACTCAAAAATCTCAAACCATGAAAGTTCTATGTCAATTCGAAGTATTTATTATAATAAAACGGCAATTTCATACTTTAACCCCTATTATTAAATACAAAGAAACGACTGCCTAAATAACCTTTACAGCTCACGTTAACTCTTTAATGAATCACAAACTAATTGGAGTAAAAATAGTAAAAATATCAAAGAAAATTCTGAAGTTTTATGTGAATATAAACACACGGAAAATAGACACTATTTCACATAAACACGCACTGTGTCACCTAATATACAAACATAAACACCTATAGAGTATCCAATTTAGTGAAATAGACACAATTTATTTAAAGAAACACACTTTTCCGACTTCTACACTCGCATTCAATAAATTTTCACAAGCATCAAACCCTTTAGTGTCTATGTTGGCCTCCCACACATCTGGACTGTCACCTTTATAGTTGTTGAATATAACTCATAGAGCAGTTGTTCGAAGAAAAATAAACTAAACAAACTGTATAACAAACTTACTTAAAATTTTACGAAACCAATCAACTTTGAGAGAATTTCTAAGTTAAATAGAAAATATAAGATGTAACTTGGTCTATGAAGGAATCATCTAGTTTGTATTTATCTGTGGAGACTTGTTATTAGCAATTTAGATATTATTTTGTCATTATAATAATATTAGTCTGTAAGTCTTCCGAAAAATAAATAAAGTTGATTGTCATGAGTAACTCTCAAAGAATATTGTTGAGTCAACGGAGACTACTGTTCTCAACGACTTTTATGTGCAAATGAAAAAAAAATATTAGTTCAAACTTACTGCTGGAGAATGCACTATTCATTTGTTTTATATTCATTTTTTTATTTGTGATGGGTTTGTTCTTGACTTGTCTTGGTCAGAGATGACAGAGACAATGTCTATGATGGAGCGAGCTTACCCAGAAGGAGACTGTCACTCTAACTTTGAAGAGATTAAGGTTGCATGTAAGCGTTCGGAAACGCAGACGCAGGCAGAGAGTTCCACTCCTCTGCTGTGCGCATTATAAAAGTCGTTTGGAAACGCTTAGTGCGAATTGGTGGAATAGGGACAAGGTAGAGATGATAAGTTGCAGTGCGTCTGAATGTCCGTGGGTAGAAGAGGGCTGGTGGGATTAGGATGATTCTGTAAGATTTCAATTATTTATTATGTTTTGAAGGACAACGAACTCTCACACTAAGGACACCGTACCATAAACTGAAAAGGAAATGTTTCTTGTATATTTTATTTGTTTTTGTTACAGCAGCAATAGCCAGCGGTGCTGACAGACGGACGGATGGATAGACGAATGGTCGGACAGTGGAAGCTTATAATAGAGTTCAGTTGGTTACCCCATAGGTACGGAACCCAAAAAAGCATATATAAAAAGGTGTTTGTGACATTTTGAAACTGCGAACGCTCGCTAAAGTACAAGAATTGTCACTCAAAGCGTTGTTAGTACTTGGTTAAGAATATCTCAAAAACTAGCCAACAGTTTACTGGCAGAGTAGATTGATTTTGTAGCCGCGTATATATTGTATTTTCTTGAGAAATTTGACCATACAGACTATTTGAAATTAGCATAAACAAGTTAAAGGGCATACAACCAATGTAGTATACGCCCAACACTGTAGAGACCGTGTTCTTAACATGTTTTGTTTATTTAAATGTCCTCTACCAATATGTGTTTTGTCGTACGACGCTACAAAAAAAAATACAAAATGGCGGCGCCGGGGCTATGCCAGATCCCCTAGTAAAAAGTTCGAACCTTTTTCAACCCGGTTTTTAAATATTAACTGCTAACATAATTTTTAAAAAAGTTTCAACTTGACCTTAGACCTAAACTAAATTACGATAAGTTGGTGCCATTATAATTTAACTAAATTGAATTTATTAAAATTCATAGTCATAAAATTTAGTCTATGATAAATTACGTTAATTGATTCTGCTTGATTTGTCTCTGCATACTAATATAGCTTCGGGATTTCTCAAAGAGGGATTCATGGAAATAATTTGAAGCATTTGATAATTACTAAACAAAATAATTATAACAAGCACTTTACTGAATTAATTATGAAGTAAATGTGAGATCTTTTTGTGAGCTTTCATTTATTCATAAATAAAATAAATAAATAAAATGATGTCTCTTATTCGCACTGTTTTGTTGTAATCGTTTTTTTTTAACATGAAAACCACGAAAACTTAATTTTTCAGTCGCATCAAAATACAATTTTGCTTTGAAAATAGATAGGGAACTTTCAGTAGGCGAGACCGATTTGCTATTTGCCGGTTTACCAATTTGAATGTGGATTAAAAATTAAACGGTAGGTACTGTTTACAAACCGGTATAATTTATATACCAAATCTGATGTAAAAAGAATAACATATATTGGTGACACCTGAAATTGAAATAACTAACTCATTTATACATATTTTTTTAAACGACGTGGATTAAAATATTTACGTCGCGTCAAAAATCAAAGATATCAAGAAACTGGATGGAAAATAAAAACACGACGTAAACATAAAATACAATCTTTACGACTCAAAGTACGGGAACCTGAAATAATAACGATAACAATAATTATTTACTGTGTTTAGATGTCGCTTCTAGCAGCAATGCTTACTGTTATTAGACTTGCAAATTCTTTTTATTGCTTTATTACAGTTACAATTTATTTTATCAGGAGAAGCTATTATTGGAAAAACGAGTTTATTTTTATTATTTATAATTAATTATTGGTTTTTATCCCTTTTCATATATAAATTTGAAGAGCTCGTGGCTAAATAAAAACAGCTGCACAGGTCGATTTTCAAGGTTAAGCAACGCTTGCCGAGGTTGGTCTGTGGATGGATGACCATCTTAACATACCGAGTTACCTCCGTGCCTCGGAAAGCACGGTAAGCTGTTGGTCCCGGCTGTCATTTGGAAATCTTTGGCAGTCGACGGCACGGTTGGCGTAGTGGTTGAGCGATCGACTGCTGCTCCGCGTGTCGTGGGTTCGATTCCGGCACGTTACAAATATTTGTATGGCCTACAGATAGTTGTTCCGGGTCTGGCTGTTTGTGTATGTGACTTTGTATGTTTGTCAACGCACCCACGATACAGGAGAAATTCCTAGTGGTGGCAACGTTTTTTATATAAAAAAAGTCGTTACGGATACTCAGAAGCCAGAAAATCTGACACCAGTCTTGCCTGAGAACCGTGTTACCCAGTTAATGGGTTGTGGAGGTCTGATAGGCAGCCACTCTACATAAAATACTGGTATTCAGCTAAACCCGGTTTGACTGAAAGCCGACCCCAATGTAGTTGGAAAAGGCTAGGGCAGATGATGATCCCTTTTCATATAACAGAAATTCAAAGTCATCCACTCAATCTGCCTCGACTTCTGCAATCTACAGTATGTTGTGTCTAACTGGAGGCAGCTTAGTACCAGTATTTTACATGGAGCTACTGCTACGAGCCCAAGTTATATCCAAAGGATTCCAGTGACCTTCATTGGGTCATCGGTCCACCGTGTAGAGATTCCAACCACACTGTTGCAACTCCAGAATTTTCAAGTTTATCAGTAGCATCAATGGTGCGACCAAGCAACGTGCCCCGCAAGTTTGAATACTTACCATTTTCTTCTTCTTTATTCTTCTTAGCTTACCGATGGTGTAAAGAATGCAATCTTATGGATGCCTGCAAGGAGCTTCTCTGATTTCTTCAGTATGGGAGTCAGTCACCATATTATTATGTTCGGTTCACCCGGGTAATCAGCAATTTTCCACAATGATTGGCTAAAGCTGTTCATCACGATTCCACACCCACTTCTTTCTTCAGTTCTCTTGTAGCTTATTTATCGGGCAAATCAGAAAGCTCAAACAATTACCTTATACTGATGCGGCAGTAATCGTCGACCTCGAAGCTAACCTTGGTCGGCTGAACCCGTCGTGTGCCGAAATGAGCCCGAAATAGTTTTGTCCCCACTCGTAATGAGCGAAGATGGCCGATTGCCAATGTAATAGTATTATCAGTTCGGTGGCAGTGCAAACACGGATGAGTGGCGGAAAAGAAAAAAAATTGTGATTTTACTCAGAATTTTCGTATTTTCGTCAATTACCAAAATTAGTGGGTACGAAATTCTTATGAGATACGATTTTATGGAGACAGCGATTTTAACTTATTTATTAAAGTACATTGACCCACATATATTTATTGACTTTCTTAAGATCAAAATCAGAAATAGTGACATAAAGCTGTCCTGAATTGACTTCTATCGTGATTTACGTTTTTTAGTAATGAAAAACAGTTCTTAATTTATTGTTCTAGTATCTACGAAGAGATATAAATAATAAATAAATATAAATAAAAATTCTCTTTAATAAGGCACTAAGTCCCAATATTAAAATTACAATTAAATAAAAACACAAATAATACAATTACAAATTATAACTTATAACTAACAATTTCATTAAATCCGATGTAACCCAATTCAATATAATATAATTCCATTCAATTTAATTTATTCTAATTTAGTATTTTTCATTCAATCCAATATAATTAAGAGAAATCAATTAATCATACTAAAACAAATTCACACATTAAATTATTAACGTCGGTTGGCACTCCGGTGGACTTCGAGCCAGTACCTATGGATCGGACCGCACCAATCCTTACTGACGACCCTCAGTAGCTGATTGGCCGATTTTCCTAGCCTGCTCGAAAACGATGCTATTCGCGAGCGAATAACCGCATAAAAGTCTGGCATTCTCGCCTCAGCGAACATGCTCGACGCACTACAGTACCGCGGAAGTTTCCTTAGTATACGGTAAGCATCGTTGTACTGCACACGCATGGTACTTAGTGTTGACCTTTTAAATTTTGTCCACAACTGGCATGTGTAAAAACAGAGACAATAGGCTCGGAACAACGTGTTCTTAACACATGTGCTGCAGCGGGAAAATCTGCGTGCGAGCATATTGCACCGTATCGAGAGCGCCCTTCTCTCTCGTTCTATATCAGCATCATCTGAAAGGTCTTCAGCGAGCATGTGGCCCAGATATTTAAACGCACGTACAACCCTCAGTGGTGAACCGTAAATGCTTACTTCCGGGACTGTCTCCGGTCCCTTACCAGCCCTAAAGACTAACATCTCTGATTTCATGACATTGTAGATCATGCCATGAGAACCGGCGTAGTGCTCACAAATGTCCAGAAGATGTCTGAGGGCCCTTATTGAGGGGCTGAGGTGAACCATATCATCGGCGTAGCTTATATTATTAAAGCACACACCGCCTATGTGGCAGCCGACACCTGCTCTCCCCAGCTCCTCAATAAGACCATTCACGTAGATATTGAAAAGGTCCGGAGAAGTCAAACCCCCCTGACGCACACCACAATCCAACCTATAATCGCTAGAATGTGCGTTGCTCCATCTTACATTGTTAGTCTGGTTTCCGTACCAGTATTGTAGCATGCTTATAATGCCCGAGTTCACCCCCGAGTCACACAATTTTCCCCAGAGAATATCATAATTCACAAGATCAAATGCGCGACTCAGGTCCAGGAAACAGGCATATACAGAGGTGTTCCGACTTTTATAATACTGAACCGTATGTTTCAATGCAAGGATCGCTAGATCTGTCGATAAACCAGGACGGAAACCAAACTGCGCATCATTAATCTTAACACTCCTGAGCAGTAAGGGCTACACAAGACGCTCCAACACCTTGCCCAGGACAGGGAAGGTCAATGTACTTTATTCCACGTTTATCTGGCGTAAACTATAGTTATATTATATTTATTTGCTTGACGACAAAGAACGGATCGACACAATAGGTACGAAGTATCCGATTTCTACCCTTAACTTATTTTTTTAATGTTGGAAATCAATAAAATTACTTCGTTTTGTGTAGAAATGCCTATTTTTCTTACGACGGCGACGGCAGAAAGTTGTATAGAGTTGTAAAACGTGTTTACGTTTGAGGAGTAAGACTCTGAAAGTAATGACCCTATAAAGAAAATCCTTTCATTGGTGGAAGGCAAAGCTACTAAGCGTCTAATGCCAAAAATACACAGTTCTATTAGGATAGGCCATTTGAGCAAAGCCGCGGGGAACAACTACCACTAAAATATGCAGATAATGTTTTGTTTTATGACGTATTTCTTTTTCTCAAACAAAAAAAATAGGACAAAATCCGGTCCTATTTTTTGTTTAACATGAAATAAGTGAATTAGTAAATAATTCCAACCTATTTACACCGACACAAATACATAAAGCAAAACATTTGTAAGCTTTCCGTGCTTCGTTAAATCTAATTCATCAAAAAATTCTTTTATTGAAATGTAACTAAACAAAAAACATACAAAAAGTGAAAAATAAAAAGACTGTTTCCTAAAAAAAAAAAAATCTACAAAGTAAAAAATAGCTTTAATTTCGGAAGTCGGTGTCAAAATACAAAGAAGCTAACAAAAACACCGACTTCCGAAATTAAAGTTATTTTTTACTTTGTAGTGTTGTAACGTTTTTTTATTAACCGACTTCCCAAAAAGGAGGAGGTTATCAATTCGGTTGTATGTTTTTTTTTTTTTTTTTTATGTTTGTTACCTCATAACTCCGACAATTATGAACCGATATGAAAAATTTTTGTTTTATCTGAAAGGATATACTTGCAGATAGGTCCCATTTAAATCATATCAAAAGCGGTTACGAACTTTGGATTTTAAATCGAAATAGCTGGAATTTGACTATTTAGATGATTCTTTGATAATCGAAATTGCGTAATTTGCTTTTCTGCAATTTTGCAGTGGTGTTGTTAGGTGTGGGGCACCACTAAAAAGTGAAAAATAAAAAACTTTTTTCAAAAAAATACAACCGTCTTCCAAAAAAAAAACACTACAAAGTAAAAAAATAACTTTAATTTCGGAAGTAACAAAAACACCGACTTCCGAAATTAAAGTTATTTTTTTACTTTGTAGTGTTTTTTTTTTTGGAAGACGGTTGTATTTTTTTTTCATTTGGAAGTCGTTCGTATTTTTTTGTATAAAGTTTTTTTTTGTATTTCTCACTTTTTAGTGGTAACTCACATCTAACAACACCACTGCAAAATCACAGAAAAGCAAGATACACAACTTCGTTTACTTGGATGACAAAAAACCATTATCCGAGTAAACGAATTCCAGCTATTTCGATTATAAAATTTAAATGTGACCAATCGACAAGAATATCCTTTCAGATAAAACAAGATTTTTTTTTTTTAAATCGGTTCATTGATGACGGAGTTATGATAACAAACATTTAAAACAAAAACAAACCGAATTGAGGACCTCCTCCTTTTTGGGAAATTGGTTAAAAATAACATAACGCGTGTTTTGGAGTATCCTGGTACTAATACCTTACTACTTAATGCGAAAGTTGGACGGATCAAGGGATGTTTGTTATTCATTCGTGCCAGAACGGTTGAACGGATCTTCATGATAAATGTCTAGGCACTTTTTATCCCGAAAGCATTTTTTCTTGTGACCATTCACGAGCGCAAAGCCGATGGATTACAAAAAAATGCGTTGTATTATTTGTTTTAAATCAAATAGGTAAAGATGGTGACATCAGACTAATTTAAAATTACATTCATTTGATCCAACGATCTTCGTTGGACAGATGGAAATTATAAACAAAAGTGATTGCGAACATAACGTACTTGGACTAAAGACCGTAATATTTACAATAATAAATGGCTTTTATTTTGTTACTGGATGGCTTTATTTTGTTACAGGAACCTACTGAATCCAGAAAATACGATAATAAATGTAGTAATACATACTCTCTTCATTGCTTGGTAATAAGATAATCACACTACATCACAACATATTATAAAATGTTCTCCGCCACGTCTGTCTGTTTGTTTGCAATAACCTGAAAAACTACTACACTGATTTTCATGTTGTTTTTGCCAATGGATAGAGCAGTTCACGAGGAATGTTTAAGTATATAATTTGTCAAGCCGGCGAAGCCGCGGGCATCAACAAGTGATAAATAAACCCTTATTTAAGATGACGGACATATTCGATGATCTTGTCATTCGTTTTTCCCCTGAGAGTATCCCAGAGGAACCGTATTGCATAATATTAGCTGAGATATCTCTGAGGCTAATAACCTTAGCGTTATAGCTCTTTTTCTGCCAATAAAAAAGATTTACTGGATTGTAGAGGTCAGAAAGAAAAGTCACTTCGTAATAAACACTGAAATATCCGTATAGTTGGAAAGAGGCTAGGCAGACAGATTTTGTCATTTGCTTCCATGGTCGCGAGAAATATGATATTCTAGGTTATCACAAATCTTTGAGCGGTTTTTAACCATGACCATGAGTGAAATGAAGGTTGGCAACATGAAATCGTTTGTAGTTTTTCACTTTTTTGAGTTTTCAAGGTTTGTTTGCGTCAAGCGCGTTTCTTTTATTGATGAAGATTTTTCTTATTCATTAAGCGATTGCCCAAAAGTTACACATTGGACCACAGACGTTGGAAAAATTCTGCCAGGCTTTGATTAAATTGGGTAGGTCAAAACAGCTACTTGCACTGTGACAGCTGGGGAGTAGGTGTCTGAAGATAGACGACGCCGCCAATGCCAACCTAGGCAGACAGGGTGTAGTGACCTAGACATATACTGCCTGATCTGGGTTTGAGGAGGCTCGGGAAAATAATATCTGGAAGGATTTAGGGAGAGTCTTTGCCTATCACTGGAGTAAAATATGCTCGATTACACAAAAAATAAGTGATTTTGGACTTGCTGTTGCTACCTTAAACCTACAATTATGATATAACTAGCTGATGCCTGTGGCTTCGCTTGCTTGACGAATAATATACTTAAACCTTCCTCGAGAACCACTCTATATATTGGTGATAAAAACATGAAAATCGGTGCAGCAGTTATTGAGTATATCGCGAACAGACAGACGCGGGAGAGTACTTTGTTTTATTATATGTAGTGATTTTCACTAATAGAAAGAGTGTTAAACGATAGGCTTATTGTTTGTAACTTAGACCCCGGTGACTGGTCGGATTGCTTGTTCATGATCAAAAGAAAATCGCTTAGGAATCAATTAAAACTGATCAAGTTCGAGTCGGATTGTCAGACGAGCATAAACTGAAAAAAAAAATAGAGTTTACTTTTTATTTTTGTTAGGTATAGCGGCAATAGAAATACATACTCTGTGAAAATCTCTGTCTATCTACGGTTCTTAAGATTATGCCCTCTGGCAGACAGACAGACGGATGGACGACCGGTCAACGCAGGCTTAGTAATAGGATTCCGTTGGTAAGTAACCCTTTCTCTAAAATTTTACGTTTCATAATAAGAGCTGTTCATTCATACAGTCCAATAACAGTTATTCTACCTTTGACAGCGCTACATTGATTTTGACAACGAAGTAAAATCAATGGTAGAGTCGCCAGCACATCAGGCTATGCGAAACTGTCGAATTTTCCCAATCAAAACCCAATTTCTGTAGCGATAAAGTTGAAAATGTAACAAAGAAATTTGACAGATCGTTGTAGCTTTTTGTGCAGCTAGTCTATTCTGTAAAAAACCATTTCGATATCGACTTCACCTGAGTGACTAAGCTTACAAAGTGAACGAATTTGAAACTCACCTCGGATTCCGCTGTCGAGACACGACAATGTTGTTACAGAATAGCACTGCTGGCGTCTGTACATTGACAATTAAAAAAACAAGTGCAAGTGAACCAACTACCCTTTTCTTTAAGGACGGGAAATCATCAAATTAATGACTCCTCTCGCTCTGAGTAAAACAGGAGGGAGTGTCAGACTCCTACTGACTAAAACCCATCAGTGTTCCTTCTAATTCCCTTTGCGTTCCAGGGCCGCGGTGAGTCTTTCGAACAAATTCCGCAAACCCGGCAACAAATTCCGTAATCCTCTTCCAAACATTTTCACAAAGAAAATTACATAAACTTTCAAGTTCAAACGGTGGAGGCGCTAGTAAAATTTTAATTGGGACGCATAACGTTCAGCAATGACATCCGTATTATATGCGGAACCGTCATATTAAATGTTTGAGTCAGTGCCAAGTTTGTGACAAAATATAAGACATGAGTGTTCTTTTGTAAGCGTGTTCTGTATTTCACTGTTGATCTTGATTTCAATGTGAACGCATCAGCTGTTTTCGTGTCGTGATATTCATGAATGTGGCGTTTTTTTGGCAATCCTTTACTCATGTATTTAATACCAATATTTGTATGTTATTTTGGAGCTATAAACCTTTGGGAAAAACAGGGAAAATTCCGATGTTATTTAATTAAACGACTCTTTTGCCCGCTCATTTTTAGGGTTCCGTTTTTTGCCATTTGGCTACGGAACCCTATATATAGATTCGTCATGTCTGTCTGTCTGTCTGTCTGTCCGTACGTATGTCACAGCCACATTTGAAACCATAAGAACCATGCTGTTGAAACTTGGTACGTAGATGTATTCTGTAAACCGCAAAAAAAAAACAGTAAACTACTTAAAACTGTGTTTAGGGATAGGTCTTCAAAAATGATATTGAGGTTTCTACAATCATTTCTTTCTAAAGTGAATAGTTTGCGCGAGAGACACTTCCAAGGTGGTAAAATGTGTCCCCCCCCTTAACTTCTAAAATAAGAGTGATAAAATTAAAAAAAATATATAATGTACATTACCTACCATGTAAACTTCCACCAAAATTAGTTTGAACGAGATCTAGTTAGTAATTTTTTTTTAATACGTCATAAATCGTAAACCGAAACTTTTGCTTATAATTTACCTACAGTTTTGTACGGAACTCTCGGTGCGTGAGTCCGACTCGCACTTATTTTCAGGTTTCCACAACCAGTAGTTTCGTCTGTGCAATGTCTCTTGTCTGTCAGTCACTAGATTAGTCGGTGACCGAATAATTTTAAACCGCAGCTTCACCCACTTCACAAATAATATATGTTAAAACCTTTTTCGAAAACCACTCTATCCATTGGTGAAAACAGCATGAAAATCGGTGTAGTAGTTTTTGAGTTTATCGCGAAAAGACAGAAAGATACAGCGGAGGACTTTGTACTTACTTTAATAATCATTGTAGTGATTAGGATTGTTGTAGGTGGATCATCAGTTTATCACACAATAAATTTGGTTTCTACAATTTTTAAACGACTTCCCAAAGGCCGGCTTGGGGGCCGAGTCACCCGCGTCCGTAGGAGAATACCCTTCAGCGAATCCCTACACGTGGTCCCCGGGTGGTGCTAAACAGGTGACACTAACCGCCTCCGTGGTCTAGTGGTTATACCACCTGATTCAGACCCAGAGGTCCCGGGTTCGATTCCCAGCGGGGGCAAATTTTTTGTTCGGTTTTGTTGGTGGTAGGACTTGTTATAAGTCCGCCTGGCAAGCTACCACCATCATGTCTAAGTCTGTCGCCATAACAACAATGTTAACAACATTGTTGTGTTCCGGCAGTGAGAGGTATGATAGCCAGTTCCTCTGTGTAAGAGGATTCCGGGTGAAACTCGCTTCCATCTTCGGCCTAATCATCACTTTCCATCAGGTGAGATTTGGGTCAAGAGTTTCCCCGTTTTGAATAAAAAAAAAAATAAAAAAAAAAAATAATCTATAGAAAGATATTACTACCGATGACTGTGTTTTCTTATTCAAGCATCACACATATTAAAATACTAGATGACCCGCGCAACTTCGTCTGCGCCACATTTTCCATTAATGTCTTAGCGTTATCACTCCAATCGGATCCATACGGTTTTTGCCAGACGTCAGTATAATTCTCAATCTACTTATATTTATAATAAACTAGCTGTCCCACGCGGCTTCGCTCCCGTCAACTGGAAAATTTCTTCACAAAATAAAAAGAATTAGCGAAATCGTTCCAGCCGTTCTCGAGATTTGCGCTTAGCAACACATTCGGCGATTCATTTTTATATTATAGATTGAACCTCATACTGAATATTTACCCCATGTTGCGCTATGAATGCAAAAATACTTTATCAGAATGGTTAAAATCGCAAACGTACGATGAAATTGAAATTTTAATAACCAGATTTTGCTAAAGTAGAACCAGTAACCAATCTTAACATACATCAACAGATCAATCATTAAATCACACACACCTACTCACACCCACACACCCCGGACAGCCACTCTCCACACACATACACACACCACATAAACCTGAACTTGCTACAATAATTTTGTACCATCCTTGAACCTAAATTCTTTTTTATGTCTCTTTTATTTTTTAATTAGGTCTCAACATTGTAAACTGTACCCAATGGGAAATTGCGAGGTAACCCCATCACAAGTATCCTTATAAATTAACGGGGCTGTCTCAATTTTGTGCTGTAGAACAATTGTATGAGAAACAATAAATTTATTTATTTATTATTATAGCCTTCCTCGATAAATGGGCTATCTAACACTGAAATAATTTTTCAAATCGATCTTGAGATTAGCGCGTTCAAGCAAACAAACAAAATCTTCAGCTTTATAATATTAATATAGAAGTATATAAAGATACTACGCAATCAAAATTTATACCCACCATCAAAGTTCATTAAAAACATTAACACTAAGGTCACTGATTCACCGCAGCGTACCTTGATAATGGTCTAGGTCAATCGCCACGTGTGTGTATCGAGTGCCAAGCGCGAACGCTTAATTATCAGCATAGTGCACACCGTACTATGAGATTGTAGCTAGAAGTATGTGTTTGAAGATGCGTTTAGATGCCGGAAGGGTATGGAATTCCACGTTTGCTAGTCGTGTTTTTGTAAAAGAATTAATTAGGAAACTTGGGTCAACATGCCCCATTGGGCATCGTAGAGATGACATGGCGTTGTTATCGAAGTTTTCCATCATCAGATCAGTATAATACAGGACGAATTGTCATCTGAACTGTATCTGAGTAAAGTTTTAGCTCAGTCTGTTGAAGAGAACTGGATGATAAAAACGCTTTGGGAATACTTTTATTGTGCGTACAGCTATGGAGTGGAATTCCCTGCTGGACTGTCTGTGTTTCCTGATACCTACCACCTGCGGATCTTAGTTTAGAGTGAATTATATCATATAACTTGCTTTTATTGTCCCCCCTTTGCATCAGGTGGAATTGTGGTCAATCGCGAGCCTATCAACACGAACGCACCGTCGACACGGCCTGTCGTCATAAGACGGACGGCCCGAGCCAACGGTGGCTGGAGGTCACCAGGTGGCCTTCGACGCCCGCGGCGTCTACCGCAGCAGCCAGGGCGAGATTCGATCCCTCGGGTCGAATTTTTGCTTTTTTCGTTTCTTAGTAGCATTCCGGAGTTCAGATTTGTTTGCGCAGTTTTAGGCAGAAGGCTTGACATCCTTGGAATTTTAAAACATAATTAACGAAAACACTTATACGAACACCTTTAAAGAATACAAGCGACAAATTATGTGTCTCCTGAATTGACACGAAACGCCAACCAAATACTCTAAAATGAGACGGCATCATTTTCTTCCTACTTCACTTGGCCTCAGACGGTGCCAAAGCCCCTGGCATTGACACTCATACATCTCGCGTACTACTCGTACTAGTTAATTAGTACAATGTACTGTTGTGTTTCCACGTTTCCAGTAGATTGGCTTGCGAGTGGGCGGTGACGATTGTAACTGTCAGTGGCGTGTGATTTTGCACTTAAGTGGGCGCTGCCACAACATGCAGTTTAATGCAGGACTTGTGTGTTTTTGCAATATTTATTTGGTTAGGGCTAAGCTAGAATTGATGAAGGTTTGGATTGGTTTGCCAAATACATTATTTATCTAGGCTATGTTATTTATTTTCTGGATAAGGATCGCTCTCTTCCCTTTCAAACTTTGTCCAAACTAGTCTGTCATTATTTTGCTAACAGTGGCTGTGGAAGCCGAGCTCGTTTCGCCATTTTTGCGTTCTTTTTCTTCGAGAAATTCCAAATGGAATACCGTACAACACTTTGCCCTACTTAGCAATTGAGACCTGAAATGCATTGAGCTCTGCTACATCGCTTGAGTTTAATACACAAGACGAGGTATTTATTTATAATCAACTTCTATTAATACAAAATGTCCTCTCGGTATAAGTATTGAAGCAATTCAATACTTATACCGAGAGGACATTTAGAATGTTCTACATGAATATAAATATCCACATAAATAAGATCATTGAGCTGATAAGTGACACCCACACTAAATATTATGTATCAACACCTATAAATAAATGACGAACGGACTATAGTACGTACATTTCCACGCACTATTATACATTTAGATATAAAATGTTTATAGCCGCTACTAGCTTCCGCCAGCGGTGCAGCAGTGGAGCTGTGTGCTGTTCCAGACTGGGAGCCTTAGGATCATTTAAGGCCCACACGGGCAAATCCGGTGGTTACAACCTTTCAGGGTTTGGAACTGTGACTCGTCCTCGACAAAAAAAAAACAACGGGTTGCACTCCAGGAGTGCCTGCAGAAGTGAAAACTTGAACATTAACGTTGTGCATTTTTGAATCCTCCGTGTTACTAATTTTCGATCAGGTCACGTGTCCTGACGCGAGTTTATCATTTTATTCCTATCCCAAGAAAAGTGCTAAAAGACGCTAAAGAAGTTATCACTTCAAAAAAGAAAGGACTCTTATCTATCTCTGTGCCAACTTTCGTCCAGGCTCTCTAAACAAATGACATTCTTTCAGCGGTAGCGTAGACAAGGCGATTTTTTAAACGTCAAAAATGTATGGGATCGACAAACACTGCCGAAATATCACGTTATCAATCCCTTATATATTGACATTTCGAGAATCGCCATCGCTAATAGAATGGTGTTTTATCTAGAGCGTCAGATCCTTCCAACTGTTCTGGTGTGATCGATTAACAAACATCTATTCATCCAAACATTCGCATTTACCTCTACCGCGAGTATCTGACATCGACGCACAAACGATTTCCATGGGTCCAGGGCATGCTTCTGGACTTAGAATTTTTCGTCGGCCTTTTTCTTATTTTTTCATTTTTTTCAATGGTTTTTTTACTTTAGACTGCTAATAATCGTTATTCTGACCTAACCCAATGAGATTTTTAGTAAAAAAAATAATTAATTAACTACTTTCACTAAAAAGTGAAAGTAGTTAATTAATTATTTTTTTATTAGAAATCTTGAAAAAAATGAAAAAATTAGAAAAGAACCGACGAAAAATTCCAACTCGGGGGTGTCCAGAATCATGCCCTGGACCCATGGAAATTGTTTGTGCGTCGATGTCAGATACACGCGGTATACTAATAGGTAGTTATCTACCTATGTATCATGTACATGTACATTTGGGGATAAGCGCCAAATGACGACGAACTCTCCGGATGACACAGAGAATACGTGCAGCGTATTTTGTATTAAATGTTTGTATTATTATACACGCACGACCTGCCCTGCTTTGCACGAGTGCCATCCACTGACGTGGTGTCATGTACAAATTCAGTGAACTTTTTAATGGTAAGATAATTAAGGCTACGTTCCACCAGACGATGCATAGCGAGGTATGAGTTAAGCACCAATAGCATCGATTCATAAATCTAGCTTTACTTAGCGCAAGCGATTCTATTGGTTCTTTTAAGAGTCCTATTACATTTTTTACGGAAATTTTTGATTTTTGACGCTGTAGTTTTCAGCAGCAGTAAGATACTTTAATTATTTGATCCTGAATAACGATAGTGCCAGTCTCTTTCTTGTAAGTTAGAGTTACACATTTTCATTTTTCTTTTCGTGTAATTTACTATAAATATTTTACGAACGCAGTTTGCAAGAAAACATGTCTGCGATGGAACTTTGACGGTCAAATTCACATTGTTACTATCAATTCTTTTAAAAACTGAAATTACTAATAGGTAAGTTGAATGTTTTACTTGTTTATTGGAGTTCTAGAATTTCTTTAAAGTCCTTGAGTTTTCACGGAAAAAAACGTAAAGAAAGCTTAATTTAGGCCAGAAATGTCTTGATTCAGCGTCCATTATATTCCAAATAAAAACAATTTTATCAAATAAATTAATATAATATAAAATTTCAATCTACAATGAATACGTTTCATTAGTTTTCGTTTGTCAATATAATAAAACAAAATTACAATAAATAAAATTAAAGTACTATATATTCTGCGTCAATTCAGCGCGCGCGCTCCTCAGCTCGCGCGAGCGCCCAAATAAACTATAATCCTATTCAGACTAGTAAGTATCAAAATTGTTTCGCGGACTATAGATGTACCCCCAACGCAGACCAACGTAACTTCGTCTATAGCAAACGAGCATTTACGATTCGTAATAGGACTCTTAAAAAAAAACTTTTTACAAAAAGATACAACCGTCTTCCAAAAAAAAAACACTACAAAGCAGGAAGTAGTAGTACACTAAAGTCGGTTCCAGAGTTGTAATGTTTTTTTTTTGGAAGTCGGTTGTATTTTTTAGTGATACCCCACACCTAACAACACCACTGCAAAATCGCAGAAAAACAAAATTCGCAATTTCGATTACTTGGATGATATAAAACCATCATCATCTAAGTAGACGAATTCCAGCTATTTCGATTTAAAATCCAAAGTTCGTTACCGATTCTAATAAAATTTAAATGGGACCTATCTGCAAGTATATCCTTTCAGATAAAACTTTTCTCAAATTGTCGGAGTTATGAGGTAACAAACTTAAAACAAAAATACAACTGAATTGAGAACCTCCTCCTTTTTGGGAAGTCGGTTGATAAACAAATGAATCGCTATGCACCCTCGTTTATCTTTGATGGAAACGCAGTCTAAGGGATTGCACATTAATGCTTCTGGTATCATAATCATTTCAGCTAAAACATGTCCGTTTCAGGCCTCTTCTAAGTGTCGTTTCATCGACCGCTCTTGATCGTCTCACATCCAATGAATTCCTGCGGATTTCCCCAGGTCATCGGTCCACCTTTTGGAACTATTGATACGCGGTGGCCACCTTGCGACGCTAACGATGCTGTGAAAAATGTGCCCACTGCCACTAAGTTTTGCAATGGGCTAGATTCCATCATCCACAAATTGCAAAACTATTTAGTCCGTCAGTTAGAGTATTGAAAAATAATGGACACGTATTTTTTGTTTTTGTAAATCAATGAATATTGACAAAGATAAAACGCATCAAAACTCGGGAGTGGGGGCTCGTGACGTCACGACTCATTAAAAATTATGCGAAGGTGTGACGTATTGAGAATTTAAAAAGCATCGTAACTTCGTCAATTTTGGTTCCCGTAACAAAAGAAAAAACACGGGTCAAATTTTTTTGATAATCTAACTGACAGACTCATTAGATTTTTTCAGAACACAAGCCTTTTATTTGGGCTATGTCGCTAACCTTTCCTATGGATATCTTCATTCGTGATTCAATTGCGCAAGAAAATCTCGAGTAAAGCGTTTTCTATATAATTACCGTTTGGATTCCGTTAAAGACTTCTGATGAAGCCCACGCACTGGTCATATAAACTTCTGGCATAAATTCTCAAAATTATGTTGAAAGTGCACAAAAATTAAATGAGTAGTTTCAAAGTTTGCGGCCACACTGACGGATACAAGACACGACATTCTGAGCCTAAACAATTAGGAAATGTGAACAAGTAGTCAAAATAAACTACGTGTCCAAAATTACGCTTTTAGCATTTCTAAAAGCGTTACGAGTCAACCATTTTAGTAAATTACTTACAAATTCATGGCATTATGCTGCTATAAAGCAACTTCTATTTTACTTGCGAAACGACAAAAAGTCTCTTTGTTATTTAGCAAAATAGTTTAAAAATTTTGTGTAATTAGCCCAAAACGAGGTAGAAATTATTTTAAATGCCTGATATAAATTTTAATCTTCCGTTTGTATATCCGGGTAAGCTAATAAACAGTTCACGTCATGTACGATGTATGTTAGCAAATGATGTTGCAGTAACAAAGCTCGTGCTAAAAAAAATATATTTTAAAACGACGCTGAACTGGGGCCTTACTATGACGCTTTAAAACTATGTTAATTCCTATGTAGGAGAGAGACACACTGCCAGGGTTGCGGAATTTTGCGGGGATCGTCCGGAGGACACGGTGGAGCACACTGTGCAGGTGTGCCCCGCTTGGGCGGGGCGAGGCCGTGTCCTCGAAGCGGCGATTGGCGGCGACCTCTCGCGTCCGGCCCTGGTCCAAGCCATGATCCGGAGCAAGACGGAATCGGACGCCGTCGCCTCCTTCTGCGAAGCAGTCATGATAGCGAAGGAGGTGGCGGAGAGGGAGAGGAAACCCTCTCGTCCCGGCCGCCGTGGTAGACGCCGCGGGCGTTGGGGGCCACCTGGTGACCTCCGGCCACCGTAGGTGCGGGCCTGCGGACGGCGAGCTATGGGTGGCTCGCCGTCCGTCCGTCTAGTGACGACAGGCCGTGCCGACGGCGCGTTAGTGTTCCACGCGCGCCTCAAAGAGAGTCAGCAACACAGAGGAGCCCGAAAGTGCCGGAGTCGCGGGATTATTCGCAAGAGACACCGTGGCTCCGGAACACAAAGGGCAATGAAGGAACATGGATGGGTTTTAGTCATTAGAAGTCTGACACTCCCTCCCGCTACACTCAGAGCGGGAGGAGTCATTGGATGATTTCCCATACCTAAAAAAAACAAATAAAAAAGGGGTTGCGGAATTTGTTCGAAAGAGCCACCGCGGCCCTGAAACGTAAAGGGCATTTAAAGGAACACGGATAATTTTTCAGCAAATGTCTGTCATTCCCTTCCGCTTCGCCTATAGTAGAAGGAGTAATTTGATGAATTCCTTTCCTTTATAAAAAAGAAGAGAGACGCTGTCCCGTTTTCATAACGGAACTATATAGCATATAGAAACTGATTAAGTCCACAGTATCCTGCTAGATACAAGAAGCACAGGACCGTTTAATGTGGTGATGAGTTGGATATAAGTCTCCCTGGCCTATTTTCTGCAGTAAGCGTCAACCGATCTTAAATTATAAATGCAAAAGTTTGTAAGACTGGACGGATGTTTGTTACTCTTTAACGTCAGAATGCCTGAAAGGATCTTCAATAAACTTGGCACATCGGTAGATTATCGTCTGGAATAACACAAAGCTTACTTTTTATCTCGGGGGTACATTCCCTAAAGTTACCGTGGGCAAAGCCGTTAGCAGAAGCTAGTCTTTCATAATGATGATCATGAAAACTACGTTTCTTTTTTCGTAGTTTTCTTTTCCCGAAAATCTGACAAGCAAATTATCACTTTATTATGAAACCTCTGTATTTCGGGACTATATCTAGGATTAAAAATGTAACAAGAGAGAAGCAGCTGCAATATGTCAGCGTCCTGTCAGCGGCCATTTTGTAATAAACGGCGGGAATTGGGTGTCACTTTTAGATGATAGTGTGCCACCACGTGCAATGTTATAATTTTCTATTTAGATTGTTAGTAAAATGCCTTGTAGCTTATTAAAATGAAATTGGGTAGAACAGGTTTACAGGGTTCTCGAGAGCAGAATACAAGCTAACCAAAAAAAGGCTTTATTCCTGGACTAAAAGAGATAGTTTAAGTCGTGGGCAGAAAGCACGATGTATTGGTTTCCCATATTTTAATATATCAAGAGACATGGGGAGGAGCCGCTACAAGTTGCTTGAATTTGATCTGACTTGCACGAAATCTTATGGCTTGAGGCAACAATTTTATAGTTTATAATATTGCCAGACAAGTCGTGCAACGTTTTCGTGCTTCCAGAGACAAGAGTATCATAAATCATAATACCTAAAACTAATTCAGCCTAACGTCAAAAGCAATTTAATATCTATTGAAATTATAATTAATTTCAGACCACAACCATTTTAATTTTAGCCCGTCGAGTATTAGCTTTCCCATTTAAGTCACGAAATAGAAAAGACCAGAAGGCTCCTGACACACAGCAGAGCCGGCTCTCACGCACATAGACGCGTCATGCGATTATCACACGGCGTGGATTTTGCAGCGGTGCCCCGCGTGGTAAGGCGGTTTACGTATCAAACTACCCAGAACTGTATTTTTTTTCCAATCAACCTTGAACCTAATTGCTTTAACGATAAAGTTGAAAGATTGAAAAAGAAATACAGATTTTTGTAGCTTGTGCTGACGTCCGTACGTGATACCTACGTGTGCGTTTATTTTCATTCGTTTAAAGTCTACCCTTAACAGCCCACATAGTATTGATTGCTATTCAAAACCCATTATGGACTATCCACTGGCAAAATGGATGGAGGGTTAATAAGAACCCACTTCAATTTTAAGGATAGGTTTGTTTTTGATGAAATTTAATAGACAATAAGGGTGCTTATGAATGATTGGCGTGGGTTCAAGATTGTTATTATGAATTTTTAATTGATGAGGTTAGAAAAGTTTTGATTATGTTTTAGTATTTCAAAAAGCTTTTGAAATACTAAAACATAATCAAAACCTGGGTATGCAGATAGCACTCTTACTGTTAACTATTGTCTGTGTCTAACGCACAAGCCAGTGAGACACTGTTCTAGAGTCTTGACGTTGTCACCGAGTTGCTACCCTATCGCTTTTATACTTGCCATATTTTGAGGAGTGTGCGTTAGTATTTCACAGTGATAATTAGCAGCTATAAGCGTCACTACATCATCCTACAATAAAACGTACGACGAAGCGCTACCATTATCTACAGTGAAGAGAACCATGCAGATATCCAATTTATAATAATAAAGAAACTTGCATTGTGCGTATAGCTGTTTAGGAAAAGAATTCTTCGGCTGATCCGTTCTTTGATGGCAAAAGCCTTGAGGTATATTTAGGAATTAATTTACTTCTGTACACAAATTTAATATCGTTAATCTTCAAACATTTCATCGATTATCACTTGATGAGATAGTGGTCAATAGTAAGCTTATCAATATTAAAGATACCAAGTCTTGAATATTGATAAGCCAGAACCCAAGCACCAGACACAACCATAACAACAAGTCTTTAAGATAGTAGAACGAAGTGTGGTTTTGGTAAGACAAAAACCATGAATGTCTCAATAGCGCCATTTTTCAAACTCCCGAAATAAGAGCCCTCTTCGCGTATTATTTATCACTTCACAGTTTCCAAACACACTCAGTTTATTAGTTTACTCATCGAACTACAAACAAAAGACAAGGACGGAAAGAAGTTTGACTCAATTACTTAGTTCCGCCGTTATTTTGTTTTAGAACTATTTTCTACGTCTTTTTGGACCAGGTGACTGTAATGTGTTCTTCGTAATGTTCTTGATTTATTTACTTTGTCCTCTTCTGACACCTTTATAAAATGGAGTAGTAAATGTGGGGAGCTTTTGCATGTCTACTGTTAGTATCAACTATCAGTTTTGTTTTTCTTTGAGCTTAAACTCATTAAAGGCTCCCCCTACCGCAGATAGGTGCTAGGAAAAAATACGAGGAATGTTTTTCAAAGAAATTGCTTTAATATTATTCATAAGAGAGAGAGAGAGAGGAAAATATTGTCACACTTGTCTGCGGTATTTTTAAGGCAACCTTTATTTTTGTCTGTAAATAGTTTTAATAGATGGATTGGAAATCAATTGAGACACTGCCAATGGCGGACGGAACCTGCCTAAACCTAAAATCAAAGCCTATGTTCAGCATTGACGTCTCGAAAAACCTATTATATTCTCTAAAACAAAATTAATTCATAGTAAATGTTTTAGTAATATATAATAGGTTCTATTTACTTAATACAAACAAAAATAAAAATACGGATCTACTGACATGATTTTTACATGGAGTACTAATCTTTTTAGCAGTGTAAGTATGTATGTAATATTTATGTATTCAGTGGTATCATGAAAATAGTTATTTATTTCAAGTTATGTAACCCAATGGGGACAGTAATACATTCCTAAAAGCATAATATGCTTTTAGGAATGTAATGTGATTTATATAAAGAGATATGTCACACAGCTGCTTCACATGTCCGGGCACCAAATGTGAAACAGTTCTTTGTATATCCTTTGTGTGATATTATGTCCTTTTCAGTGCTTCAGTATCTTTATGAAGGAGAGGATACTAAATCTGGTAAAGTAAATCAAATTATATAGTAGTCTGAAGCATCACACACTCGCTTGTCAACTCAAACTCAGTCCTGTTTATTTGGCTGACGCTTTTTTGGTCTTCCTGCGCCTGGTTTAACCAAAATATGGTGAGTGTGCTTGCGGTGTCCATCGGAGTGATCGTTTGCTCGATTTCTTAGGACTGCACCTAAAATGACTGAGCCGAATGACTGAATGATACGTCTTATGCGATGTAACATCACAATAGACTGGACAAGGCTAAGGAATGATAAATAAAATACTCCTAATATACCACAGCAAATGGAGGGGATCCTGATGTTTACCGAAAAAAAAAAAAGACAAATTTTCATTACCCAAACAAATATTAGCAACCATTTTTTTTTTTGGAATGATTTTAGTAAGCACGTTTGCAATTGTTCAAATTCTTACTCGGCATAATATTAACAAGGATAATGTACTTTAAGGCTTGGTCTTTAATCAAATGATTTAATACAGGAAAAAATCTATATACCTACCGTAAAAGTTTAGTCAAATGATTTATTATTTATTTAATACTTTACGCACACATGTACAGAGGCGGACTTAATGCCTTAGGCATTTTCTACCAGTCAACCTGTCAGATTTGTTATGACAAAAAATATAAAGACAAAACTAAGAATTTTTGGGAATTTTATTATTTGCTAAAAAATAAAGTTTTAGTGGCAAAAACGAATAGCAGTAAATTCGACTCCACGCAGTGTTGTCTGCCCTACCTCTAGAGTGTAATATAGAATCGCGTGAGACCGCCGCGCCGGAGCCCAGCAGCGCCGGAGCCATGACAGAAACCATGCTGGTTTGCATGCTCACTTACATGCTTGCTTGCATGCTCGCTTGCTTGCTGCAAGCAAGCTAGCGTGCAGTTTGCATTACAATTAGTATTTGTAAAGGAGATGGCAGTTTTTGGCATTACTGATTTTGGAAAGGTACAGAATTCAAAGCTATTTCAAAAATTAACGCTTATTTTTATGAGTTAATAGCCAGATTAACTTTATTTTTGACAGTGGAAATAAAATCTCGATAATAAGAGTGGATAACTTGATTTTATTTAGCACAGAGGCGGTCTTTATTTCTAAAGCCATGGGATACGAGGCTTTTTAGCACTGTCATAACCATAACTATTTGATAGTTTTGTTTGTCATTGAAAAATATAAAAAAAAAACATTAAATTAATTTGCATAATGTTTTAATTAATTGTGTATACATAATTAAAACAACTAAATCACAAAAAAATAAATACAAAAAAAAACTATGCGAACAGTTTACGAGGACTTGATCCAGCAAAGAAATGTTTATTGCTTATTGGCAACACTAAAACCCGCGTGTCACATTTGTTGTGACATTCCACTGAATACGTCAGTGTGACATTCGCGATTCCGATTGTTCATGTTCACATTCGCTCGCTCCTTTGCTTTGTGCTGGTGTGAATGTTTTGTGCTTCCAAAGTTTTACGTGGATTTTTACAACGACCTGGCTTGCCTTTGGATTTTGAAGACTCCTACCTTTCTGTACAACTGTTGCAAGACTTGGACCTTGACGTTTCCTACTTTTATATGATCGACCTTGGCGCTCTATCTTGGACACTGATATTACTTAAGATAGTTTATGTTCATCTATCCTTTGTGTGTTTAACATTACGAGTCAACGTGATGTCAACCATGGACCGCTGCGTAAACTGTAGAATATCTACAAATCGTTGCAGTACGATAACAACACATTCTTTGGAAGATGAATCCATTCTATCGGTCATTCGCTCCTGGATTGCTCCTGAGCCTGTAAGTTCATTTACTATGCACCTATTTTATGAAAGACTTCGATTGGTTTTTATAATAATAATTTAACCTTAATTCATTTTTTTTTTTAGGTGTGCAATCAGGATCGTCTATGTAACGCCTGTTGGGTACTTGTAAACAATTATTTAAATCAAGTACACACTACGCCTGAACCACATCCACCTTCTTGTACCCTTGGGCACCGACAGGTGTGTGTCAATTGTGGATCATCTACAGCACGTTCAAGAAATCACCAACTACGGACTGATTCGGACAGAGAACGAGGCATATATAATGTGGTTCGAGAATGGATACTACCCCGACAAGTAAGTTAATTGTAATATATTATTTTCAAACTTATTCATTAAGACATGCATAAATCCTGGGACATTACTCATACATCTGAAAACGAAGTAGCTGATATACTACATATATTATACTTATTTGTTTGTAAATATAATACTTACTACTTTTTGGACTTTGGACATACATACTTATGAATAGTCTGGCTCTAATACCAGCTGGGAAAGTTGCATTTGCTGAGAAGAGCTTGCAATGAAGTCATCAATTAACTCTTTTCAAAACAAGCTTAGATACATTACATAAAAATAACATTCTGATCTCAATGTCAAAAATTGGATGTCCCCGCAGTAGTATATCTAATATTATATTGACGCATAATGTGATTATGCATCAATACATTTAGTATTATTAGTTTTCTTTTATAATGTGTTCACACTTATATATAAAATCCACATGTGTGAGTATGTTTTACATAAATGTTTTATTGTTGCAGCTACGGACTACAAACAATGTCTGTCACCGTTGCTGGGTGAGAGCACACAAAGCTTCTCGTCATTTTGTATCCAGGGCATCCACATCGTCAAGTGGGCGCTCTCATCTTGACTCTGAAACTTCTGAAGGTACAATTGATAATGTATCCATGACCCATGACAGTCCTGAAAGACTGCCTCAACGTGATCCTGAAACTCCGCCTCAACCTAATGTTGAAATGGTGTCTGAAGCTAATGGAGATAATGAGCCTGCATCTGATTTTGAAGATCATCCCGAACCTGTTGTTGAAGATCAGCCTGAACCTAATCTTGTAATTCAGCTCATATCAAGAAGACAAGAGACAATTGTGTTGCCTGATTATATCAGAGCTGTAGACTCTGGGTCAAGGTGCATTATTGAAGGTTGTCAGGGTAGTGAAAGATTCAGGCTACCAGTTTCAACTAGAAAAATGCTTTTTTTTTTTTTTTTTTTTTTATGCGAAACGGGGAAACTCTTGACCCAAATCTCACCTGATGGAAAGTGATGATTGGGCCGAAGATGGAAGCGAGTGCTGCTTTTACAGTTTAATTATTATGTACCAGTAAATAGTCGCGTGTGCAGTAACCATCTAAATACAGAAACATGGGACTTTCAAGCTGGTATTAGTGGTTATTCAAATGCATTTAATGCAACACATATACAAGATATGTTGAATTTAAAGAGCACTAATGTTAATGCATTAGATTTTTCAAATATAAATAATATAGAAGACCATCTTGTACGTCACTGGATTGGCTACACAAAAGATCAGTTCAATCAGTTATTACACGAAATACCTACCATAAATGAAATGCGAAGAGGTAAAACGGCTCTCGCTGCATTCTTAATGAAACTGAGGACAGGTGAACCCAATGAAAGGTTGGCATCACTATTTCAAATTCCAAGGAGAACTTTGGAGGTGTTGATGGCAAAGGTTCGAGAACTGTTGCTGTTGTTGTTCGTTCCAACTCACTTGGGAGTAGCACATATATCAAGAGAACAAATAATACAAAGAAATCTATTGATACCCCGTGGATTGTTTGGAGTTCAAAGTGATGGCCAGGAAAACCCTATAGTCATAGCTGATGGTTCATATTGCTACATACAAAAAAGTTGTAATTATCTATATCAAAAAAATACTTACAGCTTACATAAATATCGAAATCTTGTTAAACCATTTATGTTAGTATGTTCTGATGGTTATATTATAGATGTTCTGGGCCCTTATCCAGCTACAACATCAGATGCAGCTATAATGCAAAGGGAATTTGAAACTGAAAATAGTTATTTACGCAGACATTTTCAAGAAGGTGATGCTTTTGTACTGGATAGGGGTTTCAGAGATGCCTTGCCCTTGCTGAATGCTTGTGGTTATAAAACCCATGTTCCAGCTTCATTACAGAGGGGTGAAACGCAACTATCAACACTAGCAGCAAACAAATCAAGGTCGGTTACTATTTCTAGATGGGTTGTAGAAGCAGTCAATGGTAGGTTTAAAAGAGATTTTAAATTGTTTAGACAGGAATATTTTAACTTAGCCTCAAAACATGTTATGATTCATTTTAAAATAGCTGCTGCAGTAATTAATCGCTTTCACCCTCCAACAACTGATAGAAGTGATGCCGGGGAAATCCTAAATATAATAAATGCGAACATGTTTGTAAACAATCTTTTGTCTGATTTTGTCAATGTTAATCAACTAAACAGAAGACGAGCTGATTTTGTAAGTGTTACTGTTGAAAATGATAACCTAACAGATTTTCCTCGGCTATCATACAGTGAACTTATATTAATTTCTCTTGGAACATATCAAATAAAGCAATCTCGCTCCTATTATGGAGAGCACGTAAGGGCAAATGGCACCTATATTATAGAAGTATGCAGGGAGGTTGACAGGAGTCTACTGGAAGAGCTGTCAACATCAAACACATCTTGGATTTTACGGGGAAGAATTAGGTCTGGACATGTAGGAAGAAAAATATACTTTGTTTATATTTTGATTGACAGCTCTCTAAGTGGCCGGGAAGCTATAAAGCAATACTGTTGCAATTGCATTGTTGGACGAAGAACAGTAGGATGCTGTGCCCATATCATGTCAATCATCTGGTATTTGGCATGGGCACGGCATCAAGATAGCCTGTCTCCCCCTGCACCATTCTTAGATAATATATTGCTGATATATGATGATGACCATGAATAAAATATAATACCTACAATACTTATGAGTTTTTAATTTTACCTTAAATAATCCTGTTATCCTTAACAGGATTATTATTCCTTATGTGCTTAGATTCTTAGATATGAGTCTCTTAAAAACTCTCCTGAGTTTCCTGTGACTACCTACATAAAGCTGACGGAGTAGGTAGGTACACTTACCTAAACTGTCATTAGGTAAATGATCAGTGTGTAGGTAAATCATTGAACTAAACAAACTTCAACAAGTAGTTTTCAAGTCATTAGAAAGCATAATTAGCAATATGTTATGTATACAATAAACATTTATGCGTTATGATAGAAATAGAGTTGAAAGACCCTATATGTACAATCATTAACGCACTTAACCTCACTTTTACAAAAATTACGATTTCTCTTTAACCCTATTATTTTAACGTTTTAATTTTTTTTTTAATTATAGCTTATAATATTCCCTATCAAACCATGCCACTTTGATTTCTGTAGAAACTTAAAAAGTTTAATGCCAGCGTTCTATAAACTTCTGCCATTCTCCTTTGAGTTTGATTGCTAAGAAATAATTTAGCAAATGATATTGCGCGGAAAATTGTTCGGAAAGTAATAATTTGTCAATTTCTTTCAATGAAACAAGGATAACCCTAAATGTATTAATGTAGGAAGGTTTTGAGTTAAATAGGTTTTCAATAGATGGAAAATCGATACATTTTCTGCTAAAATAATTATAATTTATTAATTATTTTAAACATTGTCCTGAAAAAAATAAGGATAACCAAGAGAAAACTTTTTACTCTTTGTATCGGTATTAAGTAGAAAATACGGGAAAAATAAGATTTTCCTCCTACGCTCCTCATTACCTTTTCAAGCCAATGTTCAGTTAAATTACATTTGTATTTTTACAAAGTTTGTATATCGTACTTTTTAATTTGTTTCTGGTTGCTTTTGTGGGTTCTCTTATCTTATTTTTTGCGACATCGAGAAAACGGGCTTTTTCTTACTTACCGAGTAAAGCTCATAGGTTCTGAAACAAAGAAACGTACATTATTAGTTCTGTTGGCTGATAGATAAATCTATACTATACTAGCTGACCACCTGCTTGACAAATTATATAGTAAAACCTTGCTCAAGAACCACTCAATCCGTTCGTGAAAACAGCATGAAAATCGGTATAGTAGTTTATGAGTTTATCGAGAACAGACAGACGCGGCGGAGGACTTTGTGTTATAATATGTACATAGTGCTTAAAAAGCAGAAGAGTTTGTTTGTTTGGTTGAACCTAACCTAACTCTGAAACTAAATAAAACCAGGGTCCCTGTATTATGTTGTGTCGTGTCGTGGCGCCTTCTGACGCAGTTGATTGGCTAAAAAACAGCTAAAAAGGTGATTGGTGTATTTTCCAAGCAATACACCCCGACCCAGCACTGTAAACCTAGTTTAGGCTAGGCCTTCAACAACTAGACATCAGTATAAATACCATAGAAACCGTGCTTCAACATTATTAAAAACCAAACTAAAATTATTAAACCCTTTTAGTAGGGTTGTGTTCAAAAATGTTGGCCCTTTTATTGGAGACACACAAAATACCTTTACAACCAATATTGGCTTATACTGACCAACATTAGACCTGAATATTTTAGGCATACCAAAGAATACCCTTAGCTTTCATAAAATAAAAGTAACACAAAGGCGTAAGGAATTTGGTATGAAAAGAATTTCTTTGGTTGACCAAATAGGAAATATTTTTGGCTATAAAGAAATACGATTTTATTTCGTGATAAAATAATCCCTTAGTTACTGTACAAGACCAAAATATCTTCCTTAATACGAGACGATACAAGAGGAATAAATACAAAATAAAGGAATGTCTTATGGGCTCCGACAAAGAAGACATTTTGCAAGAAAATTCAATTAAGCGGGTCTATATAGGCCACGTTAGTAGAATCATATTAGAATCATAATATTCATCACACAACAATCTTTCAAATTTCATTTAAATCTTTATCTCTAACGCATTAGGTTCAAGGTTGCTTGGGGAATATTGACAGTTTCGAGTAGCGTGATGTGCTTTCTGATCCTGCTAAAGTGGCCTTTGACCTGCAGATCTTGTTATTAATTCAGCTCAGCTGAGTTTAAACGGTAATTCGTTCCTCAAATTAGGCTGTGGAGCAGCATTTTTAAACATTTACATAAATACGCCAGAACGCCCACCCGTCACCACTTCCGTCTTGAAGACAACCGAGTTACTAATTGCAGTCAAAAGTATATGCAGCTGGGGCTATACTATCTGCCAATACCATAATCATTTCGTCGTGAGAAAAGGATAATGCTATTTAACATGTATCGCTCTGTCTCTTTCTCACACCGAAACCATGACAGGCTTAGGTCGTCTTAGGAGAGCCTCTGAACTGACACGTAATATCACCTTGCAACCTTCACACCCTTTTTTTTAGGTATGGGAAATCATCAAATGACTTCTCCCGCTCTGGGCGGAGCGAGAGGGAGTGTCAGATTTCTACTGACTAAAACCCATCCATGTTCCTTCAGTGCCCTGTGTGTTCCGGAGCCGCGGTATCTCTTTTGAATAATCCCGCAACTCCGGCAGGCGTCGGTCTTTTCAGGCCCGTCTGAACCTTCACACCCTTGCTCTAAAAATTAATTACTAAAGGAGGAAGCGAAACGGCTAAAGTAATAAAAATTATTCATTGAATTAAAAACCATCTTAACACACTCATTAGACCGAGCTGCCCTTTTACTCTTAAAACAATCACTCACGCACAGCCACACACTATAAATCAAAATAATTTTAATAAACCCACCATGTTGGAATTCCTACCCTCAAGCTAAAACGAGGGCAAGAGCCCATATTTCTTTCAGCAAGAAATACCTACGCTATATCCAGTGAAGTACTATGTTACGGCCTAGAAAACCATTTACTTTGAGGCGAGCGTTTCTAAAAGACATTTTTATTCTTGCACTGAATATGCGGTTTTTCTTCGCGAATAATGCGGTGGCGGGAAATTTAAAATTTTAATTTTAGACTCGGAATTAAAAGTGAGGATAGGGCTGGCTGTGTAGTTTCTGAATGGAATAAAAGCACTATAGAATGAGCTTGAGTGGAGTTGTTGGTGACTTTTCATTCTTGTGATGGGACCATACAGTATACACTAAGCACGTCATAAATATGTTTAATTATTTTATGTATGAGAAGATATTATTTTACGAGTAGTATGTGTATCAATTATAAATTCAAGTTTCTTAAATATTAATGTTTAATTTTATTTCAGTTTAATTGCTTGATCCTAAGTTGATAAAAATAAATAAAATAAAAAATCTTGTCTGCGATTGTATGAAATGAAAAAGTAATACTGTTTTTGTTGAGAATTTCATAGCTCCAAAGTAACAGTAAAAAAAAGTATTTTTTAGAGTTAAAGCACTTAAAAATACTTTTTTTTTAAGAGCGATTGCCCGAATTTCACTTGACGTACGAACATTCGCCTGAAAAACGTTTGACCAATTTATCACCTAGAATGCCATGGATAAAAAGAAAATACTCTTGTTCGTCAAATTGGATGACAAACTGTATAGTTGTACTCAAAGGTTGGAATCTGATAAATGAACATTCACAAAATTATTTTCAAGCTCCAAAAAATATAAACAGTCTGTCCACATTCCTACATTCCGTCTCGTTCTCTATCATAAAACGGAAAGAGGACATCCTATCTACTTAGTACAAATATATCACATTATGTATTGTATAAAGTAAACTGTTCCATGTTACGACCTAGAAAACCATTTACTATGAAGCGAAAGATTTAAAAGGAGACATTTTTATTCTAGCCAGCGAATGCAAACTTTTTGCTGATGTTCCATATTGTAGCGAGAAAATTCACGTTTAATCACTGTATAAAAGGAGTTAGTTTGCTTTTCTTGGAACAAATTTTGTCACATTTAATGTATAGACAAAGTTGGAGAAGTGGGACACTTTGTCGTAAACTTTCACTTACATTTTTGTTGATATTCATCAATATATATTTATAAGACGCCTGAATTATGTTGATGAATATCTGCCTCAAGCATTGCCTCAAGCTTTAAAGCCGGTAGGTGCCCTAATCGTGAAACTAGTTTTACTCTAAATAGTATGAACATAAATAGAGTCTACCAATTTAAGTACTTAGGGCAAATACTTGCCGACGACCTTAAAGATGATGGAGATATTGAAAGGGAACGTTGGGCACTGGCGGTCCGAGGCATCATGTTGGCCCGTAGATTTTCTCGTTGTGCGGACCAAGTCAAAATCACTTTGTTCAAGGCATTTTGTCAAGGTGTGTCCAATACAATAATGTTTTCTGGATGCTATTGAAACTGTTCCGTTTCTGTAGCGCATCAGAGATGCTCGTTCAGAACCGAACTGATGAATGGGTTTCATGCAGTAATTCGCAAAAAGGCTGCATCACTGATGCGTAGAGCGCGGGGTGACAATAGCATCCTGCAAACTGTGGTGGAGAGTCCTTACTCCCCTATTCCGAGGCATTATGTGGGAAGAATGGTCAGGTAGCTTATTCCTAACCTACTTTATCGTTCTCTGCACATCCTGCGTCAGACACATACTTTGTTGTTTTATTTAATTTTTTATCCTTGTTTGTAAACATTAGTCATAACATTTCTTGCTAGCAAAATGTACTACTTACATTAGCCATAAGATTTCTTGCTAACAAAATGGACTATGCTGTTGTCCGAAATAAATTTAATTTAATTTATTACAAATTGCTACATTGATCAGTTCTGTATTTTTTGCGACTTAAACTAGATAACTCTCTCTCTGTAATAATTTATAATTTGGGGAAATTCAAATCTTCCAAAATAAGGTAACTATTTGCTTAAAGGATGCTCCCTATTGTAACGAGAATAAGATATTAATTTATTTATTTTATTTGAGATGGGTTTGCTACTGACTCTTGTCTAGGTCAGAGCTGACAGAGACAAAGTCTTCGATGGGATAAGCTTACCCAGAAGTAGCCTGTTTACTCTTACTGAAACGATTAGGGTTGTAAGCGTTCGGAAACACAGACGCAGGCAGAGAGTTCCACTCCTTCGCTGAAAGTTGATGCAATAAACATATTTTTTTATTTTAGAAGTTTTGAAATAAAGAAGTCAATTCCCAGGGATATACTGACAGCAAACTTTAGCTTGACTCTATTTGCTTACGCATATTAAAGGCTCTCAATATAAAAAAGTAACTGTTTTTAACTGCTTGAATATATAAATAAGTTTTTTAATAAATTTTATAAAACATACAGGTATGAAGGCTTTTTGGAATTAAGTAAAGCCGGCCAATTACTGCAGTGAAAGCTTTGAAAAACCACTGTAATAAGAAAAGCCTTGTATCTGCTATGAATTTACTGCTGTTGACATACACAGTTCGAAAAGTTTTTCGTGGAACTCATTATTCTTGTTACAGACAGCTACAAATATTGTAAAATATTTTGTTCTTTAAACCATCTGTTCCAAAACAGTACCTAATTACAATTTAAAGACTCTGATGGGCCAAGGAACACAATTTTTTTTTTAAATAAAAATATCTATTACTAGTTGACTCGGCAAACTACTCGGTAGACTCGTTAAAAATAAAAAATAGCCTACGACCTATTTTCAGACCTACCAAATAAACCTACACAAAAAAAACTTTAAAAATGTTCGAGCTGTTTCGGAGTGTAGTACTTCCATAACAAAAACCGTGACACGACATTTGTATATATTAGATATTCCTAATTAATAAAATTCTTCCGTTATTGAGTGACTGACAGACAACGCACAGCCAAAACTTCTACTCGTAGAAAGCTGAAATTTGGCATATAGCTTGTCTTCACTCCGTAAGGATACGCAATAAAAGAAGACTCCCTGAATTTTCAACAAGAACAGGAAAAAATGGGATTTGCACGTACAAAGTCACGGGCAAAATCAAGTGTTAGATATTTTATATATCAGCATCTGCCTCGAATTAAATTTGAAGATACTGGTAGTGACAAATATGCGCAAAATAAAATTTTGTGACACTGATAAGCGTATCTTTGGTGAATAAAAACTACGTCATACGCAATTACGTGGGTACTAACAACATCTGTGAGCAATTTAAGAAAGTCATGATGAACCAGAAATAAGTGCGGCCTTCATTGAATGTGGAGAGAAAATAAACTCAATGATAACCTTAAGAAAAACATTTAGGAAGAGACTCAAATTATCTATCATCTCTGTCAACTACATTTTATTTCCTCTGACTAATGATGTGGTCATTTAAATTATTTATTTTGGTCAAACAGCTGAAGTAAATGGAGAGAAAAATGTTTGTAATTAATTTTCGTGAAATAAAAAAACGATTTGAAGTCCCCAAAGTTGTTATTATCAATGTATTATTTTGAAACACGGTTGTCGTAGTATTTGAGCGATCAGCTGCTGCGCTGCGTGTCGCGGTTTCGATTCTCGCACCGAAACAAATATTTTTATGGTCTACAGATAGTTGTTCCGGGACTGGCTGTTTGTGTTCGTGAGTTTGTATGTTTGTGAATGCACTCACGACACAGGAGAAATTCCTAGTGCGAGGCAACTTTTAAAATATATTAGGTCATTACGAGACACTAACAAGGTTCCTATTATATCCAAACTGGGTACTTAGAACTTAATTCCCCACCTCTTTTATCTGGTTCGCAAGTTTCTCAGTCAACGTTATACAGGGATTATTATCAAATCCTTAACATCATTGTCCTTAATAAAATCTAAATTAAAATTTTAATCTTGTAACAACGGGGCGTAATATCAGTTGCGACAAAGATTCCTAAGAAATTATAATTAATTAAATCCAATCTCCTGTAATGAGCCGTGTTACAATATAGAATATCAACAGAAGTTAAGTTTTGTATTTTTTATTAAATAAACGAATTTTAAAAAACTGTAAAACTGAAGTCGTAATCTTATCTGTGAGACAATCAATGTCAAAAATTTATGAAACGTCTTTGTCCAGAATGGACATTTCCTAAAATGTCAAACGGTTGCAAAAATTCAAATTGCCAGAATGACCATTTACCAGAATGTCCATTTCCCAGAAGGCCATTTGGCGGAATGGCCATTTGCCAGAATGTCCATTGCCCAGAATGCCCATTTTCCAGAATGTCTATTTCCGAGAGATTTTTATTCCAAGAATATACATTTCCAGTGTCGATTTTCCAGATTATCCATTTCCCAAAAAGTCTAATTCCAACAATAGCGATTTTATCAAATTTTCTTGCTTTGTCTAAGGATTAGGAATAAGCTAAGAATTAGAATTTGAACGGCCTTTTACTGGTGTTGAAATACTAGAGGGTGGTATAGTTGATCGAAAATGAAGATAATGAAAATCGAAGAATTTTGTTGTTAGTTTAAATGATAAAATATTTCTGTACTAAACGAATTGTAGGATCATCAAATATCTCATACAGTTTTTGATTGACACTCTGTAAACATCCTTTTTTTTTTTCAATGTCGTGTCGAAGTTCAAAAATCTGAAAGCCAGCTAGTTTATCGGATAGGAATTTTCTTCATGTAAAATACTGATATTCAGCTGTTTCCAGTTAGAGTGAAGATTTGATATACACAGTGTATATTGGGAAACGGCCGGGCAGGTTCCTATACTATATTTCAATTTTACCATCAGATTGTACATAATTATAATTATGTCTATGGATTGCACATATTATACAAAATTGGGATGAAGAACCCCTACATTTGTCTGTATTATTATAAAGAATATCTTAGGAGATCTGGACAATGTTGACAAATTAAGAAAGTGTGTCACTGCAACCTTGATAAGAAAGCAACTGAAGGAAAAACTTCGTCGTCTTCTCTGTCGTTTATCTTCAATATACCGTGACGCTTCTAAAATCCATCCAATTATGTCTGTGATCAGTACAGCTAGTTAATTATTCATCGGCCTCTTATATCTTGGGCCTTCGAAATTTATTTGCGACAAATTGCTTTGGGGTACGCCATTTTATATTGGACAATATGGATACGATTCGACCCGGCAAGTTTGCGAGATTAACAGTAAGAACGCGGTCGTAAAAAGTTTTGGGGCTGAATCTGAAGTAGAAAGGGTAATTAATTTTTATTGTGCTTTTATTTTAATTTAGTAGTTCCTTTTATGGGTATTGAAAGGCCCGACCACTTTTTAAGATTTAATAATGTATTTTACAAAACTGAAATGTTTAATTTTTATTAAAATTTGCGAAAGTTCACTCATACTCTTAAAAAAACTTTACAAAAAAATACAACCGACTTCCAAAAAAAAAACACTACAAAGTAAAAAATAACTTTAATTTCGGAAGTCGGTGTTTTTGTTAGTTTGTTCGTATTTTGACACCGAATTCCGAAATTAAAGTTATTTTTTACTTTGTAGTGTTTTTTTTTTTGGAAGTCGGTTGTATTTGTTTGTAAAAAGTTTTTTATTTTTCACTTTATAGTGGTACCCCTTACCTAAAAACACCACTGCGAAATCGCAGAAAAGCAAAATACGCAATTTCGATTACTTGGATGACATAAAACTGTCATCCAAGTAGATGAATTCCAGCTATTTCGATTTAAAATCCAAAGTTCGTATCCGATTTTCATAAAATTTAAATGGAACCAATCTGCAAGTATATCCTTTCAGATAAAACAAGGATTTTTTAAATCGGTTCGTTATTTTCGGAGTTATGAGGTAACAAATATTTTTAACCTCCTCCTTTTTGGGAAGTCGGTTAAAAATGAATTCAGTGACAATACTCCGCAGTATTGTCACTGAATTCATTTTTAACCGACTTGTTTAATAAAAAACAGTTAGCAATACATTTCTCCCAAAATTAAATACAGTCGCCCCGTAAATTATAAACACAATAGTTTTTATCTTTTAAATTAAGAACAATAAACGACCTTATTTTGAAACCAGAAACAAGTATTTGATTATTAAAAGTATCACGAAACCAACACTAGTGAAGCACTCGTTGTTGTATTTTTTTTTTAAAGTAAAGTGTGTTTTCTTTTACGTACCAAATTTTCTTGGTTTCAAATAAGCACATTATTAAAAAAAAAAACATATTGGCAAACATGTACATGTCTATATTTCCATACTTTGCTGCCATCGATATTGCCTTTCAAATGACCTGCATGCATCGTTTCTTCAGCATTCTTCAATTTTATAACCATCCTCATTCATACTCAAAACTTATCAGTTATTTCATATTTATCCTCACATTATTAATCGTTACTCAATTTCCCCATAGGCCAGATTATCCAACAGTATCCAGATTTTACCGGCCCACCTTTATAGGAAGCAGAGCCTGAAATTGCATGCAATATACGCCCATGAAGGCTTCGGTGCATCGAACAAAATAAATTGACTTCCCGATTGTGTATTTCAGAAAACAATCAAGTCAATTTTTATTGTGAAAGCTTTTTGAATTTTATTAATGGGTAGCAAGAAATAACGTGCGTGTGTACATAGACCCAACATTATTGTATTGTGTTTTGATTGTCCAGTAGACGTGATGTGTTTAAGTTTATGCTGAATATTATGTTATAAATGTATTTTTTTTTGTTCTTCTCATAAAGATAATAAATGAGTGAGATTGATCATTGCTCAGGTTGGATTTACAGATTAATATTTACAAGACAATCTTTTCCACTACATTTTTTATTTAACTTCTAGGCAAGCGAGCTCTATTGCCGACCACTTTATTACGTACCATCTGGTGAGCAATACCCCAATTCATACGCAGAAAACGTTTTGGGAACACATTCAAACGAAACCAACCAATAGTAAAATATATACACGGTGTATCTGACATCGACGCACAAACGATTTCCATGGGTCCAGGGCATGATTCTGGACACCCCAGAGTTGGAATTTTTCATCGGCTTTTTTCTCATTTTTCCAGTTTTTTCAAGAGTTTTTTTTTATTTTAGACTACTCATAATCGTTATTCTGACCTAACGCAATGAGATTTTTAATAAAAAAATAATTAATTAACTAGTTTCACTAAAAAGAGCAATGTAAATAAAACCACAAATAGGTATCAGCTCAGCTGTGCTAAAGTACAAACGAAAGGTCAACGCAATGCATAGTAGCTGCCCACACACTAACAAGTATGCATGTGTGTCACGCGTGTATGATTTGTTAAAAGCATGCCGCCTAAGACTGCATTCCAAAGAAAATGAAACGTATCACAGCAAAACGAAGTAGCCGATTTCCAACATTAACGTAATAGATTAAGGTTGAAAATCGGTTACTTTGTTTTGTGTCGATAAAACCCATTTTCATATTGCGGCGGCAACATGTAGCGCGCGCTCTTTGACCTTTACCGACGAAACCGACGGACGCCAGAGCCGTATTTGGGTGCAACCGGTAAAACGCTTTTTAATAAGCGTTTATGTGGAGTCACGATGATATCCGACCGAGAAAATAATCTTTTTTTTTTCTTACTATTAATAATTGCGTAAAACCATAATAATGCTTTGTTTTCTGTTTCCTTCTTCTTATGTTCTGATAAAATGTTTGTACATAAATTGTTAAATAAATAAATAAGTTAAAATAAGTAATGTTATGCTTATTACAATTGGATCTTGCTATACCCATTGTACGCTTTGATACAATTAATGTGACAGAATTTTAAATACGGCATCAACACGGGTGTTGAAACTTAATCATGACGATTGATGACCTTAATTTGTTTCTGTTTGGTTTTAAAAAAAAGTTCAGTTTTACAATACCAAAATTATTCGATAAAAAAACATTACTAAATTAAAAGCAAAAAAATGAATTTTCATACTATTATCATCGCAAGCCCGGCCCTGGCACTGTAGGTCCAATGTAGGTATCTGTCGGCGACCTCAAAGGATAGATCGAAAGAACATTTTTAATGAAATAAATAATGATGGATTTTTGTCAGTTCCTTGTTGACGCTGATCGCGAACGAGTGCATTTTTTTTGCAAAAATCGGTTTTCGAAACGTTAGAGAAGACAAATTTTGGTTTCTTTCTGTGAACTTGCGTGTTTTTGTGTGTCTTTGTGTTTCATTGAAAAATGTCATCTGGACTTAATGAGAACTTCAGTGCCCAAGAATACGGTAACATGCTGATGATGTGACGCTGCCTTAGGTACCGAATCATTCGGGAATCGGTGGATTGGGAGATTCGGCCGGGAGCCATGGCCAGCTCGCTCACCAGACTTGACCCCATTAGGTTTTTTTCTTTGGGGTTATGTCAAGGACAAGGTGTTTGTGTCAGCAGAGTGCGATTCCGCAGCCGAGAAGCGGAATCGCATAGTGAATGTGTTTGCGTCGCTGTGTGAGGAGTGTGCTCAGGCCTCAGCGTCAGGACCCAACGTTTCTGCCCCGTGTCCACGCTGAAACTCTGCGCCGCGCTCAGTGCTGGCGCCGGCCACTTCGATTCTTCGAACCCTATCTGATTAGGGGTGAGCGAGCCTAAGGTGAGTTCTAGGTAGTTACTCGTTAATACCTACTGCAAGCTTCTTTTTAGGATTCCGTACCCGAAGAGTAGGTAACCAATGGAACCTTATTACTAAGCCTCTGCTGTTCGGCCGCCGCGGCCGGTCCGTCTGTCTGTTAGTGGGCTGTATCTCAGGCATGGTATTTCTAACAAATAAAAAATAAAATTTACAGAGAGCTCCATTGGAAAGCTCGCATACAAGAAACGTGTTTTTTGGTTATGGTTATGGTACGGAACCCTTTGTGTGAGAGTCTAACTCGCACATCGCCGGCTTTGTTATCAATCCTTATCGGAGTCGTGTTCGTGATTATAAGAGACTAAGCAAGTCTCCTTAACTTCTGCATAATCATGTTAGTAGGTAGGTATTTTTGAGTGATTAAAATTATTTTATGTGATATTATTGCCGTCGGCGAAGGGTGATATTCGTAGGTATTTAGGTACATTCAAAGAGAGTTAGGTAGTTCATTAGCTAGCTGCGTTACCGGATCTCGATGTACTTACAAGCTTATTTTTTGTAATCAATCTTTATCGGAGTCGTGATTTTAAAAGACTAAGCTTATGGCTCCTTCTTTTCTCTTAAGCTCTTCAAAAACAAGTTCTTAAGCATGTTTAAGAAGGATGTAATGCAGTGTTCCATTCAAGGTGACCTTGCTAGTTGCCATCCATTTAGACGATACCTAGATGCAATCCAAATTCAAACACATTTCGCTGATAGAAACATAGCTCAAGGTCAGCTTTTTTCTCTAACATTCTGCATAAACATGTTCCTACCATCAGCAGGTAGGCACCGTAGTTATTTCTCAGTGATTAAGTAATTTCATGTGGCGATTCGTCGTTACCCACATACACACATACGCGCGCGGTGCGGCGCGGCGCGTCGCCGCGGCGGCGTCGCAGACCATGTACGTTTGTGTGCAAGACGTGAAGTAGGTATGTATTGCGTGCAACGCTCTCACGCGTTTGTATCGCGTTGTTCACAATACATTGCGCGCTCGAAAATGACAATTTCTGTAACCGTTCATTAGCGAGATTAATGACTTCCACAATTTGGTTAGTGGCATGAGATGTAGCCTTTTCCCGAAGTTTGCGTTACGATGTCAAATACGCCCTGTATATAGATTAAAAGGTTATATTAAGACAATAACATTATCCTGGATGACTCAGGCAACACGTATAAGGATTGAGTTATAGAAAGGGCAAACTATATTATCCTGTTTACCAATGACAATTTAAGTACTGAGACCACCAATATTTTTCACCATTACCATAATTAATACATTTAGCATGTAGTAATTAAGTATTAACTGTGTTACTCCATCCATTGTCCTTGCACTCCATTGTTTCATTTAGGCTGTGACCAAAATCAAACCATTCTTCAATTTTTGGATCAGGGATTATCCCAAGAGCAATGGAGGCCGAATGGTCCCTCCACGTACGTCTCAAAGTGATCTTAAGAGTCCTATTACATTTTTTACGGAAATTCATGATTTTTGACGCTGTAATTATCAGCAGCAGTAAGATATTTTAATTATTTGATCATGAATAACGATAGTGCTAGTCTCTTTCTTGTAAGTTAGAGTTACACATTTTCATTTTTCTTTTCGTGTAATTTACTATAAATATTTTACGAACTCAGTTTGCAAGAAAAAATGTCGGCGATGGAACTTTGACGGTCTAATTCACATTGTTACAATCAATTCTTTTAAAAGCTAAAATTACTAAAAGGTAAGTTGAATGTTTTACTTGTTTATTGGAGTTCTAGAATTTCTATAAATTCCTTGAGATTTCACGGAAAAAAACGTAAAGAAAGCCTAATTTAAGCCAGAAATGTCTTGATTCAGCGTCCATTATATTCCAAATAAAAACAATTTTATCAAATAAATTAATATGATATAAAATTTCAATCTACAATGAATACGTTTCATTAGTTTTCGTTTGTCAATATAATTAAACAAAATTACAATAAATAAAATTAAAGTACTATATATTCTGCGTCAATTCAGCGCGCGCGCTCCTCAGTCTCGCGCGAGCGCCCAAATTAACTATAATCCTTTTCAGACTAGTAAGTATCAAAATTGTTTCGCGGACTATATAATTATGTACTCCCAACGCAGACCAACGTAACTTAGTCTATTGCAAACGAGCATTGACGATTCGTAATAGGACTCTTAAAGCGGCAAAGAGATACATCACTGCATATTATAGAAGTCGGTTAAAAACAAAGTCCTCTGCCGCGTCTGTCTGTTCGCGATAAAGTCAATTACTGCTGCATCGATTTTCATTGTGTTTTCACCAATGGATAGAGTAGTTCTCGAGGTAGGTTTTAATATGTAATTATTTTTCAAGCAAGCGAAGCCGCGGGCATCAGCTAGTGTATTAGATTGTATAGTTTCGCTTAGAGGTTTTTCTATTTCACCCTTTTTAATAAGGATGAAGTCTCATCAAATGACTTCTTCTGCTCTGAGCGGATCGGAAGGGAGTGTCAGACTCTTATTGGCTAAACCCATGCGTTTCAATCTTAATGCCCTTTGCGTAACAGAATCGTAGTGACACTTTCGAGCAAATTTCCCAGCCTGAGTGTCGTTGAATTGATGCCAAAGCGGCGAAAAGAAACATGAATTACAGGCAGAAGTTTTGCTTCGAGGCTTTTCACTCTCCTAGTGATTTAAACTTATCACCATTATTTGCCTAACCTTGTCCCAAATATGTTGAGATCGGCTTTCACTGCAACCTTCAGCTGAATACCAGTTTTTCGGGACTTCCACCAATTCCTAGAGTATTACAGGCGTTTCGCTGCATGTACATGTATATTGTCGAAAACAGAGGGCACTGTTTAATATTATTCCTCCACTCCAATCGAAATGAAAACACAACGAATTTGAATTTCATGTTAATTAAATGTTTTAAACATAATTTTATTCAATGGCTCCTGAGAAACATCAGGTGTTTGCTGTCGCAAACTCATTTACAAGTCTTTTTCGAATTCGAATTTCATTCAGAGTCTGTTTCAAGTTTCTCTACATTAGCTATTCGGGAACACGTTTGTTAATCAAATGTTTGAGTGGGCAAGAAAGCTTTTATTTGATTTTAAAGGTGATTTTAATGTAGATTTGAGTGTTAAATGTGGCTGTAAGTCGGTCCTGGCTGTAATTTGATTTATCTCTTCGTAGCTTTTTCAACTACGATAATGATGTGTCCCCTACAAAAAATACTGTCGCTAACACAAATTAGTCTAGGACTAAACGATATCCGAACTATTGAAACCCATGTTTTCACTTCAAACACGGAAATAGAAACACGAAGCCGTCCTAAATCGATTCATCAACATTTCTTACTTATATAAAAACGAAATATAGTTTATTCTTTGGGTCTCTACGAAGGGATATTGGGAAAAGGTCAACGACCCCTATTACTAAGCCAAATAATACCTACATATCCGGCTTATGTATTTTTAGGATAAATTCAAACCATATTCAATCTTATAGATTTCATTTTAATATAGCTTTAGGCATACCGCAATAATATTAATAAATTGGTCAGAAAAATCTGTATCGGCATTCAATATAATTTGTAAGCAGACCACGCTGCCCTGGCCACATAGAATATAATGCCAGCGCGGCCATTTGCTACAATCGCAGGAAATTAGAGGGAAATAAACTTTATTACCAAATCGAATCACGGGTAAACATGTATTGTTTTGACGTTAAATTGACTGGAAATAGACACGATGAACATGGGCGCTCAATGATACTTACACGGAAAGGAAATTGCAATATTATCACAGAGTTTCATATTAAATTTATCATGTGTATGACTGACTTGACATGAGGAGCTCGTGGCTAAATAATAACAGCCGCACAGGTCGATCATTAAGGTTAAGCAACGCTTGCCGAGGTTGGTCTGTGGATGGGTGACCATCTTATCATACCGAGTTTCCTCCGTGCTTCGGAAAGCACGTTTAGCTGTTGGTCCCGGCTATCATTTGGAGATCGTTGGCAGTCGTTACGGATAGTCAGAGGCCAGAAAATCTGACACCAGTCTTACCAAAGAGTATCGTGTTACCCAGTTAATGGGTTGTGGAGGTCTGGTAGGCAGCCGCTCCACGTAAAATACTGGTATTCAGCTGAATTCGGTTTGACTGGAAGCCGACCCCAATATAGTTGGGAAAAGCCTAGGCAGATGATGATGTGTATGACTGACAGCTGACTTGATACCGCTGAGCGTGAGGTTTTTAGTTTGACATCTAGCTCAGCTAAAGGTCATGTAAGCTTTTGCCCGCGACTTCGTACGCGCATTTCCCGTTATCTAGTTCCCATAAAAATTAGGAAAATCCTCTGTTAGTTTAAATTTGCCATGTAGGTTCCTTGGGGGTTTGCGGAATTTGTTCGAAAGAGTTTCCGCGGCCCTGGAACGCAAAGGGCATTAGGAGGAACACGTATGGGTTTAAGTCAGTAGGAGTCTGACACTCCCTCCTGCTTTACTCAAAGCGGGAGGAGTCATTTGATGATTGTCCATCCTTAAAAAAAAAACATGCCAAATTTGCCATGTAGGTTCCTTGGGGGTTTGCGGAATTTGTGCGAAAGAGTTACCGCGGCCCTGGAACGCAAAGGGCATTATGAGAAACACGTAAGGGTTTTAGTCAGTAGGAGACTGACACTCCCTAAAGCGGGAGGAGTCATTTGATGATTTTCCATTCTTAAAAAAACACATGCCAAATTTCAGCTTTTAACGACCCGTAGGCTGTGTGTTGTGTCAGTAACTCAGTAACGAAAAAGTTTTTTTTTTCATTGATTTCTCAGTAGAAGTTCGGAAACTGTATTGATGGAAATAAGCTAGCCCCCTTTTACATGATACTTAATTATGGGGTGATTAGTAATTAAGTGGGTTCCTGGAAATGGATTTTATTAGAGTTGTTTATAACCAAATGTGAATTCCAAATTTGCCACGTCATATTCGTTGCGAATTAGCTCTAGTGCAATGCATTTCAAGGAATGCTCTTATTAACTGCCAGATTGTTTGACTAGTAAAATAAGTTTACATTTATCAACTTTGAGGAACACAGTAATGATGTAGGTAACGTTTTTATAGCAGACTATACTAATGTTATACACAAAGAAATACATATAAACAACTAGCTTCTGCCAGCGGCTTCGCCCGCGTGATCCCTAGGGAACATATTCCCGGGATGAAAAGTAGCTTATGTGCTATTCCAGACTATAATCTATCTTTGTTCTAAATTTCATTAAGATCCGTTAAGCCGTTCTGGCGTGATTGAGTAACGAACAACCAAACTATCACATTTATAATATTACTCGTTTGGTGTAAAGCGAAATTATAACCATCTTCCCCTCGACATTATAATTATTAAAGGATATTGTAAACTGTCGTAAGCCGTCTTCCGAAGCTACTCGCTAGCCTCTAGGCGCCAAGCTAGCCGCCTGCCTGTGCGTTCGCGACCTTATACAAAAATAATCCTTATAGCATGATTCAGTATTCACTCGCGATGGCTTATTATTAGCGTATTTCGTAAGGAGAAAATTTCCGTCACACATGATTTCTGTGTAGTTTTCACCATTAAGGTTGCACACGCGACGGAAGCTTAAAAAATGGAGTAACTTCTCCCGTTTTCCCAACATTTCCCTTCACTGCTCTGCTCCTATTGATTGTAGCGTGATGAAAAGTATACTATAACCTGCTCAGGAGTATGAATAATAATTGTACCAAGTTTCATTAAAATCCGTCGAGTAGTTTTTGTTTCTATAACGGTTATACAGACAGACAGACAGACAGACCGACAGACAGACAGACAAAAATTGTACTGATTGCATTTTTGGCATCAGTATCGATCCCTAATTACCCCTGATAGTTATTTTGGAAATATATTTCATGTACAGAATTGACCTCTCTACAGATTTATTATAAGTATAGATAGATATATATAGATAGATAGATAGAAGATAGATGTCCTCAAATATTACGATTTATTTAAATGACAAAGAAGAATTCAGACAGCGTATTAAAATTGCAAATAATTTAAATATACTTTTGTTATTTCAGGATAATGATGTTCAATTATTGGGTATTACATTTGGTCCACTGAGCGACGTCGGGTTTGAAGTAATGTTGTACGTATTACCTTGTTATGCTCTTTCAAGCGCGGTTCTCGTATTTCCCGGGTCACATTTATTTAAATAAATAAAAGAAGAAGTAAAGAGGATTGACATACGGCGGTGTAGATGGATGTAAGAGTCTTTTGGGGCAGTCATCAATGGAAGTCCTATTGCTGAGCAGAGGGCCAATCCTACTAATTTTCAAGTATCGCATTTCACTCGGAATCTGTTAAAAATGCATTAAAATTAAGGCTTCTTCTGCTGCCTGCCCATAAACGCCGAGTGAGGCAGCGGAGCGACATTGACACTTTGTGCTGCCTCACTCCGCGTCAATAGACAGGCAGCCTAAGGGCGGGTTGTATCAAACGGTTAACGTAACATACGTACGTCAAAAAGTAACAATTACGAAAGATTTTTAACCTTCGTTAAATAAGAAGCGTTGTTTTAAAAATTCTGTTATTTAAAATTCCTGCACATCCCAATAGCTAAGTTATTGACACGGGTCCTACCTAAATAGCTTTTTATGCATTCCACCACTTATTCGTGTCATCAGAAGAATTGGTATTGAGGAATTCAAAAGAAAGGACATTGTTCATCGCCCATACATCGTTCGCCTAAGAACCAACAGAGACGTGAATTTACTATCTGTGTTTTAAATAATGCATATGTTCGACTGAAACTAAATTAAAATCACGGACACTTTTCAGAATTGTAAAATATCCAAAATGATTTCGGATTTTGAGGTTATAAAACATACCAAACAATAGAAACATACCAAATGGACTAAGATCCCAGAGCTGCCAGACTTTTTATCTCACCAAAAAATGGTGTAGAGTAGTGTTAATATGTTCTTCTAACATACGAAAGCGTGGTAACTTAGGTCGACGGCCGATTCCCTGATATCAGGTGCAAAATACATTACATAAATCAAAGTGTCAACTGTCATTTCATCGACTGTCAGTGTCAATAGTGTTCGTGTCATACAGCGCTTTAATCGCTTTATTCTTTTTGTAGGTAACTAAAAATCTTACAGCGCTGAGACCGCTTTGTTTCATTTTAAAATAATGGCGCCGGGTTATAAAACCCAAGTGAGTTACTTTTTAAAATGGTTTCGTAATTAAAAAGTGTCCGTTCTATTCTAATCATTAAAATGTAATTTAAAAAAAAAACTAGGAATAATGGTAAAGGTTTCGCATGTGTTGATTCATAGGCCACTTTTTACCATGTCCTTTCACAATATTGTTCTATTTGACGCAACTAAAGTAACGTTAACCAGTGCTCAGACCATCTGTTAACGTAAACGTTATATTTTACGTGCGTTTTTGAATTAACGATAGTTAGCACCATTTTTAACGTTTACGTATGCGTTAAGTGAACGTGAAACCACCCGCCCTTAGACAGTTTGCGACTGACATGCGAATGCGGACGTTGTAAAATAATTGGTAGATTTGTATTGGCCCTCAGATGATTACCTATGTAACTTCATATGGTGTACAATGTCTAACCGTAATTGTGTAGTTCTGAACATTCCACCCACGCGGTTGTTTGACCAAGCTTAGCTGTGCAATGAATTAAGATTTAAGGTCAATTTCATAATTATTGACTTTCTTTTTGTTAACCGTTAAAAAATACTTAATTACCTACTACTAACATGAACAAACGTTTTCATTAGTGTATAGTAGACTGATGCTCACCCGCGTGTATGTCGGTTATCAAGACTAAAATTAATCATGAAATTTTGATCCCGTTTCCGCAACCTATTTCAGGAATAAAAAGTAGCCTATATATTATTCCAGGCTATAATCTATCCCTGTGCCAAATTTCAGCCAGATCCTTTCATCCGTTATAGCCTGATTAAAACTAAACAAACATCCAAACTATGCTTATTAGCTAAACAGTAGGCTCGACAGTGCGGGGGTTGGCGATTGCATCAAGCGAAGCGAGGCACTTGAATTTTATTCTCGCGTCCGTATTTTTTTTGCGACTATTCTTAATCTGACGACACGGTTGGCGCAGTGGTTGAGCGATTGGCTGCTGCGCAGCATGTCGCGGGTTCGATTCCCGCACGGAACAAATATTTGTACGACCTACATGTATTTGTTCTGAGTCTGGGTGTTTTTCTATCTATAATATGTAGGTATTTACAAAAAAAAAATGTATATAAGTAGTTTATCAGCCATCTCGTTACCATAACACAAGCATCAGGTTGCTTAGCTTGGGACTATATGGCGTTGTGTGAAATGTCCAAGGATATTATATTATTATTATTTATTTATTTTTTAAATTTCATCAATAAGCGCCCACTTTTCCCTTAGAGTTCACAAGAGTAGTAAGTAGTGGCTGGAATACCGTCTTTGTTTAGTGCATAGAGCACAGAAGTCGCTACTGTGGCCACTGCTAGAACCGGCTAAGCCACAACTTTTAAAATGATTTGCGTTCTTCCTGTTTTTTATAGTCAGCTTTCAGTCTAACTGGATGAGGCTGAATTTAACATGAAACGTTTGTCTATCTAGTTTCCACAATCAGTTACTGGGTTACATGGTACTGTGGCGCTCATGTGTCCTTGGTTTGTGATACAGAACACATATTTTCTGGGTTAACTTGATTTGTATTGACCACGCATAAAACTTTGGAACGGTGAATTAAAAAGTATAGCTTAGGTTTTTGAAATCGGAAGAATATGGAATTTGGATTGTTTGTGAGACGGATCTTGTATTAGTTTGAATTTGGGCGGAGCTCTCACAATATAATGGTTATTTAAAAGCGAATTATTCTTTATTTTCCCGTAAACCACTAGCTACTCCACAGTACTTACTCCTTGGTAAGACAGGAGTCTGAGTTTCCTACTCCTGACTTTTCGTAACAACTGCCAGGGATTTACAAACATACAGCTTAAGAGTGGAATTTCCTGCTGGAGTCGCTATTTCCTGAAAGCTGCCATTTTATTATGGGGATATTTATAATATTAAGAGAAAAGAGATTCCTTTTAGGACTTTATGCTCAATCGTCGACTACATCATTGCTTTCCATCAGGTGATCTTGTGGTCATATGCGAGCCTCTTAATATTAAAAAGGAAAGGTTCCGTAGCGTTCCATACTATTATCTATAAAAACGGCAAAAAAATCACGATTGTTGTATGGGAGCCCCCCTAAATATCTGTTTTATTTAAATCAAATTATTTATTTTTAAAGTGAATATATACCTGTTGTCTACATGAATCAATATTAAACAAAAACGAGCAAAATATTTTAGGACAGTGGCAACAGAAATACATCATCTGTGAAAAGGTGAACTGTCTTACTATCAAGGTTCATGAGATACAGCCTGGTGACAGACGGACGAACAGCGGAGTCTTGGTAATAGGGTCCCGTTTTACCCTTTGAATACGGAACCCTAAAAACTATGATAGCACAAGTCTTGACTGTTACTGCGTAGGCACGAATGCTATTATTAACTGTAGTGTGTGTCTTATTGTTTGTACTTACGCTCTCTATAAACTTCCTAGATAAATTAATACATAGCTGCATAGCCATAACTTGATTCCTAGGATCTTTTTAACTTGTATTTTCTAAGTTTTTCTGCAAATTAACTATCTTCAATGCTTTGTTTACATTTCTTGTATTATGTCAGTTAGACAAGCCTAGTTTTCTTTTTAATTCTATTCTGAAGTTAGCTAGGAGTTTTAGGTCGCATATGAAATTGTTATCAGACCTTCTTAAAGTCCATTTTACTTTTCCATCAAATTCTAGAAACACTTCTCATATCAAATTCAAAATAACAGCGAGCCTTCATCTGAGAGCCGTCGTAAAAAAATGGTCAGTCTACGTTTGGAGCTGAGATCAGCACAAGTCGGGAAAAGTTTCTTAAGAGTAGGCTGAGAGGACAGTTTACCTCCTTGGAACCAGAGAAGTCGGCCTCTCTCTTTTATTAAGAGTAAACTTAGAGGACAGTTCTAAGTTTACCTCCTCGGATCCTGATAAGTCGGCCTCTCTCCTTGCCGCATTTAAAAGGACACCTTGATGCCTGGGCTGAACGAGCCTGGGATGAAGACGTTTCTCGGCCCATCCTCTCCAGCCCTCTGAAGAGTGACGACCCTCCAGTCCTCCGGTTCTTCAACGGACCCTCCAGTCCTCCGGTTCTTCAACGAAGACTTCATTTCCATCTCACGTCCACTCATCCTTTTCATTCATCAGCCGAAGTTGTGTAATCATTAAATCTTAATACTATTTATTTGTCCTTTTCCCTTTTAGCACGCATTCCCCTCCTAGGTGGGTGAGTGCTATACACTCACATTTCACAGGCTCCCCCTGTAAAATGTAACGTTACATAACATCTGTAGTTTTTGCCGGGTGTAATGATTTGAAGCTCTGTGGGTTAGTGAAATGAAATGTGATCGGACTGGGAAGGAGTTCTAGGCTTCGTGAAATGAAAGCGGATATCGAGAGATCAATTAAAGGCAATTGGATTAAGCTATTTATACGGTTGCTGGGTTTTGGTCCTTATACATACTTACATAAATACGAGTGACAGGTTTCGTCTTGTTCACTGGTTTTTTAGAATATCATACCTTGATTGTATGTAAATTCCTTGTACAAAGGCAAGTTTCTTGTTTTAGTACATTCTTACTGTCTGGGACATTTTAAAACTTTTACTGATTATCGCCAATCTAGGTTAGCGGTCGGTGTCATATCCACGAAGGAATTTCTCTCGATACGACAAAGTATATCGCAGCCAGTCGCAGCGCACTTGCCTCAAAACTAATACCTACCTACTTTATTTAGGCTACTTTTAATCCCGGAAATAATGCCATACGGTTTCTGTGAAATCGGCCATTGGAATGAACCCGGGGGAAAAGCTAGAGCGAGATAAAATGTGAACGGTCTACTAATAAGGAGTTGTAGACTTTGCGGAACGAAGGCGGATAAAGAGAGATCAATTAAAGGGAATTGGGTTTAGCTATTTATACGGTCGTTGAGTTTTGCTCCGGCTAGTAACTTAGACTTATTTGTTTTGTACGTGTGTTCTGTTACAACTAAACCTTTAATACATTATGAAAGCTAACTTGGCTGTAATCGTACGAGTACTTTTGTGTCGAGAATTTCTTTTCAACAGGACTGCTATATCCAAAGCTATATCACTATGCAAGAGCTCCGGAACACAAAGGGCAAAGAAGGAACATGGATGGGTTTTAGTCTGTAAAAGTTTAACACTCCCTTACGCTCCGCCCAGAGGGGGAGAAGTTACTTATTTGATTATTTACCATCCGAAAAAAAAAGGGTTACAAAATTTCGAAGGAGTCACCGCGGCTCTGGAACGCAAAGGGCATTAGGACAAACACGGATGGGTTTTAGTCAGTAAGTCAGTAAGAGTCTGACACAAGTAGGAGTCATGAGACGATTTCCCGTTCTTAAATAAAAACAGGACTGATCGTCATGTGGTATGTGTATTTGTGGTTTAACTTCAACTGTTTCTTGTAAATATAAAAGCCATGATTTTTGTAACTAAGCGAACATTTTAAGAATATTACTAGTGGCTCTAAAACTGCTTATCAATCGATGTCCGAGATCAGACGTCCAATTCTACTAATTTTGAAGCAACGTTCACATTCGCTTGTCAGTCGCAAACCGTCAAAAATGTATGAAAATTGAGGTTTTTTGACAAATTCCGACAGAGACGCGAATGTGCGAAGGCTTCTTACAAATAAGTAAAATTGGCCCTTTATTAAATACGGTGATTAAAAACTCCCCTCTTCAGCATTCTTCTGAAGACCTTTATCCCAGACATCGCTGTTTGAGAAGTGATATGCTATTGGATAGTAATATTATCAGAGCTGAAATTAAGAGCGTATTTCACCAATGAAATTGAACGCGATCAAGCTGCGTGCAAGAGTTCTCAGTGTCAATATTCCATAGAAAATAACGACACTGACAGCCCGTAAACGTGTTGTATATGCTGATCGCGTTCAGTTTCAGACTGATGAAATCCGCCCTTAATATACAAGTAGTTATAGAAGAAGAAAACACGTTACACCAACCCCAAATAAATTGGGCTAATGACAAGATGGAGATGAAATTAGAATCCAACGGGGTACTAAATATTTTATCTTGGTTATTGTAAACTAGATTACGACCTTGTGGCTAGTGTTGTTACAGTAATCACCTCAACGAGATTACCTCTGTCAAAGCAATCCAATTAGGTTTCAGCCAACAATATGAGAGTTAATTGCTTTTGTCTTTAGCGCAGTTGAGAAGACTGATTGGTTACTTAACAGTATTAAAGACTGTTTGGAACGATCTTGATATTAACGTCTTAATACAAGCGTCACATTGAAATAAAAAAACTAATTTAATTAAAATAATTTAAATGTTTGGGTTGATTTTTATGGTTTAGCAACCCTTGCCAAAGTTGGTCTGTGGATGGGTGACCATCATAACATACCGAGTTTTCTCCGTGCCTCGGAAAGCTCGTTAAGCCGTTGGGCCCAGCTGTCATATGTAGATCTTTGGCAGTCGTTACGGATTGTCAGAAGCTTGACTGACTCCAGTCTTGCCAAGGAGTACCGTGTGACCCAGTAAATGAGATGTGGCGGTCTGGTAGGCAGCCACTCCACGTAAAATACTGTATTCAGCTAAATCCGGTTTGACTGGAAGCTGACCCCAATATAGTTGGGAAAAGGCTAGGCAGATGATGATGTTCAAGCGAGATAAAAACTACCTTCAATCCAAGTTATACATTATGTGTGAGCCAAACATAGGCATAGATTTAATTTTCACAACCTTCGGGTCATCCTTTCACTGTTCTGCACTTTGGGTATCGAGTACCAAACAATCCTTGGAAGTTTCGCAATTTTCAATTCTAATATTTCGTGATGCGCTAACTTTCGACCTAGATCTTGTCTGGGAAAGCCATTAATCACGTCTATATTACAATGCGAGAAGGTGCCTGGTACTCTGACCCAGACAGAAAGTGTTACAATCTTGATGTCTGCATAATGAATGAACATAAATACAGGATGGCCAACTTAACGCCGCCACAAGGGCCAACGTTGCCGTTGCTTTGTTGTTGTTGTTTGTTATGCAAAGGCAATTGCATTTACTTCAGTTATTTTAAAGTTGTAATTTGTCAGACGAACGTAAATGTTCGTTTTTCGATCAACTATATTATAGGTAACGAATCTATTGCCCTCAAAATTACGATGTTTAACGAATAACAACTTATAGCTTCTGCATAATATATTATATACCAGATTACATAGCAGATTATACACCCATCCCTTAATCACCAATAAGTCAATACCTCTATTTACAAAAGCTCCATAGTAGAGCTTAATAAAGGCTTTCACTCAGAAGAGAGATTATCGGCCTAATCTATACGCTCGACGGAAAAGGTAGAGTCGACTAAGATAGAAATTAATTAACGTTTTGTTACTCATTGACCTAGAAATGGATTAGCTAATAATCATCTGCACGCTTCGTTTACTTTGTTTTTGGAGTGAGATCCTTAAGCTTATGATGTAGAGGAGCTCATGACTAAATAATAACAGCCGCACAGGTCGATCTTCAAGGTTAAGCAACGCTTGCCGAGGTTGGTCTGTGGATGGGTGACCATCTTAACATACCGAGTTTCCTCCGTGCCTCAAAAATCACGTTGATCTGTTGGTCCCGGCTGTCATTTGGAGATCTAAACCAGTCTTGCCAAGGAGTACCGTATAACCCCGTCAATGGTTTATGAAGGTCTGGTAGGCTGCCGCTTCACGTAAAATACTGGTATTCAGCTGAATCCGGTTTGACTGGAAGCCGACCCCAATATAGTTGGGAAAAGGCCAGGCAGATGATGCTTACGCTTATGGTGTACGTATCTACTAGATTGGACTCTATTTTGTAAAACTTGACATTCAAAAGTGCTGGCTCTCAGCCTAATTTGAATAAATTACTTTTGAAATTTGAATTTTGAGGCCCAGAAAGAGTTGGCGAGCTTGTACGAGTAACATGAGGGCAAGTTCAAGGCGACTTGTGAGACCATAACGCAAAGCTGGCCTTTGTCTAGTAGCGGCATAAAAACAAAATACACTTAAGTACACTTTTCTCTAACCGATTATGAATGGGTGACTTTCCTCGAGCCGTAATGTTGAGCTCCTAAAAATGTTGGTACATTATCTAATAATCCGATGTCTCTGAGGTAACTCTTTCAGTCATGGTTTAAACCTAGTATTAATCCCAGTTCTAAAGTTAAATCGTGCTTTGTAATGAGACGGTAAGGGTCTAAGGCACATGTGTAATGTATTTCTGTGCCAACAGCACTCTTATAGAGCATACATACCTCTACAAATAAAGGTATTCTGTTCATTTTCCACTGGCCAGCCGACTGGCTATGAAAAAGAATAAATTGAATTTGTCAGCAGATTGCTATCCAGCTACTCGTTAAACTTAATTAAACGAAATCTCGCAGTAAGCACTAACGATCCAGATTATTGTATAGTCTGGTTTTTTGCTATCTTGTTGACCTCATCTCTATGAAAATTGCTTTCAAACAACAAAGACGAAATTAAATATGATTGAATGTCTGGAATTCATAAAAGGGACCATTACCGTTTGAGATTTTTTTCGGTGTATTTTCTTAGAAACCGCTTCCATTTGTGCCTAAACAAACACATATAATAATATAGTTATAAGAATGTACGGGTGGAAACACCATCTATTCTATTAGTTGATATTGAGGACACAGATGAATTGGACACAAAATACAGACTCTGGGCGGCTATTAAGAAATTACAGTTTTACACAACTGGAATAAACTGGAATAATTTTACCCAACAATACTTTGACCGAGCCGGGAATCAAAACCAGCCGGTCTATTCTGTTAAAACATTGACGTGAAACTCGGGTGAAGGGTATGAGAAGTGACCTATAATTCTACTCTAAACCTATGGATTGACAGCTCACTTCACTTATGTATTCATGGTGGCATGTTACAGAAGATAACTGCTGGATCTCATGTAGAGTATTAAAAAAATTAACTCCAAAAACTCTCCCATTCATTATAAGGACACAAAATCCATTGAATTTAATAAAAATGTTCATTATAATATTACGAATGGCTATTAAATTCTGAAGTACCTACGGTATGCCAACAATAAGTCCCTCAATTGATGCATCGGAATGAATGCACAATCAAATGTGGGTCGCAGACACAATGATGGTTCAGAGCCAGGAAAGGTTTTGTTTGGATGTGGTAAGGCCGGATCGATTTTTCTCTTTGAATTTTCTAGAGATATTGAGAAGATCTGTCATGAATTTATTGAAGTGGTGAGGTCTTTGTTGGTTTCATGCGAGCTGGTATTACCTTAAAGTTTATTAATTTGTACTTCTTCTTATTCAACCAAAAGCTTTGTAAATTTATCCAATATTGCATGTAACTTGTCCCGTTCTCGCACCTCCTTCGTCTATTTCAACTGCCAATATTAAATTATAAATGTCACATTAAAACACTGTCTTCAAAGTAAATAACAACTTCAAAACACTTTAGTTTTGGCTATGTTTATGTAGCTACATTTTGGCAAAAGGCTTTAAGTAGTCTTTAGTTAGTTTAGGAAAAAGACTACTATAATATTTTGTTCTAATGTCATTTTGGTGGTGACTACCGTCGGAGGTGGGTTGTTTGTTTTCTTTATTGATAAATAATAAAGATAAAACTAAAACCCATCTACCTCCACTGTATATTTGTCGGCGTCAGCGACAGCTGAGCGATAGCGCCATCATCTTTTGGGTTCGGTGGTATCAGGATCATTGTAGAATAAAACACTGAATACAGTACTAAGCTCTCTTTATTAACTGTGGCTGAGTGCTAGTACTTTACAAATAGACAGTCCCCCAAAAACGCCCGCCCGTTACCACATCCTAGTGTTTTAGCTAGGGAGAAGACGTGGCCAACAAACTCCATAGCAACACATCTGTCTTTTGAGTTAGAAGAACTCGCATTTACAACATTATTAAAGAAGTCTGTTTAATTTAATTAAAATAGGTGAACCGACAGTTTCGTTTGGGTCGAGTGTCCTAGTCGGTGTCTCGAGCAAAAGTGACCTCGCCAAAGTCCCCACTCTCCAATTTATACGTCTCTGTCCACGTGCCGCCATTACAACTGTCAACTGACGTCACGGCGTTTACCACTACCCACTACTACAATACTCAAATCAGCAACTAATTATTAAATGATTTCTTTATCCACGACACGGCCAGAACTGACAATCACACGTCCTCGTGTGGAGGTGATAATATGGTACCTGTAACCAACGAAAACACAACTTAATAGTTGACTGCTGGCTCGGCCTACCTGACCAAGATCAAGATCATAAAATCATCAATTAAGAATTATAACTATACTGGTCCGGTCAAACGACCCTTCAGTTTTAATCTTCTGGTCCGGTCTCACGACCCTTCAGAATTATAACTACTGGTCCGGTCAAACGACCCTTCAGTTTTAATCTTCTGGTCCGGTCTCACGACCCTTCAGAATTATAACTACTGGTCCGGTCCTACGACCCTTCAGAGTTATAACTACTGGTCCGGTCAAACGACCCTTCAGTTTTAATCTTCTGGTCCGGTCTCACGACCCTTCAGAATTATAACTACTGGTCTGGTCCTACGACCCTTCAGAGTTATAACTACTGGTCCGGTCAAACGACCCTTCAGTTTTAAACTTCTGGTCCGGTCTCACGACCCTTCAGAATTATAACTACTGGTCCGGTCCTACGACCCTTCAGAGTTATAATCTCCTGGTCCGGTTATAACTAACCCTTCAGGATTATTACTGCTTGGTCCGGTCAAACCCTTCAAGCTCTTTTAATTCTTTTTTTCTTTTGTTTTCCTCCTTTTTTTTCTCATCAGTATTAAAACTGGAGACGATTGTGCTAGACTGGAATATCCCTTTAGCCAGTGCTAGACCGGATATCGGTCCCTATAGCCAAACATGCTAGACCGGATTGCAATCCCTTTAGCTGAGTCATATTATTGGACCGGATTTTCCCTTCAATGACTCTTTCCTACATTTTTTGTTATGTTAATTCTCTCATTTTTTGTCCTACATTTTTGTTATGTTACTTCTCTCATTTTTTTGTCCTACATTTTTTTTCACTTTTTTTTTCCTGTTTTTTTTTTTATTCTTTTTAAACATTGCCCCAGCCCAGGAATCTATCCTGCATCGGGAGCGCGCTCACAAACACCCAAACTCACCCGCACTAACACTATCTATTTTGTTTTTTTTTTTTTTTTCTGTTCGGGTCAAGCCCAACTTTCTGCGCCAACCGTCTCGTGTCTTTCAATTTTAACTATTTCCGAATTTGCTAGTCTGGACTGAACTTGTCCCTGTAGCTTATAAAATCAATTGTTGGAGTTCATTTTTTTATTCTATGTATCAAAGTACTTGTCACAGCGTTAATTGGTTTAGGATTTAAAACCCTTCCGATGATGTATTACATTTTCTACTCAGTTACGACTCAGTGCGGCCAAATAGCCATGATATGTTCTCTATTGATCAGTGGAGGTACTCTCCTAATCGTCTTCTACGTTAAACTTGTTAGAAACACTACTGAGAGGAATCTTTGGTATGTGATCGTGGGCATACTTATACGTTATTTTACTATTTATGGATTTCAAAAGATAGCGACCGATATCAACTAATTCTAAAATTCTATCGACTCTCACTAACGGACTTTAGCATCCACATCGCTACACCAATAATAACGGTCTCGCAATTTTCCGAATTCTAAAAAGAAAAAAATAATAATAATCGAAAAGCTCTACAAATAAGACCATTTTCTTTTTTTAACGCACCGTGTTGCGAGCTCTACTCTACCGATTGCGTTTCGCGACGATTTGCCACCCTTAAACTCTACAGCAATTCTCTACTAACTCTTATTACGTGGAGCTATTCTTTATCTCCACTCTACTGACAAGTCAGTCATTCAGTCAGGCTTCTGACAGTTCTAAAGCGGCTGTAAACTCTAATTGAACTAAATGCCACGTATCACTCCATCGAACAAATAAAACAACAGGTCATCTTATTTCCAGTCGACAGCCATCTCATAGATCAGCAAAACAATTGATACACTCGCACTTCCTCATGGGAATGCCGAGTAAACACTCTTTATTACACTACCTAGAGCTACCGTAACGAAACCCTGATCTAGACTCTCCCGTCTATGCCATCCAGAGCCGCCGGATACCTTGGTACAGTCACCGACCCACAGAACTCAGAACCTGTCACACAAACTAAATTGTTGCCAACTAAACATCTACTTCATAACTTCACAACGTTAATGATACTTGGCATCGGGTATCTTCTCGACAAAGAGATTTTAAAATATGCCGACCGGTAATCTATGCACATCGGTGCTTACGAAAACAAGAACAACTTGCCTGCTAATTTTTGCGTCCTACGTTCCTGTGAAGAAGCTACGTTCACGAATTACTCTTCGTTATTCTAAGAACATTGCGGTCACTGAATCAATCTTATTTTAATCTCACTAGGCTCGTTTTACCTTACATACCTAGTAGGCAACCCAGTAGTGGAAAATGAAAAGTCTATTTAGAAATTATGAAAGCGTTGAGTTATTATCTGTACCAGTCAATCAATGTCAATAAAATCAAGTTACTGTTCATAATCGCTTACTATTGAATTTGCTAACTGTTATTATGCAAGGAAAACTGTCGTTAACACGTTAACATAAACGCCTAGGTCTAATTTTTCACTAAAATTGAAAAAAATCTAAGTCGAAACAAAACATGACCTTGTGGCAATCTTGCCTTACGATATCGGATTCAGAATTTCGCACTGAATATCATTTTGAAACTATTACCACCAATGGGAAACTGTAATTGCTATAGCTTCGTACTGAGTATATCAAAATTACCTAGCAATATCAATCTAACCACTGAAATGATTCAAAGATCTTTAAAGCTTTGAAAATCACAATTAAAATTAAATGGCAGCGGCTCACCGGGCACTTCAGTCGGCCTTGAACGCTTCCAACTCCACAGATGTTGACATGATGTACAGCTACTGCAGCCTTCAAACTGCTTGCGGACCTTCGATCCGTCACACTTAGAACTGCTCTGAAGTTGTAATTTCTCAGCAGCAATAGCTGCATGCAAACTTCTAGCGCCATGTGCTGGCTTCATCCAAGGTGATAGGATATCTGAAAACTGAAAAACACCACGAGAGTACAAGTCCAATCCAAGCTTTGGCAGGAGTATAGGCTTCAGATAAGCGTAGCAGCCACACTATCCAAATTAATTAAAATCTGAAACTAATCAGAACACTGGCACTAGCAAGAAAGTTTATGTCCAATAGTGGACAACCGCCCCTAAGATGACCCACTGACCCAAAGTTGGGCTATACATGGTTGTGATGAATGAAAATATTGCATTTACAATCATAATTTTTAAATTGAACTGTTAGGTTGGTACGGTCCTGTAACTGTATCGCTCTAACGTCCAACAATAGCTCTGAACTGGTACTGGACTACATTACACAACCAGCGATAGCAGAATAATATTACCGCTTCATCAGCGTTATTTAAAACGCCTTTCTACCGATTATTAACGCTTAACTAGCAACACTTAAGCTATAGCGCCTGAACTATTACTTCACTAAATCGATAGCGAACGTGAAAATAATAGCCACACTTTAGTATAGAGAAACAAAGCGATGAATCAATTAGCTAAAATGGATTATGGCTAATCATGAGACCATAGCCCTTTGTAGTCTGTCTCCACAGCATAAAATGTTCCTAGTGAACAATTTTTTTAATTATTTTTTTTTTTTAAACAAAATAGAAAAATGTTAACGAACGAGCACATCAGTTTCACAGCAATAACAAAATGAAAATGACTCACCAGATTAACGTGAAGATCCTCACACACATTATCACACTTCCCCATGACCTGGCCAGCTGTTTTGAAGTTGCTTGCCTCCGTTCCGAACTAGTTTTTCATTGTTCAGGTTGATGAGGGTAGCCGCATAAAACCCGACGAGTAGGAATTTGACCTTGGAATGCATCTTTAATTGGCCACACGTTGAACTCTGATAGGTTATCTATCATAGGCATGTAGGCACGATGCTCTTCAGAGCCCGCACAACACTCGAGTCCTCGACGAAACATAGCACCGCGGTGACGCACAATGACCGCGCGTCGATCTTAGGTTTATTGGATCGATTTTCACGGCACACATCGAGTTTTAGGCGTCTGGATAATCACACGTGTTTCGAACACGAACCACAATTTTCACTATAACTGTCACTACGTATTTTGCATTTGAAAAGGAACCCGTCACGTAAGTATTTCACTAACATTGCCACGAATCTTCATGTGGGCCACTTGAGTTGCATCACACTTCTGATGTCGGCGTCAGCGACAGCTGAGCGATAGCGCCATCATCTTTTGGGTTCGGTGGTATCAGGATCATTGTAGAATAAAACACTGAATACAGTACTAAGCTCTCTTTATTAACTGTGGCTGAGTGCTAGTACTTTACAAATAGACAGTCCCCCAAAAACGCCCGCCCGTTACCACATCCTAGTGTTTTAGCTAGGGAGAAGACGTGGCCAACAAACTCCATAGCAACACATCTGTCTTTTGAGTTAGAAGAACTCGCATTTACAACATTATTAAAGAAGTCTGTTTAATTTAATTAAAATAGGTGAACCGACAGTTTCGTTTGGGTCGAGTGTCCTAGTCGGTGTCTCGAGCAAAAGTGACCTCGCCAAAGTCCCCACTCTCCAATTTATACGTCTCTGTCCACGTGCCGCCATTACAACTGTCAACTGACGTCACGGCGTTTACCACTACCCACTACTACAATACTCAAATCAGCAACTAATTATTAAATGATTTCTTTATCCACGACATATTTTTTTTTTTGTGGTTGTGATATGCTGTTATTTTATTTTCGTCGAGATTGAAATTGTATCCTTGACTATTGTTGTGAAAATATGAACATTAATTTTCAAAGAACATTATAAACTGCATGTTTACGATTTCCGTTTCTAACTACATCTTTACAGTCATCATTTAATTGGTCATATTATGAATTACGAGTGCAAAATGTCTTAAATGAGGCGAGATATGTACGTTAATAAAGTTCCTCTTCGTCGTGTATGCGTCGTTGTTTTTCTCAAAGTGATCACTCTTTTCTTGAGTAGCCTACTGACTATAGTATGTTATGTTCTAATGCTTGCTAATAGCGGATAGTCTACGCTATTGTACAGTCAACCTCTAAAGTGCTTAATTAATGGTAAAGCATTTTCTTTACAATTACTGTTGTTTGTAGAACGCCAAAGTAACATTTCATCGGCGTAAGCAGTGGTTGTGAAGTCAGAATGACAACGTGTCATTTTAGTAGTTCCTGTCAAGAAAGGAAATTTTTACTTTATTGACAACCGTTATCGTTGATCGAATTTCACCCTTTCTAAAGCCGATATTTTCAACCTTTAAATTTTCTGGGAGGCAAAGGTGAAGGAAAGAAATTGACTATAAATCAACATCTCCCTGCCCTTATCCCATGTTACTTGGGGTAGGTGCAACACGGTTTTTTTTTTACGGGTTTGCTATTGACTCTAGTCTAGGTCAGAGATGATTTTTGTCACTGTGCCTTAAACTATTTATAACTCCCTTTTATTTCATATCGCTGCTCAGGCACTGCACCCATTTTTTTATTTTTACTTTTTATGGGCACGCGTACCGCACTATCTCACCGGATGGTAAGCGACGATGTGCTTGAAGATGGAGCACGCTTGCCTATAAGTAACCTATTCACTCTTGTCTTAAAGACTCCCGGTTGTATCTATCAGGAAACACAGACTCCGGCAGGGAATTCCTCTCCTTCTTTGTATATAAATGTGGATATCCATCCACATTTATGTTCATTACTCTTTTAGTTAAATGCGTTTCATCCCTCCTCTTCATATTATAAAGCGTTCCCTTTTTTCTACGAAGAAATCGACTATAAATACTACAATAAACACAGTTTACTATCACCCTTTGGGAGCTCTTCGTACTCAATGTATCTTCATGCTATTGTTAATAGTATTGACATTTGCAGTATTGATCTTCCACATAAGCACCCCGTGGGATTCCGATCTTGATATTACGGCATCAGAGGATTGATGCCGAGAGCTCTTCGGCTTGCATATAGGCTTCGATACTTTGGTTTAATCTGGGTTGTTTGTTTAATTAAATGTAGGCATAGTTAAGTTATGTTGTTGAGGCCTAGGGGATGTGTTGTTGTCAAGAAAAAATGAATAATTAAAGAAGATGATAAAGATTCAATTAAAGTGAACTCTGTCTCCCATTTCTGATGGGTTTGATTTCGAGTAATTCCTAGTCCATGCAGCTGAATGCCAGAGAAATGTACCTAGCGACTCGTTTTCTGTCCTCCCTTTTATTTCTGGAAAATTGCAATAAACAGCCGATCAGGGTGATGATTTGTTTTATTTTTTTTTGCCAAAATCTTCTTCCTGACTACATAGACCTTACATTTATCTCGTGAAACCTCAGTCTACAATAATCTTGGACCTCAAGGAACACCGGCGAAATTGTTATGTAGTGTAGGGATCTATTATCTGAAGCTATCAACTCGCCCGCTTCGCAGAACAATATTGTGTACAGTTTGCAAGCAGTAACAAACAGGGATTGTGTCCCAAGTTGCTTCATTTAAACGCATTATGTTTTGAAAGCAATTTGCTGCTTTGGACAGAATTGTTAACAAAATCCTCTTGCAAATCTCTTAATGTTCACATGTTGGGGAGACTTGATACAAACTTTTATTTTATGAGCGAATGCGGTTATCAAAATGCGAAAACATTAGGGATTGATCTAGTAATATTTTGACAATGGTTTTGACGTTTTGACAATCGCTTTCGCCAGGCAATCGCTGAAAACATTTCAGTTGTATAGAGGCTTGCGGTGGTTGGGTATAAAAGGTCGAAATGATGAAAATGCATAGAATACTTGATGACCAGTGTGCCAATTCTACTAATTTTCTCATTCGCATCTTGTGTTTTCATGTCATTGACATGTGAATGCGAAATTTGTTTAAAAATGAGTAAAATAGGCCCTCACGTTAAGGGAGATAACACTGTAGTGTCGCCCAATTTCCTTTGGTTTCACTGGTTTTCTGACTTTATGTCTTCTGACCATACATAACGTCCGATTTATGCAAAATTATTATTTTATCGTATTTTCGGCAAGAATTAAGGCGCGAACCCACCGCGGTATGGATGCGTTACGGTGGGTTTCCGCCTTTATGCAAATATATTGTTTTTCCATAGAGCTGATTGTATTGAAAAACAAAACACAATACTATATATACACACTTATACTCTGTTTATTATAACATTAGAAAAAAGAGGCTCGCAGAAGCAGGAGTACGAAACCTTTTATTTCAAGTTGAGTTCAAACAATTTTCATAAATAATGTGAGCTTTTTGTAACAATGTATGGCATGCATATAATAAAGCATTTACTATCGATCTACTCGTCACAAGGCTTGAATAGGTACATGAAATGAAACAATTTTTAGTAACAATCAGTTTATTAAAAAACAACTATCACAATGGCATGACGTTCATTATTGTTTTCACAAACTTCACAAAACAAATATAATAATTTAGAATGTCAGAGGATTAAAAAAATACACTACCAACAGTAAAAACATTTTCTAGAGACAAAAGCGTAAATTGAGAATTTATGAATTTTATTATTCTGTTATTCATCATCCTCTGATGATGATGATGATGATGAAGTTTCACCAACGTTAATAATGAACCTTTCTACAACATTATCCATTATACCATCAAGTTGGCAAAACCTTTCCTCTTCTTTAATTGTATGAGCAATGCAAGATTGCCATTTCTCTGCAGTAATATTTATTAGTGCTTGAGGGAGCAACCGCTTCACTTCCTTTAATTTAAAAGTTTTGTTGTTTTGGGCTACATACCCCTTCATTTGAGCCCAAACTAATTCTATTGGGTTGAGCTCACAGTGGTAAGGTGGGAGGCGCAATACTAATATATCTTTTTCTTTAGCCATCTCATCTACAGCAAACTTTTGGTACAAATGTCGTACTTGTTTAACTTTTTCTAATAAAGTGGCCCTTAAGTCTTTTTCATCAAAATGAATATTTTTGGTTTTAAGCCACTCCTGAATATCTGCCTTTCGTGTGGCTGTAGTTGGCAACTTCTCCACTTTCCTCGAATGATATGGCGCATTATCCATAACAATAACAGCATCACTTTCAATTTTTGTTAGTATTAATTTGAACCACTTTTCAAAATTGTGTGCATCCATTTCAGAATGGTAGTCTCCATCACCCTTTTTGGCTTCAAATATTAATTCGCCATCCATTAAAAACCCATCTGTTGATCCTGTGAAATAAAATAAAAGGAAATGAATTTATTCTGTACTGGTGTACTGGTGAAAGAGAATTGGCTTCCAGTCTCACATGCCATTATTTATTTTGTTTGTATTAGCTGTAAGTCATCCATAGTGATAAATAAAAAAATAAAAAAATACATTTAAATCATGTCTTACCAATATGGCCAATGATAAGCCGTTTTCCTTTTCCAGTTGGGTTCTTTAAACCAGTAGATAAACCTGCCCGGTGTGCTTCCTTTGAAGACTTTATAGTACTATCTTGCCATACCTTGCTTTTGGTGTGTCCTGTACGTATAAAAAAGTTATAGATGTTAATACAATATTACATCGACTTATGTTCAACTAAAAATACTAATTCACTGTATCAATGTAACATAAAGGAGGTTTACGAATTTATGTAAAGGCAAGCATGCCCCCACACTAAGATTTGTCTTGTATTGTGGGAGCGTTTTACAAACACACATTATCACACACACAAACAGCCATATCCGGAACAACTATCTTCGACTTCGTGCAAAATGACTTAAAAATATTAGCAGAACTGTACCTTCATTTAGCCAAGTCTCATCTAAATAATATATTTTTTTCCCTTCGTTCCTTAATCTCTTAATTTCATGGAGATATTTCACCCTCCATAATACAATCTCTTGTTTATCAATTAGGGCACTTTTTCTACTTCTTTTAATGTAAGTAAATTTTAATTTGTTTTTTATTAATTTGTATAAAGTGCTTCTTTTAAAATCAGGTAGAGACTCATCGCTATTAACAGCTTCCAGAATCTTGTTCAACGTTGGTAACTCATTATCAAAGAAAAAAGAATGAATTTTTCTTCGTATTCCACTAAATGTAATATCATCATACTCTTCGAATTTTGAATGTTTCTGTTGGCGAGGAGGGGGTGATTGCAGGCGACCTTCTTTATTATACTCTTTGAGTATATTATAGACTGTTGCACGAGATATGCCTACAAAATAAGATTAGTAATGTATATTTATTATCTCACAATGCAAAAAAATAGATGGATGGATTGTGTGAGGAGTGAATATGAAAGAAAAGGGGGTAAATGATAGTGAGACAAGTGACAGGACGAAGTGGAATAAAAAAAAACGTGTTGCGCCGACCCCAAGTAACTTAGGATAAAGGCAGGAAGATGATGATGATGATGATGGTACCTTTCTAGTAATTTAAATCCTTACCTGCAATTTCTGCAGTTTTTTTAACTAACTGCGTTTTATAAGCAGCAGCACCTTCGGGCAAGGACTCCTTAACATCTTTGTAAATATTAATCACTGTTCTTTTTTCTGTAGAACGAAGCGGTGTTTGTTTAATTCTACTTTTCTTGGGAGACAATATTTTATCCTCATGGTCAACGTTGGGGCCACGTCTTTTTCGCTGTTGACATTGATCAGCGCTACCAGCAGTTTCAGAGTGTGCATGTTGCGCTTGCATGCCACTCGGGCCTGCATCGGGATCCATAGTTCCACAAAACGTACCAGTTTGTACAAACAACACAAAACTAACAATTAAAAAGATAACAAAACAAATAGGTAACAAAAGAAAAACAGTAACAACTAACAACAAAATCACGAAAATTCAGCAATAACAACGAGAAAAGGCGAAGCATTCACAAGTATTCACAAGCGACAACACAATTGACAACTGCAGAAAATTTACGCAAATTGACGGATGGTTGATAGCATAAACCGACAAAATAAACAAAACACGTGCTTCCATAACTTATGAAGGGAATACGTAACATTTTAGATTTGGTAGAATTATAGTGACGTAAAAAACGTTCCCGGTCTGTCCACCTCTGCTTCTTTTAGATTTTAAACATCAACACGACAATATAGAATGTTAAATCTAAACAATATTAAATAAAAGCCTTGTAATTTCAGAAGGTAGATAGGTTAATTAAGTACAATTAAGTGTGATAGCTATTATATAAATTGATTATAATAAACTCCACATCAATCTTGACTGTAATAAAGTTTGTTGTAATTTTATTGCAAAGTGTGCACCTAAAAGAGCCTTTTTTAACTTCTGTCTAATGCTATAGTAAATGGACTATAGGTATGTGAGTGAAAATCACCGGTCGCTATTCAGTCTACAACTTGGCACGGCCACATGAATGAATGAGCAATTACAATTAATTATTGCCAACAAAACTGCCGTGTCCTATAGCATTTATTGTTAATGTATATGTGCGCAGATTGCCAATTACATGTCTTCCGTTCATAGTTCAATCTTTTAATTTCGTTCATTCGTTCCTGTTCCCTGTAGGGTCACAATTGTAATGATTAATGATGTATTGGAAGAACAGTATGGCAGTTGGATTATTGTTTGACAGAATTAATATTAATTGATTGGATTAAAGATGTATGATTGTGACTATGTCCAGTTTTAATTTGTTGTCAAGACGTAGTTTTTATATACTCGACTGTAGCAAAACTTGAAGGATGGGTAATGTTTTTAATAAACGAGATAATTTTAAATTTCGTTTATGAGCATGATGGATTAAATTAGTGCTGCAGCAGCAATCTACGAAGCATCAGGGAGTAAAATAAAATAGGGACTATAAGACTTCGCGCACAAACGTTTTCCATGGGTCCAGGGCATGGTTCTGGACACCCTAGACTTAGAATTTTTCGTCGGCTTTTTTCTCATTTCTTTATTTTTTTCAAGGGATTTTTTACTTTAGACTGCTCATAATCGTTATTCTGACCTAACCCAATGAGATTTTCAATAAAAAGATAATTAATTAACTACTTTCACTAAAAAGAGCAATCCTTGAAAAAAATGAGAAAAGAACCGACGAAAAAATCCAACACTGGGGTGTCCAGAATTATGCCCTGGACCCATGGAAATCGTTTGTGCGTCGATGTCAGATACACGCGGTATTTAGGTTAAGATTTACTGATCGAAACATCAAGATTTTTATGCCATGTCTATGTTGAACAATAACTTACTTATGTAGTGTTGTAGGGGAGCTACTCGGAATCATCATCTACCTGTCTAGTACCCAGTAACTGTTTAACACGTTACTTTTTGGCAAGACTGGAGTCAAATTTACTGACTTCTGACAATCCATAACGATTGCCAAATATCTACAATTGACAGCCGGGACCAACGGTTTGTTAAGATGGAAACTCGGTATGTTAAGAGGGTCATCCACAAACCAACCTTGGCAAGCGTTGCTTAACCTTATACACTGACACAAGTGGCTGTTATTATTTAATTAAATAAATAATAAAAGCCACATCTGTTATTATTTAATATTCGGAATAAAGGTTTGAAATATATGTGAGCAATGACCATTCTAATATCTATTGTGTACTTTAGAAGACACAGACAGACATGTAAGAAATTTTGCTTTTAATACAATTTATTACATGAACAGACTGTGTTTGTGCAAGTTTAAATACGAAACAATATTAAACTCGAAATTTAGTACCCGAGAGACCTCATTCAAAGATGGCAGATTTACTGAAACGCATCTGAAACAAGGTCCTTTGGAGCTTTACATAAATAAAATACAATGTTTGGTGCGAGCTAAAGAGATCATTGAACACAGTCGATTGGGTGTCTCAACCAAATGCATTTGGATTGTTAAATTGAAACTTACTGCTGACCTTTGCGATCATTGAGGATCATTACGGGTAGTCAGAAAGCTCGAAATTCTAACAAGCCTTTTCAGTTTATCGTGAACAAATTTGTTGAACAATTTTCAAACTAGGTTTGTCAACACCTACTCATCCGGTTAGCTTCAAGTCTAACCGGATGAATTACACGATATCTCTTTTGTCGAATCCACTTTGACCAGTCGTACGACTGGTCTTAATTTTTAGAGTTCCGTACCCAAAGGGTAACTAACGGAACCCGATCACTAAACCTTCGCTGGCCATCCATCAATTCGTCCGACCACCCGACCGTCGGTCTGTCTCTTAGCGGACTTTCTCCCAAGAACCGTTAAAGGTAGACATTTAATTTTTACAGAGTGTGTATAACTATTGCAACTATAACCCACAAACAATAAAAATTAAATTAGAATTTCCTTTTTTTTTAGGGATGGGAAATCATCCAATGACTCCTCCCGCTCTGGGTGTAGCGGGAGGGAGTGTCAGACTTCTACTGACTAAAACCCATCCATGATCCTTCACTGCCCTTTGTGTTCCGGAGCCACGGTATCTCTTTCGAATAGTCCCGCAACTCCGGCAGGCGTCGGCCCTTTCGGGCCCCTCTGTGTGGTCCGGGACCCTACATGTGAGAGTTTGACTCGCACTAGGCCGGCTTTAACCAACGTAAAAATCTAGCGTTCAACGCCTAAATGGCAGCCAGAAGCAACTGCTTAACATGCTTTCAGACGCCCCGAAGAATATTGGTATTTAATGAATGATCACCATTCCACCGACCGACCCCGCTGAGCAATGCACCTCCAAGATTGACTCATGGCTGTTGTTATTTAGCCTCGATCTCCGCCTGTAGAAGTCAGAAAACATTTTTATTCAATTACATTACAACTAGCTGACCCGTGCAACGTCTTCTCCGTAACATTTCATTACTGCTCCGCTCCTATTGGTCTTAGCGTGATGATATATAGCCTATAGCCTTTTTTTATGGATGGGAAATCATCCAATGACTCCTCCCGCTCTAGGTGTAGCGGGAGGGAGTGTCAGACTTCTACTGACTAAAACCCATCCATGTTCCTTCATTGCCCTTTGTGTTCCGGAGCCACGGTGTCTCTTGCGAATAATCCCGCAACTCCGGCAGGCGTCGGCCCTTTCGGGCCCCTCTGTGTGCTGACTCTCTTTGAGGCGCGCGTGGAACACTAACGCGCCGTCGACACAGCCTGTCGTCACTAGACGGACGGACGGCGAGCCACCCATAGCTCGCCGTCCACAGGCCCGCGCCTACGGTAGCCGGAGGTCACCAGGTGGTGGCCCCCGACGCCCGCGGCGTCCACCACGGCGGCTGGGACAAAAGGGTCTCCTCTCCCTCCCCGCCACCTCCTTCGCTAGCATGACTGCTTCGCAGAAGGAGGCAACGGCGTCCCATTCCATCTCGCTCCGGACCATGGCTTGGACCAGGGCCGGAAGCAAGAGGTCGCCGCCGATTGCCGCTTCGAGGACACGGCGGTGGGGCACCGCAAAAAAACCCAAGCGGGGCACACCTGCACAGTGTTCTCCACCGTGTCCTCCGGACGATCCCCGCAGTGGTGACACCCGGGCGTTTCCTCCAGCCTGATTGATTCGGTGCAAGAACCTCCCGAAACAAGTAGCCTTCGTCGATAAATGGGCTATCTAACACTGAAAGAATTTTTCAAATCGGACCAGTAGTTCCTGAGATTAGCGCGTTCAACCAACCAAACAAACAAACAAACTCTTCTGCTTTATACTATTAAGTATAGATTACAGGTTGGGCTAAAGTCAACTCCAACATAGTTGGGTAAAGGCTAGGCAGATTATGATTAGCGACCGGGAAAATGTACCAAAACAAACAAGTGGATTGAAGATTGAACAAAGTACCTACTCCATTATCGTGATCTAATTAAAACTTATCACGAAGTTCATTACCGCCTTAATGAACTGTCCTTAACTTCGTATTTTATCCTCAAGTGTAAATGTCACCGGAAAATAGCAGGCATCGTAAGATTGTAAAATATTGCGTGAAACTGTAAACTATTTTTTCTAAATAAGACACGGATGTATTGTAAACTATTGAATTTGGATGGGATATTTAATATATATATTTTATTATATAATATATATTAAAAGGTTGACTGGTAGAGAATGCCTATGGCATTAAGTCCATCTCTGTACATTTGTGTGCGTAAAGTGTTAAATAAATAAATAAATAAATATATTTACATATCTTTTATTTTACATATTTTTTCATAACATATAAATTATAATCTAATCAAGATTACAATCTTACGGAGTCTGCCTTTTCCGGTGACATTATATTAGTAAACATCGTCTTATTAGGTGTAAACAAAGTTGAAGAGTTTTTTCCATCTACTTGATATTGCTCTCATCATTATGAACACCCTTTACTATGGAACCAAAACCCAAGTCGTGAAAAATAATAATATGTTCAATATACTACGCGTACTCTCTGCTTGCGTCTGTGTAATTCCGAATGCTTACAACCTTAATCTTTTCAAAGTTAGAGTGAACAGGCTACTTCTGGGTAAGCTCGCTCCATCGTAGACTTTGTCTCTGTCATCTCTGACCTAGACTAGAGTGAAGAGCAAAGCCATTTCAAGAAAAAAAATAAAAAAAAACAATGTGCATAATGTGTGTGTGTATGCATGTTTAGCTGTAAGTTTTCGTAAAACTGTAAATTAAAATAACATTAATAAATAATTAATGTACGGACGAGTCGATTTTTTCGCGTTTTCTAGGGTGGTGACGGTGGTGTGGGTCAATTTTGACCGACAGTAGAAATATTTATTTATTTATTTAATATTTTACGCGCACACATGTACAGAGGCGGACTTAATGCCATAGGAATTTTCCACCAGTCAACCTTTGGGTAATGCAGAGAATAATAGTGGTAGGTGCAATATAAAGTTAAACAGAAACCAGAAACACGATTATTAGTAAAATTTAGTCTAAGTCTGTCGCCATAACAACAATGTTAACAGCATTGTTGTGTTCCGGCAATTAGAGATATGATAGCCAGTTCCTCTATGTAAGAGGAACTGGCAATCATCACTTTCCATCAGGTGAGATTTGGGCCAAGAGTTCCCCGTTTTGAATAAAAAAAAATAAAAAATTAATACAAAGATAAATAAATACATATAAACTATACATACAATAACATACTATAACATAATATAGGTACTCAAATTAATAAACTAATTACACGATTATACTTGAACAGTTTATGCAAACAAAAATTAGCGCTGTGCTGCTGTGGCATACAAATATTTGTTCCGTAAAGGAATCGGACCCGCGACATGCAACGCAGCAGTCAATCGCTCAGCCTTTGCGCCGTGCCGCCCGACTCTACCTTCTTGTTACATAAAACAGTCGTAATATTAAATTAATCACTGTCATAATACTTCATTAATCAAGATCAATTTACTATCAAAATCTAATTATACCTTATCAAGTGTTTTTCCTTCTCAAGTTCATTAGTAGGTATCATTTAATTTCTACACTGTATGGTAGTCGATATTGACAATTGACGATATTGATTGACTGTTATCCCGAGTTTCGTGAAGTTTAAACAATGAGGGATATTTTTTGTTTATTTTTAATTCTGGGACTTCGTGGTAAGATTTTTTTTTTGCATTTATTGTAGACGATATTTTTCGTCGTATTTTGGTCGAGCAAGTGCCTTAGAGAAGAAAATGGAAAAAAAAATATAAACAAGATTTATTACAAATGGTCCTTAATGTATATGGCGGACCTGATTAAGTCCATGAGAATTCACTGAATGGGGAAAAAATGACGATTTGGCTTGGGGTGAGCTTATGCCCAGCATTAAACGTATTTCGACTGAAATGGTGTACACAATAAAGAGCATTCGATTCTACTCGTTAGACCACAATTTTATTTATGTTTTTTTTTGTATTTGTTTTTTTTTTTCTTCTTCCACAATTTTATTTTCTTTTGCAGTTGGCCAGTGTCTGTCTGCTACTAGTGGAGGGATTCCATCACAAGATATTCGAAACAACTTCGCCACAAGACACAGTGAGACAGAGCCATACGAATATTATGATGATGATGATGGTGATATTGGTACCATCTGTTATACAGAAGAAAATCACTGCACGGCTTTGTACGATTTATCCGATTTTCCTAATCTCATGATGAATTATTAATTACTCCAACCGGGGATTGTCCTTGGGAATACTTTCACAGTGCATACAGGGATAATCGCCGGTTGGTGCCCCATTACATTTGAAATTTCTAACGGGGCCTCTGCGAGTTGGTTTCGGCCCCTCGTACGCCTACCAAAGGACCGGGTCTCCAGAGACCCGAGAAAGAAAACAAAAAGATTTATTTATTTTACATGTGGTGTTTTACAGGTACTGCGTTTATTCTGTAACACACACAGAGTGTTACAGAATACCTGTAAAGGGGTCTGTACTCAACATTAAAAAAAAAAAACTTTTAGGATAGGATCATCAGTAAAATCGCGGAACCTAACGATACTACAAAGAATAATGTAATATCTTTAATTTCAGAAGTTGGTGTTAAATAACAAATAAACAAAAACACCGACTTCCGAAATTAAATATATATTATTCCTTGTTGTGGTTTGTTTGGAAGTGGGTTTTAGACGCTCGCGCTGGTCTATTCTGTAAATATCTGACCATGAAAACTTAGCTCTTTTGTTTTATTTTTAGGAATAATAACCCTAAACCAATATGCGTTTATAAAAAGAAAATGGGATTAACCAACTTTTTTGGTATGTGTACAATAAGGTTACATGAATGTCTTCTTAAGCATCAAAAGAAATCAAAAGATCTGCCAGCTTCTCAAGAGGGTACGTATTTTTTTTATATAAGTACTTTTAAGGATACTTAAAACTGAAGCACAGTAGTATTTCTAACCCATTAAAAAAAAAAGGTTCCTAAAACGACCCTTTATGCTTGTACATAAATATTAAAAAGTTAAAAAACAATCATTCAATTTAAATTAGAAAGACGACCATCAAGTCAAAAAAGTACCTACTAGAAAAGAAAAACAAATAAAAATTCGCTTTTTCATTTTTCAGAAGAAATATACTACAACGGAAAATCATTCGACTGCCGGTACTATGGCGCACATTTTAAATCTGAAAGACAAGCAATCATCTGGTACTTCAAACTTGGTGGGCTTGATGCTGAAACTGAAAATATTACGCAACCGTTTGAAAATGTTATTTGACTTCATACCATTTGAAATATATACTATGTAATATAGTTTCATTTATATACTTTAGCTCTTAGCTCACTCTTTTCATTGGAAGGTATAAACTACTAAAGGTCAGGTGATTTTTTGAGTGTCCTCACGTATGACAGCCGTGAAGTTGTCATCGCGTCCCCGAGCAAAACGCAGCGCTAGCCGTATTTTGTGCAGTTCTTTGGAGCTTTATACTCTTTATCAAAAAGAAATATAAACTTATAAAAATACATTAAATTTGTACATAATTTTGGCTTCAAAATGGTAGATTTTTATTTTTTATTACTAAGTGTAATGTTTAAGTAATCTCCTCACACGAAACTACAGAAATGAGAATAATTACTGAAAACATGCATCTTCTCGAAAAATAACGATTATCTTGATTTTGTACTTACACTAATGGATAGGCAATTTAATTATGAACATTTCTGTAGAAATATTTTATTGAATCGACCATAATTAGATTTTATATCGATTTTATTCAACATTCTGAGCGTTTTCGCTATTGTATCTCTTGCGCTGTTATTGAGGGAAAAAATGCTCAAGGTTATTTGGTCAGGGTACGGCCTTAACCGGACTTGCCTAAGGCTGATATTATTATAATTAAAGCATCCAGCACTAACTGAAAGTCCGCTACTATGACTTTCGATTTTATACTCTTTATGCTTCGTTAAATTCGTACATGGATGTCATAGCGTTTGGATATATTTTTAATAATTTGAATGCACAAAGTATTTGTGACGTTTTATAACATTAAAAATTATTATTTTATTGTATCTTTATTTCATTTACTCCCCACTTTTTAGGGTTTCGTACAATAAAAAAATACCCTTATAGTGTGACTCTGTTCGTCTGTCACAGCTGAATATAGCAAGAACTACTAATGCTATCAACTTGAAATTTTGAAAAGTTTTAATTGACGTTTGCTCATCTATTTTGAACTACAAAAGAAATTAAAATGCATATCTTTTTTGCAACAGCTACAGAAAGGGTGTCTTAAAAATTCAAAGTAGGGCGGGTTACTGGGGAAAGAAAAAGTGGGGGTAGTGTGGGGGGAGTGTATCGTACGAAATAGTGCTATTTTCACACGCTCAAACATTTTTTTTAGGCCGTTTAGTTCCTCCATATCTCCGAAGTTTACATTATGACAAATCTGAAATTATAATATGTGATAGAAGTTAATGTAAAGACTACAAGTAAAATAAAACGATGTTTCTAAATACCAAACTTCTTCAGAAAACTTCAACAAAATTACATTAGTTCAACTATCGGTCTAGAGATGGCGCTGATCTAAAACTGTAACATACACCGCAGTTTTAAAATTTTCTCACTAATATAGGCCTCGCCAATGAAAATTTAAAAATATTTCACGTGTTATAATGATAGTATGGAAACCTCGGTGCGCGAGTCCGAGTCGCTCTTGACCGTTTTTTTTACTTCTACTTATTTATACGACTACATCGTTGTATTACTGTGACTTGACTGCTTCGGGAGATTTTATTTGTGGGTGTCACTAAAAATTTACCACATTCCTAGTGTGTCCCCTCGTGTTTATTTCTTTAGCAAACTCTGTAGCTTACCTAATGCCCCTTTGTATTTTCATATAATTATGACGTGTCTGTGCCCTCGTTGATCTTGAAACCGCAAGACCGTTGAAAGCAAAGAAAGAAAACTAATTTATTTGGAAAACACGGATTCACACAATGTAGATACTATTAAAGAATATTAAACTTAATTTTAAAAACAATAACATTGTGTGCCCCGCGTTGCGCCAAACACGTGGTGCCAAAGTTTAGCAAAATGCCGGACAACTAGGTGCTGCTGCTGCCTGACGCTGGTTTTTAACTGCATCCTACGTTTTGTAGGGTATTAAATATACAGGTAATAGGCTAGTTTTCATCATCCACAAATTACAAAACTATTTAGTCCGTCAGTCAAAGTATTGAAAAATAATGGACACGTATGTTTTGTTTTTGTAAATCAATGAATATTGACAGAGAGTGGGGGCTCGTGACGTCACGACCCGCTAAAAATTATGCCAGGGCGTGACGTATTGAGAATTTTAAAAGCGTCGTAACTTCGTCAATTTTGGTTCCCGTAACAAAAGGAGAAATACGGGTCGAATATTTTTTGATAATCTTACTGATGGACAAATTAGTTTTTTTCAGGACACAAGCCTATTATATAAAATGCTTAAGTGTAATAAACGATACATAAATATAGTTGTGATAGAGAATGAATAAAAAAGACAAAAGAAAATAATTGAAACAAGGCAAACAAAAAATGTCTTCAAATAAACAAAACGCTGCTGCTGGGTTCCATTCCAAGGACGGGCAAGTGGGAATATTTCAGTAATGTTGTTCAAAATTAGTTCAAAAGACTTACCGCGGCCCTATAACGCAAAGGGCATTTAGAGCACACGAGTGAGTTTTAGACAGTAAGGCTGACACTCCTGTCCGTTCTGGATAGAGCGAAAGGGAGTGTCATAATTTTAGAGTTTTAGAGTAATTTGATGATTCCCCGAAAAAAAAAAAAAATGATGTGCCTGCTTGATGGCATTATAATCGTAATTGTGATTACATGGTGCGTCATGTAATAGGATTACCTACATGGTTTAAACATTTAAACTACATAGCTACTAACTAGCAATATATATATGTCGTGGATAGATGGAGCCATGGTGCAACAAGCAGCGCCATCTAACAATTATTTTGTGAACTAATATGGTTACCGGAAGCGCACGCACGCCCCACCGCTTGGACACGATCGTCGGTAGAGGGGATGCAGCGAGGACTGGAGAAGGGATCTAGAGTTGCGACAGTCAATCTCGGGCAGTCTTGGCAGACGCTCAGTACCAACGCACGTGCCTTGTTTCTTGATGTAAGGTAATTTTTCCAAATTAAATTATCTTTCGTTCGAGTACCCACGACAGTGCCCAAACCCACGTCAAGTTATGTCGGATCGTAAAGAAGACCCGATGCTTTGCAGCTCAGCCACCCAAGACGCGACATATATATATTTTTTACTTTTGATAGGCTCCTCCCGCTCTGGGCAAAGCAGGAAGGAGTGTCAGACTCTTACTGACTAAAACCCATCCATGTTCTTCATAGTGCCCTTTGCGTTCCAGGGTCGCCGTGACTCTTTCGAATAAATTCCGCAACCTGGCAGGCACTACGGGCGAGCGGGCCCCGTCTACTATGCTGACATCTCTTGGAGGCGCGCATGGAACACAACGCGCTGTCGACCCGGGCCCAGTTCTGATTGAATGGCGAGCTGCCAAACGCTCGCGATTCGCAGGCCCGCGGCTACGGTGGCCGGGAATCACCCTACGACACCCGATGCCCGGGGCGTCTTCTTCTGTTGCGGCGGCCGGGGCGTGAGGCTTCCCTCTCTCTCATGCGTTCGGCTTCCTCTTTTGATAGCATTATTTCTTCTCAAAAAGAGGTGACCGTTTCCCATGCTTCTTCGCTCCGGACCATGGATTGAACCAGGGACGGACGCGAGAGGTCACCGCTGCCAATCGCCTCGACAATGTCTGACGTGGTATTTTGAGGAAATTACCACACAGATTTGAGTGAACCTGTCCAGACAGTGCAAGCATTTGCCAATTAACGTGTAGCTCAAACTTAGAACTTTAAGGAGCTCATCTCTGTTTAAGGTTACTCTGCTGCCCTCTCCCGGGCCCCTAACTGGGCCCAGAGGCAGCGGACTTCGGGATGTCCGTCGCCTTTTTATTGGGACAAGCCCGCCACACATTCCCAACCACTGCAACTCCTATAAGCTAGAATCGACAGTGGCGACCACCAGAATAACGCCGAGTTAATGAAACCCGACGATTCCCGGAGAAACGATTCAACTGTCTTGGATCCCGCAAAGAACTTAATCAGAAGAGTACAGCGGAGGAGTAGGAAAAATAATCCGTCGCCTCCCATTTATCCGGACCCGAGTTAGCGGCGCATGGTGTTCCCGAGCGCCCCTCTTTGACATCGCTCAAACACCACCCTCCCCCCCGCTGACCCAAGGTGGCCAGCAGAGGCAGGCCAGCCGTGGATTACGGAAGTCACATAAGTTTCCACGATCCCCGGCGTAGGTGGGAGATGGAAAGCCGGAGTGGTTTTAGTCAGTAAGAGCCTGACACAGACTACTCCGCCCCGCACCAGGCTCCGCACCAGGGCGGATGACATCCACGAGGATATATCCCACCGTAAATAAGGGCTTCCAACGTTGTGTCAGTTATTGTTGTTACCACCATGTAAATTACTGGTATTCAACTGAAGCCAGTTTGACTGAAAGCCGACCCCAACATAATATTGTTGAGTAAATGCTAGTCAGATGACTATGAAAATGTCGCATTAAGCAGATTAGATTCAATTTTACTTCATCGTTACTTCATTAACTTCCACTAATTATCTTCTTTCTCGTTCACTTCTCGTCGATAACTTAAACGTTCATTAGATGTGGTAAAGTGTTGACAATGACTCTCAAAAATAGTGTTTTTTTTTCTTTTTGTTTCTTGATTGTGGTCGTTTTGTGTGAATTTAACGGTAAGAATGTTTTCAATTCACCTGTTGTTAAAACAAAAAAATAATCACACAAAAAACTCAAGCTATGAGTTTCTAATGTACATATTTTATACAACTACAATATAGGCAAATATGATATAGAAATATTTTATCGTTAACCGACTCCTTCAAAAAGGAGGAGGTTCTATGTTCGGGTGTATGTACCTAAGTATACTTTTTATTTTTAAGTGGACCGATTTTAAAATTTCATCGTGTATTTGAAAACCTATACTCCTGAGGTGGTCCCATTGTCACCATGAAAATCGAGGAAACACTAAAATTGTTTTTCGAGCAATTTTGAAATTATTTCAAAGGCGAACGGCAAAATTCGTACAGCAAACTTTTTTTGTTGTTTGGTTATAGAATTTGTACCACTTATTATGGCAAGTCAGCCATTTATTTTCATGTGCGTAAACAACTTCTAGAACATGGGATTAATTAATACTATCAATTAAAAGATTTCAATAATTATACCAAACAAAACAGCAAACTAAACGCAGACGTTTTTCGAAGTCGCCATAAGTAAAATATCACATACTTCGGAATGACAATTAATTATTTAGAAATAGATTTAATAGTAAAACCCATAATTGTCGCATAAAATCATAATAGTAAACGATGTAGGTAATGATTGGAATGAATTCATCAATATTTTTTTTTGTTCTGGCAATTATTTATTGACCGGTAAAGAAAACTCGGTCTCTGTCTCTGTCTATAGTGTTCATCAGAACTTCATTATTATCAAACTGTTTCTGTCCGCTACTAGGCAATAGGTATCTCCTAATGCACCCCTCCCTCCCTCTGAGTTGGTGCGATCCTCATCTCAATCTACCTACTTAATAGTAAGTAAAACACAACAACGATGACGCCATGTAATCTAGAACATTTATTTTATCATAATAACAATTTTAATGTACCTACCTGTAATTACAACTACACTAGTACATAACCTCAAAAATAAAACTGGGTATAGCTTTTATGTCCCAAGTTCTAGAAATCTAAGATTTTAAATAGGGCTTTTCTATCGTATGAACTACCTATTAAAACAAACAAGATCCCAAAACTCGAAAATTTGCTAGCTGTACGAAACTCCCATACAAGCCTGCCGTTCGCCTTTCTAACGTAATTCAGATGTTTGTGCCACACTATCATCTCATGTTGCTGATCTGATGAAGGAAAGTATAGCACGGATTTCTGAAATCGCACTGATTATTGTTTACTTTGTTATGAACTGGTGTACAGTTCATAACATAACATCACGCCGGTACACAGTGAATGGGTACGCAGTCGCAGGTACCTACCACTAAAAAGTGAAAATTAAAATTAAAAATTTTTACAAAAAAAAACACCCGACTTCTAAGAAAATAACACTACAAAGTAGAAAATATCTTTAATTCCGTCAGTCAGTGTCAAAAAACGAAAAAATATCCTTAAACACTGACTTCCGAAATCAAAGTTATTTTATATTTTGCAGTGTTTTGTTTTTGGAAGTCGGTTGTATTTTTTATACAGTATTGCTGTCCCCCTCTTCCGCCGTCTCGAATATTAAAGTATAAAAATATATGAAATGTTTCAGTAAGTCAAATCCGGCCGCCTCCACCAAGGCCTGATAAGAAGAAAAAAGCAGAAACAGTGAAAGATACGGGAGAAGTAGATTCGAAAGAACCAGATATTATTAAATCGCTGGATGAGTTCATGCAAATCCCGCCAATGCCTTTTTATACCGTCTCAGTCCCATTAATATTCGAAGGAGTGGATTATGATCTCTTAAAAAACCTGAGTTCAAAAGTTTATAATGATTATTATGATTGTCATTACTGGTGGACAAAATGCATCAGAGACATGTATGTATTTTTTTTTTAAGAACTCTTAAGTTTATTACTAAGTTTAAAAATACGAATAATTTTTCTACATTTTTAATTCCTACTAATATTATAAATGCGAAAGTTTGTGAGTATGTATGGATGTTTGTTTGTTACTCTTTCACGCAAATACTACGGAACCGATTACGATGAAATTTGGTACGTAGGTAGCTGAAGACCCAGATTAACACATACACTACTTTTTATCCCGGAGTTTCCGAGTGATAGGGATTTACACGAGAATAACGAGAATTTATACGCGGGTGAAGTTGCGGGCAGCCTCTATGATAAAAATATATTATAATAGGTAAAAAGAGTTTCCCACTGCTATCAGAGGTTAGAGATCCAGTAAAAGAGATATCTCCTAACAATGCGAGCCGTGTTTAGAAGTACCTTAAACAAATCATAAATCATATTTATATTCAAGTAGAACCACATGTAACTCTTACACGTCAATATTTTTTGGACATATTATTCTAGATGAGGCCGATGTTTCCTAGCTGGCTACCCTGAGAAGAAACACCGAAACAAACTCAGGGGTCATAGTCCGACCGTTTAAGACCAATTTATTAATATAGTTTTATTATACAGGGTGGCCAATTCATATGTATAAAACTTTCCATTACGATATTTCGGGGAAAATATGGTAATTGGACCACTGTATAGAAATCATTCAAATATAAAGTTCTACCGTTACTGAGTATTGAGTTACTGAGAGACTGACTAACAACGCACAACCGTATTTACTGTACGTAGAAAGTAAGATCACTATGTGGATTTCCCGAAATTCCTGCGGGATGTCGGGACTTGCACGTACGAAGTCACGAGCAAAAAGCTAGCATTTAAAATTAATGTGAAGTGCGCTCTAAATTGAAAATTTTATAAAAACATTTTTATTTTTAAATTAAAAACCATAATTCCAACCGCAAAATTTTTGGCTATTCGAAATGATATCCAAAAAAAGTTGGTATCCATCCGAGTTGGCCACCCCATAGTTCCAAAAACTGTTCAATAGTGAGAAAATTATGCTTAACTAGCTTCTGCCAGCGGCTTCGCCCGCATGATCCCTAGGGAACATATTCCCGGGATGAAAAGTAGCTTATATGCTATTCCAGACTATAATCTATCTTTGTTCTAAATTTCATTAAGATCCGTTAAGCCGTTCTGGCGTGATTGAGTAGCAAACAACCAAACTTTCACTTTTAAAATATTACTCGTTTGGTGTAAAGCGAAATTATAACCATCTTCCCCGCGACAGTATATTAAAGGATATTGCAAACTGGCGTAAGCCGTTTTCCGAAGCTACTCGCTAGCCTCTAGGCGCCAAGCTAGCCGCCTGCCTGTGCGTTCGCGACCACAAAAATAATCCTTATATCATGATTCAGTATTCACGCGCGATGGCTTATTATTAGCGTTTTTCATGTATAACTTTGGTGTTTCTATACCGATTTCTATGATTCTTTTTTTATGGAAAAGTTAATAATGTTAACTTTATTAATGTTAATTAGGGACGACTGAGAGTTTCATAAACGTAAGAGTAGACAAATACAATCAGAAAGCTTCGAACTGCTAAGCTATCGGGAGTTACACGTGTTATTGTTCGTCAATCATAAAAGATAGACATATGCTAACGTTGGATATTTTTTATATAATTTTAAGGAGAACATTTCCGTAACACATGATTTCTGTGTAGCTTTCACAATTTAGGTTGCACACGCGACGGAAGCTTAAAAAATGGAGTAACTTCTCCCGTTTTCCCAACATTTCCCTTCACTGCCCTGCTCCTATTGATTGTAGCGTGATGAAAAGTATCCTATAACCTGCTTAAGAGTATGAATAATAATTGTACCAAGTTTCATTAAAATCCGTCGAGTAGTTTTTGTTTCTATAACGGTTATACAGACAGACAGACAGACAGACAGACAGACCGACAGACAGACAGACAAAAATTGTACTGATTGCATTTTTGGCATCAGTATCGATCCCTAATCACCCCCTGATAGTTATTTTGGAAATATATTTCATGTACAGAATTGACCTCTCTACAGATTTATTATAAGTATAGAAGATAGATTTTTTTTTATGTCCATCAAAAAAAATAATAAAGCATAATATAATAAATAAATAAAACCGGCCAAGTGCGAGTCGGACTCACGCACCGAGGGTTTCGTACAAACTTGTAGGTATATATTATAAGCAAAAGTTGCGGTTTACAATTTATGACGTATTAAAAAAAACTACTTACTAGATCTCGTTCAAACCATTTGAGTGTTTTTCAGATGTTTATGAGCATATTAAATCAAGCCCAAAACAGTCACAGTCCAATGGATAAAGTGAAAGTGGTGTAAAAATATTTAAAAATATAATTAAAAGATGTCACGAGGATGGTTCGGATCCATACCTAGGATTGTTAAATTATAGAAATACTTCTAAACTATATATGCCATCTCCTGCTCAGATGTTATTCTCTAGAAACTTAAATTCATTGTAACCAATTTGTTTCGAGGAGTAATTTAAAACCTAAAGTCTTACACTATGATAATAACTATTATCAAAATCACTCCCAGAATTAGAAGTAGATCAAAATGTTTATTTTAAAAAATCTTTAGATGCTAATTGGACTAAAGGCAAAATTGTAAAGAAGCGTGATGAGCCTCGTTCAAACGTAGTGGGGGATGAGTTAGGGAACAGGTATAGGAGGAATAGAAAGTATATAAAGCCAAGTAATTCTTTTGATTTTAATAATTTGGGAAACAGATAAATAAGAAAGGAAAACATAACATTTAATTCTGCTGATGATAATGCACCAGATATTTCATTTGTAGAAATTGGCGCTCCTTGTTTTTCTCCTTATCGCTGCCACTGTGGAGAAGTTGTCAACAGCCTCGGACACCACGGCCTGTCATGCAGCCGTAGCGCAGGTCGCATAGCGCGGCACGCGAACATTAATGACATCATCCGACGAGCTCTTGTCGCCGTCGTCGTTCCGGCTGTATTAGAACCCAATGGCCTGGCACGTGACGATGGCAAGAGACCGGACGGCATGTCGTTATTTCCTTGGAAGATGGGTCTACGCCTTTAGTGTGGGACGCTACTTGCGTCGATACTCTTGCGCCATCCCATCTTCCCAGCTCTTCGTGCTGTGCTGGCGCTGCCGCCGCGGGTGCAGAGAACCTCAAGCGGCGGAAATATAATAACCTCGTTGGAAATTATATTTTCGAGCCGTTTGGGGTTGAAACTCTCGGGTCGTGGGGTCCGAGTGCTCATAACTTAATGTTTAAAGATCTATCAAGACGCTTAGTTGACACTTCACGTGACCCAAGGGCTGGCTTTTACCTCCGCCAAAGGATAAGCATTGCCATACAACGTGGCAATGCTGTCAGCCTTTTGGGCTCATTATCAGTGGCTAGCGATGCGGACGAAATTTTCGACGCCATATGTTAGTTTTATTTTTAGTTTTAGTTAGTCAAGAGTTTTTTTTATTTAATTTAATTGTATATAGATCTAGTCTGAAATAAAATTATTGTAACTTTTGTAGAAATTAATAAATCACCTGTTGTTGAATCTGATATTTTACCAGGTGAGCCTAGTAGTACTGATGAATCCTGTATTGAGCCTCTTAAGAATTGTCAGAACACATCTGAAAAATCAACAATATAATATTGTTGTCAATGCGCCCACTTCTAGTCTAGATCAAGCAAATAATAATGTAACGCGCAGTGGACGACGGATTAGAAAACCGATTAAGTTTAAAGATTTTGTTGATAGTTCAGAATTAGGGCAAAAGGTTTAGTTTTAGAATTAAGATAAATTATTTTGAATAAGGGGGATGTTTATGGGTCAATGTCATTGATATGTGATAGTTCTCAACTGTCAAGTGTCAAGCCCTTTTCCCACGGTTCAAACCACGGCATGGAAATGATTGTAAAGATGTCTAGAGAATAAATTAATAATTGATTGTTGAGCCAACTTGTTTATTTCAACAAAACACAATATGTCGAGGTATTTTTGGGCTGGAATTATGAGCGCTATTGATTCACAAGTACCAGGAGACCAGGAACATGCCGAAGTTTTTCAGGGCTGGAAATTAAGAACGCTATAGATTCATAGATTCACAAGTACCAGGAGAGCAGAAATATATCGAAAGTTTTTTTGGGGATTGAATTATGAGCGCTTTAGATTTACAAATACCAGGAGATCAAAAATATGTCAAAGCATTTTCTGCGCAGGAATTGTGTACGATATATTTTCACAAGTACGAGGAGATAACAAACATGTCGAAGTAATTTCGGGGCTGAAATCTTACTTTCAGCCGCACCGCAAAGACTCACAAGCACTTCTAAGGATGAGACAATGAGTCTAAAAAGTTGCGAGGCAGTTTTAAAATCTACGCAGACGAAGTCGCGGGAAGAAGCTTGTATTTTATAAAACGTAAGCAATGCCAGAAAGCTTTTTACACAGGTTAAGACTATCTTGAGGACAAAAAGGCTTGGGATTGAACTGCTTCAATGATGTAAATGGCCCAATTTTTACCTATTTATATACATCTATTTTTTTTTTTTTTTCCGTTTATGTACTACGCTACTACTACTACTTTTATATTTTTTTACAAATGACATTTTAATATTCTATCTAATTGATTGTTTTTTTTTTCACGTGAATGTTTACTTTTTAAAGACAGTAATCTCAAATTTTTTTTATTTTTTTATTTAATTCATTATTTTTGACATCAATGCTTTCTCTGTAGAGTATAATTATAATTGTTATTTTATTATTTTTTAATTTTATTATTGTGAATGTGGGGACTGTGTGGGTTATTATTTTCTTTTTTTCTCTTAAAGTTATTTGAACGATTTCTGGCAGTTTATTAGATTTATTTCAAATAAACCATTTTTGAAATGTCAAGGTCGGTCAGTCAAAAGAATAAAAACATGGAAGCTATTTGCATGTTCCAAAGCGTAGATCTCTATGGAGAAGAACGCGCAAGACACTTCACGGACACTCTTTTAAATCATGTGATGTTTTACAAAAATCTTAGTTACATACGTACTTGTTTCTTCTACATGTGGGGACTATACAAAAAAAAAACTTATTACAAGATTTTAAACTATATAGATCAAAATAAGCCAGTGGTTAAGAGATGACCAGTCTCAACTAACGGCGCCCATTCACGAACCTGACGCATGTATCGGCACCATACAACTCAACCATTTTGAATAGAACCAAATGATCCAACACACGCGCCGCCATCAGCGAAGCATTTGAGTGAGTGAGAGTGAGAAAAAAAAATTGTAACTAATCACATAATATTGTGTAAATGGCTCCATGGTACTCATATTTACAAAATTTGAAAAATATGCTTTCACTTTACACAAAACTATGGTTGTCAATGACCAAGTAATTAAATAACAAACAATTTAATTCTCACTACAAGACACTATGAGAGTAAAATAACCAAAAATAAAAATACAAAACAAAAAAAAGATGATGAGCATCTCTTCCACACATGAAAACCTAACTAGTGGACCCCAGCGGCTGTGGTTGTGGAGCAGGACCGGCATTCAGCCAAGCATTTTTTCTGCTTCTTATTACTTCTAAGTTGAGCTAATCGACTACTGACCAAGGCTTGCATTGACTGGACAGGTCCACTCAAATCTGTGTGGTTCTTTCCTCAAAAGACCATTTCAGACACTGATCTGCATGGTCCTCATATAACGTATTGTGAATATGAGGACCATGTAGATTGCTATGTTAGGGGTTTATTTCACTTAATGTTAGTCTGTCGGTTTGAGTTCTTTATGCGGCCTACACAAATGTCCTTACTTTGGTATTGTTCGTCAGTTCGTTGAGCTCCTTTAAGTTTTAAGTTTGAGCTACACGATAACTGGCAAATGCTGGCACTGTCTGGACAGGTCCACTTAAATCTGTGTGGTACTTTCTTCAAAATACCACATCAGACATTAACCTACATGGCTCTCATATGATTTGACCAGTACGATTGTATGGACTTTATAAGAGACTTTGACCTAAGTGTTTGTTTCGGTGTTTCTTCTCAGAGCAGTCAGCTAGGAAACGCCGGCCTCATCTAGTTTAAAATTACCAAAAAAGATTGACGTATAGAAGTGTCATTTACAACCTACTTACAAAATAAATATCATTTATCATTTACCATCAGGTGAGATAGTGGTCAAATGCGTGCCTACCAAAAGTAGAAAAAATAAATTAGAGCTGTCTTTTTATAACAGATTTAAAACACTGATAACACGGCCATTGGATTTAAGGTTTTGAGTAATGTAAAAAAAAAAACAGTCAAATGCCCTATGTGTAAATATGTAAACATTTCTATTTTTTCCCACTAGACACGGTTTGGGCATTGTGGAATAAACCGTCATGTCAACGTTCTTGTTTCAGGACTTATTTCCACACAGTCTGTGTTTATCATTATAGTTGGACCTGGATTAACTATTCGAACTCTTGCCAAGTGGACCTCGATAACTGTAAATATAGAACGACAATAAGTTGGAGAGAAAGTCTTGGAGTTTATGGTGAAAACGGGGAAGATTATTGTAAGTTATAGCATTTATTTTGGCTGTGTCGGTACAAAACTCAAAAAAAATATGTAGTTACACAAAAAAAACACTTCAAACTATAATAGTAGATTATGCACTGAGGGGATAAAGCAGTGTCTTATGTCACGGGCGTCATTTTGAATCCCGAACATAATGAAGGAGTCGAGAGTTAACACACGGTCGAAGCGAGGGAGTTTATACAAGAATCCAGCATGCAGTGAGGGCTTTAAGCTAGGCCAAGTAGCTCGTAAGTAAAACTTTATACTCCTTCGCATCCCTCGAGAGTTCACTCTCGAATCCTTGATTGTGTTTGGGATTCAATATGACGTCCGTGTCATAAGACACTGCTTTATCTCCTCGGAACATAATTCAACTATTAATTTCAGAAATCGGTGTTTTGGTTACTTCTTTGTTTTTTACACCGACTTCCGAAATTAAAGTTATTTTATAATAAATTATATTGTTTATTTTTTTAACTGAAAATGTATTGTGATTTTTCGTAAAAAGTTTTTTTTATTTTCCACTTTTTAGTGGTGGTCCCACACTTAACAACAAACCATAAAGCAAATTACACAAAAAACCACTCAAGTGCGAGTCAGACGAAGGGTTCCGTAGAAAAAACCCTGTTTCTGATATGGGAGTCCCGTCTAATTTTTAATTTAATCTTTATTATCATAACGGCAATAATAATACACAATCTGTAAAAATTTAAACCGTCTACTTTTTTATTATATATTTATTTTATTACGGTTCTTGAAATACAGCACACTGACAGACAGATAGACGGAGGCTGTATCTCAACAGCCGTAATGGGTAAGATGGTTAGAATTTTCGCACCAACTTTGATTGCCGCTATAACAACAAATAATAAAATTTAAAGGGAGTAAATGGTATGGAACCCTTCGCGTATGGCTGGTTTTATATTATTACGTTAACGCTAATCTCGTCTGTGTCCAGATGATGGTTTTTTTTATTAAAAGTTTTAGGTATGATTTATGCTGTTAACGTGGCCCGGACGGGGCAGGGATTTGAAACGTAACATACTTTTGTATGAAGCAGTTTATATTACACAATGCATGATCCCTGTCCCGTCCGGGACCGGACTACGCTCGTCTACACCGCGGTTGTAGCACGGTCCCACCCCATCCTCTGCATGACCTGTCGTAATACGAACACTATTCGCTTGTAGGTTACGAACACTTTTCGTTAAACACTCACGTCCAGGCTCCACTCCGGTCCTGCCCCGGCCCGGACACGGCTCGGTATAATAAAAATCATTCCATATAAATGCAGCACGGGCGGGCCCTGCTCCAGCCCCGCCCAGGCCTCGAACCGGCCCGGACACGGCCCGGTCATCCTTTATTCGTAGTTGATATCTCCACTTGAGAAAAATATTTGTTTATATATTTTTAGGGGATTACAAATATGTTGCGTGGTACATCGGTGATGGGCTTAATTGTAAATATTCATTCAGGCGTAATGTGCCAAATGATCAGGTGAACTTTTACTACGAAGATGAACAGGAACCCTTGATGGAATGAATTAAATTACTTTGGTATCAATGAAATGCTGATTATGGTTTTGAATTATTTATTCTATAAAAAAATCTGCGAAACGAGAAAAACATTTCATGTAATAAAAAAATAAATGTAAGCACCTATGATAAAAAATTGTTTTATTGTTACTACAAAAATACCTTGTAATTTGAAAACAAGCTAACGCAGTGCCTTTTCCCTAAATTTTCTTCAGTGGCGCACGTCCGTCGTTAAACCGTATAGTTCGGTAGTAGTACCATTTACCTTTTTGACGACACGGTTGGCGCAGTGGAAGAGCGATTGACTGCTGCGCAGCATGTCGCGGGTTCGATTCCCGCACGGAACAAATATTTGTACGACCTACATATATTTGTTCCGAGTCTGGGTGTTTTTCTATCTATAATATGTATGTATTTACAAAAAAAAAATGTATGTAAGTAGTTTATCAGCCATCTCGTTACCATAACACAAGCATTAGGTTGCTTAGCTTGGGACTATATGGCGTTGTGTGAATTGTCCAAGGATATAATTATATTATTATTATATTATTTGGAACTTGACAGGCGAACCTCGGCCGGCTCGGTATTAGTTCCATTTAGACCTAAAAGATATGTCATACGACATCACACAACTTTTTTATAGTTAATTCGATAGCCGAAATTTGAAATAATTCCTGAATTTGATGAAGTAATCCGCAAAATCCCGTCGACTCAGCTGGTGTGTCATATGTCAAAATCTTGTCGTGCAGAGTGGTATTTATGTTCAGTTTATTGTCATTGCTGTGCTAAATTGTCGTGGTTTGTAGTCTGTTACTGTACTCATAACAAATAAATAAAAAAATATGCAATGCTCTTTCTCATATAAAATAAGCTATTCCAGTTCTGAGCTTATTTAGCCTAAATATTTACTATTTGGTTCTTTAATTGATAAGGTACTTCACCTTTGACTTTTCCATAGTGGGTTGGCCCTGTTTTTGGTAAAATTTCAAATCTAATCCGGAAGCAGAAATATTATTGGTACCGATTGCAATAATATTTGATAAACATCAATATAGTCCCTTATTTTCGATAACAGAATCAATAATTTTGAAAAAGAGCTTTTTTGACTGACCCTACCTGATCTTCAAGCTAAAAAGCTGTTTATTTTTTTTCAAAAGTTGTACAAAAACACAAATTTAGACACTATGCAGTTTTACAACAACAATAAAGATGTTTACGTTGAACTCCGGTACCCAAACTAAGATGTAGCCTCATCTCATGTGTGATAGAATATGTGTGTGAAGGTGTGTGTGTGAGTATTAGTGAAAAACTGTGTGTTTATGTGAAAACGTGTATACGAGATATTTGTCCTTTTTTTTTTAGGGATGGGAAATCATCCAATGACTCCTCCCGTTCTGAGTGTAGCGGCAGGGAGTGTCAGACTTCTACTGACTTTAACCCATCCATGTTCCTTCATTGCCCTTTGTGTTCCGGAGCCACGGTGTCTCTTGCGAATAATCCCGCGACTCCGGCAGGCGTCGGCCCTTTCGGGCCCCTCTGTGTGCTGACTCTCTTTGAGGCGCGCGTGGAACACTAACGTGCCGTCGACACGGCCTGTCGTCACGAGACGGACGGACGGCGCCGGCGAGCCACCCATAGCTCGCCGTCCACAGGCCCGCGCCTACGGTGGCCGGAGGTCACCAGGTGGCCCCCGACGCCCGCGGCGGCCGGGACGAGAGGTTCTCCTCTCCCTCTCCGCCACCTCCTTTGCTAGCATGACTGCTTCGCAGAAGGAGGCGACGGCGTCCCATTCCGTCTTGCTCCGGACCATGGCTTAGACCAGGGCCGCACGCGAGAGGCTTGGACCAGGGCCGGACACGAGAAATTTGTCCTAAGTAGTAGTTAGAGTACTTATTCAATTAAGTGGTGATTTACGATATCAGATCTTCAGTCTTATTATAATCAAGTGTTAAGAGCCACTTAGAAACAGTGTACTTACATTCATTTCTCTTGTTCTTTGTAAAATGAATGTGTGCTTTAAGTATCAACAGAATTTTAGCTCATACTTTGGCTGGATCTTTATAAGTCGCTTGTTAGTAAGTTAGCCATCTTAAGAAGATCTTCTGTAGATTTGTCGTTATTATTTTCATCAAAAATTAATGTCATGAGTTGGTATAATAAAACAAAACGAAGAAGAAACAGCTAAAACGATTTCAAAAGAAAAGCAGGATCTTGCAATAACTTCGAGACAAACTTTGCTTCCTCTGAAGAAATTAATAATCTCAGATTTATGTACATTAGCTGGGAGGAGCCGGGTGTTCTTTATTAGTTGAATCTTTTGGAAATTGTCAAGCGCACTTAGTTTATACACGACATTTTCAACGGCAATGCCCTTTATTGCGAACTGAAGTTTGAAGTGGCTAATGCTTAGGGCTAATGCCTGTTTGACAACTTTTGAATTACACTTCTGTATCCTTTTTGGTTTATTAATTAAAACTTTATGCAATAGTAAGATGTACAAAGAAGGCCTGTCAACGCCCGTAAGACCCTATTGGGCCAAAGTTGTAGGTATTGTCTTACTATTCTTTTAATTTCCAGGCGCTAACAGATTACTGCCTTTGGTATTTTCTACCAGTCGACTTTAGGGTGATGCACAGACAGCATGGTAAGTGCAACTTAAAAGGAAAGACGAACAGAGACAAAATAAATAAAATCATAAATACATAGATACATATACATGTCGTGGATAAAGATATCATTTAATAATTAGTTGCTGATTTGAGTATTGTATTAGTGGGTAGTGGTAAATGCCGTGACGTCAGTTGACAGTTGTAATGGCGGCTCGTGGACAGAGTCGTATTATTGACGTTCAAAAGTACTAGCTCTCAGCCACAGTTTAGTACTGTATTGAGTGTTTTATTCTACAATGATCCCGATACCACCGAACCCAAACGATGATGGCGCTATCGCTCAGCCGTCGCTGACGCCTTCACACACATAAATAAAATTAACAACGTTATTATGATAAAACGATTCCAACGAATTGACGCTATGATGATTCTACCAACTTCTTACGAATGTGCTCATATGCCTTCACCTTAAAGTACACCCGACTTGTTGAAGAAAAAATGAAGACAGTTATTATTGCATATTTAACTGAACTCGCTCACACTATAAACATTTGCAGTGCGATTCTGTAAAGATGTCGAAGTGAACACGTAGGCGAAGTGAACGACAAGTGAGCCGTCAAACCATACAAACAAGATGGAATGACAGTTTACTTGTCGTTCACTGCACCTAAATGATAATATGTCGACAGAAAAGACCGGCTACAACGCGTCAAAGTGACACTTAAGTTTCGACTGTTAATCGAACCTGAGTGTTGTTTGCGCTTTTAAAGATTTTATTTCATAAAATTGTGCATCTTGTTAAAAATGACCTTAACGGGGGGAGTTAGCAGTAATGATTGTACATTCCAATAGACTGTATCAATGAAGCCAGGTTTTATACCGCGTGTATCTGACATCGACGCACAAGCGATTTCCATGGGTCCAGGGCATGATTCTGGACACCCTAGACTTAGAATTTTTCGTCGGCTTTTTTCTCATTTTTTCATTTTTTTCAAGGGTTTTTTACTTTAGACTGCTCATAATCGTTATTCTGACCTAACCCAATAAGTAAAAAAAAAAAAAAAATTAACTACTTTCACTAAAAAGAGCAATCTGAATAAAACCACAAATAGATATCAGCTCAGCTGAGCTGATACCTATTTGTGGTCTCTTGAAAAAAAATAAAAAAGAACCGACAAAAAAATCCAATACTGGGGTGTCCAGAATCATGACCTGGACCCATGGAAATCGTTTGTGCGTCGATATCAGATACACGCGGTATAACAGCCATCCATATTGTCGACACGGTTGATGCAGTGGTTGAGCGTTTAGCTGTTGCACTGCGTGTTGCGGGTTTGATTCCTGCACGGAACAAATATTTGCATGGCCTACAGAGTTGTTTTGGGTGTGTGGGTTTATGCAAGTGAGTTTGTATGTTTGTGTACGCACCCACGGTATAGGAGAAATTCCTAGTGTGGGGCAACTTTTAAAAAACAAGAAAGAAAAACAGATATTTTATACTGATGAGTAGAGAGCAGCAGATTCTGCAGGTTGCCTTGGATTTCTTGTCAATTGCTAATGTGTCACTTTTTCAGGAGTCTGTTATATTATTATATAAAATGATTCCGTTACTGAGTGAATTTCGGAATTTAGCTTCCCAACCGTGTGGGAGCACTAAGAAAGGATTTTTATAAATTCCTACGGTAACAGGCAAAAACAAGACATGCGCGTACGATGATGTCGTGGCCAAAGGCTAGTCGTTAATAACTTGCAAGTGACATTTTGCCATTTAGTGGTCCCCTAAGTCATCCAGGACCAGACGACATGTAAGTGACTGCCTAAATAACAGAACGCGTTTGAATTTTTGACGCTCAGGTTAGACCTAAACTAGGGGATAAGGGAGTTTTTTAACGCGCCGTCGGTCGTCGACGCGCAAATGTCGCGCTTCAGACGTAATTTAGTTGTGTCATCCTACCGTCGTGAGCGAGCGTACGTAAAACGCGCGTCGTCGGCGCGTTAAAAATACACCATGTGCCATGAGCTCTTGTGTGTAAATAAAATTATAATTTACATGGGCAAGTTTGTTCAAAATTATAGCTGATATAATTATTTTCAGCGTTTTCTGTATCTAAATCTATCCGTACCTTTATGTAGTACATTAAATATTTACAAAGCAATTTGAGCTTAATCTAGCGATTAAGTATTCAAAATATTTAATTAGGCTATTAAAATAATACGAGTTTTTATATTATAAGATTGGTTATTTTATAGAAATGGGAATGCATGAAGCTGAAGTGTATAGTACAGACTTATATTATTTACAGCCGAAGGACTAATTCGCATAGGTTGACGTGTGAATCTAGTTCTCCACCAATCATCTGGAAGGATCATTACTCTACGCACAAAGCGTTTTGAGAATTATTTAACTGTGCAAACGGCAAAGAAGTGGGATTCCCTGCCGGAGTCTGAGTTTCTTAAAAGCTATAACGCTTAGGGGTCTTTAAATAAGAAGAGAATAGGTTACTTCTAAGCTAGCGTGCTCCACTGTCGATCTCCCTTATTATAAGCGGAAGATGAAAACAGTATATCTCTTTTGGCACCTTCTTGATTTTAATTAAATGAATAGGATACAATCATGATTATATACTCAAAGTTTTTTACTGGTTTGCTCTTGACTCTAGTCTTAGTCAGAGATGACAGAGACAAAGTCTATGACGGAGCGAGCTTACACAGAAGTAGCCTGTTCTCTCTAACTTTTCCGCCTTCTGCTTTGGGTTTACCAAAGCAGAAGGCGGAAAATTGGGATTTCATATTGTAAATAAGTAATGAACTACATGATTAATTCGTACCGCAGTTTACACAGTTACCAACTCCCAGACTAAAAAGTCAAAGTTTCATCTAAAATGCAATTACCAACTATTACAGTGGCTTGCTACATTAAATGGTAATAAATTCAAATGCTATTTCAACCCTTTGTTCGGCGAAGAGAATCAAAATGCGAGGCTTTTAATATATTCAGTAGCCAAAAACCAATTGATAATGTGGTCTCAATAGAATAATTTTAATATTTGCAATAATATATTCCATTAACCGTTAAAATTAATTTATTGGGTTTCATTTCGAAATTAGAGAGCATCTTGATTGTCCATACCTTATGGCTTTCCCCACTATGCGAGGAGCAGAAGGGAATGTCAGGCTCCTACTAAAACCCATCCGTGTTCCAGCCAATGCTCTTTACGTTTCAGGGCCGCGGTGAATTGTTTTAAACAAATTCCAAAACCATACAGTGTTTCTGTGTGTCTTCTTCTTGCTATTTTATTATACGAGTACAACAACTCTATGAACGAATCTGCACCCGGTGATTTTATCACGGCTATTTCCGTAAATTTGGCGATTCACTCGCTCGTGAAGGAAGCCTTAAAGTTTAAAGTATGAAAACTGCGGATTTAGGTAAAATCTTCCACAACACTAGTGTTATGATGATGAGGAATATTTTTTCTAACCATAAAATCCTTAAAGTAGAGTTTGCCTTAATGCACTTCTTTACAAGGATCGACACAATATATAATGTTTTGAAAGCAAAGAGACTTCTTTTTCACTACTTAAAAATAAGGAAAGTTCACAGACGTCGATTCAGAACTGCTGTATGTCTTAGTTTCCGTTTTTTAAATAAAGAACTACAGTAAATGTAGGTTGGTCACTGACCATCATTGCAAACTTATTTGGCGCCTACAATAGGTGATAGATGATCCATTCAAAGATGATCCATGTACAATATTGGTACCTAATCAAATGCATACGGTTACACTGATGGAATATGATAAATTTGTACTGATAATCTGGAACCGGGCTCGATTCTCGGATAGAACAATGTGATATACCTATCCGCCATCTATAATTTCTCCAAAAAAATTAGGTCTAGATCTTGTCCAGTCGTTGATCTTGGCTTTCCATTTATTACGTGAGACTTAACTGGCGAAATTTGGCCGTACTAAAAAGAAGACCGCTTAACAAGATTAGAAGAGTAACCTTATGAGGTGGAAAAGTCATAAAATAGATCTTTTAAATCAGCAGTAGCCGATGGATGTGAAACGCACAGGATCGGTAGTTTTGGTGACACTGCGGAGGAGGGAGCTATCTCCAGCAGTGGACGGCTGATATGCTTATGATGATGATGAGCAGCTCTCCTACGTCGCATCGCCCGTGGAAACTGTCAATAGACTTCTAAATCTCTGTATAACTGAGATTTCGTGACACCAGCGCAGTACACATCATTAATCCATCGAGCTGTTTCTGCAACACTGGTGCCACGGTAGAACTCATACTCGTAAATATACTGATATTTCATGTTTTCCATTGTGCGGTAATGCGACGCCAAAGATAAAAATATTGGGAAAAAAACAAATGAATGACTGTTTTCAAAACTCAAATGTATTAAATATAAATGAATTTATAAATTTGAATTTGTAATTCCTAACCAAAGAGGATTATTTCAGATCAAAGTGGTCGACAAAACGCCAATTTCATATGTAAGGATCTAATAATTATTTCAGTTCAATTTTAGTGATAAAAATTGGCCTTACAAAATAAGTCTTCAAAAATTTTAATTATAAGGTTTATTTAGACAGGCAAGTTCATTTTGTTTGCGTGACAGAAGTGTTTTTCTGACGACACGGTTTGCGCAGTGGTTGAGCGACTGACTGCCGCGCTGAGTGTCGCGGGTTCGATTCCCGTACGGAACAAATATTTGTTATGATCTACAAATAGTTGTTCCGGGACTGACTGTTTGTGCATGTGAATTTTTATGTTTCTCTATGCACCCATGATGCAGGAGAAATTCCTAGTGTGGGGCAACGTTTAAAAAAAAAGTTTATTTTATTTAAAGGTTTTACCCAACTTAATAGACAGCTTTTTATATCATTGATTAGCACGCGTTTGACCACTATCTCACCTAACAGTAAGCGATCATGTGCATGCCTTGAAGTTACTAAAACACTCTTGACTTAAAGACTCCCAGGTTGTAGCTTTTAGGAATCATAGACTCGAGTCAAGTCGACTCAAGTCTGCACAATATCAGTCTCTATGTTTGCCCTATAGTAAATGTAGTTCGATATCAAGGTAAGTAAAATGAACCCTTTTCGAGTTTAACGTCAAACAAAAATTAAGCTAGAATATCGCTAAATTCTTAATAAAATACCCCATTATAATTGCTTTACCCCTTTTGTGAAATCATCCAATAAACCCAGTCCGTGGAACCGCGGTTTTGTCCAAAACTAATAATAAATTTTCTAAACGAATTTCTCCGAAAATTCCTCTATCCTTTATTATGGCTTTGGAGAAATGGTTGGAATCTCTGTTTACTTACTTGTAATATTTACGACGTTCTTGAGTTATTTGAAAATTCTTCGACAGGAAGTACAAAATTATTATGAACTATTTCAAATTGAAATATGATACGACCCAATCTGAGCTGCTTATAAATTAATAACTCGTTAAATTCGTCTCAATAGTCTATCTTCGTCGTTACTCATGTAAAATAATGTACGAGTAACTTTTTTTATTTGAGATGGGTTTGTTGCTCTTAACTCTAGTTTAGGTCAGAGATGAAAGAGACAAAGTCTACGATGGAGCGAGCTTAACCAGAAGTAGCCTGTAATCACCAAAATGTAAATCAAAAAACAACAGTTCATTACAGTTCTGCAGTAACAAGCAGTAAAAAAAAAGCAGTTTTGGGGGGATATGCGGTACAGAGAGTAAAGTCCCGCAAATCCCCATTGAAAAGGAGGATCCTCCGCCCAGGCGGTTGTTGTGCCTGGGGGGCTACTGCCCGATAGTTCATATTCGGGTGGATGTATATGTTCAAATCACATGGTAAACTCTGCTTGCGCGATTTAGGATTTTAGTTCGCCGCCAGTTGGATAGATGGCGTCGCGGTTCTTTTTGTTGCGATGCAGATTTGTTTCGTTGATTTTTCTTGTGGCGGCATTGATGCCGCTACATTACTCCCCCCCGGAGACCGGAGGTCGAAAGTAGTCGAGTCGTCCATACATCTTGAGATGCTTACCAGGCCAGTGGAAGGTTGGTTCTAGTGAGTCGGAACCGGAAGTCGCAGAGTTCTCGGTGCGTCGGAACTGTTTGCGGTGCCCCAGTGAGTCGGGGTGATGAGATATCCCAGTGCGTCGGGATGATGCTCTGGCTCCAGTGAGTCGGAGCGGTGTGACGTAGTGACGTGACTGCTGTAATCGACCAGGAGAGGTTCTTCAAGGCTCTTCATATGACTGGCCGAAGGTGCAGTGTGGTTGCCAAGGTCGCTGATGAGGCTGAGGATGCTGACCAGGAATGCGCGGCTGCTGCATGCTGGTGGTCAGGATATCCGTAGAAGCCGTTGGTACTGGCTGGCTGTATGACTCGCTGCTCGAGAGCTTGAGGTCATGGAGTGAAGTGATGATGACGTCACGCTGAAGTAGCTGCACGAAGGCTGCGCTGACGTTCTTTGTCGAGGGTCACCAGTTTGGGGGGATATGCGGTACAGAGAGTAAAGTCCCGCAAATCCCCATTGAAAAGGAGGATCCTCCGCCCAGGCGTTTGTTGTGCCTGGGGGACTACTGCCCGATAATTCATATTCAGGTGGATGTATATGTTCAAATCGCATGGTAAACTCTGCTTGCGCGATTTAGGATTTTAGTTCGCCGCCAGTTGGATAGATGGCGTCGCGGTTATTTTTGTTGCGATGCAGATTTGTTTCGTTGATTTTTCTTGTAGCGGCATTGATGCCGCTACACAGTAATGTAAAATCCTACCATCCTCCTAATTAAAATAAAATATAAAATTTAAGAGAGGATTTCCCGAAATTCCGACGTAAACGGGAAAAACGAGATATGCGCGATCGAAGTCGCGGTTTCGCCCGCGACTTCATTCGCGCATATCTCATTTTTTATAAATAATATCGTTTTCCATTTTTATAATAATATCGCTAGTTTGAAATAAAAAAATACTTAAGTCACAGAATTAGGGCGGGTTGTTTCACGTACACTTAACGCACGCGTAAACGTCAAATATGGTGCTAGCTATCGTTAAAATCAGAAAATGAGTTGTTTCACAATACGTTAACGTTAAAGCATGCTAAAAAATTACGATTACGTTAACAGATGGTTTGAGCACAGGGTGGGTTGTATCAAACAGTTGGTTATCGTAACACACGTACGTCAAAAAGTAACGATTACGGACGATGTTTGACGTTCGTTAAATAAGAAGCGTTGTTTCAAAGCTTAAAATACTAGCTGTCATGGTTAACAAGGCTGCCAGTAGAACGCCACATGTTTTCCTAATAAAAATCGATGGGAGATTTTTCTAATATGGCAACATTCACATTCACGTGAAATATTTAATCTGTGTGACTGTGCTGTTATTATTATTGTTGTGGAAAATAACATTGTGCCATTTTTTAAACTGAGGTCCACGTAATTATACTTGTAGAAAACCGTGTACCTATAGAAAAGCTATTCGTAGACTGACGAAAAATGGATACATATTCACCAAAGTAATTACCTTTGTTAAAATGCCTTAATATATGTTAAACATTGCAATCAACAAAACACGTATATTTTATAATTTGTTGGACATTTTTAGCGGTTACAGAGAACGGTCTACAAACTTCTCTAAAAATGAGAAAGATCGCTTTCAATCTTTGATTGAAAAATATAAGGATGTGTTGTTTTGTAAAAAAAACAGACAACAACAGTAACTTAAAAAAAAACAGAACTTGGGCTGCAATTTTATCTCGTCTTCGATTTGGCGTGTTAGCGATATAGCTACTTCCTTTGATACTCAGTATCTTGCAATAAATTCCTGATCATCCCAAGGCTTAAATTATTAATACGTACGTAAATACCTTTTTATTTCTTTCTACGCTACTTGAATCACCATCAGATGAACTAATATTGTCGATTAAAGACCAAACTCGCGAATACAAAAGAGATTTCATGACGTTTTCACTATTTGACGTAATTAAAGTTACGTTAACCAGTGCTCAAACCATCTGTTAACGTAATCGTAATTTTTTACCATGTGTTATCGTTGACGTATTGTGAAATAACTCATTTTTTGATTTAACGATAGTTAGCATCATATTTGACGTTTACGCATGCGTTAAGTGTACGTAAAACAACCCGCCCTAAGCTTTGAAACAACGCTTCTTATTTAACGAACGTCAAACATCGTCCGTAATTGTAACTTTTTAACGTACGTATGTAACGTTAACCAACTGTTTGATACAACCCGCCCTTATACAGGTAACAAACACTTTGATAGACTCATCATAACAAATCCATCCACAACAAATGATTATTCTATCTCTAATCTCCGTTCATATAAAACAAACAAAGGCCACACCGCATACCACTTGAGGGTTAGAGCATAGATATTAAATCCCGCAGATTCCCCACAATGTCCTTTACAAAGAAGATACCCTTGACATATGAAGTTTCAAATGAGAAAAAAATGAGTCGTGAACAACAAAAAGGAGAAAAAAGATACAGAAACGCTTTGTGTAACATTTCGTGTATTTTTGATGAATGCTTCGAGATTGTTTCCGTGATTTTGGTATAAAATGCGTGTTTCGTTTTTGTTGTGTTCTAATCTTCGGATAAGGAAATTGTCTATGAATGTTTTTGGTGATAAGAATTCAGTAAACTTATGACTACTTACATTTGAGAATGAATTATGACTCTTGGACATTTATTAGTAGCTGAAACCTTTGAGGACAATTTTTGGCAAAACCAAGTACTATTCTGGACACCCCAGAGTTGGAATTTTTTGTCGGCATTTTTCTCATGTTTTCATATTTTTCAAGAGTACCTATTACCTGAGCGAAAAATTCCAACTCTGGGGTTTCCAGAAGCATGCCCTGGACCCATGGAAATCGTTTGTGCGTCGATGTCAGATACACGCAGTATTTTAGTTTGTTTTATTTTTTAATTTTAAATAAATCTTTTTTTTTCCATCTGTTGGTGAAAGTAAATTATGTTATTTGATTTAGACTCTAAGGATGGAAAGCTGAAATAAACTGATATAAGATTAGAATTAAATATTAGAACATGAAATTGAGTACCTACCGAAAGAAATACAATTTTAGAAGGCTTTCAAAAGTATACTTACTAAGAAAGAATTTAAAGTAGTACTTTAGAAAAACAGGAAATTGAACCGTAGAAAGCAATAAAATTATGACAAAATCATTTAATTCGCGCATAAGTGTTTTCGTTTGACTTGTGTCGTCTTACTTTCCTTAGGATAAGTTATTAATATTCGAGTCAAAATACTCAAACTTACATGGTAACGTTATGTTACGATAGAGCTGGCACTTTTATCGATCCATGAAGTAAGCAAGTTCGTCACGTTTTGCAAATGCTGTGTTGTGCTAAGAAGAAGAATTCCCTCCCGAAAGCCGTATATTCTATGATATTTGTAACCTAGGATTATTTAAGCTACAGGGGAAAGACTATAATTCCGAGATTAGACCTGTCGTACTATTTGGATCGGGTGTAGGGCTATGAAAAACACGGATGGAAAAAGATTGCATGTAGCGGAGATGAGGATTTTGAAATGGATGTACTCGTAGTTACGAGAATGGCTAAAGTTAGTAATGAGTACATTGGAGGAAGTCTATAAAATGTTGAAAGGAATGTTGCTTAAAATATATAGTAAACCTGTAGGTCTACATGTTTGTACGGAACCCTCGGTGCGCGAGTCCGACTCACACTTGGCAAGTTTTTATATATTTAGAAGATAGAAGATTTCATTCAACACGTTATTTTATAAATAGTGTTTGTGAACTGAGGGATTAAGAAAGTCACTGGCTGTCAACCCTAACTGTCTGACTGTGATTTGATAGAAATCCGGCGAACAGTACCAATTGATTGATTTTGTGTTGTAGGAAGCGACGACAAATATACTAAAACAATGTCGATGAGAAAATGGATGCCATTTTTATTATTGCCACGTAAAACTTGAGGAGAGGAATATGACTCATTGTGTTTCTCTGAGAGGCTTTTCTTTGACTTGGTGAACTCTTGGTTAACTACATTGTTAATTACACTTAGAGTGTCATTACTACACTTCAGTGCTGGAAAAATGCACTATTTCTATGCAATACGATTTAAGCTACAGAAAAATAGATAACATTTAAAAAGGGCCAGGATTGAATACCTTCCTTGTTTTAGATTTTGGCAAATGTTACTAAAATTAACATCTCAGAATTGGAATCTCACCGACCAGAATTAATTGAGTTGGAGAAAAATAATAGCATCGTCACGTGCAGCTCTTATTAAACATCCATGAGCTTAAAATATTACCATAATTCTGTTGTTTAAACTCACAGGGAAACGCTAGGTACAGTTACTGCTCAACCTCTGGACGTAAAACCTGTCTCTTTTATTACATACCCATGAGAGGAAAGAGGATTGAACATTCCCTGTGGGAGCACACAATACGATAGTATTGACGGACATAAATTCGTTGACTTTGGCCGGCAAAAGCCAAGAGACGGAATTTTCGACCGTGTCATGCATTTTTTTTCTTTTGGCATCTATTTTTGTAACTAATTTTTCCTTTTGACTGTGGTGGGAAGATTATTAATTATCAAGACAGCAAGTGTAACTTTTAATATTCTTAGTTTATAAAGGTACCAAGGCGGATGTCTCGACATAATTTTCGCCTACCGACCACAGTACACAGTACACAGTCCATTTCAAATGCGATCCATGGAGCAGATACTTGATTTTGACTATGGATTGCGTTCGAGATTGGCTGTGTTTTGGCGGCCTTACCGTAATCGGCCGGTAGGCAATCTGTAACTATGTCAAGACTACTAATAAACGCTATATTTATCGCAAAAGATCCGGAATTAGCTTCAAAATTTCCAGAAAGTAAAGACTTGGAAAGCATAGAATTTCTAACACAACTTTCAGAATTCTCCTTTGAAATGGAACACAAAAGTTTTACAAAGAATGATTCCAAATGAGGTATTCATCTATACGTAATTCTATTCCAAAAAAGCTAGTCCGCACTTATATCACTACATATCCCTTTAGAGAATGCATGCACGATGTTGTTATCCCAGCAAAACAACCCACTAAATAAAAACGTGGTGTCAAAACATAAAACACCAAAACAATAGCCTTTTTACTCACAAAAACCACACATTTTCCACACTTTTTGAAAAATAAAACAAAATTACATGAGCGAAAACGTGCACACAGCAAAATGATGCATAAAACTGCGCGCCACGGACAATGGGGCCGCTGACGCATCGCCCACTCATTGTAAGGGTTCCCTACATTTATTAAATGCAAACTAGTCAAGTGCGGATTTTAGTGAACTCAGTTTTGATGGGATATCGTTTTGTTTAGTTTAGTTTTTTCAGGCTTTCCTATCTAGCAAAGGTTTGGTTTAGCTGTTTGACAAGCGTTACTAATATATTCTATAAGGTTTTTGTTAGGATGAGGCCATACATGCGGCTGAGTGACGTGGCAAAAGTCTCTTCGTAATGAGTACCAGAAGCTGACTGGTTTCACTGAGGCTAGCCTGCAATACGGTGGTGAGATGGCCCGAGCCTGGCAGCCTTCAACACGAAGACGGTTTAGAAGTTTCACATCGAAAGTGTTGCTGGGAAAGGCATGGCGGAGGCCTTTGCACAGCAGTGGTTATATATAATACAAGAAACGTGTTTCTGTCGGTTTATGGTACGGAACCCTTTTTGTGAGACTCCAACTCGCACTTTGTCAGTTTTATAACAATAATACTGCGCACAAAAAAACAACTTTGAAATCTATAGATTGTAATTCTATTCCCAAGAGAAGAAACAAACAAAGCAGAACTATCCTAATAAAGACAAACCCGGCAAATTTTGAACCACAAATCAACTCAAATACTAACGAATAGATAGTTTAAAGATCCAAAGCTAACAGTAGGGTTTCAAGCACAATTTGCACCGAGTTATCGTGATGAAAGCGTTGAATTAAGTGAATAATAGTTCCCTTGGGACGCCTCAGCACATTGTCATGCGCTCAACGTTATGCAAGGAATGTCCCACATTCTCTATGAATAACTCATAACGCTTTTATTGAAGTCACCATGTTTGTGGGTATTAATAAAAACTGGGCCTTTCGGTTGGACTGTAGAAGTGAGATCAGAAGTGGGAGGGTTCCATGAATAATTTGTTGAAGACACATTGCAATTTCATTCTGAATTTTGTGATGTTATTTTATTGTTAATTTTGGTTCGGATATATTTTCAGTCAAAACACAATTTATATACGGCGTAACCAACTACAATTGACTGCACTAAATTTATTTTTGTTAAGTAGGTACCTTACGTAACAAAATTTTAACGTAATGAACTGCGGATTTTCGGTGACATCTGTATTGGTCTTAAAGTACCTAAAAGTTGGTAATAATGATAAGCACAGTAACAAATTTTTGGGTTACTCTTTATTTCTGAGTTGACCTGTTGTTTCGGCTAAATGATGAACGTACGTAGAAAATATGTAAAAACCTGAACGTATAAAAGAGTCTATTTTTGAACTTAGGAGTAACATGGAAAATCAAATTGGGAAATCATTTCCCAAATTTCTTTTTAGTAATTTGCGTCTAAATCCATCACACGTGTGTTGAAAAGGTAATGTAGCTAAGGGTGAGGGTCACAGAGCACTCTAACTTTGACTATACTTTTCTAAGAAAGCTTTTATGTAAATACTAATGTCTTCCAGTGGCTTCACCCGGATGATTGTAGAAAATCAGTCTAAGGAAACAAACTACCGGGATATAAGATATCCTACCTCCTTTTTCAGGAAATGAGCTGCTTGCTTTCCAAGTTTCATTTACATCCGCTCAGCCGTTAAGATTTGAAAAGGTAAGAACAAACAGATATAAAGACAGAGTCACTTTCACACTATAGATGAAACTGGTCCGTAAAATGATCATATTCAATAGAGCAAGCTAAGGTGATCTATATATTTCATACAAATAAATGTGTCAATAAATGTTTTAATACTATCTAAATTCTGTAAGGCTCACCATTCAATTTAATATTTATTTCAACTTTACGTACAGTGGTTGATACATACATAGCATAGCACCTAATGCAAAAAGCATTCTCTACCAGTCATGGGTTAAAAAGACTACACTTTGGTACCTTTTGTTAATGTATAAAAGCCAATTTGCAGTACGCAAAAACGTTCAAATTTATACTAATGATTGTAAAACCGAGATTATGCTCAGTGAAACCAATTCAATAGTTTTACATTTTAAACTGAGACTATAATGGAAATATTAAAAAATATGGGAATGATACCTTTAAAAACTTTCGTTAGATAAGTAAAGGTGGATAGCAACACAATATTAGTAAACAATTGATTATTTGCCGCCCATTAACTAATTAATCGCACAACGAACATAATACGCGAAATCAATCTAGTCGAAATTGATACATGTGTAGGTAACTACGTAATTGATGAAACGAACACAAATTAATGAGTAAACTTCTAATATTACAGCATATAGAAAATCTGATGAAGAGCTCAGTTTATTATGAAAATCAATTCAGTGCTGGATATTTAATATTTTAGAGAATAAAGCATTATATTGAAATTTGATTTTAAAATGCAATTATCTGATTCAAAATGATTATTGTGGATCAATGAGCCACTGCTGGCAGAAGGATTGGTCGATGGGGCCGAACAGTGTTGGATTAGCGATCACGTACCGGAAGACGCAACTTTGGAAGGCCTCCCACAAGGTGGACCGATGACATGGTGAGGGTCGCTGGTAGCTGATGGATGCGAGACGCACAGGATCGGTTGTTAAGGCGACACTTGGGGTAGGCTTGGTCCAGCAGTGGATTTCTTTCGACTGATATGATGATAATGATGAACATTATAGTCGGTTATACCACGTATTTATAACAGTTTATTTCATGTTCTAAATCAATTGAATTTTTTTTTCCATTTTAGACTCAAATCTAACAGATAAAAAGACTGTCAAGGGAAAAAAATGTTTAGCGTGAACCGAATTTAGTAATTTTGTGAAGACATCTGGTTAAAGCGCTTGAAACGCTGCTTTTGAAATTGATTATGAGGCTCCAATCAGCCATGGCCGTTTTCATAACGCACTTAAAATAATATCAACAAATGAATTCATCAAAGCTACTGTAAAATGACTGTACGACTGTCCTACTGACAGTATGCCGTACTGTCAATCTTACGATACTAAATTGGTCTTAGGGCCGGGTTATTTCACGTTTACTTAACGCATGCGTAAAGGTTAAAAATTGTGCTATCTATCGTTAAATCAAAAAATTGAGTTGTTTCGCAAAATTTCAGCGTTAACACACGTAAAATATAACGTTTACGTTAGCAGATGGGTTGAGCACTGGTTAACGTTACTTTAGTTGCGTCAAATAGAACAATATTGTGAAATTTCTTTTGAATTTTTCAATACCAGTTCTTCTGATGACACAAATAAGTGGTGGAATGCAAAAAAAAATTGGTAGGACCCGTGTCAATAGCTTATAGCTATTGGGATGAGCAGGAATTTATACCAGAATGTTTTGAAACAACGCTTCTTATTTTGACACGGTTGGCGCAGTGGTTGAGCGATTGACTGCTGCGCAGCATGTCGCGGGTTCGATTCCCGCACGGAACAAATATTTGTACGACCTACATGTATTTGTTCTGAGTCTGGGTGTTTTTCTATCTATAATAAGTATGTATTCACAAAAAAAAAAAAAATGTATATAAGTAGTTTATCAGCCATATCGTTACCATAACACAAGCATTAGGTTGCTTAGCTTGGGACTATATGGTGTTGTGTGAAATGTCCAAGGATATTATTATTATATTATTATTATTATTATTATTTAACGAACATTAAAGATCTTCCAAAATTGTTACTTTTTGACGTACGTATGTTACGTTAACCAACCGTTTGATACAACCCGCCCTTAGAATCAACCATCATCATCGTACATCAAAGGTGAGGGAAGTAACCAAACGCATGGCATTATACGCAAGGATTAAGCAAACAAAACTGATCTACTGCAAGACGTATTCTGGGTGTCGTAAATCAAATTAGATTATTAATCTTTCTTACGAAACGCAGATTCATCGAGTACTACAAATGTGTTTTTGATGATTAATAAAAGTTCATGTCGGCTTTGACCTTAAATGTTTACACTCATCAAATAATGGAAGCAGTTCAATATAAATTTTGAAAATGTAGAATAAACGACCAAAAATAGCAAAAAATAGAAAAGAAGATTATAAAAATACTGATGAATAAAATCAAAGATGAAAAGACTTCAATCGTAAAGATGATTCTATTCTATTGGAGCGTAAAGTAAGCAATATTCTAGATAACATTAAAGAAAGTTACAATAATTTTGTTCAACAGAATTTCGTATTTTCTACGAACATACGCAACACAGGGTATCAACACATTAAAGTTTGTTTGGCAAGCAATGTTCCCTATCGTAGGAACCGTTTGCCGAACTGCGTACAAAATACATACAAATATTTTGCTCGAACAAATACACGGCTGAAATAAATGTAATCATTTAATATTGCGTGACTGTGAGCGTGAGATGTGGTTTTCTGTTAATGCTCGCAGGAACAGACATAATTTGATAAGTTACTGCCGTCACTGAAGTCAAAGAAGCAATTGTCAGAGGTGTATTTTAGATTATAAATGTAAACAATATGCTTGTTGATAATTTGAGATCTCTCGTAGTAACATTAGTTACAAGTGTTCAGATCTATTCCTAGTAAAATCAATAGGTAAGTTCTAGAGAAGACTAGCATACATCACAGAGGCAAAAGCGAGAACTCAACTTGCAAAGGCGATCATTACAGCTTTATCACTTCATTATAAAAATATTCCCAGCTTATCTTTATTTTTGAAATACATTGTTTTAATTAAGAAGGGCTTGTTTTATAGATTTTGGTTATTATTTTTAACTAGCATCTGCAAAATAGTACAAGAACCATTACATTCTTATAAATCTGTTTTCCTCGTCATCATATCAGCCAAAAAATGTCCACAGCTGAACATAGGCTTCCCCTAAGTCGCCACAACACCAGTCCTGTGCATCTCGCATCCATCGGTTACCCGTGAGCTTTGGTCTTGGTCAGGTCATCGGTCAACCTTATTGAAAGCCTTCCAACGTTGCGTCTTTTGGTACGCAGTTGGCACTCCAGAACTTTTCAGCCCCATCGACCATCAGTGGGAAATACCCACTTTGATATGATATGATATTATTTATTTATTTCTTACCTCAGTAAAGGTACATTAGAGATTTATCAATACAACAACTTTAGCAGAATCATTTTAGATCTTTTTTGCTAACGCATTAGGTTCAAGGTTGACTGGCAAAATTTCAGTGACAGGTAGCGTGATTTGCTTTCTGATTCTGCTAAAGTGGCCTTTTTAGACCCTCTGTTCTGCGGGCAATATGCCCTGCCCACTGCCACATAACTCTCTATTACTCCACTTGGATTTATTCTGAGCTTTTCTTTATCTGACCAATCAGTTCAGTTTACTAAGCACCTTTTAATAGCGTTTGTTCGCTCTGACCTCGAAAACGTACCCCGTTTAAACTACTGAAATTACTTCCGACTGGCAAAAACCTTGACAGGGATTACGGTTTATCAAACACTAAAACAAAGAGAGCTAATAAAACAGATCTAACAAACAAAAAGAAAAACCGTGATCTTACTACTATTACAAGAAAAGTTTATAAATGTATGTTTGTTATACAATCACGCCAGAACGGATGAATGGTTCAGGATAAAAGTTGGCACTGCAATAATAATAGTCTAGAGTAGTACATACACTATTTTTCATCTCGACAATAATATGTCCCTTGATATAATTTCCGATATTCATGCAAGGAAAGACGCTGTCAGATCCCAGTTCACAAAAAAAAACTGTACAGTGAAACCCGGTTCTTCAATGACGTCATCTTACTACCAATCATCATAACCTATCCCACGATAATAAACACAATTTTATAGTCTTCAATACAAATAAAGTCTATCTTGAAAGCGATGATACAAAACATTTTATCAGCTTATTATAATGCCGGGAACAAGAAATAAAAGACCTGACTTATTCATGTTCGACTTGAAAGAAATAGGTTTTTTTATTTCATATTTGAATTGACTGACAGATTATATCAAGAGGTTTTGTAAAAGCGTTTTTCTGATGGAATACTTACAAGATGTGGTAATCAGAATTCTTATAGTCAAAAATCAGTCATACTAAGGTTAAACTGGTAGATAACCCACAGTTCAAAGTTTGCTAAAAGCAAGGTAGATGACTAACTAGCAGACTACTTCTTATGTTTGACTACTTAAATGTGGTAGTCATAGTTGGCTATAAGCAAGGCAGATAGATGATAAAAGTCCTTCGCCGCGCCTGTTTGTCTGTCTGTTCGTGATAAACTCAAAAACAGCTACACCGATTTTCATGTTGTTTCACCAATGAATGGAGTTGTTCTCGAGGAAGGTTTTAGTACATAATTTATTAAGTGAGCGTTTTTTTAACATTTTCTAATGACAAATCATAATTAACAAGCTGTCAGATGTTCTACTCTCTAGTTTAAAGTCAGCAAGAAAGACCCAAAAATGTAAACCCACTCACACAATAAAACTAACAAAAATGTTTATATCAATTACATAAAAATAACATGCATGATTTGAAGAACTCCTTTTAAGCAAGAAGATGCTTGTGTTAGGTGACTCCGCTCTTCCACTTAACATTATACAATGTATGCAATTGAAATAGAAATAAAATAAAGAAAAAAGAAACACAAAAAGAAACGCACCCTTGTTTGTGTTAACTAACGACCTAGAAACGACAACTATGAAAAAAAACCAATTTGGAGAGCCAACGCCAATTAGAAATGACTGAGACAAAGCCTAAAGAAGAAAGAAAAAAAACATTAAACGCAAATCACTACATCAACGCCATGTCTGTAGACGGACAGACGGACGATGAAGCAGACTGTGTTAGAGTATAGACCGTGTGTGGGCAAACGTAGTGTGGGACGTCCTGCGGCACAATGGACCGATGATTTAAAGAAGGTGGCTGGCAGCGGATGGATGCGGACTGCTCAGGACCGAAATGCTTACGTTCAGCAGTGGACGGAAATGATGATGATGATACTATGGCCTAAGACACTAAAAAATAACGTGGCTTTCTATTGCTAAAAGAATTAGCAAAATCGGTTCAGTGCATCCAGATCCCCCTACAACCTCACAAACTCAATTTCTGTATACTATTAGTATATCTGTACAACCAATAAATGAAAATCATGTTTTCCAGGTCTAAAATTCAGCAAACACTGCAGAAAATGTTATAAAACTAAAACAAAATAGCAGACGTGTAATCTCCGCATTCAGGGCCGGAGTCATTGAGCGCTCGTTACGGTCACAATTGTGAATGGACACGATATGATCTTACGTAACGTAATACGTTAGGGATCTGTGCGATTTAAATTGTTACTGCAATACTAGTGTTTCCTACAATTCACTGGACTGTGAACAGATGTATAAAGATACCACTGCAGATGTAGACAAAATATTTGAAATCAATATTATTGTAAAGAATTATGTTATGTATGAGAATAATTATAAATAAAATATTAGCACACACACTAATAAAAAAAATATTTTTTTATTCAAAACGGGGAAACTCTTGGCCCAAATCTCACCTGATGGAAAGTGATGATTAGGCCGAAGATGGAAGCGAGTTTCACCCGGAATCCTCTTACACAGAGGAACTGGCTATCATACCTCTAACTGCCGGAATACAAACATGCTGCTAATATTGTTGTTATGGCGACAGACTTAGACATGATGGTGGTAGCTTGACAGGCGGACTTATAACAAGTCCTATCACCAACCACACCGAGCAAAAAATTTGCCCCCGCTGGGAATCGAACCCGGGACCTCTGGGTCTAAATCAGGTGGTATAACCACTAAACCACGGAGGCGGTTAGTGTGGCCTGTTTAGCACCACCGAGGGGACCACGTGTAGGGATTCGCTGAAGGGTATTCTCCTACGGACGCGGGTGACTCGGTCCCCAAACTTTAATTTACTACAAATAAGGGAATATGGTAATTACAATACTATGTACGATATTGCAAATACATACATTTTACAGAACTATTACCAAAACGAAAGTAATCGAATCATAAAGAGTACCAAATATAAAGAAAGTACTTGTAGCGTTCTGTAGTTTCAGTCTAAACACATAGAAAAAGCATGAAATGGTGTATGTATGATCCGCTAATAATTGGTTATGTATAAATATACCAAATGTTTAATAAAAAAGGGGATAAATATAATGACCACCATAAAATGCTTTGATACCCTTAGTTTTGTAACCAAAAATATCTACTTAACACCAGAAAAATAGTCACGACTCCACTTTAAATTGTATTCGACCACCAAATTTAGTAAATGATCACCAAATCTTAGCGAGCAAATTAATATTCAGTTAATATAATATTCAAATTCTATAGTAACGTGTCTGCGTCAGATCCTCTCTATGGCTGGTGAAACATGTGGGTTAGGTTAGGTTAGAACCATGACCATTAGCGCGCGAAGGCGAGCGAGCTAAGCGAGCGTGCCGCGGCAGCGGCCGCCGAGCGCCAGATTGGTTTAATTTTGGTGATCATTTACTATTTTTGGGTTACTCATGATTTATTTGGAGTCATTTTACTTAAATAGGATAGCAAAGTGTTAAAACTTTGGTTATAATTTTACATTAAAATGCGAGTTTCATTTTGGTGATCATTTACTACTTTTGTCTGCTATTTGTTACTATATCTGGTGGTAAGTTAAACATAAGCCATAAAAAAACAACATGTCACAGCATATAAAGATAGAGATTATAAAGATAGGAATAAGATCATTACTATAAGAAACGATGTTGCACATACAAAGCACGATAAAAATGATAATGAGATGATAACATCTACATCTATTAATACAAGACATCAACTGTTGCATGTTAATCTCCTGCTGCCTTATAAAAACTTGATTGCTTAAAGATCTTCTCTGATTCACTCATAATATTATAGAAAATTGAGGATAAAAATACTACCGAAGAAACAATTTTAATTATCAAAGAAAAGAAAGATGGTAAATTATGTTCTTGTCAGGACAAAATCTGATGGCACAGCTATTGAAAGTAAATCTTTTCAGATAACGCCAACCTAGTATTTTCTTAATGATTCACTTCATCTCGGAATCCAGATACCAATTAAAAGTCAGCGGCATCAAATTACTACACAGAGGATTGTCGTTTTTAATTACTAGCTTGTTTTAGATGATTGCGTTTTTCCGCTGGATGGGATCAAATAAATTAATTTGCAGTGGGAACACTGTTTGATATTTGAATTTATTCCGGTGACCGGACAGCAAAATGATTTGATGCTTTATTGTGAATTTCAGGCAATTTCGTTAAGTTCCAATTTTTTAACAATTAAATACTTTTTGCTACCGGAAGATTAATTAATGGCTAGCTGACCCGCGCAACTTTGTCTGGCGTCGCATCTTCCATGAATGCTCCGCTCCTTATGATCGTAGCGTGATGGTATAATATAGCCAGCCGTCATCAATAAATGGGCTATCCAACAATACATTTTTTTTTATTTGTACCCGTAAGTTCCTGAGATTATCACGTTCAACCAAACACACAAACGTTTCATCTTTAATATCAGTATAGATTCTATACTGATATTGAAGATGAACTATACTATAGATAAAATAGAAAAAGGAAAAAATCTATCGCCACGACTCTGGTACCAAGGGAATAGGCTTAAGAACATGAATAATATTTCAGAGTAAATTCATTATAATATTTTGTCATCTAAGATTTTACTCATGAATATATTAACATTACTTGAGATATTATGATCAAAATGAAAAAAAAAACTAGGTCAGCAGAACAATTTAATAAAACTAACGAAACTGAAGAATCAGGATTTTTTTATAAAATTTTAGTTAAATCCAACATGGTGGATGTAGGTGACATTTTGATTAATCTGTGAAAGCCTCAGTGGTGCTATCAGATATCATGGTTTATGGTTATGGACGTTATAATAATGGAGTTACGCTTCATAATTCAATGGCACTTGAGCCTGTATTCGGAATATATTACATTAGCTAAAAGACAAGAGCGGTTTTCAAAAATATAGTTTTTGCTAAAGTTCTAAAATGAGACTTACCAAGTTGAAATCTATTGAGGTAGAACGATTATAGACAGGTACCTGAAATAAATAAAGAAGGTTTAGGACAGACACAAAAACTGCTTATTTTCTTAAACAAGCCCAAAATCCGTATAAATACAAGTGTTCTCCTAACAAATCTCAACCCTCATTATTTAGCATTCTTATCGAATCCTCTAAGGCAGGACATTAGTGCCCCTTGGCTAGAAACACAAATATAATTATACAATATTCATGATACCCATGTCACCTCAACGTGGCAGCTCATAAGACGTGGATCCGGGATGTATGTGTATTCTTGACAGAACGGATTCCTAATATTGCTTGGACGTCCAGGTATGAGCAATATAAGGTCACAGTTTGTATGACATTGTCATCCTTATATTATTCAGCTATTATTTGCTATCTACGACTTACATACAATGGAAGTTGTAAGGTGACGACACGGTTGGCGCAGTGGTTGAGCGATCGACTGCTGTGCAGCATGTCGCGGGTTCGATTCCCGCACGGAAAAAATATTTGTACGACCTACAAGTATTTGTTCCGAGTCTGGGTGTATTTCTATTTAGAATATGTATGTATTTACAAAAAAAAATGTATATAAGTAGTTTATCAGCCGTCTCGTTACCATAACACAAGCATTAGGTTGCTTAGCTTGGGACTATAATATGGTGTTGTGTGAAATGTCCAAGGATATTATTATTATTATTAATGTTGGAGTACAAATTTATCAGTTCATGAATACAATCTGTGAAAATAGAATAGAACAGAAACAATATACATACAAACTGTGAAAATAGAATAGAACAGAAACAATATACATACAAACTGTGAAAATAGAATAGAACAGAAACAATATACATACAAACTTTGAAAATTTCAACCCTTTACCTATTACGGTTCTTGACATACTGAGTGGAGGCTTAATCCATTTAAATAGGCTAAATTGTTCCATTAACTGCCCTTTACGTATGGAACCCCTTAAAATCAACATGCACTATAATTTACACTATACACTACACACTATTGTGTATGTTGATAAATAAATATATTGAAATAAATGAAATAGGTACTGTTAGCTTAACAAAAATATTTTGCAGTTCGTCCTTTTTTTATTATTTTGTTTTCGATTTGCTCTTGAGTCTAGTCTAGGTCAGCGATGACGGAGATAAAGTCTACGATGGAGCGAGCTTACCCAGAACTAGCCTGTTCAGACTCTAACTTTGAAAGAATTAGGGTTGTAAGCGTTCGGAAACACAGACGCGGGCAGAGAGTTCCACTCCTTTGCTGTGTGCTTTGTGAAAGACGCTTGGAAACGCTTAGTGCGAATTTAGAAGTGTTTTATGGTGAGTCTACACGATACAGACTTTTGTCTGCACAAACTGTGTTGCACAGAAAAAATACTTAAGAAATTTACGGAAGTATGTATCGTATTCGAATGGACAGTCTATTAGTAAAGGAAAGTGCGAAAATAATGACGAAACCAGTTCTTATCCAGTACCTAATTAATACGCGATTTGCTCATATTTTATATAACTGCTACAGTTTCTGAATCCAGAGCGGTTGATTTGGATTTCCCGGAGAATTTCTTACATACCCGGAAAAACTGATAAGAAAATGCTCTGAGACAGTAAATCTTTTAGTGATTTAATGGGCTTTTTACGATGGGTTGCAAGCTAAGGCAATATAAGAATGTGTCAGCTGTTTTCTAATTCGTGCGCGTCATAATGTTGATATCGTCAAATCTGAATTCACGATAAGTGCCCACGCACTTACTTGGCCCAACTCATTTAAATATAAGATGTTCATTAAGGAGTACTATTGGCAGCAAAATAAAAAGGAAGAAAGTGGTCGCAAGTGCTACTACTAAGTGTAATGGCTAGTTTACACAGTGCGAGCTAGCGTGTGATTCTGACAGTTACTTGCACACGCAACAGCTTGGACCTTACTCACATCGTCCAGACGTGTCTGGCCGTAGCTCGTCCCTGTCACAGCCACGCAGTTGCGAGATATACTTGTGCGCTACGCCTCACAAGAGGCTGGTCAGCTACTATCATCGTGAAAACAGCTGAAGCGGGCCGAGCTCCTGGTATACTAGTAGACAATCCAAAAACTGTCTACTGTCTACGCATCAGTAAAATAGCCATAGGGTCTGATCTCGATTATGCTAATTTAGGAATCGCCTTTTTAGTGTTCATTGCATTCCAATTGGAATCTTCAAACTGATTGCTCTCTATTCAAGTCGAATATTATTTTTGCTCCTTTTTATACCCTCCAATTTTCAAGGAATTTTCAATATTGAAATCACGTATGCGGAAAGCACTTTGAATGTGGAAAACCCATTGGAAAATTTAACGTTTTGAAAGGAACGTGTAATATTTAAGAAATGTCTCTCATACAAGTAAAATTGAATGTATTTTGAAGAAAAACTTTGTTTCAAATGTTTTTAAATTTAACAGTAGTAGGTTATAGCTATAGCACAGACCGTAGTTAATTGAAATATAATTAGAATACATTTCCTCTATGCCATCAGTAATATACCTCAACAGTTTTATTTTAGTTTAGTCGCTTAATAAAAATGATACATGATAATAATAATATCCTTGGACATTTCACACAACGCCATATAGTTCCAAGCTAAGCAACCTAATGCTTGTGTTAAGGTAACGAGATGGCTGATAAACTACTTATATACATTTTTTTTTGTAAATACATACATGTTATAGATATAAAAACACCCAGACTCGGAACAAATACATGTAGGTCGTACAAATATTTGTTCCGTGCAGGAATCGAACCCACGACATGCTGCGCAGCAGTCAATCGCTCAACCACTGCGCCAACCGTGTCGTTAAAATGATGACAAGTGATCTTTTTAACAGTTATAAATAGCGTAGGTAGCGTTAGCAAATGTTAAAATTTTAAAACGCATGGGACTGACAAGCGCAGCTTTCGCAATATGACGTTATAAAAAAATAAACGTTATAAAATTTGTCGAAAAAAAAAACTAAAACAATACAATAACTTTTTCAAAAAACCTTAAAAAGTCTTAACAAAATCCGTTACTTTTGAAACTCATTTTTATCCTTAACACGTCGAAGCAAACATTATTTACATGATTTAAGAAAACCTATAAAAAAACACAAAACGAACATGTAAAGGACGATGCTCTACAAAAAACACGACTCCAACAGAAATAAAACGTTCCACTCGACTTGACGTAATGACGAAAATTGTTAGACAACGTTAGGAAGAGTGTGGTGTAAGTGACAAGAGTTTTAAACTTTTTATTTTTGATATGGTATCGAACGAACTGTAAATGTGATTGCTTGACAAGTTACGTGCATTACACAATCCGAAAGTCGTTATTTTAAGCGAATCGTAGGCAAAGGAAATGCAGTAGGTACCTTTGCCAAAACACGTTACACAATAGGCCTATGTCCAGCAGTCTGTGGCAGGTTGAGATTCCACTAACCCACATAATCTGAAGGACTCTTACTTAATTTTAAATGAAGTGTCATGAAGTATTGCATTGTCACTGACAACACTGAATGACGCAGATTAACTGACTTGATACAAAATTGTAAATGTACAATATTCTAAAGACAAAAGTCCCTGCAATTTGATATTCATAAATATGCGGCCTGCAGATGTAATAAAACTTACATAATAACGTTTCAGATGAACAAATAATTAAACGATTCGAACACTAGAACAAAGAGTTAATGCAACCATAAATACGCTTGACAATTAAAATGACAATAATAGATGCATTGATTTGAATAACAAATAATTTCCGACTCGATTGACTGCATTCATACACTGTTAGACGAATAATAAATTAATAATAAATATTAATTATTATAAACTAATTTATTATTTGTCAGTCCTTCAATATTGACTGTAGCAGCGTGATATGTTCATGTTTATTTAATTTATAAAATGTTGTTACAGTATTTTGAACAACGTTAAATAAACAATTAATTTAATACATTAAGCCTGATGCGTTTAATTTCAATTGTAGTATAGTATTTGATTGTGTTTTGATACACACCGCAGCTTTTTGGTTTCTAGCTATAATTAATTTTATTAATTCAATAAAAATATTCGCAGTTTATTTTTAATTGTTTACTATTTTCATTCAAATACGGTACGAATTAATCCTTAAATGCGTTATGTATTTTTGAAACGACATAGTATTCGCAGAAAGATAAATTAAGAACCGATAATAATAACATAATATTATGTTTTCTTATTTATTTTTTATTTTTTTGCCCATGAGTAGGCTGTCAATAGTTCATACTATAGATATATACCAATAAATGTACGAATGTAAAAACGGTAGAAGGGGAGTCCAATACCCAGCAGTGAGGCTAGATTGCATAGAATAGATAATATGAGTTATCCTCATATAGTTCATGTCAATACAATGAGTTGCGTGTCTTGAAGTTATTTAGAACATTTAACCTTTGATATTTGCCTAGAATAACGTGCATTTTTTCCGTAATCTGTTGTTTACACATTAGGAGAAAATTTACACAGTTTGCCTCAAATAGAAGTTTCTTTTTTTATCATTTGCAACTATCTTGAAAGGGCAATCATAATTACTAAACTTATTTTAGAATCGACCTATATGTTGGGAATGGATCAGACATAAAACTGCCACAGTTAAATAAAAAAAAAGAAGACTTACAAAACAACGAACTTGAAATTAAAAATGTTATTTTAGTAGATTTTTTTGAATTAAGAATTTGAAGTTGTTGTTTTGTCAATTTCTTTTTTAACCTAACAACATGACATTTGGTGTTAAAAACGGGTTCACACATTTTAAAAACTTACTCAAGTAAGAAACGGCTTTAACTCAGTTGTATTTATAGCTGTCTTGCCAGTTTTGATTAGAGAATTGCTATAGTCCAGTTTAGGCTTTAAGCTTTTGACTTGTACTAAAACCGTTAAAATTATTTATCACCACGGCTGTCAGTGGCAAGTTTTAGTCACATTGTGTGTAGCTGAGTGGCAGACTTTTGTCTCCGAATATCGTCATAGAACCGGTGGGGTTTTACAACTCCATCATTATTCAAAGTAAATACAAACAACTCGTACAAATGTAAGAACACTATGATTTCCTAAAACAAAGTTAACTATAAAAGAATTTGTGGCATTTTTACAATTATTATATATAAATATGTTGCTTTTGCCCGCTTTAGCTCACACTCATGCATATATATGCCAAAAAAATTTAGCATATAAACGTATCTAGGATGCGATTTTAATGAATTTTGGAACAGAAATATATGTCCTATTAGGGCATAAGTAGAAACACCAGAAGTAATCACTTTAACTAATAAACTGTTGGTATAGTGATTAATTCTGGTCTTTCTACTTATGCCCTAAAAGGTTATGGGCCCAGCGAAATATAAAAACGGAAACCGTGAGTTTTTAACAGTAAAAACAGTGAAAAGCTGTGGTGAATTGCGGCTATAGTGGAATAATGGACTCGATATTTCGGTTCCAAAATTCATTAAAATCGCATCCTAGTTTTAGATGGATTCACCATAATTGGTGTAAAACACCGGCCAAGTGCGAGTCGGACTCGCGCACTGAGGGTTCCGTAAGCAGAAGTTGCGATTTACGATTTATGACGTTGTTAAAAAAAACTACTTACTAGATCTCGTTCAAACCAATTTTCGCTGGTAGTTTACATGGTAATGTACATCATATATTTTTTTTTAGTTTTATAAATCTCTTATTTTAGAAGTTAAGGGGGGGGACACATTTTACCACTTTGGAAGTGTCTGTCGCGCAAACTATTCAGTTTAGAAAAAAATGTTATTGAAAACCTCAATATCATTTTTGAAGACCTATCCATAGATAACACACGTATGGGTACGATGAAAAAAAAATTTTTGTGTTTCAGTTCTAAGTATGGGGACCCCCAAATTTTTTTTTTTTCAATTTTTGTGTGAAAATCTTTATGCAGTTCACGAAATACATCTACTTACCAAATTTCAACAGCATGGTTCTTATAGTTTCGGAGAAAAGTTGCTGTGACATACGGACGGACGAACAGACAGACATGACGAATCTATAAGGGTTCCGTTTTTGCCATTTGGCTACGGAACCCTAAAAAGCAAACTCACTTTTGTTTTTATAATATACGTTCAGATAGGATTTATTGAAAAGCCATGTTTTCATTTGTGGAAAATAAGGGGTTTTCGATGCGTCGTAATTTCTTCCGAACGATGACGTAACTACTAGAAATGAGCCTCAGTCGCCACGTCAATCAGTTACAAATTTCCGAACCTGCTGTGGCTACTACAGACAAGAGACATTCTGTCAGCGTTAGCGTGGCTGGCGAAAGCGACTGTCAAAACAACAAACATGTAGGGGATTGACATAATAGTGTCGAAATGTCATGTTATCAATCCTTTTATTTTGGCTATTCAAGAACGGGAGTCTAAAAAAGCCATTTTAGCAGAAACATAATATTAACCACAGAACAATCATGTCAAATTTCATTTTCATCTTTGTCGCTAACGCATTAGGTTCAAGGTTGATTGGGAAAATTTGACAGTGATGGATAGTGCGACGTTCTTTCTCATTCTGCTAAAGTGTCTTTTTAGACCTGCAGCATTTGCTTAGAATGACACCTTGTCTAGAACCTCTGATGGGGCTACCATAACATCTCCTTCCAAAACACAGTCCTAAATTCGGTTTAGTAATAAACGTTAAAGAGTAACAAATATCCATGTATCTACTTTCATATTTCATATTTGTCTATAAAGTGTTAAACGAAATATCTAAAATGATTACATCTTGTTTTTTTTAAAAAAAAACCACACAAAGATTAACCAAAAAACTAGTTATAAGAACCTTTTTGTTTGCAATGTGAATAAAATCCTCGAATTTATTTATTGCACATTCTGCAATGTTTCCTAAAAAGTATAAAACCTTGCATGCAATATCAACCTTTACAAACATCATCGTATCGGATACGTTCACAATATTCTGAAGGTATTCAGGAAAAAAGCCATTAAAATGTAATAAAACCTACGTCAGACCGAACCGATCGTATCTATGATGAAGAATACCATAACAAAAAAATAATTGTTGTTTGTTTTGTGGTTGTCATTGAGTTCCTTCCTCAATGTTTTGTAGGTTCTGTGGATAATTTATGTATCTAGACATACAACCTGGATTTAACCGAACTAAACTAAAATATAGCATCAAAAAATTATTTCTCAATGCTGTTTGCTGGTAATGAGCCCAAGAGACGAAACTAAAAGCCAGTCCGAGGATCACGAAAACTGTAAACCAAACTTACTTTACTTATGTGATAGTGAGCACATTTGCTAGGAGGATAGTTGTGGCTAAACGATTCTGGAGTGAGAATCTTATTTATTTATTTAACACTTTCAGCACAAAAAAAAGTACAGAGGCGGACTTAATGCCATAGGCATTCTCTACCAGTCAACCGTTGGGTGATGCAGAGAATAGTGGTAGGTGCAATACGGAGAATTAAATGCGATAACTATTCAATTAATACAAAGTATAAAAATAAAGTAAAGTACATAAAAAATAGTATAAAATCAATTGCGGCAAGTGGAACCAATAGTTCCATCACTTTTGAAATCGACGTTTTTAAGGAATGTCGTCTGAATAAAAGACTAAGAAGTATAGTAAACCTTTCATGACAGAACCTGGGAATGGATAAGACAAGTAATTGCGAATAGTTATCACCTAGATGAGAGGACAACGCTATGTTGAATGATGAGAAACAAAATGCTGTATTTTTTTAAGTCTTCAACAAAATATTACCACACCCAATACCGCATTTGCCCATAATATTTTCCAAACCGCTTCTCTTTCCAACGACCGCATAAAACACCACCAAATTGTAATACCTGTCATGTTCATCAACATTCTTGAGGCTTTAAAACTGTGAGCTAGTCTCTCATTCCAGTTAATTCCTCTGAAGCTTTAGTTACGACCTCGTAAGGCCTCCGGAGGCCCTTGGCATGCATGTCACGTTCACCTGCCTTTGAGGATTAGTGCTAACATTATGACCATCTCAATATTGTCCGAAGTGATTTGCTCCATCATTCATGGTGCCTTGAATTCAAAGTTTGTCACTGCATGAATGGAGAGCGTTTGTATTGTCTTTTGTAAGCTTTGAGGGTTAAGAGGCTCGTAGAAATATTACATGCCGAGATCATATCGTGCCTTGGAAAAAAAAAAAATCTTGGAAAAAATATTAAAGCCTTGTATGATACACTAGGCATCATTTGACGCGCAACACATGGCTCCCAACATGTTCAGCAACGTGCACAACGCGCGACGTTGCCAACAAGGCGCAATATTAACAATTTAACAAAAATAACTTCTTCATTGCCTTTCAACATGATGAGCAATATGTTGTGCATCATTTCGTGAGCCAAATGTAGTCTAGTGGATACAAGTCTTAAGTCAGTCCTGCCGTACTACTTTCTGTATTCTAAAATATTGTTATTTGACAGTCGTTACGAGTATTCAGACTCTTTAATGTCTGACAACCAGTCTCGTCAAGGGGATTCCTGTTACCCAGTAAGTTGGGCAGTAACTCTATTTTAAATACTTGCATGCATCAGCAAACTGTCAGAATGAACGACAACTGCTACACAATCGAAAAAATGGCAATGCAAATGATGATAATGCAACAAATCACGAACATCACTCAATGTACCATAACGTATCACATCAATTATTTACTACTCCCATTCCTGATGACGAATGCTGCAGCTTAAATTGCCTGCGGAATTTGAGCTAGAATAATGTGCGTTCCTATATCGCCGGCCTAGCTTGCATGGCGACATTAATCGGTTCACAGCATGAATATTTGTGGTGACAAACGCGAGTCACTAACGTTGCTTAAATGGAGCTCGTTACTCTTATGCTGTTGGTTTATTACAGAATGATGCAAGTTTAAATGAATGAGTTGTATTCGTAAAAGTATTACATTCAGCATTCCATATCTGGCCATTAACTAGAAAAGGCTTCTGATTTTCATCAACATTGCCTGTGTGAATAAATAGATATCAAGTATTTGGCCTAACAAGTGTTCTTCTTTCATATCAATCGTCACAATGCCATACACTTCCTTTTCTTTTATGTCAGTCCTGAGTTCCTGACATAATTCCTCCACACACATATACTTATTTTATTCTTTAAATTATGCGTTTATAAGCAGGCTAGCTTTTACTTTTCTTCCTTGTAGAGTATGATCAGTAGCAACAGCAACCACCTTGCTCCTCATCTTTCTCTTTCGGTACAAAGATGAGAAGTCCATTTTTCTTTCAACTGCATTATTTGAGTTGAAGCTAAGCTGTAGGTACGTGTTCTATCATCCTATCTGCTAAAACATTGAAATAGAATCTCCAGATTCGTCACTAGGGCAATTTTCTATGTCCGGTAATTCAAGTGGTCACTGTGAGGTCAACGCTCAATAATGGACGTCTACGGGTCGGTATAGTTAAAACAAATAATATAAAGAGACACGATTTTTTATTTGTTGGTTTATTGGAGAGAATCTCTAGAAGTGCTGATTCTGTTCCGAAACTTTTGAAATTAAAAACCAAGTTAAATAAAGTATCGCTTCATGATATACTTCTACTAAAAGAATGCACAATTTTGTGCACTAATCTTACTGTATAATTATGGTGGAAGTTTGTTAGCTTCCAGTAGATTTGTATCACCAAATTCACCGAAAAAAAATGAACACGTTCTTTCCGGGTCATTATCAACAAGACGGATTATTAAATTAATATTTTTTATTCGACATCATCTCAGTCTACTTAATGGCTGTATAGCTATTAACAATGGCCAGATTCTTTGCGTAAAAAACTTGGTTTCATCTTAAAAATAACCAGTTTACATCAAATTTTTGATGGATGTTTGTAAATAAATTTTAAATGCTTCCGGGCCTCTAAAAAGTGGTATGAACTCATCATATCAGCTGTTCGTCTTGGTATGTCAGTTATTGATAGACAAAGTAAAGAATGGTATCTATTAGCGTTTTATACTACAGTTATGGCACTCTCACTCTTTGTTAAATGTGCCATTTTATAGCAAACGATTTGTGTTTTTTATTTTTTGAAACTGCAAGATTTTTTTCTGTTTGTTACCGCGTGTATTTTGGGTATCAGTAACACAACGATAGTAGGTACTTGCTTTATTTAGAAACGTGACCATCCATGAAGTGGACCAACATTTACACCCGAAGGGTTCCGTACCGTAAACGTAAAATAAACGTTTCTTGAATGGATGCTCCATTTTATCTTTAATTTGGTGATTTTTTTATTATTTTTAACACAGCCCGCTGACGGGCAGACAGATGGATGGACGGACGGATGGATAGCGGAGGCGTAGTAATAGGGTTTCGTTGGTTACCCTTCGGGAACGAAACCCTAAAAACACTACTTTGAAAACTCTTTTCATAAAATGGTATAGAATGCGTATCTGTATCAAAATGGGTAAAATGTAGGTCATTTACACTTTCGTCGCATCGCTTAACGCATTATCATATCACTCACGTTTTGGCAGTTATAATTCTCATACGTAATGACTATTGCGATTGACCAAAGGACCAATTCCATTTTTTTCAGGCAACGTTCGCATTCGCATCTCAGTCGCAAAAAGACCGCAAGTTCCATATTTTTTCAAAGATTGCGACTGACATGCGAATGCGAACGATGCTTAAAAATGACTAGAATTGACACCCTAATAGAAATCAAATCCGAATACCTAGCAGTCTAGTTTACGACCAATAAGAATAAAAAACTATACTCATAAAACTGAAAAGCGTCACATGTGAATTTCAGCAGCATGCAGTTTGGAAACGAAACCTAATACAACTCCTGTTCAATCCAATAAAAACTGCGTACGAGTATAGGATTAACGTGACAAACTCGCACTAGCTTTAAATCTTTTATTCCCAACACAGTTTCCCAGAAAAACACATTTCCGAAACTTCATCAAAAATAGACGTTTATCACTTTTCGAATCTTTTAATAAGTACACCGAAAAGCAAACCGAATACAGATATTTCCTAGAACCCGATGAATGGTGTCTAACATAATTCTATAGATATGGAAATTAGACGGACAAGTCAGTAGCGTAGCGAAAGAGGCAAGCAGCCGAATATGAGCCTTCACAAACAGGTAAGGACAAAGGGAATGCAAATTCAACACTACATGGCAATAATGTCTTTATTGCCATGTAGTTTTAAGTTGACAACTATTATCAGTATAGCTACAATACAAATGTTCGGACGTAACAGAGAGTTGGCAGCATTTGTGTAATTTTTAAAGGAAATGAGAAAAACAGATCATCAAGCTAATGATCGTAACGGAGTTAGTACAGTTGGGGTCAGAGTCAAAGAACTTATTAACGTTGCATAATATATATAGTTCTATTGTTCTGATGCAAGTGAAAAGATCTTAGGATAAGATAAGTTTCATAACAAAACGTTGTCTTTGAACCACGCTATAAAGAAGTTATTTTATATTTGGTTGGCCGCAGTGTATGAAGCAAACATACTAATTTCACTCGTTCCGTTCAGGTGAATGAAACTAGACCAGTCACCATTCGCAACCTGCCGGTGTAAAACGTCGCCATAAAATTGACAGTGTACCTTGTGCATAGTCCCAACTACAGTCCACTATAAACCTTTAATTTATGTGGTTTTATTACCAGCGACTGCCACACGCAGAACTTTAATATGTCTGCTTTAAAAGATTATTTATTATTTCCGTTTATTCATTTTCTATACCTACTCATTTGTACACTGTACAAAGAATAATTAAAAAAAAAAACACAAAAATAGTAGCCCACCGGTATCGGGAATAGGGTCCAAGCTACCGGCTCAGTCTCGGTCAGGGCTCCAGAAAGAGGAACCTCCTGACAATGCGAGCTGTGTCCAGAAGCACCGCTTTCTGAATCAATTTCTGTCCTAGATTCCAGCTGCCTAAAGAGAGTCTCCTAAGGTGTTGGTCAAGGCTCAAACTCAAAAACTCAAACTCAAACATTTATTTCAATTAACCCATTTACAGGCACTTTTGAATTGTCAAGGTCGATCGGTCCAAAAGATGAAGCTATTTGCACGTTCCAAAGCGTAGATCTCTATGGAGAAGAACGTGCAAGAAACTCCACGGACACTCTTTTAAAAATAATAAATTGTTACAAAGTTTTCTTGACATCGTGTTGAAATTATAGATACATGTGAGAACGATGTGACGAGCATGATAAAAACATCCGAACTAAAAAAGGAACAATTCAAAGAAATAATTAAAATAAACCATGGCAGCTGAGAAATGACCAGTCCCAACCAACGGCGCCATGACATGCGCCAGGCCCATTCGTCTCAACCATTTTGAATGAGCATGACACTCCCAACCGCCAGGGTACTTGAGTCTATACAATGCAAACACACACATATTTAAAAATGTTGGTACTATCGATTTATCAAAGGCTCGTGGCTATTAAGCTATTGGCTGTCACGACTATCGGTTCAATGATTGCGGAATTCACATCCCAAATGTCAACAACCTCGCGAGCCAAGTCAATAAAATTGATTTATTTAAAAAAAAAGATTGAGAATTATCATTATTTTTGTCATCTGCTTCTATCCCAATGTATGGGTCCGCGCAGCATGCCATTCTTCTCTCTTACTTTATCCGTCATCTCAATAGCCTTTCTAGAGATTTTTTCGTAATTATTTTGTATAATAGGTATAACATTATTTTATCATTTTCACCAGCTCGATCATCTTTTCTTCCGTCTTCCTATCTACCTACTAGTATACCTACATGATTGTTAATTGATTACTAACTAGCTGATGTTCGCGGCTTTGCCCGCTTGACAAATCTATACTATATATTAATATTATAAAGCAGAAGAGTTTGCTTGTTTGTTTGTATGTATGTATGTTTGTTTGGTTGAACGCGCTAATCTCAGGAACTACTGGACCGATTTGAAAAATTATTTCAGTGTTAGATAGCCCATTTATCGAGGAAGGCTATAGGCTATATATCATCACGCTAAGACCAATAGGAGCGGAGCAGTAATGAAAAATGTAACGCAGACGACTTTGCACGGGTCAGCTAGTTATATACTAAAACCTTTCTCGAGAACCACTTTAAGTACTGATGAAAACAGTATGAAAATTGGGGCAGTAGTTTTTGATTTCATCGCGAACACACAAACCAACAGACGCAGCGGAGGACTTTGTTTATAATATGATTGTAGTGATGATGATGACATCTAAGAACGTCTTTATTATAGCTTACGGGTGAGAATTAAGGCCTGGTTGCACTAAAGAAATTCTTATCCCAAAACACTCTAACCAATGGAAATATAATCTACCTAAAATATGAAAGAAAACTTGTTTTGGTAGTAAGAATTAGAAACGCCTACTAATCGGGAAAATGTGAACATAGAGGAAGTTTCCATGCCTAGTTTAGCAGATATAGGGAACCATAAGTGCTCATAGCTCATACAATAAGATGTGTAATCAGTATAAGAGACAAGCGAGCGTCAAGTTTGTAGGTATTCCGCATCGGCTTGTAATCATTTAGAATGCAAGAATACATATGAGTTGCTCCGTAATAAATTCTATTATTGTAACCTATTGCACGAGACGACAATCGGCAATTTGTTTAAATGACTTCTAAAATAGTCCGCACTATTCTACACTACTGCAATAGTCTGCACTATTTTATTGGTTTTTGCTTTATCGATAGACTAGTTTTATTTTTAAGTTTGGTGCTTTTTACGTGACCAGCCGATCAATTTTACTTACAATTATTTATTACAATCCATTTTGATATCTATTACACGTCAACGCCTTTTCTGTAATATATAATAGTACGTAAAACAAAGACTTGCGTGATAAGCAAAAACCTTAAAAATATATATTCTTGAAAAAAAAAAACACACTAATATTTTGTATTTTACAACACAGTCCAGCAGTGTGTTCCAGGTTTCATCCAAATTCGTTTACCAATTAAGACGAAGAGAAAACAAAAAAAAGAAAATTAACAAATAAACTCACTTTCACATAAAAATTTATAATATTAGGAAGAATGGATATATAAATAAATAATATGCAACTTGTATGTGTACGCGCTCGTTGATTCAAGAGAATTCTACGGATAGATTAAACCACTGAACCGAATTCAATAAATTAGATCGTGTCTGTATTTGTTCCGAGAATCTAGAGTGTTCTTAGCTGTATGAAAGTCACAAAATATTCAATATTGTGGCGGCTAGACATCATTATTCTGTGGTTTGGTTTTGATTAAGGCACCTATTTCTTTTGTTCTGCCAAGTGTAGAGGATTAGGTAAGATTTTCTTTAGTGTCTGGTCACTCTGGTCCATAAATTCGTGTTTTAGTTTTCAGAATGGTATTTGCAGATACCTTTTCTTTGACATTAATAATTGGGGATAAAGCGGACACTTCTCGCATCGTTTTCGTAAACTGCCAGTCGATTCTGTGAACCTCTCACAGTGAAATCTCACTTTCGGTCTTGATTACATGGATTTAACAGCTCACTTCGTGATCACTTCACCCAAGTCTTCACTTCGACATGTTTACAGAATCGCACTGCTTTACACATTTTGACAAGTTTTTGACGTGGATTGTCTCTGAGATGCTATTGCGACTAATTTGAAAGTTTTTTACGCAATTAAATTGCCCTCTAGATTATATATTTATGTGATTCTTTATCATACTAGGTGAGGTACTACGGAGATTTTAAAAGTTTTAAATAAATCAGAACTGCGCGTCACTTCCATACAGAAAAATGTTTAATTGTACCTCTGCTACTCTAATATTCTCCAATTTGACAAGTATTGACATGGAATATCGCTGAAATCAAATTATAGGGACAAATTTTGAACATTTTCTACGTACAAAAGTGGCCTTGGATTAATATATATTATTATGTGATTCTTTATCATGCTTGGTTACCACGGAGATTTTAAAAGTTTTACATAATTATATCAAAAACTGCGCGTCACTTCCGTACAGAAAAATATTTAATTACGCCTATGCTAATCTAATATTCTCCGAATAAAAAGAAAGAACAAAACAGGCATATATCATCACAATAATATCTATATATCTATCTATATATATATAAATGAATTGCTGCTCGTTAGTCTCGCTAAAACTCGAGAACGGCTAAGCCGATTTCGGTAATTCTTCTTTTGTTTAGTTCGCCTGAATACAGGGAAGGTTCAAAAGCAAAAAAATGGATAATAAGGGTAGCCAGTTGACGGGAGCGAAGCCGCAAGGGATTTAAAGGCCCTTGCAGCTATCCAACGGGCCTCACAACTCTGAGTCGATCTAAAAATAGCGACATTCTACTAAATAGGGCATAATGAGGTCATAGTTGGCATACTGGAGTTATTATTAGAATCTCTCCTTTTCATGGATAGTAAATCATCAAATGACTCCTCCCACTTTGGGCGAAGCAGAAGGGAGAAAGCTAAGCTAATATAATTTTGTCCTCTTGCCGTTGCGGAAATTGAATCCGCGCTGTGTATCGATTGTAAACTCTTCTAGTCTGCACTATTTGTCGCGTGGATACCACAATAGCTACACTCTTTGTATTTTTAAAGCTTTTGGTTAATGTCTGAAATATATAATCATTGAATGGTCGCGACCGATAGAAGTGACTGGTACTTTATCTGCTCTGTAACATTCTACTAGACGTAAGCCATCTCCTTTTTAACACTAAAGACAACTAGCTGTCCCCCGAAGCTTCGCTCCCAACTGGCTTTTTTTACATAAAAACCTTCTCTAGTAATAACAAACTCAACAAAAAAATAATTAGCGAAATCGGTTCAGATATCCCGAGATTTGCGCTTACCAACATATTCAGCGATTCATGTTTAAAGTATAAGATCAGGGGCCCGAGTCTGCTATTTTTATAAATTTGTCATTCCGACGCGATCCCATTGTCATGCCATTGTCATTTTGCTAAAAGTTCGTAATCTGCTAAATTCATAATCGCACGGTCACTGTCACGTCAGTGGCCGGTCACTGGAACGTCAATGGTCTCGTAATAGAATTGCGATAGGAATGCCGTATTGCCATTATTATAAAACCGAGCTAAATTTGGGCATTTATTATGCCAAATTTTATTTATATTTAGTTTTACATATTATTTATTAGTGTTAAAAGCAATCTGAAGTAGTGAGAAGTTCAAAATACTAAATCTGTCATTATGTACGAGATTACCATTCATATGGCTTTCTTTAAATGGCGTGTCAGTGGTTGATCATTAGAATGTCATAATGACGCCATTATGATTCCATTATGTTAGTAGATTACCAAACTTGTCAAAATCAACCATTTTTAAATCAGTGATCGACCATTCTGACACTATTGTAATAGCAGACTCGGGCCCCAGGAAGGAAGCGTGCTCAGATATTGGATGATTTATAGAATTTGTCGTCATCTAGAAAAAACAAATACTGAAGTATAGCTAGCCATATTTTTTTTCATTTCGTTGTGTTTATTTCAGTCAACGACATACAAAGGAATTCAACAATAAAAGTGAAAAACTTGTTTCATTCCTTCGAAGCTTTGTTTCTCTCAATAACTATAAATCGTGGGACAATCTGGACGTTTAAAGGCTATTAATTCGATTAATTACCAATTAATTAAAGCGGTTGATAACACCGCAAGCGATGAATTCAAAGGGAACGTGTTCGATTGACCAATAGCAAGCCGAGATTATTTTGTGATCAATTTAACTGACTAATAGTGTGCCTAGATTATATTGTGATGAATCCAACTGACCAATAGCTTGTCGAGATTATGCGGTCCCATTGTTATTAAATGTGTATTGAACCAGGTAATTATTAAATGAGATGATACGAGATCAAAGATCAATCTAGCTTGTGTGCAAAAATAATAGATTTATTCGTGCTGGTTTAACTAGAACTACGCAAAACCTAAAAGTGGTGTCTAAAACTTGTGTTGTTATTAGATATTCCAATCTCACTCGTCACCTTATCTAAACCGACCGTTGTCGCGTTACAAGACCGATTTATTTTGGTAGCCGTTATAAATTTAGAATACCCTTACAAGTTTTTTTTTTTGTAGTAACTGACTTGCATGTGTAATGGAATCATTATATAAAAACCCAAAATTGACTACTCCCAAAAATAGTGCAAATGATCCTGAAACTTCGAATTTTCTTGCTTTTTCTGCCAAATTGCCCATAACTTTTTTTCATTGTCATTCTCATACAAATTCAATAGGGATCTTTTGTGTTTTATGGTAGCCTTGAGTACCTACTGGTCGTTGGTGGTTTAGTCTTACGAGATCATCAATCACAAGGTTGGTCGTCAGAAACTCATCGGTCATTGTAAGGCTCCACCACATGCTAGAGAATTTAATGCTAGACAAGACTTAGGAGTAAAGGCGCAATTCCACTGCTGCGCAAGATGTGCACGAAAAGCTAACGCTGGGCGCTGTCTTACTTACGAAACGAAGTGTCATGCTGAGCGATGGTCGTTTTGCGCAGATCTGACACATATTCTCAATTAGTTTTCTTTTTTAATTTTTTCATATTTTGCTAATCAATTAGTTAACTTTCTTTTCTGTCAGTCATCAATATAGTATGTAACTAAAAGGCAATACTGACTCACTGACTTATATATCTACGCACAGCCGAAACTATTGGTCAAAGAAAGCTCTTGCATGAAACAAGAGAGCTTAAAATTGTCATGTAGCTTCCTTACACTCCGAACTTCCCGAAATTCCTACGGGAACGGGAAAAAACGGGATAGACGCGTACCAAGTCGCGGTTGAAAGCTAGTTCATTATAACTTATCTTGACCGTGGGTCACAGTGGACGATATTATTATGCTGCTTTTTCTTTCTTTCTTCGTTGTGCCACTCTGGTACAAGGTGCACATCCTATCTATACCTACACATAAAACTTTAAGTTTTTGAAAATATTTTTACTGTGTGAAGCTAAGGAACAGAATTTCATGATTGCTACAATGGTTTCAAATTGCTGGGTTTTTAAGTCAAGAGTAAATACTAGGCAAGCGAGCTCCATCGTTGACTGCAAAATCGCTTTCTTTTTTCAGGTGAGATTGTGGTCGTGGGCTTGTCAATAATAATAAAACCGGCCAAGTGCCAGGAAATGGGTTCCGCACCATAAACTAAAAAACACGTTTCGCATATGGGAGTCCTGTGTAATATTTAATGAAGTTTTTACATCGTTAATAGATATACGCACTCTGTGAAAACTTCAACTGCCTACCTATTACGGTTCTCGATACGATCCACTGACAGACAGAATGGACGGATGAATTGACAGAAGGTCGGACGGACAGCGGAGGGTTACCAATAGGGTTTCGTTGAATACCCTTTGGCAACGAAACCCTAAAAAGTAAGTACACGTTTGTACCGTGGCCATGGGCCATGGAACTATGAGCAGTAATGGAACGGCACCTTAACCCTAGTCAACAAAAGTGTACAAATCTACAAGAACAATTCTGTCATAATCATAAGCTTACTTTTATGCAAACTCACGAATTCAATATAGCAGCCTGCAACTGTGTCATAAATAAAAGTTTAGTGTCAACGCAAGGTGCGCGTTTGTAATGTTTGTTGCCATTCATGAAGATAGTATTTCTTATTAAATCTTGAGAACGTCTTATTCTATTATATCCTATGTGATTATTATTTGAATTCAGCCAGAGCGGGAAAAAGGGGCCATTTATACAGGATGCTCGTGCATCTTAGGATGTACGTCCTAACCGGAGCCAGCCAACGCGGATGTGCAATTATCAAACGCTCAAAGAGAGTGTCCCATCCCGCTCCGCGCAGAAGAAATATGATGACAATCCATCCAAAAATAAAAAAACAAGGCTCTGGCCCTAGCGGGCCCAGTCAACTATGCTGACATTTCTTTGAGGCGTGCGAACGCGGGACCGGGTCTGGTCCCTATCGGACGGCGAACTGTCAATCGTTCGCCGACCGCTGCCTTTGCTGGGAATCGCCCTGCGACTCCATGCGCTGGCTTGAGGATTTGGACTCATTTCTGACCGATTGACCGAATAAAATTAACTAAATTTAGCTCACCAAATAATGAAAGCCTATGTCCAGTAGTGAAACAATAAGCTAATGGAACAGAAGAAAAAGAAGTCCCAAGAAAGTATTTATGCTAAACAAAAGTGGTTAAACTTTGTTACGAAAAAAATATTTGACAGATAAACCAATACAAACTGTGTCTAAAATTAAATGCAACTTATTTTTGTAGCACAAAAACTGTTGATCCAAAATCTTCATTTTAAAACAAAAAGATATAATTTTTAATTCAGCAATCTTTACCTTACATACCGATTTCTACAATTCCAGTCATCTTTCAGATCTCTCATAATTATCACCATCTCTTTCACACACATATACCCATCCCTATCAACACCCTATTGATTTAACACCATTAGTCGCCAATAGAGTTAGTAAGTCCACAATAATGAATGAATGGTAACTGACAAGAGCATAGATAACGTCTGATAACAAATGGTTTTGTATGGCTATTGATTGTGTCCCGAATCATTGGAAGCGCCGATGTATTGACATGCCAGTCAGATCCAGGCGTGAGTGTCTGTTTAGTTTGTAATATTTATGGTGCTGAGAAGTGTACAAAGCGGAATAAGCAAAATGTAGTGAGGAGAGCATTGAGTATGAATTTATTTGTGGTACACCGCAATATAAGAAGCGTGACACCTATGTATAAAAAGCAAGTGTATAATGGGCAATGATATATAAATGGGTGGTATTATCCGCACAGAGGCAGAAATCTCTTCCAGACAACATTTGCATGGACTGAACGAAAGAAAATAGAAGAATGCCCTCTCGTTGTATGTTGACCGTATAGCGAGTTCAATTTGGTCTAGTCGGGCCAATTTATGGCGTCGGAAAAATCGGGATACGCCTCGTCGTAAAATTATATGTGAATTAATTTGCAGCAGGAACAAACTATTACACTCGAATGTTTTTATTATTTTTATCGAATTACAATGATCAAAAATTTGATTATTTTAGCTGTTTAAAATAGTAGTGTAGATCAAATATGCAGGGTTTCCCAAAAACCCAAGCATAAACTCTTCACTAGGTGCGGAAATTCGTGACTCAGAAAACAATAAAAGACGATCGTAATAGATATTCATTTGTTTTCGTGTCGATAAGAATATCAGTCAACAGTTTTTGCTGGCACGTCATAAAAAGTTTTTATTTACTACTAAAATATTCGTAATACGAGCCGTTGATGACTGGTTTTAGTTTTAAGATCTTATGACCTAGACAAAAAATGTTAGTGTCGGCATTCTATCGAGACGCACCGGACCGATTTTAGTGGTGACATTTGGGGGAGGCCAATGTCCAACTGTGGATTTCTTTTGGCGATTGTCAAAAATTTGTAATTGTGTGACATTTTGATACAGTACGTCAAGCCTGTAAATGTTAGAATTCTTACCAGTCCACTGACAAAAATATAGACATCCGCTGGTGGGGAGGCCTAAACTCACCCACCTATGTGTTGTCAACAGTGGATGTCTTTCGGCTATTATAATGACGATAATCATCTGCCTAGCCTTTTCCCAACTATACTGGGGTCAGCCTCCAGTCAAACCGGATTCAGCTAAATGCCAGTGTTTGATGTACCAGTTGTTGATACCAGTGAAGATGATGACGATAATGATGGCATTCTATTCGCGATGACAATTAGTAAGAAGTTTAAAATGTAAGGGGTTGACGTACGCTATCAAAATGTCACACAAACAATAAAAAATAAAAAAAATCTTTATTGTACACCAAAACAACTTTTATAACATACAGTGATGGAAAGGTCATGTACAAAGTCGAGCTTAACTCAAAAATTAGTTTTTTCCCAGCAAACCTTTGAGTGATAGAGAAAGATGACAATGTAGGGTAGGATCCAATGCACATTATTTCATATTTTATAAATAAATAAACCTACATGACTATAATTATTATACACATACATAAATACGAATATTATGTCAAAACCGAAAGGAAATGCTATCGCTAATTTGGGTTCTCTGAAATGACATGCCCCAGGTGGGAGCACTACGACGTCAGGTCTAGACAACAATCAAAGCTTTTATATTTTGTGACACAAGTTAAGTGCTGGCCTGTCGGTTTTCTATCGGTTGCATTTTGGGGAGTGTGCGACGGAATTGCATAATTTAATTCCACCAAGCCCGTTCCATCATCGGACCACAAGACGTACGGCGACGCTCCACCGGTACATGGTGGACATCCCACCTTTACGCACAAAACGTTATGGGAATACATTTATTGTGCGTACAGCTAAGGAGAGGAATTCCCTACCTGAGTCTGTGTTTCCTGATAGCTATAACCTGGGAGTCTTTAAGTGAAGAATGAATAGGTTACTTCTACGCAAGCGTGCTTCACCTTAGACCGCATCATAGCTTAACATCAGGTGAGATAGTGGTCAAACGTATGCCTAACAATAGTAAAAAAAAAAAACAGAAAGCAATGGCTAAAGGAAATACAAATATTGAGTCCACATATTTTTTTAAAGTATTGGAATACCTAACAGTTTTATTCTTATAAAACACATAATTATGCGTCTTTTATAAGTTATCTTTTTCTCATAGATCACTATCACGAGCAGAAACAAACTTAAAATAGATGAACTTGAATGAAATATTGATCTAAGTACGAAAGTTTTTAATTATTGACAAAGTGGAGTCCCAAATATAGGTATCTATTTCTTTTTTAGAAATCTTAACTTTGACATAATTCAGAGAGAGGTACAAAAATATTCATAACAAATTCTAGGTACAAACGTTGACCTAAAGTCACAGACTGAATCAACTTAAGACACAAGTTACGACGACTTTAAAACAGAAATGGTAAAATGAGATGTTATCTGAGTAAATTTGGGCGAACTTCATTTGGCCAAGATAAAATTTGAAAGATAAATTCTCAAATAAGGCTAGGGATTACGTTACTCTTTTTGTTGTGAAAAAATTAGAAGTCTAATAAACTTTTTTGAACCCAAATAAAGTAAACGAAATAATTAATGACCAACATTTTGGGCGCGAGAGTTAAAAATTATTATTTTTTGGCAAATAATGAATATAAAAAAAAAAACCATTTTATAACAACAAGATATTGTGAGGTATGAAAAGTGTTCGGTTTCTTTTTCAGTCTTCAGAGATAAGTTATTTAAATTAGCAAAATGAGTAGGGAGAGTATTACTGAGTATAATTGTTATATACCCAACCTAGTAGACAAATAAGTATGAGCTGGGACACTGCATTGCGCTTATCCCCGGACAAACAGTTTAAACAATGTCTCTGTGATTCTGTGGTATTGTCGGCACCTACGTCCATTTATCATTTAAAACCTCACTCATCTTTCTCCAATTTGGTCAGAATTTTGATCAAGCCACTACATAGCATTTTTTTTTGTGGGTTCATTGACTAAGGTTCGATCAATGTCCTTGATCCATTAAATGGTGTAGTCATCTGACCCTTAATGTGGCGATGGCATTTTTTTAGTTTGTCTCAGATATCCCGCTACAGCAATGCTATCTGCTGACGCAGTCAATGGGTCAACAGGGCGCGCCAGACGCCAGACTAAGGACGCTGGTCCACGCCGCTGCCGCCACCGCTGAGTTCGTGTCCGCGACCTTGAGGTAGTCAAAATTTTGGTCTTAGTAGAGAGCTAAGAGCACAGGTCTGACATATAAAAGCAATCAATTTTGTTTCACATTCAAAATTCAAATATGTTTTATATTTTGTGACGACGCTTCCAAAGCTTCAATGACTTACTTGACTGCCAATGACCAGCAGCCAAGGAGGTCATCTAAGAATTCTCACCTGTGGAAACTCACTTTACTGCTCCCGAATTGATCTTTGATAGTACCATAACGAAAAATCATTATGAAAAGAAAGTTAATTACCCAAGTGCCAATACACCTGTACTTTTTTTTTGGGACATCCCGCCACATTTTCCCAACCACTGCGACTCCTGAAAGCCAGAATCAACAGTGGCGACCACCAGAAAAACGCCGAGCTAATGAAGCCCGACGAGTCCCGGAGAAACGATTCAACTGTCTTGGATCCCGCAACGAAATTAATCAGAAGAGTACAGCGAAGGAGTAGAAACCTGTCCTTTGGGAGATTAAATGAATGCCACAGACGCTGCAATAAAGTGCCCACCTACTGCGCCCAAATGATTGGCACCCAGGGGTTGACTCCCAGTCAAACCGGATTCAGCTGAATATCAGTTTTTCACGTGGAGCGGCTGTCTATCAGACCTTCAGAACTCATTCATTGGGTAACACGGTACTTCATGGTAAGACTGGAGTCAGATTTACTGGCTTCAGACAATCCGTTACGACTGCCAAAGAAGAAGACCTATTCATTTATTTTGTTACTGGAAATGTGTGAAACCTAGGAATTGTATACAATTACTAGGAAATGTATACAATTCCAAGTCTATGTAGGAAATGTGCTAAATAGTTTCGTAATTATTTTTTAATCCACACATTTCCTAGGAATTGTATGTATTTCCTAGGAACTCTATACAATTTCTATATGATAGAAGGAAATGTATAAAATTAAAAACCAAGTACCTAACTACCGAAAAATAAATAAAAAAAAATTAAGTGAGAATCATAACGATTATTTAATAAGAGGGACTTGTCAGATAACAAATAATCTTGTTTGATTATTTATCAATCAAACTTAAACTTGTTTAGCTTACAGATAAAGTTTAAATAATAATTGTCCTCTAAGACTTACTTTTTCGTACATAATCAGTCCGTCATTGAGTATCTAATCAGGTTAATTAAGATCCATATCACATAATCTTAATTTCATACTCAGTAATAATCAAATCCTAAAACATAAATTCTTCTTTTTATTTATTTTAATTAAACTTGAACAATCATCTACACAGATAAAATTTAAAAAATACAAATTTCTTTTAAAACTTTCCCTATCAAGATTTAAAATAATCAGTCTTTCATAATCACAGTATAAATAAAATGTCTTAGATGGTTTAGGCCTTTACCATAGGACTATAATAGTATGGCACCAGAGTGGACGTTTTTGAACTTATTTATTTTTACAAGACAAGCTGGAATTGCATTTAGAATTGCACAAAAGTTTATTTTTTATAGTAAAAACACTATGATGTGTTACAATCTTTCTTACAAAGGCACTTTTTGAATCCTTGTCCGGTTCCAGTTGATTGTAGATTTGCAACTGAGCGTAGTGAAATTTCCGTATTCTCACTACTAAACGTCGTTGCCACGAATGACGCAATAACAACACCTTCCCCCACTCCAATCTCTGCCGCCCGCGCCCACGCCGCGCGTCGCACCATGCTAGTCGGTATGAACATGAACATACCGATTGGCGATGACTACCGATATACATTTCCACGGTTTAGGAAATGTGTAGATTTCCGAGGAAAAGTGTTAATTAAAAATATTTCATACATTTTTAATTTTAGAAATTGTACACATTTCCTAGGAATTTTATACAATTACGGATTACATACATTTCCGTTAACATGTATATAGACATAGGCTTTAACGGTTGCAATTTTATATTAACCCAAGACTACTACTGTGGTATTTTGCTACTGTAAAACAGTTAGCAAATTAAGTCGATTTGGTTATCATTCTATATTTTGTGCTAATCTAACCAAGCACTTCTGTTATCATTATATTGTTTTTATATCTTCAGTGGCATGAGTACTAAATTGCTATCAGGGAGGATCGTGACCAATCCTGCCTGGGGGCTAAAAATGCCACTTCAGTAGAATCCTAATATTCATACAATAATCTGTCAAAGAACATTGCTACGCGTTCATACATCGTTCGCCTCAGAACCAACAGAGACGTGAATTATTACTATCTGTGTTTTAAATAATGCATAATATGTACGACTGAAACTAAATTAAAATCACGGACACTTTTCAACATTGTAAAATATCCAAAATGATTTCGGATTTTGAGGTTATAATAATAATTGGTATGTTTAATTGTTGCCAATAGATACCAAAGGGACTAAGATACCATAGCTGAAAGACCTCCCTTATTATCTCACCAAAAAAAAAATGGTATATAGTAGTGTTAGTATGTTCTTCTAACTTATGTCACAGTAAAAAAAAATCACAGTTCTTTTGATATTTTATCTGCAAATTGGCAAAGTGTCAACTATCAATTCATCGACTGTCAGTGTCAGTGTCAATATTGTTCGTGTCATACAGCGCTTTCGCTTTATTCTTTTTGTAGGTAACTAAAAATTTTACAGAGCTGAGAGTGCTTTGTTTCAATATAAAATAATCGCGCCGGGGAATCAAAACCCAAGTGAGTTACTTTTTAAAATGATTTCGTAATTAAAAAGTGTCCGTTCTATTCTAATAATTGAAATGCAATAAAAAAGAAACTAGGAAAAATGGTAAAGGTTTCACATTTGTGTTGATTCATAGGCCACTTTTTACCATGTCCTTTCATTATCATCTTTATCGCTGAGGTATAAGGTTCAAGGTTGATTGGGAAAATTTGACAATTACGGGTAGCCTGATTCTGCTAAAGTGGCCTTTTTATACCCTCTGATTGTGATTTAGCCATGCAATTAATGATTTTATTTAATAAAGATCTTTAGCAAAACTAAATTGACACTACTTGCGGTGGTCGTGTTACGGCATTGTGAAGATATGATACCTTTTTTTAGGGGGAATTATTTTAGATGCTATATTATTTCGATTGGTGCATTAAAATTACAGGTTATTTTTTACATAATATAAGCGGGTTCGATTTCCAGTTGAGACAGGCGATTATTTAAAATTCTTTGAATGCAGTTTGTATTGTTTTAAATAAAAATGAAGTCTTCGTTCAGATTTTTTTCTATATATAAACAGTATTGAAGGTACTTTCCCTTCATGTGGCAAAGCCCAGGGACGCTCTATATATAACGTAGTTATGCGTGATATATTCGGGCATAACTCATAAAAAAAAAACATCTGAACTGATATACTCCTACTTATAGAACTCGGTTAATAAATGCCTGGCACTCTGCCTTTTTGGAATGAATTATTTGTTCAATTCCTTACAAACTCTTCATATAAACTTTTGTTCTAGTATAAATTCCATCATCCCGTCTATTCGTGAATAACCGTATATCGATATCAATAAAATGTAGATAGACGAATCAATAAAATGTAGCCTACAGACGTATACTTCTTTCATCATTTTCAGTAACTGGACCGTCAAACGCGAACGGTATTGTTCTCAAAGGATTCTTCGAAGACGAATATTGCCGATGCAATTTTGAACTCTTCAAAGGCACTGTGACAGCGACTTTAAGTTGTATAATTGTATATATCGATACTAGTTTCCGCCCGCCACTTTGCCCGCATCGCTACCTTCACTATAATATTTTTAAGCAAAAATCCAAGCCATTTTCCTAATTGAAATAAAAGATGTCAAAAACTTCACTATTTTATAGCTACTTGACGAACAATGCTAGTTATTCACGATACTTTGATCTTTTTAAGCCTGATGGTAGACGGGCAATCCCGAAAAAAACTAATTTTTATTTATATTATTTAAATGGTGTAGTGTATGTAGATATCAATATTTCGAACTACCTACAAACTGATAACAGTATTGTGACGTTGCCTCGGGCGCACACGTCGCTCGGTTATAAATACCGGTACGAGTGGTGGGGCGGTCAGTCGTTGTCGAACTGTCGGCCTGTGCGGTGGTGCGTTGGCGAGTCAACTGACAATATTGTAAATAAGTATTCTCTACATTGGCGACGAGGATTAAACTGTGAGTTAAAGTACCTAATTCCTAGAAAAAAAAGGGGAAAGAATAGGAACGAAGTGCTGCTTTCTTTAATGGATAGAAGCATTTCGGCTACATGTTTTTACACTTTCGTCATAAGTAAGTGTTAAGACCAAATTACTTCAAGGCACGTTGGGCCGTAGGCCCCGGCTGTCATTTGTGGAACTTTGGAGGTCATTGTGGATGATTGGAGGCCAGTAAATCTGACTCCAGTCTTGCCATGAAGTGCCGCTTACCTAAACGATGGGTTGTGGTGGAAAAATGTTTTTTTCCGAATAACTTAATTTGAAATTTATTTACTATACCTGATTATTACATTGACTAGCAGCAACGCTGATTTGACACATGACCTAAGGCAACATGGTTGATAGTTAAATGGATTAATTATTATGCAGCATTGCTGACCATTAAATTGATACCATACTAAGCAGCATTGCTGATCATTAAATTGATACGATGTTAAGCAGCAACGCTGATCATTAAATTGATACCATACTAAGCAGCATTGCTGATAATTCAATTGAGATGGTGTAACGCAGCATTGCTGATAATTCAATTGATATGGTGTAACGCAGCATAGCTGATCATTAAATTGAATGCCATTGAATGTCATACAATCATTTCCTAAATCACATGGAGCTGAGGCCACGTCCGGGAAGAAGCGATACAGCTCACGTCCTTTCTTCTCATCCGGCCATCACTTTTCCCGTCTGCGTACGATCGGCTCTGCCTGTGCTTTGGACGTGGCTTGGCGCTCCTCATCAAACCTGCCTGCACAGCCGTACTGGCGGACCTGGGCTTGGTCTTTGGCATTGGTACAGCACGTTGCGACCAACGTGAAGTGTTGCTTGTTTGTGCCAACAAGCAACCGCATACGTATAGCAGCATTGCTGCGGGTCATTAAATTGACAAGTCATCATTGAATGACGGTTATGCAGTAGAATAATTACCTACTGGTCATTAAATTGACAAGTCATCATTGAATGACGGTTATGCAGTAGAATAATTACCTACTGGTCATTAAATTGACAAGTCATCATTGAATGACGGTTATGCAGTAGAATAATTACCTACTGGTCATTAAATTGACAAGTCATCATTGAATGATGGTTATGCAGTAGAATAATTACCTACTGGTCATTAAATTGACAAGTCATCATTGAATGACGGTTATGCAGTAGAATAATTACCTACTGGTCATTAAATTGACAAGTCATCATTGAATGACAGTAATTGCAGTAGAATAATTACCTACTGGTCATTAAATTGACAAGTCATCATTGAATGACAATCATTGCAGTATATTATACCTGCCGGACATTAAATTGTCAAGTCGTCATAGAATGACAATAATTGCAGTAGAATATCTACTGGCCATTTAATTGAGAAGTCGTCATTGAACTACAGTAATTGTGGTATGATTCCTACTGAACAAAACAGATCAGTAGTATTATCTATATACACGTAATTAAATAGACACATTTTATTGTGAGGGGGAACCTCCATCAGTAGGAGGAAAGAGAGGGGAACGTTGGAAGCTGGTACTCTTGATCTACCTGGAATGGCTGCTGACATCGAGAGTAGTAAGAAGAAACGTGCTATATTTTGTGGACTAGAATTGCTAAATTTTGTGGACTAAAATGTCTATAATAATGTTTTAGGGCTGAAGGGTATGTTTGTGTGTGGCACTGATCTCGGTAGCTACTGGTTTGAATTGAGAAACTGTTCTAGTGTTGGGTAGCCTATTTATCGAGGAAGATTTTAAGATCTAACATCACGGTGCGAACAATAGGAGCGAGGCATTGATGGGGGATCGGACGCGGACGAGGTTGCGTGGATCGGTTAGTTTAATAATACAGCAAATGCAAATGTCACCAGCTGATGGAGTGGATGTCTTTGGTGTGGCTATTACCAAACTATACATCTAAACAAAGTAAGATCTGAGAACGTCAATCTTTTCGATTGATGTTAGTAGATTCTAGATGTAGGTAAATGCAATAATGTTGGTCACACACAAAACCTGGGAAAATATGAAACAAAATAAAGTACAGGCTCGTAACCAAACATCCAGTGCAATAACTAAGTTACCTAAGTAAGTTATTAAACTAAGAAACCTTTGAACCTAACAGGATCATTTGACGCAAATATAAAAATAGTAAACACTTTTAGAAAATGCAACTTTAAACGTCATGTCTTGGGAAAGAAACTGCCGTGGTATACTTATAAAAATAGTAAATCTCTTTATCTTCAGGCTATTGTGGCACATAGATATTATGTACCTTACAAAATTAAGTAAAAAACTTCACTAAGCATTACGTCATTGTGCGCTCTGGTGGGACATGTCCGCGGGAGTGACGGTGACACCTGCGGTCAAAAGTCCTCCTCCATGACATGTTGGTACCCGCACCACAAACGCGTTGACGTTGACATTAGGGCGCGATTCCAGCAACTGCACTCTCGGCGTGTAGCTTGTCTTTTGGCGCACATACTCCACAATTCCCTCTGCATTAGTGGTGTAGTGTAGCCGCGAGATATATACTGGAGTGTTTACGGCTTCGCGGTACGTATAGTTACTTTGGGTTCGGTAGGTGTCGTGCCGCAGCGGTTCCAGTTGGTTCGCTGGCGGCATTCTCTCCTTTGTACCATCACAAAACCATCATCGTCGGTTCCCTTTGATATCTTTTAGATACAGGCTTCATAGGGGGAGCAAAGTGAGTGCTCGTGCAAACGTGAGTTACTTGGAGTGGAATTCACTGTCGGAGTCTGTGTTTCCCGATGGTTGCATCCTTGGAGTCTTTGATCAGGAGTGATTATCGGGTGGTCTGAACAGGCGTGCTCCGTCTTCGACCGCGTCATCGCTTGCCCGTGGGTGAGATGGTGGTCAATCGCGTGCCGATAAATAAAACAACACATTTTAGCTACTATGAGTTAGATCGAAATAAAATCAATTGATTCGAAGTATGCGGTGCAGTCATGACCGTAATGCTTGTAGATTGCCGTAGTAATTCGTGAACGTAGTAGCTACTTCACATGAACGTTAGACACAAACATGTCAGGCCTAGTTTCTCTTCTCTTTGTGGGCCCTAATGTGCATAGCTTACCGGTTGGTGAGTTCTAAAATCTCTTTGTCGGGAAGATGGCCAAGGTCAATTATCACGTGATGTTATGAAGTAGATTAAGAGGTAGCATCAAATTAGTTTGAGGGACCAGGTTCTTGTTTCTGTGGGTTGGCGAGCGTACCAGGGTATCATAGCAGCATCCCAGAGTGATATAGACGAGGGAGTCTGTATCAGGGTGTCGTTGTCGTAGCTATTGGTGGTACAAATAAGTATTTTCTCGGTATTCTTCCCATGGGGAAGTGCCAGTATAGGAATTGTGTTGTGCTGAGCTATGAGTTAGCTGTTGACTGTGAATAAGATTATTTAATTTCTTTGTTCAAATAATTATGAGTTTAGTGACTTTCAGTGGTGCTTGGACTTGGTAATCACGAATACTAGTAATCACGAGTCAAACCTAAAGGATTTATAACAGCCAGTTTTGAACTGTCAAACGGCTAATTGACTGAACGACTAGTGAGTTAAGTTAAAGTTTTTAATAACTCTGAGAGTAAACAAGCGTCGGTAGACGGTTTTTAATGATAAAGAAACCGAAAGAAGGCATTAAATCTTATCATACGTCTACTTCATTAATGAGATTGATTAATTGTGATTATAACACACACACATACACACAGACATAAGTGATAAAAATAAAGAAATCAACACAGAAAAAGATATAAGCGAATCAGAAAATGAACGCACCGAGACTTGCAGCTTAGTACGGCCGCTACTCCAAATGCGTCCAGTGTGGCTACGTCCGAGACAATTGAGCCTAGTGCCTATGAGTTGCCTAAGACCCTACTGACCGAACCTAGCCCTACAACAACTACCTAGCACCCTAGTAACCCTGACGCCCTAACCTATCATACAAACCATATACCAAACGTATGTTACGTTGGATTTACGTGCGGGAAGTCTGTTACAAGGAGACCTACGGTAACAGACGGAACTGGGGTAGGAATAGGGGTTTTGTGTACGTCGTGCAATGTACACAGGAAATGGTTTTCTCACTGCCGATCCCACAGACTCATAGGATCGATTACGGCTAAAGGTGTCTTGGCCACAGTGAGAGGAGTTGTAGGTGATGAATCAAAGTCGACTCCAGCTTGATGACTAATTTATTTACAATGTTTAACTTAATTATATACAAATTTTGTGGTCAATACACATTGATACCTATTTACTAGTGTGTTGTGTGTGTATCGAGCCGATGAAGCGAAGATCTCACTAGGTCACTTCTTAGTGCTGACGGTGTGCCGGTGTTGCCGGCGCGTGGAGCGAATGTATGTCGCTCTAATGCTGACACTGTGCTGCTGTTACTGGCACGTGTAGCTATTGCATGTTCATGGTTGAACAGAAAATGAAATAGAAGAAGAAGAGGAAGGGTAAAATTCCTTTTACCCTTCATTGAATTAAACCATAAAATTATTTTTAAATATTATTCTGCCGTGATTTTGTATGCCAGACATGTCAATAAATTATTAATCAAAATAATAAAATATGCTAAATGTTTTACTAAAAAAAATCTTGTTACATACAACTACTTAAAACAAGGAAGGGAATGTAGTGTATGTAGATATCAATATTTCGAACTACCTACAAACTGATAACAGTATTGTGACGTTGCCTCGGGCGCACACGTCGCTCGGTTATAAATACCGGTACGAGTGGTGGGGCGGTCAGTCGTTGTCGAACTGTCGGCCTGTGCGGTGGTGCGTTGGCGAGTCAACTGACAATATTGTAAATAAGTATTCTCTACAAATGGCATTTACAACCACTGTAGGATAACATATCGAACATATTATCAAACATTGTTGGAAAACCCATATCCAAAGCTACTGCTATAATTTCCAACAGTTAAGACCCTAAAATACAAACCAAATTAATAATTAACATCACTCGACTATTCATTAGTCAAATTCAATAATTAATCAAATTGCTCTATCTCAAAGAAATACCGATATAATCCATCAATTTCACGAAACGAACTCATACTAGACTAGATATTAGGCATCGAGAATATTATAATGATGGATATGTGAATCATCAAAGCTCAATGTCTGTGTAAATAAATAATATTTCGACACTCGATTCCAATTTATTGACTATAAATCTTGCCTATTTATGTAAAGGTGGTGTACACACCAAAGTCAAAACGGTTTTATCTTTTGTACTCGGAAAAGATTTTTTTTTTGAGATGTGGTTGCTTTTGACTCTAGTCAGAGATGACAGAAACAAAGTCTACGTTGGAGCGAGCCATCCAGAAGTAGCATGTTCCCTTTTTAAGGTTATGGGCCCAATATTTACTTAATTATCAATTTACGGGGCTGTGAACCATATCCAATGTCCATTAGTTTAAGTATAATAGGACTACAGGAGCGATAAGTTGGACCTATGTTTGTTTAACTTGAGACCATAGCAGACTAACGGACCCATAGTGCGAGATCATCTACTCGCCACAAGCAGGTTCTAATACTATTTTTGCGATGCGACGTCGCAACGCTATTTTCAGGTCAGCCTTAAATACTTCGAAAGCTTCAAAAGGAACAAAACGTTTGTCAGTTTAATATTTATGACTGTAAAAAACAAAATCTATGTACTAGTGTCATTGCTTGCTAGAGAGCGAAGGTAATCTTTTTTTAAAGACAGTATTGACTCAGGCCAGCATACAGCCTAACAATAACTTTAACAATAATAATTGAATATCTATTTTTACAGGTGCTGATATATTTGAGGAAGCTGTGTGGTAGGTATTTCAATTCAAATGTGGAATTCTAAATGTTTCTGGCAGCTGGCAGGGAACTAATAGGATACAGGTCTAAGAAGATAGAAGAAGAAATAGCTGTAGGCACGGTGACAGTGGCAACATTCAAGATTTTTTAATATTAAAGTTGTCTATAAAGTAACTCCAATCAACCGACCGTGGCAGGAGATCACAAATGAGAACGATAAATGATCCAAATGCCTGAAATTACAAAGCTGTGTTAGCTATTGATTTGTTATTTTTTCATAAAACTACGAACTGTTAACTCTCTGCGAAGTTAGGATCAAATGCAACAATAAAAACAAATCACATTGAAACCTCCTTTTCATTAGGTCAAGTTAAGATCAAAACCTACAAGCGAGAAAATTAAAATAATTTAATACCTCACAAATATAAAAAAAGACAAACGGTTTTTAATAAGTAAATAACAGAACAATACGAAAATGAAATCAATTAGCGTATCGTAGTTATCGAAAGCATCATAATATAACACTGTACCATAATGTTCATCTACGATGTACAGCAATGCATTTCCTGTATAGACTGATCTCGCATAGTATAAACTTACTGAAGAATAAGAGATTAACAAATATTGGATATTGTAGCTTGATGTTGAGTGTATCGACAACATAAGGAATATTTTATTTTGCGACGATGGTAACTGATTGATATTCACATTTGAATAAACGGGATTTATTTTTTGTGATATGAAGACGTGTTAATTTTAAGATACGAATCTCATTAATTGGCGGAATAATTTAATAAATTTAAAGGCATTCATAAAATTTACAAGCTGAATAACACTGTCAATAAAGTCAAATACATACAACATCTAAGATTGGATTGGGATTCTCAGAATCTCAATATAAAGTCTTGAAAGTTAAATAACAGCAAGAAAATTTATACTTTCATTTATACAAATTCGCAAGCTGTTTTTATTTTCGTTTATCCACAAATACTTATTAAGATACATGCCCTTCAATCAAAAGTAATGGAGTCCGTAAAATATGTCTACTGTGTACCTATCAGTAATGGTTCGCAAACATTATTTTTTTCTTAAGCAATCCCTTCTCATTATTTACAACTATGATTTACTCTGTGGCGACGAGTTTGGCTGTGCCAACAATTTCAATGTACGCTTTGTAGAATGCAACAACTAATGTAAAATTGTTACAAATATTAACCTCTACATCATTTACTTTATTATCTATTTTCAAAGCTCAGTTACCTTTAGTTTTTGTAGATCCTTGCGTTTGATATGAATCTGAAAAAGAAAAGATATAAATAGTCAAATAATTATTTAAATTAACTTTGTAAATAAGTGCCTGTATTTAAGTTCAGTATATTTTTTACGATATAATAAAAGCATTTATCTCTTAGGCTTAAGCAACGAACATTTGATTTGACTGGGTGGCTGCACCAAAAAACCGTTTATCATTTTTATAGCTCTTTTTAACGATCATTCGTCTGGCGAGTGTTAGACGGGAGATGGGCGGTCAATGGTTTTTGAATGGGCCAAATTGGAGGGCGGCACAATGACAAGAACACTTGCAGTATCATTATTTATTTCATCACAGAAACAGCATTGTCATACAAAAACGAAATTGTCGAATCGTAAAAAATAACATTACTGAAATTGCATCCGAATTATTTCGATGCAACTTTAATTGTGCGAAATGAGACACTGTAAGTAACTTGGCAATGTTCGTTGATAATAATTTACAGTTGGCTTTTCCGTTTTCCCGGATACTGGTGCCACGGACTATTATTAAGATAATTAGTTAATTAACCACCCTTGGTAGGCGAATTTTGTTGCTCATTTAACTGGACAATCTCATCACATATGTAATAATTGGTTGAACGTGAGCCTTCATAATTGGTGAATAATCGTCTAATTAATGGAAGGAAGTAGGTATCATGCGAAGTACCTACGTCGCAATCGATTGCGCAGAATGTCAATTTGACAAGAAACATAGAACAACGCATGCGAGGGTAGGTCGATTATGCAGTCTCAGTCCCTCGTACACGTTCGATGCATACTTGTGTCCCGCTTACTCAATGCAATACGACTGTTGGTACGAAAAGTGTTATTATTTTAAAATATTTATTTTGGTTTTTCTTACTGTATCATTTGTTTTAATATTTATTTTGGTTTTTCTTACTGTTTCATTTGTTTTTGTGTGTTTTTGTGGTGTATATGTTTGTTGTGTTACTTTGTAACCTTTTTATTGTTACTGGTTGTGTTTCTTACTTGTTAATAATACAAATCGTATAAATCAGAAAAATATTCTACGAACGTAACACTTTTTTACGCGACCTGCGCGGTCGTAACTAAAAGCTAACTTCGGAGCGGCAAAGAAAAAAAATAATCGTCCCGTACACCAATGTACGATTTCCCCCATTCGCAAAAACAATAAAAATCTGGGAATACTTTTATTGAATGGACTTTTCTGATAGCTTGGTTTTTGCCATACCTTATAATTAATCGGTTACGTCTAGCCAAGTAAACTCGAGTCAACGAGGCTTGACTGTTCATCGGGAAGGACACAAACTTATATATTTATGCAGACACTGGGGAATATCTACAACTGGGATTGCAAGCCCCGTTGCCGAGGACCTAAATTTTGACCCAACATATTTAAATCTCTTTGTCCTCAGAAGATTTACTAACACAATAAATGTTGGTCAACCCTCACCTTGGACTTCTTGGAGCTGTTAAACTCATTCATCTACCCATGCAATGTACTTTATCTTCTCAGTAATCTATATTCTACTGTTCATTTTCATACGAGAAATTATGTGCAACGTTTGTAAACGTAAAATTTAATAGTAACACCACCATCGTAGTAGTGTTTGTAATGAAGTAAGCTTTTGCGAGGGGCTTCGCTCGTAATATTGTTAGAAACTATCCTTTGGACGTACATTCTGGAGTTCCAAATGTCTATATCTAAAAAGCCGTGTAAACGTGATTACTAACCAACATACAAGCTCTAACCAGTTAATTAAAAATTTTCGCGATTTTGGTACATTAAACATTGTTTTTAGTTACTTTTTAATTTGTTTAGAAACCGGAAAATAGCAATTTTCTTTTCATAACTCATACTCGGAAAGTAGGCCTGAAGTTGCCTGAGAAGTGGGTTGAAAGTAATACTATTCAGCCTTTGGGAGAATCGTTTTCAACTTATAGCCGTCACATCATCAAAAAACAATAATGAAAAATGTCTTAACTGAATAGGTCGATAACAAAAAAAAAAACAAAATTAGACGGATTTGAAGCGGCAATCCGATCTTCATTTGTTTTTTCGAGTTGAACTTATAGCACGATGAGTTTTTTCGTAATGAAAAGCACAGTATTCACCTCGAGTGAAATACTTATTTAGTCCCTCGAACTAAATGACGCCCTCGCTACCAAACGCTGTCTCGGGACTAAATAAATTATTTTCATACTTAAGATTACTATTTACTTTTGTTTTTTTTTTTGTTTTGTCATTCTTAGAATCACTAACATTGCATGGAAAAATGAAATGCCAGTGACAATGTATTCTTACAGAAAAAATATTCCCATTCATCAATCAGATCCTACAATAGCATTTCACCCCATTCATCAATATTTTTGCAAGAACTGAAAAAGAAAATTCTAGTATCACCAGCAACAAAATGTTATGAGGTTTGTCCATCTTATCATTACGAAATTACTTCGTGCCTTGGAAAACAAGCTGTAAAAAAAGATCCAAAAAAGGCTAAGCAATATTCAACTAAAAATCTGTATTTTATACCTCAAGCGAGGCTATTAAATTGGCCTTCCTAATGTTCAAATAATAAATGGTTCTCGTGTACAAACAGAAAATACGTAGTTCACGCGTACGTGAAATAAATATTATAAAACGTATTTTATAATATTTTAACCCGCATAAGTGGTCAGCGAATCACCTGAACCGGTTTATTTAAAAAATGTTTGCCCATTACTGTTTGAAAAGGTCTTTTGTGCTCCATTTTGAATATCTGTGTGGAATGGTTTACATTTTTCTTTTAATTTTCACGCTATTGTTGCGATTAATTCTGTGGATTTTTGGGGTTATTAACAATATTGGTTTTGTATTCAGAGTTAGTTTGCTTACCTTACAAAGGGTTTTAATATACGAACATAATATTTTTTCTGTTATGAAAAACCTAAGTCACTGTTACTACAGTACAAAAAAGTAAAAATCAAATAAAATAAATCATAATTTAGAAATTTATCTAAGTACATTAGATAAAAGAAGCACTATCGTTTAACTCTCTCCCATAAAAACGTATAACACAAAATCCAATCCAAGATTTCGGGTCGAAATCTCTGAGACAGGCCCAATATCTATTTGCCGAAAGACGTCTATTGATTTGGGAACCCAACTTAATAAAGTTAGGGGTGCAACACCCGGAAAAATTGCCGGAAAAAGTAGAACTTTCAAATGGAGAACAGCAACGATGGGACTGGATTAAGCTATCAAAATCTCGAATCTCGGCATCGAGGGATCTTCGGCAATCGGGTTCTGACGACCAATTCCCATCCCTAATGTCGATGACGTGTAGGTATACATCTGAGAAAACGCCTTTGTCTTGTAATGTCTTTGGGTTTCCTTATTTACTTGATACCCTTTGTTAACGAGGGAGGTCCCCGATGATGATTGGAAAAACTAATTTCGTGCAATGGATACAGCTGTTGTAAGTCAGGGTTTATGTTTGATTGCATACGTGTTGATTGGAACAAAAGTATTTTTTTTTATAGAAAAGATGTTAGATGGTGGTTTTCCTTTTCTGAAGTACCAAAAAAACACGACTAGCCAAAACTTTGTTTTTTTTTACTTCCCGTCTAAAATTTGTCCTGTAAATGCGATAGATACTACCAAAAAAACGACTACCTGCTTATCTAGAACAAGTGATGAAATAATAAGAGTGAGAAGAAACAATGATTAGCTCCAAAGTTAATGTTCGAGCCAAAAATACAGATATCTTTAATTATTCAAAGTCTTTGAACCCAGAAATATCCAACGTGCAGCGTACGTACAATAGGACAAAAAATTATGTTATTATCTAAACTGTGCATTTTATAGGTACGTAATTGTACAAACGGTATGATTATAGTCATCCCTGAAACAGCTAAAGTTAGACTGTTATGGTCTACTGCAAAAGTTTAAATAGCAAACGGTCTAAGGCAATAATTGGTCGTCTAAAGTCGTCTTGCTCTACCCTGCGGCTTTTTTCTGCCTATCCCACATATATAACAGAACATTGTTCAAACAAACAAGTAACTTAAAGCACTCTACGATCTCTAGCTTACATAAATAAAAAGTGGTACTGTATCCAGTTTTATACCTGCAAAAAATTACCGTATAACTAAATATTTTTGATACAACTAAGGCTCTAGACAGACGGACCGCATTTCAACTGCAATCCAACCGCATATTGCAGTTTGGATGCAGTTTGAATGCAGTTGACACGACTGCAATAGAACTGCAAACCAAACGTGCAGTCCGATTGCAGTTCAATAGCAGTCGGCGTGCAATCAATCGTGTGAACTGCACACCAACTGCAATAGAACTGCACGGTTGGTTTGCAGTTCTATTGCAAACCAACCGGGGAATAACAATGTCAATCTGACTTTTATTCCCCACGTAATTCTTGACATTTTGATATATCCAAAATTCACCCCATACGATAATCCACGCGGCAATATAACGTAAAATAACACAGTCATCATCTCAACTTCACATGTTGTTCAACTTCATGTTCATCTGCCAAATTGTCAATCTCTCAATCAATATCGGGCGATGTTGCCAGTTGCCAACTGGTTTTAGTATTCACTTTCATTGGACATATTTGGCAAATCAATGAGGTATTAAATATGGGTAAAGTCATCAATTGAAGTCTTAATGACGTTTTAAATTACACGTGTCATATCTCCTGTCAACGTTTTAGAGATATTTATAATCTGTTGCTTATCGTTGAAAATTATTAATGTATGCATTTGGTTGAATAATCTCTTGAATAATGGACATTGAAGTTCAAAATTTATCAACGTTAGGCACCAATTTTAATGGTTACTTAATCATGGTTTTGTTGAAAGATTTATTTGACCAATGGTCTTTAAAACATCCGTTTATGTGTCAGTAAATCTCAGCTGATTCGGAACATAGAGGCACGCGTATTTTTAAGTTCTAAACATTATTTATTTCTATGCCAGAAAAGTTTATTTTTATTTAGTTTAACACCCGTCTAATTTGCAGTTAAATCTGGTGATCAATATATTTCACGTTTTGCCCACTTTCCATACTCTCAGTTATTTTTGCTAAATCTTTACAGCAGGATAAATTGTGATCTTGAAATGATCTACCCTTTCCGATGATAATAATAGATATTTTTAAGTAATGGAAACAAAGAAAGATCACCATCTTGCTTCACTGTTTCCATTACTTAAAAATATCTATTCACGTGCGTGCGTAGCGTGTCACCACACGCTTGATTAATTTAAATGACAAATTATATTTCTTTGCAAAATTTTACGCTTTTATTTTATAATAAAAATCCCATTCATTTTTGTTGACACTGTATCTGATGTGAGATGCTAACGTTTAATTTTTTTCGAACATAGCGTTCGATACTGCCAGTAGTGCGATTCACTAAGGCAGAACATCTTTACAACCAAGAAATCATCGTTGAAACATCTGTTAAATATATGCCACATCAGATGTTTCAACGATGATTTCTTGGTTGTAAAGATGTTCTTCCTTAGTGAATCGCACTACAGTAGCCTGACTGCATTTGTTAGGTTTTTACGAACGAATACTTCAGAAAAATTTTACTATGTATGTAACTACGCTTTTTGGGACAAAAATATTTTTGATAAAGCTATTTCATACATAATCATCAATTATGTACTATGAAATAAGAAAAATCAAAACAAGGCTATTTTATTTTTTAGTGGGTTTTTTAATCGAGTTTTTTTTAGTATCATTAGGCAGCTGCAAAGTAAATATTTTTTTTATAAATAAATTCCTAGTTGAGTCTAACTGGCTATCTAATAAGCTCTTTCTCTTATGATCAAATCAGACGGTGACAGTTATTTAATTAAAAAATAGATTCAGTTCTATGTTCTACTAAGTAACAATAACGAATATCTTAGGCGGAATAAATAATTTTACAGGTATTCCAATAAAAAAAAAACTTTTTATTGTTACTATTTATAATGTCAAGAAAACAAGTGAATTAAAAAATATTGAATTCAAAAGACAATATAAATAAACTGAATTATGTCAAAATAATAATTTAGAAAATCAGCTGCCCACTGTAGGTATGCCAAATTGAGCACCAGAGTGAAATGAGTTATAATAAACCAACCATAGGTCACTGACCTTTCATAAATAATTTATTAATAGAAGTGTCGATCGTAACGGAACATACCTACTTATAATATAATATAAACATTTAAGATATAACGATACCACTGGGTTTACTGTTCCAAGTGAATAGAGAAAACGTGATCGATACTACATTTTATAGTTCCAGAACAAAAGGTGAATCCAAAGATAAAGGGCCAAAAATTAGGTCAATTATATTTTCGTTCAAAGACTTTGGATGACTGCCAAATATTAATGGTGTGTTAAAGATAGTATTCGGAAAATATGTCAAATTGTTTATTGTTTTTGTTAATGTTGTAATAATATACACATCTGCTGCTGTATTAAAAAACTGGAATCTTTAAATAGTTAGTGACTGAATTTGTCGCCGATCGGAAATAATTTTAACCCTTGGGATAATTTGTGGAGTCAGTTTATCTGGTAGGTAATTTAGGGATCTTATCAACATTTAGGGTTACATAGATTATTTTCTTTGTGAATTGACAAGGGGCATAAAATCGGAAGGCAGGCGTTTGCCCAGCAGTGGGACAGTTCAGGCTAGTTATAATAATTATTAATATTTAAACTTCATAAAACCCTAGTAAAAAATCGTAATTATTTTAAAAAGTTGCTAATAAAAACCCGAAAAGGTACCTACTCCAATATTAATGTGAGAAATTGATTTCTGAAAAAAATTACGTTCCACTTTATTATTATTGAAAGCCAAGGTGAATATCAAGTTTATTGACTTACAACATTGATAAGAAAATATTGTTCTAAGTAAAGTAAACACGTAGAACATTATGTATGTTTCTATTGATAAAAGAGGAACAACTGTGCTAATAGATATATGTGACGTCATTTGTTTTAACGTTTTAGTCTGGCAATATATTATGGAAAATACTTTGTATGAAATCAAAAGAAGTTTCACTGATAAAGAAGTAATTGTTATAAATGGAAAAGTCAATATGATTCGATTTTTCTTAACAAATCACGCGTTGAAAGCAGCAGAAATATAGTACACATCTTCCCTTGAAATATGTTCCGACTTTTACTTTGACGAAGATATAATTATTTTTCGAACCCATTTTCATACCAAGCCTGTATTTGCGACGCGAATCTAGTATGATTCTTAAGTATAACTACATAGTTGTCTTTGCATCACACTAGTTCTTGTTCAAATGCCCATGACATTGCTTAAGAGACATTCAGACGATTGACTAAGTCGCTCAGTTGATACTGTGCCAAAAATTCTCGGTCAATTCGACATTATAATTTTGTCGATATACTTCTTATTTATTTAGGCTTTTGTAAATATTTTCCTGTTTACTGGAAGACTATATTTATATTTTTTAGATAATCTTATTGTTTAGTCAGAATTCACTTTCTAATACATTTTTAGATACATTTTTAAATTTCCGTTTCTTAATATTTCCTAGTTGGTGGGCGTCGTGTTTCTTTAATAATACTTAAATGTCAAAAGTCGTGATATACGTTGATTAGGTATTTATTTTTGGGAAGAAAATTATCTGAGAAGCCTTTGCTCTGTAGTATCATAAAATAGAATAGGTATATTGATTTGTTCAGAAAGACTGGAGAAACTTAAATATGATGTCGTACAATCACTAACAGTTAAGATTTAGGTATCATTAACAACAATTTTAATGAACTTGACTAAAGTGTGTAGAGTTATTTAAAAGTGACAAATATAAATAGGTACAATACCGTCACTTAAAATTAACATACAATTAAATTTTAAATAAATAAATTAACCGTTCAGTGACATTGACTTACGAAATTAATGTGTACAGACATTAATTTGGACATCCATCACACAATTGCATGAAATTGAAACCATTTTATTTAGAAATGTATGAAATTTAGCAGTGCTAATTCTTAAAGCTGCAAGTTATTACCAATTATCATGCTGTTACATCTTATGAAGGTGGTGTAAGGTTGACATTATTAATTTATATACAATGAAAGCGATTGTTAACTTGCTTAATTGTTCATTTTAAATCGTTCAATATTTTTTAATTTTAAAAATTTAGTACACACGTCACATTACTCATTACATTACAAAAATGTCAGATTAGTTTTTTTTAAATATTCAAAGCATCTATGAAATTGCTCAACGTCATCGACCCCATTATCATTTTACTAGGAGAAAAATTTGTCAAGTGCTATCATTAATAAAAAAAAATACAGTTTAATATTACAAAATGCAAAAGTAAATTTAGGACAGCCTGTACGAAATTTGACCTTGTCATAGATTAGGACCAAAATACTTGAATATTCAAGTTTAACGTTCTCTTAGGGTAAGCCGCTGACAAAAAAATAGTAGGTAATATATAAAAATATCCATTCAATATAAGACAGATAAGATAAGATAGATAAGATAATTACTTTATTTCTCATCACAATATACATAAATTATTTTAAATTGGTCAGATTCGACAGTGATACATAATTCAGGTAAGTATAATTATACTGTGGGAGACTGGTGCATAAGGTGGCACTAGTCGCGGGCTCGAACTCAGTGGTAGGCATGGCCAAAAAGCACGCTGTCTCACCTCGCATCATGCCCGACAGAGATAGTACCAGTGATGAGCAATTAGACGCTAGCCTTCATGCACGTCTAGTTCGCACGCACACAAACATCGTTCCGAACCGTTCCGAACTAAATCGAAGTTACACGATGCACACATATCGGTACCGCCACCGCGCGCCGCTGCGCAATTGCGCATAGTCGCTCGACGCTCGCCGAGAAATCAGCAACTACCTACCTACCTAAAAACTCTTACTAAAAATAGTAGGCGCTGTGTTATCGTTTTATACCTCTACGGCCCTATAGGTACCTAATATGGATTGCTTATTCTATTGTTATTATGTTTAGTTTTTCCTTGGTGGTAATGCAGCCGCCACGCCGCCACCGACAGATGCTTACTTGAATAGTCATCGCAGTTTATGTCCGTAGTACTAGATACATCTACACTAATAATATAATATTATAAAGAGGAAAACTTTGTTTGTTTGTTTGATTGTAATGAATAGGCTCAAAAACTACTTGACCGATTTTAAAAATTCTTTCACCATTCGAAAGCTACATTATCCACGAGTAACATAGGCTATATTAGATTTTGCAAAAAAATAGGGTTCCGTAAGATATTTGGGTTTTTCGGACACAAGGTGTAAAAATCAACCAGAAAAGTTACTTATTTTGCTTACGCTGCCTAAACTATAAAAGATATAACTATAAATTGTTCTAATTAATTGTAGATCTTATAAATATCTACAAAAAAGTCTGCGAGTCACTATACCTATCTATGTCGAGTGAGGCGCAACAACCATTTTTTTATTTAAAAATCTAGATTTTTTTTGGACTACATTTAAACGTGTTGATTTTACTCATGCTATTAATCCTTATCAAAATAAAGTATTTCATCACTAAGTACAGTTTATGTAGATTATATTTGGTCTTTGAATGATTAAAATCGGACGTTTGGTTTTGAAGTTATGGCGAAATGAAAATATTACGATTTCTGCTGCACGGCCCGTTGCGGCGGTCACCAAGGCGGGGTGCGCGTGCGGGAGGGGAGTTTAGTTAGATCTATGTAAGGTACCCGCGCGGCTCATACGCGAGGTAGGTAACAGTTTTTCTCACGGTTTTTCTGTAGTGTATTTAGTATCAGCATTGCACCCGTGCGAAGCCGGGGCGGGTCGCTAGTACCTAATAATGAAATTAGTTCTACCTAAGTACCATCCTATAAATTGTTATCAAAATTACTTACTTACCTACCTGTCTTCTTAATTTTTAGGGTTCCGTAGCCAAATGGCAAAAAACGGAACCCTTACAGATTCGTCATGTCTGTCTGTCTGTCTGTCCGTCCGTATGTCACAGCCACTTTATTCCGAAACTATAAGAACTATGCTGTCGAAAACTCTAAACTTGGTAAGTAGATGTATTCTGTGAACTTACTACCTACCTAAACCTGTAGGCCGGTATAGTATAGATAGGAGTTCTAAAATGATATCGAGGTTTCTAATATCATTTTTTTCTAAACTGAATAGTTTGTGCGAGAGACACTTCCAAAGTGGTAAAATGTGTGTGTCCCCTGTAACTTCTAAAATAAGAGAACGATAACACTAAAAAAATATATGATGTAATTACCATGTAAACTACCAGCGAAAATTGGTTCGAACGAGATCTAGTAAGGAGTTTTTTTTAATAGGTACGTCTTATATCGTAATCCACAACTTTTGCTTATATTATAATATTTGTACGGAACCCTCGGTGCGTGAGTCCGACTTTCACTTGGTCGGTTTTCTATTTTAGTTACCCCTATTGGTTGACACAGACGTGTTTAGATTTGCATTCATTATTAGATTGCTTTAAATTATCAGACAAGTGCACAGTATATTGTGACAAACTGACAAGTGACACATAAAGATTGTTTACTTAGCTCCTAAATACCTACCTACCTAACGTTAAATATTTAGTGTCTACGACGCCAACGGTTTGTTTTATGGCATCTTTGCTTGTAGGTAAGTACCTACCTACGTTAATATAACAGTAGGTACCTATTAGGCAGAGAGCTATGTAAACTATGATGTTGCAGAATTTGTTCGAAAGAGTTACCGCGGCCCTGGTAAGTACGGTACGCAGAGGGCATTAGGAGGAACACGGATGGGTTTTAGTCAGTAAGAGTCTGACACTCCCTTCTGCTTCGTCCAAAGCGGGAGCAGTTATTTGGTTTCCCATCCATAAAAAAGTCTTGTCCGCCGCAAAAGTACCTACGAACACAAAATTAGGTTTGTCAATTGCAAGAAACTATTTTGAAAGCAAATAGAATGAACCCAGTAACAAACATTACATTAACCCTGGCTTGAACTTTGGATTTCGCTACCTGCTACCTAGGTACTCAACTAAACGAGCGACACGTTGCCGCTGGCGGCCGGCAACCTTTGTCGTTGGCTGTCGACGGGCGCTTCAACGACCACCAACGACGCGTGCAGTTTTCCCTGTCGTAGACGCGTGCGGCGGCGGTGGCACGGCGGCGTCATGTCGCTCGATTGTAAGAACGCTTAGCCACCGTACGCACGGACGTAAAAATATTCCGTTCAGCCGAGCGCTGAGAACCCAGCACTCAGCAGAGTTAATCACAACGCGTCAAAAAAGACACCGTTTCAACTTATAATTTTATTTATTTATTTATTATATACTTTATTGTACACCTCATAACAAGTACAGGAAAAACGTTTGTAAAAACAAGTGTACAATGGTATCATTGGTTTCAACATCGAGAGTTGAAAATTCATTGCGCGATAGCATCCCGCCGCGATGATTATACACTGCAGCCGGCAGCGGGCGTGGGCAGCGACGCGGTGTTGAAGACTCGGTCACGACGCCAAATTATGACTTTTCTACCCATTGTTTATAATATGTGGTTTTTAAAACTTTTTCAATGATTCAAAACAATGTCACGTACTTATGCAGCGTCCAGTCAAAGCAACAATAATAATTTCAAACGCAAATACGGAGTCCAAACTTCAGTGCGAAGTCTAACAGATATAAAATATAAATGTTGAAATCCAAAAATCAAGCCAATGAGTCAATATAAATTAGAGCGCAAGTATAGTCTACCTACGTATGTAACGTATGAACGAAATAGGCCACAGGCCACAGCACACCGCAGCAGACACAGTCGTAACTTGAATACGCACGTGTGCGTGAGCATTGTCCCCCCGCACCGCACCGGGGGGAACATTATTCAGTGAGAGGCACGATAATTTATAGTAAAACGCGCGCGTGAAAAAATATGAGAAGGCCTTTCGTAAATCGAGTTTTATGAAAAAACTACTGCATAAATCGATTAAAAATAAAAATTATTGAATTCTTCGATAATTGAGCTTTGTCGGTACCGACATAGTTTTAAAGATTTTACATTGTGTTTATTACTTATTTACGCCCAAAGATGCGTTAAAATTGGCAAGAAAAACGAAACTTTGGTGGCTCATAACTTTTTAATAGCGTTTTATTTTACCATTCTGTTTCCATACAGACAAAACTAATAATATCATCATCATCATCATCATCATCATCATCATCATCAGCCTATAACAGTCCACTGCTGGACATAGGCCTCTCCAAGTGCACGCCATTTGGCTCGATCACTGGCAACTCTCATCCAGCTGCTACCAGCCACCCTGCGAAGATCGTCGCTCCACCTAGCCTGAGGGCGTCCTACCTTACTAACTAATAATATGACAAAACGATATTATGTTTAACTTTTGATGTACTCTGTCAAACAGCGGAGTAATACCCTCCCGAAGTTTCTATGGAAAAAATATCGACTGGTGCCACCTTAAGCTAGGCTCGAGGCCTGTGCTTCAGGACACCAGGAATATATATTATGTTGAAGGGAGATTTTTTATTTTGCCTAGCCAGAAAATCTGACACCAGTCTTGCCAAGCAGTACTGTGTTAACCAGTTAATGGGTTGTGGAGGACTGGTAGGCAGCAGCTCCAAGTAAAATACTGGTATTCAGCTGAATCCGGTTTGACTGGAAGCCGACCCCAATATACTTGGGAAAGGCTAGGCAGATGATGATGAGTTATGACTCAAAAATTATAGTGTAACTAAATGACATTTAATTTTAAAATTATTAGGGCATAATTCCTTAAAAAAACTTATTTATAAAAAAATAACATAAGTATCACAGTTTCAACACAAGTTCTGAATGGAGTCATCTCTTTCCCACTTACTTAAGTCTTTGGATGATCATCAACAACAAACGCTAATCTTGAAAACTTCTTTCAACCCATGTTCAGCTGCCCTTCCATTCATCATATTATCATTTCGAAACGTTTTTAGATTTACGACTGACGAAAATAAAATATTTTGGCATTGTCTTTAAGCGAATGTTTTGACGGCAGACAGATTTAATATACTCGTAGAACTAAAATGTATGGAATGATATGATCTTTTCATTTTGTATGTTGTCTAGATCTGAATCTAGGTTGTCTGGTTTTATTTCTACCTAGTACATACCTATGTTTAGTGTGGAGCTTTTTCTTAAAGAGATTGTATGGGAACATACTTTTACCGTACTTTATGTGTCACCAACCGTTGCTGTGTTTGTTTACCTACCCTGTAGGGTGTGGTTTAAAACCACAGGTAGGTATTAAGATGTGTTCCACCTTTGCCGCTGGCATTGTAACAAACCTATGACAGTGTCTTTAGGTTTGGTATGTTGGGTCAAACCCAATCTTGTTGTATTTTACATGGACATCACGATATCTTTGGGCAAAACTTGTACCAGGCTTTAGGTTTCTGACTTTCTGTAATAACGGTCAAAGATCAACCGCTGACAGCAGAGACCAACTTACAACTTACTAGTCTGAAATAGGGGGTGAAGGATTTGGGTACCGAACGGTGCAAAGCCTTAGATTTTAGCCTTTTCCCAACTTTATTGGGGCGACTTTCAGTCAAACCAGATTCTGCTGAAAACCAGAATTTTACGTGGAGTGCAACCCATTAATTGGGTAACAAAGTATTTCTTGGCAAGAGAGTCAGATATACCCGCACCCTGTATTGATGATCATTTCTATGTGAATGCCTTAAGTAATAAGTTTACTAATTATTTTTATCACCACTAAATTAAGCATTTGTTTTTTCTTCCATTGTTCAAGCTACATCCTACACTTAAAATTCTGATTTTATCAAATTTTAAACAATGAAAAATGCTTGTTTTTTTTCTCAAGATTAATTTTCGCTTTGCCTCACTAAGTCGTGGTTAACGTAAGGCTGAGTTTGCGGTTAGTGCGGTCAACTTTCAGTGTCTAAGTCTCAGCGCTTTACTAAAAGATCGAGAAGACTAAACTCCGTAACCCTAACTCTCTTACTATTACATTAAACCACAATAATTTGAAAGTTTGTTTTTTTTTTTTATTTGAGATGGGTTTGCTCTTGACTTTAATCTTGGTCAGAGATGACAGAGACAAAGTCTACGATGGAGCGAGCTTACACAGAAGGAGCCTGTTTACTCTAACTTTGAAGAGATTAGGGTTGTTAGCCACTCCTTTGCTGTGCGCATTATAAAAGACGTTTGGAAACGCTTAGTGCGAATTCGTGTAATAGCAACAAGTTAGGGATAGCAAGTTGCAGTGCGTCTGGATGTCCGATGGTAGAAGGGGGCCAGTGGAATGAGGTCGTGGAGTTCTTGGGTAAAGAATTCACGCTTTTTAATGAATTTTAGTACAGACGTATCCATCATAGGACCTTTTTTTTATTGATGGGAAATCATCAAATGACTCCTCCCGCTCAGGCACTGGCCCTAGGTTACTTTAACGAGAATGAAGCCGAAGGCAAAAGCTGATTTTGACAGTTATGGCCAATAAGACACTCAACTTATTTGATACCTAATGCACGTAATTTGACCCATGACTGTACCAAGCTGACAATTAACGAAGAAAAAGAAACACCAGAAAATCCTCTCAAAATCTGACAAAGGCATCCCATCATCAAACCCAAAATGTAATTGAATTGGAAACGTAGTGTACCCACATTTTATTTTTATTTTTCAAAAGACAAAAAAACAGAATTCCAATTTTATTTTTCGCGGAAATAGATAATCTACCAGTAATCCGCTTAGCGTGATAGGAATATCAAATAAGATACAATATTACGCGTATTTTTGCGGAAAAAAATAAAAGAAAGAAGAAACGCGTAAAAATGATTGACGAACGCAAAGTATGCGAGCGTAACGTAGAAATGATTAGGCCATAAGCCATTTGATAAATAATAATATGTGCGTAGGAGGGGAAAGAAACAATAAAACTTTATTTGTGTCAGTTTGCGTTACGCTTGGTGTGACATTTTAACACCAACAAAAGTTAGTTATCAAAATATGATGGAGGGAATTGGAATCTAAAAGCTGATTTAGCGTGAAGGGTTCTGTCGAAAACGTCGAGCAGGATTCTTCTGGGTAAGGTCACTCCATCGCCGACTTTGTCTCTTGTCACCTAGACTAGAGTCAAGAACATCTCAAATAAAAAAAAACAAATGACTATCATAGTCTACAATTAAAAGAGGCTGACATAAATAGAATAGAATAGCAGGTAGTAATAATCGGAGACAGCCCGTTTTCCAGAAACTAAAAATTACAAAGGTAATGACATTTTCGACTTTTCCGAAAATCCCGGCAAGATCTCAAATCAAAATATAATACGCACGATCCATTCCACGAAAATAAACATATTTCCAATAACTATTTTCTATTACAGTTTCAGAACATAGTCTTCCCTTTCGTTCGAAATAAGGCCTGATTGACAAACAGTATGTTACTTACCTACTGAACCTCGCAATATTCTCGGCTTTATTATTTACTCCCACAATATTACATACACTACAGCTACTCGATAAGTCGCTAGTCATGAGCACGTACGGGCCTTTTACATCCAAAACACTTCAAATAATCCTTTGTTCTTTCACGATAAAACAGTTAGGCCCTTTTTTGGGTAGCACGTCCTTTTGAGGCGTTTCCGTTGATCAGATTCGTTAGTTATTTTTTGTACCTTTCGTAGAAAATATCTTAACGCTGACTAAATCTGCCTCTAGGCTAATACAATAAAATTTATTTTTGTATTGAGTTACAGTTGCCATGGACTCCATATTGTTTTTCCACCTACAACAAATGCAAATAGAGTAAGTAAGCTACGTCAAGCTGGAGCTTACAAAGATATCACATTTTCTATCAGACTTTTGAATTGATAGGCCTCAACACCCCACAAGGTGAGCTAATAGACAAAGTCTATATTTCATGTCGTGGTCGTATTTTCATCTCAGCGGCAACCTGAAAATTAAAGCGGCCAAGTGCGAGTCGGACTCGCCCATGAAGGATTCCGTAGCAGCAAGTAACATAATATAAAAGATCTTGTAGTTCGTTGTAACTTTGATCGATGTTTTTTTTTTATATTTGAGTTGATTGAATGAAAGGTAAATTGTCGTTTACGATTTTTGACGTATTAAAAAAAACTACTTACTAGATCTCGTTCAAACTAATTTTCGGTGGAAGTTTACATGGTAATGTGTACAGGATATATTTTTTTATTAGTTTTATATTTCTCTTATTTTTAAATTTACGGGGGAAGTGTCTCTCGCGCAAACTATTCAGTTAAGAAAAATATATTAAAAATATCAATGAGTAGAAACCTCAATATCATTTTTGGAAGACCTATCCATAGATACCCCAAATGGTACGGGTTTGTGAAAAAAAAAATTGTTTCAGTTCTAAGTATGGGGAACCCCCAAAATTTACTGTTTTTTTTCTTTCTATTTTTGTCTGAAAATCACAGAATACAATATCTTCTTACCAAGTTTCAACAGCATAGTTCTTATAGTTTCGGAAAAAGTGGCTGTGACGTATAACGGTATCCAAAAAGACAGAAAGACATGAAGAATCTATAAGGGTTCCGTTTTTTGCCATTTGGCTACGGAACCCTAAAAACAGTTCTAATGTTCCTACATTTACCTTCGCCTGTAGATCTTGGGAATCCAATCGATATAAAAAGCATTGTACCTGTCGGTATGGCGACGCTTGTTATAAGCGTAAGTCAAGTATATCGAATAAGGAAGATTTTCGGCTGTATGATGATGAAAACCCTTGATTTACAACCCGCACGGCACTAAAAATCATACTGCCCAGTTGTGGTCCATGTGAAATATTAGTATTGCATACAGCTGCTTCCGGTAATCCGGTTACATTTAAAGCCGACCCCAATATAGTTAGGAAAAGGCTAACAGACTAAAGGCATCAAATAACTGCCAAAAATAATTATCTAAACTTACTCCACCATAATCTTAGCCACCAAAAGACTTAGACACCAAAGACACCAACTTTTGAAGTACAGAGACCCAAAAAAAAAATTCAACACCCCATGCATCACTGAGCACTTTAACACTAAACGTAGCAGACTTAACGCAATTAATGCTACTAACAGTTCCACTCTCCCTAAGAGAAAACGCGCTAAGTGAAAATAGAGGAAGTTTAACTTAAGTTAAAAGCAACATCACACAAGGTCCCAAGTGGATGCGCATTTGCATCCTGCTTAGAAGTTTTGTGTATAATTTAGGTGATGTTTGTGAACGGTTGGTAGTTGCATGTTGGCTTTGCAGGGACAACATTTGGATATTCTATGCCAGAGGGATTGGGTATCGCTTTGAAGATGTACAAATCAGAAATGAGGAGAAACATTTTAAGTTTTTCTGTTCCTAGAAAAAGTTATGAGACAGGCCGAGTTATGTTGTATGCATAGTTAAAAATGAAGTTGACATTGTTTTTATTATCATTATTGCTTAGCAGTATATCTGGCTCCACTGATGGAATGCTTCGTTGTCTGGTACTTATTGTGCCATTATTATATCATTTTACCCCTTATATTTAATAGTAAAAGCTCTCTTTTACTATTCAATATAAGGGGTAGGGGGGGGGGGTATTCGTGGTAAGCCCTCTGGCTTACCACGAATATTTTTGACTTACGTGACGTAAAATTTTACCATAGCTTCAAAACTCGTTCGCATATAATATTTATTTGACTTAGATACTATATATTCACATTTTAAATGATAAAAATTGTGTATGTCCCACAAAGTTAAACAAAACATTATGTGGTTGTAGTTTGTTACATTCAAATTTCACTTACGTTAACGTTACTACACGTCAAAATATTCTTGCTAGGCCCTCAGTTGTCCATTATTTCCGTTCCGTTCCATGTTGAACATCACTTCTTTCCGATTCCTAAGGAAGATAGAAGAAGTCTTGGAATCTTCTCCTTTTATCTTCATCTAAAACCTAATGTTTAATTTGTTCTGAAAGGTAATCTCCTTATTAGTTTCTACTTGAGGACGGAATTTTGTTGGATTATCTATTGAATGATAGAGTGACACCCCGCATCACTTAACACTTAAAGATAAGTGTTCTTGAGTCTGTTGTGGAATGAATTCCACATGAATTTGCTTCGAGCACAAATTGTGATCCAGGGGAATAAAGGCATCCAGGGTAGCGGAATTTGTTCGAAAGAGTCATGATGAGGTTCGAAAGAGATCCGATTAAGGATGGGTAATCATCAAATAACTCCTCCCGCCCTGGGTGAAGCAGAAGGGAGTGTCAGACTCTTACTGACTAAAACCCATCCGTGTTCCTCCTAGTGCCTTTTGCGTTTCAGGGCCGCGGTTACTCTTCCGATAAAATTTCGCAACACTGGTCGGTTCCGCAACCACGGCAGGATGCAACTAAGAAATGCCTGGGAGTGCCTCCGTGTTGACGTCGAATCCATAAAACAAATTCGAAGCATCCTCCTGCCCTCCTACCCCCAATTGCATTCATTCTTAGCAGATGCTAATTTAAAGAATTTCTAGACCTAGTAGTTTTGACTGTGACCTGATAGTCAATCAGGACAAACGATTTATCATAAGCATACAGTAACAATATAGTTATTTTCCCAGTCTAGCTTGTGTACAAAAGACAAATTGGTCCATGTCTGGTCTGGAACAAATGACAGACACGTTTCAGTGTCGCCTGTGACCGCAGATGCATCAGGCTGCACATACATGTTACATGTCGTATTACACTAACAATTAAGAGGAAATGTGGGCTTGTAGACTTTGTATGTAAAAAGTTATATTTCGAGGTTTGGCTCTCGCCTGTTTCCTCCTCCAATATTAAATCGATTCAATAGATATTACACAAGCTGAATAGGAAGGATATAAACTGTGCCCCTATGTTTTTTTTCTATTAATTAATAGTTGCCAAACTTGTTCAGTAAGGCTCTTTTGACAGCAGTTTATTGGACAATTTTGAGCATGTTTTGAGGGTCCTAGTGCTTTTACATTTAATATATCATCAGAAAAGAAAAAATAGCGGCACAAAATATATTCTTCATATTCAGTTCATGAAATATCTCTTAAATCTGTCCAATATTGAAGAAGGAAACAGGCGAGAGCCAAACCTCGAATTATGACTATTTACATACAAAGTCTCTCCGCCCGCGTTTCCTCTTAAGCTGCCATTTCGAAACAGACCACGGCCAAGCTACGCGTGTTAGCTGAGCTTATTTTTGTACGAAGGCAGGATCGTCTATAGTGACTCACATCCAAGCTTCAACTAACGCGCAGCTAACGTGGCATATCTCTCTTTGCCCAGCATTTTTCAGTGGATTGTTTATCTATTTTTTTATCTGAGATGGGTTTGCTCTTGACTATAGTCTAGGTCAGAAATAATAGAGACAAAGTCTACGATGGAGCGAGTTTACCCAAAAGTAGCGTGTGTCATTGGTTAAGCACGCGAGATGGTCCAAAATGATACCAATGTGACGTACTCCTGGGATCAAAATATCTTAAGTACGCTTTATTCCAGGACATAGTCTACTCTTATTTCATCTAAATCCGGTCCACCATTAGGACGTGAAGAGGTAAAGACAGACAGAGTTAGACAGAAAGAGACAGAGACTTTAGGAATACGATCTGAGCATTATACGTTTTTAGATTGAGACTCCTCTGTAACTCGGTAATTAAATAACAGTTGAAAAGGTTTTCTTTGTAAGTAAAGACCTGTCCTTATTAAGGATATCTATAAACGAGTAGAAAAAATGTAATCACTGTAACAGCCTAGAGACGTCTAATGTTGGATACAGATCTCCCTCCAGCGCCATTACATCTATCAAGAAGGACGGGATAAAAAGCGCGAGAAAATATATATTCAGAGCCATTAAAATTGACAGTCTCTCAAATTTCGTTCATAGTCTTTGATGTTTTGTAAGTCACAGTTCATGTACAACGAAGCAAACCCAAAAATGAAGAAAAGGTTAAGATCATGTTCAAGTCTAATTATATTTTTGACTGTGAGTGCCCAACTAAGCGAATGGGCTCGTATGATGGAACAAGACCCCACTTGTTCACTCAAGGTTACCTTTTAATAATGAAGTATCAAAGATCTGGCGTACTAGACCGTTAAAATTTGTAATAAATTCCTGGTCGAGTTTTACGATGCTTGAGAGAAAAGTGCATATCTTATTTTTATCAGCGACCACATGTTTACCATCGTTAATATTTGTGTCTGTCTTTCCCCAAACTATATTTGAATTGAATTCCAGTCTAAGCAGATGCAGTTGAATAGGTTCTAAGAATTTAGTAAATTTGAAAAATTTGGTAAGGGATGAAACGCATATAACTAAAAGAGTTATGAATATAAATTTTGATGGATGGAGAGCGAGAAGGAGGATAAAGAAAACATGAATGGATTGTGTGAGAAGTGATATAAAAGAAACGGAAGTTAATGAAAACGAGACGGCTAACAGGTCAGAATGGAAGAAAAAAAATGTGTTGTGCCGATCCGAAGTAACATAGGATAAGGGCAGAAAAATAATGAAGGACTGGTGCTCAGACTTTCAGGCTTCTGATTATCCATGATAACGGTCATGCATCTCTAAGATTGGAATCTTGATATACACCCAATTCACCAAATGTCGAATCCATCAGAATAGCTGAAACAAGATTAACCACTCATCCGTTGCTCACACTTCCCACAATTATATTTACTATGCCAACTTCTTCCTATATCAACAAAGTAACACTATCTTTTGTGCCGAGATGTTTACAGCTGTTTTATGGGTTTCCATTGTGGTGTAGTGTGTTTTTCTAAACGATTTGCTCTACAAAGTTGACAGGTGATTTCATTATAACTGTAAATATTTCTGACGTAAGCATTGTCTAGATTTTATGGTGCAATTTCTCTTAGCTGATTGCGGGTAAGCATTTGTGGTTTTGTCATGGTATTTATAGATAGTTCTGAACCATCTCCAAGCGCATTGGCTGCGTCTTCTTTCGTTGATATTAGTGTGAGTTCAGTTTTATTATTGGGTAGTCATATCGTTTTAGTCGTGACTTCAGAATTTTCAGTAGTTTTACTGTCGTCTTGTAACTAAGTAGAAACAAAAAAATTAGCTTTGGACCTATTGTTTTGTTTTCTTCTGTTTGTATATAAACTGTTAATTATTGTAACATTGTCAATACTTTTTATTTTATTTAGTAACTTGTACCAGTCATTCTAAAAAAATATTAATGAAGTTGTTCTTGATCAGTTTAAAGTTAGAACAAAGCCATGTGGTAGTACCAAAATAGGGAGCTAAGAACTATGTACATATATAATTTTTTTTTTCTTAAGCAAACACAGTCATGTAAATAACACTTGTTCAAACTGGAGAGCCAAATATTGTAATTGATTTGCATAATATTACGACGACAAATTAGTTTCAAACCTTCTGGCCTTCGATTTTCACCGCATCGAATGAATATTATGTAAATTGTATTTGAGAATTTACACGTTCTATCAGCCTTTACTAACAAATAATGTGTCATAGTGATCATAAAGGTAAGTAACCCAGTAACTGGGTTTTGGAGGTCAGTTAAGTAGTCCCTCCATGTTACATAATGACTAATGACCCGGTTAGACTACCACCCGACTATAACATAAGCGGGAAAAGGTCAGGCAGTTATAGATGAAGAGTATATTTTAGAATCAAATTTTGATTTCCCTTGAGTGTGTCGAAGTATACGTATTCTGCGGCATAAAAGGCAGTACCTTTTCTTTCCTTTAACTTTGAAGTTTTATTGTTTCACAGCCGGGCGTTCCCGATTTTATTTTCTGTTATTTTAATACCTGTTAAAAAATAATGGTAATCGAACCAGCCTGCAGCATTAACAAAGGTTACATTTTACAAACATATATTTAAACAAACTAATATTTGTACATGTTTGTGAATTCCGATTAATAGTGTGTGTATTAAAAACTAGATTTATTAGCAAAAAGTATAGAGTATATTTAGACGTATTCTTAAGTAGTCTCTGGTCATTGGCATTTATCAAGGACAAAATATGCAAAAATAGAAGGGAACCTTCATTGAACATCTTGTCCATTTAGTAGGTAGGCAGGTAGGAATTTTAATGGAAGCCACTACAGAAAGAAAAAAAATTAAAGCCACTGATATACTTGAACTTGAACATTCACTTGGAATGAGCATTCTAGCGAATGTTCTTTTTTTTTTAATAAACAGCAGCGTTTTAACGAGCATTGAACGCTCCCCGTACTAGCGAGCATTCTAGCAAACCACGGTAAATTGCTTCGAGCTTTTTGTATAGCCAAGCGATTTTGACATTGTTTGACATCGTCGTGATAAATACATTTTTATTTTAGTAACTTTTGCTCGTTAAAAAAGCGTTCGCTAGAATGATCGTGAAAAGGTTCGTTTGGCTCCATATTCTGTTCGTTGTTCAGAGAGTCCATTCAAAACAACGTTCGCGTTCGCATGTCAATCGCAAACTGTCAAAAGAGCTTTGATGTTCATATATTTTTGACAGTTTGCGATTGAGATGCCAAAATGAGTAGAATTGGCGCTTTGATATAGAAATTAAAAAAAAACGTCAAAAAATTAATTGGAATTTGTGAAATTTATAGAAATTTCTACAAAACTGTTGTTCAATTAATTTTTAATTAAAATATTTTGATACATAAACACGTACATTTGTTATGTAACCCTTCAATCCTACTCCATCCCTAAAATTCGCTACAACCCATCTGTTCAACTTTAGTGTTGTTTAAAATTAAATTTACAACTTACAAAATTTGGGGAAACAGTATCTAATTACAGGTTCTAAAAGGTTCACTTGTATCCCTTATAATTAAATAAGGGCTGTCCCTTATAGATAAATGTACAACAATATACAGCGTGACGGAACCCGTGTTACTCCTTAAAATGAGGTGATCTCTTGAAATACAGCCGGTCAATTCTGTAAACGTGTTGAAGTGAAGACTGTAAACATGTCGAAGTGAGCCGTGATTCTATCTTGATAACTGGAATGACAGCTCACTTCGTGATCACGTCACACAAGCATTTACTTCGACATGTTTACAGAATCACTGCTGATGTAATCACGTTGGACTTACATTGATTTTTTTGGAGATTTAATGAAAAAAATGTCTGTTTCTTTCATTTATTCGTCAAGTAATTTCCAGAAATTCCTTTTTTTTTTCTAGAAATCCATCCTAATTCGATTTTAAAATATCTTTCAACATTCAGAAAGTTACCCTATCACGGAGTATTTTATATTACATAAAAAATTAACGGTCTCTGTCTTGTAAATAGATTTCAGGCGCAAGCTACTCGATAAGACAAGTTTTCAATGTGTAAAAGTTGTTCACACCTATATAATGGACACCTTTCCTTTCTAGACACCGCCAAAGATCTCTAAATGACAGCCGGGACAAACAGCTTAACGTGCTTTCCGAGGCACGGAGGAAACTCGGTACTTATTTTAAGATGGTCACCCATCCGCAGACCAACCTGGGCAAACGTTGCTTAACCTCGAAGATCGAACTGTGCGGCTGTTATTATTTAGCTTTTGCCACTATTACAACTAATAATAAAAATTGAATTAAAGAAAAGGGGGCTTTTTCGGTTTACTGTACGGGACCCTTCGTGTGAAAGTCCGACTCGCACTTGGCCGGTTTTTTTTTTCTAATGTTACGTTTTTTTGTAACTGTGTATTTGTTAATTTTGTTACTATTGTTAATTTGATAAGTAATACTAATACTACCATTTAAAATTAGCATAACATGCGATCATGGACAGCCTATCTAACACAGTAGACAACGCGCTAAGATAAAATTAACTTAGTGAAAAAAGGTAACTTTAATAATATTTGATCCCCAAGTCAGATATTTCAAAATATACATTTAATCATTTCCAAGCTTTACTTCTTATAGTATTAGAACCCTATTATTTCGTTAATTTAGTATCGTCTACACGCTAATACTTTGGTCGTAACTTTTCCTAAATTTGAGAGTACACTTTAATGAAACATTGTTCTCTTCTGAACAGAAATAGGGTTTTAACAGGCCTTCATAAGGAATCTGCTTATTTGGAACCCGACCTTCTGATGTGTAAAAGGATAGTTTATATTTTCGTAAATTTTGCTAAAGTTTTGTTTACTAAAATTTGAAGTATGTGTATAAATAGAGTTTGAAATAAAGCGTATTTTGTTGCCAGGTAAAATTAAGGAAATCAAACCGAATAATTAGTGCAGTTTTGTAAATAGGTACAGTAACTCTTTGAGGTGTCAAGATGAACATACTTAGTCCCCGAGAGTGGGAGACGAGCCGGTGGGGGAGGGGTGATAAGGTATTCTTTCTGTCCATTTGCGCGGAGCGAGGCAGCGGAGCGGAGAAATATTAACCAACCATGTCAGTCAAAATGTCAGCGAGTTAGATTGTGCGAAGATTGTATGTGATTAAATTGGTTAAAATTTCTCCGTTTCTCCGCTCCGCTGCTTCGGTCCACTGCCTCGCTCCGCTGCCTCGGTCCACTGCCTCGCTCCGCTGTAATGGACGGACAACTATGTTGTGGGATAGGCCAAGTGTAAAGATCAGTCATAAGTATCATCGAGTTTTCAGCTGCATTATCATTACGTCAGATGGCAGTAGAATCCCATAAATGATTAATGCACATAAAAAAGAAATACAATAAATGTAATGCAATTAAAAGCTTTAATCTTCATAATTAAATGATTCTATCTCACTTCATTGAAGCATCAAACTAACATTGTTAATTCTTAGAATAGTTCTATCTTAATATAATTATAGTTTACAAACATAACAACAAAGTGGAATCGGCGGATTTCCTTTTCTATAAATAATATCTAACGTATTTTAGTGAACTTACTAATACCGATGTATTTAATCTTTTGCAATTGATTTGTATTGGATACTTATATAACATTTATTATTTTTTTGTTTTCTTTCTCGGGTCTCTGGAGACCCGGTCCTTTAGTAGGCGTACGAGGGGCCGAAACCAACTCGCAGAGGCCCCGTTAGAAATTTCAAATGTAATGGGGCACCAACCGGCGATTATCCCTGTATGCACTGAAAGTATTCCCAAGGACAATCCCCGGTTGGAGCAGTACTATTGCAGAATATGGAAACAAAAAATGAAACGCTATGGGTTTGGGTGGCTTAGTGGAATGATAATCATTTATTATAGAACTATTGGCCCCTGCCTGACCACTAACAATATACACGGCTTTTAAATGGCAGGGGGTGACTTGCACACTCAATGAATGGGCCCCCGAAAACGGTCGCTAGCACAAAGTGACGTAGCGCCAAGGGGGCAACATGGCCTGAGGTGCTAGAGGAGTGGAGAGGTATACCACGGCTATCAGGACAATCCCGGAAGTGCGGTCAAGATCCCTACCAGCATCTTACTGGATTATACATCCTTCTCCCGAGCACGTTTGCTCTAGCGAATCTCTACTCAGACCGGCCGATTAAGGCAAGAAAGAGGTGGGAGCTCTTTTCCTCGTCAGTTTTCACTCTGGCCAGCCAATAAAGGCAAGCCGTAGATGAGGAACAAGACTTCTCCCGGGAGATAAGGTTCGTGGGGTCGCTACTGCCCAACAGTTCGCCACAAAACTGCCTTGCGAATTGTATCTCTCTTTGTCTGGCCCCTCACCCTAGGTATGACCTAAGGTTCATCGGGACGCGCAAGCCCCACCACGACGTCAACGTAGAGATACTGCGGTAGGGTTAGGTTATTATTATTATTATTTTTGTTCTTAATGATAACACGTGGCAAAAAAATACTAAAATAACTTATATTTCGGAAGTCGGTGTTTTAGGTTGTGTTTTTTTTACTAAATATGGGTTTGCTTGGCTCTAGTCTAGGGCAGAGATGACAAAGTCTACGTTTTAACTTTAGTAACGGTAGTTTCTTCGTATTTTAACAACGACTTCCGAAATTTCAGTTATTTCATACATTAAAGTGGTTTTTTTTTATTTCGAAGTCGGTTTTATTTTATTTTTTTTCACTTCTTAGTGCTACTCCAAACTTACCCACACCACTGGAAAATCTCAGGAAAACAAAATATGCAATGACGGTAAAAAAATACAATAACGGTCATACAAGTATCCCAATTCCAGCGATTGTGATTTAAAATCCAAACTACTAAACCACGGTCAAGAGTGAACAGAATTCTTCTAGCAAAGCGTGCTCCATCTTAGACCGCATCATCGCTTACCATCAAGTGAGGTAGTGATCAAACGTACGCCTATCATAAGTAAAACAAATATATTTATAAATCGTATTATGTTGCAGTCAGATATTTTGAAAAAAAAAGTAAAGTTTTTGTGTACATATACCAGTAACCCAACTTCACCTTTTATATGACCACGCATTATCTGGAACACCCTGATCTCCGATTAAGAAATCAGAGAGTCTATTTGTTTTTAAATTTATAGTACATACAAACATCTTTATTTAACATGGAAATTGAACCACCAACCCGAAGAAAGTGAACCATTAAGGTCGCATCCAAATCAAACGTAGAGATAACAACGAATTAGCCGAAACATTAGACCGATAAAAACAGCTTAGATGTTCAGTAAAATGCGGCCGTCTATTAACAAACACAGTGACTAATAAAATTTCTTAACCTAAATGGAACAAACGTGAACTGCCATTTGCTCACCAAGAATTGAGAAGCTTGCAAACTTGGAAACAATCCTAATATATAAAATTCTTCCGTTACTCAGTGACTGACAGACAACGCACAGCCGAAACTACTGGTCGTAGAGAGCTGACATAGGCTAGATTCCATCATACACAATTTGCAAAACTGTGGAGTCCGTCAGTTAGAGTATTGAAAAATAATGACATGTATTTTTTTTTTAAATTCAAAACGGGGAAACTCTTGGCCCAAATCTCACCTGATGGAAAGTGATGATGAGGCCGAAGATGGAAGCGAGTTTCACCCGGAATCCTCTTACACAGAGGAACTGGCTATCATACCTCTAACTGCCGGAACACAACAATGCTGTTAACATTGTTGTTATGGCGACAGACTTAGACATGATTTTTGGTTGTTTTCGTAAATCAATGAATTTTGACAAAGATAAAACGCATCAAAACTCGGTAGTGGGGGCCTCGTGACGTCACGACTCACTAAAAATTATGCGAATATGTGACGTATTGAGAATTTTAAAAGCGTCGTAACTTCGTCAATTTTGGTTCCCGTAGTAAAAGAAAAAACACGGGTCAAATATTTTTTGATAATCTAACTGACGGACTAATTAGATTTTTTCCGGACACAAGCCCATTTGACATGCAGATTCTTTGGAGAGTGTAGGGGAGCATTAAGATTTCTCGAAGTTCTTATGGGTACGGGAAAAAACAGGATATGCACGTACGAAGTCACGGGAAAATGCTTGTAAAATATATAATAGTACCTACTTTAAAAAAAATACAATGAGTTGAAGTTATTGGGAAAGAAATTGTGGTAACCAAACCGGACATAGCTCACCACACTATTCCTAACCATTATTACTCCATAGAGCAATCATCAGTGACTACCACCATAAAAGCACCGAATCAATAGAGCTCGAGGAGTCACAAAGAAATTATTCTACTGTCTTGGATCACGCAACGAACTTATTTATTTAGTTATTTATTTATTTATGTACACACAGTGCAGTGCAGTGTGTGTTGTATTGTGTGAACTTCATCATAATAAAGAAATAACAGCGAGGATGTTATTGCATCAACTTCCAAAACCGGGCTGCTAGTAAGTAATTCCTAGTGAAAAAACCAGAAAAATCTTTTTGGTCGACCTAGAAATCTAATTTTGATAAGGCAAGCTCGACAGCCAGGGCCACACAGCAGTTGAGCTTGCGAGAATGAGATCGACAAGACAAAAATTTTTTTTTGATGGGTTTGCTCTTGACCTTAGTCTTGGTCAGAAATGACAGAGACAAAGTCTACGATGGAGCGAGCTTACCCAGAAGGAGCCTGTTTACTCTAACTTCGAAGAGATTAGGGTTGTAAACGTTCGAAAACACAGACGCAGGCAGAGAATTCCACTCTTTTGCTGTCCGTATTATAAAAGACGTTTGGAAACGCTTAGTGCGAATTCGTGGAATAGCAACAAGGTAGGGATGGTAAGTTGCAGTGCGTCTGGATGTCCGATGGTAGAAGGGGGCCGGTGGGACGAGGTCGTGGAGCAAGAAGCAGCCATTGAATGAGAATTGGGTACCTTGATTAAGTAAACTACCTCCTGGTAGTCTAATAGGGCTTTAAGAAGATAAACCACTTTTTATATGATAAAAAAACTCGAAATTGTTTTTTCCAAATTTCTCTGCCTCCAAATTGCCTTTAAAGCCAAAGACCCAAATATACAACTATCCTATATTCCGCGATAAATTTTTTAATCAGATCCCGTAGCTGACAAATTGGGTGCTTCATTACGTACCCACAGGCTGTGCCCACGAGTAATGGCGAAAATAAAAGAGTATTTCTGACCATGAGATGTAATGTCAATGTAAGTGGCAATTAATAATGTAGGCGCTCTGCAAATGTTTTTCATATGTCATTTTGAGGCTATGAAAGAAAAATAGTTTATTTTGGCAGCGTCTTAGGATGTTTCATTGATCTAGAATTTAGCCTCACCTTTTAGCAACTATGTTGGAGTCATTTTCCAGCCTAAATAATGTTTTAAAATAATTGTCACATTTTTTCTTGCCAACCACCGACACGCTTAAGCAGAATCAACAGTAGCTAACCGGATCTAGCTTATGCCAGGTTTGTACATGAAGTTACAGGCTATCTGAACCCTTTTACACAATACCCGGGTTGTTTTAGCTGGCACGTTGCCTTGATTAGATTGCTGTCAGTTTTTCTGACTTCTGACTGTCTGCAACTATTGTCGAAGAAATACAAATCACAGCCAGCGAGGCACAGAAGGGCCTAAACCTGCAATAGTGGGTTACATGGACCTGACTAAACTATGTTTAAACTTGTAGTTCAGCTTATGATTTATGCCATTTTTGAAATATGTACTCTAGAACAAGGGTTCCCAACCGATGGGTTGCGTAGAGTAACACAAAGGGGGCGGCGACTCAAAAAAATTCTTGAAGCTAACAATTCAGAGGTAGCAGTGAACTGAATGCAACCGACTCAAGTCACTTGACGTCATTATGTTCCCATTCCGCACGCATTATCGGCTTCTTATAGTTCAACTAACAGACATGGGTGCATAATTACACTGAAGAGACTAGCACGGTCGTGCATTGTAATAGGTTGGGAACCACTGATCTAGAGGCTGTGTGTTGAGCCAAGCTCATCTATCTCCATAATTGAAACTTTTTAACCTACACAATGAAAATAAAATCGAACATTGTACAGCCAAAATGTTCCCACAACCTTCAAAGATACACAACAACATCGTTGACGCCATCTCGGCTTGCCAAACCTGTTTACTTTTAAACTAATATCAAATATTTAACCCTAAATGTCAGTCTGAAACTTTTAAACGGGTTAAAACGACTCTCATGTTAATAAAACTGTTTTAAACTGTGCCTCAAGAGACGTTGTTCCAAGTATTTTTAACCGCAACCTTTTTTTTCTTTTCTTTAATGTTTCTTTTAGTTTTGGACAAGACATAATGACGTTTTCAGTTTCATTTTTCATTTTTGAGTTTTATTCTTTGAAAAGGTTTTAAATGTTTTTGAGTTACTGGCGTCCAGTGTAGTACTAGAATTTGCACTTAAATATTATGATTTGTTTAAAGATATGCTACTGCTACTAATGCTTTTATTAGGTACAGCTATTAAATACCCAGAACAACCTTAGGGCATTTTATGCAACCATAGCAATCGCATGTCGGTCGTAATCCGTCAAAAAAACGAACTTTTAACACATTTTGACAAATTGCGGCTTGTTGAATTTAGTAGAATTGACCATCATCTAAAAAAATATGTTTGTAAAATTCGTGTTTATAATATATTATCAGTTTTTCAATAGACATTCATAGTGGCCCAACTCCATTGCAGCGGGAGAAATAAAAACTGTCAATATGCAGATTTGAATCCCAAAAAACACTGATTTAAGTTGAATGATAACCAAATTACAATGACATCAAAATTACCTCTTATTATTATAGTAATTTAAAAAATGGTTTTTATTGCATTCCAATTATTCATAAGTACAAAATAACCTGTCAAGATAATAATAATTAATTATCCGCATTGACTTTTTTATTCATATATTAACTTAACATCGATAATTATTTAAACGCATACATAATCTTGTCAAATGTTTGTTTGAATTTAAGATTTTTCCTTAACAATATAAATATAAAACCGATATTTATCTTCAAAGCAAACAAAACACACTTGGGAAGTAAAAAACAGCGGCCAAGAGCGAGTCGGACTCGCGCACGAAGAGTCCCGTACCATTATCTATAAAAACGGCAAAAAAATCAAGTTTGTTGTATAAGGAGCCCCCTTAAATATTTATCTTATTCTGTTTTTAGTATTTGTTGTTATAGCGGCAACAGAAATACATCATTTTTGAAAATTTCAACTGTCTAGCTATCGCGGTTCTTGAGATACAGCCTGGTGACAGACAGGCAGACAGCGAAGTCTTAGTAATAGGATCCCGTGTTTACACTTTGGGTACGGTACCCTAAAAACGTATCTTAACTTAACATATCGTTAAGAGTATGTTTACAAATTTTAATACACACACATTATGTATGCAAAATGAGATTGTACATAGTAGAAGCATTACTTTACTTTGCTTCTATATAAAATTTAACTACCTAGACAAAATTGAAGGCATTATCTAGGCACCAGGTTTTTTAACGAAACACCGGTACAAAAAATTATAAAAGGAACAACAAAATGGTCAGATTATCGCCTGTTTCTTTTTTATGAGGCTCGGAAATTCTAAATTTAAAAGACAGTCATCATTAAAAGTCTTCTTCACACAGAAAATCAAAAGTAAATTAAATACAAACTAGCTTTTGCCCGCGGATTTGTACGCGCATATCTCGTTTTTTTCTCGTTCCCATATGGCCTGAAGCCTCATGAATAAATGGTTATCATATAAAAAGAAGAATTTTCCAATTTCGACTCCAGAAATTAGCGCGTTCAATCAAACAAACATACTCTTGAGCTTTATTATCTTCGTATAGATTACCAAGGTTAGTCAGTGGATGTGTGACCATCTTAACATTCCGAGTTTCCTCCGTGCCTAGGAAAGCACGTGAAGCCGTTGGTCCCGGCTGTCATTTGTAGATTTTTGGCAGTCGTAACGGATTGTCAGAAGCCAGTCTCCAGTCTTGCCAAGAAGTACCGTGTTACCCAGTAGGTAAATGGGTTGTATTGGTCAGGAAAACAGCCGCTCCACGTAAAAAACTGGTATTCAGCTGAATCCAGTTTAAATGGAAACCAACCACAAAGTAGTTGGGAAAAGGCTAGGCAGATGATGATAGATTAGACCAAAAGTCAGCATTTTTAACATCAAAATGACTGACACTCAAAACGTCCGTCCATCATCAGATCGTAGTGTTTTAACTGGGAAGTAGATGTGGCAATAGCACATCAAGCTCCCAACCATCAGTCTGTTAAGTTTGATGAACTTTAATTGATACAAATAGGATGCAATTTCCTGGTCACACCTGAATGATTATGATAGGAAAAAATCACCTATTTTGCTTCAAAAGCAGGCTACCTAGGTATATACCATTGTCATGATACCTAGGTCATTCTATTTTTCGACGGAGAAAACCCTGTTCAAAAGTGACAATTTTCTTTCATTTTCTTTAAATAACGTAACATTAACGTATTACACAAACCATTAAGAGCCCTATTACGAATCGTAAATGCTCGTTTGCAATAAACGAAGTTACGTTGGTCTGCGTTGGGAGTACATCTATAGTCCGCGAAACAATTTTGATACCTACTAGTCTGAATAGGATTAAAGTTTATTTGGGCGCTCGCGCGAGACTGAGGAGCGCGCGCGCTGAATTGACGCAGAATATATAGTACTTTAATTTTATTTATTGTAATTTTGTTTAATTATATTGACAAACGAAAACTAATGAAACGTATTCATTGTAGATTGAAATTTTATATCACATTAATTTATTTGATAAAATTGTTTTTATTTGGAATGTAATGGACGCTGAATCAAGACATTTCTGGCTTAAATTAGGCTTTCTTTAAGTTTTTTTCCGTGAAAACTCAAGGAATTTAAAGAAATTCTAGAACTCCAATAAACAAGTAAAACATTCAACAACCTTTTAGTAATTTTAGCTTTTAAAAGAATTGATTGTAACAATGTGAATTAGACCGTCAAAGTTCCATCGCTGACATTTTTTTTTGCAAACTGAGTTCGTAAAATATTTATAGTAAATTACACGTAAAGAAAAATGAAAATGTGTAACTCTAACTTACAAGAAAGAGACTGGCACTATCGTTATTCAGGATCAAATAATTAAAATATCTTACTGCTGCTGATAATTACAGCGTCAAAAATCATGAATTTCCGTAAAAAATGTAATAGGACTCTTAAGTCATTCATGTGATAAACTTATCTAAAATTGTCGTAAAAATTACGATGTTACAAATTTATGTATTTAAATAGAAGATATAAAATAATTCACTGTGAGATAAGACCACCCATTGCACACTTGTTAATAAATGTTTAATCTGTGTTTATTAGTAGGTGTACTATCACTATCATTACATATTGTAAAAAAAGTCCTCCACCGCTCTGTCTGTCTGTTCGCGATAAACTCAAAAGAACACTACTACTCCACCGATTTTCATGCTGTTTTCAGCAATGGATAGAGTGGGCATCGAGGAAGGGCTTTAGCATATAATTTGTAAAGCAGGCAAAGCCGCGGGCATCAACTAGTAAAGCATATAATAATGAATAACAAAAGGTAATGTCTATTACATTTTAAGCAGCATTTGCAGTCACTTGCCGACTGAGATACAAATGCGCACGCTTCAGTGTTGTATGTAGGTACTATAGCTGCGCAGTAGTATTGGCACTCTGCTAACATCGTTTTTTTTTTTCGTAAATCAGTCGCTTTGCAGTACATGCAAATGCACACATGCATGCAGGCTACTTCTGGGTAAGCTCACTCCATAGTAGACTTTGTCTCTGTCATCTCTGACTTAGACTAAAGTCATGGGAAAACCCATCTCAAGTAAAAAAATTGTCCGTTCTTTGGAAAGAAACGGTCAAGTGCAAGCTGGACTTGCGCGTGAAGGGTTTCGTGCCATCCTAGTTTTATTATTTTTTAACCGACTTCCCAAAAAGGAGGAGGTTATCAATTCGGTTGTATGTTTTTTTTTTATGTTTGTTACCTCATAACTCCGACAATTATGAACCGATTTGAAAAATTCTTGTTTTATCTGAAAGGATATACTTGCAGATTGGTCCCATTTAAATCATATCAAAATCGGTTACGAACTTTGGATTTTAAATCGAAATACCTAGAATTTGACTATTTAGATGATTCTTTGATAATCGAAATTGCGTATTTTGCTTTTCTGCGATTTTGCAGTGGTGTTGTTAGGTGTGGGTCACCACAAAAAAGTGAAAAATAAAAAACTTTTTACAAAAAAATACAACCGACTTCCAAAAAAAAAAAACACTACAAAGTAAAAAATAACTTTAATTTCGGAAGTCGGTGTTTTTGTTACTTTTTTCGTATTTTGACACCGACTTCCGAAATTAAAGTTATTTTTTACTTTGTAGTGTTTTTTTTTTGGAAGTCGGTTATATTTTTTTTGTTGTTATACTGGCAACAGAAAAACACACTTTTCACAAATTTCAACTGTCTACCTATTACGGTTCATGAGACCACCAGCTGATAGACAGACAAACGGATGGACGGACAGCGGAGGGTTCCGTTGGTTACCCTTTGGGTACGGAACCCTAAAAAGCGCGCACTACCATTTACATTGAGGAAGAAACTGCAGCCATAGCTACCAGGTTCGTAAATTTTTAATACAGCAGTGCTGCGGCCAATCAATAACGCTTATGATATAATGCATACACCTAATGACAATAGCATCGATTTATGGAACCTAATTACTAGTTACCGCTTTTCTATAGCTCGATTTATCATTTTGCTAGACGCTAGAAAACTTACACTATTATTTTCAGTCGCACCAAGCAATTATATGTACATTTAGAGTTTAAATTTAAAAAAAAGTGCCATTAAAATATTATAGCTATCCCCCGCGGCTTCGTTCCCGTTTTACCCGCACAATTCCCGTTCCCGTGGGATTTCCAGGATAAAAACTACTATCTTATACTATTCTATGTCCTTCCTCGGGTCTCAAACTATCTTTGACAAAATTTCATCCAATCGGGTAATTTCGGAGCCTATTCAAATCAAACAAACAAACAAATTGTTCCTCTTTGTAATATTAGTGTAGATAAAACATGGTTGTCTTATTTTTCTACAAAGATGTTGAAACTGTATAAAACCAGGCCAGTATTTTTCAAAGGATAAGCAGAATTGTACCTACAGTATACTACAAATTTGTCAGTAATGATAATGGGCTATAGACAGTATAATATTATGTAGGTGTTACACGAACAGATTGCTTCAGAAACACCTCATTTTCTTTTGGGACAAGCCCGCCACACGATCCCAAACACTGCAACTCCTGGCGACCACCAGAAAAACACCGAGCTAATGAAGCCTGATAAGTTCCGGAGAAACGACTCAACTGTCTTGGATCCCGCAACGAAATTAATCAGAAGAGTTCAGCGGAGGAGTAGGAAAAAATAAATATAATTTCCACTTCCCAGACAGATTAGAGCTAGGTCAATAGGCACCAAGGGACAAATATAATTGGGTGAAGCCCAGTTGCCGAGCACCACGGATCACATATTATTATTAACACTGAAACTGATAGGTTCTAATTAATTATTGTGACCTACTTTTGATTCCAGTAAAATAGGTAGGTATGTTAAAATCACGAAACACCACCTTGCGCTCTATAACTAGAATCTAAAATATCAGGGAAAAACAGCCAGGCTGAAGTGGGAGAGGGCTGGCCACGTCGCACGAATGAATCCGGAGATATGGGTGAAGATCGTCACTCACTGGACGCCTGAAGAATGACGTAGTCGTCGTGGTAAACCGCGGCGAAGGTGGTGTGCCGATCTCATCATGTTAGCGGGACAAAGCTAGAGATCGCCTAAGGCAGAGAGATTTGGAAGGAAAATGGGGAGGCCTTTGCCCAGCAGTGGGACACAAGTGCAGGTTAACAAAAAAAAGATAATAGAGGGCGAGTGTATTGCCATCAACTGGGCACAAGACGAATACATCATCATCATCTGCCTAGCCTTTTCCCAACTATATTGGGGTCGGCTTCCAGTCAAACCGGATTCAGCTGAATACCAGTATTTTACGTGGAGCGACTGCCTACCAGACCTCCACAACCCATTAACTGGGTAACACGGTACACCTTGACAAGACGAATATATAATACACAAAAATAAACGCCAATTGTGGCATTCATTTCTATCTTTCCTAATACTTTTCCCCAAATAGGTAGGTATATTCTGAGATAAAACTAATATTTTTCTCATTTTCTTGTATGTCATTTCCTGGTATTAACGGCATCTTTACCTAGCATGTTTCGGGAACGCCCAACTGGTTGCGGTCTGAATGAAAGCTTTTATTCATGAATACTACGCGTATTTCTTCATTAACTAACTCGTAAACAGTGATAAAAGTATCTACTATACTTAATTAGTATCTAGCTTTCTATCATGTTTTCAGTTTTATACGTAAAAGTAAGTAAGCAGCCACTTAATACTACTAACGCGTTTGAAAAGATTCTTATTTTTTTGTTTGTACGGTGCACCTATTCTATTTATCATTATGATATCTTTTTAAACGACTTTCTAAAGAGGAGGAGGTACTCAATTGGGCTTTTTTTAATTTTATGTTTGTTTCCTCATAACTCCGTCAATCATGAACAGATTTCAAAAATTCAATTTTTAAGTTTTATCTGAAAAAAAGTTTTATCTGAAAGATAGGTTAGTCCCATAGGTAGGTTCTGATGGGTAGATTGGTCCCATTTAAAATTTTATCAAAATCGGTTACGAAGTTTGGATTTTAAATCGAAATAGCTGGAATTCGTTTACTTGGATGATGGTTTTTTGTCATCGAAATTGCGTATTTTGCTTATCTGCAATTTTGCAGTGGTGTTTTTAGGTGTGGGGTACCACTAAAACGTGAAAAATAAAAAACTTTTTACAAAAAAATACTTAAAATAGAAGACTTCCAAATAAAAAAAAAACACTACAAAGTAAAAAATGACTTTAATTTCGGAAGTCGGTGTCAAAATAAAGTTAAAGTTTAGTGTAAGAAATTAAAGTTATCTTTTACTTTGTAGTGTTTTTTTTTTGTACAGTGCACCCATTCTACTTATCATTATGATATATTTTAATTATGATATATTTTTATTAATATGTATTTTTATCATTGTTCCCACCACCCTTAGTTGGCTGGTAAAGAATGCCGAAGGCATTAAGTCCGCCTTTGTACCTTTTTGTGCAAAAAGTTTAAATAAATATGGGGTGCCTTTTGCCATCAACCAAGCACAAAACGAACATCGACGGACACCTCTGCTGACTACGTTTTAGAACGTAGGCGCGATAGTGTGTTACTATGATGTGCTACATTTTTCCAGCTCGTCGACTATTCACACCCGTGAAAGCATAGCGGACAATGCTTTTCATTTACAAAGCGAATCTGCAAAACGTATAAGCGCAAATGTATGGTACTGTGTTGGTAGACACTATTTTTTTAAACTATTCACCCACAAACACTGATACAAATAAATCCAGTCTAATGTGGTCATAAATGTAGACCCGAATGTATAAATAATTTAAAAAATATTTTTTTTAATGTTTGGGAATACTTTTAGTGCGCATACAAATAAGGGGTGGATATCCCTGCCGGAGTCTGTATTCCCGGAGGTCTTAAAGTTAATATTATGAATAGGTTCCTTCTAGGTAGGCATGCTCCATCATCAACCAAGTCATCGCATTCCATCAACTGAGATTGTAGCCAGAAACGAGCCTATCAATAAAAAAAACATGTCGAATATTTTAAAGACGACATCTCCAGATTATCTTTAAACAAAAAACATTTAATTTCAAAGTACGAATGTTTTTATTACGTGTAAACGAGTCACCTTTTCGCCTTGTCATCATTTTTCTTAATTAAAAGATCACCGTTTTTCATCCAAATGTCATTCTATTGCAATAAAAGTGCACAATAAAACCGTCAAGTTTTTAAAATCTGTCTCTATTCTTATGAATAACTATAAAATAAGAGTCGCCAGTCATGTCCAAGATGCAATAAAAATCATTTCATGTTTTATTAATCGTAAAAATCCGTTTTAAAAATAAACGTTGTAAAATAGTTTGAGATCTTCTTCTTATGAAATAATTATGGGGGACTGGACTTACATGATTAATCAATCATAACCTAGGAGTCAAATTGATTGATCAATCAACGTTCTCACTCACTTTAATAATTTAGATACCTACGTATTATGTCAACCCGTGTCAAGAAAAAATGTTAATTTTATGAAGAGTATTTTTTAATTAACATAAATTCTTCATTTGTACGTAAATCTAAATACTTATTTAAATATTTTTCCTAAGCATTCCGAAAATCCAACTCTTAATTCCGGAAAAGGGATTAATATTTTTAATTACTTTACTTACCCCTTTTATCTTTGTCTCGCAAAAAATCTAAGGGAATCACATAAAAATCTTCACCACATTCACATCACTGGACACTCAAAAAAAATTGGATCTGCACTGTCACACTCGGTATTAATTTATCCTTCACAAATAAATTGTCTAAATATACATTTTCAGTCACAGTACGAGAATAGTGCGGGCACCCGAAGAGCGAATTTTACAGGCTCAGTGACGAGACGCGGGGACGTGCGAACGGCGCGACGATCCGCGAGCGACTGGCCTGGGGCTTGGCTTGATCAAAAGCGCGGGAAATCCAGGCGAAAAACGCGCGAAATTCACCATCGCCATAATGTATTCGCACCATCGCAAATTCGCTTTTCAGAGTTCCGCAATCGAGGGGTAGAATCAATCGTTTTTTATTACTTACGATCTTGAATTCAGCTGCGGTGGAGTCAGTACTCCACCGCAGCTGAATTCAATACACAGTGTGTATGTAAGTGCTTATTCGACTAATTTGGATTTACAGTCCTCTATAAATTGCGTTGTACTTAAACTTATACTTGTACTACTTGGGTAAAATTTAATTATGGCTCAATCATCATTAAATTTTTAGCCTTCGTTTCGATTACGTTTCTAATTTAATCAGGCTGAGTGCATGTATAAGTGTGCCTAAACGTTTGAAAGAATATAAGTCTTTAAGCGCGAGTCTGACAGACTCCATAATGAACCTTTTTGTTTCGAGCTCTGCATTGCGTCGTCGTTATGCGCTTATTTCGACTAATGAAATATGAAATTACTAAAAAGTTGGTTCACATAAAATTCTCGCTTTTATATTTTGTTCATATATCACGTAGATTTATTGTTTAATTCTGGCTCAGAAATAAAATAATAAATTCACTGATGTCATAACTAAATTCAAGATTATGCTGATAGAAAGTGGTCGCTATGCCAATATTATTTGAAAGTAATTTATTTATTTTATATTTTCCTCATTAGTTTATATGTATAAACTTACGTATAGGCTTCAGCCACGCTACGTTTCAGTTTAACTGATGATTTTCTTTAAAGCCTATGTTATCAACATTGACTCACGTTCAGTGTTTTTTTTCGCTCTGGGTGGAGCGGGAGGGAGTGTCAGACTCTTACTGACTAAAACTCACCGTATTCCTCTGAATGCTCTTCACGCACCAGGGCTGCGGTGACTTTTTCTAACAAATTCCGTCACTTCATGTACAGTCTAATATAGGCTTTTCTTATATTTGCAAAAATTTCGTCAGCCCACCTCGCTGTTGGACGGTCAACATTGCTTCTTGCAATCCTTGAGTGCCACTCGGTCAATGCCATACTCTCCTGTCATCACAGACATCCCAAGTATTCTGCCCAAATCTATAAAATACCAAACATATAAATATAAAACCTTCAATATCGAAGACCAAAATCCTAACAAAATATTCAAACGCGGAACCCTTACGGCACTCGGCGACAGCTTGTTCATTCATATTTTTTATTAGACAAAGGAAATCTTTGTCCGCGCTCTTAATATGAATGTCAAACGTTCTGAGTTCGTTACAGAGTAAAAACGTTTTCATTTCGACAGCACACGTCCGTGTCTATGCTTGAGGACATCACGACAGTTGGTTAATGTCAATGTCATCTGTCAATTTAGATGTAGCGTGTAAATCGTATTTATTTTTATCTAGATTTAAATGTGGTGTAGAACGAATTTGTTACGGAAAGATGTTAATGTTTGGGTTAAGAACTGACAGTCGCACTTTTTAAATGTAAATGTTTGCAGTTTAGTAGATCATTATGAAGTAAGTGTTCTGTGTGGTTTTTGGTAAAACGTATTTGAGATTTCCTTTTTTGTTTGCATTAGAAAAGTTTTTTAACATTCTATAATCTTTTAATATTACAAAACAAGCTGTCCCCCGCGGATTCGCTCCCATTAACTGTTTTTTTATTATTTCTTTTTGCTTTTAAATCTTCCCTGTATTCTGGCGAACTAAACAAAAATAGAATTACCGAAATCGGCCCAGCCGTTCTCGAATTTTAGCGAGACTAACGGACAGCAATTCATTTTTATATATAAGAAGATGTGTATACGTTTAAGTTAAGATAATTCCCAAGTGTCGACTTAAACAGGGAGAGGATATTTTATATCTAATTCGGACACAAATGTTCTATATCTGTATATAGAATTAAGTGGTTTGTTGTGTAAGTTATTTAAAGGTCTGTATGTTGGTTTTTTCGAACAAATAAAAATTAATAAATTAAATTATTAAACTTTGTATCGTGATCATTGGCGAGTTTCTGGAGTAGCCGTAGCCTTATAAACCGGGCTCCTTTGAACGACCACTATGACAACTTAACGTTTGTAAAAATTGAAATAAACCTATAAGTTTAAAGCATGTTAATCCGTTCTGAAAAACAGTAATTCATTTGTTTGTTTGTGTTTTATTTGGGGATTTAAATGATAAATTGGAACTTCGATATATTTAAAGCGTTAATGGGTAAGACACTGAAAAACTGGATTACTTTTGCATTTATATTTTTTACTTTCTCGGGTCCCTGGAGACCCGGTCCTTTGGTAGGCGTACGAGGGGACTGTGAAAGTATTCCCAAGGACAATCCCCGGTTGGAGCAGTACTATTGCAGAATCTGGAAATCATTTGCATTTATTTCCGTTTATTCATTTTTTATATACTAACAAATTTCATTTTTAAATATATTAAAAAAAAAACATAAAAAATGCATTTATATCATTATTATGAAAGTGTGAATATTGTATCGTAGCTATAAATAAATCCGAACATAATTTTCAAAAAGCTTGTATAAACGGAATATTTGATACTTTATTTTCACGGATTTTCTCGTATCCATCATCAAAACAAATCACTAGCTTTTCATTATTCAATTCATCTAAATGTATTGTTTTGTAACGGATTGAAAATATTGTTTTGGTGGATCGGGCAAATATCCGGGTCAAACATTTTGGTCACATGAGTTTATAATTTTTGACGTTCGCGTGATCAGTGGGTCGTCTGGTGTATTTAATACACGAGTCCTTTTAAGAGGGATTAAAATCCTTACTAATCAGTATCATCACTACGTATTATAACACAAAGTCCTCGGCCGCGTCTGTCTGTCTATTCGCAATAAACTCAAAAACTACTGCACCGATTTTCATGCAGTTTTCACCAATGGATAAAGTAGTTCTCGAAAAATGTTTTAGTATAGAATTTGTGAAGCGGACAAAGCCGCAGGCATCAGCTAGTAAATTATAAATACGAGAGTCACTATGTCTGAATATCTGCCTGTCAGTTCGTTAGCTCTTAACGTCGTAACGTTTGAATGCATTTAGATGAAACTTGACACACTGGTTCTACACTATAACCAGACCTTGTTCTGAAATATGATATGGTATTTTTTTTTTCGGATATCACGCAGGCGAAGGATCTGGCAGAGGCGCTAGACTAAGGTATAGTTCCAGACAACCACTAGAGATTGCCCCAGAATCGTACAAGGAATGTTGGCCGTCCAACAGCAAGGTGAGCCGACTAGACTATTGCCATCATGGGTGGAACAAGGATAGCACAAGAGGGAGTAAATTGGCACAGGAAAAAAGAGGTTTATGCTCAGCTGCGGGCGAATTTGCGCTGATGATTTTTTCAAGACAAGCTGGAACAGAGCAAGAAGAGACATAGGTAAGTGCTTATGTCCTAGAGATCATCGAGAAAGTAGGGTAGATATTTTTCTTGACTAAAGTCGAATTTTGTCAAGAGCAAACTTCTACCTTTTTATAAAAATATTCTCATACTATCTTCTGTATCATCTGGAAGCACAGATCCGATTATAAAACTGATTTTCTGATAGAAAATTTTAATACTGCAGAATTATCATCATCCTGTCCTTTTCCTAGTTCAGCTGAACAACTTTAAATTCTACTGTGCCATCCAAACATGTCTTATTGAAACAATCGCTCAATCAAATCTTTAATCTTTTGCTATAAACCAACTGATGAATGTAAGTAGACGAAGTTGCGGGCAGAAGCTAACGTCTATTTATATACTGAAACATTCAGATTCCCATTTGCAATAAAGTCCTGTCTATTGATTTGTTATCCATTTCAATACGCCCCAATCATCCTTTTCTGAAAAGCACCACCTCACTAAAACTGCTCATATTGCTTATTTTAGTCGAAATCCAACAGATCAGCTCAGGATGTAAATATTCTGTCAAAGTTTTGCAGTGGTTAATTGAATTTTAGATTCTGTTTTCAATTCGTTAACTGAACTAGGTTTGGGCGGGGCGCATCTGTCGTCTGCGTGATAGTTTATGGGTAAATACAACGAGCGATGGGGCCTTGACCAGTCAGCCTGGCTTGACAGTTTAGAAAAAATATATCTCGTGGTGTGATGTATTTTGTGATATTTGGATGGAAATTATTAAATAGTGTTAAATTAAATCAGTGACGGTGATATTTTTTCAGTAATCATGCTCGGAAAGTAAACCTGAAGTTGCCTGAGGAGCGGGTTGAAAATATTACTTTGCAGCCCTAGAGAGAATCGTTTTCAACTGGCAGCCGTCAAATTATAAAAAAAAACAATGATGAAAATGACTGGACCGATCTTCTGTCAGTTACAGAAAAAAAAAAACAACAGGTTGCACTCCGGGCGTGCCGGCAGAAGTGAAAACTTGAACATTGACTTTGTGCATTTTTGAATTATCTTTCTTACGAATTTTCGATCAGGGCACGTGTCCTGACGCGAGTTTAACATTTTATAACCATCCCAAGAAAAGTGCTCAACTTCAAAAATAGTCGGGAAAGCGGCAATCCGATCTTCTTTTGTTTTTTCGACCTTTTTCATACTTTCTTGTAGCAGAGAATATGAATTTGTATTAACACGATGAGTTAGCTTACCCAGAAGAAGCCTGGTCACTCTAACTTTGAAGATACATGAGACATTGAGACCACGTTTGCTATACGTTGAGGCTCTAAAACTTAAAATCATTCCCTCAACAATTCTCGATTACCTATAGTAATAAAGACAGTTGCTATATGTTGAGGCCGTAGCACGTAAAATCATTCTCTCAACAATTCTCGATTAAAGTTATAAACTTCACAAATTATCATTATTATTTGCGTTGCGTATCGCAATAATGTAGAACATACCATTCTTACGAACAGCCCTTCATTCCAAAACTCATTGTTCAATGATCACTTTGTTCCTATTTTCATCATGCCCACGTCATTACAAGCCAATTATCATATCATTAAAACAGAGACAGGCTTCAAATTACGTCACTGAGTAAATGAAAGGCCTCAATGTAAGTAGGCTTTTGTTTTTAATCTGAAAGGTAATTATTGCTTGTATTGTTGACCGTGCGCTTTATTGTTACTACGTTAAGGATTTCTGGTTTTAAAATCGTATTTGTGTACATAAAAAATCAGAATGTGAGTGAATAACTTGTGGGTTTGTAGACCCGGTTGTAAGCAGACGATCTTTGATTTTATGTGGCGCCGAATTTCTGCAATCGATTTCGGTAAATCTGTTGTAATTTTGTGGAAAATGATAAGGCAATTAAAAAATACATAATATGTCTGCTTTTCTACATTGTGATGAAATAACGAAGTCATCATCATCATCATCACAGCCAAAAGACGTCCACTGCTGGATATAGGCCTCGCCCAATTGTCGCCACAAAACCGGTCCTGTGCATTTCGTATCCATCGGCTATCTGCAACTCTCACCAAGTCATCGGGCCAACTTGTGGCCTTCCGACTTTGCGTCTTCCGGTACGTTGCCAATGTTGAACTTTTTAGCCCCCTCATCCGTCTGTATTGCCAGCAATGTGCCATGCCAACTGCCACATTTTTTTTTTTTTTTTACTATTGATAGGCATACGTTTGACCGCTATCTCACCTGATGTTAAGCGATGCTGCGGTCTGAGGTGGAGCACGCTTGCTTAGAAGTAACCTATTCACTCTTGACTTACTCTGACTTCCACAGGTTGTAGCTATCAGGAAACACAGACTCCGGCAGGGAATTCCACTCCTTAGCTGTACGCACAATGAATGTATTCCCAAAACGTTTTGTGCGTATAAGTGGGATGTCCACCATGTACCGGTGGCGAGTTTGGAAATCCTCCGGGCTATGTCGGTAACCGAAGTGATTTATTACAATTCAGTGTTGTAAGTTGAAATGGGTATCAGAATAATAAATGAAAATAATACATCTGAAGAATATACATAAGTTTTTATTTTCTTAAACAACTACAAGTTTTTTATAGTTTACCTATTTAGTCAAGTGCAGGCAGCTGCACTTCTCGCTTCTCTTTTCTACTTGCTTTGCCTTAGTCGCTGCGATTTTGTCTGGTCTATGGTGGAAACCATACGTTTTTTCGCCCATTTGCCAGATGGCATGCAGTAGACCTAGACATATCCAGCTTAATTCCACTTAAGCACTAGTCATTGACGTTACGTTTCGTTTTGGCGCACAGCGTTGAATTCCTTACACGGTCCGAGAGATGGACCGCTCCGAATACTGCCATACCTCGAGTTTGGAGCTCAACGCTTAAAGATCAAGCTTGTCCGCCGTATGTGTGTGCTAATATTTTTTTATAATGAGGTTTTAGGTAAAAACTTACCTACTTTCCCAAAAATCTTTTGGTCTAATCCAGCAACTTTTAAAAACCGTTGAAACTTTTACTCACTCTTCAGAAAACGGCCTCAAAGATTCTGGACCAAACTCAATTGCAGAGCAAATTAGTTTTTCCTAAGCCAAAGGGAATTTAAGTAAAACGTGTTAGGTTATTATTAACGGTCGGTATAGCTGGACCAGTCTAGTTGATCTTGTTATCTAAACACAGGCTTCGGGCTAAACTGATTTGATTTGTTCACAAACTGATTTGAGAAGCTGGGTGAATATGAATTCGTAGTTGGAGATTTCGTGAGATTTCAAGGTTCAGTTTTGATTGTAGAAAATACTGTATTTTTGAAAAGCAAAACACATTGAACTAATGATCTGAAGATGAAAGGGACGAAAATTTTGAGCAGAATTTTACATATTTTATTGCCAATTGAAATAAATAAATTATTATTTTAACATAGAAACCTATATTAAGAAATCAATTTGATGTGTAAATATACATAGCAAAATGTCGTTGAAAAATAATATCTTTTTAATAATATCATCATCTGCCTAGCCTTTTCTCCACTACATTGGGGTCGGCCTCCAGTCAAACCGGATTCAGCTGAATGCCAGTATTTTACGTAGAGCGGCTGCCTACCAGACATCCACAGCCCGTTAACTGGGTAACACGGTATTTCTTGGCAACACTGGAGTCAGATTTACTGACTTCTGACAATCCGTAACGACTGCCAAAGATCTACAAATGGCAGCCAGGACCAACAGCTTAACGTGCTTTTCGAGGCACGGAGGAAACTCGATATCTTAAGATGGTCACCCATCCACAGGCCAACCTATCCTTATACACAATAGTAATGATTGTACAAAGGAAAATCCGTTTCATTTACATGAATTTCTGACCCTAATTGAGCTATTTTGCTTTTAAAAAACATACAAATAAAAGCATGGACCCAAAACATTTCACAGGGATTTTTAGAACCGAAATAAAAGAGAACATTCTAAATTAGTCAATTATCCGTTACGATCCGTTCGAAATTCCCAGCTGTCATTGATGGCGCTATTTCGCTTTTGCTTCTAACTGTACTAACGTATTGTCTGTAATTATGTGCCCGATTGTACTCCGGGAGATAGGCTTCCGATTTTATTTTTCATCGATTTTTTACAGTGTTTTTTTACCACTGATAAATGCTTGCGATTGACCACAATTTCACCTGATGGAAAGTTCAATTTCAATTCAATTTATTTATGTATACTTCTATACTAATATTATAAAGAGGTAACATTTGTTTGTAAGTTTGTATGTAGGGGATAATCTCAGGAACTACAGGTCCGATTTGAAAAATTCTTTCAGTATTAAGTAGCCCATGTACCGAGGAAGGATATAGGAAATACATATCATCACGCTAAGACTAAAAGGAGCCGAGCATTAATGGAAAATGTCACGCAAACGATGTTGCGTGGGTCAGCTAGTTTCAGATAAATTACAATCACATTTAGCAATTACAACCATCCATAAAATATACAAAACACAAATTACAACAACACAAGAACACAAAACAATAGCAACATTGGATCAGGACCACTCTACCCATACATGTAGTCTTGTCCAATGCTCCATGAAGGAAGAATCTACATCCAATCTCCCTGCAATGAGTTGCAGGAAGCCGTTGGAACTGTCCCGTATGCGGCGCATCAGAGACGCTACTCTTTTGCGATGTGTCGCCTGAAGGCCATCAACTTGAGCGTCTACAAACATACCTGATGCGCTACAAAAGCGTGGCAACCCCATCAACATCCTGAACGCATTATTGTATTGGACACGCAGGGCACTGTAAGTCCTCTGCGTATGCCTCACCCATAATACAAAATACAAAATCCTTTATTTCAAATAGACCAGTTACAAGCACTTTTGAATAGTCAAGGTCTGTCAGTCAAATAGATGAAGCTAATCTTGCCGCGCTAATGACAAGAGCAGCAGGTTGTTCTCCAACATAACACACCCACCGACCCCGCCTCCAGCGCGGCAGTTGAACGTTCCAAAGAGATATAGAAACTCCAAGGACACTCTTTTAAACCAGCTGTCATTGTTTAGAAAATCATGTTTACATTCGTTGCGAAATAATTTATGAGTAAAATTATACAATGCAAAAAGAATGAGTCTACACAATGCAAATATAGTCTTACAATCATCAGCAGGTCCAACAATGTTTTCACATGTTCATCAAAGTTTGGGCACTTTAGTCGCTGTGGAGCGGACCAGCATTGAGCCAAGCATTTTTATCATCAAAGCTAAGATGAGGTTGACGATGGAGTGAACTTGTCTAGATTTTACCTATTTATTTTTGATTTAAATAACTCCAGGTTTAAGCTATCAGGAAACAAACGTCTGCAGGGAATTTCACCACTCGGCTGTACGCATAATGAAAGTGCATGATTGACAACTGTGCACAGTTTATGATTAACTGTTGCGCTGCGTGTCGCGGGTTCGATTACCGCACGAAAAAAAAATTTATGGCCTACTCATAGGTGTTCTCGGTCTGTGAGTTTATATGTTTGTAAACTCACCCATGAGAAATTCCAAGTAAGGCAAACATTTTTTTTTTTATAAAAATAAAGAAAGTACTTATTCCCAAAACGATACAAAACGTTACTAACTAGTCAGTATCAAAAATCATTAAAAGCTTTGAAACACTTTATTTATTGGTATCATTGAAACCAATGATTAGACCTGACTTGCGACGGACTGTTTTTTCAAGAATAATTTTACTTTCAATGTTAATTCGAATATTATAAATTAAAATGGAAATAGTTTGAAAGATGCAATCAAAGAAGTTGTAGAAATAATCCTTTTTCAGAACTCATTTAACTTTTCACATTAAACTTCTTGATTTTGACGGGTTACACGTTTATTTTGAATGAAGATGATTGAACAAAGTAGTCGTAACTTTAAAAATACAGAATTTAAAAATGTAATTTTAAACTAGCTGATGCCCAAGGCTTCGCTCGCTTGACAAATAACATACTTAAACTTTCCTCGAGAATCACTCTATCTATAAGTGAAAACAACATAAAAATCGGTGCAGTAGTTTTAGAGTTTATCGCGAACATACCGACAGACAGACACAGCGGAGGACTTTGTTTTATAATATACTAGCTGACCCGCGCAACTTCGTCTGCGTCACATTTTCCATTACTGCTCCGCTCCTATTTGTCTTAGCGTGATGATATATAGCCTATAACCTTCCTCGATAAATGGACTATCTAACACTGAAAGAATTTTTCAAATCGGACCAGTAGTTCCTGAGATTAGCGCGTTCAACCAAACAAACAAACTCTTCTGCTTTATAATATTAGTATAGATAGTATAGACGTAGTGATAAAACTTGGTAAACCCTCTTTGCCCGTTTGTTATACCTAATACTTCTGCGTCTATTGGGATATAGTAACAAGTCCGAATTGATATCTCTTAGTTTTTCTTTACTTGATATGGGTTTGCTCTTGACTCTAGTCTTGGTCAGAGATGACAGAGACAAAATCTACGATAGAGCAAGCTTACCTAGAAGTTGCCTGTTCACTCTAACTTTGAAAAGATTAGGGTTGTAAGCATTTGGAAACACAGACGCAGGCAAAGAGTTCCACTCCTTTGTTGTGCGCATTATGAAAGACGCTTGGAAGCGCTTAGTGCGAGTTGGTGGAATAGCAACAAGGTAGGGATGGCAAGTTGCAATGCCTCTGGATGACCGATGGTAGAAAGGGGCTGGTGGGATGAAGTCGTGGAGTTCCTGGGCACACTCTCCGAAGTACAATCTGTAGTAGACCAACAAGCAGGCAACCTTGCGGCGATGAGCCAAGCTGTGTAGCTTGGCATCCACCAGTTTTACGTCGCCAATGAGCCTCTTAGCTCTGCGTTCCACCGAGTCAAGCGCGGCAAGCTGATACTTAGCTGAGCCATCCCAAAGGTGGCTGCAATACTTAAAGTTTCTTTATTTCCTCGGAGACAACACCAATTTTCAGACATCCATGCACTGTAGGATTCTTCTTTGGTGGTCCAAAACATTGCTACTTCCACGGCATCGTTGGTGGCAGCACATAGGTCTCTGCACGTTTTGGGGCAAGATAGGTGGTAGAGCATGGTTTGTAACTTGACTCCACAACCACACCCTGCATTTGATTCGACACGGTAGCCTCACTTTGCGAGGTTAGCATTACACCAGGATGGTGTTCGTTCCTTTTGGTTACGTTCTGTTCCTGTGTTCTGAGGCGGATCAGGGACTTCCAAGTGTACCATGCAAGGTTAAGTTAGTCATTTGCCGAGATATTGTGGACATCTCATCGGGTACACTTAGGTGGACTTAACGACAAGTGAGCTGTCATGCCATCTTGTTTGTTTGGTTTGACAGCTCACTTGTCGTTCACTTCGCCTAAGTGTTCACTTCGACATGTTTACAGAATCGCACTGATGTTTTTCTTATTTGAAGAATTTAAAGGACATTACGTATATGTTGCTCAAAAGAAATGAACCTGAAACCTTGAGCTAATGAAATTAGCGGCTTTGTAAAGTAACGCCCTGAAATTTTTCACAGAGTCTACCTAAAAATTTTCCATGAATTTTCTATTCAGGCATCAATGATTTCCACCGAATTCATAAATCAAAAACCAGGTCTATCATTACTGTGTTCACGCTTGTCCACTTTCAAATCTAAAATACACTGAATAAATAATAATACGTTGTAAGCAAAGAAAATTGTAGTGTGTATGTCGTGATTGATTTCGTTAAGGTAGTTTTCAAAAGATTAATGATCCGCATTTAGTTTTTAGGGTTCAGTACTCGAAAGGTAGCCTTTGACTGAAACCCTTTTTCTAAGCCACCGCTGTCCGTCTGTTTGTCTGTCAGCAAGCTGTATCTCAAGAACGGTAATAGGTAGACGGTTGAAATGTTCAAGGGTGTATTTTTAAAGCAGCTACAACAACAAATAATAAAAATTAAATTAAATTAAAAAAACAAAAGGGGATCCCATACATAGTACCTATGTGTTTTTTTGGTATATAGTACGGAACCTTTTGAGTGAGAGTCTGACTCGCACGTTGCCTGATTTTATACGTATTACCTGCCATCTACTGAAGATAATTACAAGATGGAAAACAAATGGAAACGTAATTATCGGGATGTTTTAACCTGTATCAATCGTTGTCACGTCGAATGCCTCGTTAGGTAGATAGTGATAAAGGAGGTGTTTCTTTTTAATTCTGGAGGTATCTATTTTTTTTTACGTCGGTGACTTACTCGACTGATTCATGGTGAATTATGTGGTAGAAAGCTCACCATATATGTCAAAATCAAAGTGGTTGGCTTAGCTTATGAGATTTTAATGTGAATCTAACTATTCTTTCCCCATTTAAGTCGTTTGTGTCGGCCATTTTTTTCAACACTGAAAACAATTTGAAATTAGCTCATAATTATGCTTACAATTACACCGCCACATCCTTCATAATGTACTACTCTTATAATAAATGCGAAAGGTTGGATGGATGGATGTTTTTAACTCAATCACGCCAGAAAGACTGAACAGATATGGATGAAATTTGGCACATAGCCGCTTGCAGAAGTTAGGACTGTTAGGAGCACCAATTTCCGAGTATAGAATAAAATTGATGCTGCTTAGAAGCCAAAATAAATATAATTGGTTTACTAAAATTGCACTAACAGACCGTATTCTATTCGATCAAGAGGCGGTGGCATGTCGTACACACTCGTCCTAACTGGCGTACAGCACTCCATTGCCAGGAGCAATGTCCAAACTTTACACTGAAGCCAGCTCGCTCGTATTCAAGATAACAAGGTTTACGTCACATAAAGAACTGTTGAAAACAAAAGTACGGAGATTTTGGTGGTTTTAACTTTTCGCATCTGTTGGCCAGCGGAAACTGGTATTAACGTTTTACTTGACTAGAATGACATCTACTAATTTATAAAACGTACGAAATATAACAATAGATTGCTTGACCAGGCCAAGTCTCGGCCTAACGCACGTAGTGTGTATATTTACACGAAACATTTCGTGCAGTTTTTACACCCCTCATAGCTTTGTATAATAAAAACTTAAAGCTAAATATAATAGAAACTTAACCCATAGAATGACATCCACTAATTTAATATTAATACTAGTAGTAAATAGAACAAAAGATTTCTTATAATCTGATATCATGATGACACAGCACTCATTGTATTTAAAACGAACCAGAAAATTACGTATAACACCATAGAGTTGACGAGATGTCATTAAGGCGGGGTTGCAGTACTTTTTAAGATTTTTGAACGTCTGAAAATCTAATTAATAATGAGTTTTTTAATAAATAAAAATCATTACATAAAAATTTAACATACCCTCAAGTAAATCGTAAAGATAGAAACGCGATTTAGAATGACTGGCTCGATACTTTTTTTATCAAACATGACACTAAATTACAATTTTAAACGTGTACTGCTAAGAGATTTCATCACGAATATATATAAAAGTTATATCAATAGATATAGCTTTTTATTTTAAAGTAAATGTTGAAACCATATTGTTTAATTCCTTTATCAGTTTTCGCCAAGAAGAAAAAACAATCAAAATTTAGGCATTATTTCGCTCGCCGGACAGTCGCTGTTGTTCTTCAAAATACACAGTACTGCAACCTCGCCTTAACTATGGAGACAGTATATCTCCTGACAACTAATCGCACCCTGACTCCCGAACTACAATCGGGGGGCGTTTGCAATTAAACAGCCCGAATTCTACTCGATCAAGAGGCGGCGGCATGTCGAACACACTCGTCCTAACTGACGTACAGCACTACATAGCCCGGAGCAGTGTCCAAACATCACACTGAAGCTAGCTCGCACTGTTTTGGAGATAACAGCGCTTAGGTCACATAAAGAACTGTCGAAAACAAAGGTACAAAGATTTTTGGTGATTCTTTATCGTGTTGTTGTTAAACGGAAATTGGTAGAACTATTTTCGGGATAGGTTTTCTAATTTCCGTTACATAGGGTTACCGTCAAAGAAAGTTGTTTAACGCTAACTATAGAAAGACATTTACAAAGACCATACAAATAGAATATTAGATTTTTCATAACCGACTGGTAAAAACATTATGAAAGTAAAAAATATTATGAAATTAGTCAATGTAAATTAGACGGATGATCATTGCTATCAACGCTCATCCTCTAAACGGCAGCAGAAGTCTATTCACAGGGACTTTCTGCGTAAAAATGCAACCACCATGACTCGTCGGATCGTCAAATAATAATAATGAAAGTGGACAAATAAGGTTTAAACCAATCAATACATTTTAAGAAGTAATTATTCCCTTTCATATTCTTATGAGAAGGTCCGAGGCTGAATTTGTGAACACTGACAGAATGGCGTACGTAATAACGTATATGTCAGCGGAAAGTGGCAAACGCCCGTAAGATTGTAAAATATCGCGTGAAATTGTTAACATTTTTCTCTAAATAAGACATGGATGTATTGGAAACTATTGAATTTGGATGGGATAAATTATGTACAATACGATTTTATCATAATATATCGAGAAATAAATCATAATATAAAATACATATTACATACTTAGTCAGATGACGTCCCTATATCGATCTGTCTTCACACCTGTTTCCAATACCTTAACTTTCCAAGAAACACCAATTACCTGAAGCAAACACATACATACCGCGTCTATCTGACATCTACGCACAAACGATTTCCATTGGTCCAGGGCACGATTCTGGACACCCCAGAGTTGGAATTTTTCGTAGGCATTTTTCTCATGTTTTAATTATTTTCAAGATTACCTTATATAGGTATCAGCTCAGCTGAGCTGAAACCTATTTATGGTTTTATTTAGATTGCTCTTTTTAGTGAAAGTAGGTAGTATTAATAATGTTTCTATTAAAAATCTCATTGGGTTAAGTCAGAATAACGATTATGAGCAGTCTAAAGTAAAAACACTCTTGAAAAAAATAAAAAAATGGGTAAAATGCCGTCGAAAAATTCCAACTCTGGGGTGTCCAGAAGCATGCCCTGGACCTTAGAATAATAACGCATAGAAACCTAGTACGAGTGCAAAAAGTGAGGCAACTAAAACTTAGCTTAATCCGTCAAACTTAGCCGTCAGGCCGTCAGTACTCAAGGTCACGTTCCGTCGAACACAGCTCGCGAGTAAATAATTGAAAATGACAGTTTGTTGCGTGAAAGGATGTTATAGCACATCAGGAAAACAAAAAAAATGTGATAAAAAACATTTCACAAACAAGTACTCACATTCTATGCACTATTTTTACGTGAATCGATAAATAAAACAAAATTCTAATAACCTAACTTGTCATAACACAGTGTTGCTATTTGTGAGGAAAAAATACCCACATTGCTTTCATTCATGTTTTTCATTTTTTGTAATTTTAAAATACAATACTTACTGTTAATTCATATCAAACCCTGATGTTTTAACATTGTTTATAATTATAACCCATCAAGCATTCTAAACGCATTGAACAATATCTCATTCTTTATGCGATTAATTTCCTTTTATTTTGAAATAAATTGAATTATACCTTCCGAAAAAATTAGTCATATTACATGAAAAATCATGTTTAGGTACCTTTTCCAGTTCCCAACAACATAAAATACTTGCCTTGATAGCAAAATAGTAATGCGTCTTCCCATATTTTGTTGTGTGCGTTAGAGGAACGTAGACACATTCGGCTCACGCACACAAAGAAAATGAAGTGGACACACGATTTTGCTCGGGTTTTGTTCTAGACGCGGCTTCTATGCGTTATTATTCTAAGCCATGGAAATCGTTTGTGCGTCGATGTCAGATACACGCAGTATACAATCATATTTTGTGCTAGACACGAAATACATATACATTCTACGGGATTTGTGGCGAGCACTTAACGCAACAATCCCGGGCAATGACCGCTAATAGGCAGGTGTAGTTACTTTGCATGTATCACATTAGTTATGTACCTAAACCTACCCAAGAAGGAATCCTCTATGACGTATGTAATATTGATGTGTTTGTGCTAGGCCCGGACAGAGTCACTGAAACTTTGAAGATCTTGTACTTCTACAAGTTCAATGTGAATACCGAAATCTTACTTAATTCCTTACTAGTGCTATAAATACGAAAGTTTGGATGGATGTTTGCTACTAAGTCATGCCAGAACGGCTGATCAGATTTGGATAAAATTTGCCACAGAGATAGGTTACCTCTATAGTCTGGAATAGCGTGGTGGAGGTTTTATAACCCGGAAGTATTTCCTTGTATAATATCCGGATAATATTCGACATTCACGTGGGTGGAGGTACTGATCAAAGCTATTTGGACACAAGAATTGAGGGTGCACCAATTGCACAAGATCGTTTTTTGTGGAAAAGTAATTCGTGGGTGAATAACCATTTCAGAAACTATCTCTTTCTTTGATACAAGGTTAATTACGTTGAGAAGTAATGCTTTTGCATAAAAATCAAAACGATATTCAAAGGCGCAGTAATTTTTTTATTCATTCAACTCTACGTATGATAAGAAGTTATTTCGAGAATCAGATTATCGTACGAGTACTACTACTTAAATTATCCAATCAGGAACATAATGTCTCCTTTTTCATAAAGGAGAGATATAATTGGCGAAAAATAGTTAAAATAAATGGCCATCAACCTGCCATTATATTCTCAAATTCATCCCTAACGGCAAAAGGGTCGCATTGACCCCCTCAGCAACAAAAGTACCTAACAATGATGTCGAAACTTTAAGTGCTACCCCATCTGGCGTCTAGTCTCCCTAATAGCGATACACCTGATTTTATATTCTAAGTTTGGACGAAACATTTTTAGGGTTCTGTTGAAAAGTGTAAAAGAAAACCTAAATTTGTTCAGCTCAGTGTCCAGGGGCAGAGGAAAATATTGTCCAGTTCTCCACACAAAAAGCTTTAATTATCCTCCATGCATTTACTTCAATAATTATGCTTCACAACACTATTCACACAAACTACCTACAGTAAGTGTAGTGTATTGTAGTTCTCAAAACACTATATTCAAAGATATAACGTGGTCAATATCAAGAAACTTTGCATTCAGTAAACGTTTGGCTTAAGTCATAAACTGAAAAAATGTTGCCCGTCCTAATTTTTGTTCCATTCGATCCTTAAGAGTATCGTAAAATGAAGGTTGATAGTAAAATCAAAACGAACGTAAATCTGGGGTTATGTTATGTCTACCAAAGTTTGGGCACAAAACTATCAGCTTGGTAAAAGTAATAAAAGAAGTAGGTTCTCGACGAAGCAAACAAGAATATTAGAAACTAATTTTATGAATACTGAGTCTTTGGGCAGAAATCTCTATCTTTCTACAGCTCGACATTATTCTTTTTCATTCTTTATTTTTTTATTTCATATTTATTTTTAGAGAGGTTTGAAGCGCGAAATAAGAGGCTTTTGTTGGGCAATGAGACACAACAACTTTATTATTTAGATTTTTCGTTAAGATGTATAGTCAGGATGACTTAATTCAGTCATAAATTGTTAGGGGTTGAGAAGATTCTCTTGATAATGAACTTTTCATCATCATCATATCAGCCGAAAGACGTCCACTGCTATTGTGCTTCTAAAGAAAGAAAGAAAAAGCATTTATTCCGCCAGAAGCGACACACAAATACATACATTTGTTGTCAATGTCAGGGCCGAACATCAACCTACCACAACTCTCTGGTCACACCACAGACACCAGAACACAGTTATACATTTGTTTGTGGAGTGACCGTAACATCCGGCACCAACTGACAGTGACAAGTTGGCAACATAATATAAACACATAGAATTTCCATTTCTATGTGTTTATATGTTCAAATTTTGGTATAAACTACATTAAAACATGAATAAAGATTAAAGTTGTGCGTCGCATCCAAGCAATGAATCGGTCTTTGCTCAGCATATGCATATTTTAGCATCTATCAGCCCAAAATTAAACCCATGAAAGTTACCGATGAATGAAGAGTCACCTGTTCTTTGAGTTTGACGAATCTATTCAGAACATTATAGGCACTTTTTTTCCCCCGAAGACATTGCTACATCGTAGTATCCCTGTATTTTTATGCAACAGTTTTACCTCTTTTTATTTAAAGTTAAGATAAAATAATTGAAATTCTTTGACTTGCAACTTGCACCACACTATTGACGTACCGAACAATACCGAAACTTACCTACTACTCAAGTGTCGCAGTTTGGGCTTCGCTACCAAAGTCCTCATCAAACTTTCAGTCGTTTAGTGTTTATGCGTTATCTGCCAAGTTTCTAAGCACGACAGGTTTATGTACCAACTTAACGTGGCTTATGAAATATCTATTGGATCTGGGAGTACGTAGTTTTAGCGGAGATGACGTATGGTTAAGATGGAAACTGGGGAAAAATCAGCCCCATCGAAATGATCGGAATGAGAATCAAAGTAGTCAACATAACTCACAGAATAGATTACCTCGTAGAATAGAAAACATTTAAGACACACAGAATAAGTTAGCTGAAGTGGCAATGACAGTTGACTGTTGGGGTAGACAAATTCTTCTGTAGAGACCACCAATCGGCAAACGTAAGGCCTACCTTGCGTTTGCCGATTGGTGGTACTGAAGAGTGTATCCTAACGCACTCAGGCTAGGTAACGATGATCTTCGCAGGGTGCAACTCTCATCTAGCAGCAGCTGAGAGTTGCCAGAAATAGAGTTGAATGACGTACACTAGGAGAGCGCTAGGCTGATGATGTGATGTGATTATTTTTAGGCGCAGGATTGGTTTGGTGCTGCTATAAAGTAGCCTCCACACTATTCCCGAAGTTGATCGAAGTTGAGCGAATACGATAGTGTGGAGGGGCACTTTGCTTCGCCTCGTGCAACTTCGCTTCGCCTCGGGCGACTTCCAGTTGTTGTCGGTTTTTGCGCCCGAGTCAAAGGACTCGAAGTTCGAACACGAAGCGTCTGTCCACACTACTCGGGTTACTTCGGCTCACTACGGTTCGCGTCAGCCATAGTAAATACGCACGTATTGTTATTAAGCAAGAGTACAGATTGCTACGGCAGTTGCCACATGAACGTTATCCATTATGCCTATCGTGAGGGGAACGGGGGGAACGGGCGACTGAGCTCCTCGCGAAGTTGCTCGAGGTGTGTGGACACCTACTTCGGACTTCGCTCAACTTCGGAGAGCACTTCGCCTCGTGCAACTTTGGAATAGTGATGAGGACGCTTTAGGCTTTAGCATGTTCCCGTAGCGATTTCTGGAAATCCTCTGTCAGTGCTCCTTTATACTACCCCAGAATGCTTAATGCTAATTTTCAGCTTTCTTTGACGATTAGTTTTGGGTGTGCGTTGTCTGTCAGTAACTCAGTCACTCTTCAGGAACGGAACAATTTTATAGTTATTGTTTTAGCCAAGTTGTGTTTACAACAACCAACTTTCACAACAACTGACTTGGGTATTGTAAATAGCTTTTTTATTTCTCATGCTCAGGAAGAAGGCCTGAAGTTGCTTGAGGAGCGGGTTGAAAATATTACTTTTCAGCCCCAAGAAGAATTGTTTTCAACTGACAGCCGTCAAATTATAAAAATACCATGATGAAAATGTTATGGCTATATATATATACAGCTGGCCAGTCCCAGAAAAAAAAACACATAGTTGGAAAAGCGGCTATCCGAACTTCCTTTGTTTTTTTTTCGAGTTGTAGAGTTTTGTTCATACATTCGTATAGCAGAGAAATGTATTAACACGACGAATTCATCAAATTCAGATAAGTAATGTTTCTTTTTATTTTTGCTTTCCTTTATTCGTAATGAAAATACCACACTGTTTACCTCGGGTAAAAAATAATTTAGTCGCTTGAACTATCAGGACTCAATCTCGGGACTAAATAAGTTACTTTCAAAACTAGTTTAACAATGTACTATTACATTCAAATTTCTTCAACTGTAGAATTTATTTACAAGCTAAATTTTAACAGTCGATAAAATTTTATATCTAGGTATACGAAATAGCTCTGACCAGACCATTTATTTTATCTACAAAGTTGAACAGGCAGCTTGCCAAAGTTCTAAGGTAAAAGGAACGTTAACAAAAGTGGTGAAGTTTGAAAATTCTTTGACAGCGTTTTGTTGATTGCACAGATAGACCGATACACTGTAGTTTTAATTTTATACGGAAATCAGTAAATTTATCGGAACTAAATACTATTGCATAATACGCATAGAAAAGCAATGCCTCTGCTGTGCAGTGGACAAGTAATAATATGAACAATGCCTTTATGAACAATCTAAGAAGAATTTATATTTATTTATTTATATATACTTTATTGTACACCAAAATACGTGCAGAAAATCTTAGACAAAAGACATACAATTGGCAATTATATATTTTATAACCAGCTTTTGCCTACGACTTCGTACGCAAACATCCCGTTTTTTCCCGTTCCCCGTAGAAATTTCGGGAAATCCTCTCTTAGAGCTCCCTGAAACTTCCCAGGGACCCTACTTGCAGATTCCTATGACCAGTAGTTTTGGCTCTGCGTTATGTATCAGTCATTCACTTAGTAACGGAGGAATTTTATATATGTACATATTAGAATAGTGTCCCCCCCCCCGGCTCCGAAAGGATGTTTTTTTTCAACCTTTTTTTTTTTTTTCATACAGACCTTGCCCTGACAATTAGGAACACCACTGAATTTTCCAATTTTGATCAGTCGTTACGAAGTTATGCGCATGCATGTTATTCGTACATTTCGGCGATTCATTTTTATTTATATAGAGATTTACTTGCTGATCCACGAAACTTCGTCTGTGTCACATAAAATAGAACGATTTTCCCCGTTCTTGCAAATTTTTCATTTACACTCCACTCTTGTTGGTTGTAGCGTGATGTTATAAAACCTAAAATAATTTTTCAAGTCACACCTTGTCTGCACCTAGTCTTCCATATACGGTTCTGTATAGCTTTATTTCTCCATTTATATATGGACACAATTTTAAAGAACATTAAAGGCAAACAAATTCAAAAGCTCAACATTATCGCGTCAATAATTTGTAACATTTACCAGCAAACTTGAGAAGACTTAGATCGAATGTTTAAGAACTCGAACTTTACGGTGAAACTTACCCGAACAGGGAGAACAAACTGGATATATGTTACTCAAGGATCGATAACGTATCGGAAAGCGCTCGAATTTCCTGGAACAATCCTAAGATCTTCCAATAGCGGGCAGAAGTTGGTATTAGAGATTTTAGATCTTGACATATAGTGCAATTACCGAGTACATTCCTGGGCTTATCGTTGAGCTTGGTATGTTAGGTATTGTTAGTAGATTTTGTTATATAGTCTCGAATCATGTACTTGGGCTTATACTGTAGCTATAATGTAAATTCATAAAGTTTTTTTATTTTTTTATTTTAATTAATATTTAAGTTGGAGTGTGCTAAAATACCTATTCTACATTATGTACAAACGCATATAAAAATAATAATCCACATCGCTGTCAACGGCAAAAGTGCCCAGAACACTGGCAGCATTGCCACGTTGAATGGCAAAGCTGATTCTTTGGCCGAAGAAAAGCCCAGCCCTCTGGTCACGTGAACCGTCGACAAGTTGTTTGCTGATGTCCCGAAAGACTCTATGTGCACTCGGACCCCATGGGCCTAGTGTTTCAACGCCAAAAGGCTCAAATATATAACTCCCAATTAGGTTATTATAATTATTTGCACCTTTTGAGGTTTTCCGCACCTGCAGCAGCCGCCCCAGCACAGCCCGCCGTGCTAAGAATGTTGCATCCCACACCAAAGGCCTACCCACCTTCCAAGGCATTATGGTCATCGCATCTGGCCTCTTCCCATCGTCACGTGCCAAGCCGTGGGGTTCTAAAACAGCTGGCACCCCGGCGGTAACAAGAGACCGACGGATGATGTCATTAGTGCTGGCGTGCCGTGCTAGCCGACCAACGCTCCTACTGCAGAACAGGCCATGGTGTCCGAGGCGGTCGACTGATTCACCGCATTGACACCGATGTGGAGCTCCGCTAGGAGCACCCAGACGCAGACACGTAGCGATCCAGGAAGTACTGTCACTCAGCATAGTACCTATGTTGGGTGACGGTAGTGCCTGTAGCCAAAGACCCGACTCCCATTCACCCACAGCCAGCAGGCGCGCACGCTCCGCAGTATTGGTGGTCGTGTTTAAGAGGAGACCTGCAGAGCGGCTCATCCCATTGCCTCTGGGAAAATGGGTTATCGGGCAACGCCGTGTTCGGGCAAGCCATTTTCCAGGCGTTCACAGCATCGGTCAAGCAAGGCACTTCACAGTTAACCAAAGTTGGAGTTAAAATACTTTTGGTTAACTTTTCAGTGCTGTTGACCGAAGACAGGAACGGTAGGCTTATACTAGAAATTTTGCGGAAAATAAAGCTATAATGTCGGTTGGTAAAAGGTGGCATTTATTTCAGTTTGATCAGAGAGCCGATTCCACAAATGCATCAGACTGCCAAAAAGTGACTCGCTTAGCACATTTGAGGTTTCAGAAACAAAAGTCATTTTTAGGGTTCCGTAGTCAACAAGAAATGGTCAAACGGGAATGGCCATTTTACCATCATCGGACTTACGCCGATGCGCCACCGGTACATACTGGTCATCGCACCCATATGCACAAAACGTAATGGGATCACATTCAGTGTGCGTATAGCTTAAGAGTTGAATTCACTGCTATTCTCCTCGTGCCTCGGCTATTCCACACGAATTCGTGCAGGACTAATGCTGGAGTGCGCATGCCTAAAGTGAGTGTTGTAGGCATCAACGAGGCGACGCGTCGCCTCGTTGATGCCTACAACACTCACTTTATGGAGCTTGATATATTTACGCTTTCCCAATATCGTTTCAAGGCAAGAGCAATAGATTTACTTAATTCTTAATTATCTATACTAATATTATAAAGCAGAAGAGTTTGTTTGTTTGGTTGAACGCGCTAATCTCAGGAACTACTGGTCCGATTTGAAAAATTGTTTCAGTATTAGATAGCCCATTTATCGAGGAAGGCTGTAGGCTATATATCACGCTAAGAGAAATAGGAGTGGAGCATTAATGGAAAATGTGACGCAGACGAAGTTGCGCGGGTAGTATTAAAATATTTTCTCTTTCTTGTTCTTCTTAATAACTAAGACGCACACTGTATGTCTGTTTTCTTTTAACTTTTTCTTTGTGGATTCGTGGATAATGGTATGGGTTACATGTGTAGTAATGTAACTATGAAATAGGTTACGTAAATTTATTTCTAAGTCTTGTGCTAGTTTAAGACTCTTTAGTTAAGATTTTCATGTAACTGTTTTTATAAACAAATAAAATAAAAATACTTGAGTGACTAACAAATAAAATAAAAATACTTGAGTGTGTTTCGTGATAGCTACAACTTGGGAGTCTTTAAGTCAAGGGTGATTAAGTTACTTCTAGGCAAGCGTTCGCTCTTCGACCTCTTCGTCTGATGAGATAATGGTCCGACGTATAGGACGGTTAGTACTGAAGCCTTACCGGTGCTGGCGGGTGTTCTCCCAGTCAATCTGGAGGTGCAGCGGCGAGCTGCAATGTACTACTATGCTAGAAAGATCACGTACTCAGAATTTTTACCGCAGCGCGACCTTGCTCAGATCTCTAGATTATTAAAACCCCAGACTGACGTCTGGGAGGAACTTTTATCCGAATGGCAATGTAGGTGGGATAATTCCATCATAGGCCGACACCTCCACCAGTTTTTTCCATCCGTTCGTGAGCGGCTGGATAGGACATGGCTGGAGGTAGATCACTGTGTTGCCCAATTTTTCACAGGTCATGGCAACTTTAAGAATAAATTATTTTCCTTTAGGCTTGTGGCTTCACCTTTATGTCAATTTTCTACAGCTGACCTTGAATACAAACAATCTGCACATCACGTCTTATGGAAGTGTATTCTTTGGCAGACTGAACGTAATATTATGTTAGATAGTATTCAGGTTACATCTGGGGTAGTTTACTATACGGACCTTGTAGAAACCAGAACAAATTTCCGTGCGTACTGGAATCAAAAGTAGTTCACAATTTTGGACACATTTATTTCAGTGTTAATTTAATCATCCGTGGTGCTTGGCAACTGGGCTTAACCCAGTTGTATATGTCCCTTGGTACCTATTGGCCTAACTCAAATCTGACTCCTGCTTGATAAGGAGGGAAGTGGAAATTGTATTTTTTTTCCTACTCCCCCGCTGTACTTTTCTGATTAATTTCAATGCAGGATCCAAGACAGATAAATCGTTTCTCCGGGACTCGTCGGGCTTCATTAGCTCGGCGTTTTTCTGTTGGTCGCCACTGTTGATTCTGGCTTACAGGAATTGCAGTGGTTGGGAATGTGTGGCGGGCTTGTCCCAAATAAAAAAATGGTCCAACCTGTACCTACCTATCAAAACTAAAACTAAAAAAAGGCGGTTCACTTGAGTCCATCTCCATAGTTTTTCCTAAATCAACAAACTATTAACATACTAACATAGACAAAAATAGTTATTTCCGTCTACATATCCCGTATTTGTTTAGGTATGTTTGAACGAAACTATTCAGTTTCGTAAACTTCTGCAGCAGTTTTAGATTACTCCGTTTTAGGTCTTTTTAGTTAAACAGAACTGGCTGACTTTTAACTCATTAGCATTCCGCTAGGGTTGAAAGTACCTCCTGATAAATATTTAGTACGTTTTGACTGTAAAGGACCAATTTTTAAACTAGCTGGACTTAATTTTAAACTGATTTATTTATGATGAATGATTGCAAAAACGTATTCCATTATAAATCTGTGATTTTTTTTGCTACTTCAGCGTAAGTATTTTCAGTTAATTGAAAAAGTTTCTCTTGTTTAACAGTGTTATTACCACGTAAATATTCCATGTACAGGTATTGTTAGATGTTAAGTTAAACCATAATTTGAAAATTTTGCATTGGTAGTACAGTTCAGCTGCTTAAAAATTTTGTATTGCACAAACATGTTAAATCAAATTAAAAACCTACATTAATTTAACCTTAAAGACCAGACAATCTCCAAATCAATAAACTCACGTTAGCCACCCAGTAGGGTGCAATTAATTTGTCTATAACACTAACGGCTAACCAACGTTTAGTGGGGTTCGCCCCAATGCTCACTTAATGCGTGGCCACAAAGAATATGACAACAGAAGTTCAAGCCCTACTGTGACGTTTAAAAGCCCTTATTATTCCTGACTAGATGGGATACAGACCTGTATGTATACATATATTTATTACTAGCTGACCCGCGCAACTTCGTTTGCGTCACATTTTCAATTTATTCTCCGCTCGTATTTGTCTTAGCGTGATGTTATATAGCCTATAACCTTCCTCGATAAATGGGCTATCTAACACTGAAATAATTTTTCAAATCGGACCAGTAGTTCCTGAGATTACCCTTAGTGCGAGTTGGTGGAAAAGCAACTAGGTAGAAATGGTAAGTTGCTCTTCTGTGCTGTTTCTACCCAGCACGTGTTTCTGACCTAATTATTAGAATTTAACTGCGACGAAATACTGTATTTTTGTATTATTATCATAATTGCCACTCAAAACGCAAAACCACGGAACTGCCGCGCAGTTCCGTGGTTTTTGGCGCGTTGTTTAAAGTTAACCTTCTGCTGTTATTTAATTGGTGACGTCATTGAGATAAACCATTAATTTCTGTTTCGGACAGCCTCGCCTAAGTTTCATCAAAGGTCTGTATTAGAACAACGATTAGTGATTGGTTCTTTCTACTTATCTTGATGACCTTTGGACGATTTTATGGCGTTTAAGATAGATTGATAGTAGTGTTGGTAACACAGCAAAGAAATGATAGTTGCATTATCCATCCTTCTTCTTGGGGTTCCATACCCAAAGGGTAACCAACGGAACTCTATTTTCTCTAGGTCCGTCCGTCCGATCGCCTGTTTGTCAGCAGATTGTATCTCAAAAACCGTGACTACCTGCTAGCTGTTGAAATTTTCAGTGTGTAGGATTTCTATTGCCGCTGTAATAAAAAAATGGAAAAATCAATTACAAAGGGTCTCTTGTACAAGAGAATTGGCCAAGTGCGAGTCGGACTCGCGTGCAAAAGGTTCCGAACCAATAATTTTTTTGTAACATGTTATTTTACCACAACAGATTTAAAAATAGTACTAGGAACTTGTTTTTTCACTTAAATGCGGTTTATTAATTTATAACCATTTTTTATCAGGCAACTGATGTTATTACTGGCACTAGCGTCATATGTCCTCTTTATTTATTAATATTTCTTTATTTATTTATTCATCTATTATCTGTTAAGAATTTTTTTTTTTTTTTTAAATTTTGGGCTCAAAGTTGCGTAGATTAGGGGGAATGGTCTTTTTGGTCTTATTTTTTGAATAACTTCTATACTATTTATTTTAATATTATGAAAAATATATAATTAAAAACACATAATTTACAGTTTGTAATCTTTTTTTTAGAATTTTTCTAGTTTGACCCTCAAAAGTCACCCCCATATGAAAATTTCTTTATTTACGTAACGCGGCCGTATTTGGGTCACATGGTTGGTCAATCCATATGTGTGCCAAACTTCAAAGGAATCGGCAGACAGACAGACAGACACCCGAGTGATCCTATAAGGGTTCCGTTCCGGAAACCTTAGTTGTTTTTATCGGTTTATGGTGCGGAACCCTTCGTATGAGAGTCCGACTAGCACTTGGCCGGGTTATTACCATTATTTGAAGTTTTAAACAAAAGTAAAAAAAAGGCTAAACTCGTACCGAATTTTTTTAATATAATCTTCGTTGATTACTTTTTACAAAAAATGTATATAATAAACATATACACCTTTTTATAAACTAATTTAATTAACCAACAACATTTGCTGATATCTAAAAAAAGTGACTTGGCCGTTAGAATAAACACAGAAGTTTTACTTGAATGCACCGCAGTAAACTTTATGTGCGACAGAATAGTTTGGGAGGTCGCCAAATACTTTCTAAACTACGGTGAGGCTACTACATGAAACGTACATATGTACATAATTTACTTTGTAACGTAAAGAACCGTGAGTTTCAACATAAATGTGAGGGTTATTTTCGTCATCATCTTAACTTCAGCTGTAAGACGTCCACTGATAGACATAGGGCCACCCCCAAGTGTCATCGCATCATCTAGTGCATCTCACGTTCAGTGGATTCCAGCAGCTTTCAGCAGCTCATCAGTCTAATTTGTGAGAGGCCTTCAAACGCAGCGTTTTCGATACGTGGTCCCCACTCTAGTACTTTTCGACCCCATCGACTAGCTGAGTGCAAATACAACAAAGGGGTCCAAACTTTTTTTTATGGGTGCCAACATGGCTCCGCCATTTTATTGAGTGACTTATAGAAATATCTTGGCAATATAACACTTTAGGGTATCATATTTCTTACTTTCTTTCCTGTATATATTTTGTATGCTAGATCGTGCGCCAAAATTTAGAAAAAAAAAAGCAAAATGTCGAGGGGCGGGACTACGTCAAAATAGTTCTATGCCCTTTTCAAGGAACAATCTGATTCGTATCTAGTCGCAATCAGTCAAAAATGCATAAAGACGAGGTTTTTTGACAAAAATGTGAGTGTATTTTTATTCAAGTTCTTAAAACATAACAGATAGATGTGTTGCTGGGAAGCAGTGCCACTTCTTCTCGACAGCAAAAACACTAGGAAGCGGTGACGGGCGGGCGTTTTTGGGGACTGTCTTTTGTAAAACTTGACGTTCAAAAAGTGCTAGCTCTCAGCCTTATTTGAATCAATGACTTTTGAATTTTAATAGAAACTATGTTTAAAAATGCTTTTCTCTTATTATCGAAACTTAAGTGATTTTAAGTTGGTAAGTGTCTCAGTCGTAGAAAACAAGCTAAGTTTTTTTTTCAGTAATACTTATTTGTTAAACATAACATAACATGTGACGTGAACGTGACGTATTTTGCAAAAAAAAATGTCTAGACTTCCTATACACACTGTTTTTAATGACAAACAAACGTGCTTAATCGCGTGTCTCTTGTCAGTCAATGTAGCATGTTGGCACAAGGTTCCAACTTATTGCGACTTTATTCACAAGCTTGAATAGGCTTAGGAATGTTGTCTTCTAAAATCTTTTCTTATTTATTTATTACTAGCTTCTGCCAGCGGCTTCGCCCGCGTGATCCCTAGGGAACATGTTCCCGGGATTAAAAGTAGCTTGTGTGCTATTCCAGACTATAATCTATCTTTGTTCTAAATTTCATTAAGATCCGTTAAGCCGTTCTGGCGTGATTGAGTAACAAACAACCAAACTTTCACATTTTTTTTTTTTTTTTTTTTCATTTTTTCTATTGATTGTAGCGTGTTGAAAAGTATACTATAACCAGCTCAGGAGTATGAAAAATAATTATACCAAGTTTCGTTAAAATCCGTCGAGTAGTTTTTGTTTCTATAACGGTTATACAGACAGACAGACAGACAGACAGACAGACAGACAAAAATTGTACTGATTGCATTTTTGGCATCAGTATCGATCCCTAATCACCCCCTGATAGTTATTTTGGAAATATATTTCATGTACAGAATTGACCTCTCTACAGATTTATTATTACACAGACACAGAACAACTTCTAGAAATTTTGGAATGATGATATTTGTTCCCCTCGTAAGCGTTTATTTTTGTATTATGACATAGACTTAGTTTTTAAATAATTATTAAGGTACCATTAAACTTTTTCTCATTTTTGTTAAGGGATTCTTTAATTTTTATTTATTTTAACTTTTTACTGTAATAGACCAAAGTAGTTGATTGTAAAGTGATGACCTGAAACACAGGTTTAAATTAACCTAGATCGGGCTGGTCGCTACCTAACATTGCAATTCCGAACAACCATCGCTTGCACCTATTATAATAATATCTTAGCCCTTTGTGTTCCGGAGCCACGGTGTCTCTTGCGAATAATCCCGCGACTCCGGCAGGAATCCCGCGACTCCGGCAGGGCGGCTCCCTTGAGGCGGTTTAGAAACTCCGACACTAAGGTGTGTGGGGTCTTTAGATCTTACTGCCCACACCATTAGAAACTAACTACGATTTAGTCAATTGTACGTACAATTTAATAAATGGTAGTAATAAAAATAAAATATAGAAAAATGCATACGATGGCAAACATACTACTGCGCCTACAATATTTCAAAGCCGCAGAAACAACTAGATATTTTTGGGTTCTAGACAAGAGACTATACTATTGGTATGGTGACATGGTTCCACCTGACGCAATTGATCTTATACTTTATTTTTATGTTTATTTTTATACTTTGTATTTGAATAATAATCATTATCAATCGCATTTAATAATTCTCCATATTGCACCTACCACTATTCTCTGCATCACCCAAAGGTTGACTGGTAGAGAATGCCTATGGCATTAAGTCCGCCTCTGTACTCTTTTTGATAAATAAATAAATAAAAAATAAAATATACATCGGCGATAGTACTTGTCGAAAAGTCCAAAATGGATGAGGTTAACTTCATTAATTTTCCATATACTTTTTGCCAGCACCACCGGAGCTTCATGTGGTACTAACATTTTCACTTTACTTAGTAGTTTTAAAGGTTCCGTAGTCAACAAGGATCCTTTATGGTTTCGTCATGTAGGTACGTCTGTCTGTCCTCGGTTTAGCTCAGAGACCACTAGAAAGATATATTTTGGTATGGGTTTTTGGCCTGTTTTTACCGATAGAATGTCACTTATCGTCGGGGTTGGTGCAAATCCTCGGAACTAGCATTGGATATTTCCGTCTATCTGAAAAATGAAGCCATACAATAAAGTATTGACTCTATGATTTCTACTACTAATATATACTTTACTAACTGACCCGTGCAACGTCGTCTCCGTAACATTTTTTACTGCTCCGCTCCTATTGGTCTTAGCGTAATGACATATAGCCTATAGCCTTCCTCGATAAATGGGCTATCAAACACTGAAATAAATTTTCAAATCGGACCAGTAGTTCCTGAGATTAGCGCGTTCAACCAAACAAACAAACAAACTCTTCTGCTTTATAATATTAGTATAGATTAGATTTCCATTGTTAACAGTACCTAAAACCCATGAATATTATTACTCTCCATGTAAAATGTGGTCAAAACCGTATATTAAGAAAAATATTAACTTATTAGAACCTTCCCCTGTAAACCTACATAAAGTGCAGATACGAGCTCTTTACGTATGGTATCTAGATTCGCCGATTTGCACTATCCCCAACGTTATCTAAATCGTTTTGTTTCTTCTCGAAGTAATAAAAATAATGTGATGCCACTGCACCTGATACTACGAGTATCCTCATGGCTGGTTCATAAAGCCAATACTTTCTGATTGAATGCGCGCCTTCGCACCGCTGGCTGGATGACAGTAATATCAAAGTGCTGCCGTTTATCAGTGCTCACGTTCAAGAACAGGCTTTGAATATTTAGCAGGTTGTTAGATTTCTTTAGTTTTCCCACCGTTTTGCTCTTAAGGTAGACTAAAAGTGTGCATTCTAAATTTTTTTTTTTTCTATTTCGTCGCATTTTACCACAGTCACTTTAACGCTTTAACACTTAGGCAATATGCATCAAACTCAGTTCTACATCAATATCACTACATTATTATAAAACAAAGTCCTCCCCCACGTCTGTCTGTCTGACTGTTCGCGATAAACTCAAAAACGACTGCACTGATTTTTATGCTATTTTCACCAGTGGGTCTCGAGGAAGGTTTTAATATATAATTTGTCAAGCAAGCGAAGCCGCGGGCATCAGCTAAATAAATAAACCAGTTGAATAACTAATTTACCTGAAAATCGATAGCAGCTAGCCCAGAAAAGTGCTTATCACACAAACCTCAGCAACCGACGCGCTGTTTTCCAAACACACCATTTTTAGTATTTTCACATTCATGGCTTTCATTCATAACCTTTTGGAACGTTTCTGGTTTGAAAATATGTGGATGCAAACCGCTTTTGATATGACTTTGATTGAAACGTTTTTTTGAAGAGAAGTTTTTAACAGCAAAGTTCGTTCTGCACAAAATGGACCACTGAGAACAAAGAATCAGTTATATGTGTATGCTAAAAACTATTTTGCTAAATATGAGTTGCTATACTTGAAAGATTTAGGTAGTTAAATAACGGTAAACAACCTAATCAATTAAATTATGTAAGGGTTCAATTGATTGAGTTTTTTTTTATTTTTTATTATGTAATGGGCTTGCTCTTGACCATAATCACGCCTGATGAAAAGCGATTGATGAGGTCTATGATGGAGCGATCTTGCCCAGAAGATGCCTGTTCACTATTGCTTTGAAGGCAGGCGGGAACACAGACGTCAGACGTCACGACCTTTAGCTATCGTAATTGTTATATTTAAATTGGTTTCAAGTTTCAGTTTATTTTGAAACTGATTATTTAAATAAAAAGATTAAAAAGACATTTAGATTGTTTACCTTTATGTAACTGAACCTTTCTAGTACAGTTTTTTAAAAGTTATTGAATACTTGTTAGCAAAACGAATACCTATACCGTTTTTCTAAAGTTTCGTACCGTACGTAACCCTATCACTAAAGCTTCGCTGTCAAGTTGTTTCTTATAAATCACATTAGGTAAGCAGTTACAAATTCAGAAAAAGGAACTTGATAGACTGAAGGACGGACCGACAAACGACGCAGAATGAATCGCGAAGTGATTCTAGAAGGGTAACTACCGTTTTTTATGTGGACGTATGGAACCCTAAAAATTATGCACACCTTTTTGCAATAACGCAGAATATGACTATAGATGATAGCTTTTTGATCTTACTCGAACCAACAATTTTAGCTTAAGATACACGTAGGTAGATGCTTCGTAAAGGAAACCAATAATTGTGTTCAAATAACCATCAGACTCGATCAACATCGTCGGATCATGTTTGTATTTAATTTAAATTCATCGCATACTAAACCGCTTTCGTGTGAAAAGTCATTATCGAATGTTTCGATATAATTATCGTGCGTATTAAGTGTGACGTCTGTGGCGAACGTTGTGTTTTTTTTTAATTTTCTTTCTTTTGTCGATTTGTCAGGTAAGAAAAATATTGGGATTCTATTGGAGAATGTTAAAATATAAGAATTATGTTATAATTGTCATTTCAGATACAAAACAGACTATACAAATTGACATTATTTCAGCGAAAACGATAATACTGAACAAGGGGCCAATCCAAAAGCCATGGTCCGGAGCGAGACGGAATGGGACGCCGTCACCTCCTTCTGCGAAGCAGTCATGCTAGCGAAGGAGGTGGAGGAGAGGGAAAAGAGACCCTCTCGTCCCGGCCGCCGTGGTAGACGCCGCGGGCGTCGGGGGCCACCACCTGGTGACCTCCGGCCACCGTAAGCGCGGGCCTGTAGACGGTGAGCTATAGGCAGCTCGCCGTCCGTCCGTCTAATGACGATAGGCCGTGTCGACGGCGCGTTCGTGTTCCACGCGCGCCTCAAAGAGAGTCAGCATTGGGAGGGGCCCGACAGATTGTGACTGAGATGTGAATACGAATGTCGCATGATTTGATCGATTGGTCCTTTATTTTTTTTAGGGATGGGAAATCATCCAATGATTTCTCCCGCTCTGGGCGGAGCGAGAAGGAGTGTTACACTTCTGCTGACTAAAACCCATCCATGTTCCTTCATTGCCTTTTGTGTTCCAGAGCCACGGTATCTCTATCGAATAGTTCCGCGACTCCGGCAGGCGTCGGCCCTTTCGGGCCCCTCTCAATGCTGACTCTCTTTAAGGCGCGCGTGGAACACGAACGCGCCGTCGACACTGCCTGTCGTCATGAGACGGACGGACGGCGAGCTGGAATTATTGGCCCTCATGTGACATTTTGGTAGTGAATTTCAACCTCATACATGTTGGACTTTTTTGGAATCATTTTCGCTGATAGTCATAAAGTGTCACTTTGTCTAGTAGTAGGTAGTTAAACTTGCGGAATTTGTTCGAAAAAGTCACCGCAGCCCTGGAACGCAAAGGGCATTAGTCATTAGCCATTAAGAGTCAGACACTCCCTTCTGCTCCGCCCAAAGAGGGATGACTCCTCATTTGATGATTTTCCATCCTTAAAAAACGGTCTTACAACTTACTTACACATTAGATCGCCGTTCATGAAACAATAATTTATCAGACTTCAATACTCTTAAATTTCTCACACCCACGCTTTGATCGATAGCATCATAGCCCTATAATATCTCGGAACTAACAAAGTGGTAGAAAACTTATTACAGTTTAAAGATTAACACTCTGACACGTCTAAAATGAAATCCGCTTAGCCAATCTCCTGTCCGAACAAAAAACTAAGAAGAAAAAAATGTTAGCAATGCAAGCGATTGCGACAGTTTAATAATTTATAACAGAAGAAAATAACTAGTTTCTAAACGAGAAAGGATTAGATTTGTCGTTCAGTAAGCGAATCGGATTTTCTTCGGTATGAAACTCGACTATTTCTTTTGAAAATAAGGATGTTATCATATTGTATCGTACCATACATTTTTTGCTGAATGTGTCTGAATGTTGTTTTTGATTACTAGTTGGATTTCATAAATAAGTACAGTTTTTAGTATCAGAAACGCAAGGGCATGAAAGTCTTTTTTTAAGCTTTATATTTTGGACTGTCAAAATATAAAAAAACACTTTTTTTAAATGTACTTACTTCGATAATTTAAACACAACAATGTACAAAATAACCTGAATTTCGGAAGTCGGTGTTAAAAAACGAAGATACAAAACCTAAGACACCGGTCAGACTCGTTATATTTTTTTGTAAAAAAGTTTTTTATTTTTCGCTTTAAAGCGGTGATACTTGGACGACGTCTTCGTCTACGCAGAAATTGACATAAGCAAAAATGCTCATAAATAATTAAAAAAAAACTGAATCAATTTTTTACCGGACCAAAGGGTAAGTATGGCACATAGCAACCACACAAATCGCATCAGGAAATTTGGAGTTATTAGTGTACATACATAAAAAAAGGAAAACTTCCTCCTTTTTTGGTAGTTGGTTAAAAAAAACGTTCGGTTCACGGTCAAAATTACCTACACTATGGGTCCCAAAAAAAAATCCGTAGACATCGTGGCAGACCCAAGCGAATATGGTGGGACGAACTTGACACATATAACCACAGATTTGGTCCCCACTTGCCCAAAGCTGAAAGGAATGGAAAAAGGCCCCTTTCCTCTGCAGTGGGATGGAATAAGTCAATCTACACCGATTTGAAAGCACGGCAGATACCAGAGGCCGATTCCAAACTCATCATTATTTCATTGGGAAAGGTTATATTTAGTACTTACTAGGTACCTTTTCTTTTTTTTGGTTTTGCAAAATTCCTAGTGACATATCAGTATTATGTTACAATGTAGTGCGCGAAGTCCTTTACACAAGTCCCAAGACTCGGAAACTTTGTTGAGATTACAGAATAAAAATGTTCTATTAAGACGTTCCGTTTTATGCTGAGCCAAGATTTGCCTAAGGCTTGAAACATTTTCTGTTATGGCTCCTTTTATTGGTACTCCCAATAGCAATGTATTATGATTTTGCTGATCATTCATATTGGGTGATCCAGTTTATGGGAAATATTCTACCTACTAGTCATTTGAATCAATTATTATTTTAGGCTGGTGTTTCGATGACCTTATTTTATTAATTGCTATAAGCGCTATCTTTGCCTTGGGTTTATCGATTTGAGTCTAGGTTCAATCTAGCTTGTATACTTTTATAGTGAATCCAGTACTTATTTTTGTGTTTACGTTGTCCCCGAAGAGTTATGCAGGACATTGTGGCTAAAATCATTTTTTTTTTTTATACAAAACGGGGAAACTCTTGGCCCAAATCTCACCTGATGGAAAGTGATGATTAGGCCGAAGATGGAAGCGAGTTTCACCCGGAATCCTCTTACACAGAGGAACTGGCTATCATACCTCTAACTGCCGGAACACAACAATGCTGTTAACATTGTTGTTATGGCGACAGACTTAGACATGATGGTGGTAGCTGGCCAGGCGGACTTAGAAGAAGTCCTACCACCAACCAAACCGAGCAAAAAATTTGCCCCCGCTGGGAATCGAACCCGGGACCTCCGGGTCCGAATCAGGTGGTATAACCACTAGACCACGGAGGCGGTTAGTGTCACCTGTTTAGCACCACCCGGGGACCACGTGTAGGGATTCGCTGAAGGGTATTCTCCTACGGACGCGGGTGACTCGGCCCCCAAAATTAATTCATTAATCGTAATTCTTATGCCCTGATTCTAATTTTGGGGGTTGGTCCGACGTACCTTTATAGGGTTTCAAACCACCGTACTGAAAAACGAAACTGTATTTATATAAGCAGTCAAAAGTGACTTTCTACTACTGTACTATTGCCTGCCAGTCAGTCACAGTATTTTTTTTTGCGAATATGAATTATAATTATTATCTTCTCTGATAAATTCGGTGCATTGCAGTGCAGTTTAAAGGTACAATTCTGATGTTTGCGATCGCGACACGCGACTGCGACTGATTTTGATTTTGTACAAATTATAAGTAAGTGTTCTATAGTAATTCATACAAAGCAGAGGGTCGCGGTCGCACGTCATTGTCGTCAGTCACGGTCGCCAAGATTGAAATTTTACCTTAATGCAAAACCACTCGGTAATTCCTTACTCGTAAAGATAAAAGTAAGGAAGAGAAATTGAGAAGTGAAAGTGTGAAGGGTTTTTGGAGGATAAGAGAAAGAAATTTAACATAAAAAGTACCACTAAAACTCAGGAGAACATTCCTCTTATAAAAATTTACTGATTTCAGTCAACAAGACCACTGTCACAGGCGCGAAAACCAAATTAACCCTCAAACGCGGCGGTCCCTTTTTAACCAAAAAACCGTATGAAAACGGCACAAACCAGCCGTAACACAAAACCAATTGGCACGGATTCGAATGAAAATTCCGGTGCTCGGCCTATTCGACGTACGAAAAAAAAAACTTTTCTTTTTTCATTCACCGTCGACCCGTTTATTGAAAGTTTCAATGTATTTTTCGTGTAAACTGCAGTCCAATGCATTCTACGTACAGGGAGGTAATCCGTTTTAAATAATGACTGATACGATTGAAATATGTGACGGCGTCACGCGGAATCTGTAGCAGTTTTTTTTTTCGTTGCTCGCAATTGAATTCGCTTTGTATCTGTTTTACAGGGTTGCTTTTGTGTTTTTAAACGTTATTGCTTTAGGAGCATGTTAAGGATATTGGGGTCGTTACTGCGCGAAGATATTTCAGTACATATACATGTCCACTACTAACATTTTAAATATATGCGATGTTGAAAGGGCTTCTACCTCAGCATAATTATTCTGCCTGATCGATGCTCGGTGCTCCAATTTCAGTGGTCAATGTCACTACATTTTATAAAACAAAGTCCTAGGCCCCGTCTATCTGTCTGTTCGCGATAAACTCAAAAACTGCTGTACTGATTTTCACTCTGTTTTCACCAATGGATAGATTGGTTCTCGAGGAAGGTTTTCTATACAATTTGTCACGGGCAAAAATTGCGAGCATCAGCTAGTCACAGATAAACTGCGGAACGTGTAAGCGCAAGAGAAAAGCAAAGGTCGGTTGTCAAAATGGAAAATTGTTAAAAAATAATTAACGAAATGAAAAATGTGTTTTTAGTATCTGAGACGATGATAGCATTAAGATACTTTGACACGATTGAGCAGATTTGAATCGGGTGTTATTGAATAGTAACGAACTGAAGTTAAGTGTAAAATGAAAGATTTATGCTGCCAACTTGCTGCTGAGTTCATGGAACGTCTTCAAAACGAACTGAGTGCAGCAGACTCTGGGTAAGTTTTTGTGGTGAGGTAACAGTCGCTGTAGATAATTCTTGTATTAAGAACACTAATGTCACCCAATAAATTTACTTTTTTTCTAAATAAATGGTTAGGGTAAAAGCCGGATAGTTGCCACACTTTTTGAAATTACTTTTTATCTCGCACTACAAAAAGCAAAATACTTTATTTTAAAAATGGGTAAGTACTTTAGTTTATACTCTTCAAATTTGTGAAACTAAAAAATTCCAGAGTATAGGCATTTCATGATTCCAGAGTATAGGCGATTTTTGCGGACCTCTTAATTTTGTGACAACTATCCCGTGTATGGGATAGTTGCCTTATCCATATAAATGACTTATAGGATTGACTAGCTGACCCGCGCAACTTCGTCTGCGTCACATTTTCCATTACTGCTCCGCTCCTATTTGTCTCAGCGTGATTATATATATATATATATATATATATATATATATATACGCCTATAACCTTCCTCAATAAATGGGCTATCTAACACTGAAAGATTTTTTCAAATCGGACCAGTAGTTCCTGAGATTAACGCGTTCAACCAAACAAACAAACTCTTCTGCTTTATAATATTAGTATAGATTGCTGGTGGTAGAGGTGCTGAATCAAGTGGATTCTTAATTTCGTCCAGAACAGTCCAAAAAGAAACACATTTTCTCCGATTTTTACTGACAATATTGCTGATCGTAGACCACTGATAAATATAGTTTGTTTTAAGATTTTATAATATCAAAAAAGTTTTACTGGGTTCATAGAATCGATTTATTATAGAGGAGCTCGTTCAAATCGGACCAGTAGTTCCTGAGATAAACGCGTTCAACCAAACAAACAAACTCTTCTGCTTTATAATATTAGTATAGATTGCATAATATACAAAATCTACGTTCAGTTACGTATCCTGATCTCTCTCTCGAATTAAGAATATAATTATGAAGAGGGTACCTAATGCAGGGCACTATAACATCTCTATCGGTTGAAATGCCGACCAGCCCAGGTACCTAATCTCCTGGTACAAACTAATCTTGAATCAAAATCAACAAAACCAACTATCGAACGAATGGTGCTGAATCAAGTGGATTCTTAATTTCGTCCAGAACAGTCCAAAAAGAAACACATTTTCTCCGATTTTTACTGAAAATATTGCTGATCGTAGACCACTGATAAATATAGTTTGTTTTAAGATTTTATAATATCAAAAAAGTTTTACTGGGTTCATAGAATCGATTTATTATAGAGGAGCTCGTGGCTAAAGCCGCACGGGCCGATCTTCAAGGCTAAACTATAACAGACGAACGCATCGATCTTCAAGGTTAAGCAACGCTTGCGAAGGTTGGTCTGTGGGTGGGTGACCATCTTGACATACCGAGTTTCCTTCGTGCCTCAGAAAGCACGTTAAGCCTTTGGTCCCGGCTGTCATTTGTAGATCTTTGGCAGTCGTTACGGATAGTCAAAAGCCAGTAAAATCTGACTGAAATCTTGCATTGAATGAGTTGTGGAGGTCTGGTAGGCAGCCGCGCCACGTAAAATACCGGTATTCAGCTGAATCCGGTTTGTCTGGAAGCCGAGCCAATATAGTAAGGAAAAGGCTAGGTTGTTATAATGGTCACCCATTCACCGACCGACCTCGGCAAGCGTTGCTTAACCTTGAAGATCGACGTGTTCGGCTGATATAGTTTAGCCACATTGAAACATAATACCAAATATTCATCTCTTCTGTTAGTAAAACAGTTTACTTATGGAATACAGGTAACTCCGGACTCCGGAGGAGACTCTCCTCTCCTCCCAGTAAATCGAAAAACAATCTAGTAATTCAATCAAATCCATACTTCCATAGCTAATAATTATAACATTATACGTCTATAAGTTAAACAAAATAAAACATGGGGCTGACCTTATGCTACTGCGGAGAATCTTAACACCGCGATTCAGAAAAACGCGTCATAAGTACAACGCCATCTATCGATCTACAACGTAACTGAACTGTCTTTATGCTCATAACTACTCATAAGTTCAAACTTAGAAGCTTACACGTTACGATAAATAATGATAATATAATAACATATAATTATAAACATTATGTGTTTAATTAAAAAATAACTCAAAAATACATTGTTTCGGGGTCTTTTCACACATTTCTTATTAAAAAATTTCTCAATAGATGGCATTGCAAGTATCTGAAGTCTCAATGAAAACAACCTATTTTAGCGCTCGATGAAGTTTCTTCGTAAACTTTAAAATTCGATATCTTTTGATTTTGTGGGTCGATTTTGATGAAATAAACACTAAATGTTGCTCCGATTATCACTTAATATTTCGAAGTACCTAAATTTTGAATCCAATCAGTGGTTTATGCGTGATGCTCCTCCAAACGCACAGACATACAGACGCACAGACATACAGACGCACAGACAAACAGACAAACAGAAAAGAATTTCAAAAACTGCTTTTTGTGTTCTATGTCATTTTTCTGACATTTCTATGTATTTTTTATGCGAAAATATTCAATGTACAGACACGGCAACTCTACGATTTTATTATATGTATAGATGTCCCGCCAAGAAAACGGGCTTTTATCTCGCAAAAACTTTGATCGCACGTTGCCTTTCTCGCACAGACACGTGCAACGTGGTCAACTTAGTGGTAGAGACTTTTGATTGATAAATAAAATAACATGGAATTATTCATTCGCGAAACTAGAGTAATTAAATTTAGGCAACTATACCCCTAGGGTATTAATTTAATTTAATCCTAGTTTTACCCTAATTATTACTCTGGGCGTGATTATTATTACACGTTGAGAGGTTTTTGTGATTGATTATTCGCCGTTAAGGGCCGCGGTTACTCTTTCAAGCTTTTCTGCAATACCTACTGGCAGAACCATGATGTAAACTAAGCTAATATTTTTGGTTAATGAATCATTACTTAGGTATCTATTACATAATTTAAGCTGAACACCTAAATTGGCAGCCAAATAGAACGTACCTAAACGCAAACCTTAATTTAACACAAAACCTATTGATACAGGATGTGTCCAATTAATAGCTAATATAGATGGATGACGAGATACATCATGTTCAATAATATAATCACGAGGTAATGTGTTTGCCGTAGTCTGCCGTTGATTGATGGGAACACCCCCTAACCGAGCGTGCCAGATTAATGTGCAATCATCGGAGGGTTAAGTGAAAGACGTGTCACGGCGGTTTAAGACGTTGATATTTGCGGGTTAGGTATGAATTTTTTTTGGGAAATTTAAATTTTTTTGGTGCGGAAGATAATTAGTGAGTGATGTGATTTTTTTTCTTTAAACATGGGGTTATGGCGATATAACATCTAAAATCTTGGAGATAATTTCATTTAATCTTATTTTTCCAATCGACTAAACTGAACATGGTGGTCTTCTAATGTTTAACTGCTAAAGCCTTACCCAAGTTACAATATTTGACGACACGGTTGGCGCAGTGGGAAAACGATTGGCTGCTGCGTCGCGTGTTGCGGGTTCAATCCCTGCACGGACAAAATATTTGTATGGCCTACAGATAGTTGTTCCGGGTCTGGCTGTTTTTGTATGTGAGTTTATATATTTGTGTACGTTCCTACGATACAGGGAAAATCATAATATGAGAAAAAGTCTTTTTTTTTAACAAGCATTACAAATAATTGGGACCGTGACTCATGAATCAATATTTGTGTAATATTCACTTGAAATATAGGTCAACGACCTAGTGATAATTGCAAGTATCTACTACTTGTGGAAATACAAGAGCGGCCGACGTGGACTTAAGGCCTAATACCTGAAATGAAATCATTTTTTCTAAAAATATGATATCAAAATCACTTTAACATGTCACAGAGCTTTGTAATTCCTAACTTACTGTTACTGAGAAGAACTGAAGAAACTACGACAACGTCATTTTAAAATTTCTTGCATTATCAAAAACTAGCTGACCCACGCAACTTCGTCTGCGTCACATTTTCCATTAATGCTCGTCTCCTTTTTGATGATATGTAAATCTATAATAAATAGGCTATCTAATAATGAAAGAATTTTTCAAATCAGACCAGTAGTTCCTGAGATTACCCCCTACATACAAACTTACAAACAAATGTTACCTCTTTATAATATTAGTATAGATAACGTGTAACCTTTATTTAACAGGATACCGTCCGGACTAGCCTTTTGAAGAAAATACCAGACACGGTTTGCGTGAAAATACTCCTGTAAAAGGCAAAAATACATCAGCTATTTCGTACTCAATTCTTTCTTAAGTAGATCGTCTTGTTGTGTGTCATCTAATAGCATAAAAGAAACCAAAACTATCCTTAAAGAAGTGATAATTACTTCAGCTATCGTGAACTCAACATTCTCTTAGGGGACAGTCTTTGCGGAATTTGCCACCACAGCTTTTGAACGCAAAGGGTATTTGCAAGAACACGGACGGGTTTTAGTCAGTAAAAGTCTGACACTCTATTCCGCTCCACCTAGAGCGATAGGAATCATTTGATGTTTTACCATCCTAACAGGAAAGGGGCAGACTAGTTGTTTATCATCCAATACCTCATATAGAGACACTAGCTGACCCGCGCAACTTCGTCTGCGTCACATTTTCCATGAATGCTCCGCTCCTATTTGTCTTAGCGTGATGATATATAGCCTATAACCTTCCTCGATAAATGGACTATCTAACACACTGAAAGAATTTTTCAAATCGGAGCAGAAGTTCCTGAGATTAGCGCGTTCAACCAAACAAACAAACAAACTAACTCTTCTGCTTTATAATATTAAGTATAGATAAGCCTGATTTTGCCGAATTTGCCAAGCTTGCTGTTCCTAACGTTCGTCCCCTGTTTTTTGCAGCTACAAACTCTGTCACTATGTAACTTTTCAAAGGCTTCGTTAAAGCCGTGTCAGATGTAGTGAGTCCCTAACTAATCCTAGGCGAAACAAAACCGGTTGATGACCGACTGGGCTTTGTCCCTGTGAGTTGTGACGGGTTTAGCTGTATCTGCATTGATAAATGAGAATAGGTACATTGTTTTTTAGTGTTTTGTACACAAAGAGTTACCTACGGAACCGGATTACTAAGCCTCTGCTGTATATCTGGCCATTCCTCCATCCGTCTGTCTGTCTGTCAGCGGGCTGTATCTCAAAAACCGTAATAGGTAGATAGTTGAAATTTTCACACTGAGTTTTTCTATTGCTGCAACAACAATACATAATTGAAATGAAATAAAATTGAAATTTAAAGTTCGGAACCCTTCGTGTGTGAGTCCGACCCGCACTTGGCTGTTTTTTTTTAATTGCATTAAAACATACAAAACTTTACTTATCAAAAAGTTTAACCTTAAGATTAGCTTGAATAGTGATTAGCAGATTTCAAATAAGTACATATTTTATAAAGAAATTAAATGATTTCTTGCCATGCGTAATTTCGCCCGCGCGCGGATCCTGGGGTGGATGCGGGCTGCACGCATCCTATCATTTCATACATGTTATTCCTATCATGCCGGCAGCACGCGCATGGAACGCGGATTGGCTGCGGCCACAAAGCCCGCGTGTGTGCTAACCGGATGCGGGCGGCGTATTTCTGCCTTCTGTGTTATTTTCACTGTGACGCGAGTCGCCGCATGGTCATAGACTATGACCATACGTGTGACCCGCGTCACGTCAGTGCACGAGTTCACTGGCGACACGTACGACACTGCAGCGGCAAACGAAATATTTGTTCAGCGTGTATTCTGAGCGTGCTATCACCCGCATGCGGACTAAATCCGCGCGCGGGCGAAAATACGAAAATACGCTGGACAGGAAAAGGGCCCTGAAGAATCTGCTAATTGGTTTAAAGAAATCATATCGTTAAACTTTTTTGTATTATTCCCACAAAAATCAAGTTGTTTAAAAAATGTTTTTTCTTTACATTTTAATCTTATCGAGTTAGGGTTTTTTGAAAAAAAAAAAGCAATTCTTTATCTTTTTATTTTGATACTAGCTGCTCCGCGCAACTTCGTCTGCGTCACATTTTCCATTATTGCTCCGCTCCTTTTTGTGTTAGCGTGATGATAACACAAAAAGAAGACACCTATCTCTATGATCGTTTTTACTTGGGTTCTATGCTTTTTGATTCATAATTTTAATTGTATTTATTTATCTATCATGTATTTAGTCATTTAAGTCGTACACCTAAGACTACCTACAGTACTGTATTTCCTTTATCTTTAAAATCCATCCAAAGGTTGTCTTGAAAAGATCGCTCTTAGCGATAAGGCCGCCCATTGTGTCACCCTATGTAATGTTTACTTAATTTATTTTTTCTGTAACTTATATGGTGTACATAATAAAGAGTATTCTATTCTATCTAACACTGAAATATTTTTTTAAATCGGACCAATAGTTCCTGAGATTAGCGCGTTCAGCCAAACAAACAAACTCTTCTTATTAACTTCTCTTCTTTATAATATTAGTATAGATTATTTCTTTACTCTACGTTAAGTAGTTGTAGTATGTGTGTTACAACCATTTTCTAAAAGCTCAGATTTATGACACTGCATTTTCTGTGTGAAATACTAGCCGTGAATAGTCGCTGTAAATCTTTTCGAGATTTAGTGATCCCTAGCGATAGGTTCCGTTTTCGGACGTAAAGAACACTGGAGTTTTTTGCACCTTCTTCTAAATAAGATCTACTCTTTGGAACGTACAACTGCCGCGCTGGAAATAGGGTCGGTGACTGAGTTTTGCTGCAGAACAACATGCTGTTCTTGTCGCTAGAGCGGCAGAATACGAATCATCTTTTTGACTGACAGACCTTGACTCTTCAAAAGTGCCTATAACTTGTGTATTTGAAATAAAGGATTTTGTATTTGTACTTTGTTTAGATTGTTGATTAAATCCATGTTTTCAAAATTGTTTTTAAAGTCAATTTACGAACGAGACTAATAACTAGTTTACTAGCACTTCATTGAATGAGTTTTTTTTTGTTTTCAATTCCATTATATCAGGTAACCTAGGATTCACTTTAAACATCTTTGTCCTTACTCGCGGGGCTAAGCCAACAGAAACCGTCCATTTTTTTTTGGTATAAGTTGCCATCTCAGTGATTCTTTCAGCTAGCATTATATCTATGAAATACTAGCTGTCGAATATTATCCCAATTGGAATATATAATACTCCTGAAATAAAAAGTATGTCATCCTAAGAACTATTCCAGACTATAATCCACCTATGTGCCAAATTTCATCAAGTTTCTTTCAGCAGTTTTGACGTGAGATTAGTATAGATTTAAGTTTCGGTATCGCATCTTTAAGATATTGACGATAACCCGACTTCCAAAATTAAGGTTATTTTGTAATTTGTAGTGTTTTGTTTGGATGTCGGTTATATTTTTTTGGAAAAAAGTTTTTTATATATCTACTTGGACGACATCTTCATCTACGCAGAAATTTAAAATCTAAAATGCTCATAAAATAAAATCTACCCAGCCAAACTGAATGAATTTTAGGGAATTAAATGGCCAGAATCGAAAAAGAAAATACCCACTGAATTGAGAACCTCCTCATTAAAGTATCTATAAATACACAATCAATTATCCTCTTTATAATATTAGTATACCGAACGCGTATCTCAATATTGGTAATCAGTTTCCGATTCCGCTATCAACTGCTATAGTTTCACTTTGCTATGTTACATGATAGGCCTGGTTTACTTACTCCGTGTAACTAATTCATTAATTAGATTGCTAACTATAATCACCAATAACAACGTTAATTAGGTACGGTAGAGTCCCCTACTAATGTAGATTAAACTCCGCCAATGTTCTACTATTGTACATAAAGTTTCAACAAATAAATAATGTTACGAGAAGAGTATTTTTTGGTAAACGATATTTATTTTGTAAATTGGGACGTTAAAAGTGGCAGTTATACGTGTATTTTGTTTTGCGTCGATAGCAATTAGATGGGGCAGGTGTTCCTTAGCTGGTTGCTTTGTTCGAAAGTATCGCATAAAAGTAATTTATTATTTAGAATTTGTAATGGGAATTAGAAGCCAATCAAGAAAGAAAGAAAAATTGTTGATCCTGCTCAAAAACTTATAAAAAATAAACCTCCTCTCCCTCCTCTAGCCTCTTCTTTTTTTGAAGTCGGTTAAAAGTAGACAAGAATCGAACCCTCCGCTCAAAAGCTACGCTTGCGATCGTCAGAACAGTAGAGCAATTATTGTTACTAACACAGTGGACCTCATTTGTAGTCTGAGTAAATAAATTATGGTATGTTAATTAAAGAGGTAGGATCCATTGTGGCACATAATACATTGACATTATTTTCCTTATCTCTTAATTTAGTTGTTTGTCTTGTAGGAATCTTAAATAAACATATCTTTTTTTTCTTTTTCCTTTATAATCCCCTTGAAAATACATGTTAAAGATTTGAAGTATTAACCTGTTTGTGAACCAACATTTATCGCTTACATACAAACGACAACCCATCTTGAGACGTCCCCTGGCTGCAATTTACAATCCAGTTAACAGTTCCACATACATGATTGGATTTTAAACCGCGTTCACACATGAAGTGCACCTCGTAATAGTTCTGAAACTGTTCAATGCTTTAGGATGGATTACATCATATGCATCCATATTGAAATGGCTGACGTACGAGTAGAATATTGCATACCTTTTGGTAAGATTATGGATGTGATGTGAATTTTATTATTGGTTATCCTGTATCTAAAGAGAGGGTAAACACTTCTGGGTTTCTATTTGCACCTTCTTTAATCTCAGTTTAGCCATGAAATTGTACTATGCAAAACAACAAACTTAAAATTCACCCACACATAAAAATACACACACACACACAAACAAACTTTCATAAAAATTAAATAAGTGATGTAATAATTTATACGTCAATTAATTTAAAAGTACGAATAGGACCTCTCCGGTCGTTTCTACAAAATCTGAGTGCTAGAAAAATTAAATTAACTCTCAAAGCTGCACCGAACGCAGTTTTATGACAATTAAATCAAAATGTTCGCCTCAACCAATAGTAGGGCTCCAAATCAAACACTTCAAAGACCGTAGACCTATTGATTTCCACTTGAAAATTGGATTTGCTAATCATATAACGCTTACAATATAAGCACAATATAGTACATTCCGACGTCGTAAATCCAATACACGTGTATTTTGATTTGAACAGTATATTATTATTTTACAATAAAGGTTAGAAACCAATTTGAAAATATATAAGGAAATGATAATAATATGTTTGACTAGCTGCACCCCGCGGCTTCGCTCTCGTCAACTGGCCTCCCTACCTTCCCATTTTTTTAACCGACTTCCCAAAAAGGAGGAGGTTCTCAATTCGGTTGTATGTTTGATACCTCCTCCGACAACTATGAACCGATTTGAAAAATTCTTATTTTATCTGAAAGGATATACTTGCAGATTGGTTCCACTTAAATTTTATCGAAATCGGTTACAAACTTTGGATTTTAAATCGAAATAGCTGGAATTCGTCTCCTTGGATGATGGTTTTATGTCATCCAAGTAATCGAAATTGCGTATTTTGCTTTTCTGCGATTTTGCAGTGGTGTTGTCAGGTGTGGGGTACCACTAAAAAGAGCAAGATAAAATACTTTTTACAAAAAAAACACAACAAAGTAAAAAATAACTTTAATTTCGGAAGTCGGTGTCAAAACACGAAGAAACTAACAAAAACACCGACTTTTTTTTGGTTTTAAACCTTCCCTGTATTCTGGCAAACTAAACGAAAAAGAATTATTCAACTCGGCCCAGCCGTTCTCGAGTTTTAACGAGATTAACGAAAAGTAATTCATTTTTATATATAAGATTAGCGGACCCGATAGACCTTGTCCTGCATGATGACTGCAGCGCCATCTGCCGGTCTGATTTGTGAATCTAAACCATCCAGGGCGCCACCCAAACGCTTACAAAAAAAAACATTCAAATCGGTCCAGCCGTTTAGGAGTTCAGTGACATACACACACTCGTACAGTAGAATTTTATATTTAAGATTACAAATGGAATGATGATAACAGCTGTTCTTATTTAGCCAACTAGGTCCATGTCGTATGAATGAAATAAAGATGTTCGATATCCCATTACGACGATAGGTAATGAGCAAAATATCTGATGCGTGAAACATGTGCTCTTCAATTTTGTTCTACATACGTAAATTACAGCGGTGTATCATTTATTCACCAGCGTTTATACACCACTCGGATTGACGAGGCAAATATATTTACTCATTTCAGTATTCCCTGAATTCGAGTAGTGAGAATCTGAACTCATTTTGATAATGACTGAAAATTTAATAAAATTTGCAATATTGCGTTCTTGATTTTTTGTACTTTTGCGTTATTTACCAGAGTGGCAATTTTCATATTTTTATGGAGCGTTTTTGATAGTCTCTGAGATGACATTGCGACTTGAATTTGAACGATTTTAGTACGAAAATTGCCTTCAGCTGTAATAAGTAAACAGCACAAAAACAACAACAATTCTGATAATTCTAAAAAAAAATCCAGTAAACCAAAGAGGCCAAAAAAAAACTCGTTTCCTATAAAACACAAAGCACAAACTATATGAAAGCTACCCATCAATACAAGCACCTAATCCACTACACGTTCGTAGGTGGCTACGCGCACTCGTAGCTCGTAGCGGATTAGTTTGCTACGATCTGCTACGAGTTGCTACGATGCGTCTCGAGAGGGCTACTTACGGTTTTCGTGTTTACGTGGCTTGTTTACTATGTATACGTATAAGATATCCTTGTAAATAAGCGTGGTGGATTGAGAAATCAAATTGATGTATTCATTACTTATACTATTTACTTAGTATCTGTAGCTTTTGCTCCCGTTAGTATAAATTATCGCAAAAGAAAGTCTGAATCGTTTAACAGAATTAACGAAACACCTGAAAAGGGGTCATGATGGTACTGGTCTGAACAGCTGATTATTTTTTTGCGATTTTTGGTGGACCCATACTGAAAGACGTTCATAATGGTATAGTGATCTCGTTTCAGCGTGCCAATAATACTATTTTCGCATTCGCATCTCAATCGGAATCTGTCAGTGGTTTTTTTGACAGTTTGTAATTGACAAGCTAATGCGAACGGTGTTTAAAAATTAGTAGAATTGGATCTCAGGTATGTTATTCAGTCTGTAACAAGTTGTACAGGTTATATCATACTTGGAACATAATTATACCAAATTCATCGAAATAAGTTTGGAGATTTAATAGTGAAAGCATAACAAACCAATAAGCTACTTTCGCAATTATAATATTAGTTAGGATTAGGATACTGCTTAGGCAGATAGTCTGTGGCGTAACCACAATATATTTATAATAATAAAAGTACATACATTAAATAAATTATATATACTATAAAATATATAAAACACAATACATACTAAATACATAAAGTACAAACATGCACAATAACACTTAACATAATAATAAACCAACTTACCAGTTCTGCAGAACCGCATCGTTGAGTCGTCGATCGTCACCGCAAGTCGTCGTCGTGTCGTACCGAATAAAAGCGCATCGAGTCCCGCTGCTCACGAGAACAAAGGAAGCCTAGAACCATCGCCGGCGCACCGACGCGCGAGCCCGCGCTAGCCAGTCCGTCTCGCTCGCTCACGGCAGACGCACGCTCGCTTGCTACGCGAACAATACTCCTTCCGCTTTCGCTGAATCGCCCATCCGAAGTACTTGCCTGTTTGTGTTTGCTGTATCCATTTTATTAGTGGTGAGAATAAACTGTTGACTAAGTTTCTGAGCCGTTTGATTGTGTTTCCTGCAGAAGACCTAGCATCCAAGACGCAAGACATCCTCAACACTTCATCTCCCACATTGGTGACCCCGAATATTGGACACTGACCGGCATAAAAACCGTAAGCTAGTGAAAAACATATTTAAAAATGCCTCAAAGTAACAAGCCATCCGACAAACATGGCGACGACGGCAGGTCGCATTCCAAAGAAAGGACATTTACACCTTCCGACATTTGTCGTGTCGGTGTACGACTTCCACCGTTTTGGCCGGAAGAACCAGCAGTCTGGTTTGCGCAAATAGAAGGAAGTTTCGTGCTCTCAGGGGTAAAGGATGACGACACCAAGTATTATTACGTCAGCTCGCATCTGGAACCCCGTTACGCCGCAGAGGTGAAAGATATTTTAATTAATCCTCCAGCTAGTGGCAAATACGACAAATTAAAAAGTGAGCTAATTAAAAGGTTATCCGCTTCGCGCGAAAAAGAACTTACCCAGTTGCTGATGCACGAGGAATTAGGAGACAGGCGACCATCCGCGTTTCTTCGGCACCTACAACATCTAGCGGGCCCAAACATACCGGACGATTTTATAAAGACTGTGTGGACTAGCCGCTTACCAGGTAATTTACAAATAGTTGTAGCATCGCAGCCAGAGTCGTCACTTTCAGCACTCGCAAACCTGGCAGATAAAGTACACGACCTCGTACCATCCGCGCCACAAGTGGCCGCCACGGACGCAGTACCCAACTCAATCGCCGAAAAATTGTCGAAGGAGATAGCAGAGCTCAGTCGTCAAGTGAAGGCCCTCTCAACAAGAGATTCAAGATCCAGGTCGAGAAATCGAAGTCAACGGGGAAGGAGCAACACGCGTTCCCAGTCTAATTACAAAAAGTACCCAACCTGTATTTTTCACCACAGATATGGAGACAAGGCACGAAGATGCCTAAAACCTTGTGATTATCAATCAGGGTCGGGAAAAGCCAAAGGCAGTCATTAGTAGCGACACATGATTGCCATAGCTCAACTACCGGTCGCTTCTACATAACGGACAGAAAGACAAAAATGCAGTTCTTAGTCAACACCGGGAGCGACATCTGCGTTTTTCCTCGCTCCGCCCTGAAACAAAGGCGACCACGTACTACCGAGCTCAACGTCTTTGCAGCGAATGGAACACCAATTGCCATATACGGTGCCCAGCAAATGGAACTTGACCTAGGACTTCGCCGTGCATTTTCCTGGCAATTCGTAATTGCTGACGTCACAAAGGCAATTATCGGAGCCGATTTTTTGTCGCATTACGACTTAGTCGTAGACTGTCGTAACAAACGCCTGATCGACAACAAGACCAGCCTGTCAGCAAACGCAAACCCAGTTCCTGCATCAGATACCATAACTTCAGTTAAAACGATAACAGGCGAGTCTAAGTACCTGAACCTTCTTCGAGATTTTCCCGAAATCACTCGGCCAGCAGGTACACATCGGGTCATACGTCACAATACGGTTCACCACATACGAACCACTGCCGGACCGCCCGTATATTGTACTCCAAGAAGACTTGCCCCGGACAAACTGAAGATCGCGAAACAGGAGTTCGATGAAATGCTGAGAATAGGGACAGCACGACCGTCTGAGAGCCCATGGTCGTCCCCCCTTCATCTCGCCGCAAAAAAGGACAACGGTTGGCGACCATGCGGCGATTACAGAATGCTAAACGCTCGGACGATCCCCGACCGCTACCCTATCCGGCACATCCAAGACTTCACTCAGAACATAGCTGGCTGTCAAATATTCTCCACAATCGATTTAGTAAAGGCATATAACCAGATACCGGTAAACCCCGAGGATATTCCCAAAACGGCCATAACCACACCCTTCGGAATGTTCGAGTTCCCTTTTATGACGTTTGGTCTCAGAAACGCGGGGCAAACGTTTCAAAGATTCATGGACGAAATGACTCGTGACCTGGACTTCTGCTACACGTACCTGGACGATTTCTTGATATCCTCCCCTGACGAAGAGACGCATTACCGTCACTTACGCCTCCTCTTCGAACGATTAAAAGAATATGGAATGGTCATAAACACTTCCAAATGTGTTTTCGGGGCAGAAAAAGTAACTTTCCTCGGCTGCAGCGTATCTCGTGCAGGCATCCAACCACTGGATAGCAAGATCCAAGCCATAAAGGACTACCCCATCCCGAAAACCGTTAAAGAACTCAGGAGATTTCTGGGGATGCTAAATTTCTATCGTCGTTTTTTAAAAGACGCAGCCTCATCCCAAACGCCATTGCACAACCTGCTTACCGGAACTATAAAAGGAAACCATCCCATAAACGTCAGCGGAGAAGCACTACAAACATTCGAAGGCTGCAAGAAGAGCTTATCCCAAGCAGCTCTCCTCGCGCATCCAGACATGGACGCCAAACTAGCGCTAGTCACAGACGCATCAGACGTCGCAATCGGAGGAGTCCTACAGCAGGAGAAAGACGGAGAATGGCAACCCCTTGCTTTTTTTAGCCGTAAATTGAGTCCATCACAAAAAAAATACTCGCCGTACGACCGAGAACTCCTCGCAATTTACGAATCCGTGAAACATTTCCGACACTTGGTGGAAGCAAGACACTTCACAGTATTTACAGACCACGAACCCATCTGTTTCGCATTCCAAGGTCACAAAGAAAAATGTTCACCACGACAGTTTCGGCATTTAGATTACATAGGACAATTCACAACAGACATACAACACATATCGGGAAAGGACAATATAGTTGCCGATACTCTCTCAAGAATAGAAGAAATCATACAGCCTGTCGAGTCGAAGAGCTTGGCCATATCACAGCGTAACGACCCAGAACTAAGGCAACTCTTAGAAGGTGGAACTTCGCTTAAACTTGTCAAAGGCGACGACAGCACTCAGAACCCACGACCCTACGTCCCAAAAGAGCTCAGACAGCAAGTCTATGAAAGCCTACACTCACTTAGCCATCCTGGCGCTAAAGCCACCGCAAAATTAGTGTCTCAGCGTTACGTATGGCCAGGAATAAACAAAGACTGTCGCGATTGGACGAAACTCTGTCACGCATGCCAACGCTCAAAGGTCACTAGGCACGTAACTCCAACAGTGGGCACCTTCAAACTACCGAACGGCAGATTTACCTACGTGCACATTGATATCGTCGGACCCTTACCCCTCTCAGATGGCTACCGTTATTGTCTCACCGCCGTGGATAGATTCACTCGATGGCCCGAGGCAATACCCATGAAAGACATAACCGCTGAAACAGTAGCCAAAGCTCTTGTCCATAACTGGATATCACGTTACGGTTGCCCCACAGAAGTCGTGACAGATCGCGGGAAGCAGTTCGAGTCCGCACTGTTGAAACAGCTCTCAGAACTTGCCGGATTTCAACGTAACAGAACCACTGCGTATCATCCTGCAAGCAACGGAATGGTAGAACGGATGCACAGACAGCTTAAGGCCGCAATAATGTGCCATGGAACCCAGAAATGGACGGAAAGCTTACCTCTGGTACTGCTAGGAATGAGAAGCACTTTCAAAGAGGACGTTCAAGCGTCACCCGCCGAACTCCTTTACGGCGAACCCCTCAGACTGCCCGGAGAGTTTCTGCAGCCAATCCCCGACCAGCACATGACCAGTGACCTCACCGAGTATTTAGCACGACTACGTTCCATTATGAACAATATTCGCCCTCGGCCAGCCGCAAGACACAGCAGACGTAACATCTTCGTGTTCCGAGACTTACCTTCTGCTACTCACGTTTACGTCCGAGATGACACCGTGAGAGGATCCCTTCAGCCGGCGTACACTGGACCATACCTTGTCCTGCAACGAGGCACAAAAGTCTATAAGCTGCTTGTCAAAGGAAAAGAACAGACAGTATCGATAGAGAGGTTGAAACCAGCCTATATACTTGCACCAGATACTCGCCCAGAGACTCGTCCGCTGGAAAATGAAACTCCAAACCCAAAATCCAAAGATAACGAAGTAAGAACTACTCGTTCAGGAAGAAAAGTGAGAATCCCTGACTATTATCGCCCATCCTAGGATGGTCTCAAGGGGGGAGTCATGTGGCGTAACCACAATATATTTATAATAATAAAAGTACATACATTAAATAAATTATATATACTATAAAATATATAAAACACAATACATACTAAATACATAAAGTACAAACATGCACAATAACACTTAACATAATAATAAACCAACTTACCAGTTCTGCAGAACCGCATCGTTGAGTCGTCGATCGTCACCGCAAGTCGTCGTCGTGTCGTACCGAATAAAAGCGCATCGAGTCCCGCTGCTCACGAGAACAAAGGAAGCCTAGAACCATCGCCGGCGCACCGACGCGCGAGCCCGCGCTAGCCAGTCCGTCTCGCTCGCTCACGGCAGACGCACGCTCGCTTGCTACGCGAACAATACTCCTTCCGCTTTCGCTGAATCGCCTATCCGAAGTACTTGCCTGTTTGTGTTTGCTGTATCCATTTTATTAGTGGTGAGAATAAACTGTTGACTAAGTTTCTGAGCCGTTTGATTGTGTTTCCTGCAGAAGACCTAGCATCCAAGACGCAAGACATCCTCAACACTTCATCTCCCACAAGTCAAAATATTTCAGAAAAATGAATATTTTTAACTGTGTAATTATTATTGGCTAAAAATAAAATTTCATTAAAGAATAGCTATCCCCCGCGGCTTCGCTCCCGTCAACTACAACTTTCTCATTTTTTCTTTCTTAAGAATCTTCTCCTGAATATAACAAACACAAAAAAAAAAATTGTGTAATCGGCCCAGCCCTTCACGTGTGATGCAATGACCAAGGGAAATAGGGATTCATTTTTATATATAGACCAGCTGTCCCCCGCGGCTTCGCTCCCGTCATCTGCAATTTTTTATTTTCTTTCATAAGCTCCTGACAGTAACAAACGAAACAAAAAAGGAATTTGCGAAATCGGCCCAGCCGTTCACGCGTGATGCGATAACCAAGGTAAAAAGGGATTCATTTTTATATATAGACCAGCTGACCCCCGCGGCTTCGCTCCCGTCATCTGCAATTTTTTATTTTCTTTCATAAGCTCCTGACAATAACAAACAAAACAAAAAAGGAATTTGCGAAATTGGCCCAGCCGTTCACGCGTGATGCGATAACCAATGTAAAAAGGGATTCATTTTTATATATAGACCAGCTGACCCCCGCAGCTTCGCTCCCGTCATCTGCAATTTTTTATTTTCTTTCATAAGCTCCTGACAGTAACAAACAAAACAAAAAAGGAATTTGCGAAATCGGCCCAGCCGTTCACGCGTGATGCGATAACCAAGGTAAAAAGGGATTCATTTTTATATACAGACCAGCTGACCCCCGCGGCTTCGCTCCCGTCATCTGCAATTTTTTATTTTCTTTCATAAGCTCCTGACAGTAACAAACAAAACAAAAAAGAATTTAACCGACTTCCCAAAAAGGAGGAGGTTCTCAATTCGGTTGTATGTTTTTTTATTTTTTTTTTCTTATGTTTGTTACCTCATAACTCCGTCAATTATACACCGATTTGAAAAACTCGTTTTATCTGAAAAGAATATACTTGCAGATTGGTCCCTTTTAAATTTTATCAAAATAAAAAATTATTAATATATTTTATCAAAATAACTTTAATTTCGGAAGTATCGACTTCCGAAATTAAAGTTATTTTTTACTTTGTAGTGTTTTTGTTAGTTTCTTTGTATTTTGACACCGACTTCCGAAATTAAAGTTATTTTTTACTTTGTAGTGTTTTTTTTATTTGGAAGTCGGTCGATATATAGATTATGGAAAGCTATTCATGTATAACAATATTAAGTATAAAAAAGTTTCAGATGAAGTTATAAAATTTGATGTTCGTTTTAATATACTTGCAGTGTATATGATTTTATGTATAATCGCTTAAAGTATCGCAAGGTTGAACATCAATTACATGTTCTCCAGTTCTATTTTCTAATATATTTCGAAGAGTCAATTTAGTAGGAATTGTTTTCAAGAATAAAACAGAGTCGAACCTCGACACTGTGTTTTCTATTTTTTATCTATTGAAATTACACTCGTATTTACAATAGTTCTTCCAACGATAAAAAAGAAATGTTTAGTAAGATTACCCTCAATAATTTGTAATTTAAAAAAATCGCTTTCCGGGCATTTATGAACACTGATCAAAAATATCTTTCGCCGCTCAATATTATTGTAACTAACACGTTCACACATCTCGTAGCGCTACGAAGCCGTATAGTTGTGTCGTTTTAGCATTTCAATAGTTATCGTTGCTCTTCTCTAATATTTTTTTCAGGAACTCATCAAAATATCATGAATCCTTTTTCACTACTTAAAATTGGGGAGGATCACGATAGAGTTCGATTTAGGTCAGCTTTATGACTTTATTCACGTACGTAAATAAGAACCTCAATAAAATAGCTGAATCAATTATCCCTATACAACACTTATTTATTTATTTAAACTTTTTCAGCACAAAAAAAGTACAGAGGCGGACTTAATGCCATAGGCATTCTCTACCAGTCAAACTTTGGGTGATGCAAAGAAAAGTGGTAGGTGCCATACGGAGAATTAAATGCGATTGATAATGCCAACAACAACAATGCCTATCTTTTGGCCAAGAATGTTTAAGGTGGCTTCCAGTCTAAAAGGATGCAACTGAATACTAGTATTATACATTGAGCGACTCTGACGGTCTATCTGACTTTCACAACATAGAATCGAGATAAAACGATGATCCGATCAATGACGTCTAATACCTGTTAAAAAGTAACAGCTATACCTTTTACACGTAATACTACGAATTTCGTAGCTCCGTAACCCGTAGCGTCGTAGCTTGGATTAGTTTGCTACGAACGCATCTCCGGGGAGCTACGCAGCTACGTGTGGTTTTCGGGTCTCGGTTTAATATCGTTGTGTTGTTTGTCCGCTGATATTCTTTTGTGATTGGGATTGCATATTTTGATTCGGAACTTTACTATTGATTTTTGTTCGTGGGTACAAAAACTGTATGCAAAGAGGTGATGATCGGTCATGACGAATTAAAAAAAATCTTATGGAATTTAAAATAACTAAATAGCAATAAACAATTATTTACATTAAAATTACGTTAGTTCAAAAGGGACCCAACGGTAATGGTTGCTTAACTTACAAGTCTTAGGTCGTGGGTCAAACCCAGGCAGGTTTTTTACTTTGTGTGAACTATTTCATCACCTCTGCACCTATGTCCAAGATTTTTTTTAATTTTACGGTCTTCTCCCTACAAGCAGTGTCCCAATAAGTAGATAGGTTGATTGTGATTACACAAGTTAACCCGTAAATAGTAAATCTTTTCACTAAAGACAGACACAAGATATACTAGGTATATAGCTGTCAGCGTTAAGACCACCATTGTACCCTTAGAATTATGTGCTAAAAAGTTGTGCAATTAGTTATTTTTGTTGTAAAGTAAATTATAATTATTCTATCTTTACTTACACTTGCAAACAATAAACCTAAAAAATATTATTTACTACTACGCCGGCTACTGCAGTATTATTCAATTACTTCCCACTGCTATTTCTCAAAGGAATTGCACTTCTGTGTTATATTCACCTTTTAAAATAAAGTCGCCTGAACTGAAGACGATATTTTCAAAAGAAACTCAGCGATACTTTAGATCACTTTAAAGTTATTTTGAAAGAAAGCACTAAGATTACAGTTTCTTCTCCGACGCTTTTCTATTTTATTTACTGAATTTTATCTTGGGTTGGCCAAGTGGTATTTTAATTTATATTGGGATATTCTTAGTAGTTTATAGCTTTCAGCTCCATCACAAGTACCTCTGTAACTTACAGGGGCTGCCTCAATTTATGCAAGCTCAATGTGTTGAGAAGATAATAAATATTTTTATATTTTTTGTATAGCTAGTTTTGACTATGCTGAACCTGGACAATGTCGATTGGCTCAGTTGTATCGGAGATAAGTGGGCCCGCAGGCTCAGGGGTACTGTAAAGGTAAATGTTTCAGGGAGGAATGGCAAGACGAAAGGGATTCAATAGGCTGAAAATAAATCATCATAATATTACATCTCTCGCAGAAATAGCCAACGTGACCTGGAATAGCCAGCGTGGTTCTGGTGTGACAACTCCGGTACGCGGTTAACGTTGGTATATGTACACATACAAAAGACCACAAGGCCACAAGACAGTCAGGAAGGCAGTCTCACAAGGTCTCCTGTAATCGACCAGTGATCGGGTGAAAGCCGCATGAATCTGCTGGGCCCAGCAACGAAAGCTTTTCGTTGTATTATTATGACTATATCTTGTTATCTATACTTAATATTATAAAGCAGAAGAGTTTGTTTGTTTGTTTGTTTGTTTGGTTGAACGCGCTAATCTCAGGAACTAATGGTCCGATTTGAAAAATTCTTTCAGTGTTAGATAGCCCTTTTATCGAGGAAGGCTATAGGCTATATATCATCACGCTACGACCAATAAGAGCGGAGCAGTAATGGAAAATGTGACGCAGACGAAGTTGCGCGGGTCTAGTCTAAAATAAAATATAATGAATGTATGGTGATGTTTAGTAAAATAATAACAAAATTAGATTAACTGCCATATTTTAAGAGAACTGTTCAAGTACCCAGCGAATTGAAATGGCAATTATTTAAAATAAAATTAATATAACAAGATTTTGTCACGGGTTTTACACAAAACATAGTATTTTGATTCGTATTACATGTATGCATGTACGGAACACGTATGTAAAGCTTTATTATTAAAGGTCCAGTTCTCTGATCTGATCGGATTTTACTTTTATCCTATGGAGTTATTAAATTCAGAATACGATGCTTAAAAAAAAACACTGTAGACCTATTTTCAATCTGAACCTTAACGAGCTAATAAACTAAAATGGTTGGCTTATTTTAGTAAACTAATTCTCCTTGGTTATTCTTCGTAGCTGCATTGCATAGCTGCATAGCTTTGTAAGGCTGCGTAGTCATAAAGTTGGATCAATGACTTGGTGAAGGCCGAGTCAGCAGAATGCAACGATGTGACGCACAGGACTGGTGGTTGTGATGACGCTTGAAGTAAGTCTATGTACAGTAGTGGACGTTTGTGTGCTAAAGTAATTAATATACATGCATATCAATGACACATACACACTATGGTTCTGGACGAGTGTGACTTAGTCCTGTCTAACCCGTTTCATCTGTGTTTCCTGTTAGCCACAACCTGGGGGTATTTAAGCCAAGAGTAAACAGGTAACTTATAGGCGAGCGTACCTTATCTTCGATCATATCATTGCTTTCCATCAGGTAAGAATGTGGTCTAACGCGAGCCTATCAAAAATGACATGGCCGGAATTTGTATAGAGATGTGTCCTTACAAAAAATATTTATGTACAGTGACCTACACTTCGTCGAATTAAAGCTTACCGGTATGGCTTTACAATGGTTTAAGTTTTATAACCAGAAACCGATCGAGAGACACTATAAATACGATACAAAAATAAATATCTACTTAATTTGAATGGCATTGATGTCGCTATAAAGTGTAATCACACTTTAAAGTGACAGTGACTATAAAAGAAAGCCTTTCAGAATTCGAGCATAATTCTATGAAAATTTACCTAAGCCAGCCTAGCTCCACCCAGAAGCACAGAAGTTTCCTGGCATCTTCACAGGCTTCGCGAAGCGACCTTACCACTTCGAGGATTTATACACGTTAGGTAGTCACGACCTTGAATTTCAGGATGACATGGGCGGCTAATTCTTTGGCGTCAAAACAGCCCCTGCAGAGTGAGCTGTCTAACGTTGATTGCGATATGTATAATAGTGAGGCCAGTTTCCGACTACTCTCCCCAGTCTGATGTTTTAGGTTTCAACGCTAAGAACTCTGTCACAGTAAGTCCCCTCCAATAGTGATAAGTGTGATGTGGCATTCGATCCACATTATCAAAATCTTTTTAGAAGTTAAGTATTCTGACTGCAGAACTGTAAAATAAGATAAGGTATGTATTGTGGCTACTCATTGGCAAATAAATGTACCCGACACACTCGGAATGTTATGAGAACATAATAATTGTGTTCATTAAGCAATATTACCTTATCAAAAGAAGGAATTCAAATATGGCCTTCTTGAGTATGACACTTCCTAAAAATACAATGGCTAGTAGTATTCGGGGTACGTTTACATCTAGGCAGATTTGGCCAATCTTTCGTGCTTCAGCAAGATTATCAGCTGGTGGAGGAGGCGGAGGTGGTTCATATGCAACTATAGGATTAGCAGCTGGTGGTCTGGTTCAGGTTCATTTTCCTCTAGTTCTTCAACCTTTATTTGTCCATTTAGTGCTAAGTGCCGATTAGCTCGCATCCAACAGGACTGCAGGTTCGATATGCGTGCCATTCAATCATCGTGAATTCGCGTCCATATCCAAATCGTAAGTAAACACAACATGCACATCAGAATATTCAATTAAAAATGACTAGGACGTTCGGATTTTTGGATACACACTCAGGAATATAATATTGTTGATGCATTCAGTACAATGTCATGACGCGCGGCAGCTCAAAAAATGGTGCCTGCGATAGTAGTAAAACTTTTACTTTAGTTTAAGAAACGATTCTTGCAGTTTTATTTGTTTTATAATTTGATCTGCCCTTCAGATGTACATCAGAAACTGTTTTTTTTTTTATTTTTTTAAATAACGTTGCCCCACACAAAGAATTTCTCCAGTATCGTGGGTGCGTTTACAAACATACAAAGTCACATACACAAACAGCCAGACCCGGAACAACTATCTGTAGGCCATACAAATATTTGTTCCGTGCGGGAATCGAACCCACGACACGTGACGCAGTAGTCGATCGCTCAACCACTGCGCCAACCGTGCCGTGTCGTGGGGGTTTGTCTCATGCTAGGTAAAGATTTGTGTAACGCAACATGCAATTCAACACGAGTATAAAGTGGACTGACTCGGCACACGCTGCGCTTTAACAGCTGATGTTCCCGGTAGTTTTTAGCGCGCACGCTATGGAGTGGCTTAATTTTGAATTGTTAATGACTATTTTTGGTGTCTCAATTATCTTATTTAACCAGTGTATTAAAAATAATGCTAACCCCGTCGTTGGTACAAAAAAAAAAAGTGAAATCATCGCAGTTATCATTGCCTACTATCGCGAATGACATTCAAAACACTCTTAAAAAAAGCTTTGCAAAAAGCAATCTTTTGGGAAATGTAATTGTTACGATTAGTTTTAATTTATTTTACAAATAATTTCCCCATACACTACATGAACAGTAATTATCTGAATGGATTTGGAGGGCAAGATCTGGCCATGTCTTTTGTGTCCACGTATTTTTCTTAGTGATCAAAATTAATTTTGTAAATAAAAATACACTTGTGCTAATAACAGAAACAAAGCAAAACGCACATCTCGAACACTACATTTGAAGTAACCCTGCTCGAAGCAATAACACCGTATCCCTTTCTAATCCCTCACGTAAGAAAGGGATAGTCAACCATCATTGCTTAGGATTAGTCAGGGATGTAGAGGCTGGGTGACCCTTGTAATCCCTTCGGACGGATCTGAGTTTGACGCTCAGGATTGGTATAAAGGTTGAGCTGCTTCGAGACAAGCATTTGTCATAATAAGATGGGTTACTAAATGTTTACTGTTGAATATAACCGTTTTCTCAAACATGCTTGGAAATGTGAGCATTATTTTGACAACCTTCTTTGAGATAAATCGAAATTGCTGTGCTGGCCGAGCAGCGGCTGGCAAAAGTTGTATGAAAATCCATATCTATCGCGTTTAGCAGCCTAATAAATGACAGCAATTATATTTTCTTCCGAAACATGGCCACCAAGGAGGTAACTTATCAAAAAGTTTTATTTAAGTTTCGAACTGGTTTGCAAATAAAAACTGTTTATTGAAATAAAAAATGAACACTTTTGTGCAGAAATTATTATTGTTGTTGGTTGTTCGACATTGATTTTGAAAAGTGATTGTATCTTAATTTCCGCGCATTATTTGAGAAAAGTACTATACAAACCTTGCTGGCCGCGGCAGTAATGTACTATTAATAAAATTTAATGGGGACAAGATGCGTAAAATCATTAGACTTCAAAGACGCATTGGTGATTATAGTTTGTTTTAATTAGTAGATAGATAATGGATAATTCTTTTGAATATCCTCGCTGTCTCAATTCGAAAACGTGAGTATAATAAATGCATAGCATAATCCAAAATAAGTTTTAAAATGAATAAACGTGAAAGTGAGTGAACAGCTGAACAGATTAAACTGAAATTTGTTACACAGCTAGACCTTGTCTTATAATAGGACATAAGAGTTTTCATCCCAGAAATTATGTTCCCTAGTGATAATTTTCGACATTTACACGAGCGAAGCCGCTGTCAAAAGTTAGTAAGATTATAAAGTTCTCAATGCTAGGCCACAGATTTCCGCTTTGTGAGAAAAAGTGTGTTGCGACTCCAAAAGCACTGGGGTAAGAGTAAATCACATCAAGTCATAGAATGTGAATGTGTGGGACATGAAGTTTTTTACACATTATAGTCCTCCACTGTTTTGAAAGCAGTAGTTAAAATGTGGTAATATTTTGGCTGACTGCTATCACACACTCACTAATAGAATCTAGGACAGGCATCGCTGACCTTGGTGACAAGTCATCAGGATGCTTTGCGTCCAGTATCGTCACGCAGTTGTTGCTTGAGTACAGGCGTCGTAGGCAAGGCAAGCCAATGAAACACTGGCGTGACGGTTTGAACTCGTTTCGGAAGGATTTGCCGGAAATAGTAAGACACAAGAGTGTTGGAAGACAATGGGGCCCACTGCTAGGCATTTACCCAGCAGTGGCACAGTCATCATCTGCCTAGACTTTTCTCAACTATATTGGGGTCGGCTTCCAGTCAAGCCGGATACAGCTGAATACCGATATTTTACGTGAAGCGGCTGCCTACCAGACCTCCATAACCCATTAACTGGGTAACACGGTACTCCTTGGCAAGACTGGTGTCAGATTTTCTGGCTTCTGACTATCCGTAACGACTGCCAAAGATCTCCAAATGACAGGCGGGACCGACAGCTTAACGTGCTTTCCGAGGCACGGAGAAAACTCGATATGTTAAGATGGTCACCCATCCAGCGGCTGTTATTATTTAGCCACGAGCACCTCTCAGCAGTGGCATAGTAAAGGTTTAAAAAAAAAACTATTTATCGTAATATATTTTTTTTACTTTCATGTGATTGAGATTTTTTCCCATTCCCTTTCACAAAATTGATGGGCAGGCTATTCTCGTTCGAAACCAGACGGAAAATCGCTCATTATTATGTAAAAAAAATGTTGAACGTCGGTCACCCTTTCAACAGCCAATTTTGGACTGACAATGATATGGGTCACCGAACTCAATCGAAAGGAGGACGATATTTTTTTTATAAAAATAACGATGAAATGTTAATAGGGGAGTGATCGGCGTGGGTGATTTTTAGGCAAAAAGCATGGTATTTTCAGGGAGATCCATCGAGTAATGTTGTATTTACATCAATAACTTTGAAAACAGACTTAACATAAACTTTCACTCTGTCTTTTGTAAGGTCAGTCACTCATTCTGAAGAAAACGCTTCAACAAAAACAGCAAGACACTGCTTGTTAATTAAAAAACCGGCCAAGTGCAAATCGAACTCACACACGTGGGTTTCCATAAAGTAAACCTTAATCATTCTTATTATTTGTTGTTATATCGGCAATAGAAATACACTATCTCTTAACATTTCAACTGTCTATCTATTACGATTCTTGAGATATAGCCCGCTACAAGACAAACGGACGGACGGACGTGTTGACGGACATACAAGGCTTAGTAATAGGGTTTCGGTGGTTACTTGGCTTCGGAACCCTAAAAATGTGCCAATGGCGAGTCGGTTATGAAAGGTTTACGTGCTAGAAACTTAAAAAAATCGTCATTTTTAACCGACTTCCCAAAAAGGAGGAGGTTATCAATTCGGTTGTATGTTTTTTTTTTTTTTTACCTCGTAACTCCGACAAATAAGAACCGATTTGAAAAATTCTTGTTTTATCTGAAAGGATATACTTGCAGATTGGTCCCATTTAAATTTTATGAAAATCGGTTACGAACTTTGGATTTTAAGTGGGGTCCTTTTTGATGATGGTTCTAATCGAAATAGCTGGAATTCGTCTACTTAGATGATAGTTTTATGTCATCCAAGTAATCGAAATTGCGTATTTTGCTTTTCTGCGATTTTGCAGTGTTGTTGTCAGGTGTGGGGTACCACTAAAAAGTGAAAAATAAAAAACTTTTTACAAAAAAAATACAACCTACTTCCAAGAAAACAACACTACAAAGTAAAAAATAACTTTAATTTCGGAAGTCGGTATCAAAATACGAAGAAACTAACAAAAAACACCGACTTCCGAAATTAAAGTTATTTTTTACTTTGTAGTGTTGTTTTTTTTTGGAAGGCGGTTGTATTTTTTTTGTAAAAAGTATTTTAGACCAACAACTGGCGCTTGACCGATCTGTCGTACAAGAATATACTTTAGTCATCTTCATCTGCCTAGCCTTTTCCAACTTTATTGGGTCGGTTTTACAGGGAATATGCAGAGCAGGATACAAGATGGATAATCACATGGACTACGGAAGACGCCACAAAAACACTATAGATCGGACCCATCCGAAAAAAAAAAGAATAAATGTTCATAAATGTTTTTTGTTTTTTTTTTGACCCGAGAACCTGAACCGAGGAGGTTATCTTTACTGCGGCCAATCCAAGTACGGAGCCTATATAGAGTTTTCCCGGTCTGAGACTGTGGTCGACCTGGAAAACTCTATATAGGCTCTCTATATAGGAATACTCGACAGGCCTACTTATTGTCTTTCACTATCATAACTGCCGGTCGATTATGTCGACATCTCACGGTGATCACTGTGATTGAATGACAAGTGAGCTGTCATGCCGTCTTCTTTGTATGGTTTGACTCCACACTTGTCGTTCATTTCGCCTAAGTGTTCACTTCGACATGTTTAATTACAGAATTGCACGGCGGAACCTCTTTGATAAATTACTCATTTCAATTGTCACATAGACAATTTCACACCTACTTTTATGTCTCAAAACGACATTAACAACACTCAACAGAAATATACGAGTCCGATAAAGACGTTTACAATGGCGGAGATATTTTAAGGAATCTCTTCAACGGAAGCCGGGCGGGTTTCCTTATCCGACGGAAATGAGCCGCCGGAAGCAGCGGGCAACGGTTGCCCACGTTTCACTTTGCGGGTGATGGGAGGTAACACACGAATAAATACTTTCAATGGAAATTATGTTATTGGATTAGAGAGATATATTAAAAGTTTTGGTTAAGTTATGGTATAAAATCCAATAACATAATTTCCATTGAAAGTATTTTCCCGTGACCCAAGAGCTGGCTTTTACTTTGGGCAGAGATTAAGCATTGCCATTCAACGTGGCAATGCCGCCAGTCTCTTGGGTACATTACCAGCTGACAGCGTGGAGGACGAATATTTTGATGCTCAACTTTAGTCTTTTGTTAGTTTATAATTTGTTAATTTTGCTTTTTAAGTATATTGTGTGTACAATAAAGATTAATTTTTTTTTGAAAGCTTAAATTATAGGTATCTTGTTAGTTGAGAAACTCTTGCCTATATAAAACAAGCTGCATGAGTCTATCTTTGAGGTTAAGCAACACTTGCAGAGGTCAGTCCGTGGGTGAGTGACCATAAACAACATACCGAGTTTCCTTCGTGCCGCGGAGAGTACGTCAAGCCGTTGAATGTCATTTGTATATATTTGACAGACGTTGCGTGTTGTCAGATGCCAGAAAACCCACCAAACCACCACCACCAATCTTGCCAAAGGGTATCAAACAGCCCCTCAAAAGTAAAGGATAGACAAGCAATCGCTTAAAGTAAACTACTGATTACAGCTGGTTAGACTGGAAGCCGAACCCAACATTGTTAGAAAATAGTTCTAAAGGTGACAACCACAAACTAGGCCACATTACCATACTAACAAATCGAAACTTACACCCGAATTTATTCGGTCATGCAAAGTTCGATTATCCTAAACAGTAATTGAATATTCGGATGCTCGACACTCGCAGCTTTCGAGAGTATTACCGCTAAGCTTCTCGGTTTCAATTGACCTCATGTACATTGATATATGCAGTGGAAATTGACAATTTCATGTAAATCGATGAGATAATTAGTTAGTTCTTTCTCGATAAAACTATCTGTCATCTTCTGTCTTCGTCTTTCTCTCAATCTTTCCGTCTGTCACAGCCAATTTCTCCAAATCTAATGAACCGATTCATTTGATACATTTATGAAGTTTCGAGACACAAACAGGGACGTGGGTAACATAAATGAGTATGAGGTTATTAACAGGCAAAATAAAAAAACCGGCCAAGTGCGAGTCGGACTCGTGCACCGAGGGTTCCGTACAAACCTGTAGGTTATATTATAAGCAAGAGTTGCGATTTACGATTTATGACGTATTAAAAAAAACTATTAACTAGATCCCATTTAAATCAATTTTCGCTGGTAGTGTTCATGTTAATATACATCATATATTTTTTATTAGTTTTATCATTCTCTTATTTTAGAAGTTACAGGTACACACATTTTACCACGTTTGAAGTGTCTCTCTCACAAACTGTTCAGTTTAGAAAAAAATGAGATTAGAAACTTCAATGTCATTTTCCAAGACCTATCCATTGATACCGTAACACGTAGTAGGGGTTTGATGAAAAAAAAAATTTAGTTTCAGTTCGCGGTTCACAGAATACATCTATTTACCAAGTTTCAACGGCATAGTTCTTATAGTTTCGGAGAAAAGTGGCTGTGACGTACGGACGGACAGACAGACAGACATGACAAATCTATAATCCATTTTTGCCATTCGGCAACGGAACCCTAAAAAAGTCGTCACGGAAGGACCAACAAATGTGAAACATCTATGTTATTACTAGACACACAACATTTCATGAAAATCGAGCCGTTTTGGACGATTTGATAACAAACACTGTGACACGAGATTAAATATTTTAGATTTTTAGTTCCTGTAGTTCCAAAGTTCACCGTTCGTGAAAGGCAGCAAAGTTGGGGCATCACGCTGACGTGGATTCTGTCTCAGCATACAAGTTGGTTTTACTGCTAAGACTAGCCAATAGATCTGCCGGAGTCGCGGGACTATTCGAAAGAGATACTGTGGCTCCGGAACACAAAGGGCAGTGAAGGAACATGGATGGGTTTTAGTCAGTAGAAGTCTGACACTCCCTCCCGCTACACCCAGAGCGGGAGAAGTCATTGGATGATGCCCATCCCATCCATCCATCCCGTCTTTTTTTTTTTAGGGATGAACCCATCCCTAAAAAAAAAAAGACGAGCCAATAGAAGTTTCACAAAAAAAAATTATGCTGTCAAATTCAATAATTCTGGTCTACTTATAGAGATCATTTCCTAGAAACAAACAGTTTTACCCACTTGTTTATAAAATTAGCTTAGAATGCCGAGGAAGTACTTACTCTGGAAAGTCTGAAGAGCTTCTTAGGTTACAGCGTACAATTCAATTGACCTATAACGTATTCTGCGGTCACTTCAATTGACCTATAACGTTCACCAATTCTGCGGTCACCAATTTGTCTAACAAGCGAGGTGAATATGGAAATTGCCTGTTCATTGAGAGGTCGATGTCCGGATGGGGGTCGCCCATTTATGACATCTTATGTTATAGAGGCCGCAAAAGCTGCAAGAAATTTTTCCCTACTGATATTTTAAATAGTTGAAAGCGCTTGTTTGTGCCAGGCACAGTCGTCAGCTATCCGAAACTGACAAATTTTCCCAATCAAATTTGAACCCAATCTCTAAGCGATAAAGTTGAAAATCAAAAAAAGCAATTTGACAGATTGTTATAGCTTGATGTGCTGGCTGTACCACTAGTGATACTGATCCGAATACGAAATTATTTCACTATTAGAAACTAAAGCCTGCAGTCAGTGAGTGTCACAGGATAATTTTAATCCCGAATAAAACCCACCTCTTTTAATTAGCTGAAGCCGTTGCAAAAAGTTGTAAAAAATGTAATCTAAAGTGACCTCGGAAGTCACTCGGTGACTCGGAGTTTCTTTATATGATCCAATAGGAAATGAAGATATCCGCAGGAGAATCAGGGTTACAGACATACTCTGAAAAATCGCAAAACTTAAGTGTCAACAAGCAGTACACATTGCTCGCAGAACAGATGATGGTTCGAAGAGACTGAAAGACGCGAACTTAGGCTAAGAACTCACGACGCGATTTACGCCCGCGCCTCTACAGAAGCTGCGGGCCTGCAACCGCGGCGGTCGCGGGTGAAAATCGCTCCGTGAGTTCTTCGCCTTAGTGACTTGCTAAAGGTCGCAGGAATCAGCTGGATTCGAGACGAACCGGTCAATGTGGAGACAATTTTTGAAGTGAAAACTTGTTTAGGACACGTGACCTGATCAAAAATTTGTAAGACAGATGATTCAAAAATGCACAACGTTTATGTTCAAGTTTTGACTTCTGCCGGCATGTCCGGAGCGCAGCCCGTTTTTTTTTTGTTCATGTGAAATCAACATACATAATTATGACTGCCATTCAGGACTGATCGGGAGGGGTTTCACTTTCTTAGTAAAGTGCATCCGTGTTCCTTCAAATGCCCTTTGCGTTGAAAGGCTATGGTAACTCTATCGATTCAATTTCCCAATCCTGGTAGATATGTGGCGACACTTGGGGGGATTTGTCCAGCAGTGGACTGCTGGGCATACCTTCCGAAAGACGTTGACATCTTTTTGTTAAAATGATGATCAATACAATCTCAAAAACTTTCAAAACATTCGCACCCATTTATGCATAACAGCTATAATTACAAACTAAACCAATAGCGGTTAACCGAAATATTCTCCGTTTCGTGAATTTCAAATTGACAGATTATGCAAATTAAAGGTCCTTACCCATACATTGTTTAAGTTTAATGATGGACCCTATATTTTAATGATATGCCCCATAATTCATAGGGTTAGATAAGAAACTTGGAATGGTCTTACGCGTCGTTGGAAGACGGTGAGATTGGGGTCACAGAAGATCTATGAAGGTACGTACGCAGCCATGTACAGCATGTCTACATACATAGGTATTGTTCTTATACAGGATGAGTTTTTCACAGGCGTCAGTTGGCAGTTCACAGGTCACTGTTTACTTTTATAACAGCCATAAATAATGACATATTTAGATCGTCTTTTAATAATAAATAAATAATATTATATAAAAATTTATTTAAAAAATACCACGTTATACCACACAATTATAGAATTGGCCCTCTTAGCAGGTGTCCGGCCAATTCTAAAAAAAAATTGTTATTTCTGTCGAACTGTGAAATTATGTGAAAAATAATACTTTTTGGTGAAACATGAATATGTACAAAGGTTTCATTGTATTTATCAACAGGCTGGAAACAATATTTTTTGTTTGGATTCCAACACTGGTTATAATCCACAAAACATGCGTTTCTTCAAATACATTCTTAATTTTTTTCATTCAAATCGTTCCGTGCTCTTTTTTGTGCTGTTGATAGGCACGTTACGTTTGACCACTACCTCACCTGATGATAAGCGATGTGGTCTATAACGGAGCACGCTTGCCTAGAAGCAACCTATCCACTCTTGACTTAAAGGGGAGCCTATAAGGGGAGATTCTTTTCCACTGTAAAATCAACTATAGTTTACGTCAGATAAACATGGAATAAAGTACATTGACCCACATACATTTATTGACTTTGTTAAGATCAAAATCAGAAATAATGACATAAATCTGTCCCGAATCGATTTCTATCGTGAACCTTTACGTTCTCTAGTAATGAAAAACAGTTCTTAATCTATTGTTCTAGTATCTATGAAGAGATATTAGGGAAAGGTTAATGTACTTTATTCCACGTTTATCTGGCGTAAACCATCATATAATAAGATAAGATAAGATAAGATAACATCATCGTATCAACCGAACGACGCCCACTGCTGGATATAGGTATATACCTACTACTGTGTATAATAGGCATACATGCCAGAACTAATTTGAGTCAAGTTGACTACCCAGTCATAGTCATCGTCATCTGCCTAGCCTTTTCCCAACTACATTGGGGTCGGCTTCCAGTCAAACTGGATTCAGCTGAATACCAGTATTTTACGCAGTTAAAGAAATCCCCGTTTAAAACTCATCCTGTACACTATCAATGTACTTACGTACCGAGGAACGGCTTAGTCGAGAGAAGGTACTTGCACGGAAGGGTAGGATTTTCTAAATCAGTAGCGTCGTTTAGAAACGAGGGAATTGCCTTAGAAAACAAGTCTTGAATGTGAAAGGTTTTTTTCTAGTCGCAGGTGACTGTTGAGAAAATATTGAGTGTGTGTGTTTTCTCTGAACACTGGTAAAAACGATGTTTTGAAATATTACGTAGATAATTTAGGCTGATTTGTGTAGGGTTTTTATTAGGTCTTAAACAGCCTACCTTGTTATAATAACAAGTTTTTGTCCGCAGCTTCATTATCGTTCAATAAACTTCTAACCAGCTCCAGGTTCCATCATCTGTCATCATCATCATCACAACGACCGGTCCTGTGCGTCTCGCATCCATCGGTTACCCGCCATCTTCACCAGCTAGTCTATTCTGTAAAAAACCATTTCGATATCGACTTCACCTGAGTGACTAAGCTTACAAAGTGAACTTTATTTCCCACATAATAAGGTCTTATATTTATACGAATATGAAACTCCCTTCGGATTCCGCTGTCGAGACACGAAAATTTTGTTACAGAATAGCACTGCTGGTCATCGGTCCACCGTGTGGGAGGCTTTCCAACGTTACGTCTTCCGTTACGCGGTAGCCACACCAGAACTATTCAGCCCCATTGACCATCTGTTCGGGCTATGTTGGTAACCTTGGTTCTCTTGCGGATATCATCATTCCTGATTCGATCATGCAAGGAAATTCCAAGCATTGCTCGATCATCTGTACCTACCTATAAATTCATCAAAAGAAACCAACCACTACAAAAAACTTTTTACAAAAAAATACAACCGACTTCCAAAAAAAAAAACAGTAAAAAACTAACTTTAATTTCGGAAGTCGGTGTTTTTGTTAGTTTCTTCGTATTTTGACACCGACTTCCAAAATTAAAGTTAGTTTTTTACTTTGTAGTGTTTTTTTTTTATTTGGAAGTCGGTTGTATTTTTTTGTAAAAAGATTTTATTTTTCACTTTTTAGTGGTACCCCACACCTAACAACACCACTGTAAAATCGCAGAAAAGCAAAATACGCAATTTCGATTACTTGGATGACATAAAACCATCATCCAAGTAGACGAATTCCAGCTATTTCGATTTAAAATCCAAACTTCGTAACCAATTTTGATAAAAATTAAATGGGACCAATCTGCAAGTATATCCTTTCAGATAAAACAAGAATTTTTAAAATCGGTTCATAAATTGTCGGAGTTATGAGGTAACAAACATAAAAAAAAACATACAACCGAATTGAGAACCTCCTCCTTTTTGGGGAGTCGGTTAAAAAATACAAAATTGTTGATTGAACCGAAAGATTCTATAGTGGCGTCTACTGGAAGACGCAGTGTAGGAAAGAATCTGACAAGGAATAGGTACTGATCATCAAATAACGGCCGGTAGACTACTGGATATTCAAAGTCTAGGTTCGGGCTATGAGGTGACACCTGGGATTGGTTCTATACGGCAGTGGAATTCTTTCGGCTGAAACAATGATGATAAATATAACATTTGGGGGCCGAGTCACCCGCGTCCGTAGGAGAATACCCTTCAGCGAATCCCTACACGTGGTCCCCGGATGGTGCTAAACAGGTGACACTAACCGCCTCCGTGGTCTAGTGGTTAAACCACCTGATTCAGACCCAGAGGTCCCGGGTTCGATTCCCAGCGGGGGCAAATTTTTTGCTCGGTTTGGTTGGTGGTAGGACTTGTTCTAAGTCCGCCTAGCAAGCTACCACCATCGTGTCTAAGTCTGTCGCCATAGCAACAATGTTAATAGCATTGTTGTGTTCCGGCAGTTAGAGGTATGATAGCTAGTTCCTCTGTGTAAGAGGATTTCGGGTGAAACTCGCTTCCATCTTCGGCCTAATCATCACATTCCATCAGGTGAGATTTGTGCCAAGAGTTTACCCGTTTTGCATAAAAAAACCTTGGCTACCTTTCCATACCTAGACGAAGAAATATTAATCAATGGAATTGCATAAAATGTCAGTTACTGACATAAACATACAGTGACAGTGATTCTACTTATTGGTTAATATTTCTCAGTTTCTCCGCTCCGCTGCCTCGCTCTGCGTCAATGAAAAGTTAGCCTAAGTGCTGAACTGCCGCTAATCAGTCTGTTATAGTATTTTTGAGTTGCGACCGAAAAACCAAAGAATTAAGTAAGGAGACTAATGCTCTTTTAGAAAAAAAAAAAGTTTTCTCGCAAATTAATTAAACTCAGCCATTTTCGTTCCTTAGGCGTGTTAATTAGTTCTCTAGGCTTAATTTACATCAGATCTTTTGATATTTTACGCCTGTTTTGTATTACTTAGTTATCTTTGTGTAACAAAACATTGTTTCTTTGTTTGGCGTGGGAGCCTAAAAGACAATAATTATTTGTACGAGAAGTCTAAGACATTCTTGTATTTTAATGTGGACTTTATCATTCTAATACTGGTAGCAAAATGTTCTATACTTATTCGTTTGCCATGTTTGAATAACCGGGTAGGTAACCGTAGACAATTCGTAGTCATTACCATTTTTCATAGACATCATTCATGAACCCGGCATCAACGAAAAGAGGCCGTTTCATATAGTCTGTGAATAGTTTCTATGAAACGGCCTCTTTTTGTAGGAGCTTGTGGCTAAATAATGTCAGTCGATGTAAAAGTCGTACGGGTCGATCTTCAAGGTTAAGCAACGCTTGCCAAGGTTGGTCTGTGGATGGTTGACCATCAAAACATACCGAGTTTCCTCCGTGCTTCGGAAAGCACGTTAAACCGTTGTTCCCACCTGTTATTTGTAGAGTTTTGGCAGTCGTTACGGATTGTCCGAAGCCAGTTAATCTGACTCTAGTCTTGCCAAGAAGTATCGTGTTTCCCAGTCAATGGGTAGTGGAGGTCTGGTTGGCAGCCGCTCCATGTAAAATGCTGGTATTCAGCTGAATCTGGTTTGACTGGAAGCCGACCCCAATATAGTTGAGAAAAGGTTAGGCAGATGATGATGAGAAGCTAATATATAAAGCTGCAAAATAGATGGTTGGTGTGGCCGAAAAGTTCTGAAATGGAGACCGCGGACCGGAAGACGCACCGTTGGAAGATCTAGCACAAGGTGGAACGATGCCCTGGTGAGGGTCGCAGCTAGCTGAAGGATGATAGACGCACAGGACCGGTTGTTAAGGCGAGACTTGGAGAAGGCCTACAGCATTGAACTGAACTTTCAGCTGAGATGATGATAATGATAAAGATTTGTTTTGAAACACATTTGAAAAACAATTATGAAAAACTACTAAACCTAACTATATACATATGAATATACAAAAACAAGATCGTCGAAGAATCCCTCCGCATCGCTGTCATCTGAAAACGTGCCCAGAAGACTGGCAGCATTGCCACCAATTGCCACGTTGAATGGCAATGATAATTCGTTGAGCAAAGAACGAGCCAGCTCTCTGGTCATGAAAAGTGTCGATTAGTCGACGAGATATGTCCTTAAAAAGGAAACGCGCACTCGGACCCTATGACCCAAGCGTTTTGACCCTAAACGGCTCAAAACTGTAATTATCAATAAGGTATTTTCGCCACTTGAGGGCTTCAGCAGCAGCAGCGGCAGCGCCAACACAGCCCGCCATATTTGGAACAAAGAGACTTAAAACAAATATTAGGTTTTAAATCTCTTTATTAAAAACCTGACTATAAATTTTGATTATTAACAATTTTCATCAAACAAAAAAATCCGTTAAATTTTGACATACTGGCATATAGATACCATTATGATGCTAACAAAGTGTAACATTCATAAAACGACTAGAAATTAAACCAGACTTACCAAAAATCCTGACTCACTACATCCTCATAATGCTTTGCTTGTGAACCAAACTACTGCCATTTTATCTAACTTCGGTAAATGTCCATTTTCTAATCTTAAGGCCGATCGTGGCTTAACTAAGATAAGGCCAAGCTTGGCTAACCTTAGCTATAATTAAACTAAGGTCACCTGGCTTACTGGAAGTTACCCAAAGGTCTAAATTGTTAGTTAAACTAAAAGACCCTGTTACCAGTTTGATGGACTTGACTTAATGATTTGCCTTTGGAACTACTATAAATAGAAATGGTGATTTCTCTTTCAGGAACTTTGAGCTCTTAATTAATAATGCTTTACGGTGATGAGAGGAACATTTTTCAAATTTTGAGGAGCATTTGCACCACGCAGTCGCACATTGCTCTAATTTATCAACATTTTGTCGCTAAGATGAAATTAAAGTACAAGAATTGACCGTATCGAACTTTTTACTCATAGAAGATCAGCTAGTTACCTACGCAATAAAAAATCCGCATTAGAACAAAAAACAAACAGTTTTGAACATGCGTAAGCCATTCCTCTAACAGCTCGTTCCCCACTTGTCGGCTGTCGGTCGTCGATTTGGCTAAAGCGGTGACAACCGATTAAAATCCGGGCCCGACAAGTAGAATCGGGCTGTATCATAAACAAATGAATGTCGCCATAACCTTTCCAGGGAGTGAGCGACCAAAACAAAACTTTTTAAGAAATAATATGAAAGAAAAGTGCGCGAATGACAGCGCGACGGTTGACAGAGGTGCATGAAGGCATGAAGGAAACGGAAACATTTTGCGCTGATCTCAAATAACGTGGATAAGCTGATGATAAAGTTTTTAACGACCCAAAAGTTTAAGCAGTTTTAAATATAACTCCATCCTTTCTGATACATCTAGTGTAGTAGTACCAAGTATTGATTTCTTACAACCCTAACCTTTTTAAAGTTAGAGTAAACAGGCTCCTTCTGTGTACGTTCGCTTCACCGTAGTTGTCTCTGTCATATCTGACCTAAACAAGAGTCAAGAGCAAACCCATCAATCCCAATAAACAAATAAAAAAAAAACAGTAACCGAATTATAGAGGCAACAAAAACTTTTTTTTTTGTCCTGTGCAAATTCCAAGTAAACATTATTAGGTATTTTCTTTCTTCCTCCAAGTGCAATCCCAATATTTTCGCCATCGCCAAGTCATAAATCGGAACCAAACATAACCTCATTATAAAATCTACCACAGAAGAATATTGCAATTAGCACTGTAAAACCGGGTGACCACGCCTGTGTATGTGTGTGTGAGGCTTACTAAGTAATCAGGTTTCAGGAAAATTCCGTTCCCAATATCCTAGATATGTGTACACTTTAATCTCTTCAGTACCCAATTAAATTCGGATTTGGAGTACAGATCAATTTTGTTGAAAGCCGAAAAAATTCTCATCATTATAATATCTGTGGGATCTAGCCGTGCCCCCGGCCTCTCGTACTATTGTATGCAAGAAGAATATAGAAAACATACCCGATTTTTTTTTTTTTGTTTTTTTAAAAGGATCAGCTATAGCATGGTAAGATCACGCTTTATTTGTATGTAATTTGGGTTAAGAACTTTCAATGGAAAAGTTGACTGGTTTCGTTTAAGTTTGACAAATACTTTCTTCAAATCAAAGAAATCAGGGGACATCCGAATAGACATTGAGCTCCGCTTCCAGTCTAAGAGTCTCAACCAATGCAGCCGGAATTCATCAAAGAGCAGAAACATTTCCATGAAATAATACTCGATCACCAAGGAAAGTGAGTCTCAATAATGCACTGTACACACTACAAAATAATGCACATTTACGAGAAATTGGGACGTATTCAATCGAATGTAGGCACATTATAATGGCAGCAGCAGCACGGCTACGGGTAGCCACCAGCGCGCTAACTACGCGCCACCCACTTTTTTTTTTTTTTAGGTAATCCAATGACTCCTCCCGCTCTGGGTGTAGCGGGAGGGAGTGTCAGACTTCTACTGACTAAAAACCATCCATGTTCCTTCATTGCCCTTTGTGTTCCGGAGCCACGGTGTCTCTTGCGAATAATCCCGCGACTCCGGCAGGCGTCGGCCCTTTCGGGCCCCTCTGTGTGCTGACTCTCTTTGAGGCGCGCGTGGAACACTAACGCGCCGTCGACACGGCGAGCCACCCATAGCTCGCCGTCCACAGGCCCCACCAGGTGTTGTTTTGCTGGCGACTCAGGCATTCTGGCAGACGGGGCGCTGTAAGCACGAGGTCGACTCGTCTTCAATAAGCTGACTGACATTATGCAATAATTATATTTTCCGACACATGATTTAATGCTCTAACTTGAATGACAAGTAAATTGCCGTGCTGCTGCTGCACCGTTAAAATGTGCCATGAACTTTATATTAATAAATACGGTTAGTTAAGGATAGACTGCGGTCATTGGGCTTTAGTAATTTCTAAATAGCAAGCTTAACAAACAAATCATTGATAGAGGTTATAGCTTAAATCTATGAAATACAGTGCTTATCATGTGTGGTTTGGACATGCTAGTTAATGCCCTTTGTAACTGTAGTGCAATTTGAACAATATAAGCTTTCTGTTGGCTAATCAGTTTGGAAAGGTGAAATATCTTCATTTCAACGACAAACACAGTAATAAAAAATTAGCGAATAACAAAAACTATTTTGGATCACTAATTTTTAGAATATAGTTCGACAGAATATTCTTTACAAGTGACCAGTCCCAGCTTTACAATTATTAGAGAAAAAACTTTATCGTTTAATGTCTCTTTGTTCTAGTGGAAACCGTATCAAAATCTGTGGCGTACTTATATTATAAGAAGTAAGCGAAAAAACATCCAAAAAGAGATTACTGGAACACAAAAAGAAAAACGTTTTTTTTTTTAAGTAAAACCTGGAATCGCTTATCCCATTTCAGTTCTATGGCAGAGTTGCGTAGCGGGCATAGTCTAATGGACCTGAAAAATGCAAGAAACCAGCTGTAAAAGACTACGGGAGTGAAATTGCAGGCAAAAAGCTAGACTTTTACGTAAGTCGCATTCCTCTCAAGGACCATAAGGCTCGATTGGGGCCAGTTTTTTTACTATTGTTCTTTTAATTTGCGGGTACTTTGACGCCATTGTCAAAGGTTTAAATCACCGGGTGACTAATTTCAAATATAAGCCCAAAAACCATACCGTTTTATATGTGCTCCTGTAATCTTTAGGTAAAGACCATAGGCTCAGTAGTTTTGTTTATGTATTTTCGTTACGCGTCCATGTTTGGCTCACAAAAGTTTATACCAATAAATATTATATATTTTTTTATTTATTTCATCTTACATTTATCATTACAGCCTAGTCCAATGCGATAAATGCGCTTATCATAACTTATTCTAACATCTATAACTAATTACAAATAATGCATTCCTTGTGAACTCACCCAGAGTACAACAAAATAGGTCCGTCTCACTAGCAATCAGGTTGAGCGTGCGGATTGCGCGCGTCAGCGGCGCCTCCCTTAGAAGGTTGGTACGACTGCGTGGCTCCACCAGCAAGCGCGGTCGCCGTCGTCGCCACACGTACCTATCAGGGACACATAAGTTCACTTGCCCTAAAATAGTTGCATTGTGCAAGTTTCCTCTCAAAATTTTGTAGATATGTGAGGTGAGTGCTAAATCCCTCCTAACCCTTAACTCGTTGTATCCCACCATACCTAAAATAAATAAGGTGGGATACATAGTCGGATAAAATGGATAGACACCATAATACCTCATATGTAAATATCTTATAAATTTATTTTGTACTCTGTGTATATGTACAGTTATTTCCAATTTCAATTTAAGTCCATAAGAGTCGGAGATTAGGCTGTGGAAGATGGACAGACTGATAACCGAGTGATCCTAAGGGTTCCGTTTTGCCATAAAGACATTTCTAAAAAGATCCACTTCTCGTGTTTATCCATTAATCTAACCTCGAAATGAAAAGTCAAACAGTCTCAAAGTACATAAAATTAAACATCACAGACCATTATTTTGAATTTTAATCAGCACTCTTACAACTCAGAAAGCTCCACTAATTAGCAACAACGGAACCAAAAAGAAAAATAACCAAAAGCTTTTGAGATAAAAAAAGTAAATTTTTTTTAATCCAGCCTGGATCCTTTGCGCTCATTAACTTTGTGCCTCCCTTAGGGTGCTTTTCCACAAAAGACGTGCGAAGCAGCTTGGCGGTGCGCGAGGTCAACATCAACCAATGGGATCAATGAATTTTGGGAGAGAGATGTGTACAAGACAGAAACGAGTCCGTGAGATATATGCTAAGAACGCGGGCGAACATCGTTCCTACGCACAGTTGAATAAAGTCCTTTATGCAACCTCGCCTAACTCAGCAACCCGCCGTTGTACAGCTTCGCTAGGTATACTCGTATCGCTCAAATTCCTCTCACAGCTCAGGTGGAAAAAAAATATAAACATTTTGACAGCACCGCTTCATATCCTCGCACCGCCTAGCTCCGTCGCACATCTGTGGTGTAAAAGCACCTTTAACAAGGAAAATGATTGTCACCGTAATAAAGATCAGACGTCGATTTTTGTGAAAATGAAACAAAGTGTGCCACCATTTTTTTTATTTTTTTTGTAATTTTTGCGAGACTACAATTTTGCAGCGAACAGGTAGATGAGAACAAAAAACGATGCTTTGACAATGATATAGAGGTGTTACTTTTAGAATTTTTGTCCTGAAACAGTGTCTGGAATTTATAAAGGAATTTTAGTTTTCATAGTAGCGAAATTTTGCTATCTGTTCTCAAAGTTGTATCCCTGAACGCTTTCGACACCTGACTTTGAGAAAATAACAAAGGAGAAATTTCATGTGTAAGAGAACCTAAGTTTGACTTAGCTACGCTAGAAATGGGGTCATTCTTTTGCACCAAATGGGTGCCTGGAAACAACTGTGTTTTGAGATAATTATGAGTGCCAATTCTACTAATTTATTTGCACATTCGCATCGCATTCGTATCTCAATCGCAATCTGTCAAAAATGTATAAAAATTAAGGCTTTTTTGACATTTTGAAATTGACATTCGAATGCGAAAGTTGTTTAAAAATAAGTAGAATAATAATTGGCCTTCAAATCTCGGTTCTACGGCATCTAAATGTTGGTTGTATTTCCCGGATTCCTATCATATAAATAACATTAAATTAGTAATATATTTGGTTTACATTTGAAAGATGTTTAGACAATTTGTTATTTATATATTTTTCTTTGACATTTTAAATTAAATAATTTTGTAGACAATTCTTAATTTAATTATTTGCAAGTTGATAATATGTAGACAAGTCTGGATTTTTTTTTAATAGTTTTTTTTACTATTGATAGTCACGCGTTTGACCACTATCTCACGTGCTGGTAGTACTATCTCAAGTGATGATGTGGTCGAAGATGGAATACGCTTTCTTAGAAGTAACCTATTCACTCTTGACTTAAAGACTCCCAGGTTGTAGCTATCAGGAAACACAGACTGGCAAGGAATTCCACTTCTGCCGTACGCACAATTAATGTGTTCCCAAAATGTTTTCTGCATGTGGGTGGGATGTCCACCATCCAACATGTCCCGGGGGCGCATGAGAAGGATCTATTGTTGCCATTGATAATATTCCTGTTAGGACACACCTAATCTGAATAGCATTTGTATTTAATTAATATCGGGAATTAAATTAACATGCTAAATTCACTTGTATGGCTGTTTTGTTTAGCCTCGTGAAATGGTGCTTAACGTAGTACCACTAAACCTGTCTATTACTTTTGTCGTAAAAGTTGTTTTAATCTATACAAATATAACATTCGAGGATCTGTATTTTTGCTGCGCTTTCACACCTACATAAACCACTGAACTTATTATGAAACTAGCTGACCCGCGCAACTTCGTCTGCGTCACATTTTCCATTACTGTTCTGCTCCTATTTGTCTTAGCGTGACAATATATAACCTTCCTCAATAAATGGGCTATCTAACACTGAAATATTTTTTGAAATCGGACCAGCACTTCCTGAGATTAGGGCGTTCAACCAAACAAACAAACTCTTCTGCTTTATAATATTATATATTATAAATATAGATTTGGTATAGACATAGATAGGAAGATCTCATCCCCATACCAGGTAAATAGGGTACTTTTTACCCGAGAGTGTGTTCCAATGTGATACCTACATTCTGACTATCACGCGAGTGGAGTACCGGGCAGAAAATAGTAACAAATCATAAAGCAATTAGGTAGAACATTGTAGTTAAATAAAATAAAGTAAGTACCGTTTCATTAGCATAAGAGCCAATTGAAACAAAACCACTCATTTTAAAATTAAGAACGTTATCAAAAGAAGATTTTCATAAACTATCATTTGAAAGCACGATTGAAACGCCAAGTAGAACATTATTAACTCATCGCAAACGTTTTCCATTTGCAAAAAGAACGAGCTTTTTCTGAGTTAATTTTTCATACATGGAATTGGATAATATTTGTATTTAAAGCTACCTACTTTATGCACGACGTTTAGAAAGTTTATAAACTAAAATTGGACACTTTTCATACACGTAAAACAGTTGCCTTTGCTCATATTTACCAGACTGCCAAGGGCGGGTTATGTTTTTCGCGCGTATTTTGTATGTACGTTTGTTTCGTTATTTATAACCTTGTATCTTCCTAACGGCTGGATGGATGGATTTTGACGCTTGAAATTTCATTAGATTTGGCTCAAAAGCCCAAGTGTCCTTAGATTACGTTTAATAATAAAAAAAATATAGAGGCTTGGCGCTAATTTGCAGTTGTTTTTTTTTATTTGTTTAATCTTTGCATTTGTTTCTATAACTGTTCAGCCAACTAACAAAAATACAGGATGTTCAAGAGTGCGTGATGTGTTTAACTGTGTTGTTGAGTATCTGATATCCATTTAGGACAAATTATCAAAACAAAAAAGAAACACTTTAAAAATAAAACAATAACAAAAACGACTAATTAGTTCCGAGGAAATGACTTTTCTAGCAATCTGATGCAGTAAGTGACATTAAATCTGTGGTTAAACTAAGGTTAATGCCAAAAGCCAGAAACTATAAGAAATCGTTACAGGTTTTGGCTTTTGTTTCTGCACTATTATACTGAACAAAAAAAACGGGTTGCACTCCGGGAGTGCCGACAGAAGTGAAAACTTGAACATTAACGTTGTGCATTTTTTAATCATCCGTCTATAAGGAATTTTCGATCAGACCAAGGAAAGTGCTCAATGCTGCTAAAGAAGTTTTCACATAAAAAAAGAAATTGGTTTTTCATTCGCATTTTTTTCTAGATGTTTCTAAGATACCTAACATCACTGTAAACTTTGACCACGCACTTCCGGAACGCGCTGTGAAATAAAATAAGTCCAGCCCACTTACTTTTAAAATATTTAAACTACTCCTAAGACTAAGAATCTACGTTTCTTTTCCCTCCTCACCCATTTCCCTCCAACTCTAAGAATATTAAATGTAGCACTCAAAAGGCCCCTAAATAGTCGCCCAGTCGAGTATTCAATGGGCAGCCTTATTCGCTTCAGGGGCGAGCTTTTAAGACGATATTTCGTAAAGTGCTCCGCGTGCACCTGGTGGAACTTAATGACTCTCTACTAGGGATGCATTTTGTTAACAGTAAAAGATCCACTATTTGGTATAGGAGACTTTGTAGCAACTGCTACTGGATTCTAACAAATAACGACGCACTGTCGTTAGTTTTAAGGCTTTTTTCTCACCCACCACAACCACAACACGTGGGCGAGCACTAATACGTATGAAAATACATGTGGTACATCCCACCCATACGCAAAAATGTTTTGGGAAGACATTCATAGTGCGTACAGCAAAGGAGTGGAATTCCCTGCCGGAGTCTGTGTTTCTTGATAGCTACAACCTGGGAGTCTTTAAGTCAAGAGTGAATAGGATGATTCTAGGTAAGCGTGCTCCATCTGAGACCTCATGATCGCTTACCATCAGGTGAGATAGTGGTCAAACGCGTGCCTGTCAAATGTAAAAAAAAAAATTGATAAATTCACACAGACCACATTTTGGTACGTGGGAAGCAAGCCTTATAGTCCAGTCAATTTAGACATTCGAAGGTACCTACATAAAGTCCCAACAAGCTGAAAATCAGTAAAATTGTTCAAAACATAATTATAAATAATATTTAAAAGTTCCCCATCATTCCCGTGTATGGAAAAAAAAAATTCCAAGTCAAAGGTCAAGAAAATGAGTTTTTCGCGATTTTCAGCAAAACGGTAAGATTTATCATAAAAGTACCTTAGACAAAAATGATAGATCATAAAATTACCTATAAAAAATGCACAATAATTTTATACCTACGAACCACCGTTTCTGAGATACAACGATTCAAAAATTTATAAAATTTGTTATCGTCATAATATTATTAATATTATTATGCACACATTTCCACGCCTCCTATGAGGTAGCGTAGTTAACGTGCAAAAAATTGTGTTCAAAAAAGGTGGGAGTAAAGTTTGAACTGGCTCTAATGTATTGTTGACCAACTTCCAACCCCAGTCTGTAGGGTCTAGCTGATAACCAAGCCACACTTGAACTTCATAGGAGGCGTGGAAACGTGTGCATATTATGACGATAACAACTTTTATAACTTTTTGAATCGTTATATCTCAGAAACGGTGGCTCGTAGAAAATAAGTATAGATGCATTTAGTATAGATAGCTTTATTATCTACAATTTTTGTCTAAGGTACTTTTATGCTAAAACTTACCGTTTTGCTGAAAATCGCGAGAATCTCATTTTCTTGACCTTTGACTTTGAATAAAAATTTTTCATACACGGGAATGATGGGGAACTTTTAAATATTATTTATAATTATGTTTTGAACAATTTTACTGATTTTCAGCTTGTTGGGACTTTATGTACCTTCACTCTCATTTTTTGGTCTAGATTGACCGGACTATTAATGGTTACTGCTACTTGTTTCCTTATTCACGATTGCAATCTTCTTAAGATAAACACTTCTTTAGAAACTTTTTGAGATAAAAGCTGACTTTTAAGCGGCTTTTATAAAAGCAAAAGAGTCTAAGTTCGATTGCAGTTTTTTTGCAAGTTTGGTAATTCAGTTAACCAATATATAGAAACCGATTTGAAAAATTGTTTTACTTGCCGATTGGTCCTATTTTTACCAAATCCCAGTTCTATGATGGGATCCAAATATTTTAGATTTGTTTTTTTTTAGGTAGTTAGTAAAACGTTTATTGACTCCTTCTGCTCTGGGTGAAGAAGATGAGAGTGTGAGACTCTTACTGACTAAAACCCATCCGTGTTCCTATTAATACCCTTTGCGTTCCAGAGCTTCGGTGACTCTTTCGAACAAATTCCGCAAAAAATATGTTTTTTCTTTAATGACCAGTCGAATATTTTCTTCTATCATTAAAATTATTGCTTTTGAATAATAGTAGGTAGCTATTTGGGATAAATTGTTTTTGAGATAACCTTTGTTATTTATTTCGATGTTATTTTTATTATTGGTTAAAACCTGTGACGTCGTAAAACCCAGTCTTTACAGCTAAGTTAATGTATTTGTACTCAAAGGACTAGTCAATTCTTTCACTCTTCTGTAAGGTAACAATTTCAGAGTTGTGCAAATAAAATTGTAAAAAAATCACTTCAACTTGTATAACACTAAAGTTGTAAATAAATAGCTTAACTGATTCTCAGAATCACTTTAAACTTAAAACAACAATAGTTTCCATAAAACCGCAAAAAGTTTATTTTGATAATATCAAATTATTTAACACTCCCTTTATAAACTTTCTCCATCCGTTCGATTTCATACTAGCAAAACTTCCACGGTAGAACACAAAACTTTAGATGTAAAATAAATTAAAAAACAACTGTAAAGTCATTTATTTAAAGTCTAAACTACAACTGTTCAGGCTTAATTGGCGCCTACAGCTTTAGTTTGAGCATTGTTAGGACTAGTTTGGTTAAATAGTGACTAGGGAATCCATGTTACAACGAAATTGGGGCAAAGTACGTAGTCTAACTTGAATAGAATAATAGTTTTGACTTATTTAATGAAACGATGATGTATCTAAGACACCGGTACTAAACATAGTGCTTAGTTAAAGAGAACTTTTGAAGAATATGGAACAGGATGGATAGTCCCGCAAACCCCCATTGAAAAGGAAGTATGGCGTATTGTGTCTGATCAGTAACTGTCTTATGGTAGTTGGCGCGAGAACTATGATTCTGCCTTGTAGGTTTTCATTATTTTATTAAAATGAAAGAAACTGCTAAATCAATCAAAAATTCCCCAAAATACAGATGCATGATAAATTGTTTAAGTTAGGCTTGCTCTTCCAGGAATGTACTGTAATTGCCTGGACATAAACTGGGGTTGTCATCGGTGTGTCTCTAATAAAATTACAACGAAAATTCTACAAATAAAGTTGATCTTATCAAAACGTGGAAAGTATTTGTTTGTTGTGCAAAGTCATACCTCGCGGCGATGTCGGCGCCATCACTTAATTAGCTGCCTGAAGTCTCGTTACACTTAGATTATACCAACTAATCTAATCACGAGGAATTTTGTTATTGCTTGCAAGTGGAGGTTTCTTGGCGATATCTTTATGAAGTTTCATCAGACGTTTTAGCTATGAGTAGGACAGTAAAAACATTTTTCATTACTCATACTCGGAAAGTGCGCTTGGAGTTGCCTTTGCAGCCTTAGGGAGAATCTTTTTCAACTGACAGCCGTCAAATCATAAAAAAAAAAAAAAAAAAAATTATGGCTAAATAGCTGGCCGTTCACACAAAAAAAAAATTTGGGAAAGCGGCAATCCGATCTTCATTTATTGGCTTTGTTCACACTTTCGTATAGCAGAGCTTTGTATTAACACGATGTGTTCATCAGATTCAGATTCGAGATTTTATTTTTCCTTTCCTTTTATTCTTAATTATTACTAGCTGACCCGCGCAACTTCGTCTGCGTCACATTTTCCATTACTGCTCCGCTCCTATTTGTCTCAGCGTGATTATATATATATATATATATATATATATATATATTTACATCTTGAAGGACATGTTGCGTCCTATATGGCGTTATTTACCGATGATGCTGCGTCCGACTGACTTTGTGCGTCCGGAATACGGACGCAAGATTGACCGACCCTCATTTTTAGCCCAAGGGTCCCTTATCATCCTTAGAATGCATGGGCGAAAAATTGGCATGGACGTAATTTCATCACTACAATGCCTTTTAGCGTATAATATAGTTCCGCCATCGTCCGACTGAAATTTGGAGGGCGCTAGTGTTCAGCGTATAATTTACCACGTATACTTTGAGTTCAGTTCACTGATCTTATCGTGTCCATTGAATATCGTACTTAATTTGTAAAGTTTTTATCATTTTTTCGTGACAACAATCTTGCGTCTCTTAAATATCCTTAAACGGGCACTAGGTACGGTGTCTGAGGGGCCTATTCGGGGTTCACGAGGGACGCATAGCGCGGGGCGCGGGGCGGCGGGCTTCAGCGCGCTCGCGTGCCGATTTGCCGAAGTTTGTAAAGAAACAGACATGTGCCGGCCGTGATGTAAGCTTGTCACCAAAGTGAAATTTTAAATTGAAAGAGAAGTTGCAGATGGAGTTTACATTTCTTTTAAGTATATATCTAAAATAAGAATGACAACATTGTGTTGATAAAAACCCTACTAATTTCTTTTGATTTAAAATATAAAAAATACATGTTCCATTGTAATGAAGACTGATTGATGTTCATAATTCAGTTTATTTTGTTATTACGCAAGGCAGAGCAAATTTATGTTTATTATTATGTCAATGTTAAATTGCATTGATTTGTTGATGGAAAAGTTTTAATGATTAAATACACATTTTTTGTAAAATTTAAAATAAAACATGAAATGTATAAAACATTTAATGTTTTATTTTTATTAATTATAAATTACGATATTATGCCTTTTATTCCGTATGTTCACCTACATAAATATGACTACTATTAAATTATTCGTATCATGAAACTTCCTCTTTCTATATTTGAACCTACATGTTCACACCAGCCTGTGTACCTGTGTGTGTGTGTTACCTGTTTCTACATACTTAACAAGATCGCGCCATAAAAGTAAAAAATATATATTTATACTATGTTGTAAATAACTTTTTTACTTGAACAAAAACTGGAAATTCCAAGTAATGTTTTTAATTTTTTTTCTTAATCATCATATTATCGTTTTTTTATTAATAAAAGATATTTATTGATTTGCAAAAAAAAAATTCCCGCCACTTGTTATTTTATAAACAAATTGATTAAATTATGTATCAGTATTTTTAAAAAGTTTTTTTCTTTTACAACTTTATTACATTACAAAATATTATGATTTATTTAAAAAACATGTTTCTTTAATAACAATTTTTTCATATTTTTATTGTTTAAATAATTAGTTAAGAAATTTCTTGTATAAAAATACGATAATATGATGATTAAGAAAAAAAAAATAACAACATTACTTGGATTTTTCAGTTTTTGTTCGTTTTTTTTTTTTTTCTAATCTTTAGTCTGCAATCGGCTATCAAGCCATAATCAGATGTATTCCACTATTGTAAGCTTTGCAGGCGACATTCCAATAAATGGCACCATATAAATTAATTATTGTCTTTCAGGTTCTTTGGTCCAGGTCCAGTATGTTTTTTTTTTTTTTTAATATTTATAGGCGTACGTTTGACCGCTATCTCACCTGATGTTAAGCGATGATGCGGTCTAAGGTGGAGCACGCTTGCCTAGAAGTAACCTATTCACTCTTGACTTAAAGACTCCCAGGTTGTAGCTATCAGGAAACACAGACTCAGGCAGGGAATTCCACTCCTTAGCTGTACGCACAATGAATGTATTCCCAAAACGTTTTGTGCGTATAGGTGGGATGTCCACCATGTACCGGTGGTACATCGCCGTACGTCTTGTGGTCCGATGGTGGAACGGGCTTGGCGGAATTAAGTTATGCAATTCCGTCGCACACTCCCCAAAATGTAAACGATAGGAAACCGACAGGCCAGCAACTCGGCGTCGATGCTCAAGACTTTGGAGCTTCGATTCATTCATTCGTGCCATCTTTTTAGGCGTTTGATGTTTTCCTGTGACTGTAATAAGTTCTTTGCCAGTTCATTTGTGTGTTTGCTCAGTCTTTCTTTGTATCTCTTGCTGATATTGCTGACTTCTTCCTTAACAGTAGGTATCTCCAGGTATTCATGTCTCGGTATTTCTCACAAACCAGTGCGCGCTTGAGATAGTTCTCAAGGCGATGTTTTGGAATCTCTGGAGGATCTCTATGTTAGAGTTGCTCGCAGAACCCCACAGTTCTATTCCATAGGTCCAAATGGGCTTTATGATGGCTTATACCAAGAGCTTGTTACTAAGAGACAGAGTGGATTGTCGTCCAAGCAACCAGTTTAGCGATTGAAATTGCAAGTTCGCTTCTTTCCTCTAGGCTTTTATGTGTTTACTCTAGGTCAGTCTTCTATCCAGGTGTAGGCCAAGATATTTTACGCTGTCGTGATTTGGCAGGGCCTTGTTATCCATAAAAACAGGTGGACATGCGCCTCTTCTCAGTGAGAATGAATGTTATTTGTGTTGATTTGGTTACACTAGCTTTTATTCTCCACTTCCGAAGCCAAGAATCAACTTTATCGATCTGTGCTTGCAGCTTCGAAGATGCGTTGTTCGGGTCTTTGTCGCTCGCAAGGCATGCCGTGTCATCTGCGTAGGTGGCCGTTACCACACCTTCTGTTTCAGGCAGGTCTGCCGTATATATAGAATATAGCACGGGGGGCCAAGAACTGATCCTTGGGGCACAGAGGCAGTGATCAAGTACAGGTTCGAGTATTCCTCTCCGCATTTGACTTGAAATTTCCTTTGGTGTAAATAGGATTTCAGGATCATGAAGAATGAGTTAGGCAGAAGTGTTTTCAGCTTGTACAGCAGTCCCTTGTGCCACACCATGTCAAAAGCTTGCTGTATGTCTATGAATGCTGCTGAGCAATACTCCTTTCTCTCAAGTGTTTGCCTTATTACGTGAACAACCCTATGCACTTGTTCGACTGTTGCGTGTTTCTCCCGAAAACCAAACTGGTGATCCGGTGTGATCCTGCTCTCATCGAGTATGGGTTTGAGTCTTCGCAGAAGAGTCTTTTCAAACACCTTAGACAGTATGGGGAGAAGGCTTATGGGTCTATATGAGCTAGGATCTGCCTGCGGTTTCCCCGGCTTTGGGATCATACATATTTGAGATATTTTCCACAATTTCGGGTAGTAATGTATTCTAAATACTGCATTAAAAATCATTGTTAGGAAGACAATGACTTTTTTGGGCAACTGTTTAAGTACTTCAGCCGTTAAGGTCAAAAGCTTTTTTGTTTTGCAAATGTTGGATCGTGCGTGCTACTTCCTTCGGAGTAACCAGTTTGATTGGTGCAGATAGTTGCTGGTCGCTGTTGATAATTTTATCAACCTCAGTTTCAAAGTTTTGTTCAAGTAAAAAAATTATTATAATCAATGTATAAATATTTTTGTAACTTTGATGGCGCGATCTTGTTAAGTATATATGTAAGAAAGGCTCTACGAAACTATTTTTTTTTACGACCATTATTTAAACATTTTTTTTTTCACTTACAATTAAGACGGTTTTCGAGAAAATTTTGTTAGTTAACAATTGTTTAACTTGTTGAAAAATTAACTTTAAGTTAAATTTCCAACGGGAATAAATTATTTATAGTGTTCAGAACACACCATATTTTTTTCAAATTTAAAAAAAAATATTAAATACTCTAAATAAATTGATTAATATACCGTACTCGCTTTTGACGCCACGCGTGCAACCTAAAAATGTCGCGCGCAAACCTATTTTCAGCATTAAATTAATGTTACAAATCATGGAGATAGAGTTCCGGGAGTTAGGAGTTTTTTATTGGAAATTTCCTCTTCTTTCAGAATCTTTTATTTGAAATTTCTTAAATATTAATATTTTATGAAATATTGGCAAAAATCGAAATGCCATTTTTCTTTTCATCTTTAATATTGTTTATAACTTTTGGCACATTTTTCTAGGCGTCATTCCGGATCCAATGAGCTATCGCACATAATTTTAAAGAGCAGTATCTCTATTTTGTATCATTTTCAACTTGTCGACTAGACTATTACCTGTTTACACCAAACTTACCTGTCACTCGTCAAAAATGATTATATTGCTTTTTAAGATTTTGTAGACCACCAAAGAGAAAATACCTACGCTATACATAGGTATTGTCACTTTTGTATGCTAACTATTAATTATTTATTATCTGTGCCTGGAGTCAGTATTAGCCCTTATATAGGTGGAAGCCTCTTGGCTGATAAGCTGGATACAATAATTCAAAAACAGTATTCGGAACCAACCTGAATTCAATAGTAGATGGATGTAATTTAGTTATTATAATCATTATGATATGCAGAGCATTATACGGAATTGATTTAAACATACAGTTGGACGGAGGCGATAATGTGCATGCAGTGTTTTGAACGTATACGGAGGATATTCAGTGTGCAAGAAAGATTTAAGAGTGAACGGACGCACAAATTCAGCTAGAAATATTTAATTTGAATATCACCATTTAACGTTTAAATGAAATTTGACGTCGACTACTGATATGATACTGATTAAAACATCTTACATACGCATTGAAAACATTAAAAATTTCACTACATTCAGTGGACGCCGCAGGGTGGTAGTTTGTAAAGACGCAAGAAGTCCTTCGCGATTTATATATATATATACGCCTATAACCTTCCTCAATAAATGGGCTATCTAACACTGAAAGATTTTTTCAAATCGGACCAGTAGTTCCTGAGATTAACGCGTTCAACCAAACAAACAAACTCTTCTGCTTTATAATATTAGTATAGATTGCATAATATACAAAATCTACGTTCAGTTACGTATCCTGATCTCTCTCTCGAATTAAGAATATAATTATGAAGAGGGTACCTAATGCAGGGCACTGTATCATCTCTATCGGTTGAAATGCCGACCAGCCCAGGTACCTAATCTCCTGGTACAAACTAATCTTGAATCAAAATCAACAAAACCAACTATCGAACGAATGGTGCTGAATCAAGTGGATTCTTAATTTCGTCCAGAACAGTCCAAAAAGAAACACATTTTCTCCGATTTTTACTGACAATATTGCTGATCGTAGACCACTGATAAATTTTAATATAGTTTGTTTTAAGATTTTATAATATCAAAAAAGTTTTACTGGGTTCATAGAATCGATTTATTATAGAGTAGCTCGTGGCTAAAGCCGCACGGGCCGATCTTCAAGGCTAAACTATAATAGACGAACGCATCGATCTTCAAGGTTAAGCAACGCTTGCGAAGGTTGGTCTGTGGGTGGGTGACCATCTTGACATACCGAGTTTCCTTCGTGCCTCAGAAAGCACGTTAAGCCTTTGGTCCCGGCTGTCATTTGTAGATCTTTGGCAGTCGTTACGGATAGTCAAAAGCCAGTAAAATCTGACTGAAATCTTGCATTGAATGAGTTGTGGAGGTCTGCTAGGCAGCCGCGCCACGTAAAATACCGGTATTCAGCTGAATTCGGTTTGTCTGGAAGCCGAGCCAATATAGTAAGGAAAAGGCTAGGTTGTTATAATGGTCACCCATTCACAGACCGACCTCGGCAAGCGTTGCTTAACCTTGAAGATCGACGTGTTCGGCTGATATAGTTTAGCCACATTGAAACATAATACCAAATATTCATCTCTTCTGTTAGTAAAACAGTTTACTTATGGATACAGGTAACTCCGGACTCCGGAGGAGACTCTCCTCTCCTCCCAGTAAATCGAAAAACAATCTAGTAATTCAATCAAGTCCATACTTCTATAGCTAATAATTTCAACATTATACGTCTTCAAGTTAAACAACATAAAACATGGGGCTGACCTTATGCTACTGCGGAGAATCTTAACACCGCGATTCAGAAAAACGCGTCATAAGTACAACGCCATCTATCGATCTACAACGTAACTGAACTGTCTTTATGCTCATAACTACTCATAAGTTCAAACTTAGAAGCTTACACGTTACGATAAATAATGATAATATAATAACATATTATAATTATAAACATTATGAGTTTAATTAAAAAATAACTCAAAAATACATTGTTTCGGGGTCTTTTCACACATTTCTTATTAAAAAAATTCTCAATAGATGGCATTGCAAGTATCTGAAGTCTCAATGAAAACAACCTATTTTAGCGCTCGATGAAGTTTCTTCGTAAACTTTAAAATTCGATATCTTTTGATTTTGTGGGTCGATTTTGATGAAATAAACACTAAATGTTGCTCCGATTATCACTTAATATTTCGAAGTACCTAAATTTTGAATCCAATCAGTGGTTTATGCGTGATGCTCCTCCAAACGCACAGACATACAGACGCACAGACATACAGACGCACAGACAAACAGACAAACAGAAAAGAATTTCAAAAACTGCTTTTTTGTGTTCTATGTCATTTTTCTGACATTTCTATGTATTTTTTATGCGAAAATATTCAATGTACAGACACGGCAACTCTACGATTTTATTATATGTATAGATAAGTAGGCAATGAATTGTGTAATACTATCCTACAAAAATTATAAATATTAAAAATTTTGGAGATATTAGTTTTTAGTATTACATTGTTATAATTTAATATTGGTTTATTTTAATCTTCTAATATATAAAAATCTCGTGTCAAGGTGTTCGTTATCATACTCCTCCGAAACGTTAGACCAATTTTAATAAAAAAAATGTTTCTATACAAACATTCAGTTTTATTATAATAATTTGTTTTCAATGTTTATGAATATTAATTGTGGTTTGTTATACAATATATAACTGATTTAATTAATGACAGTATGATGATGATAATGACATTTATTTGAACCTTATTCAGTTATTAACAAGTTAAAACTAACAAACATTTGGATCTGCGTTGTCTGAAACAAATGATAAATGATTTAATTAAATATAAAACATGAAAGAATAAAACAAAATTATAAAATAAATTGTTCTAATAAAAATAATTATACCAACAACAAATGTGGCTGGATGGAGAGGGAGATGAAGGTCAAAGAAAATATCCAGGATGGATTTTGTGAGGAGCGATATGAAAGAAAAGGGAGTTAGTGATAGTTTGACGGCTGATAGGGCAGAGTGAAAGAAAAAATCGTGTTGCGCCGACCCCAAGTAACATTGGATAAGGGCAGGAAGATGATTATGATGAAGATGATGATCCAAACATTACACATCCCTGAAAACTAGATCCTCATAGTGTAAGTTTCTCAACACAGCGAAATTAGCAGGCACTTACATATATACAAATATCTAAATCCGGATCACCTATATGCTTATCCTCGGTACCACAATACGGCTGATAATGCCGTACTATGAAAACCTCATTGCGAAGCACCACGTATCACGTTTTGCATACATTGTCGATGCGACGCATGAACGGGGTACGCAGTGCCCAGAATAACTGATACCTGTTTTTTACTAAATAAAATATTAGCACTTTGTATACAAAGCTTTCTTTCAGCACGTAGTTTTTTTTTATACAAAACGGGGAACTCTTGGCCCAAATCTCACCTGATGGAAAGTGATGATTAAGCCGAAGATGGAAGCGAGCTTTACCCGGAATCCTCTTACACAGAGGAACTGGCTATCAGACCTCTAACTGCCAGAACACAACAATGCTGTTAACATTGTTGTTATGGCGACAGACTTAGACAAGATGGTGGTAGCTTGCCAGGCGGACTTAGAACAAGTCCTACCACCAACAAAACCGAGCAAAAAATTTGCCCCGGCTGGGATTCGAACCCGGGACCTCTGGGTCTGAATCAGGTGGTGTAACCACTAGACCACGGAGGTGGTTAGTGTCACCTGTTTAGCACCATCCGGGGACCACGTGTAGGGATTCGCTGAAGGGTATTCTCCTACGGGCGCGGGTGACTCGGCCCCCAAAAGTAGTTATTGTGTTTGAAAAAAAAAGAAGCTGCAACAAAAAATAAACTCAGCAGCTTCCAGCGACTCGACTAAATAAGTCCAACTCAAATAATCATAATGAGGTAAAAGTGACTATGCACAATTATTATTAACTGTTAATATTTTTTGTGGGTGTTATAGTCCTCTACCCATTTGCATGTTAGATCTACAAACCTCAAGCTTCTTAGTTTTCTTGGTGAGATCTAAAAGAGTAGTAGTACTACTGTAAACATTAAATAATTCTCCTATGGCTTTTACGAACTAAATCTCCATATTCATTCTCTAGATATAAGCCTGTATCTATAATTAAGAATAATTAAGTTTGAACTATAACTATAGTTTAAAAATTGTCTGGTAATTACCAATTAAAAGGCTAGCCTTTTAGCCTTTTAATTGGTAATTTGGTCACACTATATCCTAAGACTGGTGTCAGATTTTCTGGCTTCTGGTCCGTAACGACTGACTTTTTTGACTTTCATCAAAGCACATCAAGCCGCGAAGCATTAAAGAATATCAGTATGTTAAAATGACCACCCATCCACAGACCAACCTCGGCAAGCGCCGGTTAACCTTAAAAATCGATCGCTTAATATTTAGCTTGTCGCTCTCAAACTCAACATATTCGGTAAGATAAGCGATAACTGCTTTGAAGATAACGATGTTCATCTGAGAGATACGTATACTGCGAGCGAGCGATATCTTGATCGCCTAAGTAGCCAGAAATAATCAGTACCAAGAATTTCGGATCAGATCACGAAGCTGCCTCTAATCTTAATCTCATCAGTGTATATATGTATATATACCTATATATATATACAGGGTGTAAGTGTATCAGTTTGAGGAGGGCTGTCCCTTACACCTGTTTTATATATATACATATTTTATATCAAACCATGATAGAATATTGTTCTTCCGTGTGTCTTGATTTTAGGTACTGGAAAACCATGACTTCATAATTTTTTACTAAACATAAAATCAAACCAGTCGCGAGAAAAAATCTGTGTTTTTTAAACAACTTAAATTGTAATATTGGAGCACACATTTTCTTAATGTCCCTCTCAAGCATTTTCGAACACAAACGAACTTTGTTCCTTCTTTTTAATTTAATTGTATTTAGCTAAAACAGTATTACCAATTCTATATACTTACAGTGATTGAGAGCGTCCGGTCTGCACCAAGTGCAAAGCACCACTGTTAAAAACCCGACGACTGACAAAACCCATTTTCCGAGGGATATGAATAAAAATAGTTGTACTGTACCTACTTAGAGGAACCAAAACACAAATGTATTAAGTAAGTCATAACTTTTATCATACATCTGTAAACTGATCATTATGTGATAAAAAAAAAATGTCAGAAGTAGGTATATAAAGCTAGAAAAAAACACTGAATGAAGTGGTGCTATCATTCACACTTCATTAAAACCACAATAATATGATAACGATCATTAACTTACTTCAACACTATGTTAGGCGCCAGATAAACTAACAATAAAGCATTATGTAGTGATTTTCTACCTCTGTTATAAAGTCGTCTAAAAAGCTCTCGCAATACCAAAACAGCCCAATAACGAAAACACACCAAATCTCAAACGACTAAACCAAAATACATGGCCAACGGGAAACACCGTTCGTGAACCTACAAAATGTTTGGTCCACATTTACTGAAGCGAGCTAGTGTATTTCGCGCCGCTATTTTTGTTAAGGCTCCCGAGGCTATTTGCTAACTAGCGTGGAAAGCCCTACCATCATATCCGAAATATAGAACGCCTTTTAGATGGGGCGTTCTGACGACTTCTTTGGATTTATCTTGGCCTTGATGCTGTTATCATCAGCCTAGTCTTTTCCCAACTATAATATAATATCGTTTATTTATAAAATAGGACACATTTACAATCAAATATATTACAATTTTTTTAAAGAACACAGTTGCTTACTATATTGGGGTCGGCTTCCGGTCAAACCAGATCCAGCTGAATACCCGTATTTTACGTGGAGCGGCTGCCTACCAGACCTCTATAACCCATGAACTGGGTAACACGGTACTCCTTGGTAAGACTGGTGTCAGATTTTCTGGCCTCTGACTATCCGTAACGACTGCCAACGATATCCAAATGACAGCCGGGGCCAACAGCTTAACATGCTTTCCGAGGCACACAGGAAACTCGGTATGTTTAGATGGTCACCCATCCACAGACCAACCTCGGAGAACGACCTGTGCGGCTGTTATTATTTAGCCACGAGCTCCTTCCGTGATGCTGATGGTGCTCCTGCCTTGATGCTGTTATGTGGGGTTAAAACCTCTCAACACCCGGTGGCACGCCCGCGTGCCATAAACTGTTTCAACCGTTAAAACCCGATGGCACGCCGGCGTGCCATGGCGAAACATGCGGTTTTAAGAATATTGAGCTTGAATGTGGTAGATTTTTTTTTAGCTATACGTTTAAAGCAAGATTATAGTTTAGGGTAAGTGATTATGTCTACCTTAGCTTGACAAAAATTAAAAATGACAATAGTGAAGTTGAACTTCATTATTGTAATTTTTTATTTTTTCAAGTAAACGAAGAAGAATCAATACTATTTAATTTAATAATACAAATCTGAAAGTAAATTTGTTTTTCTGTGTTATCATTCTTCACAACATGACAGCTGAATGGATGTGGTTTCAATATAATTTTGGTGTTTATGAAGCTAAGTGTTCACGCAATTCAAAACTGGTTTTCTCGAAATCGCAAAGTTGGCTTGGTATTGTTTCAATTTTGATATTTGAGGAGAATGTCTAAACACGTTAATAATATCGTCAATACAAATATAGTAACGTTACGTAAAATTTCACCATAGCTACATTACTCTTTTTCACACATAATATGTATTTGAATGAGATCCAATTTTCAAATTTTTTATGATATAAATTGTGAATTTCCCATAAAATTAAACCAAAATACTATGGGGTTGTTGTTTTTCACATTCAAAATTCACTTACGTTGAAGTTACTATACGTCAATTTTTTAGTTGGTTGACGTAAACACGAAACGTATGACTAAACTAAGTCTATCCAAGCAGTCGACGATTTCTTTAAAAAAATAGGTAAACAAAAGTCAAATGAACAATTTCCACTGCTGCAAAGACCTCCCCAAGCACCACAACGACTGTTCCTGACCCACCCGCATTTAGGAAATTCCCAAGAGACGTATTACCGCCCACAAATATTGTTTTAAACAAAGTTACAACACCAGCTTTCCCTTATGAACGAATAAAACTTTAACAATATAAATATTATAAATACCTAATAAGCAAACACACATTATTTAAATCTCTAAAGTATACGAATAAAATTTGTACTCACAAACCGGCTTTCCTACGTTTCTTGGCGAAGTTAAAAAATGCAGATCCTAAAAAAATAAACCAAAAAGTTTCGAAGCAATTTTTTGCCTCGGCGGATAAAGAAAAAGAATGATCTGCGTATATTGCTGGGGACAGGCGAAAAGTTTTTGCTTTGATGTAACCACGGTGCTAGAGAAAGTCGTTTTGGCAATTGCTTTAAAGTAATATGGATGGAACGATAAATGACGACAGAGGATGCTGGTATTGGGTTTACTTAACACACGACAAAGGCACGACACGTAAGACACGCGAAAGGTTAAGATTTAATTAAACACTAGGATTGCAATTAGATTATTTTATTTATCAAAAGATATGAACTCATCATGAGGGGTGAGTTCTTATCCTCCACCTGACTTTCTCATTACCAGCCCATGTTTTAGGAATATACAATGTAAAATTCAGTTTTTTTTTTTTTGTAATCTATGTAATGTGCAATGGTAACGTAAACTTTCACGGCTTTTACTAAACCCTACGGAAAAAATATTTTTAAACCTTGTGTACTATCAAAGTTTCCACCAAACCACAGTCATGTTTTGACCAATCCCAGAAATAGTAGCAAACTCTCCCTAGAGCACAACCAATATTTACAATGTGGACTAATTTTAAACTTGGACACTTCCAACATACGGTCGCTTGTGTAAAATATTTTTCCTCGAATATAGACGATACTCGGGCACCCGGGTAGGTGAAGTGGGGTAACTTGGAAATAAAACCGACGGTACCGCCGTGTTACCGAAGTTGGGGATTTAACGCTCGCTGCGACACCGGCCTGGGGTCTGGTGTGAGGTTTGAGCGGTTAGGCGTTTGGATATTGCCTTAAATGCTGATTCAATTTAGTCGGCTTTCCCCTAGGTAAGTGTTGATGAATCTGGCGTGGGCCTTAAAACGTAAACGGCGGAAGTAATCTTTCATGACCAGAATTATTCGAAGAATTTTTAGCTTGATGTGAATAAGATAACGGCCTCTCAATAATAGGCTAGTTTCCATCATCCATAAATTGCAAAACTATTTAGTCCATCAGTTAGAGTATTGAAAAGTAATGGACGCGTATTTCTTGTTTTTGTACATCAATGAATATTGACAATGATAAAACACATCAAAACTCGAGAGTCGGGGGCTCGTGACGTCACAACCTGCTAAAAATTATACCACGGCGTTACGTATTGAGAATTTTAAAAGTGTCGTAACTTCGTCAATTTTGGTTCCCGTAACAAAAGAAAAAATACGGGAACAATATTTTTTGATAATCTAACTGACGGACTTATTAGATTATTTCAGGACACAAGCCCCTTCAGTGTTTATCCAAATCGTCAAATCACATTTAACTATAATATTGTAATTGAAAAACCACAATTTTAGCATTTACAAAAAATACCACTGCCTCACTCACATAGGGATATCTATACGTGCTAAATCCCTATCCAAAACCAAAGAGCAAATGACAACTAAACCTAACTGCAATAGCCCTAAAAATCTTCATGTCCTTGACCTACAAACGAGATTAATCTTTTAAAAACCCAGACCCGCTATCACCTGTGACATAGACCATACTCAGTGCTCTACTTTCAGAGGGATCTCGCGATGACAACGTTCTACGGGTCTTGTGCCACTCTACCGCTATCTTCACATATACGATACGACAGAAATCAGTTTACTTTTCTCAATTCTTTCGATGGAATTAGCTTTTTAATACTAGGGAAAGCGATAGTTTTTTAGTTCTAGTCTGGCACTACTTTGCAGTCGACATACTTTAAAAGAACTTGAATTTAGAGAGGTCTTGGTAATTTCTAGTTATCCTAATATTATCCGTTTCTGATGAGTAATGGACAACGCACAGTCGAAACTATTGTCGTAGAATGCTGGAATTTGGCATGTACGTTCCTTGGGAAGTATAAAGGAGCACTAAGAAAGGTTTTTCCGAAATTCCTACAGGAACGTGAAAAAAATACATATCATACGAAGTCGCGGGTGAAAGCTATTTTGTCATTATTATGTTTCAGTTCTTAATGAGGCTAATTTTAACAGTGACTTAAGGACAACGCATAGCCGAAACTACTGGTCGTAGAAAACTAAGACTTGGCATGTACGTTCCTTGGGGAGAGTACAAGAGCACTAGGAATCAATACCGAAATTCCTATGGGAACGGGAAAAATAGGGATATACTTATATTAAGTCGCGGGCAAAAGCTAGTCTATACTAATATTATAAAGAGGTAACATTATTTTGTAAGTTTGTATGTAGGGGGTAATCTCAGGAACTACCGGTCCGATTTGAAAAATTCTTTCTCTTCTTCTTCTTTCTTTCTTTCTTTGAAGTTGGTAGAGGTTAGTATTAAATATTAACCTCTACCAACTGCTTAACGTGCCGTCCGAGGCACGGAGTAATTTCTTTAAATGATGTATGTACTATGGATGCATGTGTATGCACCAGTAAATGTCGGTCATCCCACCCACTTGCACAAACGTTTTGGGAACACATTAATTGTGCATACAGCTAAGGACTGGAATTCCCTGTCTGAGTCTGTGTTTTCTGATAGCTACAGCCTAGGAGTATTTAAGTCAAGAGTGAAAAGGTTACTTCTAGGCAAGCGTGCTCCACCTTCGACTGCATCATCGTCAGGTGAGATACTGGTCAAACATGTGTCTATCAGTAGTAACAAAAATTGTCATCCATCCACAGAGCGACCTGGGTAAGCGTTGCCCATGCAAGCGTTGCGTTAACCATGAAATTCGACCCTTGAAGCTGTTAATATTTAGCCACGAGCTCCTCAGTTATAACTTACATGAAACCTCTCTTGATATCCTACTATGATGGTAAAAGACTACCTAGAACCATGATTCATAATATTTTATTCAAGAAAACCTTTTTGCAGATCTAAAAACTTGGGTAATATCCTACGCTTGGGTAATTCCAGTATTATGTTATGTAAATTTTTCATGAGTCAAATTTTTGAGACGGTCGAGCGAGGTCTTCTTTCTCTAGTCTTTAGAAAACTGGCCAAGTAGGTACTAGTCGAGCTCGCGTGGGTTCCGAACGAATTAAATTTTTGTAATATAATTATTTAAATTTTTCTCTAATCTATTGATAAAGAATCTGCATTTTTTCACAAATTTAAGGCTCAGTTGGAATAAGGGAGGAATGGTAATTTTTCATCAAAATTCTTGAATAACTTCAAAACTATTTATTTTAAAATTAAAAATAATAAACCTTCAAAACAGGTCCATTCATTGGATATATGGTTTGATTTTTTTTATTTTCTGGAGTGATCGCCCTTAAGCTGACTCATTAGTGGAGTGCCTGGGGCGTTAAAAAGATACCACTTGGGATTTTGGTTACAGCGAATGAAATAAAAATATTCAGAATGGAATGTTTAACTAATAATACGTATAAAAAGTTACAACAATTATGCTTTACATTTGAAAACCAGCGGCCATGTGCGAGTCGGGCTCCATAAAAACGGCAAAAAAATCAAGTTTGTTGTATGGGAGCCCCCTTAAATATTTAGGGGGCGAGCGTATACACATGTCATCAGCTATATACAAACTCAAACCCCAGACTCAGAAAGGATTTCCCCAGACCTGGTACAAGCTGTCCAATAAATACCAATCATTTGAATTAATTTTCAAGTTAACGTTGTTACTGTAAACAAAATCTGAGCTAATTATTTAAGCGAACTTTGTAATAAACAGTATTTTATTCCATCCGTCAACTCTTAAATAGATCGAGATGACAACGGGCGCAAGTGTTGCTCGTCGAACATCGACGAGCTAGAATTGGGTCAGCAGTAACGCAGCCACAATAACCTATTTCCAACTACGATAGAACATGTCGACTGACAAGAAACCAATACGTTACTGTATTAGGAGGCTGTTCCTCTGATTGTGGTTTTGATTGTTATGTTAGAAGGTATTTGTGTGATCAATGAGAAAATACCTAAAGTCCAGTCGCGGAGCAGGAAGAATTTCGTACATTGACCTTTTTACCTACTGACAGTGGTCACAAACACTTTTGTGCATGAAATATTTGAAGGAGAAAGTATCGACTTAGAAAATAATTAAAATATTATTATCATATAAATTATGTATTTAGATTTTATATTATAAGTTATAAAAATCGAGTAACAATTACTAACACGGCAAAAATAAAATTCAAAAATCAGAATCCGATTCCTCTGTATCGGAGTTACTGCTTTCCGAAAACGTCTCGCCTGTCACATTTAATACAAAAGAATCAATAGTTTTATCTACATTATCATCTAGTTTCTAATTTCGATTACTTCTTTTTTTACGTGACATACACTTGCAAACAAGAAGAAACCTTACACTCTCAGGCAAAGGTTTACAATCCCTGAGGACGGCGGCCATTGCATCTGTGCGAGCGAGACTCATTCTATTTACGCGGGAGTGACAGAGACAGGTAATAACAGGTCAACGGACGAAATTCTTCCTGCTTTGCTGCCGGACTTTATACAGGGTTATTTGTAAAACACCGACAACCTCTCAGGACTCTGTTACTAACATCATAATCAACAACTTTTGTTCTATGACTCTTAAAAATTCATCATATTTTAGTTCATCAGGTTTTCATACAAAAATAATATAAATTAAATATTAAAATTGAGCGCACTAAATGTTACGAAGTCTATGGGAAGCAAAAGAAAGCTCTTTCTTTTCTTTTGCTTTTGCTTCGCATATACTTCGAAACCATGTATATATAACACTAGCTGATGACCGTCGCTTCGCTTGACAAAATTAAATTATGTACTAAAACCTTCCTCGAGAACCACTCTATTCATTGCTGAAAACAGCATGAAAAGCGTTGCTGTAGTTTTTGAGTTTCGCGAACAGACAGACAGACAAACGCGGTGAAGGACTTTGTTTTTTTTTCAAATCGGATCATAATTTGACGGAGTTATGAGGTAACAAACATAAAAAAATAAAAATAAAAAATACAACCGAATTGAAAACCTCCTCCTTTTTGGGAAGTCGGTAAAAAAACGGACACAAGACACGTGTCATTTTCTCGTGTATTCCGTATAATGTTAATAAAAATTTAAAGATTTGCAAAAAATACATTTAGGCTCAAGTTTGTTCACGTAAAAATACAGGGCCATTTCGCAAACGGTTTCAAAAATACATGAAAGCGATGTGAAATTCTCATGTGACTGAGTTTCCTTTGCTCATAATAGGACTGGGCTTCGAGAAAGTTCGATGTTAAACATAAAACGTCATCCCTAAAGGGTTGTTACACATAAGTGGTATAGGAGTAAGGGATCTGAGAGTAATACTTGGGTTTTTTAAGGAGTTATGTAGAGTTACAGAGCTGGAAATGATTTGTATGGTGTAAAATTGACATAGCAAAGATACGGAAAGGAGATCCCTCAGATCCCTCTGCATGCTCTTCAATATTTTAAATGATCCTTGTGCTCCTGATTATCTAAAGCAATATTTTAAAGTGTTGGGCAGTTCTCATAGTCTTAACCTCCGAGCGTCCAAAAACTTAATTCTTCATATTCCTCCTCACCGCACTGGGTTCTTGTCTAACTCCTACGCTATTTCCACCATTAAACTCTGGAATATGCTACCCCTTGACATCAAGAAGTCTGATTCAAAATTTTCTTTTAAGGTTAAACTCCGAAAACACTACTTAAAAGCCTGTCATTCGTAGTTTGGTCTCGTCATAATTATTGTAAGTTCTCTTGTAAGTCAGAAAAATATTATAAAACATCATATTTATTAGTTTATTATTTTAGCATAATATGTATATATGTATGTTATTAGTATATATGTTATTATATTATTTGTGTAATGTATTGTATTGAAAAGATTCAATTTAAATGTTTGTGTTTTTTATTGTTTGTTGTTGTACACCTACCACAATGTAGTCTTTTTAACCCAAAGGTTGACTGGTAGAGAATGCATTGTTGTATTAAGTCCGCCCATGTAACACTGTTGTACATAAAGTTTAAATAAATAAATAAATAAATAAATAAATACGGTGTTGGACGGTTGATCAAATAAGATGAAATAGTACATGGTTATCCTTGGTTTGATAGTAACATATTTAGTTCTGAGTAGCCAGGGCGTCAATAGATCGAGGGACTTTTTTGGGACTTAGGGACGTTTTCGTTACGAATAACAGGAAAGTAAAAATAAAACACGAATTAGCTAAAGAAAAATTCCATCGGTATCTGAATCTGATGAACTCATCGGCAAATACAAATCTCTGCTATGCGAAAGTATTGACACAACTTGTGAAAATAAATCACGGTCGGATTGCCGCTTCCCCGAGTATTTTGTTTTATTTTCTGTGATCAGGCAGCTATTCAGTCATTGAATAACATTTTCATCATTGTTTTTTTATGATTTGATGGCTGTCAGTTGAAAACGATTCTCCCTAAGGCTGTAAAGTAATACTTTCGACCCGCTCCTTCTCCGGCAACTTCAGGCATACTTTCCGAGTATGAGTAATTAAAAATACTTTTTTGTTTAAACTTTAAAATTATAAAATTTCAATGTTACAGAATTCAGACGATTTTAAAAATATAAACTTCTATAAAATAGAATTATTCAAAAAAATTCTTACTTCGGAGATAAGGGGGGGGGAGACCGATCAAAATTTATAAATTTTTTGACATTAGTCGAAATCCCTGTAGCCTAAAAAAAAGAAAAAAGGTTTGAGAATGTGCAAGTACTGCTCCTTCGTATGATAACCCACATGGTCCAGCAGCCCCAATTCAATGTTTGAAGAATCCTTTTTAGTAACAGTTGCAAAAAAAAAGTTTTTGTTATTTTTTTATTTGCAAAAAAGTTGAACAACCCTCATCTGAAACTATTCCAAATTTTAAGTTGATAGCATTAGCAGTTCTTGAGATATGCAGCTGTGACAGACTGACAGACTTAGTCACACCATAAGGTTTCCTTTTTGGTACGGAACCCTAAAAATGAGGTATCTAGATACAGGCTAACCTAATTTATCTTTCCCAAACAGTGAATCCAACTAAGGATCCTGTGCCCAATAATTGTTTCCGTGACTAACACAAAAAGGGAACTTAAATAAAATTCTATATCATAACAATAAGTATTGTATTTAATTTTCTTCCAGCAGCTTTATATCTTCAACTTCAAGCTTACTTGCGACAGGTTTTGCTACAACATAGGAAGACATTATTATTTCATATAATATTCTATAACATCTGAAGGATCAGGATGTGACATTTATTGTGTCCCACATTTTTACAAAGTATTAAGGCTTGTATATATTTTTTCAATATTAAACGTTAGAGCTTTGAAATTTAAGCTATTATTGGTTTGATGTGAATAAGTATAAACAAGTCTTAGTACTTAGTTCTTGGCTTGATATAACAACTCATTTTGTTAGTGAGAAAATAAGAGAGGTCTGGCAGCTCTAGCACCTTAGTCCTTTTGGTCTGTTTCTATTGGCCTAATTATTACCTCAAAATCCAAAAGCATTTTGGATTTTTTACAAGTCTCAGAAGTGTCTGTGATTTTAAAATGGTTTCAGTCGAATGTATTCATTATTTAGAACACAGAAAGTAATTTCATGTCTCTGTTGGTTTTTAGGCGATCGACGTATGGACGCATATCAATATCCTTTGTACGGAACCCTTGGAGGGCGAGTCCAACTCGCAGTGGCTTTTTATAGACTCGCGATTAACCACTATCTCACTTGATGATGAGCCATTATATGATCGACGATGGAACACGCTTGGCCTGAACTAACCTTTGCACTCTTGACTTGAATTCAGATTCCGAAGCTCATTTCTCTATTTAGCAATATGCACAATGAAAGTATTCCCAAAACGTTTTGCGTGTTAAATGGATTAATTGAACAACAATCCATGTTTCAGTCTTGCTTTCAGCCATTTTCACATCTCAAACACAATGTGTACACCACAAAAGTTATCAAACGCGTTCTGTAGTACAAAGCAAAGAGCCACGCCGAACACAACGTTGAACACAGTTGTACAAGCATGGAACAATAACGCTCGCTTCAGAGCGTAACAGTGAGGAAATACAAATGTAACATGAATGTTAAGAATAGTAGTGAATGGTTTTGGTTCGAAATAAAGGACCAGTTTATAAATTGGGTATTTTTTTTTTTAGGGATGGGAAATGATCCAATGACTCCTCGGAGCTCTGGGTGGAGCGGGAGGGAGTGTCAGACTTCTACTGACTAAAACCCATCCATGTTCCTTCACTGCCCTTTGTGTTCCGGAGCCACGGTATCTCTTTCGAATAGTCCCGCGACTCCGGCAGGCGTCGGCCCTTTCGGGCCCCTCTGTGTGCTGACTCTCTTTGAGGCGCGCGTGGAACACTAACGCGCCGTCGACGCGGCCTGTCGTCACTAGGCGGACGGACGGCGAGCCACCCATAGCTCGCCGTCCACAGGCCCGCGAAATTGGGTATTTGAGATAAAAAAACGTGTCAAAGCTTTTTTTTTAATGCCGATATTTGATAGGCAACTTGCACTATAATCCTGCTGATTAGTATAGTGTAAGGCCCGGTTATTGATTTGAGTATTTTTGCTAAGAGCATCTCAAATTTTATATGATTGCCAAAGTTTGACAGGCGTCAGGGTAAAGCAGAGTTTGACAAAAATAATCAACTTTAATTACTTAATCCAAAATGGGGTAAAAAAAGACAATAAGTTTAAAGTGCAAACAATTATTTTTGTAACAAGTAAAGCAATCAGGATACATATTATGGCCTATTCAAAAAACTCATAGTTATGCGTATTAAATTATAATATTTGATTAATAACTATTAAATAATAACGTATGATTTAATTTGATGATTACATTTTGAAATATACGAACTAGTGCAATAGTGTTTAAGTGTAAAAACACTTCGTGTTCGTGTCGCTGTTTTTTGACCCGATAAAAGAATTGCCAGCACATTACTAGCTTGTTAAATTCCCGAAAACAAAAACGAAAAATGCGATCCAATTACGTATGTTGATGGAAAAGCAATTAAGCATTAAATTTCCATGGAGGCCATCGAAGATTTTCATTAGCGACCAATTGACGTCGGTTCTCAATTAAAATGGAATTCTATAGTAATAGCGGTTACAGAGCAAATTATGTATGAGGATATGCCAATAAAGGGAGCCTTTCTTTGTTATTTCAAACTAGAAGTAAGCTGTCAGCCGTAAATCTGTCTTCTTTGCATCAGCCAATCCAAAGGTTGTCTGTAAGAGATTGCTTTGCGTTAAAACTGCCTATTGTTCACTTGCTATTATAAATGTTTGTCCTGGATTCCTACCCAGGACAAACATTCTCGATTCAACAATCTCGACATCTGTTACCGATTGCCTACCGACCAAATTCGGTCGTTAAGTCCTAAGGTAACCCGTACAGTCAAACTCGAACGCGACCCACACGGATCATATCATTGATTTTGATTGTTAATCGCATTCTGATTGACTGCGGATATGTCCATTTATGATTTTATAACACAAGGAGACTCCAAGTACCCTCTCTTACTCTGCTTAAATTCACTCAAAGGGCAATTATATCCCTTTAAATGAATTTGAAAATGTGGACCATTGATTTAGACTATGCAAGTCATAATTTTTCAAAACGAATTTTAACGCCTCTACCTTTATTTCGTGCTCTTTGTCCCCCATATTGGAAGTCCATTGGTTATCATTCGTTAATGCGTCCGAAACGCTAAATTATCGGATTTATCGGCGTAGCCGAGTGTTCATTAAAAATAATGCGCTGATTTATGTTTTTGAAGCGAATATTCGCGCTGTATTGGTTCTTGAACTTTGTAATTAATGAAATGTGGTTTTGTTGGCTTCGAATCGTTTTTCAGGCTGTTATTTACTGGAGCAAAGTTTGTACTTAATGAATACTTGAAATTGAAAGTTGGAATATTTGAATAAGTTTTATTTAGAGGCTCAACTGTTCGTTCTATATTTTTGTAAAGCTATAGTTGTTTTATTTTAGCTTGGCAATAGTGGTCTGTACTTGTTTTTTGATACATATAATTTAATATTATTCTTTAACCCTGACGCAATGCATAAAGCCTTCTTGTTTGGCTTAATGCATTTTTCTGTCACAAAATTATTTAAGAATGTCAAAAAAGTTAATGACCGGTATTGCCAGACTGAAACGTAATCTCTATAGTAGGTAGTTAAGATTTCCGAAATGGTAGGCAAATCTTACTATTATTGTTGGTGACAGAAGTAATTAATATCGTCGAGTAGGGACGTCTCGGGCTTATGTTTGAACCACAATGCAAACTTTTAACAAAACTAATTTAAAATATTTTATTAAATAATTGGATTTTTTTTCATAACAATTTACAGTATTTTGAACTTACATACATATACATGGTACATTTATATGGTGGTTATATGTTGGTGGTAGTTGTTTCAGAATCAATTCCATAAATCGTTAGTAAAAATGTAAAGTTATAAACTAGTGTTAGTTATATTTAATTTTTAATTATTTTCCCCCAGGATCGGTGTACCTCATGCAGCTTGCAGCTTGCATGAGGTACACCGATCCTGGGGGAATGTCTACTTGACTGCCTGCAGTCGCATCCACCCTCCCAAGATCGGAGATCCTCCCACCTATCAGCCAAAGTTCTAAGGATGGTGTTGGGGCTGGCGCAAATACTGCGCAACAGAGTTGCGCATCTCTTATGCAAATTGGCTGAAATACTGTCGATGTTTGCGTCGGCAAACATGCCGGACGCGCTACAAAAACGCGAAAGCCCCATCAACACCCGGAACGTGTTGTTATATTGAGTGCGCACTATATGCCCTCTGTGTAGAGTTCACCCACAGGCTGCACGTGTAAAAGGATTGACAGTAGGCTTTGAAAAGCGTCACCTTAACCTGTATAACGTACAAACCTGTGGGCCAACATCCCATATCGATATTAATAAAGAGTATTCTATACTATTCTATTCTACTTGTTAAATGTTGTCTAATCTGAATGTCAGCCAGGATTTGTGGATCATGCACGCATCAGTCATGTCACTGCTAAGTCCCGTCAACGTTTGGATTGTTCCTATGTGAATAACTGAGACATGCCGGTGGTACATTGACTGCCTTGTTGGGCCTGTGACCTATCAGTACTTATCTATACTAATATTGTAAATGGGAAAGTAACTATCAATCTGTCTGTCTGTCGTAACTTCTTAACAGATTTAGATGACACTTGGCACATGAGTAGACAATGTCAATCTCAATATGATAATGAACATATTAGCAGGAAGAAAGTAGGTATTAGTTCCAATTATGGGACATTTGTCGAGTTTCTCGCAGGCGATGCCGCTGAACGATGGTACGGTAGGCGCTATATAAATTTGCTATACAGTCCATTGACGTTCCCTAATATTATCTTCATGAGTACCCAAAAATGTAAAGAACCCCGATATAATATGTCGATTCAGGTCTGCTTTGTCTTAATTCCCGAATTTGCAAACTTATTTGGCGCCTACCAAAGTAAACTGCATTTTGACTTTATTGACTGGTGATTTGACGGTGTCGTGATTGGTGTTTTGATCGAAAACAAAATGAAATCTGCATCTTATAAAAAATAAAACACGATCGTTCCTTTTTCTAAATTAAAAACGTTTTCCTCTTTTTCTCATTCGAAACAAAACACAATCCAGCCAATAGAACGCGTTCTAAATCTGCAGCTAGCTTGTATTCCCAACAGAAATACAAAAGCAGGCGACTGAGCCAGGTTAATAGTGCTGCCATTAATTTCATTACGGTAACTGTGGAGTTGTGCCAAGGCGGTCCAAGTTATGGGATTCATTTACACCGTGGAGTAATATTTCGTAAACCAGTGGTGGTATTCGTGGCTAAATAACAGCTTTCAAACGGGACTATCGATGAAGTTAAGCTACGATTGACCATTCATAACAAAACGAGACTCTTAACAAAACATTACAAAACTTGGTATGCCTTCGTAACTGTCAATTCATCTCTTATATTCACGACAGTAATACCAATTCATAAGTGAGGTCGTATCATAGCTTTCTTTTAGTTAAAAATTAAGTTTCTTCATCAATGAGTGATATTATCAGTTTTAACTCTTCTTCAATATTAATTCAGCATTTATTATTTTCTCTACAAATTTTAAATAAAAATTATTACTACCCACCTCAAACTTCCACAGTCCTAGCCAAAAATACATATTCAGAACTGACCTACATACCGCTACGGTTCTGTGTGAGCCACGGCCCCAGGTAAAGGGGTGGCTAAGCAAACCGGCTTATCGCGAGCGGCTGACAAGCGTGGATTTATGTGCTAACTTTATCTTTTCCGTTACGCTCGCCTTGAAGGCCGGTGGCACTGGAGTTCGTTTGGTTTGTCGTTTGATCTTTGCTAAGTTGGTTAGCTTGAAATTTGAAATTAGTTTCCATACTTCGAAAGTAATCATCGTCAAGTCTAGATATAAATATTTCAAATTGAGCGTAGAGAAAATACAAGAGAAGAAACGAAAATCTCAACCGCTACATGGTAGCTTTATTTGATGAAAATTTATTAATTTTTTGGATAAAATAATCTTTCAGTCACTTTAATATTCTTTGCATGGCGAAATAAGCCTGCCTCGAGAAAATAAAAATACGGAATGAAATATCTTTGATATTCTAATCTAGCAACTGAGAACGCTAAATCATATTTTATAATTTTAGGTTTATCTAGGATTAGTCTGTAAATTGACTGTTTGAAACTTAAAATGACTTCAACTTCAAATGCTAAATTTAAAAATCGCTGGTAAGTCTTCAAAATGCAATTTATTATTGCTACACAATATAAATTAACTTAAAGTGATGACCTAATTCCTTTCCTATATCCTTTACAAACTTTGGACGATTCAAAGTACCTAAGTAAGCCCTATTTCATCATTAACGCTTTCTCATTTACTTGCTATTTGATTCCTTTAAAGATTTGTACAAAATTATTGAGATATACAACTTCTTAGCATAATTAAAATTCTTCTGAATTGAAATCTTCCTTTGACTTGTGCTACGTTGTATTATTCTAAATATTTGTACCGTTACACGAGTATTTTGAAAGGCAAAGAAGGCCGAAATAGGATCATTTTGATTAATTCCGTCTTTGTTTGGACAAAAATTTACCAAATCTTTCTTTGTTGTTGTTCTTGTGGTCGCAAATATTTTAACTGGGCATTTATATTTTTTCACAAATTACTGATGAAATATGATAATAAGTGATTGTGTAAAATACCAAAATTTCCCTCTAGTGACATTACCAACTTATTCCAAAATAAATTAATGAACTTCACAAACGGATATTTTTAATAATTTATATATGCATTATTGTTCGGTTCTCTGCCTTTTAGCCGAAAACTATTTGCCAATTTTCACCAACTAAAGTTTCGCAGAATTTTATTTCGTCGAATAATCATTTACCGACTTATCATATCATTTTGTTTCATTCACCAACCTCACAGTTACCAACACTACGCTTGGTCTGCTTTCCATATTGACACTTTTTATAATACCAACTTTCAAGCAGCAGAATGTTTTAGTTTATATAATATTCATTTAGTTGTTTATTGTATACTCTAACCTAACTTAACTGTTTTCTTTTACAAAAGTGTCCCTTCTGGCACATCAGTGGCCGCTGCCGCGGCTCGCTCGCTTCGCTCTCTCGGTTCGTGCGTTATTTGTCATACTCTAACCTAACCTATCGTAATCTAAGATTTCTGTGTGACAAAACGTCATTCATCTAATAGTTGTGTGGCCTAGTGAAATGTTTGACAAATGATAAATGTCCCAAACGTTTAGTGTCATTATAATAATCAGCTATTGGTTGCCAAACAACGTCTGCGCAACAGTCGTCAATTTTATCACTTATGTTTTTATTTATTCGTTAATTATTTGTTTATTTATTTATTTTAAATATTATTACTTTTTATGTGAGACATATGTATTGTATTTATTTAATTATTTTTTACTTTCTATACTGCTCCGATCTACGTCAAACCGTCAACGCCGGCTGTCACTGAAAACCAGCGCTGTGGCTCTGTCTCGCACACGAGTGTACACGAGTCCCAGCATTATGCTGAGAGATGGCCGTTTTGCGCAGATTTGACGCAAATCATCCTAATTTTTTTCATATATTATTAAACATATTTAGTTGTAATTTTTTGTGTAGTTTTGGTATGCGTCATGTTGACCGCAAATAAACTCTTTTTCTTTCTTTCTTTCTTTCAGCTTAACATTAATTCTACCAAATGAAACGTTGTCAAATAAAAATTTGCTAATCGATGGTTGTCAAAGTGAAACATCGGCGAAACTTTGGTTGGCAAGTGCTAGTCGACTCACGTCTAAAGGGTTCCAAACCAATTTAATTTTCATAACATGCTTTGTCAACACTAGGGACTTTTTATAGGTTTTCCTGTAATCTGTAAGTTAAAAACTATTATCTGATTTTGTTTTTTAGAATTTTAGTAAAAGATTATCTTAGAATAGTAATTTTTGGTCTAATTTCTTGAATAACAAAAAGTTAAATTATTTATTAAAAAAATATAAAACAATCATAATTAAAACCCACACAATAAGTCCTTTCATTTGATATGTCAACTTTTTTTTGCAGTTTTCTAGTTTACACCCCAAAAGTGACCTCTGTGACTCAAAATTTATTTATTTACATAACACTTCTGTGATCGGGTCACCATATAAAAAAATCTTATGTGTTACAAATTTCAACAGTATCGGTTCAGTAGATCTGGAGAAAAATGGCTGTGACAGATAGACAGACATCCGATTGATGCTATATGGGTTCCGTTTTTTCCTATTGAGGTACGCAACTCTAAAAAAAAAAACAATTACAGTATATCTATACTAATATTATAAAGAGTAACATTTGTTTGTAAGTTTGTATGTAGGGGGTAATCTCAGGCACTGTTGGTTCGATTTGAAAAATTCTTTCAGTATTAGATAGCCCATATATCGAGGAAGGATATAGGCTACATATCATCACGCTAAGACTAAAAGGAGCCGAGTATTAATGGAAAATGTCACGCAGACGAAGTTGCGTGGGTCAGCAATTTGTTTAGTACTAACTAAATAAATTTTTAATGTTTATTTGGAAAGATAACATTGATCCTTTATATTAATCACATGTAATATCATTTCGGCTTTCATTAATTCGATTAAGTAACCGTACCCATACAATTTGAAAGCTAATCAAATTTTCGTTAAAATGAATGCATCAAAACTTTAACCACAGTTAAAATTGTGCCATCAGCTGCGACAGAAAGTATTTGGAAAACATCGTTCTAGCAATGCAACATTCTGTATAACTACTTCTAGCCGAAATATATGTATATATTAGCATTTATACATTTAACTGCCTCGTCGGTCTAGTTGTCGCAAGCGCTACTGTTGAGCATGATGTCTGCAGTGCGATTGTTGGGTGAGGTGACGAAGTGAGCTGACAATCTGTGTAATCATGATGGAATGATAGCTCACTTCGTGATCACCTCACTCAAGCCTTCACCTCGACATGTTTACAAAATCGACTCGCTGCATTCAATTCCTGAGTCGAGCAAAGTATCATTTGGGTTTTCCATCTGGAACATCTCGGGCCAGGGCGGGATGGCTCGACTTTGCAACCGAATCCGGTCGTTCAGCCACGGCTCAGATCATTGTGTTTGATTGTGTACGGACGGCCTTACCGATTTCGGTCGGTTAGCAATCAGTAGCTATATCGAGACTTCCCGCCCTGGGGGTCCGCTCTCTCAGCCCGAAGTCTGTAGTTTGGGCCTTAGTTACGGGCGTATATTTATGTCGGATACGGAGTAACGCCTGTAATGAAATTCGAAACAATGGATTTTGGGCTAAGAGAGTCAACCCCCTGGAGTATACAAGCCCGCCACACATACCCAACCACTGCAACTCCTGAAAACCAGAATCAACAGTTGTGACCAGCAGAAAAACGCCGAGCTAATGAAGCCAGACGAGTTCCGGAGAAACGATTCAACTGTCTTGGATACCGCAATGAAATTAATCAGAAGAGTACAGCTCTCAAGTAGGAAAAAATAAATATAATTTCCACTTCCCTCCTTATCAAGCAGGAGACAGATTAGAGCTAGGCAGTGGCCTAGCTCTAAACTGTCTCCTGCTATAGGCACCAAGGGACATATATAACTGAAGTATGGAATCGTACCCAGGTAATGGCAACAAGCTCGCTCTGTATTACGAAGGGTATGCCATTCCTCTAATCTTCGTTCGTTCTAAATTCGGATTGTGGCAGCTTCAAAATTCTAGGTTCATCTTTGACGTTTTCTATGAAATCCTTTGTTGTTGGTTCCGTGTATGTTATATCTATATTGTTATCTGAGTTTGAAACGCCGCTCTACATTTGTTACCAAATTTCGGCGCGTGATGTCAAACACGAATAGAGAATATGGGGACAAAGCTTGTTGACTGCGTGATGAATTTACTGAATGAAATAGTTTTCTTAAATTATGATGAATTATATGCCGTATAAGTTGAAACTTTTAGTATTAGGTATGCAGCTGGAGAGTTGAGACCATGGATGGAGTTCCAAGTTTCATAGTACAGATTTAGAAAGGGGCAAGTTCAGCATTGGACTGCAATAGGCTGTGTCGATTGCTATATTTTTGCTGTTTTTCTTCTTTTGTTCTTTTCTGATTAATTCCATTGCAAGATTTCATTGTTGAATCGTTTCTCCGGGACTCGTCGAGTTTCACTGACTCGTCAGTTTTCTGTTGGTCACCAATGTGGGTTCTGGCATTCAAAGTTTTTAGTTGTTGGAAATAGTGTGGCAGACTGGTCTTAAAAGAGTCGATTTGTAAGGTCAAAGTGTATTTTGACGAAAAAAATCCTTTGACTTTACGTTCATTAGATTTAATACTTAGTTACGATCTTCAATTTATTATATACATAGGTATATAATAAATAATAAATAATAATATCATAATAATAATTATTATCATATTATAGAATATGATGTTATTTAGATATAATTTTTATTATACTAAATAAAGATAAAAAAATCAACGTTTCGGACCTAGCAAATTAAGGCCAAGACATATTATGAAACATCAACATGAAATCTTTCTAATTCATTAAGCTCAAAATACACAGTCTACCATCCGTACACTTACAAAGTATCATACCACATCTGCCTACGCTCTTAAAGTTAACATTATAAGTTAAGCCAGACATCATCCATTTAATTTTATTCCTTCAAGCTAGATCGTAAGTGGAACATTTTAAAGTGCCACCTACACGAGCGAGTCCATCGCGGCGGGCGATATTGCCGCCCTACCAATTAATTGTAGAAAAACTCTATGAACGTACCTTCACATGGCAATACATACTATAGCTGTGATATGTGACGAGTTACATTGAGACACGACTTATTAGGAGTTTGATTGCCGCGAAAAGCAAACAACTCTCAGCGTGCTAATCGCAAAAAAACAATAGCAGTGATATGTAAACTATAGTTTTTCATTTACAGCGACGTTGCTCGCACTCTGAAATGGCAACATAAAAATTATTATTATTATTTTGATTTTTGTTTTCTTTCTCGGGTCCCTGGAGACCCGGTCCTTTGGTAGGCGTACGAGGGGTAGAAACCAACTCGCAGAGGCCCCGTTAGCAATTTCAAATGTAATGGAGCACCCACCGGCGATTATCCCTGTATGCACTGAAAGTATTCACAAGGACAATCCCCGGTTGGAGCAGTACTATTGCAGAATATGGAAACAAAAAATTAAACGCTATGGGTTTGGGTGGCTTAGTGGAATGATAATCGTTTATTATAAAACTATTGGCCCCTGCCTGACCACTAACAATATACACGGCTTTTAAATGGCAGGGGGTGACTTGCACACTCAATGAATGGGCCCCCGAAAACGGTCGCTAGCACAAAGTGACGTAGCGCCAAGGGGGCAACATGGCCTCAGGTGCTAGAGGAGTGGAGAGGTATACCACGGCTATCAGGACAATCCCGGAAGTGCGGTCAAGATCCCTACCAGCATCTTACTGGATTATACGTCCTTCTCCCGAGCACGTATGCTCTAGCGAATCTCCACTCAGACCGGCCAATTAAGGCAAAGAAGAGGTGGGAGCTCTGTTCCTCGTCAGTTTTCACTCCGGCCAGCCAATAAAGGCAAGCCGTAGATGAGGAACAAGACTTCTCCCGGGAGATAAGGTTCGTGGGGTCGCTACTGCCCAACAGTTCGCCACAAAACTGCCTTGCGGATTGTATCTCTCTTTGTCTGGCCCCTCACCCTAGGTATGACCTAAGGTTCATCGGGACGCGCAAGCCCCACCACGACGTCAACGTAGAGATACTGCGGTAGGGTTATTATTATTATTATTATTAACTATTTATTTCGGACAGAATCCATAAGTGTTAGTAACAATTTTTCTTACAATCTATGTTAGTAGGAACAAGACAAAATATTTTACATTGTTTTACAATTTTCCCGTAACTATTTCCACCCAGTGGGCCTGGGACATTTATAATTTTATTAACTGACATTTTAATTTTTATCTAATTTAATTTTTTATTTATTTTATTTTTATTCTTTGACGTTTTAATTTATTGTCACCTTAATTAATTAATTATTTATGACCTCATTGTATTTATTGGCGATTTAATCTTTTTTTTATCTAATATCAAGTTTTAAACTTTTATCAGACGGAGTCTTCATGTCGTATTTATAAAATTATATTTCCTAACATAGTATTAAGTGTTACTTACACCTACTGTGGACCAAAAGTTGTCATTTATGAATAAAATAATAAAAAGGTAACTACAGCGATGCAACAACCCACGCGCGTGTAGAGATGCCAGCACATCAAACTACAACCATCTTTTAAATCACTTTTAAAGATTTTGAAGTTTAAAGCTGCAGCGATTAGGTTCAAGGTTGACTAAGAAAATTTGTTAGCTTCGAGTAGCTTGATGAGCTAGCTGGCGTCTTTATCCTGCTTCCGATTAGTACCGAAAGTGCTTGCGCTCTTATCTAGATCTGTGATGTTGATGCATGACGCATCTAGACTGCCTCCGTGGTCGAGTTGTTTAGGCGCTTGCCTTGTGACCCGGTGTTCGTCGGTTCGATTCCCAAGGGAAGCATACTTTGTAAAGTTGTTTGGCTAGGACATTGCAGGTTTGAATCACCTGATTGTCTTATAAAAAGATGATTCCGTGCTTCGGAAGGCACGTTTAAGGCGATTAACTCACTGCCACGCACCACGCAGCGTAGCGCGAAAATGCGTGTTCTAAAGTTACTTCTAATTATCTCTGTTTGTATAGAAAACACGCCACAGCACACAGAAAATGCATCCACGCGCGTTCATGCAGATCACGCGCCTACAAGCGGAGATACATGCGCACACGCGCGTGGGTACGGAGCTAGATGCAAGGTATGGCACACCGAGTCTCGCAGTGCCGTGCGTGATTATGAATGAAATGAGTCAGAGCCGTAAATCCACAAAACGCACCTACGCGCGTGAGTGCGTAAAAAATCCACACAATGATGCAGATCTGCACTCCCGCAAGTACGCGCGTAAGTGCGTTGACACGCAACATGCAGCGTGATGCGTGGCAGTGTGATAACCACCTAAACCGGTGGTCCCGTCCGACGAGCCATGTCAGGGACCCTTAAGAGTCCTATTACGAATCGTGAATGATCGTTTGCAATAAACGAAGTTACGTTGGTCTGCGTTGGGAGTACATCTATAGTCCGCGAAACAATTTTGATACTTACTAGTCTGACTATGATTATAGTTTATTTGGGCGCTCGCGCGAGACTGAGGAGCGCGCGCGCTGAATTAACGCACAATATTTAGTACCTACTTTAAGTTTATTTATTGTAATTTTGTTTTATTATATTGACAAACGAAAACTAATGAAACGTATTCATTGTAGATTGAAAGGACATGGTAAAAAGTGGCCTATGAATCAACACATGCGAAACCTTTACCATTATTCCTTGTTTTTTTTTTAAATTACATTTTAATGATTAGAATAGAACGGACACTTTTTAATTACGAAACCATTTTAAAAAGTAACTCACTTGGGTTTTATAACCCGGCGCCATTATTTTAAAATGAAACAAAGCGGTCTCAGCGCTGTAAGATTTTTAGTTACCTACAAAAAGAATAAAGCGATTAAAGCGCTGTATGACACGAACACTATTGACACTGACAGTCGATGAAATGACAGTTGACACTTTGATTTATGTAATGTATTTTGCACCTGATATCAGGGAATCGGCCGTCGACCTAAGTTACCACGCTTTCGTATGTTAGAAGAACATAGTAACACTACTCTACACCATTTTTTGGTGAGATAAAAAGTCTGGCAGCTCTGGGATCTTAGTCCATTTGGTATGTTTCTATTGTTTGGTATGTTTTCTAACCTCAAAATCCGAAATCATTTTGGATATTTTACAATTCTGAAAAGTGTCCGTGATTTTAATTTAGTTTCAGTCGAACATATGCATTATTTAAAACACAGATAGTAAATTCACGTCTCTGTTGGTTCTTAGGCGAACGATGTATGGGCGATGAACAATGTCCTTTATATCATGTTAATTTATTTGATAAAATTGTTTTTATTTAGAATATAATGGACGCTGAATCAAGACATTTCTGGCTTAAATTAGGCTTTCTTTACGTTTTTTTCCCTGAAAACTCAAGGAATTTTAAGAAATTCTAGAACTCCAATAAACAAGTAAAACATTCAACTTACCTTTTAGTAATGTCAGCTTTTAAAAGAATTGATTGTAACAATGTGAATTTGACCGTCAAAGTTCCATCGCCGACATTTTTTTTTGCAAACTGAGTTCGTAAAATATTTATAGTAAATTACACGCAAAGAAAAATGAAAATGTGTAACTCTAACTTACAAGAAAGAGACTGGCACTATCGTTATTCAGGATCAAATAATTAAAATATCTTACTGCTGCTGAAAACTACAGCGTCAAAAATCATGAATTTCCGTAAAAAGTGTAATAGGACTCTTAAGGCGGTTTAGAAACTTTGACACTAGGGTGTGTGGGGCGTTAGACCTTACTGCCCACACGGTAAAAAGAAGATGACGCAACCATATATAAAACATAATTGTTTACAACACAACCGCGCATGAGCTGTTGTATATACGTGACAACCCGCTGCAAATCGCGATGAGTCTAAGCGGTCACGCGGAGATCAGTCATGAGTCATGACGATAGCCAGACAGAAGACTAATCGTCTTATGAAGATCGTCCAACGATAGCAACTCGGACTCGTAGCGATACACCCGCCCGTGGAGATGGCGCCTTAGTTATAACTGGCTCACGCACAACTTAAGTGGTTTTAATCTTATCTAGCGAGCAAGAGGAATAGAATCTAAATGGGAAGGCGGGTAGAATCCTCATAAATTATAGTTGTACGTAGTATTTATTTATATGGGTAACAGGAATGGCACCCAAGGCTGTTTGCGAATGTTATATTGTGGTGTCTGGACGTGAAATCTAAAATTAGTTTTGTGTTTAGAGGTCTAATATATTATGTGCTAGAATGTGTATTCAATTCAATTCAATTTATTCAGGAACAATTTACATTGTGTTTGAAATCATAAAATCCTACGTGATACAAATGTACCTACAAATCCGATTATTGCAAACACCAAAAGATTGTGTTAAGTTTCTCATATTATTATATAAACACCATCCAAATCGATGGTTAATCTGGAAAAAAAATGTTTATAATCTAACGATTTATTACACTCACGGTTTTTGAAATAATCCAGCGGGTCTCCGAAAAATATCGTTATGCCAACGTGACAAATTCTTCACGATAACATTTTGCGAAAGTGACGTTCTGCATCAAAACCATATCAACTTCTTCCATGATTGAAAATTATGTGTCTACTAACCCATGTGTTTGTCCTCGCAGCTAGACTAACAACTACCATGAAGTAAAAAGATCGACGGCCTGCCTCTCTGCTGTCGTCACGACGTGGCACTGCTGCACTGGCAGAATAGTCGGAACCGACTCAGTTGCCATAAAGGAAAAAAAAAACTTCTTCACTTCATGTCACATGGACGGCTTCACAATCCCACCTACCTGTAACCAATACTAAATCGCTTACTCAAATTAAACCGTGGTTTAATCGTCACTTAGGCAACTATACAAACAGTATCGCTTGGACTAATCTCATTAACCCGTGAACTGTAATAAGTCTAGCTAACCGTAACCTGCTTAACGCGGATCAATTTAAATATAAACATGGGCCTGTCACATTACAAGTCTTAAGCAGAGTGCCAATTCCTCTAATTTTCATATTCGCATCGCATTCGAATGTCAATCGCAAATTTGTCAAAATTGTATGAAAATTAAGGCTTGACAGTTTGCCATTGACATGCGAAAGTTGTTAAAAAAATAGTAAAAGCGGCCCTCTGGTTGCACATCTAGCTTAATTATCTTATTTGTTACTACTTTATAAATGCGAACGGATATATATATGAATATTTGTTACTCAATCACTTCAGAACGGCTGAACGAATCTGGATAAAAATTGGCACAGAGACGGATTATACTGTGGAGGGGTAACTCAGATTCTACGGGAAATTAAAGAGATTTTAGCATTGAAATAATAATTGTATTGGCGAGCTCCGCCTGAATTCACATTAGTAGGAACATGATCTGTCTTTTAAACAATCAAATGACTTATCCTTCAGATTTCAAACCTATGCTAGACTTTTTAATTCACCGTTCCAAAGTTTTATGAATGCGAATGCGAATCAAAGAAACCCAGAACACACATGAGCATCACAAACCAAGGACGCACATGAGCGCCACAATACTGTGCAATAGCACATTTTTATTAAATTCATGTGTTATAATATCCGACATTTACACATACGAAGCTGCTTACAGAAGCTAGTTTCGAATTAAAACCCATGCTCTCAACAATTGCCTCTCCTTATCACTACCTCAACTCAGCCTTTCTCCAAGAAATTGACAATTATAGCTCCTGCTACGCGAGGTGTGGGCTAGCACCAACAGCACCAGCGAATCTGTAAACTTCATTACAAGTATACTAAGGTGAATTGACATTAAGTGAGCTGTCAATTTATACAAACAAGATAGAATGACAGTCGATCTCTTCTGTCGACATCTCACACTGTACACTCAGGTGAAGTAAACGACAAGTGAACAGCCATTCCGTCATGTATGTATAGTTTGACAGCTTACTTGTCGCTCACTTCACCCAAGTTTTCATTTCGACATGTTTACAGAACTGCACTGCAGTTTACTTCACGTTCACTCCACCTAAGTCTATACGATGAGATGTTATTGTAAGCATCTATCAATAATCGCCTAGACTTTGTACATATGAGTCGTAGTTGTGCAATTACTCATGGTATATCACAGACTTGATCCACGGTTATTTGCTGTGTTGTTTATTTTATTTTGTGCAGTGTCAGCGCTTACTAACATATTTGTAAGTCCAAAATGGTTAGATAACTAACCGTTTTTGAATTTTAGATACCCAAATAAAGAGAATAACTTAATTGTTTTTTATTCTGTTGTTATGTCAACTGAACCGATGGAAGCAGAAGAGATATATCATTCGAAGATATGAAAGAATTCATGTTAAGTATTCATTCATTTTTAATTGGAATAAGAAGACAAATTGGAAGTTATTGAAAAATTAATATCCAACTTCGCATTCCTGAAATGTTTTATGTCTACCGTCTGGCTATAATTAAATAAAATGAAGCTCCCTTCCAATCAAGAAATTGATATACCTAAAATTTCCGTTAATTTTATAATTATATTGAGACGAATGAAGTGTAGAGTGTCTGAAACTCATTTCCAAAGAATTTCGTGGTAACTATAACCAGTAACTGTCATGCTGATTTTAATGCGCAGTCGCTTCATGAAGAATTCTGGTTGGGCTAGATCTTAGAAACTTAGTCAAGAAATTGTGCAGGACAACCGCATACATACTCTTAGATGTATTGTCAGTAGTTAGGTACGTGTTATTTTTAAGTAATTAAAATACCGTTAGTTTGCAATATAGTTTTAGAAAGTAGACAGATGTAAGGGACAATTCGACGCTTCAAAAAGTTTGGGTCACATTGTCATCATTGTATTTCGTCATTACCGACTCCTATAGCTAAAGATCTCTTGTCTTGTGAAAGTGTTATGTCTGCCCATTAAAAAAATCTGTGTATTTGTCTCTGTGAGGGCTTGGCTCAGCAAAGCTCGCTATCATCTAGAGTTGAAAAAAATATTTTCACTTAAGTACTTCCAACGTTCTTCTTCACAGTGACAGGGTCTTGTCGTTTTTTAAACCGCCAATCAAGCAACTTGTACGACCCATCGTGAAAAGAAATGGTTTGGCAGACGATTACGAGTCGAAGTTCAAAAGGCCACGTCAATTCACTGAGTATCTAAGTTACTAAGTACCAAATTCAAAAATTGACACTGACCGCGATCCCGCCAGTTAATGTCGAACTGTATTCCAAGAGAACACACTCCGGGAATAAAGATTCTAGTTTCGATGGCCTATAATGGCTGGTTATTGTGGCGACTCTGGGCCATCTTGGTATTCGTCCAGCAGTGGACGTCTTTCTGTGTAGCTGATACGGTGATACCAGGGCATGGTCTACTGGCCCAATCAAACAAACAACCAATCCAATCCAATTCCGTTCATCCGTTGAAACATGGAGAGATAACAAAAAAACTCAGTCACGCATTATATCCAGAGACACGAAAACAAACTGCCCATAACTAAACAAACCTCTGCTTACCCCCTCAAAATTAACGCAACAATAATACAGCAAATTGCATTTTCTCACAAAATTACCGTACGCTACTTAGTTCCGCGCGGTTACGAATGATTTCGGTCCCACATATAGTTGTCACGCCACGGACGATAAATTGTAGCTTTCGGGAAGTGAGTCCAAAGTTACAGACTAATTCCAACTATTTTTGGTCACAAATGCCGCTTCATATGTGGGTGGAATGTTGGTGGGACCGTGTTTAGAGTTTATTTATTTAACACTTTAAGCACAAATGTACAGAAGCAGGCAGGTTTTTAATGACTTTGAGTCCAGGGTACATTGACATTGAACCACGTATCGTTTGCCAAATTTTGATTCTTTTTCTAGAACCTCAGAGGTTCTAGACAATGTTGTTAGTAAAAATTAATCCAAGTCCCCTCCGAGCATATTATGGTGTGTGCCTTCGTACTTGTGATGCTAAGAAAACAAGACTGCAGTAGCCAACTAATGACAACACTCTCTCTCCCCTCTCTCGCGTTGCAAAAAAACCCCAAGACAGTAATAGTCAAATATAATGAAAACTCTCTCTCTGTGTTTCCAAGAAACCGAGACAGTAATAGTCAAACATAATGATAACTCTCACTCTCTCTCCCTCCCTCGCGCCGCAATGAATGCAAGATAGAAAAAGTAAAGCCTCTCTCTGCTTTGCAAAGAAACCAAGACAGTAACAACCAAATATAGTGATACCTCTCGCTCTCTTCAACTCGCTCTAATCAGCTAATTCGGCTAATTTGGGGTCAGTTCTCCACGGTTTTCTTCGCCAAACGTGTCTGCACTGGCTCATAGGGATATCTAAATTATCCCAAAAATGTGACCTACTTCAATTTATATTAAACTATTACTCCTGTAACTATACACACTATACTACTCCATCTCTACAAACCCCTATCGTACAAATGACTAACTTTATGAAGCAATATCAACATTCAATATTTAGTTCCGCGCAGCCTGACACCAATTCAGGCCAGTTGTCACGGTTCGAGGAATTTATTGCCCGAGGATTACGAATGATGTCCAGGAGTGGTTGTAATACGTTACTGTCATGCTAGTGATTTCTGAGAAAGCTAGTTACGTGTTGAATAGGTGAACATATTTAGACGGATGAGTATTGTGTAACTAAGGCAGTATACAATGACGCGCTGTATTGTCTCTAAATGCTCTGAAATTGGAACGCATAAAATACCGAAGGATATAAAAATACGAAGGCTTTGGTTTAAAAGCTATCCGTCGTGAAAAATTTATTCATACGAAAAGTACGAGGTTATGGGGTAAACACTTTGTAGAAAGTGCTTATGAAATAACACGTAAATACACAGGCAAGCTGACCATAAATAAAGGCTTTACTATTATCTTTTTCAATTATCCTCACACTCCATAATATTTCGTACCTGCCTGTGTGATTCCAATGTTAAAAATCACTTCCCCGATCAATCGAAATCTTGCCAATCAATCGCCCGTCGTTCTACAAGGATTCTATACTATGATTATGGTTTGTTTGTTGAATTTAAAAACAAAACTCCAAAATCTTTCAATAAGATCCGCTTTCTTTCGTCGTAGGGGAGCTCCACGTTTTTTAAGTATTTCTTTCAATTCCATGACTCGCCAGTGTACATGATGTCATTGTATAATATGTGCTCCACTTATTTTAATTGTTTTACAGCTGCCTTTAAGTTACAAAGTAAAGAATTTCGACGTTTCACTGCAATTAACACAACATAAAAAAAATAACAAGGGAACAAACTATATGCTAGCTCCATCTGCTTTCAGCTTGCACCGGCCTACCCCATTGTTATTAAGCCTACGCGAACGTAGCTAGCTGCTACGCCGTAGCGATAAAGCGCTACGCTGAATATTTTTGTGAATACATGTAATTTCTCCAGAAAAAAAAATAAAAGGTTTGTCAAGACTCAGAGTGAAAAAAAGGCAATAGTGTCCAATTCCACTAACTTTCACATTCGCATCGCATTCCCATCTCAATCGCAATCTGTCAAAAATGTACATATGAAAAATAAGGCTTTTTTGGCAGTTTGCGATTGACATGCGAATGCCAAAGTTGTTTAAAAATTAGCAGATTTGGCCATCTGATCTGGCCTTTCTCTACAGTAAATCTGGATAAAAAAACTATGGCTCAGCCGTTAAGTGTTTGTAATAATCGTGAAAGTTTTACATAACACAATATTAAAAGTACTAGTTTCACAAAAAATAATTTGATCAATCATGCCGCCTGATTAAACTGGGCATAGTATGAAAAATACGCAGCATTATTATAATTCTTTCTCAAGAGAGGGAAAGAGATCGTCGGGAGAAGAGTTTAACAAATTCAGATACGCTGCGGTCACGAAAAAGAAAATAAATTTCACGATAGATTTTCGACTTATTATTGATTTTCATCGTGCTATATCAAAACCAATGCAATTATTAAGACCTGCCTTAACAAAAACCGGCTCCTAAATCCGAACCCCGAAATACAGCTGAAACTTGAGCAGTAACTGATTGCAAGCACTACATAAAGTTGTCGCGTTTGATACAATTTATAGCCAGCAGTTTAGGAAGTGTATCTAGGACGGATCGTAAGTTAGGTTACTAATGTACTGTAGGAAAAATAAGTGGGGTATCAGGATAAGATTGCAATTACCTACAAATGGGGTGAGTAGGAATGCAGGGGTGAATTGAAACAAAGTTTGAAAACGATTTTTACGTCATTTAATTTTTTTTTTTTGCAGCATTTACGATCTCCAGTTTTATTGAATTTGCATAAATAAAATAAAGTTTTTTCTTATAAAATCAATATTATGACAGTAAAGTGAAAAACCTAGTCAAAGTTTTGTTTCTATTCACCCTACCGTTCCTATTAACCCCGTTTGTCGGTAGTTTGCACTTCTTTTTTTTTATTATAGGCAAGTTCTGGTCACCTAACCGATTATAGAAATTCTTATTAAAAAGTTCTTTTTATATCGAAAATATGAAAGAATCACGACCCGTTTGCCTGTGATATATCATGCGATAGGTCACGCTAGTAAAACCACACACCAAAGAGGCTACATACCCTGTATGAAATCTCTCCTTGTTGAGTATCAATATAAATAATTCGGAAAGTGAATCGTCATGCAAAATGTCATTCGATCTTTAACTATTGACGGTTGTTAACGGTGTCAAATTGACAAAGCAGGTATGTTGATATGATAGTGTCCCATCCCATTTAAATTTACAATACTATTAGATATTTAATTATATTATTGACACCATTTTGTTACGTATTTTTTTCTTAAATCATTGTTTCAAACGTAGTCTAACTGATTTTTCAGCCAACCGTACGTTCACAGGTAGAACTGTATTTGCCTGCATTAATGTAGATGTATGGGTGCAGCTTTGCGTCGTCCGACGTTTGTATGTAGGAGGGTAATGTGCTCAAAGGTTTTAAGTTTGCTTAATAATATGTTTGTATATTATTTGCATGACCAGCCCACAGGGGAGCACCGAAAGCCTCCGCCGTCCATCGGTCTGTCTGTCAGCAGGTTGTGTCTCAAGAACCGAAATATGTAAAGCTTTGAAATTTTCACAGAATGTGTATTTCTATTGCCACTAAAATTTCAAAAATTAAATTAAATTAAAAATTTAAGGGGAGTCCGACTCACTGTTCGTGTGAGAGTCCGACTCACACTTAGCCGATTTTTTAAAGTATTTACCTATGTAATAATAAAATTATGTATGTCTATTTATAAACCCGTCCGCTATCGCATGACGTGCAACGAGCCGCATACTTGGTCCTATAGAAAACCTAATATGAAGCATTGGCCTTATCTAGTTAATAAGCCTATATTCCATATTTAGGTTTTCTAACATGATTCGATTTCTCAAGTTCTATAGCTTGTCAGATTGCATCAAGTTCTTTGTAGACACTGAACTGTTGTTTTTTTTTCAGTTTGCGAACTGCAGTGGCTTATTAAATGGAGAAGCCTGAGTCGATTGCATACTCAATTGTAATACAAGTAGGTCGCAAAATTATCTTGGTGAAACGGAAATATGATCATGTTTATGCGCATCAGTCGCTTCCCAGCGCATAAGTGGTTGCCCATACGCGAGCGCACAGAGCTAAGGGCCGTTTCTACCTTGTTTTCTTTCCTTGACTCTCCCAACTCCCCTAGTTATCTTGCCCCTCACTTTGCGTCAACCACAATCGAAATCTACGCTCATCACATAACCGCGTCCTTCAATGTCCCTTTCACCGTACTGACTTTATTCACTCTTCCTTCTTCGTTCAGGCTATTTCTCTGTGGAATATGCTCCCTCAAGAAGTCAGGATGGCCATCAACCGATTAACCTTCAAAGTTTAAGTTTGCGAGCTCATTCGCAAGGAGTTGGCAGTAGTATCATCACAGCGCTAATTTTTCCCAATTGTACTAATTGTCTAAGTATAGTCGTATGTTTATTTTTCAATTCCAATTGGTTTATTTTATATCATATGTTTAGTTTATATAATATGTACCTACGTATTTTGTTTAAATGTTTGTTTAATAAATATCAATCGCGTTTCTGTTCCCCATATTGAACCTACCACTCTTTGTCTCTACATCACCCAAAGGTTGACTGGTAGAGAATGCCTATGGCATTAAGTCCACCTCTGTAAATTTGTTCTTAAAGTGATAAATAAAACAGTTTAATTGCGGGGTTTCTGATAAAATCATGTCCCATCTGATGGAATGTTCAAAATATCCTCTAACTTAGACATGCGATGATCTGTAAAAATCCTCTGACGCTTCTATAAACGTGACCACTTACTAGATCCAAATAATATAGTTATTTATGTGTACCATCGACCCGAACAGAAGAAGAAGTAGACAATAGGTATTCTTTTATTAATTCTGACAAGAGCCACTACTTGCCAATCTCTTATCATTTACTCTTAATTTCTGTTTGAAGCGCCCACTTTATATTAATTTTAGTATCATCTATAAATAAATTAATTTCATCGAGCTAAGTTAACCGAAATAATTAAATCTATTTTAATTTAACAAGCAAGTACTGTACCACGCTTGAGAAAATTTGTACTCGAAATAACTTATTTTTAGATGGCAGAAACTATCGTATTGCTACCAAAAGATACGGAAAGATACTGTTCCTAAGGGACATAAATATATTGGAATAAAAATCGTAAATCCCGACTACTATTTTATCTTCACTATTCAGCTTGACTTCTCTAGTACATCTAATGCCAAAAGTACATACGGCAAAAGAGTTACTGCTGAGTTTCAGCGAAGTTACGAAATTTGTTCGAAAGTGTCACCGCGGCCCTGGAACGCAAAAGGCATTAAGAGGGACACGGATGGGTTTACAGGAAAAGTAAGAGACTGACACTCCCGGCTTCTGCTCCGCCTAGAGTGCAAGGAACCATTTGATGTTTTCCCATCCTTAAAAAAGAGTATCACCGAAAGTACTGCGCTGTCCATGTCACAGAGTTTGGAGGGATAGAATACTTCTGCGAGTATTCGAAAATGTATATATATTGGTATGTGAAATGTATGATTTATATGACATGATTTGTCTATTTCCCGAAGGAATTTTGGGGAATCCTTTTAGTGCTCCTCTACACTCTTTAAGGAACTTACATGCCCAATTTTAGGACCAGTCAGTCACTCAGTAACGGACGAGTTTTAAAATATCGATTGACTGAAGGGAAATTTTGATAGTGCAGGCATGCCAATCCGTATGTTTTTGACTTTTTCTCAATCGTTATCGGGTCTTGTCACTTTGTCTAGCTGGGTCTTCTGGACGGCTGTGTGATTTGGCTAATTTTTAGAATTATTACTGGGTATCGAGGTACCGATTATCGCGCAAGAAAGGGAGCAGTGGCGATGCTCCCTGTCCACCATCAACCATCGCACTTGAAGTTGCATTCAACGCATTAATCTTTTAGCTTAATTGCAACCTCATTGATTCTTATAAAATTGGCTGAGTCTGTATAACAAGATGAAAAGCAGCACCTAAAAAGCACCACCAAAGCAAAAAAAAAAAAATCTGTACCTTCGTACTTATATTTATAATGTGAAATTTTACTATTCTTCTGTGTGTACATAAATATTAAAATAAATAAATAAATAAGATGTTTTTTTCACCAACTGTACCTAAAACTACTTTTAGGTGTACATTGGAAGAACGCTCAACTAAGTACCACTTCCAACGGAAAGGATAAGTACATCAATGAATTTAAATGATGTGAAACTAAGAACATTATAATGGAACATATTAGAGTACAGTACCTATTTACCCTCTGAGCATGTTCCGCGTTGAATACATAGGTATTATGAAAATAATGTAATGCTAGTCGCGTTGCTGTTGATTATGTCCAGTTAACAGCAGATGCACAGCTCAAAAGTGTCTAGGATTTAAAATTTTAATAAAATGAAAATTCATAAATGTAAATTAATAGCTGTCCCTCGCGGCTTCGCTCCCATCACCTGTAACTTTTTAAATTTTTCTTACAGTAGAACATCTCCTGACATTAACAAACATAACAAAAAAGAATTAGCAAAATCGGTCCAGCCATTCACGCGTGATGCGATGACCAAGGGAAATAGGGGAACGCAATCAGCACATAAATCACGTTTACGAGATCATTTGAACGCAGTTTAAATGATCGCGTTCAGTTTCATTGGTGAAATCCGCTCTTAGTATGCTCAATGGCTGTATCTAAATTACTTGGTTCATTTTAGTTTACTATGGCATAGTTGACGATGTGTGTCCTTAGTAAGGTATAATATGGTTTGCTCTTGACTCTAGTCTAGCACACAAAGTCGATAGAGCGAGCTTACTCAGCAGAATCTGTGCACTCTAACTTTGAAGAAATTAGGGTTATATGCGTTCGGAAACACAGACTTGAGCAGAGAGTAGAGTTCCACTCTTTTGCTGTGCGCAATGTAAAAGCTGTTTGGAAACTATCGTGCGGTGTGTCTAGATTTTCGATAGTAGAAGGGGGCCGGTGGGATGAGGTCGTGGAGTTCTTGGGCACACTCACCGAAGTACAAGAAGACTGACATGAAGGCAACCTTTTCGGCGATGAACCAAGCTGTGATGTTTCGCATCCACTATACTTTCGAAGTCAAATGTACTTTGGAATATTATTTGTCTTTGATAAACTATTCTCAGAGAAGTTTCATTCAGAACGCTTATTGTATTTACACTATTCGCTTTGAATTCTGCCCAAATAAATCTAGGTCTAGTTTTCAATTAAGTTCTATTGAAGTGAATAATTAAAACGTTTCGTTAAACATAGACTTTTGCTAACATTGGAATATGACGAAGGCCTTTAAATAGTTCCAAAATATAATTTAAGATTTAGCAATGGTCTTCACTAGCTCACGGAAACCAGCTTCTACAATCATATCAATAATTATTGTAAAACTATTACTTAAAAAAAGTAAAGATCCGTTTACCGTTATTCGTCATAATAATCTCTCATTGAATTAGAGCCACTGGGTCACTTCATTATTATAATAATCTTAGGGTGCATTTCATCAATCTGAAACTAAACACGATCAACATATAAACCACGTTTACGAGCTGTCAGTGTCATTATTTTCTATGGAATATTGACACTGACAACTCTTGAACGCAGCTTGAACGCGATCAGTTTAATTGATGAAATCCGCTCTTAGTCAGTTGCTGTAAAAATTGACGTTTATAATTGGCTTTTAATGGTCTTATTGAAATATGTACAAGTCATGATTGACTCTGCCCTCATGGAATCAGTTAATTCGATCAAATTTCGTTTTTTATTTTCTAAAATTGTACAAGTCATTCAAAAACCAACAACGCAAATCCTACAGGGCTTGACTCAGAAGCATGAAATTATTGCCAAAAGTTTTTGTTTTCAGAATAAGTAAACACGGATATTATTAACCAGCTGACCGGCGCAACTTTGTCTGCGTTGTAATTTAATAATTGTTCCGCTCCTTTTGGTCTTTGGTCACTTAAATGATTTTTCAATTCGAACCAGAAAATCCTGAGTAGCTCGTGGCTAAATAATAACAGCCGCACAGATCGATCTTCAAGGTTAAGCAACGCTTGCCGAGGTTGGTCTGTGGATGGGTGACCATCTTAACATACCGAGTCTCCTCCGTACCTTGGGAAGCACGTTAAACTGTTGGCCCCGGCTTTTTTTTTTTGGACAAGTACGCCACACATTCCCAACCACTGCAACTCCTGAAAGCCAGAATCATCAGTAGCGACCACCAGAAAAACGCCGAGCTAATGAAACCCGACGAGTCCCAGAGAAAAAATTCGACTGTCTTGGATCCCGCAACGAAATTAATCAGAATAGTACAGCGGAGGAGTACGAAAAAATAAATATAATTTCCACTTCCCTCCCTATCAAGCAGGAGACAGATTAGAGCTAGGCCAATAGGCACCAAGGGACATATACAACTGGGTTAAGCCCAGTTGTTGGTCCCGGCTGTCATTTGGAGATCTTTGGCAGTCGTTACGGATTGTCAGAAGTCAGAAAAACTGACAACAGTCTTGCCAAGGAGTACTTTATTTATTTATTTATTTAACACTTTCAGCACAAACAAAAGTACAGAGGCGGACTTAATGCCATAGGCATTCCGTCTTACCCAATTAATGGGTTGTGGAGGTGTGGTAGGCAGCCGCTCTACGTAAAGTACTGGTATTCAGCTGAATCCGGTTTGACTGGAAGCCGACTCCAATATAGTTGGGAAAAGGCTCGGCAGATGATAAACCAGAAAATCCTGAGATTATTGCGTTCAGCCAAATAAATAAACTCTTCAGCAGCTCTTCACTGTCTTGCAACTGTGTTACTGAGTTCAATGCCATTATAGAGTGAGAAAAATTCAATTATAATCTAAATCTCAAACCAACCCTGGTAAGTTGCAGACCACAGTATTCTACAATTCGATTTTTTATTAGTCTTGCGAGCTCAAATATATTTCGAGTCCCTACTATTGAATCAAGTTGAATATTGCATTTATGACCAACAATACTAATGAAATCTGTACTCATTCCGTTTGATTTTATAAAGCATCTCTTGGAATCACAGTTGCGATACTTTTCTGTAATATTATTCTCTTCGTAGCAATAAACCACCAACTCGCACTAAACGCTTCCAAGCGTCTTTCATAATGAGCACAGCAAAGGAGTGGAACTCTTTGCCTGCGTCTGTGTTTCTGAACGCCTACAACCCTAATCTCTTCAAAGTTAGAGTAAACAGGCTCCTTCTGGGTAAGCTCGCTCCATCGTAGACTTTGTCTCTGTCATCTCTGATCAAGACGAAAGTCAAGAGCAAACCCATATCAAATAAATAAATTAACTATTTAAAATAAAACTGTGTTGAATTTTTCTAACACAATCCTAAATCATTCAATTCACAATACACGAAAAATATTTCAGAAACCTGAACCCCGATCACGTACGAGTGTGAATGCCATCTATAAGATACGTTTATTTCACTAGCCTTGCTTCAGAAAACTCAGAAAGGAATTCTTCGATAAAATATCATATAATTTGATCTCTTAAAATATTGTTTTTGATAGAGTTGCAAACAGAAATAACTTGAATAAATCTATACTATAAAGAGGTAAAATTTGTTTGTAAGTTTGTATGTAGGGGGTAATCTCAGGAACTACTGGTCCGATTTGAAAAATTCTTTCAGTGTTAGATAGCCTATTTATCGAGGAAGGTTATAGGTTATATATCATCACGCTAAGACAAATAGGAGCGGAGCAATAATGGAAAATGTGACGCAAACGAAGTTGCGCGGGTCAGCTAGTCACTGATGAAGTAAATTTGTATCTCCCATGTCGTTGTCGAAATTACTCGCGAAATTTTGCCTGTTTTAGTAGTATCATAATATATGTCACCGGAAAGTGGCAAACGCCGTAAGATTGTAAAATAACGATTGAAATTGTAAACTATATTTTTTAAATAAGACACGGATATATTGGAAACTATTGAATTTGGATGGAATTAATGGCCTGTCATCGGGGCCGTGGGGGTCATTTGCCGGATATTTTATTCCATACTTAATTGGAACATGTCTTCTTTACAATACAATAAAAATATCACAACTCTGTCATAAGATACTTGTTTTTATTTTAAAATGAAAAAGTGCACTCTTACTGAGACACCCTATATAATCTAATCAAGATTTGTTACAATATTACGGATTGTCAGACTTTACGGAGTCCCCTCGATAAATGGGCTATCTAACGCTAAAATATGTTTTCAATACAAACCAGTACCTAGTTCCTGAGATCAGCCCGCTCAACCAAACAAACCAACTCTTCATATTTATAATATTAGTATGACATAAAACCACTGCTGGATAGAAGCATCTACCAGTCTTATGCATTTCGCTTAAAACAGAGTCCTCACCATAAGTTTATCGGTCTTGGAAGGCCTTCGAACGCTGAGGAGGCCTTTCGATTGCGTTTCTCGGGCCACGTTCACTAATACCAGGTGTAAAAGGGTCCGAATCTAAAGGAAAACCAGAAAAGGGGTCATCGAAGAACTTTTAACATGAGTACAACCTTGAAATCGTGAAATAGAGCAGCTGTTCTGGACATTTTGTCGTGTCATGCATACAATGGGACATTTTTTTTTCGTTTTCGCATTTGTTTCATTGTAAAATGTGTTCATAATCACTCAACAACAATGACAATGACTTTATTTCTTCAGTAATCATGCCATCTGGACTGAGAAGTGTATAATACTGATTACTCTTTCATGCAATCGAAGCAAAATAAAATCAAAATAATGTAATCACATCTCCAAATACTCCTATTCTAAAAATCACAGCCGCACCAATCCCTTCTTCCCAGTCACGTATAAGTATGATTGCCATCCACAAGATACATTAATTTCACTCGTCCCAACTCCGAGGGACTAAGAAAGAAATCCCTTGGAAAAATATAATGAAATAGTCCGCCGTAATCTCACGCTTGTGTTGGGCAGATAATGATGTCGCCAGACCCTAAGCTGGTGGTGCAATTGGTGGAATTAATCTTAAGAGGAGGGTAGATAGTACGGGATAGATTTTTTCGAAGTTGATACGGTATTGTTTGTTAATACGGTAAATAGAAATAAAGTCAAACAAAAAGATTAATAAAATCGCAAATAGAAATATGGACGTATTTTGAACCTGTGTACTAAAACATTCCACGCCCGAATGCCTTTAAAGCGAAAACAGCTCCCGACTACTTATGACGTACCAGTTCTATCGTAACTCCATTGTGAAAAAGGGATAGTGCTATGCGTTTTGTATAGCTCCGTCTCTCCAACACTGGAATCATGACGGTTTTAAGACTTAAAGAAGGGTATCCTCCTGCCATAGTAGACCTTATTCATCTCTTACCATCAAGCGAAATCGAGGTAGTAGCGGGCTCACTGGTAATTTAAATATCTTCAAGATATTTTTTATTTATACCTCCTAATTTAGATAAATATTAACAAATATGCTTAAAAGATTATTTATTCTCATTAAGCAGCGGCCAGAGGCAAAAAAGGCAAATAAGGAAAATAATTTAAATATAAGTTGCTCCTTAAATTAATAAGTGGCAATAAAATATATATAACATAAAATTAAAAGCTTTTCCGGCAGTTATTTCGAATAAAGCACACCATAAAAACGTATTAAGATATCTGAGAAACTTATCTATGTACGTACTGTTTGCTTTAAAAATAATACTAAAATAAAAGAGAAGTATTAAAAACAAGTTATTAGGTAAATATATGTACGGGTTCTTTAAATAAAATAGTATAAAATTTCGAGTTTGTACTGTTGTCCATTGAGGACTTTCTTCGTCTGGAGCCAACCAATAATAGAAAATCAGATCAAAGTTATTATAAAAAATAATAATCATCAGAAATAAACCAACATGTACATTTTCACAGTCGTGTTCTGTAGAACAAGATAAAGTGGTTCTAATTCAGCTTGCAAGATTTGATCCAAAAAAAACTAACAAACATTGCAAGTAATATCAAACTCATTGTCATTGTATTGTCATTGTTGTCTTGTTGCAATCAAACAAAGAGCTTTATCAATCGATAATTAATAACGGTGTCACCTTTCTGTCCAAATCTCAAATTATTATTGACCACTACTCACCGTTTGGGAATCCTCAAATGGCCTGTAAAAGTGTGGTCAGTCCTATCACTAAAAAGTGGTATTAACTTTGGAGACAAAGTAACTGTTGCCAACTTGGTCAAAGCATTGAATGATAGTGTCGGTCAAACGTGATTATTTAGGGAGGTGATTTAGCGGATGGCGAAGGTTGGGTGGCACAGCACAGTAGACGGGGCCCTCTAGGGCCAGGAGCGCCTGCCAGGGTTAATATGGCACAAATAATATTCATCATCATCTTTCTGCGCTTATCTCATGTTACTTGGGTTGTCGCAATACGGTTTTTTTTTCCTTCTATTCTTTTCTGTCAACCATCACGCTATCACTAACTCTTTCCTTTCAAATTACTCTTCACACAATTCATCCATCTATTAATTGGCCCTTTCCATCCATTCATATTTATATTCACAAATATTATTATAGAGACATGAAGTGACATGTTTGTTTGTATGTGTAACACCATGAGATGCCGAGGAAATACTAGTACTTGATAAGAGATCTAGTATCAATTATTTTTCCCAGCAAGAAAATGACCCAAACAAAATGAATCAAACGCCATATCTTATAACTTCAACCACTGTCCAGATTTTACTCAAGTCGTTTACCAAGGGATGCTCTCGGTAATATCATTTCGTTGATTATGACCTCCTCTGGCTCTTTCTTAGTACAATGGACCTCGCTTTACGGCTTCTTACTAAATTGCACTATTGCCATAATTTTTTTTATGTCGTTTGTTTGAGCTCTGGAAGGGTCATTTTGTTAAACGTTGTGTTGATTTCTACATTGTTAATTGAGTTTATTCTGTTCGTGCAAATCAATATAATATCAATATAATATCGTAAAAAAATATAATAACCAATATTAGGATACATCATTTTTTCTTGTTCGCGGTTTTTCTTCGTATCGCGAAAAGAGACGTTCGCAATGTTCGTACCCCACCCCACTGATGATTGACAACTTCCTGAAGTTGAAGAAGAAAGTTCTGTATTTTAACCCTTTTCACGCATAAAGCATAGTCTGTCCTCTATATCTGGTTCAATATTCAAATAAAAATCTATGACATGACATGACTATGTTTGTAAGTTTTTAGTACTACTGTTCTTCTAACATGCATAATGCTATACATGCAGCATTTGATGATAGAAGAGACAAGTGACGATAAGTTGTTCTACCAGATGTCCGGATATCGAACATTCGTCAGACGATCACAATTTAACATTCGGGAAAACTAATCAAACCTTAATTCAAATCAAATCTCTTTATTTCACTCTCCACAAAGGAATTTTACAAAAATAAACATTAAATGACACACAATGCGAAACATATAATGATCCTTTGTGAGAGACTGGAGTCCATACTAGGATACCCTGTGTGACGGATCACCAGGCCCTCACCCCGGACTTGCGATGACAACAAAAAATAAAATAAAATAAAATAATACTAAAATGTGGGTAAACATAGAGAAGAGTGAAAATAGCACTAAACCTTATTCTAAGCGTTATAAATCTTGAATAAACTAACTAAATAAAATAAACGTGATAATTATGTCGTTTAGGTGTGTAGTGTAATTTGAGAATGAAAATATGAATGTAGTGGTAGTAAGAAAGTGTGATCGTGTCGTGTACTCGTGTAGCTATGATAGGCATAATGGTGACATACACATTACATACCTACAAATTATGATGGAACAATGAGCAATTGCTCCGTGGCATCATAATCTAACTTTTACAACCAGGCTGAAAGTTTATTTTTGCAAATCTGCTTGGGAAGGGCATAAATTGACAAGACTTCATTAATTTTGTTATACAATCAAACCTTAATTCATTCACTTCCAAATTAGTCACACTCATTTAAAGCTGGTAATAAAAAACCAGCTGATCATCACAGCGAATGTGCCCCTTGAAAGCATGCTCAGAAACAAATTGATTTTTTCCTATCTCAGTGCACTTTCTGATTTATTTGGCACACTGTTTCCATTAATATGCTGCTCGAACATTAAACATTTAAATAATAAGGTCTGCTCTACTAATTAGTATGAATCAGCTATCAAATGATTTAGGGTTGTCCAATAGGAATTAAGTATACAAAAATATAATACTAACAGAGAAAATAGAATCAAAATTTCTCAAAATCAAGCGAGATTTAATTATTTTAAACAAATATATCTGTCCCTCTTGCGAAAACGCTGTTTTCGGAATTCTCTTTCTAATTGTAACATTTGAAGCTTTATAATTTCATCGCTAATGAAGTTATTTAAAAAATAATATCGTGATTGCATTATTTGCAAAATGAAATACTTATTACCTCTATTTACTTGAGCTAAATACCTTCGGTTTGGGTATAACTTATCGTATTTTAGATCCCACTCAAAAATACGATAAGTAATATCCCAACCAGGAAACTACCAACCAAAAATCGGTTGGTAGGTTTCTAAAATAAATTTATTTAGTAATCTAACCAAAAACTGTTTTTGGGCACGTGTTTTTGGGATTTTACTAAACCTCCGCTGTCCGTCCGTCCATCCATCCGTCCGTCTGTCTGTCATCATCTGCTTAGCCTTTTCTTATACCAGTGTTTTACGTGGAGCGGCTGCCTACCAGACAACCCATTACCTGGGTAACACGGTACTTCTTGGTAAGACTGGACTCAGATTTACTGGTTTCTGACAATCCTTAACGACTGCCAAAGATCAACAAATGACAGCCGTGACCAACAGCTTAGCGTGCTTTCCGAGGTACGGAGGAAACTCGGTATGTTAATATGGTCACCCATCCACAGACCAACCTCGGCATACGTTGCTTAACCTTAATTTTCAGTGAGTATTGTTCTTGCCGCTACATCAACAAATAATAAAAAATAATTAAATTAAATGATTAACCAAGCACGTCTTTGCTATAAACTAGAACTATATACCTACTGGTGTTGATTATCACTTTCCAATTTAAACATTCATAAAAACGATTTAATGAGAATCATTAAATAGCCCCACTTTTACCCTTGCTAAGCATTTACCCATTTTAAGTATCAAAACCCTTGAGAACACGTTTTTCTCGTCTTTTCCTCATAAAATGCAAAGGACCAACCCTGTTACTGCCGTTAGCGTACTAATTTGAGCTTAGTCGGATATTTCGGGCCCGCCAAAGCAACGTAATTAGTTTGTCTTATTAGGTAAATTTATTAATTAATGTCTAAATCATTTCTAACAATGCTACAATTTCGGAACTAGCTATTAACTTCTGCAACTACATTGAGTAATGTTCCTAGTTTATTGGCGAAGTTTTGTGTGATTACGTCATAATGTTCTTGCGTAGCATGTTAATAAGTTAGGAATGGTAAGAGAAAAACGGAAGGGTACAGTATTTATGTTGAGGTGTAACTTTAGAGAGTAATTTGTGAAGCAGTGTAATGACTGTGCTCTTTTGGAAATTTAATAGTGGCGATAAGATCGCCAATGTATTCGTGGAATTAAGTCTGTGTGACAGAAGTGTTTTTGGTTTTACAATAAAATATATTCAAAACATCTCCATTGAGCCTCATCTCAGTTTTCATATCACCGATTAAGCATTCGAGTTATATCATCTGCACTCCACACATCCCATTCATCTCCATCGTTCGGTCGTCCTCGTATTTCCTTTTATTTCCATCCAACCATTCATTCTCAAAACTTTCCTCACAATTTGTTCTTCATTCTTCCTTATCACGTTTCCAACAACAAACATACTAAGGCCCACATCGTCCAGGGTTGTGGAATTTGTTCGAAAGAGTCACTGCGGCCCTGGAACTCAAAGAGCATTAGAAGGAACACGGATGGGTTTTAGTCAGTAAATCGGGTCAGATTTACTGACTAAAACCTTCACCACCTTCTTTTCAGCTTCACCCAGGGCGGGAGGAGTCATTTGATGATTCCCATCCTTAAAAAAAAGGCCCACATCGTGGATCAAAGCACGCTCCGTCTCACTTAGAGGAGACTTGTATTCCAGCTGTGTGAATGTTATACTATGCTGTTTGCTCTTAGAAAATATAGCTAGTACAATGCAATGGCTGTCTATATACGTTGGCAAATAAATATTGTTAATATGATCATTATTATAATTATCATTTAAACCGTTGTTTACCGTTGTGTTGTAATACTGGAGACAATAAACTTTATTCGTACGTGCATTCCATTCCATTCCATGCTATTATTACTATTCTAATGAGTGGGCTTTTTGTTTTTTTTGTTATAATTGATAATTTATGATTGCGTTTGACAATCTCACCTGATTGAATTATATGGTCGAAGATGGAACGTGCTTACCAATAAATAATATATTTAATCTATATAAGATACTGCACGTCCCGAGTTCGTACGGATATACCCTTTAATTTAACAGGATAAAATAGGGATATTATAAATTGCATATCAAATAAATAATTGTCTATCAATACATACTTATCACTTATATTCTTTTTTACATCAAATAACTTACTTCACTACAGATAAACTAAATGTTTAACAAAACTCAAGCTGCAGATAATTCGAAATTATACATCAATATGACATTACCTTTTTCCTCATAATGCAATACAGTTAAATTTATTTTTGTACAAAAATACTACATACATAGCATAAATGCTGACTGCACAGCAAATTTTCCATATTTCATAGCAAAATAACTAGCGAGCGAAGCAAGCTCGGGACTTAGGGCACCCTGACTAGGACAGATTAGGTTAGAAGGGGATGGCGGGGTCTTTCAGACCCCGCCATCCCTTTTTCGAATTTCAACAGAATCGGTCCAGTAGATCTGGAGAAAATTGTAACAGACGGACAGACAGATACTTTTTGAACGTCAAGTTCTACAAAAGACAGTTCCCCAAAACGCCTGCCCGTCACCACTTCCTAGTGTTTTAGCTGTGGAGAAGAAGTGGCCAACAAACTCTCCAGCAATACATCTGTTTGTTACGTTTTAGGAACTAGAAATTATACACTGAGAAGAATGCAAAGTAATTAATACATTACACAAAACAAAAAAAACAATAACAGCTAGCACACTATGATACTATAAAACAAAATACACAAACAAAATACAGTCGTAGTCAATAGATACACGTTCAACCTATAGAGGATACGTTAAATAAATGTTTCGTTACCCGTATTTATGTTACGACCGGCAGCTAACGTGACTAACCCGTGGGTAATACCTAGGTTTAACGAGCGGTTAACGTATAGGAATCGGGTTTTATTTTTCTTTTAGAGAAGCTTGTATTCCACGCATGTTTGGGTTTTCAACTGTCTATTAATGGGATAGTAGGATAAAAAAAGGTTAGTTTTCATGGTCATTTTACTGTGCCTACCTCGGTTTAATTTGCTAAATATCTATGTTACGTACGTGAAGCATCGTAACTTGGCCCTTTTTGCCTCGATCTTCAAAATTGTCATAAAAGGAAAGGAAAAATCCGGCCAAGTGCGAGACGGACTCTCACATGAAGGGTTCCGTACCGAAAAGCGAAAAAAAGACATTTATTGTACGGATCTCGTTAATTTTTATTTTTATTTTTACAGCGGCATTAGAAACACACGCTTTGTGAAAAAATCAACTATCTCCTATTACAGTTCATGAGATACAGTCCGGTAACAGACAGACGGACGGACTGGGATGAATGGACGGACTTAGTAATAAGGTTTGGTTACACTTTGGGTATGGAACCCTAAAAATAGTGACGAGTCAGCCCTATGCCTGATTTTGAGTCTGGTCGAAACCGATTTTTGTCCCAACGTACTGAGTGTGAAGGAAGAGGAATTGTACCTATATTAGCGCAAACTAAGAAGAGTTTAAAAGGCAAAATATCTGCGGCGCCAATATTGAGTATAATACTATGTGGGTTCTAGGTTCTGTCCCACATTTCTTTTTGCGCTGGATTGGAGAATACACTATAGAGTTCAGTGAAAAACCCCGTTGTTCGATTTGGAAGATTTATTAATCACAATACACAGTCATATACACAGTTATAGGCATAAATCACATAAATTAAGGCACATAAGAGTCATAAGAATAAGGCACATAAGACAAGTAAATAAGAAAATATTAAAACATTAAGACCAGAATACTGAACCATACTATTTACAATAAGAGAGATCTGTAGAACTGTTCAACTGTATACACTGAATTAAAATGCTAGGATTCTCCTAATATATGTTCGTTCCTGTGGGCGCAAGTAGTGATGGATTCGCCCTACTGAAGACCAATCGATGTTCGGTGGGTTGGGCCTGATTTTGGTCTGACCAATCACGGCCCTCTGTCCTTCGTTCAGGTCTGGACAGGTTCGGACAAGTTTCGACTTGTCGAGCAGACCGTTGGTGCTTCCTAATTAGCATATTTTTATGTATGAAAGTATCTTATAGTTTGTTTAGAGAGAAATTAATCAGAGATCAATGTAAACAAAGAGTAACTAAGATTATTAAAGACTATTTACAATGATTTTAGGCTAATAAGCTTCTAATTCGTTGGTTTGCGTGGGCGTCCTGCACATTCCTCCCGCCGTGCGTCGTCCGCCGCTGACGACGCAGTCGTAGATGGTGCAGGATCGCTGCTCTCGATCGGGAGCACCATTATCTTCTTTACTGGACGTCGTAGGGTTCCTCCTTTTGTCGTCACGTCCACCGTTCGTATGACTCCGTCCGGACCGGGAAACGTAGCGCTGATGCGTCCTCTGATCCATACGTTTCTTGGAAGGTTCCCATCCACAATGAGCACTAGGTCTCCGACCTTTGGAATCGTCCCCTTGGTGTGTGGCTCTCTGCGATTCCGTAATTCTGGGAGGTATTCTGTAAGCCATCTGTTCCAGAACATATCGGCGAGTCTTTGAGCCGCACGCCAGCTTGCTCGTAGATGCAGGTCACTGTCGCTGAATTCTCCTGGCGCCGCGATGCGACCCGGACCACCCAAGATAAAGTGATTGGGTGTCAGGGCTTCCGGATCTTCAGGGTTCACGGACACGTGAGTAAGTGGCCGGCTGTTCACGGTGTGTTCGGCTTCAAGGAGTAGTGTGTGAAGCACTTCTTCGCTCGGGAAACGCTCGTTCAAGGTGGAGTTCAGTGCTGTCTTTACGGATCTCACCATGCGTTCCCAGGCGCCCCCCATGAAAGGAGCTCCAGGTGGGATGAATCGCCAGTCGATCATCTTCTTTGAGGATTCTTCTGCTATGGCTGCGAAGATGGCGGTGCGAAGTTCTTTTTCAGCACCATGAAAATTAGTCCCGTTGTCGGACCACAGCTGTGTCGGACATCCGCGCCGCGCTATCATGCGACGCAATGCCATGATTGCAGAATCCGTGTTGAGCGATGCCACAAGTTCGAGATGAATGGCTCGTGTTGTGAGGCAGGTGAATAGGGCAACGTATCTCTTCTGATGACTACGTCCCACAGTGACGGTCAGTGGCCCGAAATAATCCAATCCAGCGAAGGTGAATGGCCTCTGATGGTGCGCTAGGCGACAGGTCGGGAGATTTCCGGTCATCGGCTGCGGAGGGACAGCTGTCTTTATGCGACATCGCAGGCATTTACTGACAATGTTTTTAACTGTCGGTCGTAGACGGAGCACCCAATGTTGTTGACGGCATTCATTGACTGTCATCTCGGTGCTTGCGTGGTGCAGCTGGCGGTGGACATGCTCGATCCACAATCGCGTCGCACGATGATCTCCATCAAGGATCATTGGTTTCTTCAAGTTCTCTGTGATGTCCGTCATGACTATTATCCTGCTCTTCAGGTGAATCTCTCCCTTTATGAGTTCTATACTCAACGCGTTCAGGCGACTGCTTCGTGGTAAGGGTTTATTGTTCTTCAGGGCTTCTATTTCATCTTGGAAAGATTCCTCTTGCGAAGCTCGCAGGATCAAGTTCTCGGCGTTGTGAAGAAATTCGGCGGCAAGAGGTAAGTAAATGTTTGTGGTCTTTCGTTTCTCTGCCGTTTTGACTGGCAATGTTCGTTTGTTCCTTTTCCAGTCAGGATCGTCGCTATTATTTTTCTTGGTTCTTTTGTAGTTAATTTTCTGTTTTGATCGACAAAGATGCAGGAACTGTAGAATTCTTGCTGTAGCTCGCAAGTATTTCTCCCAGCGTGAAAATCTGTTGACGTCTGGTATGGCTTCTTTGATTTGTTCGTTCTTGTTAGACAAAGTACATGTCTTCTCTTCCCCTGTGATTATAATGGGGCCTTTGTCATCGCTTGGCCAAGTTTCCGGGGGACCGAGGAGAAATTCTGGGCCTTTGAACCAACGATGTTCTTGACAGTAGTTCTCTGGTACGTCTCTTGTGGCGTCGTCTGCTGGGTTCAGTTTTGTTGGTATCCAGCGCCATTCGTTGGTGGAGCTATGTTCTTCGATTGCCGCGATGCGATGAGCGACATATGGCTTATAGGATCTGGATCCTGTCCTGATCCATGACAGTGTAGTTCTACTGTCAGTCCAGAACGTGGTTGATTCTGGCTCCTGTTCATGTTCTTCTTTAACTGCTGACGCTATGCGTGCGCCAATCACTGCTGCTTGCAGCTCCAAACGAGGGATCGACATCAGCTTCAGTGGTGCTACCTTGGCTTTGGCTGTGATTAAGCAGACGTAAATTCTTCCGTCTTTTGTGACTGTTCGCCAGTATGCTGCTGCTACGTAGGCTGATTCGCTAGCGTCTGTGAACACGTGGAGTTGTAGGGACTCTGTGGCGCTGAAACCTGGGTATGTTCGTGGAATGGACATGTGTTCTAACTTCTTTAAGTGGATGAGCCATTTCCTCCAGCTGGCGGCCAGGTCACTATCCAGGGTTTCGTCCCACGTTGTTCCACGACGCCAAACTTCTTGTAGTATCTGCTTAGCTCGGATGGTGACCGGAGACACAAGTCCCAATGGGTCAAACAGGGACATCACTATTCTTAGAGCTTCTCTTTTTGTCGGTGTCTCGTTCTGTAGGACGTTCTGAGGGATACGCGCCAGATTTAAGTTGAAGGCGAGCGAGTCATCTGTTGGTTTCCATATTAGACCGAGAACTCGTTCTGTCTTGATGCTGTCGTCCAGCTGGATTGTGTCTTCGGTTTTGGCGATTTCCCCTAGTGCTTCTAGAAGGGCGGTGGAGTTCGATGACCATTTCTTGAGTTGAAAATGCGCTTCTTTATGAATGTCGCGCACGGCTTGTGAGACTTTCACGGCTTCTTCTAAAGTTTCAAAGCTATTCAGATAGTCATCCATGTAATGTTTTCGTTTGATAGCGTTTACTGCTTCTGGATGTTCATGCTGGAATCTCTCGGCGTTCGTGTTCTTTACGTAGATTGCCGTCGCTGGTGAGCAAGAAGCTCCGAAAATCAGTGATTTCATGCGGTATTGTTTTGGCGGCTGGTCATCTCTTCGTTCTCCTCGCCACAAATATCGCAGGGCGTCTCGATCTTCGGGTCGTAGTTCTATTTGCAGGAACATTTCGGTGATGTCAGCAGTCACGGCGATTGAGTGCTGACGAAAACGCATTATCACTCCTGGCAGTGATTGTAGTAGATCTGGGCCAGTGAGTAGTTGGTCGTTCAGTGAGACTCCTCTAGTTTTAGCTGCAGCGTCGCAGACGATCCTTAGCTTGTCCGGTTTCATGGGGTTAAACACGGCAAAGTGGGGTAGGTACCATGTTCGACATTTTGATGTCGTGAGTGGAGCTGGTTCGGCGTATCCTTTTGATACAAGTGCTTCCATCTGTTCGGTGTACCTCTTCTTTAGTTCTGGATCTTTGTCTAGCTTCTTCTCTACACTAATGAGTCTGTTCAGAGCGTTGTCATAGTTATCTGGCATTTTGAGGTTTTCATCTCGCCACAATAATGCCGTTTGATACCTTCCTTCTGGAGTTCTGGTCGTGTGTTGTTGCAGGATTCGAAGAGCCTTTTCTTCAGGATCATTGGCGGGCTTCTTCGGGTTGACTTGCACATTGTCCATCGTGATGTATTCTCTCACCAGCTCATGAAGTTCGTTGTCTGTTTTAGCATGTCTGATGAAGTTCACTCTGTGCCCAAGTGCTCGTGTGTGGCTGCCATGCAGGACCCAACCCAATGGCGTTAGTGAGGCCACCGGTTGACTCTTCTTTCCTGTTCTGACCTCCGTTGCAATGAGGAGATCCCAGTTGTCTTGGCCAATCAGAAGCCTAGGTCTTGCATCTTCTGTTACTATATTGATGTCGCGAAGATGTTCACAGTCTCGGACCGCTTCTTTTGGAATTCTTTGTGCGGCTAATTCTAGCTGCTTGATGGTTCTTGCATGTAGTTTGCGTTCGGATGTGTGAAGGCCTTTGATGAAGAAATTCACTCTTCGAGATGACACGTCGACTGTGGGTTCTCCGTCGAATGATGCTATTCGAAGTGGTTCGCTTGATCCCTCTGCTCCAATTTGATTGGCTAGGCTCTCGTCGATCAGAGTTACTGTAGAGCCATCGTCAAGGAGTGCGTGGGTGTCGACAGCTCCCGCCGGTCCAGAGAGGTGTACTGGTATTATTTTGAGAAACGATACCTTCGGTGTCCACATTGAATGGACTTTCTCTTGTTCTTCTTTGGGGCAGTCGGTTTCTTCCTTTTTCTTAGTCGCTGCGCTAGTGGCGTGTAGCATCTTGTGGTGTAAATGCACACAGTTGTCTATCTCGCATTTCTTCGGTTTACAGCTGTGTTGTTTTGATCGGAATCGGAGACAACGAAAACATAGGCGATGTTTCTTTGCGATGTCCCATCTTGCATCAATAGTTGCCTTCTTGAATTGCTCGCATTCCACTATGTTGTGCCCCTGTTGGTTACATAGGCCACACTTCGGTTTGTTTGTTTCTTGTGTGGCATGTACTCGTTGCTGACGTCGATGTGTGTTCTGAGGAGTTGGGGTCGTCGCAGCGATGTTCTCTGGTAATGCATAGGGGCTGCATATTTCTGCTTCGATCTTGATGAACCGGGTAAATTTCAGAAGGTCAGGTTCATTTCTGGGTTGTGCTGCTGAGAACTGGTACCATTGTCTTTTCAGGGTCGGGGTAAGTTTCTCGACCATGGCTTTTGTGACTTCTGGGTTGAAGAGGTAGTACTCACAGTTGAGTGCTTGCATAGTCCCAACTATGTTTTCCACTTTGGTGGCGAAGGTGCAGACTTCACGCGGAGATTCGGTGAGGCGAGGTAAAGATCGGAGTCGTTCCATCTCGGCCATCGCTATTGAGTCTGGTCTACCGAAGCGTAGCTCGAGTGTCTTCATGATTTCGTTCGGATCTGCGTTCACTATTAGTAAGCCTTGCACGGCTTCCTTCGCTGTACCTCTCAGACTTCTTCTAAGTCTTGTCATGTTTTCTATCGCTGAGTGTCGATGAGCTGTTTCACAGTAGGCGGCTCTGAAGGTTAGCCAGTCTTGATGAGCTCCGTTGAAGCAGGGTAGTTCGCTGTGTTTCATTGGTTGCTGGTACTGTGCGGTCTGCACAGCTTGCGTGATTGCAGCGGCAAGTTCCCTCATGTCCGTCCTTTGTTCTTGAACGGACAGTGTCTGCATGACGTTGGCTGACGGCACAGGTGGAGGTACCCAGGGCATGGTATTAGGCCCTGGATGATGCTGCGCCGTAGTGTAGATCGGTCGCCATGAAGAGTTCGTTGCCACGTATGTTGAGTACTGTGGCCAGGCTGCGGTGACTGCTGGCAGCGGGTTCGGGTTCTGCTGCCAGGCTGCGGCGGCAGCTGGCGGCGGGTTGTTCGTGTTCTGCTGCCAGGCTGCGGTGGCAGCTGGTGGCTGGTTCAGGTTCTGCTGCCAGGCTGCGGCGGCAGCTGGCGGCTGGTTGTTCGTGTTCTGCTGCCAGGCTGCGGCGGCAGCTGGCGGCTGGTTCAGGTTCTGCCGCCAGGCTGCGGCGGCAGCTGGCGGCTGGTTGTTCGTGTTCTGCTGCCAGGCTGCGGCGGCAGCTGGCGGCTGGTTCAGGTTCTGCTGCCAGGCTGCGGCGGCAGCTGGCGGCTGGTTCAGGTTCTGCTGCCAGGCTGCGGCGGCAGCTGGCGGCTGGTTCAGGTTCTGCTGCCAGGCTGCGGTGGCAGCTGGCGGCTGGTTCAGGTTCTGCTGCCAGGTTGCGGCGGCAACCACTGGCGGCGGGTTCAGATGCGGCTGTTCAGTCGCTAGGTTCGGCTGCCAGGAGGCGGCGGTACTCACTGGCAGCGTGATGTTCGAAGGCGCCCCTAATATAGGCGTAGTGTTCCTAGGTGCAGGTTCAGTATTCTGGTTTTCAGATGGTGGCTGCGTGGCGCTGACTCCCGCCGGTAAAGTCGCCGGAATGGTCCATGACACGGCGGCGGTCACTGGGACTGTAGGTTCGGTCGACGACTTCACTTCGGGTTGATGCGGCTGGTCGGTTATGGCGAGCAGCTGACTTGTTTGTAGCCACGTAGTCACTCGATGATCATTTCCCATTTCTGAGTTGACAGAGGATAAGTCATCGTCCGTAGATTCAGCCTCTATTTCGGCCAGACGCGCGGCGGCTAACTCTGCTTGACGTTGTGCTAACTCGGCCTTAGCTTGGGCTACGCGACGCGCTTTCGATTGTTTATCACTATTTTCCCCGTATTGTGTAAAAAAAAAAAAAAAAAAAAAAAATTTTGCGACGTAGGTTTACTGCGGCGACCACTTTTTTTATTTTCACTCGCGATATTTTGTTTACTGCGGCGATCACTTTCTTTATTTTCACTCGCGATCTTTTGTTTCGACACTGTACATTTCACTGTAGACGCGGTCGCGTCGGGCGCCTCTGAGGTCTCAGCTGTCGTACCTGTAGCCTCCGTGGTGCACGTTTCAGTGGTTGTCTCGGTAGTCGTCTCGGTAGCCGTTTCAGTAGTCGTCTCCGTCTCGGTAGCCGTTTCAGTTCGTTCTGTAGCCGTAGTTGACGCTTGGCCGCGTCTTTTCCCCGTAGACCTCGTAACTGGCATTGTTTCTTATTTAAATCTTCAAAATAAGCTCGATGGAGTCTTCTTGATAGTGAATTTCTCAGATCCGTCTACGAAGGACCAATATGTGGGTTCTAGGTTCTGTCCCACATTTCTTTTTGCGCTGGATTGGAGAATACACTATAGAGTTCAGTGAAAAACCCCGTTGTTCGATTTGGAAGATTTATTAATCACAATACACAGTCATATACACAGTTATAGGCATAAATTACATAAATTAAGGCACATAAGAGTCATAAGAATAAGGCACATAAGACAAGTAAATAAGAAAATATTAAAACATTAAGACCAGAATACTGAACCATACTATTTACAATAAGAGAGATCTGTAGAACTGTTCAACTGTATACACTGAATTAAAATGCTAGGATTCTCCTAATATATGTTCGTTCCTGTGGGCGCAAGTAGTGATGGATTCGCCCTACTGAAGACCAATCGATGTTCGGTGGGTTGGGCCTGATTTTGGTCTGACCAATCACGGCCCTCTGTCCTTCGTTCAGGTCTGGACAGGTTCGGACAAGTTTCGACTTGTCGAGCAGACCGTTGGTGCTTCCTAATTAGCATATTTTTATGTATGAAAGTATCTTATAGTTTGTTTAGAGAGAAATTAATCAGAGATCAATGTAAACAAAGAGTAACTAAGATTATTAAAGACTATTTACAATGATTTTAGGCTAATAAGCTTCTAATTCGTTGGTTTGCGTGGGCGTCCTGCACAAATACCGAATGCAAATTTCGACTAAGAGGACCATTCATTTTCAAAACGAATAAAAAACAAAAGGGGCCCACCTCAACCCGTACACGTCACTCCGTCATTTAAAAATACCGTAACCGTGCCATACTTTATTAAATGTTTACCTATTTCATGTATGGTTTTACATGAAATAGGTAAACATCAAGAAGTAAAATCCAAATATTTGCACGGCAGAAATGCCGAATATAGTGAAACTTATAGATTACTTATGTCAGCTACCTACCTATATTCTTGCAAATAAAATGTAAGTATCATTCATTCATTCATTCCGTATTTAGTTCATTTTCTTATCAGTCTGTATGATTCGAGACCCCTTCGTAGATAATTTTTGACGACACGGTTGGCGCAGTGGTTGAGCGATTGACTGCTGCGCAGCATGTCGCGGGTTCGATTCCCGCACGGAACAAATATTTGTACGACCTACATGTATTTATTCTGAGTCTGGGTGTTTTTCTATCTATACTAATATACTTATCTATACTAATATACTAATATAATATTATAAAGAGGTAAAATTTGTTTGTTTGTAAGTTTGTCAGTTTGTATGTTTGTAAGTTTGTATGTAGGGGGTAATCTCAGGAACTACGGGTCCGATTTGAAGAATTCTTTCAGTGTTAGATAGCCCATTTATCGAGGAAGGTTATAGGCTATATATCATCACGCTGAGACAAATAAGAGCGGAGCAGTAATGGAAAATGTGACGCAGACGAAGTTGCGCGAGTCAGCTAGTCTATAATATGAATGTATTTACAAAAAAAAAATGTAAATAAGTAGTTTATCAGCCATCTCGTTACCATAACACAAGCATTAAGTTGCTTAGCTTGGGACTATATGGCGTTGTGTGAAATGTCCTAGGATATTAATATAAAAAAAATATATATTAATTAATATTAATTAATAATTTTCACATAAAAATACCACGCGTATAATCCCCGAAGGGTTAGGCATATGGTACTCCCCATCATTCACATATCTTTCTTTTGCTATGCCCAACAGGGTCCACAAAAGTTTTTTTTGGAAAGTTGTTAACCACCAAGGCCTACATTATGTAATGCAATAAATGTGAGTAGTGAGTATCATCTGCCTAGCCTAATTGGGGTTTGGTTTCCAGTCAAGTCGGCTTCAGCTAAATACCAGTATTTTCCCATTAAAAAGTAAACCATAAATGAGTAACACTCTACAGTACTCCTTGGTCCTTGACAAAACCTTGCACCAGGTAAGATTTTCCTGAGACTAACGGCTTACCGTGCTTTCCGAGGCACGGAGGAGTCACAGTATTTTAAGATGCTCACCCATCCTCACAGATCAACCTCGCCAAGCGTTGCTTTATCTTAAATAAATATTGACCCGTGCGGCTGTTATTATTTAGCCACTATAACTTCTCCTTACATTACACCCTCATTTTGCCATGTTATTTATTCACTTTTATTACAAAAGCAAGGCAGTCATAAAGACTAAAGTAACCTATTTTCTTCCTACCTTTTTACCTGGACGAAGTCTTAAGTGGAGCACAGCTCAGAATGCATTACGTAACGGTCAAGGTTGCCTTGTTTTCATTGCGGGCTCTTGGCGCCGTTCAACTTACACCGAAGGTCAGAAATAAGAATTTAAATTTACATTCTTCGTAGCGTTTTAGTTCATGTAAGCTTTGTAGCTTTGCTTTGCTTTATTGATAGTTCTTAGTATTAAAATGGCATTTTTTTTAGTGAAAACTTATTTAGCAGCGTTGAGTACTTTTCTTGGGATGGGTATAGAAAGAAAGAAAGAAAGAATATTTATTCAGTACATACATAAAACACGCACGGTACATAGTAAAACTTAAAAATAATAAATAATGGTAGGTATGCTAAACTAGGTGCGTGTCTCAGGGCTGCACTAAAAAGGTCCATTTCAGCGATATGTCAGACAGACTGATGCTGTCTGACGCTGGTTACTACTACTGCTGGCTGCTGGCTGGTTATACTATGTTTAACTCGCGTCAGGGCATGTGACCAAATCAAAAATTCGTAAGACGGATGATTCAAAAATGCTCAACGTTAATGTTCAAGTTTTCACTTCTGCCGGCACTCCGAGAGTGCAACTGGCTTTTTTTTTATTAGATGTGAATTTGTACTTGACTCTAGTCTAGGTCAGACACAAAGTTGACGATGGAGCGAGCTTACCCAGAAGGAGCCTGTTCACTCTAACTTTAAAGAGATTTTTTTAATGACTAAGTATTAGAAAATTTTTAGCTGGATTTTACAATCGTCTGATTACTTTTGTATTTTACTATCATCATCATCATCATTACAGCCGAAAGATGACCACTGCTGGTCATAGGTTTCCCAAACCATACTTGCATACTGCAGCAAACTTAGATCAATCCCACACATCCAACAAAAACAGCTGACGATCAACCTACCTTCCCCACTATCTACTAAGTACATGTAAAACCTTCAGAAGCGCTTCACACGCGTACCATCTACACGAACTTTTACGAACGAAACCACGACGCAAGCACTCTGTCGACACCTTAATTGCCTTCATCGGGTGTTTATCACGCCACGAAACTGCGTACTACGTATAAATTGTGTTCTATGTACCTAGTTAGTAAGGTAGTCGCTGATCTATCGCTTGTTTGTGTGGAGAAGACTTTATTACTGGCGGCCATTTTTCTTTTGTTTTTGCTGCTGGGTTTTGAATTTGGGCCTATTCATAGTGACAAACTATTCATTGGTATATTTGAGTTATTGGGTTTTACATATGAAAATGACACCCTAGTGTAAATACTGAATCTGTACAAATTATTTAGGATTTATTTCCTTGCTTGATTGTAAAAACTACAAACGTAATTTTGAACCAAAGTAATTTCTCGGGAACGCGAACGCTGCAATTTTCTTCTAGTGAAAGAATTTGATTAGCACTTACAAAAATAACTTTTTACAAACATTATAAAAGAGACAGTTAATTTATCTGTTTCTAACTAGTAACATTAGATCCAATTCGTAGTCAGCTGTGTTTTTTTTTTTGTGATAATCCCAATCTCGGCGAGGGGAGCCAGGAATCCCATTGCACACGGTTCCTAGTTTTGATTCCTGACTCCCACAAACCTTTGTACCTTCGATATATTTTGTAATCCTAAATATTATTATTATAAGTTATACCTTATGTTCAAACGCTTATAAAAACAAAATAAATAATTGGGCATCAAAAAAATAATCCACATCGCTAACGATGGCAAAAGTGCCCAGAACACTGGCTTCTTTGGCCGAAGAAAAGCCCAGCCCTCTGGTCACATGAACCGTCGACAAGTTGTTTGCTGATGTCCCGAAAGAATCTATGCACTCGGACCCAATGTAGATTTATCTTTAGTTTATGCATTTAAAATGTTAATAGTTGTACTTTGTGGGAGAAATAATAAATCTTATCTTATTTGAATAAGTGCACGGACCTAAAACTTAGAACTTTATGCATTGAAATGTTGTCGGCACATTTTTTTTGGAGATCCCCAATAGATAATATGTGTATCATCGATGTTATGAAAAGGTTTACTTTTGAATGAAATGAGAAATTGCAAAAACTCTTTAACAAAATGAACAATTAGTTTTCCTCAGAATTGCGAAAAAAAAATACTTAAGCGTTTCGTTACAAAAGATCCTACGCTAAAATACTTAAAATTAAATCCGATTTCTACCACACGTGTCTGAAAACAAAGTTGTATTTAATACATTATACGAACATGCAAATAAAATGATAACTTCCCAAAGCTTGCAAGAAACAAAGAAGTTTGCAAGTATGCTCATACGCTTGATACCCGCTGCAACTGCGAACAAACTTGTGAACACGCTTATAACTAAATCGCTTAATCTTCTACTAGGTACTTTACAACTAAAAATATGAAGGGTTTTAGTGTTTTTAAGTTTGTTTATCAATCACGTCTTGTAATTAAAAGAAAAAGTCGCGTAGACTTTGACTTGAACTAGGACATAGAGTTTTTTTTAGGTTAACTTACCCAAAGGGACTACTAAAGGCATCAACGCAGCCAAAAGAAATACACTAACGGAATATTTACCCGAGAAAAAGGCCAGGGACTGCTCAATGAAATGCTGCATAGCAATATCAGAGTTGTCCATGCGACTCAACGCAGAACTATATAATCACAACACTACAGCAATACGCTGTGCCTTTCTATCTATACCTACAGATGGAAAGGGACCGTATGCTTATCAATAATTAAAAAAAAAACAATCCGAATATCAACCATAGGGCAGTTGCCCACCAGACACAATACCCGTCTGGTCGAAGGATCCTCCCTTTTCAACGGAGGTTTGAACTTTATTATCTGTACTACATTCCTCTAAAACTCTATTACTAAGCATTTGTTATACTTAACATCAACTTGTCTTTTTGCCAGCGGGCTGTATCTCATGAACTGTATTAAGTACACAGTTGAAAATTTTATAGTGTTTATTTTATAACAGCCTGCTTTAACAATAAAATAACAAATTAAAATTACATGCATCAAACTTTGGATGTGCACCAAGAATTTGCAATGACATACGGCAATCAACACTCGTTAAACCCTCACAGAACCCATAGGGTACTTGCTGCTGACCTAAAATTATAAAATTTCGCAAGAAGCAATGTACGTATGCGAATTCGACTAGCACTTGACCAGCCTTCATCTCGGTAGTAGTTACGTCATAAACATTTTACGCGAGTGCAGCCACTGGTAAAAGCTAGCTCTAAAACTGACTACCTAGTCAACTAGTAACTGTTTGTGTGGCAACTAAAACTAGCTCGTCTTACTTGAGAGTCAACTATTTCCTTATTTGCCGCAAATTCAATGGAAACTTGTACTAACTGAGTTATGGGATAAATGTGAGAACTTGATGCGGTTCTAAGTTGTGATTGAGAGTAGTTTGCTCTATTATTTTATTAAGGACTAGCTGTTGCCCGTAACTTCGCTCTCGTTAATGCACATTTTCGCAAAAAAGTAACATTACCACCGCCAGGGAACCATTTATCTCTGTACTAAAATTTTTGGAGAGTATGCGGTACAAAGAGTAAACCGCAAACCTCCATTGAAAAGGGAGGATCCTCCGACAAGACGGTTGTTGTGCCTGGCGGACAACGGCCCGATAGTTCGTATTTGGGTAGATGTATTACATTCTAATAGCACGGTAAACTCTGATTGTGCGATGCAGGATTTTTAGTTCGCTGCTATTGGATAGATGGTGTTACGGTTATTTTTGTACGATGTAGATTTGTTCCGTTGTTTTTTGTTGTGGCGGCATTGATGCGGCTACAAAATCATAAAAATCAATTCAGAGATATACTTAAGCATGAAAGTGTTTTAATTACCTTACCTCCACAACCCTTCTTCATGGTAACACCCCCTTTGTAAGACTGCTTTCAGTTTTTCTTTTGTCTACGTAACGAATATTAAAGATTTTTAAATAAGAGCCGGGCCGGAGCCCGACAAACAGATATTTTTTTTAAAGTAAAACACTAACGACGTCCGTCCAATCATTGCCTTTGGGTGCTTTTTTTAACTTCATCTACATTGTCATATCAGCTGAAAGACGTCCATTGCTGGACATAGGCCTCACCTAAGAATCACCATTATAACCAGTCCTGTGCGACTCGCATCCATCGGCTACCCGCGACACTCACCAAGTCACCAGGTCGTCGGTCCATCTTGTGGGAGGCCTTCGAACTGTTACGGTTTCCCAGTGCTAGAGAAAACCCTTAATTTACAGTAATAATTGATTACTTAGATTTCTCTGAATTGCATTGTCATCAATTTAAAGACAGCACTGCATCCCGCTCCCGGGACGCTTCAGTCTCATTCCAATCGCTGAACCGGTACCATCTCTCTGTATCTATATCGTTGTGTCTGCCAGTTCCAATTTAGTTTAGCCCAATTTGTATCGAGGTCAAACCCCTAATTAAAACTATTTCATTAGTGTATCCAAAAGTGTTTTTTTTTAAAACCTGGTTTTCGGGGTCCCGTATAACATTGGTGGCAGCGGTGGGATTTTAAAAAACTAAATCCTCGGAACGCCTCAAATTCAGTGAACCTACTCGTGCCGTGATTACGACAGTGAAAAGTGCCGAAATCCAATCTCACCTCAGTGTCGCTGTGTCTTTCTGTTCAACGTCGCTGTATCCTGCTGGTCTTACCAGACCCTTACGTGCCCTGTTGGGCATTCTCCGAAGTTCTACCACTCACCTTGGGTGATCTCGCCTGGCAGCGAAATGATCCGTGTTGCCGTCGCAGTCGCTGTGTTCCTGTAAGTACATCAGTTCTACATCGAAACTATCCTCGTTGCGAAAAAGTGAAAATAGTGCCAGTGATTTAAAACTCAAGTTCAATATAGTTTCAATTCAGTTCAAATTCCAAAGTGCATCTTAGTAATATTCAGTTGATAAAATTGTTCCCGTGTATTAGCTCTTATCATTCAGTCCCGAGAATAGTGCAACATTCCATTCCACCCCCGCACATTGCGCGTTATCTTTGTTTAGTCTAACCAGTCATGCCTAAAGACGAGCCTAGTGTCATGTCTAAAGAAACAAAAGAATTAGATATGAACTTCATAAGCAAATTTATTAACAAATTTGATGGCAACCGCGAAAAACTTAACGCATTTCTTAATAATTGCAGAAATGCAATTAGCCTAGCGTCATCATATCAACAAGATATTGTGCTAAAATACATCCTGAGCCAACTTGAAGGCCGTGCTGAAAGTGCTTGCTCCATTAAAGAATTTGATAATTGGCAACAATTAGAAGAATTTCTGAAAAATCAATTTGGCGAAAAGAAACATTACGCTGCACTACTCTCGGACCTCCAAGATTGTTGTCAAACAAATAGCGAAACCGTCAATCAGTTCGCACTACGCGTAGAGACATGCCTAGCTAAACTGCTAACTGAAATCAATATATCTATACCCACAAAAAAGAAAGGGGAACTGACTGGCCGTGTCGCTGCTATGCAAGACTTAGCATTATATACATTTATCAGTGGCTTAAATTCTCGATTGTCTACTGTAGTCAGATGCCGTGACCCTGAAACTTTAAACGAAGCCATCGGTTTCGCTGTATCCGAAGAAAAAATATTGCAGACAATTTCTAAACGTAATCCATCAACAACTAATAACAATTCGCTTAATCAAGGACGTTGGCCTCAGCGTCGATTCCAACAGAACCGAAACTTTACACAGCAAGGTTATCCACACGAGCCCAAAAATCAAAAACCATCGACGTCAGGTCCTCCAGTGTGCCGCTACTGTAAAAATACAGGCCACACCATTGAGGAATGTAGAAAACGGGAGTTCAATAACAGTCGCTTCAGAAACCAAAATAATCAAAAACCATTTCCAAGGCATTTTCAAAACAATCATGCCCAAATTCATGCGATAAATAGTAATGAAGGTCATGACTACACGGACGACACTCAGGATAAATTAAATGATGATTTAAACGAATAAAGGGCTCACGGTGGTGTCTCGTGGGGCCCAAACCTCAAGTTCCAAAACATTGCTATATCAAAGGCACCAATGCTAAATCCTCTGTATCCTCTGTATCCCCTAATAATAGGGACTTGCGAATGAATCGCAACACTGTATCCTCTGTATCCCCTAATAATAGGGACTTGCGAATGAATCGCAACACTGTATCCTCTGTATCCCCTAATAATAGGGACTTGCGAATGAATCGCAACACTGTATCCTCTGTATCCCCTAATAATAGGGACTTGCGAATGAATCGCAACACTGTATCCTCTGTATCCCCTAATAATAGGGACTCGCGTGTAAACCGCATCACTGCATCTTCTACATCCGCTGTATCTACTACATCCGCTGTATCCTCTACACCCACTGTATCTTCTACATCCGCTGTATCACCTAACCAAGCCGAATCACAAAATAAGCACACCGCTGTATCCACTGACTCTACCATAAACTCAACTGCTTCTCACCCAATTCCTGAAACAAAAATATATGAAATTAATATTGGTCCATTTAAGAAACGCTTACCTCACATCCTTATACATTCTTCAGTGTCAGACACTACTTTATCTCTCCTCGTAGACTCTGGTGCAACTGTAAGCGTACTGAAACGAACTTCTATACAAACACCAGTTGATATTTCAACAGAAGTAATCTTTTTGAAAGGTATTGACCCGATTGACCAACCTTCACCAACAATGGGTCATTTTCCGCTTATATTAAAAATAAATGATCAAGTTAGTATCACACATAAATTCCATATAATACCCCGAATCCACTTACCTTATGATGGTATACTTGGCACTGATATGCTAATCGCTTTTGGTTGCACAATTGACTACACTCGTGAAATCTTGAAGATAGGTGAAAACGAAATAAAATTACACTTCAATGAGCCTACTTATGTAATTCCTCCCAGGTCCGAAACTGTCATAGAATGCTCCGTCTCCAACCCTGAAATAAAAGAAGGACTCGTACTAGATCAATGTTATCATGAAGATTTACTGATTGCGAATTGCCTCGTCGCAGTCAAAGAAAACAAAAGAATTAATTTATCTGTAATCAATACTTCTGAAACTCCCATAACCCTTAAGTCAAATCTGGATACCACACTCATTCCTTTAAGTTCTTTTGATCCAACAAACACTCATACGGTTTGTCATTTCAAAAACGCTGACTCTTATCTCCGAACTCAAGAAGTATTAAACCTCCTTAGAATCTCCCATCTCAACTCTGAAGAAGCTAATGCTCTTCACGACGTCTGTTCTGAATACTCTGATATATTCTTCATCCCTGGTGACAAACTGTCTCATACAAATGCTCTTAAACATAACATAAAAACGGGTGATCAAAATCCAATAAATGTAAAATCTTATCGGTTCCCAGAGGTACACAAACAAGAAGTCAACAAACAAATAGACCAAATGCTCGATCAAGGAATCATAAAACATTCAGAGTCCCCATGGTCCTCCCCAATTTGGATAGTTCCAAAAAAAATGGATGCATCTGGACAGAAAAAATGGCGCATAGTTATCGATTACCGAAAACTAAATGACATCACTGTTGGCGATAGCTATCCTATTCCGCAGATATCTGAAATATTAGATCAGCTGGGTCAGAGTAAATACTTCTCAACCCTTGACCTTGCATCAGGCTTCCATCAGATTCAAATTAATGAGGAAGACGCTCCTAAAACGGCGTTTAGTGTACCCCAAGGACATTACCAATTCACAAGAATGCCATTTGGCTTAAAAAACGCACCCGCTACTTTCCAACGGTTAATGAATACCGCTCTCACTGGTCTCCAAGGCATTCGTTGTTTTGTTTACTTGGATGACATAGTTATTTATAGTCACGATTTGAATTCCCACATTGATAACCTTTCGTCAGTATTCCAAAGGCTTCGAGATTATAATCTTAAACTTCAACCTGACAAGTGCGAGTTTCTCCGACGTGAAGTCGCATATCTTGGTCATCAAATAACTAAAGATGGTGTAAAACCTAACCCTGAAAAGATAAAAGCAGTAACTCAGTTTCCAAATCCCAAATCTCCGAAGGACATTAAGTCCTTCCTCGGGCTTGTATCCTATTATCGTCGTTTCATTCCTAATTTCGCAAAAATTGCAAAACCGTTAACACAACTTTTAAAAAAGGATGTCCCCTTCCTATGGGAAAATCAACAACAAGTCGCCTTTGATGAACTCAAGCACAAACTTACCTCTGCTCCTGTCCTCATTTATCCAGACTTTTCTGTCCCTTTCATCTTAACGTGTGATGCCTCTAATTATGCTATCGGTGCAGTACTCAGTCAAGGTTCAGTTGGTAAAGATAGGCCAATAGCTTATGCCTCTCGGACCCTCAACAAAAGCGAATGTAACTATAATACCACTGAAAAAGAACTCCTCGCTATTTTGTTTGGTTGCAAAACCTTTCGTCCATATCTCTATGGACGAAAATTTCTGATCATTACTGATCATAGGCCATTAAAGTGGTTATTTAATCATAAAGATCCTAGTAGCAAATTACAGAGATGGCGCCTAAAACTAATGGAATACGAGTACGAAATCGATTACCAGAAAGGAAAACTAAATGCCGCTGCTGATGCATTATCTCGATATCCTGTAAACCCAATTCAACCATCAGACTGCGATCCTATTCCACCCACTTCTAATCAAGACGCGGATAATTCTACACCTCAATTTAGCCCGCTAACTCTCGACGATCTTGATATCCAACTACCTCCTGGTTCCCTAGACCTTGATGATAAACTACCTTCTGTAGACCTCCTGGAAAACGATGACTTACCGCCAGGAATCGACGATCCTCCAACACCGACTACATCTGACAAATCCTCGAATCTCACTACAAATCCTCTCCGTGATGATAATTATAGCAAATTCCTGAAAATAATGAGCAACAAAGACTTTAATAGTAATGCTAAAATCATAGAACACAACGAAAGTATCCTGAAAAGTAACTGCAAAATCATTGTCATACCTACCTCTATCGACCTCGATGACTCCAACCCTCATGTAGAAGAAATCCTGAGTAACCTCGAAGAATCTAATGAAATCCTAGATAGAGAAAGAACTCTCTCTACTCATTTATCTCATTCGATCATAAAGGAAAATCAATATATTTCCTATTCACTAAAGTATACCACTTTGATAACAATTCTTATGAAGACATTTACAAAAGTATATTGAATCTTCGATCCGATATATTACGTAACTCTACTAATTCTGATTTAGATTTAGCCATTACTGATTTCCAAAATCCTTTCGACAAACACATCTGGGCAAAAATATACAACATGTTCTGTTATATCTTTAACGATACTCAAGTAACAATTAACATTTATCACAACACTATAATCTACCCTACACCCTCAGAAATACCTAGAATACTCCGCGAAAACCACGACATTCCTATTGCCGGACATTTAGGATCCACACGAATGTTTAACCGGATAAAAGAAAGATATTTCTGGAAAAACATGCGGACAGATATCGAAACATACGTAAGAAATTGCTCCCTATGCCAAAGTAATAAAGCCCTAAGACAAATTAATAAATCCCCAATGCAAATAACTACCACTTCAACTAAGCCATTTGAACGACTCAGCCTCGACCTTGTGGGCCCCCTTCCAGAAGCTGGCCTTACTAAGCTCAAATTCATTGTCACATTACAAGATGACCTCACCAAATATTCCCTTGCTTACCCTATCGCTAATGCGACTGCAGAAGAAACATGTGAGTGCCTAGTGCACTTTATTTCTATTTTCGGTATCCCAAAATGTATTTTAACCGATCAAGGCACAAACTTTACTGCAGATTTATTTAAAAGGACTTGCAGTTTCCTGAAAATTAAGCAAATCTGGTCTTCCCCATATCATCCTCAAACTCAAGGCGCACTTGAACGCAGTCACTCCACACTTAAGGAATACCTTAAATCTTATGTTAATGAAAACCATTCTGATTGGCATAAGTATGTATATACTGCTATGTTGGCATATAACACCTCCACTCATTCCACTACTAATTTCACACCATACGAGCTCCTCTTCGGTCAGAAGCCTTTTATCCCGGATTCCGTTTACGAATTACAACCAGACCTTACATATCCGGAGTACCTCAAATCCCTGCATCATCGTCTAAAACTTTCACGTGAAAAGGCCATTGAAAACATACAAAGATCTAAGGAAAGATCTAAGCAATATTATGACACTCGTTCACGACCTGTTCAGTATAAAGTTGGAGACTATGTGTATCTAAAAAACCATGTACGTCTGCGCAAAGCTCTTTCACCGATTTGGAAAGGACCATATAAGGTTGTGAAGGTCAATGGTAGAAGCACCTTGACCTTACTCGTAAATAGACGTCATGTGACGCATCACTATGACGAAGTCAAACTAGCCCCTAGATCTGAGTCGTAGTCCTAGTTTAAAACTAATTTTAATTATATTCTATTACAGCAATTCTGCGCTGGGTCTGGAGTTCATTACGCCCTTGACGAACAGTCCTGGCATCTACTTCGACCCCTTAGGTTCTTTAAGTTTAATTGATAGTCACCTTAGTATAGTTATCCCATATGATGTATCCTTTATTAGTCCACATATTCTAAACCTTCGTCTTATTCTCGAAAAATCTAAACAAGTATGTGACAATGGTAAGGTCTTTGATTATTTGGAATGTACAAACCTCTTTGAACCACTGAAAACTCGTTATAATGACATAGTCCATGATAGCGAAGCTATTTTCCACCTTACATCTCGCCAGTCAAGAAGATCTGCACTTCTAGGATTCGTAGGCACTATATCGAAAAAACTATTTGGCACAATGGATGAAGACGATGCCATCCGATACGACAGTGCTATTAAGGAAGTAGAAATAGACCAAAAGAAACTAGCCCTACTGATGAAGGAAAATATATTAATCACTGCGTCTTCACTTAAATCATTTAATGAAACTTTGTCAATAATTAAACTAAATGAAAAGCATTTGGAAAATGCAATACACGAACTGTCCCAAGATATTCTAAATCTTACTTACGTTTCAAAAGAATTAGGCATTAGGTCTCGCATGCTGGAATTAACTTCCATGATAGAAAATAGCCTCTTAGCCCTGTCCTTCAAAGTTGAAGACATAGTTAACTCCATCATGTTTACCAAATCTAATGTTCTATATCCCACAATCCTAACACCTAAAGAACTTTACACCGAATTGGTTGATAATTACAGATTCTTACCCGAATCTAAACAACTTCCGGTTCCACTAAACCTCGATAACATGCATACTATTTTAAATATATCAGAAATATCTAGTTACTTCAATAAAGAACAAGTAGTGTTTGTAGTAAAAATCCCTCTTATTAATCCTATACAATTAAATGTATATCATAATTTACCATCACTGGTTCCTCACGATAGAAATAATCCAGAGTCATACTCGACCATCATCCCGTCCTCTAAATATATTGGTATGAGCAGAGACAGGTCAATGTACTGTAAGTTAGACAACCTCGATTACTGTAAAATAATTAATAACGACCATTACCTTTGTGAAACACCAATATTGTACTCTTCTTCCGCGACACCTTCCTGCGAAACGGAAATAATCACAAAGGTACTTACCTCAATCCCTTCGATTTGTGAAACCAAATTCATTCACGGTCACGTTAGCATTTGGCAGCCGCTACGCCATAATAGATGGTTATTTGTTATGTCAGAAAAAACTAAAATAAGTATTGAATGTAATAAATCCCAATCTACTGAAATAGAATTTAGTGGAAATGGTATATTGTACTTACCTTCTGAATGTATTGCCTTCTGCAAGGACACTCGTCTAACTCCGCATGCAAATCGTAAAGTCCAACTGAAAACAATTGTTTCTAATTTTAATATTTTAAATGATTCTTGTTGTAACATTGCAGCATATAATAATATTGTATCCAACTTACCTGTAGTTAATCTTAAGAATGTTAACTTAGATTCCTTAGCTTATGATAATCCTGAAATCCTGAAAAGCCTCAACAATATAATTGAAAAGCCACACATTGTTTTGTATCAAAAATATTATTCAGGTACTACAATTGTAATTATAATTTCTATTATATTCTTTATTATCTATAAGGTGTATAAAACTGGCATACACAAGAAAATAATGAAATCCAGAGAAAATAGAACTCCTGAAAATAATGACCAGGAATTAGATGACATTCACCCCTCAAACATTAACACGGGGCCTTCACTTAGAATCGGCTAACTCATATTTCATTTACTTAAACATAAACTTCACCTTGAAGGGTGTAGTTTACTCTAAATCGGGGGGCTGTTACGGTTTCCCAGTGCTAGAGAAAACCCTTAATTTACAGTAATAATTGATTACTTAGATTTCTCTGAATTGCATTGTCATCAATTTAAAGACAGCACTGCATCCCGCTCCCGGGACGCTTCAGTCTCATTCCAATCGCTGAACCGGTACCATCTCTCTGTATCTATATCGTTGTGTCTGCCAGTTCCAATTTAGTTTAGCCCAATTTGTATCGAGGTCAAACCCCTAATTAAAACTATTTCATTAGTGTATCCAAAAGTGTTTTTTTTTAAAACCTGGTTTTCGGGGTCCCGTATAACAGAACGTTGCGTATTCTGGTACGCGGTCACCACTTCAGAATTTTTCGGCCCCTTCAACCATTCGTTGAAAATTACCTGTAAACTGCCACTTTACACTTTTTTGTAACAGTATTGCGATTCGAAAGTAGAGAATCGTGGGATCGTTTCACTGCAACCACCAACTACGTATTCGTAGCGACGATTATGTAAATGTCAAGACCGTTTGTCGAAACTGTGATACCGTGGAATTTGCAATCCGCAGCTGTGTGTTTTGTATTTCTTATTGCCAAGTTGGGTCGTGAATTTTAGAACTGTAGCTACCTGCTACATACGTTGTTTGATCAACAGAACTTTTAGGTATGGATGGAAAATACATGCAAAAAATTGGTGAGAAAAGTTGTCAAACGCGCGGAAGCTGCAAGTGATTTTTAATAGCCAATAGTAACTTCACAAAAGAAAATAGACCGTGTGAGTTCTTTCTTTTCGTTCAAATGAATTTTCAATAGCTTATCGGATTTAAGTAACTGTGACGCGTTCATCATCATTACATAAACAACTTCAACAACTGATCAAATCATTCAATTCACACTGACTTATCTTAAATGTGGCTCTGAATGACCGAACTGGCTCCAAGCCACACTACCCATTCGCTATTTCGCATAGGCTCGGCATCTGCAAAATTTCTAGTATAAGCCTACCTGTTCCTGTCTTCGGTCAACAGCACTGAAAAGTTAACCAAAATGATTTTAACTCCAACATTGGTTAAATGTGAAATGCCTTGCTTGACCGATGCTATGAACGCCTGGATAGTGGCTTGCCCGGCGTTGCCCGATAACCCATTTTCCCAGAGACAATGGGATGAGCTCTGCAGGTTGGTAAATACGACCACCAATACTGCAGAGGGTGCTCGCCTACTGGCTGTTGGTGAATGGGAGTCGGATCTTTGGCTACAGGCAGTACCCTCACCCAACATAGGTATTATGCTGAGTGACAGTAGTTTCCGGAACACTACGTGTCTGCGTCTGGGTGCTCCTAACGGAGCTCTACATCGGTGTCAATGTGGTGAATCAGTCGACCGCCTCGGACACCATGGCCTGTCCTGCAGTAGGAGCGCTGGTCGGCTAGCACGGCACGGCAGCGTTAATGACATCACCCGTCGCGCTCTTGTCACCGCCCGGGGTGCCAGCTCTTTTAGAACCCAACGGTTTGACACGTGACGATGGGTAGAGGCCAGATAGGATAACCATAATGCCTTGGAAGGGAGGTAGGCTTTAGGTGTGGGATGCAACATGTGTTGACACCCTTGCGCCATTCCATCTTCTTAGCACGGTGGGCTGTGCTGGGGCGGCTGATGCGGGTGCAGAAAACCTCAAAAGGCGCAAATAAAATAACCTAATTGGGTGTTATATATTTGAGCCTTTTGGCGTTGAAACACTAAGCCCATGGGGTCCGAGTGCACATAGAGTCTTTCGGGATATCAGCAAACAACTTGTCGACGGTTCACGTCCACCACTTTTTGTTCACTTTTCTTCGGCCAAAGAATCAGCATTGCCATTGCCGACGTGGCAATGCTGCCAATGTTCTGGGCACTTTTGCTATTGACAGCGATGAGGATTATTTTTTTGATGCCCAATGATTTATTTTGTTTTTATACGCGTTTGTACATAATGTAGATACTGTAGATTTATCTTTCTTTATGTATATAAAATGATAATAATTATAAAAATACTTTATATAAAAAACAAACCGAGACCACTTCTTAATTCAGTAAGTTAAAACATGAAATAAGTTTGCTTAAAATCCCCAAACGGCTTGCGCACCATTCAAACGGTGGTTTCAATAATGAAATGTATCATCTGTATTAAATAAACATTCAAATTTTCGACAAACACTTCCTAAAATTACCGATACCCAACACCCGGCAGTCGAGATATCCCTGTATTATCTCAACGATATTGGTTTAACCCTGTTTTGCCCGTATGACCTTCAGGGCGGGATCGGGACAAATATTTATTTGTGCAATCCGGAAGGAGGTCCTTTATTGCCATCCCTATAGGGTCAGGTCACATCAGGTTGCGATGCAACGCTACGCGAAAATGAATGAACGCAAAGCGAATGTGAAGAATTGCTACATAAAAGGGTACATAAAGAAGATTACAACTTAAGAAAACACAACGCCGCGAGCGGATGACTAGGAAGATCAGACACAGATCTTATTGGTGATGTTATTCAGAAAGGCCATGAGCGTAGTACCTACTCACAACCTGCGGCATCTATTATGCGTCATCATTCTGTTGTTGAAAAGGGATAGTGAGTAGTAGGATGCGGTACAGAGAGTAAAGTCCCACAAACCACCATTGAAAAGGGAGGATTCTCTGACGAGACTGTTGTGTCTGGTGGGCAACCGCTGATAGTTGATATTCGTACTGTTTTATATGTTCAAATAAAATAGTAGTTCGCTGCTGGCGGGATAGATGGCGTTGCGTTTCTTTCTATTGCGGTACAGATTTCACTTCGTTAGTTTTTCTTGTGGTGGCTTTGATGGCGCTACAGTATGTGTCTTGCATAGTTCCGTTTTCCTTCTTTGAGCCTGCTGCACAATTAATATGAAGATAATTATTTTCCTGGTCATATAAGTCGTTTTTATTTGTGTCAGAAACTAAGCTTTGCTCAAATAATACCACCTGCAGTGTTGTTACGGGTTTCCAAAGTGATCGACTATTGTTGGTGTTGCTTTCACTCATGATGGTTTTAAGACGAACAAATAATTATCATCGCATTGCATAGAGTCTTAGTGCGATCTAAGCTTTATAAATAACGATGACTGTTATAGTAAAAGTCCCATTAATTGGCAAGAGGAATGCCAAGCGATTTCACTCTGGAGTTTCGAAAGTACGATGTTACAATTTGTGGCAGTTTAGCATGAAAATAAACGAGATTAGATGGTTTGATTTAGCTTTGTAGAGGCCGTTTTGTTTGAATTACGTTGCAAGCTGAAATGTTTGCTTACTTATATGTTAAACTAGCTGACCCACGCAACTTCGTCTGCGTCACATTTTTCATTAATGCTCGGCTCCGTTTAGTCTTAGCGTGATGATATGTAGCCTATTTTCTTCCTCGAAACATGGGCTATATAATACTGAAATAATTTTTCAAAACGGACCAGTAGTTCCTGAGATTACCCCCTACATACAAACTTACAAACAAATGTTACCTCTTTATAATATTAATATAGAAGTATAGATATGGAAATCTGTATGTTTGGTTATTTTTAAACCAATCACGCCTCAACAATCAATTACGGCTTAATAATAAGGCCAGGCACACCTAGCCTTTTCTCAACTAAGTTAAAGTCCGCTTTCAGTCCAATCGGATGCAGCTGAGTACCAATATTCTACATGGAACAATTGCTTACCGGACCTCAACATCTGAACAGAGTAAATCATTTTAACCGACTTCCAAAAAAAGAGGAGGTTAGTATTTTTTTTTATGTATTTAAACACCGATCACTCCGAGGTTTCTGATTCGATTTCGGTGATTCTTTTTAGATCGATGTTATACTTGATATTTGTTTTCGTAAAAATTTAATTCAGTTTTTCACATGCAATAGTTTTAATTTTATGAGAATTTTTGCTTCATAAAAAAACACTAAAACGTATAAAATAACTTTAATATTGGAGGTCGGCGTTTTTGGTTTTGTTTCTTTGTTTATTAACATCGACTTCCGAAATTAAAGTTATTTTATACTTTGTAATATTTTGTTTGGCAGTCGGTTATATTTTTTGTAAAAAACTTTTTAAGGTTTCTTTTTGGGACTGACCTGCTACAGAAAACTACCGAGTTCGATATTGGTACACTGTACACGTAACGTGACCAACCGGCCGATATGGAAGCGCATCACGGAGAGAACAGTCCTCGGGAAAGTCGATAACCCATCGAACATCTTTCCATGTTCCTCAACTGCGCAACCACGACCACTCTGACAAGAGTGTCCAACTTAGAGCGGATTTCACCAATGAAACTGAACGCGATCAGTACATCTAAACTGCGTTCAAGAGCTGTCAGTGTCAATATTCTACAGAAAATACTGACACTGACAGCTCTTAATCGTGGTTTATTATGCTGATTGCGTTCAGTTTTATTGCTGAAATCCACCCTAAGAAAAAGGATAATAGCAGAATATTACGAATTTTTAACATTCACTATAGCTAGCAGTATTTTTATACAACACTAGCTGACCCGCGCTACTTTCGTAGTTCAGCGTTTGTGTCACATTTTCCATTAATGCTCCGCTCCTATTTGTCATAGCGTGATATTTATAGCCTTCCTCGATAAATGGGCTATTTAGCACTGAAAGATTTTTTTTGGTTCCTGAAATTAGCGCGTTCAACCAAACCAACAAACAAACAAACTATTCAGCTATAGAATTTTAGTATAATTAATGTTACAGAATAAACACAATACCTCGTAAAGGATCATTGTACTCATCATTATGAATTACTTTTACTATCGGACCAACCAAATTCAGCTGTTCAGTAAAAACATTTTGTCGAGTTACGCGCACATAAATGTATGGACCAGATGATTTTTTTTCGAGATTTCAGTGTTGGACCCAAAGTGAAAATTCTTCACGATGATAAGTACAGTGACCCCTTAAGAGGTATAGCGTTCATTCTGTTACACGTTGTAAACTTTATTAAAAGCAAATACATTATCGAAGTTGGAAAAAGAATTTGCCTGGACAGGTTGGTACTTGAAACCTCGCATGTAAATATTTATTTCAGAACAATTTATATAAAAAGCCGGTTTTCTTTGTGAAGGTAAATAATAATAATTTTATTTCGTAAACGTATTCAGAATATTGTGAATCATTTATAACGTTTTTATTTGATAGAAAAATAAGTGAGCTGTGGCAGGTTGTGTGTTACGCGGTTGGGGAAGGTGTTTCTAATGAATTCATGTTTTGGGAGTTATAAGCGAGCGTGTAACCCAAATATATATATATTTTTTTCAGTTACTTACAGATAACGCACAGCCAAAACTGCTGATCGTAGAAAGCTCAAATTTGGCATGTAGGTTCCTTGGGAAGTGCAGAGGAGCATTGAGGGAGGATTTTCCGAAATTCTTACGAGAACGGGAAAACGGGTTATTTATTTATTTACTAGCTGACCCGCGCAACTTCGTCTTCGTCACATTTTCCATTACTGCTCCGCTCCTATTTGTCTCTGCGCGATGATATATAGCCTACAGCCTTCCTCGATAAATGGGCTATCTAACACTGAAAGAATTTTTCAAATCGGATCAGTAGTTCCTGAGATAAGCGCGTTCAACCAAACAAACAAACAAACAAACAAACTCTTCTGCTTTATAATATTATTATATATATTATATATTATATTATATAGTATAGATATAATATACTTTATTTTACACCAAATGATAAATACATAAAGTATACCTTAAACTAACAAAACATACAATTGACGACCTTATAGCATTCCGCGATCTCTTCCAGGCAACCTTTAATGGATAGAGAAAGCCTGGACACTAAATGGGGTTGCAGTTGGTGCAAATATACAGTTAAACTATTTATTGCACAGACAAAATTAAGGTAATACAATAAACCAAAATAGCGGGTCATGCGCGTACGAAGTCGCGAAAAAAGCTAGTCAATATTATGAAACTCTTCCGTTACTGTGTGATAGAGTGAAGGACTGACAGACAACACACGATTGAAACAACTGTATGCTTAGTGCGAGTTTTTTTACGCATCGGGCGCGTAAACGTTAACGCAAATTCGTATGGAATTGGGTAAGCGCGCGAGAATTAAATTGTCCGAGTGCCACTTTTAACATTTACGTCGTCGCTAGTGACAATCGAGTGCCGCTCGAAAGTGAGCACCGTTTCGAGCACATCGATAAACGTTTGCATCTATAACGCGAGTGTGAGTAACAACCTCGACCGTTTTGACCGATCGAATAAGAAACGCAGTCACTTGCGAGCGCGTAAAGTTGTCACGTAAGATTTTGTAGTGAGAGCGTCGTGAGACTGGTGAAATAACAAAGTAATTTAAATTAATTTCAAACTATGTATAAAAATTAAAATGGCATCTCGTATTATTTCGCTTGAAGGATGTTTGAGACCGCAACATTACAAGATGAGCATAATTTAACGTCAACTTCCAACCTTAAACCGCACAAAGAACCCAACAGTTTATTCCCCACTACCACACCCAGTTGCCCAAAATGGGTAGCCACCTAACCTTAACCTTTTGACTAACCTTCTTCCATTTCTCAGTGGTTTTAATGTCATCAGCACCATCACTGTTCTATTATGCAGTAAATTCCTTCCATTTTCGTAAGCTCGTAATCCTACCTCGGCCATTAGTAGATAATTTGCATAGGTCTACGCGCCTAAAAAGTAACAAACTTAGTTTTACAAAGTTCACTGCTTGGATCAAGTTCACTACACACCAAATAATAGAAATTACACATATTTCACCAGCATTAAAATCAAAACGAGCTATACAAAACACCACAGAGTACTACTATCAAAACACAACTAACATTGTTTACACAACATAAAAATTAACCTACAACATAAACTTCGTCGTATAGCCACCACTATTTGAAAAGGCAGTCGCTTCTAATAGGAACACAGATTATGAATGTCAATTTATTTTGGCCGGTTAACAACGTTGGTTCAGTTGTTCGTTCACCATTCGTCACTTATCACGGTGAGCTAACGCAAAACGAATGGTTAATAGTTTTGTATCTGACACTCGCTAGTTATCGATAGTCGATGTGTTTGACGTTAACTCGATTTACGCGATCGAGACGTAACTCGAATTTAAGTATGATACTCGCACTAAGCATACTGGTCATAGAAAATTTCAGCTTTCTACGATCAGTATTTTCGGCGGTGCGTTGTCTGTCAGTCAGTCACTCACTCAGTAACGGAAAAATTTGATATATTAGGATTGATGAAAACTATTCCCTGTTCACAAAAGATTCATGATGGCAATGAGAGGTCGTATTAGGGGAGCTATTCGTTTATAATTCATTAATTCCGCTTGATTCAAATTTAGTTAACATTTAGAGAAAAAAACAAACAAGTCAACATTTAAATCACATCGGCATTTAATAACAAGAAAATGTAAAAAAAAAAAACAAATCAAAAAACCTGTGAAGAAAATAACTACTATTTCCACGACTGCAATGCAAATCACATTTTCTTGATACACATTTATAAGAAAGAGAATCTAGTTGAGCTTCTAGTTATTCTTGATTCAAAGCAAATAGATACTACAAAGAAGTCAACATGACAAAAGCAGAAGACATAATAAAAATACGTACAATAGGAAACATTTTTAATTTAACTTGTGTTAGTTGTTAGGGTTCCGTACCCAAAGTATAACTAACTGAAATCTATTACTGAGCCTCTGCTGTATGATCGTCAGGCCGTCCGTTCATCTGTATGTCAGCTGGCTGTATCTCAAGATCCGTATTAGTCAGATATTTGAAATTTCACCAGAGGGCCAATTCTACTCATTTTTTACTCGTTCACAACTTTCACATTCGCATGTCAATTGCAGATTGCGATTGAGATGCGAAGGCGATGCGAATGTGAAAGTTAGTTGAATTGGCACTCAGAAGCATTTATAGTGTATATCTATAACTGCTATAGCAACAGTAATACAAATTATTTTTATACATTAATTTATACCATACAACAAGAACCACCAGCTTCTACGGCAAATCTTTTTCGGTTTAAGTGGTGCGACTTTGTAATGCCCGTGTCAGTAAAACGTGCTCATACTTTGTCCTCTTTTAAACAATGATCAAACATCTACCTTTCTCTTTGACTGATTTTACTTGGATAGAATCCAAGTAAAATCAGTCAAAGAGAAAGGTACTTTTTGTTTCAAAATTATAATTGTATTTATTTAACTATTCTATTCTATTCTATTCTAAGAAATGTGTTCCTTCGGTTTATGGCACAGAATTCTTCGTGTAAGAGTCCGACTCGCACTTGGCCGGTTTTTTTAATAAATCTTTTGTCTTGAGGAATTAAAAAACTTTAGTTCTTTAATTCTTCACTACCACATTTCAGGCGACTACTTTGTAGTGCTATTCTGCCGGTCTATGTTGTTGACATCTCACCGTGTACACTTAGGTGCAGTGAACGACAAGTGAGCTGTCATTCCATCTTGTTTGTATGATTTGACTGCCAACTTGTCATTCACTTCGCCTAAGTTTTCAGTTCGACATTTTAACAGAATCGTACACAATCTCACCGTGGTTACTTGTGAAGCTGAAGTGAACCGACAAATCCTAGCATCTATTGGAATGACATTTAAATTAAATTAACTTTTCACGATTTCTTTCTTCACTTCTCATAGCGTTCATAAAAAGGATAAACCCTATTTTTTATTACAATCTTGCTTTGTATGTAGACTAATAAGTAATGAAAGGAGATGTTTCATTTTCGGCCATCACATGTACGTTTACCGAAAAATAGGGAAAAATACCACGAATTGAGGAAAAATATTTTTTTGTGACTTTAAGCCGTATTTGTCGTGCACAAAAAGAAATTATTTTTCAATGATTGCCATATTCTATTAAACATGGCGTCTCATAGTTTGCATAGCCTGCTTTCGTTCTGAAATCTTATCACATCAAAACATAATTTCACGTAGACGATAAAATATAAAAGGTATGTTTCTTGTACTAGTAACAACTATTATAATTCTCTTATACATCTTTATGACAAATCATAAAATGTGACGATTTCGTACTTATAAAAATATTTTATCTATTTTCTGAAGCGTACTTCTGAACAATTTCTGAACGAAAAAAAAACAAAATGACATTTCGTGTTGACATAAGAGTCTGTTGGGCTCGATACCAAAATAATATTGTGGAACCAGCATCTTTTGTTGATGATGTTTTAGTGAGAGAAGAAGAATAAGGTTTTGAAAGCTGATTTGTTGTATCATTTATTTTTATGTGGAATACTTGTTCTACAATTACGTTTCTACTTTCTAATCTATTGTATCATATCATATCAATCCAATAATTACGGAGTCAACATAGCATATCATCCATTTAGTATCATAAGACAAGTGAGACCCATTTTCTGAAGAATGTGTATTGAAAAAAACCAATGTGTTTGTCTCCAGCAGGGATTTAACACAGTATAACTTTTATAACCATTATAATCATGATGAGCTGAAATGATTCAAAACATTTGATCGTGGCTTGTTGAGTCATTTTGTCCAATGTTTCATTAGAAAGATCACAGTTCTCTGATATATACAAAAACATAATAATATAGGGTAGATACATTAATAAACAAACAACTATTTCCATGTAAACGTCATATCTACAACATCTCATCATGGCTGTCATAACTGTCACGACAAACGTCAAACATTTTTATTTTTTGGTCGAGGAGCTAGGTCGCCACTCACCGTGAAAACTCAGGTGGAGTGATCACCAATAGAGCTGGCATTCCATCTTGATTACATGGATTGACAGCTCACTTCATGATCACTTCACTCAAGTTTTTACTTTAACAAGTTTACAGAATCTAACTGCTGATGTAGATTCAGTACGTGAGTAGATCCTGATGGAGGTCATACTAGAGTGCATTTACAGTTTTCCGAAGTAGTTTGTTGGGGAATGTAACTCTAGTAAAACATACTTAATTATTTTAAATGTTCTTATATAAAAGGAAACTTATTTCAATAATATATAATCCTACTTTACATGTACATTGAGTGTTTAGAATGATTATCATACTCAAAACCTTTTTCTTTAATTTGATACACATAATTATTTATCCGTACTTTGCCGAGTAACCATCCATATGGTTACTCGGCAAAGTACGCCTCAAAAAGCACGTAAAGCAGTCATTGCGTTCCGACGAACCAGAAAACCGAAATGTCAATTTAATTAAGTAATGTACTTAAGTTTTCCACCAAGCCAATTGCAGTTAGCTGTAAAAGTTTTTTCGTAAAAGCCGCAACCTAGAAAGCCGTGTACATAGCTCCCTCTCTAGATGCACTATATTGGAAAACTTTACAAAAAACTCGATGCGATCGAGACCAGACCGTTCGTTATAGCAATTTACGGTTCGTTCCCTACAAAAGCAATTAGGTTTTTTTTTACATTTCTCTTTCGAAGAACTGGCAGATGTTTTTGAGGGGATCTCAAAAGTGTTTTATTAACACAAACGTTCTTCTCACTTCTTTCAAGGAACTTTGAAGGTTTTATGTCATTATACATAAACTTGCAATAAAGTACTTTCAGTTTTCCCTAATATCCCTTCACTAAATTCCCCGAGATACCTGAACAGTAAACTATGAAGCGTTTTTCATTACTAGAGAACGTAAAGAATCACGAAAGAAGTCGATTCAGGGCAGCTTTATGTCTTTATTTCTGTTTTTGATATAAATAAATTGAATAAGTGTATGTGGGTCAATGACCGTCATTACACATTTATCTGGCGCCAACCATAGACTGAGGATAGTTCATGGTTTCACAGATTATAAATTTATGCTTTTTAGGAATATTACATCAATTTATTGCGTCGTTGGATTGTACATGATTCCCGTGGTAGTATATGCAAAAAGTGCGTGGTAAAAGGCTAAAAATTAAATAGAAGAAGGCTTCATAACTGACGATCGTGAATAAACCACACACTTCTTCCTACAGCTTTCTACAAAAGTACCGCATTGTCCAAAGACGTGATCTTCCAGCCCAAGCATTTAAAACAAAGGAAGCCCTCTTAAAACAAATGTTCATTGGAGCAATTTTATCTATTTCGCACGGGCGGAATTAAGTAGGTAGGGAACGATCCACCCGAATGATTTACTGGTGTTCGGTGCTTAAGCTAAAAATCGTAGTACCGGGCATTAATAGCTTTGCATTTTCTGAATGTATTTAAGAATTTGTTGGATTTCGGTTCTGAATTCCTGGCTCCGGAAAATGTTGGTTTAAGTTTAGTAATTACAAGCTTATGCCCGCGGCTTCGCTCACTTGACAAATTATATACAAAACCTTCCTCAAGAATTACTCTATGCATTGGTGAACACAACATGAAAATCGGTGCAATAGTTTTTTGAATTTATTGCGAACAGACAGACAGAAGCGGCGGAGGACTTTGTTTTATAATATATTTTTTGTTCTTGTTTTGATGACTTTAAAAAAAGGAAGCAAAATTGGCAGTAGCCCTGCCTTTCAAGTGATTTAATGACTAGCTTTTACCATTGGCTTTGCCCTTATTAAAGAATTTTAGTAATTTAATGTTTTCATGTTCTATCCGTCTGACATGTTCCATCCAAATCTGTTCTGCCGTTCAGGACTAAATAACACTCAAACTTACAGACAGTTAGACTTAGTGAAAGGCATGTAGAAGATAGTATTGTTACCGTATAATAACTAGAAGAGCACGATAATGGAAGAAGGTAAAGTACCTACACGCTTAATTATATTTTTTTTCTTAAAATAGAAATTTAATTACAATAATCTCTACTTAAAAATATTTTTTTTCTGAAAAGCATCTATCTGCTTCATTCAAAGATTCTGTAAGAAAACTGCTGCAATCGTATTTGTAATTTTCACTCAAGTTTTGCCTCGGAATGTCCACTGCCAGCACCTAACTACGGAAAAATACACTCAAAGAAGGTTTGGTCTGCAAAATAATCGAATAAACAATACAGATTAAATTTATTTTCAGAAAAAATTGAAACTATGATTCTGCAAAATTTTACAATAAATACAAGCAAACTATAGTTTGGAGATTTTATTTGGAAGTCTCCAAACAAAAACTCCATACTGTAATCACTCATTCAGGATCAGATGGAATTGTCCGTGTCGCAGAGGTTAAAACATCCGCTGAAGTCGCCAAAAACGAAAAGCGAGCCCTATGACTAGCATTTATGCCGCTTAGCATGAGATTATCGAAACTGCTCAGACACCATGTGCTTGGTTTCTTGTGGTGGACTTCCGACTAAAGATTTCTGCTGAGGAAATCCCAAAGGCCATGATAACTATTTCATTTTGCAATAATACGATAACCGATAAAGTGAATGAAAGGCTATTAATCTAAACTCCATTTTTCCAAATAGAATAATAAAACGTAAAGAAGTACATCCCACAGTTTTGAGCTAAGTAGCTCATTAGGTATCCTTAACGCAAAACTGACACCACAATACCTTTCTTTACTTCTTTTACCTTTTAAAAAGGCCCTTTTTTTTTGAAGCCGTTCAAAAATAGCAGACTACTGGAATCGGGAACAAGATCCGAGCTACCAGCGGACAGGGCTCCAGAGAGAGAAACCTCCTTACAATACGCGACGTGTCTAGAAGTACCAGCTTTCTGAATTAAGCCCTTGATCTACCTGCCTCACAAGTCTTCTACAAGGTGTTGGTCAACGCTCGTGGCTTTTAAGCCATTGGGTGATACGTTTATCGGTACAATGATTGCGGAATCCACATCCCACATGTCGACAACCTTGCGAGCCAAGTCAAGCTATTTGATTTGTTTATCTTTATCGGCTTACACGAGGTTCTGTCATGTAGGATGGTTATATTAACAATCATTGCACGACTCACAATTCAATCCACCAACACTATATCAGGCTTATTGGCAACAATAGTCTTTAAACTTATTCTTCTCCTTCTGTATCTCTTTGTCCTGTGTCAAAATGGTGTGGATTCCAAAGAATTCGCCTTTACCGCACATTTCGGAGCAAGCGACGCGACAACTTCGAAGTGATATCTTGCGACAGTTTTATTTCAGCTGTGTTGTGCTTCTCTTTGATATTTCGCTGCACTTTTGTTGTTTTTAATAAGACGTCTTTCATTTCTTTGTGAAGAACGATTCTGTTTTGAGAAAATAAACAGTAGCTGCAAAAAATTGCGAGACGTAATCTTTTCGGGGTGTTTAAAGTGGCCGTTTGAATAACTCGTTCAACACTATTATCAAATGGTATACCAATCTTTGGAAAAGCTTTAATATTAAGTATCGAACAGGATATTGTTTGTGGATTTAGTCAAGCTACTTAACCTTTTTTGGTAACGGAGTGGAAATCCTTCATGGATGTCCTCCGCCCTGGGGCGGACAGAGGAGCCTGTCCGACTCCTACTAACTAAAACCACTTTATATTTCCTCATACTTGCACTGGGGGCTATGGCAGCACTTAAGCAATCTTCAGCACATACCAAGTCTCTACCTGATCTGCCTAGCCTTATCCCAACTCTCTTCTCTTCTTCTTGATATCTTCAAGAGGAAATTTAAAGGGCATTTTTCCATAATAATCGTAGATATTCAGGTTGTTCTAGAAGTGCGTGGTCATATTTAAGTGTGTTGTTGAAAGCTGAAAATATGGAAAAATACTTCATTTAAAATTATCCTACCGAAAAGACCGTTTAAAAGGTTCCAAACAATTCACTTTTCAAGCAGTCTGGTGCAGTTGGCGACATCAAATCTAGGATAGACATAAATTAATTGCTACCAATTCTATCAAACTGCTAGAAATTCATTCATTCGGAAGTTTCTACTTTTATGTGGGCGATTAAGAAAAAAGTAACGTGTTTGCTATGCTATTTTTTTTCTTGAACGTAAATCAGCTACATGTTTATATTTATTTATTTATTTATTTATGTATGTAGGTTTATATTTATGTATTCTAAAAAATATAGTGTACTTTCATGTACATTGGGTCCTACCCTCTATGGTGAAACTCAACTTTGAGTTAAGCTCACCTTTGTTCGTGGAATTTTATTCACTGTAAATTAAAAAAGTAACTTAAATCTATACTAATATTATAAAGCAGAAGAGTTTGTTTGTTTGTTTGTTTGGTTGAACGCGCTAATCTCAGGAACTCCTGGTCCGATTTGAAAAATTCTTTTAGTGTTAGATAGTCCATTTATCGAGGAAGGTTATAGGCTATTTATCATCACGCTGAGACAAATAGGAGCGGAACAGTAATGGAAAATGTGACGCAGACGAAGTTGCGCGGGTCAGCTAGTGTACAATAAAGAATTAAGATGACCACCATGTAATGAAGAATCACGAAAAAAAAAAGAAAACTTTAAGAACCACCCGTGCGGTTGAGGAAATGGTTCGCTAGAGTCACTGCGGCCTTGGAACGCAAAAAGCATTAGGAAGAACATGGATGAGTTTTAGCCAGTAAGAGTCTGACACTCCCTTCCGCTCCGCCCAGACCGAGAGGAGTCATTTGATGATTTCCCAACCTTAGAAAAACCCGTGCGGCAGTTAGGTACTTGTCCTCTTGTTACTTCTATACAAAAACAACCATACACGTAATTACTTACCTATATGAGTATTACTTTACCTTAATGAAAACTAGTAGCAATAGGTTTTTAGCCTCCTATGTGGTCTGAATTGACTGTCATCCGGAAACTTATTCAGAAGACTGGTTGGAAAATAATGACTTTGCATGGGTACTAACTGAAAACAACTTGAAAAGTGATTACTTAGATTAAATATTTTTTTAAATACTATACAGAGAACATTACAGGTTTTTATCATTTAAATGAATGTTAATTTTATGCATTTCAGTGTTTTTTAGTGCAAGTGAAACTTTTGAAATGTGAAAGGACAGTGGGCGATACAAGCAACAGTGATCGAGATCTGTAACTAGCTGATCCGCGCAACTTCGTCGCATTTTTTTTTTTAATGGTGTTGGTGGATTTGTATGACTCTCAGCTGAGTGCTTTTAAAAAGTTTATTGAAATTAAATATTTTAATAGAAATCATAAATTTTAATCAGATGATATTTATCATTTTCTTCCACGGACGTTTTAACTGAAATATATTCCTTACTTTTCCCAAAAACATTTGTCAATATTATACGTAGATGATCTGCTTGGTCGGTGCGTTCTACGTAGATGGAAGAAATGAATGGGGTAAAAAACTGTTCATTTCTCACACTAGATGTCGCTACTGTTGAGTGTTCCCTGTCAACTGTCATTATACGTAAAGTTGTTGTAAACAAGTGTAATATTTTTGTTATATTTTCTGAATATAACAGTTTGTGTTGCTATTGATTGCAAAAATACAGGGATACATTTATTTCCTAAAGATGCCAAAAGAAGAAAACTGTGGGAAAACGCTGTAAGGAGAAAAAATTGGAAGCCTACAAAATGGTCGAGGTTATGTTCATCCCATTTTAAACCTGAGGATTACTATTCTAGAAATTCTTACACTGGCAATGAATCTTTACACAAAATGTTAAAAAAAAAACAGCTGTGCCTTCTATATTTTCATTCACAAATGTAAAACCAAACCACCCATCAGTCCAACAACGTTCAGAAAGACAGCAGAAGAGATGTATTAACAGAAAACTACATTTTGATAGCCAAGTTCCTGGCCCTAGTAGCATCGATAGCCAAACACAACATAACTACACTCCAAGTCGCGTACATTTTAGCAATTTAATTCATAAACAAACTAAGACAAACGAGTCGCATACAAACAATATGGCGGTTGGTTAGGAACACTCAACAGTGTCGCCACCTACATTATGTTTGTAGTTTTTAACCCCATTATTGCTGAAGCTACGGACCAATCTAATTCAACTATTTTCTCGAATCCCCCCCTTTCATAGAACTTCGCCAGCTGTTCGTGGGAGATATGACATGACCCCTGGCTTTAGACCCACAAAGATTCATTATTGAACAACTCAAGCTTATTAAGCTTAGCAAATGTAAGCCCGGCCTGGTGATAAATATTCAAATCTTAACACCGCGATTCAAAAAATGAGATTTAATGCATAATGAAATCTATGAATTCTGGAAAATATACAAATTACAACAATAACATATTATTAATGTTTGAAAATATTAGTAAGCATAAGAAAAGAAAGGAAATCATTTAAAACTATATAATTCATAAGTAATCATGGCTATTAGAGTTCGAACCCACACCAAATCTTTCGACAGGCAGTCTATAAACCGATTTGTTTATGACTGCTGTTGACAATAAATTGAACTAGCCGATCCTGATTTATGTCATGGTTTATCGTTGCACAATGTCTTGAAACTTTAGCAATGTTAATCTTCACGCTATACTTAGCCTGAAGATTCAACATTAGAACAAAAATGATTTGATTGATTGACCGCGATAGTATATATCTCTTATATTGCACATCACAATTGCGAAAGAGAGAAATGTACCGTCACGGTGACAAAAGTCATCAGTGCGCGCATAGGCTAATAAATGCTGTCGCTTTTTATAGCTATTTCTCACTAAATTGTTTGGAAAAGTGTTCAGTATACAAAAAATCCATTTTTTTTTTTGATAATGTTATTTATGGTCTAGAAATGCAGTCCAAAAGATAAAGTAAATACAAAAATAATAACTTTTGGTAGTGTTTGAACCATTTGAACCATGTACCAATCGTTCAAATTAGAAATTTTTGAATATTGCTCATCCTCCAAAGCACATAACAAATAATATATAGCCTAAAACCTCCTGACTATAAATAACAAACACTACAAAACCCGAACTTACAATATGACAGTTCTATTTTATGTTCCATAGATGGCATTATACATAATTTTGATCTAATTTTTTGAATCACGGTACTAAGATTAGGATATTTGTAAACAGGCGCGCGCTTATATTTGCTAATTTTAATAACCTAAAGTTGCTCACTACCGGACCCATAAGGCCTGCGGCCAGGAGTCACGTCAGAACACCCACGAGTAGGTGGCAAAGTCCCATGATAGAGGAGTCGAAAGAGATGCATTAGCTCCGCTGATATTGGGTGTCCGTGTCTTAAAAATTTAAAATTGATTCGATTCGTGGCGACCCAGGTTTCAAATAAATAAAAAATCAACTTGCTTCATCCAGTGAGTTTAGAGGATGGGTAAGTTATTCTAGAAAATAGCATGTTGCCCGTTGCTCCACAGCATAAATTCATTTCTTTTGTGTACGAGGACCCCATCGACCAAGCATCAGCCATCAATATGCATAATAATTATGGACAAATATTTTCCGATTAAGTTTTATGATTTCTATTAAGATATTTAGAACTTTGCAAAGGTACTCGGCTGAAAGTCACATATTATATCCAATAAACTGTTTTCTGTTTAGTATCAAAAATGTTCTAGGGGAACTGTAGATCCCTTTTTTAAAGATGGTGAATCATCAAAATGACTCCTCCCACTCTGGGCGGGGCAGAAGGGAGTGTCAGACTCTTACCGACTAAAACCCATCCGTGTTCCTCCTAATGCCCTTTGCGTTGCAGGGACACAGTGACTCTTTCGAACAAATTTCGCAGCCCCGGCAGACACTGACCCTAGCGGGCCCCGTCTTCTGCGCTGACAGCTCTTCGAGGCGCACGTGGACCACAGCGCGCCATCGGCCCGGCCCTGATTCTGATCGGACGACGAGCCACTCAACGCTCGCCGTCCGCAGGCCTGCGCTTACGGTGACTGAGAATCGCCATGCGACTCCCGACGCCCTGGGCGTCTTCTTCAGTTGAAACATCGCGCCCAGACCACTCCAGGCGTGATGTTTCTCTCTCTCTGTATGCCAAAAAGGACTATGTCAAGATTATACCCGTGACTACATAACTTAACGACTGATCAGCCAAAACAGATATGCTTAATTTCCGAATAATGAAAGGAAAAATTGCGAGTCATTCATTTTTAACATAGGCGCCACAGACAGTCCAGTTTGCAGAAGTTGCTTCGAAACCAAGGAATCCGTTGCAAACCACATCCTGAAAGTAAGGCAGAGGCTTACCGAAGTGAACAAATTTTCGGAACGATTAGGTCGCTCCGAGAAACCTGTGAAGCACCCAGGTAGGCTGGCTAACTTAGCCAGGACACCTACGCACAACGGACATAATGGGAGTCGAACATTGTGTGGATAAAGGAATCTCTACTCTACTCTACTCTCTCTGTTGCAAGGGTAGACTTCTCTTCCGGTTGGTTTTTCCATGGCCAAACTTTATCTACCTGTATCGCGTGTTAACAACCCTATCCACTTTCTTAACATTATGTATAGAGAAGCGACATCATCAAAACGTTTCTCATATACGAAAAATTATTAGGGCTGGTAGGCATTTTGAATAGAAGAGGTAAAACAGCCAGTGCCTTGCATAACACTATTCCAAGTTCCAAATTCTTAAAGGAGACAAGCAATGCTAGATATTGACTGTTCGTATATAATTATATTATCTTAGAGATTTTACCTAGCGTTAACATTTTATTTTCCGACTTATACGCGAACGAAGTCGCGGGCAACAGCTAGTTTGTTATAATATATTAGTCAACAGTTGCAAGGTATCATAATTTAAACCTTGTTTCGTAAAAGCATCGAAGGAATTCTCATTTTTCAGATAATCTACGGATGTTCCAATGTCAGTACCCAGTCTTCCCTTCGTAGTCGATCTGCAGTTACTTAAATGTACAATAAAGAATTAAGATGGCCACCTATCCATGGACTGAAGAATCATGACAAAAAAGAAAACTTTAAGAATCACCCGTGCGGTTGCGGAAATGGTTCGCTAGAGTCACGGCGGCCTTGGAACGCAAAAAGCATTAGGAGGAAAATGGATGAGTTTTAGCCAGTAAGAGTCTGACACTCCCTTCCGCTCCGGCCAGAGCGGGAGGAGTCATTTGATGATTTCCCAACCTTAGAAAAACCCGTGCGGCAGTTAGGTACTTGTCCTCTTGTTATTTCTATACAAAAACAAACATACACGTAATTACTTACCTATATGAGTATTACTTTACCTTATTGAAAACTAGTGGCAATAGGTTTTTAGCCTCCTATGTGGTCTGAATTGACTGTCATCCGGAAACTTATTCAGAAGACTGGTTGGAAAATAATGACTTTGCATGGGTACTAATTGAAAGCAACTTGAAAAGTGATTACTTAGATTAAATATTTTTTTAAATACTATACAGAGAACATTACAGGTTTTTATCATTTAAATGAATGTTAATTTTATGCATTTCAGTGTTTTTTAGTGCAAGTGAAACTTTTGAAATGTGAAAGGACAGTGGGCGATACAAGCAACAGTGATCGAGATCTGTAACTAGCTGATCCGCGCAACTTCGTCGCATTTTTTTTTTTAATGGTGTTGGTGGATTTGTATGACTCTCAGCTGAGTGCTTTTAAAAAGTTTATTGAAATTAAATATTTTAATAGAAATCATAAATTTTAATCAGATGATATTTATCATTTTCTTCCACGGACGTTTTAACTGAAATATATTCCTTACTTTTCCCAAAAACATTTGTCAATATTATACGTAGATGATCTGCTTGGTCGGTGCGTTCTACGTAGATGGAAGAAATGAATTATTGCTGAAGCTACGGACCAATCTAATTCAACTATTTTCTCGAATCCCCTTTCATAGAACTTCGCCAGTTGTTCGTGGGAGATATTACATGACCCCTGGCCTTAGACCCATAAAGATTCATTATTTAACAACTCAAGCTTATTAAGCTTAGCAAATATAAGCCCGGCCTGGTGATAAATATTCAAATCTTAACACCGCAATTCAAAAAATGAGATTTAATGCATAATGAAATCTATGAATTCTGGAAAATATACAAATTACAACAATAACATATTATTAATGTTTGAAAATATTAGTAAGCATAAGAAAAGAAAGGAAATCATTTAAAACTATATAATTCATAAGTAATCATGGCTATTAGGGTTCGAACCCACACCAAATCTTTCGACAGGCAGGCTATAAACCGATTTGACTGCTGTTGACAATAAATTGAACTAGCCGATCCTGATTTATGTCATGGTTTATCGCTGCACAATGCCTTGAAACTTTAGCAATGTTAATCTTCACGCTATACTTAGCCTGAAGATTCAACATTAGAACAAAAATGATTTGATTGATTGACCGCGATAGTATATATCTCTTATATTGCACATCACAATTGCGAAAGAGAGAAATGTACCGTCACGGTGACAAAAGTCATCAGTGCGCGCATAGGCTAATAAATGTTGTCGCTTTTTATAGCTATTTCTCACTAAATTGCTTGGAAAAGTGTTCAGTATGCAAAAAATCCTTTTTTTTTTATATTGTTATGGTCTAGAAATACAGTCCAAAAGATAATGTAAATACAAAAATAATAACTTTTGGTAGTGTTTGAACCATTTGAACCATGTACCAATCGTTCAAAACAGATTTTTTTTTAATATTGCTCATCCTCCAAAGCACATAACAAATAATATTTAGCCTAAAACCTTCTCCTGACTATAACAAACACTACAAAACCTGAACTTACAATATGAAAGTTCTATTTTATGTTCCATAGATGGCATTATACGTAATTTGATCTAATTTTTTGAATCACGGTACTGAGATTAGGATATTTGTAAACAGGCGCGCGCTTATATTTGCTAATTTTATTAACCTAAAGTTGCTCACTACCGGACCCATAAGGCCTGCGGCCAGGGGTCACGTCAGAACACCCACGAGTAGGTGGCGAAGTCCCATGATAGAGGAGTCAAAAGAGATGCATTAGCTCCGCTGAAATTGGGTGTCCATGTCTTAAAAATTAAAAATTGATTCGATTCGTTGCGACCTAGGTTTTAAATAAATAAAAAATCAATTTGATTCATCCAGTGAGTTTAGAGGATGGGTAAGTTATTCTAGAAAATAGCATGTTGCCCGTTGCTCCACAGCATAAATTCATTTCTTTTGTGTACGAGGACCCCATCGACCAAGCATCACCCATCAATATGCATAATATGGACAAATATTTTCAGAATAAGTTTTATGATTTCTATTAAGATATTTAAAACTTTGCAAAGGTACTCGGCTGAAAGTCACATATATCCAGTAAACTGTTTTCTGTTTAGTATCCAACAGGGCGGGGCAGGAGGGAGTGTCAGACTCTTACCGACTAAAACCCATCCGTGTTCCTCCTAATGCCCTTTGCGTTGCAGGGACACAGTGACTCTTTCGAACAAATTTCGCAGCCCCGGCAGACACTGGCCCTAGCGGGCCCCGTCTTCTACGCTGACAGCTCTTCGAGGCGCACGTGGATCACAGCGCGCCATCGGCCCGGCCCTGGTTCTGATCGGACGACGAGCCACTCAACGCTCGCCGTCCGCAGACCTGCGCTTACGGTCACTGAGAATCGCCATGCGACTCCCGACGCCCTGGGCGTCTTTTTCAGTTGAAACATCACGCCCAGACCACTCTAGGCGTGATGTTTCTCTCTCTCTGTATGCCAAAAAGGACTATGTCAAGATTATACCCGTGACTACATAACTTAACGACTGATCAGCCAAAATAGATATGCTTAATTTCCGAATAATGAAAGGAAAAATTGCGAGTCATTCATTTTTAACATAGGCGCCACAGACAGTCCAGTTTGCAGAAGTTGCTTCGAAACCAAGGAATCCGTTGCAAACCACATCCTGAAAGTAAGGCAGAGGCTTACCGAAGTGAACAAATTTTCGGAACGATTAGGTCGCTCCGAGAAACCTGTGAAGCACCCAGGTAGGCTGGCTAACTTAGCCAGGACACCTACGCACAACGGACATAATGGGAGTCGAACATTGTGTGGATAAAGGAATCTCTACTCTACTCTCTCTGTTGCAAGGGTAGACTTCTCTTCCGGTTGGTTTTCCCATGGCCAAACTTTATCTACCTGTATCGCGTGTTAACAACCCTATCCACTTTCTTAACATTATGTATAGAGAAGCGACTTCATCAAAACGTTTCTCATATACGAAAAATGATTAGGGCTGGTAGGCATTTTGAATAGAAGAGGTAAAACAGCCAGTGCCTTGCATAACACTATTCCAAGTTCCAAATTCTTAAAGGAGACAAGCAATGCTAGATATTGACTGTTCGTATATAATTATATTATCTTAGAGATTTTACCTAGCGTTAAAATTTTATTTTCCGACTTATACGCGAACGAAGTCGCGGGCAACAGCTAGTTTGTTATAATATATTAGTCAACAGTTGCAAGGTATCATAATTTAAACCTTGTTTCGTAAAAGCATCGAAGGAATTCTCATTTCTCAGATAATCTACGGATGTTCCAATGTCAGTACCCAGTCTTCCCTTCGTAGTTGATCTGCATCCTGACATCGATTGCAATGTTTATGTTTATGGTCCATACTTTTTGCGTGGTATTGCCGAAAAGTCCCCCTTTTCCTTAAAGAAAAATAAATATGATAATTAAGGCTTACCAGAAAATTAGCGTTATTATCTAATTAATTAATCACAATTTTTAGTTTGAATCTTCCGATACTTACATAAAAATAATTGGGAACCTGTTTGTTCTTATCGGTAAAAAGGTATTGCGCTTCAGAGTATAAAATGGAGTAAAAAGTCTCAAGCTACACAGTACAAATCTTCATCAGGTCAACGTTCTTCTTACTAGTTTGCAACTATTATACCCCTACAATGGCTGCTTTCAAGACTACCTTCCTTATACTGCTCATCGCTTTCGTCATGATGGCCGCCATCGACGCCGTCCGTGTGCCGCCTTGCAACCAGGTGTGCTACCGCTCGGTACCGGAATGGCACGAGTGCTGCCGAGCTCATGGGTACAGCGGCTCCATAGGCTGTCCGGGCAACCAGATGGACTGTTACTGGTGATGATACCTTCTCAAGAGTAATAGTGGAAGTTCTTTTCGACATTCAACTCCAAGGATATTTTAGAGGTAATCAAGACCTGTCTACTTTTATTTGTGTTGCAGCAATGTTGTAAGTTCCACTTTTTTGTCAAAATAAAATTATGTTGAGAAATTATGAATTTAATTTATTTGTTCCCGAATATTAGTGACGGTGGCAAACTCTTTGGAGCCTAGCCAACTTCGCTTTTTAAGGATGTCTTCTGCCCTGGGGTAGGCGCAGGGGTCTGGCAGACTCTTACTGACTAAAGCTACCCCGGTGTTGCATCTCCCACCTACGGCTACGCCGGAGATTGCAGGAACGTATGCGACTTCCGCAATTCCAAGCTGATACAGCTGGCATCTCAGGTCAGCGGGGCGAGTGAGGTGTTTGACTCCCACCACGACGTTAAACAAGGGTACATGGCAACACCACCCACCCCCATCTCAGGTCTGGATGAATGACCAAGGTCTTTTCAGGTTAATTTACCCAATGGGCGGGGGGGGGGAGTTACTTGAGCGTTTGCAAAATATCTGTATTCGCTTTGTGTTTAACCTTAAAATATGATAATGTTTCAGGATTTCGCGAGGTTCTCAAGTCTTCGCAGGAACTCTCGGATTTTGTGTCTGCTATTCAACATCCTTCACAACCCTAAAACGCCTTCTTACCTGCGAGAACGCTTCTCCTATTCCCGTCCTTTGAATGCGCCTTGCAGGTCACATCGTAAAAATCTCCTTAAATCCCCTCCCCACTCTACCGATTTTTACTCCTACTCCTTCACTGTGTGCATACGGTTGTGGAATTCGCTACCGCCTGACATTAGGGAGCGCCAAACTCTTGTTATGTTTAAAAGAAGACTGAAAGAACACTATCTTTCCTTCTCGTCATAGTTGCATATAAGTATATTTTAATATTTATATTTTAATATTATTTAGTGTATATAAGTTTGTTATGACACGGTTGGCGCAGTGGTTGAGCGATTGACTGCTGCGCAGCATGTCGCGGGTTCGATTCCCGCACGGAACAAATTTTTGTACGGCCTACATGTATTTGTTCCGAGTCTGGGTGTTTTCTATCTATAATATGTATGTATTTACAAAAAAAAATGTATATAAGTAGTTTATCAGCCATCTCGTTACCTTAGCACAAGCATTAAGTTGCTTAGCTTGGGACTATATGGCGTTGTGTGAAATGTCCAAGGATATTAAAAGGATATTATTATATTATAAGGATATTTATGTAAGTACTAGCTGACCCGCGCAACTTCGTCTGCGTCAGATTTGCCTTTAAGGCTTCGCTCCTATTTGTCTTAGTGTGATGATATATAGCCTATAACCTTCCTTGATAAATAGGCTATCTAACACTGAAATAATTTTTCAAGTCGGACCAGTAGTTCCTGAGATTAGCGCGTTCAAACAACCAAACTCTTCAATGCATTATTTTAGAACAAATTTGATTTCCATAAAAAGGGTTATAGTGAGTTAAAGGGATAGATATATGCTGTTGAGGACTTTTATTAAGTTTTAATGAGGAATAATTTTTGTACTGTTTACGCAGCGCACGCAACGGAATCTTTTTTCCCGCTTACAACATTTCTTATTGCTGCTCCGCTCCTATTGGTCATAGCGTGATGTTATATAGCCTATAGCCTTCCTCGATAAATGGACTATCCAACGCAAAAATAATGTTTAAGTTTGAGCCGGTAGTTCCTGAGATTAGCGCGTATGAGACTGGCTTCCCAACAGCGGTCGTAGCCCGTTGGGTTGTATGACTACCTTTCGAATGACATGGTGTGGGTTCGTATCTCATCAGTCGCAATATTACTTTTGGATTTTATTTAACTTTTGCATTTCCTTACTTTTCTCATTCTTATTAATATTTTCAAATATTTATAACATGTTATTGTTTTTATTTTGGATAGTTTAGTATGCCAAAATATAAACGCCAGCGTTTTAAAGTATAATTAACAGTACCTATTTTCTGTTTGTCTGTAGGTATTCCTTTTTACATCACGTTAAAAAAGTACAAAACCGCATGAATATAACTTTAACACATAAACTTGATAGGAATTGAAGCAATGTTTGAGAAGATTTAACATATCTACTACGTAACGCCGATACCCGTAATGCCATCTATTGACCGAATTAGTACCTGTTATCAACAGGGTGAAAATTACACCAAAACATATTTTTTTAGTAAGTAGTGGTACTTTCCAAGGACTATAACACCATCATTTTCTTTAGAATTAACTTCTAATTTAATGTAAAAAAACCGGAAAAGTGCGAGTCGGATTCGCCCACCGAGGGTTCCCTACACGTTTGTAGGGAGGTACAAGGTATTATTTGAAATAAAGGCTATTTTTTAAAAGAAATCATTTAATTAATTGCATTAAATGTGTAGATTTCAGATTTTTAAATTCTACGTCAACGGAAATTGTTTAGATTATCTTGAGAGTGTCAAAATGTACATTATTATGTAGCATAAACGGCCGTATTTTTATTTTAACTTGACTTACAAGTTTGATTTTTTCACAGCTTCAAGGTACTGGTAGTTCTGAGTATATTATAATATAATATAATACCTATAATAATATAATATTCTTGGACATTTCACACAACGCCATATAGTCCCAAGCTAAGCAACCTAATGCTTGTGTTATGGTAACGAGATGGCTGATAATCTACTTATATACATTTTTTTTTTTTTGTAAATACATACATATTATAGATAGAAAAACACCCAGACTCGGAACAAATACTTGTAGGTCGTACAAATATTTGTTCCGTGCGCGAATCGAACCCGCGACATGCTGCGCAGCAGTCAATCGCTCAACCACTGCGCCAACCGTGTCGTCATGTTATATTATTTCAGCTCAATACCTCCTACCGTTCCCGATATAAAGAAGTATAAGTTACATTATTAATTTAAGCATCAGTGAAGGTATATTTCCCAATGCACTTAAAAAATCCATTGTAAAACCACTATTTAAGAAACAGGATAGGGAGCTAATAGAATTTTACAGGCCAATATCATTGATACCAATATTTTCAAAAATCATCGAAAAATATATTTATAGGGAACTTAATACGTATTTTGAAAGAAATCATATATTTTGTGATGAACAGAAGGGATTTAGGGAGAAAAAAACCATTAACTTTGCCATATACGACTTTTTGCATACTGTCATGACAAACATGGATAAAAATACACCAGGCTGTGCCATTTTCTGCGATATGACACAGGCATTTGACTATGTCCTACATAATATATACGATAACCGATAAAGTGAATGAAAGGCTGTTAATCTTAACTCCATTTTTCCAAATCTTATAATTATATATAAAACAAAGACGGGTTTACAACACTTATAACTCGAGATCTGCTGAACCAATTTTCATGGTTATTGATTCGTTGGATTTGTCTCCGACCCGAATAGCAGAATACATCTTAAAAACCAATGACGTATTATATATAGACACGTCATAAACCAACATCGCGGCGCTTAAAAACGGCGAAAATACTGGATAGCTACTAATACGCATGAAGAAAGGGAAAGAAAATAATGTCACCGTACGGCGGGATGCCTGTTGCTAGAGGGAGATAAATATACATCTTCAGTTACGTCACAGGATAAGTAATAGTCAAATTGACATCAAAACAAACGTAGTGTTGCGCGACAGGTTGGTGCGTAACTAAGCGCGATGTGGCCAGTCGGCTTCATTTCATGTTGTCATTTTAGAGTGCGGACAACGTTTCTATCTTATCTTAATATATATAAATCTCGTGTCACAATGTTTGTCCTCAATGGACTCCTAAACCACTTAACCGATTATAATAAAATTCGCTCACCATGTGCAGTTCGATCCAACTTGAGAGATAGGATAGTTTAAATCTCAATTTTTTGTTGCAATATTATTTAGGAGCGGAAAATGTGACGCAGACGAAGTTGCGCGGGACAGCTAGTAGTTTTATATATAATTGTTAAAAACAATGAAATCTCGATATGTGCCATGAATACTTTATCATTTCAATAAAATATGCTCATTTTTTTATTGCATGTCAAACATTTGTTGACCGATCCTGTCAAATAGGTTGTCTATGATTTTTCTTGATAAGCTATTGTCTTTTTTTTATAGGTTGTTTATGAATTTTCTTGATAAGCTATTGTCTATGTCTCGAAAGTTCAGGCACTGTTATTATATTTGGATTACCAGTCTTATAAGTAGTACTCTATGATTTGGATGTTTTATGTGGTCTTTTGCGAGTGCATATTCAGTATTACTATTCATAACAATGCCGCGTCCTAGAAGATCTAATATTTCCCAGCGGAGCCGTAATGCAATTAGGCAACGGAATATCGCGAGTCAATTATCTGATGAAGAACGAGGAATTGCACGAGAAGAGCGCCGCGTTAGCATGGAGCAAAGAAGGGCCTTAATTCGTGCTTCTCAAACACAAGAGCAAAGAGAGGCATCCCGTGAAACGGCTAGGTTAGAAACGAGAAATCGTCGAGCTTATCGTACAGATGAACAGAGGAATAATCTTTGAAGAGCAAGAAGAAATGGTTCAAGTATTGATTTGAATCGAGCAGCGTTTCTATATGATTGCACCATCGACTACAGCTTGCATCGTTTAGTTTGCATTGGTCCAATGGACGTTGTTTGCCAGCATTGTGGCGCATTGAAGTTTGCTGGTGAAACGCCTGGTTTGTGCTGCCTTAGTGGTAGAGTGAAATTGCCATTATTGGTCCCGCCACCAGAGCCATTGTGTTCCCTGTTTTATGGCGAAACACTACAATCACGACATTTTCTAGCGAACACTCAAAAATACAATGTCTGTTTCCAAATGACTTCATTTGGGGCGGAAATTATCGAAGAACACGGATATAATCCGACATTTAAGGTAATTTACGTTAAAAAAGTTATTTTCTATGATTGTAAAAAAAAATCTGGAATGTAGATTGTTAGATTTCTGTCTCTAAAATAAAAATGGCATGTTATTATTTGAAAAAAAAAAGTGTTTGTAAATCTAACTATAACTATGGCTTTGACTTTACAGATTCAAGGCCAGATCTGACATCGCATTGGATCATTGCAGCCTATTGAAGATGCACAGCATAAATTCTTGCAAATATATTTCATGGACAATATGGGAGAACAACTTGACCGGCGTCAAGGGATCAACACAGCTACGAAAAGAGCAATTCTCCAAGATCTGCAGCAAATGCTTCATGTACATCATGCATTGGTCAGGCTGTTCAAGACTGCTTTAGAGCGCATGCCGAGTGATGACTATAAAGTTGTGATCAGAGCAGATAAAAGACCAGCTGGAACACATCAACGCACATTTAATGCTCCAACAATCGATGAAGTGGCAATCCTGATTGTTGGAGAAAACTTGGAAACGCGTGATGTTACTTACACGACGCAATACTGGGCAACTACAAAGAATATATGAAACACACCGTTCATTTGACGCGTTACAATACCCGCTGATGTTTTGGCAAGGAGACGATGGATATCACTTATATATCAAAATGATTAATCCATTGAACGATAAGATCAATATCATTGTTTTTATTTTAACTTGATATACATTTTATTCTGTTTGCTTTTTGTACCCAAAAAAAGTTGTCACTCCTAATTAGAGTAGCTGTAAGAGTCGTTAACCTATAAGGGGTTCTGAAATACAATTTTTACTGTATTTGTTTCAGGTGAGAAAACTACCAAGAAGGTTAGTTCGATGAATTATTACGCATATCGTTTGATAATTCGTGAAAATTCTGACAATTATTTGTTGCGATTTCGTCAAAAATCGAAACGGAGCGCCTGACTTTCATTCGGTTGAATCAAGCTAAATTGCGTTTGGAAGAGTATATTCATTTACGCGTTGTAATTAGCACAGAAGGAGATTCAGAAAATGTTGGTCGATTGACTGTTTTACCGGCGACATACACAGGTAGCCCGCGTCATATGCATGAATATGCGCAAGATGCAATAATGATGATATGTTCGTCATTATGGTCGGCCAGATCTATTCATTACATTTACATGTAATCCGAAATGGATAGAAAATATTCAATTGCTGCTTCCCGGACAAACATCAAGTGATCGACACGACATCACCGCACGTGTTTTCAAGCAAAAAATTCGGTCACTAATGAATTTCATTGCTAAGCAACACGTCTTTGGGATTACTCGATGCTGGATGTATTCAGTCGAATGGCAAAAACGAGGCTTACCGCATGCTCACATTCTAATTTGGTTAGTCGAAAGAATTCGGCCAGATCAAATAGATGACATCATATGTGCGGAGATTCCTGCTCCTGAAACCGATCCAGACCTACATGATGTTGTAATCACGAATATGATTCATGGACCATGTGGCACTATCAACCGCCAATCACCGTGCATGGTCGATGGCAAGTGTTCCAAACGGTATCCACGAAAATTGACGGCAGAGACCATTACCGGCAACGATGGTTATCCATTGTATCGGCGTCGATCGCCCGATGATAATGGTAGAACTATCACAACAAAAGTGAAAGGAAACGATTTCGTAGTTGACAACAGTTGGATCGTTCCATTTTCGCCACTTCTTTCCAAAACATTCAAGGCACATTGTAATGTTGAGTATTGCAATTCGGTCAAGTCAATTAAATACATTTGCAAATATGTCACGAAAAGGAGCGACATGGCGGTTTTTGGTATCCAAACATCCAATATCAACGATGAAATCTCGCGCTATCAAGTTGATAGATATGTGAACTGCAATGAAGCAATTTGGCAATCGAATGCTGCTCAACGTGCCGAAACACCTCCAGCGACAACACTGACCAGTTTCTTCGCGATTTGTCAAAGCGATCCGTTCGCACGAACGTTGCTTTACTCGGAAATGCCACGTTATTACACTTGGAACACTACATCGAAGAAATTTCAACGTCGGAAGCAAGGCGATGCAGTTCCTGGTCATCCCGAAATACGTTCTACTGATGCTCTTGGTCGTATTTACACAGTTCATCCGAAGAATGATGAATGTTTATATTTGCGGTTGTTGCTGGTACATGTTCGAGGGCCAACATCATTTGAATCACTACGAACTGTTAATGGTATAGTGTGCCCCACATTTCGTGCAGCATGTCAAGAGCTGAATTTGCTTGAAAACGATACTCATTGGGACACGACAATCACTGAAGCAATTATTTCTGCATCTCCAAGTCAGATACGCACATTATTTGCTATCATCATTTCGACATGCTTCCCATCGAACCCACGTGACCTGTGGAACAAATACAAAGATAACATGTCAGAAGACATTTTACATCGAATTCGTGTCAGCTCAAGAAATCCCGATCTTGAGGCGAATAAGGAGATGCATAACCAGGCTTTGCTCTGGATTGAAGATATGTGTTACCTCATGTGCGGCAGTTTGTTAGTTAAGTTAGGAATGCCAGCGCCAGATCGCGGAATGAATGACGCATTTAATAGAGAATTGGAACGTGAACGTGAATATGATCCACATGAATTAATCCAATCAGTTCAAACGAATGTATGCACTGTTGAATCCTAAGCAAAGGGAAGTCTATGATACACTGATTAATGCAATTGATGATGGAAAAGGTGGCTTATTTTTTTTGGATGCCCCCGGTGGAACTGGGAAGACATTCTTCATGTCATTGATTTTGGCCACTGTACGTGTGAGATCCGAAATTGTGGTAGCAATTGCTTCTTCTGGAATAGCGGCCACATTGTTAGACGGATGCCGTACGGCTCAACCAGCGTTAAAATTGCCATTAAATCTTCAAACTACTGAACAACCGACATGTAACATTTCGAAACACTCTGCAATGGCCTAAGTTTTAGTAGCATCAAAAATCATCATATGGGACGAATGCACAATGGGGCACAAACTTGCATTGGAAGCACTAGACCGAACATTAAAAGATCTGCGGAATGACTCGAGATGTTTTGGTTGTGCAATGATTTTATTATAGGGCGATTTCCGACAAACACTACCAGTCATTCCAAGATCTACTGCTGCCGACGAAATAAACGCTTGCCTCAAAGCATCAAATCTGTGGCGATATGTAAAGAAACTTTAACTGTCTGTAAATATGAGAGTTATATTGTAGAACGATCTATCTGCTGATGATTTCTCAAAGCAATTGCTGACTATCGGTAATGGCCGTGTTCCTGTTGACGGATAGAGCGGTTTGATTTCATTTTCTCCAAATTTTTGCAATTTCGTCTCATCAAAAGACGAGCTTATCAACTAAGTATTCGCGGATATCATTGCTAACCACAAAAATACTAAATGGTTAAGTGCGCGAGCAATTTTGGTGGCTAAAAATAAAGATGTAGATGACCTCAATTTTATAATCCAAAATCAAATCGTAGGTACTCTGTATTCATTCAAATCTATCGACTGTGTAACAAACGAAGAAGAAGCCACTAATTATCCAACTGAATTTTTAAACTCCTTGGATGTGCCTGGTTTACCACCGCACAATTTACAACTGAAGGTTGGCTCGGTAGTCATCATGCTTAGAAATTTAAACCAACCAAAACTATGCAATGGAACGCGTTTGGTGATAAGAAAACTGATGAGCAATGTGATTCACCCGTCGATACTTAAAGGAAAATTTAAAGATGAGGAAGTTCTTGTTCCAAGGATTCCAATGATCCCAACGGATATGCCCTTTGAGTTTAAACGAATTCAATTCCCGATTCGTCTTGCCTTCGCCATGACGATAAACAAATCACAGGGCCAATCCTTGACTATTTGTGGCCTCAATCTAGAAAATGCATGTTTTTCTCATGGTCAATTGTACGTGGCATGCTCACGTGTCGGCAAACCATCCGCTTTATTTGTTCTTGCGCCTGACCAACAAACAAAGAATGTCGTTTACCACAAGGTGCTTGAATGAAAATCCGATTAATGAATTAATCCGAGTGTATCACAATCTGCACAACATAGTTTTCAATCTTTTTTTTCTGACATGTGTTTGAAGTACTTCATTTTTTTTTTAATTTTTATTCTCATTCTGTATGTATTCATCATCATCCATCATACTAAAATACTTATATATTTCTATTTATATAGGAAATTTAAAGAGCATTTTTTCATAATCCTACTAATATAAATGCGAAAGTTTGTGAATATATATGGATGTTTGTTACTCTTTCACGCAAATACTACTTAACCGATTACGATGAAATTTGGTATGTAGGTAGCTGAAGACCCAGAATAACAAATAGGCTATTTACTACGGAAAAAATACTTCATTTAAAATTATCCTACCTCAAAGACCGACCAAAAAAGTTACATTTTATTGGCTAACTGGTTACTTTAGTGTACAACAAAGAATTAAGATGTATCATGAAAAAAAAAAGAAAACTTTAAAATCCACCCGTGTGGCGGCTTTGGAACGCAAAAGCATTAGGAGGAACATGGATCAGTTTTAGCCAGCGAGAGTTTGACAGCCCTCCGCTCCGCCCAGGGCCGGAGGAGACATTTGATGATTTTCCAACCTTTAAATAACCAGCGGCAAAGTGCGAGTCGGATTCGCGCACCGAGGGTTCCGTACAAACCTGTAGGTAAATATAAGCAAAAGTTGCGGTTTACGATTTATGACATATTAAAAAAAATCTACTTACTAGATCTCGTTCATACCAATTTTCGGTGGAAGTTTATATGGTAATGTATTACATCATATATATATTTTTTTAATTTTATCATTCTCTTATTTTAGAAGTTACAGGGGAGGGACATTTTAACACTTTGGAAGTGTCTCTCGCGCAAACTATTCAGTTAAAAAAAAAAAATTGTTGTAATCTCAATATTATTTTTAAGACCTATCCATAGATACCCCTCACGTATGGGATTGATGAAAAAAAAAAAGAGTTTCAGTTCAAAGTATCTATTTTTGTTAATCTTGAAAATCTTAATGCGGTTCATAGAATACATCTGCTTACCAAGTTTCAACAGCGTAGTTCTTATAGTCTCGGAAAAAGTGGCTGTGACATACGGACGGACAGACAGGCAGACAGACAGATAGACATGACGAATCTATAAGGGTTCCGTTTTTTGCCATTTGGCTACGGAACCCTAAAAACCCGTGTGGCATTTAGGTATTTGTCCTCGAGCTACTTCTATACAAAAACAACTATTAACGTTATTACTGAAATGAGTATTACTTTACCTTATTGAAAACTAGTAGCAATAGGTTTTTAGCCTCCTATGTAGTCTGAATTGACTGTCATCCGGAAACGTATTCAGAAGACTGGTTGCAAAACAATGACTTTGCATAGAAAGTAACAGAAAAATACTTCAAAATTGATTACTAAGATAGATTAAATTTAATGTTTTTTAAATACTGTACAACGGACATTGCAGTTTTTTATCGTTTTAATTAATGTAAATTTTATTCATTTCAGTGTTTTTTAGAATTATCAATTTATTCTATTGCGATGTTAAACTTTGAAATGTTAAAGGACAGTGGGCGATCCAAGCAACAGTGAACGAGATAAGTCTTGTATTTTTATATCTAACTAGTTGATATCTGCGGCTTTACCCGCTTGGCAAATTATCTATTGAAACCTTCCTTTTTTTGAGTTTATTGCGAACAGGCAGACAGACAGACGCTGTGGAGGACTTTGTTTCATAATATGAAGTGATACAGCCGTACTCAACCTTACTTCTCTGGGCCACATCGTACTTCTATTATTGACATGATGGGCCGTAATAACCTGCAGATAAATTAAATTCTACATATTGTAATAGTGTCTACATGAATGGGACTTTAAAATTTATGACAAAAGAACAATTTTTATACGGCTGAGCCCAACTTTTTATGGAGTAAATCAGTACAGTATAGAAACATATCACATATCAGATAGGATCCGACAGCAGGGCAATAGGCTTGTGTCCTGAAAAAATCTAATTGGTCCGTCAGTTAAATTATCAAAAAATATTTGACCCGTGTTTTTTCTTTTGTTAGGGGAACCAAAATTGACGAAGTTACGACGCTTTTAAAATTCTCAATTTGTCACACCTTCGGAAAATTTTTAGCGAGTCGTGACGTCACGAGCCCCCACTCCCGAGTTTTGATGCGTTTTATCTTTGTCAATATTCATTGATTTACAAAAACAAAAAAGACGTGTCCATTTCTCAGAGAATTGTCGACACGGTTGGCGCAGTGGTTGAGCGATTGACTGCTGCGCTGCGTGTAGCGAGTTCAATACCCGCACCGAACAAATATTTATGTAGCCTACAGAAGGTTGTTACCAGTCTGACTGTTTGTGTGTGTGGATTTATATGTTTGTAAACGCCCCCAAGATACAGGGGAAATTCCTAGTGAAAGGCAACGTTTTTAATAAAAAAAAATAGTCTACGAATGCCCCAGTGTCAGTACCCAGGCGTCCCTTCGCTAATTTTCTTATTCATTCTGCATCCTGTCATTGATTGCAATATTTATATTTGTGGTGCATGTTTTTTGTGTAGTATTGCTGAAAAGTCCCCATTTTCCTTTCAAGTTAAAGAAAAACAAAAAAGATAAGGCTTACCAGAGAAATAGCTAATTTACTATCTTAACGTAGTTCTAATTGCATTTCGAATTTAAATATTCCGATATCTACAAAACAACAACTGGGAACCTGTTTGGTTTTTATCGATAAAAAATGTATTGCCCTTTAGAGTATAAATACAGAATAAAAAGTCTCAAGCTTCACAGACCAACTCCTCATCGGTTCAACGTTCTACTTACTACTTCGCAACTACTATACCTACCTCTACAATGGCAGCTTTCAAGACTACCTTCGTTCTATTGCTCATCGCTTTCGTCATGATGGCCACCATCGACGCCGTCCGTGTGCCGCCTTGCGACCAGGTGTGCTACCGCTCGGTACCGGAATGGAACGAGTGCTGCCGAGCTCATGGGTACAGAGGCTCCAGGAGTTGTGCAAACCGCCAGATGGAATGTAACTGAAGGTACTTTCCCAAGCGCAATAGTGGAACTTCTTTTCGACATTCAACTCCAAGGATATTTTAGAGGTAATCAAGCCGTGCCTACCTTAATTTGTGTTGCAGAAATGTTTTAAGTTCCACTTTTTTGTCAAAATAAAATTATGTTGAGAAATTATGAATTTAATTTATTTTTTCCCGTATATAAGTGACAGTGGTAAACTCTTCGGAGCCTAACCAACTTCGCCTTTTTTACGGGGCGAACTCCTCACGGATGTCTTCAGCCCTGGGGTTGGCGCAGGGGTCTGGCAGACCACGGCGTGGCATACGCTGGCAGAGTGCGCCACTTGCGCGATCTCATGGCGTCATGGAGACGACGACTATAACAACCCAGCGCAGGGCACGCCACAATAGTGGCGATAAGTCCCCTCTTTGAGGAGTGGCTTGAGAGGCGCCACGGCGTCCTCACCTTCCGCCTGACGCAGGTCCTCACCGGACATGGATGTTTCGGGAGGCTCCTGCACCGAATCGGGCGGGAGGAAACGCCCGGGTGTCACCACTGCGAAAATCGACTGGAGGATACGGTGGAGCACACTGTGCAGGTGTGCCCCGCTTGGGCGGCGCACCGCCGTGTCCTCGAAACGGCGATCGGCGGCGATCGGCGGCGACCTCTCGCGTCCGGCCCTGGTCCAAGCCATGGTCCGGAGCGAGACGGAATGGGACGCCGTTGCCTCCTTCTGCGAAGCAGTCATGCTAGCGAAGGAGGTGGCGGTAGACGCCGCGGGCATCGGGGGCCACCACCTGGTGACCTCCGGCCACCGTAGGCGCGGGCCTGTGGACGGCGAGCTATGGGTGGCTCGCCGTCCGTCCGTCTAGTGACGACAGGCCGTGTCGACGGCGCGTTAGTGTTCCACGCGCGCCTCAAATAGAGTCAGCAACACAGAGGGGCCCGAAAGGGCCGACGCCTGCCGGAGTCGCGGGATTATTCGCAAGAGACACCGTGGCTCCGGAACACAAAGGGCAATGAAGGAACATGGATGGGTTTTAGTCAGTAGAGGTCTGACACTCCCTCCCGCTACACCCAGAGCGAGAGGAGTCATTGGATGATTTTCCATCCCTAAAAAAATAAAATAAAAAAGAGTGTGCCGCTTGGGAGGAGTCGCGCCGGGCCCTCATCTCTGTAGTAGGCAGTGACCTCTCGCTGCCGGCCGTAGTCCGTGCTATGGTCGACGGCGAGGAGTCCTGGGACGCGGTGGTCTCCTTCTGCGAAACAGTTATCGCGCAGAAGGAGGCTGCGTAAAGGGAGAGGGATATCTCAACCGCTCTCCCGGCTCGCAGCAGGCGCACCGGGCGTCGGAGGAGGGCATACGCTGCCCTATCCTGGCCCCCCTAATTGGGTCCAGGGGCGGCAGACTTGGGGATGTCCATCGCCCCCCATTCATCCGGACCCGAGGTGGCGGCGCGTGGTGTTCCCGTGCGGCCCCTCTTTGACGTCGCGAGGGGAGTCAAACGCCTCACTCCCTCCGCTGACTTGAGGTGGCCCGCAGAGGCGGGCGCCGCACTAGCCGGGGATTACGGAAGTCGGTTTAGTTCCCGCGATCCCCGACGTAGGTGAGAAATGGAACACCGGGGTGGTTTTAGTCAGTAAGAGTCTGACAGACCCCTCCGCCCGCCCCAGGGTGGAGGACATCCATGAGGACATCCATTTCCCCCGTAAAAAAAAAAGAAGAAAAGGGGTCTGGCAGACTCTTACTGACCAAAGCCACCCCAGAGTTGCATCTGCCACCTACGCCGGGGATCGCGGTAACGTATGTAACTTCCGCAATCCCCAGCTGATACACCTCAGGTTAGCGGGGGGACTGAAGTTTATTTGCGGACAATATGACGCATATCGAAAGTACACAAAAAGAAAAAAAAATACAATTATATCTATGAAAGATTAGGAAGATATGCGTCAAAAGATTAGGAAGATATGCGTCAAAACTCGTGTTTGACTCCCATCAGGGAGTTGGGTTGTTGGAAAAGGAGCGCAAGGAAAACCTTTCATATATAAATGACCTCGAAAACAAGCTGGATAAAATGGAGCAGAGCTCGAGGTCCTCCTGTTTAGAGATTCGAAATATTCCACACACCAAAGAAGAATCTAAGTCCGCTTTGATAAAGACTGTCATTGATACTGGTAGCCTGCTGAACCTTGCAGTACAACCAAAGGATGTGAAAGATGTTTTCCGTGTAAAAACAAAAGATGCTGCCAATAAAACAATAATTGTCGACTTTACCACCGTAATCCTTAAGGAAGAATTCCTAATTAAATTCCGGAACCACAACAAAAATAGCTTTAAATTAACAACAGAACACCTCAAAATTACTGGACCTGCAAAACCAATTTACTTATCTGAAAACTTATCAGCTAGGAATAAAAGGCTGTTCTTCTGGCTAGAGACGCTGCTAAAACAAACGAGTTTCAGTTCTGTTGGTTCTCGCACGGGAAGATCCTTGTGCGGGAAAAAGTTGGATGTCCTCAAGCCCACAACGCACGCCGCCCGCCGCTCGTTGTGCTCTTTCAAGTGCACAACGAGGCGGATCTCGCCCGTATTAAAAAAGGCGCGTGACTAGTTGTTTATTATGAAACTTAATTAAATTATTACCTCGTAAAGTTAATGTTTCAGTGTTACTTGCAAATCTACTGTTATAAGATGATATATTCTAAAATCCGGACTTTTGTTAAACTCACATCTATAAATACTACTCACCTTTCACACTCATACATATCACACACTCACACAAGTTGAGCAAATTGCTGTCTCAAATTGCTATACATGTTCCCGGAAGCAAGTGACAAGTATTTAAATTATTCTCTCCATAATTTCAAAATATTACACACTAATATTCGTAGCCTAAATAGCAATTTTGATAATCTGTTGGTTTTTATGAGTAGATTAACGTATTTGCCTGACATTATTATCCTGACCGAGTGCTGGTTAAGGAAATGTCCAACTACTCCCTTTCTTATGGGCTACAACTCGCACAATTCATCGTATAAAACTCAGAATGAGGGCGTGGTTGTCTATGTGAGAGATTGCTTTGATTGCACAGTCGAAACACCGATATTTAGTGAGGCGAACGTACTGCTTCTTAAATTCTCAAATAAAGCTGCTTTTATCGCAATTATCGTTCTCCTTCATACAGAGATTTAACTAATTTCCTTAGCAGCTTAGACTTTTTGCTTGGTACATTAAGTCAATTTCAGACTGTAGCCATCATTGGTGACATAAACCTCAATATTACACCTGAGAGCACCGACCCAAATGCTGATGAATACCTTAATCTTACAGCTTCGCATGCACTGCTGCCAGCCTACACTCTCCCTACTAGACTCTCGAACTGCCTTGATCATGTTATACTCCGCACTCAAACCTCTGCTACAACACTAATCATTGATTCTCTCATCACGGACCACTCACCTGTCATTATTTTCTGCAACCTCAATGTAAAAAGTAGAACTTCCCACCTCACCAGATTAAAAACTGATTTGACACGGGTTGTAGAACAAATTAACAGCACCGATTTTTCTTCAATCAAACCCAAATGAAGCTGCGGAATCTCTTGTTTCTATTATTTCCTACCTACTTTTTTGAAGTCGGTTAAAAACCAAAAATTCGAATTCTTTCTATGATCTCGAAGTTTTCTAGTTTTTCATACATACCAAAATAAATAAAAACAATGAAAACAACAATAAAGAGATGGTTTTCAAGAAGTAACAACTACAAACAGTGCCGAGCAGTACTCTTACAACGAAATCAAAAATAGTTCGCCCTGGTATTCAAAATAAAATTTATACCTTTGCCTGTTCGAGAAGAAACTTTAAATGAGTTTCTCGGACTTGTACTAGGTAGAACCTAGTGAAATTGAGTAGCAAAGACTTGGAAACATAGCGTTAGTTGAAAACAGACTCTATGTTAATTGCAGTAGAGTTAAGAATTACTTTTATAGAGGAAGGTAACAGCCGGTGCAGTGTAGGTTGTAAAATAAACTTTTATTTTGTTTGTAATATTTTATTTTCTTTCTGTTATGTTACTTAAGCCTTTGATTCGTATACACAGATTTTTTTATTCTTCTAAGGGAAAGGAGGAGAGGAAAGAGTAGGTAATTGCTAATGTCACGTAACAGCATCTTAAGGACGCTATTACATTTTTCTACAAATAATAGTGTTTTTCAGGTACCATTTCAATGTATTAGCAACTACAAAAGTAAAGATATCATGGTCTAAATTTAAAGATAACATATTAATCTCTCGATGTAAATTAAAAAAAATTAGGTCGTCTTACAATTTTTTCGAACAAACACGATTTTCCCATTACAATAATCGCAGAGAATTTTAAAAAGTAGGGTCCGATTAGGTACCATTTTAGATAAATTTACAGCTCATTTTATCTTCAAACTTATTAAAAATTGCGGTATATATAGTCCTTCATAGTTCCAGCTATTTTTTTTGTATCTAAATAGCTAAATTTTTTAATTATTAGCTAAAATAAAAACACTTGTCGAATTCTTCATACATTTTGCACGCGCGGTCTATCATTCCGCGCTCAGAAGCGCTCGTGGAAGCACGGGTGTATCGCTCTCTTGCAAAAAATAAATACAAAAATCAAATAGAAAATATTCTAGTGTGTATACGTGTGAGTGCCGTGGCGGGTCGTACGTCGTCGTTTTTCGGATAGGAAAGAGTTGATACTTTTTCGGAGAAAAATAAAATTAAGTACGAGTATCATACTTTTATTACTTGAATATGATTTAGAAATCTGTAAGGTAAGATCAGGATATGGATGGGTGGGGTTAAGCAGTTGTTGACATGGTTGAGAAATCGATGGGTGGGGTTAGGCAGCTTAGGATTTGGGTAAGGTCAAGCTGTCGGCTGTGAGGTTTGTAAGTGGATGGGAGGGAGCAGGATTGTGATTTTAACCGTTTTTTCTGTATGTATGACGAATCTGGAGTAAAAACCATAATCCAAGATAGCGCGCACCAAAATTTACGTCACGGGTGCCATTATCGTGGTTTTTGGGGTCGCTAATATCAAACATTTTAAAACTTCGTCGAGGGTGTTTAAAAATTAGATAACTGTTTGTGATGGGTCGCTAATATCGAAAATGAGGTCAAAACCAAATTCCAAGATGGCACCGATAAATTTTTTACAACTTATCGTCATGGGTATCACTTTCATAATTTTGGGGGTCGCTGATATCGAATATGGGGTCAAAACTAAAATCCAAGATGGCATCGGCAAAAATTTTCAACTTTTCGTCATGGGTGTCATTTTCATAGTTTTTGGGGTCGCTGATATCGAATATGGGTTCAAAACTATAATCCAAGATGGCAACGGCAAAAAATTTACAACTTTTCGTTCCAAAGAGTAGATCCTATGGAGAAGAAAGTGCAAGAAACTCCATGGACACTCTTTTAAACACAAAGCCGCAGGAAAGAAAAATTCGCAATTTCATTTATTTGGATGACAATCATAATACGTCATCCAAGTAAACAAATTTCAGCTTTAAAAACAAAACTACAAAACCGTTTTTGATGTTAGTTGTACGAGACCACTTCCAAAGTGTGATCTGTTTGTTAAAAATTACTAATACTACGATAAACAACACGTCTTATCACTTTAAACCGTTTGGCAACGTTCGGATATCAAAATGGCTGACATCAAATGCATCGTATTGACTGACCCGTGGTGGAGTAATGTATAATATTAAAAAATGATGAAAAACTAGGAAAACCGGAAACTTGAATAAATAAAAGCTGAAATGTGGCACAGGGATATATTATAGCCTGGAATAAGGTATAGGCTACTTTTATCCCTGGAATAGATTCCCATGAGTTGCGAGAACGGATCAAAATTTCATGATTACTTTTGGTCGCGATAACCGACAGCGTGCGAAGCCGCGGGCATCAGCCAGTTATACAATAAAATCTTCCCTGAAAACATATGCATTTATCAACGAAAATCCGATCGATATCGGATCAGTAGTCAGTTTTAGAGAATATCGCGGATACATACGGGTCGAACCGAGCACCTTATTTTTTTGAAGTCTGTTGAAAATACTGACTTGGGTACTTATCTCCCGACGACGGTACTAAGTTACATAATGCATTTTCAAAGTTCCAGTTAATTTTATAAGTGAAGTAATTATATAAGTGAAGTATAAAATCGAGCGCTCAGGCAGCGGTTCTATGTGTGTGTACGCGTGATGTTGCTGTGTGCGACTTTAGATACCTAAATTTGAGTCCTTCGAAAATGTAACAGCGTCCTTAACTAGGAATACTGTTTATCTGGCGTCTGCCGTAGTAACAGATACTACGACTTGCAATAAAGTACAATGACCTTTCCGTAATATCCCTTCGTAGATATCCGATCAATAAATTATTTTTGAACCGTTTTTCATTACTAGAGAACGTAAAGTATCACGTTAGAAGTCGATTCAGGACAGCTTTATTATTTCAGTTATTTCTGTTCTTGTTATGAAGAAAGGCAATAAAAGTATGTATTTTATTTTAAATTCTGAGGAAAATAAATAGACATCGAATTGCATTCGAAAGAGCATAGGTTTCTATTCGCAACAACTGTTCAACAACTTCTACGAAAACCACCTGGGACTGTTTGTGCTTTTGGTATGTAATGGATCACACATCTACTGACTGACCTCGGCAAGCATTGTTTGACCATGACGATGAAGCGTGCAGCTGTTGCTATTTAGCTTTTTATAGGAGTCGTGATCACTTATTTTCAGTTACGTAATACGTATTTCTGACGTACCTATGAACACCAGGGGTCTAAAATGACCACTTTAATAGCGAATCAGAAAGTACTTCACGCTACCCGTCACTGTCAAATTTTCCCAATCAACCTTGAACCTAATGCGTTAGCGATAAAGATGATAATGAAATGTGGCAAATGGTTGTCTGGTTAATATTATGATTCTAATATGATTCTGCTTAAGTGGCCTTTTAAGACCCCTGATCTTTTACAATACCTCTTATTATTACACAGTAAAACAACAAATTACGTATTGGAAAATAAAATCATTTTGTTTATGCCACTTGGACTTTAACGGCGCCATTTTGTAAACAGTAAATGTAGGAACTTCAGAGCAAATAATAAGAGTATAATATTGTGATTTGATAGTTTTAATTTTGAGAACAATTTGTTACACGCACAGTACCTACACGAGATCGATAGAGACGGGCAGTGGCGCCCCCAAGTGACATTAATAAAAACTAATTGATTGCGTTCCATTTCCAATATCCTCCCCAGAACGCAATCCCATTTTTGACATACAATAAAGATGTTTAACTACAGTAGTTCCTTTTGTTAATATATCAGAAGTTTGCTGGGAGAAAACTCAACTTTACGATAAGCTCGCCTTTGTATATGTACTTTATTATGGCTGTATCATAAAAGTTGTTTTGGTGTACAATAAAGAATTAAGAAGTATTTTCTATACCCTTTACATAAATTAACTTTAATTTCGAATTATTAACATGTTCTTTAAGAAAATGATATCTAATATCTATATGTTTAGATCTAGGTAGATAACAGTCGTTAGTAGTAAGCTTAATTTATTGCACTTTGGTTGTCACTGAAAATTACTAGAGTCTGATTGCACTGGTCTCCATGTTCTCCCTGCAGCTGCTGCTACCACAGTGCTTCTTGCGCTGCGGATGACATGGCCATAGGGGCCTCCGCCGTAGACAGCGCCACATTGTCTGCTGCTTTCGCGAGCACCACAAAACAGCTACCCCTTGCAAAATAAAAATGTAACTCGTACATGATTTACGGTCTAGGACATCGTTTGCCCAATCTGCATCACAAAAGCCTGTGATTTCACTGTGACCATTCTGGGTATAAGTCATTGCAGTCTATAATGCTTTGTGCCCCGTAGATATCTCAATACTGTTTTACTGCTGCCCAATGCTCGGATTTAGGTTCTTTGTTGTATCTACTTAGAGTGTTTACTGAACATGCTATATCTTGGTCTTGTTCCTTGAGCCACATAAAGTAGGCATCCAATTGCATGCTGATATGGGCAGTCATATGGCTTAACATCAGTAGTACCAAATTTAAGTCCAACTTCAATAGGTGTTTTTACTGGTTTACAGTCTGTTATATTGAATCTTGACAATATTCTGTTATGTATTTCTCTTGATCTAACATAACAGTATTTCTACTTCTTGTTATGTTAAGCCCACACACTGCTTCGCCTCGTCAAGATCCTTCATATTTAATTTTTCACACAACTTGTTTTATAAATATGGTTAAAGCTGGAAGAGAACTTAATATAATCAGGTCATCGACCCATACAGCAATATAATATTCTCAATAATCTAATCTAATACAGGGATCTGTTTTTGATTGCTCAATTCCCATCTCCTTCAACACTTTGCTTAATAGCCCATAGATGGACTTAAGCAAATGGCATACCAGCTTTCCTTTTGTATGTACATCTCTGGTTGTAACATATGTATGTTAGTGTCTATTTTTACAGCATCCATTTGGTGCACCTCCAGACCTTGCTGAGCTACCAGAGCAAACAAATAATGTATAGAGGTATATCTTACCACTGGAGAATTGGTTTCTTGGGAATCTATGCCTTTCCTTTGTTTACAAGTCTTGCCTTGATTCGCACAATATTTCCTAGTTGATTAGTTTTAGTCTTGAAAACCCATTTGCTCGGCAATGCCTTCTTATCTGCCGGTAAGTCAACAAGCCTCCATGTTTCATTTTCCATCAATGAATGATATTCTTCATCCATCGCTTTTCTCCATTCCATAGTACCTATGCGATGATGCGAGAGCTTCCTCTACATTTTGTGGATCTGAAACATTAATATACAAACAATAATCCTTGTTCCTGTTGAACATTTTTAGTTCATGGTCTGAAAGTAATATTGCTCCTCTGATGGTCCTGCTCTGGTAACTGACGTGGTGGCTGATATCTATCATCATGGTCTCCGTGTTATTCTCATACTCTTCTGAGCTTTCCTCACTACTTACAGATTATTTTAACTGAGACGTGCTGATAGGACCTTCTGATTGTTTTGGATGGGTGTGACCTTCTAACTTGGCTGACTCATTATCACTAGGGTTTGCTGTAACAGAACATTCCTTAAGTTCACTACCATTTTCAAAGAAAATAACATAATCAATAACTTCCGAAATTAAAGATATTTTATACTTTATAGTATTTTGTTTGGCAATCGATTATATTTGACGTAAAACAGTTTTAAGGGTTTCTTTTTGGGACTGACATGATACAGAAGACAACCGAGTCCACTAAGGTACATTGTACACGTAACGTGACCAACCGGCAGATATGGAAACGCATCACTGAAGCGCACACATCAGTCCATCTAAACTGCGTTCAAAAGCTGTCAGTGTCAATATTCCACAGAAAATACTGACACTGACAGCTCGTGATCGTGGTTTATTATGCTGATCGCGTTCAGTTTAAGAAGTATATTAGTAGAACAGTACGAACTTTCATCATTCTCTATAGCTTTTATACAACGTGTTGCAGAATAAACACAAGACCTCTTAAAGGATCCATTTTACTATGGGACCACCCAAATTCAGCTTTTCAATAAGTACATTTTGTCGAGTTATGCGCACATAAATGTATGGACCAGTCGATTTTTTTTTTGCGATTTCGTTGCTGGTCCCAAAGTGAAAATTGTTCATAATGGTAAGTACAATGACCCCCTAAGAGGTATTGCGTTAATTCTCTTACACGTTGCAGACTTCGTTAAAAGCAAATACATTATCGAAGTTTGAAAAAGCATTTGCCTCGGAAGGTCGGTACTTCAAACCTCGCATTACAGAATGTACATATATTTTTATTTTAGAACAATTCATATAAAAAGCCGATTTTCTTTGTTCGTAAACGTATTCAGAATATTGTGAATCATTTAAAACGTTTTTATTTCAAAGAAAAATAAGTGAGCTGTGGCAGGATAAGTGTGTTACGCGGTTGGGGAAGACGTTTCTCTCAATGAATTCATGTTTTGGGAGTTATAAATGAGCGTTTAACCTAAAAATATAAAATTCTTCCGATACTTACAGATAACGCACAGCTGAAACTACTGTTCGTAGAAAGCTGGAATTTGGCATGTAGGTTCCTTGGGAAGTTCCCGAAATTCTTACTGTTGCGGCTTAGCGCCTTACGATTACCGAATACTACATTCGCACGTCGATACATTAACGTTAGTTTTAGGAGGCGCTTGTTGATTAGTTTTTATTAAAAATTACGATGTGTCATGTCATTCTACCGACAACATTCTCACTGTAAGCACGATTCGCTAAAATAAACTTCTTTTATGTGTAATTGGTCTTTAATTAGCCCCAGTGTATAGTCAAAATATACACTTACGAGAACGGGAAAACGGGTTATTTATTTATTTATTTATTTATTGTAATATACTCTATTGTAGGTACACCAAATGAAAAATACATAAAATAAACCTTAAACTAACAAAACATACAATTGGCGACCTTATCGCATTCCGCGATCTCTTCCAGGCAACCTTTAATGGATAGGGAAAGCCTGGACATTAAATGGGGTTGCCACTTGGTGCAAATATTATTATTATTTTTTTATTTTTTTTTTATTTAAAACGGGGAAACTCTTGGCCCAAATCTCACCTGATGGAAAGTGATGATTAGGCCGAAGATGGAAGCGAGTTTCACCCGAAATCCTCTAACATAGAGGAACTGGCTATCATATCTCTAATTGCCGGAACACAACAATGCTGTTAACATTGTTGTTATGGCGACAGACTTAGACATAATGGTGGTAGCTTGCCAGGCGGACTTAGAAGTCCTACCACCAACCAAAGCGAGCAAAAAATTTGCCCCCACTGGGAATTGAACCCGGGACCTCTGGGTCTGAATCGAGTGGTATAACCACTAGACCACGGAGGCGGTTAGTGTCACCTGTTTAACACCACCCGGGGACCACGTGTAGGGATTTGCTGAAGGGTATTCTCCTACGGACGCGGGTGACTCGGCCCCCAAAATATACAGATAAACTATTTATTGCACAGACAAAATGAAGGTACATAATACAAGAAACCAAAATAGCGGGTTATGCGCGTACGAAGTCGCGGAAAAAAGCTACTCAATATTATGAAACTCTTCCGGTACAGTGTGATAGAGTGAAGTAGGTACTGTAGGTAGTTTCGGCTGTGCGTTGTCAGTCACTCACTCACTCAGTAACGGAAAAATTTGATGTATTAGGATTGATTAACACTATGCCTTGTTCACAACAGATTCATGATGGCAATGACAACTCATATAAGGTGAGCTATTCGTTTGTAATTCATTCATTCCGCTCAAAAAAACAAGTCAGCATTTAAATCACATCGACATCTAAACATAAGAAAACATAAAAAACTAACCAAAAACTGCGAGTAAAATAACTACCATTTCCACGACTGCAATACAATTCACATTTTCTTGATACACATTTGTATGAAAAAGCATCTAGTTGAGATTCTAGTTATTCTTGATTCAAAGCAAATATATACTACAAAGAAGTCAAAATGACAAAAGCAGAAGATTTAATAAAAAATCGTACAATAAGAAACATTTTTAATGAAGTTGTGTTAGTTTTTAGGGTTCGTACCCAAAATATAATCAACTGAAATCTATTACTGAGCCTCTGCTGTCTGATCGTGAGTCCGTCCGTTCATCTGTATGTCAGCTGGCTGTATCTTTTTTTTTTTTTAGGGATTGGAAATCATCCAAAGACTCCTCCCGCTCTGGGTGTAGCGGGAGGGAGTGTCAGACTTCTACTGACTAAAACCCATCCATGTTCCTTCATTGCCCTTTGTGTTCCGGAGCCACGGTGTCTCTTGCGAATAATCCCGCGACTCCGGCAGGCGTCGGCCCTTTCGGGCCCCTCTGTGTTGCTGACTCTCTTTGAGGCGCGCGTGGAACACTAACGCGCCGTCGACACGGCCTGTCGTCACTAGACGGACGGACGGCGAGCCACCCATAGCTCGCCGTCCACAGGCCCGCGCCTACGGTGGCTGAAGGTCACCAGGTGGTGGCCCCCGACGCCCGCGGCGTCTACCACGGCGGCCGGGACGAGAGGGTCTCCTCTCCCGCTCAGCTGGCTGTATCTCAAGATCCGTATTAGGCAGACAGTTGAATTTTCACCAGAGGGCCAACTCTACTCATTTTTTTACTCTTTTACAACTTTCACATTCGCATGTCAATTGCAGATTGCGATTGAGATGCGAAGGCGATGCGAATGTGAAAATTAGTTGAATTGGCACTCAGAAGCATTTATAGTGTATATCTATAACTGCTATAGCAACAGTAATACAAATTATTGTTATACATTAATTTATACCATACAAGAACCACCAGCTTCTACGGCAAATCTTTTTCGGTTTAAGTGGTGCGACTTTGTAATGCCCGTGTCAGTAAAACGTGCTCATACTTTGTCCTCTTTTAAACAATGATCAAACATCTACCTTTCTCTTTGACTGTTTTTACTTGGATTCTATACTTTTTGTTTCAAAATTATAATTGTATTTATTTAACTATTCTATTCTATTCTATTCTATTCTATTCTAAGAAATGTGTTCCTTCGGTTTATGGCACAGAATTCTTCGTGTAAGAGTCCGACTCGCACTTGGCCGGTTTTTTTAATAAATCTTTTGTCTTGAGGAATTAAAAAACTTTAGTTCTTTAATTCTTCACTACCCCATTTTAGGCGACTACTTTGTAGTGCTATTCTACCGGTCTATGTTGTTGACATCTCACCGTGTACACTTAGGTGCAGTGAACGACAAGTGAGCTGTCATTCCATCTTGTTTGTATGATTTGACTGCCAACTTGTCATTCACTTCGCCTAAGTTTTCAGTTCGACATTTTAACAGAATCGTACACAATCTCACCGTGGTTACTTGTGAAGCTGAAGTGAACCGACAAATCCTAGCATCTATTGGAATGACATTTAAATTAAATTAACTTTTCACGATTTCTTTCTTCACTTCTCATAGCGTTCATAAAAAGGATAAACCCTATTTTTTATTACAATCTTGCTTTGTATGTAGACTAATAAGTAATGAAAGGAGATGTTTCATTTTCGGCCATCACATGTACGTTTACCGAAAAATAGGGAAAAATACCACGAATTGAGGAAAAATATTTTTTTGTGACTTTAAGCCGTATTTGTCGTGCACAAAAAGAAATTATTTTTCAATGATTGCCATATTCTATTAAACATGGCGTCTCATAGTTTGCATAGCCTGCTTTCGTTCTGAAATCTTATCACATCAAAACATAATTTCACGTAGACGATAAAATATAAAAGGTATGTTTCTTGTACTAGTAACAACTATTATAATTCTCTTATACATCTTTATGACAAATCATAAAATGTGACGATTTCGTACTTATAAAAATATTTTATTTATTTTCTGAAGCGTACTTCTGAACAATTTCTGAACGAAAAAAAAAACAAAATGACATTTCGTGTTGACATACGAGTCTGTTGGGCTCGATACCAAAATAATATTGTGGAACCAGCATCTTTTGTTGATGATGTTTTAGTGAGAGAAGAAGAATAAGGTTTTGAAAGCTGATTTGTTGTATCATTTATTTTTATGTGGAATACTTGTTCTACAATTACGTTTCTACTTTCTAATCTATTGTATCATATCATATCAATCCAATAATTACGGAGTCAACATAGCATATCGTCCATTTAGTATCATAAGACAAGTGAGACCCATTTTCTGAAGAATGTGTATTGAAAAAAACAATGTGTTTGTCTCCAGCAGGGATTTAACACAGTATAACTTTTATAACCATTATAATCATGATGAGCTGAAATGATTCAAAACATTTGATCGTGGCTTGTTGAGTCATTTTGTCCAATGTTTCATTAGAAAGATCACAGTTCTCTGATACTTATACACAAAAACATAATAATATAAGGTAGATACATTATTAAACAAACAACTATTTCCATGTAAACGTCATATCTACAACATCTCATCATGGCTGTCATAACTGTCACGACAAACGTCAAACATTTTTATTTTTTTGGTCGAGGAGCTAGGTCGCCACTCACCGTGAAAACTCAGGTGGAGTGATCACCAATTGAGCTGGCATTCCATCTTGATTACATGGATTGACAGCTCACTTCATGATCACTTCACTCAAGTTTTCACTTCAACAAGTTTACAGAATCTAACTGCTGATGTAGATTCAGTACGTGAGTAGATCCTGATGGAGGTCATACTAGAGTGCATTTACAGTTTTCCGAAGTAGTTTGTTGGGGAATATAACTTAACTAGTAAAACATACTTAATTATTTTAAATGTTCTTATATAAAAGGAAACTTATTTCAATAATATAAAATCCTACTTTACATGTACATTGAGTGTTTAGAATGATTATCATACTCAAAACCTTTTTCTTTAATTTGATACACATAATTATTTATCCGTACTTTGCCGAGTAACTATCCATATGGTTACTCGGCAAAGTACGCCTCAAAAAGCACGTAAAGCATTCATTGCGTTCCGACGAACCAGAAAACCGAAATGCCAATTTAATTAAGTAATGTACTTAAGTTTTCCACCAAGCCAATTGCAGTTAGCTGTAAAAGTTTTTTCGTAAAAGCCGCAACCTAGAAAGCCGTGTACATAGCTCCCTCTCTAGATGCACTATATAGGAAAACTTTACAAAAAACTCGATGCGATCGAGACCAGACCGTTCGTTATAGCAATTTACGGTTCGTTCCCTACAAAAGCAATTAGGTTTTTTTTTACATTTCTCTTTCGAAGAACTGGCAGATGTTTTTGAGGGGATCTCAAAAGTGTTTTATTAACACAAACGTTCTTCTCAATTCTTTCAAGGAACTTTGAAGGTTTTATGTCATTATACATAAACTTGCAATAAAGTACTTTCAGTTTTCCCTAATATCCCTTCACTAAATTCCCCGAGATACCTGAACAGTAAACTATGAAGCGTTTTTCATTACTAGAGAACGTAAAGAATCACGAAAAAAGTCGATTCAGGGCAGCTTTATGTCTTTATTTCTGTTTTTGATATAAATAAATTGAATAAGTGTACGTGGGTCAATGACCATTCATGGTCATTACACAATCTGGCGCCAACCATAGACTGAGGATAGTTCATGGTTTCACAGGTTATAAATTTATGCTTTTTAGGAATATTACATCAATTTATTGCGTCGTTGGATTGTACATGATTCCCGTGGTAGTATATGCAAAAAGTGCGTGGTAAAAGGCTAAAAATTAAATAGAAGAAGGCTTCATAACTGACGATCGTGAATAAACCACACACTTCTTCCTACAGCTTTCTACAAAAGTACCGCATTGTCCAAAGACGTGATCTTCCAGCCCAAGCATTTAAAACAAAGGAAGCCCTCTAAAACAAATGTTCATTGGAGCAATTTTATCTATTTCGCACGGGCGGAATTAAGTAGGTAGGGAACGATCCACCCGAATGATTTACTGGTGTTCGGTGCTTAAGCTAAAAATCGTAGTACCGGGCATTAATAGCTTTGCATTTTCTGAATGTATTTAAGAATTTGTTGGATTTCGGTTCTGGATTCCTGGCTCCGGAAAATGTTGGTTGAAGTTTAGTAATTATTAGCTGATGCCCACGACTTCGCCCACTTGACAAATTATATACAAACCCTTCCTCAAGAATTACTCTATGCATTGGTGAACACAACATGAAAATCGGTGCAATAGTTTTTTGAATTTATCGCGATCAGACAGACAGAAGCGGCGGAGGACTTTGTTTTATAATATTTTTTTTTCTTGTTTTGATGACTTTAAAAAAAAAGGAAGCAAAATTGGTAGTAGCCCTGCCTTTCAGGTGATTTAATGACTAGCTTTTACCATTGGCCTTGCCTTTATTAAATAATTTTTAGTAAATTAATGTTTTCATGTTCTATCCGTCTGACATGTTCCATTCAAATCTGTTCTGCCGTTCAGGACTAAATAACACTCAAACTTACAGACAATTAGACTTAGTGAAAGGCATTTAGAAGATAGTATTGTTACCGTATAATAACTAGAAGAGCACGATAATGGAAGAAGGTAAAGTACTGTGAAGGTTGTGTTCAGGGAGTAAGATACTTATTGGTTCAGGGCTTTTTAAGAGTTGCAAAAGGGTTGGAATGGTCACTGAAAAAGAATAACGTTTATTTGAATTATGAATGAAAAAGAATTGAAGTGTTTTTTTATAGAGATTCCTTGGATTGTTTTGAAGCCGGGCGCATGGTCGCCTATATAATTCGATTATTGCTGCATTTTCGTTTTTTATTCCTTACGCCCCCATTCCCATCATCACATATGGTGGAGGCGCCGGGTACCTAAAAACCCAGGGCGCACGAATTTAGTTGTTCAGAAGCGTGTGTGCAGGACGCGAGTGACACTGCACGAAAAAACCCCAATTTTTTTAAATGACGAAGATAAATGTTTGATGTGGTGATGATGATCAGGCGCTAAATAAGTCGACGCCTGGAAAAAAGCTAAGTGGTTTTTATAAATAGTGATATTTTGTATTGAAAAAGGTGTTGACGTATACCGGCATAGACCGAGTATGCTTTGAAGAATTCCTGGAAGAATTCAGGCTTGCCGCTATCAGCAGCGAATGGCTCGAAAGCGATTACGCGCTAATTTTGGGCGCTTTTCTGCAAAGCGCAGCTAAATATTTTTATAATATGACATAGATACCATGACGGGATTGATTTTTCGTCGCTATGCGACCAAATACGAAAAGAATTCCCATGCAAATGTATTTTTTGTAAGCAAAGAGCATTAAAACGTGATGTAGAGTCTAAATATGTTGAGGAAACGATCGCCGAAGTATCCGACGAGTGCGGACGGCAAGTTTATATAAATGTAGAAAATGATACACCTTTATATTTTAGTACAAGCACTGAAGACCAAACTGATGACCATTATTCTCAAGACGATGACGAAAAGGAACTAAACTATGATGATGATGTCGAGCAGAGCTGTAGAGAGAGCAGCCCATTCGAGGACGAGATGGAGCTGGACGGAACGGGTGAAGGTGAACAAGCTGTTGTGTCCGTGCCAATACTTATACCTAATATCGTTACAGAGAGTCAAGTAAGTTTGATGACCGAACCGGAGTCTAACCCCACTGAGGACCCCGAGGAGAATGCTGTCGAAATGGACCGCAAGCTTGAGCGCGACCGTACTACACAGGCCGCCACGACGGAAGATGAAGTTGTCGCGATGGAAGAAGCTGCCATGGTGGAAGCTGAACCGATGCAGATGAAATCTGGAGCTGAATTGTCCTTGTCGTTACAGTTTTCTTATTCGCAATTAAAAATAATTTCAGCCAGAAAGGCAGAGAGCAGAGTAGTGAATAAAAATGTTAGGGCCTTATTTTTATTTAAGATAAAATCATTACACAGACATACACACACATAATAGGCATGAGTACAAGCTTCCCCTTCGAGCCCGAAATATAAAGAAAATAAGGGTTGGAAGGAAACTGCAGAATTTGCCACATGCATTTATACACAAGGTGAAATCCCATAAATCAAATCATATAAATAACTCTACTAATGATTTGATCATTCAGATACCTTTATTTTGTACATGGAAGTTTTTTCGAAAGAAATATGAAACTATTTTACGTAATTACAAGGTCAGAAAGCGTTCATTTTTGAGATTTTTATAGTTGATTAGGTATCCTTTTCTTAACCTTTCTGATTTCATAATGCTATTTAGTTTTCAAGTTTCCTGCTGATCTCACAGCAGACAGTTTTATTTATTTTATTCAGAGGAAAACCTGAAGGATTTTCTGGTATAGTTTTAGTTATAGGTTGTCATAACAACACAAATAACAATCTGTCATATGGTGGCAAACTAACTTAATAAGACACAGCATAGACACAATTTCGTGTATGGAGGTGATACTTCCTACTCCATGCAACAGAAAGAAGTAGGTATAAAGTAGTAGGCAGTTTAGTTTATACTTGTAGTTGACAGGCAAACTATTTTGGGTGTATAAAGGCTTTATAGGCCCGAATTCCTCTGTCGCTGATGTCGGTCACTGATGTCGGTCGCGCGTACGAATATACGTTGTGTTCTATGAAGCACCACACTGTGACGCTGACATCAGTGGCGCGCGAGTTGCTACGCGCCGCTGATGGCGCGCGTCGGTCTCGCTCGTCAGCGCCGCGTTCGTCGGTCGACTGACGCGCTATAGAACGTTATGAGCGTCCTCACTCTGTTCCCGACCGTCGGCACGCGCGGGTACAGTCGCCCGCCACCATGAACATTGATACCGAACGTGTGATTGCCGAGGTGCGCCTACGTCCTGCATTGTGGGATTTATCGAATTATATAATATCGAAAGATTTATCACCATTCGTCACCCTATCAGCAACAATTGGGTGAATGTGATATCTTTTTTTTCTATATTGACGCCGTCTCCGCTTGCGTAAGTATGCTGCAGCAACTAAACAATTTATAAACGGGTTCATAATAATATCCCAAATTCAAACTCCGCTTCACAAATCCACAACAAATCCACTTGGAGACGCCTGTACCGTGGAGCGGTCAGTATCGCACTACGGATGTTTTCATTGGCGCTGATGGTCAGCGCGCTACGCGACTGACGGTACGCGACCGACGTCAGCGACAGAGGAATCCGGGCCATAAATTGTTAGATTGTTCATGTAAATGGGTTGAACTCATTTGATATTAGTGTTTATGGTAGAGGAAAGAGTATATTGTCAGGACAAGGTCAGGACAGTTGTCAAACATTTCATGTAAACAAACATTGTTTTAGTGTGATATGTTGAATAGTTTATTAACCGGGTTTTCTTTTCCATGTGGTGTATGAAAACGGACTTGTACGATGACCGACGGCACCTTGACGCAGCTGGGCGATGAAAAGAAGGTCGCGAAGTATCGTTAAGTAGATAGGCTGAAGTTACTCCAGACTAAAGTGTTGTTTAGAGAGAAAGCGTTCACCCGAGGGCAATTAAGGGTATTTTAGGGCTGTGATGCCAACTTTGTTTTTTTTTAATTTCCAGTATATCCAGTTTACTTTATCGATTAACTTGTAATAGCTGGAGTAAATTCAAAGTTTAGGATTCAGTTTTTATGTGCTGACCTTCATTTCTCACTGGACCCAGTCGCGTCAGTAGAGCAGTAAAGTTTAGTATAAAATTTTCCATCCCTTATGGATACATGTGAACTCTCACATTATTTTTTTTGTTAGTGTATGTTAATGGGCTACAGCTTTTGGGGCAGTTTTGCGTAGCATGGCTTTGGCATGTCTGCGGCAAAAGGTTAAGCGCAAGTGGCGCATAGTTATTTCCAAAGATGTACGGCTCGTCGTAGGACATGACTGAAGCTACTTCATTATTGAGAAGCATTGACACCCGTGTCTACGAAATTCCTGCCCATAGGTAGGGACTTCTGGTTAGGTTTAGGTAGGTGGGTGACCCTTCCAAAACTTTGAATAGAGGAATTTCTTGCATCCTCTATTCTTAAGGGCGTAGCTCATGTGAAGGTTGTGTTCAGGGGGTAAGATACTTATTGGTTCAGGGCTTTTTAAGAGTTGCAAAAGGGTTGGAATGGTCACTGAAAAAGAATAACGTTTATTTGAATTATGAATGAAAAAGAATTGAAGTGTTTTTTTATAGAGATTCCTTGGATTGTTTTGAAGCCGGGCGAATGGTCGCCAATATAATTCGACTATTGCTGCATTTTCGTTTTTTATTCCTTACGCCCCCATTCCCATCATCACAGTACCTACACGCTTAATTATATTTTTTTTTCTTAAAATAGTTATTTAATTACAATAATCTCTACTTAAAAATATTTTTTTCTGAAAAGCATCTCTCTGTTTCATTCAAAGATTCTGTAAGAAAACTGCTGCAATCGTATTTGTAATTTTCACTCAAGTTTTGCCTCGGAATGTCCACTGCCAGCACCTAACTACGGAATAATACACTCAAAGACGGTTTGGTCTGCAAAATAATCGAGTTAACAATACAGATTAAATTTATTTTCAGAAAAAATCGAAACTATGATTCTACAAAATTTTACAATAAATACAAGCAAACTACAGTTTGGAGATTTCAGTTGGAAGTCTCCAAACAAAAACTCCAAACTGTAATCACTCATTCAGGATCAGATGGAATTGTCCGTGTCGCAGAGGTTAAAACATCCGCTGAAGTCGCCAAAAACGAAAAGCGAGCCCTATGACAAGCATTTATGCCGCTTAGCATGAAATTATCGAAACTGCTCAGACACCATGTGCTTGGTTTCTTGTGGTGGACTTCCGACTAAAGATTTCTGCTGAGGAAATCCCAAAGGCCATGATAACTATTTCATTTTTCAATTTTACGATAACCGATAAAGTGAATGAAAGGCTATTAATCTTAACTCCATTTTTCCAAATAGAATAATAAAACGTAAAGAAGTGCATCCCACAGTTTTGAGCTAAGTAGCTCATTAGGTATCCTTAACGCAAAACTGACACCACAATACCTTTCTTTACTTCTTTTACCTTTTAAAATTTTTTACAAAATACAAAAAAAAATAATTATGAAAAAGACCCCTTTTTTTTTAAACCGTTCAAAAATAGTAGACTACTGGAATCGGGAACAAGATCCGAGCTACCAGCGGACAGGGCTCCAGAGAGAGGAACCTCCTTACAATACGCGACGTGTCTAGAAGTACCAGCTTTCTGAATTAAGCCCTTGATCTACCTGCCTCACAAGTCTTCTACAAGGTGTTGGTCAACGCTCGTGGCTGGGTGATACGTTAATCGGTACAATGATTGCAGAATCCACATCCCACATGTCGACAACCTTGCGAGCCATGTCAAACTATTTGATTTGTTTATCTTTATCGGCATTACACGAGGTTCTGTCGTGTAGGATGGTTATATTAACAATCATTGCACGACTCACAATTCAATCCACCAACACTATATCAGGCTTATTGGCAACAATAGTCTTTAAACTTATTCTTCTCCTTCTGTATCTCTTTGTCCTGTGACAAAATGGTGTGGATTCCAAAGAATTCGCCTTTACCGCACATTTCGGAGCAAGCGACGCGACAACTTCGAAGTGATATCTTGCGACAGTTTTATTTCAGCTGTTTTGTGCTTCTCTTTGATATTTCGCTGCACTTTTGTTGTTTTTAATAACACGTCTTTCATACCTTTGTGAAGAACGATTCTGTTTTGAGAAAATAAACAGTAACCGCAAAAAATTGCGAGACGTTATCTTTTCGGGGTGTTTAAAGTAGTCGTTTGAATAACTCGTTCAACACTATCAAATGGTATACCAATCTTTGGAAAAGCTTTAATATTACGTATCGAAAAGGATATTGTTTGTGGATTTAGTTCAAGCTGCTTAATTAACCTTTTTTGGTAACGGAGTGGAAATCCTTCATGGATGTCCTCCGCACTGGGGCGGACAGAGGAGCCTATCCGACTCCTACTTACTAAAACCACTTCATATTTCCTCATACTTGCACTGGGGGCTATGGCAGCACTTATTTATTTATTTTATTTATTTATATATGCTTTATTGTACACCAACAAAAATAAAAACATAAAGAAAACCTTAAACTAAAAAATATACAAATGGCGGCCTTATCGCATTCCGCGATCTCTTCCAGGCAACCAGGAATGGAAAAAAAAAAAAAAAAAAAATAGCCTGGACATGAAATGGGGCAGACACTTGGTGCAAATATGAAGTTAACATATATTTTTTTTTACTGACAAAGAATATAGATATTAAATAGGAATATAAACTATACAATATACAAAAATATATACACAGATACATACATACTTAATATATGAGCAGGAGAATATACCAATATTAAAAATCATAGTGACAAGTAGTGTTCCTTGACTATTTTTTTAAAAACAGGCAGCGATTGCGCGCGCTTTATTGTTACAGGCAACGCATTCCATAAACGAGCGGCCTGAACTGTAAAAGACTTATCCAAAAAAGTCGTGGAATGCATTGGCATCTTAAGTTTAAAGTTATCTGATGACCTAAGAAATTTTGAATGAGAGTCACAAAGAAACTGGAAACGTTCCTTTAGGTAAGGAGGGGTTGGGGAAAATAGCACATTGTATAAGAGGGAATATGGGCATTCCGGCGAAGGCGAATTGGTAACCACTTGAGTTTAACACGGAATTCAGAAACATGGTCATATTTGCGCAAACCAAATATGAACCTTATACAGAAATTTTGAAGTCGCTCAAGTTTGTCAAGTTGTACTTCGGTGAGGTCAAGATAGCTGACATCAGCATAATCAAGGATGGGTAAAAGAAGAGATTGTGCAAGCGCAATTTTGGTGGCAGTCGGCAGAAAATTTCGCAGTCTCCGCAAAGATGCAGCAGATGCGAATACCTTGCGGCTAACTTCCTGTAGCTGGGCAGTCCAAGAAAAGTTCATGTGAATAAAAACCCCTAAGTTCTTAACTTTCTCACTAAATGGAATCACTTAAGCAATCTTCAGCTCATACCAGGCCTCTACCTGATCTGCCTTGCCTTATCCCAACTATTTTGGAGTGAAACAGACCTCCACAAACCAGTAGAACAAGCTTACACGATAACACTTGGCAAGACTAGGGTCAGATTTTCTGACTACTAACGAACAACTGTTTGTGTGGTAAGCCATTATGTACAGCCACTTCTCTTCTACTTCGTACTCCGTGTCATACTTCTAGCTGCTATTATGGCTCCTTTGTCTATTACTGCAGTGCGTCTCTGGAACTCGCTCGCTACGCGGTAGCTTTTCTCTTGATATCTTCAAGAGGAAATTTAAAGAGCATTTTTCCATAATCCTACTAATATTATAAATGCGAAAGTTTGTGAATATATAATGGATGTTTGTTACTCTTTCACGCAAATACTACTGAACCGATTACGATGAAATTTGGTATGTAGGTAGCTGAAGACCCAGAATAACAAATAGGCTACTTTTTATCCCGAGTTTCCCGAAGGATTGGGATTTACACGGGAATAACGAGAATTTATACGCGGACGAAGTGGCGGGCGGCCTCTAGTGATCGTAGGTAATATATTCAAGTTGTTCTAAAAGTGAAGAAGAAATATGACCACGCCATATTTAAGGGTGATGTTGAAAAGCTGCTATACAAAAAGGAAAAAATACTTCATTCAAAATTATCCTACCTCAAAGACCGACTCAAAAGTTACATTTTATTGGCTAACTGGTTACTTTAGTGTACAACAAAGAATTAAGATGTATCATGAAAAAAAAAAGAAAACTTTAAAATCCACCCGTGTGGCGGCTTTGGAACGCAAAAGCATTAGGAGGAACATGGATCAGTTTTAGCCAGCAAGAGTTTGACAGCCCTCCGCTCCGCCCAGAGCCGGAGGAGACATTTGATGATTTTCCAACCTTTAAATAACCAGCGGCAAAGTGCGAGTCGGATTCGCGCACCGAGGGTTCCGTACAAACCTGTAGGTAAATATAAGCAAAAGTTGTGGTTTACGATTTATGACATATTAAAAAAAATCTACTTACTAGATCTCGTTCATACCAATTTTCGGTGGAAGTTTATATGGTAATGTATTACATCATATATATTTTTTTTTAGTTTTATCATTCTCTTATTTTAGAAGTTACAGGGGAGGGACATTTTAACACTTTGGAAGTGTCTCTCGCGCAAACTATTCAGTTTAGAAAAAAATTTTGTTGTAATCTCAATATTATTTTTAAGACCTATCCATAGATACCCCACACGTATGGGATTGATGAAAAAAAAAAAGAGTTTCAGTTCAAAGTATCTATTTTTGTTAATCTTGAAAATCTTAATGCGGTTCATAGAATACATCTGCTTACCAAGTTTCAACAGCGTAGTTCTTATAGTCTCGGAAAAAGTGGCTGTGACATACGGACGGACAGACAGGCAGACAGACAGATAGAGATGACGAATCTATAAGGGTTCCGTTTTTTGCCATTTGGCTACGGAACCCTAAAAACCCGTGTGGCATTTAGGTATTTGTCCTCGAGCTACTTCTATACAAAAACAACTATTAACGTTATTACTGAAATGAGTATTACTTTACCTTATTGAAAACTAGTAGCAATAGGTTTTTAGCCTCCTATGTGGTCTGAATTGACTGTCATCCGGAAACGTATTCAGAAGACTGGTTGCAAAATAATGACTTTGCATAGAAAGTAACAGAAAAATACTTCAAAATTGATTACTTAGATAGATTAAATTTAATGTTTTTTAAATACTTTACAACGAACATTGCAGTTTTTTTATCTTTTAAATTAATGTAAATTTTGTTCATTTCAGTGTTTTTTAGAATTATCATTTTATTCTATTGCGATGTTAAACTTTGAAATGTTAAAGGACAGTGGGCGATCCAAGCAACAGTGAACGAGATAAGTCTTGTATTTTCATATCTAACTAGTTTATATCTGCGGCTTCACCCGCTTGGCAAATTATCTATTGAAACCTTCCTTTTTTTGAGTTTATTGCGAACAGGCAGACAGACAGACGCTGTGGAGGACTTTGTTTCATAATATGAAGTGATAGTGATACAGCCGTACTCAACCTTACTTCTCTGGGCCACATCGTACTTCTATATTATTGACATGATGGGCCGCAATAACCTGCAGATAAATTAAATTCTACATATTGTAATAGTGTCTACATGAATGGTACTTTAAAATTTATGACAAAAGAACAGTTTTTATACGGCTTAGCCCAACTTTTTATGGAGTAAATCAGTACAGTATAGAAACATATCACATATCAGATAGGATCCGACAGCAGGGCAATAGGCTTGTGTCCTGAAAAAATCTAATTGGTCCGTCAGTTAAATTATCAAAAAATATTTGACCCGTGTTTTTTCTTTTGTTACGGGAACCAAAATTGACGAAGTTACGACGCTTATAAAATTCTCAATACGTCACACCTTCGGAAAATTTTTAGCGAGTCGTGACGTCACGAGCCCCCACTCCCGAGTTTTGATGCGTTTTATCTTTGTTAATATTCATTGATTTACAAGAACAAAAAAGACGTGTCCATTTCTCAGAGAATTGTCGACACGGTTGGCGCAGTGGTTGAGCGATTGACTGCTGCGCTGCGAGTAGCGAGTTCAATACCCGCACGGAACAAATATTCATGTAGCCTACAGAAGGTTGTTACCAGTCTGACTGTTTGTGTATGTGGATTTATATGTTTGTAAACGCCCCCACGATACAGGAGAAATTCCTAGTGAAAGGCAACGTTTTTAATTTTTTTAAAAAGTCTACGGATGCACCAGTGTCAGTACCCAGGCGTCCCTTCGCTAATTTTCTTATTCATTCTGCATCCTGTCATTGATTGCAATATTTATACCGCGTGTATCTGACATCGACGCACAAACGATTTCTATTCGATAACGATCGATTTCTATTATTCCGGGTCATGATTCTGGACACCCTAGACTTAGAATTTTTCGTCGGCTCTTTTCTCATTTTTTTATTTTTTTCAAGGGTTTTTTTACTCTAGACTGCTCATAATCGTTATTCTGGCCTAAACCAATGAGGTTTTTAATAAAAAAATAATTAATTAACTACTTTCACTAAAAAGAACAATCTGAATAAAGCCACAAACAGATATCAGCTCAGCTGAGCTGATACTTTGTGGTACTCTTGAAAAAAAATGAGAAAAGAACCGACGAAAAATTCCAACACTGGGGTGTCCAGAATCATGCCCTGGACCCATGGAAATCGTTTGTGCGTCGATGTCAGATACACGCGGTATTTGTGGTGCATGTTTTTTGTGTAGTATTGCTGAAAAGTCCCCATTTTCCTTTCAAGTTAAAGAAAAACAAAAAAGATAAGGCTTACCAGAGAAATAGCTAATTTACTATCTTAACGTAGTTCTAATTGCATTTCGAATTTAAATATTCCGATATCTACAAAACAACAACTGGGAACCTGTTTGGTTTTTATCGATAAAAAATGTATTGCCCTTTAGAGTATAAATACAGAATAAAAAGTTTCAAGCTTCACAGAACAACTCCTCATCGGTTCAACGTTCTACTTACTACTTCGCAACTACTATACCTACCTCTACAATGGCAGCTTTCAAGACTACCTTCGTTCTATTGCTCATCGCTTTCGTCATGATGGCCACCATCGACGCCGTCCGTGTGCCGCCGTGCGACCAGGTGTGCTACCGCTCGGTACCGGAATGGAACGAGTGCTGCCGAGCTCATGGGTACAGAGGCTCCAGGAGTTGTGCAAACCGCCAGATGGAATGTAACTGAAGGTACCTTCCCAAGCGCAATAGTGGAACTTCTTTTCGACATTCAACTCCAAGGATATTTTAGAGGTAATCAAGCCGTGCCTACCTTAATTTGTGTTGCAGAAATGTTTTAAGTTCCACTTTTTTGTCAAAATAAAATTATGTTGAGAAATTATGAATTTAATTTATTTTTTCCCGTATATAAGTCACAGTGGTAAACTCTTCGGAGCCTAACCAACTTCGCCTTTTTTACGGGGCGAACTCCTCACGGATGTCTTCAGCCCTGGGGTTGGCGCAGGGGTCTGGCAGACCACGGCGCGGCATACGCTGGCAGAGTGTGCCGCTTGCGCGATCTCATGGCGTCATGGAGACGACGACTATCGCAAGCCAGCGCAGGGCACGCCACAATAGTGGCGATAAGTCCCCTCTTTGAGGAGTGGCTTGAGAAGCGCCACGGCGTCCTCACCTTCCGCCTGACGCAGGTCCTCACCGGACATGGATGTTTCGGGAGGCTCCTGCACCGAATCGGGCGGGAGGAAACGCCCGGGTGTCACCACTGCGAAAATCGACCGGAGAACACGGTGGAGCACACTGTGCAGGTGTGCCCCGCTTGGGCGGCGCACCGCCGTGTCCTCGAAACGGCGATCGGCGGCGACCTCTCGCGTCCGGCCCTGGTCCAAGCCATGGTCCCGAGCGAGACGGAATGGGACGCCGTTGCCTCCTTCTGCGAAGCAGTCATGCTAGCGAAGGAGGTGGCGGAGCGGGAGAGGAGATCCTCTCGTCCCGGCCGCTGTGGTAGACGCCGCAGGCGTCGGGGGCCACCACCTGGTGACCTCCGGCCACCGTAGGCGCGGGCCTGTGGACGGCGAGCTATGGGTGGCTCGCCGTCCGTCCGTCTAGTGACGACAGGCCGTGTCGACGGCGCGTTAGTGTTCCACGCGCGCCTCAAAGAGAGTCAGCAACACAGAGGGGCCCGAAAGGGCCGACGCCTGCCGGAATCGCGGTATTATTCGCAAGAGACACCGTGGCTCCGGAACACAAAGGGCAATGAAGGAACATGGATGGGATTTAGTCAGTAGAAGTCTGACACTCCCTCCCGCTACACCCAGAGTGGGAGGAGTCATTGGATGATTTCCCATCCCTAAAAAGAAAAAAAAAAAAAGAGTGTGCCGCTTGGGAGGAGTCGCGCCGGGCCCTCATCTCTGTAGTAGGCAGTGACCTCTCGCTGCCGGCCGTAGTCTGTGCTATGGTCGACGGCGAGGAGTCCTGGGACGCGGTGGTCTCCTTCTGCGAAACAGTTATCGCGCAGAAGGAGGCTGCGGAAAGGGAGAGGGAGATCTCGACCGCTCTCCCGGCTCGCAGCAGGCGCACCGGGCGTCGGAGGAGGCCATACGCTGCCCTCTCCTGGCCCCCCTAATTGGGTCCAGGGGCGGCAGACTTGGGGATGTCCGTCGCCCCCCATTCATCCGGACCCGAGGTGGCGGCGCGTGGTGTTCCCGTGCGCCCCTCTTTGACGTTGCGAGGGGAGTCAAACGCCTCACTCCCTCCGCTGACTCGAGGTGGCCCGCAGAGGCGGGCCGGCACCAGCCGGGGATTACGAAAGTCGGTTTAGTTCCCGCGATCCCTGGCGTAGGTGAGAAATGGAACACCGGGGTGGTTTTAGTCAGTAAGAGTCTGACAGACCCCTCCGCCCGCCCCAGGGTGGAGGACATCCATGAGGATTTCCCCCGTAAAAAAAAAAAGAAGAAAAGGGGTCTGGCAGACTCTTACTGACCAAAGCCACCCCGGTGTTGCATCTCCCACCTACGCCGGGGATCGCGGTAACGTATGTAACTTCCGCAATCCCCAGCTGATACACCTCAGGTTAGCGGGGGGACTGAGTGTTTGACTCCCACCATGACGTTGAAGAAGAGCACATGGCAAAACTTACGCCACTACCTCTGGTCTGGTTGATTGTGGGGTAACGGACGTTCCCAAGCCCACCGCCCTTGGACCCAGTTAGGGGGGGCTGGAAGAGGACCGCGTATACTCCGATTTTTGTCCTAAATTGGGAAATGTGACTTGGAGTTTCGGGGAATTTCATAAATTGGTGCTGGCAACGCTTGGTGGCGGGTTTGTTGCAGCCGCCGCATTTGACGCCGCGTGCAATGCCGCGGGTCCCACCGCGTCCGGCAAGTTCATAAATCAGCTCATCTCTCTAATCATTTCCCAACTATGTTGATAATGGTTTTCAATCTAACTAATGCAGTCGAATACATTGCCTCCTAAGATACAGTAAACTTCTAGTTTAGGAGGCAGGGCTCAAATTTTGTATTTGACCGTTCTATACCCATCTCTCCCACGCTGATTTTGGTCTACAACCTTTCTGCCTAATTACCAAGCTTATGTAATAATTTGAACTGTATGTGTCATGCTGGTTTTTTCAAATAAATGTTATATTATTATTATTATATTATAATGCAGCCGAATACTACTATTTTACATGGGACGACTATTCGATCTCCATTAAAGATCTTCAAAAGACAGCTGGATCGTGGCTTGCGTGCTAACCATACGAATAGGAATCTCTATGTTAATATCTTATCACCCGTCCAAGGATCTGGCGACTTCTAGATCATAAGTAATTTATTTCAGAACAACATTTATCGTATATAAAATAAAACAAAAATAAAAAAGATCGCTAGCAGATTATACAAAAAAAAAAAAAAAAAAACAAATAAACAATAACAAAGATTGTTATGTGCGGCTCGATTGCTCGATCTACTTAACTACCCGTAATAACATCCAGAATTAAAACGATCAAAATATTTAAAAACTTTTTGACAAAAATACACGTGTTTTTGGTTGTTTCTTCATTGTTTTACATCGACTTCCGAAAATAAAGTTATTTTATTGTTTGTAGTGTTTTTTAAATACGCAATTTCTTTTTCCTTTACTTGAATAACAAACCAAATAAGTCATCTAAGTAAATTAATTCCAGCTATTTCGATTGAAAAGTGCTAAACCGATTTTGATAGAATTTATCCTTTCACATTAAACAAGAATCAAATTGGTTCATAGAAGACGGAGTTGTGAGGTAACAAACATAAAAAATACAACTGAATGGAGAACTATTCGGTTGCATTTTTAACCTACTTTTTTGAAGTTGGTTAAAAACCAAAAATTCAAATTCTTTCTATGATCTCGAAGTTTTTTTGTTTTTCATACATACCAAAATAAATAAAAACAATGAAAACAACAATAAAAAGATGGTTTTCAAGAAGTAACAACTACAAACAGTGCCGAGCAGTACTCTTACAACGAAATCAAAAATAGTTCGCCCTGGTATTCAAAATAAAATTTATACCTTTGCCTGTTCGAGAAGAAACTTTAAATGAGTTTCTCGGACTTGTACTAGATAGAACCTAGTGAAATTGAGTAGCAAAGACTTGGAAACATAGCATTAGTTGAAAACAGACTCTATGTTAATTGCAGTAGAGTTAAGAATGACTTTTATAGAGGAAGGTAACAGCCGGTGCAGTGTAGGTTGTAAAATAAACTTTTATTTTGTTTGTAATATTTTATTTTCTTTCTATTATGTTACGTAGGCGTTTGATTCATATACACAGATTTTTTTATTCTTCTAAGGGAAAGGAGGAGAGGAAAGAGTAGGTAATTGCTTTAATGTCACGTAACAGCATCTTAACTAGGAATACTGTTTATCTGGCGTCTGCCGTAGTAACAGATACTACGACTTGCAATAAAGTATTATGACCTTTCCGTAATATCCCTTCGTAGATATCCGATCAATAAATTATTTTTGAACTGTTTTTCATCACTAGAGAACGTAAAGTATCGCGTTAGAAGTCGATTCAGGACAGCTTTATTATTTCAGTTATTTCTGTTCTTGTTATGAAGAAAGGCAATAAAAGTATGTATTTTATTTTAAATTCTGAGGAAAATAAATAGACATCGAATTGCATTCGAAAGAGCATAGGTTTCTATTCGCAACAACTGTTCAACAACTTCTACGAAAACCACCTGGGACTGTTTGTGCTTTTGGTATGTAATGGATCACACATCTACTGACTGACCTCGGCAAGCATTGTTTGACCATGAGGATGAAGCGTGCAGCTGTTGCTATTTAGCTTTTTATAGGAGTCGTGATCACTTATTTTCAGTTACGTAATACGTATTTCTGACGTACCTATGAAAACCAGGGGTCTAAAATTACCACTTTAATAGCAGAATCAGAAAGTACTTCACGCTACCCGTCACTGTCAAATTTTCCCAATCAACCTTGAACCTAATGCGTAAGCGATAAAGATGATAATGAAATGTGGCAAATGGTTGTCTGGTTAATATTATGATTCTAATATGATTCTGCTTAAGTGGCCTTTTAAGACCCCTGATCTTTTACAATACCTCTTATTATTACACAGTAAAACATCTAATTACGTATTGGAAAAAAAAAACATTTTGTTTATGCCACTTGGACTTTAACGGTGCCATTTTGTAAACAGTAAATGTAGGAACTTCAGAGCAAATAATAAGAGTATAATATTGTGATTTGATAGTTTTAATTTTGAGAACAATTTGTTACACGCACAGTACCTACACGAGATCGAAAGAGACGGGCAGTGGCGACCCCAAGTGACATTAATAAAAACTAATTGATTGCGTTCCATTTCCAATATCCTCCCCAGAACGCAATCCCATTTTTGACATACAATAAAGATGTTTAACTACAGTAGTTCCTTTTGTTAATATATCAGAAGTTTGCTGGGAGAAAACTCAACTTTACGATAAGCTCGCCTTTGTATATGTACTTTATTATGGCTGTATCATAAAAGTTGTTTTGGTGTACAATAAAGAATTAGGAAGTATTTTCTATACCCATTACATAACTAAACTTTAATTTCGAATTATTAACATGTTCTTTAAGAAAATGATATCTAATATCTATATGTTTAGATCTAGGCAGATAACAGTCGTTAGTAGTAAGCTTAATTTATTGCACTTTGGTTGTCACTGAAAATTACTAGAGTCTGGTTGCACTGGTCTCCAAGTTCTCCCTGCAGCTGCAGCTACAACAGTGCTTCTTGCGCTGCGGATGACATGGCCATAGGGGCCTCCGCCGTAGACAGCGCCACAGTCTGCTGCTTTCGCGAGCACTACAAAACAGCTACCCCTTGAAAATAAAAATGTAACCCGTACATGATTTACGGTCTAGGACATAGTTTGCCCAATCTGCATCACAAAAGCCTGTGATTTCACTGTGACCATTCTGGGTATAAGTCATTGCAGTCTATAATGCTTTGTGCCCCGTAGATATCTCAATACTGTTTTACTGCTGCCCAATGCTCGGATTTAGGTTCTTTGTTGTATCTACTTAGAGTGTTTACTGAACATGCTATATCTTGGTCTTGTTCCTTGAGCCACATAAAGTAGGCATCCAATTGCATGCTGATATGGGCAGTCATATGGCTTAACATCAGTAGTACCAAATTTAAGTCCAACTTCAATAGGTGTTTTTACTGGTTCACAGTCTGTCATATTGAATCTTGACAATATTCTGTTATGTATTTCTCTTGATCTAACATAACAGTATTTCTACTTCTTGTTATGTTAAGCCCACACACTGCTTCGCCTCGTCAAGATCCTTCATATTTAATTTTTTACACAACTTGTTTTATAAATATGGTTAAAGCTGGAAGAGAACTTAATATAATCAGGTCATCGACCCATACAGCAATATAATATTCTCAATAATCTAATCTAATACAGGGATCTGTTTTTGATTGCTCAATTCCCATCTCCTTCAACACTTTGCTTAATAGCCCATAGATGGACTTAAGCAAATGGCATACCTGCTTTCCTTTTGTATATACATCTCTGGTTGTAACATATGTATGTTAGTGTCTATTTTTACAGCATCCATTTGGTGCACCTCCAGACCTTGCTGAGCTACCAGAGCAAACAAATAATGTATAGAGGTATATCTTACCACTGGAGAATTGGTTTCTTGGGAATCAATGCCTTTCCTTTGTTTACAAGTCTTGCCTTGAATCGCACAATATTTCCTAGTTGATTAGTTTTAGTCTTGAAAACCCATTTTCTCGGCAATGCCTTCTTATCTGCCGGTAAGTCAACAAGCCTCCATGTTTCATTTTCCATCAATGAATGATATTCTTCATCCATCGCTTTTCTCCATTCCATAGTACCTATGCGATGATGCGAGAGCTTCCTCTACATTTTGTGGATCTGAAACATTAATATACAAACAATAATCCTTGTTCCTGTTGAACATTTTTAGTTCATGGTCTGAAAGTAATATTGCTCCTCTGATGGTCCTGCTCTGGTAACTGACGTGGTGGCTGATATCTATCATCATGGTCTCCGTGTTATTCTCATACTCTTCTGAGCTTTCCTCACTACTTACAGATTATTTTAACTGAGACGTGCTGATAGGACCTTCTGATTGTTTTGGATGGGTGTGACCTTCTAACTTGGCTGACTCATTATCACTAGGGTTTTCTGTAACAGAACATTCCTTAAGTTCACTACAATTTTCAAAGAAAATAACATACTCAACAACTTCCGAAATTAAAGTTATTTTATACTTTGTAGTATTTTGTTTGGCAATTGGTTATATTTTATGTAAAACAGTTTTAAGGGTTTCTTTTTGGGACTGACATGATACAGAAGACAACCGAGTCCACTAAGGTACATTGTACACGTAACGTGACCAACCGGCAGATATGGAAACGCATCACTGAAGCGCACACATCAGTTCATCTAAACTGCGTTCAAAAGCTGTCAGTGTCAATATTCCACAGAAAATACTGACACTGACAGCTCGTGATCGTGGTTTATTATGCTGATCGCGTTCAGTTTAAGAAGTATATTAGTAGAACAGTACGAACTTTCATCATTCTCTATAGCTTTTATACAACGTGTTACAGAAGAAACACAAGACCTCTTAAAGGATCCATTTTACTATGGGACCACCCAAATTCAGCTTTTCAATAAGTACATTTTGTCGAGTTATGCGCACATAAATGTATGGACCAGTCGATTTTTTTTTGCGATTTCGTTGCTGGTCCCAAAGTGAAAATTGTTCATAATGGTAAGTAAAATGACCCCCTAAGAGGTATTGCGTTAATTCTCTTACACGTTGCAGACTTCGTTAAAAGCAAATACATTATCGAAGTTTGAAAAAGCATTTGCCTCGGAAGGTCGGTACTTCAAACCTCGCATTACAGAATGTACATATATTTTTATTTTAGAACAATTCATATAAAAAGCCGATTTTCTTTGTTCGTAAACGTATTCAGAATATTGTGAATCATTTAAAACGTTTTTATTTCAAAGAAAAATAAGTGAGCTGTGGCAGGATAAGTGTGTTACGCGGTTGGGGAAGACGTTTCTCTCAATGAATTCATGTTTTGGGAGTTATAAATGAGCGTTTAACCTAAAAATATAAAATTCTTCCGATACTTACAGATAACGCACAGCTGAAACTACTGTTCGTAGAAAGCTGGAATTTGGCATGTAGGTTCCTTGGGAAGTTCCCGAAATTCTTACTGTTGCGGCTTAGCGCCTTACGATTACCGAATACTACATTCGCACGTCGATACATTAACGTTAGTTTTAGGAGGCGCTTGTTGATTAGTTTTTATTAAAAATTACGATGTGTCATGTCATTCTACCGACAACATTCTCACTGTAAGCACGATTCGCTAAAATAAACTTCTTTTATGTGTAATTGGTCTTTAATTAGCCCCAGTGTATAGTCAAAATATACACTTACGAGAACGGGAAAACGGGTTATTTATTTATTTATTTATTTATTGTAATATACTCTATTGTAGGTACACCAAATGAAAAATACATAAAATAAACCTTAAACTAACAAAACATACAATTGGCGACCTTATCGCATTCCGCGATCTCTTCCAGGCAACCTTTAATGGATAGGGAAAGCCTGGACATTAAATGGGGTTGCCACTTGGTGCAAATATTATTATTATTTTTTTATTTTTTTTTTATTTAAAACGGGGAAACTCTTGGCCCAAATCTCACCTGATGGAAAGTGATGATTAGGCCGAAGATGGAAGCGAGTTTCACCCGAAATCCTCTAACATAGAGGAACTGGCTATCATATCTCTAATTGCCGGAACACAACAATGCTGTTAACATTGTTGTTATGGCGACAGACTTAGACATAATGGTGGTAGCTTGCCAGGCGGACTTAGAAGTCCTACCACCAACCAAAGCGAGCAAAAAATTTGCCCCCACTGGGAATTGAACCCGGGACCTCTGGGTCTGAATCGAGTGGTATAACCACTAGACCACGGAGGCGGTTAGTGTCACCTGTTTAACACCACCCGGGGACCACGTGTAGGGATTTGCTGAAGGGTATTCTCCTACGGACGCGGGTGACTCGGCCCCCAAAATATACAGATAAACTATTTATTGCACAGACAAAATGAAGGTACATAATACAAGAAACCAAAATAGCGGGTTATGCGCGTACGAAGTCGCGGAAAAAAGCTACTCAATATTATGAAACTCTTCCGGTACAGTGTGATAGAGTGAAGTAGGTACTGTAGGTAGTTTCGGCTGTGCGTTGTCAGTCACTCACTCACTCAGTAACGGAAAAATTTGATGTATTAGGATTGATTAACACTATGCCTTGTTCACAACAGATTCATGATGGCAATGACAACTCATATAAGGTGAGCTATTCGTTTGTAATTCATTCATTCCGCTCAAAAAAACAAGTCAGCATTTAAATCACATCGACATCTAAACATAAGAAAACATAAAAAACTAACCAAAAACTGCGAGTAAAATAACTACCATTTCCACGACTGCAATACAATTCACATTTTCTTGATACACATTTGTATGAAAAAGCATCTAGTTGAGATTCTAGTTATTCTTGATTCAAAGCAAATATATACTACAAAGAAGTCAAAATGACAAAAGCAGAAGATTTAATAAAAAATCGTACAATAAGAAACATTTTTAATGAAGTTGTGTTAGTTTTTAGGGTTCGTACCCAAAATATAATCAACTGAAATCTATTACTGAGCCTCTGCTGTCTGATCGTGAGTCCGTCCGTTCATCTGTATGTCAGCTGGCTGTATCTTTTTTTTTTTTTAGGGATTGGAAATCATCCAAAGACTCCTCCCGCTCTGGGTGTAGCGGGAGGGAGTGTCAGACTTCTACTGACTAAAACCCATCCATGTTCCTTCATTGCCCTTTGTGTTCCGGAGCCACGGTGTCTCTTGCGAATAATCCCGCGACTCCGGCAGGCGTCGGCCCTTTCGGGCCCCTCTGTGTTGCTGACTCTCTTTGAGGCGCGCGTGGAACACTAACGCGCCGTCGACACGGCCTGTCGTCACTAGACGGACGGACGGCGAGCCACCCATAGCTCGCCGTCCACAGGCCCGCGCCTACGGTGGCTGAAGGTCACCAGGTGGTGGCCCCCGACGCCCGCGGCGTCTACCACGGCGGCCGGGACGAGAGGGTCTCCTCTCCCGCTCAGCTGGCTGTATCTCAAGATCCGTATTAGGCAGACAGTTGAATTTTCACCAGAGGGCCAACTCTACTCATTTTTTTACTCTTTTACAACTTTCACATTCGCATGTCAATTGCAGATTGCGATTGAGATGCGAAGGCGATGCGAATGTGAAAATTAGTTGAATTGGCACTCAGAAGCATTTATAGTGTATATCTATAACTGCTATAGCAACAGTAATACAAATTATTGTTATACATTAATTTATACCATACAAGAACCACCAGCTTCTACGGCAAATCTTTTTCGGTTTAAGTGGTGCGACTTTGTAATGCCCGTGTCAGTAAAACGTGCTCATACTTTGTCCTCTTTTAAACAATGATCAAACATCTACCTTTCTCTTTGACTGTTTTTACTTGGATTCTATACTTTTTGTTTCAAAATTATAATTGTATTTATTTAACTATTCTATTCTATTCTATTCTATTCTATTCTAAGAAATGTGTTCCTTCGGTTTATGGCACAGAATTCTTCGTGTAAGAGTCCGACTCGCACTTGGCCGGTTTTTTTAATAAATCTTTTGTCTTGAGGAATTAAAAAACTTTAGTTCTTTAATTCTTCACTACCACATTTCAGGCGACTACTTTGTAGTGCTATTCTACCGGTCTATGTTGTTGACATCTCACCGTGTACACTTAGGTGCAGTGAACGACAAGTGAGCTGTCATTCCATCTTGTTTGTATGATTTGACTGCCAACTTGTCATTCACTTCGCCTAAGTTTTCAGTTCGACATTTTAACAGAATCGTACACAATCTCACCGTGGTTACTTGTGAAGCTGAAGTGAACCGACAAATCCTAGCATCTATTGGAATGACATTTAAATTAAATTAACTTTTCACGATTTCTTTCTTCACTTCTCATAGCGTTCATAAAAAGGATAAACCCTATTTTTTATTACAATCTTGCTTTGTATGTAGACTAATAAGTAATGAAAGGAGATGTTTCATTTTCGGCCATCACATGTACGTTTACCGAAAAATAGGGAAAAATACCACGAATTGAGGAAAAATATTTTTTTGTGACTTTAAGCCGTATTTGTCGTGCACAAAAATAAATTATTTTTCAATGATTGCCATATTCTATTAAACATGGCGTCTCATAGTTTGCATAGCCTGCTTTCGTTCTGAAATCTTATCACATCAAAACATAATTTCACGTAGACGATAAAATATAAAAGGTATGTTTCTTGTACTAGTAATAACTATTATAATTCTCTTATACATCTTTATGACAAATCATAAAATGTGACGATTTCGTACTTATAAAAATATTTTATCTATTTTCTGAAGCGTACTTCTGAACAATTTCTGAACGAAAAAAAAACAAAATGACATTTCGTGTTGACATAAGAGTCTGTTGGGCTCGATACCAAAATAATATTCTCACCACGTGACACTGGCAGAATAGTCGGAACCGGCTCAGTTGCCATAAATATAAAAAAAAAAAAAAAAAAATAATATTGTGGAACCAGCATATCTTTTGTTGATGATGTTTTAGTGAGAGAAGAAGAATAAGGTTTTGAAAGCTGATTTGTTGTATCTTTTATTTTTATGTCGAATACTTGTTCTACAATTACGTTTCTACTTTCTAATCTATTGTATCATATCATATCAATCCAATAATTACGGAGTCAACATAGCATATCGTCCATTTAGTATCATAAGACAAGTGAGACCCATTTTCTGAAGAATGTGTATTGAAAAAAACCAATGTGTTTGTCTCCAGCAGGGATTTAACACAGTATAACTTTTATAACCATTATAATCATGATGAGCTGAAATGATTCAAAACATTTGATCGTGGCTTGTTGAGTCATTTTGTCCAATGTTTCATTAGAAAGATCACAGTTCTCTGATATACACAAAAACATAATAATATAGGGTAGATACATTAATAAACAAACAACTATTTCCATGTAAACGTCATATCTACAACATCTCATCATGGCTGTCATAACTGTCACGACAAACGTCAAACATTTTTATTTTTTTGGTCGAGGAGCTAGGTCGCCACTCACCGTGAAAACTCAGGTGGAGTGATCACCAATTGAGCTGGCATTCCATCTTGATTACATGGATTGACAGCTCACTTCATGATCACTTCACTCAAGTTTTCACTTCAACAAGTTTACAGAATCTAACTGCTGATGTAGATTCAGTACGTGAGTAGATCCTGATGGAGGTCATACTAGAGTGCATTTACAGTTTTCCAAAGTAGTTTGTTGGGGAATATAACTTAACTAGTAAAACATACTTAATTATATTAAATGTTCTTATATAAAAGGAAACTTATTTCAATAATATAAAATCCTACTTTACATGTACATTGAGTGTTTAGAATGATTATCATACTCAAAACCTTTTTCTTTAATTTGATACACATAATTATTTATCCGTACTTTGCCGAGTAACCATCCATATGGTTACTCGGCAAAGTACGCCTCAAAAAGCACGTAAAGCATTCATTGTGTTCCGACGAACCAGAAAACCGAAATGTCAATTTAATTAAGTAATGTACTTAAGTTTTCCACCAAGCCAATTGCAGTTAGCTGTAAAAGTTTTGTACATAGCTCCCTCTCTAGATGCACTATATTGGAAAACTTTACAAAAAACTCGATGCGATCGAGACCAGACCGTTCGTTATAGCAATTTACGGTTCGTTCCCTACAAAAGCAATTAGGTTTTTTTTTACATTTCTCTTTCGAAGAACTGGCAGATGTTTTTGAGGGGATCTCAAAAGTGTTTTATTAACACAAACGTTCTTCTCAATTCTTTCAAGGAACTTTGAAGGTTTTATGTCATTATACATAAACTTGCAATAAAGTACTTTCAGTTTTCCCTAATATCCCTTCACTAAATTCCCCGAGATACCTGAACAGTAAACTATGAAGCGTTTTTCATTACTAGAAAACGTAAAGAATCACGAAAGAAGTCGATTCAGGGCAGCTTTATGTCTTTATTTCTGTTTTTGATATAAATAAATTGAATAAGTGTATGTGGGTCAATGACCGTCATTACACATTTATCTGGCGCCAACCATAGACTGAGGATAGTTCATGGTTTCACAGGTTATAAATTTATGCTTTTTAGGAATATTACATCAATTTATTGCGTCGTTGGATTGTACATGATTCCCGTGGCAGTATATGCAACAAGTGCGTGGTAAAAGGCTAAAAATTAAATAGAAGAAGGCTTCATAACTGACGATCGTGAATAAACCACACACTTCTTCCTACATCTTTCTACAAAAGTACCGCAATGTCCAAAGACGTGATCTTCCAGCCCAAGCATTTAAAACAAAGGAAGCCCTCTTAAAACAAATGTTCATTGGAGCAATTTTATCTATTTCGCACGGGCGGAATTAAGTAGGTAGGGAACGATCCACCCGAATGATTTACTGGTGTTCGGTGCTTAAGCTGAAAATCGTAGTACCGGGCATTAATAGCTTTGCGTTTTCTGAATGTATTTAAGAATTTGTTGGATTTTGTTTCTGGATTCCTGGCTCCGGAAAATGTTGGTTGAAGTTTAGTTATTATTAGCTGATGCCCACGACTTCGCCCACTTGAGAAATTATATTCAAAAACCCCACAAGAATCACTCTATGCATTGGTGAACACAACATGAAAATCGGTGCAATAGTTTTTTGAATTTATCGCGATCAGACAGACAGAAGCGGCGGAGGACTTTGTTTTATAATATTTTTTTTTCTTGTTTTGATGACTTTAAAAAAAGGAAGCAAAATTGGCAGTAGCCCTGCCTTTCAAGTGATTTAATGACTAGATTTTACCATTGGCCTTGCCCTTATTAAAGAATTTTTAGTAATTTAATGTTTTCATGTTCTATCCGTCTGACATGTTCCATTCAAATCTGTTCTGCCGTTCAGGACTAAATAACACTCAAACTTACAGACAATTAGACTTAGTAAAAGGCATTTAGAAGATAGTATTGTTACCGTATAATAACTAGAAGAGCACGATAATGGAAGAAGGTAAAGTACCTACACGCTTAATTATATTTTTTTTTTCTTAAAATAGTTATTTAATTACAATAATCTCTACTTAAAAATATTTTTTACTCAAAAGCATCTCACTGCTTCATTCAAAGATTCTGTAAGAAAACTGCTGCAATCGTATTTGTAATTTTCACTCAAGTTTTGCCTCGGAATGTCCACTGCCAGCACCTAACTACGGAAAAATACACTCAAAGGTTTGGTCTGCAAAATAATCGAGTTAACAATACAGATTAAATTTATTTTCAGAAAAAAATGAAACTATGATTCTGCAAAATTTTAAAATAAATACAAGCAAACTATAGTTTGGAGATTTTAGTTGGAAGTTTCCAAACAAAAACTCCAAACTGTAATCACTCATTCAGGATCAGATGGAATTGTCCGTGTCGCAGAGGTTAAAACATCCGCTGAAGTCGCCAAAAACGAAAAGCGAGCCCTATGACTAGCATTTATGCCGCTTAGCATGAAATTATCGAAACTGCTCAGACACCATGTGCTTGGTTTCTTGTGGTGGACTTCCGACTAAAGATTTATGCTGAGAAAATCCCAAAGGCTAACTATTTCATTTTGTAATAAATACGATAACCTATAAAGTGAATGAAAGGCTGTTAATCTTAGCTCCATTTTTCCAAATAGAATAATAAAACGTAAAGAAGTGCATCCCACAGTTTTGAGCTAAGTAGCTCATTAGGTATCCTTAACGCAAAACTGACACCACAATACCTTTCTTTACTTCGTTTACCTTTTGAAAATTCTTATAAAATACAAAACAAAAATTATAAAAAAGACCCTTTTTTTTGGAGCCGTTCAAAAATAGAAGACTACTGGAATTGGGAACAAGATCCGAGCTACCAGCGGACAGGGATCCAGAGAGAGAAACCTCCTTATAATACGCGACGTGTCTAGAAGTACCAGCTTTCTGAATTAAGCCCTTGATCTACCTGCCTCACAAGTCTTCTACCAGGTGTTGGTCAACGCTCGTAGCTTTTAAGCCATTGGGTGATACGTTTATCGGTACAATGATTGCGGAATCCACATCCCACATGTCGACAACCTTGCGAGCCAAGTCAAGCTATTTGATTTGTTTATCTTTATCGGCTTACACGAGGTTCTGTCATGTAGGATGGTTATATTAACAATCATTGCACGACTCACAATTCAATCCACCAACACTATATCAGGCTTATTGGCAACAATAGTCTTTAAACTTATTCTTCTCCTTCTGTATCTCTTTGTCCTGTGTCAAAATGGTGTGGATTCCAAAGAATTCGCCTTTACCGCACATTTCGGAGCAAGCGACGCGACAACTTCGAAGTGATATCTTGCGACAGTTTTATTTCAGCTGTTTTGTGCTTCTCTTTGATATTTCGCTGCACTTTTGTTGTTTTTAATAACACGTCTTTCATACCTATGTGAAGAACGATTCTGTTTTGAGAAAATAAACAGTAGCTGCAAAAAATTGCGAGACGTTATCTTTTCGGGGTGTTTAAAGTGGTCGTTTGAATAACTCATTCAACACTATCAAATGGTATACCAATCTTTGGAAAAGCTTTAATATTAAGTATCGAACAGGATTTAGTCAAGCTGCTTAACCTTTTTTGGTAACGGAGTGGAAATCCTTCATGGATGTCCTCCGCCCTGGGGCTGACAGTGGTGCCTGTCCGACTCCTACTTACTAAAACCACTTCATATTTCCTCATACTTGCACTGGGGGCTATGGCAGCACTTAAGCAATCTTCAGCACATTCCAAGTCTCTACCTGATCGGCCTTGCCTTATCCCAACTACTATGGAGTGAACCAGACCTCCACAAACCAGTAGAACAAGCTTACACGATAACACTTGGCAAGACTAGGGTCAGATTTTCTGACTACTAACGAACAACTGTTTGTGTGGTAAGCCATTATGTACAGCCACTTATCTTCTACTTCGTACTCCGTGTCATACTTCTAGCTGCTATTATGGCTCCTTTGTCTATTACTCCAGTGCGTCTCTGGAACTTGCTAGCTACGCGGCAGCTTTTCTCTTGATATCTTCAAGAGGAAATTTAAAGAGCATTTTTTCATAATCCTACTAATATAAATGCGAAAGTTTGTGAATATATATGGATGTTTGTTACTCTTTCACGCAAATACTACTGAACCGATTACGATGAAATTTGGTATGTAGGTAGCTGAAGACCCAGAATAACACATAGGCTCCTTTTTATCCCGAGTTTCCCGAAGGATTGGGATTTACATGGGAATAACGAGAATTTATACGCGTACGAAGTGGCGGGCGGCCTCTAGTGATCGTAGGTAATATATTCAAGTTGTTCTAAAAGTGAAGAAGAAGAAATATGACCACGCCATATTTAAGGGTGATGTTGAAAAGCTGCTATACAAAAAGGAAAAAATACTTCATTCAAAATTATCCTACCTCAAAGACCGATTCAAAAGTTACATTTTATTGGCTAACTGGTTACTTTAGTGTACAACAAAGAATTAAGATGTATCATGAAAAAAAAAGAAAACTTTAAAATCCACCCGTGTGGCGGCTTTGGAACGCAAAAGCATTAGGAGGAACATGGATCAGTTTTAGCCAGCAAGAGTTTGACATACCCTCCGCTCCGCCCAGAGCCGGAGGAGACATTTGATGATTTTCCAACCTTTAAATAACCAGCGGCAAAGTGCGAGTCGGATTCGCGCACCGAGGGTTCCGTACAAACCTGTAGGTAAATATAAGCAAAAGTTGCGGTTTACGATTTATGACATATTAAAAAAAAACTACTTACTAGATCTCGTTCATACCAATTTTCGGTGGAAGTTTATATGGTAATGTATTACATCATATATATTTTTTTTTAGTTTTATCATTCTCTTATTTTAGAAGTTACAGGGGAGGGACATTTTAACACTTTGGCAGTGTCTCTCGCGCAAACTATTCAGTTTAGAAAAAAAAATTGTTGTAATCTCAATATTATTTTTGAAGACCTATCCATAGATACCCCACACGTATGGGATTGATGAAAAAAAAAAGAGTTTCAGTTCAAAGTATCTATTTTTGTGTGAAAATCTTAATGCGGTTCATAGAATACATCTGCCTACCAAGTTTCAACAGCGTAGTTCTTATAGTCTCGGAAAAAGTGGCTGTGACATACGGACGGACAGACAGGCAGACAGACAGATAGACATGACGAATCTATAAGGGTTCCGTTTTTTGCCATTTGGCTACGGAACCCTAAAACCCGTGTGGCATTTAGGTACTTGTCCTCGAGCTACTTCTATACAAAAACAACTATTAACGTTATTACTGAAATGAGTATTACTTTACCTTATTGAAAACTAGTAGCAATAGGTTTTTAGCCTCCTATGTGGTCTGAATTGACTGTCATCCGGAAACGTATTCAGAAGACTGGTTGCAAAATAATGACTTTGCATAGAAAGTAACAGAAAAATACTTCAAAATTGATTACTTAGATAGATTAAATTTAATGTTTTTTAAATACTGTACAACGAACATTGCAGTTTTTTATCGTTTTAATTAATGTAAATTTTGTTCATTTCAGTGTTTTTTAGAATTATCAATTTATTCTATTGCGATGTTAAACTTTGAAATGTTCAAGGACAGTGGGCGATCCAAGCAACACTGAACGAGATAAGTCTTGTATTTTTATATCTAACTAGTTGATATCTGCGGCTTTACCCACTTGGCAAATTATCTATTGAAATCTTTCTTTTTTTGAGTTTATTGCGAACAGGCAGACAGACAGACGCTGTGGAGGACTTTGCTTCATAATATGAAGTGATAGTGATACAGCCGTACTCAACCTTACTTCTCTGGGCCACATCGTACTTCTATTATTGACATGATGGGCCGCATTAACCTGCAGATAAATTAAATTCTACATATTGTAATAGTGTCTACATGAATGGTACTTTAAAATTTATGACAAAAGAACAGTTTTTATACGGCTTAGCCCAACTTTTTATGGAGTAAATCAGTACAGTATAGAAACATATCACATATCAGATAGGATCCGACAGCAGGGCAATAGGCTTGTGTCCTGAAAAAATCTAATTGGTCCGTCAGTTAAATTATCAAAAAATATTTGACCCGTGTTTTTTCTTTTGTTAGGGGAACCAAAATTGACGAAGTTACGACGCTTTTAAAATTCTCAATTTGTCACACCTTAGGAACATTTTTAGTGAGTCGTGACGTCACGAGCCCCCACTCCCGAGTTTTGATGCGTTTTATCTTTGTCAATATTCATTGATTTACAAAAACAAAAAAGACGTGTCCATTTCTCAGAGAATTGTCGACACGGTTGGCGCAGTGGTTGAGCGATTGACTGCTGCGCTGCGTGTAGCGAGTTCAATACCCGCACGGAACAAATATTTATGTAGCCTACAGAAGGTTGTTACCAGTCTGACTGTTTGTGTGTGTGGATTTATATGTTTGTGAACGCCCCCACGATACAGGAGAAATTCCTAGTGAAAGGCAACGTTTTTAATTAAAAAAAAAGTCTACGGATGCAATAGTGTCAGTACCCAGGCGTCCCTTCGCTAATTTTCTTATTCATTCCGCATCCTGTCATTGATTGCAATATTTATATTTGTGGTGCATGTTTTTTGTGTAGTATTGCTGAAAAGTCCCCATTTTCCTTTCAAGTTAAAGAAAAACAAAAAAGATAAGGCTTACCAGAGAAATAGCTAATTTACTATCTTAACGTAGTTCTAATTGCATTTCGAATTTAAATATTCCGATATCTACAAAACAACAACTGGGAACCTGTTTGGTTTTTATCGATAAAAAAATGTATTGCCCTTTAGAGTATAAATACAGAATAAAAAGTCTCAAGCTTCACAGAACAACTCCTCATCGGTTCAACGTTCTACTTACTACTTCGCAACTACTATACCTACCTCTACAATGGCAGCTTTCAAGACTACCTTCGTTCTATTGCTCATCGCTTTCGTCATGATGGCCACCATCGACGCCGTCCGTGTGCCGCCTTGCGACCAGGTGTGCTACCGCTCGGTACCGGAATGGAACGAGTGCTGCCGAGCTCATGGGTACAGAGGCTCCAGGAGTTGTGCAAACCGCCAGATGGAATGTAACTGAAGGTACCTTCCCAAGCGCAATAGTGGAACTTCTTTTCGACATTCAACTCCAAGGATATTTTAGAGGTAATCAATCCGTGTCTACCTTAATTTGTGTTGCAGAAATGTTTTAAGTTCCACTTTTTTGTCAAATAAAATTATGTTGAGAAATTATGAATTTAATTTATTTTTTCCCGTATATAAGTGACAGTGGTAAACTCTTCGGAGCCTAACCAACTTCGCCTTTTTTACGGGGCGAACTCCTCACGGATGTCTTCAGCCCTGGGGTTGGCGCAGGGGTCTGGCACACCACGGCGCGGCATACGCTGGCAGAGTGTGCCGCTTGCGCGATCTCATAGCGTCATGGAGACGACGACTATCGCAACCCAGCGCAGAACTCACAGCTCTTTGAGGAGTGGCTTGAGAGGCGCCACGGCGTCCTCACCTTCCGCCTGACGCAGGTCCTCACCGGACATGGATGTTTCGGGAGGCTCCTGCACCGAATCGGGCGGGAGGAAACGCCCGGGTGTCACCACTGCGAAAATCGACCGGAGAACACGGTGGAGCACACTGTGCAGGTGTGCCTCGCTTGGGCGGCGCACCGCCGTGTCCTCGAAACGGCGATCGGCGGCGACATCTCGCGTCCGGCCCTGGTCCAAGCCATGGTCCGGAGCGAGACGGAATGGGACGCCGTTGCCTCCTTCTGCGAAGCAGTCATGCTAGCGAAGGAGGTGGCGGAGCGGGAGAGGAGACCCTCTCGTCCCGGCCGCTGTGGTAGACGCCGCGGGCGTCAGGGGCCACCACCTGGTGACCTCCGGCCACCGTGGGCGCGGGCCTGTGGACGGCGAGCTATGGGTGGCTCGCCGTCCGTCCGTCTAGTGACGACAGGCCGTGTCGACGGCGCGTTAGTGTTCCACGCGCGCCTCAAAGAGAGTTAGCAACACAGAGGGGCCCGAAAGGGCCGACGCCTGCCGGAGTCGCGGGATTATTCGCAAGAGACACCGTGGCTCCGGAACACAAAGGGCAATGAAGGAACATGGATGGGATTTAGTCAGTAGAAGTCTGACACTCCCTCCCGCTACACCCAGAGCGGGAGGAGTCATTGGATGATTTCCCATCCCTAAAAAAAAAAAAAAGAGTGTGCCGCTTGGGAGGAGTCGCGCCGGGCCCTCATCTCTGTAGTAGGCAGTGACCTCTCGCTGCCGGCCGTAGTCCGTGCTATGGTCGACGGCGAGGAGTCCTGGGACGCGGTGGTCTACTTCTGCGAAACAGTTAGCGCGCAGAAGGAGGCTGCGGAAAGGGAGAGGGAGATCTCGACCGCTCTACCAGCTCGCAGCAGGCGCACCGGGCGTCGGAGGAGGGCATACGCTGCCCTCTCCTGGCCCTCCTAATTGGGTCCAGGGGCGGCAGACTTGGGGATATCCGTCGCCCCCATTCATCCGGACCCGAGGTGGCGGCGCGTGGTGTTCCCGTGCGCCCCTCTTTGACGTCGCGAGGGGAGTCAAACGTCTCACTCCCTCCGCTGACTCGAGGTGGCCCGCAGAGGCGGGCCGGCACCAGCCGGGGATTACGGAAGTCGGTTTAGTTCCCGCGATCCCTGGCGTAGGTGAGAAATGGAACACCGGGGTGGTTTTAGTCAGTAAGAGTCTGACAGACCCCTCCGCCCGCCCCAGGGTGGAGGACATCCATGAGGATTTCCCCCGTAAAAAAAAAAGAAGAAAAGGGGTCTGGCAGACTCTTACTGACCAAAGCCACCCCGGTGTTGCATCTCCCACCTACGCCGGGGATCGCGGTAACGTATGTAACTTCCGCAATCCCCAGCTGATACACCTCAGGTTAGCGGGGGGACTGAAGTGTTTGACTCCCACCATGACGTTGAAGAAGAGCACATGGCAAAACTTACGCCACTATCTCTGGTCTGGATGATTGTGGGGTAACGGACGTTCCCAAGCCCACCGCCCTTGGACCCAGTTAGGGGGGGCTGGAAGAGGACCGCGTATACTCCGATGTTTGTCCTAAATTGGGAAATGTGACTTGGAGTTTCGGGGAATTTGATAAATTGGTGCTGGCAACGCTTGTCTGCGGTGGCGGGTTTGTTGCAGCCGCCGCATTTGACGCCGCGTGCAATGCCGCGGGTCCCACCGCGTGCGGCAAGTTCATAAATCAGCTCATCTCTCTAATCATTTCCCAACTATGTTGATAATGGTTTTCAATCTTACTAATGCAGTCGAATACATTGCCTCCTAAGATACAGGAAACTTCTAGTTTAGGAGGCAGGGCTCAAATTTTGTATTTGACCGTTCTATACCCATCTCTCCCACGCTGATTTTGGTCTACAACCTTTCTGCCTAATTACCAAGCTTATGTAATAATTTGAACTGTATGTGTCATGCTGGTTTTTTCAAATAAATGTTATATTATTATTAATATATTATAATGCAGCCGAATACTACTATTTTACATGGGACGACTATTCGATCTCCATTAAAGATCTTCAAAAGACAGCTGGATCGTGGCTTGCGTGCTAACCATACGAATAGGAATCTCTATGTCAATATCTTATCACCCGTCCAAGGATCTGGCGACTTCTAGATCATAAGTAATTTATTTCAGAACAACATTTATCGTATATAAAATAAAACAAAAATAAAAAAGATCGCTAGCAGATTATACAAAAAAAAAAACAAATAAACAATAACAAAGATTGTTATGTGCGGCTCGATTGCTCGATCTACTTAACTACCCGTAATAACATCCAGAATTAAAACGATCAAAAAATTAAAAAACTTTTTGACAAAAATACACGTGTTTTGGTTGTTTCTTCATTGTTTTACATCGACTTCCGAAAATAAAGTTATTTTATTGTTTGTAGTGTTTTTTAAATACGCAATTTCTTTTTCCTTTACTTGAATAACAAACCAAATAAGTCATCTAAGTAAACTAATTCCAGCTATTTCGATTGAAAAGTGCTAAACCGATTTTGATAGAATTTATCCTTTCACATTAAACAAGAATCAAATCGGTTCATAAAAGACGGGGTTGTGAGGTATCAAACATAAAAAATACAACCGAATGGAGAACTATTCGGTTGCATTTTTAACCTACTTTTTTGAAGTTGGTTAAAAACCAAAAAATCAAATTCTTTCTATGATCTCGAAGTTTTCTAGTTTTTCATACATACCAAAATAAATAAAAACAATGAAAACAAACAATAAAGAGATGGTTTTCAAGAAGTAACAACTACAAACTGTGCCGAGCAGTACTCTTACAACGAAATCAAAAATAGTTCGCCCTGGTATTCAAAATAAAATTTATACCTTTGCCTGTTCGAGAAGAAACTTTAAATGAGTTTCCCGGACTTGTACTAGGTAGAACCTAGTGAGTAATAATTGTAGAAATAGGTATATAGGCTAGTAGTAGGTAATAATTGGGGTTTCCAGATCAAAGAAGATCTGGAAACCCGCAATTATTACCATGGGTGTTTCCAGATCAAAGAAGATCCGGAAACCCGCAATTTTCCCCTCATTCATCATTTCATTCATTCGGCACATTAGAAAGATCTGGAAAGCCGCTATTTTCACCAATTTTATATTATTCAATATTTAATTGAAAATAACTTTGAAACTGATTTAAATAAAAGGAATTTCATCTTCCGGTAGAATCTGGTAGCATATAACGTCTTCTGAATCAGGTATCACTAATTCACGCATTGTGCTCCTCATTGACGATGTGCCGGTGACCCGACACTTTGCTGAACCCGCTTTCAATTTTTCAGGACCAATCTGCATATCGTTAACTCGGGAGAATATTAGCTTTCTATTACCGTTACCGGCAATTTATAACGATTAACATTGGGGGATTAGTAGGGATAGGAAACAGTTACCTATTACTAATTGTGAAAAATTAAAACAAGTAAGTATTTATTTCAAAAATTTATTATCTATACACCATTTATTTAAACATATTACATTTTTTAAAGCACATATTGTATCATGATAAATACAACTATACACATCATGAGAATGTTCATATTTATTGTACAAGCTTAATAAATTAGGACAACCTTCATCTTCTAAATTATGAATATTATTATTATTTAAAATTTTTCTTAACCACAACACTTTTTCTAAACCTTTGGTATAAACACTATTATTTCTTAAAATATCTACAATCAAATTCTGATGATTTGAATAAGGCACAAATCCGTCTTTCCAGTATATCTTTCTATTACGTTCAATCCAACTGACTTGCCGTTTTTCTGATTTCGTCAAATCGTAAAATGGAAATGGTGGCTTAATTAAAAACACGTGAATTTTTTTATTCCATAATACAGCAATTTCTTTAATGATAAATTCATTTGTTTCTGTTTTAAAACCTTGAACATCTACAATGGCAGTCATGATAACCTGCGCACAATGTTGCTGAGAGGTTTGTATTCCACAAGTCGATCGTTTATAATCAAACAATATGCAGTTGTTTTATCTGGTATTGCTGTAGAACATTCAATCTCCAACCTCACGTCCACTGGACCTGTTTTTAGGCTATCGTTTTGTCTTGAGCAGTCCAAGATAAAGAGAGGGGCTTTTTCTTTGAACTCCTTTAGGTCAAGCAACGGGTCTACTGGACAGTTGTAATACGACTGACGAAATTTCACAAACATTTCATATAATATACTATATTTGTTCTCAGAAAACTTTAAACCTAAAGGTTCGTAGGGATAATATTGTGAATTCAAAAAGAGCGTAACGTTTGTTACTTCACAATGATCGAATACTGAACTGTCTCTAGTTTGATTATTTTTTCGATTAGTTTGTAAACAAAAAATTACATATCGGGGTTTTTCTAATTGTGAAGCAGTTTTAACTGACCAAGAATGCTTTGTGGTTTGGGGTAGTAACGGATACTCATATAAATCCCAGTTTCTAAACGCTATCTGAATAGGTTTATCTCTTTCTAAATGTTTTAAAAGTGTCAGTCGTTCTCGGTCTGATACTTTTATGTGTGGCACCCTCCACTGAACTCTCTCTATGTCTATTTGAAAATGAGCAATATCATCAGTAAGGATAACGCTATTTAAGTTAGTGTTACTTCTGTTCAATATAAGTTCATGTTTGCAATTTATCACTATTTTATTGTAATCCTCTGCAAACCCTAAAACTTTATTTAATGGTATCACAGCACTAAAATTTCCATCACTTTGAAATCCCTGCAAACTCCAACCCCATAGGGCAGCAACTTTATTTTCTGCTTCATTTAATGAGATGTATGATTTTATTGTTGACGTTATTCCAGAATTTTTTATACGGTCTATTTCAATACCATTCATTTCGTATCTGATGTCTTGAAACAAAGACATAACAGGGTTATTAGTGAACGTAACAGTTTTCTTGATTGGTTTCCCATCTTTCCCGAAAAACTTCGCTTGTCCTTCGACGTAAATTGAACTGGCTGATGGTAGGACGTATATGTCTTGCTGGTGGATGGGAATTCTGATTTCATCGTTTTCTCTAAAGCTGCTATTGTAGGGATTGTATGAATGGACTTCGTAACTTTCGATCGAAGTGTCGAAGTGCGGTAATTCAGTAATCTGTAGTATATTCATACTTTAAACCCTAGGGCCTTAAGAAAATCTTTATTTACTTTAGTCAATTTCTTAACTGTTTTCTTACGTCTTTGCACCTTAGCAATCGCAGAAGAACTAAGATGTTTTTCAATCGCTGGGGTATTTTTATAATAAACTATCATTTTGTTTTTCTTAAATGAAGACGTAACTGAACTTGTTCCTCCCCAAAGTTAATACAGTGACCAAATTGATCTACAATCTTAACAGATACCTGTGAAATTATATTTTTGTTTACTGGAAAGTAAATAACATTTTGTGGTATTTCAATGCACTGATGACCTGGAGTAGTATCAGACACAAATTCATGAATAAAATGAGTTGGTAATCCGTTGCAGTACGAACCGTGAACAAGATCACATTCGATTCTGATTACAGACAGACCTCTGTTAGTAACGGGGATACTTGGTCTTGATTTTAATACTGAAAAGTATATCAAACCGCACTCGTATTGATCTGCCAACTGCAGTGGTGGTTGAAAGTATGAAACCAGTTCCGATTTATTTCCAGAGATGGTAACCGTAGCAGACATGCTTCTATACTGGCCTCTTTCGGAAGATCCTGTTTATTATATTCCTTCACTACACCAAAAATTCTTCAAAAAGTTTAAACATAGATGTCCACAATTAAAAGGGTGATCACGCTGAATATTATCATAATTATAGTGAATTTTGGACCCCAAGTATTTTATAAATTCTTTTGGAGGCTTAAGATTGCCGTAACTATCAAAATACTCGATATAATCGTTGTATTTGGCATAGGCTACCCAATGAGAACCAGGATTTTTAGAGCTATCCAAATTTATAACTCCACATTCTTTTTTAAAAGGGTGTTTAGGGAGCTTATCTCTCATAAAGACACCTCTGAAAAAGGGAATGTTATTTCCATACTTCAAAATGTCTAAATTAGTCAAGGCTCGTTTGGGTAGCCGATATCTTAGTTTTTTTCTTTTGATACAAAAATTCCGAGCCCATCTTTATGTGGTTTAAGGTGTAGTCCTTTTCCGATACAGAGAGCTTCCATCTTTTCATTGTGTCTCTTCGATTCAGTCCATAACTTTTTAGCTATCTTGAATTCATTAATGGTTTTAGCAATACCAGCTGCACCCCCTGCTAAAGCCCCTACCGCTGATAATCCCGCAAAAATCGGAATCAAAGGCAATACTCCACCAGTTTTTGGTATAGGAATAACACGAGGAAGTTTAATGGATGTATCATCAGCTAATTCTCTGGCAGCGGCCATTGCTAATTTTATTGCCACTTTCTTGCATTTTGGTTTTAATTTTTTAATATGTCTCTTCGTTTTGCTAATAACATTTTTAAATTTGTTTTTTAATCCTTTTCCAGGTTTAATTTTAGGAGAACACTTTTTGCTATCTTGTTTTAGGCCAAAACCAGTTTTAATTTTTGTTGACATAGCGCTGGTTACTAAGCGCGCTGCTAGTTTTTCCCCTACACTAGCATCTGAGGCAAGTGCTCGCTCTTTAGCCATATTTAACAAAACTAAATCTGCCTTGTGGCGATCTTTTAAGTTTGAAGACTTATGATAGGCAATGTCGTGTTGTTTGCAATATTCGTCTAATTTATTAACACCTTTATCTCCACGTGTAAGTCTTTTAATTAATTTAGTGCCAGGCCCACAATAATTGTATCCTGGTAAATGTAATTCAAATGGTAAATGATTTATAATCCAATTGAGAAGACTACTCTCTTCAATACACATCATAAGACTGATCCATTTTGGACAGAATACTTAATAAATATTCGATTTATCAATCCAACTGTTTTCAGAAGAAGGCAAACCTAACCATTTTACTAAAACTCTATCTCCTTTTCTTTTAAGAACTTTCTCAACAAGATATAAATTAGGATTTTTCGTCTTTTGAAGCTCTTGTACATAAAATGCACCTAAAATGGGTTGACCTCTGATTGTATCTTCTATTAAATAGGTGATAGGATTTGTATTTTGTATCATTCGAATTTTAAATATTTCTGTAGACCAGTTGGGAGTGTAACCTTTTTCAAATGTTCCTTTGTACTTACTGATACGCACATAATCACCAATTTTATATTTTCTTCTAATATTATGATTTTTCACCAACCTTGAATACCTTTCTAATATATGTTTTTTATTAATGTTATCCACATTAGCGGGAACTTCATCAATTGTCCGATGATAAGTGTGATTGTATTTGTTAATAACATTATTAAGCGTGTTGTCTATCCAATTGTAGCTGCCTCTTAAACTAAATTCCTTATAGACTTTCGATTTCAATGTCCTGATAAATCGCTCAACTATTGAAGCCTTTTTTGTTGAGAACGTTGAATAATGATTAATGTGATAAGTTTCCATAAGCTTTTGAAATTCATTATTGTAAAATTCTGTTCCTTTATCCGTTTGTAGATTTTTAGGAACACGCCCCTTATTCAATAATTTCTTAAAAGAGTTACATACATCATCTTTGGTTTTACTTTTTAGAGGAAAAGTCCAAGCATATTTTGAGAATGTGTCAATAACAGCAAGAATAAATCTGTAATTTTTATTTTGCTTTGAAATTGATTGCATATCGATTAAGTCTGCTTGCCACAGGTCATCTATATCTTTCATGATAACACATCTACGTGGAAAGTTCAACCTCGCATTTTTATGAATTTCGTTAACCACGTCGGTTTTGCTCATGTTTACAATTCAGTACATACGTTTGTTTTGAATCCGTCTACAATACTGAATGAAAATTTTATGGTGCTGAGTATTTATTCTTTAATTATGCCAGCTTCTTTCAATTCTTCAACGATCGACAAAATTTCATTATCATGATTTGTGTTGCCAGCATCTCTGGAAGCAAGTAATAGTTTCAATCTCTCAACGAGTTCGTTAGGGTCATCCCAATATACCAAGTCAGTGTTATTTTTGTATTTTTTTAGAGTTGGTAAGCTTCCTCCAGTGTGAAAATTTTCATTTACTGATTCAGAAAATAATGGTTTGATTACGTCACGATATTTTATTCCCTTATCACCTCTTATTTGCCCTCCAGGATTAAAATCTCTCTTATGAGCATTTGTATAATGCAGCAGGTCTTTGTAGACAAGTCTATCTTTGCTCGATATTAATTTTAAATCAGGTTTTCTTCGAAGTAAAAGTTCCTTCAATCCGGGGGTAAAATTATAGGATTTGTCACCAACTTTAATTAAAATGACACTGTCGTCATTCAAACTATCGATTTTAGAAAATGAGACTATAGAATTACCCATTAGCAATGTTTTATTTACACTTCTTATTCCAAACGGTATATTTACACCGTCATAAATATCATGGATATCACGACCCTCTAGCGAAATTTCTAAATCATCCAGTATTTGTTTTGTAGGAGACTTTTTAAGTATTTGTGCAGACTTCACTTTTGGATCGTAGCAGTCTTCAAACTTTGTAGATGAACTAGTATCCATGTCATCCAATTCAATGTCGTCAGAATTTGGGAGTGGTGTATTTTGTGAATGCTTTATTTTTTCCATTGATATTTTTGAATCGACTAGTGCGTTAAGGGGTTCCGTGACGGTTTTTAGCATTTTATCAAGTGACAAGTTCATAGAGTGTTCCTGGTTCTTCATTTGTTTTATTTTAGTCTTTATGGATTCCACAGACTTCATTAATTCTACTTTAATATTCTTTTCCATGTCGTATTGTGACAAGTGTATTCAGCCAAAGAAAATATACTACTAAGTTATATTTGTCTGTTATTGGTTTATATAATTACACATTATTTGCTTAAAATTTAAAAAAGCTGTCTAAATTCTGCCTGTACCTTCCATTGCTTAAAGACGAGTCTTTGCAAATACTAACAAAGTTATATGGCTCTCTCCAAACTGTATTACAAATCTTCTTGAATTGATTCCAGGACATATCAGAACTAACATGCTCTTCATAAATATGTTTCAAGTTAACATCGTCTTGCTTAAATATTATGAGAAAGTTTGCATTATCACGCAGCAACTGTTTCGGAACTTTTGAGTATGTTTGACATAAATAAAAGCAATCAATATGTTTATGTCTACCCATAGAGAAGTAATTACGAATGTTTATTTGATTTTCACATGCCACATCATCGAAAATAAATACTGAATTAGTTAGTGCTTCATCTGGGGCTATGACTTCTTTATTATCAGTAAATTCATGAAACTTAACTTGATGCACTCTCTTTATAACTTCTCGTAAGAAGTTGTATTTTGGTTGAAAGTTAGTTTTCGAATACAGGTAAAGATTTTGAAATCTTAGACCATTCTCATGTAACAATAAACTAAGCACGACGTTTGTTTTTCCACAATTCGAGGGACCACATATAATACAACGAATCGTATTCGGTAACAGAATGCTATGCCTAATGTGGTTATCAGAGTCACCAAGATTTATATGATTAACATTAAGTGATGTGTGTTGTTTGATCAACTTCATTTTGACTATTAATTCAATTTCACCCAAACATAGATATATAAAGCATAAGTATAATAAAAACAAATGATTTAGATTGGTTTAAAGTTGTCATGTCAAATGTAAAGCGAAATGTATACCTACTTAAAGTGCTTAACCATTTTATGTTTATTTCTGCTGTAAATAATAATTAATTAGTATGGTATTTATATTCGTGCTCAGTGATCATATAGATTATTAAAATGAAGAAGACTGTAAGGTCATAACAAGAAAAAAAAAACATGCATCAGTTATAAATAATTATTTTATTTCGATATTACAAATATAAAAACAACAATCAACACTACCACTCACTAAATTAATAATGTATGGTATACTTATACTAATTATAAACAAAGGTTACAATAATATTACAATTTATTTACATAAACATTTTTGTATTTCTTTATTTTGACGCCAATTAGTTCTCAAAATAAAGTTTCATAGTGACCCAAAGGTAAAGTTTCAATAAGGTTCGTGAGTATTTGTCTCATAACATCATTTCTATTCAATACTACTTTATGAATTTATTTAGAGTTACAGTACATGCTTGAGTGATTTAATTATATTCATTTTATATTTGAAATTGACATTATTTGTTAAAGCTTTACTATAGTGAGATAATTTTAATCTTGAAAAAAAAATATTTTTAAAATATGGTTTCACAGTGACCCCATGGTAAAGTTTCTGTTTGGTTCGCAAGTATCTGCCTCTTATCATCATTTTTATTCAATACTACTTTATGAATTTGTTGAGAGTACAGTACATGATTGTTTGATTTAATTATATTTATTTTACATTTAAAACTTGTATCACTTGTTAAAGCTCTGTTGTAATGGCATAGTTTTAATCGATTAGTTACAGCTTTCGATATTCCTTTTGCTTTTGTAATGCAAGTTTTTAGGCTGTTTATGCAATAAAGCTTAGCTCTCAACCCTACAAATTCACTTATGATTTCACCTCCACATTCATCTTTAAATAGTCCTGGAATTTTTGCATTTACTCTCGGTATATTGTAGCAATTATTAGTCTCAAAATTACTTGTGTCGAATTGTCCAACTTCATTTTTTATGTCCTCATAAAAATCTTCAGTGCTGATAAAATAAAGAAGGCTGTCTGTGTCTGTATAACACAGCCTTGCCTGAGTTTTATATTTGTTTTTAATATAATTGTAGTGAAATTTATATAAATGTTGTTTGGCATATTCTAGGACTGAAAACCCGATATAGATAGGTCGGTCTAGAATAATTTTTTCAGGACTCAATTGAATAGCGACAAAATTTTCAGAAAAAATCTTAATACTTTTAAAATTTGGTTTCGCTATTAACTTTTCCGCACTGAGGTGCTTATTTGTTTTGTTATAATAATCGTCCCAATTGGTCACTAATTTTACATTAACCTGTTTGCGTCGATTTTCAATAGTTTTGCCAAATATAGCATTGTTAAGGAGTTTAAAAAAATCTTTTTCAAATACGGTTGTTGAAGCTTGGCGTAAGCTTGTGTTTAGGTCAATATATTTTTGTAAAAAGTTTTCCTGTCTAAAAGTTAAGATACGGTGAATTTTCTTCAAAATAAGTCCATTCAGTAAGCATTCTTTTAAGTGAACGTAGTGTATTACATAGTTGAATTTGTCATATAAATTAGCAATTAATTTAGGTGTTTTGCCTCCAGGAGGTTTGAACTTCTCTGCAGCAAACGGTAAATCACTGTGCTTATTATGTAAATTCTCGGGATAGGCTAAATCTACTTCTAAAATATATCCATATTCAGAATCATCCGAAATTGATAGTACGTTTATAGTATTTATTTCATCGATTGATAAAAAGCGGAATTCTGAAATAGGCATTTTTTTTGTCATCGCATAACCGTATAAATTATTACAGTCAAGATAAATTAAATATGTTGACCTTTGAGAAGCATCGTAACTAGGTAAATATTTATTATTTGCTTTAGCGTAGCGAAGAGAACATTGTGCCAAACCTCCACGAATGCCCTTCTCCAGGAACTCGTATATTTCCACATCATTAATTAATTCTAATTTAATACCGGTATACAATCTAGCTTTATTAGCTATTCTCAGCTTAAACTAGGTGCAGTAATATAGTAGGCCGGATCAAGCTGATAATGATGCAAACAAGTTTGTCTAAATTTTTCAAAAACGTCAGAAAGTAGTAACACGTCGGTTTTTAAATATAAATCTGTATATTCTCCAAGCGATTTTATATTAAATGTTTGCCATATATATTGAGCGTGATTATACTCATCATCGCTAATATGTACGCATGTCAAACTATTGTAAAAACAATATTTAGGTGGTAGTCGATTCTCATTATATTTTGAGATTGCATCCATGTAATCATAGGGGTATATTCCTTTTCGTCGTAGTAGTTTTAACTTATTACATTTAACATCTGAAAATTCTTTTGACAAATTAACAAAATCAGATTCAGACAAATTGTTGACTAATATGTTTAAGCTTGAATTAAGAAATTGAAATGAGTCTATAAACTTAACTTGAATAGGCCTTGAACTGTTCTTTCTGTGGAATAATTTCGTGATAGACATATATTTTTCTTTGGTTTTAGGTATAATTTTAAAAGCACCTTCATATTTTGCTAATTCTGTAATAAATAGGTGAGAATCATAACCAGCTAGGTTATGGAAAATAACAGGCACAAACGGGCAAACTCTAAACATTAAATTACAATGGGAGTGTGCGGCGCCTCGGTACTGAGATGTAATATGATCATGATCCATTACTTTGTCATCAAAGAGCAGATCGTTACAGATGTGACATTTTGTAGCATTTTTGTAATCGTTTTTTTGGTCTGTGGTTAAAGGGGCCACAGGCATTTTACTCGATAAGATGCTGTTAATGTTATCTACATCATTTAGTAAATATTTTATAAATACTTCCACACAGTCGGGCCCTCTATATGTTACATATTTATTTAGCTCCGAATTATGTGAACAGCAAATATAGTATCCAAAACATGAAGGTTCGTGAACCTTATATGTTAGGGTATTTTCAGTTTTACTTATGTTGCAGTTTAGCAAAATACTCTCAAAGTCTGCATAAATAACAAAATTAATTTTTTGTTTTCTTTCAAAGTTTTTAAACTGAAGAATGCTATTTTTTTCAGGTAATACTGTTAATATATTAGGACATGTAGTATGGGCACTATATTTTGTGGCACTCGAGAAAACTTGTAAACACGTCTCACATAGATACATTTTACCTTTATGTTTACTTATTTGACGTCTAACTAATCTGAACAGATTTTTTATTAAACAATAATGTCCATTGCCTTTACGTTCAATATATAATAAATTTACATGGTGTGTCTTTCTTAAATTTGTCACATAAGGGACCAGTGACTGCGTTTTTATCATCCAATCCATATACGTTTATACTTATAGTAGGATTTATCTTTTCGAAGTTTTTAATATCATTATACGATGGAGGAAATGATAGACCATTTATATTTAAGACTGATGAAAAAATTGGGTAGGAACTTGTTCTGCAAACATTACATTTTGCTGGATATAATGCTGCAACAACACACCACAAAAAACAATAGTTATCATGGTTTTTTATATTTAAGCAACTTCTCGTTTTTTTTTATAACATGCGGCAAATCTATGTAAGTACCGCCTTTTAAAGGAGAATATTTGTTTATATTAATTTCCAGGTGACTTATACAGAAACAGGACCAACCAGATTCACGGTGTTGGAATTCTGAGAGTTTCCTCTCAAATGTGTTTATTGTATTCAAATAAAATTCATGTATATCAGTATTTTTGTATATAATGTTAAATTTTGTGTTAAATGACTTAAGCTGTTGCTCACCAGATTTTGGGAGAATAAAGTAAGCATAAAGCTCGAAGTTTAATTTAACACAATTATGTTTATTTAGACAAGCATTAATTAGTTTTATGACTTGATGCTGATTATCCATTAGGAATTCCTCAGGTGTAAGGTACTCCATCGATGGATTCAGTTTGTAACTTATTATTCTCATTCTAAAAGCCGTAGCAATAATATCAATATTTTCATATTTGGTTTTTATTATGCAATTAGATTTGTGTAAATTCGTTCTCACATGATAGTGATATTCATTTTTCGGTATTTCAATATGACATTTTTCACAATTCATTATATCATTATAATTTGTTATTTTTCCAGGAATTGGTGAAACTGTAAGAAAACAAAACAATGAATTTTTAATTCTTGAATATATTTCTTTAATACATCATAATATAAACCTAAAAAGACATTAAAACAGAATACTAGTACATAAAAATCATTTCGTAATATTGAGATAATGATTAAAATTAAATGTCGTAAATAAGCAAGTAACTCATGGTGAAAAAATAGTATTTATAGTAATTAGATATTTGTAATGGAATACTAATATTTTAGTAATAGTTGCTAACAAATGTTGGTGGACACTTTACAAATTCTTTTCTAGTTGCCATAATAAAATTAGTCAGGTGCTGCCATGCATCTGTGTTTTCAGATGTTTGGTTTTTCACAGTAACTATTGCTTGGCGCCATCTGTTAATTGGTTGAACGTTTTTAATTTCATCGCACCGGTACACTTTTAAATCTATATAGTGCGTACCGGGCTTATGCTCGTACGTCTGGCGCGAATGACCGTTAGCAAGGCGCCGAGTTAAATACGAAGTTAATTGTATTGGAGCTTTACCGGGAACAGCGACATCTTCTTTCTCGTCATCTTCACTGTCAGTCCCGAAGAGGTCGTACGCTGTAGCCTTCTTTGGTGGTATTGGCTTGAAGTACGGCTTCTTCGGAGCTGACCGCGACGTACTCGGGGCCGGACTTGCTCTCGATGGCGAATGTGATGCAGTCCGCGCTGCCGCCTCCGGCTCCTTCGTTTGAGTTGGCACCTGCTTCCTTTTCTTCGTCTTTTTCGCGACTGGAGGTTGCACTTCGTCGTCAGACGGGAAGAGAGTCTCTGCGTTCTCTAGCGACCTGAAATAATATAAAATTAATTTATTAATTATGCTATTTAATCAATTCATAAGCAGGATTCGAACCTGGAATCTTGGCTTTCCGTGCCAATACACTAGAATAGTGTATACATATGATACATTATTAGAATGAATATTAGAATAATTACATAGAAGATATCATTATGCCTTAATTTCCTGGGTATCGAACCCAATGTCTCATGCTCAATAGTCGAGATTACTAGCACTCGTCTAAGGAGTTCCCTGTTATAAGAATAGTTAAACAATAGAATTATTAATATATAAAATAATAATGCTACTTACATTTTAAATAGTGCAGCGAAGTTTTAATGTACGATGATGATGCCACTAGCTCTGGAAGAGGTGTTTTGTGGTTGAACTTCAGCAGCGGGACGCTTAAATAGTGATAAATCTACGTCATATTATCCCAAATTTGGGGAAGACGCACGTGTATAGTAAATGCTGTGTCAGTTGTCTGCATCGAAATGCAGGTTTGTGATGCGATATTGTAAACAATATTATTTGACTTGCCTGTTGGTCTAGTGGTTAGTGGTCCTGACTGCTATGCTGGAGGTCGTGGGTTTGATTCCCACCCCACCCCCCAAATGTTTGTGTGATGAATACGATCATTTGTCTGGGTGTAATTTATCATTTATCTATAATATATGTATGTATTTAGAAATATCTAAGTATGTTTATCAGTTGTCTAGTACTCATTAACACAAGCTCTGCTTAGCTTGGAACTAGAACTGGCGAATAGTTGGTGAAATACACATCTGCCTAACTGGGAATTAACGGTGTGATGATATATCGATCAACCTTAATTTATGAACAAATAACAAATAAAATCATTACTTACCATTCTATTTGTGGCAAAATATAAGATACCTTAGCTTTAAAAATATCATAATAATAACAGGCGAAACCAAACGTTGCAATAGTATGTCGATATTGCTATATTGTTTTGATTCGTCTCCTTAAAAAGAATTCAGCTTACGGTGCAACTTTGATATACTATTAACATACCATGAGTTTGCTTGCTTAATCATCTGAGTAAAATGTATGAAAACGATAACCGTAAACATAAGGGCAGTAGTATTATTTTATCGATATATATTTACAATAAATAATAAAATGATAGGTGTCGTAATGTCTTACGTTTCCTATTTCACTATACCCGTTTTGGAAAAAGATATGATATCTAACTTAAAAAATGTGCGATTTTGAACTCTATCCATAAAATTAAATTAGGGTATATAAATAGAGAGAAAAATCATTTAAAATCTATTCGAATTCTACACTTGACTGTTACAACTGGCTTGATCGTGTATTATTGGTAAGTTTTAATATTATTCTTCCGTATTTTATCCAGCATTATTATCAGACAAGACAGTATAATCGATGTTTAATACATATAGGTCTGGTACATATTTTTTTCTATACAGCACTATGTTTCAATCGCAATTGTTGTTTTGAGATAGAATATCATGGGTTAACGAAATACTAATTTAGACTATTATTTTCCAGGTGTTTAACAAAGTCGGGACATAGAATTAAATATGTCACACTCACCATCCTACAGTCCTGTTTTAGAAAACATTAACCTACAATGTGATGTAAGTATCTAAGTAATCATCGATATTAGCAATTGAATTCATATTTATGATGCTTTTTAATAGCATAAAATTATTCATTGTTTCAGAATTTGATAGATTGCTCCGATCCAGTTCTTAATCCATTTTACTATGCTCAAGACCGAGAAAGCTGGTATGCGGCAAGTGGCGGAAAAAGCGTGTGAAGAGAGTAGACAGCAAAAAATACAAGAGAAAAAAATAAAGAAGAAGAAAAAATCAAAACCTTTTAAAAACACATCTTTTATCACGCGTAAAGAGCCCGGACATATTCACCGAATTATAAAAATAATTGTACATGATGTGGAAGGCCGTCAGATGAATGAAATAGACAGTGACCCCGACAGTGCAAGCGTGAACATACAATATTTAGTCCGTAGTGATATTGATGACATAATGAGTGAAACCGAGTATTTAGTTGCTAAAATAGTTAAAAAATTAAGTTCAACTTCATGTACCTAATATTGATGTTTAAAATAGACGTATAATAGTTTTATTATTATTATTATTTGTTTTTCAAATGGTTACTTTATACTGTAAATATTCATTATAAATAAAAGTATTTAAAATAAAGTACCTTTTATTTCTACGTCATAACATTTAAACTAAATCGTGACTACACTGCATATATAAGGTAGCGCGATGGACAATGGCGATTGCACTTCATTCTCGGTAGTCTGTCGTATCGGACATACTATACCGACTGTTGCTCCAATTTCAGTGTCATTGAATTGTTGAATGAATGTAATGATAGATTATAATGTAGAAACATAATTACGAATGTTCAATAAAATAAATGTTTCATATTAAAATTTCTCATGATATCTATTACATTAAAATTGTTAAATAATAAAGACCACTCAATAGTCACGTCAGAATATTTTGCAAGTACTATTTAAAAGCAATGAATGATGGCTGTAATTAGGTGTTTCTGTATCTGAAATGATTTTAAAATGAATGGTAATAATTGCGGGTTTCCAGATCTTCTTTGATCTGGAAACCCCAATTATTACCTACTAAGACGGGGTTGTGAGGTATCAAACATAAAAAATACAACCGAATGGAGAACTATTCGGTTGCATTTTTAACCTACTTTTTTGAAGTTGGTTAAAAACCAAAAATTCAAATTCTTTCTATGATCTCGAAGTTTTCTAGTTTTTCATACATACCAAAATAAATAAAAACAATGAAAACAAACAATAAAGAGATGGTTTTCAAGAAGTAACAACTACAAACTGTGCCGAGCAGTACTCTTACAACGAAATCAAAAATAGTTCGCCCTGGTATTCAAAATAAAATTTATACCTTTGCCTGTTCGAGAAGAAACTTTAAATGAGTTTCTCGGACTTGTACTAGGTAGAACCTAGTGAAATTGAGTAGCAAAGACTTGGAAACATAGCGTTAGTTGAAAACAGACTCTATGTTAATTGAAGTAGAGTTAAGAATGACTTTTATAGAGGAAGGTAACAGCCGGTGCAGTGTAGGTTGTAAAATAAACTTTTATTTTGTTTGTAATATTTTATTTTCTTTCTGTTATGTTACGTAGGCCTTTGATTCGTATACACAGATTTTTTTATTCTTCTAAGGGAAAGGAGGAGAGGAAAGAGTAGGTAATTGCTTTAATGTCACGTAACAGCATCTTAACTAGGAATACTGTTTATCTGGCGTCTGCCATAGTAACAGATACTACGACTTGCAATAAAGTACAATGACCTTTCCGTAATATCCCTTCGTAGATATCCGATCAATAAATTATTTATAAACCGTTTTACATTACTAGAGAACGTAAAATATCACGTTAGAAGTCGATTCAGGACAGCTTTATTATTTCAGTTATTTCTGTTCTTGTTATGAAGAAAGGCAATAAAAGTATGTATTTTATTTTAAATTCTGAGGAAAATAAATAGACATCGAATTGCATTCGAAAGAGCATAGGTTTCTATTCGCAACAACTGTTCAACAACTTCTACGAAAACCACCTGGGACTGTTTGTGCTTTTGGTATGTAATGGATCACACATCTACTGACTGACCTCGGCAAGCATTGTTTGACCATGAGGATGAAGCGTGCAGCTGTTGCTATTTAGCTTTTTATAGGAGTCGTGATCACTTATTTTCAGTTACGTAATACGTATTTCTGACGTACCTATGAACACCAGGGGTCTAAAATGACCACTTTAATAGCGAATCAGAAAGTAGGTACTTCACGCTACGCGTCACTGTCAAATTTTCCCAATCAACCTTGAACCTAATGCGTTAGCGATAAAGATGATAATGAAATGTGGCAAATGGTTGTCTGGTTAATATTATGATTCTTATATGATTCTGCTTAAGTGGCCTTTTAAGACCCCTGATCTTTTACAATACCTCTTATTATTACACAGTAAAACATCAAATAACGTATTTGAAAAAAAATCATTTTTTTTATGCCACTTGAACTTTAACGGCGCCATTTTGTAAACAGTAAATGTAGGAACTTCAGAGCAAATAATAAGAGTATAATATTGTGATTTGATAGTTTTAATTTTGAGAACAATTTGTTACACGCACAGTACCTACACGAGATCGAAAGAGCCGGGTAGTGGCGCCCCCAAGTGACATTAATAAAAACTAATTGATTGCGTTCCATTTCCAATATCCTCCCCAGAACGCAATCCCATTTTTGACATACAATAAAGATGTTTAACTACAGTAGTTCCTTTTGTTAATATATCAGAAGTTTGCTGGGAGGAAACTCAACTTTATGATAAGCTCGCCTTTGTATATGTACTTTATTATGGCTGTATCGTAAAAGTTGTTTTGGTGTACAATAAAGAATTTAGAAGTATTTTCTATACCCTTTACATAACTAAACTTTAATTTTTTTCTTTAAGAAAATGATATTTAATATCTATATGTTTAGATCTAGGTAGATAACAGTCGTTAGTAGTAAGCTTAATTTATTGCACTTTGGTTGCCACTGAAAATTACTAGAGTCTGATTGCACTGGTCTCCATGTTCTCCCTGCAGCTGCTGCTACCACAGTGCTTCTTGCGCTGCGGATGACATGGCCATAGGGGCCTCCGCCGTAGACGGCGCAACAGTCTGCTGCTTTCGCGAGCACCACAAAACAGCTACCCCTTTTTTTTTTTTGCCCCTTGCAAAATAAAAATGTAACCCGTACATGATTTACGGTCTAGGATATAGTTTGCATCACAAAAGCCTGTGATTTCACTGTGACCATTCTGGGTATAAGTCATTGCAGTCTATAATGCTTTGTGCCCCGTAGATATCTCAATACTGTTTTACTGCTGCCCAATGCTCGGATTTAGGTTCTTTGTTGTATCTACTTAGAGTGGAGTGTTTACTGAACATGCTATATCTTGGTCTTGTTCCTTGAGCCACATAAAGTAGGCATCCAATTGCATGCTGATATGGGCAGTCATATGGCTTAACATCAGTAGTACCAAATTTAAGTCCAACTTCAATAGGTGTTTTTACTGGTTTACAGTCTGTCATATTGAATCTTGACAATATTCTGTTATGTATTTCTCTTGATCTAACATAACAGTATTTCTACTTCTTGTTATGTTAAGCCCACACACTGCTTCGCCTCGTCAAGATCCTTCATATTTAATTTTTCACACAACTTGTTTTATAATTATATGGTTAAAGCTGGAAGAGAACTTAATATAATCAGGTCATCGACCCATACAGCAATATAATATTCTCAATAATCTAATCTAATACAGGGATCTGTTTTTGATTGCTCAATTCCCATCTCCTTCAACACTTTGCTTAATAGCCCATAGATGGACTTAAGCAAATGGCATACCAGCTTTCCTTTTGTATGTACATCTCTGGTTGTAACATATGTATGTTAGTGTCTATTTTTACAGCATCCATTTGGTGCACCTCCAGACCTTGCTGAGCTACCAGAGCAAACAAATAATGTATAGAGGTATATCTTACCACTGGAGAATTGGTTTCTTGTGAATCTATGCCTTTCCTTTGTTTACAAGTCTTGCCTTGATTCGCACAATATTTCCTAGTTGATTAGTTTTAGTCTTGAAAACCCATTTGCTCGGCAATGCCTTCTTATCTGCCGGTAAGTCAACAAGCCTCCATGTTTCACTTTCCATCAATGAATGATATTCTTCATCCATCGCTTTTCTCCATTCCATAGTACCTATGCGATGATGCGAGAGCTTCCTCTGCATTTTGTGGATCTGAAACATTAATATACAAACAATAATCCTTGTTCCTGTTGAACATTTTTAGTTCATGGTCTGAAAGTAATATTGCTCCTCTGATGGTCCTGCTCTGGTAACTGACGTGGTGGCTGATATCTATCATCATGGTCTCCGTGTTATTCTCATACTCTTCTGAGCTTTCCTCACTACTTACAGATTATTTTAACTGAGACGTGCTGATAGGACCTTCTGATTGTTTTGGATGGGTGTGACCTTCTAACTTGGCTGACTCATTATCACTAGGGTTTGCTGTAACAGAACATTCCTTAAGTTCACTACCATTTTCAAAGAAAATAACATAATCAATAGCTTCCGAAATTAAAGATATTTTATACTTTATAGTATTTTGTTTGGCAATCGATTATATTTGACGTAAAACAGTTTTAAGGGTTTCTTTTTGGGACTGACATGATACAGAAGACAACCGAGTCCACTAAGGTACATTGTACACGTAACGTGACCAACCGGCAGATATGGAAACGCATCACTGAAGCGCACACATCAGTCCATCTAAACTGCGTTCAAAAGCTGTCAGTGTCAATATTCCACAGAAAATACTGACACTGACAGCTCGTGATCGTGGTTTATTATGCTGATCGCGTTCAGTTTAAGAAGTATATTAGTAGAACAGTACGAACTTTCATCATTCTCTATAGCTTTTATACAACGTGTTGCAGAATAAACACAAGACCTCTTAAAGGATCCATTTTACTATGGGACCACCCAAATTCAGCTTTTCAATAAGTACATTTTGTCGAGTTATGCGCACATAAATGTATGGACCAGTCGATTTTTTTTTTGCGATTTCGTTGCTGGTCCCAAAGTGAAAATTGTTCATAATGGTAAGTACAATGACCCCCTAAGAGGTATTGCGTTAATTCTCTTACACGTTGCAGACTTCGTTAAAAGCAAATACATTATCGAAGTTTGAAAAAGAATTTGCCTCGGAAGGTCGGTACTTCAAACCTCGCATTACAGAATGTACATATATTTTTATTTTAGAACAATTCATATAAAAAGCCGATTTTCTTTGTTCGTAAACGTATTCAGAATATTGTGAATCATTTAAAACGTTTTTATTTCAAAGAAAAATAAGTGAGCTGTGGCAGGATAAGTGTGTTTCGCGGTTAGGGAAGACGTTTCTCTCAATGAATTTATGTTTTGGGAGTTATAAAAGAGCGTTTAACCTAAAAATATAAAATTCTTCCGATACTTACAGATAACGCACAGCTGAAACTACTGTTCGTAGAAAGCTGAAATTTGGCATGTAGGTTCCTTGGGAAGTTCCCGAAATTCTTACTGTTGCGGCTTAGCGCCTTACGATTACCGAATACTACATTCGCACGTCGATACATTAACGTTAGTTTTAGGAGGCGCTTGTTGATTAGTTTTTATTAAATTAAAATAACGATGTGTCATGTCATTCTACCGACAACATTCTCACTGTAAGCACGATTCGCTAAAATAAACTTCTTTTATGTGTAATTGGTCTTTAATTAGCCCCAGTGTATAGTCAAAATATACACTTACGAGAACGGGAAAACGGGTTATTTATTTATTGTAATATACTCTATTGTAGGTACACCAAATGAAAAATACATAAAATAAACCTTAAACTAACAAGACATACAATTGGCGACCTTATCGCATTCCGCGATCTCTTCCAGGCAACCTTTAATGGATAGGGAAAACCTGGACATTAAATGGGGTTGCCACTTCGTGCAAATATACAGTTAAACTATTTATTGCATAGACAAAATGAAGGTAATACAAGAAACCAAAATAGCGGGTTATGCACGTACGAAGTCGCGGAAAAAAGCTACTCAATATTATGAAACTCTTCCGGTGCAGTGTGATAGAGTGAAGTAGGTACTGAAGGTAGTTTCGGCTGTGCGTTGTCAGTCACTCACTCACTCAGTAACGGAAAAATTTGATGTATTAGGATTGATTAGCACTATGCCTTGTTCACAACAGATTCATGATGGCAATGTCAACTCATATAAGGTGAGCTATTCGTTTGTAATTCATTCATTCCGCTTGATTAAAATTTAGTAATTTAAAGAAAAAAAAAACAAGTCAGCATTTAAATCACATCGACATCTAAACACAAGAAAACATAAAAAACTAACCAAAAACTGCGAGTAAAATAACTACCATTTCCACGACTGCAATACAATTCACATTTTCTTGATACACATTTGTATGAAAAAGCATCTAGTTGAGATTCTAGTTATTCTTGATTCAAAGCAAATAGATACTACAAAGAAGTCAACATGACAAAAGCAGAAGACATAATAAAAATACGTACAATAGGAAACATTTTTAATTTAACTTGTGTTAGTTGTTAGGGTTCCGTACCCAAAGTATAACTAACTGAAATCTATTACTGAGCCTCTGCTGTATGATCGTCAGGCCGTCCGTTCATCTGTATGTCAGCTGGCTGTATCTCAAGATCCGTATTAGTCAGATATTTGAAATTTCATCAGAGGGCCAATTCTACTCATTTTTTACTCTTTTACAACTTTCACATTCGCATGTCAATTGCAGATTGCGATTGAGATGCGAAGGCGATGCGAATGTGAAAATTAGTTGAATTGGCACTCAGAAGCATTTATAGTGTATATCTATAACTGCTATAGCAACAGTAATACAAATTATTTTTATACATTAATTTATACCATACAAGAACCACCAGCTTCTACGGCAAATCTTTTTCGGTTTAAGTGGTGCGACTTTGTAATGCCCGTGTCAGTAAAACGTGCTCATACTTTGTCCTCTTTTAAACAATGATCAAACATCTACCTTTCTCTTTGACTGATTTTACTTGGATTCTATACTTTTTGTTTCAAAATTATAATTGTATTTACTTAACTATTCTATTCTATTCTATTCTAAGAAATGTGTTCCTTCGGTTTATGGCACAGAATTCTTCGTGTAAGAGTCCGACTCGCACTTGGCCGGTTTTTTTAATAAATCTTTTGTCTTGAGGAATTAAAAAACTTTAGTTCTTTAATTCTTCACTACCCCATTTTAGGCGACTACTTTGTAGTGCTATTCTACCGGTCTATGTTGTTGACATCTCACCGTGTACACTTAGGTGCAGTGAACGACAAGTGAGCTGTCATTCCATCTTGTTTGTATGATTTGACTGCCAACTTGTCATTCACTTCGCCTAAGTTTTCAGTTCGACATTTTAACAGAATCGTACACAATCTCACCGTGGTTACTTGTGAAGCTGAAGTGAACCGACAAATCCTAGCATCTATTGGAATGACATTTAAATTAAATTAACTTTTCACGATTTCTTTCTTCACTTCTCATAGCGTTCATAAAAAGGATAAACCCTATTTTTTATTACAATCTTGCTTTGTATGTAGACTAATAAGTAATGAAAGGAGATGTTTCATTTTCGGCCATCACATGTACGTTTACCGAAAAATAGGGAAAAATACCACGAATTGAGGAAAAATATTTTTTTGTGACTTTAAGCCGTATTTGTCGTGCACAAAAAGAAATTATTTTTCAATGATTGCCATATTCTATTAAACATGGCGTCTCATAGTTTGCATAGCCTGCTTTCGTTCTGAAATCTTATCACATCAAAACATAATTTCACGTAGACGATAAAATATAAAAGGTATGTTTCTTGTACTAGTAACAACTATTATAATTCTCTTAAACATCTTTATGACAAATCATAAAATGTGACGATTTCGTACTTATAAAAATATTTTATCTATTTTCTGAAGCGTACTTCTGAACAATTTCTGAACGAAAAAAAAACAAAATGACATTTCGTGTTGACATAAGAGTCTGTTGGGCTCGATACCAAAATAATATTGTGGAACCAGCATCTTTTGTTGATGATGTTTTAGTGAGAGAAGAAGAATAAGGTTTTGAAAGCTGATTTGTTGTATCATTTATTTTTATGTGGAATACTTGTTCTACAATTACGTTTCTACTTTCTAATCTATTGTATCATATCATATCAATCCAATAATTACGGAGTCAACATAGCATATCGTCCATTTAGTATCATAAGACAAGTGAGACCCATTTTCTGAGAAATGTGTATTGAAAAAAACAACGTGTTTGTCTCCAGCAGGGATTTAACACAGTATAACTTTTATAACCATTATAATCATGATGAGCTGAAATGATTCAAAACATTTGATCGTGGCTTGTTGAGTCATTTTGTCCAATGTTTCATTAGAAAGATCACAGTTCTCTGATATACACAAAAACATAATAATATAGGGTAGATACATTAATAAACAAACAACTATTTCCATGTAAACGTCATATCTACAACATCTCATCATGGCTGTCATAACTGTCACGACAAACGTCAAACATTTTTATTTTTTGGTCGAGGAGCTAGGTCGCCACTCACCGTGAAAACTCAGGTGGAGTGATCACCAATAGAGCTGGCATTCCATCTCGATTACATGGATTGACAGCTCACTTCATGATCACTTCACTCAAGTTTTCACTTTAACAAGTTTACAGAATCTAACTGCTGATGTAGATTCAGTACGTGAGTAGATCCTGATGGAGGTCATACTAGAGTACAGTTACAGTTTTCCGAAGTAGTTTGTTGGGGAATGTAACTCTAGTAAAACATACTTAATTATTTTAAATGTTCTTATATAAAAGGAAACTTATTTCAATAATATAAAATCCTACTTTACATGTACATTGAGTGTTTAGAATGATTATCATACTCAAAACCTTTTTCTTTAATTTGATACACATAATTATTTATCCGTACTTTGCCGAGTAACCATCCATATGGTTACTCGGCAAAGTACGCCTCAAAAAGCACGTAAAGCAGTCATTGCGTTCCGACGAACCAGAAAACCGAAATGTCAATTTAATTAAGTAATGTACTTAAGTTTTCCACCAAGCCAATTGCAGTTAGCTGTAAAAGTTTTTTCGTAAAAGCCGCAACCTAGAAAGCCGTGTACATAGCTCCCTCTCTAGATGCACTATATTGGAAAACTTTACAAAAAACTCGATGCGATCGAGACCAGACCGTTCGTTATAGCAATTTACGGTTCGTTCCCTACAAAAGCAATTAGGTTTTTTTTTACATTTCTCTTTCGAAGAACTGGCAGATGTTTTTGAGGGGATCTCAAAAGTGTTTTATTAACACAAACGTTCTTCTCAATTCTTTCAAGGAACTTTGAAGGTTTTATGTCATTATACATAAACTTGCAATAAAGTACTTTCAGTTTTCCCTAATATCCCTTCACTAAATTCCCCGAGATACCTGAACAGTAAACTATGAAGCGTTTTTCATTACTAGAGAACGTAAAGAATCACGAAAAAAGTCGATTCAGGGCAGCTTTATGTCTTTATTTCTGTTTTTGATATAAATAAATTGAATAAGTGTACGTGGGTCAATGACCATTCATGGTCATTACACATTTATCTGGCGCCAACCATAGACTGAGGATAGTTCATGGTTTCACAGGTTATAAATTTATGCTTTTTAGGAATATTACATCAATTTATTGCGTCGTTGGATTGTACATGATTCCCGTGGTAGTATATGCAAAAAGTGCGTGGTAAAAGGCTAAAAATTAAATAGAAGAAGGCTTCATAACTGACGATCGTGAATAAACCACACACTTCTTCCTACATCTTTCTACAAAAGTACCGCAATGTCCAAAGACGTGATCTTCCAGCCCAAGCATTTAAAACAAAGGAAGCCCTCTTAAAACAAATGTTCATTGGAGCAATTTTATCTATTTCGCACGGGCGGAATTAAGTAGGTAGGGAACGATCCACCCGAATGATTTACTGGTGTTCGGTGCTTAAGCTAAAAATCGTAGTACCGGGCATTAATAGCTTTGCATTTTCTGAATGTATTTAAGAATTTGTTGGATTTCGGTTCTGGATTCCTGGCTCCGGAAAATGTTGGTTTAAGTTTAGTAATTACAAGCTCATGCCCGCGGCTTCGCTCACTTGACAAATTATATACAAAACCTTCCTCAAGAATTACTCTATGCATTGGTGAACACAACATGAAAATCGGTGCAATAGTTTTTTGAATTTATTGCGAATAGACAGACAGAAGCGGCGGAGGACTTTGTTTTATAATATATTTTTTGTTCTTGTTTTGATGACTTTAAAAAAAGGAAGCAAAATTGGCAGTAGCCCTGCCTTTCAAGTGATTTAATGACTAGCTTTTACCATTGGCTTTGCCCTTATTAAAGAATTTTAGTAATTTAATGTTTTCATGTTCTATCCGTCTGACATGTTCCATTCAAATCTGTTCTGCCGTTCAGGACTAAATAACACTCAAACTTACAGACAATTAGACTTAGTTAAAGGCATTTAGAAGATAGTATTGTTACCGTATAATAACTAGAAGAGCACGATAATGGAAGAAGGTAAAGTACCTACACGCTTAATTATATTTTTTTTTTTCTTAAAATAGTTATTTAATTACAATAATCTCTACTTAAAAATATTTTTTTCTGAAAAGCATCTCACTGCTTCATTCAAAGATTCTGTAAGAAAACTGCTGCAATCGTATTTGTAATTTTCACTCAAGTTTTGCCTCGGAATGTCCACTGCCAGCACCTAAATAGGTACGGAAAAATACACTCAAAGAAGGTTTGGTCTGCAAAATAATCGAGTTAACAATACAGATTAAATTTATTTTCAGAAAAAATCGAAACTATGATTCTACAAAATTTTACAATAAATACAAGCAAACTACAGTTTGGAGATTTCAGTTGGAAGTCTCCAAACAAAAACTCCAAACTGTAATCACTCATTCAGGATTAGATGGAATTGTCCGTGTCGCAGAGGTTAAAACATCCGCTGAAGTCGCCAAAAACGAAAAGCGAGCCCTATGACAAGCATTTATGCCGCTTAGCATGAAATTATCGAAACTGCTCAGACACTACGTGCTTGGTTTCTTGTGGTGGACTTCCGACTAAAGATTTCTGCTGAGGAAATCCCAAAGGCCATGATAACTATTTCATTTTTCAATTATACGATAACCGATAAAGTGAATGAAAGGCTATTAATCTTAACTCCATTTTTCCAAATAGAATAATAAAACGTAAAGAAGTGCATCCCACAGTTTTGAGCTAAGTAGCTCATTAGGTATCCTTAACGCAAAACTGACACCACAATACCTTTCTTTACTTCTTTTACCTTTTAAAAAATCTTACGAAATACAAAAAAAAAAATTATAAAAAAGACCCTTCTTTTTTTTGAAGCCGGTTAAAAATAGTAGACCACTGGAATCGGGAACAAGATCCGAGCTACCAGCGGACAGGGCTCCAGAGAGAGAAACCTCCTTACAATACGCGACGTGTCTAGAAGTACCTACCAGCTTTCTGAATGATTTAGCTGCCTCACAAGAGCCTTCTACAAGGTGTTGGTCAACGCTCGTGGCTTTTAAGCCATTGGGTGATACGTTTATCGGTACAATGATTGCGGAATCCACATCCCATCATACATGTCGACAACCTTGCGAGCCAAGTCAAGCTATTTGATTTGTTTATCTTTATCGGCTTACACGAGGTTCTGTCATGTAGGATGGTTATATTAACAATCATTGCACGACTCACAATAATTTCAATCCACCAACACTATATCAGGCTTATTGGCAACAATAGTCTTTAAACTTATTCTTCTCCTTCTGTAACTCTTTGTCCTGTGTCAAAATGGTGTGGATTCCAAAGAATTCGCCTTTACCGCACATTTCGGAGCAAGCGACGCGACAACTTCGAAGTGATATCTTGCGACAGTTTTATTTCAGCTGTTTTGTGCTTCTCTTTGATATTTCGCTGCACTTTTGTTGTTTTTAATAACACGTCTTTCATTCCTTTGTGAAGAACGATTCTGTTTTGAGAAAATAAACAGTAGCTGCAAAAAATTGCAAGACGTTATCTTTTCGGGGTGTTTAAAGTGGTCGTTTGAATAACTCGTTCAACACTATCAAATGGTATACCAATCTTTGGAAAAGCTTTAATATTACGTATCGAAAAGGATATTGTTTGTGGATTTAGTTCAAGCTGCTTAATTAACCTTTTTTGGTAACGGAGTGGAAATCCTTCATGGATGTCCTCCGCACTGGGGCGGACAGAGGAGCCTGTCCGACTCCTACTAACTAAAACCACTTTATATTTCCTCATACTTGCACTGGGGGCTATGGCAGCACTTAAGCAATCTTCAGCTCATACCAGGCCTCTACCTGATCTGCCTTGCCTTATCCCAACTATTTTGGAGTGAAACAGACCCCCACAACCCAGTAGAACAAGCTTACACGATATCACTTGGCAAGACTAGGGCCAGATTTTCTGACTACTAACGAACAACTGTTTGTGTGCTATCCGAGCGACGAAGCAATAGAATATGGTCAGCGATGGAACGCTTTGATTACCTCGTTCCGAAGGGTAAGCCATGTCGCACAGCCACTTCTCTTCTACTTCGTACTGCGCATCATACTTCCAGCTGCTATTACGGCTCCTTATTCTATTACTGCAGTGCGTTTCTGGAACTCGCTCGCTACGCGGCAGCTCTTCTCTTGATATCTTCAAGAGGAAATTTAAAGGGCATTTTTCCATAATAATCTTTATCTTTACTAATCTTATAATCTATACTAATATTATAAAAGGAGGTAACATTTGTTTGTAAGTTTGTTAGCTTGTAAGTTTGTATGTAGGGGGTAATCTCAGGAACTACTGGTCCGATTTGAAAAAATCTTTCAGTATTAGATAGCCCATGTATCGGGGAAGGATATAGGTTACATATAATCACGCTAAGACTAAAAGGAGCCGAGCATTAATTGAAAACGTGACGCAGACGAAGTTGCGTGGGTCAGCTAGTCGTATATATTCAGGTTGTTCTAGAAGTGCGTGACCATTTTTAAGTGTGTTGTTGAAAGCTGACAATATGGAAAAATACTTCATTCAAAATTATCCTACCGAAAAGACCGTTTAAAAGGTTCCAAACAATTCACTTTTCAAGCAGTCTGGTGCAGTTGGCGACATCAAATCTAGGATAGGCATAAATTAAATGCTACCAATTCTATCAAACTACTAGAAATTCATTAATTCGGAAGTTTCTACGTATTTTGTGGGCGATTAAAAAAAGTAAACTGTTTGCTATGCTATTTTTTTCTTGAACGTAAATCAGTTACATGTTTATATTATATATTTATTTATGTACTAGCTGACCCGTGCCCACTTTGTTGGGCGGTAAACATTTAAAAATTGTGATGAAAATATTATGAGTGTGGTTCGGTTAGTACTGAGTGCTATGATTTATTTCCTGACTGCCAAAAGGAGGGTTTCGTTTTTATTGATATGTAGCTAGGCTAGCGAGCCTCTGCGAGCGCTCAGCGCACGTTCAGCGCTAGATTCCCGAGCACGGACCTGCGATGTTCTCCAGCTTTGGTTAGCAAGCCGCTGTGAACGCTCGGAGCTAGATTCTCCAGCGCATGCTTGCGAAATATTTTCTCTAATTTCTCGAGAGGCGCTGATGAATTTCAAGAGCAGACTCTTCCGTACGGCGTACTCGAGCTGCTCTTGTCTGGGATGTCTGACGGGAAAGTTGTGATTTCATTTTAGGCATGATAAACAATCGCTGAAACTGTCCGATATCCCAAAAACAGAAATACCACAGCTTCAAACTCGAAGAATGAGAACGAAGTAGTATTTGTGTTTTAAGAAACCGAGCAACCAAAACAATTTTAAAGACCAACAACTTCTAACCAACTGCGTACAACTCACCTACCTAACAACGAAAGTTAAATAATAACTGGAGAGGGTCATTAATCCGAACCAGAAAAATGACGTAATTGCACAACGCCATCTATGGGTAAATGAATGGAATGTGATCCGTGCCTCGGAAAGCACGTTAAGCTGTTGGTCCCGGCTGTCATTTGGAGATCTTTGGCAGTCGTTACGGATAGTCAGAAGCCAGAAAATCTGACACCAGTCTTTCCAAGGAGTACCGTGTTATCCAGTTATTGGGCTGTGAAGGTCTGGTAGGCAGCCGCTCCACGTAAAATACTGGTATTCAGCTGAATCCGGTTTGACTGGAAGCCAACCCCAATATATAGTTGGGAAAAGGCTAAGCAGGTGATCTATGGGTAAATTGATAAAACGTCCGTACAAAGCATGTTCTAATGCGGTTCGTGAATGGACGGCGCGGGCGGCGTTTTGCAATTTAGTAATTTTATATTATCTTCGAAACTATTCAACCAATTGACATACTGTTGTGGGCAAATCGTATCTCTATGATGTTCTTGTGATCATAATAATATTTTTTTCGATAAGGTTTAATATTTTGTTGTTTAAAAAATCGTCCAAAGGTAAGTATGTCGAAAAATACTTTTTTTAACACAAAAAAGCTACTATATCTGCTAAAATATAAAAGATAGAAATATGGCGTCGCGGACTTTTTTGTAGAACTATTCAAAGCGGACAAGGTTGCCATACATTGTTTTCAATTATATACAACTGTTAAGGCAGCGCATGCATATAACTCTGTTGTAAGAGCAATTTTTTTCCGCCTGGTTAGACAAAAATTGAGATAGTTCGGCTAATATGCATGATATCTTTATAATTTATAGCCTATAGCATTCCTCGATAAATGGGCTATCTAACACTGAAAGAATTTTTCAAATCGGACCAGTAGTTCCTGAGATTACCCCCTACATACAAACTTACAAACTTACAAACAAATTTTACCTCTTTATAATATTAGTATAGATGTAGGTTTATATTTATTTGTTCTAATAAATATAGTGTACTTTCATGTACATTGTATCCTACCCTCTTTGATGAAACTCAACTTTGCGTTAAGCTCACCTTTGTTCGTGGAATATTATTCACTGTAAATTAAAAAAACTTACTTAAATGTACAATAAAGAATTAAGATGGCCCCCTATTCATGGACTGAAGAATCATGACAAAAAAGGAAACTTTAAGAATCACCCGTGCGGTTGCGGAAATGGTTCGCTAGAGTCACGGCGGCCTTGGAACGCAAAAAGCATTAGGAGGAACATGGATGAGTTTTAGCCAGTAAGAGTCTGACACTCCCTTCCGCTCCGCCCAGAGCGGGAGGAGTCATTTGATGATTTCCCAACCTTAGAAAAACCCGTGCGGCAGTTAGGTACTTGTCCTCTTGTTACTTCTATACAAAAACAACCATACACTTAATTACTTACCTATATGAGTATTACTTTACCTTATTGAAAACTAGTAGCAATAGGTTTTTAGCCTCCTATGTGGTCTGAATCGACTGTCATCCGGAAACTTATTCAGAAGACTGGTTGGAAAATAATTACTTTGCATGGGTACTAATTGAAAACAACTTGAAAAGTGATTACTTAGATTAAATATTTTTTTAAATACTATACAGAGAACATTACAGGTTTTTATCATTTAAATGAATGTTAATTTTATGCATTTCAGTGTTTTTTAGTGCAAATGAAACTTTTGAAATGTGAAAGGACAGTGGGCGATACAAGCAACAGTGATCGACATCTGTAACTAGCTGATCCGCGCAACTTCGTCGCATTTTTTTTTTTAATGGTGTTGGTGGATTTGTATGACTCTCAGCCGAGTGCTTTTAAAAAGTTTATTGAAATTATATATTTTAATAGAAATCATAAATTTTAATCAGATGATATTTATCATTTTCTTCCACGGACGTTTTAACTGAAATATATTCCTTACTTTTCCCAAAAACATTTGTCAATATTATACGTAGATGATCTGCTTGGTCGGTTTATTCTACGTAGATGGAAGAAATGAATTATTGCTGAAGCTACGGACCAATCTAATTCAACTATTTTCTCGAATCCCCTTTCATAGAACTTCGCCAGCTGTTCGTGGGAGATATAACATGACCCCTGGCCTTAGACCTATAAAGATTCATTATTGAACAACTCAAGCTTACCGCACCAAACTGCTTGAAAAGTGACTTGTTTGGAGCTTTTAGACTTTTTTTGCGGTCGGGTTTTTGACACAAGTTAATTTTTAAGATATTTGCTTACTGAGAGGGAATTAAGTTTGCTTAGCAAATGTAAGCCCGGCCTGGTGATAAATATTCAAATCTTAACACCGCAATTCAAAAAATGAGATTTAATGCATAATGAAATCTATGAATTCTGGAAAATATACAAATTACAACAATAACATATTATTAATGTTTGAAAATATTAGTAAGCATAAGAAAAGAAAGGAAATCATTCAAAACTATATAATTCATAAGTAATCATGGCTATTAGGGTTCGAACCCACACCAAATCTTTCGACAGGCAGTCTATAAACCGATTTGTTTATGACTGCTGTTGACAATAAATTGAACTAGCCGATCCTGATTTATGTCATGGTTTATCGCTGCACAATGCCTTGAAACTTTAGCAATGTTAATCTTCACGCTATACTTAGCCTGAAGATTCAACATTAGAACAAAAATGATTTGATTGATTGACCGCGATAGTATATATCTCTTATATTGCACATCACAATTGCGAAAGAGAGAAATGTACCGTCATGGTGACAAAAGTCATCAGTGCGCGCATAGGCTTATAAATGTTGTCGCTTTTTATAGCTATTTCTCATTAAATTGCTTGGAAAAGTGTTCAGTATGCAAAAAATCCATTTTTTTTTTATATGTTATGGTCTAGAAATACAGTCCAAAAGATAATGTAAATACAAAAATAATAACTTTTGGTAGTGTTTGAACCATTTGAACCATGTACCAATCGTTCAAAACAGAATTTTTTTAATATTGCTCATCCTCCAAAGCACATAACAAATAATATTTAGCCTAAAACCTTCTCCTGACTTTAACAAACACTACAAAACCCGAACTTACAATATGAAAGTTCTATTTTATGTTCCATAGATGGCATTATACATAATTTGATCTAATTTTTTGAATCACGGTACTGAGATTAGGATATTTGTAAACAGGCGCGCGCTTATATTTGCTAATTTTAATAACCTAAAGTTGCTCACTACCGGACCCATAAGGCCTGCGGCCAAGGGTCACGTCAGTACACCCACGAGTTGGTGGCGAAGTCCCATGATAGAGGAGTCGAAAGAGATGCATTCGCTCCGCTGATATTGGGTGTCCGTGTCTTAAAAATTTAAAATTGATTCGATTCGTTGCGACCCAGGTTTTAAATAAATAAAAAATCAACTTGCTTCATCCAGTGAGTTTAGAGGATGGGTAAGTTATTCTAGAAAATAGCATGTTGCCCGTTGCTCCACAGCATAAATTCATTTCTTTTGTGTACGAGGACCCCATCGACCAAGCATCAGCCATCAATATGCATAATATGGACAAATATTTTCAGAATAAGTTTTATGATTTCTATTTAGATATTTAAAACTTTGCAAAGGTACTCGGCTGAAAGTCTCATATTATATCCAATAAACTGTTTTCTGTTTAGTATCAAAAATGTTCTAGGGGAACTGAAGATCCCTTTTTTAAAGATGGTGAATCATCAAAATGACTCCTCCCGCTCTGGGCGGGGCAGAAGGGAGTGTCAGACTCTTACCGACTAAAACCCATCCGTGTTCCTCCTAATGCCCTTTGCGTTGCAGGGACACAGTGACTCTTTCGAACAAATTTCGCAGCCCCGGCAGACACTGACCCTAGCGGGCCCCGTCTTCTGCGCTGACAGCTCTTCGAGGCGCACGTGGACCACAGCGCGCCATCGGTCCGGCCCTGATTCTGATCGGACGACGAGCCACTCAACGCTCGCCGTCCGCAGGCCTGCGCTTACGGTGACTGAGAATCGCCATGCGACTCCCGACGCCCTGGGCGTCTTCTTCAGTTGAAACATCGCGCCCAGACCACTCCAGGCGTGATGTTTCTCTCTCTCTCTGTATGCCAAAAAGGACTATGTCAAGATTATACCCGTGACTACATAACTTAACGACTGATCAGCCAAAACAGATATGCTTAATTTCCGAATAATGAAAGGAAAAATTGCGAGTCATTCATTTTTAACATAGGCGCCACAGACAGTCCAGTTTGCAGAAGTTGCTTCGAAACCAAGGAATCCGTTGCAAACCACATCCTGAAAGTAAGGCAGAGGCTTCCCGAAGTGAACAAATTTTCGGAACGATTAGGTCGCTCCGAGAAACCTGTGAAGCACCCAGGTAGGCTGGCTAACTTAGCCAGGACACCTACGCACAACGAACATAATGGGAGTCGAACATTGTGTGGATAAAGGAATCTCTACTCTACTCTACTCTCTCTGTTGCAAGGGTAGACTTCTCTTCCGGTTGGTTTTTCCATGGCCAAACTTTATCTACCTGTATCGCGTGTTAACAACCCTATCCACTTTCTTAACATTATGTATAGAGAAGCGACATCATCAAAACGTTTCTCATATACGAAAATTATTAGGGCTGGTAGGCATTTTGATAGAAGAGGTAAAACAGCCAGTGCCTTGCATAACACTATTCCAAGTTCCAAATTCTTAAAAGAGACAAGCAATGCTAGATATTGACTGTTCGTATATAATTATATTATCTTAGAGATTTTACCTAGCGTTAACATTTTATTTTCCGACTTATACGCGAACGAAGTCGCGGGCAACAGCTAGTTTATTATAATGTATTAGTCAACAGTTGCAAGGTATCATAATTTAAACCTTGTTTCGTAAAAGCATCGAAGGAATTCTCATTTCTCAGATAATCTACGGATGTTCCAATGTCAGTACCCAGTCTTCCCTTCGTAGTCGATCTGCATCCTGACATCGATTGCAATGTTTATTGACGACACGGTTGGCGCAGTGGTTGAGCGATTGACTGCTGCGCAGCATGTCGCGGGTTCGATTCCCGCACGGAACAAATATTTGTACGACCTACATGTATTTGTTCCGAGTCTGGGTGTTTTTCTATCTATAATATGTATGTGTTTACAAAAAAAAAATGTATTTATGTAGTTTATTAGCCATCTCGTTACCATAACACAAGCATTAGGTTGCTTAGCTTGGGACTATATGGCGTTGTGTGAAATGTCTAAGGATATTATTATTATATTATTATTATGGTCCATACTTTTTGCGTGGTATTGCCGAAAAGTCCCCCTTTTCCTTAAAGAAAAATAAATATGATAAGGCTTACCAGAAAATTAGCGTTATTATCTAATTAATTAATCACAATTTTTAGTTTGAATCTTCCGATACTTACATAAAAATAATTGGGAACCTGTTTGTTCTTATCGGTAAAAAGGTATTGCGCTTCAGAGTATAAAATGGAGTAAAAAGTCTCAAGCTACACAGAAAAAATCTTCATCAGTTTAACGTTCTTCTTACTAGTTTGCAACTACTATACCCCTACAATGGCTGCTTTCAAGACTACCTTCGTTATACTGCTCATCGCTTTCGTCGTGATGGCCGCCATCGACGCCGTCCGTGTGCCGCCTTGCAACCAGGTGTGCTACCGCACGGTACCGGAATGGCACGAGTGCTGCCGAGCTCATGGGTACAGCGGCTCCATAGGCTGTCCGGGCAACCAGATGGACTGTTACCGGTGATGATACCTTCTCAAGAGTAATAGTGGAAGTTCTTTTCGACATTCAACTCCAAGGATATTTTAGAGGTAATCAAGACCTGTCTACTTTTATTTGTGTTGCAGCAATGTTGTCAGTTCCACTTTTTTTGTCAAGTAAAATAAAATTATGTTGAAAAATTATGAATTTCTTTATTTTTTTCCCGAATATATGTGACAGTGGCAAACTCTTCGGAGCCTAGCCAACTTCGCCTTTTATACGGGGCGAACTCCTCATGGATGTCTTCAGCCCTGGGGTTGGCGCATTGGTCTGGCAGACTCTTACTGACTTAAGCCACCCCGGTGTTGCATCTCCCACCTACACCGAACGTATGTAACTTCCGCAATCCCCAGCTGATACACCTCAGGTTAGCGAGGGGACTGAAGTGTTTGACTCCCACCATGAAGTTGAAGAAGAGCACAAGGCAACACCATGCGCCGTTACCTCGGGTCTGGATGAATGGGGGGTAACGGACATTCCCAAGCCCATCGCCCTTGGACCCAGTTAGGGGGGCTGGAAGAGGACCGCGTATACTCCGATTTTTGTCCCCAAATTGGGAAATGTGACTTGGATTTTCGGGGAATTTGATAAATTGGTGCTGGCGACGCTTGTCTGCGGTGGCGGGTTGGCATCCGCCGCGTTCAACGCCGCGGGTCCCGCCGCGTGCGACAAGTTCATAATTCAGCTCATCTCTTCCCATCTGTTGGTAATGGTTTTCAATCTAACTAATGCAGCCGAATACTTCTATTTTATATGGAACGACTATTCAATCTCCATAGAAGATCTTCAAAAGACAGCTGGGATGTGGCTAACGTGCTAACCATACCAGGAGGAATCTCTATATGTTAAGATCTGATCACCCATCCAAGGACCTGGCGACTTCTAGATCATAAGTAATTTATTTCAAAACAACATTCATTGTATATAAAATAAAACAAAATCGCTAGCAGATAATTACGTTAGCTGCGATCGGAGGACTATAAGCAAACAACAAAAATTATTGTACTTTATTTCATTTCAAATAAAAGAATTACAATAATTATTTTATACTTTGTAGTGTTTTTTAAATACGCAATTTCGTTTACTTGATTATCAAACCAAATAAATCATCTAAGTAAACTAATTCCAGCTATTTCGATTGAAAAGTGCTAAACCGATTTCGATGGAATTTATCCTTTCACATTAAACAAGAATCAAATCAAATGGTTCATAAATGACGGAGTTGTGAGGTAACAAACATAAAAAATACAACCGAATGGAGAACTATTCGGTTGTATTTTTTTACCTACTTTTTTGAAGTCGGTCAAAAACCAAAAATTCAAATTCTTTATATGATCTCGAAGTTTTCTAGTTTTTCAAACCAACCAAAATAAATAAAAAAAAAAAACACTTTTTTACAAAAAAATACAACCCACTTCCAAAAAAAAAACACTACAAAGTAAAAAATAACTTTAATTTCGGAAGTCGGTGTTTTTGTTAGTTTCTTCGTATTTTAGCACTGACTTCCGAAATTAAAGTTATGTTTTACTTTCTAGTGTTTTTTTTTTTTGGAAGTCGGTTGTATTTTTTTGCAAAACAGTTTTTTATTTTTCACTTTTTAGTGGTACCTGACACCTAACAATACCTGTGCAACATCGCAAAAATCAAAATACGCAATTTCGATTACTTGGATGACAAAAACTATCATCCAATTTTGATTTAAAATCCAAACTCCGTTACCGATTTTCATAAAATTTTAATGGGACTAATCTGCAAGTATATCCTTTCAGATAAAATAAGATTTTTTCAAATCAGTTCATAATTGTCGAAGTTGTAAGGTAACAAACATAAAAAAAAACATACAACCGAATTGAGAACCTCCTCCTTTTTGGGAAGTCGGTTAAAAACAATGACAACAACAATAAAGAGATGGTTTTCAAGAAGTTAGGACTACAAACAGTGCCGAGTTCGCCATGGTATTCAAAATAAAATTTAGACCTTTGCCTGTTCAAGCAGAAACTTTAAATGAGTTTCTCGGACTTGTACTAGGTAGAACCTTGTGAAATTGAGTAGCAAAGATTTGGAAAAATAGCGTTAATTGAAAACAGACTCTATTTTTATTGCAGTAGATTTAAGAATGACTTTTATAGAGGAAGGTAACAGCCGGTGCAGTGTAGGTTGTAAAATAAACTTTTATTTTGTTCGTAATATTTTATTTTCTTTCTGTTATATATGTTACGTAGGCTTTTGATGCGGTTACACAGATTTTTGTATTCTTCTAAGGGAAAGGAGGAGAAGAAAGAGTAGGTAATTGCTTTAATGTAACGTAACAGCATCTTAACCAGGAATACCGTTTATCTGGCGTCTGCCATAGTAACATATACTACGGCAGACGCCAGATAAACTTGTAACAAAGTACATTGACCTTTCCGTATTATCCCTTCGTAGATATCCGATCAACAAATTATTTATGAACCGTTTTTCATTACTATGGAAAGTAATGTATCACGATTAAAGTCGATTAAGGACAGCTTTATTATTTCAATTATTTCTGTTATTGTTACGAAAAAAGGCAATTAAAGTATGTATTAAGCTCGTGGCTAAATAATAACAGCCTCACAGGTAAATCTTCAAGGTTAAGCAACGCTTGCCGAGGTTGGTCTGTGGATGGGTGACCATATTAACATATCGAGTTTCCTCCGCTCCAAATGACAGCCTGGACCAACAGCTTAACGTGCTTTCCGAGGCACGGAGGAAACTCGGTATTGTAAAGATGGTCACCCATCCCCAGACCAATCTCGGCAAACGTTGCTTAACCTTGAAGATCGACCTGTGCGGCTGTTATTATTTAGCCACGAGCACGACCACCAAGCAGAATCAGAAAGTACATCACGCTACCCGTCACTGTAAAATTTTCCCAATCAACCTTGAACCTAATGCGTTTAGCGATAAAGATGAAAATGAAATGACATATTGTTGTGTTGTTAATATTAGGATTCTAATATGATTCTGCTTAAGTGGCCTTTTTAAACCCCCTGATCTGACAATACCTCTTTTCCGACGTTAAAAATTAAATTTCTAGTCGCCTGTAAATCTATTACGCAATAAAACATCAAATAACGTATTGTAACAAAACATTTTGTTTATGCCACTTGGACTTTAACGGCGCCATTTTGTAAACAGTGAAGGACCATAAAATCTAAGAGGTTATGTACAGGAAACCGAGAGGGCGGTGTTGACGCAAAGGCGCTAAGCAACTAACTGCCTTTTAAAACTGGGTTGCATAATATATTTTTCTTTCATGTTTTTAGAGATAAAGAAAAGAACTACGATTTATTTCCTGAGTAGTCGTATATGGGTATTAAATTTGGTACTGTACAGGGTAAATAAAATAGGCCAGACTTAGCAGGGTTTCTAGAATTTTCTGGAAGACACTGAAAATAAAAAAATATACAGGTGTCTCCATAATGTACAAACGCGTAAAAATACAAAATAAATCATTGGGCATCAAAAAAATAATCCTCGTCGTTGTCAATGACAAAAGTGCTCAGAACACTGGCAGCATTGCCGCGTTGAATGGCAATGCTGTTTCTTTGTCCGAAGAAAAGCCCAGCCCTCTGGTCACGTGAACGGTCGATAAGTTTTTTGCTGAAAGGTACAATGGCCGATATAACTTAGGCATTCTCTACCAGTCATCCAATGCTGGTGAAGAAATAACATGGCAGTAATATGAACATTGATTAGCTAACACACTGGTTCAGAAATTAATAACATTAATCGTCTCTGTATTGATGTACTTTTGTATTTTAATTGACTCAACTTATGAAACAAGTGGACACAGCAATTTAAGCACCTACAAAACCACATTAGAAAGGTAAGTCTATACTATATTTTATTTTTATTATTATTTATATTGTGTACTTATATAATAGTATAAAGCTAAAAAAAATGTTTGTTTGTTTGCTTGAACGCCATAATCTCAGGAACTACTGAACCGATTTCAAAAATCTTTCAGTGTTAGTATAGCTCATTTGTCGACGAAGGTAAAACGGTCCATTTCAGCATCATGACACCCCAACTGAAATTAATACTGTCTGATATCTATCAAAAACTCCTATCGCTTATCGCTTGCTGCAAGCTCCAGCTTGTTCAAGTGCTTGGTATTAGCTGTCGATATGGGCATTAAATAGATTTATCGCGGGTCGATCGTAAGCCCGCCTTAAGCTCTTAAGGGCAAGCCAAGCTCTTTATAGACGATGTAATTTGTACCCGATGCCGCCTGATTTTCGCGACATTACTTGAAAAAAAAAATGAAAAAAACATTTGTTTTTAAAACTAAATTACTTAATTAACAGCTATAACTAAGAGAAATAACACACCACATTAATTGTACAACCATTACTAATAGTAACAATAATAAAAGGGAATTCATGTTAAAGTTGTAAGTGTAAATTTCAGTGTGCTGAACTTATTTGAAACTGAAGCTAAACCTGCCCCTCTTCTTAAGGTTGCCTGTCCATTATAGCGGAGAGAGGCAGTGGAACGGAGGAGAGAAACGAAACGGAGAAAATTTCATAAAATCTCCACGCCACGTGAGTTACTAACATTTTAACTTACATGATTGGTTAATTTTTCTCTGTTTCTCCGCTCCGCTAACTCGCTCCAAGCAAATAGACAGGCACCCCTATAACCCTTTTTTAGTCCGGAAATCATCAAATGACTCCTCCTGCTCTTGGAGTAACGGAAGGGAGTGTCAGACAACTAACTAAAACCCGTCCGTGTTCCTCCAAACGCCCTTTGCTTTCCAGGGCTCCGAAATCTCTTTTGAACAATTCCGCAACCCTGGCAGGCATTGGCCCTAGCGGGCCCGTCAACCCTAATACCCCTAATATCGTTCTATACCATAACTATTTACGAGTCTACCCTTTAAGGTCATACCAATGTAGATCAATAAATAATACATAAAACCCCTGTCAGGAACATTTCGTCCTATTAATAAAATGACAGTTTTATTGCCCAATACAGTATAATTACTGATTCTGTCGAGTTGAGGACTTGACTTTGTACCTACGGATGTAATGGTCAATTAAAACGTGTTTGAATGACTAAAGTGCTCGTATAACAGGTGATTGTGAAGGTTTCATTGTTTATTAAATTTTGAAAGGCGTCCTTCCCTTCCTATCCGAAGATTGCTTTAGATTACGATTGGTGCAAAGTGTTTCAGTTTATTTGCGTACTAGCCAGCTAAGGTTTTGGAATTTGTTCGAAAGATTCACAACGGCCCTGGAACGCAAAGAGCGCTACGAGGAAAACCGTTGAGTTTTAGTCAGTAAGAGTCTGACAGTCCATTCTGTTCAGCCCAGACCGGAGGAATCACTACATTTCTTGCGTACTTCTCGTTGATGTATGTAAGATCAATGAGATCTATCTTGCTTTGGTTCCCGGGTCAAGTCAAGTGTTATTGAGTTTTTCCTTCTAGAAAATTCTAGTAACTGCTTGAACTTTTGGCCAATTTATGGCTGCTGGTCCATGTAAAATACTACTCAGCTGCATACGTTTCTACTGGACAACCTCGCTCCCTATCACCAACATAACTAACTACAACTACATGTCTGCCAAAATCTTTGTGGCGTGATAATCTGGTATGTTGGTGATGATAATACGAACGAAGGGTTCCGTATTATAAACCAAAAAAAAAACACGTTTCTTGTACGGGTTAATTAATATTTTATTTTTATTTGATCCATATTAATTATTTGTTTGATACAAATAATTAATATGGATCAAGTGGTTATAAAATTACACACTCTGTGTAGCAGTATAATTGGTAGTAGTCTTAGTTCTTGAGATAAAGCCTGCTGACAGATAGACGGATGAACGAACGGACGTACGGAAAGACAGACTGACGGACTGTCGGGCTGATTTTCTGACGGAACGACGAACTGACGGCCCGACTGACTGACGGACGGATGAACGGACGGAAGGACAGCGGAGGCTTAGTAATCGGGTTCCATTGCTTAACCTTCGGGTACAGAACCCTAAAAGTTACCAACGCAAGCGGACGTAAGAAAATATATACTTAGATGATTTTGTATCACACACCTTTTTTTTACGGGGGTAAATCCTCATGGATGTCCTCCACCCTCGGGCGGGTGGAGGGGTCTGTCGGTCCTCGGTTCAGCAGGGGGCAAACTAAGCCAGCTATCTCAACACAATTAACTTGAACATACATTAATTGATAGCCATAAACCAACAATGTTAAACTTAGCTTAGTCAAAGAAACTAGCTAACTTCCATAGGTGCAACTTATGGATAGGAAGTTTCTCCATACTCCACATGTTAAGGTTGTGTTCCATAGCAACTAGCGAAACTATGTTCCCAAGCTTAGCTTAGCCGTTTGAGCTACACTCGGGTAGTTAGTCTCACTTTGTATCAGGATGGCGGGACGTAATTCTTGCTTAAATGACTGACTGATGATGGCGCGTATGTTAACCCTTAATTTGGCAAGAGGAAAAATTTAAAAAACTTTTGTTTCTTTTCACATTTTCGGCTTCACTAGGAGTTGTTAGGACATGAAAAAATAATTTAAAAAATCTGGTATTACCTCATTTCCTGAAAATGCATGTCCAGTATACTGGACCTTGCCAGGTTTGCCATAAAGTTGTCGATAATTTTGATGTACTGTATAATACACATTGCCGAATTATTACTTTCTAGGACTTATTTCTATTTTGTGCAAGTGATAAAATAAAATATAATAAAACGCAAAAACAATGACATGTTTTGTATTGTATTACAAAATCTTTATTTTTTATGAATATAATGAGGAACATTTTACTTATTCTAAGTGAGATCAACAATATAATCAGTCTGAATGAGAAGATACGTAACAATTATTGTCCTGAATTTCAGATAAAATTAAACAACTGTACCTAATATAATCAATCAACATACTTAGAAACTTTCACTTACTATGATAATCATAAAAACAATTTCTTTTACGTACTAAACACAGCCTTTGGTTGCACTTTACACAATAAACATCAGTCTTATTTTTGATACATAAGTTGCAGCGAAAGCAGGAAGTCATACAATTCCCGACATGCCTGCTCGGACAAAGTTTTTGAAACTCCATTTATTGGGTTTCATGGGATCGTACTGTCTCCTGTTACCCGCCTTTTTGCCTTTATACGGTATGGTCATCTCGTCAATACTATATCTCATTTCCTCTTCGGTGGCCAAGCAGTTTTTCCTCACCTTCTCTACAAGAGGTCTTACTTTGAAGTAGCGATCTGAATCTCGACAAGAGTTATCAGCAAAATGGATGTACCTGCGTATGGTTTCAAATTTTTTCAGTGACATGATTTCAGCAATAGCTGGGTAGCGCTATTCTTTTGACCAATAATCTACATGATGGCAAATTTACAACACCCATTAGTTACAAAATGGCAATAAAATCTTTCATTTCGTCCTCAGAGATATTGAAGGATCGGCCGGTAACTTGAACTGCATAAAGGTTGGTATTAGGTACTATAAGTATCTTGTAAAATATCCAAAGAAAAGTATTTCCAAAAATAATCTATAGGCGTGAAATCGGCATGTAAGTTAGTTTTAAATTCACAATAAGTTATTTCGGCATTGTGCAGGAATGTGCCTTTTTTCCATTTGTAGTTTGTGTGTTTACGTTTCTTGAGCCTGAGATTATGAACACGAGAGTGGGTGTTGACATAGCGCCTTCTCTTAGACCTGGTATTCATGGCATTGGGTCTATCGGTGATATATCTTGAACAGACGGTATAGACTGAATGGACGACAAAGTTGGAATATTATCAAAATTTACCTGACTGGTCAACACTTGGTTGATAATTGGTGTAAGAGGCACTGCTAGTTCTTGATCTTTTGGCTCACTATTGGGTATCTCATCACCAGAACTATAATTCCTATCTTCATCGTCTTCGGAAGGAAATATTCTGGTTTTCTAATGACGACGGTATAGATGGTGCTTCAGAGGACAACTCGTCACTGTCTTGGCGACATATTGTGTTACCTCTTCATCCGAACTTGTTTGATTTTCTACGTCTGATGAAGCGTTAATTGGCGGTACTAGAGCAAATAACTTTGATGCACGTGATGTTTGTTTGAAGACCTGCAAATAAGTTACTTTTCTAACTAACTGGCAGTGTCCAATATACTACACATCCCAAAATCGCACTAAAACAGCACCTAATTGGCAATGGGAAATATACTGGACATGCTAATTTCATAGAAAATTACGATAAATCCATAACAGCTATTATAATTTCAGTTTGTGTACACATATATATAGGTTTTATAAAATATATTGAGAAAAGATGAGTAATCATTGCAAAGTAAAATAACAAATAAATCGGGACTTACCGAGAGCGGTCGCGGCACGTGCTACCTTCCAAACATTTCGGCGGCGACTAACCAGCAATGCGCACGCGCACCTTACGCGTAATTTTATACACATTATATTACTTTGCAAATAAACTAATGGAATTGAAATGAATAAAATATAGTTTTAAAAAATGATTGTATATTTTTTTTAAGTTGATGTTCAGTATATTGCACGTTATCAAATTAAGGGTTAAATCGATCGGTTTTCTTCCTCTCTCCTCTTCGCGTCGTATTCTTCATAACTAAGGGTCGTGAATCCTCCGATGAGCGGTCAAATTCAGTTCTTCAAATCTCTCAAAATGAATGGTGCTGATCAACGCGTCACGTTTGTGAACGGCGCCGTCAGTTGAGACTGGTCATCTCTTAAATACCAGTGCTTTTTTTAATCTTCTCATTATTAAGGATTATTTCTTTTTATTTTCTCACGTAAAAATTAACAACATAGAAGCAAGAAGTTTAAGTGTGTCCATTTGAGCATAAGGAGGCAGCCGAGCGGAGAAACGGAGAAATATTAACTAATCATGTCAGTCAAAATGTCAATGACTCACGTGGTACGGAGAAATTACGCAAATGCTTTGGTTAAAATTTCTCCGTTTCTCCGCCTCCCCGGTGTAATATACCTTATGATACGAGTTTTTGTCTAAAAGTATGTCTAAGAGCGGATTTCACCAATGAAATTGATCGTGATCAAGCTGCGTTCAAGAGTTGTCAGTCTCAATATTCCATAGAAAATTATGACACTGACAGCTCTTAAACGTGGTTCATATTATTATGTTGATCGCATTAAGTTTCAGATTGATGAAAACCACCCTATGTGTTTATATTTTTGTTGTGTACATATTTGCCGATGCTTTTCATCACTATAAGCAAATAGACAGATTCATTTCTGACTTAAAAACCACACTTATTAAAATTAACTTAGAAATGAACTGGCGTTTTGACAGCTTTGGCATAGAATATGTCAAACAGCCACATTTATTCGGCAGTTAAAAATGATCTGACTTTTGATGTATAAATGATTTGACATCTTCTATTACATATAATAAAACAGTAAATCTTGAGCTTGTATGTTTACGATTGGCGCGAAAACTACTGAACAGATTTTGTTCAAATTTTGCACAAATAATCCTTTATTCTATTATCTTAATCCTAGGTTCCTCGTTGTTCCAGTTCCTCTATGTTAGAGGATTCCGGGTGAAACTCGCTTCCATCTTCGGCCTAATCATCACTTTCCATCAGGTGAGATTTGGGCCAAGAGTTTCCCCGTTTTGAATAAAAAAAAAAAATTTGGTATAGTCAACATATAGGCTATATATTATCACGCTATATGCTATGGAGGACGAGCAATAATCAAAAATGTGTATTTTGAACGAGAAAGTGCACATGGTTCGAACCCCGCAAACAGATATTATTTTTGTATTTATTTTATCTTAGAACTGTATTTTTATGCCTAAATAATAATAAAATGGGGGTCTACGTACTTAAAATAACATTTAAATTTTTATGCGATGTTTTTCCTAACAGTTTAGCGAGGAATAAAAAAAAAACACAACATATTATAAAATCATGAAGCGTGTTAAGGACAGCTATTTCACCGTTAAAACTAATCAGCACGTAGCAGGGCGGTTGTACGTCAGGTCTTGTGTTTGACGTGACGAAGGTTCGAATCTTGCCGTATGGATTTTTTTTTTGTTCATTTTTAATTCATATTTTGTTGTAAAGTAACCACAAAGAATTTTGTAATTATATAATGATATTAAATTTCTTCAATGTTGTTATATCTGTACAAACAATATTAAAATGAAAAATATTGACTTGAAAAGGACTACCCAGAGTGATTGAATATCAATCTGTCTGGGTAGCGGTTTTCCAGCAAAATTGAGGTCGGCTGCCAGCGTTAATGGATGCAGCTGAATACCAGTTTTTTACATGGAGTGAATTCCTATCTGAACTTCACACGACGACGAGACGAGCAATAATCAAAAATGTGTGATTTGAACGAGAAAGTGCACATGGGTCGAACCCTGCAAACAGATATTATTTAAGTATATTTATTTAAGTATATTTATTTATGTATTTCAAAAAAGTATGGTACAGTCTGCAGTTACAAGAGATAAGTTAGCTAATTTATAAGATAATACAAATGTGACTCCTGGCGTCCTAGCTAGGTTACATAGTAACCTGTATTAAGGTTCGCCAGCCCAAGTTCCCATGATAGGATTTGAAGATTACAAAGAAACTGCCAATGAGAGTGATGTTATTATACAAATTAAAGATTAAAAATTTAATTAAAAATTGAAATTAAAAGTGTGAAGTGTAAGTGTGTTTGTTTGGCGTATGTGTGTAGTGTGTATGTAGTGTGTGTGCTGTGTGGAAATCAGCTGAGTTATGATACGGAGTGTAGCTGAAAATCGCTAACATAGTGAAGTAAGCAGAAGTTCAGTGTCATCGTAGTTTTTATTGATTAGAAAGAGTGTTATCTGCTTTTTACACATGTCATTAGAAGATTGATGTATGGGGATGGTTTTGTTTAATCTGTTGTAGAAAAAAGGACCTAGGTAGTAAAAGAAACGCTTAGTAAAGGCAAAGCGTGTGAATGGTACTTTGCAAATTTCGTATTTTCGCCTGGTAGAAGATAGTGTTTGTATAAAAGGAGTTTTGGGGTGTTGTTGTAGTACAGTGTTAAGGATGAATAATTGACGAATGGTGAGGACTTTGCATTTTGCATTATATTGCCAAAATAATAATAAAATCGATTTTTGCGCACTAAAAATAACATTTTAGTTAAAAAATTTTATTTTTCCAAACAGCACAGCGAGGGATTGTTATAAGAAGCCACAACATGTTACAAAATTTCACATACTTATAGATCTAACCTCAGCCATTATTACCATCACGCTATACCTTTGGGGGGGTAAGCAGTGAAAAGCCATGACATAAATATGAAAGACTATTTTAATCAATTTCCCAACAGCGGTCATAGCCCGTCGGGTATAAGACTGCCTTTCGAATGACATGGAGTGGGTTCGTAATTATTTTTGGATTTTATTTAACTAAAGCATTTCCTTACTTTTCTCATTCTTCTTAATATTTTCAAATATTTATAACATGTTATTGTTTTATTTTGTGTAGTTTAGTATGATATTATACCAAATTCTTAAAAGTATTATTTTATTTAATTGCATTAAATTGTGAAGTTTTCAGATTTTTAAGTTATACGTAAACGGAAAATACCCTATAAAGTTTGATTACCTCGAGAGTGTCGAAATGTACATTTTATGTGGCGTAGACGGCCGTATCTTTATTTTATGTTAACTTTATAGTTTTATTTTTTCACAGCTTTAAGGAACTGTAGTTCTGAGTATATTATTTCAACTCAGTACCTCCTACCGTTCCCGAGATAAAGAGTCTTGATAGACAGACGGACGGGCCGTCAACAAAGTGATCCAACATTATATTCCATAGATGGCGTTATACATTTGATCTCACTTTTATATCGTGGATTTTGTTCCAAAGAGTCACCGCGGCCCTGGAACACAAAGGGCATTAGAAGGAACACGGATGCGTTTCAGTCAATAAGAGTCTGACACACTCTCCTGCTTTGCCCAGAGCGGGAGGAGTCATTTGATGATTTCCCATTCTTTAATTAAAAGGGGTAACGTCATAACCACCACGATTAGATGGCAAAATCCAATGGTAGAGGAGTCGAAAGTGTCGCTTCGCTGTATATAGGTTTTAAAAATATATAATTGTTTCGATTTGCGTTCTTCGAAATAAATAAAAAAATCAACTTGATTCATAAAGATTGGCGTGAGTTTCAAGAGCATGGTTAAGTAATTTTAGATGATAGCATGTGCTGACTTGTTGCTTCACAGCCTGGATCCATTTCTTCTGTGTACGAGGAAGCAACAGCCATCAATATGCAGAATATTAAATGTTTTCAGATTATTTTTTATGATTTCTATTTAGAAATTTCAAAACTTTGCAAAGGCACACGGCTGAAATTCACATATATCAAACAAATTGTTTAATTTTAAAACTGTTCAATTCCCGGTGAGCCTATGAAACATCATGACCAGCCCAGGGCCAGAAATTATCCATTGCGGGCTTCACTCTCCAGTAGAACAAGGAGAACTATAGATCCCTAGGCATTTTTTTTTTGTCATTTTAAAGAATGTTGCCCCACACTAGGAATTTCTCCTGTATCGTGGGTGCGTTGACAAACCTAAAAAGTCACAAACACAAACAGCCAGACTCGGAACAACTATCTGTAGAATAGAATAGGTACTGTCTGTAGGTCATACAAATATTAGTTCCGTGCGGGAATCGAACTCACGACACGCGACGCAGCAGCCAGTCGCTCAACCACTGCGCCAGTCGTGTCGTTCATTGATGACACAGACTAACTTGTAAAGATAGGTTTAGAGGTGGTGGAGCTTTTTTTTTAAGGGTGGTATATCGTCAAGTGACTCTTTCGAACAAATCCGCAACCCCGGCACTGACCTAGGAGGTAGGGCCCGATAGCCCCATCTGTTTTGATGAACACTCCTCGAGGCACGCGTGGAATATAGCGCACAGCTTGACATAGCTATTTTAGACTGCCTGCAATCTATAGCCGAATTCACGTACGAAACTCAGAATACAGGTCCAGTTTTACCACCTTTGGGCACGCCACAATCGCAGCGGTAAGTCCCGAGATAACTATTTCGGATTCAGCGGGAGGACACGACCGGGTGTCAACACTTTGAGGATCACCTGGATGATACGGTAGAACATATGGTTGATGTCTGCCCTTCATGGGCGGAGCACCGCCGCATCCTCATCGAGGCGATAAACGGCGGCGACCTCTCGCGACCGACCCTGATTCAATCTATGGACCGGAGCGAGGATGCATGGGAAGCGGTCACCTCATTTTACGAAGCAGTAATGCTAGCGAAGGAGGAGGTCGAAAGCGTGAGAGAGAGGGAAATCTCATGCCCCAGCCGCCGCAACAGAAGAAGACGCCCTGGGCGACCGCAACGCGATTCCCTGCCACCGTAGGCGCGGGCCTGCGTACGGCGAGCGTTGGGTGGCACGCAGTCCGATCAAAACCAGGCTCGGATCAACGGCGCGTTGTGGTCCATGCGCGCCTCTAAGAGATACCAGTATTGTAGACGGGGCCCACTAGAGCCAGTGCCTGCCAGGTTTGCGGAATTTGTTCGAATAGTCACCGCGGACCTGGAACGCATAGGGCACTAAGAGGAATACGGATGGGTTTTAGTCAGCCAGAATCTGACACTCCGTTATGCTTCGCCCAAAGCGGAAGAAGTCATTTGATGATTTCCAATCCATAAAAAAGACTGGCTAACTTAGCCAGGACACCTGCGCACAACGGACAGAGTAGGAGTCTAACATGGTGAGGATACCGGAGTCTGTATAGTAGTATAGAAGTGTCGGTGTAGTATCTGTTGCAAGGGTAGATTGCTGTTCCGGTTGGTGTCTTCCCATGGCCAACCCAAGTTTCTCATTACGAAAAATTATTAGGGCTGGTGGAACAGAAGAGGTGAAACCGCCAGTGCCTTGCATAACCTCCTTCCAAGTTCCAAATGCTAAGAGGAGTCAAGCAATGCTAGATATTGACTGTTCGTATATCTTAGAGATCTAACCTAACGACATTTTACTTTCCGACATACACGCGAACGAAGTCGCGGGCAACAGCTAGTTGTATAATAAAGACGGCGAGATCATCCACTTCGACCCACGCTTTTGCAAGTCTCAAACACGTAGCTTGTAAACAAATTAACTGTTAGCTAGCGTAGCTTTGCAGTGGATAATAGAATAGAATAGAATAGAATAGAATACTCTTTATTATGTACACCATATAAGTTACAGAAAAAATAAATAATCAACTTTACCATACCGTGACCCATTTACACTACGGGCCAGGAATACCAACGATGCACTTAGTGCATGCCGTATCAAACACTGTTCAAACAAACTTTACCTACACTGCACAGGTGTGTTTACACAGGGATAGACGTCAGGAAAGTATTTAATTAGCCTGTGATATAGCTAAGCAATGATCGTCTTGTTTGGGACAAGGTTTAGCAACATACTTTTTGTGGGGTAAATTTGGTTGTTTATATTCAGAATTATGTTTGTAGGAGGTTATATCTCACCCGGAGGACACGGTGGAGCATATGGTGGAGGTTTGCCCTGCTTGGGCGGAGCACTGCCATGTCCTCATCGAGGCGATTGGCAGCGGCAACCTCTCACGTCTGGCCCTGGTTAAATCCATGGTCCGGAAACCGGCAAAGAGGTATGGGAAGCGGTCACCTCTTTCTGCGAAGCAGTAATGCTAGCGAAAGAGGAGGCCGAACGCGTGAGAGAGAGGGAAACCTCACGCCCTAGCCGCCGCAACAAAAGAAGACGCCCCGGGCGTCGGGAGTCGCAGGGCGATTCCCGGCCACCGTAGGCGCGGGCCTGCGGATCGCGAGCATTGGGTAGCTCGCCATTCAATCAGAACTAGGCCCGATTCCACGGCACGCGTTGTGTTCAGCGCGCGCCTCAAAGAGATGTCAGCATAGTAGACGGTTTTAATCAGTGAGAGTCTGACACTCCCTTCTGCTTCGCCCAAAGTGAAAGGAGTCATTTGATAATTTACCATCCATAAAAAATGCATCTTCTCACTGAGGACCTTAGAGACCATGCTGACAAGGACCGGGAGCGGAGGACACTGTCGGTGCGAGCCAACATGATAGCCCGCAGTTTTTTGCGTTGTGCTACTGGTCACGCTTTTTAGAGCGTTCTACACATCCCTGTGTTTGCGGCTATAGTGTATACACATATGTATCCACATACGTTTTATTGTATTGTATATAAATTATGTTTTATTGTATTTCCAAATAATTAGTCGTATATGTTGCTCGATTATGAATAAATAATAATAATAATTAAGTGTTTTTGACAGACCAAGTTGCATAGAATGTTTGGTGCTTGTGCTATAGTTATATCCTCGGAAAATGTCACGGCCAGGCAATACTTACTTCCTACCTTTTTTTTAATTATATTCACACAACAAAAATAATGGTAAACAATCTTAAATCAGTGATAACAATTTGAAATTGACAACTAGATTAAGTCGCTGCAATTAGATTTCGTAGTTCAAGTTTTGGCACTGAAATGTGGTTGACTGTACTTTTCACTTGAGATAGCTTTTTATATTTTTCTTTTTGCAAGTATGATCAAAAACTTTAACTTGAAAAATTTATCTTCTAGATAAATTTTTCAAGTTAAAGTTTTTGATTTGGTCATCCTCGGCCCATTCGTTTAACCAAATCCGAAACAATGAAGGATGGTAAAAAAAACTCGAAGACCCATTTTGATGGCAACTGAACCAACATAACAATAAAACACAAATACTTATGAAAAGTCTTAAGTCCTCTTTATTGCATTCTCGCACTTCTAACAGCCTCTTCCCTACGTTAAGGGCAAACGGTAAAATAAATTGTCCCTATTAGCGCCTGTACTAAGTTTTTATTAACGCCATTCTGCTATAAATAGCCTGTACCTAGTTTTGTATAGCAAGATGTATATTCGCGCATTTTTTATTCCATTGTTGTTACCCAGTTAAGCACACTCGTGGCTAAATATTATCAGCCACACGGGTCGATTTTCTAGGTTAAGAGCCTCTTGCCGAGGTCGGTCTGTGTATGGGTGACTACCGAGATTTCTACGTGTCGCGGAAAGTACATTAAGCTGATGGTCCGGCTATAATTTGAAGATCAGGAGCCAGAAATAAGACATCAGTCTTACCCAGGGGAAAAAGGTAAACAACACCAAGGTAAGGTTACGTTAAGGTTAGGTTGGTAAGGTTACTGGGTTGTGGATTGTGGAATGACGAATATCGAAATACACTGAAAAGAGTCTTGAGCCCGATTTTGATGAAAATTAAACTGCATCGTTAGATTTTTGGATAAAAATCCTACTTACATGAGCGTCTTGACGTGAGCTGCCAATCCCAAGCATCAATTGGAATGGCACAGGGAAAGCTCAGTCCAGTTCTGTAGAGTTAGTCAGCGATACATTTATTCTTCATAAATACTGAAAGATGTCACGCTACTGAAATGTTTCATGAAATAACCACATCGCAAATTCCCAAAGGTACTGAAAATAATAACTAAGTCGACGCTATATTCAGCCTCTTCAGAACTTCCAACTCACAGAGAAGTATAAACACATCATAAATATCATTTATATAAGTTCATTGAACCCCGAACCTCCCCAGAAACCACCCTACTAGTAATAAAAACAAAACAAATCCTCCTTCAACGCTTCACATATAAAACACGAGTCCCTATTGACTCACACGGCTATAAAAGTTTCTTTCTGAAATGTCTAGTTTCAAATTGAATTATATGTCTCAAAGGGCCTGTCGCTTTGACGTTTTTTATTGACCTGATTCAATTCACCACTCCGACGGTGGATTGGTCCTGTTTCAGTATACGTGTTAATGTGTGTAGTTTTATGTAGGTATAGGTCTCTAGGTATTATAATTTTGTATCACGCTAGCAGCTAAATGACTAGAAATTCCAATATCCTTAGACTCACATTTGGTCCATTATTGCGGTATCTTGACTAACATAGACAGCCTACCAGCTCCACCTAGAAGCAAAGAAGCTTTACAGGCTTCGTGGTGAGTCCTCATTGTTCTGAGAATTTATGCACGTTGGGAAGCCTCGGCCCGAGGCTCATGGGGCTGGGATCCCGCCGACAAAGCAGCCTCTACAGCGTGGGATGTCTTTCCTAATACTAGTGTTTTTCAAATATTTTGGTATACTTATTCTGTCTAATTGATTCTTCAAGCTGTCACAACACTTTCCGGAGCCTATTTCATGCTTTTACGACTGGGTAAGTTAGACACTGCTGTTCGGAGGCCTGGAGTCCTGTAAAACAGGTTTTCCTAGTCTAGGCTCCAGTCTCCACAAAATCGATGTTACATACCGATTGTAAGCATGTACTATTTTTTTTTTTAATTGTTTTGTATTTCATTGTGTGTGGAGAAAATAAACTTTTATTATTATTACTGCTTCTGTAACTTCTACCAAAGTGAATTTTCATTGGCTTGAGGAAATGCCCTCGTAGGTGGTTGTTGGCATTCAGTGACGGACATCATCATCATCATGACATCATAGTATTCTGTGAGTATTTTGCAGGTTTCAAAGAGCATACCCCTTTTTCCCGGCTGTTCTAGTGTTATGACACCAAGATCTTTGATGCATAGCAGAGTAGATTAAATATGGGGCAAACTTTTTTAACTCCGTCAAGCAGAGTGATGATTCATTTCGCGTATTTCATGAGAGGTATTATGTAGGTCATATACAGCTAATAAATTCAATTACCTGGACTAAATGAATTGATCGTTTAAGCTGTATGTAAAGTGACAAACATAAAAAGAGGTTTGAATTTGATATGGACTTTGACGTCAAAGTCCATATCAGATTTCTCTTTGTAATTGTAATCTTTGAATATTCCCTATTATTGTAATGATTATTGAGTTAAGCGGAAGTCCCCTTAAACTGACTTGGAATATGGAAGAAGACTTTAAAGTGTAAAATATGCAATACTGCTTACAAATATTACTGTTTACTGATTTCGAAAGGTAAGTTACCTTGCAAACACTGACTGAACCACGATCTATTTATATCGTGCCAACAAAATATAGCCTAACTCCAGCACAAAATCCAAATTTACGAATTAGGAATTCTTCCACCGTAGCCCAGTAACAGCCAGGGGGAATTTTAAAAGCGTAATCGTTAAGAACCTTTGAATTCTTTATATTTCTCCACAACACTATTTCTGTGGGAGATTGTTAATTTAAAAATGGAGGAGGTATAAGGAAGTGCTTAGCAATTGGACTGGACGACGGGATTTTGGTGAATTAATAAGCAACAAACAGAGTAATAAATGTTGCATGTAATCTACTACGGTGACTTTGTTGGATTAGGATTCATAGAATCATAAAAACATAGGTATTAATTCGTAATTTCTAAGTTTTAGTTTCTCGCGAACTCGCCTTCTTTTTAACCGACTTCCCAAAAAGGAGGAGGTTATCAATTCGGCTGTATGTTTTTTTTTTTTATGAAAACTAATTTTGTATCTACATGAAAAACCTTTCAATGAATGCTGCCTAGCATTTCCCCAACATACGTTTTTTTTTTTTTAGGGATGGGAAATCATCCAATGACTCCTCCCGCTCTGGGTGTAGCGGGAGGGAGTGTCAGACTTCTACTGACTAAAACCCATCCATGTTCTTTCATTGCCCTTTGTGTCCCGGAGCCACGGTGTCTCTTGCGAATAATCCCGTGACTCAGCAGGCGTCGGCCCTCTCGGGCCCCTCTGTGTGCTGACTCTCTTTGAGGCGCGCGTGGAACACTAACGCGCCGTTGACACGGCCTGTCGTCACTAGACGGACGGACGGCGAGCCACCCATAGCTCGCCGTCCACAGGCCCGTCCCCAACATACGCTGGGTTCTGCTTACAGTTTAACTGAATGCAAACCCATCTCAAATAAAAAAATGCAGCTAAGTACCCGCATTTTACATGAGGCGAAGCTCGGAGAATTTTGTATATTGTATATATAATTATTTGTATGTATCGGCAAGTGCTGATTAACCCCGAAGATGAAACCGTGTGACTGATATTATTTAGCCACGATCTTTTCATTTTGATCAAAGCCTCAGTGCTCCCACTACTGGTGTCGGTCTTTACAAAAAAACCCTCATTCGCTTGAAGTCTCTTCCCAAATATGATCATTGGTCTATCGGTGTACAAGCTACGACTTTGTGTACAAGCCACGATTTTACGTACAAGCTACATTACAGTTACTCTTCTATTTGATGAACACTTCGACCAAAGGTTGTTATTAGTAGCATTAACAGAGCACGCTACTACTTACCCCTTTTTTCGAGCTTGAAAACAGCTGTCAAAATAATAAACCCCACGTTGTACACAAAAAAAGGGGATCATAGACGTAAGAAAAGTTGGAAGCCAGTGGGAAAAAAGTAATGGAAAATAATGACATATTATGAGCAGAGAGTAACTGGTAAATCCAAAGAGAGGCTTCTAATACTCCCCTTATCTGTAGGGTATCTATTAATATCATATTCAATTCATCAGTCTCACAACTACTCGATAGATATATACATAACAAAGCCCTGTAAATTGACACAAGGTACACCTCGGGGGTTGTTACTATGGCAACCGTGGCACAAGAGGATTAGTGACCACAACACGAATGCCTACCTATCTATTTGTTGAAAGATGTCACAGTATAATATGAAGGAACAGCAGGGCAGCTCTATACAAAGGGCGGAAATAGACGCACGCATACATAGACGCTTACGTACGTCGATTTCATACAAATTCCGGTCGACAGTGCCACAGTATAAACTGTGACAGTGCTCTTGCATTCGCTGTAAGTGTAGCGTGTGTATGTGTGCGTGTGATTTCGCTTTTTGTATGAAGTTCACCTTCTGTGCCTTAGATATCAATTTAACTAATTCTTTTCCTAACAATGTTGGGGCCTGCTTCTAGTCTAAACGGATGCAGCGAAATACCAGTATTTTACATGGATCGCCAACTGGTCGCCCAGACAACCCAGTAACACATTGTCAGATTTTAGTGGAGAGTAAAAACCCTTAACGACTGTTAAAGTTTTACAAATTATAATAATTATGACATAGGAGCTCGTGGCTAAAGAGTAACAGCCGCATAGGTCGATCTTCAAAGTTAAGCAACGTTTGCCAAGGTTGGTCTGTGGATGGGTGACCATCTTAAGATACCAAGTTTCCTCCGTGCCTCGAAAAGCATATTAAGCCGTTGGTCCTAGCTGTCATTTGTAGAACTTTGGCAGTCGTTACGGATGGTCAGAAGCCAGTAAATCTGACTCCAGTCTGACCAAGAAATATCGTGTAACCAAGTTAATGGGTTGTGGAGGTCTGGTATTCAGCGGAATCCGGTTTGAATAAAAGCCGACCCCATTGAAATATAGTTGGGAAATGGCTAGGCAGACAAATAACAGTCAATACCAACAGCTTAACGTGCTTCTTGAGGCACGAAGAAGTCTCGGTACGGAGAGAATGATCCATGGACCGACCACCAGCCAGGGAATTAACGGAATTGGTTCGAAAGAGAAACCGCAGCCCTGGAACGCAAAGGATATTAGGAGGAACACGGATGGGTTTTAGTCAGTACGAGTCTGACTACATCTACTCGGCCCAGAACGGATGGAGTCATTTGATGATTTCCAGTTCTTACAAAAAAAAAACCAACCGAACTAAACCGAACAATAGCAGTTACCCGTACAACTACCCTAGGTACGTGTATTTTAACTTCACCTTCTGCGCTTATCTATTTTGAGTAAAATTTGGTACCCATCGGACATCTTTTCTAGGTACTAAAAGATAGTATTGAACGAATCATTTGTGTCCCTTTGTTGCGGTTTTGGCACAATAGTTGTTCATTTTGCTGTAGCTTGTTTAAAGTTTTGTGGCTTGTTAGAGCAAATTTTTACCCCTTTCGAAAGGTAAGTTTAAAGTCGAAATAGGTATTTTATGCCCCAGAACTATGTAAGTGCTATTTGCGATTTAGACTCCCACATTTATTATTATTATTGAACAAAGTTTGACCACAATTTCACCTGATGGAAAGTGATGTAGTGGTCGCCGATGAAGCTAGTGACCTACTCAAGAAGTAACCTGATCACTATTGACTCAAAGACCCTCAAGTTGCACCTATCAGGAAACACAGGCAAGGATTTTTTTTCCTTAGCTGTCATGTGCAAACAATGAAAGTATTCCCAAAACGTTTCCAAAAATTTGAGAACCCCAATAAGTAACAGAGCGTCAATTTTTCAGCTATAAATGGATCACGGAGTTTTCCCCCAAAATTAATAAATAAATGTTAATTCCCAAACAATATAACCTCTTTTGTCGTCCTTGATACATTTTTCCATAAATCAACACCTGTACATCATGCTTTTATCTTTTACAATGGCGAGACAGCCCATGGGTCATATCGTATTCCCTGGAGTCCCATACAACAAAAACACTGTCGTAACTTTATACCTTTTAAAAATATACCTTAAATGCACAAGGTAGGGTATGGTTCGGATTGTAGCCAGTGATGTGATTGCGTGTTTTTGGTATAAAGCATTTTTTTCTGGGAGTTATATGGCTGTTATAAATACTGACCAGTAAGTTCACGATGTGCTTACAATCAAAATATAAAGCGTACAGATAAAATAAAAAAAATAACTTAGCTTTAACCGAAGTTCAGCATGATTACGCCTGCAATGCTATTTGAATTACTGACGACACATTAAGCTGAAATTACGTTACGTTATAACATAGGTAGGTACAGCTGAACTTCGGTCGGGCGTAAGTTCAGCGACAATTCGGCGGTAACGTATTCTGTAGAGATCACATTAAACGCGACCGAAGTTCGGTTCGTCTAATGCCGAAAATACCCCTTTTATAATTTCGTTCTGCACATATGTCCGTGTTTTACACAGCCATCACAAAATATGCCATCTGTCTTTCTCTCTAAACTCATAAAAAGGACAATACATTTTACTGTAGTGCATAACGAAAAAAAAAAAAATTTTTTAATAATTATTTTTTAATTAGCACTGTTTTTAATGCAGCTACAAAACTAAACTGACCAGTCCAACTGACCTACATAAATCTAGATTTGAGTGCAAATTTCCTGCCACCTGGGAACGACATAGGTAATTCCCTTTATGAAAGAACATACAGCCAATTTTTCATCCCTCGAGTGTGGGAGTAACTAAGATTTACAAGATAATAATTTTGGTGTAGGTGTGAATTTATCACCACTAGTAAGAATCTCCTCCCACCGAATAATATTGTTATCGATAAATTCAAATTTTACAGGAAAAATAAAACAGTGTTTTTTTACGATTATTGTAAAAATTATCCAACCTAAGAGAATGATTTATGTATCAAATGAAAGATATTTTTTTATAGAATCATTCTAAATAAACTTATTTATTTTTTATTTTATTAGAACCAAGTTATTAAAGAAAATATATTTTGCTGGAAACGCTAGAAAAACATTATTTTGCAAAACAAAAAAACGATATTATTCGCGTAAAAACAAAAGGACAGCGTGCAAAATAATATTATACTACAATGTTATTCGTTAAACAAAGACAACCAAACATAAATGGCAATAGATTGTAACTGGGTTTTTCGCCGATATAATACATATTATATATTAAATTATTGTTTTAATACTATTTTATTCTTCAATTGCATATTAAGTAATCTCAATTATTATAAATATATAAAACTATAGGTTTATGATAAAAGAACTATTTATTATATTAATAAAATTGAAAAACATACATAATCATTAATTTGTTTTGAAAAAAATCAACAATTTAAACTAAGATTAGATCAGAATAAACATCTCAGTAATAATTTAGTCTTCGTCATTATCATCTTCACCATCAGATTCTGAAGCTGGCTGAGGGTTTTCATTACAGCTTTGGAGCGAATTATAAAGCGAATGATAGTTTTTTTTAATGCAAAATGGGGAAACTCTTGGCCCAAATCTCACCTGATGGAAAGTGATGATTTATAGGCCGAAGATGGAAGCGAGCTTTACCCGGAATCCTCTAACACAGAGGAACTGCAGGCTATCATATCTCTAACTGCCGGAACACAACAATGCTGTTAACATTGTTGTTATGGCGACAGACTTAGACATGATGGTGGTAGCTTGCCAAGCGGACTTAGAAGTTCTACCACCAACCAAACCGCTGGGAATCGAACCCGGGACCTCTGGGTCTGAATCAGGTGGTATAACCACTAGACCACGGAGGCGGTTAATGTCACCTGTTTAGCACCACCCGGGAACCACGTGTAGAGATTCGCTGAAGGGTATACTCCTACGGACGCGGGTGACTCGGCTATGGTTGGGCTTCAGTTCTGCATAAGCTAAGTAAATCTGCTAGCAGAGCTTTGCTGACAGCAACTGGTTTAGAGTATGTTGGCTTTAGACCGGTCACTTTAACATTACCTGTTCTATTCTGTTTGCCTCTTCTTGATCTATTGATACAACTTTCCGTGTTTAACTCAAGGTGTTGATCGTTGATCATCATTTATTATACTTAAACTGAACTATGTTGGGATTGGAATTTGAGACCTTTACTTCTACGATTTTAGTCCATGCAATTTTACTGCCTTGAGTATCTGTAGTCCAGTTTTTATCAGCGATGAGGTCTTTAATATTGTAAAAATCAGTTTGTTCCATTTCTATTAAATTATATTTATCTCCAGTAACTTTGGCATTCATTATAACACCATATACTTGTTCAGGTGTATACAACACTTTATTTTTCATAGCTCGTTCAATCAAGGAATTCATACTGTCACCTTCGTTTTGACTGTGACCCGTTTAAAAAAACGGTGGGTAATAGTTTCTATATAACACAGTTCTTTAGATAAATATTGGCGCTTGGATCTTTTGCGTGTATAATGAGATTCAACTGATGGAAATAGTTCAATATGTGTCAATATATCCTTTTTTTTTTAGCTTCGGACATCCTATGAGGCCTGTTAATAGTGAGTTTGTCTATTAAGCTCTCGTCCTGCCTTATTCTCTCTAGAGCTTTTACGGTTGTGCTTGAACGTGTCTCACGATATATTGCCATTGGAGCTCATGATCTTTCAGTCTATAAAAAGTGTCAAATATCTCCTGGCGTTGTTCCGCAGAAAATGTTATGCCACAACGTTTTTTGCTTGAGCATAAAGGACCGATGGTCTTAGCAGCATATCTTTTTTTGAACGTGCACCTTCATAAGATTCACCGCTATTTTTGAGTATCTTGTTTCTGTTGTCACACTATTCTGGCTCATTAAAAACAGCTTCTCCTAGTTTTTGTTTATTACTAGAAGTTAAAACTGCTTCAGTGTTTGTATCAGCAGCCGCGTCTTGCGTAATAGTAGTCAAAGGATACTCGTGCAATTGTACCTACGGTATCTATAACATTATGCTGTATTTCTGTTTGTAAATCATTAGTGCTGGTTTCAATTATAAATTGACTCACTGGATTAAATAGCGTGATATGTGTATCATCATGATTCTCTTTATTTTCTTCTTCATAAGGTTTCATTGCTTTTTTAAGAAATAACTCTTTATTTTCTTCAAATATTTCCTCTATTTCATTACCGCGTGTATCTGACATCGACGCACAAACGATTTCCATGGGTCCAGGGCATGATTCTGGACACCCTAAACTTAGAATTTTTCGTCGGCTTTTTTCTCATTATTTTATTCATTTTTTTTAAGGGTTTTTTTACTTTAGACTGCTCATAATCGTTATTCTGACCTAACCCAATGAGATTTTTAATAAAAAAAAATATTATTTAACTACTTTCACTAAAAAGAGCAATCTGAATAAAACCACAAATAGATATCAGTTCAGCTGAGCTGATACCTACTTGTGGTACTCTTGAATTAAATGAAAAAATGAGAAAAGAACCGACGAAAAATTCCAACACTAGGGTGTCTAGAATCATGCCCTAGACCTATGGAAATCGTTTATGCGTCGATGTCAGATACACGCGGTATACTTGTCATCTCTTTTATTGTATCATTTTGTACTACGCTTTCTTTTCTTTTCATTAACTGGTTTTAAAGTTTCGTCATTTATATTTTCATCAGTTTCATTGGTATTAGAAGTAGAGGCTGTAGATGAATGTTTGGAATGAGAGGTTTGATATTGAATAAGTCGATTTTTAATTTGAGAAGGTGATGCGTATTGCTTGTGGCTCGCGGTAATAGATAATAGGTACAGCAATCGTAGATAGAGTGTAAATATCGCCTCGGTAAACTATTGCAAAAGTAATTTCTATTATTTTTCAAATAAAATGTCAACAGGAATAATATTGTTAGAATACTTTACTATAAAACGAGTTTGCTGTTCTTACTCGAATAATGTCGTTATCGTAACATATTGAAACTCTTATTTGCTGTGCTACTCGTAATCACTAGTAGCGATCTTATTCACGTAAATAAGTACAATGAATCTGTAACAGAATAATAAGGCTATGGTTATTATGAAAATACTAGTTTGTAATGTACTCATAGGAAAAAATTGAAAAAAAATTACATAGTGTAAAAGAGTATCTACATGATGAATATGAAATAAAACGCAAAGTATCGTTATATCACATTACGATATTATTCGGTGGGAGGAGCGAGATGCTCTAGGAAGATGTTTGTGAAATTAGTTTGTTGGCGCTCATCTATCAGACTGTTTAAGCAGAGGTGAGCAATTTGAGTGTTAATCTTGTCATTTGTATTCCTCGTTATTATAAAAAGGGCGAGTCAAGCACACGAAGGGTTCCGTTCCAAAAACCTTATTTTTTATAAATTTTTTCGTCATAGTAGCATTAGAAATAATCTGTGAAAATGTCAACTGTTAACCTATACGGTTCTCGAGATGACAGACGCCGAAGCTTAGTAATAGGGTTCCGTTGGTTAGGTACCCTTTGGGTCGGAACCCTGAAAAAATTTAAATTGACCTTCTGGTCTATTCTATCATCATCTCGCCGTTTAAACTTGTGTAAAATGAAAAGGAAGAGAGCTGTCAGCACATCCAATCAGATTGTAATGACTTCATCTCACGCAAATTCACAAGAAAATGTTTTAATTTAACATAATTAAAATAAAATAAAAACATTTTTACAAAAAACTACAACCGACTTCTAAAAACAAAACACTTCCAAAAAATAACTTTAATTTTGTAGTGTTTTGTTTTTGGAATCTTTTTAGTTTACACTTTTAGTAGTACCTGCGTACCCGTTCACAGCGTACCAGCGTGATGTTATGTTATGAACAATAAATAGACATACGAATTCAGCAATTCCGATTTATTTGCTATCATTTATTGAAGAGTTCCGTTGCCTACGGTTGTCCAGGAAAATACTCTTCAAAACAAGAACCATCGCTGAAAAACAATTTTTCATGGTATCCCATCATCCGATCCTAACTTATACCTTTCAGCAACATGAGATGATGATAACCAGGCACACATAACTGAATTGTGTTAGAAAGTTACAAAAGATTTTATGGCCTATAAAATTGAGGGTTTCCCTCGATTTTCATGGGATTCTATTATCAGATTCTGACTTGGTAACAAGGAGACTACTTCAGGAGTATAGGTTTTTCAATACAAAAATATTTTTAAAAATTCAGTCCACAATTAGCGGAGATATCGGTGAACATACATAAAAAAAATTATATAAACCCGAACATAGAACGTCCTCCTTTTGAAGAAGTGGTTTAAAAAGATGTATAGATTGTAAGACATGGTAATATGTACAATTATTTTACACCCTAGGCACCACTTTTACATAGCCTAGTATACCCTGGACAAACTTCTTGGGTATACTTTAGATACTTTTACACACTCGAGTAGACACTTATAATATTCATTATATTTCGGAAAAGCAAGCATAACCTTATATTCTGCATACACTTTTCTATGTAGGTCACCGCATTGCAGTTTCATCATCAGCCTATGCGGCATGCTGCATAACTATATTTTCTGTATCTATTTCTAAGTTTTTCTGCATAGCTTTCTAATTACCATTAGATTTACAATTGAAATATTGGATTAGTTAAAAACACTTTATAAATAATATACGGGCAGGCAAGAATATAATCGAATTTCGTAGTTAGAATTCAACTTTTTTTTCTCACCCGTTTTACCAGAAACCGGCTTTGCACTTTTTCAAAGTATAAACGCAAACCTTCTTCGCTAATGACTCTTTATAAAATCATAAAACATCTGTTGTGTAGAAAAAAAACCAGCACAGGCAGACAACGACTTTGATTTATATTAGGTATTTAGAAATATATATACTTAAAGATCGTACACAAGGCGGTTATTAGGTGATCGCGTTATTTTTAATTTTATTTTACTTGAAATGGGTTTGCTCTTGACTCTTGTCTAAGTGAGAGATGACAGAGACAAAGTCTACGATAGAGCGAGCTTACCCAGAAGTAGCCTATTAAATTGCACTCATGAAAAAAAAAAAGAAAAAAAAAAAGGGATGCATAAAATGGCCATTATGAGCAGCTGCATCATTCGCTTACTGGGTACAGCTGGCGAAGTTGACTTAACAAAGCTACTTGTAAATTACTTAAATTGCCAAACTTTATGTAACAGCATGTCTATGCGTACTCCAGTTCATTACAAAATAATATATCGAGAAATTGCTTTTTCTAAAGGCTTTGCTCGCGTGACAGTCAAAAATATATCACAATCATACTTTCATCATCATATCAGTTGAAAGACTGTTACATTTTAATACAGGTCATGATCTGAACGTGTGCTATTTTTTGTCCAAATCTATTATCTGATGAGGTGTTATTGATTAACTAACAAGCAGAATTTCACGTTTAGAGTATAAAGGTTGATCCACACATAGCCGGGACGCATATAGGAGATGTAAGACAGCATCATAACTCCTACCATTATCTCAATTTACTATCTGACCCGCGCAACTTCGTCTGAGCCACATTTTTCTTTACCGCTCCGCTCCTATTGGTCGTAGTGTGATGTAATAATAGTCGCGAACTCCTTAGGGTAACATAACACAACAAATACACGTATACATCAGGTTTGCTATCAACTTACTACCACCACTACTAACACTACACCCCACACTCCTGTCACCTCTCCACAGAATAACCAACAAATTGACATTTCCCAACCAATGACAATGTATCAAAGCAGCTGTGTGATGTGAACGGTATCCGCCGCTGTTCGCAATATACAAATTGTTTTGCGTGAGGCATTCGATAGTTCGGTGCTACTGCTGTTTCCATACTCCTTCTTTTGTCACCTTCTCTATGAGGGATCGTGGATATGTACGGCCGCATGGGTAGACAGACAAGATTTGCTGGGCCTTGTTTAACATAACTGACAATGCGACAAATTTAATCATCGTCAAAATTTCGCGACAGGATTTGTTTAAGAAAGCAGAGAACATATGACAATAAACGTACAAAATTGTAAAATTGACAGATTACCGGTTGTCACTTGTCAAGAGTCAGTTTTATTAAATAGGCCCCTGGAGTCGGTATGTATTCACAAATCGATCATGTCTGATTATACATTTCATACAAAAACCCCTCCGTGCCTCGGAAAGTACGTTAACCCGTTAGTCCTTGAATTCATTTGTTGATCATTGAGAAATATCACTTATCAGTTTCAACCCAATGTATGAACCTATCCACAGACTGACTTTGGAAGTTGTAGCATAACCTTAAAGATCTAATTCAGTTTTATTCCTGTACTTTTTTTTTAATTTTTGTCCTATACATTACACTCCTGTCACCACTCCACGGAATACCCATGTGAAGGTGACATTTCCCAACAAATAACAAAGTATCAAAGCAGCTGTGTGAACAGCATCCGCCACTGCTCGCAATATACAAATTGTTTTGCGTGAGGCATTCGATGGTTCGGTGCTACTGTTGTTGCCATTCTCATTTATTTGTCACTTTAGTGTAGCGGCTTTAGTAATACCAGACACACGGGTTGATCTTCAAGCTTTGCAAGTAAGGTGTGGATGTGTTATAATCCATTACATACCAATATCCTTCCATGCTTTAGTCATTGAATTCTAAATATGCAGGTCACAGGTTGTTTTCAATGATATGGATTTACAATAATATTGATTGCCGAGTTGCATTCAGCTCGGCTACGCAATTAACTAAGACTTTGGTGACAAAAGTAAGGACGAAAACGCTAGATAGGAAGATAGAGGATTAAAACGGTGTCAAAACAAAAAGAAAAGCCTCCACCGTAAAGTCAAACGTGCTCTGATTTTTTTTTTTTTTTTATGACGTCGAATGTTTCAGTACTAGTTCCCATAGTAAGGCCAGATGTGTTAGGGATTCAGTTTATAACGCGGCAGCTCTTCGAAAATATTTGTGCGAATACTTTGAAAATATCCCATCCAATCCGGCCGAGGCATTTGTGCAGTATGCACTCCCCTCCGGCGGGAATGATATTATAATTTGCGCTACCTACCTTAGGCTGCGTGTACACTGACAGGCAGTTTCTTTAGCGCCTAGACTTTAAAGAGTAGTGAAGTGAAAAAACGTTCTTCATTTTTGAATTGGCCACACTGCGTGCTTGGCTTCTTCGAGAGTCGTCTAGCATGTGTATCAGTGGAGTCAAGTTTGAAAATGTTTTACAACATTTCCTGTCTATGTTTACCCGCGTCTCGGTGAAGACATTGGTTTGAACTACGCTGTAGGCAAAGAGTGGTTTGACTCTGCTGTTATTCTGAGAAATTTGTGTGTGTAGCCTGTTAGTAGGTATCTTGTTTTGTTGCTTTCTTTGTGGTAAAACTTTTTCTTTTGTTTTGGTCACAGTAGATGCGTGGGTTATGGTTTTATGTATTTTTTTATCTTAGCTAAGTATACATCAGCAGTTATTGGTTCTTTATTACAACTTTGGCGACTTGCGATTCGGTTTTTGACTCGCTGTCCACTCTTTTTTGGCACTCGTTTTTCGCCAGTCGCTATACCGAGCTTTCGGAAATTGCTCATTGCCTATATTTAAATTATTGTGTCTCCCAAGAACACCGGCGAATGCATCTTTACCATTTATTTTGGTAACTACATCGCGTTTTGCTGACAAGCCATGTTCGGTATGAAGATTGATGTCTTAGTGATCAGTCCATGCTGCTTACAAACGCTGGATTCCAATTTCAAAGTAGTAATCTGCCAAAATTGTAACTTCAACATTTTTTTTTTGTCAACTACATCGCGTTCGGTCAACAAACTTTTGGTTTAGCGATCAGTGACTGCCATTAAAATTGCTAGTAGTAACATATTTTTTGGTATAATAATACCAGTTCTTTTTTTCTGTACTGAATAAAATCTGTATTCGCTATTTATTGGTTTATTTTTTCCGTTAGATTTATTGATAAACTACGGTGTTTGCGAATTTATATTTTGTCCGACCAATGTTTAGCGACCAGTGATAACCCCTGACCTGTGATAAACAGGGCCAGGGTGGCTAAGACTGACTCTGTTAATATCCTGGAAGGTGCAGGTGGGAAGGAGGTGAATTGTGTCTTGTGAAGGTGCTGGCACTTTGTTTAAGATGGGTGAAGAATTCCCCAGGTGGAGGGAAGCGCTCACCACGCAAAATAAATAATATTCTTCATAATATTTCTAATCTTTCATTTGATTGCAAGTCATTTACCTGCATACTCAGCAAGAAATAATGCAGTCTAATCACACACTTCCATGATAAACTCCGAGTAACGCTGACGCACGGAGTTAGCGCACTTGATTACATGATCCGACATAGATGGAACGAACACTCGCGGATTCTAATTAACGTAGCGAGTGAGTTGTAAGCCGCGCCGGGTAGGAATGGGAGCTCTCCGTCACTTAAATTTAGCGTGATTAGGTTATAGGAGTTTGTAGCTAAATAATAATAGACGCATCTGTTCGATCTTCAAAGTTAAGCAACGCTTGCTGAGGTCGGTCTGTGGATGGACCATATTTACACTGAGACGTCTCCGAGCTGGAAAGTACGGTTGTTTCGGCTATCATTTGTATATATTTGGCAATCATTACGGACTGTCAGAAGCCAGAAAATCTGACACCAAACTTGCCAAGTCTCCCACGCTACTCAGATGCTGGTATTTGTAGATCGGATCCGACATAAAAGCCGCTGGGTAGGAATAGGAGCGTAATAGTCTGGTTTTGTTACAAGTGCTTTCCATCATTTACATTTGCCTTGCTTTCGAAATAAGCTCTAAATTTAGAGTATAGTTTTAAACTTAAAAATACGAACTAAAGCTCTGCCTTGCCGGTAAGCACGACAGATAATTGCAGCCTACACTCAAAGGTGACGAGTACCGCACGGCCGGGTACCCGGGTACCCGGTTCGTGCCCCCGCATGGATCGTGCGACCCGGTTCTAATTAACGTGGAGTACCCGCGTCGAGAGCGGCCTATAGTTCTAGTGTGATTTATTTGGGTAGCAGTACCTAAATTGTGGTACGGATGCTGATGGTTACCAATCGTTCGGTTCGAAAATTACTTGTCTGGAAAAAACAGAAGTAAAAGTACTGAGAGTGATGCAAAAATGTAAAGTTCAAAAAAGACTATAACCGACTTCCAAAAATAATTAGTTTTTGGTTTCGTAACACCGACTTCCGAAATTGATGTTATTTTATACTTTGTAGTGTTTTTTTGGAAGTTAGTTATATTTTTATTTTTTTTGCAAAAAAGTTTTTATTTTTAAATTTTAAGTGATGATACTTGGACGACCCGTTCGTCTACGAAGAAATTGAAATAAGCAAAAAATTTTCTTAAAATAAAAACTACTTAGCCAATCTGAATAAAAACGGACCAAATGGCACGTATGCAAGAAAGAAAGAATTTTTTTTATTTGGGACTCGCACAATACATGTAAAGTAAAATAAGTATAAACCTATATTGCCGCATCGAACTAAAAAAGAATCGCACAAATCGGATCAGAAACCTTGGAGTAATCGGGGTACACAAACATAAAAAAATTGCCGCCGAATTTTGAACCTTCTACCTACTTGTTTGGATAACGGTTAAAATTAAACTTAAATTATAATATGGAGAAAACTAATATTATCCTACTGTGGCTATCAGGTAAAATTTGTTTTGACTAGCTTTTCTTGCGGTTTCGCTCACATTCTGTCGGTTGGAGAACTTTAGAATTTGGATCAGAATTTCTAGATATACTAGTACTATATCATGTGGAGCTCGTAGCCAAATAATAATAACAGCACATGTGTGAGTACTGTGTACCTTTAACTTAAACTTTAATTATCAGTTTTAGGTATGTTTTTGACTTGAATGTACCCTGGCGTTTAGGAGTGTCATGCTCACTCAAAAGTCTAGCTGATGGTGGCGTATGCGTTTGATCATTTGGCTCCCTTCAAAATGGTTGAGCCGAATGGTGCTAGCGTATGCGTCATGTTCGTGAACGGGCGCCGTCAGTCGGGACTGGTCATTTCTGAGCTGCCATGGTTGATTTTAATTATTTATTTGAATTGTTCCTCTTTTATTCCGGACGCTTTTATCCTGCTCGTCTTTTACATCGTTCTCACATGTATGTATAATTTCAACCCGATGTAAATAAATCTTTGTAAAAAAATATTATTTTTAAAAGAGTGTCCGTGGAGTTTCTTGCACGTTCTTCTCCATAGAGATCTACGCTTTGGAACGTGCAAATAGCTTCAATATTTTGGACCGACCGACCTTGACAATTCAAAAGTGCCTGTAAATGGTTTAATTGAAATAAATGCTTTAATTTTGAATTTTGAATAACAGCCGCACAGGTCGATCTTTAAGGTTAAGCAATGCTTGCCAAGGTTGGACTGTGGATGGGTGACCATCTTAACATACCGAGTTTCCTCCGTGCCTCGGAAAGCACGTTAAGCTGTTGGTCCCGGCTGTCATTTGGAGATCTTTGGCAGTCGTTACGGATACTATACTATTACTACACTATTACTTAGTCCCAACAGTTTTTCTTTGTTTACATTTTTTCTTTCAGTAGCCTTGTTTGTTCATAATAATAAGATCTTTCATTTTAAAAACTAAAGTATTTGTTTTGTTGATAAAACTTAAATAAACACTACCCAATATAAATAGTAACGTTTACGCATTTCAAAGTAAATCCAAAAATAGACTGCAAATAAAAACTTCTGAAAACTAGACGAAATTACGCTACATAAGGGTGAACGTATGAACCCCTAATCTTTCACCCGTGAATATTGTCTGAAGGTGAATTTACCGATTTTTTCTCATTTAATTGTTTTCTACTGTAACGTTCCAAGTGGATTTTCGTAACGACTGATATGATTTTTTGGCCTAGGTGCACCTTATTCAAAGTTAATTCTATGAAGTTCTTAAGTCTACAGGCCTGGTAGGTGTGGCACGTTTGGGGGAGTTCTATGTCCGGCAGTGGACGGACTTGACTCGAGCGGACTTTCGGCTGATATGATGATGAATTCTATGGGTACAATGACAGCGTCTTAGATATCAATGACGGCGACTAACAGACAATCTTTTATATGGCTTAGTAGGCGATTCGGCCGCTGAGTAACGTCCGGTCCGGTCGAAACAGGAATTTCATTTTTATTTAATTTTTGAGTGGTGTTTTGGACGATACTTTTATTTAAGCAAATTTTGTAACAATCAAAAACCTTAGGTAGGTAAGGTTATATTTTATTTTAGTAAAAATCAGGGAATTATTGGAAAAAGATAAGGTTTAGAACAAGTTCTTTACCATTTATAAGGTTCCGTACCCAAAGGGTAAATGGGATCCTATTACTAACACTCAGCTGTCCGTTCGTCCGTCTGTCACTAGGCTGTTTCTCATAAACCTTGACAGTTGGACAGTTGACATTTTCACAGATGATGTATTTCTATTGGCGCTATAACAGCAAATACCAAAAGAACAGAATAAAATAAATATATAAGGGGCCTCACATACATTTGTTGTATTTTTATGCCGTTTTTATCGATGACTAGCTGAGCCACGCCACTTCGTCTGCGTCACATTTTCCATTAATGCTCGGCTCCATTTAGTCGTAGCGTGATGATGGCTATCTAATACTGAAAGAATTTTTCAAATCGGACCAGCAGTTCCTGAGATTACCCCCTACATACAAACTTACAAACTTAGGTACAAACAAATGTTACCTCTTTATAATATTAGTATAGATAACCCGGACCGATTTTTTAACAATCACGTGTAAGAAAGAGACAGCAAATTTGTAATGATAGTTTTTGTTTTGTTGTGTTGTGTTAGTATGTCAATGTGCTTGCAACATGTCAAAAGTCGGAAACAAACGGACCCGTTGTATTGAATTGAATTAAAATGAATGGAATTGAATTTAGTTATGTTGAATTGAGTGAAATTACATTGAATTGTTAGTGATTAGTTATAATTTGTAATATTGTATTTGTAAGTTGTGTCTTTATTTATTTTTAATTAAGAAATTTTTATGTTTTATTTATTTATGTTTATTTAATTTATAATTAACTAGCTGATGCCCGCGGCTTCACCCACGTGGATGTTGGTAATCGCGACCACAAATAATCATGAAATTTTGATCCCGTTCCTGCAACCCATGGGAACCCATTCCAGGGATAAAAAATACCCTATGTCTTATTCTAGGCACAAAATCTATCCCTGTACCAAATTTCAGACAGATCTGTTAATGTGTTAATAACTTTCCAATTGCCGCTTTATAGTTGCCCATTTTTAAAGTATGAAAATGGATATAGTATATATGGTATTCTTAAGAGATAGACATTTATGCTATTGTAGACCTATATAAGATATACAATTCCACCAAAAATCATCACTACATAATTATAAAAACAAAGTCCTGCGCCACGTGTACATGACTGTTCGCGATAAACTTAAAAACGACAGCACCGATTTTCATGCTGTTTCCACCAATGGATAGAGTGGTTTTCGAGGAAGGTTTCAGTATATAATTTTTCAAGTTTTTGTATACATTTTCACAATCCTGTTTCGACCGCATCGGACGAAACTCAGCGATCGATTCACCAACTAACATTTATTTTTTGTATGGAAAGAAAGAACTTCAAATAATCATAATCTCTCCTTATGGGCAGTTCTTTCAGCAAATGGTTCTGTAATCGTGCCTGGCACAACACACTCCGACACTTTTACCATCGAAAACAAAAAAAAAGCGAATGAAAGAAAATACATTTATCCCGCCAGAAATGACGCACAAAGTCACAAGACGTTTCACTTGTCCACACGCGCCTCACCATAATTCGGGTAGCCTGTGTCTCTGATACATCCTACCCGAATGACTTTATCACTAAAGATAAGAGCGCCTAGCGCGATTTTATTAACGTAGTCGATCATGTTTACGTAAACTTTGGCTTTTTTCAAATTATATGGAAAAAGGGTTTTCCGTTACTGCTACCAGACGGCGCTAATAGGGAATATGCATGCGATATTTTTATTTGCAAAATAAAATATTTATTAGCTCTAGTAAACAATCATGAAATCATTTTTTACATACCTTCATCATTTATGAAGTTTTAAAGCTTCAAAGACTACAATTAGAAAGAGTAGTCCGATACGAACTGTGACGTCAAATTACACAACGACTATACAGCTGCCATAGAAAACGGCGTTTTCGCGAGAGGGACAGATTTATTTGTTTAAAATAATTGTATCTCGTTCGTTTTTCGAGCAATTTAGATTCTAATTTCACTGTTAGTGTTATATTTTCGAATACTTTTAGATAAACTGTTCAGATCATTAATCATTTTTTCATGCATATTCCCTATTCAGTATCAAGACAAATTGACGTTTACGCTAACGCGATTGAGAATGTTAAAACTAAAGCAACAGATAGTGGTGGCGAAAACTGTTTACAGGTTGGTATATTGAAACCCATTGATTGTCATGGTAAGATATGCATTATGATAAACCTCTTTTCTATTAGAAAACCAAAATCATGATTATGCTAAATCTAGTTATCTAGCTAGGCCAACGCCTTCGATTCCATAACCCGCTCCAGTCAAGCCTTAGAATTCATGCGGCAGATAACCAGCTGATACATTGTTTTTCTCATCTAAGCCAACCACTCTAATCTCCACTTTATGTTGCCGGAAGTAAAGTTCGAATTCTCTTGTTTAGTTTTGCCTGTACCTTATCGATCTGCAAGCCTGGTAAATGAAATCCAGATGTAGCTAAGTACGTATTTGATATTGAAGTAGTATAATCTTATACAAGTGAGAGACCGACAAAAAGTGATTGACCCCATTTCGAGTGGCCTGCTTCGGTTTGTTCGTTTTGCCCCTAAGCGGGGAGGTTGGGTAACAATAAAGATAAATCTTTGGCTGTACTGTTTCCGTTCCTATTGTGCTGTTTGTGAAAGATCTATGGGTGCAGTGCAGCTTAAATCGAGTAATTTGGACTGCTTAATTCCAGTAGACATACATATTGACTTATATAAGGCTTAAAAAAATCCATCACGTAGCCAAAATTTATGCACATAAAACTAAATTACGCTGATTAAAAATAATTTCTCGAGAATTTAATTTTACCCATAAAAACACTGTTTTTTGTAGCGCGCAAACCGGCTGAGCCTAGGTTCTTGTGTGTTATATAGACGATGGCACGCGGGAGGCTTCATTTGACATTAATTGCGTTTTTGTTGGAATTATTTTTGATAAAAAAGTAAAATAAAAATACTTTGACCTTAAATATCTCCAGGAATGGTCTCGAAGAAAAACATGAGCCCAATGATGGGTAGCATCTTAGTACAGCTGTAAGTAGGGGTAATATCAGGATTTTAATACACCAGTAAGGGCCAGGTAAAAAGTGGCGAGCCAGTGATGGAAAAGCTGAAAGGAAACCGCTTGTCTTGGTATGGTCATGACTTGTGAGAGGAGGATGGATGGAGATGGGGAGGGAGGCCGAAGAAAAGAAAAGGGAGTTGGTGATTATGTGACAGCTGACAGGACAGAATTGGAGAAAAAATGCGCTGGAATAAGGGCAGGAAGATGATGAAGGGTCAAGTAAACCGCGCATTTTCATAACCACAACTTGTCCCGACTAGTTCACACGTATCAGGGTCGAGACCGGATCATGTCTGGGCCGTGGACCATCACTACGAGATCCGTCGTGTCAGACACTCAGACCTCGTGAATTCATATAAAGTTCATATAAAATATTCATCGGAAATACGTCAGTCGATTGAACAATCGGGATGCCAACGCCATCTAGTGGCATTCGACAGAGTCTATAACGTTGTGCTCGACAAAAGCTGTGCTCAGTCTATTGCTGGCAATAGAGAAGTGAACACGTCAAAAAACCGCCACGTGTTCTGAATACTTATTCAGTGCACCAACTATGTGAGAATATTGTTATTGAGACTTTGAGTGTAAATCATGATTTGATTTCAAAGCAAACGGTTTTTCTATTGCGCCATTTACCATAATACGCCAACTGTTGCTACAATGACTGATGTACCTAACCTAGAGACTTGTACCTAGATAGCATTGGTGATTTTTTCCAGGTCTTCAGAATAACGCTTTCTTGCGACAAAACTCTACTGACAACACTACATACAATATATATTTTAGTTACACTATTTGGATGCTAAGCTCGATAAGGTTTTTTGTTTTTCATTCAATCAATCAATCAAAATTATTTATTTCTCCTCACAATTATAACCTTATTCTAAGTTAGTGTTTCACACAATATTTAATGTTTGTCTAATTAGTACTGTGAGGAGCTGGTGTCTGAATTAGGCATAAAATACCTGTATTACAAATCACCAGGTTCCCACCCCACGGAAAAACAGATAGTCTTTATCATAAAATTATGTTTTATCAAAACATTGTTTTTTTTTTCATACAAAGTTTTATACTAAGGAGGTTCCAAACATAAAACTTAAATCTTAATACTTAATTAAATAATTATAATTTTGAGGGTAGAAGTAAAAACGAAGTTAAAATCAAAAAAGTTAATCAGCAATTATTTTGTTATTTTTTCTGTCATCTCTAATTTTCAACAACCGACCATACCTCCCACAGTGCGCCCGCGCGTTCCGTCATTTGTCTCTGACATTGATAAATGATACTGGAGTACTCGGCCATTGAGCTAAATTTTAACTTTACTTTTTGTACTTATTACATTTCGTTTTATTTTTACACAAACTTTTATATTAATTATTTCATTTGTATTCATATCTTAGTGGTATTTATATCTTATTTTATCTCTCATTTTTTATATTTACATATTAATATCTCTATAGTCATGTGTTCCGTATGTGTATCTGTGGCATCACGTTCAGGCCCTATCATAATACCAGCGCTGTGATATTTACTTAGAATAATAACGCATAGAAGCCGCGTCTTAGAGAACAAATCCCGAGCAAAATCGTGTGTCCACTTCATTTTCTTTGTGTGCGTGAGCCGAATGTGTCTACGTTTCTCTAACGCACACAGATATAGCTTTCAGTGATACTATTACCAAGCCGTTACCCACAAAATATGGGAAGACGCATTACTATTTTGCTATCAAGGCAAGTATTTTATGTTGTTGGGAACTTGAAAAGGTAAACATGATTTTTCATGTAATATGACTTATTTTTCGGAAGGTTTAATTCAATTTATTTCAAAATAAAAGGAAATAAATCGCATAAAGATTAAAATATTGTTCAATGCGTTTAGAATGCTTGATGGGTTATAATTATAATCAATGTTAAAACATCGGGTTTGATATGAATTAACAGTAAGAATTGTATTTTAAAATTACAAAAATGAAAAACATGAATGAAAGCAATGTGGGTATTTTTTTCCTCACAAATAGCAACACTGTGTTATGACAAGTTAGGTTATTAGAATTTTGTTTTATTAATCGATTTACGTAAAAATAGTGCATAGAATGTGAGTACTTATTTGTGAAATGTTATTTTATCTCTTTTTTTTTGTTTTCCTGATGTGCTATAACATCCTTTCACGCAACAAACTGTCATTTTCAATTATTTACTTGCGAGCTGTGTTCGACGGAACGTGACCTTGAGTACTGACGGCTAAGTTTGACGGATTGATGGATTAGGCTAAGTTTTAGTTGCCTCACTTTTTGCACTCGTACTAGGTTTCTATGCGTTATTATTCTAAGGATATTTATTTATTTTAATGTCACAGCATACGCTGAGACCGGGGCCTTTTTTGGCCTCGCATAGATTAAATACTTATTAGTATTTCAGGATGTAGCTGTGTCAACTTATTTTTTGTAACAGTTAGTTTTATTTATTTTGCTTTTATGTGTATTTTGCGAGTCCCTTTCTCTTTCTTTTTTTTTTCGTTTTACCATCTCCGACATGTATTACAAACGTACGGATAGTTTTTCGAGCTCCAGACTGACCACCGGCTCTGGGTTTAATTTGCACTCTTGTGAACCGTAGCGGGTCGCGCTACTCAAATAGTTTGCCATCAAAGTTCATTCCATCGTCTTTGCATCAAAATACCTTTTCCGTTCTTCATCAACTCAAACTTCATAGTTCCCTTTGATGAAGTATCTTGTTTCTTTTTGCTTGATCCTCTTAAGAACTCGACTTATTTAAGTTTATACTTGGCCAGTTATAAAGTTATGATCTAGTTTTTCTTTACCGACGCCTTGATTGCCTTCAATGGGGGTTCCTGGTTTGACTCCCTTAGGTAGGTTGGTTCGGAAAATTTGTTTTTGTTTGAAGGAGTTTTTAGTTCTGATGGGAGTGTTAACTGTTATTCTTTGGAGCTAGTCCATTTCATATTCTGAATTGAAACTCGAACGTATATCCTATTCATCAATCATAATATATACATTTCTTCTTTCACTGAGAGAGTGAGTAACTGACAGTTAAGAGCGTGTATTCCGTCCACTAGCGCCGCCAATCGTTTTTTATTATTTGTGGTAAATTTAAGACACGTAGATAAAAAACCGCTCTGTAGTGCACTGAAGAAATGTATTTATTATGTTTTGAGAGTTATGTTTTGTACTTTAGAACATAAATAGTTGCCAAAGTCGATATTTTTGCTAAAAGTGGCCACTTTTAGCAATAATTGCAGTTTTGGCTATTTAGCCATGAGTTATGTATTAAAAATAGCTGTCAAAAAATAATAGATACATTTCTTCAGTGCACTACAGAGTGGTTTTTTATCTACGTGTCTTAAATTTATCACAGTTAATAAAAAACGATTGGCGGCGCTAGTGGACGGAATACACACTCTTAACACACAGTCGAAACTACTGGTCGCAGAAAGCTGAAATTTGGCATGTAGGTTTTTTGGGGAATGTAGGAGAGCACTAAATGCAGAATTTTCCAAAATTCCTACGGGAACGGGAAAAAACTAGTAGTAATAAAAAGTAACTCTGTCTGTTACACTTTCACGCCTAAATTGCTGAACTTGGTTTTTTTAAACAAATTAATAAAATTTGGTACAAAAATTGGTAAGACCTTGGAAAGAACTCGAATGGGTTTGAATAGGGGTTGATTTTTAGCACTTGATATAGATAAAAGATAATTTTAAAAAAATTCTAGCGTTTTTTCAAATTATAGTATCGTAAAATAACTATACCTTCTATGATTTAAAGACCCTTTTTAATATTGACAGTATCGCGTTTAACTACAATCTCACCTCATTGAAAGCGATGATTTGTTTGTTGACGTTGGAGAATGCTTGCATAGGAGTAGTATCCTTTTCGAACCCTAGGTTGCAGCTGTCAGAAAATACAGATTCCGATAGGGAATTCCACTCATTAGCCGAACGGTCGATGAAAGTATGCCCAAGACGTTTTGTGCATATCTGGGTGGGTGAATTAATTTATCGAACCGATATATTAAGAGCCCAATCCATTCTAACATCAACACATGTCGCTCTCAATCATGTGCTTTTACAGCTATTTAAATATTATAACAGCACCGTAATGCGTGCTAATGTACACTATTCAATTATTAAACGTATCTAAATAAGCATCAATATACATAATGATAATGTTCATAATAATCTACTCGTATAATACTAAGGTACTTGCAGGAGATGAATCCTTGATCACAAAGCTACAATATTATCTATTGATATTTCAGTCTTAATTGGTGGGGTAAGTGTATTTTTTATATTAAAACCAGTTTCATCTGCAGTAAACAAATGTAAGACTTCTTTAATTGAAATACATATCTCAACACCTTTCTAGCCTTATACTCTTAACCAGCTGTTACCAATCTACTAAAGAAAAAAAAATCTCCATTATTTCTTTTTTACTTTGACCACTATCTCACTTGCTGGTAAGCGATGATGCTGTGGAAGATAAAGCAGGCTTGCCTAAAAACTGGAGTTCTTTTCACCATTTTTACCGATTCTCAGTCTTTACTGAAACGAAGTTTACCATCATTCACATAAAGAAATGGGGGAAAATTACACAATAAGAGTAACATAACTCTTCATAACCATCATTCCATATTACCCCACAAACAAGTGATATAATATCTCATACAATGTTGTCAGTTCCCATCAATGACTCACAAAACCTATTCATACTTGAGCTATGTAAAATGCAACCTCCTCCCCCCAGTTAAACGGGTTAACGGGGTAAGGGAGGATGGTCTTAAAACCTCTTAACGTCTTCGCGGTGGGTGAATAAATAAAATTCTTGCTGCTTAGTTACTCATACATAATGCTGTGGAGCTTGGCTGACTTGCTAGCAAAGCGATTCTAAACATATTATCGTTTTATCAGAAAAATAAACTAAAATTTTTATTTGCGCCACACATCGGTGCTCGCCATCATCATTTTATCAGCCGAAAAACATCCATAATCTGCCGAGCCTTTTCCCAACTATATTGTGGCAGGCTTCCAGTCAAACCGTATTCAGCTGAATACCAGTATTTTATGTGGAGCGGCTGCCTACTAGACCCCACAACCTATTAATTAGGTAACACGGTATTCCTTGGCAAGACTGGTGTAAAAAGAGTTTAAATAATCGTTTGCGTGAGTTGGCAAATCCAATAAATATATCCTTTTTTTTTACAATAACATATACGCAGTTATCTGTTTTTGCCAGCTCACGCAAACGATTATTTAAACTCTATTTAGGTAAAAATTAAAAACCAATACTTCCCAACTATATTTGGATCTGTTACCACTTAAATCGAAGCTTCTAAATGAAGCGACTGCCAATCCAAAACTGAGAAAAAAAAACGAATTTGTAAGTTAAAAAATGTGCACCTATACTAAATCTCAAGATTCAGAAATAAGCCAAATCAAATCGTCAATCAGTATCTGTCTGGTGTTTCCACCGTAAATAACTTTACATACATACCTAGATACTCTTCAGTGTTGCTCCATAATCCCGCTCGTATGTCACAAGCCCAAAGGAGTTCCCGCGATTTTATAACGTGTCTCTGAAGGCCTATACATCGCGGTGCCGACTCGAAGACATCTTTATAGGCTCTACCAACGAAGATATTTCGCACAGTGCGCTACTCTGTGGGGTAAACGAATTTTTGATCAACACAACGTTGAAGAATAAAAAGAATGTTAACAAGAATGTTTGTTTCGGGCCAAATATCTACACTAATATTATAAAACTGAAGAGTTTGTAAGTTTGTTTGGTTGAACGCGCTAATCTCAGGAATAGGGGTGAAAGTAACTGCTTTAGTCCCGGGGTCCAATTTTTCTAGGGACTATATAAGTCATTCAAACCGAGGTTAACACTGCTTTTCATAACGAATACAAGGAAAGTAAAAAAAAAAAACACGAATCTGAATGTGATGAACGCATCGTGTACCGTGTACATACAAATGAAGATCGGATTGCCGCTTTCCCAACTACTTTGTTTTTTTTTTCTGTCACCGGCCAGCTAAACATTTTCATACTTGTTTTTTTATGATTTGACGGCTGTTACTTGAAAACGATTCTCCCTAGGGCTGCAAAGTATTACTTTCAACCCGATCCTCAGGCAACTTAAGGCCTAATTTGCGAGCATGAGTAATGAAAAAACTACATTGTTATCCAGGGGTAAAGTAACTGATTTAGTCCCGAGACGGCGTTTGGCGTTCGAGCGTAGCAAGGGCGCCAATAGTTCGAGGGACTTATTAAGTCTTTCACCCGAGGTGAACACTGTGCTTTTCGTTATGAATACAAGAAACAAAAAAAAAACACGAACTTGAATATGATGAACTCATCGAGTTAATACTTTGGGGGCCGAGTCACCCGCGTCCGTAGGAGAATAATACCCTTCAGCGAAACCCTACACGTGGTTCCCGGGGGGTGCTAAACAGGTTACACTAACCGCCTCCGTGGTCTAGTGGTTATACCACCTGATTCAGACCCAGAGGTCCCGGGTTAGATTCCCAGCGGAGGCAAATTTTTTGCTCGGTTTGGTTGTTGGTAGGACTTTTTCTAAGTCCGCCTGGCAAGTTATCATGTCTAAGTCTGTCACCATAACAACCTAAGTTAACAGCATTGTTGTGTTCCGGCAGTTAGAGGTATGATAGCCAGTTCCTCTGTGTAAGATGATTCCGGGTGAAACTCGCTTCCATCTTCGGACTAATCATCACTTTCCATCAGGTGATATTTTGGGCCAAGAGTTTCCCCGTCTTGTATTAAAAAAAAAAAAAAAATTCTCTGCTATACGAAAGCATAAACAAAGCTGCCTCACTGAAGCTTTAGCATCTAAACTTATACCTAAGAACACAGTAGTCACATGAATCTGCTGGGGAGTTTGTTGGCCACTTCTTCTCCACAGCTAAAACACTAGGAAGTGGTGACGGGTGGGCGTTTTGGGGGACTGTCTTTTGTAAAACATGACATTCAAAAAGTGCTGGCCCTCAGCCTAATTTGAATAAATGACTTTTGAATTTTGAATCGCATCGTCGTCATTACATCATCATCAATTCATCATCAATTCATTCATTCATCATCTGATCATCAATTCATCAAATCCTCCAAAGTAAAGGAGCATGGGCAATTGGGGCACTCCAACGTGTGGGTCATGTCCTGATCAGGAGTTCTGCACTCACATTGTTTATTCGACAGGTCTATCAAACCCAGTATGTCATCGCTAAACATAAATAATATCTACCCAATATAAGAGTAGATTAAACAACAACAACAGCCACATGGGCGATCTTCAAGGTTAAGCAACGCTTGCCAAGGTTAGTCTGTGAATGGGTGACCATCTTAACATATCGAGTTTTCTCCGTGTCTTGAAAAGCACGTTAAGCCGTTGGTCCCGGCTGTTATTTGTAGATCGTTACGGATTTTCAGAAGCCAGTTAATCTGACTCCAGTCTTGCCAAGAAATACCGTGTTACCTTAATAGGTTGTGGAGGTCTGGTAGACAGCCGCTCGACGTAAAATATTCAGCTGAATCCAGTTTGACTGGAAGCCGATCCCAATGTAGTCGGGGAAAGGCTAGGCAGATGATGATACAAGTAGATTAAAATATTATATGGTTTCTAAAGCTTTCAATCTAAAGAGTTTGATCACAAATATCAATCATTTCAATTTTGTTCTTTGAACCGTGGTGCTTCTAATAATAAAATATTCTAGAAGAACGAGAAAAAGCAATCTTGCAGTTACCATACTCCTTTGTGAAAATAAAACCGAATTTATTTTACGAAGAAGTAGCTTTGATGAATTGATTCCATTTAAAACAATTTCGCTGACCGTAACTTTCTTTTGTCGGATTATTTTAAATATATTTCAGATAGAGATTTTTGCTGCAAAAATCCCACCTTGCATGAAGCTTTCACTAACGAACATTGCGATCAAAAACTATAATCTTAAAAGCCAAAGTCAAACTACAGTAGTACCTAAATGACGAATTTAATAAGTGGTAACCCAATATTATCTATTGAATTCAAAGTAAATATTATAGTTAGAGAAAATCTATTCAAAGAATTGGAACTATGTGTTTTATTAAGAGTAAATGCGTTCCAAATTAAGAGTGAGCGGTTTTAACGAGATAAATATTTTAACGAGGTTCCAGCTCCTTTTGTATATCAAATTAAGGACTATCATTAAAGACTGGCAAAACTGTTTAGAATTTATTTTTTATGAAAAAATATTTTTCGTAATACTATCGTCTATTTAATTTACAACTAAGATAAAATTATGTTATCAAGAATATACAATTTTTCAAAATAATGACGTGTTGTAATTTTGACTTTCGACCGGTGCAGAATTAGTTGAAGTGCCAAGTAATATGCCAAGATATTAACACTCCTCTTGCATGGTATGCATTTATACACTCACGTCAGTCTTAATCGTTTTAGCAATACAAAATTCATATTATTTTATACACTTACATACAGCATCATCATCAGCTTGACCATTCCCAAACATAATATTGGGGTCGGCTTCCAGTCAAACCACATTTAGCTGAATAACAGTGTTTTACGTGGAGCGGCTGCCTACCAGACCTCCACAACACATTAATTAGGTAACACGTACTCCTTGGCAAGACTGGTGTCAAAGGACATTGCTCATCGCCCATACATCGTGCGCCTCAGAACCAACAGAGACGTGAATTTACTATCTGTGTTTTAAATAATGCATAATTATGTTCGACAGAAACTAAATTAAAATCACGTACACTTGTTAGAATTGTAAAATGTCCAAAATGATTTCGGATTTTGAGGTTATAAAACATACCAAACAATAGAAAAATACCAAATGGACTAAGATCCCAGAGCTGCCAGACTTTTTATCTCACCAAAAAATGTATAGAGTAGTGAACACTATGTTCTTCAAACATCGAAAGCGTGATAAGTTAGGTCGCCGGCCGATTCCCTGGTATCAGGTGCCAAATACATTAGGTTCATCAAAGTGTGAACTGTCATTTCATCGACTTTCAGTGTCAATAGTGTTCGTGTCATACAGCGCTTTAATCGCTTTACTCTTTTTGTAGGTAACTAAAAATCTTACAGCGCTGAGAGTGCTTTGTTTCATTTTAAAATAATGGCGCCGGGTTATAAAACCTAAGTGAGTTACTTTTTAAAATGGTTTCGTAATTAAAAAGTGTCCGTTCTATTCTAATCAGTAAAATGTAATTTAAAAAAAAAAACTAGGAATAATGGTAAAGGTTTCGCATGTGTTGATTCATAGGCCACTTTTTACCATGTCCTTTTCAGGCTTCTGACTATCCGTAACGACTGCCAAAGACATACAAATGACAGCCGGGACCAACGGCTTAAAATGCTATTTGAGGCACGGAGAAGTCTCGGTATGTTAACATGGTTATCCTTCCACAGACCAACCTCGGCAAGCGTTGCTTAACTTGAAAGATCGACCCGTGTGGCTGTTATTATTTAGCAACGAGCTCCTCCATAAAACTTAAATAATGTATGAAAATAAATTCGTTCTTCTTAAACCCCAACAAAAATGGATTTACGGCTGGCTTGAAATAAACACCTCAGAGTTAATTTGTCAAGGAGCAGAGCCGTGGCTTTAAACATGAGCCCATAACAACTCACCTCAAAATTACTTCATTAAAACGTTTATTACTCATTTAGATGATAATATAACACCTTTTACTGAGTTAGTGGTAAGCATAAACATTGAGAAATGAACTGAGCGTTATATCCGACTATAAAATGAATACGACCCGAAAAGTCTGAGAGAGACAAAGTGCTCGCACGTTTACTTTGCCACTGTCTGTCTGTCTACATGTCTGTTTGTTACCTTTTGACGTTTTAACGACTAAAATGTATTTGGGAGAAAATTATCACGGTTAGAAGGATGGATTTTCCTTTTTATCTCCGGAGTATATTAGTATGTATCGTAAATCCTTTAGGGTAATATTCAACTTGCATGCGTTGGAAGTCGCTTAAAGAAGCTAGTTTTGTTGTAACTCTGTGTGGCCTAGATCACAAGTTTTCGATGTCACCTTCGTCACTAAAACCTAAAGAAGGATGCAGATATTGGCTATATAAAAACATTGTTCTTCTCTACAGAAAAGTAAATTTTGATACGTTGTCGCTCTGTCCATTCCTCTATTTCTTGTATAGTACGTACTAAATCTATGTAGATCCTCTAAACTGCGTTATTCAATGTTACATGTCCAAAGCTTGGCAAAGTTGTGGGGAGTAGTTTGTAATTAAAACTATTCGTCAACGGGCTGGTGGACTAAGTTATAATGTACTGCATTTTGATGTGACCTGTCTAGTTAACGCTGATACGAGCTTAACAAGTTTCCTGTTTCAACCAAATATGACTAGCGTTTTCCTAACTATGTTCGGATTTGAGTCTAACTGGATGCTGGTGAGTAGAAATCAATACATATAGTTTGCTGTTTCAATAAAATACCTCTAAATGCCCTTTGCTTTCCAGTGCCGCGGTGACTTTTCTAGAAAGACCGGAGTCAAAAGGCTTTTCCATATTGTAATCTATACTAATAATAAAGAGCTGAAGAGTTTGTTTGCTTGTTTGCTTAAACGCGCTAATCTCAGGAACTTCAAGTCTGATTTGAAAATTTTTTTCAGTGTTAGATAGCCCATTTACTGAGAGAGGCTTTATATCATCACGCTAAGATAAATAGGAGCAGAGCGTTAATAGAAAATGTAATGCAGACGAAGTTGCGTGGGTCAGCTAGTGACTGTCGTAAATGACAGATTAACTTCCTTTCCAAGGCTCGGAGGATACTCATCCACGGATAGCGTACGCCACGCCACTGCTAAAAGAAAGCCATTTTTTTTTTAGGAATTGTAATTCATCAAATTACTCTTTTCGCTCGAGGCGAATTGGAAGGGAGTGTCAAACTCTTACTCTCTAAAACCCATCCGTGTTCCTCCTAATGCCCTTTGCGGTCCAGGGCCGCGGTGACTCTTTTGAACAAATTCCGCAACCACTTGTCTAAAGTTTCAGGTATTTCTTCAAAGCACTACATACCTGAATGTGTCTCCTGCATATCTTTACAGATCAACTTTGGACCATCACTTCCTATTTCCGAGGCGCTCCAAATAAAGTTAGAACGTTGTGTTGATTTTTTTTTGCAACTAAAGAACAAAATTCTTTCATAACAAAATTATAAGTTTCTCGCTTTGTAAAAAACAGGATACCATAAACAGTTAACCTTGAAATGCACATGAAGGTCACGATAAGGAAAACTCTCCCTTCGCTGAAATCATGCAAAACTTTTTAGAAAAATCATTTGTTTTTTCCTAATAAAAGATCCATTGATTCAGTTGTTTTCAACCTCGTTTTCCTTATGGTAAGGAAGTACTACATTCACCGGTTAACCTATTGCTGTTCCCATCTTACTCGTAGGTAACTAAAAGCTTTTTGCACTTGTCCAATTATTTCTGTCAAGTGCCTAAATACCTTTGGTTCATGGTTTTATACTCAACTAGCTTTTGCCGGCGACTTTGTATGCGCATGTCCCGTCTTTCCCATTCAAAAGTCTCAAAAAAGAACTCAAAACTCAAACATTTATTTCAATTAGACCATTTTACAGGCACTTTTGAATTGTCAATGTCGGTCGGTCCAAAAAGATGAAGCTATTTGCACGTTCCAAAGCGTAGATCTCTATGGAGAAGAACGTGCAAGAAACTCCATGGACACTCTTTTAAAAATAATAAATTGTTACAAAGTTTTGTTACATCGCGTTGAAATTATACATACATGTGAGAACGATGTAAAAGACGAGCAGGCTAAAAGCGTCCAAAATAAAAAGGAACAATTCAAAGAAATAATCAAAATAAACCATGGCAGCAGAGAAATGACCAGTCCCAACCGACGGCGCCCGTTCACGAACATGACGCATGCGCCAGGCCCATTCGTTTCAACCATTTTGAATGGAACCGAATGATCATAGGCATACGCCACCATCAGCTAGGCTTTTGAGTGAACCCAACCGTCAGGGTAATTGAGTCTATACAATGCAAACACACACTTAAATATTTTGCTACTATTGATTTATATAATTAACCACAATGGATCAGTGTGTGAGTTAAATTCACTATAAAGTCATTAAAGACATCTATCTATTCCCGTAGGAATATCGAGAAATCCTCTCTTAAGGCGGGGTTGCAGTACTTTTTAAGATTGTTGAACGTCTGAAAATCTAATTAATTATGAGTTTTTTAATAAATAAAAATCATTACATAAAAATTGAACATACTCTCAAGTAAATCGTAAAGATAGAGACGCGATTTAGAATGATTGGCTCGATACTTTTTTTATCAAACATGACACTAAATTACAATTTTAAACGTGTACTGCTAAGAGATTTCATCACGAATATATATAAAAGTTATATCAATAGATAGAGCTTTTTATTTTGAAGTAAATGTTGAAACCATATTATATAATTTCTTTATCAGTTTTCGCCAAGAAGAAAAAACAATCAAAATTTAGGCATTATTTCGGTCGCCGGACAGTCGCGGTTGTTCGTCAAAACACACAGTACTGCAACCTCGCCTTAATGCTCCTGTACAGAGTGTAGGGAAGCTAAATGCCAAATTTTTGCTTTCTACAACCAGTAGTTTCGGCTGTGTGTTGTCTGTCAGACAGTCACTCACTCACTCACTCACTCAGTAACGGTAGAATATTACATAAATTGATTGATGATAATGACGGACTCCCATTCAAATTGACATCCTCTATTTCAACACCTTCAAGCCCACTTCTCGCCACAAAAGGTAAAAAAATGCAATTTTGGCCAGGAGGTTAAAAAAACATCGGAACGGGTCAATTTTCCAGATAAAAAAGAGCCCCCTTAAATATATATTTCATTCCATTTTTTAGTATTTGTTGTAAAAACGGCAACAGAAATACATCATCTGTGAAAATTTCAACTGTCTAACTATCTGGATTCATGAGATACAGCCTGGTGACAGACGGACGGACAGAAGAGTCTTAGTGATAGGATCCCTTGAGTTTTACTATTGGGTAGCTAATATGGTGAATAATAACTTAAAGTAATACAAAAAGGTAGGTAATCGGGGCGTGTTTTTGAGAAATTTTACGATTACTGTAAAAGTTGATGAAAAGAAAACAGATTCTTGCTAAAAAACCTGATTATTTTCTATTGAGGGTAGTTTATATACATTTTTTTTAATTTTATAAGAATGGCTAATTACTTCCAATCATTATGGAGTTTGTTTTATTGCAATAGATCATTTAGTTGTTAAGTTACACAGTTTCTTTTGCATTGGGGTCACTGTAGTGAACATTTTTTTTTTAAATATCTGTAAAAAGAATACTATATAGATTTTTTTTTAATACGGTGTCCGTCGATAAAAATAGGTATAGTTTCCCTCATTTTCGTATGTGCACATTATTAAGACTCACACTATATAGTGTATATCTCTCTGTCGCACTTCACAATTGCGAAAGAGAGAAATGCACTGTCACGCGGATAGAAAGTCACCATTGCGCGCATTGCCTTATAGTATAAGTATAGGTATGAGAAGTCGCATCTATATAATCTATATCTATATAATCTATATATCTATATATAATATTATAAAGACGTAACATTTGTTTGTAAGTTTGTATGTAGGGGGTAATCTCCGGAAGTAATGAACCGATTTTAAAAATTGTTTCACTGGTAGAAAGCTACATTATTCGTGAGTGCTATAGGCTATAAATTATTAAGATATCATGCATATTAGCCGAACTATCTCAATTTTTGTCTATCCAGGCGGAAAAAAATAGCTCTTACAACAGAGTTATTTGCATGCGCTGCCTTAACAGTTGGTTATAATTGAAAACAATGTATGGCAACCTGGTCCGCTTTGAATAGTTTTACAAAAAAGTCCGCGACACCATATTTCTATCTTTTATATTGAAGCAGATATAGTAGCTTTTATGTGTTAAAAAAAGTATTTTTCGACGTACTTACCTTTGGACGATTTTTTATACAACAAAATATTAAACCTTATCGAAAAAAATATTATTATGATCAAACAGTATGTCAATTGGTTAAATAGTTTCGAAGATAATTTAAAATTACTAAATCGCAAAATGCTGCCCTCCATTCACGAACCGCATTAGAACATGCTTTGTACGGACGTTTTATCCATTTACCCATAGATGGCGTTGTGCAATTACGTATATTTTCAGAGTCTGACGCTAGGTAGGTGAGTTGTATGCAGTTGGTTGGATGTTGTTGGTTTTTAAAATTGTTTTGGTTGTTGGTCTTTAAAATTGGTTTGGTTGCTTAAAACACAAATACTACTTCGTTCTCATTCTTCGAGTTCGAAGCTGTGGTATTTCTGTTTTTGGGATATCGGACAGTTTCAGCGATTGTTTATCATGCCTAAAATTAAATCACAACTTTCCCGTCAGACATCCCAGACAAGAGCAGCTCTAGTACGCCGTACGGAAGAGTCTGCTCTTAAAAATCATCAGCGCCTCTTGAGGAATAGAGAAAACATTTCGCAAGCACGCGCTGAGGAATTTAGCTCCGAGCGTTCACAGCGGCTTGCTAACCAAAGCTGGAGAACATCGCAGGTCCGTGCTCGGGAATCTCGCACTGAACGTGCGTAGCGTCTTAGTGATTTAAGGCAGCATGTCTATGCAACAAGGGATAGGGAGTCTAGCGCTGAGCGCTCGCAGCGGCTTGCTGGGCAAACTGTGAGAACATAGCAGGCCTTTGCTCGAGAATCTAACGCTGAACGTGCGCAGCGTCTCAGTGTTTTAAGGCAGCATGTCTCTGCAACAAGGGATAGGGAGTCTAGCGCTGAGCGCTCGCAGCGGCTTGCTGGGAAAACTGTGAGAACATCGCAGGCCCGTGCTCGAGAATCTAGCGCTGAACGTGCGCAGCGTCTCAGTGTTTTAAGGCAGCATGTCTTTGCAACAAGGGATAGGGAGTCTAGCGCTGAGCGCTCGCGGAGGCTCACTAACCTAGCGACATACATACATATATGCAATAAAAACAAAACCCTCCTTTTGGCAGTCAGGAAATAAATCATAGCACTCGGTACTAACCGAACCACACTCAAATGTTTACCGCCCAACGAAGTGGGCACGGGTCAGCTAGTTTGTAATAAAGAGAGACATCATTAAAACATGGTTATTTAATTAATTTACCGGCTCATTTGATGTATAAGGAACCTGATTAAAATGTAAAGCAACTCAGCGATCCGTATGAAATTATTGAAATACGAATTGTCCATTTCATTACTCACCGCACTCATAATTAAGGATATTGTTCAAATGATTAATTTTGTTCTCGTTAAAATGTCAGATTTACACATGAAATTGCTTAATTATTACGAATGGTGGTTAACCATTTAATTACTTGTATTTTCTAGTGTCATTTAGCTGTTCTTTTGTGTGTTGTGCTTCTTTCCTTGTTCAAAATACATACCGTACCGCACGAACTCCTTGAGTGCGAGGGCGTCGCCAAAATACGAAAGCAAATAATAGGGTCACCAAATTTGCTCACAGATGTCCTGAACACTGATCTGTTTCTGGAGTGAGGTTGGGTGGTTGGTGTGACGACGGCTCACGCACAATGGTCCAACATCAGGACTAAGTTTGGAAACCAAACCCCTTTTTTTTTTTTTTTTTTTAGGGATGGGAAATCATCCAATGACTCCTCCCACTCTGGGTGTAGCGGGAGGGAGTGTCAGACTTCTACTGACTAAAACCCATCCATGTTCCTTCATTGCCCTTTGTGTTCCGGAGCCACGGTGTCTCTTGCGAATAATCCCGCGACTCCGGCAGGCGTCGGCCCTTTCGGGCCCCTCTGAAACCAAACCCCTTAATAGATAGATGGTCTATCTATTTATCTACTAATATTGGTAGAAATAGCTTGACGCGCTTGACTCGGTGGAAGGCAGAGCTAAGAGGCTCATTAGCTACGTAAAATAGGTGGATGCCAAGCTACACAGCTTGGCACATCGCCGCAAGGTTACCTGCTTGTCGGTCTTCTACAGATTGTTCTTCGGAGAACAAGAACTCCACGATCTCATCCCAGCGGCCCTCTTCTACCATCGGACATCCAGACGCACTGCAACTTACCATCCCTACCTTGTTGCTATTCCACCAATTCGCAAAGCGTTTCTAAGCGTCTTTCATATGCGCACAGTAAAGGAGTAGAACTCTCTGCCTGCGTCTGTGTTTCCGAACGCTTGCAACCCTAATCTTTTAAAAGTTTGAGTGAACAGGCTTCTTCTGGGTAAGCTCGCTCCATCGTAGACTTTGTGTTTGTCATTTTTTACCTATACGACTAGAGTCAAAAGCAAACACATCTCAAATAAAAAACAAAAAAACTTGAGAAGTGTCATGGGACACCCTGATGGAACGAAATTCTTTTTATCCACCCATCCACCCATCCACCCTTCTACCCATCCACCCATCCATCCATCCATCCATTCATCTATCTATTATTTTTTTCCGTCTAGCCCCCTTTCGCAATGCGCGATAAGGAAAATATATTGCAATATTTGCATTTGTCACCATGCAATATTTACAGAATAGTTTTCCAAGGAAATAAAACTATAACTAGGTTAATTATTATCAGCCAAGTGCGAGTAGGACTCTTACACGAAGGGTTCCATACCATAAACCGAAAAACACACGTTTCTTGTATGTGAACCCCATTTTTATTATTTGTTGTTATAGTGTGAATTGACAGTCACACTCTGTGAAAACTTTAACTGTCTTCCTATTAGGGTTCTTGAGATATATCCCGCTGATGGATAGAGGGATGGACGTAAAGACGAACGGACAGTGGAGGCTTAGTACATAATTGGATTCCGTTAATTACACTTCGGGTACGGAACCCTACAAACGAAATATCAAAAATGTTAAATTCAATGATCTTTCGAATTTAACATTTTAGATATTTCTAAATTCCATATAAATTAAGTTTTACTCTAAAGCCCCTGAACTTAAAGTATGGAATAGTATTGCACAAGGATTCCTTACAATAAGGGTAAGCCCTAAAAAGGTTTAGTTTTACGTTTAGTCTTAAACGGGAGATGAAACTTTATATGGAAGTTTGTTATTTTTCTGATAGACATTCCCATCGGAAATAAAAATGTAAAAACTATGTAAGACGATATTTTTGAATTCATGTTTTTAAAATTGAAAAAAGTTGCTTCACACTAGGAATTTCTCCTGTATCGTGGGTGCGTTCACAAACATACAAACTCACATGTAACACAAACAGTCAGAACCGGAACAACTATCTGTAGGCCATACAAATATTTGTTCCAAGCGGGAATCGAACCAACCCGCGACACGCAGCATAGCAGCCGATCGCTCAACCACTTCGCCAACCGTGTCGATGAAAATTGTAATCAGCCGCACCCTCCAAATCGATCATCCCCAAAGTCTGCCACCCTCCGTTATAATTGTCACGTGTTCTAAGCAAGGGTTCCTTCTATTGCTGACGGTGATTGCCAGGGAGAATTTAGTGTGATGGAAAAACGCTATACTCCCCAAAATTTTCCCCAAAAGTCCAGGCGCCTTGTGAAGTCCCCCCCCTTCCCCCCGATATCAAAAAAAGACCATTGAATGTTATAAGAATTGCAAAAACGAAAACAAATTAAGAGTGAACAACATGCGTTCTGTACTATTTTCTCATCCTTGCATACAAACAGGTAAGCAGACCAAAACGCGAGCTGCATGAACAAAAATTAAAATGGTACCGCAAACGTAATGAACACGCCAAATGAGAACCTACACGCAATTGGCGAAAATAAGCCTAATTTGCTTCTTAAACAAATTAATACCTTACCTGAAAGCAAAAAGGTTGATAATGAAATGACAGATGAAACAGGAGTTATAAATTTTGATTGGGTTAGATACGCTGCTAAAGATAATAACCGTCGGAAACGTGGGGTTGTTTTTAGGGGTATTAATGAAAATTACCTTTGGAAAAGATAGTCTTGCACGGTGGAATGGTCGTAAGAAACGAGTCTTAATACCTACTTATAATAAATAGCTAGTAAACACAGTGTGCGAAATAATATAAAAGCTAAAATAAATAAATAAATTAACTGGGTAACACGGTACTTCTTGGCAAGGCTTGGACTGGTATCAGATTTTTTGGCTTCAGACTATCCAACTATTGGAAGACCAATTAAGATAACAAAAAACATGTTTAAAATATTATTCGTCCGACTCGCACTTGGCTGGTGTTTTGCTTCACTTTCTATATTTCAGAATTTCTCAAGAGATTTTCGGGCGCTATTACGATTTTTTTTTTTCTTGGAAATTTATGTGACGTTGCCAAGACAGTCTCCATTGTTATTTTATATAATTCAACTACTAGACTTTAGATATCGTATAAAACTTTTAAAACAGATATAGTAAACTCAACAATTTATTCCGTCTATGCAAAATTTGCTAAAGACTTCGTGGCAAATGATTGAAAGGAAAAAAACGTCTGTGGGTAAAATCTCTACTATTCACAGACAGCATTGGAAAGCACTGAGTTTTTTTTTCTATTTTTAGTCTCGTATCAAGCCCTAGGAATAAGAACTTCGCAATTAATCCCTTTTGAAGATGCTTTTTATCAAGTTTAAAATGTTGCTTACATCTGACTTTTTTGTTAATTGTTAGTATGCATACCTTTTGCTAAGTGGTTTCAATTTTTTGGGCCTGCGGGTCTAAAAAGGTCACTTTAACAGAATCTTATTAAAATCATAATATTAAATACGTCAATCTGTCATATTTCATTTTCATCTTTATCGCTAACGCATTAGGTTCAAGGTTGATTGGGAAAATTCAATAGTGACAGATACCGTGATGTGCTTTCTCATTCTACTATAAAGGCATTTTTAGACCCGCTGTTCCTGAATTGACAGTTCATATTAACTTGAATGCCAAACATGTCAAAGGGTAAAATAGAGTTCCCGAATCTTCACTACATGATTGGAGGGTTTACTTAAAAGTTTAGTATTTAATAGGTACTCTAGACTCTTCCAGTTATATCGAAAAGTAGACTGTACTTCTAGTAACGCCATTTCAAAACCACTGAAAAAACAGAGACTTTCTACAGCTGCCTCTGGTCTTTAACCCTGACCACTTAATTAGGTTTTAAACTGGCACAATCGCCAAATTATTCCAGTCTCACAACCTTCACAATACTGGACACTGTCTAGACATTATACAGCTTTAATAACTGAACAATTCACTGGACCCTAATCAGGAGCGTAACCTACATTCATCCTTGAATCGCCAAACACTTTTTACTACTTAATTTTAATGAACAAAAAAATCTATTTGAAATACACGGTGTAAAAATACGCACCCCTGTGGTCCGATAATTGCCCACCCTCAAGGGCAGTTCAACCCCTGCCCATAACTTTATGTGATTTATTTTGGGGCGGACATCCTTTTTTCCAAAATTACACGCCTTGGGTCTATAGTAGTATAATATCGGGGCGGATGGAAATTTATTCCACTAAGTTGAATATAGATAGAACTGTAAATTATGATGATGATATATTGTCAAAGGAATCTATACTAATATAAAGCAGAAGAGTTTGTTTGTTTGTTTGTTTGGTTGAACGCGCTAATCTCAGGAACTACTGGTCCGATTTGAAAAAAATTTTCAGTGTTAGATAGCCCATTTATCGAGAAAGGTTATCGGCTATACCACGTGTATCTGACATCGACGCACAAACGATTTCCATGGGTCCAGGGCATGATTCTGGACACCCCAGTGTTGGAATTTTTCGTCGGTTCTTTTCTCATTTTTTTCAAGAGTACCACAAATAGGTATCAGCTCAGCTGAGCTGATATCTATTTGTGTTTTTTTTTTCAGATTGCTCTTTTTAGTGAAAGTAGTTAATTAATTATTTTTTTATTAAAAATCTCATTGGGTTAGGTCAGAATAACGAATATGAGCAGTCTTAAGTTAAAAAAACCCTTGAAAAAAATGAAAAAATGAGAAAAAAGCCGACGAAAAATTCTAAGTCTAGGGTGTCCAGAATCATGCCCTGGACCCATGGAAATCGTTTGTGCGTCGATGTCAGATACACGCGGTATATCATCACGCTAAGACAAATAAGAGCGGAGCAGTAATGGGAAATGTGACGCAGGCGAAGTTGCGCGGGTCAGCTAGTAAAAAAATATTATTGATAGGCTCACATTTGACTAATACATATCTCACCAGAAGGTAAGCGATGATGTGGTCGGCGATGGAGCATAAACATTTAACCAAAACAATTCGGCAAAGAACCTTACGATGTAGCCGTCAGGAAATACAGACCACGACAAACATTTTCTACTCCTAAACTGCACGAACAAAGAAAGTATTTCCAAAATGTTTTGTATATGGGTGAGATGTTAATGGAAAAGACTTAATTTTCAGCAAGTTTAATAAAATATTGTTACGCGCCAGAATTGAAAAGCGCTTCCAAGCGTCTTTGATAATGCGCACAGCAAAGGAGTGGAACTCTTTGCCTGCGTCTGTGTTTCCGAATGCTTACAATCCTAATCTTTTAAAAGTTAGAGTGAACAGGTTACTTCTGGGTAAGATCGCTCCATCGTAGACTTTGTCTCTGTCATCTCTGACGAAGACTAGAGTCAAGAGCAAACCCATACCAAATAAAAATAATAATATTGGGTACACAACGTACTACTAATGCCATCTAGTTCGAGTAGCGGAATTTGCTTCGACAACTGATCAGTCAGACCGGTATCTACCCGAACTTTCCAGATGTTTCCGTACTAGAAGGTTCTAGAAACTATCATCAATGACTAGCGTATTTTTTTTATTTTTTTTTTATACATAACGGGGAAACTCTTGGCTCAAATCTCACCTGATGGAAAGTGATGATTAGGCCGAAGATGGAAGCGAGTTTCACCCGGAATCCTCTTACACAGAGGAACTGGCTATCATACCTCTAACTGCCGGAACACAACAATGCTGTTAACATTGTTGTTATGGCGACAGACTTAGACATGATGGTGGTAGCTTGCCAGGCGGACTTTGAACAAGTCCTACCACCAACCAAACCGAGCAAAAAATTTGCCCCCGCTGGGAATCGAACCCGGGACCTCTGGGTCTGAATCATGAATTTTAAATGTTAAAAATTAAAACTGTTTATGATTTAAAAAAAGAAAAAATAGTAGACAGTTTTCCTTTGTTCGATTATAGACGCAAGCGCTGAGATGTTACCGCCGCCGCCATCTGCAACCGCACTGAGTACGCATCATCTGCCTAGCCTTTTCCCAATTATATTGGGGTCGGCTTCCAGTCGAACCGGATTCAGCTGAATACCAGTATTTTACGTGGAGCGGCTGCCTATCAGACTTCCACAACCCATTAACTGGGCAACACGGTACGTCTTGGCAAGACTGAAGTCAGATTGACTGGCTTCTGACTATCCGTAACGACTGCCAAAGTTCTACAAATGACAGCTGGGACCAATGGCTTAACTTGCTTCCCGAGGCACGGAGGAAACTCGATAAGTTAAGATGGTCACCCATCCTCAGACCAACTTTGGCAAGCGTTGCTTAACCTTGAAGCTCAACCCGTGCGGCTGTTGTTAATTAGCCACGAGCTCCTCTCGCCAGCTGTATGGTGTACGCAAAAAAATGAAATAGCAACTATCTGACATCATCCCTGTCCGATTTCCCCCCTCATTCCCCTATATTGCTACACGAGAATTAATTAAACTAAATAAAATAACAACCATGAACTGAAAGCTCTCAAGTCTTGGGAAGTTGTACGTGCATACGATGTGCACTTAGGTGTATTAAATGGGAAGCTTCAAAGTCAGGTAAATAAAATACAAAAGCAGTCGAGAATTCGAACTGTATTTGATGCAATATTGACATGGATCCAATTTAATTGATGCAATATTGACATGGATCCAATTTATTTGCAACCATGTTTGGTTAAGATTCAAAGAGTTGTAAAAATACAAGATGGTACTTACATAACCTTTTAAAGTTTCCAATGATACTACGCATACCATTCTATTGAACAAGTTATTTATTTGATTAATTCCGAATTTATTGCAATTTTTTGAACCTATTCGAAAAATATGTACAGCAAAAATCTGTATAAATTAAATTCGGGGCGAAAAATTGGAGCAGAGTAGTAACAAATATTTTTTTGCATGTAAACTATTTCTGAGCTAACTAGCTGTTCTTCTAAACACGTTAATTTTTGTTTCGCGATTGATTAATACTATTATTCATTAAGAATATTATGGAAGTTGTTCTTCAAGACAGCGCAAGGCATGCCTCCAGATAAGTTCTTACACAATATTACTAAAATCCACAAATTGTCCTAATGAGTCACAATTACGTATAGGTAATAGGTATGTGTTTGCACACCTATGATAAACTCAAACTACCAAATCACAAACTAACGGATTACATAAATAACCTATTTGCTCAAATCAACCACCCATAGTTTATCTTTCATCAAAGAACACGGAAGTCTTACACTTAACGCAGATTTACATCAAACCTTGGCGAAATAACCTGAAAACTAATTAAAGTTTCTCGATTAATTAACGCTTTATCGCCTCAGCGTCGAACTTTGGTTTGATTGATTTAATTATAAAATAAAAGTTTTTACTTTAGGGTATGCGCAGACTATCGATTTAAATTGGTCATTGGTGTCGTCCAACGATGGGAATTAGAGGGGTTATATTACTATCTCAAAATAGTACAAAACGAAGTCGCTCTTTGATGTTGTCCGAATCTTCGCTCACATCTTTATCAAACAACGTTTTGCACGAATATGTCATGTTGTCAAAGCCAATGGTAAAAGCGTAATGGTAGGCCTAGAATAGCAGCTACCACATTTGCGGCTGCAAGGGTTGCGGAATATATTCGAAAGATTCACCACCCTGGAACGCCAAGGGCATTAGGAGGAACACGGATGAGTTTTAGTCAGTAAGAGTCTGACAATTCCTTTCGCTCCACCGAGAGCTGGAGGAGTCATTTGATGATTTCTCTTTCCCAGATAAACAAGAAAAAAAAATCGTTCTGTGCTAGTTTCTAACTAAGTCCATGGGGAAAAAGCCATGAGTTAATTGCTTGTACCTATGAGTACATAAAGGTAACGAGGTTTGGACATCCAAAGAAGTAAAACATTATCAACAGTTGCCATTTTCTTTTCACTATTTTCACGAAAATCTTTCAGTTGTCGTTCGTCCGTCCACCCATTAAGTGGCGAAGCTATCCTCTTCTCTTGATGGGCGATTCAGGAGATTTTAATCTGAGTAAATAATGGACGGAATTAATCAGCCCGCCGTTATCTCAGTTTAGAATGAGATGTTACTAATGGATCTGGAAGAATATCGTTCGGTTTGTGAGAGAGTTTTATTAAGATCTCTGAGAGAGAGGTTTATGGAACTTACAGATAAGACTTAGCTGCAAGTTTTACTCAAGATCTAGTCTAGGTCAGAGATGACAGAGACAAAGTCTACGATTAAATTAGCTTACCCAGAAGGAGCCAGTTCACTCTGACTTTACAGAGATGAAGGCTGTAATCATTCGGAAACGCAGACGCAGGCAGAGAGTTCCAATGTCCATGCTGTGCGCATTGTAAAAGACGTTTGAAAACGCTTAGTGCGAATTGGTGGAACAGCAACAAGCTAGGGTTGGTAACTTACTGTGCGTCTGGATGTCCGATGGTGGAAGGGGGCCGATGGCATGAGGTCGTGGAGTTCTTGGGCACACTCACCGAAGCATAATCTGTATAAGACCGACAAGCAGGTAACCTTGCGGCGATGAGCCAAACTGTGTAGCTTGGCATCCACCAGTTATACGTCGCCAAAGAGTCTCTTATCTCTGCGTTCTATCGAGTCAAGCGCGGCAAACTGCTACTTAGCTGAGCCATCTCGAAGGTGGCTACAATACTCCATGCTGAATCGGACGTGTGCTTTGTATTGGGTTAAAAGATGCCCAGCTTTTTGGCCACAATTGGGGCTTTATACTCAATGGCGGCTTGATATTGAGACTGAATATCAACTCTATGCCTAGGAGCTTGTAGCATATGCTCCGAAGCCGCTGTCGCGCCGCTGAAGTGGCGTCTACGCTGTAAGCGTTTGATTGATTCACTTGTGAGGTAAAACGCTCGTCAACTGTTTCACAAGTATTCGCGGCGATTACAGACTCGTCGCGGCGTCGTGGAATGCCAAAAACATTCATTCACTTGTTTTTTTGCAAACGGGCCACCGACCACAGCCACGACAAGCTATTTACATGATTTTGTTTACATGATTTTTAACACATTTTGTATGAAATCGCCGCACACGAGTAGCTATAGTGGCGTCCACTCGCGACTCAGTGTCCACGAGATGTGACCGGTGGCGGCCACTCGTTACTTAAAAACGCCGATACTCTTACTCGCCACTCATGCGCCGCCACTGCTCTCCCCTCCCTCCCTCTAACCCTTCACATATCCGCAGAGGCCGGACACTTCTATTCAAGACAAGATTTTGATAAACATTTGTGGAATATGGATTGTACAGCAGGAGGATGTTAAAAATTGTAGTAGCCGCCGTCTGCTAGTGGCAGCCACCAACCACCTTTTGCGCGGTACCAAAGGTGGCCCATTTGCGCGGAGCTTCTATTTTTCCGAGGAACATGGAATAGAAAGGTTCCAAGAAAAAATAGGACTAAGTAGTTTCTTTTGGCACCAAAGTGGATCCGTAATAAGCTACATGAAATAACATTAATAAGGATTATCTACTCATTTTGTTATCGTGATTATTCTAATGTTTCCTATGAAGCGAAGTCTGCCTAAGCTGGAATAATCCAAGGACCGTATTATTAAAATTATTTGAACTAAAAGCTGAGAGAGATCATATCCCACAACGCCATATTTAGGATTGCCATAAGGAAAAGTTAAATGGACTATGTTCAACAAATAGAGATAATAATAATACCTAGAAGATATTCGCAAGGCCAAAAAATGTTAAGCAGATTTAAAAAATTCCCTTCCTTAAAAATAGTAAATAGACTATTTTAAAATTCATTTGTACAGTTTGATGACTATTATATTGTATGTAAGTATTTGAATCAAAACACATGCGAAATGTGAATTTTTCTGACGCCACAATAGGGAATATGCATGAAAAAAATAATTACTATCTATAGAGTCTATCTAAAAAAATACAAAAATATAATACTAACAGTGAAAATATAATCAAAATTACTCGAAAAACAAGCGAGATATAATTATTTTAAGAAAATATATCTGTCCCTCTCGCGAAAACGCTGTTTTCTATGGCAGCTGTATAGTCGTCGTGTAATTTGACGTCACATTACGTATCGGACTTCTCCTTCTATCTGTAGTCTTTGAAGCTTTATAACTTCATAAATGATGAAGGTATTTAAAAAAATATTTCATGATTGTTTACTAGAGCTAATAAGTATTTTATTTTGCAAATAAAAAAATGGCATGCATGTTCCCTATTTTGCCTCAAATAGGTCCAACTCGACCGAAGCAAACACCTCACGCGTTCGGCTCTCTTGTAGAGTGGGGCATGTGTGCGACACAGACAGCCGTGTGTTTCTTGTATGGTGAACGCGTAGCAAACGTTGGCACTTCCCTATCTCTGTTGTTCATATCTACGCTAGTAACATAATTTTAAGACAGTCCTCAAACGACATTAGCAACTGCCGTCCCTAGTAGGGGCAATAAAAGCTTTTTCTTGTCGCCATAACAATGTGAAAAGGCTACATGAATCTTTCAATCACTTCAGAAGGTCGTAGTTTATTTTCATTATACTGTTCATCCATCCGGCGTCGACAATTTGATGAATTGCCAAACGAAACAAATTAAAGGGGAATTTATGCAAAATGTTAAAAAGGAAACAGACGCTGCAGTGCCGGTATTGACATAAATGTACAATGAAGCATCAGAGCGAATAATGTCAACAGTCAACAGAATAAATGCAATTCCTGTAATGGGGTCATTGTCCTCATCATTATGAACAAGTAACAACCTTTAATGTGGGACCAACAGAGAAATCCAGAAAAAAAAAACTTATAACATTTTTCAACTAACTTTACGTAAACGTACTTTGCGCAGTTTTAAAGATATAAGCGTAGGTACAGACGGAAAAAGTGACTATGCTTTATACTATGTAAAGATATGAAAGTATTTACGTATTACGCTTGAAAGCCTGTTCTTTGCCTCATCAGCTGATGGTTTTGGTGAAATGTGCAAAACGGGGTTAGACCATAAAGGAGATGGCCAAACATATTTAGAATCTGTACCCCAGAATATACAAAGATGAAACATATGTCGTTCAATATCTTCAATAATTAAGTATTGAAAGTTACATAAAGTCGTGGAATAAAGTAATGAAGATTTGAAAGTTTTTTGATTTTTTCAACTCGGTTTTCATCATGATTTTACAATGTATTTATAACATTATAATTTTCTGAACGTTAAATAGGTTGAGGTGTATATATTTATCTTAGGTAATTAGTAAATATCATATTATTACTTGGGAAAACTGCCACAGCAGTTATTAAACTTTTTTGTAGCATAGTTTAGCAATATTCAGAATAAAACCACAAATATTATTATATACCCACATTTAATAATTCAGTGTTACAAGTACATTGTCTAAAAATGCAGCTGGTGGAACAATTCGTCTTTGGTATCAGGAGGTATATCAGGGGGTAATGATGATGTTTCATTTTATTCAGAGACTGCTATGAAATATTATTTACTATTATAAATTATTTATACATTTAAATTACATTATTTGTAATACTTTTAAATTATGTTCTGCTTGGGGAAAATTTTGTCCATCTCCTTTGTGTTCCATTCGTCAGTTGTTTAAAGAAACTTTTTACCCTCGTTGAACATTCCCATGGGAAAGCTGAAAATTTTCACTCAGGCGAAGCCCCCAGCACAGGCTAGTTATCAAACAATAATTCACTAACTTTTGATGTTCGACAACTTTGATCACAATTTTCTCACAACTTCTATTAAGGACGTTTCAGACACTAATTTCTCTTTGAAGCTCCTAACTGTATTACTTTAAACAAACTCCATTTAATCCTTTTATGGCGAATCTTTGTTAATGATTAATTTACCGAGTATGCTCATCTTAAGTAAAGTGGAGCCTGTCTTCGTGATGTTACGAAAATTAAGATTTTGTTGTTATTAAATTCACTCTAATGAAGTTTTGAAGATACGGTCTAGGGATCTTTTGGTGTACGAAGTGGTGTGGTAATTGGGTTCAACGGCAGAGGCGGCTCAAGGCGTGTGCGATGTGGGCCACCGCCTACGGCCTCGCAAACTCAGGGGCCTCGCGATTTCAGGGGCCTCGCAGCTTTGGCTTTTTTCAACTTAGCAAAATCGTAGTTAAAACCAAAAAATATCCAACTTATCCGTTTCTATTTCCAAATTTGTTTGAACTCGCCATGTTTGCTCTTGCTTTTAAACCGACTTCCCAAAAATTTAAATTAAAATTAAAATTATTGTTTAATCTGAAAGGATATACTTGCAGATTGATCCCGTTTAAATTTTATCAAAATAAGTTACGAACTTTGGATTTTAAATCGAAATAGCTGGAATTCGTCTACTTGGATGATGGTTTTATGTCATCCAAGTAATCGAAATTGCGTATTTTGCTTTTCTGCGATTTTGCAGTGGTGTTGTTAGGAGTGGGGTACCACTTTAGTGAAAAATAAAAAACTTTTTACAAAAAAATACAACCGCCTTCCAAAAAAAAAAAACACCACAAAGTAAAAAATAACTTTAATTTCGGAAGTCGGTGTTTTTGTTAGTTTCTTCGTATTTTGACACCGACTTTTTGTTGTAAAGGTCTACTTCAGTAAGTTTTGTTAAAATATTAGCCGCGGCAGTATAGGCATTATGATTTACTCGTACAAAATCACTACGTCCGCTCTTACATAATAGCTTCTATAAGTTTTCTTCGTTCTCGGATTCTACCACATTCGCCCAATGTTTACTATTTTTGCACAAAAAGTCAAAAGAAAATCAATGCTACTCATGGCGATCATGGCGAGGTCGATTCTACGTTTGAGGTCGCCGCATCTCACCCTCAATCGTAGAATCTGAAAACCTCAAAAATTCTTACTTTATTCTTAGGTAGGACCTAAAGGGCCTCGAAAAATGCCAATCTTGCCCACATCAAATTATAGTCTTGCCCCGCCACTGTTCAACGGTTAAGTATCTCTTAGTACCGAAGTTGACATTTAAACATTTGTTATGTACTAGCTTCTGCCAGCGGCTTCGCCCGCGTGATCCCTAGGGAACATGTTCCCGGGATTAAAAGTAGCTTAAGTGCTATTCCAGACTATAATCTATCTTTGTTCTAAATTTCATTAAGATCCGTTAAGCCAAACAACCAAACTTTCACATTTTCATTTTTTTTTTTCATTTTTTCTATTGATTTTATCGTTATGAAAAGTACACTATAACCTGCTCAGGAGTATGAATAATAATTGTTCCAAGTTTCGTTAAAATCCGTCGAGTAGTTTTTGGTTCTATAACGGTTATACAGACAGACAGACAAAAATTTTACTGATTGCATTTTTGGCATCAGTATTGATCCCTAATCACCCCCTGATAGTTATTTTGGAAATATATTTCATGTACAGAATTGACCTCTCTACAGATTTATTATAAGTACTAGCTTCTGCCAGCGGCTTCGCTCGCGTGATCCTCAGGGAACATATTCCCGGGATGAAAAATAGCTTATGTGCTATTCCAGACTATAATCTATCTTTGTTCTAAATTTCATTGAGATCCGTTAAGCCGTTCTGGCGTGATTGAGTAACAAACAACCAAACTTTCACATTTAAAATATTACTCGTTTGGTGTAAAGCGAAATTATAACCATCTTCCCATCGACATTATATTAAAGGATATTGCAAACTGTCGTAAGCCGTTTTACGAAGCTAGCCTCTAGGCGCCAAGCAAGCCGCCTGCCTGTGCGTTCGCGACTTATACCTACAAAAATAATCCTTAAAGCATGATTCAGTATTCACGCGCGATGGCTTATTATTAACGTATTTCATGTATAACTTTGGTGTTTCTATACCGATTTCTATGATTCTTTTTTATAGAATAGTAAACCTTAACTTATTTAAATAGTTAATAATGTTAACTTTTTTAATTAGGGATGACAGAGTGTTATAAACGTAAGAGTAGACAAATATAATCAGAAAGCTTCGAACTGCTAAGCTATCGGGAGTTACACGTGTTACTGTGCGTCTATCATAAAAGATAGACGTACGCTGTCGTAGGATATTTTTTATAAAATTTTAAGGTGAACATTTCCGTCACACATGATTTCTGTGTAGCTTTAACCATTAAGGTTGCACACGCGACGGAAGCTTAAAAAATGGAGTAACTTCTCCCATTTTCCCAACATTTTCCTTCACTGCTCTGCTCCTATTGTTTGTAGAGTTATGAAAAGTATACTATAACCAGCTCAGGAGTATGAAGAATAATTGTACCAAGTTTCTATAAAATCCGTCGAGTAGTTTTTGTTTCTATAACGGTTATACAGACAGACAGACAGACAGACAGACAAAAATTGTACTGATTGCATTTTTGGCATTAGTATCGATCCCTAATCACCCCCTGATAGTTATTTTGGAAATATATTTCATGTACAGAATTGACCTCTCTACAGATTTATTATAAGTATAGATATAGATAGATTAAATGAGAACTTCTTTATTGCAGTACTGATAATTTCTCGTAACTTGAATATGGTGTAGCAATGTTTAGGATTTTTGAAGCGATTTTATTCAGTCAAAAATGTTTAAGCAGGATTTTTCTATCTATAAAGAGATACCAGGATGAATATGGAATAAATTCCACGTTTTGGTCCCTGGTCAAAAAGTATATATTGAGAACAAGAGAAATACAATATTTTCTCAAAACTTTTAGACTCATCCATATATTCCAATTATTCACGTCATCCAACTCGAGTCGACCTCGAATCATTAAAATAACAGTTTAGCTTGTATTGGCATTTACGGAACTTGTTCGAAAGAGTCACCGCAGCCTTGGAACGCAAAGGGCATTAGGAGGAACACGGATAGGTTTTAGTCAGTAAGAGTCTGACACTAAGTTCCGCTCCGCCCAGAACAGAAAGAGTCATTCGATGAATACCCATCTTTTAAAAAAGCTTGTATTGGCATTATAAGAGTTTTTTGTTGTCATGATGATTGAATCAAGAGGCGATACTTCAACCTGACTATAAATTTTTATTTACATGGGCGGACTTAACTAACCGCCTCTAATCGACAAACTCCGGAACTTCCATTCATAAATAATGTGTAAATAATAAACCAAATCAAGAATTTCTATTAAAACAATAAAACCCCTAGAGAACTGTAATCTGTAATCGAAAATCCCGTTGAGAATGTTCGATAAAATATCGGTGTTCAATTTGAGTATTCTCCAAAGGAATATCTTGACGACGTGAGAGATAATAATATTTAGAAATATAGACGAAAATTCTTGGCTACTGATTACACTGAGACTTAACTGTAGTTTAACAACAGTTTAATCTATAGTATCCTTAATATATAAATTCTTCCGTTACTGACTGACTGATTGAATGACTAACAGATAACGCACACCCGAAACTACTGATCGTAGAAAGCTGGTCACCGCGGCCCTGGAACGGCTGGAACGCAAAGAACATTGGGAGGAGCACGGATGTGTTTTGGTCTGTAGGAGTCTGACACTCCTTCTTGCTTTACCCAGAACGGGAGGAGTCATTTGATGATTTCCCATCCATTTTAAAAAAAAGGTTGCTTGGGTATTGTAGGGGAGAACAAAGAAAATATACCTAAATTCACGTGGGGACCGGAATAACAGGATGTACCGTACGAAGTCACTTGCAAAAACTGGGTATTGGATAGCCCATTAATTGAGGAAGACAGTCAATATATTTAAAATCTCCCTTAACTGACTGATTGAGTGAAGGTTTAACGTGCTTTATTTATTAACTGGCTGACCCGCGCAACTTCGTCTGCGTAGCATTTTTCATTACTGCTCTGCTCCTATTGGTCTTAGCGTGATGATATATAGCCTAAAGCCTTCCTCGATAAATGGGCTATCTAACACTGAAAGAATTTTTCTAATCGGACCGGCAGTTCATGAGATTAGCGCGTTTAACCAAACAAACAAACAAACAAACAAACTCTTCTGCTTTATAGGCAGTTCAGAGGCAGACTGTTGCCTTAGATATTTTCTAACAGTCAATCAGCACGGAGAATTACGAAGTGTCGGAACATTTATTTCAATACCGAAAAAAAACACCGCAACAAACTTTAACATCAATTGAATATTAAAACATGGTGTTCAATTAAAACATACACGTGAATAATTTGCTTATTAATTTAGCTAATGTAACAATTTAGCTAATGTAATTTCAGCCTGATCATTTCAAGAATGCGAATCAGTAGAATCTCTTATCATGACCATAGGGCTGGTGAAGTTCTTTTCGTGGGAGAAGAAAGTCTTTTCGTTGCCCAAAAAATCAACATTGCCATTCAACGTGGCAATGCTACCAGTGTTCTAGTAACTTTTCCAGTTGTCAGCATTGTGGACGTATTTTTTTTATACATCTTCCCCCCCCCCCCCTTTAATCTCGCTTGTAGATTGATATGCATAATATCAGCTTGAATACACTATGTTACTATGTATGTAGTAAATTTATTTCTATCTGCAGATTAAAAGAAATAGTTGCAATAAAGAACCGAAATACAAAGGAGAAAAATCGAAGATCCCAAACGAAAGTTTAACAAATGGTGCCGTCGATCAATAGGTATCGTCGCAAAAGTAAAATAAAGATAACAAGCGGATACCTCTAGGGACCCAAGAATAATGAGCTGCTTCGGCGTTCGACAAACTTAATACAAAACCAAACACAATGGAACAAAGATTAGTTATTGAAACCTGGGAATTGAATGACGAAAAATTAATCAACTGTGACAAAAGATTTTGCTAAAATATTTTTTGATTAGGTTATTTAGAAATATTCGGTAAATTAAAGACTAATTGAAAGAGTAAATAATAAGAGGATGACTGATATAAATTATTCAAAGAAAAAGATAGGCTTAACCGACCCTTAATTAATTGGAAATTAATTAATTAGTGTTAAACCAGTCAGATAAGATTCTATTGTGCTCGTCAACTTTGATACAGAATGGAAAATTCTAGAGAGTTAAGGGTCATTGGGCGTTAATGAGCTCGAGTTTTCTGTGTTTTAGCAAAAAGATATTTTAAGTAGAGACATTCGTTTCAATTAATTTTAAAGTGGATTTTCTTGTTTTAAAATTACTCAATAAAGAAACAAAATTAGTAGCAGCAATCGTTACTCAAAAACAACTTGGGCACAAAATAAATTCGCGTTTTCAGTTCTATAGATTAAAATAAAAATCTTATGACCAAGCAACACTTCTGAAGGCGATAGCGCACCGAAAAAAAAACTTACTAATAAATTATTACAAAATATTCAGGTATCATTTTGGTACTTATATTAGATATTGAGAAAAATACTATATTTTATTGCAGTTTTCATTGCAAAAATTGAAATTTTTGGAATCTTTAGATGCCTGGTTTTCAGAACTAAATCCTTAGAAATAATATTATAATTCTATGTAATGCCAAATGGGATTCACACACTTCAACCACTAAACCCAAAACAATATTTAAATTAATGTTTTCAGATGGTAACACGACGGTGCCAGCTGCTAGTTCCAGACTTCTCTATCGACAGCGTACTGAAACAAGTGAAGATCTTCAGGTATCTTCGCAGTATGGTCACTAATGAAGGACCTACTGAGGTTTATCAGAGGATTTGTGCTGCAGTGTTCGGCAAACAGCAGCCCAGAGTTTTCCATTCTCATGATCTCAATTTAAATACGAAAATTTCTGTATACATGGCTATGGTTCTCTCAAATCTTTTGTATTTAGTAGAAACGTGTGCCTCTGTCGTAATCATGTTCGGACCTAGGAGAAATTGCAGCTCAAATGCCTCGGAACCATAATAAATATTAGATGATTTGATCGTGTTAGGAACATTAAGGTCTTGAAGCGAGCCTAGGTCCTCGGCATAGAGGTCTTCTTGATGAGGCTTGAACTGTGATGCTGTGGGCATTTCTCAAGGATGCACGAAAAGAGACAAGCGAAGCGTATCTTCTATTCTGAACTCCAGGAAGGGAAACGAAAGCGTAGTGGTTTCTACACTTCAAGGATGTTCAAATAGACATATTGAAATTACGCAATCCATTCAGTTTTAAGATTATTTAATCATTAATATCTGACCTAAGAGCTGACTTTAATCTCGCATAAAAGGTTAGCATTGTCCGACAATGATTATTCTGTTCGACGTTGTATAGTAATAGTAGTAATTTATTTGAATAAATATTGCCAAAATAACCTGTCTTATCAATCAATCAAAACATTCATTTCGGACTGTAAATACACGTAATATATAATATCAAATCAACATAAAAATTAAATTAGATTCAAAATAAAAAAATAAAAAGTTCAAATCCCATTAATTAAAAATTTAATCACAATGAAATTAAAATCACATTTATAAAATTAAACTAAACCAAATTAAATTAAAATTACAAACTTAACGCAAAATTAAACAATTGCCCGACCCCAAGCCTTTACATCCAGTAATTGGATGTTCCAGTTTGTCCCGTTATGTCATCCTATTCATTATTGACGCGATTGTTTCTTATGATCAAGCCAAAATAAAATAAAAACTTTCTTGACTGCCATCACCGAAAGATTTTTTTCTCCAAAAATTAAATTGATATTACTAGCATATTTTTTCAAAACTCGCTTCTAGGTATTTATTTTACATTTTATAAATAAATGTTATGATTTATTGTGCTTTTTCATTCTTGAGAAGATTATTGTAATGTATTTCGAAAGAACTTGGAATTTTTCGACTTTCAGATGTCTGGTTTTCATAACGTAAGTCCCTATAAATAATATTCTAATCTTATGCAAAATGTGATGCTTCTACCACACAGCCTAAAAAACCATTTTTAAATTTTAAGTTGTGCTTCTTGCGTCTGCATCTCGTTGATAACACCGTGGTAGTGTTAATTTACGAATTGATGTATTGATCATGAATTTGTGACTGATATAGTTTGTGCTCTTAAGCTTTTTTTCTATCATTTGACTGATTTTCAAGAGAACTATGTAGTTCATTCATTAACATTGTGGGATTTAATTTTACTCAGTCACCATCTTACCCTCTTATTGTTATCACCTCGGCTTGTATCTATGCTGTTTTTTTTTTTTTGTTTAAAACGTCTACTGCTGGTCATAGGCCTTTCCAAGTGTCGCCGCAACAATCGGTCCTGTGCGTCTCGCATCCATCTAATACCCACTACCATCACCAGGTTATTGGTCCACCTTCCATCTTCTTCATAACTGTCTATTCCTCTGCCCAGGTTTCGGATCTTCTTGAAAGAGTGCAACAGAGAGCTCTATTCTGGGTCAACTGGATGCTCAGGTTCTGTGTCTGCATACTTGACCACCAGGTCTTTTTAGTCATCGGTCATAGTCTGGTCTTTTCAGGATTCCGTACCCAAAGGATAACCAACGGAACCCGGTAAAAGATAGACAGATTGTGAATTTCTATTACCGCTATAACAACAAATAATTTTATTTTTGGTGAGGAACCCTTCATGTGCGAATCCGACTAGCACTTGGCCGGTTTTTTGGGATAACTAACTGTACATGTACATAGTGGATACCCACCCACACGCACAAAACGTTTCGGGAACACATACTGCTAGGCAAGCGTGATCAATCTTCGACCACCTCATAGCTTACCATGTGATGTGCAAGTGCATGTGAGATAGTGGCCAAACATGTGCCTATCAATGCCAGAAAATATATAAAAACAATTCCACATCCAACAATCTATCAACATTCCCAACAGCTATTATTAAAAGTTCGACAAATCTATTCAAAGAATAACCCTCAAACGATCGTGATAAATTGAGCAAAGTTAGTACCTAAATTATTATATCGACTCAACAAACTTCACAGAAATAGTTTGTACATAGAAAATAATAATTAAAACTTGCTAAGAGATTAATTATTACTGCGTTGAGACGAGATATCGTAATTTCTTCGTAGTTCTGAAGGCGTAATTAGAAATCTTTGATGTGAAGGATTACAAAAAGAGAGTGAATGAAACTATTGGAAGTTGTTCGTTCGTCATAATTGGCTTCGCTTATTGTTTGATTACTTATATCAAACTTGAAGGTGCTTGAAGAGTTATGCCATTTGCCTCTATGGATTGGAATAAAGATTCAAGTGCTTATAAAATAAATTCAATTCCAATTTACCTTCTGTCGAAAAAGTTAAAATAGTTTGTTTAAAAATAGTTTGTTTAATAATTCCAAACTTACTGCCGTTAAGTATTTTATATTTTTTCCCTATATTTATCCTTATTCCTGGATTACTTATCCGGCTCGAAGGACCAAATTATGTTGAGATGTGTGATTAGGCAATATAGTCAAGAAAATAAAATCAGAATAGAGTTGTAAAGATGCGTCTGTGTTCCCAATGACCATAGATGATACATACTTTTTAATCTTGGCAAAAGTTGACATTGATGTGGCTTGAATTATAGCGTTATTTCCGGTGTTGCAATCTTGCAATACTATATTGTGTTGAGTTGGTTTCCGTTTTGATGTTTAAAAATGTAATTAATCTAAACAGTATTCAATGTCTCGTGTATGTGAATTATCAGGATACCTACATATTCAAATGTCTTCCTTTCAGCTTTCACGCGATTATTCAAAGAAAATAGTCCCGCATATATTATGAACTTCACAGTTTACTCTCAAAGATAATCATTGAATATAATATGTCGTTTAATGAACATCGTTTAGGCATCCCACAGTTCCCAAAACCGTGTTTGGTAAGTATATTATACAATTTGCATGCTTTAAATATCTTGTAAGGGGAACGAAGGAATTATTCTGGGAGATGTGCGAGAATGTGGGGTACCGTATTAAATATTTGTAATATTTGGTCGGTTAAGGGTTACATTAGTTTTTTGTTGCAAACTGTAGGTAGGTACATGGAATGGTATTTCTTGTAAATTATCCAGTCAGTCATTCATAATGTGTAATGATTTTATGGTGATACTGTCATTTATTTGCAATTAATTTGGTTACTAACAGTGTGTAAGTTTCTTACTAATAATAAATATAATATTGATCTGTGTTGATCGAATTAAATAAATAAAAAAAAAAAATGCCGATCATATTGTTTATTAACAACAACGGTTTTTTCAATATCCTATCTTAGTAAAATGTAACTGGATCTATTATTATGCTAATCCTAATTTTATTAACATTATAAATGCAGAGGGTGTTTTATTCTTTATTACGCTTTCACTTCTAAATCACCTAACATTTTTTGATTAATTCTGGTACTGACATACATAGATGGGACCCTTTTTTATGGATGAGAAATCATCAAATGACTCCTCCCACTTCGGGCGAAACAGAAGGGAATGTCAGACTCTTACTGACTAAAACCCATCCGTGTTCCTCCTAATGCCTTTTGGCATTCCATGACCGCGGTGACTCTTTCGAACTAATTCCGCAACATAGATGGGACGCTGGCAATGTTGAAAATGAAAATAAATTATTGAAGCACTAAACTAACTCACTGATAAGTACAGCAAATCTCAAAGCAAGTTTATTTCATCATACCAGCATACATAGTTTCAAATACTTCAAGCCAACATGCTCAAGATCCTTGAAGAAATATTGATGAAGCTCACATTCTAAAGCACATTATTGGAAAAAGATTTGGCTCCATAAAACCTCACGCTCCCTTGCATTAAATTGACTTGTGTTACAAAAACTGCTGGCACTTGAAATTTTATAGACAGAAGCTGAGAAGTTCTAGACGAAAACTTACTAGGTAAGGTACCTCTACCTGTTTTTTGATAGTGGTGTTATATTATCAGATAGATGAATAGAATTAACTATATTTTTAAACCATGTGCTTATCCTTTTCCCAACTATAATGGGGTCGGCTTCCAGTCAAGCCGGATTCAGCTGAATACCAGTATTTCACGTAGAGCGGCTGCCTACCAGATCTCCACAACCCATTAACTACGTAACACATTGCTTCTTGGTAAGACTGGTGTCAAATTTTCTTGCTTCTGACAATTCGTAATCACCGCCAGAGATCTACAAATGCTAGCTGGGACTAACGGCTTTACGTACTTTCCGACATGACAGTATACCAAAATTTTGTGACATAACTCGTTTACATTATTGCTAATTTAGTCGATATAGTGGCGGTCTTTCCTGGTGGTATTATATTACTGCTATTATATCGACAAAACTAGATTCTACTCTGAAGATACCGCAGAGCCGGTACTCTGCGGTATCTACAGGATAGTATCTGGTAGATAACACTATATCCTTGTTACTGAGGTACAGATACACGCAGACGGACGGACGGATGAGCGAGAGCAATAGTCCATTTGGGAGCATAAGGTAAGTAACCCTAAAAAGGGGTATAGTCAAATTTAATATGCAAGGAATTTTTTTTTTTACTTGATTCGTGCTTGATCTTGCCTCTAGCCTTGGTCAGAGATGACAGAGATAAAGTCTACGATGGAGCGAGCTTAACCAGAAGTAGCCTGTTCATCTTTGAAACGATTAGGGTATATAGACAAGTCTATTTATACAAGTCTACCATACCGGCTTTGCAATTTAGAATAGAGAACATGCAGGAACTGTAGGTGGTAGCACAGAAATGTCATTGTCAAGTGTATTTTACTTGTGTAAGTTTCGAATATGCACGGTAACCGACACAGTCTACTTTTTGCACGTTCTTCTAAAGCAAACAGCAGCAACCAGAGCCTGACCAGAGGGCCAATTTTACTAATTTTTAAACAACTTTCGCATTCGCATGTCAATCGAAAACTGTCAAAAAAGCCTTAAGGCCGTACCCTGAGCAAATAACCTTGAGCATTTTTTCCCTCAATAACAGCTAGAGAGATACAATAGCGAATACGCTCAAAATGTTGAATAAAATCGTTATAAAATCGAATTTTGGTCGTTTGAAAAAAATACTTCTACCAAAATGTTCATAATTAAACTGCCTATCCATTAGTGTAAGTACAAAATCAAAATAATCGTTAGTTTTCGAGAAGATGCATGTTTTCAGTAATTTTTTCTCATTTCTGTGGTTTCGTTGTGAGGAGATTACTACATTATAATTAGTGATAAAAAATTAACTCTACCATTTTGAAGCCAAGATTAAGTAGAAATTTAAGGTATTTTTTATTAGTTGATATTTCTTTTGGATAAAGAGTAGATAGCTCCAAAAAACTGGTCAAAAAACGGTTAGCGCTGCGTTTTGCTCGGGGACGCGCCTTAGGACTCGACCGCACTGTGCGACACTTCGCTGCAGTGGAACGACACGACACGTAACAACGTTCGCACTTGAAGTGTCGCGGCGCGTCGCACGCTGCTGCGTAGTGCGTTATTTATACCTCATACAATTTCTTATAAAGAATATTTTGCCGTTGCGTGTCGCGTCGTTCAGCTGCCGCGCAGTGTCGCCAAGTGCGGTCAAGCCTTTAATCTTCATAATGTTTTAGCAGTTTGCGATTGAAATGCGAATGTGAAAATTAGTAGAATTGGCACATAGGTGAAAGCACAGAAACGTCAAAGTCAAGAATTCTTAACGTTTCAAATATAAGTGTTCAACCGATGACCTCATTATTTTCGTAGTTTCGGTTGAATCTATTTTTAGACGGATCATACTCCTTCGAAAGTCTGATATTAAAAGTAGCTCTAGCCAAAGCCACATTGAATCAGAGCTCAGAGTGCCAATTATACAAATTTTCGAACAACGTTCGGATTTGCATCTCGTTCGCCATAATTATGTCAAAAACTAATTAAAATTAAGGTTTAAAAATTATTACAATTGGGCCTGAAGGATTGTCGAAAAGTTCAAAATGTAAGGGATTGACATGAGCTATACTCTCGTGTAATCAAATGCCTTTAAAATGTATGTCATAGTGACATATACCAATCAGAACTTGTCATGGCACAATGGCGTCTAGATAATTACACACTTTTGAGTGAAGTACTGACATAATGACTACGCCTTACATATTGACTTTTCGATAATATTTTATGGCTTATGTTTAACTTACCACCAGATATAGTAACATTTTTTAGCAGTCAAAAATAGTAAATGATCACCAAAATTAAACCCGCATTTTAATGTAAACTTATAACCAAAGTTATAACATCTTGCTATCCTATTTAAGCAAACCAACTCAAAAAAAAATATTCTAACCCAAAAATAGTTAAAATGATACGCAAAAAAATAACATCTCGTTATCCGATTAAACCAAATGATTCACCAACAATAGAAGGGATCTGGCGCTCGGCGGCCGCTACCGCGGCACGCTCGCTTCGCTCGCTCGCCTTCGCGCGCTAATGGTCATGGTTCTAACCTAACCTAACCCACATGTTTCACCAGCCATAGAGGGGATCTGACGCAGACACGTTACTATAGAATTTGAATATTATACTGACTGAATATTAATTTGCTCGCTAAGATTTGGTGATCATTTACTAAATTTGGTGGTCGAATATAATTTAAAGTGGAGTCGTGACTAAAATAGCTGGTACTATTGCATTTTTAGACTTTATTTTTCTGGTGTTAAGTAGATATTTTTGGTTACAAAACTAAGGGTATCAAAGCATTTTATGGTGGTCATTACATTTATCCCCATATTTTATCACTGATAGAATATTATTTAGGTAGAGACATAATAGACAATAGTGGAAGACCACAAGCATTTTCTTAACCCCTTAACAAAATATCCCAAAAACAATTAACAAATTATAAAAGGTCACTTACCCAAAACATTTTCAAGCTACTTCAAATCCTTAACGACCTGTCAATCGCCCTGAACGCACCAGAATAAGTCCGCGACGCTATAAAGCGTCTCATTGAAACGCAAATTGGATTCGACGGCGGAGCAAGTGTCCCTTTTCCTGAGATTTGCATAAGAAACTCGTGTCGTCGACGTCATCGGCTCAGTTCCATCAATGCCAACCCTGGGACAGTGTTTCTCAAGTGATACGCCTACTGCCATGATAGTATGGACGCCCAGTTTACGATCAAGTGAATTTGTAATGTACTGTGATGGTGGATTGTTTGTGATTGGCATTTCGTTGGAATACTGAGATTTGTAATTGCTTCTGAGATTGTGACTTGTAAAATCATTAAAACGCAGCTATTTTTGCAGAATTATGACTGTTTATTCAAAAAAATTCAAAATTCAAAATTCAAAAGTCATTTATTCAAATTAGGCTGAGGGCCAGCACTTTTTGAACGTCATGTTTTACAAAAGACAGTCCCCGAAAACGCCCGCCCGTCACCACTTCCTAGTGTTTTAGCTGTGGAGAAGAAGTGGCCAACAAACTCCCCAGCAACACAACTGTCTGTTACGTTTTAGGAACTAGAATTTTACACTAATTAATATGCAAAGTAATCCAAAAATTCAAAATTCCTTCTAAAATTTACATGACACAAAAATAAATATATACATTATTTATCACTTGTTAGCTACTAGCACTATGACACTAAAACAAAATACACACTTAAGCAAGTGTTGACGTATGTGGATTTAAATAAGCATAAAAAAATGACCTACATAGTCAGACAAATAAATAAAAAAAAAGAAAATAAAAGAACAAATAAAAAAAATAAAATAAAAAATTATATGAACACATATAACCTGTCATAAAACTACTATACTATCTACTTATACACAAGGAACATGATAATTTGTCTTGCGTTCAACACAGCGACCAACTATTCTTATCGTCTAAATAATCATTAATAGAATAGTATGCCTTGGAACAGAGGTTAGATTTTACTTTTTCTTTAAATGAGTTAGAAGGCAGATCAAGATAAGAAATTGGAAGTCTATTGTATAAACGGATACCGAGCCCCACAAATGAATCATGGACCTTACGAAGTCGGTGTGAAGGGGCATGTAGCTTGTGCTTGTTTCTGGTGTTAAAGTTGTGGATGTCGCTCGTTTTACTGTATAAATGTATGTTTTGCCTAATATATAAAATGTTTGCAAAAATAAATTTAATATAAATTTATTTTTTTATAAATTATGGTGCCGTCTCACAATGCGGGGAGTCTTTTTTTATAATATGTAAGTAGTGACTTTGTGAAGTGATATTAATCTAGTGGTAGCAAAATATTGAGATCCGCAGAACCAAACGAATGAAAGGCTGATCGAGACATTTGCAAGGACCTTTGATTTGGGTTTAAGTTTGGCTGAAAAATGTGCGTACATATTCTTCTGGATTTGTAGCCGAAGGTCGCCAATGACAACGATAAATCTAAACATTATTTTTTTTCGAAAGGGCTTGATTAATAGGTATAGGTTTCCGAGACAAGGCAATTGGTGGTTTTCATGCTATTTGAGAGATTGAAGATTCACTGAACGATAAGCATTATTAAATTGGAGATAAGCAATATTGTTTCCAATCTCTTTAAGGTTTTCACATAATTTGGTTTGATTGTTTTAGAAATATGTAGGGTTGCCACTGCACCTTACCATTACTTTTTCCGTGGGATTATTTCTCATTAATATTGCTATTATTATGCAAGACCTAATCGAGTCGAGCTTCATTGACTCGATGATTTCCGCACGTTTCTTGAATCCATATAATTTTTAAATGATTTTTTTTTTGCTTGTACATTGGCAATAGAAGTTCATTAGGATAGTTAATATCGGGATTGTTACCATGTACCTTTTTATTTACTCCGTGATCATGGCGCTTGCAACAGTGCCGAAATATCGGAAACTCGCAGATAAAAAGGTACATGGTAGCAATCCCGATAATATCTATTCTAATGTTAGTGACCATGAATGTTTAAAACAATAGAAGTTCACTTGTGGAAATTCCAACTATCTTTCTATTTCGGTGCGTGATCTCGAACTCGAGTCGCTATTAGACAGGCTAAGAAGTAAGGTTCCTTTGGTTATCCATCGAGCACGGAACCCTAGCACCACAGAACCAGGGTGATACCTTTTTAATTTCACAGAAGGATGCTCATTTTCATAAAAAAAAAACAACAGAAACCTAGTCCTTTATCTTTATATTTCTTTTCCTATAATCTGATAAAAACTTAAATTACCAATAACATAACGCAGTCCACATTCAATATTTTACAAAATATAATACTGTCAAACATCACGATGTTATATCATATAATTATTTAATTTAGTATAATATTATGAAGACTAGCAATGTGTGATGCATTACTAATATTCTTGTTTTTCCCTTTCATTAAGGTGCTCCCACACAGCAGTTATATAACGTTATACAACATTGTGTAACACGATAACATTTATTAATAGCGTGTAACAATTTTCTACAACATGTTGAAAAAGTTATATGTTATAAACGCTCCCACATTGGTTGAACTCGTTGTATAACATCGTATAACATTATGTTCAATCAGTTTGGGTTCGTCCCGCTGAGGCTCTGATGATGTTATAACAAAAGTTATATTTTGTTATATCATATTGTAATCAGTTGTAAAACATTTTGTTAAATGAAGTTGTATTACATCAATAAAAATGTATAACTTTTGTTATTATTTGTTTAAAAACAAATATTATAAGTCAGTCTCTAACGTTATATAACTGCTGTGTGGGAACACCTTTAGGGATATATATACTGTGGTGGTGAATAACCACAATAATTGTACGGTAGGTACACAATCAAATAAAAAAAAAATTGCAATAAAGAAAAGAAAATTGCGGAAACTAAGCATGTTAACTAAAATGGAAGATAAAGTAGATTTTGTTTCGGTACAGTATAAAAAAGCGAGAAAAACTAAGAGTCGATTTTTAAATTTTCAACAGATAATACTAAACACAGCAGTTGGGAATCATTTTCTAAAATCATAATTTATTTCATCGAAAGAAAAGTATTAAGAATAGACAAAGAAAAGTAATTCTTGATAGAAAAATCTGACTGTATAATTTAAATGAGGATTTAATTATTTTTTTGAATTATCATTGAAACTGACATGTCTTCATTTCATATTCTCATACCTAAAATTTACATTCTATGTATACAAAAATTTAATAATTAAGTACTTAACAATATAATAACGATTTATAGGACGCACATTATAGTAAAAATCTTCTTGTTCAAAATCCATTACTAACTAATAAATCAACAATGATAATTATATCCTAAAAATAATAGAGCGATTAATTTAACCACTCTCATTAACATTAATAACTTATTTTATTCTAAATTATTTTATATTTACAATATACTTGCTATTATCACATGGATAAAAATTCGTAAAATATCAAACGATTATTTTTATCGATTTTCCAACATTAAAAAAAAACTGTTTTATGTGGTTTGGTTAAAATCGATTAATTGACACTTGAAGGATACACTATAAGTAGTGTTCTTCTGAATATATATTGTTTTACTTTTAAAGGCAAGACAAGCATTTAAATGATTGACAGTAGGAGGGATTCTTTTTAAATATCTTAGATTTGAATCAGCGTCTTTATAATCAGCGTTCAAAATCAACCATCACAACTTCAGTTTTCAGAATAATTTCTTATTCAGACAATTTTAACAATTTATTGTGTCTGCAAGCATCATCATTTTCTTGGCCGTATAACGTGTTACTTGGGATTGGTCTAGCACGTTTTCTACTTCAAAATTCGTTCAAAAACAAATAACATTTTAAGAAACGAAATGTGAATTTGGAACAAAAATGTTAAGATTGGTCCAAATTGGTATGGACCAAAGTTACAATTATTGTTCCTAAATTTTAATTGTTAAAATTATCTGAATAATTTGATCTTTTACTACGAGTAATACTATTAAATGCCTAATGCCTTTGCCCTGTTTCTTCATTTTGCTTCACAGCATGTTTTATATTGCTTTCCAAATCTATCTAAAACATTTTTCTTAGTTACTCAACTTATGTTTTAAATTGAAGACGATTCAGACCCAAAACAAATGTAATGTCTTGTCTTCAATTTGTTTCTCTAAAAGTCAATTTATTAGCTAAGCTATTAATTACTCTTCTTGATTATTTTAATTTTGAAATTTTTTTTCAAGAAACCTTTCACTGCTTCTTCGATATTATTGATCCAAACTTGCACTTGCTTACTCAATTTTGAATCCAATCACGCTTCGCTTACATTTCAAACTACAGTGATGATTTCATGAGCCTCCTTTTTATTCAAGTTATCAAAATTGTCTTCATACGCCTTTCAACCATCCATGCACACTTTAGACTGTTGACTACATTAAGACATTTTAACTGCAGCCAACAAATCTATCTTTACCCTAAAATGGCACTTAAGTGCACTACAAATAAGGCTCCAAATACTTAACCACGAAATCACAACCGTGTTCTACTCCTACTAAGTGAAGGTGTTGGTGATCTTCTGACGTCATACACATCGAATAACCGACTACCCGTTGTTACAAAAACAGTTTGTTTTGGATCTAAAGTCTCATTTGGTGTTGTATCAGTAACTGTTTCTTCAGTTTTCTCCGAAGACTCTTTTTCCGCTTCTTTTTCTTCAACAGGAGGTGTTATCTCAGTAGTGTAAAACCGCTTCGGTCCTGGCAGCTTTTTTGCTAGTTTTGCTATGAAGGGATGTAGTAGTCGTTCGTCGAAGGCATCGCTTTTGCTACCCGTTATGAGGCCGATAATGTTACCTAGGGTAACACAGATGATAGTACCGATAACTGCATACCACATGTAGGATATAGAGTAGAATTTTTGGAGCTCTGTCATTCTGTAAAATAAATATAGCTCAATTTAGTGAATGTCGATAATAAGAAGACACCCATTTTTATAGAAAACATTTTATAAGCCATATATTTTGATAAACACCTGAAATAATCAGTTTTCTATCACTGTACTCGGTACCGTTCAGATGCAAATTGATAATTTATTTTTGGGTCAGAGCCCATTCGTCCCCTAAAATTCGTCCCCCAGCATAAAAGTTGTAGATTCGGCCCCTATATAGGTGCCCATTGGTCTCCTGGTAGGGGACCAATTAATATTTTAATAAAAAATATTATTTTTAAGGTACCCATTCGTCCCCTCTAGTATATATACAATATAAGTTAAAGATTCGGCACCTATTCAGGTGCCTATTGGTCCCCTGAGATAAAATTAGCTATATTTTACATAAGAAACGGTTAACATAGTACACTTGTGAACATTTTATTAATGGAATTAATTTTATAAATCATAACAGATCATTGAAAAAAGAGCTATGATGAATGATAATCCGTCATGATAATAATATAACCTGTCGATAGGCTTACGATGTAAAATTGTCTCACTACGAATGGCTTGTTAAAAAAACGGGTTACAAATTATAGATAAGGTGTTTAAAAGAAAGCAAAACACTTGGAACTCAAATCTAGACTACATAAGCGACACGTTGCCCTTTGCGCCTTAGTGAGGCGCGGCTTTAATACCAGAACAATATATAGATGACGGTTTTAACAACAATAGAGAAGATTATATAAGATTACGACGGTATTAGACAAGATGTACGAAAAGAGAAGTTCCTTTCTAATTCAATGGTAATGTAACTTACGACTAAAGTACTGAACTAATGACTACTATAGTACCTTACACTTAATATCAAAGAATTACTAATACTTACACAGGAGACATGGTCGGAGCAGGATGAGTCATATTGATGGACTGCAGCAAAGGTGCAAGATGTGTCAGCGTTAGATTCACTTCCACTGGCAGTGCTTGGTGGGTCATCGTCGATAGAGTAGCATTTGGACATTGCTAGAATAGAAAACAAATTATACATAAAAATTTAGACAGAACTGGCAACGGTTTTGAAAGAAACTAGTACTGAAGCTGACAGGCGATGGGTAAACTTGCAATAACGTACATTGACCTTTCCCTATTATCTCTTCGTATGTAGTACGTCGTTTTTTATTTCCGTTTTTGGAATTAAGAATGTCAATAAATGTAGTTGAATCAATAACCGTTATGGCAAGTTTATTTGGTGCCTACCATGATTAGAATAAGTATGTTGAGGAAATGTACAAAATAAATGTTATCGTTCTAAAACATGGTGGATCCAAATTAATCTCTTATTGCTTTAAATCGACGTCGTCTCATTTATAGCAGCTAATTTATACAACGAAATTGAATTCTAGGTTCTGAAATATAGCCGGTAAAGCCCTTAACTGTCTTAGACACTAATGTGTAAGACAGCAACATAAAAACTGAAGAACAATATAATGTTTTATTGGAAAAGAAAAATGCCTTAACAAACCAGCAAAAACAAGAGCAGATTCAAAACTAACCTCAGTAGAAATAGGCAACATAGCAACTCCTTTGTTGACATACAGAAGCCTGCCAGCAGCCATCCACGTCGTAACCACGTGTGAGGCAATCATGCCCCATAAAGCCCCTTTCCCATTGGCTACAGGACAGAGAGCAGCTAAGATGAAGACTCCTAGCAAAGCCCCTGATGTTGCTGACGTGACCAGTAAAGACCCTTCGACCACTCCACCTACGATGCCCACGCAGAGTGAAAGGCACATTATGATGAGTGCTGTAAAGAAAAAATTGGATAATGAGTACATCTTTGGGTGATTTGATGAAGATTTGGCTCATCATCATCTAGGTATCTACCTAGCCTTTTTCCAACTACATTGGGGTTGGCTTAGTCTTCAAAAAATTGTATTGAGTATAATCATAAAGCACTGTGACATTGTTAAAGACAATGAATAATTCTTCTACTACCTATATCATTACAGATTCGCAGTGCGTCATAGCTGGTTGATGGGAAGGAGGTGACGAATGATTTTGATATCTTGTCGAGACTACGTTTACAATTGAAGCTTTTTGGGTCAAAGACAAAAAAAAACGAGTCGATGGTTTGAGACGGTTTGATCAACGATAAAACGATAAAAGTGGAGACTGAAGATGTGTGTGAGTGCTTTGACGAATCCAAATAAATTATTAATAGTGCAACAGAATGATAATGGTGTTCAATGACTAATATTTAAAGTAGGCTTTGAAAATTTATGAGTATCTTTTTTATTTGTCGACGATGCAGATAGAAGCACGCTTATCTATTAGTTACTTATTTCTCTTTACTTAAAGACCCCCAGGTTGTAGCTATCAGAAAACACAGACTCTGTACTTGCGTGCGCTATCTTCAACAGCATCGTCGCTTACTATCAGGTGAGATAGTGGTCAAACTCGTGCCTACCAATAGTAAACAAAATTTTTTGGTACGGAACCCTTCTTGTGAGAATTAGACTCACACTTGGCCGGCAAATCAACAATGAGTATTTCCAAGGTTTTTGTAAAAATAAAGTCAATGCAATAAATTACTTCTTGATGACGTCTCTAAGTATCTATGCATTTTTAAATAAACTAGACGTTTTAATTGGACTTTGTATTACATTTTAATGGAATTCCGCTTACCGTAAATAACTCCAATAATCTTGATGACAACCAGTTGCTGCTTATCGCTGATACCCTTGAAAGCTGGGGCAAAAGAAACGAAGTCTTCCCACGTCACCGTAGACAGAGAATTCACGTTTGACACCAGGAAACTGTAATCAGACAAATTACAGTCTTAGATGTGGAATACAAGAAGTCTCATATCCAATAATTATTTTCATATCAGCCAACTGCCATCCACTGTAGAACATAAGCCTCCACAAAAGAGCGCCAACCATCCCAGTCATGAGCAGTCGGCATCTAACCGCTGTCAGCGACCAAATCAAATCCTTCAAGTCATTGATCAGATTGGCATAATTTTATTGTGAAAATACAGAAAGTTCTTTTAAAATAGCAGTAAGACGCAAACGTAATAATAAAATGATATGTAATACTACAGTTAACAGTCTGAGTCAACCAGATTTTATGTGCAGAAAATTGTTTGTATTTGAGGATATCGCATTGATATCCTCAAAACAAACATCGTTCTAAGAGAGAAGTTTAATTTTCAGCAGTAGATTAAAAGAAAATTTACCAAAATCAAAATTGCTTAACATTAAACTTTGACCTGCGACTTCTTACTTCGTTCCCGTGGAAATTTCGGGAAATCTGTTCTAAGTGCTCCCCTAAACTCGCCAAGGAACCTACATGCCAAATTTCAGCTTTCCACGATGGTTAGTTTCGGCTTTGTGTTGTCTGTCAGTCACTCAATAGTAACGGAAGAATTTTATAAAGATTGGTAACATGACATGCAAACAAATATAATTAAATAATCCGATACTACTAACCTCAAAGCTCCATTGAACAGACTCCCTAAGAACAATCCAAGCATTCCAGGCAAGAAGCTAAACTGATCCTGCACATAGAAGGGCAAGATCTCATCCGGAGCCGCAATCTGCCCAGAAGCCAATGGATCGCAGTACTTGTACATTGCATAGAGCGTCATGCCAACAACCCAGGAAAGACTGAACAGAACAGCTACTGCAGGAACGTTGGAGAGAAGAGTTCTCCTGACCCTGGCTTCACTGGACATGGAACAGTAGCGTTGGACGAAGGTCTGCTGACAACCGTAAATGGAGACGGACATGAAGAGCTGGCCAATGATGGCTGAGAGGGTGTCGACGCGGACAGTTGGGTCTCCAGTGAATCTGAAATTACAAAGGGTTTTATGAGAACGTTTATTCCCGATAGGTACATCTTCTAAAAAAATGGTGATTATCCTTCAGAATGCTTTAAAAATATTGCTATCAGATCGGCTGAATGACTACATTAGAGGTAGTTTAAGAGTGGCACCAGTGACGGAAAAGTTTAAAGCGAATCGCTTGTCTTGGTATGGTCATGTGAAGAGGAGGCATAAAACGGATGTAACTAAAAGAGTAGTAAATATTAATGTGGATGGATGGAGAGGGAGAGAAAGGCCAAAGCAAATGGATTTTGTGAGGAGCGATATGAAAGAATAGGGAGTTCAAGTAACATAGGATAAGGGTAGGAAGATGATGACTTACTGGAAGAATTTCATCCGTCCTCCGTCAATGTTGTCGTTGACTACTTTATGCGGACCCCCCGCCGTGATGGTCGCTTGAATGATGAAAGCACCGCTGACTAATATCATCGTCAGTGTTTGGATCACATCAGCCCTGGAAAAAAACGCGTTTGATGAGTATTTTTACCACACTGCACGAGAGGCTGCAAAAACAAGGATATATAAATTACTACGAACTTAAAACGTTTTTTAATTAGTTTTTGCTAGCCTATAACCGTTCCCAGGATCCCGTCTATCTCTGTCCCAAAATTCATTAAAAACAGTTAGGCGATTTATGCGTGACAAAAACAAACTCATTTTCGCATTTATGATATAGTTAGGATTTACGACTAAAATTCTAATTAATTTCTTATTTAATCTCAATGGTTGATTTTTAGAATTCCGTACCCAACAGAATACTATTACTAAGCCACCGCTATCAGTCTGTCCGTCCGTCTGTCCATCTGTCCGTCCGACCGTCTGTCTGTCATCGGGCTGTATCTCAAGCACCGTAATAGGTAGGCAGTTGAAATTGTCAGAAACTGTATATATCTACTGCCGCTGTAGCGGTTTCAATGCCGCCACAAGAAAAACCAACAGAGCAAACCTACATCGCATCAAAACGAACCGCGACGCCATCTATTCAACTGACGGCGAACTAAAAATCCTACATCTCGCAAGCAGAATTTACCGTGCGATTTGAAATATACATCAGCCCGAGTATGACCTATCAGGCAGTTGCCCACCGGGCACAACAACCGCCTGGGCGGAGGATCCTCCCTTTTCAATGGGGGTTTGAGGGACTTTATCGCCTACTCTTTGTACCTCCAAACCGCTATAACAACTAATGGACATCCCGCCCACACGCACAAAACATTTTGGTAACACATTCATAGTGCGTACAGCTAAGGAGTGGAATTCCCTGCCGGAGTCTGTGTTTGCTGATAGCTACAACCTTTTTTTTTAAGTATGGGAAATCATCAAATGAATCCTCCCGCTCTGGGTAAAGCAGGAGGGAGTGTCATTTTCTATCGGTTGCATTTTGGGAAGTGTGCGACGGAATTGCATAAATTTAATTCCGCTAAGCCCGTTCCACCATACGCGCCACCGGTACAGCCCTCGCCAAACTTTGTGACCGCCCTGAAGTTAGTTTTTCCGATGCGCAAGCCTCGCGCGGTGCTGTTTTAGTATGAGATTTATTACTGCGCCCCCGTTGTAGTTAACTTCAGAGCGGTCACAAAGTTTGGCGAGGGCTGTTCATGGTGGACATCGCACCAATACGCACAAAACATTTTGGTAACACATTCATAGTGCGTACAGCTATGGAGTGGGATTCCCTGCCGGAGTCTGTATTTCCTGATAACTACCTACAACCTGGGAGTCTTTATTTCAAGAGGGAATAGGTTACTTCTAGGCAAGGGTGCTCCATCTTTGACCACATCGTCGCTTACCTCACATCTGGTCAGATAGTGGACAAACGCGTGCATATCAAAAAATAAAAAAATAAGGGAACGGTACCCTTCGTGTGAGAATCTGACTCATACTTGGCCGGTTTTTTACTAGTTTTCATGACACTTAGGCTTTACAATTAACCTACTTGTAGCAAATCAACAATGAGTGCTAAAATTACCTTTGTGTTTTTTTTTAATTACATTATAATGTAGGTATTTATTTTCAAGGTTTTTGTAAAAATAAAGTTAATGCAATAAATTATTTCTTGATGACGTCTCTGTTGAAGTATCTATGCATTTTTTAATAAATTAGACGTACTTTCAATATCTAAGCGGTTTTTAACTCGATATTTTATAAATTTTTTGAAAAATTGGAAAAAACAGAGGATATTTTTTTAATTTCAAAAAAATTACAATCAAGACAGTACTAATTGCTTCTGTCGTCACTCGTATAATTCAGTATTAGTGAATTTACAAGCTATCCAGTACAAACGACAATTTGATTGAATCTAATGAAATAATAACGGACTTTTAAAGCGATGTTCTCTGATATCTACCGATTTTATTAACTTACTCACAAATCTTACGATTACAGATAGTTTCGTAATCAGGTTTTAACTCACCAAAATTTAAGAACTTAAATTAAACACTATAAACAGAAAATGAGAAATATTCGATCCTAACACAATGTGAGGATCGAACTCCGTCATAACTTCACAAAGAATGACGTAACTTCTGCCGGTCGATTCCATAGACCACTCCCCGTAAACAGTTAGGTGAAGTGAGTGCGAAGTCAACTGTCATTCCGCCTTGACTACGTGAGTTGATAGCTCACTTCGTGATCACATCACTGGAGCCTTCACGGTGAGATTTGCAGTATGATTATGTAAATATGGCAAAGTGAACGCTTGGTTGAAGTGATCAAGTGAGCTGTCAATCCAAGTAATCAAGATAGAATGACAGCCCACTCCGTGATCACATCACCCAAGCCGTGACTTCGAGATGTTTACAGAATCGACCGGCTGTTCAGAATCGTCTGGTGACTTAAGTGAAGCACGCGACAGAGTCGTAATGAGTGGACAATATTTTAGTTTGAGTCAATTAACCCGAAAAGTATGATTTAAAAGAGTGTCAGTGAAGTTTCTGGCAAGTTCTTCTCCAGAAAAATTAACGCTTTCGAACCTGCAAATAGCTTCATGTTTTTAATTGACCGATCTTGATAATATGACAGGATTTTTCGTTATCACATTTCTCAATTATTATTTTTTTTAACTCTGAACGGTGTTTTCAGCTTTTATAAAAAAAAATGTGTTAACTTAAAAAGCTAACTAAGTAAAACTACTCTGTTTTCTACCAATCGTATTGTTTTAATTATATCTATCAAATAAGTCTATAGCAGTCAAACGTATGCCTATCAATAGTAAAAAAAAAGTCTCAAAGGGCCTAATGTAAATAGTTTTTTTAAATAAATGCCTTGAATCTTCGAATAATTTACCTGATAGCAGCAGCCAATCCTCCGAGCAAGTTAAACACTATCCCCACAATAGTCAACGCTGCAGCTGACGCCCAATGAGGTAGCGCCAGTACTGCATGAAGAGCCACTGTCGGCGTGTAGACGGTGACTGACAAGTTGAGGACTTGACGCAAGAGGAAGGTCGCAGCGGCCATGCGGCGTACGCAGCGGGATCCGAAGCGCATCTGAAATTGATAGTTGCAAAATTAAGAACTAGTTGGTTAAAGTACCACTTCTACGCATCAATCTTTCTAATCAATTTTAATCAGATGAGGCTGGCATTTCCTATTTGACTACCTCGAGAAGAAGTACCGAAACAAACTCCGAAAGAAAAGTCAACTTAATCTCCGTATCACTTCCCGAAAGCTATTTTATTCTGTACAAGTAGTCTAGCATCAACTTACACATAATACTAATATTTCCAAGACAAAACAAATAAGTAGGCCTAGCTATGGCCAGTGCCTGCGGTAGGGTTGCGGAATTTGATCGAAAGAGTCACCGCGGCCCTGGAACGCAAAAGGCATTACGAGGAACATGGATTGCTTTTAGTCAGTAAGAGCCTGACACTCCCTTCTGCTCCGCCTAGAGCGGAAGGAATCATTCGATGCCATCAATAAATATAAACCGGCCAAGTGAAGGACACAGGCCACATGAAGGATTCCGTACGTAATTTATATTATTTGTTGTTATAGCGGCAATAGAAATACACACTCTATGAAAATTTCAACTATTTACCTATTATGTTTCATGAGATACAACTCGCTGACTGACAGACGGACGGACGGATGGACAGCGGAGGCTTAGTAATAGGGTTCAGTTGGTTACTTTTCGGGTACGGAGCCCCAAAACGGACAAATAAGTGGGCCTATCAAGTCAATGTGGAGCTGTTTGTGGGTCGGGACAGTTTCGGTAGCGTTTGTCAATTATTTTTGTTGACTAGCTGTCCCCCGCGGCTTCGCTCCCGCATTTTTTTTTATAAGAACCTTCTCCCTAGAATAACAAACATAACAACAAAAGATTTATCAAAATCGGTCCAGCCGTTCACGTGTGATGCGATGACCAGGGGAAATTGGGATTCATTTTTATATACATAGATGGTACATGATTGATGTAACTGATGAAATGTTAGTTTGTCTAGCTAGACGTTTAGAATATAATAGAATTGACTTAAACATTCCGCCTGTGACCGAAAGGCAGAATGTATTACTTAGTCAATTTTATGTCACTTTTTGCCTCATACGATGGTTAACTATCAACGTCAAAACTAAGGAACTAAATGGTTGATCAAAAAGAAAACTAATATCTGAAACAACTCACCTGTAAATACTCATACACTGAGTTAGTATGTAGCCGGTAGTAGACCGGCACAAAGATCCAACACACCAGGGGAAAGGCGACGATGATACCGTACAGCGTCTCCCACATTGCAGAGCCATAGTACACCAGTTCAGATGGGAAGCCTGGAAATTAACAAAAGGTTTATTAAAAATGGAGATTAATAAGACCTTTGTCGGTCGCAAATGTTCATAAGGTTCAATACACAAATAAAAAACTTTTTACAAAAAAAATACAACTGACTTCCAAAAAAAAAACACTACAAAGTAAAAAATAACTTTAATTTCGGAAGTCGGTGTTATTGTTTGTTTCTTCGTAATTTGACACCGACTTTATTTTTCACTTTTTAGTGGTACCCCCCACACCTAACAACACCACTGCAAAGTCGCTGAAAAGCAAAATACGCAATTTCAATTACTTGGATGACATAAAACCATCATCCAAGTAATAATAATTAAATCATATCAAAATCGGTTACGAACTTTGGATTTTAAATCGAAATAGCTGGAATTTGACTATTTAGATGATTCTTTGATAATCGAAATTGCGTATTTTGCTTTTCTGCGATTTTGCAATGGTGTTGTTAGGTGTGGGGCACCACTAAAAAGTGAAAAATAAAAAACTTTTTACAAAAAAATACAACCGACTTCCAAAAAAAAAACACTACAAAGTAAAAAATAACTTTAATTTCGGAAGCCGGTGTCAAAATACGAAGAAACTAACAAAAACACCGACTTCCCAAATTAAAGTTATTTTTTACTTTGTAGTGTTTTTTTTTTTGGAAGTCGGTTTTATTTTTTTGTAAAAAGTTTTTTTTTTAGTTTGCAAGTCTTAGTAGATTTCGGTTTGACATAATTATGGCTAGTTTTATTTTTACTCCCATGCAATGTTTCATAGTTAAGTAAGAAATTATCGAAGTGGGGTAAATGTAAACTGCTTTAGAATTCATGCCCATTCTACCTGTAATTACTAAAAATGATTGCAAACTATTAAACAAACCCAATTATTACAAAGCTGACTACGAAGCGATAACTGATGCACTAAAGGACATCAACTGGGAAAATGAATTTGCACTTTGTCTTCATGATGTAAATGAAATGTTGTATAAATTCTACAGTATAGTTAGGGATCTTATTAAAAAATATGTGCCGGTAACTATTTTCACGCAAGGAAAATACCCACCGTGGTATTCTAAACAACTAATAAAATTGCTTAAACAAAAATTGAAATATCGTAACAGAATAAAGAAATTTAAAAATCCAGTTGATGTAGTTGAATTCAATTATGTAAGAAGGGATTCTCAAAAATTAATGCAAACGTGTTACAATAATTACATAGATGAATTAGAAAATAAAATAAAAGGCCATCCCAAATTCTTCTGGTCACATATTAAAAAACTTCGGAAAAGTACCACTTCCTATCCCTCTAAAATGACCCTGGGTACTGTAACTGCATCTGGAAGTAAAGCAATTTCGAATTTATTTGCTGATCAATTCTCATCGGTATATGACTCGCAAACTCTTGACCATAGCTGCTCTATCGATAATCTGCCTCTTACATCAATCCCTATTCCACCCATTAATGTTCTTTCAATATCTCAAGAGGCAGTATTTAAAAAACTTTCTGGACTTGACCTGGCAAAGGGTGCAGGGCCTGATAATATTCCCCCAATATTTTGGTCACGATGTGCTCGTTATGTGTCCTCTCCATTAGCAGATATATATAATATTTCACTTAAAACAGGTGTCTTCCCGAATATATGGAAACGTGCAAGAATAGTGCCTATTCACAAAAACGATAAGCGCGAGGTGATATCTAACTATCGACCAATTTCAATTCTGTGCACTTTGTCTAAGGTCTTCGAAACACTAGTGTACCCGATATTTTACAACCAGGTTAAAAGCTACCTAACCTTTAGTCAGCACGGTTTCATGGTTAAAAAGTCTACGGACACAAATCTTGTCACTTATGTCACTGACTTAATATCCGCAGTCGACAAGGGTCTACAAGTCGATGCAATATACACTGATTTTTCGAGGGCATTTGACAAGGTAAATCATGAACTATTGCTGATTAAACTTCGGTCCCTGGGTATCACCGGTGCCACATTAGATTGGTGTAGGTCATACCTTAACAATAGGCCATCTTTGGTTGTCATAGAGGGTGATGAGTCAGAGCCTTATTTTGCAACCTCAGGTGTGCCACAAGGGTCCAATTTGGGCCCATTGTTCTTCATTATATTTGTGAATGATATCTCAAGCGTATTTAAATATACTACGCCATACCTATTTGCAGATGATCTGAAGTTGACACGCATTATTCTGACTAATGCCGATGTTGAGTTGCTGCAAATGGACTTAGATAAATTATCTCAGTGGTGTACGAAGAATAAAATGTATCTAAACTGTACCAAATGTTACCACATAAAATTTACTAGAAAACGTAATAAAATTCAGTCCAGCTACAATATTCAGGGAAACACATTGAATGAAGTGACGCTTATCCGAGATTTGGGAGTGTATTTGGATAGCAGTTTGAGATTTAATGAACACATTGACAAAATGCTCAACTCAGCATATCGGGCACTTGGATTTATATTGCGATCTTCTAAAGAATTCAAAAAGCCTACTACCACACTTTTGTTGTACAATAGCTATGTAAGAAGTCAGTTGGAATACTGTAGCACGGTCTGGAATCCAACATACCAGGTTCACACAAATAGAATTGAAAGAGTCCAAAAGAAACTTGTTCGTCACTTAGCTTTTCGGTTTAGAGTTAGGAATTCGAGATCATATGCGGACAAGCTGAATTATTTTAAAATCATTCCTCTCAAATCTCGCCGTACAGTCTCTGATTTGACGTTCCTGTTTAAGTTGCTTAACAATGGTATTGACTGTCCACAACTTCTTAGCAAAATAAACATTAATGTTCCTGCTAGAATCCCACGTTATCGCCGCCCTTTACTCAAAGCCCCACAATACCGAACAAATCTGGGTAAACATTCACCGGTTTCCAGAATGAGCCAGCAGTACAATGCTTTGGCATGTGCATCGGAGGACATAGACATTTTTTCAAATTCTCTGGGTAAATATAAGTCACTGATCCGCACACAGTTGCATGTTATGTGAGTGTTGAACTGCCTGCCTAGTTGTGTTTTGTTTATCTGTAAGCAATTTAATTTTCTTCTGTGTTTGCTTTGCTATTTGATCTTTGTGTAAAATCGCCAACCTTAATGATAATTATTCTAGAGATACTGCCTATGGAATCAATTATTAAATTTAATTATTAATATAATAGTACAAAACGTTAAATAATAACATAACTTTGACTGCTATGTACATTTAAATTGTCTACATAAGTTAGGTATAGTTTGATTTTTCTCTATTGCATGATGTGGTCTCCTATAATTGAGGAAGCACATGGTTTTTATTTTATTTTATAACTCTTTTATAATATAGCAAGTAAGGTGTATTCTTTGTTGGAGATCCTAATAAAATAAATAAATAAATAAATAAATAAATAAATAAATAGGGCCCGCGCGATTAAAAACTGTGCCAATGCTTACGTAAGCATAAGAGGGAGGGGTAAGAGCTTTGATTACTATTGCTGACAAGGGGAGGGGGGGAGTTAAAAATGTCTAAAATTCTGCTTACGTAATACTTGAACGGCCCCTTAGACTGGAAGCTGACCCAATATTCAGACAAAGCTGTGATGTCAGTGATACTAGACGCTATTTCTAAAACTTTTTTTGAGAATCCCTTCGGTTTACAGATTTTTAAAAAACGTGTACTATTTTGTTTAAAACTAGAATTTGCACGAGAATGTTCTGAAAATAGCGAGTTTCTATTTTGGCACTGAAACTGCTATACGTCTTTTGCCCTTGGTCATGTTCAATATATTCACGGGAAAATGATCAATCATTTAGGTAATTAGTTAAATGGAAGTTTGCAAATGGAGTAAGTGGTTAATTTTATACTGCTGACAATTGTATTTTGGGATACCAAGAGGTGTGCGGAACATGGTATATAGTCCCGAAAAACCTCTTTTGAAAAGGAAAAATGTTCCGACCAGATGGATGTTGTGTCTGGTGGGTAACTGCCTTTTTTTTCTTTTTTTTATACAAAATGGGGAAACTCTTGGCTCAAATCTCACCTGATGGAAAGTGATGATTAGGCCGAAGATGGAAGCAAGTTTCACCCGGAATCCTCTTACACAGAGGAACTGGCTATCATACCTCTAAATGCCGGAACACAACAATGCTGTTAATATTGTTGTTATGGCGACAGACTTAGACATGATGGTGGTAGCTTGCCAGGCGGACTTAGAAGAAGTCCTACCACCAACCAAACCGAGCAAAAAATTTGCCTCCGCTGGAAATCGAACCCGGGACCTCTGGGTCTGAATCAGGTGGTATAACCACTAGACCACGGAGGCGGTTAGTTTCAACTGTTTAGCACCACCCGGGGACCATGTGTAGGGATTCGCTGAAGGGCATTCTCCTACGGACGCGGGTGACTCGGCCCCCAATGCCTGATAGTCGTTGACGGGCAGTTGTAGGGCGATGAAGGAGTTTGTGTGCCGGTAGTCGCTCTATTCTATCGATATCTCACCGTGATCACTTAGGTGGAGTGAACGACAAGTGAGCTGTCATTCCAAACTCAAACTCTCAAACTCAAGCATTTATTTCATTTAGACCATTTACAGGCACTTTCGAATTGTCAAGGTCAGTGTGTCCCAAAAAAAAAGATGAAGCTATTTGCACGTTCCAAAGCGTAGATCTCTATGGAGAAGAACGTGCAAGAAACTCCACGGATACTCTTTAAAAAATAATAAATTATTACAAAGTTTTGTTTACATCGTATTGAAATTTTATTTATGTACATACATGTGAGAACGGTGTAAAAGACGAGCAGGCTAAAAGCGTCCAAAATAAAAAAAATAAGAATTAAAGAAATAATTAAAATAAACCATGGCAGCTGAGAAATGACCAGTCCCAACCAACGGTACCCGTTCACGAACATGACGTATGTTCATCTCAACCATTTTGAATGGAGCCACATGATCCGACGCATACGCCACCATCAGCCAGGCTTTAAGTGAGCATGACACTCCCAACCGCCGGGGTAAATTCAAGTCAAAAACAAACCTAAAACTGATAGCTATAGTTTAAGTTCAAGGTACACAGTACTCAAAGATGTTGTTTGTACGGTTTGACAACTCACTTCGTGATCACTTCACACACGCCTTCACTTCGACATGTTTACAGAAGGCTGATCTAAGTCGTAAGTACGTGGCGGAGCAAATTTCATTTCTTATGCGTGACTAACCAATTGATTCAAAGAAACTGGATTAAACCAGAAACAGTATTTTTAGATGTCAACAACATGTAATCGGTAATTTTGGCATAAATTCAAAAATAAATGTGAAGTCAGTAAATGTACTCTTTGTATGTTGATGCCAAATAAAAGAGACTGTAATTGAAATTTAAACGGCTCCTGGGTATTCCCAGAATTAATCACGTTATTTATTTTAACCGGTCAAAATTGTATTGTTTTACTTGTGCTTTTAATTAGCCCGCGCTGACAGTTTTAATTTCCAAATTGTAATAACCTAAATATTAACTCGTAGTATTTTACTTCGTTGTTTAAAGATTTGTCGTATAATTGCGGACGTGTCTTAAATTTTTTTACCAGTGAGCCTTTGGAGGTACAATACTGAGAATAGAATGCGATTAGTATGTATACACAAATTAGCTGTCCCCCGCAGCTTCGTTTCCGTCAACTGGCTACCCTACCTACTTTTTTTTTGCTTTTAAACCTTCCCTGTATTCTGGCGAACTACACGAAAAATAATTATTCAACTCGGTCCAGCCGTGCTCGAGTTTTAGCGAGGCTAACGAACAGCAATTCATTTTTATATATAAGAAGAAGAAGAATATCTATCTATATAATTATATAAAAATGAATTGCGGGGGACAGCTAGTGTATAATAAAATTAGCTGACCCGTGCTCACTTCGTTGGTCGGTATTCTTCGGGATATAGACTGTTTCGGGTTTTATAGCCTACACACAACTGGCACTAACAAATAACGTGGCTTTCTATTAGTAAATGATTTATCAAAATCGGTTCAGTAGATCCAGAGATACCCTCTACCTAAAACTTCTCCAACTCACAAACTTAACCTCTCTAAAATATTAGTATTGCAGTATATATATATATATTTATTTAAATTTATAAATTATACAAGTTTACGGAATCCTGAAAGTGGTTTTTCAGGTCTTCTTAACCTTCAGAGCCAGTTTGTCATTAGATTACTTTCTATGGTTTATTCAATGTACAACAATTTATTGTTTATACTACATCGCCATCGCTACTTGGGCACCTTTTCGGAAATATAACAACCTGCATAATTACACCAGAATTCGTAAGTACCTATTTGGTTCCATTTCTTCTATTCTACATTATTCTTCTTTTCGAGCTGATGGTGACCCGCAAATATGTTGTGCCCAGTAGGTGTCCAGGTTCTCAGCGGCATCAGATGGCATTCATCAGGTCCCCAATGGTGCAGCTGTAAGGGTACTTGGGACACTCCAAAATTGGGTAATATTTTGGACGGGACACCGCAGTCAAATTTAGTGTCAAGCGGATAAGTTGAACCCCATTTTGCCAAGTTGTATTTGCAGTGACGTACTTGGGTGTGCAAATGATTGAGCGCTCTACATAATTTTTTATAATTCAGCCACATGACTTGCGTGAATCAGTTATTAAGGGCTAACGTTAATCATTCCAAGGCCTAAACGACGTTTAACACGTGTTTAAAAGACCACAGTTTGAACCTTGTATTTAATTGCTTTAGCGTAATCACTAATCGTGCAATTTACAGGCACTTATTTAGCTGAATATATTAACCTGGTGACTATTTTCAGACTAATAAATGAATATTAGTTAGGTTGTTAGAAGTTTTCTGTATCAACACGCACGATTTGAATATAAAAGTGTGAGTCAAGTTTCTTTTATTGGTTATAAGTCATTTATTATCAACAGTTTCATCAATGTCCATGTTGGGTTTTGAAGTAGTAGGCACCGAAATCTCTACTAAAAACAGACTTACAACAAGATCGTGCCCATTGCCCAAAACCTGTTGGGATTTTTTTTTCGAAAGCGTCACCGCGGCCCTGGAACGTATAGGGCATTTGGAGAAGCACGGGTGGGTTTTATCCAGTAAGAGTCTGACACTCCCATCCGTTCCGCCCAGAGTGGAAGACATAATAATTATAATGATTTCCCACTAAAAAAAAGCCCGATCCTAAGAATATTGTAAGTGTGAATGTCTACTAGAACAGGAGTTCCCAATGTTTTTTATAGTGCGACTCCCTTTAGATATTTTCTTTTTTTGCGGCGCCCTTGTTAGAAGATACTTGTGGCAGCTCCATTCGGGATAACTTGTAGGTACGTACAATCAATGTGACAGTTGGATTTACTTTTCTGATTAAGAATCAATAAAAAATATTTATAAAATTTGCTCGACCAATATCAATTTATTCCAAACTTGGATTCTATAGATCAAATTTTTAACAGCTTACGCATGCAGAAAGGCATTCAAACAGGACGCTCTTTTTTAATTTTTCGATTGCAGCACTGGCGTTTTATTACCGTGGTAATCTGCGACGCCTCTGAAAGCACAGCGACGCCCCGGGGAGTCGCGATGCACAGTTTGGGAACACCTAGTCTGGACTATACTTAGGTACGTATTTGGATGTTTAAAAATAATAAATCAAGCATCAACGTGTGAACGGTTTCAGATAAACCTTGACACAAGCCGACGACCCGAGTATGGCTCGGATTAGCACGTAGAACACTTTTTAACCTATATGTTTATATATATATATATATATATATTTTTATGGGACAAGCCCGCCACACATTCCCAACCACTGCAACTCCTGAAAGCCAGAATCAACAGTGGCGACCACCAGAAAAACGCCGAGCTAATGAAGCCCGTCGAGTCCCGGAGAAACGATTCAACTGTCTTGGATCCCGCATCGAAATTAATCAGAAAGTACAGCGGAGGAGTAGGAAAAAAATAAATATAATTACCACTTCCCTCCTTATCAAGCAGGAGACAGATTTGAGTTAGGCCAATAGGCACCAAGGGACATATACAACTGGGTTATATATATATAGTTAGACACCGCAGGGTAATTTTCGAAATTAGCAGGCGGAGGCGCTAATGTTAGTATCCCATAAACCCTAGCCCGGTGATCGAACCAAGATTCGCTGCGCAGCTTTTTTTATTAATTTATTTATTATTTGAGATGGGTTTGCCCTTGACTCTAGACTAGGTCAGGATGACAGAGACAAAGTTCAAGATGGAGCGAGCTTACCCACAAGTAGCCTGTTTACTCTAACTTTGAAAAGATTAGGGTTGTAAGCGTTCGGAAACACAGACGCAGGCAGAGAGTTCTACTCCTTTGCTGTGCGCATTATGAAAGGTACTTGGAAACACTTAGGGCGGGTTGTTTCAACTACACTTAACGCACGCGTAAACGTTAAAAATGGTGCTAACTATCGTCAAATCAAAAAATTGGGTCGTTTCACAAAATGTCAGCGTTAACGCACGTAAAATATAACGTTTACGTTAACAGATGGTCTGAGCACTGATTAACGTGACTTTTGTTGCGTCAAATAGAACAATATTGTGAAATTTCTTTTGAATTCCTCAATACCAGTTCTTCTGATGACACAAATAAGTGGTGGAATGCAAAAAAAGCTATTTAGGTAGGACCCGTGTCAATAACTTAGCTATTGGGATGAGCAGGAATTTATACCAGAAATGTTTTGAAACAACGCTTCTAATTTAACGAACGTCAAACATCGTCCGTAATCGTAACTTTTTGACGTACGTATGTTACGTTAACCAACTGTTTGATACAACCCGCCCTTAGTGCGAATTGGTGGAATAGCAACAAGTTAGGGATGTTAAGTTGCAGTGCGTCTGGGTGTCCGATGGTAGAAGGGGGCTGGTAGGATGAGGTTGTGGAGTTCTTGGGCACACTCTCCGAAGTACAATCTGTAGAAGACCGACGGCTTAATTTGTGACTACTAGACCAAACCGATCTTAGCCAAGGCCACGCCAGTTCAAGTGTTTTTCTTGCTTAAAAAACAGTTTTAACAACCAGCCCATAATTCTACTATACCACATTAATATGTATTGCGGGTACGGTGACAATGATGTATGGTAAAAATATAGTAAGAACCTACCTAGTAGGTATGTGTTCTCAAATGATAGTTTTAATTACTTTTCGTTGCGATGCCCACAAAATTTACGTCGCGAGAAGCATTGATAAATGAATAGTAATAGGTGTGTACCTATGTGTGTTTCATAAATTTTCTGTCACTAATAAGCACCATTAAAAAGACAAAATAAAACGAATAAAGTGAAGTAAAAGAAATACTTACACATCAAAAGAAAAATTAAGTTGTGTTATGTCCCTAGTCAAAATTATAATCAGCTGAAATGCAATAAGGGTCTCTACAGACGCAACGTGACAATCTTGTAACGTTGCGACAAGTTTTTTTCAAATAAATTATTTTTACAACTATACATTAAACTAATTCTTACTACTACTTCCATAAAGTCGGAAGGCATTGTCGCATGACGTCTGTCTGCGACAGCCTTCATGACTCATACTAATCAGCTGATTTCAGAAAGAAAAAGTATGACATAATAAAGAAACATGCTGTTACATAGTTCTAAGTACCAATCTACTTACTCAAATATCAGTCATCGGAGTCATTTGTTGGCAGTCAATGTATCCAAGTCTCACCGTCAAATACTTCGGATGACAAGGGGCGCCTCTTGCGTCGCTTTGACTGCAGTATTATTAAAATATGATCTCAAAGTAGCTATTTTTATTAGTAGGTAACTAGCTAACAAGATATAAAGACATTAAGTAATATCTATTATGTATATCAAATTATCATTGCATGAAAAATTAATTATATAGAAATAATAAGATAGAATAAGATAAAAAATTATGTAATTTTTCTTTTGGGTAATACGTGGGAAATAAAAAGGCTTTTTATTTTATTTTATTTTTAACTAGCTGATGCCCGCGGCTTCGCCATATTAGCCAATAATTTATTCTTCAGATAAATAATTTATTCTACAGTAGCCAATAATTTATTCTTCAGTTAAAAATGATCTGATCAATGAAAAATAAGCCCTGAGTCAGCAAAATAAGGTGATTATGTTTACCTAGACGTGGTCATTGAAAAGCCAACGTTCCGGAGTGGATGTTTTCAGGTTCATACAGTAATGATTTCAATGCAGGTTTCCTGTTTTGAATATCAAAGTCAACATTTGTGTAGTGTAGTGAAAGCAGGCTGCAATAATTAAAACTGTACCTGGGTTAGGTACAGTTTTTTAATTATGGATGGGAAATCATCAAATAACTTCTTCCGCTCTAGGCGGAGCGAAAGGGAGTTTCAGACTCTAACTGACTAAAAGCGGTGACTGTTTCGAACAAATTCCACATCCCTGGCAGGCTGGCCCTAGCGGGCCCCGTACCTAACCCCTGTGACCTAATACCCTTACAACCTTTTTTATCTACTAGAGACTCACTCTCAAAAGCGTCTCGTTCTTTTCATTCTTGATTAACCAGCTCTTGCCTTTTCGATCATGCCTAATGGGACGCTATGGGAAAGGCAGAAGATGCCATTCATTCTTTGCTTTCAAGGCTGGCGCATACAAAACATAGACACGCGTACAGAAGAATGCTAGAATTTGAATTTCGACTATGTATCTATGATAATCGAAATTCAAATTCTCCTAAACTATTTTGTTTTTCTTTGTTTTTTTTTGGCATGGTGCTTATAAAATTCTCATAAGCTAGTATTAGTGATCCTTTTGTAATTATTTAGCCAATTAGGAACTTAGTACCGTAAAAGATATTTCAAGGCCAGTGGTTATAAAATGTAACATTTGCATTAGAGTGAATATTTATTCTAAAATTAGCTACACGTAATTAAATTACAAGTATTTCTAAATTAAACCAAATTTGCTCGATGCACTGAACCGCAAGGGAAAAAAATTAAATAAAAATACTTTGTACTGTTTGTTTTTCTTACGAATTCCAGCTATTTTGATTTAAGAAAAGTGAAACAGACGGAGTTATGAGGTAAAAAATAAAAATACAACCAATTGAAACCTCTTCCTTTTTTTGAAATCGGTTCAAAATATATCATCACCTGCCTAGCCTTTTCCCAACTTTATTGGGGTCGGCTTCCAGTCAATCCAGATTCAGTTGAATCCGGTATTTTACGTGGAGATGCTGCCTACCAAACTTTACTGCTGACAATCCGTAACGGCTGCCAAAGATCTAAAATGACAGTCGGGACCACCGGCTTAGCGTGCTTTCCGAGGAACGGACGAAACTCGGTGTGTTATGATGGTCACCCATCCATGATCCATGCAGCTGTTTTTCTTTTTCCAAGAACTCCTCCTCCGTAACGAAAATATGTATTCTTACATAATCATTTTAGTATCAACCTCTCATAATAAAAATAATGTTAACGTAACTCCTATTTCTTAGCTGACATGCCAACTCTCACAGTCAAGAAGCGATTAGTCCGATCCAATAAGATCTCAAATGACTTGTCAAGCGGTGTGACCTTGAAAACTAGTGTTTCCTTCGGGTTCTATTACAACGATCGAGACAAATACTTTTAACACACATAATCTTGATAAGTGAAACCGAACATAAAGAGCGGATTTCATAAATGAAACTGAACGTAATTAGCAGTGCGATTCTGTCAACATGTCGAAGTGAAAATTCAGGCGAAGTGAACGACAAGTGAGCTGTCAAACCATACAAACAAGATGGCATGACAGCTCACTTGTCGTTCACTCCACGCACGGTAAGATGTCGACATAATCGAACGGCTGCATGTAAACCACGTTTACGAGATGTTCGCGTCTTCATTTTATGTGGCTTATTGACACTGACAGTTCTTGAACGCAGTTTAGAGGTACTAATTGCGTTTCATTGGTGAAATCCGCTCTTAATGGCGAAGTGTATGATTAAAAACGCAAGTCTCTCATTTTCTCAAAGACAAAACGAGAACACCACCCACTATGATCACCTTTTCATCACCATTTTTGGGGAACGTGCACGAAGTAATCAGAGCCATCTTTTTAACGTCTGCGCAACAGTCGTCAATTTTATCACTTTGGTTTTATTTATTCGTTTAATATTTGTTTATTTATTTAATCATTATTACTTTTTTGCGAGACGCATTGTATTTATTTCATTATTTTTACTTTCTATACTGCTCCGATCGACGTCAAACCGTCAACGCCGGCTGTCAATCCGAAAACAGCGCTGTGGCTCTGTCTCGCACACGAGTCCCAGCATTATGCAGAGACATGGCCGTTTTGCTCAGATTTGACGCATATCTTCCTAATCTTTCATATATAATAGTAATTTTTGTGTATTTTTGATATGCGTCATATTGACCGCAAATTAACTCTTTTTCTTTCTTTCTTTTTTTATGGAAGGGAAATCATCAAATGACTCCTCCCGATTTGGGCGAAGCGGAAGGGAGTGTCGGACTCTTACTGACTAAAACCAATCCGTGTTCCTCCCAGAGCCCTTTGAATTCCAGAGCCGCGGTGACTCTTTTGAACAAATTCCGCAACCCTGGCAGGCGACCCTAGGGGGCCCCGTCTACTATGCTGACATCTCTTTGAGGCGCGCGTGGAACACAACGCGCCGTCGGTCCGGGCCTGGTTCTGAAGACGCTTCTGTGCTGGCAACAATAGTTCCTGCACATTCCCTATATCTTCTTACTAGCTGACCCGCGCAACTTCGTCTGCGTCACGTTTTCCATTATTACTCCGCTCTTTTTTTTGTCTTAGCGTGATGATATATAGCATATAACCTTCCTCAATAAATGGGCTATCTAACACTGAAAGAATTTTTCGAATCGGACCAGTAGTTCCTGAGATTAGCGCGTTCAACCAAACAAACAAACAAACAAACTCTTCTGCTTTATAATATTAGTATAGATATACTAGCTGACCCACGCAACTTCGTCTGCGTCACATTTTCCATTAATGCTCGGCTCCTTTTAGTCTCAGCGTGATGATATAGGTAGCCTATAGCCTTCCTCGATAAATGGGCTAGATATCTAATACTGAAATAATTTTTCAAATCGGACCAGTAGTTCCTGAGATACAAACAAACAAATGTTACCTCTTTATAATATTAGTATAGATCGATTTGGTATAGATAGTATAGATATAGTATAGATTAACATTGACTGTTCTGTCCTGTTGTGTGGCTTTAAAAGGACATTAGCGGCTATCCTATTTTAGTAGGTTATTCTTGTATTCCGACTAATCTTGACCTATCCAATTAACACTATCACGATCAAACATGTAGGTGAACGACTGACCATGATTTTATCCTCTGTCTTGGTACGAGTAGGTCATTGGCCTGATAACCTAGCCTTAGCTTACTAAACCATTACTTGATACCACTTAATATCAACAAGAATAATAAGTTCCTTAGGGACCTTGGACAAGCAGGGACATATTCATTTTTATTTATTTGTACACCTCAAAACCAGCACAGGAATAACGTTTATAAAAACAAGTGTACAATGGGCGGTATTATCGCAAATACTACCCATTCTTGTTGCTAAGCAGCCATGCTGTGTTCCAATCTCCTAACCACTGCAGCTCCTAAAAGTTAGCTTTCACAGTGGCAACCAGCAAAAATAATATTATTAAGAAGAAATATTTGTAGTTTTTTATGTTTTTATAAACTCAAAAACTACAGGACTGATTTCAAAAGTTCTTTCACCATTATAATACTAAGCAACATTTTTAAGCATCATTGGCTAAATAAGAGGAGCTCGTGGTTAAATAACAAAAGCCTCACGTTTCGGTCTTCAAGGTTAAGCAACACTTGCTAAGGGTAGTCTGTCGATGGGTGACCATCTTAACATATCGAGTTTCCTCCGTGCCTCGAAAATCACGCTAAGCCGTTGGTCCCGGGCTGTCATTTGTAGATCTTTGGCAGTCGTTACGGATTGTCAGAAGCCATTAAATCTGACTCCAGTCTTGCCAAGAAATACCGTGTTACCCAGTTAATGAGTGGGAGTCTGGCAGGCAGCCGCTCCACGTAAAGTACTGGTATGCAGCTGAATCCGGTTTGACTGGAAACCGACCCCAATGCAGTTGGGAAAAAGCTAGGCAGATGATGGAAACGCACCTGTAATACCTGGACACCAGAACTCTTATTTCTCATAGACTTTGTTAAAATTTTACTCAGTGCCATACTGTTAGTTCATTGGTAATGAACTTGGACTCGATGGCCGTGACTTAAGTAATGGTTGCATGCTAAAAGTCATTACGGCTTAATTAATCGTATAGGTGATTAGATTTACTGTTTTTTGTACATAATTTCCTCGTTAATTTTGAGCAGAAAGATGTGAATTATAAAAAAAATATTTAATTCTGTTTTAGGAGTTTTGTAAAAAAAATGTTTTTTTTTTATTTCTGCCGTAAGTATTAGTAGGTAATTGTAACTCGATTTTATAACTTATAACATAAAATCTAAATAAAAAAATTATATGATAACATTTTTTTATTTTCTAAGTTGGTAAATTTTCTTTCTCGTTCAAATATTTCATGCACTCAATACAAAAATGTTTGTGACCACTGTCAGTAGGTAAAGAGGTCATTGTACGAAATTCTTCCTGCTCCGCGACTGGACTTTAAATATTATATTTAAAGTCATTATTAGTTATTTTAAACCATACCAAAACACTTAGTTTATAAATAATAACTAAAAAAAAAACTAAAAAAATCTTGCTTTGCTCACCCTACCGAATTGGTTTAAATTGACAGCTATGACCTCACAATATGGGGCTAAGACAATCCTATTCTCATTTGAAACGCATTGTAAATGTCTATCTGACTATACAAAGTCAATTGTGTGAAAATTCACACGATTTTCTATTTGCTGCAAAACTGAAGTGGGATTTCGCAAGCCGTGTCGATTATCATAGCTGTGGGCCTTTAATTCCGCCAGACTTTAGCCCTGAAATATAGCTAGGCGGAAAAACAGCTCTGAGAGAAATGGAAGGTATTGGGGAAGGAAGGCCTTCGCTCATGTTTTTTATTAAGGATGCCAAATCATCAATCAAATCATCAAATGACTCCTCCCGCTCTGGGCGGAGCAGAAGGGAGTGTCAGACTCTTACTTACTAAAACACATCCGTGTTCCTCCCAATGCCCTTTGCGTTCAAGAGCCGCGATGACTCTTTGTAACAAATTCCGAAACCCTGGCAGAAACAAATACAAATACAAATAATTTATTTGCTTGAATATGGGTACATACATAAACCCTTGGCCCAAGTGTAAGATAAGGTCCGAGGTGGCCCGCAGAAGTGGGCTGGCATCAGCCGGGGATTACGGAAGTCTAATCAGTTCCCGCGATCCCCGGCGCAGGTGAAAGATGGAACACCGGGGTGGTTTTAGTCAGTAAGAGTCTGACAGGCCCCTCCGCCCGCCCCAGGGTGGAGGACATCCATGAGGATTTCGCCCCGTAAAAAAAAAAAAAAAGTGTAAGATAAGGTAAGGTTGCTGAACCAACTTGCTGTTAGTTTAGGTACCTGCTATCAAAATTTTGAACCACTTTTTTTTACTTCCTCTAAAGTTGAATGCTATTGTTAACTCGATAAAACATCTTCATTTTGTATGATTTTTTGATAATACCTATTATGGCATTTAATTTTTTATTTAATTTTACCTTCATTTGCGAAAATAGGAAATATGCATGATGTTTTTTTTATTTTTTTATTTTCATCTTTATAACGCAGGAAAAAATATAAATAGTCTTGGAAATGTCTTAATTATTTTTTTTTAATATTAAAAATGCTAAATAAAATTTTGCAGTTCAAACGCCGCCATATTTCGCGGGCTTTGGATGACGTCACATAACAGGACGTCGTTACGTCGCGCGCTTCGCGCGTTTGTTTGTTTACCTTTTTGAACTTTAGGCGTTTCAGTTTTCAGCTCGATTCTCGTTTTATTCGCCATACAGACCATGGAAGAAGCTGAGAAACCTTCTTACAAAGTATTGTAAGTGTGAGACACTATAAGAACTGCACAAACAATATAAGAACTACACCTGATAATCTATTCTAGGTAAATTGTCTGTTTGCGCTTTAACAAAACCACTGTCAGTCATCGTCCTAGATTAATTACAAATCTAGATTAACTAGAAATCACCGCAGGAACAAATTTTTAACGGTTAACAAAATGTTTCACTCGAAAATGAAGACGGGAGCCGGTAAATAAGTCAATCCAATGTCAGTCATGATATTGTCATTTCAATGTCGTCGAGCGGTCGTGTTGTGTGACGTCTCACACGCGACCAATGGTGACGCGTTTCGCAAGTTTAAATTTCCCGCGCTGATTTTGTTTTTTTATATATTTTTTTTTTTCGGTTTAAATAAGAACTAAATTAAAAAAATATCTTTTAGATATAATGTGACGAAAATAAAGAACTAGAAAAAAAATATTCCAGACAAATTTAATCTTCATGCATATTCCCTATTGTGATTGACAGTCTGAAAAATTAAATAAAAATGTTTTGTTTGACTGTTTTTCTTCGTAAGTAATAAGTAAATTTTGTTAAGATGATAAGATAAAACATAAGCGGTTAACATACTGACCGTGAGGACTGATTCTGATATATGAATTTGTAGACCTGACCTAGTAGCTTTTAAGTAAACCTTAGGTGAAGAGATTTTTTTTTATAGATCACGTTTTTGTTATCCTATAAATCTGTCATTATCTTTTTTCTTCTTTTATACTGTCATAAAACATTTTGACAGTCAATAGCTCTCGAAAGAAAAACGTTTTCAACATCCATTTCTATGCGATACCTCAACAAAATTTACAAAACAGCTGATTTATTTTGCGTTGGGTTGATCTCACAGTAAAAGCGTTTATTTAAATAAAGAAGAGAAAGTGTTTTTTTTTGTGTTTATGATGAGTACAATGAGTACAAGGAGCTCGTGGCTAAATTATAACAACCGCACCGATCGATCTTCAAGGTAAAGCAACGCTTGCCGAGGTTGGTCTGTGGATGGGTGACCATCTTAACATACCGAGTTTCCTCCGTGCCTCGGAAAGCACGTTAAGCTTATGGTCCCAGCTGTCATTTGGAGATCTTTGGCAGTCGTTACGGATAGTCAGAAGCCAGAAAATCTGACACCAGTCTTGCCAAGGAGTACCGTGTTACCCAGTTAATGGGTTGTGGAGGTCGGGTAGGCAGCCACTCCACGTAAAATACTGGTATTCAGCTGAATCCGGTTTGACTGGAAGCCGACCCCAATATAGTTGGGAAAAGGCTAGGCAGATGATGATGAGTACAATGACCCTTTTTAAAGGTTCCGTACCCGAAGGGTAACCAACGGTACCCTATCTGTTAGTCTGTCTGTCAGCGGGCTATATGGCAAGAACCGTAATAGGCAGACAGTTCAAATTTTCACGGATTGTGTATGTTTATTGCCGTTATAACAACAAATAATAAAAATTTAATTAATTTATGATACGGAACCCGTCGTATGCGAGTCCGACTCGTACTTGGCCGGTTTTCATGAATTGCGTTTATTCTTTAACAAGTTGTATATATCACCGGAAAGTGGCTAGATTGTAATAAATCTTGATTATAAATTATAATTTTTCGAAATATTATGAAAAACTCGTTTTGTATAATTATAATATATCCCATCCAAATTCAATAGTTTCCAATACATCCGTGTCTTATTTAGAAACAATAGCTTACAATTTCACGCGATATTTTACAATCTTACGGCGTTTGTCATTTTCCGGTGACATAATAATATACTAAGTTGGTATTTGAGAAACGGAAATTATAACATTTTCTTTACCTGGCAAAACGTATGATCAACAGTGGACGTTTTTGTTGTGGAAACCATGACCATATTTATATATTATTATTGTCGTTCTTCTACAATTTACTCTAACATTATAGTATAAAGTTTGTTATTACAGTTTTAGAGTTCTGTGGAGGGTGTCGAATAGGAAAAACTTAAATGTGTAATTATTTTATAGTTTATTTATGAACTTTACAGTCTTAACTAATATTATAAAGGTGAAGAGTTTGTTTAATTGTGTGGTTCAACGCGCTAATCTCAGGAATAATGGTTCAAATTTAAAGATTATTTTAATGTAGGATAGCCCATTTATCGAGGATATAATATCACGCTACGACCAATAGGAGCGAAGCATTATAGAAAAATGTGTCGCAGACGAAAATGCGCAGGTCAGCTAGTAATAGGCATCCCAAAGTATCATAGGTTATAAAGATAACCTATGATCTTTTGGGTTTATAGAATCGAGGAAGAACATTCTCTCAATTAAAGAATAATCTCGCCCCATCGTAGAATTAGCGTCTGTCATCTCTGACCTAGGCTAGAGTCAAGAGCAAACCGATCTCATTAAAAAATATATATTATTAAAGTTCAACAAAACAAAAGTGCATTTCTATGCAAAACTGAATACAAACCAGTAATTTTAAGTCTTAATTTAGATCAATATTATGATGTTAAAATGTCACATAGCAAAAAAGATCGGATACTTTAGCTACGGAACGCAGCGCAACCTAAACCCGTTTTTTTTGTAAACATAATATACATAGAAAAATAAGTGTGTTATGTGTTTCACAGTCCAGTGTCCACGGTAATAGTACCTATATGCTTTTATTACGATGACATTATTTTAATAATGACGATTATTTCTTTATTTGATGCGATTGTTCGCTGACGTTTGAGCTCTAATGTTTTCATTTTAAAAGAGTCATTATCGTGAGTCTCTGAGAAACACGTACTTACATAAATTTCCAACCCAGTGTTATGAGGAATAAAAGATACGACAAAAAATTGTTGTATCAGGATTTAAACTCTGCTTTGAGTTTTCTGTATCTATTTTATTGGGTTCGGGTTTCAGTCTAACCAGCAACTGACGACACGGTTGGCGCAGTGGTTGAGCGATTGACTGCTGCGCAGCATGGCGCGGGTCCGATTCCCGCACGGAACAAATTTTGTACGACCTACATGAATTTGTTCCGAGTCTGGGTATTTTTCTATCTATAATATGTTTGTATTTACAAAAAAAAATGTATATAAGTAGTTTATCAGCCATCTCGTTACCATAACACTAGCATTAGGTTGCTTAGCTTGGGACTATATGGCGTTGTGTGAAATGTCCAAGGATATTATGTTATAAATGTCCAAGGATAGGGGAAAGTTGCGATCATTGGACTAGCTCTTTCATTGGACCACCAAGGTATTTCCAAAACTGTCCAAGCTTGCAACACCGAAACTAGTCGAAACGAGTCCGTGACGGCTCAGTTGCACCCCCCTCTTACCTCAGTGACGCTGCGGCACGTAGCGTATTAATTGACTCGGAACAATTTGATGTAAGTATCATTCTATTCATATTTGTTTGTGTGCTTTGGTATGAAATATTAGATAATTTAATTGTGATTCCATGAGTATTATTCAATTTTGTCTAATCATGTCCATGTATATTTTAGATTTTTTTTTCTTAACGATTACCTTGTTGCCATCAATTGACCTCAAGAGAGTTCCACCGTTGGACCGGTCCAATCATAGCAACTTTTTTTGTTTTTTTTTTGTCAAAATAATGGGAGTAGGCTCCGAGTATTTCACTAATTATGGAAAAAACTCTTGAAAAATCATTACAAATTTATTATTTCAGAATGTCGCCGAAGAAAAGAAAATACTTTAGTTGGAAGGTTCATGCTTAAACTAGCATGAACCTTACTCTAGAATCAGTGAGAAAACAAAAAACTGGTTTAAATGAAGCTAGTAGAATTTACGGAGTCCCGAAAGCAACACTTAAACGAAGGTTAGATGGAGTAAACCAAAAAGCCATGAATACGTCCAAATACGTGGTTCCGTTTGTCGTAAGTGTATGAGTATTGTTTGTCTCTCCTCGTATGCCATAATTTAATCATAATTGATAATTATAATAAGTTACCTTGATTGGACCTCTAGAACAAATTTCTCGAAGTCCATTAACGGCAACCTGGTGGTTCAATGAAGGTGCCCATGGTCCAAAGAAGGTAACAGCCCAAGATTTAGTTTTCTTCGATTATACCAAAAAGTGTAAGCCCGAATTGTTTGTGCGTTTGATTATTATAAATAAAGGTCCTACGAAATAAAAATGATAAACTGCTTTCATTTTATCACTTATATTTTTTAAGATATTTTGTACAACCTTCCCCTATTATAGTATTAGTATTCTACATGAAACGTCAACTGATCTGACCACAAAAACCCAATAATTGGATAATACGACTTCCCATTGTTTTAGGGATGGGTAATCATCAAATGGCTCCTTCCACTCTGGGAGGGGGGGGGGAGGACTAGTGGACTCTTTGGTTCTCTGACTAAAACTCATTCATGTTCCTCCTAATGCTTTTCGTGTTCCAGAGCCGCGGTGACATTTCGCGAATCGTTTCTAACTAGAATCGATTTTAATAAATCTCTGAAACTATTTTTTCAAACTATTGATCTCGGAATTTCTCGAAACTGAAACCCTTTTTTTAAGATCTTTGAAAGCTTATTAAGCATTGATATTACAAATATTCTTTTTATATAGAATAGCTGAACCAAGCAACTTCGTCTGCGTCACATTCTCTATGAATGCTCCGCTCCTTTTTGTCTTAGCGTGATGATATATAGCCTATAGCCTTCCTCGGTAAATGGGCTATCTAACACTGAAATAGTTTTTCAAATCGAACCAGCAGTTCCTGAGATTAGCGCGTTCAACCCAACAAACAACAAACAAACTCTTCTGCTTTTTATTATTAAGCATAGATAAGTATAAATTCAACATAACAAAGTGCGCTAATATGATTCATAGGGCTGAGTACAATAATACCTAATAATTCGTCATACTTGTGGAAAACAGAATAGACCACAATAACTGTAGGGTTAATTTAACCTTTGTGAACAAAAAAGATCACATGTTTTAATGAACTTTGAATTCCACCAATTCAATATTTCATTAGTCGGTCCATAATTATATCGATCGATATTCTCAAATAGTTTTGTACAGGACGTTTGTGTTGAAGGTCGCTTACATATCAATATTTATTTAACACTTTCAGCACAAAAAAGTACAGAGGCGGACTTAATGCCATAGGCATTCTCTACCAGTCAACCTTTGGGTGATGCAAGAGTAGTCATGGTAGGTATTATCCAAGAACCACTGCACTTACGAGACCATCATCTTATTACAAAGAAACAGATAAATCCAGTGACCCGGTATTAACTGGTCCATGGAACAGTTTAGATAATATTACAGTTTTCACTTACCCAAAAAAGATCTGACTCCCAGCGTCCCCCTGGCAACGGACAGTATCATGGCCAAGGTCGACACGCCGCCCCCCGCGAAGATATAGGCTTGCTTGGCGCTGCCTCCAGCATTGGCGTCCTTCCTCCGCCTCCAGAGAGGGGCGCAAGAGGAGGCACACACAAAGATGCCGAAGACAATACACTCCCATGCTAGCCACCCGGAATTCATAGTTCTGGAAAAGAGAAATAAAGTATACATGAGCCAAAACACAAAATTAGAGCACTGAAGTCGCGAGATAGGGGCATAGCAGACCATGACAGAGATTACAGAACAACTTGGATGTATTTCTCAGGAATCAGGAGTGAAGGCCTTTACTCAACAGTAGCATATTTCAAGCTAGTTCAAATAATAATGACTATGATGATGAGATGGTCGATGGGGCCGCAAAATTCTGGAGTGGCGACCGCGTACCGCAAGACGCAACATTGGAAGGTCTCCCACAAGGTGGACCGATGACTTGGTAAGGGTTGCGGGTACGCCATTGCCTCCTTCTGCGAAGCAGTCATGCTAGCAAAGGAGGTGGCGGGGAGGGAGAGGAGACCCTTTCGTCCCGGCCGCCGTGGTGGACGCCGCGGGCGTCGGGGGCCACCACCTGGTGACCTCCAGCCACCGTAGGCGCGGGCCTGTGGACGGCGAGCTATGGGTGGCTCGCCGTCCGTCCGTCTAGTGACGACAGGCCGTGTCGACGGCGCGTTAGTGTTCCACGCGCGCCTCAAAGAAAGTCAGCACACAAAGGGCCCCGAAAGGGCCGACGCCTGCCGGAGTCGCGGGATTATTCGCAAGAGACACCGTGGCTCCGGAACACAAAGGGCAATGAAGGAACATGGATGGGTTTTAGTCAGTAGAAGTCTCACACTCCCTCCCGCTACACCCAGAGCGGGAGGAGGCATTAGATGATTTCCCATCCCTAAAAAAAAAAAAAGAGTTGCGGGTAGCCGTTGTATGCGAGATGCACACGACCGTTTGTTGGGGACGGCTGATATGATGATGATGATGAAAATAATAATCAAGTTCAGGGTAAGTTTTGATGTGCATAACACTCATTAAAATGCAGAAAAACAAAAAGGTACCTAAAGCAAAAAATTCTATATATAAACCGTTTGTATGTACATTTGTTGGTTTTCCTTTAAAACCATTAACCATAATAAATATTAATAAGAATACATAGTGGTACCAAACCTTATTATTCTTGTTCATTATTACCTAAACATATGGACATAAATAATAAATTACGGCACTATCTACGAAAGCATAACTTTAGAATTTTCCATGAAAATGGTAAGATCATCTACAACCACTGTCAAAGATCTACAAATAACACCGGGACAAATCTCCTTATGTTAAGATGGTCACCCATCCACCGACTGACCTCGGCAAGCGTTGCATTACCTTGAAGATAGACAGTGACTATTTTCGCTTGGCCCTGAATTAATTATACAAGAAAATTTATAGAAAGCCACAATTTTTTAAATTTTCTCGACTTTGAACACCCTTCAGTTTGACCCGAAACATCTGTGCAAGCACATGTTCTTAGTTCAAATATCAAAGATGGCGACGTGTCTCTTTATGTCATGTGTCATTGTTCAAAACAATCGTAATTATTTCGCCCTCTATAATTTGTATATATGTACCTACAAAGATTATTGACATAATTATATGTTGTGGATAAACTGTATCCGGATTATGTTATAAATAAATATAAATAGAACACTGTTGATGTGTTTATTTGTTTCTTTGTAAATATAGGAATCCCTATTCCCAGGGTCAACTCACACCGAAAGAGCGGCGAAGGGCAGCGAAGCCAAAGCTCAGCGACCCGCTCGGTAGAGAAGGAATTCGCCAGAATTCCCGCGGCGCCGCGGGCATCCGCGCAACTTGTTCGAGTTTCTCATGCGATAATAAGTGTTATAGTAATAAACATAAAGTTAAAATTCATATGACACTGAAACTGCGCTCCGCTTCGACGCTCTTTTGGTGTGAGTTGAGCCTAGTAGGTTTAACCCTCATTTGGCCGACGTCATCCACCCTTGAAAGAGAGCTCTCAAGAGGCAAAGGCCTACAATAAGCTAGAATGTTTATTCATCAGTAAAATATCTCGTACTTATTAGATATTTAAAGAAAAACAGCAGTAAGTATTTATTGTCACAGAACAGCTGACATGAATACAAAATTACAAACATTAACTTTAATACCTCGCCGATAGTATTAGTAGTATTTACACGTATTTTTAAAAATATCAATACGAGTGAGGTGATCTGGTGATCTCATGTTTTTTTCTAGAACCATTACAGAATTAGGTAGCGGCCACTGGGCACGCCACAATTGCGGCGGTAAGTCCCTTCTTTGAGGAGTGGCTAGAGCGACGCCACGACGTCGTCACCTTTCGCCTGACGCAGGTACTCTGGACACGGTTGTTTCGGGAGATACTGTTTCGGATTCGGAGGACACGCCCGGGTGTCAACATTGTGAGGATCGTCCGGAGGACACGGTGGAACATACGGTGGAGGTCTGCCTGTCTGGCGGAGCACCGCCGTGTTCTCGTCGAGGTGATAGACGGCGGCGGCGACCTCTCGCGTCCGGCCCAGGTTCATCTATGGTCCGGAGCGAGGAGGCATGGGAAACGGTCACCTTCTTCTGCGAAGTAGTAATGCTAGCGAAGGAGGAGGCCGAACGCGTGTGAGAGAGGGAAACCTCACTCACGAAGACGCCCCGGTCGGGAGTCGCTGGGTGATTCCCGGCCACCGTAGGCACTGGCCTGCGGACGGCCAGCGTTCGGTAGCTCGCTTTCCGATCAGAACCAGGCCCCGGTCGACGGCGTGATGTGATCCAAACGCGTCTCAAAGAGATGTCAGCATAGTAGACGGGGCTCGCTAGTGCCTGTGCCTGCCAGGGCTGCGGAATTTTTTCGAAAGAGTCACCGCGGCCCTGGAATTCAAAGTGCACTAGGAGGACCACGGATGGGTTTTAGTCAGTAAGAGTCTGTCACTCCCTTCCGCTTCGCCCAAAGTAGGAGGATTCATTTGATGAAAAATGAATGTAGGTACGTAACTTAAAAATATGTTTACCAACTAAACCTAACTGTGTACATATGATATTATACAAACAAACTATTCCTGCGCATCGCTGTAATCGGGACACGTGCCCAGAAGACTGGCAGCATTGCCACATTGAATGGCTGAAAGCTAATTCTTTGGGCAAAGAACGGGCCAGGCCTCTGGTCACGCAGAGTCGGTCAGTCGGCAAGATATGTCAAGATGTGTCCTTAAGTTTCATAGATAAAACCTGACGATCGTAGGGGAAGGTATTTGTTTGAGAAATAGTGAGACAGAAAATGAGGCAGTAACTTCAAGCCTTGAATAGTGCCTTTGTCTCCAACAGGCTCGTATGGGCGATGACGTGCGGTTGATCGTATTTAGCCTTCTATTAGGTACCTAAGTACACTGCACAGATCAATCACTGTTAGTCAAACTCGCACTTAATCGCCATTGTTCTAATTTTATTTACACTAAGACATTGTCCTTCATTTAGAAACCAGTTACTTATGTATAAGTGACGTACGAAGTCAGAAATTATTTTTGTATCTATGTATTAAATTTATTCACCAGGCGTTTCTACGCCAATGAAAAAAAAATAGACCGTGTTACTTACATTAAATTCAATCAACGTATAAAAATGTGCTATGGAATAACTTTTATTCGCTAAAAAACCCTAAGATGAACATGACGATGAACGTTATGGATCCGTAAACTGAGGGCCAATTTTACTATTTTTAAACAACTTTCGCATTCGCATGTCAATCGCAAAACTGTCAAAAAAGCCTTAATTTTCATACATTTTTGACAGTTTGCGATTGAGATGCGAATGTGAAAATTAGTAAAATTGGCACAGAATTCAGATAACTCTGTCTGACCTCTGTGGTACCTAATGCTTTTTTTTACTATCAGGCTGGACGGAGCAAAAAGGAGTGTCAGACTCTTACTGACTAAAACCCACCCGTGAAAAACAAAGGACATTTTGAGACCAAATTTAATTTTTTCATGTACATAGGTAATTGTAATTTTGTGTATATTTGGTAGGTAGGTACTAGCTGACCCTTGCAACGTCGTCTGCGTCACATTTTTTCATTACTGCTACGCTCCTATTGGTCTTAGCGTGATGATATATAGCCTATAGCCTTCCTCGATAAATGGGCTATCGAACACTGAAAGACTTTTTCAAATCGGACCAGTAGTTCCTGAGATTAGCGCGTTCAACCAAACAAACAAACAAACAAACTCTTCTGCTTTATAATATTACTAGCTGACCCGTGCAACGTCGTCTGCGTAACATTTTTCATAACTGCTCCACTCCTATTCGTCTTAGCGTGATGATATATTACTAGCTGACCCGTGCAACGTCGTCTGCGTAACATTTTTCATTACTGCTCCGCTCCTATTGGTCTTAGCGTGATGATATATAGCCTATAGCCTTCCTCGATAAATGGGCTATCTAATACTGAAAGAATTTTTCAAATCGGACCAGTAGTTCCTGAGATTAGCGCGTTCAACCAAACAAACAAATAAACAAACAAACAAACTCTTCTGCTTTATAATATTAGTATAGATAAGTATAGATGTGTCATACTGGCCACAAATAAACTATTTTTCTTTCTTTCTTTTATCTTTCTAAATGCCCTTTGTTTTCCAGGGCAAAAATAAGGCAACCCGGCAGAGCATTTGAATCAAGAATCAAGATTCAAAGCATTTATTTCAAATAGGTAAACCAACTTTTGAAATATCAAGATCGGTCAGTCAAAAACATGGAGCTATTTGCTCGTTCCAAAGCGTAGATCTCTATGGAGAAGAACGTGCAAGAAACTCCACGGACTTGCAAAGGGACTTGAAGATGTCAGGACTAACCTCAGCACTTGTGATCGCAATTATGGCGATAGGCACCTCATGTATCATGATGCCGTTTTCAGATAAAGCTTTTAGGTTTTTTTATTTGAGACGGGTTTGCTCTTGATTTACAGAAAGAATAGCAAGATTCTATTCCTGTTTTCTTTTTAATGGATTCATGATAGCGATGACATTATGATGGATTGGCCGGAACAGGCGACTGGAAGCATTTTTTTAGACGAAAATCAAAGGTTTTCTTTTTATACTATGAAGTAGATAAATAATGAAAAATAACGGTAAATCTTTTTACAATACTTAACTAGCTTTCCCAGTTTTTCATAAAATCGTATTTTTGTGATTTTTTATTTTATTATTTGGGTATGCGTCATCCTTTGCACAAACAAAGTCATTTTCTTTATTTTCTTTTTTTCTTTAGTTAATCTTTGTAGCCATGATTCTATCATTACATTACTATCACACAGGTAGCTCAACCAATCGTGACAAATGTAAATGCAATATCATAAAACATAATGGATGAAAGCAAATGCAGTGACATTGAAATAAGAGCAGTTAAATAGATGAAAATCTATACTTAATATTATAAAGCAGAAGAGTTTGTTTGTTTGTTTGTTTGGTTGAACGCGTCAATCTAACGAACTAGCCCATTTAACGAGGAAGGCTTTAGGCTATATATCATCATGCTAAGACAAATAGGAGCTCAGCATTCATTGAAAATGTGACGCAGACGAAGTTGCGCGGGTCAGCTAGTGTGCAATAAAGGTAAATGACCCACATATATTTATTGACTTTCTTAATATCGAAAACAGAAATTTATTTAAAGAGTTTGGAAGACATAAAGCTATCCCGAATCGACTTCTATCGTGATACGTTCTCTAAAATGAAAAACGGTTCATCATTTTATTGTTCAGGTATTTTTTTTTTTACTTGATATGGGTTAGCTCTTGACTCTAGCGTTGGTCAGAGATGACAGAGACAAAGTCTACGATGGAGCGAGCGTACCCAGAAACAGCTTGTTCACTCCAACTTTGAAAAGATTAGGGTTGTAAACAATCGGAAACACAGACGCAGGCAAAGAGTTACACTCCTTTGCTGTGCGCATTATGAAATGCGCAGTATCTACGAAGGGATATTCAGGAAAGGCCAATGTACTTTACTGCAAGTTTATCTGGCCAAAAAAGGGAAAATTGAACCATGTCCTTGTATTAGGTCTTCGTATAGCAACCACTGCATGTGTTCTTTCAGTCTTTCAGTATCGATTCACACTTTAGAACATAAGGAAACAACTCATGAATATGTACCTAACTATTGCAAGGAAAGCGATTGTCCTTATTTCCATGAACTACTTATAAACATTAAGAAATATACGGAAGTATCTCAATAGGTACATACTCTTACAATATGCTTGAAAAGGTTATTGTTTTTCTGTACAAATGGTACCTACCTAATACTGATAATAATTATTATAACAGCTTTGTTTTGTGATAGAAGAAAGGTGAATTCAATTTCTGTATATTATTATAAACTTTATGCATAAGGAACATGGGGTTATTACGCAGGGAATTGCCCTGCGCGTATCACAATAAGGATGAAAATCTAAAATATAACTCTTTAAAATTCTTGACTGTTGTTTTTAATTTGAATTCTGGCTTTAGTTTTAATTTAGTTTTTGATCTCAATTGTTTTTTTTTTTTGTTCTCCACTTGACTGCGCATACAGTGCCCCGACGCACGAAAACTATTAGTGTTTTTGCTCAGATGTTAGGCAGCAGGCACTAGTAACCATTTTAGTTGTGACCAATTGTTAGACCTGTGGGCATGCTAAGTTTTTACAAATCGTTTTAACTTTTATGCAATTTATAACGCATAAAAATGCCTTCATACCCGGAGAATTTGTGTGGGAAACATTCCTAGACCTTTTGTTACAAAAATGATGGCATAACTTTTCATCGGAGAGTAAAGACTACGCAAAATATTTTTGATTTGAATCAGATGATGAGCCACCAGCAGGGGTCTATATAAAATGGCGGTTAGGTGAACGAGCACACTGTGAGAAGCGCGCGTTGATGTCTTTTGGAAAAGTCTCTTTCTTTCATTAGGAAATACTTATATTTTTATCCCGTTCTTCCCCTTTGTTTTTTTATCGTAAAAATCTGTGCTGTTACGTTTAATGATTGAAGTTGATTTATCGATGATCATAAAATTACAACTAATACAATTTTTAATCAATTCACATACTTACATTAAACACGTAACTACTTTTAAACGACTTTAAAAATAGGAGGAGGGTCTCAGATTTTTCATCTGTGTGTTTGACATACATGTTTTCATTTTAGATTTTCGAAGATTTCAGAATTAAAATAAAAGTGGAAAGATAAGGTTAATAGGGAAACTTTTTTTAAACAAGATATAGCGCTGTTTGTTTGGATTGAGTATTTTTATAATGTTAAAATCCATTTTATCGATATCGACTATTTTCCTTTAATCAAGTAGTGCCACCTAACCCAGTGTAACCTAACCATAGGCTACCTATGCAACTTGACCTTGAACGGACCAATTGCAGCCGCGCGTTGTTCCTCGTCCCCCGGCCCGCTGTAGTGAGCCGCGTACTTAGAAGAAATCGGCCTATACGCTCTCTAGTGGATACTCTATGTTCTAGTCCCTTAAAAAGAAGTTTTGTATAATTCAATTTGTTTTAGAATTAAATAGTATTTTTATGTTATCCTTCCCAATTTTACTCATGTGCAAGTCCCTGAAACATTATTTTGTGTTTAAAATGTGGATAACGTCGTGGGTTACACATATGTTTTCTTTTTCTTTGTAAACACTTCTACTGTACCATGTTTGAGTAACTGTTGGTTTTCCCTAAATAAATAAATAAATAAAATATACTTACATCTATAAGGATAGGTTTTCATCAAATGATTCCTTCCACTCTAGGCGCAACGGAAGGGAGTGACAGATTCTTACTGACTAAAGCGAGTTCAAAATCAGTATGTGTCAATCTATGTCTAAATACATATAACTTCTATTTGTAGACGCACCGCATCTGTCGTAGTACCTAGTTTATTAAACCAAATACCCTTAGATAGAAGAGACTCAATGAACCATAAAAATGTAAAGTGCAAGCTGAAACAACACTACATCGACTTGATTGCACCTTAGATGACCTTAGGTTTTATACTAACAGCGCGTTGATCAAATTCCAGACCATGGCATGCTAAGACAGACCCCAGGGGTCTAATGGTGTGCCTTGTTTAATCGTTAAGACAACAATTTGTGTTTTATAAAAAAAAATACATATAAAAACATCTACAAGAATGGGAAATTAACAAATAACTATTTCCACTCTGGGTGGAGAGGAAGGGAGTAAACAGGCTCCTTCTGGGTAAGCTCGCTCCATCGTAGACTTTGTCTCTGTCATCTCTGACCAAGCCTAGAGTCAAGAGCAAACCCATCACAAATAAAAAAATCGTACGTTTTCGTACGTACGTATCATACGTGTTTCTCCTAACGCCCTTAGCGTTCCAGGGCTGCGGTGACTCATTCGAACAAATACCGCAACCCTGGCAGATCTATAGGTACAACTGTATAAATAAAAAAATAAAAAAATAATAATAGCTATTTTAATAACAGCTATATGTTATTTGTAATATCAAAATAATAACTGTTTACTAATTACGATACTTATAAAAAACAATTTTTAACTTGTTTGTTTGTCGATCTGTCTGTTTGTTCCGGCTAATCTCCGAAATGACTGGACTGATTTTGATGGCATTTTCACGGAGTAACTTAGGCTACTTTTATTTTAGGAAAAGGATTATGGTTTCGTTCAAAAAAAATAATTTAATAATACTTCAAACTCGAGCGAAGACGCGAACTAGAAGCTATTCTATATCTATACTTTTACACTTATATTATACAAAGAGGTAAAGTTTGTGAGGTTTTGAATATTCTTTTACCAATAGAAAGCCACGTTATTTATTGTTAGTGTCATAGGATATATTAATACGAGTATATACTCGAAAAAAACTTTTTACAAAAAAATACAACCGACTTCCAAAAAAAAACACTACAAAGTAAAAAATAACTTTAATTTCGGAAATCGGTGTTTTTGTTCGTTTCTTCGTATTTTGACACCGACTTCCGAAATTAAAGTTATTTTTTACTTTGTAGTGTTTTTTTTTGGAAGTCGGTTGTATTTTTTTGTAAAAAGTTTTTTATTTTTCACTTTTTAGTGGTGCCCCACACCTACCACACCACTGCCAAATCGCAGAAAAGCAAAATACGCAATTTCGATTATCAAAGAATCATCTAAATAGTCAAATTCCAGCTATTTCGATTTAAAATCCAAAGTTCGTAACCGATTTCGATATAATTTAAATGGGACCAATCTGCAAGCATATCCTTTCAGATGAAACAAAAATTTTTCGAATTGGTTCATAATTGTCGGAGTTATGAGGTAACAAACATAAAAAAAAAAAAAAAAAAAAAAAACATACAACCGAATTGATAACCTCCTCCTTTTTGGGAAGTCGGTTAAAAAATACCGCCCAACGAAGTAGCACAGGTCAGCTATGTTTGACAATTAAAATGACATTGACAGTTCTTGAATTCGTCTGCGTGACTATGTGAAATGAGCAGTTACAGTAACAATTATCATTTTGATAATTCAATAATAATTGTTGCATTATTAAAGTCTCGACGAGCCGTCGAATTTTTAAACATTGATAAAGAAATGGATTATGCTTTATGGATTTTTTTTGGATGGATTTGGTTGGTCTGTGGATGGGAGACCATCTTAACATACTGATTTTCCTCCGTGCCTCGGAAAACACGTTAAGCTGTTGGTCCCGGCTGTCATTTGGAGATCTTTGGACGGATAGTCAGAAGCCAGAAAATCTGACAGCTGTCTTGCCAAGGAGTACGGTGTTACCCAGTTATAGGTAGTGGAGGTCTGGTAGGCAGCCGTTCCACGTAAAATACTAATATTCAGCTGAATCCGGTTTGACTGGAAGCCGACCCCAATATAGTTGGGAAAAGGCTAGGCAGATGATGATAAAGAAATGGATTTGTAATTTCCTTGAATAACCATGTTAGACCGATTAACGCAAGCGTAAAGTTGCACGGATCCTGTGGCGAAAGCCGCGGTACCGAATCCACGGGAAATACAAGTCTTTTACTACAGGGCTAGCCATTCTATTACAATTCCTGTTAACACAAAAGAACACGTTTAGAATAAATGCTCATGTCATATCGTTTGATGGAGAGATGTAAAAGGTTTATTTAACTAAAGTACAAAATACAACAAATCAACCACATCTATGCCAAAAACAATAGCCACTATTTTGTTAAGTTCTGAGTAAATATTTCGGATCTTTGCCAAACGTATTACGAACAGTCTCAAATTGACTGCACCGTGTTTGTTTTGACGGAAAATCCCAATTTTAATTCCAAATAAGATTTTTCTAGACACATTTATTTTTGTTTCATTTATTGACGTCTTTGATATTATTGCATGTAGCTGAAACATGCGCCGGAAATAAACACTTATTGTTGATCCAGATACCGTAATTACTAATTAGTTGCGATGATTTGAGGGTCAATGGAATTAGATCCAATTCAAGGCAAAGTATTAGTGGTCTGCCTTTGTGTAACTTTTACTATAGTTGTTGCGGTTTATATTGATAAACCGCAGCGTAATAAAAAAAATAAAAATTAGTACGTTCGCCTAATGTGAATTAATTTTGGCATTGCTCTGCCAATTATATAGTTTTTGTCGATCAGATGTTTTATTAAGTAATATTTAAACATTATATACAGTGAATCTTATCATACAGTGAATCTTGAGTTCCTTTTTAATATTGAAAAGCATGACATTTTATAAATTATGCAATTGCGCACTCAACAGGTCATTGACCTACTTAATTTTATATTAACAGAATGACAATTATCTTGAATCTTTACGTAAGTATAGTGCGAAGATTTGCCCTAGGCCAGCTTCACCCGTTACTTTATAAGATCTCGTACATACATTCCACAACTTATAAGTAAGCAAGCGTTTATCATCATCAGGCACAAAGATACATCCGATTTGCGTCTGTTTTAGATTCATCTGTCAAATAAATCGTAAAGGCTAGGCAAGATTGCTAGCGATTAGCGATTAGAATTCATAATGAAGTGTGCGTTGGGAAAACCTCGACTCAAAATATTTCATGCAGTGCCAATTTTAAAGTTCATATTTTTCCTTATAACAATGACAGAATATCTTGAATATCACTGATTTGTAATCAAATGTGTGTATTTCTATAAATTATGCAATTGCGCACTCAACGGGTCATTGACCTACTTAACTTAAAAAAACAGAATGACAATCGATCCTTAATATTTACGTGTAGTACGAAGATTTGCCCTAGGCCCTGTAACCAGCTTCACCCGTTAGTTTATAAGATCTACATACATTCCACGACTTATAAGTAAGCAAGCGTTTATCATCATCAGGCACTTAGATACATCCGATTTGTGTCTGTTTTAGATGCATCTGTCAAAGAAATAGTAAAGGCTAGGCAAGAGTGCTAGCGATTAGCGATTAGAACTCATCTATACTAATATTATAAAGAGGTAACATTTGTTTGTAAGTTTGTATGTAGGGGATAATCTCAGGAACTACTAGTCCGATTTGAAAAATATCATCACGCTAAGACTAAAAGGAGCCGAGCATTAATGGAAAATGTGACGCAGACGAAGTTGCGTGGGTCAGCTAGAATGAATAAGCGTTGGGAAAACCTCCACTCAAAGTATTTCGTGCAGTGGCAATTTTAAAGTCCATTTTTTTCCTTATAGCAATGACAGAAAATCTTGAATATCAATGATTTGGGCAATTATATTTGTAATTAAATGTTTTTATGTAACATACATTTAATCTATATGTATATGTATACAGGGTGTAAGGGACAGCCCTCCTCAAATTAACAGGGTGCAATCAGCTGCTTATTTTGAATCATATTCCAGTGAAAATTTTCTCAGGGTTTTATTTGTACCGGTCAACTTAGTACGAAATACTGAAATCAGGCTATCAGTTTGTGGAGGGCTGTCTCTTACACCCTGTATAGATTAAATGTATATATTTATATATAAATTAATCCCTATTTCCTTTGGTCCTCGCATCACGCGTGTACAGTTGTTCCAATTTCGCTAATTATTTTTTTGTTGTGTGTGTGAGAAGGTCTTTATGAAAAAAAAAATAGAATTTTGCAGTTGACGGGAGCGAAGCCACGGGGGACAGCTAGTTACAAATAAAATTACTAATTATAATACTATGTTTATACTGTCGTGTAAAAACTTCCCCGAAAGCGACGATTGTTTAAAAACCAAAGTATGTTTCTTGAAACAGCCATTCTTTCACTTGTCATTATATCTATCGTCAATGTGCAAGTCGATTTGTAAACACAGACGGTTTTCAATGCATTCACTTCTGAGTATTTAGACGTTTCGGTTTTGTTTCATTATTGGAAACGATCGAAGTGTATGCAACATATTTATTTCCATGCCGAAACATCAACTGAATGAATCATCGTAATAATTTTTTACGCTTTATATGATTTGAAAATTCTCAGTGAATTTAGAAAACCGAGCAATACAAGTTTATTTATAAATGTTATTTTTCATTACAGTATTTTATTTTTATGTTTAATTGACATTTATATATTTACCTAATATTATGTATGCTGCTTCCTTATCAATAAGGGCATTATGCTATATGATTATGGTGCTGACACTCTGTTTTTTTTTAAATTATGATGAAAAGTAGCTGATGCCCGCTTGACAAAATTTATATTAAAACCTTCCTCGAGAAAAACTCTATCCATTGGTGAAAATAGCATATAACTCGGCAGCAATAGTTTTTGAGTTTATCGTGAACTGACAGACAAACGCGGCGGAGGACTTTGTTTTACAATATGGAAATAAGAATAAAGGAGTGTGGGAAGTGATATTTATAAAACATATTTCTTTGCACTTAAAAGAAATTAAGAAAGACCGTCAACCCCATTAAATCAAACTCAACGACAATTAAAAATCATGTAAAGAAAATAACGTAAATTAAAACACGCTTCCTGCTTTCACACTTACCTAGTCTTACACGACGTTAACAGCCTGTAGGAACGCTACCCAACCTGTAAAACCCGTCACGTGTCCCGTTACGCTGACTTATCGAGATCGCCTCCTTTCTATAAATAGCCCTATGATTTAGAATGCTCGCAAAGCGTCTATGTGAACCACGCCCTATAGAGCTCAATACTTAGTGGTAGTGCTGGGTATATTGATGCAGACTTGTATAAGTTGATCTGTTTTGCAGTTGCAGGTTTAATCATGATGCTTGTCAATGTGTTAGGTACTAAGATACACTATAATGGATTAATGGGCATCGATAGAGGGAATGCTTCTTGTTTCGTATTATTTGCATTTGGTACTGGTATTCTAAGGGTTTTTGTAGCCTGTTCAAGTCTTCAATCAGTTAATTTTCTGTCAACACAAAAACTCACACTGTAAGAGACGGCATTGTCAAGACTTTTCAAGCAAACTAAGCAGTCAGGGGGACTATTCAAAAAAAAAATACCCACAACCTCTTCCTTTGAATGACAAGCGACAATCTGACAAATACCTATACAATTTTGTACGTTTATTAATACATTTGCTGTTTTATTAACAACACCAGTCACGAAATTGTACTAATAATGTCAGATTTTGGCAACTTTTTCCATTGTCAGTTATATTAAACAGGGCTCAGCAGTTTGTGTATCTATCTATTCTATACTTATAATAAATCTGTAGAGAGGTCAATTCTGTACATGAAATATATTTCCAAAATAACTATCAGGGGGTGATTAGGGATCGATACTGATGCCAAAAATGCAATCAGTACAATTTTTGTCTGTCTGTCTGTCTGTCTGTCTGTCTGTATAACCGTTATAGAAACAAAAACTACTCGACGGATTTTAATGAAACTTGGTACAATTATTCTTCATACTCCTGAGCAGGTTATAGTATACTTTTCATCACGCTACAATCAATAGGAGCAGAGCAGTGAAGGGAAATGTTGGGAAAACGGGAGAAGTTACTCCATTTTTTAAGCTTCCATCGCGTGTGCAACCTTAATGGTGAAAGCTACACAGAAATCATGTATGACGGAAATGTTCTCCTTAAAATTATATAAAAAATATCCAACGACAGCATATGTCTATCTTTTATGATTGACGAACAATAACACGTGTAACTCCCGATAGCTTAGCAGTTCGAAGCTTTCTGATTGTATTTGTCTACTCTTACGTTTATAAAACTCTCAGTCGTCCCTAATTAACATTAATAAAAGTAAACATTATTAACTATTCCATAAAAAAAGAATCATAGAAATCGGTATAGAAACAACAAAGTTATACATGAAAAACGCTAATAATAAGCCATCGCGCGTGAATATTGAATCATGCTTGGATTATTTTTGTGGTCGCGAACGCACAGGAAGGCGGCTAGCTTGGCGCCTAGAGGCTAGCGAGTAGCTTCGGAAAACGGCTTACGACAGTTTGCAATATCCTTTAATAATTATAATGTCGAGGGGAAGATGGTTATAATTTCGCTTTACACCAAACGAGTAATATTATAAATGTGAAAGTTTGGTTGTTTGTTACTCAATCACGCCAGAACGGCTTAACGGATCTTAATGAAATTTAGAACAAAGATAGATTGTAGTCTGGAATAGCACATAAGCTACTTTTCATCCCGGGAATATGTTCCCTAGGGATCACGCGGGCGAAGCCGCTGGCAGAAGCTAGTACAATAATATGATCGTAGTGACTGTTATCATGAATCATGGGGATACCGCACGGTCTCTGGCGAGGCGGCGAGCCTCCTTGCCGGACTGCCACCATGGGATTTGGAGGCGAGAACCCTCGCGCTAATTTACGCGTGGCGCGTGGAGGCGCTACGCCGGAGCGGAACTCCTCTGCCACGACAAATCGCAGCATGGCGAATGGAGCTGCGGCTGAATCTCATGGCGGTATGGAGACAGCGACTGTCGCAACCCAGCGCTGAACATGGCAATAGCGGCGGCAAATCCACTCTTTGAGGAGTGGCTAGAGAGAGTCGCCACGGCGTCCTCACTTTCCGTATGACGCAGTCACTCACCGAACACGGTTGTTTCGGGAGATACCTGTTTCGGATTCAGCGGGAGGACACGCCCGGGGTCAACATTGTGAGGATCGCCTGGAGGATACGGTGGAACATACAGTAGAGATCTGACCTGCATGGGCGGAGCACCGCCGGGTCCTTGTTGAGGCGATCGGCGGCGGCGACCTACTGCGATCGGCTCTTGTTCAATTGGAACGAGGAGGCATTGGAAGCGGTCACCTCTTTCTGCGAAGCAGTAATGCTAGCGAAGGAGGAGGCCGAACGCGTGAAAGAGAGGGAAGCCTCACGCCCCGGCCGCCGCAACAGAAGAAGACGTGTCGGGATTCGCAGAGCGATTCCCATCCATAAAAAAGTGACTGTTATCAAGATTTGATCAAAAAACTTGTGATTTTAGAAATAATGAACATCTTTTTTATCCCTATCAATTTCATTTTTCGCAGTCTGTACAAAGAAAACAATGTGACGAATTTGCAATAGTACAATATAATTACCTACAAAAAAAAAAAAAAGTTTGACGAATTTACGCGTGACACGTTTTTGTGACGAATCGACGATAATTCAATAAAAGTGGCGGACAGCTTGTATGGAAAATGTGTCAAAACACCAAAGATTTTCTTCAGCAAAAATTTATTTGACGAAAATATATATATTTTTTTTTTAATATGGGTTTGCTCTTGACTCTAATCAAGGTCAGAGATGACTGAGACCAAGTCTACGATGGAGCGAGCTTACCCAGAAGTAGCCTGTTCACTCTAACTTTGATAAAAAAATGTATGTAGTCGCATAGCTTCGTAACAAATGACCCAAGTTGGATCATTATTTATAGTTGTGTTCATAATTGTTAGGATGAGGTTTGTGTGAAAGAAAATTTTGAAAAAAAAAAAACACCCGGTGAGGCTGGGGCGGGCCACTAGTAGATAATAAATTAAACACTTCACTGACCTACGGTCGCTTTCACCTAAATTATTTATAGTAATTATAGTATTGAATGCGTTGGCTAACAGCCAAAAGTGTAATGATCTTGAAATTATAAATACATATTAGTAAATATATCACCGTTAAGTTGAAACAAAAGGGGCATTCTGAGTATGACTTTTTGTTTAAATTTGGTTTAAAGAAGCAGTTTTCCTTTTACTCCTTAACTATAGATACCTGCGTGTTTTTTATAAATTGTATGTATCTGCTTACGTACCTAACACAGTCGTTCATAATGTGAACCAAATTTCAACTGAAGTGGTCCTCAAGATTCGGTCAAAATTGGTTGTGACAGATGGACAGACATGCAGCCACACCAGTGAGTGATCCCATAATAGTTTCGGTATACATCCGGACATTTGGACACCTAAAAATCCTTCTCATTATTTGGCAATGAACCTTGTTTCCACTACTGGGTTACATGCCTCCTAATTATGAAAGGCAGTAATCACAGGCTGTAATCCCAGTGGGAGTTCATTCACCTGTCTTCATTTTATCCCGGTTTTTACAAGTCTTCTTTCGTTTTTTTAGAAGCAGTTCTTCTGTCATAATATTATCACAAACCCTACTGACACTAGACGACAATTTCAAAATATTTATCACGCACATTATTCAGCCTGTAGTATGCACATTCAACTGATGTTTTTCAACAATCACTACGAAATCCTTATCCAAGAATTCTTAAGCTATTAAACATTAATCGAGTTATGACTTATGTAGGATACTAATCGATCGCTAGTTTATTGTTTCCATTTACGCAAATTAAGATCACACAGTCCAAGTGGAATTTATACTTCGAGCCTGTGGACGGCGAGCGATGGGTGGCTCGCCGTTCGATAAAGACCAGGCCCGGCCGTCAACGGCGCGTTCTGTTCTAGGTGTGCCTCAAAGAGATGTCAGCATAATTGACGGGGCCCGCTTTAGCCGATGCCTGTCAGGTTTGCGAAATTGTTGGAAAGAGTTACCGGGGTCCTGGAACGCAAAAGGGAATTATGAGGAAAACGGGTGGGTTTAACGCCCAAAGCGGAAGGAGTCATTTGATGACAGCCCATCCAAAAAAAATTTGGAATTAATTCGATTTTGGTGTCAGTGATGATGAATCGGTAGTTACTCCTATTTCCCCTTCATCGTTAAGTAATTGTTCCATTGTTTTTGTTTTTATGCTTGGTGACTAAGTTGTGGTCACAAATCTGTTGAATAGTTTCAATCATAATGTGCTGAATGTGCATGCTGTGTCTATCACATCATATTGTACACTATGCTTGTATTATATTGCTTGTGTTTTAAGTATAAATAGTGTAACAATAGGGAATATGCATGAAAAAAGTATTTATGATCTGAACAGTTTATCTAAAAGTATTCGAAAATATAATATTAACTGTGAAATTAGAATCTAAATTGCCCGAAAAACGAACGAGATACATTTATTTTAAACAAATATATCTGTCCCTATCGCGAAAACGCTGTTTCCTATGGCAGCTGTATAGTCATCATGTAATTTGACGTCACATTACGTATCGGACTTCTCTTTCTAACTGTAGTCTTTGAAGCTTTATAACTTAATAAATGATGAAGGTATTTAAAAAATGATTGTTTACTAGAGCTAATAAGTATTTTATTTTGCAAATAAAAAAATTGCATGCATATTCCCTATTGTAGATGGGCCAATAAATAAATATTCGCTTAGCCTTTCCTTACTATGTTGGAGTCTAGCTGAGTTACAGTATGTATTTCACGTGGATAAACTGTCTACCTAACATGTCACTAGTGTCAGATTATCAAACTTCTGACTATCCTGAACGACTCACAACTGACAAAGATCTACTAATGACACCGAGACCATCGGCGTTATTCGCTTACCGAGACATTGAGGGGATTCGGTAGGTTGTGGATGGATCGTGTGAGAGTCCGACTCGCACTTGACCGGATTTTTTTATTATTGATACACTCGCGTTTGGCGATAATATCACCTGATGGAAAGCAACGACGTAGTGGACTAGCTTGCCAAGAACTAACCAGTTCAGTCTTAAGGTGGAAGCTCCAGGGTAGCCCGCGAAATTCAAATATTTTTTTTATGTTTTTTGCAATTCGCCGGTCAGTGTGAAGCTGTATGTTGAACAGAATACGGTTTGCGATCGTAAAGAGCATTTATCTAAAGGATTATAACCATTTGCATCATCAATATAACTCGATTGAATGTTATTTCGTGAAAAAGTCATTCAATCGAGTTGTATGAACTTAGAGGGTTATATTGATAATTAAAATGGGTATAATTCTGTAGATAAATATGCGTTACGGCCGCGAATCGTATTTTGTTTAACAAACTGCTTCACACTGACCGGCAAATTGCAAAAAAACACAAAAATATTTTAATTTCGCTGGCTACCCTGGCGCTTCCACCTTAACTTAAAGACCCCCGGGTTGTAGACCAGGAATCAAAAACTCCGGCAGGGAATTCGACTCCTTAGCTCGCACATTGGAAATTGTAATCCCGTGACGTTTCGTGCGCATGAGTGGGCTGTCCACCAAGTACCGGTGGCGTATCGCCGTAAGTATAATCCGCGCGCGATCAAAAAGGGATGGAACCTTATCAAAGTAAATAGAAAATGTCAGTTCTCAAGACAAGTAGCGTTAGCGAAAAAACTATGAATTAATTATTAATTAGTTATTTCTACGATCTATCATAGGGTTATGTAAACATACAGAAAAGTTTCATGGTTGCAATCCTTTTAATGATAATGTTTAGAAATACGAGTATATTATGTAAGTACTTTATAAATCGAAATTCATTGACCATCTTCGCTACTTTTGTTTTCCAATTGTATGGATAAAACATGTTTAAATGAATGTAAGTGATTACAAATAATAGCTATAATAAAATAGTACTTAAAAACAATTTTATTTTAAGAATAAGGAAATGTTTTTTTAGAAGTTGAACTTAGTCCAAGTTCAACTTCAAAAATAACAATTTGAATCGATTTGTAAATAATTATTTACAAAATATAGGTAGGTACGATTAATTATTGGAAACTGGCAACACTGAAGGACGAGTAATGTAAATAAGTCGAAGAATAAAACAATTATTTATTAAATACACATCGTAGGCGCAAGTTGATACAAAAGTATTGAATAAATATGCGTTTAAAAACAAAACATAATTTTTGATTTATTTGTATCTTTTCGAGCATCGTGTCATCGTGTCCACGCGAAGCCGAGAATGGACAAATCCTTTGATAGTTTCGGGTAGTAGGTATGAATTGCTGGTTGATTCTGCTACAGTGGCTTTTTTAAACCCGCTCGCAACTTTTGCTGACGCTACGGCTGGCCGGCGGACCGCGCGCGTCTCAGTTCCAAAAGGTCGCATCCCATTCTGATCGCGCGCGAGTAATACGTCTTGTAGTCCGATGATGAATCGAACCAAGTGATCATTTGTTTATTTATCAAGACTGACCTGTTTAAATATCCTAAGGTATGCCTGAATAGGTGTTATGCACAAGAATTCTGTTTAACTTGAAAATGTATCCCATGTGTTATTAAACCATGTGATACATCGGGTACTGTTTATTAGTGTTTATGCATAGTGGACATAGCTTGCTTATGCAGTGGATTTTAAGAGTGATAAAAAACCCAGATTTTGAACACAGGAAGTTTCCGTATCAAAACGACCTATACCGAAAGTGTCCTATTATTCAAACATACAAAGCGTAGATTGGCAAAGAATGTCTAGACGCCTAAAAGTCCTATACCAATCAACTTATTGAGTCTTTATTCATAGAAAAATTTAATTAAATATCGGCTGATCAGTCTTTATACTAATTATAATTGGTCTAAATACTGATTTATTAATTAATTCATGGTTGTATTGTTGGTTGATTGATTTTATATGATTTTGTTTAATTTTTTTTTTCTTGTATATTGTTTTTATATACATGTTTTACAATAATTATCTATTTTATAGGCATCTATATTTGAGTGTCTATTTTTTTTTTATCTGAGATAAATTAATTAGTGAATGAATTGTTTTGTTAATAAACAAAACACACTTCCACTCCTTTGCGTCGCGCATTCGGGTAAAAAGTCGGCATGTCTTACAACAAACTCGCGTACTGCTTTCATGGATGTAGTATAAGTAATCGTGGTTTCGTTCGTTTTAAACGACTGACCTTCAAAACTTAATGGATTATTCAACATTCGTTTCTTTAACATACTATACAAATTGGCTTTTTTGATTCCGATTAGTGATTCAGCTTAGTTGAATATATCCGAAACGTAGGTATTTTTTTAGGCTAGACATCGACACATTTTATTGTGGTTCTTAGGTATATATTTAAATGAGATGACTTAACTAGTAGAAATAAAATTAGACATCAACTACATAGTCTCTTTAGTCAAACTGACGTTAAGGCGAGGTTGCAGTACTGTGTTTTGACGAACAACAGCGACTGCCCGGCGAGCGAAATGATGCCTAAATTTTGATAGTTTTTTCTTCTTGGCGAAAACTGATAAAGAAATTATACAATATGGTTTCAACATTTACTTCAAAATAAAAAGCTCTATCTATTGATATAACTTTTATATATATTCGTGATGAAATCTCTTAGCAGTACACGTTTAAAATTGTAATTTAGTGTCATGTTTGATAAAAAAGTATCGAGCCAATCATTCTAAATCGCGTTTCTATCTTTACGATATACTTGAGGGTATGTTCAATTTTTATGTAATGATTTTTATTTATTAAAAAACTCAAAATTAATTAGATTTTCAGACGTTCAAAAATCTTATAATTATTGCAACCCCGCCTTAATTAAGCGAAAGCGTTTGTCGAACTGTCAAAATTTTTGGGGTTGATCACGTAACTTTTCGGTAGCACTTGTCAATTTCATACATATTTGACATTTAAACAAACGTTATCACTGAACTAATGTTATAGCAACGTACGTCTGCATTCGTACCTCAATCGATATCTGTCAAATTTAAAAAAAATGCATGCTTTGACAGTTTGAGACTGACTTGGGTACAAATCTGAACGTTAAAAACTTTATGCAAAAAAATACAACCGACTTCCAAATAGTTGTGATTTTGTTAGTTTCTGCGTATTTTGACACCGACTTCCAAAATTAAAATTATTTTATACTTTGTAGTGATTTTTTTTAACCGACTTCCCAAAAAGGAGGAGGTTCTCAATTCGGTTGTAATTTTTTTATTTGGAAGTCGGTTGTATTTTTATGTATAAAGTTTTTTATTTTCACTTTTTTTTTGGTATTCCACAGCTAACAACACCACTGCCAAATCGCAGAAAAGCAAAATCGATTACTTTGATAACAAAAAACCATCATAAAAGTAAACGAATTCCAGCTATTTCGATTTAAAATCCAAACTTTAGAACTGATTTTGATAAAATTGAAATGGGACTAATCTGCAAGTAATTATGTATCCTTTCAGATAAAGAAATTTTTCAAATCGGTTCATAATAAATTGACGGAGTCATGAGGTAACAAACAAATAAAAATTCCACCGAATTGAGAACCTCCTCCTTTTTGGGAAGTCGGTTAAAAATAAGTAGAATTAGCCCTCCGATAAAATGACTTATAAATTGTATGTAAATTCTCTGCCAGAGTTGCGTAATTCCTGCCAGGGTTGCGGAATTCGTTCGAAAGAATCACCGGCAATAGCAATTTGCATAGGGCAGGAAGAACACGGATGGGTTTTAGTCAATAAGAGTTTGACACTCCCTTTTTCTTCGCCCAGATCGGGAAGAGTCATTTGATGATTCCCAATCTTTAAAAAAAAAAGTGTGTCATGAACCTGGTCTTGAATGACGTTCACATTAATTTTCCGATCCGAGGAGTTTGGATGATTCCACCTGAGACATCTAGTTGTAATAATACGGTTCATGAAATTCATTACGCTTACAAACGGACGAACAGACAGCGTAGGCTTAGCAACAGAAACCGTTGGTTACTCGTTGGATAAGAAACCCGAACAAGCACAAATGTACGATACAACTAAAACTACGTCCAATTCTATTTTTAGAACACTTCAGCGACGTGCATTAGAAAAATCAACATAAATAGTAATTTGTGTCATTGGCCTGTCATCCTATAGCGCTGTGCTAATGGGGGGAAGCAGACACTTTTAACACCTACACTGGGATTCCTAGGTGTCTCTGTAAGTGTTAGAGTGACATGATAGGATATGTACTGAAGTCTGGTTTCCCCATTGCTGCAGTGAATAAGCAATTAGCTTATTGAGTGTACTATTAAAATTGACCGAATGGTATTCTTAAATCAGAAACAGCTGGTTTGGAAGACTTGTCTCTATCGTTGGTACCAGCAATGGCAAACACAAACATTCCCAGAAAGTACGGCTAATTCCTGTTTTTTTTTTAAAAAATTATTGAGAAATACTCTCTTGACCTCTCTAAGGCCTGATGGATCAGATTTTTTTTTAATACAAAACGGGGAAACTCTTGGCCCAAATCTCACCTGATGGAAAGTGATGATTAGGCCGAAGATGGAAGCGTGTTTCACTCGGAATCCTCTTACACAGCGGAACTGGCTATCATACCTCTAACTGCCGGAACACAACAATGCTGTTAACATAGTTGTTATGGCGACAGACTTAGACATGATGGTGGTAGCTTGCCAGCCGGTTTTAGAACAAGTCCTACTACCAACCAAACCGAGCAAAAAATTTGCCTCCACTGGGAATCGAACCCGGGACCTCTTGGGTCTGAATCAGGTGAATAACCACTAGACCACGGAAGCGGTTAGTGTCACCTGTTTATCAGCACCCGGGGACCACGTGTAGGGTTTCGCTGAAGGGTATTCTCCTACGGACGCGGGTGACTCGGCCCCCAAAATTATGGAGAGAAGTGCCAAGCAGATTCCTGTTCACTCTTGCTTGCAAAGCAGATGGGTTATATAAATGAAAGCGAACACAGATACTGGCAGAGAATTTTTTTTTTTTTTTTTTTATTCAAAACGGGGAAACTCTTGGCCCAAATCTCACCTGATGGAAAGTGTAGATTAGGCCGAAGATGGAAGCGAGTTTCACCCGGAATCCTCTTACACAGAGGAACTGGCTATCATACCTCTAACTGCCGGAACACAACAATGCTGTTAACATTGTTGTTATGGCGACAGACTTAGACATGATGGTGGTAGCTTGCCAGGCGGACACAGAATCCCACACTTTGGCATAATAAATGAGGAGAAGCGCTGAGGACGACTAGTCGGGATATCGACCAAGTGTGGATGGTGTCCTGCAGTGCGTCTGGTATACGAATACCAGTATTCCTATAAAACTGCGAGAATTGCTCCATGTGACATCTTACAACTTCCACAACAGTATCCCCAGTACACTGTTGTGCTCACATCACAGATAATCTACCTGTGAGGCGAACCTGTGTCCCAGCAGTGGAAACGCTAACTGTTGTTAATGCTTGTTATGCTTAAATGGAATGTTATACTTTTCCAGTTAAAACGAATGAGAGTCCATTAATAAATAAACTGAAACATGGTTACGTAAATAAACAATTTACCGCAATAAATAGAATTTATCAGATCTGGCTCAAAAACACACAAATCATGCCATCAACACGCAACGTACGTGCCGATATTACGCACCTACAAATAAATCTACATAGGTGTTGACTATATACGTAGATAGATAGATAGGCATGTCATAGACAGCACTTGGCACTGAACTTGCTTCGTCACAAGTATCGGACAACCGTTTTATATAGACAGGTGCATATGACAATATTATGAGTACTAGTCGATCTACATCAATTTGGTCAGATCAACGTAGATTATACTTTTGTCCAAGAAAGTATTTCCGACAATGACAAGTTAATGCAAGCAATAACATATAATTAGTAGAGTGTGCAAGGAACTCCACGAGCTGATCCCACCGTCATCCTTTTACTACCGAAATACCAGACGTTGTGAAGGGTGCCATCCGCACTTGGTCGATATCCCGACTTGTCGTACTCAGCGTTTATATTTATTATGCGCATAGTCAAAGTATGGAACTCTACCAGCGTCTGTGTTCCCTTCCACATACAACCCGTCTGCCTTCAAAGCAAGAGTAAACAGGCATCTTCTGGGCACGCTCGCTCCATCATAGACCTAATCCATCGCTTTCCACTAGGTGTGCTCGAAGTCATTTCCACAAAAAAAATGTCCTACACCAATATATTGCTGGATTCCTAAACAAAAGTGACGACCTCAATGCCTGTTTGGGAGCTGCAAAGTAAGAAAAATACCATCGATGTTGTTGTACTTTTACTACGGAGCACTTAATGACGCCTAAGCAAGAAAGAATTATGAAATACAATTAACTATCACATAACTTTAATTTAATCAAGATATTGGAAACATTGGAAATCACTATAGACTGGTAAATTTTAACAATTATTGTACAAAAAATTTGATCGTATGCGCAATTGAATTTACCGAACATAGTAGGTATAACTGACATGGAAAACTTGGTATTATTCAACGTAATACAAAATATTATCGTTTGTGGGGACTTCAACATATCTCATCTGCCTAGCCTTTTCCCAACTATATTGGGATCGGCTTCCAGTCAAACCGGATTCAGCTGAATACCAGTATTTTACGAGGAGCGGCTACCTACCAGACCTCCACAACCCATTAACTGGGTAACACGGTATTCCTTGGCAAGACTGGTGTCAGATTTTCTGGCTTCTGACTATCCGTAACGACTACCAAAGACTCTAAATGACAGTCGGGACCAAAACTTAACGTGCTTTCCGAGGCACGGAGGAAACTCGGTATATTCAGACGGTCACCCATCCACAGACCAACCTCGGCAAGCGTTGCTTAACCTTGAACATCGACCTGTGTTGCTGTTATTATTTAGCCACGAGCTCCTCTTCAACATAAATACATTAAAAAGATTTAAACAGCAAGTGTAAAAAGGCCACATTAGTAGAATCATATTAGGATCATAATATTAATAATACAACAATCTGTCAAATCTCATTTTCAACTTTATCGCTAAAACATTAGGTTCAAGGTTGATTGGGAAAACTTGACAGTTTCGAGTAGCTTGATGTGCTTTATTGATTCTACTAAAGTGGCCTTTTTAGACCCGCTGACCCTAGATTTTAAATATATTTTTATTTATTAGAACTTAATGCACAAGTAAAGACACTGTACAAAAGCGGACTTAATGTCATAGGCATTTTCCACCAGTCGACCTTGGGGTGGTGCAGAGACAGCATGGTAGGTGCAACATAAAGAAAAAACAAACGAGAGGAAGAAAAAAAAATACAATCTATAATAAATACATAGATATTTTTTTTTTTCATACATACACAATAACAAATTTAATAACGTTATAAAGAAAACACAAATCCAACGAATTACAGCTGTATATTCTTTCAAGCTTTTACAATTATCGTGTTTTGGTTATTTTCACGCAAATATTAGTGGTTGCCTTGGAGAAATTATTGAATTTAGACTGTCAGACCACATCACACAGGTTTTAAGTCATGGCGTTTTATGTATAGCTACTCGTAACATGACTGCACGACGACTCAGTTTTATTCTAAGGAAAATTAAAATTTCAAACATTTGCATATTATTAAATTACATTTTATTTTATTTATTTTATTGACATTGATACTACTGATTTTTATAAAATTATTTACGTAATTGGCCTGCTATAAAATCTAAAAGTATTTGGAAGCCAAATGGCAAAACATAGAGAAACTGTAACATAACAATTGTTTTTTCATGCACACTGTTTTTATCTGTGTTAACAAAACGTATGAAAATTATGACATCAATCAATAGTGTTTTGATTGGTGCCTTCATTTTCATACATTTTTGACAGTTTGCGATTGAGATGCAAATGCAAGAGTTGCTTGAAAATTAGTAGAATTGGCCCTCTGGTTAAAACAAACTCTGAACTAATAAATTACTGTGGTATGTCCAAGTGGGTCTAAACAATTAATCTTAATTCTGTCAATATCAAGTGTTCCTAAGAAGCAAACAACAATGTCTGCTCGAAATTATCAACGCATGTTGCAGTAGTAAATATCTATCTAATAAAATATTATAAAGCTGAAGAGTCTGTTTAGTTGACTGCGCTTATCTTAGGAACCACTGGTTCGATTTCAAATATATTTTAGTGTTGGATAGCACATTTATCGAGGAAGGATATAGGTTATATAACACCACGCTCCGACCAATAGGAGCGGAGCATTAACTGTGACGCAGACGAAGTTGCGCGGATTAGATAGTAACTTATGGTGCATAAGGCTCGGCGCCCACTATCGGTGGGCATCGGTGCGGCTCGGCACAGCTCGGGCGCCTTACGGCGGCTTCGGGCGGTTCCGGGCGGCATCGGGCGCCTTACGGCGGCTTCCGGCGGCTTCGGGCGCCTGTGAGGTGCCTCGGCAGTCGTAAGCACACCTAAGGACGCCGTAGCTGATTTTGGGTAGCCTCAGAATAGTTCGGGTGGCAGAAACACCGCAGAGCAGTCGTAACGTTACGTGAAAACAGATGTGGATGTATTTATAATGGTGAATTGGGACTTAGTTCTCATTGTTCATCTTACTGAAGAACTGCCGAGGCAGCTCTCAGGCGCCCGAAGCCGCCCGACGCCGCCGTAAGGCGCCCGAGCTGTACCAAACCGCACCGATGCCCACCGATAGAGGGCGCCGTGCCTTAATCGTCTTCTGCGTAGTCTTTTCCCAATATGTTGAGGTCCTCTTTGAGTCTAAGGTCTGTGTTTCGATCCCGGAGACTAAATTGACTAGTGCAAATGTCAAAACTGACTAAAATGCTATTTTAATCTAAGTCGGTTTGCCATTTGCACTTATCAATTATAGACTTAAGCATCTGAATACCAGTATTTTACATGAAGCAACTGCCAACCTGAACTCCACAAGCCAGTTACTGACGTTACTCCATGTCAAAACTAGTTGTCAGACAGTCGGATTCCTGAAATCCGTAATGGCTGTCAAAGATCGTCGAATAACAACCTAGACCGACTGCTTAACGTACTTTCGGACGAGGAGGCGCGAGCTTTGGAGAGGGTTCTCGATGTGCATTGGACTTTAGCAAACGTTGCTTAACCTTGGTTATGGACCCGTGCAACTGTTATTATTTTGCCGCGAATTTAGGGCAGGTATTGCGTTCGTTTCTCAAGCAAGTTTAATGTTATTGTTCCAGAAATCTATCTCCAGTCTATTTTTTAACAACGACAGCAGTTATTCTCTTCTACCTCTTACCGACAAGAAATAATTGACGACCAACTGTGACCATTATGTACATGGCCACGACACTGGCATAGAGACGTTTTTGGATGAGAAATCGTCAAATGTGGTAGTCTTGTTGACCACCCACCCATGTCCCTTGTGACCCCAAATGCCCTATGCGTTCCAGGGCCGCAATGACTCATGAAAAAAATTCCGCAACAACAAATATTGCACCTGCTTTTGAGATAACACGTGCGAGACACGTTCAATGTTTTGTCTTGCAATCCATATTATATGTATATATACTATAATATTATGTTCACTTCAGTAGCTCAAACATATAGAGGTTTGGCTGCCTGAAATCGGTGAGCAAAATGCGATTTTGCTCACTGATTTCAGGCAAACTAATTTGAGACAAAGAACCCTCTGTATACTAATATCCCACGCCACACTCAGGATTCAACTTTAGAATCACCAGCGACGCTCGTGATTCAATCGCTGAATCCTTCGCTTGCTCAGGATTTAAAAACAGCACTCGCAGCAAAAAATGACTTTGCTCTCTTGGTGCGCAAATAACTATTAGTATACAGGGTGATTTTTTGAAGTGTGTCTTCAGTGCCAAATGCGAAAGTTAGTAAAGATGGATGGATGGATGTTTATTACACTTTAACGTCAGTACGCTTGGAAGGATATCCATGAAATTTGGCACAGAGGTAGATAACACATAGGCTATATTATATCCCGGGAGTATGTTCCCTAGGGATCACGCAGGCGAAGCCGCTGACAGAAGCTAACAAGATATAAGTGTGAAAATAACTCTGTCTGTCTGTAACGCTTTCACGCCTAAAGAGCTGAAACGAATATACTGTTTGGTACGGGGATAGATAAGACTTTAGAGAAGGACATAGGCATCGCAAAAGAGGGCTTGAAGAGGTTGAAATAGGGGATGGAAGTTTGTGTAGAGTCCGTCCTTATTGAAGATAAAACCATTTAATAAACATTATGTAAGCCAAAAAATAAGCGTTTTTGAAAATTTGTCTTAAACAAATTTGTGAACAAAGGCAGCCCCAGTTTTGGTTTTCCTTACGTGTTGAATTGTCGTGGATATTTAATCGATGTTTAGTAGCTACCGCACTGCGTGGTTCTATTTTAGTAACACTATCGATTAATCCTTCAAGAAGAAGAAAGGTAACAAAAACAAATTATATATATTTATTTATTTATTTATTTAGACTTTATGCACAATAGTGGTACATGGGCGGACTTAATGCAACAAGGCATTCTCTACAACAATATATCACTACATAGTATAAAACAAAGTCGCTTTCTCTGTCTCTATATCCCTATGTAGGTATGCTTAAATCTTTAAAACTACGCAACGGATTTTGATGCGGTTTTCTAATAGATAGAGTGATTGAAGAGGAAGGTTTATGTAAAATAACATCACAGTTTTTCTGTAGTGTACTAATATCAGCATTGCACCAGTGCGAAGCCGGGACGGGTCGCTAGTACTAGATAAAATGAAGACATCATGCAAATCAGAATCGCAGGACTTGAAAATTTATTAACAATAGGGAATATGCATAAAAAAAATATTTGTTATCTAAACACTTTACCTAAAAATATACAAAAATATATTACTAACAGTGGAAATAGAATCAAAATTGCTCGAAAAACAAACGAGATATAATTATTTTAAACAAATATATCTGTCCCTCTCGCGAAAACGCTGTTTTCTATGGCAGATGTATAGACGTCACGTAATGTGACGTCAAATTCCATGTCGGACTTCTCGTTCTAAAAGTAATCTTTGAAGCGTTATAACTTCATCGCTGATGAAGATATTTAAAAAATATTTTCTAGAGTGTTTACTGGAGCTTATAAGTAATTCATTTTATAAATAAAAAAATCGCGTGCATATTCCCTATTCTAATTCATTGCTACGTCAAATTATGCCAAAAAATCGTCTGCTCGATAACGCATTTAACACAATGAATAAGTACTGTTTTATTTCGTTTTCAAATTGCCAAATTGAAAAGTAGCGTCGGTTTTACGCAAATGGGGTGCTTATCTATTGCATTCTATTAGGTAATATCGAGGTAAGGATGTGTCACCGACTTTTATAAAGTTTTTAAAATGGTGTAGGAATAAATACATTAACTTTTTACATCGCAGTTCATGTATTATTGAAAAACCACTTAACGTAATTTATATACAAAACTAGCTGACCCACGCAACTTCGTCTGCGTCACATTTTCCCTGAATTTCATCACGGAGCCCGAGACCTTTCCAACGAATGCAAAACCGTGGAAATCGGTTCGTGCGTTCTGGAGTTATAGCGTCAGGAAGGAAACCCCGACTTATTTTTAAATAATAGATATTTAAAAAAATGGTCACTATCATTGCACACTGATAAACATACAAATGAGTTGTCTTTAGAACATCAATCAATTTGCCAAGCCTTTTCCAACCATTTTGAACTCGTGTACCATTCTTGTCCGGATGTAGCGGACTACCAGTACTTATCTACACTATTATAAAGAGGAAAGATTTGTTTGTTTGTCTGTTTGAATTGAATAGGCTCCGAAACTACTGGACCGATTTGAAAAATTCTTTCAGTGTTAGATAGCCCATTTATCGAGGAAGGTTATAGGCTATATACCATCACGCTAAGACAAATAGGAGCGGAGCAATAATGGAAAATGTGACGCAGACGAAGTTGCGCGAGTCAGTTAGTTTTAAATAAAGCGACTGCCTATTTAATAGGTTAGTTTCCACCATCAATAAATTGCAAATCTATTTAATCCTTCAGTTAGAGTATTGAAAAATAATGTAATGTTTTTTTTTTGTAAATCAATGAATATTGACAAAAATAAAACGCATCAAAACTCGGGAGTGGAGGCTCGTGACATCACAATGCACTAAAAGTTATACCACGGCGTGACGTATCGTGAATTTTAAAAGCTTCGTAGGTATCTTCGTAAATTTTGTGTTTTACTTACAAAAAAAAACAGGTCAAATATTTTTTTGATAATCTAACTGACGGACTAATTAGATTTGTTCAGGACAAGCCTATTATGCCCGCATCCCAGTAACTGGGTGACACGCTACCCCTTGAAAAAAGTGGTGACAGATTTTCTGGCTTCTAACCATCCGTAACGGCTGTCAAACATCTTCAAATAACTGCCAGGACCACCGGCGTAACATTTTTTTCAAGGAACGGAAGAGTCGTAGTCACTCATTGACGACTACCTCCGTGGTCCAGAGGTTTAGGGATCTACCTTGTAACCCAGTGCTCGTGGATTCGATTCTCACGGGAAGCATACTTTGTAAAGTTATTTTCCATTTTGACTGGGACATTGCAAGCTTAAATCACCTGAATATCTTAATAAAGAGGACCCCGTGCTTCGGAAGGCACATATAAGCCGGTTGTCTCGGCCACCAATAGGGAATATGCATGATGTTTTTTTTATTTTATTATTTTCATCTTTATAACGCAGGAAAAAATATTTAAATAGTCTTGGAAATGTCTTAATTATTTTTTTTTTTAATATTAAAAATGCTAAATATAATTTTCCAGTTCAAACGCCGCCATTTTTCGCGGGCTTTGGATGACGTCACACAACAGGTCGTCGTTACGTCGCGCGCTTCGCGAGTTTGTTTGTTTACCTTTTTGAACTTTAGGCGTTTCAGTTTTCAGCTCGATTCTCGTTTTATTCGCCATACAGACCATGGAAGAAGCTGAGAAACCTTCTTACAAAGTATTGTAAGTGTGAAACACTGTAAGAACTGCACAAACAATATAAGAACTACACCTGATAATCTATTCTAGGTGAATTGTCTGTTTGCCCTTTAACAAAACCACTGTCAGTCACCGTCCTAGATTAATTACAAATCTAGATTAACTAGAAATCACCGCAGGAACACATTTTTTAACGGTTAACAAAATTGTTCACTCGAAAATGAAGACGGGAGCCGGTAAATAAGTCAATCCAATGTCAGTCATGATATTGTCATGTAGTCATGTCGTCGTGCGGTCGTGTTGTGTGACGCGTTTCGCAAGTTTAAATTTCCCGCGCTGATTTTTTATTTTTATATATACTTTTTTTCGGTTTAAATAAGAACTAAATTAAAAAATGTCTTTTAGATATAATGTGACGAAAATAAAGAACTAGAAAAAAATATTCCAGACAAATTTAATCTTCATGCATATTCCCTATTGGCGGTCGTCTAATAAACCACGTCAGAGGCCCTTGAGGCGGTTTGGAAACTCTGACACTAGGGTGTGTGGGATCGATAGACCTTACTGCCTATACAATAAGAAGAAAAAGAAGACACTCATTCATAAAACGACCTCGGCAGGCATTGATTCATCTTGTAGAGCACCCTGTGCGGCTGTTATCTAGCGACGAGCTAGTAGGCCAATGATGCCGCCCGCTAGGCCAATTCCTGCCACAGTTGTGGAATTATTTGAAAGAAATACTTCAGCCCTGAAATGCAAAGGGCATTTGGTGGAACACGGGTGAATTTTACTCAGTAAGAGTCTGACACTTTCTTCCGCTCCGCCCAGAGTGGGATGAGTCATTTAATGATTTTCCATCCTTTAAAAAAAAACAAATTATGCCGCCCGATAGAGCCAATGCCAGCCAGGGTTGCGGAATTGCTCATAGGGGATACCTCGGTCCTCGAACGCAAAGGGCGGGAGGAACACGGGTGGATTTTAGTCAGTAAGAGTCTGACACTTCCTTCCGCTCCGCTCTGAGCGGGAGGAATCATTTAATCATTTCTCTGAGATGCCACCCTCTTTTCTAAATACCTTGAAAACATTGATACAAATACAGCGTTGTCTGTGAAACTTTCGACGAAAATCAATGCGGATGAACTCTTCAGGGCCAGGCAAACTGCCAAACGACGACGAACACTGAAGTCTAAGTTCAAGGAATCGAGACGTTCTTTCTTTGACCAAGGAGGATTTTGTCTTCAGAAATACCAACTGGCTATTAACATCGGTTTGGGTAACGATCCTTTGTATACCGTGACCGTGTTACAATTTTGTCTTTGTGTTGATTTTTTTTTGCAAATCATTATTATTTTTTGTTTTGTTGTTTTGTGCCCAATTGAAAGAATGCTTTATTTTAAAAGTTCTTCTTGTTATTAGATAGCAGGTATTAAAAAAATTGTTAAAAAATTATGTACAGAAGTAGGTATGTTCAACAAAATTATCAACACAAAAGCTCTTTTATTTCGCGAAATGATGATCATTGAACTGCTAAATATTGAACTGATAAATGAGAAACTGAATAACTTTGACATTAAAGCAAGATTGACGCGATCCTAACTCCAAATACCTACTCAATTTATACCGGCCTGGCTAGTTTTATTTTAACCCATTTGACTAATGTGTTAGATGGGTTAAAATAAAACATTGTGACATTTGACTGCATTTGACATTGACAGGGGTCTCATTTTTTTCGTCTGCAATTTCAACTTTTAATTGAAATTGCTTTTAATGAGCTCTCGTGGCTAAATACCAACAGCCTCACGGGTTGATCTTCAAAGTTAAGCAACGCTTGCTGAAGGCAGGTCAGTGGATGGGTGACCTTCTTAATATACCGAGTTTCCTCCGTACCTTGGAAAGCACGTTAAGCCGTTGGTTCCGGCTGTCATTTGTAGATCTTTGGCAGTAGTTACGGATTATCAGAAGCCTTTATTAACAGAAAACTTTTTGACTAGCTTGTATGACATTTATATAAAACAATTAGTGACGATTTCTATGCTTCAGTGAACATGCTTAGTTAATTTATTTGTGAAAATGATAACATTCTATTGTTTTATTCAATATTGTAATGGGAAAACGATGAAACTTCATTGTTACCCGAGAAACAAAACTTTTAATAAAAGTACCTATTTGTAAAAAAAAAAAATATTATTACTAATGACGTATTTTGACATTGTCATTTAACTTAAACGCAGTCATTAATAAAAACCAAAATGTCTGTATGTTTACAATTTCCAAACATCTAAACACTGAATTTCAGAGGCCATTTCCCACGAGAAACTATCACCACACAAACAATTTCCTCAAGCTCCGACATACACAAACAAACAAAACAGGAATCAAACAATACTCACGAAGAAACACGATCCAAAAATACACAACAATTATTGGCTGACAGCCACTACAGTACTTCAACTTCTGTTGTCACACAATTGCACCACGTAGATATGTCCGCGACGGCGCTCAACGCACGAATGCGTTCGATTCAGTCCGTGGGCGCAAAGGAACTGGCGTGTTGTTGTGGCTTAGCGTCTTTTTAAGTAACGTGTTTTGTTTTGTTTGACATGTAAACATGTGTCTTTTAGACCGTTAATGGATCTCATCACGTGATTAGTATTAGTAAGGCAGGTCAAGCCTTGCGGTTTTGTATCAAGTAAAGTCTGGGACTGTTATGAAATTTGATCGATTTTTGGGTAGGTACTGGCGTTTAATTGGGTTTTCTGGGAAAAGTGTCAAGTGGTAGGAAATACAACATAGGTTCTGGCTAAAACAAAAACAAAATGTGAACAATTTAAAGATACCAGGAATTGTAATTTTATTTAGATAAATGGTCACCGGAAAATCGAAAATCCGTGAGAAAACTAGCAGCAACCGATGAGACGTAAAATGTTTGGTTCATTTAAAGACGCACACAAGATCTCATCTGCACTGTCTGAGATGGTTATAATTAATAAAAAAAAAAAATTTAGGTATTGTCTTTGTCAGCTGTTTTTTTAAACATTACGCCATGGTACCTAGAACGGTTAAGCACAGAGAATTGTCCTTAGGTAATAACAATATTCATAATGCTATCATGAAGGGAATTGAAGGGATGTGCGTATTATGATATTAAAAAAACGATTAATGAAAAAAAAGTGCAGTTTACTATTTTGAACTATGCTCAAATTTAAGTTTTAGGTTCAATTAAAACGCAACGTCGCGTCACGCGTTCTTTACTCCAAAGTCATAATTATAATGTCTTTGAGTCTTCAAGAAATGGGTCATGTGTCTTTTTAAGGTTCCGTAGCCAAATGGCAAAAACGGAACCCTTATAGATTCGTCATGTCTGTCCGTCTGTCGGTCTGTATGTCTGCCTGTCCGTCCGTATGTCACAGCCACTATAATAAAACTACAATAATGTTTAGAAAAGTGGCTGAAATTTTTAGAAATGTTTAGAAAAGTGGCTGAAATTTGGTAAGTAGATGTATTCCGTGAACCGTATAAAGATTTTCACACAAAAATAGAAAAAAAAAAAACAATTAATTTTGGGGGTCCCCATACTTAGAACAGAAACTCAAAAATTTTTTTTTCATCGACCCCATACGTGTGGGATATCTATAGATAGGTCTTCAAAAATGATATTAAGGTTTCTAATATCATTTTTTTCTAAACTGAATAGTTTGCGCGAGAGACACTTCTAAAGTGGTAAAATGTGTGCCCCCCCCCTTAACCCCTAAAATAAGGGAATGATAAAACTAAAAAAAATATATGATGTACATTACCATGTAAACTACCAGCGAAAATTGGTTTGAACGAAATCTAGTAAGTAGTTTTTTTTTAATACGTCATAAATCGTAAATCGCAACTTCTGCTTATAATATGTATAATACCTACTGATTTGTACGGAACCCTCGGTGCGCGAGTCCGACTCGCACTTAGCCGGTTTTTTTCATATATCACGGGCGCTAGAGTGGAGACTCTGTCCGCCAACCTACCGAGTGATCGCAAACCGGTGGCACAGTGATAACAAGCAGCCATGCACAGTACGGCTCAGGCCAGACCCCTTAACAATATCCTCAGGGTTTTGCCGTGGTTGCAGAATTTGTTCGAAAGAGTCACCGTGACTCTGGAACGCAAAGGGCATTTGGAGGAACACGGGTGGGTTTCAGTCAGTAAAACTGACACTCCCTTCCGAATTACCCCAGAGCGGAAGGAGTCATTCGGTGATTTCCCACCCTTCGAAAAAAAGGAGTTTGCTCTGCACTGGAGGGGTTCTAAAGTGGAATTTGAAGAGGTGACAAGGTTTAATGTGATTAAAGGGGTGGTTTTAACAAGGTATGGATCCCACGCTATAATATCGGAGAAAAGTGGAAATCAAGTTTATCTTTCTCCTCCACTTTACTTTTGCGGATCCACGACAGTTGAATTAATTAGATTCGGACCTGTCGGGCTTCATTGACTCGGCGTTTTTCTAGTGGTCGCCACTGTTGATTCTGGCTGTCAGCTTTGCAGTGCTACAGTGGTATGTACAGTATGGCAGGCCAGTCCACGAAATTATTTCCAAAGACCGCGCGTCTTTTTCACAAAGTCCTATAAAGAGAGTCTTATAAAGGTTTCACCACGTGAAGAAAAAAATCATAGCCCTTCCCTTTGGCTTTTCCGTAGTCGGGTAAAAAGGTATGTTACTGCCAATTTTAAGTGCTTTTAATCTGTCATCATTTTTTACCGAGTTTGGGGAATTACTTGCCGTTGCAGTTGCAGGGCACTTCACTGCAAAACAAACCGCTTCGTGAGGTAACGTAGCAACATAATAATAACTATAAAATTGCTTTAAGGATTCATCCCACCGTATTGTAGGAGTAATATTACTAAAAAAATTACATGTTTTTAGTTGATTTTAGCAATAACATTCTCGCAAAACAGATGGTCTATGAGGCCGAAAATTTGTGGCGAGCGCGTACCGACAGACACAAAGTTGGAAAGCCACACATGGTGGACCGAAAACCTGGTGAAAGCCGCTGGTAGCCGATGGATGCGAAACGCAGATGGCCGGTTGTTGTGGCGACACTTAGGAGAGTCCAGCAGTGGACATATTTCGGCTGACATGATGAGGATTTTAGTATAATTTTCACAATTAGATCTCAAGCATTCTAGAGCAGTCCATTGCTGACACAAACACGAGCCTTTTTGTTTTCAGTGTCTCCTAGCTCCAGGGCCTGAGGGCCAATTCTACTAACTTTTAGAGAACTTTCGCATTCGCATGTCAATCGCAAAAGGTCAAAAAAGCCCTAATTTTGAGATGCGAATGCGAATGCGATGCGAATGTGAAAATTATTAGAATTAGCACTCTTATTTAATAACTATGCAACATATAAGTCCTAAAACTACACAACTGACAGATGTTCGTGATACGTGCTGTTCAATAAAGTACTTTTTTTTATTTATTGGTCTGACTAAGTAGGTCATTTTTTTATACTTATTTAATATACATACGTCAACACTGGCTTAAGTGTGTATTTTGTTTTAGTGTCATAGTGCTAGTAGCTAACAAGTGATAAATAATGAATATATTTATTTTTGTGTCATGTAAATTTTAGAAAGAATTTTGAATTTTTTGATTACTTTGCATATTAATTATTGTAAAATTCTAGTTCCTAAAACGTAACAGACAGTTGTGTTGCTGGGGAGTTTGTTGGCCACTTCTTCTCCACAGCTAAAACACTAGGAAGTGGTGACGGGCGGGCGTTTTGGGGGACTGTCTTTTGTAAAACTTAACATTCAAAAAGTGCTGGCCTAATTTGAATAAATGACTTTTGAATTGAATTGAATTTTGAATTTGATTAAATAACTAATGCATGAAAAAGTCACAAAAAGCTGTAATCCTATTTTACATATTACACTTCGATGTGCATATCCCGTTCCCGTAGGAATTTTGGGAACTCTACTACGGAGTATAGACAAGCTAGATGCCAATATCAGCTTTCTGTGACCTTCGACTGTTTTTATATAGATTGATTTATTTAAAACAATAGACTTTTAATAAATTTTCCTTTAATCTGTAAGTATAAAATCATTCATCCATTTTCTTTCTATTAGATGTTCAGACAGACTCTCGAGTGATCCATGCCTTGTTCCATTGAGATGTACCTACATATCAATGGAACAAGGGATTTGGTTTTAAGGTTCTGTACCTTAAAACGCCAATTGCAAAAAACAAAACAAAAGACATATAATGCACACAAACACAAAACTGCATAACTTCACACGTCATAGCGACGCGTTCGCAAGGCAGCAGGTTCATGAACGTGCCTAATTGCATGAAAATAATAGCATGTACAAAATATACCCTATAACTTTCGAGTTAAAGTTAATTATGTATTGTACAAGTAACACGAATATTTGACAAATACGCCCAGTGCATTAAATATTAGCCTTTACAATAACATCATTATTATAATGTTACCTAATAAATTAAATTATTGTTTTTACGATTATTTTTTTTTGGGAGACCGTGTTTTGAGTACCATTTTTTGTTCGTTTGGGTTTGTTTGTTGAATGATCTTTACGAGTTCGGTCGTCTATCAATTACTGTCATGATTTTATTTAATTTGAAGAATCCCCGAAATAATCCTTCTTTTTTCGTCTAATTTTAAAGATGACGAAAGATGTTTAAAGCCGATTGGTCTTGTGGTTGCAGAAATTAAAATAATAATAATATTTCGTTAACGTCACACTTTTAGGTAGGTACTTTAATTCTGAACATATTTCGTTCATTAAAGTGTCCTCAATTCGTATATCTCTAAGGCGTCTCCAAACGTCACTAACTTTTTTCCAAACAGTGTTTAGGTCTAGAAAGGCCACTTTATGTACTTAGCAGAACCAGAAAGCAAATCACGAAACCCGTCATTGTCAAATTTTCTCAATCAACCTTGAACAATTTAGACGTCTGAGGGTACAAAAATTCGCATCCAGCTGAAAATTGGTAGAAATATTCAAAATACCATCATAAGTGAAAACTAAAAAGTCCCCATCGATCCGACGCCGACGCGACGCGGCGACGATTGGAAAAAAAATTACTCGGGGTCAAAGGTCACAAAAAACGGATTTTTCAGCAAAACGGTAAGTTTTATAATAAAGTTAGTTCAGACAAAAAGTGTACATCAGATAATAATCTTTAAAAATGTCAAAATTACTTTTTTTTCTTAGAGCCACCGTTTTTGAGATAATATATAACGATTCAAAAAGTTGAAAGAGTAATTGTAATCGTCATATACGTTAAATGGAAAGGAAACGCGTGTGCAACGTTTCCACGCCACTTTTGAGCAGTGCCGGATTAGCCACGTAGCAAGACTAGAAAATGCTACGGGCCCCCCGGTTTAGGGGGCTCCGGCTCCGCACTTAGACTAGTAAAAACATGTCTCTGAAAACCAGAGCAGCGCCATTGAATCTATTTCACATACGAGTCCGTATATACTGCGATGGCCTTCTTTTTGCAGATGATTATTCATTAATTTGGTCATACTTCGCGCAAAATAAACTCGTACTCTTCATTTAATTTCAAGCTACCGTCTGAAATCTAAACAGCCCCGGATCCGGTCTATACAGACAATGTAGGCAAAGCCTATGGACCCAGGTACTACATTAGGGCCTCGGGACCCGAGAGAAGTATTAGGAGATATATTTTTTTGAATAATGTTAAGTTAGCTACCTTAACTTTATTCAAATAAAAACCCGCGCTGGTTTAATCCGGCACTGCCTGTGCTTAGCGCTTTTTTTTAATGTGGTTTCCCCGGTAGGTCTATTTCACGGATCTGTTGTGATTCTGTTTAATTTGAAACAATTGAATATTTAAGGATTTTGGCAAGGGTTGAAAATTATAAAAGTGATAAAAGCGATTTAATTTTTTTTTTTAATTAGCGAAGTTTATCCGTCTGATTCATAATTCTCTAATACTTCTGCTTCCTCTTCTCCTTGTTTTTCTTCTTCTCTATGTTCTTCTACTTCATCCTTAGTGCAAGTAAATTGCCCCAATAATGACACATCACATGTTTCTTCATTAGTATCAAATTAATCCTCAATTGTTGATGATTCAACATTGGATCACGACCGGTTGTGACAATTTGTACATGTTACAGAACAAAACAGTCCAACTTTTTTGCAACCAAATTTTTATTGTTGCAAATAATTGTGTTTAGCCGGTTTTCCGGCACAGGTTCGAGAGACAAATTTGAACTGGTTCTAATGTATTGTTGACCAACTTCCAACATCTAACTAAAACTAACCTAACTCCGACGTGGTCGACTCCAACTTATAATTCCAAATATCAGTGTCAGCGTGCGCTGCAAATTAGTATATAACTTAAAATTACTAGGCCTACTTCCATAAAAAAAAGTTCAGACCCCTCGGTTCTAAAGCAATAGATTCGATATCTTTTTGCTACAATAGTACTACTCTAATGATAATAAAATACGGATCTACCGTAGTATCTCTACGTTGACGTCGTGGTAGGGCTTGCGCGTCCCGATGGACCTTATTGGTGAGGGGCCAGACAAAGAGAGATACAATCCGCAAGGCAGTTTTGTGGCGAACTGTTGGGCAGTAGCGACCCCACGAACCTAATCTCCCGTAAGAAGTCTTGTTCCTCATCTCCGGCTTGCCTTTATTGGCTGGCCAGAGTCGTCACTTTGTGCTAGCGACCGTTTTCGGGAGCTCATTCATTGAGTGTGCAAGTCACCCCCTGCCATTTAAAAGCCGTGTATATTGTTAGTGGTCAGGCAGGGGCCAATAGTTCTTCTATAACAAACGATTATCAGTCCACCAAACCACCCAAAACACATAGCGTTTCATCTTTTGTTTCCATATTCTGCAATAGTACTGCTCCAACCGGGGTTTGTCCTTGGGAATACTTTCTCAGTACTTACATACAGGGATAATCGCCGGTTGGTGCCCCATTACATTTGAAATGTGTAACGGGGCCTCTGCCAGTTGGTTTCGGGCCCTCGTACGCCTACCAAAGGACCGGGTCTCCAGGGACCCGAGAAAGTAAAAAATAAAATACGCTCAGTAGCCCATTTCCTTGAGTCCTATCTATCAAAGATAAAAGCAGCCCACAAAACAAAGTACGTCGCTTAGTGGTTACTTTGAAAGAGGTATGAAGTATGAGTCAATTCCAAAGTCGATAACAAGAAGATGTTGACTACTGGTGGCTTTTCGCTATGCAGTACCTACCCGATGTCTCATATATTTACACTGTGCAGCGACTCGCGAAGTGTTTCGACCCGACATCGACATTAGTGGTGTGGTTATGGGGTAGAATAGACAAGCCACATTTGGGAGTGTATCCTGCCCCACTGGAGCTGGTACTGTTCAAATCAATTTATACTTAATATTAAAAAGCTGAAGAGTTTGTTTGTTTGGTTGAACGCGCTAATCTCAGGAACTACTGGGGGGCTACTCTCTAAGCCCGAAGTCTGTAGTTTTGGGCTTAGTTGCGGGCGTATTCTGCTCCGTATTACCTAACCAATAAGAATTAATGTCAACACTGTTGGAAGTCGCTGTGAAATCGTGTTCTCATTCATTTTTGGTTCGGGTTTGGAACTAATCGTAAGTCCGTAATTACTACGGAGTAGAATACGCCCGCAACTAAGCCCGAAACTACGGACATCGGGCTTAGAGAGTAGCCCCCCAGGTTCGAATTGAAAAATCATTAAGTGTTGGATATCCCATCTATCTAGGAAACCTATAATTATAACATCACGCTAAGAGCAAAAGGTGCTGAGCATTAATGAAAAAGCTAGTTACTACCTACATATTATAAAACAAAGTCCTCCGCCGCGTCTGTCTGTTCGCGATAAACTAAAAACTACTGCACCGATTTTCATGCTGTTTTCATCAATGGATAGAGTGGTTTTCAGTAGAAGGTTTAACTGTATAATTTGTCAAGCGGGCGAAGCAGCGGGCATCAGCTAGTTAATTATAAAATTGAGTTGACCAAAAATGTGGTCATTTTTTCGGCTAGTGGGGCAAAGTAGATTAATTTAGTTGTAACTGCACAATACATAGCAGCTCTTTCTTTGCGTTAGGCTTCCGGCCTAGTGATAATTCCTAATGTAAACGATAAGCGAGTCATGTATGTCATTGTGTTTCCTGAAAGTTACTGGGTACCCTACTAGGTACTATCACAAACGACTACCTACAGTACGCATATTTTATCTTTACCCATGCGAAGTTAGCTTTTAGTGACGACCGCGCAGGTCCCATCGCATAAAAAAGTGTTACGTTCGTAGAATATTTTATCTTTACCCATGCGAAGTTAGCTTTTAGTGACGACCGCGCAGGTCCCATCGCATAAAAAAGTGTTACGTTCGTAGAATATTTTATCTTTACCCATGCGAAGTTAGCTTTTAGTGACGACCGCGCAGGTCCCATCGCGTAAAAAAGTGTTACGTTCGTATAATATTTTTCTGCTTTATACGTTTTGTATTATTAACAAGTAAGAAACACAACCAGTGACAATAACAAGGTCACAAAGTAAGACAACAAATATATACACCACAAAAACACAATTGAAACAGTAAGAAAAACCAAAATAAATATTTTAAAACAATAACACTTTTCGTACCACCAGTCCTATTGCATTGAGTAAGCGGGACACAAGTATGCATCGCATCGAACGTATACGAGGGACTGACACTGCATATGCGACCTACCCGCGCATGCGCTGTTATAAGTTTCTTGTCAAATTGACATTCTGCGCAATCGATTGCGACGTAGGTACTTCGCATGGGCAAACATAAATTATTCGTACTGTACTTGGGTAAATAATAATATTAATAATGTTTCTATCAAACTAAGTCTCCTGAGCACTTGGTCCGCGAGGAGCTTGTGCAGCATGGGTTGTTCTATGCAATGTTTCTACCACATTAAAATACTTGACTTGGTTTGCAAGGAATTCGTGGCTAAATAACAACAGCCGCACGGGTTAATCTTCAAGGTAAAGCAACGTTTGTCGAGGTCGGTCTTTGGATGGGTGACTTGTACCTTCTACCTCGTGTATCTGACATCGACGCACAAACGATTTCCATGGGTCCAGGGCATGATTCTGGACACCCTAGACTTAGAATTTTTCGTCGGCTTTTTTCTCATTTTTTCATTTTTTTCAAGGGTTTTTTTACTTTAGACTGCTCATAATCGTTATTCTGACCTAACCCAATGAGATTTTTAATAAAAAAATATTAATTAACTACTTTCACTAAAAAGAGCAATCTGAATAATCTGCTCAGCTGAGCTGATATCTATTTGTGGTACCTACTCTTGAAAAAAATGAAAAAATGAGAAAAGAACCGACGAAAACTTCCAACACTGGGGTGTCCAGAATCATGCCCTGGACCATGGAAATCGTTTGTGTGTCGATGTCAGATACACGCGGTATTATATTTGGAGTCAAGAGCAAACCCATTCCAAATAAAATAAAAAATAGTATTTGTTGTTATAGCGGCAATAGAAATACACATGCTATGGCAACTGTCTAGCTAATACGGTTCTTGAGATAGGAAAAGCCTCGGTAAAGGACAGACGATCTGATGGACGGAAGGCTTAGTAACAGGGTTCCATTGGTACGGAACCCTAAAATTTAAATAATGAATAAGCAAAATAATGATTCTACACATTATTTTTTGGTGTGTTTTATTTATTTTAAGATCTATACTAATATTATAAAGCAGAAGAGTATGTTTGTTTGTTTGTTTGGTTGAACGCGCTAATCTCAGGAACTTTTGGTCCGATTTGAAAACTTCTTTCAGTGTTAGATAGCCCATTTATCGAGGAAGGTTATAGGCTATTATATCATCACGCTAAGACAAATAGGAGCGGAGCAATAATGGACAATGTGACGTAGACGAAGTTGCTTGGATCAGCTAGTTTTAAGATATGCAGGGTTTCTTGTTCATTGAGTTTTTATGACAGACTACTGATGCCAGCCGTTTCGCCAACGTGGAAAGCTCCCAGACGGCTTAATTTTTTCCGACACCTCCAACAAATATCTTTATATTTCATCGTATACAAAAACTACATTATATACTTAAACCTTCCTCGATATCTAATCTATCCATTGGTGAAAACAACATGAAAATCGGTGCAGAAGTTTTTGAGTTTATCGGGAAGAGACAGACAAACAGACGCGGCGAAGGGGAAGGACTTTGTTTTATAATTTCTGTAGTGATTTCAGACAGAGATCATTAGACAGTTGAATCATTTCGCTGAGTCTCATCGAGTTTTATTATCTCGCGCTCGTATCATCTAATGACTGCTACTTTTAGGTATGATGCATTCGTAGGTAAGTCGGGTTGGTGTCCGCTACTCTACGTGAAAGTGTGTATTGTCGTACCGGGAGGAGGTGGAGTTAGTAATTAAAGAGGAAATGCAGCAAAAATCAAATTATATTGGCGACATGCGCCCGAATTCAATACCTACCAGGAATGTCATAAAAAAAAACACTTCAATTCTTTAACTTTCATAAATCAAAAAGCTTTATACTTTTTAAGTGACCGTTCCAATCCTTCCTTTTACAAATGGCCAATGACAATTCTTATAAAGCCCTGAACCAATAAGTATCTTACGCCCAGGACACAACCTTCACAGTATTTTGCGTACGGGATGAATTGGTTATTCGATAAACCGCAATTCATCAATAGAGGCCAGCAAAGCCCTTGCTTTATCGAGGATCTCACAGAGGGTACGTAAGTTACCGAATTAGGTTTGCTCCTGCAACCATCTACCCTTAAGCTGCTGTCTCAAGATTAGTGATAATACTTATTTCGTTTTTCATATGAACGTTCGGAGTCCTAAAATCCTGTTACGCTGACCCAAAGTTACATAGGACAAAGGCAGGAAGTCAATGATGACATAAAAATCCAAAGATAAAATATTTATCTTAAGAAAATCGTCACTAAACAACATGTCAATCACGTGACGATCTCTGACGTCACAACAGTTATTCATTCATGCTAGACGCGGACTTTATCAGTAACGTAGGTATCTATACAGTTGTCTGTATTAATGAATCACATGAATCACAACGGCACGCCCAAAATGTATTGATACGAGTAGAAGATTCACTTCCTACAACTTTGTTTTATCATGATAAGAAAATGACAAAGATATCTATTTATAAAGTAGATATTTGTTCCAAGTGATATGACCCCATATCTCAACCGGGAATCCAGTCTCCAGGCTAAAATTTCGGAATTACTACTTGAACCATCCGCAATGCGTATAGAGATCAAATCTGGAAACTCACTTAGCTTGCAATCAGGGATTTCCGGAAAACTTGAACAGGCAAGCCAATAAAAAAAAAAAGGTCATGAAGAGTCGGACTCGCACACCGAGGGTGTCGTACCATCATACCGCGTGTATCTGACATCGACGCACAAACGATTTCCATGGGTCCAGGGCATGATTCTGGACACCCCAGTGTTGGAATTTTTCGTCGGTTCTTTTCTCATTTTTTCATTTTTTTCAAGAGTACCACAAATAGGTATCAGCTCAGCTGAGCTGATATCTATTTGTGGTTTTATTCAGATTGCTCTTTTTAGTGAAAGTAGTTAATTAATTATTTTTTTATTAAAAATCTCATTGGGTTAGGTCAGAATAACGATTATGAGCAGTCTAAAGTAAAAAAACCCTTGAAAAAAATGAAAAAATGAGAATAAAGCCGACGAAAAATTCTGAGTCTAGGGTGTCCAGAATCATGCCCCGGACCCATGGAAATCGTTTGTGCGTCGATGTCAGATACACGCGGTATAAAATGCTTTTATTTTTTTATCTGGGAGACCTATATTCGTCAGAGAATTTTAACACTGAGCTGTTTATTGCAGTTTTGGATCAGCGCCATCTCATGACCGCTAGTGGAACTAATGTAATTTTTGATGATGACTTCTGAAAAAGTGTGCTATTTAGAGACATCGTTTTATTTTTCCTGTAATCTTTACATAAACTACTATCGCAGAATAATTTCAGACTATTCTCTATGCAAACTTCGGAGATAAGGGGGCGAATAGTCAAAAATTTTAAATTTTTCGTCAATAGTCGAAAACCATGCGGCCTAAAAAAAAGAAAAATGTTTGAAAATACATAGGTAGTACAAAATAGTGTTCTTTCATATGATATCATACATGCCCAGTTAGCTCCACTTTGTATTTTGAGAACCCCTTTCAGTCGCTGTGGCAAAAAAATACATTTTATTTCTTTCTTATTTGCAAAATAGTTGACCAAACGTCATTTAAAACAACTTAATAGCATTAGTAGTTCTTGAGACATCCAGCTGTGACAGACGGACAGACTTAGTCACACCATAATGGTTGCTTTTTACTATTTTGGTACGGAACCCTAATAAAATAAGCAGAATGACTAATTATTTCACATTGGTTTATCGATATGCCTGTATCGTCGAAGGGTTGGGCAGAGGTATAATGGTACACCCACATCGGGTGATTATATTCCCATAAACAAAACACAAATCAAAAGAACGACCGGGTAGAAACCAAGGAAAAGCCTTTTTTATGGATGAGAAATCATCATTAAACTTCTGAGGGAGGATGAGGGAGAGTCCAACCCAAATTGACTTACACCCGTGTTCCTTCCAGTGCCTTTGGTGCTCCAGGGTTCCAATTTCTTACCGACAGGCTTGGGAATGGTATACTACTATGCTAGAAAGATCACGGACCCAGAGTTTTTACCGCAGCGCGACCGTGCTAAAATCTCTAGATTACTAAAACCCCAGACTGACGTCTGGGAGGAACTTTTATCCGAATGGCAATGTAGGTGGGAAAATTCCATCAAAGGCCGACACCTCCACCAGATTTTTCCATCCGTTCGTGAGCGTCTGGATAGGACATGGCTGGAGGTAGATCACTGTGTTGCCCAATTTCTCACAGGTCATGGCAACTTTAAGAGTAAATTATTTTCCTTTAGGCTTGTGGCTTCACCTTTATGTCAATGTTCTACAGCTGAACTTGAATACGAACAATCTGCAAATCACGTCTTATGGGAGTGTATTCTTTGGCAGACTGAACGTAATATTATGTTAAATAGTATTCAGGTTACATCTGGGGTAGTTTACTATACGGACCTTGTAGAAACCAGAACAAATTTCCGTGCGTTCAGGCAATTTTGCCATACCTATTACTGGAATCAAAAGTAGCTCACAATTTAGGACCCATAATTTCAGTGTTAATTTATAATCCGTGGTGCTTGGCAACTGGGCTTAACCCAGTTGTATATGTCCCTTGGTGCCTATTGGCCTAACTCAAATCTGTCTCCTGCTTGATAAGGAGGGAAGTGGAAATTATATTTATTTTTTCCTACTCCTCCGCTGTACTTTCTGATTAATTTCGATGCGGGATCCAAGACAGTTGAATCGTTTCTCCGGGACTCGTCGGGCTTCATTAGCTCGGCGTTTTTCTGGTGGTCGCCACTGTTGATTCTGGCTTTCAGGAGTTGTAGTGGTTGGGAATGTGTGGCGGGCTTGTCCCAAAAACAAAAAAAGGCTTGGGAATGGCTTTCAAACCAACGCTAAACAGGTCCGCATACGATCACTAGGCCAACGTGGCCAAACATTTATGTACTTACCTTTTTTGTTAGGATGGGTAATCATCAAACGACTCTCCGCTCTAGGCAGAGCGGAAGGAAGTGACAGAATCTTTTTAACCAAAACCCATCCGTGTTTCTCCTAATGCCCTTTGCGTTCCAGGGCCGCGGTGACTCTTTCGAACATATTCTGCAACCCTGTCAGGCACTGGCCCTAGCAGGCTCCGTCTACTATGATGACATCTCATTGAGGCAAGCGTGGAACACAACACACCCGGGCCGGGGGGGCTTCTCTCCAAGACCGAAGTCCGTAGATCCGGGCTTAGTTGCGGGCGTATTCTACTCCTTATGACCTACTGACTTACGATTATGTAGTCCCGAACCCGAACTAAAATTAATGACAACGTGATTTGACAGTAACTGACAAATCTTGTTATACTTAATTCTTAGTGGTTAGGTGATACTGATACCTATGGAGTAGAATACGCCCGCAACTAAGCCCGAAACTACGGACTTCGGGCTTAGAGAGTGGCCACCCTGGTCCAATCGGAAGGCGAGCCACCCAATGTTTACCTTTCGGTAGACCTTCGATGGCCGAGAATCGCCCTGCGGCTCCCGGCGCCCGGGGCGTCTTTACTGTTGCGGCGCGGTGGTGGCTAGGGCTTGAGGTTTGCCTCTCCCTTATACACGGTATACATTATGTACCTGAGTTACAATCATTTCAGTTCCATAAAAACCAAGGTTACATTTTATTTCTGAATAATTCCAACCACGTAGATCTTCTGCTATTTCTTATTTTTCACAACAGTCTGTGTACTCTAGGCTTTATCTGTTAAAAACAGTGTGACTGTACACGTTGTTTTTAGATGTTTTCATAAACATGTGAGTAAACAATGAACTGGTTTCCGCAGTGGGTAAACTGAATGAAGAAGATGAAGGGCGCTTATTTTTGATGAAGTCAAGTCGGCTACGTCATTGCGGTAATCTTGCAGTAGTGAGTTGTTAGTCAATGGCAAAGTTGGTACAGCCAGCATTGAAAGGTAGTAAGTACCTATAATAACATATTAATTTAGTTTTTTTTAGTGCATGTCTAGCCTTTTCCCAACTATATTGGAGTCGGCTTCCAGCTAAGCTGGATTCAGCTGCATACCACTATTTTACGTAGAGTGACTGCCTACCTCCAAAACCTACCTACTATCTGGGTAACACGGTACTTCTGGCAAGACTGGTGTCAGATTTTCTGGCGTCTGACAATCTGTAATGACTGCCAATGATCCACAAATGGCAGCCGGTACCAACAGCTTAACGTGCTTTCCGAGGCACGGAGGAGTCTCGGATAACATGGTCACCCATCCACAGACCAATTTCGGCAAGCGTTGCTTAACCTTCAAGATCGACTCGTACGGCTTTTATTATTTACCCATGAAGTCCTCTTTATTTGTTTTAGTATCGTAGGAAATAAATTAAAAGATCAAATTAAGGTTGCAATTATACAGAATGAATGTAGATATAGTCAGCAACAGCAGTTGGTTAACACGGCCATGTTTTAGTTCAATTTGTTTTATTGTGTTGTCAGGTAATAAGTATAACTAATTCAAAACAAAAATAAAAAACGCATTTGATTTAATAAACTAATTTGGATTCACGTGGCATTTAAATATGTAATAATAGCTTCTTGAGTAGCTTATTATTATAATTATATTTTAATATCGAAAAACTCGTAAATAAATGCCAATAAATAAAATAATTATGCCGTCGATAGTAAAAACATAAATTAGGTATTTCCAAAATTCCTAGCTAGGTACAAGTAACCTTTAATCTAATCAGTTGATTTACTGAATATTTTAAAGCAAACGCTTTCAATCCAGTTTCTTTGCTAACCGTACCTACCTAACTATGTAGTTGGGTTCTAGTCACGCGCATAAATGGTCCGAGACTTTGAGTAGGTATATGATGTGTAATGACGTCATCATGCAGTATAATGTTCACGCACAGTATGTATGGGGTTGGCAGCGGAATTTGCCAGCAGATTTCGCAGCCTTTCGTTCATGTTTGAACAGTGACCACGTTAAGACCATTTTAGCAAATAGTGCCAACTTTTCCTCAGCCTTATTGCGTGTTGACTTGCAGGTTTATCAGTATTAGGACATCAAAGGTAGGTAAGTGTGTACATTAGAGATGGGAAAATTACGAAATAGTAAAATACGCACCGAGGGAATGAAGCCGTGTCTTATGTCACGGGCGTCATATTGAATCATATTAACTCCGAGCTTAGCGAGGGAGTTTAACTCACGAGCAAAGCGAGGAAATTAATAAAAGAATTCTGCATGCAGCGAGGGATTTATATAAGTTCATAATTCCTCTACTTTTTACACTAACTGCGAGAAAATTGTGCTCAAGCCAAGAACACAGGTGGCGCGTCGGCTTCCACTGCTAATGCTGGTCGCGCGTCCGACGATGTGCCTCCTATCCACTGCCCGCCGCCGCGCCGGGCAATAATATTGTGCAATTTGAATTTAGAACCTCATCAAGAGGTAAACTGCGCGTCCTGCCCCTAGAAGCGCAGGCTGACGGGCGCCCCGCTCGCGAACTTTAATGACGAACAATACGACATACTTATGGACAGTTTTTCCGGATCTGGCTACTCTCTAAACCCGAAGTCCGTAGTTTCGGGCTTGGTTGCGGGCGTATTTTACACCATATCACCTACGGACGATTAGCCCCGAATCCGAACTAAGACTGATAACAACACGATTTAACAGTAACTGTCACATCGTGTTGCCATTACCTAATTCTTAGTGGTTAGGTGATACGGAGAAGAATACTTACTACGCCTGCAACTAAGCCCGAAATTATGGTTTCGGGCTTAGAGAGTAGGCCCCCTGGGTTTTTGAGTGTGATTTTGTAGGTATGTTTGTAAACGCACCCATGATATAGGAGAAATTTCTAGTGTGAGACAAAATACGCTTGTTTCTCGAAACTCTCACTTACTTGCAACTATTTATCTTGTCATACCTACTGCAGACCGCCGAGCAAGTAGGTAATCCAAATAGATTCGCGGAAAAAAACCTTGGCGAGGTACTTCTTTATCTTAGTAATTAATGTTACTGAGCCAAATTTTCATAAATTTTCCATTTCAAGAACAGATGCAAAATATTTATTTTGCATTTGGTTTCCATTTAAGGTCATAGCGATAAGAGATGGAAACTAGATTTTACCCGACTGCCCCAAAAGGAGAGTGATTTAGTCTGTCACGGTATGTCGTGAGGGGATTTATGAAGCACTAGCTTATGAAAGCGGCTTCGTCCGCGTGTCTGTTGGAAATTATCCCATGGGAAGGTAGGTAGGCTCCCGGGACGAAAAGCCTATGTGCCAGACTATAATCTATCTATAGGTATGCGCAATACCATCTAGATCTATTCAGCCACACTGGCGTGAAGGTAAAATGGATATGGAAGCAGGTACCAAAAGTAAGGCTATTTACAGTATATTATCATCAAATTATATATTTGTTACGCTCATAACCACTGACATCACTCATCCAATATCCTAATTGGTTCCTATAATTAGAAATAAAAAAATCAGGCTGCCTTTCCACCAGGACATTTAATTAAAAACCACTCTACCTCTATGTTCCTCAAAAATGGACGAACTGCATTTGAACTGCACGTCACTAGCAAAATTATTGTTGGCATGACTACCTACTTTGGAAACCCAGACGATGCCATTCGTGAGATAAACAGTAACACAAGGATATTGTTGGCTTTCCTTGAGGAGATGGGATTGATCGAATGACTTATTGGTGGGTGGGCATCACCACCCGTACGCAAAATACGCACTTAGACGTAGAGTTGCGGACACCAGCTTGCAACTCTACGTCATACAACTGCATCGAACTTCTAGCCTATAGCGTCGTAGCTATTGACTCCCATTGACTTTGTCCTGTGGCCCCTAACTGGGGCAGAGGCCGTCCACAGAAGTCCTCCATCGCGCTTGACTTCACTCCACGTCATTCTGATGCTTCTGCCAACAGTGCCAACACGGTGCGTCACTAGGTTCAGCCCCCATAGCATCAATACATCGCTGAAATTCCTGCCGATAACACGGTACCTATCGTATCAAAGTATATGCCTATCTACGTAATTATCCAAGGTTCGAGCTCCAACATACGCAATGCGTCTGCTTCGGAAGAATGACACAAGCTTGTTTCTAATTATTGTTTATTCTGTGTCACCAAGATAACGCTGTCTGGTAGCGTTAGTCTTGAAATCTAGATTACGAGTTTGAGTAACTGTTACAGAAATAAACTCGAAGAGATTATGTTGGTAGGTACGCGGGTCACGCATGTCTTGGTCACATGGTTAAGTCTTTACCGGGTTGTTTTGTTAAGCAAGTTTTTAGGCTCAATAAACATTAAAGTAATTCCTACTTAGAACTGAAGCATCAATTTGGCCAAGTCACGCGAGAAATCGCACGTATTCGCGAGAATGCTCGGGAATTCTCACGCCTGCATCTGCTTATGCTTACCTTATAACTTTATTGTGCGTAGGTACGCGTAAAGCTAGGGAGTGAAATTCCCTGAGAGTTTCCGAGTCCTACAGCATAAGGGTAGGTATTTAATTCAAGAATCAATAAGTTACTTTAAAGCAAGCGTGCTCCATTCTTGTTTCTCCAAAGCTTGTTTGCCATGAGATTTGGCGATGAAAACAAGTTTAGTCAAATTCGCGGACCTATTATTTTCGGTTTTCTTGAGGAGTTCCCAGTTCTTATAATTACCAAGGGATATGAACATATCTTTAACACTTCTTCGAATTCCAGATTGATCATCCCTTACCGGCAAAAAACAATTAGTTAACTGCATATTGAGGTTGATAAAGGCATGTATTTTTCCTTGGTATTTCATGTATAAATTGTATTAGTCATTAGCAATATAACGGCTTATTACAGTTTCTTAGATGCCTAATAAAATGAGTGATTAGTAGGTAGGTACCTACTTTATCCTATTTTTATCACGAGCAGGGAAACACATGACTGTCGCGGTTTTGTTTTAATTAATAGCTATAATTAAGATTAAATAACTCAGTGTGATTAATCATATGTCTATTTTTGGGCATATTTAATTGATCGGTCAAAGACATCAAAACCCTAAAACTGATGATCATAAGATTATCTATACTTTGAATGAACGCAAGACAGAGCCTGATCGCCAATAATCGTCTGATCAGAAGTTGATCTCGTTTTAACTTGAACTTCATTCATTTTGTGTTGGTGGAATAATTTGAGTGAATAGGTTACTTCTAGGCAAGCGTGCTCCATCGCTTAACATCAGGTGAGATAGTGGTCAAATGTATGCCTATCAATAGTAAAAAGAAAACTAGCCAAGTGCGAGACAGACTCGCGTGCAAAGGGATCCGAACCTATTTCATTATTTTATCATGATATTGTAACATTAGGTACAGCCTTCTAATAGGTTTTCCTGTAATCTTAAGGTATAGAACTATTATCTGCATTTATTTCAAAATTTAAGGCTATGTAGTTTGGGAATGGTCATGAGATACCGTGGCTCCGGAACACAAAAGGCACATGAAGGAACATGGATGGGTTTTAGTCAGTAGAAGTCTGACATTCTCTCCCGCTCCGCCCAGAGCGGGGGAAGTCATTTGATGATTTCCCATCCCTTAAAAAAAAAGGGGAATGGTCATTTTTTGTCTAATTTCTTTATTAACATCCAAACTATTTATTTTAAAATTATGAAAAAAATATTGGTTATTAAAACCCTCATTTCCTTTCATTTGATATGTCTGATACAGTTTGAAAATCTTTTTTTTATTTACTAGTTTGACCCCCAAAAGTGGCCCCAATTTATTTATTAACGTAAGGCGTCCGTATTTGGGTCACAGAATCCCATATGTATACCGTATTTGAAGAATCGGTAAATTAGATCCGGAGAAAACTGGCTGTGATAGACGGACAGACAGACAGACAGACAGACGGACTGACAGACACCCGAGTGATCCTATAAGGGTTTCGTGTTTCACGGAACCCTGAAAGAAGTTTTGGACTCCGATCAAGGCCTGAACCGAGTTCAGCTTGATTTATTCGCGAACGAGAATCGGTGAAAATGGCCCTTAGACGGCCGTAATCATCGGACACCAAGAAAAGTGAAGAAGAGCACCACATTTTAACGTGCAGACCGACCTGCGGCCACAGTGAGAGTCTATATACATATCCTGTACTCGATCATTATAACCAACGTAAACGTCAGTTTTGTTTTGTAACCGGGTCCTAAGCGCCCGCCGGCGCTGTCTGCTGACAAAAACAAAAAAAAACTATTTTTTCTTAGTAAGTACTATATAAATCGACTAATGTGAACGTGTACGAACTCGTAATACGGACTCTGATGCCTTCCACTGAATATCTTAAAGCCCCCAAACCGCCCCTAGCTACACCCCTGACCAACATAGGGAAATAGCAGAGATGCACGAAGAAATAACGCAATATTTTTCCTATTTAGCAATGAAAATAAATAAATTACCTTTACCTACATATTAGAAAATTAATTCACTCTTATCTGTTCAGGATGGTAATTAAAAGGCGCCTAGGTAGGTAGATATCTTAAGCAATGAATGACTCACGGCGCAGAATACGTGATGTTAGGGACATGTTCATTCAAAATACTATATTGGGTAACCAATTTAAAAAAAAAGTAGGTTATATTATTATTGCGGTCATTCGTCTTAATAGCTGAACTGATTTGCATGAAACTTTGCATACAAATAGACCATGTTATGAAAAAGGGCAGGATACTTTCATTCCCAGGAATCGATAATTATGATTTTAAGATGACGGAATGCGGTGGACTATGGGCAGCGAACCTTTTTGAACCATCAGAATTATTTTTTTGATGGTGGATCATCACAATATATCTTCTCTCGACTGAAAGACATATTAGGTATTTGAAACCTGGCTTCGCGTTATTACATTCTGATGGGCCTATTACCTAATGGTACATGTATTTTAGCAATAATGGAAAATTTGAATGTTTGTTGTCAGTTTTCTTATCAATGTAGGTGAAGGTCTGCTATGTGTGGTTAAAAAACAATTAAGAAATGGTTATTTTTTTGTATCTCTATCACGCTTATGGTGCGTGGAGAACAACGAGACACGGTGTCATTTAAGTGGTCTACAACGGCAGCCCACTTCGTCTATCTATGACTACTACACAATACACAATCATTAGTGGTACCTTCTAGGTGCCTTCTCTATTGCCTACGACCAGGGCCGGCCTTAACCATCTTAGCACCCCGGGCGCGTCATGCATTTGATGCCTTTCTATATTCCAATAACTTAGTTTTGAAAAAACCATTAAGTACATTCCCCCCCCAGGTTCACCCCCACCTATCAGTACTTTTACTATGTTATTTAAAACCCCATTGAATATTGTGCTTTTTAAGGTTTCAATAGGTATTGACTTAATTCTGAGTAATCACAGTACAAATCACCATAAATGTCCGAGTTTTTTTTTTTATCGAAGGAAATAGGTAGGTATTTAAATTAAGTGCCGGGCCTTTCAGTTACCGGCGGCATTCCGGGCAAAAGCCCGCGTCGCCCAGCCCTAAAGCCGCTTTTGCCTACGACAAAAGATACCTTAGCTTCACTGTCTCATTGGTAGTGGTTGTCAGCATGACTCGTTGGGGTTCTCGGTTCAATTCCCAGGTTGAGAAAAGTGGTTGTGCAAGGGGTATTTCCCTCAGGTATTTCTTAGTAGCAGCCCGGCTGCTAGATTTGTGCCTGCATGATGGCAATATGCTCACCTTTATTTTATGGTAATATGTAGGAAATCCTCATGAATGACTTCTACCCTGGGACGGACGGCCTCTCAGACATTATATTGACTAAAACTACCTCGTATTCCCTCTCACAATTGCACCGCATTTGAGTGATCTTCAACACAGCCTCATCCTAGTGCCACCAGGGGAGTGAAGTGTTGAACTCGCCCGTGACGTGATATGTCAGAGAGGGCGCGCGTGGGAAAATACGCGTTACCATGTCATGTCCTATTTTGATGGCGGCGGATGTCCGGTCTATTTCCCTGGACCTCTTAAGGGAGGCCGAAAGAGAGCATAATCTGCCCTCCACCGACGACGAGTGCATTCAAAATCTCCCTCTTCCTTTCCGCTACTTCGTTTTGCGGCATGACATTTTCGCAAGAGGCTCGCCTTCTAAACCAGCGTCAAACAACTTCTAGTTGTTATATGTTTTATTAATTACATATTTTGCGCAGCGGCCTTACCGCTGCACACAATAGGTGAGTTTTAAAATAAGTTTCCTTATAAGACCACCAAAATAAGGACAGTGGTAAAAAAAAGAAAAAAGCAGTAAGTAGGTACTTACAAGAAAAAAATACACTAAAAATATTGGCGATTTGTCATTTTAAGACAAGATATAAATGTTTTATCCGTGTCTTTTGCTTGCATACACTGTGTAGGTATGTGTGCCAAATAGGCATTAATTATTTCTTAACCTATTAGGTATACCTACTTTTACATGACCCGTAGAATACCTACTTGGTAGTAGTAAGTTCTTCCCATGGGACCACATTACGTGTGTGAAATCTTGGGCACTTCAGTCAACCCATTCTGGGAACATAAGTGTTACATTATGTTCATATAAACAACGATCACGCCTGAAACAAATGTAGGCAAGCAATTAATTTCAGTAGGCAAACATTTCAGGCTTTATTTGCAGGCCATTCATTATACAACTGCTGTAAACAAAGGTGCTCTGTTGACATAGATTGTTTTACGAAACTGTGATATTGTGGCGGTTATTGCCCTCGTAAACATGTAAATAACACTTTATAGAGTGTCATTTAAAGTAATTATTTACTTATTGTGTACTGGCGTAATTTATGTAATAAATTATGTTGGGAAAATGCTATTAAGTTCCAAAGAATTGGAATGAATACAGAAAAATGAAGCTAGGGCACGAAAATTTAAGCTTATAGGCGATCCAATCAAACAGTCAGGTTGTTGCCTACCCCCATGGAGAAAAGGCTGGAGTCTAAGTACGGTTCTAGAAGTTTTTTGTTTTTTATGTTCCTGTCATTTTTGTTAGGCTGTTTACACCAGAGATGTGCGAGGGTGCTAGATCGCTCGCCCTGACGCAGACTTACCTACTGTGGCCTGTGGCGATGCCTATGTTCGCTATCTCCCTTTTGTTCTATGAAACATGTCGTCATCGGATAAATTAAGACAATTTACGATTTAACTATTTATTGAGATAAGGTAAACAATATTCTGGTCCTTTGCACTTGGGTCAAAAATAATTGAGCACAAAAGTCTCCATTTTTTTTTGGGTCACGTTTTGTCCAATAATGTCATGTACCACAGTACAAATGGGAACTACCCCCTATGTTCAGTAGTAAGCGTCTATTGGAAATTATGATGTTCATGCAGGTTAGTACTCTAATTTTAAAAACAAAATTACCACAATGAAACAACTACATTCTATAAAATATATATTTATTTGCTGGTAATAATAATTAACTATTGTGACATGAGTACACAATAATATCGGTACACTTATGTATCTAATAATATACAAAAACACAACAATCGTATATTTGGTGTAGTATGGCCGCGGAACGAAGATTTTATAAAATAATGACATATTTTTCGATGGAAGACTTAAACAAATATTATCAACAAGAAAATTATCTGTGTAATGTTCTAATTTTGATCTGCTGTACCTACTAAAAATATCATATGACGACTATAATTCCACCTATTACGAGAATTAGTGTTAAATGAAACATAACAGGTTTTCTGTCCCTCAAAAATGCTCCGCGATTCACGAAAGAAAAATCAACAATAACTTAACATTTAAAACTAAATGACATCATCATCAAAATGCTACAAAATATATAAATAAACATTTCGCTAATTCTAGTTTGATCTGTTTATTTATTACAAATTATAAATAACAAAAGGATGTATAGTCAGCCGAAAACTCTTGACAATAAATGTGGCAGACTGTACATGAACAATGTTTTAAAACTATTTTATTATTTATAGCTTACATTTTAATGTCAAATATATCGACTTATGTATCTAATAATATACAGCGCTTATTTTTATATACAAAACTAGCATTTTGTATATTTGGTGTTACGTATGGCAGCTAAAAGGTATAAGTGGACACAAGCGTTCCTTTTACTTGGATATTATTTGTTTTTAAAGGGTTTTAGTATCTTTCAACCGATGTATTTTGGGTATACAAGCTTTTAATGGAAGCAAAAGTAAACGTGTTACTATTAAAATGGCTTCAGTTTGCATTTTAAAAAGAGAGTATTTTTAATAGATTTTCATTCTGTTATTTCATTAATTAAATTTGGCACAGATTAAATACATTTAAGCAGTTTTTCTTACGCAAAACAAGTTTTAATTATAATGATTTTGGTACTTAAAAATGGTCTTATGGTTTCATAAATATGGCTACAATAATGAGTAAAAATAATACGAATCCAATTGATTATTTTTCAAACACATTTTCTAACTTAAATAAGACAATAGGTATAAATAAAAATACTGAAAAACAATTTCTTAGTCTATTTTTTTTGTGAGTTTAATAAATTGATAGATGGAAATAGTACTATAAATTCTAAAAAATAAAGCCTATATCATCAAAATCTTAATAAAGTCCCTTAAAATATCTTGTTTCGGTAACATGTTCAAATATCATTGAAAAAACTTTGGATCGATGGCATCTAGTGAATTTTAATATCACAAAAATATCATTTAGTTACCTACACATTTAATAAAGTGCGTAAGTATAAAATATTATTACTAAAAAAAGGTATACATAATTTTCTAAAATTTTTCGGTGGCTTTTTAGTCGGTAGAATTTTGAATGGCTAAATTTTTCTTATTATTAAAAAATATTCACTGGATCTAATACATTATATAATCAATATATTCCTCATACTTGCCAATTGCATATAAAATATTTGTTTAAAGCATTACAACGTGTTTTTAAGCAGACCTACCCCTACTTTGTTTACAAGGGATCTAACATATGCTTGAAAACACATAAAAATATATGTTTCAATGTTAGTTATTTTACCCCTATCATTGTTCTTTCGTTCATTATTATGTTCATTCTAATATTTTTCGGTGGTTACGATGACATCCAGCTTCAAAATCCACTGAACAAGGAAATAAAAATTGGAATTCATGTTCTGATTAAAATAAATCAAAATACTTCTGAAGTAAAACATTTTTGCTATAGCAATTAGTATGACTTATACCTTGTAAATAGTACTTTTAAATATTCATTCAAGTAGCATTGAATCAACGGTTAAACAGCTCATAGATAAGCGCCCCCATATTTTTTATAAAATAGCTTTTGTTTTCCGGTGCCTTTGTCTCAGGCTTTGGGTGACGCCACGTTATTCCCCACGTAGACGCTGTGTAAACATTGTGAAGAAACTAATATTACAACCACGCAGCGTTTACGGAAGACAAATGCGACCACCTGATACAAGTTGGTATTGAAATATACAAAACGCGAAATTGATTGATTTCATCAATGAAACTGAGACATCGCACAAAGACTCGAGCTTTCTCAATCAGTTGTTCAGTATGGAACAGCCTTTTTTTGCAAAAAGTTCATCAAGGCAATAGTTTCCTATTATTATTATAAAAGTGGAAAGTCTGTCTGAACAAATCAAGAGACAGCAGTTTAACGACTTTAAATGAAACTTGGCTCACAGGTACACCTTATCCTGGAAAAGCACATAAAATACTTCATATCCCAGTAGATCCCTATGGGATTATTTGACTCACGAAGGCGAAGCCGCTTGTCTTTAGAAATGAGTAGGTACAATGTTCAGGATTAACAAAATCTGTTAACACTGCTATTATTTATACCATTAAGGCGCCAGAAACTTAATTAACCCAGAGTAATGGTGCGTTTCCACCAGAGATGTACGAAGATGCGGAGCGAGGGATGTATTTGTTAAGAACCAAAGTTTTTTGGAAGTCGGTTTATATTTTTTTATAAAAAAGTTCATTATAATTTTTCACTTTTGGTGATACTTGCATCTACACAGAAATTAAAATAAGCAAAAATGCTCATAAAATCAAAACTACTGAGCGAAATTGCATTAAATTTTTACGTGACCAAATGGCAAGTATACCGCATCGAACTAAAAAAAGAATCACACATATCGGATCAGAAACCTGGGAGTAATCGGTGTATATACATATCTAAAACAAAAAAAAAAAATACCCACCGAATTAAGAACCTCCCCTTGGAAGTCGGTTAAAATCGCTTGCGCTGCGCGAGGCTAGGTAAACGAAGCTATTCTATTGGTTCGTCACATCCCTCGCTACGTATCGTCGAACATCTCTTGTGGGAACGCAGCCTAAATTGCTAATACGAGTTTTAAATATACAATGGCCCCGGGTAAGCGACTAACTCTGAGTTGAAAAGATAACTCTCATTTGTGAAGGCGGGCCTAAGTCTGTGCATTCCTCTTTTTAGGAGGCGGCGTGGGTGCCTTCTCAGCGGTGGTATTCCGCCTCGCTATAGAGTTGTACAAGAATGATCCTCGCGGTGCCCAGACAGTGTCGTAGTTGTTTCGGGGAGGGAGGGGGTTCGACTCCCCATTGTTGTTAGTGTCGCTCTCAAGGTCCATGCTTCGGTGGGCGTATTTCTTTGGTAGCGGGGGAGGCTCCTCTTCTTCTTGATTTGAGTCTGTTGTTCCTAGGTTTCGAAGAAATATTGTTATTGTAGGTATTGATTAAATTCCAGTTTTTTGAAGGCTCATTGTGTGGTCGTATCTATAAGTTTTGGCAACACATTCACTAATTTTTCTTTTGCTGATTTTGGATGAGTATAATACATATAGCTATAACATTTTTGGGAGATACTCGGTGGAGTTAAGTTTGCACCTCGCGTCAATTACGTCACAATGACGAATGCGTTGCTTTAGTCACAAGATAGGACGTTCGACGGGGACGTGAGCGGGGAAGCGGAAGAGGCGAAGCTTTCCAGCGAGGTGCAATCTTAGCTTGATTGAATTGTAATATAAAAATAATATCAGTAGAACACAGACAGACAATGGCAATAGGGAATATGCAAGCGATTTTTATATTTGCAAAATAAAATACTTATTATGTCTAGTAAACAAACATGAAATTATTTTTTTAAATACCTTCATCATTTATGAAGTTATAAAGCTCTAAAGCCTACAGTTAGAAAGAGAATTCCGATACGAACAGTGACGTCAAATTACACGACGACTATACAGCTGCCATAGAAAACAGCGTTTTCGCGAGAGGGACAGATATATTTGTTTAAAGTAATTGTATCTCGTTCGTTTTTCGAGCAACTTAGATTCTAATTTCACGTTTAGTATTATATTTTCGAATAATTTTAGATAAACTGATCAGATTATAAATACTTTTTTCATGCATATTCCCTATTACGTAAGACTGGCTGGAAAGCGAGAATATTTTATTCTGCTAACACAATTGATCACTGATCAGAGGGCTTAGTGCGAGTTTTTTAACGTTCTCGACCGCGTTAGTGTAAACGCCAATTTGTATTGAAACTGAATAAGGGCCGCCTGGTGAAAATAACGGATACCCTTTTTTTTCTATACACTTTGACAAAAGCAAACGTTTACGTTAACGCGATCGAGTACGTTAGAAAACTCACACTAAGCCCTCTGATCAGTTGTGTTAGCAGAATAATACATTTATTTATTTATTTATTTATCACTTTAAGCACAAATGTACAGAGGCGGACTTAATGCCATAGGCATTCTCTACCAACCTTTGGGTGATGTAGAGACAAATAGTGAAATAAATACATTCTCGCTTTCCAGCCAGTCTTACTTAATAGGGAATATGCACAAAAAAAATATTTATGATCTGAACAGTTTATCTAAAAGTATTGGAAAATATAATACTAACTGTGAAATTAGAATCTAAATTTCTCAAAAAACGAACGAGTTACAATTATTTTAAACAAATATATCTGTACCTCTCGCGAAAACGCTGTTTTCTATGGCAGCTGTATCGTCGTCGTGTAATTTGACGTCATAGTACGTATCGGACTTCTCTTTCTAAGTGTAGTCTTTGAAGCTTAAATGATGAAGGTATTTAAAAAATAATTTCATGATTGTTTACTACAGCTAATAAGTATTTTATTATGCAAAAAAAAAATCGCATGCATATTCCCTATTGCCATTGTCTGTGTTCTACTGATCCGAGCCCTCAGATCAGAAAAAAGACAGATCAAGTGACATAACGCTACATAGGGTTTTTACAAAGTTTAACAAGTATTATTGTTATAGGACCAGTTTACTTCAGAATGTATAGAAAAAGAAAACCACAAATTCTACTCAGAGTAATTACAAGGGATACAAAAACTACGGATATTAACTACCACACATTTAGAGCTTTCATCGAATCGCACCATTACTCTTTTACTAAAAAAACCAAGAGAAAATCTTTTTATTCGCTCTGTTCATTCTATGAAAATTAACACTTACATTACCTGAAACAGTTAAAACGTATACATTCCTGTAAAAGATGCGATGCTACAAAGTAAGCATTTGGCATAAGTGTTAAATGTGTTAGAAAATCATCATAAAATCAACAGAGAAAAGCACAAGCTCATAAAAATATTAAAATAAATAATAATTTGTATGGAAGCGATACTGGGCGCCCGAAGCTGTATGATTGTGGCTATAGTCTAAATCAGTATTTTATATTGCACAATCCAGACTGGTTTATAGCATCTCATTAAAATCATCGTAATTAAGAGTCGTCCTAATATAAAGCTATCATCGCGTTCAATTGTTCGGCGAAACCGGAAGACGGCTTCTTTCAGCGCGACGAAGCGATTTGGTTTACCGAAAAAATGAACGCGCAATCGCGTATCCGCAGTTTTATCGCTTTGTATTAGGGCGATGCCAGACTCGTTTTCGCTTTAACAGTATTTAACAATATATATAGATATATATTGCCTATTTTTTTCTGTCAATTTAACGATTCTTTCAAGTAACGCCACGGATATTTTTTTATTAAGTCAAAAATTAAAATTGGCAATCCAAATGCAACATTAGTCAAAAGGGATCAATGTGAGTTGCAATATAATTTGTTTATTTAGTTTCGCTTCTATACAAAAATATTATTACTTTTTCAATGTTCTTATTATTAGGAAAATAAAAAAAACACTCACCCATAGAGTCTCGATTCGAGGGTGGTGCGGAAGAGGTGATGAGACTAGTTCGTTGCGACAGACGCCGCTCGCGTTCGACCTCGGCGCGTAGCGGTCGTTCGGTCACCAGCTGACAAGCGAAAGCGAACTATAGAACCTTCTATAGCCATTCAAATATCTACTTTAAAGTTATGTGGCCAAAGTCGATTTTTGAATAACCATAACTGATAATCCTGAATAAACTAGTCGTCCAATGAAATTTAACTTTTGTCTTGTACGACAGAGTAGCAATAGGAGAGGACAAACCGTTCAGACACCAGCTGACATGCGAAAGCGAACTATAAAACCTATTGCCATTCAAATATCTACTTTAAATCTTTACCCTCAAAGTCGATTTAAGAATAACCATTTGTTGGATACGTTTAAGGTACCATGGAATTTAAACTTTGTCTTGAATGGTATAGAGTAGCAACGAACATGATGAGACAAGTTAGTTCGTTGCGACATATGGCGCCGAGCGGCCGTTGAGTCACCAGCTGATAAGCGAAAGCGAATTATAGACTTAATTTAGAAATTAAGTCAATTATTATTTTATTAATTTTCATGAAATATTTTTGTGTATATTTGGTAGAACATCTGAGAATAGTCTGTTGGTGAACATAAATTAAATGAATAAAGACATAGAACCTACTTCTACTTTAATTAAAAATCTACTTTTTTAGTCATTAATTTTTGGTGCAATGAAATTCTCTTTCTCGGATTTTATTTTCAATGCAAATCAAAGCCTATTAATCGGTAAAACAGTTTACCCTACCATTATTATTTTTATTTGAGCAAATATTCTTGTTTCGTTGGTGACCGTACCACCCAAATAATATTATGTGCAGCACGATTTAGATATATCCCAAAATAAAATAAGCAACCCAAAAGTAACAGTTAATAATAAAACGATATAACCAAATTTAAAAAAAACCGGCCAAGTGCGAGTCGGACTATCAAGCGAAGTGTTCCGTACCATAAACCGGAAAAAACACAAGTTTCTTGTATGGAATAATTTAAGGAGGCTCTCCCTTTTATTTTAATTATTTGTTGTTATAGCGGCAAAAGAAATACACACACTGAAAATTTCAACTGTCGACCTATTACGGTTATTGAGATGTATCCCACTGACAAACACACGGACGGAAGGACGGACAGCGGAGGCTTAGTAATAGGAATAAAAAAAATGCTAATACGTGTAAACCTACTGAATTTTTGGTAAATTCTAGAAAATCTATACTGGGATCGGTCCATCATCACTGACAGGACTATTGTTGCCAATAAGCCTGATATAGTGGTGGTGGACCGAATGGTGAGGCGTGCAATGGTTGTAGACATAACTGTCCCGCATGACAAGAACCTCGTGAAAGCCGAGAAAGATAAACAAATCTAAAGTATATAACTTATATATTGTCTTGGCTCGCGAGGTTGTCGACATGTGGGAAGTGGACTCTGCAATCATTGTACCGATAGTTGTTACAGCCAACGGCTTAAGAGCCTCGACCAACACCTCAGGAGGCTCTCGTTGGGCAGCTGGGTCAAGGGCTTGATTCAGAAAGTGGTACTTTTTGACACGGCTCGCATTGTTAGGAGGTTCCTCTCTCTGGAGCCCTGACCGCCGCCGCCGGTAGTAGCTTGGACCCTATTACTGCTACCGGTGGGCTACTGTTTTTTTTATATTTATTAATATTTTTTTTTATTTCATATCTGTATTTTTTTTTAGAAATATTTAAAAAAATATAAAATAAGTTAAAACATGAATAAAGGTTTTAAAGCTGAAGAGTTTGTTTGTTTGAACGCACTTAATCTCAAGAACTACTGGTCCGATTTGAAAAATTCAGTGTTAGATAGCTCATTTATCGAGGAAGGTTATAGGCTATATATCATCACGCTAAGACAAATAGCAGCGGAGCATTCATGGAAAATGTGACGCAGACGAAGTTGCACGGGTCAGCTTAGTGAATAATATAGAGTTACCATTAAACTGTCAACGATTTATCACATAAATAATCCGTTTTCCTAAGCCATAAAGCGAAGCGAAATCTGCATTATTTCGTATTAGTAGCCACTGTTATCTCACTTTTCGAAACTCGCAACAAGAAAACGCTGCAATATTATGCTACTACAGGGAACGTGCACGCCGTTGACTATGCCATCTAGTGTTGGATATGCGAAACTTTAAGGTTAAGAATACCTAACATTGACGCTTCTGTGCTGCCGCCTATAGTTCCAGCACGCTCTGTTTAGGGGAACGTGGGGCCGTTCAAGTATTACGTAAGCACTAGTAGGGGGTGGGGGTCTTCACTATACTTATTTTTGGTGACATGGGGGCAGGGGGGTTTAATTTTTTTTTTTTTGACGGGGAAACTCTTGGCCCAAATCTCACCTGATGGAAAGTGATGATTAGGCCGAAGATGGAAGCGAGTTTCACCCGGAATCCTCTTACACAGAGGAACTGGCTATCATACCTCTAACTGCCGGAACACAACAATGCTGTTAACATTGTTGTTATGGCGACAGACTTAGACATAATGGTGGTAGCTTGCCAGGCGGACTTAGAACAAGTCCTACCACACACCAAACCGTCCAAAAAATTTGCCCCAGCTGGGAATCGAACCCGGGACCTCTGGGTCTGAATCAGGTGGTATAACCATTAGACCACGGAGGCGGTTAGTGTCACCTGTTTAGTACCACCCGGGGACCACGTGTAGGGATTCGCTGAAGGGTATTCTCCTACGGACGCGGGTGACTCGGCTCCCAGGTCGCAAATGGTGATTACGTCATCAATATTTACCTTACTTTTTTTAGTTTGCAAGTCTTAGTAAATTTCGGTTTGATTTAATCATGGCTAGTTTTATTTTTCTCTCATGCGATGTTTCATAGTTAAGTAAGAAATAACTGAAGTGGGGAAATAGGGCCCGCGCGAGTAAAAACTATACCAATGCTTACGTAAGCATAGGAGGGAGGGGTAAGAGCTTTGATTACTGTCGCTGACAAGGGGAGGGGGGAGTTAAAAATGTCTAAAATTCTGCTTACGTAATACTTGAACGGGCCCCGTACACGAAGTAGACTGTGCCATCTAGCGTCGCAATTACGAAACTTATAGGTAAATTAATATACTTAACAATGACCAATGGCATTTCTGTGGTGTCACCTATACTTGTAATTGGCCTTCTGCTATGCATTACTTCTGACAACTTGATGTATTAGCTGTAAGTTTTCTCAAAATTAATAAAATAAAATAAATATATAAAGAAATATATTCCTGCACGTTCCCTATGATAATTCCATAGCAAATTGATGTGCCTCACGAAGAAAAGTTAGAAACATTTTCGTGTTACCAATTTTAAGCTTTAAGCCGCACGGAATGCAGCTCAAAATACAATGCAACCAAAATAATCATAGGAATGCCTACCCACTTCGTTTTGCACTTTTTTTCGTGGGGTTCTCCTCAAGGATACTGTCAATAACCTGGGGAAAATTGAACTGTTTAATTAATTCTTATTTCATTTTAACTGATTATGAAAGCGGCAAAAGGATATGGGCCAAGAAAACAAGTTAATCGTCATTGAATAATAAACGTTACGACCCCAATCATAAAGTGGATTAATCAATGTTGTCACAAAATGCTTTTCTCTTTAGCCCGCGTAAGCCTTAAGCGAAAGCATTATTCATTTTGGGAGGTTAACATGATTTGTTTTAATTTATCCGCTATCGGACTATATATATTCGGCAAAACGAATCCGCTTAACCTTTTAGAAATAATAAGAGCATTTAAAACTAAATTTCTCAAATCATTTAAAATACCCCAATGGTATAAGATCAATCATCATCATCATCTGCCTAGCCTTTTCCCAACTATATTGAGGTCGGCTTCCAGTCAAATCGGATTCATCTGAATACCAGAATTTTACGTGGAGAGGCTGCCTACCCGACCTCCACAACCCGTTAACTGGGTAACACGATACTTCTTGGAAAGAATAGTGATATTTTCTGGCTTCAGACTATTCGAAACGATTGCCAACGATCTGCAAATGGCAGCCAGGACCGACGGCTTATCGTGCTTTCCGAGGCACGGAGAAGTCTATTTTAAGATGGTCACTCATCCACAGACCATCCTCGGCAAGCTTTGCTTAACCTTGAAGATCGACCCGAGCGGCTGTTGTTATTTAACCACGAGCACCTCAAAGTTAATTGGTATAAGATTAAAAATAAGATATTATAAGGGGCGTAAAGGCACTGGCGGAGTAGGAGTGGGAGAGGGAGATGGCGGAGTAGGAGAGGGAGAGAACCTCTCGTCCCGGCCGCCGCGGTAGACGCCGCGGGCGTCAGAGTCCACCTGGTGACCTCCGGCCACCGGCGCGGGCCTGTGGACGGTGAGCTATGGGTGGCTCGCCGTCCGTCCGTCTTCTGACGACAGGCCGTGTCGACGGCGCGTTCGTGTTCCACGCGCGCCTCAATGAGAATCAGCACACAGAGGGGCCCGAAAGGGCCGACGCCTGCCGGAGTCGCGGAACTATTCGAAAGAGGTACCGTGGCTCCACGGGCACATGAAGGAACATGAATGGGTTTTAGTCAGTAGAAGTCTGACACTCCCTCCCGCTCCGCCCAGAGCGGGGGAAGTCAATTGATGATTTCCAATCCCTAAAAAAAAGGGGGCGCAAAAGCATTCCTATTTTATTTTGATTACATTGAGTTTAATTGAATTTGTTGTTTAATTTTCAATCCGTTGCAAGTGTGGGTGTTAGAGTCAAAGCATTAAACATTTAACTGCTTATTTACTCTCCGTCAGTTATCAACTAGTATCCACGCAATAAATGGTGGTTTGATTGCTTTCATAAAAAAAAACCCTAACAAAATGTTACTAGACAGAAATATCAAACCAAAAGTGTCTTCTGTAATCAGCTCATATGTCACCGGAAAATGTCAGACTCCGTAAGATTGTAATAAATCTTGTTTAGATTTTATTTTCTCGATATTATATTAAGAAATCATTTTGTATGTAATAAATTCCATCCAAATTCAATAGTTTGCAATTTATCCGAGTCTTATTATGAAAAAAATGTTTGCAGTTTCACGCGATATTTTACAATGTAACGGCGTTTGCCAGTTTCCGGTGACATATAAAATTGTTACAAAATAACGCAAAACCAGATAATGGGGTACTGTACACATCACTATGAACCTCTTTTACTATTAGACCGAACCTAAAATCGCGAAAACAAAACCTGTTTAAGGTAGGCTCCAGATAAACTCGCAATAAAGTACATTGACCTTTCTCTAATAACCCTTCGTAGATACCCGAACAATAAATTATGAACTGTTTTTCATTGTATGTTTGTTTTGGGTTCGGTAAAGGATCCCGTTAAAAGTCGATGCAGCACAGCTTATGTCTTGTTCTGATTTTGATAATTATTAACTAAGTCAATAAATGTATGCAGGTCAATGACCGCTATTGCACATTAATCTGACGCCTATCATAGTACATCTATTTAAGTGATGTTAACATGTTTTTTTTTTAAGTTTTGCGTTATTTCTATTAAAACCTGTATAACCGTATCAATATTTTTAAAAACCAAAAATAAGTTAATAATTAAAAATCAACAATAGGCAAAGCCAGGTTAACTTACTATTAGACACAATATCCGTTAGAAAAACTGACATTCAACACTGAAAAAATTTATACCATATCGACTGACCTTAGCAATGTGCCTCACCTCTTGCCTTAACTCCCTCAATGGGGACGCAGAAGGCGTGTCTGTCTGTGTGTTGATGCTGGTGACGCTGTTGTTATTGTTCGTGTTGATGTTGATTGTTGTTGTTGAGCTGTTGTTGACAGAGCCGTTTGGCGTTGAGGGGGTGGTGTACCATTGGCTGCCGCTGGCTTGGGTACCGACTTCACTCTGTTTAATAAATAAATAGTTTTAGTATTTTCGATGGTGTAGTTTGGGGGATGCCCATGCCCTGCAAGGCTGCAAAGGGACTTATTCAAACTTCGCGCAATATAACAAATCAATAAAAAATTGGTTGTCTCTTCTTATTTCAACACTGACTCCAGAAATTAAAGTTATTTTATACTTTGTAGTTTTTTCATTTGTATTTATTTTCTTATTTCTTTGTTTAAAAAAAAATGTTGCCGCTCTTAAGGAATTTCTCCTGTATATTGGGTGCGTTTACAAACATACAATTTCCCATACACAAACAGCCAGAACCGGAACAACTATCTGTAGGCAATACAAATACTGCGCCAACCGTGTCGTCGGTGTCAGTCGTATTTTTGTAAAAAAGTTGTTTTTTTGGTTTGGATGACAAACAAAATACGTCATCCAAGTAAACGGATACTCCGTCCCTAAGAAGACTCACTGACCTATTTAAGATATCTTGTTTTAAAATTCAAACTACTGGTCGGATTTTGATGAATATTATACAAAAAACGAATCATCAAAATCGATTCGCGTTTTATTGACATTTGTCGGTATGGTTAAGGCTACGGCCGCACTACGGTACCGCGAAATCGCAAATTACAAAACGCACCGATTTTTGATCGTGTGATTTTGTGAGTCAAGGAAACTCATTTCCCGCGACTGATTCCCGTACTTAACGAGCGGTTTCGAGTATTGCGTTAAATCGCAGCTTATAATAAAGGTGCTGGAGTTGGATATTGGCAGCAACTGTCCGGACATACATCTAGAAACGAACAAATCTAAATCGAAAAAAAAAAAAACTAGATATCTCAAGAAAACAAATTGCTGAGGCATAATATGAGGTCACCTTTAAGACACACAGCTGGGATGCAGACCTCCTGCCTGTCGTAATCCACAACGCTCATTGAGAGATGTAGATAGATGGGTAGAATAAGTCCGCAGGCCCACGCATAATAAACCTTACCTTTCTCAAATTCCTTTTATTCCGTCGACCAGGAGAGTTTTGTAACGTTGCGAAGCGGTTTACGACACCAGTACTACTGTTCCTGTAGACATAAATATTGATATTATTATTTTTTAATATGATAAACGCCAAATTAATCTAAATTTGCAACCAGGACATTACTTACCTCGTAAGTGGGTTAATCGCAGCGTTGAAGCTGAAAAACCGGCCCTTGGATGATGTTCTGTAATAAATTAAAACACAAATGACTATGTTTTTAACCGACTTCCCAAAAAGGAGGAGGTTCTCAAATCGGTTGTATGTTATTTTTTTTTCTTATGTTTGTTACCTCATAACTCCGTCAATTAATGAAACGATTTATTTGCAGATTGGTCCCATTTAAATTTTATCAAAATCGGTTACATCGGTTAAATCGGTTTTAATTTTAAATCGAAATAGCTGGAATTCGTTTACTTGGGTGATGGTTTTTTGTTATCCAAGTGATCGAAATTGCGTTTTTTTGCTTTTTTGCGATTTTGCAGTGGTGTTATTAGGTCTGGGGTACCACTAAAAATTTAAAAATAAAAATCTTTTAACAAAAAAATACTTTCATCAAACACATTGCAACAATGCACAAAACGCTGAAACAAACTACGTTTTAGAAAGTCTAAGCTACAGCGGAAAAAAATTAACTAAGGTAACCAAGCAAAAACTCTAGACGTCATTTTTAATTCCGAACTAACAAACTAAATCTTGGTAAGGTACACTGTTATTTTATTTCGTTAGCGACATGACCAACACGCCCCCCCCCACCTATGTCAGCTCTACGCCGCGTTCAGGTTTGCCGATCAAATTATCGCTTCATATTACTAGAACGACGCCTTAGAAAACCAGAATGTATTAGCGGAGCTTAGCTTATCTAGATTACGGTTGGCGCCGAAAAGGGGTTCGAGCATTTCCGTGGGAGCTGACATAATGAGCTCTTTCATTTAGTTTGCCATCTGTTATTACTTCTTTCTATCCTTACAAGCTATACTTTCGGATATTGTGGTAATAGAGGGAGTATTTTTTTTTTCGAAATCTACAGTTTCGATTCCTGGATTTTTCACAAATCCAATGATGTAGTTTTAGTTTTCATCAAAATCGGGCTCGAGACTCCTTGAGTGTTTTTCGATTTTCCTCATTGTTTCAGGTTTGGCCAACCACACTATTAAAATTCACCCAGTATACCCGTTTCATCATGCGAAAAAAGGTTCTACCCTCTTTTGCAAGTCCGCCCCTATGATTGATGCGAACCAATATTATTAAAAGTACTCACTCAGTGCCAGTGGATATGTCAGATATCCTGTTGTTAGAAGAGTTGTTGGAGTCTATGTGGAAGCTGTCGCGGAATGTTTGTATGCGCAACTGTACCTCCGGTGAGCCCACTTCTATGTCACAGTTCTGTAAAATAAAAGTATGTTGTACTAGCCGACCCGTGCTCACTTCCTTCATTGGGCGGTATTTTTCGGGTTAATATATAGCCTACTAGCTGACCCACGCAACTTCGTCTGCGTCACATTTTCCCTGAATTTCGTTTGCTACAAACGGAGCCCGAGACCTTTCCAACGAATGCAAAACCGTGGAAATCGGTTCGTGCGTTCTGGAGTTATAGCGTCAGGAAGGAAAACCCGACTTATTTTTATATTATAGATGACATTCACATATAACGTAGCTTTCTATTTGGAATTTTCAAAATCGTTTCATGAATACTATACTTAAAGTGGTTAAGTTTTTGAGTTTGTGAGGTCGTAGAGAATTATTGCCCATCCTTAGAAAATAAAAGGGGGGTTATCTCTGGATCTAGAGATGACCCCCTACAACCTCACAAACTAAAACGAAAATAAAACGAAGCAAAGAGCAATCATCATCTGCACTGCTTTTTCACAACTTTGTTAGGGTCGGATACTCAGATATAAAAAGAGTTCATTTGCGCCAAGTATAACGCATACTATAAAAAAAGAATATTACATTTGGGAAAATATGCTTGATATCCGCGCAAAGCGACCATCGCTTAGCATAATGCTGGGCCTCGTGTGCAAGTGCTGTTTTTAGCGACCGTTGACTGGATGACGTCGGCCGGCACAGTATAAGTAATTAAAAGATTAATAACTAAACTACTGTAACCGATAAAATGACAAGGACTTACTGCCTATTTACTTACGCCTATGTATTGTATATATGTATAATATTGATTGATTGATTAATTTATTCAGAAACAATTTCCATTGTGTGCGAATATTAAAGCTTAAAAACTAGGTACCTACACTTGCAGTAAAAACTAATAATTGGATTGCTTATAATTTGACTTAAAACAATAAAAAAATAATAGAAAATAAAGATAATAATGTCAAAAAAAAATTAATAACACAACAAGAATTTAAACCAAAATACTGAAATCTTGCAATACCCACAACTACATAGTACTGATGAAACAAACACAACTTGACGAAATGGGGTTTTCAAGGAAGACTATAGAGCAAGTTATATGACAACACTCTATGATCAATTAGAACGGACCATTCATAAAAATTGTGACGCACACGAAGTTGCGCGGGTTAGTAAGCAACAAAAATAGAAGAAGGAGAGGAAGACATAGTATTGTATACCTTCCGTCCATATCGTTGATGCACATGTTGCTGCACTCTTCGGAAGCACCTCAACAAATGCGCATGCAACTCTTCTAGTTCGGACGGAGCGCGGCTGCCGTGCACTTCCAGACCTGCGGAATAACCAATACAATATTATAAAGTTTGTAAGTTTGTATGTAGGGGGTAATCTCAGGAACTACGGGTCCGATTTGAAAAATTCTTTCAGTGTTAGATAGCCCATTTATCGAGGAAGGTTATAGGCTATATATCATCACGCTAAGACAAATAGGAGCGGAGCATTAATGGAAAATGTGACGCAAACGAAGTTGCGCGGGTCAGCTAGTAACCAATAAGATTAGCCTTTGACTTGAGTGACTTCATTGGATGCTACGGACGTTGAGTTTGATTATACAGGGTTATTTGTAAAACACCGACAACCTCTCAGGACTACGTTACTAACATCATAATCAACAACTTTTGTTCTCTCATATTTTAGTTCATCAGGTTTTAAACAAAAATAAAAATATTTAAACTGAACGCTCTACTTGCAGGAACTATAAAAGTATCATTGTCAAGTATATTTTACATAATATAAATTTCGAAATTGCTAGATGGTCTGCTTCGTGCACGTTCCTCTAAACCATTGGTTTCCCACAAGAGCTTTAATATGGTCCGCGGATTTATTAATATCAAAGTTACCAATTAGAAACTAACATTGAAGCGAACTGATGTTTGTTTCTATCAGGAATAGTGTATTTTCTATGTTCATGCTCGTTACTTTTGAGTTTAAAGAATAAGTTTACTTTTATAAGTTCTTTTTAGATTAAAAATTAATATTTTTTTCAGGATTTTTGGTCCCTGCTAACAATTAAAAAACAAAAATGGTGCTAGATAAAAATAAGGTGGGGAACCACTGCTCTAAACGGAGCGTGCAGGAATTATAGGTCATTATAGGCAGCACGATGGGAGGATGATATCAAGGAGGTAGCAGGACCATGCTGGATGAGGATAGCAAGGGACAGATCGTTGTGGAGAACACTTGGGGAGGCCTATGCCAAAGAGCAAGACAATCACGAAACCGGTGTCTAATACAAATAATAATATTTAATTACGTTGCTTTCATAAACAACAATGGTTAATATTTGTAGTACATAAGTAGTTATAAGATGAAATGTAACATGTAAGATTGTTAATAAAGGGCTTTTATTATTATAGGCAGCACAGAAGCGTCAACGTCAAGTCTTCTTAACGTTAGTTTCGAATAAGTAAAACAAGATGGCATAGTCAACGCCGAGCAAGTTTTTTTATATTGGTCGCCCTCTGTAGCCACAGATTTTAGTATAATAGGGATGATTCCTGAGTTAAAAAAATATGATTCTATTTAGTGCGTCAGTTAGATTGCCGAAAAATATTGGACACGTTGTTTTTGCTTTATCAAATCAATAAAAAATCACAATATCTTTGTGAAACGCATCAAAGATCAGGAGTGCCTTGTGACGTCACTATTCTGAAATGTGCTTACAGTGACGTCACACGAGTTTTCAATGCACTATATAATTATCGTCTGTCACCTAGACTAGAGTCAAGAGCAAACCCATCTTAAATAAATAAATAAAAAAGACAACGTGTCCAACATTTTTGGAAATCTATCTGATGAACTAATTAATTTCTTAGTCATCATTGAAATATGTCGCTTTTTGTGCTTATATCTTTAGAGGTATGCGGCACAGACAGTAAACCTCCATTGAAAAGGGAGTATCCTCCGACCGGACGGTTGTGTCTCCGGTGTGGGCAACTGCCCGATAGTTAATATTCGGACTTTTGTGTATGTTCGAATCGCACGATAAACTGATACCGCGATGCAGGATTTTGTCGAAGTAGTTCGCTGCTAGTTGGATAAATAGCGTTGCAGTTCTTTTTGTTGCGATGTTGATTTTATTAGTTTTTAGGGTTCCGTAGCCAAATGGCAAAAACGGAACCCTTATAGATTCGTCATGTCTGTCTATCTGTCTGTCCGCCCGTATGTAACCACCACTGCCACTTCTCTCCGAAACTATAAGAACTATGCTGTTGAAACTTGGTAGGTACATGTATTCTGTGAACCGCATTAAGATTTTCACAAAAAAAATAGTAAAATAACATTAAATTTTGGGGGTCCCCATACTTAAAACTGAAACTCAAAAAACTTTTTTCATCAAACCCATACGTGTGGGGTATCTATGGATAGGTCTTCAAAAATGATAATTATTGAGGCATTTTTTTCTTAACTGAATAGTTTGCGCGAGAGACACTTCCAAAGTGGTAAAATGTGTGTTCCCCTCCCTTAACTTCTAAAATAAGAGAATTATAAAACTAAAAAAAATATATGATGTATATTACCATGTAAACTACCAGCGAAAATTGGTTTGAACGAGATCTAGTAAGTAGTTTTTTTTTAATATACGTCATAAATTGCAAATCGCAACTTTTGCTTATAATAGAATACCTACAGGTTTCTACGGAACCCTCGGTGCGCGAGTCCGACTCGCACTTGGCCGGTTTTATTTTTATTTTTGTCTTCTTTTCTTACCAAATTTCAGGAGCGGTATCTGGTCAGCGATGAGGTCCTTCAGCTCGGCGAGTAAGGGCGCGTGGTCAGGATGCCGCGCCTCGTACGCCGGCGTCAGGAAGGCACGCTCGTAGTTCACTATGCCGCCTTGCACGGCTGGGTCTAAGATGCCTGTACGGATACGAAATAAAATAAATTCATAGTCGAAGGACGTCTACTGTTGACATAAAAGTTTGTAGGTTATTTTAAAAAGCATAAAAATAGTGTTATTTTTCTTTTCATCAATTACGCTAGTAACAAATATAAATGTCAAATCATAAAAATTATAATAAAAAAAATTATAATTATATAAATGTCAAATCATAAAAATGATAAATTTAAAATCACACAAAATCATAATTTGCATAGCCTTTTTCCAACTACATTGGGTTTGGCTTCCAGTCGAACCAGATTCAGCTGAATACCAGTATTTTACGTGGAGCGACTGCCTACCACACCTCCACAACCCATTAACTGGGTAACACGGTACTCTTGGCAAGACTGGAGTCACATTTACCAGCTTCTGAGAATCCGTAACGATAGCCAAAGCTACAAATGACAGTTGGGACCAACGGCTTCATGTGCTTTCCGAGGCACGACGGAAAATCAATATAAGTAGTTAAGATGGTCACCCATCCACGGACCAACCTTGGCAAGCGTTGCCAATTTCAAATCACAAAAATTTTATTATAAATGAAAAATCATAAAAATTAAAAATGTTAAATTTAGTAACATCAGCTTACAAACTTTTAAAAATCTATAACGTCGTACAAATGTGTATTTAGCCTGAACTATGTTTACTTATAAATCCGTATTAAGATTTATCCCGTTTTTTGGGGTTCCTTTAACACGGAATCCTGAATGAGATAATCTCACATAAATTTAATTGGGAAAAGCGAACACGTGCCTAATAGCAAAGAAACTAATACACTTTTACGCCGTTAAAAACATGTGCCGCTAAAACACGTATTTTCTGAGCACATGAGAAATTTCAAATAAGATAGGTACAGTCAGACTACAAAAGTCGATAAGAATCTCTCAAAGTAATTGGCTTGATGTATAGTTGAGTTGAGGCGACCACGTTGTCGTCAACACTAAATACTCGTTGCTTGTATGAGTATCTCAACATTCCACAGATAACACACACTAATGTACTGTCGTCGCACTACGCGCGTTAGTGTGTCATTAAGAACATGCCTTACACAGTCTCAGCTGAGGCGACCATTGGATTGATAAAATTCGCGCTAGTCACTCATGTAGCGCTTGTACTGTACGGCTTGTAGCCGTCAGGGCTAGGCAATCGACTCGCAATCAACGAGGTCCGAGTTCAAATCCTGGTCCGTAGCTGATTTTTCTGTTATTGAAAATACCATACAATAAATAAGTTTTTTTTTTTATATTTCTACTATTGAAACTACAATTGTATTTTATATATTGTATTTTTTGTACTAATTAGTTGCAAATTACGAATATTATGATTTATTTATCGTATTCGTAATTTGCAACTATTTAGTAGTGATCTTATTCATCATTTCGATGTTGTAAGGTAGAAATAAAAAAGTCGTGCTGAATGATAATACAAATGTTTATTCGTTATATTGTTACCTAGACAAAAAAAGTTCTCTTGTAACCGTTGATAACATTGTTTGTTGGAAATATACCCACTTAGACCATTCACAATAACAATGAAAGGATATTTTAATAATACAAAATATAACTGTCGATAGCTAGTTATTAAAGGTATTGCTATTCAACCAGTTTTATTGAAAACTGATATATGGTTTTGACTTGGTAAACATGTTATTTTTAGGTAACGTCATAAATAATGTATTGAGGTTATAGCTTAATTGTTCATTTTCTTGGCGAAAAGAAGATTGAAACTCAACCTCAAAAATTTAAGACAATCGTCAATTAGTTGAGAAAAATAATTTATGTTACAACAATGCGGGTAGAAGAAACAGAACACAAAATAAAACCATGACTACCTACCGTCAGCAAACTTAGTAGCGAGTTCACTGCATTCCTAAGATAAGGCGATGGCACAAGTTAAAAGAAATAGCTGTTTTAAACGAAAGTCAACACAACATAATTAATATGTCTAGTGTTTCGTTAAACATAATTAATATTTTAAAATGACCTACTAAATATTTAGTTAAACCGTCTGATTATTAAAACTAAAACAAGGATATTTTAATTTAATTAATATTTTGTATAATGACCCCCATTATTTTCAATGCAGTCAAGTAGCCGTTTGCGAATGGACCCAACATTACTACCGTATAATTCGCTCCCTCTTAAATTTTCCCACACCTCCATGCAACGGGTTTTCAATTGTTCCGTGGACCTCTCATTCCGTGAGTCCCACCTTTGCACCATCAAGCCCCATAGATTTTCTATGGGGTTGAGGTCGGGTGATCGCGCTGGCCATGGAACAACAATAACCTCCGGGTGATTGTGAAACCACTCACGCACAGTACTCGCCCGGTGAATAGGACAATTGTCCTGGACAAATGAAAATTGTGCTAACTCATCAGCAGGGTAAATGTTGCGCACAGTAGGTAGCATGATGGAGTCTAATACTTCCGCATAAGTCGAACTGTTTGCGCGTGGAGGAATGAAAGCCAGTGCTCCTGGTCCTGCTGCACTCATCCACCCCCACATATTAATTGTAATACGACCTGATTCGGTGTTAGGGATTACGTTTTTATCACACCATCGAGTGTTATCCTTTCGCCATAAATGAAGTCTGCCCTTTTGACTGGATTTAAATGTTTTTTCATCTGAAAATATGGTGGTATTCCAGTCGAAATCTAAATAATCCCGTGCGAAACGTAATCGTTCTTATTTATGTTTCTCTGTCAAGTAAGGCCTTTTAGCAGGTTTTCTGTGATGCACACCTTCAGCGTGGAGCGCACGGCGAACAGTTTGCAACGAGGTGTCGAATAATTATTCGACACCTCGTTGCAAATGTCTCGTTGGTGTGAAACCATTTTTTTCATATTCGTCCACCATATGTCGTCGCTGCGCTTCGCTAATAAGCGTCGGTCTTCCACTTCTCTTTCGACTAGCAAGGCTACCCTCTTCTTCATATCTTTTTATCCAAAGACTAGTATATAGAGTATTTCTCTAAAACAAAAAAAAAATAAAAATATTAGGTCGCTACTTAACAAAATACTAAAGTGGCTTCATTTTTTAGGGTTCCGTACCCAAAGGGTAAAACGGGACCCTATTACTAAGCCTCCGCTGTCTGTCTGTCTGTCTGTCTGTCTCCAGGCTGTATCTCATAAACCGTGATAGCTAGAAAGCTGAAATTTTCACAAATGATGTATTTCCGTAGCCGCTATAACAACAAACACTAAAAATTTTAAATAATTAAATATTAAGGGGAAATTTAACTACGAAAAAAAACACGTTTATTGTATGGGGACCCCCATACAATAAACGTGTTTTTTTTCGTAGTTTTATAGATAAATGGTACCGGAACCCTTCATGGGCGAGTCCGACTCGCACTTGGCCAGTTTTATATAGTTAATACTCATATTTATTTAATATAATTTTAAAATAAAACACTGCGTATTTATAAATCCAATAATAAACACTAATATTTCGCTTTTAAGCCTCATAAAGTGAAGGATGGATTCAAAAAATAATAAAAAGAAATAAGCCATATTCTACCAAATAATATCAGGTATAAATTTTTAGTTAAAATATTAAAAGATTAATTTATAAAGTTACAATTCAAATATAAATATTTTACTCACATTCAGTCCGGTTTCTTCAGATATTTGAGTTTTATTAAGACCACTTTTATGCAGCGCAATAATAGTCGCCCTCACTTCAATACTAATGTTTGCCTGCATTTTGTGAATAATTACGCTACTGCTAACCACACGTCACTAACCAACAACTACAACCAACCGACAGTTCATTTGGTTCAAGTTAAATATTAATAATTATAAATAACTGATGTCTACCTCGCAGAAATCTAAATTCTTATTTTGTATTTTTTTTGTGATCTACCTTTCTAACTTATTGCAATGTGAATAAGAACATACAAAAAGTCTGGTAGTGCGTGGGATTTGAACTTACGACACACTGGATCACACTTCTCTCTGAGGGCGCTAAACCGTTGGGCTATCTGAGCTCATTTTGTAATTACGAAATTATAAACCACAACCGTTTGTTGACTACTGCTGGAAAATAGAAGGTCGTAAGTCAAACTAACCGTCAAGCTGTTAGTGCGTAAGAATGCTTATGCATTTTTGGTTACTATTGTACATACCGCTTAGCCTCATAATGAGCGGATGTAGCGGGGCTTCACTTGCTCGCGCCTCTGTGATAGGCGAGCGCAGTCTCCTGTTGGTATCCTTTAGCGCTTCAACTGCAGCTGTGATCGGTGATACTTACCGCTTAGCCTCATAGTGAGCGGATGTAGCGCGGCCTCAGGTGCCCGCGCCTCTATGATGAGCGAGCGCAGTCTTCTGTTGGTATCCTTTAGCGCTTCAACTGCAGCTGTGATCGGTGACACTTCGTATGTACGCTGAGACACTACTGGAAACCAGCGAAGTATGCCTGCGAATAAAGAGGGTTATTTTTATAAAATAACTAGCTGACCCACGCAACTTCGTCTGCGTCACATTTTCCATTAATGCACGGCTCTTTTTAGTCTTAGCATGATGATATGTAGCCTATATCCTTCCTCGATACACGGGCTATCTAATACTGTAAGAATTTTTCAAATAGGACCAGTAGTTCCTGAGATTACCCCCTACATACAAACTTACAAACAAATGTTACCTCTTTATAATATTAGTAGGTATAGACTAGTATTGATTATAGTACAATACTGCAGCGGCCATCAAGAGGCAATCAATGCCTCTTTTGATGGCTTCTTGGACGACGTGTAAATGTGGGCCGAGGCGTAGCCGAGGCACACATACGTAAGTACATCAATGCCTAGTTGTGGTCAAGGCTTGTATAGTACTTTTCTCAAAAAAATGCGCGGAAATTAGAATACACCTACTTTTCAAAATAAATGTCGAAAAACCAACAACAATAATAATTCCCGCGTAAGTGTTCATTTTTATTTCAGTAAACAGCTTTCTATTTGCAAGCCAGTTCGAAATATAAATAAAACTTTTGATAAGTTACCTCCTTGGTTGCCATGTTTCAGAATATAAGATCGTTCCGTATTTAAATTAAACGATAGATATGAGTTCAGTATGTAATTTATTTGGCCGCTTAACACGATAGATTTGTATTTTCATACAAATTTTGCCAGCCGCTGCTCGGCCAGTACGGTAATTTCGATTTATCTCGAATAAGGTTTTCAAAATAATGCTCACATTTCCAAACATGTTTGAGAAAAGGTAATTTTTTGACATACGATGCCTCCATACATACGAATTACATTAAAAGACCGAACGGCACGCAAATATAACAGCACGCAATTAAAGTTTTCCGCAAGGCTTAAACATATACAACAACCACCATGCCATTGCTCATCAGACAACACGCATCGGTGGATCCTTTTTAACCGACATCAAAAAGGAGGGGGTTCTCAATTTATCGGAATCTTTTCTATGAAGTAGGTATGCGAAACTTTCCGCCCTGTTACACATACTTGTAGAGATTTATGCCTGTATTTCCAGAAAAATCGATTAGACAGAGGCCACTCCAAGAAGAACAACGATGGGCGTTATTGTTTCCACCTAAATTATACAGTCGGGTACCGACAGTTCTATTTTGACAATGCCAGTCGCTACTGGGCTTGCAGCCGACGTGTTCACTCGTTTTACGGAGTCGCAAGCTTAGTGTTATTGTTGTATTGATCCAAAAAAATCTCCATGCTTATAATAAGATTTGACAAATTGAGAACATTAACGTTTTGTACGTGTAGGTGGGCCCTCGGACAAAACGTTTTAGGAACACATTCATTGTGCGTACAGCTAAATGAGTGCAATTCCCTGCCAGTCTGTGTTTCCTGATAAGTCTTTAAGAGCCCCGCGAACGAAGCTCGCAACTGTGAGTTGAGGCGTGTACAAAACTCGTTCGCGGAATATTGCCGTCTCAGTTTGACAAAAGATAAGCGGGGACGGCCGTAGTGCACAGCCTTGTGTGTGTGTGTGTGCGTGGATAGCTATTGCTGTATTCGTGTCATTCATTCAACACGACTCGAGTCGAAGGCATTTAATTTTATTAGTAAAATAATGTACCTACCTATGTTCATTATTTTCTTTATTTTTGTCGGATACTTTGGGAATCGTTAGTGAATGTACAGATTAGTAATGCGTTTTTTGGAAGTTTCCTCACAGTGCCAATATCTCAACGTATTCGATATTATAATTATTTTCTCGAGATCTTGGCCTTGTAGAGGAAACCTAGCAGACACTTCATACAATGTTAGCAGGTCTTGGGAGCAAATCGTCACGGCCGCGGCCGACCTGAACTAAGAATAATAAAAATAAGTTCTTACTTCATAGATTTTGATAAATCTAATCATCCTCAAAAGATATATGAAGAGCAACGTGATAAACGTGTAAGGTGATGTATCCGTCAAGATGGCGGGTGTATAACTTCCAAATAGATCAATAATAAACTAAATAAATATATATTTTTACTAAAATAAGTTTTAGGGTGAGCCACCATCCTGTCGTCAGGATGGCGGGTGAATTTTAATTCAATTAACATTATTATTAGAAAATAGGTGGTTCGTTTCGAAAACAATGTATACATTTTTATAATAAACTTCCTAGCCACATTCAACAACTTAGCATTAATAAATCAAAATAATTTATAAAACGTAAGCTATGCCAGAAAGCTTTTTACTCAGTTAAATACTATCTTGTGTCGGTTATGATTGGTATTGTTCGTCGAGTCGTTGAGCTCTTTATTTGTTTGAAGTTGAACTAATCGACTAGGTACTGACCAAGGCTTGCATTGACTGGACATGACCACTCAAATCTGTGTGGTTCTTTCCTCAAAAGACCATTCCAGACACTGATCTGCATGGTCTTCATATAACGTATTGTGAATATGAGAACCATGTAGAGATTGCTATGTTAGCGTTTCATTTCATTTAATGTTAGTCTGGCGGTTTGAGTTCTTTATGCGGCCTACACAAAAGTCCTTACCTTGGTATTGTTCATCAGGTCGTTGAGCTCCTTAAAGTTCTAAGTTTGAGCTACATGAGAACTAGCAAATGCTTGCACTGTCTGGAAAGGTCCACTCAAATCTGTGTGGTACTTTCCTCAAAATACCACTTCAGAAATTAACCTACATGGTTCTCATATGAATTGACCAGTACGATTGTATGGACTTTAAAAGAAACTTTGAGCTCTTGAGTTTGTTTCGGTATTTCTTCTCAGAGCAGTCAGCTAGGATTGCTAGGAAACACCGGCCTCATCTAGTTAAATGAACAAAAAAGATTAACGTGTAAAAGTGTTATTTACATCTAATACAAGCTCTGATGTTATAAAACGAGACTGATACGATATCTACGGAAAATATAAGGAAAAATGTAATGTGAAAACTAATTGTCAAATAGGAATTTTGTACAATTGTTGGTTTATGTTTTTATTATTTAGAGTTATGGATTGTATCATTGTTTTATATTGTAAAATATGGTCTTGGAAATCTAAATATGTATAAATTGTAAGATACAATTTATTATATATATATATATTTTGTTACAATTTTCTTTACAAAATCCTTAAAATTCCAAACAATACAAGCCAAAAGTGTAAAAACGTACATTTACGTACTTTTATAGCTATAGTTTAATTTTGATTTATTTACTAGCTAAATATAGCATAGCTTTTAAGGTTTTTAAGGATGTTTAGGCTTTAGCTAGTTTTTAAATAGCTTTCCATTTTATTCCTAAAGTTAAATTTGATAAATGTTAATTGAATTAAAATTCACCGGCCCACCTGACGATGACTGATGGCGGCTCACTTTAAAACGATGTTTGCTACGCATACAGCAACGTATTTTTAAGTAAAAAAACGTACATTTTTATTTATATATACATTTATTTGGTTGATTTTTGTGTGCGTTCGCCCAGCGGAATGTTGTTGAATTAAAAGATTTTAATTATGCAGATATTTAGTGTATGACGTCGTATAATTGTGTATGGTATAAAAAAATTTGTGCACGCAGCCATTGTGGAGAAATTCACTAAAAACTGATTCCGCTGGGCGAACGTTGTCCTGGCGGAACTTTTTTTAATCCATAGATTTTAGAAGAAAAGAGATGTGTCCAAAAATTAGTGTGTATTTGTGTGTAATTGTGTATGTATGAATAAAATTAGTGCATGCATAAACTTCGGAGAAATTCAAGTTTCCGCTACGCGAACGTTTGGCCATTACCTAGTTTTTATATAAAGCGCTTACATAGAGAGCTGTAGATTTTTACATAAGTTGTTTTGAATTTGTTTATATTTGTTTAAAAAATAGATTTAGAAAAAATCGTAGGGCTTAAAAGATAAAAATATAAACGTAAAATACGCTTATTAGGTCTTAGTTCTTAAAGTATGCACTTTGGGGTCTAGATTTTCACGTTTATACAAACCTTGTAAGTGTCTGCAACATGTTGCCAAGTATCAATGATGTTCCGTTAGTAATTAAAGAGTTATAGGACAATTTACCATGAATTGATCACTGTTTACAAAGCAGTCAAATATCACGACGTTCTAAAGGAATTGCATGGTAAAATGTATGCCAATAATTAGTGTATTCATTCAACTATTCACATGCAAAATTTCATGTCATTAAATTCAGTAATTAAAGAAAAACAATTATAATACTGACGAAGCATCGAAAACCTACATAACCCGACCAAGTTCGAATAGCTACAAAAAAGCGGCCGTGCAATATATTTAGGTAACATCCCAAAATTTACAGTATAATATCGGTATTGAATTGGTATAGGTGATAACACAATTGTTGTTTCGATATAATAATGTCATTTATTTTTGTACACCTTCTTTTTTAAATGTATTTGACTATGACAGAAAGTAGGTACTATTTACGTAGGTACTTTATTTAAGTATGCTTTTGAGACTTTAGATATAATCTAGATATACCTATTATTTAAGACAAATAAAATTCATACAGTTAATTTCTATTGAAGATTTCACGGATCAGGATTCTAACTAAGTATAGACCCCTTAGGGAAATTAAATAATTACCACATGTAAGTACCTACTACTGTTTAGGTAAATATTTATCATATTGTAGCTTATTACACTATTTAACCAATGGACTAGGCATGCACGAGCGTTCCCCTTTGCAACTTTAGTGGATCAAACAATCTAATAACTTAAAAAAAACTACTTCTTGAATCGATTTTTTAATTGATGTATACCGTTGTACTGGTAGTGACTTATGTATGTTGAGGTTATTTACTGTATTTGCTACTCATTTAAGAATATTTTCTTGAAAATACCTTTTTTATACCAATGTTTTAGTTTATAAGCACTTTTTTAATGTTGATCAAATCTAAACAACTGAATAGTCTAGTTATGTGATGTGATTTTAATTTTTATTGAAGCTCGAAATATTATACTTACCCTTATATTCATAATCGTTTATTAAACCTATTTTAGTTAAAACACATTTAAGTCTATTGCTGTCGTTGCGTTTGTTAACGTTATCATAATTACCTACTTACATAATTAAGTACTATATGTAATTAAAAATATTTTTGTACTCGAATATTTAAATAGAGAAGTACTTGTTAATTGAAGATTTATTTTTATCGTAGATAGTGGCGTTATTATTAAAAAAATAATTTTCATTCAAGAAATGCAATTGTTTTATTTTTTCCTAACGCTTGTGTACGTAACTGTACCATTTTAATAAATACTATATTGCAAGGTTAAGAACGTTTCTAAGATATATGGCACGGCCGCTTTTTTGTAGCCATCCGAACTTGGACGGGTTATGTAGGTTTTCGATGCTTCGTCAGTATTATAATTGTTTTTCTTTAATTACTGAATTTAATGACATGAAATTTTGCATGTGAATAGTTGAATGAATACACTAATTATTGGCATACATTTTACCATGCAATTCCTTTAGAACGTCGTGATATTTGACTGCTTTGTAAACAGTGATCAATTCATGGTAAATTGTCCTATAACTCTTTAATTACTAACGGAACATCATTGATACTTGGCAACATGTTGCAGACACTTACAAGGTTTGTATAAACGTGAAAATCTAGACCCCAAAGTGCATACTTTAAGAACTAAGACCTAATAAGCGTATTTTACGTTTATATTTTTATCTTTTAAGCCCTACGATTTTTTCTAAATCTATTTTTTAAACAAATATAAACAAATTCAAAACAACTTATGTAAAAATCTACAGCTCTCTATGTAAGCGCTTTATATGAAAACTAGGTAATGGCCAAACGTTCGCGTAGCGGAAACTTGAATTTCTCCGAAGTTTATGCATGCACTAATTTTATTCATACATACACAATTACACACAAATACACACTAATTTTTGGACACATCTCTTTTCTTCTAAAATCTATGGATTAAAAAAAGTTCCGCCAGGACAACGTTCGCCCAGCGGAATCAGTTTTTGGTGAATTTCTCCACAATGGCTGCGTGCACAAATTTTTTTATACCATACACAATTATACGACGTCATACACTAAATATCTGCATAATTAAAATCTTTTAATTTAACAACATTCCGCTGGGCGAACGCACACTGATTTTTGATCTATTTGGAAGTTATACACCCGCCATCGCTCATACTATAAAAATACCGTATTTGCAGTTTGTTATTTTTAACTGTCCTTGTATTTGATAAAAAATAGTTATTTTTAATTTAATTTTATTTTATATTTACCCTATGGTAGTTTTAGTGCAAAAAAATATTTTTTTTTGGTCATTGCTTCAGTCGTTGTAAAGTTTGCTGCGCTCGCAGCACACTTTGACGGCACGTTTGGCGCAGTGGTTGAGCGATCGAATGCTGCGTCGCGTGTCGTGGGTTCGATTCCCGCACGGAACAAATATTTGAATGGCCTACAGATAGTTGTTCCGGGTCTGGCTGTTTGTGTATGTGACTTTGTATGTTTGTAAACGCACCCACGATACAGGAGAAATTCCTAGTGGGACAACGTTTTTTTTTTAAAAAAGAAGACTATTTTTATGATAGCGTCATCAAACCATCTGGGCTTGATCCGAGAAATGGACGTTTTTCATCAATAAACAAACCAGATGGTTTAATATGAAGCCCTAAAGGTTTCTCAGCATCTCTAAGTACTATGGGTTCATTTTCATTTCCATATTTTGTAGCATTGGCTCGGTAAGGAAACCAAAACTTACAAAAAACTCAAAAATGTACGTAACTCGATATCAAATCAAAAGGCAAATATCTAAATCCAAGTTCATAGTATAGGTCATGTGTCAGAAATATTAAAATACAAGTTAGAAAACAATAATAATTACGCACGCACAGCACAGTAATGTAGGTAATCGTCTAACACTGGCAATGACAACAAACACTCCACATCGTGCCCGCGTTCCCGCTTTGCGCTATTGTGAGAGCCAGTCGGTGCAATACACACAACAGCTACCGGACCGCAGGCGAATGTGAGCAATGCGATCACGCAAACATTCACATTTTGCTAGCCGCGATAGCACTACTAACTATTCGAAATTTATGATAAATTTGGATGTGTTCCGTAATACCAAAATTAATGAATGAAAACTTAATGTTTTAAATTTTTTTTTTCCATAATTAGTAACTTGATAATATAAGCTATGTTTCTACGGAAACAAAATTGGAAATATTGATGTTTAAAATACAGAAAAAACAAAATTAAAACATGCCATTTACGCTGTAAAAATGTGCGAAATTCAATTCGCTTAAACTTCATTTTACGGAAGTTTTTTTTTTTTAAAAAACGACGTAGAAACCTAGATAAACACTGTCTAAATCCCAATATCAGCATTAAATGGTGAAAATATGTTCAAACTGCAAATGGTTTTGGTATTACGTTTGTATGGACAATTCATAGGTAGTCGTCCCCTTATGTCAAGAGTGAATAGGTTACTCCTAGACAAGCGTGATCCATTTTCGGCCACATCATCGTTGAGAGTTGAGATAATGGTCAAGCGTGTACCTAACAATAGTAAAATAAAAACCATAATTTGCAGTTGAATGTAATATTTACCTGGTAACTTTTCGCTAATCTCAAGTTCCGTTCTTTCGAGCCATCGTGTCGCGAATTCGTTTTGATTCGATAGATCATCTGTTGACCCATCCAGGGACTCTTCTGTAAATTAAAAAACAAGTTTTATGGTATTATTTACTTACTGTAATTTACCTGCAGACTCAAGTTCTTTAGTTCTTTTTTCCTTAAAGGAGAGTTACTTGTTTAATTTAATTAAATATTGAATTTAGTGACAATGGTAAGTAATTCAGATTTTTTTTTCTATAAAAATAAAATTGTGTTTTCTTTTACATTTCGATTTTTTCAAGGATGATGCTTACTGGTCTACACTTACTGATGACAGAAAGATAGAAAAAAACATTGGGACTCCCACAACAACAACAACATTCTAACGGACAAGTTTATTCCCTTCTTGGATTCAAACAATGCTATGTCACTTTATAATACCTACACTATAACTATCGCATGATGATAATCCCAATTCCTACTATGAGTTTATAATACACGGTGCCGCTTCAGTCGTCTTACAAAGTCGGCACACTTAATGTACGCGATATAAACTACCTCTAGGCTCAATATTTTTTTTAAGATTATGCAACATCCTGTTAATAATGTTTACGTATCAAAATAGTCATCGTTGCATTCAGCGCCGTTCTTGGTACACAAGGCTCGGATTATGTCCTGCCGGAGTCGCGGGACTATTCGAAAGAGACACCGTGGCTCCGGAACACAAAGGGCAACGAAGGAACATGGATGGGTTTTAGTCAGTAGAAGTCTGACACTCCCTCCCGCTACACCAGAGCAGGAGGAGTCATTGGATGATTTCCCATCCCTAAAAAAAAAGGCTCGGATTATGCTCGCTCCTTGTTACCTGCTCTAAGAAAAGGCCTGGAGAACTCAAACTTATCGACGTTATTATGCTTGTAGTACTGTAGAATTTGTTCTGCTATTGGCTTGCCAGAGAGTCGCTTTAGTTTGTCACCCATCACTGGTTCTACCGCGTTTATTTGTAGGTCTGTTTTTTGTTGTTAAGTTTAATATTGATAAAGACAGATAAATTAGTTTTAAATTATTTCAGGTTACATTTTCTTTGCTCAATTTGTCACAAAGGGGCATGGGGTTCGCATCTTACTCAATACTCAATCATTTATTTCAATTAGACCATTTACAGGCACTTTTGAATTGTCAAGGTCGATCGGTCCAAAAAAAAGATGAAACTATTTGCACGTTCCAAAGCGTAGATCTCTATGGAGAAGAACGTGCAAGAAACTCCACGGACACTCTTTTAAATCAATTGATGTAGTTAATACAAAAATCATGGTAACATTATCTTTGATTGCTTCTATATGTGAGGACAATGCAAAGAACAAGAAAGTATATAAAACAATTCAAAAAGTACAAATTAAAAAATAAGCCAGTGGCAGGTAAGAGATTACTGACGGCGCCCGTTCACGAACATGACGCGTGCATCACCACCATCTAGCTCAACCATTTTGAAGGGAACCAAATGATCCAACACACGCGCCACCATCAGCGAGACGTTTGTGTGAGCATGACAAGCTCTCCACTGCCGTAAACATAGCAAAATTCAATGAAAATGGGGTCTATTTTGTCAGCCTATTTCTTGGTGCATATTTACTCACACTGCTAAATTATATCAATGATTTCGATGGAATTTGACCGAGATATACCTCGACCAAAACCTTCAATACAGATTTATTTAACTAACGAATTATGAAGCCGTTATCAGCGGTAAATTTTATTATTCTGATTTCCTGATAGCTACAACCTGAAAGTATTTAAAAGTCAAGAGTGAATAGGTTACTTCTAGGTAAGCGTCCACCATCTTCAACCACATCATCTCTTACCATCAGGTGAGATAGTGGTCAAACGCGTGCCTATCAATCAATACTAAAAGAAAAGCTTTGTACGCAAGTCATATCACATTTTTTAACATTAAACCTGTACTGATATTTTCTTCACTAAAAGGATACATTGTCCATCAGACTCGGTAATCTCCGGGCCGGGTGGGTCTAGCTTCGGTAGTACTTCGGCGTCCGGCCACTCATCTAAAAGGCGGTCCTTGAACTCTTGTAGTTGCTCGTATTCGTTGCCCCGGTAGATGTAGCCCTGGAAATATTGATTTTAGAAAAGTCATCATTAAATTATAAAAGGCAAATAGCACTACATATTATCAAACAAATTCCTCCGCTGCGTCTGTCTGTCTGTTGGCGATAAACTCAAAAACCACTGTAACTATTTTCATGCTGTTTTCACCAATAGATAGAGTGGTTCTCGAGGAAGGTTTTAGTTTATAATTTGTCGAGCCGGCGAAGCCGCGCAGGCATCGGCTAGTTTTATAACATGTAGTGATTAGGCTTTATGTTCCCTAAGAATTTCAGTTTTGTCGTCCAAATATAGCAACTCCGTCGCTTGAATAGGCTGTTAAGAGTCCTTTCCGTAAATAAATTTTGAACATTTCGTAAGTAATTAGTAAATTAATAAATAAGTAGTAAATTGATTTCATGTTTTTCATATTTTAGGTCCTAGACAACGCCATTTCAGAGCTGCAAAAATCAGGGGCGTTTGCTTAAATACTTTTTAAGCAAACGCCCCTGATTTTTGCCAAAAGCAAACATAAATAACAACTCGCAAACAAACACTGTGTCACTCTAAGTACTTATCTGGACCTTAAAACTTGAACCAAAGAGCAGATTGTTTAATAGCTTAGTCATAGTTTACATCTGACAATAGTGTTAACAAAACTTTACTCACATTTGACGTCCTCAGCAACTCCGGGAATCCCTTCCCATGATACACAACTCTGTAATACCCTGGATGCGAGCGGGGCGTCCTCGAGATGGCGTCATACAAGCTCGCAAGCTGTGTGTGCAGGTGCGCTAGCGGAGCGTACCCCAGCGCCTCCTCTTCGTACACGGACACTAACTCTTTGATTACCTCGACTGCGAGCTCCCACTGCCGGCCCCGGTTTAGGAGCTCGGCTATGTCGAGATATAGGTCTTCCTGTGGGAGAATTTCGTGATATTTAGTTCAGCTATAAGCTAAACTATAAAGTAAGATTGTGTTGTAATCTATATAGTCTTGGAATAGGCTTGTTTACTGAAAAAAAGCTAATTAGTCCGTCAGTTAGATTATCAAAAAATATTTGACCCGTATTTTTTTTTGTTACGGGAACCAAAATTGACGCAGTTACGGCGCTTTTAAAATTATCAATATGTCACGCCGTGGCATAATTTTTAGCGGGTAGTGACGTTACGAGCCCCCACTCCTGAGTTTTGATGCGTTTTATCTTTGTCAATATTCATTGATTTACAAAAACAAAAAATACGTGTCCATTATTTTTCAATACCTACTCTAACTGACGGACTGAATAGTTTTGCAATTTGTGAATGATGAATGTGTATTTTTGATTAGTACTAAGCCTGCCTTGCCATCGGAAATTTGCTAAACTGCGTAACGATGGATGTATAATGATATCGATATCAATATTAAGCAAAAGGATAATTTTTAATTTTCATACCGAGGCTTAGATCTGGTTGAGAAGGATTAACCTAAGATCTAAGCCAAGTACGTAAAATTTATCTTCAAAGCACTTCCCCGCTCTGCTACACCACTTTGGGCCTGTTCTCAGTCAGACAGACTGTCTGTTTAGGGACTAATCACACTTATTCAGCTCTATTCAGCTTATGCCCGTAGAAAACAACGATTTTGTATGGAGACGCGTACGCATCCGTTCAGCTTTCCGCGTCTATTCAGCTTTAGCGGCAAACAAGTATAAAATTTGGAAAAATGTGTTATTATCATGCGAGTGCTATGGATAAGAGTTCAGCGCTGTTACTACCAGTTTACTTACGATGCTGTACGCGGCTGATAGAAGCAGAACTGTATAAGTGTGACCAAACTCGTTCAGCGAAACGCGAATAGAGCTGAATAAGTGTGAGTAGTCCCTTAAACGGAAGAGCGTGGCTAGACTTGCTTGTTCACACTTAGACGGACAATTTGTTTAAACGAAGAGGGCAGCCGACCATTGCAGACTCGTTCACACACGTTTAGATGAATCTTTGCAGTGGAAAAACGTCTGTCCGTTTAAAAACCGTATTTTTCTTCCATCCGTCTAAATGTGAACCGTGTCTGGTTAAATGGTGGTCCACAAGAGCTTGAATATGGTCCGCGGATTTAAAATATCAAACTGGAAAGTAACATTGAATCGAACTTATGTTTAGTTCCTATCAGGAATATTGTATTTTCTATGTGTATGCTAATAACTTTTCAGTTTACAGAATAAAGTTTTCGAAAGTAAGTTTTTTTTTTTTTAATAGCTTTAAAAAAAATAATTTTCTATGAGGTTTGTGATCCCTGCTAACAATTAAGAAAACAAATGGTCCTAGATCAAATAAGGTTGGGAACTACTTTAGACGGACCGGGAAAACAGACGGTCCGTCATAGTGAAGAAGACTTAACCAACTGATTAGCATTCGATTCTTAGGGCCTTTCTTTCACCACCCTTGAGTAAAGTATCGAGTAGACTAATCGCCAATTAAAGTCACCCGTAACTGCACGTGTCAATTTCACGACGTTCGAGTAGCACTAATCAATGATTAAACTGACCAGTAACTTACTTGCCACGTCGTCTGCCAATTAGAGTGTTTACTTGACGGTTAACAAATTTTCACTATACATTTTTGGAAATATCTCGAAAACCAAAAGTCCTATCAACTCAATACTTTTTGTAAAAGTGGTTTTGGGTCAAGACCTTTATTTTAAAACTAATTTCAAAACCCTATCACTTAAAACAAAAAATCACATTTTCAATCTACGTAATTATTCACAATACAAAAACCTTACATCTAAATTCGCATTTAAACTAGAATCTAACTAAACCTATGATGCGAAAATATCCTTATAACACTAATTAGAGAATGCTAAACCTAATCTAATCTGATTCAATTATAATTCTAATTAGTTTTCCTTACAATTTCCTTGTGTGATACGGTCGCGTCCACCGTTACTTGCGCCTATGGACGCGGACGGGGTCTTATCGCCGACACTAACACAGTTTGGTGTTTCTGTACAAGTGAAAAGTTTGCACTTCTATCTCTTAACTTTATCCATGATAATTTATAAAAAAAAAACCACACGCAATAATTTCCTAACCAAAAACACAACAAACAATACACATAATGAAATGAAAAATGACAGCTAACCTGCCAATGACGTTTGACGAGTAACGTTGACGTAATATTGAACGAATGCAACGTATGATTTGTTAAGTCATTCACTTAACCGGTAAGTTGTTACTCGAAGCTTTATTTTCGCGTGTGAAATTGACAGAAGATACTCGTAAGTTTTCTTTTACTTGCCGATTAACTTTAATTGGGAAGTAACTAATCAACGCTTTACTTGGAGATGGTGAAAGAGGCCCTTAGTTTTCATTTTTATACGATCTTCAAATCAGTCGCAACAGTTGAGAGATATACTCGTAAATAAGGTCCATAGTCGTGAAATGTTAACACTTTCGTATGTATAATAGAAGCTACGTTAAATTGTTTGTTCTTTCATGTTCAAGGAGACCAACTGACGACCGTGATTTAGAGCATAAAGACAGTTTTGGGCTAGATTACTGTGAAACCCAGACAATCATTTTCTTTCTGTGGGGTCAAACAACTAGATGAATTAGTGAATATTTGTTCGATTTTTTTTTACCTTTAGTTCTCTATGAGTAGTGTGACTGTCATGTTCTATGGTAGGATGCCTGAGCCGCGGCGGCAGCGGGTCGTGGCTCCAAGCTAACAGTTTTGCGTGCAGGCGGAGTGAAAGACCTGCTTCAGCCCATTGTTGAGCCGCACGGTGCATTTTAGCTAGTTTGTGGACGTAGCTGTAAGGAAATATGACATTTTAATTTGTGAAAATGTAAAACTAAGGTTTTGTGAGTACGTGTACGTGTTTTTACCTATATTATTTTTCTCAAACATGCTTGGAAATTTAAACATTATTTTGACAACCTTCTGCGAGATAAGTCGAAATTGCTGTACTGGTTAAATACGTGCGAGCAGCAGCCGGCAAAAGTTGTATGAAAATCCATCTGTATTGGTTTGGCGGCCAAACAAATTACATGGTAAACTCGTATCTGTAGTATGAGTTGAAAATGGAACTATCTTTTACTCCGAAACATCGCAACCAAGGAGGTAACTTAACAAAAGTTTTATTTAAATTTCGAACTGGCTTGCAAATAGAAAGCTCTTTATTGGAAAATTAAACCAAATGAAGCCTTTAACGCGGGATTTTTTTTGTTGTTCGTCATTGATTTTGAAAGTAATCGTATTTAAATTTCCGCGCAAGACATTGATGGAATTACGTATGTGTGTCTCGGCTACGCCTCGGCCCACATTTACACGTTCGTCCATCAATGCCTCTTTTGCTGGCTGCTGCAGTAATGTACTATAACAGGTTCACTGACCGCAAAGTAGACAATAATATAGTAGTAATGACCACATATTATGGATCATGGGGCTGCGAACCGGTTAAAAAAAAACTGAGATCATCATCTGTTCCCTATTCGAACAACAGCTGCATAACTTTAAGTCGTAACTTAGATCACCTTGATAACTATACAGGGAAATTGAAAAAATACCCGAAACCTCTTAGGCAGTGAAAGTACACATGATTATAAGCAACTTTTGTTTTGGTAAAACTCCGAAATCTCGAAAAAAATATCAGCTGTTTCATACATTTTCATTGGCTAAATACTGCATTTTGTATGAAACAGCTGATATTTTTTTCGAGATTTCGGAGTTTTACCAAAACAAAAGTTGCTTATAATCATGTGTACTTTCACTGCCTAAGAGGTTTCGGGTATTTTTTCAATTTCCCTGTATACCATGGTAATTTTACAGTGAAATCGTAAGGGCCTGAATGCCTGATTATTTTTCAAATAGTAATTACAATAGCAGCTCGTGGCTGAAGAATAACAGCCGCAAGGATCGATGTTCAAGGTTAAGGACCGCTTGCAAAGGTTGGTCTGTGGATGACCATCTTAACACAGAGTTTCTTCTGTGCCTCGCAAAGCATGTTGGTCCCGGCAGCCATTTTTAGATCTTTGGCAGTCATTACAAATTATCTGAAGCCAGAAAATCTGACTCCAGTCTTCCAAAGAAGTATCGTGTAACCCAGTTAATGGGTTGTGGAGCTCTGGTAAGCTGCTGCTCCTCGTAAATACTTATATTCAGCCAAATCCGGTTTGACTGAAAGCTAATCCCAGTTTAGTTTGCAAAAGGCTAGGCAGATGACGAATTAAAATAACAACTCACCGTATGTACATATGCGGCCTCTCTATCTGCTGATAGAAGTGCAGCACACACGTTGTCAAATGCATTCTGTGCGGCGTGGAGGACTTGAGCGCGGCGGCGCGGTACTGCAGCAAGGCGTCCAGCTGGCGCGCCGCCGCCGCCACGAGTGCGGCCGCCGCGCTGCGCAGGGGCGGCGGCGCGGCGCTGCACAGCGCGCCGCACAGGGACACAAAGCGAGCGCGCCACACCGTGTCGCCGTAGCCGCGCTCGACAAGGACGTCCACTTTGTCTATCATCTCGCTTTCGAGCTCTTTTAGGGGGCTTTCGTCTGTGAATGGATTGGTTTAGGTGTTTGGTTTTAAGAAATAGGTAAAAGTTTAAGATTCTCAAACTTACTGTAGAACCTAAAGATATGCTGATCCAGCGACGCGTACATATAGTTCACACTATCATCTTATACAGTACTGGCTGATGCCCGCGACTTTGCCCGCGTGGATGTCGGTTATCGTGACCAAAAGTAATCATGGTGTAAAAGAGTAAAATAATGTGCATGAAATACTTAAAGCCTCTAACTTATTTAAAATGATAACAATTTATACCGTACTTTTAATGGCTTTCCAATTAACGTTTTATAATTGCCCATTTTTTTTCTTGAGTACGTATCTGAACGAATTTTCTAGTTAACTATTAAGTCAGTCAGGGCCTCTTTCAACATCTCCAAGTAAAGCGTTGATTAGTTACTTCCCAATTAAAGTTAATCGGCAAGTAAAACTTACGAGTATCTTCTGTCAATTTCACACGCGAAAATAAAGCTTCGAGTAACAACTTACTGGTTAAGTGATTGACTTAACAAATCATACGTTGCATTCGTTCAATATTACGTCAACGTTACTCGTCAAACGTCATTGGCAGGTTAGCTGTAATTTGACATTTCATTTTGTGTATTGTTTGTTGTGTTTTTGGTTAGGTTAAAAGTTAAAAGAGATAGAAGTGAAGTGTGTGTTTCTGTGTTAGTGTCGGCGATAAGACGAGAGATTCGACTCTGGTCGTGTCAGACGGTGGACGTGTACTAAATTATAATTCATATTTCATTTTTTAATTAATCCTATTGGCTACTTGTGTGGAATTTAAATTTCTTGTCACTCTTATGGAGTTTATATGGACAAACTCCTCCTAGTGGGTGGTCTGTGAGAAAGACAACAATATTCAACAACATTCAACGTGAAAAAGTGCTTACTGATTGGCCGGTGGCTGCTGGGATTTGAACCTGAGGCGGGCTGCGTGGGACGTCGGTGTTTTTACCGCTGCGCCACCGCACAAGTGACCGTGAGTGTTGAATATTACTATCTCCTTCGTCTACAGCGCCAGCGGCGTAGCCGATTCCGACTACCGCTACGAGTGATCTACAACTGTGCTACGAGTGCTACGCTACGCCTACGTCACTGCCTACCTGGTTCGCGACACCGCTACGCCGTAGCGGATATTGTAGCAGATATTGACGCACGTATCTTTTTGGTTGCAACGGAACTAAACAAGCTCAGATATTTAAAATGCCTAATGTGAAAAGAACTCCACCAGCAAAATCTTCAAATGTAAACCTAGCCAGAGAGCTTTCACACTCTGACTCGGAAATGAGTCTCTCACCGCAAAGGAACGTTACCTCGAGAAGCAAGCGGCCGCGCGTGGAATCTTCATCAAAAAAACAAGAATCCTCGAGCAATGACGTCTCACTTGAATTAATAATGTCTACGTTGACCGCTATGAAAACACAACAAGAAGTGACGTTTGCAAAAATATTCTCTGAAATGTCTGATGTCAAGGAAAAAGTATACCAAATACAAAAAACTAATTTAGAAATCGAGAAGTCGATGGAATATATGTACAATCAGTATGAGGAACTAAAGCTTCAAATAGTGGACCTTGAAAAAACCCGACATGAAAATGCTTCTACAATTAACAAGCTTGAGAGGCAACTCCAAGACATCAAATTGAGTTTAAGGTCATCTACCGTCGAAATCAGGAATATTCCGAACAAACAAAATGAAACGGTTGAGGAGATGATCAACATCGTGTCTCTGATTGGCAAAACTATAGACTTCAAAGTGCCAGCGTCCGAAATCCGCGATATATATCGTTTACCAGCCAAACCTGGCACGAACAAAACTATTGTAGCCGAGTTTTCTACTGTACATACTAAATCCGCCTACCTGTCAGCAGCTCGCAACTACAACAAAAGCCGAAAACTAGAAGATAAATTAAATACGCAGGTAGTAGGCATAGGTGGAGATAAGAAACCAATATACCTCGACGAATATCTTCCCGGCTCAATGAAGAAATTATTCCTGCAGTCTCGAGATTTTGCAAAAAAAAATGGTTTCAGATTCTGCTGGATTTCGAATGGCAAGATTCTGCTACGCAAAGGACTGCCTGACAAACATCTTGAACAAAATATGACTGTTCGACCGGTGCTACATTATTTCTCGTACCTTGTCTCTCTTTTTAGTTACCTACTACTTAAAAATACTATGCAAATGTTCTAAAGTTGTATTCAGTTATTTAGTTCTAACTTTTAACATAAGACACAAACTTCTCACGCAAAACGTCTCACTTTTCACACACCGCTCGACTTACACGCTGAATGTATCTCACATGAAGCCCTATCACACCTTCTCTGATACTGTAATTTCGTTATTACAGAAACTGAAGCAATTACTTTCACACTACACTAAGACAAATACACTCTTCTCAATTATTTTAATACATCAAATAGTTTTTCTTTTTGACCTATCTCTAAAATCATGTTTTAAAGTTATATTTAGTTATTTACTCTTAATTCTCATTATAAAATACAAACCTCATACATATAACATTTCACTTTTCACACACCGCTCGACTTACACGCAGAATGTATCTCACATGAAGCCATATCTCACCTTCTCTGATGCTGATACTTCGTCATTTCAGAAACTGAAGCAATTACTCCCATACTACATTAAGACAAACACATTGCTCCCAAATATTACAACACATCAGGTAATTTTTCTTTTTGACCTATCTCTAAAATCATTTCCTATAATATTATAAATGGCTTGTTTAAATAATATTCTTGATGAAATTGATCAACATAGGGTGGCTACTTTTGAAGTCTGTGCCCCACACACATACACTTCTTTACAAAATGTAGCGCAATCATCGATTAAAATTATTCACATTAATATCCGTAGTGTTTATAAAAATCTTAACAGTTTTTTAGTTGTTCTTTCACAGATGCCTATAGAATTCGATCTTATAATACTGACAGAATGCCGGCTGAAAAATGCTGGTTCAACCCCAACTGTAGACGGGTATATCGCGTATTCGACTATAAAAAACTCAATGCAAAACGATGGCGTAGTAATCTACGCTAAGAGTAACCTAAAATGTAGTGTAACAGAACCACCTTTCTTTTTGGACGCAAATTGCTTAATCTGTCGTTTACAGGACACTGCAATCATTGGCATATATCGTTCACCTTCGTATACCAATTTATCTAGTTTCTATAACAGTTTGGAAACTGCCGTCTCTGCTTTAAAAAGCTGCAAATCGGTCGTAGTAATGGGGGACTTGAACGTTGATATCAAACCTGACAACAAGGACCCACACTCGCACGAATATCTTCTACATACAGCAACGCTTGGCCTTTTACCGGCTTTTTTACATCCCACTAGACCAAGTTCAAATACTTGTCTAGATCATATTCTAATAAAAACTAAATCCCCTTCAAATTCCTTCATACTAGAAATGAGTGTTACAGATCATCATGCTACGGCTTTATGTGTACACAGAATCAAAGTGAACCGTAAATCTAATCAACAGACAACCACACGTTTAAATTACATTAATGCCGTAAAAGATGTGGAAGGCGTTGATTTTGCCCCAGTGATGAACGCCACAGATGCTAATAATGCTGCAGATAATTTAATTAGTATTCTCAAAGATATTGCTCTTACTCACACCTCACATGTCAAAATTTCAAGAAAGGCTAAAATAATAAAGCCTTGGATTACACCCGGTCTTATCCGATGCATCAACAACCGAGACAGCATGCACTTAAAGCTTAATTTAGATCCGCAAAACACTGTTCTCAAAATAACTTACACAAGGTACCGTAATTTCTGTAATCGTCTTATGAATAAACTCAAACGTTCCTACGAAAAATCCCAATTTGATAAAGCTCAAAATAATAGCAAGGCAACTTGGAAGGTGGTTAAAAAACTTACTAATACAGAAAAGAATACTCAGCCGGCCACGAATCTTTTAACTTTATGCACTGACCCTCTGTCCTCTGTTAACATAATCAACGATTATTTTGCTAACGTAGGTAAGAACTTGGCATCTAAAATAACTACCCCAACTACTGACCGCTATCAGACATCCAATCAAAGTACAGTAAATTCAATCGCGCTTCTCCCTGTTAGTGAAAGTGATGTCGAGACAATTATAAGAGGCCTTCGGGATGACACTGCTACGGGATGGGACAACATACCAGCCAAGTTAATCAAAATGGCTCGTAACGTTCTTGTGCCTCCCATTACCCATATCTGCAACCTTGCCATATCACAAGGAGTATTCCCGAGGGCCTTCAAAATGGCGTTAGTTACCCCTGTCTATAAAACTGGAGATAAGGATCAGATCTCCAACTATCGCCCCATCTCCGTCTTAAGCGCCTTGTCTAAAATCATGGAACGAGTTCTTAACAATAGTCTTAGCAAGTATCTAACCAAATTCCACATCCTCGCCAATAACCAATATGGTTTCCGACAAGGCATCTCTACGGAAAATGCAGTTGTTGACCTAGTACAATCGGTTGCTGACAAACTAGACAAAAAATTGAAAAGCTATGGTATTTTCCTAGATCTTAGTAAGGCATTCGACACTGTCTGTACTTCCAAATTGTTGGTGAAGATGGAAAATGTGGGTATACGCGGTCTTGCTCTTAACATTTTTAGAGACTATCTCTCTGATCGAAGACAATCGGTCAAGATAGATAATATAATTAGCGCAGAGGAACAAATAACCTTCGGAGTTCCCCAGGGTAGCATTTTAGCCCCAACCCTCTTCCAAATTTATATAAACGACCTTTGTAAACTACCTCTCCTCAACTGTGATATCTTTACCTACGCGGATGACACTGCACTAGTGGCATATGGTAAGAGTTGGGATGACGCTAAATTGCATTCGGAAAACGCATTACGGAGAGTAATGGATTGGCTAGCAAGTAATCTATTAACATTGAACGTTACAAAAACCAAATTTTTACGTTTTTATTTACCGAACTCACCAAAACCAGCTAAAGAAACCGGAAACCTAAAAGCCCATACCTGTCCGCTAAACAATACAGTCTGTGCTTGTTTGTCGTTGACTAAGGTAAAATCTATTAAATATCTCGGTGTGTTTGTCGACGAGAAACTAGACTGGACCACTCAATTAGAGTCAATAACATCTCGCACCCGAAGACTCATATACATTTTCAAAAATCTGAGGTTTTCAGCGGATAAAGATACTCTCCGTATGGTTTACTTGGCCCTGTGTCAATCAGTTCTCACGTAATGTATCCCTGTGTGGGGGGGAACTTATAAAACAGAGCTATTAAAGCTTGAAAGAGCACAAAGGGCTGTGCTAAAAGTAATAAACTTTAAACCACGGGACTACCCCACATCGATGCTTTACACAGAATGTAATGTCCTATCTGTTCGGAAATTGTATATCCTAAGAACCATCCTATACAAACACTCTATGATTTCCTACAATAAGCTGCTTCTGTGTCAGCGGCGCTGTGGTTTTCCGTTATGTCCTACCGTCTCTTGCAGGACCGCCTTTGTAAGACGACAGTTTAATGGTTTAAGTGCTAGGCTATATAATAAAGCCCACAAACTTCTTAATATATACGCCTTGACTAAGTGTGAGGTAAAGAAGAAACTAAATTCCTGGCTTCTGACACTAACATATAATGATACCGAGGAGCTGCTAACTACAACACATTAAATGAGATATGCTTACAATTACCATATCCTTAAAACCTAACACACACATACTCACTCTCATACACACACATACTCACTCTCATACGCACACAAACTTACACCTATACACACATACATTATACTCATAATTATTTAACATAAGTACTTTGTTCGCCTACTGCACGTACCAGTTTTTTTATTTTGTTACTGTAATACGACCTCCTACAACAGGATATTCTTTCCTAAGATACAGACAGAATTTCTGCCTAGTTTAGGAAAGGGAGTCCTATGACCTACTTTATACTGAATGTACTGTTTTCCATTTTTTTAGTGTGTAAGACTACTCTGTGTGCCATGTACATACTTCTTAGTGAATAAATTATTTATTATTATTATTTATTATTAAGACCCCGTCCGCGTCCATAGGCGCAAGTAAAGGTGGACGCGACCGTATCACACAAGGAAATTGTAAGGAAAACTAATTAGAATTATAATTGAATCAGATTAGATTAGGTTTAGCATTCTCTAATTAGTGTTATAAGGATATTTTCGCATCATAGGTTTAGTTAGATTCTAGTTTAAATGCGAATTTAGATGTAAGGTTTTTGTATTGTGAATAATTACGTAGATTGAAAATGTGATTTTTTGTTTTAAGTGATAGGGTTTTGAAATTAGTTTTAAAATAAAGGTCTTGACCCAAAACCACTTTTACAAAAAGAATTGAGTTGATAGGACTTATGGTTTTCGAGATATTTCCAAAAATGTTTAGTGAAAATTTGTTAACCGTCAAGTAAACACTCTAATTGGCAGACGACGTGGCAAGTAAGTTACTGGTCAGTTTAATCATTGATTAGTGCTACTCGAACGTCGTGAAATTGACACGTGCAGTTACGGGTAACTTTAATTGGCGATTAGTCTACTCGATACTTTACTCAAGGGTGGTGAAAGAGGCCCCTTAGTCTTATACTCACTGTCCTTTTATGAACATAAGGTTTTTAAGTCAATAGCGCCCTCCACACATAAAGTTCGGACCGCGCATCTTGGACTGTGTTCCAAACCGCAGTTAGATCTGTATAGTTTGGACTGCGGATCAAACTGATGTTGTGCTAATTACGATTAAAAATGCATTCACGGTTTGGATTGCCGACGAAACTTACATAATCTAGACAAACGTTCCGAACTGTGCGTGTAAATTGATTTTCAAGCGTTTGGACTGCAATTTGGACTGGCGCGTGGAACGTTACAACTTTTAAAAGTTTTTTACGCAGTAGTAATAAAAATGGACGATCGGTTTGGTCATCGCGTTAGCTGGATTTGTAGTTAGTTTTAAATCGTAGTTAGTATAGTTTGTAGTTAGTAAGAAATAGCGGTCAGCTGAAACAAAACCTACTGACTTGCAAAATTCAACGAGCTCGTCGTATGCTTTGTTTCTCATATTCCTGTTACTATACTCCTTACTTCTTATCTTTCAGAGACACGGATGTTCACGGAACAAACGAATGAACTCTGTGATAGCTTCGACGCTCCAAACCGCCATTTTTGTAATTTACTTTTATACGTGATGCGCGCGTAAAACTGTAAGATGTTCGCTTACGTTGATATGCCAGATCGGACTGTTAGACCCGCACATTTACAAGTACAGTTCGGAGCGAGGGATGGAACGGCGCGTGCTGTTTCCCGCGGTCTGAACTTTACGTGTGGAGGGCGCTAATAGGTTTAGGCTTTGAGACAATGTTTTAGTCAATCAAGAATTTTTCAACGAAACTAAATAGGCTTGTAAATCTAAAAACTAATTATAATTCACTCAAACTCATTATGATCAAAAAGATTTCTCTACTCACTAGTATCTCCATGCACCACACTATGACTATACTCCGTCTGCATCATGTCGAAGAACAGAGGTATAGTGGTGTTGCGTACTTCTTCGTCTCGTAGGAACGACACTTCTAGGAACGGACCCACTAGGTACGGGATGAATGAGCGCTTATGATGGTCTGTGGACAACGGACAAGATAGTTAAAGATAGTTCACAACTTAATCTAATATCTAAAGTCCAGTCGTGTAGCAGGAAGAATTTCGTACAATGACCTCTTTACCTACTGACAGTGGTCACAAACATTTTTGTATTAAGTGCGGTTTACATGAAATATTTGAAGGAGAAAGAAAATTTACCAACTTAGAAAATAAAAAAATATTGTTATCATTTAAATTATGTATTTAGATTTTATATTATAAGTTTTAAAAATCGAGTTACAATTACGAATACGGCAGAAATAACAAAATGTAAATTCATAAATCAGAATCCGATTCCTCTGTATCGGAGTTACTGCTTTCCGAAGATGTCTCGCCTATCACATTTATTACAAAAGAATCAACAGTTTTGTCTACATTATCATCTAGTCTAACTATTTTCGATTCCTCTTTTTTACGTGGCATACACATGCAAACAAGAACAAACCTTACACTCTCAGGTAAATGGTTTACAATCCCTGAGGACGGCGGCCATTCCATCTGTGCGAGCGAGACATGACAGATACAGATAATAACAGGTCAAAGGACGAAATTCTTCCTGCTTCGCGTCCGGACTTTAGTCTAAGGTTCACGTTTAGTCCAGTTTCACGATGTTCGAATAAGGAACGTGCAGGAACTATAAGGTCGCAGCACAGAAATATCATTGTGAAGTATATTTAACCAATAAGTTTCGATATTGCAACGCTAGATAGCATAGTCATGGCCGTGCACGTTACCTAGCCACTACTTAATGGATAAAGGTGCATACAAACCGCAGTTACTTTTACAGGCTCGAAAATGTTTGAATGCGATCGTCTTTTATATCTGGATAAAAATGTGTGCATTAGATTATGGACATAAGAGTCAATATGCTGCGCAAATTTCATGAAATATTCTTCGACTTTGTATCAATATACCTTGGCTCTGAACGGCATTGAGTTTACTCGCTGCGGGTAAGGTCTCTAGTTGTAACTACAGATGTTCTTACCCAAACCGTGCCACATCTCGCTGAGACACTCGGCTACGCCTCGCCTCACATCGCCATACAACGCACTAAGCCTCTGTTTCCTCGCTGCGGGTAAGGTCTCTAGTTGTAACGGTGATGACGTTGCTAAGGCCGCCCCGGCTTCGAACCAAGTTCGACATAGTGAGTGGACGGCTGTTAGTGTTTCTGTGTCCACTTCGTCGGTTGAGTGGAGGCGTTCGCGGAGCGTAGTGGATAACAATCTAGAATAGAGATGTATTTAAGTGATTTTGTGATGAGAAAATCAGTATTGTGATACGTGAACATGACTTAATGCTCTTCAGTTAAGACTACCATACTTGGCGCCGCCAAGGCTTACCTATATCATGGTGGCCTGGCGAGATGGCCTACACGCCTACCACAAGGGACGGTTCGAAGTGTATTGGGAAAATAATACTTTGAAGCATTTGGAGGAGGCGTTTGCCCAGCAGTAGGACAGGAAAGGCTGAATAAAATAAACAGGATTTGTATTTTTTTATAACTAGCTGATGTCCGCGGCATCCCCTTCCTCGAGAACCACTATCCATTGGTGAAAACAGCATCAACATCGGTGCAGTAGTTTTTGAGTTTATCACGAACAGACGGACAGAGAGACAGTGGAAGACTTTGTTATAATATGTAGTATTAATATTCACTGTAGCTCATTTAATTACCAACACTAGATTTCTCCAAAAACATCACTCAAAAAACTTGAAAACCGTTACCTCAAAGCATGTAGCATTACATAATGCTGTAGATGCAGCATATCAGCCCAGTGCGGCCTGAACACTGGCCGCTGCAGTATAGCGAGGAACAGCGACAGAGCATCGGCCACTAACGTGCCCGAACCACCCACGTTCTCTGCCTCTAACGCTCGAACCACTACGGCGTATTGGTGTTCGGACATTTGGCGAACCATGTCGAGAAGTACTGACAGGATTCGCCTCTGAAAATTGTATAAGATCATTAAACCGTGGGAGCTGGTTACGGGTAGTCAGCAGCCAGAAAATCTAACACCTGTCTTGGTTGGGGTGGTCGGTAGGCAGTCACACCACCACGTAAAATACTGGTATTGTGCTGCCTCTGGTTGAGTGGACGTCAAACTAAATAAGAGTTGGAAAAGAGCTTGAAGGATTGATCAACAAATGATACTGTTGCTGACGATGAGTGTAAATGACGCGAAAAAGACTAATTGAACTCATAATTATTATGAACAACTTCTAATACGTGGCAAAACAAGAAAATCGTAAAAGAAATCTGCAGTTTCATACATTTTCAGGTTAGGTTAATTTTAGTTTATGAAAAAAATATTTTTTCGTCGTGATGTACATTTCTTTAGGGATGTTGACTTGGACTGACTTGGCTTTTTTGGCTTGGCTTGACTTTTTGATTTTAAAAACAGTTAAGGCAATCAGGGGGGCTAAAAACGCCACTATAGGAGAATCATAATATTAATCAGACAAAAATCAATCATATTTCATTTTCATCTTTAAAACTAAGGTATTAGGTTCTTTTTTTTTTACTTGGTATGGGTTTGCTCTTGACTCTAGTCTTGGTCAGAGATGAGAGAGACAAAGTCTACGATGGAGCGAGCTTACCCAGAAGTAGCCTGTTCACTCTAACTTTGAAAAGATTAGGGTTGTAAGCATTCGGAAACACAGATGCAGGTAAAGAGTTCCACTCCTTTGCTGTGCGCATTATGAAAGACGCTTGGAAGCGCTTAGTGCGTGTTGGTGGACTAGCAATGGTAATAAAACAAGGTAGGGATGGCAAGTTGCAGTGCGTCTGGATGTCCGATGGTAGAAGGGGGCAGGTGGGATGAGGTCGTGGAGTTCCTGAGCACACTCTCCGAAGTACAATCTGTAGAAGACCGACAAGCAGGCAACCTTGCGGAGATGAGCCAAGCTGTGAAGCATGGAATCCACCAGTTTTACGTCGCCAATGAGCCTCTTAGCTCTACGTTCCACCGAGTCAAGCGCGGCAAGCTGATACTTAGCTGAGCCATCCCAAAGGTGGCTGCAATACCCCATGCAGGATCGGACTTATGCTTTATAAAGAGTTAAAAGCTGAGAGTTAAAGGCTCAGGTTCAAAGTTGATTTGGAAAATTTGACAGTGACGGGTAGCTTGATTCTGCTAGTGGCCTTTTTAGACCCGCAGACCACTCAAATCAATGTAGAGAAACTAGCTATAGATTCAATATGTACCTAGTACAATGTAAAATAGGTAGGTTTCTGATACGAGGCCAATTTTATTCCCAGATTGATAACATGACTCGTCACATACAAATGACTCAAATAAGGAAGTGCTTATCAAATTTTGATGTAATACGAAGGACAACACTTCCAACTCTGCCATAAACAAATTACTGACGGGAAAATCCCGGAAAATAGCGTAACCACAATAGAAAATACAATTTAAGGAATTTACAACGAATAATGCTCAAAGGGATCCTGGGATCGACTTTGCTAAAAATTTAACTACCATTAAGGGAGTACTCACATTTATTCAGCTCTATTCGCGTATCGCTGAACGATTTTACTCACAGTTATACGGTTCTGCTGACGGAAATTAATAGAAATATTTTTCTTGGCAATTTTTCGTAATCTCTTTGATCTAATTAGAGGCTAAATTTGGGAAAAATCAGACCTTCACTAGCCCTAGCTTTTGAGACGCATATACGCGTCTCCACACAAAATCGTTGTTTTCTATGGGCATAAGCTGAATGGAGCTGAATAAATGTGAGTACTCCTTTCTTGTTCCAACATGTTTTGAATTTCCACGACCGAACTACTAAATACTTCCAAATAGTATCTTTCAAACAATTTTACCTCTTAATAATGTTATAAATTAAGGTCGAAAATCGTACTCACCAACAAAGCATCATCAGCACTACTAGTCTGTCCCACACTCTTCCGATCCCTCAACATAGTGGCGGCAGTTTTCAACACAGTAGGAAGTAGTCTTCGAGCCAGTTCCCCTCGGTCAGCTTCGACAGGACCCACGTCGTCCCGAGCAAGGAGGGACATCACCTCGCCCAGGGTTTCCACGCAAAGCTCCACCTAGTAAGCGAGATTTATTAGGCCTTGTTTTTTAACTGAAGTTGACATATGAACCCCGGTTTCTGAATTAGTCAGACAAGCTGTCAAATTTCGATTTGACTTTTGAAGTATGAACGCTTAGGCTAATCATAACTAGCAACCTTTGCCGTCACGACGTGAAACTGGCAGAATAGTTGGAACCGGCTCAGTTGCCAGTTCTAAGGTTTGTTTCACACATGTACCACCACCACAACACGTGGGCGGGCACTAATTTGTATGAAAATGAATAGTTTAATTCACACGGACCACGTTTTGCTGTCATTAACATCACGTTTTTCGACAGCGCGTGTGATACCGGTCACATCACTGCCACGTCGCAACCACCAGCTAACCGCGAACTTGGATCCGGCCACACCACACATCCATATTTTGTAGATGAGGCAACCGAAAGAAGCCTCAGCGACACTATTCACACGTAACCACAACATGACCGCCTTTTGTCGTTGGGGTACGTGTAAAACAAGCCTTAGAAGAATGGGGTTGCTAGTCAACAGGTTCTATTGCGAACATTCTGTATTCAGTTCTACTCCTTTCGACTTTGAGATTAAAGTTGCAAATGCATTTTATGGATGACCAGTACATTAAGCTACCCGAAATTATCAATATTTCCCAATCAGCCTTGAACCTAATTGCTTTAGTGATAAAGTTGAAAATCTCTAAAAGAAATTTGATAGATAGTTGTAGCTTGATGTGCTGGCGTCTGCTACACTTTTCGATACGACTTCAATCAGAAAGTTTTCCATTGCATATTTAAATTTGTTTTGTACATATAGATTCCATTATTTTAAATGGAGTCTCCTAAAGTTCAATGGAATTAATGGGATATGGATTTGATTACTACGCAATAAATGACAAGTAAATACAAATATAATGTCGAATCAAGCAAGCCAATAATGATATATTTGTAAGAATTTTTAATACTATAATAAGGAAGAATATCGAATATTATTTAAGCATTAATATTATCAAGCTTTAGAGACCTTTATGCCCAACGTCAGACAATTATTTGGACAAAGAAACATCCTAGATTATTGTTTTTTCTTCCCTAAGTTTATACTTACACTATCCTCTTGAGCGTGAAAACGGCTGCATGAAATCAGAATATAATTAAACTATCTTTTGCTTAATATAACACACTGATCCTTTTAATAAGCAAGGGTATAAGCGGCACTGTACAAGTTTTATTTAATACATAAATAGTACATGATACAAAGCAGATGACCGCGACACGACAGAACTGAACACTTTGTGGCATTCCTGTTTAAAATTATGTACAAATTAAAAGCATGATTTATTTATAGAATACGATAAGGATGTCGCACGAAATTAATGATAATTTCAGTCGAATTATTTTATTAGGAAAAGCTGAAATAAAAAGCAATTAATTAATTACGGTTGTTGTAAACAATTGAGTTATAAATTCGATTTTAAATAAGTTTCCACGATCTTCAAGATATTAGTTGTAAAATATGTTATGTATAGTTGACTATGCCTCGATTTGAGTCGCAGCCTTACTCATTAGAAGGCAAGTCAAATGCCACCATTTGAAACAGATAAAAGCCTAATAAGGCCTCAAAACATTGAGTTTTGGCACAAGCAAGGCGCCAAAACTCAAACCAAAGCACACTTCTCTTAGTCAACTTGAGTCGAATACATACGATCTGTTGGTGATGCGTGTGGTCAGCCAGCCTCGATGTGTCAGCGCCGAGGAGCCTCGCTGCCTTGCCCACCGAGCGCGACTTGTGGGCGGCCTCGCGATCCCACTGCCACACCCACATTGCTAGCGTACGCTGACTTATTCCCGAATTACTCAACTCAAGGCAGACTTGGGATGGATAGGATTCTATGTGTCACATTATGACGTTTTTTAGGTTTATTTCGCGACGTAGCTTTGCTTATGCTCGTATTAAAACAATGGAAACATGCAAATTTGCTTTTAACAATTATTCATATTTTAATTTCTGATATTCTTTCAGGATGAGTAGTTTTTACAAATACGTCGTAGTGTGACAATTCTAGTCTACGGCCAATAAATAGTTCGGATCGGGAATTCGTCTTAAGCGTACACCAATTGACTGATCATTATAAAGCAATATTTAAATTCCAATAAATTACTAAGACTGTTTAAAAGAATCAATAATTATTATTGAAAAGGGTATCATTTAACATTTATAATGATCAGTTGCTACACTAGCGAGCTGTCAGACGAGAACTGACACTGACAGATGAAGTGTCATTTGTCACTTTGACAGCTGTCATCTGCCAACTCGCAAGCGCAAAACATGCAACACATCAAGAGTTTGCACACAATTTAGTCTTCAAGCGACATCGAAGGCGCTTGTTATTATTATTATTTTGCAATTTTTATTTTTAAACACCAACATCAAAAATATGTTGCAATATTATTTTGAAAAAAAGTCGTCAAGTGTAAATGAAGTAGTATAGGTATGGATACTTATAATAGATACGAATTATAATAAATTATAGGTAAAATAAGACTTTATAAATAGTGCAGATTTTCCATACATATTGTGAGAGAAGTTACAGAGTATTAGTTAAGGTGTTCACACAGACAGACACACAACTCTAAATGACACAAGCATGGTTCAATGTTAGATTAGTGAATCTATGAAATATTGAAACATATATTTTTCTTCTGGTTTCAATTTTTCAGCCTTGTTATTTGATAACCCAACCCAAAAAAATCCACTAGAGATTCAATTTATAAAATTACTCGTTTTCTTGTAAATCTTTTACCAACCATTTAAAAACAATTATATATTTCAAGTAATTAGTGTTAAAACTTAGCCAAGCTTTAGAGGCCAATTTTAATTTGAAGAAAATGTACTCCAAATGGTTTTTAATTTTGTAATATTTTTTTTGATACCACGATTAGAACCCAAGATTATAATTAACCCCGTTTTAGTCCCCCAAATCACATTAAATGACATAAAAAGTAACCCAAAATTACACTTAATGGGGTACCGTTAAAATGAACCATCTTTTTGCCTGTTTATCCAACAAATTGTGCTGCACACAACTACACACAGTGTATCACACTACATGCACACACACAAACATAAAAAGTGATGTTAGTAAATACATATTAATAATGCGAATAACGTAAGAAGGATAGGTAGGTATAGCTTAGTCGCGGAAAACGAAGAATTTTGAACAATGACATATCACTAGTTCGATCAATCGTCCGCTATTGCTGTCTCACTCACACGTATAAGTACTAACATCCATAAGACTTAGATAATGGACTGAGTGTATCCCTAAATATGATCTTAATACGAACTGCGTAGTGAGAGATAAAGCGATAGGTGTATCCTTTTTCCAGAATTCAGATTGGGTCACGTTACATATTAGCCGTGTCTCCAACTCTCCATCGTTACTTTTGCCTGCAGAAAAGAGGCAGGCCGTACCGTCGCTTTGTCTCTTTTAAGAGTGTTCAATTTTGTTAGGGTAACAATATCAGTCCATTCTACATGTCTTGATGGACGCCGTCGCGAGCAAGCGAGACGGCAATAAAATTTCAGGCGACAAAGACTCCTCTTGATTTGTCATTGTACTAAATTTATCGTGTTTCTTGACCGCCACAGAGCATCGAAACGCCTCGTTCGGCCACGGCTAGAGACGGTATTGTCAAGGCTTTCCATACAAGAGTTTTATCGTAGAATTTGATGGTCCATGACATATTTTGACAACAATTCTTCTGCAAGCTGAAACTTCGCCATGAACATTAAAAGATGGCCGTCTATAATCGCAGCCGGAGCGTCGATTCCATACTCTGTGTAGTCTTCAGTCGAATTTTAGTGGTACTTACTGTATAATATTCTAATATTTTGAGTGAAATAATTAATTAATGTACTTATTATTTATCGAGTGATGTTACTGAATCACGATTTGTGTGCAGATCTCACGATGCGGGTGCGAAGATGGCACGGTAGTTTATTATAAGTTTAGCTTTGAGTAGGTAAAGTTAGTCAGACAAACTACGCAAACATGGATTGTGATGCTCCACTAAAACAAGACACAGTTGATGTGATTTTGTTTTGACGGATTTGTACTGATGACATTTCAGGGGCAAGCGTGATACAGATTCATGGTACGCGTCAAAGATATAAATCTGCCGCCGTATGGCAGCAGAAGTTTTGTCGCAAGTTGAAACGTTTCAGCAAATTATGCCAAGTTTTTGACACTGACTGACGCTGACATGACATTGCGACTGAACTGAACGCTTTTGAAATACGAGAATTGGCCTTCAGAACGCATTAGATTGAATGTAGATCCACATTACCATAATATTTTCTGGTTCTTTTTTTAACAAACAAAACAAAAGCACATGGATTACACACAGAACTTGGTGTGCTAATAAAAAATCAGCAGAAAAACAAAAACATTACAGTCGTCTTTTGTCTGACTAAGTTGGTGAACTGAGACGCTGTTCATCTGGTACGCGAATGCAGTAAAGACACATTCACATGCAAGTCTGTACTACACTACGCAAAATTTTGAAAATTTAAAATAGGTATGTTGTGTGTAGTAGCCTCAACTACTTAGGTACATAGGTATTTTATAATGAAAATTGATATTAGCCATTCGAGTAGAAAATACATATTTATATTATCTCTACATAATAATTATCATTTATTATATCTTCGTAAACCTAGGCTGGTTGCAGTAGAAAAATTCACGGAAAAAGACCGCGCGGGGCGTTCACCTAATTGCTGGTCGGATCTGATCAAGGCGATAACAGGACTCACTGTAACCTCTGCCCTGAGAAGAGCCGATGATAGAGTAGCCTGAAAGTAGCTCGGCAGGAAATCAGGCACGACCTTCAGCAATGAAGGACACGATTAACAAAGACAATACAATATATTTTGTAATTATCGACAAAATTTGAGAATAGGGATGATGCCTGAGTAAAAAAAGAAGATTATATTTAGTCGAAAAATATTGGACTCTTTTTTTTTGCTTTATCCAATCAATAAAAAATGATAAAACGCATCGATCACGAGTCACGAGGGACTTCTGACGTAACTATTCTGTAAAGTGTACTTACAAGTGACGTCACACGAGTTTTCAACACACGTACACAAAAAACTATACTTAATTTTTTTACGTGAATTTAGAAAATACCATGTCCATTTTATTGGAAATCTTACTGACAGGCTAATTTCGTTTTTTTTTATTTATCTATTACCCTATTATCAAGTTTACGTTCAAATGGATTCTTGTGAGAATCGTTGAAACTCCAAGTAGTTGAGGCTTTTTATATAGGTACTTTTGCAGTTTACTATGCTGTGTTAGTGCGATATATTTATATTTGTTAGTTGCATGCCAGTTATATATTAGTTTCCGTGACTACAGCTGTTATTCACAGGTGATTAATTTTATTAAAAAGCCATCTAAATAATGGTAGAGCTTTGATTGAGAGATTCATATTCCCAAGCAAGCTAGAATGAGTGGCTACCTTGGGAATTAAATTCATACAGAAGTCGAAGAGATCTTTGGACCAAAACTCTATTAACTTAATGGCTTGTTCTCCTGTTGTGAAACTATGATATGAGAGTGTATTTTATGAGGTCAGATTATTCATTAATGATAATTATCTTCATTAGTAAGATAATGTGTATCTAAGTCTGTTGTGTAATTGTTATAGAAAGATTCCCGAGTTAAAAAGAATTATCTAAGAAGAGGACCTAAGTTTATCTACTATACAAATCTTTCATACGTATCTACTTTACCTAAGTGTTAGAAATGAGTTTTCACTGCGAAAAGCTATTAAAGATTTAATGTTTTTTGTAGTTGATACAATACAACATTTTGCGTGTCTTTTCACGTCTCGAAAGCTTAAAATCCCAGAAGCTAATCTCTAAACATCTAAACAAAAGAGTTGAATTTACTTTTAAAACTAAACCTATTACTTAATTTCTGTAACTTACAATACGACAGCACATAATAATTATAAGTAAAATTTACACATAAGCTCCTTGTCACTTGTGCAGTTTTCAAAAATCTAATTCTATTTTCAATTTATTGTTTCAAACCAATCACAGTGAAAACTCATACAATAAAAACCGCTACCGCATACGACACAGGGTGCAAAACGGGCTGCATGCATCGGCGTGCGTGCTTACCTCGTGATTCCGCGACGCGCCAAAAGGACACACACATACCTGACTGGCTCCAATTAGAGTTTGTGGGAGACGAATGATATAAGATTTAAAAGAATTTATAATTTAAGTTATCTAGGAGAAGTACAATAAAGTAGGATACGTGATGCTACAATAATTGATCTTTAGTTACTACGCACAGAATTGCGTTATACTAACCTACTTACGTAAGCACCATTGGTACTAACACCAAAATACTAACAAAATTATGGACTGCAATCTCAAATGAAGTTTTATTTATTTTTCTTCATAAAAAATACAGTAGTTTTTAGTACAATAAAAAACTTATTTTCAACAGGTTTCAGTCTTTCAAGATCCAGCTGCGTACCCACATATTTCAACTTGGACTATAAATACAAATTAGAATATACTTGTCATATTTTACGACATTCAAGACACAATTATTTTTATTTGCATGCCTCACTGAATGTACTGGATCCCTCTCTTACTTAACACCATGTTTTTGTACCTACATTCATAGCAAATAAATTATTATTTCATTTCATTTCATTTATTTCATTATGAAAAATTAAAACTGAGTTTGAAACAACATGATATGATAGTACATAAACTTCATAGGGTGTTCCAACTAAATGAAAAAAAAAACACCCTTGAATAGTCAGGTCGAATATATCTTTTCTACAGTGCAGTCAGAAAGACAGACAAAGTTAAAAGTCCTAGATGTTACTGTATCATTCGTCTCCCACTACCTCCCTTCCTCGATCGCGTCGACACACGTCACATATAGTACACAGTATATCCACGTCACACGAACACAAAACGTTACATTACCTATTACAGTGCGGTGCTCACATTCACACGAACTGGTGGGGTTTATTCACTAGACGTACACATTGTTATTGACGAAGTAATGTCACTTATGTAACGGCTTTTGAGTGTGGCCAGAAGAAAAAGTTGATCTATAACTTCTACACGCAAAGTGTGCGCTTAGTCGTGGAGTTGCGGAAACCAGCCCGATTTTTTTTTTTTAAGAACATGAAAAAGTAGTCTATGGTCATTTCACATAAAGGATTGATATCTTCTTTGTGTACTGACCAGCGGGTTGAAAACCACAGACAATTTATAGGAAACAATATGAAAATAGAACACAAGGAATGTATTTAAAAACTTTTGTATCTGGCCACATTATAAAGTCCTGCCAGTGCAAAAAATAAAAATACTTACCTAATTATTAGCTATAGTAAATTCTGTAGGCGATGTTACTTTGGACTTAATATAAACTCAAAAATGGTAGTCTTTTTTTACAAAACGGGGAAGCCAAAGTCAAACGAACCTCGCCTACCGAATAGAATTGTGACCATTTGCATGGTATGTATGGAGTGTGAAGAATCCCATTAAAATTGTGTACAAAGTAATCTTGATACTATTGCATTCCTTTAAAACACTTCATTTAGAAAAAAAGCAATTAAAGATTAGAGTTTTGTATGTTTTTTTTTTCCAAATGCATATTATCATAAGTGTTTATTTTTGTTCTCTGGTATATTATTTTGAGCAGACGATGGGATGGAAAAATATTACTAGTCATTGAATTATTATTTTATGACTAATAAGTCAAATGTGTGTGTGGTGTGTTAATGATAAGTATGTACTGCATACTAGACCTTTTCTCTTATTCTAAATTCAAATATTCGGATGCGATACTGCAGTGCTACTTCTTTCAAAACTAGCCGGCTCAAACAACAAGTGATTTATACTTTTTTTTTAACTGGCTGTCTAGAATCCTTTAATTCCGGCTCGGTGTTCGAATCCCGCTTAACTATTGATCGGACATAACTTTTATCAATCTTTTTGTTCTGATCAAAACAGAGTAACCATATACTGTCTAGTACGCACTACACAGAAATCATCAGTGTACATGAAATACTCCAAGCATTCACCTCCGCCTTATCCCGGAGCAGCGCGCGCGTGGTGGCCGCTAGATGTGGCAGCAACAGCGCTCGGGCTGAAGCTTGAGAGCAGAGGGGACCGCGGACCAGTTCCAGTAAGGCTAACATCCGTTGTTTGCTGAGACGCCCCAACGGTAAGTTTTCTAATGCGCGTACTATGTAGGCACTGAAAGTATGTATTATTTTTAGCAAACTTTTGGTAATCCTTGGCTGAGTTTTCTGTAAGAACTGATTATACTGTCCTTTCACGGAAGTTTTACCTATGATTCTGCATCATAGTTATTTTATTTCTTAATTGACATCAGGATGTGAGTTTCTGTCAGAGGTTTAACTCTCAACAGATTCTAGACTAAAGGAAATTACCTGTTTGGCAAATTGACACACTGCGCCAATGTATACAACGCAGCATGTTATAGCCATACAGACAATTTAAGTTGGCTGTATAAAAAAACGCAATTTTCTAAACAATTATTTTCCCCCGGCTTTACTCGTAGATCGTAAATACTTACCTTTCAAAAGCAGTAATTGATTTTCAAAGTGCTGTAAATTTAGCTTTTAACAAACCTGAGTTCCGTATCAGGATAAACTTTAATGATGTGCGGTACCGCATGCGGGAGGTACTTTAACGCAGAACCCTGACACGTGAGTGCGTTGTCACCGCAACGCATCAGCCATACTAGCTTCTCTAGTAGATCCTGTAGGAAAATATATTGTTTTATCAAAATATTCAATCAATCTTGCAGTAGAATTGCCTTAGCATATAACTTTGCATCAATTCTAGTAGGATATCGTATAGGAAAAGAGGGTGAGTATTTGATTAGGGCCTTCAAAAACCGGAGCTTAGTATCACACAATCAAGTCACATAAGGCAAAGACGGAACTTCTACCAATCCAGCGCCTCCAAAATATAGGCTGAGCCTAGTTTGGGGCCCAATGCCACTTCCATTGTATTCTCTGTTTATGTTATTTTTATTAAATTGTTTGTTTCAGTAAATTATTTGTGCTTCAATATTATATAAATGAATTATTTCGTTAAAACAAAGTTTCTTGGCGCTAAGAGCTTTTTGTGTCCTAAGAAACTTACCTCAAAAATAACGCAGAACTCACTATCCGACGCTCTGTCGCCCAGCGCACTGCGCAACTGCCGACTCCTCACAATGAGTCGAATGAGGCTCTCTATACACTTCATGCACATGAGTAGTCGCTTCAGCGCCGCCTCGCCTGCGTTCGCGGCTGATATCACCCATACCATCACTGAGATTAATTTCCTGTAGATCAATGGGAATAACATAGCAAATAAGTTATACTTGAAGTTAAAAAGCTCTTATTCAAATAAAGTCCTCCTATGTCAATACAATGGCCCATTTCATAAATTTGGGCCACAAACAAAAAGAGGACTAAGATTGTGCCCTTAGGCACGCCTGCTTCTTTACATCCCAGATATCATTAGGCTTCGAACTGATAAAGTATTTTACTGTGTAGTTTAATAGCGGTTTAGCTCATGTTGGAGAATTTTACCGAAAATATAATTTTGTTCCTTTCGAAAGAAATGTATCTGTGTGATCGATGAAGTCGAACGGCTTAGAAAATTCAACAGCATCCTACTCTGTTTCGTGTTTTCTCAAATTATAACCATTCATGAATACAGATTACAGGACAAAATAGCCTAGAAGATGAAACTTACTCATAAGCCAATGCGTCGCAGAAGCTGTCGTCAATATAAACATGTAACACCGGCTGGAAGTGTTGGTACTTGTGGTCTGCTACTAAGGATATCACTCGAAGTAAGCATTCAAGTACTAGGACACCATAACTGTTATCGGTGTAGTCATTATCTTTGTGATCTTCTTGTACCTGTGAAATAAGGAAATATTGGTATCACGAAGTCTTATTCTAAAATGAGACGATTCGATTGTACAGAATCATGTCGGCAAATTATCATCATTTTCTTGCGTTTAACAATTTGTGCTGTCTCCAAGAACATGAGTCACACGTTAGTGTGCCCCAAGTGCTCATAAATCTGCAGTACTTTGGGGGATTTAATGACTGCCACTGACGCTGCAATTAACGTAGCGAATTACTGGACCCAAAAAAATGTAAGGAGTTAACCATCGACTCGAAAAGAAGAATAATCGACTGGATCAGTCCACACTTGTCCAAAGCCGAAGGGATTGGAAAGGAGGAATTTAAGCCTATGCCCCCCTGCAGTGGGACGGACCATGCCAAAAAGAAAATAGTAAATATATACCTGTGTCAGTATACTGAACAACGCATCCAGTATATCCTGTAGAAACTTGACTAGCTCTTCACTCGGCACGACAAGGAGTTGCATCAGCGCATTCCGAAGCGTACCCTCAGCATAATGAGTATTCCATTTCAAAACGCCCAGTATCTCCTCTGTAATTTAAAGGAAAAGCGGAAATGATATAAATTGTTACAACTGTCCGAGTCCTCCATGCGTTTAAACACGCAATGTACAGACGCCCGCACAGCAAGCTACAACAATCTGTCAAATTTCCTTAATAGATTTTGAACTGTATTGCTTAAGAGATTGGATTCATATTTATATTAATTATGAATGATGATGATATTTTGTAAATTTTTTTTTATTCAATTTGATTGGGAAAATTTTACAGTTTCGGATAGCCTTCTGTACATGTCGCTATGTCTCGAAAAGGATGATAGCCGTCCTCGATCACTGAGATTCGTACATCTTTATTAGACAAGCCTGAAACTCGCACAAGTGTGCAAGAATATACCAATACCCTTTATTGTACAGTACCTACACCATTGAACAACTAACATCTTTGAAAAGGTTTGTGATGTAGAATAGTCGTTTCTCTTTCTTTTTTTTAGAGTATTCCATTCTATACTGACGTTCAGTTGCATCCATCCATCCAACTGGTCGAGTGGTTTAGGCGTTTTTCTTGTGACGCGGTGGTCGTGGGTTCGATTTCCACGGGAAAAATACTTTGTTAAGTTGTCTTCCAGTTTGGCTAGGAATAAAAAGATGATTCGGTGCTTCGGAAGGCACGTATAAGCCGACTGGTCTCGGCCGCCAAATGGTGGTCGTCAAATAAACCATGTCAGAGGCCCATTAAAGCGGTTTAGAAAATCTGAAACTAGGGTGTGTGGGGTCGTTAGACATTACTGCCCATACAAGAAGAAGCTAGACTAGAACGCTAGATAGCCTAAACCAACTAGTTTGGGATCCTCCCGAGAGAACGGGAGGCGAAATCGATTCCAAGGAATATGGGACTGGGGGGATCTTGCGGGGATTTAGCAGATAATAGACCTCTCTGTGTAAGCTTGGTGGAGCAGAGCTTGGTGTGCACGGTGAGCGAGTCACGCGGCACGAGCTGCAGCACGCCGCGCGCCAGCCCGTGCTCGGCGCCCGCCGGCAGCTCGTCGCGTCTGGACGGCAGGTTCAGGCACACTTCTTCGGCCTCGCTTGCGTTCGCGCGTTTGTCAATCTGGAAGCAAATAAGGTGAATATTGGTTGAAATGGTACAATATCAGGACGCCTTTCTAATCGCATCGGTCGCCCGATACGATCCATCCTCAGTGTGAGATTGTAGGGAACGTGCAGAGGTGGCGGTGCTGCCACCTAGTTTCTGCACGCTAAGTCAATTTCTACAAAAAACGCTAAGTCAATTTCTTAAGTATTCTGACCCTTAAAATTCGAATATGCGACACTAGATACCATAGTCAACGCCGTGTACGTTCCCAATTGGTTTAGATTTAACGGTATAAAAACGCCTCTTTAACCGCCAAAGTTTAATAAAATACATACATTTTAATAAACTTTGTTATGACTCAAACAGGAATCGGTTAACGTGGGATGCCCTCAGGTTAAGTGTAGCGACTCTAAGCTAAAACATTAGGAATTGGTAATGTCGGGTATTGTCTTTGAAAAACTTTGACGTTCAAGAAGTGCTTGCTCTCAGCCCAACTTGAATAAATTACTTTTGTTTTTTACCGTGTGAGTGTGAGCCTTAGTAGACATCGGACCCTGTAGTTTGTTGATGACGACTATTGATTATACATGTTTTCATATTTACCTTATAAACACAAAGGTTATGCTGTGTATCCGGGGTAGTAGTCCCTTCCCGCTGCATCAGTCGTAAGTAAGAGAGAGCGAAGTGTCTCTCCGCCCTATCTTTAGCCTCGTTCGACGATCGATGGCGGCAGAGGAACACTAGGTGCGCTTCTTTGAACTCTTCGATATTTAGACACACCTGTTGGAGAATGAGGGCTATTTAAGCCTTTTGTTAAGGAGATAAAGTTTAGTTTGGTCTGCCGCTTGGTAGAATGATAACAATTTTTAAGTAATTATACAACGTGTAACAGAATAAACGCTACTCTACTCAACATTATGAACAACTTTCACTATAAAAACAACACTGAAATTGCGAAAAAAATGGACGCCCCATACATTTATGTAAGTGCGCAGAACTCGACAAAATTTACTGAACACTAATTAAGAGGAGGCTCCCTAAATGTTATGTTAATTTGCATTAATATTCTGAAACAGTCACACATACTATCAAAATGGAACTTTAGTATATGATTTATTGGATCTTTTTCTTTCCATGTACAAGACAGTTACGTAATTGTAACATTTTCACTCGATTCATTTTTAATTCAAAAATCATGTCTTTTTTAAAGATTATTCCTTTTTTTTTCAAGATTGCGTGGCCTTTATGTCTAAAATAAATATTAACAGTAAGAAAATATGGTTTACTATCCAGTCACAAGATATTTTTTCTCTAGATCAATTATTACTTCAGTTATAAACGAAATAAGAATTGAGACTTACGACATTTAGTTTCGAGCTCGAACGCGATCAAAGAGCGCATGCGGTATTCAACTTTATTACGGCTAGCATAGCGTCTAGCACCATAGCGGTAGTGGCGGGGTGCATGGGGCGGAGCTTGCGTAGAAATTATTTTAGAGTGCCTGCTCTTAATATTATAAACAGGTAAAGTTTGTAATTTTGTAGGCGGTAATCTCTGGATATACTGAACCAATTTAGAAAAATATTTTTTTATCAATTAACCGCTGGGTCCCGGGCGGATCCAAATGGAACCAGTATATTCGTATCTGCGGCAGCGACGTTGAGTCCCGCTGGTTCCATTTGGAACCAGCACACCGCGACTGATATAAACTTTAATATTGTGTAAACTAAGCTTTAGAATCGTTTGCGAATGAATGTTCTCTATGGCAGATAAAATTTGCCAACCATAAACACAAACAGATACTAAAAATATGACAGCCGACATTTCAAAAACTCTTGTCAAAAGTTTCTACGTCACGGTGATTTCGCGCGCGATGTGATGCAGTGATTTTTGTGATTTTTGTGTGTTTTTAGTGTGCTAAACTAGGGTAAGTGGATAAATAATCATTTATAAGTGTTTCCTACAAGTATGTAGCTAGTTTTTTGCATGAAATAACATCACAAAACTTGTTTTGTTGAGCCTACAAAAGTTACGTAGTTCCGAGTGTTCGTCAAGGTCAAAATTGTTATTGTTTGGGTTTCTGGCAATGTTTACAATTAAAGTAAGCATATTGTAACGATTTATAGTTAACAATGCGTTGATGAATATATAGGTAGTATTCTACAAGCTTTTCCAATTGGAATCTGTTTGATATAACTCTGATAATCGTTATCAAAATAGCGCATTGAATTACGCAATAAAAAACAACAAATGGCGCCGCGCTTTATGAAGTTTGAGCTTGAATATTGCTATAATCGGCTATAGAACTCATATAAAAGATCATTGTCATTGGATTACTAGTCTTTTCATAAGCTAGTTCCCAAATTTTGGTCTAAATTGATCCAATAGTTTTGTCAGAAATAACATAAACAGTAACATAACTACATTCAGCAAGTTCTCTCATTTCAATAGGATATAAATATTTCTCGAGTACTAATAAGACTCTTATTTGTGTTTTATTTCATGACGACATAATTTACGAACCCGAAACCGTTTCAATTGTGAGGATACAAACTAAACGAACGCTGCGATAACGTTTTAAGTGGCTCGGGTCAGATTACGCTTAGATAAGCGCCCACCCGCGGCGCTTGCCGGCGCTTTCGGAGCGTCAAGGACTTGTGACGTAACAAACGTTCCGGACGCGAGAGGTTAATTAGGAAACCATTTTATCTGTAACTCTCATAGAAAAAATGCTAGTGGTTATATAATACATACATGCAAGTGAGATCGTGCACCGCAACTTTGAAAAAAAAAAATGGCAACGGGGGAGGACAGATAGATAGAACGTTTATTTGGTACAAAGAAAGAAACACAACACACAAAAGCACAGTAACATAACAATAGAAAATACAAATAATTAAATAAAAACACATAAAAAGAAAAAGGCAGAATGTATGGCAATTCATCTGAACAAAATAATTTGCCAGAGTACCTACCTACATAAAAAAAATATATATTTGATATCTTAGACACCAAATGTGCAGTTTGTGTCTCTAAGCTGCATCAAATGGGAGTACAACTCAGCATGTGCCAGGCAAATATACCTGACGCTGATATTCTGCTGGATCCCGGCAGAGACATACGACCGGCAGAGACAGGACTATGCCACATTACTTCTATGCCCTATATTACAATATAAATCAGGTTTGTGAGGATGGATGGATGTTTGTTACTCTTTCACGACAGAGCGCCTGAAGGGATCTTAATGAAATTTGGCACCGAGGTATATTATATTCTGGAATAACACATTCGATATTTTTGTCATTCACGCGGTTGGAGCCGCGGACGACAGCTAGTACTTGGTTCTGATGAAAAGGGATTTCTTACCTTGAAAACTTCTTGCCATCTCGGTTTATCGTCGTGGTAATACACTACGGATGTGTACTCATTGGTTAGAGGAACTCCGGCGCCGACTGATATTACACCCTGAAAATAAAGTAGAAAATTATAATTTTTCTTCTCTAGTTTATGTTAGGATTAAGGTTGTGATAAGACTTTTATTTTTTACAAGCTGATACCTGCGGCTTGACAAATTGTATTCTAAATCCTTCCTCGAGAACCACTCTCTCTATTGGTAAAAACAGCATAAAAATGCAGTAAAGGTGCAGTCGTTATTGAGTTTATCGCGAACAAACAGCAAACAGACAGACAGACGCGGCGGAGGACTTTTGTTTTATAAATGTACACTGATTTTTTGACAATATGTACACAGATTTTTTTTAAATGATTGCATGCGGCCTAATTGAGTTTCGGTTTGTGTACAAATGTAGGCAGGCAATAAGGTATGAGAGAACACTTTCTGTTTTGCCTCTGGGTTAATGCTCCTGCAGCGCTTTCGCTATTGCAGAAGTTCATAAGCGGCAGTACTACCATCAATACCAACCAATAGCAGCTGACTACGGGGCTAATGGTCGCTGCAACTGTAATTAATTTTCTTTATTTTTTTTTTTTGTTATTGGTTTGCTCTTGCTCTTGCTCAGAGATGACGAAGACTTTTGCTAAAATTACGTCAAAGAAACACACACTACAAAAACAATGTCTGCTCACAAATCCTACATCGGATAGTCAATGTTCTCCGCGCTATTTGCACATACGATTAGGTATACAACCAACAACGTCAACAGCTTAACGGCAACCTTCGGACTGTTACCCACTAGCGGGTCTAAAACTTTTGTAGAATCAGACAGCACATCAAGCTACCAGAAACTCAAATTTTCCCAAACAACTATGAACCTAACATTTTAGCGATAAAGTTGAAAATTAAATTTGACAGATTTTTGTATGATTAATATTGTGATCCTTATATGATTCTACTAATGTGCCCTCTTTAGAGCCGACACCTGTCTGCTCGGAAAATCCCCTTTTAACAGGTTGCAGGGCTTTCAACCCTGTTCAGCCTCTTTTATATACGAACTTTTCTCATGGACTGTTTTCACAAAAACTATGTATTAGGCTCAGAACTACTGGTGGCTCATTAATCTAAATGGTTATCATATGATTTGACCAGTACAATTGTATGGACTTAAAAGAGATTTTGACCTCTGAGTTTGTTTTGGTGTTTCTTCTCAGAGCAGTCAGCTAGGAAACGCCGGCCTCATCTAGTTTAAAATTACCAGAAAAGATTCACGTGTAATAGTGTTATTTAGTGATATTTATTTTGTAAGTAGGTTGCTACTTACAAAATAAATATCATTCATAATAATAGGAAGGTTTAGGGATAAATAAAGATAATCTGAATGTGACTTTTTACACGAAAAATAAACCATTGCTTAAACTAATGGTTCAATTTGATATAGTAATTTATTCTAATTGTTGTATTACATTGGTTTTTAGTTGCATTTTGTTTTTAAACTGAGTTTTTAAATAAAAAGGCTCATCAAGATTGTTTACCTTTAGTTAACTACCTAAACCTTTCTGATATAGTCGGAAGATCCTCTTTTGTCAGAAGGTTGCGGGACTTTCAAATTTGTTTAGCCTCTTCTATAAACGAAGCTGTCTCATGGATATTTAAAAAAATAATTGTATAAGACTCAGGAATTCCGCGTTGCTAACGAGTGGGGACTTCCCCAAACTGCAGGAATTTCAAGTTGATTATGCATTATGCGGGGAAAATTACTCATGGATATCTAATGACTCCCTCTTTTCCGATGCGAATTATTGTAGTCCTTCACTACGTCTGTCGGCCTGTCTGCTCGCGATAAACTCAAACTACTGCACCGGTTTTCATGCTGTTTTCACCAATGGATAGTGGTTTTCGAGGAAGGTTTAAGTATATTATTTGCTAAGCGAGCGAAGCCGCGGGCATCCGCTAGTAATCATATAAATACAGATACTGTAGTACTTTTTGATAGCAATAATTAAAAACTGCACGGCATTGTTTACGCCAACGAGAAAAAAAAATCATTACAAAAACATGAGAAAAAAATCTGAGTAAAACAATAACTTAGAAAATAACTGTTAAACCTTGTTTCATTTCTTAAAAAGAATTGGAGGGAACTTGTTGGGAAACTCGATTTTTTTTTGTTCCCAAATTGAGGAATTTAACTTGCACTATCGGAAACTTTGGTAAAGACTTGCCTCCACCTTGGAAAAGGATCCCCCACACACCGTGACATACAGGTAGGATTAGTATATTTCATTACAAGTGCGGAAAGGCTGTCATTGCAAAGAGTTCCGACAAATGTCTACCCGAGCCGAGGCGCAGCCGAAGGCGAGGGTTGACAGTCGGAACAAGTTGCACTGACGGTTCCGCAGGTGTACTGAACGACTATCTACACTAATATTATAAAGAGGAAAACTTTGTTTGTTTGTTTTTTTGTTTGTTTGTTTGTTTGATTGTAATGAATAGGCTCAAAAACTACTGGACCGATTTTAAAAATTCTTTCACCATTCGAAAGCTACATTATCCACGAGTAACATAGGCTATATTTTATTTTGGAAAAAAATAGGGTTCCGTAAAATATTTGGGTTTTTCGGACACAAGGTGTAAAAATCAACCAGAAAAGTAACTTATTTTGTGTACGCTGCCTAAACTATAGAAGATAGAACCATACATTGTTCTAATTAATTGTAGACCTTATAAATATCTACAAAAAAGTCCGCGACACACTATACCTATCTATGTCGAGTGAGGCACAACAACCATCTTTTTAATTTAAAAATCTTGTTTGTTTTTGGACTACATTTAAACGCGTTTATTTTACTCATGCTATTAATCTTTATCAAAATAAAGTATTTCATCACTAAGTACAGTTTATGTAGATAATATTTGGTCTTTTAATGATTAAAATCGGACGTTTGGTTTTGAAGTTATGGCGAAATTAAAATATTACGATTTCTGCTGCACGACCCGTTGCGAAGTGGACGTCACCAAGGCGGTGCGCGTGCGGGATTTAGATCTATGAGTAAGGTACCCGCGCGGCTCAGCCGCGAGGTCGGCTCCATAGATAAGTATAAGTACGTCGGCTCCCTACGCAGCGGTCGTGCGCGAAGTCTAATAATTTTCGTGCGATTTTCTTTAGATTTCGTTCTTAAAACTACACCTACGCAAAAGTTCTGCTCAGAGCCAAACAACAGTTCTTTTCAGGGCTAAGCAACAGTTCTTTCCAGGGCTAACCAACAGTTCTTTTCAGGGCTAACCAACAGTTCTTTTCAGGGCTACACAACAGTTCTTTTCAGAGCTAGAAGATTACACGCTATTAACATTTTCTTAAACATTTGAAAATGCCTAAAGAGAGCCATGTCTCAACTTACTAAACATAGTTCTCAAGCACGGGCAGCAAGAAAACGCCGTATGGGAGAATCTTCACCTGAACGTTCACAACGCCTTGCTGAACAAAATCAGAGAAACTCTCAGGTACGCGCACGAGAGTCGAGTGTCGAACGTTCGCAACGCCTTGCACAACAAAATCTGAGAACCTCTGAGTTATAATATTATAAAGCAGAAGAGTTTGTTTGTTTGTTTGGTTGAGCACGCTAATCTCAGGAACTTTCAGTGTTAGATAGCCCATTTATCGAGGAAAGCTATAGGCTATATCATTAAGCTAAGTCAAAAAGGAGCGCAGAATTAATGGAAAATGTGACGCAGACGAAGTTGCGTGGGTCAGCTAGTTTTTAATACAGTTGCGAAAAAATGAAGCAATTTAATAAAATAATAAAAACACAACAAACAACTAAACTCGCAAAGAAAATTTCTGGAAAATGGCGCCAACCGTAGAATATAAGCAGTTTTTTTTTCTTCACCCGTTTTGGTAGGCAAAGGGAACTAACTATCCATACAGCTTAGTCTTCAGTAGATTTTTTTTATTGATATCAAATGAAAATTAAATTTAATGAGGTGAAATGAAATGAAACCTAACCTAACTCATCCAATTAAATCATTAAATCTGATATTGAAATAAATTTGTAGCTTCAGAAATATACGTATTTGTATGAATCACAAAAACTCTTTAGTATAAACTTCATGGTTGGTTTTTCTTTTTAATAGACATCATTTTGACAGTTGGGAAAGAGAACGCACGAGTTCGGGAAAGGTAAAAAAAAGCACTAGTATGTAATAGCCCACATCCCGAACGCTATACGTCCCTGCAATACACCACTTTTTGAGCAACTGTATTAAAAATACACTTACAGGAAATATCTGTCCATGTTTATCGACGACCTTGGCGATGAGTTCGATGTTCCGCTCGGAGGACTTGCCTCCCCCCTTGGAGAAGGATCCCCCGCACACGGTGACGTACAGGTCGTTACGAGCGTCGCCCGGGAGGATCACCTCCGGGAAGCCCATCTTGCGAGCCACCGCTGTGTTGCCCACTACGATGTGAGGGTTCTCTTCGCGTATCTGTGCATAAAATAAAGTTATCTAAAATATACAGTGTGTCTTTGTAACGTGCACATATGAAATTCAGGGAAACTATGTTAATTTCAGCGATGGAAAAGGTATTGTTTTGAAAACTATTCTTAAATATTTTAATGGAGAATAAAAACTACCCTTAATGTTTACAATCATCGTAAAATATCTCAAAAAGACGCCCATTACCAACCTTTCGCATCATGATTCAAATATATGTCAAATAAATTCAATTTTTAGCAACATGTATTCGCAAATTAGCATCATATTATTATATTACAAATGTTGTGCAACTTTTTTTCCCATGAATATGAAGTAGAAATTTATGATTTCGTTGTAGCAATAACATCAGGTAAAGTCTTGAGAGACCATCGTCTGCCTAGCCATTTCCCAACTATATTCGGGGGTCTTCCAGTAAAACCGGATTCATCTGAATACCAGTATTTAATATGAAGCGTCGTGCCTCTGACCACGTAAGTGGATAACACGTTAAGAACACAACAATACCTGTTTCAGATCGCCCTCAACAAGTCTCACAGACACCCACAACCCCTGCGAGTGCTTAGCGTCCTTGATATCACGGTTGGCGATCACTTTCTTCAACAAACAGTCCAAGTTCTCCTTCTCATATCTGTAATGAGTTTCATATCTGGAATGTGACTAGGTATCATGATTTGTACTAATATTTTGGTTGAAACCTTGTAGGCAAAAAGCTCGCAGCTGAGCCTTGGCGTAAACGCAAGTATATACAGTATGTCTACGACATATATGCAATAATTGAAACCACAAGTAACACTTGTCCACAGAAGTATAAATAAATTGTTATAAATTAAAAAAAACGTAAATGAAAAAAATTTTTCAAACAAAATAAATATGAAAATAAATTTAGTAAAAGTAAATCACCCTATTTAGAAAACGTACCTTGACCTCGACTGACCTCGAGAAGTGCGGCAACAATGCTCGCGCGGCGGCGTTTTGATTTATCTTTGGCAATGCGATGAAATTCACTATGGTTATTTTTCACCCGTTCTTTTTTACTTCGTGATAAGTTGATTACTGAACTAATCTAAATAAATTCTGTCATAGCACAAGATGGATTAAAACTTAAATTTTCTCATGTTCAAAATGTCGACCACGTTTTTGAATGCACAAGTGACATCGCCGAACAATGTTGTCCCGAACCTTGCCCAACAAATTTCGACCAGGATCCGAGTGTTTATTTCACCGTAAAAAACAAGTACAAATAAAATTAAAAACACAATTTACACACACTAAGGTCAAGTACCTACTCAGTGTCTATTTCACTGTAAGAAAATAATTAAACTAATACATACAAGTAAATAACAAAAATCACGTAAAACAATGCGTGTACTTAAGTACCTATCAAATCTTTGCGAAATGCACACACGCTATCCCGGAAGACTCGCGGTGAACTGACAAAACTTACATCCATACTGGCAAAAAATAAAAGTCATAGGTAAATAGGGTAAACAATGTAATAATTATCTTTTATCGATACTTTCTACAATTACTTATCTAATAAAGACTTAATACGCAATCAAGGCATTACAATACTAGTACTATTTTTAATAACCGTATTTAACAGTGAAGTGATACCTAGTTAAATTTATTGGACTTTTAAAATAAATTTTAATTTTTGTACGTTTCGACTTACGAAACTACCGTAGGTACTACCTAGATAGTGAGTAATGTAGAAAACGGGTGAGTACGTTTTTTTAATAGGATGTTTCTTCCTAAAATGTAAACATTAATACATTATTTTTTATCTCTAAATCCTCTCAATTATAATTTTTAATCAGAATAGGTAGGTAGGTACATAGTGGTGCTATAATAATTCTAAACTAACCGTGTCCTTTAAAATTAGAACATCTTTTTTGCTAACCGATCATTATTCTCTTCAAAAGACAATGAGAGAAAGCTGATAATATTGTCGATAACTGTGTCCAACCCTACGCGTCGAGCGCGCGCGCAACCCGCTCCCCGCGCCCCTCCTCGCCAAAAGCCGAAGGCCTTTGAAAAAGCCGACACACGCGTGCCGCGTCCTTCTGTACTAAGCCGACAAACGAACCGCACCGCGCCAGCGTGGCAACGTTGCTTTTCAATGTTCAAGGATTCAAGTTCATTGTACTATTAACCTACTGTTGCAATTCTACAGAGTGTTCAAATTTGCTTTAAATTAAAACTCGACTTTTTGACAAAACTACTGGACCGATTTCGTTACTTTTTTGTATAGCGTTATCATATACACGACACACACACACATTACACACACATTTCACATTTCGTTTTTTGTATACGTTCCATAACTAGTATGTGGTTTCAAGGATTGCATATATGTCGTAGACATACGGTATATAAAAAGGCAAATCTGACTAGTGAGTCAGATTTGCCTTTTTATAAATATACTTGCGTACAGATACATTTCTTCAGTGCACTACAGAGCGGTTTTTTATCTACGTGTCTTAAATTTACCACAATTAATAAAAAACGATTGGCGGCGCTAGTGGACGGAATACACACTCTTAAATTTCCGATTCGTTCGGAACCGGTAGCATGCGAGTCCGACTCGCATTTGGCCCGGACGTAATAGAAGACAAAATATATTATGTCCAATATTATTTTGGTCCCCACTGAAGAACTAGACAGATTTTATAGGAATCTACCCTGTTCCACTGTGAATCCACAGTGGAACAGGGTAGATTCCGGCGTTAAGTCAAAACTGCAGCTCAACGATTACATTACGGCATGGCTATAGGCCAAAGTAGCTAATAGATGCAAAACAGCAAGTGCGCATGCGACGCTCAAAGGCCCTTTCCAATGAAAAAGGTCACCAAGCCAAGCAAGTAACATTTAGCGCTTCTGCCTCAGGATTTCCTGAAGAATACCGAGCGCGCTCGAAGTAAAATTAGGCAGAATCATTATGTATCAGTGAAATCATTACTTACGCATAGAAAGGCACTTGTATATGTTTGTCGGGACAGTCGGCTGTGACGTAGCGTTTGATGTCGGCGCACGCGACGCCGAAGGGGCGCCGCATCGCTCGGCCCGACGGTGCCACCGGAGGACTCTGCGCTACTGAGCTGCGTCTGTCGAGTTATTGATTCTTGTGACTAATTTTTTCTCAAACATTATTGGAAATGTGAGCATTATTTGTACAACCTTCTTCGAGATTAATCGAAATTGCTGTGCTGGCCAAATACATGCGAGCAGCGGTCGGCAAAAAAATGTATGAAATTCCAAATCCGTCGTGTTTAGCGGCCAAATAAATTACATAGTACCTAAACTCATATCTGAAGAGTAATTTAAAAATGGAACGATCTTTTACTCCGAAACATGTCAACCGAGGAGGTAACTTATCAACGGTTTTATTTAAATTTCGAACGGGCTTGCAAACACCCTAGCCTTGCCTAGGCTACGCCTCGGCCCACATTTACAAGTTCGGCCATCAATGCCTCTTTTGCTGGCCGCTGCAGTACTGCACTATATTCGGGAGGAGCTCGGATAAAATAATAATAGAGTTACTGGCCCGTTGGTTTTGTATCGGTTGAATTTCAATTCAATTTCCAACTGCGTAATTTAAAGCCGTTCCATTATCAGACCACAAGACGTTTCGGGAACACATTCATTACATTCGTACAGCTAAGGAGAAAAAAAAATCCCTGTCAGTGTCAGGGTCTGTTTCCTGATAGCTACAACCTGGAAGTCTTCAAGGAGAATAGGTTACTTTTAGGCAATCCACCACATAATCGCTTACCAACAGGTGAGACAGTGTCAAACGTGTGCCATTTTCAAAGTTAAGTAGTATTTATGAATTTGACTAACAGACAGCCCAAACATTTTTATAATCTAGAAATCTCTTTGTCTTGTATAGCCAGCCTGTTCTCACGAGATTGCGGCAAAATAATCATCGCATGGTGAAATTATGAAATAAATATTTTTTTATAGAAACTTACCTATTATCAATATTTTGGACGTCCATTGACCCTATCCGGTATATGTTAGACACCAAGTATATTTTTTCACTCTTTATTATATCGCTCCCGAAATCCTGAAATAGAAATAAGAATTTAAGTACAAGTAGATTTTAAGATCCGGCTCGAAGGACCAAAATGTTAGGGGAGTAGAGTTATCGTAGGAAGGCGACTAATTTTTAAACGTGCTTTATCGAGTCATGATTGGTTGAATGAGTTTTCACCAGCCAATCGCACTACTTGACTTGCGAAGGATTTGTAACAGGTCAAAGATTTTTTTCAGAATCCATGGGTTAGAATGCTAGATCATGATAAGTTTTGTATTGAATCACAAATCTCCTTGTAACATTCATTGATTGAGTTTACGCAGTATAAAATAGAGGTAATAGGTTTTGTTGAAATGAATCCCTACGAATCGGACAAAACTAGTTTTTAAAGTTATACTTACAGTAAACACAACTAGCGCAGAACTAATATGGTTGGTAGGCCACCGAAGCAGCAAATGTTCGGTGAGTTTAGCTCCTGAAGCGTCGTGCAGCGCTAGTGCGAGTTCGGCGGGCTCGTTCATTCGGCACACGAAGTTGTGCACCCGAACTGCGATCGTGTATGTTCGGGCGCCCGGGGGAGTGGCTGGTGGGGGGGTTGCTGGTGTTGTTTCCTGAAATAAGTTAACGAATTTTAAGTTTTATTATCCATAAAATATTAGTTCTACTCTACAAATAGACTTATGAAATTATAGCATCAAGTATTTAGCAAAGCCACATCTTCCTATTCAGCGGCAAATTAGTGACATTAGACCAAAAACCAACAGAATATAATACAGAAACTTACCATATTCTTATCAATCCGAGTATTGGCTTCATCGTGTAACGCGTTTAGTTTGTACGTGGACACTTTCAACGGGTCAACCAGTTGGCCGTTCGCTGTTCTTACAGCCAACTCCATGCCTAGAGTTCTGTGAACAATGTATAAGAATGTAGTATGATGATATATTTGTTGTAACTTTCAAGGAGTAAGACATTAGGAGAGCTCGGATATGTACTCTGTGAAAGTAATTGGTAGTAAAGCGCAACTTTTCTTTCTTTTATTTCTGGACCGATTCTGTTGAAATTTAGTACACGTATGGACTTCAGTGATGCAAACACGGACGCGTTACGTAAATTATTAAATTTTTAGTATGGGAGGCACATATGGGGAACAAACAAGAAATTTCCAAAAAATTTATATAATATCGTGTGACATATCAAATGAAAGAGCTTACTGGGAGGATTTTAATTGTATTTTTTTCATAATTTTAAAATAATGGCTTTGAATATATAGACCAAAAATTACCATTCTCATATCCGAACAATACTGAGCCCAAAATTTTGAAAAAAAAGTGGAGATAATAGATCTTTACCTAAAGATAACAGGAAAACCTATATGCAGTCTATAGTGTTAAAATAATAAAAGAATGAATTTCGTTGCGAACCCTTTGCACGCGAGTCCGATGAGCTGGTACCTAGAGATTATAAAAGAAATATAAATACCTGTTTCCTTTATCGATGGTGAAAACCGCAGTCCTAGCGACTCTGCGCAATTGGTCCTGAGGTAACGCGCCAGACGCGGCTTGAGCTCGCAACTCTAGTAGCGCTCGCATGCTCACCTCCATGAACTTGAGCCGTTCATCGTTATTCTAGAGAAACAGGACAAACAATCAGATAAATGAATTTATTTTGAAAATTTAAATGCTAAGAGCTATTGAAAACATCTCTGCTCAAAGACGTCCGTTGCTGAAAAATTGGACACAAGCCCATCTCGAGGCTCGCCATATCAACTGGTCCATCGCGCATCCAGTGAATGCCCACGGCCTTCACCAGGTCCACCTAGTGTATGTGAAGATTTCTAGAAAGCCCTTTTTTAACTGACTTCCAAAAGGATTAACAATTCGTTGGGTTTTCTTTATTAAATGTTCACCGATTACTCGAAGATGCCTGGCCCGATTTCAAAAATTCTTTTTTCGTTTGATAAGGTAGTCTTCCCAGGTGGTCCCATAATCACCAGGTCAGGATCTGGTGATGGGACTCTGGTGAAATAGAGAAAAGTATTCAAATTTTATATGCACTCTTAAAAAAACTTTAAGTGATTTGGATAGTTTTAGGAACAGTATTTTCTCGGAGTCCCATTTCAATTTGGTGCAGGTCTGAGGAATAACTTCGAAGATTTTTTTTTTACAAAAAACAAAAAAAATAACTTTAATTTCGGAAGTCGGTGTCAAAATACGAAGAAACTAACAAAAACACCGACTTCCGAAATTAAAGTTATTTTTTACTTTGTAGTGTTTTTTTTTTGGAAGTCGGTTGTATTTTTTTGTAAAAAGTTTTTTATTTTTCACTTTTTAGTGGTGCCCCACACCTAACAACACCACTGCAAAATCGCAGAAAAGCAAAATACGCAGTTTCGATTATCAAAGAATCATCTAAATAGTCAAATTCCAGCTATTTCGATTTAAAATCCAAAGTTCGTAACCGATTTTGATATGATTTAAATGGGACCAATCTGCAAGTATATCCTTTCAGATAAAACAAAAATTTTTCAAATCGGTTCATAATTGTCGGAGTTATGAGGTAACAAACATAAAAAAAAAAACATACAACCGAATTGATAACCTCCTCCTTTTAGGGAAGTCGGTTAAAAACGGGGAAACTCATGGACCAAATCTCAACGCAAAGGCAACGGAACTCCTCAATAAATGATAGCAAATTGATCAGGATTGCTGAAATCGCATGTCCGTCTATTGTTTACACCAGTTCATAACATAACATCACGCCGGTACGCTGTGAAGAGGTACCCACTTGTGAATGACAATGTACTTGCGGAGAATCACCACTAAAAGTGAAAAATAAAAGCCTTTTTTACAAAAATATACAACCTACTTCAAAAAATGATTATAATTTATTATTGACATGATACAAGACACTACATTATGAGAGTACTAATTATCGCATGCAACAGTTACCACGAGAGCTACCACAAAATATTAAAAAAAAATCTGCTCTTGCATTTATTTTCATCGAGTAATGTACCGTAAAACAGACCATTATTATTCTATGATCTTATATTTTTCCTGGACAAAGGATCTGTAATACAAATGACTAGCGCTTAACAATTCGCAAAGCACACCTGCATACCTTTTCCCCGGCTCGTCACAGATTAATTTATTGAAAGAGCGTGCAAATGAATATTCAAGCATTATTAGCCGAATAATTATGCAATGATGGCACTCATGTTTATGTAATTAAATGATAAATAGCGACAAGTAGGTACTAAGAAATTGTTACATGTTACGATATTTTGTAGGCATGTGGTTTATAGAGCGTTCTCTGAAAGAAAGTTATTGGCTTCCATTAATAAGGAAAATGAAAATGGTTCTGTACAATGTACATTATACCTACGTCTATGGGGATGGCGTGAATTTTTACATGTATGACAATGATTCACGCTTGCCTAGACCTATCAAGTCGAGGCTTGAAGACTCGCATAGTAACACTATTGGCATTTCTTGTCCAATCTTCTCCTTAGCTATCTACGTTTGGCTTTCGGCAAGAAGTTTCAAATTTCCTACTTTTTATTTTATTTGTGGTTTGCTCTTGACTCTAGTCTTGGTCAGTGTTAAATACCGGGATGGTATTGGGAAGGTTGACCTGATTGTACACTAGCGAGAATTGAAATAAAACCACTGTGCACTGATCTGTTACGATAGCTGATTTATTGAAAATCAAAACTTTGCTTATATACTAATCACGGTAACGAAACCATACCGACTTCTAACTCGACGTCAACGCCATCTATCGAGCAAGCCGGAAGCTTTACAAATAATTGATTCTTGAACATACCGCCCACCAAGGACGTTACTGACGGAATGTCCTTTTAAAATGAAATAAGGTGGCACGTTACGAAATCTAGTTGCACTTAATTTTGTACTATGTACATTACAAAAATATGTATAACACTATATTACACTAAGCTTGTAATAGCTAACAAGAATATTAAAATAACTTAAGAGCTAAATTTATTGTTCTAGGTTATACATATAAGGTGTACTTCAAGCCCATTTATACAATGGTAAACAATTTAAAGAGAACTTAAAAATGTGTATAAAATGATTTTGCACAGTTGATATAACATTAAAAGAGAAAAATGTTGTATAAGTTGATTCTAACAAGGTAAAAGTGTAAATAAGTTGTAAAATAATGGTTAAATAAAATATGTAAACAATAACACAATACTCTTTCTTATTCGACTACCGGTAAAATACATATTTTGGATGTTGGCCTTTTGATTGTTGAAGATTTGGTGCGTAACGTGACGACACGAGTGATGTTATCATCCCCAGGATGTTTTTGTATTATTCTACCCATCAACCAACGACTTGGCGGCAAGTCGTCTTCCTTGACTAACACAATGTCTCCAATTTTTGGCTCAGCAACTTGGGAAGACCATTTGTAGCGATTCGTCAAAGTAACGAGATATTCATGAGACCAACGTCTCCAAAACGACTGAAGCATTCGTTGAATGAATTGCCAGCGTGATAGATAATTAATATTAGAATATTCGTACTTGTTATCTGGTACATTTACTAAGGGCTCTCCGATTAGAAAATGTCCAGGCGTTAATGGTAACGGTTCACCAGGATCATCAACCTTAATCGTGCTCATAGGTCGCGAGTTCAAGCACGCTTCTACCTGACTGAGGAGTGTCGTCAGTTCTTCGAAGGTGAGAGTTGCTTCACCGATTACTCGTTTCAAATGATACTTTGTGGATTTCACTCCTGCCTCCCAAAGTCCGCCAAAGTTGGGACTGTGAGGAGGAATGAAGTGCCACTCCGTACCATTCGCTTCGAGATGTTCAGCTATGGATGGCTGGATAGCTGTCAACTGCTGCAACTCCCTGGCGGCACCTACAAACGTGGTGCCATTGTCACTCCACAGTTTGGCACAGTGACCTCGTCTCGAGACAAAACGTCGAAACGCCGCTAAAAAGGTTGGAGTGCTCATATCACTCACTGCTTCTAAATGCAGTGCTCGAGTGGCCATGCATACAAACAAGCATATATACCCTTTGTATGAACGGTGGCCACGACCCTTTGTTGTCCTCACATTAATTGGACCAGCATAATCAAGCCCACTATGTAAAAATGGTCGAGCTGGGGTGCACCGAACAGATGGTAGTGAACCCATTAGTTGTTTTTTAGTACTGGCTCTTTGCCTGGCGCATGTCACACACTTGATGACATGGTGTTTGACCGCATTTCTGAGCCCTATAATCCAGTAGGCTGTCCTCAAGTAATTTATCATAAGCTGAGGACCCCCGTGAAGGGTTTTATAGTGTGCGTCAGCTATGATTAGCCGAGTTAGATGGCTGGAGTGAGGCAGGATTATCGGATGTTTCATTTGTTCGCTTAGCTCTGATTTCTCCAGTCTACCTCTAACCCTCATAATGTCCTTATCATCGAGGTAGGGACAGAGTGACCTTAATGGCGTGGTCTTTGATTGAATACATCCCTTGTTCTTCAGTTCCTTATATTCAGTTGTAAATAGTTCTTCCTGTGTTTTCCTAATACAACATTCGAGTGCAGCGTCTAATTCTGTTTTTTGTAAATACCCTTTCCTGTATATTTTGTTCTCATTTAAAAATCTTCTGCAGTATGCAACAATCCTAACCAATCTTCGTAACTGAGAAAATTTATCGAAAATGGCACAGTTTGGTATGACCGCTACATGTGCCTTTGCTGACTCTTCTAAATCTGTACTGCAATGATTATTTGATCTATCGTAAATTACGTTTTGCTTTTTAAGAAACGATGGTCCAGAAAACCATAAATCATTGTCTATCAGTGAACTGGGAAGTATCCCTCTAGAGGCGCAGTCTGCAGGATTATCTTTAGTGGGGACGTGAAACCATTGCGACGCTTTCATTGAGGTCAATATTTCAGACGTCCTATTGGCCACAAACGTCTTCCATTTACTTGTGTGGCTATTGATCCAGGCCAACACCACAGTGGAATCTGTCCACGCCTTGACCTTGTCTTGAGAAATATTCAAGACTGCAGATGTTTGAGACAGTATCTGTGACAACAATACTGCTCCGCAGAGCTCTAACCGCGGAATACTTATCTGCTTCACTGGTGCAACCCTGGTCTTAGCAACTAGCAACGACACTTGAACACTGCCATCTGCGTCTACACTCCTCAAGTAAATCGCAGCTGAGAATGCAGTCTTAGATGCGTCACTAAAGCCGTGTAATTCCAGATAGTCATTCGACTTGGTGCGAAGCCAACGAGGGATCCGAACCTTGGTGAGCAGTAACAATTCCTCCTGATATGATCTCCATTCATTTTTTAAGTCGGTGGTTAGCTCCTCATCCCAACCAACACCTGCAAGCCACAATTTCTGGATGAAAACTTTTGCTAAAATCACACTAGGGGCTAACCAACCTAATGGATCAAAAAGTCGAGCTATCACAGAAATAATGGACCTTTTAGTTTCAGGTGCGGTTGACGGCGGCGGGAGTTTCACCGTGTACTGGAAGGTGTCTGCGTTTCGGTTCCAGGTAAGTCCTAGAATTTTTATAGTACTATCTAACTTTATTTCTACTTCCTTTTCTTTGTGTTCTAGTTTCCTTGATTTGCTGTACTCTGGAGCTTGATTTATGCTCTGTCTGATTTTGTCCTTTTTTGTGTTGTCCTTGTTTATGTTGTCCTTTGTCTTGATTTGTTCTATTTCCTTTATCCTGTCTACTATTTCTTGGTTGTTACTATTCCATTTTTGGAGCTCGAATCCACCCTTTCCTAATAATCCTGTCATTTGCTTGTAGATTTCTAGGCCTGCTTCTACATTATTACAACCGGTCATCAAATCGTCCATGTAAAAACAGTTTAGTACCATGTCGGCAGCAATTTTGTAGTTTTTACCTTCATCGTAGGTGACTTGATGTAGAGTTCTAACTGCCTGGTGTGGTGCCGATGCCGTACCAAAGGTAACCGTCACTAGCTCGTAATCCTTGATTTCGGTTTCAGGACTGTCTCGCCATAATATGCGCTGAAACATTGCGTCTTCTTCCGAAATCCGGACCTGGCGGTACATTTTGATAATGTCTGCTACCAGTGCTATGGGATGAAGTCTCCATCTTAACACTGTGTGTCTTAAATCAGACTGCAATGTAGGTCCCACCATCAACGTGTCATTAAGTGAGACGCCATTGTCGTTCTTCTCAGACGCGTTGAAGACAACACGTACCTTCGAGGTAATTTTGTCTTCTCGGATTACCGCATGGTGAGGTAAGTATACCGCAACTTCTTTGTTCTTATCATTCTTCTCTACCTGCCGCATGTGTCCTAATAGTAAATATTCATCTATCACCTGCTTGTACTTTTTCTTTAGATCTGTATTTCTTTCTAGCCTTTTTTCTAAAGACTTAAATCTTTTTTCAGCGATAGCACGAGAGCCTCCACCTTTACAAGAAGGATTTTCACTGCGAAAAGGTAGTCTGACTACGTACCTCCCACTGTTATCCCGTACTGTAGTTTTAGTATAAAACTCTTCACACTTCCTTTCTTCAGGGGTAAGTATTTTTTTTGAAATAGTTTGCTCTTCAATTTCCCAAAATTTTCGCAATAGTTCGTCTTCATTAACTTGTGCATGCAACACCTTAAATTTAGGTAAACCTAGAGACTTGTCTTTACTAACTGCACCGGACAGGATCCACCCAAGGGTAGTGCTCTGAGCTATCAGAGTGCCTGACGGACTCTTAACCATGCCTGCCTCGATAATGCAGCTGTAAGCATCAGCGCCCAGTAAAACGTCTATTTTACTGGGAGTGTTGAACTTTGGATCTGCGAGCTGCAGCGCGTTAACCTTTAGCCAATTTAAGTTAATGTCGACGTTACACTCAGGTAAGTACGATGTTATTTTATTTAGTACGTAAGCATTCACTTTAAGATTAAATTTTGAATCTAACCGAGATTGGATATTCAAATATACCATGTACGTTGCCATGGTTGGACTATTACCACCAAGGCCTGAAATAGTTCCTTGAATAGGGATTTTTTTCAGGTTGAGTAGCTGAACTACGGCCTCTGTTACAAAACATGCTTGCGAACCCTGATCAATCAAGGCTCGGACAGTCTGAAATTCACCGGAGCGTGACTCGGCTTTTACTAGCGCTGTGGCTAATAAAACCTGTCTGGGCTCGGGAATATTACCTGTCGACAGGCAAGAAACAATCGGATTAGTATTAGCTGAGCTAACACTGTCGACAGTCGATGATGTCGTAGGTTGGTCCCTTTTGTCCGACTCCTGACCTAAATGCAACAACGAATGATGGCGTTTTTTACAAATCTTACATGTGGTAGGCTTTTTGCATTCAGAAACAACGTGATTGCTGCCTAAACAGTTGAAGCAAATTTTATGTTTTGCTACAAAATCACGTCTGACTTCAACTGACTGCTTTGAGAATTTCTTGCAGAAACAAAGTTTGTGTCCTTCTGTACAGAATTCGCATTGCATTGATGAACTCGTGGCCAACATTGCCTTTGGATTATGAGCAGATGAACCTTTATTGTTGTTGCCCTGGTGAACTGGTGCCCTTTTCGGTTCTATACACTCTAACGCACGAAACCGATTTTCTATAAAGGTTTTAAATTGGTTAAAAGTTGGTAAGTCATTGTTGGAGTCATTGTTGCAAATACTAATTTCCCATTGTTTACGCGTTTCGTTGTCCAATTTAAATGAAACAATGTGTATTATAATGACATCCCATGTCTCTCCAAATTATTCAACGCATTAAGACAATCGCATGTGGTATCAAGCAACTCTTTCAAAGCTGTAGCTGATTCCATCTGCATACGTTTTTGACCGAACAACCTCCTAAGAATACAGTTTGTTAAGTATTTTTTATTGCTATAACGCTTCTGTAACTGAGTCCAGCACTGAATATAGTTTGCATCAGTTATAGGAGTATGACGTATTAGTTGCTCTGCTTCGCCAGTAAGGTGGCCTTTTAAATAATGGAGCCTTTGCACATTATCTAAAGTATCATTTTTGTGTACTAATGAAGTGAAAAGATCATGGAATGTTGTCCATTCATCATATTTTCCTGAGAATGTTGGAATGGATATTTTGGGCAACTTTATAAACGAACAACTTGATTTATTATTACCAGTTGAAATATTATCGCTTGGGCTTTCAGAAACGTTAGTTGACCGAATTTTGTTAAGAGCTGTTTTCATTGAACTTTTATACATAATATAAGTGTCCTCTGTTGCATCATAAATATCAACTACTTTCTTCGGTATATCTTCTGAATTATAACTTTCATATAATTTAGTGTTATTTTCTTTGAACAATGCCCAATCCTTTTCCAATAATTCTTGCCTTGTTTCTATGTATTCTAGCGTTAATCTATCTTTACCACATTTCTTAAAATTTATCAAACCCTTTGAGATAACATTCTGTTGATCTTTCAAAACGTTAATTAATCCCTCCATTTTTATCATTGATTAAATTTTATAACTCAATAAAATGTAGAAGTTGATGAAATCAATGTAATTACAAAATTAATCACAACTCTCAACAAATAACTTAAAATTTTACAAGTGTTTTAGAACCACACACAATCTGGTGAAAATCGGGCATAGGTTCCCCGTTCCCCCGTTTTCTATAAAATATTCTAAGTCCTAATTCTAACATGCACACAAATTAATAATTTTACGAAGTTTTCTAAGTCTAAAAAATGTTCAAATTTTACAAGTCCAAGATTGATTGCGAAATATTTTTCTAAGTCCAAACTTCTTAACTAACTAATTCTTCAAGTTTAACTTCTCGTTGGAATAGAGTTCAAAATCGTTTGACTCGATCTGTTTGTCCAATTGTGGACTAGATAAAAAAAATTGTACTCACAAAATTGCACTTCACACAAACACTGTTTCCAACCTGCAAGAGGCGCCCTCTGTGGGCGCTTTCGGAATTGCGTGTGACGTCACCTATGACGTCGCGTGATGGCTGCGCCTGCGTCACCTTGCTGTCTTCCAGTGGAGTGTTGATCTGAGAGTGGCGCCCTCTGTGGCCACTATTTGAACTAGTCCGCCGCTGCTGCCTGAGCTCACCGCCAATGCTGGGTGAAGCTGTTGCCGTTGCCGCTAGTGCGGATGGGCCGTGTACCTTACTGCAGCGATCCACTGCAGCACACGGGCGAGCCGACGAAGGCTCGACTTTTTCAATTTTTCAAAAACTGTCCAAACGATCCGGCTCGAAGGACCAATGTTAAATACCGGGATGGTATTGGGAAGGTTGACCTGATTGTACACTAGCGAGAATTGAAATAAAACCACTGTGCACTGATCTGTTACGATAGCTGATTTATTGAAAATCAAAACTTTGCTTATATACTAATCACGGTAACGAAACCATACCGACTTCTAACTCGACGTCAACGCCATCTATCGAGCAAGCCGGAAGCTTTACAAATAATTGATTCTTGAACAGTCAGAGATGACAGAGACAAAGTCTACGATGGAGCGATCTTACCCAGAAGGAGCCTGTTCACTCTAACTCTAGAAGAGATTAGGGTTGTAAGCGTTTGCAAACACAGAACGCTACTACTTGACAGTTTAAAAGTGTTTGTTAAATGGATTACAGAATCTAGACAGATGCAGGTCGTGTCAGAGGCAACAAGGCTCCCACTCAGCATGATGCTGTGACGTGGATAGAAACACATTTTTTGCGTTGATTTTCGCTGATTTTCATTGGTCACAGTAAGAAAACCAAGTCTAAAACATACTTGTATAAATAGTGATCCCATTCCCAATCTAGAGATCGATCCTATACCAAACCGATCTTGAAAGGACGTAGTAGAAGAAGCACTTGATGACCGTGGATCGAGATTGCGAGGCCGTTTAACGAGGTACACAGTAACCGATTTGGTGCAAGAAAATATTGTTTATCTTATAATCAAACTTATACCTATCTATAGATTGAGCATTGATGAGGTTGGCACAGAAACGTTGGAAAAGAAAAGAGAGGCCTATGCTCAGCAGTGGGCAAAGTCGGGCTGTGGATGATGATGGTGATGATGATGGTGATGACGATGATGATGATGATGATAGGCCATTGAACTTTATTTGTAATTCCCTACTTACGATGAACAGTTGCTTGCAATGCGTCAGCCATTCTCGTAATGTGACAGCGATATCGTGTACCACACCGTTGCCCCCAGCGGACGCGACCACTGTGCCACCGCATCTGAAAGACACACACAATTTTATTTGAGAGTTTACATAAAATAACATCACTAAGTAAGGGCGGCGGCAGCCCGCAGATGTGTGCGAGCGTATCTGTCAATGTGGCATTGCTTGGGACTGGTCGATATTCAGCAGTGAACGTCATTTGTCTAATAAATATTTTATTTGCTCTTGGACATGTGTTTTTATTCCGTCAATGAATTTTTAAATCATAGGTACATTTCGGAAAGATTTTATTCATGACTAGCTGACCCGCGCTACTTCGTCTGCGTCACATTTTCCATTATTGCTCCGCTCCTGTTTGTCTTAGCGTGATAAATATACAGGGAAATTGAAAAAATACCCGAAACCTCTTAGGCAGTGAAAGTACACATGATTATAAGCAACTTTTGTTTTGGTAAAACTCCGAAATCTCGAAAAAAATATCAGCTGTTTCATACATTTTCATTGGCTAAATACTGCATTTTGTATGAAACAGCTGATATTTTTTTCGAGATTTTTTTTTATTATAAGTTATGAACTGATTACGATGAAACAAAAAACTTAGTATTACTACAATTTACGCACAGTTTATTGTTAAGCATAAAAGTTACGTGAAGTAATGAGACTAAGTGCACATAACCCTAATTTTACTTCTGGAAAACTTTAAATTCAAATATCTTTTGATAGACTGAACCGATTGCAATGAAACAAAAACTAAATGTTACTTCAAGTTACGCTCAATCCTTCTGTACAAAAGTTATCTACATTGCTTTCGCACATTTTACGTGATGCCCGAACAAATAAACAGACAATCAGACAAACAGACAAAAATTTGAAAAATGCTGGAAATGGGTTCTATTGGTTGTTCTTTAACAGCCTAGCTATTTTATTTGGATTTTTTTTTCATGTACAAAAACCACTTTTCTACAGTTTTATTATATGTATATAGATATTAGTACTTTGACATTATTATGAATTCTTTGACTGTGTAATTTTTTTTTTTTGTCATAATCATTATTATTTTATTTGCATTATTTAATATTTTTACACCAGCAATGGTAGTATGTGTGAAACGATATTTACGAGACATACTGAGAAATAAATAAAAAAAAGAATGATGCGCATGACGCCTGTAACTACTGAATATTGAGGCCAGTTTCGCCAGTTTTGGAAGGTCACTTGTACGAGTAACAAGGGCCAAGTGTATTGCCTATGAGTTTCCCATATCACTTTCCTCGACCTGAGAGCCAAAGTCAAAACCGTATGAAAATCCGTTCGGTATATGTACATAGATTTCGAGTTTATCCCTCTCAGACAGACAGACGCCCCAGCAGTACTGATATGTACAATACGATTCAAATAAGAATAGGATTGCGTAAGTGCCATATTGTGAAGTCATAGCTGTCAATTCAAACCAGCTAGGTTAGGTTAGTTATATAAATATTGAGTGAAAAAAGTGTTTTGCTATGGTTTGAAATAACTAATAATGATTTGAAATAATTAAATATTATATTTAGCTAATTTACTACTATTGAATGTTTTTATTTTAATTTGATTTAAGACTTATTTAAACAAAGGAAAGTAAGCCGATATTGACATACAACTAATAGTTTTATTTGCAAACCGTACTTTTCAAGATACATTTGAGATTTGACAGATAGAGGTCATTGATGTTCCTATTCTTATTTGAATCACATTGTAGTGAATTGTAGTCAAAAGATGATATTTCGTCTCACACAATAAATGTTTTTGAACAAACACCAAATCTACTAACATTTTAAGTAAAGCGATACCCAAACTTAGCTACAAACGCTAAAATACAGAATTATATAACGCATTGCTTATAAAACAATAGTAGTTACAGACTTGGCAGGCCAAAGTGTACGAAATAAGGAAAGTTCTAGAACTTTGATATTAAACAAAACAATAATTGGCTTTTCCCTGGTTACTGAAGCTGAAGTTGTAATGGAATCATAACAATCTTGTGGCTTGTGACATTATGTATTACTTGTAATAATATAAATGTTTTCTTGTCTTTATTCCCTAAAGTTGCTAGGCTGTTGGAGACTAGATTATATTGCCTAGGCCTACAGTGTTTCAAGTTTAGGTGTATTTAAAACTGTCGCTTGAAGAATAACTGTATAATTTTTACCGACCAAAAAAAAGAGGAGGTTTTCAATTCGGTTGTATTTTGTTTTTCAAAGAAATACCTTTGAGTTTATCCCAAATTCGCAATGAGCCTATTGACCTGAGACCCCGAGGCGACCTGTGGCGCTACTGACACCTTTTTTTACGCTAGTTTTTTTTAATAGTCTGTAAGCCTTATGCAAGTTCAGTTTTTCACAAGGGACTCTTTGGAGTTTAAAGAAAAAAAAAAACATTATGTTAAGTATATTTAGGACATAAGGACCACTTACCAGGTCGAAAAAGAAGACCACGAAAAGTGGAAAAAGGTCGCGAGGCTGTTACCTTGAAGTGGAACTGTACACGCTTATAATATTAAGGACGGAAGGACTACTTAATTACAATTCTAGACTTCAATAGTTGACAACACTGGTTAACTTAATTCACAAATCTATTCTATTATCTACTAGCTGTCCCCCGCGGCTTCGCTCCCGTCAATTAAGTATTCACTGTACATATCGAGTTTTCATTGTTTTTTTAAAGATGTATTCTGCTATTCGGGTCGGAGACAAATCCAACGAATCAATAACCATGAAAATTGGTTCAGCAGATCTCGAGTTATAAGTGTTGTAACAAACCCGTCTTTGTTTTATATATATAGATTTATATGAATCTATTATCATCATATTAATAGATCCATAATATGTAATGACCAAATAATCTGCAATGCATAATAGAGAGTTCCATAAATTAAAATTGAGTCATTAGGTTATTAATAGACTGCACACAATACACACAATAAAATTGATTGATTTAAAACTGGGGAATTTATTCCGGATGAGTCAAAACTAAATTAATTATTTATAAACTGTAATCCACTAGGACTTGTAGTACGGGATAAACCCTTTGGTTAATTTAATAAATATAATAATACGTCATTAAAATTATTATATAGACAAGGACTTCCTTTTACGCAGTGTCAGGAGTAGGGAACTGGTGGCCAAGTTCCCTTTGTGTAACTATATCACCACGCTCATTTTCCCCAAAAGGTTACGCAAAGTTGTTCTCAAATAATGATTGATTATATTTTACAAAATAAATCCATATATTTTGCAAAGTGGACAAATTAATGTTCTTATTCTTAGTAATGTATAAACAACACCAACGCTTTGAAAGTTATGTTTTATTTTATCACAGAGGATTTATCTAAATAGCGTCATGACATATTTCCAGGGTAACACAGTCTAAATATGCCAAATCATTTGTCCTGAAATCTATACTTTTTTAATCATATTATGACAGAACCCTACGAAAGTATTTCCCCGTTCCCATCATATTGTTTAGAAAATAATAATACCAAACTGATATACCTACTTTTTATCGAAATTCCTAACCACAAACTATGATATTCTTTGACTCATACAACTAGACAATCAGTCTACACATGTCCTAAGAAAGTGATTCATCGCACTTCCGAAGTTCCGACTACCAAACAAACTCAAATGGTTTCAACCAAGGTTTTCAACTCCCTTATGCCTAGAATCAGAGCATTCCTAGTTCACAATAATTACCATAAAAAAACTACACTAATTGACGAGGTCAATGACCGTGATTGATAATCGTTGCCCATTGTCGTATGAATCACTACCACGGCACAATGTGTGAACGTTAGCGAGAAAGTGTGTATCATTTGTGTGTGTGAGTTCCGACCCGCTGCCTTTTAATTGAAATATTATCAGTTAACAGTCATTTGCTACTACTATATTGATTGTATGTAATATTATATGTGGTAATCTCATCTCGCTTGTTGGTATAAACGTTTAGGTGTCGAGTTTCGGATACTCGTTTAGTATTGGTGGTGAGAATTTTATTAGCACTGGGAATGTGGGACTGAAATGACGCTCCGTAAGTATATAAAACATTTTCTGAGCATTCTCACATAGCGGACCTAAGGTATGCGTTGACTACATAGGTGTTCCAGAACCCATTTGTGTACCTACTTACCATTTTAGTTTTAAAGAATTTTTTTGGTAGACCCCCAAGGACCATTTTTTATGTTGTTACCTTACCTACCTAAGGTCTTAATCTATCTATGGTCAACATTAAGAACTAGGAAAAACAAATTATAGGTCCAGTGTTTTTTTAAGCATATGAAATAATGCTTGAAAAAACACTGTAGTTAAAGTTATTTTTGTAATAAGTAAGTACTAAGTTTGTAAGAAATAAAGATATTATTATTCTCTTTATTCATCTTTTAACTTAGTTTAAATATTTCTTAAAAAATACAGATAAAAAAAAAAAAAATATATAAAAAAAATAGTAGCCCACCGGTATCGGGAACAGGGTCCAAGTTACCGGCGGTCAGGGCTCCCGAGAGAGGAACCTCCTAACAAAGCGAGCCGTGTCAAGAAGTACCACTTATATTATTCTTATTCTATTCCTTAGGTATGCGTCCCAAAGGCCAATCAGAGTATCTTAATTTTTCACGTTAATCCATAAACAAACCTGCTCCACCGTCAACCACATCATCGCTTACCAACAGGTGAGATAGTTTTCAAACGCGAGCTCATCAAAAATAATAAAATGAACACTAAAAAAAAAGGGAAATTCTTCTATGTGGCTATAAATAGAGGGAAGTTTCTCTTCAGCGCTATAAAATAGAAGGAGGTTCCTCTTTGGGGCTATATATTGAAGGGAGGTCTCTCTTTGGAGTGTAAAATAGAGAGAGGTTCCTCTTTTAGGCTATAAAATAGAGGGAGGTTTCCAGAGAGGGCTTTCTGGCAGAAGCAGACCATCGACACCCATTCAAAGACTAAATATATTTCTAAGGCACGCTTGCACATACCAGAGTTACTATTAACTCAGTAAGTAGCTAACCTGGAGCCATTATACCGCGTGAATCTGACATCGACGCACAAACGATTTCCATGGGTCCAGGGCATGATTCTGGACACCCCAGTGTTGGAATTTTTCGTCGGTTCTTTTGTCATTTTTTCATTTTTTTCAAGAGTACCACAAATAGGTATCAGCTCAGCTGAGCTGCTATCTATTTGTGGTTTTATTCAGATTGCTCTTTTACTCTTTTTAGTGAAAGTACTTAGTTAGTTAATTATTATTTTTTTTTAATCTCATTGGGTTAGGTCAGAATAACGATTATGAGCAGTCTAAAGTAAAAAAACCCTTGAAAAAAATGAAAAGATGAGAAAAAAAGCCGACGAAAAGTTCTAAGTCTAGGGTGTCCAGAATCATGCCCCGGACCCATGGAAATCGTTTGTGCGTCGATTTCAGATACACGCGGTATATGCAATATGTGTTATTTAACCTCTTGTTAGCATCTTAACTTTAAATTTAAAGATACCTCTGGTTTCTACAAGTGGGCCCAAAAGGGACAAATATCTTACCTGTCAACGATACAGTCCCGTATCGTTACATAGCTCTTAGGGAAGGCGCCGCTCGCATCCTTCTTGAGGCTCTTGCCCCAATACCAGAATTCCGTCTCCCTCTCGATTTGCAGCAACTCGCCAACGTCGAAGGAGAGGTGCCGAGAGCCTGCTTTGGCCGTGTAGTTGTATATGGCTGTGGAAGAAAAGAAATAGGGGTTAGACATCAAACCGAACGAATGCAATGAAATTCCAATATCTATACTCATATTATAAAGAGGTAACATTTGTTTGTAAGTTTTTATGTAGGGGGTAATCTCAGGAACTACTGGTCCGATTTGAAAAATTATTTCAGTATTAGATAGCCCATATCGAGGAAGGATATAGGCTACATATCATCACGCTAAGACTAAAAGGAGCCCAGCATTAATGGAAAATGGGACGCAGACGAAGTTGCGTGGGTCAGCTAGTTTTACATAAGGCGCTAGGGGGCCGTTCAAGTATTACGTAAGCAGAATTTTAGACATTTTTAATTTCCCCCCTCCCCTTGTCAGCGATAGTAATCAAAGTTCTTACCCCTCCCTCCTACGCATTAGCATTATAGCATTGGCATAGTTTTTACTCGAGCGGGACCTATTTTCCTCACTTGTGTTATTTCTTACTTAATTATGAAACATTGCATGACAGTAAAAATAACTAACTAGCCATAATTATGTCAAACCGAAATCTACTAAAATTTGTAAATATTGCTGACGTAATCACCATTACCGCCCGTCCCCAATTTCATCAAAAATAAGCATAGTGAAGACCCCCCCCACCCCCCATTAGTGCTCACGTAATATTTGAACGGCCCCTAGTGGGATATGGGGAATGTGCACGACGTGAACTATGCCTTCTAGTGTCGTATATTAGAAACTTTTATAATGTCACCGGAAAGTGGCAAACGCCGTAAGACTAAGATTATAAAATATCGCGTGAAATTATAACCCTAATCTCTTCAAAGTTAGAGTAAACAGGCGCTTTCTGGGTAAGCTCGCTCCATCAAAGAGTTTGCCTCTATCATCTCTGACCAAGACCAGAGTCAAGAGCAAACTCAACTCAAATAAAATAAAAAAATTTTTTTTGGCGTAAACGGGGCAAATTCGACCGACTTCCAAATAACAAAAAAAGACTACAAAGTTAAAAAAAAAAACTTTAATTTCGGAAGATGGTGTTTTTGTAAGTTTCTTCGAATTTTAACACCGACTTCCGAAATTAATTAGTTTATTTTTTACTTTGTAGTGTTTTTTTTTTATTTGGAAGTCGGTTGTATTTCTTTGTAAAAAGTTTTTTATTTTACACTTTTTAGTGGTAAGTACCCCACACCTAACAACACCACTGCAAAATCGCAGAAAAGCAAAATACGGAAATTCGATTACTTGGATAAAAAAAAACCATCATCCAAGTAAACGAATTCCAGCTATTTCGATTTAAAATCCAAACTTCGTAACCGATTTTGATAAAATTAAAATGGGACCAATCTGCAAGATTTTTTTTATTGGTTCATAAATTGACGGAGTTATGAGGTAGGATCATAAAAAAATACAACCGAACTGAGAACCTCCTCCTTTTTAGGGTTCCGTAGCCAAATGGCAAAAACGGAACCTTTATAGATTCGTCATGTCTGTCTGTCTGTCTGTCCGTCCGTCCGTCCGTATGTCACAGCCACTTTTCTCCCAAACTATAAGAACTATGCTGTTGAAATTAAGTAAGTAGATGTATTCCGTGAACCGCATAAAGATTTTCACACAAAAATAGAAAAAAACAATAAATTTTGGGGGTCCCCATACTTAGAACTGAAACTCAACATTTTTTTTTTCATCCTACCCTGACGTGTGGGGTATCTATGGATAGGTCTTCAAAAATGATATTGAGGTTTCTAAGATAATTTTTTGCTGAACTGAATAGTTTGCGCGAGAGACACTTCCAAAGTGGTAAAATGTGTCCCCCCCCCCCCTTAACTTCTAAAATAAGAGAATGATAAAACTAAAAAAAAATATATGATGTACATTACCATGTAAACTACCAGCGAAAATTGGTTTGAACGAGATCTAGTAAGTAGTTTTTTTTAATACATCATAAATCGTAAATCGCAACTTCTGCTTACGGAACCCTCAGTGCGCGAGTCCGACTAGCACTTGGCCAGTTTTTTGGGAAGTCGGTTAAAAATAAGAGACTGAATGAAGTAAGTTTGAAGTGAGCAGTTTTAATAGGAATCATCAAAAAAAAAAAAAGAAAAATGTTTATTTGGGACTCGCACAAAACAGACAGAAGCAAAATAACAAAATACAGATAATAACGCACGCTCACTTCGCCTAAATTTTCACTGTTAGTTGTTTACAGAATAGACCGGTTGTTTTTCAGACTTTCAGGCTTCTAACCAGACGAGAGTTAATAAAGATAATAAGGGCTTGTCTATTATGTTAGTGAAATTGAGCGGTGTAGTCCTCAATTGAAATTAATTGAGGAATCCATGTCGCTTTGAATGAGTACTTAATTGTATTATGATAGGTCATAGCCTCCAGCTGTTCGAAATGCAGTTGATAATATTCTATGAATAAGATAAAATTTTAACAAATGAGTACAAAAATACAAATACAAAAAAAAAAATACAAAATCCTTTATTTCAAATAGACCAGTTTACAGGCACTTTTGAATAGTCAAGGTATGTCAGTCAAATAGATGAAGCTAATTCTGCCGCGCTAGCGACAAGAGTAGCAAGTTATTCTGCAACAAAACAAACTCACCGACCCTATCTCCAGCGCGGCAGTTGCACGTTCCAAAGAGTAGATCCTATGGAGAAGAACGTGCAAGAAACTCCATGGACACTCTTTTAAACACTGCCTTTTTACAAAATCATGGTTAGATTATTTAATGAGTCTATACAATGCAAAGATAATCTTACAATCTTCAGCAGGTCCAACAATGTTTTCACATCTTCATCAAAGTTCGGGCATTTTAGTCGTTGTGGAGCGGACCAGCATTGAGCCAAGCATTTTTGTCGTCAATGTACTCCCCTAATTTATAATATGCTTGTTTGCATAGTGTGCGTTTTACACAGTTTTTAAATTTCGTCTCATTTAGTTCTAGTATATGTGGCGGTATTTTGTTATAAAACTTTAAACAGTATCCCATGAAAGATGTTGCTACTTTAGCAAGTCTGAAACCTGGTTGAACTAACTGATTCCTATTTCTAGTGACATAGTTATGTCTGTCGCCTCGTTTACTGAAAAGATGTAGATTCTTTCTAACGTACATAATATTTTCATAAATATATTGACAAGGGACCGTCATGATGTTAATTTCTTTAAACAGTTCTCTTAGAGAATCTCTCCGGCGCAGATGGTAAATGGCTCTGATGGCTCTTTTCTGCAAAATGAAAATAGACTCGATGTCAGCAGCCCGTCCCCAAAGTAAAATACCGTAAGACATTATACTGTGAAAATAACTAAAATAGACTAGTCTAGCGGTTTCAACATCTGTAAACTGGCGAATTTTTCTAACAGCATATGCTGCTGAACTTAGCCTTCCTGCAAGAGATGTTAAATGAGGACCCCATTGTAACCTTGAGTCTAGCCTAATCCCCAGGAAAACTGCTTCTTCGACTAATTCTAGTTTCTCCTTGTTCAATATTATGTCACAATTATTACTTTTGACATTTGGTAAAGTGAATCGAATGCACTTCGTTTTTTTCTCATTTAACACTAGATTATTAGCAGTGAACCAATCATGTACCTTCATTAGAGCGTTATTTACATTGTCAAGATTGTTTGCATGTCTATTTACTTTAAAAATCAAAGATGTATCGTCAGCAAACAACACCATATTGAGTTTATTTTCTAAAATATAGGGCAAATCATTTATATAAACTAGAAATAAGAAAGGACCCAAAATTGAGCCTTGTGGTACCCCCATTTTCACGATTAATCCTGTTGAATTTTTGCCGTTTATATGAACTAGCTGCTGTCTTTCATTTAAAAACGATTTTACTAAGTTCAAGGCTGTTTTACTTAGTCCGTAATGCTCTAGTTTCAGGAGTAATGTCTCAGTTTCAACAGACATACCTACAATAACTTAGTCACATGCCATGACCTACAATAATTTGAACATTGTAAATAACTACTTATTTAGGTTGCGTAGGTACTAAGTAGTGCTTATAGGTCTAAGTAATTATTGTAGACCTTACTTGACTAGAATTAAACGTATTTTTTCCGTCTTACAACTTGGCAATTAGCCAAGCTAGGTACTTATAAGGCTCAGAACGTACTCGAAGTCAAGTAAATAACAATAAAATTATTGCGTCGACGTTAGCATACAATTTATTACTAAAGCAACAGTAAAATATTTACCAAATGGGTATCGAGCATCATTCTCAAATCATGGCATTTCTAAATCCATAGCATATACGCTACGTACGTATATAAAATAACTGGCCAAGTGCGAGTCGTACTCACGTTCCGAACCAATTTAATTTTGTAACATGGTATTTTAACCGGTCGGGTCCATGTGGTTCCAAATGGGCTCGCTATCAAATTACAAAAAACAAAAAAAAAAATATTATTTATTATTATTATTTTTTATTATTATTATTATTATTTCAAATTATAAAAACTTAATTAATAAATCAAACAAGCTTATAATTTTTACTTTACTTTTTACTTACGAATAAAGCGAGCCCATTTGGAACCACACGGGCCCGACCGACATCACAGACTTTTTATACGTTTTCCTGTAATCTTACAAAACTATTATCTGCATTTTATTTAATTCCGGCTACTTAGTTTCGGAGAGAAGGGGGGGATTGGTCGTTTTCGGTCTTATTTCTTGAATAACTTCAAAACTATTTATTTTGAAATTATTATAATTTAAATTATTAAAATCTTCACAGGGATACTGTGAGAGTTATAATTATTTTAGTTATTTTCATTTGATATGTGACACAATACACTTTGAAAATCTTTTTATTTAATTTTATCGTTTGAACTGGCTGTGACACACTGACACACGGACAGACTGGGTTCTGCAACTTACGGATGTTCAGAACCCTAAAAATTAAGTAAACACAACGCGAAATACAAATAGACCGTTATCCACAAAACAGATGCTAATGGCACGTCAAATACTATGACATAATAAATGACGCCTTTATGGCTAACGTATCCTGTGACAACAATCATGGAGCGTAATGACAAGGTTTTCCAATTTGGCACAACAATACCAAACCATTTAGCGATAGGAAGAATGTGTACAGTCGCTCGCGAAATCACTCGTCATCTACCATCCTTTTCTCATTTATTTTGGTATCGACTTCCAGTGTAACCGGATTCAGCTGAATACTAGAATTTTATATAGAACGACCTATCAGCCGGTCTAAAAAGTCCACTTTAGCCTCCATCGTTCCATTCGTTCTCCATGGGAACAACAGCGATTTCCTTCAGTAAATTTACACGGAGAATTGACGTGAGACTGTGAGCCAAATTGACCAAATGATCCTTGAAAAACGACCCGTGAGAAAATATTTTGCACCATCCCGTAATCATGCCAAATAGACGTTAAATAACTTCAACCTTGGCGACAATACTTAAGTAACTCGAGCAAAGCGACGATCTTAAAAATATCTACCAACAGGCGGCCGCAAATTCATTAAATCGACATCAAGATTAACTAAGCCCATCGACTAACGACTCACATCCTGTGCAAAGAATCGCGCAAAAACCAAACATATTAAATATGATTTGAAGAAAAGGCTTATGTTTAACATTCAATGTACTTACACAAACAATTAATCCGGGACAATAGGGGCGGTATGCCAGTGAGTCACGGAAGACAGGCGCGAGCGCACCAAAACCGCGGCTGAACGCAACTTACGCGCGCTCTGAATGCTGATGCGAGGGGCGTTAGATCTAGCAACTGTTTAGATGGGATAGACCCGGTATTGATAGATTTATATTTTAATTTTGTTTTTTATTAAGTTTTATCTGGAGTCTGGTGTTCATAATGACACTGTAGCAATGAAAGAAGCTTCACTATATTATTTTTATGTGAAAGTAGGATCTTTGCCTTTGCCCAAAAACTTAGTGGTCTTAATACAAACATTCGTATCGGCCATGAAAAGGTCCGTAGCGAATTACCTACACGAAGGAAGATTTTTATCACGGATAAATCATTCGACCAGCCTAATCAAGTAACAATTGAAATAGATTTGTTGAAGTAATTGTGTAACTAAAGGAGTCCATTGTGACTGAGATTAACCGACAAATTCAATGAACAGAGAAAGCACCGTTTCATTTGATGATAGGTTTGTCAAATATTCAGGTCTGCAAAATAAACTGAGAGCTGTAAAAGAAATATGTAAATTCCTGAATTTAACAAGCAATGGAAATCTGCTCACATTTTATACAACCGTCTTTTAATAAACTTAGATCTATTCATGAAATCTCTCGGACTTAAAATTCCTTACCTAAGATCCATCTGATCAAAATCACTAAATCTCTATCGAACCTCTTATCCAGGGTGCTCTGAATCTATCAAATTTACGATCTCGGCCATAAAACGGCGCGTCTAAGAGACTTATAAATCTATCAGACATCAGATCCATGCACATGTCACCGATACTTCATGTAACGAGATATAGGTGCTATACTAGAGACCCACCTGGTATCGAACGTTTTCGGATGACAGCGTTAATGGTACAAATGGTACAGGTTCCATTTTATGGGTCATTGGGCACATTGTTCGGTGCAATTAGTGTTTGATTTATGTGCCGAAGTTAATTTATGGATAGTGAATTGAGTTGTAAACTAAATTCTGTACAATCGTTCAGTTTGCCGAGTCTCGCCTCGGTGATCTCATTAAAATGTAATTATTACCTGAAGGTAGTAAAACCTAGTACTTATCCAAATAACATAAGTCTGTGGCAAAAAAACCTTTGGCCAACTCAGAGCTGGGAATTCACCAATAGCAGCAAAGATGGCATAGATTTTTTATTGATCCACTCCCGAATTGGGCAATCGAGATCAGATGCAGTTGTTACGCTAATACCTATACACCAAACCGGATTGAATATTTTTAGCGTCACAGCTCTCCATAAGTAACGGCAAGTTTTTGCGACCATACCATTAATGTGTGTCATCATAAGTCCAAAAAAGCAAGTAGCATCCCAAATGTTAAACAAAAACATATGTTGTTCACTTGGGAGTGTTGCGAATGAGCAATGGGCACGAAAATCAATTGAATCATTTTTATTACGGTGAATTGCTGATTGGAAGACATTATTGGCGAAGTGATGTTTTGACAGACATAATTGGACTTCCTCAGGTGACGGAAGGGGACTGAATGCGGCGTTTGGCATGTAGGGACATGTGCGAATGTTAGTCCTTGCGCATTAGATTCAATATTTTGAATTGATAAAGCATGAAACGTCACCGTGTTAGAGACAGTTCATGATCATCCTGATTCTCGTAATCTGCATAATCCATAATTGTCCAAGAGCCTGAATCCGAAACTCAATCCCTCGTAGAACAACCACGATAAATATCCCGGTTGTCTAGACGACTTTTGTCAAACCCCAAAATCGATGAAAGAATATTCAGTAATGTGAGTCCGAGTGACCCCTATTTCAACAATCATAATATTATGAAGAAGTTACCTACAGATCTGTTTGCACTGGAAAGGTCTGCAAATTTTATCATTAAAAGAAACCGATATACATAAGACAACTAAGTAATTGAGTACATCTGGCATCCTGGCACGCACTAACGTGAGATGTGTCGCAGATTTCGCGAGACAAGTCGGTGTGGGCGGCAATATGCGAGAGAGGACCATACGGAGTGACGAAGTCACATACAATAAGTATCTCGACGAAATTATAGATCTTCATTGACGTCTACAGTTTACAGTTGGCCCGGACACAGCAAGAGGAACCTTCCAGACTGGAAATGATGCACTGGTCGAGTCAAAGCTTCTAAGCTTTGAAAATCGACGCAGTGACCGGCCTGCCGGTTGCACTTCGTGCCGTGTTCGTCTGTATTGCACTACCTAATTCCGCCTACGCCGTGCCATCTTTAATCTACAAGGATTACCTACGCCACCATCACATAGTAGTGGACATCCAACAAATACGCACAAAACGATTTGGAAGTCTTTTCCTCGTGTGAAGATAAATTATAGCAAAGTAGTGGCATTCCGTGAACAGGTTTCTTCTGGGCGAGTTTCTTATCGTCTAGCAAACACCCTGGGAAATTAAGCTCCTGTAACCTTTCCAGACTGTGTAGTGTGTAGACACCTTTAACAACCATGAGGTATACGCGGTGCCATTTTAGTCGTCTTACAAAGACACGTGGGCCGTCTTTGTACCCGATAAAACTACATCTAGGCGCGATTATTTTATTAAATAACTAACTAAGAAAATGGGTAAGTACAATAAAAATAAATAATGCAGTAGAATTATGAAACACCCTGTTAATATTGTTTACCGTTACATTCTACGCCATCCTTGGAACACAAGGATCGGTCTGCGCGTCATGACAATGAATATTTTCTTTTTTTTATTGAAATGTTCACAAATATCAGTTCAAAAATAACTTTAATTTCGGAAGTCGGTGTCAAAATACGAAGAAACTAATAAAAACACCGACTTCCGAAATTAAAGTTATTTTTTACTTTGTAATGTTTTTTTATTTATTTGGAAGTCGGTTGTATTTTTTTGTAAAAAGTTTTTATGAATGTGTAGTAGTTATTGGATAGATGAAGTGAGCTGCCGTTGTGCGACGACCAAAATGGTACTGTGTATACCTAATGTAGTTTAAAGAGAGACTGAGACAGAGATTGTGTCAAAGATCTTATAGCCCGAAAGGGGCAAACCCCGATTTGACCGCGATGACTGGCAGAGATAACTTATGGAAGAAGACAGCAATGATCATGTTGACACCCTCAAATAAACTTTAAGAGCAGGACGATGGTGACTGTTAAAGCTACACAGCTTGGCTTATCGCCGCAAGGTTGCCTGCTAGTCGGTCTTCTACAGATTGTACTTCGGTGAGTGAGCCCAAGAACTCCAAGACCTCATCCCACCGGCCCCTTTCTACTATCAGACATCCAGACGCACTTCAACATACCATCCCTCCTACTTTGTTGCTATTCCATCAATTCGTACTAAGCGTTTCCAAACGTTTTTTATAATGCGCACAGCAAAAGAGTGGAACTCTCTGTCTGCGTCTGTATTTCCTAACGCTTATAACCCTAAATCTCATCAAGGTTAGAGTGAACAGGCTCCTTCTGGGTAAGCGCGTTCCATCGTAGACTTTAGCTCTGACATCTCTGACCAAGATTCTGACAAAATAAAAAATACATTTACAAAAAGTTTAACCTAGCCAAAGAACTACTTACTGATTAAACTTCAGAAACGGTTTCCAAGACCGATGGAGGTCGATTGGGGTCTGTTACGAGGAGTTCGTTATTTCTCAACACGAGAAACACTCATCAAGTGCTTAAACTTCATGGAATTTGCGGAAGAAGATATATCACTAAGCAGAAGTTGAGTGCTATTAACTAGAAGTGTTTGTAGTTTGTTCGCACTCAAAAGTCAAGTGCTTTCATTTCAGCCGATCATTATCAATTCATCACCAACGTTCCAGTTAGTCGGAACTCAGTCGTCAGACAAAAACTATACATGATTTGATAAACCACTCCAACTACTCTTGACGACACGGTTGGCGCAGTGGTTGAGCGATTGACTGCTGCGCAGCATGTGGCGGGTTCGATTCCCACACGGAACAAATATTTGTACGACCTACAAGTATTTGCTCCGAGTCTGGGTGTTTTTCTTTCTATAATATGTATGTATTTACAAAAAAAAAATGTATATAAGTAGTTTATCAGCCATCTCGTTACCATAACACAAGCATTAGGTTGCTTCACTTGGGACTATATGGCGTTGTGTGAAATGTCCAAGGATATTATTATATTATGATTACTCCACGTAAAATACTGGTACATAACTGAATCCGCCTAGACTGGAAGACGACCCCAACATATTTGGGAAAAGGTTCTAAAACATCGAAATTCAGGAGGACCTCGACTTCGTTTTTATAAGGCGAAAATTATTTCGTTCCGTCGATAAAGATGTTCCTGCTCATGACACAAGCAAGCCGGCACAATAGGCTTTCTTCTTCTCTTTTTTTAAGGATGGTAAATCATCAAATGACTGGAGAGTCAGGCTCCTGACTTAACCCATCCGTTTTCCTCCTAATGCCCTTGTTGTGTGCCCTAATGCTCATGTTACAGGGCAGCGATGACTCTTTCGATCAAATTGCGCAACTTTTTCTTCATTGCCTCTCTTTCAGCCGTTATCTAAGTATTCACTACCATGTCATCTTTCAAATTGAGACGCATTCTTAAAAATGTAAGGTAGCTAACCTTAACTTCCATAAGTACTGGTAAGCTTCTGCCAGCGGCTTCGCACGTGTGATCCCTAAGGAACATAGGTACTCCCGGGATAAAAAGTAGACTATGTATGTGCTATTTCAGACTATAATCTATCTCTGTTCCACATTTAATCCAGATCCATTCAACCGTTCTGGTGTGATTGAGTAAAAACATCCAAACTTTCGCATTTATAATATTAGTTAGATGAGAGTCTTCTTAAAACTTTTCCACTTACAAAATATTCCCACAAGTCTAGACCATATCTCCAAACACTATCACGACATATTTCATCATAATGAAATCCACTGAACTACCAGATATTATTAAGGCCACAAAATAACCCGGTTCCTTGTTTTGAACCAGAAATACATTTAAATTGTGCTGCATAGTGCATGACCCGCGCTATCGAGACAAAGTGAGTCTGTGACGATTGAATGTGAAGATTAGCTGAACTATCTCTATTGATATTGTGTTAATTGCCAGTTATAGGTCAGTAACGACTGCCCCGAGGTTGATCTAGTTGGGTATTTGGGTTGCTAGGCTAGGGCGCAAGTATTATGCATCTTTTACGTGATATACAGTCAAAACTCAGATATTACACTAAGAATGATTTCTGTATAATTATGATCGGCGAGGAAGATTTTAAAACTACAAAATGTTATTTTGATATAATAACATACATGAAACACACATTGCTGGATATTGAGAACACAAATATAATTATTACATTGCCAACATTCAAATTTAATAATAACTTCAATATTTTATATAATTCAAGACTAGAAATTTTCAACAACATGTTATATATGGACAATGTTTCACATCAATACTCATACATATTGGACTCTAATTTGAACCTAAGCTATCATCATTCTATGTATACAAGAACGGGAGCTTTAAAAGACTACGCCGTGAGAACTATCTTTGAGGACTTGTACAACCTTCAGCTGGAAATTTTAGAAGAAAATTCGCTTAATTCAATAGATGAGCCAAAAGAATTGTTTTTTCTCTAATAAATATATTAGCATTCTACACCAAAATATTGCAGGTTTGTTAAATAAATCAAATGCACTTACGGTATGCTTAAATGAACTTTGTGATAAAAATATAAATGTGGATGTAGTATGTATTACTGAGCATTTCATCATGAAGGGTTTTGAAAACCAACTATGCATACCAAACTACAGTTTGGCTGCATGTTATAGTAGACAAGAGAAAAAGAGAGGGGGAGCATGTATTATTATTAATAATTATCACCAATGGAAAGAAATACCTCAAATAGCAAGATTGTCATCACCAGGGGTTTTTGAGTGTTGTGGTGTTGAGCTGATTAATTATAAATTGATAGTAATATGTCTCTATAGAGTACCAAATACTAAGAATTTATCTGAATGCTTTAGTAAACTTGAATTATTACTCAAAGATTTATACAACCGATTTAATAAGAATATTGTTATTGCAGGCGATTTTAATATCGATATTTTAAAACCGAATGGAAATTCAATTGCACTGGAGTGTATGTTACTAAATTACAACTTAAAACTTGCTCTTAAACAACCGACTCGAATGGCTAGCGGGACTTGTATCGATAATTTTGCGCATAATTTTAAAAGGAATTGTAAAACAGAAGTGTTGGAGTTTGCATTGTCAGACCATACAGCACAGCTGCTTCAATGTCCAGTACCCAGTGTATGTAGAATAAAATACTGTATAAACAGTCTCAAATTTTCGGAGATTTATCTTACTGAGGATCCTAATTTGGCGTACAATGAATTTATGAACACGTTTAAATTGTTCTACAATTTATGCTTCCCATTCAAGGAAATCAAAATCAACACATTTAATAAACCTAAATGGCTATCAAATGGCGTTAAATTGTGCAGTAAGAAAAAAAGAAAACTCTTATGGCAATTTAGATTAAATCCTAACCAAGAAAATAAAAAGAAGTTTGCAACTTATTCTAAACTGTATAGTAAAATTATTAATCTAACACAGAAAGCACAGAATAATTACAAAATACAACAATCAAAAAATAAATCGAAGACTACTTGGCAAATAATTTATCAGTCAAACAACAATATCCCTAAACAGCAAATAGAAAAACTAAGAGTTGGTAATCGAATTATTTATAAACCTTTGGATATCGCTAATGCTTTTAATTTATTTATTTATTTATTTATATATACTTTATTGTACACCAAATTTAAAAAACGTACAGAAAATCTTAAACTAAAGACATACTATGATTTTTTTGTTGACAAAGTTTGTCCAAAATTAGATGCTGAATATAAACCAAAAGCGTCCATTCCATCAAGGAGTCCTAAATCAATGTTTATGGCACCCAGCACACCACACGACGTATATAAAATAATAATGTCATTGAAAAACACTGGTAGTGTAGGTTTTGATGGGATCGCCACTAAGATATTAAAATCAGTGTCAATTGAGATATGCAATCATCTTAGTCACTTAATCAATCTTAGTATATGTACAGGTGTGTATCCAGATGCATTAAAAATATCTATAATTAGGCCATTATTTAAGAAAGAAGATAAGGAACTGATGGAATATTATAGACCCATTTCACTTATACCAGTCATCTCAAAGGTATTTGAAAAGTACATCTACAAACAATTAAATAGCTTCATTGAAATGAATAACATATTATGTGAAGAACAAAAAGGATTTAGGCAGCATAGAACCATTGAAATGGCAATTTATGATTTTTTGTTTCCGACAATTAGAAGTGTGGATAAACGATCCCCCATATGCGCCATATTTTGTGATATGACGCAGGCGTTTGATTACGTCCATCATAATACATTGTTAAGTAAATTGGAAGCCTACGGCATAAGAGGTAACGTGCTCGAACTTTTGAAATCGTATTTGGAAAACAGAACACAGATAACCGAGATTAGTCGCATTAATGTAATGAATAAACATGAAGAGATATCACGATCACGAGAACGTAAAATTAAATTCGGTGTTCCACAGGGAAGCGTTGTGGGCCCGTTTGGATTTATATTATATGTTAATGATATGCCCACGTCCATCGAACACCCTTTAACTATGTTTGCTGATGATAGCACCATTACAATCCCTTGTAAAAACGAAAATACATATGAAACGGACATAAATAATTCTCTTGACAATTTAATTAAATGGCTAGATAAAAATAATTTGAATATAAATTTAGGTAAGACCAAGATAATGCACTTTAAACAACGGATGCCTGGTGTACCTAACCTTCATATACATTTCAAAACTGACGATATTGATGAAGTAACTGATACCAAATTTTTGGGATTACAAATAGACTGCAGTCTAAATTGGAAAGCACATATAGGCGTATTGTGTAAAAAATTGAGTTCGTCGGCATATGCTTTGTATAGGTTAGCATCCATAGTCGATACCAAAACACTTCTTGCGGCTTACTACGGCATAGCTGAATCTCACTTGCGCTACGGTGTCATTTTCTGGGCAAACTCCACCGATAAAGAGACAGCATTTAAGGCTCAAAAAAGATGTCTCCGGTCAATGTTCAAGCTAAAAGCCACCGACAGTTGCAAGCCATATTTTAAGCAGTACAACATTTTGACACTTCCCTGTATTTATATTCTTGAGGTAGCTGTGTTTGTAAAAAACAATCCAAGTCGTTTTGAACGTTTGGCAGATGTATTTCCTAGAAATAGGCGAGACAATACAAAATTAAATCAGGTATCGTGTCAAACAACTATGATGCGCAAAAGTATTTATTACATGGCCCCAATTGTTTATAATAAATTGCCAGGTGCTTGGAAAGACTTGAAAACGGTGCAATTCAAAAGTAAACTTCGAAAATTATTATTAGATAAAACATACTACAGTGTAACTGAGTTTCTAACGGACAAAACTGTTTCTAAATACCTGTAATTTTAATGAATTAACTATTGATTTACTTTAGGAATGATACAAAATTATAATTTATGACATGGAATTTTAATGTATGTTTGTTTATTTATATTTTGACCACGAATTTTATTCTTATACAATTTAAATTTTTAACCATTTTATTTAATGTAGGTATATTTTTTATAATTAATTAATGTTTTAATGTCAATTTGAATTTTAATATATTTTTTATTGAATGGAACAATTAAGTTAATGTTTTAATGAGATTTTAAATTTTGTCAAATATTGTAAAATGGAAATCTTTGCATGCCGAATGGTGAAATATGGCAGAACTGTGATTTATACTACTAACATCTACTTATGTATTACCCATATTTGCAAATAAATGCTATTCTATTCTATTCTATTCTAGGTTATTTAATCTAAGGCCACAGTTCGAAGCTTGTTGACCGCTTTCTTTGGCCCTAAAACAATCTTCTTAACTAAGATATTCTATAGAAGTCTAATTATTTAGCTGATAGGAAGCTATACCTGCTCCTAGTTACGTGTGTTATGTGTACCTACTTTTTACCACGTAGAAATAAAAAAATCCTGTGGGATAAGCCAGAGTAAAGCCTATAATTTTTCCGGCCATATTATTTTAAGTAAGTAAAAGAGACAATGATTCATAAGTTTCTCGCATACCTAAACAGGATAACTTTCCACTTTCCATGTCTAGATATTCTCGCGCAACTTTGGCAGCCAATCAGAATGTTGAACGAACATTGCAGGTGCATGCAAGTATTCGATTTATCGAGCGTCGAAGGCCGAATTTGTTTACAGATTAAACAGGTTTGAGATTCTAAGGTCAAGCAGGCATAGCATAATTACCTATGTGAATTAATATTTGTTGTTATATTTGGATCTATTAGCACAAACCAAAGGAAAACGTAATTACTAAACATTAAGACTCATTATAGCTAATCCTACTTGCTAAAACATTTAGAGTGAGGACATGAGAGCAGAGCGGTGGCATGTTTATTTGTAAACACACCATCATTTGCTCAAATCACCTTTGACATTTGAGTGCCAGGCAGTCTAATGTCTACTTATGAAGTCCTTGTATTGGAAGATGAATAGTGTTTGATACAATTTAGTTTCGCTTACCAGACTGCACCAGGAGGAGAGTTATGTTTTTTATAAAACTCTTCTCGCAGGTCAACTTAGGAAGTGGCTGTCTGCTTCATCGGACTAGTTTGGGACGATTTTAATAGAAATTAATCTTTGCTGCCTGGACTTTCAAAAAAAAAACTTAAAACTTAACCGCGGACCTTGGTATAGGGACTGACGAGTGGGGAGAGCAATATTAACCACTAGCTGACCCGCGCAACTTCGTCTGCGTCACATTTTCCATTATTGCTCCGCTCCTATTTGTCTTAGCGTGATGATATATAGCCTATAACCTCGCTCGATATATGGGCTATCTAATACTGAAAGAATTTGTCAAATCGGACCAGTAGTTCCTGAGATTAGCGTGTTCAACCAAAGAAACAAACTCTTCTGCTTTATAATATTATAAGTATAGATTATTATAGTATCTTGTTGTTAATAAATTTTCAACTTAAGAGTTGCTGCAGTGTGCAGTTTTTTGGTAGTTACAGCCAGAAAATCTGACACTAGTGTTGCTATTAAGTATCATGTAACTCAGTTATTGGGTTATAGAGGTCCCTCTACATAAAATACTGGTATTCCGCTGCGTTCGGTTTGACTAGAAGCACAACCCCAAAATTGCGAAAATAAACTAGGCAGATGATGACACAAAATGGGTTTTTGTTTACTTTGACATCAGCTAATGAACTTGGATTTTGAACTATTGACTAGGTACCCATAGAATTTCTGATGCTTATTGAACTATAGGTACTTATGATATTTTCATATTTGATTTTGTCAACAACATATACAGGCATTACTCTTATATATTGTACTATTCAACTGTTGTAAAATTTATAAATAGTATCATAATTACTCTATATTAAGGATGTTATTATGGTGGGATGGGACATACTATCATAAAATATGTTTCATTTAATATATTTCCCTGTTAAGTTTCCTTGTGTTTAATGATACTACAGCATCCATTTTCCATGGCAATATTATGTTTTGAGATTTATTGAGCAAAATTTACTCCAGTACAGAAACTTATATCCTGCGTTTTTTTTTTTTGTTATTTCACTTGAAGAGATGCGATGAAGGTTCTAAGAAGAGCGGAAGACAGAACAAACTTTTGATGGTCTGTGTGAAAGATTAAATATCTAGAAATGACAGAGATTAAGGTTGCCTTTCCATCTTCAAGCTACATTATTTATCTCTTTAGTTTGCAATGTTAAACTCGTTGGAAGCTGGTGGAAATAGGGCCTAAGAGAGAGAAGTAAGGATCTTCTTATCGTGTAGGTAGTAACCACACCCTAGTGTCAGAATTTCCAAACCGCCTGAAGTTCCTGAGACATGGTTAATGACCACCATTTGGTCTCCAGCTTATATGACTGTGCCTTCCAAAGCATGGAATCGTCTTTCTATCAGAAAATCTGGTGATTAAAACCTGCAATGTCCTAGCCAAACTGGAAACAACTTTACAAAGTATGCTTCCCGTGAGAATTAAACCCACAACCACCTGGTTACAAGGCAAGCGCCTAAACCGCTCAACCACAGAGGCAGTTAGGAAGTAAGTAAGTGGAAGTAAGGCTGAAAAATTTGTACTAAGCCAACCCCTAAGATAAACCAGGATTAGCCTAGAAGGGACATTAATGAACCTAAGAAGTGTGGTTGCGCGAGTCAGCTAGTATTAAATAAAACTAGTCCACACCAACCTCAAAAAGGGAACAAACGTGAATGAAAAAAACCATGTCTTCCCAAATAGGGCAACTAATACTACCAAGCAGTTCAAAGACAACATTTTTTTCTAATTAATTAGTAACCAGTTATGTATTACTACTATATTTATGGTTGTATAGGACAGTGGCAGAGTAAGTGACTAATCATAGCCATATTTTACCTGACCTTAAAATGTAAGATTGATTATTGTATGCATCATTGCTTTTTTTTTTCAGGGTGAAGATAGAATCATAATAACAGCTTAAGCATGTAGTTCTGATGTGGAGTATTCCACAGAAAAAAAATCTATACTAATATCATAAAGCAGAACAGTTTGTTTGTTTGGTTGAACACTCTAATCTCAGGAACTACTGGTACGATTTGAAATATTGTTTCAGTGTTAGATAGCCCATTTATCGAGGAAGGCTATAGGCTATGTATCATCACACTAAGACTAAAAGGAGCGGAGCAGTAATGAAAAATGTTACACAGAGGATGTTGCACGGGTCATCTAGTAATAAATAAAATTGTTATAAGTTGGCACTAGGAACAGTTAGCAAGTCTCTTGATCAACTACTGGTTGGTCACTAGTCTACATACATATTTAATACAGTATGATCCTGAGTAACTGAAACAATCATGTTACCTAATTAAAATATAAAAAGGAGCTTTTAATTAATCACAGTTGAATGTGTGATAATTTCTGTTTACATACAATTTTCAACTTTCCTAAATTCAATGAAACTCATTCCAATGTCAAGTAAGATACTTTATCTCATATGACATAAGGAAAACACGATAAACTCTATATAAATAAAAGAATTTATAAGCCCAGTAGGTACACTTTATCTATGATAGTGAATCAGCTCATACCATTAATCAATACAATAGTGACATTATTTGTGTAAAAATGGATCGAATAAAAACATAACAGCCTCATCGTTCAATAAAGCATTATGCATAAGTAAGCAATGGGCTTATTTAATCACATCTTTGGGGAGTGGCCAGTGACAACAGAATATACGAAAATGACATTTAGACAATCTAGTTCTAGTAAATTGTGGACTATTTCTAACAGGATAACTGTTGGTGGACCTATAGGCAGTACATAGCACGTCTGATACAATGTTTATATTTATCTCTTCTCAGCGGGAGGTAAACTACATGATTACTGTTCGACCCCAAAACATCAGTTTTCATTGGAAATAAGCGAAAAGTGAATACAAATACTTACCAACAGCGTATACTTCTCCATCTTCGAGTTTGCGCCAAACAGTCATTGTGATAAACACACGATTATTTAAATATTATTTTTTTATTGAACAAAAATTGTGTAGCTCGTCATTTTTATCAAACCAATATTTGACAAACAAATTGTGACTTTGTGACACAGCCAGCGTGACAGCGGCTGCAGTGTTGCCATGAAGTCAAACTACGAACTGATATGGTAGCTTTCGTAGCTCAATGCTACGCGACCGGACTTACAATGTTTGTGTCTTACTGTGGTTATTTGTGTTTTATTCGTACTTTGACATACTTCAATCTGAAACAAGCTAATTATTTGAAAATGATTACATAATCTATGTGTAACAGAATACAAAATTATTATCATCAAAATCGTCAATGTAACGCTTTAATTAAGTTAATAAAGCTCTAGGAATGAATTTTTTTGTTCCTATGCCTTTATGAATTTGAAGGGTTGTATTGGTGATTTTGATGATTATAATTCTGTAACTACATACGTCTTACAGCCGCGAATAATATTGTAATCAACATACAACTTAGCAATGGCCTGCAAATTGCAAAAAACGCAATAAATTTTGAATTTCGCGGGTTGGTTGGAGCATTCACCTGAACCTACTCCTGACAGTAAGAAACACAACAAAAAAGAATTAGCGAAATTGGTCCAACCGTTTAAGTGTGATGCGATGAACACAGAACAAGGGAAATAGGGATTTATTTTTCGAGTTTTTATAATGTGCAATATGATGACGAGGGGAACTGTATTAATCTATCTACGGAAAACGTATTAAAAAAGTCTTTTTGTTCACAACTGTGATACCACTGATACCAGAGTGTAAACAAAACTGTGTAAATTTTTAACTAACTATTATGTAGATGATCTATCGCAATGAAATATACCTACTCTATAATGGTAAAAAACTACCCTCAATTGAAAATAAACATGTAAGTAGGTATTTTGAATTATTTATTTTTTTCATAAATTTTACAATAATCGTAAAGATTTCTCAGAAAGACACCCCCTTTCCCTACCTTTTTTATTACCTACTTTAGGACATTCTTCATTGGCTAATGGCTAAGCATAAGCTATCGAATAATAAAATAAAATTCATGTTTTAAATACCTCAATCCCAACACATCTTCTCAACTGTTAAAAAAAGGCCCAGCGCACGCCTAAGTATGCACATTGCTTAGCAGGCATTGAGAGCCATTTTTGATGTAAAAAATGACGCAGGTTGGATTTCATAAAAAATTTGACTAAGAAGGCTGTTGCTTTGAGAAATTTTACAATTATTATTAAATCATCAATAAATGGCGCGTTCGGAGTGCTATCTTGTAATAAAAAAACGTTCCGAGGGTTCCGTACAAACCTGTAGGTATATTTATTAGCAAAACTTGCGGTTTACGATTTACGACGTATTAAAAAAATAACCACTTACTAGATCCCGTTCAAACCAATTTTCGGTGGAAGTTTACTTATTAATGTACATCATATATTTTTTTTAGTTTTATCATTCTCTTATTTTAGAAGTTACAGGGGGGGGGACACATTTTACCACTTTGGAAGTGTCTCTCGCGCAAACTATTCAATTTAGGCAAAAATTAGAAACTTCGATATCATTTTTGAAGATAGATGCGTATGGGTTACATGAAAAAAATATTGGGTTTCAGTTCTAAGTATGGAGAACCCCCAAAATTTATTGTTTTTTTTTTCTATTTTTGTGTGGAAATCTTATGCGGTTCACAGAATACATCTACTTACCAAGTTTCAACAGCATAGTTCTTATAGTTTCGGAAAAAAAGTGGCTGTGACATAGGTACGGACGGACAGACAGACATGAAGAATCTATAAGGGTTCCGTGGATTACTATATCTATGGGTTCAACACAATAACAATCAACAGACAAATAATAAAATATTTAATAGTAGGTACCTACCTACTCTTTGTAAAATACGCTGTTGCATCTGGCAATACGATTGGTTCAATTTTTTTTAAATAAATGTGTTTTTTTAACCTTATTCTGGGTGGGCACATAAAGCTGTCAGCTATGGTAACCTATCAAAAGATACTATTTTAGTTTTGCTTTTGGAGGTTAAAAAATTCTGTATAATAGCAGCAATAATAAAACATTGAGGTTGGCTTGAATTTTTGGTTACTTACAAAAAGAGGCTGCCTACGGACGCAGTCAATGAATAAAAAAACCCATAACGATAGCTCCGCACCACGAGGATCATAATTATCAATTTGAGTAAACATTGACTCCGACAAAGTCTCTCACATCCAATCTCAACCCGAAAGACAGGATGCGATAATCATAGAATATACCACAGACAGCGAGTATTTTGAACTTATAACAACCCAACCGTAGGGAATTTTATCGCTAAAGATAAAACGCCGTTATCTGCAGTGATATATTTATACATTTTTTGGATAAAGTACAGCCCTCGCCAAACTTTGTGACCGCCCTGAAGTTAGTTTTTCCGGTGCGCAAGCCTCGCGCGGTGCTGTTTTTGTATGAGATTTATTACTGCGCCCCCGTTGTAGTTAACTTCAGAGCGGTCACAAAGTTTGGCGAGGGCTGTAAGTATTTACCTACATACTGCTCTTTTGATTGATAATATTTTTGGAGCCTGCATGTGCCTTTTTTGTTTGGTTGTATGCGATTACATTTACAATAAAAACTTTTAGGTACGCCGACATGACTCGACGACCTTTTTGTAAAGACGCCATTTTGTTCCGCAATACTCGCGAACTTCATTACCAAAGCTAAGTGTGCAAAAAAAAAATAAAAAAAAAATTACTCAATTTTACTATTTTTTGTTAATTTTTTCTCATTTTACGCCAAATTAATTATAGGTACCTACATGAGTAGGATTTTAAAAAAAAGGTTCTTATTAAAAATATTTTTTTTATTGGTTAAATTTTTTATGTACCTATACCGTTACATAATTAGTATTATTGGTGGATCTAAAATTATCTATTTATGGAATTCAAAAAATATAATTTTATAAAAATGAGTATAAATAATAATGAAATCTATGAATAAAAATATGTAACTGTATATTTTTTCACAGTTTCTTTTTACTGGCTGTACTAATTTGACAGCTTTTGTGTGAAGTTGTCAGCAAGCGCGATCCTATTCTTTGGCTCGCTTATTACAGTTAGTACAAGTCTTTTGTTTTAAGTACGTGTACCTACTTGCTCATAATTCTATCAACCACTTTGCTCCAAAAGTTACTAAGTACTTACTAGTCCCGTGTGCCCGTTTCATATACCTATTTCCAACCTACTTATGCCAATCGTAACGCTTATAAAAATACTCTTTAATTAATTCATTATGTGATTTGGTTGAACATTGTGAATCTGGATGAGTAAACTTTAAAAAATGTAATGCTATAACTTCAATTACAATGTTTAATTTGTTTATGTTAGGTACGTTTTTATTTTAAAGTTTGGATCACGACTATTTTTGTCTAACCGCTATTTTGGGTTTAACGGCATTTAGGTAGGTATGTGTGTGGCTGAACGTACGAAAACTTTAAGTAGGTACCACATGTCAAAATAAGTGAATTTTTAGAATCCTTAGCTCTGGTTTTTTTTTGGGGATTTTTTTTTAAATACGTGAAGTTCGCTGTAGTTTGAAATTATAACTCGAACGGAACATTGACTTAACGTCAGTGGAACGGAACGAAATTATCGCCTCGTCAAAAACGAAACCACAGAGTACATTATACTTGAACGAAACACAAGTCAAGTAGTCAAGTGATGTCACTTGCTTGCTGCATTGCGTTGCGTAGCTGCAATGCACTGACGTAGTGCTGCAATGCGATTCTGAGTGAGTGAGCTGTCGTGATGGCAGTAACCATAGGGCTACCGATGACAAGTGCCCTGAACATACGAGACAGAAGTCTATCAAAATGGTTATGTCTCAAGAAAATCTAAGTTACCGGGAGGCTTCAGTTAGGTTTCCCCGCCCCAAAATGTTATACTCCAATGTGACGGCTGGCCCCACCATGTTCAAACCATCTCAACAGTCTCCTTCTGAACCCCATCTCTTCTCAGCCCCTCTTAATAGCCCTACTTCCTCTCCATATTCTACCCCTGTTAAGTCTTCCTACACCAAGACCATATATCATTCCCCAAGACCACGCCCAGACTTGGGAAAAACTTATGATACCCAAGCCCATACGGCAATGGTTTATACTCCTAGCTCTTCTCAACCCAATGGCTGTGCTTTGAACTCCCCTTATGTTGAAACCACTCCTCTTCCCACCCCTAATGACAACTTAATAGAGCTCCTGGCTTGCTCACTCATTAATATGTTATCTAAATTTAGTGACGCAATACCGAACAATGTCGTTATATTGGTTCAACAGCTCCTTGAATCCTGGACTCGCCAAAATGGAAAAGATTCTTCAGTGGAACTGTAGATCGATGCGCAGAAAAAAACATGAACTAATTTACCTCATTAATCGTTTCACTCCTGGCATCTTTGCCGTGTCGGAAACGTGGCTTAGGCCTGGAACTTCTTTTAGGGTTCCTGGATTTTCATGTCTTCGGGACGATAGAGAGGACGGTTGGGCTGGCTGCGCCCTATTGGTTAGCAGATCTATCATTTTTTCAGAGATTCCTCTTCCCAGTCATGATCCTGGTATACATGTTGTAGCCGTTAGAGCCTTGGGCATATCTTTTGTGTCTGCCTATATCCCTCACCCCAATCCCAATCTTTTATCTGAATTTAACTCTATCCTTTCTTCCATCCCAAGCCCTTTGATTGTGCTCGGTGATTTCAATTGCCGTCACACCCTCTGGGGTTCCCATTGTAATGACCCCTGCTCTAGCTTTCTGTTAGAACTTTTAGATGACTGCAACCTTTGCGTCCTTAATGATGGATCTGCTACTCGTAGGGTTTCGCCTACCCAAAACATTAGTGTTCCCGACCTTACTTTCTCTTCTCCTTCCTTAATGTCATCACTCTCCTGGACAGTTCTCCCTAATTCCTACGGGAGTGATCATTTCCCCATACTGATTTCGTTTCCAAGTTCTCATCCTCGGTCTCCTTCTATTCAACCCTTACAAAAATATCTCCTTTCGCAAGCTGACTGGTCCCATTTTTCTTCCCAATTGGATTCAGAACTTAAAAACTTCTCCCCTATAACCTCCTCCAATTCCCTTATCATCTACGATGATTTTGTTGGATGCTTGTTAAGAGCGGCCGATTCCTCAATCCCCTTAAAAAACTCTGCCCGCCGCTTAGTATCTTCCCCACCTTGGTGGGATGCTGAATGCTCTGATGGCGTTCGAAAACGTAAAGAAGCAGAAAATACTTTCGCGTCTAGCTTAGACATGCCTGATTATTTGAATTTTAAAAAGACTTCTGCACGAGTTAGCAGATTATTGGCAAAAAAGAAAAGGTCTGGTTGGCTCAAGTTTTGTGAATCTCTGTCTCCTCGCTCTCCAGTTACTCTTGTTTGGAAAAAAATTAAGTCCTTCCGCAGAGCTAGTGCCAATCAGTCTTTTGAAGACTCAACCAATGACCCTGGTTCTTGGTTAGAGGACTTTATCACAAAATTAGCCCCCCCTTTTGTTCCTAGTTTTGAATGCCTTCCAACTGTAGATCCCCCTTCTCCCTCTCCCTCTGATAGATTTGATGACCTTTTTTCTTATTCAGAACTGACATGTGCCTTGGAACATCTTCGTGATTCTTCTCCGGGTGTCGATGGAATACCCTATTCCTTTATTTCCAAATCCTCTTCTAAATGTAAATTAATATTCCTTGACCTAATCAATTCCTTTTTCGCTACTGGTCAAGTGCCAGAGTCCTGGAAATCCCAAATTATTATCCCTATTTTGAAACCTGGTAAAGATCCAAAAGACTCTGGTTCCTATCGTCCTATTGCTCTATCCTCTGTTTTGGCTAAGATCATGGAGAACCTCATCAAAAACCGACTTGAATGGTTATTAGAAACTAAAGGCATCCTAGCCAGGTCTCAATTCGGTTTTCGAAGAGGCATGGGCACTCTAGATAGCCTCAGCATCTTCTTATCCGATGTACGCATTGCTTTTTCTAATAATGAAAGCGTCCTTGGTGTTTTCCTAGACATAGCCTCAGCTTATGATAATGTCCAACTTCCAATACTCAGGCAAAAATTGCTACAGCTGAGTATCCCTGTGAGGATGGTCAACATCATTTGCAATCTTCTTATGTCCCGCTCTATTTCTGTCCGCCATCAGAACTCCCTCTCACCATCTCGACTAGTGTGGAAAGGATTACCTCAGGGATCGGTCTTAAGCCCTATCTTGTATAATTTGTACACATATGATTTAGAGTCTTCAGTAAATTGTTTCTGCAAAATTTTACAATACGCCGATGACATTGCACTTTACATCAGTTCAGCTTCCCTTTCAGACGCCTCAATTCGCCTAAACTCTGCCCTTCAGTATTTAAATCAGTGGCTTACTGATCATGGCCTGAGCTTATCTGTCCCCAAGTGTAACGCAGTTGTCTTTTCTCGAAAACGTAATATTCCCCCAATAAACCTATTTGTTGAAAGTGAACCCATATCGATCTGTGATAGGGTGAAATTTCTTGGCCTCATTCTCGACTCCAAGTTATCTGGCCTTTATCATTTGGATTACATTTCGAAGAAATGTGAAAAAGGTGTTAATGTTCTTCGTGTTCTCTCTGGAGTTCGCTGGGGAGCCCATCCCACTTCTCAAAAAGTTCTTTACAATGCCATAGTCCGTAGCCACTTTGACTATGGGAGCTTTCTTCTAGAACCATGCAACAGAATAGCTCTTGCTAAACTGGAAAAGATTCAGTCCAAATGCTTGCGCATCATCACGGGTGCTATGAAATGCTCCCCTATTAATGCCCTTCAGGTAGAGTGTTTGGAGCCCCCCCTACATTTACGTAGACAGTATCTCTGTGATAGATTTTTTTATAAAGTCATTCAAAATAAATCACACCCCCTTCTTCCTCTTCTTCGTACTCTTTTTGAGTTAATACCGTTGTCACGCTACTGGACCCATAAAAATCCCCCTCTCCTTGTTAACAGCTTCTCCAAATTTAATAATATGCACGTTTCTTTAGCCCAATCAAGTTTGAACCCCTTATTTGAAGTAAATTTTAATTCTTTACTCTTTCAACCTAAAATCATATTTAACTTTGGTATCTCTAAACATGACCCTGCTGCTAATGATAAATTCAACAGGATTTTAGCAAAGGATTGGCATGACTGGCTTACCATATTTACAGATGCCTCGAAGCTGTCAGACGATAGCAATGTCGGATCTGCTGTATGGATACCAAAGTTCAGAATAGTACTTAATTTTCGTAGTTCCTTATTTGGCTCCATTTATACCGGGGAGGCAATAGCTCTTTTGGAAGCGGTCTCCTATGTTGAGTCCCATGGTCTCAACAAATCTATTATTTTTTCCGATTCTCTTAGCTGCCTTCAAGACTTGGTTAAATCACCTTTTCGTTCTCGTCACAATTGTCCTCTTACCTTACAAATTAAACAACATCTTTATAGATGCTACTGTTTAGGCATAGATATAGCTTTGGCCTGGATCCCTAGCCACTCTGGAATTACAGGAAACGAGAATGCTGATTCGATCGCCAAATCGGCTACTCGGATTGGGATCGAATCGCATACATCGTGTTATGCCCGGGATTTGCGCTGTCTTGCCAAACCAGAGATGATGAAATGTTGGAATACTTTGTGGCAAAAAACCCGATTACAGAAGGGAAAATTTTATGGCTCCATCCAACCACTTATTCCTTCTAAATGTTGGTTTAACAAGCTTAAATTTTCGAGTAAACTGGCTACCTCTGTCATAATCCGCCTCCGACTTGGGTTTGTTTGCACCCCAGTTTTTTTGGCAAAAATTCATACAAGAGACAGTTCCTTATGTGAATGCGGTCTAGAGGAGGGTACTCTGGAGCACTTGTTTTTTTCCTGTCCTCGTTTAACTATTCCCCTTTACGACTTACTCCCTTCTGATTGTCCTCGCCCAATTAACATCCCTTTCCTTTTATCCTTAGTCCATACACCCGCTGTTAAAATTCTTTATAAATTTATTAATTTAAATAATATCCAATTATAATATTTATTCTTATTAATTTATTATAAAAATATTATATACTATAAAAACTATTTAAGTATTTTATTTTGTACGTATTGCTATGTGTTTGATGTTTTAACTCTCATATGATGTGTTGTCTTATATATTTTAACAAATGTTTTGTCTTTTTTAACATGGCAAATAATGGATAGCAACCGCCACAAAAACTGAACAATAGCCATTAAAGTTACCTGTGCTATTGAGCACCGACCATTATTTAACTTCCACCTTGACATTGGCAAAATCATCGAATGTTTGTCGATGGAGCCATAACCTTAAAAATTGAATTGAATTGAGTGAGCTGTCAAACCATACAAACAAGATGAAATATTAATGACAGCTCACTTGTCGTTGTCGTTCACTCCACGCACTGACGTATGATTTATACGTCAGTGACTCCACGTAAGTGAACAAGGTGAGATGTCAACAGAATAGACCGTCTATTCTTATCAATCGCAATATTAGTTTATACACGTTCGCCCATTGGACGCATGAATTTTCGCTCCAAAAGTTGAACTCAAGTACCTAAAATTATAATCAATTTGATTATGACTTGACTCGATCAGACTGTCAGGCTTGAAGGCTTGATACCTTCAGCACCATGAGGGATACTGCAACACTTAAAAACTTAGTATTCTCTAATAACAAAAGGTAATGGGAACTGCCGACTCCTACTTATAAGTGATGCCATACTTTCATGATTTCGGACAAAAATAAAGCTGTCACAGTTCATCTCCGCCACTTAGAATTGACCCTCAAAAGGTCCCAGTTACCAGATACTACAAAAATAACGGCGTTAATATTTTTAACCTGCTGTCTGCACTCCGACCCTTCGACCTTTACCGTGTCGAGACAAAATAGGTATAGAGGAAAATAAAATAGTCTGTCAGCAGATGGGTAGGTACCATCCTGTGTGTCATGGCGACATGTTATCTACATCTGCGAAAGTTTGAAGCCCTTTCGGACCTTTACCTTCTTGGTCCATTAAACATTTTTGCTTACCATGCATAAAGTTTCAGTTCATAGAGCGAACAGCTATTTGCACATTTTCACTGTTGTCTCTTTCTTGGTGTAAAATATATTAGTTAGATCGGCAAGTACAAAAAATAGAATGTAAATTCAAGTAGAAGAATGTGTAAACGCCAGCTGAGGGAAACTCAACGGTAAGTTTTAAAAATATTAGAAATATTGCAAGCAATTGTCATCTTTGTACACACGTTGCTCACTTTGTTTGTTCAGGCACCGTTACTTTGCTGTACTAATTTTAATATTTTTATTAATGAAACTATAAAGCTTTATGGCTTTACTACACCTATGTATATACCTATATTAGTGAATAATGTAGACTTAATTTATTGGTTTGTGACTAACAATAATCTGACTCGGTAATTCCACTTCAAATGTGCAGGTGTGCTATTGGACTAAAACACACAATACATGACACCTCCAACCAAACAATATTGAAATTTTCATAGGATCCTTAACCAGACGGCTAGTTCCGGGCAATGTCAATATGAAAGTCACCTTTAACATAAGTTATCTCATCACAAAACTTGCACAGGCGCTTACTTCCACAACGAACACTCATTGCTAACAGTATTTGTGCAGGCGCTAGGATTCGGAATACCTTATTTTACACGTTGAGCGTCGAAATGCATAATATGTTTTCTCAAATAGAAACAGGAACTGCTTGTTGAGAAGTTTAATTGGTCGAGTTTGTGAGTATGTTTGTTTGCAATTTCTAAATGAACGTGGGAATAAAGTGGCTTCTCTGCAGTGCATTTTCTTTGTGTGGTATTTATTTAAAAAGCACTAAGTAGGTCTTTACATTCCTGAATTTACCGTATTTTCAGATGTAAACGGTTCCGAGAACACAAAAATTTACTTAGACATATTGTCACGCTTTCCTCAAAATTGTGTTCTACATTTCCACTCAACAATTCCGTACCATGTAATATGCATCGTACATCAGGTCAGAATACAAACCAATTTCACCATAGCATCATACATTACCTACACACCCGAACAAAACAGACACCAGAATGGCAGGCCTATAACGTGAATAATAAATGAAGCAAAGTGAGAACATTTCTCCCACGATTCTTCGCACAATCCTTCAAGTAGATTTATTTTGTTTCCTGTTCTCACCTACGGGAGTTCCTTTCGGCGAATTTTAATGAAATTGTAGAAGTAATTGTACTTGGAAAATGTGGAGCTGTGAGAATGAGCAGAATCCTACTGTAGGGTACTGTGAAATATGGCTTACATACTAAATGGCCCTTACTACTGTAGAGTTTAATTGGTTTGGGAATGTGAAGAAAGAAACTTTAATTAAAAGTTGTTTGCAAGTAAAATTTTCGTTACAAAATTAAACTTTTTAATGATACAGAACACTTTCTAAGGACAACAGCTTTGTTAAAATATTAGCTGCCATTTTTAAAGATTGCGTAGGACCTACTACGCAATCTTTTTTTGGAATGTGCATGCATGCAAAGGCATACAAAGCATGAGGTAGTAGGTATAGGTACAGTTTTCATAATGGGAAAAGTGGACTGCGTTGCATTGACCTGCCATCTAAGTCTAGCTAAGTTTCGAATATTATTATGCTACACTTATTCGAAACTTACAACTGAAATATACTTGACAATGACACTTCTATGCTGCCCCTTATACTTAGTTCCTGAAGGGCAGTCGCCAGCACGTCAAGATATCCGAAACTGTCCCTGTGTGTGATGTGCTGGCGTTTGTACGTTAACTATAGTAACAGTATGAAAGCTTCTCGTGAATAGCTTGTGTGAGAAATTCTTTCACTGTACCTACCTAGCTCTGACGGCACGTTTGGCGCTGTGGTTAGGGTGTGTATTCCGTCCACTAGCGCCGCCAATCGTTTTTTATTATTTATGGTAAATTTAAGACACTTAGATAAAAAACCGCTCTGTAGTGTTCTGAAGAAATTTATCTATTATTTTTTGAGAGCTATTTTTAATACATAACTAAAAGTGGCCACTTTTAGCAAAAATATCGACTTTGGCAACTATTTACTAAAGTACAAAACATAACTCCCAAAAAATAATAAATACTTACATTTCTTTAAAACACTACAGAGCGTTTTTTTATCTACGTGTCTTAAATTTACCACGATTAATAAAAAAACAATTGGCGGCGCTAGTGGACTGCGCTGCATGTCGCAGGTTCAATTCCCAAATGTTTGTCTGGCCTACAGATAGTTGTTGAGGGTCTGGCTATTTGTGTAGGTGACACAGGAGAAATGCCTAGTGTGGGGCAATGATTTATTTATATAAAAAAAATATGTTCCACTTTGGGTACGAGTTCCAACTGCCAGTGGAATGAAAAGCACAGTCATGAGACTACTTCTTGGTCTTTTTTATATTCTATTTTAGCAGATTTTTATAGCTGTTAGAACCGTTGGTGCTTACCTATCTATTAGGCGAGCCGTAGTAGTTACCGGGACAAACAAACGCAACGCTAACCTTTAAATATCACGCCAACACAGGAACACCAAAAAAATCCTGAAAAGTTTGCAGTGGGCCGAATGTTCATACACTTTGTGAAACCCCGCACAATTTGTTGTTTGAAAGCGAACGCGACGCATTCCGTACTGCGTTTTAAAAGTTCGCGAAGAAATAAACGTTTTGAATGTATTCGTGTGTTGTTGTTTGTTTTATTAGGAAGGTGCTAACAGGTGTGTGTTGTTGGTGGTTGTGATAATTTTTGGAAGGCATGTGATTTTTTTCTAACACTATCTTATTGATAGGTATGTGATATCTAGGCGGGCTGTGGAAATTTTACGTGTCTCCACTTGAGGAACAAAATAGAGCAACGACTTTACATTATAATACTGGTGGCCTCAGCCCGAGCCACGCGTTCTTTCTGTTTCCCATTAACCACTATGGGTGACGCACGATTTTCTGGTCGCCACTGTTGATTCTGGCTTTCAGGAGTGGCAGTCGTTAGGAATGTGAGGTGGGCTTGACCCAAAAAAAAGTATTAACGCCAGTGGCTTAGCTAGCTCCAAAGGGGCCCTGTATCAAACATTTTTGGAGTACCAGTTTTTTAGAAGTATTGATTTATAAGGAGATCATCATCTGCCTAGCCCTTTCCCAACTATATTGGGGTCGGCTTCCAGTCAAACCGGATTCAGCTGAATACCAGGTTTTTACGAGGAGCGGCTGCCTAGCAGACCTCCACAACCCATCACTGGGTAACACGGTACTTCTTGGAAAAACTGAAGTCAGGTTTTTTGGCTTCTGACAACCGTAACGACTGCCAAAGATCTACAAATGACAGCCGCGACCAACGGCTTAACGTGCTTTCCGAGGCAGAGAGGAAACTCTGTATGTTAAGATGGTCACCCATCCACACACCAAACTTGGCAAGCGTTGATTAACCGTAAAGATCGAACCGTGTGGCATTTATTATTTAGCCACGAGCTTGTTTTATAAGGAGATGGCGGGACTAAATGTATAGCTTTGCGTCCACACGACGGGGCCCTTGAGTCCGGAGGCCCCTGAAACGGCGCGGCGGCAGCTACGCTCCTGGTTGACGCACAAAAAGGCGCTGCAGCATTAGTATAGTTGTAATGGTCACTACAAAAGGTAACAGAGCGCCAGATATGACGGCACGGTTGGCGCAATGGTTGAGCGATCGGCTGCTGCGCCGCGTGTCGTGGGTTCGATTCCCGCACGGAGTACATATTTGTATGGCCTATAGATAGTTGTTCCGGGTCTGGCTGTTTGTGATTGTGACTTTGTATGTTTTTAAACGCACCCACGATACAGGAGAAATTCCTAGTGTGGGGCAACGTTTCTTTTTAAGAAAAAAAAACGAAAACATCGATTGTGGGTTTACAGACATTTGTGGGATCCCACTTCACCGCATCATCATTATAAACATTTCACCTTTGATTACATAATCAAAGCATTCATACCTGACAACAGTTGTTTTGTCTGAGTTTCCCTGACGATATATTTCCTTAATCCACCATCGATGTTTTTGTTTCCGGCGTTGTTTCTTGATGACATTAAGGTGTCGATGTCGTAAGGCCCCTTAATTATGCTCAGCTTAGGTATCTGAAACCCTTAGAATAATAACGCATAGAAACCTAGTACGAGTGCAAAAAGTGAGGCAACTAAAACTTAGCCTAATCCGTCAAACTTAGCCGTCAGGCCGTTAGTACTCAAGGTCACGTTCCGTCGAACACAGCTCGCGAGTAAATAATTGAAAATGACAGTTTGTTGCGTGAAAGGATGTTATAGCACATCAGGAAAACAAAAAAATGTGATAAAAAAACATTTCACAAATAAGTACTCACATTATATGCACTATTTTTACGTAAATCGATAAATAAAACAAAATTCTAATAACCTAACTTGTCATAACACAGTGTTGCTATTTGTGAGGAAAAAATACCCACATTGCTTTCATTCATGTTTTTCATTTTTGTAATTTTAAAATACAATACTTACTGTTAATTCATATCAAACCCGATGTTTTAACATTGTTTATAATTATAACCCATCAAGCATTCTAAACGCATTGAACAATATCTCATTCTTTATGCGATTTATATCCTTTTATTTTGAAATAAATTGAATTATACCTTCCGAAAAAATATGTCATATTACATGAAAAATCATGTTTACCTTTTCCAGTTCCCAACAACATAAAATACTTGCCTTGATAGCAAAATAGTAATACGTCTTCCCATATTTTGTGGGTAACGGCTTAGTAATGGTATCACTGAAAGCTATATCTGTGTGCGTTAGAGGAACGTAGACACATTCGGCTCACGCACACAAAGAAAATGAAGTGGACACACGATTTTGCTCGGGTTTTGTTCTAGACGCGGCTTCTATGCGTTATTATTCTAAGCTGAAACCCCTTAATTATGCTCACCTTAGGTATCTGAAACCCCTTAATTATGCTCAAGTTAGGTATCTGAAAAAAAATCTCTATGAAATAATTTCTGTCCAAATCTACACTTTACTTTGATGTACTTATTTTGATATTTAGAATGAGTGGGTAGTAGGTTATGAACTTAAAATTTGTCACTATTGCCGCGCTAGTCTGCGAATATAAATATACCTACTCTGTGTTAATCTAGACGTTAAGCGCCCATTACACGCTCATGCAAACGTCACTCAATTTCAAAAGTTTTGTATGATGGTGAGTGATGGAATTCAATTTACATTAGCCGCTCTTCCTTAAATACGCGACGATTATTGACCCAACCATAAAGGCATAAACATGATAAAACCATCAGTCACTGCATTACACGATAGGTTACCGTCAGTCACGGCATTGACTGTGGTTAAACTGACAGTAAAACCTACCGTTTACGTTGTTTTATTCCGCTCCGAGCTGACAAGGTACCTGCTCCTATTATATATGCCAGTGGCGACGAGAAGTGAACAGTTCGCGTGTGACATTAAGTGCGTTTACAATGACGATCGGAAAAATAGACGAGTTTAACATCCACAAGGACGACTGGAAACTATATGATGTATGTCGAAAGGTTGGAAGAATATTTCGTTGTGATCGACATACAGGAGGATTACATGAGCACATAATAACCGTTATGGAAGCAGAGGGTTACGAGCTGCTTGTCAATCTGTATCTGTGTATACCGAATCAACCAAAAACGAAGACTATTGAACAATTCATGGAAATCATGGGTAAACATTGCACTGTCTTGCATTGCATTAGTCGCGAATGTTTTTAACCGACTTGTCAAAAAGGAGGAGGTTATCAATTCGGTTGTGTTTTTTTTTTTTTTTTTTATGTTTGTTACCTCATAACTCCGACAATTATGAACCGATTTGAAAAATTCTTCTTTTATCTGAAAGGATATACTTGCAGATTGGTCCCATTTAAATCATATCAAAATCGGTTACGAACTTTGGATTTTAAATCGAAATACCTGGAATTTGACTATTTAGATGATTCTTTGATAATCGAAATTGCGTATTTTGCTTTTCTGCGATTTTGCAGTGGTGTTGTTAGGTGTGGGGCACCACTAAAATGTGAAAAATAAAAAACTTTTTACAAAAAAATACAACCGACTTCCAAAAAAAAACACTACAAAGTAAAAAATAACTTTAATTTCGGAAGTCGGTGTTTTTGTTACTTTCTTCGTATTTTGACACCGACTTCCGAAATTAAAGTTATTTTTTACTTTGTAGTGTTTTTTTTTGGAAGTCGGTTGTATTTTTTTGTAAAAAGTTTTTTGGTTTGTGTTTTTCATTTGGTGTACAATAAAGTATATAATTATAAATAAATAAATGTAACATTAAACTATTCAGCGCTCCTACTCATTTTTTTTAAGGATGGGGAATCATCAGATTTTCTCCACTCTGAGCGGAGCAGAAGCATTCCCGAGCATAGCTCCTTCGCTAGCATTACTGCTCCGCAGAAGGTGACCGCTTCCCATGCCTCCTCGTGTAGGGTTTTTACAGATTTTAAATGGCAACACAGTTCAACTGTCATTTTTTTAGGGGAAGGGGTAGTTTATAAACGAGGGCACCTGGCCGAGAGGACGGATTGCTGGGTGTAAAGTAACGGTGGTAACACTACTTATCTGTGAAGAAGTGAAGAGAAAAATAAAATACCAGTATTGTACCAAGTGAGTTTTATTATAGGTACTCGCTATGGACCTTGGGTTGTACCTACCCTACAACCATGTAGGTAATTACTACCTACCACATATTACATGGGTGAAACTGTACAAACGTTAGGTGTGATAAGACCGCCAGTTCGGTATAAGAATAAAAGTGATTTTTTGGAATTGCTTATTATAGAAAACTGAAAAACTGTACCTACTTGTATGGCGACAATGGATAGCAGCAATAAAGATACAACTACCCGATTAAGTTATCATAATTATGCATAAAATGTGGGAAAGTACCTAATGATTGTGATGTACTCTTTTTCAGATCCAAATACTGTAACGTGTTCGAGGAGGGCCTTGGGCGCTTCCCGGGCGGCGCGGTGAGCATTCACGTGGGCCCGGGCGCGCGGCCGGTGTTCATGCGCGTGCGCCGAAGCTGGAGCGCGCGCTGGAGCAGTTCATTATTTCCGGTTAGTCATGTCTGCAATAATGAATCTTCCCACTAGCTTTCTTGAAAATAAGTTCAGACCAAAGTCCCAGAAATGCCTTCCTAATTAAATTTCGATGAATGTGGCATAATGTGATGAAGCACGCGTTAGTTAAGATCGAACCATCACACCACAATACTAGAGTTTCATGCTATGCATAGGTATTTATGTGCGCATTTGATTTTATATTCTTTTCCTTTCCCAATGTTCAAATAAAAACCCGGGAATCGAAACAGTTGATATTGAAAAAAAAAAACATCTGTATTATTAGTAGAATGTGTAGCTAGCATATACATATGGATAAAAAAGTAACTTTGACATTAACATGACGTCAACTTAACTAATGTCACCAAAATAATGTTACCCTCATTGAACCACTTACTACTTAGTTTATTTGTTTTAATTTGTAAGCTCCGGCAAATTAAAAGAACAATGGTTAAGTATACAACTTTACAATGTACCTAACAATACAACTTTGGCCCAATAGGGTCTTATGGGCGTTCATATGGTCTTACGGGCGTTGGCAGGTTTAATGTATTTTTACTACAGTAAGTACAGTCGCCAGCACATCGAGCCACCCGAAACTGTCAAATTTTCCCAATCAACTTTGAACCTTATCGGTTTAGCCATAAAGTTGAAAATCTATTGAAGAAATTTGACAGATTGTTGTGGCTTAATGTGCTGGTGTCTGTACAATTTAGGGATCTTTGCCGCTCGGAAGTTAGGTTTTAGTGACGACCGCGCAGGTGCAATCACGTTTACAAGTGTTACGTTCGTAGAATGTTTTTCTGATTTATAAATATTGTATTATACACAAGTAAGTAACACAACCAGTAACAATAAAAAGGTCAAAAAGTAACACAACAAACATATAAGTACACCACAAAACACAAATCAAACAGTTAGAAATAACCAAAATAAATAATTTAATACACTTTTCGCATCAACAGCTGTCGTATTGCATTGAGTAAGCGGGACACAAATATGCATCGAACGTATACGAGTGACTGAGACGCATTACACCCGCTATCTTGCGCGAGAAGGCACATGCGCGACCTACCCGCGCATGCAAGAAACATAGACGACACTGTTGGCGCAGTGGTTGAGCGATTGACTGCTGCGCAGCATGTCGCGGGTTCGATTCCCGCACGGAACAAATATCTGTACGACCTACAAGTATTTGTTCCGAGTCTGGGTGTTTTTCTATGGTTACCATAACACAAGCATTAAGTTGCTTAGCTTGGGACTATATGGCTTTGTGTGAAATGTCCAAGGATATTATTATTATTATTATTATAGAACATCAACCAGCAACCAATTGCGACGTACTTCCAATAGGCAAAGATCCTTGAATCGTACTGTACTTAAACCTTTCTAATCTAGTCACGCTACCATCAAGGTACCTAAATGTAGATGAAGACCTACTGATAGAACTTAATATGGATTATCAACTTTTCTTCAAAATAGATCTTTTGACTTTATATTACAGTGACTGACGCTACTCACATAAGCAACTTGGATCAGGCTATTCAAATAAGCTGATGTCACTAGTTGAAGCAATGTATTTTAAATGGCTAAAACATTTTCTAACTTCAAACAGATTGCGGCAACTAGACAAGACCTGCGATGCTGAATGGAGACGTGAGTTATTTGGTAAAAAGTAGAAAAGCGATTTAAGTGAATACAAACACTTTTTCCTTGAGATCTGAGATGACATCACATCTCACTTAGAAGACACCGAAGGTGATGTTAATGTGGAAGTGATATGAGTGGCTACAACAGCCGGTCATTTCTGTCGACATCTCACCGTGATCACTTAGGTGGAGTGAACGACAAGAGAGCTGTCGTTCCATCTTGTTTGTATGGTTTGACTTGCTTACTCGGTGAGATATCGACCGAATGTTTCGCTCGTGTAATGTTCACCGAATAACTAGTTAATGATTTGATGAACCGCTTCATTTACGCTGTTAGCGAGTGTGTTGTAGCCAATAAGAACACACCATGATTAACACCATTTGTTGAGTTCAGGGCTTTGAGTATTCCCTCACCAGGCAAGGAATGGGCAGTCACACAATCCGCCCATTCTCCTACTTTTTTAAAGATTGCAAAGAGACTGTATGTCCAATGTCAGCATACTTTCCGTCTTCTAGTATTAAAAAGTTGAAACTGTCAGCCAACTGTTTGAGTCTGATTATAAACAATTTGCAATCAACAATTAACAAATTGCAATCCGTTGAAAGAGAGCTGCATCCCTGCTAAGTCGTGTCCGTGGGAGTGGCAACAGCATTCAGAGCGTTGTGGCTAGCCGGACTGACTGCCCAGTACTATGGCATTGTGTGCAGTTACATGTCAAGTCTGGGTTTTAATTTATTGTTTTATTGTATTTATATTATAATTTCATTTTGTTCTAATTTTAAATTTATTAATTTTAATTTACTTTTTATACATGTACGAATTTTAGTTGATAATTAATAATTGTTTTTGTATTTGTTTTCATTTTATTATGTGTAATGTGTACTACGATCCTTTGTTGGTCAAATGAAACGTTATTTAATTTAATTAATTATAAAATCGTTGCTGTAGTCTTCAATAATGTCTGCATGAGTCTTTACCAGACAAACGTGTTCTCCAATTTTTTTTAGAAGATCAAGGATCTTCGTAGTGGATGTCAAGTCGACCGAGAGGCTTATGTTAGTTTTCTTCGTTGCCATTATGCCGAACAGTTTTCTTGCGATGCCATTCTTGGCTAGTTCAGCACGCTTTTCATAAGTGAGCAAGATTCTGTCTAATGGTTTATCTGAAAAAAATAAAAATGAGTTTTTTAATTAAAAAATATAATAATAACAGCAGTATATTAATTTCTTGGGAATGATAATGTCTTAAATCTATCTTTATTAGCAGTCAATTTGAAAAATATGATCATTTAAATTCATGTTAAGTAATACTTAATATAGAATTCAATGGAAATTAATTGATTTTGATACTGATCAATTAGCTTGATGAATAGCTTGAGTCTCCTTGAGGTAATTTTTTACTTTTATCACGTTTCTTTAGTGATCTTTCAATTCTTCACCAATATAACAATTAGAGAAGACAAACATTTAACTTGTACATCATCAACTGCAAGATTTTTGCTGCCTCCTTGTTCTCTGTCTAATATAATCACTGCATCTGTGACTACCAAACCTTCTTTGCGTCCAGTTTCGAGAACCCTGGAGCCAGATGTAACCACATCTTCAACTATATGGCACGTCTGCTCAGCCTTGTAGTGGCCTTCAATAGAATTCTTTGTACTATAAGCTTTAGTTTCTTTGCGTCTCATTAGCATAGACTTCTTGGTTAGAATGTTAAGTATGGTGGGCAAGGCTGTATATGGGACACCACAAAAGTGATCATATTTCAAATCCTTCATAGCTATTTCCAGTAACAGGATTGATATTAATTCCTAAAAAACATGAAGGGGTGAGCAAAATATAAAAAAGAATCAAGATTTTATAAAGCAGTGATTTTAGATTAATGGTATTCTGTTAATTATAGGGATTTTAATTCAGATAACGTATTTGTTTCGGCTATTTTACCTAATCATTTTTTTTCATTTACGATAGTGTTAAGTTTATTATTTTTTGTGTAGGTACTTTATTCACCTGCGAAAGTAGTTTTATAAAATGTTTAGTTATGAAGTTAGTTTGTTATTGATATAGATAGGTTTCAGATGTCGAAAACTATGTAATTTAAAGTAGTAGCCATCTATTAGTTCTATAGTTTACGCCAGATAAACTTGGAATAAAGTACCTACATTGACCCACATACATTTATTGACTTTCTTAAGATCAAAATCAGAAATAATGACATAAAGGTGTCTTGAATCGACTTCTATCGTGATCCTTTACGTTCTCTAGTAATGAAAAACAGTTCTTAATTTATTGTTCTAGTATCTGCGAAGAGATATTAGGGAAAGGTCAATGTACTTTACTCCACGTTTATCTGGCGTAAACTATAGAAGTAGATTCCAGTAGTTATAAGTACTAACACTAGTTTTTAAGTTTTCGTATACTAACCAATTAATGGACTCTGTCTGAATTAAAAGATAAATCTTTTAAGACAGTGTGGGTCGTCGGGGCGGAGTTGTATAGAAATCAATAAGCACTTACATTTTCAATATAGAAAGGTTTCAGATGTCGAAAACTATGTACTTTAAAGAAGTAGCTATCTATTAGTTCTAGTAGTAGTTATAAGTACCTACTAACACTAGTTTCTAAGTTTTGTATACCTACTAACCAATTTAAGGAACTCTGTCTGGGTTAAAAGATTATTTAATTTTACAATATCCCGGACAAGATAGTTTATATGTTTCATATAAAAAATCCAGCATGGTTTTTAAATTATAAACATAACAAAACAATCATGTTCTCAGAAGAAATAATCACGGAATGCTTTTTAAAAATTATGACAATGTAAATAGTTTTTTTTACAGTTTAGACATGAATAAAGAAATGGTTTTGTCCGTAACAAGCAGTTCACGAGGGTTTAAAGCGCATATTACACTACACAGTATTCAGTGCCCAGTTGCAAGGGTGGGCGTGGCCCCTAACTAGGGAGCCCCTTATTACACTAGCTGGTCGCTCAGTTGTGAAATAACCATCCTTGCCAACGTGTGGGGAATTCCTCAAACCGAGAGTAATCTCAAGATGATTGGCTATCCCAAATTAAGGAAATTGACTTGCATTTTCGGGAAATTTGTTCATTTGGTGCAACTGGCAACACTGCTCCCTAACGCCGTACACACTGCCCGGTAGTAAGGGAGTTAGTTATTACACGACCCTAAATCAACTGGCAACATTGCTCCCTAACGCCGTACACACTGCCCGGTAGTAAGGGAGTTAGTTATTACACGACCCTAAATCAACTGGCAACATTGCTCCCTAACGCCGTACACACTGCCCGGTAGTAAGGGAGTTAGTTATTACACGACCCTAAATCAACTGGCAACATTGCTCCCTAACGCCGTACACACTGCCCGGTAGTAAGGGAGTTAGTTATTACACGACCCTAAATCAACTGGCAACATTGCTCCCTAACGCCGTACACACTGCCCGGTAGTAAGGGAGTTAGTTATTACACGACCCTAAATCGGGACTTAGGGCTCTGAATACCGTGTAGTGTTATAAGCGCTTTCGGGTTGCTACACACATTTAAGCGGGCCGGCATTGTATTTTTTTATGTAGTTGGTCAGTTTTTTGTCTAGGAATGTGTATTTAGTTATTTTGCATTCACTACAACATAATTTATAAGTATCTTTAATTATGGCCTGGGTCAATGAAATAAAATATTGTATGTATTAATCTTGTTTTCTTCATTTATCCAACTTGTCGAGTCCATACCGAACCGCTTCACTTTTGTCACCCTTTATCTTCAACACGTTCTCCAACAGGTCCACATCAGGTTCCTGTTTATAAAATCCACCTAAGATTGATTGTTTACTTTCCTCTTGCTATCAGTTGCAAGTTCACCGGATTGGTGTTATTTATTTAATTTCACCACTTGAAACATCTCTGAATTCCAGTTTCCGGTGTAGCCTGAGGTGTAATATTCTGATAATACGCACATAGTCACCACATACCTTTTTTTTTGTAAATAGGCACGAGTTTGACCACTATCTCACCTGGACATATGGAGTCACCATCACCCAACATGGAGTACGCTTGCCTTGAAGTAACCTATTCAGTCTTGACTTAAAGCCTCCCAGGTTGTAGATATCAGGAAACATAGACTCTGACAGGGAAATCCACTTAGCCTAGCTCCATATTTTGATTTAGGTCGTACTTTAATATTAGAGGGCTTAGACAGTAGCCACCAAGAACCCACCCACGTTTTCGTACTCACGCAACAGCAGAACATTAATTCGCAGTCTCAAATTATACTGACACAAAGGCCCTTTATAAAAATGCGACTATTCCTGGCCAGATGCCTTCCCTTGTGTTACATCCTTCCCTTTTTAGTCCCGCTAATAGGGTCCGACTTTTGTAGTGTGAGGCGTACTTGAGAATTTGTAATTTTAATGTAGCACGACCTTTCCTCTCTTGATTGTGATTCAGGGTCCATTTTAAGCGCCTTTTGCTCAACCGAACTTAAATACTTACATCAATATTAAAGTGCTTTCTGTTCCCTTGTTGGTTTGGACTTGGTTTAATTTGCTTGGGTAGTGGTGGTCACAATGAAATTTAGTTTGTGATTTTATGTACCTACCTACTGTTTAATATATAAGAAGTTTTAAACAGCAATATCTCAAACTCTCGTCGTCTATCACCATAATAACATATGAATAAGGTTTGCAACAAATTTCTATTCGTGTCGTCTTCTCTATGTATGTAGGTAAGTACCAAACCGCTCGTAAGGACTTGGACTAAATTTGGAGAGTGTACTTATTCCTCACCTATATGATGAAGGCATCAGATAAAAAAGGATTTTTGTAAGTTCGTACCCTAAGGGTTTAATAGGGGATGAAAGATCGCGTGTGTTCAATGTATAAGTGCCTAAACCGCTGCCTGATTCTTTGGGCAGTACAGGTGTGATGATATAGGTACCTACTTGTAAATCTTGCGTTCGAAGCCAGTTTAGCCCAACTAAGTCATGTCATTAGATATGATTTCGCTTTGAAAGCAAAACGGGGCTATACGTGATGAATAGCAATACACATTCATCATAACAGAATAATGATGGCATTGGAAATGTCGGTATTCACACTAATTCCCTTCCCTTTGCATAAATTTCAGCACCCTATTTCATGGATCTTAGGTAAATATATAAGTGACACGCCGGAGCTCGTAACCTTCTGGGGATTTAATCATTCAGTCAGCCACATATGAAATTCGCTAAAAGTATAAAACTTTTTTTAACACCCGAATCCGCAAATCTTTGAACGAATTCTTTATTTTGTTCTTTCATGTAAGTAGGTGTATATGAGCCTCCTATAAATTCAAAACTCATAAGTCGTTTATTCAAATTAGGCTGAGAGCCAGCTCTTTTTGAACGTCATGTTTTACAAAAGAATCCCCAAAACGGCCGCCCCTCACCACTTCCTTGTGTTTTAGCTGGGGAGAAGAAGTGGCAACAAACACCCCAGCAACTCATTTGTTTAAACTTGAATTTATACAATAAAATATAGAAGGGCATAAAAACTCTAAGTCCTTCAGAAATTCGTCTTGTTAGAATCGTCGTGTCTGAAGCCTGTGCTTGTTGGCTTGTTTAGCCTGAAGCAAACAAGGGTTAAGACTCGGACCTCATTGTTGACCTTACCATATTTTACAAGAGTTTTATTTAGCTCTACTTGTTGAACCTTTCTAGTTATTTTTAAACAACTCCCTCTCAGCTGATAATTAGACAAGGTACTTGTGCATTGTATTAAGTATTCACAAGTTCTTGATCTGAAAAGCTGAAAAGACCAGCCAGTTGAGTAAAAAGACCATGAAAGTGACTGCTGTAATGTAGAAAGCCTATGAAAAGCCAGACAGGCCGGACATTGTCTTATTTTCCCCGAAATACATCCAGTCCCACCAGTCCACCAAATCTAACAACCAGAACCCAACATATATGACTTTGATTTTGAATGATTGGTTGTGACAAAGTCATATAAGTAACATGTTTCATTACGCCCCGTAACACCGGTTGGTACCCACTTTAAGGACAACATAATTAAAGTACAAATAATCTCTGCATCACAAACTAGGTACTAAGTAAGAATACGCAAACATCATCACACAAGACAACCGTATGTACCTACATAGTCGCATGCAGAAGCCGATCAAAACAAACCTGTCTTCTCTCCTAATCTTATCACCCAATATCGTAAGGAAAGTTCATCGCATGCTCCAATTCTGAAAACCGTTCCCAAGTCTCCAAGGTTTTCCGATCGGGTAATAATGAAGCAACACCCGCCTTCCAAGTTACAACGATCTTCTCAGATATCCATTCCTCCAAATAATATAAATGCATATGTAACTCTTTCCGTCTGTTACATAGTGACGCCTAAACCGTAGAACCTTACAGGGTGAAACGGAAAAGTGTAGTTTAGAGCGTTCGCTCCTAACGTTGTTTCATACAAAGTTTCAAGTTCTTGTTCTGGAAATGAGAGAAACCTGCCGGTCGATTCTATAAGCATGTCGAAGTGAGTCGGTCGTCCGTTCTGTAAATCTCTCATCGTGTAGACTCAGATGGAGTAAGCGCGAAGTGAACTCTTGTTCCATACAAGCAAGATGGAATGACAGCTCACTTCATACTTACTCCACGTGATTTTACACGATGAGACATTGACAGAATAGACCGACAGAATGACACGGTTGGCGCAGTGGTTGAGCGATTGACTGCTGCGCAGCATGTCGTGGGTTCGATTCCCGCACGGAACAAATATTTGTAAGACCTATAAGTATTTGTTCCGAGTCTGGGTGTTTTTCTATCTATAATATGTATGTATTTACAAAAAAAAATGTATATAAGTAGTTTATCAGCCATATCGTTACCATAACACAAGCATTAGTTTGCTTAGCTTGGGACTATATGGCGTTGTGTGAAATGTCCAAGGATATTATTATTATTATTTAGCGTATGCATATACCAAGTTTCATTAAAATCAGTTTGTTCATTTCAAAAATAAGGTCTTGAAAGTTTGTATGAAACACAGTAAACGCTATTCACTTGGCAAAATTCGACACGCGATATGGTGTACAACATGTGGTTCATCATGTTGAACGGATACGAGGAAATTTTGTAGTACCTAACATTGTCAATGTTGCGCGCCTGGTGACAACGTCGCGTTGTCACGAGGCGCGTTATTTATGCGTTATTTTGCGTTAAGTATATTTTTACGCGTTGTTGTGCACGTTGCACAATAACGCGCACAACGCAAATATGAGGCTTTAACACTATCAACAACATTGTTCAAGGAACTCATGGTCAGTTATTAAAAATTCGTATTATTTCTTTCGATACCAATTTTAATCAGCTGATGATAAATTTGTATGGAAAATTGTAGAAGAACAGCCGGTCTATTCTGACAACGGCTCACGGCGCAAACTAAGGTTGAGTGAGCATGATGAAGTAAGCTGTCTTACCTCCATGTTACGGGTACTATAGATTGCCAGCAGTGTGATTCTGTAAACTTGTCGAAGTGAACGCTTGTGTGAAGGGACCACGAGGTGAGCTGTCAATCCATGTTATCAAGGCGGAATGAGAACTCACTTCGTGATCACTTCACCCAAGTCAAGTCATAGAATAATTTACATATTATCAAGGGGGCTACGTCCCATTAAACCTTAGAGAAGGTCATATAATTATTTACTTATTATCAAGGGGCTACATACCATTGAACCTTGGAGAAGGTCATAGAATAATTTACTTATTATAATGGAGCTATGTCTCATTGAACCTTGGAGAACGTCATAGAATAATTCACTTATTATTACGGGGTTACGTCCAATTGAACCTTGGAGAAGGTCATAGAATAATTTACTTATTATCAAGGGGCTACGTCCCATTGAACCTTGGAGAAGGTCATAGAATAATTTATTTATTATAACGGAGCTATGTCCCATTGAACCTTGGGGAAGGTCATAGAATAATTTACTTATTATTACGGGGTTACGTCCCATTGAACCTTGGAGAAGGTCATAGAATAATTTACTTATTATCAAGGGGCTACGTCCCATTGAACCTTGGAGAAGGTCATAGAATAATTTACTTATTATCAAGGGTCTACGTCCCACTGAACCTTGGAGAAAGTCATAGAATAATTTACATATTATCAAGGGTCTACGTCCCATTGAACCTTGCAGAAGGTCATAGAATAATTTACTTATTATCAAGGGGCTACGTCCCATTGAACCTTCGAGAAGGTCATAGAATAATTTACTTATTATCAAGGGGCTACGTCCCATTGATCCTTGGAGAAGGTCATAGAATAATTCACTTATTATCAAGGGGCTACGTCCCATTGAACCTTGGAGAAGGTCATAGAATAATTTACTTATTATCAAGGGGTTACGTTCCCTTGAAATAATTATTTACCGAATTTCATGCAGACGAAGCCGCAGGCAGAAACAAGTTCCATCGTAAGTTTGAACGTATTTTCAATGCAGCATTATTTCTGCGCCATTTCCTCTGGTCTTGGTCTAAACTACTGTAGTTAGAAGTTCTACGATAGTTGAGAAGTTTCATAGTACTGATTTGAGGTATCGAACATTGTTTGTAGAAGTTATCTGGTAGTTTTTTGGAAATATATAGTTGATTTATCAGTTTTCAATGCAACTGCCTCTTTTTTTTAATTTCTCAGTCCACACCTCTACTCCATCATGAGGTTTTTTAGAAGAAACCAGGGACTGTGATAAGACAACCTCTTTTGCACAAGTTCTCTGTAGTATAAGTTCAACAGTTAAGAAATAAGAGGTAAAAACTATTGTTTGTATGTCGCAGGTTTCTGAAAGTATAACTTACTGATCGATTAGCGAAAATTATCTATACTAATATTATAAAGAGGTAAAATTTGTTTGTAAGTTTGTATGTTTGTAAGTTTGTATGTAGGGGGTAATCTCAGGAACTACTGGTCCGATTTGAAAAATTCTTTCAGTATTAGATAGCCCATTTATCGAGGAAGGCTATAGGCTACATATCATCACGCTAAGACTAAAAGGAGCCGAGCATTAATGGAAAATGTGACGCAGACGAAGTTGCGGGGGTCAGCTATTTATTTATACTTTAGATTAGACAATAGTGGTACATGCGCGGACTTAACGCAACAAGGCATTATCTGAAAACCTTTGGGTCAAAAGACTATACTGGTGAGTTGCACTAACTGCATTCTTTCCTTTGGCAGCCATTGTGGGCGTGCGCATTATCACTCTTTGGCATTATCTCTATGATTGCATTGCATGGAATTAGTAGATTTTTTTGTTGTCTTTGGTGCGCATAGATAATAAATATTACTATTTTAGCTTTGTGCGCGCCACTACTTTACCCAACGTGACCTGCGCAACAGTCTGTTAATTTTATTACCAAATTTTTTATTTGTTCATTATTGTTTTTCGTTTACTTATTTCATTATTATTGTTATTTACTTTTTGTGCGAGACGTAATATATTTATTTCATTATTATTACTTTTCTATACTGCTCCGATCGACGTCAAACCGTCAACGCCGGCTATCACTGAAAACCAGCGCTGTGGCTCTGTCTCGCACACGAGTCCCAGCATTTTGCTGAGAGATGGCCGTTTTGCGCAGATTTGACGCATATCTTCTCAATTTTTCATATTTATAATTGCAATTTTTGTGTATTTTTGGTATGCATCCTCTTGACCGCAAATAAACCCTTTTTCTGTCTTTCTTTCTTTCAGTTGTTAAACAAATAAAAAGAGGATTAAGTGGTTTTATGAAATCACGGTAAAAGTGAGACTTTTCACTAAATAAAGTCAGCTGATGCGAAATACCGCGTGTATCTGACATCGACGCACAAACGATTTCCATGGGTCCAGGGCATGATTCTGGACACCCCACATGGTGTTGGAATTTTTCGTCGGTTCTTTTCTCATTTTTTCAAGAGTACCACAAAGTATCAGCTCAGCTGAGCTGATATCTATTTGTGGTTTTATTCAGATTGCTCTTTTTAGTGAAAGTAGTTAATTAATTATTTTTTTATTAAAAATCTCATTGGGTTAGGTCAGAATAACGATTATGAGCAGTCTAAAGTAAAAAAAACCCTTGAAAAAAATGAAAAAATGAGAAAAAAGCCGAGGAAAAATTCTAAGTCTAGGGTGTCCAGAATCATGCCCCGGACCCATGGAAATCGTTTGTGCGTCGATGTCAGATACACGCGGTAGAGGCGCCGCCATATTGGCCTCGGCTGCTCTGACGAGCGCCTTTCACTTAACCCTACTCCGCGGCCGACCGTCACGCGACATGCAACACACAGACGAAAAAGTTTGAGACGATGTAATAAAAGTTTCACTTTAATAAATTTAAAAATATATTTTTTCTGTTGTGTTTTTTATTCAATGAATAGACAGCTACACTTAGCTGAGCTGTAGCGAGCGAAGAAGTGGAAAGAAGCTTTACATTGTGTGATTGATGGTTCGACATGATTTTGACAAACTTTTACTCGCCACGAAAGCTTCTATCAAGAATCTTACAATTTTCATAAGAGTACAATCAAGTAAATAGCAAAACGTTCTAATCAATAAGACAATAAGTCTAACCCGCACAGTTTGGCAAGCTGCCAGATCACACATCTGGCTGTGATAACCTCCAGTCAGAGTTCCCACGAATAGTTTTCAAACTTTAGACCAAAGTTTACATTCAAGGACTCTGTCTGCAATATACTGGTCTGTATTCAATATTGTCAGTTATGTTTGCAAGGGATCTTTGATCATATGGAGAAAATCATCATCACGCATAGCTGGAGGGAAATATGCATGTTTTTTTTAATTATATTTACAGTTTATCTAAAATATAAAAAAAATGTAATAGGTACTAACAGTGAAAGTAGAATAAAAATTACTCGAAAAACAACCCAATAACCATTTAGTGAAATACATCTGTCACCGGAAAATGGCATACTACGTAAGATTGTAAAATATCGCGTGAAAATGTAAACTTTCTTTTTCAAAATAAGACACGGATATAATGGAAACTATCGAATATGGATGGGACTTATTTTATACAAAACAATTTTATCGAGAAATTATAATCTAATCAAGATTTGTAACAATCTAACGGAGTCTGCCATTTTCCGTTGACTATTTAATTATTTCGCGAAAATGCTGTTTTGTTGTTTTTATGGCAGCTGTATAGGCGACATGGAATTTTACGTCTAAGTCCATATCAGATTTCTCTTTCTAATTGTAATCTTCGAAGTTTTATAACTTCATGTGCCGAAGGAATTAAAAAAAAAACCATGATTGTTTACTACAGCTAAAGAATATTTCTTTTTTCAAAAAAAAAATCGCGTGCACATTCTCTACAAAATGATTTTTATTTCACCTAGTTCAAGTTTGACCCTGTTTTAAGGCTTTTTTAAGCTAAGCATCAAGCTATAGAATAGCTATGTAGACACAATATTAATGTCTCCTTATTAATGTACTATGTGGGAGCTCTCTCTTTTATGTTTTACAAGCTGATGCCGCGGCTTTGCTCGCTTGACAATTTATATACCTACTGAAACCTTCCTCGAGAACCACTCTATCCATTGCTGAAAACAGCATGAAATCGATGCAGAAGTTTTTGAGTTTATCGCGATCAGACTGACAGACGCGGCAGACGACTTTGTTTTATTCAAATACGTTTAAAGACCTAAATTACAGACTTTTTAAAATTAAATTGTATAACTGGCTGAATGAATATAGTTTCTATAGTGTTAAAGAATTTCTTGAACATAAACTGTAATGTTGATACTATAATTTTGCATGCTTTAATGTTAAGCAAAACATGTTTGGACTCAATTTGTATTGTAACATCTTTTACTACCGTGTTTTCTGCAAATAAATACTATTACCTACTATTAATTACTATTACTATAATATGTAGTGATATAAACACAACTGATTTTCTAAACCATTTCTAAATGTTTTATATTTTGCTATCGATTAAATTCTAAACCTAAACTAATTGTAAGAAGTTCTGAAACCTCTGTTCTTATAAACTACTTGTAGTTTGTGTAACAGCCGCATAACTTAACTTCTGGGGCCGACAACGAACATTAGACAAGAAGAAGTTTGTTGCTAACTTCAGCTTAATGAACTTTTAGTTTTGTTTACTTTAGGGTGGCATTAATTTATAGATACATAACCGCGACTTAAAGAATAACTAGCTGATTCCTACGGCGTTCCTCGAGAACCGCACTCTATCCATTGGTGAAAACAGAATGAAAATCGGTGCCGTAGTTTTTGAGTTTATCGCGAACAGACAGACGTGGCGGTGGACTTTGTTTTATAATTTGTAGTGATAGTGATAGTGTCCATTTAAATTGTATTTTTTTAAACTTACTGTCATTCAATCTGTCAATCACTTCCTATTTGACCTTCACATCCCAGTAACTGGGTAACAAGACACCTTTTCAAGACTCGTGTCAGATTTTCTGGCTTCTCACTTAAATTCTGGGATCTTAGTCCATTGGTGGTTTTTAATCCACCATAACTCCACGACCGCATCAAACCTGCTGCCTTCTACCATCGGACATCCAGACGCACTAACCGTTTCCAAGCGTCTTTTATAATGCGCACAGCAAACGAGTGGAACTCTCTGCCTGCGTTTGTGTTTCCGAACGCTTACAACCCTAATCTCTTCAAAGTTACTCGCTCCAACGTAGACTTTGTCACTGTCATCTCTGACCTAGACTGGACACTAGATTCAAGAGCAAACCCATCCAAAAAAATCACTGTTAAGATATCTGCGGAGATGGTAACCAACAGATGAGGTTTAAAATACGATCGTATACGTCGATAGATGCATACTTTCTCGTAAAACCAGGGTCACCACTAGCAATTTTTACGACAGAAGTTTTAATGATGAGTAATATCTAGCTTTGATTTGGGCATAAAATGCAACGGGATGGAATGGTATTACTACACGATGCAGTGTGCGCTATTTTCGTCATATTTTAGCCCGTAAAATCTGAAAGCTATCATTAGGTACCATTCGTCAAGTTAGTAGATACTTCAAAAGATATTGTTGACTGTAAAATTTAGATTCCTTGGCATTTCCTCGGTACCTAACCACTTTGAGCGTATTGACGCTTGCTCGCTGGCTCGTGTTTGACTTCTGTCTCACCTGATGGTAATCAATGATGTGGTCACTGGTCAACGAGGGATCACGCTTACCTAGTAGTTACCTATTCACTCTTGACTTAAAGACGCCTAGGTTATAGTCATCAGGGAACACAGACTTCGGCAGAGTACACTCCTTAGCTTATAGAAAAACGTTATCTATACTAAATATACTATCAATTTTTTACGTCACGTCATATGTCATATCGATACCACTAACGAACGACACAAATAACACAATAGTTAAACAATTAATCAGCCTGTGCAAATGTTTAAACCGCAATTCTAATGAACACGAATAAGCCTGTCTGCGAACTAACGAGCATAATTTGGCAAACGACGGTACAGCATGGTTCCGTCGGCCGACAGTCCATTTGCCTAAACTTGGCAAAGAGCATCAGAACTTTACCTTGACAAACTTTTGATTTTCATAGATAGCTGTGGAACTGCAGTTTGAATTTTGTCACGGATGAGTTCATCCAGATTTTTTAAATGGTGTCCGCCTTGGTGTAGTTAGTCGTAAATACTGCTGCAAGGTATGACGTCTTGAGTTCGATACCCCGGTCGGGCCAAGGGTTTTATCCATCCGGAATTTCTCAGAAACTGACCAGAGTCTGGATTTGTGCCAGTATGACTTTGTCTCTGGCATCTCTGATCTAGACTAGAGTCAATACCATCAAATAAAAAAGGAAAAAGTTTGATAGCAATAGGATCGCCCTACATTCCCCACGCCCGGATTCCGGTATGGTTGGTTCTCTTTGGGGGAGGCTTACGTTCAGCAGTGGACGGCAAGCGGCAAAAATGATGATGTAGATGATGATATTCCCCATGGGACGTAAACATATCCGGCGAAACGGTTACGACAGTTATACTTGGCCAGACCCGGGAATCGAACCCAGGACCTCATATTCGGTAACAGCGCTTACGATGCGCTCCCTTGCCCATCGAGGTAGTGAGGAGTAGGTAAATTTTTCATTGAAATTGTCGAATCGAATATATTGCAGGTAATATTTGTAGAACAGTTTCTATTAAAAATGTGCTTCGCGTTAGTATGGAGGAAGAGACTACCTGGCAGGATACTTGAGAAGTAATGATTGAACTTAAAAATATACTCGTAGATTTTCTCTAACGGAAGACATATCGTGAAGTTTCGCTACGCTTATTACATTTCCCTAGAAAATGGTAAATCGAAAGTCTCATTAAAATACGTAGAATACCTACGTATTCTACGTATTTTAAACGGGAAACTAGAATTTGGTTCAATTTTAACTGACTTTAAAGAAAAGAGGAGGTTCTATATTCTGTAAATGTTCCCTAAAGTATCTTCTATATTTTTTCCAGTCGAGCCAGTGCTTTAAAAAAATTTCTCCTACAAGCAAACAGTTAATTTTCCGCTTTGAAACTATTCGTTTCTAATTGATTCGATAAAGTTTTAAAAATTTGCTTAACTAGGTTACAATCGACTGAGGACAAATTCGCTGAAATTAATCCTTGATTTTTTGTTCTTATATAAAGCTGCTATCTTTCTTTGTTCACTAATTTTGTACAAACTCGTAAATCGTCAAAGCCACTACCGAACGAGGTACAAAAACTACAGCTCACATCCTCTTTACCTAAAACTAAGTAAATTCCTAAAATGTTCTACTCAAAGGAACTGCTACTACTTGTATAGTGAGTATTTTGCGGTGCTGGCATTATTTTCAAAGAGGATTATTTTTGAGTCCGCATTGTTTGGTGGCTAAAGCCTAACGGGTTGGTGGACTACAAGAGAGTGTATGCTATACTTACTTATGGGTTTGGGACTAAGTTCTATAATATTGCTTGCTGATGTGCTTGTGAAATGTGTCTATGTTTGTGAAACGATTTTTGGGGGCCGAGTCACCCACGTCCGTAGGAGAATACCCTTCAGCGAATCCCTACACGTGGTCCTCGGGTGGTGCTAAACAGGTGACACTAACCGCCTCCGTGGTCTAGTGGTTATACCACCTGATTCAGACCCAGAGGTCCCGGGTTCGATTCCCAGCAGGGGCAAATGTTTTGGCTCGGTTTGGTTGGTGGTAGGACTTGTTCTAAGTCCACCTGGCAAGCTACCACCATCATGTCTAAGTCTATCGCCATAACAACATAATTGTTGTGTTCCGGCAGTTAAAGGTATGATGGCCAGTTCCTCTGTGTAAGAGGATTCCGGGATTCTCGCTTCCATCTTCGGCCTAATCATCACTTTACATCAAGTGAGATTTGGTTTATAAAAAATGGCTCCGTTATTCCGTCCTACAAACTGAAGCAACTGAACCTGCTGGCTGTCTAGCTGTTCATCTTTCACAGCCAATTTGCTCTGAATGAACAGAATCGATTCAGTTGAAATATTTTTTTTTAGATTCGTTTTGAACATGTTGCACAAAATAGGCTTACAGTAATACTTATCATTTTAATAAATCACAAATAAAAGATGAAAATAAAATTAAACTTTGAAAAAAGTACGGAAAGTAAGTTTTAAAAAAATTCGTTCGGAACACTTTGCAGGCGAGGTTTTGACTGGAATTCAAAAAATAGAACAAACAACCTTTAAGAAGAGTGATTGATTAATTTTCATTTGCTTTCTGACCCAGAGTCCAACAAAACTGAGACCTATCGAAGTTTTTTTTGTCATTTGAAGAGGAGCAAGAACTTTTTTTCGATTTCGATGGCTTTAAGATATTTTCTGTCTCCCAGATCTGTCAAATTTTATCTGTGTTCCTAATAACACTCTACTGGTAATCAAATCAACTGCTGTTCGGAGGGCCGGTCAGTATCAACGCTTTTATAGGTGCACCCTGCCTATGGATAAACTCCGTCGTGATTGGCTACCAAGGCAAATTGATTAGCGAGACTTTTGGTTCTTAATCTACTTATGATATTGCTGATTGTTATACTCGTGTGTAATACTTTATATTCCAAAGAAATACCCGTTTCTAGGAATAAGCCACGGGTACGAAACCGTGGAAATTAGCTAGTGAAATAAATTGCAAAGTGATGACGCCTCTTTAGAGAGATTGAAGAGCCAAGGTAAGCTAGCATTCTAAAATCGATTAGATTAATTATATCGTAGAAGCTGAACATTATTCTAGCTAAACTATTTGTTCTAGTCTGTATTTGGGCTGTTGCCAACGCATTCCAGCTAAAGTGCTTAAATGATGTGTTAGAAATTACATTTTTATAGTGCTATAATGGCTAATGAGGTTCATTTGTTTCATAATTATTACAAGTGTTTCATTGGAATTTATCCTAACTAATATAATAAATGTTTGTGAGAATGTTTATCTTTCACGCCTAGATCGCCGAAGAGTGTTAATGAATTTTGGTACAGAGGTAGATGGTACCCCTTTTTTAAGGACGGGAAATAATCAAATGACACCTTCCGCTCTGGGCTGAGCGTAGAGAGTGTCAGACTCGAACTGACTAAATCCGTGTTCCTCCTAATGCCCTTTGCGTTCCAGGACCACGGTGACTCTTTCGAATAAATTCCGCATCCCTGCCAGGCAATGGCCCTGTCGGGCCTGTACCTTATACCTATCTTTGTGATCATAATATCGTACCCTTTCACAGTCATAACATAAACTTTTCTAATAAATTGCAAGTTTCAGATTGGTGGCGCCAAAATAAGAAAAGTTTCATAAAAAAATCTGTTTCACAAATCAATCTAGCACTTATTGGATTGAAATAGAATCACGAAGTTTTACCAATAAATCTGCCTCCCGACTGGCTGTCAACAAGTTTCTAAAATATCGTGTGGTTAATACCCTATCTTCGGCGACTGTATTTAATTTAGTCATGGCGAACTTTTTATACCTTAGAAATAGCCTGAAGGGGACAAAATGTTATACGTTTTGTAGGGAACACGCACGCCGTTGACGTTGCATTTTCGAAACTTTAACGTTTAAAATACTTGACATTGACGCTTCTGTGCTGCCACCTATAGTTCCTGCACGCTCCGTTTAGGGGAACGTACATGTACACTGTGCCATCTGGCGTCGCAATTTCAAAACTTAAAAGTAAAAAATACTTAGCAATGACACTTCTGTGTAGCCACCAACAGGTACAGCATTTGTTAATATGAAAAAAAAAGGTTTAATTTATGGCTAACTCTTATTTCATACGACTTTTGAGATGCGGGTTTGCTCTTGACTCTAGTCTAGTTCAGAGATGACATAGACAAAATCTACGATGGAGCAAGCTTACCTAAGACAAAGTCTACGATGGAGCGATCTTACCCAGAAGTAGCCTGGTCACTCTAACTTTGAAAAGATTAGGGTTGTAAGCGTTCGGATTTCGGATACACAGGCAGAGAGTTCCACTCCTTTGCTGCGCGCATTATGAGAGATGCTTAGAAACGCTTAGTGCGAATTAGTGGAATATCAACTAGGTAGGGATGGTAAGTTGCAGTGCACCCTTATACCATGAGACATCCAGATGTCGTGATGGGCTCGTGGGATGAGGTCGTGGAGAGAGAGAGAGAGAGAGAGACGGCTATGTACCTACTACTAGCTGACCCGCGCAACTTCGTCTGCGTCACATTTTCCATTATTGCTCCGCTCCTGTTTGTCTTAGCGTGATAATATATTATAGCCAATAACCTTCCTCGATAAATGGGCTTTATAACACTGAAAGAATTGATCAAATCGGACCAGTAGTTCCTGACATTAGCGCGTTCAACCAAACAAACAAACAAACTCTTCTACTTTATAATATTAGTATAGATTAGCATAGATGAAAAATAGATAAATCAACTTGACTCAAATGCAGACATGGGCGAAGGTCATTCTTTCAAGGAACATCTTAGCACCGCGATTCAGAAAATTGACGTTACACGCCAACGCCATCTATCGAATACTGCACGCAGTTGATATCTAGGTATAGTCCAGTCTAAGTTTGATAGATGGCGCTATTTCAATATTTTACTTCGGAAAGACTATAATAATTATAATTTTATTAATTCACATTTTTTATTATAAGGTATGAACTGATTACGATGAAACAAAAAACTTAATATTACTACAATTTACGCACAGTTTATTGTTATGTATAAAAGTTACGTGAAGTAATAATGAGACTAAGTGCACATAACCCTAATTTTACTTCTGGAAAACTTTAAATTCAAATATCTTTTGATAAACTGAACCGATTGCAATGAAACAAAAAGTAAATGTTATTCCAAGTTACGCTCAATCCTTGTGTGTAAAAGTTATCTACATTGCTTTCGCAGATTTTACGTGATGCCCGAACAAATAAACAGACAAACAGACACAAATTCTAAAAATGCTGGAAATGGGTTCTATTGGTTGTTTTTTAACACCCTACCAATTTTTTTTATTTTTTTTTTCATGTACAAAAACCACTTTTCTACAGTTTTATTATATGTATGTGACATCGACAAACAAACGATTTCCATGGGTCCAGGGCATGATTCTGGACACACTTAGAATTTTTCGTCGGCATTTTTTTCAAGGGTTTTTTTTACTTTAGACTGCTCATAATCGTTATTCTGACCTAACCCAATGAGATTTTTAATAAAAAAATTATTAATTAACTACTTCCACTAAAAAGAGCAATCTGAATAAAACCACAAATAGATATCAGCTCAGCTGAGCTGATACCTATTTGTGGTATACTCTTGAAAAAATGAAAAAATGAGAAAAGAACCGACGAAAAATGTCCAGAATCATGCCCTGGACCCATGGAAATCGTTTGTGCGTCGATGTCAGATACACGCGGTATATAGATGGAGGCCCTGGAGACGAGATAAGCCACTTTTAGCCGCTATCGAAAGCTAGTCTATACTAACATTATAAAGAGGTAAAGTTTATGAGTTTGTGAGGTTGTAGGGGGGGGGGGGTACGTTATTTGTGAGTGTCATAGGCATGGGTCAGCTAGTACAACAAATTTTGGCAACTAAACAAACTCATACATTTCCACCATTTACAAATTATTTTTTTTAAGTTCATACTGTCCGATAAGACAAAGAACACCTTCAAGTCATCTTCGTGAGCCACATCGAATTAGTTTTAGTTTTACCTAACTGTTAAAATTCTTCCTTATGATGATGTTTATCAACAGTAGCTTTATCAAGCTACCTTTGGATACCTTTTTTGGTTCCGAGAGAAACTTCTAAAAGGCGCCTGGAGTTTTGCGGAAAATACCAGAGGGCCAATTCTACTTATTTTCACACTCGGATCGCATTCGCATCTCAATTGCAATCTGTCTGAAATGTATGAAAATTGAGGCATTTTTTAATTGCGAAAGTAAAAAATAGTACAATTGGCTCTCAGATGTTTATTTATTTATTTAATACTTTACTTTTTCGTTGAATGATTTTTATCGCAGAAAAACCACCCCGGTGATTATGATTATCATCAGCACATAAAAGGAGCCCGAAGTACAAATGGATTACTGCTGAACGTATCTTACCTTAGTTTTAAGCCAGAAGGTCCATTTTAAATTAACAGATAAAGAAAATTGAAGCTAACGAAGCAATGGATCTTAGTGAAATGTTACCTAGGAGAAATATCTGTGGAATACCAGGAAAATGCCTCGGTTTGTTTCTTGTTCGTGTTTAAGGTTACAATTAACAATAAGGATTTCTATTGTACCTTAGGCGAGCAGTAAGGAATGTATGCGTTAAAACTTGTGTTGTTTGAATAGGTATTAGAAAGCCCGGCGGAAAATAAGACCCATTGAGTTTTTACTCGACTGCTCCAGATGGATGTTAATCATCATCTGCCTAGCCTATTTCCAACTATAGTGGGGTCGGCTTTCAGTCAAACCGGATTTAGCTGAATTCCAGTATTTTACGTAGAGCGGCTGCCTACCAAACCTCCACAACCCACCAATTAACTGCGTAACACGGTCCTTGATGGCAAGACTGGAATCTTTTCATCGTTCTGACTATCCGTAACGACTGACGTTTGGGGGCCGAGTCACCCGCGTCCGTAGGAGAATACCCTTCAGCGAATCCCTACACGTGGTCCCCGGGTGGTGCTAAAACGGTGACACTAACCGCCTCCGTGGTCTAGTTGTTATACCACCTGATTCAGACCCAGAGGTCCCGGGTTCGATTCCCAGCGGAGGCAATTTTTTTGCTCGGTTTGGTTGGTGGTAGGACTTATTCTAAGTCCGCCTGGCAAGCTACCACCAACATGTCTAAGTCTGTCGCCATAACAACTATGTTAACAGCATTGTTGTGTTCCGGCAGTTAGAGGTATGATAGCCAGTTCCTCTGTGTAAGAGGATTCCGGGTGAAACTCGCTTCCATCTTCGGCCTAATCATCACTTTCCATCAGATGAGATTTGGGCCATGAGTTTCCCCGTTTTGTATATATAAAAAAAAAAAACTACCAAAAATCTACAAATGATAGCTGGGACGAACGGCTTATCGAGCTTTCCGAGGCAGGGAGGAAGCTTGGTATGTTAAGATTGTCACCCATCCACAGACCAACCTTGGCAAGCGTTGCTTAACCTTGAGGATCGAGCGATGCGGCTGTTATTATCTAACCACGAGCTCCTCAGAAGAAGGGAAATGTTTGCCAGAGATAGTTCACTTTTGTCATATCTGCAGTGCAATTCTGTAAACATTCCATCGTGTAAACTTAAACATAAAGAGAGCTGTCAATACAAACGACATTTGGAATGAAAGAAAAGAAGAAGGAAAGAAAATTTATTTACTCCGCCAGAAGCGACACACAATAACAATACCGCGTGTATCTGACATCGACGCACAAACGATTTCCATGGGTCCAGGGCATGATTCTGGACACCCTAGACTTAGAATTTTTCGTCGGCTTTTTTCTCATTTTACATTTTTTTCAAGGGTTTTTTTACTTTAGACTGCTCATAATCGTTATTCTGACCTAACCCAATAAGATTTTTAATAAAAAAATAATTAATTAACTACTTTCACTAAAAAGAGCAATCTGAATAAAACCACAAATAGATATCAGCTCAGCTGAGCTGATACCTATTTGTGGTACTCTTGAAAAAAAATGAAAAAATGAGAAAATAACCGACGAAAAATTCCAACACTAGGGTGTCCAGAATCATGCCCTGGACCCATGGAAATCGTCTGTGCGTCGATGTCAGATACACGAGGTATAAACACACAGTTAATGACGTAATGTCGTAACGAAATTTCGGGGGCCGAGTCACCCGCGTCCGTAGGAGAATACCCTTCAGCGAATCCCTACACGTGGTCCCCGGGTTATGCTAAACAGGTGACACTAACCGCCTCCGTGGTCTAGTGGTTATACCACTCGATTCAGACCCAGAGGTCCCGGGTTCAATTCCCAGTGGGGGCAAATTTTTTGCTCGGTTTGGTTGGTGGTAGGACTTCTTAGTCCGCCTGGCAAGCTACCACCATCATGTCTAAGTCTGTCGCCATAACAACAATGTTAACAGCATTGTTGTGTTCCGGCAATTAGAGATAAATGATAGTCAGTTCCTCTATGTTAGAGGATTCCGGGTGAAACTCGCTTCCATCTTCAGCCTAATCAACACTTTCCATCAGGTGAGATTTGGGCCAAGAGTTTCCCCGTTTTAAATAAAAAAAAAAAAAAAAAAAAATGTTCACTGCACCTAAGTTCACTCGGTGAGTTGCTGGTCGATTCTGTAAATATGTTGAAGTGAACGCTTGAGTGAAGTGGTCACGAAGTGAGCTGTCATTCCGTCTTGATTACTTGGACTCACAGCTCACCTTCACCTTCACCCAAGCTTTCACTTCGATTTGTTTACAGAATAGACCGGACAGATATACCGGTTGGCTGTCTTGTTAGACGAGATTAGTCGATGAATAAAATTTGGTAGAACAAGACGAATCTCCCTGCTCGTGAATAGGGAAGATCATAATAGTAGATTATGAAACTTGGGAATAAAGCAGTGTCTTATGACACGGGCGTCATATTGAATCCCGAATACAATGAAGGATTTGAAAGTTTAAAGTTTAACTCACGAGCGAAGCGTTAACTCCCTATACAAGAATCCTGAATGCAGCGAGGGATTTAATCTAGCCCAAGTCAAAGACACCTTTATCTCAGAAAGCATATTCTACTTTTACTACTGCGAGAAAATTGTGCTTTAGCCATAAAAATAGGTGGCACGCGTCGGCCACCGCCAAAAGGGCAGGTCGCGCGTCCGAAGATGTTGCTCCAGTCATGGAGGGTAATAATATTGTACTGATTTTAATTATAACCAGGGCGAGAAAATTTTTTTTTTTTCGCAGTAGGTGTGAAAAATAGAGTATGCTCCTCAGGGATAAAGGTGTCTTTGACTTGGGCTAGCTTGAATCCCTCGCTGCATTCAAGATTTTTGAACTTTCGAATCCGTCATTGTGTTCGGGATTCAATATAACGACCGTGTCATAAGACACTGCTTTATCCCCTCGTTTCATAATGAACTATTTTAGTCCGTCATCGTCAGTTACATGAACAACATTTTTTTTTTCCTGTCACTTTAAATGTCGACGGTATAGAACTGTGCATCACACTCATAAAAGTGAGATAGCAAGACCCCACTCCGGAACTTTTCCTCTTGTCCTGAAATTTGATAAAGCGATAATAGTCCTTCAATATTTTTTTTAATCGAACTGAAAAATCAATGAAACCATGTAGTTTTTTTGGGTTGTTAAGTAGGGAGCAATTTTCTATTAATTTCATAAAATAAGTGGTTAAAATAATCTTTCACATACTTTTTGAAACCTTTATGGATATCACAGAACTCTAATGAATTTTGTACGACAAAGCTTTGGTCATCTACACAAAATAAACATACCAATTTGACAAGATTACCTCTTCAGAATGTCTCATACCGGCCCAAAACTACATGTCCCACCTACGCAAAATTGTAATATGTCCCGCAAAAATTCTGCCATCTAGCCGGTCTGACCCCACAATGTCCTGTAACGTGGCCAAAGGCACTTGCAAAGTATTTGGGACCACCATTCATGAGGGTTGGCCGTGTTACACATTTTGGGACATTCAAAGTGTTTGTACAGAGGAATAAGAGTAAAATATACAGGATTTTTTGTTTAATGTTGTTGATAGGTTCACATTTGATCACTATATCACCTGACGAAAAGCAACTATTAGTAAAATATATTCTATTCACTATTTACTTGAATACTCCCAGGTTGCAGCTTTCAGGAAGCACTACACAAGGACCGTATTGTTACTACAATACGGTCACGTCATACTTGACGTGTTAATAATATTCATTCTTATGGTAATATAACTAACTGACTACTTCACTAAGTATTTGAAACTAAAATTAGAACTCAAATAAGATGAATCTTTCAAAACATTGTTTTCCATCACTATCTATATGGCTATGTAGCTACGTATGGGCACCGAACCTAGCAAACTTGTAGGTTATTCTGAAATGAAACAAAAATCTGAAACATTGTTTGAAGCCCAAAATTCAGGAAACGTTCGTTAGTAAATACTTCCATAAGTAAATATTTAATAACCCTAAAATTGTTTGCTCGCGGCCCAAAACTTCCCCTTAATTTTAACCCTAGTAAATTAAAATAATAATTGGGTGTTATAATTAGTGTATTCCATTAATTTTCTATAGCCAACCGCACAGAACACGGAACGCCGCTCCGGCAGCAACTGGAAACGCCGCCCATGGTTTACTTAAAAAGAGATGGAAAGACGGGCTGGACTCCTACCTTTAAGGATTGGTCTCAGATTGACAAAAATGGAAAGATATAAGGGAGATATTACCCCTTTTTTTTTAGGGATGGAAAATCATCAAATGACTTCTCCCGCTCTGGGTGGAGCGAGAGGAAGTGTCAGACTTCTACTGACTAAAACCCTTCCATGTTCCTTCAGTGCCCTTTGTGTCCCGGAGCCGTGGTATCTCTCTCGAATAGTCCCGCAACTCCGGCAGGATAACAGTCAACACTGGGCCACTACGGGCTTACAATAATAATGACAAATAAAGCAATATGCGATGAACAAAATTTCCGACTGGCTATAGACAGAATTAAGATATTTGACTATTTTTTACTTTTATCAAAACTTATAGGAAATTGCAGAAAAATGATTTTTAAAAATCACAAAAAAAGAGTTGTGCGCTTTATTTAAATTTATGATACATATAATTAACAGTTGTGAATTACGTCACTCGCAAGTCACGCCATAGTGAATTTGCGCCATCCAGTACATGTGGTCAGATACAAAAATAACTTCAAGATGGTGTAAGTCCTTCGCTATTTTTTCCATGGATTTAAAAAAAAAATGAGTTGTGTGTTGACGATTTTGTTGAATGCCGATTGTGTTTCACATAAAGAAGCAACTACAATAATTTGTTGACGTTTTATATTTTACTGGAACTTTACATCCAGTAAGCCTTAGTAGTCCGGTCAAAATAGACATGTCAAATAACAAAAACTCCCACAAATTAAATAAGCTGTAGAAATAAATAAAGTGCCAAAAGTCCTCATCGATCCCATGTGTGCCAAAAAAGTTATTCAAGGTCAAAGGTTAACATTTTCGGTTTTTTTGGAGTTTTTTCGAAAACAGTAAGTTTTATCAAAAATATAGCTCAGACAAAAATTGTAGATCATAATTTTTTATACAAAAATGGTAGTTTCGCTTTTTCTCCTAAGTATCACCATTGCGAAGATGGCTATTGTAAAGGTTGAAGCAGTTACATTTTACTTGATATGCACACATCCCATATATGCCACGTAATTGGCTCTTCTCCTCATACGATAATCAGAAAAGGAATTCGTTTTCACCTTGCTGATTATGGAGCTCCAAAAAAAATTGATTTTGTAGATATTATTTTAACTTCCGTAAAAAGTACAAGAAACAAGTACAGCTATCTAGTCTTCCTCCAACACTTATATTTAATATACTATCAAGTTCAGACATAGCTAGGCAATCTACGAAACCTCGAAAACTGAGATAAGAAATTAACAGAGAATACTTTGGAACCGATTCAAACTACATTCCTAGCTGCTCCGGAAAAAACTCCCAAACACTATGTAATGCAATCGCAAAAAGGGTTGCAATGACAAAAATGTGGTTGTGGAAGACTAGAGTTGTTGTTTACCAGCGTGTACTAATTTCCAAGGCCAGTCTTGCTCGAATGTTCAATTGAATCCAATAGACGAAAATTCATGTGAAGAGACAGCTGATTCAGTTGAACAGTTAACGAACATCCAGCCCGGAGAAGAAATCGAAGAAGACATGTCTGTTGAAATCGAATTTGAAAAGTATCAATCAGATAAAAATATTAATACCAACCAGAAAATCAATCACTTAATATCAGTGTCAGTAATCGTCCATCGTGCAGTAAATACTGTATTTTCTCATAAAACTCCGTCAGAACATATCTTGGAGTAGGTCTGCCGGTAAAATCACGTTAAAAAAACGCGCTAGTATACTCGTACTACATAACAGATGGTTAATCGTCTAGAATAACTAACTCCTTCAACTCTTACAATCTCCATATCTTCGGAATGGTGATTCTTAGGAAAAAGAAAACAACAAGTTTGGTAGATAATTTTATGATCTACAATTTTTGTCTGAGCTAAATTTTTGAGAAACTTACCGTTTTCGAGAAAAATCCAAAAAACTGAAAAAGTTGACCTTTGACCTTGAGTAACTTTTTTAGCACACATGGGATCGATGGGGACTTTTGGCAATTTATTTCTAGTGGTGTACCCAAGGTCTCAACCAAAATTCAGCTTAGTGGGAGTTTTTGATATTTGACCATTATTTTTACGTCTAATTTGACCGGACTATAGTTATCAACATCATGATTACGTCTTGATTACGTCTAGCATCCAGCAGATTCCTACGGCCTTCAAAAGGTCATCGGTCCATGTTTATGGGAGGCCCTTCAATGCTTCATTTTCCGGTACGGGATCGCCACTTCAAAACCTTTCGACCTCATTGACTATCTGTTCTATGAATAATTTGCTATTTCATGCACACAAGAAATTGGCCTCGAACAGTCAAACCTTACACGACTTGAAACTGAGTTATTTGCTTTCATTGGGTTCGGTACACATGAAAGATATGAAAGATTTCAAAGACAAAAATTTGAAATTGGTTTGTCGTGATAGTGCGAATGTCTTATTAGTCTGTGAACTAGTATTTATTCACTATACTACTATGGAAAATGTGACGCAGACGAACTTGCGTGGCTGACCCACGCAACTTCGTCTGCCATTAATTGCTCGGCTCCTTTTAGTCTTAGCGTGATGATATGTAGATATATCTTTCCCCTATCTAGATCCATCTTAACCCTATATCCTTCCTCGATACATGGGCTATCTATACTGAAAGAATTTTTCAAATCGGACCAGTAGTTCCTGAGATTACCCCTTACTTACAAACTTACAAACAAATGTTACCTCTTTATAATATTGGTATAGATGATATAATTGACTCCGTTTGCCACGATTTCTGATGTATGAATCTTGTTTCATCTTTTTTTTGAACACCGTGACGGGGAAACAATGAAAGATTTCCACCTAGTGCATCGACGGTAGACATTCTGCCATCTTCGGGTTTAAGCATGTTAACACTTGCCTAAGTCGGTCCATGCATAGGTGACCGCCCATCTTAACACGCCGAGAATCTCCCGAGCTTCGGAGAATACGAAAATCTGAAAACAGTCTACCAAAATCCAATTTGTTTGTGGCAATATAACAAGCACCATATAACTAAGTAGTCATATATATGTGGAAGCTTGTAATTAGCAAATGATATTACCTAAGCATGTTATTTATGTTTGTAATTAGTCTGTAAGCTTTCTTCAAAATGAATAAATATCGATTAGCTTGCGTTTGGCCACAATTTCACCTGGTGGAAAGTGATTATATTCGACAATAAAGCACGCTTGCCTAAGTAGAAGTAACCTCTTGACTTAAAGATACCCCGGTTCAGTGGCGTAGTTAGTCTCAAAGAGGCCCTGTATCAAACATTGGGGGGGGGGGGGCGCTTTTGAGGTATTGTTTTTATTAACAAAAAAGGCCCGCCAGCTAAGAACTGTATTGGCAGGTCACAGAAGAGACGGCGATACTAAATGTGTATATACTTTGCGTCCACATTTCGTTTTGGTGCTCTTGTGGCCTGGGGGCCGTATCTTAACTATCAGGTAACACAGTCAATCACGTGACCAATCGAAGAGATAGGATTCACATACAGCATCACGGACAAATGGGTAACAATCCAACACATACTCCGAAATATATTCAACTAACAGACCGACATACTCCAACAGTCCCATACATAAGTTAGGAAGCATTAGATTTAGGTTTCCGTTCTAATTCTGAGGTGTTCACTGAGATGTTTGCAATTAGATCTTAGGAAGTGTTAATTAATTTGTAATCTCATTTCAGTCTGTTGATAGCGTGTGCTAGTCGCTAAATTAGGTGGGCCTTGGTGTGGATTAACTTGTTTTAGAACACAAACAAACAACAAATAAATAAAGTAAACCAATAACAAAATAAAATATAAAAAATTCGTCCTTAACACCTTCAACTGGTAATGTGGCCAGGAGACTGGCGGCATTGCCACGTTGTATGGTAATGCTTTGTTTCTGGCCAATGCAAAAGCCAGCCAATCTGCAGAACAAGTGTTTTAAAAAAATTTAAACAAATAAATTTTCAGTATGGGTGAATGGTAAATCAATAAGAAGTAAAAAATGACTTCAACATTGATTTAGATAAAGATTCGCAGAATAGCAGTTTTATTTATTTACTCTGAAACCTAAGCAAATAAAATAGGAAGGCGATTGTATCAGCTTTAGCAGAAGAACCTTGTTTCAGTTCACCTCGAGAAAAGCTACACGACATTTACCAAGAATATTATTTTTGTAGAATGCCTGGACATAAATAGATTACCTAATCCACAAACACCATTACACTAAAACATTGTCAAAACAAAAGAAACGGTCCGAGCGAACCCGAAGAGAGCCGATGAGTGGCCGAAGTGCCCCAAAGTTGGCCAAGCAGACTCGCAATGTCAAGAAAAAACGTATCTTAATTACAATCAGTTCTTATTTAACCGCGCTAGTCAATGATATATAATACTATAGATACGTTGTCCGCACTCTAAAATGACAACATGAAATGAAGCCAATTGGCCACATCGCGCTTAGTTACGCACCAACCTGTCGCGCGACACTACGTCTGTTTTGATGTCAATTTGACTATTACTTATCCTGTGTCGTAACTGAAGATGTATATTTATCTCCCTCTAGCAACAGGCATCCCGCCGTACGGTGAAATATTTTCTTTCCCTTTCTTCATGCGTATTAGTAGCTATCTAGTATTTTTGCCGTTTTTAAGCGCCGCGATGTTGGTTTATGACGTGTCTATATATAATACGTCATTGGCGCTAGTTAAGTAATGGAGCGGACACAAAGAAACGATGTCTACTGCTGGACCTTTGCAAAATGAAAATGTGTGAATGTATATTGCGAAGCTATATTATCGTAAAAACAAAATATTATAAAGAGGGTTTTTAGGGTTCCTTAGCCGAATGGCAAAAAACAGAACCCTTATGGATTCGTCATGTCTGTCTGTCAGTCCGTATATCACAGCCACTTTTCTTTCCGAAACTATAAGAACTATACTGTTGAAACTTGGTAGGTAGATGTATTCTGTGAACTGCATTAAGATTTTCACACAAAAATAGAATAAAAACAATAAATTTTGGGGGTTCCCCATACTAAGAAATGAAACTCAACTTTTTTTTTCATCAGACCCATATGTGTGGGGTATCTATGGATAGGTCTTCAAAAATGATATTGAGGTTTCTAATATATTTTTTCTCTAAACTGAATAGTTTTCGCGAGAGAAATTGGTAAAATATATATTCCCCCCCCACTGTAACTTCTAAAATAAGAGAATGATAAATCTAAAAAGAAATATATGATGTACATTACCATGTAAACTTCTACCAAAAATTGGTTTGAACGAGATCTGGTCAGTAGTTTTTTTTAATACGTCATAAATCGCAAACCGCAACTTTTGCTTATAATAAATACCTACAGGTTTGTACGGAACCCTCGGTGCGCGAGTCCGAATCGCACTTGGCCGGTTTTTTGTTTGGTAAAAGATAAGCTGTGCACGGCTCCTGTGAGCCCGCGAGCGACTAACTGGTGTAGATGATGCCTTTTGTCGAGACAGGTGTCAAATTGTCTGGTTACTGACTACCGACTGTCAAACATGTCAGGCGAGACTAACGGCTAAACGATCTTTCCGAACGATGGTCGATGGTCAACCATCCACACATCGACTTGGGCTAGCATTGCTTGTCCTAAGAATTCTCATGTCAGGGGAGTACCTGGACGTTATTATTTTTTCATGTATCTAATGAACCTGTAGAGAAACCAATTAAGAATTAATGACGTTAATTTCCTTAATTTACGAAGGACGAATAGCTCACTTATCTCAAAGTTAAAAATTAACAAAGAAGCTTTCACCATTTTCTTCAACAGCCTTTTAGCTGGAACAACAATTGTTGTCTCACTTTACGAAACAAAGCTCTTTTAATGCACTTCAACTGTTCAAATAAATTTGCCAGCATGTGTACAAGCACTAAGAAAGTTGAGAACATCAAAGCAGCGATACTGTTTACTTTTTAACCGACTTCCCAAAAAGGAGGAGGTTATCAATTCGGTTGTATGTTTTTTTTTTATGTTTGTTACCTCATAACTCCGACAATTATGAACCGATTTGAAATTAAAACTTGCAGATTGGTCCCATTTAAATCATATCAAAATCGGTTACGAACTTTGGATTTTAAATCGAAATAGCTGGAATTTGACTATTTAGATGATTCTTTGTTAATCGAAATTGCGTATTTTGCTTTTCTGCGATTTTGCAGTGGTGTTGTTAGGTGTGGGGCACCACTAAAAAGTGAAAAATAAAAAAACTTTTTATTTTAAAAAGTTTTTAAGAGTGTGTATTCCGTCCACTAGCGCCGCCAATCGTTTTTTATTAATTGTGGTAAATTTAAGACACGTAGATAAAAAACCGCTCTGTAGTGCACTGAAGAAATGTATCTATTATTTTTTGACAGCTATTTTTAATACATAACTCATAGCTAAATAGCCAAAACGGCAATTATTGCTAAAAGTGGCCACTTTTACCAAAAATATCGACTTTGGCAACTATTTATGTTCTAAAGTACAAAACATAACTCTCAAAACATAATAAATACATTTCTTCAGTGCACTACAGAGCGGTTTTTTATCTACGTGTCTTAAATTTACCACAAATAATAAAAAACGATTGGCGGCGCTAGTGGACGGAATGCACGCTCTTAACAGTGGGGTGTTTAAGTTCCTCGCCAGTGTAGGTACTTTACGACATGTAATATCTAGTGTAAATTATTCTGACGGATTGTGGTCAAATATTTGGGACTGTATGGGAGCAGAGGAATTTGGGACCGAGCATTCATGACGTAAGTTGGATTAATTTTAAATGTGTGGAAGATTTCGTGCGATGAGAATTCGTCGAGGTTCTTGAAGGAGGACTTAATTGGCGGGTACGTTCACTATAATTCTGTTGCGAAATAGAATTAATGTTTTCTGGTTTATATGGCAAGGATTTCGGTGAAGTGTCAAGGTCAAGGGCAAGTTAAAAAGTCAAGTGAGACTTAGATAGCGCGTTGGAATATGTTCGCTAGCTTCTGCCTGCGATTTCATCTGTGTGGCCATCAGAGTGCCAACTGTACCTAGTTATACATAATACAGCCATGTCTAAAAATTAAAAACGGAGTTTTGACCTTTCTTTGTCGATTTCTGTCGATTGTATCCTTCGGTTGTTTATTGCTCAAACATAAGATAGTCAAAAACTCACTGTAAGTTTATCTATACTAATAATATTATAAAGAGTTAACATTTGTTTGTAAGTTTGTATGTAGGGGGTAATCTCAGAAACTACTGGTCCGATTTGAAAAATTGTTTCACTGGTAGAAAGCTACATTATTCGTGAGTGCTACAGGCTATAAATTATAAAGATATCATGCATATTAGTCGAACTATCTCAATTTTTGTCTATCCGGGCAGAAAAAAATAGCTCTTACAACAGAGTTATTTGCGTGCGCTGCCTTAACAGTTGTATATAATTGAAACCAATGTATGGCAACCTAGTCTGCCTAGAAAAGTTCTACAAAAAAGTCCGCGGCACCATATTTCTATCTTATATATTTTAGCAGATATAGTAGCTTTTTTGTGTTAAAAAAAGTATTTTTCGACGTACTTATCTTTGGACGATTTTTTATACACCAAAATATTAAACATTATCGAAAAAAAAAAAAATTGGTTGAATGGTTTCGAAGATAATATAAAATTACTAAATCGCAAAATGCCGCCCGCGCCGTCCATTCACGAACCGCTTTAGAACATGCTTTGTACGGACGTTTTATCCATTTACCCATAGACGGCGTTGTGCAATTACGTCATTTTTCTGAATCATGGTGTTAAGATTTTCCGCGGATTAATGACCCTCTCCAGTTATTATAACTAGCGTGCTATTAGTTGTTAACTTTTGTCGTTTGGTGAGTTGTACGTTTTAGTTGCTCGGTTTCTCAAAACACAATTACAACAATATAACTTCGTTCTCATTCTTCGAGTTCGAAGCTGTGATATTTCTGTTTTTGGGATATCGGACAGTTTCAGCGATTGTCTATCATGCCTAAAAGGATATCACAACTTTCCCGTCAGACATCCCAGACATGAGACAAGAGCAGCTCGAGTACGCCGTACGGAAGAGCCTCTCGAGGAATAGAGAAAATATTTCGCAAGCACGCGCTGGGAAATCTAGCTCCGAGCGTTCACAGCGGCTTGCTAACCAAAGGTGGAGAACATCGCAGGTCCGTGCTCGGGAATCTAGCGCTGAACGTGCGCAGCGTCTCAGTGATTTAAAGCAGCATGTCTCTGCAACAAGGGACAGGGAGTCTAACGCTGAGCGCTCACAGCGGTTCGCTAGCCTAGCTACATACATATTATAATGCAATAAAAACAAAACCCTCCTTTTGGCCGTCAGGAAATAAATCATAGCAGTCAGTACTAACCGAACCACACTCATAATTTCATCACAAGTTAAAATGTTTACCGCCCAACGAAGTGGGCACGGGTCAGCTAGTAGGTAATAAATCGCGCGAGATTACAAACTCTTTCTTCTCGATAAGAGACGGATAAAATTATTGTAAATTTAAACGTAAAATAAACAAATATATACTTAAAACAAGGAAAATGGTTAAAAAACAAAAGTTCTTCATTAAAAATGTAAAACTTAATAGGGAAAGACTAAATCTATTAAAACAACTAGATATATATTCATCAAATTTAGAAAAATGTACAAAAACATATCAAACTGACACCGAAGACTTGCAGTGTGAACTTGACCGCCTACAGCAAAAACTCAGTTCAATGACTATTAAATATGCAGCCTCTGAAAACCAAATGAGGGAATATGTATTGGCAATGAATGAACTGGTAAACTCTCAAAAAAGCAACTGTGAGCAAAGTCAATCACCATCAGTTGCATCAGCGCCGGTCCATTCATTGACAATATATGATACCACTTTACCGCAGTCTTGTGCCAGTTTGCCAGTAGATATGAGTAACTGTTTATCACAACAGAATCCAAACAAAGAAGTTGTTATTTATTGTGATATATGTAGGAAAGGATTTAGGCCACTTTTTGACAGATGAATACCCAGGCCACTCAATAATTAACAATTGTATGCCTGGCTGTTCATTATTTGACATTATGAAAAAAATTATAAAATATGAATTTAATGAGGATACCATACTATTAATTTTTATTGGTAATAGGGGTAATGTGAGCAAAGGAGAATTGTTGCAGTATTTTAGAACTTTAAGTAATCTAAGATTAAGAAAAATTGTTATGTTCACATTGCCATATAGCGGGAGTTTGCCACAGGAAGAAAACCAAACTAGATTTAATATTAATATGATGTTGCATAATATGACATTTAATAATAATTTATTTCATTTGATTGACACCAACACTTACGTTGGTAACAAATTTATTTTGACCAAAGATAAGTATCTTGTGGACAGGTACTATCTTTCAAAATTTTGTAAAAGACAGATAGCTGTGTCACTATCATATTATTTTTACATTACAGCCAAGAATTTGGCTAAACAATTTGCTCCTATAGAGCAATGCCACGATATTTTTTATAATTCTGCCAATAATTTGGCAGATATTGACATTTATAGCAATTTAAATTAGAAACTAGGACAACAGAGTTTATCTCTAGCGCCAATGTACAAAATAGTGAAATTAAGCCAAACAAAATTTTAAAATCAATAAATACTATTAACCTGGTGCATCAAAATATTCAAGGATTTATGAACAAGGATTTAGAAGTAGAGTTATTCCTTATTTTTAACAATATTGATATTCTCTGTGTAACAGAACATTGGCTTAAAAGCCATCAGTTTATGTTTAATTATAGTAATCACCAGGTTGGTAGTTCGTTCAGCAGAGAAAATGCTATACATGGTGGTTCATTAATATTAATAAATAATCATCTTAAATTTAAAGACCGTAAGGATATTGTGAACCTCTCTGTTGAGCGGATTATTGAAATAGCCTGTATTGAATTGGAGCAGTATATTATATTAAGTGTGTACAGACCACCTTCAGGATTGTATGATAGTTTTGAAAAAGTGATGGATGAAGTTTTGCACAAAATGTGCAATTCAAGCAAGTCAATCATTATTTGTGGTGACTTTAATGTTAATTTGTTGGAAAATTGTAGTTTGAGTACCAATATTATAAGTCTGTTTCAGTCATACAATCTTGCAAATCTATTCCTTGAGCCCACTAGAATAACTCCTACTAGTGCAACTTGCCTAGATAATATCTATACAGATGTTGTACCTACCCATAAACAAATTATTAATTTAATAGATTCAGATCATTGTGGACAGTTAATCTCTATACCAAATATAAATATAACAAAAACTAAAAAATCACTGTTAACCCAAAATCAAAATTTCGCTTAGAGACATTTAAATCTAAACTCTTGAATAAAATGCCAACTTTGTCAACTAATGATGACCCTAATCAACATTATAATGATTTTTTCAAAATCTATTGCACAGAGTTTGACACAACATTTGTTCCCAAAACCATTACAGCTAATAGTAAAACTTCTTTCGGTGATTGGGCCACCATTGGTATTTATAAGAGTAGAGAAAGGCTTTATGAGTTATATGAAGAACGGACTTACATTAACACAGTAGAATTTAATTTATATGTTAAGAATTATACTAAATTATTTAAAAAAGTTTGTTATCTTGCTAAGTCTAGGTACTTGAGTTCAAAAATTAAAAATAGTAATAATGTGATTAAAATGACTTGGGATATTATAAATAGCGAAACGGGAAGGTCTGGCAACCGAAGTAGTGATTACAGCCTTGTTATTGATGATAGTATAATTAATTTGGATTCGGAAGTCGCCGCGGCATTTGAAGATTTCTTTGCAGAAGTTCCCGTATCGACAACTAAGTTCCTAAATTCGTCACCTGCTGCTGCAGAAGCTTTACTTAAAGAAAACGTTCCAGTTTGTAATGCCGATTTTAAATTCCAATATGTAACCCCTAATGATATCATAAAAACGTTTAATTCTTTGAATGTAAAAAAGACTGCAGATCTGTGGGGTAATTCTGTTGATCTTGTTAAATCGATTATACACATAGTAGCACCTACTTTAGCTGATATTTTTAATAATTGTATTGACCGTGGTGAGTTTCCTGATTTAATGAAGTATAGTAAAATATTACCGTTATTTAAATCGGGTAGCACCTCAGACCCTTCTAATTATAGACCTATATCGGTGCTACCTACATTTAGCAAATTTTTTGAAAAACAGATATTAAATCAAATGCAAAGATATTTTAACAAACACAATTTTTTACATAATAAACAGTTTGGTTTTACAAGGGGTCGTTCAACAACCGATGCAGGTGTTGAACTTTTAGGTCACATTTATAATGCATGGGAGGACAAATGCGATGCTTTGGGTATTTTTTGCGATTTGTCCAAGGCATTCGATTGCGTTCTCCATGAGACATTAATCAGGAAATTGCACTATTACGGAATCCGGAACGCCTCTCTGGATCTTCTTACTTCATATTTGAGTGATAGGATTCAGAGAGTTGATGTTAACGTGATACACGATAACGATGATAAATTGTCCAAAAAACTTAGCTCTGCAGCGTATGCCGTTAGAAAAATTCGTGGTTTAACAGATTTAGAGACATCCCGTTTAGTGTACTTTAGTTATTTTCATAGTGTAATGTCATATGGCATTCTATTGTGGGGAAATGCTGCCGACATACAGACAATATTTATCTTGCAAAAAAGGGCTATTCGTGCGATTTATAAATTAAGTCCCAGACACTCCCTCAGAGACAAATTTAAAGAGATTAATATAATGACTGTGCCCTCTCAGTATATTTATGAGAATCTCCTGTATGCACATAAAAATATTAATCTTTTTAAAAAATACAGTGATATCCATAACATAAATACTAGGAATAAACACAATTTTGTCGTTCCTAAAACTAGACTGAAAAAAATAGGTGGTTCTTTTCGATGCCAATGTATACATTTTTATAATAAACTTCCTAGCCACATTCAAGAACTTAGCATTAATAAATTCAAATCTTTTATAAAACGTAAGCTATGCCAGAAAGCTTTTTATACAGTTAAAGACTATCTTGAGGACAAAAAGGCTTGGGATTGAGCTGCTTCAATGATGTACATGGCCCAATGTTTTATATACATCTATTTTTATTTTATTTTATTATTTTTTTTTTTTTCGTTTATCATTTTACTTTTATATTTGTTTACAAATGGACATTTTTATATTTTAATTGATTCTGTATTTTTGACATCAATGTTTACTTTTTTAAGTAATCTCAATTTTTTTTTTTTTTTGATTTAATTCATTATATTTGACATATTTATTTATTATTATTTCATTATTTTTCGTTTTACTATTGTGAATATGGGAACTATGTGGGCTATTATTTTCTTTTTGTTCTCTTAAAGTATTTTGAACGATGTCTGGCAGTTTGAGTACTTTTGTGGCCTACCCTTATATCCTTACTTTGGTATTGTTCGTCAGTTCGTTGAGCTCCTTTAAGTTCTAAGTTTGAGCTACACGATAACTGGCAAATGCTTGCACTGTCTGGACAGGTCCACTCAAATCTGTGTGGTACTTTCCTCAAAATAACCACTTCAGACATTAACCTACATGGTTCTCATATGATTTGACCAGTACGATTGTATGGACTTTAAAAGAGACTTTGACCTCTGAGTTTGTTTCGGCGTTTCTTCTCAGAGCAGTCAGCTAGGAAATGCCGGCCTCATCTAGTTTAAAATGACCAAAAAAGATTGACGTGTAAAAGTGTTATTTACAACCTACTTACAGAATAAATATCATTTATCATTTATCATTTATCGTAGTATTTGGATGAAAGGACATTGTTCATCGCCCATACATCGTTCGCCTAAGAACCAACAGAGACGTGAATTTACTATCTGTGTTTTAAATAATGCATATGTTCGACTAAAACTAAATTAAAAACACGGACACTTTCCAGAATTGTAAAATATCTAGAATGATTTCGGATTTTGAGGTTATAAAACATACCAAACAATAGAAACATACCAAATGGACTAAGATCCCAGAGCTGCCAGACTTTTTATCTCACCAAAAAATGTATAGAGTAGTGTTACTATGTTCTTCTAACATACGAAAGCGTGGTAAGTTAGGTCGACGGCCGATTCCCTGGTATCAGGTGCCAAATACATTAGGTACATCAAAGTGTCAACTGTCATTTCATCGACTGTCAGTGTCAATAGTGTTCGTGTCATACAGCGCTTTAATCGCTTTACTCCTTTTGTAGGTAACTAAAAATCTTACAGCGCTGAGAGTGCTTTGTTTCATTTTAAAATAATGGCGTCGGGTTATAAAACCTAAGTGAGTTACTTTTTAAAATGGTTTCGTAATTCAAAAGTGTCCGTTCTATTCTAATCAGTAAAACGTAATTAAAAAAAAAAACTAGGAATAATAGTAAAGTTTTCACATGTGTTGATTCATAGGCCACTTTTTACCATGTCCTTTATTGTACCTATTTGAAACGATTGCAACAAGAACAGAAGGATGCTGATATTATTAAAATTTATATTCACATTGTATAGAGATTTTTATAATCTAGCAAGGTTCGTAGCAATCTTACGGGTGTTTACAATAATCCAGGGACAACACTATAGACATAGTTTTATAGTATAGTATAGTAGTATATAGATATAGCTTGGAAAAATATTATCCTACAAAAATAAAAATTACACCTCACACACACGACTAATGCACTTACCCCAAACACTACTTGGACCACTGCCTATTCAAATATAAGTAAAATAATCGCCCCATTACAGTCAAGCACATCCAAGCATACTGACCATTATTCCCAAATTGTTAAATAGCATTATGCTAAGAATTTTTGAGATGTGCAAAGGAATAGTGCATGGCAAGAATCCAAGTTCGAGGAAAACTAAAAATTCGTTTTTGCCAAGAATTTTGAACTTATTGACCATTGCACGGCACGGCATTGTTTGTCGGCACGGTTGGCGCAGTGGTTGAGCGATCGACTGCTGCCCCGCGTGTCGTGGGTTCGATTCCCGCACGGAACAAATATTTGTATGGCCTACAGATAGTTGTTCCGGGTCTGGTTGTTTGTATGTTTGTAAACGCACCCACGATACAGGAGAAATTCCTAGTGTGGGGCAACGTTTTAAATTAAAAAATAAAAATTGCTTTCATTGTTGTGATTATTGCATCGGACTGGACATAATTATGCCTGTGAGTAATTGCAAATATACAGTTATCCGTAGTATTATTACGTTACTCACGACTTGTATCTTATGCCAGGCGGACTTATAATAAGTCCTACCACCAACCAAACCGAACAAAAAATTTGCCCCCGCTGGGAATCGAACCCGGGACCTCTGGGTCTGAATCAGGTGGTATAACCACTAGACCACGGAGGCGGTTAGTGTCACCTGTTTAGCACCACCCGGGGACCACGTGTAGGAATTCGCTGAAGGGTATTCTCCTACGGACGCGGGTGACTCGGCCCCCAAAAATATTGTAAATATTGTATGATGGTATTGTATTGATGGTAGTAATTTATGATGTTCGAAAAGTGTTAATTCTATTCAAGAACCCCAGTTAAGATTTTCTCAAGTAACACTTCTTTTATGGGGTACTGTGTTAAATTTTATAATAAAATACCAGTTGATATTCTCGAACTAACTAATATATTATGTGATTAGTTATAATTTTCCTTGTTTGACATGAACGAGCATTGAGTGCATGTCATACTCATTCAAATGTTTCGCTGATGGTGGCGCGTCTCATTCAAATGTTTCGCTGATGGTGGCGCGTGCGAGACGGAATGGGACGCCGTTGCCTCCTTCTACGAAGCAGTCATGCTAGCGAAGGAGGTGGCGGAGCGGGAGAGGAGACCCTCTCGTCCTGGCCGCCGTGGTGGACGCCGCGGGCGTCGGGGGCCACCTGGTGACCTCCGGCCACCGTAGGCGCGGGCCTGTGGACGGCGAGCTATGGGTGGCTCGCCGTCCGTCCGTCTAGTGACGACAGGCCGTGTCGACGGCGCGTTAGTGTTCCACGCGCGCCTCAAAGAGAGTCAGCAACACAGAGAGGCCCGAAAGGGCCGACGCCTGCCGGAGTCGCGGGATTATTCGCAAGAGACACCGTGGCTCCGGAACACAAAGGGCAATGAAGGAACATGGATGGGTTTTAGTCAGTAGAAGTCTGACACTCCCTCCCGCTACACCCAGAGCGGGAGGAGTCATTGGATGATTTCCCATCCCTAAAAAAAAAAAAAAAAAAATGGTGGCGCGTGTGTTGGATCATTCGGTTCCCTTCAAAATGGTTGAGCTGAATGGTGCCGAATTGCCGAGATTTTTGTAAAACACAACATGATTTAAAAGAGTGTCCGTGGAGTTTCTTGCACGTTCTTATCCATAGAGATTTACGCTTTGGAACGTGCAAATAGCTTCATGATTTTGACTGACCGACCGTGACATTTCAAAAGTGCCTGTAAATGGTTTATTTGAAATAAATGCTTTTGAATCTTTGAATCTTTGACCATGTCCAGCAAAGTACTACTTACTATCGTATGGTTAATGGCATCTCTTGCATGGGCGAAATGTAGGAGTAGGTACATATGTACATAGGTTCAACTCTGCCTAGCCCATCAGAGAAGATAGACTTGATATGATGGTGTTATGTTACGATTGAAAAGTAGTTCCAACTCATTCACAAAGAGCCGACATCTGGACAAAAACACCCGAAACCAAAAGGGGATACAGAAAAATCCAATAATATTATGGAAATCGGACCCAAACTGGCTGTTCCGTTGCAGTAAAAGAAAACGTCAACAAATGGAGTACCTACCTTATTTATGAGAAAAACAAAACACGATCTGCATTTTATAAAATCGTCACGTTCCCGTACAATATAAAAGGCTCGTACCACAGAGCTCGAGAGACCTCGGCGGGCATTGCTAAGGACGACGTTGTCATAACTTTCCATACAAATCAAGCGTATCAGTGAGTGTCGCTATTTACTTATACAAATTGATAGCCCGTGAAAATTCTGAATATGGCTTTAACGATCAAAGCTTGGCACAAGCGAAACTTGCGCTTGCAATATTTGTGCTCGCGCAAGTAATTAGTATGTGGTATGTACCATTTCAACGTTAAGGCAATACATTCGGAAGAAGTTTATTAAGTTTGTGTGCGAGCAACACTGAATCAGTTGGCGTTTTAAATTAATTTGATGTACCTAATGGCGCTAGGTTCGATATTTAGATTTGATTGACCAAGCGGGCCGCACGGTGCCCGCATGCTTCCACGATACGCCCTCAATTTATAAAAGACACACGGGCCGATCTTCAAGAATTAGCAACGCTTGCCGAGGTCAGTACGCGAGGGTGACTGTAGTGTCTTTGTCTAGTGGGTATTTGGCTCGCCTACGCATCAACACGCGCTCCTAGACTGGCGGTTGTACACAGACTGACCTCCACTCAGCCCGCACCTTGTGACGTATGCGCTCGAGGAAATCATAAGTACATCTACATATACACTATCCATTGTAAACCTAAACTTCTTTATGCTTCGGAAAGCACATTAAGTTGTTGGTTCCAGTTGCCATTTGTAGACGATTGATAGCCGTTACGGGTAGTCAGAAGCCAGAAACCCAGACCAGTGTTGCCCTGGGGTATTATGACACCAAGTGTGGGGTCATAGGCAATCGCTCGGTATAAAATATTCTTCTTCTTATCGTGCGGGTACAAAGGTCTAACGATCCCACACACCCTAGTGTCCGAGTTCCTAAACCGCCTCCAGGGCCTCTGACATGGTTTAACGCCCGGCATTTGACGGCCGGGACCACCGGCTTAGATGTGCCTTCCAAAGCACGGAATCGTCTTTTTAACCGACTTCCCAAAAAGGAGGAGGTTCTCAATTCGGTTGTATGTTTTTCTTTTATGTTTGTTACCTCATAACTCCAACAATATGAACCGATTTGAAAAAATCTTGTTTTATCTTTCAGATATACTTGCAGATTGGTCCAATTTAAATTTTATCAAAATCGGTTACGAACTTTGGATTTTAAATCGAAATAGCTGGAATTCGTCTAGGTACTTGGTTGATAGTTTTATGTCATCCAAGTGCGTATTTTGCTTTTCTGCGATTTTGCAGTGGTGTTGTTAGGCGTGGGGTACCACTAAAAAGTGAAAAAAAAAAAAATAACTTTAATTTCGGAAGTCGGTGTCAAAATACGAAGAAACTAACAAAAACACCGACTTCCGAAATTAAAGTTATTTTTTACTTTGTAGTGTTTTTTTTTTGGAAGTTGGTTGTATTTTTTTGTAAAAAGTTTTTATCAGACCATCAGGTAATTCAAGCCAGCAAAGTCCTAGCCAAACTGGAAACAATTTTACAAAGTATGCTTCCCGTGAGAATCGAACCCCCGGCCCCGATCAGCCGGGATCACAAGGCAAACGTCTAAACCACTCAACCACGGAGACAGTTAATAAAATACTTAAATTATTCCTACTCAATTACAATCGGCTAGACTGGAATATAGTCAACAAAAGGCTATTGATTATCTCTCACATCGATTCCTTGTTCTATAGCCCAAACCTCTGTTACCATAAAATGAAAGCCACGCCACGGCACTTCACATAAATATTCCGCGATTATCCTCTGCGGGACATAATAACACAATTTAACACAAACTATGTCGTTTCATAAAAATGTGACAGGTTTGCAGCTGGTCGCAGACTCCCGGCCATCTTGTTTTATTTATTGCTTTGATATTCTTCGTTTTAAACCGTTATTTGTGGGTATTTACCATCCTTATTATGGGATCATGGTGTTTGATTAAATTCTTCCCCTCTTCCTGGTGTTGGACAGAGTTTTAAAGGCAAAATATTAGTTGATGAGTTTGTAACTTAAGTAAAGCTTTACCTGTTACTCTGAAGCCTTAGAAATCTTCCTCCAATAACGATGAAAAGGGCGGTTAGACAGTATGATTAACATTAAAAATTAAAAAAAATGTGTACTTAGAATAGTCCACTTAGGCTGCGTTTCCACCATGAATGTGCGAGGATACATAGCGAGGTATGTATCCTATTCTATTATATGTGTTTGTAAAGTAAACCAATGTAATAGGCTGGTCCACTGAAAAAATCTAATAAGTCCGTCAGTTAGATTATCAAAAAATATTTGACCCATCTTTTTTCTTTTTTTACGTAAACTCAATACGTCACGCCGTGGTATAATTTTTTAAGCGTTCTGACGTCACGAGCCCTCCTCCCGAGTTTTGATGCGTTGCATCTTTATCAATAGTTATGGATTTACAAAAACAAAAAATACGTTTACATTATTTTTCAATAATCTAATTGACGGACTAAATATATTTGCAATTTATTGATGGTGGAAACTAGGCTATTGCTTGCGCTAAGCAAGGCTAGGTAAATGAAGAGATTCTATTGGTTCTTAACAAACGCATCCCTCGCTACGCTGGTGAAAACGAAGCCTAATGCTTTCCTTAGATACAACGCTTGCCCCATTTGTAATGACAAAAATTTGCTCCAATCATGGAATCCTGGAGAAACCATTACCAATCATCATTCATCGAGCATTAATAATTAGGCCTAGTTGCCATAAATAAACAAAAGAATAAATTTAAATTTTAAATAGTCAATAACACTCATATAAAAAAAAAACAAAGTTAAATAATATTATGCATTTGCAGCTTCATTCCCATCGATTCAAGTCAAAACCCTTGTTAACAGAATCTGACAGACATATTGCTACTTCACACTCTGTCAGGGCACATTGATATAACCCTTTTCCTCTTTTCCAAAAAGGTTTGATATAACGCATTATTGAGCGCCAAAGAGCATATAAAGTCACGGGCCGACGGTGTCAGAGCAAATCCGTGATAGCGGCCTATAATAAATCGTGGGACTAGCCTGTCAAACGTAAGATTTATCTTTGGAAACACACGGGGTGTAGTGCTTTCTTGCCCGGTTAGAGGGTTCGTGGTTTCTGAAATGTGGTGGAGAGTTTTAGTGCTGTGTAGTTTTGCTTTATAGTAGTGTTTGGGTATTTGGTGAGTCTGCAGAAGCAATTAGATATCATACTGAAATAAACGGTTCAACAGTCCAGTTGCCAAGTTTGGTTGATAATTTATTTCACCTTAAAACTAAAAAAAACTTTTTCAAAATTATGCCTCTCTGACAGTCTAAAGTATTTCACAATGAATCACTACCGAAAAAAAATATCCTATATCCTAAACTAGTTTGTAGTTTACATACAAACATATCAATTTAGTGGGAGTGGGAAGTGAATCGTTTTAGTTAAATTACATTAAATCGCCTTCTGTAGAGGTATAACTATTATTATAATAAATTAGACTAACTTTTTTCCGTCACTTCATCATACGCGTAATCCCGTTTTTTTCCTGATCCCGTAGGAATTTCGAGTTTTGCATTCTTAGTGCTCCCCTGCACCAACTTTCCACGACCAGTAGAGTCGGCTGTGAGTTGTGCGTTAATTAGCCACTCATTAACGAAAAAGCTTTATATATATTGAAAAATTCTGATTTGTAGATCTTAGAGAACTTTAGTATGGCATCGATAGTAACATTGGGCGAAACTGAAGCCAATCTTGGTAAACCAACAAATATCTGCGAACAACTGCAAACTATTCCATATCAAACTACCCGACAATTCCCGATACGTGCACGTGCAAATTGAGCAAACCGATCAGAAATTCTATTAAGAGGCACATGTTCAGTTGTTAATATGAACTCATACTAATTGAAATGTGTTTCCAGGTATCCGATATGCCACGTGTTACAGGCTCCTCGGGGAAATATGCCGTGGAGTTGCGGAACGGAATTTATATGCCAGAGAAAATTAGAAAGGGAATTAGGGTGATAATTTAATAAGGAACACGGATGGACTTTGATTAGGTTTCTTGAGAAGTACACGGTGCTTGGATTTTTTTTAACCGACTTCCCAAAAAGGAGGAGGTTATCAATTCGGTTGTATGTTTTTTTTTTATGTCTGTTACCTCATAACTCCGACAATTATGAACCGATTTGAATTTTTTTTAGTTTTATCTGAAAGGATATACCTGCAGATTGGTCCCATTTAAATTATATCAAAATCGATTACGAACCTTGGATTTTAAATCGAAATCGCTGGAATTTGACTATCTAAATGATTCTTTGATAATCGAAATTGCGTATTTTGCTTTTCTGCGATTTTGTAGTGGTGTTGTAAGGTGTGGGGCACCACTAAAATGTGAAAAATAACTTTAAATTCGGAAGTCGGTGTCAAAATACGAAGAAACTAACAAAAACACCGACTTCCGAATTTAAAGTTATTTTTTACTTTGTAGTGTTTTTTTTTTAGAAGTCGGTTGTATTTTTTTTGTAATTAGGTTTTTTTGTTGCTGTGTACTGCCATTGCAGCCTGCTTACTTTCTGAAATAGGGCTTAAATAAGGTTGAAGATAGAGAGAGAGAGAGATAGAGAGAGAGAGAGAGGGAGAGATTAATTTTCCACTTTCTGTAGAAAATTGTCTTTGTCTCTCTAAAGGCTTGACCGCACTTGGCGACACTTCGCGGCAGTGGAACGACGCGACACGCAACGGCAAAATATTCTTTGTAAGAAATTGTATGAGGTTTAACGCACTACGCAGCAGCGTAACTACGCGCCGCGACACTTCAAGTGCGAACGTTGTTACATGTCGCGTCGCTCCGCTGCCGCAAAGCGTCGTACAGTGCGGTCGAGCCTTTAATCAAAAAAGTTCTTATTAACTACATTTTAAAAAGGTATTTTATTCAAATCATTGAATTGTATTTACCGGCTTATATGAAATTGTAGCGGCATCCATGCAGTCACAAGAAAAAAATAGCGGAGTAAATTTACGTAGCAACAAAAAAAAAGAACCGTAACGCCATCTATTCAATTAACAGCGAACTAAAATCCTGCATCGCGCAATCAGACTTTACCGTGCGATTTGAACATTTATATCAGCCCGAATATCAACAATTGAGCAGTTGATCGGAGCAGACAACCACCACTTGATCGGAGGATCCTCCCTTTTCAATGGAGGTTTGTGGGGCTACACTCTTTGTACTGTATACCTCCAAATAATACCATGAGGAGTAAAGTATGAAAACAAGTAACAACTTTTTTCTTTGAACACGTAAAAATAATGACTCATAAACCTGTGTACACAGCCTTTTCTCCAACTTTTTTGGGGTTGGATTCCAGTCTTAACCGGATGCAGCTGAATAACAGTTTTTTTTGGAGCGATTCATTTGACTTGCACAACCCAGTTACTGGGTAACACGATACTCAAATTTAAAAGACTGGCTTAATAATGCACCATGAACCATGTCATCTCTTCACAATCCTTGACCCACTAGTAGGGGATTCCCTACCAGTACCAATCCCTAGACCTTTAAATCCGCCTTTGTCGAATACCTATGTGTATGAACTCTGAATAAATTGATCAAACTGTAGTAAAAATATTAGTCAGTCTTTTAATGCTTAATACATTTTAGCATAGCCCCTCGTAGCGACCATTTAAATCCTTGGACCACCATTTTCTAAGAATTTTTATTCTAAAAGATTTTCCCGACAGAAAATAGTAAAGGTCAACATAATATTTTCATCAGTGAATGCAGTGGATCCTCTAGTGGCGCATATTTTCTCGAACCCTACGTCAGGGGCGACCCCTATAAATTTTGGTACCGGGGTTTGTACATCAAGAGTCAATATTATTATGATCTTCGAAAAAGGCAAGAAAGTCATTTTGGTTTTGCTCAGGATGAAACATACTGTCACCATTTTTTTCTAGACTAGTGCTGTGCCTCTGGTGATTTATTTATTGGTCTTTATTTTCTGTACTGCTTATCCATGAATAGGTTGAACCACTACCAATTTTATTCCTCAGTTTTAGTCGAAGGATAAGCCTGTACAGGCCCAGCTGAGCACTATCTTTCTGTTCAAAAATAGAAGAGGTGTGCATATTTTTGCCTACAGGCCTGTGTGAAAACACTGATAAATCATTTACTGTTAAGAAAAAAATGCCTTCCATGCATCGCCCACTACAGAAATATTGGCATAATCTTGGTAAAGGCCAGTTCTGAAAATCAAATTCTTAAATTGACCTCTCGTTTCATTACCCCACTTGTGACGAAATATATTTTTCAAGATTAACTTTTCCTGCCTGAGGTAAGTATAAATAAATCACTAGCTTATTTGCTCAGGAGCTGTCTGTGAGCGTATCTCTTATATCAGCGTGGTAAACGTTTAGAATGAAATGATTTACGCCCTTATGTGTTCAAGGGAATACTTACTTAGGAATACGCAGTTCTTTTCCTCTTGTTTGAAAGATGTGGTTTTAATTTGTGGCATTCGATTTGTTTATGATTGATATAAGATATTCATCACTGTAAAGTTTCAATGGAAAATCGATGTTTGAAAGATTTGGTTTAAATTTATGGCATTGGACTTTTTTATGATTGATATAAGATATTCTTCATTGTCAAGTTTCAATGGAAAATCGAAAAGCATTGATTTTTTTACTGTTTGTAGTCTGACGTAGTGTGACGTTTGACCACTATCTCACCTGATGGTAAGCGATGATGTGTTCGAAAATGGAGTACGCTTGCCTAGAAGTAATCTTTGCACTCTTGACTTAAGAACTCCCAGGTAATACTCGTAGCTATCAGGAAACACAGACTCTGGCAGGGAATTCCACTCCACAGCAATATTATGTTTATCAATGATTCGGCAACGTGAATAGGGAATATGCATGAAAAAAGTATTTATGATCTGAATAGTTTTTCTAAAAGTATTTGAAAATATAATACTGTCAGTGAAGTTAGAATCTAAATTGCTCGAAAAACGAACGAGATAAAATTATTTTAAACAAATATATCTGTCCCTCTCGCGGAAACGCTGTTTTCTATGGCAGCTGTATAGTCGTCGTGTATTATGACATCACAGTTCTTGTAGGGCTTTTCTTTTTAACTTTAGTCTTTGAAGCTTCATAACTTCATAAATGATGAAGGTATTTAAAAAATAATTTCATGACTGTTTACTAGAGCTAATAAGTATTTTATTTTGCAAATCAAAAAATCGCGTGCATATTCCCTATTCTGCTCGCTGACGCAATCATAAGACCTTGAAGTGTCAGCTTTTTTACTATGACGTGTAATTGCCATCATAGTTCCGTTTTCAGAAAGGAATGATGCTATTGATTCTGTACAGCTCCGTCTCTCTCTTAAAGCGAAATGATGATGGTATTGTCACGTCATAACAGGGTCCCAGGTGATATGGCTCGTATCTCAAGGTGGTTGCTATTGTCTGCGGAGACCAGGAACTACTAAGGTGGAGATGCGTAAGAGATTATTTCGATTTTATTAAGACCATAATTATTTGCAAGGTATAATAAACGAAAAATATGTGGGGGCACGGCAGTGCCGGCCAAGACCAGACAACGGAAGCGCAGGGCCAGGTCACCCATTTTGACTTAGGTGTAGCGTTTGAAGAGAACTAAGACTAAGATTCACGCAGAACCTTATATGCTGTTATGAGAGTTTGAGAATGTTAGGTAAGGGCATATAGAGGTAGGGCTTAGCTCTTCATAAGGTCTGATATTGTAAGCCACATGTACTCGTATTGGCGTTTCTTTACATGAATATGTTTTTGGTGGTATAAATAACATTTTTGTCTGAAATTCAGATTTATGATGTTTTCACGCTCCGAGGTTCCTTTCAGCAAGGAATAGCAGGAATATAAAAATGTATTTATAAGTTCTGAAAGTAACAGGTAAATTATTCTTAAGAGTTATGTATTCAAAATAGGGCCTGCTATCCTTTAACTGTAACAAGTTTTAATGAAAAAGTTAAATAATTACTTACCTGATAGAATTCACTTTGAAGTAGCACAAAATAGAATTCTGAGCTGTAAGCGCTGCGTAAACACAGAGCCAAGTTTATAATTATGAATTTCCTTTCATTAGAAATGTAGTTTATTTTGAGTATTTTTCAACCTTTATTTTAGCTTGGAATTGCACGTTTATAACACCAAAAACTCACCGTTTTTTTAAAGATGGGAAATCTATACTAATATTATAAAGCAGAAGAGTTTGTTTGTTTGTTTGTTTGGTTGAACGCGCTAATCTCAGGAACTACTGGTCCGATTTGAAAAAATCTTTCATTGTTAGATAGCATATTTATCGAGGAAGGTTATAGGCTATCTATCATCACGCTAAGACAAATAGGAGCGGAGCAGTAATGGAAAATGTGAGGCAGACGAAGTTGCGCGGGTCAGCTAGTCTTGTATAAATTACTCCCTTCCGCTCCACCTAGAACGGACCCTTCCGTCCCAGTGTCAGAATCTTTCTGATTAAAACTCATCCGCGTAGATACTCTTTGCTTTCCAGAGCCAAGGTGCCTCTTTAAAAAAACCGCAGAGAAACCCACATTTAGAAGAAAGACACTTTAATAGTTTAAGAATAAATTATATTACATTTTTCTACGTTTGGATGTTACTTAAAGAAAGAAAGAAAGAAAGAAAAATATTTATTCAGGACTCGCTCACTCGCTCTTAAATATTTTTAGATTTTATTTAGTACTAAAGCACAGATTTAAGCTTACTCGAAACATTAAATATTATTGGAAACCAATTCGTACGTAATTATAATATTTAATAAGATTATGGTTAGGATGATGTTTAGTATTAGTGGTAGTCATGATATATTGCTAGCAAGTTGCTGGCAATACATCATGAAAAAACTTGGCTGACTTGTACAGTTCTGCGTACCACTTCACAGCGTACCGGTGTAATTTTTTAACCGACTTCCCAAAAAGGAGGAGGTTATCAATTCGGTTGTATGTTTTTTTTTTATGTTTGTTACCTCATAACTCCGACAATTATGAACCGATTTGAAAAATTCTTATTTTATCTGAAAGGATATACTTGCAGATTGGTCCCATTTAAATCATATCAAGATCGGTTACGAACTTTGGATTTTAAATCGAAATACCTGGAATTTGACTATTTAGATGATTCTTTGATAATCGAAATTGCGTATTTTGCTTTTCTGCGATTTTGCAGTGGTGTTGTTAGGTGTGGGGCACCACTAAAAAGTGATAAATAAAAAACTTTTCCAAAAAAATACAACCGACTTCCAAAAAAAAAAAACACTACAAAGTAAAAAATAACTTTAATTTCGGAAGTCGGTGTCAAAATACGAAGAAAGTAACAAAAACACCGACTTCCGAAATTAAAGTTATTTTTTACTTTGTAGTGTTTTTTTTTTGGAAGTCGGTTGTATTTTTTTGTAAAAAGTTTTTTATATGTTATAAACTGGTGCAAACAATAATCAAAGATACGATTTCAGGAATCCCGGAAGATTTGCTATCATTTATTGAAGAGTTCCGTTGCCTTTCTCCGTCAATAATTCGTCATCACATCTTCACCAAACTAAACTTGAACCAGTTCGGAAAATAACTCTTCCAAAAAAAGGTAAAACATCAAAATCGGTGGAAATAATTAGCGAAAATATCGCTGAACAAACATTCAAAAAACATAATATTAATAAACAGTAGTCACATTTAGAAGCTTCTCCTTTTTGAAGCCGGTTAATAAAATAACTACTAAAACTAGCTATTTCATTTACAATTCTACCGAAACATACCTATTCCTCACATAATTTCCTCTTCCCATTAACTGACAAAGTTTCCCCCTGCAGTAAACGTGCACAAAAACAACAGAATGTCTGCCTTTTAATAAAAAAAAGTTCCTTATTGTTTTACCGATGATTGGCGAGAACTCCCGAAGTCGGACCAGTTAGCCGCGAAACCATTTTCCCTAATGCAAAAGTTTGCGACGTTTCCGTTGGAGAACTAAGGCGTTATCACACTGGCAACATAAGGAAACGGAACCCTTATAGGATCACTCAGGTGTCTGTCTGTCTGTCCGTCTGTCACAGCCAGTTTCCTCCAGAACTACGATTCTGTTGAAATTTGGTACAAATCTAAACTCCTGTGACCCAAACACGGACGCGTTACGTAAATAAATAAATTATGAGTAAACGTACATAAGAAATTTTTAATTTGACTCGCAAAGGCAAACAACAAACACTTATAACTTGAAAATTATAAAAAAAAAGTTTTTCAAACTGTATCTTGTGAAGAAGAAGAAAAGAAAGGAATTTTAGTGAGGGTTTTTATAATATTTTTTCATAACTTTAAAATAAATAGATTTGAACTTATTCAAGAAATAAGACCAAAAGCACACCAAAAGTTACCAATCATTAAAACTCCGTAACTACATACCTAATTCGAAAACAATTTAGAAACATACTAGTTCTTTACCTACATATAACGGAAAAACCATGGTGTTAAAAAAGCATGTTACATAAATGAAATTAATTCCCATTCACAAAACACATAATAGCTACAAACTGGGAGACTAAGTCATGAGTTCGACCTATTTAAGGTTACTTCTAGGCATACGTGCACCATCTTCGACCACTTCGCTTACCAACAGGTGCGATACCTAGTGGTCAAACGCATGTCTATCAATAATAAAAAAAAACCGGCCAAGTGCGAGTCAGACTCGCGCACCGAGGGTTCCGTACAAACCTGTAGGTATATAAGTAAAAGTTATGGTATTTTTATGATGTAACTAAAAATTTAAGATTTTCGGAATTTTTCCTATATGTGTACTTTATAACGTTGCTTCATGCCAAATTTCAAGATTCCAGGTCGTCTGGAAGTATCCTTTAGGTTTTGATTCCCTTGCGAGTAGTTGCGAGTTTCAAAATATGCGGCTTTAATTGCTGTATCTTTTGATTGCGTTGACGTAGAAGTTTGATTTTGTTATAGCTTAAAGATATTATAGACTTGAGTATTTGTTAAGAATTTCAATATAATACCACTACGCGTTCATGAGTAAAGGGGTAATAAGTTTAAAATTATTAAAAATATTTTTATTATATGATGTAACTAAAAATTTATGCTTTTCGCAATTTTTCCTTTATCTGTGTTATAAGACGTTGCTTCGTACCAAATTTCAAGATTCTGAGTTCACGGGAAGTACCCTGTAGGTTTTGATTCCCTTGCGAGTGTCGAAAATTTGCGGCATAAACGGGAGTATCTTTTGATCGCGTTGACTTAGAAGTTTGATTTTTTCACAGCTCCAAGAGACCATAGACTTGAGTATTTGATATGAATTTCAGCTTGATACCTCCACGCGTTTCTGAGAAAAAAGGTCTTGACAGACAGACAGACAGACAGACAGACAGACAGACGGACAACAAAGTGATCCTATAAGGGTTCCGTTTTTACCTTTTGAGGTACGGAACCCTAAAAATAACGTTTTGTAGAATGCGCGCAAGAAAATCAACAGTGTGGTAGTACCCTAAGAGCACTTATACATGCGAATTATGAGTTTGTTAATAAAACATGTAATCAAACACGTAATATTGCAATGACGTCACTCATAAAAGACGAAGAGGAATTAGCTTTTATGTTATTTGCAGGAAATGGAGGAGAGTAATTAAATTATCGACGGTGAATGATTCACAAAGGGGTTAATTTAAACTTCGTATATTTCGTTTTAGCTCTTTTAGTAAAATAACAATACTTTTCATTATACCATTTGGTTTTTATAACTGAGTGCCAAATCTACATTCGTATCGCATAAGCATCTCAATCGCAAACTGTAAAAATGTATGAAAATTAAGGCTTCTTTGACAGTTTGCGATTGACATGCGAATGCAAAAAGATGTTCAAAAATTTGTAGAATAATTGGCCCACAGGTCAGAAATAACCGATTCATTACAATCTACTGATATATTTATGTAAAGATTTATTTCTTTGTTTAAATATTTGTAAAACAAATATGTTTTTAGGGTTCCGATATTATTATGGAAAAACGGAATACTAATAGGATCACTCGGTTGTCTTTCTGGCTCTCCGTCTGTCGCAGCCGTTTGTCTTCAAATCAACTTGACCGATTCTAATGAAAGGTACACATATAATCTGTGACCTGAAACAGAAACGTGTAACGAAAATAAATAAATTGACGAATTCCCATGAACATGATGAATTCCCATAGATGGTGGTAGTTCATCATCTTTGGGGAGCCGCCATGTTGGATTTTATTTATTAATTGTGAGTCCGCGATCAATTATTTTTCATGATATGGTTATCAACTGATGAGGGGTTGCTTGAGAAGAACACATTTATTTTTCAATTTATTTATATGTAAAATATTCTGAAACAGACGATCAACTTTTAGTAGCAGAGTTCCGGGAGGAAAATAATTCTTGTACGGTCCCGTTCTGTGTATTGGGAATAAAAATATCAACGCTGTGTTTTAGCAAACGACACCCCCGGGAGATAAACTGAACGGCGATGCATATCCTATGCGAAGCTGAGGAACAAACAACCAACTAACTTTATATATTTTTCATGTAGAATGTGTAAAATTTACGAAAAATATGAGCAAATTTAAACATGCATTTTAGTGAGAAGTAGACTCTGCGTCTTCCGCATACCGAACGATGCAGCTTCTGAAAGGCCTCTCACAAGGTGGACCGATAATCTGGTAAAGGTCACGGGTAATCGATGGATGCGAGACGCACTGGACCAGCTGCTATATTTGGGGGAGGCAGAAATATAATATGTATACTAGCTGACCCGCGCAACTTCGTCTGGGGCACATTTTCCATGAATGCTCCGCTACTTTTTGTATTAGCGGGATGATATATAGCCTATAGCCTTCCTCGAGAAATGGGCTATCTGACACTGACATAATTTTCGAAATCGGACCAATAGTTCCTGAGATTAGCGCGTTCAAGCAAACAAACAAACTCTTCAGATTTATAATATTAGTATAGATAGTCTGGTAGGTGTTGTTGTGTGGTATCCGCATCTCAAATCAAATCAAATCAAATCATTTATTTAAATTTCTTAATTCTAAATTACACTGTAGTACATAAAATAGCAAAGGTATTAATATCACTGTCGCCTGAACTAGGAGGGTCCTGTGTTTCAGGTGAAGAAGTTCAATATTATATACATTCTTAAAATAATCACTTATACTGTATATTGGTTACTAGGAATACTTAACAAGTTATAACGAATAAATGAACAAAAAAAAATGATGATGATGTTATAATTATATAACGATATAAATGACGTAAATAAAGAATACTTGATTTACGCAATTACTTTATAACTAACAATAGCTTCTCTGTTTCTTCGTAGTCCATGTTTTGTAGGACATCCTTTATGAGTTCTTTACAACGACTGTACTTAAGCGCATAAATGTCCCTTAGAGCATTGAGTCTATTGTATAGTAGCGGTCCAAGAAAAACAAAGAATTTGGATGTAAAAATATGTCTAGTAATAATGTTTCGAGGGCAAACTATGTCTTTTCGTCTTCTATTTATGTAATCAGGGTTGTAGGGCAGGGATATGTGCTGCTTTAATACTATGTTCATAATAAAGAGCTGCCGAACTGTCAATACTTTACAAGACTGATAGAGGAGGTTCGTGGGAAAGAGGAAAGGGCGAAAGGTAGCAACTTTGAGCACCGCTCTCTGAGCTCGTTCGAGGGGTAGTAGTAGTGTTTTTCCAGCACCACCCCATGAAGTTATACAGTAGCTCAGTAATGACTGACACATTGCAAAGTAAACTTGTTTTATAAGTTTTGGGTCTGCAATACACCGTAACTTTTTGAAAACAAATATCAATTTGCGTACTCTGTTGCTTAAGGCTTCAATATGTGGTTTGAAAGTTAGTCCTTCATCTATTATAATACCCAAATATATTAGTTGGTTAGTATGGTTAAGTTCTGGACAAGTACAGTGGTTAATTTTTGATGGATTTGTACAATAATGAGCACGTAAGGATAGGTTAGTGAGGGCTGACGTAGACTTGCGTATAGAGAATTTAATGGGTATCATTTAAGCTATCACCAATTTAATTAGTTTTGTGTTTCTTAAATAATAGGGTTTGTCCTCCAAATAGTAGATCTGTCACCAAAATGTAGTCACCAAACAATGCAAAATCAGTTCCACAATAAATCACCTAAAATCCTGAGATATAAGGTCTAGTACCAAATAAATGTTACTCGCCAGCCGCTGCCGCGGCAACGCTCGGCTCGTGCGTAGAAGGTCACAGTTCTAACCTAACCTAACCATTTTACTTTTAATAAATCGATTTATTTGGTGACAGATCTACCATTCTGAGTACAAAGCTATTATTTAAGTAATAAAACTTTGATAATTCATACCTGGGAACACTTTTTGTTTATCTGAGAACGAAAATATTACGTGGCGATAGATCTATTTATTAGGTGATACAACTTGATGACAAATATAAATTTTGGTGACAATAAATATAGTTCCCGAATTTAATATATTTTGTTTTCTCGGTATTTAGCGACAGTAAATTTTGCTGAAGCCATTTATTGACTACGTTAAACCCACTTTGCGCAACCTTGCAAGCCTCATGTTCCGAATCAGCAGAAAAGAGTAGCGCAGTGTCGTCAGCGTATGATACGATTGTGCCGTGAGTCATTTTTAATTTACATAGATCGTTTATATAAATCAAAAAGAGTGTTGGTCCCAAATTGGATCCTTGGGGAATTCCGTAGCATGAGGTTCTCTCGTCATCACTGACAACATTTCCTATTTTTACGCATTGAGTCCGGTCTTCCAAGTAGCTTGTAAGGAGTCTGAGTTGATTCCCTCTTATTCCTACAGATTCCAGCTTGCGCAACAGTATAGGAATGGAAACGGTGTCAAACGCTTTTTTTAGATCTAGGAATATTCCTATAGTGTGATTCCCTTTATCAAGTTCTTGAGCAAGATAATCAGTTAGATGATGTACGGCATCAGCAGTTGCCAATTTAGACCTAAAACCGAACTGTGTCTTAGATAAGATTGAGTTATCCTCTAGGTATTTTATCAGAATCGTATTTATAATTTTTTCTAATATTTTTGAAATTGATGACAGAAGAGAAATGGGCCTGTAGTTAGTCACTAGGTCTTTCCTACCCGATTTATACACTGGCACAATAACAGCTCTTTTAAGACATTTGGGAAATATACCTGTTGAAAGACATTGTTGAAATATATGAGTCAGCGGCTGTAACAGGATATATCTGAAGTTCTTAATTATTTTATTTGGTATATTGTCCCATCCTACTGCACAGTCATCTTTTAAACTCATGATAAGACTTTCCACTTCATCTTCGTCGGTATCAAGCAAACCAAATGATGACAAGGAGGTGCTATTCTTAAAAGTGCTGTTTGATTGATGCCCCAATTGCCCCTGTATGGTTTCAGCTAAACATTTTCCTACATTAACAAAGAAATTATTCGCATTGTTAGCAGTAATAAGCGGCGATGTATTTGCTTGCAATAAACCCGATGACGACTCACGTTGTTTCGCGGAGTTTGCGACTTTATTTACACATTTCCATATTTGTTTACTATTATTTCCAGCCTGTTCTAGTGTCATTTTATCGTAATTAACTTTCAATTTCTTTAAAAGATTGTTACAAAAATTACGGTACCTTTTGTATGTGATCTGCAAAACTTGATTATTTGGGTTAGATTTAGATTTCATGTGCAGTTTGTCTCTGTGTCTCATACAACGCAAAAGACCCGCTGTGATCCATGATCTATTTCCGCATAAACGGCAGTATTTTCAATTTTGCGAGGTTCAGGGCTCGTACCAAAGTTTCTTGCGCATTAGTTACTGAGATCTTGTATGCGGACGACTTATGTTTTGTGGGAGAAACCCCAGACAGTCTGTAACGTTTAAAGTCAAATCTCAACGAGTTTTGCCAGAAATTCAGCTTGAAAATCAATGTCAGGGAGACGGAGGTGATGTCTTTGAACGTCGACTGTCGCGAGGCATTAGCCATAAGACTCAGTGAGGATGAGCTGAATTAGGTTGACAAGTTCCGTTACCTGCGGAGTACGTTGACATCAAAGAGTGGCCTGGACGCCAAGGTCTTCAGGTCGCATGCCTTAAAACTAGCTAGTTTTCAGACATGCGACCTCAAGCCCAAGGTCTCAGTATACATGGCGGTCGTGCTGACTAATATTTTATATTCAGCTGAAACCTGCCGGTCGATTCTGTCGACATCTCACCATGATCACTTAGGTGTGTGAACGACAAGTGAGCTGTCACGCCATCTTGTTTGTATGTATGGTTTGACAGCTCACTTGTCGTTCACTTCGCCTAAGTGTTCACTTCGACGTGTTTACATAATCGCACTCTCGGACCGTGAACCGCCGGCATGTGTGTGTGGAAGGTGAATTCCACCTTCGATGCCTTAGAAGAATTTTAAAGATCCGATGGACTGATCGCATTCGGAACACCAAAGTACTACGTAGGGCTAATGTTGGTGGCATTGAGTCGTATCTCATGCAGCGTCTATTCTATTCTATATTTATATATGGCAAGTAGAGCCGATGTCGACTATTCTGCCAATGTGTAAAGTGAACTGGGAAAACAAGTGTGGATCGTATTTGTAAAATAATGTGGAACGCTTCACGATTTTGCGTGTCATCCTTGCGCAGGGGCCATGCTAATCTTCTCTGTATCGTTCCAATTTTAGTATATCTACTGCCGAAGCAAGTACGTCATGCAGCGTCATTTTTGGTGGTGCGGATATGTGTCATGGATGACGGACAAGAGACTGGCGAAGCGCATCTTTTATCGTGAACTTGTGGATGGAAAACGTAAGCATGGCGGACAGCTCCTCAGGTATAAAAATGTGCTAAAGTGTAATTTTAACAAGTGCGATTTAGAGCCGTCCCAGTGTGAGTAGCAAGCCGCCCAAAGACTTGAGTGGACGACTTTGGTTACAACCAACGTTCATGATTTTGAGATGCGGCGGCGTCTTGAGCTTGATGGAAAACGTGACCAGTTGAAAGGCTGACCATCTGCGGCAATTAATTATAATTTTATAGATGGTGTGCTCATGTGCCTGCAATGTGAGACGAACAACACAAAGAAGATTGGTTACATAAGTTGGAGCAGTCGACATGGAAATCGGTTGCATCACATCATCACCCATCTGTATAAAGCATGTAAATCTAAAGCAGTATAAAATACAACCCCAAATAATTATAATCTATACTAATATTATAAAGCAGAAGAGTTTGTTTGTTTGGTTGAACGTGCTAATCTCAGGAACTACTGGTCCGAATTGAAAAATTCTGTTATTTTTCATTCTGTATTCTTCAGTGTTAGATAGCCCATTTATCGAGGAAGGCTATAGGCTATATATCATCACACTAAGACCAATAGGAGCGGAACAGTAATAAAAAATGTTACGCAGACGACGTTGCACGGGTCATCTAGTAGACTATTAATAACGAGATACTACAGTTTGACAAAATAACATCAAAATACAAAAGCATGACCAGAATTAATTTAACGCCCTCAAAAAATCCTCACCAGTGAGATCGGCCCCTAAGGACAGGACCTTAAATAATTATGTAAATAATGTCCAAGGGCTTACAATCCACAGATACCTGTAAGGACCCGACTTCCGACCTTTCGCAAACGAAGGGTCCCTAAGGTCGGATGAAGAGGTATTTACGACGATGTGAAACATGGAAATATATGGAAATATTTCAAAGAATTTATAAGATTTTTGTTTTTTATTGTAATTTTTATGCGGGTATGTTTTGTGTGAAATGTTATTTGTTTGGGTTAAAGGATTGTGTAAATACAGAGGAAGGGTTATTTTAGGGATCGGTGAAGTGGTATTTTTTGTGTGGTTTTCTTAAATTAAAGTTCATATTTGTGTATATTTACTGTTGCTGTATTTAAAGTCATCCTTTATTTTAAATCTGTAGTGGACATCTGGTTAAATGGTTTTCCGCTCGGTCCATTTCAAATTTCAATATCCTTCACATGATATATTTCACTTCCACTCCTGCCCGAAAAAATGTCAACATCCTTCACATGATATATTTTACTTCCACTCCTGCCCAGCTTGTACAATTTGATCTAGCAAGATGGAGTTAGTGCGAGTTTTTTAACGTTGGTACTTCGCGTTAACGTTAACTTTGGCTTATGTCTAAATTGTAAGAAAAAAAAAAAAACTGTTGTCGTCACCAGACGGCGCTTATTAAGTTTCAATACACACTGACGTTTACAATAACGCGATCGAGAACGTTCAAAAACTCGCACTAAGACCACTGAAGATAACAGCTATCAAAGTTCAATCGAAGATGAGGCCTAGAAACATATAATCTTTATGAAACCGTTAATAATAAATTGCTGTCCATCATTTTACAATCAGGTAAACATAAAAACTACCCTACCTACTGTCAGATTCTCTTCAAATCGAGTTATACACATAGCAGAGCTAACGCACTCACCCAAATTGATAAGAAAATTGTCATTCCGGCACCACTGGGTCAATACTCAATACACTTCTCCGACACAGCAAAACTTGGGAACGTGGGGAGCATGCCGATCCTAACTCAAACTAACACACAGATAAATGGTTTGTTTGTATGTAGGAGGAAATCTCTAGAAGTACCAATTCGATTTAGTACATTCTTTCACTGATAGAAGACTATAATTATACTATCACTGAGTGTGTAGGCTACTTGAAATCTCTTTGGGGTTCCTGTGGGAAAAGCTACGGGGTAAAGTCACAGGCCTAAGCCAATTGGGTTTTAAGAGATACTCTCAAAAACTACTTGGAAAATGACGAACATTTTATCGCTGGCAGTGTGCTACTCTCTCTGAGTATCCTATTCAGCTTCTTACCCAGGAAAACGCAAGGTTCCGCAAGATAGACCTTGGGAGTCGCGAGACAAAGCAATGATATACATTATATTATATAACCTACATGAAACAGTCCCTTACAAGGCTACCCAAACAAACACACTCCTAATGCGTTTTCCTTACAGAGCACGGATTCGACTCAGCGGCCATTGCTAGAGACTGCATTTCCATTTAATCAAAAATATGTAAGGTGAGGGTCACCGTTTACCCATAGAAACTGATTATCCATGACAATTATTTTAACAAAGGTTTTCACATTAATTTTGAAAATACTTGTGGACTATCCAAATGATACCGACTTTGGTCTACCTACTCAGATTTTGAACTCTGAAAACAAAAATTCTATTACACTGACATTAGTCTCTGCTAAAAAGTCTGTGCAGTCTGTGTCTGGTGCGATTGACTGTTTTTTTCAGAGTTCAAAGCCTGCGCAGACTAAAGTCGTGAGTGAAGAGACAGAGTCGTGTGGACCTATTACTCAAAAACTGGCACATACTGACATATTGTCGTGTATTTCGTTAGTAAGTTTAGTTTATTTATCCGGGTACATTTTCAACACAGGCCCAGTCAGAATAATTTATTGATTTAGTAATGGTTACTGTTGTAGGTATTTACATTTTCAATTTTTTCATTTTATTTTTAAACCGATTTTTTAAATAAATAAAAAAAAAATAAACAAAAATTCGACCGACTTCCAAATAAAACACTATAAAGTACGAAATGACTTTCATTTCGTAAGTCGGTGTTTTTGTAAAAAGTTTTTTATTTTTCACTTTTTAGTGGTACTCCACACCTAACAACACCACAGTGCTACAAAATCGCAGGAAAGCAAAATACGCAATTCCGATTACTTGGATGACAAAAAACTATCATATAAGTAAACGAATTCCAGCTATTTCAATTTAAAATCCAAACTTCCGAACCGATTTTGATAAAATTTAAATGGGACCAATCGACAATAATTATATCCTATCAGATAAGAATTTTTCATATCGGTTCATAAATGACGGAGTTATGAGGTAACAAATATAAAAAAAAAATACAACCGAATTGAGAACCTGCTCCTTTTTGGGAAGTCGGTTAAAAAAGATTAAAGAGACACCCATCCGAGATCACATCTTTCTAGTTTTATTATTTTTAGTTGTAATTAGATTTCATTTTGCTGTTTGTGATATGCGAGGTACACACACATGCATACATTTTTCGTTTTTTCTTTCTTTCAATGGCGAGTCCAGTCGCTACTGGCACGATGTTTCCATGCGCTGTGGTATCCCTCAATCTGATCTGAGACAACCGATAAGCAGACGCACCACATATTTATGTTGACGATTGTAGCTTCTATCTCAATATTGAATCGGTTTATCTAAGAGGGGTGTCTGTGCTTGAACGTGAATATGTCACTGATTTGATTGAAACAGTAAGATTCTATTGATACGCGGTAGCTTTGAATTTATTAGCCAGATTTTAGGGGATGAAAGTGTAGGTACTTTCGTCTCCTGCTGCAGTGCTATTCCGTTGTGATAAAAGTTTTGGCGAAGTGAGCTTCAAATGAGCCATAAACTCATAGTTTTATGCGGAACGGCAGTTCACTGTACGCTCACTTTCACCGTAGTATTTACTAGAATATTTTAACAAGATACATTGGCTGCTTGCTTGTTTATTGAGCAGTAACCTCTCAATTGAAGATTTGGGTATGCGAACATAAAATAATGGCCTTGACAGTTTTTTTTTACCTTTTTCATTACACTCTTGCGTTTGGGGTCGTCGCAGAATTCATGACTTCATTTTTCAGAGTTGATTCCATAGCATTTTTTTTCTTTTGAACGGACCTAAAATATTGCAGTTGTTATCGTCGTTACCTGCCTTTACAAAACTTGTTAAGGAACATTACCTGTCACTGTGATTATGTCGATATCCGTAATTTATTTTTACTACCTTTTATTTAGTCTTCATGTATCTATTATTTAGCGTATTATGTATGTATCTGTGTATCTATTATGTTAAGTATATTATTATAACTTTTTTTTTGTTTTTCTTTTGTAACACCAGAACAGCCCCAATTTCATGTCCAGTCAAATACTGTCCATGCCAGGTTGCCTGGAAGAGATCGCGAAATGCGATAAGGCCGCCCATTGTATGTATTTTAGTTTTAAGTTTCCTTTTGTATTAAATTTTTGGTGTACAATAAAGTAATTAATAAATAAATAAATTGCCAGTAAATCGAAAGCTATCCTATACTTTTTTAAGATTAATTCACTTTCCACAAGATATAACCATGATTAAATATTCAAGGTGTTGGTTATTAAGCAACACATTTAAAAATAAATAGAAAAACATCAAATCAAAACAGATGAAAATTGACGCCGATAGTAGAAACATAAAAATCTTCTTTTAAACAAAGAAAAAAATAAATAAACGATAATCGTGTTATCCCGTAAAACAATGTACAACAATATAAAAACTTTAACAAAATACGAAGAAAGTAAAAAAAACACCGACTTCCGAAATTAAAGTTATTTCTTACTTTGTAGTGTTTTTTTTGGAAGTCGGTTGTATTTTTTTGTAAAAAGTTTTTTATTTTTCACTTTTTAGTGGTGCCCCACACCTAATAACACCACTGCAAAATCGCAGAAAAGCAAAATACGCAATTTCGATTATCAAAGAATCATCTAAATAGTCAATTTCCAAGTATTTCGATTTAAAATCCAAAGTTCGTAACCGATTTTGATATGATTTAAGTGGGACCAATCTGCAAGTATATCCTTTCAAACAAAACAAGAATTTTTCAAATCGGTTCATAATTGTCGAAGTTATGAGGTAACAAACATAAAAAAAAAACATACAACCGAATTGATAACCTCCTCCTTTTTGGGAAGTCGGTTAAAAAATGAAACACAGGTGCAAAATAAAAATAAAGACAGCAAAATATTTTCCAGCCAGCTCGTAATTTACCAAAAAATGAACAAGTTGAAACCAGTTAATAGCATAATAAACTCCTTTGTCGTAGTTACAGTGCAGTGTCATAATGTGCCTGTATTTTAACGGAACCACCCTCTAGGGGTTGCCTGGGGTAGCGCGGACATGTAGCTGGTTGAGGGTTAAATAATAAAACAGCATTTTGAGGAGAATTTTCGACGAAGCTATGAATACAGTTTGCTGCAGTTTAGCTGGGAAAGGGGTAAAGAGAGCAATATCATTAATTTTGTGGGTGGGTAAAAACAGTTAAAGGATATCGTTGTATGTCATTTCTCTGCATCGTCTTGATCAACAATCAATTTTTAAAATAAAAAGAAAATGAGATATAAAGATCTATTAGTAGCTTGGGGAATGTTGTTTTTTGTATTTCCGCCTTTTTATTGAGAAAATCTAGTTACTTTTATTCCCATACACTGCAGCTCCTGAATCAATCAATCTATACGTCATATATAAATCTATATAATCAATCTATATAATCAGTAGAGAATAAAAAAGATGCTTACGAGTTTCGAGAAATGAATCAAATTTCAGCTGAATTGTATTTCAAAAATTAGAAAAACACCGAAATCTCATCGATAGGTATCTAACATGTAATTTTGTTTATAAAATAGAGTCCACCAGAAAAAAAACTCACTCATAGTTTGGAAGATTTAAAGGAACGTCTACAAACCGAGAATAATCTTTTCAATAGCTCTTAAAAGAAAAGGTACGTACAAATATGTAAACAAAAAGTGTTTTATTTAGACTACGTAGGCTCTATTTCAAACTTTTTCTGTTAGCCTCACGAGCAAGTTAAAGAGAACACGAGTACAAGGCCTTAAAACACTTATGTCACTGTGTAAAAGTTAACAGAAGGCTCACAAAACATCAGAATTATTATTGAAATGGTAAATATAAAAATCGGCCAAGTGCGAGTCGGACTCTCAAGAGTACTCCGTAACCTAAACCTTATTTTTAATTTTTACTTTTATTATTTGTTGTTTTAATTCATTAAATTGATGCATGTGCCACGTATTCTCTGTGTAAATAAATGCTGGATATTAGAGACCTGACTGTATCAGACTTAGGTATATCTCTTAAACAGACCTCACTCAAGCGTCTTTACATCGATCAAGTCCTATGCGTCTCGCATCCAACGGATTTTCGCGGCTGTCAAAATGCATGAAAATTAAGGCTTTTTTGACAGTCAGCAACAGTCATAATTCACATGTTGTTTAAAAATTTGTAGAATTAACCGTCTGGGGGTCTGAAAAGGCCGCTTTAGCAGAATCATATTAAAATCATAATATTAACCACACAACAATCTGTCAAATTTAATTTTCATCTTTATCGTTAACGCATTAGGTTTAAGTTTGATTGTGAAAATTTGACAGTGACGGGTAGCATGATGTACTTTCTGATTCTGCTAAAGTGGTCTTTTCAGACGGGCTCAAACGTACAATAATTTATGAAATTGTGGTGAGAGAATCTTCTGTAACAATGTTTCCTATAATTTTTTTCACCACAACCGATACCTACTTTAAAGTTAGACAAGCTTTTAACCCGTCTTTACTTAAAATTGAAGCTTTTGTATTTGCTCTGTTTATAAATTGCTGTTTTTATAATACTTACTCTCCTGTAAATATCTTTGCTGAATAAATTGAAGTCGTTGAAGAAAAATGCTTGACATTAATAAATTAGTTAATGTTTTTGCAAAAGAAAATTCGTTCATTCGCTTGGGTAATTTAAATAAAAGCACAGGCAGAACGAATAAGATTTGGTTTTTATAACATAAAATCAGCTCAAAATTATGTCAAATGACTATTTAAAGTATTTGGGTCAAGAAATGAACTAGGTAGTTGAAGAAAGATCTACCTTATACTGTTGTGCATGTTACGGTTAGGGTTCAGAATAAATGATTTGCACTGTTAGGTTTGTACTGATTTTTTTTTTTATGTTCAAAATTACTCGGTAATATTATTACGGTAAAATAGGACGTGGCTGAATGAAGGTATGTAAGCGACTAGCGTGCTCGACTCTGGCGTTCCTTTACGATATCAAAAATGCAATTCAGCAAATTGCATCACTAGGGTCGCTTCAATACTTACCGGCTTTAGATGTAATCTGCCCACTAATATTTCAACCACTGAACCGATTTTCGTTTAGTTTTTTTGTGTCATAGATAATTTTATCCCAAGTGTTCTTAGCCATTTTTCATGAAAATCTGTTCAGCTGTTTGAAGATAATCAGCTCTTTTCTAGTTGATGAGGGGATCTGACTAACTTCCGTATGTCCGATCGATTTGAAATTTGGTACCGTGGTACACCAATGATGTTGAAAGTAAGTAAGTGGTATATGGTAAGGTAACCATGACCTGATCAGTCCTTTGAAGACCATCAGCTCATTAATAGAAAGAAAGAAAATTGTGTTTATTGGCATTACATAAATTAAAACAACACCAGACAATTACACGAAACAGATAATTAAACTATTAATGCCAAAGGACCTCAGCTCAGCATAATGCCAGCTGGTAACGCGAGGTATACCACCTGACGCTGATTTTCAGCTGCAGCCCAAGAGTGCCATACGCTCGAAAACATAAATACACATATAAAACAAATAATACAAAAGATTTGTTTTTACTACTTTTTTATGCTTCATGAGGGGATCTGAGCTACCTACTAACTAATCACAAAAATACCTTTCTAATATTTATACCTACTTTAAAAAGGACAAAATAAAAGTATAATTAAAATTTTTAAAAACCTCCCGACACAAAAAATAAACTCTAAAAACTAACAAATAATATTTTAAACCTATTATAATTATTATCGTCACATAACATATTATGTAAGTTCAAGTATTTTTATTTTCCAAGCGTTGTCGAGTAGGGGGACCACTAATTAAAAAATAACAGGTGTAGTCGCAGATTGCAACAAAAGAATTTATTCCGACAAATTCGCAAAAACGTCAAACGGTTACCCGACGACGTGTTAGTTTTTGAAGTTTATTTTTTGTTAAATTACACGACAGATACGAGTTTCCTGTGTAATTTACTTGGCCGCTAAACCACGACAGATATGGATTTTCATACAACTTTTGCCGGCCACTGCTCGCATGTATTTGACTTGTACAGCAATTTCGATTTATCTCGAAGAAGGTTGTCAAAATAATGCTCAAATTTCCAAGCATGTTTGAGAAAATGGAAATAAATTAAAAGATTTTCAATCAATCAATATTTAAGGATGCAAACGAAGTTGCACGGGTCAGCTAGTTTTCATAATTATATTTTTGACAGATTGCGATTGAGATGCGAATGCGATGCAAATGTGAAAATTAGTAGAATTGGCACTCAGGTATCTCCCAAATGGGACGCCGTTGCCTCCTTCTGCGAAGCAGACATGCTAGCGAAGGAGGTGGCGGAGCGGGAGAGGAGACCCTCTCGTCCCGGCCGCCGTGGTAGACGCCGCGAGCGTCGGGGGCCACCACCTGGTGACCTCCGGCCACCGTAGGCGCGGGCCTGTGGACGGTGAGCTATGGGTGGCTCGCCGTCCGTCCGTCTAGTGACGACAGGCCGTGTCGACGGCGCGTTAGTGTTCCACGCGCGCCTCAAAGAGAGTCAGCAACACAGAGGGGCCCGAAAGGGCCGACGCCTGCCGGAGTCGCAGGATTATTCGCAAGAGACACCGTGGCTCCGGAACACAAAGGGCAATGAAGGAACATGGATGGGTTTTAGTCAGTAGAAGTCTGACATTCCCTCCCGCTACACCCAGAGCGGCAGGAGTCATTGGATGATTTCCCATCCCAAAAAAAAAAAAAAGGGTATTTAACTGGCATTCTTCGCAGTCACGAAAGTCGATTCTTTCTTGCAGTGTAAATATTACAAACGGAGTATTTCGACTCATCAGAAATAAGTTACCCAAAGGGTAATCGTTATACTCAGAGTTTCGTTGCGAGATCGAATCAGAAATAAAGATATCCGCAAAAGAAACAAGGTTGCCGACATAGCCCAAAAAGTCGCCAAAGGGGTTCGAATATTATTGAATATTATGCTTTTTTTTGTGATTGCCGTTGTTCTCACTTGGCGACTTTATCTCCAAATATCTTGGCAGCTTGACACTTTAGTGCACCATTTTGCATTTTTATCTTTGTTCAAGTTTCCTCTAGCCTTACTTGATACATCGCGAGGCATGATTTTGAAAAAATAAAATTGTTAAATTTGCAACAGGGGGCTGTGCCACAAAGGTTCCATTCCCTCTCAAGTGGCAGAGGGCAGGGCAATTGTGCTCTGCAGTCTGCTCTGAAACAGAACACCTGCATGGAACAGATCGTAGATGGTATCGGAAAGTTTTGGAGTTTTGTGTACCGGAAGTCGCAGCACTGGGAGACCACTCCAAAGGTTGAACGACGACCTGGTGAACGCCGTGGAAATCCATCACACTCACCAACTCGAGGCGAAACGTCCAGAACGGGTCGATATGGCGACACTAGGGGGAGGCATAATGTCCAGTATTCTAAAGCGGAGCTATTTGTATGTTCAGTATTGGTTGACTTCCGCCTGAAATGATGATTTGCCTCAGTTTCTAAAGTTGTATAAATCATTTGTTTCTTGATATGAGTTGATTGTTCATTTTCGCTCGAGAAACATACCAATCAGCCCTCTATCTGAACATGAACATGGAAATCCAGAGAAATGAGTTTGAAAGGATATGTTCTATTACATAAAAAATAATGGAATCGTGCGAATCGAATAGAAAGCAGACAAACTTTTCGTATAAAAATAAGTTATTTTCATATGGATGATACATTAGCAAAAATCTCAGTAAAACGAGCAAAGGTGCTTGTCACAGAGTGTGGTAATAATATTTTATATTTATTACACCTTTTACGGGCGAAATAACAAATATGCTCTCTTTCTCACTCGGGTTATAATTTATATTTTTATCTCCCTCCTTGGGAGTATAGGTGATTTCTGTGAACAGTGTTGCCAAATAATTTTTAGTAATTTGTGAGACATATTTTCAGGAGTGTTTCGGTGTGGGTTTTTAATTTGCGGTTTTTGCAATGTTTTTTACGCTTTTAATTTTCTTAGACAATATTCAGACTCATCTTGCGGGATCAACTTAGCCGGAGGGCACTAAAATCAGAGAAGTTTGCAAGAAAAAAGCCCTGTAGCCCTTGGCCCAGCAGTGGGGCACAAGTGTAGGCTATCAAAAAATAGGTGTATTATTAGGCCTTTTAATGGTTATAGTTTGGATTTGAGCGGGTAAAATTATAATGATTGATAGAAATAAAACGAGTTTACCAAAAACAAAATGCTTTACAGGAATTGAGTTAAATAATCGATCAATAAAACGTAGACAGGCCTCTTAAGAATTCTTTGGTTTTGTAATTTAGACTATAAACAAAAAATTTGGCAGTTGCTTAACACAAAATATTTTTCAAAACATTACATTACCTAGTCCTCTATCAAAACACTGAAACTTTGCGAGTTAGCTACACAATCAAAACTTGAATATCTCTCCTACTTTCCGAGATACAATATCTTTTCCACTTCTATGGTAATAAGCTGCCAGGTCCATTTTTATCTTATTATGAAACAATTCATAAGTTAATTCTCATTTAGTCCGGCAGCGTTTCGCATTAAAAATGTAATTAAGTGGAAAAAATTCAGGTTTATTTTTAGGGTAAATAGAAATAAGGTGGTCTGTCTCAAACGAATTTAATTTTTTTGCGATTATTTCTATTAGAATGTATTTTCGATTCAGTCATTGCATGCAATAATGCAGTAAAACCAGTTAAAGAACCAGAGCTACTTTAGCCTTGCAAGCTATGATTTTCACAGCGTGCCGCTTGGCGGATAGCATAACCGGTGTAGTAAAACGCGCATTGGCAAGCGTAGGCGTAAAACGAGGCCGCGAGACGCCCATGGTTGCGGAAGACACTGGACAGGATGTTGTGGCACAGCTTGAACGAGGTCCAATAGAGGACTGTGAAGAGCTGAATAGATATGATGAACACCAGAAGGAAATGGCGGTACACTCGTAAGTTGGCTAAGACTAATAATTATGTCTTGTTTTTAAGGCCACGGACTGAAATCCCCAAGGGAAAAGGAAGCATGACCGTCCTCATCAAACCTGGCAAAGCATCGTGTTGGCACATGGATAAAGCGACACGCATCGGAATGTCGTGGAGCGAGGTGAAGCAGGAAGCTCAAGACCCATCGTGATTGAGGACTACTGTGGGCGCACACTTATTATTATTATACTTTATTTTATCAAAATTATAATGTAGTTAATTTGATTTCGGTAACTTTCGGCTCACTTTAATTCTAAAAGCCGATGTGATCTGTTGTCAATAACAAGTTCTAATAATGATTGATAAATCATCGTAATTTTCGACAGCCAATCACAACGCTAATATGAAGTTTGACAGGGGATTTACTGACTTGATCAGGCTTTACATTTACAATGAGGACCAAATTATCTCAGCAAGCTGCTGTTTAGAATTAAGATTCTAGGTCAGATTAAAATTACTTTGTCGTCATTCATACTCGGAAACTCCTCAGGCAACTTCAGACGTAGGCCCGAAGTTGCCTGAGGAGCGGGTTGAAAGTATTACTTTATAGCCCAAGGGAGAATCGTTTTTAACTGACAGCCGTCAAATCATAAAAAAAACAATGATGAAAATGTTATGGCTGAATAGCTGGCCAGTTACAAAAAAAAAAAAAACAAAATAGTTGGGAAGCGGCAATACAATTTTCATTTATTTTTTTTGAGTTTTGTTCATATTTTCGTACAGCAGAGATTTTTATTAACACGACGATTCATCAGATTCAGATATGGAATGTTACTTTAGCTAATTCGTGTTTTTTTATGTTTACTTTCCTTTTATACGTAATGACCAAGCACAGTGCTTACCTCGGATGAAAGATTTATTTAATCCCTCGAACCATTAACGCCAAACGCCGTCTCGGGACTAAATAAGTTCCTTTCAAACCTAGGATAACAATGTACAATTAAAACGACAATACATTGGCAAGAGTAGAAAGCTATGGGAGAGATCTTTTTCCAGCAGTGGAATAATAAATGTAGGTCAGTAAAAATAAAGATTCAAGTAATCGAGGAAAATACAAAAAAAAAAAAAAAAATTAAAACAAGTTTCTGACGAAATGACACATCCATTTTTAAATCGATTAAAAATAAAAGACCTTTCTCGGTTACAGAAAAGATGTTTGGGATATTAAAGTATTTCCTAAAAATCCTACAATACAGTTGCACTGGCACCCCCTAACCACAGAAGAAGACAGTTAACGATGCGCGATGGTTCAATATACGGATTAACCTGAATATAAACCCGTAAGTTACGACATCCCACCTGTTACTTTATGTTACTGCAAAAAATAATAACTTTCACCCCCGAATGCCCCCGATGTACTTATGGTAGCTGTAAAGGTTCGTAAATAAAGACCTTCGGGACTCAGATTCTGTGATCGTAAATTTGTAAATGTATTGAAGAGGATTGGATGGATATTCGATACAATGTTACAGTTTTATTTGAGAATTAAGAATCGTAAGAAGCTTGTGGAAATAGTTTTTTATGAAATTAGTGCGGTAAGTTGGTTTTTACAGAAGTCGAGTGATTACCATACTGTCACGAGTTTGTAACTACCAATATCCGTAGGTATGTGTGTCATACAAAGTTTTATAACACATTTGCGAGAAAACAGTAAAATAGGTTATGAGACATTTTTTTTTTTTGATATCTTTTGTTAAGTCGCAACAGTCTTTACAATATAAAACGGCTCGAATTTGCAAATTTAAAATTAGAACAACATCGTCGTCTCATCTTTGCCTCAAGAGCGCTTCCAAGGAGGTTCAATCATTCAGCTTCTTTTATTGTTTTGCTGATATTCTACTTTTATAACTGAACTTCAAAATACTTAAAATGAATAAACATTCGTTTAGCGGACGTTCCATTTTTAATTAAGTTGAATTAAAAGTAAATACCTACTTAAAATGAATGAACTTTAGTTTTATGTGGCGGTAATTTTTAATCAGTGGCATTTTGTGATTCTCCGCCATGGAATATAATTATTTTGTAAATAATTAATTTATTGAGTATCTATACTAATATTATAAAGCAGAAGAGTTTGTTTGTTTGTTTGTTTGGTTGAACGCGCTAATCTCAGGAACTACTGGTCCGATTTGAAAAATTCTTTCAGGGTTAGATAGCCCATTTATCGAGGAAGGTTATAGGCTATATATCATCACGCTACGACAAATAGGAGCGGAGCAGTAATGGAAAATGTGACGCAGACGAAGTTGCGCGGGTCAGCTAGTTATTGATAAATGTAATTTCACCTCCTAGATTCTGAACTTTTTTTATTCTCATATTTTGAAACTCCTTGATGGAATTCCAGTGTATATTTTAGTAAATGTGCAGTAAAGTAGGTACTTAGGTGAGAGTACCTATTGTACTGCATGTTCCATTGTATGGTGCGTAATTTTTAACTTTCCACTAAAAATGCATTAACGAAGCGTGTATACATATACACGCTTCGTTAATGCATTTTTTGAGCAAGTGTGTTGTAAAATAATAACCGTTCGGGACTAACCTCAAGGTTAAGCAACGCTTGCCGCAGTCGGTCCGTGAATGGGTGACCATCTTAATATAGGTACCGAGTAGTGGTTTCCACTTTATACTTATTTTCAAGTGATTCTTACTTCTATATATAATCTGTCTAGCTTTTTCTCAACTATGTCAGGGTTGACTTCCAATCTAACACATGCATCAGTATTTTAAATAGATCGATTGCCTTTCTGATCTCCACAACCTAGTAACTGAGCAATATTTCCTTTTAGGAAAACTAGTGGAAGGTTTTCTGGCATTTGACTTCCCGTAACGACTGTGAACAATCTACAAAAGACAGTCGTGACCAACGGGTTAACGTACTTTCCGAGGAGGAGTCTCGGTATAAAATAGATGAGCACCAATCCACAAGAAGACCTCGGTCAGCGCTACTTAGCTTCGAATATCGAACCATGTGGCTGTAATTAAGTATTTAGCGACGAGCTCCTCGTTTTTAAGCTGTAAAAATCAAATAAATTTATTCAAGATCATACTACCCAATAGACGTCCACTGCTGGACATAGGCCTCCCCCAAGCGTCTCCACAATAACCGTCATAGGATACCCGCGAACCTCACCAGGTCATCGGTCCACTTCGTGGGAGGCCACGCCATAGCGGCGTCTCCCGATACGCGATCGCCACCCCACTGTCGTGTGACGCACAACTCTTCTATCTTGAAAAACAGCGTTTTGAGTAAATCGTCTTTGAAATGTTTAAAAAAAGAACAAATGTGTAAATTTTATAAAGTTCTTTAGCAAGAACATTTCGGCTTTATAATAATAACCTTAATAAGAATAGTGAGGCGTGCAATGATTGTGGACATCAACGTCCCGCATGACGAGAACCTCATGAAAGCCGAGAAATAAACAAATCAAGTATATTGACTTGGCTCGCGAGGTTGTCGACATGTGGGAAGTGGACTATGCAATCATTGTACCGATAGTTGTTACAGCCAACAGCTTAATAGCCAAGAGCCTCGACCAACACCTCAGGAGGCTCTCGTTGGGCAGCTGGGTCAAGGGCTTGATTCAGAAAGTGGTACTTCTTGACACGGCTCGCATTGTTAGGAGGTTCCTCTATCTGGAGCCCTGACCGCCGGTAGCTTGGACCCTACTGCCGATACCGGTGGGCTACTGTTTTTATATCTTTAAATGATTTTTTTTCTATTTTTTAAGAAATATTTTAAAATATATAAAATAAGTTAAAAGATGAATAAAAGTAAATAATATTAATAAAACCTACATAGACGTACTTATCCTCTCATCAACTGTCAAGGTTATGAGAAGCAACGGTCATAAAGCGTACCTAATTATAATAAATTAATTACGAGGACGATTCAATTTCACATTTCTATAATTCGCTTCATTTAAAGATAAATTGATTCCATTAAGTTGACGCACTTATGGGTCTTCATTAAGAGATACGTAGGTAATTAAATTTTTAAGCTGTCCTTTGAATTTGAATGGTTGCCCACCTTGATTAATGTTATTTTAGGAGAAAATGTGAAATTAAATTTTGCTTTAAAGCTTTACCTTTTATAAAAACGCACGAGAGAGTTTGCTAATTAAAAACTAGAGTAAGCCCTTATTTTTTTAAACGTATGCATTCATAACGCACTAGTATAGAAAGCAATAAATAGGTGATTTGAAGTTGTCAACATTTTAGAAGACTTCATTAGTTTAGAAAAGTTTGAAAAAAAATAGCACTTATCGTATAATACAACTAAATACAAAAAAACCGGTCAAGAGCGAGTCGGAATCGTGCACCGAGGGTTCCGAATCATCATATGGTACATCACATGCCCTAGTAGCCTTACATATTTTTTTTTAAAAACCCTTTCAGTTGTTGTGGCAAAAAAAAACATTTACTTATTTCTTTTTTATTTGCAAAATAAGGTCATCTAAAACCATTCCAGATATCAAGTTAATAGCATTAGTAGTTCTTGAGACATCCAGCTGAGATAGATGGACAGACGTAGTCACACCATAAATATGCCTTTTAACCATTTTGGTACGGAACCGTAAAAGAAGCCTAACATTTTTATATAATTATATTCTAAAGCCCCGGGCTATGAATCACGATAGGTACGTGTTGGTTACAATGTATTTAAAATATGGACTATATGAATTTGGAAAAAAAAATAGGGAATCATACATGTTGTATAAAGGTACGAAAAAAATGGTTGGGCAAGCTGGTTCGCGTGGCTGGAGTTTGGAATAGAAATGAAAATTATTTTTAAAATACCAACGTACTCGGGCAAACAGAAAATCTCCAAAGATATAAATATTACAACTTGAAGGTCTGCTTAGTCTAAAAACTCGGTAAATCACAACCTTTTAATACCAACAACTCAATTTTCTTAAAGAAAAATCGTGCCCAAAGATTTCTCACTTTTCTGACGACACGGTTGGCGCAGTGGTTGAGCGATTGACTGCTGCGCTGCGTGTCGCGGGTTTGATTGCCGCAAGGCACAAATTGGTGCTATCTGTAGGCCATGGAAGTTAATGAATTCATTTGTATGGCCTACAGATATTTGTTCCGGGTCTGCCTTTTTGTGTATGTGAAATTGAATTTTTGTAAACGCTCCCACGATACGAAAAGAATTCCTAGTGTGAGCCAAAAAAAATTACAAACAAAAAAATATCACTCAGTCCAAGCACTTGATTTTACAGAAAATTATTTGTAGATCTACGAGTATACTAATATTATAAAGCAGATGAGTTTGTTTGTTTGTTTGTTTGGTTGAACGCGCTAATCTCAGGAACTACTGGCTCGAATTGAAAAAATCTTTTTGCGTAGGATAGTCCACTTATCGAGGAAACTATAGGCTATATAACATCACGCTATGATCAATAGGAGCGGAGCAGCAATAAGAAATGTTGCAAGCGGGAAAATAGCTTCCGTTGCGTGCGCTACGTAAACGCTACGCAAAAATTAAGTATCACGAAATTATTCCTTTTTAAAACTTCTAAAAAAAAGTCCTCGACAGCACATGTCTCTTCTCACTATCCCTTTGGGTTAACTCACTATAACCCTTTTTATGGAAATCAAATTTGTTCCAAAATAATGCATTGAAGAGTTTATTTGTTCGAACGCGCTAATCTCAGGAACTACTGGTCTTCAGGGTTTAGGGTCCTGATTTAGGGTGGTGTAATAACAGTTAGCGAGTTAGAGTCCCTAAACAGGGCCTTGCCACAGGACCGTGAATACCGTGGAGTTTGATTTTTTGGTCGGGTTTTGAAAAAAAATGGTAATTTTGATACTTTTTCATATTTGTATACAGAACACCACCATTCAATATGATCAAGCGCTTCTGGGGCATCTACAAGAGATGCACAAAATTATTGGCAAAGTGCTCTATTACTATAAAATCAAAACTTCGTTTCACCTATATTATAATAAATCAACCCAAAATCCTTGTAAAATATCGCCCAACACAGAATCGAATGTCGAGTCTACCTTAGATCGTGGCCATGCAAATACCCTTGAAGGGACTTTACAAAGATTACCATAGAACGTGCCCTGACTCGAGAACAGGGCTGACCGGAATGGCTGCAATATTGCTGATTAACTTATTGGTTGATAAAAGCGAAGAAAAATGGCTTCTGGATGGAATGGATGAGATGGGGAATAGTAAGGAATCTATGAAACTCAACTTTTTAAGGTGACATTGTTGGCGAAACGGTCAGGGGCTACTCACTAAGCCCGAAGTCCGTAGTCTCGGGCTTAGATTCGGGCGTACTCTACTCCGTATCACCTAACCACTAAGAATTAATGACCACACTATTTGATAGTTACTGTCAAATCGTGTTGTTATTCATTCTTAGTTCGGGTTCGCGACTAATCGTAAGTCCGTAGGTGATACGGAGTAGAATACGCCCGCAATTAAGCCCGAAACTGTGGACTTCGTGCTTAGAAGTAGCCCCCCTAAATCAATCTGCCCAGCTGGGCCTTCTCCTTATGAAGTTGAGTTCGCCTTCCAGTACAAATGTTGCTGAGCACTAGTATTTTACATGGAGGGAGTGCCTATTTGATCTCTACAACCATGTGCCTAGGTAACACGATACTCCTTTGCAAGACTGGGGGCTACTCTCTAAGCCCGAAGTCCGTAGTTACGGGTTTAGTTGCGGGCGTATTCTATTCTGTATTACCTAACCACTAAGAATTAATGACAACACTATTTGACAGTTACTGTAAAATCGTGTTTTCTTTCATTCATAGTTCGGGTTCAAGACTCATCGCAAGTCCGTAGGTGATACGGAGTAGAATACGCCCGTAACTAAGCCCGAAACAACGGACTTCGGGCTTAGAGAGTAGCCCCCCAGGTGCGAGATTTTCGGGCGTCGACAGCTGGGATCAAAAGCTTAATAATTATGCTTTCCGAGGCACGAAGGAATCTCACTATGATAAGATGGTCACCCATCCATGGTTGGTTTGTGGCCGCCATTAGTAGTCGATGACCGCTACAATTTGTAAAACTCTCATGTCGTCTCACAATGGAGTCTAAACAATTTCTACAATTGTTTATCAAAATTTTGCATTGTATGTTAGTGTCCGGCCCCTGCAGATAACTGAAGGATGGGCTAGAAGGGCAAGACATCATCATCTGAATCAGCTGGTCGCCCAGCCAGTTGTGGTTTTGGTCGGTAACCCGTTTGTACGGAGTTTGTTTTATCAACAACTTAAGTCAATTCACAGGTAATTAATTCTTCATTAAAATTCTTTGTGTATTTGTTTGTCTGTGTTTGTTTAATTGTGTGTGTGTGTTTTCTGTGTGTATTCATCCGCTATCTTAAAAATTAAGGCCAGTTTTGATATTTTCAATCGAAAAATATCAAAACTGGCAAAATACCAACCCTAGTCACTGGACAAGCTTCAGCCGGCCCGAAATCCGTTCACAGTGTATAGCGCCGAAATGAACGATAGTCGCGATTTTTACGTCGTTTTTGTTACTTCGTCTGAAGAATAACATATGAGAGCTTTTATGAAGAGCTAGATTTTTGATTAAGTACTTTATTTGTGACCTGTTTTTCAAATAGGTACTTTTAGGGAAAGACTGGATTGATGGCGACCTAAAACTGCTAAGACAGGCGATAGTATAGAGGAGCGGTATTGAACCATGTTTATAATGGAACAGACAAGCAAGCGAATGTCTTAATTCTAGGTAAAATAAAAGAAATGCTTGCTAAAATTATTCGTAGCGTTGCGGCTACGGCGTAGCTTAAAGCTCGCTACGCCGTAGCAAGACGCGTAGCAACTATTAAAAACCGTAGTTTTTATTCTTATTATATAACTTCGTCTGCGTCACATTTTCCATTAATGCTCGGCTCCTTTTAGTCTTAGCGTGATGATATGTGGTGCCTATAGCCTTCCTCGATAAATGGGCTACCAAATACTGAAAGAATTTTTCAAATCGGACTAGTAGTTCCTGAGATCCCTACATACAAACATACAAAAAAATGTTACCTCTTTATAATATTAGTATAAATAAAAACCGGCCTAGTGTATATCAGACTAGTACGTGAAGAGTTCCTTACCATAACCGAAATCTCTTTTCTTTAACCGAAAAATATCAAATCTCTTTTCTTTAACCGACTTAAATCGTCATTAATTTGTTGTTATAGCGACAATAGAAATGCACACTATGGAAGTTTTAACCTATCTGTTACGGTTTATAAGATACAGCCTTCTGACAGATAGACGGATAGTCGGATGAACCGAAAGCGGACGCTTAGTAACAGTAGTTCGTCGGTTACCTTTCGGGGATGGATTCCTAATTTAGAGTTACAATTTATTGCAAATCGCAATTTGTTTTGATCTTCCAAAATCTCTTTCCACATTTTCAAATACTTAAAATCACTGTTGAAAAATCATTTCACTTTCCTCGAAAAAATATTTTTTGCCCAATCACCCCCCTTTTTACCTTCATCAATTTTTACCTCTTCCGTGGGCATAAGCGGCTTATGCATTATGTTTTCTTGTTACTGAGTTTTCGCTAAAATGGCTTGTCATAAAAATGTAAGATCCATCGACCTTCGATTTGGTTCTTATTTGAAAGGTTTGGAGGAACACTTTATGATACCTGATCTCCTATTCCTCTGGGATTACATTAAGCTGTACTGAGCTGATGTTTTAAGTGCTTTTAGACATCAGGGTTTTATATCTAAGACTTTAAGCATGCCATTTGCCTTTTGGTGTTTTCATAGATATAATAAACAAGGGTGTTTTTTTTGCTATTCCAAGTAATGAAGGATAAATTACTTTTCAAAACTTATATCAGAAACAGATTTTTTTTTTGTGTTTGAAGAAGGAAATTCCTGGATTAACATGTCTAAAAATCGTTTCTCCGGAAAGTTCATTAGTAGATCTTCATTGCTTAAGCAATTTTCTGGGGGTTGTCACTGTACACTCAGGCTTTCAGAAATTGCAGTGGCTGCAAATAGAGAGATGGCTTGCACCAAAAAAAATACATTAACAAAGTAAGGCAAATACTTGCATCCAGCAAACGATTTCAAAAATAAATATTCGACTTCAAAATGACACCCTTGAAAACTTGGATCGTCACTGTGACGCTGATTGGTCTCAAGATTCTCAGAAAGACACGGAAATATTATATACTTTAGAATTCAGATGCGTATCACTGTCTGAAGCAATGTTCATTGACAGTTCAGGAAAAAAAAATATAATATATTTTCCTGCATGTCACTATTTACATGGAACATCATTCCATTAAGTTTTTGGGAAAGGGCGTTGTTAGCTGCGCTACAGTTTATACTTTTGCAGCTACCATCGTTTCAATTGTAATGCTTATTCTTGTGTTATTGTTCCGAAATAAACTTTTTTTTTTTTTTTTTTTTTATATTTTTGTCTAAAGATACTTTATAATCTTAAGGAGTTTGCAATCACCCAGTGACACATATATATCATACAGCCAAGAACCGTCCAACATATCAGTTTTTTTAATAACCGAAACAATATGAACATCTGTGAAAGCGGGTGAGGCCCCAAAACATGGGAGAATCCAATTTCGTCCCAACACATTTATTATGAGGCCGTTAATCGCGAGTGACATATGTCAAAAGTCGTGTTAAACGTTGCAATAAAGGTTGTGTGAAAAAGAACGTAACGCGTTTGCTTTTTCCAGTGGGCTGGGTAGAGATGTACCGTATACGAGTGAAAAATTTACGTTTTATATTTGCGTTCCATGTAAGAGGGACAGAGTCAACTGTCATTAAATGTACTTAAATCCAGACCTCGGGCTACTTTTGAAAGGTTCCAGATGTTGTAATTAAATAACATTATGTATATCCCCGAAATCGTACGTAGAATATTTACAACTACCACCACACCACCACCACCACCACACCACCACCACCACTTGACAATCAGCGTCAGGCAATAGTTATTTGACTTATTGACCTAAAAGTGGGCCTATTTGGCGCACCCGTGATGCATCTCTTTTTTTACAATGAGCAGAGGGTTAATTTCTGAAATTCAAGAGCAATTTCGTATTCGTATCGCAGTCAGAAAGTGTTAAAAACAAATCTTTTTACCTTACATTTTGACAAGCATTTTAATGCCATGGAGATGATTTTTTTTTTTCAGATTATTGTTTGGTTAGTATGTTATATGTTACAAAACATGTGTTATTTAAACACTGAGCTGAAAAAAAAAACAAAACAGGTTTTATTTCTTCAAATAAGGAAGGTTTAAAAGTTTAGTGTCTGTACCGCATTTAGGTGTTGTGCTGTCATGTTTTAAGGCACGCTGTCTGCTGTCAGCTCGCTTAGTTGACTGGCTAAGCTTGTCTGCACGACATGTGCTGCTCTTGTTGGGGCAGCTTAAGTTGATACGGGAGGGAAGCGCGAAATTATAACTTTATTGTGAATTTTATTCGTAAGCTGCATTTAGTATAAAACCACCTACAAAATGAGCAGTATTCATTTTTAATTTTTTACTGTCGCCACGATCTTAATTTTAAGGGATCAGTGGAGTGTCACTGCAGTGATATATACTAGACAACCTCAGGGTGAATAAGATTTATAATTTAAATATTGCAGTGGGAATTTTATTCGTGAGCTGCATTAATTTGATGGATTCAGTGTCAGTCTTATTGCTGGCAGCGAGATTTTCCGGATACCCTTTGGATAAAATAAGATAACTTAAAAGTAAAGAGGACGTCTGCGGTGTGTTTAATTGTATTTAAAATACTTGCTGTCCCGCGCAACTTCGTTTGTGTCACAATTTTCACTAACTAACGCTCTGCTCTTATTTGTCGAAGCGTGATGATACCCTGTCTCGATAAATGGGCTATACAACACAAAAAAGATTTTTTCAATTCACATCAGTAATTCCTAGCATTAGTGCATCCAACTTGGGGAATACATTGATGATAAAAATGCTTGGCTTAATGCTGGTCCGCTCCACAGCGACTAAAGTGCCCAAACTTTGATGAACATGTGAAAACATTGTTGGACCTGCTGAAGATTGTAAGACTATATTTGTATTGTGTAGACTCATTCTTTTTGCATTGTATAGTTTTACTCATTAATTATTTCGCACCGAATGTAAACATGATTTTGTAAACAATGACAACTGGTTTAAAAGAGTGTCCTTGGAGTTTCTTGCACGTTCTTCTCCACAGGATCTACTCTTTGGAACGTGCAACTGTCGCGCTGGAGGCGGGGTCAGTGGGTGTGTTATGTTGGAGAACAACCTGCTGCTCTTGTCATTAGCGCGGCAGGATTAGCTTCATCTATTTGACTGACAGACCTTGACTATTCAAAAGTGCCTGTAACTGGTCTATTTGAAATAAAGGATTTTGTATTGTATTGTATTGTTTGATTACTGAACATCTTTCTGTAATGGAAAGATAAACTGTAGCTGAGGAAAGCCATTGGATATGTTTTATGATAAAAAAAAAACTTTGCGGACCACGTCGCGGGCGAAGTTAGTGGTAAACATAATTCATTTACAAGCTCTTGAAGCATCTGTGATATTACGATTACTTTTCAACCATTCTGCAAAAACATAAATCATTATACCAGCCAGACTTATACGCAAATCTGAAGCCTATTCTCATTTTCATAAGGACCAAATTGCAAACTCCCAATTCATCATCCCTATATTTACGTTTGTACCCAGCATTTACATACATGGCAATAGAAAACACGTTGAGCGTCAAAAGCGATGAAACGCATTGAGTTGTTGTACGTACTGGATATAAAATATATAAATTGTAATTTGTCAAATGGAAGCGGCCGAGCGTAACAATGCGCGTCTGAATGATGATCGAGGTAAGGTAACCTCATTTACAACTCTTTATTTTTAATATTACTCGTACTTTGCTGTGCCCGACAGGGTTAATAATTGTCTCTCTTTAATAGTATTTTCCAATTATATCTTAACATTACGTATTGCAATAAAGACTTGACGTTAAAAATTATACCATTTGAGATAAGGTACTTTGGGCGAAAAGCTTTGCATCTTCTTCTAATACCTATATAAAAATCTCGTGTCACGGTGTTTGTTCTGAAATGGCTTGACCGATCGTAAGGTCTGAAAATAGGTCGTAGGCTACTTATTTTTAGTTTTATTTAGCAAAACAACGTATCCCGGTCAGCTAAAATAATTATATATCTCCAAAACTACAACATTTGCAGTTTTACTTAAGATGGTTGTGAACGTTTTGCGATATCTTCTCGAATAAATGAGGCAAATAAATCGTAACTGTAAGATCGAGACCAGGAATATCTGCCGATGTACCTAAATAATACCTGTTTTGTCAACACCTAAAATCAATCATTTATTGTTTTTTTTCAGTTCTGATGTCAGATCCAGTGTGTTAAACATAAATAAAATCTACTCATTGTGTGCGCCAAAGCTTTTTTTCACGACCTCAAACCATATCCTGGCACTTTCACAAACTTTACATAAACAATAAAATAGCATCAAATGTACGGTCAGTAACGAGAACACCTATCCCTTTCTTACATTGAACGAGAATCACGTATACTGTAGATCAAATATTAACGACACAGAAGGACCGAACACGAAGGACCGACGGTGCGGAGCTTCTGTTGTGGAACAACAAGAAAACCATTTGAAATTGAATATGACTAGAAATACTTTGATTTCCTTCCATAACTAAAGTACACATGTAAATGGGTTATTGTTGACACTAATTTTTCTAGGCACTTTTGGTCCATCATAGACCTAATTTATCACTTTCCATCGAGGAAGATCGAGGTCGACGTGGTTTATTTAAACAAGACGGTTTCCATGGTACGGGTACCGAACGAATAATTTTGTTGTAACTTGTTTATTAAAACCAAATGCTCTTGTTAGACAACCATGTCCTAAAATAATTTTAAGTTATTCATCACGCAGCCAAGAAGAGTTAGTTATAAGAAGTGTCGTGACTACCTACGAAAATTTTTTCGTGTCACGTTGCACAATGCACGTTACAGATTTTCACGACATGACCATCCATCCGCACTCGAAATCGTAGCAACAATAAATCCGCTAACTTTTGAACCGTCTAAAATAAAACGAAACCAAACGATTCCCTATTTCAAACTAGATAACGGCCAACAACCGATACAAATGACCAATTCAGATTGATGTTTGTACTGAAGGACTTGACCGACATAACCGCTGTTCGACTGCGACCGATTTGTCGGTGTCCGACCGATCCAACTGCAACGCAAATTAGTTGAATGATTAGACTATTTATTACAAGCAATAGTGCTGAAACTATTTCTCTTGTGTGGTTTGGCAACTGGAGTTAATTGACGCGAAATGTGTCATTTTTCGCCGAGCGTGTAATTTTCAATGCAGTTGCGATATTTAGTTTTTGGTGTTTTTAGGGCTCCGTACTCAAAGGGTAACCAACGCAATCCTATTACTGAACCTCCGCTATCCTTCTGTCTATAGGTATATGTGTCAACGGGCTGTATCTCAAGAATCGTAAATACGTAGATAGTTGAATTTTTTACAGAGTGTGTACCTACTATATTTCTGTTGCCGCTATAACAACAAGATAATAAATATTAAATTCAATGAAAAATTAAAGGGTCCCATACAAGATACGCGTGGTTTATGGTACCTACGAAACATTAAGTGTTTCGTAGGTACCATAAACCACGCGTATCTTGTATGTATGTGGGTGTCTGACTCGCATTTGGCCGGTTTTTTTTTTATTGATGTTTTGACATTTCACCACCCCTGTATTCGTTGGAGGGTTGGCCCCCTTATAGTTTATCCAGATTTCGCCACGTTCCAAGTAAAAGAGCATGTTGCCATCAACTTGGTACAAGTCCAAAGAGGCTGTCGACTTGTTGTCGTAAGTAACATTAAAGGTAAGTGAAATATTTTGTTTTTTTTTATTTTATTTGAAAACAATCGAATCGACAATCGATTTATTTTGTAATGATTCCAAATTCCAATCATTCTAGTCAACCAGCCAACACCTAAATTTTTTTCGCCAGTTTGCATACTGTATGTGGCCTTCAAAGTTCAAGCAGTCAAATAATGTAATACCGTTTTAATTGGTCTCACACTATCTATGCAGATAGTAGTTGTCAGACAACTGGGACCGCTTTCAAACAGGGACAATGGTCCCAGTCGTCTAATTATTCATGGCCGTCATTTTGAATCCAAATCGACTGACGCCCTTATCTCCTCATCCCGTGAGACAGGCCATTAAAACATGTATGAATCCAATATCATTTGTAGTGATTTATTTAAAAATTTGTTCGATAATACCAAATTATTTTTACCACATCATGCTGAGCAAAAGCACGCTTTTATAGCGCTTCGGGTAGGTACTTTTGTGGAGGCTCGGGTTGATGATTTCCATCTACTGTGCAAGCGACCCGCCTCCCTACTGAGCAGAGTACGGGGCAGCACTAACAGTATTCTTCAAGTAATTGCTGAGAAATATGAGTTGGCAGTCATGAAACATTTGTTCGGATTTAGGTCGGTAGGTAACGATACAAACTAGGCTGAATTCAAGCGAAAGGTTCCATGAATATACCTATCAAATTTTATGTAGGCACTCGTATAGTTTCAAAGATATAATTTGACTAATAAATGGAATGTAATGTCTGAATGAATAAATTGATTGATTGATATTTTTGCCGTGTTACTTTATTTTTTTTGTCGCATCTAATCGCATACAAAATCAATATTTTTAGCCTTTTTCCAACAATATTGGGAAAGGCTTCCAGTCTAACAGGATTCAGCTGAATACCAGAGTTTTACGTGGAGCGACAGCTTGGTATCTCCCTCTTCCAAACATTTTGTGACTTAATTTTTGACAACCGTTTCAGTGTCTTCTTACAGGATATTTACCACAAGTCTAATTCCCAACACTTCCTGCAACACGCACAATGCGTACAAGCACAAAGACATACCCAGTACAGTTCGGTTTCGTACGTTATAAATAATGCTGTCCGCGACGCGACGTGACTGCTAGCATTGAGACTGGCTGGAAATAATAACTCTGGATACATACACGATACGTTCCTAGTCAATACATTATTGGATCTTATTTTTACAAAAAAAAAAAAATACAAAGAAAATTAGCTCCAAATCGCATATCACCGTTAAAATTGCGACAACACAAGCTAGCAATCAATTTTTTTTATAGCTTAGGGAAAGGTTATTGCGTCAATGTTAGAGAAGTCGGCTCTCTAAACACCCCGTAAATTAGGAATTCCACCTAGCCCAAGCATAAAGCCAGAAATACATATAGTTGCTTAGTTCCTTGTCTGTGTGTATTGTGTTTGTCTTAAGGTCCTAAAACCTGGTTACTTGGGTAATAATTATTCCCAACAATATTCATTGTGTTATTTCGGATGGCTTGTGTAGAATTGAAAAAAAAATCAGCTGGATACGGATTTGGTTCCTATGAAATTGCTTAATTTTAACGAAAGTAGAACGAAGTTTTCTGTTTTTATTTGGAACAAGCCCACCACAAATACAAATAACTACATAATCCTTTATTTTATTGAGACCAATTACAGGCCTTTGAATAGTCGAGGTCGGTCAATCAAATAGATGAAGCTAATTCTGCCGCGCTAGCGACAAGAGCAGCAAGTTGTTCTGCAGCAAAATACACTCACCGACCCTATCTCTAGCGCGGCAGTTGCACACAATCCCAACCACTGCAACTACTGAAAGCCAAATCAACAGTGGCGACCACCAGAAAAACGCCGAGTCATTGAAGCTGAAACAACGAAACAATACAACTGTCTTGGATCCCGCAACAAAATCAATCAGAAAAGTACAGCGGAGGTGTAGGAAAAAATTAAAGTTAGAAAAACGGACTTCAGAAGTTTATGAAAATGTGCCACGGAATGGACTGGTGTCCAAGATTGCCAAGGTATACTACATGATTTCCCTTGCCATATCTACCTACAAGACAGCAAGGTGCTAACGCATACGAAGTGGGGGTACGTCTACAATTTGGCACCGCGCCAAGCGCCTGCAGACGAGGTGCCGTAGTTGAATTTATTACCGTCATTAGGAAGATGGCGGACGAGACCAATATGTTTGTTGAATATCTAAGAGAGATAAGCCACGATTCAGTTTTAGTTTTAGTGAGAAGCAGATAGTTTTTGATTAAGTTTGAGCTGGCAGGAAGCGGCTAAACTATTTTAGAAGTTTTAGTAGCAAATCAAAAAGGAAATAAGCAGTTTTCGGCAAGGAATTTAATGTTACCTTTTTTTAGCAGAGAAACAGAAGGATTTGGTAAATATTTGCCTGAGGAAAGGAAAACCCGCTAATTGACTACAATTGTAGGGTTCCGTAATAAAACAACAACAACAGTCCGTCCATTCGTCCGTCCTCCATTCGTTAGAGACAAATGAATACAGCATGGCATTTCCTACGAACCAGCTTTTTGGTTAAAAAGACTACACAAAAAAAAACAAATGAATTTTTCAGTTAGTAGCATTAGATCTTTGACTAAACTGCATCAGACAACTTGAAAAGGTACTTTTAAACGTTGCCAGCGGTCAGGTTTTTGAAATAGTTGTTTTATTTCTTTTGTATTCCTAAATTTTAGTAGACATAATAATAATATGGCGTCATAAATCAGTCATAACTCATAAGTGTCACTCTCAAAATAAAGAAGAATATAACGATACATCCACACAAACACTCAAAAAAAAAAACATGACCCTCCTCCTAGCGCAGTCGGGTTAAAAATACAATATAATATTTTGTGAATTGTTTTTGAGATCCTCTATCACAGAAACATGTGTTTCTGTATTTTTATATATTGCCAAGTGCAGCAGTACCCGTGAAGACGGCTACTGTATCATTTAAACGTATCTGTTTCACTTCTGTGTCCAACGTACAATGGCCGCCAGGTGGTGAGCGATGCTACAGTGATACTGCAGGCTGTTTGTTTTAATCTCACAGTTGCGTCATAAGGCTGTACTGCTGACAAAACAAAGCTGTTTAATTAGGAGACAATATGCAGACTTGCTGTGAGTTCTTAAGTTATTTTCAATAGTATTAGGATCCATAAAATCTAGCATTGCAAGTGGTTTAAATGTGTTAATTTTATTATTTATTTCCTTCTATAAAGAACTAGCTTTTTTCGTGTCGTTTTTTTTCCTGGAACCATTCAGTTTTCAGAACTGAAATAGACTCAACTGTATCATAGTCTAGCTTTTTTTATTTCAGCCCTTTAGTTTTTTTTTGAAGTCGTTTAAAAATAATTATAATAAAAAAGTTGATATGAATTCAGTTGCTAATTTTAAGTACCAAAGCTAGTATTATCTGTGACCTAGGTAAGATTAGATAGATGTTATTTAAAAAATTGGCAACTTACTGGGAAACCTCACGCTGACGAATAGTTCAAAAGACTGCAATAAACATTTATCACGAGGACTGGTCAGCTCATTTACCAACCCATAAAATTTAGTTCAGGAACTAAATCTCTTTTATGTTCAAAACCACGAAGACACCATGTATTGCATTCCTATTTTAAAAGCCAGCAACATGCTTGTGAAACATAAAAGATTATTTAATAAGCGAAAATTAAATACTGCAAAGAGTATGTGTTTTTTATGAGTCGATCGCGATCGACTGGTCGATCGCGGTTATTAGTCCAGTCTATCGCGGCAAGGCAATAAATATTAGTACATAAGTACCTATAACAGATTGCGCAACTATGTAAAGTTAAAAAGTCTACGCAGAGGAAGTCGTGGGCAGAAGCTAGTACTGCACAATTGTGTACTGAAAATACTGTTTCATTTGTAATTTTAAAAAGTACCTTTGTAATTAGTAGATCGCATAGGGTTTCATCAGTAAAAAATCGATCTTGGGCCTAATCAAGTTGCCCACCCCTGGCCGCCCCACGGGCTTGGTGGAATTAAACTATACTCTAAATTTTTAACCGACTTCCCAAAAAGGAGGAGGTTATCAATTGGGCTGTATGTTTTTTTTTATGTTTTTTACCTCATAACTCCGACAATTATGAACCGATTTGAAAAATTCTTGTTTTATCTGAAAGGATATACTTGCAGATTGGTCCCATTTAAATCATATCAAAATCGGTTACGAACTTTGGATTTTAAACCGAAATAGCTGGAATTTGACTATTTAGATGATTCTTTGATAATCGAAATTGCGTATTTTGCTTTTCTGCGATTTTGCAGTGGTGTTTTTAGGTGTGGGGCACCACTAAAAAGTGAAAAATAAAAAACTTTTTACAAAAAAATACAACCGACTTCCAAAAAAAAACACTACAAAGTAAAAAATAACTTTTATTTCGGAAGTCGGTGTTTTTGTTAGTTTCTTCGTATTTTGACACCGACTTCCGAAATAAAAGTTATTTTTTACTTTGTAGTGTTTTTTTTTGGAAGTCGGTTGTATTTTTTTGTAAAAAGTTTTTAGAGTATAGTTTTCCACCAAACCCGTTCCGATCATCGGACCACAAGATGTACGGTGAAGCAGTAGGTACTGGCACATGGTGGACATTCTACCCATATGTAAAACGTTTCGGGAACACATTTAATTTGCATACAGCTAAGGATTGGAATTCCCTGTCATAGTCTGTGTTTCCTGATAGCAACTTGGGAGTGTCTAAGTAAAAAGTGATTAGGTTACTTCAAGGCAAGCGTGCTCTATCTTCGATTACATAATCGCTTACCATCAGGTGAGATAGTAATCAAACGACAAAAAAAACAGTTAAAGAGCGAGTCGAACTCGCGCACCGAGGGTCCCGTACTACCAACCTATGAAACGTGAAATGTTTTTAAATTTTCATCAGCGAGGCCTATATTCATCAGATAATTTTAATACTGCGGTGTATATTGCAGTTTTAGATCAGCGCCCTCTTGATCGATAGTGGAACTAATATATGTTTTGTTGATGATTACTGAAAAAGTGTGCTATTTAGATACATCGTTTTATTTTTCCTGTAATCTTCACATAAACTTCTATGACATAGAATTATTTCAGATTTTTCTCTATGCAAACTTCAAAGATAAGGGGGTAGGATTTTTTGTCAAAAGTCGAAAACCATGTCCTAAAAAAAAAAATGAGAATATGTAAATAGCGCTGTTTTTTATGATATCTAGTAGTGTAGTCACGTGCCCTAGTAGCCCCAAATCGAATTTCTAAGAGTCCCTTTCAGCCCCTGTTAAAAAAAATAATACATTTTTAGTTCTTCTCAAATATCATTTTAAACTATTCCAAATTTCAAGTAGATAGCATTAGCAGTTCTTCAGATATCCAGGTGTGACAGACGGGCAGACTAAGTCACGTCATAAGGGTTCCTTTTTACCATTTTGATACGGAATCCTGAAAACTATACCTAAAATTGTTTTTTTTAAATAGTACCTATGTATGATACTTACGTAACTCAAAAAACCGGGCAAGAGCGAGTTGGACCCGTACTGGTTAACGTTAATTTAATTGCCTCAAAATAATTCAATTTAGTTGTTAGTTTAGTTTATAACTCCAGCTATTGAGATGAGCAGGAATTTATACCAAAATGTTTTGAAACAATACTTCTAATTTAATGAACTTTAAACATCTTCCGTAATCGTTACTTTTTGACGTAATTATATTACGTTAACCAACCGTTTGAAACAACCCGCCCTTATTTTAAGATGTTATTTTCAAATCTTTACTATAATACGAGTTGATTAGTTAACCTTCGGGTACGGAACCCTACAAACGATTCTAAAAGCGAACACTCAATACTGCATCGAGTTTACACAGTTTCCTCGTGTAATACACTGGCGGCCACGATAAGGTACAAACTATTGCCGTGTGAAATGCGGGACCATTGAATGCCAGCAAAGTTTGACGTACGTTGCGATTGCTATCGTTGGCGACGTTTCATTGGCATCCATTGCATTATTGTAAATGATTTGTTTTTGCAATAAGTTAGTGTATAGCGGAAGGGTTCCTTATGTTTGGTGGCAAACAGAGAAGCAAATCTAAAAAAAATATAAAAAGCAAAATAAAACAAGTTCCAATTTTTAAACAACGTTTGCATTCGCATGAAAGTCGCAATCTGTCAAAAAAATCTCAATCCTAACATAGAACATTCTTCCCTTACTGAGTTACTGACAGACAACGCACAGCTGAAACTGCTGATCGTAGAAAGCTGTAAGTATAAGTATGTAAAAGCATGTAGCTTCCATGAGGAGTGTAGAGGAGCACTAAGAAAGGGTTTCCCGAAATTACTTCGGCAACGGGATATGCGCGTACGAAGTCGCGGGCAAAAGCTAGTCCCCATAAATATTTCTGACAGATTGCAGCTGCAGACTGACTTGCAAATACGAACGTTGCTTAAAAATTAGTAGAATTTGCACTCAGGCTTGTTGCCTCTACTTCCCTTTTCAGCCCTTTTCAGTGCCTTGCGCTATTTGTCTTGTCCAGAAAATGTTAAACGCAGGCTAGTTAATAGTGTGGTGATGGCCACAGGCGCGGGGACGCCTCCGCCCGCATTGCACGCATCACCACCATCGTCGGTTGTTCCCGGCCCTCCCCCGGGGGGGGGAGGGCGTGAAGGGCCCGCTGTGAAGGCGGGCAGTCGTCGGAGATGGACTGAGCGCAAAGGCTACGCCGATCTCCCAGTCCACCTCCACTCAGACGATGCGGGAATTTCGCTGCTGGGTTGTTTTAGTGGGTATACCGGGCTTGCCCGGGCAGTCCCACATGTCCTCTCACTCCCCCGAGTGGGAACCCTATGCGTAATGCATTTTTTCCAGCCGAAGCAAAAAAAAAAAGGCTAGTTAATAGTAATAACTTTTATAATAAAATACAAAGTTCTTTTTACGGGCGAAATTGCTATGTTCACACTTCTCTTTACAAGGTTGCCAGCGAGCCAAAAGAAAACCATTATAATTTAGTTATGAGCAGTTGAAGTTAGTTTGCAGATGTTGAACGTGACCAATTAAAGATTTCACCACGAGTCGACGACTCTTGAATATGTTCTTGACAATGTGTTAAAGGTTAAGAGAAAGAATCGCTTTATTTTGTTTAAGCAGTTTTGGATTCTATGATTTCATTCTTGTGTTTTGTTGCGCTTAGAGATCACAAAAACAAATCAAGCGAGTTAAAGTTATTTTATTTTTAGTTTGGAACATAGACAGCTGTAGGAAAAATATCTTCATAATAATTTTCAGAATGCTGAATCTCGTATTTAAATGACAGTCAAAGTCAGAAACGTTGAGAAGTTAAAGGTGTTATTGACAGATTGAAACTGTGATGCGTATATGAACGTCTCTTAAAATACGGAAGAAGGAGCTCTAACTGGCCTACGAACTACTGTTTGTACTCGAAAATAGAACTTTCAAAATTCAGAGATAAAACATTTTGTATATATTGTTGAACAAATAACAGGCTGTGTTTGTATTCGTTTTGTTTTAACTAATAGAAGTGATTGTCTTTACCCAGTGTCAAGAAAAAAGTGTGCTATTTTCTATTAGTGACAGATTTAATTAAACTTGCATAGACCGGAATGAGATAAAAATCTATCGCTGCAAAGTTTTGCAGGCACATTTAAACTGTTGTATTAAAATGTGAAAGTATTATGTTTTTAATCGATTGATCGATTAAAAACATGCCTAAATATCGGAACGGCCTGGATACGTAATTTTATTATTATTTTTTTTGTGATAGGCGCGCGTTTGATCCCTATCCCACTACCGGACTTAGGCGTTATTTGCTGGTCAACCAAGGGTGATGAAAAGATCAGTCTAATAAGTAATGGACTAGAAGTAGGAGCTGCCTGGTTATCGTTTATCGTCTGCCGTCAAGTATCTTACAAACAATCACAATTATACCGCATAAATATTAGTTTATAACTAGATACCTACACCAGCAGTAACAACAAAAATCAAGGCAAAATGTGGGTCCGCCTTGTCATAAGGAAGTACTTGAAATGTTGGGTAAATTGGTGACCTGTAGCCACAACTTTTGTAATCTATTGCGGACTCTCCGAAACAGATTCAAGTCTGAGTAAGCACTATTAGCGGAGGGTCCTTAGAGCGTCTGCAGACCTATTGTTTGATCAACTTAACCATTTTTTTGGATAGATTATTATCTAAGCTTAAAGTTCAGATGAACACACAAATTACAAATTGATATCCCTGATAGGTACTGAAAGAGTAGTTAAAAACTTTTTACAAAAAAATACAACCGACTTCCAAAAAAAACACTACTAATTAAAAAATAACTTTAATGTCGGGGTGTTTTTTTTTTGGAAGTCCGTTGTATTTTTTTGTAAAAAGTTTTTTATTTTTCACTTTTTAGTGGTACCCCACACCTAACTACACCACTGCAAAATCGCAGAAAAGCAAAATACGCAATTTCGATTACTTGGATGACATAAAACCATCATCCAAGTAGACGAATTCCAGCTTTTTCGATTTAAAATCCAAATTTCGTAACCGATTTTGATAAAATTTAAATGGGACCAATCTGCAAGTATATCCTTTCAGATAAAACAAGAATTTTTCAAATCGGTTCATAACTGTAGGAGTTATGAGGTTACAAACATAAAAAATAAATACAACCGAATTGAGAACCTCCTCCTTTTTGGAAGTTGGTTAAAAACTAAAAGCTTCACCATCTGATGGCAGCTCTGGTGTGAACGACTAAAAGTTTTACCATGGAGTTTCTTGTCGGTGTTTCTCCAAAGGAAAAGATAAATCGAAACATAAGAGAGGTTCTGACGTTTCAAAAGTGCCCTATGATTTGATGAGGCGGACTTAATGCCATAGGCATTTTCTACCAGTCAACCTTTGGGTAATGCAGATGATAATAGTGGTAAGTGCAATATAAAGATAAAGAGAAACCACAGTAACACGATTATTAGTAAAAATTAATACAAAGATAAATAAATAAATATAAACTATACATACAGTAAAATACTATAGTGTGTTAGTGAAAAATAAACATGTGCAGAAAATTTGCAATTTGGTTATTCGTACGTTTGTAGTCTATGTAAAAACCTGATTGACCTTTTAATTAAAATAAGTACGCATGCCCATTGTAAGTTTATCAAACATAATAAATCCTAAATTAAAATTACTTACTTTGAAATTTTCTGTAGCGACCATGAGACGCCAACAAAAATCGTCAGTTTGTAGACATCCTTACAGAAAGTGGAGGGCATGCCACCCCTGCCACTTAGAGTCACATCCAGTGATAGGATGTTCAGTTTATTGCAGGTGACAACTTGTTTGTTTACTTATAACAAACACGCTGACTGAACAGAGCTGTTTTGAGGCAATGAATATCGATGATGCATGGGATTCGGCTTTTCGTAAAAAATAGTTTTAGTATAAAGTATAGTTATTTGATGTCTTGTAATCTGTCAGCGTCCGCAAATTAAAAGAACTGTACAAGGACAATACAACTTTGGCCCGATAGGGGCTTACGGGCGATTTATTTTAATAACTGCAAAGATTTAGGCCTTATTTAGTTTTTATTTTTAAATTGAATACTCAGATAACTGAGGAATATAGGGGGCGGCTTGACAGCTTTTTGTTTTAGTAATAGGCTTGTTCTTGACCACAATCACGCCTGATGGAAAGCGATGGATGAGGTATATAATGGAGCGAGCGTGCCCAGAAGAATGTGTAAAGGAAATAAGTCAAATAAATTTAATGATCTAACTTTTGAAAAATAAATCTTTGACAATATTCGTATTTTGCAAGACCATCACTGCAGGACAAATAGTAGGCCTCTTCCTAGCGACCAATAACTATAAATGTCAACAATACAATAGGTACCCATGTACATACTGGTACATATCTACCTATATCAAATTCCATCGAATCTAACTGCAGTAAAAAAAACCTCTTAAATTATTTTTGTTATTCAAAAAAACCCACGAATAAAAATGAAAATGAATAAAGTTTTGTTCGCTGACAAATTACCTGTGAGACCATTATAACTTTCAGGAAGGCTATTCTACTGATCCTTTCAGCTTTCCTGAAGTAGTTTTCTTTTTGATAAACAGTGTGCCAATTCTACTAATTTTCACATTGGCATCTCAATCGCAAATCGTCAAAATAGGCTAGATTCCATCATGCACAAATTGCAAAACTATTTAATCCGTCAGTTAGAATATTGAAAAATAATGGACAAGTATTTTGTTTTTGTAAATCAATGAACATTGACAAAGATAAAACGCATCACAACTCGGGAGTGGGGGCTCGTGACGTCACGACTCACTAAAAATTATGCGAAGGTGTGACGTATTGAGAATTTTAAAAGCGTCGTAACTTCGTCAATTTTGGTTCCCGTAACAAAAGAAAAAACACGGGTCAAATATTTTTTGATAATCTAACTGACGGACTAATTAGATTTTTTCAGGACACAAGCCCATTGTATGAAAATCAAGGCTTTTTTGACAGTTTGCGATTGATATGCGAATGCGAAATTTGTTTAAATACTAGTAGAGTTGACCCTCAGATTTTATAATATTTTGGTCCTATGCTTATTATGTGGTCTAAAAATACAACGATGATGATTATCAGAGCATTCCTTGGATTTTCATAGTGGTGGCACTCTTCCGCTACTGAGTGACTGTCAAACAACGCATAGCCGAAACTACTTTTTTTTTTTATACAAAACGGGGTAACTCTTGGCCCAAATCTCACCTGATGGAAAGTGATGATTAGGCCGAAGATGGAAGCGAGTTTCACCCGGAATCCTCTTACACAGAGGAACTGGCTATCATACCTCTAACTGCCGGAACACAACAATGCTGTTAACATTGTTGTTATGGCGACAGACTCAGACATGATGGTGGTAGCTTGCCAGGCGGACTTAGAACAAGTCCTACCACCAACCAAACCGAGCAAAAAATTTGCACCCGCTGGGAATTGAACCCGGGACCTCTGGGTCTGAATCAGGTGGTTTAACCACTAGACCACGGAGGCGGTTAGTGTCACCTGTTTAGCACCACCCGGGGAGCAAGTGTAGGGATTCGCTGAAGGGTATTCTCCTACGGACGCGGGTGACTCGGCCCTCAAAAACTAACTACCTACTAACTACTAACTAACTACTGATCGTAGAAATATGAAATTTGGCATGTAGCTCTTCTACACTCCGTAGGAGAGAGTACTAAGAGATGAGGACGGAGGAGGAGGAGGGAACGGGTAAAATCGGGATATGCGGGTACGAAATCGCGGGCAATAGCAAGTTATCCATATTTTTTTTTACTTGATGTGGGTTTGCTCTTGACTGTAGTCTTGGTCAGAGATGACAGAGACAAAGTCTACGATGTAGCGAGCTTACCCAGAAGTAGCCTGTTCACTCTAACTTTGAAAAGATTAGGGTTATAAGCATTCGGAAACACAGACGCAGGCAAAGAGTTCCACTCTGAAGCGCTTAGTGCGAGTTGGTGGAATAGCAACAAGGTAGGGATGGCAAGTTGCAGTGCGTCTGGATGTCCGACGGTCGAAAGGGGCTGGTGGGATGAGGTCGTGGAGTTCCTGGGCACGCTCTCCGAAGTACAATCTGTAGAAGACCGACAAGCAGGCAACCTTGCGGCGATGAGCCAAGCTGTGTAGCTTGGTATCCACCAGTTTTACGTCGCCAATGAGCCTCTTAACTCTGCGTTCCACCGAGTCAAGCGTGGCAAGCTGATACTTAGCTGATATATTCTTCTTCTTATACATAAAAATGAATTGCTGTTCGTTAGTCTCGCTAAAACTCGAGAACGGCTGGGCCGATTTCGCTTATTCTTTTTTTGTTTAGTTCGCCAGAATACAGGGAAAGTTTAAAAGCAAAAAAAATGGGTAGAGGGTAGCCAGTTGACGGGAGCGAAGCCGCGGGGGACAACTAGTAATATACAAAGATCCTTCCGTTACTGAGTGAGTGACTGACAAGCAACGCACAGCCGAAACTGCTGGTCGTAGAAAGTTGAATTTTGGCATGCAGGTTCCTCGGGGAGTGGAGGGGAGAACTAAGAGAGAATTATCCAAAATTCGTACGGGCACGGAAAAACAAGCTAGTAAAGTATACAAGAGGGTGAGTGGTTATTGAGTGCGTTCTCTGAAATATGTTATTTCGAGCTGATATACAACGATTTTGATTTAAAAAAAACTTGGGGTCGACATTGGTCTTCGGTTTATCAAAGTTTTTAAAGTTTTTTTTTGTCTTACTACCGAAAACTTAAAGGGTGCGAAATCTTCTACAGCCAGGATATATACAGCTGATAGTTTTCGGATAGCAGGAAAATTTTTAGCTGAAATTATTCCAAGATATTCAAAACGTTTGCTTTAGTTCTGTTTTAACATGCACGTTTTTAAGTGACAATTAAAAAAAATATCTTTCTTTCTTTCAGTTTTTTTTGCTAAATAATTCAGGTCCAGACTCTCAACAGCCAATAACTCAGAATTTTGTTGGTAAAGGCAGCCGGCTTCCGATTTTTAACTTTATATAAGCATTTGGCTGCCAAACTGGCGAGGCGCCAAATTTCTTACAATATAATACGATTCCTACCTACGGTTAATATGTTTGAAAATATTTTAACTTTTTGATGTATCGCTCCAAGTATTTATGTGTTTTTGGTAAAATATGGAAGAAGAATGGTTTATGAGTCTTGAGTATAAGGACAAATGTAAAGGTATTTCCAACCAAGTGCTGACTCAATATGTATATGGTAAAGTTTGAAAGATTTTTCCTGAAACTCGAAATATCTTCGTAGGAATTTCGAGTTTTTTAACCGACTTCCCAAAACGGAGGAGGTTCTCAATTCGGATGTTTGTATTTTTTTTTATGTTTTTTCGGGCATAACTCCGTCGCTTGCCAACCGATTTTAAAAATGTTTTTTTTTTGTTGAAAAGGGTATACTTCCCAAATGGTCCCATGATAAGGAAACCAGGATCTGATGATGGCATCCCAGAGAAGTCGAGGGGAACTTTCGAAAATCGTATGGTATCGATTTTGCAGTGGTTTTGTTAGGTGTGGGGTACCACTAAAAAGTGAAAAATATTTTTTTTTTACAAAAAAATACAACCGACTTCCAACAATAAAAACACTACAAAGTAAAAAATAACTGTAACTTCGGAAGTCGGTGTCAAAATACGAACAAACTAACAAAAACACCGCGTTCCGAAGTTAAAGTTATTTTTTACTTTGTAGTGTTTTTTTCTTGGAAGTCGGTTGTATTTTTTTGTAAAAAGTTTGTATTTATTTAGGTATTTATTTATTAGGATCATCAAAATTGCATGCACATTAAATATAACAAGCACTTTTTACTAAAATCGTATAGTGCACCAACACTTACAGATAATCACAGCATTCAATAACAGTTTTTAATTTATATTAATTAAAGTCATGTCAGAAGCCTTTGAGGCGGATTAGAAACTCTGACACTAGGGTGTGTGTGGTATGAAGACCTTACTACCCACAGGACCCACACGATAAGAAGAAGAAGATTTAGTTAAGTCGGCAGTAATTGTTGGTTTTATAGAATACTAGCTGACCCGCGCAACTTCGTCTGCGTCACATTTTCCATTACTGCTCCGCTCCTATTTGTCTTAGCGTTATGATATATAGCCTATAGCCTTCTTCGATAAATGGGCTATCTAACACTGAAAGAATTTTCAAATCGGATCAGTAGTTCCTGAGATTAGCGCGTTCAACCAAACAAACAAACAAACAAACTCTCTCTTCTGCTTTATAATATTAGTATAGATTTGCAAAGGTATATTTTTTTGCTCTTGACTTTCGTCTTGGTCAGAGATGACTGAGACAAAGTCTACGATGGAGCAAGCTTACCCAGGAGGAGCCTGTTTACTCTAACTTTGAAGAGAGTAGGGTTGTAAGCGTTTGGAAACACAGACGCAGGCAGAGAGTTTCACTCCTTTGCTGTGCGCATTATGAAAGACGTTTGGAAACGCTTAGTGCGAATTCGATACCATTCGTATACTTTAAGAATATACATATTAACACTATTTTTATGTTCATGGTGATATATAGAATATCTGTTTTACTGTACAAGAATGCATAATAATACAACTCTTCCACACAAAAAAATACCTATATATGGTACAGTGGCGGTTATATCGCTGACAGAGGTATCTACCAGACATCCTTTGGATGGAATAGGAGAAAAATCAGCTGCAAACCACAAAAAAAGATTTAAATCTCTGAAAAACAAACATTACTTCGAAAACGACTTCAAATAGCTCTAACAAAACAATTTATTCAAATCAAATCGCGAACCGGCAGTGTCTACGGCATTCCAATAAAAAGAAACGAGCGGTTCAGCCGCGCTGAGAACAAACGATGCACTACTGGCTCCATAGAGCAGGGAAACGTCGCGACGCCTCGGCAGTCATTCCATGTAATATTTACTTTTAAGGAGTGGTCCCACGTATATCAACTTAGAAGGTTTTGTCTACTTAACCTTCCTACTTGACCCATAATACAAAAATGAAAGCCTCCAGTCTGGCCTTATTAAAAACTTATGAACTAAGCGATTACGCTAAGGGCTTCCCTGTGGGGTACGAACCTCGGCTTAGGGCGTTCCTGGGGGGAAGACAGTTAGGGACACTCCGATCGACGAGCGAAGGTGTTCACGTAAAATGCTGACTGTATTTTATTTGATTTGAAGGAAACTTTTATTTCAGCTAACAGTTTTCGTGGAACATTACTTTATAGGTCTCCCGACTTCAATGAAAATGTTGAATTTCATTTTCCAGTTTTGGTGACAATGACGGTTTAAATGCCCCTTAAGTGCGAGTGTATAAGTACCTATTCACAATTGAAATGATCACCTACAAGGCCGAAATTATCAATTAAACTATAACACACACACATAATGTGTGGGTTCTGTAGTGCACGAGGGCAATGCGCTCTCATTGATTAGCGAGACTGGCGGCTTTGACTGACGAAATGTGCTCAACGCTTTTTCTGCCCCGAGAATTTTACGAGAATTGCCGCCGCTAGATGTTGCCAGGAATTCCGTGATCTATGGCCGACTACAAACTACGGATAGTTCGTAAAATTATTTAGAAAACAAAAGCAGAGCGTAATGGAATTTTAACTAGCCTGCCGGTGCTAGTGTGCGGCTATTAATATGGGATTTGGAAAATATTCATATATTATTTGTAGTTTCCTATCTAGTTACAAAAAGGTCATTGCAATATGGTTCTTCTAAATTTATAGGTCCGAATTGGGAACAACGGGTCTAAAAAGGCCACTTTAGTAGATTCATTTAGGGTCATAATATTAATCGAACAAAAATCTGTCGAATTTATTTTTCACCTTTATCGCTAAAGCATTAGGCTCAAGGTTGATTGGGAAAATTTGGCAGCATCGGGTAGCTTAAAGTGCTGAGTGTTTCTACTAAAGTGGCCTTTTATAGACTCGCAGTAGAAAATATGATGATGTAGCTCATAGTACGAGCTGTGAAAAAATTAAAAAAATATGTGAAAGTTTTATTTTGAAGCAAGTATTTCAAACTATGTTCTTTTTAAAAAAATTACACACAATTAACGAAGCGGCGACGTATCTATCAGTATGGTCTCACTTTGTTTCATCTAAATGCATGAATCTGTTAATGTAAAGCAATCGAAATGGGCGAAAGTTTATGATTGGTACGATGGTTATAGAATTACGAACAACAATATGTACTTACTTATGAAAACATTATATAACGAAAATTTTCAACATTAGTTTAACGAATCAACAGGTTAATTGGCAATGTTTCATTGTGTGAACTAAATCTACATAAGAGGAATGCAGATTTAAATAAATACGGATTCTTAATTAGATCTTTCACAGTCGTTTCGGATACTCAGAAGTTAGAAAATCTGACTCCAGTCTTGCCAAGAGCTGCCGTGATGTGCCGTGTTACCCAGTTAATGGGTTGCGGAAATGAGGCAGGCAGACGCTCCGTACTTAGCCAAATCTGGCTAGAGCCAATATTGACATAAACACGTAGTTAGGAAAAGGTTAGACAGATGTTTTGAAAGTAAAAAGTATTCAGTATCTGAAATACTGTCAATTATAAATCACCCTCTTGTATTATAGTTAGCAAGTTAATAGTAGGTCTGACTATCCAGGATACACTCAATTTTTTACCGATATTCGCGGATCAATTTATATGCACCCTGATACACCATCCATCATATTATATACATACCTTACAGATAACATCCTTATAAAAATACAAAATATTGTTAATATTCGTTTTCTCGTGAATATTTGAATAACAAAACAGTATCTAAATAAACTTATTAAAAGCAAAGAGGAAGGGAACAAAGCCTCGAAAATTGGGCCTATTACGAAGCATTCCGTTAATCGCAAACAAGGTCCCGAATGATTTTCCCTTCATTGATTTTGGAGATGCTTGTAACGATAAGAATTGGGCTCTTACAAACATTTCATAGGTTACTAGCACTTCGCCCTCGATTTCTTTCGCGTTACTTCCTGATAATATCGCTTTTTCTCGGTGTAAAATTGTTTTGGAGCCTATTCGGTACAAACAAACATACAAAAAAATTGTTGCTCTAAAAATATAAAGTTATGAGTAGGTATAGTAGCATATACTTTTGTTCGCGAATTCATACCCGTATAGAAGTCCCGTGTAGCCTTATTCATGAAATGTGTCTATCATATACAAAAATTGAATTTTCCAAATCCGACCGGTAGTTCCTGAGATTAACGCGTTCAAACATAAAAACTCTTCAGTATCGATGTATTTATTTATTGATATGGATCGTCAACACTACAAACACTTTGCATTACTTACAAACTATTTTAGTGCTGTACCACATCGTAGTGTGCCATATAGGTTACTTCTAGGCAAGCGTGCTTCATCTTCACCCAAGTCAGGTAGTAGTCAAACTATAGTAAAAAAACACGTTGTAGTGACTTTTTAAGGTTTGGAGCACAAACTTTAAAAGGTCACTTCAAAGTGTTTAGAATTCCAAAACAATTTAGTGAAAAGTCCAAAACAATTTACACTTAATTGTTTTGGATTTACATAGTTAGTATAAGACCGTATTAGCTTGTTGATAATCCTTGCAACGGGACTTATTACCGCTTGAACGTAAAGCGTAATGATAGATATAAATAATAATAATAATAATATCCTTGGACATTTCACACAACGCCATACCGCGTGTATCTGACATCGACGCACAAACGATTTCCATGGGTCCGGGGCATGATTCTGGATACCCTAGACTAGGACTTTTTCGTCGGCTTTTTTCTCATTTTTTCATTTTTTTCAAGGGTTTTTTTTACTTTAGACTGCTCATAATCGTTATTCTGACCTAACTCAATGAGATTTTTAATAAAAAATAATTAATTAACTACTTTCACTAAAAAGAGCAATCTGAATAAAAGCACAAATAGATATCAGCTCAGCTGAGCTGATACTTTGTGGTACTCTTGAAAAAAATGAGAAAAGAACCGACGAAAAATTCCAACACTGGGGTGTCCAGAATCATGCCCTGGACCCATGGAAATCGTTTGTGCGTCGATGTCAGATACACGCGGTATAGTCCCAAGCTAAGCAACCTAATGCTTGTGTTATGGTTACGATATGGCTGATAAACTACTTATATACATTTTTTTTTGTAAATACATACATATTATAGATAGAAAAACACCCAGACTCAGTACAAATACATGTAGGTCGTACAAATATTTGTTCCGTGCGGGAATCGAACCCGCGACATGCAGCGTAAATAAAGCGTAATGATATATTAGCTAGCTTTTTCTAGTACCAATATCGGACTTAGTGTTTGGTTTTCCGCTTCTTTGCCGCGATACTTTACGTCTGTAACTATTAATACCCCCAAGGTCATCTCGGTTAGAAAAACTCTTGTAGCTAACTATTGTAATTTGTGCTGTCATAATTATATTTCATATTCATATTTCATATTTCATATTTCATATTTCATATTTCATATTTCATATTTCATATTTCATATTTCATACTTCATATTTCATATTTCATATTTCATATTTCATATTCATATTCCATATATCATATTTCATACATATTCATATTCATATTTATTTTTTTGCGTTCTACAAGGTACAAAAGATGTTAAAAATAAGCTTATGGATAAAATGTTGTTGGACAAACTTATGTTGTATAAGCGTAAAAATCATCGTCTGTACAATTCTCGCCACAGTCATAAATTATAACACATTCAAGCACAAAGACTAAAAAAAAAATACAAGGGTTTTACAAAAGTTAATAAGCAAAAGTAACGTCGACAACAAAACGTGCAAAAATAAACAAGAGTAGAACAAACATGATCGTGTTAACGGGTATGGGATGACGCGGGTAATAATTTATGAATATTCACTAGGGATTATCATTCGTATAATTCACATTTTACCGCTTGTTCTGGGGTATGGTACAAGTAAAATGCTCGAGTGTTAATTTTTCTTGTGATATCTATAAAATTGTGACCTAAAATCAGACGAGTGAATTCCCTTCGTCAAAGAAAATATAAGTAAAAGATTTCAACATACTCATATCAACAAAGTTTAAGTACTACTAATAATATAGATTAAATTATAATATTTTAGTTTTAATTTGTGTGTAGGTGTAATTGTAGTTATTTTTTGTGAAAAAAACTTTTTCTTTCTTATTTTACAATCTGTAAAAACAAATTAGTAAAATAGCTTAGGGTTAGCATACTAAGGGTAAATTGAAGTTATTCTGGAATAAGTTATTCAAAATCGTTTACTCTCATATCTTGGATACGAACCAACTCTTGAAAGATTTCCATTTTACGGATTGACAGTCGAACGGGTTCTGCAGGTCCACAAGCTTCGGGTATTTGGACTTTTAAATATTTGTAGAAGACTTTAAGATTTGTATGACTTCGGAACGGTGGGCTTTTGTTTTGAGATCAATGAGCTCTCGCGGAAGGAAGTTTTCACCAATACTATAGCGAATCCAAACGAAAATACTATACCTGAATCTGACTGTGTTGAAAAGGGAGAGAGTGCTCTTTTCTTTTAATGATGGGAATTTCTTTATTTATTTTCGGAAGACTTACAGACTAATATTATTATAATGACAAAATAATATCTAAATTGCTAATAACAAGTCTCCACAGATAAAAACAAACTAGATAATTCCTTCATAGACCAAGTTACATCTTATATTTTCTATTTAACTTAGAAATTCCCTCAAAGTTGATTGGTTTCGTAAAATTTTATGTAAGTTTGTTATACAGCAATTGGTTCAAATGTATGCAGGTACCTATTGTTCAAAAAATGGTTTTGCCAATAGCTTTCTTAGCGTGCTTGCTTATCGAATTATTCCTTCCGCTCTGGGCGGAGCGGAAGAAGTCAAACTGTAACTAAAACTCATCCGTGTTCCTCCAAATGATTTTTGCATTCCAGGGCCGCTGAGACTCTTTCGACGAAATTCCGAAACCCTGGCAGGCAATGGCCCTTGCGGACCCCGTCTGTTTTGCTGACATCTCATTGAAGCGTGCGTGCAATACAACATGCCATTGGCTCAGGGAGGAGATAGACCTGTCGCTCTAGCAGTTAGACAAAATAGGAACAGATCCTTTATTCCATTAATAAGTTGCTGTCGGATATTGTTAAAATTCCAGGGCCGCTTGAAAGAAAAGCTGTAAATTAACAGATACAATATAATGTAGCATTGTTTCCGTGCCAATACGAAACCAAAAACTAGCCAGTAGGTATTATACCGAAGCCAGAATAAACCGAATATTGAAAGACCGGTCAAAGTTTCCTAACAACGGCTGTACTTCCTTTAAAAGTAACTCACTTAGCCAGCAAAGTAATCTTTTGTTTGAACTACAAATGAGATTGCTACACGCGGATCGGAAGTCTGCAGTACAATGTACTCAAGTTGAAAGCAATATCGAGATTTTGGTACTTTACTAAATTGTAGATCTGCTTTCGTTCGTCCCTAGGAATTGTATTCAGTACTAGCTGTCCCCCGCGGCTTCGATCCCGTTTTTTTTTTGCTTTTAAACCTTCTCTGTATTCTGGCGAACTAAACGTTAAATAATTATTCAACTCAGCCTAGCCGTTCTCGAGTTTTAGCGAGAGAACAGCAATTAATTTTTAGGTATTTATAAGATTAGATTTTACGGAAGTCTGTGTTACAACAGCACGCAGTAAGTAGTAGACAACTTCCTATAATGTCCGTCCATAACATGAATCTGTCAGCGCTCGCAAGAACAATAGTAAAACAATACTGTTGTTTTGTTTGACAGGATTAGCAAATAACTTTTATATTTTGTCTTGTATTTACTTTTAATTTGATATCTGCAATGTACGTCTGTTTGAGCAAAACAAACATTATTTATTTCTATTTCAAAGTTTAATATAAATCTAAGTACAGACGCCGCCAGCTCAACAATCTGTCAAATTTCTGAATAGATTTTTAACTTTATGTTGGCAGATTTAAGGTTCAAAGTTGACTGGGAAAATTTTACAGTTTCGGGTAGCATGATATACTGGCAACTGTACAAGAAAGTATTTATTTATTATAATACTAGCTGTCCCCCGCGGCTTCGCTCCCGTCAATTGGCAACTTTCTTCTTTTTTTATTTAAAAACCTTTTCCTGATAATAACAAACACAACAAAAAAAGAATTAGCGAAGTTGGTGCAGCTGTTCTCGAGATTTGCGCTTAGCAACACATTCAGCGATAAATTTTTATATTATAGATTTTTTTCAGCGATAGAAGGTACCGATTGTTCAAAGACAAAAGGGTTTGACTACGCCATATTTTGGAAGCACATATTAATGCCGTACCTCTAGGCAATGATACGGCAATGGTATTGAGGGTCTACCCTCAAGAGACAAATACACGAATGATGGCTATGTATCGATAACTACATGATCTCTATCATCATCTATCTAACCTTTTCCCAACTATATTGAGGTCGGCTTCCATTTGAACCGGATTCAGCAGAATGCCAGTATTTTACGTGGAGCGATTGCCTATGTGATATACCAGTAACATTGTAACATCGTGATCTACATTCCAATCAAAATGTATCCGAGCTTATCTTCAAAAACTTTTCTATCGTTTAGGACACTAAGCTTTCACTTTTAGGACAATAGAAGCTGTGAAAGTGTAAAGCAGCCCAATCATACATCTGCCACTTTCTAGCATCTTGAGTGACGTCAACTAGCATTAAAATACCATTAGAAATACCTACATATGTGCATCAAGCCGTATCCAAAGGGTAAAGCGGGACTCTACACCAAACGGGATTTTTTGCCGCTTTTACAAACAATGGTTCGGTACCCTTCGTGCGCGAGTCCAACTCGCACTTGGCCGGTTTTTTTATTATTACTTAAAATCCAGGCCAGCTTGCTTGATCGTCGCCTACATAATCGCTTACGAACAAGATGATACTTCTGTACTATGCCATGGTTCTTTCTACGTCAAGGGAGTACCATCGTGGACATTTACGGTGCGGTGTGGTGATTTTCGGTCTATGGGAATGAGGTTCAATAGTGTTCTCTGAAAATGTCCGCATTCGTGTAGCCGTGACTCCGTGAGTCGCACTAGACGATCCTTTTTATTTTTTTCCTTCAGTGCCCTTTGTGTTCCAGAGCCACGGTATCTCTTTCGAATAGTCCCGCGATTCCGGCAGGCGTCGGCCCTTTCGGGCCCCTCCCAATGCTGACACTCTCTGAGGCGCGCGTGGAACACGAACGCGCCGTCGACACGGCCTGTCGTCAGTTGACGGACGGACGGCAAGCTACGCCTACGGTGGCCGGAGGTCACCAGGTGGCCTCCGACGCCTGCGGCGTCTACCACGGCGCTGATTTTTAATTATAATCGATTTCTAAAAGTCTAGAATTACATTTCTTATTATTTATTTTTTGCTTGATAAGAGTGTCCATGTAGTTACTTGCATGTTATTTTCCATAGAAATGTACGTTTTGGAACGTGCTTTGATTGACCGAGTGGGACAATTCAAACGAGCCTGTTAATGGTTTAATTGAAATAAATCTTTTGAGTTCTGAGTTTTTCTAACGACACTTTTTCTTCACTCTGTTATCATTTGAAATCTATCGTACCATCTAAAATCGACAGAAAAATACTACTTTACACAGCCCATTGACGCACATGGCGTCGCCACTGGTCCGTTATTATTGCCGGACTGTTACCGGATCCCGGTTTGTTTACTGTCACGGCTTTATTTGTTCGCACGGTAGGTATCGGTGAAATCTCTACGGTGAAATAACGTTACTGGATTTAGATTTTCGTTTTAACAGTTTTTTGCTTAGGTAGATATGTGTTGGTCGTGTAGGTACTGGCTAACGATCCAATAAAAGTCGCGATAGGTTTTGTGATTGGACATAAAGGCCGTTGTTACATCGGTTTTGTGTACGAAAAAGCCTTTATTTATGAGTTGTAGTCGAATATTCATGGTATGACGACAGCAGACGTGTCCCTCTGGGGTTGGTAGACTGAGGCCCAGTTTCTTGTACCTTCATAATTTCTGTTGAAAGATGGTCCTATGCCTCCTCCAAGAGTAAGAATATGTTTTGAGCTTCTCTGTAATTGGACAACTTTGTGGAAAGCCTTCCAGATACGACAACTACTATAAGATTACCACTCTAGGTCCTTTCGACACTGTCAGCAATTCATTGCTCGTAAATCGGAAGGAATTTGATCATTTCCCATCCTTAAAAGGTTTTTTTAGGATGAGATATAGTCAAACATCTTCCACCCTGGGCATAGTAGAAGGGTCAGACTTTTATTGACTAAAACGCATCCGTCTTCCTCCTAATGCCCTCTGCGTTCCAGGTCCGCTGTAACTCTTTTTAGAAAAGATTAGTATACGAAAGTGTGTTTTTGCTTGTTTGTTTGCTACCTTTTAACGGCTAAACAAATTTGAAAATTTGACATAGGTAGACTAAATCCTGGATTCGGTTACACATAGGATAGGTACTTTTTATCCCGGTCGAATGTTCTCTTGAGAAAATATTCGAGTTTCAAGCGGGTGACACCACGGACGGCAGCTAGTTATATGTCTATTATTTTTATTCGAAATCAGTTCAAAACCATTTTACGAGTACAGTCTTCTTTACCCTATTTGTCATTTCAATGTTTCATATTTATCTCACAAGGAAATCGTCCAGAAATAAGCAAGCAATATTTTTGCATCTAACATACAAAACTCTGTCGATTTATAACACTAAAAAGTTGAGTAAAATATGATTTCCCGAAATCGGACTAAGTAAATTGTATAGCCACTGTGTTGTGACAAAAGATCTACAGAATGACTTTTAAATCATTGCCGAGTTTTTGGGGCGGTGACAGTAGTATTCATATAGGAGCCTGGCAAAATTAGAACTGAAATGTAACTGTAATGAATTCAATAGGCTTGTGTCCTGAAGAAATCTAATTAGTCCGTTAGTTAGATTATCAAAAATTATTTGACCCGTGTTTTTTCTTTTGTTACGGGAACCAAAAGAAATTACGACGCTTTTAAAATTCTCAATACGTCACACCTTCGCATAATTTTTAGTGAGTCGTGACGTCTTGAGCCCACACTCCCGAGTTTTGATGCGATTTACAAAAACAAAAAATACGTGTCCATTACTTTTCAAGACTCTAATTGACGGACTAAATAGTTTTGCAATTTGTGGATGATGGAATCTAGCCTATTAGACTTATAGAAGAGAAAATGAAAGAAAAAACAAGTTATTGCAAGAATTTTCATCGATACTTTGCTTTGTTTATGAAGTATTTTGTTTTAATTTTTTTTTTTTTTTCATATTTCTGTTGTTCGTTGCGGGATGTTATGTAGCCTTCGATATTTGAGCTATCCAACACTAAAATTAAAATTATTGTTCAATTCGATCAAGCTGTTCCTAAGTTACTACGTTCAACCAAACATACAAACAAGTATAGAAGTGTAGTAGATTAGGAAGGTTGTGAGGATAAATGGAGGGATTGATGTTTGTAACTCTTTCACGCTAAAAACTAATAACCGAAAACACAAAATTTACTTTATAACCCGTGCCGCGTAACCAACCGCAACCTGTTTCCAATGTATGTGTTTATTTAGCAAATAATATTCATTCATTTCATTTTTATTTCATTTATTCAATAAAAAATTACATTATGTCTGAATGCGTAAGGCTAAGAACTCGCGGAGCGATTTTCACCCGCGTCCGCCGCGGTTGCGGGCCCGCAGCTTCTGTAGAAAGCAGATATACTTATATGTTAAAAATTAAAGCACAACTCACGACGCGATTTACGCCCGCGGTGTGCGCGGTTGTTTGCGGTTCCCGCTGCACCGGCGGGCAACTAGTAGAATCGCGTAGGCCGCGTTTACCCGCAGCCTAGGCGCGGGCGACCGCGGTGGCCAGCGGGGGGCGATGGGTACAGAAATCATGAGAAATACAATGCTATTTTGCACCAGTGACTTGTGGCATAATGACATGTTTGTGCATGTTTAAAATTAAATTAAAAAAACATTATAAAAAATGGATATTAAAATCGAACTACTAATTACTTTGGTCCATGGCGGTCTGGATCTCAACTGATCGTTTTACTGCCCGTCTTGCAACCTCTGGTCATCGCCTCTCCAACTGGTCATCGCCCGCCACGTCTGCGGGCGATGGATCGCAACCGCGACGGCTGCGTAACCGCGCAAATAACCGGTCTCGTGAGTTTAGAAATAAACCGCAGTTCCACCACCGCGGCGGTCGCGGGTGAAAATCGCACCGTGAGTTCTTAGCCTTACAGAAAAAAGAAAAATAGTTCGGTAAACAAAAAGCAGATAACACGATTATTGGAATAATTGAAAAAATAAGTAATGATCATCATCCAAATAAAATTAATATAAATCACAATCATATTAATAAGAAGCAAATGTCAACACAGTAAGCATTAAAATCATTAACAATTTAAATACAATACAATGTTAACAGCATTGTTGTGTTCCGGCAATTAGAGATATAATAGCCAGTTCCTCTATGTTAGAGGATTCCGGGTGAAACTCGCTTCCATCTTTGGCCTAATCATCACTTTCCATCAGGTGAGATTTGGGCCAAGAGTTTCCCCGTTCTGAATAAAAAAAAATACATAGTGGTCAAAACATTTATTACATAAAATTAATATAATATTTACATAAGTCATACCCAAATTAAAAACGTCAAAAAAATATTGAATATGGCGTTCTCATTCGAGTCTCAAATTGTCATAGAATTTAGGTACTTCTATTGTAGCACATTTTTTGACATTGATTATCACTGATTTCGATTTGCTAGTTTTTTTCTAACTACGAAAATGTACCTGCTGATATTTAGGATTCCCTACCTCTAATGGAAATCACGGAACCCTTAGAGGATCATTTTGTTGTCCGTCCGTCTGTCTGTCTGTCAAGACCTTTTATCTCGGAAAAGTGTGGAGGTATCGAGTTGAAACCATAGGTATACTCAGGTCTATCGTCCTTTGTGGCTTGATTGAATAAAACTTCTATGTTATCGTAAAAAAAAGATACAGCTGTCATTATGGCGCAAAAAACGTATAAGTATTTCCCGTTGACATAGAACTGTGAATAGGGAAAGGTCTGAAACTATACATTTGTTATTAAATCATAAAAAATACCTAGTTTTATATAATATCTAAAAACCCTACAAATTTGTACGAAACCCTCGGTGGGCGAGTACGACTCGCACTTGGCCAGTTTTTTTTTATAGAAAGTGTAACAGGTAAAAATAAATACAAATGAATATTTTTATAAAAGTTGTTCTTCTTATCACAAGAACTACTATATAACAAAATTTTGGATGAGTTGTAGATGACGTTTGCATAACTATTTTGCAAAGAATAAAGAAATAGAAGTGCTTTTTTTTGCAACAGGGACTGAAAGAAAATGTTATAAATTATTATGTGGGTTTCATATTATGAAAGAGCGCTATTTGCAAATTTTGATTTTTTTTAAACAGCATGGTTTTCGTCTGAAACTATTCTTTGCGATAGAAGTTTATGTAAAAATTACAGGAAAAATAAAACGATGTTTCTAAAAAGCACACTTTTTCAGAAATTTTTATATTAGTTCCACTAGTGGTCAAGAGATGGCGCTGATCTAAAACTGGTATAAACACCGTAGTGTTAAAATTCTCTGACGAATGGAGGTCTCGCCGATGGAAATTTAAAAACATTTCACGTTTTATATGACGGTAAGGAACCTTCGGTGCGCGAGTCCGACTAGTTCTTGATCGGTTTTTCCCTGGCTCGTGCTGGTCCCATAAAAAATAACTGGAATTACTGAAGTGTTTCTAGTTTAATGCTTGCGAATGTAGTATTTGTATTGCAAGCTCCTTCACGTTCATGTCACCGGAAAATGGTAAACTTCGTGAGATTGTAAAACATCGCGTGAAATTGTAAACTTTTCTTTCTTAATAAGACACGGATAAATTAGAAACTGTTGAATTTGGATGGGATTTATTATAAACTAAATTTTTTTTTCAAAATATGTCGAGAAATTATAATCTCATCAAGATTTATTACAATCTGACGGAGTCTGCCATTTTCCGGTGTCAAAGTGTTTTATGCAAGTAGGATGCAGTATTGCTCTTAAAATAAGTTTGACTTGGCTTCATACCATATGAATAAAATAAATACCTTGAACAATAAATATTTAATCACTTCAAAAGCATAAATCAACATAATACATTTTTATGATCATCAATTTAATTTTCTATTGACTAACTTGCCATGCAATTACCAATCTTATTGTTCTATGATAAGAATGAATATTGAAGTTGAACATCTCAAATATTATTTACATCGTTTCATTATGGAAAGAAGTCCCATTGTAAGCAGTCTGAAATTGTCACGACCGCCTGTGAATGGCATCAAATAATTAATTTCGAAACTCAAAATTATAAATTAAAGAGCTTGCATGACGGAAGGGCTAACAGCCGGCCGGGTTCATCTCCAAGGTTAAGCAACGCTTGCCTGGGTCGGGCCGGTGATGGGTTTACCTTCATTCCATATCAAGATATAAATTTTCCGAGGCGCAGAAACGGGACGGGGATGTAAAGCAGCCAGGCTGTGATTTTAGTTCTTTTTTCACTAAGTTTGAAAACAGAATATCTGAGAACCAATAGGAAATATGCATGCAATTCTTTATTTGCAAAATGAAATTCTTACTAGGTCTAGTAAACAATGAAAAAATATTTTTTTAAAACCTTCATCAGCAATGAAGTTATAAAGCTTCAAAGATTACTATTAGAAAGAGAAGTTCGATATGTACATATATATAACGGGTGTAAGGGACAGCCCTCCTCAAACTGATAGGGTGATTTCAGTATATCGTACTAAGTTGACCGGTACATGAAATTATTTCAGGAACTTTATGGGAATCCAATAAAACTGATTTGTTTAATTCTCACTCGCAATGTATCGCCTCTGTAAAACGCACGCAGCGAACGGCAGCGCAGCGAGCTTTCGAAAGGATAGCTGCGCCTGCGCTACGTTTTAACAGCTGATTTCATGCGTCGTTCATGAGATTTTTTTTTTATTTTTTCATTTTAGCTGTGTTATTTACATTAATGGAGTTCTGCATACAGATAATGTAACTTTACATTGAAATAAAGCAAAAAAAATGAAAAATCGAAAAAAAATCCTGAGGAAATTTCCACTGGAATATGATTCAAAATAAGGAGCTGATTGCACCCTGTTAATTTGTCGAAGGCTGTCCCTTACACCCTGTATACTTTGACGTCAAAGTCCATAACATAATACAGCTACCGTAGAAAACAGCGTTTTTGCGAGACGGACTAATTATACTGTTAGTCCTCCTACACACTATCGGTTGAATTGCCTAGCGGTTGACCGCGCGGTTGGCCGCTTTTCCAGTTCTTATAATTATGCAACCGGTAGTGATTGCACGCAACTGAAGCACCATTACACACAAGCGGTTGCATATTAAACTGGAACCACCAAAAATAGCTCATTTTGACAAAACATGTACTTAAAAAAAAATGTTTCGTACTGTTATATTTTTCAAAAACTCTATGTTGCAGTCTTTTTTTATTTGAAATGGGTTGATGGGTTGGGCGAAGGTTGTCTTCAAAAGATCGCTTTTAGCGATAAGGCCGCCCATTGTGTCACCATTTATGTAATGCTTTCTTCATCTATAATTTCTGTATATTAAATAGAGTACATAATAAAGAGTATTCTATCCTATTCTATGGGTTTGCTCTTGACACTATTCAAGGTCAGAGATGACAGAGACGAAGTCGATGATGGAGCGTGCTTACCCAAGAAACGCCTGTTCCAAGTTTTCATCAACATTGGACCCAAGAATCTACAACTGCATCTTTGGATTTAAAAAATATAATTATATTAGTTACGGTTTAGGTAGGCAGGTTGAGTCCAGTTATTTGGTCTAAATAAGAGCTTTCCTTTTGTATGTCATGTGTACCTATCGGTAAGACGAGAAGGCAAAAGCCGGCCTCAACATAGTAGGGCCATGACTAGGCAGTTTTTTATTTCTCGCGGCAATTATTTAAGCGCTACACGGTATTCAGGGCCCTAAGTACCGGTTTAGGGTGGTGTAAAAAGAGTTAGACTACCTAACTCTTATTACAGGGTGTTAGAATTAGAGTGACCCGAGCGATCCGGTCTAGTTACCCCTCTGACTTTCTTACTACCGGGTAGTGTAATGCGCTTAGGGAGTTAGAGAGCAGTGTTGCTATCAGCAATTTAACAAATTCCCCGAAAATGAAAATCAATTTTTCCTGGGGACAAAAAGCTACTGATTCCCCACAAATTCGATATTTAGAATAATATCAGAAGAATAAAATGGATATTTAGAATACCCGCATTTTCCTCACATCTTGCCCTAATAAATTCCCAATCAACATGAGATTCCCCGCAGTTTGGAGAATTTCCCCTGACGAAGACCAGTTGATGTTAAGTTTCGATCAAAACAACACTTTTCGTATTCTCTACCGCTGTCAGACACGCTCGCGTCAAGTTCGCGTCACGCGAACGCAATAACGGCATTCTACTGTTGCGCGTCTTTGGTGCGTGCTTCGGAACGCAACATGATCGGTATTCTACTATTTGTTTGACGTCTGCTCTGCAACAGCACTTATTTAGTTAAGTGAATTACCACACCACACCACTGCCACCGGACCCTGAATACCGTGCGTATGGCTGATGACATTTGTAACCACGAGAGAGAACTACTACCTAACCGAAAAGCGATTAAAACAAAGTATTCTCATTAAAAAAACACGTCTGGATTCCCAGCGTTAGTAGATTGGAATGACAACAATTTAATTAAACGCTTGATTTTATCAGACAAAAGTCGGACATTATCCGAATGAGACTCGGGACCGCGGAAGACACTAAATGGGTTATTTTTCTCTAATAATTGGAAGAGATTTTGTTAAAACTATTGTAGAAGAAATGAAGTAGCTAAAAAGGCCACTTCAGAATAATCTCACTCAACAATCTGTCAATTTTCATTATCATCTTTATCACTAACATATTAGGTTCAAGCTTGATTGAGAAAAATTGACATTGACGGGTAGTATGATTTGCTATAGTGGCCTTTTTAGACCCTCTGATCTTTATTGCGTCACAAGATGAAGTCAAATAAAGTGAGAAACGAAACCTGGTGGCGTAAAAAATAATAAAATGAAATCCTTTTATTGACACCATGGTAGTATTTTCAAACATAATTTATATTTTTGAAGTTAGAATTCTCTTGTCTTTCATTTGTTTTCCCACCGCCATTTTGGATTGATGGATACCACCTGTCTTAGACAGTTTATGTACTTAGGACATACACGGTACTTACGGCTCGTGATGTCTTCTTTCTGTGATAGTTTAGAAAAAATTCGTGTGGGTAGTTGGTACAAGGTGGAAAATAAAATCGCTCCCAATTAAATTTTAATTAAAATTAATTAACACTAGATTTAAGTTAATAAATGTATACATCTACATGCTGAAATAGATTACCCACCACCAGTTTAGTGTTTGCACCTAAATCTATTATTCCTGTACAAAACAAACACACAGAAGAAGCCATGGAAGCACTCAAAATCTCACTGACAGAAATGATGGCACTTTTTGAAAATAGGATGTCGAACTTTGAGGCTGAACTGAAGAAAAGCCCTGCAAGCCCAGCAAGCAGTTTAGATGACTTGGTTGCAGACTTCACATCCTTCAAGAAGTTCATCTTGGATGCGTTAGGCTGTCTTCAGCGTCAGTTAGCGGCATTGGCACAGGGAGTCGACAGTCTTGAGATGCGGGGTCGGCGGAAGATGGTGCTGCTGCATGGTGTCACAGAACAGGCCAAGGAGGATACTGCGCAAGTAGTAGCAGAAGTTGTACGGTGCCACCTCCAGCTGGCAGATTTTACTGTTGCTGATGTCAGACGCTGCCATCGGATGGGTCGAACAACAGGTGCTAGCAAGCCCAGACCCATTGTATGCAAGCTTCAGGACATCAATGTCAGGGACAGTGTGTGGTTTGCAAAGACAAAGTTAAAGGGCACTGGCATCACATTATCAGAGTTCTTGACTAGAGCTCGGCATCAGCTCTTCATGTCAGCGAGGGAAAAGCTCGGTGAGACCAATTGCTGGACCAAGCAGGGCCATATCTACGTTCTCGGTTCGGACGGTACCAGGCATAGAATAAACTCCATTGATGACCTCAATAAAATCGAGAAAGCCAAGAAACATCCCGATTCTCCTGTCGCATCTGCACCATCGACGTTGTCGTCACCGTCACCGACGCCGGCACCGAAGAAGGCCCGGCGTGCTGCTGCAAAGAAATGATTTGCTCCTGCTGTCATAAATTGTATTATCGTCCGGGTAAAAGTCTTATTTGACTTATTGTAAGTACTGTATTTCTCCAATCTCCAATTACTGTATTTCTGACTTCTTCTGTTAATGATCTACCCTTTACCTTTTCTTTTACTAAATGTATGCAAACCCGCAATTTAATTCGCTTGAGTGTTTTGTTTTATGTTAAACTTTATTTGCTACTGACAGCTGTCAGCCTGACATTCCTTTTCTTGTTTTTTTCGTTCGGAAACAGATTGACAGTGCGCCCACTATACAATATTTTTATTTTATGTTTTTATTTGTGGTGGGTTTGCTCTTGACTCTAGTCTGGATTTTAACAATTTATTAGTTTTCTTGGCTTGTGTATTTATTACTTCTTATTATTATTATTTTATTCATCGCTTTACTTTTGTTTTGTTTTGTAATGCTTTAAATATATGTTACTACTTTCCCGGACGATGAGATTATAATATTGTGCTTGTTGCTTATTTTCTGTTGTTTTTAAGCTTATTTAGATCAACGCACAACTGGCGGGTGGATAGAAATTGCCCCTTTTTTATTTTATTTTTAGATATAATTTTGTTTTTTTTTTTTTTTAATTTGTTAATTTTATTTACAGATTTTCTTATTTATATATTTTTGCGATGTCAGCCAGTAATGACGATGACAGTTTTCTTAGCATTCCGTCACTTGCTGACATGCTTGAGTCCCAGTTTTCCGATGTTCCGAAGAATTTTAATGTAGTCCATATAAATGCCCAAAGTATTCCGGCACACTATTCTGACATGCTAGCGTCCCTAGACTGTAAGAACATCCATGCTATCCTTGTCTCAGAGTCTTGGCTTAAACCATGTCTCCCATCCACATCCTATTCCTTACCGGGGTTTCAACTAATGAGAAATGACCGGGCGCGTGGCGGTGGAGGTGGTGTTGCTATATACCTTCGCCCGCACATTCCTTTTTCAATTGTGGATATGTCAGCACAACCTCCCCCGTCAAACGCGGGCGAGCATCTCTTTTTGGAAGTCACCCTGAACCTTACAAAAATCCTTCTAGGCGTTTATTACAGCCCGTCGTCTCGTATAAATTTCTTCTCTTCCTTTGAAAACATCCTAGAAAACCTGATGCCCGCTTACAGTCATACAATAATTATGGGAGACTTCAATACTTGCCTATTGAAGAACGATTCCCGCACCTCTTCTCTTCAATCAGTACTTCAATCGCTGAATTTGTCTATTCTTCCCTTATGTGCCACACACCATTTTCCTAATTGTAACCCTTCACTCTTAGACCTTGTTATTGTTTCCTCTTCTCAACATGTCAGTAAGCATGGCCAATACCCAGCTGACATGTTTTCCTATCATGATCTCATTTTCCTCTCATACAAAGTTCGACCTCCTAAGTCAAAACCGAAAATTCTCCTGCAGCGCAACTTTAGTGGCATGAATGCAGATGATCTCCGAAAAGATGCCAGCAACATTGACTGGGCACCTCTGGTCAATTCTGACTCAATTAATGAAAAAGTTAACCTGTTTTCAGATAACCTTGTGCGGCTGTATGATGTTCATGCTCCCATACGTGCAGTAAAAATCAAACATCTTCCGGCACCATGGCTAACAGGCGATATTAAAGCGGTTATTAATGAAAAAGCTGCTACTAAAACAAAATTTAAATGTCGTCCCACATCGTCGAATTGGGAGAAACTTTTAGTTGCTCGAAATCGCTGCAATAAGGTGTGTAGAGACGCCCAACGACGCCATATCCATACCTCAGTTGAAAATGGAGACCCAGCTAAAGTCTGGAAATTTCTTAAATCCATAGGAGTTGGGAAATCTCGTCATGAATCGATTCCTAAAGACCTTGATATTGATCTTCTGAATAAGCACTTCTCGTCTTCGTCTCCATGTAATGAGACCATGAAAGAAACTACATTAAACTCTCTTTCAAACCTCCCAGCTCCGGATTATTCCCCATTTATTTTTAGTCAATTCTCCGATTGTGATGTTAAGAAGAGCATAGTTTCAATCACCTCTAATGCAGTTGGCAGTGATTGTGTCAGTCGAAAAATGATACTCCCTGTCCTTGACGAAATCCTTCCTATCCTTTGCTATATCCTAAACTACTCAATTTCCCATGGGGTCTTTCCATCAACTTGGAAAGAGGCCAAAATCACTCCCTTACCCAAAAAGGCAAATCCTACTTCCTTTTCCGAATACCGCCCTATTTCTATCTTGCCTTTCCTCTCCAAAGTCCTTGAACGCCTTGTCCACAATCAGCTTAGCGCTTTTCTATGTAAAAATAGCCTGCTGAATCCTTTCCAATCCGGATTTCGTCCTGTCATAGCACCTCCACGGCCTTAGTGAGGGTTACTGATGACATACGGTTAGGCATGGAACGAGGAAGTTTGACGGTTCTTTGCTTACTCGATTTCAGTAATGCATTCAATACTGTCGATTTTGATATTCTGCTTGGCATACTTCGCTCGCTTAACATATCTCCAACGGCGATTGGCTGGTTTCGCAGTTACCTGTATGGCCGCCGGCAACGTATATACATAGATGAATCTAACTCTTCCTGGTGTTACACAACTGCCGGTGTACCTCAGGGTGGCGTTTTATCTCCCTTACTCTTCGCAATATTTATAAACGCTATTTCCAAAAAACTTCTGTCTTCCTACCACCTTTATGCAGACGATTTACAAATCTACCAACAAGCTGCCCTTGCAGATTTGGCTGAAGCAATTAGAAGAATGAACACGGATTTGGCTACAATTTGTGAGTGGAGTGAGGCAAATGGGCTTCAGGTTAATCCTTCGAAGACCCAGGTCATTGTTGTTGGCAGCTCTAGGATGATTCCAAAAGTAAATTGGTCACAGCTTCCCCAGGTTCAGTTTAACGGTACTACTATCCCAATAAGTGAAAAGGTTAAGAACCTTGGGGTTTGGATCGACAAACATCTGTCTTGGGGTCCGCAGCTCCAGGACGTAAGTCGTAAAATTTTTGCATCTGCCAGGTCTCTTAGACGTTTGCGGAACTTTCTTCCCACTGCCACTAAAATTGCGCTTGCACAGTCCCTTCTGCTTCCTATTCTTGATTATGCTGATGTTAGTTATCTCGATCTCACTGAGGCACAACTCGATAAACTTGAGCGTCTTCAAAACCATTGCATAAGATTTATATTTGGCTTGCGCAAATATGATCACATCTCTGAATTTCGCACAAAGCTCAAGTGGCTTCCCATTCGTCTTCGCCGGGATTCTCATATTTTATTTCTGCTCTACAGTATTCTGTTCAATCCTACAAACCCCTCTTACCTTAAAGAACGTTTTAAGTTCCTTCATGACACACATAATAGATATCTGAGGTCATCGGAAAGCTTGAGATTAGAGATGCCGATGCATTCCACCAGCTTCTACGACAAATCTTTTACGGTTCAAGCGGTGCGGCTATGGAATGCATTGCCCGAGTCAGTAAGACGTGCTCAATCTTTGTCCAGTTTTAAAACAATGGTCAAACATCACTACCTTTCTCTATGATCGTTTTTACTTGGGTTCTATGCTTTTTGATTCATAATTTTAATTGTATTTATTTATCTATCATGTATTTATTCATTTAAGTCGTACACCTAAGACTACCTACAGTACTGTATTTCCTTTCTCTTTAAAATCCATCCAAAGATCGTCTTGAAAAGATCGCTCTTAGCGATAAGGCCGCCCATTGTGTCACCCTATGTAATGTTTACTTAATTTATTTTTTCTGTAACTTATATGGTGTACATAATAAAGAGTATTCTATTCTATTCTATTCTAGTTAATTAGTGCATTTGATGCTATGTTGCGTATCTTTCTTTTACTGAACATACAACTTTAAAAAAATAGTCCCAGTCCATGTTTGGCTAACAGAAATTCTTGTGTGTACCAAAAGATTTTGGTTCACACAATTACATAATTATGATATTAGATACATAGAGATGGTACTAGAAATAGGGACCAGTTAGTTCAACCAGGCTTCAGACTGGCTAAAGTAGCCTCATCTTTCATGGGGTACGGTTTAAAATGTTATAATAAGATACCTCCCCATATATTAGAACTAAATGAGACGAAATTCAAGTCTTGTATTAAACGCACACTATGCAGGCAAGCATATTATAAGTTGGGGGATTATATTGAAGATAAAAATGCTTGGCTGAATGCTGGTCCTGCTCCACAGCCACTAGGGAGCACAAACTAATCTGTAAATATTTCGGAAACATTGTTGGACCGGCTGAAGATCTGAAGATTGTAAGAAAAATTTGCATTGTTTAGAATCAACTTACTTAGCATTGTATAATTTCAGCCATTAACAGCACATGTGTGGGTACTGTGTACCTTTAACTTAAACTTTAATTATCAGTTTTAGGTATGATTTTGACTTGAATGTGCCCTGGTGGTTGGGAGTGTCATGCTCACTCAAAAGTCTAGCTGATGGTGGCGTATGCGTTTGATCATTTGGCTCCCTTCAAAATGGTTGAGCCGAATGGTGCTGGCGTATGCGTCATGTTCGTGAACGGGCGCCGTCAGTCGGGACTGGTCATTTCTCAGCTGCCATGGTTGATTTTAATTATTTATTTGAATTGTTCCTCTTTTATTCCGGACGCTTTTATCCTGCTCGTCTTTACATCGTTCTCTCATGTATGTATAATTTCAACCCGATGTAAATAAATCTTTGTAAAAAATTATTATTTTTAAAAGAGTGTCCGTGGAGTTTCTTGCACGTTCTTCTCCATAGAGATCTACGCTTTGGAACGTGCAAATAGCTTCAACTTTTTGGACCGACCGACCTTGACAATTCAAAAGTGCCTGTAAATGGTTTAATTGAAATAAATGCTTGAATTTTGAATTTTAAATTTTGAATTTTTGAATTTTTGTTCGGAAGATTTAGAGCAAACGTACTATAACAGAAGTGAAGACAAATAAACACAATTTTTTTTCTTGCTTTCACGTGAGGGTTTCTCAAAGATTCCGTATTTTCGTTCATCCGTACTAATCCTTAAAAAGTGATCCTCATCAACACTAGAGTCCAAAATCTTGCTCGACCATGTAGACTCCGTCCATCACATGAGAGCTTTGTTCAGACATAACTGAAAAGCAAATTTTGAATGTAAAAGCAATGTTTTTTGTTTTGAATAAAACATGAGTAAAAATCTTTTTTAAAACAATATTTAATGAACTGAAAAGTACTAAATAAAACTTATGAACCTTTAGTCAAAATGATATTCTATCAGATATAACGTTTTTCTAAAAGTCAAGAATAAAATTATGGAATTGACATATTTCGACAATCAGGTACAGCTCCCATAGAATATCACTTTATACCAGTCGCGACGCAAGGTCTTTGTTTTATGCGTACGCGCATATCTCGATTTTTCCCGTTCCCGTAGGAACTTATGTAGAAAACCCTCTCGTTGTACTCCCCAACACTCTCCAAGTAACATACATGATAAAATTCAGCTTTCTACGACCAGTAGTTTCGGCTGTACGTTGTCTGTCATTAATTTACTCAGTCACTAACGCAAGAATTTTGTATATATTGATGATGATTGATTTATTGATTTGCACACAAGGGTACACATTCTTCACAGAGGGGCCCGAAAGGGCCGACGCCTGCCGGAGTCGCGGGACTATTCGAAAGAATATATTCCAGAGCGGGAGAAGTCATTGGATGATTTCCCATCCCTAAAAAAAAATGGGCACACTTTCATCCAGATTTGTCTCAAGACACAGTGCGAATTAACGATGCTTTAGGCTTGAATCACACGACCCACGACCACACCATCGTGACAAAAGGTGTTCAAGCTACTTAGAAGCAAGAAGCCGCAGCGACACTATCCACACAACCACTTTTGTGAATAGTGTCGTTGCGGCTTATTGTAGTACCAACAATTTTTTTCAAAATGTGGATATGTTTGCGATGTGGCCGCCCGCTACTTCGGAGTGACACTGGTGGTTGCGACGTGGCTGTGATGTGGTCGGTATCACACACTCGGTCGATAATGACGGCAAAATATGGTCCGTGTAAATTTAACTATTATGTTTTATACAAATAAGCGCCCGCCCACGTGTTGTGAAACAAGCCTTAGGCTGCGTTTCCACCAGAGACGTGCGAGGTTGCGTAGCGAGGGATGTGTTTGTTAAGAACCAATAGAATCGCTTGCGCTGAGCGAGGCTAGGTAAAATAAGCGATTCTATTGCTTCTTAACAAACACATCCCTCACTACGCATCCTTGCACATATCTGGTGGAAACGCAGCCTAAGGCTCCGTAACTTCTTTCAGAAGTTCGTGGTCAGGTGATGTAAGGGGCATTTTTTGCAGTTCGATCACAGAGTTTTCGCCACCAACTGCCTGAAAGTGGTTTGTTTGAGAATTTTTGTCATTTTTGCGGACTCACTTGTGGAACTCCCTGTGGTACTCGTTTTTTTTACCCTACGGTATTTTTTAACCTACCAAAATAGGAGTGGTTTTTATGTATGTGTATTCCGAATACTCCGAAGTTTCTCATCCGATTTCTGTGATTATTTTTTAGTTCGATGCTTCATACTTGCCATTTGGTTTAATTCAGTCTGACTCAGTAGTTTTTATTTTATGAGCATTTTTGCTTATTTCAATTTATTATTAGACAAAATCGTCGTTCTAGTATCACCCGTTAAAAGTGAAAAATATAAAAGTAGTGTTGAAAAAAAAAAACTAAAAAACGACCTCTGAAATTAAGGTTATTTCATAATTTGCAATACGTTTTGTTTGGAAATCAGTTTTTTTTTGTTTTTTTTTTTTTATTACCTTTTGAAGTTTAACATCAAAAACACACTTACTCAATTCACTTGATCGGGGCTGGAGATTCACACAATCTCCCATATGTATGGCTTGCCACACTGTTGAGAAAAAACTGGTTTGAAACCATTTTGAAAACCAAACATCGCATTTAGTTTTTTTTTTTGTTTTTACTTGAGATGAGTTTGTTCTTGACTCTAGTCTAGGTCATGGGTAACAGAGAAAAAGTCGGTGATAGAATGAGCTTACCCAGAAGCGAGAAGAAATGAGTTTTAAGTTAATTTATACCCGACAGACAGACCCAAGTGATCCGATAAGGCTGTCTGTGCATTGACGCGGAACGAGGCAGAGGAGCGGAGAAACGGAGTCATTTTTTTTTTTTACTTCATGTTGTTTGCTCTTAGACTCCTAGACAAAGTCTACGATGGAGCGAGCTTACCAAGAAGTAGCCTGTTCACTCTAACTTTGAAAAGATTAGGGTTTCAAGCATTCGGAAACACAGACGCGGGCAAAGAGTTTCACTACGTTGCTGTGCGCATTATGAAAGACGCTTGGAAGCGCTTAGTGCGAGTTGGTGGAATAGCAACAAGGTAGGGATGGCAAGTTGCAGTGCGTCTGGATGACCGATGGTAGAAGGGGGCTGGTGGGATGAGGTCGTGGAGTTCCTGGGCACACTCTTCGAAGTACAATCTGTAGAAGACCGACAAGTAGGCAACCTTGCGGCGATGAGCCAAGCTGTGTAGCTTGGCATCCAGTAATTTGACCAATGGAATTGTATAAAATCTCAGTGACCGACGCGGAGCTGAGATTTTATGCAATTACATTGGTTGTTATTTCTAGGCTCTTCTCGCCTCCGCTCCAGTGGACAGTCAACCTAAGAGTTCCGTTTCTTACGGATATTCGGGATCCTAACAAGCACAATTTTTTTCTCTCTTTTTCTATATACAATCAGCACAGATATATATAGACCTAGATAACGCAAGTATCACGATCTGTATGAAAACCAAGCGTGCCATTTTTTGGCTATCTACTATAAGACGTCACAAGTACTATTTAGTGATGGGAAAATCAAATCGATTCAATGACGCCGCCCGCCTTGCCCCAACCCCCGCCTTGCACCAGCGCTCACCCAGCCGACGTCCAACTAGCGCTATACACCGATGCGCTATACACTGAGCGCGAAAGTGGCCACTTACGATTTTTGTACGTAGCTCACGTACAAAAATCGGTACCTACGCGAAGTAGTTGCTCTTGCGTTATCTAGGTCTATCTATATCTGTGACAATCAGCCATTCAGCTTTAATTAAATTTGTCTGACATCATCAAAGCAGTTTTGGGATTTAGCACATCCATTGATGTGTACTATCCTTAACAAGAATAGCTTCAGATTGAAGCAAGTCTTGTCCCTCTTAATCGGAATATAATATGATCAGAGTTCATGAGCGCTTTCGCCAATTGTTTTCTGTGGGTTTTGTGACAATAAAATAATAAGTTTCGAGGTGTAATTGATTACGAAGATTGGAATATAAGGGTAGGTTACGTACCTTCATATCTATTCATACAATTCGTATAATCCATCATGCAATAGTTCTTGAATGTAAAATAGCGGTAAAACGCTGATCTGGCGCATACTTTTCCAGTTCTATTAAAATAAAAATAAAAATCATAATGGAGGGTTATTTATGACTTTGACCAGTATGTAAATGTCATCAAATATCGCGTAAAATTGTAAACTTTTTTCTTAAAACGACACATATACATTGGAAACTCCTACTCATTCGGGGCAACGTTTTTTGAAAAATAAAAAAGAAAGAAAAGTATTAAATTTGGGAAGGATTTGTTGTTTTCATAATTTATTATATGTTCACAAATATGGCAAAATTATAATCTAATAAAGATTTATATCATTTTTACGGAGTTTGCCATTTTCCGGTGACATATAAACATGTAACATAATAAACGCAACACCTCTTAAAGGTTTATTGTACTCATCTGTATTTTTTTTTTATGCGAAACGGGGAAACTCTTGGCCCAAATCTCTCTCTCAATGTATGAACAATTTTTACTAAGGTAGCAAATCCGAAATCGCGAAAAAAAAAATCAGGTGTTCAGTACATTTTGTCGAGTTATGCGCACATAAATGTTTTGGGCAGTTGATTTTTTTCGCCAATTCAGTATTGGTCTCATAGAAGTTGTGTCACACATTGAAAGACTAGTTCGGGAAAATTCTATCCTGTTTTCCAAACAAAAAATGTACATCATAATGATACACATTTCCTACAACATTTTCTTTCAACCTATTTTGTCCCACTACTGAGCAAAGGTCTCCGCCAAGGCCTTCCACTCTTCCCGGTGTACTGCTTAGAAAAAAAAACAATTGAATTGAAAAACTCTTTTTGAAATCGGTTAAACGACGTTTTACAAATGAAGAAACATTGGATTATGTTACTTACTGGTAGGCTCTCAAACACGTGAGGGCCAGATAGTCACATTGATCGACAGCAGATTCGAACCACATTGTCGTACGCTTGCGAGACGTGGATTTTTTTTGTACTGTTGAAAATCTGTTGGCAAATAGGTAGAATATGTTTAGTTATTATGTAATCATCATCAATGTAATATATAAAAATATCGTATCACGGTATTTGTTACCGATCTCCTCCTAACCGGCTTGACCAATTTTATGAAATTTGTTGTGTATCCTTGATAGGTTTGAGAATAGGTTTTTTTTTATATTTGGCAAAACGTTTTCCCGGTCAGCTAGTATCTTCTAATCCAATCTAATTTATAAAAATCTCATGTCACGGTATTTGTTTATGAACTCTTCCGAAACAGCTTGACCGATTTTTTTTTGTGGATACTCAGTAGGTCTGAAAATAGGTCGTAGCTAAAGTAATTACTTTTTTTTTATTTTATGCAAAACGGGGAAACTCTTGGCCCAAATCTCACCTGATGGAATGTGATGATCAGGCCAAAGATGGAAGCGAGTTTCACCCGGAATGCTCTTACACAGGGGAACTGGCTATCATACCTCTAACTGCCGGAACACAACAATGCTGCTAACATAGTTGTTATGGCGACAGACTTAGATATGATGGTGGTAGCTTGCCAGGCGGACTTAGAACAAGTACTACCACCAACCAAACCGAGTAAAAAATTTGCCTCCGCTGGGAATCAAACCCGGGACCTCTAGATCTGAATCAGGTGGTATAACCACTAGACCACGGAGGCGGTTAGTGTCACCTGTTTAGCACCACCCGGGGACCACGTGTAGGGATTCGCTGAAGGGTATTCTCCTACGGACGCGGGTGACTCGGCCCCCACTAACTATTTGGCAAAACAACGTTTACCGAGTCAGCTAGCATCTTCTAATTTATACAAATCTTGTGTCATGGTTTTTGTTACGTTTACGTCTTCACGACTGAACAGCAGTGCGATTCTGTTAACATGTCAAAGTGAAAACTTAGGCGAAGTGAATTACAAGTGAGCTGTCAAACCATACAAACAGTTGGAATGACTGTACTGTCATTCATACTTGAGGGGCGCTCGAGAACACCACGCGCCGCTAACTCGGGTCCGGATGAATGGGGGCGACGAACATCCCCAAGCCTGCCGCCCCTGGACCCAGTTAGGGGGGCCAGGAAAGGGCAGCGTATGCACTCTTCCGACGCCCGGTACGCTTACTGCAGGCCGGTAGAGCGGTCGAGATCTCCCTCTGCCTTTCCGCAGCCTCTTTCTGCGCGATAACTGTTTCGCAGAAGGAGACCACCGCGTCCCAGGACTCCTTGCCGTTGACCATAGCACGGACTACGGCCGGCAGCGAGAGATCACTGCCTACCTCAGAGATGAGGGCTCGGGGCAGCACACTCTGCCAGCGTATTAGCGCATATTTCCTGTTGTGGCAATAAATGCGATTTTATTTTCTTTCTTTCATTCTTTTGTAGGATGGTGAAAACTAAGTGTAGCACATACCTCTTCAAAGCTGCACCCTGTCCTTGATCATCTGCAGGTTTGCCGGTCATGTCTCCAACACTTAGCGCTTCATCCTGACGACGACCCGGACGGATCTTTACGGGAGAGCGCAGTTGAGCAACATCAGTCCATCTTTGGGTAGCTCGCGATACGCGTTCTTCGTTAACACATTCATTAAATAAAGCTAAAAAAAGATAACTTTCGTAGTTTCATTTGTTTCTTATCATCACTAGGAATTTCTCCTGTATATAAACACACAAACTCGCATACACAAACAGCCCGACATGGAACAACTACCTGTAGGCCATACAAATGTTTGTTCCTTGCGGGAATCGAACCCACAATACGCAGTGCAGCAATCACTCAACCTCTGCGCCAACCTTGTCGTCGAATTGTTCAACTTCCGAAACTTCAGAGGTCAAATAGTTCGTTTTTCAAAAGACGTAATTCGCCATTTTGTGGTCGCGGCAATCTTGGATTTGAATTTTGCCAGTGTTTCATGTTCTACTAGTCAAGCCCTTTCATTTGATACCATATTGAGGAAGTTGTGGAAAAAATATGTGATCCGACATTTGGTGGCGGCGGCAATCTTCTACCTTTTTTCATCAAACATAGCTAAGAACACTCGACTAATTAACCTTTCATATAAAATAATAAAAAATCAAAATCGGTTCTTCCGTTCGGGAGCTACGTGCCACAGACAGACACACACAGACACGTCAAACTTATAACATCCCGTCGGTTTTTCGTCTGGGGTTAACAAAAATATATACCACGATATCAAAATCCTTCGTGCGATTTGAGCGTTCTCAACTGCCCCAGAACAATCATCGCACTGTTGTCTACCAGACGCGCCACCTTCTGGTCGAGTTATTCCGGTCGGAGACCCCGTACTTGATCCCTTGGAAAATCAGTTTTATTTTATAATATTTTCTATTCCGGTCTGATTTTCGGTCGGATACCCTAGTAGTCTATTTACAGATTGTTGCATGAACGTGTATTTTCTGTAATACACATTTTCGTAATGGAAATATAGATTTTTACAAGAGCAACTGCGATTGCTATTATTATTATTGATTTTGCCTGTAGGTACCTACTTGTCGAAAACAGTAGGGGATCAGATTGGAATGACAAATGAATATGCTAAACAAAATGAATTTAAACATAATAATAAACAGCAGATGGTAAGATCAGGAGACCAGACCAAAATAATTCGTCTGGTCGAAGGAACCTCACTATTTATGGCGGGGCATAGGTTGGTTTGTCTATACAACCCTTTGGGGTCACGTGAAGAGTTAAATGTCTGGACAGATCTTTAAATAGTGCATGAGCATTGGATCCTACAGTCTAAGATTTTCAACCGCAGGCCGCCGGTTGATTTTGCCGGAGTCGCGGGACTATTCGAAAGAGATACCGTGGCTCCGGAACACAAAGGGCAGTGAAGGAACATGGATGGGTTTTAGTCAGTAGAAGTCTGACACGGGAGTGTCCGCTACACCCAGAGCGGGTGGAGTCATTGGATGATTTTCCATCCCTAAAAAAAAGGCCGCCGGTTGATTTAAGGACATAAGAGCATCGACACGAATAGCGTCCCACACTAAAGGCCTCTTGTCGCATGCCAGCTCATTGGGTTGATCGGCGCCAGGGAAACGTGCAATGAAGTACATCGATTTTTCCATAATATCCTTTCATAGATACTTGAACGATAAATCCTGAACCGTTTTTCATTACTAGAAAACGTGAAGGATTACTTTAAAAGCACGGGTACAAGCGTCGGTGACAAAAGCACGTCAGAAGATTTCCTTGATTTCGCATGCCACGCAGTGCAACTCGTACTTCCATTGCATGAAAGGCTGTGGTGCAGAAAACCTCGCCACAGTGATAGCGAACCTAAGTACTGTGATATTTTTGTATCCAAAACAAAATAAATTATTATCATAACTTACAAAGAAAAACAGCTGCTTGGAGAAATAAGTACAATTTGTCGTTCTCATTTCTAAAATATTTATTTGTTCTAATGTACCCAGTTTTTAAAACCTTGTTATCAAACGCTGGATTGTGCGAAGTTCGTTTGGATTTGTAAACAATATTGGAAGACATTCTTCATGATGTAGGTAAAGCAAAGAATAGTTAAAACTGGGAAATTAAATGTTTCTAGCTCTTTAATACATACCTATAATTTTATTGTTATAATGTTGATTGAAATAACGTCTTATCGCTCTTGGACTTTGCTTGTCAATCGGGGTTTCCTTTTTCCAACAAACATTTAAACACCAACATCCAAATGTTTGTGTTTATCTATCCGCAAGAGAGCCAAGGTTACTGACATATCCCGAAGGATCGCATAACTGACGTGACAGCGGACACACCTTGCTTGTAGAACAGATGGTCGATGGGGCTGAAAATTTCGGAGTGGGGATAATGTACTGGAAGACGCAACGTTGGAAAGCCTCCCACAAGGTGGACCGATGAGGACGACGACCTCATAAGGATCGCGGGTAGCCGATGGATGCGAGACGCACAGGATGGTGTGGCGACACTTGGGGGAGGCCTATTTCCAGCAGTGGACGTCTTTCGGCGGATATGATGATGGTGATGATGTCTTAATGGATTTCAATGAAATAAGGAAGATGGATTTTCGACGGCCTTTATTAGGACACTAGCTGGTGCCCGCGACTTCGTCCGCGTGTATATCGGAGAATAAATATATTATGTCGGTAGAAAAGATCCACCCACGAGCCCCCGGTCCATTTATGTTAAATATCTTTAGTGTTCCATGACGTTCTGTTTTATTATTTGTGTGTTCTATCTACACATTTAATAAAAGAATAAAACATATTTTATTGTTTTATTAAATGTTAATCCTGAAAATGCGTTGTTGTGGGACAATTTTTACTTGAACAAAGCAATCAATTTAAATCAAATATACTAATAGATTCACAAGTACCAAGAGAGCAGAAACATGTTGAAGTTATTTCGGGGCTGAAATTGTAAGCAGTTAGGATTCAAAAGAAACAAGAGAACAGGAACACGGTGAAGTTTTTTCCGGGCTGTAATTATGAGCGCTAAAGATTTACAATTACCAGGAGATCAGAAACATATCGCAATATTTTTGGGCCTGGAATTGTGACAGAATATTAATCCTAAATTCAAAATTGCCGAGGGAGACCAGAAACATGTCAAGGTATTGCCGAGGCTGGAATTATGAGCGCTACAGATTTACAAGTAGAAACCAGAAGAACAGAAACATGTAAATATATATTTCGACAGGAATCGTGAGCGCTAAAAATTCACAAGTACTACAAACATGTCGAAGTCATTTCGGGGCTGAAATCTTACTTTCAGCCGCAACGCAAAGACTCACTCTATCTGGATACCAGAATCATAAAGATGCAATTACAAGAATGAGAATATCTAAGTATATATATACATATAGTAAAATAGTAAATCGTTGGGTGTATGTTTTCAATTGGCGAGAAAAGTACTGAACTGATTTTGTTCAAATTTTGCATAAATAATCCTGATAAGTACGGTCAACATATAGGCAATATATTATCACGCTATGTGCACCAACAAATATTAATTTTGTATTTATTTTCTCTTTAAAAATGTATTTTTACACCATTTTTTTTGCGTACTTAATTCTTAATTCTTTATTGTACACCAAAACAACTTTTATGATACAGTCATAATAAAGTACATGTACAATTGCGAATAACTTTGCAAAGGCACTCGGCTGAAAATCACATATATCCAACAAACTGTTTTCTGTTGAATATCAAAACTGTTCTATTTCCAGTGAGCCTGTGAAACATCATGAACAACCCAGAAATTATCCGTTACGGGCTAACACTCCAGTGAATGACTTTTTTAATTTAATGGGAAATCATCAAAATAATGACTTCTCCAGCTCCAGTTGAAGCAGGAGGGAGTGTCAGACTCTTACTGACCCATCCGTGTTCCTCCTAATGCCCTTTGCGTTCCAGGGCCGCGGTGACTATTTCGAACAAATTTAGCAACCCTGGCAGGCACTGGCACTAGCGGGCCCCGTCTTCTATGCTAATAGCTCTTTGAGGCGCACGTGGAACAGAGCGCGCTGTTGGCCTGGGCCAGGGTCTTGATCGGACTGCGAGTCCCTCAACGCTCGCCGTCCGTAGGCCCGCGCCTTCGGTGGCCAGAAATCGCTCTGCAACTCCCGAAGCCCTTGGCGTCTTCTTCTGTTGTGGCGGCCTGGGCATGAGGTTTCCCTCCCTATGTATGGCAAAAATGGCTATATCAAAATTATACCCGTGACTACATATCGACTTATCCTTATCGACATCCTGAAAGTAAGGCAGAGGCTTCCCGACGTGAACAAATTCTCGGAACGGTTAGGTCACTCCGAGAAACCTGTAAAGCACTCAGGAGGCTTCTGTGCATTTGGATGGAGCTAGGCTGACTAACTTAGCCAGGACACCTACGCACAACGGACATAATGGGAGTCGAACATGGTGCGGATAACGGAGTCTCTACTCTATTCTCTCAGTTCCAGGGGTAGACTTAACTGTTCCGGTTGGTTTTCCCATGGCCAAACATTATGTACCAAATTTAGCAATAGCTATATTTTCTTTAACATAAAAATGTAAAGAGAAGCGGCAACATCAAAACGTTTCTCATTACGAAACATTACTTGGGCTGGTCGGCATTTTGAATAGAAGAGGTGAAACAGCCAGTGCCTTGCATAACACTCTACCAAGTTCCAAATTCTAAGAGGAGTCAAGAGATATTGACTGTTCGTATATAATTATCTTATCATGTAGATCTTACCAAGCGATAACATTTTACTTTCCGACTTTTACGCGAACGAAGTCGCAGGCAACAGCTAGTGAGGCAATAAAGTTGCGTGCCAGTTCTAAAGTCTACGCAGACGAAGCCGCGGGAAGAGGCTAGTAAAAATAAACATAACAACATACACAACACAGTACAACAACAATAAACATTTATTTCAGAATATTTTTCATAAAATTTGTTAGTTATTTGTTTGTTATTTGTTAGTTATTTAGAAACGTCTACTTTGTCTGTATTTTTTGGCAAAAACTGATTAGATTTTTAACGCCGCCTCAAAATTATGTGAAAAGTGAAATTAAACTATCTATTTTTATACCATACATTGCACCATGACAGCCGTCTCCAGGATCCCACCGTGTGTTACTTTCTCCTGATGTCCTGGTGTATCATCTACCTCTCACACTTTATTATTTACTAGCTTCTGCCAGCGGCTTCGCCCGCGTGATCCCTAGGGAACATATTCCCGGGATGAAAAGTAGCTTATGTGCTATTCCAGACTATAATCTATCTTTGTTTTAAATTTCATTAAGATCCGTTAAGCCGTTCTGGCGTGATTGAGTAACAAACAACCAAACTTTCACATTTATAATATTACTCGCTTGGTGTAAAGCGAAATTTTAACCATCTTCCCCTCGCGACATTATAATTATTAAAGGATATTGCAAACTGTCGTAAGCCGTTTTCCGAAGCTACTCGCTAGCCTCTAGGCGCCAAGCTAGCCGCCTGCCTGTGCGTTCGCGACCTTATACAAAAATAATCCTTAAAGCATGATTCAGTATTCACGCGGGATGGCTTATTATTAGCGTATTTCATGTATAACTTTGGTGTTTCTATACCGATTTCTATGATTCTTTTTTTATGGAATAGTTAATAATGTTCACTTTTATTCATGTTAATTAGGGACGACTGAGAGTTTTATAAACGTAAGAGTAGACAAATACAATCAGAAAGCTTCGAACTGCTAAGCTATCGGGAGTTACACGTGTTATTGTTCATCAATCATAAAAGATAGACATACGCTGTCGTGGGATATTTTTTATATAATTTTAAGGAGAACATTTCCGTCATACATTATTTCTGTGTAGCTTTCACCATTAAGGTTGCACACGCGACGGAAGCTTAAAAAATGGAGTAACTTCTCCCGTTTTCCCAACATTTCCCTTCACTGCTCTGCTCCTATTGATTGTAGCGTGATGGAAAGTATACTATAACCTGCTCAGGAGTATGAATAATAATTGTACCAAGTTTCATTAAAATCCGTCGAGTAGTTTTTGTTTCTATAACGGTTATACAGACAGACAGACAGACAGACAGACAGACAGACAGACCGACAGACAGACAGACAGACAAAAATTGCACTGATTGCATTTTTGGCATCAGTATCGATCCCTAATCACCCCCTGATAGTTATTTTGGAAATATATTTCATGTACAGAATTGACCTCTCTACAGATTTATTATAAGTATAGATAGATTATATAATAAATTATATTAACTAGCCATTCGGCCCGGCTTCGTACACCGTAAACATAAAACTATGCAATTTTGTTTTTAATATGATAACTTGATTCACTAATTCTCGTTAATGCTCGGTGACATAGATAATATAAGCGAAAAACCATATCAAAAAACATTCAGAGATGACATTAACCGAGTTAAACAAGCAGACAAAAACTCGATGATGCTTCTTTTTTATGCTATGTTAAGATTAAGATTGGATATACTGTGACTTTGCAAATCTTCTGCCGTTAAATTTATCTTCAATAAGGTAGTAATTATCCAGAAAACCGTCATCATGATACACGTAATCTGAAAAATAACAGTTGCTATTAATGTCTTGAGCAATCACGTGACCCCGGGGTCCCAGTCCTTTGGTTGGTTTACGGATGAGGGACCGAAGCCAACTTGCAGAGGCCCCGTTAGACATTTCCAATGGAATGGGGCACCGGCCGACGATTATACCTTTATGCACTATGAAAGTATACCAGTTAATGTTTAAAAAACAACAGTTGCTATTAATGTCTTGAACAATCTCGTGACCAGGACCCCGGGTCCCGCTTCTTTGGTTGGTTTAGGCACGAGGGACCGAAGCCAACTTGCAAATGCCCTGTTAGACATTTCCAATATAATGGGTCACCAGCCGACGATTATTCCTATATGCACTATGAAAGTATGTTCTTATTACGGCTCGGGCAAAGTGTAATTGGTTTTTCAATAATCTCGAAATTCTCAGAAACAGCCCGGTGTTTGGTTAATGGCAATAGCTAAATTAAAAAATTAAATTAAATTATAAATTATTTATTGTCTCATTAGGTTCACAACAGCTCCGCTCATAGTAAGTGTTACTTAAGAGCGTTTACGCTGTAGGTTCGGCATGTCATAAACACTTCCAAGTCCTTATTGTTCGAAATTAATTAAAATATATTTATGACGCTTAAGAGCCCCGCATTCCGTCCACTAGTGCCGCCAATTGTTTTTTTATTAATCGTGGTAAATAAGACACGTAGATAAAAAAACGCTCTGCAGTGTTTTAAAGAAATGTATTTATTATTTTTTGAGAGTTATGTTTTGTACTTTAGAACATAAATAGTTGCCAAAGTCGATATTTTTGGTAAAAGTGGCCACTTTTAGCAATAATTGCCGTTTTGGCTATTTAGCCATGAGTTATGTATTAAAAATAGCTCTCAAAAAATAATAGAAACATTTCTTCAGAACACTGCAGAGCGGTTTTTACCTACGTGTCTTAAATTTACCACAATTAATAAAAAACGATTGGCGGCGCTAGTGGACAGAATACACACCCTTAAGCAGTAGGTATACATTGGTCTACAAACTTAGGGCGGATATCATCAATCTGAAACTGAACGCGATCAGCATAGTAACCAAGTTTACGAGCTGTCAGTGTAATTATTTTCGATGGAATATTGACACTGACAACTCTTGAACGCAGTTTGATCGCGATCAGTTTCATTGGTGAAATACGGCCTTACGATTCAATTTCACGTGAGTGTCCAATCCACGGACATACAAGTCCGTAAAGGCGCAAAAGTATCTTAAATTTTCCAAGAGCTAGTACAAAAAAAATCACTTACGAACAAAATCTGAAACAATGGGAACGTTGAAACATCCACCCATGTGAACAACTTGCCACACTGTAAATTAATAAATAAAAAATATAACTCTTTACACAGAGAGCTCGTAGCTGATTATGTGACCATCCCAACATCCCGAGACGAAGTTGTTCGCCAGCTGTCATTTGTAGATCCAGCAAAAATGACACCAGTCCTACCAAGGAGTGTTATGTCACCCAGTTAGTTAGTTACAGTTCGACCGGGACCGCTGTACCGCGCTGCGGGTCGAAAAATGCCACTTTAGTAGAATCATAATATTAACCTTACAGCAATCTGTCAAATTTCATTTTCATCTCATCGCTAAAGCAATAGCTTCAAGGTTGAATGGGAACATTAGACAGTTTCGGGTAGCTTGGTGTGCTGGCAAATTCTATTGAAGTGGCCTTTTTAGGCCGCTATCCCACTGGCGTTATACGAACGTTGGCGTTTCTCCAACGTTCAAGTATGTAGTGGCATACGTTAACTTTACGTCAACGTGACGTTAGCCTTGCGTTTTTGCCAACAGGTACAATCACGCCACCTCGCTCTTTCGGGACGGCGTGATTGTACCTGTTGCCAAAAACCGCAACGTCAACGTCGCATCTGGGCAGCGTTGACGCTGCATATACGTTGGAGAAACGCCAACACTCGTAAAACGGCAGTAGGATAGCGGCCTTCCAGGCGATCGCTCAGTCAGTCCGCCGTCAACACTCATGGCGGCAGGTAGTGTTTTATTTAACCGGACTGTCGTTTTCAGACAGAAATGGGTTATCTTGTGATATCAAGACCGTCATACCGACGTACCACTCGTATTTGAATGACAGAGCAACTTCAGTTAATTTTGTAAATTTAGGTTTTATATTCAGCATCTATGATGAACGTTACTTATTTCATTTACCATTATAATCAATCGTAAATGAAAATAATACACGTACAGCTAAAATACTGGTCGTTGAAAAACGAGGCAAGTAGGTTCCTTGGGGATTAAGAGAGGATTTCCCTAAATCCCTACGGGAGCGTGAAAAAACGGGATATGCGCGTACCAATTCACGGGGAAATGTTAGTAGTATGGTATTTCCTAAATATATGAAGCTATATCTCTTTGTTATAAAATGTTGTAAACTGAAATCGAAAGATTTGTCCGACAGTATGGAACTCATGTGTACCCATGCTATTTTATGAGCGCCTGTCCATTTGCGCGGAGCGAGGCAGTGGGGCGGGGAAACGGAGAAATACTAACCAATCATGTCAGTCAAAATGGCAGTGACTCACGTGTTGCGGAGATTTAATGCAATGCCATTGGTTAACTTTCTCCGTTTCTACGCTCCGCTGCCTCACTTCGCTGTAATGAACAGGCAGCCTAAGGCGCGGCACAGCAGTCCCGGTCGAAAAATAGTAGGGTTGTGGAGGTGAGATAGTCAGTCGCACTTCTCAGTAAGACGAGCGGAATGAAACGGAACGGAAGTTAGCCTCAGTGCAGTATTCATTGATCGACTCATGGAGCTTTTTTTCTCGGCATTATATTTTAAATACGGCTTAAGAGTCCTATTACATTTTTTACGGAAATTCATGATTTTTGACGCTGTAATTTTCAGCAGCAGTAAGATATTTTAATATAGTAGATAGTGCCAGTCTCTTTCTTGTAAGTTAGAGTTACACATTTTCATTTTTCTTTTCGTGTAATTTACTATAAATATTTTACGAACGCAGTTTGCAAGAAAACATGTCTGCGATGGAACTTTGACGGTCAAATTCACATTGTTATTATCAATTCTTTTAAAAGCTGAAATTACTAATAGGTAAGTTGAATGTTTTACTTGTTTATTGGAGTTCTAGAATTTAAAGTCCTTGAGTTTTCACGGAAAAAAAACGTAAAGAAAGCTTAATTTAAGCCAGAAATGTCTTGATTCAGCGTCCATTACATTCCAAATAAAAACAATTTTATCAAATAAATTAATATAATATAAAATTTCAATCTACAATGAATACGATTCATTAGTTTTCGTTTGTCAATATAATAAAACAAAATTACAATAAATAAAATTAAAGTACTATATATTCTGCGTCAATTCAGCGCGCGCGCTCCTCAGTCTCGCGCGAGCGCCAAATAAACTATAATCCTATTCAGACTAGTAAGTATCAAAATTTTTTCGCGGACTATAGATGTACCCCCAACGCAGACCAACGTAGCTTCGTCTATTGCAAACGAGCATTTACGATTCGTAATAGGACTCTTAAAACGTAATTATGAAGAAACAACATCCAAACATACTTTCGTAGTTCTCCCTGCAGTTGACGAACTCCATTAGGCAATAGTTATCAAAGGTTTGATAGGTGTAATAAACAGTTCTAGCGCATAATTTGCCTGTCCTAAAACAAAAAGAAAGTATTTTATCGTAAGTGGAGGTCAGTCCTAAAGGCTGCAGAGTTGCGGAATATGTTCGAAAGAGTCACTGCAGACCTGAAACGCAAATGGCATTTGAAGGGACAACTCCCTCCCGCTCCATAAGTCATTTCATGATATCCAAAATATAAAAATGTCCTAACGGGATCAACACGTGCACACATTTCTTTGGGTATAGACTGGGCACCAAAACACCAATTCAGTTGTAGTTTGGTACACATAATGAACTTCTGTGATCCAAACACAACACGGCTGCGTAATGTTTAAAAATAAAGTTTCAGATATAAAGGGGGGAAGAAGGGGGGGGGTAAATGTTCATTTTTCATCTAATATCTTGTATAGTTTGTATTCCAAAAGTTTACATTTTGGAATACAAACTAGAAACTACTAGTGCGTTTGGTCACGATTTTGATCTTCATACATTCTTTCCCGATTTGTCACCTTTTTTAAACTAGTTTTTCATGTGGTACAGTCAGCTCCTTTTTATCACCCGACTTTTCCAGAGATGGGTATAATATTTTTCTAGTGGATGTAAAGACCTTAAATCACTTGCGTCACATGGGCCGCCCTGTTCTAAAGGTATGGAAATATTAGCTAATTGCCAAAAGGTGTGTAGGTAGGTACTGGTTTTGAAAACTAGGTGTACGTAGACTTGTTTTTTTTTTCTTGATTAATTTTATTTCAGCTCACATCAGAAAAAAACTATTGATGAAAAAGTCCATTCTTTGAAAAGATAGATATTGTTAGAGGTCTTTCAAGCTTTGTTTTAAATACAAAAGTTCATTAATAAAGATTGATTATTAAGTATTTTTGAGGAAGATTTCTTTAACCAGGAGAACAGAAACATGTCGAAGTTTTTACTCTGCTGGAAATGTGAACGATATAGATTCACTCGCGTTGCATCCGCTTAATAGTAATAGTAATAGTTAGTAATAGTAATAGTTTATTTGAAAAAACATACATTACAATCATTGTGAAGCCCTGACTCCTGAGCTAGATATGTAATACCTGTATTTCAGGAGACAGTTTCTTCTTCTTATACATGCGTCTTATTGTTTGCAGTAGGTAATTTAATAGAAACACATATTGTCCTAGTCTTTTACAACATAAATATTAATATTTAAATTTATAGTTTGCACATGTTAAACTGTTAAAATCCAATTAAAATTAAATGATTTTATATATTATTTTATATTTATATTTACACATTATTATATTCAAATTAAGTTATATTTAAATTATTGAAATAAATATTATGTTTTTAGCTTAAGTTTACTTACATATATGACTAAACAAAAAAAGGAAATTAGTTAAAATTAACAATTTCACCGTCCGCAAAGCAGACACAATAATTAAACAATCAGCATGTATCACATGTGACTCATGGGACAGTATCGTTTTGTGATTTTTACATTGCTTGTCCAGTCACTTAGTGATAAACTTAGGAAGTGGTTAAGGAGCAATGTATTTATTGCAAAATTAGTACATTCATTGTGATACCTGAAAATAAAAATAACTTTGTAAGAGCAAAAAATATTTTACGATTTATTGTATTTCATGACTTTTAGTAAAAAAATACTTGTTGTATAATTGTGATATACGAAGTTTTGGTTTATGTAGGCTGCGGTTTTTATAAAAAAACTACTGAACAACACGGCATTCTTATAACGTGGCACGAATGTCGAAAGCACGCTTAGAGTAGTTTTTTGGGCAGTAGTGATTCAACGGATTCGATTTCCTGGGACAAGACTTGTTCCACGTCAGGATAGTGTTTCCTTGTCACTTTGACGCAAGTGGCTAACGTTTTGTTTAATAAACGAGTTCACAGGGATAAAAATGTTCTGAAATCACCAAATCAAAACCGATCTACTAGAGCACTTTGATAAATTGGTGACCTTTTCAATAAAATATTATTTTATCGGCAAAAAAAACGTGTTGACCTCTTCTTTCGGTCCAAATCTCTTACCGCCTAGCCATTTCTTCGGGTTCGGAAAGAGAAAATAGTCGCTGGGGGCTAAATCTGTAGAATATGCTAGATGGGGTAGCAGTTCGTAGCCCAATTTATGATTTTTTTTCATGGTGACTAAACACGTGTGCGCCCGTGCATTTTTGTAATAGAACAACACATTTTGCTTCGCCAAATGTGGTCATTTTTGCTTCAAATCAATATCAAATCTGTCCTAAAGCTCTATATAATAATTGCCAATGATCGTTTTACCCACTGTTTTGATTGTTAATTGGTATGTGGTGTATTGTGATGTATCCATGGTTAATCAACAGTTTTAAAACGGCACAAAAACTCGTTTGGGTTACAGCTGAACATCGCCAAACAATCCTTTCAAGTGGTCACACGGTTACGCTTATGGTCGAAATTAAGAAATCGCGGCAGCCATCCCGCGGATAGCTTTTTCATACCCAAATATTCATGTTACAAAAAAATACAACCGACTTCCAAAAAAAACACTACAAAGTAAAAAATAACTTTAATTTCGGAAGTCGATGTTTTTGTTAGTTTCTTCGTATTTTGACACCGACTTCCGAAATTAAAGTTATTTTTTACTTTGTAGTGTTTTTTTTTGGAAGTCGGTTGTATTTTTTTGTAAACACCACTGCAAAATTGCAGAAAAGCAAAATACGCAATTTCGATTATCAAAGAATCATCTAAATAGTCAAATTCCAGCTATTTCGATTTAAAATCCAAAGTTCGTAACCGATTTTGATATGATTTAAATGGGACCAATCTGCAAATATATATCCTTTCAGATAAAACAATTTTTTTTCAAATCGGTTGATAATTGTCGGAGTTATGAGGTAACAAACACAAAAAAAAAGACATACAACCGAATTGATAACCTCCTCCTTTTTGGGAAGTCGGTTAATAAAATGTGACGCACCTAATGAAAACTCTTTTCACGCGAACGAAGCCGCGGGCGGAAGCTAGTAATTAGATATAACATGAACGGTTGCATTTCTGTTTACTTCTGACTGTACTTTTAAAACAAAATCGTGACCAAACGGGAATGAATATATGTAGGAATTCTTAAATGGTGAAAAATCGAGAAAGAATGTATGAAGATCAAACTCGTGACCAAACGCCACTCGCGTTCAGTTGTTTTGAAAAGTTTTGACATAGTGACAAAAGGGGAATGTGACGAAACGGGAAGTAGCCCTAATTTCAACAGGATATATTCAGGTCTGGTATATTCTGAAATAAAATAATGCCTGTGACAGACTGTAATTATTAGGTAAATCTCGACACTCACACATAAGCGTGTAAGCAAGGCATTGCCCAATAGTCACAATAATGACCCCTTGAGACCATCATTGGCGTAGTTCGCCTCTTTTTTTTAGTCTTGTCTCCCTGGTCTGGTGTAGTCACATCTCTGCAGTAAAAAAAAAGTATTGTGTCATCATCATCATCATTTTAGCCGACAGACCTCTACTGCTGGACAATGGCCTCCCCCCCGAGTCCGCCATAGCTGCCAGCCCTGTACGTCTATCATGCATTGGGTTCCCGCGACCTTCACCAGTTTGTCTCATAAGTCCACCCTGTAGAAGGCCTTCTAAAGCTTCATCCAGGAGGCGAAGCTTTTCTTAAGCTTCGTCTCCTGATACGGTAAAAGATCAGGGACTGGAAGAAACTCCAGGGACACTTCCCTTGAGTTGTGTTCCCAGAGGATTTTTTGTTTATTTATTTAAACTTGATGCACAATAGTGGGCGGAGAAGATTTTTAAGAAAGCAAAAGATAAGAAAGTTGTAGTTGACGGGAGCAAAGCCGCGGGGGACAGCTAGTAATACATATATTTTTTTTTTATGGGACAAGCCCGCCACACATTCCCAACCACTGCAACTCCTGAAAGCCAGAATCAACAGTGGCGACCACCAGAAAAACGCCGAGCTAATGAAGCCCAACGAGTCCCGGAGAAACGATTCAACTGTCTTGGATCCCGCATCGAAATTAATCAGAAAGTACAGCGGGGGAGTAGCAAAAAAATAAATATAATTTCCACTTCCCTCCTTATCCAGCAGGAGACAGATTTGACAACTGGGTTAAGCCCAGTTGCCAAGCACCAAGGATTATAATCAACCTTGAACCGAATGCTTTAGCAATTAAGTTGAAAATCTATTAAAGAAAGACAGATTGTTGTAGCTTGATGTGATGGCGTTTATACCTACTTTGGAATTGCATCCTTTTATGAACGTTTTGTTTAACGGTACCTCTGAGAGCCATAAGTATGCCCAAACTTTCCACCTTCTTGAGTTGCTTGCATGAGACCAGCTGGTACATCTTGACGTCGAAACTTGTTTTTCGGAATGAATGAAGGCGACTTTTGTATAGCACTGTCTACTTGCCAGTTAAGCAGACCTGTAACTAATACAAACAAAGAAAGAAAATTGATTGATTTTATGTTAGCGAACTCCACACACAACACGTATACAGGACAAGAAATAATGGTTAAAACATCATTAAAATCATTCTAATTTTAAAACAGCTTAAACTGGAAACCAACCCCAACATCGATGACAAAACCCTAGGCATGTTATATAATAGTACTTAAATAAATAAATCGGCCAACGGCGACTCGAACTCGCATGCAAAGGGTTCCGAACGAATTTCATTTTTACAAAAACCTTTTTGTTATTTCTCCTCTACCCCCAAAAGGACCCCATTTTCAAAATTTATTTGGATTACTTACAAGTCCATGGTCATATGTGTACCAAATTACAAACAAATGGGTCCAGAACATTTGGAAAAAAAATCGCCTGTGAAAGATTGACTGACATACCTATAAGGATCACGTTTTTTCATATATAGGTTCAGAACCCTAAAAATACTATTACATATTTATCATTCATAAATGCCCTAAAAGTCACGCACTTATTTACTGAACTAAAAATAAATATGTGTTGATCGTTTCTCAACTTAATATCAAAAACCGATTGTCTACAGTTTGCTTGCAGTGTATTTTGGCATATTTTGGCCACATAATTCGAAGGGGATATAGCAGTCTTGAAAAACCGGTAATTGTTGGCAATACCGAAGGAAAGAGAGCACGTGCCAGGTCGCCAACACGATGGTCTGAGCAAGAGAAAGAAGCTACGTCCTCAAGCAAACCCCAGCAGGTGGTGATGGCAGCTTTGGACCGAAATCCGTGGAGACAGATTGTTCGCTTGAAGGGGGTCCAGTGACCACGATCCTCAGTAATGAAGGACCAACTGAAGAAGAGAAAAATAAGTATGTGACAGTTTGTATGTTTGGTTGTTTGTTGAACAATAACACGCTAACAGTTGAACGCATTCAAATTGCATGGAGGGAGCTTGTAGAAAATAGGATATTACATTAAATAAGTACAATGCGTTTCAATTAAGAATAGGATCGACTTAGCGCCATATTGTGACGTCATAGCTGTCAATTCAAACCAATTAGGTAGGGTGAGCAAAGCAAGATTATTTTTTAGAGTTCCGTACCCAAAGGGTAAAAACGGGACCCTATTACTAAGACTTCGCTGTCTGTCTGTCTGTCTGTCACCAGGCTGTATCGCAAAAATCGCGATAGCTAGAAAGTTTAAATTTTCACAGATGATGTATTTCTGTTGCCGCTATAACAACAAATACTAAAAAACAGAATAAAATAAATATTTAAAGGGGGCTTTCATACGGAACCCTTCGTGCGCGAGTCCGACTCGCACTTATTTATAAATTTTGTATGTTTAAAATAACTTATAATGACTTTAAATACAATACAATACAAATACAAAATCCTTTATTTCAAATAGACCAGTTACAGGCACTTTTGAATAGTCAAGTTCTGTCAGTCAAATAAATGAAGCTAATCCTGCCGCGCTAGCGTCAAGAGCAGCGGGTTGTTCTGCAACATAACACACCCATAAAGGATTCAATATTATTTTTAGCTGATTTACTACTATTTATTTTAACGTTTTTATTGAATTTTGATTTAAGACTTATTTAACCAAAGCAAAATAAACCGTTATTGATGTACAACTAAGTTTTCTTTGCTAACCGTACTTTTCAGGAGACATTTGACAGATAGAGGTCATTGACGTTCCTATTATTACTATTCTCATTTGATTCGCATTGTATGTGTCCCGGTTGTACATTTCCTTGGTGCGATTTTTAGGGTTCCGTAGCCAAATGGCAAAAAAGGAACCCTTATAGATTCGTCATGTCTGTCTGTTTGTCCGTACGTATGTCACAGCCACTTTTTTCCGAAACTATAAGAAGTATGCTGTTGCAACTTGGTAAGTAGATGTATTTTGTAAGTAAACCGCATTAAGGGTCCCCATATTTAGAACTGGAACTCAAAAAAATTTTTTTCATCAAATCCACACGTGAGGTTTATAATATATTTGTTTTCTAAACTGAATAGTTTGCGTGAGAGACACTTCCAAAATGGTAAAATGTGTGAGTGTGTCCCTGTAATTGCTAATATAAGAGAATGATAAAACTAATAAAAATATATGTTGTACATTACCATGTAAACTTCCACCGAAAATAAACTACTTACTAGATCTCTCTAAAAATAGTTTTTTTTAATACGTCATAAATCGTAAACCGCAACTTTTGCTTATAATATTATAATACCTACAGGTTTGTACGGAACCCTCGGTGCGTGAGTCCGACTCGCACTTGGCCGGTTTTTTCCATTAAATTCCAATCCTTTTTATGCTACAGTGATCATCTGCAAGGTTTCTATAATCTGACTACTATTATAGAAAAACAAAAGTTGAGACACATGGATGTTTGTTGCTCAATCACGTCGCAACGTCAGATCGGATTTGGTTGACTTAGCACAAAGATGTACTATAGTCTGGAATAGCACATAGGTTACTTTTTATTCCAGGAGTGTGTCCCCTTAGGATCATTTTAGACACGCAAGCTAGTATTCAACAAAACTTACAAGACAATTGAAGCATAAAAAAATACTTGATATGCCTCGGAGGGTAACACATTTTCGTTCAGGTAATTAGCAACTTCCAGTTATTGTTAAGTTATACAAAAAAACACACGTCATTCTAAAAATAAAACATACTTAGATTATGTACATATAAAGATCCATAAATTCACTGAAAACTAAATACATTGTGCAATGTTAACGCCGCTCCAAGTGGATCCACACAAAGTCAACGAGTAAAATTCTTATCAGTTTAAATAATTATAAATTTTGTACTGAAATTGCAACTTCAATAAAAGAAGATTAATGTCACGTGGTCCAGCCAATCACAAGCGTGGCGACGCGCGACACCGCATATGACTATATGCGACACGTTGCCTAGTTTTAGCGGCACATGCACAGTTCAACACACAGAATATGCATCCACGCTCGTTCATGCAGATCACGTGCCTACAAGCGGAGAAATATGCGCACACGCGCGTCCCATACCTTGCGTCCACGGCTAGACGCAAAGTATGGTAAGCCGTGCGTGAGTACTGATTATGGATGGGCTTGACGTGTGTTTGTACAAATACAAAACAGTTAGTATAACTGCAGCATTTTGAAGGAGTTCCACACTAATAACTGTTATTAATATCAAAACAGACGCGACGCTCTGCACTGCACTATCACCACAGCTAACGGTATTGTATGAAATGAGTCAAAGCCGCCGAGAAATCCACAAAACGTACCTACGCGCGTGAGTGCATAAATAACCCGCTCGATGATGCGTGACACGCAACATGCAGCGTGATGCATGACAATGTGATAACCGCCTAACTGCCGAAATCTAAACATTAGTGGAATGCATTTCCATGCGCACCAAACTATTGTGGTGGTAAGTTCCCTCTCCGAGGAGGGACTAACGAAGCGTCAGGGCGTTCTCACCTTCCGTCTGACGCAGATACTGTTTTTTTTTTTAAGTTTTCCCCCAAGAAAGTTACCCATTTAAAAAAGTATCATATTTATTCTCGTTACACGTCCGTGTTTGGGTTACAGCTTGATGATTGGCTGAAAACTGCGCTGTGATGCTCTGAGGTCGATTCCCGATCACAGAAACGTATAACTTACTAGCTGACCCGCGCAACTTCGTTTGCTTCACATTTTCCATTAATGCTCCGCTCCTATTTGTCTTAGCGTGATGATATATAGCCTATAACCTTCCTCAATAAATGGGCTATCTAACCCTGATAGAATTTTTCAAATCGGACCAGTAGTTCCTGAGATTACCCCCTACATACAAACTTACAAACAAATGTTACCTAATTATAATATTAGTATAGAAGTATAGATTTCGATAGGATAACTATTAAAATCAATCGATCAATTTAAAATCCTCTGCCGTCCCTTCCGCCAGTTTGCACAGACCATATATTATAATGTATGTATCATCCGGTTAAGTAGATTCGGCGAGAAGCAGCTGTCACAGTTGGACAGACAAATAGACGAACAACCGAATGATCCTGTAAAGGTTCCGTTTTTCCACACGGTGCGGTCCCCTAAGAATCACTTATAGCCTAAAGCCATTTTCAGTATGTTTTTGAATTAATGATAGCTCTCTTATAATAATATTATAATTTGGTTCTTGATTGTAGATTTTGACAGATGTAGGTACTGTATGAATTACTTTTGAATAGTTTGCTTCTACTGTGCGGCTTTTGCTATTGAGGTAGGGTCACTAGATATGAATTTCTTATAATGTACGGCTTATGTGTACAAATCGGAGATACTTAAGTAATAATACTTTAAGTCTATCTATATCTATATCTATCTTCTATCTATCTATCTATCTATCTATCTATCTATCTATCTATATCTATCTATACTTATAATAAATCTGTAGAGAGGTCAATTCTGTACATGAAATATATTTCCAAAATAACTATCAGGGGGTGATTAGGGATCGATACTGATGCCAAAAATGCAATCAGTACAATTTTTGTCTGTCTGTCTGTCTGTCTGTCTGTCTGTCTGTCTGTATAACCGTTATAGAAACAAAAACTACTCGACGGATTTTAATGAAACTTTGTACAATTATTATGCATACTCCTGAGCAGGTTATAGTATACTTTTCATCACGCTACAATCAATAGAAGCAGAGCAGTGAAGGGAAATGTTGGGAAAACGGGAGAAATTACTCCATTTTTTAAGCTTCCGTCGCGTGTGCAACCTTAATGGTGAAAGCTACACAGAAATCATGTATGACGGAAATGTTCTCCTTAAAATTATATAAAAAATATCCAACGACAGCATATGTCTATCTTTTATGATTGACGAACAATAACACGTGTAACTCCCGATAGCTTAGCAGTTCGAAGCTTTCTGATTGTATTTGTCTACTCTTACGTTTATAAAACTCTCAGTCGTCCATAATTAACATTAATAAAAGTTAACATTATTAACTATTCCATAAAGAAGAATCATAGAAATCGGTATAGAAACATCAAAGTTATTCATGAAATACGCTAATAATAAGCCATCGCGCGTGAATACTGAATCATGCTATAATTTAAGGATAATTTTTTTAAGGTCGCGAACGCACAGGCAGGCTGCTAGCTTGGCGCCTAGAGGCTAGCGAGTAGCTTCGGAAAACGGCTTACGACAGTTTGCAATATCCTTTAATAATTATAATGTCGAGGGGAAGATGGTTATAGTTTCGCTTTACACCAAACGAGTATAATATTATAAATGTGAAAGTTTGGTTGTTTGTTACTCAATCACGCCAGAACGGCTTAACGGATCTTAATGAAATTTAGAACAAATATAGATTATAGTCTGGAATAGCAAATAAGCTACTTTTGATCCCGGGAATATGTTCCCTAGGGATCACGCGGGCGAAGCCGCTGGCAGAAGCTAGTACTACTTATAATAAATCTGTAGAGAGGTCAATTCTGTACATGAAATATATTTCCAAAATAACTATCAGGGGGTGATTAGGGATCGATACTGATGCCAAAACTGCAATCAGTAAAATTTTTGTCTGTCTGTCTGTCTGTCTGTCTGTCTGTCTGTCTGTATAACCGTTATAGAAACAAAAACTACTCGACGGATTTTAACGAAATTTGGTACAATTATTCTTCATACTCCTGAGCTGGTTATAGTATACTTTTCATCACGCTGCAATCAACAGAAAAAATGAAAAAAATAAAAAATTAAAATGTGAAAGTTTGGTTGTTTGTTACTCAATCACGCCAGAACGGCTTAACGGATCTTAATGAAATTTAGAACAAAGATAGATTATAGTCTGGAATAGCACATGCTACTTTTAATCCCGGGAACATGTTCCCTAGGGATCACGCGGGCGAAGCCGCTGGCAGAAGCTAGTTATATAAATAAAAATGCCACGGAAGAATAAAAAGTTTTTTAATTACCAAAAATAACTCGATACACTATTCTAAATGAAAGGTATTTATGTAGGCACTAACTGTCGAACGATTTAAGCTGCGAACCCACCGTTGTGCACGCTATTCTCGACCACGCGGCGCATTTTAGCTGCGTGGGTACATTTGTTTGACAACGCGTTTCCACTGCAGTACGCCCTACACGCCTCCAACTATGTACAAATGTAGCGTGGCCCACCACAGACCACGGAGAGGCTTCGTGAGCGCCATATTCAAGCAAGCCACGCGTGTGCCAATGACGTCAATTGATGCGTAGCGTGTCGTGGTGGGTTGCAGTGGAAACTATCTCCTACATTTTCATGCAAAGTGAAACAGTGCACGTGCGTAGCCTCTCCGTGCGTTGCGATGGGTTAGCGGCTTCATCTGCCATTCTACAGGATGAGTTTACAGCAATGAATACAAATATTGATTGGGGCTCTTTGATCAGTTCAGAAATTACCATTCCCACCGCTGGTCATCAACAACGTAGTCTGTATCCAAAAAGCTGTCATTAGTATATTCGAGATCTGAAAGAAAACACACGTTCGAGTCACATTCATAATGTTATTCAAAATAAATGATAATCATGATGACTTATCTCAGGAAAAAATAATCATAAATAAAAATCATTATAAGTAGATGATGATTTTTATTTATGAAATAGTTTCTCTTGAATCTGAAATAGTTTTAGGTAGGTACTACTGTCCTATAACTTATTAGGTTTAGGGTCATCTATTGATACCATCAATATAATATATATTTTGAGAAATACCTACTTGCTTAAGTAATAACAGCCTTACGGGTCAAGATTGGAGGTTAAGCAACGCACCCCGAGGACTGTCTTTAGGTGATGACCTATCCCACAACGGGACTTCACCGCGCCTCGAACACAAACATTTACAAATCTTTGACATTTTTTTTTATTTTACGGTTAGCTAGATGCAAGAAAATTTATCAAAAATTGTAGCTAAATGGTATCAAGTAATTGATAGGGCTTTAAATTAATATACTTACTATGGTATTCTGTTACTGTTTTTAACTTGTAACAAAAACCCATGTGTGCGATTTGCCAAACTGTGGAATTCAGAAAATATTGTTTAGTTTTTTGTGCGTTTATTCATGAATATGAATGAAACAAGTTTAAAAAGTAGTATTAATACTACTTTTCGTATCAAGTACTAATTAGTACTTGATACGAATTTAACACGTACAATAAAGAGATTGAGAGGGAAAGAATGAATGATATTTTCTGAGAAAATTAAGATTATAAATAAATATCTTGGCAGCAGAATACTGACGTCGATAGCGACCCTCAAAAAGGTTTGTGTCGAATAGCCGCCAATAAGTAGACACGTCAACTTAGGCATTAGTAGCATTCATAAGGGTCTCAATAACCATGTTTTGCACTCACATTTTCCAAGTTATATTTACAGCGGCATACCTATTTGACGGCGTTCAATACAAGACACTGCATTTCACGTTCAGGTGGCTAATGTTCCTGAGGTATCAGGAACTCGGTTGGTATTGGAAATATTGCCAAAGTGCCACATTGCCGAGATACCAATACTTTGCTATGATGTTTCTATATTTCTGATATTTGTGCAGTTCGGACAAGACAATTTTTGGGCGTTAAAAAGTTTTTTACCATAAGCCAATGCTAAGGCACTAAGGTTTATTGACTTTATGTATGTACCTTCATATGTCTCCTTGCAATTGACGTAATCCATCATACAATAGCTGCTAAAAGTATAGTACTGGTAGAATAAGGTTCTACCGCATAGTACTCCAGTTCTGAAATAGAGCTTTTTTTTTAAATATACAGTTGCATGTGTGTTCATCAAAACTTCCAGTTAAACTTTGGTCACACAAATCATCACGTTGGCTTTTACTTGTAAAGAAGACAGGTGTTTGCCCGAAGCGAAGAGAAGCGTGTTAATTCCTGAGACTGCTGATGCAAAAACAAATTACGAAATCGACACACAAATTCAGTGAATTTTATGTCAGTTTGAATTTACTGTTATATGTGTGATGTGACTGATGCCTAGAATTCTTTAAGCCGGAATAGATCAATGGCTTGTAGAAAAATATATGGTAGAGTACTTATTGTGTCCGGTTTTGTTGTCCGGCAACACCCAAAGGCGACCTCTGTCGGCGACGATGCGATCTAATGTACTGTAAAAATGAACGCGATGATCGCCCACTCATGCTGTGATCGCCTTGTACTAAGATGACGCCTTCATCTGACTCAGTCTATTTAACACAAAGCTCTATTAAGATCACACATTTTAAAATAACTAGCATGTATATTACTGATAAGTCCTATGGCAGTAATTTGATATGTAGTCGCACTCGTCCTCAAATGTGTTTCGGGGAGGCAATGATCGCCTTTTTGTCCTCCGAGGCTCTGTATTGAATTTACCAAATCTGCGAAACAACATAAAAAAAGTATGTTAAAATCAGTACAGAATTGAATAGAATATCAACTCAACGCAACTCATTCTATTTTGTTAAGACAAGCCCGCAACATTTATAATTTATTATAATTTTATGTATTGCCAACCGCTGCTACTCTTAAGGTGGAAGCTCCAGGGTAGCCCGCGAAATTAAAATATTTTTATGTTTTTTGCAATTTGCCGGTCAGTGTGAAGCTGTATGTTGAACAAAATACAGTTCGCGATCTTAAAGAGCATTTATCTAAAGGATTGGGAAGACCCAGTGTCAACAGAGAGGAGTAGGAAATAATTTCATTCTATTTTCTATTTTTTATTAATGGCAAGTAGAGCCGATGTCGACTATTCTGCCAATGTCAAAAGTAAATTGGAAAAGCAAGTGTGCATTAAACTAAGTTTTTGTAAACTGGTTAGCAATATGATAAAAATCTTTGTTTGATACAGTTGAACTTGGAACAAGCCAGAGGCTTGAACTTGTTAAAAAGAAATATGAGGTCGTGCTTTTTATGCCACACGCTCCTCACATTCCACGCCATTTCTGAAGTTGGAAAGAATTTTAATAAGTTGATCGGCAACGTTGGACGGTGAGAAGCACCACTAGTGTAGTCAACAAGTGCTTCTTTGTTCAAATTTTTTCAGCAGTCTCTGAAAAATTTTAATGAACTGACATTTGATTCGGAAGACATTATAGACAAGTTGTATGTAAATGTTGGCCCTACAGTTCCGTGAGTTAAGACTTTTTCTTAGGAAATTATATGTCTTATATGCGAATAAATGCTAAACTGCGATGGAAACACCTACATTCTGAAACGAATTTTGAAACGTCAGTCGTCAAAAATAAAATGCACAACACTACATCACTGCAGACGTGCGCGACTGGCGCACTGCACTCGTACGCTGCCGGCCACAGTGTTTAGTGAAGCCCGATTTTCGGACATGCCTTTTTTATTGAAAAACCTGACAGAAAAAATCATTTAAATGTAAGATTTCGTATCCCCATTTAGCTACCAAGTCTAGTTTCTGAGTTATAATTTTTTTAAAATTGACCAAATTCTATTTCGATATTCAGAAAAAAAATTATTACATTTGAACTAAGCGTGATAGAAATAACGATGTCAAGTACATCGATGGCGCATCTTAAACAGAGTATTTTAGTGCATAAATGAACCTCGTAACTTTGCTAGATCCAGATATATACGAGTTTTCGGTTTCCAGTTTTTCTTAATTTTCTCGAAAATTCCGCCATTTCGGGAAAAGTTATTTTTACTGAAAAGATTTCGAAAACTTTTCCAACACACCACAGAAATTTCACATCCCAATTCCATGGAACTTGGAAACCACAACGATTTTAAGTTTTATCCGGATTTTAAGTTGTTAGGGTTGTCAAAATCTCAGATAATTATTTATATCCGGATTTTATATAACTTTGCCAAAATATATATCTACATTGTAGTAAAATCGATGGTTTGGATTATCTGACGTGAAGACGGGCGTATACCAGCTTGGTTTATAAATAAAATATAATTCATCAATGTACGTTAAAAGGCAGGTATTTTGTGTTATTTAAGTATTTTTGTAGTACGTACTAAATACTGTTAAATGACACGCAAAATCCACATATGCAATAGCAAGAGTATAAAAAAATTGACAACCCTAACAAAAATAGTTAAATTGGAATAACTTCTAAGTTCCATGGATTTGGATGTCATAATTATGTGGTGTATAGGGGTAGTAAATAGAATTATTTCTGTATAGATAACTTTTCCCGAAACGCTGTAATTTTTGAGAAATATAAGAAAAAGGAAAAACCGAGAAACTCGTATAAATCTCGATCTAGTAATGGTGCGAGGTTCATTTACGGACTAAAATATTTGGCATAAAATATTCCATCAATGTACCTAACATCATTTTTCGCATCATGCTTAGTTTAAGCGTAATTAATTTTTTTCTTAATATCCGGATGGCAAAATTACGATTTTCAAAAAATTATAACTCAGAAACTAGACTTGGTAGCTAAATGGGGATACGAAATCTTGCATTTAAATGATAATTTCTGTCAGGTTTTCCAATAAAAAAGGAATGTCCGAAAATCGGGCTTCACTAAACACTGTGCGCCGCACGTCGCGCCGCTCCCTTTTTTTTTTGGGGATGGGAAATCATCCAATGACTTCTGCGGGAGGGAGTGTCAGACTTTTACTGACTTAACCCATCCATGTTCCTTCATTGCCCTTTGTGTTCCGGAGCCGCGGTATCTCTTTCAAATAGTCCCGCAACTTTGGCAGGCGTCGGCCCTTTCGGGCCCCTCTGTGTGCTGACTCTCTTTGAGTCGCGCGTGGAACACGAACGCGCCTTCGACACGGCCTGTCGTCATAAGACGGACGGAGAGCTACCCATAGCTCACCGTCCACAGGCCCGCGCCTACGGTGGCCGGAGGTCACCAGGTGGCATCCGACGCCCACGGTGTCTACCGCGGCGGCCGGGACGAGAGGTTCTCTCCCTCTCCCATTCCGCCACTTCCTTCGCTAGAATGACTGCTTCGCAGAAAGATGTGACGGCGTCCCATTCCGTCTCGCTCCGGACCATGGATTGGACCAGGGCCGGACGCGAGAGGTCACCGCCGATCGCCGCTTCGAGGATACGGCGGTGCTCCGCCCAAGCGCGGCACGCCTGCACAGTGTGCTCCACCGTGTCCTCCGGTCGAACCTCGCAGTGGTGACACCCGGGCGTTTCCTCACGCCCGATTTGGTGCAGGTACTTCCCGAAACATCCGTGTCCGGTGAGGACCTGCGTCAGGCGGAAGGTGAGGACGCAGTGGCGCCTCTCAAATCACTCCTCAAAGAGGGGACTTATCGCCAGTATCGTGGCGTGCCCTGTCGCGCCGCTCCATGTCCGCTGACTTTGTGATCGCGGCCTTAGAGTCTGACACTCTCTTTTGCTCCACCTAGAGCGGAAGTAGTCAATAAAATTGATGATTTCCCATCCTTAAAAAAAAGTGTCAACCGGGGTACGTAATCGATCTAGTGCTTTCCAAATATGCAACTACAATTCTTGACAGAGCCGTAAATATTCTCTAGGCTTTACGATACACAATTCTCTAGAGTTAGGTACTTTTATGTGTTACTCACCTGTCTGGAAACTGTCTCCGATGGGTGAGCAATATTGTAGATGATGAGCTTCCAGTAACCGTTGTTCGGCAGCTCAACACTAACAACATTGTTAACGTTAGAAGATTCCTAGTCTACCAACGTTTTTTAAAAAATATTAGAGTCGCTTGACAGTCCAACGGATGCAGTTGAGTTAGCTCATCAATCAATCTGAATAGTCTTTTCCCAACTATTCAGGATGGGCACACACGCATCCGATTGTCTGATCCGATTCGGGTTACCCGATCCTGGACTTTATAAAACCGTTTTAAAATAAAAAGTCACTGAATCCGTAGCTCTCATTCACAAAGACTTCCATCACAAAAAAATAAGATGTGTCAAATTTTTTTATGATTACACGTTAAATATATGAATCATCCACACCCAGTTTCAGATAGCAGCTTAGGCCAGTCTTCTAATCACAATGCGATATGAGTATCCGACTATCGGAAAACAAACCGGAGTGTTCCCAGCCTTAGGCCGCGAGCACGAAGTCAGCGGGCGCGGGGCGGTGGCGGTGGCGTCGAAGACAGCGGCGCTTTATTTTCTCCTTATTGTGTGGGCAGTAAGGTCTAACGACCCCACCCTAGTGTCAAAGTTTCTAAACCACCTCAAGGGCCAGAAGCTCGTTTAAATGCATAGATTTATAATTATGGAACTGGCCACGACGTCAGAGGCGCGGGGAATGGCGCGTCGCTGCGGTGGCAACCGAGCGGTGTGCGTCAGTGCATGATCGCAAACAAGACACTAATTTCTCCTTTAAAACAGTACGCCGCTCTAGCGCTGCGCGATCTGCCAGCTGGCATTGTGACCGGCTCGGGGGGCTACTTTCTAAGCCCAAAGTCCGTAGTTTTGGGCTTAGTTGCGGGCGTATTCTACTCCGTATTGCCTACGGACTTCCCGAACCCGAACTAAGAATGAATGACAAACTAATTAAATTGTGTTGTCATTTTATTCCTCCTGCAACGCCGCGCCGCTGCCCGCGCCGCCGCCGCCACCCCTCCTTGCCCGCTGACTTCATGCCCGTGGCCTTAGGGTTCAAAATTCGGCTTAAAATGAATACCATTATTTGATATGGATCGTTTATCTGACAATACACAATCCAGTGCTTTACAAAGCACCGAGGAGTCTCGAGTCACACAGGCCAACTTCAATATAAGCTTTGTCGAATATTTAGTCAAGAGCTCTCCACTTTGAGTATCATCATCCACACAGACTTTTCCCGACTACTATAGAGGTGTTGGCTTCCAGTCAAACCGCATTCAGCTGAATACCAGTATTTTCCGTGGAGCAGCTGCCTTGCTGAACTGCACAACTCATTACGGTGTACAATACTTACATGTTATTTGTAGAGTAAATTGTAAGATAAATAAATATGTCTTTTGCTTTAAAATGTCCATTTTAATAGCTTATTGAAACTCTTGGTCACGATAAAAAAAAATACTTTTCCGTTTTATGTTTCATGGAATGCACAAGATTGTTCTTTTTTTTTCTTTAATCAATCAACGAAAACTATGCGACATAATGCAATATCGTTTTATTAAAAAGTTGATTGAATCAATATTTTATTGGTTTACTATTGTAATCCTGGGATTACAAAATGTTTCAGTTGCATAATAATTTTGAACATGTTGGATAGATGCTAACTGTCGGGACTTTTGGTGCGTTCCGCAGAATGGGAATCTCGATATGCAATAGGACACCCATCCGAAAAGTCTTGTACCGCAACAATTTTAGCCTAAACAATTTTCAACATTTAATATTTAGTTCCATTATTACTAACACCAAAATGCTAACGAAATTGTGGACTGTAAGTATGTTTGAAATAATGATATCAGTCTAAAAATTTCCACTGCTGGACATAGGCCATGTTGTTTGTTGCTGGCATGTGGCGACACTTGAGGGATTAAGTGTCGCTATTAGAACAAGTTTAACCTCCAAATTACATGACACTTGAATAAATACTTTACGAGTTACGGTCGATCAAAGTTACAACATTTTGTCACTCACTGACTGACCGATCATCAAAATTCTAAGGTACTTTTGCAGACTTAGAAAGTTCAAATTTGGCACCACGATAGGTTATTAGCCACATATAAAGGGAAAATTATAAAAACATGAATAAATAATATACCATAATAAATAATAGTAAACAATTTTATATTTGCGGTTTTGCAGCAACATTGAGTATGAATTTTGACTGCATTGTTAACTTTGTTATTTGTTAACGTACAAAAAGTAATGAATTGGTTTATATTATTAATAAATTGTTATTTATTAAAAAGATAGAGACAGAGAATGGGCTCTAAAATAGTAGCTGAATTACAGGACATTATTACGTCACCCAAAAAAGAAAAGAAGGAGATCCACCTACAAAAAATAAATGAGATCCCAACAAAAATATTAATATAATAAATTAATGTAATAAAAAAAGCCAAGACTCTCTATGCATTATATGCCGTTTTACATTGTTTCTTCTTGTTCTCATTTCCAAGTCACTATAATTATAATATAAATTAAAAAAACTATTTAAACAGTCACTAAATGTTGATTTTTAACTACAAAAATAAGTTGAACAGGACTTGGCTTCAATGAGATCATTTTTACGGTGGAAAGAATGCATAGAGAGACTTGGCTTTTTTTTATTACATTTATTTTGTTGGTAACGTTTATTCTGTTAAACGTTGTATATATCACCGGAAAATGCAGGCTCCGTAAGATTATAATACACCTTGATTAGATAATAATTATTCAATACAAGTACCATGAGACCGATAAACATGTCAAAGTAATTCCGGGGCTGAAAGCATGAACAGCAAAGGCTCACTGAAAACTATCAGAATCATGAAGATGAATTTCTGAGGGTGAGAATATGGGGCAAAGATGTTGTGCGCCAAATCTAAAGTCTACGCAGACGAAGTCGTGGGAAGAAGCTAGTTGCTCAAAATATAATGATGTGAATGAGATAATATGGGATAATATTATACACAAAACAATTTTTTTCAATAGTTTACAATACATCCGATCGTCTTTTTTAGAAAAAAGTAGTTTACAATTTCTCGCGATATTTTACAATCTAACGGCGTTTGCCATTTTCCGGTGCTACAAATAGCTAGGAGAAATCTAGGTAGATTTATGTTTTCGCGCACCCTAAATTAGTAGTACCTGTATTAACTGATAAGAAGGCTCTCCAACAAACCCTCCGTTTCTCACATTTCTCAAGACATGTCCCACTCGGTCTCACAACTGACATATAGCTGCCCTTATTTAGTGACAAATAGCTCTATTTTCTACGTGACTGCCAACTCTATGGAAATATAGACTTTATACTCACGTCACAAGCTTCATTTCACATAGTCGATCGTTTTGTAATGCTAGAGAATCTGTAGTGATTTCGCTTGCGATTGCTTGCAATTTGGCATTATACAGAGATAGTGGAGTATTTACGGGAAAATGATGAAATAAATGAAAATACAAATCATCACTTTCCATCAGGTGAGATTTGGGTCAAGAGTTTCCCCGTTTTGAATAAAAAAAAAAAAAAAAAAAAACAAAAAAAAACTCAATATTTTCTGGGGGTCTAAAAAGGCCACTTTAGTAGAATCATATTTTTTTTTTTTTTTTTTTTATACAAAACGGTGAAACTCTTGGCCTAAATCTCACCTGATGGAAAGTGATGATTAGGCCGAAGATGGAAGCGAGTTTCACCCGGAATCCTCTTACACAGAGGAACTGGCTATCATACCTCTAACTATTATACTAAATAATATTGATATAATATTTATTTATTAAATTTTTATGCACAAGTAACTGTACGAAGGCGGACTTTATGCCATAGGTATTTCCTACGAGTCGACCTTAGAATCATAATATTTTCTGTTGAGTTCCTTTAAGTTCTAAGTTTGAGCTACACGATAACTGGCAAATGCTTGCACTGTCTGGACAGGTCCACTCAAATCTGTGTGGTACTTTCCTCAAAATACCACTTCGTTCATAGTTCTCATATGATTTGACCAGTACGATTGTATGGACTTTAAAAGAGACTTTGACCTCTGGGTTTGTTTCGGTGTTTCTTCTCAGAGCAGTCAGCTAGGAAACGCTGGCCTCATCTAGTTTAAAATGAACAAAAAAGTGCGAATGTGAAAATTAGTAGAATTGGCCCTCAGATTATGGTAAAGTTGGCCATTTTAGACGCCCTGAAGAACCTCGATTTCTTCACGATGAACATTTGTACAAATTTTATTGCGTAATGCTTTTTTTTCTTTTTTTTGGGACAAGCCCGCCGCACATTCCCAACCACCGCAACTCCTGAAAGCCTGCGTAATGCCTAAAGAATAAAATAAAATACACGAACCATATCAAACAAAGTTCTTTCAAATTCGCCTTACTAATGTGGCATATCACAATTCAAGCTCCCGGGTAATTTGAATAATGCTGTCCTTTGGGAGACTAATGCCAAAATTAGCATATTTTCATGCATCCTTAATTTCTTGTATAATGTTGAGTTCTCTGCAATTTGAGGCTGTATCTACCAATTAAACATTCGTGGCTTTAAACAAAGCTAGATGCTTAAGCGTGAAAGGTTTTTCGGAATAAAAATTCGATTTAATAAAATGTTTTATTGGGGTCACTAATATTATGCTAAGTACTGAGTCATTCATAAAGATGGTGGCAACTTAATCCTCAAGTTATTGAAAAGAAGTAAAATTGTTTCGTAATACAGTGTGTGTGTTATAATGTGCACATACGAAAAAGAGGGAAACTATACCTAATTTATCGACGGAAAACGTATTGAAAAAAACAAATTTTTTACTGTTTTTTTTTTAAGTTTGTTCACAATTGTGACCCCAGTGCAAAAGAAACTGTAACTTTTCAATTAAATGATCTATTACAATGAAATTAACTTCAAAATGATCGCAAGTAATTAGCCATCCTTATAAAATTAACACTTCTTTTAAACAACGTGTAGATTTCATACTATTACATTTTATGGCAACTTTGCTTAAGGGGATTAGGATTACTATATAACAGCACAGAATGCCGAGCCAGGTTGCGGTCTGGTAGCAATTATTGGAAGATTAATTTGCCTGCTGCAGATGTTTTAATGCTCAGCGTTTAGTCTAGTATAACAGATAACCTTCCTCGGTAAATGGGCTATCTAACACTGAAAGAATTTTTCGAATCGGACCAGTAGTTCCTGAGATTAGCGCGTTCAACCAAACAAACAAACTCTTCTGCTTTATAATATTACATTAGTATAGATTGTGTAACAGTAATTGTATTTAACGTAATTTGACGTACTTACGGTTTAAGCAAAAACATTAATTTCTCAATCAAAAGTAAATCTTAACATTCAGCATATTTTGAGTGCAGCTATCGTACAACCGCAGAACCAAGTTGTTGCTTGCTCTATGTCGAACGAAGCATTCCATTTAGCGTAGGTCAAACTAAAACGCGAAACGAAGCTATGTTCGTTTAGCTTCGCTCATGTAGCTAACACGTCTTTTCATACCTCGGTTCACACCACGAACTACAAAGCCAAGCTACGCCAACGAGCTTGAAAGAGTGAAATCTACCTATCTAGTATTGTTGTTACCACCACCACCACTTGTAACTGTTGTTACCATTTCTTGTAGTTGCATAGCTCCGCTTTGCTTTCATAGTAAGGCGACAAGAATTGGACATGTTTTCCTACTCTACCGCTTTTATATTCTGATTAATGTTGTTGCAGGATTCAGTACAGTAGAATCGTTTTTTTTTGTACTGCAGCCTTCAATGACTTCACACTTTTCTGGCGGTTGCCACTGTTGTTTTGTTTTATTGTTGACAGACTTTTGTTTCAGAGAAAGTGGTCGAAGGAGCCCTCTTGCACTGAAGAAGCGCGCTTTTTGGTTGTAACTTTCGGGATGCAGTATTTGGGAATGAGGAATAAATATGCGATTTTTTTATTTGATGAAAAAACACGATTACAAAATGAAACAATAGTGAAATTATTTTTTTTATACTTTCATAAGCGATAAAGTTATGAAGCTTCAAAGAGTACAATTAGAAGCTCTCTCAAGCGATTACTCTTTGAAGCTGGACTTTGACGTCAATGTCCATAACGCCTACACACACTATTGCCATATAAAACAGCGTTTTCGCGAGAGGGACAGATATATAATAATTATCTAGTTTGTTTTTCGAGCAGTTTTGATTCTATTTTCACTGTTAGCATTAAATTGTTGTATATTTTTAGATAAACTGTATAGATATTAAATATTTTTTTCCCTATTGCAAGGTTATTGCGATATGAGCAAAGGCAAAGGAACTTAGCTTCGTATCGCTTCGTTCTCAGTATAGCCTATACGTTATACTTGTAGCCAAAGAGCTCGCAAGCGAAATCAACATTCAATTTGTACCCAAGCGTTACGTTCCCACTCCTGCACGCTCCATAAAGCACTGATGAGGGTAAATTATATGAAAATTAGCTTTACAGTTCAAATAGTTGATGGTTTTTAATGTTGGTGTGGCGAAAAAATGTTGGATGTTTTGAGTTTTATTTCTGGTACAGTTTTGTTTGTTTTTAAAATAAATGTTAAGTTGCGTTTATACTGAAACTAACTAGGGCTTTTGGCTTTACCTGTACCCATGTTTTTAAGGGTAAAAAGGTATAATTATCTAGATCTCCTTCTACCCCTATTAGGCTATCGAGGAGATATTTCTACCGGTCGATTCTGTAAACATGTCGAAGTGAAGGCTTGAGTGAAGTGACCACGAAGTGAGCTGTCAAACCATGTAATCAAGATGAAATTCCTTAAGATGTCACGGAATCAATTTCTTGTATTGGAATTTATGTTGTATTCCTACTAAATAAGCCCGAATGTCCTTTGGTTAAAATTTAAATCCTCTGCCATTCCGCCCCGGAATGCGTAGGCCCTTACAAACAAGGAAAACTGTACAAAAAAAAAACATTATCAATCAATCACATCATAATAATCAAGCAGCATCTTTACTTCTTCTTCTCTTCTGTTGACATAAACACGCGCCGGCCAAAGAATCAGGTCGTTTTGTGAACTCACGGCTAGTGACGACAAAGCGTACTGATTCTAATGCCGGCGACATGCTTCCCTTCTTAGTTGTCTTCTTAATCTTCTTGCTTCTTGAAAAAGTCGTGACTAAATAATAACAGCCGCAACAAGTGCTCTTCGAAGTTCAGCATCGTTTGCCAATCTGTGGATTGGTGATAATCAATTACGGAACCTGCAGTGCGATTCTTTAAACGTGCCGAAGTGAAAAATTAGGCGAAGCGAAGCTTAGCGAGATGACAAACCATCCAAACTAGATGGAATGACAGCTCGCTTGTCGTTCACTCCACCTTAGCGAACACGGTGAGATGTCGAAAGAATAGGCCGGCAAACTCCTCCGTACCTCGCAAAGTGAAGCCGTTGGCCCGGCTGACGTTCGCATTTAACAAGCATGATCTGCAAGCAATGAGCCACAAAATTTGATACCTCAGGGTCAATTCTACTAATTTTTAAACACCTTTCGCATTCGCATGCCAATCGCAAAATGTCAAAAAGCCTTCATTTTCATAAATTTTTGATACATTGTGATTGAGATGCGAATGTCAAACCGGGTTTGATTTTCGAAAGTTGAGTGCCGTATGATACATAAAAATCATGAATTCATGACACACTTAGTTCCGGGCAGTTTTCAAATAATATTTGCCCCAGAAAAAAAACAAAAGAGGCGCAAAAATAAGCAGATTATTAATTTAAAACTGACTCGAAAGGTTGCCAAGTGTGAATAAACGAAAAATAAAATTTTAATCCATAAATTATACTACACAGCTGGCTAGCTGGCCTTTGTACATATATGGAGCGTGCCAGATGCGAAAACCTTGGCAACAACGATACCAAGCCCATATTCAGACAAAATCTGTAATCCAATGTAGTGAGCCTTATTCGATATTTCATTATTTATCTACTCCCGAATCAATCTACTAATACAATCAAATATCTCTATGATTCGATCATTTCGGTACAAGAATGAATCTGGAAAAATATATTCTGAGGGTAGAACAAATAAGGAAAACCCAAAAGCCGTATCCGGTTATATTAAACATTGGGTTTTAGAAACAGATATAATAACTGGTTTCTGAATTGAGAATCTGGAGTTATAAAACATGCCAAATTTTACTTTTAATTAAAATGTTTGACAAGTTCTCAAGCCACTCTAGAGTATAGGTTTTTTTTGTGAGCGGCTCGCAGATCAATCTTGGAGGCTGTCGTCTGCACAACCGGACCTGCCTGTCTTAAATTATAAACAATAAATAGAGTTTGACAAATACGCTACTTCAAATTCTTAATTCAGAAACGGGGAGTTAGTCAGGTACAACGACGAAAACTGCAACACCATTTTTTATAACTGTATGTACTGTTTAGAATTAAAAATGATCACGACGAATGAGATTTATGTCATGTAATGGGCCATGGCCTAGACAGATGTGATTGGATTAGCTTAATTACTAAACTTCATTTAGAAAGGGACATTGGAAAAGTAATAGTTAAGGGTGTAGCAGACCCTAGTGAAAGTTTGGAAAGAGACTTCGTTAACAACCCCGCCGAGCTCATAACTCCAGATTGAAGTTCGTTTGGATAAAATGTGTTTTTGATAAAAAATGTTCTAAAAAGTTTTGTGAGCTGGAAAATAATTTTCGACTTCACAGTAGTAGTTACGATGGATGATACTATAGATTTTAGTGAGGATGGATTTAGTTTTAATGAAGATAATTTATCAAACACAATAGATATGAATGGAAGTAATAAATTGGATTTGTAACAATACGAAATTTACGAAGCTTTTGAAAATTAGGATTTACTTAGGACCATACAAATTCGGGTACCTAATGATAACGGACATATTGCTAGTAAAATTTAAAATGATGCAAATTGAAGACCAACGACCTACTTACCTTATAAGTACTCGTAGGTCATAAGACCCATATTTTATGCAAATTAATAAATGATAATGATACGGTAGTGGAACTGGGATAGGTCAACGTCCGACAGTAGAATAAAGCAGAGTAATATGACCTACATTAAAAAATAAAGGCAGACAAAAAGACATCAAAATGAATGATAAATTGGTCTTTATTTAGCTAGGAAAAAATCATAACTAATAACAGCTCTTCATTCTATAAAATTGTACATACAACAATAAACAGACTGTTACAATAAAATATGAGTAGAGCTAAAACAGTATAATAGTTGAAAGCAGAAATAAAATTGGCCTACACTTGGCATGGCTAACATCCAAAAACATTTCGAAATAAATGTTACATTTGTGGCATTGCAATTAAAAAAAGTTTTACTAGTGACATTAATTCGATCTTGCTACAAAATGTTGCAATAACATTTCAAACAGAAATAGCAGTCGTTACACCAATCCTGGATTACCGAAATTCACCTTTTTAACTGAAATGGTAGTTGCATTAAAATGAAATATCTTACCTCCACATCCGGCCAAAGTACTGTAAGATAAGCCACGCGAAGTGTATCCAATTTTTATTATCCTAAAAGAAAATCTATTACACGGGTTTTGCACAAGTTATTCCAGAAATATAAAGGAGATATTACATAAATACGCAACTGTAACGATAATTTCATTCTGTACCCATGGAATACTCTATTTTAATTCAAAATTATCTTATCAAAGAAAGGAAAAGATAACGATTGTCAGCCATTTAAAATGTTTAATGCGTTACGTGACGTTTTTGTATAACTTTAAAGTGACTTACATAAATTTTATTCTTACACTAATTTATTAATTATAAATATTAATTATATTATAATTTAGAATATTTCAGCTTCTTGATGTTACGTGATAAAATTACTATAAAGCGTTAGTTCAAATGATTTAATGTTCTTTTAGCGAAAATTTTGAAATTCTATTCCTTAGTGATGTTAAAGCCAATCTAGATTTATTTGAAATACGGTATTTTGAACTGCTCCTTTCTAATTTTCGTTAAGAGAACAAAAATCATTATTTTCATAATTATTAATATACGTTGAAATTATATTAAATATCATACTCTATTATATGTATTGTAAGACATAATATCAATCAGGGGTAAGATGATTCTAATTTAAAATTAGGAACTGTTTGAACCGCGTAGGTTGTCAATTAGTGCATTCACCCTAAATTCATATCATGTCTAGGCACTGTTAATATAATGTTATTACTTAAACTATTTCACCAAATAAAATATAACTGTTATTATTTTAACTCAACATTTATTTTAAACTGTTCTTTAGAATAAACATTGAGAATATGAAAATAAAAGAGCAAGAACAGGATTCACATTTTTTCGAGCGTAAGAATAACAATGAGGATCTTTCCAGACCATATACCGGATTGAAATATAACAAAATTTTGAATTTTTTCTCTATTTCTCTCATACCTACATTTTTTTTAAACCAGCATATGTGCCAAATGGTCATAGAAAATTTATTTAGATTTGTCACTGGTATTTTAGCATCTTCAATACGACTTTTCTCATCACGAGCTTTGTTTTCTAAACCAACAATATATTTTCAATACGACTTTTCTCTAACATTAACATTCGTATAATCTGTATCTGGGTAATCCAATCTCGTATAAGCTGGATCCCAATTAGACATGGTACATTGAGTGGAACGCTTCGCGGCTGCCCACACGATTACTCCTTCACTGTCTACTAAAGCTAAATGTGTGGACCACTAGCGAATAATGAGATAAACTAAGATAAAGAGACAAGGTTGTTTATTTAGCTTACGTGTCCCTATTTAATACTGTTTCTTTGGTTTATAAACCTGCTTTGGACTCATTTATTGGAATGTGGTGAAACCCACCAGCCAAGTCCATTGTCTTTCGACTACGTGGCTACTTATCAATATGTTATTTTGCCTTGGTATTTCATATTATTTGCCATGAAAAAATATTACGGAACATTCAATAAAGTACTAAAAATACAATCCCGAAAATATCATAACATCGTCCACATACACAAATATTACCTACAATGTATAAGTGAACAAAATCTAAAAGCTCAAAAACAATTCATTCCCAAATGGCTCCCCATATCAAAAGCAAAAACATGCTTACAAACTAAATTAACGTAACTTTTGTTTCAGCGATATAGCGATATAGGCTTTGGAAAAGTTATCAAAATAGATATTCTATTAAAGAGGCTCACAGGTAAACTGTACTGAATGTTAAATGAGCTTGTTCTCAAAGTGTGATCACGTAGCCACAGGTACATTTTAAGCATCCCAATGTGGTTTCAGTGCTGCTATAAGAAGGCTTAGGTTTATTCTATTTAAGTATGATCGAATTAATCTGATTTAGTCTTTACAAAGTTTCTGTACTGACTTTTATAGGTAATTTATGTTAAAGATTTTTTTAGATTACTAGTAACTTTACTATTAGCTTTAAAATTCATTTTGCTGCGTGTTTTAATCAATAGATACTGCAGTTATAAACTGGTACTGTTATTTTTGCAGTTTCAACTGTAAGAGTCCTGGCCCTTTTATAAGGAGCTTAAGGAATATTGTAGTGTTCTACAACTGTGCATAGTGGCTGGGTAGCTCTTTGAGGCCATGTTTAAATCTAAAAAAAAATAAAGCCTAAAAATAAAATCTAAAAAAAATATTTCCTTCATAGAGATCAATTAAAGATGGATATAATTGACGATTATCGTAAGTCTAAAAATTTTAGTCAGTTTTGGAAGTCCACAGACAAACCAAAGCCTGTGGTGAGGTGAGTCTTGTCTGTGATGTGGCTGACTATTTAGGAATCACTTTAGGGTGGAACCTCTTTTGAAACCAGAAGAGGGCGAAATGTTGCGTGATGCTTGGAAACGCGGTAGTACGCGGAGGTTGATAAGGTTATCAAACAAATATGGTATTTAAACAGATGGCCAGAGGACGACGGTCTCAACATCGAGAATCTGCAACATGCGGGTGTTCATCTGCCCAGAGTCTTATCCATATTGTTTTACTTTTATCTTCGTCATAAATACCTACCAGGCCATTGTCGCTTCTGAGCGTGGTGTCGGACAGAGTGGACAGCAAAATCCTGAGTCAGTGATCTCTCTTACATGTACAAAATAATAGTTATTTTATATTTTATTAACATAACTATAAGTTTCTACCTATTTAACATAATATGGACCTGTATTAACTATTTACTATGTGATTGGATTAAAGAAATATTTTCAATTTAACATATAATTTATTTCATCACAAAAATAACTAAATTCGTATCATATTCTGAATTTACTGGAAAACTTGTCTCTCCATATTTCCCTCTGGTGAATTCATGAACTTATTCATGATTATCCAACAAAGTTACTGAAAGTTTCGAAGTCTTAGTATCTTTTGTATCATTTTAACCATTGTTATTGTGATGAATAACACCAGTGGAATATTTAAAAAGTTATTTTTGTTTTATGATGCCATTCTAAATTTACGTCTTTGGTCATATTTATTATTATCACAAAACTTGTGCTGTAATACTCCAGAAACTTGCTGCTGACTTTTGGATTAGCGTTTTTTTTAATCATAGGTCTAGCTTGAAATCTCTACCAAAAGTTCTATCATGAAATATTAAGTTAAAACTCCTCAGGCTTATTGGGATTGAGTGATTATTCAAAAATAACCAACAATCGCTTACCATCAGGTGAGATAGTGGTCAAACGCGTGCCTATCAACCGTAAAAAGAGCTATATGAATTACCCATTCTTGATCTTTTAACTTGGTGTACAGTACCAATCTGATCTAATTTGGTTTACTAAAAGAATTTCAAAAAAACGTACATCGAATCTCCTATTCACCTAAAAATAATATTTAGTGAATATTATTATTTTGTACATCTATTAGTTACAGCTAGACATAGAAAAGAATTTGATTGTGATTTACTTAATAAAGCGTCAATCGTGAGTGATATTATTCTATTTACAATTACAACTATCTATTGAAATTATATTGTATGTTCTGCTATACAATTTTACAACTGTGAGGATTTTGAAATACAATAGAAGAGAATCCTTAAAATATAAATACCTAGTACCAAAAGGAAGCATGAAAAACATCAAAGTAAGCTTTTAATTATTTGGTCACAATTGTCAAATTGTATGCGGAATATACAAACACTTTATTATATTATGTATTTCTGAAAATCCAATTTCTAATATAATTTCCTCCAAGTTACAATTTAATTATAGGAGCATGTGGAAGATCTGAGTTCTAAACTATTTTTTAAATATATTTTAAGAACAGAGGGCCAATTCTACTAATTTTACATACAATCGAAAACTGTCAAAAAAGCCTTCATTTTCATACAGGTGCGACAATTTGCGATTGAGAAACGAATGCAATGCGAATTTGAAAATTAGTAGAATTGGCACTCTGAATCTTTAAAACATAAAATAAAGTAACATGCTCTGAAATAACAAACTTACACAAAAACATAAAGTCTAAGATTACCTTGACAACAATGATAGTGAAGAAAATGCCAAGAAAGAAAGAGATTTATTGAAACAATCCTTTTACTTAGTCCCATGAGTGAGCATTTAAACTTGCTTATTCACTCGCTCGGATTTGCTCAGACACCTATCAACTGTCCGGAGACCCATAACACAACAGTCAGCAAACGCGCCCCAATCATAATAAAATACGCATAAAAAAACCTTTAAACAAAGTAAATTAGATTTTAACTTGAGAAGAGTTAAGAGAGCGGGAGTGGAAGGATGAGTTTTTTAATAATAAAACACAGTGACGGATTTGGTGCGTTTACTTAATTGCAGTGTAATCATTTGAACGATAGCCATTAGCGTTAGAAGCGCTCATTGTAATAGCATTGTACTCTTGTGATATTTATTAAAGGTTGACGCAGCAGTTCATGGCAAATTTTTCTGCCCATTTACCACCATTGTTTATTAAATTTAAATGAAAAAAAAATGTTGTTATTGTAATAGTGGATAATATAAACATTGTAAACAAAATTAGTTAGTTAATTCGTCTTTCAGGATTCTCAAAAACTTTGTGTACACGGAGAGTTTTATGTCGGTCTTATTTTTTTAATATTCATAATTTTTCAAAGTTTCCGTATCTTTACAGAGCTTCATGGTCAAGGTTCTATTTTTAGAGTTATTTTGGTATTTACAATTAATTGAATATTGGAGATTTTAAGCTGACTTATGCTTATAACAATGTTTTACTAAAATTCTTGTTCAGATCATACCCAAACGTCATTGTACGTTGTATTTTTGGGTCTTCTATAAAACATTATAAGCAAAAGGACATTCGATTTTATTGTTTTGTAGTCCACTACATCTGGGACTGATGGCTCCTTTGGGGACAGTACCTTCGAAATCTTCAATTCTCAATCAAGAATCTCGATTTTATATGGTTTCTTTGTTTTCCAATAATACTTTATTTTTGGAGTGGTAATTTTATTCAATATTTTTTTTTTATTATACTATCTATAATAGTTTTTTATATATGTTGTTATAAAATCGTTAAGTTAAACAGAAAACAATAACTTGAACGGTCCAGGGTGGAATCTAATTATTTTTTCATGTGGTTTTTTCAATAATGGAATCTGTTTCAGTTTTTCAGAGGGATTACATTTTACTTGTTTCAGAATATTATTAGAATTGCCAGATAAAATTTCTTAAGGGGGTGCCAAACACTTATGTTCTAAGTAAATGTTTTAAGTTTGTGTAACTTTTTTTGGTGTTCAATAAACTATTATGCTATGCAATTGTTTCCATTACTGCACTGTATGAAAGAAACTGTTTTTTGTTTAAGTTCTCTGTCATAAATAATGGTTCTCTTCTACCGTTGTTGTCCTAATTCGCCGCGATGTGGGGACTATTTTGCATGTTTATAGCATAAAAGGCAATATCCATACGTACAATGATTTCCTTTACTGCGTTCTGGTGGCACATCTGGTTTTTATTATTGTTTGGAATTCAGGGTCTATCTGTATCGGCAAAACTGTTTGCTTGTCCTACCTTTTTTTTTTTTTATTTTTTTTATTTGTGATGGGTTTGCTCTTGACCTTAGTCTTGGTCAGAAATGACAGAGACAAAGTCTACAATGGAGCGAGCTTACCCAGAAGGAGCCTGTTTACTCTAACTTTGAAGAGATTAGGGTTGTAAGCGTTCGGAAACACAGACGCCGGCAGAGAATTCCACTCTTTTGCTGTCCGCATTATAAAGGACGTTTGGAATCGCTTAGTGCGAATTCGTGGAATAGCAACATGGTAGGGATGGTAAGCTGCAGTGCGTCTGGATGTTCGATGGTAGAAGGGTGCTGGTGGAATGAGGTCGTGGAGTTCTTGGGCACATTCGCCGAAGTACAATCTGTAGAAGACCGACAAGCAGGCAACCTTGCGGCGATGAGCCAAGCTGTGAAGCTTGGCATCCACCAGTTTTTCGTCACCGATGAGCCTCTTAGCTCTGCGTTCCACCGAGTCAAGCGCGGCAAGCTGGTACTTGGCCGAGCCATCCCAGAGGTGGCTGCAATACTCCATGCAGGATCGGACTTGTGCTTTGTAAAGGGTTAAAAGCTGTCCAGGCCTGAAGTATCGCTTCACTTTATTCAGAATGCCCAGTTTTTTGGCTGCAGTTTTGGCTTTGTACTCAATGGTGGCGCCGAAGTTCAGACTGGATGTCAACTCCATGCCTAGAAGCTCGAGCCGATCAGTCACAGGAACAGATACACCCCGAAAAGTAGGAGTTTGGGCAAAACGACTCCTTTTAGTGGTAAAAAGACACGCCTGAGTTTTGGTGGCTTTAAAGGGAACAAATTGTCGTCACCCCACTGGGAGACAAGGCTCAATGTCAAATTTGTCCGCTCTACCATGGCCTCTCTCAATGAACGAACTTCACCCCCGCTGGTTGTTGCGCTAGACATGTATCTCTCTGAAACCGTACTGTCATCTGCGTACCCAACAAGACCAGGCTGAAGTAGGTCATTGATGTGCAGCAGGAAAAGAGTTGCAGAGAGAACAGACCCCTGAGGAACTCCGGCATCGATAGCCATGAGGTCAGAGTAGCAACCGTCAACAACGACTCTGATTGACCGTTCACTGAGGAAGACTGATATCCAGCTACAAAAACCAGCCGGGATGCCATAAGCAGGAAGCTTGCTGAGTAGACTTGCGTGCCAGACCCTGTCAAAGGCCTTCGAGATATCGAGGGACACTGCAAGTGCTTCGCCGTGTCTCTCGATGGCCTCGCCCAGCAGTGCGTGACATACACAAGAAGATCGCCAGTAGACCGTCCCCGGCGGAAGCCATATTGACGGTCACTGAGGAGATCATTGTCTTCAAGGTAGGTCAGCAACTTACTGTTTAGAACCTTTTCCATAACCTTGCATAGTATGGAGGTGATGGCGATCGGACGGTAATGAGCAGGGTCCGCGCGGTCTCCCTTTTTGGGCACCGGTTGCACATTTGCAAGCTTCCAGGATTTTGGCACCGTTCTTTTTTCTAGAGAGAGGCGGAACAGACGTGTCAATACAGGAGACAGTTCAGGCGCACATTGCCTCAAGACTCTCGCTGGAATGCCATTGGGTCCGCTGGCCTTATTCACGTCTAGACTGCTCAATATTCCCCGGACCTCTTTAATGTGAACTGTGACCTCCGGCATCGAAGAGTCACAACGAGGTAAAATTGGTGGTTGCTTGGAGCCAGCGTCCAGACGCGAATTGCTTGCAAAAAGAGATGCAAATAAATTTGCTTTCTCACTTGCAGAGTGAGCCAGCGACCCATCAGGTTTCAACATTGGAGGCAAAGTGGGTCGACAAAAGTTCGTTTCAACCGCTTTCGACTGGGACCAAAACTGCTTACTACCCGGAGGGTGCGATGCTAGTTTGGCCCCGATACGTCCTACATGGTCAAAACGTGCCCTACGTAGAACCCGCTTGCATAACTTAGCGGCAGAATTAAATGCTCTTTTCCTCGCGCGAACCCTACGTGCTTTAACTTTTCGGTCGCGGACCTTGATCCACGCTTGGTAAGCAGACTCTTTACGGGCCTCAGCGTGGGCGCATTCTGCATTATACCAAGGCCGCGACTTGTTACCGAGTGGGACGTCAGAGAATGGAATAAAATACTCCATACCCATACCCCTGCCGAATCACGTCTGCAATCACGTCAGCACAGCACGAGGGGTCACCCGAGGAGAAGCACACTTGCCGCCATGGATAAGACGCCAAAAATGCCGCATCTCATCCCAATCTGCTGACTCGTATCGCCATACTCGTCTCGTGCCTCTAGGACTCTTATCTGGAGGAGAGCAGGCCAACACGGATTTCACCAGGCAGTGGTCAGACGTTCCCAGTGGGGCTGAGACCGATACTGAATGACTGTCCGGATCAGTTGCCAGCAGAAGGTCCAAGCAATTGGGTGTATGAGCGTCAACATCCGGTACTCGTGTTGCCACATTCACCAGCTGGGTTAGATCTAGCGTTAAAGCAAACTTGCGCGCCTCTAACCCGGCATGGTCAGTTCTCTGGTACGGGAACAACCACTCTTTATGGTGGGCGTTGAAGTCCCCCAGAAAAGTGAACCTCGCTGTTGGGTACCGTTGCTGGGCTACGTCGGTCGACTCCACGAGGGAGTTAAATAGCGCTGTTGTCTCCTGGTCGCCGCTGTGCGATCGGTAAACACCGATAAAGATATATTTTTCCACACCAGTGTCCACAAGTAGCCAAATGGCAGAAAAACCCGATTTCTCAAAGCAACGGAGACGACGACAACAGATGTCATCGCGGACGTACACACAGACCCCAGCCTGCTTCTTGAACTTGTGTTCCAGAAAGTAGCCCGGGTAGTTGAGGTACGCCACGTCCGACGGGGTTGTTATTTTCGTCTCCGTTAGGAAAAACAGGTGCGGCTTCTCGGTCTCAAGGTGGTGATGGACCGGGTCGAGATTGGAGTGCAACCCACTGGCCTATTACTTTCTTTTTTTTCTATTTCATAAAATTGTTGTACACAAATATTAATATTGATTTATTAAATATTCTGCCACTGTATTTTATCCTTAACTTTTAGGAATAGGTACCTACATATTTGATGATCGAAGTTTTCTGAGTTTTATATTGAGTTTTATTTATTTTTTAAACCATCAATTGTTTTATATTTTGTTAAGATAACAAGGCAAGTCTTGGATTTTGAAAACAGGTTTCACCTTATCAAAAGAAAACAGCTGACTCAAATTACTTCAATACAAGTACCAACACAAATATACAAGTTATACGCTAAGACGATTGATCATGTTAAACAAAATTCGGTTTAGTAACTCCAATATCTTGATCTCGTTTCATTCATTTTAATACAATCATAACGAAATAGTCGAAAAGTATATAATAAATATCTAATCTATTTACAAAAGAACACAATTCCCAATATTATTTGATGGATTCAGTCATCAACTGGTCAAATCTTTGTGATCAATCGTCTCAAACTCTCAACACTCATAAAGAAAAGTCACACTGAAGTAATAGGTAAAACAATATAATATGTAATTTTAAATATAAGTATTTTATATTTTTTTGATTGTTTAGACTGAGTAAAATATTTTGATTAATTTTAAATAAATTCAAATTATTAAAAATCTTTGAGCCAATCGTAACAATATTTTTTTTAAACAATCTAAAATTTTAAAAAAATCAGGAACAGGATTTGAATCGATCAAACGGTCGTGATGTTGGTCTTACAGATGGTTGCTCGAGCGGTCAGCGTGCAACCGCTGCGGTGATCAACACTGCTATAACTGACAGTATTGTGAGGGGTCGCGTTGCATACGAGCTGTTGCATTCATCCGAGTCGCAGCAGAAGGTCCTTGCGCCCCACCATTCTGGAAAAAAAAGTTTTCAGCGTAACTCAACTTATAAAACACTAGCTGTCCCCCGCGGCTTTGCTCCCGTCAAATACCCATTTTTTTTGCTTTTAAACCTTCCCTATATTCTGGCGAAATAAATAAAAAAAAGAATTACCGAAATCGGCCCATCCGTTCTCGAGTTTTAGCGAGATTAATGAACAGCAATTCATATTTATATATAAAACATATATTGTGTTAAAAGTGTGTTCGTTGCAGTAGGACAGATGACAAAAAAAAATGTAAATAGTCCATCAGATTGATTTCCAAAAAAATTAGATATTTTAGTCTTGCAAAGGAGTACCGTGTTACCCAGTTAATGGGTTGTGGAGGTCTGGTAGGCAGCAACTCCACGTAAAATACTGGTATTCAGCTGAATCCGGTTTGACTGGAAGCCGACCCCAATATAGTTGGGAAAAGGTTAGGCAGATGATGATGATTGGACACGTATTTTTAGGGTTCTCTACCCAAAGGGTAACCAACGGAACCCTATTACTAAGCCTACGTACGCATTAGCAGTCAGCCGCGTGGGCGGTTAACCGCGCGATTCCAGTTAAATATGCAACCGCGTGTCATTTAATGGCGGTACAGTGCGTCACTAGCGGTTGCAAATAAAAAGTGGAAAAGCGACCAGCCGCGTAGGCTAAGCCACCGCTGTCCGTCCGTCTGTCCGTCAGCGGGCTGTATCTAACCAGGTCAGTTGAAATTTTCACAGATTGTGTATTTCTGTTGTCGCTATAACAACTAATAAAAATTAAGATTTATGGACCGGAACCCTAAATGTGCGAGTCCAACTCGCACTTGTACGATTTTTTCATTTTCATGTTAACAAAAAATAAAGATGATTCAGTGCATTCAAAATTCGTGTCGTCACTAGCCCCACTCCTGATCTATACTAATATTATAAAGCAGACGAGTTTGTTTGTTTGTTTGATTGTTTGTTTGCTTGGTTGAACGCGCTAATCTCAGGAACTACTGGTCCGATTTGAAAAATTCTTTCAGTGTTAGATAGCCCATTTATCGAGGAAGGTTATAGGCTATATATCATAACGCTAAAACAAATCGGAGCGGAGCAGTAATGGAAAATGTGAGGCAGACGAAGTTGCGCGGGTCAGCTAGTCTTTGATAAAACGCATAAAAATCAGGAGTCATTCATTCATCTTCGTCAATTTTTATTGACTTTTTAACGCAAAAAATAAGTGTTAAACATTTTTTAATAATTTTTTTGACGGACTAAAGAGAATCATACTTTTCTTACTCAGGAATCATCCTTTACTGAAAATAGATTGGTGAAATAGTTACGGTTACTTTTTGGAAAATCATGGCAACTACTACCCAAAATCCTAACTGAAATGAAACTCTGATTTTTCAACGGAACGAAGCCGACGTGGAATAATGATAATTATGAACCTCGTGACGCCCAATCAAATGATTGATTCATGAAACAAAGACTGATTGATTGATTCTGAATCAATTGTTCTTATTTCTATTCGTGAGTTACAAATCCCTTTGTCTGCAAGTGATTGACGTACGATTTACAAATAACTCAATCAATGATTAATGTGATTTTAATGAAGTAAACATTCATAATAGCTGATCCGCGGTTGAGCTGTCAAAATCAGAATTAATTAGTTTTGGTAAAATGACACGGGACAAACAAAACACTCAGGGCATTGACACTTATTTAAAAAAATATATGAATCGCTTATTAAATTACACTGAAATCTGGAATAATTATTAGGATTAAGAATAGTGTAATAGAATAGAATAAAATACTCTTTATTATGTACAACCATTTAAGTGACAGAAAAGATAGATGCCGAAAACATTACATAGGGTGATACAATGAGTGGCCTTATCGCTAAAAGCGATCTTACAATAAGAATGTTTAAGATCCTAATAAATTGGTCTGGTTGACTGACACGTCGAAATATTGCCTTCCAGACACGTCTAAACTTCTTAATTCATCATTATTTCAGCCAATTGCCGTCCAGTGTCGAACGTTAGCCTCCCCCAAAAAGCGCCAACCATCCCGGTCTGCAGTCCGCATCCATTAGCTGCCAGCCACCTTCTTTAAATCATCGATCTATCGTGCCGTAGGGCGTCCCACACTACGATTGCCCATACGCGGTCTCTCCTCTTACGCATTTCTACTCCATCGACCGTTTGTCCATCTGCAGACATGGCCGGGCCACTTCCACTTCAGCATGCTGATTCTACGCGTAATGTCGGTGACTTTAGTTATCTGGCGCATGATTTCGTTGCGAATTCTATCCTCTCTCCATCTCCATTGTACGCTGAGCAACCTTGAATTTGTGGGCCAGGCCTATGGTGAGTGTCCACGTTTCGGCTCCATAAGTAATTACGGGTAGGACGCACTGGTTATAGACGCTGGACTTAAGGGATTGTGGGATCGATGGTTCAAAGATATCACGCAGCTTCCCGAGCTTCCTTCTTAACTGGGATTCCTTAATTCAGTACCTACATTGTGTTGCCTTTTTTTAAGTTGCATCGCTGCTGGAGGCCACATCAACGCAACATCGAATCACTCCGTCAGATAGATTTCAAAAAATTTTGGACACTTATTTTGGTTTTTCATGTTAACAAAAATGTGTTTGCAACGCACTGTATCTCCTTCATTGTTTGTTAACGTGAAAAAAGAAAAACTACTTGTCCAATATTCTTTGAACTGTTTAATTTTTTAACCGACTTTCCAAAAAGGAGGAGGTTCTCAATTCGGATGTTTGTATTTTTTTTTATTTTTTTTTTATGTTTGTTCGGGCATAACTCCATCGCTTGCCAACCGATTTTAAAAATGATTTTTTTGTTGGAAAGGGAATACTTCCCAAATGGTCCCATGATAAGGAAACCAGGATCTGATGATGGCATCCCAGAGAAGTCGAGGGGAACTTTCGAAAATCGTATGGGCAACTAGTGCGTTTGTATTTTACTTTTCTGCGATAAAAAATAACTTTAATTTCGGAGTCGGTGTCAAAAACGAACAAATTAACAAAAACACCGACTTCCGAAATTAAAGTTATTTTTTACTTTGTAGTGTTTTTTTTTTTGGAAGTCGGTTATATTTTTTTGTAAAAAGTTTTTTTAGTAAATATTTTGCTGTCAAAACACAGGGTGAATGTTTAAATTTGTTAAAAAATGGGTACTTTCCTTTAGTTTGCCATGTGTTATTACTTCCCAGAATTTGATGCTTATTAGCTGCACTTTCAGATGGTGTGTTTTGTTGTGTTGGTATACAGGTTGTATTCTGTTTTTCAAAGTCAACCGGTTCGATCTCCGGGTATAAAAATGACGATGTTTCAAATATCCAATGATGCAGTTTTACTTTTCATCATAATCGGGCTCGAAATTCCTTTCAGTGATTTTTCGATATTCTTCATAGTTTGGGATTTGGCCCTGATACACACACTTTAAAAATTCACCGTGTATAGGGGCATGAACAAGTGACATTTTGGTAGCACATAGAAATCTATACATATTAGAATTTTCAGCAATCGTCAGTGCTTCCGTTTCATAACGCTCATCTCGTACCAAATTTACAAAACCTAAAATTGCCGCCAACCACACTATTTACATAATTATTATGCGACAGTAAGCAAAATCGATAGCCTGCAGTTTAAACAGCCAGAGAGACGTGCCACTAACATGCCATTAGTTGCTACTTTATTACTTGTATGGGTACAATACTTTAATGATGCTTGTTAGTCATATCAATCGATATAATAGACAGGATTGCGTGCTTATACGTCCCTTATCTTTCTGACAATGCAGGCAAACGTTATTATGTTAAACTAGTTTCTACTAGTAGTTCCGCTTTTGTGAAAGACAAACATTATTCCAAAAGAACACTTTGGGGATTAAAAGTTAAGTGTCCCATTTTCTAGGACATGGTCTACACGTGAGTCTGGTTTTTCTACGTCTGTGTGTCTGTCTATCGCAGTCCTTCTGCTCTGAACCAGTCCATTGGTCCAGTACAAACGTAAACTTGCATGTAAATGAATCTACTCGTTTACATGTAAGCACATTAAAACTAACGTTTTGTTACTATAGTGCGAAACCCTTTCTCTCCACAAATGGACTCGATATTCATGATTTCATGAAAATGTGCCAATAATTTTCCGCGCAAACTGAGTTCTAATCTAACATATTATGTGCATGATCAGCATAGTCTAAAAAGAAAATCTCCATTTGTTTTCATTTAGAATAACGTCAGGGCAAGTAAAGTTATGTACTAAAAAATCTTTGCTCGGTGCGAGGATCATAATGAGGTTTTTCCCGATACCTTATATTTGCGGGCAATACACATCGATACCTACGTTTTTCTTATTTCACCGACTGTGTTCTATCAAATGTCCTATGTTCTCACAATGCTCATTAATAATGTTGTTAGTTTTTATCCATGGTGCTTGAGAGTTACGAGTTTAAAAAAACTGAAATTTAATTGAGGTTTCAACTTTTAACCAGATGGACTATTCTCTATCTTTTTCTCATTCTACGAGTAATCTTACCGGAGCTCGTTGCCTCATGGGAATCTCCAAGGTAAGGCAAGACTGGCCGAGGTTTGTCCGTGGATGATTGACCATTTTAACATACCGAGATAGATGGGCATTCGTTCCACGTAAAATACTGGTATTCATGAATCCGGTTTGACTGAAAGGCTTGGCAGATGATGATTGCATTTAAATCTCGGTCTATGATTTTGGAAGGTCGCAGAGATGAGATTGCAAAATTTTTGATTTTGAAGGTTTTATTTGAGGTATGGGAAATGACACTCTGGTTTATATGGCGCGAATCTGAACCCTTACACCATTATTGTGCCTCCACTTACATTTATATGAATTTCATCAAATAAATACCAAATAAATCTTTACTTCTTAATTCATTGGCATTTATTTCTCAATTAACATTTTACGCAACACCGTTTCAATATTGTATCGTCTGCTATGGAAACAATACGAAGTTATTAATTACATAGTGGTTCATGTATTAATACATGAACCACTATGTAATTACGAAAATCGCTAAATAATAGTGTGTACTTAAAACCGTATAAATAAATGAACACATTTGCAGTTTGATACCGTTATAAATACAGGATGAATATTGTTACCCCAGCCGTAATTTTGTTAATTGGCATTGGGTGTGTACCAAAATATCCAAAAGGATATTTTGGTACACAATGTTAAAAATGGATACCATTTTTAACATTAATAACATAAAGTGAGTTCCGAAGACAAACATAGAACTGGACTGTTAGATAGAATAGGAAAGAAGGTTCAGACCGAATACCACATCGAATACAATACGTCGAGATCCGAAGACGTAAAAAAACGAACTACATGCGAAATTTCAGCTTTCTTCGACCAGTAGTTTTTTTTGTGTGTTATTTGTACGTTCCAAAGCGTAGAGCTATCTCCATGGATAAGAACGTGCATGAAACTCGACGGACAGTTTTCGGTTCGGTAAGATTATTGTAATTAAACACATTGGTAATTTATTAATTGTATTGTTTAGTTATTATAATAACATACGTATTATATAATCACATTGATTATGAATAAGAATATATGTTACCTCTAAAAACTGCAATTGTTGCAGGGAGCCATGCTAATTTCTTTACTTTTATTTAGTAAATCATCATTAATTTACTATTTACCAGACATCTAACATAACAACTTTTGCGTATACTGCAAAATCAGTTTTGTAAATTTAAGCAAAGTTCATTTCCTTTTAGCTGAAACTAGCTTTTTCCCGCGACTTCGTACGCGCATAATAATAATTATCACGTTTTTCTCGTTCCTGTCTCCTACTGAGTATAGGGAAGTTACATGCTAAATTTCAGCTTGCCACGACCAGTAGTTTCGACTGCTGTCTGTAAGTCACTCGGGAATAGAAGAATTTTTACATTAGGATTGTGTTATTTTTTAAATAGGTGAAGTGAGTAAATCTTTGTCTTCTTTTAAAACAATAGTCAAAAATTACTCCCTTTCTCTTTGATCGCTTTTACCTCGTTTTCATGCTTTTTGATTCTTAATTATTATTGTATATGTTTATCTATTATGTATTTATTTAAATAAATACTGCACCTAAGACTAGCTTCAGCACTGTTATTAGTTTTCCATTGAAATACATCCAAAGGTTGTCTTAAAAAGACAACCTTTGGATAGCGATAAGGCTGCCCATTATGTCACCCTATGTAATGTTTTCTTCATTTATATTTTTTGTGACTTAAATGGTGTACATTATACCTAAAGAGTATTCTATTCTGTTATTTTCTATACAAATAAAAAAATCACATTCAATTCACGAGATAACGCAATTGTTAAGATGCTTCACGTACAAATCTAACAAAGCGACACACAGGTTTGTGTAAAAGCAGTGTCACACAGACGGCTCGTCACAAATGAAAGGCAAGCAAACATGTTTGACAAACACGGATCGCAAGCGCGACTAAGTGACGAAACGAACAAGACGTGACATGTTTAGGAAGTTGTAAATATCCACGAAATTGGAAAGACAGGAGGTCTGTTTTTTTAGGGATGGGAAATCATCCAATGACTCCTCCCGCTCTGGGTGTAGCGGGAGGGAGTGTCAGACTTTTACTGACTAAAACCCATCCATGTTCCTTCAATGCCCTGTGTTCCGGAGCCACGGTATCTCTTTCGAACAGTCCCGCGACTCCGGCAGGCGTCGGCCCTTTCGGGCCCCTCTGTGTGCTGACTCTCTTTGAGGCGCGCGTGGAACACTAACGCGCCGTCGACACGGCCTGTCATCTGAAGACGGACGGACGGCGAGCCACCCATAGCTCGCCGTCCACAGGCCCGCGCCTACGGTGGCCGGAGGTCACCGGGTGGTGGCCTCCGATGCCCGCGGCGTCTGCCACGGCGGCCAGGACGAGAGGTTCTCTCCCTCTCCCACTCCGCCACCTCCTTCGCTAGCATAACTGCTCTCGAAGTAATACCTTCATTCACTCTACGCAACAGAAGAGAGTGCCAATTCTAGTAATTTTCACATTCGCATTGCAATCCCATCTCAATCGCAATCTGTCAAAAATTTATGAAAATTAAGGTTTTTTATTGGGTTTTTTTGACAGTTTGCGATTGACATGTGAATGCGAAAGTTGTTAAAAAATAAGTAGAGTTGGCCCTAAGGAGTGAAATTCCCTGTCGGTGTCCAATTGTTCATGTTTGATGATTGCTACAACTTGGGGTTTCGGTTGTTTCTAGCTATGTGTGCTCTATAGGCGACTACATCATTACTTTCTACTAGATCTCAGTTGCTGATTTTCAATAATAATAAAAAAGTTGAAAATTGGGATTTGTTGTTCAGATTCAGCTAAGGCTTATGTTTTTACAGCACCAAGATGCTTCAGCTAAGGCTGCAAGAGAAAACTACAAACTGTCAATGACTGTTATTCATAAAAATTTAAAGCTGTGACAATTTTAACTGTGACTTTGACAGCCGAAACTTGTGTCCAGAGCACATATCTTGGACAAGATATAACTATATATTTTTTTAATGAGATGATATGCTTGGTTATGTTAACGCAGATGGATATCGTGTTTTGAATTGAGTCTATTTATTAGTTTTTACTAAAAATCGCTCAGCTTTCCTTTGAACATCAATTATTATTGGAAATGAACCTTCTCATTTCATCTGTTTCGTAACACATCCCACAATTTTATCGCGTGCAATTTTTTGCGGTAAATTTTCTCGGTGAAGACCAAGATATTTTTTTTATTTTTACGGAGGAATTTGAAATTTTTGGTCTTAAACTTAATTTCTTGTCATGTTTTACTGCTTGCATCCATTTCAGTGAGTGTCTTCCACAATTTACATTTTCTCCGTTTGACTTTTACGGCTTGGGGAACAGTGATGAATATATTAGACATAGCAATTTTAAAAAGAACTCGAAATGTTTCGCATTTCCTTTTGCAGTCGGAATAGAAATAAAATTAACTTGGCTGCAAGAAAGGCATGAAATATAGAGATTGAATATTGAATGCATTGTGGATGGAAATGTTAGTAGTAAGAGTATGCAGGGATTCAAAAGCTGGAACATCTTCATGACTGTATGTTCTGGTATACGTTTTGAGTTAGATAAACTCTTAGGTCTGAATGTAAAAGCAATGACTATCAATCATATAAACCTTCGTATGACTAATACTACTACTGCGGTAAGTATTTTCCCTAGGTAGCTCTTTGCGTGTCTAGGAATTCAAGAGAATCCAAAAGGATACAAACGGTCCATCTACACTTTTGAAATAGTTTATACTCCACTGTGTATTATCCTCCCAACCGAACTTTGGATACAGAGCTCAATTTCAACTGATATTGGCCTTAAGAATACCGCGTGTATCTGACATCGACGCACAAACGATTTCCATGGGTCCAGGGCATGATTCTGGACACCCTAGACTTAGAATTTTTTGTCGGCTTTTTTCTCATTTTTTCATATTTTTCAAGGGTTTTTTTACTTAAGACTGCTCTTAATCGTTATTCTGACCTAACCCAATGAGATTTTTAATAAAAAAAATAATTGATTAACTACTTTCGCTAAAAAGAGCTCATACCTATTTTTGGTACTCTTGAAAAAATTGAAAAAATGAGAAAAGAACCGACGAAAAATTCCAACACTGGGGTGGCCAGAATCATGCCCTGGACCCATGGAAATCGCTTGTGCGTCGATGTCAGATACACGCGGTATATTGAAGAACAACTCTGCGCTCAAAAATATTGTATAGACGCATTCCCGCATCTTCCACTCTTACAGTCTGATGGGGCAGTAAGCCATGACCTGGATGAGATAAAGTGCAGATCTAAAAACTTAACGTGTAACTGTGGACTTTGGTGTAGTGCGTTGCTCCTGTTCAGAACATGAGCCACACGTTCAAGTGCCCCAATTACCGATACACCTGTACTTTGGGGGATTTCATGACTGCCACCAACGCTGCAATGAACGTAGTCAACTCATCATCTGCCTAGCCTTTTCCCAACTATATTTGGGTCGGCTTCCAATCAAACCGGATTCAGCTGAATACCAGTATTTTACGTGGAGCGGCTGCCTACCAGACCTTCACAACCCATTAACTGGGTAACACGTTACTCCTTGGCAAGACTGGTGTCAGATTTTCTGTCTTCTGACAATCCGTAACGACTGCCAAAGATCTCCAAATGACAACCTGGACCAACAGCTTAACGTGCTTTCCGAGGCACGGAGGAAACTCGGTATGTCTTGACATATCGAGTTTCCTTCGTGTCTCAGAAACCACGTTAAGCCTTTGGTCCCGGCTGTCATTTGTAGATCTTTGGCAGTCGTTACGGATAGTCAGAAGCCAGTAAAATCTGACTGAAATCTTGCATTGAATGAGTTGTGGAGGTCTGGTAGGCAGCCGCGCCACGTAAGATACCGGTATTCAGCGGAATCCGGTTTGTTTGGAAGCCGAGCCAATAGAGTAAGGAAACGGCTAGGTCGTTATAATGGTCACCCATCCACAGACCAACCTCGGCAAGCGTTGCTTAACCTTGAAGATCGACCCGTGTGGCTGTTATTATTTAGCCACGAGCTCCTCTTAATTAAAAAAATAACTTAGTCACCTACTGGGCCCAAAAAATCTAAGGAATCAACCATCGATTCCATAAGAAGAAGTATGTGGAGCGTAGATTTCTGAAGCCCGGAGTTTAATGATGGTGGTGTAGCACGAAGTACCTTACTTCAGGCTTTCTTGGGAAAAGTTTGATGGAAACTGCCTACAATACATTGCGTGACCTGAGAATCAGACCCCAAGCTTTAGAACCGAAACCAAAATCCACGAACAGTTATTGTTCTGTAGTACCTAAAAACAACTAAATCTGCCTAGCCTTTACTCAATGTCAGGGTCAAATTACAGTATAACGTGGGATGCACCTGAGTACCAGTATGGTACTTGGAGCGACCTCCCTACCTGACCTCTACGACATAGTTACTGGGTATTGGCAAGACATACTCGTACATCAACCAGTATCATCCAAATCACATAAAACTGCCAAAATACACTACTTCTAGTTGTCAATGAAACAAAGTGTACTTTTTACAGCCATTTGTAGACCTTTATGGTAATAGTAGATGTCGGAACTGCGGTTTTATTCAGAGCCGTTCAAAGCTAACGGCTCTTTATGTAATTTGTTACTGTGGAAGTCTAAATCGTGGTACGATGTTAGATTTACCGGGAAATCTTGGGATCAGAGTAGTTACGGTAAAATTTACACTTTTAGAGGTAAGTTTTTGTTTCAACTTATGTAACAGCCTTTAGGTTGTAAATGTGATAGGTTTTGTTGACCAATGGATGTGCCTACTTTCATTTGAATCCGTTCAGCTGTTGAGACGTGAAGAGGTAACAAAGAACTAGAAAGGCAGAGTTACTCCTGAAAAGAAAAATGTAGGTCGTGATTTCAAACCCAGGCAGGCGCGTTATCTATACTATACTAATATTATAAAGCGGTAAAGTTTGTGAGTTTGTAGGGGGTAATTTCTGAATGTACAGAACCGATTCCGAATTTAAAAATAAAAAGTATTAATTTAATATTATTTTTTACCAATAAAAAGCCACGTTATTTAAGAGTGTCATAGGCTATTCCGCCCAACGAAGTGGGTATGAGTCAGCTAGTTTATTATAAAACATCGTGATTAAACCGTCATGTCCTTGAAGTAAAATCAAAACTTGTGCCAATACGCTTTGGACTCGCTCGGTGGATTACATACAGCTTTATCGGGAGACAGCTTTTGCTTTTCAATGGGGTACTTAGATACAAATGGAATTAATTTAAACTATTATAGCAAAATTTCTTTCGTTAATCGACATTACTGTCAATAGCCTACGTAAGTGCATCTGTAGAAGCACATCACTAATTCGTCGCAAGAAGCAGCGGCCGTACCACACGTTGTATGGCCGCTAAATAAAGTATCGTACCTATTGTGATTTTTACATTGCTTGTCCAGTCACTTAGTGACAAACTTAGGTAATGGTTAAAGATCGATGTATTCATTGCAAAAATAGTATAGTCGCTGTGATATTTGAAAACAAGAATAACATAGTAAATTCTAAACATATTTTACGATTTGTTGTTTTTCATGATTTTAAAGACAAATATAGTAAAGTACGTAATTATACATATGGGTGATTCCATGATTTACAAAGTCTTGGTTTTGGCTGCAGTTTTTATAAGAAACCTCTGTAAAACACGGAATTCTTATAATTTATCACGATCGCGGTCGAAAGCGTACTAGTTCGCCGAGACGGCCATTTGCCTATAACAAGTGCAGCGTGAGCATGTCGCGCCGACACCGACATGCCCCCTTGCCACTTCTTCTGTTTTTTTTTTTATATTTCTATGTGATTTCGAAAATTTTAAGTATTGTCCTTTTCTCACAATCTAATTATTTCAGCTTTTAAGATCCAAACAAGTCAACAAGAAACGCAAGATTTTCAGGTCGAAATTATTGCAAGTTAGCTCTACTACAGCACCCTTAAAGGAACACACTTTATTACCAGCCACCCTGTACTGTGTACTAGTAAGTTCTACAAAGCGTCAGTATTCATGCCTTTGCAGTTACTAATGGACTCATAAATGCCTGGTACCCTCTACTAGTAACTCGTAACTGGTAGCACCGAGTCAATTTGAGGTCACAACCGAGACATTCACAGCGTGTGTCTAGTTAGTAACTTCATGCTTTGTGCTACAAAACTAAAACTTAAGGTTCTTTTCTGTGCTTTGTGTCAATGAGGGTGCCATCTGTTCTTAGCTTTATATTTGTACTTTCACCAAATTCTCGCGAATGTGAGGATTTTGTGCTGAAGTTTATTTAGAGGTAGCTTTGTATTTAGGCTTTTTGTCAAAATAATGAGCATTAACAACAATTTACTGTCTTTATTTTTAACTGTTGCCTTTCTATTAATTATAGTATCGTTTTATAATTCTAGGAGACTTAACTGCAACAAATTCTCACAAAAAGAATCGTTCTGACCTCACTCTAGGTCTCTTTGTAATCAAACGTGATCTTGGTGAATTTTAGATAAGGTATGTTAAAATATTTATTTTGTTGAATTTCTATCCTTATTTAAACATTCCTACATAATTTTAAATGCAGGTTAGTATCATAATGCATTTAATTCTCCGTATTGCACCTACCACTATTCTCTGCAGCACCCAAAGGTTGACTGGTAGAGAATGCCTATGGCATTAAGTCCGCCTCTGTACATTTTTTTTTTGTGCTGAAGGTGTTAAATAAATAAATAAATAAATAATGATACTAACCTGCATTTAAAATTATGTAGGAATGATTATCTCTTTAACAACAAAGACGGCAGCTATTTTATCAACTATTTACTATTGAAAAGCTAAAATCAATTAGGATTCAAATGAACGAAAGACATTAATGTAAATTCACAACAATTTAGTTTCGAATAAACGTGTTTGCAAAAACGAAATTTAAAATGCAAGAATAGTTTTCGATAAGGCTCCAATTTCTGAATCCCACCAATCCCGGCGGAGAATGGAAATGCAATTTCGTTTCATACCAGGAATCATTGCAAACGCTAGCAAGTGGCAATACATTTGAAAGACAGCATTCAATATAAACTTGTTATAGATAGGTAGATGCTCTTTTGTCAATATATTGAATCGATTGAAGCCGGCTGACGACCTAATGCTAGGGTCTGTTAGTTTCGGGCCTGTGGACGGCGAGCTATATCCGTCTAGTGACGACAGGCCGTGTCGACGGCGCGTTAGTGTTCCACGCGCGCCTCAAAGAGAGTCAGCACACAGAGGGGCCCGAAAGGGCCGACGCCTGCCAGAGTCGCGGGAATATTCCAAAGAGATACCGTGGCTCCGGAACACAAAGGGCAGTGATGGAACATGGATGGGTATAAGTCAGTAGAAGTCTGACACTCCCTCCCGTCTCTCAGAGCGGGAGGAGTCATTGGATGATTTCCCATCACTAAAAAAACTGTCTGTTAGTTTAACTTGGTTCCCACATCCGAGATACTCTGATAAACGTGTGTAAGCTTCTGTCTGAACGTCTCTCTATATCTGTCCGTAAGGATGGGAGTGTCAGACTGTTCTTGACTAAAACCCATCAAGCTTGCTCCAAATGCCCGTACCGTTCCAGCGCTACGCTGACTCATTCGAACAAGTTCCGCAACCCTGGGATACAACAAGCCACATTCATATCTACCAAAGATATCGGATACGTGTCTGAAACCGCGAGTACAGCTATAGTGAGGTTTATAACACTGTAACAATAGTTCACCTTAGTAGGCTGACCACTGTTTGCACTTTGAAATCCTCTCCGTGCATTGTGGAGCACGTTGAGTTCCGTCAGCCCGAATATTGCCGATGCCTTACGATCTTTGACGAGCGTCTACGTATTTATATCTCGAGTTGGAAGGTAAAATTATGTTGGCTGAATGAATAATGTATGCCCGATGTGTTTGACCACTTGACTTTCTAAATTTCATGACGGTTACATCGACATTCATCATTCAGATAGCTTACATCGTATATATCATTTAGAGGGTGATTTTTCGTGGTTTTGGCGACTGAGTTTATGAAGCTGGAGGAAGCTTATTTAAAAATAAATTTGAGCCGATTTCTGAATTATCAAGGTAATATAAGGTAAGTCAAACCTTATTTTAAAGGCAACGTTTGATAAGTTTTAATGCTACACTGCAGTTTGACTCTACTTAAAACAATATTTCAGTAGTCAGGGTTTAGAATATTGAATTTTATATAAAGATTTCTTCATTTGTTTAATATAATCGTTTATAAATGTAATAATATAATCGTTTATTTTCTCATCCACAAATAAAACAAATGAAAAACTGAATACTAACAAAATAAAGGAACTTATCTCCGATCATGATGACTTATATGGGTAGGTAAGTATTATAAGAAATGTCTTAGCTAGTTATTTTAACAATCTTTTATTTGTGGGAGACTGGTGCCTAAACTAAGCCGAGGCCTGTATTTCAGGACATCAGGTCCCCACCTAAAAAACTTGAAGTGATATAATATAAAGTATAACATATTAATATAAAGTAACAGTAGTCATGCTCCGTCCGTTCGTCCGTCCGTTAAAAAGTCATTGCTTTTTAAAACTACCAATCAACACAGTACGGTATAGTAGTCTGCCTTTGTACAGTGTTTTTAATGTGCATAAAGTTTTAATAAATAAATAAATATTAAAATGATAATTGTATTGAGTTCGTCCGTTACATTTTCAAAAAATATTCCACACGTAAAATTGTACCGATTTTTCATTTACCGTTGTGTAAATGAAAAAAGAAAAAAAATGTTTTTAGTCTTGCGTCTTTGTTTTTTAACACCGCCTTCCGAAATTAAAGTTTATTTTGGAAGTCGGTTATATTTTATTGTAAAAAAGCAAAAGTACAGGAAAAAACACTTATAAAAACAAAAACAAAAAACGCTTATAAATTTTTACGGGATCAAATGGCATGTATGCTGCATCGAACTAAGAATCGTACAAATCGGATCAGAAAGCTCGGACTAATCGTTGTAAACACATAAAAAAGCCCGCCGGATTGAGAACCTCCTCCTTTTCGGAAGTCGGTGAAAAATACGTGTCCAATATTATTTGGAAATCTATCGGACGAACTAGTTAGGTTTTTTTCAGGAAAATACACTATTGCCAAAGAAAATGTACTCTGGCAATAGGCCCGAAAACACTAAGGAAGTGGGTACTAACTAATGAGCCAAGCGATGGCGACACAATACAGAGCTAATGACAACTCACTCGCACATTGTCTGCTGGTACATTGTTCGGACATTTCTTCCCGTCATCTTAGGGATGATAAAAGATGCCCAATTTATCATTTGTTTTAGGAAATGAAACAAAATAACTTGTCTTAGATACTTGCTGGTGGCTTTTTACAAAACAATGCAAATAGTAATTGACTCTATACTGAATAAAATGTGCGTTATATTATGTTAGTGTGACTAATTATGTTTTGACGCGATCCTGTGATACCGAGATCTGACACATATGTAAATAGTACAGTTAGGGCCTTCGAAACTTTTACTTATAATTTATGGTATAAAGATGTGCTAAAGCGTTATTTTAACATGTGTGACTTAGAGCCGTCTCGGTGTCAGCAGCAAGTCGCCCAAAGCCTTGATGGGGGATAGACCGATATGTCTCAATAACATCCCACCCGCAAGATCTTCCTTACTCCACAGAGTACATTATACTATAGTTACTCCGTGATCATGGCGCTTACAACAGTGCCCAATTATCGGGAATTCGCAAATAAAAAGGTACATGGTAGCAATCCCGTTATTAACTATTCTATTGATTATGATGACGACATAGATGGTGTGCTCACCTGCCTGCAATGTGTGAGGATCTTCACAGAGAAGATTGAATACATTAGCCACATGCGAGCTCACGAACAACAACTACAGCGGAGCTTAAACAAGCCGAAATTGGTCGGATCACATTATATCACATCACATCAGGACTCGTAAAATTAATGTAGATAATTTAGTTTAGTAGTAGTATGATAGGATTAAAAATGTGGTAAAAGAATAATCGAAAGAGTTCTATAGTTTGAGACTTCGCAATTCATACTATACAGGGAAATTGAAAAAATACCCGAAACCTCTTAGGCAGTGAAAGTACACATGATTATAAGCAACTTTTGTTTTGGTAAAACTCCGAAATCTCGAAAAAAATATCAGCTGTTTCATACATTTTCATTGGCTAAATACTGCATTTTGTATGAAACAGCTGATATTTTTTTCGAGATTTCGGAGTTTTACCAAAACAAAAGTTGCTTATAATCATGTGTACTTTCACTGCCTAAGAGGTTTCGGGTATTTTTTCAATTTCCCTGTATAGGTAAGCGTAAAAGCGTTCCCCATTTGCATTTTACCAAGACCCATGCTAAAACAGGCGTACCCAATAATTCTTTTTTGATTTATGAAAGAGAAGGCATCAGAAAATTAATTTGAAAAAAATCTAAAATTCATAAAAAGAAACCCTTTTCCTATTATTTTACAAAAGGAAATAAAAGATAATGCTAACTCTACATTGAAACCCTAAACCCTGTATAAATGATGGGCTGTTTTTATTAAAAACGAAACGGCTATGATCCTGTAATTAATTGTTATTTAATTTCAGGAATTTGGGAGCTAACGGCCTGTAATTAGGTATGTAAATTTAAATTGATTGGATCGCTTTGTTCTGTTAAATATTCCCTTTGTTACTGATATGTGTTAAGTTGATACTAATTTCGGGAGCAAAAACTATTTGTTGCTAAAAACCGACGGAATTTTGAACAGTAAATATTAAAAGCTTGCTTGATTGTACGTACAGTGGAACATAAGTTTAGCTTAACCTAAGGTCGAGCTTAATCGAACCCAAAGGTTCTATTTCCAGGTAGAGCAAGGGGCCCGCTACCTGTAGTAGGTACCTGTCAGGGTTGTTTTTACAAGTTCGAAAGAGCAAGGAATTTGAAGGACTGCAAGGGTTACGGAATTTGCTTGAAAGAGTCACCCCGGTCCTGGAACTCAAATGAAATTAGGAGGAGCAGGCATGGGTTTTAGTCAGTTAGAGTCTGACACTCTCTTCTGCTTCGCCCAGACCGGGAGGCGTCATTTGATGATTTTCCATTCATAAAATAATAAAAAAAGGCATTTGAAGGAACACGGGTCGGTTGTAGATAGTATGCTCCGACCAGAGCAGGATGGAAAGATTAGAAAATTTAGGGAGAGTTATGGGACGATTTCCCATCCACAGAAAAGGTAGGGCAAAGTGTCGTTACGTTTTCCAATCTTGAATTTCTTAGCAGCACCTCGAAGTAGGTATAGATTTGTACCCAGTTGATGGCAATAGATTACCATATATTACATGGGACGTAAACATAACATTTGAAATGTTGATTTCACTCTCAAAATCTAGCAGTGTAATAGGTTACACCACGGCCTTACTTTATGAGGAATTCAAGTGTGATATTATGCTATGTTTATAATCGATCGGACTCATTGTTGATTAAAATTATATATGGCACACTAGCTGACCCGCGCTACTTCATCTGCGTCACATTTTCCATTAATGCTCCGCTCCTATTTATCTTAGCGTGATGATATAATTATAGCCTACAGCTTTCCTCGATAAATGGGGTATCTTCCATATTTCAGTGGAAAGTTTTTTCAAATCGGACCAGTAGTTCCTGAGATTAACGCATCCAAGCAAACAAAAAAACTCTTCATTTTTATAATATAAGTATAGATTAGAAAGGCTTACCCATTTAAAGATATAAACAAAAATCTGGTGCCCCGGCCAAACAATACATTGTCAGGTCATTGGGGTTTCTGCTCTTTATTGGTTTGCCCAGCCAACAATATAAATTATGTAAATTATAGCATTTTTTTACATAAATTGTAGGGGTCTTTTTGCAGGCAGTAGATAAATATAACCAGAGAATGAAAAGTGAGAAATGTTACTCTATGATTACATTCTCTTTAGCAAAATCCTTTCGAATCATAAGGATTCGAAAGGATTCTATTCTATTCTATTAAAATTTTAATTATTCGAATGGTAATAATAGGGAATATGCATTAAAAAAATATTTATTATCTAAGCAGTTTATCTAAAAATTACAAAAATATATACTAACAGTGGAAATAGAATCAAAATTGCTCGAAAAACAAACGAGATATAATTATTTTAAACAAATATATCTGTCCCTCTCGCGAAAACGCTGTTTTCTATGGTAGATGTATAGACGTCACGGAATGTGACGTCAAATTCCATGTCGGACTTCTCGTTCTAAAAGTAATCTTTGAAGCGTTATAACTTCATCGCTGATGAAGATATTCATTATTCATATATTTTCATTGACAACAACTTTTCTTGGACTGCCCAACTGCAGGAAGTTAGCCGGAAGCTATTTGCATTTGCTGCGTCGTTGAGGAGACTGCGAAATTTACTTCCGATTACCACCAAAATTGCGCTTGCACAATCACTTCTTCTTCCCATCCTTGATTATGCTGATGCCAGCTATCTTGACCTAACTCAGGAACAACTACATAAACTTGAGCGACTTCAAAATTTCTGTATCAGGTTCATATTCGGTTTACGCAAATATGACCATGTTTCCGAATTTCGTCTGAAGCTCAAGTAACCACTTGAGCTTCAGACGATTCGTCTTCGCCGGAATGCTCATATTCTTTCCCTATTATACAATGTTCTTTTTCCCCTTTCACCCCTCTTTATCCGATTCTCACACTAGATTTCTGAGGTCATCAGATAACTAACGACTGAGGATGCCAATGCATTCCACAAATTTCCTGGATAAATATTTTACTGTTCAGGCTGCCCGTCTATGGAATGCTTTGCCAGTTCCAGTGAGACGCGCTCAGTCGTTACCTGCCTTTAAAAAACTTGTTAAGGAACATTACCTGTCACCGTGATTATGTCGATATTCGTAATTTATTTTTACTACCTTTTATTTAGACTTTATGTATATATTATTAGCGTATTATGTATGTATCTGTGTCTCTATTATGTTATATTATAATTACTTTTTTTTTTGTTTTTCTTATGTCACACCATAACAGCCCCAATTTCATGTCCAGTCAAATACTGTCTCCATCCCAGGTTGCCTGGAAGAGATCGCGAAATGCGATAAGGCCGCCCATTGTATGTATTTAAGTTCTAAGTTTCTTAATGTATTTAATTTTTGGTGTACAATAAAGTATATAATAAATAAATAAATAAAATAAGATATTAAAAAAATGTTTTCTTTAGTGTTTACTGGAGCTTATAAGTAATTCATTTTATAAATAAAAAAATCGGGTGCATATTCCGTATTGCCGTTTGAAAAAAAGAAAAGGTAAATCGTTTGATTCCAAGGCGCACTGGTGACTTTTGTCACCGTGACATACATATCTCTCTGTTGAACTTCACAGTTGCAAAAGAGAGAAATGTAGGTACTGTCACGGTGACAAAAGTCACCAGTGCGCGCCTAGCCTTACACAGTTTTTAGCGATTTGGCTTTGCTGGCCGATATGATATATCTAGCAGCTGTAGTAGTTCCCAAAAATGGTACACCATAGTACAAGCTATAGTAGAAACTGTGAAAGATCCCTCAAAATATCGAGGAGTTAATTATTACTATTATACTATACATGTATTGCCTGCCTGCCAAGCCATTTCCCTTCCTAGTCAATTCAGATTTAGTATTTACGTGGAGCGGCTGCCTAACAGCCCCCCTTAACCCATTAACACGGTACTTTTTGGCAAGACTGGTGTCAGATTTTCTGGCCTTTGGCAATTCTTAACAACTGCCAAAGATCTTCAAATGGCAGCCAGGACCAACGGATCCGCACACATAAAATACATACAATAAAATACTCAAGTTAATAAACTAATACACAAACATGCTTGAATAATTGATGCAAACAAATAATGCTAGCGTTGTGACAATTCCACTGCCAACTTTTTACGAATGTGCTCTCAAACTTAAACTTTCAAGGTTAATAGGGTGGTAAGTTACCACATGCTAGGAATTTCTCTTGTATCTTGGATACGATTACATACATATAATCTCACATACACAAACAGCCAGACCGAGAACAACTATCTGTATGCCAAAAAAATATTTGTACCGTGCGGGAATCGAACCCGCGACACACAGCGCAGCAGTCAATCGCTCAACCACTGCGCCGTGCCATCAATTAGTTAATTTTCAATATATTTAATTTACCTAATTTTAACTTTAGCTCCGATTATTTATTTCCACAACATTCAACTACCCAAGGAGGGTTGTTGAATGTACCGAAGTAATAGGGTTCCAGCACGCGTAGCATGGCGATTCTATATCTATTCTACCAAGAAAAGACAAAGCTCTTTCTATCCAACTCGACATTTTTTCTGCCCGAGCATGGCGCGACCCGTAGACTCGCGTTTCTATGAAGACAAAGACATATCTAGTATTTCCATAGCAACGGAGAAGCAGCTAGTGATGTGGCCATTCTGCGAATACTACGACGAATTTACGTATAGTTAGCCAAAAAAATGTGTCAAATATACTATTTTTCACACTTTTTGCACGTAACTCAAAGCAACAACAAAACGTGTTACTCCAACATATTTTTAATCTATATGGTTTATGTTTACAAATAACATATTTTTTTTGTTGAATTTATTATCGTACCAATTTAAATTACAATTTTAGTGTTTATGATCATAGCGGCAAGGAAAAGTAAGTAGATTTTATGATCAATTAAGTAAAGTACTGATTATTCCAATAATTGTGTGTAATTTGACAATTATTATTATTAATTTGATTAATAATTGTGTGACGGTCGTCGCTGAAAACCAGCGCTGGGGCTATGTTTCGCACACGAGTCCCAGCATAATGTTGAGCGATGACCGTTTTACGCAAAGGTGACGCATATTGTCCCAGTTTTTTTGTTATTTTTAGGGCCTCTTTCACCATCTCCAAGTAAAGCGTTGATTAGTTACTTCCCAATTAAAGTGAATCGGCAAGTAAAACTTACGAGTATCTACTGTCAATTTCACAAGCGAAAATAAAGCTTCGAGTAACAACTTACCGGTTAAGTGAATGACTTAACAAATCATACGTTGCATTCGTTCAATATTACGTCAACGTTACTCGTCAAATGTCATTGTTAGGTTAGCTGTCATTTGTCATTTCATTTTGTGTATTGTTTGTTGTGTTTTTGGTTAGGAAATTATTGCGTGTGGATTTTTTTTTTTTTATAAATTATCATGGATAAGTTAAAAGAGATAGAAGTGCAAACTTTTTACTCGTACAGAAATACCAAACTGTGTTAGTGTCGGCGATAAGACCCCGTCCGCGTCCATAGGCGCAAGTAATAGTGGACGCGACCGTATCAAACAAGGAAATTGTAAGGAAAACTAATTAAAATTATAATTGAATCAGATTAGATTAGGTTTAGCATTCTCTAATTAGTATTATAAGGATATTTTCGCATCAAAGGTTTAGTTAGATTCTAGTTTAAATGCGAATTTAGATGTAAGGTTTTTGTATTGTGAATAATTACGTAGATTGAAAATGTGATTATTTGTTTTAAGTGATAGGGTTTTTAAATTAGTTTTAAAATAAAGGTCTTGACCCAAAACCACTTTTACAAAAAGAATTGAGTTGATAGGACTTATGGTTTTCGAGATATTTCCAAAAATGTATCGTGAAAATTGGTTAACCGTCAAGTAAACACGCTAATTGGCAGACGATGTGGAAAGTAAGTTACTGGTCAGTTTAATCATTGATTAGTGCTACTCGAACGTCGTGAAATTGACACGTGCAGTTACGTATGACTTTAACTGGCGATTAGTCTACTCGATACTTTACTCAAGGGTGGTGAAAGAGGCCCTTAGTGTAGTAAGTGTTTGATTCCTATGCGTCATGCTTGGCGTAAATAAACAATTTTTCTTTCTTTCTTAATTAATGTAAGTGAACATAATATCCTACTATTCGATGAGAAGGGAACATAATAATATTCTAAATAAAAGGATTGGTGGCATTGTCTGATGAAAACTTTGCCATACACAGTGCAATGCGTTCTTTACTGTTATCTTTCTTCCCTTTAATATCGTCCGAAGTGTTTTTACTTTAGTCATTACAAAAAACAGTTTATTTACAGCGTACCCGACGAATTGAGATGTTGGTAGACTGTATGTCTACCCCGACATCCTTTCTAAGTTCTATTTGGCAAAAAAAAAATGATTGTTGAAATAAATAATCCTTGTCTAGGTCCGATAAGATGTAGACTATTTGACATTTCATATAGAGAGTTATTATCTACCCCTAAGTGTCAAAAGTAGAGAAAATATTGTCGGCATGCTCGACGTTGTAGACTTATGTCGATCGAAGAAAAGAAACATTTCTTTTCTACGTGTCAAATATCGCCATGCTTAGGACGATAGAAATCTTTCTTCAATCTGTCATTTTGTCGATTCTTCGGTCGACAAAACTCGTTTCTACGGTGGTCATGCTACGCGTGCAGATAAAGAATGAAGTTCTTGAAATACGTTACCTTTTTCACTGCACGTTGGCACGCAGTCTCGAACGGTTGTCAGTTCACTCACATATTTCTGAAACAAAACGATGACGTAAGCAAAACACGTGCGAAAAGATTTAATTAAGGTATAAGGTATACAAAGGAAAGTATACTTTGTCTAGCAAATATTAGGACAGCTTTTCCATTACCCCGTTTAACGTGAGGTGAAATGCAAATTTTGGGAAGTAAAAATTTCGGTCTAATGTTCCATTGTTTTTGTGTATTGTTTTTACGCCATAACGTTGTTGGAAAATGGCTAAAGCCTTTTATTTATGAGAATGCATGTTTTCTTTTTATATTACCTACCATCTATAATATTTTAGCAAGTTTAGGAACCACGTCCACACGTCGGTCGCAAAATTTTAATAAAACAAAATGATTTTATATACTGTAGAAATATCCATGGTACGAGTATGTACGTGTTTGACGTTTGCTCTCAAAAAGTATTTTATATTACAAGCATTCATGCGAAGATTTTTTATGCATTTTATGTAGTGGCGTATTCCGGAGTGCGTATTGTTTTGTGTGTTTCTGCCAGCGTTTTCGTAAAATAATAAAAATAATTTACTAACTTTTCACCCTAGGACTGGACCAAGAACCGCCTAGCTGTAGGGTTACACTCAGTAAATTATTTACACAATTTTAATTGTTTTACTCAAAGGCTCTCTGCTTTAGTCGTCCCTTCAACCTCGACCTCTTTGATCATAGATAAATAAGTAAATAGGTAGATCGTTTCTGAGTACTTCCCTGCCTCTAAGAACTTCAGAAAAAAAAACACACAATTAGTAGCTTAGAGAAATCAGTGCAAATAATTAAAGTAAAATAAAAAGTACAAATTATTCATTGTTAGTAATATTTTCATGATATCTGAACATTAAACAAGGTAGGTATTATTAACAGAGATTCACGTCTGACTATATAATTATTATAGTATAACTTAGCGCTGGGCACTCATCGCCCACTATCTCAAATAATGTTCGTTAAAAATTTGTTGCAAATACGCTCTAAAATTTTGATCTTTCTTTTCTTTTGTTCTTTTCTTTTCTTCTTTTTTTACTTTCTTTTTTAAAAAAACGTTGCCCCACACTAGGAATTTCTCCTGTATCGTGGGTGCGTTTACAAACATACAAAGTCACATACACAAATAGCCAGACCCGGAACAACTAGGTATCTGTAGGCCATACAAATATTTGTTCCATGCGGGAATCGAACCCACGACACGCGACGCAGCAGTCGATCGCTCAACCACTGCGCCAACCGTGCCGTGCAGTGATCATAAGTGATAACAAACACCATTGGAGCTATCAAAAACGAGATAATCCGATTTTGTGACCCTCAATAACTTACGACGCAGACACGAGATTTTATGAGACTTTAGACACAACGTAAAACGCTAAAATGAAGGTGTATGTGAGTTTCCAGCTTATTATCCTTCATTCGGAGGTGAAATTGGACTGGACTAAAATATATTTTACGTTTCAGGGCCGGGCTTACTAAAATGTAGAAATAATCATTATTTGGCACAGTAAATAAACAAAATAGGAGTTTCAAAAGTAATAAGGTATAACAATGGGCGAGCATATCGCTACAAGCAAAATTTAAACAACCTTTGGATGCATTGGCAGAAGAGATATTTTATAATTTGCGTTTAGAGTACAAACTTGTTAGTATTTAATAATTCTAAAGTTTGGCAGGACAATTGGTAAAAGCAAACCCACAAAAACATGAAACAACACACAAAAAATGTTTAAAAATACTTAAACTAAAACTATACTAGAACATAAATTAACAACAATTTGGGCAGAAAATATCTCTGAAACGATTATAAGGGATGTATTTAGAGTTGAAAACGTTCGTTGATAATTATGACATAAGGCAATGCTACAGCAATAAATAAAACCACGTTAAACGAAACGAAACTAGTGCACCAAAAGAGTACAGCAAAGTGCTCAAACCGTCGGAAAATGGAACAAAGTTAAACAGACGCCGAATTTTCGGTAAAACAAGTTTCATTGCAAAATGGTGCTCTCATTTTTTTACAAATACCTAGCTGCTTATTTACATTGTAGTGACGTACGAGATGTGTCCGAAAGAGTCTTTTTAAAAATTTCTTTTATACAACCAAAATATGAGTACCGTATTCTTTTACTTTTTAACATACGAAATCCGAGTTCAACCATTCAATGGTGTCTATGCATTACTGAGCACCACAATATTACACCGAAACTTACTATTTAAAATTGCTACACAAAAACCTATTTTAATTGCCTCCATGACACTTTCTTTCACCATCATAATAAACTAACTGCCACCCACTTAAAGGTTTATTAAAAACCTGCCTCAGCATTTGCTTCAGTCGTGAAATATTAACAGGCAGTCCCACCATTTACTACGTTACTTAATATTCTACAAAAGGAAACTCAGCAACCAGGGCCACTGTAAAGAATTTCCACAGTACGTGCTGAAAAAGTAAATTTCACAGTAAATATTGCGGTTCTGCTGTAAGCTTTATGTCTTCGCAAACAAAACAGGCCTGAATTTTTTTAATGGATGGGTGAACTTTTTCGGATAAAATTAATTACGTGAGAATCGGTCACGGGGTTGGCTGATGCTGCGTTTGTTTTTTCGTCGAGCGTGTTGTTTTTTTTTTCTCTAAAGGTTTTTTTACTGCTATGTGCCATTTACGGGGCTACAATGTGTACCTATTTTATGATATCAACGTTTGCTTTAATATTTACTTGATGAATGTGACGCACCAAATACATTAAAACTTTTACTTTTTCTGAAAAGAGTCAACTATGTAGTTTTTTTTCGGTTCTTCCCTGTAAGAATTTATATTTTCCTGTGCCACTTCAAATCTTGAAATCTAAATTTTATAGGTCGAATTTAAATTGTATCGGCACAACGGCGGAGGATCCTCCCTTTTCATTGGGGGTCTATTCTATTTTATTAGGGGGTTTTGGTTTCCGCACTTAGTCCTGATGTTGGACCATTGTACGTGAGCCATGGCGGCCGTCATACCAACCACCCAACTTCCCTCCAGAAACAGATCAGTTTTTTCGGCGTGTTCAGGATATCTGTGAGCAAGTTCGGTGACCCTATAGTTTGCTTCCGTATTTCGGCGACGCCCTCGCACTCAAGGAGTACGTGCGGTACCGTTTCCTCCCCCTCAATGCATGCTCTGAGTAGAGGGCTATCCGTAATACCTATCGTGTGCAAGTGTTTATTCAGTGAACAGTAACCGGTGATGGTCCCCGTCACCATTCGCAGGCTGTGCCTATCCAGTCGCAGAAGGCGCCTGGTCAGTTTTCGATCCAGGTTTGGCATGGCTTCCTTGGACTGCCTACAGCCTGGTGCCAAGGCCCACCAGCGTTCCGCTTGTTTGTGTTTCAATGGGAGTTTGCGGTACTTTACTCTCTGTACCGCATACCCCCAAACTGGTGACCCCGACTTGATTTAAACACGCATACCCCCAAAAAATTGATAAATGTGAGATAGCTTTAACTTAAAGGTTCAGCTTATATGGTAAGTTCGGTTTCAGCAACTTCATACAAGTATGATTTTTGATGAGTAGGAACTCTTTGCGAAACACTTAAGACATTAATGTTCCGACTAATTGATACTATGAATATTTATGCCTTTAATTACACTGGCTTTGAGATCCAAACCAAATTCTGTTATGCTGGACAGCATAAATCAATCTAAAATTAACTGAAATTCCAAATTCCACTATTTCCTGACATTTTGTTAATTTCAACTGGTTAGCAGCTGTCATATCCTAAGCCTTTATAATTATTGTCCGAAAGCCTCTAGCGAAATTTTCACAGCTAGTGACATCAATGAGAGTTTGACTCAGTTACTGTTGTTTGCCAAGCCAACCCTGTTTGATGTGGTGACGTACGGCCTCAATAGAGTGAAAGGCTGTCGCGACAACTAGCGCGAAATATCAAACTTATGATACAAGCGTTTGTGTCTATGGTAGACGCCATGGTTCCCTAACATCCCTTCGTAGATACCCGAACAATAAATTATGAACCGTTTTTCATTACTAGAGCACGTAAAAGATCACGATAGAAGTCGGTTCAGGTTAGCTTCATGTGTTTATTTCTGTTTTTGATTTTAAGTCAATATTTTGTATGTGTATCACTGACCGTTTTGACGCATGTGACGGAGCAGCTACTTAGATAGCAGATAGTCTATTGTTTTACCATGACGTCTATATTTGAATTCAGAATTCGAAATAGTTGTTTTACACACATTTAAAAAAAGAAACAAACTCTATTTACATACCTCACAAAGTTCAAATTGCATCTCATACTTTTCAGGGACTTATTCAAATGGTCGATCTACGCACTACAATGCTGTTACTGTACTGTTGTTTATTTAAAGATGATTTTTAAGTGTAAGCACTTAAAAATCATCTTTAAATAAACAACGCTAAAGTCGAACTATAAGTTTTAGTATATCTCTAACGCACACTACACCATCCCGTGATGCAGTGTGACCACTAATCGCGCCCGCTCCCGCCTTCACTGGTCAACTACTTCCAGTCCAGTTCCAGTGTCGAGGCAGGCTCAAACGTCATGTTGTATCCTTTTGATAAAACAAGAGCTGTCCGGCTACCGAGAAATTATAGTGTTGGCGCAATTTCGTTGGATATTGGGCCAAGTTGACAGGTGTGAGTACAGGCTTTATCTTGGTAGTAGGTGCGAATTTGAATGATAAAGGATTCGGAGATTGATTGGTATTATTTGAAGTGGTCAATTACTAAATGCCAGTTGCCAGTTGTGGAGTTATGCCATACTTCAGAATCTGTTAGTCTCGAGCAATTGCATATCGTGATATAGAGATATTGGCCAGTTAGGAAAATACATCTGTGCCGACGAAAAACACATACCGTCACTATTCAAAAGAGATATGCCGTAGAAATGATATTAGGACTTCCTCCACCTTCAAACATCATGAGGCGGCTGTGGACATAACAATGGATAAACGGACTGTGTGAAAGACGGAATGTTTGGAAAGGGGATGACGATCGACATGATCAATAGAGAAGTATTGAAGACGAAGGTTATGTTGCACCGATCCCAAATAAATTGGAAACGAGCAAGATATTATGTTTGACTGAAAAATATGCAATGTTATCTCTTCACTACCATTGGTTGACTTGATCAGAGACATTCAGTCCCTCATTGGCTTTATAGCCTATGTACACAGTGTATTTTTATCTGTAGATCATCAAAAAGCAGTAGATACTGCGTCTGAATTTCATTTAAAACATTGAAACGACACATTTCCTTTTTATTACACTTACAGAAGCTTTCATTCAAGTACTTAATCGAGTTGAAACTACACTTCCCTATCAATAAAACCGTATATTAATCGACCATATCGTCTTTTAAGCATCGTGCCAACCCATTAACAGTTTAACTGACATCGCGGCGAAGGCCTGCAAATAGCTAGTTATTTTAAAGTGCCATAATTTAATTGCTTTAAGTGCTTTAAATTAACGGAACCGCGCTCCGAAGCGATGTGGCACGTGCCATATGCATTCATTGGTGTATGAGTACTATACAGACACGAGAGTAAAATATACATTTTATCTATACATATTAATATCATACAAAGCTGAAGAGTTTGTTTGTTTGAACGCACTAATCTCAGGAACTACTGGTCCAATTTGAAAAATTATTTCAGTGTTAGATAGCTCATTTATGGAGAAAGGCTATATATTATCACGCTAAGACAAATAGGAGTGGAGCAATAATGGAAAATGTGACGCAGTCGAACTTGCGCGGGTCAGCTAGTATACGATAAATTAAAAACGTTTTCTCTCAAAGAGTTGATGATATTGTTGTTTTATATGTTGTATAAAAAGTTCTCTATTACATTCTATTTTTTTATGGGATTACGAACACAATGAAATAAGTCATAATGAAATGAGTGGTCTTTCACAAAATAGCTGGCATAAAAAAAATATATCTTGAATTTTGCGTAAGGAAGCTTGGTTTGCTCGCTCTGCTCGCTCACTTTAACTCCAGTCACACCATATGAACCTAACTTATCCGTGTGGGGAGGGACTAGAACGGTCACATCATAAAATTAATGTTCCGTTCTACGATATGGCCACGAAATGTCTGTTTCCGAAAAACTGAGATAATTGTGCACACGCATTCCTAAATATGTGAGTTTTTTATATTTCTATGGTCGGATAGTTGGGCTATAAATATGTGCTGTGCAATGAGGGCTATAAATATGTGAGCAAGACGTTATTATCCCTTTTCCACTAAAGATACGCCACGCTAAGCTATGCTAGGAAATTGACTGATCCTAGCCATCTATCTTATAATATAAAAATGAATCGCTGAATGTGTTGCTAAGCGCAAATCTCGAGAACAGCTGAACCGATTTCGCTAATTCTTCTTTTGTTGTGTTTGTTATTATTAGGAGAAGGTTTTTATGTAAAAAAAAAATGAGAAAGTTGCCTAAAGTAAAGTTGTCTGTAAAAGATTGCCCTTTTTTCCTGTACTTGTTATGAGGTGTACAAAAAAGTATATAATAAATAAAGTTTTCGGGAGCGAAGCCGCGGGGGACAGCTAGTAGATTATTAATCCATCGCTGCAGCTTAGAACATTTTCGAGGGAAGGCAGTCTAAAACAAAAGCCTGTGCACAAACCATAGTGTCCATATCCAGGTTCTAAATTGTTTGATGTGCTAACGAGAACCTGTACAGACACGGTGGCAGTGTGTCATGTAACAAGACTGTTTCAGGCGACAGATTGAGCGCTTCAGGCTTGCAGGTATGTCTAATTCAATATAGCGACAAGGTATATCATATGGATATTGTAGAACGATGATGTTTCAGGGTTTAACTTGCAATAGGTTTTGTTTTATTACTGTGAACGAGTGAGTATTATACTGGCTTAACTTTTGTAATTTTTTTAATATGTAAGGGTTTAACATGAAACGGTCTAAATACCATACACTCTAAACTAGCTTTAGTTTTAACATGTTTCTGTTTTTACAAGATAAATAATGTGCAGTACATTATTTTTCTTGCACTTACTCGTGACTGAATTTCGACCATAGTCATAGCGGCCAATAACAGCGCAGACGGCGTCGTTCTAATATAACCGATGGGTTATATTAGGTTAGGTTCCGTACCCGAAGGGTAACCAAAGGAACCTCATGCGGATCATACATCTGTCTGTCAGCAGGCTGTAGGTATCTCAAGGACCATAATAAGTAGAAATTGAAGGGTATTCTCGTTAAGTATAAAAATGTAACTAATATCATAAATGCGAAAGTGTGAATGTTTTTTAATCAATCACTCCAGAACAGCTGGACGGATCTTGATGAAATTAAGAACAGTGATAGATTATAGTCTGGAATTGCACATATGCTACTTTTAATCCCGAGAATATGTTCCCTAGGGATCACGCGGTTGAAGCCGCTGGCAGAAGCTATAGTGAATAATAAATTAACTTCAAAAAAAAATTTTTTTTCAAAATTCATAGTCCGACTCGCACTTGGCTGGATTTTTGGAGTAAGAGACGATGCCTCTATCATTTAGTAATTCTACACATCCTCTTCATCATTATCAAAAAACAAAAAAAAATGGATTTTAAATTTTTGGACATAGGCTACCCCCAAACGTCGTCACAACGACCGGTGCTTTGCGTCTCGCAACCATCGGCTACCTGCAACCCTCACCAGCTCATCGGTCCACCTGGTGGGAGGCCTTCCAACGTTGCGTCTTCCAGTACGCGGTCGCCACTCCAGAACTTTTCGGCCCCATCGACCATCTGTTCCGCATTTAATACTGAAAGAATTTTTTCAAATCGGACCAGTAGTTCCTGAGATTACCCCCTACATACAAACTTACAAACTTAAAACAAATGTTACCTCTTTATAATATTATAGTATAGATACAGCGCACGGTTACTTCCACAGTCAATTACAAGTTATAGCTGATCTTTTCCAAATATATTGTGGTCAGTTCCCAGTGAGACCTCATGAAGCTGGGTACTAGCGCTTTAAGTAGAACGACTGCCTACCGACAACAACCTTAAACAACACAACAAACCCCAACAACCTTAGACTATAATGTTATCATTGAATGTTGACATATTAATAAAATACAATTATCGTTTGATCTTGTTTACATAATAATTCTGTATATTGACATTCATATTGTTTTTTTTTTTTTTTTTTAATATTTATAGGCGTCAATTGTATATTGACATTAGTATTGTATATTGGCATTTGATCTGTATTTTGACATTAGAATGTTTGTATTGACATTAATATTGGACATTCTTTTTATTTGTTTTCAGGCGCTCTGACATTGTACTGTATTGACATTTACTTTTTTATTCTTATTTTTATTGATATAATTAATTTGTATTAGGCAAACTTTAATTGTTTTTTTTATTTTTATTGTCCAGACTGATTTATTTAATTACGAACAAAAATTTGTACGCCCTCTGGCATAACATAGCGCACTCTTTATTAACAATTTACAACTATAACTGTACCTATGTTAAAACAAATGAATAAATGACTTATGACCGTCACCAGGTCATCGGTTCACCTTGTGCGATGCTTCCACGATGCTGTGACTGAACAACCAAAATCTTCCTTAGCAAGACTGGTGGCTGATTTCTGGCTTCTGACAATCCATAACGACTGTCAATGATCTTTTGATGAAATGAGTTTTTGGAGGCCGAGTCACCCGCGTCCGTAGGAGAATACCCTTCAGCGAATCCCTACACGTGGTCCCCGGGTGGTGCTAAACAGGTGACACTAACCGCCTCCGTGGTCTAGTGGTTACACCACCTGATTCAGACTCAGAGGTCCCGGGTTCGATTCCCAGCGGGGGCAAATTTTTTGCTCGGTTCGGTTGGTGGTAGGACTTTTTCTAAGTCCGCCTGGAAAGCTACCACCATCATGTCTAAGTCTGTCGCCATAACAACAATATTAACAGCATTGTTGTGTTCCGGCAGTTAGAGGTATGATAGCCAGTTCCTCTGTGTAAGAGGATTCCGGGTGAAACTCGCTTCCATCTTCGGCCTAATCATCACTTTCCATCAGGTGAGATTTGGGCCAAGAGTTTCCCCGTTTTGCATAAAATAAAAAAATCTATAAACGACGTCTGGTACTATTGGTTTAATGTGCTTTATGAGAAATGGAGCCGTCTCGGTGTTTAATGGATGGTCTTCTGACTGCCAAAGCCTGACTTTTAAAAGGCCACTATTTTTACCAAAACATTTACTGATGCCGATCCGAGTCAGTACAACCTAACCTACAGAATCAGGAAAAAACACTCTACCGGTCAATATAAATGTGTTTCCGTTATGGGAGCGAGTTTATTTGTTGGTCATGCTTTCACGACTCGGCGCTCAAGCCAATTGGAGGATTTGGCACAAGGCTAGGTTCGCATACGAAGACGAATAAAGACTGTAAACTATCTACACGGACAAAGCTAGGATAAGCTAGGTTTCAATAAGATGGCAAATATTACTAATATTAAGTGCACTTATAAAAATGCTTACTAAGCAGTGAAAAAGGGTTCTTATAAAATTGGAATATTTTGAGTAAACTGAGGCTCTAGACAAATGATATTCTGACACTTGTCTGGAGCCTCAGTTAGAGCGGTAGCGTGATGAAGACTTTTGTAAAAACTTCAAAAATTTATGGGATTGACACAAGCTGTTGAAATAACAATAGCTGTCTCTGATGAAATGACACTGTATATCACCACTGCATAATTATACTTATTTTTTCTAACCTTTAAGGAAAATTATTTTATTTCAGACTAGATGTATATACAATTAAATTAAATTAAAAAAAAAAAACTCTTAACTAACTAAAACTAAAAATAAAACTAACATATGGCGTCGAAAAATTCGTCCGCATCGCTAGCCACTGGTAATGAGCCCAAAAGGCTGGCAGCATTGCCACGTTGTATGGCAATGCTTATCCTTTGGCCGAGGTAAAAGCCAGCCCTTGGGTCACGCGAAGTGTCAACTAAGCGTCTTGATAGATCTTTAAACAAGTTATGAGCACTCGGACCCCACGACCCGAGAGTTTCAACCCCAAACGGCTCGAAAATATAATTTCCAACGAGGTTATTATATTTCCGCCGCTTGAGGTTCTCTGCAGCCGCGGCGGCAGCGCCAGCACAGCACGAAGAGCTGGGAAGATGGGATGGCGCAAGAGTATCGACGCAAGTAGCGTCCCACACTAAAGGCCTACCCATCTTCCAAGGAAATAACGACATGCCGTCCGGTCTCTTGCCATCGTCACGTGCCAGGCCATTGGGTTCTAATACAGCCGGAACGCCGACGGCGACAAGAGCTCGTCGGATGATGTCATTAATGTTCGCGTGCCGCGCTATGCGACCCGCGCTACGGCTGCATGACAGGCCGTGGTGTCCGAGGCTGTTGACAACTTCGCCACAGTGGCAGCGATGAGGAGAACAACAAGGAGCGCCAAGACGTAGGGAAGCAGCGAGGCGGAAAGTAGTATCGTCGAACAAGGTGCCTATGTTCGACGATGGTAGTGCGTGAGCCAAAGTCCCGACTCCCATTGTCCCACAGCCAGCAGGCGCGCACACTCCGAAGCAGTCGCAGATGTGGCCATAAGGTCATGCTGAACTATTCTGCAGAGTGGCTCGTCCCACCGTCTTTGGGACGATGGGTAGTCGGGTAGATTTAGATTCGGGCAAGCGAGTCTCCAGGCATCCATAGCCGCAGTGAAGCACGGCACATCAAAACCAGTCAGTGAGGAAGCTAGAATATTCCTGACTAATTTCTCAGTGCCATGAACTGAGGATATGAAAGCCGGTAAACTGATACTCGTAATTTTGCGGACGCCGAGGCCTCCCATACGGATGGGAAGAGTAGCTTGACTCCAAGCTCGGTCGTCCAAGGCCACATTTAAAATTGACGTTAGTGTATGACGAATGATTTGGTCCATTTTTTCTAAAAGGTGTGGGTGCTTCCATAAATGGGAAGCACGCAGAAAGTAAGTTAATTTAGGGCCGAAACAGCAGTAACGGATTAAGGTGATTGCCGAATGCATATTAATTTTGAGTAGCCTTTCCGAAATGTCATTAAAATTTTGTATTTTCTCCTCAACAAAATTGGGAAAAGATTGCTCAAAAATTGGAGACCCAAGCAGGCGAAGAGAACTTTTGTCCATAACTTTGATTTCTGGAGATATTGCGTTGAATTTGGAAAGTGTCAGATGTCTGTCGGTACTGTCAGAAATGAATAGTTCACACTTCGAAAGGTTGAGCTGTAGTCCTATAGATTGGAGTTGATTTTGTAAAACTTGTAAATCAGCTAAAACCGTGTCTACATCACCTCCTAGGGTTCCATCATCCAGATACCAAACATTAAATTTGGAATTTAGCTGTCGAATGATTGGATGAATAGCTAGACTAAAGATCACTGGCCCGAGGGGATCGCCTTGTTGGCAGCCGACAGCGGATTCCAGAAGGTTGTCCCGGTAGAGTAATTTAGATGGATGTCTGTAACATTGCCAAAGGAAACTAAAAATTTGTGGTACTTCTTTTTTAATTTCTGCCAGCAAGGTGTCCCTATTAACCGAATTGAAAGCATTTTTGATATCAACCTTCAGGATGACCTCTCCTTTACCAGAATTTAAATAGGTCGACAAAGCGTGTACGGCAGCCTCACAGCCCCCTTTGGAGCCGTAACCGAGCTGCAGGGGCTGAATTTTTTTCGAAATATTCTCACCATAAAATTTGCAACAAACCTTGGCTGCCAAACGACGATAAGTAGTGCCCACGGCAATGGGACGAATGCCGCCATCCCTCTTGCGCAGAGCACATAAATTGGCCCCGTACAAGACGTCGATGACGGCTTCATGCACATTACCCGAGAGCATGAGATTAGTCAAAGCCGTGAGCTCCTTCAAGAGTAACTCACCGGCTTCCCCGGCGCCTGAGCAGATGAGGTCCTTCAGATGCTGAGGACTAAGGCCGTCCAGGCCGCCAGCAGAGCCACTCCGAAAAGAGCACACGGCCGTGACCACCTCTCGACCTGTAACGGTGAGGGTGTGAATGTCCGGATCAGGCGGGTCGGGAAAAGAAAGGTCAACCGATGGGGCAGGGTGTTTACTCTCCAGAGCTGCAAGAGTATCTGGAGAACACGGTGCCACCACATCATTACTAAAAAGAATCCTGGCTGCTCCGCTAATGTCACCTTCCCCTAATTTTGATTCGACCAGATGGGAAATATCTCTTGATGAGGTATACTTCTGTGTCGATAATTTTGAGTCCAAATTATAGGCCGAAATATTACAATTATCTTTAATTTGTGCAGTAAGTGACTTTTTGGTTGCAAAATTCTTTTTTACATGTAATACTCTGTAGGGGAAGGTGAGAAGTTGCTCCCAGGCACTTTGCGAGTTCTCGCGAGCGGCAAGTCGAACGCATCCCGCTAGGTGTTGCGCCACAAGTGGTCTAGCGCCGCGGGGAATCCGCTTTAAAAGAGGAACGGTATTTTTGAATTTGGATAGGGTTTCCCAAAACGGGTCAAAAGTGGGTGTAGCTGGTGTGGTAAGTGTTGGTGTAACTACAGGATCTGAAGTGAGTGCATATTGGGGTTTGTGTACCTTCCCAATATGCACATTCAGACCCCGCTTACCTTTAAAAAATCGTGCCTGGGTGCACAGAGGACACCTCTCCAGGATGTTACCTTTAAGTAGAAATTTACCAGCCTTTCTTGTGGTTTGGCTCTAGTGGTCTATGTTCCATGAATATTGCTACTAATATGCTACTAAGCGATGGTGTGTATTTTCTGTAATACTTTCAGAGACTGTTAATACTCTTTAGAATAGAAAATAATACTCTTTATTTTGTACACCATAAATGTTACAGAAAAGAAAGATAAAGAAAACATTACATAGGATGTCACAATGGGCAGCCTTATCATTAAAATCGATCTTTTCTAGACAACCTTCTTTTCCCCCACAAGCACAATATGAGTTTAGATTTAATTAAATGTTTTGTTATATGTGTTTTAGTAAAGTGTTTTCTTAATGTATAGCAAATACATTACTACCAACATTAAAAAATATGAGTCAGAACATTTATTATAATCGTTGGTAATAAAACAATACAAAAGTAATCAAAAATACTTTATTAAATGAGAAAAAAACAAGCCCATATACAGCACATCAACTGTTTCGCAAGAAGCCTTTACTTTAATTGGGTATGGCCAGAAACTTCTCTCATAATTGAGTTAGGGGATTACACTGTATATTGTATAGAGAAACTTATTTACTTGTTGGGGTAAACTTACAAACAAATACATATGAAAATTGCCTTATTTAATCCACTGGGACCAGCGGGATTTAATTTATTATTATGATTTACGAAGCGAAATTAACGCTGCGAAGAGATGTGAAATTTGATCAAGGTTTTTATTTTCAGCCTGCCCTGTCGCACGGTAGGGCAAAAGCCATCTTATTTCTTCGTTCCATTATCGAAGTTGTTTTTTTCAAGTATGGAACAATCCTATCGAGAAACGAAGCTGCCTGTCCACTTCAAGGCAGCGAAGCGGAGAAACAGAGAAATATTAACCAAAAAATGTCAGTGACTCACGCGGAGATTTTGTGCAATTCCATTGCTTTTTGGTTGACCTTAGGCATTTGTTACTTCCGCTCAGCATGATACCGTGTTATGAGGGACCCACTTCACAGCACAGCGTAGATTTTCAGCAGTCGCAACGATTTAGCCCAAAATCCAATTTGATAATTAGATCGTTACCTACACATCAATAAATTATCAGCTCTATCAACGGGTATGATCTTCGGTGATTCGGGTTCGAGACCCTGTTGCGCACATTGAATACATTAGACGTCGTTACGCTAATGGAGAACCCTTAAATTTGATTTAGGTATGCCTAGATTATGCGCACTTACGCTAATTTTATTTGGGACACTGTCCAATTATCCCTTGGTTATTAAAATGGGATGGCATAATTGTTTACCCTTTGCGCGCGTTGTTTTACAGAGAATGGCTTTAAAGTTGGAGGCACTGGTACTGTCATTATTATAACGAGTTTCGGTAGCGCAAGAGTCATAATTTTCAAACGATAACGTACTAACAGGAAAAAAATTGACCAATTTTGTAATCTAGGCAAAGTTTGTAATTAATTAAACATATATTTATAATCATCATCATATCAGCCAATTACCATCCAACGCTGAACGTAAACCTCCCAAAGAGCGCCAACTATCCCGGTCTTGAACAGTCCGCATCCAGCCGCTGCCAGCCACCTTCTTTTTAAATCATCGATCCATCGCGCCGCAGGGCGTCCCACAATACGTTTGCCCACACGCGGACTCACATGTCTGCTCCATCGCCCGTCTGTCCGTCTACAGACATGGCCAGCCCACTTCAACTTCAGCATGCTGATTCTACGCGCAATGTCGGTGACTTAAGTTCTCTGGCGAATGACTTCGTTGCGAATTATATCCACCAGAGAAACCCCGAGTATTGCTGTGTACCAAGCCTATGGTTAATACCAGCCTCATTAATGTGTTACCCGCGAAGACAACAATGTTCTCTGCCCATCTTACCGACGACCAATCTTTAACGATGGATACTTAAGGCATAATGCCATAATCATTGCTTCAAGGTAAAGTGAAGTGGTGGTGGGATTGTTTGGTTTAATAATTCTACTAAACGTCTTCCTAGTATAACTCAAATGTCATGGACAGCTCTGTGAGAGCCTCTTAGCACGACGTGCATATACGGGCAATTAATTGCAGAACCCTTGGCTAAATGTCTTAGCAATCTAGTATTGTTAGGACATTTTCCCAACCCAAAATCGCGCAAAACCTTGGTTTTTGACTTTTTTCGAAACTTAGAGTCGTGTTATAAAAATCGTTTAAGTCTTCAAAAATGACGTATATGTGAACGTGTCTCTGATAATTTTGTTAGCTGACCATAGGCTTTGGTAAAAGTGACATTCAAACTGCGATAAAGATTATTATCGAAAATTCAAAATAGAATTGACATGCTCTATCAAAGTATCAAAAAGACTAACAGGCATGTTATAGAAGAATTGTGGATGCCCCTTTCTAAAGCAATATTTTCCAGAATATTTCGCTAATATAATAAATCTTGTTAGCCAGTGCCGCCTTAACTGCGGTCTTTCCTTGTCCCAGTAATCGTATTAACTAGCAATCTTTTGATTGCTTTCAAGATCCTCGAGAAAATAAGAATCGTTGTCATCTTATAATTATTATAATGCCTCTACAGTAAATCCACGAAAACCTTAGCACAGCAAGTTTATCAAAAAGTTTGTTATGAAGGTTCATTTCAATCTAAAAGATTACCTTGATGCTAATCATTCACTTTCGGTATCTATGACTGCAAAATGCTATCACTGTCTGGACAGATCAATAGGGATAATGCAAGCGATTATTTTATTTGCAAAATGAAATACTTGTAATCTCTTTTAAACAATCATGAAACTTTTTTTTTATATCTTCATCAGCGATAAAGTTATAAGGCTTTAAAGATTACAATTGAACGAGAAGTCCGAAATGAACTTTGGCGTTAAGTCCCTAACACCTATACGGCTGTCATAGAAAACAGCGTTTTCGCGAGAATTTAGTATTTTGAGTTGATTCGGTATTAGTATTTTATTTTTGTATATTTTGAGATAAACTGTGTGTAAATATTTTTTTCATGCATATTCCCTATTCTGTGTGATCAGTGATAAATTCGTTGAGTATCTAAAAGTTTGAAAGGGTCAATTCTACTAAATTTTTAAACAACTTTTGCATTCGCATGTCAGTCGCAAACTGTCAAAAAAGCCTTATTTTCATACATTTTTGACAATTTGCGATTGAGATGCGAATGCGATGCGAATGTGAAAATTAGAAGAATTGGCACTCATTTAAAAACTTAAAAAGTCACTGAATGAATAACTTTGCCAATAATACGGTGAATAGATCCAGATTACAAACATCAGTGATTGGACATGGAAATAAAAGTAATTACTGAGTAATACGATAACACTTAATAAAAACTGGTTTTCAGGCTTTCAGGCCCGCTTATTGTAAAAATATTTTTAATAGACAATTAGTTAGAAACCGACCCACAAACTTCCTGAATTCGTTATTCTAATTGGCCGTTTTTGAATGAGCACACGTTAAACTACCAAATTTTATGCTTAAATCTATATCTTCTATCTATATCTATACTTATAATAAATCTGTAGAGAGGTCAAATCTGTACATGAAATATATTTCCAAAATAACTATCAGGGGGTGATTAGGGATCGATACTGATGCCAAAAATGCAATCAGTACAATTTTTGTCTGTCTGTCTGTCTGTCTGTCTGTATAACCGTTATAGAAACAAAAACTACTCGACGGATTTTAACGAAACTTGGTACAATTATTATTTATACTCCTGAGCAGGTTATAGTATACTTTTCATCACGCATCAATAGGAGCAGAGCAGTGAAGGAAAATGTTGGGAAAACGGGAGAAATTACTCCATTTTTTAAGCTTCCGTCGCGTGTGCAACCTTAATGGTGAAAGCTACACAGAAATCATGTATGACGGAAATGTTCTCCTTAAAATTATATAAAAAATATCCAACGACAGCATAATGTCTATCTTTTATAATTGACGCACAATAACACGTATAACTCCCGATAGCTTAGCAGTTCGAAGCTTTCTGATTATATTTGTCTACTCTTACGTTTATAACACTCTCAGTCATCCCTAATTAAAAAAGTTAACATTATTAACTATTCCATAAAAAAGAATCATAGAAATCGGTATAGAAACACCAAAGTTATACATGAAATACGCTAATAATAAGCCATCGCGCGTTAATACTGAATCATGCTATAAGGATTATTTTTGTATAAGGTCGCGAGCGCACAGGCAGGCGGCTAGCTTGGCGCCTAGAGGCTAGCGAGTAGCTTCGTTTAAAAAAAACCTTTTTTCTGGGTACAGTATATAGGTATATCTATACTAATATTATAAAGCTGAAGAGTTTGTTTGTTTGCTTGAACGCGCTAATCTCAGGAACTATCAATTGGTCCGATTTGAAAAATTATTTCAGTATTAGATATATAGCCCATTTATCGAGGATATATACCTATATCATCACGCTAAGACAAGTAGGAGCGTAGCACTAATGAAGAATGTTTCAACATCAGGGTTTTTCATTCGATTTCAATTAATATCGCAGTTTTAAAATAACATCGCAGCAAAATAGTGATCAAGTACTGCGCGCGCATTTATGCTAAAATAGCTCCTTAACGTACTTATTATTTCAAAATATTTTCACCTTCTACGTAATTGAAGTCGCGGGTTAAAGTTAGCGCTAGCCCAAAGTTACTATTCCACGCGGACGAAGTCGCGGGCAGAAGCTAGTACTTATAATAAATCTGTAGAGAGCTCAATTCTGTACATGAAATATATTTCCAAAATAACTATCAGGGGGTGATTAGGGATCGATACTGATGCCAAAAATGCAATCAGTACAATTTTTGTCTGTCTGTCTGTCGGTCTGTCTGTCTGTCTGTCTGTCTGTCTGTATAACCGTTATAGAAACAAAAACTACTCGACGGATTTTAATGAAACTTGGTACAATCATTATTCATACTCCTGAGCAGGTTATAGTATACTTTTCATCACGCTGCTATCAATAGGAGCAGAGCAGTGAAGGGAAATGTTGGGAAAACGGGAGAAGTTACTCCATTTTTTAAGCTTCCGTCGCGTGTGCAACCTTAATGGTGAAAGCTACACAGAAATCATGTATGACGGAAATGTTCTCCTTAAAATTATATAAAAAATATCCAACGACAGCATATGTCTATCTTTTACGATTGACGAACAATAACACGTGTAACTCTCGATAGCTTAGCAGTTCGAAGCTTTCTGATTGTATTTGTCTACTCTTACGTTTATAAAACTCTCAGTCGTCCCTAATTAACATGAATAAAAGTTAACATTATTAACTATTCCATAAAAAAAGAATCATAGAAATTGGTATAGAAACACCAAAGTTATACATGAAATACGCTAATAATAAGCCATCGCGCGTGAATACTGAATCATGCTATAAGGATTATTTTTGTGGTCGCGGAAAACGGCTTACGACAGTTTGCAATATCCTTTAATAATTATAATGTCGAGGGGAAGATGGTTATAATTTCGCTTTACACCAAACGAGTAATATTATAAATGTGAAAGTTTGGTTGTTTGTTACTCAATCACGCCAGAACGGCTTAACGGATCTTAATGAAATTTAGAACAAAGATAGATTATAGTCTGGAATAGCACATAAGCTACTTTTCATCCCGGGAATATGTTCCCTAGGGATCACGCGGGCGAAGCCGCTGGCAGAAGCTAGTGCACTAATAAAATTCTCCACTTCGATTTCTTCATTTTGGAAACGCCGTTTCTATGAACTAAGTATGTCTGTATCGACACAACATGTACCTATACCAAATTACTCTCAATGAATCGAAATGCATAAGATTTATGTTTAAAACCAGGTGGGACTAATGATCTCCCTCATAGCAAATTAGGAAATTACACGTGCATTATTCAATGCACGTGTAATTTATGTAATTAATCATAATTATTATGTAATTAGGGCTCCCAAACAATTCCAATGTTTGGCTTGAATCATTTTAAATTAAATTGGTTTGGCACGTGTGTATCTGCATCACATTTATACAAATACGAGCTGACTCGGCAAACGTTGTATTGCAATATAATTTTTTTTTAAATAGCCTACGATCTGTTCTTAGACCTACTAAATACACATAAAAAAAATTCAGAAAAATCGGTCATGCCACTTCGGAGGAGGTCGTTATATTAAAAGAAGACTATCTTGACCGGGCAAAAATTATTTTGCCAAACCAAAAAATAAAAAAAAATCCTATTGCCTACGACCTATTCCCAGACCTACCAAAGGTACACAAAAAAAATCAGAAAATCGTTCAAGCCGTTTCGGAGGAGCTCGATAAAAAACACCGTGACACGAGATTTTTAAATATCTAATTATATATAAAAATCTCGCTAAACAACGTTTGCCCGGTCAACTAGTTGGAAGATAAAGATCTGGTGGAGACTTTGCCCGCTCGATATCCGGTAATTCTCCTGAATTTCTTAAGTACTACTGGGAAAAGAATCCAATGTCGTTGCCATTTTTCATCCATGTTAAACGAATATGGATAAAATTGAAATATTATTTTAGTATGTTTGCTAATCTTTAATGCAATGTTTGCTAATCTATACTTATAATAAATCTGTAGAGAGGTCAATTCTGTACATGAAATATATTTCCAAAATAACTATCAGGGGGTGATTAGGGATCGATACTGATGCCAAGAATGCAATCAGTACAATTTTTGTCTGTCTGTCTGTCTGTCTGTCTGTCTGTCTGTCTGTATAACCGTTATAGAAACAAAAACTACTCGACGGATTTTAATGAAACTTGGAACAATTATTATTCATACTCCTGAGCAGGTTATAGTATACTTTTCATCACGCTACAATCAATAGGAGCAGAGCAGTGAAGGGAAATGTTGGGAAAACGGGAGAAGTTACTCCATTTTTTAAGCTTCCATCGCGTGTGCAACCTTAATGGTGAAAGCTACACAGAAATCATGTATGACGGAAATGTTCTCCTTAAAATTATATAAAAAATATCCAACGACAGCATATGTCTATCTTTTATGATTGACGAACAATAACACGTGTAACTCCCGATAGCTTAGCAGTTCGAAGCTTTCTGATTGTATTTGTCTACTCTTACGTTTATAAAACTCTCAGTCGTCCCTAATTAACATTAATAAAAGTTAACATTACTAACTATTCCATAAAAAAAGAATCATAGAAATCGGTATAGAAACACCAAAGTTATACATGAAAAACGCTAATATTAAGCCATCGCGCGTGAATACTGAATCATGCTATAAGGCGGCTAGCTTGGCGCCTAGAGGCTAGCGAGTAGCTTCGGAAAACGGCTTACGACAGTTTCCAATATCCTTTAATAATTATAATGTCGAGGGTAAGATGATTATAATTTCGCTTTACACCAAACGAGTAATATTATAAATGTGAAAGTTTGGTTGTTTGTTACTCAATCACGCCAGAACGGCTTAACGGATCTTAATGAAATTTAGAACAAAGATAGATTATAGTCTGGAATAGCACATAAGCTACTTTTCATCCCGGGAATATGTTCCCTAGGGATCACGCGGGCGAAGCCGCTGGCAGAAGCTAGTCTTTAATGCAATTGACGCCAGTGGTGATAATTAACAATTTGCACTAATATACAACTGACACATCCGCTATTATCAGGATTAGTCGAATCTATACTAATATTATAAAGAGGTAGTTTGTGAGGTTGCAGGGTTATCAGTCTCTAGATATAATAAAAATACCGCCCAAAGAAGTGGGCATAGTTCATTTTAAGATGATTGAGAACACACTGGTATTGATATCAAATCGCAAGAAGCTGAATACCAATAGCCATTTTACATGGAACGACTACCCGACATCCAAAACAAAGTAATCCCTTAATAAGATACAACAACTAAGTCATTATTATCGTTTAAATGCAAAAACAGATGCAATAAAAACAAATAAATGGAACACAAGGCCTGTTCAAAACGGCTCCATTGTATATCCTACTTACTGAGCAGAAATGTCTTGTTTTGAAACAAACGATGCACCCAGTTTATAATAACGGTTGCCATTTGCAGCACCCTGTATTTCTTTGTGATGTCTTTTATTTGCATGAATGAGGAGGGGTTGCACTGTCTTAGTGATTAGTTTTTCACTGTTTACTGATGTAGAAAGTTTGAGAAAGCTATAAAGAGTTATCTATACTATATAAAGTATAATAGTATTTAATAATCTATACTAATATTATAAAGCAGAAGAGTTTGTTTGTTTGTTTAGTTGAACGCGCTAATCTCAGGAATTACTGGTCCGACTTGAAAAATTCTTTCACTGTTAGATAGCCTATTTATCGAAGAAGGCTATATGCTATATCATCATGCTAAGACAAACAGGACCGGAGCATTAATGGAAGATGAGACGCAGACGAAGTTGCACGGGTCAGCTAGTAATATTATAAAGCTGAAGAGTTTGTTTGTTTGAACGCGCTAATCTCAGAAACCACTTGTCTGATTTGCAAAATTATTTCACTGTTAGATAGCCTATTTATCGAAGAAGGCTATATGCTATATCATCATGCTAAGACAAACAGGACCGGAGCATTAATGGAAGATGAGACGCAGACGAAGTTGCACGGGTCAGCTAGTTTCATAATAATATTTAAGACTTGAATGAACTTGAAGAGGCTCTATAGAGAGCTAGCATATATTCAGTTGAATCCAGTCTGACTGGAAGCCGACCCCAATGTAGTTGGGAAAAGGCTAGGCAGATGATGATGATGCGACGTTGTGACAGCATTTCTCATTCCCATGCGTTTTTGACAATCGCTTTCGTTACGCTATCGTTGATGGAATTTCACTTGTTAAGAGCGTCTGGTTACTACTTCAACCGTTCTGCAAGTACCTGTCTATTGTTTTTCTCATCCTTTCGGAGACATTTTAATTGTATGTAACATGCCATGTGATTGAGATGCGCTGCCGATATGTCACGTGGTCAACCCCAACAATGTCGGGCTTTTGCGAATGTTATCGCTGATGAAATGCCACTTTGTTTAGAGCCCATTTAACCCACTTAGAATGCCTGTCCTTTACAGTGAAGCTGCAGAGCGGAGAAACGGAAAAATTTTAACCAATCATGTCAGTCAAAATGCCAGTGACTCACGTGGTGCGAAGTTTTTATATTATTTATTTTCATGTATTTTTTATTATTAGAGACATTTATTTAAAGGAGAAACTATATACACTTAAAAAAGAAAATAAAACTTCTTACTAAAATATGGCGTCAAGAAATTCGTCCCCATCGTTATCGACTGGAAGTGAGCCCAAAAGACTGGTGGCATTGCGACGTTGTATGGCAATGCTTGTTCTCTGTCCGAGGTAAAATCCAGCACTTGGGTCATGCGAAGCGTCAACTAAGCGTTTTGCTAGATCTTTAATTATCACGTGAGCTCTCGGAACCCACGATCCAAGAGTTTCAATCCCAAACGGCTCAAAAATGTAGTTGCCAATAAGTCTATTATATTTCCGCCGTTTGAGGTTTTCAGCAGCCGCAGCGGCAGAACCAACAATTCCATGGGTTAAAATTTATCTGTTTCTTCGCCCCACTGCCTCGCTCTTACACTGTAGTTATATACAAATTATAATGTTTGGTATCATTTCTACGGGCAATGTGAATTCTTGTTGAAATATTTCCAGAACTCCAAATAAATGGTGAACTAAGCCTAAAATAGTTTCATGAAGAATCCTTAACCTATTTCTATAGACGAATAGAACTGTTTGTCCTGTTTGTCCTAAGATGTTTAATCTTCTTTCAGATCACCGTAATTCATTAAGCAATATCTTGACCATAAAAACATTAAGACTCGCCATAAAATTAAGCCAAGTCCACCCGTCCACCCTAAGTTCACATCCCAGAAAATTAATATTAATTATAATAGCCACTTATAACTTAGTTAATAGCCCATGCCGTTAATAGCCTATCAAATGAAAGTGTGTAATTTCATTAACGTTTATTTTATCCTAAACCCTATCGTTGCCAGCCTCGATAACTTTTAGGGTTAATAAAAGCGGCGGTTATTGCAGATTGACTGTATTTTGTGGAGATTTTTTGAGTTCTGTAGATGATGCTGTAGGTTTACGGTTAAGTTATAACAGCCGTTAGGGTCAATCTTTTAGGTACCTAAGGTTGCCAAGGTCAGTGCATATATGGATAATCACTATTTCCACCCTTTCTATCGAGACCTCTCAATGTATCGGAAAACCTATAAACTGACCTGTCACTTATATTTTACTGTGGGTAGGCATACCTTCTATCACTTTTATTGTGGGACAATCCCACCGCACTATTCCCAACCACTGCAAGTCCTGAGTGCAAAATCAGTGGTGACAGTGGCGACCACCAGAAAAAGGCTGAGCCGATGAAGCTCGAAAAGATCCGAAGAATAGATTCAATTAATTTGAATCCTGTGACGAAATTAGTCAGCAGCTGAGAAGATAGTTAAATAAAAGTTCCACCTGTCAGTCGCCATTCACTTGCAAATTATTGACAGTTTTTTTGGTAGTCAGAATCCGTCGAAGTCAAAGTTAGAGTGAACAAGCTCCTTCTGGGTAAGCTCGCTCCATCGTAGACTTTGTCTCTGTCATCTCCGAGCTACACTAGAGTCAAGAGCAAACACATCACGACAAAATAAACAATATCTGCCAAGTTGAGTCTCACGTCAAGTCATCCGTAAAAAATACTTCGTGCAAAAAATAACCTGAATGTGTTTAGCCTTTTGCTAATCTATGTTAGGGTTGGGTTCTGATCTAACTGGTTGCAGCTGAATACCAGTATTTTACATGAAGCGTTAATCACTACATTCTTGTTACTGGGTGACACGATATTCTTTGGTTAGAATGGTCGTCAGACATTTAACAAGGTAGGGATAGAAAGTTGCAGTGCGTCTGGATGTCTGATGTTATAAGGGGGGCGCGGTGGTGGGATGAGGCCGTGGAGTTCTTGGTCGTGGCAGTTTCAATTTTAACATACTTATGTTCAAAGTCTTTGAAAGCCAGAAAATCTGACACCAGTCTTGCCAAGGAGTACCGTGTTACCCCAGTTAATGGGTTGTGGAGATCTGGTATTCAGCTGAATCCGGTCTGACTGGAAGCCGACCCCAATATAGTTGGGAAAAGGCTAGGCTAGGATGATGATGTTCAAAGTCTTTGAAAGTTTTTTATTAGCTGTTGGTTTAATGTGTTCAATGAAACTGCATCGGCTAAAGAAATCAGCTGACATGATGTTCAAAGAAACCTTTAAATGCTATTCAAAAATGCATAATAGCCTGTCAGTCACTCCATGTAAAATACGAGTATTTGGATGCACCTAGGCTAGTCTGAATAAAAAGGCCCACACTAGCCTGTACAGTTTGTGAAAATCGAAGGAAAAGTATAACTCTACAACCTGGAAGCCAAGAGTGAATAGATTACGTCTAGGCAAGCGTGCTTACCATCAGGTGAGAGTGGTCAATCGTATATATGCCTAAGTAAAAAAAAGTCTAGCTAGAGTTTTTTTTTACTTTTGATAGGATATATATCTATACTAATATTATAAAGCAGAAGAGTTTGTTTGTTTGTTTGTTTGTTTGTTTGGTTGAACGCGCTAATCTCAGGAACTACTGGTCCGATTTGAAAAATTCTTTCAGTGTTAGATAGCCCATTTATCGAGGAAGGCTATAGGCTATATATATCATCACGCTAAGACCAATAGGAGCGGCGCAGTAATGAAAAATGTTACGCAGACGACGTTGCACGGGTCAGCTAGTGATACGATATTATAGGATACATACGATTACGATTAAATTATTTTAAATAAAATAAGTAGGTAACTAATATTAGGAAAGAATATAAGTCCAACCACTTATCACTTACCATAATTAAATCAACAAAAAGAACATACAAATAACACGTGAAATAAAGACAAAAGAAAACTTTTCTCAAACAAACAAGAAACGGCAAAAGTTAGGATAAAAACACCAGTTATCGTCCATGACGGAACAAACTGCGGAGCAATAACTTCGCTTTGTCAATACGAACGGGTCATTGGGTCAGCTAAATGGCGCTCGATGATTGGATGTGTCACATTATTGTGATTGTCACCCTAAAGTTAGTTAGAGGATGATAAAATAGCTATTCTTTGCTGTTTTGTTTTGTTTATATATTAGGTTATTGATAGTTGGGACTTCGAGAACTTAATAAGAGAAAAATATACGTCACGAGTCAGCACACAGACAGGAATTATGCGACATTGTGACAGCTACAATTTACATTTAAGGAAAATGTTCTGCTGATGATATTATATCTTTAAATAACTCACGTTACATCGCTGTCGCATTGTCTTTTTTCACCTGTCTGCACGAACTATAAACGCACATGACAAACATTACGGCTGTATTACCAGAAGAATCGAGCAAACCTAACGTTACGATGTTATTTTTAAGCCTCATGTATGGGTAACGGTAGTTCCCAGAATAGAATAGAATAGGATAGTAGTAGATTTAGGTACCTGTTAGTATAAATTATTCCACACATGTTACTTTCTTATTTTCAGCATGCAAAAGTACTTAAAACTTACCGACCCGTGCCCAATTCGTCGAGCGGTATTATTCGGGTTTATATATTGCATATAACATGGATAGTTGGATGGATGGAGAGGGAGAGGAAGGCCAAAGAAAAGATGGATGGATTGTGTGAGGAGCGATATGAAAGAAAAGGGAATTAGTTTAGTGGTATAATTTAACAATTAATAGGGCAGATAACGTGGTTTTCTATTGGTAAAAGAATTTTCCAAATCAGTTCAGTAGATCCAGAGGTAACCCCCTACTACCTCACAAACTCACAAACTTTACCTATTTACAAACTTAAGTTTGGATTAAAATTACATCAGACAGCTGTTTTTTTTAGTCAACTCATTAAATAACACCTGCCGCTTTGAGCGAAGCGGTAAGGTGTGTCAGACTGTTACTGACTAAAACCCACCCATGTTCCTCCAAACGCTCTTTGCTTTCCAGGGCCGCGAAAACTCTATCGAAAAATTTCGCAGCAAAAACAGGAAAGGAAGAAAATAAAATACGTTTATTGTCCGCCGTTTAACACACTGGGATCATTTCAAAATTATCAAACTGGTCGAACTCCATCTGCCATGAAAAGGCTTCCGGTCACTTAGTTCCAAATATAGATATATACAGTTCAAAGATATTATGTTCCATTTTTTGTTTGCCATGTCTAGGCCGTTTCATAACCATTAATGGCATACGTGGTTTGCATACTGCAGCTTATTTGGCTCACAACTCAGTGGGCATACTGCAAATGTAAGCCAGCCCATGACTGTTACTCCAATTTTAACCTAGTGGCTTTTAGAGCTTAATCTGGCTAAGTGTTGTTAGGTTTTTCCAACAGGAACTTCTAAGTTAGTAGTAAGTTTCAAGTCATGGCAACTTTAAGCGTATATTATTTTGATTTAATTATTAGGCTTGTGGCCTCGCCTTTATGTCAGCTGACCTTGAATACGAACATGTTATGGGAGTGTATTCTTTGGCAGACCGAACGTAACATTATGTTAAATAGTATTCAGGTTACATCTGGAGTAGTTTACTATACGGACCTTGTAGAAAACAGAACAGATTTCCTTGCGTTCAAGTAATTTTGCTATACCTATTACCAGAATGAAAAATTGCTCACAATTTAGGACCATTAGATTCAGTGTTAATATATAATCCGTGGTGCTTGGCAGTGGTTGGGAATGTGTGGCGGGCTTCTAAAAATGCCTCACAGGGATGATACAACATTATTGTAACAAGAAGGCCGTTTTCACTTCCGTCTGTTTATCTGTAACGTATATAAACGTTCCGTGGGACTCGCTGTGCTACGCGCTTTGCTACGGCGTAGCATACGTCTACGGAGGCGTAGACAAACTAACACCGAGTGGAGTTTTTGGACTGGAACTTTTGTTTGTTGATTGGTGTTTTCATTGGTCAAAAGTCAAAGTATGAGTAAAAGAAATGCAATGTAAATATTTTTACTATAAAACTTTAACCGAACGCAACTTCCATTAGGGTCAAAAACAATACTGATTGAACTAAAGGAAATTTCCGAAAACCGAAATCGAAATTCGGTCGTTCTAGATTTATAAAGCACTTAGATAGGACATCACGCTCACCAAAATATGCAATAAAACCATTAAACCATTCTGGTATTTGGAAACCACAAAACAAAATAGCGCTAATAAATGCACAACTAAATTGCAACTGACAATACACAACGTAACTTATTCACAATTTAGAAATTATTAATGGCTTTAGTAACCGGTAATATTCATGTCCTATCCTAAAATAAATGTCAAAATGAGCTGTTACAGAATATATTGAATCGTTGTGTTAAATATTTAATGTCACCCGCCTGTTATCCTCAATTCATGACAAAAATAACCAATGGCACAAGAGGCATTTAATAAATAAAAGAAAAATAATAACCAATTTAAAAGGTAGCCCCTCCATTTAGAAAACCTTTCACTCAAAGTTAAGTAGAGTAACTCTTTGGTCTACCCACGCGTTTCTTTCAAAGTAAGCATCAACCAAAATATGAAGAAATCTTTAAGAAGCTTTTATATTCTTATATAAAAATATTAATATTATAATTAATATTGCTTCTTAAACATTTTTAAAGACTCAGGTGTTCTTACACCTGAGTCAAACAACACATATTTGTGGCAAAACATTCAATTAATAGATTTAAAAACTTTACTTACTTTCTTTCAGAAAGAAATTGCCAAAGTATGATACCTTTTGCTGTACCTAGAATTTAGTCTAAGAAAGATTTTTTTTTCGTAACACTTCATTACAAACGGTTTAGTGAAAAATATTGCAGAAATAGCTCTTTCAAAGCGATAACAGTCATGGTTGCAACACCAAAGTCATCTAACATGAAAAAACAAACCAAAAGTTTTATAAAAATACATTGCAGAATCTATCATTAGATGCTCACATACATAAACACCTAAAACGACCATACGTATCTCTAGCTTTTAATAAACCTATTAAAATGAGCTGAACAAACCAACAAACAATATTAAACGCCCCAGTTTTAAACCATAACACAACACTGAACACGGAAGCGTTATTATTAAATCATCCGATAAATTCCATGCACTGTGGCGATATCAGTGCGTAACACAATAACTCGATACCCGGTATTAATAAGTAGCGAAGGCAATAAATGGGTATTGAATAAACAAGTAAAATAGATATCGAGTAGGGATGTAACGAAGACCACACTGGCGGAGGCAGACGGCATAAAGAAAGAAAGCAAGAAAAATATTGACAAACAAAAAAATAAAATAAATTAAAACTAAGTAGGTTAATATGCATATTATCTGTGCGAGGCTAAAACGGCAGATAAAGCTAAATTACAGTTAGTTTATCCCTTGCATTTTGACCTTGTCTCAATCCAAATAGCTGATGTCACTATGTGCGTGTGGATTGAGTGATCTTTTTTTAAAGTTCACCTGATCTCTACAAAATTTTAAAGGCTTTAGTAAAAAATTGTAAAAACTAGATGGTGAAGTAAAACATTATAAAACTTCAGGGTAAAAAGGTATGGTCAAATAACTGGATCACTCACGCCTCACGAACATAATTATTATAAAAGCTATTATATAAAGTGATCCAACTATATAATAGCTTTTAAAATTCTTTCTTAAAGTTCCAGAGAAAGGAACCTTCTCACAATACGAGCCGTATCGAGGAGTACTGCCTTCTGTATCAGGCCCTTCACCCAACTGCGTAACGCCAGCTTCGACAGGTGGCAGTCGAAGCTTTTAGCCATCAGACCATTGGCCGTAACGGCAATCGGCACAATGACTGCCGACTTTTACTTATTGTACACCTCATAACAAAAAAACTTTTTACAAAAAAATACAACCGACTTCCAAAAAAAAACACTACAAAGTAAAAAATAACTTTATATTCGGAAGTCGGTGTTTTTGTTAGTTTCTTCGTATTTTGACACCGACTTCCGAATTTAAAGTTATTTTTTACTTTGAAGTGTTGTTTTTTTAGAAGTCGGTTGTATTTTTTTGTAAAAAGTTTTTTATTTTTAAATTTTTAGTGGTGCCCCACACCTAACAACATCACTACAAAATCGCAGAAAAGCAAAATACGCAATTTCGATTATCAAAGAATCATCTAAATAGTCAAATTCCAGCGATTTCGATTTAAAATCCAAAGTTCGTAACCGATTTTGATATGATTTAAATGGGACCAATCTGCAAGTATATCCTTTCAGATAAAACAAAAATTTTTCAAATCGGTTCATAATTGTCGGATTTATAACAAACATAAAAAAAAACATACAACCGAATTGATAACCTCCTCTTTTTTGGGAAGTTGGTTAAAATACAGGAAAAAGTTTATAAAACAAGTGCCCTGTGCGGTCTTTTCGCACAGGGCAATCTCTCACTGACAATCCTTGGATGGTTTTTATATATATATTTTGCATAAGGCGCTTATAGACCTCTGTGACAATTCCGTTTAAAACTTAAGGAGGTACGAGCTCTTGCAGAAATTCCGCATTTCTCATCATCTCAACCCTAGCATGGAATAAACATAAAAGGTATCTAGGTATTGAGTGCAATAAATGGGTAGCGAATGGTCAATTATCTCAGATTCTATCAGAGCGTCGCTTCGGCCCAGTTTAATGCGCGGAGTGCATTCCGTTGTCCGCTGCGGTCAATATAGACTTTATTTTTAAAGCCACTGCAGTTAGTTAGCATTTTATATTGGATGTTTGTTTTGTAGGGGGATTGCAAGAGGCACGAGAGAGTTTTTTGTGTGGTAAAACTGCACTGTGATCACCGGAATATATGTGTAAAGAAGTGTAGATAATAATTATCATATATCTCAAACATATGAGCGCTGTGATAAAAATGAGAACGCTTCCTTTAAACTATTTAAGCGACTAATATCTAATTCGGTTTTGAATTGTTATATACCTGTTTCAATCTAAAAGAATTGTCAAGATTTAATAAAATTATTAAAAAAGTAAGTAGAGGTCATTTTAAATTTTTTTGCATAATACTAAGAGCGGTTTTCACCAATGCAATTTGATCGCGATCAAACTGCCTTCAAGAGTTATCAGAGTCCATATACAATAGAAAATAATGACACAAACAGCTCGTAAACGTGGTTCATAATTATGCTGATCGCGTTCAGTTCCAATTCCGACCTAAGTGTTACAACCAAAACAGAAAGCCATTTTCATGAATACCATTCATGTTGCCTCTCATAAAACCGCATTTTTCAGCAAAAGTATCCTAGGAATGGCCCCAAAAATATATAATAGTATACCAACAGCGATTAGAAATAAAGAGTGTCTGGGATCTTTTAAAAGGTCTTTGTTTGCATTTCTAATAGATAGATGCTACTACTCCATCACTGAGTTTACTACTGATGAACAGAGGTATGACGATTCTGGCTTGCTAATTAAGCACCAATAATTTTATTTATTGATTAAATGTGAATATATTTATCTATCTGACATTGCAATAACCTGTAAATCTGACATTTTTAAATTCAATTACTTTTTATTTTAGTTAATCTATTGACATGCCACTTTATTTTTATTTGCTGTACACCTGACACATTTTTAAACTTAATTATTATTAATATTTGTAAATGTTATCTATTGACATGCCACTTAATTTTATTTGCTTGTTTTTGTTAATTTTGTACGCCATCTACTGGCAAAACATAGTACACATATTTTAACTCCATACTGTTTGTAACCATACCTATGTTTTACAAAATAAATGATTGATTGATTGATTGATTTTAAGTTGAAATTTTAAAATTATTAAGGGGAAGTAGCCTTTCATCACTTTTACCTCATTATAAACTTTCATAGAATTTCCTTTCCGCTATATTAAAATAAACTCGAGCGATAGTATTACAAGTATTGGCGACACGGAACGTTAAACATGCATAATTTGCACGCCATTTATGTAAAAATAGACATTCATTAACTTTAATAATAAAATAGGTAGGTAATTGAAAATGAAAAACGTTTTTAATGTAAATAGGGCAGATGGTAATCATATGGAATTAATTGCAAACCCTCTATTATTATAGTAGGTACATGTAATGGAAGAAAAAATACATAATGCACATGTACTGTTATTGCGTTATTTTCTGAAGGTCATATTATTTATGAACACTTAACAAACACGCTTAAGTACTCAACATTAAGAACACTTTTATGATTTCTATTCCTATAGAAAGTGAAAAATAACTACCTTAATTCTTTTCCGTAAAAGTTCAAGTCTAGAAAAAGGCGAGCCTATTGCCACCAATCAACACATCCAGATGGAAAACACAATGGCACTGGGAATTTAACTTTCAACCTTATGGTCAACAGTTGTGCTTGCAACTACTCAGTAATCTCGAGGCAATGATAATAATTAATCTATAATAATCCCTATCCAACAATCAAAAAACCCTATCAACACAGAAACTTTAAAACCAGACACCGCTACTAATCCCGCTAGATATACCAAACAAGATAAACCAGCAAATACACAATTTGTAAATTAGCAAAACTGTTTCCAAATAAACTGCAATCTAGCACAGCTAATCCTTCAGCGCTGAATCAAGCGACCAACTAAAGCGAGCAAGCTTTTTAGAGCTGAAGAAATTTCACTTGCAAATAATTCCCGCTCTAAATAATGTGCTGGATTCGAGATTTCCATTTCTATTGGTGGATCGGTCTTTTCTCTTATTGAGTAAGGTTTTGAGTGTGTGCTGTCTGGCAATGGTATTTTTAGGAGGTGATTGTATGGTAATTTTGGATGGCTGAATGACGTCACCGAATTCTTTTTTTATTCAATCAGAAGGTAGGAAAATACGGTTGCAAAGACCCTTGAATTCTATGAGTCCCGGCTTGCAGCAGTACCTATACTGTTTATTTCAGTAATTGGAAGTAATCTTGAAATTATGTTTTGTTCAACCGCCTCCGTGGTCGAATGGGTTAGGCGTTTGTGTTGTAATCCGGTGGTCGTGGGTTTGATTCCCACGGGAAGCATACTTCGTAAAGTTGTTTTCAATTTTGGCTAGGAAATTGCGGGCTTGAATCACCTGATTGGCTTAGTATTGATGTGATTAACTTACCTAACTGCCCACCCAAACGGTAAGAAGATGTTTTATTGTTGTTCTGTGAATGACCCATGTTCGATGTTTTTAATTATTTACAAAATTCCGAAGCAAAACTTAGTAAAACAGAAATATAACTACAAATATCAACTTAATTTACTTTCAGAAACCTAGCATTAAAGTTGGTCATACTGGCCAGTATTAAAAGATTTCAATTAATACCAAATAGCACTGGCGACTTTGTGGCTATGATTATGGCAATTAGCCTTTTTGCTGACCACTTTTATGGACTACAGAAGTTGTTATAAAACTTCTGTAGTTAGTCTGTAAACAGAAGTAACTGCAGTAGTTAAAATTGAGTTTATTGGTTTAAAGTAGATTAACATTTAAATTCAGAAAAAAAACTAAAATAAGTACAAACAAAAAAAATCATCACTACGAAGTCAAAAATAACTTTAGGTGTGTTTTTGTTGGTTTCTTCGTATTTTGACACCGACTTCCGAAATTTAAAGTAATTTTTTACTTTGTTGTGTTTTTTTTTGGAAGTCGGTTGTATTTCTTAGTAAAAGTTTTTTTTTTCACTTTTTAGTGGTACCCCACACCTAACAACACCACTGCAAAATCGCAGAAAAGCAAAATACGCAATTTCGATTACTTGGATGGCATAAAACCATCATCCAAGTAGACGAATTCCAGCTATTTTGATTTAAAATCCAAACTTCGTAACCGATTTTGATAAAATTGATACGGGACCAATCTGCAAGTATAATCCTTTCAGATAAAACAAGAATTTTTCAAATCGGTTCATTGTCGGAGTTATGAGTTAACAAAGAGAACCTCCTCCTTTTTGGGAAATCGGTTAAAAATAGACAGGTTGCTAGTAAGCCACATCTTAAAATTTAGGATAAATACACTCAGAGTAGATTTCACCAATGAAACTGATCTAGTGCATCTAGGGTAAAAGTCGGATAGTTGCCACACTTTTTTAAACTACTTTTTATCTCTCAGTACAAAAATCAAAATACTTTATTATTAAAATTGGTAAGTATTTTCTCTGGTTGATTATTTTCAAATTAGTGAAATTAAAAAACGTTCTCTTTGATAATTCCCGAGTATCGGCGATTTTTGCAGACCCCTAAATTTTGGGATTGATGTCTCATCGAAAAAAGGACTTTTATCCCGCAAAAGCTTTGATCGTATCTTGCCTTCCCCTGCAATCGCACAAATATACACGATTGATAAAAAAAATTAATGTAAATCATTCACGAAACTAGAGTAATTAAAATCGAGGCAACTATAGTCCTGGGGTAACTATCCTGGTTCTACCCTACACTGCGTTCAAGAGTTGTCAGTGTCATTATTCCATAGAAAATAATGACACTGACAACTCAACTCAACTCGTAAACGTGGTTCTTAAAGCCGCTGTACACATTGGGCCAAGGCAGTGGGCCAGCATGTTGGGCCAAAATAATGAATTCCAAATGTCACTGTTTACACATTGGTGTACGTTTGCCAACGAGTGAACACTGTTTGCGAAGCACGCCAAGATCCTTTGATTGGTGTACGAAAAACCGACAACATTCGGTTGGCCGGCCAATATTGCCGCCAACTACCAACATACCGCCAAGTAGGTCTTTACACGCTGGCCCACTGCCTTGGCCCAATGTGTACAGCGGCCTTTACACTGATCGCGTTCAGTTTCATTGATTAAATCCGCCATAAGTGTAGACTTTGTTACGTTGTTTTTCTTGAACCTAACATTTACCTTAGGTTTCCAAGTAAAATGATCATTGTAGTTTGTGCAACTGACTTTGACTTGCGATTTATGAAAGGAGTTATTTGCTTCATTTTTACGGCGTCACTAGACCCTAATGATAACACTTTCTGTCGATAAATCACTTTTCTAAACCCTAAATAAACAAATTTTCACAATAATATAAATACGTCATATCATAATGTTGTGACAGTCGACATTGCAAATGTCATTCTGTTGAAACGTCAGTCTCTGTCAGTTGGAGGCGACCTCTAGCGGTTGCCGATTCAAAGTTGTAGTTTAATCGATATTATTAGTTGATTTTGTCAGATTGCTTGGAAACTAATACTAATATCGTATAGAACAATCCTTAATAGTTTTCGGCTTTTGGTGAAAAGACACTGGTCTTTTAACCATAGACGGAAATGTAATTATTTTTTCATTATAGACATTGTTCTAGAAATTTCGAAAACCACATTGTCTATGGTTTGTCACTGGTTTGGTGTGGCCAGGTTGTACATTCTCGATTAGCCGATTTTATCAAAGAATTACCCCACTCAAGACAAACGATAGTGTTGGAAGTGGGAAATGATGAGTTTGTTAGCTTGGATCCTGATTATTATTATTGTTCCAGGGTGTAAACGTCAAGTTAGACGGTTGTTAGGGATCTTTCCAGGAATTTAATATCTTGTTGTAGTGATTCAGTCACCCGAGTTCCCACATGTTTTACCTAGAAAAAGAGGAGTTTTTCTAAGTGGGCTGTCTTGTTCTGGTTGTAATGCCTGACAGGACAAACAATCGGTCATTTTTCCATCTACCACGCTGGACACACACAGCGTTCTTGCCCTCGTGTCTTAAAGGTAGGAATTTTGTTGAAAGAGTGTTTGAAAGTGATCTTCGAGACCTTCCAAGGTCGTTTAAAAGGATATTGTTGTGATCCCTGGATATTTATTACAGGACTCCATGTTTTGAAAGGATTCGCTAAGGAAATTAGGCGGACCCGTCTCCAGCCGGTCGAAGCTAGCAGTCAGCCAAGTGTCTTCAGCCCTAATCAACCGTAAGTTTTGCACCCCCATGGGTTTCTTATTGTCCAACCATGCAGGGTTAGCGTTGAAAGTCGTAGCTCGTGTAGTGTTTGCAAAAGGCCACGTGGTCCGGCTATTGTCTTAGCTTTTAGATTCCCTAGCTCGGACCCCTTTATTCCTTCTCAGGGAAAGTACCGTAGCTTTCATATATATAATAGGCTCCCCGTGTTGTCAATTCCAGGTGAGGCAACTCGAGAGATTCGTCTCGCCGCCAGGATCTAGAGGCGCCTCTGGAGCCTGGACGTGAGACCCGTTCCTCGAGTCCACACAACGCCTCCTGTGGAGACGACCGTGCAGTGGCAGAGTCCGCCTAGCGATATAGCGCAGGCGGGACGGTTTTTTTTTATATTTAACTTTTACCCTCAATTTTCAACCGGTTCATTCTAGAACCAGTTTACTACCTACCCGGTTTTCAAAATTAGAAGCCGGTCTTTATCTACCTTCAATTAATGGACCCCGGGTTCGACACCTACGCTTAACTGGAAGGATATTGAACATCTTAGTCGGCTCAGGGATCCGGGACTCTTCAAGTCCCTGGCGCCCATTTAGTTTAATTAATTTAAGATTATAATTCTCATTCACTAAACTGGAAGGTTGTCCTTGAAATTTATTAAGAACAATTAATAGTTAATTTAAATTTAAATAATAGGTACAGTACTGGGTTATCTTCAACCCCCCACTACCCAAGTTCCACCGACTGAACTTTATGCTGGCTGGCATTACCCTAACCTCTACCTAAGCCTAACCATTTTTATATTTTTAGTGGGTAGTTGCCTGCAAATAAAATTATATTGTTTAAGACAATTCGTTGTTTCTTTGCATTACAACCTCAACCCACCTTGCATCTGGGCTTTTGTTCCTACCCACTGGAGGGACAAAATCTCATATGTAACAGTGGCGACCAACGTGTGTATTGGTTGAAGATAGAGGTTACGTCTATTGCTGTACCTTACAACCCCAAGTACTGTTTCTACGACCTTCCAGTTTTTGTTAATTTTAAGGAAAAAACCGTCACGCCGAATCTTTTGTAAACGTGTTCTAGTCTATATGTTTGTACCGTTTTATACACTTTACTTAAACTTAAACTTATACAATTTAATTTTACTTTATACAGTTTACCAAAACCTATACAAATAACTAAATAATTTTACTCCATAAGACTGCTATTGTGTAACCGCCTTTACTTTACATACTAATTACAAATTTTTTGAGATTGTACATCGGTGACAGCCAGTTTATAGTTCGGTTCCCATATTTTTTTTAAATTTTACAAAATGGAACGACCCATTAAATTTAATTTACTACGCAAGGACGAGCTTATTTATGAAGTTTTGGTTCGAGATGTGAAACCCGCCTCAACCGTAGAGGAACTACGTGTTCAGATTAGGGAACTCGGCAAAGTAATCTGTTCTGATGATATAGTGGAGACTAACTTAGATCCAAAAAGCGAACTATTAACAATCAAGGCCAAACTCCCAGAAATTAGTGAAGTACTAGAAAAACATCCTTCCAACTTCAAAAAATTTAACCGCGTTAAGGCTCTAGGTTACCACCTGTATCATCGCTTGAGTAGGATTACCCCTCCAACCGATCTTAGTACCGACTATGCAACCATTGACAAGCAGCTTGAGGGTTACTTGTCGAGAATTGATTCGGCTAACGCAAGTTTCCATCAGTCATTTACATCTGCTGAGGAGACACCGAAAGTATCGTCGGACTTGCAGCCAAGGGATATAATCATTTCATGCAAGAAAGACACTGTTAGGACCCTCGGTATTAAATTTAACGGTACTGGTTGTGTGAAAGCTTTTATTGAGCGACTAGAGGAGCTTTGCGAGGCCAGAGATATTAGCGAAACCGCCTTGCATACCTCTGCGTTGGATCTCTTCTCGGACGGTGCCTTATTGTGGTACCGTGGAATTAAAGAGTCGGTTGTTGATTGGGCGGATCTGAGGCAGCAGTTAATAACAGCTTTCGCTCCACCTGACTACGATATGCGTCTCATGTCAGAGATAACGAATAGAACTCAAGGGTCAACTGAGCTGTCCACAATATTTATAGCAGTCATGGAAAACCTCTATAACAGGTTATCTTATAAGGTTCCAGAACGCGACCGTTTAGCACGGATCAAATTCAACATGAGACCGGAATACACAATGGGGTTGTCAATAATGAATATTAACACGCTGGCCGACTTAAAAGAGAAGTGTAGGCAACTGGAGTTAGGTTTTCATAGCAGGGCTCAGTTCCATGAACCACCCAAACCAACGTCTTCTTTTGTCGCAGCAGACTTGGCATACCATCCACCAAAGGGTCCACAGCGAGTTGAAGCCGTGCAAACTGGGTCTGATTCTTTGTTCTGTGTTCGTTGTAGGGTTAAAGACCACTCATTGTCGGAATGCAAATCCACGGCAATTGTGTGTTTCCGTTGCGGCAAGAAGGGCGTACGTGCCCCGTCGTGCCCTACTTGCAGTAAGAAGCAGAAGGAGGCTCAGCCCTGTCCAACCTGCGTTTCAAAAAACTAAATTTACGGAACTACAGCCAAAATTTTAATAAGTCCGATTGGGACGAATATTTAAAATTTTTAAAACTATTTTTTAATACATTAAGGGTAGATACAGTAAGATATAAAACTACGGATGATAGTCGTCCACATTTAACAGTTACCATATACGATGACCATTATTATGGTTTACTCGACTCGGGTTCCTGCATCTCGGTATTGGGTTCCGATGTTGGCCAACACTTCATAAGGGCTGGTGCGACACTGCACGCTGATACAAAGTTGGGCAACATCGTAACTGCCAATGATTCGAGGGCATCCGTGGAGGGTTATTTATTTTTACCAGTGACTCTCATGGGAGTGACTAGGATAATTAAATTCTACATTATTCCAGACATTACCACGCCATTAATTTTTGGCGTTGATTTTTGGAAGGCCTTTAATTTGGCCCCAAAAATATTTAATAAATTACCTTTAAATTATAAAAAATACAATAGAGGTCATAAATGCATCTCGGAGGTAAGGCACCTACAACCTTTTGACGAATTAACACCTGATCAAAAGAATGAAGCGGAGTCATTAATTAAAGATTTTGAAAATGTCTCCTTTGAGGCTAAGGGATTGGGTCGTACCCATCTGTTGCGTCATAAAATAGACACAGGGGATGTTGCGCCTATTAAGCAACGTTATTACCCAATGTCACCTGAACGCCTCAAGGAACTTAACCGTCAGCTGGATGAGATGTTGGAGATGGGAGTGGTGGAACCCAGCAAGAGCGCCTGGAATAACCCGGTTCTACTAACACCAAAACCGAATGGGGAATGGCGATTTTGCCTGGACAGCCGAAAGCTAAACGCGGTCAGCAAGCAAGATGCGTATCCACTACCCTACGTCTCTCACATCTTAGACCAGTTGCGGGACGCGCGATACCTTTCGTCGATTGACTTAAAATCTGCCTTTTGGCAAATAGAATTAGACTCCGTTTCTTCCAAAGAAAAAACCGCATTCACGGTTCCGGGTCGAGGTTTGTTCCATTTTAAAGTTATGTGCTTTGGGTTGACTGGAGCCCCAGCTACCCAACAGCGATTAATGGACAGACTATTCGGCCCAGAGTTTGGAAATAAGGTGTTCGTTTATCTCGATGACATTATTATTTGTTCATCAACCTTCGAGGAGCACATTTCACTTCTTAAACGGGTTTTAGATAAATTAAGGCAGGCTAATCTGACAATTAATTTGCCAAAGTCCTGTTTCTTTCGACGTGAGTTAAAATACCTAGGTTACAGAGTGGACGAGCATGGCTTACACACTGATCCGTCGAAAGTTCAGTCAATTGTCAACTTTCCAACCCCTAAGACCCGTAAGGAAGTGAAAATGTTTCTTGGAACGGCCTCATATTATAGACGTTTTATTAAAAACTTTAGCACGATAGCGGCTCCTTTAAACGCACTAACAAGTACGAGCAAAAAAGCACCGCCTTTTCAGTGGACGACTGAGACCGAAACCGCGTTCTCAACCTTGAAAGAGGCGTTGGTGACCGCTCCGGTATTGGCTTGCCCAGATTTCTCTAAACCTTTTGAGATTCATTGTGACGCATCTAGTTTTGGGATAGCGGGCACTCTGACTCAGGTTACAGATGGAGAGGAGCACCCAATAGCCTATTGCAGTCGTTCGCTCAACCCGGCGGAGCGCAACTATTCGGCAACGGAACGCGAAGCCCTCGCGGTGGTCTTCGCCGTCGAACACTTTCGTGCCTACGTGGAAGGCGGCCTAGCGTTTAAAGTGATAACCGACCACTCGAGCTTAAAATGGTTCTTTAATTTAACCAATCCCTCTGGTCGATTAGCCCGTTGGGGTTGTCGGTTATCACCTTATAACTTCACCATTGAACACCGCAAAGGCAGAGACAATGTAGTCCCAGATGCCCTTTCTCGTAGCGTTCCGTTGTTGGAAATTAAAGTGCCAATTAATGACACATGGTATAAAGCGTTGTGGGATAAATGTGTCAGTACGCCCAGGTCGTGCCCTAACTTTATTATTAAGGAGGACAAACTCTACCGTTACGCTAAAAATAAATTCGGGGTAGCTAGTGACTATGACTGGAAGCAAGTAGTACCGGAGGGCAATCGACTAGAATTGCTTAAAAGTCACCATAGTGGCGAATTATCTCCACATTTCGGAGTATTTAAAACTTACAAAAGACTTGCACTCCGATACTACTGGCCCAACATGTATAAAGACGTGATTAGCTACGTTGGTAAATGTGATACATGCGCCGCATATAAACACTCACAATTACCTCCTCCCGGACTCTTGGGTGATGCGAAAGAGTGCTCCAAGCCTTTTGAAACGATAAGCATTGACTTGGTAGGTCCGTTGCCGCGTTCCAGAGCGGGATTCACTTATCTTTTGGTTGTTGTGTGTTGCTTTACGAAATACTGTCTACTATTTCCCTTACGCAGAGCTGTTGGTAAAGCAATAGCACAGAAACTGGAAGACGGCGTTTTCCTGGTACACGGTATGCCCCGTACGGTTATAGCAGACAACGGGACGCAGTTTACGGGTAATGAGTTACGTACACTGTTGGAGAGGTACAAAATACCTCAAGTTCACTTCACACCTCGTTACTGCCCAAGCGTGAACACCGTAGAACGCTATAACCGTACTATAATGACCGCGGTATCAATTCTTGTGGAGGATGATCATCGATCTTGGGATGTTAACATCTCAAAGATCCAATTCGCCATGAACACCTCCACAAACGAAGTTACTCGTTTTACCCCATTCTTCCTTGTACATGGCAGAGAGGCAGTTAGTAGTGGTGATGTCTTCGGCAATGATACCGTTGCACAGCCCACTCTAGCTTGCGCTTCCCGCAGTTCATATGCCAATCAGCTAGGGGGTTTGGGCGATATCTTCGTTAAGGTAAAGGACGCGCTCGTCAAATCCCATAAACGTAGTGCTCGTTATTACAATAGTAGTAGGAGGCACGCGGAGTTTGAGGTAGGCGACACTGTTTGGAAGAGGACATATCCACAGAGTGACGCCTCAAAATTTTTTATGGCTAAATTAGCCCCTAAGTATGAAAAATGTATTATTAGGAAAAAACTTTCACCCTTAGTGTATGAATTGGAAGGCTGTAGTTCCGGAAAAAACCTTGGCACATGGCATATCAAAGATTTTAAATCACCATGTGGCGAGGATTAACTTTTCCATTTTTTTATATAATTTAAACATAAATTTAAAAAACTATGTTTGTTAAATATAGTTAACATGGTTTTTGCAGTTCGTAGTGTTACACAGGATCCAACTGTGAACACATTTGTAAACTGCGTTTTGAGCACCAATAGACGACTGATTAAAGTTGTTGTTGGTCACTTATTATTATAGGTTTAACTCTTTCGAAGAGTGTTTGAATCTCCGGATTGCTGGTAAGGCAGCATAATGATAGTCCTGAGTTAGGAGGCCTTAATGGCAGGCGTGTAGGCTGCATTGTTGGAAAACGTTTTTAGATGGTATTTTATTTACAGGGGGCGAATTACCGTCACATTCCATTTCAGGAAGACGGTTAGCCAATTCTAATTAGTTTGTAGTAGTTACTTATTAACTTTAGGGTATTGATTGTGTACCGGCTCGGCGTTGTTCGCGGCGGTCATCACTATTAGTTAGAGGATGTGTAGGTTGACTTTGGTGTACGATTGGGTAGGGTGGTCTCTCCTATATAATTATAGTAGGTCAGACTAAGATATTACTTCTTCAGCAGATTCTTACACATTTCTACTCTTTTTTGGAGCTTGTCTTTTACCATGTTTGTAAATGGATTAGACTCGCTACAGGAGTAACACTACACCTTTTTTTTGGAGCTTGTCTTTTACCATGTTTGTAAATGGATTAGACTCGCTCCAGGGGTGGCGCTATTTAATGTATTCCACAGATATAACATTTTTGTTGTTAGTATATGCCTTAACTGCCTAATCGTGCACCAGTTTCGACGTTTTTTTTTTCCTTTTCTTTCTCAGTTCCTGTTTTTAGGGATGAGCATTATGGATTGTTGTAGGCGTGCTTAGTTCTTTTGAATTGGCTTTGACGCTGGAGGGCCAGCTTCGAGATTTGCCCTATCGGGTCAAATCTCTGGTGGTTGGGGAGGTACTGTTACGTTGTTTTTCTTGAACCTAACATTTACCTTAGGTTTCCAAGTAAAATGATCATTGTAGTTTGTGCAACTGACTTTGACTTGCGATTTATGAAAGGAGTTATTTGCTTCATTTTTACGGCGTCACTAGACCCTAATGATAACACTTTCTGTCGATAAATCACTTTTCTAAACCCTAAATAAACAAATTTTCACAATAATATAAATACGTCATATCATAATGTTGTGACAGTCGACATTGCAAATGTCATTCTGTTGAAACGTCAGTCTCTGTCAGTTGGAGGCGACCTCTAGCGGTTGCCGATTCAAAGTTGTAGTTTAATCGATATTATTAGTTGATTTTGTCAGATTGCTTGGAAACTAATACTAATATCGTATAGAACAATCCTTAATAGTTTTCGGCTTTTGGTGAAAAGACACTGGTCTTTTAACCATAGACGGAAATGTAATTATTTTTTCATTATAGACATTGTTCTAGAAATTTCGAAAACCACATTGTCTATGGTTTGTCACTGGTTTGGTGTGGCCAGGTTGTACATTCTCGATTAGCCGATTTTATCAAAGAATTACCCCACTCAAGACAAACGATAGTGTTGGAAGTGGGAAATGATGAGTTTGTTAGCTTGGATCCTGATTATTATTATTGTTCCAGGGTGTAAACGTCAAGTTAGACGGTTGTTAGGGATCTTTCCAGGAATTTAATATCTTGTTGTAGTGATTCAGTCACCCGAGTTCCCACATGTTTTACCTAGAAAAAGAGGAGTTTTTCTAAGTGGGCTGTCTTGTTCTGGTTGTAATGCCTGACAGGACAAACAATCGGTCATTTTTCCATCTACCACGCTGGACACACACAGCGTTCTTGCCCTCGTGTCTTAAAGGTAGGAATTTTGTTGAAAGAGTGTTTGAAAGTGATCTTCGAGACCTTCCAAGGTCGTTTAAAAGGATATTGTTGTGATCCCTGGATATTTATTACAGGACTCCATGTTTTGAAAGGATTCGCTAAGGAAATTAGGCGGACCCGTCTCCAGCCGGTCGAAGCTAGCAGTCAGCCAAGTGTCTTCAGCCCTAATCAACCGTAAGTTTTGCACCCCCATGGGTTTCTTATTGTCCAACCATGCAGGGTTAGCGTTGAAAGTCGTAGCTCGTGTAGTGTTTGCAAAAGGCCACGTGGTCCGGCTATTGTCTTAGCTTTTAGATTCCCTAGCTCGGACCCCTTTATTCCTTCTCAGGGAAAGTACCGTAGCTTTCATATATATAATAGGCTCCCCGTGTTGTCAATTCCAGGTGAGGCAACTCGAGAGATTCGTCTCGCCGCCAGGATCTAGAGGCGCCTCTGGAGCCTGGACGTGAGACCCGTTCCTCGAGTCCACACAACGCCTCCTGTGGAGACGACCGTGCAGTGGCAGAGTCCGCCTAGCGATATAGCGCAGGCGGGACGGTTTTTTTTTATATTTAACTTTTACCCTCAATTTTCAACCGGTTCATTCTAGAACCAGTTTACTACCTACCCGGTTTTCAAAATTAGAAGCCGGTCTTTATCTACCTTCAATTAATGGACCCCGGGTTCGACACCTACGCTTAACTGGAAGGATATTGAACATCTTAGTCGGCTCAGGGATCCGGGACTCTTCAAGTCCCTGGCGCCCATTTAGTTTAATTAATTTAAGATTATAATTCTCATTCACTAAACTGGAAGGTTGTCCTTGAAATTTATTAAGAACAATTAATAGTTAATTTAAATTTAAATAATAGGTACAGTACTGGGTTATCTTCAACCCCCCACTACCCAAGTTCCGCCGACTGAACTTTATGCTGGCTGGCATTACCCTAACCTCTACCTAAGCCTAACCATTTTTATATTTTTAGTGGGTAGTTGCCTGCAAATAAAATTATATTGTTTAAGACAATTCGTTGTTTCTTTGCATTACAACCTCAACCCACCTTGCATCTGGGCTTTTGTTCCTACCCACTGGAGGGACAAAATCTCATATGTAACAACTTGTAAGTAACTACTTACAAGTCTACACTTATGGCGGATTTAATCAATACACCTGAATTGACGTATTCATTGCTTTGGTAGCCAGGTCCTGTTGTTACACGACGTGGCTACCAAAGCAATGAATACGTCAATTCAGGTGTATAGAAAAAAAGGTGGTAAAGTCCACAAAATTCCAAAATTGAGATTTTTATAGCAACACAATCAGTTTTACCCCAAAAAATAATTTATTACCAATTCTGGTAAACTCCACTGTTATTTCAAATTGAAAATTGACTTTACAAACAAACCTAGTAAAGTCCAACGTTAGAATAGCTACTGATAATTTATTTATTTAAAAAAATGTTTTTATCATTTTCTGAAATTTTTTGCACTGTGGACGTAACCGTCTTTGATTCTATACACCTGAATTAATATCTGCTTTTATGATTTCGAAGTAAGCCGGCACAGAATATCTCCGAATATGTAGCGGTATTTACATTTTACTATCCCAAAACAAACAAAGGCGAAGAATCGAGATAAACGTTCTGCAGCAGTCTATAACCAGTAATAAAAGAACCCAAACATTCCAGTGACCCAATAATACACCATTGTTACCCAAGACCCTTATGAAGAATACCCGCAGTCCCTTATTACCCTGAGACCAATAAAAAACACGCAAACGGCCCATGTTTATATACCAAAATGACCCTTACACCCTTGCCGTTTTCTGCAACCGCCTGAATAGCTCATACACACTTTGTGTTTGGGTACACAGAATGTGATTTATTTTTTTCATTTATTTCACATTGGGAGAAGATTTAGGCGTGATGTTTTATTGTAGATCAAAAATCAACAATAAAACAAATATAGACTCCGGGTTGTAATTGGATTTTTTTATGTAGTGAAACTCAATCGCACTTTGCCCCATCCGGGAATCCAGATAACAAGCCCAACGAGGCAGAGTTTGATCTTTTAAGTTATACTACAGTTACAAACTTATAATTATTTACCACAACAAACGAGCGATGCATTCTGTTAAGGGCATAGAGCCATTGTGGCATAGCCCTCCCCCCCTGCAGCTAATTCGTTTTTTTTTTTTTCAAATTTGGGGTGCACGATCTGACATGCATTCATATTTTGGGTAGAAGACATTCCAACAAACAAAAATGGTGCTCTAAAGAGATATTAATTTAAAAGTTCGATCTGAGCTGGTGTTCCAGGCAAACAATTTAGTAACACAACACCGTCAGGGCAACATGACTATGTCCCGAAACGTAAAAATCCCTCTGCCAATCTTCAAGAAAATGGAATTATCCCTTTAGAGTTTAGAGTCAGTAAGCTACAGTCTCGCTATTTCGTACAGTGCAATTTTCTCTCTGCAATACTTTATCCTAAACACCTTTACCCTGTACAAAGAGAAAACAATTTACTTTTATTGTAACGACGACCCCTCACAGTTATGATACACGGAAAGTATACTCTCAAAGGGATTATTCAAACACGTTGAATAGTTCTCAAACAAACTCTCTTTTGTTTCAAACAATGTTGTCAAATCTAGTGGAAATTGATGCCCATATATTAGATTTTTTTTGTTGCTATAGACTTTTTGCCGGACTTGATGAATTTTGGACATGTTTGGCAAATAGGGCTCAAAAACTTCCAAACGCCGTGCCTGCTGAATGAATACTTTGATGACAGATCTGCGAGTACAAAATTCCTAAGAAGTCTTCGTGTCTAAATATGGCCTCGTATTCAGATCGTATTTCTTAAGGAAAATATTATTGAATGAAAACTGCTTTTGAATAGTGTTGACTTCAACGTTGTGTAGTTTTACTCGTGTTATTTCTCTTTTTTATATAAAGTGATCATTTATACTTTAAAGGCCAAAAAAGTAAAAATAACTTGTTTGATTAACCTGTCATTGCCCGTAAGACCCTATTGGGCCAAAGTTGTACTGTCTTTCTTATGTTCTTTTAATTTGTGGGCGCTAACAGTCAAAAACCTGAAAATCCGAAATTCCATAATTATTCGAAAACAAAAAAAAAACGTTTAAATTGGAATAATCCCCAGATATGAAGAAATGGTAAGATATCGTGATCAAACATCTGATTTACGGAATGTAGAGCACCGACTCTAATGGATACATCTTCAAGCACTCAGTAACATAAATAGGCATAAATTAGCAATAAAATTATCACACAACTAACGACAGGATTAAAACACACAGAATAAAGTTACAAACAAGGGCAGCTTTGCTCAGAACTGGCAATATGCCAAGACTGAGATAACGTTGAGTATGAATATTTACAATGCTCACACTCTTTCACGATTTTGGTAATCCAATAAATAAAATAAAATAAATAAATCTTTATTTCAGACTATTAGTCCATAATTAAGTTAGTATTTTGGTGTAATGATCCCGTACTAAATTAAGAATGATATGTCGCTGTTAGATACATACTTAAACAAAGTTTAAAAAATAAATTGCCTCTTAGTTTACATCTATATCTACAGGCGTCTTCCCTGAAGCCTTCAAAACTCCGATCATTCATCCGATCTTCAAGAACGGGGACCGAGACTGTGTCAATAATTACCGCCCAATAGCAATGCTCTCTACCCTATCAAAAATATTGGAAAAAATACTTAACAACTCTCTTAAAAAGTTTCTGGACAAATTTCATATTCTAGCCAACAATCAGTATGGCTTTCGATCAAGTCTCTCTGCCGAAGACGCAGTAATGGATCTGAGTAATCTCGTAGTCAGAACTTTAGACGCTAAAAGTAACTGCTTGTGTATCTACCTTGATCTATCTAAAGCGTTTGACACAGTCTCTGTCCCCATACTCCTATCTAAGCTCGAGACGTTAGGAACACAAAGGGCACTGAAGGAACATGGATGGGTTTTAGTCAGTTATAGAAGTCTGACACTCCCTCTCTCTCCGCCCAGAGCGGGATGATCATTGGATGATTTTCCATCCCTAAAAAAAAAGGGGTGCGTGGCATAAGCTACAAAATATTTAAAGACTACCTCATAAACAGAAAGCAACGTCTCCTACGGCGTGCCACAAGGGAGTGTCTTGGATCCCACCCTCTTCTTGCTTTATATCAATGACCTCTGCACAATGTCCCTCCCTTACACTCGCATTTTCACGTATGCAGATGACACCGCCATATTTGTCTGGGGTCCAAATTGGCACACAGTTAAAGAGAGAGCAGAATTTGCATTATCCAACGTGAACAATTGGCTGACTCACAACCTGCTAACCCTAAATCTAAACAAAACGCAATTTGTTCCCTTCTCCATCAATAAAACTAAAAAGACTCCACCACGAGGTTTCTCCATACAATCACACACTTGCATCGCACAGGCCAACTGTAATTGCCAAGAAATTACTCGCGCGGAAAGTGTGAAATACTTAGGCGTACTCATGGATAGTGGCTTGAGGTGGCAAAGACACATAACAATAGTTAATACCAGAGTAAGACGACTCATTCATGTATTTGAAAGGCTTAGAGACAGTGCAACTATGGAACAACTTGTATACTTGGCCCTATGTCAATATAGTACAATACTGCATCACCGTATGGGGAGAGGCCGCAAAGACGCATCTACTGAGCTTAGAGAGAGCACAAAGAGCGGTGCTGAAAGTGATGACAAGAAAGCCCTACAGACATCCAACACCTCAGTTGCACTCGGAATGTAAAGTCTTAACAGTTCGCCAACTCTTTGTGCTCAGAGCTATTCTCAGGAAATATCAAAGCGTTACCCAACCCCAATAGACGCATCAATATGCCTGTGTGTTCTGGTGTTCCATGTAAGACATCCTTTGCAAGGAGACAGTACGAGGTCAAAAGTTGTAAGCTATATAACACCATAAACAAACATCTCAAAATTACTTCTCTTAGCAGACACGAACTTAAAGGGAAAGTTTCTGAATGGCTTCAACTATTAGACTATCAGAAGACGGAAGACCTACTGGCATGTATTGCGTAACATATATCATACTATACAATACTTCTAAACAAACTCTCACATACACACACACAAAGACACGATCACACTCGCATACACCACACACACACTTATACGCTCACATACATACATACATTAACACTCACATAACACACACACATCTGTTAAACTTAAATAAAATAAAGAGATTAGAAATTAAAATATAAATTTAAATCAATAAATTTAAGTCAAAATATTGTAAGTCTACTGCAGCGACATTCAAACAATCGCATTCGTATTTTATCCTGTGAATTCTCCTGCGGCTGAACACTGTTTCCCAAAATACAAGCTCAAGCTTAGTTTGGGAAACAGTAGCAGTACCTTTTGTGCAATACACTAATACGAAGCATTTATGTTAAATTTTAAGATGAATGTATTAACTGGTGACTATAAAGAATTTATTTATTTTAGGTGTCTGCTCCAGCAAAACTGTTCAGCATGTCATGTAGTCTTTGGTTTAATGAGGGGATTGAGGAAAATTGGTTCAAATTTTCATGAATTTTTTTTGGAGTGGTAATAGTCAAAACGACTTTTTAAGTAATAAGCCAAATTAATAGTGGCGACCACCATAAAAACGCCAAGTCAATGAAGCTCGACGAGTCCCGGAGAAATGATTCAACTATCTCCGATTAAGGGTGCCTTTCCATTACAGTAGAGCGAGGTAGCGGAGCGGAGAAAGCGAGCAATTTTAACCAATGGAATTGCATAAAAAAACTTTTGTCGGACACGATTGGTTAATATTTCTCCGTATCTCCGCTCCGCTGTAATGAATTCCTATTATACCTCTACTCGTGCCGATCCTTTCACGGAACACAAGTATGATAGAAAGTTACATCAAATAAAACCCGCATGTTTGAGCAAAAGAAGAAACATCTATCATCGTGTGTGCTCTACTCGTTTTCCAATAAAAATAGCCATTTAATAGAAGCCATTTTAATACAACTGGAGGTCAACAGGAGCTCATGATAGTAAATCAAATAAATGCACACCGGTAAAATCTACAGAGCATGGAACGCCGTACTGGCAGCAACTAGTGATGACATGGCACCTATTACTAGAAGGTACTTGTGGCCGCATAAGAGGTAATTATGCTTGTTTTTTTTTTTAAAGTGCATTGCCTACCCTCTAATGTAATAATAATATCCTTGGACATTTTCACACAACGCCATATAGTCCCAAGCTAAGCAACCTAATGCTTGTGTTATGGTAACGATATGGCTGATAAACTACTTACATACATTTTTTTTTTTTTGTAAATACATACATATTATAGATAGAAAAACACCCAGACTCAGAACAAATACATGTAGGTCGTACAAATATTTGTTCCGTGCGGGAATCGAACCCGCGACATGCTGCGCAGCAGTCAATCGCTCAACCACTGCGCCAACCGTGTCGTCGAAATGTGATCATCTCTTTATCACTCAAAGGTTTGCTTGGCGAAAACTCAACTTTAAGTTAAGCTCGCCTTTGCACATGAAGTTTTCATCACTGAAAACAATAAAGGCTGTTGTAGGGTTTACTAAAAAAAGAAAAAAAAAAGTTTTAAACATCGTCGCTGATGAATATATTTTTCGTTAGCGACAAAGCGCAAAGAGTGAAGTTATTAAGCTTTAAATATAGAAATTACAAAACATACGAGTAATCCGACGTAGCCTCCGACGTCAAAAGCCGAAGCGCCCACAGAACTGCCAAAGAAAACACCGTTTTTGCGAGAGTGACCGTTATATTTTTTTATAACTAAAATTGTTTTATTTCATTTGTTTTTCGATTATTTTTTAATTTGATTTTCATGCTGATTCCCTATTGCGCTGAGCACAAGTTACGACTGCCACTGACGTTTAGTTAGTATCGATAGTTTTTAAAATGCTATCTCTAGCAGTGCCCGCCGCGGCGTCGCAATGGTCTGTGGGTAATATCAGACGCGGATCGCTTTATTAGTTTAAAATCGTTAATTTGTCTTTTATAAGTGGTTCCATTTTTCATCTCTACAATGGGGTCAGTTTTATGAGAAATGGTTACAAAATGGACAATTGGAAATGTCATTGTAGAGTTAATTACGGTCTATGGAACCTAATTAGTAAGAACGCTTTGAAATGAAATTTTAATAGGGTTATAACGAAATTTATCGATATCTATTTGATACGATTATTTTGCATCGCAGAAACTTGTCGCGTTTCTACTGAAATGACGGGGAAATCATTTTCTTCATTTTGCCAAATTTTGGTGTTGTTTATCGCTGAGATAGTAAATGCGACTTGAATTTGAATGCTTTAAAAGTACGAGAATTGGCCGTCAGTGCTTAATTCAGCGGATTTAAGCTTTCAACCTTATGTCTTTTAAAGATCAGTAAATTATTATCTATAGAACTAGCTTGTGCCCGCAACTTCGTACGCTATATCGTGTTTTCCCGTTCCCGTGGAAATATCGAGAATCATCTCTTAGTGCTCCCTACACTAGACTAGCTAACTTGACTAACTTAGATGCCAAATTTTAGCTTTTTACGGCCTGTAGTTTCAGTAGTGCGTTGTCTGTCAGTCACTTAGTCAGTCACTCAGTCAGTCACTCACTCAGGCAGTCACTCAGTCGGTCACTCAGAAAGTCACTCAGAAAGTCACTCAGTCAGTCACTCAGTCAGTCACTCAGTCAGTCAGTCGATCACTCAGACAGTCACTCTGTCAGTCACTCAGTCGATCACTCAGATAGTCACTCTGTCAGTCACTCTGTCAGTCACTCAGTCGATCACTCAGATAGTCACTCTGTCAGTCACTCAGTCAGTCAGTCGATCACTCAGACAGTCACTCTGTCAGTCACTCAGTCCGTCAGTCACTCAGTCGATCACTCAGATAGTCACTCTGTCAGTCACTTAGTCTGTCAGTCACTCAGACAGTCAGTCGATCACTCAGACAGTCGCTCTGTCAGTCACTCAGTCACTCAGTCGATCACTTAGTCAGTCACTCAGTCGGTCACTCAGACAATAACTCAGTCAGTCAGGCACTCAGTCAGTCACTCAGTCGGTCACTCAGAAAGTCACTCAGTCAGTCACTCAGTCAGTCAGTCGATCACTCAGACAGTCACTCTGTCAGTCACTCAGTCCGTCAGTCACTCAGTCGATCACTCAGATAGTCACTCTGTCAGTCACTTAGTCTGTCAGTCACTCAGTCAGTCAGTCGATCACTCAGACAGTCGCTCTGTCAGTCACTCAGTCACTCAGTCGATCACTCAGACAGTCACTCAGTCTGTCAGTCACTCAGTCAGTTACTCAGTCAGTCAGTCGATCACACAGACCGTCAGTCTGTCAGTCACTCAGTCAGTCACTCAGTCAGTCAGTTGATCACTCAGACCGTCACTCTGTCAGTCACTCAGTCTGTCAGTCACTCAGTCACTCAGTCGGTCACTCAGACAGTAACTCAGTCAGTCACTCAGTCAGTCACCAGTAACGGAATAATTTGACATAATTATTAGAATTGATATTGATTTCAATGATCACCTGTTCCTCAAAGTGTGACTAGTAATTTTATTCCATAGATATTTACAGTCATCTATATCTCCTCACTTTATGGAACTATGAAGTACCTAACATGAAATAGCAGTCAGATTTCTGCTACAAAATATAGGTAGCAAAACTAGTTTGTAGTTTTCTCATACATATGGAAACATTTATCGTATCTTTCTCATTCAAAAGAGCTTTTCAAGTGTAAACCATTGCTACAGCGTAAACTCTTCGATATTTCAAATCTTATCGTCTCCAGCATTTGTTTCTCTTAAGGCGTTTTGTACCGCAAGCTGAAATTTTAAGAGCCCTGTTTTAACCGTTGCATTTGGGAATACGGTGTTATATAGAACTTTGTAGACCAAAAGAAGCTCTGAGGTTTAGTTTTTTTTTACTAATTTCAGACATATTTCCTTTCTTGTAGTCGAGAAGCATACGAAAATGACACCGCTACAATTTATCGCATTAGTTTTGTTCTTTAAACAACCAATTAAATTTAAAATTACATACAAATGTTTATTTCGTTGTGAAGAATGTTAGGGTTTTCTATGATAGTTACTAACAATACACATATTTAAGTAAAAACTATGCGCGAGGCTCGAAATGCCGTCCTAAATGTACAAGATTTGCTCTTCACATTGCCGTGTCACCCACCGTGCACCGCCTTAAAGAATGCAAAACAAATCTTCAAGGAAATTCTGGCAACACGGTTGGTGAGATTGCACTGCAGGTACAAATAGCATTGTCTTGCAGCAAAATGAGCAACTTATCACCGAAGCAATGTTTCAATGAACGAATTCCTTTACTTAAGAGGAACATTTATTTAAAGAAAATGAGATGTTTCCTTAGAATTTCTGGTTCGTTTTTTTCCTGTATTGAAATGTTTAAAATGTCTCTTTAGCTCTTTGTTATTTACTGATGGAGAAGTTAAGGTAAATAACAGTGGTTAGATACTGTGGTGGTATCAGTTGAGCACGTTTATAGAAAGGAAATTGAAGCTCTACATTGAACATTGCTTGGGCTGGGAGTCTGGAACTATAACTCCACTGTAACTGGGAGTCGGGACTAATACTCGTACTCTAATACGAGTGTTTAAACACTAGTATTAGAGTACGACTGTTTAACACTAGTATTAGAGTACGAGTGTTTAAACACTAGTATTAGAGTACGAGTGTTTAAACACTAGTATAAGAGTACGAGTATTAGTCCCGACTCCCAGTTACAGTTGAGTAATAGTACTACTCGTACTCTAATACTAGTGTTTAAACACTCGTATTAGAGTACGAGTATATTTCCATTAGGTACTTATACTTATATTACCATATTTAGTCCGAGAAATGGTATTTGGCAGTACCTGTGTGGAAAAATTTACAAAAACTCAGGATCATACTTATTGTATAAGAATGGGCAAATTCTTTCTGATGCATTAAAATTTACGGGGGTTATTTTATCAAAGTTTCGGTGTCACCAAAATCCATAATTTCACGCCTAATAGGTTAAAAATATGTTTGTGTACACCAAAATTTTAACCGAAAATGTTTAATTAATTCCTATGCTAGTTTAATAGAGCCGAATCTATGTCACTATCGGGGCAATTAAAAGGTCAAAAAGATGTGTGATTAATATGGCAAAATTTTAACCGAAAATAATTATTTTGTTCCCATGTTACTCTAATACAGCCAAGTCTATGCCATTACCAACACAATTACTAGGTTTAAAAGATGTGTGTATTAGTACACCAACATTTTAACCGATGCTTCTTCAATTCCCTATTGTGTACAGATCTCTGCAGCATCCAAATGTTCTATGTAAAGTACTCTAATATAAGTTTAAAATTTGTAAGTTTAAAGTACAACTATCTGTATTTTTTTGGGAAATAGAGAAATTTAATTTAATTCTAATAGAGCCTAGTCTATGCCTTAAGCCGGACATAACTGCAAACTAGCGACACACTGGTCACATAAACTAGAGAACAAAACAAAGAAACTCTAGAGCTTCTTTCTTTCTCTCTTAACCTAATAAATCTGTGGTCACGCGATAGTGCATCGTTGTACACTCCTTATCTTTGTGCACTTGGCTGCACTGCTTCGGTACAAAAGGTTAAGCTGCTTAGCTGGTTTACAGTCACCACCTACTGCAAATATAAGAAGTGTTTGAAGAGAAGTCTTTTACAGAATGTGCTTTCAGAAAATTTGTTTAATTACTTTGCCTGCTCTGTATAAAATTAATGTTATTACAGTTTTCTGCAAATTAAAATTGATCGGTATTTAGGTTTCATGTTTAATTTTGTGTTATTAAATTTGCGATGGTCATTTCCATTGTGACAAAAGTTACCGCTTCGGACAGGATACGCTTTAATTGCGTGACATTTATGCATAAAGCCTAATTGTACCTACTTTTTAAGTTTTCATCATACGATTTTTAAAAAAAATTATACGATTAAATATGACTTTCCTTGAACAAACTAACGATGAACAACGTTAAAAAACACGAGTATAAGTGTAATCCACAATTAGGGGGCAGCTGGTTTTGGTTGGGTCCCCGGACAGCATATAAATAAGGCATTAATGGCATCACGATTGTAGGAGTCCTGCATAGCAATAGCCTCCGTCTTTCCCAGAGGCTTCCCTGAGCGGGTCCATATAGACACCCACGAGAAATACCCTCCGTCAAAAAAGGGTTGAAATAAGGAAACATCTTTCCTTTGACAAGCAATGTGTCTGTCGAATAATGCACCTTTTTTTTTAAAGATAGATCCTTACTTACAATCCTCTCTATACATCATACCAATTTATAATAATTAAGAACTGTAAACACGATGACTGAGGAGGAGGAGGTCTTATTGCTTATTACCTGAGGAGCGAGAATCTATTAATCCATCATATGAATCGGTAATATAGTTGGTTAAATTCTTACAGAATGTTCTCATTTTAAAACATTTGATATCGTCTGAAAAAGATAGCGATTTGAGCTGAAAATAAATACGTTTTCGTCTCCAACACGAGAAAATAAACAAACTAAATCTATCCAAAGAGAACTGCTATAATATCCAAGTCTTTCTAAAACAATTGGAACCACGGAATAGTCTTTGACAACAAATCGTTCTCACTAAAACCCGACGATTGTCATTCTAGCGACGCGCGCCTTATCGTGAGAGACATAGAGTACGGAACATTGCGCTGACTGTAGTGACTAGATAAGCCGTTATCATCCTTCAGCCAATATTCCAATATATTTGCGGCGCAGCATTACGCCTACTTCTACCTATAGTGTCATAAAATACACTAAAAATGAAGTTGTTGGGTAATGCAAGCTAGGAGCCCGAACGCGTGAGAGAGAGGGAAACTTCACGCCCCAGCCGCCGCAACAGAAGAAGACGCCCGGCCACAGTAGGGTCGGGCCTGCGGATGGCGAGCGTTGGTTGGCTCGCTGGTCGATTAGAACCAGCAGTGCTATTCTGTAACAACATTTTCGTGTCTCGACAGCGGAATCCGAGGTGAGTTTCAAATTCGTACAAATATAAGACCTTATGATGTGTGAAATAAAGTTCACTTTGTAAGCTTAGTCACTCAGGTGAAGTCGATATCGAAGTGGTTATTTACAGAATAGACTAGCAGGCCCGGGTCGACGGCGCTTTATGTTCCACGCGTGCCTCAAACAGATGTTAGCATGGTAGACGGCTCCCGCTAGGGCCAGTGCCTAGCATGCAGGGCTGCGGAATTTGTTCGACAAAGTCACCGCGGCCCCAGATTGCAAAGGGCACTAGGAGGAACACGGATGGGTTTTAGTCAGTAAGAGTCTGACACTCCTTTCCGCTTCGCCCAAAGTGGGAGGAGTCATTTGATGATTTTCCATCTATAAAAAATGGGTTTCCGAGTTTGGAAGTCGGTTTTCTGATATCTCTTTACTTCGGAAAGCACGTAATGCACGCACGTATATGATCTCTCGTTCGAGTTGACTTGGCGTCACATAAGACTATGGGAATAAAGGAATAGAGAGTGCACCAGTGTCTGGGCACACATTTGTTCAAAATAATGCCTCATAGACGTACTTTACCCATTCAACTTGGTTTATTCGGCATCTCATAATCATAAGTAATAATTGTCAAGAGTGGTCAATTTCTACGAGTAAACGTTGACACTCATTGACACGCTTGGTTTGTATGAAAAGTTTTAACAGTGACGACTCTAGAAGTGTCCGCCGAGTGTTTCCACCCTCTGTGGCAAGAAACGTTTGAGTTCACAACGTAAGTCCCTAAAATATTTTACCGTCGCAGATTTGCTCTCGGAAAAATAAATACACTCTTTGTAAGATATAGGGCCCCTGATATTGTGTTCTCTCATATGGAGTGTGAAGTTTCAGTGATAAGGTTATGGTGTGTTTATTTATTTACTAAACTGTCTTGTTGGTATAGTGGTCGCAAACACTATTGCTGAGTATGAGGTCCTGGGTTCAATTCTCGAGCTCAGTTTTATTGGATTTCATGGCAGTATACTGTAGCTTAGATATAAATGAAATATGGTGGTATGATATTTAATGGTTAGACATGGTTGTGATTGAGCCTTTTATGATTGGACATACAAACAGTAATTTTAATAACATTTAATGCTCAGTTGATTTAATTAAAATTGAATAATTAAGGTGGTTTTTATGCTTTTATGGTTTAACATTAGGTAAAGGTTTTTGATTGATGACATGGTACTGTTTTTATTTTTGTTTGCTATATTATGTTTGATTATTGCTTAGCTATTATGATTTAAATGTAATTATTGTAAAATTCGAACACAATGTAAATTGTTTGATGAATAAATGAATGAATGAATTAATTAATTAATGAATGTATGTGAATAGGTCACCACACGTCCAGGTTACTATTTAATTCCATATCACTCAATTTTTTGAGAAAATAGTGAGTTTTTATGAGCTTATGTAAAATAAAATAGAAAAACACTGATAAAAAAAAAGCGGTCAACAGCGAGTCGGACTCGTGCACCGAGGGTGTCGTACATCTTATAAAACGTGAAATGTTTTTAAATTTTCATTAGCGTGGTCTATATTCCTCAGAGAATTTATACACAGTTGTGTATATTTCAGTTTTAGATCAGCGCCATCTCTTGACCGATAATGTAGCTAATGTATTTCATTCTTGTTAATGATTTCTGATAAAGTGTGCCATTTAGAGACATTTTTTTTATTTTTCCTGTGATCTTTACATACACTTCTATCACAAAGAATAATTTCGGATTTTACTCTATGAAAACTTTTGAGATAAGGGGCAGGTATAATCGTACTTTTTCTCATTTTTCGTCAAAAGTCGGAAACTATGTGGCTTAAAAAAGAGTGTTTTTTTTTTTTGAGAATGTGCAAATAGCACTTTTTCATATGGTATATAGTAATATATAGTATTTTTTTTTGCAACTGTGAATGAAAGGGGTTCTTAAAAATGCAAACACTCACAGCTGCAAAAAATAAAATAAAAAATTTCTTTCATATTTGCAAAAAGTTGAGAATACGTCATCTAAAACTTTCCAAATTGCAAGTTAATATTAAAGTAGTTCTTGAGACATCCAGTTATAGCAGACGGACAGACTTAGTCACACTATAAGGGTTCTTTTTTACCATTTTGGTACGGAACCCTAAAAAAACATGAACAATTATTATTCTTCTACTTTTTCATCATTATTTTGCAAAACTGCCCTCTTTTTTGTCACCCAAGAAGGCTTTTAAGTCCTACAGTAGGTTAATATGAAAATATGATTCACAACGTTCGACCAAGAATCCTTCTGTAGTACAGTAGTTTCTGATGCACAAAGGGCATCGCACGCTCCTAGGGCGTTATAGTGTCCTACTGACTGTGTCTAGTTGGTTTAGATTTCAGCCCTAAATCCTTCACAAACAGGCCCGACGTGCCTGTGACATATTTTTTGTGGCATTGTTATGCATAGAACTTTTTTTAAGATTAATATCGCTCGATGTCGCAATATTGTATCGCACCTCTCTGAGGGAGTCGTAAAACTATACCAATGTTCGATAAAATTCAATATAAATTCATTAGTATTATGAGCACTATGGTGGACGTCAAATAATTTACAATGGCAGCCTGAGACTCACCTACTTTTATTGACATTTCTAATTTCAAAAACGAAAATAAAGACATAAAGTTGTCCTGAATCACTTTTGGAGTCCATCTCTCTTTTTCCTTTACATTTTCCAATTCTTAAAGCGATTCGTTTTATATTTTTCATGTACTTACGGCGAAATATTAGCTAAGTCCGCCTCTGTGCTTTTGTGAGGATAAAGTATTAAATGAATAAGGGTCAATGTACTTTATTTCCAAGTTTATCTGGCGCCTACGATAGCCACTTTCATAAGAACTCAACTATCAAAATGTCCCCATTTATTACCTTAGAACTTATTTCATCTTCTCAGTATTTTCTGAACGTGTTTGATTTTGCTTTGATCTCAGTAACGGTTTGTACGCTCATTACTTTAACTCGCATGGCCAGTTTCTCGTGTCTTAAGGTATTTGTAGCATGTAGCAGGTTTACTCTAAATAGACGCGAGAAAATATTTTTTTAGAATTTCTAAATGACAAAATGTGATATTGTTTTATTATTGATATAACAAAACATTTTTTAATTGTGCTTAAGAAATGTTTTGTACCTAACATTTTATAATTTGACTAGCTGACCCGGCGAACTTCATTCCGCCTAACAGTCGATTTCTTAATTTTTTAGGTTTTTTCTAAAAATAAACGTAGCTTAAGTTACTCCTTATTACATCAGCTACCTGCCAATAAAAGTCACGTCAAAATCGGTCCAGCCAGTTCAGAGATTAGCCGAAATAAACAGACAGACCGACAGACGGACAGACAAAAATTGTAAAAATGATATTTTGGCGTATGTACCGTATATATTCGTTTACATATATCTAGTCAAAAACGATTATTCCAATATTACAAACAGACACTCCAATTTTATTTATATGTGTATAGATTATTTATAATTTAACTATGGGACAATTGAATACAAATTGACCGGTTGTTGTAGCGACACTTAGGGAAGGCCAATGTCCAGCAGTAGACGTATTTTGGCTGATATGATGATGAAACTCCAGAAATTAATTCATTGCTTGTGTAAGACAAAATGCCATGAAGTTTTTCTGTGACGAATGTCTCAGGAACCGCCCGAAATTTGAAAGTTGGTGGTACGACAACCCCGGGCCTCGGAAAGCACGTAATACCGTTGGTCCTACGCATAAGCACTCCTCGGAGATATCGGATTACCATCCTTTTGTAAATTGAAAGTGAAGAAACGGAGAGTGCATCTAACGCGGGTGTAAGGGACAGCCCTCCTCAAACTGATAGGGTGATTTCAGTATATCGTACTAAGTTGACCGGTACATGAAATTATTTCAGGAACTTTATGGGAATCCAATAAAACTGATTTGTTTAATTACCTCACTCGCAATGTATCGCAAAACGCACGCAGCGAACGGCAGCACAGCGAGCTTCCGAAAGGATAGCTGCGCCCGCGCTACGTTTTAACAGCTGATTTCATGCGTCGTTCATGAGATTTTTTTTAATTTTTTTTTTACTTTTTCATTTTAGCTGTGTTATTTACATTAATGGAGTTCTGCATACAGATAATGTAACTTTGAAACAAAGCAAAAAAAATGAAAAATCGAAAAAAAAAATAAAAAAAAATCCTGAGGAAATTTCCACTAGAATATGATTCAAAATAAGGAGCTGATTGCACCCTGTTAATTTGTGGAAGGCTGTCCCTTACACCCTGTATATTTGTGAACACACTTCATCATCTGCCTAGCCTGTTCTCAACTATATTGGGGTCGGTTTCCAGACAAACCGGATTCAGCTGAGTACATTTTACGTAAAGCGGCTGCCTACTACACCTCACATCCACAACTCATTAACTAGGTAACACACTTGTGCACTATAATATCTGCTGTATACTTAATTAATCTTGAAATTAGCCACTATTAACGAATTTCAGGAATCATTTGAATCATAATATCTACACAAAAAGTTGTCAAATTTCAGTTTCGCCTTTATCTAGACATAAAGACGAAACTGAAATTTGACACCGCATTAAGTTCGTGTCGTGACGTGAAAAAAAAAGCACCCTGATCCAATCATGAAAGAAAAACTAAAAAATGTTTTTTTTATGCCATAATATGAGCGTCCCTTTATTCCAGACAGGTCACGTCTGCATAGCCGCGGGAATAAGATAAAATGCTGAGGGTTTTTTTTTTCACAAAATAATACTGTAACACTATTTTCCCGAACCCTGTAACTTGGAAACATTTTAAGGTAGACTAACTGACCCGCGCAACGTCGTCTGCGTCACATTTTCCATTACTGCTTCGCTCCTATTTGTCTTAGCGTGATGATATATAGCCTATAGCTTTCGTCGATTAATGGGCTATCTAACACTGAAATAACTTTTCAAATCGGACCAGTACTTCCCGAGATTAGCGCGTTCAACCAAACAAACAAACTCTTTTGCTGTATAATATTAGTATAGATTTGGTTGAGTAATCGCACAACTCTCATAGTTGTTATTCGAACTAGCTCAAGCAAAACTAACAACTCTGCAGTTCTTGGTCCGCAACAATGAAAAATGACAGTTGAAGAACGGAAAACTTTTCAAAACATTTTCACGCTAGTCATCGAACAACAAATCGGTGCAAGCGATTTGACAGCCATGATTGTAGGAGCCAGCTATGTTTTATCGTGCCATAATATCGTGAACTATCATATGTCACGCTGGCTTTAGTACTCCTGTGATTTTAGACGTGTTTTCGTCTGTCTTTGATAATGTACATAATTATGACAAGCGGAGTGTTATGCATATACCTACATCGCAAAAAAAGAGTCCCTACTATCTCTCAAATACAGTGCTGCAAGTGATGAAATCCCGGGTGATACTAGCTGGTAAGCTGGTTTCTCGGGATAACGCAAAGATTTCTAACGATAGGTACTATCATACTTTTTATAATCATTTAGAAGTTCAGGTGGCATATAAAACACAAAATATCATTCAAAAAAAAGTACGTCTGCTTGTTTTTTTTCTTTAGCCATCAGTCCATTTAATCCATAACAATTTCAAAGGAGACGAGCAAAATAAGCACCTAGCTATCTCCACAATTCAGTGAAAACCATTGCTATCATGTTTTAGTAACCTTTAAAACGGCAAACAAGGCAGACACATTATGTTGTAAGTGTTTTCTCGTGTCATTTCGGTGTTTCTTGAAGAGGCACTAACATAGACAATTCGCAAACAACAAATTGGTATCGACATGATGCGACACTTGTCATGTTATTGTCGGTGTAACTTTGCGCCATATCGCGAGATGTCACAGTAAACAATATAAGATTTTCATGTTATGTGATAGTAAGTTACTGGGTTGATAGAGATCAGCGGGTCTAAAACGGCCACTTTATTTATTAAATTTCGATTTGTATGGAAAACTATTAAACTTCGAAATCAAAGAATTAATTTGTATTTTGGTTTTATCTTTGATAGAGAGAGATAGGTATAATTCTGGTTTCCGTAACAGTAACGTAAGTGAATATTAATTACATACTCTGTTTACTCGATTGTACAGAATAGAACTTTAAAAATTAGGTGAGCAGTTGTTCCATGTAGAGTTCTAGTATTCAGCTGCATACGGCTACAGTGCAAGCTTAGCCCGACATAGCTGAGAAAAGACTAAGCAAATGAGACAAACTGTGAAATTTTATGTCATAAGACGGGTTAGAGTTTGCTGTTGTCTAAACCAAAATTCGAGAAAAAGTCACATTTTTTTTGACAAAAATAGAACTTACAACATTGCTGCCTCACAAAGTCGAGCTATAGATGTCGAAGAGAAGTCCCACGATTGCGCTTGGGAAGGTACCATCAGTTACATTCCATTTGGTTGATGTTACAGTTACTGTAGCTACTGAACCTATGAGCTCGGCAGCACTCGTTCCTCTCTGGCTCCGAGCGGTCGCACACCTGGTAGCAAGGTTGCGCATCGATAGCGGCCATCATGACGAAAGTGATGAGCAACAGAACGAAGCTGACAGTTGACAGCTGTAGAGGTAGAGTTGCGAAAGAGTAAGTAGAACGTTGAACTGATGAGCAGTTGTTCTGTGAAACTTGAGACTTTCTACCTCGTATTTATACTCTGAAGCGCAATATATTTTTAACCAATAAGAACAAACAGGTTGGCCTTTTTTTTTTTTGTAGACATCGAAAAATTCTAATTCGAACTTATGATAAAAACTACGTTAAGATAGTATTTTTCTGCTAAACTTTATTCAATTTTTTTTTAACTTGAAAGGAGAATAGCCACTTTACCGCAATACTTCACAAAAAGCTTTCACCACAAATATAAACACTGTAATTAATTTCAGGATGCAGATTGACTGAGAAATTTAACGAAGGGAAGATGTACTAACTTACTGTACATCAGTAGATTCTCTGACAAATTATCGTTGCTTTTACAAAATGAGGTTTAAATTTTGATACTATAGAAATGCGGTTAGTGGGTAAGTTCAAATCATACCTTTTAAATTTTAAAGGCTATAATTATCCAATCTCTACAGACTTTTAGAACTGCATATTATGAAATTAATACTATTTCATTTTCAGAAAATCACCAGAACGAAGTTTTCGTTGATGATTTCAGAAAAGGGTGCTATTTAGAGACATCGTTTTATTTTTCCTGTAATCTTAACATACACTTCAATCACATAGAATTATTTCATATTTGTTTATTATTTAAACGGAACCTTAAAAACACCATACATTTTCCCAGCCCCGCGTCCTGTATCTATAACACGCCACATAAAATGTTTGGGACGATAAATTGTTATTATAAAGCGACTCCAATTCGGGACACCGCATAAACTGGACATAACAGCGCCGTAGCACTTGTGTGAGCATAAAATAAAAAAGAGCGGTTGTGGGCTTGTTACACGCTAGGGTTTACGAGGCATAGAACATTAAATAGAATGTATAAGGGATATTTTTCACGCATGTATCTGAGAGAATAGGTTTTTTCGGAACTTGTCAATTGGCTTTCCGTTAATAATAAACGAAATGCGATTTTAAGTTTATAACGTGGTCTAACTAAACGTTTAAGTAAGAATAATTATAGAATGTATTATTGTGCTTCTTAATTAATGTAGAACTTTTTTTGCAAATATTTCAAGAGGCATTATTTTTGTTCGCGGCTATTTGTCTTGGCTAGTTAATAGAAAAATATCATTAAACGACCTTCTTTAGGTCCTAGGCCTATCTTAATCAAATCCATTTGGCGGCTTATGTGTGAAAATTTAGAAAACAAACTTGTAGACATAGTTGCTTTTGCATTTATGATTTTTTTAAGTATGATGAGGTAGGCATATTACTGTAACTTCCCGCCTCAAATAAAGGGGGCAAATTAGAGGAACTGAAACAGAATAAAAAAACACGAATAGATTCTACAGATTTAAAAAAGCGTGAAAATCTGTAAAATTTTCACTCAAAACACTCCAAAAATACTCATAATCTTTGCCCCTCTACGAACTCCACTTTTCACTCACCAGGCGAAAAGATAAGCAGATTTCATCAAAACTCCGTATTTCAAAATGCGAATAATAACCATGCCAAACAAGGTTACCGGAGCTGAATTTACAGCTTTAACCATTTGAATTTTTACACCTTTTCCCTCTAAATGTAAGCCAGACTTGTCGGGATTTCGTTAAGCTTTTTTGCACGATACTGACAATTACTGGGTATCAGGCGGGATTAACTCTTTCACTAGCAATGTGTATTTAAATGAACTGCATTTTAAATGCAACAGACTTTAATATCGTTTGGCTCTATCACTCGTAGGTACTTCTTTTCAATGATTGGCAAGGAGATCAACAATGCGATGAACTATAAAAATGAAAGAAAATTGCCAGACAACTAAAGTCACCGACATTGCGCGTACAATCACCATGCTGAAGTGGAAGTGGGACGGCAATATCTGTAGACGGACAGACGGTTGATGGAGCAGATATGTGTTAGAGTGAATTCCGTGTATATGTAAACTTAGTATGGCACGCCCTTTTATTTTTAGGGATGGGAAATCATCCAATGACTTCCCCCGCTCTGGGTGGAGCGGGAGGAAGTGTCAGACTTCTACTGACTAAAACCCATCCTTCATTGCCCTTTGTATTCCGGAGCCACGGTATCTCTTTCGAATAGTCCCGCGACTCCGGCAGGCATCGTCCCTTTCGGGCCCCTTTGTGAGTATGGCACGCCCTGCGGCACGATGGTCAGATGATTTAAATAAGGTGGCTGGCAGCGGATTGATATAAACTGCTTAAGACCGGGGTGGTTGGAACTTTTTTGGAGAGATTTACGTTAAGCACGGCGGACGTCAATTAGCTTCTTCTTCTTATAGTGTGGGCAGTAAGATATAAAGACCCCGCACACGCAAAAAGCGAAAGCGCGTCAAAAGTAGCTCACAATTTAGGACCCATTCGTTTAGATGTTAATATATAATCCGTTGTGCTTGGCAACTGGGCTAAACCCAGTTGTATACGTCCCTTGGTGCCTATTAGCCTAGCTCTAATCTGTCTCCTGCTTGATATGGAGGGAAGTGGAAATTACATTTATTTTTCCTACTCCTCCGCTGTACTCTTCTGATTAATTTCGTTGCGGGATCCAAAACAGTTGAATCGTTTCTCCGGGACTCTTCGGGTTTAATTAGCTCGGCGTTTTTCTGGTGGTCGCCACTGTTGATTCAGGCTTTCAGGAGTTGCAGTGGTTGGGAATGTGTGGCGGGCTTGTCCCATTAAAAAGACCCCGCACACCCAAGTGTCAAAGTTTCTAAACCGCGTCAAAGACCTCTGACATGGTTTATTTGACGACCGAAATTTAGCGGCCAGGACCACCGCCTTATACCAACGTGCCTTCTGAAGCTTGACGAAGAACAACTTCAGAAAGTATTATTAACCTTTTAACTGCCTTTGTGGTCTCCGTGGATGATGATACAAAAATGGAATAGGATTTAAAACGTAACTAAGGTATGTGTCGTAAAAAATAAGTTATTAGGCATGTTATAAATTACACATGCAGATGGTATGTTTACCCAGTTACTGAGTTCTTGAGGTCAGATAGTAAGTAGCTCTACGTAAAACTGGTCCTCAGCAACATCCTATCGACCCCAAAATAAATAAGAAAAGCTCAGCAGAGAGGTGGGGTAATTTTGCATGCTGAAATGGTCAATATGATCAAACTCTTTTACTCCTGACTTCAAGCGAATAAGGACTATAACAGTCTATCAAAATAATAAAAGTGATGTAGGTTTCTATGTACGTTGGAAGTAGGGACAAAGGGTTTGTATTCGTACATTAATCCCGAGAGCCAGTACTGGGGGTTGAGTGCTCCTATTTGGTCAACCAAAGCTAAAAGGAATGACTGGGGACTAACTATACTTAGAAACCACGATAGTATCGTTGTATGCTATTATTAAAGCAAGTACATAAGCAGTTAATGCTTCCATTTCCTTGTCTTTTCGTATTGGTCGATAAAGAAGACGGGCATTGGCAAGAGTCGGTTACGTCGGTCAGGTCAAATCTTTTCTGCTCTAGAAACTACAGTGTGCCGTGCCATGCCATCCAAATTGCCGAAGATAGGCCAACGTGACGAAATATAGTCCAGACCATATCATTCGTCGGGGTCCTTGGTATATTTACTTCTATACTCATCATAATCCTCCAGCCTGCCCTTATCCCATGTTACTTGGGGTCGACGCAACACGTTTTTTTTCTTCCACTCTGCCCTATCAGCCGTCAAACTTTCACTAACTCCCTTTTCATTCATATCGCTCCTCACACAATCCATCCATCTTTTCTTTGGCCTTCCTCTCCCTTTTCATCCATCCACATTTATGTTCATATTTACTTCTATAGGAATACTATTAAACTAATCTACATTATACTAATATTATAAAGCTGATTTTGTTTAGTTGAACGCGCTAATTTCATTTACCACTAATTCGAATTGTGTAAAGTTTCTCTCAGTAGGTATTGGATAGACCATCATTTGAGGAAGACTAATTATCACGCTTCGACTGATAAGAGCAGAGTATTCATGAAAAATATGATGTAGAAGAAAATTCAAAAGTCAAGTATTCAAATTAGGCTGAGAGCCAGCACTTTTTGAACGTCAAGTTCTACAAAAGACAGTCCCCTTCACCCCCCCCCCACAGCTAAAACACTTCCTAGTGTTTTAGCTGTGGAGAACAAGTGGCCAACAAACTCCCCAGCAACACATCTGTCTGTTACGTTTCAGGAACTAGAATTTATATAATAATTAGTATGCAAATTAATTAATACAAGACACAAAAAAAAACACTTGTCAGCTAGCACACTATGACACTAAAACAAAAATACACACTCAAGCAAGTGTTGACGTATTTGGATTAAATAACAATATTATATGAACACAGTCATATAACCTTATATAATAAACTAACTACTTATACACAAAGAACATGATAATTTGTCTTGCGTTCAATACAGCGACCGAAGCGAGCGAAGTTGCACGGGGCAGCTAGTTATTCAAAAAAGTAGATGGGCAGAGGTAGGAGTCCGTTACGTTGGTCGGATCAAATCTTTTCTGCTCAAGAGACCACAGTGAACAAGGCTATCTAACGCCGAAGATAGGCCCACGTGGCGAAATCTATACTAATATTATAAAGCAGAAGAGTTTGTTTGATTGTTTGTTTGGTTGAATGCGCTAATCTCTGGAAGTTCTCGTCCGATTTGAAAAATTATTTCAGTGTTAGCTAGCCCACTTAACGAAGAAGGCTATAGGCTATATATCATCACGCTACGCGGACGAAGTCGCGGGCAGAAGCTAGTATAGTTTATATATACTACCTGATGCCCGCGGCTTTGCCCGCTTCACAAGTTATATACTTAAACCTTCCTCGAGAACCACACTATCCATTGATGAAAACAGTATGAAAATCGGTGCAGTAGTTTTTGAGTTTATCGCAAAAAGACAAAAAGATAGACAGACGTGGCAGGAGACTTTGTTTTATAATGTGTAGTGTTAATTTTAATATTAATCGTATTTCTGGTTTTTCTTGTTATATTGCACCTACCACAATTATTCACTGCATCACCCAAAGGTTGACTGGTAGAAAATGCCTTAGACAGTAAGTCCTCCTCTGTACATCTGTGTGCGTAAATTTTTAAATAAATATAGTCCAGAACATACAATAATCGAGATTCTTAGCACCTAGGACAAAAGATGCAAAGAGGAGGGTTACCGTGAAGAAGTACCATATTACTCAGTTAGAGTACTTTTAGGCAACCGCTCTACGTAAAATACTGGTATGCAGCTGATCCGGCTTCACTGAAAGCTGTCCCCAATATAGTTGGGAAAAGGCTAGGCAGATGACGATACAAAGAAGAGGATTGGTCAGTGAATTATTGTATAAATCATAGTTGTTATCCTTCAATAAGTTATTACAAGAGGGTAAGTTTAATATCGAAGAAAGCAATTGTGTTTTATTAATATCTTGTCTTTTTCTGGATAAATTCTAAATGTAGCAGTGGAAGGAAATAGAGCAGACTCTGAAGTACGTCTATTCCCAGAAGTAACAAAATACAGGACAACCGAAAAGAGAACAAACACTTTTTGGATAAACAGAACAAATATTAGACGAAAATACTGAAAAAATATACCGTTAAGTTGTTATTACATAGAAATAACTCCCTCACGACACATAAAAAATATTATATTTTCCTAAATGTATGTTTTTATGATTGTTATAATGTTTTCTTATAAAAACGGTTACCAATAAATAATACAAAGAAAACTACCTACTGTATCCATCAGCTTAGTACGAAAATATTTTTTTTAGGACATCTCATCTTCGATTTGAGGTCATTCACCTCTGAAAATAAGGGTAAAGATGTACAATCGGTATCAATTTGAACCATCTCATCCAAACAGTCTTGAACTGAAACCGTTCGTAAACGAAACATAAACTTTAGCAAAGGATATGGGCGTGTTGGCTCGACCCAATTCGTCCGATCAACATTTTGCTGGAACAAAATGTTTAGTTGAAAAAAGATAAAAAGCAGCCCTGTGCACTTAGCATCATTACAAATTGCTAGGCATTTGATGGTTATGGGGAACTAAATCTACAGTAACAATAGAGGAGGACTGACAATCCATTTTTTTTTTTATCATCTACAATAATAGGGACTATGCATGAAAAAAAAATATTATCGACACAGTTAATCTAAAACTATATAATTATTCAACTATATACACTTAAAATAGAAAATAAAACTCCTAACTAAAATATGGCGTCAAAAAATTCGTCCCCATCGCTATCGACTGGAAGTGAGCCCAAAAGACTGGCTGCATTGCCACGTTATATGGCAATGCTTATCTTCAGTCCAAGGTAAAAGCCCTTGGGTCACGCGAAGCGTCAACTAAGCGTTTTGCTAGACCTTTAAATAGGTAGCGGACAAAAAAAAATGCTCGAATAATAAACGAGATAAAATTATTTTAGACAAAATATATCTGTCCCTAAACGCGGGACAGAGAGTAAAGTCCCGTAAACCCCCATGGAAAAGGGAGGATCCTCCGCCCAGGTGGTTGTTGTACCTGGGAGGCTGCTGCCCGATAGTTCATATTCGGGCGGATGTATATGTTCAAATCGCATGGTAAACTCTGCTTGCGCGATTTAGGATTTTTTAGTTCGCCGCCAGTTGGTTTTGTGGCGTCGCGGTTCTTTTTGTTGCGATGCAGATTTGTTTCGTTGATTTTTTTTGTGGCGGCATTGATGCCGCTACACGCTGTTTTATAATTACGGAAGCTACTATATTCGTCATGGACTCCGACGTCAAAGTTTATATCGGACTTCTCTTCCTAAATGTAATCTCTAAAATTATCACTTCATCGCTGATGAAGGTATTTAAAAAATAACTTGATAATTGTTTACTAGAGCTGATTAGTGTTTCACTTTGCAAATACAAATCTCATGCATATTCCCTATCGGCGAAAAGTAAAAAATCTATAGGATTGCCATGTGTCACCGAAATGCCGCGTGGTCAAATTCAAACATGTTTGCACTTCAACTCTCGCCATCGCCGATAAAATATCACTATCTAGAGCCCCAGATCTTAAACGACCCTCACAAAAATGGGCCGTAAATTCACGTCAACGGGAACGTTACGCTTTTTTCAACTTTATCAAAAACAATACCGATAGACAAAGAAATTTTCCAAAAGTGAAGATACATAAGTTTTCAAGCCAATCTTGAGCTTCAAAACAAAGTTAGTATCTCTAGACTAAAGTCAAAAATATGTGGAATTGTCATGCGATAGCGAATTACCGAGGACTCCACTTCGTCGAGAGCCCCAGGGCTTCGCTCCAATCAATGAAAAGTAATTTATTGAAGTTAAGCTGAGAGCCAGCACTTTTGAATGTCAAAGTTTTACATCAAGACAGTTCCCCAATAAGCCCACCTATCACCAACTCTATCTTCCATACCACCTTTTTGCTAATCCTTTAAGAGTCCTATTACGAATCGTGAATGCTCGTTTGCAATAAACGAAGTAACGTTGGTCTGCGTTGGGAGTACATCTATAGTCCGCGAAACAATTTTAATACTTACTAGTCTGAATAGGATTATAGTTTATTTGGGCGCTCGCGCGAGAAAGAGGAGCGCGCGCGCTTAATTGACGCAGAATTAATTTTATTTATTGTAATTTTGTTTTATTATATTGACAAACGAAAACTAATGAAACGTATTCATTGTAGATTGAAATTTTATATCATGTTAATTTATTTGATAAAATTGTTTTTATTTGGAATATAATGGACGCTGAATCAAGACATTTCTGGCGTAAATTTGGCTTTCTTTACGTTTTTTTCCCTGAAAACTCAAGGAATTTAAAGAAATTCTAGAACTCCAATAAACAAGTAAAACATTCAAATTACCTTTTAGTAATTTCCGCTTTTAAAAGAATCGATTGTAACAATGTGAATTTGACCGTCAAAGTTCCATCGCCGACATTTTTTCTTGCAAACTGAGTTCATAAAATATTTATAGTAAATTACACGAAAAGAAAAATGAAAATGTACTGTAACTTACAAGAAAGAGACTGGCACTATCGTTATTCATGATCAAATAATTAAAATATCTTACTGCTGCTGAAAATTACAGCGTCAAAAAGCATGAATTTCCGTAAAAAGTGTAATAGGACTCTTAACTGATTCATAAGTTACCAAAATAAGACGGAATACTACCAATAAACTTACTAATACAAAACGAGTTTCGGAAACTTCTAAGGTACTGAACGGAGCGGGTCCGATAGTAGAACTTAGTGCGACGTTCATTGAGACTGTTGTTATCTTAATAACCTTATCTAGAGGAACGCTTAGTAAGGAGCCACGGACAGCGGGGATTGGGCGATAAATAACAATCGGATTAATTTGGACGGTCTTCTTTAGTTTTTGGAGTGACGCTCCTGCACAAAAGGAATACATATGTTCGACTATCTGACTTTTGCAACTTTGTATGCGTCACATTTTTTAATAATGGTCCGCTGCTGTTAGTTGCTATAGCCCATAATTATAGCCTTCACGAAATTCCAAATTGATTGAAAGAAGAACAGAAATTGTACGAAATTACAATATACCAGATTAGTCCAGTAGATAATGAAAATCTTCGGGTTGGTTGGAGATAATGATTACTGCAGAAAGTCGGATTGAACTTGTGATTCACGGTTAAATTATGATGCCAGTTAGGGAAGTGCCTCGAAAGTGAATATAAGATATTATGTAGTGTAGTCTACTCAAGAATCCAGCAAAAAATGTATCCTTTTACTAAGGTGCATCGTATCGTAACCCAAATAAACATCCACTAAAACGAATTATTTATTAAATAAACGATAATATGCAATCTTGTCACCTACTTACTACTAAACACAAAAGTTTTCCCGCACCACATTTTCCCGCTATTTGTGGGACCTTAAGTTTTGGGAAGCTCCAAAATCCGGGCAAAGCTGATGTCATCTCACAAAACGTTTGCGAACGTCCGGATAAACGTCTTGCCTTCTAGCCGGATATTGGACGCGCCATCTATCGGCCGGGCGGTGGAACTAAGATGGGAGGGAATTGTTGTTCTTGATTAAGGTGGGCCATTAATATGGGTTTGGATACAAGGGGCGAGGTTAGTTATAATATTTTATTTTGTTTAAGGAAAGATGCTGAAAAATCAGAGGTAAAGCTTTGTTTTTGATGAAAACCAATCGAAGACAAAATGTCGGAAACAATAAGCTGTTATTTTATGATAAACATAATTTGACGCCCCTAAGACGACCCACTGACCTTTGAAGTGCCTTGATTAGGTATAATCTAAGTTTTAATTTATTTTTGTAACGCAGGGAGTTTTTTATTTTATTCTAGATACTAAGCATGAAAAATTATAAACATATTTATAGCTAACTAGCTGACCCACGCAACTTCGTGTGCGTCACATTTTCCCTGAATTTCGTTGCTACAAACCTCACGGAGCCCGAGATCTTTACAACGAATGCAAAACCGTGGAAATCGGTTCATGCGTTCTGGAGTTATAGCGTCAGGAAGGAAAACCCGACTTATTTTTATGTAATAAGAATAGATAAGCACATGTGATCTTATTCGTATGTATAGCATATTTTGCATTTAAATGACAGCAATAACATCATCAAAACAATATCTGAGTAAACTATATACATCACCACTTCACTTCCCTTCAGGCAAGAAAAACTTTTAATAAGACAATAGTATACACATATGTACCTTCCACAATGGAAACCTAAACACACACACCAAAACAATTACGAAAATTGAAGCCAAAATTATAGTTTACACAACCTGGCAATGAAAGCAAGATACACATAATTATCCAAACACACCAATCTCATAAATATAGAAATACCTAAGGGCCGCAGTAGACTAGCAACTATATCGTCGATCGCCAAAGAAACATCACAAGCTAACATCGCACAACGACAACTGTGTCGCTTGATGACACGTTCAAAGTTTCAAACGCTACTATCCTCACATATTTTTATCGCCAGTCATGGCGATCATGTTGCTTTTCAATAACTGAATGCAACGATTGATCGTTCTACACATGATTTTGAAACAGAAATCGAGCTCAACTACATTTTAAATTATTGTAAGATAATTATTGGCATTCGTTCTACCATCTTTTTATCGAGTAAGTTTAAGTCAAACTTACTCGGTAAAAAGATGGTAGAACGCAATGCAACATTGAAGCTATCGCTGAAACTCCTTGTAGCAGATGCAAGTTTCAGTTGAAGTAACAAATATTGTTCAAATACTGTTTAGAGTTTAGAAGGTTCAACTTTTACTTCAACTTACGGCATACTGCAGGCAATGATAGTCTTAAGGAGAATCCATGCACCCATTTGTTGCCACTTAGGCCTGAAACGTAACTTATGACATCAAAATGATCAACATGAAGTTGACGTCCATTTAAACGTTTTGACAAGTGCCTGACACCACAGTGTTGCCTCCCTATTGCATATAAATTCGAAAATCCTTTTATTAGATCGCGCCGCCTAAATCAAGATTAAAACGGGTAATTTCGATACCACGGCCAATCAACTCCAGAAACTCATAAAACATTAAATTATTCTCACTGAAAGAAATCCACTGCTGCAGTGTCTGCACATACGCCACACAGAATCAATGCTGTCGCAAAATCGTCGATGGCCGACACTAAAAGTTGCCGGACTACTTTGGCCCTTGTACAGTGTTGCCATTAACATAGCGCAAATATACCTTGAAGGAGGTTCTCGTATTTTAGAGTGTTTCTCGCGTACTTCGGTCACAAAGAAAGAGGAGTCGAGAGGTTGATTAAAGCCATTTAATTTATACCGGGATCATAATTGCCTGTACTGTGTTTCAATGATGGTATTTATTTTTTGGAGCAGCTTTTTTGATGTTACAAAACGTGTTTTGAGTTTAATTTGAAGTTTGTACTGGTTTGATCGATATTTGTGATGGAGATCTTGGTGATCTTTACATAGAATTAAACAAAGTGGCATTTACCGCCTGTACGGTTATATCTTTTAAACTTTGCAACGAATTTTAATGCTGTTTTTATCAATAGACAGAGTGATTCAAGAGGAAGATTTATATGTTTATTTCGTTTCTAAATTCCTACGGTACGGGAAAAATAGGATATGCGCAAAAGGTAATATTATGTCTGTCTATAAAGATATGCTCAAAAGTCAGATATAATTGGAAAAGAGCATTGAGTACCCATCCTCTTGATCTTACTCGTCCCGAGGTAGAACTGAATTGTATTTGCATCACTGTAGGTACACCTATAAGTTGTTACAGACTTAGGACTTGTACCATTTGGCGGGCAACAACTAGTGCTTATGTTTTATATTTAATTACATGATTTTTTTGATCAGTACGTTTCAAAATCTCAGGGTTAGGAAAATAAAAGTAACAAAAAAAAATTACCGGCCTGGTGCGAATCGGATTCTCAAACGAAGGGTTCCGTACCATGAAACGAAAAAAAAAAAAACTATCTACCTTTTACGATTCTTGAGATACAGCGCGCTGACAGATAGACACACGATAGGATAAACAGATGGACAGCAGAGGCTTAGTAATAGGGGCCCATTGGAACCCAAATAGGGTTCCATTGGAACACAAAAAAAAACTAGTGGTAGGTACGAGGTTCATGGGATCATGTGTATTCTTTCTTTTATCCATAAATTTCTTCACGAGTTATTTAGTTTACGCATTACACCTGTCATATACTACTAAAAAGATTAAAATTAAAATACTCACGATACAATATTTGGCGTTGCTCGGACACTCCTCGAGCCGGACAGCAGTCTTGTTGCTACAGGGCGTGATGGAACCCACTCCGTCGCTGTACTGGCCACACTTCCAGCACTTGATAGCGCTGGAAGCGGCTGCGAGGGTCAACAGGAAGTATACGGTTGCCAGCCGCGTTGTACTCGCCATTGTCTGAAAAAAAAAAGAAAAGAAACGATGTAACAGATATGTGCTTGGAATTTTAATGAATTACGCTCTATTGTGTATTGGTAAGTATATTGGATTATATAATCACTAGCTGATGCCCGCGGCTTCATCCGCTTTTAATTATTTATTTTTTTTTCAAATAAAAAGTATCCTATGTTACTTCTAATACCTCCAAAACTATGTGTACAAATTTTCACGATGATCGGTTGAGTTGTTTTCGCGTGAAAGCGTAACAACATACATACATTCACATCTATTCTATTCTATACTTATAATAAATCTGTAGAGAGGTCAATTCTGTACATGAAATATATTTCCAAAATAACTATCAGGGGGTGATTAGGGATCGATACTGATGCCAAAAATGCAATCAGTACAATTTTTGTCTGTCTGTCTGTCTGTCTGTATAACCGTTATAGAAACAAAAACTACTCGACGGATTTTAATGAAACTAGGTACAATTATTATTCATACTCCTGAGCAGGTTATAGTATACTTTTCATCACGCTACAATCAATAGGAGCAGAGCAGTGAAGGGAAATGTTGGGAAAACGGGAGAAATTACTCCATTTTTTAAGCTTACGTCGCGTGTGCAACCTTAATGGTGAAAGCTACACAGAAATCATGTATGACGGAAATGTTCTCCTTAAAATTATATAAAAAATATCCAACGACAGCATATGTCTATCTTTTATGATTGATAAACAATAACACTTGTAACTCCCGATAGCTTAGCAGTTCGAAGCTTTCTGATTGTATTTGTCTTCTCTTACGTTTATAAAACTCTCAGTCGTCCCTAATTAACATGAATAAAAGTTAACATTATTAACTATTCCATAAAAAAGAATCATAGAAATCGGTATAGAAACACCAAAGTTATACATGAAATACGCTAATAATAAGCCATCGCGAGTGAATACTGAATCATGCTATAAGGATTATTTTTGTATAAGGTCGCGAACGCACAGGCAGGCGGCTAGCTTGGCGCCTAGAGGCTAGCGAGTAGCTTCGGAAAACGGCTTACGACAGTTTGCAATATCCTTTAATAATTATAATGTCGAGGGGAAGATGGTTATAATTTCGCTTTACACCAAACGAGTAATATTATAAATGTGAAAGTTTGGTTTTTTGTTACTCAATCACACCAGAACGGCTTAACGGATCTTAATGAAATTTAGAACAAAGATAGATCATAGTCTGGAATAGCACATAAGCTTATTTTCATCCCGGGAATATGTTCCCTAGGGATCACGCGGGCGAAGCCGCTGGCAGAAGCTAGTTTTTAATATTATAGTAGGGATAGATAGAAGATAAGTAGAAGTTTAATTTTTAACACGAACTGTCAAGAAAATACAGAAGACATAATCACATGAAGTCGAATACCCAATAATGGCCACGGCAACTGGCATTTTTTAGACCGTCATACAAGTGTACGGGCACTGAGGATATTTTAATATTAAGGCATATAATAATAATAATAAATAATAAAATAGCTTTATTTGATTCCACAATTATTCTATACAATACAATTAATTAATTTCACATTTCAATAATAATCATTTTACTAATATTTTAAATACCCCTAAAAAAAAATCAACTAATCATGCCATTTAGTCTCATTTAAATGTGGACCCCCTCAGGGTAAAAGCCTCCTCCAAAGAATTCCATTTATCCCTATCTTTAGCAGTGGTCATCCAGTCTCTTCCTGCTTTGGCTACAATCTCGTCCTGCCACCGGGCGCCCGGGCGACCTCTACTTCTCACGCCATGCGGTCCTTTCCATTGTGTGGTGTTAATTGTCCATCGATTGTCACTGTATCTCCCAACATGGCCAGCCCATCTCCATTTGAGACTTTGAGAAAAGTGTAAAGCATCCTTTACCTTCGTTATTTCTCGAATTTTTACGTTTCATATATTCGGTCCAAAAGATTAGTCTGAATGATGAAAATGCCTGTCTTGCTAATTATGAAACCTACAATATTAAAGGTACAACACTTAAGCAAAGGAAACAATTCTAAAAATAACACGGACTCCATTTTCTTTTGCCACTATCACAAGCCTATATTAAAACAAAAGACGTTCACAGTTTGATGAGTCATTGCCACTTGTATCAATTATGTCTGTGTTTGCTACAAACACTGCCCGTTATGATTGATTAGCTCTAACCCAGCTTGGATCTGTATAGTTCATATTAATCAGAGCGAGAGTGTATCAATTTTCTAAAGGACAATAGACTTCCGTCTAGTCAGTGATGTTAGTGCCAATTCTACTAATTTTCACATTCGCATCTCAATCGCAATCTGTCAAAAATGTATGAAAATTAAGGATTTTTTGACAGTTTACGATTGATATGCGAATTCGAAAGTTGTTTAAAAATTAGTAGAATTGGCCCTTGTTGTGTTCACTCTCAAAACAAAAGAGAGTCAGATTAGCGCAAGTCGTTTTTATCGATACAAACGCGCGACACCGATGCGACTGCTAGCGCGCGCCTTCTCTACGGGCGGGGTTTCCCCCGCAATGAGGGAAGTGTGAATCTACGCTAGTAGCACAGGGGTTACAGTCTGAAGAAAACATTAGACCAGTATCACGTGACCACAAACTGTTATATTCGATAAATTAATAATAGATGGCACTGTTTTTCTTTAAAAAAATTAATAACAAAGCGCATGCAATCAATACTGTCTCGACCGACGCCATCTTGCTACTATTGAAAACGCAAAATGCCAGCGCGTTTATATCGATACACACGCGCGTTTGCATCGCGTCTGTATCGCTACACACGCGCGTCTGTATCGATTCAAACGCGTATTTGAATGAATACAGGTGTGCAAAGGTTTACAGGCTGCGTCTGACTTGCGTGGGTATCTCGTCTGTATCGCTACAAACGCGCGTCAACAGCGCGTTTAAAAAACGTGTAGTACACAGGCCGTTAGTGTTCCAGTAACGTAACTACATAAGATTGATTATGACATATTTTGTTTTTTTTTTATAAAAATTGCAAGCTTGGTTTGTAAGATAAGAGGGGGGGGGCGGTTGGTAAACTGTGACATGTTATACGGATGAGATTTCAGCCACAACGGATAAGGATTATCACAGCTAGGGATCATAGGGGTAGGCTTAACCCCGCTGTATAACACACAATCATAGTGAATTATTATGAGATGTGTTACGCCTAAAGCTACGTGTTGAGGCAATATTTGTTTAGTTACTTTGCCTTTCAAAGGTTTAATGCCTTTGTTCCGTCAAATGAAAGCCGCCCGACTTACTGAAACTAACATTATGATTTAGAAATTATAATGATGTATGGTGTAATGGTACTTGTAATTTTGAGACCTTGGCAAATACTAAGCCGCAATGGAACCACTTAGAACATACCAGTCATCTCACATTACGGACGCCTGTTTTCCGACAATGTACTGTCAACTAGGAAACACTGGCCTCATTTAGATTAAAGTCACGAAAAGAAATGCGTGTACAAGTGTTATTCATTACCAATTTGCAAAATAAATACCATTTATTTATAGGAACATCATGAGCTTGAGAAAATATATTTATTATCTAAACACTTTATCTAAAAATATACAAAAATATATTACTAACAGTGGAAATAGAATTAAAATTGCTCGAAAAACAAACGAGATATAATTATTTTAAACAAATATATCTGTCCCTCTCCCGAAAACGCTGTTTTCTGTGGCAGATGTATAGACGTCACGTAATGTGACGTCAAATTCCATGTTTGACTTCTCGTTCTAAACTTAGAACTTCATCGCTGATGAAGATAATTAAAAATAATTTTCTAGAGTGTTTACTGGAGCTTATAAGTAATTCATTTTATAAATAAAAAAGCCGCGTGCATATTCCCTATTGCAAGAATGTGACAAATACAGACAGGTAATAGTATGTAGTAGTTTTTCAATTTAGTTTAGTTATTAAATATGTTAGGTAGAGTTGATATTCGTTTTAAGAGAAACTGACGCCCTTGAAAACCATAAAACAAAAAAAGAGCAATTTAAAATTGCAATACAGACATTCCAAACCCCGAGCCATTGTTCAAAATTATCCAATGAAAAATTGGACAAAAAATCATTGGAGATCTCCCAACAATGTAGCCGACTTCAAAAAACCAACTTACTGGCTGGTATTAGCATCCTCAATGAAACAAAGACTGGCCTCAATTTCCTATGCATTCAAGTTTTCAGACTTTGTGTTACGATGTTGCAGCAGATAGCGATGAAAATGTAATTGAATATAATATCGTCAATGATGAGAAGCTTATTTCAAGTTTAGTTAGAGTGTAATAAATAAGCAGGCTTAGTTGAACAACGACACATTGGGAAGACGGTGATGAATAGAGATATGCATGGAAAAAATAATTATTATCAATACAGTTCATTTAAAAGTATACAAAAATATGATACTAACAGTAAAATAGAATCAAAATTGCTCGAAAAACAAACGAGTTATAATTATTTTAATCAAATGTATGTGTCCTTCTCGCGAAACCGCTATTTTAAATGGCAGCTGTATATGTATAGGCGTTATGTCGTATTGAAGTCGAAATCCATGTCGGATTTCTCTTTCTAAGAACTTGTTGAAACTTTAGGTAATAAGAAAATAGTTTTATGATTGTTTACTAGAGCCAATAATAGTATTTTATTTTGCAAATAAAAAAAATCGCCTGAACATTCTCTGTTGTATGTTTGTTAGTCCAAAGTGGTCAAGGACCATTCATTTTTAAAGGAGATATCCTGCATCTTTAGTCTCAGTGTTGCTTTTTGACGACAAACAATATTATTATTATTATATAATCGCACAATAGGCGTGCTAATCAATAAGAATATGTGTATTTCAAACTACGGTTACGGTATTACGAAGGTAAAAGACGATTGTGTTTTGTCGATTTACCATCAACAAAAAACACTTACTCAAACTTTCATACTCTTTATAAATATGAATTTTACTATGGAGAAGAAATTAAAAAAAAAACCTGGTATATAATTTAATTCTTCTAAAACCAGATGATCAGATTCGTCGATAACAAGAGAACTAAAAAAATATCCAACGGATTAGATAGAAAATTATCAAATACTAAGCAGATAACTTCCTCAACATTGTTCCACAAAATTTCTCAACACAAAACGATTACCAGAACAAAACTTCAGATCATCCCAGTAATCCAAACATATATTATGACCAAAGCTCTGTAATGAGTAGGTAGGTACCTATTATTTGGTTGTTCCATCCGGGCCATAACTCACGCATCGGAAACAGGACCGACTGACATTATCAGTCTTATTATGGCGGTTGTAAATTTGGACAATACTATTTTGGTAAATATGGGACTGGGGATGATTTTGAAGCTTGTAGGCTTAATTCAGCAGGCAGCAGTGTAATAACAAAGAACTATTGATATTAATACCTAATTTAATATACTTCTCTTTCACATTTATTATGCGCACAGCCAAAGTGTGGGACTCTCTCCCAACGTCTGTGTTCCCGTCCACATATAACCCGTCTGCCTTCAAAGCAAGAGTGAACAGGCATCTTCTTGGCAAGCTGGCTCTATCATAGACCTCATCTATCGCTTTCCATCTGACCCTGATTGTGGTCAAGAGCAAGCCAAACACATAGTAAAAAAAATAACAACTTTATAAAACTTACAAGACTATGTCAAAAATAACAAAAGCATACATGACCTAGAAATCGAGATTAATACTAAACCAATTTCTCAAGCAGGTCTCAATAGATTTGAACTTGGGAGAACTTTGAATATGAATAAATTGTACTGTGCCTTTGGCGAAAGCTTTATATTTCTGTCAAGAATACTTGAAGCTATAATACTTTCGTGCTTACCTAGAACTAAACTTATATAATAAAGAGGTAAAAGTTTTTTCTCTGTTATGTATTTGCAAAAAATCATCTCTGGACGTATACAGCAGCGCTACAATATCGCAGAGTGCTATTTCATAGGTACCTACTATAGGCAAAGAAAGCGTAGTCGCGGGTGAACAATGTAATATCCTTACCCTGACCCATTACTAATATTTTAAATGCGATATGAGTGTGCTTGTATGTTTGTTACCTTTTAATTTCATCACGGCTGAACGGATTTGGATAAACTTAGAAAGTGGTTAGACCATGTCCTGACATAAGATATTTTTTATTCCGGGTGTATGTTTACTTGGCATATTTTTAACGATCATGCGAGTGGAGTTGCGGGCGGCAGTTAGTACTGTAATAAAATGATTTGACTATCCATCTCTTTATTTCAAATATTTATTGGACACTTAAACAAGCTTTTTACAGTATTTAATCATCGCAAATGCGTCCACAAACGAGCCACGAATAAAAGTGTTTTTACTCACTGAAATTAAAATTGTTAAAATGTCCATCGATTTGTTTTATGAATTGTCAATAGGCATTAAAAGTTGGTACCCATTATTAACCATTTAATTACTTGATTTTATTAGTTAAACATAAAAACAATCATCTTCTGTGAAGGCTGCAAGAACCCACTGCATGCAAGAAGCACAGGACCGATCGATATACTCGTACCTACGCATGGGGAATACCTATGTCCAACAGTGGGCGTCTTGTAACTTAATGACGATGATGATACTAATCTTCTTATTGTTGATACATATTGTTTCTTGAAGCTGATTAAAATACAACTAATAACAACCCAGTATCATCTATAACCAATCTCGAATTGCCTACGGAATCAAAAGCCTTACTTAAATCCAAAACACCACCGTTCATCAAAATTTCCCCAGGCATTATTTCTTAGTTCACCTCGACATTTTACGGGTATTTTTAATTATTACAGCGGGTCGGCTGTCGTGGAGTAGTGTCGAGCACCTTCTAACAATGCCGAGCCTCACAATGATCTCTACAACACAAATGTTCCACACAGCACATTCCTCTGTTATTTGTTGTTTCGCCTTTCTGCTTTCTTGTGTCTGGATTAGCGTCTTGAGTAAGTGTTTTGACTGGGTTTTCGCCTGATGGATGAGGATGGGGATTTTAAGGGGTTACTTATTATTTTAAGTTTCGTTGTCTATTTAAATTATTTGCAATGTGATTTAATGCGAGCAGTTACATCCTTCAGATTCCTTCATTCCTTCATCCAGCCTTCTTACTTCGGATCATAAATGAAAAAAAAAACACCAAAGCAAGTAATAAATAACTAAGTAGGATCAACAGAGAACCCTTTGATATTCATGGAAATCTAATTAATCAAACTCACTCAAACATGGACCTGTCAATTAATGAAAGGTTTCCATAGCAACGCAAGTTCAAATAAGAAAACATATAGATCATTTTCACTTTAATAAAATTGAACTCGTTGAAATAACCTTAACTCAATGAGACACTCTTTTCTTTCCCTTCAAAAACAAATTATTACTCTGCGAAAAAATAGGTTTTATTCTATAGATACTGAAACTAATTTCGAAATTAAATTGTTATCGAAAGAAACATTCCATAGCACTGCACATTAACTAGATTAAATTCAAGAAAACAATATATTCTTGCAATGAATAATTAATTTTTATGTCTTTAGGTTACTAGGTCATTAGTGATTGTAGAAGTATTGAATTTATTTTATTTCTTGTAAGAACTTCAAGCCTTGACTCATTAGAAAATTGTTTGCTAGTGTCAAGCAAAGAAGTTATTAATTTGATTATAGCCCATAGACAAAGGCTGTCAAACTCCTTAACTAAATTGGCGCTAAGTTCGACTCGTCAATGCTTTGTTTGACTTAGCAGACACTGTTATCTTAAGACTCGATCATTCATGACTTGAAGATAAGCCAGAGAATAAATTGCATAAAATTAAAAAGGCAGATTTTTTTGTTCCAAGTTTAACAATTAATCAAGTAGATAAACGATTGGGATTAAATTGCTTTGACGTTTATTGTTTGGTTGGTATAGTAACCTTGAAGTCCGGTGTCATTGAGATAATGCTTTAAAGACGAAATATTCAGACGAATTTGGTGGCTAAAAAGCGAAATAAGTAATTGGGACCTAAACCTATAACAAGAACCACTCAATTTAATCATCAAAACAACGAAGTGATAAAAAATACGTTCATAAAATTAATACGGAAAATAACAAAAAATACATCGATGATTGGTGACCAATGTCAACATCCGTATTAATATCTGCTCATTGATAAATTCCATTGACAAAGCCTACTGGCAGCTGCTCAATACTGAAAGAAATCACTTTGCGAAACGTTGCGTTGGTTGACTTAAAAACGAATGACAATCACAAAGAAGATTCAACTTAACCTATGACACGTAAGGTTCAGATTTGGATGCCATCCAAACTGGCGTGATGCCAAAATCGAGTAATGAAAGCGATAGGCGGCGTGCAAAATTTTAATGCGTTGTCGAAACTTCATGAGCACCCTCTTCTGCGGTATATTACTAAGATTTGTATTCAAACTATTGTTTTAATAAATCGTTTTAGAGTCCCTGATAAAGATTTTAGCGGCTGAATATGCTATTGATTTTTTATATTTTTTTCTGGATCTGTTCGAATATCGTTCACTAATTATTGTTTTTCTTTTATTCAATAAAATGTTGATGGATATCCATATTTATTTACATTTATCTATCGAATATCTATTTATCAGAAGATACGAAATTGATTCAAATGATTAAACGTTTTTCTAAAACTAGAAAGTACAAAAGGTATATTAATTTATATATAAAAAAAAACATTTTCTAAGTTATCAACTGAATCTACAGATCCCAGATACATTACTTAATCAAATTTAAATATTATAATTGGATCGTGTACGAGATTAAAACCGAGAGCCTGAAGCGTTTTGGGAATAAATTCAACAAAAAATAAAACCAACATTCTAATAAAGGAAAATCTTGAAAGAAATATTATTTTGTAAAGCTGATAATGGGAAAGGAAGCAAAACGAATATTGTATTTAATTTGGAATGAAATATTGAAGAAATCGTAGAGTATAATGTTCTTTGATACAAAGCTGGAAGTAATATCCAAATTGATGTTGACAACAAAATCAACGTTATCAAAAGGAACGACATTTATCTGATTGAACATTCGCAATCTTAACCATACAAACGCAAACTAACATTCTGTTTAGAATTTCATTTGCTACGACGCATACATATACTCCTTTAGATGATTTTAGGTTCATACTTTATACGCACGATACGATACGCAGGTCTAGGTATGTGTCCATCTTTAATGCATACCCTTAATTTCTTACTACGTCTTCTTTTAAACCACAACTTTGTCTCGTAACTTCATCCTTATCATAGTTATACCACACATATATTATATACTCGTGCTTTTTATCTTGAAGATACTCGTAAATGACCACGCAAGCATCCGAATATAATCTAGCTTTATGGTACCGAGAATTCCCCAAACCCCTTTCTGCCATTACCACCCCCATTTGTTTACGTTTCAATGATGTTTATTCTTAATTTAATTAAAAGTTTACCTATTAAAAGCAACGACGCTCATGTTTATGCAAAATCGCTATACCAGTAGTACACAACTTTGGAAAATTTAATAACGCCGGACACCAGTGGCCAGTTTAGGCTAAATAGTTCGAAAGTTTGTGAAATGAGATTAGGAACGGACGAAACTGTGGACTATCCAACAATCGTTGCAAGTTATAATTGGCATGCAATCGGAATGCTGAGTTAATTGAGCTGGGAAGAGAATTACTATGAAATACTTTGTGGAGAAATTAATAAATAGTTTTGATGCTTTTAAAACTTTATTTTTATTTAATTCTGATAAAATCAACATAGATATGATTGGCTATAATATGAAAAAAAAACGGAATAGCTCCTCAAAAGTAGTAGCCTATAACTGTGGACACAATTATGTGTGAAAGGTTTATAAGACAGAGTGCTATTTTGAAAGACCAAGTAACCGGAAAAGAACCAAGGTTACCGACATAGCCCGACGGATCGCCAAACTAAAGTGACAGTGAGCAGGGCACATTGCTCGCAGGACAGATGGTCGATGGGGCCGAAAACACAACGTTGGAAGGCCTCCCACAAGCTGGACCGATGACTTGATGAAGGTCGCGGGTAGCCGATGGATGCGAGACACAACGACGGACCAGTCGTTGTGGCGACGCTAAGGAGAGGCCTATGTCCAGCAGTGGACGTCTTTCTGCTAAAATGATGATGATGATGAAGTTATAATGATCATGATGGATTATATTAAATCATATTAAAGTGATAATAATGGGAGAAGTGAATACAATAATAACTAAAACAGTAATTTTAATGAAAACACACCTTTGCCAAAACCTGAATTAAAAGATAAAGTTAGGATGGCAAATAACTGTAACTATATTGACCCCGGGCAAAATCTCAGATTCTATTCCAGGTTATTAACTCCAAAACAACAAAAACAAATCTAATCTTGGCAGCATTCACCCGTTATGGTGTACCTAAAGTATCAACAAACATACCATTCACATTTATAGTGCCATTAAGAATTATGTATTTCTATGTAAACAAACTAACTCCCAGCTGTTAATGACGTGTTAGTTTAGAGGCCAGTCCCGAAACTTGTGACTAATAACGAAGTTTTGAACATGCTTCTAAATTGAATGAATGTTACGTGCAAAGCCATTGTGTGACGTCTTCCCTGGCTTGGAAGAGATTACGTGCTTTGATAGTAGCTTACTTGATAGTGGTAAGCTCCTTGTGCGACAGGTCATATACATAGGAACTTCTATCGTCAAAGGTCAAAGCATCCTGCAAGCTGCTCATTCTATTCCCTCCTATTGATCCTCCTTTCTATTATCCTACTAGGTATACAAATGTTGACGTTGTTTGAATGTGTCTTGAACACCCCCGACTGGGGATAGATTAGGACAAGGATGGCAAGCCGCAGTAGCACGTTGTAAAATAATTTGGGCCTATACAAGATTAGGTACCTGGAATCAGGATAAAAGTTAAAGTTAGTATGTTTTCTGTTGTTGCTAATACAACAGAAATTAACTTTTATTTGAAGAAACACAATGCGGATAATATCAAGATTGCTTTATGAATTTATAGTTACAAAAAAAAGAGTTAAGTTAATAGTATCTTGAGATATTTTTGGTCCATTGAATCACCAAGTCAAGATTTTTTTGGCAGCACGTCATATCTACATTATTATTTTTTAATGAGAATGGCACGAGTAAGTATCAAAAAAGGTTTGCCATCCCTGAATCAGGACATGTCTACGAACATTTTCTCCCGATGGTACGTTCCCATGACTTATTTTTCTACTTTCAAATTTTCTCTCTCATTTGGGTAAAGCCGATGGAAAAGAAAGATCAAATGATTTATAGTTAAAAATTTATGTTTGGACGTTTTATGCACTATTTTTTTTAGTTATCAATCTGAGGAGGTTATCAATTCGGTTGTATGTTTTTTTTTTATGTTTGTTACCTCATAACTCCGACAATTATGAACCGATTTGAAAAATTCTTGTTTTATCTGAAAGGATATACTTGCAGATTGGTCCCATTTAAATTTTATGAAAATCGGTTACGAACTTTGGATTTTAAATCGAAATAGCTGGAATTCGTCTACTTAGATGATAGTTTTATGTCATCCAAGTAATCGAAATTGCGTATTTTGCTTTTCTGCGATTTTGCAGTGGTGTTGTTAGGTGTGGGGTACCACTAACAAGTGAAAAATAAAAAACTTTTTACAAAAAAAATACAACCGACTTCCGAAAAAAAAACACTACAAAGTAAAAAATAAGTTTAATTTCGGAAGTCGGTGTTTACTAACAAAAACACCGACTTTCGAAATTAAAGTTATTTTTTACTTTGTGGTGTTTTTTTTTTAAATGACGCCTCAAAGGCTGAACGAAATAAATAATATCATTTAAGATTGATAAGGTTTGGGTAGAACTTAGCACATGGGAAGGATGATTTACCTATATATGTTATACTACGCTACTAGCATAAATAAATAGGATACTTTTTCTGGACACATTCCTTTTGAAAAATTTTCGACGTTAACGCAAGCGAAACAGCTGGCAAGAGCCAATATTTACCATATTAGTTAGCTGGTAAGCTGCTTGTACAAAATTAATTCCGGGAAATGCTACTAGCACAGATTCTTATTTTTGTGTCTCATTAACATTGTTTAAACCCTGTTGAAGCTGAAATTGCAAGTAAAATTACTCTCAGTCTAGTCTAATTTAGGTACTCTTTTGAACCTTTTCTCTTTTTTCTTATTGGATGGAGTCCATTCAATGACAGTTATAGGTCTTTTGCAGACATTACTATTATTTTTCACAAAAATCACCTCACAGTTTTATATTTTTAATACAAGAAAAGAGTCGAAATTGGAAGAAGGGTTACGAAGATGATAAAAAGTCCTAGCCTTTTCCCAACCAGGATAGAGTAAGCTTCCTGTCCTATGTAGCTAAGCACCATTATTTTAAGTGGAGCGATTTCCTATTTGATTTCAACAACCCTTAAATAGGGTAAATATCCACGATGATAATAATTATCGAAATATACTATTCACAATCACACCATACTATGCAAACATTCGTAATATTAGAATTCACAGACATTATTTATTAACGAATTTCCATAAATGTCACGGTTTGCGGCTAAAAACAATTTGTTCGACCTACAACTAAATTGTTCCGGTTACATTACAGAATTAAATTATATCCACTATTTTGACGTTGTGGTCAACAACGTGGTTGGCAACACGAATCGTATTCCAATATTGATGTTATCGGTTACAACAGCTACACACTAACGAAGCTTCTAATCTATCTCGATTGAAATAATTATTTGGTCACCCGTGTTATAATTAAGCTTGACTGATTTTTTTCGTGAATTGTTTGACTTGAAGCTAATTTAGAAACATGTTGAAGTGTACTCCTGGTGAGCGACGTACATGTGACAAGCACAGCAAAATTTGTCCATCACGAGATTGCTAAAGATGATATGCATGTAACTACAAGAGTCATGAATATAAATGTGGATGAAGAGGCAGACGGGAGCCAATGAAACAATGGATGGAATGGGTGTAAGAAAGGATATAAAAGAAAAGGGACGTGTGATGGTTAAAAGGGGCAAGTATACTCGTATGAGAAAAACGTGTTGTGCTGACCCAAAGTAAAGTGGGATAAGGAAAGACAAAGATGATGATAATGTTACCACTATAGAAAGAAAGAAAGGAAGGAAGAAAGAAACCAATTTATTCGGCACACACGGATTCACACAATGTAGGTACAATTAAAGTGTATAAAACTAAGTTTGGAAAACAATAACATTGTGTGCCCCGCGGCTGCGCCAAATAGGTCCAGTTCAGCAAAATGCCGGACAACTAGGTGCTGCCTGACGCTGGTTTTCAACTGAACCTTACGTTGAAGTGTACGGAAGTCAACCAGTTTTGTCGGGTTTTAAATATACAGGTAAATAAATAATATGCTTAAGTGTAATAAACGATACATAAATATAGTTTCGTGTCCAGTGATATATAATGCATAAAAAAGGCAAATGGAAGAAAATAACGCAATCAAGAAATGTCATCCAATTAAGCAAAAGTATATGTAGATGAGAGATACATGACTACTTTCACTGTGGAGGAAATGGAATGGTTTCAATGTAGGTTGTCGACCTTCCTGATGGACTATGTGGTTAACAAAGCCTAGAGATAAATGCAAGGAATTCGATCCAAAGTTTCCAATCTTCGGTACTGCGATTGCATGTATATTTCATGTGTCTGCAATTTCACCGGGGCCAAACCCTCAAATTGAAATTCATCTATCCTGCTGCACGGCAGATATTGCAATGGAGATACCTTCCCAAAGTAAACCCATTCATTGTGCTTATGCATTCCAGGGAAGCTCAGAGCCGGACTATTTGTCGCTCATGCTCTTGGCAATACTGATGTCAGATTTTAGCTTTCTAACTAACTTTTAAGAGTGTCAAAGATCTAAAAATAGGCAAGCTTTGCTTAACCTTGTAGATTGATCCGTGCAACTGTCATTATTTATACACGAGGTCTTACTAGTTCTTTTTATTACCAATACTTATATTAATCAAGAGATGATACACTTCCGTCTCAGACTCTCAGTAACGATTTGTATTAAGATGTTTACACCCAAATAAAAATACCTTTTAAGCCATGATTACCTGTCACGTTTGACATAAATTACAGCCATCGAATATTCTGAAATCACTTAAACCACAAATACAGCCGCTGAAGCGCTTGATATCAAGAGAGCGACAGCCTGTCAATCTGCATTTTCCACACAAAATATTAAATCCGTGATATCGATAGTCTAGAAGACAAACGTGCTAAGTGCATTTTTTTTTTTTTTACACTTTACATGTAGCCAAATGTACTAAAATGCTCTTCTAATACATTTGGCACTAAAATCATTGATAATATATAAAAATCAATGACTAAAATGTAAAAAAATCAAAATTTTGGACTTCGCACGTTTGTCTTCTAGACCATCGATATATTGCATGGTGGGTACTGTAGAGGAAAACAAGTTTCGAGCAGTCTTGGTGTCGCGTTTGAAGCTGTTCAAGATGCAGACTGTATTGGAGTTATAATCATTCTATTCATATTAGTAGGAGTATTTGATTCTGAAATGCCTGGATTTGTTTCTCAGTAGGTACGGTACTGATGTTGCGAGAAACGCATGGTTTAATGCCAGTGGCAGCAAAATAAAATCAACTTCATTGAACACTTCCACAGACTGTAACAGCTGTGGAAAGTGTTCAATGTTCATTTTATTTAAAAATCAAACGTAGATCTTCATCTCCCTAGCCTTTACCCAACTATATTGGGGTCGGCTTCTAGTCAAACCGGATTCAGCTGAATTCCAGTATTTTACGTGGAGCGGCTGCCTACGAGACCTCTATAACCCATTAACTGAGTAACGCGGTGCTGCTTGGCAAGACTGGTGTCAGATTTTCTGGCTTCTGACTATCCGTAACGACTGCCAAAGATCGACAGACGGGACCAACAGCTTAACGTGCTTTCCGAGGCACGGAGGAAACTCGGTATGTTAAGATGATCACCACAGAGGGGCCCGAAAGGGCCGACGCCTGCCGGAGTCGCGGGATTATTCGCAAGAGGCACCGTGGCTCCGGAACACAAAGGGCAATGAAGGAACATGGATGGGTTTTAGTCAGTAAAAGTCTGACACTCCCTCCCGCTAACACCCAGAGCGGGAGGAGTCATTGGATAATTTCCCATCCCTAAAAAAAAAAAAAAAAGATGATCACCCATCCAAAGACCAACCTTGGGAAGCATTGTTTAACCTTAAAGATCGACTAGTGCGGCTTTTATTATTTAGCCACGAGCTTCTTTAAGTAGCAAATCATCAGGAAAAATTAATGAAAGCAAGTAATTTAGGCATAATTAATATTAAAATGCGTGACACGTATCCCAAAAGTGGTTCCACTGCGCCAAATGCACCCGTGGTTTGCATAATATTATACAGGCCAACCTAGGCAAGCGTTGCTTAACCTTGAAGATCCACCTGTGCGGCTGTTATTATTTAGCCACGAGCTAACAACAAAATCAAACATAGATATTCTTATAAAAGATTTGTCTACCAAAAAAGCCTTTTATTAATAACCATCAAACAAATGAACACTCAGGTTGATACATTTTTCTTAGAATGTAATATTTTATCTCTTAAATCTTTATGACAAAAGATCAAACAGCGAAACGGTAAAGACAAGAAGGAATCATTATACCAGCATTTTCTAAATTTCAGCCTGTACATGATGGATTGTATTTAAGTCAGTTCATTGAGGAATATTTATTCATAATACCCCTTTTCCACTTTCAACAAGCTTGCATGCAAGTTGCAATACATTAAATTTAATCAATCGCTCGATTTTGCTCCGCCATGTTGCCTGAAGGCATTTCATCTTGCAAGTTCTTCACGTTGCGTTTTGGAACGTAACTAATTTGGCCAGCTGACCTTGATTATTCAAAAATGCCTACTACTTATTACTATATTTAAATTGAAATAAATGCCCGTAGAAAAACTTGATTTTTACTTCCTTTTTTAGGGTTCCGTAGCCAAATGGCAAAAACGGAACCCTTATAGATTCGTCATGTCTGTCTGTCTGTCCGTCCGTATGTCACAGCCACTTTTCTCCGAAACTATAAGAACTATGCTGTTGAAATTTGGAAAGTACATGTATTCCGTGAACCGCATAAAGATTTTCACACAAAATTAGAAAATAAACAATACATTTTGGGGGTCCCCATACTTGGAACTGAAACTCATTTTTTTCATCGAACCCATACGTGTGGTTATCTATGGATAGGTCTTCAAAAATTATATTTGAAGTTTCTAATATCTTTTTTTTCTAAACGAAAATAGTTTGCGCAAGAGACACTTTCAAAGTGGTAAAATGTGTCCCCCCCCCCCTTAACATCTAAATTAATAAGAGTATGATAAAACTAATAAAAATACATGATGTACATTACCATGTAAACTACCAGCGAAAATTAGTTTGAACGAGATCTAATAAGTAGGTTTTATTTAATACGTCATAAATCGTAAATCGCAACTTCTGCTTATAATATTATACCTACTGGTTTGTACGGAACCCTCAGTGCGCGAGTCCGACTCGCACTTGGCCGGTATTTTTTTACTTTTGAGAGGCACGCGTTGGACCACTAACTCACCTGATGGTAAGTGACGATGCGTTCGAAGATGGAGCACACTTGTCATACTAGCTTTTCATTATATCTCATTAATTCCAGTTCCCGTATGAATTTCGTACAATCCTCTCTGAGTGCACCCCTACGGAGTGTTTGGAGTGAGAGGAAGCTACATGCCAAAATTTTATTTTCTACCACCTGCAGTTTCGGCTGTGCATTGTCTGTCAGTCACTCAGTCACCAGTAACGGAAGAGTTTTATGTATGTACCTATGGATATTGATTAATGATTAATTTAAAAATCAAATAAAACATGAGTATAATTCAAGGCCCAGGACCGATCGATGTGGCGACGCGTATAAGAGGTACAGTAGTGGACTTTTTCAGCTGAAATGATAATAATCATGCCAAGTCCTATTCACACATTTTTCTCAAACAAGCTTGGAAGCGTGAGCATTATTTTGACATTTTTCTTCGAGATAAATCGAAATTGCTGTACTGGCCAAAACACGTGCAAGCAGCGGTCGGCAAAAAAAATATGAAAATCCATATCTGTCGTGTTTAGCGGCCAGCTAAGTTACATAGTAAAGTCATATCTGTCGTGTATTTAAAAAAATGGATCGATCTTTTACTTCGAATCATGGCAACCAAAAACTTATCAAAGGTTCAATTTAAATTTCGAACTGGCTTGCAAATAGAAAGCTGTTGGTTGTTCGTCATTGATTTTGAAAAGTAATTGTATTTTAATTTCCACGCATTATTTGAGAAAATTACTATACAAGCCTTGGCCACAATTAGGCATTGATGGACTTACGTATGTGTTTCGGCTACGCCTCGGCCCACATTTACACGTTCGTCCATCAATGCCTCTTTAGCTGGCCGCTGCAGTAATGTACTATAACTTTACCATATCAGCTAAGATATATATTTTGCAAGTCTTTTGCTTGTACAATAAATCTTTGCTATACCAAAGCTACAAACAATGAAAACTGAACATTTCATATCACTGGTATTGATTTCATAGCAAAAACAATTGGGCTTTGCTTCCCTGAACAATGTCTTTGAGATCTGTCTAACTTGATTTATGTCTCTGTTTACCTCACAGAGGGAAAGGCTTACATGATCGTATAATTTATTTACTCTCGAACCGATATCCGATTTTCAATATAGATTAATATTAATAGTGACTCCATAGAGTTCAGTGAAAGTGGGTGACCGAAGGCACCAATTTTGAATGAGTTGATTGTTGGTAAATAATGACAGGAGCACTAGGAGCACTGGTCGATCTTTGAAGTTAAGTAATGCTTGCCGAGGTCGATCTGTGGGTAGGACGGCTCATTCCATACCGAGACTCTTTGAAGGCTCGGAAAACACGTTAAGCCGTTGGTACTTGCTTTCAGTTGTGAACCTACTTTCATGTTTTACGTTAGTGTGTTTGTTTATTCAACATGACCTTGACCGTTTTTCTAGTAAGCTTTCGATATTTTAATAATAATGCGATTAGCGGGTTTAAATAAAATAAAATAAAACCCTTTGTTCTGCCAGAAAAAACGCACAACAATCCATTTGTTCTGCCAGAAGACACAAAAAATCGACTTATAATTAATGGTAACTTACTAAAAAGGAAAATAAAACTTCAAAACGCCAAGCCTGGTTTGGGTCGGAAATTAGCACAGTACAAGGCTATCTCATGAGTAAATAGCATAAAATAATCAAGAAACACAATAATTATTTTCCTCAGCCTTATTATTCAAAGAAATGTGTTCATGTTGCTGACAATTGAAGCTCGCGTACAACATGTGTCACCACTTATTACTATAGAAATCAATAAGGACTGAGTTGCTGGTTGTTTCTGATAAAGTCTCCAACCGTAATATGAAATATTTTCTTGTATTTCACTTAGGGAAAAGTTGCTTGACAAAAATTGAAGTGACAAGCGGAAACTAAGATCACAAGTTTAGATGGAGAATATTTTTCTTATAAACAGCCGCATTGGTCGATTTTCAAAGTAAAGCAATACTTGCCGAGGTCGTTCTGTGAATGAGCGACCTAAACTTTCCGAGATTCCTTCGTGCTGTGGAAAGCTCGTTAAGCCGTTGTTCTCGGCTGTCATTTGTAGATCTTTGGCAGCTGCTATGGATTGTCTAAAGCCAGCAAATCTGACACCAGTCTTGCCAAAAAGTACCGTTTTATTCAGTTATTAGGTTATGGATGTCCGGAAGGCTACCGCTCTCGGCAATTCTTTGGACTATATCGGTTACCTCGGTTATCCTGTTAACGATTGATAAGATTTAACTAAACTCTGTATATTACGCGTACTGATTTGTATAAAATGTTCTGGCACGTAAAACTCGTAAATTCTAAATCCTAGTTTTGGCAAACGATTATTGTTAACGCCCTGCCAACGTGTATATTTAGTGTAATATGCCAACCACTAAGCTATCAATATGATTCACACGGCGCGTGTCACGTTTTGGCATCCATAACGGGTTCGATGTTAGATCCCAGCTTTGCCGAAATGTTCGCTTCTATTATTGTTTCGGGTTAACCCTGTCAATTCTAATAATGGTCCCAAAAACCCCTGAAATGATGTTGGCATTTCATAAATGTTAAGAATCTTACTTGGTAAGGGAAAAGGGGAAATAACATAGGTACATTTTACACCAATGCTGAGTCGACACTTCCCATAATATACACCCCACTTTCATTCTTTTTGCTATATTTTAACAGAATCTGTGCTCGGAATAGTTGGATGTTGACGTTTCATTGCTTTAGCAAAACTTATTCAAATATTATTTTTCGTTTCGCGATTCAAACGACATCCCTAAGGGTTTATTTACTAAATTCACGGGCTCCCGAATTTTTACCGAATGTTTTGCCTCTTTTTATTTTGGGTGAACCTTTGTTAACATTGACGGTACTATTGACTTTTATTAGCGTGTGTGTTGAATGGTATTTATAAATTCGGTTCTAATGGAATGGCTATTTTTTCACAGTTCCCTTTTTAGGGTTCCGTACCCAAAGGGTAAAACGGGATCCTATTACTAAGACTCCACTGTCCGTCCGTCTGTCACCAGGCTGCATCTAATGAACCGTGATAGTTAGACAGTTGAAATTTTCACAGATGATGTGTTTCTGTTGTCGATAAGTATAGCAACAAATGCTAAAAACAGAATAAAATAAATATTTAAGGGTTTAATACAACAGTGTTTTTTTCTCTTTTCATAGATAATAAAAAATAGTTTTTATAGATACGGAACCCTTCGTGCACGAGTACGTCTCGCACTTGACCGGTTTGGATTTTTAGTTTTAACGGCATCAGTGGCTTTTTAACCGATTTTCCAAAAAGGAGGAGGTTCTCAATTCGGATGTTTGTATTTTTTTTTTTTTTATATATATTTGTTCGGGCATAACTCCGTCGCTTGCCAACCGATTTTAAAAATGATTTTTTTGTTGGAAAGGGTATATTTCCCAAATGGTCCCATGATAAGGAAACCAGGATCTGATGATTGCATCCCAGAGAAGTCGAAGGGAACTTTCGAAAATCGTATGGTATCTATTTTGCAGTGGTTTTGTTAGGTGTGGGGTACCACTAAAAAGTGAAAAATAAAAAACTTTTTACAAAAAAATACAACCGACTTCCAAAAAAAAAAACACTACAAATTAAAAAATAACTCTAACTTCGGAAGTCGGTGTCAAAATACGAACAAACTAACAAAAACACCGAGTTCCGAAGTAAGAGTTATTTTTTTAATTTGTAGTGTTTTTTTTTTGGAAGTCGGTTGTATTTTTTTGTAAAAAATTTTAAATTGAATAAGTACAATACCTTACCTTAGTAGTATAAACAATTTACTTCAGTAAACGTTCAGAACTATACGGCTAAAAGACCAAAAGTAAACAAGAATACACAATTATTCTTGGCCATGAAAAATAAATACAATAATCGTCACGGTATTATATACATTATAGTTTTGAATATGTAAAACTAATAAACTAACAAAAAAGAAACATGTCTTTTTTCAACCGTTAGTGACAAACTACGACTGAAATAATCAATTATTTCAGACTTTCTTTTACTTAAATGTACAATTCCGATCTTGACGACCGCGACGCACGACCGAGTTCGGCGACAATGACGTGCGGTCCCACTGCTTTTTATGAATTACTATAGAACACTTAGGCTAAGAACTCACGGAGCGATTTTCACCCGCGACCCCCGCGGTTGCGGGCCCGCAGCTTCTGTAGAAAGCAGTTATGTATGTTAAAAATTAAAGCACAACTCACGACGCGATATACGCCCGCGCCTCTACAGAAGCTGCGGGCCCGCAACCGCGGCGGTCGCGGGTAAAAATCGCTCCGTGAGTTCTTAACCTTACGGGTCTTGTCGGTCGCGTGTTCTAAATAATTCATACAAAGCAATGGGTCACGCGTCGCGGTTGCCAAGTTCGGAATTGTACCTTAAACACTATTCACAATTAAAAATAAATATATGAATTAAAACATTAATCTTGGTTGCATGTTTTTGAATTGATATGTAGAAAAAAATTACAACCGACTTCCAAATAAAAAAAACTACGAATAAAAAATAACTTAAATTTCGGAAGTCGGTGATTTTGTTAGTTTCTTCGTATTTTGACACTAACTTCCGAAATTAAAGTTATTTTTTATTCGAAGTTTTTTTTTTTTTTTGAAGTCGGTTGTAATTTTTTTTGTAAAAAGTCTTTAATTTTTCACTTTTAGTGGTACCCCACACCTAACAACACCACTTTAAAATCGCAGAAAAGCAAAATACGATTTCGATTACTTGGATGACAAAAACCATCGTCCAAATAAAAGAATTCCAGCTATTTCGATTTAAAATCCAAACTTCGAAAGCGATTTTGATAAAATTTAAATGGGACCAATCTGTAAATATATGCTTTCATATAAAACAAGAAATTTTCAAATCGGTTCATAATTGACGGAGTTATGAGGTAACAAAAACAAAAAAAAGGAAAATATAACCGAATTGAGAACCTCCTCCTTTTTGGGAAGTCGGTTAAAAAAAGGTTTATCCGTAGGTAGGTACATTTTTGTTAGATATCTAAAGTATACTAAGAAGATTACTCCTGTAAAAAAACTAGTTTTACTATTTGCAATAGAAAATTGGAATTTAGGATCTACTAATCAGTATCTATTTAAAATATTTGGTAATATTTTTTTTTAATGATTGATCATCGTTTTACAATTCCAAAAGATTTTTAGCTAGATATTATAGAGACACGATTGAGAAATCTTCCCAGTTATTCATATTATTCATATCTTTGATAACAGCTGTTGATGGTCACACTAATGCTCAGTTTGTGCCAACAGCATAATAACCTCGTCACCGTGAACAGGCATTTGTATTCAAAAAAATATTCATCGAGTATTTCATAAGAAATTTGTAGCAATCTGCCTCAGAATAATTGAGATCGAAATAATATTTCCATTCGTGGTTCTAAAAGATTTTGTTAAGTATTATGTTTATTATAATAAAATAGCTTATTATTTAACAAAAAAAAAAAGCTTAAAACGGTTTAATTTGAATAAAAATTACTGAAATGAAAATATTTCAAAGGTCTTAGTTAAAATCCTTTGAAACAAACTCTTTTGCTTAAATGCTACCCGTGTTTTGATCACTTTGAAGTTTAACTAATTAATTAAAGTAAGAAGTTTTGAATGTTTAACTTTGCGGTTTGTGACTTTGACGATTGGTCTTTAACCAATCGTCAAAGTCACAAACCGCAAAGTATTCATATATTATTTTCAATATGCCTGTAAGAGAATCATAATTTTTCCACATTTTCTGTCAAGTTTTGCTAAATTAGACCTAAGAAATTCACATAGAATATCACAGTACCAACGATAAACCTTTTCAATTCAAATAGAAATCTTTTAAACTATTCCAAACAAAAAAGCATCGCGACTGACCGGCCAATTACGAGCCTTCGCTTGCTAAAAAAAAGCAAAAAAACCGCTCGAGTTCATTAGTATTTCCCGTTTAGCTGGACAAAGTTTCCCGCTTTCTCCACAAATTCTGGCCGGCGCGAAACGCTGCCGGTTAGAGTGATCGACTAAAGCAAATTCTAGAATTGAAATTGATTGGATTTTGTTTTGGTGTTCTAAATCTAAAATGTTTCGATAGGATTGGACAGGTGAAGTTTAAAATTGTGTGTAGCCAGATTAAGGGCGGGTTGTTTCAACTACACTTAACGCACGCGTAAACGTTAAAAATGGTGCTAACTATCGTCAAATCAAAAAATTGGGTTGTTTCACAAAATGTCAGCGTTAACGCACGTAAAATATAACGTTTACGTTAACAGATGGTCTGAGCACTCGTAAACGTAACTTTAGTTGCGTCAAATCGAACAGTATTGTGAAAATTCTTTTGAATTCCTCAATACGAACTGGTATTCTGATGACACAAATAAGTGGTGGAATGCAAAAAAAGCTATTTAGGTAGGACCCGTGTCAATAACTTAGCTATTGGGATGAGCAGGAATTTATACCAGAATGTTTTGAAACAACGCTTCTAATTTAACGAACGTCAAACATCGTCCGTAATCGTAACTTTTTGACGTACGTATGTTACGTTAACCAACTGTTTGATACAACCCGCCCTAAGTTAGATAGAAGATTTAGGATACTAGGAGTTTGATGTTAACAACACTCATTTAGTGTAAACTGACATTCTGTTCGGTACCTATACAGTTATTGCTGTATACCTGACCTATCTACTATTGGTAAGCTATACAATGATTAGTTATCCTATCCTAAAAACGAAACGCTTTCATGTATTTTTTTCCTGTGTATGGTTTGTCCTATTTCGAAACGGTTCAATTTTGAATATAAATACATCACATTTAGTGGTCTCAAATGAAATTACAGACTGTTACGAGAATTTAATTTCACTGGTTTTAAACACATTAAATTAAAATCATACCAAAATGAGCATTCATTATTATCAAGGGTAGTTTATACAGCGAGGTTAATTTTATTAAAAGATCGTTCGGTCTCTATGAAATTAAACCAATTCTCTGAAATTACGATTCCAATTTTAACAGACTACGAAAATGTTTGTGTATTGATATTTTTTCCTTATTACTTTTCATTGCTTTTGTGTCCGTTTATTATTATATTTTTAAAGTTAAGTTATTTTACATTAATCAAATTATTTCAATCATATTGTAGTCTTATTTTAACTTAATTTTTAACCACTTCTAAGATCTTGGATCTAAATAATAACAACCGCACAGGTCGATTTTCAAAGTTAAGCAACGCTTGTCGAGGTTGGCCTTTGGATGGGTAACCATCTTAACATACCGAGTTTCCTCCGTGCCTCGGAAAGCACGTTAGGCTGTTGGTCCCGGCTGTCATTTGGAGATCTTTGGCAGTCGTTACGGATTGCAAAAGCCAGAAAACCTGACACCAGTCTTGCCAAGGAGTACCGGTGTTACCCAGTTTATGGGTTGTGTAAGTCTGGTAGGCAGCCGCTCTACGTAAAATACTGGTATTCAGTTGAATCCGGTTTCACTGGATGCCGACCCCAATATAGTTGAAAAAAGGCTAGGCAGATGATGATAAGATCTTGGAGAAAAGTAAACAAAAGACTTACACAATTAGCGTTCTATCAGCGATTACGTTCACACATCTCTTCCAAAATCTACTTTATGGCTAAAAACCCAAAGAATGAATTAATTATCAATCAAATTACTCCACAAAAATCAACCAAGCAATGGATTTCAATAAATCGCTTTACTGAAAATGAAAAATGAAAATGAAAAAATGAAATGAAAAAATGTTTTATTCGATTACAAACGAAGTTCGTTCAACAGTATTGAGGTTGATCTCTCCTTTTAAGTGTGAAAACACTTGTGCCAGGAAAGGCCGCTCTCCCTTAACTTGATTACATTAATGTATATGTATAACTTAAATATTTAATCTATATAGTATACAAAAGAAAACTAAGTAAATCTAAAAAGTTAATCTATGTGTGCACGCATGCAATTTGCGCACATGTGTGTAGATGCGTGAGTTATAGTGCTTGTGTGTGCGACTGTGTCTGTGGGTGAGTTTGTCTGTGCGTGTGACTGTGAAGAGTGTGTGTGTGTGTGTGTGTGTGTGTGTGTGTGAAAAAATATGGGTAGGTAACGGGATATTTATGTATTGATGTTTGATACATAAACATACATATATATATTTTATTATTTATTTATTTAGGTTCTTTTAATTTGTATATAAATACATACAAGTGTATACATGACTTAACATGACACATAATACATTATTACTTAACAATACGGATAATCATATTCTCAGTTTCTTCGTAGTCAAGAGTTTTTAGCCACTCAGTCACCATCCGTTTACATTCCAAAGTAGTTTTTGTATATATTTTAAGAATTTTATTAATGGTGTTATATAGATGTGAAGATTGATTTAAATATTGGTGTCCAGCAAAGTAAGTTCTACATGCGCGTGTTTTAGTTACTATATCATTTCTTTTTTTTTTTTAATAAAGTGGGATCAACTGAAAGCGACTTATGTTTTTTTAGAGTGGCGTGTAAGATATACAATTTACGGATAGTTAAAACGTTTGCTATTGAGTAAAGAGTAGCTGTTGGGAACCTAAGTTTTTTAAAGAACATAACCTTCAAAAGTATCCTTTGAGCACGTTCCACCTCGAGGAATTTCATTTTAGATGCGCCCCCCCATACTGGAATGCAGTAGATCATGATTGACTGAGCCAAAGCAACATAGACCTTTTTGAGTAGTTCAACGCTAGCCGAATGTCTAAGAATTTTGAATATCCAGATCAACTTCCTAATTCTACCACCGATTAGATCAATCTGAGAGTGCCAAGACAGCCTTTTGTCAATCATAACTCCCAAGTATTTTGTGGTATCTATCTTGTTTATTGTAGGGCAGTTACAGCTGTTAGTACCAAGGCAGTTATGTATTCTAAGACTATACTCTGGGCGAGGTTGAGTCCTACTATCGATTGCGAAACACATATAGTTGGTCTTTGAGGTGTTCAGGGTGAGCAGATTCTTCCTCAGCCATAGGGCAGTGATAGCCAGAGCAGATTCAGCGTCCCTCTTTATGATGTCCCAGGATTTTCCCGTTATTACCATAGCAGTATCGTCAGCATATGAAAAGACTTTAGTGTTGTTGGAATTCAAGTTGCAGAGTTCATTTATGTAGATGAGGAATAGTGTTGGCCCCAGGACGGAGCCCTGGGGAACCGCCAACCTTGGGATTCGAGGGTGATCTGTATATAGCCAAAATTATAAAGCTGGTAGACTCAATTTGAAGACATGATGCATCATCCAGCGTTATTTCCTTTACGTTAACCGATATCCCATCTTTGATATAGGCAATAACACCATCATTTTGATTAAAATTCCTGGTACTAATGTAAGAAACATAGTTAGTCAAGTTTGGGATTGTTTTATCGTCATTAATCCAACATTCAGTAAGTACTACAAAGTCTGGATTAAAATTTAATTGAGCTAGTAATACTTGTAGGTCGTCAAAATTTTTATAGACACTCCTGATATTTTGTGACATCAATGTTAGATCATTAATTGTTTTAAGATTTACTGTTTTACTAAAATTCACAATGTCACCAAAGGACGCATGGGCTATATCTGCCGTGTCTAGGTCATTTAGCGTGTTTAGGGCGTCATCCATTAGAACGCAAGTAAAAAATTTTTTTATTGGTGTTGGCTACATATATCTGATATCTGTAATATATTTCAAGAAACAGTGTTACGGGTGTCATGTTACTATCATCTCGATACAGTTTATAATTTAGGAAATTTATGGTAGTTAAATTTTCATGTAAGCGGAGTAGGTAGGTGGTGAAGTAGACTAGTATAAGACAGTGATAAATATGCAAGGGCATGTATGTTTGTGGATTAATATTATTATGAAAAATGTTATATGTGTGTGTCTGAGAAAATGTGTAGGTATATGATTGACTTGTATGTGTGTATGTGTAAATTATCATTAAGATTAGTGTCCATGTTAACACTTTAGCAAGAAACATCAAAAAGCAAAATAAAACACGGAACCAATAAACCAGACAAATCGCACTAGTTGATCCAAAAGAGTGTTCACTATTATATAGTCAGTCAGCATTTAGAAGCTGCTGAACTTGAGCCTCGGATTTTATTGTTATGATTGGGGAGTTTTCTGATTTTCTAATGTAAACACGCCCATAGGCAGTCCAGCAGAACTTGTATTTACAAGCCTTGACGAGATCCCTTGCTAAGAAATGAAGCCGGGCACCTTTTGCTGTCAGCTGCTCCGACACGAAGATGGGGGTATCGCCGGCCACACGGTGACCCAGGTGTTTGGCGCATAACTTATAGGCTCTGGTGGTGTTGAAGGCTTTACAGAGTTTTAAAATGTCCGTTTTAATGAAAGTCGATGCCATCTCAACTACAATCGCAGTGTTAGAAGAATCCTTCTTTTTTCCCCGCACCCTGTAAACGTCCTTGATGTCAGCTGAACTTAATGTGCCTCCAACAGTAGAAGATAGACATAGCACCATTTGTACTAAATCCTCTTTAGTTTCACTAGGCCCGCGAGGAACATTTTTTATTTCTAAGTTTGACTTACGGGCCCCCATTTGTAAGTTTTCTATTTTTTCTTCCAATAAAATAATGTAATCCCTTTCTTTCTTTGATTTTTCTTCTAATTCTACGATCTTTTTGCTCATTTCTTCATTTTGAGCCGTAAGTAGCGAGATCGAGTGCTCAATATTTATATTTATTTGCTGAATCTCCTTCAAAGTAGCTGGGATAGATACAATCTCCTGCTGCTGTGTCTTCCATAAGGTAGTAATCATACATTTTATCTCCTCCTTGAAATTATTAAAATCGTCCAAAGTGATAGTTTTACCGCGAGAAAAAACAAAGTTCGGCGGGGTAGCATCAATAGTTGTCGTGTGCCTGGTGTCATCAAGATCACACACAGACATGTCGGCAGAGTGTTCCATTCTATTTGTTTACTCACGCGGCGCGGCGTAGCAGATCACCGTCGTCGAGTCGCTGCGTCACCACGTAGCAGGGGGGCTACTCTCTAAGCCCGAAGTCCGTAGTTTCGGTCTTAGTTGCGGGCGTATTCTACTCCGTATCACCTAACCACTAAGAATTAATGACAACACGATTTGACAGTTACTATAAAATCGTGTTGTCGTTCATTATTAGTTCGAGTTTGGAACTAATTGTAAATTCGTAGGCGATACAAAGTAGAATACGCCCGCAACTAAGTCCGAAACTACGGACGTCGGGCTTAGAGAGTAGCCCCCCAGATCCTGGCGGCACTCGTAGCACTCGTAGCACCGTAGCACGCGTAGCACTCAAAGCGATCAAGCGCGTAGCCGACCCGCAGGGACGCAGCGCGTTGGTAAGCGCCCGAGTTATTTCGCACGATGACGTAATGTCAACTTGGCGCAACGGCTACGAGCGCGGTCCCGATGCTCGATGCGACCTGGGTTCGAAACTCACCGATTGCTTCACTTTTTCCAAGTTTCTAAATGACTCTTGTAGATAGATGACATAGTTTGTGGCGACGACGACGCCCCTCCGATGATCGTGAGCTCGCTGGCAGACGGGCTTGCAAGAGCGAGAATTCCGACACAGTCCAATATGGCCGCCGCACTCAATGAGCTCTCCCACAAGACAGAACAGGAGGGTCCGAGTTTAGAGTAGATTTCAAAAGGAATATTTAAAATATATTAAATCTAATTACAGTACACTGTCGCACAGCAAAAAACACGTCCAATCCGATCTACCGCCGAGGGGGGAGAGTACTTATTCGTAACTTAATCCAAACTTGGGGGCTATTCCGTTCACTTTCCGGTGTCACCCCCGTTTCTCAGGCCTTCTCTCCAAGGGGCACTTAAGCGTCTGACAGGCCTCTACAAGTGTACAGGCTATACCGTGACATCTGCCCGGAGCTAGAATGACCGCTCTCTGAGGCTGAGAAACGCCCATGCATTTATAGGTTTACGTATAAGTTTCAAGAAGAGCTTCTAGTGGTAATCTGTGTAAAATGATTATTATAACTAGCTGTTGCCCGCGATTTCGTACGCGCATATCCCGTTCCTGTAGGAATTTAATTAAACTTTATGCACAATAGTGGTACTGAGTGTAGGAAACATGCCAGGTTGCCTGGAAGAGATCGCGAAATGCGTTAAGGCCGCCCATTGTTTGTGTTTTAGTTTTAAGTTTCCTTTTTTATTTAATTTTTGGTGTACAATAAAGTATATAAGTAATAAAGTATATAAGTAATAAAGTATATAAGTAATAAAGTATATAAGTAATAAATAAATGCCAAATTTCAGCTTTTTACGAGCAGTAGCTTCAGCTGTGCGTTGACCGTCAGTCACTCACTGAGTAACGGAAGAATAGGGAATATGCATGAAAAAAGTATTTATGATCTGAACAGTTTATCTAAAAGTATTGGAAAATATAATACTAACTGTGAAATTAGAATCTAAATTGTTCGAAAAACGAACGAGATACAATTATTTTAAACAAATATATCTGTCCCTCTCGCGAAAACGCTGTTTTCTATGGCAGCTGTATAGTCGTCGTGTAATTTGACTGTAGTCTTTGAAGCGTTATAACTTAATAAATGATGAAGGTATTTAAAAAATAACTTCATGATTGTTTACTAGAGCTAATAAATATTTTATTTTGCAAATAAAAAAATCGCATGCATATTCCCTATTGTATATACATAGATAGATAGATAGATAGTGAAATCATGTCTATCATAAAAAGCGGTCCCTAGATTCCTCTACTTATTTTTAACTCATCATAAACTTATGGGCTATTTCGTACACTTTCCGGTATACCAAAGTTTCTCAATCTTTCTTTCCAAGAGGCATGGTAGCGACATGACCCGCTCCTTTGCAAGTTATCCCGGAGCCAGAATCACTAGACATTCTGCGCTTACAAAAACGCCCATGATGTTATGGTACATTCTATGGTACGCATACGCGAGTAATGTCTATGGGAAGTATATTATGGATTTATCACCTGAAAATCTGGCTTAGTTGACAGCGCCTAGTATTACCATTTTAAATAATAATAAGCTGAGTCCTGTTGGCTGTCCCAATCCATTTTCTCCCCGATTTTTTTAAATTTATTCTGAAGGGCAGTTTTTCTAAACTGGTGAGTACTATCTTGGTATGGTTCTGTATTATCCGCCTAATAGGTCTTAAAATTGTAGTCAACCAAATATCGAGAAATTTGAATACAGAAGTTGAAGCCATAGCTTAAAAGCTCTCTACTAATCATAACTTAACTTCTTTAATCAAACACTTCGTTTACCAGAAACCTTCATAGTTATGTTGAACATGATCCAATTTTCAGGATACCTGAACCGTAACCTCCAAAAAACAAGCAAATAAGAAAAACTCTTCATTTTACGTCATTTACAGTCCGCTTTAATTTGGTCAAAAATGGGAAATTGAATTAACCAAAATAATTAAATCAGCAGAGAAACGTGTTGAAAAAGTAATTAAGCAACTTTTGTCTTTTTTACAAACATAAACTCTTGTTTTTGTGGGTACACGTGGTTTCAAAAATGTTTCGTGGTTTCTGGCTAAAAATAATTGAAACATTGTATCCTGAACTTTTTAGTTTACTTTTTGTCCTGGACTTTGAAACGCATGACGGCACCACGTGCCAAAAACAATTTTTTTTTTTTTGGTAAATTTTATTGTTTCGTTTTTTTTTTTAAAGGCATTGCATTTAATGTGTAGTATAACTGTAGCGAACTTCACTATCACTACATATTATAAAACTAAGTCCTCCGCCTCGTCTGTCTGTCTGTCTGTTCGCTATAAACTCAAAAACTGCACCGATTTTCATGCTGTTTATACCAATGGATAGAGTGGCATCAGCAATTTCAAAATAATCCTTGCAAAAAAAAAGGGTGTGTAAGACCGAGATGAATATACATGCTGAGGAATGGAGTAGGAAGAGGAGGGTCAAAAAGAACAAGAGTACAAGGTGTAGTACCAGAAGAATGGGAGTGAGTTATAGCATAACGGTAAACAAAGCAGAATGGAGGAAAGAAACGTTTTGCGCCGACCCCAATTAACATGCAATGATATATAAAACTATAGATACGTTGTCCGCACTCTAAAATGACAACAATAAATGAAGCCAATCGGCCACATCGCGCTTAGTTACGCACGAACCTGTCGCGCGACACTACGTTTGTTTTGTTGTCAATTTGACTATTACTTATCCTGTGACGTAACTGAAGATGTATATTTATCTCCCTCTAGCAACAGGTATCCCGCCGTACGGTGACATATTTTCTTTCCCTTTCTTCATGCGTATTAGTAGCTATCTAGTATTTTCGATATAATACGTCATTGGTAACATGTCACAAGTTCAAGTAATGAATTCTAAAATATTTAGGACTAGTTGATGCCCGCGACTTCGCCTGCTTGACAAATTAAATACTAAAACCTTCCTCGAGAATCACTCTATCCATTGGTGAAAACAGAATGAAAATCGGTGTATTAATTTTTAACTTTATCGCAAACAGACAGACAGACGCGACCGACGACTTTCTTTTAATGTAGTGATAGTGATAGACCCTTTTTATTTTATTTTTTTGGAATGGGAAATCATCAAATTACTTCTCCCGTTCTGGGCGGAGCGGAAGGGAGTGTCAGACTTTTACTGACTACAACCCTTCCATGTTCTTTCATTGCCCTTTGTGTTCTGGAGCCGCGGTATCTCTTTCGAATAGTCCCGCAACTCCGGATAGTGATAGACCCGAAAAGTTGGGTGAAAGATGTAGATTAACTAGACATCAATCCTCTATTCAACTTTGTCTTTAGATGAAGACTAAAGTGTCATAAAAAACAACTCAAAACTCCTATTTTTTACACTGTCAATTAGCTATAACAATCCCTACAGAAAATAAATCTCAAGACCTGAATATTTCAAGAATAGGACCCCTCATTCTTATACATGACCGACATTTGAAGTCACAATGAAGTCGAGACACCGAGATAGACCCCTAATTGCGTCCATCAAAACCGTTGTCCTACTTTGTATCGCGTCGATTACCATAAACCTCAAACTGGCTAAGTTTTTTATGTTAACCTAGAAGTAAAATTATATGAAAAGGAAGTTTAGCTGGTTTAAAGACTTTGAGATTTTGAATCAATTACTGTTATCTTATTTTGTCCTTGTGTTCTAGTTATGATACTTCAAATGCAGGTACAAAAGACCAACCTTTTATTAAGTTCAGCACAAAAATGAGCGTCATGAGGTTTAAACCAACCAACAGGAAGCTATTGGCTATGCTCGGACTTTCGTTGCATGATCGCATCAGAACTGATGATATCCACAGGAGAATCAGGTTCTCTGATAAAGCCCGAAGAATCAAATAAAAATACAAACTTAAGTGGCAGTGGTAACAGCACATTTTTGGTAAAATCAGACCGTTCGTCAAAAGTTCTGGGACCGCGTACCGAAATACGCAGCATTGTAAGGCAAGGCCGTGATAAACATGTAGTGACAATTGTGGGAAGAATATGTCCAGCAACGGACGACATTAGTTAAAGTGATGATCATGATGATGATGAAAGGAATAAGTTCATTCGGTACATTCAATTAGGCAAATCAGGTTAGAATACTACGTAGCAAATCACCAACCTGCCTGCCTAGCCTTTTCCCAAGTATATTGGGGTCGGCTTCCAGTAAAACCGGATTCAGCTGAATACCAGTGTTTTACGTGGATCGGCTGCCTACCAGACCTCCACAACCCATTAACTGGGTAACACGGTACTTCTTGGCAAGACTGGAGTCAGATTTTACTGGCTTCTGGCAATCCGTTACGACTGCCAAAGATCTACAAATGACAGCTGGGACCAACGGCTTAGCGTGCTTTCCGAGGCACGGAGGAAACTCGTTATGTTAAGATGGTCACCCATCCAAAGACCAACCTTGGGAAGCATTGCTTAACCTTAAATATCGACCAGTGCGGCTGTTATTATTTAACCACGAGCTCCTCTAAGTAGCAAATCATCAGCAAAATGAATAAAACAAAAGCAAGTAATTTAGGTACCTATAATTTATATTAAAATGCGTGACACGTATCCCAAAAGAGGTTCCACTGCGCCAAATGCACCCGTGGTTTGCATAATATTTTGAATATTTTAATTTTTACAAAAATGTTTTCCCTCATAGTTTTTCATCTGCATAGCCTTGTCCTAACACAGTTGGGTCCGCATTCCAGTCTACAAGAATATCAGTACCTATACCCCCAGAACACAGTTACTGGGTAGCACGATGCCTATTGGTAAGACTGGTTGTTAAACAACTGTTAAAATTCCACAAATGACCATTGGAATCAACGGATTAACGTGTTAACAGACAGTTGCCCATCCATGAAATGACTTCGGCAAGCGTTGCTTAATCTTGAAGATTGAATGTAGGGCTGTTACTATTATTTAGGCGCGAGCTCATAGTTGCTGATTTAAAATGGCTTTCACATTATTTTCAATAAAAACTAGGTACTTACCTACCCCTTGTTGTAAAACCGTGATGTAACATCACTACATACTATAGAACAAACCTCCACCGCGTCTGTCTGTCTAATCGCGATAAACTCAAAAACTGCTGCACCGATTTTCATGCGGTGTTCACCAATGGAATGGGCTACACTAAACCCTTCCTCGAGAACCAGTTTGTGGTTCTCGAGGAAGATTTTAGTATACAATTTACCTATAACTGGAATCAAAAGTAGCTCACAATTTAGGACCCATTAGTTTTCAGTATTAAGAGGAAACGCGGGCGGAGAGACTTTGTATGTAAATAGTCATAATTCGAGGTTTGGCTCTCGCCTGTTTCCTTCTTCAATATTGGACAGATTTAAGAGATATTTCATGAACTGAATAAGAAAAATATATTTTGTGCCGCTATGTTTTCTTTTTTGATGATATATTAAACGTAAAAGCACTAGGACCCTCAAAATGACCAAACCTCGAAATATGACATTTTACATACAAAGTCTAGCCCACATTTCCTCTTAATATATAATCCGTGTTGCTTGGCAACTGGGCTTAACCCAGTTGTATATGTCCTTTGGTGCCTATTGGCCTAGTTCTAATCTGTCTCCTGCTTGATAAGGAGGGAAGTGGAAATTATACAATTTATCAAGGGAAGCCGCGAGCATCAGCTAGTAAACAATAAAAAAAGACATACATCTCTGTCGTCTTATTATTCCGCAGTAGGTGTTAGCACGAGTCACGAGTCAGCCGTGGAAACGGATCACTGTGCCGCGACAGGTGAGAAATGTAGTTTTGCCGTGTGGGGCAACCGATCTATCAATTTAAAAGTAGCTGACTGGGTATTTTGCATTGGGTGCTTTTCCTATTTTTAGTAAGAAATGTTAGGTTTTTGACTTGCAATATTATTTAATACTAGCTTCTGCCAGCGGCTTCGCCCGCGTGATCCCTAGGGAACATATTCCCGGGATGAAAAGTAGCTTATGTGCTATTCCAGACTATAATCTATCTTTGTTCTAAATTTCATTAAGATCCGTTAAGCCGTTCTGGCGTGATTGAGTAACAAACAACCAAACTTTCACATTTATAAGTTTACTCGTTTGGTGTAAAGCGAAATTATAACCATCTTCCCCTCGACAGTACATTAAAGGATATTGCAAACTATCGTAAGCCGTTTTACGAAGCTACTCGCTAGCCTCTAGGCGCCAAGCAAGCCGCCTGCCTGTGCGTTCGCGACCTTATACAAAAATAATCCTAATAGCATGATTCAGTATTCACGCGCGCTGGCTTATTATTAGCGTATTTCATGTATAACTTTGGTGTTTCTATACCGATTTCTATGATTCTATTTTTATGGAATAGTTAATAATGTTAACTTTTTTAATTAGGGACGACTGAGAGTGTTATAAACGTAAGAAGACAAATATAATCAGAAAGCGTCGAACTGCTAAGCTATCGGGAGTTACACGTGTTATTGTGCGTCAATCATAAAAGATACACATATGCTGTCGTGGGATATTTTTTATATAATTTTAAGGAAAACGTTTCCGTCGTACATGATTTCTGTGTAGCTTTAACCGATAAGGTTGCACACGCGACGGAAGATTAAAAAATAGAGTAACTTCTCCCGTTTTCCCAACCTTTCCCTTCACTGCTCTGCTCCTATTAATTGTTGCGTGATGAAAAGTATACTATAACCAGCTCAGGAGTATGAAAAATAATTGTACCAAGTTTGGTTAAAATCCGTCGAGTAGTTTTTGTTTCTATAACGGTTATACAGACAGACAGACAGACAGACAGACAGACAGACAAAAATTATATTGATTGCATTTTTGGCATCAGTATCGATCCCTAATCACCCCCTGATAGTTATTTTGGAAATATATTTCATGTACAGAATTGACCTTTCTACAGATTTATTATAAGTATATAGATAGATATAAAAGATAGATAGATAGATATAGATAGAAGATGAATCCCTTTCCACCACTATTATATAAACTTATAACCATAATTACTTAACAGTTGCTTGGTTTATAAAATAGACCTTGTTTTTTTAAGGATGGGAAATCAACGTCTGCGTTCCTGACTCTTTTCAACAAATTCCGCAACCCTGGTAGGCACTGGCCCTAGCACGCCCTGTCTACTATGCTAACATTATTTTCTCTTTGAGGTGGGCGTAGAATAAAATGCGCCACTCTAACCCCGAAGTTCGTAGTTTCGGGCTTAGCTGCGGGCGTTTTCTACTCCGTATAACCGAATACTAAGAATTAGTCACACCACAGATTTGATAGTTACTGTTAAATCATGTTGTAATTCATTTTTAGTTCGGGTTAGAGATAATACGGAGTAGAAAACGTCCGTAACTAAGCCCGAAACTACGGACTTCAGGCTTAGAGAGTAGCCCCCGAGGTTCCGATCGCCACCCATCACTCGCCGTTCGATTAAAATAGACCTAGTTAAAGGAGCTACACGACACTGACACTTTCTACCAAAGCATACATAAGTCATAATCTCAGACACCCCAAGAAGCTTAAATGCTACATATAAAACAAAAAGTGTTCCCAAGGACCCGTAATTGGGTCCCCTCGTGTTGGTGGCCCGAATTTATTCGTCAATTATCATTATTTATGCTCTCTTTTAGCATATAAGCGACTGTTGGACTTTTTTGGCAGTCGTTCTGGTAAACAATGAGAAGGGAGACAGATTTAGACGCTGTATGATTTAGCTCAGCGTGGTTAAGAAATTGTCAGAAAGAAATTCTTGTTGATATTATTGAAGGTTCAGGAAAAAGTAAATTGATTGGGAGTGTTCGGCCAAATAGTCGCTAGCCCGAAGAATTTATTGGTCGAAATAGCGATTCACCGATGTATGTTTCCCCGAAAGATCGTTTGATACTTAATTAAAAAAATACTATGTATAAAATTTAAAATAATGATCTCGGTCGACATGCGGTTACAGTATGATCACTCCACAATAGTCCTTATCGGTAGGCGAACGTTTTTCGGTCAACTGAAATTCGGGCAGTCGTGACGCAAAATAATAATGGTTAAGGCCATTCAAGGATCAATCAATCAAGTATGTTTATTTATACGCACAGGTTTAATTTTGTATTATGATCTTAATGGGTAATTGTGTTCTGCCACAGTATGTGGGATACAAATATTTATATGTTACCATAATAGTAACTGTAACTCATGAGAAATATGAAAGTAAGTTTTAGATGCGAAATGTGTCCAACAGTCTTTCGACACCGATTCATATGATGAACGAATACTTAGAGAGAGAAAAATGTCTTATTTGTATATGTGTAATTTAAGTTAGTTTTCCACTAAACCTTCTGAATGTAGCTCCTGATAAATAGCCATTATTTCACCTTTCCTCCTGCAAAAGAAACAACCAAAAAGAAAAGTAAAGGACTCACCACGAGCGGTGCTGCACTTAAAATATTAAACTCTGTAATCTCGGCCCTCCATTACGGAGTCTCGGGAGAATTGCAAAATTTTCAACAACCAACGTTAAATAAATGTTTCCTCAAACTCTGCGAAAGTTTTACAACTTTACGTCGACAGGATTGACGCATTACATTTTCATGTCAACGGATTGAATAAATATTTTGTTTAGGGTGACTTGAGGCGCAGGGCGCTCAAAGTAAAGCTGTCGTACATAGCTAATGTGTGTATTTTGGTGGTTTGTAATTTCCTGTCCAATTAAAATGAGTTTACGTTCACATATTTTGTGAATTTTCTGTCAAATTATAATGTGTTTATTTTCATTTTCTGTGGATTGCCGGTCAAATTATTATGTGTTTATTTTGCCAAAGTGTGTAGTCAGAGTATAACGTTTGATGAGATGGCAATTTGTCTTGGCTTATAATTTTCTTTCTCATGACACATAGATACGAGTATCACACATAATATGACGTATAAATGCATTAATACTTTTTTATTACTTTCGTATCAGTTTGAACAGCCTATCAGAAAATTTTAAATAAAAGAGACGGCTTTAAAAAAATATTTCTTCAACACAAACTTTTTATTCAAAAGCCATTAAAACATTCCTACCCCGTATAAAATTTCAAGGTATTTTTACGTGGTCAACAGAATATTTTTATGACTCCTATAAAATTTTAATTTATTCTGTTTACTCAACGACTGTAAAAACAATGACTCGTTCGCTAACACTGTAAAAATATGAAATTGTTTTTTGAACTTCTGCCGACATGTTTACCTATTTATTTAATGAATTTTATGTAAATCTGGGAGTACTCACTTATACGGGTTGTACCTCGTTCTTTAATTCCCTTTTAAAAAACCAGCTCGTACAGAGATTTGTAAATTGACGAATAATATTTGGGGCGACATAGAGAGCTTTTAGTGTCCTGGCTACCTGAAACCTGAAACAACTAACGGTGACTGCTGACTTGCGTCCAATATTTTGGGTTGACGTTGGTTTAAAATTGCTGAAATCAGTTTTTTGACACGTATTATACTGTCCGACGATATTCACGTAATGAGATTGATCTATTTATTTTATACTTATTTACTATTCATACTAATTGAAGAGTTTGTTAAAATGCGCTCATCTCTGAAACTACCAAATGAATTTGGAAAATTGTGTTTTATTTTTGTATATGATAGCAATATTCTATTCTATTTAGCCAGTTTTTTTACACCTATATCTTTAAAATATAGGAAATTGATGAAATTACCTACATTTCTGGTAGTACTCTGATATTCTATTGCGTGACCTCGTAAATAATCCTAACGGCGCTTGAGATTGTTAAATGAAAATTCATTAATTTTATTTAAAGAATTTTAGCGGGTAACACCAAATGTAGTTGTGTCTGTCATTGCGGGTGAACGTTACTGATTCAATGCAGGTCGCCTCGCAAGTGATGTTCACAAACAAACTCCTTGGCTCTTCATCATAAATTATTCCTTTGTAGTATATTATAGTGCAGCATCTACACTAATATTATAAAGGGGAAAACTTTTTTTTAATGTTTGTATGTTTGTTTGTTTGATTGTAATGAATAGGCTCAAAAACTACTGGACCGATTTTGAAAATTCTTTCACCATTCGAAAGCTACATTATCCACGAGTAACATAGGCTATATTTTATTTTGGAACAAAATAGGGTTCCGTAAGATATTTGGGTTTTTCGGACACAAGATGTAAAAATCAACCAGATAAGTTACTTATTTTGCGTACGCTGCCTAAACTATAAAAGATGGAACCATAAATATTGTTCTAATTAATTGTAGCTCTTATAAATATCTACAAAAAAGTCCGCGACACACTATACCTATCTATGTCGAGTGAGGCACAACAACAACAAAAGATTTTTTTTTGACAACATTTAAACGCGTTTCTTTTACTCATGCTATTAATCCTTATTACAAAATAAAGTATTTCATCACTAAGTACAGTTTATGTAGTTTGAATGATTAAAATCGGAAGTTTGGTTTTGAAGTTATGGCGAAATTAAAATATTACGATTTCTGCTGCACGGCCCGTTGCGAAGTGGACGTCACCAAGGCGGGGGTGCGCGTGCAGGAGGGGAGTTTAGATCTATATCTATGAGTAAGGTACGGCTCCCTACGCAGCGGTCGTGCGCGAAGTTTAATAATTTAATGCGATTTTTTTAGATTTCGTTCTTAAATCTACACCTACGCAAAAGTTCTTCTCAGAGCTAAACAACAGTTCTTCTCAGGACCAAACAACAGTTCTTTTCAGGGCTAACCAACAGTTCTTTTCAGGGCTACACAAACTGTTGTGTAATGATAATAGCGTGTAATATTCTAGCTCCGAAAAGAACTGTCTTTTCGGAGCTAGAATATTACACGCTATTAACATTTTCTAAAACATTTAAAAATGCCTAAGAGAGCCAGGTCTCAACTTACTAAACATAGTTCTCAAGCACGAGCAGCAAGAATACGCCGTATGGGAGAATTTTCACCTGAACGTTCACAACGCCATGCTGAACAAAATCAGAGAAACTCTTAGGTACGAGCACGAGAGTCGAGTGTCGAACGTTCGCAACGCCTTGCACAACAAAATCTGAGAACCTCTGAGTTATAATATTATAAAGCAGAAGAGTTTGTTTGTTTGTTTGGTTGAGCACGCTAATCTCAGGAACTACTGGTCCGATTTGAAAAATTATTTCAGTGTTAGATAGCCCATTTATCGAGGAAGGCTATTAGGCTATAATCTATACTAATATTATAAAGCAGAAGAGTTTGTTTGTTTGTTTGATTGTTTGTTTGGTAGAACGCGCTAATCTCAGGAACTACTGGTCCGATTTGAAAATTTTTTCAGCGTTAGATAGCCCATTTATCGAGGAAGGCTATAGGCTATATATCATCACGCTAAGACCAATAGGAGCGGAGCAGTAATGAAAAATGTTACGCAGACGACGTTGCAAGGGTCAGCTAGTGTTTTTTATAAAACTCTTCTCGCAGGTCAACTTAGGAAGTGGCTGTCTGCTTCATCGGACTAGTTTGGGACGATTTTAATAGAAATTAATCTTTGCTGCCTGGACTTTAAAAAAAAAACTTAAAACTTAACCGCGGACCTTGGCATGGGGCGTCAGTGGGGAGAGCAATATTAACCACTAGCTGACCCGCGCAACTTCGTCTGCGTCACATTTTCCATTATTGCTCCGCTCCTTTTTGTCTTGGCGTGATGATATATATAGCCTATAACCTCGCTCGATAAATGGTCTATCTAATACTGAAAGAATTTGTCAAATCGGACCAGTAGTTCCTGAGATTAGCGTGTTCAACCAAACAAACAAACTCTTCTGCTTTATAATATTATAAGTATAGATTACTATAGTATCTTGTTGTTAATAAATTTTCAACTTAAGAGTTGCTGCTGTGTGCAGTTTTTTGGTAGTTACAGCCAGAAAATCTGACACTAGTGTTGCTATTAAGGCGCGTCCCCGAGCAAAACGCAGCGCTAGCCGTTTTTTGTGCAGTTTTTTGGAGCTATCTACTCTTTATCCAAAAGAAATACCAACTAATAAAAAATACATTAAATTTCTACATAATCTTGGCTTCAAAATGGTAGATTTTATTTTTTATTACTAAGTATAATGTTTAAGTAATCTCCTCACAACGAAACCACAGAAATGAGAAAACAATACTGAAAAATGCATCTTCTCGAAAACTAACGATTATTTTGATTTTGTACTTACACTATTGGATAGGCAATTTAATTATGAACATTTTGGTAGAAGTATTTTTTTCAAACGACCAAAATTAGATTTTATAACGATTTTATTCAACATTCTGAGCGTATTCGCTATTGTATCTCTTGCGCTGTTATTGAGGGAAAAAATGCTCAAGGTTATTTGCTCAGGGTACGGCCTTAAGTAAGTAACTCAGTTATTGGGTTATAGAGGTCCCTCTACATAAAATACTGGTATTCCGCTGCGTTCGGTTTGACTAGAAGCCGACCCCAAAATTGCGAAAAAAACTAGGCAGATGATGACACAAAATGGGTTTTTGTTTGCTTTGACATCAGCTAACGAACTTGGATTTTGAACTATTGACTGAGGTACCCATAGAATTTCTGATGCTTATTGAACTATAGCTACTTATGATATTTTCATATTTGATTTTGTCAACAACATATACAGGCATTACTCTTATATATTGTACTATTCTACTGTTGTAAAATTTATAAATAGTATCATAATTACTCTTGATTAAGGATGTTATTATGGTGGGATGGGACATACTATCATAAAATATATTTCATTTAATATATTTCCCTGTTAAGTTTCCGTGTGTTTAATGATACTACAGCATCCATTTTCCATGGCAATATTATGTTTTGAGATTTATTGAGCAAAATTTACTCTAGTACAGAAACTTACATCCTGCGTTTTTTTTTTGTTATTTCACTTGAAGAGATGCGATGAAGGTTCTAAGAAGAGGGGAAGACAGAACAGACATTTGATGGTCTGTGTGATAGATTAAATATCTAGAAATGACAGAGATTAAGGTTGCTTTTCCATCTTCAAGCTACATTATTTATCTCTTTAGTTTGCAATGTTAAACTCGTTGGAAGCTGGTGGAAATAGGACCTAAGAGAGAGAAGTAAGGATCTTCTTATTGTGTGGGTAGTAACCACACCCTAGTGTCAGAATTTCCAAACCGCCTCAAGTTCCTGAGACATGGTTAATGACCACCATTTGGCCTCCAGCTTATATTATTATGTGCCTTCCAAAGCACGGAATCGTCTTTCTATCAGAAAATCAGCTGATTAAAGCCTGCAATGTCCTAGCCAAACTGGAAAGAACTTTACAAAGTATGCTTCCCGTGAGAATTTAACCCACAACCACCTGGTTACAAGGCAAGCGCCTAAATCGCTCAACCACAGAGGCAGTTAGGAAGTAAGTAAGTAGAAGTAAGGATGAAAAATTTATACTAAGTCAACCCCTAAGATAAACCAGGATTAGCCTAGAAGGGACATTAATGAACCTAAGAAGTGTGGTGGCTAGGTATTTACATATTTAAATAGTTTCAAACCCACACTTCCAAGCCATCTATCGTCCATAAAGCATGGAAAATAATCTATACTAATACTATAAAGAGGTAAAATTTGTTTGTAAGTTTGTATGTAGGGGGTAATCCCAGGAACTGCTTGTCCGATTTGAAAAATTCTTTCAGTGTTAGATAGCCCGTTTATCGAGGAAGGTTATAGGCTATATATATCATCACGCCAAGACAAAAAGGAGCGGAGCAGTAATGGAAAATGTGACGCAGACGAAGTTGCGCGAGTCAGCTAGTATATTATATATCATTAAGCTAAGTCAAAAAGAAGCGCAGAATTAATGTAAAATGTGACGCAGACGAAGTTGCGCGGGTCAGCTAGTTGATTATAATAGTGAAGAATCTAATTTACGGTACATTAATTGTTATGTTTTTAACACCCGCAATAGATTCTTGTATTGACGAATAATGGACTCCAGGCCCCACCTTCCATCGCAGCATTAGAATAATTATGTTGTAATTCATTCACACCACTCATCATCAAAACACATACATAAGTAATACAAACTACACATATACACATGCAATATTAATTACCATCTTCCCAAAATTAGTCGCAGCTTCTCCAATCTCCATGTTTCTCCCCGGATCATTACACGAACGGATATGGCGTCCATAATCCATGGATTACTTACGCAGCAATTACTTTTAATATCTCTCGCGTACATTAGCGTGTCTGCCTCCTAATAACCCTTTTCCGCTAAATTGACTTTTACGAGACGCGACGCACATACGACTACATTTGAATGTTACATTTCCAGTTTAAGCTGATCTCTCAGAGTAGAAAGTCTTGTTCTTCTTTTCAATTGGTTATTTTTCCAGGCACGCGTTTGAGACATAATAACAGCCGCACAGGTCGTTTTTCAAGGTTAAGCAACGCTTGCCGAGGTTGGTCTGTGTATGGGTGGCCATCTTAACATACCGAGTTTCCTCCGTGCCTCGGAAAGCACGTTAAGCTGTTGGTCCCGGCTGTCATTTGGAGATCTTTGTCAGTCGTTACGGATAGTCAGAAGCCAGAAAATCTGACACCAGTCTTGCCAAGGAGTACCGTGTTACCCAGTTAATGGGTTGTGGAGGTCTGGTAGGCAGCCGCTCCACGTAAAATACTGGTATTCAGCTGAATCCGGTTTGACTGGAAGCCGACACCAATATAGTTGGGAAAAGGCTAGGCAGATGATGATGTTTGAGACAATCTCTCTCACGCGATGAAGTCGTCGATGATGGAGCACGCTTGTCTAGAAGTAACCTATTCATTCTTGACTATAAGACCCCAGTTTGTAGCTGTTCGGACACACTCCGGCAGGGATTTGCACTACAATACTTTTAAAACCACTTCTGCAATTACTGGCTTTACTACTGCTGATTAGTATTAGCTTGATCCAGTGACATTGTGGACCGGTGATTATTATAATTTTTTTTTTTTTTTGCAAATACTCTCTGTACTAACAGTTACTTCCCACCAAAACGTACAGAGCGTCAACAATCATAGCATCAATTATTATCACACCGAAGAGGAGCTTTAAACTCGACAAATAGCTGAGTCAAGAGTGGTACAGTCCTATTGAAAAAGTCCTATCAGTGATGAAGTTGTAGCGCAAACTGAAATTTAAATGGGGGTTTTAAAGTATTTTTTCCAAAACAATGCATGTTGCAGTTTAGGGTTTCCATAAAATAACATTTATTTCTATGGGTAGGTAAATCATTTTAGACATATTTACACATAAAAATTTTGGTAAATATTTTCAAAAACCTGCTTTCACATAAAACAGTGCATTCAAATCGGATCACCCGTTTAAGAGCGATGGTGCAACAGACAGACACACATAGCGGTCAAACTAATAACACCCCTCTGTTTTGGTCAGGGGTTAAAAACTTGGACTGGACGTAAAGGCTACGCCGATCTCCCAGTCCACCCCCACTAAGATGCTGCGGGAATTTCGGTGCTGGGTTGTTTTAGTGGGTATACCGGGCTTGCCCGGGGAGTCCCACATACCCCTCCCACTCCCCCGAGTGAGAGGGTATGCGTAACGCCTTTTTTCCCAGCCGAAAAAAAAAAAAAAAAAAAAGGGGTTAAAAACTAGATTCCATTTCATACCTGACGAATATTTGAGCAGAACATGTCTAAACAAACTCACAGGTCATATTCACTTTAAAGACTAGGTAACTTTAAAGCGAGAGGTCAAGTTATACTAGAGTTAAACCTTGACAATTCGTCAAGCGTACTCGTAACAGATGCTGCGAATCACACGCGATCGTGAGTGTCAAACGGAGTGGATTACTAAAAGACGATATCTCCGTATCTTTTGTAAGAGAGGCCCTTTTTACTACCCTTTTATACGAAGGAGGGTAGTGTGTTAATGCGAGGTTAAGTGTGTATGTTTTTTTATAGAGCCTAAACGGGGGATCGGTTTAGACAAATGAGGTTTTTATAGTAGAGAATTTTCCATTCTAAAAACTTTTCTTTTAACAGAAAGTGCGGAAGTGTGACTTTTTCTTAAGATCTGAAGCTTTCCCAGAAGCAGTAAAGTGCGGTGAATAGAAATGCAGCACTGCCTGCTAGGGTTGCGAAATTTGTACGAAAGAGTCACTAGGGCCCTGAAGCGCAAAGGGCATTTGGAAAAACACGGTTTTAGTCAGTAAAAGTCTATTTCTCCCTTAGGCTCCACCCATAGGGAAAGGATTAATCCCTTAAAACGTTAGATACACAGATACACAGACAGACACGTTAAGCTTATAACACTCCTCTTTTTGCGTCGGGGGTTAAAAACAAAAACAGAATGAAAATATGATAACTTTAACAGCTCATTCATAACCTAAAGAAAATTTAGCTGATTCTGTATCACAACATTTACAGCACGACACTACACAACCTCTTTTCACGACATATAATAAAAAATAATCTCTCCATAATATCCCCCCATACACGACAAAACAAAAGCGAGAGTGTTTTCTCATGCCACACACAACTTATATACGGCACAATAAACAAAGAAACATTCTGTTGTTTTGTTTACCGAGTAAGATAATAAAATGTCTGTGATACTTATTATGTAGATTGATATTCCATGTTCTGTGCGACACTTTCTCGAGTGGTGTTATATGGGGTCAGTCATTGACGGCTTTTATGAAGGATATTTATAGTGATGTTAGCGGTCATTTTCTGAGTATTTATTCTGAATAATATTCATCAATACTTGTGTTTACGATCTAGTATCAGGAATATCCCAACTTAAGGCATGCTTAGTATGGTTAATTATTTTTTATTATTAACTATTTATTTCGGACAGAATCCATAAGTGTTAGTAACAATTTTTCTTACAATCTATGTTAGTAGGAACAAGACAAAATATTTTACATTATTTTACAATTTTCCCGTAACTATTTCCACCCAGTGGGCCTGTATGGGACAGTCATAACGGGATGCAATCATTTGCAGAATGCTGTTGGTGCTACCGCGCAGTCTTTGAAATAATGACGCCACTTTCTTACGCACTATAGCGTGGAAACCGTCAACGCGCGCATTTGCGAACATTTGTGACGCACTACAATAGCGCGGCAACCCCAGCAGCATTCTGAAAGCATTATTATACTGGATCCGCAGGACGTTGTAGGCTCGCTGCGTATACCGAACCCACAGGCCACTCGAGTAAAAAATTAAGAGCAGCAAAATAATCGATTACGAGGTTAAGAGCAGCAAAATAATCTCTATGAGGCCTCAAAGGTTCATTAGGATATGATTCAGTTATTCTACGCACAGCTGAAGTGTACGTCTTTGATAACGCGTGTGATTCCTGTAGATATTTTTATAACATGTCAGCCTTCAAAGTTGCAGTCTTGACAAGACGTCAGTCACTGATTTCAATTAGGCGAGAAGGAGGTCAAGAGCTGGTCCATCACAAAGTAAAAGTACGAGTATTCAAACAATTTTCTATAGAAAAAATATTAGGGTGTCTCCTAGTTATTCGAGCTTTTATTTTATTTTATTTTATGAGATTTATATTTTTACCCCACAATCGTTTCAGATATTTAGAAACATATCGCATAAAATCAAGCAGCTTAATATGAAGCTCTAAAAAGTAATTCTACTCCCCAGTACTTTACTAAAACCATTCAACGTATATTAAGTAGACCCTCTTGCATTCCCTGACCACCAAACACAGTTTCCATCAGCAAATACGTTCCGTTCTTCACAGTATTAGACCACGGCCATACATCCGGGGCTTTTTAAATATTCACCGCCCTAAAGCGCTGTGTCACCATACAAAATAACACAGAAGATTCATTTAATATCTGCATGCGATTTAGTAACTTATTTAGATAAGCCCTTTTTTTTAAAGGATGGGAAATCATTGACTCCTTCCGCCCTAGGTAAAGCAGAATGGAGTGTCAGACTCTTACCGGTTATAGCCCATCCTTGTTCTTCGTAATTCCCTTTGCGTTCTACGGCGGTGACTCTTTCGAACAAATTCCGCAACCCTGGCAGGATATAGATAAGCCCGCCACACTATTTCCAACTACATACTGCAAGTTGGAGAGCCGGAATTTACAGTGATAATCACCAGAAAAACACCAACTCCATAAAGCTCGACGCGTTTCGGAGAAACGATTCAACTGTCTTGGATCTCGCAACAAAATAAATCAGAAAAATATAGGCGGAAGAGTAAGCAAAACATTATTGATATAATTTTAGAAGATAGTGGCATTCTATTCTTTATTGAATCATAAAATAATGCGAAAATTCTCTAGACTGTTAGTGAAATTCCGTACAGTTGTTGCCATCATTATTTCATCCGAAAGGTGGCCCCTGCTGGTCATAGGATTCCCCAAACTATCGCCAAATCGATTGGTCGTATACGTCTCACATACAGCATTTTCGCGGCTTTCTAGTCTTCGGTCCAATTTGTAAGAAGCCTTCCAGGACGCGTCTTCCGGAGCGCTGTAAGTATTCACTGACAAAGCAATGCTAGTGAATAGTAGAACAGGCTAGTACAAGATTTTGAGTCTTGTTAAGAGTGTGTCTTCTGCAGATTCACACAATATGCTCACAGCCCTAAAGCGCTCTAGTCACAGTGATTTAGTTCAGTGTGATTGCGTCAACGACGCCCTGCGGCCGTCTCATTCACGATTGTGGACACTTTCCCGAATAGATTCTGTTTGGGTACAGACTTTTTGGACTTGGACTTTATTTCAGTAACTGTGGGCAAGCTACAAAAAAAGACCTAGTTTAAGGAATATTCACCAATGGACAAAAATGCTGCTGAGTCTGGCGCTGATCTTTTCTGATTAATTATGTTTCGGGTTCCAAGATCGTTAAATCATTATTTCGGGACAAGTCGGGCATCAGTGCCACTTTCTGGTGGTCGCCACTTTTGGCTTGGCACAGACGCAAACGACAACTTCGAACCTTTGAGAGGCACTAAAAGAAGAAGTCACTAGCATAATATTTTCTCAGTTACACTTGTACATAGAATAGATTCGTATTTCTAGATGAGAGTAGCTAAGATTTCGGTCTGATTGTTAGGTATATATATAACCGGTTTTCGACGCCGCAGTTTTCATGTATCGAGGAAACATGATCCTTTTATTCCTTTGTTTTTGGAAAAGTTCTATTTAAGTACAAAAGGTTTCTTATAAAAGAAAAGTACCTAAGATGTCTGAATTTATAGACATACCTAACCTACTACCGAAGCCTTTTCAAAAGTAACCGAGGGTTTTGAGAACATAACTTTCCAAATTACTAGAAGGAATAGAATAAGGGTTTACTTCATTGGCAACAGTAGGGTTATGTTATAATTTCAGCTGGAAGAAATGCACTACAAGGCCTGGAGCAAGTTTCACCAACCAGTTGGTCGACCAGTTTTGTGCTGTTGGCATCCAGCAGATTCCGGAAGCCTTCACTAGGGCATCGGTCCGGGTTGGGTTATGGGAGGTACTCCGACAATCCGGTTGCGGGTAGGGTTGGATTAGGTTAGTTTACCCTACTACGTGTAAGGGACGCGCCCTTACAATAGGCTAGATTCCATCATCCATAAATTGCAAAACTATTTAATCCGTCAGTTAGAGTATTGAAAAATAATGGACACGTATTTTTTGTTTTTGTAAATCAATGAATATTGACAAAAATAAAACGCATCAAAACTCGGGAGAGGGGGCTCGTGACGTCACGACTCACTAAAAATTATGCGAAGGTGTGACGTATTGAGAATTTTAAAAGCGTCATAACTTCGTCAATTTTGGTTCCCGTAACAAAAGAAAAACACGGGTCAAATATTTTTTGATAATCTAACTGACGAACTAATTAGATTTTTTCAGGACACAAGCCTATTTGCAGGACCCTCAGTCCTAGGACTTTGCAGACCAACTAAATTGATGTTTGTGCTTTAAATATGAAAAACTGAAGCTGAGTAATTTTTTACTTACCTATCCTTAAAAGAAAAGGGAAAAGGCCCTATCAATTTTCCGTCTCATCTATCTAAAAAGATTCTTCATATTTGAAGTCAAAGGAACGAACTGGTCAAACGATCACCTACGTCGCTACTAACGCAACGGTTAATAGGGTATTAAAGCAGAGGTGATTTATCAATCCATAAGAAACATTCCCACGGCTTAGCTGCCTTAAAAATGATAATGAAATTCACTGGGGAGCCCACCTTTATACTTCAAAAGGACAAAGGGTCCGTTCATCATGAAAAATTAAAAAGTTTTCACCCGGGTATAGATCTATGTCTTTTCAGCGATGGGGATGAGTTCCAACAAATCATTTGCTCTGTATTTGTTTGATACAGCTCCTTCAGAAAAACTTCATTTCGAATTCAGTACGAGTCAGCCGATATCGTGTCCAAGGAAATATTGTACGGTTGACAAAAAATATCATATTGGTTTCGTGCAATATTTTTACTCTAGATATTCTCTTTCAGATCTTATTTGTCGCCACTATACGTAAAACCTGAGGTTGTTAGTTGAAGAGATTTTTCTTTTCGACGGCTGTTACTAATTACCGGAAAGCCATTTAACAAATTACCCAGTAGTTAGGCTCTCTGATGCAGCCGGGGTAATAAATACTTCTTAGTAAGTGGCGATAAGCTCGTTAGTCTTTATTTAGCAGAACTGCTACACAATTTTCACGCGATCTTAAGGCCGTACCCTGACCAAATAACCTTGAGCATTTTTTCCCTCAATAACAGCGCAAGAGATACAATAGCGAATAAAATCGTTATAAAAACTAATTTTGGTCGTTTGAAAAAAATATTTCTACCAAAATGCTCATAATTAAATTGCCTATCTATTAGTGTAAGTACAAAATCAAAATAATCGTTAGTTTTCGAGAAGATGCATGTTTTCAGTATTTTTTTCTCATTTCTGTAGTTTCGTTGTGAGGAGATTAATTAAACATTATACTAATCTACCATTTTGAAGCCAAGATTATGTAGAAATTTAATGTAATTTTTATAAGTTGATAATTCTTTTAGATAACGAGTAGATAGCTCCAAAAAACTGCACAAAAAAGGCTAGCGCTCCGTTTTGGTCGGAGACGCGCCTTAAGTATGATTGATCGAAGTAACAATAATTGAACACGACCAAATCATCGTTTTTCATCAGGTCAGATAGTGATCAAACGCGACCCAAGCAATTATAAAAAACATGGGATTTGATAAAATTGGAAACTCAGTTCAGTTTCTTCAGATGGGTGTAGCTTGATACATTTGGTACAACCTTGAAGACGGTTTTAGTTTCCTTTAACGTTCGTTAAGCCGTAAAAGCTAGTTTTTGAAAATCTCGATATCCTTAGGCACCAATGGCCGCTTACCATCATGGTAGGCCCTTCCAATAAAAAATACAAAGAATTTTCACTGTGAACTGACCAAGTTTGCTTACAATTTTGTTGGAAAACAACGTAGTTATGAACAAGTCGCTAGTTACAGCGGCATCCAGCTGAAAGTTTGCAGTTTTTTTTAGTCTACATGCTTTTAAAAAATCGATAATTGAGACTGGTATTCTTCATTAAAGTTTTAATGGACGGGTTTTCCGCAGAAGATGGGAAAATTAAAGTCGGTTAGTAGATCGGAAGGTGGACTCTGAATATGTGCCAATAATCTTCCGATTTCGGTCGAATTGGTTGTCATCATCATCCAATCAGAGCACAGTCATCCAGTACTGCAAATTGGGTCTACCGACAGACAAATAGATTGAGCTGTGAGCGTTTGGCAATCTTGCTAGGCCGTTATTGGTGATTAATCATCATATCAGGCGAAAAAGTCCAGTGTTGGAAATACGAGTAGGTATTCTTATTGTGTCGTTATACGTCATTGATTGTTACATCTTGAAGAAAAAAACAAAATACGTTTGCATGAAATACTGGAGTTAGAGCCGGTGCACATGTGGCGGACTGCAGCGCAGAACATTTTAACTGTCAAACTGTTTTCGACTTTGTACTCATTGAAATAATGTCTTAAATCAATTAACACATTAACTGTTGTTTTAATTGATTTTAGTAGTTTAGTTAGCCAGTCAGCATGCCTACAACGACGTTTTCGGAAATCATTAGTCATCAAATTTAATAAAGGTTTGCTTGTTTGTTCGAACTTTCTAATCTCTGAAACTACAAGTTGGATTTAGATTTTTTTTGTAAATGATAGCCTCATTGATGAAGCTATAAACTCTACAGGAACAGAAAAAAACAGAACTGTCGCGGGCAAAACCTAGTAGGTACTTATATTATATACTAAAGATGAAGAGGAAGGAATACTATGTCCCGTATTCATTAACCAACGTGATTCCTATGGTGGACGGAAAAAAATCATTTTGTTTGATAAACCTGCCAAGATAAAATATTATTCTCTTTTAAAATCACCATCTCAAAAGGTATTCAAACGACACTTGAGAGGGGAGCTCTCGAACAAGAATGATTTATTAATTCGTCGGTACCTTAGATACTTAGATAAGTACCAAGTCCGTCAGCGACGGAGAAGGTGAATGAAATTTTGTTAAATATGTAAATGTAAGATAGAAAAATAATCAAAACCCTTGGCCGTTTTGCAAGAATGTGACGCATATTTTCCCAATTCTCATAGAATTGTAATTTTTTATTTTGGTAAGCGTCATGCTTGGCGCAAATAAGCTCTTTTTCTTTCTTTCTAATACTTTACTTTAACTTTTTTTTTTTTTTACTTTGCTTTTCTTTTCTTTTTTTTAATTTGGTGTACAATAAAGTATATATAAATAAATAAATAAATAAATAAATAAATAAAACTAACTAAATGCCAATGTCATCATAATTCCGCCTTGAGAAAGAGATAGTGCTATTCATTCTGTATACCTCTGTCTCTCTCTCACACCGGAATTGTGATGGTTTTATGTTGATTAATAACAGTCCTTCATCATCAGTGACTTCCATCGTTATCATAAAGTGTTGCTTAAATATAAAATATTTTTTGATAGGAGTTAAAGGGTACGATGGGGTCTGCCGGAGTCGCGGGATTATTCGCAAGAGACACCGTGGCTCCGGAACACAAAGGGCAATGAAGGAACATGGATGGGTTTTAGTCAGTAGAAGTCTGACACTCCCTCCCGCTACACCCAGAGCGGGAGGAGTCATTGGATGATTTCCCATCCCTTAAAAAAAAGGGTACGATGGGGTTGGTTTATCTGTATAGACAAAAACCCCAAAAAAAGAAAAAAAATGGTTACAAGGCTTCTGACATTACGTCAAATGCATTGTAGGAAAATATAAGATGTTACAAATAACTTTTAAACAAAAAACCGCCTAAGAGCGAGTCAGACTCGCATACGAAGGGTTCTGTACCATAAGCCTTATTTTTATTATTTGTTGTTAAATCGGAAATAGTAAAACAAAACGTGTGAAAACTCTACTTATTACGGTTCTTAAGATACAGCCCGCTGACAGACAGACAGACGACGGACGGATAGTGAAGGCTTAATAATAGAGTTCCGTTGGTTACCCTTCGCGTACGGAACACTGAAAAACAAATGCAGTAATCCAATTTCCATACTTTCGTCGCCTAACGTCGTATTTTTAAATCTCACACCAGTCGCTTCACTTCGCACAATCGTCCCGATGCGGGCGAAAACGAATCCGAACTCGGCTCGAAATCCTCGGACGAAGTTTTGTACAAAATCCGTGTTTCAAATTCTGTAGAGCATTTGTGAAGTGGAATTAAATCGGTCTCCGGCAATACATCAAAGGGATTCGTGATTAGTCTCCGTTTGAATAATAGCGGAATCTACCAGATTTATTGGGTAAGGACAATGCCAAAAGTTGCGTTGTCGTATTATATTGTGGGATGCGGAAGTGTTTTGTTTGGTGATTGATATCTTTCTCGTCTTTTAAGGGTAGATTTCATCAATCTAAAACTGAACGCAATCAACATATGAACCACTTTTACGAGCTGTCAGTGTTATTATTTTCTATGGAATATTGACACTGATAGTGATAACTGTTGAACGCAGCTTGATCACGATCAATTTCATTCGTGAAATCCGCTCTTAGTGTTCCGTAACCGAAGGGTAACCAAGGGAACCTTATTACTAAGCGTCAGCTGTCCATCTGTCGGTCAGCGAGCTATATCTCATGAACCGTAGACAGTTATACAGTTGAAATTTTCACAGGATGATGCCGCTATAACAACAAATAAAAACTACGATGAAACGGCAACCTTCGTGCCACTCTTGGCCGGTGTTTATTGATAGCCCAGAAGTTGTCTATAGGACAATTCTGTAAAAACTCAGTGTGTCAACTAAGGTGAAGTGAGCAGTCAACCGCTAGCATCAGGAAGAATGACAGCTCATTCGCCTAAACATTCACGGTGAGATGTTTACATAATAAACAGGACTCTTTATAAAAACTAACGGTCCACCCCGGCTTCGCATGGGTATAAATTCTGAACAGAAAACTTCCTAGTTTGTCGTTCTCTCTGTTTACGCACAATTGATAAACGTTCACTCCATCGAAGTGATCACGGTGAGATGTCGACAGAATCGACCGACAGTTCACTTTGCTTTAAAGGCTAAATTATTTAATAGTTAAAAACTACCAATTCTACAACGTAATCAGTGATCACTGTATGAGTGTACTCATATTCATAAGTTATTATGTCGTCATCGTCATGCCGGAGCATGATATTTTAGTTGCGGTTAAAAACAGGTCAACAACATTGAGAGGCTTTGCAAAAATGCCGCGTATTTTCAGAGCGACATGCGGTAACATTTCACGGGTATTTGGATACGTTATGACGGTAAACATAGATACCTATATTTTTCTTTTATACTAACGTATCTAAAGGGTTATGACGTTTTTATTTATTTGAGATGACAGAGACAAAGTCTACGATAGATTAAGCTTACCCAGAAGTAGCCTGTTCACTCTAACTTGAACTGAAAAAATTAGGGTTATTAAGATTAGGTAACGTTATTTGGAAAAATTAAAAATGTTATGTAATATAATATTATTTTAAATTACTCTCTGCTCTAACAGTTAATAGGTACAATAGGCTACTACAATATTCTACCATCAATTGATTTCCAAATATATTTAGAGTCAGTCGTCAGTAAGATTATTGAAAAATAATGAACACGTTTTTTTTTTATTTTATGATTCCGTGCTTCGGAAGGCACGCATAAGCCAGTGGTCCCGGCCACCATCAAATAAACCATGTCAGTGGCCCTTAGAAACTCTGACACTAGGGTGTGGGGTCGTTAGACCTTACTGCCCACACTATACGAAGAAGAAAGTATGCATTTTGAGCAGTTAAAACTAAACAACACCAATTAAACTAAGAGACAACAACCTCAAATGGCAACATAAACATCGGACAAACAACAAAAACAATTTATCCTAATGAAAACGCGATGCGGAAGTTGTTAACCTGAGTTATAACTATTGACTTTTGGGACGTTTACGTGAGTTAGTTCTCATACCGCGTGTATCTGACATCGACGCACAAACGATTTCCATGGGTCCAGGGCATGATTCTGGACACCCTAGACTTAGAATTTTTCGTCGGCTTTTTTTTTTCATTTTCTTCAAGGGTTTTTTTACTTTAGACTGCTCATAATCGTTATTTTGACCTAACCCAAAGAGATTTTCAATAAAAAAATAATTAATTAACTACTTTCACGAAAAAAAAGCAATCTGAATAAAACCACAAATAGATATCAGCTCAGCTGAGCTGATACCTATTTGTGGTACTCTTGAAAAAAATGAGAAAAGAACCGACGAAAAATTCCAACACTGGGGTGTCCAGAATCATGCCCTGGACCCACGACAATCGTTTGTGTGTCGATTTCAGATACACGTGGTATACTTAGAGAAGTGCGATTCTGTAAACATGCCAAAGTGAAGGCTTGGGTGTGGTGATCACGAAGTAAGCTGTCGATCCAAGTAATCAAGATAGAATAACAGCTCACTTCGTGATTACTTCACCCAAGCCTTTGACATGTTTACAGAATCGATCGGCTGGACTAAGGACCCGTGCGAGATGAGAATATGGAGTTTAAATCATGTCAAATGCTAATGAAATTTCAAAATTTGACCAGTTTCCAGACTAAACTTAGGTTAGGAATCGGGGGTACACCTGTCTATCTGTTTTGTGAAAACGAAAAAAAAAATCATCCGCTCAGTATCTTGTTGTCTTGTTCTAGAACTCTGATTGGTCCATGTCACAGACTGTCATTGTCGCCTTCATCACCATAACCATCAGAAAAAAAACAGGTATTTGTGATACAATCGCTTCATCTCTTTCTACAAATTAGCCAATTTTGTAACAGTTAAGCTCAGTCCCGTTCTCTATTATATGTTCTCGATCGGGATGCGTTAATTCTCCGTGAGGGAGCGCTGTCTCGAATTCGAAATGGGATTTTATCGAAGAGATCGTTCTCGGGTTCCGTTTTCGAATCGGAAGTTGAGGTTTAGAATAGGTCTTTCATGACGATTGTGGGATTGTTTGATGAATTTATTAGGGTGACTTGCGGTTTGGATTTGAGATGGAATATAATGGGACCTTTGAGAAAATTTAGGATCATTTTCATGGATAGTATGTGGTTGGAAGAAATCGAGATCAAAAATAACTTCAAATTTGGTGATGTGGAAAAAAAGGAGTGAAAGAAGTAAACCTGTTAAAAGTACCCAATCCAACGCACTCAACATTATTTTTGCAGATAAATGCCTCATAAATTTTTGAGCGCATAACTCGACAAAATGTAGAGCACATCAAGCTAAAATTTATTTAATCAATTTTAAACTTTATCACTGATACATTAGGTTCAAGGTTGATTGGGAAAATTTGACAGTTTCGGGTAGCAACAGCTACCAACTTACAGCTGTTAGATTTTTCGTCATTTCAGGGTCTCATAGTGAAAAAAATCATAATTATGTGTACCACTTTTCCGGTTTAGCGTTTATTTTTTAAGACGTATATTTATAAAATAAATTGAGATTAAGATTGCAGAACCCATTGTACACAGAGATAAAATAACTACCGCTGATAGTAACAGCTATACAAACTTCTAGTCTATAACAATAAACAAAGGAACCCTTATCTATGAGACATGAATAAAATCTGGAAAAACTTTCTGTTTTGATACTTTTTCGGGCAAAGCCCTTCCTGTTTTCCAAACGATGATTAATGTCACTTTTTGGATATTAAACATAGCGTGGAAAGAGAGAAGGGAACAATATTCAGATTTTACATTTCAACATATTGGGTGAAGTCATCACGAATTGAGCTGTCTTGATTTCTTGGATTGACAGCTCACCTCATGATCACTTAAGCCTTTTCTACATATCTTCAGAATCGCTGGCAGTACATTTTCTCTCTAATCCTACTAATATCCTACTGATATTATAAATGCGAAAGTTTGTGAGTATGCATGGATGTTTGTTACTCTTTCACGCAAATACTACTGAACCGATTACGATGAAATTTGGTATATAGGTAGCTGAAGACCCAGAATAACACATAGGCTACTTTTTAACCCGGAGTTCCCGAGGGATCGGGATTTACACGGGAATAACGAGAATTTATAAGCGGACGAAGTCGCGGGCGGCCTCGAGTATACCTATAAAAATCTCGTGCCTCGTTTATGTTTTTTTTTTTTATGGAACTCCTCCAAAAAGGCTTGTTCGATTTTTTTTGTGTATATTGGGTAGGTCTGACAATAGGTTGTAGGCTATTTTTATAGCAAAACAACGTTTGCCTGGTCAGCTAGAATAATATAGTACATAATAGTGCAAAAATGTGGGTCAAAACACAGGTACACTCTCTGTTCCGTTACTCATATAGTCCAGTAGGATAATCCGACACAACCGAAGAGAGATGGGCCACAGGACCAATGACTACGAGCTTTCTGAGACACTGAGGAGTCACACCACCAAATTTATTCTTCGAGCTGCTACGGAGTCGGGCGGGAGGAAACGACCGGGTGTCACCACTGCGAGGATCGACCAGAGGACACGTTGGAGCACACTGTGCAGGTGTGCCCCGCTTGGGCGGAGCACCGCCGTGTCCTCGAAGCGGCGATCGGCGGCGACCTCTCGCGTCCGGCCCTGGTCCAAGGTCCACGCTACTCATTGTCACCATCATCATAAAATTGTTGATACACTGTTGACCAAGGTCATTTAATTCCTTTTGTGTGTGTTCCAAATTTCGTATCGTTAAATAATTACAGTTCCCTTCAACCTCTTGAAAACAAAAGCGATTCTTTAATTAAGAACGAAATAATACCCTCTAAAATTTCCTTAAAATCTTGATATTTATCTTGAAACTAATAACAGTCGTGTAGAGTAAGCAAGAAAGCAATTTTCGTTAAGATTTGATCTTGCCAACTAACGAAGCGATTTTCAAAGCCTGCCAAATTGAATTTAAATTACAACTAACTTCAAGTTCCTCGGGTTTTCCAATTTAGGAGTCACGCAAAAAGTATAATTAGTGAAATGTAGTAGGTTCCTGAGGAAGGGCTTTTAGTAAATGACGATGATTGGTCGTGTAAGTTATTCTTAGAATTTGTTCGATATTAGGCTCTAGACAGACGGACCGCATTTCAACTGCAATCCAACCGCAAATTGCAGTTCGGATGCAGTTTGAATGCAGTTGACACGACTGCAATAGAACTGCAAACCAAACGTACAGTCCGATTGCAGTTCAATAGCAGTCGGCGTGCACGGCGTGTCAACTGCATTCAAACTGCATCCGAACTGCACCATACCTGCCCGCACTACTTTAACAGTTCGGATGCAGTTCAATCGCAGTCGACGTGCAATCGTGTGAACTGCACACCGACTGCAATCGAACTGCACGGTTGGTTTACTGTTGTAATACGTATTTACGTATTAATAGACAGATATTTTAAGGGCAGCGAGCAGGGAACATTACTTGCAAAACAGACGATAAATTTTTTTGGCCATTCATTTGGATAATTTTTACTTCTTTCGTCTTTGCAAAATAGTTGAACAAACGTCATCTATAAAATTCTAAATTGAAAGTTGATAGCATTAGGAGTTCTTGAGATATCCAGCTGCAGGCGGCACGGTTGGCGCAGTGGTTGAGCGATCGACTGCTGCGTCGCGTGTCGTGGGTTCCATTCCCGCACGGAACAAATATTTGTATGGCCTACAGATAGTTGTTCCGGGTCTGGCTGATTTTGTATGTTTGTAAACGCACCCACGATACAGGAGAAATTCCTAGTGTGGGGCAAAGTTTAAAAAAAAAACTGTTACAGACGGACTTTGTATGTCTGTGAACGCACCCACGATACAGGAGATAATCCTAGAGTGGGGCAATGTTTAAAAAAAAGAGCTTAATCCCATACACTTCCATTTACTTTTTGTGCAAGACGTATTATATTTATTTCATTATTATTACTTTTCTATACTGCTCCGATCGACGTCAGACCATCAACGCCGGCTATCACTGAAAACCAGCGCTGTGTTCCAGCATTATGCTGAGGGATGGCCGTTTTGCGCAGATTTGACGCATATCTTCCCAATTTTTCATATTTATAATCGTAATTTTTTTGTATTTTTTCAAACGTCTTTTATAATGCGCACAGCAAAAGAGTGGAACTCTCTGCCTGCGTTTTTGTTTCCGAACGCTTATAACCTTAATCTCTTCAAAGTTATAGTGAACAGGCTCCTTCTGGGTAAACTCGCTCCATAGTCGACTTGGTCTCTGTCATTTCTGACCTCGACTAGAGTCAAGAGCAAACCCGTCACAAATTAAAAAATTACAAAGTCGTACCCATCTAAATTATCAGTGTTTGAGTGTTCAGTGTTTGTTATAGCTTACCATTTCAGTGTACCCACTCAAAAATAGGGTCGAACTTCCTCATACATCAGGCAAAATATCCGACTCACAACAATCTAAAAATGCAATATCACGGAACCCCTGTATCCAGTATAACTAAGCACTTACCACGTCACGGCCGGCCACCGAAGCGGTCAAAGCCAATTTTCTGCTCAATTTTGTTTGCGTCCAAATCACCGGGAACGCTAACGATGAAAAATATTGACTCTAATTATTTAGAAAGCCTTGACTTTCTGGTTTGGGATTTACTGATTTGGTTGTTTAATGTCAGGTACGTATTTTGAAGGGAAAAAGAGATTTAAATCTATACTAATAGTAGCTGTCCCGCGCAACTTCGTCTGCGTCACATTTCTTATTAATGCTCCGCTCCTATTGGTCGTAGCGTGATGTTAAAAACTATCCTATATTTTAAGTTGGATCAAATAACAGGTAGTTACGAAGTTTGATCAAAATCGGTTAAGTAGTTTAGGAGTCCATCGCGGACAAACAACGTGACACGTGATTTATATAATAAGAAGATTATAAAGCAGAAAAGACTGTTTGTTTGTTTTGTTGAACGCGCTAATCTCATGAACTCCTGGTCCGATTTGAAAAATTATTTCAGTCTTAGATATCCCATTTATTGAGGAAGGCTACAGGCTATATATAATCACGCTAAGACAATTAGGAGCAGAGCATTAAAGGAAAATGTGACGCAGATGAAGTTGCGCGGGGTAGCTAGTAAATGATAATTTGGTAGCCATGGTTCATGAATAAAAACGAACATAATTTATTTACCTTTATTATGTCGGATATAAGTCGTCTAGACCATACTTAGTGGATTACAAAAATGTACATTAGTAGAATTCAGTAATTATTCATTGTATAATAATTTAGTATTGTTCTTTTCTGTGCTGGCTCTCTTCCTAAGATGGGAAATCATCAAATGACTCCTCCCGCTCTGGGCGGGGCAGAAGGAAGTGTCAGACTCTTACTGACTAAAACCCAACCGTATTCTTCCCAATGCCCTTTGCGTACCAAGGCCTCAGAGACACTTTCAAACAAATTCCGCAACAAGCTTGCTTCCTTCCTAGTGACACAAAATAACACGTAATAAAAGATGGATACAGCATGAAAGGCATATTTTCTTATCGGAGAATGAGCCTATTTTACCCTATGAGAGTGGTCATTAGACCCGAAAGACTATTCTTGAGGTCTACCGTTCATGGCACAAATTGAGAGGTGAGCAAGCGTACGACATGGTGCTTGACGTATGTGAGCCCCCGAGAGCTACCACCCAATCTTTAAGACCATTCTCTGTCCAGCGGCTTGATATAAATTCATTAGGTAGGTAGGACTTTAGATTCCTGAAGGACGCTGCAAGCACAATTTCGCCAATCGAGGTAACTTAGGTCCTGTCAGCATACTTAGTGCGATTGCGGCGCTCATGTCTAGACAATGAACAAACTATTGAAGTTTCCTTAGCGTCACACTCCGAAGTATGTATTTTCGTTACGCATCCTTGTTTGGGTCACAATAAGTTATATGGTTACCAAATTTCAACAGAATCGAACTATGAGATTGTGAGAAAATCGGCTGTGACAGACAGACAACCGAGTGATCCTATAAGGTTCCGCTTTTTCTTTACAGAACCCTAAAAACTACAGTTTTGTAGAGAAACTGGAAAGCAGAGGTCTACCACATTTATTTGAGTAAATACAAAGAACAAACCAAAAACCTTGCGATTGGGCACAGCCAGGAAATCAAACTATAACAATGACCTATTTTTTCGAACGATAACTTACGAGTCAATGAAAAGAAAAATATTGACGAAGTGACCTTTGACTTGGTCGGATCTCTGAGATTTGATTGCGCAGCCCTAATTTGTGCTCGTCAGTCGAATAGGGCTTATGAATAGAAGTGTGAGTTCGGATTAATTCGAGGGCAGCCGAGATATAGGTTATAGCTGTAATGTCACTATTTTTACGGAAAATAGTGACATTTGTTTTACTGTCGGCTGTTCTTTCAAAGGATAACACAATGTTCTATCCTACTTATCTATACTAATATTATAAAGAGGTAAAATTTGTTTGTAAGTTTGTATGTAGGAGGTAATCTCAGGAACTACGGGTCCGATTTGAAAAATTCTTTCAGTGTTAGATAGCCCATTTATCGAGGAAGGTTATAGGCTATATATCATCACGCTAAGACAAATAGGAGCGGGGCATTAAAGGAAAATGTGACGCAAACGAAGTTGCGCGGGTCAGCTAGTCAATACTAATATTACAAAGCTGAAGAGTTTGTTTTGTTTGCTTGAACGCGCTAATCTCAGGTACTACTGGTCCGATTTGAAAAATTCTTTCAGTGTTCGATAGCCCATTTGTCGAGGAAGGCTATAGGCTATATATCATCACGCTAAGACAAATAGGAGCGGGGCATTAAAGGAAAATGTGACGCAAACGAAGTTGCGCGGGTCAGCTAGTCAATACTAATATTACAAAGCTGAAGAGTTTGTTTTGTTTGCTTGAACGCGCTAATCTCAGGTACTACTGGTCCGATTTGAAAAATTCTTTCAGTGTTCGATAGCCCATTTGTCGAGGAAGGCTATAGGCTATATATCATCACGCTAAGACTAATAAGAGCGGAACACTAATGAAAAATGTGACGCAGACTACGTTGCACTGGTCAGCTGGTAACGGAATAAACGCAATACCTCTTAAGGCGAGGTTGCAGTACTGTGTGTTTTGACGAACAACAGCGACTGTCCGGAGAGCGAAAAAATGACTAAATTTTGATTGTTTTTTCTTCTTGGCGAAAACTGATAAAGAAATTATGCAATATGGTTTCAACATTTACTTCAAAATAAAAAGCTCTATCTATTGATATAACTTTTATATTATATATTCCTGGTGAAATCTCTTAGCAGTACACGTTTAAAATTGTAATTTAGTGTCATGTTTGATTAAAAAAAGTATCGAGCCAATCATTCTAAATCGCGTTTCTATTTTTACGATTTACTTGAGGGTATGTTCAATTTTTATGTAATGGTTTTTATTTATAAAAAAAATCATAATTAATAAGATTTTCAGACGTTCCAAAATCTTAAAAAGTACTGCAACCCCGCCTTAATAATGGGACCATCCCGGAAATCACGAAAAGATCAGTTGTTAACTACATTTTGTCTAGTAATGCGCGTTTAAATGGGGCACTCGATTTTTTTGGTAATTTCAGTGTTAGTCCAAAGTGGAAGTTGTTCATAATGATGAGTGCAACGACCCCTTGATAGGTATTGGGTTTATTCGATTACACGTTGTAGAAAAAAACTTGCATCCGGCTAGATTGGAAGACAACTTCAACATAATTCTTGTGTTCCTGAACGCTTACAACCCTAATATTTTCAAAGTTAGAGTGAACTAGGCTTCTTTTGGGTAAGCACGCTCCATCGTAGACTTTTTTTTCTGTCATCTCTGACCTAGATTTCACTAGAGTCAAGAGCAAACCTATTTCAAAAAATATATTAGGAAATTACTAGGCAGAATGATTGAGAAAAAGATCTAACGATCAATAAATAATTTTAACATAAGGAAGTGAAGTTATAAGTTTTCATATTATTTTCATATAAAAATTAGAAATAAGCTTTTAAGCGATAGCTTAGGTAAACGACAGCTTTAGGCTGCGTTTTTACCAGAGATGTGCGAGGTTCCATAGCGAGGGATGTGTTTGTTAAGAATCTAAAGCAGGGAAGGAAAACCTATGGCACGCGTGCCAGTGGTGGCACGCAGACAAATTCTTGTTTTATCTGAAAGGATGTATATTATATTCTGGATTGGTCCCATTGAAATATTATCAAAATCGGTTAGGAAGTTTGGATTTTGGTTGATGATGGTTTTTTTGTGGTGTGCCACTAAAAATTGAAAAATATAAAACGTTTAAAAAAATAATAAAACCGACTTCCAAATAATATAAAAAAGACTAAAAAGTAAAAAATAACTTTAATTTTGGAAATCGGTGTTTTTGATAGTTTCTTCGTATTTTGTCACTGACTTCCGACTCGTAAAAGGTTTTTATTTACATTAGAAATGGCACGGTTACTAATAAAGTTTCGCCATCCCTGACCTATACAATCGCTTGCGCTGTGCGAGGCTAAGTAAATGAAGCGATGCTATTGGTTCTTAAGAAACACTTCCCTCGCTTCGCTCTGATGGATACGCAGCCTAAGGGGCGAACACAGTCTTCATCATCATCAGCCTATACCAATCCACTGCTGGATACAGGCCTCTCCTGTTCCATCCCATTTGGCTCGATCTCCGGCAACTGTCATCCAGCTGCTACCAGCTACTGCAAAGATCGATGCTCTACCTACCAAACATTGCCTAGAACAGAGTACATACGTCTTAAACGAAAAAAAAAAACTAAAGGGTCGATTTAAAACTGGAAATGTCTCTCGTACCTTTTTTATAGTACCTTTCTAATAACTCTCTGACAACCTGCATAATTCAGTCCTCGTTATGAGCCTAAAGTCTAAATTAAAGTACAAAATATTAATATTCAGTAAGTAACACAGCCACGCTGTTTTTCAAGACTACTAAAAGTGTCAAGAAAATGGTTTATAACTCATTTCAGTGTTGAACCAAAACTAAAGATGTCCGTTGTTATAAAAACTTTGTCCTTTAAAAAGTCGAATAAAAACTGGGAACTCGGGGCATCTGCGGCATTTTTATTAAAAATCCGCGTTTAGAAAGGACTATGGGACGATATATCTTTCGACTTTTTTCAAGGGAACCCTTCAAGTGTTAGAATAATGTGAGGAGGGATTTAATGAAAGCTGTAACCGCAGGGGAACTGCAAAATGGGATGAAAAGAAACTTGGGTTGAGACCGGAGCGCGAAATAGGGTTTGAATTAGACACCGCCAGACATCGTGGGATGTGGTGTTTATGTGTCACAAACAAATGATGAAAACGGAAAGGACATGGTAAAAAGTGGCCTATGAATCAACACATGCGAAACCTTTACCATTATTCCTAGTTTTTTTTTTTATTACATTTTAATGATTAGAATAGAACGGACACTTTTTAATTCCGAAACCATTTTAAAAAGTAACTCACTTGGGTTTTACCATTATTTTAAAATGAAACAGCACTCTCAGCGCTGTAAGATTTTTAGTTACCTACAAAAATAATAAATCGATTAAAGCGCTGTAGGACACGGACACTATTGACACTGACAGTCGATGAAATGACAGTTGACACTTTGATGTAATGTATTTATGAACCAGGGAATCGGCCGTCGACCTAACTTACCACTCTTTCGTATGTTAGAAGAACATAGTAACACTACTCTATACCATTATTTGGTGAGATAAAAAGTCTGGCAGCTCTGAGATCTTAGTCTATTTGGTATGTTTCTATTGTTTGGTATGTTTTATAACCTCAAAATCCGAAATCATTTTGGATATTTTACAATTCTGAAAAGAGTCCGTGATTTTAATTTAGTTTCAGTCGAACATATGTTATTTAAAACACAGACAGTAAATTCACGTCTCTGTTGGTTCTGATGCGAATGATGTATGGGCGCTGAGCAATGTCCTTTGGTCAAATCCCTGAGGTAGATGATCACTAAACGGTTGATTTTAAATCAATACCCCTGTGGGATGCTGTATCTAAAGAAAGTAAGTGATTAATCATCAACCGTTTTCATCATTTCGTGCAGCATATACAAGTACCAGAATTCAACAAAAAACGGTCAAGAGCGAGTCGGACTCGCACACCGAGGGTTCAGTATCATTATGTAAGACATGAAACTTTTTAATTTTCATCGGCGAGGCGCTTATTTGTCAGAAAATTTTAACATAAACTTCTATCACATACAAATAATTTTAAATTTTTCTCTATGCAAATCTATGCAAACTTCGGAGATAAGGGGGGGTGGGAACGGGCCAAATTTTTGCATTTTACAAAAGTCGAAAACCGGTCTATAAAAAAATGTAAAATAAGAAAAAAATGTTAGAGAAGATTCACATAGCGTTCGTTCATAGCGTTCCACATGTCCTAGAACTAAAATCTACTGTGAGGGGTTCTTTAAAATTTGAAATGGGGTTAATTTCGAATTTTAAAGAACCCCTTACAGTCGATTTTGCAAAAATTCTTTCTTTTTTGCAAAATAGTTGAACAAAGGTCATCTAAAATGATTCCAAATGTTTGAAATATATATCAATGTGTTTAGCTTGAAATATCCAGCTGTGACAGACGGAGAGACTCAGAGCGGGTTCCACCAATAAAACTGATCGCGATCAGTACATCTAAACTGCGATCAAGAGCTGTCAGTGTCTATTCTATTCTATTTTTTATTAATGGCAAGTAGAGCCGATGTCGACTATTCTGCCAATGTCAAAAGTAAATTGGAAAAGCAAGTGTGCAAGTTATTGTGAACTGGTCAGCAATATGATAAAAATCTTTGATTGATACAGTTGAACTTGGAACAAGCCAGAGGCTTGAACTTGTTAAAAAGAAATATGAGGTCGTGCTTTTTATGCCACACGCTCCTCACATTCCACAGTAGGAATACTTGGCGAGACGCCATTTCTGAAGTTGGAAAGAATTTGAATAAGTTGATCGGCAACGTTGAGCTGTCAGTGTCAATAAACCACAGAAAATTAATGACACTGACAGTTAAGTACGCAAACGTGGTTCACATGCTGATAGCGTTCAGTTTCATTGATGAAATCCGTCCTTCGTCACACCATAAGGGTTCCTTTTAACCATTTTGGTACGGAACTCTAAAAACAGCAGCTCAGTACGTTTTTTCCAGTTATGCGCACCAAAAATTTATGGGGCAATCGATATTTTTCTCGATATTAGTGTTGGTCCCATAGTTAAAGTTGTTGAGAATGATGAGTAGAATGACTCTTTTAAGAGGGGGAATAAAATGGCTATTTTACCCAGCCCTCAAATAAAGAAAAGCTGCTTTATCAAGATACCCTTTTGTTAGCATGCACTTAACTTTTGATTACGGCTCAACTTAATAAAGAACTCATAAAATAAACTGCTGGTAAATTAAAATAAAATAACCTTTTACGAAAGACTTCCATTACAGCCTTTTATTATGCTTCTGAGAATAATAACTTCATATTAAGAGGGCGTAAAAGTTGTTAGCTAATTTTAAAAGTATTCGTACTCGTAAAAACTAAGTTAAGGGGTACCTACCCACTCACTGCAATGCCGTACCTACCTCTAAATAATTCGGCCGCATTTGGTTGGCCGTAACAATATTTTATTTAATAATAAGTTTATTTAAGGGTCTTTATAATGGATTAAGTGTTTAAAGTACTCTAAACTTCAGGAGTTGAGAATTCGGAAAATTAAAAGTATTTTTTATTATTTATTGATTAGGCCTTTTTTTATTGGGATTGATATAGTTGTGAAACAAGCCACTATGTGACCTGATTATGGTTAGCAATGATGAGGTGAGCGGAGCATGAGGAAGAGCAGAACCACTCAATACAAGCATTACTACATGCTTCCTGGGTAGTTCTAGCTACTGTATAATTTTGTAAAAGGATTGTAAAAGGAAAGGATACGTTAAAGAAATAAACTATTTTATTTTCATTTAATTATTTTTACGAGGTCGAGGTTGGAGAAGGTTTATCTAGAAGTAACCTATCTACCTTTTCACTCTCTCATCATTTTTCGTGTTAATTGTTATCTCCTTAGACTTTGAGCCCAGTAAGTGGCTATGTTAATTGCAGCGTCGGTGGTATTCTTTAGATCCCGCAAAGTACAGGTGTTTGGGTACTTGGGGTTGCCCAACGTTTGGCTCATGTTCTGGGGGCTACTCTCTAAGCCCGAAGTCCGTAGTTTCGGGCTTAGTTGCAGGCGTATTCTACTCCGTATACCTAACCACTGAGAATCAATGACAACACAATTTGACAGTTAGGTACTGTAAAATCGTGTTGTCTTTCAATCTTAATTCGGGTTCGGGACCAATCATAAGTCCGTAGGTGATACGAGGTAGAATACGCCCGCAACTAAGCCCGAAACTACGGACTTCGGGCTTAGAGAGTTGCCCCCCTGAACAGGAGCACCGCACTCACATTGAGTATGCGACGGGTCTATGAAACCCCATTTCATTAGGTTGTGCCTATTCTCTCTTTACTAAAAGACCCGAATTGTAACTACCAGGAAGCACTATATCCAGTAAAGAATTCTACTCTTATATGCGTACATAATGAATATATTCCCAAAACGTTTTGTTCGTGTGGATAGGAATTTCTAACTTTGTATTATTAGTAAAGATATATTTTTAGATCCTATAGAGACACGCTACAGAAAAGAAACCTTGGAAAAACCTCTCTACGGGAATACTTCAACTTAAAGAAAACTTCTGCGTCTTTGCAGTATCACCCGACATAGTTATTTATCAATATCAGCCACACAGACCATCCTAAAGATTAATGGAGCCAGTCAATAACATTACACGTATATTTCACCTTTATCACGCCATCTTCAAAAGAAACCGTCTATTTTGTTACTGTGGGACTGTTTTTCTTTCATGGTTAGGCCAGAAATGTGGGAGAATTTAGCTATGACAGTGAAGAAGCATGTTTACGAATAAAATATCATGTGTAGGTTTCCCTGCTGAAAAAAAATATGATGAGCTATTATTGTTGTAAGTGAAAACACCCCACTTATAAAAAGTGGTGGTTTTGTCAGTTACAGCACTGGGTCTAAAAAGGGCACTTTCATCATAATTTCAGCCGGATGACCTCCGACTGCTGGACAAAGGCCTTCCCTAAGCGTCGCCATAACGACCGGTCCTGTGCGTCTCGCATCCATCGGCTATCTGCGACCTTCACCAGGTCATTGGTCCACCTTGTGGGAGGCCTTCCAAATTTGTGTCTTCCGGTACGGTAAGGCCACATTACTACTTTTATGTTTTTCTTTTTTTGGTATGCGTAATACTGGCCGCAAATAAACTCTTTTTCTTTCTTCTAAAGTGGCCTAAATTATAATTAATCATATTTGAATTGTAATATTAATCACACGACAATCTGTCAAATTTTATTTTCATCTTTATCGCTAACGCATTAGGTTCAAGGTTGATTGGGAAGATTTGTCAGTGAATGGTAGCGTAATGTGCTTTCTGATTCTGCTAAAGTGGCTCTGTGAGGTCATGTGTAGTACTGGTAGGGGTCGTTTGCCACAGCAGTTGGAGTATTTTTAGCAGTTGCTGGATAATTTGCAGTAAGCAATAACTACATGTCTGCCAAAAGTGGTGATTCTGTCAGTTAACTATTTGATAGGATACATTGGTGATGCCCATGAAAAACGCGCACTTAAGTAATATTGAATCGCCTTCAACTTTTTAATTACTTAGAAAACATGCCTTATCGATTTCGTATTACTTTTACGGATTCGACATAAAACAATGAACTATTTTCTTCATTCGGTGTTCATCATCTGCCTAGACTTTTCCCAACTATATTGGGGTTGGCTTCCAATCAAACCGGATTCAGCTGAATACCAGTATTTTACGTGTAGCGGCTGCCTACCAGACCTCCACACCACAACCCATTAACTGGGTAACACGGTACGTACTCCTTGGCAAGACTGGTCAGATTTTCTGACTATCCATAACGACTGCCAAAGATCTCCAAATGACAGCCGGGACCAACAGCTTAACGTGCATTCCGAGGCACGGAAGAAACTCGGTACGTTAAGATGGTCATCCATCCACAGACCAACCTCGGCAAGCGTTGCTTAACCTTGAACCTTGAAATCGATCTGTGCGGCTGTTATTATTTAGCCACGAGCGCGGTTCTTAATTCGGTGTTACAAAATGAAATAGTTAATGTGGGGAATTAGGTCACGTTACCTACTATAAAACGTGGATACGTAACGAGGTATGTAGGTAAGAATAGACAAAGCCTTGCGTCGTCTTACTACGTACAATTTATCCCTAATTTAATGCGAACCCGCCATAAAATGACCCTTTAACCAAAAACCTATACTTATTCCGAGGTACCTACGTGAGGTAATTCCTTAATTGGGCCCGTAAGTTGGGTCATTCTACGGTCTGCCGGGTTATTCCGTACAAACTATTCCTTTAACCCGCGTCGTCGTAACAAAATATCTTTCATTTTATGTTTGAAGAAGTTAGAAGAGTCTTGAGACATGTTCTTTTGATGCTTGTATAATTTTTAGGGTTCCGTACCCAAAGGGCAACCAGCGGAACCTTTTTACTGAGCCTCCGCTGTCCGACAGTCCATTCGTCCGCTCGTCTGTCAGCGAGCTGTATCTTAACAACCTTAACAAGTAGAAAACTTGAAAATTGCCTTATGTTCTTCCTTTTTTTTTTGTCTTTGTTCATGTTACACTAACAAAGTTTGTAAGCATATTATGACTAACACTATGTGTACTGTAACTTGTAATAAGTGTTAAATTCTAACAATAAATAATTAAAAATTAAATTAAAAATTAAGGTTATAAAACCGAAAAAATACACGTTTCCTGCATGGGAGCCCCCATGCAGGAAACGTGTAATTTTCCGGTTTATGGTGGTGTGAAAATCTGACACCGGCGAATGAACCAGACAGGTGTGAGTCCGACTCGCACTGAACTGAACATTTAGAAGCGATTTAACTTTTAAGGCGAGGTTGCAGTACTGTGTGTTTTGAGGAACAACAGCGACTGTCCGGCGAGCGAAATAACGCCTAAATTTTGATTGTTTTTTCTTCTTGGCGAAAACTGATATAGAAATTATACAATATGGTTTCAACATTTACTTCAAAATAAAAAGCTCTATCTATTGATATAACTTTTATATATATTCGTGGTGAAATCTCTTAGCAGTACACGTTTAAAATTGTATCGAGCCAATCATTCTAAATTGCGTTTCTATCTTTACGATTTACTTGAGGATATGTTCAATTTTTATGGAATGGTTTTTATTTGTTAAAAAACTCATAATTAATTAGATTTTCAGACGTTCAAAAATCTTAAAAAGTACTGCAACCCCGCCTTAATAATGAAATGGTACTTATTTTTGTAAAGAGGTTATATATTATAACCCCTTTACACGTCAATCTTTTTTAGTCATTTTAAAATAGATGAGGCCGGTTAAAAGGTATATTAAGGAAACCATTTTCGTATTAATCAGGTCTCGGGCCCGGATATTAGTTGCTGATATCCTCAAAATAAAAGGGAAGCTGACTCTTAACATTAGGATAAGACTATGCGGGTGTAATAATAAGAAAATCAAATTCCAACCTAAACTGTAGTTTTGCAATTTGTACAAATTTTTGTATGAAATGCCGTACGTCGTTAACGCTTTCTAACCGATCAGAGAATTAATTTTATTATGAACGTTTCCAACTATGTACTTGACCATACGAGTAATGAATACTAAAGCAATTTCTTTCAACTACCCTCGATTAAAAACGGGCAGACTACTTCAAGTGGCTATCTCAAGTCGACCTGAATATTTCAGAAACGGCTGAAAAGAGGCCTAAGCGCTTTCAGGTCCCCATACATTTTTAAACAGTTCTACTCCGATAAGATTTAGTTAGGAACTTCGAAAGTTTATGTTCGTAATTCGAATTTTCAAATTCAACGGTTATTGTCGTTTACTTTATGTTAGGGTTCGCACTGGGAATTTAATAACTAGACTTTAGAGTAGTTTTTGGATCAGTGTTTGGGAGAATCACGGGAAAATATTAATGTTGCTTTTAGAACTGTTTTCCAAATGCGATAGATAGGTAGGTATAGGTACAGGTATAGGTATAGGTATAGGTACCAAATAATATCGGTCTATTTTAGCAGCGATACTTTGTAATCATTTTGCTGAAAATATATACCTCAAAATGTGTTGTTACTGTTATAAAAGAAAACATTTTTCACATGCTTATTTCCAATACAAACTACATTATTCTTCCACGTTTTCCTCTTTTGTGAATCTCTGAAAGAACATTAATCAAATCTCATTATTTAAGAACGTACAATTTTTTTCAACATCATGGTTCAACCAAAAATTATTTTAGTTCCATAATATATTATGTACCTCTACATAACCACGTACAAATACATAATAATGTATTCATAATAAAGCCATCTCATTTAACTAAACGCAATAGCCGATATTATCATAATACTTTGATCCCAGTTTATCTTGGTCGCGTTTATAATGTATATAAAGGAATTTTTGGTGATAAATATTACTTGTATTAAGTAGCTTAATGTAGAATGGTAGTAAAAACTTGTGTGGTAGTACATATAGACGAACTCAATACTACAAGACATTCTTTGCCAGTCAACCATTGGGTTAAAAATACTAAAATTTGGTAGTCAGCAAAAGAAAAAATTATTTAATATCGAAATTAATTTCGTCAAGAATGCCTTAGATATATGCTATATATACTTAAAAATCTAATAAAAATGAGGAGAGAATCATCCACAACATAATAAAAATTAAGTCTTCAAAATAAATTTTTATTTTAATTTGGTTGGGTTTAGATAAACCTAAACTCAATTTGGAATATTATGTTTTTGTCATCTGAAAAAAACATCAAGAAATCTTGAAGGAAATGTAAAAAAAAAAAGTTTTTAGTCCGTTCAATAAAATCGATTGGAGTTCAGTAAAATTATTTTAATACATTGACATACTAATACACAACAATCGTTGAGAAGAGTATTGTTAGGCTGTTTGTAAAAAAAAAAGTGTCTTTAGGATACTATTTTTAAACAAAAACCTTAACTTATAATATTTTTGATGCAAGCAGCATTAAGAAATAATGCTTTATAAAAGTAGGTCAATTAAGTCGATCTCCTTCTGTACGAATATAATATACATGAATAAAAGTATAACCTGCCTTAAAAAAAAAGTTTACGTAACTTCAAAACTTACCTCAACTTTTGAAAACTTTTTTCAAATAACAAACACGTAAATACAATTCACTTTCAACTTAATACCACGAACAACATACAAGGTCTATATGTAATAATCGAAGTTGTTTTTAGAATTATATGTTACTTAACATACAAGTCGGCGCAACGTGCGAACCGAACCACGGCAAACGCTAAACTGAAGTCGCGTTCCTGAAGACCGATTTAGCTTGAGCTCTGAAAATACTCCATGCATCTCTGCATTGCCCTCTGACGTTAGTTCCGAAGGGGGTGGAGGAGTTCTTGGAAATTGGAAAAGCCCTTTGTGGGTTACGGTAATTGAATTTCAATTTACGATAGTATGTAAACAATAGATGGAATTATGTCTTGGGCCCACATTATGTACGCATGAATTTATAAACATAAATGTTGTTTTCAATTAATCTCTGCAAATACCTACCTGTTCGTAATTTAAAACTACCTGAATCTATTTTATTTTAGTCATAGAATAATAACGCATAGGAACCTAGTACGAGTGCAAAAAGTGAGGCAACTAAAACTTAGCCTAATCCGTCAATCCGTCAAAGTTAGCCGTCAGTACTCGTCACGTTCCGTCAAACACAGCTCGCGAGTAAATAATTGAAAATGACAGTTTGTTGCGTGAAAGGATGTTATAGCACATCAGGAAAACAAAAAAAAATGTGATAAAATAACATTTCACAAATAATTACTCACATTGTATGCACTATTTTTACGTAAATCGATAAATAAAACAAAATTCTAATAACTTAACTTGTCATAACACAGTGTTGCTATTTATGAGGAAAAAAATACCCACATTGCGTTCATTCATGTTTTTCATTTTTGTAATTTTAAAATACAATACTTACTGTTAATTCATATCAAACCCGATGTTTTAACATTGATTATAATTACAACCCATCAAGCATTCTAAACGCATTGAACAATATCTCATTTTTTATGCGATTTATTTCCTTTTATTTTGAAATAAATTGAATTAAACCTTCCGAAAAAATATGTCATATTACATGAAAAATCATGTTTACCTTTTCCAGTTCCCAACAACATAAAATACTTGCCTTGATAGCAAAATAGTAATGCGTCTTCCCATATTTTGTGGGTAACGGCTTAGTAATGGTATCACTGAAAGCTATATCTGTGTGCGTTAGAGGAACGTAGACACATTCGGCTCACGCACACAAAGTAAATGAAGTGGACACACGATTTTGCTCGGGTTTTGTTCTAGACGCGGCTTCTATGCGTTATTATTCTATGATTTTAGTAAAAATTATGGAAAACATAATCGAGTTGTTGATTAGTCGTAAAATCACTTCTTACCAATTAAAAATTCAAATTGCTAAGATTTTTTTTCATCTATCTCGTGGTCTGAGTGAATGACAGACAGACAACGCACAGCCGAAACTACTGGTCGTAGAATACTGATATTTGTCGTGTCAGTTCCTTAGGGAGCACTAAGAGAGGATTTCTCGAAATTCCTACGGGAACGGGAAAACACGGGATATGCGCGAACGAAGTCGCGGGCAAAGGCTAATCAACATTTATAAAACTCTCCAGTTACTGAGTGACTGTGTGAGTCACTGACAAACAACGCACAGCGGAAAATACTGGTCGTGGGAAGCTAAAATTTGGCATGTAACTTCTCTATACTCTGTAGGAGAGCAATAAGAGAGGATTTCACGAAATTCCTACGAGAACGGAAAGAAACGAGATATGCGCGTACGAAGTCGCGGGCAAAAACTAGTCTGTATTTAAGTGGTGCTGGTTGGCTCTATAACCCAGTAACTGGGAAACGTGGTAAACCATGGCGAGAATTATGTGAGATTATTAGGCTTCAGACTGAGATAACCATTCCTTAACGACTGGCTCTGCTGGTATATTCTAGTGACATATCACCATGTACACTCCAAACGGAAATGTTTACAGAATCGCACTGCAGATCTAGCTGCTTAGCGCGCTTTCTAAAGTACGTTTTGAGTGATCACCCATCCACAGACTGATCTCAGCAGGCGTACTTTTACCTTGAAGAGTGGTTGCTCTTCGTGCTGTTCTTATTTAGAAACAGCTCAAATTAACAGAAATGTTAACAATTCATTTTTTCGTACATAGAGTCTTTTTTTTATACAAAACGGGGAAACTCTTGGCCCAAATCTCACCTGATGGAAAGTGATGATTAGGCCGAAGATGGAAGCGAGTTTCACCCGGAATCCTCTTACACAGAGGAGTTCCTCTGTGTAAGAGGATTCCGGGTGAAACTCGCTCGAGGTATGATAGCCAGTTGGCTATCATACCTCTAACTGCCGGAACACAACAATGCTGTTAACATAGTTGTTATGGCGACAGACTTAGACATGATGTAGCTTGCCAGGCGGACTTAAAACAAGTCCTACCACCAACCAAACCGGGAAAAAAATTTGCCTCCGCTGGGAATCGAACCCGGGACCTCTGGGTCTGAATCAGGTGGTACAACCACTAGACCACGGAGGCGGTTAGTGTCACCTGTTTAGCACCACCCGTGGACCACGTGTAGGGATTCGCTGAAGGGTATTCTCCTACGGACGCGGGTGACTCGGCCCCCAAAAAAGTCTCAAAAAAACTTTCGAAATATTTTTCCTTGATCCTCGGATTTTCAGATATTAATTATAGTATTTTATATTTAACCTACATTGTTTCATGTTTTTATACCCAAGCCTACCAGCGATGAAAAATTTACGGAATTTCATCATGAAAATGAGAATTCATTTGAAGCCAATATTTTGTTCCCAGGAAGGGTTTCGATTAATTATGTAGACTTTTCCGCGTTCGGAGGTGTGCAGCTTTTTCGTGCTTATGTGTAAACTGCAAGATTAATATTGGCCATCTGATGGAACATGGGCTATTTAAGATTCAAATATAAGGTGCAATGCACACAAAGGCCGCAAAAAGCGGCCCGTGTAAAATTTAAAAGAGCTTGGACCTTAACTGATTCCCTGCATTTGTATGTTTCCTAAATGGCTAATTATGTGGATCAGTATTTTGTACCTGTCCTTTTCATTCTGTGTGCGTCACGACTTATATTTAAATTTTATAAAAGTTACGTTTCCCATCAATTTATTTAAATTAACTGTACGAACTGCTACCCTGCGAAGACTTTAGTTCAATTTTCTGATTAGGAGCACAATGAACTACGTTTACCATCATCTGCCTAGCCTTTTCCCTACTATATTGGGGTCGGCTTCTAGTCAAACTGGATTCAGCTGAATACCAGTATTTTATGTAGAGCGGCTGCCTACCAGACCTCCTCAACCCATTAACTGGGTAACACGGTACTCATTGGCAAGACTGGTGTCTGATTTTCTGGCTTCTGACAATCCGTAGCGACTGTCAAAGATCTCCAAACGACAGCCGGGACCAACAGCTTAACGTGCTTTCCCAGGCACGGAGAAAACTCGGTATGTTAAGATGGTCACCCATCCACAGACCAACCTCGGCAAGCGTTGCTTAACCTAAAAGATCGGCCTGTGTGGCTGTTATTACTTTTTCGTTTACCATTATACATATAATATTAGCCTGCGATGTTCGTCCTGCTGAGACATAGACCTTCTCTCTATAAAGGGCGGGCCATCATCCGTAGGTTAAAGCCACGTTCACAATAGTTCACATATCTTTGAAAGTTTGTATCTAGAACATGTCGGCTTTTAACCCAAGTAATTTCAGTCGTCTTAAACCCTCAATTGTAAGGGTTGGAAACCATAATAAGTGAACGATTCTAATGCGATTAGAATCTCTTTGCTAAAAAGAACTCTTTAAGAATCAAATGGTACCCTTTTTCCATTCAATATGAGATCAATCGACTCAAACCGGCCATGAAATAGTTTAACTTGAGCTTGAGCCCAGGAAGGTTTCAAGTCGAATTAATTGAAAATGTCTTTTAATGGAATGAAAATGTTTTCTGAACGGGTGTACAAACACTATAAATCTCAGAATAGATATAACAAAGCGCGATGCATATTTCCCTTTCCGTGTTCAACTGGCGACATCGGTCTCGCGACATCCACACGCTTTTGTTTTACTACGGCATCCTACGAATCCGTGTTCAATTCGCGTCAACTGAGCACGCCTTTGTGATCAAGCAACGTTAAAAGAAGTTTTACAAAATAGTGTGCAATTAATTGAATTGAACACAACCTAACCTCAAAAAGTTTTATACCTACTAGCATTTGTCCACGGATTTGTATGCGCATTTTCTCGTTCCCGTATAAGCTCTAATTAGCCTTCCTTATGAATGTGTCTATCATATACAAAAATATTTTTTCAAATCCGACTGGTTCCAAGAAACTCTTCAGTTTTAACCGACTTCCCAGAAAGGAGGAGGTTCTACATTCGGTTGTGTTTTTTTCTTTTTTTATGTTTGTTACCTCATAACTCCGCAATTTATGAACCGATTTGAAAAATTCTTGTTTTATCTGAAAGGAAATACTTCTCGATTGGTCCCATTAAAATTTTATCAAAATCGGTTAGGAAGTTTGGATCTTGAATCGAAATAGCTGGAATTCGTTTACTAGGATGATGGTTTCTCATCCAAAGTAAACGAAATTGCGTATTTTGCTTTCCTGCTTTGCAGTGGTGTTGTTAGGTGTTAAAACTTTTCTAAATTCAAGTTATTTTTTACTTTGTAGTGTTTTTTTTTATTTGGAAGTCGGTTTTTTTTTGTAGGTATTATGTTAGAATAGATTCTTAGTAGAAATATATATTTTCTTAAATTGGGGAAGCCTTTGTACATGTAGATCTGGAAATGGAAATTATATGCAAATCTGTTTGTATGTATAGATCAATAGATGGATGCTAAACCCATATCAAGTCCATTATATTTCTACAGCTACTATAATGCAGGTAGCAGCATAATAGGATGTGTTGTTAGTAGCGGCCGTCAACGTTTTACCCTGCGACAGCCAATTTCCTCCCTATCGCCTTTTGCAACATGCAAATAAAAGTTTTGTTGAACACGTGAGCTGAGAAAGGTAAAAATGGAAGCGAGTTGAAATGATAGAGGGTAAAGGTCTTCATAATATATAGTGAAGACCTTTACCCTTTTATAAGGGTTAAGATACGACCAACAGGAGTGGAGCATTAATGAAAAATGTGACGCAGACGAATTAGCGCGGGTTAGTTAGATTTATAACATAAAAATGAATCGCTGATTTGTTGCTAAGCGCAAATCTCGAAAACAGCTGAACTGATTTCGCTTATTCTTTTTTTGTTGTGTTTGTTATATCAGGAGAAGGTTTCTATCTAAAAAAAATATAAGAAAGTTGCCAGTTGACGGGAGCGAAGCCGCGGGGGACAGCTTGTAATACTATAAAGCTGAAGAGTTTGTTTGTTTGAACGTGCTAATCTCAGAAACTGTTGGTCGGATATATCATTACGCTAAGACAAAAAGGAGCGGAGCATTAATGGAAAATGTGACGCAGACAAAGTTGCGCGGGTCAGCTAGTTACCCAATCACGATTGAGAATCGTATACGAAGAAGTGTGTTAGTTTAATCAAAATAAAAAGAAAGTTGTACACCTAGCGCCACCTTGTGTTAAGTATGTAAATCAAATGGGGTAGTTTTGTTTTGTTTATTCAATAAATATATTTACTCAGTTCTTTCTTAATAAGATACGTGGTTTCATTAACCTTCGTCACCTTCGTCATTATATATAAGGATGTGAGAAATACTTTCACTTTGCCTGTTAGTGTAACTTATTCAATTCTAGATTTAAGTATTACTTTAACACATTTGCAGCTATGTCGGCTGTGGTTTAGCTGCGGTGTGTGGTTTTTTAATAAAATAATTTCCATCAAAAGCTGCTGAGCTTTTGATGGAAATGATTTTATTTTGTACTAGCACTTCGCCCGCGACTTCGTGCGCGCGGATTTATATATAACGCGTATTGCAATTTTCGTAAGGATCTCTATCTTTTTTTAAATAAACAACAGCCTATGTTACTATCTGATAATAAAGCCATCTATTGGTGTGAAAGTGTTTGAAATCGGTTCAGTGCTGATACATACAAAAATCTCACCTCTTTATAATCTTTATAATTATACTAGCTGACCCGCGCAACTTCGTCTGCGTCACATTTTCCGCTCCTAAATAATATTGCAACAAAAAATTGAGATTTAAACTATCCTATCTCTCAAGTTGGATCGAACTGCACATGGTGTGCGAATTTTATTATAATCGGTTAAGTGGTTTAGGAGTCCATTGAGGACAAACATTGTGACACGAGATTTATATATATTAAGATATAATTCTACTGTACGTGTGTATGTCACTGAACTCTTCCTAAACGGCTGGACGAATTGCAATGAACTTTTTTTTTATGCGTTTGGTTGGCGCCCTGGATGGTTTAGATTCACAAATCAGCAGGTTTTTATGTATAAAAAAAAATAAGAAAGTTGCCAGTTGACGGTAGCAAAGCCGCGAAGGACAGCTAGTATAGCTAGCTACTATAGTATTATTACTGTCACTGAGCAGCGTAGTATAGTATTATTAGTATAGATTGGAAAAAAATATATAGAGATTAAATGGGTTCTCTAGAACGAGAAAAACCATTTCAATATAGCGATGCCTTAAATCAATCGTATGATCCGACTAAGATTATTTTTCTAAGCTAAAAATATCTCATACTTAAACCGATTTGGGATGTCATGCTTGCCAGCTTTTCTTATAAATCCTGGATTATTGTTGTAATACCCTATCTAAGCCGTTGGACCGCCTATAGATCCAAAATCTTTGTCAGTCGTTACGGACAGTCAACAAAATTTATTTCAGTGTAGTCAATGGGTATTGTGCTATCCAGAGGGGCTAAAAAGGCCACTTTAGAAAAATCGTATTAGAATCGATACATTTTCATCTTTATCGCTAACGCAGTAGGTTCAAGTTTGATTGGGAAAATTTCACAATGACGGGTAGCGGCGAGTGCTTTCTGATTCTGCTAGAGCCTTTTTAGACTCGCAGTTTCTGTATTGTAGTGATCGAATAAGTTATCGCTTCATGTAAAACACAGGTATAGGAGAATTCAGCTGCATCCAGTTCGAATGAAAACCGATTACAACATAGTTGGGGAGAGACAAGGCAGATTTTATCTGATACCTGACCTAATACTACACACACACACAAACCCACTATTCTCTGCATCACCCAAAGGTTGACTGGTAGAGAATGCCTTTGACATTAAATCCGTCTCTGTACTTTTTTTGTGCTGAAAGTGTTAAATAAATAAATAAACTAGAGCACTAAAGTTACCGACATAATATTGCACGTAGAATCAGCATGTTGAAGTGAAAGTGGGCCATGTCTGTAGACGGACAGACGGTCGATGGAACAGACATGTGTTAGGCCATTAACACACGGCACCGCGAACCGCTGCGGTAGGCGGTGAAGCGGATCTCATGTCGCATTGGACTCTAATAAATCCGTTGATGCCAAGATTCAGATTCAGATTTATTTATTGCTTGTCACAGGTGGGAATTAAGTTCTTAAAGTTATTATTGTAGCACGTATCACTGTAACATACCCATGAGGGGTACAATGTTTTTTACAATTACACAAAAAAAGTAAAAAAAATATATTGTCATATTACGTACACACAAATGATTAATTACGGAAACATTATATTATTTACCACTAGGGAAAACAAGTAAATTATACATTTATTTGTCATTTTTCGTGAAGAATTAGTACCTATAATATCAAATGAATAAATTTTTGGTCAAAACATTTGTCATTTACGAAAAAAAAAAAAAAAAAAAAATAATATATCGTCACAGAATATACATAAATCACTAATGAAAACTTAACATTAATTACTACTAGGGAATTTAATTTAACTATACATTTATCAATTTTCATAATATAAGTAACCATTATTATAATAATAAATAATTTTTAGTCAAAACATTTGTCATTTAAGAATTCATTGATTGTGTAATATGCTTTCTGTATCAGTAATTCTTTTAGTTTGTATTTAAAAGTAGTAAGTTTTTCAATATTTTTTATAGAGTTAGGCAATTTATTATAAATTTTAACACCCATACCAAATATGCTTGATTTAAACTTAATTGTTCTGCATTTAACTGTCTTAAGGTCATTTTTATGCCTTGTACTCCTCATTGTCTCGAAATTACTGATATCGCGCTTTGTTATTGATGCTGCTTCCAAGATATAAATTGACGTTAGGGTTATGAGTTTTAATCTCCTGAATTGATCTCTGCATGAATCGGTCTGTTTAAGCCCACATATGCTTCGGATGCATTTTTTTTGGGCTTTGAATGCAAATTCTTTGTTAGTAGAGTTACCCCAGCATAAAATACCATATTTAAGTGTGGAACCTACATGTGCATGATAAACATTTAGTAGTACGTTTTCACTAACAACTTTCCGTAGTATAAACAGAGCATATGAAAATTTGTTGAGTTTTTTACATACATCATCCACATGCGTTTTTCAATTTAGTTCCGAATCGATATGAATCCCTAGAAACTTTGTGGAATTGACCTGTTTTATTGTTTTGCCTTTATAGTTTACATCGATTTTATTTGACTTTGCATTTTTATTTGTGAAGGTCATATAATTTGTTTTATCAATGTTCATTTTTAAATTATTCACTTCCAACCATTTTATAATATCTTCGAGAGATTTATTCACCTGTTCTTCAAAATTTTTTTGACCACTGTCAGCGAAAATAGCCGTGCTATCATCGGCAAACAATATAATTTCCTGGTTTATAGACCTTGGTAAGTCATTAATGTAGATAATGAACAGAAGAGGCCCAAGAATACTCCCCTGGGGAACTCCGAATTTAACGAGTTTTGGGTCTGACATATATATATGTTCGAATTTGGTGTCTTTATCTATTCTCGTTATTTATGTTATTTGAAACCTGTCTGATAAATACGATTTAATAAGTTTTAGGGCATTCCCTCTTATCCCATATCTCTCTAATTTATTCAGTAGGATATTATGATCCACATGATCAAACGCTTTAGTCATGTCCATAAAAATAGCTGTCATTTGTTGCTTATTATCTAACCCTGTCATTACTTTCTTAAAAAAGTTAAAAAAAGCATCGCTGGTGGATCTTCCTTTACGGAAACCAAATTGTTCATTAGTAAATAAGTTATTGACTTCAAAGTAATTATTTAAATTGTTATGTATAACCCTTTCAAAATTTTTTGCGATTACTGGTATTAACGCAATTGGTCTGTAAAAACGCATATCCTCTCTATCTTCTTTTTTAAATAATGGATTTATGATAGTTGTTTTTAGTTTAGAAGGAAAAACTCCACGTTCTAGACATTGATTGATAATGTTACTAATTACAGGAGCTATGTAACTAGATACTCTTTTAATTATTTTCGTACTTATATTGTCATATCCTGTACTATTTGTGTTGTTTAGTCCTTTTATAATTTGATCTATTTCGTGTGGATTGGTTGGTTTTAAAAAGATGGAATTTGAATTTTTATTAAAGGTTATTGTTTTTGTATTTGAACCTTTGGAGATAGACTGTATGTCATCAGTGAAGTAGTTGTTGAATGACTGTGCTATTTCCTTTGGCAGTGTAATTAGTTGGTCTTTTACTTTTATTTGTGTTATATTTTCCTTCGGAGTTACTGTTTTATAATTATTTATTATTTTCCACATTGCTTTTCCCTTGTTTGTAGATGAATTTATATAAAAATTGTTTTGGGCCTTTTGGGTTTTTTTTATTATAATTCTGAGCCTTTTTGAATAGTCTTTAAATTTTGTTTTATCATTTGGATTCGAAGTTAGTCTATACTTCCATAATAATTGGCGTTTACGTTTTGAACATATCCGTATACCCTTACTTAACCATGCTGGCTTCTTGGTAATTGGTATTTTTACCTGTATGTCAGGGAAACATAAATCATAAAATAGTTTAAATAGGCTATGAAATGTGTCAAAGTTTTTTTCAGGGTCATGATTAGAGTAACATTCGGTAAAGCTGAGATTTTTAATGCATTCTGTAAATTTTAATATGTTTTCTTCGGAATAGTCACGTTTAGTTTTAAACCAGTCTGTCATGTAGTAACTTTTCTTCACTGGGCAAGTCAATAATTGCGCTGTATGGTCAGAGAGTGAAAGTTCCAGTACTGTAGTTTTTGAACCTCTAATATTATGTGCTATATTAAACCAAACACACGTAAACCGCCTTACCGCGCGGGGCACCGCTACGAAATCCGCGCCGTGTGATAATCGCCTTAGAGTGGAGACCGCTTATGGGCAAACGTAGTGTTGGACGATGATTTGAAGAAGGTGGCTGGCAGTGGATGGATACGGAATGCTCAGGAACGGGACGATTGCTGCTCTTCGGGGGAGGCTTAGGTTCAGCAGAGGATGGTAATTGGTTGATTATGTATGTGTGAGCTCATACTAAAAATACGATGACAAATCTCAATTCATTTAGTTTTAATTGCATTGGCTTGGCTCACATTGGATGAACTAACCCAAACGGAACACCAAATCTTCAGGGAACTGATAAAGTTAAATAAATCAATTTAATTGAACTGAATTGAATTGTGTTCATTCGATTGGCAGTAGTCCAGTTTCGTGTAGTTATTAGAAATAGAGGTAGCTTCATTAACGAGTAAATTAATTCATGCTTTTGCACCGTGTTTTGGTCATGTCGTCTGACTAATACCTATGGTAGGCGCCAGATAAATGTGCGGTCTTGACTGACATTTTATAAATAAACAACAGAAATAAAGACATAAAGCTGCCCTGAATCGTCTTTAATCGTGAGCCACTACGTTCTCTAGTAATGAAAAACGGTTCATAATTTGTTTTTGGGTATCGAAAAGATATTAGGGAAAGGTCAATGTACTTTATTGCAAGTTTATGAATAAACGTAAAAAAATTTAACATACAGACGCTTTTGAATTGTCAAGGTCGTTCAGTCCAAAACATCTAGCTAGTTATACGTTGCAATGCGTTAACCTCTATGGAGAAAAACGAGCAAGAAACTCTACAGACACTCTTTCAAATCAGAATATTTGTAGTTGCAAAGCGTTAACCTCTATGGAGAAGAACGAGCAAGAAACTCCACAGACACTCTTTCAAATCAGAATATTTGTAGTTGCAAAGCGTTAACCTCTATGGAGAAGAACGAGCAAGAAACTCCACAGACACTCTTTCAAATCAGAATATTTATAGTTGCAAAATACAGGTTAGATTTTGATATTATTCAAGGATCAAATCATATAATGCCAAAGAAATCGAATCCATGCAGTGCAGATGTCAAAATGCGACACACATTCCCAAAGTAAACATTCACTTCCACATCGTCAACAGCAAATCGTCTACAAACACCGAACAATTTTCCCTCACATTACACTCACTAAATAATAATAAACATAACAAATGCGCCTCCTTCCTGTAAAGCTCTCTCACACGACACCCTCACATCTTGCCAGCATCGCTCGCTCAAACATCTAATTTCCGCACTGCCGGGATCCGTCTATAAGCACTCATTTATGTTAAGACTAGCTTTTGCCCGCGACTTCGTACGCGCATATCTCGATTTTTCCCATTTCCGTGGGAATTCTTCGGCCTAATCATCACTTTCCATCAGGTGAGATTTGGGCCAAGAGTTTCCCCGCTTAGTATTAAAAAAAAAAAAAATTCGAGACAGCCTTTCTTAATGCTCTCCTGTGCACCCCAAGGAACCTAGAAGCTAAATTTAAGCTTTCTACGACTCCTACTCTTTCTACTCACTCAGTAACGGAAGAATCTTCTATATAAACAGAAATATGAATATTTGAAAATATGAATCTCCGAAATGTATGTACGTGCATAAATTCGTAACGACTGATCCAAATTGGATAATTATTTTATAGTTGTGCTCGTAATTGTCACGGCGAGGTTTGCATGAAAAAATTAGAAAATTGCCAGATGACGGGAGCGAAGCCGCGGAGGACAGCTAGATTTATATTTATATTGAATAGAATACAAAACATTTATTCATCACTAGCTGTCCCCCGCGGCATCGCTCCCGTCAATTAAGTATTCATTGCACATATCGAGTTTTCATTGTTTTAAAGATGTATTCTGCTAGTCGGAGACAAATCCAACGAATCAATAACCATGAAAATTGGTTCAGCAGATCTTGAGTTATAAGTGTTGTAACAAACCCGTCTTTGTTTTATATATATACTAGCTTCTGCCAGCGGCTTCGCCCGCGTGATCCCTAGGGAACATGTTCTCGGGATTAAAAGTAGCTTATAAGCTATTCCAGACGATAATCTATCTTTGTTCTAAATTTCATTAAGATCCGTTAAGCCGTTCTGGCGTGATTGAGTAACAAACAACCAAACTTTCACATTTTCATTTTTTCTAATGATTGTAGCGTGATGAAAACCTGTATAACCAGCTCAGGAGTATGAAAAATAATTATACCAAGTTTCGTTAAAATCCGTCGAGTAGTTTTTGTTTCTAAAACGGTTATACAGACAGACAGACAGACAGACAGACAGACAAAAATTTTACTGATCGCATTTTTGGCATCAGTATCGATCCTTAATCACCCCTGATAGTTATTTTGGAAATATATTTCATGTACAGAATTTACCTCTCTACAGATTTATTATAAGTATAGTTAGAGATAGATAGAAGATTAATGAACGTCCAGTGAAGAAACGCGGGCCCGAAAGGGCCGACGCCTGCCGAAGTTGCGGGACTATTCGAAAGAGATACCGCGGCTCCGGAACACGAAAGTCTGACTCTCCCTTCCGCTCCGCCCAGAGCTGGAGAAGTCATTTGATGATTTCCCATACTAAAAAAAAAAGATAAACTTCAGTGCATATTTGGGACTTCTTTATAGTAGAGTCGAATTTGAGGAGCGAAAAATTTTGATTTGGGTGTTGAAAAGTATCGAATCATTTTGTTGAGCTCGGCTTTCGTTGCCAATTTTTTTCGGAATTGTTAAGCTGTGTGAATGGCTGATATGGTATAATTAAATAGGTAGTTATAAGCTTAACAAGTTTACGTGTTGCTCTTGATTTAGCTTTATGAAGATGAGGTCTCGTCTTTTATCGCATTTTCCCCTGCCTACCATCGCACAATATATTCTTTACTAGCTGTCCCCCGCGGCTTCGCTCCCGTCAACTTTTTTCCTGATAATAACAAACACAAGAATCGGCGGGCGTCAGGCGCCCTCCGCCTCACGCTCCGCCCGCGCACCGAGTATAATATTTTGTTGCGGAATTATTTTAAAACGATGGTATCTCTCAAGATATTCATTGAAATTAAATAATGTCAATGGCAATTTTGTTCAAAACTACTATGATTATTAACGTATTTATTTGGATAAGGAATAGTACGATGTTAATAAAATCTTCCTCGCAAATAATTCATTATTTTAGAACAAATTTGATTTCCATAAAAAGGGTTATAGTGAGTTAACCTTAATGGATAGACATATGTTGTTCAGGACTTTTTTTAGGACTTTTAAACAGGAATTATTTCGTAATACTTAATTTTTGTGTAACTTAAACCGTTTACGCAGCGCACGCAACGGAAGCTTTTTTCCCGCTTGCAACATTTCTTATTGCTGCTCTGCTCCTATTGGTCATAGCGTGATGTTATATAGCCTATAGCCTTCCTCGATAAATGGACTATCCAACGCAAAAATAATTTTTCAATTCGACCCAGTAGTTCCTGAGATTAGCGCGTTCAACCAAACAAACAAACAAACTCTTCTGCTTTATAATCTATACTAATACTAATATTAAGCAGAAGAGTTTGTTTGTTTGATTGTTTGTTTGTTTGTTTGGTTGAACGCGCTAACCTCAGGAACTACTGGTCCGATTTGAAAAATTTTTTCAGTGTTAGATAGCCCATTTATTGAAGAAGGTTATAGGCTATATAATTATCATCACGCTAAGACCAATCGGAGCGGAGCAGTAATGAAAAATGTTACGCAGACGACGTTGCACGGGTCAGCTAGTATTAGTATAAATTTCATTCATGTAAAGTGGGAATCTTAATATCTTCTAACCGTATATTTTCTCTGTGTTGTAGCAATTTTGTAGAGGATACCTCGGCGTATTTTTAGTTACATCATTATTTAGCGAAGCCCAGGCTTTACGAGAACACGTCTTCTTCTCTCTTGCGTAAAACCTCATTATTAATTATCGCCCACTCCCCCTCATTATTAAATTGAAGACAAAATTTCAAACGAACAAAAAAAGGGACCCGGAATTCTTTTCATTTTCCCCCAAACTTTTATGGTATTAGTTGCTCCAAGATCCTTGGCTTAAAAATTTTAGAATGCATAAAATGCTACATTATTCCTTGGAGACCAGACCCAAATTGTGGTGAGGTAAAATGAGGCCAAGTGTTTATTTCTGTGATGAAATTGCATACTTAATATTGCACATTACTTTTTTTTATTACATCGTTTTACTGGCCAAGAATGTTTACGAATTCATGTTGGGTTGGTTCCTATAAAACGAGGCGTTATTGTTTAAAAGTAAAGCTTTTGTATTTAACATCTAGCATAAGTTGCTCTTTATTACTTGAATAGCCATTTGCGAATTAAGTGCTAATCTTTAACCCTAATATTTTTAAAGTTAGAGAACAGGCTACTTCTGGGTAAGCTCGCTCCATCGTAGACTTTGTCTCTGTTATCTCTGTCCTAGACTAGAGTCAAGAGCAAACCCATATCAAATGAAAAAAAACTACGAAGTGTCTAACAAATAATTACAAAAAAATACAACCGACTTCCAAAAAAAAACACTACAAAGTAAAAAATAACTTTAATTTCGGAAGTCGGTGTTTTTGTTAGTTTCTTCGTATTTTGACACCGACTTCCGAAATTAAAGTTATTTTTTACTTTGTAGTGTTTTTTTTTTGGAAGTCGGTTGTATTTTTTTGTAAAAAGTTTTTATTTTTCACTTTTTAGTGGTGCCCCACACCTAAAAACACCACTGAAAAATCGCAGAAAAGCAAAATACGCAATTTCGATTATCAAAGAATCATCTAAATAGTCAAATTCCAGCTATTTCGATTTAAAATCCAAAGTTCGTAACCGATTTTGATATGATTTAAATGGGACAATCAATCTGCAAGTATATCATTTCAGATAAAACAAAAAAATTTCAAATCGGTTCATAATTGTCGGAGTTATGAGGTAACAAACATAAAAAAAACATACAACCGAATTGATAACCTCCTCCTTTTTGGGAAGTCGGTTAAAAAGTTTTGGTTATTATATGTTACTAGCTTTAGACTGTGACTTCCCGACGTTCCCCGAGGAAGTTCGGGAAATGTTCTCCATTTTAGTGCTCCTTTACACTTCCCAAGGAACCTACATGCCAAATTCTAGCTTTCTACGACCAGTAATGTCTGCAAGACAACGCACAGCCGAAACTACTGTAGTACGATTCACTAAGGCAGAACATCTTTACAACCAAGAAATCACCGTTGAAACATCTGATGTGGCATATATTTATCAGATGTTTCAACGATGATTTCTTGGTTGTAAAGATGTTCTGCCTTAGTGAATCGCACTACTGGTCACTCAGTCAATCGATCGAACTACGCGCAAAGGTAAAATACTTGAATAAATAATAATAAAAAGATAAGCAGAATAAGAATCCCAGATTAGAAAAATGACCAAAGCCCTTTCCTCCCAAAGGCATCGTAAAAAGAGGCTAAGGGATAATGGTAGCTATCTTTTGTTTATATCCGTCTCACTGTCCCTTGCATTTTAAATCTTAATGAAATTCCCAATATCTTGTCAAAGATGGATAATTTTTTATTTCCGTAATTTCCCATTAAACTTGAGCTGGGTTGCAATTTGATTCTGAATTCAATACTACTAGATTATTTTGGGATTTCCAACAAAGAGTTTACTTAACACATAACACTTATCCATTACTTATGTATTTAACTTGTACCCCTTCACTTACAGGACTACATATCATGTACAAAAACTTCGGACCTCTGTTCAGACTTCAGACACCCCGACAATGCAAAAAAAATCCTCGATTACCTAATGCCAATAAATACGACTCCGTGATCATGGCGCTTCCAAAGTACCGATTCCGCGACTCAAAAAAATACGCTCGTTTTCCTCGCCCTTATCTGATAAGCCTTCAACCTGTCCAATGGTCAGTTAAGAGTCATTTCCTCCACCTTAAATAAATTGACGGTTAAAACTTTGAAATTATCGTCCTCGACTTGACAGGTTTTCCATTGCAGTTGTCTTGGCGACTGATGATCGGTCATTCATCTTTCCATTAACCACTAACCAATCAATGGCATTGTCATAAACAGAGTTAACGAACAGATAAATTACCGATAAAGTTTCTTGGAAACCGGACCTGAGTCGAGTGGAGTGAAGGAAGTTTCCATAAAAGCACTTACAATTTTATGTGTGTTTCTACTTTCTTTTATTGTCGACCTTCTATTAAAACCGTTTCGTTTGGGCGTCAATTAAGGTAATCCAGGTTTTTCCGGTCAGTTAATTGAAGTCACTCGACCATCCATCTTGTTGCATCATCTTGACTGACTTTACATCTTTACGCGTTTTGCCTCCCTTCTTTCTATCCTCCTATCTGTGTCTCTTATAAATGAATAAGGCATTTTATCATTTTGTAGCATTTTTACTGGTAGTGAAGCGTAATGTACCTTTTTTTTTAGGGATGGGAAATCATCCAATGACTCCTCCCGCTCTGGGTGTAGCGGGAGGGAGTGTCAGACTTCTACTGACTAAAACCCATCCATGTTCCTTCATTGCCCTTTGTTGCCTGCCGGAGCCACGGTGTCTCTTGCGAATAATCCCGCGACTCCGGCAGGCGTCGGCCCTTTCGGGCCCCTCTGTGTTGCTGACTCTCTTTGAGGCGCGCGTGGAACACTAACGCGCCTGTCGACACGGCCTGTCGTCATTAGACGGACGGACGGCGAGCCACCCATAGCTCGCCGTCCACAGGCCCGAAGCGTACTGTACCTACGTAGCTCACTGACTTTTTTGGCTTGCGGTACCAAGCCCGTGGTCAATCCCAATAACTATTACCTTTTCTTCTAAAGATTGGCAATCATCAAATGGCTCTTTTCACTCTAGGTGCAGTGGAAAAGAGTGCCAGTCAGACAGTTACTCTGTAAAACCCATCCTTGTCCCAGGGCCGCGGTGAGACTCTTTCGAACATATTTCGCAACCCTAGCGGGCCCCGTCACTTAGGCTGACATCTTTTTGAGGCACACGTGGAACACAACGCGCCATCGAACCGGGCCTGGTTCCGCCATACGCAGGCCCGCGCCTTCGGTGGCCGGGAAATCTAAATACCTAGAATGTCACTTTATGTGGACCCTCGGATTTAAATCAGTCAGTACTTCAAAATAGATACGTAGTTAGCATGCACAATGATCAATGTTCTTTAAAGGTAATGAGAGGATATCTCTTCACAGCTATATCTACAGTACTTAACTAACATAAACAAAGATGGAAATTCATGGAATGCTATCCCCAGCAACGAAATGATTCATTGATTGCATTTGGCATCTCAACGTTCAAACTTTGAACAAACACACTAATTAGTTTTGTGAGTTACTGTAGGCAATCAAGAGTTCTTCTGATCAATTAGTAGATGAGTTCCAAATGAGAGACTGTTTTAGACTAATTATCCCGTGTCAGGGAGTGATTTTACAGCCTTTAAGTGCTAAGCTTCAGTTAGACGTGAAAGATGGTTGACGTAGCACTTATGTCATTAGGTAACTATTTTAAGTTCTATATTTAGGTCTATAGCTTAAGCATAGTTTGTCGAGGTCCACCCTTGGATGGGTGACAGTTACTTACCTAATAATCTCCGTGTCTTGGAAAGCACGTTATTCCGTTGGTCCCGCTGGAATTTGAAGATATTCGACAGTCGTGCAAGCAGCGGCTTGTGGGCATGTCCCTGAATGGTATGTACGGTATGTAGCTGCATCAGATTTAACTGGAAACAACCTACAACATAGTTGGAAAAAGGCTAGGCATAGGCAGATTGCTTTTGATAGGGCGAGAAGAGATCCAGTAATAACTGTAAAATATTCCTACGTTTAAATATACCTATATAATGTACCCGAGAACTCTATCAACTAATGCTAGACATTTATTAAAATAACCTACCTTCCTCACATACCTTGTTCTGTTATTTGCGGATGCTGACGCGTTAATGCTCATTTCATGAAGTTTTCCCATACAAGACCAGCTTTGCTTCTACGATAATATAAAAATGCTCAACAAAATAAGGATGCCACCCAAACGTAAACCTACTCGTAGCATCAGCGTAAACGCGTCACTCTTTAGTAGTCTAAATAAAAACATACGAATATATAAAAGGTAAAGTAAGTTTTGCGGCTCGTTCGCCTGTGTGAAAGAGATGCACGATGCAGTGTGGCGAGCGACGGCCAGTAATTAAAGTAATGGCTGCGCTTAGGGTTGCCAGCTGACGGAATTCAGGACAGGCAAGAGAAGTTTGTGCAATTGCTCTTTCATTGAAATCTGTCTTGAACTTGAAAGCTACTACGGACAAACGCAATGCGACTATACGACACTGAGGTGAGAATCATTTCATTCCTAGCGTATAATATATATACTTTTTTGGGTTATAGAAAAAATTACAGCCGACCGAATAAAAAAAAATCTCTATTTTTTACTCTACATAACATCAGAAAGGTGGAATCTTTGATGTAAAGCAGCATTTGCAGAGATTTTTTCGTGGATGGCAAACTTGGGCCATTTGAATTTTTTTACTGTCTGTTACAAATTGCCAGAAGCCAGAAAATCTGACAGCAGTATTGCTAAGCGGTACTGTATTACCCATTTACTGGATTGTGAAGACAAATACTCCAGGTAAAATACTGGTAGGTACTCAACTACAATCAGTAGGCCTCCAGCCTAGCACCGTTGGAAAGAAGTTCTATGGAGTTTCTTGCACGTTCCTCTTCTCTTTGGAACGTGCAATGCGCTGGAGATAAGGTCGGTTCGGTCGGGTCGGTGTATTTTGCTGCAGAAGAACTTGCTGCTTTCGTCACTAGCGCGGCAGAATTAGCTTCATCTATTTGACTCACAGATCTCGAATTGAAAAGTGCCTGAAACTGGTATAATGAAACTAGCTGTCGCCCGCGACTTCGTCCGCGTGTATGTAAAAATTACGTAGCAACATAATTTTTACTTTTCAACATACACGCGACACACATATAGCGATGTAAGATTGATGCGATAAGATATACAAACTGTCAATATCTGGCCTTGCTTGACCCCTCTTAGAATTACGAATTTGGAAGACAATAATGCAAGGCACTGGCTGTTTTATCTCTTCTGTTCAAAATGCCGTCCAGCCTTAGTAATTTTTTGTAATGAGAAACTTCTGTGCACAATGTTGAAGAAAGTTGCTAGGGTTGATAACACGATAGTAAGAAGTATTTTGATAAGCAGATTTTAATTGATTTCAACTGTGGTAGCCCTGTGCCGTAACACACATTTCAATGGATGCGGTAATATATATTGAGTATGAAGAATTTTATCCGTTCCATTAATTAGTGATGTGTCGCTGTGCAGCGGGGATTATTGGCGACAGATTAAGGCCAGTTGGCTAGGCGGGTGTTTTGAGGCAGAATTTTATACAGACTGGCAGGTTCGTAGATAAGTAAGATAATTTGATTTGGTTTGCTAGCTTTTTTAGAATTGAAAAGCACACGTTTGAACACTATCTCACCTGGTGGTTAGAGAAGTAACCTATTCACTCTTGACTTAAGGACTCTAAGGTAACTATCAGGAAACACAGACTTTCAGAGAGACACAATTCCCTGCCAGAGAATTCCACTGATTGGGCCTTCGCATTACGTCTATGTCACCTAGTGAAGGCCGTTAGAATCCCTTGAAAGCTAGACGCACAGGACTATGCGATGTGTTTACACTTGGGGAAAGCCTCCCTTGAAAGCTAGACGCACAGGACTATGCGATGTGTTTACACTTAAGGAAAGCCTCCCTTGAAAGCTAGACGCACAGGACTATGCGATGTGTTTACACTTAAGGAAAGCCTCCCTTGAAAGCTAGACGCACAGGACTATGCGATGTGTTTACACTTGGGGAAAGCCTCCCTTGGAAGCTAGACGCACAGGACTATGCGATGTGTTGACACTTGGGGAAAGCCTCCCTTGAAAGCTAGACGCACAGGACTATGCGATGTGTTTACACTTAAGGAAAGCCTCCCTTGAAAGCTAGACGCACAGGACTATGCGATGTGTTTACACTTGGGGAAAGCCTCCCTTGAAAGCTAGACGCACAGGACTATGCGATGTGTTTACACTTAAGGAAAGCCTCCCTTGAAAGCTAGACGCACAGGACTATGCGATGTGTTTACACTTAAGGAAAGCCTCCCTTGAAAGCTAGACGCACAGGACTATGCGATGTGTTTACACTTGGAGAAAGCCTTCCTTGAAAGCTAGACGCACAGGACTATGCGATGTGTTTACACTTAAGGAAAGCCTCCCTTGAAAGCTAGACGCACAGGACTATGCGATGTGTTTACACTTAAGGAAAGCCTCCCTTGAAAGCTAGACGCACAGGACTATGCGATGTGTTGACACTTGGGGAAAGCCTCCCTTGAAAGCTAGACGCACAGGACTATGCGATGTGTTGACACTTGGGGAAAGCCTCCCTTGAAAGCTAGACGCACAGGACTATGCGATGTGTTGACACTTCGGGAAAGCCTCCCTTGAAAGCTACACGCACAGGACTATGCGATGTGTTGACACTTGGGGAAAGCCTCCCTTGAAAGCTAGACGCACAAGACTATGCGATGTGTTGACACTTGGGGAAAGCCTCCCTTGAAAGCTAGACGCACAGGACTATGCGATGTGTTGACACTTGGGGAAAGCCTCCCTTGGAAGCTAGACGCACAGGACTATGCGATGTGTTAACACTTGGGGAAAGCCTCCCTTGAAAGCTAGACGCACAGGACTATGCGATGTGTTAACACTTGGGGAAAGCCTCCCTTGAAAGCTAGACGCACAGGACTATGCGACGTGTTGACACTTGGGGAAAGCCTCCCTTGGAAGCTAGACGCACAGGACTATGCGATGTGTTGACACTTGGGGAAAGCCTCCCTTGAAAGCTAGACGCACAGGACTATGCGATGTGTTGACACTTGGGGAAAGCCTCCCTTGAAAGCTAGACGCACAGGACTATGCGATGTGTTGACACTTGGGGAAAGCCTCCCTTGAAAGCTAGACGCACAGGACTATGCGATGTGTTGACACTTGGGGAAAGCCTCCCTTGAAAGCTAGACGCACAGGACTATGCGATGTGTTGACACTTGGGGAAAGCCTCCCTTGGAAGCTAGACGCACAGGACTATGCGATGTGTTGACACTTGGGGAAAGCCTCCCTTGAAAGCTAGACGCACAGGACTATGCGATGTGTTGACACTTGGGGAAAGCCTCCCTTGGAAGCTAGACGCACAGGACTATGCGATGTGTTGACACTTGGGGAAGGCCTATGTCCAGCAGTTGACGTATATGGACAGAAATAATGATGCTATCATCTTTCGTACAATGAGTACTGACATTGTACAAATGGTTAGCAGATTTTATTTTATTTGTTTAGGAAAATAAACAGTTAAAGGTAAGTTAAAATCTTATAGTAATTTGTAAATATACCAGAGTAACAAATGTATAACATACGACCTTTTCCACAACATATTAAAAGTTATATCAAACGAATGGCGCCCATTCATAGCTGTTAAAACAGTTAGTAGTGAACTTAAAAAATATACATATGTCAGAAATAACAGTCGCATTAATCTATCTTCAAAGTTTAGTCTTCAGTACAGCGAAAAGATCGACAAACCTAGATTCTTGAAAGTAGTTATGGACAGTCAGTTCGAAAATGCAACACTGACTACCACTCTTTGCAACTATCCAGGTAGTGCGCTGTAGAGGAGCATCCAGCTATACTGGGAGCTAAAACCAAAATAGTAAAGAAAAGGCTAGCTTTGAATTAAATACATCAAAGATCATTATGTGCCTATGCAAGGCACATCTACGTCGAGAATTGAAATGTACTGCGGAAAACAGAGAAGTACTGTGCAACATAACACCTAAGCCATAATTATCTTTCATGTATTTATTTTAATCTCCAAGTTGAAATAACTTGGATCTTTATAACCTGAAAAAAAACCTGTAAATATGTAATAATTGAAAAAAAACAAACCTTCTTTTCGTAAGCCGACGTGACTTATTCAACGACGCGAAAAATTTCAGTATTTTTACCTTCGCAGCCCGTATTTTACTAGTAGCATTCATGTGTTCATCAAACATCATTTGTGAAATGAACAGAACTCGAAACGGTCTCTCCCTTCTTTGTTTATGCGTAGTTGTCCGCTTCTTTAAAACTTTTTATTCATAAAGACAAAACAGGGTGTTACATTACTGTGTTAAGTACCTATTTTGCTGGAAGCCATCACAATCATAAGGGCAGTCCTGAATTTGCGAATTTGTAGCATGACCAACAATATTTTGCCTCAATCGGCACTTGCCGCTAACCCCTGTGTGAGTCCGTCTTGTACTCGGCCGGTTTTTACGACACTTTTTCATGTTCGTTTTTAATAAACGATAGGTTTTATTTCAAACGTGTTCATATTGTTTTTTATTTTTTTTTTAAATTGAAATGGGTTTGCTCTTGACTCTAGTCTAGGTCAGAGATGACAGAGACAAAGTCCACAATAGAGCGATCTTACCCAGAAGTAGCCTGTTTACTCTTACTTTGAAAAGATTAGGGTTGTAAGGATTAAGGTTAGTGTTAGTTGGTGGAATAGCAACAAGGTAGAATTGTTTTGACTAATAACACTAGATAACAATATACGCTTATGCAATAGTGCTAGCAAAAGTATATTTTTAACGCTGCGCACAGCGCTGAACGTTGTTCTGATGCAACTCCTTTGCTTAGGCATTTATTTATGTTAGTGTGAATGAAAAGGAACATAAAGATGCAAACCCACCGCGCCGCGCATTTGAACTGCGTGGGTTCATTTGTTTGACAACGTGGTTCTACGTTTCCACTGCAGTAACGACTATGTACAAATGTAGCATGGCCCACCGAGGCACACGGAGAGGCTACATACGTTTTTTGCAAGAATTTCAAACTCAAACTCAAACTCAAACATTTATTTCAATTAAACCATTTACAGGCACTTTTGAATTGTCAAGGTCGGTCGGTCCAAAAAGATGAAGCTATTTGCACGTTCCAAAGCGTAGATCTCTATGGAGAAGAACGTGCAAGAAACTCCACGGACACTCTTTTAAAAATAATAAATTGTTACAAAGTTTTCTTGACATCGTGTTGAAATTATACATACATGTGAGAACGATGTGACGAGCATGATAAAAACATCCGAACTAAAAAAGGAACAATTCAAAGAAATAATTAAAATAAATTAAAATAAACCATGGCAGCTGAGAAATGACCAGTCCCAACCGACGGCGCCATGACATACGCCAGGCCCATTCGTCTCAACCATTTTGAATGGAGCCACATAATTTAACGCATACCGCCGCCACCATCAGCTAGGCTTTTGAGTGAGCATGACACTCCCAACCGCCAGGGTACTTGAGTCTATACAATGCAAACACACACATATTTAAAAATGTTGGTACTACTGATTTATCAAATAAAGAACAATAAATCAGTGTGTGAGTTAAATTAAATATAAAAGTCATTAAAGACATCTATAGATATACTAAATATATTAATACAAACATTATCAATAAGTTTGACTTTGTTTACTACACCTCAGACTGTCCTATGGAGCAGGACCAGCATGTTTCCAAGCATTCTTATCTTGAATATAATCATCTAATTTGTAATATGCTTGTTTACATAGTGTGCTTTTAACATAATTTTTAAATTTTCTTTCATTTAATTCTAATATGTCACAAGGTATTTTATTGTAACATTTAATACAGTACCCCATGAAAGATGTTCGTACTTTGGCTAATCTATAAAATGGCTGATCTAATTTATTTCTATTTCTAGTATTAAAATTATGTCTATCACTAATTTTGCTAAAGAGATGTCGATTTTTCCTTACATACATAATATTTTCATAAATGAATTGACATGGGACTGTCATAATATTAATCTTTTTAAAGACTTCCCTAAGAGAATCGCGTCGACGTAGATTATAAATGGCTCTGACAGCACTCTTTTGTAAAATAAATATGGATTCAATGTCAGCAGCCCGACCCCATAGCAAAATACCATACGACATAATGCTGTGAAAGTAACTAAAATAGACCAAACGCGCAGTTTCTACATCTGTTAACTGTCTTATCTTTCTAACAGCATAAGCGGCTGAGCTTAGCCGCGCCGCAAGAGATGTTATGTGAGGTCCCCATTGCAATTTCTCGTCTAAAGTGATTCCCAGGAAAACCGTCTGATCAATAAATTCCAGTTTTTGTCCATTCAATACGATGTCACATTCGTTACTTTTAACATTTGGTAAAGTAAATTTAATACATTTGGTTTTTTTTTCATTCAATACTAAGTTGTTTGCCGTAAACCAATCTTGAACTTGATGAATAGAGTTATTGACATCATCAAGATTTTGTGACCGTCGTTCTATCTTAAATATCAATGATGTGTCATCAGCAAATAACACCATCTTTGGCTCATTTTGAAGCAATTGGGGCAAATCGTTTATGTACACTAAAAAGAGGAATGGACCCAATATTGAACCTTGCGGAACGCCCATTGTCATTTCAGACCCCAGTGAGTTCACGCTGTTTACCTGTACTTTAACCTGTCTGTCTTTCAAGTACGATCTAATCAGATCAAGAGATGTATTCCTAATCCCATAATGCTCCAGTTTCAACAAAAGTGTTTCATGGTTAACGCAATCGAACGCCTTCGAGAGATCGCAAAAAATTCCAATGGCATCTTGCGAATCTTCCCAGGCATTAAAGATGTTCTTTATTAGAGTGACACCGGCGTCAGTTGTACAACGCCCTTTGGTGAAACCGTACTGATGTTCATGAAAGATGGAATTTTCATTAAAATGTAGTAACATCTGGTTAAGCATTAACTTTTCAAACACCTTACTGAGAACCGGCAGGATTGAAACCGGCCTGTAATTGTTGGGTTCTTGACTATCACCAGATTTAAACAGTGGAACGACTTTACTGTGCTTCATGAGATCAGGAAATACTCCCTGGTCTACACTAGAGTTAAATATAAGAGCTAAGTGGGGAGCAATAGTTTCAATAATAGATCTACAGACTTTTACAGACATTCCCCAAAGATCTTCTGTTGATTTAATTTTAAGATCTTTAAAAGCTTTTATAATGGCTAGGGGGTTTGTATGTTTAAACTTGAACTCTGATGGACAAACCTTGACATTCTTCCTAAGTAAGGCAGCAGAGAGCGCGGGTGACGAGTTAAGAGCTTCTGTAGTTTTACGAGGAATATCAGCAAAGAAGTTTTCAAATTCCTGAGCTACCTCTGCATCTGAGTTTATGGGACCATGTACGGATTTTAAATTAAATTCAGTTTCACGCTTTTTCTTCCTACCTGTTTCATTATTAATTATTTTCCAGGTAGTTTTTATTTTGTCATCTGCTGATTTTATTTTATTACTAATAAACAGAGCTTTTGCTATTTTGCATACACTTTTAAATGTTTTTGAATATTTCGCGACATACTTATGAAAGCTTATATTAATCACATGTTGCTTAAGGCCATATAGTTCGTATAGCTTTTCCCTACTTATTCGAATGCCCGTAGTTGCCCAATCACTGAATATAAACTTTGTGTTAACACTTTTTGACTTTAATGGAAAACTATCATTATATTGAGCGTTTAGTATTGAAAAAAACTCGCCGTAAAACTCATTTGGGTCTTCTATGTTATTAAAACTTTGAACACATAATTTACTGGCCAAAGTATTACTAAATTTTTCTAAATTTTTATCTGTTATTGGTCTAAATTGAATTTGAATTTTTTGTAAAGGTATGTAGGTACAAAACGTTATAGCTTGTCCACTGTGATCAGAGGGCAATTTATTAACAATCTCTTTATGTAAGTAATCACAATTACAAAATATGTTGTCTATGCAAGTCGCAGAAGAAGCTGTTACTCGGGTAGGTTCAATAAAAACATTTGATAAATTATATGATTTAAACAGACTCAATAATCTGATACTATTTGAGTTAGTTTCTAATAAGTTAATATTAAAGTCGCCACATATTATTATTGTTTTATCGCTGGTACAAACTTTTTTTAACACATCTTCCATTACAGAATCAAACACAGATAGATTCTGGTAACTTGGAGGTCTGTAGACACATACAACAACATGCTTATCCAACTCAACACAGGACAATTCAATGGTGTGTTCAACTGACAGTTTAACAATGTCTTTTCTTTCTTTAGATTTAATGTAACTTTTAATTAAAATTAGTGATCCTCCATGTATCATACATTGTCGGCTGAAATGGCTAGCTACATAATAATTTTCGAAATTAATGGAACCTACTTGGTGATCTTTTAACCAATGTTCAGTTAAGCAAACTACATCAAACTTGGTTTGTTCTAAAAACATTTCTATTTCGAGTAATTTGGAAGAGCAACCTTGAATATTCTGATTAAACAATTTTATAGTGTGTTGCCCCCCCTTATGATGTTTACCTGGAACTATATTACTACTGCCAGAAGATACCTTGTTACTATTCGCTAATAATAATTGGTTATTAGAAGAGGTAGCTTCTGTTGTCTTGCAGTTTAGTTTAAAGAATTATCCGGAGCAATTTCCACAGCTAAAATTGAGGAGTTTAAAATGTCTGGGGGTTTAAAATGTGTTTCATCAGGAAGAGAATACTCTCTCTGATCGGAAGTGGCCTCAAAGAATGTTGACATTATATGTGGGTCCTCCTTCGTACAACACAAAGAATCACAATAATAAGTCCCTACGCTGTTAGAGCAACTAGACAACATAGGCTCGTCACCTAACCTAATATTTGTTATACAACCTATAACATCGTTAATATTATATGCTATCAGCATAGCAATCTTATGTCTACAGTTACCGGACAGAGATAAAGTTCCCTGAGTTAATTTAAAACCACTAACAAATTTATTAGTGTCAAAAAACAATAATTTGTCACTATGACAACATGTCAGCAAGTGTAAAGTATTGTTCAGCTTTAAAATTTTATTGTTTTGATCAGCTGATAAACTATCTGAATAAGGAAAAGCACATAACATCAGCTTTCCTATGTTTAACTTTAATAAGGAGCCAACACCATCCACTATGTCCTTTCTGGTAATACCAGTACTATTCCCTAATAGAAGAACCATTTGTGAATACTCATCAAGATTTGAATTTATGATCCTCTTAACCATTTGCTTAAAACTTATATTGTGATAACTATGGTTGGTAAAACTATGGCTTAAGTAGTTATGTAGTATTTTTCCAAAGCCAGACCCTAATTCATCACAAAAAAAGATAGATTTATTTTCTGGTGTCTTGATACAGGTTTCTAATGGAAGAGCCAACACCGATGGTGACATGTTAAGTTGGGGTTGCGGAGGTGGTGAACGGTTGATACAGCTGCATGAGAGATTATTAGTCAAAGACTCACACCTCTCAGCATTGTACTTCACCAAATCCAATAACTCCCCCGCCTCTAACAAGCGTTCACTAAGTTGCTGTTGTGAAGTCTCATATTTTTCATAAATGGTTTTCAGTAAATACTCCTTATAGAATAAATCATTTTGGAGACACTGAGTTTCTTTGTTATAATTTTCCCTACATCTATCTAACTCTTCAGTACAACTATTTAATCTATTAGAGAGGCTGACTCGGTCTTTTCGCAGTGAAATATTTAATTTTAGGAGATTTGGTTTTTTTATTGCTCTCCGAGACCGTTTAATTATTTTCTTAAGTTTAATGTATTTCTTTAATTTATTATGACTCACAACTATGGGACCTAGTGGTATGGTATCGTCACCTGTCAAATCTATAGTTATGGCTGGCTCACACACTGATTTTGAACGAAAACCTACCAACTCATCAAATAACATATTGGTGTTAAAACACTCTCCACTGACCTTATCGGCTTCTGCCTTAGATAGCGCCTTATGGGCATCACAGAGTTCTTGTTCCAGTTCAGAAACACGGTTCAAAGTGACTTCAAACATATCACTGCACTTTTGAAATGTTGATACTTGATGTTGGAGTTGAGCGTGTTGGTCGGCTAAGTCCATGTGCTGAATGTGTAGCTCAGCCAACTCGTTCTTGAGGCAGGTGTTTTTCTGAACCACATTTTGACTTTCCACCTCGCCTTCCGCAATTTCCTGAAGCAGCTTTTGGTTTAGCGCTTTAGCCTCTTTTAGTTCCTTCAAAGAAGCTCTTAGTTTTGCTTCCAGCTCCTTGATTGTGGCACTGCGGGTCATCATTTTGCTGGAATATGCACAGTTACACAGTTTGCATATTCCAGCAAAATGATGCAATTTGGTTTTGACATACATAATGTAGTCGTGGGTTAACATTCGTGTATAGTGTGTGCCGCGTGCATGGCGTTGACAACTTTGAGCTATGTGAGTGCCATATTCGAGCAAGCCACGCGTGTATCAATGACGTCAATTGATGCGTAGCGTGTCCGTGGGTTGCTAGTTGGTCGCTGTGTTCAACGCAAGACATATTATCATGTTCTTTGTAGTATAAGTAGTTATTTTATGACAGGTTATATGTGTTCATATAATATTGTTTTTTTTTTTATTTTTTTTATTATTTATTTATCTGACCATGTAGGTCAGTCTTTGTTTTTTAATTTATTTAATCTACATACGTCATCACTTGCTTGAGTGTGTATTTTGTTTTATAGTGTGCTAACTGACAAGAGATAATGAAGAATTTTTTTTTGTTTTATTAATTACTTTTGCATACTAATTATTGTATAAATTCTAGTTCCTAAATCGTAACAGACAGATGTGTTGCTGGGGAGTTTGTTAGCCACTGGCCACTTCTTTTCCACAGCTAAAACACTAGGAAGTGGCGACGGGGGGGGGGGGGGGTTTTGCGGGACTGTCTTTTGTAAAACTCGACGTTCAAAAAGTGCTGGCTTCCAGCCTAATTTGAATAAATGACTTTTGAATTTTGATTTTGTTTAATTTTGCAGTGGAGACGATATCATACATTTTCATGCAAGGCAAAACCTCACGTGCGTAACCTCTCCGTGCGCCGCGGTAAATTTCCGCCCTAACATTGAAAAAAATGTGTCTAACCACAAGACGGCTAATTGTCCGCTGTATACGCAGTGTACCTACTCCTATAAAAACATCGCATATAAGTCCAAAGTCTATCTAGCCTACCCAGACTCCAAGTTTGCAAGCCTGTCCATTTTTCCATTTCACCCAGTTTCCGAGGCACTAACGATCACTAAGCACGCTCCTACAGTGTTCCACTGCGTTACCCTTATTGCAGCACTAGTGGTCTGTTTTTCAAACTAAATGTACTGGTATTAAAATCGTGTTTTTCGTTCGGTAGACCATTTTGTAGTGAATTTTCTGTGGAAAATTGAGAGGTAGAAATTTAGGGTCGTTGTCTCTTTTAACGTAGTTTTCTTGAGTTTTAAGGACGCAAGCAGGTATGATTTTAAGTACCACACCGTTTGCAACTACTTCGACAAGATTTTCCATGCTTTCCTTGGGTTTTCTGCTTCTTTTAATCAACGGTAATGCGTTTTCTTTTGTACCGATTCGAAATACCTATTTAGCATTAAATTGACTTTCTACCGAATCAGTGCGATGTTCTATATTTAAACTCTCCCGTGGTACTGTGCTTATATTATCAATATACATAATTGTATAGATCAGGTATTATCACATATTATAGAACCAGACCATATTAGGAAATATTGACATTTTACAAAGTAAACGGTCTTCCTTGAACTTTAATATTATCTTCGTTTTCAACAGTAAATGTAAATTTAAAAAAATATGTTTTTTTTATGTTTGGTATTCTTTTTTCAAAATGAGACCGAATAAGTAGGTAACGTTTGCCCGACACTCCTATTAAAACAAGTTATAGCCCAACAGTCACATCAGTTGAGAAGTTAAATACACCTAGCTACTCGTTACGAAGTTAAATAACTATAACAATACCGATATAGGTCTCGTTATATCATGTTTCGTATCTACATCTTTATTGTTAAAACTTTGTAACGATTGCGTTTACTTTTCATATAAAGTTGAAGACAACTTGTTACTTCTGTAAAGCTATATATTGTGAGACATATGTTGTAATAATATAGCGTGTTCCTTTTGATATTCCATAACTTTAAGTATGTATCTAAGTTTCATTGGAAACTACGAGTAAATTATTTTCATTCAAATCAATTCATATTCCAGCAAAAAAATGCGATTTTGTCATATTACATGTAAGGGATTAATAACGACGATTTTTTTTTATTTGTTATGGATTTGCTCTTGACTCTAGTCTTGGTAAGAAATGACAGGGACAAAGTCTACGATGAAGCGACCTTACCCAGACTGTACACCCAAACTTTGAAGAGATTAGGGTTGTAAGCGTTTGGAAACACAGACGCAGGCAGAGAGCAGTTATCTGTGTCACGACACAGTGACGTTTTGGTCAAAATATTTGAATCTATGAGTAAGAGTCATCATTTTCCTAGCTTTTTCCCAACTATACTGGGGTCGGCTTCTAGTCAAACCGGATGCGCTGTGCGCATTATAAAACACGTTTGTAAACGCTTAAATAAAATAAAATAAAATAAAATATTCTTTATTTCGGATAACAAAAATCCATAGTACTCACATGGGAAATGTAATAAAAAAACGGAAAAATTAAACAAAAAATTAAAATTAAATTACTCTCCGAATTAAGGACCTCCACAATGGGGATGAGATCCTGTCCGCTACAGTCATCAGGATTTTATTGCGGCTGCCACGCACTCTGCGGATCAGGGATGTCGTTTTTTTGCGAATTACTGCATGAAAGCCATCAGTGTTATACAGCGCGAACATCCCTGATGCACTACAGAAACGAGGCAGCCCCAACATCATCCTGAAAATATTATTATACTGGATACGCAGGTTATCCAGCGACCTTTTGGTGTGACTGGTCCACAGATTCCCAGTGTAGATGCTCTGACAATATGCCTTAAAGAGCGTAACCTTAACTTCTTCAGAGCATCGGTAGAATCTGCGGGCCAGCATGTTACCTCTGACTGCTAAACACCTGCGCTCCCTCTCGATGTCTACATCGTCCTCAAGGCCGTCGGTAAGGAAATGCCCCAGATATTTAAATTTCGCGACACGATTAATATTAAAGCCATTCAACGTTATATTACGTGAGTGTTCGGGACATCTACCGGCAGCCTTAAAGACCATGTATTCACTTTTTTGTACATTATACAAAAGGCCATGCGTATGAGCATAGACCTCACACACCTTTAGCAGCTCTCCGAGACCCCCCACCGTCGGGCTCAGCAGCACCATATCGTCCGCGTAGCTAATGTTGTTGATACTAACGCCATCTATTGAGCAACCGACGCGCCTGCTGCTGAGCTCGACGATGAGGTCATTTACATATAGGTTGAAGAGCTTGGGAGATGTCAACCCTCCCTGTCTCACCCCGCTCTCCAGCCTATATGCTTCGGAAAGTGTATCGGCCCACCTCACAAAGTTGGTCTGGTTGCTATACCAATACTTAAACACATTGAGCACGGCTGCCGGCACACCCCTGTCCCTCAACTTTCCCCAGAGCACATCGTACGACACAAGATCGAAAGCCTTGGAGAGGTCAAGGAAACAGGCATATACCGGCGCGTCCTACGGTCAGTATAGTACTGGACAGTATGCTTGAGACTCAAGATCGCGCTTTCAGTGGATAGCCCAGGCCGAAACCCAAACTGAGCATCATGCAATGTTATGTATTTACCCAAACAAATATCAAGCATACCGTCCAAAACCTTAGCAATCGCAGTCGCTAGAGAAATGGGACGGTAGTTCCCCTTGTCCGAGATGTCCCCGGTCCTGTTCTTCACAATAGGCACCACAATGGTTTTCATTAAGTCGTGCGGCAAATAGGAGTGACTCATGCACACTGCAAAAAACATGGCCAGAACCCTCGGCAGGTGAACCCCCGCATACCTCAAGTGCTCAACACTAATACCATCATGACCGGGAGACTTACCGCCTGTCATTTTCTTTAAGACAAGTCTTACTTGACTGGCAGTAAAATGTACAGTCGACTCACCTCCCGCACGTCCAGCCTCAGAGCTAATAGACGACACTGAAGGGCCCAGTGGGGAGCGCACCTTAAAATAATCACTGAACATATTTGCAATATAGGCTGGTTCACTTTCCCCATCTACACTCACCGGAAGGCCAGGCCCAATCCCAAGCTTCTTAGTAGCCTTCCAAAATTTGCTGAAATCTTTTACTGATCTATGTTTGGCCAGCATATCCATTCTAAGCTGTTCCTGGTTATTTTGGCACCACTTCAAATGACTTTTGAAAATTTTACGCGTCTCACACATTTCATCAAAAATAATGCCAGCCGAGGGCCGGTTACATTCTACCCAGACCATGAATTTAAGCCTGGCCGCCCGATGAGCTTCACGGACATGTTTGTTCCAGCCGCATAAGTGCCTGCTCTTGCCCATTCCATTGCCGCGCTTCTCACTAGACCCCACAGCGGCATCACTCAAGATTCGCACAATGTTGTCATACAATTTGTCCAACACACTTTTGTGGCCTTCCAAACTACATAATCCACGACTGCACTCAGTGAGCTCACTGGGAAAGTCTATTTCGCGTAATTTTATGTGACATAATTTACGGTACTTATTTATTTGAGTTTCGTCTCTCTCACCCCACACAACTGAGCTCCGCCGCCAATCTACTGTCATTTGTTTAGACCTTAAAACACTAATATCACATTTCACAAGTAAAGGTAGGTGATCAGATAAGTACACATCTTCAATAACTCGTACGTCTATGATAGTTTGCAAGGCCGACAAAGACACTACACAATGGTCCAGCCAACGTCTGCACCCATGAGCCTCACTGATAAAGGTGTAAGTATTACCCTGTAAGCCTAACTTTTCAACGTCAGCACAAGTCCAAGACTGATCAGAACAAAAATTTATCAATTCATTAAAGAAAGATTCATACGGGTGAGCATTGAAATCACCTAAAATAAATAAATTTTCAACATCCTCACTGTCTACAATTGCACTTATTTCACCAAGAACCTCAGTAAGAATATGCAAGTTTTCTGGTGAGTCAATCGGCATATATACAGAAAATACAATAAACGAGCGGCCATTGACAACAGCCCGAATAGCTGCCAGTCCGGCGCTAATACAATGCAACACAGTAACATTTTCAAATATACCTTTTCTCCAGAGTACAGCTACTCCCCCATAAGGTCTACCCTTTAACAAGCCCACCGACGTGTCCACCGCAGACTTACCAGTGTACTCAAAGTCTTCAGAAATAGTCCCCAACAATGGTATATCATGGGGGAGTAACCACGTCTCCTGGAGTGCGACCAAATCGGACATTTCACATAGTTCTCTAACACTATCAATAGACCGCTTAATCGACTTACAATTAAAACTAATCAAATTAAAATATTTTTTACCATTTGTGTTCATACTGGCAATAATAATTTACTAGCGTCGAGATTCGGTTTCGTATTGTACATAAAATGTACAAAACGCCTGAATGTTATTCCATTAGGCCAAAAATTATCATTCAAAAATAACTCTAAATTACATTTAGAAACATACACTTTATAAGCATTGTACTTTTTAGTCTGTTTCATATTTATCCTTAGAATAATAACGCATAGAAGCCGCGTCTAGAACAAAACCCGAGCAAAATCGTGTGTCCACTTTTTTTCTTTGTGTGCGTGAGCCGAATGTGTCTACGTTCCTCTAACGCACACAGATATAGCTTTCAGTGATACCATTACTAAGCCGTTACCCACAAAACATGGGAAGACGCATTACTATTTTGCTATCAAGGCAAGTATTTTATGTTGTTGGGAACTGGAAAAGGTAAACATGATTTTTCATGTAATATGACATATTTTTTCGGAAGGTATAATTCAATTTATTTCAAAATAAAAGGAAATAAATCGCATAAAGAATGAGATATTGTTCAATGCGTTTAGAATGCTTGATGGGTTATAATTATAAACAATGTTAAAACATCGGGTTTGATATGAATTAACAGTAAGTATTGTATTTTAAAATTACAAAAATGAAAAACATGAATGAAAGCAATGTGGGTATTTTTTCCTCACAAATAGCAACACTGTGTTATGACAAGTTAGGTTATTAGAATTTTGTTTTATTTATCGATTTACGTAAAAATAGTGCATAGAATGTGAGTACTTATTTGTGAAATGTTATTTTATCACATTTTTTTGTTTTCCTGATGTGCTATAACATCCTTTCACGCAACAAACTGTCATTTTCAATTATTTACTTGCGAGCTGTGTTCGACGGAACGTGACATTGAGTACTGACGGCCTGATGGCTAAGTTTGACGGATTAGGCTAAGTTTTAGTTGCCTCACTTTTTGCACTCGTACTAGGTTTCTATGCGTTATTATTCTAAGTATTTATCTTTTTTAAAGTTACAGTATCGTTTGTTTTATCTTTAATATAACTAACAATATCACTTTCACTTGTTTCTTTACTAACATTAGAGATAAATAGTGGAACTTTTACATCTGCCGCTCTGAATTTACTATCGGGCGCAATAGAAGCACTACCTCTCTGCCCAACCATCTTATAGTAACGCTTAGATGATTTATTTCTCACTACTTGCCATTCGGACTCACTCTCCCTCATCACTTGTTTACACTTCTGCCCTACACGCGGCAAGTCACTGTCAGAAGCACTAAGTTGTTGAGCATACGAGCTAGATTTCACAGTCTCTTCTAAACACGTAGTACAAGTATTGCCAATAACAAACCGGTTCGATGCGTCAACGCCGCTAGGCTGATTCATTACCTCGGAAGCTGGCGAAACCGCGATACTAGACGAAGCCGCCACGAGTCCACTCCGATGCTCCGTCCCACTCACTCCAGTACTGATGTGCAGATGATCGCCCGGCAGTCGCGCTCGCTCACACCATTCGAAACCAAGTTATTCATAGGCGCACACTCTGCTTGCCCGCATTCATCTGTTTCTTCATTTCGCATGCGAGTGAAGGAGATAGAGGGATCATCGCCTACCGTAGGTTGCGCTTTAGGTGACGAGTTTCTCGCAGGTAACTGACGGTCGTTAATTTTTAAATCAGCTGTTTTCACAGGTACATATTGTGGCACATATTTGAGTCCTATCGGTCCACTGTCAAGATCAAAACTGTCCTGTATACGGGCACCACGCTTTTTGTTTATATTTGCATACGTTCCATAATCATCAATGAGCGATGCATGTTTCATATGCTCAACCTCTAATTTTAGTTGATTAAACTCGTCAGACAACACTACTCTGTCCTCCAGCGCACACAGTTGGTTTTTGAGGAACAGGATATCTCTCAATAGCCGAGTCACGTCGACATGGTCAAATGTGACTGGCGGGAGTTTGTGTAGATCCTTTGCCACAAAAACTGGAAAGATTTCTGGATCAGCACTTTTCATTACACAAATAATGTCATCGAGATCTCTTGACATCTTTTTCTTTCCTTGTTTCCGACGTATGGGCACCTTCATTGCATTAGGGACCGAATCGATGAGTAATCTTTTCGCCTTCACAATTTCTTCATCACAAAAAGAGGTGGTACACAACTGGTGTATACTTTCCTCATCCATAAAATTCATAACATTACTTAAAAACGCCAAAACTTCATTAATTACGACATTGCAGTTTACACACTTCACCGTATTAGAAGACATTTTTTAATTTACGTATGAGTCACCGAATAACGATATTCACGCGACCGCATTCATTAGCGCTGCGCGCGCGCTTAGTGCGAATTGGTGGAATAGCAACAAGGTAGGGATGGTAAGTTGCAGTGCGTCTGGATGCCCGATGGTAGAAGGGGGCCGGTGGGATGAGTCGTGTTTGTGGCATGTGTATGAATCAGTATGAATGAATGTCGTCAATTACCCATTTTAGTTCCCGAAGGGTATAACCAAAAGAAACCTATTACTAGACGTCCACTGTCCTTCCTTAAGTCTGTCGATGGGCTATAGGTACCTCATAAACCGTAATAAGCTGACCTTTGACATCTTTCCGAGTGTGTATCTCTATTGCTGATATTAGGTACCCTTCGTGTCAATTTCAATTTACTTATGTATGCGCGTCCCACTCGCACTTGCCTGATTTTTATAATCCCGAATATAGTCAACTGACTCCAAATAAGCTAGAATAATGTACCCTTTCACTGTTCAATCCGATAGCCTAGACGGTGCGTACCTAATTACCTCATTATTCAAGTACCCACTCACAGAAAGAAAGGCCACCCAAGCGTCACACCAGTTTCAGATGACCAGTTAACCTTTTTCTTCACAAATAGGTTTCACGTGTAACATCGGTGTGCCAAAAAAAGTAAATGTATTGCCCTCTTCAGTTACACCATAATACTTCAGAATTTCAGATACTTGAAACTGCGTCCGGAAATGGCGGATACGTGCCAAAAATGTTCGGAGATGGTTCTGTATATAAAAGTTTAGGGGATAATAAAATATTAGCGGGAATTGGAGAGCGCATCCGTGCCTCCGTTTAAAGTTTTGAAGAAATAATTAAGTACCTACAAAGGTACTTACTAATGTAGACGTTATGTGATCAAGAAGTGGTTCGTTATTTTTTTTACTTGAAATGGGTTTGTTCTTGACTTAAGTCTAGTCCAAGGATGACAGAGACAAAATCTACGATAAAGCGAGCTTACCCAGAAGTAGCCTGTTCACTCTAACTTTGAAAAGATTAGGTTGTAAGCGTTCGGAAACACAGACGCAGGCAGAGAGCAGTTATCTGTGTCACGACACAGTGACGTTTGGGTCAAAATATTTGAATCTATGAGTAAGAGTCATCATCTTTTTTTCCCAACTATATTGGGGTCGGCTTCTAGTCAAACCAGATTCAGCCGTATACTAGTATTTTACGTGGAGCGGCTGCCTACCAGACCTCCACAACCCATTAACTGGGTAACACGGTACTCCTTGGCAAGACTGGTGTCAGATTTCCTGGCTTCTGAAAATCCGTAACGACTGCCAAAGATCTCCGAATGACAGCCGGGACCAACAGCTTAACGTGCTTTCCGAGGCACGGAGGAAACTCGGCATGTTAAGATGGTCACCCATCCACAGACCAACCTCGGCAAGCGTTGCTTAACCTCAAAGATCGACCCGTGTGGCTGTGATTATTTAGCCACGAGCTCCTCTATGAGTAAGAGTCATAGGTACGAATATTTGACCCAAGAGTCACCGCGTCTCATTGGGAGACCGCAAATTTTATTCGTATACTGATCAAACTTAAAAGAACAATCTGTTTTTTTTTGTGTTGGGTTTAATATTTGTAAAGCACAAATCTTTGAAACTTAACTGATGCTTATGTAATAAAAATATGTGGTTAGTTATTAAAATTATGTTTTTGAGGTACGAGCAGTAAGGCAGGCAGCAAGCCGCCCAAAGACTTGAGTGGAGGACTAAAACCAAAGTTCAAGATTTTGAGTTACAACGGCGTCTTAAGCTTGATTCCAAGCATGACCAGTTGAAAACCCGACCATCTGCGGCAATTTACAATAATTTCAATTGCAATGTGCGAAGATCTTCGCAAAGAAGATTGGTTACAATAACCCACATGCGAGCTCACAAACAGTAAATACAGCGGAGTTGAAGCAATCGCCTTGGCCGCAATCGGTCGGAACACATCATCGCCATCACTAAGTATTTTAGTATGCCGCAGAATATCTTGCTCAAATAACTACAAGCACAGATGAGTTGTCTCATCCACAATCGCCGACCACATAATTTAGCGGGACATGTTGTACTCATATAAATTAGACCCTAATGTATGTATTTATTACGTCCCTAATATATCACGACTTGTGGCCTATACGTCTCAAAGATGTGTCGCCTATACGTCTCGTAGACGTGTGCCTTGAAGTCGGCTCCGGAATCCTAACGTGAATAATTTATTTGTTTGCATGGGACAACCCCAATAAATCTTTTCTCGTTGAAGTTTTTTGCGAATCATGTGTTCATTAAAACATCTGAGTCAGCATAATTATTTTATTTATATCCTGAATAATATTTTGACGTTTTTTCGTGCTTCGAATGTGTTATCTCATGAATAATAATGACTTTCTCTTTTGTGAATTCTGAAATGGCAGATTGTTTTGGTTATATTTTTGTATAACACAGCATCTTTTTGGCGTTTCTCTCCTGATGGAAAGCCATAATAGGATCGTCAATGGAGCACGTTTCCTAGAATTATCTTATTCACTCTTGACTAAAAGACCCGGAAAAGGGCATCCAGTAAACTTTCCACCTCTTAGCTGTACGCACAAGGCTACATGTCTGTATAGGTGTTGAATTATAAATAATATTCGTTTTAAAACATTCCTTTACGCCACGAGTCCCTAAAATGTGAAGTATCCAAAAACGAGTCTGATAAATGATCGCGGAACCCTCATCGGACGAGTATACAGAACCTTCCAGTGTTATGTTCGGGGGATAAGAAAGAATGTACTTGTATAGTTATTTGTTGCAACTTCATCGCCTTTATATTGATACGTCATTGAGACGTAGGTAGGTATTGTCAAAACATGCTTAGATGAAGAAGATACCTACAGCTGATTGATTTAAAGATTTAAAAATCAAAAAGTTGATGAAAAGTGATTATTTATCTAGTTACTGTTAACTATGGTTATAAATGTAAGACTTTTAGAGTAGTTATTTATTTACTAGCTTCTGCCCGCGACTTCGTCCGCGTGGAATAGTAACTTTGGGCTAGCGCTAACTTTAACCCGCGACTTCAATTACGTAGAAGGTGAAAATATTTTGAAATAATAAGTACGTTAAGGAGCTATTTTAGCATAAATGCGCGCGCAGTACTTGATCACTATTTTGCTGCGATGTTATTTTAAAACTGCGATATTAATTGAAATCGAATGAAAAACCCTGATGTTGAAACATTCTTCATTAGTGCTACGCTCCTACTTGTCTTAGCGTGATGATATAGGTATATATCCTCGATAAATGGGCTATATATCTAATACTGAAATAATTTTTCAAATCGGACCAATTGATAGTTCCTGAGATTAGCGCGTTCAAGCAAACAAACAAACTCTTCAGCTTTATAATATTAGTATAGATATACCTATATACTGTACCCAGAAAAAAGGTTTTTTTTAAACGAAGCTACTCGCTAGCCTCTAGGCGCCAAGCTAGCCGCCTGCCTGTGCGCTCGCGACCTTATACAAAAATAATCCTTATAGCATGATTCAGTATTAACGCGCGATGGCTTATTATTAGCGTATTTCATGTATAACTTTGGTGTTTCTATACCGATTTCTATGATTCTTTTTTATGGAATAGTTAATAATGTTAACTTTTTTAATTAGGGATGACTGAGAGTGTTATAAACGTAAGAGTAGACAAATATAATCAGAAAGCTTCGAACTGCTAAGCTATCGGGAGTTATACGTGTTATTGTGCGTCAATTATAAAAGATAGACATTATGCTGTCGTTGGATATTTTTTATATAATTTTAAGGAGAACATTTCCGTCATACATGATTTCTGTGTAGCTTTCACCATTAAGGTTGCACACGTGACGGAAGCTTAAAAAATGGAGTAATTTCTCCCGTTTTCCCAACATTTTCCTTCACTGCTCTGCTCCTATTGATGCGTGATGAAAAGTATACTATAACCTGCTCAGGAGTATAAATAATAATTGTACCAAGTTTCGTTAAAATCCGTCGAGTAGTTTTTGTTTCTATAACGGTTATACAGACAGACAGACAGACAGACAGACAGACAGACAGACAAAAATTGTACTGATTGCATTTTTGGCATCAGTATCGATCCCTAATCACCCCCTGATAGTTATTTTGGAAATATATTTCATGTACAGATTTGACCTCTCTACAGATTTATTATAAGTATAGATAGATTATATACTTAATCGTACACCGATAAAAGCATAAAAAGAAAACTACAAAATAAAACACATGTATGTACAATGGGCGGTCTATCGCATTCCACGATCTCTTCCAGGCAACCTGGAACAATATTTCTATGCTAGATAAATAAACAATAAGGAATATGCATGAAAAATATTATTGATCGATAGTTTATCGAAAAATTTACAAAAATATATTACTAACAGTGAAAACAGAACCAAAATTGCTCGAAAAATAAACGAGATATCATTTTATTAAACAAATACATCTATATCTGTCCCTCTCGCGAAAACACTGTTTTATATGGCAGCTGCTTAGGCGTTATGGTCTTTGACGTCAAAGTCCATATCGGACTTCTCTTTGTAATTGTAATCTTTGAAGCTTTATAACTTCATCGCTGATGAAGGTTTTTAAAAGTATTTTCACCAGAGCTAATACCTTTTTATTTTTCATTTTTTTTATGGATGGGAAATCATCCAATGACTCCTCCCGCTCTGGGTGTAGCGGGAGGGAGTGTCAGACTTCTACTGACTAAAACCCATCCATGTTCCTTCATTGCCCTTTGTGTTTCGGAGCCACGGTGTCTCTTGCGAATAATCCCGCGACTCCGGCAGGCGTCGGCCCTTTCGGGCCCCTCTGTGTGCTGACTCTCTTTGAGGCGCGCGTGGAACACTAACGCGCCGTTGAAACGGCCTGTCGTCACTAGACGGACGGACGGCGAGCCCCCCATAGCTCGCCGTCCACAGGCCCGCGCCTAGTGGCCGGAGGTCACCAGGTGGTGGCCCCCGACGCCCGCGGCGTCTACCACGGCGGCCGGGACGAGAGGGTCTCCTCTCCCTTTCCAGAGCTAATACCTAAGTATTTCATTTTGCAAATAAAAAATCCCATGCGTATTCCCTATTATATTTTAGTAGATTCTGCCAGTGGCATCAATAGACTTTTGTACGCCGACGGATCTAACGGTTGCCACTCTAGATAGATCTCCTTTGAAAGACTTAGTCTGGGCAAAATTATAAACCAATTCGGCTTTGTTTCCACCAGAGATGTGCGAGTATACGGAGCGAGGGATGCGTTTGTTCAGAACCAATAGAATTGCTTCATAAACAATGCGTTTGAAATAAGAATAGGATCGACTTAGCCGTAATGTGACGTCATAGCTGTCATTTGAAACCAATTTGGTAGAATCGGAAAAACAATTTTTTAAAATTGATTGATTTACAAATATTGAGCGAAAAAAGTGCTTTATTACTATTGAACGTTAGTATTTTTTTTTGTAATTAAAGTTTTCATTACAAACTGTACTTTTCAAGAGACATTTGACAGATAGAGGTCAATGACGATCCTGTTCTTATTTGAATCGCATTGAACCGATTCTATTGGTTCTTAACAAACACATCCCTCGCTACGGAACCTCGCATATATATCTGGTGGAAACACAGCCTAAAGCTCTTTCAGAAAAAACAATATCACTTGGCAATAGAAGTTCAGCGATATTTTACTATTAGATATTAGTCTTGGATTTTCATATTGTATACGAAAACAACAAGACATGAACAACAAACAAATAACTAAGTTTGTAAACACAATTTTATTTTATTACGTGCCGATTATAGAAGACATTACTACTTTGGTGTAATGTCTTGTATGATCGGTGTCCTATTAATTCCAAGGAACCTTTTTTTATGGTTGGGAAATCATCAAATGACTCCCACACATGACACTTTGGGCAAAGCAGAAGAGAGTGTCAGACTCTTACTGACTATAACTCATCCGTGGTCTTCCTAGTGCCCTTTGCGATCCAGGGCCGCGGTGACTCTTTCGACCAAATTCCGCAGCCCTGGTAGAATTCCAAGGAACCCACATTCCACAGCTTTCTACAACTGGTAGACCTTTCAACTATGCTTTGCCAGTCAACCACTTTGTCACTCAATCACACAGTACCGGAACAATTTTATATATATTGATGATGATGACTAGCTCGTCTGCGTTGATGACGAAAAAATGTATATGTTATTCCAGACTATAATCTACCTCTGTGCCAGACATGAAGATCCGTTCAGGAGTTCTAACTGGAAAGAGTGACAAACATCCATCCATCCTCAGAAATTGTCGCATTTATAATATTAACCTCCTTAGACCCGAGACCACTTTGTTTTTGCTAATGAAATGAATTGACGCCAGGTCCAAGGAGGTTAATACGAAGTAGGATTGATTTTCATACTCTGATAATCCTAAACCATCCACACCAAAAACTCCGATAGGTTCTATCCCACTGAACTTTAACAAATTATCGCAAACCTAAAGACAACGGTTGAAGACTTAGTCATATCACAATGTCATAACACTAACTTAAAACTTTAACATTAAGTCTAGCTGCCTCGACGCGTTATTAGAAACTACGTTAATATTAGTTGTGGGGATAATCCTTAAACTACCGAACTAGTTATAGAATACGGTTCGGTAGTTTAGTACTAAGTTAGTTGATTTTGAGTGAGGAGGCTCTTAAGAGCTGGTTGTGCTATAAAACCAAATAATATTTGTACGCACCACACACGTAAACGTAGGTACACTCACCATACACTACACTACAGTAAAGACTTTTTAACCCAAAGTTTGACTGGTAGATAATGTCTTGTTGCATTCAGTCCGGCTACATACCTCTTCTATATGTAAAAATTTATTAATAAACAAATAATTAATTCGTTATGAAATGATTTATGAGTAAAAATATACAATGCAAAAGAGAATGAGTCTATACAATGCAAAGATAATCTTACAATCTTTAGCAGGTCCAACAATGTTTTCACATCTTAATCAAAGTTCGGGAATTTTAGTCGTTGTGGAAGTTGTGGACATAGCTCACAGAATAAGCAAGCTGTGTGCAATGGGCCGGCCATATTAGCCATAGAAACAATTACCATTGGGGTAGACGATCTTCTTGACTAGAGACCGCAAATCGGCAAACGTAAGGTAGGATGCCCTTAGGCTAGGTAGAGCGACGATCTTCGTAGGGTGACTGGTAGTAGCTGGATGAGACTTGCCGGTGATCGAGCCAAATGGCGTGCACTTGGAGAGGCCTATAGGCCCAGCAGTGGACTCCTTTAGGCTGATGATGATGATGATGATGATGATGATGAGACGCTGTGGAGTGGACCAGCATTGAGCCAAGCATTTTTATCGTCAATGTGCTCCCCTAGTTTATAATATGGCTGTTTGCATAGTGTGCGTTTTATACAATTTTAAAATTTCTGGAACTCGGCAGAAAAAGAGCTTCATATGAACATACTTAAGTATTCACAACTTCTCAGCATTATTTTGCATGGAAATATATTCCTTACTAAGAATAATTACGCAACTTTTCCGCTTCTAATCCCATGCATTATCATTTTATTTCTGAACATAATAATTAATTTTAGGTACAATAAATAAACAACTGCTTAACAATTTTTAAAAACTGTTATAGCGGTACCCTTGTTTTTGGAACAATTTCTAGGTAGGTACTACTACAGGTAGTGAATCGAAACCACAGCAACCTTGATCACTAGAATCCATATTGGCGATCACCAAAAAAGCGCCTATTCTTAGGTATAGAGTAACTGCCAGTGTTGTGGTTTTGTTTGAAACAGTTACCGCGGCTCTGGAACACGCAAAAAAGGCATTAGAAGGGAAAAAAACACGGATGCGTTTTAGTCAGTAAGAGTTGACACTGCCTTCAGCTTTGCCTAGAGCAGGAGGGATTTTAGGAGTCATTTGATGATTACCCATCCTTAAAAAAAAGCCTAGCTTACTTACAAAGAAATTTACCAAGAGAACAAAAACAAATTGTCTAAAAAAAGAAAGAAAGAAAGAAAAATGTTTATTTGGGACTCGCACAAAACAGACAGAAGCAAAATACTTTTAACAAAATACAGATAGTAAATAACATTAAATAAAATTGATCTGTGCGTGGCCAAAAAGGTCCCTACCTCAGCATATGCTGCGATATTTAAAATAAATAAATATCACAGTCTCTCTTTTCCACTATCCCGGGACTTGCAAAAATAAACACTATGTCCACAATGTTTCCCTTTGCCTAGAAAACCGCCCGTCATCATTCAGAAATAATTCAAATCACGACCAAAATTCAACCTTCCTTCCTCCAAAGTTCTTTGCAGTTTGTAATCATATTTCATAGAAATTGTTCGACAAAATAATTCGAGTGTAAGCGACTCCATTATCGGAACAGAGACGAAGATGTAAACGTTTGAAACAAATTTCTTTCTAAATGTGAAATCAATATGAGAAATTGAGATTTATTCCATTCTAATACCAAAAACTAATACCACTGGTATTTGTTTCAACTCATATTTTTTTTCTATTCCGAACGGATACCACTTTTTAAATAATTTAATTTAATGTACGAACGAATACCAACAACTTGAATTTGGTACAGTCAGCGCAGTCAAACCTAATCAAAGTAAATTTGTTTTTCAATATTTTTATGTAATCGTAATATAATGCTTAAAACTTTCCAAATTCACTTCACTCCAATATTTTTACAAAGGTTAGCATAGGTAAGAGTAGTTTTAGTGAATCATCTTGCTATTTTTTTTACCTGCGAGAAAGGGTGAGTTTGCTCTATTGTTCCAAAATTCGAAACAACCAATCAGAGTCAAGTGTGACTGGAATGTTGTGCTTTGACTCGGAGAGAAATTTTATCTACATAAATTCCTCAGTACATTTCCGTGCGGTGGCGGTGGCGTATTGGTATCAGAGTGACAGTGATTTTTATTTATTAAGTGAGTATATTAATTATACAAAAAGTTGATTTTCTGTGATATTTTACAATTGTTAGATAAAAAGTGATTTATTTTTGTTAAAAATTTACCTGACATAGTTGTTATGAGATAGGTAGACGTGAATAATTACGTACCTGTCTAATAATAACTATGTCAGATAAATTTCAATATAAATTGAGAGTTAATTTTTTGAGATATTTTGTAATTTTTAGATTGTAAGTAAATTCTTCCTGTTTGATGTTTTTGCAAAAAAAATATTATACAGGTATAGAGAGGAACTAAAATTATATTAAAGTTGATTATTTAAGTGATATTTTATCATTGAACAAGACGTTTGCTAACAAAATTTGTTTTTTTTTGAGTTATCTGTTTTTTTTTTCAATTAAAGGTCTTATATTTACATACAAAGCATTTTTACTGACTGTACCTTATATCTTTGAACTTGTTTTGGTATTAGTTTAAACAATGGTATCGGTTCGGAATAGAAAAAAAATATGAGTTGAAACAAATACCAGTGGTATTAGTTTTTGGTATTAGAATGGAATAAATCGAAATTGAAAGCTCCATGTCTCGATTCACAATTTATTTTGCCCTATGTGACTCACCCAATGCGAGGCGAAGAGATAAAGACAGATTTTTTAAAATTGTAATAAGCTTTTAAAACTTTTCATTCATAAGATTAGTTAAAAAACTACTGCCAATTGTCTCTATCGGCGGTACGGATTTAAATAAAACTTCACAGCTTGGATTAGAACATAAGATACATTCGATAGCAGAAAAGTGCACACTTTTTTTGGATCGGTTATCGTCAAATGACAGGAAGGGAGTTTCCGACCTTAACTGCCTCAAACCCACCCATATTCCTCTAAATGCCCTTTGCGTTCCAGGGCTGAGCAACTCTTTCGAGCAACTCCGCAACCCTGACAGGCCCCGTCATTTATGCTGACATCTCTTTGGGCGCGCGTGGAACACATCGAACCGTCGACGCCAATCACCCAACGGTTGTAGGCCTGCACCTAGGGTGGCCGGAATCGCCCAACGACTCGCGACGCTCAGAGCATCGTATTCTGCTGCGGCGGCTGGGGCGACGGGTTTATTACCTACTGCTGCGCAGAAGGAGGTGACTGCTTCCCATGCACCCTCGCTCTGGATCGTGGATTGAACCAAGACCGGACGCTAGCATGCCGCTTCGTACCGCCGCTGCGAGGTCACGGCGGTCTAAGATCCGTACAGTAGTCACATCCAAGCGTGTCCTGTCCGAAACCTCCTTGTATCTCCCGAAACAACCGAGTCCAGTGAATACTTGCGCCCAGTGGCAGGTTTGGACGCCGTGGTGCCTCTCTAGCCACTCCTCAAATAGGGGAAGTATGCCCAAAAAAAGTGCACGCTTCCTGTGGTATAGCTCTTGCGAGCAAAGGGATTAAGGATTTTATGGGAATAAAATCGCTGGGAAATGCTAGTGCCTTGTTGATAATAAAACATTGGAGGTGCTTTAATTTAATTTCCTTTTATTTGATTAATAGGCACGCTTTGCCTTGAAATAACCAATTCACTCTTGTTTTAAAGAACTCCAGGTTTGTATCCATCAGGAGACTCCAGCAGAGAATTTCACTCCTTAGCTGTACGCACAATGAAAGCATTTCCAAACCACCGTCACATCGCCTCGCTTCACTCAACTAGAGCTAGGACAAATCCTTAGGCTTTAAGACAATCATTCTTGTAATTTATCTTTCGTCTTCTTCGCTATTGATTCTCAGAGCACTGTACACTTTATCTGGCACACTTTATACGTATTATATGAGGTTTGCGGGTGTTATATGTGTGTTAACCAGTTTTATCTAAAAGGATGCTGAAATAGAAGAAGTTGCTGTTTATTTCAAGCCAGGTTTATCGTGGTCTTGTGAGTGTCAATCTTCTATATTAAGTATTTTATTGCTGGCTTCTTGTGCTGTACACTGAATACAGTTTAGTGTCTTTGAATACAGTGTGAAAATAAAATTTTCATTGCCGCTATATGTCAACAAAAATAATATAGTGGCTTTAATCAAAAAACCAACGAAACAAATCTACATCACAACAAAGAGAACCGTGATGCCATCTATCCAACTAGCGGAGAACTAAAAATCCTACGTCGCGCAAGCAGAGTTTACCTCACCGATTTGTACATATACATCGCCCGCCCATCGTCCACCGGGCAGGCACAACAACCGACTTGTCGGAGGATCCTCCCTTTTCAATGGAGGTTGGCGTGACTTTATTATCTGTGCGGTACAGATAGTACAAGACCTCTAAAATAAAAATTAAGGTTTGTGGTACGGTACCCTTTGTATGCGAGTCCGACTCTCACTTGACCGGTTTAATAGAGGCAAAATCAAAATTTCCTTATCATAAATTAACTGTGTGATGAAATAGATTGATCCTTTTAAATTGAAATTGTTAGCTACTATTCTTTAAATGTTAAATCGATACAAGCGACCATTCGAATTTAAGTACATAACTTTATTTCGAAGATCAAACGACCCTCGTGATAGCTTCTAACGCTTAAAATAAAATGAAGATCTCGAGTCTGGGTCTATTTATTATCACGGCTATGTTACTGGTCATAAGAATATCCTTGGCTAGAAAAGCAATTTGCTTTTCCTAGGTTTAGAAATCTCTAAAAAAACTTTATTACAAAAAAATATACAACCAACTCTCAAAAACAAAACACTACAAAGTATAAAATGACTTTAATTTCGGAAGTCAGTGTTTTTGGTTTTTTGACACCGACTTCCAAAATTCCGAAAGACTACCTCAGGAATATAGGCTTTCAAATGCAAAAAGATTTTTTTAAATCGGTCCACAATTGGCGGAGATATCGGTGAACCTAGATAAAAAGATAAAAAAAAATGATATCCATCCTCGTCCTTTTTTAAGAAATCGGTTATTAAGATCACTAATTGCAGTAAAGAAGACGTTAGCTACACTAAATCAGAAAACATAGAAGTTATAAAACCCATTCTTGAGTTTTTTGGAGTTTACTTGAGGCACTTAGTTATATTTACCATACGGCCATAAGAGCCATGGCTTGATTTAAGCACTACTAGTCTTCAAGCTTGTCAGTCACCTAGGTAGGTCATCATCATTATCATCATCATCTGCCTAGCCTTTTCATATATCGGGTCGGCTTCCAGACAAACTGGATTCAGCTGAATAGTATTTTACATGGAACCAAACCTGCCAAAAATCTTTTACAAAAAGATACATATATATTGTGGTTATTTATTGTGCACGACATTGTAATCATACGCAAGAATAACAAAGTATTGATTGTTCTCCAAATGTCATTATACGGTCGTTCACTAATTGTTATTGCCTACAACATACACGTAATGGTTATTTTAGTGCCGTTTAAGTTTAATATAGGCATTTCTACCCTTTATCGCTTTATCCATGGGAATAGTTTTGTCTAGTGACATTGTAAGATGCTTGGATAATTGATTAGAAGCGAATACTTTACTCTTTCATCTCGCGGTCATAATGCGACTGTTGAGGTACAATTCCGATCTTGGCGACTGCGATGCGCGACTGCGACCGGCGACAGTGACGTGTGACCGCGACTCACTGCTTCATATGAATTACTATAGAACACTAACGGGTGCCCGCGACGGGAGTCGTGCGTCGCGATCGCCATTATCGGAATTGTAACTTTATGCTTGGGGTCTCAAGTTTGCTTTTTTTTGGGGACAAGCCAGCCACACATTCCCAAGCACTGCAACTCCTGAAATTCAGAATCAACAGTAGTGACCACCACAAAAACGCGCCGGGCTATTGAAGCTCGATGAGTCCCGAAGAAATGATTCAACTGTCTTGGATTAGAGGAGTTTGAAATCCAGGTCGGGCAAAATAATACTCGGTAATTCCATTAGGGACATCTCAGTAGCAGCCAGGAGTTTGGAAGTTGGCGGTAAGACACCCATACCTCAGAAAGCACGTAAAGCCCATCAGTCTATGAGACTAAAGGAAAAGACAGTGCACCTGTGTATCTTATCGTTGATGGGACCAGGGACGGTTGCGGGTAGAACCGGATGACACTGATACAGGAAGGTGTTGATTGGTATAAGAAAAGAGTCAAAAGGTCAATGGATCTTGATAACCTCTGAATATAATTCGAAACATAGATATAGGCAGAACACTGTAAGACTCTTTATCTCAGCTTCAACTCTTGAGAAGACACCATATGGCACATTGTATCTAGTTTTACGTACATCTCCTGAAGCCGTTCAACCTATATCGTCCCACTGATGGCAAAACTCTCCCCCATAGCCTTCCAGTCTCTACGGTGTGTTGTCCTTTCCGACCCGTCCGACATGATTCTAGCGTTTCCTATGTTTTCCTCGGCGACGACGCCCGTCTTAAATAATTATAAGTGCACTAGTTTTTGCCCACGACTTTATACGCGCATTTCCCGAAGGAATTTCGGGAAATCCTCACTTAGTGCTTCCTAACACTTCCTAAGTAACCTACATGCCATATTTCAGCGATCTACGACCTCCAAAAGCTCCCTTAAAAGTTGATGTTTGCAAAGATATTAAAAATAAAATAAATAAATAAATAAAAATAAAAATTATTTATTGTCTCATTAGGTTTACAAACATTGATGAAGCCCTGAACCCCACACTAGGATTCCCTGTGTTGTGAAACCCTGCCTTCCCTGTGAAATTAAATCAGCTAATACTTCTTCTCGGTTCAAAAAAAAAAACTACAAAAAAAAACTACTACAAATTTTCTTTATCCTATTACAACGTTCTAGCTTAATAGTGATTTCCAGTTTTACGGCTTCGCGGTCAGTTCAGTTCGGTAAATTCTTTTAAACATTAAAGAAAATGCATTTTTCGATTTGTGAAGACATAAAAATGGTAAGTTCGTCCCAAATTACACTGTACATAGATTAGATAGCCACAGAATCTTTTCTCCTTCGAAGTAGTGCTTGCTGTTTCGATTCCTGAAAAAAGCAATCGATAAATCGTTTTCGTTTTTTGAATCTCTTTGAGATTGGTTCCATCTTTGCAATATTGGAAATCGATGAGTGCCTTTGTTTCGCTTTTTGGTACAATTTGGTTCAAGTCTGAAGTCTTTTTCGTTTGGAAATTAACGAATTCTCCAGTGCAATCCTGTTTACATCTCACCGTGTGTGCTTAGTTGAAATGAACGAAAATACCTGAAAATAAAAACAAAAAGTATTATTCATGAAATAAACGAGGAACTCTAGTGCTTTAAAGGGTTTAAAGTACCCGTTGAATGTTTTTAGCAAAGGTCTGGTTCGTAGTGCCACTCAAATCTGTGATGCTGCTACTTAGCTCAGAATTTCAGGTAGACTTTTAAACTTTTTTCCTGAAGGTACAAAGCGGTTCTTTAAACACATGTATGCATGGCATGCGGCGAAAGAGGAAAGTTGGGCCATGCGGATAGACTCAACACAAACACTCAAGATCGGAGTCATCCGAGAACCTACCCCTCAGGAGATTCTCTTTACTGCGGTTTATTTTTCCTGACCGGCAATTTTTCCAAATCTATCCAAGTAAAGTAACTTCTAGACAAGCGTGCTCCACCTTAAACCGTAACATCAGGTGAGATAGTGGTCAAACGTATGCCTATCAATGGTAAAAAAAAGTATAATGTGGGAAAATTTGAGGTAATTGAATTACCGAAGAGATGAAAACCTCTAGATTAAATTACAATATCGCAGTAAAAACGGCGTATATTCGAATTCAAAAATCGAATAAAAAAAGAATCGATTACCACTCGCTGTCCCACTTCCCCTGTTTACTTAATTCGATGAACGGCTATCCAGCCAGTATTGCCAGTGTTGCCACACACAAAATGAAATTGTACACGTTAGTAGAACGAAGAAAATTGCTTTTACAGCTCCGTAGGGTTTTGATTAAACTGTGTTGCCAGATTTAAGGGGACTTCTGAAAAAGGAAATGCTTTTGCAGATTATTATGCTACAAGGAAAATTGTTTGAACGATTCGGTGAGTTGAGTTTTTTGTTGTTGAGTAGAATTAGAAGTCTGGGAAAATCGGTATTGTAGACTTTTAGAGGACGAAATATATTATCCACTGCCTTTCCACCTTCAGACTGATCCTATTATCCTACTAATTATTGTTAATGTGATTTTTTTGGGATGGATGGATGGATGGATGTTTGTTACTCTTTCACGACAGAACGCCTTAAAGGATCTTCATGAAATTTGGCAGAGAGATAGATTATAGACTGGAATAACACATAGGCTATATGTATATATCCCGAGAGCATGTGCCCTAGGGATCACGCGGGCAAAGCTGCTGGCATAAGCTAGTATCCCAACAAAAACATTACATGTAATAAAAAAGCCAAGTCTCTGTCTCTCTATGCAATGTTTCCACCGTAAAAAATATTGAGATCTTATAGAAGCCAAGTCCTGTTAATAATTTTTTGTAGTTAAAAATCAAAATGTATTGACTGTTTAAATAGTTTATTTATTTATTTTATAATTATAGTGATTTGGCAAAAAAATCAGCGGTTAATTAAGTACTTTTTGTCGAATTATTCGCACACAAATGTTTAGTCAGTAAAAGTTGTTCATAATGATAAGTACAATGACCCCTTTTCAGGTATTATGCTTGTTATTTATACGTTGTATAATTGTCTGAACACACGTTGTGTAACGACGCGGCGTAGCATAGTCCTCTGCTACGCCGGCTACGTCGTAGGCGATAATAGCGTAGCATTCGTAGCCCATCGTAGGTCGTTTAAATATTTATTTATAAACTTGTACCCTGTACAGCTTCTCTTGGGTTACTGTAGACCGGATCGTCTCCAGGGTCCCATCTATGTCTGGGCGAACATTCATCAAAATCGGTTCAACAATACAGGCGTGAACACGTGACAAACAAACAGACACTGACTTTCGCATTACCCCATATAATTTCAATTAATTCGGATATTTTCGTGGCAAGCGTTAACATACGTTTTGTTGTACTACATAATTATGAATTTTATTACAAGATCCCTGGGGTCCGCTTGCAGAAGATAAACTACTCACAAAAAGACGGATTTGTATAAAATAATTTTATTTAGTTTCACTTAAAAACAGTTTAACTATTGTGTGATTTTTTACTCTGCCGAGACGCTTTCTTGCCTTTTTCTTTTTCAATATATGTGATATGTATTTCACCTGTAAGTATGCAAACAAAATTTTATTCAAATTAAAAAAATAAAACATTTAGGACTTTCATTTTAAAACTCTTGGCATTTATTTGAATTGAATCATTAACAGGCACTTTTGTCATGGCAAGATCAGTCAGAAAGATTACGCTGCACGTTATAAAGCTTTCTCGATGGAAAGGAACGAAGAAACTATTTTAGATGATGTTATCTATAATAGAAATCATAGTCATATTAATTCTGTTGCTTCTTTATGTGCGAAAAACCTGCCAAGTGCGAGTCGGACTCTCAATCGAAGGGTTCCTTACCATCAATCGGAAAAAAACACGTTTTTTTGTATGGGAGGTTCATTTAATATTTAATTTAAATTTTATTATATATGTTGTTATAGCGGCAATAGAAAAACAGACTGTGTGTATCACATTTTTCCTTATTTACAGATTTTAGGGTTCTGTATCCAAAGGATAACCAACGGCCGTCCATCCGTCCGTCTGTCTGTCAGCGGTATCTTATGAACCGTAATTGATAGACATTTGAAATTTTCTGTGTGTATTTCTATTAACGCTTTAACATCAAATCAAAAAAATTAGGGGCCCTCATACGTGAAACGTGTTTTTACGGTTTATGATGCGGAACCCTTCGTGTGGGAGTCCAAATCGCACTTGGCCGGTTTATTTTTTATTCTGAAGTTATTACTTAAAAATTATAGACTCACCGTATTCGTCGACTAAAAATAAAAACAGGAATATGATTAATTTCGTTACTTGATAATTAAAGATTACTGATTTTTTATTTATTTTATTAAACACATTATGTATTTTGAAAAACTATTACGACTGAAAAACATTACCGTCAATATCTTTTATTTTCATATGGTGTTTTTTCTCTAATACTGAAAAAAAAATTACGGCGAATTAAAACATAGCTCATGAGAACTAACATTTTAGGAATTTCACGGCTCGACAAAACTGTTGGCGCAGTGGTTGAGCGATTAGCCGCTGCGCTGCATATCGCGGATTCGATTCCCGCACGGAATTTATATACACGGAGCTATTTAAGTCTTCTTGCAAAGGCGGCCCATTAAGGCTGCGTTTCCACCAGAGATGTGCGAAGATGTGTAGCGAGGAATGTGTTTGTAAAGAACCAATAGAATCGCTTCATTTACCTCGCCTCGGTCAGCACAGCTCTGGTGGAAACGGCTCAGCGGAGCTAGATTTTTGCGCATATAAAACAAGCGAGCGATGTGTGCGAGGGATGTGTTGCGAGGTATGTGTGTTGAGAAGGATGTGTTGCGAAGTTTGCGCATACTATACCAGCCAGTTAATTTTTCTTCCATTATGCCACGCAACCGTACGACATGCGCTAACGCATAACGACTACAAGCGCTAACGACAACAAAGTGAGACGTGAGCGGCAGGTAGGCGTTCGCGTTACTCCGCTTCCACTACACCGCACCCCCGTCGACACATTTCACACCTCGCACCACACATTAATGCGCATTTTCACAGCTCCGCTACACATCCTCGTAGGCACATTTTCATCGCACGGCTTTGGTGGAAACACCCACACATTTTCACAGCACAGCTAGACATCCTCGCACGACATATTTCCATCGCACATCTCTGGTGGAAACGCAGCCTAAATGTACCCGATATAAACTACCTCCAGACGTGATTATTTTTTTCACTCATTATGATAATAGGTACAAAATTAATATAATCCTACTTCCTACTTAATCCTCCTATAATAATCCCATATCAAGTAAAAAAAGGAAATTAAAAAAAAAAACTACTAATATTATAAATGCGAAAGTTTGTGAGGACCGATGTTTGTTAATCTTTCTCGTCAGAAAACCTGGATGGATCTTCATGAAATTTGGCATAGAGGTAAATGGGCTATTTCTTATCCCGGGAGTGTGTTCCCTCGATATAACACCGGGCCGGCATAGTATTTACGGCACTCTTCCTCTGACAGATAGAAGGTTTGGGTCCCAACAATGGGACCATTGAAGTTTAGAAAACATTACAGGTCTACTGCACTTTATATTATGAATTTATTAAAGTGACTTACAAGCAATGGTAGGTTTCGTTTTTTCGAGTACTTCGTGCTGTCCATAACGTGTTGTCAGGTCCTTGATGAAATCCTTCAGATCTGTCATCCACTGCGGGTACGCTGCGAAATATTAGATATACTTTTATATTATGTGCATACTATAGAATTTTTGAACGGATAAAAGCTTAACTGTTATGCGGGCCACACACATTCAAGTAGTTTGATCAAATAGAAATACGAAATTTCGTATTACAGCATGAAATTTGACGACTCTTTTTTGATCAAATTTTCTCACAGACATGACACATGACAATTTGATCAGCCAATTTGAATGTTTATGTCTCATATTAGATAAATTAACACTTTGTTGTACCTAAGCCTGGGAATGAGACAACAGCCTGGCAATACGGCCCTGGAACACAAAGGCCATTTCAATAAAAACGGGTGGGTTTTAACCAGTAAGCGTCTGACATTCCCTCCCGTGTCGCCTAAAGAGAGAGAAATCCTTTGATTTATTTCTCATCCGCAAAAAAAAAAAAAGATTATGAGAAAAAAATACAAAAGACATGTGTGGTGTTTTACTTAGTAGTATTAGCCTAATGGTGACTAGTTATGCCTCTTGCTATATGTACATGTCAAGCTATCACGGACCACTCCCAAGTACTAAGTAAGTTTACGGATTTTATAGTTAAAGGATATCCCATTCGATTTTTTTTGATATTTGTTTTGTTCTATTGGCAGGCACATGTTTGACCACCATCTCACCTGATGGTAAGCAATGATATGGTCGAAGGTGGAGCATGCTTGCCTAGAAATAACCTATTCCTTCTTGACTTACAGACTCCCAGGTTGTAGCTATCAGGAAAGCAGCCCGTTATCAGGAATCTTTGTAAATGGCAAATGATTCTTCCCTGTAACATGAGCCATGTCTTCTCAGTATATCTCGATATGGCAACATTTAAAAACATACCTTTTACTTCATTATGCTTCTTTTTATTTTTATATGTTCTTAGGCCAGTCTCTGAAAACATAAATTTAATTAAATGAAGTAGGTACAGCATTCAAGTTTGATATTATAAAAACCTTTTAACAGGGTGTACAGTGGGTTTGAGATATCAGCAAGCGTTGCTTAACCTAGAACAGGCATGGCGAACCTATGGCGCGCGTGCCTGTGACGGCACGCAGCACAATATCTGGGCACGCCTATAAAAATATATTACTTAGCATCTTGATGGAAGTTTAAGTTCAGTATGATGTCATATTTACTTTTATTTGAAGAAAGATAAAGCTGACAACATTGAGATTGCTTTATGTATTATAGTTACAAGACAGTTTAAGTTAATAGCATCAAATGTTAAGTAATCTAGGCAAGATTTAATCGACCCGTGTGACTGTTGTTATTTATCCCATGAGATCTTAATAAATACATTATTATTGTAGTTTATTATTCTCTTACCTTTACTTGCAACTACAGTTTCCAGTGGATTTTCCGGTGGACTTTCCACTGTCATTTCCACTGAAATTTCCGCTGGACTCGCTGTATTCGGTGCTGATTCCCTGCCTTCAAATTTCTGAATCACCACGTCTTCATCGTGTTCTATTGAACAAAAACTTTGAAACAATTACATAGACAACAGACTCAAAAAACTTAAGCATTTTTTAAATTTCTGATTTATGATCACTCTCAGTGTCAAACAAAAAATATCACAAATTTGGAGACGTAAGATACGTCTCTAAATTTGTGATTTATTTGGAACGATTGGTGGAATTAATTTAGAAAGAATACATGCCCGTTGTGGCAAAGATATAGTGCTAATCGTCCTATAAAGCTCCGCTTCTCGCTTTCATGGAATGATGATGGCACTGGATCGTCATAGTAGGCGGAACTAGGACGCGGCACGGCTGACTTCCTCACGATGTTTATCATTCCTTCATTATTCTCAGTGATGTCCAAATGCCTGGATTACATTGTACTCCGTGGCAGGTGTCAGATATTAGCATAACCGTACCTAACGGCTGTCAAAGATCTACAAATGACAACTGGAACCATAACAGCCTTAACGATCTCGTCAATGCATGAGTTCTCGGCAAAGAATATACCAGAACACCCATTTGCGAACCACATCGGCAAGGCTTTGATTGACCCGTTCGGGTATTTTATTTTTATTTTGTTATATTAACCTATTGTGTCCCACTACTGAGCAATTACCCCCGTAACCTTCGATATATACTTTCCTTGCGCCACCTCGAACAAGCCTTCCCTGTTTGCGTCTAGATCGACTCATCCCATTGCGTGGAGACTTTTGCCAAGCGGTCACGATGCAAGCGACCGGTGGGGCCCGCCCAGTCCCTCGATCGCCCTTCATTACCATCTTCAGGGCCAGTAGCTTTTCCAGGCGAAAAAAACTAACTAGCCCAACTGCTCAAATAGATATACCCCCCCCCCCCTCTCCGCCCATCTGCCTCGACCTTACGTTTGCTGCTGTTTGTCATCGATTTTGGCTAGCCGTGCTCAGATCTTAGAGCATGGTCTGCAGCTCCAGAGCTGTAGTGGCAAAATTGCTGGCTGCCACCAAGGGTATTCATAAAGCTGCCAGCGACTGAAACATCTCCTCGAGAGTGCTCGTAAGTAATGTTGAAGAGAGCGGGTCATCCTGTTTAACACGCCTTTGAATGCATAAAGGTCCTGCAGTATTATGTTTTATGTTAACGGTACTATTGTGGTGTATATATCTGAGAAGATCTATACATATTTCAAGTTCCTGGTTTTTTGAATGATCTGAATATTTCGGGATTTGAATTTACGAATCCCTAAATATGTCTGACCCGTGTGATACCAAAATTAATTACAAACCTGGGTCCTCCTCCGTTTCGTTAGGGACTTCACTAAGTATTGGCTGATCACCTACCCGTAAACCTATTGAAGAAAGATAATGAGTTGAGTCAAAGACGTTGGTTGTCCAATAGGATGTGTTTCTGATTTAGCAGATAGCTGCATTTTACGTTAACATATATATACTAGTACCTATAGGTTTGAATGAAATGCAGGTTTACTTACAAGGAAGGTTACCTAACTGTTCAGTTCCGATTTGATTTATTTTGATATACATTAACTTTAAGAACTAGTCATTTGCATGAACAAAACTTTCTAAAGAAGTTAGAAGGAAACGAAGTCGGACAGTTGGGCACCCTGCCTTGTTAGATCAATCTGTCTAACTCTGTTCTGGTCAGCTTCCAGTCTAACCGAATACCAGGAACAATTACCTACCCGTAACGATAGTCAAAGTTCTTACAAATGACAGCCATGTCCAACGATTTGACTTGCTTTCTAAGACGGATAAATAAGGGTGACCCTTTCATGTAGAAACCTTGGCCAGCGTTGCTTGACCGTTGGTTGTGCGACGCCTGGGTAAGTCCCAGGTGGTTAATGTTGACCCTTGCTTGTAGAAACCTCGGCAAGCGTTGCGTAATCGTCTGTTGTGCGACGACTGTTTAAGGCGCCCAAGTGGTTCAGTGGCCATGAGGACTCTTTCGGTCATAGTAATTATAAGTTACCAGCCTGTAACTGTCCCAGTGCTGGGCCTTGCCTCATCTCATGTAGATAATAGGGAATATGCATGGCAAAGTATTTATGATCTGAACAATTTATCTAAAAGTATTCGAAACCAACTGTGAAATTAGAATCTAAATTGCTGGAAAAAAGAACGAGATACGATTATTTTAAACAAATATATCTGTCCCTCTCGCGAAAACGCTGTTTTCAATGGCAGCTGTATTAGTCGTTGTGTAATTTGACGTCACAGTACGTATCGGACTTCTCTTTCTAACTGTAGTCTTTGAAGCTTTATAACTTAATAAATAAATGATGCTAAAAAGTATTTTATTTTGCAAATCAAAAAATCGCATGCATATTTCCTATTCTAGAGCATTAATCACCACGCTTGCTCAAGGCGGGTTAGCGATTATAGACTTATATTGTAAAATTTGTACAAACGTACCATTTTTATTCATACCACCCATTGCAACCAAATTATGGCCAAAATTTTCGACCAACCAGTTAACGAGCTGTATTACATCTTTCGCTGAAGCAGGGTCATTTCTCCCAGGAGGTGGAATTGGCTCTCTTCCATCACCTATTAGGAAAGAAAATTCACTGTAAAGCGGTTTATCAAGAGGTATAGTGTGACTCTACCTTTCTTTTTTTTTAAGGACGGCATATCACCAAATGCCTCCTTCAGCTATGGGCGGAGAAGAAGGAAGATTCTCACTGATTAACCCCATCCGAGTTCCTCCTAATGCCCTTTGCGTTCAAGTCCCGCGGTGACTCTTTCGAACAAATTCCGCAACGACCCTACCTACCTGGGTTGAGGATGTCATGTAGGCAGTTGCTCTATGTCAAGTACTGGTATTCAGCGGCATACAGATAAATATATAGATCGCTTATTTGGAACAAGAAAAGAAACACAACACACAAAAGCATACTAGTTACATAACACTAGAAAATAATTTAATGAAAACACAAAAAAAGGCAGAATGCCACTTACACCAAAAATGTCGGGAAGGATAGTCCACTAAAACCAGTATTTTACCTGGAGACTGCCTGGTTAAGCTTGATAACTGGGTAACGCGAAGACTCTTTAACCGGCGACGTATAGGTATCCTGTGAAGGCATCCTGGCTCCACATAAGTACATGCAGTTTTTTTATGGATAGAAAATTATCAAATAACTCCTCCAGCTCTGGGTGGAGTAGAAAGGAGTATCAGACTCTTACTGTCTAAAATCCATCCATGTTCGTCCTAATGCTTTCGCAGCAAACGCAAGCACAAAAGAAAACTACTTAATATTGTAACAAAAACTATTGCATTTTGTGTTCAAGGCCGCAGCGACTTTTTCGAACAAATTCCGCAACCCGGCACTTGCTGCTTGGGATGGGTAAAGCATACCCCAACATAACACTGACCTGAATTATCTTCTTCTTCATCAACTACTTCAGGGCCCATACGAAGTATTGGCTTGTCACCCTCCATGACATCTAATAGCAGAAATACTAGTTAAGATAGAGGCATAGGTATTGAATCAGTCACATCACCGTCCAGTCACGGGTTACCCACGACAAAATAAAATCAAATCAACCCTCCATGACATCTAATACAAAAATAAGAGTTAGAATAGAGGCATATTGTAGGATACAGGCACATCAGTCACATCATCGTCTAGTTTCGGGTCATCCACGACAAAATCAAATCAAATCAACCCTCCATGATATCTAATAAAAAATACGAGTTAGGTTAGGATAAAAGCATTTTGTAGGATACAGGTACATCAGTCACATCATCGTCTAGGGGTCATCCACAGCAAAATCAAATCAAACCAACCCTCCATGACATCTAATCCAAAGTACGAGTTAGGTTAGAGGCATATTGTAGGATACAGGCACATCAGTCACATCACCGTCTATTTTCGGGTCATCCACGACAAAATAAAATCAATTCAACCCTCCATGACATCTAATACAAAAATAAGAGTTAGAATAGAGGCATATTGTAGGATACAGGCACATCAGTCACATCATCGTCTAGTTGAGGGTCATCCACGACAAACTTTAACACCGGCCAAGTGTGCGCACCGAGGGTTCCGTACAAACCTGCAGGTAAAAATAAGCAAAAGTTGCGGTTTACGATTAATGTCGTATAAAAAATAAACTGCTTACTAGATCTCGTTCAAACCAATTTTCGGTGGAAGTTTACATGGTTAATGTACATAATTTATATTTTTTTTAGTTTTATCATTCTCTTATTTTAGAAGTTAAGGGTCTCTCGCGCAAACTGTTCAGTTTAGAAAAAAAAATATATTAGAAACCTCAATATCAAAAATTCAAAAAAATTCAAAATTCAAAAGTCATTTATTCAAATTAGGCTGAGGGCCAGCACTTTTTGAACGTCATGTTTTACAAAAGACAGTCCCCCAAAACGCCCGCCCGTCAACACTTCCTAGTGTTTTAGCTGTGGAGAAGAAGTGGCCAACAAACTCCCCAGCAACACAACTGTCTGTTACGTTTTAGGAACTAGAATTTTACACTAATTAATATGCAAAGTAATCCAAAAATTCAAAATTCTTTCTAAAATTTACATGACACAAAAATAAATATATACATTATTTATCACTTGTTAGCTACTAGCACTATGACACTAAAACAAAATACACACTTAAGCAAGTGTTGACGTATGTGGATTTAAATAAGTATAAAAAAATGACCTACATAGTCAGACAAATAAATAAAAAAAAAGAAAATAAAAGAACAAATAAAAAAATAAAATAAAAAATTATATATATATATATATTTTTTTTTTTTTTTATTGAAATAACATGTTTACAAAAAAGTGTACATTATAGTGCAGTTGTATATATTAATCTAGGTCTACATTAGGATAATAATTATCTAAATTTAAACTATGAAAGACAAATATGAGTTTACAGTCAAAAATAGAACTCTGAAAGTAATGTAGTGCGTTGCCTGATCTAGGTTTACTTAAACCTGTGTTTCAGGCCACCTCTCTGCGAAAGTATTTGTTAAATGGGAAAGTCATTGAATTAAATAATAATAAAATATTTTCAAAATCTAAGCAGATAAAATATTTTGCATAACCTTATCATAAACTACGCTTATAGATCCTGATTTAAATCTACAACTAAAATACTAATTTTAGTTAACTACAGTTAAGTCAGCTACTTTAGTTCAGCACCTCTAGTAGTTTTTCCGTGTCCGAGTAATTTAGTTTTGCTAAATAATCAAATAACATTATACTACACTTATAAGAACTTACATTATATATCTGAAGCAATTTGTTAAATTTATTATATAAGAATGGTCCTAGAAATAAATAGAATCTTTTTGAGAAAGCATGTTTAGTTTGATGGTTCGTGCAAACCAGATCCTTTCTTCTTTTTCCTGAAGGTACAGGTTTAAACTCAAGTTCATTGTGTTGTAGTAAAACTATACTTAAAACAAAAAGTTGTCGAACTGTTAGCACCTTGCATGCCATATAAAGCTGGTGTGTGGGAAATCTAAATGGGCGACGGGTGGCGACTTTTAGAATTGCTCTTTGAGCACGTTCTAGCAGTAGTAAGGTTGATTTTGCGGCACCACCCCAAGAAGTTATGCAGTATGTAAGAATAGATTGACACAAAGCCAAGTAAACCTGTTTAATTAATTTAAAATCGGCTATGTCCCGTAAATTCTTAAAAATATATATTAATTTACGCACTCTAGTGCATAATAAATCAATGTGTTTACGGAAATTTAGGTTTGTGTCAATCGTGACGCCTAAGTATTTGATGTGGTCAGCTTTAATTAAAGTGGGACAAGTGCATGCCGTGTCAGCGTTTGTATTACATTTGTGCGCGTAAATGTTTTGGTTAGTAAGCATCTTGTTAGTATTTCTCATTGTAAATAGAATAAATTTGGTTTTATCTGAATTTAACGTTAATAAATTGTTATGTAGCCAATTACACACCATATTAAAGCCATTCTGAGCAAGTTCATATCATCATCAGATCTTGATTTACCTGTGAACAGTAGAGCTGTGTCATCCGCATATGACATAATTAAACCATTTTGAAGTTGTAAGCGGCAAAGGTCATTAATATATATTAAAAATAATTTGGGCCCCAAAATACTGCCTTGTGGGATTCCATAATTACTATTTTTGAGTTCAGAGCTCGTGTACTGACCGATTTTTAGAGACTGGTAACGGTCGCTAAGATAATCAGCTAACAGTTTTAGCTGTGTTCCTCTTATCCCAATTTTTTCCAGTTTAAATAAAAGAAGAGAACAAGAAATAGTTTCAAAAGCCTTGGCAAGATCTAGAAAGATCCCAATGGTATGCATGCCACTATCGAGATTTTTACTTATAAAATTTGTCAATTTGTGTACTGCTTGGCTTGTTGATCTTTTAGGCCTGAAACCAAATTGTTGATCTGAAAGCAATTTGTTATTTTCAAGATATTTTACTAGCCTGTTGTTAATTATTCTTTCCAAAATCTTCGAGAGTCCCGTTAGTACTGAAATAGGTCTATAGTTCGTAACACAGGTTTTGTCTCCGGATTTGAAAACAGGGGTGACTACTGCTTTTTTTAGCAATTTTGGGAATATTCCTTGAGTTAAACATATCTGAAAAATGTGAGTTAGTGGAGGGGCAATTAGGTGTTTAAGTCTTTTCAGTATGGCATTAGGAATCTCATCCCAACCGACGGCGCAAACGTCCTTTAACCCATCTATTATACCTATCACTTCACTCACGTCTGTATCTAACAGGACAAAAGAGTTCAGTGCAGCGTGAGTCATACATGTGCTTTGAATAGAAGGAATGTGGGTTAGATTTTTTTCTGCCAGATTTTTCCCTATGTTAATAAAGAAATTGTTTGCTTTATTTGTCGCAACGGATGGGTTCAATTCGGTTGTTAAAAGTTCGAGCGGAGGTTCTGAGTTTTTGGTTCGAAATGTGTTACTTTTAATATATTTCCAGATGAGCTTACTGTTTTTACCTGCCTTCTGTAATTGATCTTTGTCATATTGTTTTTTAAGCTTTTTCAACAGATTGTTACAGAAATTTCTATATCGCTTGTAGGTGACTGATAGTATTTCATTGTTAGGGGACAGTTTACATTTTTGGTGTAGTCTGTCTCTATGTCTGATACAGCGAACAAGTCCGGGCGTAATCCATGGTTTAATGTTATTGTACTTTCTAGGTATTACTTTTGTTAAAGTGTTTCTCTTAATAGCACATTGTAACAAATCAATAAAACACTGTAACGAAATATTAGGGTCACTCGAATTATTATAAACGGGGTCGAAATTAATACCTCGTACGTCGTTTTCAAGATTAGTCATGTTGAGTTTCGAACAGCTGCGCATGCAATTTTTTCTAGGTGAAGGTATTTGCAATGTTAGTAAAACTGATTGATGGTCAGTAAGTGACGTATTAGTAACCATTGTTATGGACGGCGCTTTTGACTTTATTATGATATGGTCGAGGCATGAGCCGCTCTGGTGCGTTGGGTAATAATGTGCTGGTAGAAGTCCATGAAATGTGCAGATGTTCAGATAGTTATGTGCATGAGTATCGATTTTCCCGGAAGCAATGTTAATGTTAATGTCACCTAAAAGTATAATATTTTTATAAGATGAAATTTTTTCTAGGTTTATGTTAAGCGAGTCTAGGAATCTGTCAATATTTTGAGATGGAGGTCTATATATAGCCATAAATATCGTATCGGGGGAGATTTTAATTGTTAGGCAATTACAGTCTTGAAATAAGGGTTCTTCAACCACTGCTTCTAAATTATTTTTTATATAGATAACTAATCCACTATTTTGATTAATGTGGCTACTTGTTTTGTGGAAATTGTATCCGTCTATTGATGGTATATTCGTTGTTTGTTCGGAGAGCCAACACTCTGTTAGCACAATAATGTCACAGCTTATTTCAAGATTCTGTAATAGCACTTCAAAGCCATTGAAATTACGGTTTATACTACGAATGTTTTGTGTAAGCACTGTTAACATTTTCTTACCAGCGTTAAGATGATTTTTGCACTCCTCAAGATTACAAATGATTGCTTCGGACACTGAAAAACTATCAAGATCACTGATTAGCTGATTAGTCATGATACTAAAAACTAACTTATCTACTTTTATGTGCTAATTAACAAATTATTCGATGGCGCTCTTAGGCGCCTTCATAGTCTATTGAATTAATATATTTGTCTTCAGCATATTTTCGTGCTGGGCAATTTATGTCACCAGTTGGGTGATCATGTTTCCTCTTGAAACGTTTGCACGTTGCACACTGAGGAGAAGATTTGTTGCTGCAATCTTTGAACGAGTGTCCCGTCTCTCCACAGAGGTTACATGTTGGAGATGTTTCACGGCAAAACTTGGCTGCGTGGCCAAACTGTTGGCAATTGAAGCACCTGGTCACTAAAGTGAAATCTCTAACTGGGCATTATGTCCAATTTATAAAAATACGGCCTTGGTTCACCAGTATTTTTCTGATGCTGGGCGGGACTTCAAGTATATAATTACATGTTGAGCGATCTTTCTTACCGGACTTATGGCTCATTTTTATTGTTTCTAGAAAGGCCTCTCGAGTAATTTTCGGCAATTTCTCAGATAGGTTTTGCTCATACATGCAATCCAATACTTCTTTCTCACTGAGAGCTACAGGGACACCAATTATTGCTATCCTGGGACGGCGTTTTGAAGTTTCTTCGATTTTAAGACCCGACGAAACCAGTTTCTCCGAGTTTTTTAATTTAGCAATGTCATCTTTGCTATCGGTGCTAATAATAACGCCTCCATTCCTAATTTTTCTAACGCTGCGGACCCGAAGTTTCAGTTCCTCCGGCGAGATAATTTTTTGGACAAGTGTTTTGGTATCGTCACTAGAATGATTTTTATCGGTCGGATAGATGGCAACAGAACTAAAGTTTGCTGGGCGAATAAAATTGTCTGCTCCCTTTTTAACCATATTGGCATAAGAAGGAGCTTGTGGTTGCGCTATCTTTTTATCGACGACCTCTTTGAACTGGTGCAGAGTGTTTGCAACGACCTGCTGTTCTTGAAGGAACTGGATGGTGCTGTAAGCCTGAATAGATTTTTGCTTCAGGGATTGATACAGGACAGCCATTTGAGATGTCCCATGTGCGACTTTTCGACAAAGATTGGTTACGCGAAGCTTCTGGTCAGAGTTCATTTTTCCTTCGGCAACAGTAGAGCAAACATCGTTTAAGATGGTCTCTATGGATCCTAACCATTTTTGGATCTCCGGCGTAGAGATGACCTCAGCCAGTAAGTCATCCTCCGTGGATGCTGGTGGCGCTGTATCAACCGGTTGGTTTTGGTCAGTAGTTGATGGAGTTGGCGGTGGGCCTCGCTGCATTAGTTGGCTACGCCCAAAAGGGCTAAACCCTTGGTTCGACATTACTAACACAGAAAAACACTATTTTTAATGTAATTAGTTCATCGTGCACTGTGAAAAAATTGTTAGATTGCACAAATAACACGCGCGACACACTTTAGCTCAATATGACTGAGTCCGCAAATTGTTTTATTAAGTAATATTCGTAATTATTTAGAGGTGATTCATGATAATTAACACAAAACACGTCCGCTTAGATTCGTGGCTTGACAAAAATCTCTTTATATGTTGGTTATATGAACACATATAACCTGTCATAAAACTACTATACTATCTACTTATACACAAGGAACATGATAATTTGAAATCATTTTTGAAGACCTATCCATGGACAACCCACACGTATGGGTTTAATGAAAAAAAAAGAGTTTCAGTTCTAAGTCTGGGGTAACTATTCAGTTATAATATAATCTCCAAAATTTATTGTTTTTTTTCTATTTTCGTGTGAAAATCTTAATGCGGTTCACAGAATACATCTACTTACCAAGTTTCAACAGCATACTTAGTTCTTATAGTTTCGGAAAAAAGTGGCTGTGACATACGGACGGGCAGACAGACAGACATGACGAATCTATAAGGGTTCCGTTTTTTGCCATTTGGCTACGGAACCCTAAAATGGTAAGTCACTCAGGCAGTCTATTCTGTCAACTGCTCACCTGAAAACTGAGGGCATTCCATCTTGTTTCTAAAACCTCCACTACACTATTCTCGAAGTTACTTCAACGAAGTACTCTCCGAAGTTGACCTAAGTCCGGCCCACACACTCGAGCAGCTTCGCGAGGAGCTCAGTCGCCCGGTCCCCTCACGATAGGCATCATGAATAACGTCCAAGTGGCAGCTGCCGTTGCAATGTGTACTATCCAGAAATACGTATTTACTACAGCTCGACGCGAACCGAAGTGAGCCGAGTAGTTTAGTAAGACGCTTCGTGTTCGAACTTCGGGACACTTCGAGTCCTTTGAATCGGGCACAAAAACCGACAACGACTGGAAGTCGCCCAAAGCGAGGCGAGGTTGCAAGAAACGAAGCGAAGTGCCCTTCTACACTATTGTATTCGCTCAACTTCGATCAACTCCGCGAAGTGTAGAGGAGGTATACCGCGTGTATCTGACATCGACGCACAAACGATTTCCATGGGTCCAGGGCATGATTCTGGACACCCTAGACTTAGAATTTTTCGTCGGCTAATTTCTCATTTTTTCATTTTTTTCAAGGGTTTTTTTTACTTTAGACTGCTCATAATCGCTATTCTGACCTAACCCAATGAGATTTTTAATAAAAAAATAATTAATTAACTACTTTCACTAAATAGAGCAATCTGAATAAAACCACAAATAGATAATATCAGCTCAGCTGAGCTGATACCTATTTGTGGTACTCTTGAAAAAAATGAGAAAAGAACCGACGAAAAATTCCAACAGTCCAGAATCATGCCCTGGACCCATGGAAATCGTTTGTGCGTCGATGTCAGATACACGCGGTATGGATTGTCAGCTCAGTTCACGGCCACTGAGGCAACCAACGCATCTGTTATAGACATACAATCCTAACGTTTTAATAGGTATCTTATGGGAACTTACTCGATCGATAACTAGGTACATCAGATCGTCTTGTTGCGGTTATAAGTGGTATCTGAAAGTGTAATTCAATGTCTTAAAACCAATTAGCATCATCGTCATAGCCTGTGCAACTCTTTATTTTGTGATAATCAGAAATTATATTATTACTAGAGGCCGCCCGCGACTTCGTCCGCGTATAAATTCTCGTTATTCCCGTGTAAATCCCGATCCCTCGGAAATTCCGGGATAAAAAGTAGCCTATGTGTTATTCTGGGTCTTCAGCTACCTACATACCAAATTTCATCGTAATCCGTCCAGTAGTTTTTTCGTGAAAGGGTAACAAACATACATACACATACATCCATCCTCACAAACTTTCGCATTTTTAATATTAGTAGGATAACTAATGAAGACCGCGGATCGGAAGACGCAGCGTTGGAAAGCCTTCCACAAGTAGGTCCGAAGACCTGGTGAGAGTCGCAGGTAGCCGATCGACGCGAGACGCACAGGACCGGTTGTAGTGGCGAAACGCGCGGGTGGCCTGTTTTTTTTTTTTTTTTTTTTTTTTTTTTTTTTTTTTTTTTTTTTTTTTTTTTTTGTAATTCACAAAACTGATGCACAATCACACATGCAACGGATAAACAACACAAAATCAAATACATATGATTGACACCTACTAGATGTGAATCCAACATGCCCATTCAAAGAAGATCACTTAAAGTTTAAACAGTTTGAAAAAATAGAGTAAAAACACAAAATAGAAATACACACAACACGTATTGACAAATATAAAATAAAAATTAAACTATTATGTCTCTGAGTTTCGTTTTAACTGAGGCTACAGAACCAGCAAATACATCGATTTCACCACGAACAGAGTTGGCAGTAGAAAGCATGCGGCCAATGGGTGAAAAATGACCAATGTTAGTTCGACTGTGAGGCAGGACAAAAGTTCTTCGGTTAATTAAGCGGCTACCACTACGAGGAACACTGATATTTACCTTTTCTAAAAGTTCAGGAGAATCTATTTGACCATTTATTAGTTTAAACAGAAACATGAAATCCAAAGATTTCCTACGTGCTTTTAAAGATGACATTTTATAAAAGTTCAACCTAGAATTATACGAGTTCAGAATACGACACCTGTTTTCTGAGTAACATAGGTGATACAAAAACCTTTTTTGAACGCGCTCTATCCGGTCTGAGTGTACTTGATAAAACGGGTTCCATACCGTACTACAGTACTCCAGAATACTGCGAATAATACTGTTGTAAATGGAAATAGTTAGCGCTGGTTCTCTGAAAATTTTCATTTCCCTGACAACGAAACCTGCCAATTTTGATGCCCTACTAATGATCTGGTCGTAATGACTCCTGAAGCTTAAGCTACTATCTATCAAAACACCAAGGTCTGTAATAGTATTAACCTCTTGAAGCGGGCTGTTGTTAATAGAGTAACAAGTTCGACATGTTTTTTTTTTCCTGCTAAATTTGATCCAGTAACATTTGTTTTGGTTTAAAAACATATTATTTTCAACACACCAATTGTAAACGTTATCTAAATCTTTTTGAAGCTGAAAAATGTCAAGGTCGTTGGAAATAGTTCGATATAATTTCAAATCATCAGCAAAAAGTTTATATTCAGAGTCAATTTTGCTGCCCAAATCATTTATGAAAACTAAGAAAAATAAAGGCCCCAAGTGTGAACCCTGTGGTACCCCCGATGGTATGTAACACTGCCTAGATTTAAACCCTTTAAGGTGCACGAGCTGTGAGCGGTTCCTCAAGTACGACTCGCACCAGCGCAATAACGACCCATGAACCCCCATACTCTCCAATTTATATATAAGTAAGTAGTGATCCACTAAGTCGAAAGCCTTTTTAAAATCAGTGTATTGCATGAACTTCATTTCCATCATCTAATACAGATGATACATAAGAAACATACTCAACTAGATTTGACAGTGTCGATTTCTTGGGGCGAAAGCCGTGCTGGTTGTCATCGAGCACATTTTTAATGTGAGAAAACATTTTTTTCTGAACGAGCGATTCGAGAACTTTACCACACGCAGAAAGAATCGACACTGGTCTGTAATTTACAACATCGTCTACACTCCCAGATTTAAAGATTGGTGTGATATGCTCTATTTTCCACTGATCAGGGAAACAGCCCTGTGACAAGGAGTAATTAAAAATAGCAGTTAGAGGCTCAGCTAGATTCACTGCACACTTTCGAAGGAAGAGAGGAGGGATCGAATCTGGTCCTGGACCTTTGTCACAATCCAGGAAAGATAAGTACTCAAAAACCTCTTTTTCCTCCAGTTCGCAGTGGCTGAAAGTATTTATGTTACTGGGAGTGGTATCAGGTGGCGATAAAGAGCGTATACTCCTGTTTGTTGCTTCAAACCATGATGCTTCACGATCTGTTGCACAATAGAATTGATTGCTCCGATATTGTCAGTAATTTATTTTATGTTGTGCCCAGAACAATTTTACGACGAGGGGCGCGCGGCTACCCGCTCTTTGCTACGACACCTTGTCGTACACACGCGGGTGAACGGGCGCCTCTACGTAGAATGGTTAAAGTCTATAATGAACGTTTTGTTAACATAGATGTTTTCGCTTTAGACCGTCACAAATTTAAGAAACTTTTAGTGGATAGTCTGCGTTTGTGTGACTAGCAATGTTTGTGTTGCTCTCTTGTGTATGTTTTGTAAAAAACAGGTATCATTAGCCATTTGTTATGTAACTTACAATAGTTTGCTTCTTCTCTTCCTGTCATGTTTTATGATTATTATTCTTGTCTCCCTATTTATGTTTTTTATTTTTTTTAATTAAGATTGTGTCTACACTGTTTCTCTAAGTTAAGTAATCTGCGGAAACGTCGTGGATTGTACATTAGGCTAATTTTAATTTGTTAGATTTACTGTAAAATACATTGTACAATTGTTTGTTTTCCCAAAATAAATAAATAAATAAATAAATAAATAGATGGCCTGAAAATTCTCAGAAAACAAATCACAAATTTCCTGCCCACCCCTGGCAAACCTAATATTATTTAGAGTCATTTTGTTGGGAATATAATTGTCACCCATTCGTTTATTTTTTAAGTAACTCCAGACATACTTAGGATTTTTGCGGAGATGTTCAGCTATATTTTTCTTAAAGTTTGTATAACAATCCTTTATCAGTTTGTCACATCGAGTTCTAAGGCAATCGTAAAAAAACGTAATTTTATCCCTAGGGTTCCCGTATTTTTTATATAGATTGTGATATTTAGCTTTCTCTTTAATGACTCTTAGTAAAGCTCGGGTATACCAAACTGGATAGCGTTCATCTCGTGGTTTTGTAATTGGAGTATGCCTTTCTATAATTGGCATTAGAATATCATAAAATCTTTTCAACATTTCATTAACGTTAGTTATAGAATTCCATTCATCAGACCAAGAAATCTTCGCAAGTTCAGCGTTGACCACTTCATAATTACAAAGATAGAAGTTTAAGTAGGGAACCTTATTTTGCATCAGAGGTTTGGTGTGATTAGTTGACAATGAGATTTCTAGAGCTGGGTGATGAGGATCAATTTGAATAAATGGGCATGAGGCTTGAGATACCGACACTGTGTTATTACCACTACCAAGAACCAGATCTAAAACTCGATTTGACGCGTTGACTACTGTGTTGTATTGATGAAGATCATTAAACGCTAACATGTCTATAAAAATGTTCTCCTGATTACAGCCAGATCCTTTGGGAACCAAAAATCCTGAGTCCACGCTATACTCCCAAGAAATACTACCCATATTAAAATCACCGATTAGCAAATTGATTGAACTGGTTTTACATTTTTTGTTAAATACTTCTGTAAAGTTTCTAAATAGCTCATCAATATAATATTGTTTGATAGGGGGTGGGATGTAAACCGCACAAATGTTAATATTAGAGCCACTCTCACACTTGATTGTTATCCACAATTCCTCACAATGGGATTCCCAATTTAATCTCCGCGTGACTTCATGTCTGTCCAGAGTCGCAACAAACACCCCTCCACCATCTCTTTTTGTAGTCGAGGATACAGTAGATGACCTATCGCGCCTAAACACTTTGTATCGGTTATCTAAAATTTCATGGTCAAACACCGTATCGTTAAGCCAACTTTCAGTGCCAATTATTATATCATAGTCAAAATTTAAAGCAGCGGTATAAAAAGCCTCTGTCTTGGTTCGTAAGCCTCTTACATTTTGATAGTAAATTTGAAAGTTGAATTTAAAATCTGAAAAGACTATTAAGCGTGCAAGGGATGACAATCAATCAGTTACAAGGATTCCAGACATTCAAAACTTTTGACTAGCAGAGATTTGGTTGTGACGTCTTTTCTTACAAATATACGACCATTCCGAACCCACACAAAATTATATTTCCTTTCCTTAGCGGCGATTCTCGTTGCTGCATGTAGTTTTTTATTGGCCATAGTCAGATTTTCCACAACAAAAATCGGCTGTTTTTCCCCACCAATACCAATATGGCTGCTGTTTAGCTTCTCCGGTGCATTCTTCTTATTAAAGTTTCTTACTGCTGCAAGTAGATTATCACGGACGCGAGGACTGACTAGCTTGACGACTATGCTGCGGGGACGATTTGTTTCCGCATTCAATTTGGCAACTCTATGAAATGACTGGATTTCATTATCATGGAGTTCATTTCCCACAACTCTACCCAGCTGTTTTATGACCGTTGACAAGTTCTCGGCCTTATGTTCAGGAACGCACTGTAACTCAATATTGCTCTCGCGACCCAATTGATCCATTTGTTGCAGCCTATTTTCCAAATCCCTTACTTGAGCGCTCAAGATGGCATTGTTTTTGAGAAGTTCGGCATTACAGTTGCTATTTTTTGCATTCAGTTTGACTTGATCATCATAAGCATCAGAAAGAAAAGTAACAGTCTTCTTAAACTCCTCCAAGTCTTCATACATTGAAGAGAATCTCAAGGTCAATTCATTTACATCCCTTTGGACTGTGTATAGAGTATTTTCAAATTTCATTAGAGAGGCCTGTTGATTATCGAACTTCTCATTCATTTCCTGCCGTAATTTACGAATTTCTGTTAGTATAGTGTCTTGCAAATTGACTTCATTGCTAACATGAGTAACTCGAGGCGTTTCCGGTGGTGACTTCTCAGCTGACGCCATTTTCTGACAAACTATTGGTTTGTTGTGGCTACCAAGGGGTGCAGATTTGGTGGACAGCATTTGAATCGCTGCAGGAGCCACTTGATCTGTTTGTGCAGTGTGACTCTTAGCGTGGACGGGTGTATTGGTGTTGTCCAGTTTAGGTCGGCTAGAAGCGCAAATTGGACAGATCCATTTGATCCTAGGTGTTGACGTTTAGTCGAACTTAACACATTCTAAATGATACTGTAGGGCACATTTGCTTATACAGCATTTAATCCTTTTTTGTGTAACGAGAATAGTGGAATTACAACCAGCGCAGATCATAGCGGCAAAAAAGCAAAAACAAAAAATTACAAAAAGTAGTTCAGACACTGAGATTTGAACTCGATCCCTCTAACGTCTCAGCTGCACTTTTTGTAACTTAGCCACGAGCACCTTACTGAGTACGGGCGAAATACACGTTTTAGTTTGTAAATACGCTACCAACGATTAGAGTCAATTCGGTTGATGACCAGCAGGGCTTTAAATACCGGTAAGAATTTCGTAACGTTACCTGTATTTGACAGTGTTACCGTTAATTTGAAACGATAAGAAGAAAATAACGTTAACCGATTTAACGTTATTTTCGAAACATTTTATCGTTAATCTTTTTTACCGTTAATTGTTTTATAACGTTAATTTTATCGTTATTTTGTAACGGTTAAGCTTGTGAGGTGGAATAAGCGTGGGGGCAGAGAGGCGATCGGCGGGGCCGGCGGGCCGCCAAAGCTAAGCAAAGCCACCACACCTTATACGCCGTTGCGTCGTGCCGTCTCGCTCGACCAAAACGTTGCCAGATTCTTACGTGTGAGACGTGCTGGTAGTACCTACAGTTAGCTGATTTAGTTATTTTGTCCAATAATTTATTTTCTTTTGTCAGTTGCTTGAGATCAATAACGGGTAGTTTTCATAGTTACAATTTTCGATATAATAATAGTGATAATTATGTCAGTACGATTTCTAGCACTGTATTCAATGAGTGTGAAAGAAGAACATCGACACAGTCCGACGCGTGAAACAGAAGATTTTGTATGGGAAATTAGCCTAATCTGGAGCGCCGCTTACGCGCGGCATTGCCAAATCGTGCAAGGCGGAGAGAGAGTCGTTCAAGAGACGGAGTCAGTTACTTTAGGGTAGAATGTAGATTCTTCGCAGTTTTTCTTTTAATTATGGATTAAAAATAATTTTGCGCCAAAGTCTGACAAAAATTGTGAAAAGACTCTTGAAATGCGTCTCGAACTTACAGCTAAGGGGCCACCAGTCCACCACGTCCTAAAATTGCTTTTACTCAAAAATGTGGTACGAAAACTACATCTTTTATGTATTAAATGGTAAGCTCTAGTTTTACTTTTATTTTTTTGTGATCCCCTATAAATAAATGTCACGAGCCGCCTCTGATAGTAATAAGAGTTAAAGTATGAAATTGCCGTTTTATTGTAATAGGTACTTCGCATTCACATAGAACCTTGAAACCAGTGAAACTTTTTTCACATGGTACCTATTAAGTTTTTCTTTAAAAAAATGTGCACAACTGAAAGTCGACAATCTATTATCGACTTTCAGTTGTTTTTTTATTCAGCTTAGACAAGAAAGATGGATACTTCAGAAATTCGAGTAATTTTTTGAATACGAGTTCCGAGTCCGACGCGGAACTAACGCGGCAGAAACGGCTCGCAATATCAATGTTGCGTTTGGAGAAGGGACTGCTAATGAACGCACCGTGCGATTTTGGTTTAAACTCTTTCGTAATGGAAACTTTGATTTGAAGAACGAACCACGTGGAAGACCACCCACACCGGTGAATAACAATTAATTGAACGAGATGTTGGAAGCCGATCCGAGTCAAACTACCCATGAATTAGCGGCATGGTTTAACGTTATCTTATCAAAAATATTGACTCATTTGCGTCAAATCAATAAAATAAAAAATATGAAAAATGGGTACTTCATGATTTTACTGATCTGCAGAAAGAAACGCGTGTAGAAAGTTGTGTTGCCTAGTTGAATTGATACAGAAATGAAGAAATATTGAATCGAATTGTGACATGTGATGAAAAGTGGATTCTTTACATTAACCGTAAGCGAAAATTGCAATGACCCCAGGTCAAACGCTGAAACAGTGTTCTAAAGCAAAGTTTACCAATAAAAAGGTAATGGTAATTGATTTTTCTCGCTTCGGTATTTGAACGGGTAAATACACGCGAGGCTTCGAAGCAGGAAAATCTTGGAGCGAAATAATAAAAATGCAGATTATTACAATTAAAATTGGGGACATTAATGTGTGTCCTTTTTTTGTGAACTTTGAATGATTAGAAGAAGACAAAAAATACTAAGAATGGACTGTGTGAAAGATTATAGCTAGAAAGGGAGTGACTACCGAAATTACGACTTTTACTTACGTGAGAAGACATGTTGCGTTATCTAAATTAATTAGAGTCATTTTCATCATCTTCTATTTATTTGTTTTTTTTTTTATTTAACCATTTATGTACACACATTTATTAAGAACATGAGAAGAAGGAAACAGAAAAATAGGTACAAAGGTGATGCTTATTTTTAAAGAAATCTCTTCCAGCACACCTGCGAAAGGAGAGTAGAGTAAAAAGAGATAGCTATTTATAACTTTTGCACGTAGACATTGTGTGCAAAATTTAAAGCTAAAATAGTATAAATATAGTAAGTATATATAGTACTAATAAAATATAGATATTAATATATACTTATATGCAACTAGGAAAGATAGTGTTCTTTCAATCTTCTTTTAAAAATAGCAAGAGTTTGGCAATCCCTAATGTCAGGCGGTAGCGAATTCCATAACAGTACCGCATGCACAGTGAATGAGTAGGCGTAAAAATCGGTAGAGTGGGGAGGGGATTTAAGGAGATTTTTAAGATGTGACCTGCAAGGCGCATTCGAAGGACGGGAATAGGAGAAGCATTCTCGCAGGTAGGAAGGCGTTTTAGGGTTGTGAAGGATGTTGAATAGCAGACACAAAATCCGATTCATCATATTAGCTGAAAGACGTCCACTGATAAATATAGGAGACATAGGCCCCCAAGTGTGGTCACAACAACTGGTCCCCTTTTTTTTTTTTTTTTTTTTTGTTTCGGCTGGGAAAAAATGCATTACGCATACCCTCTCACTCGGGGGAGTGGGAGGGGTATGTTTACATTATGTATGTGGGACTCCCCGGGCAAGCCCGGTATACCCACTAAAACAACCCAGCAACGAAATTCCCGCAACGTCATAGTGGGGGTGGACTGGGAGATCGGCGTAGCCTTTACGTCCAGTCCACCTCCGACGACCGCCCGCCTTAGCGGGCCCTTCGCGCCCCCCCCCGTTAGGGGAAGGCCGGGAACCTCCGACGATGATGATGGTGGTGATGCGTGCAATGCGGGCGGAGGCGCCCCCGCGCCTGTCGCCCGCCCATCACCACCGCGAGGAGGGAGAAGAGGACGTCTTCTCCGACCTCGCCTTCGTCTGCGGAGCGGCGCAGCGAGAGGATCGTCCTCTCGCGCGCGCTCCGCCGCCTCCTTCTGCGAGATGACATCCTCGCAAAAGGAGGCGACCGCGGCCCAGGACTCCTCACTCCCCAGCATGCATCTGACCACGCTGGGAAGGGAGAGGTCCTGTCCGATCTCTGCAGTGAGACTGCGACGCGGCTCGGACCAAGCTGGGCACACCTCCAGTGTGTGCTGCGCTGTGTCCTCCGCCGCGCCGCAGTCGTGACACGCCGGTGTCTCCTCCCTCCCGACCCGGTGCAGGTGTGTGCCGAAACAGCCGTGGCCAGACAACACCTGCACCAGACGGAAGGAGAGGAAGCCGTGCGGCCGCTCGAGCCAATCCCGCAGGACTGGACCGAGCGCGTCGAGCGTTCGACGGCCAAAGGTGGCAGAGGCGAGGTCCTCTGTCCAATGGACGATGATGGCGTCCCTCGCCTCCCTCCGCACGGCTTCCCGCTCCTCTGCGACAGGGCGCTCCCCGAGCGCTTTTCGGCGCGCCGTCCATTCGTACACCCTGGCGAGCACCCAAGCCTCCAAGCACCCAAGCCTCCAGACAACTGGTCCCCTGCGTCTTGCATCCATTGGCTACCTGCAACCCTCACGAGGTCATCGGTCCACCTTGTGGAAGGCTATCCAACGCTGAATCTTCCAGTACACGATCGCCTTTCTAGAACCTTCCAGCCCCATCGTCCATCTGTTCTGCAGTGCGATTGTGAGGGGCCAGACTAAGAGAGATACAATCTTCAAGGCAGTTTTGTGGCGAACTGTTGGGCAGTAGCGAACCCACGAACCTTATATCCCGAGAGAAGTCTTGTTCCTCATCTACGGCTTGCCTTTATTGGCTGGCCAGAGTGAATACTGACGAGGAACAAAGCTCCCACCTCTTTCTTGCCTTAATTGGCCGGTCTGAGTGGAGATTCGCTAGAGCACACGTGCTCGGGAGAAGGATGTATAATCCAGTAAGATGCTGGTAGGGATCTTGACCGTACTTCCGGGATTGTCCTGATAGCCGTGGTATACCTCTCCACTCCTCTAGCACTTCAGTAGGCTAATTCACGTAACTAAATAAGTGCTGTTGCAGTGCAATTGAAGTTAAGTTTCGATCAAAACAACGCTTTTCGTATTCTCTACCGCTGTCAGACACGCTCGCGTCAAGTTTGCGTCACGCGAGCGCAATAACGGCATTCTACTGTTGCGCGTCCTTGGTGCGTGCTTCGGAACGCAATATGATCGGTATTCTACTATTTGTTTGACGTCCCAAAATGACAGCTTATACCTTTAAGTTTAAGTTTTAATATTATAATAACGTCATATTGATTGAAATTTAATCGATTTTATTCTATTATTTAGTGAGTAATATTTTTTCTCTCCACCGTCAATAAGTTTGCTGTCGTGCAGTTGACGTGCAGTTCACGCGCAGTTTACGCGCAGTTCAATGATTAAAAGAATACCGTTTATCACTCAAACTTAAACTTAACTGCACTAAAACATAATCGTTGCGTCATAAAATTACGTGAATTAGCCCTCTGGCTATGTTGCCTCCTTGGCGCTACGTCACTTTGTGCTAGCGACCGTTTTCGGGGGCCCATTCATTGAGAGTGCAAGTCACCCCCTGCCATTTAAAAGCCGTGTATATTGTTAGTGGTCAGGCAGGAGCCAATAGTTCTTCTATAATAAACGATTATCAGTCCACTAAACCACCCAAACCCATAGCGTTTCTTTTTTTGTTTCCATATTCTGTAATATTACTGCTCCAACCGGGGATTGTCCTTGGGAATACAGGGATAAGCGCCGGTTGGTGCCCCATTACATTTGAAATGTCTAATGGGGCCTCTGCGAGTTGGTTTCGGCCCCTCGTACGCCTACCAAAGGCCAGGGTCTCCAGAGACCAGAGAAAGTAAAAAAAAAATTAATCAACATCCATTACTAAAATAATATAAAATCACAATCTTGGACTCCAAGGTCAATTTAAATAAAAAACGATAAAAAATAAAATACTTTCAATTCAAATATCTATAAACATTATTTTGTTTTTTACGTCCCATCTTGTAAGCGTCTCGCACAAACCAACTCACTGTAGGTATTACACACGACTGAGGCACGGCGGCGCGGCGGCGATAGCGGCAACAGTGCATCTAAAGATCTAATAATAATAAAGCAGAAAGCAGTACTCCTGGACACGGCGCGTATTGTGAGGCGGTTCCTCTCTCGGGAGCCCTAACCACCGGTAGCTTGGACCCTGTTCCCGATGCCGGTGGGCTACTATTTTTTATATTTTTAAATGTTTTTTTAATTAGTTTTATACAAATACAAGTATATAATAAATAATAAAAAAAATATTTAAAAATGTAGAAGAAAATAAATAAATGAAATAATAATAATATCCTTGGACATTTCACACAACGCCATATACAGTCCCAAGCTAAGCAACTTAATGCTTGTGTTATGGTAACGAAATGGCTGATAAACTACTTATATACATCTAAGCGAGTTGCACGAGGCCATGAGCGCACAAAAATGTTTACCTACGCGGAACGGCAACGCGCGGCCACAAATTCGCAATATCTCTGTACTGTACGTCGCTGGATTACGATGCCCCCTACCACTCAGCCTTCACAACGCTGCGCTCGCCCAGCACGAGTCATACCTATGTTTAGACCGGGTTGTAACAGAATTAACGGTAAAATTAACGTTATTATCGTATTTTACGTTAGTGTTAAATAACGTTAAATTACTGGTAATGTTATCAAATAACGTTATATTTTTGTAACGTTAATTAGGTATCACATTGGAATTAACGTTACGTAACGGTTATTATTTTGTTAGTTGGTAACGTTAACAAGCCCTGAATTGACCAGTTTTCGAAACACCCACTTCAGCCTCAACCAAAAATTTGCAAATCACTTTTCCAAATTTCTTATCACTGTATTTGTTTTAAAGTACAGTCACTGATCACTTTGCAAACGATGTCACGTATGCCTCGCACACTTGTCTTTAATTTCCACGCAATGTTAATGTTCTAGGTAAAGTTTTTATATTATTAATACTTTTTTGTTTACGGAACTATAAAATTTGGTGTTTACTGAGTGACTACCCGACGAGGAAAAAAAGTTGCCTGTTACCTGCAGTGGTCGTCTTCCGGCTGATATTAATAACACATAGACACAGAGTATTACGAAATGGCATAGCATATTATTATGTAAGTTACGCGTCAGGAGGATCTTTCGCATTGCATAATTGTCATAATTGTTGTCGGCGGCGGCCATATTGTGGGTTGGGCGTGCGCATAGATACTAGACTTGTGTAAGTAATGCGATTGTTGCATTGCGCGTCATATAACCCGACCGCGTACTGTAGCATTACACATGACTCGACCAAACTAAGCATGACACATGACATCCAAACATGACGCGCGGCGGCGAGTTCGCCTTGTGTGCGAGCGAAGAGAAGAACCATGCGCGAAATAAGTAAATTATTATTTAGAACCGTATTTTACATGACATAAGGGTTATGTTTTATTGACACCGCAGACTGCCTCCCAGCGTTCCGAATTGCGATAAGTGATTGTGTCGCGAATCCAACCAAATTTAGTAGTCACGATATGTAAGGACTATTGAGTAATAATTGTAACGTTGCGCGTTGGTTGGATTCGCGATATTATCGCTTTTGTCACAACTTGAAACAGGGCTAGTAGGTACGTGATGTTTAAAATCATGATTCTCTCACTTTTTGCGGAATGCCAAATGATTGACATGATTGTCAAATCACAGTATCACACCCTACCATAACGCGCTATCTCATCACATGTAATGATGTATATGTTTTATAACGCGAGCATTTCATTACAATAAACATCGTGTAGCGCTCAGTGTAGCGCTTCATTACGCGTCATGTTTGGAGTCATGGTGTAATGCAACATTCCTCGGCACTAAATGTAATGTCATATAACATCACTTTCTATCGCACTGTTTTGCGCATGTCTAATAGATACTACAATACAATTGGGCATGGCAGTACGATCCATGGATTTAGTTTATGCTTTTTTTTATGTTTTTTTAAATATGTATATTTGTCTTTCTTTTTTATTATTACTTTTTTGTTTTTGTTTTTATTTTGGTTTGTTGCCTCATATGTACAGTTTTTATGCTGCCCCGGCAGACGTCATTCTGTCAGCGACGGTCGTCGCTGAAAACCAGCGCTGGGGCTCTGTTTCGCACACGAGTCCCAGCATAATGCTGAGCGATGACCGTTTTACGTTAAGGTGACGCATATTGTCCCAGTTTTTTTTTTTTTGTAATTTTTATTTTAGTAGGTAAGTGTTTTATTCCTATGCGTCATGCTTGACGTAAATAAACTATTTTTCTTTCTTTTCTTTCTTTATATTATGATGATGATGATGAAATAGTCCATACTCTACTAGTCTTACTAACAATCTATACTAATATTATAAAGCAGAAGAGTTTGTTTGTTTGGTTGGTTGAACGCGCTAATCTCAGGAACTTCTGGTTAGATCGCCCATTTATCGAGGAAGGTTATACCTAAACTATATATCATCACGCTAAGACAAATAGGAGCGGAGAAATAATGGAAATGTGACGCAGACGAAGTTGCGGTGTGCGTTCGCCCAGCGGAATGTTGTTGAATTAAAAGATTTTAATTATGCAGATATTTAGTGTATGACGTCGTATAATTGTGTATGGTATAAAAAAATTTGTGCACGCAGCCATTGTGGAGAAATTCACCAAAAACTGATTCCGCTGGGCGAACGTTGTCCTGGCGGAACTTTTTTTAATCCATAGATTTTAGAAGAAAAGAGATGTGTCCAAAAATTAGTGTGTATTTGTGTGTAATTGTGTATGTATGAATAAAATTAGTGCATTACCTAGTTTTCATATAAAGCGCTTACATAGAGAGCTGTAGATTTTTACATAAGTTGTTTTGAATTTGTTTATATTTGTTTAAAAAATAGATTTAGAAAAAATCGTAGGGCTTAGAAGATAAAAATATAAACGTAAAATACGCTTATTAGGTCTTAGTTCTTAAAGTATGCACTTTGGGGTCTAGATTTTCACGTTATACAAACCTTGTAAGTGTCTGCAACATGTTGCCAAGTATCAATGATGTTCCGTTAGTAATTAAAGAGTTATAGGACAATTTACCATGAATTGATCACTGTTTACAAAGCAGTCAAATATCACGACGTTCTATAGGAATTGAATGGTAAAATGTATGCCAATAATTAGTGTATTCATTCAACTATTCACATGCAAAATTTCATGTCATTAAATTCAGTAATTAAAGAAAAACAATTATAATACTGACGAAGCATCGAAAACCTACATAACCCGACCAAGTTCGAATAGCTACAAAAAAGCGGCCGTGCAATATATTTAGGTAACATCCCAAAATTTACAGTATAATATCGGTATTGAATTGGTATAGGTGATAACACAATTGTTGTTTCGATATAATAATGTCATTTATTTTTGTACACCTACTTTTTAAATGTATTTGACTATGACAGAAAGTAGGTACTATTTACGTAGGTACTTTATTTAAGTATGCTTTTGAGACTTTAGATATTATAATCTAGATATACCTATTATTTAAGACAAATAAAATTCATACAGCTAATTTCTATTGAAGATTTCACGGATCAGGATTCTAAGTATAGCCCTTAGGGAAATTAAATAATTACCACATGTAAGTACCTACTACTGTTTAGGTAAATATTTATCATATTGTAGCTTATTACACTATTTAACCAATGGACTAGGCATGCACGAGCGTTCCCCTTTGCAACTTTAGTGGATCAAACAATCTAATAACTTAAAAAAAACTACTTCTTGAATCGATTTTTTAATTGATGTATACCGTTGTACTGGTAGTGACTTATGTATGTTGAGGTTATTTACTGTATTTGCTACTCATTTAAGAATATTTTCTTGAAAATACCTTTTTTATACCAATGTTTTAGTTTATAAGCACTTTTTTAATGTTGATCAAATCTAAACAACTGAATAGTCTAATTATGTGATGTGATTTTAATTTTTATTGAAGCTCGAAATATTATACTTACCCTTATATTCATAATCGTTTATTAAACCTATTTTAGTTAAAACACATTTAAGTCTATTGCTGTCGTTGCAAGCGTTTGTTAACGTTATCATAATTACCTACTTACATAATTAAGTATTATATGTAATTAAAAATATTTTTGTACTCGAATATTTAAATAGAGAAGTACTTGTTAATTGAAGATTTATTTTTATCGTAGATAGTGGCGTTATTATTAAAAAAATAATTTTCATTCAAGAAATGCAATTGTTTTATTTTTTCCTAACGCTTGTGTACGTAACTGTACCATATTAATAAATACTATATTGCAAGGTTAAGAACGTTTCTAAGATATATGGCACGGCCGCTTTTTTGTAGGCATCCGAACTTGGTCGGGTTATGTAGGTTTTCGATGCTTCGTCAGTATTATAATTGTTTTTCTTTAATTACTGAATTTAATGACATGAAATTTTGCATGTGAATAGTTGAATGAATACACTAATTATTGGCATACATTTTACCATGCAATTCCTTTAGAACGTCGTGATATTTGACTGCTTTGTAAACAGTGATCAATTCATGGTAAATTGTCCTATAACTCTTTAATTACTAACGGAACATCATTGATACTTGGCAACATGTTGCAGACACTTACAAGGTTTGTATAAACGTGAAAATCTAGACCCCAAAGTGCATACTTTAAGAACTAAGACCTAATAAGCGTATTTTACGTTTATATTTTTATCTTTTAAGCCCTACGATTTTTTCTAAATCTATTTTTTAAACAAATATAAACAAATTCAAAACAACTTATGTAAAAATCTACAGCTCTCTATGTAAGCGCTTTATATGAAAACTAGGTAATGGCCAAACGTTCGCGTAGCGGAAACTTGAATTTCTCCGAAGTTTATGCATGCACTAATTTTATTCATACATACACAATTACACACAAATACACACTAATTTTTGGACACATCTCTTTTCTTCTAAAATCTATGGATTAAAAAAAGTTCCGCCAGGACAACGTTCGCCCAGCGGAATCAGTTTTTGGTGAATTTCTCCACAATGGCTGCGTGCACAAATTTTTTTATACCATACACAATTATACGACGTCATACACTAAATATCTGCATAATTAAAATCTTTTAATTCAACAACATTCCGCTGGGCGAACGCACACGAAGTTGCGCGGGTCAGCTAATAGAATAATAGAATAAATGGAAAACTAACTCCGTCGGTCGGTCGGTGTATGGATTTGAATGAAAACCAATGAAAATAGGTACTTAGGTTAGGTAACTCCTATCTATTACATGGGTGTAGACCGTCAATCACTGGACACCAGAAGGAGGATATCGCCGTCGAGGTGGACTGCGGGCAAAGTAGGTGAAACGATCTGATCATATTTGCTGGGTAAACTTGGCCAGAAATCGCACAACACAGAGAGTTTGAAATAGAAGATGCTTCTGCGATTGGGACAAAAATAATGAGGAATGGACTTGCTCTAAACCTCGATTGCACCTGATGTAAAGCGATGAAGGAGTTCTATGATAAAGCGAGCGTGCCCAGAAGATGACTGTTCACGCTAGTGTTTGCTTTTTGGTCACATATCAAATTAGCAAAAAAACTAGAAGTGGTACCTACCTAATTAGAAAACCGCAAACGGTCAAAGTACCTATCACCAAAGCCGTGCGATAGACTGTACCTATTTGTAATTCGTTTAATATAAATGTGTGAATGTGATATTATAGTAGGCATTTTAATGATATTGTAAGTACTTACCAAAAATAAAATATAAAGTAAAATCATATTGGTTGGCAGTTATACAACTTCACTCAATCATTTTTTCATGGAACATTGTTTGAAATTCAATTATAATAAAATTGGATATGCAACCATACGTTACATTGCTATTTGCAATTCTATTAAACATTTGAGAACCAACACCGATTTCGTGCTCAATCGTGAATTTTAAAACTATTGATATCAAGATTTAATAACTGTAAAAATTATAAAATAAAGCTGCATCAACTCAAAGGGGTCCCTAATATTTATCTATACCTATCACGATAAATGATGCAAGTTCATGTAATTAAAATAATTAAAAAAACACTACAAAGTATAAAATAACTTCAATTTTAAAGTCGGTTGTTACTTTTTAGTGGTGGGTACTCCACACCTAACAACGTCATCTGCCTAGCCTTTTCCCAACTCAATTGGGGTCGGCTTCCAGTCAAACCGGATTCAGCTGAATACACACCTAACAACACCACTGGAAAATCGCAGGAAAGCAAAATACGGGCGTTTGTGCACTACACCGAATTTTACCGTCCGGCAGTTAGATTTACATCAACTTTAATTGTGAATTCATTGAAGTTCATTGATAATTGTAAGAAATAGGACTGCCGGACGGTAAAATTCCTTGTAATGCACAAACGCCCTACGGCATTCCGTTTACTTGGATGACAATATACTGTCATCCAAGTAAACAAATTCCAGCTAAGTATTTTGATGTGAAAGCTAAACTACTTAACCGATTTCGATTAAAAAATGGTACCAATCGGAAAATATATCGTTTAACATAAAACAATAATTTTTCAAATCGATTGATAATTGACGGAGATAAGAGGTAAGAAACATCAAAAATACAACCGAATTGAGAACCTCCTCCTTTATTTGAAGATGGTTAAAATACGATTAAACACCTCTAAAACTCAAAACAGTCAATGAAAGTATAATTGTATACTTAGGTATATTTAACATTTTCGATATCTTATCCATGTGTCATCATCTGCCTAACCTTTTCTCAAGTAGGTACCTACATTGGGGTCGGCTTCCAGTCAAACCGGATTCAGCTGAATACGAGTGTTTTACGTGAAGCGGCTGCCTACCAGACCTCCATAACCCATTAACTGGGTAACACGGTAGGTACTTCTTGGTAATAACTAATACTGGAGTCAGATTCACTGGCTTCTGACAATCCGTAACGACTGCCAAAGGGTCTACAAATGACAGCCGGGACCAACGGCTTAACGTGGTTTCCAAGGCACGGAGGAAACTCGGTATGTTAAGGTGGTCACCCATCCACAGACCAACCTTGGCAAGCGTTGCTTAACCTTGAAGATCGACCCATGCGGCTGTTAATATTTAAATCTACCCATGTGTATAACTTGAAATTAATTAAGAGTTCAGATTTTTTTTAAATATTATAATGCAAACATGTTCTCATCACGTCCTAGTATCACTATTTTACCATTTACCACTTTGGAAGTGTCTCACTATTCAGTTTAGAAAAAAACTTGAGAGGTGTCAAGGAACACCCGGATGGAACGAAGTTCCTTTTATTTATTATGTACAAAAAACCTGTATACACTCAACAAAAACACATAAGTATTTTGACTTTGACTTCTGACTTTGACTTCTGATTGACTTCTGACTTTGACTTTGACTTCCGACTTTGACTTCTGACTTTGACTTCTGACTTTGACTTCTGACTTTGACTTCTGACTGTAACTTCTGACTTTGACTTCTGACTTTGACTACTGATTTTACTTCTGACTTTGACTTCTGACTTTAACTTCTGACTTTGGCTTCTGACTTTGACTTCTGACGTTGACTTCTGACTTTGACTTCTGACATAGACTTCAGACTTTTACTTCAACTTTGACTTCAGACTTTGACTTCTGACTTTTACTTCAGACTGACTTCAGACTTTGACTCTTCTGACTTTGACTTCTGACTTTGACTAACGAATTTGAATACTGGCTTGCTTTCTATAAGAGAGAGAGAGACAGACAGAGAAACATGCGCAAGCCGAACGGCTTACAATAGCTTACTATAACAAAAAGTGTCGTTACAACTTTTCATCTGAATTTTTTCCGTCTCTTCCGTCCCTTTCGCAACGCGCGATAAGGAACTTCGTTCCAAACCAAAATTTAGAAACCTCAATATCATTTTTGAAGATCTATCCATAGATACCCCACACGTATGGGTTTGATGAAAAAAACATTTTTGAGTTTCAGTTCTATTTTTGTGTGAAAATCTTAATGGTTCACAGAATACATCTACTTACCAAGTTTCAACAGCATAGTTCATATAGTTTAAACGTGGCTAAACAGTAACAGCCACACAGGTCGATCTTCAAGGTTAAGCAACGCTTGCCGAGGTTGGTCTGTGGATGGGTGACACCTTATCATACCGAGTTTCCTCCGTGCCTCGGAAAGCACGTTAAGCTGTTGATCCCGGTTGTCATTTGGAGATCTTTGGCAGTCGTTACGGATAGTCAGAAGCCAGAAAATCTGACACCAGTCTTGCCAAGGAGTACGGTGTTACCCAGTTAATGGGTTGTGGAGGTCTGGTAGGTAGCCGCTCCACGTAAAATACTGGTATTCAGCTGAATCCGGTTTGACTGGAAGCCGACCCCAATATAGTTGGGAAAATGCTAGGCAGATGATGAGTTCATAATTATAGTTTCGGAAAAAATTGGCTGTGACATACGGACGGACAGACAGACAGACAGACAGACGCGTCGACGACGTCGTGACGAATCCTTAAGGGTTTCGTTTTTGCCATTTGGCTACGGAACCCTAAAAACGTGATCAGCATTGTTTTTTTAACGTTAAGCGTAAGCAAGTTTCTACTAAGATTCTGAAATTGTTAGAAGACCATTTTCACCAGACCGGTATACTTGTTCCCATGTTTTGCCATGAAATAAAATCGCCGTGTCGTCTGCACCTCTCGAAAATGCTGAAATAATCTCATATATTATTTCAGCATTTTCGATTGGTGTGATAAGTATATCGTTCATATACAAGACAAAGAGGGTCGGGCCGAGAGTGCTGCCTTTTGGAATACCAAATTATACTATTAAACGATCAAAAACTGATGTGATAGGCGGCCAACAATTAATTCAACCAACAGACGTATGCAATTTTTCATTCGCTTTAAAAAGATTGAGCCAGAATCTGATACTTCTTAAATATAGCAACTCAAGTAACCCATTTCCACCAGAGATATGCTGTGCGAGGAAACGCTGTTATGGTACAGTCAACAGCACAACAGGATATACAACACTGTCAAATCTATACTTAATATTATAAAGCAGAAGAGTTTGTTTGATTGAACGCAACGAAATCTCAGGAACTACTGGTCCGATTTGAAAAATTCTTTCAGTGTTAGATAGCCCATTTATCGAGGAAGGTTATAGGCTATATAACATCACGGTAAGACAAATAGGAGCGGAGCAGTAATGGAAAATGTGACGCAGACGAAGTTGCGCGGGTCAGCTAGTTTCTCCACACGATTTTAAACCTTAAAACTTCGAAGATTAAGTTCAACATTGAATGAAAAAAATTGACAGTTTGTGGTAACTGGATGTGCTGTAACTGTATTTGGTGAAAAATAAAACAAAATGTTTGCAACATAATTGTCTAATCACTGTCTATATAATACAAACATTCTTATCAACAACTATGTATAAAATATTACTACATAAATCGATAAAAAACAATATATCCTTCAATATTAAAATAACTTCATAAATGACAAACTTAATACGTCAACACGAGAATAATACACAAAAATAGCTAGCTATCAATGTTTATATTTTCGTTTTGTTTATTATACTTACAGGATTTTATGTCAAAAATCGTTTGAAATCCAAACCCATCAGGCATTGGTGTGATCCAGTGAGTAGTCCTAGTATGGTTACAAATGGACATATTTTTACGTACTTTAGAGCCAATACACACGCCGTATGTTTAACGCGCCGACGACGCGCGTTTTACGAACGCGCAGACACGGCGCTTTAGATGACCAAAAGCAGCACTGTCTTGCGTCTGAATTTTGTTAAAACGCGTCAGCGTCGGCGCTTTATAAATACCTGAGTGCAAAGACCTTTAAACAAAAAAATTTGGTAGGCACCTACTATTTATATTACAATACAAAACTGAGCCCCATTTTCTGTGGATGTTTTAACGCAAATCAAGGGATACAATTGGTTTTTTTTATACTATAGTTAGGCACGCTATTGACCACTATCTCACCTGTTGAGGATGGAGTACGCTTGCCTAGAAGTAACCAATTCACTCTTGACTTGGTTGTTAAAAATTCATTCATTCAATCACACCTGCTTAGGCGTTTATCATATTTTTGACCTCTTATCTGGAATACTTTTTGTCACAGATAGGTACTGGGGTTTAGGAAACTCTATCTACTGTTTTTTTTATTATTTTACCCAGCGCAATAGATAACAATAACAAGCGCAAGCGCAAACATTAGACGGCCTTGGTGGACAATTTAAGATATTTCTGTAATCCTATAAGAAATTGCTTATATTCTGAATTGTTTAGCATTAATTTAATTTAGGTTATGAAACCCGTATGCTTTTCGGTAGTATGTGGTTAATAGCTTATTTGGTAAAAAGGCAAGATTGGGCGTTCCTGTAGATTCTGCTACAGCACCATGGAAGAAAGACACGCGTTTACATATTTATGTTTAAGGCGAAACCCAAATAGAAAAATTCTCAGACAAATCTCATGTCAACTTCGATTTTCAGGTTAATTACGTACAGCATATTTTTTAACTGGTTTTCTGCAAGTTAGAGTGAACAGGCTACTTCTGGGTAAGCCCGCTGCATCGTAGACTTTGTCTCTCTCATCTCTGTCCTAGACTAGAGTCAAGACATCTCAAATTAAAAAAAAAGTGACTTCGTCAGAAATTATTCATAAAGAATGTCTTTCTCCAAGGCTCAATAGGTATCAACATAAAAATTAATTTTAATTGGTTAAGCTGTTAACGCATGAAAACGTTACAACCAGGCAGGAATAATTACTTTGTTATTTAAAAACTAGCTGATGCCCGCGACTTCGCTCGCTTGACAAATTTTATACAATAACCTTTCTCGAGAACCACTCTATCCATTGGTGAAAACAGCATGAAAATCGGTGCAGTAGTTTTAGAGTTTATCGCGAACAGACAGACAAACAGACGCGGCGGAGGACTTTGTTTTATAATAAACTAGCTGTCCCCCGCGGCGTCGCTCCCGTCAATTAAGTATTCATTGCACATATCAAGTTTTCATTGTTTTTTAGATGTATTCTGCTATTCGGGTCGGAGACAAATCCAACGAATCAATAACCATGAAAATTGGTTCAGCAGATCTCGAGTTATAAGTGCTGTAACAAACCCGTCTTTGTTTTATATATATAGATGTAGTGATGTTAGTACGGAAGTATTGATACAAAAAGGAAGAAGCTCAGCACCGCTAACACATTAATTTCTACGATAACTCGTGTACTACACTTCTACAGCACTTCTTAAACTAACACGCCTCGACTATTGAAACATCATTGATCTAAAATAAGGGCCCATTTCTGCCAAAGTGTACCAAACGACAAGTAACATTTTTCTCCCAGTTTTTTTTAAAGAATCTTATAATTTTGGTACTATAAAATATTTATACCAAGTATAAGTTCTAGGCGACAATAGCGCGAAAACGCTCGTCGCTTTCATTTGTACTGCAAATCCTATCACATCGTCAACAGAGGGCACCTTCGTGTTCCTGCGCCTGAGTTTTGCTGAACAAATGAACGCGACGATCGCCTATTCACATGATGATCGCTTTGTGTTAGGACGACGTCTAAAGCTGCCTTTCCACCATAGATATGCGAGAGTGCATAGCGAAGAATTTCATTTACATAGCCTCGTTCAGCGTAAGCGCTTCCAAGGGTCTTTCATAATGCGCACAGCAAAGGAGTGGAACTTTGCCTGCGTCTGTGTTTCCGGATGCCTACAATCCTAATCTTTTCAAAGTTAGAGTGAACAGGCTACTTCTGGGTAAGCTCGCTCCATCGTAGACTTTGTCTCTGTCATCTCTTATCAAGACTAGAGTCAAGGGCAAACCCATTCCAAGTAAAAAAAAAGCGAATCTATTGTTTCTTAACAACACATCCCACGTTACATGTCCTCGCACATCTATGATGGAAACGCAACCTTAGACTGTTTTCTTGATAGAAAAATGTCACATTTGAATAACTTATTGAATTAGTTCAGCGGTCAAGCATAATATATCGTTCCTCCTTTCGTTCTAACAGAGCTGGAACCCTTATTGTATTGGGGTACGGAAGCGTTATTCGTCAGTGTACTTCAGGTGTGATTGTTAGATTTAACCGCTGGCGCCCTCTGACGATTTCCACGTTCAAGTTGCCGGTAGTGCTCTCCAGTATCGTGTAGATGTCGGTCGCAGTCCGCACTGGCTTCGAGTTTATACTAATTACAATGTCGCCGGGCTGTAGGCCGCCACTAAAAATAAAAACGATAAAATTTAAATTGAGTAGCAGTGAAAGAAGCTTATTATAGGCCCACTTGCGTGAACCTGAGTTATATTTTTAACTAGTTGATTGGTAAATAACAAATGAATCAAACATAATAAACCCATTTTTTTTTAGGGATCGTCCAGTGACTTCTCCCGCTCTGGGCGGAGCGGGAGGGAGTGTCAGACTTCTACTGACTAAAACCCATACATGTTCCTTCAATGCCCTTTGTGTTCCGGAGCCGCGGTATCTCTTTCGAATAGTCCCGCAAGTCCGGCAGGCGTAGGCCCTTTCGGGCACCTCTGTGTGCTGACTCTCTTTGAGGCGCGCGTGGAATACTAACGCGCCGTCGACACGGCCTGTCGTCAGAAGACGGACGGACGGCGAGCCACCCATACCTCACCGTCCACAGGCCCGCGCCTACGGTGGCCGGAGGTCACTATAGTATAGGTGGCCTCCGACACCCGCGGCGTCTACCACGGCGGCCGGGACGAGAGGTTCTGTCCCTCTCCCACTCCGCCACCTCCTTCGCTAGCATGACTGCTTCGCAGAAGGAGGTAACGGCGTCCCATTCCGTTTCGCTCCGGACCATGGATTGGACCAGGGCCGGACGCGAGAAATTGCCGCCGATACATAATAAACCCTGATGATAACTAATTCGAAATTAAAAGCTCAACTCTGGTTTGTGCAAGTGGCTTTGTAGCTAGAGTTTAACTAAGAGTCCACGCAAATCCTTGATTCCAATTTATGTTTCACCTATTTCGACTTAATGCTGGTGTAAAATAAGTTGATTTCAGAATAACATATTATTGACAGTCATAAAAGTATTAAGTTGTAGCTTGTTGATTTTATTTTTTGATACAAGCTTAGTTATTGATACAAGCTCAACCAACTTCAATGCCCACGCATTTAAGTTGACTTTAGAATACTTGATTGCCGCATTGAAGTTGCCAAGAAGGCAACTTATAAATGGCGAACGCAGTGTACTTCCGCGTTCTGCCCAGGAATTAACCAAAAAAGAAAATGGAGAACATAGATAATTAAACACAGTAATCAAAGAAACTCACTTGTAAGCAGGTGACCCGATGATAACTTTCCAAACAAGAATCCCATGTTCAATATCAGTCGGCATCTGAAAGTTTAATAGAATTTTATGATTGACTTTCCGACCCACGCAACTTCCTCAGCGTAACATTTTTAATTAAAGCTCCAATGCAGTTTTAGTTTTCATCAAAATAAAACAGAATTATTTCAAAATTAATGCAGATAATAGTTCTAATACCCAAAAAATTGTAATTTTTGGTCAATTTCTTGAATAGCTTCAAAACTATGAAAAAAGTCTGATTAAAAACCATCACAGTAAGCCCTTTCATTTGATTATGTCATAAGTCAATTAAGTATTCATTTGTTTAACATAGTAGGTACCTACAGTTATAGTTGTCACACGATACCTACAGTTGAAAAAACTTTTCTTTATTTTCTAGTTTGACCCCAAAAATGACCCCCATACTCAAAAATTATTTATTTAGATAAGGGCAATTTTTCAATCCTCAGATAAACCTAAATATTTTAATACTAACCAACACTTTATTATTGTTCCAGGAACCAATGTATCTCACCCATGTTGCAACTACTTATTTCTCTATGATTCTTTGCCACTGGGAGTTTTTATATAAAAATGTTGGAGATTTTGGTGGCATTCACAGCTCCACTATGTGCTGTATTATAAAATCAGTCAATCAGTTGCCAAGAGGCAGTAAAGAAATAAGAAAAACTCTGGAAGAATTCTATAAAATAGCGATTTCCTAGTCATTTCAGTGATAGATTGCACCCACATTAGGATTAAGTCGCCCGGTGGAAACACAGCAGAAGAATTTCGGTACAGAAAAGGCTTTTTTCCATTAATGTTTAAGCATTGTGTTCAGCTAACTTGCTATTTCAAGATATCCAGCCATGACAGCATGATATTTGTAAATTCATCGGCTAAATATAATTTTGAAAACGGCGGATTTGGCAATGGAATTATACTTGACTAGCTGTTGCCCGCGACTTTGTCCGCGTCTATGTCGAAAAGTAAACACACATAGCGATGTACCTAATATTGATACGATATGATATACAACCAGTCAATATCTGGCATGCTTGACCCCAGCTCTTACAATTAGGAATTTGGAAGACTGTAATGCAAGGCACTGGCTGTATTAACTCTTCTGTTCAAAATGCCGTACAGCCCTAGTAATTTTTCGTAATGAGAAACTTCCGTGCAATATGTTGAAGAAAGTTGCTAGGGTTGATAACACGCGATAGAGCTACATAAAGTTTGGGTGGGTATACCAACCCGAATAGAAATCTAACCCCGTAACGGATAGAGTAGAGTAGATTAGAGACTGCGCTATCCGCACTTAGACTTCCATTCGGTCTGTTGACCGTAAGTGTTCTGGCTAAGTTAACCAGCCTAGCTCCGCCCAAATGCACTAAGGCCTTCTGGGTGATCCACAGGTTTTGCGCTGCGACCTCATCGGTTGTTCAGGTCGGGAAGCAAAGGCCTCATTTCCAGGAAGTCGGCAACTTCTCGGCGTCGAAGCAACCTCTGCAAATTAGGCTGTCTATGGAAGGCAATGTCTCATGATACCTATTATTATTCGAAATGTATTTCTACTTAGGCTGATATGTCGTTAAGCTGGTCGCATGTATAGGTTCGATATTGGCATTTTAGTTGAAATTGAGAAAAATATCAGGAGTAGGTATGAATGGGTCCAGCACTACTACCTTTGGAACCTCTTCGCAAGTTCGTTTGTGGCGTCATGGCCTAGGGATCTACAATTCCCCTATGAGAGCCGCTGCGGATAATTTATGGCCCTGAGCTGGTCTTAACCTATCGTATTATAGGCTTACTGAGAATTGAACAGCATTAAAAGTAAATAGAAAATAATTGGGAATGAGGGAGACTCTGGGAATGATCACAACGTGATTGGAGCATCACGCTAGAGCAAATTAGCCGAAATCTTATATCAGCTACTTTAAAAGTTTGTTGAATATGTGTGACTTTCAGCCGAGTACCTTTGCAAAATTTAATCGAAATTAAATATGTAAATAAAAAAATCATTGGATGATGTGTACCTTTTCTTTCACGGCCATCGTAATAAAAATATTTTCCTTATCTGCCCCACAAACATTATGTCAATATGATGGGTATTGATGCTTACGTCGGTGGGTTCCCCGTACATAGACGAAATTAATTAATGCTGATGCAACGGGAGGCTATCTTCTAAAATAAGCTAACCACCGTCTTGATTGTGGTGTGTGCCGTCAGTAATTTTTATCAGTTTTTGTATAATTATGCCCATTTGAGTGGCATTCATCTTTTTCTTCGTCGTTCCCTCACTGCTGGTGAAACATCGCGTTTCCAAGCCAGTCTGGAGTGTGGAAAGCTCTGAAATGCTATCTCCTATAGCCTCTTATGGCGTTGGACCATAAAAAAGACCACATGTTTGCATATTTGAACTTTAACGTGTTGATAATAATGCATTGCGCTAAATGAATGGCGCTTTTCTTTAAACTACGAAGCTAAAAAACTACTTTATGAATAAAGTTGTTTCTTTGCTTCGAACCAGGAACAGAAATCATAACTTTGTATAGTAAAAAAAAAACTTTTTACAAAAACATACAACCGGTTTCCGAAAATAAGGCTGTAAAAAGTTTAAAATAACTTTAATTTCGGAATAGTTTTTATTTTTTACTTTTTAGTCGTAATTATGTATTCATTCACTGAGTACCGATGTGATGTTACTGTTATGATGTGAACTGGTGTAAACAGTAATAGACATGCCATTTCAGCAATCCCGAACCATTTGATATCATTTATTGAAGAATTTCCGTTGCCTAACTCCGAAGTTCTTAATCAGATTTTCATCAAATTGAAATGAGACCAATCCGAAAAAATACTCTCCTAAACAAAATAAAAATCATCAATTTTGGTTTAAAATTGGCAAAAATATCGCTGAACAAACATTTTTCATGAGATCCCATCATCAGATCCTAACTTATACCTTCCATCATTAGCTCAGCAACATAAGATGATGATTACCAGACACAAATATCTGAATAGCGTTCGAAAGTTTTTGTAAAATATTGTTTGTGCCTATAAAATTTGAGAGTTTCCCTCGATTTTCATGGGATTCCATCATCAGATTCTGACTTGGTGACAATGTTACCTACCATCTCAGGAATATAGGCTTTTGAAAACAAAAATATTTTTTAAAATCGGTACACAATTGACGGAGGTATCGGTGAACATACGAAAAAATATATTAAATACTATAGCTAAAAACTATAGTTAAGAACCTCCTCCTTTTTGGGAAGTCGATTAAAAACTCAGTTACCTAGCTAATTCAACTGTTGTTGCGTCTCTACGATTGAACCTCGCAACTTGCTCGCGGGTGGTATGACATGATCCCTGGCTTCAGGCCTGTTAAGGTTCATTCTTCGTCTTTTCGAGTAAATGATTGACTCTGTATAAAGTTTTGGCCCAGTAGGTTGCTACGTTTATTTTATCTTAAGTGGCAATCATTTAATTCTCCGTAGAGATGGTCTAAGAAGACTACTTTAGCAGAATCAGAAAGCACATCACGCTACCAGAAACTGCCAAATTTTCCTAATCAACCTTGAACCTAATGCTTTAGCAATAAAGATGGAATAGAAATTTGACAGGTTGTTGCGTGGTTAATGTTATGATTCTAATATGATTCTGCTAAACTGGCCTCTTTAGACCCACAGGTGTTATTGAGCAGCTTTATCTTGTTGAGCTTCGCAAATCTAAGCGCGCGCCTGTTGACGAATATTATTGTAATCTTAAACACCGCGAAAATGAGATCGAACGCATAACGCCATCTATGGAACATGAAGTAGAACTATGAAAAGATTAGAGTTCGTTTTATTTGAGTTAATAGGAATATTACGTTCATTTGGAACGATATGCTTTTAAGGTATTAAAATAATTAGATACAATTTGGTGTTATGTCATGTTGTCAAAAGTACTATTTGTATCAATAGATGGCATTGCAGGTGTTACGTAGTAAGTTGATTTCATCTACAATTAATTAAGGAATTTTACGTTCATTTGAATGGAACGATGTTTTAAAATAATTACAATCATTTTAAGACGTTTTAAATGTACCACTAAAAATATGTTTTGGTGTTATGTCGTCTTGTCGAAAGTACTGTTTGGATCAGTAGATGGCATTGCCGGTATTAAGTAGTAAGTGATTTCATCTACATTTAAGTAAGTTAATTTTATCTACTTTGGTTTTGTAGGTACTTTGCGATGCGGACAAACAGAATACAGAAAATAGGTTCTGTTAATTATCCTACTAATCCGGCATTACAGCGCTTTGGCACATCCACGCCCACACATTTTTAAACATACAGGCAAATGATGTCGCAGCCAACAAAAATTTTAGAGCAGGACATGAAAAAGTGTGAAATTAAAAATAATAAAAAATCGCTTCAACTACCGGGGTTCGAACTTACACCCATTCACTCGAAAGGCAGCCATTGTACCGCCGGGTCTATGAATTCAGTTGACATTAGTTCTAAATAGCCGATCTTATATGTTATGGTTATTGCCTGCTTAGCTCCTCTAAGATATAGCGTGGTGATAACAATTTCTAAGAATGTTTAAAAAAAGGCTCGTTTTATGCTAAACTGAACGAATAATTGAAAATTGTACAAAACTTGTCGAAAAACGTTGATTTAAAAACTTTAAATGTTCATAACTTTTTTCCCGGCTACCGATTGTAATGAAACAAAGCCTATATGTTGCTCAGAAATAAGCTGAATCTTATTTTGTAAACCCCAACCAAATCCGTTCAGTATTTTCGGAGATCATCGCGTACAGACAGACAGACAAAAAACGTAAAAATGCTCTTTTTGTGTTCTATAGCTTTTTTTTGAAAACTTCTACTCGATTTTTGGTATTTTTCTTTATTGTACAGAATTCATGGTTTCTACTGTTTTATTATATGTATATAGATGGTAGTGGTTATGAGCAAAGCAATTACCTATTGACTCCTTTTCAAGAACCAAATACACCAACTCACGAGTTTGTATAATGAGTCACAAATAATAACAGAAAATGTTATAGAGAGATGCTTTTTGGTGTGTGGAAAAGACCCTTCTCAGTTTTAAGCATTGATTTAAAAGATGTAAGCTACCATTAGCACAAGATATAATTTTAGCCAGTGCAGTATTACACAACTTGGCAAGAATGAAAATAGAAGAAGGAACTGCCAGAGGATCCCGAAATTATGTCCCACCCCAACCAATGTTTGCCCCCACCATAGTCAATCCCACTGGCGAAGAAACGCACATGACTAGAAACATTGTGCTAGAATATTTCAGTTCCTTGATTATCTTAACAACAGAATTAAACTTATTATTTCAAAATGAAACAGATTTTACTTTTAAGAAGTTTTTATTTTCTTCTACATATCACATCTTTTTGCCATTGAAAATAACTCCCGTCTTTGTAATGTTTGTAGCGTCAGTTGGTGAATTTCTTCCTTTCTTGTCTCTTCATTAGCAAGATGTATCATTTTAAGATTGTGTTCTTCTTCTATGAACTGATGTTGCTTTAGAGTAGTCTCCATTTGCAACTGTACTAGCTTCAATCGGGCTGCAGTTAATTTATCTAGTCTGCCAGTGACACTTGCTTTTGTAACTGTCTCTGGTTTTAATGTTGTTGACACCTTTGTTTTCAATGCCTTTGGATGCCATTTTACCCATTTATTTCCTATAAACAAAAGTTCAAATACCATCAAACAATATAAATATCACACAGGTGTTCATAATTTTGGAACTCGCTGCTTTTTCAAATATTAGTATTGCAAAAGTAAAAAAGTACCTTTTTGAGATTCATTGTCTTCTTCAGGTATTTCCAGAATTGGTGACTCGTTCATGTCTGCAATAATAAAATTGATTAAATATCAAGATAAACATAAAATGATATATTTTATGGGGTTTGCACCTGCTTATTGACTGTGATTGAATGAGAGCTGTTGTATAGTGTATTACAACAATGTTCTACTTCTTTTCAAATGGATGGACATAATATCACCTAAAGTAGAGGTGTATGGGCACTTTGGGCATTAACATGTAGCTCCGCGTTATTCTGAACAAGGACTCTGTACTCGCATTGAGTATCCAACAGTTCTATGAAACCCAATTTCGCCAAGTTGTGTTTGCAGCGGCCTATATGGGTGCGCAAACATTCAAAGCTGTCCAAACAGGCCAAGTAGTATATGAAAAAAAAAAACAGAATACATACCTGGTACTATATCAGCATGGGTATTGCTCTGTATTTCATTTTCTGCAGCAGAATTGATCTGCAATTCCACAGGGTTTATCTTAATTGAGTTTAGCACATTGTTTTCATGGACAGAAATTGGAGCTATAAATAATAAAGTAACATTTAATTTTTTTTTTTTTTTTTAATAGAAAACTAGGATGCATTGCTGGTTTTCAAGTTATAATGAATACTTACATCTATTAGTATCACTGTCGTAACGCGCTTCCATGCCTGTGATATTAGAGCAAATGCTCAGCTCCTTTTCTTCAACTTCGGCCAGTGGGTCGTTTTTGAAATCTGGAGCATTTGAAGGTCCTCCTCCAATTCTACACATCTCCTGCCGCATAGAGGACTTCTTTTTGGTACTTTTTTTGATACCTTCATACTTCATCTTTAATGTTTTCCATGTGCGAATACTTGTCGATATTCCACATGAGTTAAAAGAGCTCTCAATTTTCTTCCAAGCCGTATCTTTAGCTTTGTTAGTGATTGCATCGTTCTTCTTATTGTCCACAATACGTTTGTATTTGTTGACTAGAGTTACGAGCAATTCTACTTCGGCAGTATTGAAATTAGCAGCGCGCTCTCTTTTCTTTGATTCCATTATTGACAAAATAATTACAAGTCACTAACAATAAACCCAATTACAAAATCACCACACGATAACGATAATAGATGTACGGGCGCTGCGAGCGACATGCACCATCGATCGAAAATTTATGAAGGTTATGTTTATCAGTTTATTAAACGTCACACGAATGTCACAGTGTTTGCTATCCTTTTCTAACACACATTATATTACATTTGTCACGCTCCCACAATATTACAGTGAAGTTGGCAACTATAGTCGGAATTATAATTCGATTCCACATATTTTGACATTAGCTACTGTCATTTTGTAAAATAATGATACCACATATTTATAATAGTGTAGTGATGAACACAAAAATCGATAAATAATGGCGATTTATGTTTATATGTAATCATAATATTGGTGTGCCAATTAAAGACTAAATATTATTATTCATAATAATTATTTATTTATTAGTAACCGCTGCTTTATTTAATAAGAAGTTAATACTTTTGTTTTTTATACTAAAAACAAAACTTAAAATAAAAGAGCCTAGATAGTTTTCTGTATTGGCAACCCGTGCGCGCTCGTGCAGCTATCGCCATTTTGTTTATCTTGTAATTCGGCTTCATTCTCCCAGTCCCAGTCTGACTGCACGAATATCTTGTTTCATTGCGAATCGATATTTTGTTATTTTGTTGGGTTTTTGTTAAAGTTTTGTTACGTTGTGTTTGTTGTTACGTTTATAGTTTTTTTGTGAACTTTGAGTGAATCTATTTGTTTTGGTTTTCCATCAAAATGGATCCTCAGCCAAGTATATCACAAAAAGACGTGGATGTTTTCTTGTCCCCAAGAAAAAAACGTCCACGAAAAGCTTTCACTGTTACTGAAAAAGTAATGATCCGCAACGCCTACAAGTAGGTACCTACGTGAAAAATGAAACTTCTGAGCAATTGGAGGCCTTTGAAGTTGTGGAAGAAAATAAATATGAGCAAAGTTGCTGACATACATTGTAAAGCGTCCTCCAGACTACTCGCGAAGTTGAGCGAATGCGATAGTGCAGAGGGGCACTTCGCTTCGCCTCGTGCAAATTTGCCTTGCTTCGGGTGACCAGTCCAGTCGTTGTAGGTTTTTGCGCCAGAGTCAAAGGACTCGAAGTGTCACGAAGTTCGAACACGAAGCGTCTGACCACACTACTCGGATTACTTCGACTCACTTCGGTTCGCGTCGAGCCATAGTTTTTTTACGCGAGAGTACACATTGCAAAGGCAGTTGCCACATGAACGCTATCCATGATGCCAATTGTGAGGGGTACGGGCGACTGAGCTCCTCGCGAAGTTGCTCGAGTGTGTGGACACGTACTTCGGACTTCGGTCAACTTCGGAGAACACTTCGCCTCGTGCAACTTCGCGAGTAGTCTGGAGGACGCTTAAGCACTGACGTATAAATTATACGTCAGTGAATGTCAGTGATTGTAAGTTGGCCGAGTAAAGGCCGAGGGGTGGGTTGGAACAGATAAAATTAGAAACCTGTTTCACCTGTTTCAGTTTCAAGAAGAAAACAGTTCCAAAATCCTGTTCCAAAATAACAGCCTGTTCCACTGGCACTAAAGACTCATTGATTGCAACAGATTCAGAAATAGTACCTGCTACTGAAAAGGTCAGAAACAGTGACAGGCAGGGAATAGGTTCTATCTATTACAATGAACCAGAGGAGCAAATAGATTGTTCCAAAGAACTGTTGGTCAATTCTGTAAACATGTCGAAGTGAACACTTAGGCGAAGTGAACGACAAGTGAGCTGTCAAACCTTACAAACAAGATGGCATGACAGCTCACTTGTCGCTCACTCCACCTATGCAATCACAGTGAGTTGTCGACAGAATCGAGCGGCAGATGTTGTCTCTTTCTATTATAATAAGTCAGAAGAGAATGGAGCATGTTTTACTTGAAACTGTTTCACATAGCTGTTCCAGGTCGTTTCGTTTTGTATGTCGAGTTATGGCTACTAGGTACGGGTGTTTGAGGAACAGGCGAAATAGGTAGGAGCTGTTATTTCAGTTCTGAGATACCTGTTTCATGTTGTTACTTTGAAATACCTGTTTTGTTTTTAACTGTTTCGATAAATATGTCTCACTCCTAAGGCCGATCCGCACACAACAGTGCCGACACAGTACCGACAGTTCCGTGACGTGCTATTCATATTATGTCAGTACCGTGCCGACAGGTGCAGTGATTTACCACTAGTTTCACAGCAGTTTCACGTGAAAATGCCTCGATATTCAAGATATAATTAGCTTAGATTGCTATAATATTAGATGAAATTTATGTGAGAAGAAGGCAATGGGTTCATAACGCGTGGAGGAAAAGAGAAGAAGGACAGTTCGCCACCCTACATTATCATCTGATAGATGATAAATAAAAGTTTTTTGAGTATTTCAGGATGTCATAAATTGCAGGATGTACACGAATTCAATCTAATTTTCGTCGTCCATCTTGGAATACTGCGACCGTGTCAGGCAAAATATTGTTCGCTAGAAATTCACGTCGGATCACGGCGAGCGTCGGCGCAGTACTGACATCACTGAACGTCACTGTCACTGACGAATACGGATAGCGTCGTACAAAATGTATGCTACAATATAATTTTTCACTGACACGGATGGATACGTTACTGATCGGCACGTGTCGGCACTGTTGTGTGCGGATCGGCCTTAAGGTGGCGAACTCTCCTTCTTCTTCTCTTTTCCTCCACGCGTTACCTATGAACCCATTGCCTTCTTCTATACTTATAATAAATCTGTAGAGAGGTCAATTCTGTACATTAAATATATTTCCAAAATAACTATCAGGGCGTGATTAGGGATCGATACTGATGCCAAAAATGCAATCAGTACAATTTTTGTCTGTCTGTCTGTATAACCGTTATAGAAACAAAAACTACTCGACGGATTTTAACGAAACTTGGTATAATTATTTTTCATACTCCTGAGCTGGTTAAAGTATACTTTTCATCACGCTACAATCAATAGAAAAAATGAAAAAAAAAAATGAAAATGTGAAAATTTGGTTGTTTGTTACTCAATCACGCCAGAACGGCTTAACGGATCTTAATGAAATTTAGAACAAAGATAGATTATAGTCTGGAATAGCACATAAGCTACTTCTAATCCCGGGAACATGTTCCCTAGGGTGATCCGCGGGCGAAGCCGCTGGCAGAAGCTAGTTCATAAAAAATAATAAATACATTTCTTCAGAACACTACAGAGCGGTTTTTTATCTACGTGTCTTAAATTTACCACAATTAATAAAAAACGATTGGCGGCGCTAGTGGACGGAATACACACTCTTATTACTTGTGCTAGCCCGCACATCTTCTCCAATTAAATCGTCCAACTAATTAATTGGACACTGATCGTATCACAATCGAGATTCACTTCCGATTACGCACAATTAAAAAGTTGTCCAACTATTGGTCAACTGCTTGTTAGCACGGTTACCCTATGCAAGTTCGCAGACTATCCAACTTTGTTGGGCAGTCGCACGGCAAGATGCAAGACGACCACACGGACACGCGTGCGCGTGATTTCCCCACGCTCGCATCTTCGTCGACGAGTACGACGTCTGCCTCCCGATCATATATATACAAGATCATCAAAAGACGACATACTCATTCTGTAGTATGAGAAAAATTTATCAGGGTAATATCTGAGTTTAGAATGCAAAGTATGATGCTTCCCATATTCTAATCTGTTACTTAATACTCAATCATTTATTTCAATTAGACCGACTAAATCGATAAGTCTGCGGCTTGTAAACAATAAAATAAAGTTGGTCAACTAAATTATAGAAGTAGGTACGCAATCAGTCAGTTAACTCGCTTGTTAGTTATTTTCTCAGTTATTAATTGAACAATCGGCCCTAAATAACGCGTCCGTGTTTAGGTCACAGAAGTCTATATTTATATGAAATTTCAAAAGAATCGGTCCAGTAGATCTGGAGAAAACTGGCTGTGACAGACGGACAGACAGACACCCCAAGTGATTCTATAAGGGTTCCGTTTTTCACGGATGTTCGGAACCCTAAAAATTCACTCTGTATAGGTACTAATAGGGAATATGCAAGCGATTTTATTTTTGTTAAATAACATATTTATTAGCTGTAGTAAACAATCATGAAATTATTTTTTAAATACCTTCATCATTTATTAAGTTATAAAGCTTCAAAGACTACAGTTAGAAAGAGAAGTCCGATACGTAATGTGACGTCAAATTACACGACGACTATACAGCTGCCATAGAAAACAGCGTTTTCGCGAGAGGGACAGATATATTTGTTTAAAATAATTGTATCTCGTTCGTTTTTCGAACAATTTAGATTCTAATTTCACAGTTAGTATTATATTTTCCAATACTTTTAGAAAACTGTTCAGATCAAAAATACTTTTTTCATGCATATTCCCTATTATAAAACTACATCCGGTTAGTTTAGCCGTCCCCAAAATAGACGAAAAAAAGTCATCATCAGCATCAAAACACTAGGAAGTGTTGACGGGCGGGCGTTTTGGGGGACTGTCTTTTGTAAAACTTGGCGTTCAAAAAGTGCTGGCTCTCAGCTTAATTTGAATAAATGACTGTTGAATTTTTGAATTTGAATCATCTTTTCAGCCACAGACCATTAACTTAGTCAGGAGAAGACTAAATAGATAATTATATTAAAATTATCATGCTACCTCCATAACCTATTGTGTACAAAGGTACCACATGACTCTTACCTCAGGATTCCTCATCCTCAGCTCCATGAGTATGTTCGGTGTGAGAGACAGCATGGTGATGCCGAGGTACCTCCTCGAGACTTGAGGTGCCTTCGTCGTCCCTGAGGATTTATCTAAATTACCATTTTGTGTTAATAGTCAGTAAAAAAACACGGTGGGGTTATAAAATACCTACAGTTTTTTTTTCTTAACGTAAAAAGCGAAAAAAAATCCAATTTCGATTTCACTCTTTTGCGGTTAAGTGAATGCGCAGTTCACTGTATTTTACCAATTTAAGCATACAAAATTATTATAAACTAGCTGTCCCCCGCGGCTTCGCTCCCGTCAATTGGCTACCCTGCAACTTTCTTATATTTTCTTTCATAAGAATCTTCTCCTGACAATAACAAAAACAACAAAAAAATAATTAGCGAAATCGGTTCAGCTGTTATCGAGATTTACGCTTAGCAACACATTCAGCAATTCATTTTTATATTATAGAATATAGATTTACATTATAAAATGTCACTAAATTATTACAAAAATCATAACATGTTTTAAATTATTATTCCTACAATTCCATTAAAATCCAATTACTCAAATTACAATGTCATCAAATGGCACTAAAATCATGCATGTCATAAAATAAAATGAAAGCGTATGTATACAATGCCATATAAAACAGCCTGTATAATCGTATACAGCAGACAGCTTAGTGTGAGTTTTTTAACGTTCTCGATCGCGTTAGCGTAAATGCCAATTTTATATTGAAACTGAATAAGCGCCGCCTGGTGAGAATAACAGATAACCTCTTTTTTTCTATTACACTTTGACATAAGCAAACGTTTACGTTAACGCGATCGATTACGTTAGAAAACTCACACTAAGCCCTCAGAGCGATTCTGTAAAAATCTCACTCTGTAAGCTTATTGACATGAACGTAAAGCGAGCTCTCAATCCACACTCCACCTAAGTTCACCACGTAGGTTTTTTTTTTTTTTTTTTACAAAAAACGGGGAAACTCTTGGCCCAAATCTCACCTGATGGAAAGTGATGATTAGGCCGAAGATGGAAGCGAGTTTCACCCGGAATCCTCTTACACAGAGGAACTGGCTATCATACCTCTAACTGCCGGAACACAACAATGCTGTTAACATTGTTGTTATGGCGACAGACTTAGACATGATGGTGGTAGCTTGCCAGGCGGACTTAGAACAAGTCCTTCCACCAACCAAACCGAACAAAAAATTTGCCTCCGCTGGGAATCGAACCCGGGACCTCTGGGTCTGGATCAGGTGGTATAACCACTAGACCACAGAGGCGGTTAGTGTCACCTGTTTAGCACCACCCGGGGACCACGTGTAGGGATTCGCTGAAGGGTATTCTCCTACGGACGCGGGTGACTCGGCCCCCTAACGGTAGGTAAGATATTTACAGAATGGAGCAGCTGAAAATAGGTAGGTAATTGAAGGAACTATTGCCGATGCCGTCGCGCTGTGCCCTATTATGTAAAGTGCGAAAGCAACAACTGCAGCTCAGGTTGATTTTACCTATAAAAACCTTGACCAAAATACGTTTTGTATTCCGCTGTTTTCTTCTTCAAAACTGGATTGATATATTTATTTATTTATTTAGCCCGTTATACTGGGTGAGATTAAACATTATGCATGTCTTGTTTGCTTCGTTGACTGGATGTCTCTCAACTCAGTGTGCCTTTTGGCAAAGGCCAAAGGCCTCCTCCAGTAGTTTCCATTGCTTCCTATTTTGAGCAACTCTCCTCCATTTGGGTCCCGCAGTGAGTTTCAGCTCATCTTCCCAGCGCATTTGTTGTCGTCCTCGACATCTCTTGCCATCTCTTGGATACCAATTAGTTTTTATTTGGCTCCTTTTCTCTTGTATAGATCTCAACATATGGCCGGTCCATCTCCATTTTTGGAGGTCTATTTTTTCCAGGATATCAGTTAAATTGGTTTTTGCTCTTAATTGCACATTGCTAATTCTGTCTTGCCTTCTTGTTCCTGTCATGCTTCGTTCTATGCCTCTCTGGCACTTTTCCAGTTTATCTCTGTCTGTAAGGGACCATGTTTCGCAGCCGTAGATGATGCATGGAAGAATACAAGCATTGAATACTTTTCTCTTCGTTGCCATATTGTGGTAGTTTGATTTTACAATTTCCTTGAGAGACCAGTATCTTTTCCAGCCGTTAGCAATCCTCTTATTTATTTTCTTGGTTGTTTGGTCTTTAGGGGAGATGATCTGGCCCAAGTAGCAATATTTGTCGACATATTCTATTTGTTGTCCTTCTATTTCGATGGATTCCATTTCTGAGTTGGTCATCAGTTTCGTTTTTGTTATGTTCAATTTTAAACCCAATTGATATAACCGTATATCAAAATTAAGAGGAAAACTATATCTATGGTTCTACTTTTTTTTTCTTTAAAACTCATCAAATTGTTTGAACATGTCGGTAAAAACGGTTTGTTTTTCCGGGTTTTCGGATTGTCATTTTGCTTTTAGTAATTATGTTTCAGAAAAAAACAAAATGATCAGGGCACGTATTAATTAGACCTAGGTTTTTTATCATCATTGCTCTAGACTAGAAGCATTATCCACGAAGTAAACAGCGGAATGCGTTTGTATGGAGAAAGATCCGTTAGAGTTCTCTTAGTACATTCAAATCGATGGATGTTAAATCGCCCAGGTACTTAGTTACAGCCTGTAGTATCGCTCGTTTCTGGCGCTTATCAGTTGCGCAGTACGGGTACAGTATATATATATATCCTTGGACATTTCACACAACGCCATATAGTCCCAAGCTAAGCAACCTAATGCTTGTGTTATGGTAACGAGATGGCTGATAAACTACCTACTAGTATACATTTTTTTTTTGTAAATACATACATATTATAGATAGAAAACACCCAGACTCGGAACAAATACATGTAGGTCGTACAAATATTTGTTCCGTGCGGGAATCGAACCCGCGACATGCTGCGCAGCAGTCAATCGCTCAACCACTGCGCCAACCGTGTCGTAAAAACAAAAAAAAAACAAACACACACACATGCACATTAAAAACATGTATGGCTACCGAACATTTAAATGCCACCCAACGTTTGCTTTTCATTTTTACACTCTTGTAGTGTAAAAACGTATATGGACAAAAAAATCGGTCTGCTCTGTCCCTACTATACAACGCGACGTGTAAGAGAATAAACGCAATACCTGAAAAGGCACATGAGTACAAAAACCGGTCAAGTGCGAGTCGGACTCGCACACGAAGAATTCCGTACCATAACCCTTAATTTTTATTAATTATTTTCTGTTATGGTGGCAATAGAAATACAAAATCTGTGATTTCACCTATTAATAGTTCTAGATATATAGCCCGTTGACAGACAGACGGATGTACGGACGGACGAACAGCGGAGGCTTAGTAATAGGGTTCCGTTGGTTACACTTTTGTTACGGAACCCTAAAAATGAAATCCATGTATGACGACATTATAAACAACTTAAAACTTGGGACCAAACACGAAATCATGAAAAATATCAGCTGTTGATTACATTATGTAGAGATATGCGCACATTTTCAGATATTGTGTTTATTTGATTACAACAAGTTCAGTTTGCATACTATATGAACGTGAAAATTATCCACACAAGCAAAAAAACTATCACATTATATTATAAAACAAAGTCCTCCGTTGCGTATGTCTGTCTGTCAGTGTCCGCGATAACCTCGAAAACGACTGCACCAATTTTCATGCTGTTTTCACCAATGGATAGAATGGTTCTCGAGGAAGGTTTAACTTATATACGTCAAGCGGGCGAAGCCGAGGGCAACACCTAGTAAAATACAAAACAATGCAACCAAAACATTATTGTAAGCATACTTAAAGATAATTTGATTTTATACGTTATCAAAAACCACTCGCATTTAATCTATTAAATCTGCTTATGAAGATAAAGAGCGCAAGCGCTTATTTTGATAACATTTTTTAAAAACTGTAGGAGTATTATTTTCACACTTAATAAAGAAACTGAGTAGATATCTCTTGTTATTGAGTTTCGAATGCATTTTTTGCGTACTAACGTTTCTAAGAACATTCACAAGTAGACACTGTCATAGTCTAAGCTTTGACGTATCACAAAACAAAACAAAATGCACCAATTAGGTAATAAACGCACTGGCTACACACACCGTAGTGAAGCAGAAGCAACATTCTACTATAACCCTAACTGCAGAGCATTTTCGACCTTAGCGACCAACAAAACAAAACAATTAACAATGCAATTTACGCAAAATATTATTAAAAAGACAACACACATTACAAATAACAATTAACTTACTCTTCGCCAGAAACTCCTTGACATAATCGATGGGTATAGCAAATGAGATACCAGATGTCACTTTCATACTGTTGATGCCTATCGCCTCTCCATCCAAGTTGACTAGCGGTCCACCACTGTTGCCGAACGTGATGGGCGCGTCTGTCTGTATGTATACCATGTCTTTGCCTGGAATTTGAGAAAAGTTGTGATGAGATAGTAAAATGTGGTGATGAAATAGAAGAAAAAGTGGGAATTAGATGGAAAAAAGTGGTGATGAGATGGGAAAAAGTGGTGAATTTTTGCGATGCTCAAGTACACTTTTTAAAATATACAGAGGGAAATGCTGGAGTGATTAAAATAAGGTCCGTATTCTTTTTTACACAATATATGGTGTCCCACTGCAGGGCAAAAGCTTCCTCCAAATCCTTCCAGGTATTCTTTTTCCGAGCCACTTCGAAACAGCCCTCTCAGTAGGAGTATAAGCCCCTATCTATACCGGCCTCGGCGGCGACGCACATCCTCAGGCGCCCACTTTTAAGAGACTATTGTTGCCCAGTAGTCACTATGCATACGACTGACGTAATCCACCCAGTCCCATTTTAGCTGGCAACCTTTTCCTACATACAGGGTTGCGGAATTTGTTCGAAAGTCACGGCGGCCCTTAGGGATGGGAAATCAAAAAACCCATCCATGTTTCTTGAGTGCCCTTTGTGTTCCGGAGCCACGGTATCGGCCCTGGAACGCAAAAAGCATTAGGATGAACACAGATGGGTTTTAATCAGTAAGAGACTGACACTCCCTTCTGTTCCGCCCAGAGCGAGAGGAGTCATTTGATGATTTCCCATCCTTCCTTTTCCTACGTCTATGATCCCCAAGTTTTGTGCATAGCGTGGCATTCCTCTACTCTGTCAGCTCTTTTAAGGCTCACTTCTAAGCTCTATTGCTCATTGGCAATCTCCAAGCCTCCGAGATGGAAATAATTATTTTAAGTCTATAATAACTAATTATATAAAGTTAATTACCTCTTAAACCAAGTTCTTCACTAGCTCTTTGGGTAGAACTGACAACACCGGCTGTCACAGTGTTACTCAGCGCTAGAGGACTGCCCATAGCCACCACCTGCAAATATTCATTGAAATATGGTTGGTCTTAAATTCTCAGTGTTGGCACCTTTTCCATCAGAAACCACAACTTTACTTTCAATCGCTACTGCTCTCAAAATTATTAAAGAAGACATAGTAAGGATTTACCACCCCACACTGGGCGTTTGTAGTGGATTAAAGTCCATTTTCACTTACAGTTAGGTGGCCTGTGTCTCAACATTTTATAGCCTGACTAGCTTATGCCCGCGACTTCGTACGCGCATATCCCGTTGGTAGTGGATTAAAGCCCATTTTCACTTACAGTTAGGTGGCCTGTGTCTCAACATTTTATAGTCTGACTAGCTTATGCCCGCGACTTCGTACGCGCATATCCCGTTGGTAGTGGATTAAAGCCCATTTTCACTTACAGTTAGGTGGCCTGTGTCTCAACATTTTATAGTCTGACTAGCTTATGCCCGCGACTTCGTACGCGCATATCCCGTTTGTAGTGGATTAAAGCCCATTTTCACTTACAGTTAGGTGGCCTGTGTCTCAACATTTTATAGCCTGACTAGCAGCTTATGCCCGCGACTTCGTACGCGCATATCCCGTTTGTAGTGGATTAAAGCCCATTTTCACTTACAGTTAGGTGGCCTGTGTCTCAACATTTTATAGCCTGACTAGCTTATGCCCGCGACTTCGTACGCGCATATCCCGTTTGTAGTGGATTAAAGCCCATTTTCACTTACAGTTAGATGGCCTGTGTATCAACATTTTATAGCCTGACTAGCTTATGCCCGCGACTTCGTACGCGCATATCCCGTTTGTAGTGGATTAAAGCACATTTTCACTTACAGTTAGGTGGCCTGTGTCTCAACATTTTGTAGCCTGACTAGCTTATGCCCGCGACTTCGTACGCGCATATCCCATTTGTAGTGGATTAAAGCCCATTTTCACTTACAGTTAGGTGGCCCGTGTCTCAACATTTTGTAGCCTGACTAGCTTATGCCCGCGACTTCGTACGCGCATATCCCGTTTTTTCCGTTCCCGTAAGAATTTCGGGCAATCCCGTACTCCTATAGAATCCCCAAGGAAACTACATGCCAAATTACAGCTTTCTACATAGTTTCGGCTATGCGCTGTCTGTCGGCCATTCAGTTAATCCATCATTCAGCAACTGAAGAATTTTATATATACAGATTGAAAATCCTTATGCATCTTATTGGGCACAGCTGGGTGTTAATTGTATATGACCAATGATATTATAAGTAAAAAGGTATAGATAGGTTATTTATTTATTTATTTATTTAATTACAACGGCCGTAAACCAATTACAGTAACATATAAAAATTATAAAAATAAAAGAGACAAGCGCTCAGCAAGCGACACGTTAAAATGTGGCTAGCTAGCCACACTTTACCTCAGTGTCGCGTTGCGCCGTCAACGGACACACGCCACGTAGGTTTCACGTTTTTGAAGATCGAATGTTGTGTAACCTATCTACACCTTTTTACTTATAATATCATTGTATATGACAGCAAAGTTTAAAATCATGAGTCAACTCTTGGTGCCATAAACCCCTTTCAAGTAACACACTGTAAAAATCTTAAGTTGAGTTCTGCTCGATCACTTGAATATTTTGCAGAGACTAAACAAAACACAGAAGATGTTTCATAACTGCTTTTAATGTCCTGCAGTTTGTGAACATAGATTGTAGCTGGACATGTAATATGCAGGCCTATGCAAAAACTCAGTTCAATAGGGAATATGCATGAAAACTTTTTTTTTATATCAATACAGTTTATTTAAAACATACAAAAATATAACACTAACAGTGCAAATAGAATCTAAATAGCTTGTAAAATAAACGAGATATAATTACTTTTTTAAAACAAATATCTGTCCCTCTCGCCAAAACACTGTTTTCTATGGCAGTTGTGTAGGCACCATGCACTTTGAAAGTTCATATTGGAATTCTCTTTCAAAATTCTAATCTTTTTATATTATTATATATTATTATATATTATATATTCATGATTATTTACTATAGCTAACAGGTATTACATATTGCAAAAAAAAAAAATTGCATGCATTGTGTAACCTATCTACACCTTTTTACTTATAATATCATTGTATATGACAGCAAAGTTTAAAATCATGAGTCAACTCTTGGTGCCATAAACCCCTTTCAAGTAACACACTGTAAAAATCTTAAGTTGAGTTCTGCTCGATCACTTGAATATTTTGCAGAGACTAAACAAAACACAGAAGATGTTTCATAACTGCTTTTAATGTCCTGCAGTTTGTGAACATAGATTGTAGCTGGACATGTAATATGCAGGCCTATGCAAAAACTCAGTTCAATAGGGAATATGCATGAAAACTTTTTTTTAATATCAATACAGTTTATTTAAAAACATACAAAAACATATCACTAACAGTGCAAATAGAATCTAAATAGCTTGTAAAATAAACGAGATATAATTACTTTTTTAAAACAAATATCTGTCCCTCTCGCCAAAACACTGTTTTCTATGGCAGTTGTGTAGGCACCATGCACTTTGAAAGTTCATATTGGAATTCTCTTTCAAAATTCTAATCTTTTTATATTATTATATATTATTATATATTATATATTCATGATTATTTACTATAGCTAACAGGTATTACATATTGCAAAAAAAAAAAATTGCTTGCATATTCCCTATTCAGTTTCATTTGAGTATTAAGAAGTTAAAGATAGATTCATTGAAGTAAATACCTAATTATTATCACAAATGTTTGTCTTCACAGTGTATACAGTAAATACTATAAGATAACATTATTAATAAAAATAGGTCACAAACCCACTCGCCAGGCTGTATATCACTTGAACTGCCTAATTTCATGACAGGTAATCCTTTTACCGGGATGCGGAGAGTAGCCAAGTCTGATTTGAGGTCCACATCTTCCACAAAACCTGTGTGGATGGAGCCATCCTGAAAATTAAATTAAATAAAACTAAGTATGTACTAGATTCTAAATTCATGATGTTATACACTGTAGAATGTTAAAAAAATATTTTAAGATAGCAGGATAAAACATCAACTTCATTATTACATCCACAAGGTGTCCTCTGCTGGATATAACCTCCTCCAAGCATTACCACATGAATTAGTCCAGTTATTGCATAGAAGGATAATATAATGATTGAACTGCAATCTGACAGCAATAAAAGGGTTATCAAGGCATGCATTTCTATACCTACTTTATTGAACTTTTTAGTGGCTGCATCCTGTGAACTAGGTCATTGTTGTAGATGTAGCGACATTATTGCAGTTACAGAATAACATACCTATATTAAATTGACCATACCTAAGATGACCCACTGAACCAGATTTTAATTAAAGTACCGTTGAATGACTGACCCAAGTTGGTTTCTTTTTGATAATGACAAAATAGTGACATGAATTATGAGCTGATGCAATAAAATACTGCTATTTGGCAAACAGTAACACAACAGTATACCTGAATTGTGGTTTCAATCAAAGCTAGTTAGTACTTGGACACACAACTAAACATTTTTGCTCACCAAGGTGATACATAGTTACACAAGCTGCTATGACTTACTACTATAATCTATCAATAAAAACATTACTTACAAAGAGTCGTACGTTCACGATAGCGTTAGGCTTGTTCACCACAACGTGAGCGTTCGTCAATATGAGGCCATCTTCCTTCACTATGAACCCAGAACCGTTTGAAAGAGTCACGGGCTGACCAGAAAACAAGTCTAGCCGACGAGCATCTTTTATCTCTATATACACCACCGACGGAGCCGACACAGCCACCACATCAGCTATAAAGTTAAACTTTTCTCTTCTACCCTTTAAATCATTAGTTATTACAGTTGCTGCCAATAATTTATCTTTTAAACTAAAATAACCTATCACCCCGGCCGCGACCGCTAAAATTCCACTAAAATAACTATTCTTTGAGTCATCTCTCTTGTGTTTCCTATTAAAAACTTGTATTGCACTAAGAGAACATCTAAGGTTTGTATTTATTACGGGTTTTATTTGAAATATCCGAGAAAATCTCGAAATATTCATTGTTGATAATGAAAATACTGTCAGAACAACACTGATTGCGGATGAAGTTATACAAATGTCAAAAAATCCAAATATGTGTCAAAGTGACAACATGGTGATGCGCAATGTGATGCGTATAAAATTAACGGTTCATTAACGATATGTAACCGTTTCGACTCGTTATTTCCTACAGATTAGTAATATTTTCGAATAAAAATTATTTCATTCGTTCAATTTCTTCACACTAGTTTCAAAAAAAGGGGCAATAATAGTAGACAAAAAATAGGATTGTAAGATGTGACGACTTGGGAAAATATAAGCTTTTCCAAAGTGATAGTCAAATTTTTTATTCATGTTCCCAGATTGAGCACGTAGGACTTTTTTTTTCGCTTGGAACAAAAAATACGTACGAAGGTAGGTATGTAAGTACCCAAAAAGTCTATTTAAATACAAATGTATACCTAGCTAGCTAGACCTACTACATTGTATTATTGCTACCTACTAAACGGGAGCATGTAAAAAGTTAACCTACAGGTTTGTTTACTTTTCCATTTAAATGACCTTGCTTGCTCTCAACTTGACCGAAGGCGGGAGGGAAATAAATCAACATTATAAACTTACTGTTTCATCGACGTTGGCCAAATTATTAGGTACTAGGTACATAAATAAATTAAAAATCTAAGGAATTAGTTTATTCAAAATCTAATTCAGCTTTTACCTGGTTGTTACGGCGGTTTTGGAAAACCTCATTAAACTTTGTGTAAATACTGGACGGTATTTGAAGGGTCTGGTCAATAGTTGTAGAAAATAAGCGGGAACCTACTCACGGATTGAACTCGGGCGATCAGGAATGAGAATCGTACAGGAATGAGAGCAAAGAGTAAAATAATAATATGGGAGAATGAGAGGATAGTACGCCTCACCTGATGATCGAAGCTCGCCCACGTGGCGCAAAGGCAGGTGACCTGGTGATTCTTCAGCTCCCAAAATGGCGGCGGCGTCAATCTCGTTCACAACGCACGACACTATCACAAGCTGTTTTATATCCGCGAAGCGGGTTATAGACACTGTTTATAAAGTACTCGGCAATCCAACTAATTGGATGCTTCAGTCTTCAGCCAGGTGGCATGAAAGGCTGAGGTACGATGTCCTTTCCAGAAAAAGTTCTAGATCGCACTGATGACTCTGCGGTAGGAGGCGTACATACAGGGGAAAAGGAAAGAATTGAGGGCATTTGAGGGTAGGACCGAGGTAATAATATTTCGGTCATTGTTTTATTATTATGTTATGAGAGATGGCGCCACCACTGGTGATTTAAAAAAATAAGCCAAGGTCATATCTGTAATATTTTACCACAATGCAACTTGGTTGTAGAACCTGTTTTTTATTGTTGATAAGTATCACTTTTTTAAATAAAGAAAACCATCTGGTTACGTGTTTTGACACGTAAGTATTCTACTAAAAAGACGAGCATGCTTTAACTAAAAAGCTCAACATAGGCCAAAGTATGGAGGGTATTCCACAAAGGGTTAGGCAAGTAGAGGGTAGGCAAATTCGTACGGGAACGGAAAAAAAGACATGCGCGTACAAAGTCGTGGACAAAAGAGCCTTAAAACCAGTCGAACACAATTAATTATACTGCATACCTTTTTGTAAGTACTTACATCCAGTTCTCACCAGTAAGTTTAAGTCCTACGTAATAATAGAGAGGCCATATTCATCAACAGGGCACTCATCGACCCAGGTCTGCTACTGAGAAATAGAAAAACTTGGCCGAACTAGGATATCAAACTCAGTAAGTAGGTAGGTAACTCACGCTCAGCAGTAGCGCTTGCGACAGCACCGATGCAGCTGGTTTATTATAACGAGATAGATTTAAGATTCGTTTACATAAAACCTTAGCTAACGATAATTAGATTTTCTTAAGACCCATTTATGGTCCAAATATTGTTACTGCTTACTAGAAAAAAGTATGCAGTATGGGTTTGGTAAATAAAAAAGATGATTGTTCGATAAAAGGTCAATATATTTATAGGCATGTATAGTTTACAATGAATAATACAATATTTTACATTAACTTTTCTATTGTTTCTATCATAAACAAATAAAACTAAGTAAAAATAGGAACTATAACTATTTACATGGATTTATATATAAGAGGCAGGCATAAATAAATTACAGGTCGCGTCACATAAAAAGAACGCTGGCTGTATGAATGTGGAGCTCGCGCACGAAAGTACTAGGCCTATTGTTTTATTTTTGAACTAGACTTTCGCTCGCGGCGTCGTATATTGGTTATTAGTAGGTAAATTGAAAAATGATATATGCTCCCGCGCCCCACCTCGTACCACCAAATAGATCGATAAATCGCCTAATGCGCAGCTTGACCGCCAGCGTTCTTTTTACATGACGCGACCTGTACGCCTATGAGCCATAATTATACAATATTTCCCGCCATTTTAAAAGTCAATCAGATCGATGTGTTGTGGCAACTAGGCAACTGTCAGATCGTTCTGCAATCTCTGTTTATTTCTAGGTTAAATTACATTATTTTATAATTTCATAATAATATTTCATCAAGTGTAAAAATGCGCTTTTAATTAACTAATATAAATATATGTTACATTTATTTTACGTCATTTTCAATGCTTTCATTTCATTTATGTTTGTGGAAGTAAAAAAATAATGAAGTACTGTTGCCCTATTTCTAAATTAAATAGGGACATAATAAAGTCTGCATGGACTATTGAACCACGTAAGAATGAGGCCAATAATAAATCATTCCATTAGTAGGCCTTTACACTATAATGAATAATGTGATTCAAACTTAATAGTGGCTGTGTAGTACACCTAAAACCCCCGCTGTTACGTGAATTAACTATACTGTGTAGCAACTCGCCTCGTATTTTCAGCCAACATTTAGTTGAAATCCTAATTATTCTTGTCTTATAACTTTCTCTAACTAACTGAATACTATAAACGCTAAGGGCATAGATGTTGTTTTATTTTTTATATTATGACACATTTTACAAGAATATTTTTTGTGATTAACTTATATTAAAGCTTGTCACTATATATTTTTGACTACTTATTAATTTTATTTACCATCAGAGTTCTATCTTACCACACATTTCTTTTTATAATCTTGCAGTTACTTGGTCAACATTCCATTTGGTATTTTAAATTCATAGGTGCTTAAAATAAACTTATACGTAATTTTCACAAAAATCAGAACCGTTATTAAACTTATTTACGTAATTTTCACAAAAATCAGAACCGATGTTTACCGAAGAAAAAAATAAACAATAATTTCTGTGTATTAAAATAACAAATGTGCATATAATTTTTGGCACTGACAATATTTTTGGGAAAATTACGCGGGTCTTAAATTAGAGCTTGGCAAAAAAGGAATAGAAGATTATGAGGGCGCCGGTATCGCAGTGTAGCTTAATCGTTTAGAAATAAACAGCAACCAAGCGTGTCAGTGAGTATCACGATTTACTCATAGAAATTAACAGCTTAAGAGTGAAAGACCGCTTTTTGAATTGTGAACGAGTCAAGACCATTCCAAACCCTTCTTTTATTTTTATGCTTAGTGACAAACATAGTTTGACAATTTATTCTTGATTCAGAAACCGAAGGTAAAACTATGACAGCTAAAGCTTCTGTCCAATGCTTATTGTGAGGGCAAGTAGATCATTAGTAACGGCATTCTCTAGTCACTCTTTACTCTTCTGACATCTTATGACAGTCAAAATGTTGACATTAATAAATAACAAAATACCTACCCTTTTCTACCAAGCCATACAAAAAAACTACCATTAGCTCCACTCCTCAGTATGAATGCTACCAATCCCATTGGCTATACCGTTACCGTTCAGTTTACCGTTTAGCGCCTTACCGATGACCGCGTCCCCGTTACCGTTGACCATCTCTTCAGGGTGGTAAGTGTAGAAGACTGTGCAGAAGGCGGAATCGTCGCGGGGTAACTCGTAGTTGACGTGTTTAGCTGCAAGCCAGGCTGCTCCCATTGCGCTTGAAACTCGGAGTCTTACTAGTTCGAGCTCTTTTTTAACCTGTAATTATAGAGGAGAGAATTTACGTGTGAATGCACTAGTCATTACTTCCGAAGTAACATTTCAAGATGCTTGAGTATGAACTTAACTCAAAGTTAGTGTATGTGTCGGTATGGAATATAAGGCACAGTAAAAAGGCAGTGATTTTTAACTGAATTTAGAATTAAGATAATTAGAACCTCCTAGGGTTTGTCTGTAAGAGATTGCCCTGTGCGATAAGACAATAAAGTATACAATAAATAAATAAATAGAACACCTCTGGAAGGGTTTTAGTACCTCATTCAGACATGATCTACATCCAGGAATGCAACTAAATATTTTTGCTGGTTAGCTTATCCTTTACCAAGAGCATCGTGGCCCAGCAAGCGTAGCTTGGGATGCTCTGTAGTTAGGCTACCTTGCAAATGTGGCTGACATTGTCTGGAGGCGCCAATTTGACCAGTGCTATAGCTATAATGTCAAAATGAGTGAACACTTAAGATGAATTTCTAGCATTCAGTGGAATTACAGTTCAGTGCAAAATCTCTTTGCTTAAGTTTTCACGGTGACATATTTACAGAAACGGCCGGCCCATGTCAACGTAGCTTGGAAGAGGTCTGTACGTAAGTAGTGCTAGTGTCACTGTGAACACTAACCTTCCTATTCCTCAGCTGTTTCAGCACGCCCGGCTTCAGTATGTCCCAGCTCTTCCACACAGAGCCGACGCACACCACACGCAGACGCGGCGCGTCGCTGCGCACGGCGAGCGCAGCCGCGTGCGAGGCTAGTGCGGCGCCGGCCTGACTGAATATGTGGCGGGAGAGCTCGTCGCCTTTGTACGCTAGGGACGACAGCTTTGAGGTCACTCCTGTGGACAAGGTTTTTGATTTATTAGTTGGTTGGTACGAAACAAGATAAAGAGAGGGGTATAATGAAGAATTCACCTTATGTTTTCCTAACCTAGTTGTTTCTATTGCAGAGTTTTGCAAACAGTTGCTGGATAGAGACGATCTAAGGAATGAGGTCTTGGCTTTTGCTAGAAGGATTATTGTCAATGCGTTATTTCACCGGCATAAATAAAATAGTAACAATAAAAAATTACAGATCGTCTCTTCGAGCGGCTGATCTGTTAGTTGAAGTTTGCATTCACCAATGAAGGTTCCATGAATGGGGCTGTTTCAGCAAACAACTTTTTTTTTAAATGTAAGTAGGTATATTTTAATAATCAGACATGTACGTCTGTTTTGGAGGAACGAACCATTTTATTTTAATTTTCGATATTAGTAAAATCAACGTTTTATTTACGCCATAACTTCATAAGTTTAGTTTTTAGTTAGATTTTCAACGTAGACAACCTCTAGGCTAAGTGGTGAAATGAATTTTCCAAAAAACCGCACTGTTAGTCGCGAAATGCCACGATGTTGGCTAACGGGCAGGGGGATAGATTTTTTAATTGGAATAGCTCCGAAAACTCCGTTAAGTTAAAAAAAAGCTTGTATAAATTAATGACTTACCAGCAAACATAGACTTATCAAAGTGCTTATAAGCATGCGGCAGCAGATCAGCCCTGGTGTCAGCATCAAAATGTTCCCTTATGACTTCCCAGACTCTGTCAGTTGGGTAGGGCGAGGGTTGCAAGCCATCTACGTCGTCGAAGACTATCTTCACTGCTTTGTGGGCGATCCAGTATGCTGGAGAAAAGATTAGAGGATTTTAGACTTTGTATGATGGAGATATGGTTAGTTTTAGTAGTTCTTTGGTATTTGTGTTAATTTTGTTGTTTTATAACCAACTAGCCGACCCGTGCAACGTCGTCTGCGTAACAGTTTTCATTACTGCTCCGCTCCTATTTGTCTTAGCGTGATGATATATAGCCTATAGCCTTCCTCGATTAATGGGCACTCTGAAAGAATTTTTCAAATCGGACCAGTAGTTCCCGAGATTAGCGCGTTCAACCAAACAAACAAACTCTTCTGCTTTATAATATTAGTATAGATAGTGTCTAACACAGTGTATGCAATGGTAAAGCAGCTTCTAATAGATTCAACCAGATATTTTAAGGTGATGGAAATTCAAAGTAAAGAAAGATAAAAAGTGAAAAGCGAAGTGGGTAGCATTTGGGTGGGGTTCTAATAAAAAGCGACCATTGTGCGAATACCTCCTCGACGCGATGATTTGTTCGGGTAACCAGCAGTACGATTCTGTAAGTGTCTCGGTGAACTGAATATGAAGTGAACTGAATATGACGTGAGCTGTCAATCCATACAAACAAGATGGAATCGCTCACTCCACCTCAGCCGGTCTATTCTGTCAACATCTTACCATGTTCCCTTAAGTGGAGTGAGCTGTCATTCTATCTTGTTTTTATGGTTTGACAGCTCACTTCGTGATCACTTCACCCACGCTTTCACTACGACATGTTTACAGAATTGACCGTTTACACGGTTAGATGTTCATCATTCATTATTTTATCAAACATTATTTTATTTACTTCCAACCTCAGACCATACTTTTTTATTGGTCTGAGCTTCCAACATTATCACATTAATAGCATGTATTTATTCACCCTCGTCCGTGTATCACTGTAGGGTGCCAACTGAAAACCAGCGCTGGGTGTCTGACGCCCAGCATAATTATGCTGAGATGGTAACCCTTTCGGCTTGGGCACGCTCAGCATGACTTTGCTGTATACTTTTTTATTTTATGTTTTTGTTACTATTTTTTTATACTTATGTTTTTTTGCTGTTGTGTTGTGTCCGTGTCGAATAAATGTTTTCTACATTAGTTTTGCGATGATATTTGCTCGAGATATTTATCGAGTAGCGTTCAATTTGAAAAGTTGACAGTAAAGTTTGACCGAGCAGTCTAAGCAATCGGTTAGGAGTAATTGGGGCAAGGTCAATGACCAAGTCACTGGGTCAAGAGTTTCGTTGCCTCGGCTACTTTTAGACCCAACAAAGATCGAAATATTTTGCTAAGGGGGAAGTGTTTTGCTCTACTTCTTCCTAGATTATGTGCCTATTTCCATGTTCCAAAAGTGTTAATTCTCAATCTCAACCTACATACCTACCTAATTTCAGTAGTTTCATCGATCTATAAATCTAGGACCATTTTAATTTCCTTATTGTTCAGCAGGGACCAGAGGTCCAGAAGAAAATTCAACGAGCATTATAATTTATGTAGAAAACACAATATTTCAGCGTGTCTAAAAAGGCCACTTTTGTTGGATTTTTGTTAGAATCATAATATTAACCACACGATAATGTGGCAAATGTAATTTTCATCTTTATCGCTAGCGCGTGAGGTTCAAGGTTGATTGGAAAAAATTGACAGTGACGGGCAGTGTGATGTGCTTCTGATTCTGCTTAAATGCCCTTTTTAGACACGCTGATAGAAACCTGAAACCTGTTCGCTTCAATTATGCTTTTCAGTTAGTAGGTTTGAAATTGAATCATATTTTAGCTCTTGGGGGACCACCACTGATCCGCCGACCACCGCCGAATTTGGGATCTAATGGTATTCGGATCCATCAATTCATTAACTTTCAAAAGTCTAAAAATGACAGCCGGGGCCACAACTAACGTGTTTTCCGACGCTCGGAGCAGTCTCGGTATGTGATTCTCAAATTTTTAGATCTAAGTAGATATTTTGTGACACGAAATGACATTATTAACACACATAGTGTTAAATTTCACGTCGTGTGAAGTAAACGCTCTCAAGGCACGGGTCAATAGAAAAGGTAGGTAGGTACATACCACCGCCTTCGTCTCCGAGAAGGTATCCCCAGCCACCGCAACCATGTTGTTGTCCGTCAGCTGTTCTCAGTAGAGCGTTGGAACCAGTTCCTAAAAACAATGAAAAGTTCATTTTAGTTGACTGTGATGTAGGTATCAAGTACCTAGAAGAAATTAACTTGACTGGACACGCTGCCGCGTCGTACCAAGGTGCGTTTAGCTTGGAGAGACACTTCTAAGATGAATGTCTCATTCCATCCTGATAAATGTCCACCATGTCCTGAGAGTTGGTACGCTATGTCTCTATAATCTTCTCATTTAATAACATTTTTTTTTAAACCGACCGAATTGAGAACCTCCTCCTGTTTTGAAAGTCTGTTAAAAATAATTCAAAAAGCCCAGCATTAACGGGCATCAACAACACTTCAAAAATATAAATAGATCCAACTTAATTAAACTGCTAGTCTTGTTATAAACAAAGCAAATATTAATCTAAACGTTATCATTATCCGTTGGGAGTAGGTATTACAATTTGCGCTGGTATCAAAGCAATTGAGGATTCCAGACCCATCCTTAAAAAAATGCCATAGGACTCATGGGATCTCGTCAGATATAAACATTTGAACGTTTAGTACCTACTAGTACGCAGTTGCCAAAAGGACCACAGAAGAGTGAGTGACGATATTCATGTGCGTGTGAACTCAATTGCCATAATCTCTAAGGACCAAAGCACACCAAGGTGACGACGAATGGTGTTCGTTATGTCAAGAATGTATTTATACACGCGGTAGCGTGTCTGGCCCTGGCCATGTTAATGAAAAACTTACGAAGCTTGCTAACAATAAAAATCACTTATTTTCGGTTCAAGAGCGAATTTCCATACCAATATTTCGTTAGAAAAACAGTATTATTATCTCTAATAAAAACATCAACGAACCTTTTACTAATACACTTGGCACAATAAAGTGGGCGTGTCAGATAAACCAGTTACCAAACCCACAGAATAAATATATTAGTAATAAATTATGCCAATGTTCTTGTACAAAAGGAATGCAAGTGCGAACCTGGTATGTTGGAAAACTGTCAGGTTAGCAACTTATAGATTGGGGGCACGGCAGTGCCCCCGCCAAGATGAGACCAATGAAACGCAGAGCCGCAGGGCACTATCAACCTTTTCTCGAAGCGTTTCGTCGGTCTGTACAGTACTAATAAGTTCAAATTCTTAAAATATGATTGTTATCTAAGGCAAAGCAACAGTCAAAAATGCAAAATTTCCCTGAAGACCAATACTCTTCGTATTGAAAATCAATTTCAGAAGCTCATCAAAATAAAAGAAAAATATGGTTTTTCCGGGAAAGAGTACCAAACACCCATCCACCCATCAGAATTTTACACATTTCGGTAGGTACTTACAATTTTATGATACTAGGATAGGTTTTCCATTTACTTCTGTGGGTAGTAGTCGTAGTTCGTAGGGTGCCTAGTCGTCCCTGCTCATAATCAGCTTTGTTGACGAGTGAAGGTTAAGGGTTATCTATCAGCCTCGTTGAACGTCCTAGTTCGTCACGACCTACTTCTTTATCATAACATTTTCTCACAGATGCAGACATTGACTGTCAGTCAGTCCTTTTATCCTTGATAGAACCAGCGTGCCAATTCTAAATACTAATTGTCACATTCGCATCGCATTCGCATCTCAATAGCAAACTGTCAAAAATGTATGAAAATTAAGGCTTTTTGACAGTTTGCGATTGACATGCGAATGCCAAAAGTTGTTTAAAAATTAGTAGAATTGGTTCTCAGATTGATTGATTGAATGCATATATATCTATACTAATATTATAAAGCAGAAGAGTTTGTTTGATTGTTTGTTTGGTTGGTTGAACGCGCTAATCTCAGGAACTACTGGTCCGATTTGAAAAATTCTTTCAGTGTTAGATAGCCCATTTATCGAGGAAGGTTATAGGCTATGTAACATCACGCTAAGTAAGGAGCGGAGCAGTAATGGAAAATGTGAGGCAGACGAAGTTGCGCGGGTCAGTTAGTGTAGGTATAATACATATATGTAGGTATAATAGAATTTCTGCCAGGTTGCGGAATTTGTTTGAAAGAGTCACCGCGACCCTAGAACGCTAAAGGTGTTAGTAGGAACACGGATGGGTTTTAGTCAGTAAAAGTCTGACACTCCCCTACTCTGCTTCGCCCTAGAATTTGTAACTGAAAATAATGTGGCCATGATAATAATACTACCTACTACATGAACTACAAACATAAAAGCCAGTTCCCGTAAAAAGCGTTCAAATTCGAGTCACAATATCAACTCGGCGACAATCAAAACAAACATAAGAGGTGTTCTTACAGTTTGAGACACCAGTGCGAATTCAAACGCTCCTCAGGTTTTTATTATCACACAAATCATACAATCTTCGACATTGATCGACGGTCGATTGAATAGGTAATATTATTTTGTTTTAGTAGGAACTATCGATCTAAGTCAACTGATCAATTGGTATAGCAACACCCTTATAGAGCAAAGTATTTACGCAAACTGTAGTGCTATTCTGTAGAAAATTACATTGTGTAAACATAGATGAAGTTAACAAGAAACAAGCACTCAAACGTGAGGTGAGGTGTTTACAGAATAGACAGGCAGGCAATCTCTTCCCGATTGGCGCGCGGAGGTACTAAGCCGGGGGGAAACTCCGCTGACGCGGCAAATTGTCGTGCAGCGGACGGACTTCCGGCGCGATCTCATGGCGTCATGGAGACGACGACTATCGCAACCCAGAGCAGGGCACGCCACAATAGTGGCGATAAGTCCCCTCTTTGAGGAGTGGCTTGAGAGGCGCCACGGCGTCCTCACCTTCCGCCTGACGCAGGTCCTCACCGGACATGGATGTTTCGGGAGGTTCCTGCACCGAATCGGGCGGGAGGAAACGCCCGGGTGTCACCACTGCGAGGATCTACCGTAGGACACGGTGAAGCACACTGTGCAGGTGTGCCCCGCTTGGGCGGCGCACCACCGTGTCCTCGAAACGGCGATCGGCGGCGACCTCTCGCGTCCGGCCCTGGTCCAAGCCATGGTCCGGAGCGAGACGGAATGGGACGCCGTTGCCTCCTTCTGCGAAGCAGTTATGCTAGCGAAGGAGGTGGCGGAGCGGGAGAGGAGACCCTCTCGTCCCGGCCGCCGTGGTAGACGCCGCGGGCGTCGGGGGCCACCTGGTGGCCTCCGGCCACCGTAGGCGCGGGCCTGTGGACGGCGAGCTATGGGTGGCTCGCCGTCCGTCTGTCTAGTGACGACAGGCCGTGTCGACGGCGCGTTAGTGTTCCACGCGCGCCTCAAAGAGAGTCAGCAACACAGAGGGGCCTGAAAGGGCCGACGCCTGCCGGAGTCGCGGGATTCCGGAACACAAAGGGCAATGAAGGAACATGGATGGGTTTTGATTTCCCATTCCTAAAAAAAAAGGCAATCTCTTCCCATTCTGTCACACATCCCGGCAATCCGAAACGATCGGGGAGGACCAAAGATTGTACCTACATGGTTTCCACAAAAGAACAGAAGCGGCTTAATACTATAGATATCCTAGCTTATATCAGAGCTAATTTACCTCCAGGCCTGCCAATAACATATCTAATTGCTTTTTTAATATCAAGGGCGATAAAAGCAACATTATTACGAACATAAATAAAGCCGTGCGAATTAATCAGTCAGCTGGTTACAACCTACGCAAATTGACTGCCTCATTGGACTAGTTAAGTAGTTGCAACCGCTGCTGAACATGAGGCTCTGGATTCAATTTGCAGGTTAGGTAGTGTTTTCATTAATTGGGATCAGACAGTCAGACCGGACGTGTGTCCTATTTTTGGCAAATGTTTGAAAATGTCGTTTTCTGTTAGATGGGACTTTGTGGTAACTGGTGAACTGTGGATGTACTAAAGATACATCTCTGCTTAACCCTTCAAGAAGAGCCGTGATTCTATGAATTTAAATGTTATTTAGATTGTTTTTTAGTATAGGAAACGTAGGCTTAGTAAGTATTTTTCGTTCTTTACCGTGACGTAGGTGACGGGAAAAAGACATGACATGCACGTTAGAATAAATACATATTTAATTTGATTTGCTAGGAAGTTATCACGTGTAGTATTACATAATATCTACCTTCGGTTATCTGGGGGCTAGGCAGTGCCCCGCCAAGTCGCAAAAGCAAAAAAAGTCACAGACGTACAGGCCTTTTCTCGAAGCCATTCGGGACTTTTTCGAACCACCTGCCACATTTTTGTGTATAAAGCTGGAAGGCTAAACTTTCAGTAAATAATTTATTAAAGAAATAAAGATATACACATAACATTGAAAGGGCTTCATAAAAATGTTATTAGTAAACTAATAAGGTAACAACTATTGTATATTACTTCCATAGATAATCAACTAGGTTTTACATTAAGAGCTCATAATTTGTCATCGGCTATAGCTAAATTGAATTTCCCAAACTTCGAAGTAGTTATTAAAATTAGAAGTAGATTTAATTCATATTCGCCAATCAAACTTAACAGGTTGTTTCAGTGAAGGTTAATTGAATCCAATTCTATTGTCATTAAAAACAATTGAATGTCATTTTGAACACTAAAAATGATCTCACGATTTTTTTTCGAGCCTTTTTAAAAGTAGAACAGTGATTTAAATTCTGCATAAATTGCAACTTGAATGATGATGAAGGAGGATTTCGGTTCATGAATATAAATTGGTTAATTGACTTATAGGTGACCGAAGATTTTGGATGTTGCAGCCAGAAGAAACGTGCTACTTTGTGGTCCATATAAAATGCAGGCATCCATACAGACACACATTTACATATATTATTAGGTAGTGTCTTTAACCGATGAAGCTGAAAAATGAAAAAAAAATTGTGAGTCAGGTTTTCAACATTTTTTTTTAACTTAAAGCAATCTTTTCCCAAATTTTTATTGGAGTCCATCAGACCTCCACAACCTAGTACTAGTAACTAGGTAGTACGATACTACACGGCAAGACTTGAGTATAAGCTTCTGACTAACGACTGTGAAAGGTGTTCAAATGACAGCCTATGCGCATGGGTCAACGCTTTTAATTTAGTTTTGACAGTATCATGTCATGCACAATAAAAACTTTGCTGTTGATGCTTCATCTGAGGCAGAGCGAAAATTCCTTTGTCTATTGTTTATTTTATAAAAAAAAAAAATACAAAACACTAAAACAAGTTCCAAGTTCTAAATTAAGTAGGTATTATGGAGATCAGCTACTAATGATTCACAAACATTACCATAAAAAGTTGCATCATAACAACACGATATTTTATAACTTTTAAACTAGTTCTAACCGGTTGTTTTAAATTTCCTGATTAAAAATAGCGAAAGGAATAAAAGTATAGAGATTCCCTGCCGGAATTGGTGTTCCCTAATAGCTACAACCTGGGGGATATCTAAGTAAAGACTGAATAGGTTAGGCAAGCGTGGTCCATCGTCACATTATCGCTTTCAAATGCGAGGATATTGATTTAAAAATTATTAGCATTTAAAATCGTATGATGTGAGCACGGCAGATTTTAATATTACAACTAGGTACAAGAATAATAAGACATTAGACTGGTCACTGCTTGAAATTATGTGTGCCATGGTCGAATTAAGCTTCCTGATGTAACTGAATTTTTATTAGCTCATCGGTAACTGGTATTATGTGATAAAAAATATTAGCGTAGGACATACAGTTGGTAATTTAATGCTAATTTAAACAACTTTATTACAAACCTCTTTTATAAAAATAGGATAATTGTTACTCATCTGTCCAAGAATGTAGTGGTAGTGTGTCAAGCCAAGTCCGGGAATAAAAAGCGACGCATAACGAGCACCTGGGTGTTATTTTTTATTTTACAGGAAACGTCTCGGACTGCTTTAGAGTGCCATCTTTCTCAGAATACATTCGATGCTGGTGGAATTAATTTAAGCCAATCACGGTTTGATTGGAAAGAACTTCACCAGGTCCATTTATTTACTCCGAATCGAAAATGTTAAATGATGATAAGTTTTATCATCGATTCGTCTGCGTCACTGAGCCATCTGTTTTGCAACGCTAAAGGTCCTTAACCTTTTACGAGTTAATGTTTGTAAACGCTAAGCAAGCATCTATGTTTAATTTCATTCATCCTTTAGCGGTCGTTAGCAAGTAAATCGAACTTACGACTTTATTTCATGTCAGCAACGTAACATATTCCGTTGAAGTTCCAAATGTTTATAAACACGATTTTTTGGGTTTTACAAGTAACAATTACTGTAAAGTTGTTTTGTCGTAGACATTGCCATTTTAATCCGCATCCAGGTAAGTAGGCATTTATGAATAAACATGTCTCTGACAAGCATCTTTATAAGTACCTACTCTTACTTCATATTCAAGAGTAGGTTTCTTGCTTGTTTAACAACAAGCACAACATAATAAACAGTTCAATCACAAATATCTATTTGTAAAAAATACAGAACAGCTGTTTGATACGATCACCTTTCTTATCGCACGCTCGATGCTCAAACGTTGAAGTAAAAACATCCGATTCATGAATCAGTTTTCTGTTGTCAAAATATGTTTTTATTACTTTTTTTTATTGTATGTGAAACTCGGTTGTGCTTCTGGTCAACGTCCGATAAGTGTTTTTGCTATCCTATTTAATACAACTATTATGAGTTTAAAACTACGCTTCGATCCGGCGAATGGATTAGGATGAAATTATTTTATATTTTTATTTTAAATATTTTATATTATTATCGATCAAATAGAGAGAGTATGGCTTGAATCCCGAGGCTTTAAAAGCGTGACATTCAAAAATATTAATAACTTTAAAAAAAACTAAAAATTTGCGTTGGCATGGACATTTTTAGCAGATTAGTTTCCGTAGGAATATTTTTGAATGACACGCTTTTAAAGCCTCGGGAATAGCAGTTGCCAAGTTGCTTAATCGAAAACTTCGACTAAAACTGAGACACGGACCTTTTTGGCCTTGCACAGACTAAATGTATGTTGTAAGTTATTAATTATTACGTACTGTTTGTTTTTATTTATTTAACTTTTGTCTGTATCCCACAGTCCCAATTAACCATTTCATTCTTTTTTTTAAAGTACGCAAAGTTTTCAGTAACATTGTCTCAAAGTTTTATAACTTTTGTTCCATCCCTCCTTCTAGTTCTAACTGTACTTTCAATTCAAATAATTTAGTCTCAGCTACACTGTTTCGCTCATCGCTTGTGAGTTCAATAGGAGTCAATTACTCTCTATCAAAAATGGAAAGGCATTGACCGTTAAATAAACTGTTACTTATCGTAGACTTGTGACTAAATACAGTCAACAGCTAGGTGCTCTCTCAATAAATCGTAACCTAGAACCATTAGTGGTTAGTGTGGTTACTGTTACCAGACCCAAACGTCTTTTGGGGACGCATGCCCGAGTCTAGGCGATAGAAATGGTCTGATTTAGGGTTTGGGCTACAGTCTAAGGAATCATCAAGCATTATGCCCTGCGATTCTCGCCATAGAAATTACTCACCAGCAATCAGCACCATTCCTCCATTAGGTGCTCCAGTAAACAAGGATCCAGCAGTATCAGAAGCCACGTAGATCGCCTTTGCAGCATTTCCATCCCTTTCCTTCACACGGGCAGCCAGCTCTGAATTACTGCTCTCCTGCTCGCACCCAGACAAAGTCAGGCCCTGAGGAATGGAAGGTCGAATTGATAGGAGTTAATAGAACTGATTGAATGAATGAGGTACTTGTCTAGGAATGATTTGCAGTAATTGATGAATGCATCTTCAGGAATGTTCGGTCTATTTTTTTGATGTGGGATGTGGGATAATGGTTGGGTACAAATGGGTAATGGCACCTACCTACTTATGTTTTTTTTTAATTGAATCATGCGGACATACTTGGAATGTCCTTACGGAAGATGGAGCCTAGGCACCTACATCAAGCGATTCAATTCGCAGTAACCAAATTGTTAAACCTTTTCCTTCCTTCTTTCATAAACCAAAGAATACGAAACAGTAAACAAGTCAATGTCTTCATAGTTATGGTAAATTAGCGTATAACCGTGCCATGACAACGAAATTTTTCAAAATCCTTTTCGTGATGCTGGGCGTGAAAGCGAAACAGGACCAATTTCATTAGGTAGGTTAGTCAGCGAATTCTGTAGAAATCAGAAATGCAATTATTAACCATCACAGATGCGCTGCTCTGCTCAGAGAAAACACTGAAATATCTCAGGCATTCTCAGGTGCCCGTTACTCAGACATATCATAGTAGCAAAAATAGGTATTGCGGTAGACTTACCAAAGAATCCAAAGGTCTGTCTCTAGGTATGTTTGCATCATCCTTAGCGGAATGCAGCATATCAATGATGCGTTTGGCACACTCATCGATGCCGAGGGTCCAGTGGTTGGTGCCGGGCCCTTTAGTCCTGCCGACAACATTGCCTGTCTCGTCACATATGACGAGATTGGAGTGGGTTGCGCCCCTGTTGAAGAAAATAAATTTGATTAGCGTAAGTAGTCAATACAGGTAGAAAGACTATGGGAATTGAGATGTGTGCATGAGGACATACTGACATCTCACATAAATAGGGTTAAAGCAAGAGCTGGGCGCTTGTTTCACTAATTACACATACTTTCGAGTCCATTTTAAGCTGAGGGATTGCCATTTTGCGCGGATAACGAATACATTCTCAACTTGTAGTTATTATTCTTGTTTTTAGTTATTATTTGCGTTATATTTGCCACAATTTAACTCGTTATCTTCCTTTTTTTCCTTGAACCTCGGCCACTCTTATCCATTATTACCAGCCTACTTGCGAATACGCCACTCGATTCGCTAAATTCATTTTGAACCTAAATATTTCACTCACGTTGGAGCACGGTAAATTCCCGCTAAGTCATATGCAATTTACAATCATGACAGCAACGTTATTTGCATTCGGCACAGAGTTACCTATTTATAATACTTATTATTTTGACGTAGGACTACTTTATTAGTTTTTTACTGCATGCAAAACCAACTGAAGTGTTTATCCTAAGCGTGAGAGGTACGCGCGATGATATCGACGTAATAATCTCACTGCAATATTGTTTAATATTGCAGTGAGATTATTACGTCTCTAGGCATGTTTAGTACAGCTGTGGGTTTTTTATTGTTATTTTGACTAACAAAAGGTACCACTAATATTAAGTATAGCTGACCCACGCAACTTCGTCTGCGTCACATTTTCCATTAATACTCGGCTCCTTTTAGTCTTAGCGTGATGATATGTAGCCTATATCCTTCCACGATACATGGGCTATCTAATACTGAAAGAATTTTTCAAATCAAACCAGTAGTTCCTGAGATTACCCCCTACATACAAACTTACAAATACCTCTTTATAATATTAGTATAGATTGGATTTTTGTATCCATTAAAACCAATTATTTAATCAACAATATGCAGCTGAAAAAGGGATATCGTGTTGGTTATAGCAAAATTCTACTTAAGCCTTATTATCGCCAAAAGTAAGAAACAGCTAGGCCCACAGAAATATTATATCTATGGCTAGGCCCTTTGAGACTATAGGGGTCAGTCACAGTCATAAATTAATTATTTTGTTTGCCAGATGGTCTAATATTAAACTAAACTGTGGGGTATTTTTAGCGCTTGATTAATCAACCATTCAGGGTATTGAACTAACGGATAATATAAGCACATTAGGCACCCTTTTATTTAACAACAGATGCTGCTCTCCCATAAATAAACATAACCTTTCATGCACCACGTGGAGTTTAATTAACCCCAGCACAACAAGAATCGTTTCACAAATGTGTCAAAATTAGCCCGATTTCGGAGCTGGAGTTGCAAAGTTGCCGAAATTCTGTCAGTTTTTCATGAGTGAATGCAGATTGCATGAGTAAAAAACATACCGTGTGCCGGGAACTAGTCAAACGTGAAAAAAATATAATAACAATATTCTTATTCCAATTAACTTCATGGATAAGTACGGACTTATTGTACGGTATCGCCTACATAATTACAACCTACATGCATAATCAGACTACATGCCAGTATTATGTAATACATCCAACGAGTAAGTACATACGCCGAGAATGTGCAATGCGAATATTGTATGCAAATATGTGCAAAGCTATGCCTATGATTGTCATTTCGGAGTACATTGCCGGGGATCGCCACTGCCAAGGACGCAATGACAATGGCCGTAATGCCGTATGTGTTATCAACAAATGACGACACAACATTAAAATAGGGCGTATTATAATTTTATGTTCAGTGTTTTCATACAACGGAGAATAGTTATGAAATTCATCAAGCATGGCAGTGCACCAGCCAAGTTTGGATGTTTTGTTTATTTTTTTCCGCATTACTGTCGGTCTTAAACACCGCTTCCTATTTATTTGTGAGTGATAAAATATGTCATATATTTTATCTTGCCCATAAAAATGTAATAATTAAAACATCACTTCTCATGTCTATAATCTTTATCTTTGTGATAAGCTTTATCAGTCTCGTCAATTAAATGCATAAGAATCCCCAATTGAACTACCATAAAGATAAAGTAATTCATTGATAGCAAAAACGGCCAAGTTCAAGTAAAGAGTTATCGATACTTAGCAGCTTAAGATGTCTAGAGGCTTAAAGTATTAACCTAAATTGATTTCAGGGACTATCATTTTGCATTCTATCACTATACCTCTCCTACTAAAATGATACAGTATGAAAGACCGTTCAATTGCACCTTAACGGCTGAACAGATTCAGAGGAACAGAGGTAGACCAAGGCCTGGATTAGGACATTGTATTCTTATAATAATCGACATTCACCCGGATGAAGCTGCTACCAAAGATACAGTTACAAATTATAATATTAGAGTTATTTCCAGGATTTATCAGCGAAACCAGATAAAATTATGTGCCTGCATAAATTCAGGTGAAGGAACTAAGACTACCTAAAAATAATAAAAAAAAGGAGATTCTCAAACATAGCCCTCAAAAAGTTCTTATCGACTAAACCGCTTTATTTTTTTCATTGATATGTAAGTTAACAGAAATATAAATTATTATATCTATGCAGGTAACCTTTGAACTAAGTATGCGTGTGCAACACCAGGATGCAATACAATCCCTCACAGAGACAAAGCCAGAGCCTCACCCAAGGGAACGTTATAGACTGTAAATTCAAAGTTCATATCGCTTCAAAACGACACATGAACCCAACAATTTTCACCTAACCGGTAAACCGTTTTTCCTCTTTATCTTAATTTATGTAGCTACACGTGTTTGTAAACAGACGTAGGTATTATACAGTTCAATTTAATGCGGGTGACGCATCAGCTCTTCGACACATTCTCAATTACTTAGTACGCAGCTCACGTAGACTTTGCAGTAAAGTCGTGATTTGAATTTTAAGTCTGCATTTTATCTCATTTGGAATGTCGCTCCAGTATTTGAACCTTTCTCTTAGTTATTTCTAGCTGCAGTTTTTTTTTTACTTAACATGGGTTCTGCTGTTTTTGTTTGAATTAGGAGGCTAATAAAATGATTTTGGATGGCTGACAGAACAGAATGGTGGAAAAAAAACTTGTTACGCCAACCTCAAGATGGGAAATTAGATAAAAGCAGGAAGATGTTGACGAAGTCTTAATTAAAACAGTACTAATTAAAGTTAATTAAATCAGTACTCTTCAGAATGATGTGGCGACGCTGGGGAAGCAGGGAATGCCTATGCCACAGCTACAGCTTTGGACGTCTGTCAGTTGAAATGACGAAGATGAACGAGTGCAGTCATTTCAGTCTGAGCGATTAGCTGACATACAATGAGTTGAATGATACCTTGTGGCTACCTTCTTAAAATGGCAGGAGTGTAGTATTTCCATTGGACACGTCTTTAAACCCTTACGAAACATTCGAACTTCGTCAATGCGGTTGACTCAATGTTGGGTTAACAAAAGTAAAGGTGCTATCCAAACAATTCGACGCAACGCCGCTGTGAAATAATTATGCACCTACCTATTTTCTTCCCCATCCATGATTCTAGGAAAACATACAATATTTTCCTACTTCGTTCAATAACAATGTACTCCGATTTGCCAGTGTTATCGTGCAACACTCGAAATCAATATTTGAAGTATGTTATTACTCGAGGAAAGAGGAAATTGTTTAGACCATGAATTCATTTCACTAATCATGACTGGACAAGATCATTTCAATTTGTATAATTTTTCGTTTACATCTTTCAGTACTTAAAAAGTCTTAGACCCACTTAGAAAGAGCAGGTTCTAAAAGCCTTTGCAATTTACTGGTATACTAAGACTCTAAAACAAATGTTTCCGAAACGATACAGGTATCAGAAATTAAAAAGAGAGCAATTGAAATAAAATAAATAAATAAAAACATTTGCTTTAAAGTTACTTCGACTTCAATATAAAACAGTAAACTATAACTAAAGCCAATATTGAATCAAGTCTACGATTAAATACCTTTCTGCTGCACTAACTCGTTTCTATTGCATATCCTACAGGCAGGGCTACTTTCGGACCCGCGGAGAAATTCACTAGCCATATAACTTAAAAGCAAACACAGAATTGAAATTGTACAAACAGAGATAGCAATTTTCAAACAAACATCTTTCAAGTGCATTTAGCGGAATGACAGATAACAGACAGACAGTTTTAGTTGTATCAACATCAACTTATCAAGGGTATTAAGTCTTATCAAATAATCATGCGGGCGATAGGAAATGATTCGCGGAAAGAACCTCCATCATGACCTATATTATCCTTTACAGTGTTTTGTTACCTTAATTAAAAATTTTGGATATTTTATTTTACTTTATATTTATTTACGTTTGACCACTATCTCACGCGATGGTAAGCGATGATGTGGTCGAAGTTGGAGCACGCTTGTCTAGAAGTAACCGATTCACTCTTGACTTAAAGACTCCCAGGTCAGCTATCAGGAAACACAGACTTTGGCAGGGAATTCCACTCCTTAACTGTACGCACAATGAATATTCCATGGGCATTCAGATAATAGTACTGTAGAACCCAGTAGTTTTTGTGTAGCGTACAGTACCTATGTCAGAGTAGGGAATATGCATGAAAAAAATATTTATTATCTATACCATGGATCTATACAGTATAGATAATAAATATTGTTTTTCATGCATATTATATAAAAATATACTTACAAAAATATATTACCTACTAACAGTGAAAATAGAATCAAAATTGCTCGAAAAACAAACGAAATATAATTATTTTAAACAAATATATATCTGTCCCTCTCGCGAAAACGCTGTTTTCTATGGCAGCTGTATGGACGACACGGACTTTGACGTCAAATTCCATATCGGACTTCTCGTTCTAATAGTAATCTTTGAAGCAATATAACTTCATCGCTGATGAAGATATTTAAAAAATATTTTCTGGAGTGTTTACTGGAGCTTATAAGTATTTAATTTAGTAAAAAAAAACGCATGCATATTCCCTATTGTCGGACCTAAGTATTATCAGTCAGGGTGTGGGTGCTTATGTAAAACCAAAGCAAAGGTTTTTCATATGTGCACTACTCCCGAACGTGGCATGGTCTTCATTCAAGTTTTGCAAAGGAAAATGCTTAAAGAAATAGTTCAGTAAATAATTTATTGATGACAAAACAAGGATGCCCGATGTTTAGGCATAATCGACTTCTACATTATTCCCCATTGCAATTGTTCTATAAACATTGAGGAAACCTTGGGTGCAAAAATATGCCAATTTTATGTCGGTCAATCATAAGAATAAATAGAGGCTTGGCTTTTGCGACTGGGCAAGTCTTTTATTGGCCGATAAAACTGGTGTAAGCGGTTCTTGTTATATCAATATATCGAAAACAGAACTTGCTTTGTTTACTTAGCCTAGTTCGGAACGCAAACAAGTCATTTGAACTTGGCTATTTTTGCACGCAATATTTATTTCTGTAGTGACAGTCTGTCAGAAAGTTTCCGCTCAACCTCTAGCCTACTGTGTGACCCAATTCTGTCGCGCACTCTCACTTTTCGCGAGAAATAATGAACCAATACACCAGCTAGTCTATTCTGTAAATAACCATTTCGATATCGACTTCACCTGAGTGACTAAGCTTACAAATTGAACTTTATTTCACAAACCATAAGGTCTTATCTTTATACGAATTTGAAACTCACCTCGGATTCCGCTGTCGAGACACGAAAATGTTGTTACAGAATACCACTGCTGTTTGAGTTTCTTAAAATAGAAGTAACCCACGTGGTCGTTCTTGACGTTTGATTGAGTGAATGAATTGTGGATTTTTGACCCTGACTACTTCAACGGAAATGAGAATCTATACTAATATTATAAAGCAGAAGAAGAGTTTGTTTGTTTGATTGGTTGAACGCGCTAATCTCAGGAACTGCTAGTCCGATTTGAAAAATTATTTCAGTGTTAGATAGCCCATTTATCGAGGAAGGTTAGGTAGGCTATATGTATATCATCACGCTGAGAAAAAAAGGAGCGGAGCAATAATGGAAAATGTGACGCAGACGAAGTTGCGCGGGTCAGCTAGTGACTAATAAAAAGAAATTACTGGGATACTCTAAACAGAAGAGTAAACTTCTACATTTCGGGGCGCAATTTGATCGAGTGTATGACTGTCTGCCGCCTCTATGCAATAGGCCGAATTGTTTTTGACATGGCCTAGAGCAGTTTGCGCAGTATAGCGGTGAATGCCTTGTACGTTTGTTATTGGATAGACAAGTGTTTGATTTTGCAATTTAATACGACCCACTTGGATTGTTTCATTACACTCGATCACCGTTAGATATTAGATATTAGCACTTCCCGCATGTGGGCTCTAGTTTCGGCATATCGCTAGATCAATACCTAGTATTTATTCGAATCAGTAGGCTCTGGGTTTAGTGTTAAAAATCCAAAAAAATATATATTATCAGTCCTATTTAGGTCCATTTATCAAAAATAAATTCCAATTATAAATGTGAAAGTATATGAGAAGAGATGGATTGATTGAGTGAGGAATGATGGAGATCGATGATTGTATGTTTTTACGCAAAATTTACTGCTCGGATTATCATGAAATTTCTACGGGGATACAGTATCGGGATATAAAATCACAACCTGAAGTCAATGACGTATTATATATAGACACGTCATAAACCAACATCGCGGCGCTTAAAAACGGCGAAAATACTAGATAGCTACTAATACGCATGAAGAAAGGGAAAGAAAATATGTCACCGTACGGCGGGATGCCTGTTGCTAGAGGGGGATAAATATACATCTTCAGTTACGTCACAGGATAAGTAATAGTCAAATTGACATCAAAACAAACGTAGTGTCGCGCGACAGGATGGTGCGTAACTAAGCGCGATGTGGCCAATTGGCTTCATTTCATGTTGTCATTTTAGAGTGCGGACAACGTATCTATAGTTTTATATATCATTGCCTGAAGTACACGCAGAAGAAGACGCGGGACTAACTAGCAGTCGAACTACTCGAATTAACGAAAGGGAAAATATAACAGTTGGATTTACTCTGGTACCCGCATTTAAAACGCGCTTGGTTTACGAGATAGTCAATTCAGTATCACTACCTCCCTCCTTACTAACTGCTCAATATTTTCCACAGTGCGAGTTATTCTTACGTTGCTCGAGTCTCGAGCCAACAATCAAGTAGTAAAACAAGTACCTTGTAGATACTTTCACATTGCCAGCTCCTCTAGGCCGATGTTATTTCTGCATGCATCGATACGGCCTGATAAACAGCCTACATGCAATCTCGAATAATATCTATACCGGTAGGCAATTTATATTTTCTATATTATGTTTAAAAAAAAAAATGTGTCTGTTTGTTATTTAGGCGCACGGCAGTGCGCCAGGCCAAGTTCCAGCCTAAGGCACGCAGTGTGTATATTTACACGAAACATTTCGAGCAGTTTTTACCCCCCTCATAACTTTGCTTGTAATAATGGCAACTTAATGAAACTTGGACCATTTATTACTCTAACCAAGTTAAAGAATATTGGAAGTTTCAAAACATTACCGTTGAGAATTTACAGGGGACCAAAAAGTGACGATTTTGCTACTATTATGGGCACTTCCAATAAAAAAATATTCCTTTTTTTAAGTTAAAGGCTTGAAATCAGGGTCGGTCTTCGTTCATGAGCTAATAATAACAAAATAAAAATAACATAAATAAATAAATTAAAATGCTCAGAATTATTATTATTCCTATCATTTACTTGGAAAAAAAGACATGATATCCCCCAAAAAACAAAAATAAGTACCTCTACCCAAAAATTAAACGTAATAACGGCCTATAAAAGTAGTGAGATCAATAATAGGCCAAGCATTTCAGAACTTCAAAATAGTCTATAAATCTAATATGTCTTTTAAGAATACCAGTGAACAGAGCTTGGATCGATCCTGACAATATAAAAATGATGAGAGATCAAAAGACAAAATAACAGAAACACAAACAGCCCATATAGATACGATACTTATTAAAAAAAAACACGATTTGACGATTGCGCGGGACTGGCATGACAGATAGCTGATGATATACGGAGTAACTTAGGCTTTGAACATAAAAACCCATGCCATGGACCTAATTGTTAACAGATGCGGACGAAGTCGCGGGCAACAGCTCGTCTCGAATGATACCCATCGGTAAGCAATATAATCTTACTATCTTATCGTACGTCATTATGTGCTGTTCAATATTTGATTATTGTTTGTGTATGTTCTCAACAGGGAAAGTAAACAGTGAGTTGTAAAAACATAACAACTTATCAGTCCACCAGTGGACAGCTCTTGTGGGGGTGTTATGGCAAAACAAAGATAGGCATTTTATTAAATATTAAGTATTTTTAGGATTCCGTACCTAAAGGGTAAAACGCATTTACTAAGACTGCTGTCCGTCTGTCACCAGGCTATATCTCATGAACCGTTAAAGTTAGACAGTTGAAATTTTCACAGATTATGTTTTTCTGATGCCGATATAACAACAAATTAATAGTAATAAAAAACAGAATAAAAAAACATTTAAGGGGGCTTCCATACAACGAACGTGATTATTATGCTAGTTTTTAAAGATAATGTTATGCAACACTTCGTGCGCGAGTCCGACTCGCACTTGGCCGGTTTTTTTATTTTGCTTGACTGTCACGGATACCTGCATCATTGGCCTCTTCCTCCTATATGCTTGTACTAGCTGACCCGCGCAACTTCGTCTGCCTCACATTTTCCATTACTGCTCCGCTCATATTTGTCTTAGCGTGATGATATATAGCCTTCCTCGAAAATTGGGCTATCTAACACGTAAAGAATTTTTCAAATCGGACCAGTGGTTCCTGATATTAGCGCGTTCAACCAAACATACAAACAAACAAACTCTTCTGCTTTATAATAGTCAGTATAGATATGGCAAACAAAGCCGATGTCGACTATTCTACCAATGTCCAAAGTGATTGGAAAAACAAGTAGTAAGAAAAACAGAGAGCTGTTACGTAGTTATAAGCAAGATTCCTCGATTGATCGGTACAGTTGGATACCTACTTGCTGGGTCAGTATGTGAATTCAGATTTGTTCAAGATTTACCTACTACTCGATAATGTGCTAGGTTGTGCTCTTCTTTGGACCTTTAATTCATAGAATGCAGTCTTACCAACATCAAACAGGTAGCTAGCTGGCAGTGGACGCGTGCCCAAAATGAATGTGAATAGGTTAAGAGCGCTTTCACATTTTTCTTGAATTTTAGCGTTTTATTCGAATTTTGATGTGTGATTTTGCTTTAGATATAGCCTTAAAAAAATAAAAATATGCCTAAGACAGTTTTGTCAAAGCGCTCTTACAAAATCGAATTGCTCAGGTTGACTAAAGTTGAATACCGCGCGTCACAAGATTATATTGATTTTCGACAATTATTTAAAAATATTTACTTTACTTTTAATTAGACCAATTTTTTTTTCAAGCAATGCCACCTTATTAAATATTTTTTATTTGAATTTTGATTATAATTTCATAGATAAAAATTATAGTTTCATACGGAAAATTGTCAATAACTCTCAGTTTTACAGAATTATTTTTGGTGTATTACTGTATGAATCGTAATAAATTGATTTGAACATTCCAAAGTAGAAGATACAGTTGTACCGTGGACATTTTTATAAATGATTAAATTATAATATCTTCGGTGTACCAAGGTATCAAAAGATACCCTAAAGCAACGTGTTGTGAAACATCCTTTGCGGAGTCAAGGATTTTACTGATTTACGTGAACAAATTGAAATATTTATTTAGAACACTCCTAAGATAAATGATCAAACTATCTTAGGCATATTTTTGTTTTTTTTTTTAAGGCTATATCTAAAGCAAAATCACACATCAAAATTCGAATAAAACGCTAAAATTCAAGAAAAAATGAGAAAGCCCTCTTAAGATCAGTAGTTCGGTGTGACTTATTATTATTCATGCAAAAGCGTAGGTAGGTACTTTAATACATACTAAGCAGGTATGTATTCAAACAAAAAAAAAATCAAAGTATTGTGGCAAGTGTGACAACTTGGCTGCTCTCACTGCCACTCAAAATGTTAACATCAAAACCACTCAAAACTATTTTGCGTAGGTAAGGGGGTGTGTCCGACTTTAGGTACCTACAATTGTTGGTATTTAGCTACGTGCATCGTGTCTTTATTTATTAACTGCATAAAAACCAGTTGACATTTATATATCAATCTGAATCAAAAGTAAACGTTCATAAAAATTCAAGGCCGTCCACCGATGGGAATAATGAAATAACTAGAATTCCTTATCGCCTAACAATTAAAATGCCACCGTAACTGACAGGAATAAAGTTTGATTTAGTCTGTATTTGTTTTGTCGGCGTGGCTGACAAGCCGATTGAATGTTGTCCGTTGATTGGTCGAAAGTTATACGCTTGTGAATGTAGGCATGTGAAATGCATTGTTTGGGTTTTACACAATAAGGTTAAGGACGTTACACTTTAGTATAAAATTGACTAATGGCTAGCATTATCTAAATCATTGAATTAAACAAAATGTGAAATTTTTGGAAAATATACAGTGATATTTTACATTTTTATTTGGTAGTTTGGACGATTTTATCATTTATTTATCTCGTTTCTATTTAGTTACCTACGTTTTTTTCGATACCTACACAGACTTAAAGGAAGTGAGAACACTCTAAAACATACCTATTATTTGATTAAGCGTTGGGGCTTAGAATAGCGTTATTATTCTAAGCGTTGGGGTTTACACGGCAAAAATTACATTTTTATAATTTTACAACGGCATTGGTTCCGGCTTTGATTATACATAAATACATGTATATAATCGAAGGGTTCCGAAATATTTAAACATAACATTGAAATTAAATTATTTACATTCATAAAATCGGCATTGACATTTCGGCGCGCGGAAAGATTCCGGCACACGGAATTAGGCAAAAATAAATGATTGTAGGTTATAAATGAATTGCATTTAGCCATTAATTAACTGTTGCAAAACCTAGGAATGCTATATTCTCAAGGCGAGTCTTTCAACTTACTTTCGATATTTTACCACTTGGGTACGGAAAAAATTAATAAGAACACAAACAGATCACTCACCCTTCTACTCCTCCAAAATACATTGTGATGTCACTGACTGACTTATATATCCCACCGTAAAACTAAATAGACGTGTAAAACACAATAAATAACTGATACGATTTATTACTTTCTCGATAATAACAACTTGTCTATTACAACAACTTATTACAAGCACGGCCTTCCCGACCGAAAGCGAGCGCTCTACTGAATGAATGGATGAATCAATTGAATTAGATGAATGATATGACGATGTTTGTGAAAATGAAAATGAATGGTTGCATTGAATGAATGGCAGAACGACAGCTGCCATTTGTAGTGTTGTTGGTGTGGCTATAACCGTTATAGCGTTATTTAACGTTATGTAACGGTAATAGCGTTATTGTTTCAAAGTTATCCGCCCCTAAGACGACCCACTGACCAAGTTGTGAGATTTTGTTGTTTTACTTATGGGGATAACGTAGATAGAAAAATTCTGAGTTAGTCCATATTTCAAAGTCAAGACATTAAATTTGGGTTTGCTCTTTCATGACTCTTATCTAGTCCAGGTCAGAGATGACAGAGACAATGTCTACGATGCGTTGGAGCGAACTTACCCAGAAGGAGCCTGTTTACTCTAACTTTCATGAGATCAGGGTTATAAGCGTTTGGAAACACAGACGCACACAGCAGAGAGTTCTATTCCTTTGTTTCCATTTTTATTTTATTTTAGTCGCAGTAAGGTCGGAAATATGGGGGGAAATAGTATTTTTTTTATCTAATGCGACTTCAAAGTCGTGTCGTTTCTTGCCGTTCCCGAAGGACTTTCGGGATATCCTCTTTGCTCCAATTCCATCCCCAAGAAACTTACATGTCAAATTTTAGCTTTCTACGACCAGTAGTTTTGGCTGTGCATTGTCTGACAGTAGGTAAACAGTACACGGCACAGTTTGAAAAAGTTTTGTTTTAAGTTTTCCCAAAGTGTCCCCTCTACTCAAAATTTATTTATTTACGTGACGTGTCTCTGTTTGGGTCACAAAAGTTCATAATTTTGTGTCTAAAATTTGAACAAAATCGGTCCACTCGTTTCAGAGAAAATTGGCTGTGATGGACGAACAGACAGACAAACGAGTGACTCTGTAAAGGTTCCGTTTTGTACGGATGTTTGGAATCCTAATTTGTAATTTTCAGTTGTTCTAAACAGAGAAAGGTACCTTTTATTGTGTATTGAACAATAATCATTATGAAGGTTTCTTATGCTGATGACAGTCTTATTTAGGTTGCTGTTCACGACATTTTACAAAAACATTAAGGGAATCGAACCCAAGCTTAGGCGCTTTGCAGCCTCAATTGTATCTACTTTGAGAGATATTTTTTTCTAAGTCTAAGCTCAAAATGAAGAGACACTAACTCTATCGCGTGTATCTGACATCGACGCACAAACGGTTTCCATGGGTCCAGGGCATGATTCTGGACACCCTAGACTTAGATAAAAAATCTAAGTGTCCGTGGGCTTTTTTCTCATTTTTTTATTTTTTTCAAGGGTTTTTTGACTTTAGACTGCTCATAATCGTTATTCTGACCTAACCCAATGAGATTTTTAATAAAAAAAAATAAAAAATTAAAACATTCACTAAAGAGAGCAATCTGAATAAGATCACAAATAAATATCAGCTCAGCTGAGCTGATACCTATTTGTGGTACTCTTAAAAAAAATGAGAAAAGAACCGACGAAAAATTGCCACACTGGGGAATCCAGAATCATGCCCTGGACCCATGGAAATCGTTTGTGCGTCGATGTCAGATACACGCGGTATAATTATTAAATTTATGATTTTCAAATAGTTACTCTTTTGATGCTCACATTTTTTTGCACTAAAAACAAGACTTACTTTCGAAAAATAGGGATAATAAAACCACAACGTAGGTAACATCTCGTATATTAATCCACAGTAATATTGATATCGCTCACACTTAAACATATAACTCTCGCCTAACGAATATAATGTTAAAACATCGAATACACAATCGAATAAACTTGAGGAACGTTGAGATCTTTATTAATCCATCGACTATTTTAGATACCCGTTTATGCTAACCGTAGGCATGTCATTATTACCTAAAGTTAATTTATATTTGAAATGCTCCGACTACACCATTCTAGTTGTTAAGCCAATCGAGTGTTTTACTTGATCAGCTAGTTGAAATCTCTCTAGAAGTTTTGTACATTTGCTTTAGTTTTAATTATTCTTTGAGTCATATTTTGTCCAATTTCATAGTCTAGTTAAAGTTCAAAGATACAGTTCACTTATAAAAACAGGCACTGTCGACCGATATTTCAGGGTCAGTTTTCGAACTACAAATACAGCTTATATTGACTTACTTTGAGATAGTTTAACATCAAATTTTAATATTGCTTAGTTTCAAAAGTCTATTTAGCCTGTTTATAAAGAAACCTGTTTTTTAATAATAAGGCATTGCATGTCTTGTGTTTGTCAAAAATACGTATGGTTGGGATACCTACTCTAAATTAACACATCGTGTGAATAAAATGATCTCTTATATTGGTAGTCTGTTGAAAGGTCAAAGTGATGCCAAGTGTTTTTAATTGAAATGGTAAAGATTAAACAAAATGCATACCTACTCTAAAACTGAATCATGAAATTGGTAAAAATCTAAGAAGATGATAAGGAAATATTAAAAACGGAGGGAAACAACGACCAAATGTTAGCCTTAAAGGGCCTCTAGCTTATCTACTTATGGGAAAGCTACATTATTATTCATAGGCATTAGGTATAATACGTAGTTTATGTACTCTTTAGAGTTAAGTGAGGATAAAGTAACTAGGATAAATACTACATTGTTGATATCAGTACTATAAGCGTTATTACTTTGGAGTTACTAGAGCAGACTTAGAGGGTGTACAAACATGAACATCGAAATATCCTGTGAACATCACACCCCATTGTCTAATTAGGTCTACTTAAAATATAACCTAAAATTTATTTTTATAGTTCCTCTTTATAACAATATAAATCGGTTATCTGACATCATGTATTACGTAATATTAGGTACGCTTAAGTTCTGACAGTCTTTTCAATAAATAAATTCACTTTCAAAAAACATTCACTGAAATACGCACATTTATAGTTTTAAAATAGCTCGTTAAGCTATTCTTACATTATAACGTTTAAATAACTAAGTTATTTATACGTTACAACGACATTACTTTTACACACATTAATATTAAACAGTTATGTTGACTTTTCTACAGTAGGACGCGTTTAGTGACAATATACAGATAAAAACTGTTTTTATATACTGTTTTACGTTATTTTAACGGTTATTATAACGTTATTCGCTAAACACATGCGACGGTTGACTGGAACTGGGGGTTCTGCCGTCGCATGGCTTGCCGTCACCTGAAAACAATTATTTGAAATTTAATCACGCTATTTCCAATTGAAAAAAGTAAAAATGCGAAGAGATGTTGAATAATATAAAAAGCAACTGCCATAGCAAAGACAGAAGAGTGGGCGCTGCAATTAATTATAGAGATCAAACATAGATGGCGCTATTTTCAGGTCTGAATTTTTGGTCAAAATTCTTATGTATAAATTATTTTGTTTGTTTGCACAAACCCTTCTTTTTACGGGGGTAAATCCTCATGGATGTTCTCCGCCCTGGGGCGGAGTGGTCTGTCAGATTCTAATTGATTAAAACCACGCAAGGGATCGCGGGAAATTATTTATGCGACTTCTGTAATCCCCGGCTAATTTACACAAAAGTTAGTTGCTAACACGGGGCTATTATGTAGGAAATATTTTCTCGTTTTTACCAATAAACTCTGACTGAGTGAAAATAAAATTCGTAGTCTTTGCAAGTGGAAAGCGAATGTCACATAGGTAGTATGAAAATCTACAAGTCCATGGATGGATTATTATGTGGGAGCCATGTGAAAGAGAAGGGAGTTAGGTAGTGATAGTTTGACGGACAGGGCAGAGTGGAAGAAAAAAACGTGTTGCGCCGACCCCAAGTAACATGGACAGGAAGATGATGAGTCTTGGCAAGTGGACCTAGTAAGTAGTTTATGGGCTTAAAACATTATTTTTTTCACAGAAAACTATTAACCTGTCAGCAGCAGAAGTAGTGGTGGTAGAAGTAGTGTGATTGTTCGCATCATGTTCCTCGAGGGAGTGCGAGTGAGTGGGTCTGTTGTTCTGTCGACGGGAGCCCTCGCCATCCGACTCCCGCCTCGGGCCTCCGCTACCGCAGAAACACTTGCAGATTATGCGTTTGAATGCGAATCTGAAAAATAAAAACAGAGTAAGTTCACTAAATTGTAATCTGCAGTGCTATTCTGAAACAACATTTTCGTGTCTCGACAGCGGAATCCGAGGTGAGTTTCAAATTCGTATAAATATAAGACCTTATGATGTGTGAAATAAAGTTCACTTTGTAAGCTTAGTCACTCAGGTGAAGTCGATATCGAAATGGTAATTTACAGAATAGACTAGCTGAGCCGCCATTATAGTTTCAATTCTATCTGTAGATTCCTATTTCACACATCCTAGTAACTACACCTACTAATCATCATTACCTATATCACCCGAAAGACGTTCACTGCTGGACATAGGACTCCCTCAAGTGTCGCCACAACAACCGATCCTGTACGTCTCGCATCCATCGGCTACCCGCAACCCTTTTTTTTTTAGGGTTGGGAAATCATCAAATGACTTCTCCCGCTCTGGGTGTAGCGAGAGGGAGTGTCAGACTCTTACTGACTAAAACCAATCCATGTTACTTCAGTGCCCTTTGTGTTCCGGAGCCACGGTATCTCTTTCGAATAGTCCCGCGACTCCGGCAGGCGTCGGCCTTTTCGGGCCCCTCTGTGTGCTGACTCTCTTTGAGGCGCGCGTGAAACACAAAAGCACCGTCGACACGGCCTGTCGTCATAAGACGGACGGACGGGAGCTACTCATAGCTCACCGTCCACAGGCCCGCGCCTACGGTGGCCGGAGGTCACCAGGTGGCCCGCAACCCTCACCGGGTCATCCGTCCACCTTGTGGGAGGCCTTCCAACGCTGAGTCTTCCAGTACGCGGTCACAGCCCACTGCCACTTCAGTTTGGCGATCCTTTGGCTAAGTATGTCGGTAACCTTGATTCTCTTGCGGATATCATCATTCCACTATACCTACTAATAATCCGATCTTATGCTTACTAGTAACTTCTAGGTAAGTATTTGTTTTAGTTTTGCATAGTTATTCACAACCGTTTGATTTTACTTTGAAAGGAAAGCCTGTGGTTTTTAATGGTTCGTTTGATGTGAATCATACAATGCCAGGAAGTCTTTTAGAAGTAAACGATGACTTCTATTTTAAAATACCTAAGTAAATACCATTTTTAGCATTCTCCCTAAACGAATCTTACAGAACAGAACTTGATTCCATCCAAACTAGAGTCTCGGGTTAGAATCAAATGGTTGCAAACAGCTGTGCGGATTGAAATCCTCACCTAAAGTCCTTCGAGAACAGCGCGTAGATGAGCGGATTGATGGCCGAATTGCAGTAGCCCAGCCAGAAGAGAACGGAGAAGACGATGGGACTGACGCAGTCACCGCAGAAGGCCCTCACCACGTACACGCTGAAAAAGGGGAGCCAGCAGAATACGAAGCCGCCCACAATGATGCCGAGGGTCTTCGCTGCTTTTGTCTCCATCCGGAAACGTTTCACCTGGAAAGAGTAATGATTTTCTGTTAAATTTACTTGGGAAGACTTCCAGCAGTGTTAGTTTTTCAGTGAGGTAAAAAAAGAAGAAAGAAAATATTTTTATTCCACCAGAAATGACGCACAAAAACACAGAGGTACATTTGTTTGCCGTGTTGTGGTTTAAAGAGTCAATAGCAACCTTTAGGCAGCTGATTTAAAACAATGCTTCCTAACTAAGATGCTTCAATTATGATCTTATGGGTTAGCAAAACAGAATACTAACCTGCGCCTTAATATTCCTCTTCCCCATCCTGCGAGTAGTCCTCGGCTTATCATCGTACTCATCATATAACGGTCCTGGAGCCAGATGATGTGACGGTCGCACCCTCAGCCTGCTCTCTGTCAGCTCCCTCCCGTCTCTCTCATAATGTACAGCGTAGAGGGAAGGGCTGGGGGACCTGCTTGAAGACCTGGAGTTCTCGTGGGCAGGACAGATCTGTTCTGATGAGGGGTAGGAGACGGAGATCTTGACTTTCTCGTGAGCTCTTCTTGCGCTTGAATGTCTGAAAAGAGATGAAGTTTTGAATAAGTAGAAACCTATTTTGCAATTAACTGGCTAAATACTATCAGCCGCACGGCTCGAGGTTAAACAACGCTTGCCGAGGTCGGTCCTTAGATAGCCAACCATGCATTACGTACTGAGAATCCTCCTTGCCTTGGAAAGCGCGTTAAGCCGTTAGTCCCGACAGTCATTTGTAGAAACTTGACAGTCGTTACCGATAGACATCATCTGCCTAGCCTTTTCCCAACTATATTGGGGTCGGCTTCCAGTCAAACCAGATTCAACTGAATACCAGTATTTTACGCGGAGTGGCTGCCTACCAGACTTCCACAACCCATTAACTGGGTAACACGGTACTCCTTAGCAAGACTGGTGTCAGATTTTCTGGCTTTTGACCGAACCGTAACGACTGCCAAAGATCTCCAAATGACAGCCGGGACCAACAGCTTAACGTGCTTTCCGACGCACGGCGTAAGCTCGGTATGTTAAGATGGTCACCCATCCACAGACCAACCTCGGCAAGCGTTGCTTAACCTTGAAGATCGACCTGTGCGGCTTTTATTATTTAGCCACGAGCTCCTCAGTGGTTACGGATAGACAGAAGCAGAAAATTTGTTACCAGTCTTGCCAATGGGTACCGAGTTACACCGCGGTTACCAGGTTTTGGAAGTCAGAAAGGCAGACACACCATCTAAAATACTGATACAAATAACGGGCACAAAAACAGCTTAAAGCAAGTTAAGTTCTTGGCTGTAATACAAGCTCCTCGACAAACTTATAAGTACTTCATCATGGAATTATTGCAAGAAGTTGCCCAATGGAAGTATCTAACCCATCCAACAAGAAATCTATAAGTACCATACCTTCTTAATCGTTCTGGAGAAGCACTGAGCGACGTGCTAGTGGAGTGGTTGGAAGCATTTGACAGCGGGGACCCATGCGGGCGGTTGGAACCTCGACCGCGATGTATTCTGAGTGTCAGGCGGTTGTCGTCGAAGCGACTGCCCATGCCTCCCTTTCCTGAAAATTGAGCACAGGCTGATAATACAAATTATTTTGCTCTTTGACACCATCATTGTGGATTATGTGATTTAATTTTGAATACTAATTTGTTTCGTCAATTTGTCTGATTTAGTAGATATCAATGGTATTATTGAGGCCCTAGGATAAATTATATTCTATCAGCGAAATCCGAAATTCTTAGTTGTATGCTTACCGAAATTAAATTAATTCGCTATCTCTGATACAAAGTAACTTTGTGCCCCTCTAGTCAAATACAGATTTGGCAGATATGTGTGTACGATTTGCAATACGACAAAATTAATTCATTGCCAAATAGCAGATTTTACTCTTCGTTTTGCTGTCCATAAATCAGAAACCTCACCTTTTGTAGTCCTAAAACCCTGATTGATTGCTTTGGTAGTTCTCACAGCAGCTTTGTATATCCTCCAATAGAAGAACAGCATGACGAACATAGGTATGTAGAAGGAGCCGAGGGCCGAGTATACGACGTAACCAGCGTCGTTGGTCAGCTCACAGGTCCATTCGCAGGGGGGGTTGGGGACCCAGCCGTCTTTCATGTCTGCTTCTTCGGGCTGAAAAGAATAAGAGTACAATAATTAGTGTGCGTAGGTATTAAGGTAGGTAGAAAAGTTCAGGGGTGGCGACCGTCCCTGGTCCAAGCCATGGTCCGGAGCGAGACGAAATGGGACGCCGTTGCCTCCTTCTGCGAAGCAGTCATGCTAGCGAAGGAGGTGGCGGAGAGGGAGAGGAGAACCTCTCGTCCCAGCCACCGTGGTGGACGCCGCGGGCGTCGGAGGCCACCTGGTGACCTCCGGCCACCGTAGGCGCGGGCCTGTAGACGGCGAGCTATGGGTGGCTTGCCGTCCGTCTGTCTAGTGACGACAGGCCGTGTCGACGGCGCGTTAGTGTTCTACGCGCGGCTCAAAGAGAGTCAGCACACAGAGGGGCCCGAAAGGGCCGACGCCTGCCGGAATCGCGGGATTATTCGCAAGAGACACCGTGGCTCCGGAACACAAAGGGCAATGAAGGAACATGGATGGGTTTTAGTCAGTAGAAGTCTGACACTCCCTCCCGCTACACCCAGAGCGGGAGGAGTCATTGGATGATTTCCCATCCCTAAAAAAAAAAGGGGTGGCGACCGTCTAACGTAAACATTGAAAGGCCTCCCACAAGGTGGACCGATGACCGATGTGAGACGGACAGGATCAGTTGATTTGGTGTCACTTGGAGGAGGCCTATGTCCAGCTTTGGTCGTCTTTAGGCTGATCTGATGATGATGATGATGAAAAAGATAGTCAAGATAGAGGAAGAAGGTGTTAATGTCAATTAAAGGTAACGGTTGATATTCAAGTCGATGTGGCAATAGTGTTTCTGCCTAGTGGCGGTGAAGCTGAGTTGATGTAACTTATAAAAGAAAAAGGCCATTGAGAATATCAAATACCTAGATGTATTGAGTGATAAGCACCCCAATGCCATATGACATAGCTATAGGTAGTAATAGGTATTTAGAAGAAAATATCTTTAAAAAAAAAACAAACCTCCGAGGGAAGAAAACTTCTCATACGGTTTTCTTTTGCTTTGTTTTGTTTGTGGTTACCTAATTCCTAGATTTTCTGCGTGACTTGTTTCCGAGCCCTTGAAGGTAAGTTGGTCACGTGGCTAGGTAGGGAACTTAACAATTACTTGGGAGTGAAGTTGTACAAATTCTATTGTAGCTTTCGCCGTATTTGTATAAATTTCATAAAATACCTACACTACCGGTCAAAATTATTTGGATCGCCTAACAATTTGTCATTTTGTTTAAGTTTACATGAGTTAAACGATTTCATAGTAATTTTTACTAAATACTAGTTACCCACGACTCATAGGTATCCCATTTTTTCCCATTCCTGTAGGAATTTCGAGAAATTATCTCTTAAGTGCTCCCCTAAACTCACGGAACCTACAGCTTTATACTACCAGTTGTTTTGGCTGTGCGTTGTCTGTCAGTCATTCAGATCTATTGCAATTCCGAACAACCATCGCTTGCACCTATTATAATATCTTAGTTTTAGTTATTTTTAGGCGCTATAATTGTATGTTTAACGTATTACTGTTGGCTAAATGTATACTTTTTGTAAATGTTTTTAATTGAATAAATTTATTTATTTATTATTATTTATTATTGATGATACTATACCTTTTGATGGTTTAGGTAGCAGCAATTAAATTTTGGACTCATCTGTGTATCCGTCTTTTAATAATGTCCTTCCGAAAGGCAGTGTTAGGTTGGTAAGTATGTGATTCAAACAACAAGCTCCAGTAATGACTTTTCCAGTTTTGAACGGTAGTACAATAAACCAAACTCTCAAACAAACTTCACTACAAAACCCGTTATTTCCAATACACCATAATTACGATCTAATAAAAGACGGCTCGGAAACGGAACGGGCCCGTCGGAACAGGAGCTATCAAAGGGGAAAACGGACCGGAACGTCAAACAAGACACACGCGTAACGTGCCGGAACCCTGCCGGCCGGCTGGCAGAAAATGATGCCTTTTGTGATACGTGCTTTTGATTTTATGGACGGGTAATTTACGTTTTTTGAATGGATTTGCGTCTCTGAATGGTATGGAACTTGTGCTTTCGACTCTACATTCAAGTATGCTAAACTGAGTTTTCGACGGTAGAACAGCCGGTCAATTCTGTCGACATCTTACCATGATCACTTAGATGGAGTGAACGACAAGCGAGCTGTCATTCCATCTTGTTTGTATAGTTTGACAGCTCACTTGTCGTTCACTCACGAGTACTTGAGTAGTGACCGCGAATCGGCAAACGTAAGGTAGGACGATCTCAGGCTAGGTGGAGCGATGATCTTCGAAGGGTGGTTGGTAAGGCTAGCTGAGAGGTGCCAGAAATAGAGTTGAATGGCGTGCACTAGGAAAGGCCTGTCCAGCAGTAAACTGCTATAGGTTGATGATGATGTTGAGTTTTCGGCAGCCTTCGTCGTTTATTTCTAAGGATGTCCTGCCAAAGTTTGTTTTTTGATAGCTACAACCTGGGGGTCTTTATGCCATGAGTGATTAGATTACTCTAGGCAATCGTCCCCCACCGTTGACCACATCATCACTTTTCATCAAATGAGATAGGTTCTCAAACGCGAGCCAATCATCATCACTACATATTATAAAACAAAGTCCTCCACCGCGTTTGTCTGTCTGTATGTTCGCGATAAACTCAAAATCTACTGCACCGATTTTCAAGCTGTTTTAACCAATAGATAGAGTGGTTCTCGAGGAAGGTTTAAGTAAATAATTGTCAAGCGGGCAAAGCCGCGGTCAGAGGCTAGTCAATAATAATAAAATTAGGAAATGGAAAAAACTTTAAACTGTTTTTAAGAATTGGAACCGAGGACTATAAAATAATGGGACCTATGTCTTGAAGAAGGATCTAAGAAGGAACTAGCTATAATAATAAGTAAATATACATGTATAGTGTTTTTGTTGTGGGCGGTGCCAGTACTCAAAAGCCTCGCTGAACACACATACAGATTGAAATGAGCTTAAAACTGCTCACAACAAAACTTAGCAGAGCTTATAAAATGTATTGTTAAGCAATATAAAGTTATTTATAACATACTATGTTTTAATAAGCTTGCATTTCGAGGAAGTCCAAAAGAGCTTATTAAAATGAAGGTAGTATAATCTTTCAAAACCAAATATATGCAAAGTAAAAGGAGTAGACAATGCCATGAGACCGCTTCGTCCGAGATATTTTACAAAGCTTTTAATAAAGCTTCCTGCATTTGTTTTGTCCCGTATGCGTTCATTTTACCTGGGGCATCACTATTATCTGTTAAGGTTTATGTTGATTTGAAAACTGGTCAAAAGCGAGCCGGAAAAATAACGTTTCCTGTAACGTAACCCTTTAATTTAATATTATTGGTAGAGAGATACTATAAGGGCAGGAAAAAAGACACTGTAATTGTAAACTGTCTACCTATTCCGGTATTCTTGATATTATTATAAAGCTGACTGACTGACGAATGATCGAGGCTTAGTGATAGGGTCTCGCTGTTTCTAACGGGTTGATAACCAACAGACAGCTCTAGTTGTTACACCTCAGAGTACCCTCCTGAAAAGCATGTTTTCTAAGGGCTGAGCTGAGCTGTAGTTTTCTCACTCACTTTCTTTCATCACTAACTTTCTCGCGCAACTTCGTTTGCGTCACGTTGTTCATTAATGCTCCGCTACTATCGTGATACTTAGCGTGATGATTTATACCTATAGCCTATAAATGGGCTATCTTACGCTGAAATATTTTTTGAAATTGCACCAATAGTTCCTGAGATTAGCGCGTTCAAGAGTTTGTTTGTCATGGTGTATGTACGTAGGTACGTACTCGTGTAAGTTTGACTTAACCTTAATTTAACCATTCACAAAGACAGTGCAAAGACAACTTCCACTTCAAAGTTATCAACATCTTCTGCCCAGCCTTAGCATATTGGTGTCGGCTACCTGTCGAACCTGATAACGGATGTCACGTGGATTGCAACTCAGTAACTGTGTAACACGGTAATAAACTTCCAAGTTATAAAGAAACAAAGAAAAAAAAAGGAATAATAACAATAACCAACCTTCTTATCCTTCCAACCGACCAGCGGCGGAAAGCAGATCACGAAGGACAAGACCCACAATCCTGCGATGAGGGCCTTCGCTCTCTTACGGCTCATGATGCTAGGATAGCTGACAGGCCTCGTGACGGCCACGTAGCGGTCCAGTGAGATGGCGCACAGGTTCAGGATAGACGCTGTGCACATCCACACGTCGACCGCCAGCCATACGGAGCACCAGACGTCGCCGAATATCCATACCTGGAAATAAAAGGAGAGGTTTGTTAAGAAAAGAAACAAAATATGTTTATTTGACACATTGACTTATATCCTCTGAAATAGATTTTAACAACGGTCACCCAAAAATCCAACTAGGCTGCTCAATTATAAAGTTGATGAAGTTCATCAAATGAGTCGGTATGGAATTGAAATACCTACTTGATCATCTGTGGAAAAAGTAGACGTAAAAAGATTTTCGTCCATGAACTAGAAGAAAGATGAAAAAATGTTGATTTTGCATGGACAGATACACATAATCTATACTAATATCATAAAGCAGAAGAGTTTGTTTGTTTGGTTGAACGCGCTTATCTCAGGAACTACTGGTCCGATTTGAAAAATTCTTTCAGTGTTAGATAGCAGTTCTTTCAGTGTTGGTGTGTATCGAGGGAGGTTAAATATATACGTAGGATGATTTAAGTCGAATGTTTTGGGAGGTTGGTTGAAGCAACTCAAGTAGGGATTTCAAAAGGTGAATGAGACGTTTTGAAACTTTTCTAAAATCATGCTTATTGAATCTAGTATTCAATAAGCATGATTTTAGAAAAGTTTCACATAAATTTGTAAAAAGTAAGGTGACTAGATCGACCGCAGTCCTATGTATATCGACTGCAAATCTGAAGTAGTGTTTTGCGCTGGTTTTACATAGTACGGAGGCATTTTAGTATAACATAGCGACCATATTAGGTCACCCGAACTTAAAGAAAAGTTTCCTATAGTGGGTTGGCTTCCTTTGATACTGTACTATACGTCGCTGTTAAGATGAAAAAAAGTTCTCAACGCTTTCCCCCAGTTTATCAAAGCCAAGAACTTGACAGAACTTCAGAAGCCTCAAAATCTCCACGAAAATTAAACTTTGCACCTCTCCGGGCAACCAAGTATTGGCTAAGCTTAAGTAAATAAAAAAACTCTTCAAACTTTCCCTGTTTTAGAGCCAACATCGGTGTTAGAACTTCCCTGTAATAACATAAGGCACACGGGTGCTATTCGAGGCATCGTAAACTGGAAGTGAACTTTCAAAATTGCAATATGAATGGTGACAGGCTGCAAACTTCTGCTATGTATCATCTTAACGACCCATTCCCTTCATCTGGCCCTTATTGCTTTTAAGGAAACTGCTTGTGTTTTGTTTTAAGTTCCATTTTCGGTAAGCATAATTGAGAAAAACAAAAGAAAATAAAAACAAACGAAGTACGCTTTCCAATCAATGACGTATTAGATATAGACACGTCATAAACCAACATCGCGGCGCTTAAAAACGGCGAAAATACTAGATAGCTACTAATACGCATGAAGAAAGGGAAAGAAAATATGTCACCGTATGGCGGGATGCCTGTTGCTCGAGGGAGATAAATATACATCTTCAGTTACGTCACAGGATAAGTAATAGTCAAATTGACATCAAAACAAACGTAGTGTCGCGCGATGTGGCCAATTGGCTTCATTTCATGTTGTCATTTTAGAGTGCGGACAACGTATCTATAGTTTTTTAAATAATTGTTTCCAATAGGGAATATGCACGCAATATTTTTATTTATAAAATGAATTACTTATAAGCTCCAAGTAAACACTCCAGAAAATAAGTTTTAAATATCTTCATCAGCGATGAAGTTATAACGCTTCAAAGATTACTTTTAGAACGAGAAGTCCGACATGGAATTTGACGTCACTTTACGTGACGTCTATACATCTGCCATAGAAAACAGCGTTTTCGCGAGAGGGACTGATATATTTGTTTAAAATAATTATATCTCGTTTGTTTTTCGTACAATTTTGATTCTATTTCCACTGTTAGTAATATATTTTTGTATATTCTTAGATAAAGTGTTTAGATAATAAATATTTTTTTCGACACATTTGCTCATAAAATGCAATTACGAAGCCTGTATATATTGTTCAAAAGTTCAAAATTACGGACCATACAATGGAGCGTGCGGTAAAGTAGGTACTCTCACCTAAGTACCTACTTTACCGCACGCTCCGATGTTTGGCGCCGTGCGTATTCTTTACGGTATTTTTTTAAATTTCCATAAACAATATAATTATAACAATTCAATCCGTCTGCATCTGTCAGCCAAAAATGCTTCCGTTTGCGTCCGTTCCGGAAGCGTTCCATACGTTTTTTTTTTTGCGAAGAACCTTTTGCTCAGAAGGTTTGTCGCACTTTAATATTGAAGAAAAAATGAGACAATAGATGTAAGTAGTTCTAATTACATGACTGTTACACTTATGATTTTTTCGAGTGTATGTTTGATGTCATATTTCTTTGGCACACTGTAGCTTAACCCTGTGTCTTGATAGATTTTAACTTGAAAGGTGTCGTTAGATTCGTCTAAATAGTGAGAATGTTACTCGATAGGCATATAAAAATTAAAATATCTGAGCTTCAGTGCCATTTTAATGACTTCAGCTTTTTTTAAACTATCGACTGGGGCATCAATATAAAGGGCTCAAGGAGACAATTTAAAAATGTAACTTATTAAATAAACGATTTTGTCAAAAAAATCCGATTATTACAATATTTAATACAATTTACAATATAATTATATAATTCTACTAAAATGTTTCACGCAGACGCATACGCAAAAGGAAGCGCGTTCTTATTTTAAAAACGCACACGTTTCCCCATTTGCAAATTCGCGCCATTTTCAATTACAGACGTCAAAGATAGTTGAGACTTTTAATAATAATTAGAATATGTGTTCAAGCGAGGAATCAGATTTAAATATGGTATCTACTCCACCTGATAATATCTTGAATGAGGCGCCAATTGCAGAAAATGGTCTCTTGCGCCAAAATCGCGAGAACGCTTTTTAATGATTAACAATAATTTTTAATAGATAATGAAAGTTTGTTTAATTATCAATTTATAAAATGTGTCGAAAAACGTTGTATGACACACGAGCGGATATTGGTCTTTACAAACTCGTGACTATGGTAAACCCTCGACTTCGTCTCGGGCTTACATTTGTCTACTCGTTTGTAAAGACCAACTTACCGCTCTTGTATCATAAATAACTATTTTATGCATATTCCCTATTGTAAGCGCCGCTCTCTTCATTAAAGCGAAGAGTTCTCATAAAAGTGGGAAATTCATAGAATGTTCTTAATTACAGAGGCTGGGTTGTTTTACCACTGCAAAAGGTATGTGATTTAAGATATCAGAGATATACTAGAGGGCCTCTAGTACCCTCTAGTATCTCAATCGGAATTCTTATCAGTTACGGATTCTCAAAAAGTCAAAAATGTATGGGAAGAATGACATGCGCTAGTAAAAATTAATTATGCAAAAATCATATCTAATCATAAAAACCATTGGTTCATATTTGCTATAAGTACTAATAATAGAGCTGTAGAGTTTGTATGTTTATACGTGCTAATTTCTGGTTTAATAAATACCAGAATGTTTGGAAAAAATCGTTTTGTATAATGATACTTATACAGACCCTTGATGCTTGTACAGACCCTAATTTTTCCTATCATCGATTATGGCGATGTGTGTTACTATGACCTGAATGCAGATCTCCTCAACAAACTTGACCGTCTTCTGAATTACTGCATTCGATTTGTTTTCAATCTGCGTAAATATGATCATGTCTCTGCGCATCGGTCACTTTTAAAGTGGTTGCCCATACGCGAGCGTAGAGAGCTAAGGGCTCTTACTACCTTGTTTTCATTTCTTGCCTCTCCCAACTCTCCTAGTTATCTAGCCCCTCACTTTCAATACATGCCAGCCACAATCTCAATCTACGCTCATCAAACAACCGTCTCCTTCAATATCCCACTCACCGTACTGACTTTATTCACTCTTCTTTCTTCGTTCAGTCTATTTCTATGTGGAATGCGCTTCCTCAGGAGATCAGGATGTCCACCAATCGATTAATTTTTAAATTGAAAGTTCGTGAACACATTCGGAAGAAGTTGGCAGTAGTATCATCACAGCGCTAATGTTTTCCATTTTCTTATTCGTATTTATTGTTTAAGTAGTCGTTTACATATTTATCTTGTTAATGTGAGTATTTATTATATATTTATGATGTATAATTATGTAGGTATAGTTAGTATGTGTATATTATTCATTTTAACTGGTTAGATCCGGCGGTGGAACTATTGGTTCCACCTGCCGCAATTGATTTTATACAATATTTTATGTACTTTACTTTATTTTTATACTTTGTATTTGAATAGTTATCAATCGCATTTAATTCTCCGTATTGCACCTACCACTATTCTCTGCATCACCCAAAGGTTGACTGGTAGAGAATGCCTATGGCATTAAGTCCGCCTCTGTACTTTTTTTTGTGCTGAAAGTGTTAAATAAAATAAAATAAATAAATACTTAGTCTAATTATTGAGCAAGGCTATATGCTTAGAGCCGCAGGCAGATTTATGATCACGGTACGACCCAAACAAAACCTGATAAGAAACTGGCCAAGTGTGAATCGGACACGCGAGCAAAAATTTCCGGACCACTTTTTTAACACGGATTTTTACACTAGAGACTTTCAATGAGTTTTCCTGTAATTTATAGGTACTTAAAGAACTATTATCTGCATTTTTTTCAAAAATTAGGCTTGGTAGTTTCGGAGATAAGTGTGGGATAATGATCATTAAAGAAAAATACGTAACGCGTCCGTGTTTGGGTCATAGAAGTGTATAGGTATACTAAATTTACAACAGAATAAGTCCAGTAGATGATCCGGATAAAACTGGCTGTGAACAACGGACAGACAGACATACGGCCGAGTGATCATATAAGAAAGAAAAGAAAGAAATAGAGTTTATTTGCGGTCAATATGACGCATACCAAAAATACACAAAAATTACAATTATAAATGTGAAAAATTGGGAAGATACGCGTCAAATCTGCGCAATACGGCCATCTCTCAGCATAATGCTGGGACTCGTTGTGCGAGACAGAGCCACAGCGCTGGTTTTCAGTGACTGCCGGCCGGCGTTGACGGTTTGACGTCGATCGGAGCAGTATAGAAAAGTAATAATAATGAAATAAATATATTACGTCACGCACAAAAAGTAAATAACAATAATAATGAAATAAGTAAACGAAAAACAATAATAAACAAATCAAAAATTAGGTAATAAAATTAACAGACTGTTGCGCAGGTCACGTTGGGTAAACTAATAGTGGCTTCGTTTTTTGTTCGGAACCCTAAAAATACTAAACATAGGCGAACTGATAATTTTCACGTGGCCAATTTCAAGCACCAGGCTTTTCTTCGAACTCCATATAGATAGCCCACTCTTCAATTGAAAGTTTAAAAAACAACCAGTCACCTATAGTTAAGTACAGGTCTGGCATTTATTTAGGTCTCTAAAATAGAACTATCAACTTTAATGGAACCACTATTACCGCCTTAGTACACAAGTTCTGTGTCAGAGTTGTTTGCCTGGTCAGCCAACGAACTAGGTGCATCCATCGCTCCTTTGATACTCCCACTCGTCGGGTGAATGGCGCACTAGATGTGGGTCATTCTGTATACGCTGTGGAGCGCTTGAGGCTGAATTTAGCAGGAATGTAAAGCGGTAAAAAGCTGGAAGTTCATGATGTTTAAATGTGGAATTTTACATGTGTAATTGATATGTAATGAACAGTTGTGGAGGTAAACGCGTGATTCCCGGAAATTAATTACGCTTTCGTCGGTTTAAAAGTAGGTTACTATACTTTGATGTCATAATATAGCCTCTGGTAGGATTGGATTCTGATAGAATTGGGGGGTAAAAAAACCACTTTAGGAGAATCATAATGTTTATCACACAACAATCTGTTAAATTTCATGTTTATGTTTATCGCTAACGCGTTAAGTTCAAAGTTGCTTGGGAAAATTTGACGGTGACTGGTAGCGTGATTTACTTTCTGATTCTGCTAAGGCGTCAAATATTTGTTTTATCTTAGAAAAAAGTGAAAAAAGGCTTCGGAAAAGTTGGGTAGTCCATTGGTGAAATATCTCTCATAAAGCGAATTTCACAAATGATCGAACAAGCTGCGTTCCACAGTTGTCAGTGTCAATATTCCATAGAAAATAATGACACTGACAACTCGTAAACGTGGTTCATATGTTGATCGCGTTCAGTTTCGAGTGATGAAATCCGCTGTAAGTCTCTAACCGCTTGTGCGGACACGGGGTCTACTTTGCTACCATTTAACAATTTGACGTAGACCGCGCAACGGTCGCATTCCGACCTTTCCAGCAAAAACTACATCTGTTGTCAAATTATGTCCATTTCTGTCTTACACACGGTATTTCAATCCTTTTGCTCTTTTCCACTCGATTTTTTGACATTTCATACATGCTAAAAATACAAAATACGCCACGGGCGAGTCCATTTTTAAAAAGAAATTAAATTTTTAGTTAGTCTGTGCTATGACGCGAGTTGCGCAATGACGTAGCTGTCGAATAAACTTGTTATAATATGTTGTTTGTGAGTGAATTAGTGTTATGTAATGTTTTATGGGTGCCTTGTGATGTGATTAATGTGTGTGCAAGTGAAAATAAACATGTTGGTAAGTATTAGCATGTTTTTTTATGATTTTCCTATCCCTTGTTACACAAGGCGTCCATGTTGTCAGAACGCTATCGTAATTGATTAATTATTAAGTCTAGCTACTTGTTCTGACTAAAAAGTAATTATTATCGCATTTTATGTTTACTGGGCAATAGATTTCAGCCAAAACATAAACAAAACAAACGAAATTTACGTTATGATTAGAATTTTTGTTCCGTGGGTCGGAAGGTAAATAATGCAAAATGGCGGGAAATGGCTAATGTTTGGTGGTAGTTTTTTTTTTTTTTATATATGTTTTTGTACGGTGGAGTATGTTGTTTGTTATTTATCGTTTTTAGATATAACCCAGCTACCCATACAAGTCATAAAATATATATGTTATCGATTTACTTTTTAAATTATTCCTGTTCAAAGTTCACATAATGTGTTTTTTTCACCAATATTCAATGTTTACAAATTAATTAAAAAATATAGAAACTAACCGTTATCATACACTTAACGTAAGTATAAACAGCTGTTAATCGGCTTTACAAATAACGAAACACTTGAGTGGTACCTCTAATAGGAGGCGACTAAAAAATGTTAACGTAAACATAAACATCTGGCGGGCGGCTGCCCGCCAGATGATATTTGACCCCGAGCGGTCAACGTCATCACGTGACATGTGCCCGGACCGTGCAAGCGGAATCTCGATTAGTTCTCGATTCAAATGGGCCTATCTGACCAGATAACCCCGACAAACCTAGACGTCATTTAATTTATAAGAGATTGCGGCATTATCTTTCTTTATACCAAAAAATATAATCCAAACATGAAACATGGTCAGAATGTAGAACCTTTCAATTTTAAAGTAATTTCAACTTTTAATTGTTCAGTTCTCGAGTAACTACTTTATGTATAGTGCAGTAAGATGATACCAAAGCATTTTAAAATTGTAGATCCCTGTAAACATCACTCCGATTAGAATTAATTTATAGAATCTCCAATAAGACGAGGGCAGCTCATCTCGTAGATTAGCATAGCTTAGAATTTGTGACACGTAGACAGTTGGGAATAGTGATACAACGTGCGACGTTGCAGACCACAAATCTGTTTAATACATCGTACATGCACATGTCCATATGTGGATCACCAGATATTTTGTGTTCTTCAACGGTATTATGAGTCACCCGCGTCCGTAGAAGAATACCCTTCAGCGAATCCCTACACGTGGTCCCCGGGTGGTGCTAAACAGGTGATACTAACCGCCTCCGTGGTCTAGTGGTTATATCACTCTGGGTCTGCCCAGAGTTCCCGGGTTCGATTCCCAGCGGAGGCAATGTTTTTGCTCGGTTTTGTTGGTGGTAGGACTTGTTCTAAGTCCGCCTGGCAAGCTACCACCATCATGTCTAACTCTGTCGCCATAACAACTATGTTAACAGCATTGTTGTGTTCCGGCAGTTAGAGACGTAAAGGTATGATAGCCAGTTCCTCTGTGTAAGAGGCTTCCATCTTCGACCTAATCATCACTTTACATCAGGTGAGATTTGGGCCAAGAGTTTCCCCCTTTTGTATTAAAAAAATATATATATCTCAGGAAGTTTTGGAACAGATCCCATTAAACTGCATGTCTATCATTACCTATACATTATTTACAGAACCTGAACTAAGAACCAGCCAGCTCATCCAACTGATTAGCATAGTTTAGAACCTGTGACACGTAAATAGTTGGGTACAGTACGTACCAACGCAACATGCGACATTGCAGACCACAAATCTGTTTAATATATCGTAGTGAATATGTATGTATGTAGGTTGATCAACAGATGTTGGCTCCTACTATTACTTTGTGGCTGGAATTCTATGTGCACAGATAAGTGAGTTATGAATATGACGAAAGATTTCCTCCGTGTTGTGTAAATATTCCGAAATTAGATTATAAAGATGCTATAATATAATGTAATATTACCAGGATATAATATAATACAATTTAATATACCTCATGGAAAATACCTAAAAATGCTAAAGTTATATATAATCCAGTTTTAAGTTTTCTTGCTCCCTAACAAGGTAATGTACTCATTAGTTGTAGGCAAAGCCTGTAACTGTGTGTACATTATGAAATAAATACATAAATTCTATTGTTATTTTATACTTAAAATGTAACAGGGTGGACTACTCTCATTTTTCTGACGCTATAAATTGACCCGCGATAGGGAATATGCACGTGATTTTAATCAAATATATCTGTCCTAATTACTCGAAAAACAAACGAGATATAAATATTATTTTCGAGTAATTTTGATTCTATTTTCAGTATTAGTATTATATTTTTGTATATATAAACTGTTTAGATAATAAATATTTTTTTCACGCATATTCCCCATTGGCCCGAGATGACCGAAAAAGAATCGCCAAGCGGTTGGCAACTTTCAGAAGCGGTCGTGTGTGCAAGACATTAAAAATGCCGTGTATACTGTGTGGGGATCGTGTAAAAGCAGCAGGGCCTTTCTACACTACTTCAAACTATGATTCCGTTGGTTAGGTACCTTTCGGGTACCAAGCGCAACCAAGCGTAAACGCGACAGAATTTTTGACAATCCGTTCTGGGGGGCTAGAAAGGAGTATAATATTAGAATCATAATATCATAACATTAGGAGAATCATATTACCATCACAATATTAATGACACAACAATCTGTCAAATTTTATTTTCATCTTTATCGCTAACGCATTAGGTTCAAGGTTGATTGTGAGAATTTGACAGTGACGGGTAGTGTGATTTGCTTTCTGATTCTGCTAAAGTGGCCTTCTTAGATATATCTGTTATTTATTTTATTTATTTACTAGCTTCTGCCAGCGGCTTCGCCCGCGTGATGCCTAGGGAACATATTCCCGGGATGAAAGTAGCTTATGTGCTATTCCAGACTATAATCTATCTTCGTTCTAAATTTCATTAAGGTTCGTTAAGCCGTTCTGGCGTGATTGAGTAACAAACAACCAAACTTTCACATTTATAGTATTACTCGTTTGGTGTAAAGCGAAATTATAACCATCTTCCCCTCGACACTATAATTATTAAAGGATATTGCAAACTGTCGTAAGCCGTTTTCTGAAGCTACTCGCTAGCCTCTAGGCGCCAAGCTAGCCGCCTGCCTGTGCGTTCGCGACCACAAAAAAAGTGGCCACTTTTAGCAAAAATATCGATTTTGGCAACTATTTATGTTCTAAAGTACAAAACATGACTCTCAAAACATAATAAATACCTACATTTCTTCAGTGCACTACAGAGCGGTTTTACCACAAATAATAAAAAACGATTGGCGGCGCTAGTGGACGGCACTCTTATAGCATGATTCAGTATTCACGCGCGATGGCTTATTATTAGCGTATTTCATGTATAACTTAGGTGTTTCTATACCGATTTCTATGATTCTTTTTTTATGGAATAGTTAATAATGTCAACTTTTATTTGTGTTAATTAGGGACGACTGAGAGTTTTATAAACGTAAGATTAGACAAATACAATCAGAAAGCTTCGAACTGCTAAGCTATCGGGAGTTACACGTGTTATTGTTCGTCAATCATAAAAGATAGACATATGCTGTCGTTGGATATTTTTGATATAATTTTAAGGAGAACATTTCCGTCATACATGATTTCTGTGTAGCTTTCACCATTAAGGTTGCACACGCGACGGAAGCTTAAAAAATGGAGTAACTTCTCCCGTTTCCCCAACATTTCCCTTCACTGCTCTGCTCCTATTGATTGTAGCGTGATGAAAAGTATACTATAACCTGCTCAGGAGTATGAATATTAATTGTACCAAGTTTCATTACAATCCGTCGAGTAGTTTTTGTTTCTATAACGGTTATACAGACAGACAGACAGACAGACAGACAGACCGACAGACAGACAGACAAAAATTGTACTGATTGCATTTTTGGCATCAGTATCGATCCCTAATCACCCCCTGATAGTTATTTTGGAAATATATTTCATGTACAGAATTGACCTCTCTACAGATTTATTATAAGTATAGATAGATAGAAGATAGATAGAAGATTTAACAATTTATGTACACACACACACACAAGTAGAAAACAAAAAAAAAAGGAGACAGAAAATAGGTACAAAGGTGATGCTTATTTCTAATGAAATCTCTTCCAGCATACCTGCGAAAGGAGAGCCAAATAAAAGAGATGTAGACACGTGTGTAAAAGTAAAAAAAATAAAAATAAACTTTAAATATAACATACAATACATAATATATGTATAGATTGCTTTGAAGATCTTTACAACCCTAGTAGCTTGTGGCGTTCAATATTGCCATTTGGCTTTACTGGAGATGCAAAAGCCAATAAGCATTATATTCGTATAAAAACAACTTAGATTGACGAGAAAAAAGCTGTTGTTGAAACTTGAAAACACATTGCAAATCGAAGGAAGAAAATAGAGGTTAGCCAGAGTGACTACTGACATTTTCAAAGTAGGCTCATTCTGTATGAGCCTGATGGAAAGGTGATATTACAAGAAGTATTACAGGTCTGCTATACAACTTATTGGCCGACTTATTGCCTTTGTCATTTAAATAAACAAAGGATAATAAGAAACGATTCAGTTTGACGAGAATAAAGCTTTTGCAGAAATATATATATAAATTTCAAATCGAAGAAAGGTTACAGCAAGTCTTGCAGGTCCAAGCAATATACTACAACTTATTGCCTCTTCAATGCAAATGATGCAGTGCAATCGGTTTATAACAGACTCAAGCAAATAAGAATCGGCTCTAGGATGTACGGTATTGTGGTGGTTAGGGCTAGCAGCACTCGGTTGCTAACAGTAAAAAAATTGTCTGTTAGTAAGATTTCCATAAAATAAATTGGACACGTGTTTTTTCTTGTAATGTTCTTCCTCATCCATAGGTAGATGCAAACACCTGTCTTGCCTTGAGGACCACTCAGCAAGAACAGGCATCAGATGGCCAATTCTACTAATTTTTAAACAACTTTCGCATTCGCATGTCAATCGCAAACTGTCAAAAAAGCTTTAATTTTCATACAAATTTGACAGTTTGCGATTGAAATGCGAACGTGAAAATTAGTAGAATTGGCCCTCAGATTTCTTAGCTTCTATTTAGATAGTTACTACGGGCAGTTTGGCAGTAGCTACGGGTAGATCGTAGCAACCCGTAGCCACTGTCAAAGTTCAACCAATGATAGCCGGGACCAACAGCTTATCGGCTTCTCGAGGCACGGATACCTCTCGATATGTTGAGATGGAAACACATCCACGGACAGACCTTGGCAAGCGTTGCTTAACCTTGGAGATCGACCCGAGCACTTGTTAATATTTTGCCGTGTTTATATTGCGGCCCCAGTCTAGGGTATTTTAAGTTGGTTTAGTTTCACTATACTGGCTATTGAAGCGGTAGGTACAAAAAATAGGACGTGGTCGACCGAGGATCCTATTGAAGTCGTGGCGTGCCCTTTTTCTAAGAGGTCTAATTATAACTTTGTATTGAAGGAGTTCCTATGAGGTTCACTATACACGGTTTGATATAAAGTAATACCTTCTTAAAAATATGGTATTAAAACTACATAGCTTCGCAGCGGGTTCCTCGGATCCTAGGTATTTGGGGAATCCTCTGGTCGCGAGAAACTAGAGGACCAGGCGATGTGCCGACGTTTGGATTGGCATATGTCTTTGACGATTTCCAGTGAAATGATGATGAAGTAAATTAAATAATAATTAGCATTGTTATTTTGTGTATTCTCCCCATTCTCACATATGGTGCACAACATGGTTTGGATACTTCAGCAGAGGTCTAAGCTCAAGATTTGCCAGAGAGCCATGAAGAGTAGAGTAGCATTCAGTGGGTGCGTGCATGATTTTAGTTTTGGATTGTAGAGACGGCTCTACAATCCAAAACTAAAATCATGCACGTTGCCTGTGGCATGTCAGACGAGAAATGGGCTAAAAAGAACCACCCACTGGCTCCCACTAAATGCCACAAGACATCGCGGCAGACCAAGTCGAAGATGGTGTGACGAGCTCGACATCAATTGAAAGGACTGGCCCGACTGCCCAGCAGTGAGACAAAATAGGCTATATAGCTTAGTAGGTATTGTTCTGTAAGTAGGTGCAATTTCTGTGGGTCTAGAAAGACCACTTTAGCAGATTCAGAATATAATCCATACAACAATCTGTAAAATTTCATTTTCTTCTTTATCGGCAAACGTATTAGGTTTAAGGTTCATTGTGTAAAATAGACAATGACGGGTATCGTGATGTGCTTTCTGATTCTGCTAAAGTGGTCTTTTTAGACCCACTGATAGAAAACTTATTGCGGTGACTACCTATTAAAATTTCCTTTCTTATATTCTTGTTTCAGAACAATTTCTTACAACCCTAGAGTTGCGCAGGGATAAAATAGTTCAAATAGTCAATATTTAAACTACTTTGCATTCTTTAAACCCAATACTTTATTGTACTAAGTCTTAAAAGATAAGGTTTTGTATTCCTTAGGTCGCGCATAAAAGGCAAAGTGGAGCAACATTAAAAATTTCGGGATTTTCACCGAGGCACCGAATTGCTTTTTAAAATACGATTGCTGTAGTAGCTAAAATGTGTTGTCGCAATGTGAACTAGTGATTTTAGGGTTTAGTACTAAAGTTGGGTTGGTATTGAATTTTATTGAAGTTCGGGTGAGGCAAATTGGTTTTGTGTTTCAATGCCTCGGTCCAGTATCTAGTTTATGTGACCCTTTTGTAAAAGAGTCAAATGTTTATTGGACAGGTTTTGTGCTTTGTTATTTCTATTGTGTATTGAATCAATCCTGTGAATGGTGTTGTGGTTTTTAGTATTGGTCAGTATTTTATGTTGGGACTAGCTGACCCGCGCAACTTCGTCTGCGTCACATGTTCCATTATTTCTCGGCTCCTTTTGGTCTTAGCGTGATGATATATAGCCTATAATCTTCCTCGATAAATGGGCTATCTAACACTGAAAGAATTCAAATCTGACCAGCAGTTCCTGAGATTAGCGCGTTTAACTAAACGAACAAACAAACAAACAAACTGAATAAAAAAAAAAAAAAAAAAAAAAAAGAACGCAACTGCCTATCTGTCCGCTGCAACCTAGTCACTGAGTAACCTATATGTACTGCTTGGCAAGACTGGTGTCAGATTTTCAAGCTTCTGTTATACCATAATTCCGTTATGACTGCCAAAGATCTATGCTAGGACCAACGGCTTAAGGTACTTTGCCAGGAATAGAGGAGTATATTAAGATGACCACCCATCCACAGAAGCAAGCATAACTTAACCTTGAGGTTCAATCCGTGCAGCTGAAATTATTTAGCTGCGAGCTTCTCTTTGTGAGAAGTAACTGACTGAAAATAAATATTGAAAATGTATTCGAGTTCACTACTTCATCGAATTACAGAGTATTTAGTAGTCGATAGAGTAGGTACTAATAAATACATGAGTAGGGGTTTGTGAGCGGAAGCGACAGATGTACCGGATATTAAATTTAATTGACATTAGTTAACGGAAAACGGGTTATGATGTTACTACATAATTATCTAAATAAAATGTTTAGTTACTAACAAAAAATTTGACAATACTTAACCACAGATTACTAAATAGTTACTACGTAAGCCGGAGTCAGTGTTTCTTAGAGTTTTAGAAGTACGCGTCTACCGAAATACTTATTCCAAAAACTAGGTTCACGAGTATTTAGTCGTATCAAGTTTATTGACGTTTTCATAGGTAACGTAACTTTGAAATTTCGAGCAAGTTATCGGAGTATTGGAGTATTTTTAGTTTATGGATGATTTTAACGTATACTTGATACGCGTTGGTAGGTATTCGTATCTTCTCCACTAAATGATTTTACTATAATTATGATACTTTAAATTAAATCTTATTGAAAACTTCTCTTCATATTTGATAGTCTTAAGACTGTCAGCTCTAATTTAAACATAGAAAAAAAATTGTTGGTAGGTATATAGGTACTTATGTCAATGAAAAGTTGGCATATTTTAAAGATAAAGATCGCACGCTGCTTACCAAAGTTAAAGTGATTCAATTGTTATACACTTTAGGTTTAGAAACGCAAAACAACTCACAACAACAAAAGACTCACAAACTTCGATTGCCGAACCGAACGTCTCCGGAACTAACCTAGCTTGTGGGTTGCAAGTCGCAACACTCGTAATTGTCGCGAATATAGTGCCATACGCCATACGCCTAAATACTCGATACGCGTTTATGTGATGCGCACAGAACAGATCTTTACGCGTCCAGCCAAATACCTATTCCAAAAACCTGTTCCAGTATATACGTCTCACCTCTAGTTTCCCAGCCAGGGAAATATTTTATAGAAAACTAGCTGACCCGCGCAACTTCGTCTGCGTCACATTTTCCATTACTGCTCCGCGCCTATTTGTCTTAGCGTGATGATATATAGCCTATAGCCTTCCTCGATAAATGGCCTATCTAACACTGAAATATTTTTTCAAATCGGACCAGTAGTTCCTGAGATTAGCGCGTTCAACCAAACAAACAAACAAACTCTTCTGCTTTATAATATTAGTATAGAAGTATAGATAATGACACTGACAACTCATAAACGTAGTTCATAATAATAATGCTGACCGCGTTCAGTTTCATTGATGAAATCCGCCCTAAGTCTTATTTACGAGTGGCCATTCAATTTGTTTGCATTTTGAGCTCTATTTATTTACTACTAAATTGACTCTGACTCACAAATATTGGATTTAAAGCAACTGGCGAAATGCGTAAAAAGTATCTTCTGGTGCACAAAACACGTCTACCTCCAGTCCAACATTTTTATTATTCGATTGTCTTATTTTGTCTCTTTCTTTCCAGCCAAATTTTGAACTAGAACTTTATTCCCCTCTCCCTCCCTCTCTAATTACGATAAGTCACGAACAAAAACTAATACTCCACTTTGGCGTCAAGCGTAAAATGTCAAATAAATCTAGCTAGTGTACCATATTAACCCTTGTCATGCTGACACCTTATTTCCGTGTGTTTATAGCTGGCAAAGTATCAAGTAGGGTCTAAAGGGCCTGGTTTACGATCGACGCGAGAGGACATACCTCGCCGTTTATAGGGTTAACATCTCTATTAAATTGATGGGTGCATAATGGGGCGGTTTTTGACTAAATGATGGATGTGTTTTGTGATTAAAAAGTATGTGTGGACGAATTAATTAAAAACTGTCAAACAGCAATGCTATTTCTTTTAAACTGATATTCATGGGTTCATGGTTAATTTAATAGGGAATATGCATGATTTTTTTTTAATTATCTATACAGTTTATCTTCTATCTATATCTATCTATACTTATAATAAATATGTAGAGAGGTCAATTCTGTACATGAAATATATTTCCAAAATAACTATCAGGGGGTGATTAGGGATCGATACTGATGCCAAAAATGCAATCAGTACAATTTTTGTCTGTCTGTCTGTCTGTCTGTCTGTATAACCGTTATAGAAACAAAAACTACTCGACGGATTTTAAAGAAACTTGGTACAATTATTATTCATACTCCTGAGCAGGTTATAGTATACTTTTCATCACGCTACAATCAATAGGAGCAGAGCAGTGAAGGGAAATGTTGGGAAAACGGGAGAAGTTACTCCATTTTTTAAGCTTCCGTCGCGTGTGCAACCTTAACGGTGAAAGCTACACAGAAATCATGTATGACGGAAATGTTCTTAAAATTATATAAAAAATATCCAATGACAGCATATGTCTATCTTTTATGTTTGACGAACAATAACACGTGTAACTCCCGATAGCTTAGCAGTTCGAAGCTTTCTGATTATATTTGTCTACTCTTACGTTTATAAAACTTTCAGTCGTCCCTAATTAAAGTTATATTAACTATTCCATAAAAAGAGTCATATCGGTATGGAAACACCAAAGTTATACATGAAATACGCTAATAATAAGACATGGTCGCGAACGCATTATAGGCTAGCGAGTAGCTTCGTAAAACGCCTTACGACAGTTTGCAATATCTACACTAATAATATAAAGAGGAAAACTTTGTCTGTATGTTTGTTTGTTTGATTGTAATGAATAGGCTCAAAAACTACTGGACCGATTTTAAATATTCTTTCACCATTTGAAAGCTACATTATCCACAAGTAACATAGGCTATATTTTATTTTGGAAAAAATAGGGTTCCGTAAGATATTTGGGTTTTTCGGACACAAGGTGTAAAAATCAACCAGAAAAGTTACTTATTTTACGTACGCTGCCTAAACTATAAAAGATAGAACCATAAATTGTTCTAATTAATTGTAGATCTTATAAATATCTACAAAAAAGTCCGCAACACACTATACCTATCTATGTCGAGTGAGGCACAACAACCATTTTTTTATTTAAAAATCTTGTTTTTTTTTTACTACATTTAAACGCGTTTATTTTACTCATGCTATTTATCCGTATCAAAATAAAGTATTTCATCACTAAGAACAGTTTATGTAGATAATATTTGGTCTTTGAATGATTAAAATCGGACGTTTGGTTTTGAAGTTATGGCGAAATTAAAATATAATAAATGCGAAAGTTTGTGTGTAGGTTTGTTACTCAATCACGTCAAAACGGCTGAAGGGATCGGGGTGAAATTTGTAACAGGGATAGATTATGGTCTGAAATAACACAAAGGCTGTTTTATCCCACGGGAACGCGTACGAAGTCGCGGGCAGAAGCTAGTCTAAAAATATAGGTACAAAAATATATTACTAACAGTAAAAATATAATCAAAATTGTTCGAAAAACAAACAAGATATAAGTATATTAAACAAATATATCTGTCCCTCTCGCGAAAACGCTGTTTTCTATGGCAGCTGTATAGACGTCACGGACTTTGACGTCAAATTCCATATCGGACTTCTCGTTCTAGTAGTAGTTTTTGAAGCTTTATAACTACATCGTTGATGAAGATATTTAAAAAATATTTTCTTGAGTGTTTACTGGAGCTTATAAGTATTTCATATTGTAAATAAAAAAATCGCGTGCATATTCCCTATTATAATATTTTTTCCCATTCCCTTAGGAATTTTCGGGGAAATCCTCTCTTAGTGCTCCCCTAGACTCCCCAAAGAACCTACTTTCAGCTTTTGACCTATACCTACAAAAGTTGAAATTTGGTTGTTTACCTACAACCAGTAGTTTCGGCTGTGCGTTGTCTGCCAGTCATCCAGTAACGGATAAGTTTTATATATAGGGAAATTGAAAAAAATCCCCGATATCTCTTAATCCTGGCTTCGTATAACAACCCCGAACAACATTTGTTCTACGAATTTACTAATACAATAAAATATAACAGTCTAAATGTTTTTAAATTCTGAGGCGGCTGACGAAACGCCGCCCGGCCGGCGCGGTTGCACTGCAGCGGGCGTGGGACTGGTTGCACGCGTGCGTAGTATACGCAAATTTTACGGACTTCAAATAAATGAAAACATTTATTTTTTTTGGCTATTTTGTTTTGTTATGTCAAAGTCGTAGAGCAAGTGTTATTCAAAGTCATGATAAGAAATCAGGATTAAGATGTTTTGTGTATTTTTTTTAATTTCCCTGTACCTATACCTGGTGGTAATTTAAATTAATTTAAAAGTGCATACCGCCTCTACCACTATTATAACTAACAATTTATTTATTTAATTCAGACAGAGTGACACTCTGCCAGTGTTAAACAAATAAGCTGTTCTGTCAGTTTGATGATTCGAGTTGAATCAAAACTCTTCTAATCATATCACAAGAACATATTCAGTCCTTTTAACTCCACATAGGCTTTCTTCAAAATTAAATATTATGAAAATCCGACACAGTTCCTAGAAATGTCATCATAAATAAAATAGAATAGGCTTGTAAGAACGTGAGGACGTTACCAAGTTAGGATGTCTACCGGTTCCCCAGAACCGAATCATAAACAGTTTGAGACTAAAATTTTGATATTGTATTTTCGTTGTAGTAGGCACTTGAAGATGTACAGTAGTTGAGCAAGCAGACGGTGTTTTAATTTGCGTCACATAAGGTCACGTTACCATCTGCAACCATCTTGTATGCAAGTTCCTTTACATTGTAAGCCACTCAAGTATAATGTGACGAGTCACTCGATTGTATCCGGCAATGTTATTAAACTTGCACGCGAGTAGCAAGCCTGCATGTGGAAATGCGGCATATTTTTTTTATTTATAAATTGTAGTCGAAACGACGAAGGTAAGTTGATAAACAAAGGTTGTATGATTAACGATATTGTAAATCACAGAATTATTAAAAAAAAAAAACAATTTCATAACAATTTCACGAAAAAACAGAAATTAACACAGTCACAAATATGACGATGTTATCAAAGCAAAAAAATGACAAAAGTCGATACCAATGTTCAACTTTAGCGAAATCCAAGCGAAACATAGCCAAAGATTCCCATAAATCTTCCGGTATTAACAAATCAATTAATACTCCCAAAACTTTTCTTTAATCTTTAAACTAATTTAAGATTACACTTAATGAAGTTCGGGCTTCACTAGTTTCAAAGTCATGGCTTAACTTCCTCGTAGCACTTCAACTATTTCAATCTTGGCTCGTACTTTAGTAAGGATTACATTATGTAAATAAGGATGAGATTCTCTTACATCTGAGTATGTAGTAATTAAATATATTAGTGTAGGTAATGCTCGTATCTACACACCTTGGTTGTTTTGCTTCGAAATTGGTTTAAATTTAACGTGTTTCTGGATTACCTGAGGTAAATCTGGTCAATGGGACTGAATTATCAATATCACGCCTTATTTCATGTAGCTCGGTGCTCAGACACACTCACCAAATCGCAAAAGTTCAGCCTTGGGGTATGCCAAAGAGCAATAGAGCGCCAGTATTCTAGGTTTAAAAAGAATTGATAGAGTACGAAACACCATACTGTGCTCCAAAATAGGTATCATAGACGTGGGCAAGAAACACACCGGCCGACCGCTGGGCAAAAGTCGCCACGCAATGGGTACCAGAGGATAGACAGCGGCGCCGAGGCCGGCCCAGATAGCGGTGGCGCTACGATCTGGACGTACACAGCGAAGGCCGGTTCGAGGTGGTTTAGGAAAAAAAATTCTGGAAGGATATTGGGATGTCTTTGCCCAGCAGTGAGACACAATAGGCCTTATAAAAAAAGAAGGGGAAGACAGGAGTGTAGCTACCTATGGTACACAATGCGTCAGTTTTATAATTATGTATATAGTGTGTTCCAGTCCCATATAGTTGGGGTGAGCCTTTGCACTGAACAGCACAAATCCAGAACTTAGACTGCTGCTGATACATTATTAATGGAAAACTCAATAACATTTTGTCCGACCTGGGAATCGAACCCAGAATCTCATGCTCAACTGGAAAGTTTTCGAACAATAGGCAAACGGGGTAGAACCTAAGTTGATTGTATAAAATATTAAGTTAATAAGCCTAAATAATTCATTTTGTTTTAACGAAATCCATAAATTACTTACATAATAATAGGTAATTTAGTCAACCTAAAATCAATCCTACATAATGCTTCTCTGTTTCGAATCGGATTTTTCTAAAAGGACTTTCGTATAAACTGTTTTATTTAGGGCAAGCAGAAATACGATATTTTCAAATAGGTAAAACATAGAAGCCTTTGATCCCTTCCAGAAACCCATAATGTAGCCCTAGTCATATTATATGGGACAAAGACTATAATGTTACATAGGCCTGCCTTGATGGGTGCAAATGGAACAGACTAAATCATTGATGCGTAAAAGCTAAAGTGAGGCTAAATTTTTTAGATTGTGGTATCTACCTATTTATCCGAAGCGTAGACATCTCTCAACCAACCTTGCTAAGGGTACAATGATACCTAGTTACTGAGTTGTGGAGGTCTGAGTCGCAAACCTACCACGGTGCATGCTATGCACGGCCACGCGGCGCATTTTTGCCGTGGGTTCATTTGTTTGACAACGTGGGTCTACGTTTCCACTGCAGTACGCCGTACACGCTCACGACTATATACAACTATAGCGTGGCCCACCGTGGCACAAAGTGCTGTCACGCACGTTTTTTTGCACGCATATTATTTTGACATACCTACTCGTGGGTTAATTTTAGTGTATAGTGTGTAAGCTACGAAGACGCAATATTCGAGCAAGTGTGCCAATGATGCGGAGCGTGTCCGTGGGTTGCAGTGGAAACAATCTCATACATTTTCATGCAAGGCGAAGCATTTAGCGTATTTAGCTGCTTCCAGGGAGACAAGAAGCCTACCCCGGCACAATTGTTACTTGGGGTGTGTGCAATGATATATAAAACTATAGATACGTTGTCCGCACTCTAAAATGACAACATGAAATGAAGCCAATTGGCCACATCGCGCTTAGTTACGCACCAACCTGTCGCGCGGCACTACGTTTGTTTTGATGTCAATTTGACTATTACTTATCCTGTGACGTAACTGAAGATTTATATTTATCTCCCTCTAACAACAGGCATCCCGCCGTACGGTGACAAATTTTCTTTCCCTTTCTTCATGCGTATTAGTAGCTATCTAATATTTTCGCCGTTTTTAAGCGCCGTGATGTTGGTTTATGACGTGTCTATATAACGGGTGTAAGGGACAGCCCTCCTCAAACTGATAGGGTGATTTCAGTAGGTATATCTTACTAAGTTGACCGGTACATGACATTATTTCAGGAACTTTATGGGAATCCAATAAAACTGATTTGTTTAATTACCTCACTCGCAATGTATCGCTACCTCTGTGTTATGTATGTGTGCGTGCGGCACACACCCGCCATGTTACTTTATGAATACACGTCAGTACGCTAACAGCAAGCAGTGGTTTCACTTGTCCCCATCTCGCGTATCTATCAGTGGCGACGAGTACCTACGTATTTAAAGAAAAAAAAAAAAAGAAAATGTCCGGTGCAATATTCGGGATTTTCACATCGTTTGACCATAATACCCAGTCTTGGGAAACGTACAAGGCTCGGATTTCACAGTGGTTCATCGCGAATGACATTCCGACTACAGATACGGCGGGAACAAAGCGACGAGCGATTTTACTTAGCGCGCTCAGCGATGGCACGTACAAACTGGCAGCTGACCTCGCTCTGCCAAAGCAGCTGCAGGACGTGCCATACGAAGATATCGTCGGATTGCTGGACGAACATTTCACTCCGAAGCGCTGTGGATTCAGCGAACGATTCAAGTTTTACGCGGCTACGCAGCAGACGGGAGAAACGTTTAGTCAGTGGGCAGCGCGCCTGCGCGGGTTGTCGGCGCACTGCGGCTTCACTAACGTGGGCTAAGCAAAACGCACGCAGCGAACGGCAGCGCAGCGAGCTTTCGAAAGGATAGCTGCGCCCGCGCTACGTTTTATCAGCTGATTTCATGCGCCGTTCATGAGATATTTTTAATTTTATTTTATCATTTTAGCTGTGTTATTTACATTAATGGAGTTCTGCATACAGATAATTAATGTAACTTTACATTGAATTAAAGCAAAAAAAATGAAAAATCGTAAAAAAAAATAAAAAAATCCTGAGGAAATTTCCACTGGAATATGATTCAAAATAAGGAGCTGATTGCACCCTGTTAATTTGTGGAAGGCTGTCCCTTACACCCTGTATAATACGTCATTGGGTGTGTGTGATTGGATTTTCCGATTACGAATTTCTCAGTTTTGCCCGGGTTGTGGCAATCGCCTGGCCTGCGTCTGATCTCTCCCCAGTCGGATCAGACTGCCGACTCATCGAACTTTGAGGGTAAAGGAGAGTGTACCTGTATTTTCGCACACAATAGAGCACTAAATTATCTCCTGCGTACTTGAATCCACTACAAATGGCTACCGTGTCTGTCATTCGGTACGGAAGATTTCTTAGACACACCGTTCGCTGGCTCAATTTTCAATTCTATATCTACTTAGTTGACTCAATTTTCGGGTTTTCATTATACCAGTTTTCGTCAATCCCGGTTAGTATTGCCCTAGGCATAAAAATGCCCTTTCAACTCTATTCGACCACTCTACAACGATCTATAAAGCTCAAAAGATAACCAGTCTTACCTGATGCCAATCTTTTATACCTATCTTTTTATAGCCACGTCTTGTCGGCCTAGTTTCGCGGGGCCTATGCAAATACAAGTATGTCGTAACGAATGCCTAGTATAGTTTTCAAAACACGAGTTTGGTAAATACCTGCACGATTCAACGGTTTGTACTGAGATTCTCAAAGTGTTTTGTGTAAAAATATGGCTGCTTGAAATATTTTATCAAGATTTGTAGAAACAAAGGTTGGGTTATATTTTTACGTAGTTAGGTACTACTGCTTGCATTTCTCCAACGGAGTAGGTTGTGGTGTATCGTTCACTCAGATTTTTGCCAGTTTAGTTAATTCTAGTTTCATGCAAGTAAATGCTTCCATTCGACCACCGAGGGAGCGAGTTCAAGTATCTACTACCTTGTTATTTTATAACAAATTCTTAGCAGGCTTACCTAAGTAGAACTTGTTAGGATGATTGGATACTCATATCTCAGAAACTGAAAAGTACCTAAGAAGATAGGCGTCCCATAATTTTAACCACATCAAAAGAAATAAAAAAGTCTTGTTGTCACCTGAAAAATCAAATAAGCACAGTCTTTTAAAATAAAATCCTTTGCACTTCACTTTTGTGTTTCCGAAGGCGAGCTAGTGAAAAGACCCAAGAACAGGGTTCATATTACCCTTAACCTGCCCAACCAACGTCACTTGCATTTATTAAATTTACCCCAAAATTGGTGTTATACGGCTATGGCTGCATTTAGCACCCCTTCCTGTCACGGCACGGCTTACTTAAAATATGATTAGCACAATGAACGTCTAATAAAATGTTTAATAAAGAGTTTTTATTTAAATTTACAACATCTTCCGCCTCTCGAAGTGCTAACACTCACGCACGTTCACACCACAAGTTTGTATTTGAATGAAAACATTAAATTGCTCCAGGATATAGTTGGTCTTTTAATGCTATGAGGAACATAGTGGATCGTTCCGTATCCTCCACTGAAAAGGGAGCATTCTCCGACCAATCAGGTTTTTGTCTGGGGGGCAACTGCTGCTGTTTATATAGATGTTACTATTACAGACAACTCCACACGGTTCCGGCTCCATGGGTTCATAATTATGTTGGTTCTATGGACTTATGTTCGATTTGCTAAGAGAATCATTTTACTGACAAGCAAAAACAGGAGCAGGTGAACGTTTACAGCCACATTTAGACGGTTTTTTATGCTTATAATACATTTTGGTCATCTTTTGCTAATATTCTTGCATTTTCACAAAATTACAATAAATTTCCTCATAACTTTGAAAAGCATAGTCTAATATTCCATAAAAACCTGTAAGTTTGGGTTGCGTGATGCAATCATTTCGCCCCACCGTTCCCCAATCCGGGGAGCACATTGATTTTTGTTCAGCCATACTAATCCGATTACAGCCACATTAGTTCAGTAAATTAGTTTTCCCACGTGGTTTCCGTATCAGGGGATTGGTTGCAAATAATCTGGGGTAATCGGGAGATTTATAGGATAAAGGACGACGGTAGATGAGGCCGAATGTTGAAAGAATTGGTGCTGAAATTGATAAGTAATAACTATCAAAGGTAACAGACGAGGGCATTGTTAGATGGAGCCATATGTTAAGTAAGAAGATTCAGAGGAACAGCTGCGAGTGTTCCATGAGATCACATTCCCCCTAAAATTTTCTTAAAAATATGTGGGTGTAGTGTTTAACGATTAGACAGTGTGACTTGATGTAGCTGAAAAAATATCATTAAGTATTTTATGATAATAGTATTATTAGGATTTGAAGAAGATTGGATGTTGATTTTTGGCCCTTTATTTCTTACCACTACGGTCACTAAAATAATGTAGAAAATGTTTTGAAGTTTGGAATATTGCCATCACACGTTTTGTATTCCCTACAAAATGGCTTTTTCGGTACCGACCTACATACATTTTTCAAAATTCCAATAGAACGAAAATATCTAATCGAACAGAGCTACCTAAACACAGACTTTATGTGTTCAGAAGTAGCAATTTACCTGCCACGTGAATAATAGAGTGCGTCTTGAAAACTCAGCCCCTTGTAATAGTTCCAGTCTTTTGGTTATGCATTAGTTAACTTGTTTCTGATAAGGTTGATTCTATTTATGTTGGCAAATATGTGTCTTACGTACCACATAGCTCGAAAAGATGGTCACAATCTTGAAAAACTTATTGTGACAGGCACGATAGACGGCAGACAGTCTAGAGGTCCCAGCCCCATAAGTTGGTCAGATCAGATTCAACGCTCAACATCAAGCTGCGTGATGCGATCCATGATGCAAACGACAGGCGCCGATGGAGAGTCATTGTGCAGCGGAAACTGACCACTCATCGAGGGATTTACGACCCTCAGCCAATGATATATAAAACTATAGATACGTTGTCCGCACTCTAAAATGACAACAAGAAATGAAGCCAATTGGCCACATCGTGCTTAGTTACGCACCAACCTGTCGCGCGACACTACGTTTGTTTTGATGTCAATTTGACTCTTACTTATCCTGTGACGTAACTGGAGATGTATATTTATCTCCCTCTAGCAACAGGCATCCCGCCGTACGGTGACATATTTTCTTTCCCTTTCTTCATGCGTATTAGTAGCTATCTAGTATTTTCGCCGTTTTTAAGCGCCGCGATGTTGGTTTATGCCGTGTCTATATATAATACGTCATTGCCCTCAGCAATGAGAAATACGACGCGAGGAGGATGTGTATTACGTAGGTACGGAGGAAAGCCTTTCATCAGAAACATAATATTTCCGTCGATTCAGGTGTTAATATTTTTAAGACTTGAAAATTTACCTATAGTGTGCTCCACGTAGCTTTGTAGGTAAAACTGTGATTTTGAAAAACGAATTAAGTTATTTTAGTATTATTTTCAAAGAATGTTTGTTGGAAGCACCATTTTCGAGTCCAACAATAGTTTTAACAACCTACTACTGTTAACTTGGATGAAAATAACTTTATCTTTGGGAAATTGTCAAAAGTTTTTAAATGTCTATTTTTAACCCCCCATTCCTTAATATTACAGGTTAATGTAACCAAACTAGGCTACCGAGCTATTACGAGTTGACGACGTCACCAAATCGTCACGCACACAATTTGGCCAAATCCGGCGATATTAGGCGACCCATAAACATCTTGTAAGATCAGTATCGGTGTAAAAAATAACGCGAAGCATTAACTGTGCCCATTCATTTTGTGGGATGTATAAAGAAATGATTTTGGTCTCGCAACGTCTGAATGTATGAATGAAAAATAGAAATGAAGTAAATGTTGATGAAGACTGCATTGTTACTGGCAAAATGGCGTAGTGCAAAAAGTGGTCGTTTAGTTATTGGTTTCTGCATTAAAATAATTATTTCCAAACGCAGGATATAAACATACTGCCAGGGTTGCGGAATATATTCGAAATGGTCACCACGGCCCTGGATCAAAGGGCTCTAGGAGGAAGACGGATGGGTTTTAGTCATTAGAAGTCTGACATTCCTTCCCGCTCCACTCAGAGCAGAAAGAGATGATGATTTACCATCTTTAAAAAATAAGCAATTTGTTCGAAGGGTCACCGTAGCTCAGGAACGCAAAGGGCATTACGAGGAAAACGGATGGGTTTTAGTCAGTAAAAGTCTGACAATCCCTTCTACTGCGTCCAGAGCGGAAGAAGTCATTTGATGATTTCCCCATCCTTCAAAAAAGGTATACAAACATACCTAAAACTTTTCCTTACCGTTATTTAATATTTTGTAACAAGATCTGGGGAGAGTTAAAAATTATAAGAGCTTCACTATCTCCTGAAACCTTTGCATTGGTATATCTCGTTACCATAACACAAGCATTAGGTTGCTTAGCTTGGGACTATATGGCGTTGTGTGAAATGTCCAAGGATATTATTATTATTATCTAGTTCCTGGTTATGGGTTCCCCAATTTCATTCATTTTCATTGAAATAGGTTGCAGAGGATCAATACGAGTCGACTCAACTGTCTACCTACTATAGTTCATGTTGAGCAGACCGCTGACAAACAGATCGATGTACGGATAGCGGAGGCTCAGTAACAGGATTTCTTCGGTTACCCTTTGGTTACAAAACTTAAGTTTGGTAAGACACCAAACTCGCTTACCATCAGGTGAAATAGTAGTCAAACGTAGACTTAGCAACAATAAAAAAAACAAAAGTCTGTGAGGCAAGTTGTTTAAATCACTACATAGTATAAAACAAAGTCGCTTTCTCTGTCCCTATATCCCTAAATGTATGTTTAAATCTTTAAAACTTCGCAACAGATTTTGATGCAGTTTTTTTTAATAGATAGAGTGATTGAAGAGGAAGGTTTATATGTATAACTAGCTGTGCCCCGCGGCTTCGCTCCCGTCAACTAACCCATTATTTTTTTTGCTTTTAAACCTTCCCTGTATTCGGGCGAACTAAACAAAAAAAGAGTTACCGAAATCGGCCCTGCCGTTTTCAAGTTATAGCGAGACTAACGAACAGCAACTCATTTTTATATATAAGATAACATCACAGTTTTTCTGTAGTGTATTCAGTATCAGCATTGCACCCGTGCGAAGCCGGGGCGGGTCGCTAGTTTACAATAAACCAACTCATAAAGAAAACGGCCAAGTGCGAGTCGAATTCTCACACTCGTACCATAAACTGCAAAAAAAAAACACGTTTCCTGTATGCCCCCTTTCATTTATATTTTTAGCGTCAATAGAAATTAACACTCAATAGAGTTCTGTTATTTACTTATTAGCTACTTACATGATTCGGTTTTTTTTTATTTGAGACGGTTTTGCTCTGTGTCAGAGGTGACAGAGACAAAGTCGACGATATAGTGAGCTTACTCAAAAGAAGCCTGTTCACTTTAAATCACCTCAACTGAGCAGCAAAACCGTTTATTACCATAAAAAAATAGGCTAGTTTCCTTCATCCACAAATTGCAAAACTATTTATTTATTCAGTTAGAGTTTTGAAACATAATGGACACGTATTTTTTGTTTTTGTAAATCAATGAATATTAACAAAGATAAAACGCATCAAAACTCGTGACGTCACAACCTGCTAAAAATTACGCCACGGCGTGACGTATTGAGAATTTTAAAAGCGTCGCAACTTCGTCAATTTTGGTTCCCGTACAAAAGAAAAAATACGGGTTAAATATTTTTTGATAATCTAACTGACGCATTAATTAGATTTTTTCAGGACACAAGCCTATTTAAATACAACACCGTAACTTTCAATGAAAGTGCAATGTATCAGGGTTACACTTTATCTCTCGATAAACACCCTACTGGGGCGGAAACGTTGCCCGCCGATAGGCCGGTTATTATTCACCCTGCATATTACATAATACTGCTATTTATAACCGGGGCTTTGGTCACCTAGTTTCACGGTTTCATTACGGTTTTGGTTTTACGAGTGAGGGTATGCGAGCGTGGAGAACGTAATCGATTTTCGGATGTTTGTGGTAGTTTTATAGCTTTAGAGAGTACAAGCTGCTGCCCGCGTCTCCACCTCCGTCGAATTAATATTATGTCCTAATTCAGCACATGGTCTATCTACCCGTGCACTAAAATTCATCTAAATACCTTCAGCCGTTAAGACGTAAAACACCGTCTTCGCACACGAAGGGTTTCGTACCGTAAAACGAAAAAACATATGGACGGACAGCTGGATGGACGGACGGACAGTTTAGTAATAGGGTTTCTTTTCGGGTACGGAACCCTAAAAAAGTTGTAACGGGAAAAAATAGACAGAAGATTAACTTTCGCACATACTTATATTAAAATATGGATATGGTATTATGATGTAAAAGCTATGTTAACAAACGTCCATCTCACCAATTCTCACAAATTTTCGCATTTATAATACCTAATAGTAGGATAGTAAGCACACTTAAACATTATTCCGTACAAATGAAAACTCAGTGATTTTAATGCTTTGATATTATTATCGTGTAAAAATAAATTCCCTTTTAAAAATTACCTTTTTTCTGACACTGATGCGCCGTCCACGATGAGAACTCGACCTTGACGAATCAGGCTATCGGTCAGGTCTGTACTGCATTAAATAATAACGGTGAAAACGCAAAGGGTTTAGGCCATGCATTAGTTATTAGACAGCCAATCCAGCGTTTACGTGTAGGTACCTTGTATAGTACGTTTTTTTTTACTCGCTGTCCATTGGCCATCACGCAGTTTGTTTAAATTTAATAAATCCAACATAATTTTTTTCCGTCACTAAGTGAGTGACAGACAACGCACAGCCTTCTCGTAGAAAGTTGAAATTTGGCATAGGGGTTCTTTGAAGAGTGTAGGGGAACACTTAGATATTATTTCCCGAAATGCTAACGGGAATAGGAAAAAACGATAAATGCGCGTACGAATCTTCCCGACGGAATTGCGGTCACGGTGGGGATTCTCAACGAGGGTAACTAAGCCAAATACTCATGAGACATGACACTGGACAAGTGTGTGCGCAAATATTGCTGCACCAGCTTTTGCCCGCGACTTCGTACGCGCATATCCCGGTTGTTCCCATTCCCGTCAGAATTTCGGAAAATCTTCTCTTAGTGCTTACACATTTCAAGGAACCCTACATGCCAAATTTCAGCTTATTACGGCCAGTAGTTTCGACGGTGCGTTGTCTGTGAGTTACTCAGTAATGGAAGAATTTTATATAAGGACTAGCTGACTCGTGCAACGTCGTCTGCGTAACATTTTTTAGTACTGCTCCTATTGGTCTTAGCGTGATAATATATAGCCTATAGCCTTCCTCGATAAATGAGCTATCTAACACTGAAAGAATTTTTCAAATCGGACCAGTGGTTCCTGAGATTAGCGCGTTCAACCAAACAAACAAACTCTTCTGCTTTATAATATTAGTATAGATTCCCTGTTCAATAAATCTCGTAGCCCAATGGCGGAGATCAGGTGCAAGACCAATGGTTGAAAATGTTTTCCGAGTTGCGGGGTTATTACCTCACCAATTAAAAGGTCCGAGCTGCTATGGGACAACTAAGGGAACAAATTTTCCCTAATCTAAAACAAGTCAACACACAAGTCCATAAACGACAACTTTATTCTTCTTCAAATATGAAAATGACCAACACATACAATATACAGTATTTCAGCAAGATTACAAAACAACTCACAATTCCTTGTTCGTTCCAAAATTCTGAGCCCCGTAATCAGGAACAACAGACCTTTTACACATTCTTTTTTTTTGCTAACGGAGCCAAATGACAGCGACAATACTCGCAAATCCTATACGAACAGGGATCTCAATTTGCCTTTGTACCAAATCCTCTTATTGCTTTCAAAGCGTATTTTATGTCTCGAATAGCTGAGTATGAATCTCTGAGTCTACGTAAGGGTAAGGACAGACTGGCGCGTTTGCGTTTCTTTGCTACGTAACGGACGTTACGTGAAAGAAAAGCGAATGTTCACTTTTGAGAAGCGTTCATCATAGAAAGAAAGAAGAAAGAAAGAAAATAATTTATTCTGCCAGAACCGACACACAAAAACATAAAATTAAAAGAAAATGAGTTATTAAACTAAAAACTAAATAAAACCTGTTACATTTATGCTGTCTATGGCAGGCCCGGGCATGAACCTACCACGACTCTCTGGTCACACCACAGAACCCAGAACACAGTTCAACAATTGTCTGTGGCATGACCATGACATCCGGCACTGACTGACAGTGAGAAGTGGCCAACATATAAACAAAATAAATAGAAAAAAATGGTCAATTTAGGTACAAATAACACGGATAAAATAAATAAATAAAAAAAAGAAACGTTATCATCATATCAGCCCAAGGACGTCCACTGCTGTAAATAGGTCTCCCCCAAGCGTCGCCATAACAAAAAGCGTTCGGTGGAATGTTTTGTGTTTAAAATTTAATAATGCTGTACTCGACAAAACAACTACCGTTATCATGACCGCGTTCTCCTCCACTTGACTCAATTAATTTGGAGGCGACGCAGCAAATCTTCAATACCTTTTTATGTATGGGAAATCATCAAATAAATTGTTCCGCTTTGGGCGAAGCAAAAGGGAGTGTCTGGAGTGTCAGACTCTTAAACTCAAACTCAAACATTTATTTCAATTAAACCATTTACAGGCACTTTTGAATTGTCAAGGTCGGTCGGTCCAAAAAGATGAAGCTATTTGCACGTTCCAAAGCGTAGATATCTATGGAGAAGAACGTGCAAGAAACTCCACGGACACTCTTTTAAAAATAATAAATCTTACAATTTTTGTTGACATCGTGTTGAAATTATACATACATGTGAGAACGAGAACGATGTGACGAGCATGATCAAAACGTCCGGACTAAAAAAGGAACAATTCAAAGGAATATTTAAAATAAATTAAAATAAACTAATATAAACCATGGCAGCTGAGAAATGACCAGTCCCAACCGACGGCGCCATGACATGCGCCAGGTCCATTCTTCTCAACAATTTTGAATGGAGCCAAATACTTTAATGCATACGCCACCATCAGCTAGGCTTTTGAGTGAGCATGACACTCCCAACCGCCAGGGTACTTGAGTCTATACAATGCAAACACACACATTTATAAATGTTGGTACTTACTGACTAAAACCCATCCGTGTTCCCCTTAATGCCCTTTGCGATCCAGGGCCGCGGTGACTCTTTCGAAAAAAATCCACAACAAATTTCTACAAAACTTTCATACCTACTTACATCTCGATTCACAGGTCGGACAGAAGAGGTAAATGGGCATCATTAGGAACTTCTGTCACACCTCGGAGTTTGGAAGTTGGTGGTGTGACACTCATGCCTTAGAAAGCATGGTAAACCGTTTGATCCTGCGTCAGATGTCTCCGCTCGAGTCAGATAGCCGTCTTATCGGATTATGAGAATGATGGAAGAGGGAGTCTCTGTATTTACAAATACCGCCCCGGTTGCTAGATTGGCTACAATGTCCAAAATCGGTCAAGTGACCGGTATTACTGTACCCCTGGGTGTCTAGCTAAACAATAAAAGATAGCTTAAAGACGGATGAATTTATTAATACTGAAACGAAAGCTTTAGAAGGGATGCATGTTGGCCACCAGTAGAGCTATTCTGTTACAATAATTTCGTGTCTCGACAGCGGAATGCGAGGTGAGTATCAAATTCGTCTAAACAAGACCTTTATGTCGTGTGTTATAAAGTTCACTTTGTGAGTTTTGTCACTCAGGTGAAGTTCGATATCAAAATAGTTTTTTTACAGAATAGACTACCTGGTTGTCAGAATTAGAAAGCTTTTATTTGTACTATGTGTGACTTTTTTGTGTTTCTTAACTATTATTTTACAATCATTCGTTCAGTAACTTCGTAGAGACATCCCGAGCGTCTTGCTCGACAATAAAAAAAACTCTTGGATATTTTCTTAGCTCTCTTACTTATACCCACAGGGCCTGATTAACCCTTAGGCTAATTAGGCTGCAGCCTAGGGCGTGAGGATCGGGGGGGGCGCGCTGAAATCGTGTCTTCGCATGCACTAATCTAGTCTATCATTGCATCTACCCTACATATTTCAACTAGACCGAGACAACACAAACTAAATGCGCTTGAGAGTCCCTGATTTTAACAATAAATTTAGAAATTTTAAAAGCGCGGTTGGATCAAACACTGCCTTGTTACTCGAATCGGTAGGTGGTCGAGCGAGCGAGTGGGTGAGCTGGCTGGCAACAGAGTGCTTAGTGCGAGTTTTGTTTAATCCGCCTCGCGATAACGGGCGTAATAACTTTGTTTTGTATGGGAAATTCGGAATTTAAACAGTGCAACCTAGTTCTCGCGTTTGCCGCTAAATGACTCTGTATCGTATTCTATTCTTTATCCTTTTAGGTTGCACTGTTTAAATTCCCATACAAAATAATCTTCACGTATACGCGCGTTTCTGTTCTATGAGGCGAAATAAACAAAACCCGCACTAGGCACTCGGCGCAGCTTGCCGCGCGCAATAGAACACATTGACATGGCAACGATGTGCGGGGACTCCCCGGTACTTTGCCTTTATGTACGGTTTTTTTTTTGGGATGGTAAAATCATCAAATGAGTCCTCCCGCCCTGGGTGGGGCGGAAGGGACTGTCAGACTTTTACTGGCTAAAATCCACCCGTGTTCCTTCGGATGCCCTTTACGTTCTGGGGCCACGGTATCCTGTTTAGAAAATCCCGCGACCCCAGCAGGCTGCCTTCATGTACGGTCAGCATAAAAAAAAAATGGTTTGCCACCTTAAGGTTGAATGTCATGCAGATTAAAGGACAACTTTAATTCGCTTGCAAATCGATCTGAAAACTTTTGTAGGTATTATTAAGAACCATGTTAAAATTTTCACACTACTACTCTACACACTACTTTTTAGGCCGTCCGTAATACACCTGGCGAGGGCGCGTCCTCATAATTAGCCTAGGGCGGTCAGAACTCTTGATCAGTCGCTGTATACCCACCTTTATGAAAGTAAGATCATGGGTACAAATTGATTTTGTCAGCCGTACTTATAGCCTGTTGAGTCTGTATTTATTTTGTTTCGTGATTTTTATTGAGTGTTGTACCTACGTGAGACGATTCTCCAAAGAGAGATAACTGAAATTTTGTGATTTTGTTTTTAGGGTTCCGTACCCAAAATTACTATGAGTCCGCTGTCACCAGGCAGTATCTCATGAACCATGATAGACATTTGAAATTTTCACAGACAATGTATTTCTGTTGCCGCTATGACAACAAATACTAAGAAACAGAATTTAATAAATATTTAAGGGGGCTCCCATACAACAAACGTGATTTTTCTGCCGTTTTTATAGTGCTAATCTTAGTGCGTTTTTATTTAGTTTATGCAATTTGCTTCTTTCTGTGTTTGATCCATTGCAATCATCTATCTTATATAATACTAGCTGACCCGCGCAACTTCGTTTGCGTCACATTTTCCTTTAATGCTCCGCTTCTATTTGTCTTAGCGTGATGATATATAGCTTATAACGTTCCTCGATAAATGGGCTATCTAACACTGAAAGAATTTTTCAAATCGGATCAGTAGTTTTTTTCCAATTTTCAAGAATGGAGACAGAGGCACCGTCAACAACTACAGGCCCATCTCTGTACTGAGTTCTCTGTCAAAAATATTAGAACGAATTCTCAATAACTGTCTCACCACATACCTGGAAAAACATAAGCTCATTGCAACTGATCAGTATGGTTTTAGACGGGGCGTTTCTACAGAGGATGCAGTACTTGACCTTGCAGAAACCGTCGTAAGGACGCTGGATGAGAAGCGCAAATGTTATGGAGTTTTCCTTGATTTATCCAAAGCGTTTGATTCTGTCTCCATTCCCAGGATGATTGCTAAGCTGGAATGCATGGGGATCCGTGGTATTACGCTAAAAATCTTCACAGATTATCTTTTCAATCGCACACAGTGTATCAAAATTGACTCTTTTTATAGTGAGGCGATGACGATCAGTTTTGGGGTCCCGCAGGGTAGCATATTGGGGCCTACCCTTTTCTTGATCTTTATAAATGACCTCTGCCTCTTATCTGCTCCCAACTGCAAAATATTTACCTACGCGGATGATACGGCTCTCATTACTTATGATGATAACTGGAACAATGCCCGGCTTAAAACAGAGGAGGCCCTTCGCCGAGTAATGGCTTGGTTATCGGGGAACTTAGGCACCAGTCCCCACAATATTTTCAATGTTGTACTAGTTACTTGGCAATTAAATATGTTACTGCTCCTGTTAAATATTGTGGTGAAAAATAAACGTTTTATTTATTTATTATTATTTATTATTTAGTTCCTGAGATTACCCCCTACATACAAACTTACAAACAAATGTTACCTCTTTATAATATTAGTATAGATAAAAATGAATCGCTGAATGTGTTGCTAAGCGCAAATCTCGAGAACAGTTGATAAATGATAAATGAACCTATTTCGCTCATTCTTTTTTGTTATGTTTTTGTTTTTTTTTTTTTTTTTTTTTATACAAAACGGGAAAACTCTTGGCCCATATCTCATCTGATGGAAAGTGATGATTAGGCCGAAGATGGAAGCGAGTTTCACCCGGTTTGTAAAAAAAAAGAAAGTTGCCAGTTGACGGGAGCGAAGCCGCGGAGGACCGCTAGTAACGAATAAATTGCCAGTGTATATATATATATAAATAAGTCAATTAAATCGAGAAGCAATTATCATAAAACCAATGTGAGGATATCTTGATGGGAGTGGAAATTAAACTCAGATGCTGATACGAATCTAGTTGTATTTATTTTAGGACTACCTATAACACCCTTGGGCACCCTGCACGTAGTGGCTACAGCTGCCCAACAGTCGACCAATCAGGGCGCGCCCGCGATGTTCACTCGTTCCTGCTGCCTGCCCTGATGGAAGCGCGAGGCGCCGTCACATATAAACCTCCGAACGGCCTGCGCGCGCGCTCAGTGACCAGCTTGATCCCGCGCCGGCATGTTGTCTCTCGTCGACCGATCCGCCAAACGAGTCCCCGCGCCGTCGAAGGTGGCGCGCGGCATGTGTGCCGGCCCCGGTGCTCGCCGCTGCCTGGCCGCGCGGCGCGCGCGCTCCAGTACACGGCCGCGCGCCGCCGCGGTCGGACGTGTTGATGCGATATGTATGAGGTCACTACATTACTCTCCCCCAGCGAAGCGTACAGGTGGTTTTGATACTCTGCCTGTTCTTGTTACATGAGCGTAAGTATGTGTAGCTTCTTGCTCTGGACTTAGATAATAGGCAGGCTTCAGTCTATCAATAGATATGTTCGAGCTTCTATTCTCCAGCTGAATTTCGAAGAACTTGTCGTTGCGGGCGATGACTCGATACGGTCCGTTATAAGTGGGTGTAAGTGGCTTGCGGACTGCGTCATTGCGAACGTATACGTGCGTACATGTATGTAGGTCGCCGTGAACGAATGTTGCATGATTTCTGCTTGTACTATCACGCTGTGCCTGTGCCTTCTTCAGTGCTTCGCTTAGGTGGCTCATAAAGTATGATGGATTGTGGTGCGACATTACAGCTGCGTCATAAAATTCTCCAGGCAATCTTAGCGTTTGACCGTACAACAACTCGGCCGCGCTTGCTCCAATATCTTCTTTGAAAGCTGCACGTAAGCCCAATAACACAGTGGGCAACTCGTGTGCCCAGTTGACGGTGTTGAGTTTTGCGGCGAGTGACGTCTTTAGTGAACGGTGCCAACGTTCTATCAAGCCATTTGACTGAGGATGGTATGCTGTGGTTCGTATGCGTTTGATGCCCATGCGATGCATTAATTTATTGAACAGTTCCGACTCGAATTGCCGACCTTGGTCTGTTGTTATGGTTGCCGGGCACCCGTATCTTGCAATCCAAACTTCGTACAACGCGTTGGCTACCGTCTCTGCTGTAATTTCTTCGATTGCTCGTGCTTCTGGCCACTTTGTTGCTCTGTCTATCATTGTTAGTAAATAACGACAGTTTTTCGATATTGGCAAAGGGCCGACGATGTCGATGTTTATGTGGGCTAGTCGGTCGGCATTTTGGAAGCTCGCAACCGGCGCTTTCGTGTGTCGTTGAACTTTTACACGCTGACACTGGGCACAGGTTCTTGACCACTGTGTGACGTCTTTCTTCATCGATGGCCAGAAAAATCGTGTTGTGACTAGTCGTCGTGTTGCTCTGACGCCGGGGTGACTCATGTCGTGCATTGCTTGATAAGCCTGTTTTCTAAATGGCTCGGGTAAGAACGGACGAGCAGCCCCTGTCGACATCTCACAGTTAATTAATTTTGGCGATCCGTGTAATTTTGTTCGTGTGATTGAGTATCGTTCGTTGTTGATCAACTGTTTGAGTTCTGCGTCTTTTCTCTGCGCTGCTGCTAACTCATCGTAGTCGATTGGCGACGGACATGTTATTGCTTCCACTCTTGATAACGCGTCTGCGACGATGTTATCTTTTCCAGCTATGTGCTTAATACCACTGACAAATTGACCGATGTATTCTAAGTAACGACTGCGGCGTGGCGTTTCGTTCTTACTTGTTGCCTTCAGTGCGTTAACAAGCGGCTTGTGGTCGGTGAAGACGGTGACGTCACGGCCTTCGAAGATTCGTCGAAAGTGACGCACTGCCATGTATATCGATAGCAGCTCTCTATCGTAGGTGGAGTATTTCTTTTGGGCGTCGTCGAGCTTTTTTGAGAAAAACCCGAGTGGTTTCCATCTCCCTGCGATTTGCTGCTGTAGAACTGCTCCAACGCTGGTATCGCTGGCGTCGGTCATCAAGGCGAATGGGAGGCTTGATGATGGATATGTTATTAATGTGGCGTTGCTGATGTCTTCCTTGCACTTTTCAAATGCACGCCTTGCGGCGTCACTCCATTGGATTTGTGTTTTATCGTTCTTCTTTGAGTCATGTAGATAAGCGTTGAGCTCCTTTTGATGGTTGGCGGCGTGCGGAATGTTTTCACGATAGAAATTTATCATTCCTAAGAAACGACGCAGTTGTTGAATCGTCTGTGGTAATGGATATGACGTAATGGCCTTAGTCTTTTCTTGCGTCGGCTTTATTCCTTCTGTGGATATGGTGTAGCCCAAGAAGTCGAGGGTAGTCTGGCCGAACATGCATTTTGCGACGTTAAGTGGTAACCCGTTGTTGTTGAGTCTCTTAAACACCTCTTCTAAGTCTCTTCTGTGCTCTTCTTCATTTTCCGAAGCTACTAATATGTCATCGACGAATGGGAAAACAGGTAGCCCTCGTAGCACGTTGTCGATGTGCCGCTGGAACGTTTGGCCGCTGTTTCGTAAACCAAAACACATTCTTGTGAACTCATAGAGGCCGAATGGAGTGATGACTGCTGTCTTCATTATGTCTTCTTCTCGATTTCGAACTTGGTAATATGCTTTTCGTAGGTCGATAATTGAGAAAATTTTCTTTCCTAGAAGGTTGTAGGTGAAGTCGTGCAGTCTGGGTATGGGGTACCGGTCTGGCACTGTTATGGCGTTGAGACGGCGATAATCCCCGCATGCTCGATACTTGCCGTCCTTCTTCAATACTAGGTGGAGCGGGCTCGCCCACGGACTGTTTGAAGGCCTGCAGATTCCTTGCTCCATCATTGCTTCGAATTCTTCCTTCGCTACCTTATACTTGTGTGGTGGTAGTGGTCTTGCCTTTGCATAGATGGGCGGTCCCGTTGTTTCGATCTGGTGTTCTACTTCGCTGTGACAAAGCTTAAGAGATGGCCGCGTGATATCTGGATATTTAGCAAGTAGGTCGTGGTACGGCTGTTGACTGTTCACGGTGTTAACGCTGTAGTCGGATGACAATGTTACGTAACCCTTGACTGATAAGCTCGTTCGTTTGTCGATGAGTTTTTGTCCGTGAATATCTACTGTCAGTTGATGTTTGTGCAGGAAATCAGCGCCAATTATGGGTCGTTTCACTTCAGCGACTACAAAGCTCCATCTATACGGTCGTCGCAGTCCGATGTTCAGCACTATTGATTGTTCGCCATAAGAGGGTATTGACGAACCGTTGGCGGCATACAAGTAATTACTTGGGTTTTGTCTTCTTTTTCCTGTTCCTCGTACTGGTAATACCGATACGTTGGCGCCGGTATCGATTAGGAAATGAAGTCCCGTTGATAATTCCTTGATAAATAGACGGCGATTCGTAAGCTCCTCGACTTCGGCTCCCGTCGTAGCTGAAGTCTTATTTAGTTTCCCTGCGTTGATCTCTTCCTGCTGTAATTGCACGGGCTCCGACATTTGTATGCCTCCTTTCCATACTTTTGGTGATAAAAGCATATATCCGTAGCTCTCCTGGATGACCTTGATCGTGATCGCGCTCCTCGTCTATAATTTTGCGAATGACGGTAGTTGCTTCGCGCTCGATCCACTTTTAACTCAGCGATTTCTTTAGTGAGCGATTCGATCATATTCAATATTTTTGTTTCTGACGTTGATTCCATCAAATGACGCAAGACCGCAAGTCCATCAAATGACTTGCGGTGTTTGCGCCGTGAGCACAGGAACAAATGGATGATATTTCCTTGGTTTGCTCTTCCATCTTATCCGCCATCGCTGCTAGTGCGTCCAACTTTGATTCTTCGCTGACTGATAATACGGCTCGTGTAGTTGATGGCAAGTGACTCATCCACAGTATACGTAGCGTTTGGTCGGGAATTTTGTTTCGGGCGAGGTCTCGCATCCGCCGTAGCAGTTGCGACGGACGTTGGTCGCCCAGTTCGACGTCGTTGAGCAGCTTCTGTAATTGTTTGCTCTCTGACTCCTCGTAAACGGACAGCAACCTCTTCTTGAGTTCCTCGTACCTTCCTGTGTTAGGCGGCGACATGATGATATCCCCTACTTGTTGCACGTCCACTTTCTCCAGTTGAGCGATTGCGAGGCCGAACTTGTTCTCGTCGCTTAGCTTCTGACTGGCGATCATGGTTTCGAACTGCGCGAACCAAAGCCTGGGTTGGTCACGCCAGAATAGAGGTAGACGCGACTTCAAGGAAATAGCTTCCACATCTTCTCTGTCGAGTACGAGTTTGTGGTCTTCGCTCGTCATTTTCTTCTACGTCGGGGTCACCAATGTGAGGATATCTTGATGGGAGTGGAAATTAAACTCAGATGCTGATACGAATCTAGTTGTATTTATTTTAGGACTACCTATAACACCCTTGGGCACCCTGCACGTAGTGGCTACAGCTGCCCAACAGTCGACCAATCAGGGCGCGCCCGCGATGTTCACTCGTTCCTGCTGCCTGCCCTGATGGAAGCGCGAGGCGCCGTCACATATAAACCTCCGAACGGCCTGCGCGCGCGCTCAGTGACCAGCTTGATCCCGCGCCGGCATGTTGTCTCTCGTCGACCGATCCGCCAAACGAGTCCCCGCGCCGTCGAAGGTGGCGCGCGGCATGTGTGCCGGCCCCGGTGCTCGCCGCTGCCTGGCCGCGCGGCGCGCGCGCTCCAGTACACGGCCGCGCGCCGCCGCGGTCGGACGTGTTGATGCGATATGTATGAGGTCACTACACCAACATAATTATTTGGAAAACGACACAGAAGGTAACTATGTTTTATTTAGTTAATATGAGCCCACTGGGTATCAGGACAAATAAATTGTCAAAACAACAAAGGGGTTAATTAATTTATTGATTAAATTAAATTGTTTTTAAAATAAAAACATACGTAACTATCAAAATCAATCAATAAATTTTGCGAAGCCATTGTATACTTTTTTTATGCTAAACGGGGAAACTCTTGGTCCAAATCTCACCTGATGGAAAGTGATGATTAGGCCGAAGATGGAAGCGAGTTTCACCCGGAATCCTCTTACACAGAGGAACTGGCTATCAGTGGCGAAGGGTGAATTTTCTTAAAAGGGAAGCCGGACCAAAAAATGCTTACCTTGCTCAAGTGTGATGCGTAAATTCCAGCTGTTTCCTGTATCGGGCGTTTCATCAATCATGACTATTCATGACCGATACAAACTGAGCTTTATTTATTTCAAGTTTAATTTAAAATTCGCGTAAAACGAATGCGATAGGTACTTTGTATTAAATCATTTTGTATACCTATCACTCGAAAGGCCAGAGAATGTGGGATTTTGTGTTGAGGAACATTGTTCCAAATGCGAATCGATTACAGTATCATACTTGCTTAAATATAACAACGTTTCGATATAGTTACCGCGGTTATCGGATAGGATTTTCGTGGTGGCCGCGAAAAGCTAATTCTTGTTTACCTAGTAAAATTACTGTGTCGATGAACCGTTTCATTAAACTTCTATTCCGATCTACTTTTCTATTATGAACTTCTTACGTATAATTAGCAAAAAATGTTTCTATCCTACGATTTCCGAAATCATGCAAAGATAAACAACTTCGGATATATGTTTTTCGGTCTGAACATGTTTTTTGGACGAATTTGAAAGATTATTAATATCTTTAAATCCCGTGTGGCTCCATAAGCTACTAGAATCTGAACAGCATGCAAGGGAAACAAAACATTTTATTTAATTTACAACTTTCCGTAAGCCACGGGTATTTGTCGCACAAAGAACTGTTAAAATGTTTGAAAAAACCATCGCGTCGTTTATTATTTATAATCATGTCAGGGCGAGCACGGCCTATCTGAATTACATGTTTTTTATTTTTAAAACTCAACTTTGAAAAGGTTTCCTCAGTCAACAAATAATCTGTCAGACAGCATACCTACTATGTTCAATAATGCCGCCATGCTATCGAACTTACTTTATAATAACAAAATCACTACTTAAATAACGAATTTCTAGTAAAACTATAAACTTACCTAAATACCTATTTAAATAGACGATCACCAAACAATACAACGCCAATAACCTTGTTTTCACTACGCAAAACTATCACTAGTTTACACAAATAACTCAATTTCAACAATAATACACGAGTAATGCTACAAGATTCTAAATATTATGATACGAATATAACAAAACAAATGAAACAAGTGAAATCATTAGACATGACACATAAACAAGCGCGAACCGCGAAAGAACCAGTGTTGCCGTTAGGACAATCTTGTTTGTGGCTACATCAAAGTTAAAAATGTATTAATCCTATTTACAACAAAAAATTAAAAATCAATAAATGAAAGTCTACAATGTTATTAAAAATTCTGTAATATCTTCGTCAGTGGATTCGGTTTGTTTTACTGATTTGACCGTTTTTGTGACTTTTGTTAAAACTTCAGGTGGCCTAACATACCTATTTTAAATTGGTTTCTAATCATAATAATGGAATTAAGTGTTAATGCACATAGTCTGTTTCTTAATTTATTTTTCAATCTAAAAAGCAGCCAGAAGTAGCTAGATTTATTTTGGTGGCTAAAATGGATTATTTTTTGGCAAAAACACAAAGTGGCTAAAACGGCAACACTGGAAAGAACTCTGTTGTGGATCTGTCATCCAAATATTACTATCCGAACAAATTCGATTTACAACTTCAGGATCATTCCATCTCGTTCTGGCGTACACATTTCCTATCTCTGTCCTGATCGTAACTCGACAAATTCCGGCTTGCTAACTGCCTAAATCTAGCAGTGTTATATTGTGGCCTCAAGGTCACGATCGCTACAAGAGACTATGAACTAAATGTACTGAATTCCGGTGCGAGCGGCCGGCTTACTTTAGGCATAGATTGATTCTTTGATTGTTACTTTTATAAGCAAATGTTATACCTGCAATGTAACTTCGTAAATAATTATTTGTTTAAATGATAATTGAAAACAAATTAATTTCATACTAGTATTTGCCATATTATTATTTCGAAAGGGAAGCCGATAGGAATCGAGTTGTATGGACCCTTCGCCACTGCTGGCTATCATACCTCTAACTGCCGGAACACAACAATGCTGTTAAAATTGTTGTAATGGCGACAGACTTAGACATGATGGCGGTAGCTTGCCAGGCGGACTTAGAACAAGTCCTACCACCAACCAAACCGAACAAAAAATTCGCACCCGCTGGGAATCGAACCCGGGACCTCTGGGTCTGAATCAGGTGGTTTAACCACTAGACCACGGAGGCGGTTAGTGTCACCTGTTTAGCACCACCCGGGGACCACGTGTAGGGATTCGCTGAAGGGTATTCTCCTACGGACGCGGATAACTCGGCCCCCAAACTACTACATTAGACATTACATACATACTACATTAGGAGTGGCTTCCTGTCTAAATGGCCGCAATTGAATACCAGTAATTTACATGGACTGACTCTCCGACATTGCGCGTGGAATCAGCATGCTGAAGTGGAAGTGGGACGGCCATGTCTGCAGATGGATAGACGGTCAATGGAGCAGACATGTGTTAGAGTGGAGACCGCGTATGTTCAAACGTAGTGTGGAACGCTCTGAGGCACGACAGATAGCTGATCTGAAGAAGGTGGATGGCAGTGGATGGATGCGGACTGCTCAAGATCGGGATGGTTGCCGCTCTTTGGGTGAGGTTTACGTTCAGCAGTGGACGGCAATTGGCTGATACAATGACTGACGATCCGACTTTCGCAATACAGTCACTGGGTACCACGGTACCCGTGTCAAACTTTCCCGTTCCTTGTACGTTCAAAATGCGTATGTAATTTATAACATGGGTTAGCATCAATACAAGCTATAAATTATATGAGTGACCAATCCAAATCCGTCCAAAAAGAATAAAAATCATCCAGCCATCCTCACAAACTCACTTTTTAATATTAAATTATAAAAGGGCATGAAAGGATCTAAAAACACCCTATTTCAACAATTTCAAACTATGTAAGTCAGCAAATAGCACAGAACCAAAATTTAATTGCACCTGACCTATCAAGTAGCCCAATTTAGCGGCTACAAAGTTAGACACTTAGTATGCCTAGACTTCAGACTTCAGGCAAGCAGTTTAGCGTTACTAAAGCTCAGTTAAACCTTAAGGTTATTACGATAACGAACTTGCAGTCTAGCCTTCGGCTTTAAGGCTGGAACAACACAAAGCCGCAAAGGTCGGCTATGGACTGTAGGGCCAGAGATTAATGAGCGAATAGAATTGGAACTCCAGTTTCTAATGTTTTCTAGGGATATAAAACAATGTCACTTTCTGCTTTTTCGCATACTTCTTCTTAATTACGCAAAGAATTTTGGTACAGTTTTCACAGTTAGAAAGAACAATATTATTATTGTTGCTCATTGTTGCGCACTAACTTCACTCAGTTCTCTGCCAAAACTACAGAAAACTGTCGTTTTTATAGGGATGTATTTATTCTATAGTGCGAGTTACCAGCGACGATGATGCGTTGTTAGTGAAGTCTTTGTGTAGTGCGGAAATGCGAAGGTGGTAATCGTGGACTCGTGATGGTAGTCTTGTATGATGGGAGAACTAAAATGCGATATCCCGAATAAAGTGTAAGATAAATGTTTCAAAATGTGAGGCCTTTAGGCAGTTCTATAAAAACCTTTTAACAATATAAAATAAACCCACGCACTCCGTTGATTTGCTATGTCTACGCAGCTTCGTAGCAAGCGTAGCTATGACGTCAGCGACTATGCTCGTAGCGATAGGTCCCAATGTCACGGCTACGCCACTCGTAGCGCTGCAAAAATCGTTCCTAAGTTTCAAAAGCTTTATTATACGGTGTTACTTCGGAGACAGTGTGCAATTTTCTTCCACAAGAAACAAAAAATTTTTTTTTAAGAATTGGCTTTACTCATCTTGTTGTTGAATATTGAAAATAATGTTACTTCTCCTTTAATTTTGTTTATTTTTTGTTCGAAAGGTAGCAAACAGAAAATTGTGTCTTTTTAATGATCAGGCTGCACATATTTGCGCATTGTCTCCACAGTTACCCTATGTAATTAGTAATAGTTGAGTAGTTATTTAGCTTGCAAAGTAATGACGTCATCGACTACGCTCAAACGTTACGTCCCGCCGGATACATATGTCACGGCTATGCTATATAAACTGGGATTAACCATATTTCAAAAAGTTAAGACAACACTTTTTTGGGCAGTGCTGTAAAAAAAAATGTTTAATTTCAAAATAAACCCACGCAACTACTCTTACAACAAAAAACACTCCGTCGGCGGTTTGCTATGACAACGTAGCTTCGTAGCAATGACGTCAGCGACTACGTTTGGAACGATAGGTCCCGTCAGATACAATGTCACGGCTACGCCACTCGTAGCGCTACGAAGAGTTTTGAATTTCAAAATCTTTACAAGACAGATTTGAGTTGAGCTCAAAACGAGGACAAAAAAAAAACAAAGCACTTTATCTATACGACCTTTGAAATAATTACTTATTAGATAGCTATAATGTCACGGCTACGCCAATCAGAGCGACTACAGCTTTATAGTGAAAACATTTACAGTTCACATAAAATTTTTACTCGATTTATACTAATGTTTAAGTTGAACCTTTCTGTAAAGTTAAATATTAAGAAAATAAAAACTCGTAAGTAAATAAGACACTAAGCTTACTAAAACAACATCTCCTCATTTTAAGCAATGAACTAAGACTACCGTCTCATGCACTTATTTATCGTAGATATCGTAACATCTTCCATTTTAAAAAGCGATCGAATGTTTCATGAAATGGTTCGCCACTTTAAAAAGTGACCACTACAAACCTAACCTCAACGATGGAGGACGCATAAGATGTTCTTATTTTCTTCTGCAGGGTTTTGAAGGAACCTAACATGCATGGGATGAAGGGAGCTCGATCGCTCACTCTAGCTCCCGTCATCTCAATCGAACCTATCCTGTCCGTGCTAACGTAGATGTGAGGCCTTACGTTTCCTCTATGCTAACTATACATCATCATCTGCCTAGCCTTTTCCCAACTATATTGGGGTCGGCTTCCAGTCAAACCTCTCGTAAGAGAGGTCCTCTGTGTAAGAGGATTCCGGGTGAAACTCGCTTCCATCTTCGGCCTAATCATCACTTTCCATCAGGTGAGATTTGGGAAAAGAGTTTCCCCGTTTTGCATAAAAATAAAAATAACCGGATTTTAGCTGAGTACTAGTATTTTACGCGGAGCGGCTGCCTACCAGACCTCCACAACCCATTAACTGGGTAACACGGTACTTCATGGCAAGACTGGTGTCAAATTAAGTGCCTTCTGACGATCCGTAACGATTGTCAAAGATGTACAAATGACAGCCGGGACCAACGGCTTAACGTGCTTTCCGAGGCACGGAGGAAACTCGATATGTTAAAATGGTCACCCATCCACAGACCAACCTTGGCAAGTGTTGATTAACCTTGAAGATCGACCCGTGCGGCTTGTATTATTTAGCCACGAGCTCCTCACATGCTAACTATACATAGACATTCCGAATTTCCTAGTTGAACCTGATTGTGGCAGATAGCGACTACCGGAGCGTGAAGTCCAGTGAAGTGAGTAATCTAACAAACAAACTAACTGTTTAGTCAAATACGCATTGGTTACAAGCTGCTCTTTTTACACGTAATTAAGGCTGTGCGTTCTTTTAAAAGGATTAAAGGTGGATTTGGGTGGTATATTTTATGTATGTTAAGTAGAAGAACATTCACAGAGTCTTATTTTTTTCGTGGCTGCAGAAGGGGAACCGTGTAGTCAATCGATTTAAAAAAAAAAATTGTTCTTAAATCTAGAGAAAGACAAGACGCAAAACACAGGTGTATTCTAAATTCATTCATTTCTCAATAAATCTCATAGTCCAATAGGACGGCAATCCAACACGTCCAAAGAGAATTCAGAGGCAGGTGGGACGATTTTCTTGTTTTCCAAAACAACTCCCCCTTGTTTTGGAAAGCAGTCCGGATTGCCTCTTTTTCAAAATTTCTGATGAAAAAATTTAATGACCCCTGTTGCCCTACTAGACAATCAAAGCCAGGACCCCAATATAATCGTAATAAAACAAATGAGAACTCAGCATATACACAGGGTGTTTTCTGTATCTGTTTTACAGTAAAGAAAATTTTTTTTTTACTTTTATTCATCAAAAATCGACTAATCTACATATGTAAATTCCTAAAAAACCTTTTTCAAACAATCTAATGCAGTTTATGGTGAGTTAAATTAAGTTTAATAATAGATTCGATGCCATAAGCTGCATCAGACAGATTGAAAAATGTTTTTTTTTTTAAAGTAATTCTTGAGGTCGGGTTTTTGAAAAAATTAAATAAAAGAATTGTCTTTTAACCAAGAAAACAACGTGATTTATTACAGTTCAAAGGATAACAGGAACAATTGTTTGATTGATATGAATCAGCTCGAATGGACATCAAAATGTGTGTCTAGCCCACAGTTCAAAGGACTGACCTCTCAAACGGGTATTTAACAAAATGTCAGAACGAGAAAATGAATTGAAAGCAATTGTTTAAATCGATAGACCATTTAGTTAATTGACTTGAACGGTTAACGAAAGTAATGGCAGTACATATTTCAGATAGATAAGGGTTATATAGACGTATTGTCAATGAAATTAACAATTTGTGTTCATTTCCGATGATTGCTTATGTTTTGTAAAACTAAGCAAACGTTATGAAAATCCTAGACTAGCTGACCCGCGCAACTTCGTCTGCGTCACATTTTCCATTAATGCATAGTGTTAAATAGCCTACTTGTCGAGGAAGTATATATACTAAAAGGAGCGGACTTTTAGTCGTAGCGTGATGATATATACTTCCTCGACAAGTAGGCTATCTAACACTGAAATAATTTTTCAAATTGGTCCAGCAGTTTCGGAGCCTATTCATTTCAAACAAACAAATATTTCCTCTATATAATATTAGTGTAGATGATAAAAAGGAAAGGAAACGAAGGTTGTCTTGAAAAGATCGCTTTTAGCGATAAGGCCGCCCACTGTGTCACTTTATGTTTTCTTCACCTATTTTTTCTGTAACTTATATGGGTAAAGACTATTCTATTATATTCCATGATAAATCATGAGACTCACAAGGTGTTTCAAGGTATTGGGACACTTTCATTGTTACTGGAAAATGGGACCTAAACATTAAAAATAAACTTCTACTAAAAGTTGTGGTTCTCTTTACTATGTCGCGGTCCTCAGTTATGGGCTATTAATACTATTAGATTTCTCAGTCAAATCCATCTAAAGATGAGTTGAAAAAGTTCAGATTAGAGATAAGACCGCCCATGGTTACATCCTACTATTTTATGCTGCTAGAAAGAAAGAAAAAAAAACCATGACGCATTCGAAAAAAATAATAATATCGAAATTACAATTTTATGAACGTTGGGAAAATCATTATGCGTCACATTTGCGCAAAATCTCCATCGCTCAGCATAAAGATGCTTGTCCATTACAGCGAAGCGTGAAAGCGGAGTGGAAAAGCTTTAACCAATGGAATTGCATAAAATCGCTATCACTGACATTTTCACTAACATGATTGGTTAATATCTCTTCGTTTCTCCACTCCGCTGCCTCGCTCCGCTGTAATGGACCCGTATGCCAGAACTCGTGAGACAGAGTCTCAGCGTTGGTTTTTAGCGACTATATTAGCGAGTATTGCAGTCCTCTGTCAGGTAATCAGAAGCTACCATTTTCATTTCAACTTACTGACCATCCGAAAAAATTTATTTAGGTAGGTAACTCAATTTCTTTCAAAAGAGATGTTCCAAAATGTATGAACCCTGGGCCAGGTCCTTGTACTCTAAACTTAAAAATAGGGAAATACATTTAAAACAGTTCTCAAATATCCAATTTCTGTAAAATAGCTTTGTTTGCTGGTAAAGAACAAGACATTACACTTGAAATTGCAACACACAACAGAAAACCCGTCATGGCGGTAAGCTGTCATTTTAATTGATTAATGACGTTGACATTTATTTCTGACATATTTGTTTACTGACAACGAGACGAAAGTGACTGAAGTGACAGCTGCCGTTATCTTTCTATGATCTATGGTTTAAATCGGTGCGACGCCATGTTGAAAATCGATGAAAGTCATTTACAAACATCAATCAACTACACAGTAAACACTCAAATGAATCATCGGTATATTTCCCAAAATCTACAGATTTTCCTCTTTTTTTAACCGACTTCCCGAAAAGGCGCCAATAGGTTCTCAATTCGATTGTATGTTTTTTTTGAGTAGCGTATATAGACTTGGCCTATTTTGAAACATCTCCTTTATCTTTTAAAGAAACACAAAGTTTAATAGCGCTTTTCTTGGTCAGGACCTCTCGTAGCCAGGTTTGCAGCCATCAGATAAATGAGACTGCGTTGTATAGCTGATATGATATTGACATAAATCAGCTGAACACGTGGGCACCCCGCGGTGAATCCGGTGGTTGTGGCCACAGAGCTTGCAAAGGAAATAGACATGTATCGATTGTAGGGACGTTGGCTTCCGTATGCAAATGATTACCAGTAATTTTAAATGGAGCAACTTCCTTCCTATTTCCTGGCGTGATCGAATCACGAATGGTTATATCCGCAAGAGAACCAAGGTTTCCGACGTAGCCCAAAGGATAGCCAAACTGAAGTGGCAGTCGGCAGGGCACGTTGCTCGCAGAACAGATGGTCGATGGGGCTGAAAAGTTTTGGAGTGGGACCGCGTACAAGATGACGCAGCGTTTTAAGGCCTCCCAGAAGGTTGACCGTGGACCTGGTGAGGGGCGCGGGTGGCCAATGGATGCACAGGACCGGTTTTTGTGGCGAAACTAGGGGAAGGTTTATGTCCATCATCATATCCCTAAAGACCTCCCCATCTTTGGGAGATATGATGATGATGATTTACTTTACAGCTTATCTGACCTAAACATCTTGGAACTGGGTTAACGATACCACTTGGCAAGACTGCTGTCAGATTTTCTGTGAAAAATCTAGAAATGACTGCCGGGACCAAGAACCCAAAGAAAAAACTCAATTGGCTCTTCGAGGCATGTAGGAATCCTGCTATGTTAAGATGTTCACCAATCAACCTTAGTAAGCATTGCTTAACTTTGAAAATCGATCAGTTCTTTTTTAAAGATGATAAATCATCAAATGACTTGTTCCGCTCTTGGTGGAGCGGAAGGGTGTGTCAGACTTTTACTGACTAAACCAATCCGTGTTCTACCAAGTGCCCGTTACGTTCAATTCCACAACTCTGGCAGTCACCGGCCCTAGCAGTCCCCGTCTAAAAATTCCACAACTCTGGCAGTCACCGGCCCTAGCAGTCCCCGTCTAAAAATTCCACAACTCTGGCAGTCACCGGCCCTAGCAGTCCCCGTCTAAAAATTCCACAACTCTGGCAGTCACCGGCCCTAGCAGTCCCCGTCTAAAAATTCCACAACTCTGGCAGTCACCGGCCCTAGCAGTCCCCGTCTAAAAATTCCACAACTCTGGCAGTCACCGGCCCTAGCAGTCCCCGTCTAAAAATTCCACAACTCTGGCAGTCACCGGCCCTAGCAGTCCCCGTCTAAAAATTCCACAACTCTGGCAGTCACCGGCCCTAGCAGTCCCCGTCTAAAAATTCCACAACTCTGGCAGTCACCGGCCCTAGCAGTCCCCGTCTAAAAATTCAACAACTCTGGCAGTCACCGGCCCTAGCAGTCCCCGTCTAAAAATTCCACAACTCTGGCAGTCACCGGCCCTAGCAGTCCCCGTCTAAAAATTCCACAACTCTGGCAGTCACCGGCCCTAGCAGTCCCCGTCTAAAAATTCCACAACTCTGGCAGTCACCGGCCCTAGCAGTCCCCGTCTAAAAATTCCACAACTATGGTAGTCACCGGCCCTAGCAGTCCCCGTCTAAAAATTCCACAACTCTGGCAGTCACCGGCCCTAGCAGTCCCCGTCTAAAAATTCCACAACTCTGGCAGTCACCGGCCCTAGCAGTCCCCGTCTAAAAATTCCACAACTCTGGCAGTCACCGGCCCTAGCAGTCCCCGTCTAAAAATTCCACAACTCTGGCAGTCACCGGCCCTAGCAGTCCCCGTCTAAAAATTCCACAACTCTGGCAGTCACCGGCCCTAGCAGTCCCCGTCTAAAAATTCCACAACTCTGGCAGTCACCGGCCCTAGCAGTCCCCGTCTAAAAATTCCACAACTCTGGCAGTCACCGGCCCTAGCAGTCCCCGTCTAAAAATTCCACAACTCTGGCAGTCACCGGCCCTAGCAGTCCCCGTCTAAAAATCAACCCGTGCGGATGTTATTATTTAGCCACGAGCTCCTCTCCAGAGATAGTGTAGCTTTATCAGTAGTTGCTTGTAGATATAGAGATTACCTCCTACAAATAATAAAATCGATTTTACCTTTGAATAATATTGAACATTCTAGATTTAAGCCACCACACGTGTATAAGATTATCTTGAGTGTTGTGATTCTAAGTTATCGGAATGCCTAAAGCAACAAAAAATGTGTGTGTACTATCACTTCTGCCTACCTCACTTCGGAGAATACAGACTTATTGTTATGTAAAAGCCAAAGAACTTACATGCTCCTCTATCTCTTTTAGGTCTGTGGTTGTATCCCACGATATTGACTACCCGTTTCCAAAGATACTTTTTTCCCTTAGAAAATAGACTCAACGTGTGGTGTAAGGCATAAACTGTGGCGATGTTAATAAAGTTATATAATTGTTTAAAAATAGGAAGTATGTTGTATGGTCATGTTTGAGCTTCTGGGCAGTCATAACACTGGAATTTTATAGAACTAGACCTATCTGGCACAGCTGTGAGGCACTATTTTTTTTAGTTTTAATAAGGTCTCTTTATTTTGTCCCTATATTGAGAGGATCTGCTTGTGCCAACAAAAGCCAGCCTAGTCCAAGTCTTACTCTCATACGAGCTGTTCCGTCTATAAACTGAAAAATAAAAACACGTTTCTTGTATGGGAACCCTTTTAATTTGATTTAATTTTTATTATTTGTTGACAAGCGGCAATAGAATTACGTTTCTTGAGATGCAGGTTGCTGACAGACAGATGGACGGTCGAATGGATGAAGGGATGGAACGATGGACGGACGGACGGACAATGGAGACTTAGTTATAGGATTCTGGTGGTTTCCCTTCGGCAACGGAACCCTAAAAAGATGTCTTCTTTCTATATTTTTACCGGTTTTAAAATCAACTACAACATTTAATAAAAAAATACAAACATCCGAATTGAGAACCTCCTCCTTTTTGGAAAGTCGGTTAAAAATAAGCTTTGTAATTTAGCTAAATGCACAGATAGATCGTTTTTATAAAATGAGTCGCAACACCTGTCTGCTGCTGCGTTGTTCATAACTTATTAGGCTGCTCTCTTATCTATACTATATAATATTATAAAGCAGAAGAGTTTGTTTGTTTGTTTGGTTGAACGCGCTAATCTCAGGAACTACGGGTCCGATTTGAAAAATTCTTTCAGTGTTAGATAGCCCATTTATTGAGGAAGGCTATAGGCTATATATCATCACGCTAAGACCAATAGGAGCGGAACAGTAATGAAAAATGTTACGCAGACGACGTTGCACGGGTCAGCTAGTGTATTATATTTCGACAAATTCTATTCTAATGGACTGAGATTTCAAGGGCATATGCATACATAGCTCTACATTTACATAACATTATTTTGTTTGACTGGGCAAAAAACAAATAGTGGATGATCTAAAAGTTATAATGAGATGTAAAATTCACGGTTACTCTGAACTTGTTTAGAAAGCAAATAGAAGTAACTTGTTTTGGATCCAACGATTCGTTACGTTACATTCTTCATTTGAGTATTCGTCTGACAATGGTTTGTTTACATTTCAGATTCTAGTAATGAATATTAAAATGTGACCATGAATTCTCAAATTATTTTCTAAAGCAAATGAAGATAATATAGATGAAAATGCTGGATATTTTATTTCGTTTAAGCCCCAACCAGCCCGCGAAATTCAAAATTTCTTGCATTTTTTGCAATTTGCAGGCCAGTGCTAGGTTGTATGTAAATTAAAATATAATTTGCGGCTGTAAGACGTATGTATGTAGTTACAGAATTATAATCATTAAAATCACCAAAACAACCTTCCAAGTTCTTAAAGGCCTAGGAACAAAAAAAAAACAGAAAAAGTCATTCCTAGAGCTTTATGAACTTAGAGCGTTGTATTGATGATTTTGTTAACAAAAAACGTAAAAAAAATTGAATTTCGCGGGCTGGTTGGAGCATTCACCTTAAGAGAAAAATATGAAAAACCGGCCAAGTGTGAGTCGGACTCTCACACGAAGGGTTCCGTACCATCATTCAAAATTAAAACAAGTTTATTGTATGGGATCCCCTATTTATTTACTTTTATACACATTGAAAACTTTTACTTACTACCTATTACAGTTTTGAGATACAGCCCGCTGACAGACAGACGAACGGACAGACAGACAACGGAGGTTTTGTTATAGGGTTCTCTTGGTTACCCTTTAGGTACGGAACCCTAAAAACACTGTGACGTCACCTGGTTAGATGCGTAGAGAGAGATTAGGGTGTATAGCTCGAGAAGGATATGTACTTTAGAGCTGAGCTGCTATGTAACTTTATTTTATTTGTGATGGGTTTGCTCTTGATTCTAGTCTTGGTCAGAGATGACAGAGACAAAGTCTACGATGGAGCGAGCTTACCCAGAAGGAAAAATTAACTCTAATATTGAAAAAAATAGGGTTGTAAGCGTTCGGAAACACAGACACAGGCAGAGATTACCACTCCTTTGCTGTTCACATTATTAAAGACGTTTGGAAACGCTTAGTGCGCATTGGTGGAATAGCAACAAGGTAGGGATGGTAAGTTGCAGTGCGTCTGGATATCCGATTGTAGAAGGGGGCCGGTGGGTTGAGGTCGTGGAGTTCTTGGGCACACTCACCGAAGTATAATTTGTAGAAGACAGGCAACCTTGCGGCGATAAGCCAAGCTGTGAAGCTTGGCAGTCTATGTAACTGTAATTGTATACTCTGTACTTTTAAGATGGTGGTGACTGTCCAAATAAAAACCGGCTAAGTGCGAGTCGGACTCGCGCACCGAGGGTTCCGTACAAACCTGCAAAAGTTGTGGTTTACGATTTATGACGTATTAAAAAAAAGTGCTTACTAGATCTCGTTCGAACTATTTTTTGGTGGAAGTTTGCATGGTAATGTACATCATAAATTTTTTTAGTTTTATTATTCTCTTATTTTAGAAGTTACAGGGGGGGCACACGTTTTACCACTTTGGAAGTGTCTCTCGCTCAAACTGTTCAAATAAGAAAAAAAAATTTTAGAAACCGCAATATCATTTTTGAAGACCTATCCATGGATACAAAAAAAAAAAATCATCGAACTCATACGTGTGGGACGTATGAGTTCGATGATTTTTTTTTTTGACTTTTAGTTCTATGTATTCACCCCCAAAATGTATTGTTTTTTTTATATATTTTTGTATGAAAATCTTAATGCGGTTACCAGAATACATATACTTACCAAGTTTCAACAGCATAGTTCTTATAGTTTCGGAGAAAAGTGGCTGTGACATACGGACGGACAGACAGACAGACATGACCAATCTATAAGGGTTCCGTTTTTTGCCATTTGGCTATGGAACCCTAAAAGGCACCAGTTTTGGGCAAAGCCCTTTTACTCGTCTATTATCATTATATTTGAAAAGGGTTCATTTAATTATGAGGCACTAATTATTTTGTGTATTTTTATGGTATTGTCTAGACTCAGAAATTAGTTTCTAATTATTATGTATTATTTCAGTATATCCACTAGACTTTCTTCTTCAGAAAATTAATAATTTTTTTCGGAGGCTTATGTAAAAAGCAAAAAAGTGTCATTTTATTTAATTCACACGACATATTTTGCATGTTGGTTGAATTGAGGACTTTTTATTTTATACTTTTATTGAGAATTTATATTGTTACAGAGGTGAGATTGCCAAATGAATTTGAATTTTTTATGAATAGAATTTGCCAATCATCATTAATTAAAAATAACACCATCTTCTCTCACAAATTGGACCAAACCACATCGTCTCAGCCGATTGCCTCCCAACCAATAGGTACAGTGGGGCCCCAGTTTAACGTAATTCCAAATGTGTGTGTGCTAAATAATTTACCACATACAGTACACAAGTGTAAACCAAGCGAGCTGACTGGCTTGACCTGTGCCAAATTGTATTAGGGCTGTACATCGTTAGGCTGTGGACATGTACGAGTAACACGATTGGACTATTTAGTGCATAGACAGTATTTAGGAGAGTAATGATTTACATATTGATTGATAAGCTCGTGGCTAAATATTGACAGCCATAGACACGGGTCGATCTTCAAGGTTAAGCAACGCTTGCCGAGGATGGGTGACCATCTAAACATATGGAGTTTCCTCCGTGCCTCGGAAAATATATCATCGCAGTTGAATTATCGTAGACGGAATAGGTAGGTAACAAAAGCGACAATTAGGCCCTTTTCCAGGTTTTATCCAGGTATATATCAGACATTTCATAGAGAGGATCCCGGGTTGGGGGTGCTGGAAGGCGACTTTTAGGGGCTGGTGATCACCGAGTTGGTTTCCCAAAACTCCCTTTTTTTACCCCTAAAAGTCCAGGCGTCTTACGGTTTTTCTTCGATAGCAGAAAAAAAACTATAGAGTTGAATTAACACAGCAGCCGGATTGAGTTGAATCAATGGAGTATCTTAAGCCTTATTTGTATGACACGTATGTATTAGAAAATATTTGCAATTGAATATCTTGACGTTTTGCTATCGTAATGCAAAACGTCTGCCATAATTGCATACGTGCTGCTACTTAGCGTCAAAGCGTCGGAGTTAATGGGTTTACCGAGAAGTGAAGACAGATGCACGTGATTGGCATGTGTTTGTTTTTGTTGAACAGAGGAATATGGTACTGTGGCTATTTTAGGAATGTAACACTACACAGCCAACTGTCTTTTGTCTAGTCCTGTCATAATTATATCTTAGCTTGGAAATATTCCTCAACCTTATAGATTATATGCAACTTCTCATTGTCTGTCTATAGGTGGGTTAAATCAAGAACAAAGGTTATCATATCATATCAGACAGACGTACGGCGACAAAACGTTTTAGGAACAAATTCTACATGCGTACAGCTAAGGAGTGGATTTCCCTGCCAGGATCTGTGTTTTGTGATATGTACAACCTGGGAGTGATTCAGTCAAGAGTATAAATAAATAGATTACTTCTAGGCAAGCGTGCATAATCTTTGACTACATCATCGCTTACCATCAGGTGCCTATAAATTAATCTGTACTAATTTTATAAAGAGCAAGAACAATTTATGAGTTTGTGAGGTTGTACGGCCAGGTAATATCTGGATCTACAGAACCGATATTGAAAATTCTTTTTTTTTGTCAATACTAAGCCACGTTATTTGTGAGTGTCATAAATTATAATAGACTAGTATTACTTAAAAATAATTATTATATTACTCTTCTTTCTCTGTTTACCTCCTTCTTTTTCTTATTCTTTAGCGTAAGAAGAAAGTTTCAGCTAGAGAGGGAATTGAAAGTTTTATGGTTACGTACATGCCCCTGCAGACAGACTGCAGTTTTATACATTTTTGTTTAAACAGGTAGCGTCGCCCATGCCTGAGGAACGTTTAGTTTAAATAATTTTAAACATAAAGTTTCTCAGCCATGGGCGTAATTAGATCTAAAGGTCTAACAAAATTCTAGCAGTGATTTTAAATGGCTGACCAGACTAGAAAAATCTGTAGGTACTGTGTGTTAGTTGAATGAAGTCAATGATTGTCAGTCTTTTGGGGGTATTCGATTGTTTAAACAGGTAGCGTCGCCCATGCCTGAGGAACGTTTAGTTTAAATAATTTTAAACATCAAGTTCCTCAGCCATGGGCGTACTTATATCTAAAGGTCTAACAAAATTCTAGCAGTGATTTTAAATGGCTGACCAGACTAGAAAAATCTGTGGGTACTGTGTTGAATAGAGTCAATGATTCTATCTTTTGGGGGTATTCGATGCAGCATACATTTACTCGACTTTTGGTTCAATTAATAAATCACTTTTTTACTTTCGTTCACTTTTTAATGATTATTCGAATCCATTGGAATAAACCTGATTTCACAGACTATTTAATGAATCCGAGTTGAATGCGAAAAGGTCTTTTCATTCATAAAGTTTTGTAAAAGAGAGAGAGAGAGAGCCAGAAATCTCTTTTTCTTTCTTCCGGTACGCGGTCATAACTCCAGATTATTTTTATTTGTTTTATTATTTATGTACGTACACAGAAAAATAGTAAAATTTAACATTATAAATATAAGTACAAAGGTAAAGGTATTTTTCGTTCGAAAGCTATCCGTTCTGCGAGCAGTCCACTGCCAACGAAGTTTGGTGATTCATTGCCCTACGTCAGCAACCTTGTTTCTTCAGCGGATATCTTCATTTCAGATTCGATTACGCTAGGAGTCTCTGAGCTTAGCCCTTTTTATTTCCCCGTAGGTGAATTTAAGCCTTCTGTAGAGGCCAATTGTGAATTAGGCAATCGATAAGCTGTTGGTTAGATACGCTGTTGGTTTTCATTTGAACATTCGTTACAGATAGTCAGAAGTTAGAAAATCTGACACCAGACTTGCCAAGGGGTATTGTGTATGTAGCGGCATCTATGCCGCCACAAGAAAAATCAACGAAACAAATCTGCATCGCAACAAAAAGAACCGCGACGCCATCTATCCAACTGGCGGCGAACTAAAAAATCCTAAATAGCGCAAGCATAGTTTACAGTGCGATTTGGACATATACAACCGCCCGGATATGAACTATCGGGCAGTAGCCCCCAGGCACAACAATCCGAGGATTCTCCCTTTTCTATGGGGGTTTGCGGGACTTTACTCTCTGTACCGCAAATCTCCCAAATATATGTGTGACTGTGTTGTGGAGGTCAGATTTTTATTTTTATTTTTTTTTTTATTCAAAACGGGGAAACTCTTGGCCCAAATCTCACCTGATGGAAAGTGATGATTAGGCCGAAGATGGAAGCGAGTTTCACCCGGAATCCTCTTATACAGAGGAACTGGCTATCATACCTCTAACTGCCGGAACACAACAATGCTGTTAACATTGTTGTTATGGCGACAGACTTAGACATGATGGTGGTAGCTTGCCAGGCGGACTTAGAACAAGTCCTACCACCAACCAAACCGAGCAAAAAATTTGCCTCCGCTGGGAATCGAACCCGGGACCTCTGGGTCTGAACCAGGTGGTATAACCACTAGACTACGGAGGCGGTTAGTGTCACCTGTTTAGCACCACCCGGGGACCACGTGTAGGGATTCGCTGAAGGGTATTCTCCTACGGACGCGGGTGACTCGGCCCCCAAAACATTTATTTATTTATAAAACACAAATTGTTGTCTTAATGATTAAACAAGGCACACCATTAGACCCCTGGGGTCTGTCTTAGCATGCCATGGTCTGGAATTTGATCAACGCGCTGTTAGTATAAAACTTAAGGTCACCTAAGGTCATCTAAGGTGCAATCAAGTCGACGTAGTATTGTTTCAACTTGCTCTTTACATTTCTACGGTTCATTGAGTCTCTTATAACTAAGGGTATTTGGTTTAATTAACTAGGTACAACGACAGATGCGGTGCGTCTACCATAGAAGTCATTTTTGCGTGGCACTTGAAACGATTTTGTTTTAGCTTGTCGAGTATTCACATCATACCTTACTGGAACCTTAATTTCGGTGTTATCGAAATGTTCTATGAGGAACAGATACTCAACGCGGGCCTGAACAGGTAAAAATCTGCAATGTCACACGGGCAGGCGCTCCATGTAAATACCTGGTACACGCATCAGTTACACTGGAAGCCAACCCCAATATAATTGGGAAAAAGGAAGGCAGAATAATTGATAAAGTGGTTATTGAATTTTCCAATACAACACCCATTCTACAAACATTCAGCCATATAGTGCCCGAACTGAAGTTTAGCTGACAAGTGCAAAGGTTAGATTCTCAAGGTTGGAGACAAAGCTCGCGCGACCCTCGTGTTGAATGTGAGAGTCATGACGTCATTCGATCAATCCGTGGAGTAGCCTGCTCAGAAGGCAAATTTCGCAGTATAGGACAAGTAACAAGATTCAAAAGAGTGAAGTGATGTGTTTTTTAAGTTGTACAGTAATGCGATTCTGTAAACATGTCGTAGTGAACATTTAGGCAAAGTGAACGGCAAGTGAACTGTCAAACCATAAAAACAAGGTGGCAAGACAGCTCACTTGTCGTTCACTCCATCTAAGTGATGGAGTGAACGACAAGTGAGCTGTCTTCGTGTCGTGATCACGGTGAAATGTCAACAGAATCGACCGGCTGTTCTATCAAATTTACAATAACATAAAATTTCCAAATGTCACTACATTCACATAAGCAAATAGATCCTTGTAAGTTGCAGTTATGCAGTTTTATTTTACTTTTATTTTATTTGCCTACCCGTTTGGAGGATTCTTGACAAATAGACCATCATATCACTCAAGACTTTTGATGCTGAATTGGCGAGTGAAACATTTTGAGGTTTAATTCATGTGTTGCATTATTGACGTATAATCTAAAAAAAATAAAAAAAACAAAACTGATTTACAGAGACTAACATTTATTAAATGTGCCTCGGAAAGCACGTAAAGCCGTTGGCCGACTGTCTTTTCAGGGGTATCATTTAAGCTATCGCCAATTTAATTAGTTTTGTGTTTCTTATATTATAGGGTTTGCCCACAAAATAGTAGATTTGTCACCAAAATCAAGTCACCAAATAATATAAAATCAATTCCACAATAAATCACCTAAAATCATGGAGTCGTGCGTAGGTCACAGTTCTAACCTAACCTAACCATTTTTCTTTTAATAAATCAATTTATTTGGTGACAGATCTACCATTCTGAGTACAAAGCTATTATTTAAGTAATAAAACTTTGATAATTATTCATACCTGGGAACAATTTTTGTTTATCTGAGAACGAAAATATTTCGTGGCGATAGATCTATTTATTAGGTGATACAACTTGATGACAAATATAAATTTTGGTGATAGAAAATATAGTTCCCCTTTTGAAGACCTTTGACAGTCTTTACGGTTATGAGAAGCCAGTAATTTGACATCAGTTTTGCCAACGGTTACTATACCTATTACCCTGTTAATGGGCTTTGGAGGACAAATAAGCAGTCACTTCAAGTAAAAATACTGGTAGCCGATCCCAATATATTCTGGAAAAGTCTACGCAGTTTATTATGATTCATTCCTGTCAAAAGTTGTTCTCCATTTACCAAAATAACCAACCTTGTTTCAGAAGTGAAGTGAAGCTTCTGTCCCAATTTATTTATTCCGTGATCGATCACTCACCAAAAACAAAGACAGAAGAATGTTTTTAGAGATCAAATGGAATTGTTTCTTCAATGTTAATATGTATGATTCTAGCTCTTAGGGGATTAACTTAAGTGCTATTTTTAGGTGTAGAATGAATAATCATGTTTACTCATGATCATAATATGTCTTGTTTCAGTTCATTTTTGAAGATAAATGATGTTGTTAGGCTGCTAAAAGCTGATAGTCGCTCAATGTCAGAAAAAACCAGCCAAGTGCGAGTCGGACTTTCACACGATGGGTTCCGTTCCATAAACCGAAAAAACCCATTTCTTGTATAAAGCCCCCTTTATTTATTTTTTAATTTGTATTATTTGTTGTTTTAGCGGCGGTATAAATACACAGTCTGTGAAAATTTCAACAGTATGGTTATGGTTGACAGACACACAGTCAGACGGACGGACAGCGGAGGCTTAGTTATTGTTCCGTTGGTTACATTTCGGGTACAAAACCCTAAAAATGTATATATGGCTGCAAAATGGAGGATTGAATTATTACATTATTACCAAAGGTTAGGTTTTATGACTCTATCTAGTCTTTCCCTACGAATTTTTGTGGCTGCCTTTATATTTTATATGAAGCAACTGAACAACTGTACTCATAACTAAATCTAATTTTGGTCGTTTGAAAAAAATATTACCACAAAATGTTCATAATTAAATTGCCTATCCAAAAAATATGCCTAAATAATCGTTAGTTTTCGAGAATGTTGTGTGTGTATGTTTTCAATAATTATTTATCATTTCTGTAGTTTCGTTGTGATGATGAGAAATATTAAATATTATAGTTTTTATTAAATCATATATTAGCATCAAAAATAAAAAAAAACTACCACTTTGAAGCCTACATTATTTAGAAATTTAATGTATGTTTTATAAGTTGATATTTCTTTTGGATAAAGAGTATATAGCTCCAAAAAACTGCAGAAAAAACGGCTAGCGCTGCGTTTTGCACGGGGACGCGCCTTAACGTGGTTTCCGCAGCTTGTTTTTGCATAAATATTAAAAAACAATATTATCGATTAGTATGCTCAGCAACGGAAAGTTCATGCACTTCGTCGTCTTTAATGACTTAATTTGCGTGGGAACGAAGCAACTGACTCGACTGCTGTCGGGGTTCTGGCCTTCTAGTGACTTAGATTATACATGTGATCACATGGAGCAAATATTCGCGATCCTTATTATTTATTTACTAAAACTTTGTGCATAAGTAAAGACACAGTGCAAATATGGACTTAATGCCATAGGCATTTTCTACCAGTCGACCTTAGGGTGGTGCAGAGACAGCATGGTAGGCGCAACATAAAGAAAAGTCAAACCGAGAGGAAATAAAATACAATAAATAATTAATACTTACAAATACATACAGATAAACAAAATTAACAACGTTATTAAGAAAACACTAACAACGAATTAGCGAATTACTCTCTGCATTTACAGTAAGTAGGTACCAATACGCACAGAGATTCAACAGTCTTAGCATTAATTAATTATCTTAATCCGATGTTGTTAGCTGTTTATGAAAAAGTAACATCACCATCTTCCTTTCCATGTTACTTGGTGTCGGCGCAACACGTTTTTTTCTTCCACTCTGCCCTATCAGCCGTCAATCTATCACTAACTCTCTTTTCTTTCATATCGCTCCTCACATAATCCATCCATCTTTCTTTGGCCTTCCTCACCCTCTGCATCCATCCACATTTATGTTCATTACTCTTTTAGTTGGGTGCGTTTCATTCCTCCTCTTCACATGACCATACCAAGACAAGCAATAAAAAATTAACAACAAATTTTCAAAATAATGGATAGCTATTTTCTTGCCCTTTTAGAGTGTCACATTCGAAGGATAACCAATGGAACCTATTGCTAAGCCTACACTTTTTGTATTTGTCGGTTCCATATAATCTGTGTTTTTATTCCTACTTTTATACGAGAGTGAGTTTTTTTCACTTCCAGTTTATGTGGCGACATGTTAGGGAAAAATAGCGTACGTCCGACACTTCTAATACAATAATAATTATTGTAAACTATCATTTTATAAACTCTTGCTCTAAAGTGATCATCATTATTTTATTTTATGTTTTGTCAAAACTATAGCGAGTAATAATACTCAACATCTACAGCATTAATGAATTTTAGACTTTGGATTAACTTTTTCCCCCATTCTCCTGTATAAATAACACAACTGTTTTGACTCCATTTCCATAAACATCAATGATAAACTGGCAACTCTAAAAATATTTACCTTCTCCAAGCTTCAATGAACGCAAAAGCCTAGAAATACGTTTACCGCGCTCTAATAATGTCATTGAAAACACCGCCTAGATAGATAACAAATTCAAAGTAAACGGAATCCTATTTCCATGCGCATTAAATTTAAATTCCTTCGTCAACTTCAAATAATTCCGTTCCATTATACGGAAAACAAGCGTCTATATCTTCGCGAACAAAGTTTAAAATCAGTTAAAATGATGTCTTATAGTGTGTTGTTTGAATTTGGACTTTGTGATCGTGTCGTTACAGTTTAGAATTATAATGTTGGTTTATCAGCCCTTTATTTTGCAACATGTGCCACTGCAGGGCTCTTAAAGCGTCTAATTACTGAAAATGATGGTACCTTGTGATATTTTATGTGGGTTATAGCGTTCATTTCTTATTTCGTAACTTCCTTGCAGTCAATAAGAGACAGAGACCTGTCCAGAAAGTGCAAGCATTTGTCAGTTATCGTGCAGCATAACTGCACAACCCAGGAATCCGAGAAGCTCAACTGTTTAAGCCTCAATTTATTTAGACTCCTCCATGATCTTACAATGACAAAGAAAAGGTAGTTTTTAGAATGACATCCAAAAACAAAAGAAAAACTCAAAAGCTCCTTATTCTTTACCCAAGAGCAATAAACAAGTACTTCTACCGTCAAAAGACTTGATAACTTACGGCCGAGCGAGTGAATAACTTGCCAGCGCAATAAAACTATCTTTATAGGCTGTTCCGGAGTTTATTTAACTTTTTTCATCACACCGCCTCTCAGGGCGACGAGTATCCAAATCTGCTGGTTATTACGTGATGGCTTCGCTCTGCCACCGTGTTTGAGTGAACTGAGTGTGGTAGAGTTTTATTATAGTTTCGTGATGTATGTACATGGTAGTTTTCAAATTCGGATTGTACATCAATCATTGCGTATTAAAACTTCACTGAATATTTATTAGTGTAATAAGTTCGAAGTTCTATCTCTACCTCGCAAGAAAGGGGGCAGTTTGCGAAATCTTCGCGAATAACTGATTTTCAAACTGTGAAGCATCAAATATCGTCCAAAAAAACTAATCTCAACGAAGTCTTCTCTAGATTCCAACAATGGAAAACGTTCATTAGTACTCATAACTTCACGTTTGGCCTTTGCTAGGACATCGGCGCTATTTCATAAATATTCGTATTATAACAAGGCCAATATCTTCGTTCCTTAGGCACTGAAACGGCCGAGATCTCGAAAAAAACATTTATTACCAAAAATATTATTGAGTTTTTACAATGCCCACAACTATTGTTGTATCTCGACTGCATCGTCTGCCTGTTTCCATATATGTCGTGAAGCCTGTTTCATCTATGACTAACTTACCTCAAACACTTCTCTTGTGGCTGAAAACGGCAACACGGCGAGGCCGACCAGTAGGTCAGCCACCGCTAGCGATACGATGAACAGATTGGTGACACTACGCAGCTTTGAAGAGCACAGCACTGCCGCTATCACCAGGCAGTTTCCTGAAACAAAAGAGGAATTAGAAATGATTTATGCAATTTAAGGCGTTTAAACTTGGCTGTGAGCACTACCGTGCGTGTTTTTGGATTGGGAAATTGCTGGTAACTGTATTGCCACCGGTCAGAAAATATTGTAAGTCATCTACATAAAACTGCATTAGCTGTTAGTTGTAGTTGCAGTAGCAGATCTATCCGTTACTCAAAATCTGTCTCACTTAGAGCGGTTCCGCACTGCATCTGCTCCGAATCCGAGAATTGTATGTCCGAAGTAGCCGTAGTACTGCTTCTAGGAGGCGTTACACACTAGATGCGTACTCCGTCCATCCGAATTCAGTACATTTCCAATCAGGATAAAATTCGGAACTCAAATTCGTATCGGATGCAGTACGAAAACGCCCTTATTGTGGTTACAGTACCTTTTTTAATCAATTTGATTGAAAAAAGTAAATCCCGTTGCCCAAAAAACTATAGAGAATAAAAGTTTTTTCATAAATATTATGTATTTACAATTTCATGATTCGTTTTTAGTTTCATGAATAACTAAACTAATAACTCTACTATTCAAACAATTTCTTATTTTAACGTAAATATTGAAAGAATTTTTGTATTATGTGGTTCTACTTTTATTAATAAAATTTATTATGAACACAAAAACTAGCTGTATTAGACGTTTTCTTTGAAGGTACCGCACAGATATTTCTTAGAGAAAGTTCGCTATAGGTAAGTAGTTTACAAATGAAGTGGGGTAAATATATTTTTTTCCGGGGCTGCTACGAAAATGTTGGCTATTGCAGATGATACTGCTTAGAAAAGATATTGTGACTCTTATGGTGGTTTGGGAAAAAATACCTGGAAGAATTAGAGCCTTTGAACACCAGTGGGAAAATATACGCTGAATAAAAAATAACTAGCAAATAAAAATACTAAATCCTTTATTCCAAACAGACCAGTTACAGGCACTTTTGAATAGTCAAGGTCTGTCAGTCTAATAGATGAAGCTAGTTCTGCCACGCTAGCGATAAAAGCAGCAAGTTGTTCTGCAGCAAAACACACTCACTGCCATCATAGAGTTGCTGGAACGTTTGACGTTATTTCACTACTTTTGACTATACATATTTTCCCTAAAAACTAGGTAAAACACTAGTTAGTAGTTTACACTAGTTACTAGCACTAGTTAGTGGTTACAAAATTTGAAACAGCGAAAAATTCCTGCGAGATTTTATTAAACCAGTTACATTCACTCCACAGAAAATATCTACTTCACCAGATTTTTAAAAACTAAAAACAGCTTTCGATCACTATTCGACATCCTAAAGTCTGAAATAATACAGTATTTAATTTGACCACAAACTCACTTGTCAACGCGCTGATGCGACACAGCTTTATCAAACTCACAATTATGGCACTAAAAAGAATCTTTTAATACTCAAAAGCTCGGCTCAAAAGAAGTGACGAATTAAAAACATTGTAGAGTAAAAAAAAAAACCTTTTGGAACGCCACATTAAATTCGCTAACGAGATGAAGCTGTGAAAAGGCGGGCCCGAGAATGACTTGCATTTAAGACTCTTTTGGATACTTCCAATTTACTTTAGTGTAATTACAGCCAAAAGTAAGTGCCTGGAGGAGTTGAGTCTGTGATTTATAGTTTTTGGGGTGAATTGTTAATTGTTTTGTTTTTTTTTGGCGATACGGGAATTATGTAAGTGACTGAACAGACGGAGATTTAAAGGGTGATAGATTGTTAAGGCACAAGAGGGCTAAAAAGTGTCAGACGGTTTGCTTAAGTGTCGTTTTGCTACTTTTGGATACTCCCAATTTGCTTTAGTGTAATTATTACCCAAAGTAAGTGCCAGAAGGAGTTGAGTCTGTGATTTATAGCTTTTGGGGTAAATTGTGAAAAATTGTTTTAACTTTTTAGTGATGGGAGAAGACAAAGTGTGAGTATAGAGTAAAGACTTTTTTGAAGGAGGATTAAAGTGGCCTGTGATAGATTTTTTGCTTATAGGCCGTTTAGTGGATGGCACATTTTGATACAGATTGATTCTATTAGTAAAATACGCTATTTTCAAAATTAGCATAGTGGGATGTGATATTGATCTGCTCTACCGGAATGTCACGTGGTCAATCCTTTCCCACTGTACAACTATTTCGTTGTACAGAAACAAAAGTTCGGACTTAATTGATATTTTTTCACGCGTAAGACCGACGAGACCCAGGGTGCCAATCAATTCAGTCAAAATGTCAGTGACTCACGTGGTATGGAGATTTTATGCAATACCATTGGTAAAAATTTCTCCGTTCCTCCCCTTATATGTAGTTTAAAAATCAGCATTGTTGTGTCACCCTGTGTAATATTTTCTTCATCTATATTTTCTGTAACTTATAGTGTACATAAAAAGGAGCATAATGTCTATCCGTCTATCATTGTAGTAAAAATATAGCAGGAACACACGAAACACGCGCAAAAATCACAAATCGAAAAGAGCTTAAAAACTTCTCGAAAAATAACATCGTTATAAATTCTAGCAATGTTACCAACGCTAATTTATTACCAGAAAGAAATCGAAGCACAAGTTTCTCCTCTCCAATCATTCCGCGAGTATATCGAATTGCAAAACTTCGATGAAGTTAGTTTCAGGGATCGAGTAGGTGATTTTAATCGATTTCCCGAAAGAAAATTGTATTTTTGTCGACATATCGTTAGAAAAGTTTGAGTGAGTTGGCAGTTTTCGATGATATCAATTACCGAAGCGGATTGGATGGGGCAATCTTGTTAGGACGAGTATAAAACTTGTAATGTCATTTTGAAACTCCGAATTTGATATTATGCTGAATTGTAGATTGTAAGAAAATAGATGTTGTTGTTGCTAGCTTAATTTGAATTATAGTTTAGTTATAGTTCTACACTAATATTATGATAAGAATTTGTTTGTTTTAATTCAATAGGCTTCGAAACTTCTAGAACCGACTTGAACATTCTTTCACCCTTAGAATCATACATTATCCCTGATGAACATAGACTACAATATATTAAAATAAAAAATTAGAGGTCCCTAAGAAAATAGCATAAATGTATCCCAAAGTAGTTAAATTTTGACTATAAAATTCATTATTTGGCGTGCGCTGATAAAACTATTGATAATATATAAAAATAATGTTCTAAATAATTGAAGTACATCGTTCTGATATGACGGCAAGCTGCTGATGCTTGCCGTCCACAGGCAGGCACTGTAACGTAACCGGAGATTTGAGTGCATCGCGAGTGGCAGGCTACACGTGTTTAAACGTCTACGAAGTCTGCATACTTAGGTACTAGTAATACTGTCAACTACGACTTTATAGATTATTTTAATTTTACCTTTAAAAAAGTCTAGATTATGGTTAAGTCGCAAAGACCGCTTTTTTTGGGCGGAATGGAATAGTTGTAATTTTGGTATTATAATATTAATCTTAATCTATTTAAATAACAATTTCAATTATCCAATTCTGACCTTTACTCTATAAAGAGGGAAGAATAGGAGATGAAGTTCGTGAAGTACCTACTGAACCCGCGAGAACAAAGTCGCGGGCGAACTGCAAGTTTAAATAATATAGCTACTAATCATAATGCTTTAAGGACGACTTTTCAGTCTCCATCTCACGTGATTTTAGTGCTGGTCCCGAGTACAATAACCCCTTTTAAGGCGTTGTAATTTTGTTACACGTTGTAAAGAAAACAAATGTACCAGGAAACTTCTAAAGCAGACTTCTTATTATCTTAACCCGTCACAGTCTATATGTGCCAAAAAACAGAACTCCCGAAAAAGACGAGGGTTACTCGGTATAAAAGATATAAATATGTATGTTTGATCATCGAAAGGTAAACACGCACTGAGAGTCTTCCACTACACTAAGTAAGTAGTTTTTCTTATTTTTTCCTTTAGTTTTTCATATGATTTATGTAGTGCCCGTTTGTTAGGAAGTTATTTCTTTTTCAAAAAAATGTAACTCGTAAATAAGAAAGTTTGAGGCAACCGTACCGTTTTTACTTATCTAATATTTGACTGGATTTTTTCAGTAAATTTCTTTAATCCAACAGTTAAAAGAATATGGAGCTACGGGTTCCGTTGCTCAAAAAGCCTTTTGATCTTCTTTTTAGGGTCTATCCGAGTTTCCAAAAAAAAACCAATCACTTGCTTTCAATTTCCAACAAATTGAAAAGCCCACACAAAAACGAAAGACAAGTGAATAAGACACAAAGGTAAATAATAATTAACTAAAACGTTCATACCACTAATTACTTAACTGACAGCGAGACTACACTATTGAAATAACAACATAATGTTGCTGCGACTTCAAAAGATCTACAACCTTTGATCTGCCAAAGTTTGGATAGCTCGAGTCAATCTATCGTCATTTTCCTTATTCTCATCTATTAAAGTTTGGCCACAGCTCATACGCTTAAGCGACAAGCGTTGTTCGACAGCGGTAGCGGGAAAGCAAATAAAAGAAGTTTTTTGGAGCGTGTCAGGAGTAACCTAGACAAAACATGAGAACCGATGTTTTGGCGCGTAAGGCCTTGCCCAAGTGATCGCTCTAGTGCCTAAGTCGGGTGCATGCGAACTTGCCAGTATTAACAACTGCTTTTTATTAAGGATGGAAAATCATCAAATGGCTCCTCTCGCTCTGGGCGAAGCAGGAGGGAGTGTAAGACTCTTATTCACTAAAAACCATCCGTGTTCCTCCAAATGTCCTTTGCGTTCCAGGGCCGCGGTGACTCTTTAGAACAAGTACCGCATCCTCGATAGACACTTGCGCAAGCGGGCCCCGTCATCTATGCTAAAAGCCTTTTGAGGCGCGCGTGGAATGTGAATGGAAAGAGCGCGACGCATGCGCCAAGTTACTTCGGAGTCATGTACAATCCTGTTCACATTCGACCTCTCCCCGCCACCCACAGCCGCGCGCCCTTGTGCACCCGTTTTTATGTGTTTAAAATAAAGCACAAAATTATCACTTTCACTCTTTTTTATTTTCACGTTTCGCAATAATTTTCTTTTTAAAAGCAAAGCCAACAATAGAGTGTCCTCGTCAGAAACCATTTTGTTAATGATATTTCCGAAACGACAACGCAATTGTGTGACGTCTGCGCCGCGTTAGAGCAGCGTTCAATTGACTCCAGAGGAAACGCCGCAACAACGCGACGCCTGCGCCGTGTTGTCGCGGCGTCTGCGCTACGCAAACGTTTATCGAATGCCTACGCTGGAGAAACGATAGTGTGAAGGCGCTCGAAACGAGCACTAACGGAAAAAAAACGTCCACCGCCCCGCTTGACGCCACGCTGCTCGCGTCGCTCGACGCCCCGCGTCTCCATGAACTTAGCGTTAAGTAAGGTAATTATTAAGAAAATTTAACAACGCATGAGTATGCCCATTATTATCTTTGTAAGGTTTTTTGTGTGACGTTAAGTACGGTAAAACCTGTTGATTAATGATGCTTCATGCTCGTAAAGCTTCCTTAGCTGACATAATAGAATACTGCGGAATCCCAAAGAAACGATGGATGGACTGTGTGATGATACCATGGCTAAAAGGAGAGGGGGGGGAATTGAGATGGCAACTGGGAGACAAGTATGAAAAAAGGATCCGCCTTTGTACATTTGTGTTGCATGAAGTTTTAATAAATTGATGATGACGATGAATAAATAAATAAATAAATAAATAAATAAATATCCTTGGACATTTCACACAACGCCATATAGTCCCAAGCTAAGCAACCTAATGCTTGTGTTATGGTAACGAGATGGCTGATAAACTACTTATATACATTTTTTTTTTTTGTTTTTTTTTGTAAATACATACATATTATAGATAGAAAAACACCCAGACTCGGAACAAATACTTGTAGGTCGTACAAATATTTGTTCCGTGCGGGAATCGAACCCGCGACACGCTGCGCAGCAGTCAATCGCTCAACCACTGCGCCAACCGTGTCGCCGAATGGACAGCATTTACGTAGGTGAGAACAAGGCTTTCATTTTATTTTAAATAATCTTGTAGAAGCACACTGAACTTTGTTAGGTTTACACTACGCAAGGAGCTTGCTTCATTATTCGTAGATATTTTTATTATTAAAGCCCATTTATTTGCAAAAACTATTTTAACTTATTAAATATGACTATTTATGTATCTAATTATATTATATTAAACTATTTTCTGTTATTGGAATCCCAATCTGGGTATAGGCCTCTAGTGTGCTTAGTTGTACGAAAATCCATTCATTCGTTTATGACATGATTGATTAACAAACATACAGAGTTACATTTGTAATTTGCTAGCACTTCGCCCGCGACTTTGTCCCCACTGCAATTTATTTAAGAATCTCTTAAGTTTATGAAAATAAATTACAGCCTATGTAACTACCTGATAATTTAGCTTTCTATTGGTAAAAAAAAACGCAAATCTGTCCAGAAGTTTCGGCGCCTATTCGGTACAAACAAACAAATAAAAATTTCTTCTTTTTAATATTAGTATAGATTATTAGCGTTATCGTATTCTAAACAGTTAAATCATATGGTTCAGTAGGCAAGAGATTTATTTGGTTTTGAAATACTGACTTTTGCTGTATGCTGACGACCCCAATTTTTTTTAGGAAAATTGTAACGATCGACAATTGTTATGTCTTACAAGATGATCTCAAATTATCCCAACAGGTTATCTGTCTTTTGTTAAATAAATAAGCTTAAATATGAACTTCTTTTAAGAATGAAAATTTAAGTTTTAATTGTTTTCCTTGCAATGAACTACTTCTTAGGGAGACTCAGATCAATGACCTGGGCTTTTATTGGACTGTAAACTATACCTTAATCTACACATTGATAAGATTATTGTAAAGGCATTTAATGTATCATTTTGTAATGAGATCATCACTAGATTTAAAGCGACCAGCCACTTTTCCGTATCTATTTAATTATATAATCCGACCATAAATTGAGTATATATTTATATGATCTGGGACCCTTACTGTGATAAATACAATCTCGCCATGGAAAAAGTTCAGCGCAAGTTTTTAGATCAATGCAGTTTAGATGCCATAGGAAACGTAGCTCATACATCGAGTCCTTGGATGGGTTTAAACTTCTCACGTTAAAATCTAGGCGCCCCCTGCCAACCATGTAACCATGATGCATCTGGATCTGTTGCACGATAGAATTGATTGCTCCGATATTGTAAATAATTTGTTTTATTTTGTGCTCAGAACAATTAATTATAAGGCGAGGAGAGCGTGTCTATCCGTTCTTTGATACGACACCTTGTCGTACACACGAGGGTGAACGGGAATCTCTCCGAGAAATTTTCAAACTATAATGACATTAACGTTTTGTTATCGTAGACATTTTCACGTTAGACCGTCACAAATTTAAGATTTTGTTAGTGGATAGTCTGCGTTTGTGTAACTACCAATGTTTGTGTTGCTTTTTATGTTTGTTTTGTATAGAGCAGGAATCATTAGGCATTAGTTCAGTAACTTACAATAATTAGCTTCTTGTCTCTCCCTGTCATTATTTTATTAATATTCTTGTCTCCTTATTTATGGTTTTGTAATTTAAAATATTGTATCTACACTGTATCTGTAAGCTTAGTAATCTGTGGAAATTTCGTGGATTGCACGTTAGCCTAATTGTAATTTGTTCTAATATTTATTGTAACATACATTGTACAATTGTTTGTTATGTCAAAATAAATTAACAGATAGACAGCAGGCCTTATGCAAATCGCCACCGTCTGCAGAAACACAAATAGCTGCTTCCCTCGATATCCATACATCGGATTGAACCCAAAATAACCCTGAATCGATCACCCTTATCACTTGAAACCTACCAAACTAAACGTTCAAAGTGACCCAACTCCAAGCAATCTGTTGTTTTCTTTTCATGAAGTAATTCTAACAGATGGTGGTGACAAGAAAACGGAAAATATTGGAAAAGTTCTAAATAAATAACGAAGGTCTGAAAGGCCTTCTCGTTACTATCACAAAGGTTTTATTGAGCATTTGTTTTTTATACTGGCCAGTTCGAAGAAGAGAGTTTTAAATTATGAATGACGTTTGCTCTTAGTGGCTAGTTCATTTACGTGTTTGCATCGATACCAACTGTCAAAGAGGTTTTGATTGAATTGTGGTTTACTTACCAAAGCTCGAATAGTTTAGTCTTATGATATTTTAATGCAGTAAAATTGCTTGTTGCTTGGAATACGATGAATAGGATTTTATTATACGTACAGTAGGCAGTGTATATTGCTCGCAGAACAGATGGTTGATGGGGCCGAAAAGTTCTGGAGTGGCGATCGTGTACAACACGCAACGTTAGAAGGCCTCCCATAAGGTAGACCGATGACCTGTAGGCTAATTCACGTAACTAAATAAGTGTTGTTACTGTGCAGTTGAAGTTACGTTTCGATCAAAACAAAGGTTTTCCTATTCTCTACAATCTCTACCGCTGTCAGACACGCTCGCGTCAAGTTCGAGTCACGCGAGCGGAATGAAGAATGCGTGCTTCGGAACGCAACATGATCGGTATTCTACTATTTATTTGACGTCACAAAATGGCAGCTAATAAGTTTCAGTTTAATGTTGTAATAACGTCATATTCATTGAAATGTAATCGATTCTATTCGATTATTTAGTGAGTTTGGCTGTCGTGCAGTTGAAGTGCAGTTCACGCGCAGCTTACACGCAGTTCAAAGATTACAAGAATACCGTTTATCACTCAAATTTGAACTTAATTGCAACTAAACTAAAACTTAATCGGCGCGTCATAAAATTACGTGAATTAGCCCTCTGGTGAAGGTTACGGGTAGCAGATGGATGTGAGACGCTCAGGGCCGGTTTTTGTGCCGACACTTAGGAAGGCTTATTATTATTATTATTATTCCTTTATTTCAGGCAACAGTAGCCCATACAAAATAAAATACACCTTTACAACAAAATATAAAAATAAACTAATACATATAAAATATGAAATACTAAGAAATACAGCTAAATATATACTAAGAATATAGCATATACTAAGAAAACAGCAGTGGACGTCTTTCGGCTGATATGATGGACGATGATGATTATACTAATGAGTGCAGTCCTAGTATTATAAATGCAAAAGTGAGTTTGTTTGTGACTAACCTTCAACACCTTAACGACTGCGGATGTAACTTGGCACACGGGTAAATCAAGACCTGAGGGCTACTAATTATGGATCGACCGGAGGAGACGGTGGAGCACACTATGCAGGTGTGCCCCGCTTGGGCGGAGCACCGCCGTGTCCTCGAAGTGGCGATCGGCGGCGACCTCTCCCGTCCGGCCCTGGTCCAAGCCATGGTCCGGAGCGAGACGGAATGGGACGCCGTCACTTCCTTCTGCGAAGCAGTCATGCTAGCGAAGGAGGTTGATGATTGTTGAATGATTCATTTAAAAAGTACCTACCCATTAAAAGATTCACTAGTTTCACAACTTATAGTTCGAGGTAAAGCAATGAGTTAGAAATAACGTCAGTTTCAATTTTGCACTATGTATTTTGTGGTGGTTCTTTTTAGTTCCATTTTTCAAAACACTCTTAGTTGCTGCTTTTTAAAGTTTGATTCAAACAGCTGAGTGCCAATTCTACTAATTTTCACATTCGCATCGCATTCGCAGATCAATCGCAAACTTTCAAAAATGTATGAAAATAAGGCCTTTATGACTGTGTGCGACTGACATGCGAATGCGAAAGTTGTTTAAAAATTAGTAGAATTGGCCCTCTGAAATAGGAAATAGGATATTTTTCATCTCGAGAGAATGTTCCACTCTAGACTATTTTTTTATCTCGATTTCTGTGAGTTAGGCCACAAAAAACGCTCACTATTAATTAAAACATTTTAATTATTTGTCAAGTTATTTTACATACATCAATACGTTGATATTTGGAACTACGCCAATTGCCTACCACATTATATTCGTTACTGTCACGATTATCGATTTGGAATAGTATTCTCACTTGACCACAGCCCGCAGTTTGCAATAGCAGTATATTAAATGTGGTAGACAGAACGTGAGTTTTGATTTATTTTAAATTATAACTAGGGTCTTGCCTTCGGTCCCTTGATTCAACAAAGTCATGAAATTTTGCGGGATCCGAAGTTCCAGAGAATACTTCATACACATAAACATAAAATTTTACTTTTTATTTGAATATATTTTTATTAATTTACAATAAATTAACAAATAAACTAAACTAGAATAAAACTAATATATGGCATTAAAAAATTCGTCCTCAACGCTGTCAGCTGGTAATGTACTCAAGAGACTAGCGGCATTGCCACGTTGAATGGCAATACTTAATCTCTGAACAAAGTAAAAGCCAGCTCTTGGGTCACGGGAAGTGTCAACCAGCCGTTTCGAAATTTCAAATTAATTTCAATTTCTTTTTAATAATATTAGTCTATACTTGTGCCCCATACCTGGGCAAATAATATTGGATTAGATTAACACATTCGTAAACGATTGAATTATGTATAATGCATCATTTTTTTTTAACAGTGGTCCATAATATTTCATGTTGTGCAACGGCGATCGTAACTACGTTGAGCTTTTTTTTTAATTTCATGCAAAAACCTAAAATCGCGGTATTTAATCTTTTATGCTGCAGTTTTCTACCAATAAACCTTTGACTGATACAAAGAGCTTTCGATGGGGTAATTGAATTAATAATGAATTAATGTGGAAAGCAAGAAAGTGACAAAAACCCTACATGCCGATCTCCCGGGTCAGTGAAATGCTAGAATAGAGAGTTATCTAAAGGGTAACTTTTTATTTCAACCCCGAAAATTCGAAAAAAGTCGCAGCACATCTTTGCAAATTTCAGAACTAGTCCGATTGTAAAAGTCGTACACAAGTCCCAGCTTAAATAGTGCTAAAAAACTAATTAAATAGTGTTGACGTATGGTCATTAAAACAACTATCATATTAACCGTTTTTGAAGAATGTACTGTTTTTTTTTCCTTTTTGTAAACAGGAGTCAAAGGTTTAAGCTGAAAACCAGCGCTTAGCAACCCACTAGGGCACCTAAGCATAATGCTGACGCTTGAACCTTTTGCTTCCGGTATTATAGTTTTGTGTATGTACTAATACTACTAGCTGTAATACTGGAGACAATAAACAACAACAACAACAACAACACACAAACAACAACAACAACAATAAACAAACAAAAAATTTTTTTTGGTTTGCGTCGTAAGTATTTGTAAAAAAATTAACAAACTCCTTAATTTTAATTCCTACATATTATAAAACAAAGTCCAGCGCCGTGTTTGTGTGTCTGTTCACTATAAACTCAAAAACTACTGCACCGATTTTCGTAATGTTTTCACCAATGCAGAGAGTGGTTTTTGAAGAAGATTTTAGAACATAATTAGTCAAGTGGACGTAGTTGCAGACATCAGCTAGTTATTCTATAAAAAATTCAAAATAACACAAAAAGCTGTTGCTGATGAAAATCATTCAAAACACTACTGATATATCCACCAATTTAAGATACTAAATAAACATTAATAGCTTCCTCATAAATTGCGGGCTGTACCTCAATTTGGTAGTTATAAAACAAACAAATCTATTACTGTTCGTATTGGCACAGCGAATCAGCATTTCTACATTTCAATTCGAATACATTTTACCTATAAACCATCGTTTATTGTTCGCTAGTCACGCAAAACTATTCGGCTAATACTTTTATAAGAATAGTGGCTTTTCCCGGCCATTGTTTGTGCGGGTATAAATCTTAAAAGCTTTGCCTTCTATTTCCACGAAAAATGTTTTTTGTTGCCTTATAAAGAGTAGGTATTAACGAAACATGGATATTTTTCTTATTTTGTGATGAGCATGCTCTTGGAGTAGCATGTGGCTAAAATTAAAAGTCACATGGTTTGAAGTTCGAGGTTAAGCAGCGATTACTGAGGTCGGTCTGTGGATGGACCACCATCATCCATGACCAATTTATAGATAGAATAGCTTTCGCCCGCGACTTTGTACGCGCAAATCCTGTTATTTCCCCGTTTCCGTTGGAATTTCGGGAAATCCTCTCTTAGTTCTCCCCTACACCCTCCAAAGAAGGACCTACACAAATGCTGAATTTCAGCCTTCTACGCCCAGTAGTTTCAGTTGTGCGTTGTCAGGCAGTAACTCAGTCACTCAGTAACGCAAGAATTGTATATATTAGGGTAAACAATCGATAAAGTATTTCATAAATCGGGCATAATTCAAGGATCTACAGCCCTCGCCAAACTTTGTGACCGCCCTGAAGTTAGTTTTTCCGATGCGCAAGCCTCGCGCGGTGCTGTTTTTGTATGAGATTTATTACTGCGCCCCCGTTGTAGTTAACTTCAGAGCGGTCACAAAGTTTGGCGAGGGCTGTACGTATAACTGAAGAGCAACTTGACGGACTGGTTCAGACCATTTACTGTGAAATTGGCAGCCTTTGTGGACGTGCGCATTGCATGGATTTTAGTTTTTATTGTTATTGGTGCGCACAGATAATATGTATATAATATTTTAGAATTGTGCGCCACTATTAGTCGGCCACATTTCACCGTCTGCGCAACAGTCTGTGCCATCTCCTCAACTTCTTATTTAGTATATTTCACCCATATATTATATCTATACTAATATTATAAAGAGGTAACATTTGTTTGTAAGTTTGTATGTAGGGGGTAATCTCAGGAACTATGGGTCCGATTTGAAAAATTATTTCAGTGTTAGATAGCCCATTTATCGAGGAAGGTTATAGGCTATATATCATCACGCTAAGACAAATAGGAGCGGAGCATTAATGGAAAATGTGACGCAAACGAAGTTGCGCGGGTCAGCTAGTATAATATAATAATAATAATAATAACCCTACCGCAGTATCTCTACGTTGACGTCGTGGTGGGGCTTGCGCGTCCCGATAGACCTTAGGTCATACCTAGGGTGAGGGGCCAGACAAAGAGAGATACAATCCGTAAGGCAGTTTTGTGGCGAACTGTTGGGCAGTAGCGACCCCACGAACCTTATCTCCCGGCAGAAGTCTTGTTCCTCATCTCCGGCTTGCCTTTATTGGCTGGCCAGAGTGAAAACTGACGAGGAACAGAGCTCCCACCTCTTTCTTGCCTTAATTGGCCGGTCTGAGTGGAGATTCGCTAGAGCACACGTGCTCAGGAGAGGGATGTATAATCCAGTAAGGTGCTGGTAGGGATCTTGACCGCACTTCCGGAATTGTCCTGATAGCCGTGGTATACCTCTCCACTCCTCTAGCACCTCAGGCTATGTTGCCTCCTTGGTGCTACGTCACTTTGTGCTAGCGACCCTTTTCGGGGGCCCATTCATTGAGTGTGCAAGTCACCCCCTGCCATTTAAAAGCCGTGTATATTGTAAGTGGTCAGGCAGGGCCAATAGTTCTTCTATAATAAACGATTATCAGTCCACTAAAACACCCAAACCCATAGCGTTTCATTTTGTTTCCATAATTATTCTGCAATAGTACTGCTCCAACCGGGGATTGTCCTTGGGAATACTTTCAGTGCATACAGGGATAATCATTGGTTGGTGCCCCATTACATATGAAATGTGTAACGGGGCCTCTGCGAGCTGGTTTTTGCCCCTCGTACGCCTACCAAAGGACCGGATCTCCAGGGACCCGAGAAAGTAAAAATAAATAAATAATAATAATATCCTTGGACATTTCACACAACGCCATATAGTCCCAAGCTAAGCAACCTAATGCTTGTGTTATGGTAACGATATGGCTGATAAACTACTTATATACATTTTTTTTTTTGTAAATACATACATATTATAGATAGAAAAACACCCAGACTCAGAACAAATACATGTAGGTCGTACAAATATTTGTTCCGTGCGGGAATCGAACCCGCGACATGCTGCGCAGCAGTCAATCGCTCAACCACAGCGCCAACCGTGTCGTCAAATAAATAATTTATACTAATATTATATAGAGGTAACATTTTTTTGTAAGTTTGTATGTAGGGGGTAATCTCAGGAACTACGGGTCCGATTTGAAAAATTCTTTCAGTATTAGATAGCCTATGTATCGAGGAAGGATATAGGCTACAAACCATCACGCTAAGACTATAAGGAGCCGAGCATTAATGGAAAATGTGACGCAGACGAAGTTGCGTGGGTCAGCTAGTATAATAAATACCTACATATTTTTTTTCATTTATTTATTTCAGTCTTCATATTTTTAAAGCTGCTCCGATCGACATCAAACTTTTCATTTTTTTTAAAACCTTGCCCCACACTAGGAATTTCTCTTGTATCGTGGGTGCGTTTACAAACATACAAAGTCACATACACATACAGCCAGAGCCGGAACTATCTGTAGGCCATTCAAATATTTGTACCGTGCGGGAATCGAACTCATGACACGCGACGCAGCAGTCGATCGCTCAACCACTGCGCCAACCGCGCCGTCAACGTCGACTGTTGCTGAAAACCACCGCTCTGTCTCGCACACGAGTCCCAGGGTTATGCTAAGAGTTGGCCGTTTTGCGTGAATATGACGCATTTCTTCCCAATTTTTCATAAAATCGTAATTAAATAAAACGCAAATAAATGGGCGGGCCGGTCCGGGCCAATCCATGGCCCGGAGCGCGACGGAATGGGACGCCGTCACCTCCTGCCAGCAGTCAAGCTAGCGAAGGAGGTGGCGGAAAGCGAGAGGGGGAAAACCTCTCGTCCCGGCTGCCGCGGGAGACGCTCCGGGCGTCGGAGGCCACCTGGTGGCCCCCGGCCACCGTAGGCGCGGGCCTGTGGACGGTGAGCTATGGGCTAGGTCGCCATTCGTACGTCTTATGACGACAGGCCGTATCGACGGCGCGTTCGTGTTCCACGCGCGCCTCAAAGACTGTAAGCAATAAGTAGGGGCCGGAAGGGCCGACGCCTTCCGGAGTTACGGGACTATTCGAAAGAGTTACCGCGGCTCCGGAACACAAAAGGCAAAGAAAGAACATGAATGGGTTTTAGTTACTAAAAGTCTGACATTCCCTTCCGCTCCGCCCACAGCGGGAGAAGTCATTTGATGTTTTCCCATCCTGAAAAAAGGTAGGTCTATAACTCGACTTTTAAAAAGACACATTCTAGATCGGCATATAAGATAGTAGCATGCATTCCCATGTCCGAGCTCCATAAACATTAAATTTAGGTACGATAAATGTTTACTTAATGTCGAAGCGTCCAGTTAATTCACCGTAAAATGTTCCTATTCTGATTAAACATGACAACAGTCTTTTGTGCCCATTATTCATTGCGAACCCTGTTTTCTTTGAAGAAGTCTTTATCCAAGGAATTGAAGTATAATATACGGGTAGATGGCGGCTATTGTGAAGTCTGGAGTACCTATGAGGTTTTTACAATGGGAGTGAAATATAGAAGTCTAGGTCTTTAAGAAAATTGAACGAGAAAAATGGTGTTTTATGATCCAAGAACAATATGGGTCACTGGACTTGAAGGAGTTCCGCCTGATAAACAAAAAGACTTAGTAAAACTTACTTTAAAAAAAAAACCTTTACTGCTATGAATGCTAATTCACATTTAATTAAGGAGTGCTTAATTTGCAGAAGTTCAGACTGATATATGCTGTTTTTTTTATTATTGTCGTCATTGAGTAATACAGTAAGTTTATTATGTTAAGCCAACTTTTTTTTTGACGACACAAATTGATTCGTCTATATACCGAAGCAAATTCTATAGAGAGCGGTATGCACGAAAAATTAAAAATGACGATTTCCGTGTATGGTGAACGCGTATGGCCTTTTCGGAGGGCCCTGCCTTACTTATCTATTATTTATTTATTTAACACTTTCAGCACAAAAAAGTACAGAGGCGGACTTAATGCCATAGGCATTCTCTACCAGTCAACCTTTGGGTGATGCAGAGAATAGTGGTAGGTGCAATACGGAGCATTAAAAGCGAGCTATTATTGTGTACCAAAACTGATTGATGACAGTTACGATGTTTGGATACTGATTTTTTAAATATTAGTGTTTACAAGTCGTTTCGTGTTCACTTAAACAACATATTCTAAACATTTACCTATAAAATAATAGTTCAGATAATAACTAAAAACAATTTTAAAACAAACACGCTTCTCTTTTGATGTCGGCTGTACAAGGTGGCGGAAACCTCTTTGCAACAGGATAGCCGGTTTCCTTTGATCATCTTCTTCTTTAAAAGGAAACCTCGTACAAACATTTCGAGGACCCTTATCGTGCCGCCCATTGACAATTTTGGAACGGATTTGTAACAAATAGCGCCATGTGATTGTATGTAGAACAAAGCAGGTAGCGATATCAAGGTTAGGTAAACTTGACAAATATTGAAATTGGTCGGATTTGGTTGGTAGCACGGCATTTTACTCGACCGCGGCAAATATAAATGTACGCACAGACGACCTGATAATTAGAAAAGTATTTACGTGAAAATGAATACAACAACTTTAACTATGCAACCATGACTAAAATGGCGCAACAAAAATCGATTGCTCCAAATATGATTATCGGTTACACGTTGTATTTAAGAGTGTGTATTCCGTCCACTAGCGCCGCCAATCGTTTTTTATTAATTGTGTTATTTAAGACACGTAGATAAAAAACCGCTCTGTAGTGCACTAAAGAAATGTATCTATTATTTTTTGACAGCTATTTTTAATACATAACTCATGGCTAAATAGCTAAAACGGCAATTATTGCTAAAAGTGGCCACTTTTAGCAAAAATATCGACTTTGGCAACTATTTATGTTCTAAAGTACAAAACATAACTCTCAAAACATAATAAATACATTTCTTCAGTGCACTACAGAGCGGTTTTTTATCTACGTGTCATAAATTTACCACAAATAATAAAAAACGATTGGCGGCGCTAGTGGACGGAATACACGCACTTAATAGCAGTACTCCGCAAACATCTTTCTTTTAGATTGATTTGTTTCATTTAATCCAAATGCTGTCTTGTAGCAACAAGAACTACCATAGAAATAAGATGCTGAAACACAGGTCCCAAACCTAGTTCAGACGCAGATGCTTATATAACACGGTGTGCGTTAAATAAAATAGTTGCAAGTTTTATTTATTAAGGTAATAATCATAAGTAGCTTATAGACAAATTGTGTATACATGTATTTTATGGTGCTAATGAATTTATTATAATTAATTTATTAAGATTTTTGTAAAGGAGAGATTTATAAAGTTCCTGTCAAAAACAATTAGAAAATCTCTTTTGTAATTTTTTTGCTAAAACTAATAAAACAAAATTAAAAGAAATTCTAGCTAAGTACCAGAACTTTTTGAACGTCAACGTTTATATTGTAAAGACAGTCCCTTAAAACTTTGCCCGTCTTAATACTTATTTATTTATTTAGGCACACCAACGACTTATTTACAAATAAATATTAATTTAAAAGACATTTGCCAGGGTTTTTTTCTCTGTAAATAAGTCACTACAGGCATGCACATCATTCTCTAAGTAGGTCTAATTAAACTATTATAATGATTAACTAACGTGAACAAAAAGTTAAATAAAATAGAATTTACAAAAAGATGTCCTGACTTAAAATAAATTAAAATTAAGATACCAATATGATTGCTAAAAATAAATAAAATAGGTACAATTAATAAATAAACTGAATTATATACATTTTCAACATTATAAAATTATGAATCAAAATTATGAATTAAAATTATGAAATAAAATTATGGATTAAAATTATGAATTAAATTATTAACAATATATTTCATTTAAATTTCAACACTTTTAAACAAAATTTGATTGCATATTACATAACAGCTGTACAAAATGGATGCAGGCGACTGATCACAGGTCAATTTTAATTATTTTATTTTTAAATTTCAGCAAACTATCAAAGAGATGCTGCTATCGATAGCGCAGGCCCTATTGTAGTGAGTAAACATTCTGTTTAGGGGAGCCCAAGTTTGTACGACAAGCGTTAGTAGCAAACTAACGCTTGTCGTACTTCCTATTATGGAGTCATTTGTGGCATTATCATATATTAACTTTTGCCCGCGACTTCGTACGCGCTTACCCCGTTTTTTCCCGTTCCCGTAAGAATGTTGGGAAATCTGCCCCTACGGAGTGTAGAGAAGCTACATGTCAAATTACAGCTTTCTACGACCAGTAGTTTCGGCTGTGCGTTGACTGTCAGTCACTCAGTAACGGAAGAATTTTATATATTAGTTTTGGGGGCCGAGTCACCCGCGTCCGTAGGAGAAGACCCTTCAGCGAATCCCTACACGTGGTCCCCGGGTGGTGCTAAACAGGTGACACTAACCGCCTCCGTGGTCTAGTGGTTAAACCACCTGATTCAGACCCAGAGGTCCCGGGTTCGATTCCCAGCGGGGGCAAATTTTTTGCTCGGTTTGGTTGGTGGTAGGACTTATTCTAAGTCCGCCTGGCAAGCTACCACCATCATGTCTAAGTCTGTCGCCATAACAACAATGTTAACAGCATTGTTGTGTTCCGGCAGTTAGAGGTATGATAGCCATTTCCTCTGTGTAAGAGGATTCCGGGTGAAACTCGCTTCCATCTTCGGCCTAATCATCACTTTCCATCAGGTGTGATTTGGGCCAAGCATTCCCCGTTTTGCATAAAAAAAAAAAAATATGTCTGTAGGATTAGATTCCCATTCCCTTAAAAAAATCACAGATAGATAACGATACTATTGCTGTACCCATGGCTTGTTATTCAGCTACGAGAGTTTTCGTCCGAAAAACCAACCCATTCAATCCGAATAGTGCCAGTACACCGATGAATGATAAGTGTTATCGGTACACACTCACAATGGGTTCGTACGACCGCTATCGAACGCTCGATTGATTCCTCAGGTTTATATATAGACAGCTTTTGTACACAACTACTTGTAAGGGTATATCATTATTTTTGTATATCGGTGTATTGAACGGTTAAATGTGATATGGTTGGCGATAGTTTTATATTTTATGTTGTTTGTTCAGTAGGATATCGGTGATGAGCAGTTTTATCAATGTTTCCATTCATTATAACGTTCTGTAAATACCTTATTGCGACTTTAAGAGACTGGATAAAGTGACAATCTATCAGCGATAATGATTGTCAAGAATTCCGAGAGATACAAATTAATTACTTGCGCTACCGAAATGACAGTTGGGTTAACCTTTACTTTTTTGTGAGGAAATAACTTAAAATGACAGTGTTACATTGTGATTGATTGGCATTTCAGTATTTTAGCAATAAGTATCGCAGTCATTTTGTCAACTCCCCAAATAATATATTTTTTTAAAAGAGATGAAGTGGTTTTAATTAAATCTGATACACAGACGCAAGATTCTAATGTTGAGTGACTTTCACTTTCAATAGAACACTTAAAATTATTCTAACCGTCTCTGAAATCTATATAATCTAAATGAGATTTTAGACCGAGTTTTCTTGCTTATGCGATTCTGCTAAAATGACAATAGGGCAAAGTTATTTTTCTCTCCCTAAAGGCTTCGTTACTACGTAAAAGTACAAAAAAAACTATATTTAGAAATTTCGTATCAACAGTTTACTAAAAAAACCATTCTACAATGGGCACCCTCGAGAAAACCCTTATCCACAGGTTAGTTACCATTCCACACACGCTACACAAAATCCTGGCACACAACTATTAGTGTAACATTTTTAACAATGTAAACACTGGCTCTGTTTACTTGGCGATTGAAACGTGGAGTCCCCGATGTAATCGACTAATGGAGTCTCCTCGTCCGAGCGGGCTCACCTTCCATACTGAATAGGGGACAGAAGGTTAATTTTTTGATTACATGTGAGTGTTATACAAGTTTTCAAAACCTAGAGTAAAAGAAAAGATTTAATATAATGCAGTTGCAAGCGTTTTAAAATCTATTAGATGCACTAATTGCGGATGATGTTACTCGCCAGACACGCCATAGTGAATTTTCGCCATGATTACAAACGAAGTTTTACGTGAAAAGGACAGAGTATGACTTATCTACTTTACCACCGATTTTTTTATGTGTTCTCGTGATAAGGATTCATTCATAAAAATGTATTGTAGAAACCCTAATATCTACTATAAGGTATACCTGAAGGAGCACAGGAAGTTGATGATAATAGGGAATATGCACTCGATTTTTTTATTTACAAAATGAATTACTTATAAGCTCCAGTAAACACTAAAGAAAATATTTTTTTAATATCTTCATCAGCGATAAAGTTATAACGCTTCAAAGATTACTATTAAAACGAGAAGTCCGACATAGAATTTGACGTCACAGTCCGTGACGTCTATACATCTGCCATAGAAAACAGCGTTTTCGCGAGAGGGATAGATATATTTGTTTAAAATAATTATATCTCGTTTGTTTTTCGAGCAATTTTGATTCTATTTCCACTGTTAGTAATATATTTTTGAATATTTTTAGATAAACTGTTTAGGTAATAAATATGTTTTTTATGCATATTCCCTATTCGAAATAACGTAGTTATATTCCAGATGGGAGAGCGGCAATACGGAGGGCACAGAGTTTACAGAACGGTTGACTGATGGGGCCACAGACTTCAGTTGTGGCGAATGCAAACTCAAAAAAACTGGCCAAGTGAGAGTCGGACTCTCACAGGAACAGCCGGTCGATTCTGTTGACTTCTCACTGTGATCACTTAGGTGAAGTGAACGACAAGTGAGCTGCCATGACATCTAGTTTGTATGGTTTGACAGCTCACTTGTCGTTCATTTCGCCTAAGACATGTTGACTTCGACATGTTTACAGAATCGCACTGCTGTCATGTCATATTATATGTATACCTGTCAGCTCACTTCATATTCACTTCACCAAAGTTTTCACTTCGACATGTTTACAGAATCGCTCTGCAGTTCCATAGCATAAACCGAAGAAAATACGTTTGTATGGGAGCCTCCATCAACTTTAATTTCGAAAATTCGTTGCAGGATCTAAGACCGTTGGAATTGTTTCTCCGGGACTAATCGGGCTTCATTGGCTTAGCGTTCTTCCGCCACTGTTGATTCTGGCTTGCAGAAGTTGCAACGGTTGGGAATGTGTGGCGAGCTTGTCTACCTATTACGGTTCTTGAGATACAGCTCGCTGACAGACACACAGAAGTCGGATAGCGGAGGCTTAGTATTAGGGTTCCGTGGGTTACTCTTTAGATATCTCTTTAGGTATCCTAAAAAATACGGAGGACTGATATTACACTTTCTATAAAAACATAAAATTAATATCTCTTTCTATCTTAACTCAAAAAAAAATGTTCATTGAGCTTATCGTTCGCCTTCTGACTTTTCCTTCACAATATCTCAGGTATAAATGAATGCCGGCTACATAAAGAGCCTAGTATGCTTTCATTCTGAAGCGTGGCGAATGTTAAGAGTTCAGATATGTTTCATGTTGAAAATATTTGAAGTCAGTGTCCTTTTCAGAGATTCTTGTTTGAATAATGAATGAAAAGGTGAATTAATGAATGAATTTTATTAATTGTGTGTGGATTTCGACGAATGTTAAATTGAAAGGTATTGGAATTAATTGTTTGGTAGTTTATTAGTTTGAAGTTAATAAACATTTGATACGATGAAAATAGGCTTCGTCAAATCATGTTTTAGGGCCATTTTACTAATTACTTGACGTGGAGTCTGTGTTTATACATTAATTTATTTAAAACTATGCGTATATTTTAAAGCTACATTTTCAGTTTTCTTTGAGTCTTTTAAGAGTGTCTAAACGGAAAAGATAGTTACATTATTTAACCTGAAAACTGAGAATCCAAGCTCGAACATCGCACCGTTCCTAAACAATGTTTTGTTTTGATTCCGTACACTGTTTATTTTTGTAGCTCGTCTAATGGACGATACTTGATACCTTTTAATTACATTTGTTTAAATGCAAACATTTTCTTCTGAAACACCTTTTTACGTTGCAGAAAAATCTCTTTTTAAAATCACTCTCTGAAGTGCATGCGCTACACATAAATCACGTAGCCTCGTAGCAGCGTAGAACGTGCTACGTCGTAGCGCGTAGCGTGCTACAATAGGGGAATCGGATTAAACGTGGAAGGTAGCTGTTAAGATGAAAGAGGTAACAAGCTTTGTGAGACTTCAAAAGGCAAAATGATTAAAGTACACAATTCCCTATCTTGTTACCGATTTCAATTTAGACCTACACCTTTGAATTTTGCGTTGTATAATCCTTATTCTGTTTTGGATAAGCATATTGCTGTGTGATGCTATGCAGATGTTTGATATTAAATTGCTTTGGTGAAGGAGCTATTTTTAGAACATTCTCATTTCCATATTAGAATGGATCGGTTTATGTAGCTGCCTCAACCTTTGGGACCGGATTTTTCTTTTAATCGTTTTTAGGGTTCCGTACCTCAAAAGGAAAAAAAACGAAACCCGTATAGGAACGTTTCGTTGTCCGTCCGTCTCAAAATTCAAAACTTCAAAATTCAAGCATTTATTTCAATTAAACCATTAACAGGCACTTTTGAATGCAAAGTCGGTCGGTCCAAAAGTTGAAGCTATTTGCACGTTCCAAAGCGTAGATCTCTATGGAAAAGAACGTGCAAGAAACTCCACGGACATTCTTTTAAAAATAATATTTTTTTTTTTAAAGTTTGTCCGTGGAGTTCTTTTCAAAAGGACGAGCAGGATAAAAGCGTCCGGAATAAAAGAGGAACAATTCAAAGAAATGATTAAAATCAACCATGGCAGCTGAGAAATGACCAGTCCTAAATGAACTGTTCTGTTCACGAACATGACGCATGCGCCAGCACTGTTCGGCTGAACCATTTTGAAGGGAGTCAAATGATCAAACGCATACGCCACCATCAGCTAGACTTTTGAGTGAGCATGACACTCCCAACCACCAGGGTACATTCAAGTCAAAAGCATACCTAAAACTGATAGTTAAAGTTTAAGTTAAAGGTACACAGTACTCACTCATGTGCTGTTAATGGTTGAAATTATACAATGCTAAGTAAATTAATTCTAAACAATGTAAATTTTCTTACAATCTTTAGCCGGTCCAACGATGTCTCCAAAATATTTACAGATTAGTTTGTGCTCCCTAGTGGCTGTGGAGCAGGACCAGCATTCAGCCAAGCATTTTTATCTAATCCCCCAACTTATAATATGCTTGCCTGCATAGTGTGCGTTTAATACAAGGTCTGTCTGTCAAGACCCTTTATCTGGGGAACGCGTGGGGAGATTGAATTTAAATTAACACCATAAATACTCAGGTTTACAATCTCTTAAAAAAATATTCAAACTTCTAACTTAACGAAATAAAAAAGTATATTTAGTCACCCTCAAGGGAATCAAAATTTACCTTTAGGGTATTTTCCGTTGACTTAGAACTATAAAATTTGACAATATTAAAAGTACATATAGGCAAAAATAAAAAAACTTTACATTTTTAATTAAATCATAAAAATAGTCTTTCCTGTCAACGTATATTTTTATTATTTTTTTTTTAATTTGCGGGCGCTGACAGATTACATCACGTAAAAAATCATCGAGGTTGAGCAAAGTGCGGAACCCTCGTTGGGTGAGTCCAACTCGGTCTTGTGCAGTTTTTGGCATTGAATTTTTGCCCTAACCTATGCAGCTTTAAAATATATTATAATCATTTATTGAGGAAATAAATACATAAGCCAAGTTTCTATATGAAAACTTTACGCGCGTTAAGAGCTACCTGTTCGATGGTAATTAATATTACTGTTAGCAGTTACATTCAAACATTTTTCTCTAATTCTGTCTTCTGCTTGATAAGGAGGGAAGTGGATTTTTTTTCCTACTCGTCTGCTGTTCTTTTCTGACTTTTGCGAGATGTAAGACAGTTGAATCGTTTCTCCGCGTTTTTCTGATGCTCGACATTGTTGATTTTGGCTTTCAGAAGTTGCAGTGGTTTAGAATAGTGTCGAGTTTGTCCCAAGAACAAAGTTTTTTGTTGTTAAAATCTGTTGTTTTTTTTCTTTTCATAATTCCATTTCATTCGTAGGTTTCCATTGAACTGCTTTCTATTAAAGGTAATACAAATAGTCCGTATCGATTTTAGCTAGCGATGTCATGTTAATTGACGGGCGTGTACAGTTCCATTTGCGGCTTTAGAAAATAGCGTTTTTACCTCTGCAATTTTCCGAAACAAATATCTATCAGCAATTGATCTATCGTACCGTGCAGTACTTTAGCCACACGTTACGAGGTAACAAAGCCAGTACAAGCTAGCCCCCTATTCTATTAAAATTCATATTATGCGAAACCACTTTTGAAGGACAATGTACCACGGCCGTGTATAATTGTACGACCTACTGTGCTAGAAAGTAACTGACAACAAATGAGAAAAATGCGTAATATTTTCTATGGACATTCAATAGTGGATGATTCGAGAGTGAAATGATAATACTGAAGTGGAGAAGACTTTTGGGTAGGCCTTGAATCATGAATAGTACCCCTAATATATCGATCTACATTCACAATCTGATTTATGGGACCATACAGATTAGTGTCTGAAATGATCTTATAAGAATTGAATCGATCTGTTCAATCAGTACAAGTCGTTGACTTACAATAGTACCCAACATCTTGTCACGATGTATATAGATAAATGTCTAGGACGTTTTGTATCTATATTCCAATGTTACTTTGTTTTCAAGACTGGTATGAAACGCAATCTCATCGCTAGAGAGATTGTAATGTCACGCTGACCCGCACGCGCAATTACTAGCACGTCAATAAGAGCAAGAATATAGCTAAGCGGATAAGAGTAACGGTTTTGTCCCAGCAAACGTCATCGAAAGCATTTGACACGCTGTTGCGTCATAAGAGAGATAACAATGTCATGCTTATCAGAAATTACTAGCTTGAGCGCGAATCAAGCAAAGTTCTCGGCCTAGCGCCAGAAGTCTTAGAGAAGTAATGTCACGCTGATTGGTCACAGGAGTGTTTATGACAATAATTTGATATGTCACGCTTACCCGCAATCACGAGCACGTCGATAAGGGCGAGAATGGCCAAGCTGACGAGACTGACGGGCTCGTCCCAGCGGACGTCTTCGAGCAGCGCCTGGCACGCTGTTTCGTTCAGTGAGCGCATATTACGCGCGTCGCACCGCGCGCGCGAACCGCCGCGCGGCGCATCGCCCGCTCGCCTTCAGGTTGTTACTGGCATAGTGCTCGGCTCTGTAACAAAAAAAGTAAGGTAAATAATAGAGATAGAGTGCCACCAACTGCTTTTTGTGGTCGGGATTTTAGAGACAAGAGTTTTTATTAATACTTCTATTACAAAGCCTCCGCTGTCCGTCAGTCCGTCCGTCCGTCCGTCCATCTGTTTGTCTGTCAGCGGGCTTTATCTCTAGAACCGTAATAGTAGACAGTTAAAATTAAAAAAAAATTCACTCCTCGTATCGACTCGCACGTTCCGTCTTTGCAATTGTTCCTTAACTGTAAATGAAATACAGATCATCACGACTACACACTTTTGTTGCCCTGTGAAAAGAACATAGCGTGGAACTACTTAATAAACACATTTTCAACAACAGCGTTATAAAGAATACGTTAGTATTAATTTCGTTTTGATCTCAGATATTGAATGATGCAGCGAAGCGCAGTCACACTTTCGCAAAGTAAAACCAGGCTAAGCACTTTATTATGTCGGACTAAAGAAAGTTATATTTTTATTTTTTACTAGCTGACCTACGCAACTTCGGCTGCGTCGCATTTTCCATGAATGCTCGGCTCCTTTTAGTCTTAGCGTGATGATATGTAGCCTATAGCCTTCCTCGATAAATGGGCTATCTAATACTGAAAAATTTTTTCAAATCGGACCAGTAGTTCCTGAGCCTACATACAAACTTACAAACAAATGTTACCTCTTTATAATATTAGTAGGTATAGATTAGTATAGATTAATACTTTAGTAAGTTACTTAAAAACTATGTTAGTAATACTCAAAATTAAAAATATGCTAAATCGATCAAGTAGACACATGGAGTGCCATCCAGTGTCTATAAAAAGGGCTTCTTGTAATTTTGATAAGCGATCCAGGTTTGCGTAAAAATAATCATTTTCTTTTGCATTTTCTCGAACGTATCGCCCAGTAATCCCAAAATTCTTCTGAAACATTAAGGATATTAGAAAAATATCCAATAGCAAGTCTGTTTGAATTAGAAACCCCCACCTCTGAGAACATTGCCTGAATTGGGAACACAAACTCCCACGCGCGTCTGCCGATCAGTTTGGATTATGTAAAGTAGAGGTATATACATAATCACGAACACACAAGAGGTGCGAATAAATTAGCCATTTAAATGGGCGTTTAGTTATTTCTTGAAGACTGCTTTATAGTAGATAACTTTTCAGATAAAATTTCTTCATGAAAATTAGGACGTGTGATTGAACAACCGACTTCCAAAAAAAAAACACTACAAAGTAAAAATTAATTTTAATTTCGGAAGTCGGTGTTTTTGTAAGTTTTTTCGTATTAAGATAGCTTTCTTAACTCTCTAGAAAACATTTTAAGTAAATTAAAAGGGAAAAACACAATACTAATAGGGGATATCAATATAGACATAAAACCCAATAGTAGTGACAGAAATAGTTCATCCTATCTAAATCTGACTGCAGAAATGGGCCTCCTACCAGGACATACTTTTCCTACGAGACTGCACAACTGCCTTGATCACGCAATGATTAGAACCACTACCTCTGCATCAGTCATAGTTATAGATTCCACAGTCAGCGACCATGCATCTGTAATGTTGTGTCTAGAGACTGTCCCCAATAAAAACAAGAATTATAAAAAAATATACAGTGCAAAAGTGGATTATGAGAGTGCTGTTCAACAATTAAAAACAATAGATTTTACATTTCTTCTAGCAGTTCTAGCAGACCCAAAAAATGAAATTGTAAAGTTATCGTACAAAAGATATCGTTATCACTGTAACCTATTACTAAGGAAATTAAAAAACGCCCATGAAAGGGCCGCCGTAAAATCTTCAAAGAACAACAAAGAAACATGGAGTATTATAAAATCCATCACCAACCAAACTGGGAATCGAAATTTAGCTGACAAACTTCTACCTGCCACTGAAGTTGAGGATGCGTCTAATGCTATTGAACATGTAAACCATTATTTTTCGAATATTGGTAAACAACTGGCTGACAATATTATTTTAATAAACCAACATTCTTCTCGGGCTCCATACGTAAATGAGACAACCCCCGCGTGTAACTCTATAGTTCTCCTTCCTCCAGATAAGGCTGAAGTAGAAGCAGTCATTAACAACTTAAAAACTGACAGCGCTACAGGATGTGACCTTATTCCGATTAAACTTCTCAAGTTGGGTAAAAATGTTCTAGTCCCACCTATTACTAAACTGATTGAAGTCTGTTTTACACAAGGGGTTTTTCCACGAATCTTTAAGAAATCCTTAATCACACCTGTTCACAAGGGTGGGAACCAGGACGATGTTAAAAATTATAGACCTATCTCTGTTCTGCCAGCACTATCAAAAATATTGAAAAAAAGCTATTGAATCGCAGACTCATGAAATACCTAGAGCGCTACAAAATAATATCGAACTCACAATTTGGCTTTAGGTCCGGGTAAAGTACCACAGATGCAGTTAACCAACTAGCTGATTACGTGACTGAGAAACTTGATGCAAAACAAAAATGTCTGGGTGTTTCCTTGGACCTAGCCAAGGCATTTGACACCGTCTGTATTCCGACCCTTGTGACCAAGTTAGAACATGCTGGAATCCGTGGAAGGGCTCTTAGCATATTTACAGACTTTCTCAATGACCGGACACAAAAAGTAAAGATTGGAGAAGTCATTAGCAACGAAGCCAAGGTCAATTATGGTGTGCCTCAAGGCAGTTGCCTATCCCCCAGTCTTTTCTTGATCTATGTAAATGACCTATGTCAGCTGTCGCTTAGTTACGGTAAAATTTTTAGCTACGCAGACGACACCGTACTAATATTTCACGGCGAGAGCTGGGAGGCGGCACGGGATGCTGCAGAGACAGGCTTACGCAGAATAATTTACTGGCTGGAAGCTAATTTATTAAGTCTTAACATCTCGAAAACGTCTCTCCTACAATTTACTTTCGCCAAAACCAAACCACCAGAAATAAGAATCAAAGCGCATTCCTGTGACACCGCTAAAATAGTAATCCTTGCTCATGTCTCCCAATCACACAACTAAATACCGTGAAGTACCTGGGGGTGATTCTGGATGAACGACTAAGCTGGTGGCACTACATTGATCAAACTGCTTCCCGTGTTAAGAAACTAATATGGGCATTTAAAAAACTCCGAGAAGTGGCCGAATTTAAGCTTCTACGGACTGTCTATCTAGCACTAGCACAGTCAATCGTGAGTTACTGCATGACGGCATGGGGAGGAGCTTGTAAAACCTACATGATACGCCTCGAGAGAGCCCAACGATCTCTCTTAAAAGTGATGACCTTCAGGCCGTACCGGTTCAGCACAACAAGTTTATATGAAAGTTGCGAAGTACTAACAGTGAGACAATTATACATCCTCAATCTTACATTAAGACAACACGAAATCACACCAGTTAATCAGGCAATAAAGTATAAGAGAACTATCGGTAATGTATGTAGCACCATCAAATTTAAGACCGCATCCGCTCAACGACAACGATTATATTTATCTACTTATATATATAATACATTTAATAATATTCTTAACATTAACCCTCTTACAATATATACAACTAAGATTAAACTAAATTCATGGCTGCAAACATTGGACTACCTGCAGACAGAAAACTTAATAAAATACCAGTACTGATGATTGAACAATACATATAAAATGTAACTGTCTTATGTCTATGTATGTAGAACCCAAACATAATACACACATAAACACACCCTCACACACAGACCCACACACACACCCAACCCCACGTACACACCTAAACACACATTCGCACACACACACACGCAGAACACACCATGAAATAGCGAGCTTGCATTAATTTAGCTTTAAGTGATTTACTTGTTCGATTTATTGCATAAATTTTTAATTTTAAAGTACGGGTGAAGACACTGACTACAGCCGGTCGATTCTGTCGACATCTCACCGTGATCACTTAGGTGGAGTGAACGACAAGTGAGCTGTCATGCTATTTTGTTTGTATAGTTTAATAACTCACTTGTCGTTCACTTCGCCTGAGTGTTCACTTCGACAGGTTTATAGAATCGCACTGCTGTAACACAGGTCTCACCTAGCTCAGGAGTCAGGGTCTCAAACGAAAATGTATAACCTTTTTTATGTCAATAAAACAATTGTATTGTATTGTATTCGTATTTTGACACCGACTTCCGAAGTTATAGTTATTTTTTACTTTGTAGTGTTTTTTTTTTTGAAGTCGGTTGTATTTTTTTGTAAAACGTTTTTTATTTTTCACTTTTTAGTGGTACCCCACACCTAACAACACCACTGCAAACTCGCAGAAAAGCAAAATACGCAATTTCGATTACTTGGATGACATAAAACTATCAGCCAAGTAGACGAATTCCAGCTATTTCGATTTAAAATCCAAAGTTCGTAACCGATTTTCACAAAATTTAAATGGGACCAATCTGCAAGTATATCCTTTCAGATAAAACAAGATTTTTTTAAATCGGTTCATAATTGTCGGAGTAATGAGGTAACAAACATAAAAAAAAAACATACAACCGAATTGATAACCTCCTCCTTTTTGGGAAGTCGGTTAAAAATTCCCAGTTTCTGAGGTTTAAAAGATTTTGACTCGAACAAGATGTTTTTAAATTTATATTTTTTCGTTTTTACTGAGAATTAAGATTTGAAATCAAAACGGCCCTTGTCGTGAAATACTTGGACTGGCAAAACGCGTTCTCTTATTGCATTTATGTCGACTGCCACGCTATCATTCCCAGACTTTTCTTATTAAATATCTCCTCAGTAAATCCATATATTATTTCATTTAAATCTTAGTATTTTTTGTAAAAGTACTGCTTTTGATTTCTGAATATTGATGGATGTATAATGAGGTGTTATAGATCTATCAATATTCAGAAATCAGAAGCAGTACTGTCACAAAAAAATTGGCTATGAAATGTTATTAGTCAAAGGTCTACAAAAATGAGCATCAGTTGTAGAACTTCATAAAGACACTAGCTTTCGCCCGCGACTTCGTACGTGCATACCCCGTTTTTTCCGTTCCCGTAGGAATTTCGAGAAATCCTAGGAAACTACATGCCAAATTTCAGCTTTCTACGACCAGCAGTTTTGGCTGAGCGTTGATTTAAGTCAGTGAGTCAGGTTTGACTTTAATATACATATTGGAAATATCTCCAATCTCCAAGTAATAATTGAAAAAGCGTGGATTTGTTTTGAAACATCTGAGCACATCTGATACATCAAGGGACTGATGACTGTGTAACATTGCACGACAGTGTAACTACGAGATAGATTCATACGTCGGTTTTATCTGTGGATAGTGCGGATTGGTTAAATAAGCTTACATGTGGCTGTTACCTCCTTGGTTAAAGATCTACAGAAACTGAGCATCTATCATCATCATATCAGCCGAAAGACACTGCTGGACCTAGTGTCCCCCAAGTGTTGCCACAATAACTGGTCCTGCACGCCTCGCATCCATCAGCTACCCTCAATCAGTCACAGAAACTCATAACTACAGCACTAAAAAAACTAAACTCACAACTAAAAAAATACAACCTCCTAATACAATCTCCTAGTATTAATTGAAAAAGCTTGAATTTATTTTGAAACGTACATGTCGCCCCGGAGCGACTGTTGACTGAGTAACATTGCACGACAGTGTATCTACGTCATAGGACCGTACGTCGGCTTTATCTGGGGAGAGCTATTTTAAGGCTGAGGTATTATAATATAAGAGAATGGGCTGTGAATATTTTTGATGCGACGAAAGACAAGCTTTTGAAGAAGTTTTGGGTAGGTCTCTGTTGCATTCAATGTTTAAAAGCAATCCTAAGTACTGGTGTGTACCTTAGGGACAGAGGGCCAATTCTACTAATTTTTAAACAATTTTCGCATTTGCATGTCACTCGCAAACTGTCAAAAAAGCCTTAATTTTCATACATTTTTGGCAGATTGTGATTGAGATACGAATGTGAAAATGAGTGAAATTGGCACTCTGTTCGAATCAAACTTTATAAAGCAACTAAGAGTGATTTGAAAAAATGGAACTCAAAAGAACCACCACAAAATAAACAGTGCAAAATCGAAACTGACGCTATTTCTAACTCATTGCTTTACCTCAAACTATAAGTTGTGAAACCAGTGAATCTTACAATGGGTAGGTACTTTTTAAATGAATAATTGAAGATTATCTAGCCTTAGAATAATAAATGAACAGTCACTACTACCAAGCTAACAGCCCCAACTCGATCAACGAAACACCACTCTCCTTAAATAAATGGGATTGCCGTTTTCCTAAATTGTCAAGAACCATGCCTCACAGAGACTCATTAATATTAATACTTAGTACAAGTTCAGTTAGACTGGCTTTCCACCGAGATGTAAGAGGTAGCTGAGCGATTAAGCCGAGCTACGAAACTATGTGCCTACTTTCTCCTTTTTCCCAGAGAAAAGTGCAACAACGCGCTGCGTATGTTTGTAAGTGCTAATATGCGCTTTAAGGCGGGGTTGCAGTACTTTTCAAGGAATTTGAAATCTAATTAATTACGAGTTTTTTAATAAATAAAAATCATTACATAAAAATTGAATATAATACCCTCAAGTAAATCGTAAAGATAGAAACGCGATTTAGAATGAATGGCTCGATACTTTTTTTTATCAAACATGACACTAAATTACAATTTTAAACGTGTACTGCTAAGAGATTTCATCAGGAATATATATAAAAGGTATATCAATAGATAGAGCTTTTTATTTTGAAGTAAATGTTGAAACCATATTGTTTAATTTCTTTATCAGTTTTCGCCAAGAAGAAAAAATAATCAAAATTTAGGCATTATTTCGCTCGCCGGACTGTCGCTGTTGTTCGTCAAAACACACAGTACTGCAACCTCGCCTTAAGCCTGTCTTAAAAAACTTAGCTTCGATGAAGTTTTCATCACAGCTGATCCTGATTTTTCAACTGTTTTTTTTTTTTATAGAAATGGAACTAATCAGCAAGACACATTTTTCACATTTTTTTGTTTGCATAGGGCATGAAAATATTAAGAAATTGACAAATAAATCCAAAAAGTGTGGACAGTTGCACAATGTCACGTGGTCAATTTTAGCCATTTCGGACTATCGTTATCCTATAGAGCCTAAGTTCGACGGCCGGACGTGTGCGTTCACACATAGACGATTTGTCATAGATTGTACTACCACTGCCATATCCATCTCTTTAGACCAGTGGTTCCCATCCTTATTTTGATCAAGGACCATTTTGGTTTCTAAATTGTGAGCCACAATTGAGGGACCACAAACTGTACTACCACTGGCATATCCATCTCTTTAGACCAGTGGTTCCCAACCTTATTTTGATCAAAGACCATTTTGGTTTCTAAATTGTGAGCCACAATTGAGGGACAACAAACTGTACTACCACTGGCATATCCATCTCTTTAGACCAGTGATTCCCAAACTTATATTGATCAAGGACCATTTTGTTTTCTAAATTGTGAGCCACAATTGAGGGGGGCCACAAATCCTTAAGATTTTTTTATTAAAAAAAAAAAAACTTAGTAACGTAAACCTATTGTTTAAACTCAAAAGTAACAAGCATAAACATAGAAAATACAATATTCCTGATCGAAACTAAACATCAGTTCACTTCAATGTAAGTTTGATACCTATTTTAAATCCGCGGACCATATAGCTCTTGTGGACCACCAGTGGTCCACGGACCAAAGGTTGGGAACCAATACTTTAGACGGACCGAGAAAACAGACGGCCCGTCATAGTAGGAACGGACACTAAGTTATCAACTTCGTGCCTATTCTCAAATCAGGTACAAACAAATCAAACGATAGGTACTTTGATATCAAATATGTCACCGGAAAATGGTAAGTAAGTAAGTTTGTAATAAATTTTGATTAGATTATAATTTCTCGATATATTATGAAAGAATAGTTTTGTTTATAATATATCCCATCCAAATTCAATAGTTTCCAAAACAGCCGAGTCTTATTTAACAAAAAAAAATGTTTACAATTTCACGCGATATTTTACAATCTTGCGGTGTTTGCCATTTTTCGGTGACACATACATCCTTCGCTAAGCAGCTTTGCACGTCGTTAGTGGAAAGGCAGCCTTAAGATCGTCCATGTTTATAAACCGTACGTGCTAACTTCAAAGGCCTATAATTGTGTGGAGTAGAGGTTCTCAATTAAACTAAACTCAGATTAACAAATAGGAATTCGAACTACATGTTATGGAGACGAGATTGGGTGTGGTACAAGAAACGCTGTATTCGTACAGGATAATTATTTTAGAATAGTTCATGGCAAGCGCCATGATCACGGAGTAACTGAAGATCCTGCGGGTGGGAGATCTCCACCCGCAGGATCTTCAGTTGAACAGTGCCGAAATGTCGGGAACTCGCAAATGAAAAGGTACATGGTAGCAATCCCGATATGAACTATTCTAATGTTAGTGACCATGAAAGTTTAAAACGATAATTATTTTGGCTTTACTGTTAATACAGGATAACACAGATCATAGGGTACGAGATTTTGTGATCGATTCCCGGGTCGTGGGTTATTGGGATTTCCATCTGGAATTTATAGAAGCAACCCTGAGTTCGAATTTGTGCCCGATGGCTATGGGTATACACAAGGTATACACAAGTAACAAAAAATAAAAACATTTTACAAAAAAATACAACCGACTTCCATAAAAAAAACACTACAAAGTAAAAAATAACTTTAATTTCGGAAGTCGGTGGTTTTGTTAGTTTCTTCGTATTTTGACACCGACTTCCGAAATTAAAGTTATTTTTTACTTTGTAGTGTTTTTAGTTTTTGGAAGTCGGTTGTATTTTTTTGTAAAAAGTTTTTATTTTTCACTTTTTAGTGGTACACCTAACAACACCACTGCAAAATCGCACAAAAGCAAAAAACGCAATTTCGATTACTTGGATGACATAAAACTATCATCCAAGTAGACGAATTCCAGCTATTTCGATTTAAAATCCAAAGTTCGTAGCCGATTTTGATAAAATTTTAATGGGACCAATCTGCAAGTATCTCCTTTCAGATAAAACAAGTTTTTTTTAAATCGGTTTATAATTTTCGTAGTTATGAGGTAGGTAACAAACGTAAAAAAAAACATACAACCGAATCGGGAACCTCCTCCTTTTTGGGAAGTCGGTTAAAAATGTATTGCTAACCAGCTCTGCATAAAGTGGCAAAATGAGGGTAGTCTTTTAAATGGTTACGAGGCTCCATCTATGAACTGATAGTGATCACTGGGGTGGCTGACACCCTGACCTTTTCCCAAAAACTCAAACAATTTCAATAAAGCAGGAACCTGAATCAATAATGAATCAAAATAGAATTTTAACCAATGAAATTGATGATAATAATAATTATTTAACATAAAAGAAAATAAAATAAAATTAAGGCTAAGTTAAAGGCATGCATGGAAATACTTTTAGGAGAAGGTGAGTTTATCATATTTATTTTGAAATAGCGCATAGTAAATTAGATGTTTCTGTCAAATAGTCTTTCAGTTTCGTCGTATGTAAGACCCTGAAGATATTCACTTATAACTCTTTTACATTTACATTTCGGCAAGGAATATATTTTGCAAACTTTATTGAGCGCATTATAAAGGCGACCACTCAAGTTCGGAAAGTGTCGACTTGCCAAAGCAGTATTGGTTTTCATAGTAGGGCAAACCATGTATTTACGACGTTTATGTGTAAAGAGTTCAGGATCATAACGCAGTGAGGAATGAGTACGTAGGACTATATGGAGTGCACAAAGTTGCCTGACGGTAAGCACAGATAAATCCCTGTATAGCTGGATTGTAGAATAACGGAAGGGTTTGTGTAGCATCACCTTCAAAACTGCTCTCTGCGCCCTTTCAAGACGAAGCATAAGCGTCTTATATGTTCCGCCCCAAACAGGGATGCAATAGGTCAGAATTGACTGCGCCAAAGCAAAATAAGTGGTTTTCAGCAGTGGGACAGTGACCACGGATCTAAGCTTCTTCATTGGGAACATAAGCTTACGTACACGAGATACCGTAACGTCAATGTGTTTGTTCCAACTCAGAGTACAGTCAATGTACACCCCTAGATACTTTACGCAAGATGTTCTATGAAGGGCAGATGTACTTGTTGTACAAAGAGTGCGCTTCCTGGGGTTGGGTTGACCATATCTATCTTATATTATACAGTCTAAGGACTTAGGGACCATGTCTCTATATTATGAGCATGATGTTTGACGTTCTGCCGCTGGAACTAGTCGCTCCGTTGCTAGACAAGGACGGTCGCACGGTTGGCGCAGGGAAAGCCGCCTCGTCACGTTTACAGTTCGACCGAACTGCTAGGGACCGCGTTTCCTATAAACGTGTTGCCGACACTTTGTCGCTGAAAAGCCGCTGGTGTCACTTAAGGAAGTGTTGCTCTGAGTGCTATGGGTGCAGACGTGAGGTATCGTGCGAGTAACTATTGACCTTATACCAGTTACGCTAGCGTAAAGGTTTCTCACACGATCTATTATTAATTAAAATAGAGTAATTGATTTTCCCTTTGTTATAAGGTGAGCTTCTGAAACCATTCCTATCTTATTTCATAACTATGAATTCCTAAGTCCTTCTATTATATATTTCAATCCAAACTTTGACCTATCAATGTGATAAGGCATTGGATTATTTCATACTTTTGGAATTCACTTCATAAAAGGCGGGAGGATGTCCAGTCTGGTCTGAGTCCTACGGGGACACGCGTTGGTTGGGGCGTGTTTCTCCCCCTTCGGGGGGACCGACCTTATCTATTAGGGTTATTTAGGAAAAACGAAAATTTTATCAGCCAAGGGTAACTTAGGAACAGTCACACAGGCGACTTACATGAAAATAAATGATACGATTTTGTAAAACGTTAAAAATAACACTTTTACGCTTCAATCTCTTTTGGTCTGTCGGTCCATTCTGTCAACATCTTACCGTGTGAATTTAAGTATTTTTTTCTTCTTTAACTATTGATAGTAACGCGTTTGATAACTATCTTACCTGATGGTAAGAGATGATGTGGTGGATGAAGGAACATCCTTGCCAGAAGTAACATATTGACTCTTGACTTAAAGACTATCAGGTTGTAGCTATCAAGAAATACAGACTCTGGCAGGGAATTCCATTCCTTAACTGTACGCACAATAAATGTATTTCCAAAAAAATTTGATTGTGCGGGTGGGATTTTCATCACTGGGAGTCAGCAAGAAATGATCTATCATTCCTTCTTGTTTATATCGATTGACAGCGCTTCTGATGTTCACTTCACCAAAGTTTTCACGAACATATATGTTTACAAAATTGCACTGCTTAAACCAGAGGACCAATTCTACTTATTTTAAAAGAACTTTCGCATTCGCATGTCAATCGCAACCTGTCAAAAAAGCCTTAAAATTTCATACATTTTTGATAGTTTGCGATAGAGATGTGAACATGAAAATTAGTAGAATTGGCATTCAAATTAAATTGGGTGATGTTTCCTAACTGACTGCCCTGAGCAGAAACACCGAAACCAACTCAGAGGTCAAAGTCTCTTTAACAGTCTATGAAATGGTATACATATACAACCTGTAACTTGGTCATTGAACTCATCATTATGAACAACTTTTACTTTGAGTCCATAGTGCCAATTTTACTCATTTTCACATTTGCATCTCAATTGCAATCTGTCAAAAATTAAAACGCACAAAAAACTTTTCCGAAATCGCAAAAAAAAATCAGCTATTCAGTACATTTTGTCGAGTTATGCGTTCAAAAATGTATGGGGCAGTCGATTTTTTTTCTCGCGATTTCAGTATTGGTCCCATAGTAAAAGTTGTTGAGTGATGAGTTCAATGATCCCTTAAGAGGTATTGCGTTTATTCTGTTACACGTTGTATATAACGGTCAAATCCAGTGAGAACTATGTAAGTAGGTAAGTGGTTAATGAAGAGGTGATCTTTTGAGGAAATGACTACACACGGGTTTGAACAGACCTATCCAGACAGTGTAAACATTTTTCAGTTAGCATGTGGTTCAACTTAAAACTTTCAAGAGCTCGTTTGATGATAAGTGGTCACCGCTGCCTATGGACACGACATTAGCAAGGTCGTTAAGTATCACAGTTCCATAACCTGCATGGGTTGCTGGGTATTAGGAATCCGATTATTTTTATTCAGCCTCTCATGTTCTACTGCTGGAGAAAGTCTCCCCCAACTCCTCCCAGATAATTTTGTCCCAAGCCACCTCGAAACAACTACTGCCAGAGACGTCTCGCCACCTGTTCCTCGGCTTACGGCTGCAGCGCCTCGTCAGGCACCCACTTTGTGGAGACCATTGCCCAGCGGTCACTGTGTATGCGATTTACGTGACTCACCTAATCCCGTTTTAGCTTGGCAGGCTTTTTTCCTTTCGTCTATGATGCTCTTTTTTGAGCGCAATGTGGAGTTTTTTATTCAGTCAGTTCTTTTTACACCAAGGTAGCTGCACTCCATTTTTCTTTGACAAACTCTAAGGCGTAACTTTTGCGACTCATTGACACCTAAGGTTAAGACATAAAGACTCACTTCACGTACTTATCGATGAATTTTCACTTTAAGGAGATCATAAACTTTCCCTTAATTAGCGTCTCATGGACAAGAAGCTTTTCCAGGTGTTGCAATAGGTACGGCGATCGATCTCCTTCTCCTAACTATTTTTGAAAATAGAAAACTAGTCCAAGTTGATATACTTATCGCTATAATGTATTTCGTGCCCATCTACCTCGACCCTAAGCTTAATGTTGTTGGTCATAGCTTTTTCTAACCGAAAAAAAAAACCTAATATATAAACTCTAACTTACTGATGAATTACTTACTGGCAGACAATGCACAGCCGAAACAACTGATTCGGAAATTCCTACGGTAATACGGAAAAACGGTATAATTATGTGCGCATGAAGTCGCGGGCAATGGCTACCAACCATATAACTACGGTATTTTACATGTACAGCGTTTCCTGTGAAGGAATCGTAAAAGCTGTATGATAAGTTATTACTAAGAATCCACCTGTATCACTAATACGTCACACAAGTCACAGACCACTGACGTAGAGGCACACTATTACTTAACGTGAACAAGAGCCATTATCTTGAGCCTTCTGCGAATAACTCTGCAACAGCAAAACCACACCATACAATCAGAAAGTAATTAACTAGCTCCAATTTCCCTTGAATACAACTATTTATTGTATATTAGCTGCTGCTCGTGGCTTCCCCCGCGTGTATGTCTGAAATAATCCCAAGGGAACACATTCCCGGAATAAAAGTTCCTATGACCTATTCCAGGACAAAGTCTACCCGTGTGTCAAAACCTTCAAGCTGTTAAGACGTTAAGAGAAACAAACCAATTTACTCTTGCGCCATCCCATCTTCCTAGCTCATCGTGCTGTGCTGGTTTTGCCGCTTCGGCTGCTGAAAACCTCAAACGGCGGAAATGTAGTAGCCTTATTGGCAACTACAATTTTAAGCCATTTATGGTTGAAACTGTGGGGTCCGAGTGGTCGCGTCTTATTTAAAGATCTAGCAGAACGCTTAGTTGACGCTTCGCGTGACCCAAGGGCTGGCTTCTACCTTGGACAGAGGATAAGCATTGCCATACAACGTGGCAATGCAGCCAGTCTTTTGGGCTCGCTTCCAGTCGAAAGCGATGGGGACGAATTTATTGACGCCATATTTTAGTTAGGAGTTTTATTTTCTATTTTAAGTGTATATAGTTTGTCCTTTAATCAAATTTACTTATGCATTTATAATATTACTTCGGATATCAAAACCACTTCATCAATGAATATCATTCCACAGGCTGTCACTTGCTAGGGTCGCTCGTAATCATAGGCAGTACATAGATGTTAGCGTATGATTGTAATTGAAAATGTGAGTGGCACGAGAAATAGCTGACGATCGTTAGATGCAAGGGGCTGAAGTTGTGGGTGGTGTGAACTAGTTAGAATACAATTGATAGGTTCTATAAATCGTTTTGCAGATAGATAGAACGAGTATGAAGGAGTTGGTTTGTGTGTCTGTGATAAGTAGGTTGGTATGTCTTAACTGGCGAAGAAATTCTTGAAACAAGTTAAGTTACTTACGAGGAAGAAACTATTTATCTAATTAAGGAGGACAGATTCTTGACAGCTGGTGTAGACATTTTTCTTGAATTATAATAAGTTGCCAATACCTTTGCAGTGCTTGGAAAAGTTATGATTTCACACTGGCAAATTCGAAAATGTAAGTAGCTTATAATTTTTCAAAGTATCACTTGAATAAATAGTACTTTTACAAAAAAAAAGTTGAAATATCCTTTTTAAGAATGTTACATGTGTTGTTTTATGTTAGTTTGTATCCATAGAGCCCACTATCAGAGAAGCACACTTTTGTTTAACTAAACAAGAGACATTATCCCGAACTTTTCCGAATAACCACATTCAATATAATCAAACAATGACTAACCAGCTCCTAGTTCCCTGAAATATAACTATTAATTATTTATCAAAATCAGCGCTATATCAATGAATATCATTCCACAGGCTGTCATTTGCCAGCGTCGGTCGTAATCGTAGGCAGTACAAAGTGTTAGCGTACGACTATAATTGAAAATGTGGGCGGCACGAGAAATAGCTGACGATAATACTATCGTTAGATGCAAGGGGCTGAAGTAGTGGGTAGTGCAAACTAGTTAGAATACAATTGATAGGTTCTATAAATCGTTTTGCAGTTAGATGGAAGGAGTGCGAAGGAGTTTGTTTGTGATTAAGATAGGTTCTGGTCTCCTCACTGGCCAAGAATACATTGAATTAAGTTAAGTTGCTTAAGAGTTAAGAACTAGTATCTACTTGGAAAAGGTCATGATTTTCATACCTACTGATAAATTGTAAAATGTAGTAGGCTTGAAAAGCAACTTTAGCCAGTCTAATATTGATTTTAATTGTAACACATAAATTTCCATCTTGGTCTCCTACTACGTGTCATTGTTATCTTGATTCCGTAGCTAAAAAGAGATAGTGTAAAACGTCCTATAAAACTCCGTCTCTCATATCGTCTCATATCTATGTCGTCCGTCATAGGTAGGTTTAGGTTTAAAGAACTTTATTTCCCATAAAAACAACATAGTTCACTTAAAATGAGATTTATAAATTAACTTAAACTAAGGTAGCGGGACTGATTTAGGTAGATTATTTTCAGGTCTTTAAAACGTACCTTATAAATCTTTTCATCAAGCTATTCGCCTATACCTAGACTATTTTTGCTACATTACCAACGTAGCAAATTAAAAGCATAAATATACAAAAAGTCTGCTCATTTTAAAAGCGTAACTTTCCCATTTTCTTTTTACCTTCTTTTTACCTTTCTACCTAGATATTTCTTCATTAAAAGAACAAAATTTTAGTCTTACAGCTAACTAACCGTAGTTAAAAGCAGGTCTCCTTAAGGTAACGTAAATACCCACCTAGGCACCCCAATTTTATAAGCACAATTTTAGTAGTGAGCGATCCTATGCTCTCGAGATAAACCGTAATAATATTTGCTATTCATACAATATTATATTAGGTAAACTTATCGAATCTACGAGAGACAATGGAAACGATATCGATACAATTTTCGATAGCATCGATTTTCGATATTGAATGACATAAAAATGTTTTCGGCCGAAAACCGAGATACGATAAAACTGAATTGAAATGGAACCACAGTTGTATTACGAATTTTAGTTGTTGTAATTGCATATTTTAAAATTGGCCTTATGAATTTATTGGACTTGTTTCATTTATGTTTTTAAAGTCGAAAGTTCGCGCTATAGAGCACCTTGAGCACCTTGTCCATCAGCAAGTTTCTGTGTTTCTTTCCAGCAATGACCTTCTTAGTCCTCTTCAATCTGGTTTTCGGCCTGGTCACAGTACTGTCACAGCTCTTTTAAAGGTTACTGATGACATCCGTTGGGCTATGGACCACAAATCTCTGACGTTACTTGTTCTTCTGGATTTCAGCAGCGCATTCAACTCTGTTGACTTCGATATCCTTCTTGGGATCCTCAAAACTCTCAATTTCTCTTCTTCTATAATAAGATGGTTTGAATCCTATCTTCGAGGACGCTCGCAGCGGGTACGCCTTGATGAATATTTTTCGGATTGGTGCTCCCTTACTGCGGGTGTTCCTCAGGGCAGTGTTCTCTCTCCGCTTCTTTTCTCTATTTTTATAAACTCTGTCACTAAAGTCATCTCCTCTAGCTTCCATCTCTATGCCGACGATCTGCAGCTTTACCATCACTTTTTAAGGCAAGATGCGGAAGCTGCTGTGTCCGCTGTGAACCGTGACCTGGGATTGATTGGGGAGTGGTCGCGGTCCTTTGGGCTGCAAATCAATCCAAAGAAGTCTCAGGCCTTGGTTATTGGCGGCAGGTATATGCGGAACAGGCTAGATATTGCGACGCTGTCTCCACTCTGGCTGAATGGAGTACAAATAGAATACGCAAAGACTGCTAAAAACTTGGGGGTGATCATGGACTCCTATTTATCGTGGACTAGCCATATTGCTGAAGTCAGTCGTAAGGTCCACTACACATTTCTTTCGCTGAAGTGCCTCCAGAGCTTTTTGCCCTTGAAAACCAAAATTTCCCTAGCTCAAACTCTTATTCAGCCCATTATTGACTACGCTGATGCCTGTTACTTGGATGCCACCGAGGAGCTTTTAAATAAACTTGAGCGTTTGCAAAATATCTGTATTCGTTTTGTGTTTAATCTTAAAAAATATGATCATGTTTCAGGATTTCGCAAGGTTCTCAAGTGGCTCCCTATTCGACTTCGCAGGAACTCTCGGATCTTGTGTCTGCTATTCAACATCCTTCACAACCCCAAAACGCCTTCCTACCTGCGAGAACGCTTCTCCTATTCCCGTCCTTCGAATGCGCCTTGCAGGTCACATCTTAAAAATCTCCTTAAATCCCCTCCCCACTCTACCGATTTTTATTCCTACTCCTTCACTGTGCATGCGGTACGGTTGTGGAATTCGTTACCGCCTGACATTAGGGAGAGCCAAACTCTTGCTATTTTTAAAAGAAGACTGAAAGAACACTATCTTTCCTTCTCGTCATAGTTGCATATAAGTATATATTAATATTTATATTTTAATATTATTTAGTATAATATGTATATTAGTTGGTTATTTATGTATTGTACGTACCTAATATTTAAAATTTACTATTTTCATTTTAGCTTTTTAAAACTTTTGCACACAATGTCTACATCTCTTTCTATATACTCTCCTTTCGCAGGTATGCTGGAAGAGATTTCTTTAGAAATAAGCATCACCTTTGTACCTATTTTTCTGTTTCCTTCTTCTCTTGTTCTTGTTAAATGTGTGTACATAAATGGTTAAATAAATAAATAAATAAATAAATAATGTTGAACTGTGTTCTGTTTTGTCTGTGGTGTGACCTGAGATGTTTTGCCCGGTCCTGACATATTGTCAATCGGCTTTGTTTGCCACATAACAACATAGAGTAGAATAGGTTTTATTTAGTTTGAAAGTTATTTTTTTTTAATTTTGTGTCTGTGCGTGATTTCTGGCGAAATAAACGTATTTTCTTTCTTTCTTTTTTAGGGTTCCGTACCCACAGGGTAAAAACGGGACTATATAACAAAGACTTCGATGTTTGTCTGTCTGTCTGTCTGTCAAGGCTGTATCTCAAGAAACGCGATAGTTAGACAGTTGAAATTTTCACAGATGATGTATTTCTGTTGCCGCTATAACAACAAATACTAAAAAATAGAATAAAATAAATATTTAAGGGAGCTCCCATATAACATACTTGACTTTTTTGCCGTTTTTATAGAAAATGGTACGGAATCCTTCGTGCGCGAGTCCGACTAGCACTTGGCTGCTGGTTTGTTTTATATAGAGTTTGCAACTGCTCTTTAATTCTTAAATAAGGGTTTACAAAGAGTGTGAGTGTGAGAGTAGAGTGTCCCTACTAATGAGTGATATTAAAGATTCCTTACCGGTTATTCAAAGTACAAACCATTAATTTCCTTAGAAGTGAATGTGGCGATTTTAAGGACAATTAAATTAATATCAATGCATATTATACAAGATACCCAAGTCTGAAAAGTTTGACTCTGATCAGACTTTTCTAAAAACATAACTCTCCTTTTAGCGCAGTCAGGTAAAAGAGAAGAGAAACAGCAATTTTCTAGTTTTTTACTGAACGTGAAACGTTAATTTCTTGAGTTGAAAGTTTGAAAGAGTAGTTCATCTAGTACAGGACACATTTTTCAGAACAGATAGTCGGTGGGGCCGAAAAGTTCTGGAGTGGCGACCACGTACCGGAAGACGCAGCCTTGCAAGGCCTCCCACAAGGTGAACCGATGACCTGGAGGGCTACTCTCTAAGCCCGAAGTCCGTAGTTTCGAGCTTAGTTGCGGGCGTATTCTGCTCCGTATTACTTAACCAATAAGAATTAATGTCAACACTGTTGGAAGTCGCCGTGAAATCGTGTTCTCATACATTTTTGGTTCGGGTTTGGAACTAATCGTAAGTCCGTAATTAATACGGAGTAGAATACGACCGCAACTAAGCCCGAAACTACGGACATCGGGTTTAAAGAGTAGCCCCGTGGCGCGGGTGACGGTCACGGGTAGCCGATGGATACGAGATGCATATAGAACCGGTTGTTGTGGCAACACTTGGGAAGACACTATGTCCGGTAGTGTACGTCCTTCGGCTGATCTGATGATGATGAATTTTCTTAGTTTATACAGTAAGCAACGAAAGGAACTGAGCGACTGCAGGACAGTTTTAAAGGACATATTACACCATTTTCTTTTTTTTTAGGGATGGGAAATCATCAAATGACTTCCCCCGCTCTGGGCGGAGCGGGAGGGAGTGTCAGACTCTCACTGACTAAAACCCATCCATGTTCCTACAGTGGATTCCGGAGCCACGGTATCTCTTTCGAATAGCCCCGCGACTCCGGCAGGACATATTACACCCTGAGTTTATATTTGGTTGAACTACACTCGGTTCCAAAAATTACGGGTCAGTCACAAAAATTGAAATACCTCCAGAACTGTAAAAGCTAGATCAATGAAATAAAAAACAGAATAAAGATTTTTTAGTTGCGCTTCTAATAGCATATTATTTAAACTGGTTGATGAAAAAAACTTCATTAGAAAAACAAAATTAAAAAAAATGACTATTTTTAAAAACAAAATTTTTGTTTCATGTCATTATGGATGCTTTCCATTTCTATTCTGTCACAAAAAAAATTATCGTGAACGTCTTCCACGTGCATAATTATTATTCTGTGAGGTGAAGCATGGCAGTCACGCTAGAGGAATGTACCAGAATCCTAACTTTTTTGGAACTTGGGCGGAGCCAGCGTGAAACAGCCAGAAACATTGGTGTATCTTTGTCGACTGTTCAGCGGGTAGTCCAGCGGTACCAAGAGACCGGATCACACCTTAGAAGACCAGGAAATGGCAGACCAAGATGCACAACGGCCAGGGAAGACAGACAACTGGTGGCTACAATGCTCCGAAATCGTTTTCAAACTGCTGTTGGTCTAAAAACTCACTTTATTCGCTTTGGAGGTGGCAATTTAAGCGCTCAAACAGTAAGAAGACGTCTTGCTGAAGCAAATTTGAAACCATTGAGGCCCGCAAATGGCCCCAAACTGGAACGGGGACATCGAATTGCAAGACAGAGATACGTGCGCGAACACCTAAACTGGACACTAGACGATTGGTCTAGGGTAATGTTCACGGACGAGTCTAAATTCATGCTTTATAAGCATGATGGTAGGCAGTTGGTGTACAGAAGACCAGGGGAGCGCTTCCATCAAGCGTGTGTGGAGGAAAAAGTGGCGTACGGTGGAGGCTCCGTACAAGTTTGGGCTGGGATTTCTGCTGAGGCCCGCACCGAGCTGGTGCTCATTCAAAATGGAACTCTAAATGCAGAGAGGTACGTGGAAGAGATCCTCAATGAACATGTAGGTCCTTTCATGGCCAGGATGGACCGGCATGGCATATTAATGCATGATAATGCGCGTCCCCATACCGCCAGAATTGTACATGACTACCTTGAAGAGGTCGGTATCGAACTCATGCAGTGGCCAGCGCGAAGCCCGGACTTAAACCCCATCGAGCACGCCTGGGACGAGCTTCAGAGATGCGTGAAAGGTCGAAACCCCCCACCAATCACGCTTCCCGAGCTCATACAAGCACTGGTGGAGGAATGGGAAGGTATTCCTCAGCACCGGCTCCGAAATTTGGTGTACAGCATGCCTAATCGCCTGGAAGCTGTCAGAAGAGCTCGTGGAGGCAATACAAAGTATTAAATGAAGAAAGTGATGAAAAACAGCAAAAAAACAATCATAAAAAAAATGTAATCTTAAGAAAAATATGACTACTTTAGTTTTTTTTTAATTTAAGATTAATATTGTGGGTGTAACTAAGTTTTATTTTATTTTTTATCTGTATAATTAAATTCTCAATTGAACAGTCTTCGTTTCATTAGGATGGCATACGTAGTTCGGGAGATATTCGGGTTTATGTGACTGACCCGTTATTTTTGGAACCGAGTGTAGTTACTTAATCATAATGAAAACAAAAGTAATATTTTTGTAACCCTGCTACGAATATTAATATTATTATGTGATATAATTATGACAGGGATAAGTTAAAAAAATCCCACACACAAATCGGACTTCAGGTCTCCTTCTTCTTTTAGAGTTGATGGTTAACTAATTCGATTTTTGAGACCAGTAGGTGGCCACGTCAGTTGCAGCGTCGGTGGCATTAATTTAATCCCCTAAAGTACAGGTGCATGGGCAATTAGGGTAATCCAACGTTGGCTCATGTTCTAAACAGGAGTTCTAAAAAGGCCACTTTAGCAGAATCATAATATTAACCAAACAACAATCTGTCTCATTTTCATCTTTATTACTAACACATTAGGTTCAAGGTGGATTGGGAAATTTTTACAGTGACGAGTAGAGTAATGTGCTTTCTGATTCTGCTAAAGTGGCCATTTTAGACTCTCAGTACTTCAGGTTAAAATATTTAAGCACAACATTTTATTTTGTGTCAATAAAAATAAAGAAAATACCAGAACTAAGAAGCAAATCTGAGCTAGCAAGAGAATATATTCCGAAAGCTTATTTTATTTTAAAAAACCTTAGTACAAACAGATCTCAACTAAATTCCTAGAATTATATTCAATTCAATACTAGGAACAATAGTTATATTTTATTAGACAAATAAATTCAATGAAGTGAGATCAAATCTTTCTAAATTCACTGTTTTAAGATAGAGATAGAGAGAGATTAGAAAAACATTAGCCTGCTTTTTTAAGCTGCTTACGGCAATTTATTTAATGATAAAATAAAGCGCCGGCAGCTGCTCTGCTATTTTTAGGCCTCGAAGTAAATACATTTACATTATAAACTATACGAGGGTTCGAACGAAAGGTAGAACTAATTCATTTGTTGGATAATGTATGTTAATGAAGAATCTGTTTAATTAATACGGTCTATATTATTATCTTTTATTATTTCTTATCAGACTGTAATTTACCAACATAAACACTGCAAAAAAGGATTATTTTACCAATACTACCGTTCTTGAATGAAGGTCAAATCTCGTACATAAAAAGCGTTCAAATTCAAATATAAATATTATCTCAGCGTCAAGCAATGTCAATAACTTGTCAAGATGTAAGTACCTAGGGATAGTATAGAGAGGTGTTTTGACAGTTTGCGAATGCATCCGTAACACGTGGGCGGGCGCTAATTTGTATGAAATTTAATATTTATATTCACACAGACCACATTTTGCCGTCATTATCAAACGCGTGTGTGATACCAACCACATCGAAGCAACGTCTCAACCACGCTACCATCCGACAACACCGTGAACGTATACACATTTTGTAGGTATCAAACAGTATCACAACGCAACCACAAGAAGCCGCTGCGACACTAGTCACTCGTAACCACAAATTGACCACCATTATGTCGCGAACGGTGCGGTATGGTGTGTTTGTGGTAAGCATGAAACAAGCCTTAAAAATACAAGAATTGCCCCTCAAATTATAGATCACTGCTGTTAGACTTACGAGGTTGACCAAACAGTATTGTTTTAGACCTATCTAAAGATTCTTCCACATAATGAAAGTTTCGACTAAAAATAAATCATTACTCCTTTACCAAACGAAATACTTTACTGTACAAAACGAAGAACGCAGAAATACGCTAGAAATTTCACCCTTCCTATTCAGGCTCTAACCCCGATTGTTTATTTCTCTAATTGCTTTCCGGCAATTTGAGAGATCTCTCAGTAAAACGTAAACAGTTTTAAGTTAACGACAGTGGGGTGGGTTTTTATACGAAATGTATTGAATTGTCGTCAACGCCGTAGGGGATGAACGGAGGAAGGGACTATCCGGATAATCACGTTAATACGGGATGTCAAGGAAATCTGAAGAGTTTTATATTATGTTAGAACACGCTTGCGTTTCTTCAAGATTTTATTACATAATTATTGTTAAAGAAAAGAGCTTGTAACCTACAGTGATGTTATTTTTGGTCGTAATGCCCGGTTTACATTATTCCAGTCCAGCGATCCAGTCCAGTACTGGATTGCTTACTGGAAAAATGTAAACCGGCACTGGAATGAACTGAATCCAGTAAGCATTCCAGTCCAGTAACTGGATTCGCGGTCTACTTTTCGGTCCAGTGCGATCAATCCAGTGCAACTGGAATAATGTAGACGGCCAATCCAGTGCCATTCCAGTGCTGACGAAGTACACACGTGTTGGTTGTTTTTGCGGACTTTTTTTGCGAAGAAAAAGGATTTAACAATGGTGAAGAAGTTATCTGAAGACGAAACTATAAAGTTTGTCTCTATATACAGAGATAATCCGTGTTTATGGGACATAACATCAGAAAATTATAAAAACAAAGCTATGCGCCAAACTGCTTTGCTGTCATTCTCAGTGCCAGTCTATATTCATTGGGATCTTCTACCTTCAGTTGTTGCAAAAGCATTACTGACCCTCCTTTTTGATCTCTTTCGCTGATCCAATTTCTCACCCAAATCCGTTCCTTTTTTTTTAGTTCCTTATCAACCTCATTAATAACTTCTTGTAGCAAGAGTGATTGAGCACGTTTAAAACATTTTCGAAACTGATCTCTTCTTGAAATCATTGTCACTGTAGTGTTCACACTTCAACGGCTTCTAAATAACTGGAATAATGTAGACGTAACAGATCCAGTCCAGTAAGCAATCCAGTACTGGACTGGATCGCTGGACTGGAATAATGTAAACCGGGCATAAAGGTAATTTTGGTGTTGGAAGTGCGAATTTAGATAAAACCTCATGCAAGACAAAAATGAATGGATTAATATGGCCCATTGAAGTTTCACGTGGGCAACCCCAATTATTTATGACTTTTGAGAATTAAGGCGGGTGATTAATTAAGGTGGACCGATGACTTGGCGAAGGTCGCGGGTAGCAGATGGATGCGAGATGCACAGGACCGATCGTAGTGGCGACGCTTTGGGGAGGCCTATGTCCAGTTGACGTGCTGGCTGATATTGTGATGATGACGAGCCCACACCTTCTATCTGCAATCTGCTTGCCTGCAAAATCTATACTAATATTATAAAGCAGAAAAGTTTGTTTGTTTGTTTGGTTGAACGCGCTAATCTCAGAAAATACTGGTCCGATTTGAAAAATAGGAAAGTTATAGGCTTTATATCATCACGCTTAGACAAATAGGAGCGGAGCAGTAATGGAAAATGTGACGCAGACGAAGTTGCGCGGGTCATCTAGTACATTATATATCGGGATGCAGCCCCAAATGTACTGTACCTTTAGCTGTTAAATGTGCTTATTTGCTTTTATTAGAACGCGTGTGGACACTTATCAAGCGTTGTAAAATAAAAATTAAACGTTCTATATCGGTGTAACCTTAAAAATTATTTCCTCTTTAGTTCCAATAGTTGGGACACATCTCTCCGTGAGAGGATGTGGGCCATATCAACCACGCAGGCCCAGTGCGAAATGGTGAATGACACATGTCTTCAAATGCCTGTTTTAAAACCTTCCTTTCCGCTTTATAAAGCAAAGAATTTAAATCTCCCTCCTATGATGAGCGGGAATACTTTTGACCCCAATAAGAAAATTGAGTCAATCGGTATTTCCTGATCACGGAATTCTTAAGAAATTCTCAGAAATAAAGACCTTTCCCGAAATTCTTTAAAAAGTTGACCCTTGAAATAAAGTAGCTGTATCCATTAACGATAAATTTAATATAGGCATGTACCACTGTCTCTATCTTCTTTATCGATAAGAAAGTTTAATTCGATAAGTTTGAACGCCAATTCGAAGTCTGATGAATTAATGTGTACGTCGATAAGAGCCGCCATTTTAATTGATCGTATAAATCTAAAGTTCACCTATGAATTGGCTGTTGATTAGCCGGAGTCGGGTTCGATTCCTAGTTTAATTTTGTTTGAAGTTTATAATAACGTTTTGTGTTCCCGTCAATCAGAAACTGAAATTTGTTTACGTGTCAAAGTGCTATTGATTTATTGTAAAGGCTGAATTATGTGGATTGGTTAGTTTGCGTTTTGCTTCATTTTTTTGTTTGCAACTAGCTTTTTACCCCGGTTTTGCCCTTGGAATCTTTCCCATAAGCTGTTTTGTTTCAATAAGAATAAGCAGCCTATAGAAATATAGTATTACATTGTATCTTGCTATTTAAATAATCGAAATAGTGTTTTCATTGATTTTCTATTACGAAATAAAGACGTGAACCAAGGTATTGTACTGTCTAAGACTGAGAATTATCTAATCATAAAATGCCAAAAACAGCCAATTAATAATAATCTCTAAGCAAACCACACAAAGTACATTCTAGTCATTGACACCGAAGTATCATAGAACATTTTTTCACATTGTTGTTCGCATAATATTTTCGTTTGTAACAAAACAATCGAACAGTTCTCGGCGGATGAGTTCCCTCGCGTCTGGTTTTTCAATTAACTCAGCTTTTAATGGAAGAACCGCTCCGACGGGTACGGGCCACGACGACCTATCGATATGTACACTTAAATAAAACTTGTATAAAACGCACACTATGCAAACAAGCATATTATAAACTTGGGGAATACATTGATGATAAAAATGCTTGGCTTAATGCTGGTCCGCTCCACAGCGACTAAAGTGCCCAAACTTTGATGAACATGTGAAAACATTGTTGGACCTGCTGAAGATTGTGAGACTATATTTGCATTGTGTAGACTCATTCTTTTTGCATTGTATAGTTTTACTCATTAATTATTTCGCACCGAATGTAAACATGATTTTGTAAACAATGGCAACTGGTTTAAAAGAGTGTCCTTGGAGTTTCTTGCACGTTCTTCTCCACAGGATCTACTCTTTGGAACGTGCAACTGTCGCGCTGGAGGCGGGGTCGGTGGGTGTGTTATGTTGGAGAACAACCTGCTGCTCTTGTCATTAGCGCGGCAGGATTAGCTTCATCTATTTGACTGACAGACCTTGACTATTCAAAAGTGCCTGTAACTGGTCTATTTGAAATAAAGGATTTTGTATTTTATGCATATTTTTCTTGATAGAGTAGTGACTCTGATATCGATGAATGAACTATTATTTCGATGTTCGAAAACCTAGAAAAAAAATTATTTAAAATTATAAGTTACTATTGCTCTGGGAAGCATCTGGACGTATCCATTCCTAAAACATTTATCTAATGTTGTCTGTGTTGAATTTATGTTCAACAGACCAAACTGATTTTCGAAACCCATGAAAATGACTTTTGAGTTATCAGAAAAGTTTCAAAACTCATGAAAATTGATAGCAGATTTGTGATAAGAAAGACAGTCGATCGGTATCATCCGCGTTTAGAATCTGTACAGCATCAATGATCGATCCCTAGAAATATATACAGGTTACAAACATAATGGCTAAGCTCTTAGCTAAAAGTAATAATGTCAAAATAACTAAATTTCTAAGAAGCTTCAAAAGTCCTATATTATTTCCACAGAGCACAGAGATGGCAGGGCGGGCACTGCTAGAGTCGCATTTTGCAAAATTTCCAGAGTTACCAACCAAGCATGGCAGTGAGTTTCCGTTTATGTAAAAGATATAAGAGTGCACATTTGCGTGGGAAAAACGCAAGTGCAATATTTCTTCCTTTATTCAAATTCAATAAAACCAATTACAGGTACTCTTGGACTGGGACATCCACAGGACTGGTCATTTCTCAGCTGCCATGGTTTATTTCAATTAATTCTTTGAATTGTTCCTTTTTCATACCGGGCGCTTTTATCCTGCTCGTCTTTTACATTGTTCTCACATGTATGTATAATTTCAACCTGATGTAAACAATTTTGTAATAATTTATTATTTTTAAAAGAGTGTCCGTGGAGTTTCATGCACGTTCTTCTCCAAAGAGATCTACGCTTCGGAACGTGCATTATATAGCTTCATTTTTTTTGGACCGACCGACCTTGACGGTTTAAAAGTGCCTGTAAATAGTTTAATTGATATAAATACTTGAGTTTGATCTTGAAATGTCATGGTCGGTCAGTCAAAAAGATGAAGCTGTTTGCATGTTCGAACGCGTAGATCTCTGGAGAGGAACGTGCAAGAATCTCCACGGACACTCTATTGAAAATAATAAATTGTTACAAAGTTATAGTTACATTGTTCTTGTAGAAATTATAATATGTACATTTAATGTGAGAACGATGTAAATGTTAAATAAACGTACACGATAAAAACGTCCGTAGTTAAAAAGGAAATTTCATTGTTGTGTGTTCTTTGAATTGTTCCATAAAATATATATTCACGATAGCCAACTAATAAACGAACTTCCAAACTTTGGGCCGCTACTAAGAAATTGTAGATGGAAAATTCTAAAATAATTTTGCCCGACCGGGAACTATAACGTAGGACCTGAGTTCGATGATATTCCGAGCCCTCTGATTATTTCCAAGAATTTCTAGTTAAAAAGCTTTGTTCATTTACTGGCATTTGTCTTCACCTTAAAAACAAAAAAGAAGTACAAAATTAATTACTTACTGTAAAATAATATGGTTTGGTAGTAATAAATTATTTATGGGTAAGTTCACCTTGACTTTTCTGGTGTCTGAGTCGTAAATGCCGGTTTAAGTATAGTGGTATTTATTGGCTGAAGTATTTAATAGTAGACTGATTTGAAAGCTGAAATTCATGGTGCTCGATATTTCGTTTTAGTATCTATCCAGCTCCTACTGTAATTATGTCCCTAGTTATTGTCATGCTTTTATATTTTACCTTACTAACTTTGTATATTATAAATGCGACAATTTCAATATTTGGTTTCAGATATTAGTAAAGTTTTGTAACAAAGTAGTCCATGAAATGAAGCAGACATAGGATTCATTTTTTTCTATTGTCAGATTCTTTGGTACACGATAAGTGAGCTACATTTTTGGAAACGTCTCTTAGAACCCTTTATTTTTAACCTCACATCATCATCTCCCTAGCCTTTTCCCAACTATATTGGGGTTCGCTTCGATTCAAACCGGATTGAGCAAAAGTATTTTACGCGAAGCGGCTGCCTACCAGACCTCCACAAACCATGAACTGGGTAAACTCGGTAATTCATGGCAAGACTGGAGTCAGATTAACTAGCTTTTCACTATACGTAACGACTGTCATAAATAGTCACATTTAGAAATCTTATCACTCTTTAATCACAATAATGACGGAGAAGTGCTAAGATCTTGATAGAGAATAAGGCCAAAATATGAGGTGTGCGACGAAGCTGTAGCCCAAAACTGTATATAATGTATGCACAAGTTGTACTAACTTGAGACTCTCATTCTGTTTGTGTGGTAAAGGTGATTTCAATGATAGCTTTATCATTATAACTAAGATGAATAAACTTATTGAATAAACTGCCAAAGATCTACAAATGACAGCCAGGCTTAACGTGCTTTCCGAGACACGGAAGAAACTCGGTATGTTAAGATGGTCACCCATCCACAGACCAACCTTGGCAAGCGTTGCTTAACCTTGAAGATCAATCCGTGCGGCTTTTTAGTATATAGCCACGAACTCTTAATTTTTTAACCTCACATAACCCCGTCAAAATATGCCTTTACTTCATCAACGGCGGACCGCCATTTTGTTTTCATTTACTATTTTGTGTTTTCTGGGTGATTATTTTGCATCCATCCCATTTTGTTTTCCCTTTAATTTTTGTAATGTATTATTGTTTATTTTAATGTTCTCGTCCTTGTCAAACTTTATGTACCTACCTAGATATTAAGTGAATGATGTGGTCGCCTATAATTGGAAGCGCACTCTTGTATTTGTCCCTGTCTTTATTATAATGCATGTGATGGTGTAGCCTCTGTTGGCGATCCTATAAATAAATAAATAAATAAATTTCAAAATTCATCCAGCCTATGTCATTTCGGATCGACTCGGTTAATCTATGCAGCTGCTTAGGCTGAAAGTCGTTCCATTCAAACTCTCCTTCTACATTCAGCAGTCGGGTAAAATCAAAGACCCCTTGACAATCAGACCAGCCTTCCATCATTACACTGAAAGCTTGTCATAGCAATGTCAACATTCCTCAGGGTATTACGTCATGCAATCACTTCCTAGTTCCTCTGTCTCAATATCCGCTGATGACAGCATTCATCGCAAGTTTAGATACAGTTTTAACTAGTTCGTGGTCAAATATTGTGATATCCGCCTGGAATTATCGACGGTTTACTGTTTTTCACTAATACACAAAAATGATAAAAATCATAACAACGGATGCGACTGACTACGAATTTTCTTTGAGACAATCGCGATGATTTTATTTCGGATTTAGGAATGGATTTTGACAAAAAAATTGTCTTAACAGCTTACCAAACACCTGACGCTAGTTTTTGCAAAGAAATGATTGACGTGTCACAAATTAAATTCAGATTAGATGTGATGATTGGCTGTTAAAAAACTCGGTCATCTCATTAGAATCTGTTATTGAAAATTCACAATATTGATATTCATTATGATGTATTGTGACTCGTTCACATTAAATACATCAATATTACAGCTAATCACAAAGTGTATTCCAAAAACACCACAGACCTATAAAAACCGGCCAAGTGCGAGTCATATTCGCACACGAAGGGTTTATTATTTTTTGTTATAGCGGTAATAGAAATACACAATATGTGAAGATTTCAACTGTCATCTATTACGGTTCTTGAGATACAGCCCACTTACACTCAGACGGACAGACGGACATCGGAGGCTATTTAGTACTAGTTGGTTACCCTTGGGAAACGAAAATCTAAAAAATACCACAGACCTAAAAATGCACCCAACAAGAAAAAAGAAAAACAAAATAAAAAATAATGTAAACACAAAGGCAAACCAACATGTATCATTAATTGCTACAAATTACCATTCACCTGGTACCTACCGGTATCGATTTCACCTTGGCACATCACTAGTCCAGCTCGCCGGACATTGTGCTACTAATCCTAGGTCATTTTAAAACCACAATGAGCTAAGTTCTTATTTGAGACAGAGTAGATTGCAGCTCTGGAACTTTGAAATAGTTTCTTGTCTAGAGCTTTTTCCTTGTTCTTTTGTTTATTTTTTTGGTCTACCTTGTAATTTATTGCCTGGTGCCTCAATCAGCTAAGGGCTTACTACGAATATTTTTGACGTACAAAGACGTAACGTAAACATTTTACTATAACTTCAATACTTGTTACGCATATATTTAATTGAATTTAATAATATTTTCATGTGTTACAAATTGTGTAAGTCGCATATAATTTAAACAAAAAAAAACAGTGGGGTTCTAGTTTTTTAAATTTAAAATTGACATAATTATGGCAACGTTACTATAGGTACGTTAACATATTCGTGCTTGACTCTATGTTTTTATTTTATTCTGAACTAGCTCAGCACTTTTTACGTTGTTTTTCTTATAAATTTAGTCAACTCAGATATTAAGCGTTAATTTAGACCCGTAGATATTCACTACAATTGAGATTCGTTGGTCGTCGTAGTTTTTAAAATACCTACCCCGATTTCTAAATTCAGAAATTTAAGTTGAGTTTTATTTGTCAAGTAAGCTCGCTCCATCGTAGACTTTGTCTCTGTCATCTCTGACCAAGACTAAAGTCAAGAACAAACCCATCTCAAATTAAAAAAAGAAACCTGAAAATCTGTCGCCTATGGCTATCAACGATAGTGTTGATTTTTATCTACAAAAATCTTTGCCAAACAAAAGTTGACTAACATGAAAAACAGCCCTTACCTACGTACGAAAATAACATAGACGTCCTCATCAAACAACTAACTAACTCTTTGATCCCGTATCCATCCACGCTAACAAAATCTCATCACAAATTGCTACAATTTAGACAGAACAACTATAATAAAATTAATTTGCCTTGTAAATCATGTTGGTATAACTGGGTTAGATTCAGCAAAAACGTCACGTCGTCTTGCCCGGTTGAAAGTGGCCGGGTACCCGGGTAGCACGGATAACCCGACTCGCGTCGGTAATTAACTTAAGAATTTCCGAGACGCGGATCCAGATTTCATCGTCGCCGGTTCCCTCTTAGAGGAATGACAATGAACTCTGTGATATATGGTTGTGAAAGTTGAAAAGTACCTTGTGTTGTATTTTTTTTACTTCCTTGAATTTTGCATGAAACTAAAATAATTTAGATTAAATCGAAATAGCATTTCTACGATTTTAACGTCACCATCAATTGTTAACAGGAGAGGGTGTCGAGAATTTTCCGGTTTGCAGTGGTTTGCAGCTTGAATGTTCCACTCAGCATAGCATCTGTGATTGATGTTATAACCACGGTTATAACCATGACTTATGTTTATAATAATGGTTTGTTGCTTTAAAATATTAAATGTGTATTATCATTGTATTCAGATTAGGATAATTTAATAGTAGATCACGAGCGAAGCGAGGGATTTATGACGAGTCCTGAGTGTAGCGAGGGATTTGACGACACGGTTGGCGCAGTGGTTGAGCGATTGACTGCTGCGCAGCATGTCGCGGGTTCGATTCCCGCACGGAACAAATATTTGTACGACCTACAAGTATTTGTTGCGAGTCTGGGTGTTTTCTTCTTTAATATGTATGTATTTACAAAAATATATATATATATATATATAAGTAGTTTATCAGCCATTTAGTTACCATAACACAAGCATTGGGTTGCTTAGCTTGGGACTATACGGCGTTGTGTGAAATGTCCAAGGATATTATTAATTGATTATTTAAGTTCACCCAAGACTAAGACAGCTTTATCACCGAGGAAAATACTCTACTTTTCGTACCATTTGCGAAAAAATTAACACAGTAACAATATGAGATAAGCATTTATTAAAAATAATGACAATTAAAATTAACTTAACGTTTATGTATTTGAAGAAAAAAAAAACGCGGCAAATTCCTAGACTAATATTTTTTTGTCAGAAAAGCAAAGGCATCAAGCTCATACGGCCTCGTCGGTTTTCGTAATTTTATAAAATCATAACTGCATAATAAATGCGTATTCCTTTTTCAAAAAGATGTATTAAATGCTTTGTATACAAACTCAATGGTGTAAACACAGATGTAGTTCAGTATAAATTTCGGTAAGTATTCCAAATTTAAATCACATTCGCCCCCTAGAGGATGAATGAAATTCAGTACAATTTTCTTTCCTTGTTTTTAACAGATTACTATTGTTATGTTCGCTTTTTGTGGCATAGAATGTCACTTTTTTGAGCAATTGGTATGAAAAAGTATATTATGGGCGAGTTCCTTATCAAGATGAATCATAAAGTCTTTGTTTGTATTTATCGATATTTAAATAAAGTTTAATTCCCAATAACAACACATACTATTTCAGGGAATTATGGTTTTTAAAAAACGGCCAATGGCGAGTCGGACTCGTGCACCAAGGGTTCCGTACAAACCTGTAGGTATATATTATAAGCAAAAGTTGCGGTTTACGATTTATGACGTATTAAAAAAAACTACTCACTAGAACTCGTTCAAACCAATTTTCGGTGGAAGTTTACATGGTAATGTACATTTTATATTATTTTAGTTTTATCATCCTCTTATTTTAGAAGTTAAGGGTGGGGGGCACACATTATGGAACCACTTTGGAAGTGTCTCTCGCGCAAAATATTCAGTTTAGAAAAAAATGATATTAGAAACCTTAATATCATTTTTGAAGACCTATCCATAGATACCCTACAAGTATGGGTTCGATGAAAAAAAAAAAATGAGTTTCAGTCCTAAGTATGGGGACCCCCAAAATTTGTTTTTTTCTATTTGGTGTGATAATCTTTATGCGGTTTACGGAATACATCTACTTACAAAATTTCAACAGCATAGTTCTTATAGTTTCGGAGAAAAATGGCTGTGACATACGGACGGACAGACAGACAGACAGACATGCCGAATCTATAAGGGTTCCGTTTTTGCCAGTTGGCTACGGAACCCTAAAAAGAAACTCAAAACACATAAGATAAAGTCGATCTTCAGGTGAGTGACGATGGATTGAAATTGTCAGGAATTACAACCGCTCCTTTTGATCTTAGCGTGATGTTACAAAGCCTTCCTCGATAAATAGGTTATCTAAGACTAAATTACTTTTTTAATTCGAACCAGTTATTCATGAGATTTCACGTTTTTCACGTTTTCTTACTACCTATTCAATCTTGACGCAAAGACTCCCAGTTTTTAGCTTGCTTGTTTGTATCAAACAGTTGGGGCCGAGTCACCCGCGTCCGTAGGAGTATACCCTTCAGCAAATCCCTATACGTGGTCCTCGGGTGGTGCTTAACAGGTGACACTAACCGCCTCCGTGGTCTAGTGGTTATACCACCTAATTCAGACCAAGAGGTCCCGGGTTCGATTCCCAGCGGGGGCTAATTTTTTGCTCGGTTTGGTTGGTGGTAGGACTTGTTCTAAGTCCGCCTGGCAAGCTATCACCATCTTGTCTAAGTCTGTCGCCTTAACATCAATGTTAATAGCATTGTTGTGTTCCGGCAGTTAGAGGTATGATAGCCAGTTCCTCTGTGTTAGAGGATTCCGGGTAAAGCTCGCTTCCATCTTCGGCTTAATCATCACTTTCCATCAGGTGAGATTTGGGCCAAGAGTTTTCCCGTTTTGTATAAAAAAAACCAAACAAGCAAGCCAACTCTTCAGCTTTATAATATTAAATATAAATCCTAGTTTACTTACAATTTGATAAAATTCATAATATTATTAAAATAACCAAAATATCATGTTAGCTTCTAGCATAAACATTACACATGTTTGCTTGTCTTCAGAAACATATACAATAACACACCGCAGTTTGAATGATTACATTGTTTGTTATTCTTACAAGCCGTGTGTGTGGCTTTACATTTTTCCTCGACGAAATATTCAAATCGTAAGATTACACCAATTCAGACTTTTTCTTTTATTGTTAGCTTGTGGCTTAATAATAACTGCCGGGTTGATCTTCAAGATAAAAAAAAAACCCGGCCCAGTGCGAGTCGGACTCTAACACGAAGGGTTCCGTACCATAAGCCGATAAAAACGTGTTTCTTGTTTTGGGGTCCTTTTATTTTTAATTTTGTTTCAATTTTATTAATCTCTTGTTAGAGTGGCAACAGAAATACACACAATGTGAAAACTTCATCTGTCTATCTATTACGGTTCATGAGAGGCCCTGGAACGCAAAGGGCATTAGGAGGAACACGGATGGGTTTAAAGGGGGTGATCCATTGGCGAGTAAAACCACTGGTACGCTAGCGAGCCAGCGAGTCAAAGGTATAGGCTGCCAATGGAGCGCCTACAATTCCGCAGTTTTAAAGTAGCGCGGTTTGGTACGTTGGCTCTTCGTGCATGTAAGAGTAAGAGTCTGAAACTCGCTTCTGCTCCGCCCAAGGCGGGAGGAGTCATTTGATGATTTCCAATCCTTAAAAAAAGGCAGGCTAAGATTTCATAAGTGATCATTGGTCTAAAAATAGATGAATGACTTGTTTTAAGATAAGGAAGGATGGTTTGTATCCCAAAAGTGATTATGTGAGTCGGGAGACAGAGCTTAAACTATTTTATTTAATCTGGTCAGGTTCGTTTCGTTTAAAGCGAAAAATCTGGAATGGTCAACATTATTTATTTATTTAATAATTTATGAACACACAATATACAAAAATACAAAAGAAAATTTTGTACAAAGGTACTGCTTATTTCAAAATAAATTTCTACCAGCAGACCTGCGACAGGAGAATTTAATTAGAAATGTAGACAGTGTGTCAAGAAGCAGAAAATGAAACTTAAAACACATTCTTTAGATGGCAGCCTTATTTTTTTTTGCGATTCCATGGTTGGCCACTTAGGGCGGATTTCATCAATCCGAAACTGAACGCGATCAACATAATAATATGAACTACGTTTATGAGCTGTCAGTGTTATTATTTTCTATGGACTATTGACACTGACAGCTCTTGAACGCAGCTTGATTGCGATCAGTTTCATTGAAAGCCGCTCTTAGAGATGTTGTTCGTAATGATGAGTACAGTATCACTTTCTAGAAGGTCGTGTATATTATGAGTTGTTTGCTCGATTTTAACGGCGTAATAGTGGATTATAGTAATGGCGATGGTTCGGAACTCTTCATGCGCGAGTCCGAATCGTACCTACTTGGCTGTTTTTTAGGGTCTGTGTTTTTTTATGGTACACACGCATATGTATAAACCCCACAAAAACAAAATAAATAAAAAATAGTTGGTATTTTTAAATGAGGATTTTATTGTAGCTACATTAAAATATCAAGAGGATCATCGGCAATGATAAGCTCGTCGAATCGAAGCTCCAAAGTCTTGAGCATCGACGCCGAGTTGCTGGCCTGTCGGTTTTCTATCGGTTACATTTTGGGGAGTGTGCGACGGAATTGCATAACTTAATTCCGCCAAGCCCGTTCCACCATCGGACCACAAGACGTACGGCGATGTGCCACCGGTACATGGTGGACATCCCACCTATACGCACAAAACGTTTTGGGAATACATTCATTGTGCGTACAGCTAAGGAGTGGAATTCCCTGCCTGAGTCTGTGTTTCCTGATAGCTACAACCTGGGAGTCTTTAAGTCAAGAGTGAATAGGTTACTTCTAGGCAAGCGTGTTCCACCTTAGACCGCATCATCGCTTAACATCAGGTGAGATACCGGTCAAACGTACGCCTATCAATATTAAAAAAAAATATATATACGCACATGCACCATGAAAATCTGGTGGTCTTTAACTTCTAAAAGGTCGTAAGCTACCATTGTTCTTTAAAGTCCACAATTTGAACTTAACTGCATATAATAATAAACTGCCGTCTGTCGAGCAGTAAAATAAAACAGCGGACAACATTATAAGGCAGTTTTATACACCGATGCTGACCCTAATTTAATTTTATTGCAAAGATTTGTTGATATTGCTTGTAGCAGCAGCGCGGGGACAATATAAATGAATTCAGAAGGCCCATTGCCAAATTAAATCAAGAAAAATTAGAAGTCAGTTTAAGTCTCATGCACACGGTTTCTTACAACACATTAAGAATAATAAGAATAAGAATAAACAATTATTAGTCCACTAAACCACCCAAAACTATGGGTATGGGTAATATAGAAACAAAAGTACTGCTCCAACCGGGGATTGTCCTTGGGAATACTTTCACAGTGCATACAGGGATAATCGCCGGTTGGTGCTCCATCACATTTGTAATATCTTTGTTTATATTATTTGCGCAGATATAATGTGTTACTGTTTGTTTGTCCCAAATAAATAAATAAATGAAATGTCTAACGGGGCCTCTGCGAGTTATTTTCGGCCCCTCGTACTCCTACCAAAGGACCGAGTCTCCAGGGACCCGAGAAAGAAAATAAAAATAATAATTTTCTGTCTAAAAAATTACATTCAAACACAATTGATTCCTGGAACTCACACTAGGATTCCCTTCGTGAGTTCCAGGCTCCTTCGTTCCGTTAACACTTCGAACTATTGTCACACAAATAAGATCCATTACATTTTCCGAAATATAATCTTATCTACTCTTAATCTAAAAAGGAATACACAAAGAAAGAAAGTACAATTTTACCTATGATATATATATATGCCTGAATGAATGTGTGTGTGTGTATGTGTGTGAATGTTACAATGTAGGAAATCAATTTTGATTGGAACACCACAGAGTTGATGCGAGGAAACACGGTACTTTAGAATATCATAGTTATCACTGAATCATCATACGGAAAAGCACAAACGTCAAACTAATATCGAAATAGAATAAGACCTGGAGCATCCAAACGAAATTAAAACTACAATATCCTATAACCTACCCTTGATCGAAGTTGCGATATGACTACATGCATAGCACTAACTTTTCTCTAAAAAAGAAAACAACTAGTTTTGCTTCTAATTATGCTTGTGACAAACTGTGACTCTTCCGTTGAATCCACTCCTATACTACACTCACATTTGATCAACGCCTACGCAAAAATATTGTTCCAAGTAAGCCTTCTGCAATAATTATATCTTTTGGACACATTGTGCATCTGTGTAAGGCAGTCGTAACATTTTATTTAAAGTAATAGAGCCGCGCTTAGTTTTGGGACTAGCCCGGAAATGTGCGTCCAAATTGATAACTATTAGAGGATATTGTTTTAGAGGATAGACGCCGCAGATAGTAAAGGTTTTGTGGGAGCAGTATTTATTTTTCATAGGTTTTCATTCGTGAATATGGGGGCATCATGTCACTTTTGGATGATAAAAATTATTGAGGCATAGGGAGAAGCGCAGTTGCAGAACTTTTGGGCTAAATAATAATGTAATGTTTTATAGTACGTCCGTAGGTGATGCGGAGAAAAATACGCACGCAACTAAGCCCGAAGCTTCGGACTTCGGGCTTAGCGAGTAGCCCCCCTTATTCGAAAGACTCACTGCGGCCCCGGAACGCAGAAGGCAATTGCAGGAACCCGGATGGGTCAGTAGGACTCTGATACTCCCTTCCGCTCCACCCAAAGCGAAGGGAATCATTTGATGATTTCCAAACCTAAAAACGGGAGAAGCGTGGGTGATTGATACGAGCTTGATAACACGTCCAATAAAAAAGGACCACCATGATAGTTAGGGACGACCATACGATTAATGTCATATTCACTTGGGGAGTTCATCATAATTATAAAAATTCTATTACTTGGCAACTGAGGCCCATACATAAAAACACAAAATTAAAATAGATAAAAAACATTAATACCTGCCTTTCAATCCTTATTCCTTTGACATTAACCCTGTTTGATATTTCAGAAACCTTCAGCGAGGAACCATGCTTTTAAAACAGAAATAAACTGCTTAATAGCCTGAACCACACTAATCATAAGTCGCTGTATATAAACTACTATAAGCCAGGAGACATACAAAACTTGAATAAAAACTAAAATAATACAAAATTAATAATATATTAATGAAAATAAAACGCAAATGCCTACTTGAAAAAAAAAATTGTCTTTTTATGTTTGACAATAAAATATTTTATTAAAATTATTAAGAAAAACACCTTGCATTTTAGTTTGGAATCCTGAAGTGCAATTGTAGTCGGTCCACTTAAACTTTGGATGCGTGGTAGTACCTACCTATTTGTAAGAGGATCTTTGATAAGGAGTTCTGCTATGTTCGAATTTCAGCAATGTAGTCTCAAGCAACTAAATCGCTCACAGACACTCAATAGCAGGGGTGCTACTCTCTAAGTCCGACGTCCGTAGTTTCGGACTTAGTTGCGGGCGTATTCTACCCCATATTATCTAACCATTAATGACTACAAAATTCGAAAGTTACTGTCAAATAGTGTTGTCATTTATTTTTAGTTCGGGTTCGGGACTAATCGTAAGTCCGTAGGTGATACGGAGTAGAATACGCCCGTAACTAAGCCCGAAACTACGGACTTCGGGCTTAAAGAGTAGCACCCCAGTTTGGAATCAAACTCAAGACCTAACAAGGCGATAACGGGCCAATTGCGACGAGGCAGTAGGTACTTAGAATGTTACGACGAAAGCCATCTCCAACATACTTGCTTATGACACAGTTAATATTAAATCACTGTCACGACATATTATAAAACAAAGTCCTCCACCGCGTCTGTCTCTCTGTTCGCGATAAACTCAAAATCTTCAGCACCGATTTTCATGCTGTTTTTACCGATGGATGGAGTGGTTCTCGAGGAAGGTTTGAGTATATAATTAGTCAAGCGGGCGAGGCCTAGGCAGCTAGTTTCTTTTATAGTTACGAATGTGACAGTGGAATGTGTGATATGGGTTGTTAAGTTATGTAGTATAGACCTTTGTTTTTACGGGGAGAAATCCTAGATGTCCTCCACCCTGGGGCGGGCGGAGGGGTCTGTCATCTTATTGACTAAAACTATCCCGGTGTTCCATTTCCACCTGCGCCGGGGATCGAAGTAAATGTATTAGACAACTTTGCGTATTTCGATGGTAATAGCAAACTTTTTTTTTTTAGACGATTTTCTACTTTTACCAGGGTTATTTTTAAGAAAAGGCAGTTATTAATAGAACACGGTTTCATTTCCAGCAATTTTGCTGCTCATTTACTACAGAACATCTAAATACAGACCTTTAAAAACAAAAAAAAAGTCTTTTCCAAAATCAAATTTAGAATGAAAGAACAATTCAAAAAGCTCAGTATTATGATTATAATAAGCCTATCGTCCACGACTGCGACAATGCTAGGTGGAGTATAGCACGGTCCCACTTCTGGCACAAAGCTGGGCCACTTGTGGCACTTCAGCGTGAAGGAGTAGTTACATAACGTAGTATGTAAGTAGGTGTATGCGTTTTCATACGGGAGTTTTTTTTTTGTGTCCAGTCTAAGTTAAAGTGTGGTAGTTTATGGGTGTTAGGTTATAGCAATGTTTAGCGATTTAAATATAAGTAAAGAAAAATGTCTGATATTAAAACTGGCTGGAGCTTTGTGGGCTATATGAGGAACAAAGTGGGAGTGGTTGTTTAGATAGGGAGAGCATATTTCCGTGATTGTCTGAGTGTAGTTTTTTTTTCACTTCTTCAGATTTAAAGTTTATTCGAATTCCATTTCTTGATTAATGAGAATAAAAGGCCTCCTGACATTGGGTAACTAGCTGTGCTTTTAAATTGTAATGATATCTAAAATAGGTCATCGAGGCATAAAAAAATACTTTGACAAAATGGGGCTGTGTTACTCGTTTCAAGCTATTTTTATCTTGACTAAACCCAAGAGGGATTATAGGATTATAAATGAAAATATAATTCCAGCGCCTTATAAAAAGTTAGTATTAAATTTTACAACGGGGACATGTAAGAACTGTTTATGTAAAACAGCACCATATTTCTCAGTGAAACAAAGCAAAACGTAGAAAAAAGAATACTTTTTGTTTTTAGCAAGAAACTAAAATGAAACTGGCAAAAATATGTAAATATGTAACTTTATATGCCCTTTGTGAAAGTTCTGTATACAGCAGAATGAAAGTTAGACAAAAAGGGAACGCAAACATCAGGGCATCAGATATTCAACACACCATGTAGTTTTGGGCACTATTTGGATAGGGTTGTACCGCGCATTTTTTTGTTGGGAGATCTAAACAATGCGTGTATAAACTTGCAAACAAGACATAGCTGTCTTTAATTTTCTCATTTTAGTATAAAATTGTGGCTTGAATCACCACGGAATAATTTCACAATAAAATGATTTGTTGATTGTACTGTGATCGGGGCGGAATTGATGAAGGATATTCGTGAGTAGACATAGGATGTCTGAGTATTAACTGAATTATCATCACATAATAATCAAACACCTAATAAAATTCTGATTAGTGTTTATATTTTTAACATTATTTGAAAATGTTCCATTAAATTCTTAAACTTTAGTTGATTTTGATCTCATAAGGTCGACTGTTTTTAACTTGTTCGAAAAGTTTTAATATTTTATCTTTTAATTTAATTTAATATATAATCTATACTATTATTATAAAAAGGTAACATTTGTTTGTAAGTTTGTATGTAGGGGGTAATCTCAGGAACTACTGGTCCGATTAGAAAAATTATTTCAGTATTATATAGCCCATTTGTCGAGGAAGGCTACATGTCATCACGCTAAGACTAAAAGTAGCCGAGCATTAATGGAAAATGTGACGCAGACGAAGTTGCGTGGGTCAGCTAGTTATAAGTAAATCAATTTAAAATAAAAACCATCATGCAAAAATGTATTACCAGCTGGTAATACCTACTTTTTTTGCCGTCACTTTTCACCTTTCACCAGGCTGCATAAACCATTATTTTCTCATCTAATAAGCTTATTAGTTGAGAAAATAACGGTTTATGCAGCCTGGTCATCTCTCACACATAGCAAACCGATCGCACAAAATACAGGTTGATTTAAAAAATAAATAATTTAAAAAGCCTTTCTCGACGGTTCACAAATAACCGCAATCATTAATTCAGTACACACATTGCGTAGGGTTCCCACCTTTATACGAAAAGGTTGAAATTAACGCGGAATGAAAAGTAAATTGCAAATCGATGTTGGAAGCCAAATGCATTAATCTTACCTTTAGGTGTGGATACGAGTGGGTGAAATGTTAGGAAAGTGTGTGAAGATGGAAGGATAGTGTGTGTTCAATAATTGTTTCTTTGTTGAAAAATTTTAAGTTAGTTAATTATTTTAATGAGTGGCAAGTATTGATTAAAAGGTGGGTGTAATTTTGGGGGAGGGCTGTCTTAAATAGTTTTGTAGAAATCAATTTTGGCGGTAAGAAAGCTCATTTTGACACCCTGTTAAATGGGTACGTAATTCAACTAACTTAATTCAACTAACTTTTTCTGTAACATAATATTTTTACTTGGTGTACTTAATTAAGAGTGTTACATTTATCAATCTTTGTTTGAAAATTATATTATGCAGTAGGATCTCAACGTGACTTCAATGTCACCATGTGTTGGAACCATTTTATAAATATATTTCATCCATCGTGCTTTAATTTTTTTTATGTCAAAATTAACAGAAAAACACTTCCTATTTCTGAAAATCTTAACTTCCGATCCTCTTCGAAGTCATTTTAATTCTAATCAAAAAATAAATCCACCATTCTGCTAAAAAATGTAAAGATGGATTCCTCGTGATCATCTACCGATTATCTAATATTATATAATATAAATCCTAATCATCATCTTCCTGCCCTAATTCCATATTACTTGGGTTGGGCGCAACACGCTTTTTTCTTCCACTCTGCCCTATCAGCCGTCAAACTATCACTAACTTCCTTTTCTTTCATATCGCTTCTCACACAATCCATCCATCTTGTCTTTGGCCTTGCTCTCCCTCGCCATCCATCCACATTTATGTTCTAATATAAATCCTAATAAATGTGTATACAATTCTTCTGTTACTGGCTGACTGAGTGAGTGACTGGCAGACAACAACAGCCGAAACTACTGGTCGTAGAAAGCTTTGGCATGTATATTTTCTACGCTCCAAGATTCAAGATTCAAAGCATTTATTTCAAATAAACCATTTACAGGCCCTTTGAAATGTCAAGGTCAGTCAGTCAAAAACATGATGCTATTGGAACGGAGAGTGACCGCGCGATCGAATCCGCTCCGCGACAAGTTTAACAAAAAAATAGTAAAAAGTGACTTTTTATTGACTTTGATTCACTAAATTTGTTCTGAAAGTTGCCATTAATTAGTGAAAGTGTTATCTCGAACATTAAACATAAATATCCATTATAAAAATTACGCGTTCAATAAAAAAGAAAATATCAAATTAACGACAGTTACAATTACCAGAAAACGAATGTTATGACTTTTAAAAGCAGTGAACTTTAATGCTAATTGAAAACGTAAACATAATATATACGTTTTTAAACAAAGACGTCTGGCTTAATTAAAATAAACAGTGACATAAACTCTGAATTATACCAATTCCAATGTCAAAACAGTGTTATAAACTAAACCATTAACAATCTCCAATAAACAAAACGTAACAGTGTAAGAAAGTGTGTTATTCCATAACTTTTCAAAACAAAGACAAAGTGACTCAAGTGTTCGACAGTGCAAAAAATTCCAATGGAATGACTCATTTCTAACCGTCTTTCGTTTGTTTAAATACTTCATCTGCTTATTGGAGTGTCCAATTTCACAGCTTAATCGTAAGCACGTTTGGGTCAGTGGCGATAAGTGCGGCTTCAAAGAAGACTCGACCGATCGCAAGTTCGATCCCCGCTATTCGTTAACTCTTTTTGTGTTTTCTAAAATTTCTACTTCTACAAGGCACCAATATAATAAGCAAGTGGCTTAAAAAAGATCACACTAGAGGGCGCTACGAGTGCTTTGAACAAAAATGGACCACGAAAACGATACCATAACTTTCCGGAATAAACCGTACTATAGAGCAAGCTCGTTATCAGACTTGTCTAAAATTACATCAAACGACTGCGAGAAAACTATATTAGATACAACTATGATGAGTGTTCCGGATAGCTTACACGACACTACTGACGAAATACGTGAGTTGAATAGTGAAATCGAATCACTTAAACAGCAATTGCTAGGTGCCCATCAAGAGGTAGATAATTTAAACATTGAAAACCTCCGCCTCAAAACGGATCTACAAAATATGGTCACGACAGTTAACACCTACAAGAAGATATGCTCAACGCCTGAGAAAAAAAGCGCAACACCAAAACGCACAAACTACGCAACAAACAAACACAATAAAGGTACTCAGACTATTAATAATGTTAATCACACGCCAAACAAAGATAAAGGGTCACCTGCCCCTGAACCATCAAACAATCCTGTAATACCAAAACCTGTGAAATCGAAACCTCACGAAAAGAATAAACTGTTTATCTTAAGTAGTAACAAATCCAACGTCTCTTTGCCATACATCGAGGAAGCTTTCTTCGAATATTTCAACTACTGTCATTACACAATGCCTAACAGTACCTTAGAACAATTGTTAAGCGGCATCGAGGAAAGATTGAAGGGATTCACTCTAAATGACTACTGCCTAATCTTTATTGGAGAAAACCATATAATCACAAATGACAACAACTACATAAACTTAATTACGTTAATAAAGGAGTCCCTGCGAAAAATTACGCACACCAACGTAGTTATCTGTCTTCCCACGTATAAGATGGGATCACTTATATATAACTTCAAAGTCGAGCTGTTTAATAACCTTCTTCATCTAGATAACCAAAACCATAAGTATGCATACGTCTTCGACAGTAATCGGGATCTAACTCATGAGATGTTTTCCTACACAACGGGCAGAATCAATAAACACGGAATCAGAAATATATATTATAATATTATGAGTAACATACAGATTGACTTAGACTTATACTGTCAGAAAAGTAGACAAACAATTAACAACAACAGTCAAGAGTATAAGGAGATTTTAACGACTCCCATCGGTGAAGAACCCAATTCACGCCTGATACAAAACCCCAGCTTTTTTCGTTTATAACAGCATTCATATTCTTCATCAAAATATTGCTGGGCTTCTGAATAAAAGCGATACACTTACTGTGTATTTGGAAGAACTAGAAAATAGCAACAGACGAATCGATACCATATGCATAACCGAACATTTTATGACGCCTGAACAAGAACAACTTCTAAATATACCAAATTACAGCCTAGCAACAAGTTTCTCCAGAGATAACAGAAGAGGTGGCTCGTGCATTTTAACCAGGGTCGGTCACAAATATAAAGTGATAAACTTAAAGAAATATTCCGTAATTAATGAAATAGAATGCTGTGCAATAGAGTTGACAGCGCACAAAATCATTATTATATGTATTTATAGGGTACCCCAATCTAATTTGGATAAATTCTACGAAAATTTAAATAATATTTTGGAGTTATTGTGTTTAAAATTAAACAACAAAAAGATTATCTTATGTGGGGACTTTAATATCAATCTATTGAAAAGAAATAAACAATCCTTAGACTTCGAACACACATTGTTAAATTATAATTTAAAATTTCAATTTTATGAACCCACTAGGCTAAGCAGTGCCACATGCTTGGACAATATCGCACATAATGTAAAAGGCTCTAAAGGGGAAATTATAGAATTGGGCCTGTCAGATCATACTGCACAAGTTTTGAAATGTCCAGTTCAAAAGACATGTGTCTTAAAGCGTTGGAAAATAAAAAGACGGGATTACTGTCAAGATAATGTTGAGAAATTTAAATGTTGCTTAAAAAATGTAACTTTTTCGGACATATATACAATTAGCGACGTCAATGAGGCTTACAACCATTTCCTTGATCTTTTCAGATGTTTTTACGATCTTTGTTTTCCCTATGAAATAATAACCAAATCAACTACCAAAAAATCAAAATGGATTACTAACGGGATTAAGAAATGTAGTAAAAGGAAACGACAATTGCTATGGCAATATAGAACAAATCCAACCCCAACAAATAAAAAGCTGTTTAAGGCATATTCTGCAAGGTTTAAAAGAGTTCTATCATTAACACAGTCATCACAAAACAACTATTTCATTCAGACATCCGAAAATAAATCTAAAGCGACATGGGCCGTAATTAATAATTCTAAGACTAATTTTCCTAAAGAACCAATTACACAAATTAAAACAGGGACACAGACAATCACGAACCCATTTAACATAGCTCAGGCTTTTAACAAGTTTTATATTAATCAAGTTACCAAACCAAAAAATACAACTATACCAGAAATTAACGTACCCTTAAATACCTCAAACTCTTTATTTATGGAGCCAACCATACCTCAAGATACAGTTAACCATATTAACTCACTTCGGAATACAAATAGTGTTGGTTATGACGGAATATGCACCAAAGTTATCAAAGAAGTATCTCACTACATAGCTCCGCATCTCAGTCACATAATTAATATGAGTATTTCTAGCGGAATTTTTCCCGATAAATTAAAAACATCAATTATTGTACCATTACATAAAAAAAAAAATGATAGACAAACTATGTCAAATTATAGACCCATCGCATTGATACCCGTATTTTCAAAAATATTTGAGAAAGTCATTTATAAGTCTTTATACAACTATCTCGAGAAATCAAATATATTAGTAAATGAACAAAAGGGATTTCGTAAGCATAAGACAATCAATATGGCCATACATGACTTGCTTCTTCCGATTTTGACAAATGTAGATAAGAGAAATCCTATATGTGCCATCTATATGGATCTAACGAAGGCTTTTGATTATGTCGATTATCCTATACTAATACATAAACTAGAAAGATATGGTATCAGAGGCAATATACTTGATCTCATACGATCTTACCTAACAGACAGAAAGCAATTTGTGGAAATCACACAAATTTCCACAAAAACCAACTCAGAGAAAAGATATCGTTCTGAAAGCGAGGTAATTAAATACGGCGTTCCTCAGGGTAGCGTGCTAGGACCCCCATTTTTTTTGCTCTACATAAATGACCTTCCAAGTCAAATTAACCACCCCATGGTGCTATTCGCCGATGATAGCACAGTAATAATTAAGTGTGATGATCCCAATACTTATGAAAAGGAAATCAATGAGACGCTAAATAGAATCATTTCATGGTTTGAGAGCAACAATTTAATTATAAACTTAGAAAAGACAAAAATCATGCATTTCTATCAAAGAATTCCCAGTACAATACTTGAAATTTGCTATTCAGGGACAAAAATAGAATCAACGACGACTACTAAATTTCTTGGAATTAAAATAGACAACAATTTGACTTGGAGACCCCAGACAGACGAAATATGTAAAAAACTCAATAAATTTGCATATGCGCTCTATAAACTATCAAAAATAGTGAGCCGGGAGTCCGTGCTAACAGCTTATCACGGCTATGTTGCATCAACTCTCAGATATGGCATAATTTTCTGGGGCAATTCAGTAGATAGAAAAGTTGTATTTAGAGCCCAGAAGAGATGCGTCAGAGCGATGTGTGGCCTAAAAAACACAGACAGTTGTCAGCCGTTCTTTATACGTCTAAAAATTCTTACCTTGCCATCACTATACATATACGAAACAAATGTATTTGTTAAATCAAACATTTCACAATATAAAATGGCCACTAAAAGTTATTACAGGAAGTTAAGAGATAAAAACAAATCAGAGCTCGAAGTGACCTATGGTAAAACTGCACTTATGAATAAAAGTACCTTCTGCATGGCTAAAAAAATATATAACAAACTACCTGAGAAAATAAAAACGTTGAATCTGGACAATTTCAAAACAGCATTATTAAAAATTTTGGTAAATAAATGCTATTACTCATTAGAGGAATATTTGGACGATAATTCTATAATTACTGCTTTAGAAAACTGTACACCAACTTAGACGATTTAGAATATTATTTGACATCATCATAAGTATGACAATTTTATGACATATATCGATTTGACATTTTATTGAAATTGATTATAACTTTTTTATCTTTTCTATTTGACATAAATACATGTGCCTATTAATATTGACTGGTAGACATGTTAGAATCTTACATCACTTCAGACAATTTTTTTTTTTTTTGTTTTTGTTGACATTAGCATTACTTTTATTATGACATGTAACACAGTCTCTTGGATATTTATTGAAATTGATCATAATTATAATTCATATTGATAATTTATGCATGTACTATTACAGTTACTCGTTACTATTTGAATTGATGAATATTTGTACGCCTCAGGGCAAAACATAGAGGATCTATATAACTGTACCATCTCGCAACTATTGTAATTTGACCTATGTTTACAAATAAAGCATTCTGATTCTGAACGTGCAAATAGCCTCATGTTTTTGAGTTATTTGCACGTTCTTCTCCAGAGAGATCTACATCTCTATGGAGAAGGACGTGAAAAAAACTCCACGGAAACTCTTTTAAATGAAGTGATGGTTTATAAAAATCCTAGTTATATGTACTTGCTTCTTCATGTGAAGAAATGCAAAATTAAAATAAAAAATAAAACTTATTACAAGAACTTAAAATATAAAGATCAAAATAAGCCACTCCGTACGGAGCAGTTAGAAAGGATTTCCTGAAATTTCTACGGGAACGGGAAAAAACAGGATATGCGCGTACGAAGTCGCGGGCACAAGCTAGTATTAAATAAAATACTTATACGAACTTGCTATCAACTATCTAACACACTGACAACCCTATCGGTCAGAACATCATGTACAGGGTGTTCTCGTTTTAATATACCTATATATTTTTTGTATTAAGTTGAACGGGGATTTAACATTAATTATAGTTGAAATTGTGATTATTTTTTTAAGTAAAGTTTAAGATTATGTTTCATTTTTTTTAAGTTAGGGTTTTATATGTGTTTTAAGTTGAAAGAAAGAAAGAAAGAAAGTTTAGAACATTGTTGTTTACGGACTTGTGATCTTGAAATACTTACTTATAACAGAATTAGTATTTTTTTCAGCTTGGTAATTCGAGTACTCTTTAGTTTAGTGCAGTTTACGCCTTTTCCACAATTATACCTATTTATAACATAAAATTAAAATTAGAATAAACAGTTCCTGAATTTTCACACATGCGTTCCCAACTGACGTTTTCCTGCCCAAACATGTGCCTTTCGAAAGAAAATAAATTCTAGAAACTGATTGCAGCACAACCTACCAGGTTATATCTATACTTCTATACTAATATTATAAAGAGGTAACATTTGTTTGTAAGTTTAGGTATATGTAGGGGGTAATCTCAGGAACTACTGGGCCGATTTGAAAAATTCTTTCAGTGAAAAAATGATCTATCTAAAGCCCAGACCCATAAATGGGCTATATATAGCCATTTTTGGTCGCAGATTTGTAAAAGGTGTAACAAGTCGCATCAGTTTCGTAACTGATACGACATATTGCGACTGTGTGGGAGTGCACTTCTATTTGTCGTAACCGTTTAGTAACAAAGTGACAGAAAGTAGTTTTAGTAACTTTGTGTTGTAGCTGTGTCGACTTGTTACAGAAAAAATTCTGTACACACGTTTTACACACTTTGCGCATTGTATGTAACTAGTGTACAGTATTGGTAACAATGTGTAGTAACTGAGTGGTAACATGTGTAGTACCGTTACGTCAATGTTCCGGAATACTTATAACACTAACTTGGATAAATGGAAATCATCGATCCAGTCATTCTCAAACTTGTCTTATGATAACTGCCGGTTTAACGTTTAATTAAAATAAAATTATAAATCAAGAGTTAAATCAAGAGAATATAATTTGCAAGATGTGAAATGTAAGCTTTTATGTATGCATTGCAACTCCCAAATGGTATTTATTCCTGTATTGACAACGTTAGGGGTAATAATAAAATGAAAACATAAGAAGATACGATTTTTATTTCGAAATCACAAAATCATCACTGACAATTAACGCACTATAACTTTACTAGTATTAGCTAGCTACTTGCCACTAATAATCTACAGATCATTTTAAAGACCTGCATCAATCGTTTTAAATCCAAAATCTTGTTTTTTTATTGTCACGTCAGAGAGTACCAATATTTTTGATGATTTGTTGGATTTATATTTTGTCTCTGGCGTGTCGTCGTCTGTAAAAGAATAAAGTTAAACAATATTAATTTCGTTTGAATAAAGAATTTAATTGTCTCCTCTACAAAGTTAGCAATGCATTGGCTCTCCATACCATACTTTCGTCTAAATCTGACTTGAGTGTTTGTGTCTGTGTTGTGTGTATGTGCACGTGTGTTACATTACATAATGAGCGTATAGGGGAGTGTGCTGTGTGTTTATGTGTAAAAGTAATTAAAACAAATTATATAAGTACCAATGCCATTTTCTTTTTCATCTAACTGATCCTCTGTTTCAGATTCATATTTTCTTGTGTTCTTTTGCATATCCAGATTTTTATTTATCACTTCATCTACTATATTTGGCATTTTCAGGTTTATATTCATGTCTTTCTCTTGATCTAAACTTTTATTATTTGTAGTAGTATTCTTTCTTGTTTCGCTCCTTTTTTTTTTCGAGGTACTTGTGTTCATTTCACCCCTAAAATGAAGCACATTGAATGATCTACGCATTAAATTTATATACCTCATCGTATTGTATGGTAACTTAACAGTCTTGAATAGAACAATAAGCTAATACAACATTAGAAAGCTAGTAAAAACCGAGTTCTTAGATATTTGTACGGACAATAGCACACCAAGCGTAGCAAACACTATGGCTCTTTGTGTCATTTTGATAGGTGTGACTTCGTAACAAGTGTTACGCTTCATGTGCTGTTGTCCGTAGGTACATACACTAATGACAAAAACATAGTTGATTACTATAAATATATAAAAAAGATTAAATATTCTTCATACTTACAATTTTCTTTTGATTCTTTGGCCACTATGCTTTATGGCACTATTTTGGAGAAATGAATCCGCTTCTAAATATGTACAAGCGCTATCAGCCAGATGTACAATCTTGTAAAAACAATTTCTTATATTTATATATTGCATGAATGGTGGTTTAGAACAACCTTTTATACCTTTCCAAGTAAAATGGTTAAGAAGTTCGTCAGTAAAAAAAGATTTGGTTATTTGCAGTCCAATCTTGCCAATTTTGTGAGTGCCGCTTGTGCCAGAAATTTTAGAAAATTTTTTGACCTGCAACACCATACACACATACACTGTTTTGATTTTATTTATTTATTCAGCCAAAAACATTAAAGCATCAAATATTTATTTTGCCAAACAATGTTGGGTACTTGGTTAACATTTAATATTAGTAAATGTAGAGAATACTTATTTACAATATTGTCAGTTGACTCGCCAACGAACCACCGCACAGGCCGACAGTTCGACAACGACTGCCCGCCCCACCACTCGTACCGGTATTTATAACCGAGCGACGTGTGCGCCCGAGGCAACGTCACAATACTGTTATCAGTTTGTAGGTAGTTCGATATATTGATATCTACATACACTACATTCCCTTCCTTGTTTTAACTAGTTGTATGTAACAAGATTTTTTTTAGTAAAACATTTAGCATATTTTATTATTTTGATTAATAATTTATTGACATGTCTGGCATAACAAAATCACGGCAGAATAATATTTAAAAATAATTTTATGGTTTAATTCAATGTTTCCTTTTACCCTTCCTCTTCTTCTTCTATTTCATTTTCTGATTCGTTTATATCTTTTTCTGTGTTGATTTCTTTATTTTTATAACTTATGTGTGTATGTGTGTGTTATTATCATAATTAATCAATCTCATTAATGAAGTAGACGTATGATAGGATTTAATGCCTTGGTTTCTTTATCATTAAAAACCTTCTACCGACGCTTGTTTACTCTCAGAGTTATTTAAAACTTTAACTTAACTCACTAGTCGTTCAGTCAATCAGCCGTTTGACAGTTCAAAACTGGCTGTTATAAATCCTTTAGGTTTGACTCGTGATTCACTAGTATTCGTGATTACCAAGTCCAAGCACCACTGAAAGTCACTAAACTCATAATTATTTGAACAAAGAAATTAAATAATCTTATTCACAGTCAACAGCTAACTCATAGCTCAGCACAACACACTTCCTATACTGGCACTGCACTTCCCCATGGGAAGAATACCGAGAAAACACTTATTTGTACCACCAATAGCTACGAAAACGACACCCTGATACAGACTCCCTCGTCTATATCACTCTGGGATGCTGCTATGATATCCTGGTACGCTCGCCAACCCACAGAAACAAGAACCTGGTATTTCAAACTAATTTGATGCTAACTCTTAATCTACTTCATAACATTACGTGATAATTGACCTTGGCCATCTTCCCGACAAAGAGATTTTAAAACTCACCAACCGGTAAGCTATGCACATTAGGGCCCACAAAGAGAAGAGAAACTAGGCCTGACATGTTTGTGTCTAACGTTCATGTGAAGTAGCTACTACGTAAACGAATTACTACGGCAATCTACAAGCATTACGGTCATGACTGCACCGCATACTTCGAATCAATTGATTTTATTTCGATCTAACTCATAGTAGCTAAAATGTGTAACTAACAAGCAACCCGAAAGGGAAACATCTATTTAGAAATTGTAATAGTTCAGAATTCTACAAACTCTTATAGCTTTATTCAATGTCATTAAAATGAAGTTGCTATTTTAAATCGTTTACAATCGAATTTACTAACTGAATTTAGTAACTATTGTTATGTATGGAAAACTGTGTGTGACGTTTATATAAAAACCCTAGGTTCAATTTTTTCACTAAACACGTCGCATGCGGTCAGTTTGCTTGTGTGGCCATCTTGCCATCCAATATCTCATTATTTAAGTTATATTATTATTCCAATGGGAAATTCTTAAATTACTCGCTTATTTTTTTTTTTAATATTATTTTTGTTTTATTTATCGGCACGCGATTGACCACCATCTCACCCACGGGCAAGCGATGACGCGAACGAAGACGGAGCACGCCTGTTCAGACCACCCAATAATCACTCCTGATCAAAGACTCCAAGGATGCAACCATCGGGAAACACAGACTCCGACAGTGAATTCCACTCCAAGTAACTCACGTTTGCAAGAGCACTCACTTTGCTCCCCCTATGAAGCCTGTATCTAAAAGATATCAAAGGGAACCGACGATGATGGTTTCGTGATGGTACAAAGGAGAGAATGCCGCCAGCGAACCAACTGGAACCGCTGCGGCACGACACCTACCGAACCCAAAGTAACTATACGTACCGCGAAGCCGTAAACACTCCATTATATATCTCGCGGCTACACTACACCACTAAGGCAGAGGGAATTTTGGAGTATGTGCGCCAAAAGACAAGCTACACGCTGAGAGTGCAGTTGCTGGAATCGCGCCCTAATGTCAACGTCAACGCGTTTGTGGTGCGGGTACCAACATGTCATGGAGGACGACTTTTGACCACAGGTGTCACCGTCACTCCCGCGGACATGTCCCACTAGAGCGCACAATGACGTAATGCTTAGTGAAGTTTTTTACTTAATTTTGTAAGGTACATAATATCTATGTGCCACAATAGCCTGAAGATAAAGAGATTTACTATTTTTTTGAGATTTACTAGTTTCTTTCCCAAGACTTGACGTTTAAAGTTGCATTTTCTAAAAGTGTTTACTATTTTTATATTTGCGTCAAATGATCCTGTTAGGTTCAAAGGTTTAACAATAATAGTGTTATTGCACTGGATGTTTGGTTACGAGCCTGTACTTTATTTTGTTTCATATTTTCCCAGGTTTTGTGTGTGACCAACATTATTGCATTTACCTACATCTAGAATCTACTAACATCAATCGAAAAGATTGACGTTCTCAGATCTTACTTTGTTTAGATGTATAGTTTGGTAATAGCCACACCAAAGACATCCACTCCATCAGCTGGTGACATTTGCATTTGCTGTATTATTAAACTAACCGATCCACGCAACCTCGACCGCGTCCGATCCGCGTCCGATCCCCCATCAATGCCTCGCTCCTATTGTTCGCACCGTGATGTTAGATCCTAAAATCTTCCTCGATAAATAGGCTACCCAACACTAGAACAGAAACATTATTATAGACATTTTAGTCCACAAAATTTAGCAATTCTAGTCCACAAAATATAGCAGTGGAGCACGTTTCTTCTTACTACTCTCGATGTCAGCAGCCATTCCAGGTAGATCGAGAGTACCAGCTCCCAACGTTCCCCTCTCTTTCCTCCTACTGATGGAGGTTCCCCCTCACAATAAAATGTGTCTATTTAATTACGTGTATATAGATAATACTACTGATCTATTTTGTCTTTGATAACTGTCAATTTAATGATCAGTAGGAATCATACCACAATTACTGTAGTTCAATGACGACTTCTCAATTAAATGACCAGTAGGTATATTCTACTGCAATTATTGTCATTCTATGATGACTTGACAATTTAATGTCCGGCAGGTATATTATACTGCAATGATTGTCATTCAATGATGACTTGTCAATTTAATGACCAGTAGGTAATTATTCTACTGCAATTACTGTCATTCAATGATGACTTGTCAATTTAATGACCAGTAGGTAATTATTCTACTGCATAACCGTCATTCAATGATGACTTGTCAATTTATTGACCAGTAGGTAATTATTCTACTGCATAACCGTCATTCAATGATGACTTGTCAATTTAATGACCAGTAGGTCATTATTCTACTGCATAACCGTCATTCAATGATGACTTGTCAATTTAATGACCAGTAGGTAATTATTCTACTGCATAACCGTCATTCAATGATGACTTGTCAATTTAATGACCAGTAGGTAATTATTCTACTGCATAACCGTCATTCAATGATGACTTGTCAATTTAATGACCCGCAGCAATGCTGCTTAATATACGTATGCGGTTGCTTGTTGGCACAAACAAGCAACACTTCACGTTGGTCGCAACGTGCTGCTCCAATGCCAAAGACCAAGCCTGATACTGCTGACGAAGGCGTAGTACAGAGGTCCGCCAGTACGGCTGTGCAGGCAGGTTTGATGAGGAGCGCCAAGCCACGTCCGAAGCACAGGCAGAGCCGATCGTACGCAGACGGGAAAAGTGATGGCCGGATGAGAAGAAAGGACGTGAGCTGTATCGCTTCTTCCCGGACTTGGCCTCAGCTCCATGTGATTTAGGAAAAGATTGCATGACATTCAATGGCATTCAATTTAATGATCAGCTATGCTGCGTTAAACCATATCAATTGAATTATCAGCAATGCTGCTTAGTATGGTATCAATTTAATGATCAGCGTTGCTGCTTAACATCGTATCAATTTAATGATCAGCAATGCTGCTTAGTATGGTATCAATTTAATGGTCAGCAATGCTGCATAATAATTAATCCATTTAACTATCAACCATGTTGACTTAGGTCACGTGTCAAATCAGCGTTGCTGCTAATGATTAAGTCAATGTAATGATCAGGTATAGTAAATAAATTTCAAATTAAGTTATTCGGAAAAAAACATTTTTCCACCAACCCATGTTTAGGCAAGCGGCACTTCATGGCAAGACTGGAGTCAGATTTTACTGGCCTCCGATCATCCGCAACGACCTAAGTTCCACAAATGACAGCCGGGGCCTACGGCCCAACGTGCCTTGAGGCACTTTGGTCTTAACACTTACTTATGACGAAAGTGTAAAAACATATAGCCGAAATGCTTCTATCCATTAAAGAAAGCAGCACTTCGTTCCTATTCTTTCCCCTTTTTTTTCTAGGAATTACTTTAACTCACAGTTTAATCCTCGTCGCCAATGTAGAGAATACTTATTTACAATATTGTCAGTTGACTCGCCAACGAACCACCGCACAGGCCGACAGTTCGACAACGACTGCCCGCCCCACCACTCGTACCGGTATTTATAACCGAGCGACGTGTGCGCCCGAGGCAACGTCACAATACTGTTATCAGTTTGTAGGTAGTTCGATATATTGATATCTACATACACTACAGTAAATATACCAATGCGTTTTCGAAATCTGCATTGATGAGTTCGCTTTCCAGTAAGTCTAGCTGCTCTACAGAGTTTATAGGGAATTCGATATTTTTTTGGGTTATCACGTCATCTTCCTTTTTTGTGTTTGCTTCCACAGTAAAATCGTTGTTAGAGAAGCTTTTGGATTTCAATATATCAAACATTTTATCTAGCTGAATTTGCATTACAGCAAATCCTCTTTTTGTTTCCTGTTCAACTAAAAAAAATAGATCAGCATTAATAATTATGTATGAATCCTGACAGTTTCCCCATGAAATAAATCTTAAAGAGTTTCGTCAGCTACATCCTGGCATAGAGCCAAATCAAATTAGATTGATCATCGTTTCCATTTTGCAGCTGTATCATAATCAATTCTTATTTCTACAACTGCAAAATAACACCTCTTTAGGTTTATGTCAAGTTGTGAAAACTATTCTACATATTTAAATTTTGATTTAAATGATAGATAGTAGTTACATAGTTAGTTTAAGTTAGAGCAAGTACAAGCTAACATAAAAAGTGTAAAACTCTTACGATTTTGGAAGCGTTGGATTGTTTCCTTAAGAATCTCGTTTTCGCTGGACAGAGCACTATTTTGTGCTAGGAGATCGTTCAAGTGATCAAATTTTATAGTAATTAAGTTTGCTTCACTATTTTCAGGGACGGGGTCTGGATTCGTTGTCATACTATTCTCATTCGTTATTTTTGTAACATTGTTAGTTTCGATATTTTGTAAAATAATGTAATTTAATGGGTCATTTTCAACAATTTTTATTGTATCTTCTTCCAGGTGATTGTTAGTTTTCTTCTCTTCTGTAACTGTTTCATTTTTTTCCATAGTTGTGTTTTGTTTTTCCGAAAATAAATCGAAATTTGTGTTCAAATCTAATAAATCGGCTGTTACAGACTTTAAGATAGGATGCTTTCTGTTAGTTTCTCGATTTTTGTGATATCTGTAAAAGGTAATTTATAATTAGACAGTAGGTCAGTCAGAGCCAGACATACCTTAGCATCGAGGGTCACCAAAAATATCTGATTTCCATAAATTCAATTTTATCTACGCAACCAGAGTAATCATATTTTTGTTAGCACCCAAAGTGTTCAATAAATCTAAGTAGTCACCCAAGAGACTGGACGGGCTGCTCATCTCAATGGAGTTCAGACAACCAGGTCGGGTTGAAATTACAATAATAAATATCTCAGACACTCACACTAATTATCTAGACCCAAGCTAGGCCGAGCCTACGTGGCCAGGTGTACTAGGGATACTAAATAACGGATAAACATACTTATGTACATTATAAATATCCAATAAAACTCAGATTTGCGCGATCACAGCCAAAACAACTCCTTTTCTTCCCCATCCTTCTCAACAGTGCACTCCATTATCGATATCATCCTTGGCATAGATTACAGACGCGATCTCAATCCGAATTTAAGGATTACATTGAGAGCGTTATTCAAACGAGTGTAAATGTTGAGACTCACCGACCCCACAGTCAAACCATTACTACGGTTTTGTGGGGCTTAGTTTATTTATTAAGTTAGCCATTTGTGAAGATAAATAAATAAATAATTATAATATACTGCTTCCAAATACCCAACTCTAAAAAGCTATTTACATTGTATTTATACTTATCATTATTATATTTATTTATGGGTACGTTACCAGTGTTAGGTATTTCATAATATACACAGAGTTATTGATACTTGCAGCCCCCTAAATACATTATTATACGTTCTAAAGCGCCGGTTTCACAAACAAATAACATACATAGGTACGTCCGGTAGCGGAGGCGCTGCGCTGCTCACCTGCCCACTAAAGATTGAATATCGAGCGAGTGCGTGCGTACTGGTCAACTGAATCAAACGAACTGACCGTCCGTGCGTGAGTAGAGGTAGAGTGTAAACCGCCCCGCCCGACCCGCGCCACCCGTCATCGCTGCTATCTATCTTTGCCACTCTTAGCTTACCTTAATAGCCTTGGGAATCCAGCCTAGATTGCCGAAAAAATATGACTTGAGTGTATGTAAAAAGACGAAGGTATAAAAACGTTTTGGGACAGAAGATTAGTGATTAAAACATACCGTAATTAAAGTCAAATAAAACTTACCTCTCCTCGTCTTCAGTGTCTTCAAAGTTTGTATAAAGGGTCTCTAATTTGAGTCCTTCCGCAAAAGTATCGATTCCGTTGACCTTTACTTTGCATTTTATTTTTTTCCAGTTTTCGGCTGGCACAGTATTTTCATCCCGTCTTATGAGCTCCAAGTCGCTGTTTTTTTTTGTACGCGGCCAATAAAGGACGTTGTCTTTTACCCACGTACTTGGTACAAGGGATATTAACTGTGAGGAGCCTTCTCTAGTTAAAACAATGCAATATGGCATTTTGTCTGGCAAACAAAAGTTTGGAAAACTGTGGACAAAAAATCAAAGAGAGACCATTTTAAAAGTTCAGTTACTTTGTGACGACTTTACGTAACATGTCCACACAATGTCGACACATTATCGTAACTTTGTAACTTGTTGTGACGAGAATATTTTTCAGTTAAAAAAGTTTTTTTTTATTATTTATTGATAATACGGTTTATTACTGCTAAAATACTTTGTTATTAAATATTCAACTTTATTATTGCATTCAAATAAACGCTTTTGAGAATAGAAAATAAAAATATAATTAAAATAAAAACAATGTGTATTTTCGTCGGAATGGTTAAATTATGATAATAATGTGGCGCGTTGATTAATTTCAACCTTTCCCACGAAATTACACGATGAATTTAATTTCCCACTAAGATTTGAGTACCTAAGTATAGAAAACCCATAATAGTAAAAAAAAACAAACCCTTTGTTTACTTACCTAGGTGATAAGATGGCTGTTTCTTATTTTTTTAATAATTCACGTCACTTCACAAGTCAATGTCAACGAATGAACGGTTATGGGTGATTGAATGAATGATTTGTGGGAACTCTGGTTAAAATATGGTAACAATGTTACGACACAGCGACGTAAATTAGAAACCGAATGTTACTGTGTCGACTCTTCCCCAATTTTAGTTGCAGCGACTACTCTAACACGGAACGGCGACGAGATTATGTGTCGAGAATAAATCAGTGTACACACTAGGCGTCGAAACCGTTACGTCATGTTCCCAAAAATGGCTATATGATATCTAAAGTCCATTTATCGTGGAAGGCTATAGGCTACATATCATCACGCTTAGACTAAAAGGAGGCGAGCATTAATGGAAAATGTGACGCAAACGAAGTTGCGTGGGTCAGCTAGTTTTTAATAAATTCCTTCAAAAAAGTCCGTCAAACGTCAGGCCTAACTTTCCAATAAGCTTGTGTCTAATAACAAATTGCTTAATTTATAGTTTCGTATTAAAAATTAAGAGACGCAGATAAGAAAAAACCAGCCCATTTCTCATAAAAGTTAAAGATTATTAATATTTTTAGAAAATAAATTCGAAAAAAATAGGCACGTGATAGCGAACACCAAACAGAAAGCGTTACGTCACGCCACGCAAAACATTGTTGTTGTTGACGTTTTCAGACAACAGAGCAGGTGTAAACAGTTTTGTATCGCATACTGTGACCTCATTCAAGACGCCATAACACTATTCAGCGTTTTCGAGGGAAATCTAAATTGTTTTTTTTTTTGTAAACAAAATACGTAATGTACATAATATTGCTTTTTCGTTAAAATATATGGGATGAAATAGATATTAAAGTACCAAGATATACCAAGTTTTTAAATTTTGTCAACTAGCCTATTAACAATGGCCGTCGTTGTTAAATGTCACCTTCGAGTATTTGTCTAATTTGAAATTTTCGTTGACATTAAATTATTTAGTAAATGCAGGAATCGCTAAAATTTAGTATAATTATATGACAGACGTAACGAGAATTTTCTGTTAACTCACTTCATCTTTTATTCCAGCAAAGTACTCTTGGGACATAAAATCCTCCTTGACTTTTAACGCGGAAAAAATATAATTGATTATTTCCAACCAATTTCACAAGCATGGAGGAAAAATAAATATAATTTCCTGCCACTCTCTCCCACGGTGTAGACGCCTTAACACCAGCTATGCCCATTACCAGTGGTTATTAAACGTGAAGAGTCCTTAAGAATATTTCATTCGGGGAGAAAGAAATTATTCAATATTCGAGAGTTCCGATGAAATGGCTCTGAATTATATTTTAAAGCAGTAATTTGTCTTACGTTCAATGATTTTTACGAGATGGTGGTTTAACGTTTTATTTTACTGGGGAATCGAGTTATTGTTAAAATTATTAATGTTTGGTAATTTAATTTTCTAGCGAATGTTCATGGTTTTAAAAATTTATTGAAAAGTATTTGTCTTTTTTTTAATAATGTATGTAGGTATATTATATAGGTTTTGCTTACATCATATAATTTCTACGTAGATTACATTAGAGACAGTTTTACGCATCGTTTTTAGGAATGAGACAAAAATCTGCATCGTTGATTATTGAAAAAAAAATTACTTATTTTTTTTTTGTTTTGTTAAAAAATTGGTCGTTCCTTAAGTTATCCATGTGTATTACTTTCCAGAATTTGATCCATATTAGCTACACTTTCGGCTAATGCATGTTGAGTGTTTTTTTTTTCAAAATCAATCGGTTCGATTCCCGGGTAGAAACCACGACTTTTCAAAAATCGAATGATGCAGTTTTATTTTTAATCAAAATCGGGCTCGAGATTCCTTTCATTGTTTTTCGATATGCCTTATACTTTCGGATTTGGCCTGAAGGCACCCTTAACAAATTACCCTGTGGATTGTGTAATTTCATCCTTAAAAGGCTTGTATTCATAGCAATGACCTTGTACATTAGGACGAGTTTGGGAGTGATATAGACGCGGAATTTAACCGGTCACATTTAAATATAATAAAAATAATACATATTTTTAAAAAGGAACAAAACCAAATCATTTTCGTTTTTATTGCAAAGCTGTAGATTATTTTTATGCTCTTTTGATAAGTATAAGGGAATAAAATGGTTTAATCACAACATGTTAAAGATGATTTTGGTTTTTTTTTCTTATAATGTAATACTGATGCATAAAATTTTGCTAAACCAAATTACATAAATCACATCATGTAGATTACTATCTATTTTTTTTCGATGTAATTTCTCCGTAAGAACCGACGAAAAGATGAATCATCTGCACGTTTCTTTAAGATTTTTTCGAGAGATTTAACGGAAATTGTGTGAGTACTGTGTAACTTAAACTCTCAGCTTTAGGTTTGTTTTTGACTTGTACGCTGGCAATTGGGAGTGTCATGCTCACTCAAAAGCCTAGCTGATGGTGCTGTATGCGTTGGATCATTTGGCTCACTTTAACATGGTTGAGCCGATTGGTGCTAGCCAGTGCTGGCGCATGCTTAGTCATGTTTGTGAACGGGCGTCGTCAGTTAGGACTGGTAATTTCTCAGCTGCCATGGTTTATTTTAATTATTTCTTTGAAATGTTCCTTTTTTATTACGGAAGCTTTTATCCTGCTCGTTTTTCACATCGTTCTTACATGTATGTATAATTTTAACATGATGTAAACTAAACTTTGTAACAATTTATAATTATAAAAGAGTGTCCGTCGAGACTGATGAGATCTACACTTTGGAACGTGCTAATAGCTTCATAATTTTTTGACCGGCCGATCTTGACAATTCAAAAGTGCCTGTAAATGGTTTAATTGAAATAAATGCTTGAGTTTGAGTTGAGTTAGAGTTTTATAGAATTCTGCATATATTTTCATAGTTACAATACTTACAACCCTGACATGTTCAAAGAACAAAAGTCCCTAAAAAAATAGATTAAAAAAAAAAGAAAACTTACAACCCAAATTTTTTTTTTAATGGTAATCGTCAATTGTCTCCTTCCGTTCTGAGGGGGGCGGAAGGGAGTTCTGAGGGGAAATATGACTAAAACTCATACGTGTTCCTCTCAATGCCCTGTGCGTTCCAAGGATCCGGCGATTCATTCGAACTAATTCCGCAACGACCCACGTACCTAAAGTGTAGTCAAACTGGCTCAGTTGTATCTAATGTTGACGAGTGATATGAATCCAATCAGTTTAATCACTAATCATGCATGGGCACGAACGTTGTACCTAGTGTGAACAGCCGGTAACTCTGAACTTTAACTATAGTTAATGAAAGGGTTTAGGAGCCTGGAGAGCCTGGAGCTAGGGGAGTGTAACGGCCGTACGGTTCGATTGATTTATAGTTAAGCTACGCTTGTCGAGGTTGGTCTGTGGATGGGTGGTCAATTAATTACACACCGGTTCGTATGTCTGCTGAGGAGCCCGTGCATCAGAAAGCTTCCATGTTTTCGTCATCAAAAAACGTCATCAAAAAAAAAAACAAGCACTTAGGTGCTTGATTTTTTTCGTTCTTAGATCTTTGACGAAATACATCATCTACATCCGGAACGTTTTACGGTTCATGAGATATAGTCCTCTGACCAACAGGCGCACAAAGAACAGAGGTTTAGTAATAGGCTTTTGTTAGTCACTATTGGCTTTGTGTATGGAACCTTAAAAACTAGACAGATCATGCAACTTATCAAGTCCAGATTTATTAACAAAACGAATTCCAAAATCACAAATAACGTAAAAGCATATTTTGCTGTAACTTTCAGTGCTCGCACTGAAGCTAATGGATAATTCATTAGCTTTTAAACAAAAACTTTTTGCTACTCGTTGCGTTTAGCTTAATGAAGCTTAATAAATGTCCTTGTGTATTTTTAGGATGGAGAATATAATATTACGAACGATATTTTAAGTTCAGTTTAGGTACGAACTTCTAATTGTTTTTTGGTAAAAGCTAATGATATGATTTGACCAACACAATTGTGTGTTTGAAGTACGGACTACCAAAAGAGACTTAGACCTCTGAGTTTGTTTCGGTGTTTCTGCTCGGGGTAGTCACTAAAGAACCGACTTCATATATTTTAATTCGGAAAAAAAGTTAATTTAATTACCTATTCATCAGTATGTAATATCCAAACCAGCTGACCCATTAAAAAGTCCTAACCAATGAATTAAGGCCGTACCCTGACCAAATAACCTTGAGCATTTTTTCCCTCAATAACAGCGCAAGAAATACAATAGCAAATACGCTCAGAATGTTGAATAAAATAGTTATAAAATCTATTTTTTGTAGTTTGAAAAAAAAAAAATCTACCAAAAATTTTATAATTAAATTGCCTATCCATTAGTGTAAGTACAAAATCAAAATAATCGTTAGTTTTCGAGAAGATGCATGTTTTCAGTAATTTTTTCTCATTTCTGTGATTTCGTTGTGAAGAGATTACTTAAACATTGTACTTAGTAATAAACAATAAAAATCTACCATTTTGAAGCCAAGATTATGTAGAAATTTAATGTATTTTTTATAAGTTGATATTTCTTCTGGATAAAGAGTATATAGCTCCAAAAAACTGCACAAAAAACGGCTAGCGCTGCGTTTTGCTCGGGGACGCGCCTTAACTAATCGCAGTTAGTGAGTTGGTGCGACCGGGCGCACGGAGTCCAATCGACTCGAGTATCACGCCAACTGGTTGATTAGCTGTCAATACGATAATGAGCCACTGATCGCTGGCAATGTGCTTCTAAATCATTGGATACATGCTTCAGTGATTATCTTTTGGTTTAATGGCGTGTTATCTTTTTATTTTATACTGGCATTATAAGAGAACAGTTCATTCAGTGACAAAAACATTTTTCACTCAGAAATGTTGGTAGTGTATGTATCTAGTAATTTCAAGCTATGCTAGTGTGACTTGCAGACGTTAATATAAAATCCTAACCAACTGACCCATTAAAAAGTCCTTACCAATGACTTAACTAATCGTAGTTAGTGAGTCGGTGCGACCGGGCGCATGGAGTCCAATCGACTCGAGTAGCACGCCAACTCGTTGATTAGCTGTCAATACGATAATGAGCCACTGATCGCTGGCAATGTGCTTCTAAATCATTGGATACATGCTTCAGTGATTTGTGCTTTATCTTTCGGTTTTGAGCGTGTAGTATCGTTTACGTGATGAATTTGGATTTTTATTTACATTTCTACACTTTTTATGCGCTTGATTGCAGGAAAAAATCATTTGGCGATAAAAATATTTTTCTCGCGGTAATGTGATATGACGTATTTGATTTTCATACACAATAATTATGAAGTCGCAGCAAGTCTTTATTCTTGGAAATTAAACTTTTTCGTTAAGACTTTTGTTATTAAATTTATTATAATCCTCTTTTCTTATTTATTTAATTTCAATTACTCTCTGTATTTACAGTAAATATCAACACATACCATACCATCTAATTTATAATAAGCTTATGACTCTCTAGTCTTAAGCTTATTATGAATTAGATACCTATTATTAACTTGCACACACATAATTATTATTATTATACCACGTGTATCTGACATCGACGCACAATTCGTTCTGACCTAACCCAATGAGATTTATAATAAAAAAATAATTAATAAAAAGAGCAATATGAATAAGACCACAAATAGATATCAGCTCAGCTGAGCTGATACCTATTTGTGGTACTCTTGAAAAAAATGAGAAAAGAACCGACGAAAAATTCCAACACTGGGGTGTCCAGAATCATGCCCTGGATCCATGGAAATCGTTTGTGCGTCGATGTCAGATACACGCGGTATGTAATTGAATGTCAAATCGGATAAACAACAAAAAAATGGTGCATTTAAATTTATAAAAATCATCACTGATTTTGTTCTTATCATTTCAATAAAAAGAATATTCACGTGGACTCCTAAGTCATCATCTTCCTGCCCTTATCTCATGTTACTTGTTGTCGGCTCAACACGTTTTTTTCTTCCACTCTGCCCTATCAGCCGTCAAACTTTCAATAACTCACTTTTCTTTCATATCGCTCCTCACACAATCCATCCATCTTTTCTTTGGCTTTCCTCTCCCTCTCCATCCATCCACATTTAGGTTCATTACTCTTTTAGTTAAATGCGTTTCCTCCCTCCTCTTCACATGACCATACCAAGACAAGCGATTTCCTTTTAACTTTTCCGTCACGTGCACTCCTAAGTGTTCTATAGTAATTCATACGAAGCAGTGGGTCACCGAGATCGGAATTGCACCTTATGCAATGCTTTCACAAACAAACAGACCTAATTCCACAAAACCCAAAGACTTTCCTAGAAAATATTATGATTGATCGTCAAAACAATGTCGTCTCCTAGACAGAATATCCATTACACCTGAAACATTGACATACATATTGATATCCCTGTAATGTATAGTTTAGCTTTTATTTCCAATAGAATTGGAACGCGCGTTACTTTACAAATTCTTTTGTTCATTGTTCGAAATAATAATAAAATATTAAAAAAGCTTCTTACTTTCTGATTCGTTTGTATATTAGGTAGTTACAAACGCCACTGTTGAGTATGAGGTCATAAGTCTATGTTCAAAAACTAAGAGCGGATTTCACCGACAAAATTGATCGCGATCAATACATCTAATCTGCGTTCAAGAGCTGTCAGCGTCAATATTCCACAAAAACATTGACAGGTCGAAAACGTAGTAAACTAATCGCGATCAGTCGATCGCTTTCTTTCTTAGCATATTATAGAGTATTCATTGAGGCAAACTTCACTCAAAAATCTGTCTAGCCTTTGCCAAACTAAGTAGGGGTAGAATTCCAGTCAAACCAGGTGGGGTGTAGCTTAGAAAATAGTTTACTTAGAACGACCAGAGGCCTTAGTGTGAGTTTTTTCGACTCACGTTCGAACGCGTTCGATTGCGAGCGCGTTAGAATTTAGTATGGGAATTTAGTTATAGTGCCACCTGGTGGTCACTCGTAGAACCTTATTTTCCATACTAAATTCTAACGCGCTCGCAATCGAACGCGTTCGAACGTGAGTCGACAAAACTCACACTAAGGCCTCAGGTGACAACCTTACGCGGTGTCCTGCGTGAGTGACGAATACGACGCGACGCGACGCAACACGACGCGATGAAATGCGACGCGATGCTATACGCGACAAAATGTCCTACGTGATTTTGGTCATTACTTCTCGAATCATGGAGAAGTACAGTACAATTTTAGCTTGAAAGTTAAAAATAAACGATTCCTATAATGTTTATGTTTTTTGTCCCACAACAATCTTTGCTCACACACTGCGGCGATCAACGCTTCTGAATCAACCAATACGAAGTTCGTGGTGTCGCATCTGGTCGCCCTCAACACAAGTCCGCGTTACGTCGCGTTTCACCGCAGACTGTCATATAGGCCGCATGTAGGGTATGCCGTTGAGTTGATCGCGTTCGTCACGTTCGCAGCGTCGCGTCGCGTAGCGTTCGTCGCTCACGCAGGACACCGCGTAATAGTCGCTCTATGTAAGCTGGGTAGCATAAAGGGCTATTCTGACATACCAGCAGCTTAACAGGGCACCAGCAGGTCTACTTTATAGCGCGAAGGCTGTAGTTTCAACCTTAGTTACGGACGTCTTCTATTCCGTATAACCTAACCACTAAAAAGGAATGACAATACGATTTGACAGTTACTATCAAATCGTTTTGCCATTCATTTTTATAAAGTTCGGGTTCGGGACTAACCGTAAATCCGTACGGGAAATGGTAATTATAATCCGAAGCAAAATCCATGCCCGATTGATGGCAATAAGTTCGTCTCCCATAGTACTTAAAAATAACCGGTGAAATGTATACCTCTGCCTAATCCTTTTGGGAATACAGGGGTGATGGTACATTCCATTGGAATATTTCACTAATTCCTTTGTCCGTTGTATCGAATGATAATAACGTATTGAAAAGTTTTCTTACATTTATTTTTGAACAAAATCAATGGGTAATTTGTCCTGGTATAAAGGTCAACTCATTCATGTTAAATTTCACAGTTAATGTCAGCCTAACGATAGTCAATTTTGTTTGGTTTATGTTTAATTCTAGGTTAAAAGGTTTCAATACTTGGTTGTGAGCTAAAGCTGCCTAGAATAATAAGATAATATGGCTAAATGAGTGGTCAATATCACTACTAAAATGTAACTTAATTTTGGTGATAAAAGGGAACACTGTATTTTTAATCGTCATTCTTTGTATGAAAGAAATAGGTGAATTAAAGTAATATAATAAAACCAGTTTTTAACTATACAAGTCGTGATTTACGCATATGCCAAATTTCAACCAATCCTTTCGAACTTTGAGGTTTGATTATTAAACAAACCTAAACCTCTAAACATACACACTTCCACATCTACATCTACACTAATATTAAAAAGAGGAAAGCTTTGTATATTTGTAACGAATAAACTTAAAAATTACTGAACCGATTTTAAAAGTTCTTTCACCGTTAGAATGCTACATTATCACTGAGTAAAATAGACGCTTACTTATTTTCGAAAAATGATGGAGATCCCTACGAAAATTGCACAACAACCCGCGCGAACTAAGTCGCGGGCGAAGTGCTAGATAGAAAACATGTTATTTCTTACCGAAATCACATACTTATTCCTAAAAGTCGATATTAATCGTACCATAAATACATCTCTTTGTTTGATGATACTCCTGCCACCAGCAATTAATTTATTGATTGCATTACAAACTGCCTTATCGTCCTTCATAAAAGTTCATTCACACGTCTCAAGTGGCATGTTTAACTTGTTGAATGGCTATCAAGTTCAATACTCTGATGTGATTGGTTGAATTAAATTCGATATTGCAGAACAATACGCTTTCGTGTGATTATATAGAGCTCTGATTTGTTCAGGTGGCAGTGATCCGACTGTAATGATATGTAGGGTTACACGTCGTTGCATTTTGATGGATTCAACGTCACCACATTAAAATTTCATTTGTTTTTTGGCCAGTGGTGTGTAAAAAGATAAGTGTGCAGTCAGCTACTATTAATCTTATAACGATTTTTTGTAAGGTTGGAAAGGCTGGCAAGGTGGACCGATAACGTGGTGAAGTCTGCGGGATTCGCTGGACGTGTCATGCAAAGGACTGCAGTGCTATTCTGTGACAACATTTTCGTGTCTCGACAGCGGAATCAGAGGTGAGTTTAAAATTCGTATAAATATAAGACCTTATGATGTGTGAAATAAAGTTCACTTTGTAAGCTTAGTCACTCAGGTGAAGTCGATATCGAAATGGTTATTTACAGAATAGACTAGCTTGTCAATGTCAAGCTTGGGAGAAGCCTTTCTCCAGCAGTGAATGACTTTTATTTGAAACTAGCTGACCCGTGCAACGTCGTCTGCGTAACATTTTTCATTACTGCTCCGCTCCTATTGGTTTTAGCGTGATGATATATAGCCTATAGCCTTCCTCGATAAATGGACTATCTCTGCCCAAACGATACTTTAGTATTCAATAAAAACTTTGGAGTAAATATACTGAAGGGACTGTAGTATCCTTTGACGTCAGATCGCGACCCGTCTCACATTATGTCCATTTCTGTCTAACACCCGGTATTTTAATCATTTTGCTCTTTTCCACTCGATTTTTTGACATTTCATACATGCTAAAAATACGAAACACGCCACGGGCGAGTCCATTTTTAGAAAGAAATTAAATGTTTTATTCAGTCTGTGGTATGACGCGAGTTGCGCGATGACGTAGTGTCGAATAAACTTGTTTATTATGTTGTTTGTGAGTGAATTAGTGTTAATTAATGTTTTATTGGTGCATTGTGATGTGATTAATGTGTGTGCAAAAGGATTTCAACATGTGGGTAAGTTTTACAATCTTTTTTATGATTTTCTTAGCCCTTGTTACACAAGGCGTCCATGTTGTCAGAACGCTATCGTAATTGATTAATTATTAAGTCTAGCTGCTTGTTCTGACTAAAAAGTAATTATTATCGCATTTTATGTTTACTGGGCAATAGATTTCAGCCAAAACATAAACAAAACAAACGAAATTTACGTTATGATTAGAATTTTTGTTCCGTGGGTCGGAAGGTAAACAATGGAAAATGGCGGGAAATGGCTAATGTTTGGTGGTAGTTTTTTTTTTATATATGTTTTTGTACGGTGGAGTATGTTGTTTGTTATTTATCGTTTTTAGATATAACCCAGCTACCCATACAAGTCATAAAATATATATGTTATCGATATACTTTTTAAATTATTCCTGTTCAAAGTTCACATAATGTGTTTTTTTCATCAATATTCAATGTTTACAAATTAGTTAAAAAATATAGAAACTAACCGTTATCATACACTTAACGTAACTATAAGGAGCCGTTTCTCAGCTATACAAATAACAATACACTTGAGTGGTAGCTGTAATAGGAGGCCACTAAAAAATGTTTACGTAAACATAAACATCTGGCGTGCAGCTGCCCGCGCTTTGATATTTGAGCCCGGGCAGTCAACGTCATCACGTGACTCATGCTCGCCGGCGGCCAAGCGGCTAACACTGAACAAATTTTTCAAATCGGACCAGTAGTTCCGGAGATTAGCGCGTTCAACCAAACAAACAAACAAACTCTTCTGCTTTATAATATCAAGTATAGTATAGATGAAAGGACATGTAAAAAGTGGTATGAAACACATGCAAAAATTACCATTATTCCTAGTTTTTTTTTAAATTACATTTAAATTATTAGAATAGAACGGACACATTTTAATTACGAAACCATTTTAAAAAGTCTTGGGATTTATTACCCGGCGCCATTACCTATTTTTAAACTGAAACAAAGCACTCTCAGTGCTGTAAGATTTTTAGTTACCTACAATAAGAATAAAGCGATTAAACCGCTGTATGACACGAACACTATTGACACTGACAGTCGATGAAATGACAGTTGACACTTTGATGTAATGTATTTGGCACCTGATACCAGGGAATCGGCCGTCGACCTAAGTTTCGACGCTTTCGTATGTTAGAAGAACATAGTAACACTACTCTAAACCATTTTTGGTGAGATAATAAGAGAGGTCTGGCAGCTCTGGGATCTTAGTCCGTTTGGTATTTTTCTATTGGCAAAAATTAAACACACTAAATATAATTTTAACCTCAAAATCCGAAATCATTTTGGATATTTTACAATTCTGAAAAGTGTCCGTGATTTTAATTTAGTTTCAGTCGAACACATGCATTATTTAAAACACAGATAGCAAATTCACGTCTCTGTTGGTTCTGAGGCCAACGATGTATGGACGCGTAGCAATGTCCTTTTATTTTCAGAACTGAGTACCTACTCAAATCAGGAGCCAAGAAATGTGACACCAGTATTGCCAAGGCGTATCGCATGCACGCGGCATGTTACACAGTAACTGGGTTGAGGAGATCAGATGTGCAGTCGAGAAAAATACTTTCTGAGCTGCATACGATGAGATTGAATGCCGACACCAACATAGTTGGTAAAAGGCTGGGCAAGCAGACTGGGTAGTCAAGTAATAAGGCTGATTTGTCCAATGGAGCGGAGAAGAGACGAGCGGAGAAAAATATTAACCAATGAAATTAAGTAGAATCTCCGCTTCACGTCTATCACTGCGATATTCGTCAATTTTCGACAGTCAGCTTAAGGCTTTGCATGTGTGATTGCGTCTTATTTACGACAGTTAAAACTGAAAGAATAAGCCCGCCTTTGTCAAAAAAAAATGTGTTCGTGAAGTTATTTTGTTTCCTTCGTTATTCTTCTTCATTTTTATAGATCGTTAATAAAATCGTTTTCAATGTAAAATCATCCCAGTTTGGTTTGTAACAATTAACCTTACGACCTATGTGCCTCATTAATTTAGTTAGATCAATTTTCCACATTTTAAATTGGACGGTAAATTATCTCTGGTTGGATATTATTCGTAGACATATTTTAAATCACGTAGAACTGAATCCGATTCAATTTGCGTTATTTACCTGATTGGAATTAGAACTTGGTTTTGCACGTGTTGAAGCCAAATTTTAATAAATGAATTATATTAGGTTACCTAACTAAACTAAAAAAAAAACACGTGTCACTTTTTAGTATGTCTTTGAAAGTCAAGTCAAATAGTTTACTTCAATTAATTAGACTTTAGCTATAGGAGCAAACTTTTAAAATAAACAGCTGTACATTTTGTCAACAATAATTTTTTTGGAGGTATGGAAACAAACCGACCCATGTCGATATGTTTTACGCGATTTCAAAGATGGTACCATTTTAAAAGTTGTTGCATTAATAGGGTGCCTATCCATTAATTAATAATGGAATTGCATAGAATCTCGACAGCGCGTGAGTCACTGACATTTTGACTGACATGGTTAGTTAAACTCCGTTTCTCCGCTCCGCTGTCTTGCTCCATGTAATGGACAGGCACCCTAAGAAATGGCCAAAAAAAACACATATTCATTGGTAGCTATTACGTGAGGATTACTTATTCATTCAGGAAAGTACTAATTTCATGATTGGGTTCCGTACCTCAAAAGGAAAAAACGAAACCTTTATAAGACCACTTTGTCGTCTGTCCGTCCGTCTGTCTATCAAGACCCTTTATCTCGAGAACGCGTGGAGGTATCGAGTTAAGATTAAAACTTTACATGTTTTTTGTTCCCATCCCTAACTTTAAACAAGGTAGGGATGGTAACTTGCAGTACGTCTAGAAGTCCAATGGTAGTAGTGGGATGAGGTCGAGGAGTCCTTGGGCACACTCTCCAAACTCATCATCTGCCTAGCCTTTTTCCCAACTACATTGGGGTCGGCTTCCAGTCAAACTGGATTCAGCTGAATACCAGTATTTTACGTGGAGTGGCTGCCTAGCCTACCAGACATCCACAACCCATTAACTGAGTAACACGGTATTTCTTAGCAAGACAGGAGTCAGATTTACTAGATCTACAAATTATGACAGCCGGGACCAACGGCTTAACGTGCTTACTTGCCGAGGCACGGGGGAAACTCGATATGTTAAGATGGTCACCCATCCACAGACCAACCTTGGCAAGCGTTGCTTAACCTTGAACATTGACCCGTGTAGCTGTTGTTATTTAGCCACGAGCTCCTCCAAAGTACAGCCTGTAATAAAAGACCGACCAGCAGGCAACTTTGCGCTGATGAGCCAAGTTGTGAAGCTTGGCATCCACCAGTTTTATGTCGCCAATGAGCCTCGTAGCTCGATATTAAATAGTCTTTTAATACCTTGTACCTTGTCCTTCAGTAACTAAAAGTAAAACAAAAATCATTAAATATTTATTTATCTTTTGTATCAAACGAGGTAATCACGGTCAATAACTCACAAAAAACCTCGCCATGTCCATTATTAACGTTTAAATACTTCCCTGAATTTGATAAATGAGGTGTTGTCCGATTCGTATCAGTCACGAAAGTGGAATATTTTTACAGGTTACAGTGTTTTAGCTACGTCAACATGCCAATAGTTTCACATAATTACTTCCAAGAATTAAAACTACACGCTATCATTGAGTATGTAGGTACAGAAGGTCAATTCCATACAACAAGCGAAAGTGCACGCACTCAAAGGCACGCTTCACTAATAGGTCCGTCCGCAAAAACCGGTCGCGAATGCGCTTGGTTTTTGTTTGAGACCACTTGAAAGATATTACAAAAAAAAAAATGCGTTTGAGGAATATGAACGTGCGATGGAGTATAGATCTATTCCAAGCATAGAAGTTGCCAGTGTTGTGTCCAGTATATTGATTCGAATATTAAAGAAAAACTTCATGTAAATTCGAAAGAGTTATGTAAAACTTTGGAGTAACAAATGACAATCTGCGACAAAAGTAACTCAACATAAGGAACAATTCATAAAAGCTATTATTACGATACGCGGTTCCAAAAAAACTAGAAAGCTTTTTTTTACTATTTATAGGCACGCGTTTGACCAATAAATCGCCTTATGGTAAACGATCGCCTGATGGAAACGATCTCCGAAGATGGAGCACACTGGCTCTGTGGGGCTCTCCGGCGAAGAATACCATATCGCATAACTTTTCTGGATTAACTGTATCTATGCGTGTGCATGCTCTTGTGTTTTGGCTCACATACTAAGCATACTATACTGATGTCACAAAAACAAAGGACTTATCTACCCAAAACCAAACGACCAATATCCGACATTAAGAAAATAAGTTAAGATTGGAAATCGTTAATTTCGTATTTTGATTTGTCTTGATACGTCCTGCTTATGACGGGAGTATTCTATGTTGCTACTACTACGAAGCCTTTTATAAAAAACTTGGAACTTTGCCTCTGTTTAGCTGTCAGACGAAGATTAAGGTTTTCTGTTCGATGAACGTACGTCTATGTTTGTGTGCGTCACTTTTCGCTCAGCGTTTGAAGCCAACCTTCTGAATTATCATACGTTGCTATTTTGTTAGCTAGCCACAGTGTGAGTGCCAAAGTTGTTAATTGGCGTGTGTTTACGCCTAAATTCTGCGAAGCGCCTTTGTAACCACCTGGCCTTAATGTTTAAGATAGCAGCGATGTTCAACAACGTACTTTGATGCTAATATTCCTACTTGAAGTACAACAGTCATAGATTGCTTTTATTTTTACATAAGTCTGCGTATAGGTATGAAAAACTAACTGATCTGCGTAGATGTCGGCTTCAATAAACAAAGACGTTCATACAAAGTTCCCCCTCCCATTTCCCCTCATGTAAACCAACCAAGCAAGTTGCACTAAGCGTTTCCAAACGTCTTTTACAATGCGCAGAGCCAGAGGCAAAGGAGTGGAACTTTGTGCCTGAGTCTATGTTTCCGAACGCATACAACCCTAATCTCTACAAAGTTAGTGTAAACCGGCTTCTTCTGGGTAAGCTCGCTCCATCACCGACTTTTTACACCGACTTTTTACACTTGAAATTACAAGTAGGCATAAGATTAAGCTCGTCGTCTCACACCTTGATCTCGTCCCGTTTCATTTTCCAGAAACTCCTTTTTTCAAAAGTCATTTATTCAAATTAGGGTTGAGCCAGCATTTTTTATCATCAAGCTTTTACAAAAGACAGTCCCCCAAAACGCCCGCCCATCATCATTTACTACTGCAAATCGTTGTATTGTTTCGCTGGTATTACCGGAAAAATACGTTGGCTTTGCCAAACAGGTTGTCCGTAACATCCATCATAAAAAAATATACGGACCCATTCTTCAAAAAGAGACATTAATAGCCATGTAACATCACTATGCACGAAAAACAATTTCCCATTCGAGCCATAACCCTGGCAAGCGCAGCTGAGTCCCAAATACCCCGCTCTTCACACCAGCCATTAAACCAGGAGCCCTTCATAAAGAGCCCTTGGGATTTCCCATTAAACCCCATGTGATGTCTATGGCCTGTGATCTACTAGCGAGACTATCCCAACTAAGTTTTCAAGGCTTTAACTTGACAATTTACTGTCAAACGACTTTCATTGGGTCTTAAATCTTTAGATACGAGTGAGATGTTTTGGAATATGAAGATAAATTCTTGGGAATGAGGGCGTGACTGCATAAGAAAATAGTGCTAAATGTAAGAAAAAGAAAGAAAGAAAGAAAAAGAGTACGAGAGAGAGACGAGGACGACGACGACGAGTACGTGTAAATACGATCGTAAGCGTCAAGTAGTTGTAATAATAATGATAACACATAAATAGATAATATTGTAAAGCAGAAGAGTTTGTTTGTTTGTTTGTTTGGTTGAACGCGCTAATCTCAAGAACTACCGGTCCGATTTGAAAAATTATTTCAGTGTTAGATAGCCCATTTATCGAGGAAGGTTATAGGCTATATATCATCACGCTAAGACAAATAGGAGCGGAGCAGTAATGAAAAATGTGACGCAGACGAAGTTGCGCGGGTCAGCAGTGTATTGTGCAAATTGCAAAGAAATTAATAATCTAACTATAGACACTTAAAATATAAAATAAAAACTCCTGACTTAAATTTTTGACATGGCGTCAAAAATTCGTCCGCATTGTTGTCGACTGGAAATGAGGCCAAAACACTGGCTACATTGCCACATTGTATTGCAATGCTTCTGTCCTTCTTTTTCTTCTAGGTTGTGTGGGGTCATTAGACGTTACTGGCCAAAAGATTTTTTTTTTTTTTTTTTTTTTGTACAAAACGGGGAAACTCTTGGCCCAAATCTCACCTGATGGAAAGTGATGATTAGGCCGAAGATGGAAGCGAGTTTCACCCGGAATCCTCTTACACAGAGGAACTGGCTATCATACCTCTAACTGCCGGAACACAACAATGCTGTTAGCATTGTTGTTATGGCGACAGACTTAGACATGATGGTGGTAGCTTGCCAGGCGGACTTAGAACAAGTCCTACCACCAACCAAACCGAGCAAAAAATTTGCCCCCGCTGGGAATCGAACCCGGGACCTCTGGGTCTGAATCAGGTGGTATAACCACTAGACCACGGAGGCGGTTAGTGTCACCTGTTTAGCACCACCCGGGGACCACGTGTAGGGATTTGCTGAAGGGTATTCTCCTACGGACGCGGGTGACTCGGCCCCCAAACGGATAAAAAGAAGAAGCAGCTTATGCCCTGCCGAGGTAAAAGCCAGCCCTTGGGTTAAGCGAAGTGTCAAACTAAGAGTTTATCTAGTTCTGTTCTGATGTTTAATCTCTATTATATTCCCCAGAATTACTGTTGCTGTTCTGGGTTTGATTCCTGAATCGGGCAAAGTGATGTTGGGTGTTTCGTTTGGAATTTCGTCTTTGTTCTGTTCATCGTTGAGATTTTGCTTCGAAATTGTCAGAAGCCAGAAAATCTGACAAGATTCTTGCCAAGAAGTTCCGTGTTACCTTGATGGTCAATATTAGATGGAAATGTAGGTATACAACGGGTAACAGGAAAGAAGAAGAATTAGATTACTTACAGTTACCATAAAAAACTAGTTGTCATCGGATATACCGATAGCAAAATGTAAAATGTCAACAAGAGATAATTATATACTAATATAACCTTCCTCGAGAACCACTCCATCCATTGGTGAAAACAGCATGAAAATCGGTACAGACGTTTTTAAGTTTATCGCGAACAGACAGAGACGCGGCGGTGGACTTTGTTTATAATAGGTAGTGATAGTGATTTACCTAGCGCTTAAGTTATTACTCTGTTTCTCTGTGTTTTCATAAATATAATTATTAAAATAAATAAATAACATTGCAAGTTGAATGAAACTGCAAAAATAGTCCATATATGTATTATGTCAACAAAGCATATCAACGTTGTATTTTATTCGTAACACAAAAGATTGATACGCTTTGACAAAAAAATTGCAATGAAAATTCCATTCAGATTTAAAAACTATTTCTAGCGCACTGTGCAAAAAAAAGAATTCGCTGTCGAAAAAAATGTTATGTTTTTAGACTGAAAAGATAAATCGTATGTTATTTAGTTTCTAATCTGACTGTGTTTGCAAAACAAAGTTAAATGTAAAGTCACAAAGGGTTACGTAAGATACTCAGTTTCAACAACAGGTTGTTTCAAAAATGCGTGGTTGATTTAAAGGTTGAAACAAATAAATCATCTTGGTTCAAAAATCCTCCCACTCATTATCATTTTCATATCAGATGAGAGACCACTGCTGGATATAGGCTTCTCCAGGTGTCGTCACAACAACCGGCATTGTACGTCTCGGATCCATCGGCTACTTACGACCCTCAAGAACGGCTTAAGGCGGATTTCATCAATGAAACTGAACGAGATCAGCATACAAACCACGTTTAAAAGTTGTCAGTGTCATTATTTCCTATGGTATATTGACATTGGCAACTCTTGAATGCAGTTTAGATGTACTGATCGCGATCTGTTTCATTGGTGATATCCGCTCTTAGAAGTTCAAACAAATAACTTTTCAAGCAGTCTGGTAGTTATTTTAGTTAAATCACAGATTGGATGCCACCAATTTTTTAGTATTTTTTTGCGGGTAGGTTATTTGGCTGCTTAACGTTTGATTACAGTCCCGATACGTCAACATATCACATTTAAAAAAAAATAGAACACAAGTAGCGTTTCGTCAAGATTATGATCTTCCTATATTCGTTTCTGATTCGTCAACTTTTGAGAATGCCTGCGGCTGTTATTATTTAGCAGTATCCACTCCACGTCAAATATTTGTATCTTTCTGAATTCGGTTTGACTGGAAGCCAAATCTTATATAGTTGGGAAAAGGCTAAGCAAATGATGACATTTGACATTTAGTCGAATCGGTAATGTGACTCTGAACTAGGTTTGAGCTATAATTTATTTAATGTACAACCACGCTCTTCTGTATCACTCTGTATGAGTAAGATAATCCTATTTCGACCGCCCACATAGACTGAGATGCCAATAAGTCTAGTCTAACACAGACGTATTCATAGAAAAGTAAGATATTATTCGAACAGGGTATTTTGTTATAAATATCTTGATGTCTGGATAAACCTGGATTTGCATATGAATGAACGACTTCGGTAAGTACCACTATCTATACTAATATTATAAAGCAGAAGAGTTTGTTTGTTTGTTTGGTTGAACGCGCTGATCTCAGGAACTATTTGAAAACTCCGATTTGAAAAATTCTTTCAGTGTTAGATAGCCCATTTATCGAGGAAGGCTATAGGCTATATATCATCGCGCTAAGACCAAAAGGAGCGGAGCAGTAACGAAAAATGTTGCGCCGACGACGTTGCACGGGTCAGCTAGTATATATTTAAAAGGCAAACCTGACTCACTGGCTTATACATCAACGCACAGCTGAAACTACTAGTCGTAGAAAGCTGAAAATTGGCATGTAGCTTGTTCACACTCCTAAGGGTTGCACTAAGAGAGAATTTCCCGAAATTCCTACGGGAACGGAATAAAACGGGATATGCGCGTTCGAAGTCATGGGTGAAAGCTAGTTTGTATAAAATAACTAAGATTGCTCATTAATGAATCTTGATTAAAGACTACAACGCGTAACAAAATTAAAACAAAATACGAGAAGCGGCCGGCTATAGTGATGAGTACATCTCATCGCTATAAACAGCTTTTATGGTCGAGCTGTTTGTTTAAAGTTGTATACGTATTTAGCAATTAGCAAACCTATGTAAAGTACTATATAAGGCGCCAGATAATTGTGCAGCAACGGTCATAGACTCACATACTTAACTTTTTAAATATTTAAAATAGAAATAAAGACATAAAGTTGTCCTGAATCGATTTCTATCGTGATCCATTGCGTTCTACAGTAATGAAAAAGGTTCATAATTTTTGTTTGGATATCTACGAAGGGATATTAAGGAAAGTTAAATGTATTTTTTGTAACTTTATCTGGCGCCAACCATATCTTGATTTAAACTGAGTGTCTGGAAAGAAAACTACGGAAAGCTCGAGGCTGTACAGCTACACGGTTTGCTCTTCGAGGTAAAGTCGATGTTTATGTCGATGATTCGAACTCAGTAGATAACTGACCAGTCAGTACATGGCGAGACTCCTTCATGCCTCGGAAAGCACTCTTTCATAATGCGCACAGCAAATAAGAAAACTCCCTGCCTGCGTTTTTGTTTCCGAACGCTTATAACCTTAATCTTTTCAAAGTTAAAGTGAACAGGTTACTTCTGGGTAAGCTCGCTCCATCGTAGACTTTGTCTCTGTCATCTTTGACCTAGACTAGAGTCAAGAGCTAACCCATCTCAACTAATAAAAAAAAACACGTGAAATGTTGATTCTGGTTGTCATTTATAGATCTTTGAAAAGCCAGAAAATGTAACACTAGTCTTGTCATCGAACATCGTATTACCCAGTTACTGGGTTGTTAAGGAGACCGACCACATACTTGAGAAAAGGCTAGGCAAATTGATTGATGTTAAACAAACACTGTCGCAATTTTTTTTTTTTTTTTTTTTTAAATATAGTGAAACCATTTTAGTGCATTTCAATGTAGACCTAAGCCATTAAATCGTATCGTTGACTACATAAATGAAATTTATTTTGCTAATAGGTTAAAAATGACATTCCACTTTATTTGTCAAATTAAATTAGATGAATGTGGTGTTTTTTAACAGAGTAATATTTTATGTTATTTCCAGGTTGATCAATCTTATTCACCTAAAGTAAATAAAAGTCAAAAAATAGAGAAGCCTATGCTCAACCGTATGTGTGCGAAGTCAGGCTATAATATATTACTAAAAATGCCATCAATTAATACCCAATAGAAAATTAGAGGCAGGGCAATTATAAAGAGTGACATAATCAGTAGTTAAAAGGTGGCTCGGTAATTGCACTGTGATTGGTAAATGAGAAATACTATAGCTAACTTTAATCTGCCAATTTTAATTAATCCCTTAACACTATTTCAAATTAATCGAATATTGTGTAATACCTTCGTTAAGCAGTTGGCGGTCTCGCCACATACAATCAGCATTTTCATTCGTGGAAATGCTGCTCGCAAAATGTTCGAGTTGTATGTAGATTAACATTTATCAGTTTTGAAATTGCCTGTTTAATGATTATTTTACGACTATTTAGGCCTAATATAAAGATAAATTATATTGTTATAAAAAATAAAAAAAGAATCGTAAATATCATTATACTTATGATAAAGAAAGGGTCTGGTTTTAATCACGTTATTTTCTACACCGATAAACTCCATTCATATAATGTTGTCCTGTAGAGCGATTGAGTTGTGTAGCGTTTCGCTACGCACTTGGCTATGGCGTAGCAAACCGCTACGGTGACGTAGAGCTACGTCCTCTACGTCATCGTCGTTCGCGTTTGTCAACAACATTATTTTTAGTTGTATGTTAAAACCAAATAAACAAGAAACACCTTTGACTCACAGAAAGGGATATAGTATCGGCGACAGTGATTTTAATATGCCAAAATTTCAATGAATGACCATGGCACATTTCGGTAGAACATGTCATTTTTTTTTTATTGCGTAGCAGAAGGCAGTGTCAGACTCTTACTGACTAAAACCAATCCGTGTTCCTCCTAGTTCCCTTTGCGTTTCAGGGCCACGGTGACTCTGTCGAATACATTCCGCAATCTTTTATTTTTGGAGCCTGACATCACCAACATAACTATGCTACAGGTGTCAGCTTATGAAATTTTATTCATTACCTTCTCTCCTCGCTATTGGCTCACGTAAAGGATGATCCAATAAGACGTCCGGCTTTATAATATTATCTTGAAAACCGTTTTACACTGATCTTTTCTTAATCTTAACTCGTAAAATGAGATTGAGTTCAAATTTCAATTACCTTGGGGTATGAATGAAACAAGGTTTAGTTCAAAATATATTTTTGTACCCGACTGGCACAGAAGGAACACAATTTTATTTTTTATATAAACTGGCCAAGTGCGAGTTGGACTCCCTCACAAAGTATTAACCGAAACCGTATCATAAACCGAAAAAACACGTTTTTTATATGGGAACACCATTTAATTTTTTTTTTTTTTGTTTATAGCGACAATAGAAATGCACACTCTGTGTAAATTGTCCAACTATTACGAGTCTGGAGATAGGGTACTCAGACAGATAGAAAAACGGACGGAGGCTTAGAAATAGGGTTTCGTTGGTAAACCTAAAAGTAAGAAACCATTTGCGGTTGTAAACTTATATTATTACAAACTTTAAATTAATATGTTAGAAATATTACCTATTTCAACAAAATTGAAGTAGGTGGGTAGTAATATATTTCATCAGATCATTGTACTAAGACAAAGGCGACTTTTATCAAGGAGCAATTTTACAGATTTAAATAAATTTTATTGTTATTTTAGCCCTAATAAAAAGATCATACCTAAATTTTTCTTTTAATAGGAGTGTTGAATAATCAGTTTAAAGTAAAAAAAAACAATTCACTTGAGAACCTCTGAGTTGAACGCTTTCTCCAGAGCATGCCAGGTTTCCCAATCTTTCGCTACGTCCTTTCAGCATGGTCCAGCTAAACGCATAATCTCATTCTTACGTTAAGTACTCCCTAAAAGGTTTGTCTAATTCATACTGTGACGGTTTATGTTTTAATTCCGGTCAAACTCCGATAATTCAAATCTGTTGGATGTTGCGATAATCAACAGAGATCGTGTTTTGTACAAAATTCGCCCCTTCATATTTTCAGCGATCTTTCAGTGAATCTCCATTTTACACCCTGGATAATTCACTGATAAAGAGCAGGACAGGAAGGGTTTAAGGGTTCTTTTTATAAAAGTCAGCTATGTTTGAAACAGGCCCCCCTTACTATGAAGTATTACGGCTGTCATGATTCGGTTATTAAACGAGATAGTGCTTTTCGTCCTGTCTCTCTCTCACATCGGAGTCATAATGGCATTGGCAGATCATAATAGGCTTTACGAATTGATGGTCTCGTATAAGATTTTCAGCATAATATCCGTTAAAAGTATTAATATCTTGCTGAAATCTTAAATTTTCATATTTAAAGTTTAAGTGTTCATCAAAGATTTTTTATTTGTGAAGTGTCTTGCTCTTGTAAGCCTAGGTCAGAGATGACAGAGACAAAGTCTACGATGGAGCGAGCTTACCTAGAAGTAGCCATTAGAAACAAAATGTTCAAGCGAAATTATTATTGTAAGTACTCATTTACCTAAAGATAAAATAATTATTATGACTTACCTACAGTCAGTGTTCTGAATTAATATGATCTGCTCATTTACCTGGAACAAAGATAATTAATGTCATTAATTTGGATTCTCGCTAAGCTAATGTTACTCGTGGACGACAAAAAAATTAATTGGACTACGTTCAAGGTTAGACCGCTGGAAATTCCTTATAGGAATTATATAGCCTTGGCTGTTTCATTATATAGCCTTGGCTGTTTCATTATATAGCTTTGGCTGTTTCATTATATAGCCTTGGCTGTTTCATTCGACTGTAGCTAGTTCAATATTGATGTTAGGTTAATTAGTTAATGTTTTTATATGGCCTCCCCCAAGTCTTTCTAAGCATCCTTTTCCCGCGCCACCTCGTGCTAGCCCTCACGGTACGCGTCCAGCTCGTCTCGTCACCTCTTTCTTAATAAATTTTTATTAATATTTATGAAACAAATATTAATAAAATGGCTGGTACGAGAGTATAATTTGCAATCGTGCGAAGTTGAGATGGCTTGTTATTTGACTATTATAACATTTTAAACACACACATACAGACACATAGACACTCAAAACATGTAATAGCAAAAAAGTCAATAAAATTGTCATTATTGATGCAATAAACTGATGCAATAAACTTCTTATAAAATAAAAAGGTATCATTTATCATTAACATAATACTGTAACTTCAAAATAAAATTAAAATGCAGGAGAAAATCTCAAACGGTGTATTTGTACGGAACTCGACTCTCAAAGCCCCGTCCACGGTTGACCGCGTTCATTACATACCATGCATTTGGGTTCTGCTATACGGTAATGGAACGTAAAATGATTTCCACCCCACTGATTGTTTTAATTACTCACGCTGATTTAAATAATGAAAAAGTGATCTGAATGTGCGAGTTGTTTTTTTTTTGCTTTAGTCATTGTTTTCGTAAAGTGGACATTTTAAAAAGGTTTAATTCATATTTAATTGTATGTATTTCACAGGAAAATTGTAATAAATCTTGATTCGATTTTATTTTCTCGATATATTATTATGAAAAAATCGTATTGTATATTGTAAATCCCATCCAAATTCAATCTATCCGTGTCTTATTTAGAAAAAAAAATTTACAATTTCACGCGATATTTTACAATCTTACGGCCTTTGCCACTTTCCGGTGACATGTATATTGACTACTGATAAAAATTCATAAGTTATCCCGAAATCACGTATAAAATTTAAGATTGACCTATTCGTTTAAAAAAAATCACATAAAGTCCCTTAATTATTCAATAAGCCTTCTTATAAAAGTGCTCGATCGAATAAGGTTACCTTATAGCCATTCCTTTTTTCGAGCACCTGTTTAAATTACAGGCACAATTATATTCTTAATGATAAAAAAATATATCTCCATTCTCGCAATCATCGTCCTCAACTTGATTGGTAGCTTTGATCCACCCATTGCTGAGTAGTTACCTACAGGCCCTTTTTGTCATGTTACACTGGTTGGAATAATATTAGCCTCAGTCAGCAACACAGAGGGGCCCGAAAGGGCCGACGCCTGCCGGAGTCGCGGGATTATTCGCAAGAGACACCGTGGCTCCGGAACACAAAGGGCAATGAAGGAACATGGATGGGTTTTAGTCAGTAGAAGTCTGACACTCCCTCCCGCTACACCCAGAGCGGGAGGAGTCATTGGATGATTTCCCATCCCTAAAAAAAAAAAAAAAAAGGGTTGCGGAATTTATTCGAAAGAGTCAATGCGGCCCTGGAACTCAAAGGGAATCAGGAGGAAAACGGATGGGCGTTAGTCAGTAAGAGTCTGAGACTACCTTCTGCTCCACCTAGAGAGGGAAGTGTGATTCGAAGAAAACCCATCCAAGTATAAATAACTAGCTGACCCGCGCAACTTCGTTTGCGTCACATTTTCCATTAATGCTCCGCTCCTATTTGTCTTAGCGTGATGATATATTATAGCCTTTAACCTTCCTCGATAAATGGGCTATCTAACACTGCAAGAATTTTTCAAATTGGACCAGTAGTTCCTGAGATTACCCCCTACATACAAACTTACAAACAAATGTTACCTCTATATAATATTAGTATAGAAGTATAGATAGAAGGAATATTAGCCACTTCCATGTGGTTCTCCCGAAATGTCAAAGGTTTTCGCTTTTAAACAGAGCTTATACTGAGGCTCCGACTACACTAGCGAGTGTCTTACGGCGATATTATCGTGCCATTTCATTCTGAAACAACTTTATGAACATGTCTGCTCTAAAATTTTTCAGGAAAGTAGTTACACCTCCTTACTATTCACAAAAGAAATGTGCAATGTTTATTGTTAATTCAGGTGTACACCCATTGGTGGACATAGGCCTTCCAGTTACCACCACATCGACCGGTCATGTGCGCCTCGCATCCAGCAAATTCCCGCGGCCTTTACCAGGTCTTCGGATGAGTCGTTGTGGTTACGCGGTGATTCGTCGCGAGTTACGACGATTAGCGTTTTTTTAAGGATTTCAAATCATCAAATGACTCTTCGCGCTCTGAAGCAGAAGGGAGTGTCAGACTCTTACTGAATAAAACCCATCGGTGTCTCTTTCGAAGAAATCCACAACCCTGGCAGTGCGTAATAAATAATAATAAATATATCCTTGGACATTTCACACAACGCCATATAGTCCCAAGCTAAGCAACCTAATGCTTGTGTTATGGTAACGAGATGGCTGATAAACTACTTATATATATTTTCTTTTTTTTTTGTAAATACATACATATTATAGATAGAAAAACACCCAGACTCGGAACAAATACTTGTAGGTCGTACAAATATTTGTTCCGTGCGGGAATCGAACCCGCGACATGCTGCGCAGCAGTCAATCGCTCAACCACTGCGCCAACCGTGTCGTCTAGTCGACAGAAGTGGCGAAGTGTAGTTGGCGACAAAATAATCGTCTAGTCGAGATTACCAAACAGTAGCAGGGCGGAGTCATAGCGATACGCACGCTCGTTAAGGTGGCGCCTTATAACATCGTATACTCTTTCCCGACATTAGTCTGTTGGTCGTGGTGTATTCGGACGACCCTCGTTATACGCCCTGTTATGTCCTTAATAAGACACTACCATCAGGATCCTACCTAATACATGAACAGGTACGGACCGTTTTGTGTTAAGCTCGGACAACGGACCACAAATTAAAAATGAAAATTATTTTTAGTTATAGCATTTATTTCAGAAAATATATTTCAATAGTAATTTTATTTTAAGATTCTAGTTTAAATAGATTTGGCTTCAGTAAATAAAGCTCACACTATTTCACTCTTCTAAAACTAAATTAAAAAATACTAAAAGTGGACCTCAACCAAAAAATCGCATTTATATTCAGTGCGAAATCTAACAAAGCACACTTCAAAATATTTACGCGCCGCTCCAAAATCTAATAACATTTTATTAAAAGTGTTACCCTCAAGAAAAATTTCTTGAGCAGAAAAAAGGTTTTCATAAAAATCCCTCCGATTTCGGCACTAGTATTAAATTCGACCCCAAAAGCCTTTGTAATCTTAAATTGACGTTGGCAACTTGGAAATCATAAAACTTTGGCTTGCAAATCATCCTTGCTCCGGTCATGCGTTAGTGGGGACCTTTTTCGTCCCAATTTTAACCCGTGACTTGCTCTACGTTTGGGCCAAATGATCGCTGTATGAGGGTTAAGAAGTGGTGTAAGTTTAGAGCGAGTTGTAAGATGATATGTTTATAATGTCTATTGTTTCAATAGTTTAAGGGAGATCTGTAAAATTAAATGTAAAATGTTGTGTATGTGGGAGCAATGCTTTTCGTGAGAATAAGTGGACTGTCTAGCGAAAAAGATACATAATCATTTCCTAACTATGTTGAGGAACAGATATTCCTCAACATAGTTAGGAAGTGATTTTAACGGAACGCAAATGCATGTATGTAATGAACGCGGTCAACCGTGGGCGGGGCTTTGAGAGTCGGGTTCCGTACAAATACATCTTTTGAGATTTTCTCCTGCATTTTAATTTAAAGGAGACCCTTTTCAAGGACATATCTCGCGAACTGATCGGCACTTTGCGTGACCAAAGAGCTAGCTCGTTTATTGACCGAAGAATTAGTATTGGCATTCTAAGTGGCAATGATGCCAGTCTTCTGGTACATATTAATAGAAGTGACACGTAGTGCCAGCTGGCGTTTTTTTTCAGACCGTTCAATCAAATATTATAAACGAAGCTATAATCTCCTCCCTCGCACCACAAACCGAAGGTGTATGGTATATTAACACGGTACGGAAATAAGCAACGTCCCAGTATCTCAGCCGTTCGTGCTTGACCCGATTCTGGATTAAACCAGTTCGTTAACCAGCACACAGCTGCGTCCTCTAAACGAATTGATATGAAACATTTATTTAATTAAACAATTTTGTCAGAACAAAACATGTTGTTTTCGTTTTGACGCCTTTTTGGGACGCTTGGCATAGGAGGGGTTAATTTCATGAATAAAATTGTATTTATATTTTGTTCATGTGTTCGTATGTTGTAAATTGGCACAATTTTGAAGGATACGACGGTTTATTGCGTGTGTTGATTGAGGAAAATTGGCAAATTTTCCGCTGATAAGTGTCAAAAACGAAGATTAAATTTGAATGGAATAATGAACTTACTCCTGTCTGTGTAAGTAAGAATACTGTCCTAGAAGTAAATCACATCGAAAGCAATGTTATATGCTTCTCAAAGCCAGATTTTTAAACAAGCAATTATTTCTTTTGTCCTCGCCACTTACTTGCTGTACTTAGATACTAGATACATATTTTCAAATTAACTCAAAACGTCCAACATAATCCTCCAAACTGGCCCTTTAAAAACTGCTAGATTTTTATCTGGGAAGAAGAAACATACAAACTCCGCAGCAACGCCAAAATGTGAACTGTGAAATAACCATGAGCATATTTTTTTTTTATTTTGGTGGTCGTGGAGCTCGTGGCTAAACAATAACAGCCGCACGGATCAATTTTCAATGTTAAGCAACGCTTGCCAAGGTTGGTCTGTGGATGGGTGACCATCTTAACATACTGAGTTTCACTCAGTATGTTAAGATGGTCCATATATATCCGTATTATATATATCCGTAACATTCCGTGACTCGGAAAGCACGTTAAGCCGTTGGTTCCGGCTGTCATTTGTATATCTTTGGCAGTCGTTAAAGATTGCCAGAAGCCAGTAAATATCTGACTCCAGTCTTGCAAAGTAACTACCGTGTTACCCAATTAATGGGTCGTGGAATGTGGAGATCTGGTAGACAGCCGCTCTATGTAAAATACTGGTATTTAACTGAATTCAGCATGACTGGAAGCCGACCCCAATATGGTTGAGAAAAGGCTAGGCAAATGATGACATTTTTATAAGTTTCCATGCAAAACGTAGGAAGATACTCTCGACTAAATAATTTTCTTAGTGAATATAACACGTTACTGAAGAAGAGTACCTACATAAATAAATTATATAGTTGGTGACGCCTCAAGCCGAGGCACCAAGGTTTTCTAAGGCACTTGTAATATATTTTCTTTTAATTATGTTAAGTATCTTTTAAAATGAAAAGGAAACATTTTAAATGACGATCGCTGCGAATGATGGTATCTAGGAGAAAAATATGGTATACTAGCTTCTGCCAGTGACTTCACTCGCGGGATCCCTAGGGAACAAACTCATGGTATAAAAACTAGTCTGTGTGTTATTCCAAACTATATCTACCTCTGTGCCAAATTCATGAAGATCCTTTCAGGCGTTCTAACGTGAAAGAGTAACAAACATCCATCCACCCATCTATCCATTCTCACAAACTTTCTCATTTATAATATTAGTAGGATGGGGATCGAGGGAAGTACGAGTAGCTTGATTGAACGTCATGAGTCTTCTAAAGCACGCACAAGTCACAAGCTTTAGGGATACTTTTGGCCCAAATCTCACCTGATGGAAAGTGATGATTAGGCCGAAGATGGAAGCGAGTTTCACCCGGAATCCTCTAACATAGAGGAAATTGGCTATCATACCTCTAATAGTTCTTCCTAGTTTCTTCCTAAGTGCGACTTTTGATTATTTATTATCTAGCTAGGCTAGGGAAAAGTGTGAAGAGACATAACTTAGTGGTTTGGCTCGAAAAGTTAGTAAAAAATTGCTTGCTAACACTTTTGAGAATACCTTAGTTCTATAAGATTTTCATTATCTATATTTTCTGTGGGAAAAGATATAGAACGCCACATGGTACGACTATATATTACTTTTTCTTCATTTAACTACGTTCATACATTTGATCATTCACGCACGATGGTTGTACAAGTAATACGCTACTAGCTGACCCACGCAACTTCGTTTGCGTCACATTTTCCATTAATGTTCGGCTCCTTTTTTAGTCTTAGAGTGATGATATGTAGCTATATCCTTCCTCGATACATGGGCTATCTAATACTGAAAGATTTTTTCAAATCGGACCAGTAGTTCCTGAGATTACCCCCTACATACAATCTTACAAACATACAAACAAATGTTACCTCTTTATAATATTAGTATAGATTGGCGTTATGACGGACATCACCAATCAGTGTGCTAATTTTACTTATTTTACATTCGCATCGCATTCGCATCTCAATTAATAGAATTGGCCCTTCGGTCAATGTACTTAGGTTAGTTCTTTAGTAAGTTCAAAGTATAAATCCTATGATAGCCTTCTATGAAACTAACAGGTTAAAATAAAAACGTGGACCAGTCTTTTTCTGGAAAGTTCACAGCTTAGAAAATGCAGATTTTCATAATCTCGTCAGAACAAACAGTTCCACCTGAAATCATAGTCCTTTTACACTTACTAACGAGCGACCAACTCTTTGCATAGCAACAGAATAGTGCAGAAGGTTGGCTCCACTATCAGCGCAGAGCTTAGTAGGTACTCTGCGGTAATGGCATATGTTACATACAAATCAGTCATGTCAGTGAACGTAGGAACAGATAGGGGCCAAGACAATAATGACAATGCCTGTGACAACCATTGCGATGTATTTAAGGAAATTTTACATTCACGTCGCAGTCATAATCTGTCAACAACACCTCTTCTTTTTTTTAAGGATGAGAAATCATTAAATGTCTTCTACCGCGCTGGGCGGAGCGGAACGGAGTGTTAGACTCGTGTGCTTCCAAATTTCTTATACGCAGCAAAGCCGTGGTAACTGTATCAAATAAATTCGCTTCCCGTACGGGCACTGGCCCTATCAGGTCCCGTCAATTATGACTCTTTGAGGCGCGCGTGAAACAACGCGCCTTCGACCCGGGCCTAGTCCTTATTCCGCAAGCATAAGGCTCGCGCCATATTACCTCTCGATAGGTTGAAAAATTGCATTTAGAGTTTCCGGTAACCGTCTGCAGTTTACCTTCTGCACTTGTGTTGCATAAGCCTCGCAATGTTCCAGGAAAACGTTAGAATAAAAGAGTGGAAAAACAATGATAAAGCTCAAGGGAACCTTTTTTTAGTTCGTATGAAAAACAACGCTAATTGTGAGATCTGTTCCATTGAAAGTTTTTTAAGCGTGTTAGCGTAGAAAGAGTATAAAGGAATGTTTTTACGTAATTTGCTAAGCTTTTAAAACTTTGGCTTAAATGTTGACTGTATCCCTCATAATTGGCTGACGATTTCCTTCTGTAGCCCCTTGTATTGCTGAGATGGGGGCTCGTTGCTAAATTATAACAGCCGTCGAACTTTGAGGTTAAGCTAGGCTTGTCGAGGTCCGAGGTGGCCCGCAAAAGCGGGCTGGCACCAGCCGGGGATTACGGAAGTCTAATCAGTTCCCGCGATCCCCGGCGCAGGTGAAACATGGAACACAGGGGTGGTTTAAGTCAGTAAGAGTCTGACAGACCCCTCCGCCCGCCCCAGGGTGGAGGACATCCATGAGGATTTCGCCCCGAAAAAAAAAAAAAGGCTTGTCGAGGTATGGCAGGACACCATATCTGTGGTAGTCAGTGTCCTGTCGCTGCTGGACGTATATTCTGTGCTATGGTTGACGGCGAGGAGTCTGCTTCTGCGAAACAGTTATCGCCCAGAAGGAGGTTGCGGAAAGAGAGCGGGAGATTTCGACCACTCTCCCGGCCCGCAGCAGGCGCACCGGGCGGACGGTCATACGCCCCCTAATTGGGTCCAGGGGCGGCGGACTTGCGGATGTCCGTCGCCCCCCATTCATGCAAACCCGAGGTGGCGGTGTGTGGTGTTCCCGTGCGCCCCTCTTTGATGTCGCGAAGGAGTCAAACACCTCACTCCCCCGCTGACCCGAGGAGAAAAACCATGACAATTTCCCCCCGTAAAAAAGGCTTGTCGAGGTAGGTCCATGGGGGAACATCTATCACAAATCAAGTTTCCTCCTTTCCACGGAAAATAAGTAGGTACGTGAAGAGTAGAACTCGAACGTCGTTTGAAGATCTTTGATAGTCGTCACGGATACTCAGAAGCCAGGAAATCTGAATTCATAGCTGTGGAGGTCAGAAGGGCTGTCCCTCCGTGTAATGTGCTAATACTCAGCTGCATCTGGTTGAACTGGAAGCCGACTATAGTAAGGAAATGGCTCAGTAGATTGATTGAACAGCGGTTCTAGTAACAGCTGGCACATTGGACCTTACGAGTAACTCTATGGTTCAAGAAGAATATGACTAACATTTTAACCTCAATAATATAAAAATAAAGAACACCCACAATAAGTTAACAACCTAATTTAAGCTTTAACGACATCGTAATACAGTTACAAGTACATTACATTGTCAGACAATGCTTTTAATATACTTTTTTCACCTCATATAGACTTCCTTTCAACGTTTAGAGCTCATAAAGGTATTGTCGTAAAAATTTAATAAAGCTTGCACTCCAGTGGATTAGCTGCGCGATTTATAAAGCTAGCATTATTTATTACTTCGCCTTATGAGGTGGAAGAGTTGAAGCTTAGTGAAGAAATGCGATATTTGCGTTTGTATGATAGTCTCAAGTAAAAAAAAACGTTATATTATGGTAATGGAAGCGTTTTTTACGAAAACTTTAGGTAAATAAGATTGGTTTTATAAACTTAATTATAACTTTTACGGGACGCGTAAGTGGCCCAATTATAAGGCATGATCTATACTAATATTATAAAGCTGAAAAGTTTATTTGTTTGTTTGCTTGCTTGCTTGAACGTGCTAATCTCAGAAACTACTGGTACGATTTGAAAAATTGTTTCAGTGTTAGATAGCCCATTTATCGAGGAAGGTTATAGGCATATATCATCACGCTAAGACTAATAGGAGCGGAGCAGTAATGTGACGCAGACGACGTTGCACGGGTCAGCTAGTAGTTATATAGTTGTTACATTAATGTAATAATGTCAACTTGTAACCATTTAACACAAATAAGAGGTTTTATAAACGTTAAATAACTAACTATTTGGTTGTGTACTGGTGACGATGAGACCACTATAAGACGTTTGAGTTAAATAATAGTCATGAAGAAATTTTTTTATTTTTTTATTATTAGTTCTTTCATGCCCAAACGGTGCGCGCTGCTGAGAATAATTACATACTTTAAAACTTTTTAAAGTATTATTCGCTATAGTTATTACAATGGCGAAACTACAAATATTAATTCTGATTACAACCTATGTTAAGTCTAGTTCTACTGGGGAACTTACTTTATGTATTGTTGTAAACTTTTTAACGCCCTCCAGAGTGCTCATTCTACAATGTATTCAAACTGTATATAATATATAAAAAAGGCTTTTTTTGCTGTTCGCGATTGACTTGCGAATGCGAAAGTTGTTTAAAAATTTGTAGAATTGGCCCTCTGAAATTTTTGGTGTGTCATTGTTCTTGTTTATTTATCTTCTATAATATAAAAATGAATCGCTAAATGTGTTGGTAAGCGCATAGCTCAACAACGCCTGGACCAATTTGGCCAATCCTTTTTTGAGAATATTCCTTGAAGTACGAGGATGGTTCTTACGGAGAGAAAAAATATAAAAATTGCCTGAAAAAGACTAAAAACAACACTTTTTTATACTCCCATACAAAAGATTCGTAATAATACTTTAAAGTCAATTTGAACTTTAAAACCATTCCATAAAGTTTAAGTGTTAGTGGAGAGGTTTCGGGAAGGCAAAACAATTGAGTGACGTTTGTATCGTATAAATATTGACATTAGTCAAATACAAATTGTCTGTGAGTAAGAGTAAGAGAGTAGCGGGGTAGGTAGGTAGGTAGACAGGTAGCCAGTTGACGGGAGCGAAGCCGCGGGGTACAGCTAGTTTAAAATATATTTTGCCTATAAAAGTTGCATCCATCTTGGTTAAGTTATGAGATTACAGTTACACAACGCTTACTGGACTTATGGTCATATAAACGATGACCTTAAGACCTTAGGATCAAGACATGCGCGCCATTACGTTTGACCTTAGGGTTCCTTGAAATCAAACCATTGTTTATTCATAAAGTTAGAAAGTCTGTTGTTTATGATTATACTCAGAGATTTAATGGCTTGATGAGAAATATTAACATCAAATAGCCCATTTTTTAAAGTTTGACGACACGATTGGCGCAGTGGTTGAGGGATTCACTGCTGCGCTGGGTGTCGCGGGTTCTATTGTTGCACGGAACAAATATTTGTATGACCTACAGATAGTTGTTCCGGGTCTGGCTGTTTTTGGATGTGAATTTATATGTTTGTCAACGCACCCACGATGCAGGATAAACTCCTAGTGTGGGGCCTCGATTCTTTTTTTTTTAAGAAAAATCTTGACGGAATCACTCTACCCCTTTCCACCCGACTTGATACGATAGTAAGACTTGATTCTCAAAAATTCTGGTGCGTACACAAATCGACTTTTCGAGACGCAACCGGCCTCGATCGATCGTGAGACTACCTTATTCTTGGAAAAAACACGCACCGGCCTCTTGCGAACGAGTTTGAATCTGTCAATCGCCCGTTACCACTGTGAAGGACGGCTGCGTTTTTTGGCGCGCAAACTCGCCCGGGTAAGTATTTAGTTATTTATTAAATAAATGAAATTTATATTATTTTTTTGTGTCATTTACTTACTTTAAGTATTGTTTTATACCTGTATGTATGTAATTTGGACCTAGCATGCTTACTTATGTGCATATTGTGACTCAAAATCAAGGACGCACGATCGTGTGGGTTCGGTGATACGTACTAAATAGATTCATATATTTTTTTTTCCTAAACATGATTTTCCTCTACGTATAATCGTTTAATTAGGGATTTTTCATTATTTTTAGGAAAGCTCCTTTAGGACGACTAAGTTAGTATATTGAAATTACTCTACAATTGAGGAATTTGCTGATGATGATGATGAAAATATTGTTGCAAGAGTCTTAGATCACCTAAAAGAGAGTGGATCTGGTTTTGGCGATGAATCCTCCGAAGTGGATGAGGCACCACCTCCTATCCCAACAATATCCAGAAGCAGGGGATCCACTAGAGGCAGATCAGGCAGGGAAACGTCAAGAGCAAGGGGTAGAAGAGCAAGACTGTTGATTGTTTTGTCATAATGATTATAAAGACTGTTTAATTAATTTATTTTCATTTAATATCAAACCATATCTCCAAACTAGACTAAACTCTTATCTCGAACTACCTCCTAAGCCCCATGCTCGTGAGGGTAAGTTTTCAGGAAACCAGAGACTTCAGGATTGGACAGGAGGAGACCCATGAAAAATTCATGTGAATTGTAAAGAAGTCTTAGTAAATTATTTTCTTCGGGTGTAAAGGGCTACTTGAAGTTTCTGTTTCTTTGTTATCACAGGTTTCTCGTTCAGACAGGTCTAAATAATTAATAACAGAGTCAGAGAAAAAAAAGTCGTAAAAAAAATTACTTACTTTTTACAGGCAAGCCGATTTTTTCCTGTAAGGCACCACTTTCACTAAAAGCGACAAAAGGTGTTGTCGTAAACGTCACAAAACTTAGTTGTGTTCACGTTTATTCGACGTATACAACGTGAGTTAATTGGCCACAGTATGACTAAATAATAGTATTGTCGTCACGTAACAACCAAATCTTCGCATACGTGTTTCAAGTTAAACTACTATAAAACAAATTATATTCGTCATGTTATCCCATAAAAAAACAACAATACTTGTCAAAAAACCAAGTCTCGCAACTCAGTTGTTCTATCGTAAAAAGTTGTTGTCCCTGTAATACCAAGTCGGTTATTAATTTATTCAGTCCCTACTGTCTTAAGTTGTTACGTAATTATCTATTAATATTCTCTAAGTTTCATATTTATTATAATATCTTTGTTTATATTATTTGCGCTGATATAATGTGTTACTGTTTGTTTGTCCTAAATAAATAAATAACTTAATAACATTTTATAGTGACCATATTAAAAATCTTTATAGTTTATGAAATATACCGTGTTTATACAATGCCTGCTTGGTTACTGAAAATGCAGTCTTCTAGTTTTATCCAAAACGAAGTTATAGGGGGGTCGAAAATGGCCTGAACTGCTTCGGGAAAAGGATGGTACGGCCGTGCCGCTTTTTTGCTCGACTTGGCGGAGGCACTGCGGTGCCCCAGATATGATGGTGTTTCAAACTACGATATTGTCTTCCAAAACCTTCTATGCAACTAAAACGTTTATGCACACAACCAAAATGATGGCCCAAACCATTTAATAACGCCATTTAGTAACGCATGTTTTAGTTGTGTAGGCGTTTATTCGAAGTTTTACAAAATATCTTATTATACTAAACTGACCCAAGTAGTTAGCTCAGTACCACTATAATATAACTAAAAGTCGAATAGATTTCGGACTGTATGACGTTTATGCTAGTTGGGAGCGCTTTTCTGTTCGAATTCTTTTATAGTGGAACTTTATTTTTTCAAAAATCATCTACGAGTACATGCTCTTCCGAATCAAATGACAGCTCATTCATATTTTTCCAACAATACTGAAAAAAGCACTTGTTGTGTAGACTAGTAGGTAAGTCTACTTAAAATATACAAAAAAAATCATACTTTTTTTTCTACCTAAGGAAAACCACCTTTAGGAAAAATCCGTACTTTAAATTACGATTCAGCATTTTCTCGTCTCGGATTTGTTTTTCTCAAAGTCGATTCATCGTCTAAGAACACGACAAGAAGCAATTAATTTTGTAAAAGTTTCAAAAGTCAAATGTTTTTCTTCGGAGGCCAACCTTTGCAACTTTGAAAAATAAACTTTATTATTAACTTTTTGTTTAAAACAAACAATTTACTTTTGCTGTGAGCTGCAAAGCGATATTGTTTTATTTATTTTTTGACAGGAAAATTAATTGTGGACATATTAATGTACTCATTTAATGCATACATTATGTAGTGAAAAACAATAGGTTCACGGCAATTAATTATTTAAAAAGTTTCTATTACTAATCAAGTTATCAATCAAATAACTCCTGCCGATCTGGGTGGCGCGGAAGGTCTCTTTCAGACTCTTACTAATTAAAAACTGGCCAAGTGCGAGTTTGACTCGCGTGCAAAGGGTTCCGAACCAATTTAATTTTTTTAACATGATATTTTAACACTACAGACTTCTTAAAGGTTTTCCTGTAATATTTAGGTACAGAATTATTATCTGCATTTATTCCATTTTTTTTTGGCTCAGTAGTTTCGGAGGTAAGGGGGGGTATGGTCACTTTAAGTCTAATTTCTCGAATAACTTTCAAACTGTTTATTTTAAAATGATGAAAAAATAACCCTCACAGTAAGTCGTTTACATTTTTTAATTTTCTAGTTTACCCCCTAAAGTGACCCCCATACTCAAAACTTTATTTATTTACGTAACACATCCGTATTTGAGTCACAAAAGTCCATAATTATGTATACCGAACTTCAACAGAATCAGTCAAGTAAATCCGGAGAAAACTGGCTGCGACAGACGGACAGACAAACATCCGAGTGATCCTATAAGGGTTCCGTTTTTCACTGATGTTCAGAACCCTAAAAACCCATCCCTGTTTCTCCTAATGGCCTTTACAATCCTGGCAGGCACTATTATAGGTATAGCCTAGCTCCCTTTACTCCACTATCCCAGTATAAAGCCTGTTTATAAACGACGACGGACTTTCTTGTCAGTTAATTAAAGTGAAGCCCGTGTGAATGGCACCCGTTATAACGTTCATATCTTCACAATACCACGATAATGTGGTTAGCTGACTTGTCTGCACACTTAAAGGCTTAGGTTATAGTGATAAAGTTTCAGTAGGTTATACTTTTGTTTGAATTAGGTCTGCTTTGTTTTATAGGACTTTGAGAAATTTATAGTGATGTTAGTGACCTGAAAATTAAGGTCGTATAGAGGGCAAAGGTTTTTTCTAAGACAACTGGGATGATCGTTGATTAGGTGCCATGTTTACTCATTGACTGTTTTGAGCCATTTTTTTATGTACTTATATACGTGTGATACTTTTATGCTTATATTTACTTCATGTAGAGGATTCCGGGTGAAACTCGCTTCCATCTTCGGCCTAATCATCACTTTCCATCAGGTGAGATTTGGGCCAAGAGTTTCCCCGTTTTGTATAAAAAAAAAATGTTCTATCAAAAGGGGTCAGACCTATTTGAAATATTTATTAGTTGAACAGAAACCAGAAAAAAACTTTTTACAAAAAAATACAACCGACGTCTAAAAAAAAACACTACAAAGTAAATAAAAAACTTTTTACAAAAAAATACAACCGACTTCCAAAAAAAAACACTACAAAGTAAAAAATAACTTTAATTTCGGAAATCGGTGTTTTTGTTCGTTTCTTCGTATTTTGACACCGACTTCCGAAATTAAAGTTATTTTTTACTTTGTAGTGTTTTTTTTTGGAAGTCGGTTGTATTTTTTTGTAAAAAGTTTTTTATTTTTCACTTTTTAGTGGTGCCCCACACCTACCACACCACTGCCAAATCGCAGAAAAGCAAAATACGCAGTTTCGATTATCAAAGAATCATCTAAATAGTCAAATTCCAGCTATTTCGATTTAAAATCCAAAGTTCGTAACCGATTTCGATATAATTTAAATGGGACCAATCTGCAAGCATATCCATTCAGATGAAACAAAAATTTTTCAAATCGGTTCGTAATTGTCGGAGTTATGAGGTAACAAACATAAAAAAAAAAAAAAAAAAAAACATACAACCGAATTGATAACCTCCTCCTTTTTGGGAAGTCGGTTAAAAATACAGATTTTTTATCCTGGGAGTCATATACCTTTGAGATAAATTTTCGTCATAAACGCCAGGGAATTCGCGGCTGAAAGCTAGTAAGTAATAAAACGAAGTCGATCTTTTGTATATGACAACCAGAGGGCCAATTCTACAATTTTTTAAACAACTTTCGCATTCGCATGTCAATTTTGAAACTGTCAAAATGCCTTAATTTTCATACAACTTGTTTTAGTTTGCTTAAACAGTTATCCTTTTCAGAATGCATTAATGAGCTATCAATCAATCAACGGTCTCAATTCGTAGCGAAGCAACTAAAGGCTGTAATCGGTGACTGGAATTAACGCGCCTGAGAGTATCACTGACCCCTGCGGTCTGTTGTACCACAGTGTAACTTATAACAGTAGTTTAACGGAGAACGTTATTGCATGATTGCTCTCCGAAAAACAGGTCAAGAGGTGAGTCGAATGTCGTTTAACTGGTACTTACGTTTGTTTCTGCATGATAATAATATTGAGATTGCCATACTATGACTTAATAATAAGAAAAGTATTAGGTCTGGTTTCGTGTCGCAACTGGGTAATCTAGCTTGGGCGTGACCGTTAGGCATCTTCCTTGATACTCTTCTTTTGGTTGTAATTTCTATAAATTGCCAAGGAAAGTTTTACACATGTCAATTTACTGTGGCATACCCATTTCACAAAACTGCCGAAGAATGGCCATTGAGCTTCCTTACTTATAACATCAATGCGAAACGTAGTGTGGTTCTTTGTACGTTATCTCTCCTCAGTTGCTGAGCTGGTTTTGGTGAATTTTGGTATAAAGACAAGAGGATTAGATTAGAGGAGACGGTTATAAGTAATTGTTTTTCTTGTAAAAATCTATATTAACGTTAACGCCGCGAGCAAAAAGTACTAGAGTAAGAACATGACCATTTTAAGTTGACTATACTATAGTAATTGAAATCTTAGATATTTCTAAGGTTCTATCAAATATATGAGCGATGATATTGTACCACTGAAATATCGTTACACTGTGGTTATAGCTCAGTGATCAGTCGGGCTAATTTGTAGGCACTTACACGGATTGGATTCCGAATTACCGCCCAAAGGTTGGTCTAGCTGTTAGTATACATTATGATTCGAATAGATTTGATCGCTTTTTGTACGACCTTCTAACGGTGGACTATTTTTTTCAACGACAAGTGATTATTTTTATTGATTTTGTTATGACTTTTTGTAAGTACGAGTATGTGGGTATGGTAAATGAGGGTATATAAATACGGGTGGATGGAGAGAAGGAGGCCAAAGAAAAGATGGTGACGAGTGTTATGAAAGAAAGACAGTTTGTGATAACTTGAAGGCTGACCGGACAGAATGGAAGAAAATAACGTGTCACGCCGACCCCAAGTAAAGGTACAATAGGGTATTTGCATAAATAAAATATTTATTGTCTATACAGTTTATCTAAAAATATACAATAATGTAATACTAATAGTGAAAATAGAATCAAAATTGCTAGAAAAACTAACGAGATATTATAATTATTTTAGACAAATATATCTGCCCTCTCGCGAAGACGCTGTTTTCTATGGCAGCTGTATAGGCACCATGGACTTTGACGTCAAAGTCAATATCGGACTTCTCGTTCTAACTGTAATCTTTGAAACCTTATAACTTTATCTCTGATGATGATATTTAAAAAAATATTTTCATGATTGTTTACGAAAAGATATCAGTTTTTCATTTTGCAAATATAAAAATCACGTGCATATTCCCTATTACGATCTTGGCGACCGCGACGTGCGACCACGACCCGCTGCTATGTATGAATTACTACTGAACACTTACGGGACTTGTCGGTCGTGTGCACACTTACGTGTTCATTAGTAATTCAAACAAAGCAGTGAGTCGCGGTCACACGTCGCGGTCGTCAAGATCGCGCGATGGATATGTGTATTTATGTATTTATTATAGATTGTATTTTTTTATCTTCCTCTCGGTTTGTCTTTTCTATATGTTGCACCTACCATGCTGTCTCTGCACCACCCTAAGGTCGACTGGTAGAAAATGCCTATGGCAATAATTCCGCCTTTGCACAGTGTCTTTATTTGTGCATAAAGTTTTAATAAATAAATAAAATCAATAAATGGGGTGATATGATGGTGATGATGGAATCTTAACATTGTGAATACTGAAAATCTTAAAATCCTAAAGTGACAATAATCTTCTATAGTCTTCGTTATTATTGACTTAGAATTACTCACACGATTCCACAGGAAGACAAACATCAACAAGGTGAACATAGGACATCAATTATTTATAAACTACATGTAACGACAACCCAAACAATGTATTTGTGTGAACTACTTTGAGGCAGCGATCGAAACTACTTTACTCGGTAATTTAACGTGTTTTGTTTTCACACCCACTTCCATACATTAATCATTAATCTTGTCATTTATGGCGTCAATAATTTATTGTTATTTTTATTTTGACCGTGACCTCAAAATAGACTTCATAGGGCTAATTATACTAATTTTTATACAACTTTCGCATTCGCATGTTAATCGCAAACTGTCAAAAACACTACAAAGAAAAAATAACTTTAATTTCGAAAGTCGGTGTTTTTGTTAGTTTCTTCGTATTTTGACACCGACTTCCGAAATTAAAGTTATTTTTTACTTTGTAGTGATTTTTTTTTGAAGTCGCTTGTATTTTTTGTAAAAACTTTTTTATTTCTTACTTTTTAGTGGTACCCCACACCTATAAACACCAGTGCAAAATCGCAGAAAACCAAAATACGCAATTTCGATTACTTGAATGACATAAAACTATCATCTAAGTAGACGAATTCCAGCTATTTCGATTTAAAATCCAAAGTTCGTAACCGATTTTCATAAAATTTAAATGGGACCAATCTGCAAGTATATCCTTTCAGATAAAACAAGATTTTTTCAAATCGGTTCATAATTGTCGGAGTTATGAGGTAACAAATATAAAAAAAAACATACAACCGAATTGATAACCTCCTCCTTTTTGGGAAGTCTGTTAAAAAAGCAGCAGATTTTGAAAACAGAAGACTGAGTGGTGCCGCAGTAGTACGTATAAGTATATATACGAAGCCGAGACTTGACCTCACTTATTTTGGTCGCGATTGTTTACGACGGCTCCGTCTATACTTTTTATTGGTCTGAGATTATAAATAATAATTAAAAAAAATAATTATAATAATTACAATCATTCTTATTTACTATTACTATTCAATAAATATACTATTATATACCAATAAACTTATTCACCAAACATGACAAAACATAATATATATAATAAAACCTGAAATACTTACATAGGTACTTTTAAAAACCAAATATAAATACCTACATGTATAATAGTTCAAACAATTTTTACAATAATTCTTATTTACTATTCCTATTCAATAAATATACTATACCAATAAACACAGACCTAATAAATATATATATAATTATACATCCAATTTAACATTTTTTTAATAATTTTTGATACTATTTCATACCTTGACATACTATTTAGCACTCTAATAATAAATAATAATAATAATATCCTTGGACATTTCACACAACACCATATAGTCCCAAGCTAAGCAACCTAATGCTTGTGTTATGGTAACGATATGGCTGATAAACTACTTATATACATTTTTTTTTTTTTTTTTGTAAATACATACTTATTATAGATAGAAAAACACCCAGACTCAGAACAAATACATGTAGGTCGTACAAATATTTGTTCCGTGCGGGAATCGAACCCGCGACATGCTGCGCAGCAGTCAATCGCTCAACCACTGCGCCAACCGTGTCGTCAACTCTTCCTCTCTCCTATTATTTGCAGTGCCCGACAGGGTCCATATTTGTTCTTTAACCATTTTAAACCATCTTTGTAATACATATGGCATGCAATAAATTATTGAGTATATTCGCGTCATATTTATTTTAGTAATGTTAATGTATTGTATGTTATATTTAAAGTTTGTTTAATTTTTAAGTACCTTTACCTTTTACACACGGTGTCTACATCTCTTTTATTTGGCTCTCCTTTCGCAGGTATGCTGGAAGAGATTTCTTTAGATATAAGCATCACATTTATTGTACCTATTTTTCTGTTTCCTTTTTTTATCTATGTGTTTAATGTGTGTACATAAACTATTAAATAAACAAATAAGATTTACCACCGCCATAAGACAGCACCCTCATATGATTTACATTTAATTAAAAAGCCGCGAAAGTGATAATAACTTGGAAGCCCGTGGTATGATAAATATATAATGTATGTACGTGTATCTACCATTATGTGAGGTGTTATAATTATGAATGCGTGAAGGTAACGCTACGTTAATTTCATTTTAAAGGGAATCAGATTATCATAACAATTAACGTTTTCATTTAGGTTATTGTGGGGAACTTCGCGGTTCTTGCGTTGGTAGTTTTTTTGGCGTGTTTGTGGAAAACAGAATCTACTATGTGTAAATAGTTATGTGCAGCTTGCATTTATGGCAATATTATACTAAATTTAGTTTAATTTATTTAAATAGGTTTACCAACAGCTTCTGTATAAAGTGTTTCTTAGGATAAGTAATACAAGTCTCATTCTTATACAGTCGCCAATTACAGGTTAAACAACATTGACAAAATTAGTAATAACACAATAATAAAATTAGAATAAAGAAAGAAAAAGAAAGAAAAATGTTTATTCAGGACTCGCACAGTACACATGAAAGTAAAAATATGTAAAACTAACTGTAATAAATATAAGTTGACACATAAGCTACATACTAATAATGATAATAATTATCTGTGCGAGGCCAAAAAAGGTCCCTGTCTCAGCGTATGCTGCGATATTTAAATAAATAAATATCACAGCGCTGGTATTCTGACAGGGCCTGAAAATGATGCCACGGGCACATATACGGAACGCATGACTAGAAATATATAAATGCGAAATATGATATAAATAACACTAAGAATATTAATATAATAAATAAAATATGATAGTATAAGGTTGTTCAAAAATAAAAAGTAATACATACAAAAAGTTATGAAATTACCTCAATGGCCCAGTGCTCCAGTTACATTTGTCACTGTCATAGACAAAAACAAAGAATAGAATTACAAGGTACTAAATTTATTAATAAAATCAATAAAATGCAATGAATTCAAGATTGACAATGAGATCAAGATACCAAATTAATCAAAGAAAAATAATAGCAAAATAACATTAGATGGTGATGTACCTACATAGTTAACTTTTACCTAAGATGTAAATAATATCCAGGCCGTTTGTCAGCTGAGTTTAATGTACCTACATAGTTAACTTTTACCTAAGATGTAAATATCCAGGCCGTTTGTCAGCTGACTTTTATGTACCTGCATAGTTCACTTTTACCTAAGATGTAAATATGGCCGTTTATTTATTTATTTATTTATTATATACTTTATTGTACACCTCATCAGCTTTTGCAGCCATAACCTCTTAATTTGTCATATTTATTCTTCCAATAAAAGTTATCGGTATTTTGAAAAATTTCCAGCGACTTAGTATGCGCATATCCCGTTGTTCCCGTTCCCGTAAGAATTTCGGGAAATCCTCTCTTCGTGCACCTTTTTTTTTTAGGGATGGGAAGTCATCCAATGACTTCTTCCGCTCTGGGCGGAGCGGGAAGGCACGTGCTCTTTGTGTTCCGGAGCCATGGTATCTCTTTCGAATAGTACCGCGACTCCGGCAGGCGTCGGCACTTTCGGGCTCCTATTGGAAGGAGCCCGAAAGCTGACTCTCTTTGAGGCCTCTTCGTGCACCTTCACGGAGTGTAGGAAGCTACATACCAAATATCAGCTATCTACGACCAGTACTTTCGGATGTGCGTTGATCGATCACTCAATCGGATTCTGCTTTTGTTTATTTTTTTCTGCATTTTTTCGGATGTGCGTTGATCGATCACTCAGTCGGATTCTGCTTTTGTTTATTTTTTTCTGCATTTTTTCGGATGTGCGTTGATCGATCACTCAATCGGATTCTGCTTTTGTTTATTTTTTTCTGCATTTTGCTTTTATTTTAATAATAAGAAGTAATATATCTTACAAACCTTAAAAGTAACTTCCCAACACTTGTACCTACTGATCTGTAGGTGCCATTTATGGAATAAAACTTTAAATAATAAATTATTCCACTAATGGCACCTGCGAAAAATATCGATAGGTTCCGTATATGGAATACCCCAGGTGCCATTTAAGCGGGTGCCCAATGTGGAAAACGTCGTTTCTTGCAGTATTTCAGGTCAATTTTTAGGCAACGTTCGCATTCGCAAGTCAACCGCAACATGTCAAAAATGTAGTGAAATGAGGCTTTTTTGACAGTTTGCGACTGACATGCGAATGTTTAAAAATTGGTAGAATTTGCACTCTGATAGTAATGAAACTTACTGTCGAAAGAAATGGTTCATCTATAGGTACATATACTGTGTGCCAGACTTCATTATTGGGTGTCAGTACCTATCATTTCCATTTGACTCCATTTTTATCGATTAAGGGGTACGTTCCATTCCAACCTAGGTAAATGGGCTAGTTTTCCCTTTTACCTAAAATTTACAATGATTTTTAGTCTCACAAGTGCTTTTGGAAGGAATACCTAAACACAAAATTACCGCATAGGGCATGTTTTTTGTAATTCTTGTATTTTGAAGAAGCGTCCAAATTCGCATCGCAGTTACAATCTTGGAAAAAACACTTCTGTTCTCCCTTCATTTCGACAAGTTTTTGATGTTTATTGTGGCCGATGAAATTGAAACTTCAATTTCAACTCCTTGCTATGTGCCTAGCCTTAACTTCATTGGGGTCAGCATCCAGTCAAACCGGATTTAGCTGAATACCACTATTTTACGTAGAGCGGCTGCCTACCAGACCTCCACAACCCGTTAACTGGGTAACACGGCACTTCTTGGCAAGACTGGAGTCAGATTTACTGGCTTCTGACAATACGTAACGACTGCCAAAGATCTACAAATGACAGCCGGGACCAACGGCTTAACGTGCTTTCCGAGGCACGGAAGAAACTCGGTATGTTAAGATGGTCACCCATCCACAGACCAACCTTGGCAAGCGTTGCTTAACCTCGTAGATCGAACCTGTGCGGCTGTTAATGTTTAGCCACGAGCTCCTCAACTCTTGTAAGTACGAAAATAGGGTTTTTGCATACTGAAGAAACGAATGAAATCATCAAATGACTGGGCGGAGTGGAAGGGAGTGTCAGTCTCTTACTGACTAAAACCTATCCTAATGTCCTTTGAGTTTCAGGGCGCGGTGACTCTTTTGAACAAATTCTGTGACCCTGGCAGAAACGAACGTACCTAAGTACCAGTATTACATAACTACTGACAGTCAAGTAGAAAGCTATTCGAAACTAAGTTCTGGACTGACGTAAACTTAGATTGCCTTCTTATTGTTGATAACAAGAACGCTATGTTCTCGGTATGAATACCTACATCAATTTAGGCTTAGTTAAATATTACCAGCGTGAAGACACTTCGATTAATCTATGTAATCAGAGGCTGACTACACCTATCTCCAACTATTCTAGGGATGTAACGTAGACCATTTTATTGGAGTCGGAGGTGTAGTGAAAAAACGCACTTATAACAACTGAATTCTTTTCAGCAGGTCTAAAAAGGTCTTGTCGACTCGTAGTCACACCATTCATAGATTATCACACAAGTATGAAAAACAGGATTTTTTCTCGTTTGTCAAACCACTGTTTTTTTCGCACCATTTATTCCAACTAGTGCTGTCCCAGTTGTACTCCTTTGTTCCCAATATTACCTCCAACCTGTACCACCGGTCGTACTAGTCGATATTTTGATACTAATGTTGAATTGGTTCACTAGTTCCACATATTTTTTTTTTACTTTTTAAGGGTGTCTGATTAAGACTCGGCAACGTAAAAAGGCCACTTTAGCAGAATCAGAATCACGCTACCCGTCTCTGTCACTGAAAATTTCCCAAACAATCTTTTAACCTAATTCGTTAGCGATAAAGATGAAAATGAAATTTAACAGATTGGTGTGTGATTTTTATTATGATTCTAATATGATTCCCCTTAGGTGACCTTTTTAGCCCTCCTGGTCATTCAAATAAACTGACTCCACTAAACAGTGGCACACTAAATACTGAACCATATTTATTCTGCGGAAATATTCATGGAAAAATCCTCTCCGTCTGCTAAGATCGGAGGGTTATGCGGACTCCTATCGACTACTTCTCCTTGTTTCTACCGCTTAAATTCACGTGCACTTCCGAAAAATATGAGCCCACCATTACTAGCGGGTTGAACCTAGCAGTCTGTGATATGGAATCAAAATCTTTGAGTTAAAACGTCCCCACGTTAAAAGGTTTTCGCTAATTTAGTGGCGATTTTATTTATTAGATCTACATTTTACAAGTCCGCTAAAATCTGACGAACGTAAACGCGGATGCGGAGGCGTGATTTCTTGCGGAATTTCCGCATTTCCGGAAGCGGAGGCAAAATTCCGTAACAGCCCTAATCCATACATCCAAGGGCTTCTGTAATTCGAGAAACGTGTTTCAGATTGTTTCCCCAACTTCTTTTCCGGAGACTACTCAGATTCCACACGTCTTTAATTACATTATATACTTTGTTAAGTTCTTGTTTTTAGGGATTCGTTAAAGACTTATAAAGAGGAAAGTTTTCGGCTATTATTTCTACACGTACTCCCTCGTTTGTGAAGTGGTCGCAGACGCATTTGGTAGATAAAGTAAGATCGATCATAGCCTAGCCTTTTCCCAATAATATTGGGGTCGGCTTCCAGTCAAACCAGATTCAGCTGAATACCAGTATTTTACTTGGAGCACCTACCTACAAGATCTCCACAACCCATTAACTGGATATAACGGTACTTCTTGGCAAGACTGGTGTCAGCTTTTCTGGCTTCTTGACTATCCGTAACGACTGCCAAAGATCTCCAAATGACAGCCGGGATAAACGGCTTAACGTGTTTTCCGAGGCACGGAAGAAACTCGGTATATTAAGATGGTCACCCATCCACAGACCAACCTCGGCAAGCGTTGCTTAACCTTGGAATCGACCTGTGTGGCTGTGAATATTTAGCCACAAGCTCCTCGGATAAAATAAGATAGAAAAAACATTTATTTTATTTGGTACAGATAACAATAAGCACAGTTAAAATTAGTATCGGCAATGTCAGCATTAGTTGAGCTGGAAGTCGCCGGGTTCCATTATCGAATGTTACATGTCTAGAGCCACTGGTGGTTCCTTTTGTAACGTAATCTTTTCTTAAACTGGCTTAAATGTTCATGTACAAGTACACTATACGTGAGAATGCATGAATCATGATAAGTTTAGTGAAGTGATGGCTTTATCAACTTATGAACTGCATAGAAGTGTGATTAACTATAGAAATAATTGTAGCCAATTGAAACGAAGGCATGAATTAATTATATAACCCTGTAGACGTAATTATTGTTAATCATGAAGTAATAATAGTGTCTATAGTCCAACTGTTTTAGTGTATGAACACGCTTAATATATTGAGCGTTACCTAGGTATTATGATTAATTTGATAGACTTACTGTGATTGGTGTTCATAGACACATCGGTCACGTCAATATCGAGTCGCAAACTAGTGTGATGTCAACGTAAGGATATACTAAACTAACAAAAGACTAAAGTATGGCATCAAAAAATTCGTCCTCAACGCTGTCAGCTGGTAATGTACCCAAGAGACTGGCGGCATTGCCACGTTGAATGGCAACGTATGTGTGACTGACATGGGACGACGATTTATAAAAAAAATTATATGCCTTACGGAGAGTGCCTTAGGTAAATTAACTTGCTCATTGGATATAATAGATGGATTAAGAACAACAAAATAACTTTAATTTCGGAAGTCGGTGTCAAAATACGAAGAAACTAACAAAAACACCGACTTCCGAAATTAAAGTTATTTTTTACTTTGTAGTGTTTTTTTTTCTGGATGTCGGTTGTTTTTTTTTTGTAAAAAGTTTTTTATTTTTCACTTTTTAGTGGTACCCCACACCTAACAACACCACTGCAAAATCGCAGAAAAGCAAAATACGCAATTTCGATTACTTGGATGACATAAAACTATCATCTAAGTAGACGAATTCCAGCTATTTCGATTTAAAATCCAAAGTTCGTAATCGATTTTCATAAAATTTTAAACATACAACCGAATTGATAACCTCCTCCTTTTTGGAAGTCGGTTAAAAATAGTAATAGGAATGCTGGAAAAATAATTTTGACAAACAACTTCAGCAAACATACATTATTTTTGCACAGTACCTACCTATACAATCAAAAGAGGGTTGCATAAACAAATATAACTATATCTAAAAAAGCAACCACTGTTTTGAGATATTTGTCAAATAAAATCAGTAACGGTATTTAAAATTTTCATCACGTTCCGAGGGCGCGGCATCCCATTGGTCCGTACAAATTGTATTGAAAGCTGATTGGTTGTGACGTCAACATTGTTTAGCTGTCAGCGATTATCCAAAGATGACACGTAAACTGTTTAATTAACCCACTTCAGCCCGCTGCTATACTCGCAAGAAATTACCTGAAAAGAAAATACTGCCGTGTTAAAAATGTTCTAATCCTGGGGAGCTACTCGGACTTGGTTGCGGGCGTTTTATACTCTGTATCACCTAAGTTCTTACTATTAGTCCCGAACCCGAACAAAGAATGAATGACAAAACGATTTGAATTGACACTAACTGGAAAATCGTATTATTATTCATACCTAGTAGTCGCAAATCGCCCACAAATCAGGAAAATCCTGCCAACGCAACGCCTGCAAATCGCCCGTAAGGGTGCTGTTCGCGCGGCTCCGTCGCTTGCACCCAAGAGCACTTGCACTTGTCGCCGAGACCGGAATTGTACCTTCAAATGAGAATACGAATCAAACAAGCTGCCTAGCCTTTTTCCTAAATATATTCTGTCGGCTTCCAGTATCATCCTATCTCACCAGCACAATCAAGTATCTGTGTATCACGCTACCAGACAAGACCGGACAAGATTGGTGTCAGATTTCTTGGTTTCTGGCTATCCTAACAACTGTCAAAGATCTTCACATGACAGACAACAAACCGCTTAATAAGCCAGTCATAGAAGACATTTTAGGTCGTTGTATTTTAGACCATCCTGATTTTTTACACTACTGGTAGTGTACCTACACCCAATTTTTCAACCTCGAAAGATATGTGCTAACTGTGTAGTCAAGATTCAAGATTCAAAGCAATTATTTCAAATAAAGCATTTACAGGCATTTTCGAATTGTCAAGGTCGATCAGTAAAAAAAAAATATGAAGCTATTTGCACGTTCCAAAGCGTTGATCTCTATGGAGAAGAGCGTGCAAGAAACTCCACGGACACTCTTTTAAATCATTCGATTTAATACAAAAATCATGGTAACATTTTCTTTGATTGATTCTCTATGTGAAGACAATGCAAAGAACGGGAAAGTATATAAAAAAAAAAGTACAGATTAAAACGTGCTCGGAAAACTTCAAAATGTTCAGTAATTTTTCAGATTTTGGCTTATATCTTTTAAACGGTGAATTCTACATAAAAAGTCAATCAGTGGACCAATAAAAAAATAAAAGGACATTGCTCATCGCCCATACATCGTTCGCCTCAGAACCAACAGAGACGTGAATTAACTATCGGTGTTTTAAATAATGCAAATGTTCGACTGAAACTAAATTCAAATCACGGACACTTTTCAGAATTGTAAAATATCCAAAATGATTTCGGATTTTGAGGTTATAAAACATACCAAACAATAGAAACATACCAAATGGACTAAGATCCCAGAGCTGCCAGACTTTTTATCTCACCAAAAAATGTATAGAGTAGTATTACTATGTTGTTCTTCTAACATACGAAAGCGTGGTATCTAAGTTAGGTCAAAATTCAAAAAATTCAAAAAAAAACGGCCGATTCCCTGGTATCAGGTGCCAAATACAATAAATCAAAGTGTCAACTGTCAGTGTCAATAGTGTTCGTGTCATACAGCGCTTTAATCGCTTTATTGTTTTTGTAGGTAACTAAAAATCTTACAGCACTGAGAGTGCTTTGTTTCATTTTAAAATAATGGCGCCGGGTTATAAAACCCAAGTGAGTTACTTTTTAAGATGGTTTTGTAATTAAAAAGTTTCCGTTCTATTCTAATCATTAAAATGTAAAAAAACTAGGAATAATGGTAATGGTTTCGCATGTGTTGATTCATAGGCCACTTTTTACCATGTCCTTTGTCACAATTAGAGTGAAAATGTAGTTAAATTGATTTTACAGGCGTTCAGGTATAGCACATCAAACACAAACCAACCATTTTTCACTATAAATCGAAATTTTTGTTTAAAATTGTACAATTATCATCCATTATATGTATACTTGTACTAACTCATCCACGATCTCAACTCGAGAATGTGACTGTTCCTCAAAAAGATGGAAATTGAACAAACAGCCTTATACCTATAATTAATTTTAGTGGAATTCTGTGATGTCTGAAAGACTTTCATTTTCTAGTCGATATTTTTCTTATTTGCTTAGGATGAAGGAAAATGGTCATTTAATCATGTTCAGACATTGCATGTGACCTTTTTGGGCTTTTTGCTGCTATATTTCACTACTTACTACTTTATTGTTATGTGGTTTTTTTTCTATTGATAGGCACACGTTGGACTACTATCTCACATAATGGTAAGCGATGATGTGGTGGAAAATGGAGCACGCTTGCCTAGAAATAAACTCAAAAGTATTCAATCTTGACTTTAAGACTCCCAGGTTACAGCTAACAGGCGACACAGACTCTGACAGGGAATTCCACTGCTTAGCTGTACGCACAATTAATGTGCTCCCAAAACGTTTTGTTTGTGTGGGTGGGATGTCCATCACGTAGGTACCGGTGGCGCATAGCCGTACGTCTTAAAAAGTAGTACAAAGTAGGTTATTGAAGATTGAATAGATAAGTGACCTGGGAAGTAAAATAAAAAGAGTGAAAGTAAAGTCATGGAGTGTCTATACCCAAAACAGTACCTAACTGTTTTGCCAATATAATAGGTACCTACTTACAAACTAAAATAGGAATACTTTTTTTCAATATTATTTGCTTTAGGATTTTTTAACTGACGAACAATCTGCGAAGATCCAGTGACTTCAATATATAATTGTCTTTAAAATATTGCTTTTAACGCGTCAGCATAAAAATCTATCTATCTATATCTATCTATCTATATCTATCTATATCTATATCTATACTTATAATAAATCTGTAGAGAGGTCAATTCTGTACATGAAATATATTTCCAAAATAACTATGAGGGGGTGATTAGGGATCGATACTGATGCCAAAAATGCAATCAGTAAATTTTTTGTCTGTCTGTCTGTCTGTCTGTCTGTCTGTCTGTCTGTATAACCGTTATAGAAACAAAAACTACTCGACGGATTTTAACGAAACTTGGTACAATTATTCTTCATACTCCTGAGCAGGTTATAGTATACTTTTCATCACGCTACAATCAATAGGAGCAGAGCAGTGAAGGGAAATGTTGGGAAAACGGGAGAAGGTACTCCATTTTTTAAGCTTCCGTCGCGTGTGCAACCTTTATAGTTAAAGCTACACAGAAATCATGTATGACGGAAATGTTTTCCTTAAAATTATGTAAAAAATATCCCACGACAGCATATGTCTATCTTTTATGATTGACGCACAATAACACGTGTAACTCCCGATAGCTTAGCAGTTCGAAGCTTTCTGATTATATTTGTCTACTCTTACGTTTATAACACACTCAGTCATCCCTTATTAAAAAAGTTAACATTGTTAACTATTCCATAAAAAATAATCATAGAAATTGGTATAGAAACACCAAAGTTAAACATGAAATACGCTAATAATAAGCCATCACGCGTGAATACTGAATCAAGCTTTATGGATTATTTTTGTCTAAGGTCGCGAACGCACAGGCAGGCAGCTTGCTTGGCGCCTAGAGGCTAGCGAGTCACCTAGCGAGTAGCTTCGTAAAACGAACATTCTCGAACGTTCGTGACCGCCCTAGCAGCTAGGCGCCAAGCGCGCAGTGCGGCCGGTCGCGAACGTTCGAGAATCGGTCGCGCCTGTGGTCGCCGCGCTCGACGCGTCTCGCGGCCGAAGGTATAAAAAGGCGGGGCGTCCGAGCGCGAGCTTCAAAGCCTGGCTGGATGCTTTATTACTATATTAAGGCCTTCACAGGCAAGTCGGGTTAAGCAGAAGCCAATCTTCTCAGGTTGAACTGCGAGAGGCCAAAAGCGCGAGCTTCATACAATTTTTGCCAGTTGATGCGAATTGACGTTCAGAGCGTTCGACCTTATTGACAGACAATACATAATTTAGTCTTTGATAATTTATTTTAAGATTCCTTTTGTTATTATTTTATAAAATAGGTATAAGTTATTTTGGTAGTGTTTAATTAAATATTCGTTCAAACTACAAGTTATTAATAGTTTACATTTTATTTCTTTTTAGGTGAAGTACGCATAGATTTTTAGATACCGATAGCTTTATAAGTTTTGGCTAATTTTCGTTCACTTTTTTATAGGTATTAGTTTTATTTTCATTTGGTTTATAAAATTCTTCCGTAACTGAGTGAATGACTGACAGATAACGCAACAACACAACCAAGACTACTGACTGGTCGTATGAAGCTGCACGTAGGGTCCTTGGGGAGTTTAGGGGAGCTTTAAGAGAGGATTTCCCGAAATTCCTACGGGAACGGGAGAAAACGGGATATGCGCGTACGAAGTCGCGGGCAAAAGCTAGTAAATAAATAAATAAAGAAAGAAAAATAGTAAGACGATACGATTTGGCCCCAATTTGGGCTTACGGTCCTTGAGAGGAAGTTACTCATAAATGTTAGTCAGAAGGCCAATACAACTAATTCATAGGCAAAATTCGCATGACAGACGCAATCTGTCAAAAAGTGTATGGAAATTGAGGCTTTTTTGACAGAGACCTTTTGTGTCTGAGATGGCGAACGCTGCTTATCTAATCTTCTAATATATAAAAATCCCCTGTCAAGGTCTGTGTCATCGAACTCCTCCAAAACGGCTCAACCGACTATCATGATTTTGTTTTTTGTGTATTCTCGGTAGGTCTGAGAATGGGTAGGCTATTTTTTTTGGCAAAACGACGTTTGCCCGGTCAGCTAGTAAATTAGTAAAATTCGCAATTAGATCTCTCGATTCGATGACTCGACTAGATGAAATTGACAGTTTTGGTTTCTTATGCATTTATTGTCATTCATCGTGGGACTTTTCCAATTCCATAGCTATACATGGGATGTATGAAATGGAAAAGTTTCTTACAAAACGACTTAGAAAATAGTCCAGTAACCCATCACTCAAGGAACCCCACCCATATAACCAAAAGCACCTAATTATCAACACCAAACCAAATGAAGCGTATAATCTTTTGTAAGGAACCCTCCATTATAAAAGGTGTTCACGCTTGGCCGATTCTTGTTTGGTTACACCCACCTTTTGTATCACGGAGGATTTAAATAATGCCGCGATATATGTAAAAGGTAAACTTTTATTGCAAATGGACATAGTAAAAAGACTGTCTAATGTACCCACGAGGGCTATTGTTGTCTTTTAAATTATGGCTGTGGTGAACAGAAGAAGGTTTATGTATCTAGTATGTTCTGTGTTAAAGTGTATGGTATTTATTTGGTTGTATAAAACATTGGTCATTCATAGAAAAATTCCTAAATTTTATAGGAACCGAAATCTATGACTTGTTGTAAATCAAATTATGCTCTATACACCTAGCCGTTTCCGAACTTTATTGATATCGACTTTCAGTTTCAAACTGGATTTAGCTAAATCATCATCATCATATCAGCCGAAAGGTGTCCACTGGTGGACAAATAAAGGCAGCAAATTACTAATACGACAGCTGCCTACCAGATCTCTACAATCCATGAAATGGATAACGAGACAGTTTTTAGCAAGACTGGAGTCAGATTTACTGGCTTCTGACAATGTGTAAGGACTGCCAAAGATCTACAAATGACAGACGGAACCAACGTCTTAACGTGCTTTTCAAGGCATAGAGGAAACTTGGTACGTTATAAGATGGTCACTCATCAACAGAACAACGTTGGTAGGCGTTGACTAACCTTGAAGACGTGCGGCTGCTATTTTTTAGCCACGAGCTTCTTTATTAAACCAAAATCTGCATTTCAAGACATATTTTAGACACCTAAAATAATGTGGTAAAGGTCGGTCACTATCGTATTATCGGTCGGTAATTAATTTTAGTTGGATGTTATCATAAATTAGAACATCGTTTTTAGAGTTCCGTAGCCAAATGGCAAACACCGAACCCTTATAGATTCGTCATGTCTGTCCGTCTGTCTGTCTGTCTGTCTGTCTGTCTGTCTGTCCGTCCGTCCGTATGTCACAGCCATTTTTCTCCAAAACTATAAGAACTACGCTATTGAAATTTGGTAAGTAGATGTATTTTGTGAACTGCATAAAGATTTTCACATAAAAATAGAAAAAAGAACAATAAATTTTGGAGGTCCCCATACTTAGAACTGAAACTCAAAATTTTTTTTTTCATCATAGCCATACGTGTGGGATATCAATGGATAGGTCTTCAAAAATGATATTGAGGTTTCTACGATCATTTTTTTTCTAAACTGAATAGTTTGCGCGACAGACACTTCCAAAGTGGAAAAATGTGTGTTCCCCCCCTTAACTTCTAAAATAAGAGAATGATAAAACTAAAAAAAAAATATGATGTACATTACCATGTAAACTACTAGCGAAAATTGGTTTGAACGAGGTCTAGTAAGTAGTTTTTTTTTTAATACGTCATAAATCGTAAATCGCAACTTCTGCTTACGGAACCCTCAGTGCGCGAGTCCGACTCGCACTTGGCCGGTTTTTTTTCTGGTACTGTCTTTGGCTGAACTTAGAACAATGTTGTTTGAAAATGAAGATTCAATACGTAATCTTTTTTTTTACTATTTATAGGCATTTGTTTGACCACTATCTCACCTGATGTTAACCAATGATGCGGTCTAAGATGGAGCACGCTTGCCTAGAAGTAACCTATCTCAGGAAACACAGACTCAGGCAGGGAATTCCACTCCTTAGCGGTACGCACAATGAATGTATTCCCGAAACATTATGTGCGGTTTTCTTGTAATCTGTCAGCACCCACAAATTAAAAGAACAATAGAAAGACAATACAAGTTTGTCCCGATAGGGTCTGTTAACAGAGCCTTCTTTATAGAAACACTTGGACGTTCTTTTTTATTGAGGGATGGGCTTGCTCTTCTGGGGTTAAGAGCGTGTATTCCGTCCACTAGCGCCGCCAATCGTTTTTTATTATTTGTGGTAAATTTAAGACACGTAGATAAAAAACCGCTCTGTAGTGTACTGAAGAAATGTATTTATTATGTTTTGAGAGTTATGTTTTGTACTTTAGAACATAAATAATTGCCAAAGTCGACATTATTGCTAAAAGTGGCGGAATACACACGATCACGGCTGATAAGGTCTACGTTCAAGTGATAAAGGTATTGTCATACAGGACCGTGTGATTTAGACAGCCGGCGTGTTTCAGAATCAACGCAATACCTGAAAAAGGGTCATTGTACTCATTATTATTAACCACTTTTAATGTACAATTCTGATCGTCGCGGTCGCGAAGATCAGAATTGTACCTTTACTTTGGTACCAACAATGACATCGCGAGAATTTTTCTGTATGAGTTATAAACATGCAATTTTTACTATTCGGTAGCTTATACGATGAAAAATATCCTAAGGTAATAAAAAAGGTAGGTAATCGGGGCGTCTTTTTGAAGAAGTTTACGATTAGGTACTGTTAAAATTGATGAAATAAAAACAGATTCTTGCTAAAAAAACATGTTTATTTTCAATTAAAGGTAGTTTATTAACACTATTTTCATTTCATAAGGATGGCTTATTACTCCGGATCGTTATGGATAGATAATTTAGTTGACAAGTTACACAGTTTTGTTTGCACTAGGGTCACAGTTGTGAACAAACTTTTTAGATTTCTTATTGATATTGATATGATTCGCTTTTTTTAAACGTTTTCCCATCGATAAAATAAGGCATAATTTCCATAATTTTCGTATGTGTACATTATAAAGACCCACACTATAAAATCCTTCCTTTACTGGTGTCTGACCAGACAACACACAAGCGGTACCGGTCAAAGAAAGCTAAAATTTACCAAGTAGGGAGTTCATTAGCTAGTTATTCCTAGCTTGAGCAAAGACTCGAAAGTATTTCTGAGCGGGCGTTAGCACCAACTATATCTCAGCACAAAAATTCTTACTACAAAAATATAAACCCTACGAAAACACTAAACTGATAAAGTATCATTACACCTAACGCGTAACGGTCGAGTTACTAAGCTTTAGGCCCATTTTACCCACATAAAGCCAGCCCAAATGACGCCTGACGGACATAGGGGTTCTTGACCTCTTCGAGCCCATATTAGGATGGTCTTATATGGCAGAAATGTGAGACAGTGGATTCTGAGGCGAACTCACGTGGGTGTATTCAGAGTTCAAACCAGGGAGTCTCAATGTGACTTTCGAATGAGCTGTTTGTGAATGTAGGACCTTGTTTGTTCAATTTAATAGGTCATTGTATTTTAGTGTTGTATTGTCAAAATTTAGGAAGCTTTGTACTTATATACATAGTCTCCACGAACTAATGAAAAAGAGATGTAAAAGATTTGTGATCTATTTTTGGTGAACAATATACAATTACTCTTTCTAATGATATTATTATTTCAATGTACGAATTTAATAACTAACAAGACGTTTCAATTGATTGGTCAGGTACATATCGATCGTGTTCAGCTGCATCTGCTAATAATGTAAGCTGAGCCCAGTATAGTTGGGAAAAGTGTACAAGTAGATACCAGCTTACAATTTAAAAATTTAAACTACAAGTTTTATGTTATCACAGTAGACGAAAATATGGAATTCCAATCAAATCACCCTGTTAATCACACGCAATGTCCCTACAGCATTTTTAAATGCAATTGGAGCAATTTGAGTTGAACCCAGAATATTGCATACCATCACCGATTATTTGAAACTATGGTTTGCACTCGAATCACGCGATATTACGATTGCATCGACTGCCGTGATTGCTCGACGATGCTTATATTTTGCATAGAAATAGCTCCATTACAAACAAAATAGGCGCAGTTAAGGTGGTCACTCACCATAATCTCGTGCAATGTAATGCCGGGTACAGGCTACGCGAACGAATGTCTTCTCCCGACCCGAAGGCGAACGAACGCTCCCGAACAAACAGGATCGGGACTGAAAATTTTAACAAGCGTGCCTTGATTCCTCGTTCCATTAGACTGTAACCAGTATAACAACCCAGGATTATATAGCATTCAGTTACAATATTGAATCGTAGTCGCTTTTGTCACCGATTGAACAATTTCAATATTTAAATAAAAATTGAAATAAATAAATAAGACATATTTAAATTGCAATAAAATTCTATAAGCACTGACAAGGCGCGGTTATGGTAGGCGGAGTAAGGCGATGGCCGAGTGGCATCTGCGGAGTGGAAGACGAATGTTGGGCATCCAGCAGCGAGATAGGCAGACGACATTATTGCCAACGCGGGCAGAATCCGGGTCAAGAACGTTGAGAACACGGAAAAAGAGCGAAATTTGGTTGTGGATGAGGAGATTTATGATGAATGCACACCGAATGCATGCACTGATGTAATGCTCGATCTTAGCTGTCACATTAACACGAATTCGCATGAAATGTTGCTTACGGTGAATGACTACCTTTAGGCTAGTGCAAGCAATTTCGTTGGGCCGACGCTACGGGGTGAAAAAAAGACTTGTCTTGATCCGAACTGCCGTCTATGTAGGATAGGCATTTGAGAGGGTTAATGGAATATTGACTCGCTTTGGACGCTAGTATTATGCATTTATGATGCCAGGTTGATTCTCGCGATGGAAAAATTCGATAAACTTCTGTGTTTCTTTGAGTCGGAAATGATACATTGAAAATGATCAATATTCCCGGAAGTATATATCTTTGGTTGAGTTTACTTAATATTTCAGTTCAATCTGAAACGCAGAATTGTAATTTTATTAACGGCTGAATGGGTTAAGCGGGCAAACGGGTAGATGATGTCCTGGATATAGGACACTTTATACCGGCAGTATATTTTCATGGAATAATTTTCGATTTCACGCGGGTGAAGCGGCTGGCAGAAAATAGTCTTGAGTAATTTAATATGACAGTGTTTGCTAAGTTAGGGTTTGTCTTACGGCGCGTTCGTGTTCCACGCGCGCCTCAAAGGGAGTCAGCACACAGAGGGGCCCGAAAGGGCAAAGCCGAAAGGGCGCCTGCCGAAGTCGTGGGACTATTCGAAAGAGATACCGTGGCTCCGGAACACAAAGGGCACTGAAGGAACATGGATGGGTTTTAGTCAGTAAGAGTCTGACACTCCCTCCCGCTCCGCCCAGACCGGGGGAAGTCATTTGATGATTTCCCATCCGTATAAAAAAAGGGTTTATGTCTTGATGCTAGCTAGCCTCAGTGCAAACCAACCAGTTAATATACCAGTGATTAGAGATTCAGTGGACTGCCTGGTATTATTTTAATCTGATAAAATCATACTAAGAATAATTAAATATCTAAGTAAGGAGTGCTAGGGGTCAATTGGCCGGGGTTGCGGACTTTTTTTGAGGGCATTAGGAGGAACACAGATGGGTTTTAATCAGTACGAGTCTGACACTCTGTTCTGCTTTGCCCAGACCGGGAGGATTCATTAGATAATTGTCCATCCTACAAAAAAGGAACAATTGGTAGATTAGTTTATTTACTACTAGCTGACCCGCGCAACTTCGTCTGCGTCACATTTTCCATTACTGCTCCGCTCCTATTTGTCTTAGCGTGATGATATTTAGCCTATAACCTTCCTCGATAAATGGGCTATCTGACACTGAAATAACTTTTCAAATTGAACCAGTAGTTCCTGAGATTAGCGCGTTCAACCAAACAAACAAACAAACAAACTTTTCTGCTTTATAATATTACTAGCTGACCCGCGCAACTTCGTCTGCGTCACATTTTCCATTACTGCTCCGCTCCTATTTCTCTTAGCGTGATGATATATAGCCTATAGCCTTCCTCGATAAATGGGCTATCTAACACTGAAAGAATTTTTCAAATCGGACCAGTAGTTCCTGAGATTAGCGCGTTCAACCAAACAAACAAACAAACAAACTCTTCTGCTTTATAATATTAGTATAGATATACTAGCTGACCCGTGCAACGTCGTCTGTGTAACATCTTTCATTACTGCTCCGCTCCCATTGGTCTTAGCGTGGTGATATATAGCATATAGCCTTACTCGATAAATGGGCTTTCTAACACTGAAATAACTTTTCAAATCGAATCAGTAGTTCCTAAGATTAGCGCGTTCAACCGAACAAACAAACAAACAAACTTTTCTGCTTTATAATATTATAAGACTATAAGTATAGATTTGCAAATACATACCTGGAACAAGTACCCAGAAACTCTGACTGTGGTTTCGGACTCAATCAGAAAAAACTCTAATATGGTAGAAAATAGGAAGCTGGTCTGACGATGGAGCCGGAAATTAGCTTTACCTACTCGTGAACTAAACGAGGTAACTCCATTGTATTAATTTATATTTTGAGGGCCGAGTCACCCGCGTCCGTAGGAGAATACCCTTCAGCGAATCCCTACACGTTGTCCCCGGGTGGTGCTAAACAGGTGACACTAACCGCCTCCGTGGTCTAGTAGTTATACTACCTGATTCAGACCCAGAGGTCCCGGGTTCGATTCCCAGCGGGGCAAATTTTTTGCTCGGTTTGTTGGTGGTAGGAGTTGTTCTAAGTCCGCCTGGCAAGCTACCACCATCATGTCTAAGTCTGTCGCCATAACAACAATGTTAACAGCATTGTTGTGTTCCGGCAGTTAGAGGTATGATAGCCAGTTCCTCTGTGTAAGAGGATTCCGGGTGAAACTCGCTTCCATCTTCGGCCTAATCATCACTTTCCATCAGGTGAGATTTGGGCCAAGAGTTTCCCCGTTTAGTATAAAAAAAAAAAAACAATAGACAATGGAGTACAGAGAATGGAATGGAATGAAATGGAGTGCAGCGGAGAATGGAGTACAATGTAGTAGGTACTTTACTTCTATATAATATGTAAGTAAAGTTTGTGACTTTGTGAGGTTGTAGGGGGTAATCTCTGAATCTCCGAATCATTTTTTAAAAAACCTTTTACCAACAGAAAGCCACGATACTTTTGAGTGTCATATCTGTACTAATATTATAAAGCAGAAGAGTTTGTTTGTTTGTTTGTTTGGTTGAACGCGCTAATCTCAGGAACTACTGGTCCGATTTGAAAAATTATTTCAGTGTTAGATAGCCCATTTAACGAGGAAGGCTATAGGCTATATATCATCACGCTAAGATCAATAGGAGCGGAGCAGTAATGAAAAATGTTACGCAGACGACGTTGCACGGGTCAGCTAGTGCTATATATTAACCCGAAAAATACAGCCCAATGAAGATCACAGGTTAGCTAGTTCGTTATAAACTGAGTGTCAATTTCACTAATTTTCACATTCGCATCTTAATCGCAATCTGTCAATAGGCTTTTTGTCAGTTTCCGAATGACTAGCGAATGCGAAAGTTGTTAAAAAATCAGTAGAATTGGCCCTCTGGAATAACAAAAAATATTTACAACAAGTGAAACTTGACTTCTGTTGCTCCAATGCTTATTACTTGGTAACAGAAATACTTACATTACAGTGGTAGTATCCCAATGTAACTCATTGACAAGATGACTTTGAAACTAATTATAAGCATACGACTTAATCACAACAAATTAATGTCAAATAATAAATACGTTATAACGAGGCATAGACAAATAATAATATAATAAATTACGAACATTAGTCTCCATATTAACGTACAGAAAGTGATTAGACACAATTAATTACCTCACAGGTTGTTCTCGCACAAATAGCGTACGGTAGAATGTCCTACATGCCACAGCATTTTGACACTTATTGCTGACAGCTTACGGACAGATTCGAATACCCGTCAATCACAGAGGTGGTGACATTTTGATAGTATCACAAACAAAATCAAATAGGAACTCTATTGTGTGAGTAATAGGGTGTTATTTAGAGTGTGAAGTTGTAGGTGTTAGGAATGATAGAGTTAATTTGGCGTTGGGTCGCGAATAGTTGGCCGTAGCACAAATGATAGAAATAGTTCTAGTTAAAGTGGTTTGTACACTTAAAGTGTTCTTGTGGGCGTAATGTGGTAATGCAATGCTGAAATTAACTGACGAAATCGGTTTTTTTGTAGGCTTTGCTTTTTCCTCATTAATCCATTCGATTTTTTTCTCTTTATTTAACACTTTTTTGCCAGTAGCGGCGCCCGCGTAGCGTCATTCAGAGAGTGCTGGTTGTACCTTAAGAGCAAATTGCAAGACCTTTAATTGATTGAAATTTATTTAATTACAATCTTGGAATGGTTAGTTGAGAACTTTTTTAGAAAAATACTTGGGAGAGCGAGAGAGAAAATCATTCTCTTTTTTTTCATTGTTTATTGATTTCCAAAGACTACCGAATTTGTATGAAATGCTTAAGGAATTAATTATCTATAGTATACTCGGGCTGTTACAGACAGAAGCTATTTCATTTACTTAAATGTATTACATTGATTGAACATTGTTTTGATTCTCTAACGTTTAACGGGTTAAATAAGACGTACGGCGATGTGCCACCGGTAAATGGTGGACATCCCACCTATACGCACAAAACGTTTTGGGAATACATTCATTGTACGTACAGCTAAGGAGTGGAATTCCCTGCCTGAGTCTGTGTTTCCTGATAGCTACAACCTGGGTGTCTTTAAGTCAAGAGTAAATAGGTTACTTCTAGGCAAGCGTGCTCCACCTTAGACCGCATCCTCGCTTAACATCAGGTGAGATAACGGTCAAACGTATGCCTATCAATAGTAAAAAAATAAATCAAAATCAAAGAAAAGCTTACAAGTAATTCATGTAAATTCTAAGAGCGGATTTCACCAATGAATCTGATCACGATCAAGCTGCGTTCAAGAGTTATCACTATCAGTGTCAATATTCCATAAAAAATAATAACACTGACAGCTCATAAACGTGGTTCATATTCGGTTTAAAGATTCTTTATTTATTCTAAAAGAACATACATTGTTCACTTAACGAATAAATGCATAGTGAATGTTAGTGTAGTCCAGTAGCTTGCGGTTTTGTTTACAAAGTGTAGGTAGTTGTTGTTTGTTGGTATTGTGTGTTAGGCGGCCAATACACGACAGGTTTGACCGTCGGTTCGGCTTTCAGTTTAGACACATATTATTATGTTGATCGCGTTCAGTTTCAGATTGATGAAATCCACCCAAGTGTAAGTAGGTAAATACTGTCATACATACATAAATGCTCACAAATCGATATCTACTTCTTCCTATAATATACATTATCTCATGGGACAGGGGATGGAATTCCAATTCCTTTCCATAATTGAGACAGAAAAATCCAATTATTTTGTTTTTTCCGCGCTGTAAATCGAACTTGGGACACCACGGGTCGTACTAACTAGTCAAGCGGAAGACTTAATTCCTTTTGGCAAAGCGAATCTTAACCAGTCTATACTAATATTATAAAGCAGAAGAGTTTGTTTGTTTGTTTGGTTGAACGCGCTAATCTCAGGAACTACCTGGTCCGATCTGAAAAATTCTTTCAGTATTAGATAGCCCATTTATCGAGGAAGGCTAGATATATCATCACGCTAAGACCAATAGGAGCGGAGCAGTAATGAAAAATGTTACGCAGACGACGTTGCACGGGTCAGCTAGTACATACATAAATATATGCTCACAAATCGATATCTACTTCTTCCTATAATATACATTATCTCATGGGACAGGGGATGGAATTCCAATTCCTTTCCATAATTGAGACAGAAAAATCCAATTATTTTGTTTTTCCGCGCTGTAAATCGAACTTGGGACATCACGGGTCGTACTAACTAGTCAAGCGGAAGACTTAATTCGAATTCAAAGCGAATCTTAACCAGTACTTGATAAAACCCTTAAGATGGAAGTACATGTGGGGTTATTTTAATCTGTACCACCAAAGAAGCGCTTTGAATTTGTTCAACATGAAATTATTTTAGGTATTTCATGGTATACAAATCCAATGGCATTCGTTTTATGAAGTCCCAATGCCATCATGATTCCGTTAACTCCGTTTCTCTTTCACAGTGGAATCATTATATTTGGCACTAGCTTCTGCCAGCGGATTCACCCGCGTGATCCCTAGGGAACATCCCGGGATGAAAAGTAGCTTATGTGCTATTCCAGACTATAATCTATCTTTGTTCTAAATTTCATTAAGATCCGCGAAGCCGTTCTGGCGTGATTGAGTAACAAACAACCAAACTTTCACATTTCTATAATATTACTCGTTTGGTGTTAGCGAAATTAAACCATCTTCCCCTCGACATTATAATTATTAAATATTATAGATATTGCAAACTGTCGTAAGCCGTTTTACGAAGCTACTCGCTAGCCTCTAGGCGCCAAGCAAGCCGCCTGCCTGTGCGTTCGCGACCTTATACAAAAATAATCCTTATAGCATGATCCAGTATTCACGCGCGATGGCTTATTATTAGCGTATTTCATGTATAACTTTGGTGTTTCTATACCGATTTCTATGATTATTTTTTATGGAATAGTTAATAATGTTAACTTTTTTAATTAGGAATGACTGAGAGTGTTATAAACATAAGAGTAGAAAAATATAATCAGAAAGCTTCGAACTGCTAAGCTATCGGGAGTTACACGTGTTATTGTGCGTCAATCATAAAAGATAGACATATGCTGTCGTGGGATATTTTTCATATAATTTTAAGGAGAACATTTCCGTCATACATGATTTCTGTGTAACTTTCACCATTAAGGTTGCACACGCGACGGAAGCTTAAAAAATGGAGTAACTTATCCCGTTCTCCCAACATTTCCCTTCACTGCTATGCTCCTATTGATATTAGCGTGATGAAAAGTATACTATAACCAGCTCAGGAGTATGAAAAATAATTGTTCCAAGTTTCGTTAAAATCCGTCCAGTAGTATATGGAAATATATTTCATGTACAGAATTTACCTCTCTACAGATTTATTATTAGTATATATAGATAGATAGATAGATTATTTTCTTTTATTTTTCTTTTTTAAGAAAAACGTTGCCCCGCACTAGGAATTTCTCTTGTATCGTGGGTGCGTTTACAAACATACAAAGTCACATACACAAACACCCAGACCCGGAACAACTATCTGTACGCCATACAAATATTTGTTTCGTGCGGGAATCTAACCCACGACACGGGGTGCAGTAGCCGATCGCTCAACCACTGCGCCAGCTGTACCGTCAAAATTGCATTGACTCATGACTGTTTAACACATTGTTTTTTTGATAGCTACACTATCATTGAGTGTCTTTATGCTACTGTTGACCCCGAAAAATGTACGGTTTTGAACCAATAGGATCGCTTGCGCTTGCTGAGCGAGGCTAGGTAAATGAAGCATTTCTTAACATACACATCCCTCGCTTCGCGTCCTCGCACATCTCTGATGGTAACGTAGCCTTGACAATCCGAAGGCGTAGATAAAAGACATACAAGCTATGAAAGGACTTTATAAGCTTAGCAATGGATAGCCTCAAGCGTAAGGGTAATCAATATTGCTTTGACGCTTATATTGGCAACAGAAGAGAAGATTGAGGCACACTGAGTTCTCACAGGTTGCCACTGCTTGCTTAAATGATGACCAAGCTGAATATTTAAAGGAGAAAACAAATCTAGCTTTTAGGAACTTCCAAACATAAGAACTAAAAAATAATTTTCGTCGCTGCATTATCGGCCTTTTTTTTTTTTTTTTTTTTTTTTAGGGATGGGAAATCATCCAATGACTCCTCCCGCTCTGGGTGTAGCGGGAGGGAGTGTCAGACTTCTACTGACTAAAACCCATCCATGTTCCTTCATTGCCCTTTGTGTTCCGGAGCCACGGTGTCTCTTGCGAATAATCCCGCGACTCCGGCAGGCGTCGGCCCTATCGGGCCCCTCTGTGTGCTGACTCTCTTTGAGGCGCGCGTGGAACACTAACGCGCCGTCGACACGGCCTGTCGTCACTAGACGGACGGACGGCGAGCCACCCATAGCTCGCCGTCCACAGGCCCGCGCCTACGGTGGCCGGAAGTCACCAGGTGGCCCCCGACGCCCGCGGCGTCCACCACGGCGGCCGGGACGAGAGGGTCTCCTCTCCCTCTCCGCCACCTCCTTCGCTAGCATGACTGCTTCGCAGAAGGAGGCAACGGCGTCCCATTCCGTCTCGCTCCGGACCATGGCTTGGACCAGGGCCGGACGCGAGAGGTTGCCGCCGATCGCCGTTTCGAGGACACGGCGGTGCGCCGCCCAAGCGGGGCACACCTGCACAGTGTGCTCCACCGTGTCCTCCGGTCGATCCTCGCAGTGGTGACACCCGGGCGTTTCCTCCCGCCCGATTCGGTGCAGGAACCTCCCGAAACATCCATGTCCGGTGAGGACCTGCGTCAGGCGGAAGGTGAGGACGCCGTGGCGCCTCTCTAGCCACTCCTCAAAGAGGGGACTTATCGCCACTATCGTGGCGTGCCCTGCACTGGGTTGCGACAGTCGTCGTCTCCATGACGCCATGAGATCGCGCCGGAGGTCTGTCCGCTGCGCGACAATTTGCCGCGTCAGCGGAGTTTCCCCCCGGCGTAGTACCTCCACGCGCCAATCATGCAGGCGCGCGAGGACTATCGCCTCCAGATCCCATGGCGGCAATCCGGCAAGGAGACACACCGCTTCGCGCGAGATCGTGCGGTACCCTCGGGCCATCCTTAGGGCCATCGCCTTTTGGGGCGCGTTCAGATAGTTGGCAGCACGCTGCCGCAAGGAACGCGCCCACACCGGGGCCCCGTAGAGGGCCATGGACCGCACGACCCCCGCGTAGAGCCTCCGGCAGGAGGCGTTTGGTCCCCCCAGGTTGGGCAGGAGCCGCCTGAAAGCAGCCCCGGCCCGCTCCAGTTTGGGTGCCAAACGTCGGAAATGTTCCACGAAGTTCCACCGGCTGTCGAGGACGAGCCCTAGGTACTTCAGCGTCAACTCGACGCCGATGGAAACCCCTCCTACCGTCAGCAAGGATCCCGACGGTGGCGTATTGCCTCGGCCATGAAAACACATGGCCTCGGACTTGTGCAGCGCCACCTCGAGACCCAATTGCCGGATCCTCTCTACGACTGTCGCAACCCCGCGTGTCATAACGTCGGCCGCCTCCGCGTACGACCCCCCCTGTGCCAGCACCAGCGTGTCGTCAGCGTAACAGATGACGCTGACGCCGCTAGGGAGGTCGGCTCGCAGCACCCAGTCGTAACCGATGTTCCACAGGGGCGGCCCCAGAACCGAACCCTGTGGGACACCGCACGACATCTCTCGCCGGTTCCACTCACCGCTGTGACTAGGGTAGATTACTGCCCGGTCGGACAGGTAGTCCCCGACAACACGACGAAGGTAGGTCGGCACCCGATGATACCGGAGTGCCTCCCCAATGCAGCTCCAGGGCATGGTGTTGAAGGCGTTGGCGATGTCGAGTGACACCGCCAAGACAACACCACCCCGGGAGACCGCATCCCCCGTCGTGAGGGCTCTGACGCGCATGACGGCGTCCACCGTAGAGCGCCCCTTGCGGAAACCAAACTGGTTGTCCGCAAGATCCGGCCCCGTTCCCGCTAGGTGCCCGGCGAGGCGGTTTGCGATAACTCTTTCGAAGAGCTTGCCCACCTCGTCGAGCAACACTACGGGCCGGAATGCGGACGGCGAGTCCGCAGGGCGCCCAGGCTTCCGGATGAGGACCAGCTTCCCGGTCCTCCAAGAAAGCGGGAACTGGCCCCTCTCCATGCATGCGCTAAAGAGCCCCTCTAGTCGAGGCCCGAGAGCCTCCAAGGCCAAGGCCCAGGCTTTGCCAGGCAAGCCGTCGGGCCCTGGGGCGGTATTCTTGGCCTTGAGCCTTCGTACCGCCGCTCTCAGGTCTACCCCAGTCACAGCCGGGATGTCGTCATCGTCGTCCTCTAGGTCCGCTTCCGGCACCGCAGGCGGCGGAGCCATGTGCGGGGGAGGATGTTCCCCTCGCGCAGGGAACAGAGCGCTCACCACGTCCTCCACGAGCTGAGGCCGGAGACTCTGCGTCAGCGGGGGGGCCCAGGTGCGGAGCTTGTTCCGCACCATAAGGTAAGGGCGCCCCCACGGATCTCTGTCGAGAGTCGCCAGCATTTCCTCGCGGGCCAGATCCCTAGCCCGCAGGACAGCGTCGCGGAGAGCAGTCTTCGCAGCTCTGTATCCCTCGTATAGCTCCGCCTCGATGGTATCCGCATCCGGTGGACGGATGCGGCGCCTGCGATGCCTGGCGTACCGGCGCCGCGCCGAAATGCACGCCTCGCGCAGAGACGCCAGCTCTCGCGACCACCAGTACACCTGGCGCCGGGCTCTTCCTGGCCGGACTCGGGGCATTGCCACGTCACAAATGTCGGACATGGCCTCCTGGAACCACCCTGCCTCATTGTTGACGTCGGCAGGCCTGTCCGGTGATGTCACCCAGGCCTGCACGATCGAGGCTTCCAGGAGGAGCTCCCGGTCCAGCTGCTTCAGAGCCCAACGCGGACCACTCGGGGTCTGTACGACCGGCGCGCTTGAGGTCTGGGTGGAGACGTCGAACCGGATATACCGGTGGTCGGAATAGGTCTCCACCTCCTCCATGACACGCCAGTCAATGACCCGCGGTGACAGAGCGGGACTGGTGAATGAAATGTCCACCACCGACTCGCCCCGCATCCGCACACACGTGGGAACAGAACCCCGATTGAGGACGACCAGGCCTGTCTCCAGAGCCCAGTCCTCCACCATCCTTCCCCGCACGTCTGTCAGACGAGAACCCCAAGCCAAGTTCTTGGCATTGAAGTCCCCGAGGACAAGCACGGGTAGGGAATAGTGTCCGACGACGACACCCAACTCTACCAGAGAGTTGTGGAACTCGGCGAGAGTTCGGTTCGGGGAGAAGTAGACGCCTACTACAACGATCTCCCCGAACCGTGCTGCTACGCATCCCTGTCCCTTCCTGACATTTTCAAGGGACGGGGTACCGGCGGCGGCCGACGATATGATGGTCACTGAGCCGCTCAGGTCCGCAACCCAGTCATCCCTGGGTGGGACAAAATACGGCTCAGCGACCACCGCAATGTTGATCGACCACTGCGCCATGCTCTGCATCAACAAGTGCTGAGCGCAGGCGCAGTGGTTGATGTTCGCCTGGAGGAAGCTGAGAGGGGCCGTTACTGGCATTCCATTTCAGCTTCCTCCTGCGAGGGCCCCTCTGTGGCGGCAATAACGGCAGTTGCGGCTGCGGCGGTTGCGGCTGCGGCAGTTACGGCTGCGGCGGCGGAGACGGTGACAGTGGCGGCGGAGGGCCTCCCCCTACCTCCGGATCTGGCCTTGGTGAGCGGAGCGCAGGCCGCGCTCCCAGCCCGGTGGTCGCCTGGCTTGCCGGCCGCCGCACATGCAACGCAGTGCGGCTTGGCGGAGCAAGTTACGGCCACGTGACCGGGCTGACCGCAGCGGAAACAGAGGCCGCTGCGGTCGACCTCCGAGGAGCACTTAACTGACACGTGACATCGATAGCACCTCAGAGGCCTGGGCTCCAGCAGCTTTACCTGCGCTGAAACCCAGCCCACCAATAGCCTTCGGCCCTCCACAATCGTTTTAGCCGCCGTCACAGGGCAGCAGACCGTAACGGTTCGCATGCCCGAGAGGTCCGGACGTAGGGCGCCTGCCTTAATCTGCTCGGCAGAGCACCCTCCGGACCTGGCGACGGCGGCCACGACCTCCTCCTCGGTGACCGAGTCGTCCAGACCCAGGATACGCAGGTCAGCACACCTAACGGGCCTGGACACTCGGGCCTCGTCCGCGTTAAGGGACGCTCTTAGCCTTTCGGCCAGAGCGTCAGCGGACGAGCCGCTGGTCTCCCCGGGGATCTCCAGCATCCGCGCTCCAGTCGCAGTGACTTTAAGTCGGAGGCCCCCGGTGATCCCGAGCTCACGGAGATCCACCGTCTCCTTCGCCTTCGCTAGCAGGTCGCGGTAGGATACGCCCCTCTTTTCCGCTTCCGGCTGTAGCGTAATTACTACAGCGGCGGTTTTCGGGGCGCGGAGCCTAGCCGCGATCTTGCGCGCCCGAGACTGGCGCTGCCGCTCCTTATTTTTGGCCTTTTTGGCCGCCTTCCGCCGGTTCGCTTGCTCCCCGACCACTTGCCATTCGGCTCCAGCCGGGGGAGGTGTAGGGAGCTGTGCGGGCTGGGAGGGCGGTAGCGGCGGCTGCCGCGGTTGACGTGCCGCAGGCGGTTGGCGTGCCGCAGGCTGTTGGTGTGCCGCAGGTGGTTGGCGGGCCGCAGGCGGAGGACCGCTCGCAGCAGGCGCTGTCGCTGGCAGCGCTTTTGCCTTGCCTTTCTTCCCCTTCCCCTTACCCTTAGCTTGCGCCTTGGCAGGCGCCTCAGCTGGCGCCGGCTCTGCCGGGGCTGGCTTTGCTGGGGGGGGGGGCGGCAACATGGCCCTGCCGGAGGGCCGACTGGACGGCCCAGGTCCGGATGCGGCAGCCGCAGCAGCCGCATAGGACACCGTCCCCGGGCCCGAAGCCACCTTGTTTGCACCAAGGGGGGGCCGCAGGACGATGCCCTCCAGCACGGAGAACCGCCGCTGGAAGGCGGCGAGCTCCTTCCGAACCAGTGCCAGGACCTGGTTCTCCACCGGCTCGGGCTGGCTAGGACGCTGCTGGCTCTCCCTCTGGGGTGTCGCGGGAGACACGGGCTGGCTGTGCCCGCGCTCGCGCCCCCCTTGAGGTACCTCCTTGGAGCCGTCATCTCGGAGCCTGGCCAGGTCCGCTTGAAGCTTCTCGTTCTCCTTTTGGAGAAGCTCTGTGGCGGCCGCCAGGCGGGTGACTTCCGCCCGAAGCTTCGACATTTCGTCCGACGGAGGCCTACAACCGTTGGCTTCCGCTGCTGCCAAAATAGAAGCTGAGGCCGTACTTATGGCCTTGTCTTTGGAGGCCTTTGACCTCTTCAAGGCCACATCGCGGATCGCGGCCTTCACGACCTCCGCAAACCTGGCCTTTTGCTCCAAATTGGAGCCCCTATCGGTGTCCGGCTCACCGCCGGAAGATTCTGAAGGCAGAGCCCTCCGACCGGTTGCTTCAGGGTGGCGCCCCTCCTCTGCGAGTTTTACGGCTCGCTGGGAAGCCTCTTTGGAAGCGAGCCCTCTCCCCCTGCCCCTTTCGCGGCCCTTACCCCTCCTGCTAGTGGGGATTTTTCGGGCCGAGGCCATTTCCCCGTTGGAGGTTGACCCCTGGTCGTCCTCCGGTCTGGGCCGCTTGCGGAAGAATTTAGAGTTCTCCGCAGAAAGCCCCACTCCCTCGTGTCTAAAGCTCGCCGAGCTGTCGCCTGACGCCGAGTCAGATTCTGACCCCGCACCTCCTCGACGCTCAAGCGAGCCCTTCCTCCACAGTTTGGAGGGAGCGTGCGCGCTACGCTCGCCCAACACTTTGTCGGGCGTTTTAAAATTAAAATTGATCATTTCCTCAAAGGGTAAATCTGATGATGATCGGGAGCCTCCTCGGCTCTTGTTGCCACTGGCAATCGGAAGACATCCGTTGCCCCCCCCAGAATACGAGGGGCATGACGCCTCCAAAGGAGACGTGGCGGATTCTCCAGCTGCTGAACAGCTGGTACCGCCCTGGGGTAGTGTTTTTCCGTGTGTCTTTTCCATTATTTTTTTTTTTTTTGTTCCTTTTAGAGGGTGTGGTCCCTATCGCCTCCCTTCTTCCTTCACCCTTCTCCTCACTCTTCTTGCTTGCTCACTGCCATCACAGTCACGTCTGATGAGCAGACGCGTACCAGAGAACAGTGAGCAAGATTCCTTCCTATGAAACGCACACCGTCCGAAGACACGAGCACTGCTCGAGTCTCTAAACGGTGTGCCCTTCTCGTGTCCCTCTTTGTCTGGTCTCTCACTTGAACCTTTCCGGCATGAGTAACTCTACCGGCAGAGCTCCAAGATCACTGAGACACACAAGCCCCACCACGGCAGCAACGTGGGGACACCCTCGGTGGGGTGCATTATCGGCCTAGACTGATAATCATACGATTAGTCATGTAACTAGATGGTCTAGCCAAAATGTTAAATGCGCGGCCGAAATTTAATGTTGTTATTTTTAGGCTTCCGTACTCAAAGGGTAACTAACCAACGGAACCCTAGTACTAAGTCTCCCCTGTCCGTCCGTCTGTCTATCAGCGGGCTGTATCTCAAGGACTGTAATAAGTAGATAGTTGAAATTTTCACAGATTTTATATTGCTATTTCTGCTGTAACAACAAATAAAGTTGAATTGAAAAAAAAAATAAGGTTGATACGGAACCCTTCGTGTGCGAGTCCAACTCGCAATTGGACGGTTTTTGGTCATATCAAAGCGTCATGAGCGCGCGTTTGTAAGACCGACGACTCAAAAAGTCAGCGGCGCGCCGGTGCAGACCCAGTCACGAAGTCAGCGGGCAGATCGCGCGGCGCTAGAGCGGCGTACTGTCGTGTTATAAGAAATTAGTGTATTATATGCGAACAAAATATCTAAACAGCATTTTGAAACGTCGACCTTCTGACTTCGTGCCTGCGGTCTAAAACTTGCATAATCAGAGCGTTAAAAAAAAAACGCCTGTACGTAGGCTCTAAAACCCTAAAATTGTAGCTCATCTTAATTAAAACATTAAGCGAGTTACTTAGTGAACGGGTCAAAAACAGCTGCGTCGGTGTTGTAAGTATTAACTAATGTTTTATTTTGTCATGTAGGTTGATAACTATAGATAAAAGTATTAATTTTAATTCTGTATACGTTTCAAAGCAAGCGAGACTCAGTGGCCGAGTCGCCAACTAAGCCGACATAGTTTGGCTGAGTAGGCGACTCGCCCGCTGAATCTCGTCCGATCCGGCCGAGACAGGAATTTAATTATTATTAATATTTTTGAGTGGTGTTTTGGACGAATCCTTTTTTAGAGGCAAAGTACCGTCAGACACATAATTAATAATACATATTTTACTTTGTCGTCATGGATAAATTATTATTTATCAAATGGATTGACTGAAAAAGGTAAAAATAATATTAATATTAGCGAATAGCGCCTGTCTGATATAGAAAGCCTTTGCACAACATGATCGTCACAAATGATTACTTTCTATATGATCTAGTCATTTCTAGCGTAGGAGGTCACAGTTCTAACCTAACCTAACCTAACCATTTTTGTTTTAATAATAATTTTTGTACAAATCAATGTGTTAAAATTAATTATGTACTTCAAATATACGTATACCTACATTTAAATTAATAATTCTTGATAAGAAATCATTTGTGAATATAAAATTTGATTAGTTATGAATTGATATTTTAAAATTACATCTAGCAACTTTTGATCAGTCGTTCATTTGATGCCACATACATTGGGATTCTAAAATTTTTCTAAATAAAACATTTGTTCATTTAAATTTTGTTATTTCGTTTATTTTTCTTCTTTAATTTGCTCAGAAAAGTTTTGATTATCTAATATGCAACCGTTTCAATTGATATAAAAGACTGATTATTGTGATTTATCATGTTTACTGTTGATTGTTGTAATTGTATATTAAACGTTATCTCTTTCTAACAATTCCCTGACTTTTACTTAAATAATATAACTCTACGTAAGATTTTTCATTCTGACTGTACAAATTTTCCTTAAAAAAAAGTATAGTCCGAAACACCACTCAAAAATATTAATACAATTCCTGTCTCGGCCGGATCGGACGATATTCAGCGGCCGAGTCGCCTACTAAGCCTAAACTTCCACCGAAAATTGGTTTGAACGAGATCTAGTAAGTAGTTTTTTTTTAATACGTCATAAATCGTAAACCGCAACTTTTGCTTATATTTTACCTACAGGTTTGTACGGAACCCTCGGTGCGTGAGTCCGACTCGCACTTGGCCACTGGTTTATAAAAGAGTCTAGTAGTCATTGAATAGATGAAGTGGACTGCTGTTGTATAACGGCTAAAATGACACAGTGTAATGTGTCATTTTAGCAGAGCTATTTTAATTTTACCAGATTCGACGAAATATTAATTTACGGAGAATGATTCGTAGAAAAAATCTATGAAGCGCTGCTACGCACTGCCAAAGCATTGTTAGGTCGAGCCCATCTGTGTGTAACTTTAACAACAGGACCTTGGCAACCATACTGATAATCGCCACGAGAGATAAACGCTCAATAAGATTTTCTAAGAACTAAAGGTCACAATTCCACTAAAAGTCAAAGAGACACTCCATCTCAGACAGACTTAGGTGTTCTTATAAAAATACTTTGAATATTATTCATTCTGACAGCATATAACATCTTATCGTTCGTGGCCACGCCTGAAACTCAGAGCAATTTCGAGAGTCTGGCCGTTCGCCCGACATTTCTTGGCAGGCCATGTCTTCTTTACTTAGCAAAGCTGTGTTGCTTAATGTATGTGCGTTGTGTTTTGAATATAAAGTATGAAGCGCTTTATTGAAAATGCAGAGTAGATAATGTTTTATTATCGATATAAGATTGTACCTTGTTGGTTTTCAATTGGTTGCATTTTGGTGAGTGAGCGACGGAATTGCATAGTTTAATTCCGCCAAGCCCGTTCCAAGCCCGTTTCAAGACGTACGGTGGTGGACATTCCATCTACACGCACAAAATGTTTTGCAAGCACATTTTTAGTGTGTGTACAACTAAGGAGTGGAATTACCTGCCAGAGTCTGTGTTTCCTGATAGCTACAACCTGGGAGTCTTTAAGTAAAGAGTGAAAAGGTTACTTCTAGGCAAGCGTGCTTCATCTTCGACCTCATCATCGCACACCATCAGGTGAGATAGGTTGGTATTCCTGTCACGCTGACCGCTAAAGACTCAGTGTGACAGGAAAACCAGCCAAAGTGGTCAAACGTGTGCCTATGAATAATAAAAAAAAGTTAATTGAGTCACTGCCGTGTTTGAAATTTCGCTAATGATCGCCCTATTCCATGATTTACTAAATACTAACTGCATTGGCTTACCCGGAGATCGAAGACCAGTATATGTTACTGAATACCTTCCCGCTAGCTCCAGAAAACTGTTCTATGAAGCAAGAGAATTTGCGAAGCGGAAAGGATATAAGTTTTGCTGGACAATGAATGGCAACATTTTCTTGCGGAAAACTGAAGGAGCGAAACAAGTTTTTGTCAAATCCGAAGAAACTCTACGCAATCTACAATCGGATATAAGTCTGTGACTATGTTTTCTGCTTATCCACTTATCAGCCGTTCACTTATATAATTTATTTTTGTTAATGTTATTAGCACTCACTCATCAAAACGTAAGTGTTTCAATTCTTTTTATAACATTTAGAAATACTTACCTTTTGGTTACATTTTCATACAAATTACACGTCCCTATTCTAAGTTTTTTAAATATCAAAATACCTCATACACAAACAAAACACCTCACAACTATGTACCTTAAACTACATTCGCATCATTTAACACTAAAGAAATCTCAGTACCTTGTAAATACTACTACAGCAAATTTTCTACATACTTATTACTCTTTTTATAGCATCATTAAAAATCCATATCTGTGTCGAAATCACCAAGCGTTCACTAATTGCTTCCTACACAATTCATTGCGACATATACTAATAAACCAACCAACGATAATTTCTCTGTTCTTTTGAGCCGGTTGCTTTTCTTGCCTGACATAATTATTTTAACAGAATGTTGGCTTGACGACACGTGTACCGGTTTTAAAATTAATAACTACGACTATCATTGTTCCAAAAACTACCTTAACCAAAACGATGGAATAGTTGTATATACCAAAACATCTCTGCAAGCCTCTGTCGTTGAACCATCCTGTAAAGACTCGAACTGTCTGGTTGTCCATGTCAGGGATGAACTATCACTGATTGTGATATATAGGTCTCCATCGTTCTATAGTATAAATAACTTCTGCGAATCTTTAACAAAGCTGATGGAGTCGTGTAAGGCTACCACATGTGCTATCGTAGGGGATCTGAACATTGACATCAAAACAGACTACACTGACAGACGCGCATCTGAGTACCTGGACTTAACCGGCCACTATGGGTATTTTCCAGGACACACTTTACCCACGCGAGGTGACAACTGCTTGGATCACGTTATGCTTAAAACTCAGAAGTCAGCTACTGTTATTGTGTGTGACACGGGCATAACAGATCACGAGACGGTTATCTTTGGCGTTCAAAAAGAATCAGGTAGGGTCAAGGTTGAAAAACGACATGCACAAATTGACTACATAAAATTAAAAAAAGATATAGAAAATGAGTCATGGGACTGGCTTCTTGAGCAAACTAATGTTACTATTGCATTCCAAAAATTTGTCGAGACTCTTTCGGATAAAATTAAACAACACACTACTGACCGTGTCTGTCGTGGCTCAAAGAATATTATCAAGCCATGGATAACAAGAAACCTCTTGAAGTGCATAAGACGACGTGACTTAATGCATATTAAAGCAAAGAAACCAGAAAATCGCGACAATCTTGTCATCCAACAAGACTATAGGAGGTATCGAAATTACTGTAACAACATATTATCAAATCTTAAACAAGACCATGACCGTAAACTTCTAATGGAAACAAAGGGCGACTGTAAAAGGTTATGGTATGAAATCAAGAAAATTTGCAACATTAAAAATAAAAAAACCGGTAAATTTGAGCTTGTGACCGACAGCGACAACCCTGTTCCCACATTAAATAAAGTGAACGACTATTTCTCAACTGTTGGCAAAAACCTTGCAGCAAATACACTCAGTCTGTTGGATTTAACTGAAGCTGACTTGTCCCGTAACAACGAACAATACAGTACTGTAAACACTAGCCCAAACTCTTTTTTTCTTGCGCCGACTGATGAAAAAGAAATATTTTCAATTATCTCCCGTCTTAAAGCGGCATCAGCGACAGGCTATGATGGCATTAATAACACCTTTTTAAGACACTGCTCACTTGCTTTGGTTGGCCCGATTGCCTTTCTGTGCAACTTAAGTCTAAGTACAGGTAAAGTACCTGATTGCATAAAGATTGCCAATATATGCCCGATATTTAAAAGTGGAGACCCAAAAGTCCCTTCAAACTATCGTCCGATTTCCCTGCTGACATCTCTTTCAAAAATCCTAGAGAAAATTGTAAACAAACGTCTACTCGCATTCCTGGAACAAAATAGATTATTGTCCGACAATCAATACGGTTTTCGGGTTGGGAGGTCCACGGAGGATGCAGTTACCAACTTAGCTGATTTTATTGCAGTCAATCTAGGACAAGGACTGGCATGTACTGGTGTCTTCCTGGACCTCGCCAAGGCATTCGATACAATATCGAGGAAAATTTTGATCAAAAAAATGTCGCTTCTGGGAGTTCGTGGCACTGCACTGGACTGGTTTATCTCATATCTCAAGGACAGAACGCAAAAAGTAGTGCTAGGGGAATATTCTAGTGATCCACGCACGGTGCAATTTGGTGTGCCCCAGGGAAGCGTGCTGGGACCTACCCTATTTATTATATATATAAATGGGCTCTGCGCCATGAAATTACCTCAAGCTAAAATTTTTACATATGCTGACGACACCGCAGTCGTATTTTATGGGAAAACTTGGGATGATGTTAAGTTCTCGGTTGAAAGCGGAGTTAAAGTTATTGCGAACTGGCTGCAACATAATCTCTTGACACTAAATATCGACAAAACAAAGGCAATCAACTTTGCCATCTCGAAACGTTCCGCCCCTCACTATGTACCTCGTATACAGCTGCACTCCTGTTCTGACCCAGAAAGTTGTACTTGCCCTGATATCGAACAAACAGATTCGATTAAATACCTGGGCGTCTTTGTAGATAACCGTTTATCATGGTCCACACATCTGAGTGCTTTAAGGGGTAGAGTCCGAAAGATGCTCCATATCTTTAAGCAACTGGGTAAAATAGCAGATGAATCAGTTTTAAAAATGATTTACTTCTCTCTGTGTCAATCGGTCCTTAACTACTGTATAATAGCGTGGGGTGCGGCTGGTAAAGCCTCGTTAATTAAGGTTGAAAGAGCTCAACGAGCTCTGCTTAAAGTGGCCTATAGAAGACCATTCCGGTACCCCACTAACACACTTTACACTGAGGTGGGTGTTCTTAGAGTAAGACAACTTTACATCCTAGCAGTCACTATAAGATTTCACAAAACCTCTATGTGCACTTGTATCTTGTCAAGTAGAAGGGCACATTGGGAAAAGGTTCGATGCAGTAAAACAGTCGGGAGAAGGTCGTACGGTTTTATGGGACCGCACCTTTACTGTAAACTTAATAACAACCTCAACATTCTAAAACTCACTCACGCTAAATGCAAAATTACGGTTACAAAATGGCTACTAAGTCTGGACTATGATATGACTGAAAATTTATTAACATAAAAAAGACGATAAAAGAATGCGCTTTTACAGGTACCATCATCTCATACATACCACTATTTATATATTTATTATGTAACATTATATTCGTCCTAAGGTACACACTGTCAACACCAACACAATTTCTTAATTCATCATACACCCATGCAAACACTAACACACACAGCATACATGCATTGTTTTTATTATGTGAGATCCAGGAATCAACAAATTTGAATGTACATATTGAACAATAAACTATTCTTATTCTTATTCTTATTCTTATTCTTATTTCAAAGGTGCTTCTGCTAAGATTTTTTTTTTGTTGAAATTGTGTGTAACAGAGTTAATATAAAATATTATGTTTGGAAACAAAATCAAAACTCACATTACTCACTTATCAAAATCTTAAGTCTAAACTAATATTATAAAGTTAAAGAGTTTTTTTGTTTGGTTGAATGCGCTGAATATCAGAAAGTATTGGTTCGAATTGAAAAAATCATTTAGTTTTGGATAGCACACACAGACTTAAGTCTAAGGCCTTCAGAACGGCACCATCTTTTATTCTTATATTCTCTTTCTGGTTTAAAATCTAACACGAAGATTCACGTATTTGTGGGATTGTAGCGTTTTTGGATGACACCTCTAGAAAAAAAAATTGATGATATTTTTTATAACTTCTTAAAATACACATCAAAAAAGTTCGAAAAAATCTTTCCACAATATTTTTTACCTGTATCCTACTGAGTAACCAATAATGCCAAGGTTCACATTACCGAACTCATAATGGAAGCTTTTTAATATCATGTTACACAAGCAAATGGATTTGCGTAGTCGAAATAATAAAAATATACAAAAATTATGATGTATTGTTTGAGGTAATGTAAACATTTTGTGTCGAAAATGTATTGCGTTAGGGCATAAATATAAGTTAAGTACCTAAAAGGTTTCTATATATAGGCATGTAGATTTCTTAAAGGCTATATTTAAGAATTTGTAGAGCTCTACATTATGGAGAACTAGAGGCCGTCCGCGACTTCGTCCGCGTATACATTCTCGTTATTCCCGTGTAAATCCCGATCCCTCGGCAACTTCGGGATAAAAAAAGTGTTATTCTGTACCTATGTGTTATTCTGGGTCTTCAGCTACATATATTCCAAATTTCATCGTAATCGGTTCAGTAGTATTTGCGTGAAAGAGTAACAAACATCCATACATACTCACAAACTTTCGCATTTATAATATTAGAAGGATTATGTTATAGAGGTAAACGGAACAGAGAGTATAGTCCCGTACACCTTTTTTGTAAAGGTTCCTGCGACCGGACGGTTGTTGTGTCTGTTAGGCAACTGCCTTTTACTTGATATTTGAATTGTTGTACGATTATGTTCAAATCGCAAATAAAACTGATACCACAATGTAGGATTTCGTTCAGTAGTTCGCTACTTACGGGATAGATGACGCGGCGGTAGTTTTTTTGCCGTATTTTTTTTTTGTGACGGCATTGGTTCCGCTAACATTAAAACATAATAATTAATATTCAAAATGTCATGTGGTCAATCACAATCGACTCCAGCATTTTGACATTGGTTATTGATGTTAGAATGTCACGTTTTCTATGCACTCTATTCTGAAATACTACCTCTAGCAGACAAAATTGCAGAATTTGGATAAAGTCCTTTAAATGTTGCTTATTGGGGCAATATCTGCATTTTGAAGAAAACTATAGTATAGAAAGACATAGGGATAAACTGCAACCGCTCCTTTTTTATCAAAAAAATTAAAGTAGGAGTAATAATGCCTGTGCTAAAAGATTTAATAAAGAAATAATTACCTGAATATTGTCGAAACTCCTTTCCCTGAAGGGTTGGTGCTAAACACGAACTTTGTCACACCATCAAATCAATGGTTCCTGAAATTAAAGAAAAGTTACTGTTAGGAACATTATTTTTTATTGTTTTCCCATTTTCACTTTCGTCATCTGCCTTGAAGTGCCTCGATTTTACTTTCGGGAGAAAGAGAGACAGAGCTAAATAAGACATATAGCACTTTCCTTTTTCACACCGAATTCAAAATGAAAATTACATGTCATAGTAGGACTTGGGGACTGTTACGACTGTCAAAGATCCACGAATGATTACTGGAAGTAACGAATGATAATAATTCATGTAACCTGCAAGCATAGTTCGAAGGTCGGCCCATGCGCCTGTTATTATTTGAATAATAATATGTGTAATTCGTCGACTAGGTTCTGATTTAAATTCAGTTTCTATTATTCTGGAAATTCGAACTATCCATATTTCTGAGTACCGATTCAGTTGTCTTGTTTGTGTGATATCGACGGCGAAGTGCCAATACCTTCTAACTGTAAATTTTCGAGAAATGAACTTTTTTATCGTTTTGAATTTAAAGGCGTCATTCGCATGTTTTAATAAAATCACCTAGTGTATTCTTAGTTGCAACAGCATTAAATTTAAAATGTGAAAATACCTCCTTACTAACCCAACCTGTCTATTTTATGGTATTACTTGCTATTTAATCGAATAAATACAACACTAGCAAAATATACAAATTTCATAAATATAGGTAATAACTAATTATTACCTTATCAAACATGAAACGTTTTTTTTTAGTTTGCGTAAATTTTTGACTTTGTCAGATAGGTGTTATTGGCACTTCGCCGTCGATATGTGGATGCTAACTAACCACCTCTAGTAGGTACCTAGTTAAAAATTCTGGGCCATGTATATTATTGGATATAAATTTAGCCATCTGGTTTTAGTCACATGCGTTCCACATCTAACCCACGTTAAAAGGAAAACGTCAAATGACAACTTCCGCTCTGGGTGGAGCAGAAGGAAGTGTCGAGATTCTTACTGACTAAAACTCATCGGTATTCCCTCTAATAGGTACTCTTCGCGTTCCAGGGCCGCGGTGACCCTTTCGAACTAATTCTACGTCTATCTCTGCAGACACAATAAGTACCTAAAATTTATTTATTGTAATAATAAAGCCTCCTAATCACAGTCGATTGGAGCCTATTTCTGTCTACTGGTACCCACAAAGCCATAACTCATTCGAACAATATTCTATATTCAAAGTCAGATTCTATCTGTATAATAATACAGGAGCGCGTCGTTCGAGCCAGCTGCTAATTACAGCGATGACGTCACGGAGTCAGTGGAGTATGACGTCAGATAGCGTGAGCACTGATCGGGAGCTTATTGCGGATGTGTTCAGAAGGTTTAATATGTATAAGTAAATACACATAAACGAGGAGATATCCGGAGTGTTAACATTCTCTTCGAGTTCTTCATTGCTCATGGTAGTGTCTGTAGGAGCTCCTGCTCCTACACTGGTGAATCAGTAAGGTTAAGCAACACTAGCTGAGGCCGGTCCGTGGGTGGGTGACCATCGCATCCTCTCTGATGATTAGATCGTTGATCAAAAAGGTTATCTATCATTTTCATATAATGCCGTGTAAGTCGTACCTACCCAGCGCTTCTCCACCACATTTATTATGCGCATAGCCAAGGTGTGGAACTCCCTGCCAACGTCTGTGTTCCCGTCCACGCATAACCCGTCTGCCTTCAATGCAAGAGTGAACAGGTATCTTCTGGGCAAGCTCACTCCTTTATGGACCTCATTCATCGCTTTCCATTAGGCGTGAATGTAGTCAAGAGCAAGCTCATTACATATAAAGAATTAAAAAAAGAAATTATGATCGTACTACTAATTTTCACGTTCGCATCGCATTCGCATCTCAATCGCAAACTATCAAAAATGATTAAAAATTAAGGCCTTAACAGTTTGATATTGACATGCGAATGCGAGAGTTGTTTAAAAAATGGTAGAATTGGCCCTCTGGATTTAGTCACATGCATTTAACGCCCTCCTACAGACAGACGATACAAAAAACGAAATAACTAGGTACTGAAAATAAAACTACAAATTTATAACGGTGCTTTGATACGCCAGCCGCGTTTAATTACATTACAATTTCCACCATAGTGACTTTCTCGATAGGCCTTCTTTCAAGTCGATTATTCTATTTCTTTTAAAGCTGTTTTCCTTGGGTATCGCCCACCCATTTCCTTATCACGGTCTGTTGTAAGCGGTGCTTTTTTATCTTTGTTATTGCGCAATCGGAAGGCCCATTGACGCCGCCTTTATGTTGATATCGCGGTGATAATAACACCACTGATTTAGGGCTGCGCCGGATAAGAGAAGCTTGTATTTTTAGACAAGGTTTTTGTTAAGGAAAAGTATACTGAAGAGAGTTTGATTGATATATAAACATATTGGAGTAGGTACCTAACTGCTTCGCTGGTTTTGCGGTCGCAAGCGTGACTGCCGAGCGTGGAGACCTGGTTCGATTCCCAGATTGGGCAATAAGTGTTATTGTGTTTTTCCAATGTGAATATCTAAGTGATAGTCCGAAGTTTCAAGTTGGTGCTGTGACACCCTCGCGCCTCAGAAAGTACGTTAAGCCGTTGGTCTTGCTCCAGATCTCTCTCCGGTCGTGCTGGGTTGCCGATGCCGTCCCATCAGAATATGAGAGTGATGGAATAGGGAATGCACCTTTGCTGGATGGTGGATAGATGGATTGGATATATAGTCCTATTTTGCGCAGTCAGAAGGCCCATTGACGCTGCTTTCAAGTTGATATCCGTGATAATAATACCACTGATTTAGGGCTGCGCCGGATAAGAGAAGCTTGTATTTTTACACAAGGTTTTTGTTAAGGAAAAGTATACTGAAGGCAGTTTATTGATTTGTAAACATTGGCGTAAGTAAATAGAGTAAAGAAAATATTCACCTTTGGCAGAGATGGCCAACCAATGGCACGCGTGCCAGTTTTGGCACCCAATAAAATACCACACCTTGATAACATTATTATTCCGTTTATTCAAATTTTTAAACAATTATTTTCTATATTTTTAAATATTTCTTATAAAATACAAAAATAAAAAAATAAACAATTAAAAATATAAAAAAATAGTAGCCCACCTGAATCAAGCCCTTGATCCAGCTGCCTAACGAGAGCCTCCTAAGGTGTTCGTCGAGGCTAGTGGTTATTAAGCCATTGGCCGACACTACTATTGGTATAATTATTGCGGAATCTACATCCCACATGTCGACAACCTCGCGAGCCAAGTCAAGATTTTTGATTTGTTTATATTTCTCGGCTTTGACGAGGTTCTCGTCATCCGGGATGGTTATGTCTACAATCATTGCACGCCTCACAATTCGGTCCACCAGTACTATCAGGCTTATTTACAAGAATAGTCCTGTTAGTGATGATGGACTGATCCCAGATCAATGAGACATTATCGAGAGCTGGGTCGGGCGCATACCTGTAGTACAACACCTCCGACTCCACAAGAGAGTATTTCAGAGCAAGTTGCTCATGGATAATCCTCGCTACAAGGTTGTGCCTATGCAAGTATTACTGTAAGTATTATTATTTTACAGTCGAGATTATAAAAAATGGCACGATCACCGATAAAGTTTTTTATCGCTAACCAATGAAAATAAATCGATAAACATGCAATAAAGTACACTAACCTTTCTCTAATATTCCTTCGTAGATTCCCGATCAACAAGTTATGAACCGTTTTTCACTATAACGGAACGTAAATGATCACAATAGAAGTCGATTCAGCACACCATTATCTCTTTATTTCAGTTTTTTATAATGCGGGTCAATTACCGTTCTTGCACATTTATTTGGCGCTAACTATAAAGCTACTAAATAGATAGATGTTCAAAGTTGGCTTTTTATCGGACTAGAATCTTTTAGCCATCATTTGTTTTATTGTTCATCCAACATTGAAGTTAATTTTGTACCTACTCACTATGAGTAAAATAAAAAAATGAGCATCGATAAAACTTAATATGATAAAAGAAGGAATCCCTGAATCGATTACAAACATATTTTCAAAAAAAGAATTGCCTAGGGTACAAGTTTTCTGTGGGATAGGCTTGGGAGAAAAGCCTGAATGCAAAGTATGGAAACGCGAATCCTACAATATTGTGCGTGTATCTGTCTATCCATTCCTCCACTTATGTCCGAAACTACTGATCTTTTACAGATTGCCGGAAAAAATATAACTAGTCCTAAAGAAAAAAAATCTCTGAAATAGGAAAAAAACTGTTTCGTATTTTTCATTTCGATATTTATATAAATAAGGGGCTCGTCGCTAAATAACCACTATCTTGACATACCTATATTCCTCCGTGTCGATATTAATCGTTTGGAACCCTTCCGAGTGACTCCAACTAACAGGTGGCCGGTTTTCAGATCTGGTTTTTTTAATTAGTTTATTTACGTTTAAAAACTTTTCTGCAACCGTTTTGAGCCAGTGATTCGTATGCCATACTCTCCCAAAATCTTTCAATAAAGCTGTTTTCAAACTGTAACCGTCTTTTATCTTTCAAATCCCACATCACCGAAACTCAAACCACTTAAGAAGAACAAAAAAAAACTCCAACATTAACATCACAGCCTTCAATTCCCTGTATCCCAAAACACACACTAAAAATACTTACACACTGCCAAATTGCTATCACAGAAAAAATCGCCCTGTCTGTTGTAACTTTTAAACGAGACGCAGGCAATGTCAACTTACTAAGAGCAAACTACTAAATCAATAACTCTGCTGTCTACTAAGACAAAAATCTTATTCCCCTTGGGTAATTTAATATATCCGAGATCGAGTTAGGCGTCGCTTTTTGGCACCCTCTGTTTTTCTTCCACGCGTAAAAAATGTATAAAATGAAGGATGTTTTGTGTGTAGAGACTTGAGTGGAAATATTTAAGACTTTCGGATAGTGTTACGAGATTTGATCACGTTGATGTGTGGGACTATGTTGTCAATTTATTTGAGTGAGTATACGGTTTTTTAAGTGTTAGAGTAGAGTAGGGGGCTCGGGCTTCGTATCACATGTCCGAGTCTGCGTCGTGAAAGGGACGTTTATGAATGAGTTCATCAAGACCACGGTCCGTACACGTCCCGGGCGTGGTAGATCATCCTTTACTAGTCTGTTCGGTACATTGTGCGGCAAGATCCTAATTATCATAGCCAGCCTATCCTCGCCCTATCCTCGCCCAGAAGCACAAGAGTTCATTGGGGGCTTCACAGGCTTTGCGGAGCGACCTCACCGTTCCAAGACCTTGTTTGCATTAAGAAACAACGGCCTCGTAATTTAGGATGACGTAGGTGGCTGGTTCATCGGCGTCAAAGCGGCTTCTGCAAAGTAGATTTTTAAATGGTTTTTGTGAAGTGTTACAGGATGTTGGAGTCTGCATATGAAGGGAAGACACTGTATTTTGCTTAGCTTTGCAGCTGAACAATCAGAAAAGAACCAGATTTCTAACTGTAAAAAGAGATAAAATCATCACCTGCCGAAAAGCTTTCTCGAAACAACGTAAAAAAACCACTTGTCAGAGTAAGACAGTCAACTCAACCTAAAGTGCGATAATCTCCCAAAATACGGTCCATATTCATTACGGATTACCGTGGCAGTACCTACTTATCTATAGAGCTGTTTTTTTTTCCTGGGGAAACCTTCAAAAATCGCACTTACTTTGAGGATAAGACCCAGGAGTGTGAGATTCCTAACTCACTAAAACCACCGCGGTGGTAACATGGAAAGGGGGCCCGGGTTTAATATCTACTTGGTTAAGTTAACATAGAAAGAAAAAAAGAAAGAAAATATGTTTATTCCGCCAGAAATTAAGCACAAACATAAAAATAAAAAAAGACTGGCCAAGTGCGAGTCGGACTCTACATTACATTATCTCTACATCTTAATATATATAAATCACGTGTCACGTTGTTTGTCCGCGATGGACCTAAACTACTTAGGGCTGATTTTTCCTGTACCTTGGATTTTTCCAACGCCAGATAACTTTTATTCGTGGAATAAATTTAACATTTGACAGTTTTTGTATGGAAGAACTGTCAAACATTCAAAATTATTCCTCCGATAAAGTTATCTGACGTTGGAAAAATCAGCCCTTAACCGATTTTAAACAAATTTGCATACCGTCTGCAGTTTGATCCAACTTTAGCATACATCTCAATTTATAGTCGCAATATTATTTGGGCACGGAGCATTAATGGAAAATGTGACGCAGACGAAGTTGCGTGGGGGTCAGCTAGTTATCTATAAAATGGGCAAAATAATCAAGTCCTCACCTTCCGCCTGACGCAGGTCCTCACCGGACACGGATGTTACGGGAGGTACCTGCACCGTATCGGGCGGGAGGAAACGCCCGGGTGTCACCTTTGCGAGGATCGACCGGAGGACACGGTGGAGCACACTGTGCAGGTGTGCACTGCTTGGGCGGCGCACCACCGCGCCGTGTCCTTGAAGCGGCGATCGGCGGCGACCTCTCGTGTCCGGCCCTGGTCCAAACCATGGTCCGGAGCGAGACGGAATGGGACGCCGTTGCCTCCTTCTGCGAAGCAGTCATGCTAGCGAAGGCGGTGGTGGAGAGGGAGAGGAGACCCTCTCGTCCCGGCCGCCGTGGTAGACGCCGCGGGCGTCGGGAGCCACCACCTGGTGACCTCCGGCCACCGTAGGCGCGGGCTTGTGGACGGCGAGCTATGGGTGGCTCGCCGTCCGTCCGTCTTCAGATGAAAGGCCGTGTCGACGGCGCGTTAGTGTTTCACGCGCGCCTCAAAGAGAGTCAGCACACAGAGGGGCCCAAAAGGGCCGACGCCTGCCGGAGTCGCGGGATTATTCGCAAGAGACACCGTGGCTCCGGAACACAAAGGGTAACGAAGGAACATGGATGGTTTTTAGTCAGTAGAAGTCTGACACTCCCTCCCGCTACACCCAGAGCCGGAGGAGTCATTGTATGATTTCCCATCCCAAAAAAAAATAAAAAAATGGGAGCCCCCTTAAATATTTATAACATTCTGTTTTTTTAGTATTTGTTGTTTTAGCCGAAACAGAAATACATCATCTGTGAAAATTTCAACTGTCTAGCTATCGCGGTTCTTGAGGTAAAGCCTGGTGACAGACAGACAGACAGACAGCGAAGTCTTAGTAATAGGATCCTATTTTTACCCTTTGGGTACGGAACCCTAAAAATAACTTACAAACCAAATAAAACCTGTTCTATACAATTCACAATACCCTGACAGTAACTGGCTGGAGAGAGAGACAGATAGAGTAGCTGTTGTGAAGTGTCCAATACCAACGTATTCAGGTCTAAAGCTATAGCCCGAAGTCTAGATTAGTGCCTTGTAAAATCACGTCTAAATACAATCAATCTGCCTGGTGTTTCCCAACTAGGTTTGAGTCAGCTTCCAGTCTAACTGGCACCAACATTTTACTCATTATTTCTCAATCGAAACGAACTTCAGATCCATTGTTTTATCTGTCTGCTCGACAGCGTTAAATGCAACGCCGGTGGAGATGATTACTGGCTGGCGTTTAATCGGACCCACACACATGAGATTTACCTCTAATTATAAATGGCAAAATGGTTGTTCTAAACACTTCTGACTGTCCCTTAAAAAAAAAAAGATCACAGTGTGATCCTATACGGCGAGTGCTATACGGCGTGTTCCAGAAGTGCGTGGTCATATTTAAGGGTGATGTTGGGTACCTAGCTGATATACATTAAGAAAACAATAGTAAAACAAAAATAACATACTTTTATCAAAAATCATCTGCAGAAATCGACTATAAGTAAAAAAAAAATCTATTTGAAGCAATTAGATGCAGTTGATGACATTAAGTCTATCTTTAACTTGAAGTAAATGTTAACATATGTAACACAAAATTTGTTAGCAGTTTAACAAATTTTATTTGTTCACTAGCTTCTGCCAGCGGCTTCGCCCGCGTGTTCCCTAGGGAACATGTTCCCGGGATTAAAAGTAGCTTATGTGCTATTCCAGACTATAATCTATCTTTGTTCTAAATTTCATTAAGATCCGTTAAGCCGTTCTGGCGTGATTGAGTAACAAACAACCAAACTTTCACGTTTTAATTTTATTTTTTCATTTTTTCTATTGATTGTAGCGTGATGAAAGTATACTATAACCAGCTCAGGAATATGAAAAATAATTATACCAAGTTTCGTTAAAATCCGTCGAGTAGTTTTTGTTTCTAAAACGGTTATACAGACAGACAGACAGACAGACAGACAGACAGACAGACAGACAGACAGACGAAAATTTTACTGATTGCATTTTTGGCATCAGTATCGATCCCTAATCACCCCCTGATAGTTATTTTGGAAATATATTTCATGTACAGAATTGACCTCTCTACAGATTTATTATAAGTATAGATTTAAATGTTATGCAATTGCTTATTTTATTTAAACTTTGTTATATTTTGTGGTACATGATGGGAAGTAATGCAACAAGGCATTCTGTACCAACCTGTGGGTTAATTAAAAAGACTACACTGTGGTACAACAAACAAATAATAAAAAAAAAAAACATTAAAATTTAATATTTCCAATATAATAGAATATACAAATAATACATATAATATATACTAATAAAATACATTTTATGCTAAAATAATAAACTAATAAATATGATGTTTTAAAATATCCAATAATCATGACGAGACCAAACACACACAGACACATTATGATTCTAGAAGCTACCCAACATCAAACTTCCAGACCAGGCACTTCTGTAACTCTGTATTGATAGACTTGACGTCACAGTTGCCGGCTAGCTATATTATCCGGATCAGTTTCTGTAGTGTTTCAATTTGTGTTATCATTCTCAGCTGCTTGGCTCAATTCGGCCACTTGAAGATCTGTCTGCTTCTTGACCTTGGCTGAAATATGCGCTGCAGGTTTTGATTGTGAAATTTTAGTTTGCATTGCAGTAGTAGAAAGATTTTTGTTGGTCTTCTACACTGTATATTAGTTGGTTGTTCGTTTAAACTCGTTATTCTCTGGAACCAGTTGGAATAGGAAAATTCTTTTTGTATATGATAGCCGTGTTCATGAGGAAGTCTATACGGGATATGCAAGTACAACGTCGCAGGCAAAAGCTAGATAAAGATATAGGTTGGTTACGTGAAATAAACTTGAAATTTTCTTAAAAATCGAGATGAGTTCTGTTATCTACCCGTTGGCAATTCAACAAAAAGTTATTAAATTTCAGTTTTCTTATTCATAACTTCTTAAAAAGTTTAATTGACATAAAAGTTTTACTTGAAATGAGAATTCCCCGGCCCATGAACGAGTGATATTTGTATCATAAGGACCAGGGTCTTCTTAAAAAAATAAGAATAGTCTATAGTCTACCTACATTTACATTCAACATGTTTTGGTGAAGATTGTGTGTATTTAGTGTTATATGTGCTTTTATTGTGATTTAGATATTTAGTGATATGAGAAATAATAATATTATCATTACCCACTAGAAATTACATTTTACATCAATTCATAAGACTCAACTTTCGTTTATCGCGAGTACTTAAGCCTGACATTCGAATGGCAAAGGATATTGCCACCGATCAGCAAACTAGCCGCTGAGATCCTGTTACAGGATGACGCGGCACCGCCTGAATGCTGTAGCATACTTGTGACCTACCACGCTATCCCGCGACGTGCTGCGGCATCCCGCCGCGGGATCCATTAGCGCACTTTCCAATGCCGGGTCAAGTCCCCAATCCCTTTCGATGCCACGGAATCAATTTATAACATTGGCATTTATGCCGTATCCCTACTAGATAAGTTTGAATGTCCTTTTGTTAAAAATTTAAATCCTATTCCATTCCGTCCTGTTATGCGTACACCATAAACCTGAGATAAATGTCGTGAACTCAGAAAATATCTCAATATGTTCAACTGTCTACCTACTACGGTTTATGAGATACAACCCGCTGACAGACGGACGGATTAACGGACCCACGTCGAGGCATAGTAAAAGTGTGACAAAAAATTATATGTTTTTTTATTAATTACATTTAGTTTAGACAGCATAAGGAATAGAAGGAAGTTGTCTAAACTTAACGTAATTACTTTTTGTTATTGTTTATATAAGATAAATAATCTCTAGAAGCAATAATCCGATTACGAAAAATTCATCGATTTTATCTGTCATATCTAAAATAGAAACTATTGCTCATCGAAACTTACACTACAGTTGAGTAGGTATGTTGTATAGTCTATTTGATAATTTCATCCTGGAAAAATGTTTTTTTTTAAATATACTTACAAGAATTGATAGCAAAACGCCTTATGTTGTATACAGTTTACTAAGTGTTACTGTTTATTTAAGATATATTATCTCTGGAAGCAATATCCCGATTAGGAAAGTTTCATCGATTTCAGTAGTAGGTATGATGTATGGTCCATCTGACAATTTTATTTAGAATACGAGGTTCTATACAGATAGGCGACGACGGAGCGAAAAAAAGCAAAGGCTAGTGTCATGTTAGCCTGAATTTGGGTGAGCGTATTTTTACCCGACTACGAAAGAAGGAGGGTTATGTTTTTAATTATATGTTTCTGAAGGATTTGTTATCACAGCTTGATATTGACCAACAGGAAGACACTGTCCATCCTCTTTCCATAATCTCCTAGTGGCCTTCTCATTCACCCACTGAAAATGGGAAGGAAGGAAGTGGTGACCTAGACTTAGCTGGGAACCAAACGAGACTAAACCATGAGCTAGGAAGTGGTGGCCTACTCTTTGATGGGAACCACGCATAACTGATCACATGTAAAAATATGCGTGTGAAGCGGGTCTAAAATGGCCACTTTAGTAGATAAATAATATTAGTCATACAACATTCTGACTTTCATTTTCATCTTTATTACTAACGTATAAGGTTCAGCGTTGATTGAGATTTGACACATTGTGGATGCTGGAAGTGCTGGCTGATTCTACTAAAGGCGCCTTTTTAGACCCGCAGAAGGAATATCCATAGGTACTAAAGCTGCTTTCAGACTATGCTATAATAAATAGCATAGAGTATATAGCTCATAGCACAACAATATAGCGCACCATACATTGTCAGTAATTTAATGTACAGTACAGTGTGTCCATAACAATCTATGGTGCGCGATATTGTTGTGCTACGAGCTATATACTATATGCTATTATATTATAGCGTAGCCTGAAAGCAGTTTTACGCCAGTTACTTTGTATGTCAGTTTGTTACCTCTAAAAGTATTAACGGCTAAACGGGTTTGGATGACACATGACATGCGAATAGACTATGTCCATCCCCCTTGGGATGACTATACCGCGGGCGAATCGGAGGACAGTGCGATCAGCAATTAGTATATTTATAAAATACTAGCTGACTCGCGCAACTTCGTCTGCGTCACAATACATAGCCTATAACCTTGGGCTTCACTAACACTGAAAGAATTTTTCAAATCGATCCAGTAGTTTCGGAGCCTATTCAATTCAAACAAAAAAATTTTTCCTCTTTAAAACACTAGTGTAGACTAGCTTTTGCCCTCGTCTTCGTACACGCATATCCCGTTTTTTCCCGTTCCCGTAGGAATTTCGGGATATTCTTCCGTAGTGCTCTCCTACACTCTCCAAGAAATCTACATGACAAATTTCAGATTTTTCGACCAGTAGTTTCGGCTGTGCGTTGTCTGTGAGTTACTCACTCAGTCAGTAAAGGAAGAATTTTATATATTCGGAGCATTATCTACTTATGTGCCTATAGCTCGTGGCTATATAATAACAGGCGCACAGGTCGATCTTCAAGGTTAAGCAACGCTTGCCGAGGTTGGTCTGTGGATGGGTGACCATCTTAACATACCGAGTTTCCTCCGTGCCTCGGAAAGCACGTTAAGCTGTTGGTCCCGGCTGTCATTTGGAGATCTTTGGCAGTCGTTACGGATAGTCAGAAACCAGAAAATCTGACACCAGTCTTGCCAAGGAGTACCGTGTTACCCAGTTAATGGGTTGTGGAGGTCTGGTAGGCAGCCGCTCTACGTAAAATACTGGTATTCAGCTGAATCCGGTTTGACTGGAAGCCGACCCAATACAGTTGGGAAAAGGCTAGGCAGATGATGATCTATGTGCTTATAGCCATTGGTGAAGAACTGAAGAGCTCTCACACAAATTGTTCTCGCCTGCATAGCACATATTTAATTCCCGTAGGAGATTATTAAAAACTCTTAGTGAAATTTTTCTAGTAAAAATATGTTTCAAACAACTTGTCAAGAATATTAACAATCCTCAAGGAAAATTAAGTTTATTTAGCAAAGTTGACAAGACTAAAATGGGTATAACTTGTCCAAGTTTATCAGATTAGTGTCAAAAATGTCCTAATTAGGCAGACAGTGATTTTCTTTGTATAAAATTAGGCAAATTGTGTTTAAAAATTTGAATAACATTTTCGCTCGGTGGTTATTTTTTAGTTAAGAAAAGTAATATTAGCCAAGACGCTTTTACAAATACCTATATTAAGTTTTTAAATAAAATTAGAAACTGTTTTTGTATTTTAGAAGTCGTTTAGGTTAAATGTAAATGAGAGAATTTAATATTTATAAAACTATTAAACACCAGTTGGTGAACAACTAAATGACCTTTGAAATGTGGATAGTCACAAATTCTGTAACTTATTTTTTTCATGAGAAATCTCTTGTAAACCCGGTTTTTAACCAGTTGTAATTAAAGCTCGACCATCATACCATAATCTTAGTCTTACAACATAACGCAAAAGAAATAAAGATAACTTAAAAGCAAAGACGCGACAAAACAATCTTTCAAGATCAAAATATCAACAAAGAGATAAAATGTCGCGAGAGAAGTTTCAAATATTAGGTACTCCACAATCCGCTGTGAGATTCTCAAGACTATCGACGATAGCAGATACTAGTTGTCTCTTTACGTGTCGAAGTAACTCAATTTCCGCTTCAATTGTTTCAATTTCTCAAGCAACATTTTATAGCCGATAAAATCCATCTTCATTTTATTGGACTACCGGAAAATACGAGACTGTTGAAGATCTTTCAAAAGTTTTGTCGTAGATGGGTAAATATGAAGATTTATGTATTTAAATGTAAGACAGAACTACCAATTACTTTATATTATTGCTATACCAATAACAAGTTTATGCAGTATTGAGGTAGGATTCTAAAACGAACTCATTTGTTTTTAAAGTCGGATATTTTTTTGACTCACTTTATAGAATTACTAGCTTCTGCCAGCGGCTTCGCCCGCGTGATCCCTAGGGAACATGTTCCCGGGATTAAAAGTAGATAAGCTACTTTGCTATTCCAGACTATAATCTATCTTTGTTCTAAATTTCATTAAGATCCGTTAAGCCGTTCTGGCTCAATTTTATAATTTTATTAAAAAAAAAATTTTTAATTAAAAAAAATTTAATATAATGATAAAATTAGTATATAAATTTTTTAAATAATAATTTTTAAAAAAAATTAATTAAAAGGAATTCGGCAAAAATTTATATTCACTTGTTTATCAAAAACATGTCTTTTTGAAAATAATCTAAAGTCTAATCTGCCCACTGATTTTAAAATTAAAGGGCTGCAGTAATTTGACTGTACAAAGGTAGCATAATCATTAGTCATTTAATTGATGACTTGTATGAAAGATTGGATGAAATATAAACTGTCTCTTGATTATAATTAGACCACCTGAATCACCAGAGTCAGACCTTCCGTCCACTGACGAATTCATAAACTTTGTCATGAGACTACCTCTCACCAAATCATCCGGTGAAGATAAAATATCTAATAGAATGATTATAGAAGCGTGTAAAACGTCGAGCGATGCGATTTTATCAGTATATAGCCGATGCATTGCGGAAGGTATTTTTCCTCGAATATGGCGACAAGGCTTTATACGCATTATTCCAAAGAGTGGCGACAAGCCCTCGGACGACTCTAAGTCATACCGGCCCATAACACTACTCCCATCTTTGGGAAAACTTTTAGAGCGACTGATTGTTCCGCGCTTGTTACCGAACGGACCTAAATTTCATAAAAATCAATACGGTTTTACTATTGGAAAATCCACTGTAGATGCGGCTCTATCTGTCCGTAAAATTGTCAACTCATCGGAACATAAATACGTGGTTGGAATCTTTCTCGACATTTCTGGCGCTTTTGATAACGCATGGTGGCCGATGTTACTACTTAAAATGAAAACCCGTGGTTGCTACAAAAACATCTATAATCTGATTTGTTCGTACTTTCTAAATGGCTCCGCGAAACTCAAACTTGGACATCATTCCATTACTAAGTCTCTAACCATGGGATGTCCTCAGGGCTCAGTTATCGGTCCATATATATGGAATTTTGGCTACGATGATTTCCTCGCGCTTCCGCTCCCGTACGGCTGTTCATTAACCGGTTACGCGGACGATGGCTTGCTGCTCATTCAGGCAAGTACTCGGGCTGGACTCGAGAACTTGGCTGACACATGCCTACCTTTGCACCGCATAAAACCTATCAACTTCTTTTAAAAGGAAACCTTAAATCCTGGCCTAGTATAAAATTTAATAACGTACCCGTTAAAAGGAAAGAATCCGTGTGCTACCTCGGTATGCTACTAGAAAGAAACTTTTCATTTATTGATCATATAAAAACAGTAGGAGAAAAAGCAAAAAAGAACTTCTACGCCTTGACGAGAATATCAAAGGCTACTTGGGGTCTATCATTTCAAACCCTAAAAACTATATATGGGGCTACTTACTTGGGTTGTATGTGCTACGGGGCACCTGTCTGGGCCGATAGGGCCACCATAGGGGCGGTACGACGTAAATTACTTCAAAACCAGTGTTTGGCTTTGATATTCTTATGCAAGGCGTATAGGACGGTTAGTACTGAAGCCTTACCGGTGCTGGCGGGTGTTCTCCCAGTCGATCTTGAGGTGCAGCGGCGTGCTGCAATGTACTTCTACGCTAGAAAGATCACGGACCCAGAGTTTTTACCGCAACGCGACCGTGCTAAGATCTCTAGATTATTAAAACCCCAGACTGACGTCTGGGAGGCACTTTTATGCGAATGGCAATGTAGGTGGGAAGATTCCATCAAGGGCCGACACCTCCACCAGTTTTTTCCATCCGTTCGTGAGCGGCTGGAGAAGACATGGCTGGAGGTGGATCACTGTGTTGCCCAATTTCTCACAGGTCATGGCAACTTTAAGAGTAAATTATTTTCCTTTAGGCTTGTGGCCTCACCTTTATGTCAATGCTCTACAGCTGACCTAGAATACGAACAATCCGCACATCACATCTTGTGGGAGTGTATTCTTTGGCAGACTGAACGTAATGTTATGTTAGATAGTATTCAGGTCAAATCTGGAGTAGTTTACTATACGGACCTTGTAGAAACCAGAACAAATTTCCGTGCGTTCAGGCGATTTTGCCATACCTATTACTGGAATCAAAAGTAGCTCACAATTTAGGACCCATTAGTTTAAATGTTAATATATAATCCGTGGTGCTTGGCAACTGGGCCTAACCCAGTTGTATATGTCCCTTGGTGCCTATTGGCCTAGCTCTAATCTGTCTCCTGCTTGATATGGAGGGAAGTGGAAATTATATTTATTTTTCCTACTCCTCCGCTGTACTCTTCTGATTAATTTCGTTGCGGGATCCAAGACAGTTGAATCGTTTCTCCGGGACTCGTCGGGTTTCATTAACTCGGCGTTTTTCTGGTGGTCGCCACTGTTGATTCTGGCTTTCAGGAGTTGCAGTGGTTGGGAATGTGTGGCGGGCTTGTCCCAAAAAAAAAAAAAAAAAAGCCGTTCTGGCGTGATTGAGTAACAAACAACAAAACTTTCACATTTTCATTTTATTTTTTTTTCATTTTTTCTATTGATTGTAGCGTGATGAAAAGTATACTATAACCAGCTCAGGAGTATGAAAAATAATTATACCAAGTTTTGTTAAAATACGTCGAGTAGTTTTTGTTTCCATAACGGTTATACTGACAGACAGACAGACAGACAGACAGACAGACAGACAAAAATTGTACTGATTGCATTTTTGGCATCAGTATCGATCCCTAATCACCCCCTGATAGTTATTTTGGAAATATATTTCATGTACAGAATTGACCTCTCTACAGATTTATTATAAGTACTAGCTGACCCGTGCCCACTTCGTTGGGCGTTAAACATTTTAACTTCTGATGAAATGATGAGTGTGGTTCGGTTAGTACTGAGTGCTATGATTTATTTCCTGACTGCCAAAAGGAGGGTTTTGTTTTTATTGCATATGTATGTAGCTAGGCTAGCGAGCCGCTGCGAGCGCTCAGCGCTAGACTCCCTATCCCTTGTTGCAGAGACATGCTGCTTTAAATCACTGAGACGCTGTGCACGTACAGCGCTAGATTCCCCAGCACGGACCTGCGATGTTCTCCAGCTTTGGTTAGCAAGCCGCTGTGAACGCTCGGAGCTAGATTTCCCAGCGCGTGCTTGCGAAATATTTTCTCTATTCCTCGAGAGGCGCAGATGATTATCAAGAGCAGACTCTGCCGTACGGCGTAGGTACTCGAGCTGCTCTTGTCTCATGTCTGGGATGTCTGACGGGAAAGTTGAGATTTCCTTTTAGGCATGATAAACAATCGCTGAAACTGTCCGATATCCCAAAAACAGAAATATCACAGCAGGCTTCGAACTCGAAGAATGAGAACGAAGTAATATTGTAATTGTGTTTTGAGAAACAGAGCAACCAATACTATAGACCAACAACATTCAATCAACTACGTACAACTCACGTATCTAACGACAAAAGTTAAATAATGACTGGAGAGGGTCATTAATCCGCGGAAAATCTTAACACCACGATTCAGAAAAATTACGTAATTGCACAAAGCATGTTCTAATGCGGTTCGTGAATGGACGGCGCGGGCAGCGTTTTGCGATTTAGTAATTTTATATTATCTTCGAAACTATTCAACCAATTGACATACTGTTTTGAGCAAATCGTATCTATATGATGTTCTTGTGATCATTATAACATTGTTTTCGATAAGGTTTAATATTTTGTTGTTTAAAAAATCGTTCAAAGATAAGTACATCGAAAAATACTTTTTTTAACACATAAAAGCTACTATATCTGCTAAAATATAAAAGGTAGAAATATGGTGCCGCGGACTTTTTTGTAGAACTATTCAAAGCGGACCAGGTTGCCATACATTGTTTTCAATTATATACAACTGTTAAGGCAGCGCACGCAAATAACTCTGTTGTAAGAGCTATTTTTTTCCGCCTGGGTAGACAAAAATTGAGATAGTTTGGCTAATATGCATGATATCTTTATAATTTATAGCCTATAGCATTCCTCAATAAATGGGCTATCTAACACTGAAAGAATTTTTCAAATCGGACCAGTAGTTCCTGAGATTACCCCTACATACAAACTTACAAACTTACAAACAATTTTACCTCTTTATAATATTAGTATAGATTGTATTCTATATCACTTGAATAAGTTTCGATTCGAGTATAAATACGCAATCGTACACCTAAGAAGTACTGTAGGTAACAGTACTGTATTTCTTTTCTCTTTAAAATCCATCCAAAGATTGTCTTGAAAAGATCGCTCTTAGCGATAAGGCCGCCCATTGTGTCACCCTATGTAATGTTTTCTTCATCTGTTTTTTCTGCAACTTATATGGTGTACATAATACAGACTATTCTATTCTATTATATTCTATTCTATTATTTAAAAAAGTTTCTGACAGGTTGCATAGAGTACAATCACTTGAGGTAAGAAGGAAAAATGGCCAATTATTTTAACATTAAAGTCTTTCGTGAAAATATATCAGAATGATATTATTATGGGAAATCTCAACTTTGTGCTCCAAATAAATAAAGCTGCAATAGGTGACAGTTTGTTCGCGATGCCTGTGAGTCGCAACGATATTAGAGCCCAATCTCATGTACCTACAGACGACGGCACAGCAAGTTAACCGAAGCTGAAATTTTTTCCAGTGAACCTTGAACCTAAACCTTAAGCGATAAAGTTGAAAATCTTTTAAAGAAATTTGACAGATTGTTGTTGGTTGTTGTTGTTGTTGTGTTTGTTGTTGTTGTGTTGTTGTGGTGGTTGTTGTTGTGTTTGGTTTTTGTTGTTGTTGTGTGTATTGTTGTTTGATTGTTGTAGCTTGATTTGTTGACGTCTGTTATACACATTCTCTGCGCTCAATGCTCTCTTGGACGTGAGTCCTGGCTGTGATGTGTTCGCGGACGAATTGAAATAAATTTGTAATCTTATCATTAACCTTGTATTTTAATGTTAACCAATGTAATAGGCAGATAAGAGATTTAGTTAAAGTAAAACCAAAAAATAAATGATCACTAGGTATTTCATTCATAACTAACACTAAGAAAACCATTCATACAATATCTGTATTTCACACCAAATTCCTTTCAAGAACGAGCTATTCAGGAGTGTTATGGTACAAATACAAGATAATTAGCAACGAAGCGAGTTGCAAGCCCCCAATAATTAAGTTAGGCACCGCCCTGAGCCGAATCACGCGAAATGGTAAGCTTTTGATACGCGTATAAGGACTTTCCTTTCGTGAAAGTTTATTTTGCTTTGATTTTTTTCTGGGTTAAGGTCAAAGGGTAGATCGATTGCAGAATGAAGTGAAGTGTTTTTGGCTAAGGTTTGGATTTCGATGGATCCCTATGACTGGCATTATTAAATTATTGATACTCATAACGGGGTCTAAAAATAGAGTAATGAAGTAGAACTAATGTTCGGTCACGTTTATGGATAATTGTTATGTTGTTACTTGACAAACTTTTTAGATGCTTTTATTGTTTGATATTCGAACTAGCTTTTAAACGCGATTTAGTATGCGCGTATCATATTTTCTAACTATAAACTTCCTCTCGAATCACTGTCTACTGATGAAAACAGCATTGAAATCTGTTGCGTAGTTTAAAAGATATAAACGTACAAAAGGAAAAAGAGACTTAATTTTATACTATGTATATGTCACCGGAAAATGGCCAACGCCGTAAGATTGTATAATAACGCGTGAAATTGTAAACATTTTTTTGTAATTATGACACGGATGAATGTATTGGAAACTATTGAATTTGGGTGGGATATATTAAATACAAAACTTTTTTTTCATAATATATCGAGAAATTATAATCTAATCGGATATAATCTAACGGATTCTGTCATTTTTGGTGACATATAGACCGATGACCAGCCGGTCGATTCTGTTGACATCTCACCGTGATCACTTAGCTGGAGTGAACGACAATTGAGCTGTCATTCCATCTTATTTGTATGGTTTGACAGCTCACTTGTCGTTCACTTCGCCTAAGAGTTCACTTCGACATGTTTATAGAATCGCACTGCTGGTAAAGGCCGCGGGAATTTCTGTCGTTGTGGCGACACTTTGGGAAGGCATGTGACCAGCACTGTGTTTTTTGGCTGAAATGATGAAGATGATAATTATTGTAAAATCTACTTTTCTCTATTTAAACCAACTAAAGACCAGTTCCAGAACAATTGATTGAAATCTTCAAGCTTACCCCGGTATTATTAGCTCTGCAAATATTAAAAAATAAGACATCACCCACCGATTAATCTTCCTCGTATCACGTCACACTGATTCCTAATTTAAAACTTACATTCCCTTCTTCAATGCAAAAACCGAAAAGTCCTATTGTTTCAATACCTGCACACAAGGAAAGGAATCTTCTGTACAGGCTGGAAGGTGAACTTTCCATAATTACCTCCTTTGAACGCAAAGATTACACAGAGCGGTAAGAATATCGATAGGACCATTTCTCACTAAAAGATTTAGCCAACGTATTCATAAAATTGTACTAAAATAAAAATACAACCGACTTCCAAATAAAAAAAAAACATTACTAAGTAAAAAATAACTTTAATTTCGGAAGTCGGTGTTTTTGTTAGTTTCTTCGTGTTTTGACACCGACTTCCGAAATTAAAGTTATTTTTTACTTTGCAATGTTTTTTTTTTACATTTGGAAGTCGGTTGTATTTTTTTGTAAAAAGTTTTTTTATTTAACACTTTTTAGTGGTACCCTACACCTAAAAACACCACTGCAAAATCGCATAAAAGCAAAATACGCAATTTCGATTACTTGGATGACAAAAACCATAATCCAAGTAAACGAATTCCAGCTATTTTGATTTAAAATCCAGACTTCGTAACCGATTTTGATAAAATTTAGATGGGACCAATCTACAAGTATATTACCTTTCAGATAAAACAAGAATTTTTCAAATCGGTTCATAATTGACGAGGTTATGAGGTAAAAAACATAAAAAATACAACTGAATTGAGAACCTCCTCCTTTTTGGGAAGTCGGTTAAACATTAGAAAGTTCTAGTCGAGGTGGGAAAACAAACAAACAGAAGGATTTATAAAAAAACAACTAGTCAAGTGATCGGACTCGCATGCGACCCATTTTCATTTTCGTAACCTTGGACTTCTTATAGTTTTTCCTGTAATATAGAGTATGCTCACCGTGCAGTAGTCAACAATAACGCACTATATGTTCGGTTCGGTACGAACGAGAAGTTAAATAATATGGAAAAGCAATGAGTTGCGGTACAGTCAGCGGAAGGCAATAAGTTTGGTCTGAACAATCCCTAAGACAACGTAGTCCTTTACTACGCTACGCACCCTAATTCGTTGGATGACAGATGCACGCAACCTGTCAATGTGGCGACACTTGAGGGTAGCCTATGTCTAGCAGTAAACGACTTTCAATTGAAATGACGATGATGATGAAAGTGAGTGAGTAATACAAACCTTAAAGCACTAAATGCCTCCGTTTCAAAATCATCGTCTTCCTGCCCTTATCCTGTGTTACTTGGGGTTGGCGCCATACGTTTTTTCTTCCACTCTGCCCTATCAGCCGTCAAACTATCACTAACTCCCTTCTCTTTCATATCGCTCCTCACACAATACATCCATCTTTTTTTTGGCCTTCCTCTCCCTCTTCATCCATCCACATTTATGTTCATTACTGTTTTAGTTAAATGTGTTTCCTCTCTTCTCTTCACATGACCAAACCAAGACAAGCGATTCCCTTTTAACTTTTCTGTCACTAGTTTAAAAATAACACCAAGAAAAAACAATATAATCGCTACCATACAGCAGCATTTTCCAATTCAGATACCTACAGAATTATTCTTGTTTTGCTGCATAATGTTATTTTTACCAAAATATGGTCTAACCCTTTCAACGGTGTCGGCTGGTTTTTTTTCTATAGTCACTTAGCTTTTAACTCGGGTTAACCAATTTTTTATTAAAGTCTGTATATTTTCAGGGGTATGGTCATAGTTACGGTTTGGGAAAGAGTCGGAGCTATACAGGATGAATAGCATTATCTCTTTCTCACGACGTCATGAAGATGACATTGGCACGTTGTAGTACGGTTCCTAATCATTCCCAGTTTTCTAGTCAAAAATCTGCTCGACATTTCTGGCTTGACGATGCGTTTATCGCAACTGGTAACAGTATTATACATTTTCGACGCATGCGGGCAGCATTTTCTCTGACCGCAAGTGATCAAATATATCTGACATTCAACTACCATGTTGGAACATGTCAGAGCTGAATGTTTACACCGGATGAAACAGAAAACGTGCCAGATCTTCGCAGTGTAATTTATTAAAAAAAAGGCGAACAATATTTTTATTGTGGTCCAGACCAATTCACAGCCATTCAAAGCCAAAACAAAAGTATTGTTAAGAAAATACGTTAAAAAGATTTCTGTATAATTCATAATCTTTTGTGGGATGAAAATGCGAACGAATCTTTTTATTTCGTCCCTTCGAATTAGAATAATAATGATTTTTAATAAAGCTCAAGTAAAGTGGTCAGTTGATTAAAAAGAACCGGGAGAAATAAAAAGGAGCCACAGTTATAATAGGCCTAAATTAAAAGCCGAGGTATTGTAGTAAGTAGGACAAGAGATTGGAAAGTGAGCATGAAAACAACTTTTTGTTGAATTATGGTAGGTACTGAATAAAATAAAAACCGTAAATTTAATAGTGAGGAAAGCTCCGAGTATGAATTTTTATTTATAATACATTAATGGATATAAGGGCCTTTACACACGTGCAGATGACGCACGCTACCGCGTTGACAGTAAGTACTGCTTTTCGTTCATCTACAGCGCAACACCAAATAAAGTAGGATGAAGCTCTAGACAAAGTGACATTCTATCTGTGAAGTTACTTTTTCCAAAACTATTATTCAGATGTACATAATGCTTCATAGATTTTATTTCATTGTGTCGAATAGTCTTATGTTGGTACTCGTAATGTCTAAGAGTGGATTTCACCAATGAATCTGAACGCGATCAGTACATCTAAACTGCGTTCAAGAGCTCGTAAACGTGGTTTATATTATTATGCTGATCGCGTTCAGTTTCATTGTAGATGAAATCCGCTAAATTAGGTAACTTACGCACTCTGTGCAAGTGCATTTTATCAAGTTTCTCTACTTTAAAACTGTCTTAAATGAGGCATAGTGAGCGATCTAAGCCAACAGAGCGCAACTGTGTACGTATAACCTTTTTAAAGTGTTCAAAGCAACGAGTGAGTGAAGCAACCAGTCTCAAGTCCAACAATTCCCTAACAAGCCAACACACATTACCTTAAACCATCTCTTGAAAAACTGCTCAAACTCGGCTCCAAGAATAAAAGTAATAATGTTGAACCCAACGGAGTTTCTCCGAGGGAAAGAACGATAAATTCCATAGCCCACTTGGTTCCGCGGAGTGAAACTTTCTTAGGGGATTATAACCGCAGTAAGTTTGAAACACAGCTATTAGTTAGTATATAACGGAGAATTCGCACAAAAGTCTTAAGTCCTGGGGTCCGTTGCGGTGGGAGGAACTATTGTTGTAAGTTCGGTACCACTTAGCAGTTGTAGGGGTCTCTGTATGTTGTTCTGTTGTTTATTTATTGCGGAAGTGTTGGAGCAGTTCGTTGATGTACGGTTCAAGTCTTGGGTTCATTGAGTCAGGTTTTGACTGTATTAAGATTGATGGCAAAGGGTCAAATTGTTTTTTTTTTAAAGTAAATCTTTTTCGTCGCGGTATAGTATAGAGTTAAAAAACCGGCCAAGTTCTAGTCAGACTCACACACGAAGGGTTCCGTTCCATTAATCGAAAAAAAAAAAAACACTTTTCCTGTATGACAGTCTCCTTTAATTTTAGTTTAACTTAAATTTTTTAATATTTTGTTGTTACAGCGGCAATAAAAATACACACTCTGTGAACATTTCAACTGTCTAAATTCTACATATTATTACGGTGCTCGAGATATAGTCTGCTGACAAACAAACGAACGGACGAATGGATAGCGGAAGCTTTTTATCGCGGAGGTTTTTTGTAGCAGAAGCTTGTTGATTACCCCCTGGGTAGCCTATAACAGTCTACTGCCGGAGTGAGGCCACTTCAAGTGCACGCCATCTAGCTCGTTCTCCCATACCCTTCAGATTATGGATCCCTAAGAATGACTATTCAAAAGTTTAAGATTCAAAGATTCAAGATTCAAAGTATCAAAAGCATTTATTTCAAATAAACCATGTACTGGCACTTTTGAAATGTCAAGGTCGGTCAGTCAAAAAAATAAAAACATGGAAGCTATTTGCACGTTCCAAAGCGTAGATCTCTATGGAGAAGAACGTGCAAGAAACTCCACGAACACTCTTTGCAATCGGTCAAAACTTTTGTAAAGACACTTGTTTAAACAATACTTATCGTATACAGGAATGAATAAACCTTTTCACTTAGCTAAATTAATTTAATAAAAGGGTTTAATAATTTGTTTGTTCGATATTTGCTTGTTAGAAATATTCTGTGGTAGAAGGTATTGATACAAAGCTACTCTTGCTTAAGTACTTATCTTCGGACGAACCTGATGATAACTGTTTTTAAATATTTAACGTGCCAATTAAGAAATCCTAATAAGTACAATGACGTATTATAAATAGACACGTCATAAACCAACATCGCGGCGCTTAAAAACGGCGAAAATACTAGATAGCTACTAATACGCATGAAGAAAGGAACTAATTGCTTTACTATTGGTACTAATTGTATAAATATGTTCGTATGTTTATTTTTTCAATTAAAATGTTGTTATATTATATGTAATATGTATAGTTTATATAATATTATTTTATGTATTCTGTATGTTTGTATATTAATATCAATCGCTTTTATGTTCTCCATATTGCACCTACCACTATTGGTCTCTACATCACCCAAAGGTTGACTGGTAGAGAATGCCTATGGCATTAAGTCCGCCTCTGTACATTTGTGCTTAAAGTGTTAAATAAATAAATAAATAAACAAAGGGAAAAAAATATGTCACCGTACGGCGGGATACCTGTTGCTAGAGGGAGATAAATATACATCTTCAGTTACGTCACAGGATAAGTAATAGTCAAATTGACATCAAAATAAACGAAGTGTCGCGCGACAGGTTGGTGCGTAACTAAGCGCGATGTGGCCAATTGGCTTCATTTCATGTTGACATTTTAGAGTGCGGACAACGTATCTATAGTTTTATATATCATTGAATAGGTACATTACATTTTTCCCGTATTGACAGACAACGCACAGCTAAAACTACTGGTCGTCGGAAACATTAGGCATGTAGATTTTTTGTAGAGTGCAGGGTAGCACTTAGGAAGGATTTCCCGAAATTCCTGAAAAAACCGGATATGTGCGTATAAAATCGGGCATACGCTAGTTATACACACAAAGTCTCAAAAAATATTACCCTCCTCAGGGTAAAATCATTTTAAACGAAGTTTTCCGTTTACATAATCAGTTAGGCAAGGCCCTCAAATCTTTTAACCGATTACGTAGAACATTCTTTACAGAACCAACACACGGGGATTTCGTTCCAAGCTCGGATTACTTTACAAGAAAGATCGTGTTGCGACTTTTGCAAATACATGTGGAGTTGATGTTCGAACATCTCTCTTAATCTGATATTTAAAGAATTCCGGGTTTCAGTTCAAAGAAAATTTGTGATCTAATGACGGACGAGTAATATCTGTCTACCCTTTTCCCAACTATATTGGGTTCAGCTTCCAGTCAAACCAGGTTCAGCTAAATACCAGTATTTCACGTAGAGCGGCTGCCTGCAAGACCTTCACAACCCATTATCGGGGTAACACTGTACTTCTTGGCAAGACTGAAGTCTGATTTTTTGGCATCTGACAATATTTAACGACTGCCAAAGATCTAATGTTTTGCGAAAGTGCACAATCTCTCAAGTTATTTTATAATTAAACGGAGTTTTCCATTTTCCGGTGACATAATTAAAAAAAGGCTTTAAAAGTAGTTTACAATTTAACGCGATATCTTACAGTCTTACGGCCTTTGCAATTTTCCGGTGACATATTCACAGTTAACTAGTTTAAGGTTCAATCACGCCAAAACAGATGAAAAAACCCGAGTATCAATTCTGTTAATTTTTAAGCAACTTTCGCATTCGCATGTCATTCACAAACTGTTAAAAAGCAAAGGCTTTGTAACAGTTCATAACGTCAAAAATGTGGAACATAAAGATGTTCCACATTTTTGACAGATTGCGATTGAGATGCAAATGCGATGGGAATGTGAAAATTAGTAGAATTGGCATTCTGGATGAAATTTGGAAGAAATATAGATTGTAGTTTAGTATAGTACATAGATTTTTCGTCAAGGAATGATGTTCTCTAGGGATAGGAACGACTATCATGCTAGCGAAGCCGCGGTCACAAGTTTTTAGGAATAAAACCAGAAAATAGGAAACGCTCATGGACGAAAGACTACTCAACGCGTACTGTTATTTTTTCAAACGGCCCTATCGCGTTGTACAAATGCCATGTCGCGTTCTGTGCCCTAACTTATGCAACCACATTGCGAAAGGGCACCCCGTCTTGGGTATGTTAGGTTCGAATAGTACGATGGGAGCTACTGAAGTTAGATTCCGTCATTCAATTGCTATATATAATAGTGGTCTCGAAAAATTACAATGAAGTACCTCTTTCAAAAATGAATTACAACCTGACCTTCTTTCCATGTAAATCTAGCTCAGACTATCCCTGCATAGTCTCTATTTTCGTATCCCGCTAACTTCCACCGGTAACTAAGTCAAGACCACAGAAATAAAATCAAAGTCTGGCTCAGAATATTAAGTCTTTACCTCCGTCGTGTTCGAGCAATAAAAGAAATCTACGTTAAACTTGAGCAGCTATTTACTACGTTGACAGTTTCGACACCCACTTTTTTATTTTCTTCGTTTCTTTAACCTCCCTCGTGTTCTTCTTTTTGACGATTGAATAACTAGGGGGAGAGGGACACTTGATCCTTATGGGAGACTTCATCATCATCATCAGCCTATAACAGTCCACTGCTGGACATAGGCCTCTCCAAGTGCACGCCATTTGGCTCGATCACTGGCAACTCTCATCCAGCTGCTACCAGCCACCCTGCGAATATCGTCGCTCCACCTAGCCTACCTGACCTACGTGGGAGACTTGGTACAGTTATTTTAAGAAGATTTCATAACCTTTCGTAGGTTAAAATTTGGAAGAGTGAGTTTTTGTTTGGTGGTGTGGCTACCAGTCTACTCTCTAAGCCCGAAATCCACAGATACGGGCATTTCCTAATCCGTATTCCATACTGACTTACGATTACTCCCGAACGAAAAAAGAATGAATGACAACACGATTTGACAGTTAGTTCGGTCAAATCATGTTGTCATTAATTCTAATTAGTGGTTACCTAGGTGATACGGAGTGCGAAACGCCCATATCTAGCTTAGCGAGTAGCGGATAGGTTTGTTTTTCGCCCCGTAGTTATTTGGAAACAAAGTTGTTTAACACTTTTTCAGAAAAATTGTTTAAGAGTTGTGCGATTCTTCACCTTTTAGAATCCTCGTTTTGTTTTTTTGTGGCTTGAGTAATGCTTGGCGCAAATGAACTTCATAACCTCTCTGCTCTACCAGCTATGTAGCCTTTTTACAAATTTGGCCTGTCCACTGTAACTTCTGTTTGGTAATCTTGATATAAATATGAATGCTGATATAACACACACATCATCATCACTTTCCATCAGGTGAGATTTGGGCCAAGAGTTTCCCCGTATCGCAAAAAAAAAAAAATAACTTTCAGCTAATTTATGTAATAATTAGGTACTACCAGCAACATATTCATATGTACATTTTCGATTTTATTAATTAAGAACTAATATAGGTTAAAAACTACTTATACTAACCCAATGGATCCTTGTTATCTGCAAATAAATTAATTATTATTATTAACTTTTCGGGCAGCAATGTTGTTGTACAAATGTTAGTCAACATTGTTACTATTGAATTGTTAAGACGTTTTTTTATGGAAAGTGTGAGAGCAAGTTACAGCTATGATTATACAAGTTGTAAACATTGTACATTTGTTACAAAAGACCCTTCTTTGTTGCATTATTTTGTTAAATGAAGTTTTAATGTATCGTTGTTTCCTCTCGGGAAATAAAGCGAAGTTGTTAGTACCTCGTCTAACTTTTTATATAGCGTAGTTTATGTTTGCATGTTTCTGTCTTTGTCAAGACAATGTAACCAATCAGTTGTATAAAGCCTTGTATAAAATCATATAAAAATATTGAAATTGTAAAAGAATAAAGTACCACTGTAAAATTTCGTAAAATTATTCTGTGACGCATTTAAAAAACAACATTAATATTTTTCTCCAAAAACAGCAAACTAAATAACATAAAATATTGTTGCTGCACATTACAATGAACAATGGCATGTATGTTTGGAATAAGAATGACTACAATAGTTTAATGACTAAACATTTGGAAGACATAAACACTCAGTCAGGGTTTCAGGGCGACACAGTACGTGACAAAGTGACACCAGAAAGTAAAAGATGACAGTCTTATGACTACTAAAAATGAACAGCCACATTCAAATACGACACCCACTTGTTTTCCGAATTCACTTTAGACATTGGCAGAATAGTCGACATCGGCTCTACTTCTCATATATAAACATAGAATAGAATAGCCAGGGTAGCTGTCTACAGTAGTCCAGGCCAGATTCGATCGTCCAAATCAATGCTGTCAGACTGAAATCTTATTCTACATCAGTTGACACAGATTCTATCCAAGATTGAACATTTTAGTATCGGGAAAAGTAGGTTGGAAGACGACGCAGATATAAAAATGTCAATCTGACTCTAATGAACAGACGGAATGGAAAGACGGTATTGTTGGAATATTGATAGATTGATTTAGCTCAGACAAAAGGAGGAACAGATTTGATGCATCTAAAATACACTGAATCTAGTTGCGATTGAGTATGGAAAGTGAGCATGCTGTAGGTATATCTCGCGTTGGTTGCAGAATAAGCGGGATTATCTGCTGACGTAGGTTAGTAAATTTATGAAATTATTGGCATCGGAAACTTAACTATTCCGGTTTTATTAAGCAAACAAAGACAGAATCAGAAGCATTATGCAACATTGTTTTATATTGATGTAACGGATTTGGAACCGAAAATCAAGAACTTGAAGGTAAAATCAGGACTAACTAACACCTAACAGCTTTTAGGCGGATTTCACCAATGAAACTGATCGCGATCAAGCTGCGTTCAAAAGTTGTCAGTGTCCATATTCCATAGAAAATAATGACACTAACAGTTTGAAACGTGGTTCATATGTTGATCGCGTTGAGTTTCAGATTCATGAAAATCGTCCTTAGAATGTTGGTTTTGTCCAATTTCCGATGGTTTTTAACTGACTTCCCAAAAAGGAGGAGGTTATCAATTCGGTTGTATGTTTTTTTTTATGTTTGTTACCTCATAACTCCGACAATTATGAACCGATTTGAAAAAGTTTTATCTGAAAGGATATACTTGCAGATTGGTCCCATTTAAATTTTATCAAAATCGGTAACGAACATTGGATTTTAAATCGAAATACCTGGAATTTGACTATTTAGATGATTTTTTGATAATCGAAATTGCGTATTTTGCTTTTCTGCGATTTTGCAGTGGTGTTGTTAGGTGTGGGGCACCACTAAAAAGTGAAAAATAAAAAACTTTTTACAAAAAAAATACAACCGACTTCAAAAAAAAAACACTACAAAGTAAAAAATAACTTTAATTTCGGAAGTCGGTGTCAAAATACGAAGAAAGTAACAAAAACACCGACTTCCGAAATTAAAGTTATTTTTTACTTTGTAGTGTTTTTTTTTTGGAAGTTGGTTGTATTTTTTTGTAAAAAGTTTTTTTCAGATGCTCGGAAGACATCGGAAACATTTGAAAGCCGACTGCCACCTTTTGGAGAAAAAGTTTAGCTGTGTTTACTTTTTTTTACTCATAGATTTTTTAATTTTAATGTTATTGGATTGAATTTAATTACATTTTTTAATGAAACCGTTGTATCCTCTTTATAATGTTAATGTGACAATGGAACTTGTATGGTCTGATAAAAGATTAATAAATAAATAAAGAGCAGCGTAGACGTCACAAAAAATATAGAAGAAGAAAACATTAGATAGGGTGACACAATAGGCCACCACCACCTTATCGCTACGAGTAAAGAGATATTTAATTTAAATTAGGTGATTCATAATAACTCTCAACAGTCTCAATATTGTTTTAAACTTTCATGGTCACTAAACCCGCTGGATCTTCGGTTACTCCGTGATCATGGCGCTTGCAACAGTGCCGAAATATCGGAAACTCGAAAATAAAAGGTACATGGTAGCAATCCCGTAATTAACTATTCTAAATCTCAACAACTTAAAAGTAGCACACTGCAAGATAGCTAATTGATAATAGAACACGAAAAGTAGTCAACACGACGTCACGACGCCTGTTTACGTCACAGTAACAGAGCGACGTCCACATCAACCCCACATAAATATAAATGAGAGTACGTTTAGATTCACAACCAGCAAGCATTGCAATCTGATGAATATGGTAAATGTTACATGCATATTTATGCACAAGTGGTAATGTGTTGTATAACACGAACAGAAGCTTAAAATTCAGACTATACATTTTTGTGCGCACACCGGTAGATTTCACGTTGGATTTGATTTGTTTTCAAACTTAAATTCAGAAACCTACCGCAACGCACCGAGAGGTAATACATGTTTGTGAAGCTCATAGATATATTGTGAAGCTTCACCTTGCATAAAAATTTATGAAATTGCTACCACCGCAACATACGGACACGCTAAGCATCAATTGACGTCATTCGAACACGCGTGGCTTGCTCGAATATGGCGCCGACGTAGCTTAAAGCTGTCAACGCCATGCACGCTGTGCACGCGGTACACGCTATACACGAATACTTACCCACGACTATGTCAAAACCAATTTCTTGCAAAAAACGTACGTAGCTTCTGCGTGTGTCGCCGTGGCTCATGCTACAGTTGTAGATAGTAGTGGGCGTGTAGCGTGTACTACAGTGGAGACGCAGACCCACTTTGTCAAACAAATGAAACCCACGCAGCTAAAATGCGCCGCGTGGCCGTGTATAGCGTGCACCACGGTGGGTTCGCGCCTTAAATCTAGTAGGCTAGTTTCCATCATCCACAAATTGCAAAACTATTAAGTCCGTCAGTTAGAGTATTGAAAAATAATGGACACGTATTTTTTGTTTTTGTAAATCAATTAATATTGACAAAGATAAAACGCATCAAAACTCGGGAGTGGGGGCTTGTGACGTCACTAACCGCTAAAAATTATGCCACGACGTGACATATTGAGAATTTTAAAAGTGTTGTAACTTCGTCAATTTTGGTTTCCGTAACAAAAGAAAAAATACGGATCAAATATTTTTTGATACCTAATCTAACTGACGGACTATTAGATTTTTTACTAATTAGATTTTTTCAGTAAACAATCCAATTAGAAAGGTTATACGCCTTTTGTCACTAAAATAGCTTCAAAACTCTTTTTTAATAAGTAATTTTAGCTAACAATTAGTCTAGATGCATAGTCAGGGGTCGGCTTACAGTCTCACCAGGTCTAAGCTGCATACCAGTGTTTAACATGGAACGAATGCTGTGCTCTGGAAGGCACGTTAAGCTGTTGGTACCGGCTGTCATCTGTAGATATTTGGCATTCTTTAAGGATTGTCAGAAAACGGAAAAGCTGACTCCACTCTTGCTAATATGTACCGTGTTACCTAGTTAATGGGTTGTTAAGGTCCGCTCTGCTTGGAATACTGGTATTCAGCTGAATCCGGTTTGACTGGAAGCCGACCCCAATATAGTTGGGGAAAAGCTAGGGAGATGAGGACTACTCATCCGAACTTCATTACCAAGTTACTGGTGAACAAAACAACCCTTGGTAAGACATTGCCAGACATTGTGGTTCTGACACTACTCGTAACGCCTATCAAAGATTTACGAATGACAGCTGGTATCAACAACTTAACGTACTTTTGTGACTAGGAGTTACTAGTGTACTGAGTGACGTTTATTTTACTAGCTTTTGCTCGCGACCTCGTACGCGCGTATTTTTCCCATTCCTGTAGGAATTTAGAGAAATCCTCTCTTAGTGCTCTTCTACATTCCCCAAGGAACCTACATGCCTAATTTCAGCTATCTTCGACCTATAGTTTTGGCTGTGCTTTGTCTGCCAGTCACTCAGTGATGGAAGAATTTTATACCGCGTGTATCTGACATCGACGCACAAACGATTTCCATGGGTCCAGGGCATGATTCTGGACACCCTAGACTTAGAATTTTTCGTCGGCTTTTTTCTCATTTTTTCTTTTTTTTCAAGGGTTTTTTTACTTTAGACTACTCATAATCGTTATTCTGTTCTAACCCAATGAGATTTTTAGTAAAAAAATAATTAATTAACTACTTTCACTAAAAAGAGCAATCTGAATAAAACCACAAACAGATATCAGCTCAGCTGAGCTGATACCTATTTGCGGTACTCTTGAAAAAAAAAATGAGAAAAGAACCGATGAAAAATTTCAACACTGGGGTCCAGAATCATGCCCTGAACCCATGGAAATCGTTTTCCACTTTATCTCTTAGAATGTAGGCCTGTGTTCCAGCTATGGAAACAGCAGAAGCTGTTTGTTGCGGAACTGTTTCGACAAAGAATCACCGTGGCCCTGGAACGCAAAGGGCACAAGAAGGAACACGGATTTTAGTCAATTAGAGTCTGACACGCCCTTCTGGTCTACCTAGAGCGGGAGGAGCCATTTGATGATTCCCATTAATTAAAAAAAAAGTTTGAAATTGCTTTGCGTTTGCGTCACATTTTCCATGAATGCTCAGCTCCTATTTGTCTTAGCGTGATGATATATAGTAAAGCCTTCCTCGTTAAATGGGCTATCTACCACTGAAAAAATTTTTTAAATCGGACCAGCAGTTCCTGAGATTAGCGCGTTCAACCAAACAAACAAACATAGTATACATAGTATAGATAGGGCTTTTTGCCCTGCTACTTTTTTTTTATTTTTTATTCAAAACGGGGAAACTCTTGGCCCAAATCTCACCTGATGGAAAGTGATGATTAGGCCGAAGATGGAAGCGAGTTTCACCCGGAATCCTCTTACACAGAGGAACTGGCTATCATACCTCTAACTGCCGGAACACAACAATATTGTTAACATTGTTGTTATGGCGACAGACTTAGACATGATGGTGGTAGCTTGCCAGGCGGACTTAGAAGTCCTACCACCAACCAAACCAAGCAAAAAATTTGCCCCCGCTGGGAATCGAACCCGGGACCTCTGGGTCTGAATCGGGTGGTATAACCACTAGACCACGGAGGCGGTTAGTGTCACCTGTTTAGCACCACCCGGGGACCACGTGTAGGGATTCGCTGAAGGGTATTCTCCTACGGACGCGGGTGACTCGGCCCTGCTACTACTTTGCTTATACTGGCTCATTACCATCTTGCTCCTGTGCCATATCATTTAAGAACGGGCACTTTTCTTCCATCCTCACCCCATCCTCCCATTTTCATCACCTGGCTGCCTCACTACCCTCAAAACAATAACAAGACGCATGAGTGGGCATTTAAGACTCATGACTCATTTATTTATTTCAAAAAATATAAATTGTGTAGAAATTTTAGGTACATAATAATTAATAACATTAATATGAAATAGTCACATACAAAATAATTAGAAAGCTTAAATAAATTATAATGTCAAGTCAAGCAATTCAAATTATGTCTATAAAAAAAAAAATGTCCAAAAAAATGTCAGATATCATGTCAAATGTACATTATGTCAGATGATTGGCCAAAGTTAAAGAATAAGTCAAAAATCAATGTTTTAATTATATTATGTTACTTTTTATCATTTGACATTTAAACCCATAACCAGCTGCTTAAGTAGCGAGTCCGTAATTAAATTAAAAGAAATTAAGTCCATAAAACATGAAAGAGTAGAGAGCCTTTGAAAATATGAAACGCCGTCCGTCCGCCGTTCAGACCGCAGGATGGTGGCGTTCGTAGAGATTTATCATTATCACGGGATGCCGTATAAAAATCATTCGGGTGCGAAATAGGAGCCGGAGAGGACGCGTCTGTGGCTACTGAGGTCACGGAGCGTTCTAACTGGCTGTGACGATGATAGAACTTGCTTGTGAAGGGTTTGCGTAGTGTTTTGATCAGCTACGTATTTAATAAGATAGATGACTAAAAACAGGTATAAGTGAACTTGAACATTAACGTTGTGCATTTTTGAATCATTCGTGTTACGAATTTTCGATCAGATCACGTGTCCTGACGCGTCATCCGTCTTACGAATTTTCGATCACGGGCCCGAGTCTGCTATTACAATAGTGTCAGAATGGTCGATCACTGATTTCAAAATGGTTGATTTTGACAAGTTTGTTAATCTAACATAATGTCATCATAATGGCGTCATTATGACATTCCAATGATCAATCACTGACATGCCATTGAGAGAAAGCCATATGAATGGTAATCTCGTACATAATGACAGATTTAGTATTTACGAACTTCTCACTACTTCAGATTGCTTATAACATTAATAAGTAATATGTAAAAGTAAATATAAATAAAATCTGGCATGAATAAATGCTCAAATTTAGCTCGGTTTTATAATAATGGCAATACGGCATTCCTACCGCAATTCTATTACGAGACCACTGACGTTCCAGTGACCGGCCACTGACGCGCCAGTGATCGTGCGATTATGAATTTAGCAGATTACGAACTTTTAGCAAAATGACAATGGCATGACAATGGGATCTTGTCGGAATTACAAATTTATAAAAATAGCAGACTCGGGCCCCAGGTCACATGTCTTGACGCGAGTTTAACATTTTATACCCATCCCAAGAAATGTGCTCAACGTCGCTAAAGAAGTTTTCACTTCAAAAACACCGTCAGATTTTTTCTTTTTTCACGTAAACAAAAAATTAAGACGGCAACAGATACAGTGCATTAAAAAAGTCGTGTGACGTCACTTGTAAGTAGTACATTTTTTTACAGAATGGTGACGTCACAAGCCGGAGACTTCTGATCTTTGATACGTTTTATCTTGATGAAACAAAAACAGAAATACGCGTCCAATATTTTTCGATAATCTACCAGAATCAATCGGCTTAATAGAATAAAATTTTATTTTACTCAGGATTCATCCCAATTTTTTGAGAAGTATTTTGAGACATATATTTAGGAAGTATAGCTGAGTAGTTTTAAAAAGTGTTATTAAGGAATATTGGTTCGGTTGCTGTGGAGTATTGTTTAGTTTTTAAGCTGTTCAATTGTTCATATTGTTAGACTCTGAAAAAAATATGCTGATTGTGCGCTAAATAATTCAGCCAGGACCTTTTGTATATTATATTTCAGTAGACGGCTAGCCAGAGACTATCAGTAAATTCTAACTGAACCAATCGTATTTTGCTAAGCATGTGGTTAAAGTTTTTTTTTTTTATGAATATAAATATTTCAGTAACTACCGATGTCATTAATTTACTGATCATGAATACGTCGCTTTGAGTGACTAATGAACACGTCATCAATCTATCAACTCTCAACAAACTACTCCAGCCGGAAAATACTGTTTTCTATTTAAACAGTTTGATCAAATCCGTGTCCAAAGTACAGTGGTCATAAATATGGAATTAGTGGCGGATGTTGGGCCACTATTAATAGTGCTCAATCGCGTGTTTTGATAGTTTTCACGCAAAAAAGGTTACATGGACTTTTTTGTTGAAAATTTTAATTCATTTTTTCGAGCAGTGCATTTTTGAATCGATTTATCATTGGTTCTACAATAGAAATAACGTGCATACTTTAGTCTTGAAACTCTAGCTTTATTATAGGAAGAAAATAAATAAAAAATGTGTAAACCTAATTATTATAATAAAAAAAAAAAAATAATAATAATATACTGACTTCCAAAAAAAACTACAAAGTATAAAATAACCTTAATTCCGAAAGTTAGTGTTAAAAAACGAAGATACAAAACCAAAAACACTGACTTCGGTTAATTTTCTTTTATTTTTTTTCACTTTTCAGTGGTGGTGGCAGACGTCTTCGTCTACGCAGAAATTGAAATAAGCAAAAATGATCATAAAGTCAAAACTATTGACCCAAACTAAATACAAATTTACGGGAAAAAAAAAACTCGCTCAATTGAGAACCTCCTCCTTTTTTGGAAGTCAGATAATAAAGCGGTACATAAATAAACAAAGAGTAGGAAAGAATAACAAACAAAACAAAAGATACAAAGAAAGGTAAAAAGTCAGTTTGACAATTTTTGCATAGAAAATTTGACAAACGGCCGTATTTAGGCTGCGTTTTTAATAAAGAAGTGCGAGGATTGTGTGATGCAATGGAATCGCTTGCACTGAGCAAGACTATTTAAGCAAAGCGATTCCAGTGGTTTTTAAGAAACACATTTCTTACTTAGTATCCTCGCACATTTCTAGGGAAAACTCAGCCTTATTCTTCAGTCAAAAATAATCTTACTGTTGAAAATAAGCAATTATTGGTATGGAATAGCAAACATTAATTATTGCTATTGTTAATTTATAAAATGTACTTGCGGAGATAACAGCGGTAGGTGTATAATTTTGTTCAAAACACATCTGCATAGTTTTGAACGTGAAACGTGCAATGGCAGAAAAATATCACAAAGATATTTCAACGTCAAGCTGCTCCTAATATTCGAAGTAAATAGGTACATCCATAAGTTATACCGTCGGGAAAATCATATATTTTATTATTTCGCAGCGTTCAATTTTCTGTCAGAAGTGAAAGTCCTATACACAGGAAATTGAGTCATTTGGGGTCCCAGATTCTATCGGACATCCCTGGCTCTCGTCCTATATACCTACAAGTACTAATGTAAAAGTACTTATATAGATTTTATCGAACAATTCGACATATTTAGGTAGAGGCGTGAGTTTGAGACAGGATATATATGATTCGTTTGGTTAGGTTTTTATTTATCAAAAATTTCATTTCGGTAGGTATTATTATGTTTGTTACCGTAGAACTACGTTAGTTTTCCAAAATTCTTCTTTCATTTGTTAAGCATTTTGAAATTGGTCATGGGTTCCAGCCATAGAAAAATATTTATGAGAAGCAGTGAATTCAGTAAATAGATGGTTTGATAAAAGCCTGTTCATGACAAGATTTTAAGGTGTGGCAGATTGTATTGGTGGACTCACTTAATTGGTGAATAACTAATTTTTCTAAAACATTATTTCAACACGACGCGACGATTCAAATCGTTTAAAAAAAACATGGGTATGTCACGTGACCAAGGCACCTCACCATAATGGCCTACAAATACCGGACACGGCATAGCAAATGATTTAAATTTTAACCAAAGGACTTTCAAATTTATCTTGTAGAAATAAGACATAAATAGTAATGTTATTAATTGATTTCGTGGCATCGAAAGAGATTTCTCGGCATGCCCTTGGAAAGCGCGCTAAAGGATCCCGCGGTGGGATGTCGCGGCACGTCGCAGGATGTCTTGGTAGGCCGCCGGAATGCTAAGCCCTCTTACGCACTAGCGGCTGAACCGCCTTGCGGCTTAGCGGTAGCTTTTCCAGTTTTAATATGCAACCGCTAGTGAACCGTCATTAATTGACAAGCGGTTGCATAATAAACTGGAACCGCGCGATTGACCGCCCCCGCGGCTGACCACTAGTGCGTATGTTGGCTTACTGTAGCATTCCGGCAGAGCCACGTCATCCCGCCGCGGGATCCAAGCGGCTATTTTGCGCTGACCTGTGGCAAAATCATCTGCCATTCCATCCCGGTTTGCGGAGATCTTAACTTATCAAAATAAGTTGTTTTTCTCATCAATGCGCAGAAAAGGTTTAGTGTAGGTGGTGTTATATTATTATGTAGATTATAGATACCTGAACTGTAGGTCAGTTAATAGTAAATCATTGTTGAACTGGATGCAAGATCACCTCGTTAATGTAGACAATAGTAGTAGTTACAATAGCCTTTTATTTGCTGTTTATGTACCGGCACGTTCTGCGATGAGTCATAAAGATATAACGATTTAATTACCGTACATATGGACGTAAGTTGTTTGAGTGTTTGCTGGTTATTGTGTCATCTGCGAATGGGGAATTTATTCCAAGCTGCTCATTTTATCGCCATCTCTTCTTTTGCTTTTTAAAAGTATTTGTATCATTGTCGATTCAGATCAATGTATATGGTCCGTGGGTCTTTTTAAGGTAGCACACATGACACGTTTTCGCAGAATCGAGTTATAATTTTTTTTGTAATTAAAGTATTTTTTTAGCAAATTTTACTTACTTTAACAGCTTAAAGTTGTTGTTTATTAAAATTTGTGTTATAATTTTATTTTCACAGTGTGAGTGTGTATTATTTGACCATTGGACAATATATACGTGGTCATTTTCTATTCGTGCCAAATGATGTATAAAAAATGGTAGGTATGATATAAAAGACTAAAACTGGATAAATCACAACGTTTGGGGGTGACACCTGATCGCAATAACGGGCTCATATCACAGGAAATTAGTGGCTAACAACACCAGCAAATGATGACAAAATCATCACCTTCACTTCTATGAAGAGAACATCCACAAACATTATGATTCCTCCTCGTAAGGTAATGTTGAAAAGCATTTTTTTCTAGTTTGGAATGTTCGTTTTTTATAGCATTCATCTCATATTTTAACTCAAGGAACAGGCTTAAACAATTTATTTTAATTCTGGGTTTGATATACGTCAGTCAAAAACAAACATGTCAGTTCACGAAGAAAATTTAATTTAGACACTATTTTCTTCACGCAACTTCGTCTGCGTGAATTTCGGAACTAGATCAAGAGGGAGATGAAAATATTTATGAAATGTATTGTCCTAGTGGAAAGAAATGAAAAGCAAATAAATATTTTTAGTCCCGATAATTCTGACCTCATTGTAGTTTGTGAGTCTAGTATAGTAGTCCAGACACGAAAATACTTTATTATTTTATTATTATTTAAATGATTTGATGTCTTTTATTTTGTTTAGAATGTAATTGCGGTATTCCTCTAACAATTTTTAGAGTTCCGTACCCAAAGGGAAACCTAGCTTAGGCATCAATCAAAACAGGGTTGGCGAAAGTTTCTCGATATTAATTAAGTGTGCAGGACTTTGCCCTCTGTTCCACATACCCTCTATACTGTATACCCTCAACATTTAACGTCAGCGAAATTACCTACCTAATCATAATTTTTCCATATGCTAACGTTACTATGGCTACGCTAAAACAATTGTCGCTAGATAACGGTTTCTAGAATTTTAATTGATTGACTATGGTACTATGTACGATTGTAACCGACTCAACCCGATTGCATTACCCGGCCAAACTACGAACAGTGGCAAGTGGCTCATCAATTAAAGACCGTGACTCTACATGGAGAGTGTGCGGTGCTCTGGGGGTGAGAGATGCTAAGCCACGCCTTTCGAACTGTCAAAAAACATTGATTTACGCTCTTAGTATAAATACCTAAACGTAAATTTGAACTGGAAATAGATAAGCGTCGTATTCAGACTATAACGAAAAACCTTTTTTTTTTTCGATGAAGAGTAACGCGATTGAGTATTTGTTAAAACTAAGGCTTCATAACTTTGCTACGACCCAGGTGCTGCGGTACGCAAAGCAAACTACGCAGATCCTACGAATACGACTGATACGCGACTACTATGCTACGCGACATATTATGTTTGTACGTTCTGCAACTTCGCTATTAACTAAACACCTCGAGACCTAGTTACTATCTAGTCAGGAGATGTTTAAAATGGAAACCGTATTGCTTACAAATATATCATCGACTAGCTGTCCCCCGCGGCTTCGCTCCCGTTTTACCCGCACAGTTCCCGTTCCCGTGGGATTTCCGGGATAAAACTATCCTATGTCCTTTCTCGGGTCTCAAACTATCTTTGTACAAAATTTCATCCAAAGCGGTCCAGTAGTTTTGGAGCCTATGCAATTCACACACACAAGCAAACAAATCTTTCCTCTTTATAATATTAGTGTAGACATACACACACAAACGACTGACAGACAGCGCACAGCCGAAACTACTGGTCGTCAAAAACTGTTCTTGAAAAATATAGGAGAGCACTAAGTGAGGAATTCCCGAAACTCCCACGTCAACGAGATACTCAATACTCAATAATTTATTGCATTCCATATGTATTGCAAAGATGGTTTAAAATGGTTAAAGAACAATATGGACCCTGTCGGGCACTGCAAATAATAGGAGAGAGGAGGAGTGCTAAATAGTATGTCAAGGTATGAAATAGTATCAAAAATGATTAAAAAAATGTTTAACTTTGATGTAAAATTATGTATATTTTTATTTGGTCTGTGTTTATTGGTATAGTATATTTATTGAATAGGAATATTAATTAAGAATTATTGTAAAAATTGTTTGAATTATTATATGTAGGACCGCCGCCGCCGCCGCAGCTTTTTCCCGCATACGTAGCCGCGGGGAAAAAGCTAGTGTCAAAATAATGGTCCGAGACCTCTAAAGAGTTTCAAATCCATGGCTAAGTATTCCAAAATCCCCGAAGATATAATATAAAAAAGTCCAGTTCGTAACACAGTGTATATTTAAGGCTCATTATTTTTCCTGTGACAGCTTTACGACCCACATGAAATACCGTAACGTTAATTTGTGCAAAAAAAATCCCTAGCAAAGTGATTTTTCATCCGGCCATGAAGAGGAGCTTAGATAATTTTATTTTATAGCTATTTTCTGCCATTAAATAAAAGTTTTTTTACTCGTACCTATTAATTATAGGGAATTATGAGTATTTGAGGAAAAATATCTTTGGCGAGATTATTTTTATGGAATTCGGTAAGAAAGTCTTTTAAGTAAGATTTGTGAAGATTATCAGAAGTTCTCTTTGTTAATGGAAAAAAATTATTTACGTGATATCGATTCCAGTAAAATTAGTTTATCTAATTGATATGTTTTACTTCTAGCCCAGGACTATGGTAAAGAACGCATTAGTCTGTGTTGTGCACCACTATTTATGGTTTTATCAATCCAAGGTGCAAGGTCCTGATGAAACACGGGTAGGTTTTTGTCAGTAAGGGTCTGACACTCCCTTACGCTGGGCTCAGAGCGAAGTCAATTTTCACATTTTACGAAGAAAAAAAAAATTAACAGAATGAATGAATGAATGAAAAAGGTGTTAATAAGCACTGAACCAATCTATAAGGAAGATGAAATTCACTGACCCTATTCCTACTATTTTCAATGTTACATAAACTGGCAACTTTGAAGCTTGCATAGAAGATAATCCAACCAATATCTTCGTTAAATTCAGAATCATCATCTATCTGCTTAGCCTTTTCTCAATGTCTATGTAGAGTGGCTGCCTACTAGACCTCAATAACTTATTAACTGGGTAACACGGTACTCCTTGGCAAACCTGGTGTCAGATTTACTAGCTTCTAACTTTTCAAAACGACTGCCAAAGATCTAAAAATGACAGCCGGGACTAATGGCATAACGTGCGTTCCGAAGCACGGACGGGCCTCGGTATGTTAAAATTCAGAATCGATGTCAAATAATTCCTGCACATTTTTATGGAAACTTTTGTGTCGTGTCGCTTTTCACTACGTACATTCCGTGGGGACTAGTTGCTTTCAACAAACTCAACAGGTCGCTGCATCGACGCAATAGGTAATCTTTGTTGATGCCAGTGGACATATTGGAGCACAAGTTGCACGTGATAAAATGTTTTTACAAACTATGTTGTCCTTTAGGTAATGTTACAGTTTAAAAGGTGGTGTAGCACCTATAAAAATAACTATTTAGTGTAAGAATCAGAGACTAAGTTGGAGGTATTACTTAGTCTTAGAGCAAGTTAAATGTGCCGGATTAGTACTGCAGTGCAATTCTAAACATATCGAAGTGAACACTTAGTGCGAAGTGAACGACAAGTGAGCTCTCAAACCATATAAACAAGATGGCATGACAGCTCACTTGTCGTTCACTCCTAAGTGATCATGGTGAGATGTTGACAGAATCAACTGGGCTGTTACTGTCTTTAAAATCTTTAGTTTGTTGAATTCACATGTCCGTTTTAGATGTATAGTGACACTAGCTTCGGCCCTGCATGCTACATTATATTTGAATTGATTATTCAACCTGCAATTAAAAAATACAGCTATTGCTTTAATTTCCAGCACGGGATCAGGATCAGTTTGTCTGACAGTTAGACGGAGTTTGAGTGGGCTTGGTGGAATGAAGCCAAAAGCGCCCGAAATTGCCCGATATGAGTTTATGAGCGCAGTGTATTGTTTTATTTTAACAGTATTTTTACCCGATCGCCAAGGAAGGGTAATGATTTTCGCGTGTATCTTGTCATTCAGAATCATAATCTGCAAGCTTTCCTGAATGAACACAATAGTTGTGTTCATTCAGGAAAGCTTAGTACAGATTGCGGGCCTCATATTTGTATACTCACCTTCCTTTAGCGCTTGCACTTATTGGTGTAGAGAGAAAGTTGGGCATTATAACAAATGTATCACTTTTTTTTCAATATAAAAAGTAAATAATAAGTGCTAGTTGAATCAAGTAAGGTCTACTATTTTGGTCTGAAACATTAAACAATTAAAAACATCTAGGCAGTCTTCGGTCATCGAAAAAAAATTACCGCCCATAGGTCAACTCTTTGATTTAACAGCGGGCCTAGGCTACTTCTGGGTAAGCTCGCTCCATTGTAGACTCTGTCTCTGTCATCTCTGACTTAGACTAGAGTCAAGACCACGCCCATCTCAATTAAAAAAACAAAAACAAAAAAAGTGCACTCTAGCAGAAACTTTATCATTTAATAAAGCACATTACGCTACCCGTCACTGTCAAATTTTCTCAATCAACCTTGAACCTTAATGCGGTGGCGATAACGATGAAAATGAAACATGACAGATTGGTGTTTGATTGTATTAAGATTCTAACATTATCATAGTAGAATCCGACAAAAGTGGTCTTTTTAGACCCGCAGAGGTTTTAACAGTTCAGTTTCTATTCAAAACTTTCTATTTAACATACATAAAAGCGCAACAAATCGTCTGTCCTCTAATAAGCGATTGTTCGTTTCAGTTTACGACCAATAAATCTACCGAACAGAGAATCGAACAGGCCATTTTATTGTTACAGTTCTTCTTGTGACGTACGATTTAACGTTTGTAATGTGTGACAAGGGTGATTTCGCACATTGGGTCATTTTAACTTCTATTACTGACATAATTGTATAAAATGTTAATGAATTGAGCGACTATTTGAATTGGGTGTCTGTATTTTTAATCTACTTTTTTTCGAGACAATGATAAAAGTTTTAAATAATTTAAGCCCACACTATTATCACGGTTAAGTTGGCCATGTCAATAGCAGCGTTAGTGCCGTGCGGTACGTCCTCTAACGTGCAGGTGTATGGGCACTTGGAACATTCCAGCATGTGCATTAGGTTCTCGACAGGGCACCGCACTCTTGGTGGGTATTAGACGGATTTACAAAATCCCAATTTGCAAATCAGCATATTTAATGGTTGTTATAATGTAGCTTTCATAATTATGTTTATATGAAAGCTACATTATAACAACCATTAAATATGCTGATTTAATATATATATAAGGAACGGGAAAAAAACCAGATATAGCCAGTACGAAGTCGCGGGCGATAGTGTATAGTACTGTACTAATACAAAAAGCTTTTTAGAAAGCACTTATGTAAAGGGGGGTGACAGTAAATGAACAACCAATTTCAAATTTAGGTTATGTTAAAGCACTAAAATAACCGTGTCTATGGATATTAGAACAAGGATAATGCATGGGTTTCACCCAGTAAGTACTTCCTTTACCTCCTAAGTACACCTACACTTTATGAATGAACCCACGCGCTGGCCACAAATGCATCCAAGTACCCTCATCTATCATCGTGACAAGCTCCAGTGAATTATTGCTTAGCTCGGATTACCGCAGTGTGCTCTCACCCCATCATTAGGGCACGTGTCCACGAGGCGTTTTCTACCCGGTACCCACTGTAACGGTGATCATTACACTGTTGATTTAAATGCAGCGACTACTGTCCCACATTAAACAAGCAACAGATAAGTGATAGACGATGGGTTGGGAAGGTACCTCAGAAGAAAACACGTTTCGGAAGATGGAGCCTGCTTCCGATTCCGCTGGATGTGAGATGCACAGGACTGGTGGATGTGGCGACACTTAAAAAGACCGGTGTCCAGCAGTGGGCGTCTTTCTGCTGAAATTATGATACTGTCCCACTGCTTAGTAATGATTTCCCCCAAATACCTACACCTACAGACCCCTAAATTAACCAATGCAGATAGACACCATTTTAAAGTGGATCACTACCTATGTCTGAAATATTCAACACGTCCGTTCCCCGTTTTAAACGACACCACTGACCACCGTATTGTTTGAAAAACAACAAAAAATAAAATCAAGCTCCTATATTAAGCACCAGTTAAACTTGCAATAAAGTCCATTTACATTTCCCTTATATCCCTTTGTAGATATCCGAAAAATAATTTAAACTGATTAAAAACGGAAAGGATCACGAAAAAAGTAGATTCAGGACAGGTTTAGGTGGTAAATGACCGTTATTGCACATTACTCTGGCGCCTACCATAGCACTAAAATAGCGTGCGCACAAGGGCTTATAAGTATGAGAGCATACCTCAGATGGTGACTAGCTTGGTGATTAGTTTAGCGCATCATGAACTTAATCTCTTTATCTCGTATTAATACACACCTGGTGACTACGCCGGGTGGAAACCGTCTCATGAACAAGGGCTCTTACCACCGCCTCAGGTTCCGTCTTAAGTGTAGTTTAGATCATGGAGGGGCTGATTTGATTAGCATGCTTGATACGTGTTTAATTAAAATCAAGTTAGCTCCTTCCTCTGTGGAATTCGGTTCGGACTGAGATGAATGTAGAAAGCTTTTTGTGACATTGCAACTTACGACAAGTTATTTGCAACCGTTTTAAAACTGCGTGATCAAGTGCGTTTTGAAATATGTGTTTTTTTTACTTTTTTTTTTCTTTACTGTAGGTATAATATCCAATACTTCAAATGTATAACACTCATGCCACCAAGATCACTGAATTTAAAATTTATCGAGAATTTAATTTTTAATAATCATTAGAAATTTTAAGTTACTAGTTATAGTAGGATTAGCTCTCAGATACAGAACATCACCCTTAAACAAGACCGCGTGATGCTTTCTGTTTTCATGGCTTGTTATTGTAAAAAGGTTTTATGGGCTAGCGGCTTTTCCTGCGTTTAAGTGAATAAACTCCCACGGTAACTTAATATTTAAATGTTTCAATTTGTAGTGTTCGTAGTAGATATAATTAGGTCCTTACATTATGAAATTGGCGTTTTGTACGGGAGGAATATAAAGTATTATTTTTTTGTAAAATATATTTAACTAATCAAAGTATGCACTATTGTCATCTATGCACTTAAATGCCACCTCATAGGTAGTTCACTGATCCCTTCACTAAAAAAACCATGAGGGCGAGAATCAATAAACTCTTTGAAGGCGGTTTGGGCTGCCGCATCGGTGTTTTTTTTTCCTTGTAAGAAGTTATCCAACTTCCGCAAAAAAATGGTAATCCGTTGGAGCAAGGTCCGGGGAGTACGGTGGATGTCGCAGACATTCCAATTGTAGCTCATCTCTAATTTAGTGGTTGTTTGTTGTGTAGTGTGTGGTTTTGCGTTGTCGTGAAGCAGCAGTGGCCTAGAGTGATTTACCAATCTGGTTATTTAGCAGCTAGTTCTTCCTTGATGGTTTGCAGTTGCTGACAATAAATATCTGCCGTAATCGTTTGGCCAGATTTTAGAAAAATGCAGTGAACACACCGGCGCTAGTCCACCAAACACTCACAAGTAACTTTTTCTGAGTAAATTTTCGTTTAGTGCAGGATTTGGCTGGGTCTCCAGGGTTCAGCCATTGCGACGAGCGCTTTTGACTATCGTAAAGTATCCACTTTTCATCACAAGTTATGATTCGATTTTTAAATCGAATCATAACTTGTGATTCTTGTGATTCCCTTCATTATTGTGTCGGTTGAGCAAAGTAACACAGCAGTCGACGCGTGTTTGCAAGTTCGATTCACTCAATTCATGAGGTCCCCATCGTTCAAGTTTTATCACTTACCCCGAAGCCTGCAGCTATCTCTGAAGTGCTTTGTGATGGATCCGCTTCCACAATAGCCTTTAATTCTTCATTTTCCACTTTGGTCTCTGGCCGTCCACGGGGTTGGTTCTGAAGGTCGAAATTTCCAGAACGAAAACGTTGAAACCAAAAACGTACCTACCGTGCTTTCTTTTGTGACACCAGTGTCGTACACATCATTAATCCTTCGAGCTGTTTATGCAGCACTTGTGCCACGGTAGAACTCGTACTCGTATACCGATATTTCATGTTTTCCATTGTGCGGTAATAAGCGACGCCAAAGAAAAAAGAATAAGGAAAAAACAAATTAATTACTGTTTTTAAAACTCAAATGTGAATTAATAAATTTGAATTTGGAATTCTTAACGAAAGAGGAGATATTTCAGATCAAAGTGGTCAGTACGACAAATTTCATATGTAATGACCTAATATCATATATTAAACACTACAAATTATATCAAGAGATCTACTCCACTACTAATAGACAATACTATTCAGGTTTGACTACGTAGGCTTATAGGATTGACTCAGCCACATTAGAATAATATAATATTTTCCATATATAATATTACCTGTCCCAAAAGATGTCACTGATATGCTACTGTAATATCGACGCTCTGATTCAATATATTGTTGTAAGGAAATATGTTGCAGGTGAGTTACCTGAAAAGAAAACAATCAAAATTAATACAGATTTAAATAATTTCAATTATGTGCACTTAACTATCACAAGTAGTTAACAGTTTTTTATTTACGTGTATATTATAATAAAAACTTGTTTGACTGACAGACAACGCACAGTCGAAATTACTGGTTGAAAGCTGAAATTTGGCATACAGTATGTTTCTTGGAGACTGTATGGGAGCACTAAGAGGATTTTCCGAAATTCCTACGGGAACAGGAAAAAACGGGATATGCGCAGACGAAGTCGCGTGCAGCAGCTAGTCATATATATTTTCTTCGTACCTTGAAATACATCTATACTAATATTATAAAGCAGAAGAGTTTGTTTGTTTGGTTGAACGCGCTAACCTCAGGAACCACTGGTCCGATTTGAAAAATTATTTCAGAGTTAGATAACCCATTTATCGAGGAACGCTATAGGCTAAATATCATCACGCTATGACAAATAGGAGCGGAGCATTAATGGAAAATGTGACGCAGACGAAGTTGCGCGGGTCAGCTAGTTATGAGTACCTACATGATAACTTCTCGCCACCGCATAGTACACTAACGTCTAACCGTACGTCTTCCAATATTTTTATCTCGTCCAGGCCTACTCGTACATTGTATGGTCGGGACAAATGGGGCCAATTACAGGCGGCTGCACAGAACGGGGCCGTAATTGATACCAGTCATTTGCTGTAATGACCGGGAAGCCTTCGAGGTGTAAATGAAAGCCTGAACTAGACTGGGAATTATGGCGTTTAGTGACTGTATTTTTTGTAAAAGGTGATGGTTTTTTTAAATATAGAATTCCTTATCAAAAGTTCAGTCTAAATTTGTGGGCAGATATTTACTTTAAAAGAAACGTTGCCTCACACTTGGAAATTCTCCTTTTTTGTTGTCTGCCAGACCTGGAACAACTATCTGTATACAAATATTTCGTCGTATCCTACGAATAGGGGCGTAACTGCATAACAGCTACTTTTGAGGAGACGCTTTTTTATGTTTAATTCAAATAAATATGAACAAATAGGTACTGGTGGTTTCAAATAATGTGTATTGGTATCTTATGGATCCTCTAGGATTATTTTCAATAAATTAACTTCATATTTTATACGCATTTTGTCCCTTAAATCCTTATTCTCTGTTGTGTTAAGGCGACGTAGAGCTGGACTTGAGTATTAAGTGGCATTATGCCTTTTATCACCGGAAATGTTGAGGCCACAATTGCCTTTATATAATTTTTATATTATTCAGATGTGGGTATGTATTCTTATTACATAAGAATTTGTGTATGATAACTATTTATTCATTACTGGGAACATAAGTAAATGTAATAAATATAATAATAGAATTTTAACATTTCATGTAATAAATGACATGAGAAAATCAAAATTAACAATAGAAGCTTATAAAAAGAATTGCCACATAGAAGAAAATCACAGTCATTAAAATCAAATTAGACATAATCAAAATTAGTCCTTAAAATAAAATAACACAAAATACAAATACAAATTTAACAATACATCATTTCAATTTTAGAATCCTTTGAGCTATAAAATATTTAGATTTATTTGTAAAAAATTTCGTTTTATGATTTCTGATACTTTCATATAAACAAGATTCTTTTCCAACCAATTCCACCAACTTACGTCCTCGGCGTTTCATAACTATTACAAAATATTATAACGGTCTATTTATTAATTATGTAGGTAAATAAACTTTAGAAGTCAGTTTAGGTCATAATGTTATTTATTTTTTAGAAAACAAATTACGCAGCTATCAATCTCCGCATTCCACCGAATAATGGCCGAACGGCGCTAACACGCTCTCCCCGCGCCCGCGCACCTCCACTACTCGCGAAAAAAAAGGACGCGACGGCGTTTGTGGCTTTATTCTTCGTTAAAAACGTAGTGCTTGAAATTGTGGCTTTTTAAAAAACCGAATTATTTGATAACCTGTACCGTTTTTAACTTTTCTGTTGAACTGGTTATATGTGGTATGATGAGCAGAATTAAATTATGCAATAATCAAATAAAGCCCTTATGTTCGTTAGGGCTCTCTTCGTAGGATACGACGATTTGTTCTCTTAGGATCACTTTAGCCGTCGACGCTCCCAAGAAGGCCAGGCCGCGAGTTTATTTTTCTAGTTTGTCGCCTAATGCCACAGAAGTCACCCTTCGAATATTGTTCAGCAAGAGCGTCCATCCGAATCTGGTCCTGATTATTCTGACACCACTTTACCCTGGATTTAAACACTCTCCGGACTTAGGTCTGCCACACAGTAGGTACCCACTCGTTAAACCTCAGCCTGGCCACCTTGTGACCGTATTAATTAACCGAATTCTTTCCAAGCCAACCAAACCAAACCAAAACTTAACCAATACCAAACCAAACCGCCAATCCAAATTCTTCAGCACTCAATGTATTTCAATTAACTAAGATATTTATCAAATGAAATCACGCCATCAATCTCTTTGCAACCCTTCAGAAACCATTTCCAATCGTTCCGGGAATATCTTCGTTCTAACGAAACCCCATCAACCGGTTCAGTGGTTCCCAAGATTAACGCACACAGCTGTACTAACAAGCTGACGATTTCTCTGTTGTTTATACGGGTTCGAAGAAACTTATCGACTAAATATTACGGAAATGTACAAGGACAGACGAGACAACCGCTTGCTGGTAACGCACTGACGTTTACTAGTATACGTACTTGTCCGTGCGTAGGCACACGCACACATAGGTACTTAACAGATAGCCAAGAGAGTGTTGCTTTTTATAAACACTAATAGACATGGATTTTTGATTGATACGATTGAATAATGATAACCTCCTCCGTTTTGGGAAGTCGGTTAAAAAGAGATTTTTTGCAAAATCAGTAATTACTTAGAAATGTGGAATCTAGGGATTGTATACTAAATCTAGATAATTATATATATATATGTCGTGGATAACGATATTGTTTAAATAAAAGTTGCTCAATTGATTATTGTAGTAGTGGGTAGTGGTAAACGCCGTGACGTCAGTTGTCAGTTGTAATGGCGGCACGTGGACAGAGTCGTATTGGAGAGTGGGGACTTTGCCGAGCGCACTTTGGCTCGAGACACCAACTAAGACACTCGTCCAGAACGAAACTGTCGGTTTACCTATTTCAATGATATTAAACAGAATTCTTTAATAATGTTATAAATGCGAGTTCTTCTAACTCAACAGACAGATGTGTTGCTGTGGAGTTTGTTGGCCACTTCTTCTCCATAGCTAAAACACTAGGAAGTGGTAACGGGCGGGCGTTTTAGGGGACTGTCTATTTGTAAAGTACTAGCACTCAGCCACAGTAGATCCACAAATGACGACCAACAACTTATCGTGTTTTCCGAATTTGAATTCACGGAGGAATCTCGCTATGTTAATACATCCGTCCACGGACCAAATAAAGAGAGCTTAGTACTGTGTTGAGTGTTTTATTCTACTTACAATGATCCTGATACCACCGAACCCAAACGATGATGGCACTAGACATAACTATGTTACTAGAAATAGGAACCAATTAATTCAACCAGGTTTCAGACTTGCTAAAGTAGCAACATCTTTTATGGGATACTGTTTAAAGTGTTATAACAAAATACCGCCACATATATTAGAACTGAATGAGACAAAATTTAAAAATTGTATAAAACGCACACTATGCAAGCAAGCATATTATAAATTAGGGGAATACATTGATGATAAAAATGCTTGGCTCAATGCTGGTCCGCTCCACAGCGACTAAAGTGCCCAAACTTTGATGAACATGTGAAAACATTGTTGGACCTGCTGAAGATTGTAAGACTATCTTTGCACTGTTAGACTCATTCTCTTTTGCATTGTTTTAGTCATAAATTATTTCGCAACGAATGTAACCATCATTTTGTAAACAATGACAACTGGTTTAAAAGAGTGTCCATGGAGTTTCTTGCACGTTCTTCTCCACAGGATCTACTCTTTGGAACGTGCAACTGCCGCGCTGGAGATGGGGTCAGTGGGTGTGTTATGTTGCAGAGCAACCCGCTGCTCTTGTCGCTAGCGCGGCAGGATTAGCTTCATTTATTTGACTGACAGAACTTGACTATTCAAAAGTGCCTGTAACTGGTCTATTTGAAATAAAAGATTTTGTATTTGTATTTGCTATCGCTCAGCCGTCGCTGACGCCGACATATATATTATAGGGTTATTTACAAAACTCCAACAACCTCTCAGGACTATGTTACTAACATCATAATCAACAACTTTTGTTCTATGACTTTCATCAATTCATTATATTTTTTTTTTATACAAAACGGGGAAACTCTTGGCCCAAATCTCATCTGATGGAAAGTGATGATTATGCCGAAGATAGAAGCGAGTTTCACCCGGAATCCTCTTACACAGAGGAACTGGCTATATCTTTTTTTTTTCTATTTTTTTTATGTTTGTTACCTCACAACTCCGTCATTTACTAACCAATTTGGATTTTTGTCTATTTTCCCTGAAAGGATATACTTGTCGATTGGTCCCATTTAAGTTTGAACAAAATCGGTTAGGAAGTTTAAGCAAAAAAAAAAAACTTTTTACATAAAATACAACCGACTCTCAATAATAAAAAATCACTACAAAGTAAAAAGTAGCTTTTATTTGGAAGTCGGTGTCAATATACGAAGAAACTAACAAAAACACCATTCCATTGGCGACTTCCGAAATTGAAGTAATTTTTTACTTTACAGTGTATTTTTTTTTGTAAATAGTTCATCAGGTTTTCATAAAAAAAAAAAAAAAAAATTGAATTGAACGCTCTAAATGTTACAAAGTCTATGCGAAGCAAAAGAAAAAGAAAGAGCTTTCTTTTGCTTCGCATAGACTGAGAGGTTGCCGGTGTTTTACAAATAACCCTGTATACAGCCTAGATATAATTTGATTTCTTCGAAGGAGACACTGCGGCCCTGGAACGCAAAGGGCACTAGATGGAAAAGGGATGGGTTTTTAGTCAGTCAAAATCCGACACTCCCTTTCACACCGCCAAGAAAAGAAAAAGTCGTAGCTTTCTTACCTTGAAAACAAAAAACAAGATCTAGTATAGTGATTCGCATAAACTTTGCAAAGACCAGCATTCACCGCACAAGCTTCTTATCAACTTGAACGTGTTACCATCCGCTAAATAATGTTAAAAGCAAAACCAACATTTTCAAACTCCCTAAAAGTGCACTTGAATTCCAAAAAGGTTCACACAAGATTGATATTCGCAACTTATCATACAAGACTGTAATGTAGTTAAGTAAGAAACTGCGAAGCGCAAGCGTGGTTGATTTGCAATGCAAATGGCGGCACGTCGCCCGTTGCAACCCGTATGCATCGCTACAGTAAGTGATTTCAGGACATTTGCAAAGTTCATGTCAGGCTTAGCCTACTTACAGTGGCGTGGTTTTGACTTCCGTAGTCTATTACTGTGTATTTTTAACTTTGAGTGCCGGCTGTGTATTTTAAGTTATTATTTTTTAATGGAACTGGATTTTGGTAGCAAAGTTTATTGAGTACAGTATAGATAAGTTGGTTCTAAAAACGTTGCCAAATTATAATTCAACAAAGAATCTTATTTGGTTTTGATGATAAGAGTTCATTGCCAATACGTATTAAATATGTATTTCCCTCAGTCAAATTGACATACAAACTTACACAGCTTGTTATGTACTGATATTCATTGGAGGTTTCATTCCGTTGCCATGATGACTGAGTTGATTAGATTTGGACGAAATTTGCTTCAAAAGTTGTCAGTCTCACGAATCCCATCAATGGCTTACAAAAATTTTCGAAAATAAAGTTACGAAATATTTCATACAGGTTCGAATCAATAATCTCCACAATCTATTCGAATACCAGTCAAATATCCACTCTAAAGTCTCTCCGTGTCGAAATCCATTGAAATCAAGTCACCAAGACCAGTCCACCAATTCCGAGAGACAATTACATTGGAAGTGCAGACGCAGCGCCCTTATAATTTGACCACACGGATCTATCGAACGCTCTAATACCGAGAGATCCCACCACAATAGCCCTCCAGTGAGAGCGACACGGAGTAGTAAATGAATGGAGACTGCAAAAATCTTCTTAAATTCTAAAACTTGAGTAATTGACTACGCTGTACGTGTACAGCAAAAAATTGTGTCAGTTCTAGTACAAAATGGTGTAAAATTTTGCACAAGTACTGTGCATTAACGTTATATCGTTTAAATCAATGCGACCCGAAAAAGTCTTGCAATAATTATGACGAAACCGACAGAGCCGAGGAGCAAAACATAAGCTTCTCACAAGTTTCACCTTAGTAATAAGAACCGTTTTCTCCGCCGTCGGTCTAGCTCTTCACTACACAAATCATGGCAAAAGTACGAACGTTTATACGTAAAAGTCATCGTGTGGCATCTTATGGAAACGTGATAACAGCCCTCCGGTGACAATACCAAAAAACCGTATTTTTTATTGTTAAAAATTGACCTCGTAAGACCTATTACGTAAAGCGATCGAGTACGTTTAAAAACTCACGCTTATGCTTGTGATTCGTACTTTCTAGTCACAAAATGGGTAAATGTCATTTCATCATCAAGATCAGTTCCCCGCATATGGTTGAGGAAATTAGTTGTAGACGTCTGGTAGGCAGCTGCTCCACGTAAAATATATATATTTAGCTGAACCTGGTTTGACAGGGAGCCAACCCCAATATAATTGGGAAAAATCTAGGCAGATCATGATATCGTTGAAGGAAATACCTACCGAGAGCACTCTATTTCACTCCCTACTCCATGACTCAAGTTAAATCCGCAGTGCCGTCCTACAGATAGTTTGCATTCAGAATAGAACAGACAATCGAATAATAAACAGATGTAAAGGATTAGTGTAAGCGTGTGTTGTGATGGAATGGGACACGCTATCGATATACTTACGTCTGAGTGAGTGAGTGAATGAGGTTAGTCGGCTGTTTTCGTTAATCTAATTTAAAATAAATAACTAATAACCGTATTAAAGTAAACAAGAAGAAACCCTTAATACATAAGGGTAACTACTTCCCAGTTTGTTTGTTTATTATAAAAAAAAAACCTTAAATTATTTAGGTACATCGTGCCAAAGACTATAAGTCAGTTTGTCAGTCTTCCTGTCAACGGCGGTGTTCTTCGAAGCCAATTGCTCTGTAAAGTTTTAGTGAGCGCAAAGTTTAGCAGTTATGACCTAGTTATAAATCAAAATTGAATAGTTGCTTTCATAATAATATTTCCTGGAAATACAACATTTAATTATAATTTATGCTCGTATATATTTTACGTTGCTCCAAATTAATAACTAGATTTCGCTCGCGACTTCGTGCGCAAATATCCCGGTTTTTCGCCTACCAGTAGAAATTTCGGAAATTCCTCCTTTTAGTGCACCACTACAGAGAATAAGGCAATTACAAGCTTAATTTCAGTTTTTTACGACCAGCAGTGGTATTCTGTAACAACATTTTCGTGTCTCGACAGCGGAATCCGAGGTGAGTTTCAAATTCGTATAAATATAAGACCTTATGACGTGTGAAATAAAGTTCACTTTGTAAGCTTAGTCACTCAGGTGAAGTCGATATCGAAATGGTTATTTACAGAATAGACTAGCAGTAGTTTTGGCTGTGCATTGATCGATTAGTCAGTCAGTTTCTGCTTTTATTTATGTATACCGCGTGTATCTGACATCGACGCACAAACGATTTCCATGGGTCCGGGGCATGATTCTGGACTCCCTAGACTTAGAATTTTTCGTCGGCTTTTTTCTCATTTTTTTATTTTTTTCAAAGGTTTTTTTACTTTAGACTGCTCATAATCGTTATTCTGACCTAACCCAATGAGATTTTTAATAAAAAAATAATTAATTGACTGCTTTCACTAAAAAGAACAATCTGAATAAAGCCACAGATAGATATCAGCTCAGCTGAGCTGATACTTTGTGGTACTCTTGAAAAAAATGAGAAAAGAACCGACGAAAAATTCCAACACTGGGGTGTCCAGAATCATGCCCTGGACCCATGGAAATCGTTTGTGCGTCGATGTCAGATACACGCGGTATAGACTTGTCTACACTAATATCATAAAGAGGAAAGATTTGTTTGTTTGTTTGAATTGAATAGGCTCCGAAACTACTGGAACGATTTGAAATTTTTTTTCAGTATTAGATAGCCCATTTATCGAGGAAAGTTATAGACTATATATCAACACGCTAAGACAAATAGGAGCGGGGCAATAACGGAAAATGTAACGAAGGCGAAGTTGCGCGGGTCAGCTAGTATTCAACTAATTTGGTTAAACTGGAAACCAACTACAACGAAGTTAGGAAAAGGCTATGTAGAGCATACTCTACTGAACTCTACTGGACATACGTTATTTCATTCAATTAAGTGAATTCAGTTCTCTTATGCAAAAGTTAGATAACTTAGAAATAAACTGACATGAAGAAGTCCATGCATGGTTCAGAACAAAAATTCATTAAAAATAATCTCCTCTATCAATTTACGGTCTCGGATGGAGATAAAATAGTTCTCAAGTGAGTTTTCGTAATTTGGGAATGAGTATCTCTATGGTGGTCTGGAGATAGTTTTCTCTAATTATTTCTTTGTTGGCAACGCATATCTAAACAATACGAAATCATTATCAGGAACAGGCGCACTGCGCTCTCGCTCTCATATTCTGATGGGACCCGATAGGAGAGAACTCATGCGAGGCACGTAAGTGACACATCACCAACATCCAAACTGTGGTGTTGTGTCATATACGTGCTATGGGAAATGTATAATCCGTGGTGCTTGGTAACTGGGCTTAACCCAGTTGTATTTATGTCCCTTGGTGCCTATTGGCCTAGCTCTACTCCGTCTCCGGCTTGATAAGGTGGGAAGTGGAAATTATATTGGTTTGTCTCCTACTCCTCTACTGTAATTTTCTGATTAATTTCGTTGCGGGATCTAAGAGAGTTTAATCGTTTCTCCAGGACTCCTCGGGCGTTTTCTTTTGGTCACCACGGTCGATTCTGGCTTTCAGGAGTTTCAATAGTTGGGAATGTGTGGCAGATTGTCCCAAAAAAAAAACTAACTCTGGGCCGCTTCTGAGAAATTACTAATAGAACCATTTTTTCCTGACCTGAAATAGAATCCACAAACGCCCGGCCGTCGTGATCAACGGGGTAGTTAAAGCAAGAAGCAGCCAACATTTACACTAACGCTAGCTTTTGTCCGCGACTTCGTACGTGCAAGATCCCGTTTTTTCGCGTCCCCGTAGGAGTTTCAGGAAATCCTCTCATGTTACTTTCCTACACTCCCCAAGGAACCTCCATGCCAAATATAAAATAATCTCAGGAAATACCGAAGTAAAAATAATTTTAGTGTTGAATAGCTCTTTATTCGAAAAAGGCTATAGACTGTATAACATCATGCTACGCCCGGTAGCACGACGGACGGCACAGTTGGCGCAGTGGTTGAGCGATCGACTGCTGCGCCGCGTGTCGAGGGTTCGATTCCCGCACGGAAAAAATATTTGTATGGCCTATAGATAGTTGTTCCGGGTCTGGCTGTTTGTGTATGTGATTTTGTATGTTTGTAAACGCACCCACGATACAGGAGAAATTCTTAGTGTGGGGCAACGATTTTTATATAAAAAAAAAAATAGCAGCGGAGCATTCACGAGAAAAGCTATGCAGACGAAGATGGTCAGCTAGTTACTATCACTACATATTATAAAACAAAGTCCGCCGCGTCTGTATGTTTGTGATAAACTCAAAAATCACTGCACCGATTTTCATGCTGTTTTCATCAACGGATAGAGTAGTTCTCGAGTAAGGTTTTAATATATAATTTGTTAAGCGGACGAAGTCACGGGCATCAGCAAGTATTATTATAAATACAGAAATAACATTCCCTAACTACAGTTTACTCTGACATTAAGCTTGAACCAAGACCTTGAATGAAAGTCTTTCAGCCGTGACTGTCAGACTTTTCATTCCATCAGTCAAGGCCAAACGCTTGCATTTACCAGGGTAGCGTGATATGAATTGATTGCACCCCCATTAACCTGTTCAAACTAAACTGGGCAGTTGAAGGGTTTTAAAATAGCTTTAATATGAGGTCACGCCTATTTATTTATGTAGTGTGCTAAATTTAATGGCGCTTATAGTGAACATGGAGGCAGAAAAACCGGCCCAGTAAGAGTCGGACTCGGAAACGAAGGGTGCCGTACCATAAAACATATCTTAATTTGTTGTTATAGTGGCTATTGAAATATATAATCTGTGAAAATTTCAACTGTCTACCTATTACGGTTCTTGAGCTACAGCTCTATGACAGACGGATGGATGGAAAGCAGAGGCTTTTTAATAGGGTTCTATTGGTTACCCTTTGGTTACGGAACTCTAAAAAGGAGTAGGATTTTTGTAAGTGGCGTTTTATGATGTGTCTTTTCGCCTGCGCCATGGGACAAAGACGTCAATCTAAACTAATATTATAAAGTTTGTTTGGTCGAACGCATCTCAGAAACTACTGATTGGAATTGATAAACATCTTTTAGTGTTGGATAGTCCATTTTTCGAGGAAGGCTATAGACTATTTAACATCACATTGTGACCAATATAAGCGGCGCATTAATAATTTTATTTCATGAAATGTGGGCCACTTCAAGAAATGGCTAAACCAAACCTCGCCACTTAATTCTCTCGTTCACGCACGCACCCGTCATCCCATTCAAACCTAACCTAACCTATCCGTGTCAGGATACTCTAAATTCCTCCAAACTTCGACCACATCATGAAATAGTCAATTCTACGTTATGCCCACGAAATAAATATACCCAATAAGATATTTATGTCGTAACCGTGTTTATGTTTAAACCTAAGTCAATCTGCCTAGGTTTTTACAAACTTCAGGGTCCACTTCCAGTCAGTACAGCTGAGTACCAGTTTTAAATGGATCCGCTGCCTATCTAACCCCTACGATACTCGGTACGGTAAAAGCTAAAGTACAAAGCTAAGTGGCGGTTCAAACAAAGCTTTTCGAATCTTTCGATGCCCGGTTTCTGTGGTACTTTATCAGAAGTCTATCCGTCTTTTAACCAGCAACCAACCAATGACATTATGACCATGGCGTAATAGCATTATTGGACACATAAACCACCTATAAAATACGTTAGTAACCGAGCGTGAATAAGATGGATCGCAGTTTATTTTGTTATCAAAGTAGGTGCTCAGCAGTTCCGCGAATCATTGTCTTGAAATTAAATCCTGTCCATTTGGGATGTATTCAATTATTTGTTATTCGTTGGATCAAAGGTGAAGAGGAAGACAATGTTTTTGATCAATTAAAGTGGTTAGTAGATGGTATTAGGAAGCTGCTTACGTATTTGTGCTTCTAAGAAAGATCGAGGACTTTAGATAATCAAAGTGTTTTTTTTAGGGTTAGTAATCCAAATGCTAAACTAATATCATGAAGCTGAATAATTTGTTTATTTGGTTGGTTGAACGCGTTAATCTCGGGAACTGCTGGTGCATATTGAAAATGTATGTTTTTAATTTTAGAAATTTAATAAATGTTTGTGGGTCAATGTCTGTTATTGCACATTTATTCGGAACCTACCATATATAATTTGCTGATGCATATGATGTCACTTTATCTTGGATCTATTAACTTTAATCTTGGCAAATGTAGAATTTCTATTCAATGGTTCATCATTGATGATGCATAGTTCCTATCAGCGTAACATTAATCATGGCGACGCAATGACTTCAATCCTTTGATATTTTAATATTAGCACATTATCTCATCCGGGATATACGTATGACTACGGAATTTATTCTTCGGATGTTACATATTTAAATGGAACGTGTTTTTATTAATTTTAATATTGAAAACGCTTGGTATATTTTAGAAAATTTTTTGTAGAGTTCAATGAAGACTCCAAAATATATTTATATCCATGGGCAGGCAGAATTATTTTCATGACTGAACAGCTGATCATTTTCACATTAGCTAAATCTATTAAAACACCAAATAACTTTACTATATAAAAACATTAAATAGCGAAGGCAGGTGGTTGGCATGTACTTATTGTTCGTTGACACGGCTGTCGATCCAAACCAATGTATTATTCAATTGTGAAGCGACGATGTTTTAAATACATTGATGAATGACGCGTCATGCGGTATGCCAGTGACATATTGTTTTTTATAGCGTTTTGGATTGCAGTAAGTACTGTCAGAGGGAAAGCCAGGGGCTACGAGGAATTAAAGAGGAACGGAGTTTTAAAATAATTATATTGGCAAGAACTGCCTGAAATCACATCGATACAAGGAATGTCATAAAAACAATTAAAATTCTTTATCCTTCAAATTTAAAACCTATGCTATACTTTTTATCTGACCGCTCCAAAGCTTTACAAATGGCCAATGCCAATTCTCATAAAGCTTTGAACATACGAGTAGTATCTTAAGCCCAGGTCACAACCGTCACGGTACTACATGAGTACACGACAAAATGTACTCAATTTGCGTAGCCTTTTCCCAGATATGGTCGTCAGTCAGTCTAACTGGATGCAGCTGAGTCCTGTTTCCTGTTTGATTTGTCCCCAGTTACTGGCTTTTGGAGCCATGAGGCAGTAATGGCCAACCCGTATCGATTGTTAAATATCTACAAATGACAGTCTCACTGTAAACTGTACCTATATATTATACGTTTATAATTAGTTAGCTTAACTTAGAAGTAACATAGTCAAGACTTCAAAAGCTGTAAGAGCGGCAACATTATAAAAAGTCTATTAGTAAATCTATACTAATATTATAAAGAGGTAACATTTGTTTGTAAGTTTGTATGTAGGGGGTAATCTCAGGAACTACTGGTCCGATTTGAAAAAATCTTTCAGTATTAGATAGACCATGTATCGAGGAAGGATATAGGCTACATATCATCACGCTAATACTGAAAGGAGCTGAGCATTAATGGAAAATGTGACGACGACGAAGTTGCGTGGGTCAGCTAGTAATTTATATACTTAGTCAATACATTTTTTAATTTTTTTATTTGAGATGGGTTTGCTCTTGACTCTAGTCTTGGTCAGAGATGACAGAGACAAAGTCTACGATGGAGCGAGCTCACCCAGAAGGAGCCTGTTTACTCTAACTTTGAAGAGATTAGGGTTGTAAGCGTTCGGAAACACAGCCGCAGGCAGAGAGTTCCACTCTTTTGCTGTGCGTATTATAAAAGACGTTTGGAAACGCTTAGTGCTTATATTTCGCTGTAAATACCTATGGTGAACCAATAACCTGGTGGAAGCCGCGGGTATCGACTGGATGCAAGATACACAGGACCGGTCGATATGACGATGCCTGAGGGAAGCCTGAAATAATGATGACTGCCTAGGTTGAGTCGAACGTTCGTATTAACGTAAGTATAGCCACGGGCGCGGGCTTTTTTAACCCACCCTCATAGCCAATGCAAATGACAAAATCACTCACAATTATCTGTCTTTGACCTGAGCAAGAAATACAATAGTCTAAGGTAAGAAATACTACATGAAAACAATACAATACAATCTTTTTCAAGTGTGCGAGGAATAGGTAAAAATGCTCAAAGCAGTCTGGAACACAATTTTTAACCGACTCCCAAAATAGGAGGAGGTTCTCAATTCGGCGGGTTTTCTTTTATGTTTGTATACCGATTACTCCGAGGTTTCTGATCCGATTCTTTGATTCTTTTTTAATTCGATGCAGCATACTTACTTGACGTTTGGTCCAGTAAAAATTTGATTCGGTTTGGCCCAGTAGTTTTTATTTTATGAGCATTTTTGCTTATTGAAATTTCTGCGTTGACGATGACGTCATCCAAGTTTCACACCTTAAAAGAAAAAAAATAAAAACTTTTTACAAAAAAATATAACCAACTTCCAAAAAAAAACTACAAAGTATGAAATAAATTTAGTTTCGAAAGTCGGTTAAAAAAACAAAGGAACAAAACCAAAAACACCGACTTCCAAAATTAATTAGTTCATACCGGTTTTGTTTTAATGAAATCAAAATTGCAGTATTGGATTTAAAAAAAAAAACAATATCTTAGTCTGAAATCGAACCCTTTTGATTGTGAAAAAAAGCAATCTATTTTTTAACACTGTTCACTAGAGTCGCTTATAAGGACCTAAGTCTGGGAAGTAATGACTTAAAGTAGGTACAGCAAACCTACAGAAAATGTTGAATTTAATAAACTTCATGTTTTAAAGAAGTTGATATTTTAAACTAAATTATAAAACAGATTTAAAAAAAAAATAATTATTCAGTATTAAGTTTGTTAAGTAATATTAGTTTCATAAAACTGGCAAGTGCGAGTCGGACTCGCGCACCGAGGGTTCCGTACAAACCTGCAGGTATATATTATAAGCAAAAGTTGCTATTTACGATTTATGACGTATTAAAAAAAAAACTTTTTACTAGATCTTGTTCAAACCAATTTTCGCTGGTAGTTTACATGGTAATTTTTTCATTCACTTATTTTAGAAGTTACAGGCCTGCCGGAGTCGCGGGATTATTCGCAAGAGACACCATGGCTCCGGTACACAAAGGACAATGAAGGAACATGGATGGGTTTTAGTTGAGCGGGAGGAGTCATTGGATGATTTCCCATACCTAAAACAAAAAAAAGTGGGGAGACACATTTTACCACTCAGTTTAGAAAAAAATTATATTAGAAACCTCAATTTCATTTTTAAAGACCTATCCATAGATACCTCACACGTATGGGTTTGATGAAAAAAATAATTGAGTTTCATTTGTAAGTATGGGGACCCCCAAAATTTATTGTTTTTTTTCTATTTATGTGTGAAAATCTTTACGTGGTTCACGGAATACATCTGCTTACCAAATTTCAACAGCATAGTTCTTATAATTTCGGAGAAAAGTCGCTGTGACTTACAGACGGACAGACAAACAGACAGACATGACGAATCTATAAGGGTTCTGTTTTTGCCATTTGGCTACGGAACCCTAAAAATTAGCCCTATACTTCTAAGCGTATTTTTTATTACCTACTAGCTGTCCCCTGCGGCTTCGCTCCCGCGGTCTTTTTTTCTTTCATAAAAACCTTCTCCTGAGAATAACAAACACAACAAAAAAAAAGAAAAAAAAAGAAAAGTGAAATCGGCCCAGCCGCTCGCGCGTGATACCGGGACCAAGAGAAATAGGGATTAATTATTTCAATTATATAAGATTTACATACTGGAAGTGTGACGTAGCTACAACTAATGTCAGAACGTAGAGCGTAGGTGGCGATACCCCTTCTAGTAAAATTGTGGGCAAAGATGCATTGTATTTCATAATATATGAAATTATGAATGAACGGCCTGATTTTAAATAATCGATGGAAATGTATGTGATTGGGTCAATGGTTAACTGAGGACATCGGTTAACTGTTATGGTGATTGGTTAAATCTTGACTCCGCATTATTTTAACGCCTCTTTGCAAGGCAAAGGCATTTTCTAAGGGCTGGTACTAGGTTGTACGGCCTTCGCGGCGGGAAAGGTTTATTAAACTAGGTTTCTTACCATCGTTTTTTTTTTTTTTTGTAAAAAAATACACTAGGAATGTCTCCTGTATCGTGGCTGCGTTTACAAACATACAAAGTCACATGCACATATAGCCAGACCCAGAACAATTGTCTGTAGGCCATACAAATATTTGTTCCGTGCGGGAATTGAACCCGCGGCACGCAGCGCAGCAGCCAATAATAGCTCAACCTCTGCGCCAACCGTGTCATCAAAATTGTGACCACCATACTGACAATTATTTTCATTTATTGTATTAGTTTTTGAGAAATCAGGGTCATAATTCAACGTCCCTGGCCTGAGGATGGTTTCTAGGAAGGAAGGGAAGATTCTTAGAACGGGGCACGGGTACAACTCCTACCTTAAATAACAGTGCAATACCCGAAACTCGTCTCATACTTTACACATCAATTACCTACATCAAAGGTACAGTGTCGAATTGTTCAAATTCCTAAAATTACACCCTGTATACTTTTACAGCGTAAAACAAGTCATGTTATTTCGTAATGGGTGGAAAGTTTTAGTCAAGGATGATCATAAATTTTCCAGCAACGGGATTAGCAATTTCTATCTAAAAATAGATCCAACAAGTGCTAGCCTGCGCACTGAACTTTTCATAGTTTCAAATGACAATTACTACTGCCCACATTGTCACTTCACAACCCTCTATAAAAGGTCAGTTTTCCAGAACTCGTGAGGTAAAGTAAAAATATATAAAGTAGTTATAGTTGGGTTCCTCTACTTTTTTAAGGATGGGTAATTTTCAAATGTCTCCTCCTGCGCGGAGCAGATGGGAAAATCCATCCGTGTTCTTCCTATTGCCCTTTGCGTTCCATGGCCATAGTGACTATTTCGAACGAATTTTAAATTAAACTCTAATCCTAAACCCCGCGTGCGAACAGGTAGCTGTCGTGCTACCTATAGGTCCCGATAGTGTTTGCACTGTGTTTTAGAGCTGTGGCGTTGGTGCGTGACTCCTTTATTCAACGTGTGACAGAATAAACTCAATACCCGAAAAGGGGTCCTTGAACTCAGCATTATTAAAAACCATTAATATGGAACCAGCAGCGAATTTGCAAAAAAATATCGTTTGCCCTACATTTACATTTACGTATGCGTTTATTATATTGGATAGTTCATCATAGGAGCAAACTGTTAAACTTCTAGATGCGGTTGGCCATGGGTTGTCTATACATCCTGTCTAGCTCCATCCCTTTCTCGCTCCGTAATTATTGACGTTTTCAAATTCGGACCCAGGTGTCGTGCTAAAGACATAAAAATGTAAACCCAATAATAACAATCGTAGATAACGGTGGCAAGTACCGCTTGAGCGCTGTATCACGTCGGAAAATAATAAAGAACGCTTCTTTTTTGGTGACAATTTTGAAAATTTACGATCGATCGTCCCAATCGGTGCTTTAAAATTATGTGTGCTACTGTCGCATTTTATTCGTTTTGTAAAAATAAATAATAGGTAGGTACATTATAATTTTATTTTGTATTGAAAATTTGGGGACTGAATTAGCTCAAAATTGGAGTTCATCCTGAATATTAACCGGTAGTAATAGATGTTAAAATGACATGAAATTACACAAACCTATCAAAAGCCTTCTCACCGTAAAATTGAGATTAAAGAAAATTAAAGGTCTTTTTTTCAGACGAAACTATTTTTCGTGTCACGAACTCATGATATTCGTGCTTAGCAGTTTCTTAGGTTTAAGTGGTAGCCAACAGTTAGTTGAGGGTCTTCTTCTGTTGCGGTGGCTGGGGCATGAGGTTTACCTCTCTCTCACGCGTTCGGCCATCTCTTTCACAGGCGTTACTGCTTCGCAGGTAGAGGTGACTGCTTCCCATGCCTGTTTGCTCCGGACCATTGATTGAACTATTGCCGGACGGTGGTTTGTATATTCCTCGTCTAAAAAACTCATTTTGTATTCGTTACCTAATAATTTTATTCTGGTTAAACACACACCGGCTCAACGCTACGCAGTACGCACCCGTCCTTTCTGAAGGCCAACCAATAAAGTAACTAATTAATTCAAGAATTCAATAAATACCTAATTTCAGTATCAAGTGCCTCTTCATACACGAAAAGAGAATTTGACGCCTTACTCGATGAAGCTACGATATTACACACTTCGTTACTACAAGTAGTAGTTAAGGACCGACTTCGCATGTAAGTTGAAGAGTTCAGACCAACTCTTTTGAAGTTATAAGTGCAAAATCCTCCTTTATGTTAGTACTCGTAGTTGGTAACGATCCTGATACGCGTTGGGTTACGGAGTATAACCTTTTGGTAACAAGCAGACTGAGAGATAAGTGTCCCAAACTTTTGTGGAAAAGTATCGGGTGTGAATTGTTTTTAAGTGGATGCTTTGTTCTGAATGATGATATGTAACACTTGTGCGATAAAAAACATTACTAGAGGCTAGTTTTTGAAGCTAGTACAGTATGCTTGATACTATAGTTTACAGTCCTGGGTGGCAGGCTGTCCTGATTTTTAAGCCAGTTCTATTGGATTCCTTACCGCAAGAATACTTTAGTCCGCAAGAGAACCAAGGTTACCGACATAGCCCTCAAGATCGCCAAACTGAAGTGGCAGTGGGCTGGGCACATTGGCTGATGGTCGATGGGGTCGAAAATTTCTGGTGTGGCAACCGCGTACCGGAAGACGTAGCGTTAGAAGGCCTCCCACAAGGTAGACTGATGACCTGGAGGGGGCCGCGGGTAGCTGATAGATGCGAGACCCACAGTACCAGTTGTTGTGGTGAGTCTTGGGATAGGCCTATGTCCAGCAGTCAGCAGTGGACGTCTTTTGGGTGATATGATGATGGTGATGATGAACACTTGTATGATTACACGAGGCTAGTTTTTGAAGCAAGAACAGTACGCCTGATACTGTAGGTACTTTACAGTCCTGAGTTGCAGGCTGTCTGTCTTGAAATAATTTTAAACCAGTTCCATTACATTGACTGTAGTAAAGACAATTCCGTGAAGTAAAATGACTGTTGCCTAGTCAGTCTAGTGTCTATCTAGCGTCTGGCCACATGAAACTAGTACACAAGTCTTGATAGTAAAATCAGTGGAAGGTGCTACAAGTTCGAAAATATAATCCCATTCTATTAAATTATCGTAACTTAAGAACGCTAATCTAGATATGAAACTAGTTCTGTAAACACGAAGAAGGATTAACTAGCTTACTAGTATTTTATCAATAGTTTACTGCCGTGGCTTGAGAAATTATCATTGCTGGTATTCTAGTAGAACTAGCATGACTCATACCAACAAGTATTTAATTAGATCTATTATGATAGTCTAAGCTATTAAACAACGAATACTGAAATATTTCAGTCCAAAGCATAGAGAGACCGTCACATTTCAAAATAATTAAACAATTGACGAAACTAATTTCAATGACACTTCTATTCCGTGAAAATTAAGATTGAGATCTCAACAAAGATGGCCGACGCGCGGGAAACACTAGGGCAAAGATAATCTATTTAATCTATAAGTCTAAACTACAATCGTGTCTGCGTAAATCGTTGCCTCTTATTTTAATTGACACGTTGTGGGCAGTATATTTGTTTTATTTGAGCAAAGAAATTATTTGGAATAGTAACTTTCCCTAGAAATTTCTTCAGAACCCGATGTTATCAATTAGGTATGTAGAACATTTTTTTTTTTATAATTTTGAAATCATGATAGTTCGGGACGGCTATGCATAAAAACGGAAACAAAGATTTAATTCTTTTAATTACGTTTCTTTTAAATTTCAATAAAGATGTGGTTGTGGATTAACTGGAAGCCGACCCTAATACAGTTGGAAAAGGCAAGGCAGATCTAATGTCAATGAAAAAGCGGATCATAGGTTTTCGACTAGTATTGTCAACTAGAGTAAAAAAGTATAAATTACGTTATAAACGATTTTGTTTTATTAACTTGATGCGTTTTTGTTAGGTAAGTATACGAATTTCGCTCAATTTGTCACAAATTATTTTAATTGAAACGATACACACAATAACAATAAAACCATAGAGACAAACAAATAAAACAATTGATGATTAATTTCGTAGTGTCAATTGTTTTATACCGAACGTTATTCGCACAACCTTTGGTTCAGTCGGTCAGTCACCTATCACGGTATCCACGGTAACTTCGTACATCGTAAATGAAGTAGTAAATAAATCGTTAAAAATGTGTATGGTTGATTGAAAACAGTTGTTTATATTTTTCTGGCGTAGTAAAAGTGAATACGTGTTTTTAATTGAGATGTAAAATGTTGGACATGAACCAAAACGCAATGTTGCTCTATACCACACTTGGCAACTGAATTCATGAACAAAATATTCAAACTGTTATCAAGATTGATGTGTGAAGTGACGACAATGGAAAACTGAGAAATAACCAAAAAAAATACTCAATATAAGAAGAGGTTGAAAAGTGGCGCCAGTGACAAAAAAGTTGAAAAGGAATCAATTGCTTTCGTATGGCTAAGTGAAGATTCCTTTTCAGCGTGCGGCTTAAATACATGTTACTTAATGAGTTATGAACAAGATGCGATGGTGGTCTAATAGTTACGCTGCGTCACATCTATCTATTGGCGTGTTTACATTATGTCTGTCACCGAATACGGCGACGGTTTAACCGAAGTGATTCATCGAATTGGGCTGTTTACATGAAGTTGCTCACCGAATACGGAGACCGCATTCGTTTAAGTTGTCGGTTTACTGGATTCAGAAAAGGGACTGCGACAAACAGAACACCAGTTTAAATTAGTTTGGGGGCCGAGTCACCCGCGTCCGTAGGAGAATACCCTTCAGCGAATCCCTACACGTGGTCCCTGGGTGGTGCTAAACAGGTGACACAGGTGACACTCTGGGTAAAGGTATGATAGCCAGTTCCTCTGTGTAAGAAGATTCCGGGTGAAACTCACTTCCATCTTCGGCCTAATCATCACTGTCCATCAGGTGAGATTTGGGCCAAGAGTTTCCCCGTTTTGTATTAAAAAAAAAGTCGGTGAACGAAAATGGACTCTGGTAGAATACGGCTAACCGAAAACCCGTTTACACTAACCGATGACCGACTACGGGCTGCAATTGAATCGATCAAAACGACCTTTATGTAAATGAGCCATACCGACGCCAGGATTCCTTTTACCAATGAAAATCAGTGTCAGATCAGTCACTGACATTTTATGCAATTCCATTGGTTAATATTTCTCCGTTTCTCGGCTCCGCTGCTTCGTTCCGCGCAAATGGACAGTGACCCTCAATCCATTGACACCGTCGTCGTGCCAAAACGGGCTCCCTCATTTCTTGACTGACGTCAAAATCATCTACTGTACTTAATTTAATTAAATCGTAATAGCCCAAACAAATTCACTTAGACAAAGTGCACAAGTTTTAATGTACGGAGTTCACAACTCTTCACTCCGCGCGATAGTTTCCGATGACAACAATAAGCAGTTATCATGCATTTTTGAAATCTATTTAAGTTGGCTGAGATTACTTGTTCAACTTGGCGGGGGAAAAGATTGGGTTTAAACCTTCGTTGTGTTAAGGGGCCAATTCTTTCGCAAAAACGTTTGCATTTGCATTTTTGTCGCAACAAAACTTCGATTTTCCTACATTTTTGACATATTCGGATTGACATGCGAATGCGAACACGAGAAAAATCTCCTTTAAAGTTTTGTGAAACTCGCCCACTGATTTGAAATTTAGAATTTATACTGGGTGAAATTTTAAAGTGTGCGTGGACGTCCAAATTCGAAAGAATGAGGACAATAAAAAAGCACTGAAAAGAGTCCCGAGCTTGATTTGATGAAAACTAAAACTATTTCCTAGGAATTTTGAAAAATCGTTATATTCCTAGGGAGAAATCCAAATTTTTTATATAAAAACAACACACACTGACACACACTCACTGTTATTATTAAATTATTTTATATCCAAAAGAGTAACTAATAAGTATCAAATTTTGGGCAAAATAACATATGAAAAACTAAAGAATAGTGCTCACTTATATCAAAATACTTATTAATTTTCAAAAACAAAAGTTGATTAACTGATTTTCAAAGATAGGTATATGATGCAGTTAAGAGGGCGTATTCCGTCCACTAGCGCCGCCAATCGTTTTTTATTAATTGTGGTATATTTAAGACACGTAGATAAAAAACCGCTCTGTAGTGTTCTGAAGAAATGTATTTATTATTTTTTGAGAGTTATGGTTTTGTACTTTAGAACATAAATAGTTGCCAAAGTCGATATTTTTGCTAAAAGTGGCCACTTTTAGCAATAATAGCCGTTTTGGCTATTTAGCCATGAGTTATGTATTAAAAATTGCTGTCAAAAAATAATAGATACATTTCTTCAGTACACCACAGAGCGGTTTTTCATCTACGTGTCTTAAATTTACCACAATTAATAAAAAACGATTGGCGGCGCTAGTGGACGGAATACACACTCTTAAGTTTTATGATCATTGGGTCGAAGAATCTATAACTGCATCATTGAGTTTTTAACAAATACTAACAAAACTTAGTGAAAATTACTGAATTTTCACACCTAAATACAAATACTGTTACTCCGAAAAGCGACAACAGCCAGACATACCACCTGCCAAAAGTTAAAAATGCTTCTTACTGTATCGTGGAACCATTTTCATTATTCCAGCATCATCATCGAAGTTCGGGAGCAAAGATTCCTGCCTAAGAGGATGCCTCTGAGAAACGATTTTACATGGACCGGCTGCTTATCTGACTTCAGATCTATCTTATAACGAGAAATAAAATATGGCTATAGGGAGATGTGATAGACTTTTATTTATTTGAGATGGGTTTGCTCTTGACTCTAGTTTCCGTCATGACAGAGACAAAGTCTAAGATGGAGCGAAACTACCCAGAAGTAACCTTTAACTTTGAAAAGATTAGGGTTGTAAGCGTTCGGAAACACAGACGCAGGCAGAGAGTTCCACTCCTTTGCTGTGCGCATTATGAAAGAGGCTTGGAATCGCTTAATGCGAATTGGTGGATAGCAACAAGGTAGGGATGGTAAATTGCAGTGCGTCTAGATGTTTGATGGTAGAGGGGGGATGATGGTGGGGTGTGGTGAGTGTGAGAGTGTGAGTGTGAGTGATTGTTTGGGGGGTGGATGGTAAACGAAAATTATATTTTAAACGACATTGCTAATTTATACTGATATTTGCCGACTCTGCAAACGTTGTTTTGCCATATTATATAAACTTAAACAAATATAAAAAAACCATAAAAATCGGTCAAGTCGTTACGAAGGAGTTCATTTCACATCATTCTATCACTCGCTTAAAATTTAGATGCGTTTTAAATTAAAATCCTACATGTATTTATTTTTTAAAACCACATACCTTTAACAGGGGTCCTCAAACAATTTTATTGCACGTTGTCAGTATTAGATACGCATAAACGAATTGATTATGTGTCCATCACTGAAGTCCGTCGTCCTTATTAAATAAAATGCGATGTCAAGAGTATATTTTATTTTAAAGGAACAAAAAGTACCGACCCAATTTCCTTTGCCGGTAAATTTTCTGCATTTTTTTTACTAACCCATACATAGCCTTCTCAGTGTGTTGTTCTGCGTAATATATATAATACACTAGCTGACCCGCGCAACTTCATTTGCGTCACATTTCTTAGAATGCTCCGCTCCTAAATAATATTGCAACAATAAATTGAGATGTAGGCTACCCTATCTTTCAAGTTGGATCAAACTGCACACGGTGTGCAAAATTGATTAAAATCGTTTAAGTGGTTTAGGAGTCCATCGCGGACAAACAACGTGACACGTGATTTATATACAGGGAAATTGAAAAAATACCCGAAACCTCTTAGGCAGTGAAAGTACACATGATTATAAGCAACTTTTGTTTTGGTAAAACTCCGAAATCTCGAAAAAAATATCAGCTGTTTCATACAAAATGCAGTATTTAGCCAATGAAAATGTATGAAACAGCTGATATTTTTTTCGAGATTTCGGAGTTTTACCAAAACAAAAGTTGCTTATAATCATGTGTACTTTCACTGCCTAAGAGGTTTCGGTATATTAAGATTGATGGCTATATATGTGAGGTAAGCAGTTTTTGGATTGACAGGACTACCTTTGCATCTTTATAAGCTAAATGAATTTTATTTTTATGTTTCGTGGGTTACACAAGCCAAAAATATTCTTTCGTATTTCACTAATAAATAGAATTTCAAATGATCGGGCTGCAAATGATAGCCGACCATATAAAACACATGAGACTTATTGAGACGAAAATAATTGATGTTGGACAATAAAACTTTAAACTATTTTTCTTAATTAGCATTCTTTTTCCCCATATTTGGCATTGTCTTTCCCTACGTTTCCCATATTACGCAAGTAATAAATGTGAATTCTTAAGTGGCCATTTGTACGAGTTACTGTGCCCTCTGCCCAACTTGTCGGGTGCGATGTTTTCACATCACCCTATATGTGCAATCTTGTAGCTCTTGGAAAGATATAAAAACTCCTACCCAATTTTTAAATTATTACCAAATACGATCAGTAGGAATTTCCCACTGAGATCAACCTAGTTGAATCAACGCTCATCAATGGCCCAACAACTCAGTTCATTGAATGAATGGCATCGCATTTTGCAATGAATGCCTTTCAAGTCTCTCCAGAGGTCCATTTAGAAGCAAACATTACCTCCAGGTATTAATAAATCGAAGGTTCCTGAATATAAACTTGCCAGCAATTAGCTTAATGAAATCAGCGCCAGGTCGCTGTGAAAGAATGGGCCAATTACTTATACTATGAGCTTTTTATGATTTATACGACAATTTATTATAGTCTGTCTCTCATTTTATGGTGATTTGACACAATACTGAAACGCTTTTGCGCATAAAATAGGTACTTGTCAAATATAACACGTGTCAAAGTATTTTGTCTCATCCCAGGGGGTTTGATAAATTCTCAACTTCAAATTCATATTTATATTTAAGGAGCACCACTTATGCAAAATGTGAAAAGGGATAATGGTCTGTTGGTGCCTCATTTCAGTAATAATTATTCGGCTAGGTTCCTATCACGTCTCCCAAAGGTCTAGGACATAAATATATCTGAGGCGTTATAAATATGAATAATCAAGTAACCAACAACTTGTCGACGGTTCACGTGACCAGAGGGCTGGGCTTTTCTTCGGCCAAAGAATCAGCATTGCCATTCAACGTGGCAATGCTGCCAGTGTTCTGACACTTGTGTGATAAAAAACATTACTAGAGGCTAGTTTTTGAAGCAAGTACAGTATGCTTGATACTATAGTTTACAGTCCTGGGTGGCAGGATGTCCTGATTTTTAAGCCAGTTCTATTGGATTCCTTACCGCAAGAATACTTTAGTCCGCAAGAGAACCAAGGTTACCGACATAGCCCTCAAGATCGCCAAACTGAAGTGGCAGTGGGCTGGGCACATTGCTGATGGTCGATGGGGTCGAAAAAGACATGGTAAAAAGTGGCCTATGAATCAACACATGCGAAACCTTTACCATTATTCCTAGTTTTTTTTTAAAATTACATTTTAATGATTAGAATAGAACGGACACTTTTTAATTACGAAAACATTTTAAAAAGTAACTCACTTGGGTTTTATAACGCGGCGCCATTATTTTAAAATGAAACAAAGCAGTCTCAGCGCTGTAAGATTTTTAGTAACCTACAAAAAGAGTAAAGCGATTAAAGCGCTGGATGACACGAACACTATTGACACTGACAGTCGATGAAATGACAGTTGACACTTTGATGTAATGTATTTTGCACCTGATATCAGGGAATCGGCCGTCGACCTAAGTTACCACGCTTTCGTATGTTAGAAGAACATAGTAACACTACTCTACACCATTTTTTGGTGAGATAAAAAGTCTGGCAGCTCTGGGATCTTAGTCCATTTGGTATGTTTCTATTGTTTTGTATGTTTTATAACCTCAAAATCCGAAATCATTTTGGATATTTTACAATTCTGAAAAGTGTCCGTAATTGTAATTTAGTTTCAGTCGAACATATGCATTATTTAAAACACAGATAGTAAATTCACGTCTCTGTTGGTTCTTAGGCGAACGATACTGAACAATGTCCTTTCTGGTGTGGCAACCGCGTACCGGAAGACGTAGCGTTGGAAGGCCTCCCACAAGGTAGACTGATGACCTGGAGGGGGCCGCGGGTAGCTGATAGATGCGAGACGCACAGTACCAGTTGTTGTGGTGAATCTTGGGGTAGGCCCATGCCCAGCAGTCATAGAAATTATTACATCTATGCCAGCAGTGGACGTCTTTTGGCTGATATGATGATGGTGATGATGAACACTTGTATGATTACACGAGGCTAGTTTTTGAAGCAAGAACAGTACGCCTGATACTGTAGGTACTTTACAGTCCTGGGTTGCAGGCTGTCTGTCTTGAAATAATTTTAAACCAGTTCCATTACATTGACTGTAGTAAAGACAATTCCGTGAAGTAAAATGACTGTTGCCTAGTCAGTCTAGTGTCTATCTAGCGTCTGGCCACATGAAACTTGTACACAAGTCTTGATAGTAAAATCAGTGGAAGGTGCTACAAGTTCGAAAATATAATCCCATTCTATTAAATTATCGTAACTTAAGAACGCTAATCTAGATATGAAACTAGTTCTGTAAACACGAAGAAGGAGTAACTAGCTTACTAGTATTTTATCAATAGTTTACTGCCGTGGCTTGAGAAATTATCATTGCTGGTATTCTAGTAGAACTAGCATGACTCATACCAACAAGTATTTAATTAGATCTATTATGATAGTCTAAGCTATTAAACAACGAATACTGAAATATTTCAGTCCAAAGCAAAGAGAGACCGTCACATTTCAAAATAATTAAACAATTGACGAAACTAATTTCAATGACACTTCTATTCCGTGAAAATTAAGATTGAGATCTCAACAAAGATGGCCGACGCGCGGGAAACACTAGGGCAAAGATAATCTATAATCTATAAGTAACTACAATCGTGTCTGCGTAAATCGTTGCCTCTTATTTTAATTGACACGTTGTGGGCACTATATTTGTTTTATTTGAGCAAAGAAATTATTTGGAATAGGAACTTTCCCTAGAAATTTCTTCAGAACCCGATGTTATCAATTAGGTATGTAGAACATTTTTTTTTATAATTTTGAAATCATGATAGTTCGGGACGGCTATGCATAAAAACGGAAACAAAGATTTAATTCTTTTAATTACGTTTCTTTTAAATTTCAATAAAGATGTGGTTGTGGATTAACTGGAAGCCGACCCTAATACAGTTGGAAAAGGCAAGGCAGATCTAAAGTCAGTGAAAAAGCGGATCATAGGTTTTCGACTAGTATTGTCAACTAGAGTAAAAAAGTATTAATTACGTTATAAACGATTTTGTTTTATTAACTTGATGCGTTTTTGTTAGGTAAGTATACGAATTTCGCTCAATTTGTCACAAATTATTTTAATTGAAACGATACACACAATAACAATAAAACCATAGAGACAAACAAATAAAACAATTGATGATTAATTTCGTAGTGTCAATTGTTTTATACCGAACGTTATTCGCACAACCTTTGGTTCAGTCGGTCAGTCACCTATCACGGTATCCACGGTAACTTCGTACATCGTAAATGAAGTAGTAAATAAATCGTTAAAAATGTGTATGGTTGATTGAAAACAGTTGTTTATATTTTTCTGGCGTAGTAAAAGTGAATACGTGTTTTTAATTGAGATGTAAAATGTTGGACATGAACCAAAACGCAATGTTGCTCTATACCACACTTGGCAACTGAATTCATGAACAAAATATTCAAACTGTTATCAAGATTGATGTGTGAAGTGACGACAATGGAAAACTGAGAAATAACCAAAAAAAATACTCAATATAAGAAGAGGTTGAAAAGTGGCGCCAGTGACAAAAAAGTTGAAAAGGAATCAATTGCTTTCGTATGGCTAAGTGAAGATTCCTTTTCAGCGTGCGGCTTAAATACATGTTACTTAATGAGTTATGAACAAGATGCGATGGTGGTCTAATAGTTACGCTGCGTCACATCTATCTATTGGCGTGTTTACATTATGTCTGTCACCGAATACGGCGACGGTTTAACCGAAGTGATTCATCGAATTGGGCTGTTTACATGAAGTTGCTCACCGAATACGGAGACCGCATTCGTTTAAGTTGTCGGTTTACTGGATTCAGAAAAGGGACTGCGACAAACAGAACACCAGTTTAAATTAGTTTGGGGGCCGAGTCACCCGCGTCCGTAGGAGAATACCCTTCAGCGAATCCCTACACGTGGTCCCTGGGTGGTGCTAAACAGGTGACACAGGTGACACTCTGGGTAAAGGTATGATAGCCAGTTCCTCTGTGTAAGAAGATTCCGGGTGAAACTCGCTTCCATCTTCGGCCTAATCATCACTGTCCATCAGGTGAGATTTGGGCCAAGAGTTTCCCCGTTTTGTATTAAAAAAAAAGTCGGTGAACGAAAATGGACTCTGGTAGAATACGGCTAACCGAAAACCCGTTTACACTAACCGATGACCGACTACGGGCTGCAATTGAATCGATCAAAACGACCTTTATGTAAATGAGCCATACCGACGCCAGGATTCCTTTTACCAATGAAAATCAGTGTCAGATCAGTCACTGACATTTTATGCAATTCCATTGGTTAATATTTCTCCGTTTCTCGGCTCCGCTGCTTCGTTCCGCGCAAATGGACAGTGACCCTCAATCCATTGACACCGTCGTCGTGCCAAAACGGGCTCCCTCATTTCTTGACTGACGTCAAAATCATCTACTGTACTTAATTTAATTAAATCGTAATAGCCCAAACAAATTCACTTAGACAAAGTGCACAAGTTTTAATGTACGGAGTTCACAACTCTTCACTCCGCGCGATAGTTTCCGATGACAACAATAAGCAGTTATCATGCATTTTTGAAATCTATTTAAGTTGGCTGAGATTACTTGTTCAACTTGGCGGGGGAAAAGATTGGGTTTAAACCTTCGTTGTGTTAAGGGGCCAATTCTTTCGCAAAAACGTTTGCATTTGCATTTTTGTCGCAACAAAACTTCGATTTTCCTACATTTTTGACATATTCGGATTGACATGCGAATGCGAACACGAGAAAAATCTCCTTTAAAGTTTTGTGAAACTCGCCCACTGATTTGAAATTTAGAATTTATACTGGGTGAAATTTTAAAGTGTGCGTGGACGTCCAAATTCGAAAGAATGAGGACAATAAAAAAGCACTGAAAAGAGTCCCGAGCTTGATTTGATGAAAACTAAAACTATTTCCTAGGAATTTTGAAAAATCGTTATATTCCTAGGGAGAAATCCAAATTTTTTATATAAAAACAACACACACTGACACACACTCACTGTTATTATTAAATTATTTTATATCCAAAAGAGTAACTAATAAGTATCAAATTTTGGGCAAAATAACATATGAAAAACTAAAGAATAGTGCTCACTTATATCAAAATACTTATTAATTTTCAAAAAAAAAAGTTGATTAACTGATTTTCAAAGATAGGTATATGATGCAGTTAAGAGGGCGTATTCCGTCCACTAGCGCCGCCAATCGTTTTTTATTAATTGTGGTATATTTAAGACACGTAGATAAAAAACCGCTCTGTAGTGTTCTGAAGAAATGTATTTATTATTTTTTGAGAGTTATGGTTTTGTACTTTAGAACATAAATAGTTGCCAAAGTCGATATTTTTGCTAAAAGTGGCCACTTTTAGCAATAATAGCCGTTTTGGCTATTTAGCCATGAGTTATGTATTAAAAATTGCTGTCAAAAAATAATAGATACATTTCTTCAGTACACCACAGAGCGGTTTTTCATCTACGTGTCTTAAATTTACCACAATTAATAAAAAACGATTGGCGGCGCTAGTGGACGGAATACACACTCTTAAGTTTTATGATCATTGGGTCGAAGAATCTATAACTGCATCATTGAGTTTTTAACAAATACTAACAAAACTTAGTGAAAATTACTGAATTTTCACACCTAAATACAAATACTGTTACTCCGAAAAGCGACAACAGCCAGACATACCACCTGCCAAAAGTTAAAAATGCTTCTTACTGTATCGTGGAACCATTTTCATTATTCCAGCATCATCATCGAAGTTCGGGAGCAAAGATTCCTGCCTAAGAGGATGCCTCTGAGAAACGATTTTACATGGACCGGCTGCTTATCTGACTTCAGATCTATCTTATAACGAGAAATAAAATATGGCTATAGGGAGATGTGATAGACTTTTATTTATTTGAGATGGGTTTGCTCTTGACTCTAGTTTCCGTCATGACAGAGACAAAGTCTAAGATGGAGCGAAACTACCCAGAAGTAACCTTTAACTTTGAAAAGATTAGGGTTGTAAGCGTTCGGAAACACAGACGCAGGCAGAGAGTTCCACTCCTTTGCTGTGCGCATTATGAAAGAGGCTTGGAATCGCTTAATGCGAATTGGTGGATAGCAACAAGGTAGGGATGGTAAATTGCAGTGCGTCTAGATGTTTGATGGTAGAGGGGGGATGATGGTGGGGTGTGGTGAGTGTGAGAGTGTGAGTGTGAGTGATTGTTTGGGGGGTGGATGGTAAACGAAAATTATATTTTAAACGACATTGCTAATTTATACTGATATTTGCCGACTCTGCAAACGTTGTTTTGCCATATTATATAAACTTAAACAAATATAAAAAAACCATAAAAATCGGTCAAGTCGTTACGAAGGAGTTCATTTCACATCATTCTATCACTCGCTTAAAATTTAGATGCGTTTTAAATTAAAATCCTACATGTATTTATTTTTTAAAACCACATACCTTTAACAGGGGTCCTCAAACAATTTTATTGCACGTTGTCAGTATTAGATACGCATAAACGAATTGATTATGTGTCCATCACTGAAGTCCGTCGTCCTTATTAAATAAAATGCGATGTCAAGAGTATATTTTATTTTAAAGGAACAAAAAGTACCGACCCAATTTCCTTTGCCGGTAAATTTTCTGCATTTTTTTTACTAACCCATACATAGCCTTCTCAGTGTGTTGTTCTGCGTAATATATATAATACACTAGCTGACCCGCGCAACTTCATTTGCGTCACATTTCTTAGAATGCTCCGCTCCTAAATAATATTGCAACAATAAATTGAGATGTAGGCTACCCTATCTTTCAAGTTGGATCAAACTGCACACGGTGTGCAAAATTGATTAAAATCGTTTAAGTGGTTTAGGAGTCCATCGCGGACAAACAACGTGACACGTGATTTATATACAGGGAAATTGAAAAAATACCCGAAACCTCTTAGGCAGTGAAAGTACACATGATTATAAGCAACTTTTGTTTTGGTAAAACTCCGAAATCTCGAAAAAAATATCAGCTGTTTCATACAAAATGCAGTATTTAGCCAATGAAAATGTATGAAACAGCTGATATTTTTTTCGAGATTTCGGAGTTTTACCAAAACAAAAGTTGCTTATAATCATGTGTACTTTCACTGCCTAAGAGGTTTCGGTATATTAAGATTGATGGCTATATATGTGAGGTAAGCAGTTTTTGGATTGACAGGACTACCTTTGCATCTTTATAAGCTAAATGAATTTTATTTTTATGTTTCGTGGGTTACACAAGCCAAAAATATTCTTTCGTATTTCACTAATAAATAGAATTTCAAATGATCGGGCTGCAAATGATAGCCGACCATATAAAACACATGAGACTTATTGAGACGAAAATAATTGATGTTGGACAATAAAACTTTAAACTATTTTTCTTAATTAGCATTCTTTTTCCCCATATTTGGCATTGTCTTTCCCTACGTTTCCCATATTACGCAAGTAATAAATGTGAATTCTTAAGTGGCCATTTGTACGAGTTACTGTGCCCTCTGCCCAACTTGTCGGGTGCGATGTTTTCACATCACCCTATATGTGCAATCTTGTAGCTCTTGGAAAGATATAAAAACTCCTACCCAATTTTTAAATTATTACCAAATACGATCAGTAGGAATTTCCCACTGAGATCAACCTAGTTGAATCAACGCTCATCAATGGCCCAACAACTCAGTTCATTGAATGAATGGCATCGCATTTTGCAATGAATGCCTTTCAAGTCTCTCCAGAGGTCCATTTAGAAGCAAACATTACCTCCAGGTATTAATAAATCGAAGGTTCCTGAATATAAACTTGCCAGCAATTAGCTTAATGAAATCAGCGCCAGGTCGCTGTGAAAGAATGGGCCAATTACTTATACTATGAGCTTTTTATGATTTATACGACAATTTATTATAGTCTGTCTCTCATTTTATGGTGATTTGACACAATACTGAAACGCTTTTGCGCATAAAATAGGTACTTGTCAAATATAACACGTGTCAAAGTATTTTGTCTCATCCCAGGGGGTTTGATAAATTCTCAACTTCAAATTCATATTTATATTTAAGGAGCACCACTTATGCAAAATGTGAAAAGGGATTATGGTCTGTTGGTGCCTCATTTCAGTAATAATTATTCGGCTAGGTTCCTATCACGTCTCCCAAAGGTCTAGGACATAAATATATCTGAGGCGTTATAAATATGAATAATCAAGTAACCAACAACTTGTCGACGGTTCACGTGACCAGAGGGCTGGGCTTTTCTTCGGCCAAAGAATCAGCATTGCCATTCAACGTGGCAATGCTGCCAGTGTTCTGGGCACTTTTGCCGTTGACAGCGATGTGGATTATTTTTTTGATGCCCAATGATTTATTTTGTTTTTTTTTTATGCGTTTGTACATAATGTAGATACTGTAAACATTGTAGCTATTCTATTGACTTGTGATCGCGAATGCAAGTTGCTTTAAAGTAACCAATGACTTTCGATATTAACATTTTGCTATAGCTACTCGTACGAAATATTAAATTCATGAAATGTACCAACATATTACGTGTTTTTTAACCGACTTCCCAAAAAGGAGGAGGTTATCAATTCGGTTGATTTTTTTTTTTATGTTTGTTACCTCATAACTCCGACAGTTATGAATCGATTTGGATAATTCTTGTTTTATTTGAAAGGATATACTTGTCCCATTTAAATTTAATGAAAATCGGTTACGAATCGGTTAAATCGAAATAGCTGGAATTCGTCTACTTGGATAATAGTTTTATGTCATCAAAGTAATCGAAATTGCGTATTTTGCTTTTCTGCGATCTTGCAGTGGTGTTGTTAGGTGTGGGCTACCGCTAAAAAGTGAAAAATAAAAAACTAATTTACAAAAACTACAACCGACTTCCAAAAAAAAAACCCTACAAAGTAAAAAATAACTTTAATTTCGGAAGTCGGTGTCAAAATACGAAGAAACTAACAAAAACATCGACTTCCGAAATTATCTATCTATAATATCGGTTGTATTTTTTTGTAAAAAGTTTTTAAATAAATATATTTCTACGCTTTAGCCAAGTAGCATTGCAGTATTGTAAAATTAGGGAGATTTTATGGAGTACCCAGGTCTGCCAGCGAAACTGCAGGTATATAAAACTTTTCAACTTTATCACCTTGGTTGGCAGCAAAATGCGGAAAGTCATTCCTGCAATATGAGTAAATTCGCGCAGTAGAATAGGAAACGAGACATTATGAGCCTCCAAGCAGAGGGCCAAGTCTGCTATTTTGAGTGGTAACTGGTTACTTTCAGCAGTGTAAGCTTTTGTCATTTCACTTCGTGTAAAGGCATAGCAGGAGCACTTACAGCTATGATGACCATACAAACGTCGTGCCATTACTATTGCACGGGACGCAGCTTTAGGCCCCTGTAGGACAACGCCTTTTTCGCCACCGTGTTTGTTCCTTATTTGAAGATTAATATTTAATTAGAAGTTTTAATTAAACATTCTTCCCACTACTTTGACATTAACATGAAAGTAATTAGCTAAATTAAATCACGCATTTAATTCACAAAGCCTAGCCCGTGACATATAAACTAGGCTGTCTTTTCACACCTTTTTAATTATATAGTGACGTGAACTTATGTGTTGCCAGTAATTAATTTATGTTCCTAAGGTTCGTTTTTATAGAGCACGCAACTGCGAGAGTAACTAGAGGCGCTTATAGCTAATAATATTGGCCGCAAATTTGCGTTTAGCAGTTCAAGTTTTGACTGTCATATCCATTTTTTTAAGGTCGGGTAATCATTAAATGACTCCTTCCACTCTGGGCGGAACGGATGGGAGTGTCTGACACTTACTGACTAATACTAATTGAGTTCCTCCAAATGCCTTTAGCGGCCTCCTTTCGAAAAAATTCCGCGACCCTGGAGCCTTATTCCTAATTATTGATTCAAAGTAAAGTATTAAATTTTAGTCTTGAAACCAGTCATCATCTGCCTAGCCTTTTCCCAACTATATTGAGGTCGAAACTTGGTCAAACCGGATTCAGCTAAATACCAGTATTTTACGTGGAGTGGCTACCTACTAGATCTCCTCGTTTACTGGGTAACACGGTACTTCCTTAGCAAGACTAGTGTCTGGATCATCCGTAGCGACTGCTAAAGCTCTACAAATTACAGCCGGAACCAACTGTTTAACGTGCTTTCCGAGACTCGACAAGACGAGTTTCGGTATGTTAAAATGTTGGCCCATCCACAGACCGACCTCGGCAAGCGTTAACGAATCTTAAGGATCGACTAATGCGGCTATAATTGTTTGGCTATGAACTCCTCCTCGATTGGAAACCAAACCCAACATGGATGGGAAAAGGCTGCTCAAAGTCATAATATTGTCACATGGCGTTCATTTTATGAGCAAGTAAGTAAACTTTTTTTTTTTTTACTATTGATAGGCATACGTTTGACCGCTATCTCACCTGATGTTAAGCGATGATGCGGTCTAAGGTGGAGCACGCTTGCCTAGAAGTAACCTATTCATTCTTGACTTAAAGACTCCCAGGTTTTAGCTATCAGGTAACACAGACTCAGGCAGGGAATTCCACTCCTTAGCTGTACGCACAATGAATGTATTCCCAAAACGTTTTGTGCGTCTAGATGGGATATGTCCACCATGTACCGGTGGCACATCGCCGTAGGTCTTGTGGTCCGATGGTGGAACGGGCTTGGCGGAATTAAATTATGCAATTCCGTAGCACACTTCCCAAAATGCAACCGATAGAAAACCGAACAAAATGCAACCGATAAAAACTGAAACGTTTGATTTGAACGGAAACTTTTAACCGTGCCGTTTTTCGCAGTGGCCATCGAGGAATTTCGATGCTCTGTGTCTGTTGTTTATGAATGCTAAGTGTTGAATTATGAACCATCAACTATTTAATTATTTACACCGTTTCTTTTGGGGCGTTTGGTCTATTTAAAGCGTTGGAAACTCCTGTACTCTTTAGTAGATCGTTATCTACTTGAGTTGAATAGAGGTGTTTAGATTAGCAAGCCCTAACTTTTTGTTGTTTATTTTTTCAGTGTAAAACGGTATTTTACTTTACAATAACTGTCTGGTGAGGATATCAGCTGTAAATTAGATGATGAAAGGTTGTAAAATTAATTGTAAATACTTTGTATTCACGCCTAAATTGGATGATAACCATCGCTTGATTTGAGAGAGGCTAGGTACATGAAGCGATTCTCTATTTAAATTACTTAATTTTGATATGTCTAGGGAAGAGCGGGGTTTCCCAACGCAGGCATAGGAAAGCTCCAAAAACTTAAAACACTTATGTAAACTATCTCAATACTGGTATTCAGCTGAATCCGGTTTGACTGGAAGCCGAACCCAATATAGTTGGGAAAAAGGCAAGGCAGATGATGATGATGATGATATTTTTTTTGTATTCTGTATTGTATTGGTTCTAAACAAAAAGACCCCTCGATACGCATCCTCGCAAATATCTGATGGAAACGCAGCCTAAGGGACTACTCACACTTAATCAGCTCCATTCGTATTTCGATTAACGATTTTGGTCACACGTATACAGTTCTGCTTCTATCAGCCGCGTACAGCGTAGTAAGAATGAGAAGCGGCAGAACAGTGCTGAACTCAATGTATAGCACTCGCATTATAATAACACATTTGTCCTCATTTTATGATCCTTTGCCGCGAAAGCTGAATAGACGGGGAAAGCTGAACGGATGCGTATACGTCTATAGAAAATGGTGGATTTCTATGGGCATAAGCTGAATAGATCTAAATAAGAGTGAGTACCTAGTCTCTTACACGGAATCCTCGAAACTATCTGTAGACCTTACAAAATTTTATTTATTTGTTTATTGGCATACACACAAGTTATTATGCATTTATAATTTATAAAGTTAAGAATTGGGCCCCAAACTAGGCACAGCCTGTATCTTGGTGGCCCAGGAAGTGTGAATAGGCATTCAGATTAAATGTGAACAGCACAAATATTAGTTCTGTGCGGAAATAACTCTAGAACTCGTAGTACCGAAGCTAATCTCTAACAGGGTGTTTCCGAATAAAAAAAAGACCGTGTAAGCGACAAAGCGTTTTCATAGAAATTTAATTGAAATTACTATTCAATCAAGATTGATTGCAGATCAATTTCATATTAATTTCTATTAATACGCTTTGCCTATAGCCCCTCTCAACTAGGTGTCGGCTTTTAGTCCAACTGGATATAGCTGGGTACCAGTATTTTATCTATCTAACCTTCAACATCCAGTAACTGGGTACTCCTCGGTAAGACTGGTGTCAGATAACTTGGTTTCTGACTATCTGTAATGACTGTCAAATATCTAGAAATAAAAGCCAAGACGTGAAGATAACTTTACCAATAGTACAGTAATCAACAAAACCAGTGTAAGTTGCCCTTCTATTAGGGTTCCGTACCCAACGGGTAATCAACGGAACCCTGTTAATTTGCCTCCGCTGTACGTTCATCCTTCCGTTCACCTATCTATCAGTGGGCATAGATAGACAATTTATATTTTCACAGAGTATGTATTTCTATTGCCGCTTTAATGACAAATAATAAACAAGTCGTAAATTAGAGAAATCAAACTCACTCGACTGTAAAAAATTTATGAACGAGAACTGTTCTCTAATTGAATTTAAACATGGTCTAGGTATACATATTTTAATAACCACCATATAATTTCATTTTGATACCATACTCGATAGGTTTGTTTAAAAAAATATTAATGAGTTACAATTTAGCGCCAAAAGTCCACCATATTGCTTTAAAAACAAAAATTATTTAAGAATACAATTGTACAATTTAACATTATTATTATTATTAAAAAACAAAAACAAAAAACTTGGGCATTTGAATTGACCTTAACGGTACGTCAACCAACAAACAAACAAACGAACATACAAGATACGCGTGAATCATAACCCTTCCTTGGCATTCGGGTAAAAAAGGTTTTTCGGTTTATGGTTTTTTCGGTTTATGGTACGCATACGGAACCCCTCGTATGAAAGTCCGACTCGCATTTGAAACTCCCTGCTACTCATAGACAATATGACCCAACAAGTCACGGTGATACAAGACTTCAGTTGAATGAACGTAGTATAGCAATGAGCCATACACACACACATTATCGCATCTAAGTACAGGATAATTTTTGACACGGGTTACCATGTATGGAAAAACAAGCAATGAAAACGGACCACAGCCTAAAACAGTCACTAATAGTTTCATTACAATAAACCAGTGTGTCTAAATTTGTACTAATGTACTCATTTACCTACCGTTTTAATGAGATTCGTTCGCTTTCAGATTAATAAGAGTGATTGTAATTCAAATGTTGTGATACTTATCGTTTAATTATGCTGGGTTTTAATTTTAATATATTTTTATGTGCTCATGTATCACATTTGTTTTTTTTATCGCAAGTTATTAGTTCGGTCGTTTTTTTTTAAATACTACTTTTGTTTAAAATAATCTCTGGTTTCTATTTAACAACGACTTCTAAAATTTGTAAAAAAAAAAAAACATTTTTTTATGTGCGCTTGTTCGCGTGAAAGTGATCTTTTATTTGTAGTTGTAAAATTGCACCAGGAAAAGCGCCGTCCGATAAAAAATCATCACTTTTTTCCAAGCTGTTTGAGATTAGGTAAGTGATCGTTTACGTAAACGCGATCGAGTGCGTTTTAAAACTCGAAATGTAGCCAATAAATATATAAATTTATAAGGTTGTTACTTTTGCGCAGTTTAGTAGCCAATATAACTCCTATCCGTCCCATTATAGCGTAACACGGTCTTTTTTTATTCAGAAACAACTCTGAATAAAAATCAAACCACAAGATTTGATTTGGCGTCGATTCTTTCTTCACTATTCATAATAATCATCAATGCTAATATTTCAACGATACGATTATCAATGCATTAACTTAACAATGTTAGTCTGACGCCAGAACTTAGCCCAACTAAGGCCCGACTAGACCGAAGCGAACTTGCCACGCAGTAGGCCAAATTCAAGAGCAGGCGTGCGCGTGTTTCTTGTTATGTAACTGTATAGGTAAGCTTACATAGTATATGTTTTAATTTTATATTGTAAACCGTAAAATAGAAATACTGAAACAATCACATTTTTTTTTTCATTTGGAAAACTACAGCGATTTTTCAATTTATTTACTAACTTTTTTCAGCATTTTTAAGAGTGTGTATTCCGTCCGCCGGCAATCGTTTTTTATTAATTGTGGTAAATTTAAGACACGTAGATAAAAAACCGCTCTGTAGTGCACTGAAGAAATGTATCTATTATTTTTTGACAGCTATTTTTAATACATAACTCATGGCTAAATAGCCAAAACGGCAATTATTGCTAAAAGTGGCCACTTCTAGCAAAAATATCGACTTTGGCAACTATTTATGTTCTAAAGTACAAAACATAACTCTCAAAACATAATAAATACATTTCTTCAGTGCACTACAGAGCGGTTTTTTATCTACGTGTCTTAAATTTACCACAAATAATAAAAAACGATTGGCGGCGCTAGTGGACGGAATACACGCTCTTAAAGGAAAAAGCACAGTTTTTTTTTTTACAAAAACAAAAAAAAAAAACAAAAAACTGTGCTGTCCCAATGCTGGGTAAAGGTTTCCTTCATAGCCTTCCACTCTTCTTCGAACAATCTACATTTCCTGTTAGACCGTTAAACTAGCCAGCTACTTAAGCAACAATTACCTTTATATTTGTTACCAAAACACAAACAAACTATGCCTTCACGTATCTAGCGCCTATCGAATTATATACCAATCGCTTTAAAGCGATATCATCTTAAACCATCCCTTAGCGACTAACTTCACCGCGTACCCAACTTAACTAAACAATTGTTATTATTGTTATGATTAGATTAGCCGTTGATACACTGTATCCATGTTAGGTGAACATAACTGTCATGAACCTTGAAAGTTTAGGGTAGCGTTGTAGGTACGGTGGCATACACTGTGGCATTTCTATCGTTTTAATCAGAAGAATACTTATTGTGTTTGATGATGATGCATCTTATTTTTGAGACTTTCTCAGAAGACGGATTTGACAGACGTAAACAAAATTGCTTTACTTTAGTTTAAAAAAAAAACATGAAAATAAATCTCTATCACAGTGGTAAACCATTTTTCTATTCTTCTCTACTCAGCTGCCAAATCCTACTTCTTAGATTGTCACGATGTATATGACGACTTTCTGGCAGTTCCCTAGAAGAAAATAAAATGTCGTTTTTAGCTGAATATAACGAATGTATGATGATTTCGTCTTTCGGCTGATGTGAATGATGTGATGACGAAAGATGATTTCTATAGTTTTTAATTTAAGAAAATGCGATCAATGGTAATTATTATGATTAAATTAGTCGTTGATACACTGTATCCGTATTGGGTGAACATATCTGTCATAGGCTCAAAAGCATATGTTCTATATCTGATGGTGATGATGAATTATAGAAGACTTTTATGGTAGTTCCTTAGAAAAAAGTTGTTGTACAACAGTGTGCTATATGGCCTATGTACTCTGTGGTATTTTAACTGTAGTAGCATAGCTACCATTATATTTTCTACATTGGATTGAAATAGAAGAGGATTAGAGTAGAATACTTTTTGACCAATAAAAGAGAGAAGTCACTATTCGCCACTAAATATCGCCGTTATCGGAATCAAAATGGCAGTTTACCGCCAAAACAGTACAGTTACCATAACCAATACCGTTTGAAGTACTATACCCGCCATTATAAACCTCTTTATGTCCTTTCTAACCTTGTCACGTCTGTTCAATGGTAATCCTAATCCATTTTATTTGACATCTAAGACCGTCAAACGACGCCGATCACTATCAATGTGGTAAGGCTTCAGCAGCAACCGACGTAGAAAGCTGAGATTTGGCATGTAGCTTCTCTACACTCGGTAGGGGGGCACTGTGAGACTTTCCGACCAAAATTCCTTCGGGAACAGGAAAAAACGGGACATGCGCGTAAGAAGTCGCGGGCATTTTATAAATCTACTAGCTGACCCGGCGAACTTCGTTCCGCCTAACAGTCGATTCTTTAATTTTTCAGCTTTTTTTTTTCTAAAATAAACGTAGCCTAAGTTACTCCTTATTACATCAGCTAACTGCCAATAAAAGTCCCGTCTAAATCGGTCAAGCCATTTCAGAGATAAGCCGGAACAAACAGACAAAAATTGTAAAAAAAAAATATTTTGGTGTATGTACCGTATATATATTAATGTACATGTAGTAAAATACGGTTATTTCAATATTACAAACAGACACTCCAATTTTATTTATATGTGTGTATGTGTATAGATGTATAGAGTATAGATATATAGATATTACACCATTCAATAGTGCCGCTACTGCATATGAAATTCTGGGAAGTATTAAGGTGTTTTTATTTCTTTTGTATTGTTTGGCACGTATTTGACCACTATCTCACCTGATGGTAAGCGATGATCTGGTCGAAGTTGGAGCACGCTTGCCTAGAAGAAATCTTTTCACTCTTTACCTAAAGATTCCCAGGTTGTAGCTATTACGAAACACAGAGTCTGGTAGGGAATAGGCTTGTGTCCTGAAAAAATCTAATTAGTCCTTCGGTTAGATTATCAAAAAATATTTTATCCGTGTTTTTCTTTTGTTAAGGGAACCAAAATCGACGAAGTTACGACCCTTTTAAAATTCTCAATACGTCACACCTTCGCATAATTTTAGTGAGTCGTGACGTCACGAGCCCCCACTCCCGAGTTTTAATGCGTTTTATATTTGTCAATTTTCATTGATTTACAAAAACAAAAAATACGTGTCCATTATTTTTCAATATTCTAACTGACGGACTAAATAGTTTTGCAATTTGTGGATGATGGAATCCAGCCTATTCCACCCCCTAGCTGTACGCACGATGAATGTGTTCCGAAAACGTTTTCTTCGTGTCAGTGGGATGTCCGACGATGGAACAGAAGTGGCGGAATTAAATTATGCAATTCCATTGCACATTCCCCAAAATGCAACCGATAGGAAATCAACAGGCTAGCAACTCGGTGACGATGCTCCAGGCCTTACAGCTTTGACTCGACGAGCTTCCATTCTAAAGAAGAGAGCAGTATTCTATTCACGATCGAACTTGCGCTTCATGGAAGACCTTTTTTTATATGTTGTGCACAAAATATTGTTTTTGACAAAAATCCAATATTACAGTTTGGCGGCAGTATTTTGGCGCATTGAGTGATTGGCTGCTGCGCTGTATGTTGCGAGTTTGATTCCCGCACGGAACATATATTTAAATGGCCTACAGATAGATGTTCCGGGGCTGGCTGTTTGTGTATGTGAGTCTGTATGTTTGTAAACGCACCCACGATTCAAGAGAAATTCCTAGTGTAGGGCCACGGTTTTTTTTTAAAATAAGTTTAGTCAATCTTTAGCTATTCTTCATAGTCGACTTAAAAAACCACCCAGTTTAAAGCCGGGCGTAGACACTTGGTAGTTGGTAATCGGCCGCCGATTTGCGTCTGATTCCTGTCGGTTTCAATCTGGATGCAAAGTCGCAGTTGCAATCATCATGCAAATTGATGACAATCGACTAGATCCCACAAAGACTCTATGTATAAAAGACCATAGATACATAGACTTTGTAGGAATCAACTATTTCGGTACCGGGCAATATTTTCCTCGTAAATCTATAATATGATCAAAACAATGAATCGTTGAACGTGTTGCTAAGCGCAAATATCGAGAACAGCTGAACCGATTTCCCTAATTCTTTTTTGTTGTGATTTTTATTATCAGCAGAAGGTTTTTATGTAACAAAAAAAAATATGCCAGTTGACGGGAGCGTAGCTTCGGGGACAGCTAGTTAAAAAATAAATCGCGCTTGAACTTTTATGTTTATTGCAGTAGTGACATTTGATTTCATTAAATCGAGAGAAAGTGAATAGGGAATATGCACGCGATTTTTTTTATTTATAAAATGAATTACTTATAAGCTGCAGTAAACACTCTAGAAAATATTTTTTAAATATCTTCATGAGCGATGAAGTTATAACGCGTCAAAGATTACTTTTAGAACGAGAAGTCCGACATGGAATTTGACGTCACATTACGTGACGTCTATACATCTGCCATAGAAACCAGCGTTTTCGCGAGAGGGACAGATATTTTTGTTTAAAATAATTATATCTCGTTTGTTTTTCGAGCAATTTTGATTCTATTTCCACTGTTAGTAATATATTTTTGTATATTTTTAGATAAAGTGTTTAGATAATAAATATTTTTTTATGCATATTCCCTATTCTCGTACACGTACTGTTTTAGTCAATGCGCTTAGTAGATAGGTACCGAACTACAATATGCACTTCTGGAGAAAGTTTCTTGTTTTAATAGCAATTAATTTTACTTTTTATTAGCCAGTGTCTTTTTTTAGCAGGGTAAATAATCAAATGACTCCTTCTGCTATGGTCGGAGTGAAAGAGAGTGTCAAACCCTCAGTGACTAAAACGTGTTCCTCCAAATGTCCTTTGAGTTACAGGGCCGCGGTGACTCTAACGAACAAATTCTGCAACTCTTAAAAGTGTGTCGCTCGTTTGCACACACAGACTCACATTAAAACATCTAGCTCAGAAAAGGTCTTACTACCAAAGACGTAGGACGAAAATGGTACTTTAACGTAGATCGGAAATAAAAGAAATACATAAAAGCCTGCTTATCGTACAGTCGTTATGTTCAATTGGGAGGCTTATGGGACGATTGTGACGTCATTACTAGGTATTATTGTAGATTTAGAACTCGAGTCTCGATCTTCTTTGAAGTGAAAAAGTTAGGTTGGTCGGTGATAAACTGACAGGGTTAATGAATTTGTTCGAAAGAGTCATCGCGACCCTGGAACGAAAGGGCATAAGGAGGAAAACGGATGCGTTTTCACTCTCTTCCACCCCACCCAGAGGGGGAGGAGTCATTTGATGATTACCAAAAAAAAGGAAGCTTAAAATGGCGCCTATACCTAACAAAACAATAAAATTATTCTCGGCAATAAAAACTTCTTGATGCAAACGGAAAGGTATGTGTCTTAATTGTAAACCTTTTAGTAGAAGACCTCAAGGGCACGACGAAACGTTTTAAAACGTAAACGCGTTACCCGTTTATGGTCAAAACAAATTCGAACGAATTCCGCAAAGAGAGGAATCTGTGCCAGAGGAAAATAAACTCTTTTTGCTTGGCGTAAGGTTGGTAGGTGCACAGCGTGTCAATTAAAGCAATTTCCATTTTTGGAAGGTAAGGGCTGTCGCTCACCACATTAACGAATCCTCCCCACAAATGGAGTTCTGCTGATTTTTGTAAAGTTAATTGGTTCTTTTAAATAATTGTTGTGGCTGTCATAAAACAATTCGGTCTAAAGATAAGAATTTAAAACAATGAGAACTGTCAAACGACCACAATCTCAAAAGCAACTCAATTTTAAGACATCATCTTATAGTATAGGTACTGTTTCTGTTGCGTTCATTTATAAGGGATGTTATGTATTTTTCGTTACTCATGCTTGGCAAGCAGACTTGAAATTGCCTGAGGTTTGGGTTGAAACTATTACTTTGCAGCCCTAGAGACAATAATTTTCAACTGCCAGCCGTCAAATTATGAAAAAAAAAACAATGATGAACATAATATTATAGCCGAGTAGGTAGTCGGTCACAGAAAAAAATTAAAATAGTCGGGAAAGCGGCAATCCCATCTTCATTTGTTTTTTCGAGTTTTGTTCATACTTAAGCTTTCAAGTTCATAATCTTGAAATTAAATGAACCAATTTTAATAATTTGAATTTTGTAAAGTTCTAAAAAAACAAACTTTAAAAACTTTTGAGAGAAAGATCTCACATAAGATCTTACTCTTCTTAAATTGTACTAAAAATAATACGTTAGATATCCATAAATTACTACATTACCTACTACATAAATTATAAAAAAGTCCTCCACCGTGTCTGTCTGTCTGTTCGCGAAAAACTCAAAATCTACTGCAGCGATTTTCATGTTGTTTTCACCAATAGATAAAGTGTTACTCGAGGATGGTTTTAGTATATAATTTGTGAAGCGGACGAAGTCGTGAGAATCAGCTAGTGAATATAATAAAATACGGCCCATAGTCCATCTGCTGAAATCAATAAAAGGCTAAAAATAACACAAAGGTAATAATTATTAGTTCATTACTCCGTTCACGATATTATAATGACCTACAAAACTCATACGTTATGAATCATTATCAGGGCCATCTGGAAATATAAACTAAATATATGCTACAGTTTATTAACTGCTCGTTTCTCTTTAAAAACTATAAATAGGTTTAATGCTAAAACTAAAGGTTTGTAGGAATTATAAGGCGCCAACTGCACGCGCGATAGAATCGCTGCGAGTTCACCCTGCTATCTTGACAGCTTGTTCCAGTGAACAGGTTACTATATACTTAAGGCAGCTTACTATACAAGCGTACTCATTAGGTGAGATTGTGGTCAAACGCTAGCTAGCCCATTTAAAATAAAAAAAACAGCCAAGTGCGAGTCGGACTCTCACACGATGGGTTCCGTAGGGCATCAACCGAAAAAATCTAAAAAAAGAAAAAAATTAAATTGTTGCAATAGAAATACACACTCTGTGGAAATTTCAAAATTTTATGTTGCTTGCAGTCAGACGGTTGTACGGACGTACGGTCGGATGGTCGGACGGAAGGACGGACAGCGGAGGCTAAGTACCTAAGTAAAGGTCCGCTGGTTACCCTTTGGGTACGGAACCCTAAAAAGGCTATCTTAGTGACTTGGTGCGGGTCACCGCGTGATTGCAACAACTCGTCAGCGTGGCAAATTCTAATTTCCGCAACACCTCAAAAATAATTGCTCATGCGCTGCGATTACGTCTCGTCTCGCAGCGAGCAGGCAGCGAGTCTTTGACGTTTCGTACGTCGTATGCCACTCGTCGCCGCGATAATATCGCCGTGTGGAGACACATTTATAGAGTTGTTTTTTAATGTTGTGGTAGGACGATTTTAACGCCGCGAGACACTCGCTTGTGGAAGTGGCGCCTAACTGCTTTGGAACGCATCAAATATTCATTCCCTTACATGGCGCGGCATAGCTACAGCACTGCTGAATAAGAACGCTAAGAATAAATTAATAAAGAATATACTGTCTGCTATACGAGTATATAAGCTGCATCGATAGCTATAAAATATAGATGACTAGGACTTCCCCCTCGACTTCGTCCACGCTGCAATTTTCTTATGGATATCATCAGGAATCATTTTTAACTATCCCGTTTCTTCCGTTCTGAAAATCTTTCCTTAAAGCTTCCTTACACTCTCCAAAGAACCTACATGCCATATTTCAGCTTCTTAAGACCATTAGTTTCGGCTGTCAGTCACTTAGTAACGGAAGAATTTTATACATAACTAGCTGACCCGCTCAACTTCGTCTGCGTCACATTATTCATGAATGATATTGGCAAAAAATTTAAAAAAAATTTAGGGTTGGACTACCCCTAACATTTAGGGGGATGAAAAATAGATGTTGGCCGATTCTCATAGATACCGGATAAGCACAAAAAATTTCATCAAAATCGGTCAAGCCGTTTCGGAGGAGTATGGCAACGAAAACTGTGACACGAGAATTTTATATATTAGATATATATTAGGATGTTACTTTTTGATATTGGTGAAAAAAAAATGTTAAAATCGGTCCAGTAGTAGTCGGAGCCTATTCGGTACAAATAAACAAAAAAATATTTCTATATAAATATTTCTTCTTCATTATATTAGTTAAGATTGTCTTATTTAGCTCTAGCCTAGTCGACTAAAATTCTCAATTAAAAATACCGGTGGAGTTAAACGTCAGTGATAAAAAAGCATTACCGGTGAAGGTCGCGGGAGTTCATTGGATATGAGACTGGTCGATGCGGTAACGCTTTGGGGGAGGCCTATGTCCAGCTTCGGCTTTAATGATTAAGAACATCAAATAACAGGCTATCTCTTTCTTTGTTAGGGTTATCGATAAATGCAAGTGAGGGACGGCAACAGCACAGTATAAATATGGACAGTACGGAAACTAAGCCTAGTTGAGAATATAGTTACCTACGCTCCATCGAAGCAATAGGGTTGTCACTTTTAATATTTACGAATTTTTTTAACATTTTTGTTCTGTAGTGATCAATCAATCGAATATGAATAACTAGCTTACAAATACATTTTAAATAGGTAATCTCATGGCGTTGGTTAATCTCAACCAAACCACGATACTTTAAACACGGAAAACAATTTAATATTTACACACAACAACTTGTAGCACAAACTTTGTCATTACAGCGTAACCTACAAATTTTGGCGGGAGCGTAGGTACGCAAGCCGCTGTTGGACGAAAACGTTTCGGGCGCTCGGTACCTTTGCAGCCGCCATCTTGGATTCACGTTTTGACATCACTATCGGCTTCAACACCCTCGAAACCGTGAAGATGACACCCATGACGAAAATACGATACCTATTGCAGCCGCCATGTTGGATTCACGTTTTGACAGCGCTATCGGCTTCAACACCCTCGAAAACCATGAAAACGACACCCATGATGAAAAAATTGGTACCTATTGCAGCCGCCATCTTGGATTCACGTTTCGACATCACTATCGGCTTCAACACCCTCGAAAACCATGAAAATGACACCTATGACGAAGAAATTGGTACCTATTGCAGCCGCCATCTTGGATTCACGTTTTGACATCACTATCGGCTTCAACACCCTCGAAAACCATGAAACCGACACCCATGACGAAAAAATTGATACCTGTTGCAGCCGCCATCTTGGATTCACGTTTTGACATCACTATCAGCTTCAACACCCTTGAAAACCATGAAAACTACACCCATGACTAAAAAATGTATACCTATAGAAGGAAACGACACTCATGACGAAAAAAATGGTACCTATTGCAGCCGCCATCTTGGATTTACGAGAAGTAGTAGTACCTAATAGTTTTGAAGTACACGAATTCGTTTTGATCGATCACACGGACTTATAATTCGGTAACGATTAAATAACAATAACATTAATGATTCTTACCATTCAAAATCAGCAGGAAGTTTAAAATACGTTAGCTCCGGTTGTGATGAAGCCGAGTTCAAACAGCCGTATACTACGGAATACGTTCGTGGCATTTTTAATAAGATCGCGGGGCTAAACTCGTCTTGACGCGGCCGGCGGCACCACAGGCGGCACTCACTACTGAGAGTACCGCGACGGGCACCGAAAAGTCTCGTCGGTGCGCATGTTCGTGTGAGTGTGCCGTTTCGAGCGTTTGTAGGTAGTTTCCGTACTGTCCATATTTATACTGTGGCAACAGCGTCTTCTTACTTTCTAACAAGATTTTAATTCTATTCTAAGTTAAGCTGAGATACGCCAGGTAAGGTATTTCAGCTTTTCGAAAGCAGTAGCGTTTTATCCTAGTTCAAAAACAATAACCCTTATAATATATGTAGGTACTCTGGATACTACATACCCATTGCAATAATTTCAAATTTATGCGTAGTGATGATACTTTCAGGAACGGGACCGCGGTCCCGGACTTCACCTATAAGCTATTATTTTTAATAGTAGATAATTTTTCAGGACCTGGACCCCGGTCCCGGACTCCATCTATACTCGTATCATTTTTAGTAGTATTTTTCCGAACCGGGACTGCGGTCCCGGACTCCACCTACAGTCTATTATTTTTAGTAGTATTTTGTTCGGGCCTGAGAGCCCCTCGAACCATTAATGGACTTGGGCTGTTTAGGCAAACGGCCCATCTCCATCACACAATCATGTCATGGTTAAAACCATAAAATCAGATGGCCTACTAAAAATACACCCACTGGGTCATTGTTTCGAGTGTTTAATTAAAACCATGCTGTTTTATCACAACATTTTATGCACTTGAGATAAAAGTGCCTTATCAGAAGCGGATATTAGTTCAACAGCTTATAATGATTTACTTAAACTGAATATCAATATTACGTTACCATTGCAATCGTGAAGTTTGCAAACCTACCTATTAAACATGAGGTGTTTTTTTTTTTTTTATTCTATTCCGTCTCACTGCGGGGCATATGCCCCTTTTTCTTTCTTAAATTTTTCACAGCTTCGGGCAAGTGTGGATCAGTCCGGTCGATAGTGTAAGGACAAGCAAACGTAATTCGGAGAGTTTTGAGTTAAGAATTTTTCATTCCACTGAAATATTAAACTCATTTTGCTACACCGTGTGACACAAACATGACTGGTATGAAAATAAATACATGTAAAATACGTGACGCAAATAACGGCACACATATTGAAACAAAATTATGTTCATTCGTTCTCAAACTTGAACCTAACCCTTATTTCTATTGTGAAATAATATCAATGAAAAATCAATTTAAAATAATTATTATGTATGACCAAAACGACAAAAAGTATTCTATCCTCGTTCGTTCAGAAATAAAATAATCTGTCGCGCAATGACGGAGGCATTAGCCATGCAAATTGGAACTGGCTGCCGTTCGGAAACCCGCCAAGTGACGTTTTACTGTCGAGTTTTTTTTAATTCACAATAGCTAACTGATATTAATTTGGAATTTCAGACGTTTAAAGAAATTGAAGTAAATAATAAAGTCGTTTGTTTTGTGTACCTTTCATTTCTACTTGTTTAACAAATGTGGTTCCAGGTGTGAAAAAGGTTTTTCGAGGACGCATGATTATTGCGATCAGTCAGCTTTTCTGTATTTGGTATAAAAGTTAAAATAAAATATTGATAAAGCTTCATAACTTTTATATGATGTAAACTTACATTGTTAACTAAAAGCTTTATACTACACATTGTTAAAGGGTATATTATAATTATCAACCTATTTCTCTAGGTATCTCGACCTCAACCTACAGCATTTCTATAGACAAAAAATTGAACATTTCGATGACCCAGCAATTTAATCCCAAAATAATTCCGAAACAAAATTCATTCGCGTACCTATAAAGTATGTAGTAATCCTAACATTCCTGGAATTGGTAGACTGATCCCATCCCTTTATCGGACTTGCTCGATTGGACACAGTTGTGACAAAAACCCAATTAAACTTTATTGTACCTATGGATCTAATCCCTCGTTGTTTTGAGTCACCGATAACTGAGCGAACGTGAGGTACACTGAATCGGCTTAGAGCCGAACTCAATAGGATCTGAAATACTGCATCGAAGAAAATAATGGCAAGAAGTAATACGGAACGTAGAATTTTCCTCTGATGTCTAAGACTCCTTATTCCTATTGAGCATAGAGTTTCCATTATTTTCAGTCTAATATAACTTGTAAAGAAACAGAGACATGCATAACCAACGGTGAAGATAAGTCTGCGAGGTTAAAGTTGTTTTTATTTATTTATTTTATTTGAGACGGGTTTTAGTCAGAGACAAAGTCTACGATGGAGTGAGCTTACCCAGAAGGACCCTATTTACTCTAACTTTGAAGAGATTAGGGTTGTACCTAAGCGTTCGGAAACACAAACGCAGGCAGAGAGTCCCACTCCGTTGCTGTGCGCATTATAAAAGACGTATGGAAACGCTTAGTGCGAATTCGTGGAATAGCAACAAGGTAAGGATGGTAAGTTGCAGTGCGTCTGGATGTCCGATGGAATGACGTCGTGGAGTTCTTGGGCACACTCTCAACGAAGTACAATCTGTAGAAGACCGAAAAGCAGTTCGGTAAGTAACACTAACAAGATGCATCAGTAACGATAGACAAGGATTGTCACACAGTGGGTGCCTGAACCAGGCCTGGGTCGATGACGCGGCGAAGGCGCGTTGTGTTCCACGCGCGCGTGAAATATCAGCATAGTAGACGGGGGGCTAGGGCCAGTGCCTGCCAAGGTTGCGGAATTTGTTCGAAAGAGCCACGGCAGCCCTGAAACGCAAAGGGCAAGAGGAACACGTATGGATTTTAGTCAGTAAGAGTCTGAAAGTCTCTTCCGCTCCGTCAAGAACTAAGGGAGTCATTTGATGATTTACCATCATAAAAAAACGGTGTCAACGGACACAAGAGTGAATCGCGTAAATAAACCGGGTCTGCAATAAAAAACACGCAACATACATTATGTTAACCGCAATCAAATGAGCATTCTACGAAACAGCATTTATAAACGCTTGTATTTAACAGAAGTGGCCTGTACTTACCAGTAGGTCAAATTATATTACAGGCAAATATTAACACTATACGTTTACAAGCATAGCCACCTATATTTATCAACACAAGACCGACGTAGCATATGTCTGCTTATCATAGCCCGACTTGTGAGAGGAAATTAAAGGAAATAGGTCACTGAAAATCATAGCCTGGCGAAGGGTTAACGTTAAATATTTCACTCTCCGTCTACTTGATAGGTATGAAGATGGACGTTTATGAAAGATTTTTTATTTTTCCTATATGAAAATAGAACTGCTATTCGTATTATTAGCGAGATGAGAGCTAAGCTAAGATGTGTTAACAGTTAGCGGTGACAGCTTGGTACAGTATTTGGGAAAAAGAAAATTTTATTGCTATCAAACCAATGTGTTGCTATCAAACCTCCGTTTTGCCATCGTTCTTTTTATTTCTAAAGCAAAGGGTTTAGTGTAAGTTGATTAACGTACTCGATCGCGTTAACGTAAACGTTTGCGTTTGTGTGAAAAAACCCGGTTAAGAGCGAGTCGGACTCGCACTCGGAGGGTTCCGTACCATCATATAAAACGTGAAATGTTTTAAAACTTTCATCAGAACTAATGCAATTTTAGTTGATGATTACTAAAAAAAGTGTGCTATTTAGAGAGATCGCGTTTTCCTGTAATCTATACGTAAACTTCTATCACATAGAATCATTTCAGATATATTTTTTTTTTTATTTTTTTTTTCTCATCTTTCTTTATTTCAGATATTTCTCTATGCAATTTTCGGAGATAAGGGGGCCGCGGGAACGTTAATTTTTCGTCAAAGTCAAAAACTATGCGGCTCAAAAAACTAAATAAAAAATGTTTGAAAATATGCGCATAGCGTTCTTTTATATGATACCCCACATGTCCAAAAAAAATTTTATATATATATTTTTTTTATAGTTGAACAAACGATCTCTAAAACTATTCCAACTTTTAAGTTGATAGTATGAGTAGTTCATGAGATATCCAGCTGTGACAGACGAACAGACTCACACCATAAGGGTTCCTTTTTGCAATTTTTCTAGGGAATCCTAAAAATAGTTTTCCGTTATTGTCACCAGACGGCGCTTGTTCAGTTTCAATACAAATTGACGTTTACGCTAACGCTATCGAAAACGAAAAAATTCGCACTAAGCCCACATGAGTCTACAAGTGCGCCGGGCTTACGAGTTGCTAGTCGGTTAATTCATTTGCCTATACTTTGTGATGCGGTGCTCAAGATCGGGATGGTTGGCGTTGTTTTAGGGAAAGCCTTAAGTTCAGTAGTGGACGGCAACTGGCTGAAAGATAACTTTGTGCATCCTCATACGCCACATTTGCGTGTGCCTTTAGACTTAAAACTATAATTCTATTAGCAATGGAAGTTTTCGAAATGCTAAAATACGTAAGAGATTGCTCACGTGACATTCTGATAGCATTTTATTTTTGACTAGCTGACTCGCGCAACTTCGTCTGCGTCACATTTTCCATTACTGCTCCGCTCCTATTTGTCTTAGCGTGATGATATATAGCCTATTACCTTCCTCGATAAATGGGCTATCTAACACTGAAAGCATTTTTCAAATCGGACCAGTAGTTCCTGAGATTACCCCCTACATACAAACTTACAAACAAATGTTACCTCTTTATAATATTATTAAGTAAGTATAAGTATAGATATAGGTTTGCTCTTGACTCTAGTCTTGGTCAGAGATGACAGAGACACAGTCGATGGAGCGAGCTTACCCAGAAGGAGCATTTGTCAGACTCATAATTTTTTTACGTTTTCACCAGCACCGCGCTTCTGCTGACAGAATGTTACAATTACAACACTTAGCACCAAAAGTAGTTTTCAATTTAAATACACAGTACAATTATATAATTTATGACAAGAATCACTTACTTAATGGTAAAATATATGACATTGTGTATTGGTATTTATTTTTTCGTACTTATTTCAAAGTCAAAGTAAAAAGTCATTTATTCAAATTAGGCTGAGGGCCAGCACTTTTTGATCGTCAACGTTTACAATTAGACAGTCCCCTAAAAGCGCACGCCCGTCACCACTTCCTAGTGTTTTAGCTGGGAACAAGAAATTGCCAACAAACTCCCCAGCAACACAGCTGTCTGATGCGTTAAAAGAACTTGCATTTATACAATAGTATGCAAAGTATTATTCCAAAGAATAGTAATAAAACATGGGTAGCACATACAAGTATGCCAGCACTTTTTGAACGTCAACATAGCGTTTCATTTTTTGTTTCCGTTTTCTGCAATAGTACTGCTCCAACCGGGGATTGTCCTTGGGAATACTTTCAGTGCATACAGGGATAATCACCGGTTGGTGCCCCATCACATTTGAATGTCTAACGGGGCCTCTGCGAGTTGGTTTCGGCCCCTCGTACGCCTACCAAAGGACCGGGTCTCCAGGGACCCGAGAAAGTAAAAAATAAAAGCATGGGTAACACATACAACCTAAAAACTAAAATCATTCGACACTTGTCCATGCCATCATAATCAGACAACTCAAGCATAAAAACAATTTAGACTAAACTTAATTAGCCTCCAGACACAAATAGGTGTGCCCGCCTATCGATAAATTAAGTTATCAATTGTTTATTGAAATACGATTTAATTTGAGTATGATAATTATTATTTTAGATGGCAATAGTCTTTACTATGTATATTTTTAAATTTTTAAATATCAGACAATTTTGAGAATGTCCTGGAAAAATTGCGGGATTTTGATGTCACAAACGGGCAGCAGACGAAGGGAGCGAGGTCGCAGGAAAAACTAGTTATGAAAAAGCAGCTGTGACAGAAAAAACAGAAGACAAAGTGAAAAATGTTATTCCTTATTTTCCCTTAATAATAAATTATAATGACTCTGTGTCGTCATCCACGATTTCTAATAGGTAGGTTTTCTGCGAATTGAATTTAACCCTTTTATTCCTCCCAAAGGTCCAGAATTTCAGGGTCTCAAATAATGACCAAGGCGTATAGAAATTAAAACAAAATATTGTTATTTGCAGCGTTTTAGTATTATGATAATGCCTTACAACACTATATTACTACTAAACTGAAAAACAATTGACAGAAAGATCTTACATTAAGTCTTCTTAAGATTTTACTGTTCTTAAATTGTACTAAAATATATGCCTTTGCAAACTTAATACGCTAACATCAATAAATTATCAATATATAATAAAAAAAGTCCTCCACCGCGTCTGTCTGTCTGATAGAATTCCCAAAAATGTATGCTCATGAATGGAAATTATTATTTTTACCATGCTAAGCAAACTGTAGACTCTACCTAAGTTATTGTTATTTCTTAGACACAAGGTTGTACATAGGTACCTCCATACCTGCTTAGTTTATCTCTTGACGTAATCTCTTAGTCACCTACTAACACCCACGTGCTGGAAAGGCTTTCTCCGTGCTTAGACCGAAACGAATAATTTTGTGACAAAATCACACTGATTATGTATACGTAAAATCTGTATATTACCTATACATAAGATTGTCTTATATGTATGTCACTTTAAAAATTGTATCCTTTTTTAAAAAATAACACATAAAGCCTTTTGAATGAACCACAATGAGCAAACTACTACACGAAATTGTGTATTTTAATTGCTTTAAATCTGGTCTTAATGTGACGCAAAAATGTAAGGCCCCTGTATTAAAAAGTTTAATACATACTTTTTTAATTTATTGTAGTAAAGTCCTAATTTTATCATAATTACATGGTTAATTCACTTCTTCAACTGATACGGCAAAAGAGAAAAAAAATCGTACAATCCCAATTTGAGATATCTATCGCCGTAACTAGGTGCCAAAATCAAGTCAGATGAACACGTACCCTATCCAGCCAAGCTTACTTACATACCTACATTCAAGCAATTATGTGGCAGATATAACGTCAAACCTAAAAAGGGGTCATTAATAATTGGTAAAATGGTACAGTCCGCTACATAATTTACGAACAAAACCTTCGCTAAATTATTTTCGTTTGAAAATAAATTCTCACAAACGAAAATGCGAATAATGGTAAAATCATAATGGGTATTTGTACGAGTAGGTACAGTTAAGTAAGACCCTTGTGCTGTTTTAGATAGTAGGTTATTAAGTGTGCCCTGCCCTGTCATTATTCAAATAAACATAGGTAATACTCTAATTAAATGTAATTATAGGTCAGTTTTGTTCTTCTCTCATTACATTTTTATGGCTTATATTCACATAGGGCAATATTGTTTTATCTTTATGTATGTGTGTGATTGTGGTTTTTTATTAGTCTGTTTTGAATATTATTTCTAATCTTATCTGTTGCTTTGAGTGTTGTATTAATATTTGTTCAATTATTTCAAAATGTCTGATGTTCCTCTCTTAGGTTGAACAGTGTACACTCTGCGTTCGTAATACTGGATTTTCTGAGTTCACCAGACTTGTCATTCTTCATCAGTGGGTTTTTTCAATCATTCGAAATAAGTAGTTTATTTAGTTTTGAATTTTTTATTAATTTTCCAAGATAATTGTTATGCTGTCGAGTAAAGTTATCTAGAATCCATAAATATTAGATTTAGTCTGCCTAAAATAATACCAGCGATGGCGATTGAGCATTTGATTTAATTCAGTCTAAAAGCCGAATTATATAACGATGATCATAAATAAATAGCCGAGCCAAGTGCGTGTCGGACTTCGCACATTTAGAAGATCGCAGATTTCAAATGATGAATCATTATAACCAAATAATAATTAAAACAAAAATATTTGGAAAAGAAAGCCGACTTGTTTTTCAATGATTTAAAACAAGGAAAAGAGTTTTAAAACTACTCAATAATCCCTAACCACTATACCCCACTCGATAGGATAGATTTAATTTTTCACGCTCCCTTTTTGCTGTATGGCTAAATTAAAATAAATATTTACTTTTTAGTTCTCACTGATCTAACGCCGTACAATTTGTCAAAAAATGTTTAATTTTTTTTGAATACATTTAAATATCTTTTGTTTTGCTTGTTATACAAACCTATTTGTAAATGTTAATAAAACCATATATTTTATAAATTTACACCTTAATTTTTCTAAAACCTGAACGAATTTTACTACGAAGAAGAGGAAAACATCGCAATGTAATTTTTATACTCATATTTTAACAAACGCTAAGTGATTTAACTGCCTTATAATCTGGCCAGTGACATTATTAATGACAATAATTCATTGATATAAATGGCCGCCGTTAATTATTACGTGCCAGCTTATGCCTGCGGCTTCGCCTGTATGAAGGTCAGGAATAATCCCAAGGGAATATTTTTCCGGGATAAAGAGTTTTCTCTTAAATTAAATATACAAATACTTATGTATCCTTTTCTAAGGTCCAATCTATATCTATGCAGAAATTTATAAAAAAATGTTTAGCGTGGATAAGGCGTGAAACGTAACAAACACTTGGGCAGAGTAAGTTTCCAATTTGTATTATAAAATATAGTATGTATTTTATTAATAATGGTCCAATTTATATTTATATTGCTATGGAAGGGTGTATTTTTTTCTTTTGACATTAAAATAATATTCTTTAATATATATGATTCATGCTTACATTGAGTAGTTGGTATATAAGTAGGTACTTATAAGTAATTAAAATTAATGCACTGAGAGTTGATGAATTGATAACCTTTTGAAGAGTTTCTAAGTAGGTTACCAATTACTACGAAAATTAAATATCTAACGTTAAGTCTTTGAAGTTATCTATTTATAAGAATAAGACAATAATTATTGTTTTAAGATTTTATCGGATGTTTATTCGACTAAATCTCACGATGTTTTAAAATAATAGAAATGATTTTGTTGCTCAAAAATACGCCACGCTTATTTTTTTTAATAGCTAGTAATTTTTGTAATTGAGCAAAGCAGTAAAAATGTCTGAACAATTAATTGTAACTCCCTAAAATTACGACTTGTTTTAATTAGACACCACTTGTAGCTTTATAGTCCGAAGGACGTTAAACTGTTATTGTCTAGTTAAAGTTGTTAACTTTTTAATAAAGTTCATATTGTAAGTAATTACGAAAAACATTTTTTGTTTTGTAAAATGTCTCAATTAAGGTTGAGTCAAATATTTTATTTATTTGCGCATTAATCTTATTATTCTTCTTTTTAAAAAATGTCTATGTACCAAAAAATCTCAAAAATAAATAACAAATATTACAAACCTTTAGAAAACTGCAATCTGAGGCAAAACTCACAAAACAAAACAAATCACTTCACTTAAAAACTAATTTTCATAAAAAGAACACCCGACAAAAAAAAAACAAAACTGTGTTCCTCACGCACTGAAAAAAAAAACGCGTTCGAATTTGAAAATTCGTATTGTTTTCTTTATAAAAAGTTTATTCGCTCCGCGATATTATTTGAGTCAGTGACGCGACGCGCGCAATGCTCGACGCTCGCTTACCGCCACTGAACATCGCCGGTTTCTTTACGCGTGCGCAAAGGGAACTGGCAGAATCGCCAAATGCTTTATTTTTAGTGTTTCGCTTTTACCTGCGCTTTCAATTACGAATGCATTGTGACTTAAAATTTCTTCTTCGTTTTGTTGTAAAGTAAGATACCTTTATCTTAAAAATTCTTGAGACGCTGTCGTTTGCGATGTAATGTATTTCTTCCGGCCCGTTTCGTGGAAATTTCATTTTACTTAAGAAAATTTCACCACTATTACTTCTGCCTCTTTAGAGTTGCAGGTTTTATGTGACGGGCTCGTCCCACCAAACAGACTGTATTTGTTACTTTTTAAGATTTGGGTGCTCAGATGTTTAAGTCTCAGGATCTTTCTGTAGTTAGAGATGACTAGTTCTGCAAATTGTGGTTTAATAAAATAATAAAAAAAATAATTGAAGCTTATGTAAAAAATTTGGGATGATCTGAAACGTGTAACTAATTTAAAAAAAACCGGTCAAGAGTGAGTCGAACTCGCGCACCGAGGGTTCCGTCATAATACAACATGAAATGTTTTTTAAATTTTCATCAGCCAAAGTTTTCTGACGAATAGTCGTCAGAGAATTGAATACTGCGGTGTAGTACAACTTTAATACTGCAGTTTTATATCAGTGCCATCTCTTGACCGATAGTGGAACTAATTTAATTTTTGTTGAAGATTTCTGAAAAAGTCACATAGAATAATTTCAGAATTTCTCTATGCAAACTTCGGAGGTAAGGTCAAAAACCATGCGGCCAAAAAAAAGAGAGGATAAAATGTTTGCTAATGTGAAAATAGCTCTCTCATATATATAAACCCCTTTAAAAAAATATTAACATTTTAATTTCTTTCTTATGTGCAAAATAGTTGAACAAACGTCATCCTAAATTTATTTATTTATTTCATCTTACATTTATCATTACAGCCTAGACTAATGCGATAAATGCGCTTATCCTAACTTATTCTAACATCTATAACTAATTACAAATAATGCATTCCTTGTGAACTCACCCAGAGTACAACAAAATAGGTCCGTCTCACTAGCAATCAGGTTGAGCGTGCGGAATGCGCGCGTCAGCGGCGCCTCCCTTAGAAGGTTGGTCCGACTGCGTGGCTCCACCAGCAAGCGCGGTCGCCGTCGTCGCCACACGTACCTATCAGGGACACATAAATTCACCTGCCCTAAAATAAATAAGGTGGGATACATAATCGCATAAAATGGATAGACACCATAATACCTCATATATAAATATCTTATAAATTTATTTTGTACTCTCTCCAGCATGAGACTATATTTAGCTTCATGCGGAGACCAGATGACTGCGTTACATTCTAGCTGGCTCCTAACCAGTGCGTTATATAATGCAATTATAGCTTTATTCCGAATTTCAAGTTGATAGCATTAGTAGTTCTTGACACGTCCAGTTGTGACAGATGGACAGACTTTGTCACACCACAAGGGTTCCTATTTACAATTTTGGTACGGAACCTTAAAATCAAGCTGTAAGAAATCCTACCGCCATATTTATATACCATTAAAATTTTAATGAACTTACGACATTACTAAATGTATTTCTTGCTTCCTGAAAAGCTTATAGTACCTATCTTCGCTTGAATTCCGTATCATCAGCAACAAACTTGTTATTTCTTACAAGGCAAACAAGTCAATTGCGAGTTCTTCTAACTGTCAATATAAGTAAACTGAGTTCAGTTGGCAACAAAGTTCATGAACTGCATTGCACGAAGTGACAATTTACTGGTTTATCGTTTAAATTGACGTATCGTTACTTTGTTTTTTTTCTGTCAGGAAAGTTCTATTTTGTTGATCGTGTTTTATTTTCACTGAAGGGCGAAGAGAGCAACAAGAAAATAAGATCAACAACTAAAGTTGGCGCCAGATAAATGCGCAATAACGGTCATTGACTCACATACACTTATTTACTTTCTTTATATCAGAAATAGACATAAAGCAGTTCCGAATCGGCTTCTTTCGTAATCCTGTACGTTCTCTGGTACCTAATGAAAAATGGTTCATAATTTATTGTTGAGATATCTGCGAAGGTACATTAGGCAAAGGTCAGTGTACTTACCTTCCATAGTAGTAATTTTTGCTATATTCTCAAGGAACCATTTTATTTTAAAAACGTGTCTTTTAGTTTACAATAGTAACCGCTATCAGTACTTAACCTCAGTCTTTTTAGGCTTCCGAACATTCGTAAGAAACAGAACCCTTATGGGATCACTCGGGTGTTGGTCTGTCAGTCCGTCTGTCACAGCCATTTTTCTCCAGATCTACTGAACCGATTCTGTTGTAATTTGGTATACCTACATATGTACTACAGTGACCCAAATCATGGAAACGTTACGTAAATGACTAAATGTTGAGTATGGGGGACCCTTTTGGGTGTTAAACTTTTTGAAAGGTGTGAAAATTTCAAAAAATAGTTTTCCAAACTGTATCGTATGACAAATGAAATGAAAGGACTTTCATTTTTTTTTTTCCAATTCCTACTCGAACTTGGCCAGATTTTGCATGAATGGGTTACTTTCCTTTTATTTATTTGATGGGGTCAATCCATGTTACCCAGTTAATGGGTTGTGGAGGTCTGGTAGGCCGCCGCCCCACGAATACTGTTATTCAGCTGTATGTGGTTTGACTGGAAGCCGATCCCAGTGTAGTTGGGGAAAGGCTAGGCAGATGATTTGACGGAGTCAATCATATTTGGATCACGAAATCGTGGATAAATATTTTATGATCTCATCGAGGCGATCAAATTATTTTTTCTTTTCCTTTGACTTTGTCGTACATTTATTGTTTTAATGGTCACAATATATACCTAACAGAGTAAGCGCTTTTAGGTTTGATACGGATTTCGGATCGGGTTTTCTGACTTTTTCACTAGATTGTTTTAATTAGCATTATGTATATTGGGGATTTTTTACCGCGCAATCAAGTGTGTACAATCTACCACAGGGCGAACCATATAGGACCGCATCACTTGTAAAGGAAAAGGTTTTTTAATTAATTAAACAAATGACACCGGATAATTATACTTTTACCTTGTAAAAGTTGCAAATGGGACTAAAAATACTCTAAATTTGTGTTCGATGACAATCCGCTCGTTCATCATTACCTGTGCTCAAAACCAACTGGCAAATTGTGAATTAACTAAAGCTCCATCTCTGCCTAACACTAACGGCAAACACATATATATAAGACATTATCAAGAAAGGCAGCGGATCGGTCTTGGTGATTGCATCCATCATGGGCGTGTTATATCAGGATCGTTGAAATAATACCATGTTTGTGATTAATAACAGTCACTCGTTTTAGTCGATTACACTTATACACAAAATATACGGTAGAATACGAGATGAAACTGGATTACGAACCAATAGGTTAGCACACCTCGTGCGCTGTCTGTCAAACGACCCCCAGATTGCCAGCTGTCACGGTCTAGAAGTACTACCCCACTTGCGGGGTTACCAACTCATATATTAATATTCGACCAATTTAAATAAATCACTATTTTAATTTAGATTAATTATAACAAATAGAACTAATACTATTCGAAAAAAGTAAACAATCAATTTTCGTTCAGAATTTTTTTTAATTGTCAACGTAATTTAAATGTTGGACTCTCCTTTAATTTAGCTGCGCGCCGTCATGTAGGTATATGTATCAGCACGATATTATATTTCGGATTTTTTAAATGTACAATATGTAGTTTGATCGTTACCAATCAAACGGACCTTCGTTATTTACGCTGCATTAAGTTTCAACACTGTCAGTTCAAATAAACTAAGCTGCCTTCTATCATCAACATATAAAATTCTTCCGTTACTGAGTGAGTTAACAGACAACGCACAGCCGAAACTGTGGTCAAAGAAAGCTGCTTTTCGGCATGTAGGTTCCTTGAGGAATAGGTATAGGGAGCACTAAGATAAGATTTCCCGAAATACGATGCGGCGCGGTACGGTGCGGTGCGGTACTTATATGGTGCACATAATAAAGAGTATTCTATTCTATTCTATGGGACCTGAAAAAAACGGGATATGCGCGAACAAAATCTCTGGCAAAAGCAAGTTAATAATAAAGTTTGGATGGATGTATGGATGGGTGTTTCGTACTCAATCACGCTAGGACGGCAAATCGAATCTGGATGAAAAGCATAAAGATAGTTTATAGTCTGAGATAGCTGGCTACTGATTGTCGTACCCTACCGTACGTACGTACCGTAGTACGTACCTTTATGATATGTTGTTTCCGATATTCACGCGGGCAATAGAAATAAAAACTCTGTAAAACTTCAACTGGTTACCTGTTACGGTTCTTGAGACAGCAGCCCGCTGACAGATAGAGGGACTGACGGACGGACAGCGGAGGTTTAGCAATAGGGTTCTGTCGGTTACATTTGGGTACGGAACTTTAAAAATAACTCAATGATCTCATATTTCAAATGCTTTTGCGATAGTGACATACTTATTGACATTTGAGTTAGCAGAAAAGGTTCCCAGCCCACATTCAAATTTTTGACCTTTTGCATGAGTTTGAAACATTCAACAGGTCCGGACTTACTGGAGCGATTATGACAACAATGTTCTGATTCATGTTTGTAGAAGAAATGTTATCTTTTTTAAATGTCAACTGCTGGGTAGGGGTCATCGAGCAGACCTTTTAAAAGGTTTATAGGAAAAATATATTATCTGTAGTAGTTGAAGTATTTTCTTATGATGTACCATAGGAACATAATTATGTACATTGATTGGAGATATAAGTAATCACTATCTGTAGGGGACGACTGTCTCGCGATAGGCGCAAGGGTTGAGGTTTGGTGTATGGGTATGTAGTAGTCTTTCGACGCGTGTGCCGCACTGCTGCGGAAATATGAGTGAGCTGGGTCGGGTTAATTGAAAATAGACACCGATTGCAAATAGTCACACACTTGTATTCATTAGCAAAGATACACACAATAAGAGTACAAATTAAGAGTCATTAATTAACCGCTACCAGTCTTATTTACAACGAACACAAGATATTTACAATAATCACAAACTCCGCACATTACGATCACTAAAGTTATAACACATAAAGAACTAATAAACTCAAAGAAATAAAATAACGAAACAAATGGACATAAACTTTCAGACTTTAGACATAATTAAATAGCTGCTTTCGAGGACTGCCGATTGCCCTTTTGAGCCCAGACTAGTAGCCCTCGGCCTAGGGCACAAGTAGTGCCAAGGGAAGCCTACCATCGCTTACCACTTGACCAATTACATTATAAAAATACTTGCATTTTAGGAAATGTACTACGAACAGGTTCAGACTTGTCGGGCCATTATTTTGTTAGGCTACGCCCACAATCAGTCTAGCCAATCCTAGGCCCTATGGCTCTTTGCGAGCGCACTTATTACCTTAAATGGTAATGAATTGCCCTATTCTAACTGATAACAATACGGTTGATTTTAGCGTGCTAGTCACGTGACCTATCATACAGGTTTCGACATGTTTGAGACTAGATTGCTACTGTAGGTTATTTTCTAATCTATGTACTACGTTATTAATGTTATAATTATAGCACGAGTGATGGTGCTTCCGCTACACTATCACTAAATATTATAAAACAAAGTCCTCCGCCGCGTCTATCTGTATGTCTGTTCGCGATAAACTCAACAATTACTGCACCGATTTTCATGCTGTTTTCACCGAGAGTTTAGATTAGTTTAGAGTGGTTCTCGGGGAAGATTTTAGTACTTATATAATTTGTCAAGTGGGCAAAGCCGCGTGCTTCAGCTATTAAGTGCATAAGATGGTATGACTGATGATTTAAATTATCAAATCATCATCAACTTCATTTCATTTCATCGCGTCCTTCACCAGGTCATCGGACCACTGTGCGGGAGACCTTACAACCAAAGGGGTCTTCTAGTATACGCGGTCACCACTCCAGAACAATTCGATCGCAACAACTTTCTATGATGAGTTACCTAATATGTTGAGGAGGACTACTTGGATGCAGCTGGGTTCCATTTTACATGTAGCGACAACCTGTCTTGAGTCCACCTTGACCTTGTCTTGAATCTTTTTTTTTTTTTTTTTCACAAGGCAAGAATCATACCCGACGCCACTGACAAAAAAGAACATACCAGTATGAAAATGTACACGTGATAAAAAAACCAATGCATTGCCTATCCACCGCAAATTCACGACTGACTAGCTTAGATAGGTACCTGCGGCTTTTGGAGTTTTGCGACAATGTTTTTTGTAACCAACTGTTCATTGCTCGACGATGTGAATGAAATAAAAAATGCATGTAAATAAAATTATCCTACTCTCAAGTTTTTATTCGGTTGAAATATGAATGTGATATTTTTAAAATTATTTAAAATTTGTATTGGAAAAAAATGTATGGAAACATTACAACAAATATTTTTGGAAAAAATAAATTATTAACAGCCGTTTATGTAGTAAACTGTCTGTGTACCCATTGATAAAAATGACAGATTTCCATGGAATTTGTATGCATCATTTTAACCTATTTAGAACGGATGACTGTTCAAAAATAAAAATCGTTGATATTTACCTATATATTTGTTTCATACTTGAAATTAAAATACTTAAGTATGAGGGTAGGTACTCCTACTGGCTAACCTACCTTCATATTTAAGTATTTTTAAACACATCACTAGCGCTAGTTCGTGGATGTGTGGGAGAAGCATGGAATTATTTGGGGTAGTCCTTAAACAATACCCAGCAATTCCTCCAAACTCAGCAGTTCTGCTTACAACTGCTAGACCAACATATAATATTACATTGTACATTGAAACTAAACACCAACCTACGCAAAATGCAAAATTACGGTTAAACATTAGTTCCATGTTATTAATTACGTTTGAATTGAGAATAGCTCATCTAGTTTCAATTAACATTTCATTTAATAGTACTTAGGTACTGTAAATTATTTTAGATTTCAAATTAATATTACATTCACTTGCTGGGATTCGTTTGTTGAACTGTTAATATTGTTATTGACTTAAATGAAGGTTTCACAACCCTAAACGTGTGTAATTTTAAATATTAGGTTTTTTTTGAGATCCGTCACTTTTTTTTTTGCTTTGGAACTTGGTCACTAGTTTAATAAACAATATCTTCTTAGGATTTATAAGTAGCACGGATGGTTTTTAATTAGGAAGAGGCACTACATTCCGCTCCACCCAGAGCTGGAGGCGCTATTTACTTGATGACTAACTGACCCACGCAACTTCGTCTGCGTCACATTTTCCATTAATGCTCGGCTCCTTTTAGTCTTAGCGTGATGATATGTAGCCTATATCCTTCCTCGATACATGGGAAAGAAAGAAAAACTGAAATTTTTCAAATCGGACCAGTAGTTCCTGAGATTACCCCCTACTTACAAACTTACAAACAAATGTTACCTCTTTGTATTATTAGTATAGATTAGTATAGATACACCATAAAAGAAAAATGTCATGTTAGTGGTAGGAACTTTGGAGAGTATCCACGAGGAATGAACAAAAAAGAAATAGTACAGTTCAGCCTTACACTTTTGGTAGTCAGGCCGGTATAAAGGCGGACTTAATGTCTTGATTATTCTCCATTCGCTAGCAGTCAACCACGGGCTCTTACAACGGAAAATTTCTTAGATTTTTTATCATCTGCCTTTTCCCCAATATATTTTACTATAGGGTCGGCTTCTAGTCAAACCGGATTTAGTTGAATACTAGTATATTATGTAGAGCGGCTGCCTACCAGACCTCCAGAACCTATTATCTGGGTAACACGGTACTTCATGGCAAAACTAGAGTCAGACTTCAGTAAATCTGACTGCAGTCAGAAGCACTGACTTCTGACTATCTGTTACGACTGCGAAAGATCTACAAATGACGACCGGGACTAACAGTCTAACGTGCTTTCCGAAGCATGAAGAGGAAACTCGGTATGTCAAGATGGTCACCCATTCACAGATTAACCTTGGCAAGCATTGCTTAACCTTGAAGTTCGACCCGTGCCGCTGTTATTATCTGGCCGTAATTGGTTTTATTTTGTTCTATTTTTTATTTGACAAAACAACTAAGGCTAGTTGTTGCCTCCCACTCTACAGAGAAATGAGACCATTTCTCTGTAGAGTGGGTGGCATCAAAGGCTCTCATACATCGTAATATTTCTTAGAAACATAATTAGGTATATTATTTAGTTCTTTTTTGTTCTATTTTTATTTTGACACAACAAACTAGCCTCAGTGCTCTGTTGAATGGAAAGCTTTTACTGTTTCAAGAGTTTCAGCTCAGTACCCGATTTTCAGTGATGTGAAAAACTGTAGGAGAAAGTTTGAGTTTTATTTCTTACCTTAAAAAAATCTCTTTAAAACACGTTGTAACAGTTCGATTAAATTTGAAAATATTTTAAAGGATGGTTGAATAATTATTGTGTTCGCAGGGTGGTGTTCAATGCTCATTCAGTCTGCTGAATAATAATTTTATATCATACATTCTCGCTATGCCTTACGGTTTCACTCGCTCGCGAAACTACATCGCTGAGCGTTCTCAAGAATAAGGCAATCGAATGCAAAAAAGTAATAAAAAATAAGCTTTTTTTGTACTAGCTGACCTGACATACGGTGTCCTGCCCAAAAGCGCTGCTGAGATGATAAAGACCCCATAGAAAAATCACTTCCATTTTTCCCGGATCTACCAACTCTCATAAACCATTTTCAATCTATTTCTCCTTAAACACCGTAAGACATTCTCAAATAAAACCAGGACCAGCTGTTCTGAAGTGACCTTAAGCTTACGTATGTTTATCAACGGACAGCATTACATGGATTTTAAGCCTAGTAAAAATCTTCTTCTTTGCCCTCGCCTCTGTTGCGTTACGCGAGATTGGCTTTCATAATTTTTCGGCGCCATTCACTTCGCGTTGGTACGCATAGTCACCCGTAACGCCAAGCTTATACATGTCCTTTCGGACGTTTGTCATTCAGGACTTTTTCGCAACATGGTCTTCTGGTCTACGCATAACATGTCCGTACCACCTTAGCCAGGAACTCTGTGATTTCCTCAGTAAAAGGCGTTACTTTAAAACACCTTCTTATGAGTTCGTAACGCACTTTGTCTTTGAGAGTGACTCCTGCCGTCCAACATTACATGCGCATTTCAGTATTATGAAGTTTTTGTTCATGGGTTTTCTTCGAGGCTCATGTTTCGCTTCCATAGAATAGAGCGGGCCTAATATCTATTTAGTAGACCTTGCCTTTGGTTCTTATCGGCATTTTCGGATCGCAGAGGACTCCCGTTAATGTTTGCCACTTATTCCGCCCAGAAATCGATCTGTGTGTAGGTAATGTCGGCTATATCTTTCCGCGATTACTGATCCGAGGTATTTAAATTTATTTACCCTAGATAGGCCACCCAATTTGACTAAATTTGTTAATCTTATCAAAAATAAGTGTATTATAAAAATAACAATATTTAGGAGAACTTTCAAAAGGTCAAATTTTTTAAGGATATACTTTTTTTCAACCAAAATCTTCTTTGACAATAGGTCTAGATTAAGGTCACCAATTCAAATAATCCTGCATATATACATCCAATCCTTCATAACATCTAGTTCAACATAAATAAAAAAAAAATGTGTTTTAAAATTAGTTGTTAACTAATTCTAATATATTTTGTACCCAAGTGATAACGACGCTTGTACCACATAACCGAAGCCCTTTCATAGAAATACAATCGCAGTTACCTTAAGTCACAAAAAATCTTCCCATATCCCAAGACACCTGATAATTTCACATCGGAAAAAGAAATCATGAAAAATTACACCTTTTTCCAGGGATGCATGACAGCGATGCCACAAAGTATAACATCCCTACGTGAGAGGTAACTCGTATTATTTATGACAGATGTTATAAGTTGACGGCGAAAACAAAGAACGATCGTATGGCATCAGAGTTTTTTATCATTTTTGTATATTTTTGGGTGGTAATTTGTATAATATTGTGGTTCGTTGTGTTATTTCTGTGAAATTATGTTGTTGATGTGGGAGTTGAAGACTGTTGCACACGCCTTCCTTAGCTGCACTATTTTCATTGACTTTGTTTCCATCTCCCGACGAACATGACTAAACAAGTGCTTCAGCTTGGCTGACCAAAGATTCGCAGCAGACCTTCTTTTTATTTTTAGGGGGGGGGGGATTTCTCATGGGTGTCCTCCACTCCACCCTGGGGCGGGCGGAGGGGTCTTTCAGACTTTTACTGACTAAAACCACCCCGGTGTTCCATCTCTCACCTACGCTAAGGATCGTGGGAACTGATGTGACTTCCGTAATCCAGCCCGCTTCTGCGGACCACCTCGGGTCAGCGGGGGGAGTGAGGTATTTGACTTCCCCCGCGACGTCAAAGAGGGGCGCATGGTAACACAACGCACCTCGGGTCCAACCGCAGCAGAGCAGCAGACCCCGACTAACATGGATGTCAGTTAAAGGGACAAGGCCGGAAAAAGAAGAGAACCTTATTTCCATCTCCAGCACAAATCTCCAAAATTATAACTGACTAACCACTTCCCAACCTTGACAATACTTCAATAAAATCTTATTAACTTCAAAATACTCTGATTATTATAAGTTTGAAAATACTTGACACAGTTGTCTAAAATTAGATACCTACCACAGCGTTTTTGAATAAATACCCTCTGATTACTGTTACTATGTTAAGTGATTTAACTTAAGAACTTTGTTTCAACTTCCCAAGTTTACCTTGCCGGAGTTATTGAGAAATGCTGGTTAAGTTGGAAATCACTTCTATTAAGTGTATCGCCTATTTGCTTCGGGAAATACTTAATGATAAAGAATTAATAAAATTATTAGAATAGTTCATATCGGGATTGCTACCATGTACCTTTTTATTTGCGAGTTTCCGATATTTCTGTTGCTGTTGCTGTTGTTGTTCTTGTTGTATTCTAGTGTTAGTGACCATGAAAGTTTAAAACAATGTAATTAAATTATGATTTGGTTTTGTATCCAACTCGCTTGCAGGTAACTAATCTATACTATAATATTATAAAGAGGTAACATTTGTTTGTAAGTTTGTAAGTTTGTATGTAGGGGGTAATCTCAGGAACTACTGGTCCGATTTGAAAAATTCTTTCAGTATTAGATAGCCCATTTATCGAGGAAGGCTATAGGCTACATATCATCACGCTAGGACTAAATGGAGCCGAGCATTAATGGAAAATGTGACGCAGACGAAGTTGCGTGGGTCAGCTAGTAGCCTAATAAAAACCGGCCAAGTGCGAGTACGAGGACGACAACTGGCCGGTCTGTAAACGTGTCGAAGTTGAAGGCTTGGGTGAACTGATCACGAAGTGAGCTGTCACTCCATATAATCAAAATGAAATGACAGCTGACTTCGTGATCACTTCACCCAAGCCTTTACTTCTAAGTACATGTTCTCAGAATCAACCGGCTGATCACCAGGCTCTGTTAACATGTGCGATACCTGCCTACCAGAAACATGTATATTATGAAACATATATAATAAAACTTGAAATACGTACTTATAAAAACCAAATATAAATACACAAAGTGTAATAAAAATAATTTAAACAATTTTTAAAATAATTCTTATTTACTATTCCTATGCAATAAATATAGTTACTATACCAATAAACACAGACCTAATAAATATATACATAATTATACATCCAATTTAACATTTATAATAACTTTTGATACTATTTCATACCTTGAAATACTACTTAGCACTCTTCCTCTCTCCTATTATTTGCTGTGCCCGACACCCATATTATTTTGTTCTATAACTATTTTAAACCATCTATGTAATACATATGGAATGCAATAAAGTATTGAGTATTGAGCATCACACATGTGCGTTTTTATCCCGGGGACAAAGTTACATAGAAGTTGCAAAAGTCTCATACTTCTGCAATAGGTATGTATAGGTATGTACCTATAACTCCGCAACGTGTGCCAACTTCAGAAAAGATTTTCACCTTTCAACGGGGATTCCAAGTTCGAACACGAACGAAGTCGCGTTCACAACCTATCCCACTTACACAAAAAGTCTCCAATCATCGTGAAATCATATTAAATCGGCGCCGATTCAATTTGGCACGATAACTCTCATCCATTTGCCAATGTAAACAGGGTTGAGTTCTGATTACAATAAACATTCGACTTGATTATTCGACGTTTCATCATTTTGAGTGGTTGTACGGTGATCAATCGATCGTGGGACTTCGATACTTTACGATGTTTTAAGGGTTTATTCTCAAAGTTTTGTATTTACAGTAAGTAAGTAAAAATGTCAAATCTTGACTTGGTGCACTCGATCCTGGAATCCTTTGCAAATTGTTTTATGACTGTTGGCAACTTTAAGCGACTTTAAACTCAAAGAAACATTTAATCGGAATTATAAAATTAGGTATGTTCATTTTCTGGTATAATTGCAAGTTATGGGTGAGTTATTGGTGCATATTTATTGTTTACCAAGAATGTATAGCAGAAAGATGATATGTGAAAAAGTGATAATTCAACAGGAAAAGGATTCTAGTTTCAAGCAAAATTAATTCTGTTAGTCTTTTGAATTTTTCATTATTTATAAAATATACATTTCACTCTTGCGACGGCAAGTCACCTCTTTGAGGAGTGGCTAGAGCGGTGCTACGGCGTCCTCACCTTCCACCTGATGCAGGTACTCACCAGACATGGTTGTTTCGGGAGTCACCTGTTTTGGATTCGGCAGGACGACATGCCTGGGTATCAACTTTGGTTCTCCTGGAGGACACAGTGGAACACCGTAGCACCGAAGCACCGCCGGGTCCTCGTCGAGGCGATAGGCGGCCCAGGTTCAATGTATGGTCCGGAGCGAGGAGGCATGGGAAGCGGTAACCTCCTTCTAGGAGAGAGACCGAACGCGTGAGAGAGGCAAACCTCACGCCGCAGCCGCCACAACAGAAGAAGACGCCCCGCACGTCGGGAGTCGCAGGGCGATTCCCGGCCACCGTAGGCGCGGGCCTGTGGACAGCGAGCGTTGGGTGGCTCAATGTCCGATCAGAACCAGGACCAAGTCGACGGCCTGTGTGTTCCAAGCGCGCCTCAGAGATATCAGCATCTATTATGCTGATATCTCTTTGAGGCGCGCACGGGGTCCGCTAGGGCCAGTGCCTGCCAGGTTGCGGAATTTGTTCGAAAGAGTCACCGCGGCCCAGGAACGCAAAGGGCATTAGGAGGAACACGGATGGTCTGACACTCCCAACTACTTCGTCTAAAGCGGGAGAAGTCATTTCATGATTTCCCATCGATAAAAGAGGCCACATAGCCATGTTCGCTTTACTAGTCCGGTTCTTCTCCGCTCCAATGGAAAAGTACCCTTAAGAACTTATAAATGCGATCAAATACTAAGAAATGTAATCTGTATAATTAGACTTAACAAAGATGTTTTGAAAACTAAGTTAATTTAATGTAATTGGTTGTTCGTAGTTCGCTTTGTGAAGCTGGGACTGTATTTATCTTTTGCATGTATTATTATTGAAACTCTCAGATTTGCATTTCTTTAGCTGGTGCATTTGCAGCTTCTTGGAAAATGACGTAATCTACAGAACAAAAAGCCATTATATTATAAATAAATATTCCAGAATGGTGAGGCAGACTTTTTTATTATCTACAGTCAGACTAGCTTGACTACAATCTCCAGATATAGTGAGCGATGATATTATGATCGAAAATGGAGATACAAGTACTTGCTTAGAAATATCATAATTTCTATTTCTTCATTGGGTAACGTTAGCAAGTACATATTCATATCAGCCGAAAGACTGCTGACCATAGGCCTTTCCAAATGTTGCCACAACAACACAACAACCGGTCCTGCAGCGCGTCTCGCATCCATCACCAGGTAAGTATTAGTACATATAAATAGGTATTGGGTATGTTTAGCCCAGTATTCAGCAACAACAGAGTGGGTTGAAGCACGATCCACTGCCATGACGTGACGTGGACGTGGCGTAGACATTGTGCAGTTTATTTGAAGGTCCATTTAATAAGGTACCTACGGTAATAATAACAATGGAATTAAAATAGGATGTCTTTAATTTCCTTGTTGATTAGTTTTTGATTTTGATTATTTTGCTTTTCAAAATTATGGGCCACTTCCAATTATGCTAGAAAGTTTAAATTTTGTGTGAAGATAGGTCTAAGGCTACAGGTAAAGGAAAAATTCGGAACAAGGCATTTTTTTTTAAGTTAAAAGTTTGAATTCAGATTTGGTCCTCATGAGCTAATAATAACAAAAACTAATTAAAAATGCTCGGAATTATTATCATTCCTATAATTTACCTACTTGGAAAAAAAACATCGGCCTATAAAAGTAGTGAGATCAATAATAGGCTAAGAATTTCAGAGCATCAGAATAATAGTCCAAGAATTTAACATGTGTCTTTTGAGAATACCGGTGAATAGAGAGATTGGATCTTTCCTGACCGTATCAACACCTTTTTTTTTTTTTTTTTTTTTTTTTTTTTTTATTTTTTTTCGGCTGGGAAAAAATGCGTTACGCATACCCTCTCACTCGGGGGAGTGGGAGGGGTATGTGGGACTCCCCGGGCAAGCCCGGTATACCCACTAAAACAACCCAGCAACAAAATTCCCGCAACGTCATAGTGGGGGTGGACTGGGAGATCGGCGTAGCCTTTACGTCCAGTCCACACCGTATCAACACCTGCCTAGCCTTTTCCCAACTATAATATATTGGGGTTGGCTTCCAGTCAAACGAAGGTGTTTTACGTGGAGCGGCTGCCTACCAGACCTCCACAACTCATTACCTGGGTAACACGGTACTTCTTGGTAAGACTGGAGTCAGATTTACTGGCTTCTGACAATCCGTAACGACTGCCTAAGATCTAAAAATTACAGCCGGGACCAACAGCTTAACGTGCTTTCCGAGGCACGGAGAAAACTCGGTATGTGAAGATGGTCACCCATCCACAGACCAACCTTGGCAAGCGTAACTTAACCTTAATGATCGACCCGTGTGGTTGTCATTATTTAGCTTATTATTTATTCCTGGCCGTATAAAAATGATACATTTTTAGGGAGAAGAACTTGGCCTTTTTTCATAATTTTACATTTGGTGGTTTCTAATTTACACTAACTCTAATCTTTAACATTTTTTGAGCTTGTGTGCGTTCATCATTTTTCATTCAATTTGATTAACAAAAGAGCCTTGATCCATCAATATTCGATTTATAACTGTCCGTAAAAACGATTAAACTTACTTTAAACCTGTCAACGAGGCAGTATTCATTTATATTCTTTTTGTATTAAGAACTAGCTCTGACCGCGGTTTTGCTCCCGTGCTATACCTCTACATAGGTTTGTTTTAGTTATGAAGTACTAACTTATGCTAAGTTATATTACTGACACATTGGACCTCATTTGTAGTACTCAATAAATAAATCATCATCTGCCTAACCTGTCAAACTGGATTCAGCTAAATACCAGTGTTTCAGCAGACTGATTAAATAAATAATACTAATACAAGTAATAACTGTATATATAAGGTATTCTGCTAAACTTATAAGGAAAACCAAAGTTGAAGTTTCATGCGATGATATTATTGCGAATTTAATTTTACAAAAAAATGTACTGAAACGGTATCCTGCTAATTTTAAACTTGAACGCCATTTGAAAATGAGACAAAAACGGTATTCTGCTTAATATAAGTACGTCAAAACTGACGTAACCATGAAATTATTTTGAGATCGGAAGTTGAAGGAAAGTGTTAGATTTTGCAGATTTAATTTTCTCTATTTAATCCTTAAAAACATCATGAGATCCAAGGTGTTTTAGCTACTCCACCGACAGATCATCGTTGCCAGCTGCCTTGCCAGTTTTTAATGTCTCAATAGCAAGAATAGGTTTACTGATATCGGTAAGTTTTCAAATGTGTCATTGGGTCTCTTGGTTCTAGGTTGTGTATGTGGAGGTTTTTCATAAAAAGCAGTTGTTGAGCTGTTTGACTGGCTGTCGTATCCGAATCGTAGCCTTGGTTGTCAGAATCCAGAGGATCTCCAGTGAGTCTACATATTGTAGACCAGGTTTTCTTAGTCATCTCGGTTACGGTCATGTTGGAGTTTGTTTGTTCCAGAAGTAACCCATTTTTTAACGTTTTTATCCAACTTTGGACTCCATCATCCTAGAACAGCGAATGGGTCTTTAGAAAAATCCGTTTTTCTAAGGACTTACGGACCCAAAACGCGGACACTCACTATAGACCTGATCCACAAATTCAAGGTAGCTCAGCATGCAATAGCGAGAGCAATGCTCGATTTTTTTCTGGTGGATAGAATTCACAACGAAGTCATTCGCCAGAGAACTGAAGTAACCGTCATTGAACGTAGAATCAGCATGTCTGTAGACGGACAAATGGTCGATGGAGCAGACATGTGTTAGAGTGGAGACCGCGTATGGGATGCCCTGCGGCACGATGGATCGATAATTTGAAGAAGGTAGCTGGCAGTGGATGGATGTGGACTGCTCAAGGCCGGGATGGTTTGCGCTCTTTGTAGGAGGCTTACGTTCAGCAGTGGTCGGCAATTGGCTGAAATGATGTCATTCAAAATGACAGTGACTCACGTGGTGCAGAGATTTTATACATTCCATAGGTAAAAATTTCTCGCTCCGCTGTCATAAACAGGCACCCTAAGGCCGGGTATGATGATGTGCGGCAATACTTTTTGGGTAGACCATTATTGTCAAAGTCTAATTTTACCGGAACATTTACATGTTTATACTTTAAATTGTGATTTGACATACTTGACTCCAAATGCCATACCGTTCAATAGGCTATTGACCGTGGCAAAGGCGATTGTAAAAATGTCAAAAACATATTGGATCGTCGTCAAAACGTTTGTCAAATTTAATGTGATCAATCTCTTATATTTTGACTCTCGATGATCGAATTCCCCGATGGACTTGTAAATTAAGCTTCAAGCTTAATAAAAAGTCATAATTCGACATGTTTAAAGAATCGACCGGCTGTAAACATGTCGAAGTGAACACTTAGACGATGTGATGATCGCGATCAAACTGCGTTCAAGAGATGTCAGTGTCAATATTCCATACAAAATAACGACATTGACAGCTCTTAAACAACTTGGTTTATATGCTGATTGCGTTCAGTTTCAGATGGATGAAGTCCGCCATAAGAGACACTTTTGTTTCTGCCGTTTAACTGAGTTCCCCTCGAAGAGAATTCAATAAGTCAACTGGCCTTTTCAAAGATATTTACAATTGGCTTCTTGTTTTAAAATAATAAAATTAATTAAATGCCTTTGAGCTTATAGAGTTGGTTCCGTGAATATATTTAAGGTTTCATGGAAAATTTAAGTCGGCAAGTAACAATCATTGTTTTTGTCTTGTGTTAAGTAAACTTTGTAGCTTATGAAGGAATGATGAAAATAAATACAGCTGGTTTATTTATATTTTGCGAAGAGAGCAATACTGTCTTTTTTCTTAAAAAATGGTCTTCTCTTCTCTTTTTTTTCAGATAACATGCTGTTTCGTTTTTCAATTTAATTCATAAAATAAAATCCATGTAATGTTAGTAGATGTACGACTTAATCTAATGTTAGCAAATGTTAGAAAATAAAATGAATAATTATAAAAACACCCGCCGAAATAAACCGGTGCTTCATTGAGCGAAAGGTGCAATGGTACGCCAGTTCACCCGGACAAGTGTGTCTGGACTCTTATCCACCATCGCAAGTCCCACCTATTTGAAAACACATTCTAAATGCCAATAGGGGTGGAGCGCAAGCGCGCCATCATGTAAGCGCATCGCTTCCGCATGATCGCGGCGAACCCGTCAACGCACGCCTCCGCGACCATCGGACCACGGCAACTCGAACACACAACAACAAGCTCACTCCATCGTCAATTTTGTCTCTGTCACCTCTGACCTAGACTATAGTCAAGAGCAATCCCATCTCAAAAAAAAAAAGCTTGTAAAATGAAGATGCAGTATCAATCAGTGAGACCTGCTGAGAGTGAGGCTTTCAAGTTAGTTCATTCATATCAGAATCAGCCTATTCCTTTCCTAGCTCAAATTTAAGCTTTTCTAGCTTTCATAGCTAGGAAAGGAACATACAGATGTCTCCTATAAAGGAATAGGTCGTGTTTAAGTCTAATTGGATGAATCCGGATCCCAATGTTTTATAATTGGAAGCCCAATTTCCTTTTTATAACTAAGCATAGCGTGTATTAAGTTGTTATCAACCTTTTAGGAAAGTTTAAAGCCTCTACTCTTTCTCTCTTGATATAATTTGGTAGGCTAAGAGAAAAGTCGTGTCAGTCTGACAGGGTAATTACCTAGCCAGGTAATTCAGTTAAGTTTTATTTCTGACTGCCTCTCGCAAATGCATTTTCTACGTATGAGTCAATCGGGTTTTTGTCCGAATGAAAACTAAGGTCTTTTTTTTTCTGAGAGCAAATTGCAGTCGAAACTAATCAATGATAGAACTTTACAGATAGAAAGACGGTTTATATATGTACGTATGTTCACTTAGCTCTGAGACAGCAGTATCTATCGTTTCACATTATTTTGAAAAAAAAAAAAAATTGTTTCACTTTCGCACAAAACAAAACATCATCTTTTCAAACTTGTACATCCCAATCAATTTCAAGATAGAATTCCTGAGGTTCTATTTTTGGAAACCTCTCTAAAATTGAGCCTACATAACGCCGCAATCAATTGGAATGGGAGAATCACTAAAAAAACGGCCAAGTGCGAGTCGGACTCACGTACTTAATACTTTGTATTAGTGCGATGATAAATGATATTTATTTTGTAAGTAGGTTGTAAATAACACTTTTACTCGTCAAACGTCGTTTCCTAGCTGACTGCTCTGAGAAGAAACGCCGAAACAAACTCAGAGGGCAAAATCTCTTTTTAAGTCCATACAATCGTACTGGTCAAATCATATGAGAACCATGTAGGTGAATGTCTGAAGTGGTATTTTGAGGAAATTACCACACAGATTTGAGTGGACCTGTCCAGACAGTGCAAGCATTTGCCAGTTATCGTGTAGCTCAAACTTAGAACTTAAAGGAGCTCAACGAACTGACGAACAATACCAAAGTAAGATACCGGTATTTAGGTAATATTGTAGAATATTATTTACTGGTATAATATTGTAAATAGTTTATGAACTCATTTCGGGAAACTTTCAAAGGGCTACATGTAAACAGCCCTTAGTGTCAGATGAAGAGACAAACAGAAACGGCGAGAGCGGAGTGGTCTGTAAAACCCGGTCCCGTTTTTAACTGTTGAGCACGAAACCCTAAAAACTAAACCAGCCAACATTCGATTTTGGAACCGCACAGCAACATCGTAAAACACCCAAAACATTTCAATATGGCGGAAATTCTATAACCAAAGAAAACTAGATCACATTGCAAATCGTTGTGAGTGCCTGTAAATTTCGTTACTCAGACCCTAAAGCCGAATTAGGCCGAATCAATCCGAAGTAGGGCCCACGTACCACCGGTAAAAAGAACTCAGTTTTATTTGCGCCCCGGGCTTTTTAGGACCCCACTGGTAGAGGATATCTGATGAATATAAATAGGAAGATGTTGTAGATGTCATCTGTTTGTTTTCGAATTTGGAATACGTATTGTGTAGCTGTCTATATTTTTTTTTTGGGCTGACGCGCTTTTCAGCCTGTTTTGTATTTCGAAGACCAAAGAGTTCATTGGTGATTTTATTTTTTACATGTCCCTGCGTAGGAGGTCTGCAGATATTTGTTCAAGGTCTGTGTAAATGCACACAAAATAACGTACTTTTAAAAAAATCAACCGCAGGCAACCGGAGACTACGATATTTAAAACGAAAAGCGTTACGAGAGAGGCTATTTCGTATCTCCATGTATCATCAGTCTGAGTATTTCGCAAACTCCGTGGTTAAAAATTCCAGGGTAATAAACCTAGTTACCGGATCTACCTCCAGGCTAATTTTTCTAACAGCCATTTATTAGTACTAGAGTCAGATTTATTTTTTCCATTTCCAATTTACATAGAAATATGAAAGGACGGTTTATGCTAAATTATTTGGTAATATGGTCGACCCGATGGTTCAATTTGTGTAAAGGTGCGTCCACGCTATGGGTTTATGCGAGTTTTGAGCATTCGGTGTCGAGCATTTTTTTAACATTAGGAACGTTGGTTGATTGGCAGGAAATGCATATGGCATCAAATCCGTCAGTGTAACTTTTATGATGGTAAAGAGTAATAATATTATTTATTTAAACATCACTACATATTATAAAACAAAGTCCTCCGCCGCGTCTGTCTGTTTGTTGGTCTGTTCGCGATAAACTCAGAAACTTCTACATCGATTTTCATGCTGTTTTCATCAATGGATATGGTATATAAGTAGTGTATTATTGGGCATTCTATACCACTGTCGGCAAGTCGCGAGGCGAGTGCGCCTCGCTCCGGACAGTGGTATAGAATGCCCAATAATATACGATCGACTCACCTGTTTTGTATATTACTGTACTCGACCAACGATCAGGCTAGTTCAGGACAGTAGTGTAGCCTACATAATGTAGGCAAGTTCGGCAAAGTCGCGAAGCGACTGTACCTCGCTCCGGACAGCGGTATAGAATGCCTAATAAAATACGATCGACTGGCCTGTCTTGTATATTACTGTACTCGACCAACGATCAGGCTAATTCAGGACAGTAGTGTAGCCTACATAATGCCTAATACTGAAACGGTCAACTGGACTGACTGTATATTACTGTACTCGACCAACGCTCAGGTTAGTTCAGGACAGTAGTGTAGCCTACAATAATGCTCACTGCTGAAATAAATAAGTCGTTCAAGTTATTTTGGTTTATTTGTCGTAAAACATTGGTTTCTCTGGAAACAATATATCTACCGAACGCACAAACTCTTGTAGTTTACGCCATTGAGGAGAATCTGTGTCGGTCTGGAACTTGAGTCGGATGAGCGCCTTCTTCCACAGCTCCAGATTGTCGGTGAGGCGCGCGTCGTCAGCCTTGTACACCTTGCAGTCGATGTAGTACTCTCCGTCGAGGCTCGCTGATCGCCGCTCGGTGCCGTTGGCCACTCGGTTCGCAAAGAATGATGTTAGGCATTTTATGTCCGATGAATCTTTGAGTTCGGTGTCCGTTTCGCCGTGTTTACTGATACCGAATATATCGTTACCAGTATTGATTTTCTTACTGAAACAACAACGAAATCCTCTGTTATTATTCTGCAAATACTAACATGATGTACCGTTTAGTTAAAAACTAGAAATACACTACACAAACACATCATAGATCAAGGCAAAGAAAGAGCTATCGGTTATATCTAAAGACATATGTACCTGTCACAGTCTCGAACAGTGTACAATTAAACTGGTTATACAGTTTATTACATAAGAAATAGAAATAATTGTCAATAGTGAAATAGTTATATCGAAAACACATAAATAATTTAAGATTTTGTTTACCTCGTACGTTTTAAGTTCGCTGATGGTGGGCGCGACTTGCGTTTTCCATTGTTGTCTGTAGAAGGTTTGCGGTTGGATGTCGTTTTCTTTTCAGAGATCGCAGCTTGTTGGAAGTATTCGCACTCAGAGTCAGACCTAGAATAACCACATGAAAATATTTGTTAAACATAATACAAACAGCGGACAGGTCCAGAACCCTAAACTATGAAACGGTTGAAAAGTTTTTGACTTACATTTTTCCAATTATGTCCAACTGGTTTGATGAGTTTGTTAAGGCCGACAGCAATAGGTGGGTGTGGTAGCGGATAGCTGTGCACAATTATGACAGCATAAATCACTTCTTGAAGATTACTTCCTCACTTGCAGACTTCAATAAGTTTGTACCAAGTACTTCGAAAACGTGTAGCTTATAAGACGGAAACGAACGATAATTCACTATATTAAAAATGACTAAAACCGATAGTGTAATGTTGCGTGAAACAACTTTTTCCTTAGACGTATTATACCCGTTCAAAAATGATGAATCAGACATTATTGAAGTTGAATCTAATGTCAATACAGCAAAACGACTTAGGGTTGACAAAACAGTAACGTGGAATCAACAAACAATGCATAGGTATATGTACTAATATAATAAAGCTGAAGAGTTTTTATGTTTGTTTGTTTTAACGCGCTAATCTCTCGAACCATCAATCGGGTTTGAAAAATTCATGTTGCAGTTAATAGCTCAGTTCTCTAACATCATAATTATGTTTGTAATGAAAGTTGCTTTGGCGACTAGAATGAAATTAGTAATCAAATTACATATTCATCAATTTTTGTACAATCTAAGTAGTTAATTTGTTGCTTGGGTAAAGCACAGGAAATAAGTTATTTGTTGGAATTAGGTCTAATAGGGTGATGTAAACAAGTTTTTAATAATTCTATTCAATTATACAATTTAATTATTTAAGTGAATTACTTGGCCATACATATCTAAATATGAACGTGTGCCAACCTTACCTAAAATAGCTGATTGTTGCGAGTGCAATGTAGCTGATTGGTATAAAATATTTGGAGCGCACGAGTAATCATTTTGTGCAATAGCAGACATTTTAATGAAATAATATATTATATTACATTATCGAATAAAAGATCATATGACAATCAGTACCTACTAACAACCAACCTTTCAAGAGTTTGTTATATTTTTTTTAAATCGAAGACAAACAAAATATTATAACATTATCTCAAAGTAACGACGGAGTGTAAACCCCTTCACTGAATATATAAAATCAATAATTTAAAATAATGTTTTGTTAGCAAATATCAGAGTGTACAAAGTACCTGTACTATTTTTGCATCAGGCGATTTTTTTTTTTGGAACCTGAAAAATATCTACACATTTGGAGTAAATTAAATTGAAACATTATATATGTACTTACCATTACATATTTTGAAGGTAATTATTAAATCATTTTACCTGTATAAAATATTTGATATCAATATTTCATTACACTTGTACTTATCAATTTTTTTTTATTTTCAGAAATATTTTGATAAACATTTCGATTATTTCATGAAGACTGGTCATCAAACGAGACAGCGTGACCAAAACATCCCCGTTGGAGTTTCAACAATTAGATAGCTCTGCTACCCTATTTTCTTGAAGCGTTTATACAATACTCACTTTGAAGCTGGTAGTATACCTAGGTAAGATATTAGTTAAGAGGTAAGATATTAGTAGTAGTAACACTATAAGTAATAATGCCTCACTGTTCGGTTTGTAAAGTATTTGTAGATAATCGTCGATGGTCTGGTCATTTACGCAGTAATATTCATAAAAACAATAGCGCGATCCCGTTTTATGATAATGTTACGATTATTAATTCATCTTTTAAAGAACGAATCGTAAGTTACAAGATCATTGCGACTAGCGAGCAAATAAATAATTTCCCTGAGATGTTTCTCAATAATATTAGTGAACAAGTTAAAAAGTTAATAGACCGATCTTTACTTAAACATAAAGCTGTCAAAGTTAGTTACGAACTATTTTGTTTTTTCCTTATGTTTAAAAATGACCATCAGGAGTTAAAATCATTCGTTACGAAAAACGTTGTTATTAATTTTAATTACAATTTTCAATCGATTTATAAATCAACGGTTGATTTACTGTTAAAGAAAATTGAAGAGTTTCAGGAGAGAGATAGTGGTTGGACATTTGTGTGCAATTCGCATTTAGAAATAAACATTAATAAATATCAACCTCTCGGCGGATCTAAATTTATAATGTTGCCAAAATGTATAAAAAATAAAAAAGCTTGTTTGAATATTCGAAACCAAGACGAGTATTGCTTTTTATGGTGTATTGTGGCAGCTCTATACCCCACGACCCGACATCCCGACAGAGTTTCGTCTTATCCCTACTTCCGAGATGTTTTGAATATTGATAATTTGTCATTTCCAATCACATTTTCGGACATAGCTATCTTTGAGAAAAATAATCCCTTTCTAAATATATTCGTGTATGCTTTAAAAAATGATAAAACTATTATTGGACCCTTGTATACATCAACAAATAAAAGTTCTAAGAGCATCCATCTATTGCTTTTAGAAAATAACACAAGTTCTCATTACTGTCTTATTAAAGATTTGTCGCGTCTAGTTAGAAATCAGATGACTAAACATCATGCTAAACTATACTTTTGCGAAACATGCTTATTGTTTTTTCCAACGCACAGTCAAATTGAATCACACTTGTGTGGAGGGGTTGTAACAGTTTTACCAGAAAAGGGAACATTTTTAAAATTTAAAAATTTTGATAGAAAACAAGACATTCCTTTCGTCATATATGCTGATTTCGAAACATTACTCGAACCGATTTCCGGCGATGAATTCAACACCGTTAATACGTCATACTCACAACGCCACGTGCCGTCCGCGTTCGCCTATAATGTAGTGTCATCATTTAATGATAGGGTTGGTGGCTATAGAAGTTATCGCGGAAAAGATTAGGTTAGCCCCCTAGCCATTATAAAAGCTTTTAAAGATCTTAAAATTAAATCAACAGAAGATCTTTGGGGAATGTCTGTAAAAGTCTGTAGATCTATTATTGAAACTATTGCTCCCCACTTAGCTCTTATATTTAACTCTAGTGTAGACCAGGGAGTATTTCCTGATCTCATGAAGCACAGTAAAGTCGTTCCACTGTTTAAATCTGGTGATAGTCAAGAACCCAACAATTACAGGCCGGTTTCAATCCTGCCGGTTCTCAGTAAGGTGTTTGAAAAGTTAATGCTTAACCAGATGTTACTACATTTTAATGAAAATTCCATCTTTCATGAACATCAGTACGGTTTCACCAAAGGGCGTTGTACAACTGACGCCGGTGTCACTCTAATAAAGAACATCTTTAATGCCTGGGAAGATTCGCAAGACGCCATTGGAATTTTTTGCGATCTCTCGAAGGCGTTCGATTGCGTTAACCATGAAACACTTTTGTTGAAACTGGAGCATTATGGGATTAGGAATACATCTCTTGATCTGATTAGATCGTACTTGAAAGACAGACAGGTTAAAGTACAGGTAAACAGCGTGAACTCACTGGGGTCTGAAATGACAATGGGCGTTCCGCAAGGTTCAATATTGGGTCCATTCCTCTTTTTAGTGTACATAAACGATTTGCCCCAATTGCTTCAAAATGAGCCAAAGATGGTGTTATTTGCTGATGACACATCATTGATATTTAAGATAGAACGACGGTCACAAAATCTTGATGATGTCAATAACTCTATTCATCAAGTTCAAGATTGGTTTACGGCAAACAACTTAGTATTGAATGAAAAAAAAACCAAATGTATTAAATTTACTTTACCAAATGTTAAAAGTAACGAATGTGACATCGTATTGAATGGACAAAAACTGGAATTTATTAATCAGACGGTTTTCCTGGGAATCACTTTAGACGAGAAATTGCAATGGGGACCTCACATAACATCTCTTGCGGCGCGGCTAAGCTCAGCCGCTTATGCTGTTAGAAAGATAAGACAGTTAACAGATGTAGAAACTGCGCGTTTGGTCTATTTTAGTTACTTTCACAGCATTATGTCGTATGGTATTTTGCTATGGGGTCGGGCTGCTGACATTGAATCCATATTTATTTTACAAAAGAGTGCTGTCAGAGCCATTTATAATCTACGTCGACGCGATTCTCTTAGGGAAGTCTTTAAAAAGATTAATATTATGACAGTCCCATGTCAATTCATTTATGAAAATATTATGTATGTAAGGAAAAATCGACATCTCTTTAGCAAAATTAGTGATAGACATAATTTTAATACTAGAAATAGAAATAAATTAGATCAGCCATTTTATAGATTAGCCAAAGTACGAACATCTTTCATGGGGTACTGTATTAAATGTTACAATAAAATACCTTGTGACATATTAGAATTAAATGAAAGAAAATTTAAAAATTATGTTAAAAGCACACTATGTAAACAAGCATATTACAAATTAGATGATTATATTCAAGATAAGAATGCTTGGAAACATGCTGGTCCTGCTCCATAGGACAGTCTGAGGTGTAGTAAACAAAGTCAAACTTATTGATAATGTTTGTATTAATATATTTAGTATATCTATAGATGTCTTTAATGACTTTTATATTTAATTTAACTCACACACTGATTTATTGTTCTTTATTTGATAAATCAGTAGTACCAACATTTTTAAATATGTGTGTGTTTGCATTGTATAGACTCAAGTACCCTGGCGGTTGGGAGTGTCATGCTCACTCAAAAGCCTAGCTGATGGTGGCGGCGGTATGCGTTAAATTATGTGGCTCCATTCAAAATGGTTGAGACGAATGGGCCTGGCGTATGTCATGGCGCCGTCGGTTGGGACTGGTCATTTCTCAGCTGCCATGGTTTATTTTAATTTATTTTAATTATTTCTTTGAATTGTTCCGTTTTTAGTTCGGATGTTTTTATCATGCTCGTCACATCGTTCTCACATGTATGTATAATTTCAACACGATGTCAAGAAAACTTTGTAACAATTTATTATTTTTAAAAGAGTGTCCGTGGAGTTTCTTGCACGTTCTTCTCCATAGAGATCTACGCTTTGGAACGTGCAAATAGCTTCATCTTTTTGGACCGACCGACCTTGACAATTCAAAAGTGCCTGTAAATGGTTTAATTGAAATAAATGTTTGAGTTTGAGTTTGAGTTTGAGTTTGATTGCGTTTCAAAATTTGTACATTTTCTGATGGAAGATGTTAGAGCAATACATAGAATTCTGACCAAAAACAAGCCTATGATATTCACAGAGAAAGACGCTCTGGATTTTAAGCGCGCTGTTATGTGCTACATTTGTGAAAATATACTATTGAAAGATAGAGTAAGGGATCACTGCCATATTACAGGTCAATACCGAGGCGCAGCACATAGACATTGTAATCTGCAACATAAAGTACCGAAATTCATTCCAATATTCTTTCATAATTTATCTGGATACGATTGCCATTTATTTATAAAAGAGTTAGGCGAAATTCCAGGGCAAATTAAAATAATACCTAAGACCAAGGAAAAATATACAGCATTCACTAAGTTTGTTCCTTTAGACGACAATGATTTTATACAAATTAGGTTTTTAGATTCTTTTAACTTTTTAGGAACAAGTTTAGACAAACTTGCTAAAACATTGCAGGTAGAAGATTTTGTTAATCTTAAATCTCATTTTTCCGATGAAAGACATTTTAGTTTGCTGACCCGTAAAGGCATTTATCCCTATGATTATATGTCAGATTGGAAATGTTACGAACAAACATCATTACCGTCTAAGAGTTGTTTTCATAATTCGTTGACCAACGAAGATATTAGCGATGAAGATTATAATCACGCGCAGACTGTTTGGGATGAATTCAATATTAATGACCTAGGTGATTATACTGATCTGTATTTAAAAACAGATGTGCTTTTGCTGACAGATATATTTCAGAATTTTCGAAAAACCTGTAAACAATATTACAAACTTGATCCCGCGTTTTACATAACTGCACCTAGTTTATCCTTCGATGCAATGTTACTAAAAACAGGCGTTCAGTTAGAACTCGTATCGGACTTGGCTATTGTCAGAATGATCCAAAGCGGAATACGCGGGGGCCTGTGTATGTGTTCCCATCGGTATGCAAAAGCCAATCATAAATACATGCCAGAATACGATGCATCACAGTCTGACTGTTTCATAGTGTATTTAGACTGTAATAATCTATATGGCTTTAGTATGTGTCAGTATTTACCGTATTCTAATTTTAGATTTCTCAGTGAAAATGAATTAGCTAATTTTCATGTTGAAAATGTTGAAGATAACGCTGAGTGGGGCTTCATATTAGAAGTCGATCTTTTGTATCCTGATCATTTACACAATTACCATAATGATTTACCATTTTGTCCTGAGAAATGTATACCTCCAGGTGGAAAAACAGAGAAATTAATTACAAATTTGCATAATAAGTATAAATATGTGATACATTACGTTCATTTAAAGAAGTGTTTAGAGCATGGTTTAATATTACGTAAAGTTCACAGAGTTATTACTTTCAAGCAGAGTTCATATTTGAAACAGTACATAGAATTAAATACTAAATTAAGACAAAAGGCAAAAAGTTCATTCGAACAAGACTTTTTTAAGTTGTTGAACAACAGTGTTTTTGGCAAGACATTAGAAAATACAGAAAAAAGAGTAACTGTTCATTTAGTTAATCAATGGTGTGATCAATCTAATCGAACCAAGAAATGTATATCTGCCGAGAGACTTGTAGCCAACCCCTATTTCCATAGTGCATCTATTCTTTCTGAAAATTTAGTTGCAATACAAATGAAACCTGATCAAATCATTTTAGATAAGCCTATTTATATTGGGTTCACTGTATTAGAACTTTCTAAGTCACATATGTATGACTTTCATTACAATATTGTAAAGCCTTTTTATAAAGACCGAGTGCAGCTGTGTTATACAGATACCGATTCGTTTGTTTATAAAATATTAACTAATGATTTTTATCACGACTTGAAGTATAATTTTTTACAATATTTTGACACAAGTAACTATAGCGACGAAAATGTCTTTAAGATACCAATAATAAACAAAAAAGTTCCGGGGCTCTTCAAGGACGAAATGGGGGGAATATATATAACGGATTTCGTTGGACTGAGATCAAAACTTTACTCTATAAAAACTCCTCATAAAATCATTAAAAGAGCAAAGGGAGTTAAATCATGCGTAGTAAGAGACTTAAACATAACAGATTATGAAGATATTTTATTTAGTGGTGGAGTTATCCGTAGAAAAAATATTATGTTTAAATCAATAAAGCACGAAATATTTACTCGGAGTGTCAACAAAATAGCTTTATCTAATAACGATGATAAACGTTCGATATCTGTAGATCGAATATCAACGCGAGCCTGGGGTCATAAATCTATTTTAAAGAATGATGTTGAAATTTTTTAGACCAAGTAGATTGTGTTTATATAAATATTATAGTTTTAGAATTAAATATGTATAAAATATTAAATATGTATAACCTACGCTAATTTATGTAGTAAAATAATCTTACTTTAGTTTAAAAAATTAAATCTATTTAATTTTAATATAATTGTAATAGTTTGTTTATTGTGTAATTATTTAGTGTTTTTATTAAAACTGTTTTGTAAATAAAAATAAAAATAAATTAAAATGTAAATCATTAAACTTTCCACTTGTTTAATTTTTAATTACCTTTTCATTTTAAGTCCAGGATACTATCAAACAAATAAAATTATATTATATACACAATACAATAAGACTTATTTTCAAAGAACCATTGTTTACGATCAAGTAATATGATCATAACGCTTCGCAGTACATATAAAATACTTGACAGTTCATTACCCTCGACGAAAAATGCATAGTTAACATTTATATGGTTACTAGCTTTCACACGCGGCTTCGATCGCATGGAAATTGAAATTCAATAAACAAAACCTTCCCAAGTCTTTCCTTCACGTCGATTTGACGTGAAAGAAAGACAAACAAACACATTTTCACATTTATAATATTAGTTAGGATTGCGATCTAACTCACAGGTTGTGCATGTTTGTCATTTACGAAATATAACTCACCCAGAGTACTTGTAAAATTCGAGTGCATCATAATCATGTCATCGGTAAGTAAAATATTTAATAAATATTTCACAGCAATGTTAATCTTCATAAAACTTCGTCTGTAGTCGTGGAAGCGTTGACAGGGATGTATTCATTTACATTTCATCAGTTATCAGTAAATTTTTTGTTATTAATTGGTCACAAAATCGAGACTCTTGGCTGTTACTGAGAAATGGTAACTAGCACTTTACCTCTGGGAGTCGAACCCGAACACCACGTCGCTGTGCCAACAGAACAGTGTGTAAATTGTGTTTATATTTTTGTTTCAGATTTCTGAATCAGAGGTTGTGTTCAGCCAGTATGCTCAGGATCCTTATGAAGGATTCTCAGAGATGCTTCGCTGCGAACCCGAGCATAGCAAACAAGTGACGAAAGATAAGAAATCAAAACAACGATGTAGGGATAAACAGAAGAAGCAAAAACCAACAAAATCTTTCGTTATGAGTCGTCTACAGCGGCGGGGTATTAAATTAATAAAAATTTCGGTCGTCGATTTGTGCAATAACAATCCTCAAGCCAGTGATACTGATAGTGACAGTGAGAACGTTATTATAAATGCTCAATATATTGTCAAAGATGCTATCGACAGTGTTATGGACGAAACTGAGTCTTTAGTTAAGAAAATATCAAAATCTTTGATAGACAGTGATTTTTAAAATGAATTTTTATGTATGATTAGTATGTAAAATAAATAAATGTCCTGTAGTATTTTATTGTGTTGTTTTATTTTATTTTCTTATAGGTATGTATTAGGTTATTTCTTTAGGTTTGGAATAACGAATGAAAAGATTATTTAAAAAATAAAAGTTTTTATTTATAAAACATAAATATGCATTATATTACCATTCTAAGTACTTTTTTATACATAACACATTTTTAAGTGCACATTGTTTTAAATGATTATTACAATTTAAATTCGAATCTACATTACAGTATTTTTTATGCAAAATGGATAAATTAGGACATTGTTTTTCATCCAGTTCTGATACCTTACAATTTACACATAGATCTTTTATCCACTGCACCTTCTCCAAGCCTTTGACAATAATTTCTTTATTTTGTAAGTATGGAACGATTAAACGATGAAATTCCTTGTAGTCAATATATCCTTCATTCCAATAAATGCCTCTGTTTCTTTCTAACCATTTAACTTGCTTCTGTTCATTACTTGTTAAGTATCTAAACAAGTATGGAGGTTTGACTAAGAAGGTTTGGGTGTAATCACGAGTGGCCAAAGCTAATTCTTTTACTATAAAATTGTTGTAGAGGTCCTTGAATCCTTGAACATCTAATAATATAGTTTCAGGACTCATGATATTTTCCTCACAGTATTGCTCAACGGTTTATACTCAACTATACAGTCGTTTAATATAAGACAGTATGCTGAAGTTTGATCGGGTATAACCGAATCAGTTTCGATTTCCACTCTTACATCCACAACCGGACCTGCCTTCAAGTTATCTGCTTGCCTGGAGCAGTCAATAACAAAGAGCGGCGCCAAGTCTTTAAATTGTTTTTCGCTTAATAAAGGTTCCGCGCGGCGTCCGTAATATGACTGTTGAAATCTAGTGTATTGTTCGTATAATAAGGCAATTCTGTTATCAGCAAAATTCACATTTAGATTTTCATATGGGAAGTAGTTTGAATTGAGGTATACTCTAACATCACGAATATGGCAGTGATCGAACAGAGACATATCAGAGCTTGCATTGTTTTTTCTATTTGTCTGTAAACCGATAATAACATATCTTGGTTTCTCTATTTGCGATGAAGTTTTAATAGACCAAGTATGTTTCGTTGTTTTAGGTAAAGTCGGATATTCGTACAGGTCCCAATTTCTAAAAATCATCTGGAGCGGTCGGTCTTTTTCTAGCAGTTTTAGCAAACTTATTTTCTCTTTGTCTGACACTTTAACATGCGGTACACGCCAAACAATTTTATTTATCTGAACATCATCTACAACTTCACCGGTATTGAGTTTTACAGCGTTCAGGTTAGTATTGCTTCGTAACAATATCAATTCGTGTCTACTATTTATCACTACTTTCTTAAAATCTTCTGCAAATCCGAGAATGTTACAAAGTGGTATGGAAGCAGAAAAACTACCTCCATTAATATTTTTTATGCCGTCGATATTCCAACCCCATGCATAAGATATCTTTGACTCACTCTCATTCATTGACACTAATGATTTCATTGTAGTAGTCACACCAGCGTTTTTTATTTTATCAATTTCCACGCCATTTAATTCATATCTTATATCTTGAAACAAGTAAAGAAGAAAATTATTTGTTAAAGAAACACTAATCGCTTTATCTTTTGAATCTTTTTTGCTAACGATTATAGTTCCTTCCAAATACAAAGTGCTCGCTGACGGTAATATATACAGATCCTGTTGATTGATAGGTATGCGGATTTCATCGTTTCTGTTGAAGCTTGTCACGTAGGGTTTGTAAGAATGAAATTCAATTCCTTCAACAGTGTTGTCGTAAGTTGGAGCAGATAAAACATCTAAGATATTCATTTTAGCAAACCGATCGCTTTAAGAAATTCCTTATTATCTCTTGTTAATTTTATTTTTTTCTTAGACCGAGGTCTTATTTGCTTGATCACTTTAGAAGAACTGACGTTTCCTATTTGTTGATGCACATATTTATTGTGGTCAATCATATTTTCTTCTAAGATGTAAATATAGCTGTACTTCTTCACCACGTAAGTTTATTAAGCGATTGTTTATATCTAAGAGCCTGATATGTATACAGCTTATGTTGTTTTGGTTGATTGGAAAGTATATGGCGTTTTTCGGAATTTCTATAATTCTATATCCAGGTGGTACGTTGAGTGCGAATTCGTGTACAATGTGACTGGGTTTTCCGTTTATATACGAACCACTTACAATATCACATTCTATCCTGATCACGGTTGTAGGCAAAATGTTGACTGGTAGCTCAGACACATGCCATTTATTTGCTTTTAAAATCTGTTTATTAAACCCCAATAACCTCCGAAAAGTCCCTTCTTTAGTGAAATCGATATCTTTGCTACAGTATATCAAAGTTTTTAGAGTGTTGTTATTACACTGTACTTTTATTGAACAATCTTTTATTTCCGATTTTAAATAATCGCTGATATCTTGTAATTCATAAGTGCCTTCAGGTATTTCAAGGACTTCGTTAGAGCCATAATATAACTTATTATTCGTTTTGTCAATGTTTGGAATTGAATTAAATGTTGAGAAATGTAATAAGGCACACTCATAATGTCCATAGAGCTGTAATGTATTAGGATAATATGTACATACATCGGACGAGTTTGCAGTTATCGACAAGGTGAGTGACATGATGAAAATGATTGAAATAAAAGAAACACATAATATTTATAAGTATTTATTCCAAAATTCTCCTAGATATTCTAAACATAAGTGTCCACAGTTTACTGTATTAAATTGTTGAAATCTAGTATAGTTATAAAAAACATCACAATTTTTAAAGTACTGCATTAATTCCATTGGAGGTTTCAAATCCCCAAAGCTATCAAAGTATTCACAATAATTGTTTATTTTGGCATAAGCTACCCAATGCGTTCCTTCATTTCGTGAATCGTCTAAGTTGACGATAGCACATTCAAAACGTTTTGGTGTTCTTGGTAACCGATCCTTCATATAGACTCCTCGAAAGTATGGGATGTCGCGTGCATGCTCACTGATATCGATATTAGTTAAAGGACGCATAGGTAGCCTTTTATTCAGTTTTTTGAAGGTTTTATAAACAGCCCTTTACCGCTTTTATGAGGTTTAATATACAACCCTCTGCCTAACGCTAAAGTCTCTAAAGTCTTATTGTGTCGTTCTGTTTCTTGCAAGCTTTTTTGGGCTGCCTTGTATTCATTCACGGTTTTCGCAATACCAGCTGCACCACCGGCTAAACTTCCTAAAGCAGATAATCCAGCGAAAATTGGGATTAAAGGTAAGACTCCTCCTGTCTTTGGTATAGGTATAACTCGTGGTATGCGAATCTTCTGAATGTCGGGAAATATCTTTTTCGCAGCTGAGTAAGCAATGTTGATTAATCTTTTACTATTTTTAGGTTTTAGTTTCTTAATTTTTGACCTAATTTTTGATACAAAAGCATTAAACGTTTTAATGCCAGCACCTGACTTTAATTTGGCTTTCATAACTTTATTCACTATCCATGAGCTAATTTTTTCACCATTTCCTGCATCTTTTGATTTGAGTCTTTGTTTAGCCATGTTTAAAAGTTGTAAATCCGCTTTGTGGCGATTAGATAAGTCGGTGTGATTTGCGTATGCAATGTCGTGATACATACAAGCTTCGTCTAGTTTATTCACACCTCGATCGCCTCGCTGCAATCGCTTTTTAAGTTTTGTTCCCGGTCCGCAATAGTTATAACCAGGCAAATGAAGTTCAAATGGCAGATTATTAATCACACTATTAACTAGTCCATTGCCCTGCATAGTCTAAAGTGTAATGATTGAATCATTTCTTACATACATGGTTATATATTATATATTCATAATCCTAACTCACAATTGCATCTTTATCAATCCAACTATTTTCTTCGTTGCCTAAGCCCAGCCATTTCACGTAAAGTTTCTTTCCTTTCCTTTTAAGTATCTTTTCTATCAAATAAACACTTGGATAGCTAGTTTTTTGAAGTTCTTGTTCGTAGAAAGATCCTCTAATGATTTGCTTTCGATGATCTTCTATTCGATATGTTACTGGTATGGTATTATTAATCCTTTTTACATTAAATATTTCAGATGACCAGTTAGGAGTGTAACCTTTATCAAAAATATGTTTGTATTTGCTGATCCGAACATTTTCACCCACTTTGAATTTAGGTTGACTCCGTGGTGTAAGTTTTTGAGTATTTTGAATATTTTCTCTTATCTTGGACTCGTTCAACTTGTTTACCTCGAGTGGTTTAAATTTGGTGGTATGATGTTTTGTATTATTATAGGTTTGTAGAACAACTTTTAACGGTGAACCTACCCATTTGTAGTTCCCAATGAGACTGAAGTATTTATATATTTTATTTTTAATTGTTTTAATTACCCGTTCTACAATCGAAGCTTTCTTGGTAGAAAACGAAGAGTAGTGGTTAATATTGTAGGTCTTCATAAGCTTTTGGAATGTTACGTTATAGAATTCTGTTCCAGAATCAGTTTGTAAATGATCAGGTTTTCGATTGCTGGTAGTTAGTATTCGTTCAAATGCACGAGAAACATCAAGTTTACTTTTTGATTTTATTGGTTCTGTCCAGGTATACTTTGAGAAACAATCAATCACCACTAAAATATAATTATAACCCTTATTAAACTTTTTCAGATTTTGCATATCTATTAGATCAGCTTGCCATAAGTCATCGATGCCTTTTAAAATAACTGAACGTCTTACAAAGTTTCTTCGTGCTGCTTTGTGTAGTTCATTAACAATTTGTTGTTTTGCCATCACGGAGCTTTTTCAAGTAATTTTTGTACTTCCGCTTTGTTATAAAACTTATCTTCCAACTGGACTAAAACTTCAGGTATCTTCGCTTTTAAAGCGGCTTGGACTGTTATTTTTGCATCTTTTATGATTTGAGCACGCAACAATCCAATCATTCTATTCTGTTCCTTATTTGTCTGATCGCATAATTGATCGACGTAATCCTTGTTTACAGCATCGTCTGTGTCTACAGGAGATCTTACTCCTCTTAATCTAGATTTTTTCAAATCAAAATCGCCGCTTTCGGATTTTAGCAATGCATTTTCATTGAATTCTAATAATTCAGAGAAACGCATTCTCTTATGAATATGGTGTCCGAATTTATCTACATTCATCTTTAAGGTGTATTATATTTAAAGGTTGATAATAAAATGATCAGTAAAAATTTTATACCATTTATTTATTACTTAATAAATTTACTTTCACGCAGTTCCTCGATAATAGATATAATTTCGTTATCTAATCCAGAGTTACCAGCGTCTCGAGATGCAATTAATAATTTTAACCTATCCACAAGTTCATTAGGATCGTCCCAATATACAAAATCTATATTTTTTTTCCACATTTTTGTCAGAGGTAACCCTTTCCCCTTTATTTGGCTGTTTTGATTAGTACTTGACAGTTTGAAAAGAGGTTTTATAACTTGCAAATATTTTTGTCCCTTATTGCTTTTTATTGGTTTGCTTGAGTCAAAGTCTCGACGATGTGCGTTTGTGGCAACCAACATCATTTTATAATTCTGCAAATCAGACTCTGTAACCGCGCTTAAATCTACGTCCTTTTTCAATAACAATTGTTTCAGTCCAGGAGTGCTTCAATATTTCCGTCCAGTGACGGTGATGTAATCGTCGCTGATGGTTATGGCAGCAGAACCTAACATCAATTGCCCTCGCTCCGCTCGAACACCAAATGGAATATCTGTCAGTGCTTCTGCAGATATTGACCAGGATGATGTATTACGCTCTTGATTGTTCTCTTCCAATGATTGATATGACTCGTCACTGTCGGTATCACATTCATTTTCTTCCGCGTCACAGTCTCCTTCGTCACTAGAACGTCTTTTCTGTAAAGTATCGTTTTTAGACTGATCTCTTGTTTCTTCATTTTCTTTTGTTCGTAAGAGGTCAGTTTGCTTACTGTTGTTAGCTATAAAATTGAGAGACTCTGTTACAGGTCTAAAAACTGATTCCAATGCTTGCTTATTTTCAGTCTCAAAATCTCGCATCTTTCGTACTTTCTTCTTTACAGCTTCTGCAGCATCAACAATTTGTCTTTTCAGTGATTTTTCCATTACGGTAGACTATGATAGTTATCGATTAAGAGTCGGGCAAGTAATAGTGATATCATGTAAGTATCATAGTCTTAAATATTTGTATTTTTAATCAAAGACTACAAAAGTGTCAAATTTATTTCTATAACATCCGTTATTTTTGTTGCAATCTTTATTAATTACAACATAATTAAAGGGTTCACTCCAAATTTTAGAACACATTTCACGAAATTCAAGCCATGTCATATCAGTGTTAACATGTTCTTCATAAACATGCTTCAAGTTAATATCATCTTGTTTGAATAATATAATTAAGTTAGCATTATCTCTTACTAACTGTTTAGGGATTTTGCTATATGTTTGATTTAGATAAAAGCAGTCGATATGTTTGTGCCTTCCCATCGCGAAATAATCACGCACGTTAGTTTGATTCTCGCAAGCAACGTCATCAAATATAATCACAGAGTTGGATTTTGCCTCCTGAACGCTTATAACTTCCTCATTCCCTTGATATTTCTGTAGTGAGATAATTGGTACCCGTTGTAAAACTTTTTCTAAAAAAATGTATTTAGGTTGGTGTAAGGTTTTTGAATAGACATAAACATTTTGAAACCGTAAACCATTTTCGTGTATAAGAAGTCCAATAAGTAAATTTGTTTTTCCACAATTCGATGGTCCACAAATGATACATCGTACTGAATTAGGTAACAGTTCTCCATGACGCGAACTAGTTTTACAAAAATCATCGCAAATTGTGTTTACATGCAGCGATTGTGGTTGTTTAACAAATTTCATGATTACTGTTGTCAACAAACTAATCACCAATGAGTGAAAGTATTTATTACAACAATACTTATAAACTTAAACAGTACCTACTATCTATTGTCTATTTCGCGTTCGTTTATCCGAAGTGAGAAGAACTCGAACGATCAGAGAGTCGAGACTATTATCGATTATTGGGCGTTCTATACCACTGTCGGCAGCGAGGCATACTCTACTGTCCTAAACTAGCCTGATCGTCGTTGGTCGAGTACAGTAATATACAAGACAGGCGAGTTGATCGTATATTATTGGGTATTCTATACCACTGTCCGGAGCGAGGCGCACTCGCCTCGCGACTTGCCGACAGTGGTATAGAATGCCCAATAATACACTACTTATATAATTTGTGAAGCTTGCAGCTTTGCCTTGCACAAAAATTCTTTGGTAAAGGCAATATTTGAATATTCACTACGTTTTTGAGTGACTGTTTTAGCATTCAAATGGCTGGCAAGATAATACATTTTTAAAAACTGGTTTTTGAATGTACTATCTTGCCACAACTAAAAATAACACTCGTCAAAGAACATTTGCGATGTGGTCATACCTTAACACGGTCTACTTTACAGTAAGCTAAATGTTTAGGTTAGGTCCTATAATATTCCCTCGCTGGTCCGATAGCGCGGGGTTTCAACGAAATACGATGTCTGTAAATGAAACTAGTTATTACTTGCCCAATATTATTGGTGAAGTCATATAGGTATAGTTTGCAGCGGAGGTCAGGTTAGGTTGGATGTACTATATATAGATCAACTTAATAAATGAGAAAGTCGGCTACTTGGACTGAAAATAATGTTTTGCCAAAAATTTAAGAATTTGTTAACGTTATGACTAGATATTCTCCTGACAAGCGACAAATTAAGAAAAAAGGGATTCTGTATCTATACTACTTAGTTTGGTTGTATGGATGTTTGTTACTCAATCACGTCAGAACGGATGAACAGATCTTGATGAAATTTAGCACAGAGGTAGATTATAGTGTAGAATAATACATATAATACTTTTAACTCAGGAATATGTTCCCTTGGGATACTTTTTGACATTCACATCAAAATTATTTAATATTTTTGTTCACATTTTTTTCTCTAATGATTTTATATCTTAACTTTATTATTAATTTCTTTATCTAGGTCCTATAAACACATAACAGATAGCCTAACATCAGATCGCGATCAAAACGCTGACGGATATTTCATTTACTACATCTGCAAAGCTAATCTCAACTGTTACTCTTGAAAATAAGGTTCAAAATTGCATAGCAGCCAATGAAAAAGAACATAAAAACTTTTGTTAGCAGAAAATTATAATAATCTTTAATTGTTAACAGTTTATGGGCCTGGGGAATGTATTCAGCATTAGATATCAAGCAGAGTGGTCTATAAATTATCTATTGATACTGTTTAATCCTTTTTTAACCGACTTCGCAAAAAGGAGGAGGTTCTCAATTCAGTTGTATTTTTTTTACAATATTTGTTATACCACCTCATTACTCCGTCATTTATTTTATGAACCGATTTGGAAAATTCTTCAACCTGATAGGATTTACTTCTCGATTATTTCCATTACAATTTTATCAAAATCGGTTAGGAAGTTTGGATTTGAAATCGAAATAACTGGAATTCGTTTACTTGGATGATGTTTTCTTGTCATCCAAATAATCGAAATTGCGTACTTTGCTTTCTTGCGATTTAGCAGTGATGTTGTTAGGTGTCACCACTAAAAACTGAGAAATAAATAAAATAAATATCGGTTGTATTTTTATTTTTCACTTTTTATGGCGACACGTTTTTTGGTAAGCTTGGAATTTTTTAAGTCAACTTTGCTTCCTAATGTGCCGAACGCTTTGGGAGAGCTGTACGTCTATGCATCCTATGCATAGACGTACAGCTCTCCCAAATTCTCCCGATATGTTTGAGTCAAATGTTGCGATATCCCACGGGCGACCCTATTGTCTACACATTGGTACAAACCCAGAGCTACTATAATATTCAAGATATCGTCGGGAAATCCGCGGAACTCGCATTGGATAATTCCGCTTCTCTGCACTTCATGTAGGTTTACAGGTTATAAGTTAATATTTTTCTTATATAAACGTCTAATGACCTCATTTTAACATGGAAAGAACTAATTCATGAGTTTTAGATACTGTTCACAGTGGAAACCTAATAAAGTCTTTACTGTATGTTAGTAAAATTCCATTAAAGTCTATACTATATTGTTTGGCTACATTTTTCAGTTACGCGGAATTATCCATTGCTATCTGCACTATCCCCGACGATATTGAAAATTAATAAAAAAATACCCGGCTCAGGATTTGAACTCAAGACCCCCAGCAGTAGTGATTGTATCCACCAGACTTGTCGGATAGAAAGAGACACCTATTCTAGTTCAATATGTCTGTCAATATTCAAATAACATGCGAATATTACCATGATTGGTTCTTGTTTGTTAGTTTCAGCCAATTATAACAGGTTTTGTAATTAGATACTGAAATTGGATGGTTATCTTAGTTAAAGATACAAAGACGTAAAGTCAGCCTGTAGATCTACAGGCTGACTTTACGTCTTTGTATCTTTTAGTGGGTGGGCTTATGAATATGGAGAACTGAATATTCTCCATATTCATAACAGCATACCAATATGAAGCATGATTGAAAAAGTAAAAACATAAAAAAAAACTTTTTACAAAAAAAAAAATACAATGGAAGTCGGTTGTATTTTTTTTGTAAAAAGTTTTTTATTTTTCACTTTTTAGTGACACCAAACACAACACCACTGCAAAATCGCAGAAAAGCAAAATACGCAATTTCGATAACTTGGATGACATAAAACTATCATCTAAGTAGACAAATTCCAGCTATTTCGATTTAAAATCCAAAGTTCGTAACCGATGTTCATAAAATTTAAATGGGACCAATCTGCAAGTATATCCTTTCAGATAGAACAAGAATTTTTCAAATCGGTTCATAATTGTCGGAGTTATGAGGTAACAAACATTAAAAAAAAAAACATACAACCGAATTGATAACCTCCTCTTTTTTGGGAAGTCGGTTAAAAAGGATATGTCACCGGATATTTACAAACTCCGTAAGATTGGAATACATTTTATAAGATTATAATTTCTCGAATGAACAAAGGAGTACTGGAACTCTCTGCCTGCGTCTGTGTTTTCTAGGCTTACAACCGTAATCCGTATTCAAAGTTAGAGTGAAAAAGCTTCTTCTGGGTAAGCTCGCTCCACCATCGACTTTCTCTGTCATCACTGACCTAGACTGAAGTCAAGAGTAAAACTATTTCAAACAATAAAAAAATAGATTAGATAACTCAAAATATACTAAACCAACTTAATGCAATCTATTCTGATTGCATTAAGTTGGTTTAGTATATTTTGAGTTTCCTTGTTTGTTTCTACACCCTGTATCTACGTTTCTTTTCCCACTCTCCTGTTGCAGATCTGCTGAAAAAAAGAATAGTACCTTTGTGCTATTTTCGCTGTATAAAATTTCTTTTTTTTTTTAAGTTTCTTGTGAGAACATAAATAAATAATTTTGAATCAATTAACTCTTAAAAATAGTTTTCTATGCATATAATAAAATTGTAGAGTTTCCGTGTCTGTACATTGAATATTTTCGCATAAAAATACATAGAAACAAATGACAGCCGGGACCAAAGGCCGTGCTTTCCGAGGCACGAAGGAAACTCGGTATGTCAAGATGGTCACCCATCCACAGACCAACCGTTTGCAAGCGTTGCTTAACCTTGAAGATCGACCCGTGCGGCTGTTTTAATCTAGCCACGAGCTCCTCTATAATAAATCGATTCTATGAACCCAGTAAAACTTGTTTAATATTATAAAATGTTAAAACAAATTAAATTAATCAGTAGTCTACAATCAGCAATATTGTCAGTTTGATCGGAGAAAATGTGTTTATTTTTGGACTGTGCTGGATGAAATTAAGAATCAATTTTATTTACCACAATTCGTTCGATAGTCGGTTTAGTTGATTTTGATTCAAGCTAGGTTTGTACCAGGGGATTACCTGGGCTGGTCGGCATTTCAACCGGTAGAGATGATACAGTGACCTACATTAGGTACCCTCTTCCTATATTCTGAATTCTGAGAGAGATCAGGTTATGTTAGTGGAGGTAAATTTTGTATATTATGCAACACATAACATCATTTTCCGACGTTCACGCGAACGAAGTCGCGGGCACAGCTAGTTTTTAATATATCCGTGTCTTATTGAGAAAAATGAGCTTAAAGTTTCACGTGATATATTATGAGTTACGGCTGCAACTATCGGGTAACAGAAACATTTTACATTACCAAATTTTTTACATTGGAATCTAGTAATTTATTTCGATATTTCAAAATTAGTGTTATGTGAAAATATCATTACCATCTGAGAGGTTCTGAATCCATTTAGGTATTATATTTAGAAATATCAATGTCATTTCAGCAGCCACAAAATATATTAGGTTATAGGAAAATTGTGGTTTCGTATTACTGGCTGATGAAAGAGTAGCCGCAAACAGGTCTTTGTACGTTAATAGAACTTTCAAAGTCTTAAGGCGCATTTACGTTGTAGGTATGTGTACTCCTGCCAGGATTGCGGAATTTGTTCGAAAAGTCACCGAGGCCCTGGCGTTCCAGGGCCTCGGTGACTTTTTCACGAAGGGGATTAGGAGAAACACGAATGGGTTTTAGTAGGTAAGAGTCTGATACTCCTTTCCGCTCCACCCAGAGCGGAAGGAGTCATTTCATAATTTCCCTTCCTAAAAAAAGTTTTTGGACTGATGTTGGACTGTCATAAATCATGCAATCTTTGTGCATATATACTGGCACTTTTGCACTGGTTTTTAGGGTTCCGTAGCCAAATAGCACAAACGGATCCCTTATAGATTCGTCATGTCTGTCTGTCCATCCGTATGTCACAGCCATTTTTCTCCGAAACTATAAGAACTATGTCGTTGAAACTTGGAAAGTAGATGTATTCTGTGAACCGCATTAAGATTTTCACACAAAAATAGAAAAAAAAAACATAAATTTTGGGGGTAACCATACTTAGAACTGAAACTCAACATTTTTTTTTCGTCAAACCCATACGTGTGGGTTATCTATAGATAGGTCTTCAAAAATGATATTGAGGTTTCCGAGATAATTTTTTTTCTAAACTATATATAGAATAGTTTGCGAGAGAGAGTACCCTTCCAAAGTGGTAAAATATATGTGTCCCCCCTCCCCCCCTGTAACTTCTAAAATAGGAGAATGATAAAACTGAAAAAAAAAAGATGTATATTACCACGTAAACTACCAGCGAAAATTGGTTTGAACGAGATCTAGTAAGTAGTTTTGTTTTAATACGTCATAAATCGTAGAAAACGATAATGATACGGAACCCTTCGCGCGGGAGTCCGACTCGCACTTGGCCAGTTTTTTTTTTAAAGAGCCAATGCAAAATTTAATTTGTTTTTAGCTTTCGGACTTCTGTTGGCTTGTGTTGATATTGGATATTTTTGAGTATTTTTCTTCTTCGTGTCAATGGCACGAGAGCAGTTTAAACTTGGGGAGCCCAGTAGTGTGATTCTGTAAACATATCGAAGTGAAAACTCAGGCGAAGTGAACGACAAGTGAGCTGTCAAACCATACAAAACAAGATGGAATGCCAGTTCACTTGTCATTCACTCTGCCTAAATTTACACGGTGAGTTCTTGACAGATTAGACCGACAGATCATTGCCACTTCCACACCGTTATCGGTGGCAGCACATTGGTCTCTTTAGGTGGAGTATGGTTTGTAACTGGCTCTGCATCCACACCCTGCAGTTGATACGTCACTGTAGACCCGCTGCGAGGTTCGAATTATTATTGGAAGGTTCATTTATCAGTTAGTTGAGTTTTCCGATAAGAAATTAGGAACCACGCAGTAATACCTACACAAACATTATTCACAACGTAGGGTTTGTACTATTTACAACATAATTTGTGTTACAGATTATGTGTATTATTATTTACAATAGTCAAAGGAGAATGGCAGAAGTTCATAGAACGCTGGCATTAAACTTTTTAAGTTTCTACAGAAATCAAAGTGGCATGGTTTGATAGGGAATATTATAAGCTATTATTAAAAAAAAATTAAAACGTTAAAATAATAGGGTTAAAGAGAAATCGTAATTTTTGTAAAAGTGAGGTTAAGTGCGTTAATGATTGTACATATAGGGTCTTTCAACTCTATTTCTATCATAACGCATAAATGTTTATTGTATACATAACATATTGCTAATTATGCTTTCTAATGACTTGAAAACTACTTGTTGAAGTTTGTTTAATTCAATGATTTACCTACACACTGATCATTTACCTAATGACAGTTTAGGTAAGTGTACCTACCTACTCCGTCAGCTTTATGTAGGTAGTCACAGGAAACTCAGGAGAGTTTTTAAGAGACTCATATCTAAGAATCTAAGCACATAAGGAATAATAATCCTGTTAAGGATAACAGGATTATTTAAGGTAAAATTAAAAACTCATAAGTATTGTAGGTATTATATTTTATTCATGGTCATCATCATATATCAGCAATATATTATCTAAGAATGGTGCAGGGGGAGACAGGCTATCTTGATGCCGTGCCCATGCCAAATACCAGATGATTGACATGATATGGGCACAGCATCCTACTGTTCTTCGTCCAACAATGCAATTGCAACAGTATTGCTTTATAGCTTCCCGTAAAAGTATATTTTTCTTCCTACATGTCTAGACCTAATTCTTCCCCGTAAAATCCAAGATGTGTTTGATGTTGACAGCTCTTCCAGTAGACTCCTGTCAACCTCCCTGCATACTTCTATAATATAGGTGCCATTTGCCCTTACGTGCTCTCCATAATAGGAGCGAGATTGCTTTATTTGATATGTTCCAAGAGAAATTAATATAAGTTCACTGTATGATAGCCGAGGAAAATCTGTTAGGTTATCATTTTCAACAGTAACACTTACAAAATCAGCTCGTCTTCTGTTTAGTTGATTAACATTGACAAAATCAGACAAAAGATTGTTTACAAACATGTTCGCATTTATTATATTTAGGATTTCCCCGGCATCACTTCTATCAGTTATCGGAGGGTGAAAGCAATTAATTAATGCAGCAGCTATTTTAAAATCAATCATAACATGTTTTGAGGCTACGTTAAAATATTCCTGTCTAAACAATTTAAAATCTCTTTTAAACCTACCATTGACTGCTTCTACAACCCATCTAGAAATAGTAACCGACCTTGATTTGTTTGCTGCTAGTGTTGATAGTTGCGTTTCACCCCTCTGTAATGAAGCTGGAACATGGGTTTTATACCCACAAGCATTCAGCAAGGGCAAGGCATCTCTGAAACCCCTATCCAGTACAAAAGCATCACCTTCTTGAAAATGTCTGCGTAAATAACTATTTTCAGTTTCAAATTCCCTTTGCATTATAGCTGCATCTGATGTTGTAGCTGGATAAGGGCCCAGAACATCTATAATATAACCATCAGAACATACTAACATAAATGGTTTAACAAGATTTCGATATTTATGTAAGCTGTAAGTATTTTTTTGATATAGATAATTACAACTTTTTTGGTAGCAATATGAACCATCAGCTATGACTATAGGGTTTTCCTGGCCATCACTTTGAACTCCAAACAATCCACGGGGTATCAATAGATTTCTTTGTATTATTTGTTCTCTTGATATATGTGCTACTCCCAAGTGAGTTGGAACGAACAACAACAGCAACAGTTCTCGAACCTTTGCCATCAACACCTCCAAAGATCTCCTTGGAATTTGAAATAGTGATGCCAACCTTTCATTGGGTTCACCTGTCCTCAGTTTCATTAAGAATGCAGCGAGAGCCGTTTTACCTCTTCGCATTTCATTTATGGTAGGTATTTCGTGTAATAACTGATTGAACTGATCTTTTGTGTAGCCAATCCAGTGACGTACAAGATGGTCTTCTATATTATTTATATTTGAAAAATCTAATGCATTAACATTAGTGCTCTTTAAATTCAACATATCTTGTATATGTGTTGCATTAAATGCATTTGAATAACCACTAATACCAGCTTGAAAGTCCCATGTTTCTGTATTTAGATGGTTACTGCACACGCGACTATTTACTGGTACATAATAATTAAACTGTAAAAGCAGCATTTTTCTAGTTGAAACTGGTAGCCTGAATCTTTCACTACCCTGACAACCTTCAATAATGCACCTTGACCCAGAGTCTACAGCTCTGATATAATCAGGCAACACAATTGTCTCTTGTCTTCTTGATATGGGCTGAATTACAAGATTAGGTTCAGGCTGATCTTCAACAACAGGTTCGGGATGATCTTCAAAATCAGATGCAGGCTCATTATCTCCATTAGCTTCAGACACCATTTCAACATTAGGTTGAGGCGGAGTTTCAGGATCACGTTGAGGCAGTCTTTCAGGACTGTCATGGGTCATGGATACATTATCAAGTGTACCTTCAGAAGTTTCAGAGTCAAGATGAGAGCGCCCACTTGACGATGTGGATGCCCTGGATACAAAATGACGAGAAGCTTTGTGTGCTCTCACCCAGCAACGGTGACAGACATTGTTTGTAGTCCATAGCTGCAACAATAAAACATTTATGTAAAACATACTCACACATGTGGATTTTATATATAAGTGTGAACACATTATAAAAGAAAACTAATAATACTAAATGTATTGATGCATAATCACATTATGCGTCAATATAATATTATATATATTACTGCGGGGACATCCAATTTTTGACATTGAGATCAGAATGTTATTTTTATGTAATGTATCTAAGCTTGTTTTGAAAAGAGTTAATTGATGACTTCATTGCAAGCTCTTCTCAGCAAATGCAACTTTCCCAGCTGGTATTAGAGCCAGACTATTCATAAGTATGTATGTCCAAAGTCCAAAAAGTAGTAAGTATTATTTATATTTACAAACAAATAAGTATATGTAGTATATCAGCTACTTCGTTTTCAGATGTATGAGTAATGTCCCAGGATTTATGCATGTCTTAATGAATAAGTTTGAAAATAATATATTACAATTAACTTACTTGTCGGGGTAGTATCCATTCTCGAACCACATTATATATGCCTCGTTCTCTGTCCGAATCAGTCCGTAGTTGGTGATTTCTTGAACGTGCTGTAGATGATCCACAATTGACACACACCTGTCGGTGCCCAAGGGTACAAGAAGGTGGATGTGGTTCAGGCGTAGTGTGTACTTGATTTAAATAATTGTTTACAAGTACCCAACAGGCGTTACATAGACGATCCTGATTGCACACCTAAAAAAAAAAATGAATTAAGGTTAAATTATTATTATAAAAACCAATCGAAGTCTTTCATAAAATAGGTGCATAGTAAATGAACTTACAGGCTCAGGAGCAATCCAGGAGCGAATGACCGATAGAATGGATTCATCTTCCAAAGAATGTGTTGTTATCGTACTGCAACGATTTGTAGATATTCTACAGTTTACGCAGCGGTCCATGGTTGACATCACGTTGACTCGTAATGTTAAACACACAAAGGATAGATGAACATAAACTATCTTAAGTAATATCAGTGTCCAAGATAGAGCGCCAAGGTCGATCATATAAAAGTAGGAAACGTCGAGGTCCAAGTCTTGCAACAGTTGTACAGAAAGGTAGGAGTCTTCAAAATCCAAAGGCAAGCCAGGTCGTTGTAAAAATCCACGTTAAACTTTGGAAGCACAAAACATTCACACCAGCACAAAGCAAAGGAGCGAGCGAATGTGAACATGAACAATCGGAATCGCGAAGGTCACACTGACGTATTCAGTGGAATGTCACAACAAATGTGACACGCGGGTTTTAGTGTTGCCAATAAGCAATAAACATTTCTTTGCTGGATCAAGTCCTCGTAAACTGTTCGCATAGTATTTTTGTATTTATTTTTTTGTGATTTAGTTGTTTTAATTATGTATACACAATTAATTAAAACATTATGCAAATTAATTTAATGTTTTTTTTTTATATTTTTCAATGACAAACAAAACTATCAAATAGTTATGGTTATGACAGTGCTAAAAAGCCTCGTATCCCATGGCTTTAGAAATAAAGACCGCCTCTGTGCTAAATAAAATCAAGTTATCCACTCTTATTATCGAGATTTTATTTCCACTGTCAAAAATAAAGTTAATCTGGCTATTAACTCATAAAAATAAGCGTTAATTTTTGAAATAGCTTTGAATTCTGTACCTTTCCAAAATCAGTAATGCCAAAAACTGCCATCTCCTTTACGAGAGATTCATTGAAAATTACTCTACTACAATGAGCCTACTCATTTTGTGGTATCTTTGAGAGTCTTTGCCAGGACTTAAAATGCAAACATTAGAAGAAATGTGTGAATTGCCCTAACTTAGGGTATTAAGAATATTGTTCAGGCCATTTACCACATCATACATTACTCTACATGCTTCAGAGATCAGAGGTACTGGTTCCAAATCGAATAACTAAGGGTTTCTCTGTCCAAGTAAATCGTTTCCTGCGTATAATTAATCCTACCCAGAACTCTTGTGGATTATAATGTATTCCATCACAGGATCTACGCAGTATTTTAAAGTTACAGACAATTGAGCATGTTCAACTCAATTAAATTAAGATAAGCATAGCTCGATGAATTAAAAGATACGTGGCAGCGGGCAGCGCACATTTCTCGCAGAACAAATGGTCCGTGGGGTCAGTAGGATCTGAAGTGGCGAACGCGTACTGGACGCAGCCACTCGCAAAGCGGACTCAAGTCTTGGTGAGAGCTACGAGAAGCCGTTGGTTGCGAGACGCATAGGCCTGGTTGTTGTGGCAAGACATGGGGGAGGCCTATGTAGACGTTTTTCGGTGAAATGGATCGTAATCTTCTCCTAGACATGGATAAAGTTAAGTTCTCATCAGTTCCATCGCATGTCGTTTTAGAAAACCTTGTTTTTTTTATTAAAAAAGTCTACATATAAATAAAAGAAAATAGAAAAATTTAAATAATTACATTAATGAAATATATACTAAAAGTAATAAACTAAAAAAAAAACTATATAAAACACGTCGTCGCATCATTTTTGCAAAGTCGCGTTAATCCTCTACGCGACTTCGAGATGCTGAAGCAGCTTATTTTTACGTCAGCTTTAAATAAAATGCAGTAAGCAACTTTGACATTTTAACGTAAAAGGTAAGTCTACACGGTCTACAAGCTAGCCTCCCACTCCTGATGAGAAGTAAGTAGTGTCAGATTCACAGGACACGTGCTACACCCACGTCAGTAAATTTAAAATGTCTCATTTTATTACGTTACGTAATAAGTTCCAGGAATCGTGTCTTTTCGACGTATAACGAGCTTTGTGGCGGAAAGGTTTGTATCAGAAAAATAATTTTCGTAATCCTATCTCTACTTTCAGAGGTCACCTCTTACAAATAAAAAAGAATTTATTTTGCTTTTAAAAATATTAGGTAAGATAGATTTATTTTGCTTTCTTTTTTTTAGGGCCTAGCACGAATTTTTTATAGAAACGTAACGTAACACTTTACCATAGCTACAATACTTGTTTCGCACATAATATTTATTTGAATTAGATACTATATTGATATAAACTGTGTCTGTCCCATTAAATTAAATCAAAATACTATGGGGTTGTACTTTTTCACATTAAAAATTCGCTTACTTTAACGTACCTAACTATACGTCAAAATATTCGTGCTATCCCCTGAATGTGTAAAGCTTTAAAGTGAACGATTTTTTTTGGTATTTTTGCGACAAGGCATACATGATGGCCGGTTATAAAATAGGCAAATATTCAATATAGTTCCAAAAAGAAAAAAACAAATGAAACCTCTAAGCCTCTTGCCCTAACAAACGAACCAAGGATTTTTTTTTTGCAGGCGTAAACCCGTAGCTTAGAACTAAATTCCATAGTAAATAAATCTCCTTATTCTGGCAAAAAAGTCTACAATTCGAACGGAATAACAGAAATAAAATAAATTTAAAAGGAATTCTTAAGTCCCTTGGAGACGACGCAGAGCAATTATAAAAGATTTTAGAACCACTTACAGAATAGGTACAGAATTCTTAAGGTAAGGGTATCTGTTTCTTTTTTAGCGATATCTGCTCGTTTTTTACATTTTTCTAAGGTAACGTTTGCAATGAAGGGCTTTTTGTTGAAAATGCGGCTCTTTTTTGCGAATCATTAATTTTACCTAAGATTTTTTATAAATAAACGTTTACGCTATGAAATTTCGATACATTTTTTTCATTATCCTCCCCGATCGTGTTTGATTATCGTCCAGGAAACAGAAGCCTGCGTATAAACTTAAGCAGTTTAATATCTCCTGCGTACTTGGCTAATTCTGTTGACATTGGCCATTGTGATGACCGGTAGGATAAAGGATCGAATGGAAAACTTGAAATAAAACTATAAATTCTTTTTTCAAAAGTTTGCGTCTAACTTTTTAGTTCTCTACTGATAGCCTGCGGACTTTGTTCGATAGAGTCACCGCGGCCCTGGAACGCAAAGGGCGCTAGGAGAAACACGGATATGTTTTAGTCAGTAAGTGACACTCCCTTCTGCTTCGCCCAAAGTGGGACTAAAAAAACTGCTGATTTAAATAACTATTTCAAATTCACTAGTACCGCTTTGATGTGATTATCGCAACATCCCAAACATACATCTATTCCTACATTTTCCAAAATAGAAACCCGAAACAATTTATCTCAGAACCTAATTTGTTAAACTGTTGAAACATGTTCAAGACGTTCTGTACAAACCTTTAACTAGGAATTTGCATTTAATCACGAAATGGTTCCATTTCAGCTGTAAATGAATCTATTACGGTAAAGTCGACGCTGCCTTGTATTTGTAGAACATTTGCTTTCGATATTGATCGTGGAGTCGTGGTATGTTTTCTAGTTTCGGAGGTATTTGGTGGTTTAATGTAAACTTTACTAATATAATCAGAGGGCCAATTCTACTAATCTTTAAACAACTTTCGCATTCGCATTTCAATCGTAAACTATAAAAAAGCCTTCATTTTCATATATTTTTAACCGACTTCCCAAAAAGGAAGAGGTTATTAATTCGGTTGTATTTTTATTTTTTTTATGTTTGTTACCTCATAACTCCGACAATTATGAACCGATTTGAAAAATTATTGTTTTATCTAAAAGGATAATATACTTGCAGATTGGTCCCAATAAATCATATCAAAATCGGTTACGAACTTTGGATTTTAAATCGAAATACCTGGAATTTGACTATTTAGATGATTCTTTGATTTAGATGATTCTTCGAAATTGCGTATTTTGCTTTTCTGCGATTTTGCAGTGGTGTTGTTAGGTGTGGGGCACCACTAAAAAGTGAAAAATAAAAAACTTTTTACAAAAAAAATACAATTACTAAATAACTAAATAACTTTAATTTCGGAAGTCGGCGTTTTTGTTACTTTCTTCGTATTTTGACACCGACTTCCGAAATTAAAGTTATTTTTTACTTTGTAGTGTTTTTTTTTTTGGAAGTCGGTTGTATTATATATAATATATCCTTGGACATTTCACACAACGCCATATAGTCCCAAGCTAAGCAACCTAATGTTTGTGTTATGGTAACGAGATGGCTGATAAGCTACTTATATACATTTTTTTTTTTTGTAAATACATTCATATTATAGATAGAAAAACACCCAGACTCGGAACAAATACTTGTAGGTCGTACAAATATTTGATCCGTGCGGGAATCGAACCCGCGACATGTTGCGCAGCAGTCAATCGCTCAACCACCGCGCCAACCGTGTCGTCAAAATTTATTTTTTTGTAAAAAGTTTTTTATTTACAGTTTGTGATTGAAATGCGAATGCGATGCGAATGTGAAAATGAGTAGAATTGGCACAAAGGTCTTTTGTTTTAGTTTCTTCGTCTTTGATAGACAAAAAACTAAACATGCAAACATACAAACTAACAATAGTTATGAAATCGCGAATGCTAATCAGGAATGAAGATATAGGATAAACATTGTGTCCGACACCGCCTGAATATTCGCAAAACTTATTTGGTAGCGGGCAGAGGATATTGCTCACAGCTAAGTACTTCCAACGTGGTAGCACCTTCTTCACAGTGACAGTGGCTTGTCGCCTTTCAATCCTCCAATCCAGCAACTTGTACGACCCATCGTCAGCACAGATAAATGATAAATGATATTTATTCTGTAAGTAGGTTGTAAATAACACTTTTACACGTCAATCTTTTTTGGTTATTTTAAACTAGATGAGGCCGTATAGCGGATGGGATAAGAGGTTCTGGAGCAGTGACCGCGTATTGCAAGACGATGCGTTGTCCATCTGGTGTCGGTCTACAAAATGGGAACAGCTGGATGCTATACATACAGGGTGTAAGGGACAGCCTTCCACAAATTAACAGGGTGCAATCAGCTCCTTACTTTGAATCATATTCCAGTGGAAATTTCCTCAGGATTTTTTTTTCGGTTTTTGATTTTTTTTTGCTTTATTTTAATGTAAAGTTACATTATCTGTATGCAGAACTCCATTAATGTAAATGACACAGCTAAAATGAAAAAAAAAAAAAAAAAAAAAAAAAAATCTCATGAACGACGCATGAAATCAGCTGTTAAAACGTAGCGCGGGCGCAGCTATCCTTTCGAAAGCTCGCTGCGCTGCCGTTCGCTGCGTGCGTTTTGCAGAAGTAGCGATACATTGCGAGTGAGGTAATTAAACAAATCAGTTTTATTGGATTCCCATAAAGTTCCTGAAATAATTTCATGTACCGGTCAACTTAGTACGATATACTGAAATCACCCTATCAGTTTGAGGAGGGCTGTCCCTTACACCCGTTATATACAGAGTGAATTTTTAGAGCGTGCGTGGATGGCCAAATCTGAAACTATAAGGATTAGCGAAAAACACTCAAAGGAGTCTCTAGCCCGGTTTAGACATCATAGGATTTTCAAACTGTCTGAATTGAACTGCCATTTGAAGTTCACAATGAAACAAAACACAATCACTAAGTTTGCGTGTTCCTTGAGAGATATAATTGGCTGTAAGCCGAAATTGTAGATAGTCGCAATATCATAAAGATTCTGTAATTAAGAGGAGTTCAACTCACGACCTTTTCGCGTGATCACCTCATAAATGGGGGCCCGATTGGAGATGACACACTAGTTGGCTAGGATGCTGTAAAAATTATAATGTCTATAAAAAATTAAACGTTTAAGAATGCTTGATTAAATTGTTATGACAGCACCCTAATGGCACAACAATTTGTGGCACAATCCAAAGCAATTTGAAAGAATTTACTACTACTATTTCATAATTATGTATGAAACAGCTCCAAAAGTAAACCAGGCAATGAATATTGCTGAAGTTTACTTTACAGATAAATTCATTGGATAGATAGTTTTCTTGATATCACTCTGTTTCGACAATTTACTATAAAACCTTATAAAAACTCATAGCATATACTAGATGTTTTTGCCAATAATTCTCAATTAGCCCGCTGGCACAAAGTAGCGGGCGTGAGCGGTGGCGACGGCGGCGCGTTTCAATGCAGATATTTATTTGGAACTGACCACGAAGGCAACAATGCGCTGAGCGGCGCGGTGGCATCGTACAAGCGGTGTGCGCCAGTAGCTGCGCGTTTACAGTGACGTAGAGTATTTGTTGTGCATTTTATTTTTTTGTTTTTCTGGCGACCGACGTTTCGAAATGCGTTTCAAAATTGGTATCAAAGGATATTTTCGTCGCTATTTAGACATCATGTTCGCGAATAAGATACTACTTTCTCATTACTCAACACTACGCTAATCTAAAGCCGGGCGATTTGCTCGCTGACTTCGTGACCAGCCGCCACGCCACTGTTCGAGCTACCGCCACCGCCACTCCTTGTTCACTGACTTTAATACTTACACATACAAAAGGGAAAATATATTTAATTTGATGGGACAGAAAACGTGACTTGGTTGTTGTGAAGGAGTCGTATTGTTATGAATACTAAAACTATATTTGTATACTTTAACGTTACATTAGCCTGCAAATGCTCGCACTTCTCATATCTCTCATACAAAAAAAACTGCGGTCTTAACTTAAATGGTGTTATCGGTTAAAACCGATTACAGTTGAGTCTGACTTTTGACTGTCCGTAACGATTGTCAAAGAACTTCAAATGACTTCAATCTTGAAAGAACTTCACAATCGTCAAAGAACTTCAATCTTGGTGCACTTGTCAAGCACCGACCGGTCTAAATATGTACCAATTAGTAATACCGACACCGATTACGGGGCATGACAGTTCAGATGAGATGGACAGTTAATATGGTCAATCATCTAGGGACGGTCCTCAGCAAGCAATCCTAAGTTTAAACAATACAATACAATTCTGCATTAGGAGGAACACGGATGGGTTTTAGTCAGTAAGAGTCTGCACACTCCCTTTTGCTCTATCCAGAGCGGGAGGAGTCATTTGATGATTTCCTTACCTTGAAAAAAAAAAAAGGTTTCATACATATCCGTAACAAACATAATTATTATTATGTATGTCTATAGATAGCGTACTGGAACAATTTAGACACACACGCAATCCGTCAAGTTCACAGCAAACATATTCGCATATTTCTTTCATCAATCTCGCTTTCCGACTATATTTTCCTTAAGAATCCAGCTAATCTGTTGCGAAGATTTCAGGCAACCATTAGACGAGCCTAATCCCTAATGTAGTGGAAACGAACGTACTAACGTTTTATCTTTTAGAAGGGAATTCTTTATTCATTTTTAATCTCCTTCAAACGGCGCGAGGAATCAGGAACCGATTCAGAACAACTGGATTGTTTAATGTTATTTCTTTTTTTCTTTTCTTTTGTTGTTGCTACGAGCGTGTATAATTTGATTTGACCTTTTGATTTAGAGTCACCTTTCCAAGTTTTGTTAATATTTGTATTTCGTTACTGAATGAAGAGGAAATAGCAGAATTTTCTATTTCTTTATTTATGAGAACTGAGGCTTTTTTGATAGATTGCAACTGGCATGCAATAGGCTAGTTTCCATCATCCACAAATTGAAAAACTATTTAGTCCGTCAGTTAGAGTATTGAAAAATATTGGACACGTATTTTTTGTTTTTGTAAATCAATGAATATTGACAAAGATAAAACGCATCAAAACTCGCGAGTCGGGCTCGTGACGTCACTACCCGCTAAAAATTGAGCTAAAAAGTGACATATTGAGAATTTTAAAAGTGTCGTTACTTCGTCAATTTTGGTTCCCGTAACAAAAGAAAAAATACGGGTCATATGTTTTTTGATAATCTAACTTACGGACTAATTAGATTTTTTCAGTAAACAAGCCTATTGTTGCTCAGTAAAAATCAGTAAAATTAGCCCTCAGGTCTTTGTACAAGTATGAGAAACTGACAACAATGAAAAAGAAGTGAGAAAGTTCTTCATAATGGTGAGTACAATGACTCCTTAAGAGGTATTGCGTTTGTTTTACACATTTTACATCTAGTCATACACACATAGCTGGGTTTTTAACTCAAAGGAAACCCACTATTAGCAAAACAATTATTTAACAAACGCTGAAAAGATAAAATTACTATCCACTCGTTACTTAATTCATTACAAACGGTGCTCACAAAATAAAAACAGAAAGAGAAACACTCTTTTGCAAAAATCCATTAAGAGAAACGGTTCTGCGAAATTAACACAATGAATTTATGAAACGTTTTAATGCGAATGCAAAAAACATTGGTATTACGATATCAATTCCATAATGACAATCGTGGCACGTAATTATTGTACTGAGAGAATAACGTTTGTAATAAACAGCAAAATGCTTAATTCCGAATGAAAAAATACATTGGATGACTATTGACGAAAAAAGGGAATTGTAAAGCATTAGGTTCAGTAACCATTGCTGCTTTCATTCATATTAAAATTTTTGCAGATTACGAAAACGAGCAATGGTCTGTAAGCAAGGAAGAAAATCGTTGTGCTTTTCTTTCACGTGTTTGAAGGCATGGGGCCATTATGAAATGAGTCCTCTTTGCTATATTTTTTTTCTGACGAGCTTTGTTTGTAAAAATAAACGTGGGTGGTAAATATTTGATATTAATTTCTCTCATTTGCATTGAAGTTAACGATATGGATTGTAAAAGTATGAATTCTTAATCACTTATTCAAAAACATAGATGTTCTTCTTTTACTGTTAACGGATTGAATGAGTTCTGCCTTGCTTATAGACATAGTTTGAAATGGGATCCACCAAGTGGCCTTAGTGCTAGATAGTCTGCATTTGTAAAAATACATAAAGTAAATACATTATACCGTTTTTATAGAGCGATTGCAATCTAACCCACAGAAACAGTAGATTTTCCTGAAATAAGCCTATTGCATTCAACGATACTTCAATCTCGATAAATTTTTTAAAGAAAATTTTCAGAGTATTCACTACATATTATAAAACAAAGACCTCTGTTGCGTCTGTTAGTCTGTCTGTTTGCGATAAACTCAAAATATTCTACACCGATTTTCATGCTGTTTTCACCAATGGATAGAGTTCTCGACGAAGGTTTTAGTATAAAATTTGTCACGCGGGCGAAGCCTCAGGCATCAGCTAGTTGAAGACAAAATCTATGTATAGATTTTGTCTTCAACTAGCTGATGCCTTAACAAACTCTTCTGCTTAATAATATTAGTATACTATAATATTATAAAGCAGAAGAGTTTGTTTGTTTGTTTGGTTGAACGCGCTAATCTCAGGAACTATTGGTCCGATTTGAAAAATTCTTTCAGTGTTAGATAGCCCATTTATCGAGGAAGGCTATAGGCTATATATCATCACGCTAAGACCAATAGGAGCGGAGCAGTAATAAAAAATGTCACGCAGACGATTTGCACGGGTCAGCTAGTACTTTAAAAAAATAAGCGACTTTTGGATTCTGATGCAAGCAAATTCACAAAGCCTGGGACAAAATAAAGTTATTATTCTTGCTACTTAACACAACCCATTACGTTCTACGTGCGAAAGCCTACACCGCACTGGTGACACAGAAATAGATGTTCGCGCGTAAACTAAATCGATTGAATGAATGTTATTGAGCGAATGAAGTGAAAGAACGTGAACGAGAGTGAATAAATAATACTCACTTGTGTAAAGGCTCGGTTTTATAAGAGTGGCTTTATCTTGCTTTTTATTAAAGTTATGGCGGTCAGTGATAGCTTGTTGACAGAATGGAAAGGAAAAAGAAAACGTGCTACGCCGACCTCGAGTAACATAGGACAAAGGTGGGAACATGATTAATGTTTCGTTGATATTATGTTAAGGAATGCCTTTCTGTCTCGTGGCAGTAAAGTATGTGCTAAAAGTAACTCAGAACCCATTTACTTATGAAATCAATCCAAGGCGAGAGGTTAATACATTCGACATCAAAATATATTGAAAAAAAAAAAACATCGGAAATTTATTGAGAAAAGAAGCTTCATTTATTTCAACCTTTGATTTCCCATCAACAATCTCAACTGGCAGAAAAGACGAACGAAATAAAAAAGTGCTTATAAAGGAAACGTTAAATCCCAAACCATTGGGAATGAGATTGAATGAAATAATGAATGAACGATAAAACCCAAAGGAATAATAAAAGTCTATTGCGTGTGAATAAGCAATGGAATTAAAAAAATAGCCGTAAACCATACTGGAGAGTTTTTAACTTCCTCAAAGATAAAGTGCAATTATGTAGTTGGATACAATGGAGTGGTATAATTATTTTTATCTGGATTTTTTAACGGAAACCGTGAACTTGAAATCGACGTGCAATTGTTTGTGGTCAGTTTTATGACATCATTACCTGTGGTATGTATGCAGGTCTAGGCCACATTGTTGATTAAATAGATATTGGTATACAGAAATATGTTATGTTTTTTGGAGATAACATAATATTTTTAGTTACTATAAGAACGATCTATAAACCTATTTTGAAGCATGTCAGTATTGATTGATGATGCTTTATAGTATTTGTGTGATATAAAAGTGTAATATGTGTGTGATATAAAAATTTAGGTTATGATAAATTAGTCGCTGTAAATTTTGTACATAGATTTAGTGAACACTTTTGTTACTTCAGAATAATCGTGAGAATCGTTAGTGGTGCAGGGAACCCTCCACTAATTAGGTGTCAATGGTATCCAGATGAAATGTTTTATCTGATTCATCATTCTAACTGTACAACATCAAATAATCGAGACACATTCGTAAATTAAAACACAAAAATAATTATTAAGTATTCATCTTACATTCGTATACGGAATGCAAAGTTGAACAGCTAAAAATCGGCCATGTTTGTTGTTTTCGAGTACAGTAAGTATATTCATGAGGTACAAAAAGGACTACCAGCAGGTATTCACAGCGCTGTGCAGCGATACAAGTGAGAAGTGAAATCGGTAAAATAAAGTTCATGATCAATCCCAGCTTGTGCGACTTGAGTTTGGCCAAGATCTTTGAATGAATCGCGACCAGTAATTTAGACAATCAGCAATTACTGGTTTTGTTTGTTTAATTAGGAACAGTCATTTGTACATTTATTTATTTATCTATAAAGCTTAATGCACTCAAATGTACAGATGCGGACTTAATGCATTAGGCATTTTCTACCAGTAAGGCCCTTCGCAAAGTTCTGTTTTGGTGTTGGTCGATACTTCAAGCCAGAACAGCTGCTCAAACTCTATCAAGCGCATATTCGGATCTGTATGAAGTACTGCTCTCATCTTTGGGACGGATCTGCCAGATACCAGCTTGATGCCCTTGAGTCAATTGTGAAACGAGCCAAGAGGATCATCGGCAATGATAAGCTAGTCGAGTCGAAGCTCCAAAGTCTTGAACATCGACGTCGAGTTGCTAGCCTGTCGGAAAATGGAAAAATAAAAGATATTTTTTTTCCAAGTGTGGGTCGATCTTTCACCTTGCATAGCCATAGATAGGGGGGGCAGTGGACTTTTCGAAGATTTTTTTTTTCATTCTTTCGCGTGTTTTCTTACATCATCTCATAGTTATCGACTAGAACAACAATTTCCTTCCTGAAAAGATTTTCATCCGAGCTACCATTTTGGAAATATAGACCGTTTTATACAAAATAAAATAAATTTCAGAGGACCATAATTCGGAAACGGTGCGTCGTAGGGCTATGCTTCTCAGAACCTTAATGGTTTTATGGTCAAGGTTAACCTGAAACTGCAACAAAATTGGAAAATATCCGAAAAAAAAAAAACATATTTTTTTTGTCCTCGCCCCATAGTGCCCCTAAGGCTCACACTTCACAATGAAGGCCGTGTAATTTCAACAAAACAGCACTGGTCTCACGTGGCGGACTATCACACACCTAACACATCACATAATGAGCCTCCTCATTATGAGAGGTAAGTGATAGTCGTGTGTCCCGACTGTGGGAACATTACCAATTGCTATATTCTGGAAAAAAAACTAAGCTCCACCACCGAAGCTAAGACAAAAAGAATTTAAAGTGACTGTGGTGGAAGTGGTTTGCCTAGACGACTCTAGTCTAGGTCAGAGGTCACAGAGACAAAGTTAACAATGAAATCAGCTTGCCAAGAAGAAACTTGTTCACTCTAAGTGTGAAAAAATTAAGCTTAAATACGGTCGAAAACACAGACGCAGGTAGAGAGTTCCACTTCTTTGCTGTGCGCACTAAAAAGACATTTGGCAACGCGTAGTGAACATTGGTGGAATAGCAGCAAGGTTGGGATGGAAACTTGCAATGCACCTACCATTGGACGATTTGAAAAGGGGGCCGACGGGAGGAGGTTCTGGTTGACTATAATTTAATTTGCACTTTATTTGTATAAATCTCGTATGTATAATATGTTAATTCTTGTTTTTTTATTTTATTGTTGTGACACATATTTTTGCACGTATCGGTACAACGCAACGATTCAATGTAACCTCTAAATTCTGTATAACTGTAAGAGCGATGTATCACAATTACAAGTTATTGTCAGCAGAACATCGCATCAACATCGCAACAATCGCGCATCGCATCAACATGCGGGCTTTGTGACGAACGAAAGTATTCGCGTTAGAGTGTTAAATACGAACGTGAAATATTTGTGTGTTTAACAGTGTCTGTATTACATACATAGGTTTGAACTTGGAGCTGGTGAAACAGAAAAAATCATAATTGTAAAATGCGATCAACTATTTATTTTTAATGTAGGCTTAGCTTGCGCCTTCACTGGCTTTAATTTATATTTTCGCTGAAACTGCGATAGAGCCCCATTTATCACAGTACCAAAAATTCATCAAAATCGGTTCAGCTATTTAGGTGTAAAAGCGTAAAAACCGGCCAAGTGCGAGTGGATCTAGCGGGCAGGCAGGGTTCCGAACGAAAATATTTCAACAAATCGAACAGTTCGCAACTTCACTCCGCACAACTTCAATGGACACGTGTTTTTTTTTTATAAAACCGATATTTAAAAAGCCCGTAATTCTTACAGTACCTAGAACCAAAAAATATAATATAATTCAGTTAACTCACCTAACCATTGAGGCACAAATAAACAAGAAAGATAAACCCGTGGCGTTACCTGTTTATTTTTATTTCCGGAACAAAAATAAACGTATAACCTTTTCCTTATTTCAAGTTACCTCTCAACAAAATCTAATCAGAATCGGTTCCGCTGTTTGTTTAGGTGCAAAGACTTAACAAACCGGGGATATTTTCCTGATAAAGGTTTATTTTTTCGACCCAATTTTTTGTTTATTTATGTACACAGTTTCACACAAAAATACGCTAAACTTACAATTAGATTAGTGGCATTGCCACGTTGAATGGCAATCCCTTGTCTCTGCCCAAAGTAAAAGCCAGCTCTTGGGTCACGGGAAGTTCCGGCCTTGATTCAATCTATGGTCCGGGCGAGGAAGCATGGGAAGCGGTCAGCTATTTCTAAGGCGAAGCAGTAATGCTAGCGAAGGAAGACCCGAACGCGTGAGAGAGAGGGAAACCTCACGCCCCAGCCGCCGCAACAGAAGAAGACGCCCCGGGCGTCGCAGGGCGTTTCCCGGCCACCGTAGAGTCAGGCCTGTGGACGGCGAGCGTTGGGTGGCTCGCTGTCCGATCAGAACCCGGCCCGGGTTGACAGTGCGTTGTGTTGCACGCGCACCTCAAAGAGATGTCAGCATAATAAACGGGGCCCGCTATGGCCAGTGTTTGCCAGGGCTGCGGAATTTGTTCGAAAGAGTCACCGCGGCCCTGGAATGCAAAGGGCACTAGGAGGAACACAGATAGGTTTTAGTCAGTAAGAGTCTTACACTCCCTTTTGTTCCACCCAGAGCGGGAGGATTCATTTGATGAATCCTTAAAAAAAGCAGACTTGCGAAAGGAGAACTGAAAAAGAAATGTAGACAATGTAATAATGTGTGAGAAAAAAAGTCTTGCTTTTTTGTTTCAGGGTTGACCATGTTTTATGAATAAGCAGGAGGAGCTCGAGGCTAAAATTAAATAACAACAGTTGCGCGGGTCGATCTTCAACAAATATCGGCGTGAGTGAGGTGACCATCTCTCCTCAACCGATAGCCTACGCCTGAATCCACTAGCAGTTAGCGTAGTGGATTCAGAGCTATGCAAAACCAAAGTGGACTCAAACTGGAGCTCTGAAGTTGAAGCTTGTATAGATCAAACGGGGACTAATCTAAACAAGCTCGTCATTCCATTACATCAGTGGAAATTTCTTTACTTTTGATTAATACAAAACATTAACTGCATTTTTACAATATTGAGCAGAAGAAATAGAACAGAAATGTCACACAAAATGCTTAAAATTGTTGAGATACTAATATTATACAGCTGAAGAGTTTGTCTGTTTGTTCGAACGCGCTAAACTCAGGAACGACTTGTTCAAATTGAAAAAATATTTTGTTGAATAGCCCATTTATAATTAATTAGTTTTTGCCCGCGACTTCGTACGCGCATATCCCGATTTTTCCCGTTCCCTGTATATATGTATATCTTTTTTCAAAATTTTCTTTTATTAAAATTTGTTTATTTCAGACCACGCTATGTCCATATTTTGTTAGTAAAAATAATTATCTTAAGACTACGTTTGTAGCAATACAGTTGGTCCAAAAAAATATATAATTATAAATAAACAAAATTAAAATATAATAAAATGTCACATTGATTGAAATTAATTAAATTGAATTAATTGTAATACGGTCAAATTAATATTTATTTATGCAAACCTAGCCCTGACAATTACGAAAACAGCTATAAAAAAGTTATCCAATTTGTATCAGTCGTTACGAAGTTATGCGCGTACATACATTTCGGTGATTCATTTTTAGGATTCCGTACCCAATGGGTAAAAACGGGACCGTATTACTAAGACTTCGCTGTCTGTCTGTCTATCACCAGGCTGTATCTCAAGAACCGCGATAGCTAGACAGTTGAAATTTTTCACAGATAATGTATTTCTGTTGCCGCTATAACAAAAAATACTAAAAAACAGAATAAAATAAATATTTAAGGGGTTATACCGAGGGGGCCATACAACAAACTTGTTTTTTACCGTTTTTTATAAATAATGGTACGGAACCCTTCATGCGCGAGTCCGACTCGCACTTGGCCCTGGTTATTTATATAGATGTATAATGTGACTTATTCAATTATCATCTCTAACAACATTAAACCATGTAATTTTCTTCGCATAACAAAAGGAAACACAATTATATTATATTATTATTATATTTTTTATGTATCGTAAACATAATTTTGGGCTCAAATCAATCAATGTCAATGTCACATGTTATCAATCTTTAGAGTGTGGGTGGAATCGCAAAGTAATCACTTCTACACTGAAAGATGACGTCAAGCTTGGGTATCTGTTGTTATGGAATCGCGTAAAAGAAACAATATTTTTTAAGGATGGGAAATCATCAAATAACTTCTACGGGAAATCATCTAGGTAGAGCGGGTGGGAGTGTAAGGGTGTTACCACACCAATCGAGCGATCGTCGATCGATGCCATCGATCGATGGTAGAATGGATTAGTCGACGTCGATCGATAGTTTCTACCACACCAATCGATCGATAACCGATAGATGTCATCGATCGATGGTAGAATGGATTGGTCGCGGCCTGCTTGTATTTATGTGTTCAGTTGTGTGATGCTCGCGGTCATTAATGCTGGTTTTTGTCTCGTGGCGTGCAAAATGGCGGCAACCGCGTGCAACGCGTCCTCTTGTGAATACATTTCGAAAGAAACTGATGGAATATAGCCGTGGTTAATCGATCTACGTCGACCGATGCCATCGACCAGCAATCGATCGATTGGTTAGTCGACCGGTATCCGATCAACGTCGACCGATGTCGATCGATGGCATCGATCGACTATCGATCGATTGGTGTGGTAACACCCTTAGACGAGAGAATGGTTTGGTCAATAAAACAAACCAATCCGTGTTCCTCCTAATGCCTTTCACGTTCCAAGACCGCACTGACTCTTTCGAACAAATTCCGCAAATCTGGTAGGCACTGGCCGGCACTGGCCCTAGCGTGCCCCGTCTCTATGCTGACATCTCTTTGAGGCCTTTACATATTAGCGATGATACGAGCCACACAACGCTTGCTGTCCGCAGGCCCATCCATCGAAAAAATATTCAGTACTTAATCTGCCAAATTTTAAGTACACAAATCAATGCATCTATGATAGGTATAAACCAACGCTTTAATTTTTATCGAAAAATAAACAAGTTGACAGCAAAATATCGTTGGTAAAACAAAATAAAATAAAGAGAGTTCTTTATTTATCAAAGACAGATAAGTTACAAATAAATGATTATTTGTCACCAAGAGACGCCTCGCTGCATACTAATGAAACATCATCCGTCATCAATTGCTGGGCCTGGAACATTTGTCATTTCTGACTCTTGAGAAATTATTTTCTTTTCAAAACAAAAGTTCCATCAATACCCTTATCTGTTCTTTTAAAAGAAATATTCTTTAATAAAAATATGGAAACTTTTTAGTACTTAATATAATTTAAATTCATCCATCATAAATTTTATGAGACAACTGGGCTGATGGTGAATCGATGAATCATAATCCAGTCTTATATTTAGTTACTAAGTTTTGCTTGCGTCGTCGCACGCGTCGCGTCACCCCACGGGAACCCTCACAGTATTCTATATCGTTATCTTTTCTTGTAAACTGACATATCTTTTGATCAGTGGCCACTTGGTTACTCTATCGTTAGCCAGGTTCAGGGTATGAAAGGTACCGTGCGGTTGGTCCTGCTAAAGGGCCCACACACATGAGGCCCATTCCAAACAAAGTTGCAGTCACTGTACTTTAAATGGGTTTAATTCATAAAGTAATAATATTATTCAAAGCAGAAAAAATATATTTAAAATTCATAAAAATCGGTTTAGATATTAACACGTGAAAGCATAACAATTGAAAAAAAAACTCACTGTTGCTTGTACATTTAATAATTAGAGGAAGGATAAGTAGGAAAGTTTGGATAGTATGTTATTAATAGAACTGATAAGTAAGATGCTTTACAAAGTTTTTCTGACGCTTTCCATCAGGAATGTCATCAGCCTGTTTCTCAACCTAACCTACCTCAACCACAAAAGGAAATCTGAAATTACTTCCAGATTGATAGAATCTCCTGTCTTTAAACCCCTGTGGTTAAGACCATGATTGGTATAATCTATTTGGGTCCAACACCTAATACAGGGAAAACGATTTTCTTTTCCCACGTCGCTATTTTCTTTGAGCGTTGCCCTTTCCCTCACCAACGGATGTTTTTTTGTGCGACCGACGTAGAAGGGAAGTTTAAGTCAATGCTATTATTTTGCACTTGTGACGTTTTGGACTTGAGTGTTGTGGATATAACATGCTGTGCTAATCTGGGTTGTAAATTGCTGTTGTGCCCTTTTATTAAGTTTGTACTTAACTTGTGCTCAAATAATGTTCACCGTCGGAATTGATGTTGGAAATTATCCAACGGAAAAATACTTCTGGGTTAATATGTCTTAGCTATTTTAGTATCGCTGTGCGTTTTAATCCAGGTCTGTTTTACCGTTCAGGCGTGATAGATGAACAAAAATCTATTCCTATAAGCAGGGTTGGGCAGTATTTGAATTACTTGTAATTAAAATACGTAATTGAAATACAAATACGTATTTGGTATTTGTATTTCAATTACTTCTTTAAAATGTAATTTGTAATTCGTATTTCAAATACCTGACGCTGAGGTATTTTGTAATTAGTATTTAAAATACTTGAGGCTTCAAAATACATTTTAACAAAATACATTTCACCATCATTTAGCGATCGTGAGTGTGATTGCGAGGCGAGACCGCGAGAGTGTTATGATGGTAAAGCAGCAACAAAACGCAAAAACCGGCCAAATGCGAGTCGGACTCGCGCACCGAGGGTTCCGTACACACCTGTAGGTATACCGCGTGTATCTGACATCGACGCACAAACGATTTCCATGGGTCCAGAGCATGATTCTGGACACCCCAGTGGTGGAATTTTTCGTCGGTTCTTTTCTCATTTTATTCAAGAGGTCAGAATAACGATTATGAGCAGTCTAAAGTAAAAAACCCTTGAAAAAAATGAGAAAAAAACCGACGAAAAATTCTAAGTCTAGGGTGTCCAGAATCATCGCCGTCCGCATTCCGGCCCGTAGTGTTGCTCGACGAGGTGGGCAAGCTCTTCGAAAGAGTTATCGCAAACCGCCTCGCCGGGCACCTAGCGGGAACGGGGCCGGATCTTGCGGACAACCAGTTTGGTTTCCGCAAGGGGCGCTCTACAGTGGACGCCGTCATGCGCGTCAGAGCCCTCACGACGGGGGATGCGGTCTCCCGGGGTGGTGTTGTCTTGGCGGTGTCACTCGACATCGCCAACGCCTTCAACACCATGCCCTGGAGCTGCATTGGGGAGGCACTCCGGTATCATCGGGTGCCGACCTACCTTCGTCGTGTTGTCGGGGACTACCTGTCCGACCGGGCAGTAATCTACCCTAGTCACAGCGGTGAGTGGAACCGGCGAGAGATGTCGTGCGGTGTCCCACAGGGTTCGGTTCTGGGGCCGCCCCTGTGGAACATCGGTTACGACTGGGTGCTGCGAGCCGACCTCCCTAGCGGCGTCAGCGTCATCTGTTACGCTGACGACACGCTGGTGCTGGCACAGGGGGGGTCGTACGCGGAGGCGGCCGACGTTATGACACGCGGGGTTGCGACAGTCGTAGAGAGGATCCGGCAATTGGGTCTCGAGGTGGCGCTGCACAAGTCCGAGGCCATGTGTTTTCATGGCCGAGGCAATACGCCACCGTCGGGATCCTTGCTGACGGTAGGAGGGGTTTCCATCGGCGTCGAGTTGACGCTGAAGTACCTAGGGCTCGTCCTCGACAGCCGGTGGAACTTCGTGGAACATTTCCGACGTTTGGCACCCAAACTGGAGCGGGCCTGCAACCTGGGGGGACCAAACGCCTCCTGCCGGAGGCTCTACGCGGGGGTCGTGCGGTCCATGGCCCTCTACGGGGCCCCGGTGTGGGCGCGTTCCTTGCGGCAGCGTGCTGCCAACTATCTGAACGCGCCCCAAAAGGTGATGGCCCTAAGGATGGCCCGAGGGTACCGCACGATCTCGCGCAAAGCGGTGTGTCTCCTTGCCGGATTGCCGCCATGGGATCTGGAGGCAATAGTCCTCGCGCGCCTGCATGATTGGCGCGTGGAGGTACTACGCCGGGGGGAAACTCCGCTGACGCGGCAAATTGTCGCGTAGCGGACAGACCTCCGGCGCGATCTCATGGCGTCATGGAGACGACGACTGTCGCAACCCAGTGCAGGGCACGCCACGATAGTGGCGATAAGTCCCCTCTTTGAGGAGTGGCTAGAGAGGCGCCACGGCGTCCTCACCTTCCGCCTGACGCAGGTCCTCACCGGACACGGATGTTTCGGGAGGTACCTGACTACCTTACTTAAAGATATTTTGTATTTCGTATTTTAATTACTTGCGATTCAGTATTTTGTAATTTGTATTTCAATTAAAGCAAAGCATGTATTTTGCCCAGCCCTGCCTATAAGTATCCAAATTTTCACATTAATAATAGACTAGTTTCTGCTAGCGGCTTCGCCCGCATGATCCCTAAGGTAAAAAGTTACTTATGTGCTATTCCAGACTATAATCTATCATTGTTCAAAATTTCATCTAGATCCGTTCAGCCGTTCTGGCGTGATTGAGTAACAAACTTACAAACTTTCGCATTTATAATATTAGTTAGAAGTTAAGCTATAATATTAGCTAGACTAGTTTCTGCTAGCGGCTTTGCCCGCGTGATCCCTAGGGCACATACTCCCGGGATAAAAAGTAGCCTATGCATTATTCCAGACTATTTCATGAAGATCCTTTCTCGCGTTTTGACGTGAAAGAGTAACAAACATCCTTCCTTCCATCCATTCATCCTCACAAACTTTCGCATTTATAGTATTAGTAAGAAGTAGGATTGTAGGATATTAGTTGGAAACTTTCATTGTCACTAACTATTTATTTATGTACACACAATATACTTAAAATGAAAATTTTGTACAGAGAAAAGAGCACAAAGGTACTGCTTATTTCAAAAGATATTTCTACCAGCAGACCTGCAATAGAAGAATTTAATAAGAAATGTAGACACAGTGTGTTGAAAATCAGAGAAGGAATCTTAAAACAAACTATAAGTACTTACTAACTTAACTAAAACAAATTATAATCTAAGTAAATACACATAAAATTACAATAGACATACAAACAAATATACAAAAATAGATTTAACTAAATATTTAATGATAATAAATTAATACATACTTTTAATATATATACAGTATCACATTATTGACAGATAATGCTCTTTGACTTCCTTTTTGAAGAGGTTAATATTTTTACAATCTCTTATTTTAGGTGGGAGTGAGTTCCACAATCGTACTGCGTGAAAAGAGAAGGAGTGGGAGTATGTGTGGGTTTTATGGGATGGGAAGTTAAGATGATGTTTGAGGTGGGATCTACACAGCGCATTAGGAGGGCGAGAGAACGAGAAACGATCGCGCAGGTAGCTTGGGTATGCAGGATTAAACAGGATGTTATAAAGCAGACATAATATTCGAGTGTTCCTGCGAAGGTGGATAGGGAGTCACTTGAGATCTTTGCGAAACTGAGAGACATGGTCGTATTTCCTCAGGCCAAAAACAAAACGAATGCATAAGTTTTGCAAGCGCTCAAGCTTATTTAAGAGCTCCTCAGTGGCATCCAGGTAGCAGGCATCAGCGTAATCAATAATCGGCTGAATTAAAGTTTGCGCTAGATAAATTTTAGTTTTAAAGGGCAAGAAGGATTGAAGAGTTTTTAAAGAGTGGAAGGAAAAGTGCACCTTACGACTAACCTCATTTACTTGCGCTCGCCAAGAAAGATTACTATCAATTAAGACGCCGAGATTCTTTGCCAATTCCGTAAACGCAATGATCGACCCGTTAAGGGATAATGGCGGCAAAGTGGAAGTGTCAAGCGCAGCGCGATAGTAACGACTACCTATGATCATCGCCTGGGACTTGGACGGATTTATCTGTAAGCCGTATGACTTAGCCCATTGATTAATACTCTCTAGATCACGATTCATGGCATTAATCGCTGAATCTGCGTCGGCCAGCAAGAAGTGTCGATAAAGCTGCAAATCGTCTGCGTAAAGGTGGAAGTTGGAGGAGATAACCTTAGTAACGGTATTAATGAAGATAGTGAAAATAAGAGGAGAGAGAACGCCACCCTGAGGTACACCAGCAGTGAGGTCACACCAATCACAGAAAGTCTCTTCAAGGCGGACACACTGAGAGCGGCCCCGAAGATAAGAGTCAAACCAGGATAACATTAGAATAGTGTATCGGGATTGCTACCATGTACTTTTTTTTGCGAGTTTTCGATATTTCGGCACTGTTGCAAGCGCCATGATAACATAACATAACATAAACATTAATTTCACTTCCACAAAGGAGCCTTACAAACTAACTTATTATTTATAATTACAAAAATAATCCTTTGTGGGATACTGGTATCTGCACTAGGAAATCCTGTCACACAGATTACCAGGCCTCCCCCGCGGACAGTGCTCGTATTACAAAAAAATAAAAAATAAGACCTTTGGAAAACAAAACAATGATCACGGAGTAACTGGAGTATCTGTGTTGTGTGTCAAGAACAGTTGCGGGACAAAAGTGAGTTTGTGGACAGTGGTACCGAAGATGGTAGTAATTAAAGACTACGAAAGAGGGTAGACCGATATGTCGGCCAATAACATTCCACCCGCAAGATCTTCAGTAACTCCGTGATCATGGCGCTTACAACAGTGCCGAAATATCGGAAACTCGCAAATAAAAAGGTACATGGTAGCAATCCCGTTATTAAGTATTCTAATGTTAGTTGGAAGTAAGATACCTACTTGTGACGTTTTGGAGTTGGGTGCTGTGGATGTAACATGCTGTGATAACGTGGATTATAAATTACTGTTTCTGTTAAGTTTAAACTTGAACCTGTGTGTCTCAAATATTCACCATCATCATATCAGCCGAAAGATGTCTACTGCTGAACATGGCTTTCTTCAAGTGTCACCACAACGACCGGTCTTGTGCGTCGCATCTATCGGCTACCCACGACCCACACCAGGTTCTTGTGGGAGGCCTTTCAACGTTGCGTCTTCTGGGACGCAGTCGCTACTCCAGAACTTTCGGCCCCAACGACTGTCTATTTCTGCGATCATTATTGATTAATCCAATTTCAAAATGTTCGAGGTAGCCTTTTTAGGGTTCCGTAGCCAAATGGCAAAAACGGAACCCTTACAGATTCGTCATGTCTGTCTGCCTGTCTGCCTGTCTGTCTGTCTGTCTGCCTGTCCGTCCGTTTGTCACAGCCACTTTTCTCAGAAACTATAAGAACTATGCTGTTGAAATTTGGTACGTAGATGTATTCAGTGAATCGCATAAAGATTTTCACACAAGAATAGAAAAATAACAATAAATTTTGCATACTTAGAACTGACACTCAATTTTTTTTTTCATCAACCCTGTACGTGTGCGGTATCTATGGATAGGTCTTCAAAAATTATATTGAGGTTGCTAAAATAATTTTGCTCTAAATTGAATAGCTTGCGCGAGAGACACTTCCAAAGTAAATAATAATAAATAAATAATGTCCTTGGACATTTCACACAACGCCATATAGTCCCATGCTAAGCAACTTAATGCTTGTGTTATGGTAACGAGATGGCTGATAAACTACATATATACATTTTTTTTTGTAAATACATACATATTATAGATAGAAAAACACCCAGACTCGGAACAAATACTTGTAGGTCGTACAAACATTTGTTCCGTACGGGAATCGAACCCGCGACATGCTGCGCAGCAGTCAATCGCTCAACCACTGCGCCAACCGTGACCCGTGCGCCCGGGGGGGGGGGGGGGGGGGCACAATTTATCACTTTGGAAGTTAACTTCTAAAATAAGAGATTGATAAAACTAAAAAAAAATATATGATGTTCATTACCATGTAAACTACCAGCGAAAATTGGTTTGAATGATATCTAGTAAGTAGTTTTTTTTTTAATACGTCATAAATCGTAAATCGCAACTTCTGCTTATATATAATACCTACTGGTTTGTACGGAACCCTCGGTGCGCGAGTCCGACTCGCACTTGGCCGGTTTTTTAACTAAATATTTTACTGTGTTTGATGCATCTTTTTTTTTAGGTATGGGAAATCATACATTGACTCCTCCCGCTCTGGGAGTAGCGGGAGGGAGTGTCAGACTTCTACTGACTAAAACCCATCCATGTTCCTTTATTGCCTTTTGTGTTCCGGAGCCACGGTGTCTCTTGCGAATAATCCCGCGACTCCGGCAGGCGTCGGCTCTTTCGGGCCCCTCTGTGTGCTGACTCTCTTTGAGGCGCGCGTGGAACACTAACGCGCCGTCGACACGGCCTGTCGTCACTAGACGGACGGACGGCGAGCCACCTATAGCTCGCCGTCCACAGGCCCGCGCCTACGGTGGCCGGAGGTCACCAGGTGGTGGCCCCCGATGCCCGCGGCGTCTACCACGGCGGCCGGGACAAGAGGGTCTCCTCTCCCTCTCCGCCACCTCCTTGGCTAGCATGACTGCTTCGCAGAAGGAGGCAACGGCGTCCCATTCAGTTTCCCTCCGGACCATGGCTTGGACCAGGGCCGTACGCGAGAGGTCGCCGCCGATCGCCGCTTCGAGGACACGTCGGTGCCCCGCCCAAGCGGGGCACACCTGCACAGTGTGCTCCACCGTGTCCTCCGGACGATCCCCGCAGTGATGACACCCGGGCGTTTCCTCCCGCCCCATTCGGTGCTGAACCTCCCGAAACATCCATGTCCGGTGAGGACCTGCGTCAGGCGGTGTTTGATGCATCTAAAATATTTCCGTCGGCCTGATCCAATATTGGTTTCTTTTTATTGCGACATGCTTCGCTGTACGTCTTACATAGATTTTTGCAAAATATTGTAGTCCATATCCGTCTCCAGGTTGGGATCCCATCTTCCAGAGTTGTTTAATTTGTTTGCGAGAGTCATCGCTGCCGAAAAGGATATTATGAGGAACACGGATAGGTTTTAGTCAGTTAGAGTCTGACACTCCCTTCCCCTCCGCCTAGAACAGGAGGAAACATTTGATGATTTCCCATCCTTAAAAAAAGGATCCCATATTAGATACTCTGTACAAATATTAATCAAAATTGGTTCTGCAATTTAGAAATGTAAGCGTCACAAACAAACAAACGAAATAACTCTCGAATTTATATATGTAAGGATTTAATTCTTTCAGAAGTCTTTCCTAAAACCATATCATCTAAGTATTGAGTAATAAATAACAAGAGAAATGTATAACAGCATGTAGGAAGTTATTTAGCGCAAACTCTCGGGGGATATTCAACAAGTGTCATAAAGTTTGTAGGTATGTGAGCTAATAATCGTATTAAAGAGAGTTAATGAAACTAGCTACAGAGAACAGACAAGGAAAGTAGCATCTTTTAATTTATTAAAAGAATGAGTTTAGATTTGTTTTAATTGGGTTTTTAGTTTAGCGCGTATACATTGTGAGTGCTACTGTATACGCGTCCTTCCTAACACGTGTTGGGCGCGTCTAGGCTAATCCAAAAGTTATGATAAATCGGTATGTTTTCGATACTAATAAAAAATATTTGTATGTTTGACCGTGCTAATCTCTGGAACCATCAGTCGGATCTGAAAAAATGTTTTTGCATTTGATAGTCGAATTCTTGAGGAAGAGTGGTAACTTTACTATTGGATTAGCCTTATATATATTTTCTTTCTTCAATTGTTGTACGAATCTATAGGGTCGAAATCCAGTGTATATAATATAATAGCTTTACTTAAAAAACAAACAGGTTTAACAAGTATTTTGTGGAGGCTTTCTTTTGAGTATAGAAATACCTGTAACAGAAGACCCTAGAGTGTTAATGTGAAGTGTGTGTGAGTGTGTGTGCGGGAGCAAGATAGCAAGCATAGCAAGCAGTGTGGACTCCACTTGGATTTGTGGAGTCGTTAGACCTTACCGCCCACATGATAAGAAGTAGGTATGTATTGTAAATGTTTGTTTCCTACGCGTAGGTATACGTCTATTGCGACACCGACTGTGATGAATCGTACAGAGATTTGATTTTTATTTTTTTGAATGGGAAATCATCACTTTAAATCCTTCTGCTCTGGGCTGAGTGGAAGGGAGTGTCAGACTCTAACTGACTGAAACTCACCCATGTTCCTCTTAATGCCTTTGACGTTCCATGGCCGCGTTAACTCTTAAAATAAATACTCAACACAGAGATACGATCGAGGACCGACAGAGGTATGTGTCTGTGTCAGATAAATGTTTTTTATTCTAAATGAATGAATCACAGTCTGACTGTGTGTGTGTCTGTGTGTGTATCTGTCTGTGTGTGTGAGTCTGTGACTTAATCTTCACAGTATAACCACGATTATTTTGCTCAGCATCTCCGCAAACCAGCTCGTCACTCCATCTCATTGAGAGCAGCTCAAACTAGATAAGTACAAGCCTCAGTTGAGTTGTAGTGCAATTTAATTTGCATTAAAACCGAGTTCTCTTCGTTAGTTAAGTGTTAAAATACTTTTAGTGAACAATAAAATTTGTTGGATTGTCTCAACTGTAACTGGTCTGGTAGGAATTTCAGCCGCAATTTGCAGTGAAATGGTTTTCCAAGTTGAGTGTAATTTTATTCCATCAGTAGCTAACACACGCAACTTTTTCTACGTCATATATTTTTCATTAATTTTTCGCTCCTATTTTTTATCCTGAAATTCATATGGGAACGGAAAAATACAGGATATGCCCGTACGAAGTCGTGTTCAAAAGCTGGTACATTATAAAAAGCTTCTACTTTTTGCCAACAAAGTCCAAATTACAATGTAATGTAGTACCTTGACGGTAGCAAACCCCAAAAACTTTCAAAACTATCCAGCACTAAAACAAATTAGTCCGTATTCTCGTAAAATCAAGGTTCAACTGTCCCGAGAGACAGCTTAATCAGTGTTTCGTCAGTGACGCAGTCGAAGTTGCGCGGGTCAACTAGTGTATGTATACGTCACCGGAAAGTGGCAAACTTTGTAAGATTACGATTAAGACAGCGGGAAGTCTATTTAATTCGTAACTCTATTGTGTGCATATGTGACGTCACATCTAAACCAATGAGAGTCTAGTTTTTTGTAGACTTGTGCTCTGATTGGTCACCATTTTATTTCAGTTCACAATTTCTCGGAATGAAATCTAGAAATTATAACTATCAAATTCTGATGCGTAAAAAAATATTTTGAATGTTCAGTAAGTTGACAATTTATCGAGAGTCTACCAACTCTCAAGTTATTTTATAATCTTACGAATTTTACCACTTCCGGTGTCATATATAAGACAGGAACGCGATATACCTACTTACTTCATTCAAATAAAGGAAAAGCTATGAATAAAGTTGTCCTGAATATTATTGCATCAGAAACAACAGATCCACAAAAAAATCAAGATAAACGAGCCTAGTGGCAGAGCACATTCCTCGCAGATCGGATTTCCGATGTGGCGTTGCTTGGGGTAGGTCTTGGCCAGCAGTGGTCTACTTTTAACTGAAGCAATGATGATTTTAAACCAGAAAGGGAAGCCTGAAACGTAGAAAAAATGCAAGGAAAAAGTAAGACAACCTTCCTATCAAGGCTAGACCATCGCTTAGATAAAAGCTACTCTTACGTAGTTTTATTAATTTCCCACAACACAAAGCGTAAACATTTATTTCACTACGACAACATCCGACACTGATTTCAGTCCATTTTAAATTGCGTTGTTTTCTTTCGCTGTTTAAAAATACTGAAAGGCACTTTACAAGTTTAAAACCTCTTTAACTTAAGCTAGAGGCGCCTGTTCTTGATGTCGGGCATAGATAGTAAAATATTGCTGTTTTACTGCAACTAGCTAACGGTTTGCGTGTATATCGCTAAACAGAAGCGCCTTAGTAGCTTGTTTCCTTTAGTTTCCGAAAAGTTAATCAGCTAGCCATTTTATAAGCTATCTACCCGATTTATTTTTAAACTGTGGTACGTATTTATTTATAGGTATTTACAGACGGCAGTCAGTACCTATCGTTGTTCCTGTTGAAACATATAGTGAATAATGTGGCTGGGAATAAGTTTCCAAGTCGCACTATTGAGTAGCAGGAAACTATATTTTAGTTACGAGGAATGTCAAAACCTTTTGGAGAATTTGACATTCGTTCACATTTAAGTTTTTGATACATATTACAACCTGCATTTGGCTAACAGGGTTAAAATAAAATAAGACGTTATTGATTATACAACTTTTTATTTACTTGTGTGATACTGTTATTTTTTTTAAAGGAAAAACTATATACACTTAAAATATAAAATAAAACTCCTAACTAAAATAGGGCGTCAAAAAATTCGTCCCCATCGCTATCGACTGGAAGTTAGCCCAAAAGACTGGCTGCATTGCCACGTTGTATGGCAATGCTTATCCTCTGTCCAAGGTAAAAGCCAGCTCTCACGCGAAGCGTCGTGCTGTGCTGGTTCTGCGGCTTTGGCTGCTGAAAACCTCAAACGGCAGAAATATTAGTAAAACCTCAAACGGCGGAAATATTGTTAGCCTTATTGGCAACTACATATTTGAGCCGTTTGGGGTTGAAACTCTTGGACCGTGGTGGGATCTGAGTGCTCACGTCCTATTTAAAGATCTAGCAAAACGCTTAGGTGATGCTTCGAGTGACCAAAGAGCTGGCTTTTACCTTGGACAGAGGATAAGCAAATAAATAAATATTTTGACGCCCTGTTTTAGTTAAAATTAGTCTGTTTTTCAAGTATTATAATATCACAAAAAAAAATATGCAGCACCACTTATATGTATTTGTTCTCGTTTCTTTTAATATTGCTAGACAATGTGCACATACACCTTGCTAAACATTTTATTTTTTACACTGAGTTCATTTGTTTGCTAAATTAATTCTGGTGATATTTTTCCCAGGAAAATATTGTCACAGGCGGCAAATTTTATTCAACCAGTTGGCAATTTTTTTACAAAGGAGAAAATGTTTATGAATTTATAAAAACCCATTTAGCTTTGCATACAAATTATAAGGGAAGAGCTAAAACGAATGATAATTTTAAAAATTGACAGACCCATGTTTAACCACTCATCTTTTTACTCGCTGGAGTTGTAAAAATTATCCCCCGCCAACACTCCTACACAAAAATATTTTTACATTGACAATTTGATGGGGTTGTAAGTAATTTTATACTACATACTAAATTTAAGCTTTAATGGCGATTTCATGTCATGGTAGAATCTTATCATTATTTTAGACAAAATACATCAACTGCTCGAAATGACGCGTGCACTTCGCACGCTCAACCTGATTTCTAGTGAGACGGGCCTCACATTTTGTTGTACTCTGGGTGAGTTCACAAGGAATGCATTATTAAATTTGTAGTTAGTTATAGATGTTCGAATAGTTAGGATAAGCACAGTTATCGCATTGGTCTAGACAGTAATGATAAATGTAAGAAGAAATAAATAAATAAACACTCCCCCAGGGGTCGACACGTCAAGCAGTTCTGCAGTACGATTCTGTAAACATCTCACCGTGAATGATCATTCAAAGCGAACACGACGTGAAATACTGTCAATCCATACAAACAAGATGGAATGACAGTTCACTTTGTGCTCACTCAACCTAACTTTACGGGGTGAGACGTTGACAAAAAAGACTGGCTGTGCTTCTAGCATTCAGTACCGCGATCTTCACCAGAATCTCAATTATTTTTTTAAAAGAACTAGTCGTCCCCGCGGCTTCGCTCCCGTTTAACCCGCATTGTTCCCGTTCCCGTGGGATTTTCGGGATAAAAACTATCCCATGTCCGTATCCTGGTTTTAAGCTACCTCCCAACCAATTTTTAGCCAAATCGGTTTACCCGTTCATGAGTTATAAATAGTGTAACTAACACGACTTTCTTTTATATATATATACAGGGCGTATTTGACATCGTAACGCAAACTTCGGGAAAAGGCTACATCTCATGCCACTAACCAAATTGTGGAAGTCATTAATCTCGCTAATGAACGGTTACAGAAATTGTCATTTTCGAGCGCGCAATGTATTGTGAACAACGCGATACAAACGCGTGAGAGCGTTGCACGCAATACATACCTACTTCACGTCTTGCACACAAACGTACATGGTCTGCGACGCCGCCGCGGCGACGCGCCGCGCCGCACCGCGCGCGTATGTGTGTATGTAGGTAACTACGTGATTAAGTAATTTAATGTGGCGATTCGTTCGAATCGCCACATGAAATTACTTAATCACTGAAAAATAACTACGGTGCCTACCTGCTGATGGTAGGAACATGTTTATGCAGAATGTTAGAGAAAAAAGCTGACCTTGAGCTATGTTTCTATCAGCGAAATGTGTTTGAATTTGGATTGCATCTAGGTATCGTCTAAATGGATGGCAACTAGCAAGGTCACCTTGAATGGAACACTGCATTACATCCTTCTTAAACATGCTTAAGAACTTGTTTTTGAAGAGCTTAAGAGAAAAGAAGGAGCCATAAGCTTAGTCTTTTAAAATCACGACTCCGATAAAGATTGATTACAAAAAATAAGCTTGTAAGTACATCGAGATCCGGTAACGCAGCTAGCTAATGAACTACCTAACTCTCTTTGAATGTACCTAAATACCTACGAATATCACCCTTCGCCGACGGCAATAATATCACATAAAATAATTTTAATCACTCAAAAATACCTACCTACTAACATGATTATGCAGAAGTTAAGGAGACTTGCTTAGTCTCTTATAATCACGAACACGACTCCGATAAGGATTGATAACAAAGCCGGCGATGTGCGAGTTAGACTCTCACACAAAGGGTTCCGTACCATAACCATAAACAAAAAACACGTTTCTTGTATGCGAGCTTTCCAATGGAGCTCTCTGTAAATTTTATTTTTTATTTGTTAGAAATACCATGCCTGAGATACAGCCCACTAACAGACAGACGGACCGGCCGCGGCGGCCGAACAGCAGAGGCTTAGTAATAAGGTTCCATTGGTTACCTACTCTTCGGGTACGGAATCCTAAAAAGAAGCTTGCAGTAGGTATTAACGAGTAACTACCTAGAACTCACCTTAGGCTCGCTCACCCCTAATCAGATAGGGTTCGAAGAATCGAAGTGGCCGGCGCCAGCACTGAGCGCGGCGCAGAGTTTCAGCGTGGACACGGGGCAGAAACGTTGGGTCCTGACGCTGAGGCCTGAGCACACTCCTCACACAGCGACGCAAACACATTCACTATGCAATTCCGCTTCTCGGCTGCGGAATCGCACTCTGCTGACACAAACACCTTGTCCTTGACATAACCCCAAAGAAAAAAACCTAATGGGGTCAAGTCTGGTGAGCGAGCTGGCCATGGCTCCCGGCCGAATCTCCCAATCCACCGATTCCCGAATGATTCGGTACCTAAGGCAGCGTCACATCATCAGCATGTTACCGTATTCTTGGGCACTGAAGTTCTCATTAAGTCCAGATGACATTTTTCAATGAAACACAAAGACACACAAAAACACGCAAGTTCACAGAAAGAAACCAAAATTTGTCTTCTCTAACGTTTCGAAAACCGATTTTTGCAAAAAAAAATGCACTCGTTCGCGATCAGCGTCAACAAGGAACTGACAAAAATCCATCATTATTTCATTAAAAATGTTCTTTCGATCTATCCTTTGAGGTCGCCGACAGATACCTACATTGGACCTACAGTGCCAGGGCCGGGCTTGCGATGATAATAGTATGAAAATTCATTTTTTTGCTTTTAATTTATTAATGTTTTTTTATCGAATAATTTTGGTATTGTAAAACTGAACTTTTTTTTAAAACCAAACAGAAACAAATTAAGGTCATCAATCGTCATGATTAAGTTTCAACACCCGTGTTGATGCCGTATTTAAAATTCTGTCACATTAATTGTATCAAAGCGTACAATGGGTATAGCAAGATCCAATTGTAATAAGCATAACATTACTTATTTTAACTTATTTATTTATTTAACAATTTATGTACAAACATTTTATCAGAACATAAGAAGAAGGAAACAGAAAACAAAGCATTATTATGGTTTTACGCAATTATTAATAGTAAGAAAAAAAAAAGATTATTTTCTCGGTCGGATATCATCGTGACTCCACATAAACGCTTATTAAAAAGCGTTTTACCGGTTGCACCCAAATACGTCTCTGGCGTCCGTCGGTTTCGTCGGTAAAGGTCAAAGAGCGCGCGCTACGTGTTGCCGCCGCAATATGAAAATGGGTTTTATCGACACAAAACAAAGTAACCGATTTTCAACCTTAAAAATAAGAGACGTAGTTCAATTATGCCAAAATGCTAACAGTCGGCCTTTCCTGACACTTACACGTCCCGTGGAAAGAAATTTAGCGAACATAAGCATTTGTAAACTATTCAAATATTATTAATAATTAACATTTTGAGGAAAAAATAAATAGTTTATAACAAGAACTGCTAAATTCTAGAAAAAAAAATACAAGACTTTCATTGCTAATTGTAATTGTCATTGTATCATGCTTAATCATATGGATACATAATTACAATCACATTGTTCACTTGAAAACATATTCTGTTATTAGCATTAAATTATTAAATTTCTACACAATTACACCTGCATCACCCGCATTGAAGGAATTACGGTGGCCTCTACATATCCACCGCAACTCAAGCATGCTGTGGCCCCTGCACTCCACAACATGCTAACGACAATGCCATAGTTGGGAGTATAATTGATTTGCCCTCAAGACTGACATAACTACACCCGCATCACCTGCATTGAAGGAATTACGGTGGCCTCTATATATCCACCGCAACTCAAGCATGCTGTGGCCCCTTCACTCCACAACACGCTAGCGACAATACCATAGTGGCGAGTATAATTTGTTTATCATGATAAATGATGATGACATAGCTATACCTACATCATCAACATTGACGGAATTACGGTGGCCTCTACATATCCACCGCAACTCAAGCATGCTGTGGCCCCTGCACTCCACAACACACTATCGACAATGCCAAAGTTGCGAATATAATATGTCTATCTATCATTATAAACCTAGCATGTCGTGGCCCCTTCCTGTCCACAACATACTACTACGACAGTACTTCGTTAAGTTTGATAAGTTATTATGGCCTCTACCTATCCATAATAACTACTATATCACACTAGCCCTTACATTTACACGATTCATAATCCTTACTCTAATCAATGCTTATATAATATTTCAATGGATGCTTAATTCTAGATCTTAAATAAAATACTTAAAATAAATACAATGATATATCATTTTGTATTGCTGGTTTTCTTTTTATCACCCAATTCAAAGAGCGAGTTTCTAATCCTCGTAAGTTTCCGAGATTGAGTCGCTATCACTGTCATTATTTCTGTTAAATACTAACCAGGGATGAATTTTATCAACAGAAAACACTCACTTATTGCCTTCTACAGATCCATCAACTATATTTAGATTCAACAAAGAATTAGGTGTGCCAACTAGATCGATACCAAATAACGCTTGAGCCGGTGTCTTTCCTATTCCCTTATTTAAGGTATTATTTAAGCCCCACTGTATTTCGGATACACATTCATCCCATAAATGCTCCGGTTTGTTATGATTAGCCGCAGTTAACGCAGCTAGGACCGTACGATTGTAGCGTTCCACTTGCCCGTTAGCGCGTGGTGTCGCTGTCGCATTTAGTACGTGTTTAATACCTAACGTGCTTAAATACTCTTCAAAACGCTTGGACGTAAATGAACTACCTCTGTCCGAAATGATTCGAGTAGGAACGCCAAATGTGTGGAAATAGTTTTTTAAAGTAGATATAGAATTTACAGATTTTGTATTTTTAACTGGGGCTAAAATAGTATATTTCGTAAACGCGTCAACGATTAAAAGCAAATATGCGTTCTTCTTTTTGCTCCGCACAAAGGGACCCAAGTGGTCTATATGCAAGGTATGAAAGGGGCGATCTATTTTAGGTATCGGGCGGAGTTCACCCGCCTTTTTACCCGCTGGTATTTTTGAGTGAGCACATTGCAGACAAGAATCGACATACTTTTTAATAAACCGCCTCATTTTGGCAAACCAGAAGGTACTTTTAATTTTATCATACGTTTTATCGAAACTGTAGTGACCCATATCATCATGATGAGACTTTAATATTTGCCATCTAACCCCTTTAGGTACAACCCAGCGATCTCCTGACTCAGTTTTTCTATACAATAATCCTCTTTTAATTACAAAATTATTTTTAATTTCTAATATACCGTCTGTATCCTCATCTTTTAATATATTTACGATGCGTTGAAGTTCAGGATCGCTTTGTTGTACAGTCGTTATCCATTTGGTTTCGATGCACCGTACTTCAACAATCTCGGACCCAACTGGATTTCGACTAAGTGCATCTACGTGGGACATAGTGGAACCAGACTTGTAGATTATTTTGAAATCGTATTCCTGCATAATGTTCCACCACCTCGCCACTCTAGGTAAAATATCTCTTTTTTCAAAGGTTGTCCTCAAGGAATTACAGTCTGTAACGATGGTAAATGGTATGCCTAAAAGGTATGTTCTAAACCGTTGTAACGAACTCGCGACCGCTAAGGTTTCCAGATCGTATGAAGTAAAACGAGACTCTTCTGGTGAGGTTTGTCTGCTATAATATGCAACAGCATTATAGGGCGCATCTTTATTAGCCCTTTGTAATAAGATACCAGCAATTCCTATTTTCGAAGCGTCTGTATGGAGTTCAGTTTCAGACCCAGGGTTATAGAATGCTAGAATTGGACGTTTAACTAATTCCCCCTTTAAATTAATGAAAGCATTCTCCTCAGAGTCCGACCACATCCACTTTGCATCTTTCTTTAAACGTTGAGTAAGTGGTCGGGCGATTGATGAGAATCCTTTTATGAAACGGCGAAAGAAACTACAAAGTCCCAAAAATTGTCTAACTTTGTGTTGATCGGTAGGGCGAGGAAATACTTCAACGGCATTTATTTTAGCTTTACCCGGCCTAATGCCACTGGCGCATACTTCAAATCCGAGATAGTCAATAGACTCCTTTAAGAAATTACACTTTGACAACTTAAGTGTAATACCAGCGGTACGAAATAATTCTAGAGTCGATTTTAGATTCTGGAAGCCTTCCTCTATAGTTTTAGACGGTATTATGACATCGTCCATGTAAGAAAACGTAATACCAGCGGTACGAAATAATTCTAGAGTCGATTTTAGATTCTGGAAGCCTTCCTCTATAGTTTTAGACGGTATTATGACATCGTCCATGTAAGAAAACGCTTCCTTAAACCGGGCTTTTTTTTTTTTTAGGGATGGGAAATCATCCAATGACTCCTCCCGCTCTGGGTGTAGCGGGAGGGAGTGTCAGACTTCTACTGACTAAAACCCATCCATGTTCCTTCATTGCCCTTTGTGTTCCGGAGCCACGGTGTCTCTTGCGAATAATCCCGCGACTCCGGCAGGCGTCGGCCCTTTCGGGCCCCTCTGTGTTGCTGACTCTCTTTGAGGCGCGCGTGGAACACTAACGCGCCGTCGACACGGCCTGTCGTCACTAGACGGACGGACGGCGAGCCACCCATAGCTCGCCGTCCACAGGCCCGCGCCTACGGTGGCCGGAGGTCACCAGGTGGCCCCCGACGCCCGCGGCGTCCACCACGGCGGCCGGGACGAGAGGGTCTCCTCTCCCGCTCCGCCACCGGGCATTACCTAGTATATTGTTAATTGCCCTTTGGAAATTAGACGGTGCATTTACAAGTCCAAAAGGCATCCTATTGAACTCATAATGTCCGTCGGGCGTTATGAAGGCCGTTAAATGTTTTGATGCTTCGGACATACATAACTGGTAGTAACCAGACATGAGGTCTAAGGTCGTGTAATATTTATAGCCGGACAAATTATCTAGCTGATCGTCAATTCTAGGGATGGGATAATGCTCTTTAATAGTTCTCTTATTTAAAGCTCTATAGTCGATGCATAATCTGTACTCCCCGGACTTCTTCTTTACGAGGAGAACAGGAGATGCATAGTTTGAAGTAGACGGTCTAATTACGTCAGACTCCTCAAGGTCATGAACTATCTCACGAACAACTTGTCGTTCCGTAAAAGGCATGCGATACGGTCTATAAACTACCGGCGTAGAATCGCTCAGCTTTATCTCCATCTCGACATTAGTAATACATCCTAGCTCTCTTGTGGTAAAAGCAAAACAGTCTCTGAATTCGTTTAAAAGACAAGTTAATTTGATAAGATCGCTTTGACTAATTTGGTCGCTAACGGATAGCATTTTAGTGTCAATAACATTAAAGGAAGAGTCGCCATCAGCACATTGCTCAATTTTATTGATGGTATGACAATTGGCACGGGTTAAAAGGAGAGCTCGAGACAAAAGGGTGGCCTTTATTTAAAATGAAGTTATTTTCCCCCAGACCGTTCAACTGTAGAGATGCCCTACCACAAACTATTTGTAAAATACAAGGCATAATATCGTACATCTTTTGAGGCTGAGAGCACAAGCCAGGTTCAACAAAAACCTCTCCATCATACGGTGGGTTTGAGTATACAGCTACTTCCGAGCAACCTGCTATAGTGACCGTCTCGTAAGCATAAAGTTCTATGCATTTTGGTTTATTAACAGCTTATCTTTGATAATTAGTTCGTCTTTTGTTTTATAAACCACTACATGGTTTTGCTCTGTGAATGTTTGACCAATTAGTAATGATAATTTCAGATAATGATCGGGTACTATCAAGACTTCTACGCGTGCTTTAACCGAATCTATCTCAATTTCAACATCACATTTCCCAATACAATGAACTAAGGAATTTCCGAACCCTCTTAAAACCGGTAAATCACCGTAAGATTGCGTTATATTTAACTTTTTTGCATCCGATTCCCTAAGCATAGTGATTTGACTACCGAAATCAACGAAACACTTCAAGGTGCTACCGTTAACTATTGCATCCTTAAAATATTTCATATCATTATCTTGTTCTTTTGAAATATTTAAGACTGTCTTATTAATTTCGGACTCGCGTTTAGTGGGACAATCGGCAATTAAATGATCTACTTTATGACAGGATTCGCATTTTTTAATTGGGTGTTTACATTTAAAATGTTGGTGCCCTTCTTCTCCACAATTATAGCACTTTAATGTCTTATATTTATTATTCTTATTTGTATTATCTTTGAATGATTTTGACTGTATACTATCGGAAGGGCCCGCCTGTGGAGTAATGTTTGACTTATCATTTCGTTTTGTTGCTCTTACATTACGGAGATAAACTAATAATTTATCCGGTTCACTAAATTGAACCGCTTCTGCACTTGTCCTAACCGATCTATCATCAATACCGAAAAGTAAACAATCAATGGCATTTTTACCGTTAATGTTACATCTATTTATTAGAACCATCTTTTCGTAGTAATACTCCTCTAAATTATCCCCAAAACGTGCTTTACAGGCGAGCATTTCCGTCAGCAACCGACCATAATTGTCATCACAAGGAAATGCTAAACGTAATTTTTCTTGCCACTCCGTCCATGTAAATAACAAACTAGGTAAGCCTTGGTACCACTTCTGGGCTAGGCCAGCTAACTTTGGTAAAGCATAGTGAACAATTTGTCGTTCTGTCCAGTTGTAAATCTTTGCACATTCGTTAACTTTAGTAATCCAGACATCAATACTCTGGTTACGCTTGGTTGGGTCAAATTCAGGTCATTTAAAGTCGGAAAACGTTCAGAATTTCCGTCTCTCTGTATGGATTTAACTAGTTCTTTAAACACATCTGCGAAACTAGAGTCTATAACAGTAAATTGGTTACTTGGTAATGGTGGTGCAGCGTGATCAGGAGCCGCAGGTTCGCTTGGCCGACTCTCGCAACGCTGACTGCTGGTCCCAGCACGTGGGAGCTCTGCCGGATCTTCAGGTAATTCAGGAGTTCGGGTTCGCCTTGTGCTCCTTTCTCGTCTCTGTCTCTTGCGCCGCGAATGCTTACGGCGCGGTCTGCGACTACGCCGACTCTCTGTAGATGACTCTGACTCACTGCTGGAGTCCTTAGAGCCTCTTGCACGTTTTCGCGATCGATCGCTTGGCATGTTTGTTACTTAGCTGAAAACATACAAACAGAACAAGTAAACGTTGCTTGACGTACAGAATAAGAAAAGCGTACTTAATCAAGTATTTGGTCCTATTAAAAGTTTTAAGTCTGAAATATTATGGTCTAATTACATAAAATAAATCTTATTCGCAAGTCTGTAGGGTAGGTAATAAAAAAATAAAATAAAAATAAAACTACTTATTCGGTTGAATTCTGAACGTTGATAGTTTGTTAAAAACATGTGACACGACGAAATTATAGTGTGTTGAAACTAAATGACCTTATTTAATACCCCTGTATTGCTTGAAGGTCTTTTTTTTAAAAAAAAAAAAACATGTTCACAGCAGTAACAAGGGTTTAATTCGGGTTAAAATTCTGATATTCTTTTTTTATCTCATCTCTAAAAGTATGAACTACACTCATAGCCGTTACAAATAATAAAAATAAAAATTCGTTACCTTTTAATGCGGGCGTAAAGTTTTCACCAAAACCGTTACGATTTCTGGTGGAATCCCTCTTCTGACCTTTTAAAGGCCAAGAAATAAGAACTCAGTTCTTCAGGATAACTATTTTATTCACTTAGGTTTTGCACTTTAAATCCAATCAACCTTACTCGACGAGAGACCAAACTAGAATGCCCCTGTTCACGAGTGTAATTCTTTTAGTGCACGAACGCACGAATGAACGAATGAACGTTAGAGTGAACTGTCAGTGACTCAATGTTAGTTGAGTCAACACACTATCTGTACGACGTGAACAGAGACATTCAAACTATTTTAAAATAAAATTAGGCTAATAAATCTTGCTTAAAAATAAGAGACGTAGTTCAATTATGCCAAAATGCTAACACATGTGAAAAAAGTTTCACTCAAAAATGTCAAACTATGAAGGTGCAGTAACAAACATCCATCCTCACAAACTTTCGAATTTATTATATTAGTTACATTATGTAGTTAGATGGACTTACTCTATACTACATAGGTACAATTATGTTGTAGAAACTTAGATCTCATGAGTCTAAAAAGCCTCATATTTTTATCTCTAGAAAAATAAAGACCAGCTCAAAAACCTTGTATCCATTCTAAAATCACAACGTAAATTGTTAGGCGGTAGTTATAAAGAAACATGATCCTAAAAAAAAGAAAAACGCCAGACAACCAAAATAAAAATTTCCCGACAAAAATATTCAACACAAGGCCCGACCAAAAGAAATACTCTCCGGCTATAAGCCTTAACTTTTTTATTCGCAGAATTCAAAACTTAGCCCTGTACAGGGCCGAGAAAGATTGTGAATTACAACCCTAAGATAATGATAATTTAGCTGCTAAAATAAATATTTCGAAACAAATAAAAACAAATTCTAATACGAAATGTTAAGGTTGATTATTGGGTTTTAACTGAATCGTCAGAGATCACGTATAAAATAATATGAAACGAGCTTTCATTTGAATTTCAGTGTGTTCGTCTCCGATATTGGTGCAGAAAAAGAGGTTTTCCGGCTTTTCCTGTGTTTATCAAGTAATAGCAAATACAGACAAGGTAAAAAAATCTCAAAGTGTGAGAATATACGAATCAATGATGCATGGTAAGCGTATTTGCAGTTACTTGAGGAAGCCAAAGAACTTCTGAAACCATAACATATTATTTTATCGTAGAATAATAATATAATGGCTTACGATGCAACTATATCATCATCTCTTGATATTGCTGAAGGAGTATAAGGTAGTCAGTGACATTGAATTGAAGAAGTATAAATAAAACATAAAGAATATTAAATATTCTTTGAATGGCCAAGTTCAAGATGTCCCTAAGTCCACTTAGGGATTTTATGCACTATTAACACAGCTGTTAAAGCAGGTCATTGTCTATCGTTTTATCTATTTAAGACGTTTGTAAGTTGTCCCTAAGTCTGTTTTTTTTTATTCACTTATTAGCCTAAGTCCAGTAATTCCAGTTCAAAAAATCCCTAAGTGTCAAAAGTCCCTAAGTCCATGACTTTTTATTTACTTCGTTAGGTACTCTGTATTTTAAAAAAAGAAAGAAAAATAGTTTTTCCTCCCAAACAGACGCTGGCAGTTTTGTAAAAATATAATGAGAAGGACAAAATAATCAGGAAGATAAAGTTTCTTTTTTCCGACATTTTATATATTTTTAGTAGAACTTTACACCCAACAATGACGTTACGTGTTACACATGTATAAAAAAAGGTGATAATAATAACACTTGTTTAACAACAACCGACCTACATGTCAGGGTTTTGAATCGTGTGGGGGACAGTGCAACACAAAAAAAGGTGTTCTACCACACATGCGTGACGTGAACAGGCTGGCTGTCTCCAACAGATGGATAGCTTGGAATAGAATCGGATTGTAGGACATTTTTGGTTTGATTGTAAAGATTTTGATTGGTTCTCTTATTATTTATTTTTTTGATCGGGTAGGTTACATTTGCTGGATGCAAAAAAAACACAGGAACGGTCGCCGTGGCGACTCTTGTAGGTTCGTTTATGTCTAGTTGTGGCCATATTTTGGCTGAAAGGATTTTACCCACTATTCTGGTTTAGAATTACAGTCTGATTGGTTTTCATGGTTGGTTTATCTCATTCATTCATTTTGTAGTTTTTTACAATCGTTTTTGTTGATAGGATGTTTCAGTGAGTGCTTTAAAAGGCACGTACAAGCCGGTGGTCCCGGCCGCCAACTGGCGGTCGTAAAACTAAACCATGTCAGAGGCCCTTGAGGCGGTTTAGAAACTCTGACACTAAGGTGTGTAGGGTCGTTAGACCTTACGACCCACACGATAAAAAGAAGAAAAGGTGATATGAATGGCTCATTAAGCTATTTGATACTATTGTCAATATAGACATATACCCAGATTTTATTCATACGCGAATAGAACAATACAGAAGCGCAATATATATAAAAAGTTTAGGGTCATCCGATCGCTCGGCAAGTTAAAGTGTTCGTCGTTAACTGGTATTGATAGTAGTTTCAAGGGTCTCTTAAAAGAACGAGCCATTATGGTAAATAATGGGCCTTTGTAGTACTCAATTTATACATTACAATGAGCAGTATTGGCTTTTCCAGGGGAAGATTAAGCGGCAGGGATGGTTTGGCTTTTGGTCGATTGATTCGTGGCCATAGGTGAAATGTGATCTCGATTAGCGAATTATCGAGCTTTTACTTCTCATAATATTGAACAATGTGCTCCTACTTCTGCGTTGTTTAAGCGAAGTGTCCAAGTCCCAATACTGGAAAAGTTTAGTCTTATTTAATGGAAGATCACTTATGGAAACAAGACGTCATAAACCTGATTTATGGGGGAGAAGATGTCCCCCCATGCCACTCAACGTCGTTTTTTTTTTGCTTGACGTGTTTCTTGCCGCTAGGTCAAGGATAAACTAAGATTCTATCTGTCGACAAAGTCGCCGTTTTGCTCATAGTACAAACACTAGCGAGGATATGATGAGCTGTTATGTATTGCTGCCGTTTTTGTCAAGATAGTGTTTTACGAAACCAATCACAGTGCATATGGTTTCCAAATGTCTGTGGTACAGTCGTGTTTATAATGATTTATACGTAGGTACGGACCCGGCTGTGCTACAGAACAGTGTCTGTGTTGCAGCCGCTTTTGTATTTACGCCACCCGTCGTGACATCCATTGCACCAAAAATAGTTTAAATCGATCATATTCTATTATTTGACCCTATACCTACTTGGCAGAGATTTTTATCGTAAAAATTATATAACTATTTTCAATATAAATTGGACTATTTGGACGTCAAAAAAATGTCCCCGAAATTTTCAGGATATAATATGCGTATTTAAATGAATACTGCCTTGCACAGTTTCAAAATAATGTATCTTAAAATGCACATCGCCAGTAACACAACCCATTAATCTTTAAATAGAATCAAATTTTTACAATGCATAATACCGCAACATAAATAACACCTTTAATCAAACCGACACCTCTTAGATAGCACTGTTTTGGATTAAGAGTACTAGATCACAAAAAATCCTTGCTTTGGTGCCTATATCCTGAGCTAAATCTGATGAAGAATCCAGCGAATCTTCTGAAGATGAAGTTTTTAATAATCTGTTAAATTGCCTACTCACTTGCGTTCTAGCCGAGATGAAGGAGTGTCAAAACAAACTTCCTAGCAATTAGACCTTCATTTTTGTCCTTCGGCCTACAATGGGAATAAATGTTAGATAAAATTGGGTTAAAAAAACTTCTCTTCAATTTGATGGACCAAAACGCGTCAATCTACGTAGTATCGATATCACGTTCTGCCACAAACTGCAATTACACGTTTAAATCCATTGCCTTAGAACTCAAATCTACTTGCTATGAGATAGTTGTTTCGAGCTTATTTAAAAACATAGCGTGTGGTAGCCGGTCCGCTTTGAAGAACTTAAGTCAAACAAGTGGCTCAGTATGGCTACTTACTTACCTTAGCATTGGTAAGTAATAATTTGCTTTCAGACTACGCTATAATATAATAGCATATAGTATAGAGCTCGTTGCAAGGCAATATCACGCACCATACATTGTTATGGACACGTTCACACTGTACTATACTATATAGCATAGAGTACATAGCTCATAGCACAAAAATATCGAGCACCATACATTGTTATGGACACGTTCACACTGTACTATACTATATAGCATAGAGTATATAGCTCATAGCACAACAATATCGCGCACCGTACATTGTTATGGACACGTTCACACTGTACTGTACTATATATTATTGACAATGTATAATGGGATTTAAACTATGTGCTATGAGCTTTATACTCTATGCTATATATTATAGCGTAGTCTGAAAGCAGTTTAAACATGTAGTGGAACCAGTGGTTTTTTGCTTTTGATAATTAGAAACCATTTTTGAATAAATGTATCGCTGTATTAATTAAAAGTGCTCGCATAGTAAAAAAAAGTGGAGGAGCTCGGAATCGGATCCTAACCTAACCAGAAGTATTTAACCCACAGAAGGTATTATAATAAAGACGAACCCATTTATTTTCCGCCCCACAATACCTGGGGTTAATGAGACTCTAACATTTGTACTATACCCATCTTTATACTACAGTTACGTCTCTATGTTTATAAATCGTACTGGCCTAAACAAACTTGCGTGGAAATAGAATGCGACGAAAGAAAAAAATATTAAGCAGAATATTTCCCTGAGGTGTACAATAAAACGTGTAACATTATCGTTAGGGGCTGATGCTCTGTTTACCACGCGCCGACGGGCAAGTGGCTTTGCTTGAAAAGAGCGAACTGTGGTCCCCCACCTTGAAGGCCTAGGTCAGAAATTACGGAGACAAAGTCTACAATGGAGCGAGCTTACCCAGAAGAAGCCTGTTTACTCATACTTTGAAGAGATTAGGGTTGGAGGCGTTTGGAAACAAAGCCACTTCTTTTTTGTGAAGAGGAGATAGCAGTCTCTATTTTTCGCAACGGAATCACGATGGCTTTGACATTTCATAGGCTGGCTCTACTTGGAAAAACAATGTATGGAGTTGCAGTCGTAAAATGTTTACTTCCAGCAGAGCAAATTCTTGGTTTTTTTATAGTATCGACAGACTAATAATAATGGATGACATTGCCATAAGTAGATCTTGATTTCACTATGAAACTCATATAAATAAAACATTTACGCCAGTAAACAAAAAATAAAACTATCTGTTAGTCAAAAAGATGAAGCTACTTGCACGTTTCATAGCGGAGATATCTATGAAGAGAGTGGAGACACTCCACGGTCTATATCTATCTATACCTACAATTGTTTACCTCTAACTCATATTTTTTTATTTTCACTCATCGTTGTATCAGAAATTAGAAATATATCAGGCGTTTTGAAGAAAATAAAAAAAGCGTTTTATATTAATATTTTTGCGATGAACATGACCAATATACAGTGTCCACACTCTTATCCACGTAATCGCCAGGACAAGCATGCACTTACTATCAAGCATGCTCGCCAATCCAAACGCAGCACCGCAGATGGGTACAGAAACAGAAAACAGAATAACAAAGTACCATAAAACCCTGAACCGTCCGACTTCAAAACTAGTAACGAGGCGAGTTCAAATAATATATTTTTATTTGGACAAAATATCGCTCCAATGGGTGGGCTTTTTGAATCATTATCGTTACAGATAGGGATCTCTTTTGGAGAGGACTGCGGAAGTTTTCACAACGGAGAAAATGCTTCGGGATCCGTTAGTTGATTTTTTTGTGATATATTAGATTTGGAAGTATTATTTACAAGAGGCCGCCCGCGACTTCGTCCGCGTATAAATTCTCGTTATTCCCGTGTAAATCCCGATCACTCGGGAACTCCGGGATAAAAAGTATATTGTAATGAATGTGTTATTCTGGGTCTTCAGCTACCTACATACCAACATCGTAATCGGTTCAGTAGTATTTGCGTGAAAGAGTAACAAACATCCATACATACTCACAAACTTTGGCATTTATAATATTAGTAGGATGCTCTAAACTACAAAAAAAAATATTAGTAAAAATGCCTAAGGAATTATCAATTCGTCTTCTGTTTACATTAAATTAACCACTATCACTACATTATAAAAGAAAGTCCTCCGCCGCATCTGTCAGTCTGTTCGCGATAAACTCAAAAACTACTTGAGTGGTTCTCGAGGAAGATTTTCTACACTAATATTATAAAGAGGGAAGATTTGTTAGTTTGAATTGAATAGGCTCCGAAACTAATGGACCGATTTGTAAAATGCCATTTATCGAGGACGGTTATAGGCTATATATCATCACGCTAAAATAAATAGCAGCGGAGCAATAATGGAAAATGTGACGCAGACGAAGTTGTGAGGGTCAGCTAGTAGTATATAATTTGTCAAGTGGGCGAATTGTGTATCAGCTAGTATATATATAAAAGCTAGTCAACATGTCAAGCAAGTACCACAAAACATACAACGCATAAAATTTATTTTCGTAAACAAATCCCACCTGAATGACTGTATGCGTGTAACTGCCTGTTTCTATTTCAGTTTCGAAGGTTGGCAAACAGTGCTACCAATTGGCAATCATATCAAACAATATTGATTCAGAACTTAGGTACAGGACATTGACAACTTCCACTTCTGTTACTGAAATTTACTTTGATATTTTCAACATGAGCACTTTTTAATAGCAATGATAGATTTTCGTTTTTGTGAACCTGTCATGTTGTTGTTCCGCTTCCCTTGTTTACAAGTAGAGAATACCTGAGGTACCTATTAAGTCTGCATTTGTACGTTTGTGTTGCATAAAGTTTAAATGTTTAAATAACTTAATAATGTTTCAAATATATTATATATTTTTTAAAAGTCCCAGAGTAAATGCCAAGTTCCTGTTGTATGAATAATTTTGAAACGAAGCAAGAACGAACATTTAAAAACAATTCAAGTGAATCAAATGTCATCGACAACTTCACTATGTACCTACCCCCACTACTTAGGCTTCACAATCACAAGGGGCTCAGGTGAACTACTCTAAGATAAAAAAGTACATAACTGTTAAAGCAGTAAATGCCTTCTACAAATCTACAAAAAAAGTCTTTGAAAACTCTCTGCCTGCGTCTGTGTTTCCGAACGCTTACAACCCTAATCTCTTCAAAATTAGAGTGAACAGACTACTGCTGGGTGAGCTCACTACATCGCAGACTTTGTCTGTCATCTTTGACCTAGACTAGAGTCAAGAGCAAACCCATCACAACAAATAAATAAATAAAATAAATAAATAATAACTCAATATGACTTTGCAATGATAAAAAAAACTGTTTGTATGGGTAACGGTTTACAAAATTTTGACAAAAAGCCATTGTCCAATCTTAAAAGTGTTTCATGACCAGTTAGCCGTGTCGACCATCTGGTACTTGAATTTTTTTTTTTTTTTTGGGACAAGCCCGCCACACATTCCCAACCACTGCAACTCCAGAAAGCCAGAATCAACAGTGGCGACCACCAGAAAAACGCCGAGTTAATGAAACCCGACGAGTCCCGGAGAAACGATTCAACTGTCTTGGATCCCGCAACGAAATTAATCAGAAGAGTACAGCGGAGGAGTAGGAAAAAAATAAATATAATTTCCTTACTTGAATAGCAGGAAAAATGAACCTATCAGCAGACAAAAAAAAAATTGATTTCGAAAGTATCTACCTTAATTGGCAATTGATAGCCGATTCCCACCCATAATCCTTTAATACCTAACTTAATCATCGCTAAAACATAAAGAATAAAAGACAAAAGTTTACACAGCCAGCTTTTAAACGTGAAATCCCTTCACTGGCACCACATGAATTATTAATAGGAGTCCTCAATACACTTAGACCGACAATTGAATTAAATGGCTACTTTTAAAATGGAACGCTAAATGTGGATCGTATTTTATGCTAAAAGATCAGGAGTGAGAATTCCTGTGGTATTTAGGGACAAGGAAATGAGTTTAGTCAGGAGCTTTTGAGGTACGTTTACGGGAAATTCTCCATGAAAGACGGTTAATGAAAAGGTCACTTGATGAACTCATTGGTAATGACCTCCAGACAGTACTTACGTGTTTAATACAAAGTTAGTATGACGTGAAGTTGGAATGAGAGAATAAAAATAAGGTTTTGAAAAAGCTAAGTTAATTTCTTATTACAGAAGTAGTATCGTGAAAAATACTTTTTTTATCTTTATTTGTTAAGAGGCTTTTACCTTACAAAGGTACGTCAGCCTCATCATATCCTAACCTAACTAATTATTACACGTAACTAAATTATTTTTAAACCAAAATATTATTGCGTAAACGAGGGAGATAATGATGCAGCAACCATTTTATAAATAAGTTTCGCTTCTCCCGAATTAGGGGTAGCTAATATTCTAATGAAAGCCCCAACATCATACAGATTAACTTTTAACTCTCGCATCACTGTCTCCCTCTCTCTTTTGTTCTTTTCACATTCCACCAGCAGATGTTGGACCTCTTCGACTTTTTTACACACTTGGCAATTAGGGGAATCGACTTTTTTCATTAGGTATCCAAATTTCCTAGATGGAAAATGACCAGAACGCAATCTATGTGCCATAACAACATACAACCTCTTTGTATGACTTTCAGCGAACCAAGGGATTCGAGGAGGCTCACTTTGCATAGTCTTATACCATATGCCTTTTTCTTTAGAATTCTTGTCAAAGTACTCTTTAAAGCGACTGTAGCATAAGTTCTTGTAATAGCTAAGTATTTCTGTGTAGAACGGAGCGATGTCAATTTCCAATCCTTCTAAAATAGCTTTTTTTGCAAGCATGTCAGCCTTCTCGTTTCCAAGTATAAAAATCTATACTTTAATATAAAGCTGAAGAGTCTGTTTATTTGAACGCGCAAATTTCAGGAACTTATGGATCATAATATTGGATAGCCCATTAAGGCCGTACCCTGGCCAAATAACCTTGAGCATTTTTTCCCTCAATAACAGCGCAAGAAATACAATAGCGAATACGCTCAGAAAGTTGAATGAAATCGTTATAAAATCTAATTTTGGACGTTTGAAAAAAATATTTCTACCAAAATGCTCATAATTAAATTGCCTATCCATTAGTGTAAGTAAAAAATCAAAATAATCGTTAGTTTTTGAGAAGATGCATGTTTTCAGTATTTTTTTCTCATTTCTATAGTTTCGTTGTGAGGAGATTAATTAAACATTATACTTAGTAATATAAAATAAAAATCTACCATTTTGAAGCCAAGATTACGTAGAAATTTAATGTAATTTTTATAAGTTGATACTTCTTTTAGATAACGAGTAGATAGCTCCAAAAAACTGCACAAAAAACGGCTAGCGCTGCGTTGTGCTCGGGGACGCGCCTTAATTGAGGAAGATTTTATAACATCCCGCAACCACCAGTAGGAGCGGAGCATTAATGAAACATGTGACGCAGGCGTAGTTGCGCGAGTCAGCTATAAGTACGAGTAGATAATGTGACTTAGCAATGAGAACAAAGTAAAGTCTTAAAAACGATTGAATAACTTTTATATTACAGAAATAGTGTCGCGGCTTGTTTCACAGACTAATTTAAGTAAGCACTAACTTACGTGTAAACATGTCTTTGAACCAGAAAAAATCTATATAAATTCTTTGGTGCTCTAATTAGAGGTTCTAAACAAGTGACATTTACGATACGTCATCATCTGCCTAGCCTTTTCCCAAGTATATTGAGGTTGGCTTCCAGTCAAACCGGATTCAGCTGAATACCAGTATTTTACGTGCAGCGGCTGCCTACCAGACCTCCGCAACGCATTAACTAGGTAACACGGTACTCCTTGGCAAGACTGGTGTCAGATTTTCTGGCTTCTGACTATCCGTAACGACTGCCAAAGATCTCCAAATGTCAGCCGGGACCAACAGCTTAACGTGCTTTCCGAGGCACGGAGGAAACTCAGTATGTTAAGATGGTCACCCATCCACATATCAACCTCGGCAAGCGTTGCTTAACCTTAAAGATCGATTAATTCATTTAGGATACGTAAATACATATATTTTTTAAATATCTTTCAGCCCCTATCTTGTTACTTGAGGTGAACGCGTGACGTTTTTTTTTTTTTTTCATTTTTTCCTGTCAGCCGTCACACTATCACTTACTCCCTTTTCTTTCTGACATATTCCATCCCCCTGTTATTTGGTCTCCTCTTCCTCTCCACACATCCACATTAAATTCATAACTATATTGGTTACATCCCTTTCAACCGTTCCGTCACTGCTGCTACTTTAAAATAAAAAAAAAATACAACCGACTTCTAAAAAACACACTACAAAGTAAAAAATAACTTTAATTTTAGAAGTCGGTGTTTTTGTTAGTTTCTTCATATTTTGACACCGACTTCTAAAATTAAAGTTATTTTTTACGTGTAGTCTTTTTTTTTAGAAGTCGGTTGTATTTTTTTGTAAAAAGTTTTTTATTTTTCACTTTTTAGTGGTGCCCCACACCTAACAACACCACTACAAAATCGCAGAAAAGCAAAATACGCAATTTCGAATATCAAACAATCATCTAAATAGTCAAATTCCAGCTATTTCGATTTAAAATCCAAAGTTCGTAACCGATTTTGATATGATTTAAATGGGACCAATCTGCAAATATATCCTTCCAGAAAAAACAAAAAAAAATCAAATGGGTTCATAATTGTCGGAGTTATGAGGTAACAAACATAAAAAACATACAACTGAATTGATAACCTCCTCCTTTTTGGGAAGTCAGTTAAAAATATACAAAATTATAATACTACCAGAGAAAACAGATTCATGTTTCATGAAAAAACTAACGAGATAAAATATTTTTATAACAATACAAGAGCAATTTCCATTACAGCCATTGTTTTCTTTGCTTTAATAATCATAAATAATTAACCCCTTAATTTTTCTTTAATCTCAACATAATCAGATCGACCATACGGTCCAAAATTGTTCAAAATTCATGCGTAGGTGTAGGTAGCGTTATTATGTATGTGTCCTATCAAATTTTGGTCAAAGTTTGAATAGGATTTCCTATTAATCGGATAAGCCGGCTTAGTGTCAACCCGTAATATGTAAACAAACAAAACTTTCCTTTTACAGTAACGAAGTGTAGGCCTCCTACTGAGGCCCTGAATATAACATATTCATTACAAGTATCTACCTACGTGAACGATATTGAAAGGACGTGTATTCCTTTTTAGGGTACCGTAGCCAAATGGCAAAAACGGGACCCTTATAGATTCGTCATGTCTGTCTGTCTGTCCGTCCGTATGTCACAGCCACTTTTCTCTGAAACTATAAGAACTATGCTGTTGAAATTTGGTAAGTAGGATGTATTCCGTGAACCGCTTATAGATTTTCACACAAAAATAGAAAAAAAAAACAATAAGTTTTAAGGGGTCCCATACTTAGAACTGAAACTCAATTTTTTTATTCATTATTCCCATACGTGTGGGGTATCTATGAATAGGTCTTCAAAAATGATATTGAGGTTTCTAAAATCATTTTGTTCTAAACTGAATAGTTTGCGCGAGAGACACTTTCAAAGTGGTAAAATTTGTGTTCCCCCCTTAACTTCTAAAATAAGAGAATGATAAAACTAAAAAAATAGATATGATGTACATTACTCTTGTCATTGTCTGCTGGAAGAAATTTCATATGAATTAAGCAGTACCTTTGTACTTATATTTATAATGTTAAATTTTACTATTTTTCTGTGTGTACATAAATAATAAAATAAATAATAAAATGACTCCTTCGGATCAGAGCCGAGCGAATGTCAGGCTCGCACTGACTAAAACCTATCCGTGTTCCTCCTAATGCCTTTTGTGTTCCAGGATTGCGGTTGCGACAAATCTTTCTGCCGAATAAATGTCGCAACAATAATAAAACAATTGATAATTTCACTGACATTTGAGAAAAGTGTGGCTACTGTCCTCAAATCAGGCAAATTAGGTTTTAACCCTTTATAAGGCAAAGGGAATATTCCCTTTGCCTTATAAAGGAGCTGAAAAATATGGTGGGAAATATATTATATTTCCCACCATATCATCATCATTAATTAAGTAATGGGTTCCTGATACATATTCCATTGTTGTACAAAGGTTATTTAAAGACTTATCAATCACTCATTAAACATTCAAAGAACACAATTTTTTGTTTAAAATTTGAAATTTATTTTCTACCAATAATACCTATGCTTGTTTCGCATTATTTTTCGATTCCCAGATTATTCTGCCCATTAAAGGGTTAAATAAATTTTATGTGATCTAAGAATAAACACTATTATAAAAAATCTAGAATAATCAAGTCCAGTGTGCCCATTCTCCTAATTTTCAAGCACCGTTCGCCTCCAACCTATCAGTCGTAATCTGTCAAAAATGTATAAGGGTTTTTTTTTTTTCACAGATTGTGATTGATATACATTAATTAAAAATTTATAGAATTTGCCCTTGGGTTTATAGCTTTTGTGAGTCCGGTTTCGCTACGGTATTTCATTGTGGCTTGTTTAGCACGTTTTTAAATCCATTTTCATGAACGCTTATTTTATTTATTCAACATCTGCAGCTGAATAGTGACTTAAAGAAGATTGCACTGTTGTTGTTGTGTTGTTGGTGTTACTGCTTATCAGCCATTAAAGAAAAGAAAAACGTAGAGCCTCCTCCCAATTATATATTTGATATTTATTAGTATGTTGTTAAATATTTTGAGCGTTTATTTTATATTATTATGTCAATTAATATTATTTATGATGTTTGTATACTGACCGCCCTAAATCTAAATTCTTTCATTCAATCCATCTTAAGGTTGTCTATAAGAGATTGCCCTGTGCGATAAGACCGCCCATTGTACACTTGTTTTTATAAACGTCTTTCCTGTACTTGTTATGCGGTGTACAATAAAGTATATAATAAATAAATAATAAAACAATGCAGTTAATGCCAACTTTGATCAGTGAAAAACGCGGCTAGTTCGATAGCAACAACCGTTCAGTCATGTGTCGTAATTGAATGACCGACGACACAGCCTCCTCGACTCGAGGTTACCGTGACTGACGTCTAAATGTCAACGCAATGTGTCAACTGTCATCTGTCAAACGTCAAACATAAAGCCAGTGTAGGCTTTATGTTTGACGTTTCGACGTTTTGACGTTTTCGGAAACACCAAGTAGTGCATTTGGGTTAGGTTGATACCTAACCCAAATGCACTACTTGGTGTTTCCGAGACAGTCAAACTTAAATAATGAATCAATGTTGCAACACTAAATTGGAGATCGAGTAAGTGACGTCACATTGCTGATGCTCCGACAAATAGATACTTACATACATACCTACTAGCATGTAGTGCGTCAGGTGTAAGTAATCGCGTAGTACCGCCGCCAAGTTCTCAGCCTCGGCTCGGCTAAGTTAAAGAAAGCCACACAATTAGGCAGGATATTTAAGGGGAATACTTTTAGGCTAATGGCTAATAATTAATAAATTGTGAATATAAGTACTTATTGGGTTAGGCCCAATAAGGACTTATTTTCACAATTTATTAAATTCAATATAACTATAGGACATGCCTACATGATATGAATAAACCTGCGGGGGCCTGCGTTTTGTAATCATAGCCCTACACAAGCTACGCCGTAGCCAGCGACCGTGGCGTAGCAAGACGCAGCAGAGTAACGCGTGTTATCTATAATTGTGTATTTAAAACAACTATTTAAGAGCAGGCACTCTAAAATAATTTCTACGCAAGCTCCGCCCCATGCACCCCGCCACTACCGCTATGGTGCTAGACGCGATGCTAGCCGTAATAAAGTTTAATACCGCATGCGCTCTTTGATCGCGTTCGAGCTCGAAACCAAATGTCGTAAGTCTCAATTCTTATTTCGTTTATAACTGAAGTAATAATTGATCTAGAGAAAAAATATCTTGTGACTGGATAGTAAACTATATTTTCTTACTGTTAATATTTATTTTAGACATAAAGGCCACGCAATCTTGAAAAAAAAAGGAATAATCTTTAAAAAAGACATGATTTTTTAATTAAAAATGAATCGAGTGAAAATGTTACAATTACGTAACTGTCTTGTACATGGAAAGAAAAAGATCCAATAAATCATATACTAAAGTTCCATTTTGATAGTATGTGTGACTGTTTCAGAATATTAATGCAAATTAACATAAAATTTAGGGAGCCTCCTCTTACATGACATTTAAATTGGCTAAAATATTAAAATAAAATTCATTTTGTGCTTCATTTTCATTTTCATGACAATCAAATTAAAATAACACTTTTAAGATTAGCCATGTTTCTGTTTTGAATTATACTCACTAAGACAATCTCCCGAGAACAAGTTGTTGCCTACATAAACTAAACGCTCTGTACGCCCTAAAACGCTCTTAGATCTCGTCAATAAACATAAAACTAATAACATTACTTCCCACGAACAAAATCAACAAGCCTCCCCTTAAGAAGGCATCGCGAACTTAATTACTTAGAAGAAACCCCAGCACTTGAGGGCACGATATATACATACTAGGGATGTTAAAGAGCTCCGTAACCGTAACCGAAACTATCGGATACTCGAATGAAAAATCGATACCGAATGCCATATAATAGTTTCGGATAGCGGCGGCGTCTAAAGTGAGACGACACACTGAAACACTAGCACTAGTTTGTTTATAATTTATATTTATTGTCATCATCATCATATCAGCCGAAAGACGTCCACTGCTGGACATAGGCTTCCCCCAAGTTTAGCCATAACAACCGGTCCTAGCGTCTCGCATCCATCCGCTACCCGCAACTCTCATAAGGTCATCGGTCCACCTTGTGGGAGGCCTTCCAACGTTGTCTCTTCCGGTACGCGGTCGCCTCTCCAAAACTTTTCGGCCCCATCGACCTAGCGTTCTGCGAGCAATGTGCCCTACCCACTGCAACTTCAGTTTGGCGGTAATCTTGGTTATCTTCAGATATCCTTATTCCTGATTCGATAATTAATATTGCTTAATCATAACTATAAACACATATTGTTATTATATTCATATTGTAACATTATTTCTATATCCGTATCCGCTTCCAAATCCAAAATTTAATATCCATCCCATCCCTGATACATATAGCAGTATCTCTTGTTATTTAATGTATGGGCCTGCGGCTGCGCCCAGGGTTGGCACTTCCAAACAATATAAATTAAACGTCGGTTCCTGGATGGTTAATGGTCTGGTTATCGTAACCTCGGCTTAATTCCCCGTATCACACGTTGATACGGGAGAAGTTTTGTGAGAATGTATCGGTTTTCAAGACATTAGATTGTTTTTATCGTCCGGCGGCAGATGACATTATTTTCATCGCGAATCTGGATACGCCTGGCTACAGGAATGTGAGAATTGGGACAAGAAAAGTTGTCAAAGTCGGGATTTGGATGATAATGATGATAGTTTGAAAATGGAGTTTTGATAGGCTCGCGTCTGAGTACAATCCCAATTGATGAAAGCAAAGATGAGGTCAACGATGGCACACGCTTTCCCAAAAATAACCTATTCACTCTTAACAAAAAGATCGCCAGGTTAAAGCTATCAGGAAACACAGACTCCGGCAGAGAATTACACTCCTTAGCTGTACGCACAATGTGACATTGCTGGCGCATTACCGGTTAGGGTCCAACAAACTCATTCGTAACAATCAATTAATCTGCCAAGCCTTTCCCAGCTACATAACTATGTTTAGGGTCAGCTTCAGTCTAATAGGGTGCAGCTGACTACCAGTATTTTACATGCACCAAATGCTTATTTGAGTTCCAATTCTACTAATTTTTATATTCGCATCGCATTCGCATCTCAATTGCAAACTGTTAAAAATGTATGGAAATTAAGGCTTTTTTGACAGTTTGTGAATGACATGTAAAAATTATTAGTAGGTAATAATTGGCCTTCTTATCTCCACAAGTTCACACGTCTACACCCCAGTAAAACGATCCCACTTGGCAAAGGCTAGTGTCTCATTGATTGGCTTCTAACTATCCCTAACGACGGCCAAAGTTTTTTTTTTTTCTACTTTTGTTAGGCACACGTTTAACCACTATCTCACCTGATGGTAAGCGATGATGCAGTCTAAGATTGAGCATGCTTGCCTAGAATTAACCTATTCAGTCTTGACTTAAAAACTCCCAGGTTGTAGCTATCAGGAAACACAGATTCCGGCAGGGAATTCCACTCCTTTGCTGTGCGCACTATGAATGTGTTCCCAAAACGTTTTGTGCTTGTGGGTGGGATTTTTAACATTTACCGGTGGCGCACCGTCGTTCGTTTCGTGGTTCGATAATTGAACGGGCTTGGCGGAATTCAATTAAGCAATTAGATCTAAAAATGACAGCCGGGACCAACAGCTTAACGTGCTCTCAGACCAATGATTTTTATGGGGAAAACTTGTTGTTAGACAGTGTTAAGAATGCATAACACTGCACAACAACCTTGGAGTCCAGCTTCAGCAACAGCTGAACGTTCGTGTATTCTAGAATTCATTCTCCTTTTGTCATTGAAACCCATTATTTTGTAGTAGATAGGTACATGTCGTGTTTCTGACATTGTCTCATAGTAAGACAGTATTGAAGAGAGTATTCATTATTCACTGGCTTATTACATAATTGCGTATGCTCAACATTTAGGTAATTATGTATGTCTTGTTGAGACACAGGCTAATTATGTCAAAAATCGACTAAATCTATACCAAACCGAAGATGGCGGTACAAACTCTGCTTCTACCGGAAATACTGTCCCGACCACAGAGTAATGTTGAAACGGGAAGGGAGGCCTTTGACCAGCACATGGAATCAAGAGACCTATGAAATTCATCGTCCTCACCCATCATTCCAGCAGAAAGACGTCATCATAGCTGGAAATAACCCCAAACGACCGACGATATCTCATCGAGCAGTCCTGTGCCTCTGATAACCAGTGCTCACCCACGTCTCTGATCATGTTATGACTCGTATGGATCACTCTCTTCACTTGCAGGGCTACATTTTCACACTGCCAAAAGCGAAAAACACCAACTAAAAATCTTTTCTCAAAACCTCACAACAATTTAATGGAAAACTTGTTAAGTTTTTGTAGAAATAGCAATTCTTCTACAAAATACAAATCTCTAGTGCGGTAATCCCATTCCGTTCGAAGTAAAATATTGTGCATCTGAAAAATGAGTTCCAATACAGCTCAAAAGTCGTGAAAAACTTTCGCCACAAACTCTTAGGTGTTGGTGTTTGTCGGCTACTGTACGCGGCGCAGATTCCGACGGAGCGTGTAGACGAACGCTTTGTGCGACTGAACAACCTGTGTGGCGGACTGTACAGTCAGGTGACAAAGTATTACATAATATATTATGTTACAGAGCTAGAAATGAAAAAATATTTTCTTGACTTGAAAAGGTTGTAAGATATTCGGTAAAATGAAACGATTTTGTCATGTTTGCATTGGTATTAAATTTGAAAAATCTATTCATTTATGGTTATCACCTCACTTATTTTGCGAAATCTATTTTGGTAACAAAATGATTAGGTATAAAAATATGTAAGGTTAAGCAATGTTAAAATGTGTTAAAAACTTAGTTCATCAAATTCAAAAATCAGTCACAAACCGAAATTCTATTATTTCTCTACGAAGCCACAAGTTGACCGAAAAATAAATAAATGAACACCGAAAAGTTAAAAGAATAAATTTATTGAATAAACAAATCATTCGTTCATTGTTATTAACCCGTATTCCCCACCATCACTGTTTACTCTTCCCTGAACAATTACGCCTGTCCGCCATTTTAGATCCTTTACAAAACTCCAAATATTTACCTTTCCTTTTATGCATTACTCGACTGAACGCGGAAGAAAACCGGCTTTTTGTTTTACGGCTAATTTATCTTATGATTCAATTGTAAACTTCGGAAAGCAGCCAAGAAATATTGGAGGAAGGTTGATTTGACATTTCAATTGATGTTTGACGGGAACGGAAAAACGGTAATTTTTCAAAATTTTCATTTAGAAAAATTACCTTTCTATTTCTGGTGAAAATTTTTACTCAATTTGATTGGGCCTCGGACTACAAATATTTTGTTTATCAGACAGAGTTGTGATAGGATAATGACATTTTGGAACGTATTAGAATAAATCAGTATTGTATTCATTTGATGTCTTCAGTTTGATTGATAGAAATGATAGATTTACGTAAAACAAAATTAAATTAATATAGAAGCACTTTCTACACACGACGATACATTCTAAAAGTTGACAAAAGTAAACACTTGTGTCGTCACATGCCCAAGAGTTTGTATGTGAATGGTTATTCGCGTCGCATTGTGAGCCCAAGACTATTTCTACACTCGTCTCCACTTTACAAAAGAATACCGAGGCACACACAAACACTGTGCAAGCTTTCGCTATGAGATTTCTAAAGTTTGTAAAACACTACGTTTTAGTTGGAATACGTTGACAGACAAACAATTGAGATGCGAAAATGTTGTTTTGAAAGACCGCTTTTATTTTATTGATGCTTGTGTGCGGTTTAGTTTACTGACACATCTTTTTAGAGTTCCTTACCCACAAACGAAATCCTATTACTAAGCCTCTGCTGTTTGTTCGTTCGTTCGTCCATCCATCTGTTCATCCACCCGTTTGTTTACCTTAGTTTAGTTAACGATTACCTGATAGCTACAACCTGGGAGTCATTAAGTCAAGAGTGAATAGGTTACTTCTAGGCAAGCGTGCTACACCTTAGACCGCATCATCGCTTAACATCAGAGGGGCTAGCACGAATATTTTGACGTATAGTTACGTTAGCGTAAGTGAATTTTGAATGTGAATAACTACAACCCAAAAGTATTTTTGTTTAATTTTATGGGACATACACAATTTATATCATTTAAAAATATGAATTTAGTTGCTAATTCAAATAAACAGTATGTGCGAAACGAGTATTGTAGCTATGGTAAAATTTTACGTCACGTTACTATACGTCAAAAATATTCGTGCTAGGCCCTCAGGTGAGATAGCGGTCAAACGTATGCCTGTCAATAGTAAAAAAAACTTTTTACAATAAAAATACAACCGAAACTAACAAAAACACCGACTTCCGAATATAAAGTTATTATTTACTTTGTAGGTAGTGTTTTTCTTTTGGAATTCGGTTGTATTTTTTTTGTAAAAAGTTTTTTATTTTTCACTTTTTAGTGGTACCCCACACCTAACAACACCACTGCAAAATCGTAGAAAAGCAAAATACGCAATTTCGATTACTTGGATGACATAAAACTCATTTAAGTAGACGAATTCCAGCTATTTCGATTTAAAATCCTAAGTTCGTAACCGATTTTTATAAAATTTAAATGGGACCAATCTGCAAGTATATCCTTTCAGATAAAACAAGATTTTTTCAAATCGGTTCATTTGTCGGAGTCATGAGGAAACAAACATAAAAAAAAAAAACATGCAACCGAATTGATAACCTCCTCCTTTTTGGGAAATCGGTTAAAAAACACAAATAATGTCTGCACCACGTTCATCAAAAACAGACTGCCTGGATAATAACCTCGTTAGAAGTTATTTTTACTCGGGATAAACCTCTGGATTTCCGTCGACTTAATTTATTTAGCTTGAGCAATGAAACAGAAAATTAGGTACACGTAAATACACGTTTTTGCACCAAATCAACCGAATGCTACGTGATACAATATAAACAGACAAGTAAGGATTTCCTTCGGGTTTTTTTTTTACTACTTGCCAGCCAGGGCTCCGTCCGCGCATAATAAGTATTTCTCCATTTATTTTTCTTATAGCTACATTTTTGGGAAGTTTCATCAAAATCCGTTCAGTATTTTTTAATTGTGACCTCCTACTGAAAAATACCTACTACCCGTACGCGTTGACCTGGCTCGACACATTTGAAATGATTTTTTGACGTTTTAATTTAAAATTGAACAATTCGATAAAACGCAACGGTAACAGTGATGGTAACGCACTTATATTGTTCTCCTCGAAATCTAATTATTGAATTTAAATTGAAATGTTATTCGGAATGTGTTGAACCAGGTGCTAAGTAAACGCGAACGGGTAGTAATGGTAGACATCCCACCCACACGCACAAAACCTTTTGGGAACACATTCATAATGCGTACAGCAAAAAAGTGAAATTCCCTGCCGGAGTCTGTGTTTCATAGCTACAACCTGGGAGTCTTTATGTCAAGACTGAATAATTTACTTCTAGGCAAGCGTGCTCCATGTTAGACCGCATCATCCCCTACCATTAGGAGAGATAGTGGTCAAACGCATGCCTCTACCAACAGTAAAAAAAGACGCACATTTTATTCCCAACCTGAGAATCGAAAGCCGCACACCACGAGACAAATTTAGCATAATATCCATATGTTAATGTATGTATATACAAGCATAACAAGGTCGAGAAAACCTTCGGAAAACGTTGACGTATTCAAAAGACGTAAAGTATGATAGTTGTTGGTGAAACCCTTTTTGTTCAAGGAAATGCTGACGAGCGACGTTCTATTTTAGAAGGCTTTTGTCAGAAACTTTACATAGACATTCTGTTTTAACTAGAAATATGCTTTTCAATATACTCAATGTTTTTTTTTTTCATCAAACTTTTGCTGTACCTCGAAAATCGATTGGTATTTCTTATATTTGTACAAAAATAATGATTACTTTTATTTAATCTACAATGTAGGTATGCATGCTTGCAATGTGTGCAAGACGAAGAAACTGATTGAGCTGAAATTATACATACACGCTTATTTTGGATGACAGTTCAAGCTTAGCTATGTGACGTCATTCTTATTCCAATATGAGATTCAAAGATTTAAAGCATTTATTTCAAATAAACTATTTGCAGGCACTTTTGAAATGTCAAGGTCGGTCAGTCGAAAAGCATGAAGCTATCTGCACTACCACAGTATAGGTATCAAACCAAATGGCTTCCACAGCAAGCCATTAAATCCAAAATAACGGGGCACATCTATAAATTTTTGTTTTAAAAAAAGTTTCATTTTACCATTAATTTATTAATTTTAGATATACCTACCTATTTATAAGCGACCAAAATTTTGTAACCAGAAGATAAAACCTCAGTTTTCTCGAAATTCAGAAAGGTCGGAGGTCAAAGATTTCAAATTATACCGTCCCAACGAAAATAAACTATCACAAGAAATCGGAACATCAATCATCGAACTCATTTTTCCTCGTTTCTATATTAACTTACATATAAAATCTTCCAATCTATCCGTCCGTCTACATCAGTCGACGTCGGAACTCACCTAGTTCATAGAATCACATTTTATAGAAACGACATTCTGATTGAATCCGAAGGATTCGAACTTATCCTAAACTAGCTGACCCGCGCAATTTTGGATTGTATTTATGGTCTGCAACTTTTCGTCGTACCGTGATATTGTTATATTTCAAATTAACCTATAACAGGCACTTTTGAAATGTCAAGTTCGGTCAGTCAAAAACATGAAGCTATTTGCACGTTCAAAAGCGTAGATGTCTATGGCAAAGAACGGGCAAGAAACTCCACAGACACTTCAGCTTTATAATATTAATATAGATGAACCGATTACTTCAAAAACTTAAAGTAGCAACACCTACTTTTATTTCGCTATACATAGATTCATTTTATTTTTCTAGGGTTACATTTCTTGGACAAGCTGAATTCGAAAAGTGAAGTGTTGGGAAATTTTATTTATTTATTTATTTAACACGTTGACTGCCAGCCCGGTCACCGGTGACCACGTTTATCGTACATTTAGTGTATGCAAGTGACCGGAGCGGCGCTGTAGACTGTTACTACAGCGTGGTGTCGGCGTGTTTATGAAATTGTGTGAAATGTGGGACAAAAATGAAGAAAGTGAGTGAAAAAACATAACCGTCATAAAAATCAAGGATTTATTTTTCTCAATGTTTGAAATATAAGTAAAACACAAGTAATTAGGCATTCTAAAATACAAATTAAACGAAGCGATGGAACTTATTGAAACAAGTTAAACAAAAATATGGTTCATTTGGACATTCTTTACAAAACGTTGCTACTTTCTTTGTTTTATTTTTGGCTGATTTTGAACCGTACATTGCCACACAGTTTTTGTAACATTCTGAACAAAATCGTCTAGTGTTTCTTACGTTACCCTCCTTTTTCAATAATTGATGTTTCAGTCTTTTTGGTCTATCTATTCTTTCAGGTTCTGCGTCCTTTCCTGCATCAACTAAATACTCCACTAACTCTCTTCTAAACTGTACTATACTTTCACTTTTTTTTTTATTTTCTTTATACATAATCCATGCATTAACAATAGCTGTATTCAATATAAGTTCTATTCCTAATTTTTTATACCATTTAACCGTTTTACGTAGTGGCGAGGAATATGCGGCCATTTGATCGCTCATATCAACTGCGCTTTTTGTTTTGTTGTAGGCTAAAACCATTCTTGGTTTGCGAATTACTTTACCCTTTTTAGTTATTTTAGAAAATCCTTTAGAATGTTTCGTGGATAACATCAGCACATCTCTTTTGTCCTTCCACTTTAATACGCATATTCCTCGTTCATTCTCCCTAGCTATTACTTCGCCAGGTTTTAATTTGGAGTCTACTACCGCTTTTGGCAAACCTCTTCTATTTTTCCTCAGAGTACCCACCAAATGGGTGTCCTTATCAAGTAGTTCATTGGCCAGCTCCAAGCTTGTATACCAATTGTCTGTTGCAAGTGTGTGACCACAGCCCAGTATGTGCTCACAAAGAGACATTACCACTCTTGTGGGTGTGGTATTCACTACTTCATTATTTTTGCCAGCGTATAGTTCCAATTTGCATGTATATCCTGGTAATGTACAGAGTTTGAATAACTTCATACCATATTTGTGCCTCTTGCTTTTGTTATATTGTCTAAAAATTATGCGACCTCTGAAAGGCACTTGGCTTTCATCAATACAGATATCTTCCTTAGGTGCATATATATTTTTAAAAGTTTTGTTTAAACTATCTAAAAGAGGTCGTATTTTGTAAATTCTGTCAGACACATCAGCCGTATCATTATTCGTAAAGTGCAGTTTCTGCAATAGTAATTCAAATCTGTTTCGGCTCATAACAGATGCAGCAAAGGTTTGCCCAAAAACCCTGTCGGTGCTCCAATAAAGGTTTATTTTAGGTAGTTTAACTAGTCCCATATACAAGATTAATCCGAAGAACCGTTTTATCTCAACTTTTGTGGTTGGTTTCCAGTTATTTGAGCGAGACGAAGGCTTTGCACTAGGTCCTTGTTGCTCTGCAAACAAATTGGTTTGAATAGCAATTTCTTCGAAAATTTCATCCGGTACCATCAAGCTAAAATATTCTCCTGGAGCAGCATTTCGAAGTTGCGAAGCAAATGGTTGTCTCATACCTGAAAATGAAACAAAGATACACCTTATCATACGATTTAACATACAAATATTAATATAGAAACTTTACCGACCGACCGAACAACCCGACCGATTTATATGTATAAAATATACAAATACAAAAAATAACCTAGGAATCAAACCCGGTAGCGCTCATAGATCTGTATAGCGTCTATTACTATTTTAAAATCGTAAAAGGCAAAACTTTGTTACTAACATCTTGAAAATGGTTGAACGGATTTTGATGTTTGACACAGCAATATGTTACCTATAGTCTAAAGTAGAACAAACAAAAAACAAAACAAAACAAACAATAAAATAATATAATATTATACCTGTTAGTTCTGTAAACGCTATAACAGATGGTTGATGTCCTTTTGGTTGAAGCCATTTTTGTGACGTACTCGCTGATAATCTATCAATATTTTCATTAACAAATTTTTCCACGTCATCAATTTCACTCTCAGATTCACTAGGAATAACCATACGTTTGCGTTTTCGGTTTTTTGGAGGATAGATATTATAATCTTCAATCTCTGATTCTTCATTTTCACTCAACACATTTTTTCTAGCAATTTCATCAAAAATACTAGCTTCCAGTAAGTCAATGTCGCGCAAATCATCTAATGAAATATCTATAAAATTCACATCGAAATCTTTACTATTCTCCATGTTGTAATCACCCAATTTTACAAATTAAAAAGCACGAGCGTCCGTCACGGGTGAACCGTCCAAGCGCTAACAGACGACTGCGGGGTGCGGGTGACCGGAGAAGTGCCCGCCCCGGCGCCCCGTAACGGAAATTCACATTTTTACTATCAAGGCGCCACGTAGGTCACCGGTGGCCTCATGCGGTTTTTTCGAAATAATTATGAAACGCAGCTTCTGATCGAATCCAAAATTAGATATATTTTAAAATATTGATATTGCCCACCTATTTTCATCAAAAAGTTTTTTACTGATTTTTCTCATTTACACTACGGCAGTCAACGTGTTAAGCAAGATTTATTAGCCTAATTTTATTTTAAAATAGTTTGAATGTCTCTGTTCACGTCGTACAGATAGTGTGTTGACTCAACTAACATTGAGTCACTGACAGTTCACTCTAACGTTCATTCGTTCATTCGTGCGTTCGTGCACTAAAAGAATTACACTCGTGAACAGGGGCATTCTAGTTTGGTCTCTCGTCGAGTAAGGTTGATTGGATTTAAAGTGCAAAACCTAAGTGAATAAAATAGTTATCCTGAAGAACTGAGTTCTTATTTCTTGGCCTTTAAAACATGGTACCTAAGAAGTTCTTTTTTTTTTAAATGTGCAACATTCGAGTATCGATTTTCATTGATTTTTTAATACAAGTTCCGTCGCGGAACTAACGCGACAGAAACAGTTCGCAATGTCAATGCTGCGTTTGGAGAGGGGACTGTTAATGAACGCACTGTGCGATTTTTTTATAAACGCTTTCGTGATGGAAACGCCCGACACAAGTGAATAACAATTAATTGAAAGAGATGGTGGAAGCCAAGTTGAGAAGAAGTTGAGAAATTGGTGGCATAGTTTAGCGTTACCTTACCAAAAATATTGACTCATTTGCATCGAATCAATAAAATAAAAAAAATATGAAAAATGGGGACCTCATGCATTGATTGATCTGCAGAAAGAATCGCGTTTTGAAATTTGTGTTGCCTTGTTGAATCGATACAGAAATGAAGGAATATTGTATCGAATTGTGACACGTGATGAAAAGTGGATTCTTTACGATGACCGTAAGCGAAAATGCAATGGCAGACCCCAGTGTTCCAATTCTACTAATTTTGCGAATGCGAAAGTTGTTTTAAAATTAGTAGAATTGGCCTTCTGGTCAAACGCCGCAACAGTGTCCTAAAGCAAATCTTACCAATAAAAAGGTAATGGTAACTGTTTGGTGGTCTCAGCATGGTTTTATTCACTATAGTTTTCTCCAATCTGGTCAAGCAATAATGGCAGATGTCTACTGTGCCAAACTCCGAAAAGTGGTAGTAGTGGTATGAATCGATCTTCACCATTATTACTCCATGACAACGCGAGACCTCATACGGCACGAGGAACCGTTGTAACTCTATAGGAACTGCAACTAGAAACCATTCGTCACCCTCTGTATTCGCGTAGCATAGGCTTTTTAAACGACGCGTGGCGCGCTGAGTCATGCGCGCCGTTTAAACGCACCTTAATAATTCCGAAATATCCACCAAGAAGTCCGAAAACCGATACATCGAAAACATCCTTCTTGTGACAATATTGAAACGCAAAATACGTCTTGTAAGGGAATCGAGCCGATACAAAGAAGCTCAGTGTAATGAGGGGTAAAGTCGCTATAAAGAATTTGCCAGATCTGACGCGAGGAAAAGGATGATTTCATGTAATATGAAAGATAACAATTCTACTTATTTTTAAACAACGTTTTCATTCGCATGTCAGTCGCAATTTGGCGGAAATGTATGAAATTTTTTGAGGCTTTTTTGGTAGATTGCGACTAGCGAATGCGAACGTTGCTTAAGCCACGGAAATCCGCTGGATGTATTTATTTTGTAAAGGAGGATGGCGAAGTTGCATGTAAAATGGGACCCACTGTTAGAAGTATCGTACAGTATGGAAACTTATAACTAGTTGTAGAACTATATAAAACTAGCAAAAAAGCAAATGGGCAGTAAGTCGTAGAGGCTGGGAGATGTTATAATTAGTAATCGGGCAATGCACAATTGACAATTCACACAACACATTTTAACGATTAACTAAGTCCAAACCACTTGCAAATCGCAATCCAAAGGTAAAAGCTTAGTCAAGAATCACAAAATCGCATAGAAAATAATAGATATCCCGCCGTAAACAAACAATGGAATAACACTAATTGTTTTGACACTGACAGCCAACTCCAATTGACAGCGTAACGTTCCATTCTACTACGTTATCACAAATAATCGTAATAATTATAATATTGTACATTTATTTTTTGTATTAAAAAATGTAAATGCATTTTTAATATTAACTTTTGTATGATTTTCTCATATTTTACAAGTTTTGTTTAAAAAAAATAATTGACAACCATGAAAAAGTGCAAGAACGTAAATCATATAGTCAATGAAAGAGTAGGTTGGAATGTTATATGAAACACGGTGCGTTTAGTAACTGCATGATGACTTATTTTTAAGTAAATAAAAATCTTTTCTAACTTTTAATTCCCAACACCCAGTGACTCAATATTTTTATATAATCCTTTAACAGACTCTTAATTATAGTAAATACGAACTTGCAAGTGAATGACACTTAGTTAATTTATAAATAGTGTGGGTCCAAATTCGCCATCCTCCTTTATTAAAATTAGGTGTTTTTTTTGCAATTTTATTTTATTTGTGATGGGTTTGCTCTTGACCTTAGACTTGGTCAGAAATGACAGAGACAAAGTCTACGATGAAGCGAGTTTACCCAGAAGGAGCCTGTTTACTCTAACTTTGAAGAGATTAGGGTTGTAAGCGTTCGGAAACACAGACGCAGGCGGAGAAAGAAAGCAGAAAAAGGCTTCCGGATTAATGTTACGGTTAAATGATGAGCACCATTTTGGCCAAGTGTGGACGTGCTTGGACCATCATAATGACAGTAATTGCTATAAATAAAAATCATGTTTTTCACACGTATAAGTCAGTCCTTTTATTGGAGAATCAGCTTTACTAAAATAGTCGAGTTTTAAACATTGATTCATCAGCAGGCGCTAAAGCCCTTTTAGCTAACAGATTTTTATACCATAGAGCCGACAACCTTGCTTTGCGAGTCCTCTTGTCATCTTCAAAGTCAACTTCGAAAAGACCAAACTTTGCCCTGAAAAAATTAAATAAAAATATATTTGTCGTGGATAAAGATATGATTTAATAATTAGTTGCTGATTTGAGTATTGTAGTAGTGGGTAGTGGTAAACGCCGTGACGTCAGTTGACAGTTGTAATGGCGGCACGTGGACAGAGTCGTATTGGAGAGTGGGGACTTTGCCGAGCGCACTTTGGCTCGAGACACCAACTAGGACACTCGTCCAGAACAAAACTGTCGGTTTACCTATTTTAATTAAATTAAACAGAATTCTTTAATAATGTTATAAATGCGAGTTCTTCTAACTCAAAAGACAGATGTGTTGCTATGGAGTTTGTTGGCCACTTCTTCTCCATAGCTAAAACACTAGGAAGTGGTAACGGGCGGGCGTTTTGGGGGACTGTCTATTTGTAAAGTACTAGCACTCAGCCACAGTTAATAAAGAGAGCTTAGTATACTGTATTGAGTGTTTTATTCTACAATGATCCTGATACCACCGAACCCAAACGATGATGGCGCTATCGCTCAGCCGTCGCTGACGCCTTCATATTTATAGTAGTGGAAGATTTAGATGTTACTTCGAATCAAGTCTACAGCTGCGTTTCCAACAAAGATGTGTGAGGATGCGTAGCGAGGGATGTGTTTGTTAGTGAAAAATAAAAATCTTTTTTGCATAAAAAATAAAACCGACTTCCAAAAAACAAGGTGTTAAACAGTTATACTTAGACAACGTCTTCGTCTACGCAGAAATTGAAATAAGCAAAGATAAATTTAAAATAAAATAACTTGTTTGTTAACAAAAATTACAGAGAGTAAATAAGTATTATTTAAACAGCTGTTGGTAAGTCTGTCCAAAACAATTTTATAACCCTGCCCTCTTAAACTAAGACAAACCTGCATTTTAAGAGACAGTGATCATCCAAATGATTCTTAAAAATAATGCTCTTAAAATAAAAATTACTTGTCTAAAGTGAATAAAATTTTTACGGGACCTAATGGCTAGTATTGAACTAAAAATAATCACACGAATCTGATCAGAAATCTCGGAGTAAACGGTGTACAGACGTAAAACAAAAGAAAATACCCGCCAAATTGAGAACCACCTCCTTTTTGGAAGTCGGTTATAAACCAATACAATCACTTGCTCTGAGCGAGGAATGGGAATGAAGCAATGACGTATTATATATAGACACGTCATAAACCAACATCGCGGCGCTTAAAAACGGCGAAAATACTAGATAGCTACTAATACGCATAAAGAAAAGGAAAGAAAATATGTCACCTTACGGCGGGATGCCTGTTGCTACAGGGAGATAAATATACATCTTCAGTTACGTCACAGGATAAGTAATAGTCAAATTGACATCAAAACAACGTAGTGTCGCGCAACAGGTTGGTGCGTAACTAAGCGCGATGTGGCCAATTGGCTTCATTTCACGTTGTCATTTTAGAGTGCGGACAACGTATCTATAGTTTTATATATCATTGGAATGAAGCGATTCTTTTAAATTTTTACAAACACCATCCCTCGCTTTGCATACTCATAATAATATCTCTGTTGAAAACGCAGCCGTTGCACAATCAAGGTGCAAGGGAGGATCATCTCGCTATCTACTTAGCATATTTACGCATGGTATGGCGCACCGAGTCTCGCAGTGCCGTGCGTGATTATGGATGGGCTTGACGTGTGTTTGTACAAAAACCAAACAGTTATTATAACTTGAATGAGTTCCATACTAATAACCATTTATAATATCAAAACAGACACAACGCTCTGCACTGCATTATCACCACAGTGAACGGCATTGAATGAAATGAGTCAGAGCCGCCGTGAATCCACAAAATGCACCTACGCGCGTGTATGCGTAACAAACCCGCACGATGATGCAGATATGCACTCCCGCAAGTACGCGCGTACGCAACATACAGCGCTATGCGTGGCGGTGTTATTTGTTAAGTTGGCATGACTTTAAAAACTTACTTCAGCCCAGAATCCCATTCGAAGTTATCCATGAGACTCCACGCAGTATACGTTTCGACGTTACAGCCGTCCACTTCGATGGCATCCAAGATGGCGGCTATGTAATCTTTGTAGTAATCAATTCTGTCAACGTCATTATCCCCGCCATAATTACCGTATCCGTTCTCTGTGATCATTACTCGAGGGTTGTTGTATGTTTCTTTCACCCAGTTTAGAGCCCTTCGAATGCCGTTGGGGATTTTCTGAAAGGTTAAAAAGACAGTTTTGTTTTTTATTGGCAGATTGTTATCACCGTATTTGCAGTGGCATCACACGCCTCGCTCGTTAATCAAACCTTTAGTATGAATTAAACGTGAACAAAAATGTATCGCTGTTTTATACGATCATCAACCTCTTTTAGAAAATTGCAGTCCATCAAACTCTCGACTGCTCAGTTTTCATAGGGTGCCATCATCTCCTATCCTATTTGAGCAGTATATAATTTCTCATCAAAAAACCCTTGACATATCTTTTTGTTACTCTAATAATAACACTGCCTTTCTGTACCATCATAGTTGCAAGCATGTATTTTCTTTTAATTTTATTTATCTTAAAATATTATTTAGTATAATCATATTAGCATCATATTTATTTTAGAAATATTTATGCATTGTATGTTATATTAATTTAAGTTTACTGTTTTACTTTCATCTTTTACACACGTGTCTACATCTCTTTTATTCGGCTCTCCTTTCGCAGGTATGCTGGAAGAGAGTAATGTTACAAACATTTTAAATTTTGAGATTCTTTACGTTTAGAGAAAAGCTAATGTGGATTTAGATCCGTAGTTTACTCACAGTTGTGTGTATCATAGGAGCTAGTTCATGACCCCCATAGTCACCCACAGCTCCGATATCATCTTCGTACGAGGGCACCGCGAATATTCCCTTCGTGTATTTGTCCGTTGTGTAGAACTTGGTAGAATAGTGGTTGAACCCGTAGAAGTCACTTGTGCCTGTAATATTTAGAGATACGCTGATAACAAGTTTATTCTATTAACTTAATAAACACAAATCATACAGGGTTTAATGGTAATATGTAGTCATATCTTAAAAGCTGATTCTGCTCATGTAAATGGACAACTTTTCAACTCCCATCCTACTTATAAAAATGCAAATACTACTGAACCGATTACGATGAAATTTGGTATGTAGGTAGCTGAAGACCCAGAATAACACATAGGCTACTTTTTATCCCGGAGTTCCCGAGGGATCGGGATTTACACGGGAATAACGAGAATGTACACGCGGACGAAGTCGCGGGCGGCCTTTAGTAAATAAATTTTATTTTTTATTTTTGTGGTGTGGTGTTTATAATTATTTTCTTGAAGAAAGCTATTTGTTTAAATTGGCAGAGCAAGTTTTATTTAAATATGATCACATAGTTTACTAAGAACTAGTGTTTATTCAAAGAATTGAGAATTTTACAAAATAGAAGTCACTAAATTTATAAAGGTAAGCAGAAGTGAGGGTAGTATTTGTATGCTATTTGCAGCATGCGCCAAATGCTAATGTTGTCGACTAACGCTCACTTTGTCGATGTCTGAAAAAGTCATGCCTTTATTTGGAATTCTTACAAATCTTACATAAATTCGAATATATTTAACATAAAGAAATTGAGACTGGACTGAGATCGATCAGCATTCACCATTGATCATTGATGCCTCATCATAATAGCCATCAATCTATTAATTTCATTTTACTTAAGTATTGGTTGGTGAGCGCGCGTATAGTCAATGGCTCTGACCTTTTATAAACTCAATTTCTTCCTGCGATAACTCCGGCAGCCTGCTTCTGGGAAAGCCTTGCTGAGCACTCTTCTCGGCGACACGCTTCACCATCCTCTCAGGGAATCCTCCGGTGGACGAGAATATTGGGTGGCTGTAGAAGCCGACTTCAAAGTCCAAAGCTACCTTGCCTGCTTCTATGTCCTCGGGGGAATCCGAGGCTCCTTCACGGAAATCTGTTGCTATTGTTATACCAATGGTACCTGTTAACCATAAACAAAATGGTTTAAGGGCCAGTTTCACCGGTTACGGATAAAGTGTTGGTTAGCCTATTAGGAACTTATCTGGCAGATGAACTAAAACTTTTGGTTTCACAGGTGTCGGATAGCGATATCTGGCAGATTTATTAAGTATTCGAGTATTATAAAGTATTATAGTATTATAAGTGTCGGTTAGTTATCCATCAGATAACTAACCAACACTTTATCCGTAACCGGTGAAACTGGCCCTAAGACTTTTTATTACTTATCAAACCAGCGAACCGGGTTACAAAGATAGTAAAGGCAGTTGGTGAAAGTGAAACGGTACTTATTGAAGCACGATTCAACGCGTTATTTTTGCAATGTTTAGGTAAAATAGGTTTAATTTGCATAGATAGAAAGAATATATTAATTTGCACACCAAAAACAGTTTCACAACTATTATCATACACTTAGTTATATGAGTAGGTACAGTGGCGATCGTATCGCTAACAGCGATATCAAACAGACAATATTTAGAAGGACTAAACGAAAATAAAAAAGAAGTAGTCTGCGATGGACTGCTAGTAAAAAAATAAATTTGAAATTTAATAGTATAGAAAAATTGTAATTGATAAAGAAAACTTGCCTTTCTGTTTTTCCCTGTATTCTTTGTCGTACAGGTGCCAGGCCCTAGCATGTGCCAACAGCGCGTTTTTCACAGCAATATAGTCTCCAATCCCAGCAGAAACAATATTAGGAGTGAACCTGTTCATTCCATAACCAAATATCAAAAACTGTTTAGGTTCATTCAAAGTGATCCAGGTTTTGACTCGATCACCCAACGCATCGTACAACACACGTGCGTAGTCCTCAAACCAATCAACAATAAGAGGATTGGCCCAACCTCCCAAATCTTGTAAACTTTGCGGCAAATCCCAATGAAACATGGTGACGACAGGCTCGATCCCATTGGCCAACAATTCATCAACTAATGTACTGTAGTACCCAATACCATCTGTGCTGATTTTATTTGCGAATCCACTTGGCAGAACTCTTGGCCATGAAATGGAGAATCTGTAGAAGTGCACCCCCAAGAACTTGAGCATCTCTATGTCTCGCTGATAATATTCATAGGATTTACAAGTGTCATTTCCATCTGTGCCATCTTTGATCAGTCCTGGGGTATGACTGTAGGTGTCCCAGATGCTTGGAGATTTGTCTGAAAAAGAAGTGTACAGAAATATGAAAGAAACATTCGATCAAAATTTGAAATTTTCAGGGATCATTCACAACTCTGTCAGTTACAAGGCATTGCGGGAGAAAGGAGAAATTTCATTTCATTTCAAATCTAAAATAAATAACGATATACCTGATGCATTCCATCCGCCTTCAATTTGAAACGAGGCAGTTGCTACACCAAATTTTAACCCTTCCGGTACCTTTCTCATTTCTGCCTTACTGTCTCCTTTGCATACAGTACCAGCAACCAATGATACTGCAGCTACTGCAGTGAAAATCTGGTACAAAAACCTGCTGAACACCAAAACACTGCGTCAAAGATGAGCGTTCAACTTCAATTGTTGAAGTAAAGTAGCATTGCCGCGAATAAATTTTATCAAATGAGCGTTTGTTTAATATTTTAATGGTGATTTAGGTGCAGATAGTGGTTGATTAGATAACTACATTATAAATACCTTTATTTTATTGTTGTTTATGAATATAATAACAATTTTACATCAAGAAATTATTACCTACATTGTGTGTACATTTACTATTTGAAAGATATTGCCAAGGGATAACAAAAATTAAGCACTCAGTTAAAGATTGTTTCAGCGTCATATAAGAGGCATAGCCACGAGATGATCTAAAGTTTGGCAATAACATCAGAGACGAAACTATTGGTGTCAATGATTTGTTTCTCAAATTAAAATAAACTTTGAGGCTCCTAGACGCTCATTTCTACTTATTTTTAAGCAACGTACGCATTCGTATCGTTGTTTGACAAAAATGTATGGTGTTTGAGGCGTTCTTGATAGATTTCAACTGAGATGCGGATGCGAAAGTTGTTTAAAAATTATTAGAATTAGTACGAAGGCAATAAATAGTATTGTTACAAACTTACCTCATTTTGTGTGAGTGTTATAAGTCTAAAACAATTGACGGAAAGTGTTACTTATTCAAACACAAATTTCTATGTCACCATACCGGTTGATCACAAACGTTAGCGTTCTACCAATGTCGGTATTGGTTTATCCCAAAAATTTATCACAAACTAGAATACATTAAAAAAAAAACATGTTACCGCTAAATGTGGAAAAGTAAAGCCAAATCAACTTAACTACGAGTATATAAATATGTATATAATTAGGTTTAGTAGATATAAATAGTAAAGAGACCTACTACACAAAAACGCGAAAATGTAAGAATTCATCGTTGAAACTATATCGTTTTCGTTGATTACTATTTAAGTAGGTGAGTGTAGTAAACGGAACAATTTAAATAATGTTAGCCAATGTTGTAAGTGGTGTACAAATGGTCGGGTTCTTATGTAAATCAACAGCAACACGTTTTTTTATTTATTTACAAAACTATGTTCCGGCTGCTGACCCCTATGTTTGTGGAAGCGTGTGAATATAATTACTCAATTGTGTTATCTGACAGGTGAGCTGCCATATCGTTGTTTGCAAAACATGTGTAACTGGAGATAGATTTTTTAACAAAAAAAAACTTATTTCGAAAGATATGATTGTATGAAGTACCTACTAAGTTACTCGTAGCTTATTACGATATAAGATTCAGGATGTAACTTAAGGCCGTACCCTGACCAAATAACCTTGAGCACTTTTTCCCTCAATAACAGCGCAAGAGAAACGATAGCGAATACGCTCAGAATGTTGAATAAAATCGTTATAAAATCTAATTTTGGTTGTTTGAAAAAAACATTTCTACCAAAATGTTCATAATTAAATTGCCTATCCATTAGTATAAGTACAAAATCAAAATAATTGTTAGTTTTCGAGAAGATGCATGTTTTCAGAAATTTTTTGTCATTTCTGTGGTTTCTTTGTGAGATTACTTAAACATTATACTAAGTAATAAAAAATAAAAATTTACCATTTTAAAGCCAAGATTAGGTAGAAAGTTAATGTATTTTTTATGTGTTGATATATCTTTTGGATAAAGAGTATTTAGCTTCAAAAAACTGCACAAAAAACGGCTAGCGCTGCGTTTTGCTCGGGGACGCGCCTTAAGTAAAGAAAACTTGAAAAATTATCATAGTACAGACGCTAGCACATCAAACTACAACAATCTGTCAAATTTGCTCCATAGATTTTCAACTTTATTGTTGAAACGAAAAGGTTCAAGGTCGACTGGCAAAAGTTGACAATTTCGGGTAGCGTAATATTCTGGCGACTGTACTTATCATTTTAAACTACACTGAATTAACATGAATAAATGATCTACTAAGTACAATTTCTCAATTTAAAAAAATGCAGTCCTAATCTTTTTACCTTCAACTTCGGCAAATTCAAGACTCTAGGACCTATACACATGGTGATTTTTTAAAGAGCCGACGACGTTGTGCAGATGATGTGTGTTAATGGGCTTTCAGACGCAGACAGTAGTTTTTTCTTTTTCTTTTGGTAGGCACGCGTTTGACCACTATCTCACCTGATGGTAAGCGATGATACGGTCTAAGATGGAGCACGCTTGCCTAGTTACTACTTTTTGGTCATCTTAATAAGCGCCGTGAGCGCCCGTTCATAAAACGCGTCGTCGGCGCTTTAAAAATACGCTGTGTGTACCGTTCTCTTACCGACACAATTCAGGTACTGGTTACTCAAGAAATTCAGTTTGGGTGAGTCTCGAGAATTCCATTCAAAGAAATTAAACAAAAATAATGTTACGAGTTTTACTACAACATGAACTCCAAAGATAACGTCTTTATCAATGGTGACAGTTTGATTTTAGCAAAATCGATATTGTCAAAACAAGAACTGATAATCGTGTTAATATCGCTTAACGTTCGTGTGGACGGATATTTCCAAAAAAAAAAACATCCTAACTATCTGCTAAGATAAGAACTATCTTATCGGACATTATCTTAGGTATCTACTTACGTTTTTGATATGTAATCATATAAGCATACAAATACTTACGTATTAGATAATACTATAGTCCCCAACGGAGGTGTCAAGTTTTTAAGTGTTTTAACATCTGAGGGCCTAATTCGTTAATTTTACTATTTTCACAATCACTAGTCACACAGTGTAAAAGTGACTTTCGTCCTATCTCTTTCCCTATGTGTTTACCCCTTTTTTTTTTTTCGGCTGGGAAAAAATGCGTTACGCATACCCTCTCACTCGGGGGAGTGGGAGGGGTATGTGGGACTCCCTGGGCAAGCCCGGTATACCCACTAAAACAACCCAACACTGAAATTCCCGCAGCGTCTTAGTGGGGGTGGACTGGGAGATCGGGAATCCCAAAAGCATTGGCGTAGGGAAGAGATGGGACTAAACCCTACAATGTAGGTTAGTGCTGCTTCCCCCCGTTCTTGTTTCCCCCCGAAAATATTTGATCTGTTTTAAGATTGCGATTTATCAAGGGAATATAGAGCTGTTTTTTTTTTTACTTGATATAGGTTTGCTCTTGACTCTAGTCTTAGTAAGAGATGACAGAGACAAAGTCTACGATGGAGCGATCTTACCCAGAAGTAACCTGTTCACTCTAACTTTGAAGTGATTAGGGTTGTAAGCATTCGGAAACAGATGCAGGCAGAGAGTTCCACTCCTTTGCTGTGCGCATTATGAAAGACGCTTGGAAGCGCTTAGTGCGAGTTGGTGGAATAGCAACATGGTAAGGATGGAAAGTTGCAGTGCGTCTGGATGTCCGATGGTAGAAAGGGGCCGGTGGGATGAGTGGAGTTTGCAAGTGCGATTGATGTGCAAATGCGAACGTTACTTTATTTTTTTTTAGAATTGACATTCTGCTTTCTATATCATGTCTAAAACCTCGAGCACACTTTTTAATCACTATGACAAGACGGCCATTGCTGGGGCTCATTCATTAACGCAACATCTCGTAAGGGGTAATTTTACTCGTCATTGTGAACAACTTTCACAATGAGACTAACTGCGAGTTATGCGATACGAGAGTCGCGGGAAGCCGATGATGCGAGACGCACAGAACTGGTTGTTGTGGCGACACTTGGAGGAGGACTACTTTTATTTTATTTTTATTTTACTTTCTCGGGTCCCTGGAGACCCGGTCCTTTGGTAGGCGTACGAGGGGCCGAAACCAACTCGCAGAGGCCCCATTAGACATTTCAAATGTAATGGGGCACCAACCGGCGATTGTCCCTGCATGCACTGAGAAAGTATTCCCAAGGACAATCCCCGGTTGGAGCAGTACTATTGCAGAATACGGAAACAAAAGATGAAACGCTATGGGTTTGAGTGGTTAAGTGGACTGATAATCGTTTATTATAGAATAACTATTGGCCCCTGCCTGACCACTAACAATATACACGGCTTTTAAATGGCAGGGGGTGACTTATCAGGACAATCCCGGAAGTGCGGTCAAGATCCCTACCAGCATCTTACTAGACTATACATTATAAAGGCAAGCTAGAGATGAGGAACAAGACTACTCCCGGGAGATTAGGTTCGTGGGGACGCTACTGCCCAACAGTTCGCCACAAAACTGCCTTGCGGATTGTATCTCTCATTGTCTGGCCCCTCACCCTAGGTATGACCTAAGGTCCATCGGAACGCGCAAGCCCAACCACGACGTCAACGTAGAGATACTGCGGTAGGGTATTATTTTTAACTAGCTGACCCGCGCAACGTCGTCGTCTGCGTCACATTTTCCATTACTGCTCCGCTCCTATTTGTCTTAGCGTGATGATATATAGCCTTCATCGATTAATAGGCTATCTAACACTGAAAGAATTTTTCAAATCGGACCAGTAGTTCCCGAGATTAGCACGTTCAACCAAACAAACAAACAAACTCTTCTGCTTTATAATATTAGTATAAATTTTATCACCAATCGTATACGTCAGGCATTAGTACCCATCCATCCAATCATAGTCCATCCTAGTACAGGCATCTTACATTGTTATACCTACATTGTTAATTTTAAATTCTTACTAGCTGACCCGCGCAACTTCGTCTGCGTCACATTATTCATGAATAATATTGCCAAAAAATTTAAAAAAAAATTAGGGGTGGACTACCCCTAACATTTAGGGGGATGAAAAATAGATGTTGGCCGATATTCATAGATACCGGATAAGCACAAAAAATTTCATCAAAATCGGTCAAGCCGTTTCGGAGGAGTATGGCAACGAAAACTGTGACACGAGAATTTTATATATTAGATTTTATATTGCCTTTTGAGATTCTGAATAAAGATTTATTATTTATTATTATTATTTGTTTATTATTCACATTAAAATTAAAAACTTTAACTAAAAACCTTACTACTAAAACAAAACTTAAACTACCTACTTACTACATACAATTTTGAAACAGTAAAGAAACAGTAAATACTATGTACAGTCGCGTCGCTAGTACATCAAGCTATCCAAAACTTTCAAATTTTCTCAATCAACTTTGAAATTAATGCTTCAGCGACAAAGTTGAAAATCTATTAAAGAAATTTGACAGATTGTTGCAGCTTGATGTGCTGGCGTCTGTACTATGTCTAGCAGTGGACGTCTTTCGGCTGTTATCGTGATGATGATATTAAATCACAATTTTAAAAGTTTTTATAATTACAGTGTCAGAAATTCATCATCTGCCTAGCCTTTTCCCAACTATATTGGGGTCGGCTTCCAGTCAAACCGGATTCAGCTGAATACTAGTATTTTACGTGGAGCGGCTGCCTACCAGACCTCCACAACCCATTAACTGGGTAACACGGTACTCCTTGGCAAGACTGGTGTCAGATTTTCTGGCTTCTGACTATCCGTAACGACTGCCAAAGATCTCCAAATGACAGCCGGGACCAACAGCTTAACGTGCTTTCCGAGGCACGGAAGAAACTCGGTATGTTAAGATAAGATGGTTGGTCTGTGGATGGGTCCACAGACCAACCGTCTCGGCAAGCGTTGCTTAACCTTGAAGATCGACCTGTGCGGCTGTTATTATTTAGCCACGAGCTCCTCAATTAGTTTATTAACTTGAGTTTTAACAATTTTAACAGTGTCGGAAATTATAACTAATTAATTCAGTCGTAGTCACACCACAGTCAAGAAAACTATCAATCAGTCCAAAACAAAACCAATAATAATCCCTTCGGTCCAATTAGGGGTCCTCAGCAAATCTAGGTACTTAACCTTGTCGCACGGAGACACCATCTGACGATAGCCAAGACAAGATTAAAGAGATATGCTAAACTTGGAAGAACACCTGCATCTCAGAAGAAAGTTGAGGCGGGGTCTGCTTACTCGTGTATTAAATAAAATAAACGAGAGACGGTAATTAGGACATTATTGATGGAACTTTTTGAGTAAGGGTAAGAGTGATTACAGGCCTTTATTTTATGATGTACTTTCGATAAGGGATAGAATGTTTTGTATTTTTTTATTGTGCTGTGGGCCATTAGGTTTTTAAATTATTAACGGTTTCACGTTTTCTTATGTATTTTCTTCAAATAAATGTTTGAATCAAGCTAGGAAAGACTATTAGTTCAGTTCAGTTCAGTCACTGTTAATAATTTTCTTTGTTCCCATATGTCTACTTTACCTTCAAATATTTCGGCTATAACGTGACACTTTAGCGCTGTTGTATTATATTGCTAAAATATGCAGAATGTTAGATCGTGTGCCGCAACTTTGAAAACCAAAAATAAGCAACGGGTTGCACTTCGGGAGTGCCGGCAGAAGTGAAAACTTGTACATTAACGTTGTGCATTTTTGAATCATCCGTCTTACGAATTTTCGATCAGGTCACGTGTCCTGACGCGAGTTTAAAATTTTATACTCATTCCAAGAACAGTGCTCAACGCCGCTAGAGAAGTTATCACTTAAAAAACTAAGTGGCGGCGGAGGGCTATGCCAGCTCCCATAGAAAAATTTTGGGATCCCTTTGGTATTCACGACTTTTTTACATTTGCACTTTGAACAGTCATTTCTATTGCAGATGTTGGTAGACCCGTTGTTGGTGAACCGAGGGCGCGGGTAGCCGATGGATGCGAACCAAAAAGAAATATATTTCAGACCTTGATCCATATGATATTATTAATACACACTACTTAAAAACTTTGTTAGTAACAGACACAATATAAAAGATTTTAGTTTACATATTTGTTTTGTAGCGTTCGCCTGACGCACCGGGCAAATGCACATGTGTATGTACCCAATGTGCCATGATGGTGCAACACGGCTTATCACTAATGACCCTCAGAATGTCGTTGACGCTCCCACGGACCCTGCGCATCATTGATGCCGTCCTTATCCGAAGGATTGTGGTGAAGCCCGCTAATCAGCACGTGCTTTGCAAAACATTCCTGATGCACTGCAGTAACGTGGGAGCCCCAACAACATCTTGAAGGCATTATTATATATAATTCTTAGGTCGATATGGTGATGATGGTAAACCCGTAACTTTAACCAAACTTTTTCCCTTCCTATTACAAAAAAAAATGCAACACAAATCTATAACATAAATATCACATTCGATACAAAGCAGAATCACCTCCACGCGAGCTCCAAAACGTTCTCGTCGCATCGCAATATGCTATTTGCACATTTCCATATCCTTCATATCAATTCCCCACGCTACGTTTGTGATTTGCAACTGTGCATATACTCGAGAAATATAGGAAACGATCGCAGACTTCTGCGGAGATTTTGTATAGTATGGAGATTTGTAAATAGATGGGAAATGGTCAGAGGACTGCAATGAAAGAATCTGGCGATTTGTCAAAAAACAAACCTACTCTGTTTAAACTGCAATATGTAATCCAGTTTTAGAGAAATTGCCGTGATAAGTATGAAATAAAATGACTGCAAACCCGATAAAGAGACGACGTACAATACTTTGATGATTTTGGTGACGTCCTTCAGAAACGAAGCAAAATAAGTCACTAGTGCTACCACCAGTAGTAGTGAACTGAACCCCTGCCAGGGCTGCGCAAAAGAGTCCTGGAATGCAAGCGTTAGGAGAAACAGGGATGGGTTTTGGTCAGTTAGAGACTGACACTACCTTTCGCTGCGCCCAGAGCGGGAGGGTCCTTTGATGATTTGACATCCTTAAAAAGCGGAACTACACCATCGTTTTCATATAATATGTACCATTGTGAGAAAAAACGAGACTACGTATTTTCTGGCAAACGAAAACATTAAATCAAGCATCTATAATACACGTAGTTGAAACGACTCTAGAATATTCGACAGACCAATAACCATAAAATAATACAAGTATAACACGACTACATGTATTATATTCAGCACCTTGCGAAACATGTATTTCGATCATTTGGGCCTTATTCAAGCAATCCAACGTGGGAAGATAAAACAGACTGACATAAAATAAGACGGGTACGTGACTGCCGAATTGGCGCCATTTTGGATTTGTATTTGCTCAACTTTTATGTGAGAATGAAATAAAACGTTTTGTTTTATTCCATTTTATGGCTGTGTGAAATAGGCTGGTACTTTTTCAATTAAATTATTATGTTATAGGGCCACAGAAGCATAATATAACAATTCATATTATAAGGCTTCTGTGTACAGTAATTGATTAAAACAGAAAAAGGGGTTGTTGCTATTCCACTAACTCGGATTAAGCGCTTCCAAGCGTCTTTCCTAATGCGCACAGCAAAGTAGTGGAACTCTTTGCCAGCATCTGTGTTTCCGAATGCTTACAACCTTAATCTTTTCAAAGTCAGAGTGAACAGGCTATTTCTGGGTAAGCTCGCTTTATCGAAGACTTTGTTTCTGTCTTCTCTGAACTAGACTAGAGTCAAGAGCAAACCCATTTCTAATAAAAAAAAAAACTTTTTTCTATGGAAGTTGGCATAGGCTCCTGCCGCCATTTTGTTTTTTTTTTTTTTCAAATAGCGGCACACGATACCTCTACCTCTAAATATTTCGGTAACTTGTCACTTTAGGGCTCATGTGCATGACATGCTCTTGAAGTTCTTTGAAAAAAAAACAGGTGGCATACCACAATGGTTCTATGCCCTTTGTCGACAAATTGTCTAACGCAATGTCAACTGTTGTTATTGTTTCCTCCATAATTCTCAACAGAGAGAGTTACGTCGTTGATTTTTGTTCCGGGTAAACAAAAATTAAATCACACAGTTTTCCTCGCTTTATGGAAATTTTTGCACTATCAAACAACAAAAAACTTAAATGAAGTGAGCTTGAAGTCAAAGGTCATTCCAACCACTGTTAGAGCTTGACAAGCTAACTTTATACGTACTTCACCTAAAATTTACGGTAACATTTTTACAGATTCGATCGACAAGCTAGTATGCAGTTTATACTTTGCTAGTAAAAAACTAAAAATTATCTATGTCTTGGCCCACCTAAAGTGATTCACTTTTAACCAAAAACATAACAGCACACTTCCATTATCTGAACACACAAAAATCTAAAGAAACTCACTAGCTGCCTTGGCAAGTGCGCTTCCAATTTGCAAGGCTCGAGGCACGGAGGCTTTGCGGACCAGAAGGGCGGGTCGTTTACGGCCTTAGAAGTCAGGTCACGTCCAATCCGAGCACAATCAAATTATATAGAACAGACTCGATTTTGCGTAGAAATGTGGCCCGAGGAGAAGAAAGGTGTTGGCTTGGAAAGGCGCTTGCACAATGTGTCTGGAGCAAAAGGTATAAGTTTTATATCTATAAATATCGCATGCGGTCCCCGCAATCAAGAGTGGAGTTCTACTTATATAATTTTACTATTGAATCTATGGATAGATTTGTGTTACTCTTTTGCCCGCAAAAATTACATTCATTGTATGAAAGGGAGTTTTGTTACCTTATAATATTCTACATTAACTATTAGGACTCTTTCAATTTAGACGTTTCGTGTCGGACCGCTGCAGTGCCGATGCGGTGGGTTTGTCGTATGGTGCACGGACGGTCATTTGTTTTCATACAAAACGCGCGGTGCGGCAACAGTGCGGTGTCGGTACCGAGAACGCACGACAACAGTACGGCAACGTCGCAAGCTCCACGTGTTCATTCGCTGTTGAATAGTGCGGTGACTAGCCGCTGAATTTTACTTCCAACTAATTCAAGTAATTCGTAGAAACATTCTCTAGACATTCTTAAGTAATTAAAAAAATTGCTTGGTTCTTGTTTTAACCTAGGGTAAAGATTATGGAAATCACCAAAATTAAATTGGTAACGAAAACATTGGCGATGCTCTTTTACGGGGCCGTCGTTTTTGTTTCTATTTGATATTTTTCAACAAGTTACAAGAGCACTAACAGTAATGTTTCTTCGTCAGAGTCCATGACTTAACTGCTGTCAAATAAATTTAAAACATCACTAGCATACAAACGCACGGCAGTCGGATACGCTTTCAATTTAGGCGTTTGGTGTCGGACGGCTACCGTACTGCAGCGGCACGGTAAACGTGCGGCAGCCGTCCGACATGAAACGTATAAATTGAAAGAGCCCTTAGGATATTACCTATTTCTTTTATGAAAACAAAGCATTGCCTTCCTGTTAAGCTTCAACGCAATTGTTAAAACGTAAACCTATGGACGGTTGCCTAAATTGAGTATTTTGAATTAAAAACCAGCAAAACCCCATGTCAAAAACGACAAATTTTAAGGCAAAAGTAGAGTTTTAAAATAGTTCATTTTCTAAATCTTTATTTTGATATCATGAATATCAATCAATCCTAATATTTAAAATTCTTCCGTTACTGAGTGACTAACAAACAACGCACCACCGCAAATACTGGTCGTATGACGCTGAAATTTGGCCTGTAGGTTCCTTAGGGAGTTTAGTAGAGCACTAAGAGAGGATTATCTGAAATTCTTATGGGAACGGAAAAAAACAGGATATGCGCGTAGGTACTGTGATGATGGAAATGGGGGCGTAAGGAATAAAAAACGAAATGCAGCAATAATCGAATTATATTGGCGACATGCGCCCGGCTTCAAATCAGTACAAGGAATGTCCTAAAAAAAAACACTTCAATTCTTTTTCATTCATAATTCAAAAGAAACTTTATACTTTTTCAGTGACCGTTCCAACCCTTTTGCCATTCTTAAGCTTTGAACCAATAAGTATTTTACCCCCTGGACACAACCTTCACAGTACCAAGTGGCGGGCAAAGGTATTTGTATAAAAATCTTTTTTTTTTTAACAAGTACCTTTATGTACCTGTAAGGATGACTATTATTTATTTCATAAAACAAAGCGTTGCGCTCCTTTCGAGTTACATTGTAGTTGTAAAAAAAAATCTGAAAGTTTTAAAAAATTGAGTAAGTAAGTACATAGAATTTTTTTATTTTAAAATGCCTCCAATCCCAATACAAAGCCAAAATTTTCAGACTAAGAGTTTCAGGAATGTTTTAACTTTAACTGCTTCAAACAAAATTCGAGGGTCTGCCTGATTTATCTCAAGGTTTCACACGTAGAACTACCTCCGTATGTATTTCATGATAATTAGGGGCGTTGAGCAGGGTAGGACACTGGCTATCATGCGCAGATTCGACGGATGACCTAATGATGTAACTTTGTACATTTAGATACAAGGCGATGAGTAATGAAACTTGGACACAGAGATAAGTACCAAACGTACAGTTAACTAAGCAATATTGCGAGTGTGCCGAGTAGAAAATTATTGCACACCACATTCGTAAGTATGTTATAAGCTTAAAAATTGTAATGCACACATTACAAATAAATATTGGCAGCGCATGTAGAAAAAATAATACCTACTTGAGCTCGTATACCAAATAGCTTTGTTGCTGTACATATGTGGTACGACTAATAACTAATATGTTCAAGAATTGAAATAGTTCCAAAAACGATATATCTTTATAATCATCAGCATACTAGCAGCGGATGAGAGGATGAAATAGGAAATAGAAGATTATAACATTTTCTTCGTTATAAAAATCAAGTACCTACCTACTTATTGCACCGATATCATACTATCAAATGTTTACGGTACATAATTGCGGTTTTTTCTTGACAAATAACAATACAAGCTCACGTACAATAATATTTAGACTGACAAAAAAAAAGGATTTAATAGTTTTTATTTATCACACCTTTTCAAAATTTTACGCGTTATTCAATTAACCCCAAAAATATGAATTTTTTAACAGAGTACTGTCAAATAAGTGAAAATAGATCTAAAATTTAAAAAAAAAAATTATTTCAGTCCACTACGTATATTTTTCAAAGTTCAAAAAAATTAAAGCCCTGAAATATATACTAGTATTCCAGGGTGTGTGACTAATTTACCAAACTTAACTTTACTGAACTAAACTTTTTATTTATTTATTAGATAAATAAATAAAGAATATTACTTTGGGTTTATCACCGTAACTTTGCATAGGTAAAAAGCTACAATAACAAAATTCAAAAAATATTTTCAACCGCAAACGGCAAATTGTGCTCCATAGAAGTTTACACATTCATAAAATAAAAACATGTGACGTATGTGACGTCCTGAAAGCGGTGACGGGTACCAGTGTTGCCAACATAAATTAGAACCACGATAAGTACACATTTAAATTATTCTAAATTCATATGAGTTGTGTAGTAGGTTGGTAAGCCTGTGAGTTTTATGTATGTTTCGCCTTAGTTTGACATCGTACAAATATATAAGCTTGGGCTTTGACAGATAGGCCAGTTTTGTCTTCTGAGAAAAATAATTTTGAGTATGGGTGTATTGGTACATTTTGACTTGGGTCTTACAATTAATTAATATATAAATAAATAATTACACTTTATTGGTAAAAGAGTGCATATTATGCACTCTTTAATATAATTGTTTTTGTATAGTTAGGAGTAGGTGTCTACTTAAAATAAGATAACCTACTACTTAGATAATCTTACTTAACTCTGTCCACAAAAATATACAATAAGTAAGGCAATAAGTACTAAGTTTTATAATTTTCTCTTTCAGTCCGAAGGATTCCTTTTCACTTCATTTCATAGTAGACTAAAGCAATTATCGAAGACAGCATTTTGTTTGTTTGTCTTCACATCTGTTATCTCACAGATTTTTATTTTGCCACAATTTCTGTTATTGTTTTAAGCAACGATCGCATTCGTATCACAGTCGCAATATGTCAAAAATGATCGCGCCTGAGACGTTACTTAAACATTCATAGAAATATTATACATTATTTTGAATTCCTTAAGCGTAGTAGTAGCCGTAATAAAACTATTACTGAAGAAAAATATAAAGCATATCAGTTAACTGAAATAAAACAAAGAAATAGGAAAGTTCGATCGATAATGTTTTGAATATCTCGGAATGTTTCAGTACCTACTATTTGGCGACTCTTCTAGTTTGTAAGGATTGGCTTTGAATACCGCTATTGTTGTTTGGAAATTGCTGTTTTACAGCTCATTATAGTGTGACGATAAGATACGTTTCAAGAGGCTTATAATTTAGAATTTATTTTATATTATATGTCAATTACATTTGGTTATTCTTCTTTGTAAAATCAACATCATCATATCAGCTGAAAGACGTCCACTGCTTGACATAAGGCTTTGTATAATAATAATAATTCCCTACCTCAGTATCTCTACGTTGACGTCGTGGTGGGGCTTGCGCGTCCCGATGGACCTTAGATCATACCTAGGGTGAGGGGCCAGACAAAGAGAGATACAATCCGCAAGGCAGTTTTGTGGCGAACTATTGGGCTGTAGCGACCCTACGAACCTTATCTCCCGGGAGAAGTCTTGTTCCTCATCTACGGCTTGCTTTTATTGGCTGGCCAGAGTGAAAACTGACGAGGAACAGAGCTCCCACCTCTTTCTTGCCTTAATTGGCCGGTCTGAGTGGAGATTCGCTAGAGCACACGTCTCTCCACTCCTCTAGCACCTCAGGCTATGTTGCCTCCTTGGCGCTACGTCACTTTGTGCTAGCGACCGTTTTCGGGGGCCCATTCATTGAGTGTGCAAGTCACCCCCTGCCATTTAAAAGCCTATATTGTTAGTGGTCAGGCAGGGGCCAATAGTTCTTCTACAATAAACGATTATCAGTCCACTAAACCGCCCAAACCTATAGCGTTGCATCTTTTGTTTCCAAATTCTGCAATAGTACTGCTCCAACCGGGGATTGTCCTTGGGAATACTTTCACAGTGTATACAGGGATAATCGCCGGTTGGTGCCCCATTACATTTGAAATGTCTAACGGGGCCTTTGCGAGTTTGTTTCGGCCTCTCGTACACCTACTAAAAAAAAATATAAAATAATTTATGAACAATAATATTAACACTAGAACCAAAAATTCTTTAGAAATATTTATTTTGAAGTTATATTTAGATACATTTGATGTAACTACATAACTGACTACTAATATACAATTAAAATAAAATTTAAATTATGCGTTAAAAAATACGATTCGAGAAAGTAATCACTTTTTTTGTGATAAAGTCACTTGCCAACTGTTTCAGGATTTTCGACCATCTCCTAACTCAAGGAAACGAAATGTGAAGATAATAAATAATAATCCCTGAAAATGATTTTACCCAAAGATGTCTATGAACCGTAAGTTGAACGAACTCGTTAGAGTATAGATACGTGTTATAACGTAGAAGACGACGTGTTTACGACCTCGCATCCGTCACTCAGATGTCGACCAGATTGTTCAAATATTGTAATTAGGGTTGGTCTGAAATAAGATCTAAGCTATAAGTAGGTTATTAACGATCACTACACTACATATTATAACACAAAGTCCTCCGTCGCATCTGTCTGTCTGTTCGCAATAAACTCAAAAATTCCTGCACCGATTTTAATGCTGTTTTCATCAATTGATAGAGTGGATGTCTAGGAAGGTTTAAATATATTACTTGTCAAGCGGGCAAAGCCGCGGGCATCAGCCAGTCGGCATCATCAGAAAACGTCTAGTCAATTTCGCAGTCTATCTAACCGGAGTCTCGGTATGTTAAGATGGTGACCCATCCTAAGACCAACTTCGGCAAGCTACTAACAAAAACATCGACTTCCGAAATTAAAGTTATTTTTTACTCAGTTGTGTTTTTTTTTTTGGAAGTCGGTTGTATTTTTTTGTAATAAGCTTTTTATTTTTCACTTTTTAGTGGTAACCCATACAAAATACGCAATTTTGATTACTTGGATGACATAAAACCATCATCCAAGTAGACGAATTCCAGGTATTTTGATTTAAAATCCAAAGTTCGTAACCGATTTTGATAAAATTTAAATGGGACCAATCTGCAAGTATATCCTTTCAGATAAAACAAGAATTTTTCAAATCGGTTCATAATTGTCGGAGTTATTCAATGAGGTAACAAACATAAAAAAAATACAACCGAATTGAGAACCTCCTCCTTTTTGGGAAGTCGGTTAGAAATAAAAAAATTGTGTCCCTAAAATGTCCTTTTTGGCATGGATATTTATACTTTTTTTGTACTAGGTATATAACGAATTGCAAAATTATGCAACAAACATAATTCTGGTTTTCACCCTCAGCCTTATCAGCAACCACTGCATCTTTAACTGGTCAAAGACGAAGAGCCTTGGAATCCACTCCGAAAAACTCTAGTCTAGACTAATGAAATTTAGTCAGTAGGTGGCGAATGCGATGTGGGACTGAAAACTAGGTACTGAAGCTCGGCTTGTTGGCGGAATGTTTCTTATTTCTTCTTCTTCTGTTTATCTACTACTGAAGCTCGGCTTGTTGGCGCAATTTTTCTTATTTCTTCTTCTTCTGTTTATCTACTACTGAAGCTCGGCTTGTTGGCGGAATGTTTCTTATTTCTTCTTCTTCTGTTTATCTACTACTGAAGCTCGGCTTGTTGGCGGAATGTTTCTTATTTCTTCTTCTTCTTCTGTTTATCTACTACTGAAGCTCGGCTTGTTGGTGGAATGTTTCTTATTTCTTCTTCTTCTGTTTATATCTACTACTGAAGCTCGGCTTGTTGGCGGAATGTTTCTTATTTCTTCTTCTTCTGTTTATATCTACTACTGAAGCTCGGCTTGTTGGCGGAATGTTTCTTATTTCTTCTTCTTCTGTTTATATCTACTACTGAAGCTCGGCTTGTTGGCGGAATGTTTCTTATTTCTTCTTCTTCTGTTTATATCTACTACTGAAGCTCGGCTTGTTGGCGGAATGTTTCTTATTTCTTCTTCTTCTGTTTATATCTACTACTGAAGCTCGGCTTGTTGGCGGAATGTTTCTTATTTCTTCTTCTTCTGTTTATATCTACTACTGAAGCTCGGCTTGTTGGCGGAATGTTTCTTATTTCTTCTTCTTCTGTTTATATCTGCTACTGAAGCTCGGCTTGTTGGCGGAATGTTTCTTATTTCTTCTTCTTCTGTTTATATCTACTACTGAAGCTCGGCTTGTTGGCGGAATGTTTCTTATTTCTTCTTCTTCTGTTTATATCTACTACTGAAGCTCGGCTTGTTGGCGGAATGTTTCTTATTTCTTCTTCTTCTGTTTATCTAATACTGAAGCTCGGCTTTAAGCAGAAACATTAAAAACTAGATTATCCTTGTTAAACTCAAACCATTTAATTTTCTGATCAAACTGTTTCGGAATCCCACTTAAACCAAAGAATAAGTCAAGTCAACTCAATTTTCAAATGCCGACTTTTATGAAATTATCATATCAGTCCCCAAAGAAAAATAATCCGCAGCACAAACATTTCCTTGAGCAAAAATCTTATACAAACATCCATAACGAATTCCATCCGACTATAATCCCTTTGCCATTCGAAACGACGCCCGTGGGAAGCCATTTCAGCGCAGCCCTATTCAGTCGGAACAATGCTCCACAAAATAAATCCAGAAAGAAAAACATCGGGACACAGCTCACCTATTCGGTTATAAAGTTTTCGGAATTCGTCAACCCTAGTTGTGATTCAGGGCAGGGGTGGCCACAATGCGGCATGTTTGCAATAAAAGAGCAATACGGCGCAGCGGCCGACACCACACCGACGCGATATTTGGCAGCGTCGAACTATAGAGTTGTTGCTGCAATAGAATATTGACGAAACTATTTTGGTGGCAGACAAAATAGTCAACTTTTTATGGTCCTTTAGCAGAGCAGTTATATTTATGACCCGGTTTGGCAAAAATAATGTGACCAAATGTCTAATGCGCTTTAATAGCCTAGATTCCATCATCCACAAATTGCAAAACTATTTAGTCCATCAGTTAGAGTATTGAAAAATAATGGACACGTATTTTTTGTTTTTGTAAATCAATAAATATTGACAAAGATATAACGCATCAAAACTCGAGAGTGGGGGTTTGTGACGTCACGACTCACTAAAAATTATGCGAAGGTGTGACGTATTGAGAATTTTAAAAGCGTCGTAACTTCGTCAATTTTGGTTCCCGTAGCAAAAGAAAAAACACGGGTCAAATAATTGGTTTTTTCCAGAAACCACAATAAAACAAACAAACACAGATCTGAAGCTTTTTATTTTATATTTATCCTGCCTGCAATAATAGTTGATAAACGTTATTAGCGTTACGTAGGAACGTAAGTTTTGAAGTTGATCAATAAACGTGTTGATTATCACCACGTTTACTGTTCCTTTTGCCTATAGTAAGACAGTTTCAACTGTTATCATAAGATACATTTTTTGATACAATTGTTTGTCAGTAAAGATTGGTCATGCAGAAAAATTGGATTGGATACTACATCAGGATCCTGTGTATGTTCCGATGAAAGTCTAGGGAATACAGGTCAATAAAATGAATATGGTTTTCCTGTTTGAAACTTTAGCATCTTAAGGAAGGAACAACTTTTAATTTATTTTTAATAATTTTTTAAGTCAATATTTATATAATTTATTTAAAATAATTGTGGTATTTTCATTATAGGACTTACACAGACTAAGGGAAGGTCACTGACAAATAACAGCTGAGTGACATAGCCAAATATAATACAACAAGTCTAGTCTTAAAGAAACCAAGTGTACGAACGTCAGATAAATTACATTTGCAAAACAGCTATTCTACTAAAGAGCAAAATATTATCGAGCTAGCTTATTCGATTCCCCTCCACCTAAAAGGTTGTTTGGAATTCATTAGCCGCATATTTTTGCGTCAACCCTAGTTATGATTCAAGGAGTGCGGTGTCGCAACCCCGGCGGGAATTCTGCGGCGGTTTTCTCAGGGCTGCAAGAATTTGATAAAATGATTATTAGGCTGGCTTCCTTCAAATCTATATTTATATAGCTATGGTGTCGTTTTTTTAGGAAGTCAAGTTGCGTACCTAATCAAAATTAGAGTTTTGCTGTTTTATTGCAACTGAAACAGTTTTTTATAACAGGGTAGCTGTTCATGCTGCAATCACAAACAATGCTCATCATTTTTATTAACACTAATATTATTTTTATTTATTTTTCATTTTTCTTTCTCGGGTCCCTGGAGACCCGGTCTTTTGGTAGGCGTACGAGGGGCTGAAACCAACTCGCAAAGGCCCCGTTAGACATTTCATGAATAGATGATTTTTTGTTAATTTTGCTATTAATCGTGTTTCTGGTTTATCTATAATGCACCTACCACTATTATTTTCTGCATCACCCAAAGGTTGACTGGTAGAAAATGCCTACGGCATTAAGTTTGCCTCTGTACATGTGTGTGCGTAAAGTATTAAATAAATAATAAATAAATAGGGCTCCGAAACTACTGGACCGCTTTGAAAAATTCTTTCACTATTTCAATTCTACGTTATTCCTTATGTAAATGGTCTTCAATATGTTTCCGAAAAATTTAGACATCCTTAACAAAATTGCAATAATGTAACCCAAAGTAGAAAAAAATTGCCTCCAAAATTCAACCTCTATCGATGATGCTTAAATAAATTAAATTCTACATAATTGAAGTTCTCATTTGACCGTTTGTTTACAAATTATAACGGGTATAAAATGCTCTTAGTAACAAAAAATTTGCGGTTAGAGCGAACTGCCTTACGAATTAATAAATAATTAATTTTACACATTACGCTATAAAGTGGAAGGTATAGAAGATGAAGTTCGTGGAGTACCTACTAAGCCTCGCGAACGAAGTCTGGGGTGAAGTTCTAGTAAATAATATTCCTAATTACATAGGAATCTAGAATCCACTCCAATCCGAATAACATGGGATCCACCTGTGTGTCGGTCCTTGAGAAAATTTATGTCCTGCGGCATTGGACGTCTTCTGCCAACGTTTGGAATCGAGATCAGTCTGACCGTTGAATATTTTGTTTTTAAACGAATTACGTTATTTAATCTTCAGGTATCTTCAAGATAATACAATCGAATTTCTCAACGTCGAGTCTAAACCATACCAGATCTACTTACCAGCGGCATTGAGAACTGAGATTGTTGCAATATTGAAAACTTTGCATTTGAACGGTAGCTCGACCCGTGTTGAGAGTTCGTTCATTTTCTCACTCATATTGCTAAAAATGCCAGCAATGGACCCATTTTCGTTTAATATTTAAAGCTCACGTTTTAAAACTGACCTTTTTGGATAACACGGGGTCTGGCTAATTGACAACACCATTCTGGATTCCTATTTTGAATGTAAACCGTCGTTTTTTCTAATACTCGTACGGCGATGCTCCATAGGTACATGGTGGACATCTCATCCATGCGCAAAAAACGAATTTTTAAATGATATTTATTTGATAGTGATGGGTTTCGTGATGTGCTTTGTGTTTCGTGTGTGTGACCTATTCACACACACAATCAGAAAACTATATTGATGGTGGAAACTAGCCTATTGGTTACTTCTAAGAATGTGTACTCCTTTGACCAGTTCTTCTTCATCTTCTTGCCTTTATTTCATGTCACATGTTGGTGTCGGACCGACACGTTTTCCTCCTCCATTCTGTCTTATCACTCGTCATGACTTGACATGACTCCTCAATCTCATATCACTTCACACAAAATCCACACATCTTACTTAATAATAAAAAAAATAAAATGGCACTAATTGAATGCAGAAGAGCTCGTGGTTAAAGAATAACAGCCGTCGGGTTGAATTTCAAGGTCAAGCAACGCTTGCCAAGGATGGTCTGTGGAGGGGTGACCATTATCACATACTGAGTTTCCTCCGTACGTCGGAAAGCATGTTAAGCCGTTGGTCCCGGCTTTCATTTCTAGATCTTTACCAGTCGTTACGGATTTACAGAAGCTAGTAAATCGGACTCCAGTCTTGCCAATAAGTACCGTTTTACCCAGTTAATGGGTTGTGCAGGTCTGGTAGACCGCTGCTCCAAATAAAATACTGGTATTCAGCTGAATCCAGTTTGACTTAAAGCCAACCCCAATATAGTTGGGAAAAGGCTAGGCAGATGATGATGGCACAAGCACAAATTAAATGCTAGTTTGTCAAACAGTGAGAGAAGTGAAGACATTCTCACAAATGGGATACCTAAGCTTGACACTTTCAAGTGTTTTTTTTTTTATTGAGATTGGCTTGCTGTTGACTCTGGTCTTGGTCAGAGATGACCGAGACAAAGTAGTACGATGGAGCGAGCTTACCCAGAAGGAGCTTGTTTAGTCTAACTTTGAAGAGATTAGTTTACACTCATCTCGTAAACGAGGTACTACCTTCTGTAGGTAATGGGTTCGTTATAATTGAAAAAGTCTTTACAAGTACTTTACACCTTGAGCCGTCACATCCACGTCCTCATACAAATCGTTCCATTTGTTCGTCAAACATCTGTTACAATGTCAACATTCTGCTAAGCGGTGTAAAACTGAGGAAAATTATTCAGAATGTGTACTTATTAGGATGGTTTTCCATCAGATTTTGAACGCGATGTCATCATCTGCGTAGCCTTTTCCCAACTGTACTGCGGTCGGCTTCCAGTCAAACCAGATTCAGCTGATACCAGAATTTTACCTACGTGGAACGGCTGCCTACCAGACCTCCACAACCCATTAACTGGGTAACATGGTACTTCTTGGTAAGACTGGAGTCAGATTTACTGGCTTCTGATAATCCGTAACAACTGCCAAAGATCTACAAATCACAGCCGGGACCAACCGCATAACGTGCTTTCCGAGGCACGGAGGAAACTCGGTATGTTAAGATGTTCACCCATCCACAGCCCAACCTTGGCAAACGTTGCTTAACCTTACAGATCGACCTGTGCGGCTGTTATTATTTAACCATGAGCTCCTCGCGAAGTGCGAAGAAAAAATCTACTAACACTTCATTTTTAGGGTTCCGTACCAAACGGATAGCCGACGGAACCCTATAACTAAGCCTCTGCTGTCCGACCCTCCATGTGTCAGCGGGCTTTATCAAAACACAGCAGTAAACAGAGGGCCAGTTTCACTAATTTTTACATTCGCATCGCATTCGCATCTCAATCGTAATCTTTCAAAAATGTATGTAGATTACGGTTTTTTGACAGTTTGCGATGGACATGCGAAAGCGAACGTTGTTTAAAAATTAGTAGAATTGGCGATCAGATTAAACGCAAAACCTAAAGGGTTAGTAATAATTTGATCAAATAGAAATACGAAATTTTATACTTCATGCCATTTAACAAAAAAGAGAGATTTATTTAATTTAATTTAATTTTTAATGGTTCATTTTCGATCAAATTTTCCCACAGACATTCATGTAAATTTGATAAAACAGTTTGAACAAGCCTGTTCTATATTTATAGAACTTGTATGGCCCGCATAGCTATTTATGATGTCCAATAAACATTCTTGGATCGCATCACCTCGCACACATCTGGTGGAAAACCACCTTTATCGTGTACTCGAGTTGTCAATTGTTTCAGTATGTGCTCGTTTCCTTTAAATAATTGCGTGCTGACAGATTGAAGAGTTGAACGCAAATGTTTGGAGTGAAAATGGTGCTTGTCGCTTTATTTATTTCCATGGTCTCTTAAATTGTCGAGTAGACTTACATCGTATGACTTTGGAAGTATGTATATGTCACCGGAAAATGTCAAAATCCGTAAGATTGTAAAATATCGCGTGAAATTGTAAACTTGCTTTTTCTAAATAAGGCACGGATATATTGTAAACTATTGAATTTGGATGGGATTTATTATTTACAAAAAGATTTTTTCATAATTCGAGTTTAAAGAGAAATCATAATCTACTCAAGATTTATTATAATCTTACGGTATGTCACCGGACAATGGCTGACCCATTGTCCGGTGACATATATAAATACTACCTAGTAAAATTACTTCCAGTAATCTTCATTCTTCATGTAGGTGATAGTAGGCTAAATAATAACAGCTGCAAGGATTGATCTTCAAGGTTAAGCAACGCTTGCCAAGGTTGGTCTGTGGATGGGTGACCATCTTAACATATCGAGTTTCCTCTGTGCCTCGGAAAACACGTGAAGCCATTGGTCCCGGCTGTCATTTGTAGATCTTTGGCAGTCGCAACGAATTGTCAGAAACCAGTAAATTGGACTCCAGTCTTGCCAAGAAGTACCGTCTTACTCATATAATGGGTTGAGGAGGCCTGGTAGGCAGCCGTTCCACGTAAAATACTGGTATTCTGCTGAATTCGGTTTGACTGGAAGCTGACTCCAATGTAGTTGAGAAAAGGCTACGCATATGATGAGGTGAATGCTGAGGTGATTACAAGCAAAGATCCGGGGGGGGGGGGGTAACAGCAGCTCGAAATGCTTCGAGTAACACACTGCGTGCGTTAGGTAGGAATTTAGCCTAGATTTATTTTAAGGCGTGGATTTTCATGCCAGATCTGTTTTTCCTGATACCTACAACCGGGAAGTCTTTAAGTTACTTCTAGTCAAGTGTGCTTCATCTTCGACTATAAATCATCGCTTGCCATCAGGTGAGATAGGGATCAAACGTGTGGCTATCAATACTGTTTCTACCTTTCATGCGCTTATCGATATTCGTATGAACTTACTTGTCTGCCAAATCAGCTCCAAAACGGTTTATCCAACTTTTCTTGTCGGCCTCTTTTCTCACGGCCATCTTTTTTTTACTTTTTAATAGGCATCATGTATATGAATGTTTGTCACAGCCTCCTATTCTGTTCTGTTCTGTAACTCAGCCCTTACTACGGCAATCGATTAGGGTATAGCTGCAGATATTACTCATAGTATAATCAATTTTTCAATATGAGATTTTTGAAAAATATTTGCCCCGTACTGTACGAAAATCGTTGAAAACTGCTTAATCATTCTGCTTATATCTAAAGTTACGTACGTCGGAAACAATATCGCGCCGCCGTTTGGCGTCCTATTAAAAACCGTTCAGGCCGCAAGTATAAGACAAACAGTGGCAGAAGGTCAGTTTCATAGAACGACCAAAAAGGCTAAGCGTATGCTGGGAGAGGAGATTATGTAATACACGAACCTACTAAGAGCTGCTTAAGCTGCGGTACAGGCGACGGCGACGAAGGTCGACGCCCGGAGACAGGCGCACTCGTGGCCTATGTTTACCTCACTTGCCCTTTTTTTTTTAGGGCGGAGCGGAAGGGACTGACAGACTTTCACTGACTAAAACCCATCCAAGTTCCTTCGTTGCCCTCTGTGTTCCGGAGCCGCGGTATCTCTTTCAAATAGTCCCGCAACTCCGGCAGGCGTCGGCCCTTTCGGGCCCCTCTGTGTGCTGACTCTCTGCCTCACCTGCCCTGCAATGCAAAATCTGCTTAGCCAAAGAGTCCCACGCAGACAAACGCGTACGTACGGCGGTCTCAAATAAATGCCGGTCGCGAGCGCCCTGGCACTCGCTTAAGGCACTTATCTCACCGCCAGCGAGGAAGCGATTAGCTATCGACTATTTGCTCGCTGAGGAAAGGGACAAAAGATATAGATCTCGTGTGATTAACAGAGACACGTACATTTATAGTCGACAACTGGCTGTTCACACTGCCGCATGCCGGCGAGCCAGCTTTTACCACTAGTCAATCGCAGCGACAAGAGCTATCAAAGATTGTACTCGCTTAGCGACAAGCGCCTGACGATGTTCGGTTGGTGTTCAGAAATCACTAACCAGCGGTAATTTCCACCAATAGTGCGGGCCAGAGCAAGTATTGCGAGCAATCGACCGTCGCACAAATGCACTCGCTGAAAGCCAAGCGTCAAAACTGATCTCCGGCGGTGAGACAAGTGCCTAAGGCCTACCGCGTATACGACGTGTAGCAGAATAAACCTAATACCTGAAAAGGGGTCACTGTACTCATCGTAATGAACAATTTTCAAAATTTTAAAAATCGTCACAAGCACACAACTTGACCAAACAGATTCGACTATCGAGTCCATTTGCAAGCGTATTAATGCGTCAGACTTAAAAAAAAACTAAAAAAATATACGCCTTATGTAAAGTGTGTGTATGTGTGCTGTTTTGCTCGTTGTATTAAGCCAACCTTCTGTTCCTGACTCGATGGTGGCTCAATGCTCCCGTCTCATTAGCATACGCCCCCTCACCGAATTTAATACCTTGCAGGAGTACCGAAAGAATAGCTGTTCTTCAATCTAAAGAATTTAAATAAAGTTTGTTTTGATACTTTATCAGTAACAGGTTGGTTCTTTTCCGCAGAGAGAGTGAAAATTGTTAACTTTTACTCATGGAAAATAAATCTGTTTCCCTTTTTGGTGACCCAATTTTTTTGGGAATTTATTAATACGTTACTTTTCCCTGAAACACATCAAAAAGTAGGAGCAGCTCGTGGGCAACATAATAATAAAATGCACCTACTACTAAAAGGTCAAGGTATCCCTTAGGAACCAAATACCTTTTACGACTAATTTCGACTCAATGAAACTCCAGCTGGACATTTTTAGGTTTCCGAACATCCGACCGATACTGATGAAATTTTGTACACAAATAGACTTCTGTGACGTGTTACGTGAATAAATAATTTTGAGTATGGAGGTCACTTTTGGGGATCAAACGACAAAATTAAAAAAAAAAGTTTTTCGAACTGCATTGTGTAACATATCAAATAAGAGGGCTTCTGTGAGGGGTTTAAGTATATGTAAAAAAAAATTTTTTTTTTTTAGTTCTTCAAGAATTTTGACCAAAAACTCCCATACCCGCAGCTTTCTCCGAAGCTAATGTCAAAATTTTGAAAAAAAGCAGGTAACAGTTTTTTATTTAAAGATTACAGGAAAACTTTTAAGAAGTCTAGAGTGTTACAAACATGAAATTTGTTCGGAACCCTTTCCATATCAGTCCAACTCGCATTTTGCCAGTTTTTTGCTTTATAGGGTTCAGAAGTGCAGATTTGATGCCACCACTTCATCAGAATCGTGAAAACTGTTTTTAAAGTTGTTTTTATGGAAAAACGGAACCCTTCTAGGATAATTTTTTTAGACACATCGTCGTTTGACAATATGATACACATATCGTCGCCATCAGTGCAGGTCCTTGAAAATATATTTAAAATCAATATTTTAATTTACAACTAAAATATACTTAGGTATATCATCGCGATGAAATTATTCGGACAAAAACGTAAAAAAATATTTCCTGAATTTTTTTCGTAAGTAATTTTAATCTCCTGCGAAAAAACCGTTTTGCATTTACAAGCTCCTGCACTGACGCCGACTAACCTTCTGTGACCATATATCAGCCTGTCTATTCAGTCAACATCGTAGCATGGTCACTTAGGTGGAGTGAACGACAAGTGAGCTGTCATGCCATCTTGTTTGCATGGTTTGACAGCTCACTTGTCGTTCACTTCACCTAAGTGTTCACTTCGACATGTTTACGGAATCGTACTGCAGATAAAGAACACCCTTTATGATCAGTCATGTCTGTAAAATCCTGTAACTTATTTTACACCTAATGAAAAAACTTCAAGGGTACATGTTAACCTATAACATGTACCCTATAAGTTTGTTCTCCCTGAAGTGTTATGAATCCATACTTAACACTTACCTGCGGCAAATTTAATACACCACGTAAACAAAGTACGCAACTTTGTAAACAAATCAAATCATAAATTAATATGCAAAATCAGAATACCGCACATTCAAATGAGCATTAGGAAGCGCCGGTAACTTTCCGATGTAATAAAATATTCTTGAGGGGAATCGGAGAAAGCTTTCAAGCTATCGATACTGTGCTGATTGGTACTTACAGGCAATTAAGGTGCGTTGATAGCAGATTTCTGCTAAATGTGTAGATAGGTATTTTTAATTACAGAAAAAGAGAAATACATGCAAAGCTTAATACTATTATTATCCTTAATCCAGTCTTTTATTTGAGGATTTCATATTTTTTGAAGATCTGTTTACCAGTCGGCAAAGGCCTCCTCCAACCTTTTCTACTCACGTCTTTCTTGAGCCACCCTGTTCCATGTGACGCCTGCCACTTGCCTGATGTCATCATCCCACTTTTTTTGTGGTCTCCCTCTTTTCCTTTTTCCTTCTCTTGGATACCATTGCGTCACATTTTTGCTCCATTTATCTCTTCCTCTTACCATGTGCCCCGCCCAATTGAATTTGAATTTGAATTTGAATTACACAGTTTCTCAGTCGGTCCGATTTTTTCACATTCGTCATGCGTCTTTCCATTGCGTGCTGGCATGTTGCAAGTTTGTTAGTCAGGTTTTGTGACAAGGTCCATGTTTGACTGCCGTACATGAGAACTGGTAATATGCAGGTGTTAAAAAGTTTGCTTTTTGTATTAATATGCAGATTTTTATCCCTCATAATTTATTTTAAAGCCACTGGGCTTTTCCAGCCATTGGTTATTCTTCTTTATGCTTCTTTGCGCATGGGGTTATCATTCGTTATTAGATTTCTGCTAAATGTGTATGTAGGTATATCGCTTATTTAAAGAAGGAGATATCTATATTTGCATAACTATCACGAAATTGATTTGTGAATCATCTACCTAGCCTTTTTCTAACTATATTGGGGTCGGCTTCCAGTCAAACCGGTTTTAGCTAAGTACCAGTATTTTACGCGGAGCGGCTGCCTACCAGACCTCCACAACCCATTAACTGGATAAACACGGTACTTCATGGAAAGACTGGAGTCAGATTAACTGACTTCTGACTATCCGTAACGACTGGCAATGATCTACATAGGCAGCCGGGACCAACGGTTTAACGTGCTTTTCGAGGCTCGGAGGAAAGTCGGTATGTTAAGATGATCACCCATCCACAGACCAACCTTGGCAAGCGTTGCCTAACCTTAAAGATCGACCCGTGCGGCTTTTTATTATATAGCCACGAGCTTCTCGAATTGATTTGTGAATCGGGTGGAATAAATATTTTCGTGCCAAAAGAACCCAGAAGATGTTCAGTAGAATCATATTTTTTATACAAAAATCTGTCGTATTTAATTTTCAAGGTTGATTGGAGAAATGTAACAGTCTCGGGAAGCTTAATGTGCTGACTGGCTGGAATTAGTAGAACCTAAAATGGCCTTTTTCGCTGGTCTTATAAACAAATGCACGGATTTGAATGAAACTTGGCACACGAGTTAACCATGCCCTATTCCAGGACTTAAAATACTTTTATCCCGGTAGTATGTTCTTTCGAATTATTTCAGACTTTCACACGGGCGAAGCCATGACAGAATCTTTTTCAATACCAGCTACTAAGTAAGCGCCAATACAACAAAATCCTAATGACACGTTAGTAAAAATAGTAAACCAATCCAACATTACATTACATCTACTCGAATCAATCAACATTGATTGAGACTTGCATTAAATTAATGAAACATACGTGGCGTGTCCGTAACGTGTCCCGTCTATGACGAACACGGGCCGTCGTCGAGCGAATGTCGATATTCAACGGCTATTGACTGGTGACGAGCTGTGAATGGATAGGCGCAACTTTTTATCATTCGTTTAGTGAGGTGAGGGACAGTTTTCTGGTTTGAACCCAAAGCACTCGTAGCTCAATTCTATATTTACATCATACATCGCTATCGGCAAAGATAGACTCGATGCTGTATGTACTCAGAGATAGACAAGAGGCCACTAAGTAAGAAACCTGGTACCTATTTATTAAATCTTCTTGCAAAACGAAGGTACAAACAAAGACTGGCGCAAAATTTTAGGCATGGTGTATCGGTCAACCAATGGTGTAGAAGAAATAAAAAACTTTTTAACAAAATACAACCGACTTCCAAAAAACAAAACACTACAAAGCATTTTGCCTGACAATGAATTACAAGCTACTGTGAGTCAGATTTTGTCGACACGGTTGGCGTAGTGGTTGAGCGATTGGCTACAGACTGCGCTGTGAGTCGCGGGTTCGATTCCCGCACGGAACAAATATTTGTATGGGATAGTTGGATCAGGTCTGACTGTTTGTAGACGTGAGTTTGTATGTTTCTGAACGCACAACAGAGTAATTCCTAGTGTGGGGCAACGTTTTGTAAAACGAAAAAAAGTTAGCAGGAAAAGCAAGAGACTGAATTTCCCAAGTAGAAATACGTGTAGCGCCATTTAGACGAAGCCTACATATTCACTGCTTTTTACTACACTGTCTAATTGCTCCTGGCTGGATTGATTAATCGATTGTTTTGTTTAAAACTAGGACAGCAAAGAGTCCTTTGAATTGGGTAACGTAAAAGCCCGTCCGTCCATAACATTCACTATCAATTAGGCATACCTAATATCTAAAAATAGATACAATTTCGCAAAGTAATTTAAACATCGCCGCTTTGTTTTATTGTTAACACAAATAGGAATCAATCTATTTGGCCGTTAATGAATGCTACGGGTCTTTAAAGGCCACTTTAACAGAACCATATTAGTCAAATATTAACCACACAACAATCTGTCAAATTTCATTTTCATCTTTATCGCTAACGCATTAGGTTCAAGTTAGATTGGGAAAATTTGATAGTGACGAGTAGCGTAATATGCTTTCTGATTCTGCTAAAGTGTCCTTTTTAGACCCTCTGATGACGGACGCGGAAGCCCCTTGACGCAAGTCACAAGACCAGTCAATGTGACACGTACACGTGATCTTGTTGGCCGCTGGTCTTTGTCCGTCAACAGTCTTTCGGCTAAGGGTTAATTTTAAGGGATAATGTATCTTAGGAATACATTTGAGAGTTTGATAGCTTTTGTTTTACGAATATTATGTCAAACCATATTTGTCAAACACTATATGGGTTCTGATGTTTTTTTTACAGTGGTTGCACATTTATACCTACGCTAGTGCTTAATTTTATGTTAAACTTAGTAGTAATCATACATAGTTAATTAATTTTCCAATTGTATTACATGACCTACTCTATAGTTAACTGTAGATGTGTGCAAATAGCTTGTTGTGAATTAGCTTCCTAATACTCCCGTATTAGCTGTTAGTCACCCAAACATAATAAAATAAAAATAATATTATTATTTATTCCTCTGTTAATAATTGTATCAAACGATTGGCCCTAAAATCGTCCTAAATTGGCGCTTGACTCGGTGAAACACAGAGCCAAGAGTCTCATTGGCGACGGAAAACTGGTGGATGCCAAATGTCAAGCTACACAGCTTGGCTCATCGCCGCAAGGTTGCCTGCTTATCGGTTTTCTACAGATTGTACTTCGGAGAGTGTGCTCAAGAAGTAGACTAGAGCAACCCAAGAAAAAAAAGAAGTCATGATGACATAATACCTAACTTTATTCTTTCAAGGCAATATATGCCTATATCTTTCATTACGTGCAAAGACAGAATAATAGCAGTACACTAATTAAATTACAAAAGCACTTCCTCCTTCCGCTGTCTCCGTGGCCTCTCCAAACTCGTGTTGTTTGCAGTGCTAACTCAATATAAGTTAGCTATTCACCGCACCTGCATACGTTGAGTGGCTGGTAACTGTGTTGTACTGGTAGATATAAGTAAGGTAGATAGTGGCGTGTACCACCACAGCGTATCATTTTGTGGCGCTGTCTGTTTGTCTTGCATATTATATAAGGAGGAGTGTTATATTTTGAAATATTATTTTAGATATTTTTATATTACAAACTCGTGTTTGTTTGCAGTGCTAACTCAATATAAGTTAGCTATGCACCGCACCTGCATACGTTGAGTGACTGTGACTGGTAACTGTGTTGTACTGGTAGATATAAGAATAGAATAGAATAGAATAGAATAGAATAGAATAGAATAGAATAGAATAGAATAGAATAGAATAGAATAGAATAGAATAGAATAGAATTTATTTAAATATCTTAGATACAGTACACCAGTAGTAAACATTAAAACGTAATTACAACTAAAGTACTTACATAGTTTCTAAGTTTTCAATGTACACTCACTAAGTTTATAATTTGCACTTGAACAAATAGATACACAGTACGATCAAAACTCAGATTATAATAAATTAATAAGCATAACAAAATGCTATCGCAAGCTTACTAGTAGCATAAACGAATGATCAATGTCCATTGAAGGTATACATAAAATAAAGTTCATTACCTTCCGTGCTAGTTAAAACTGTGTTACGGCAAGGTAAGATTCTCGTTTGATGATTAATTTTCAATCGTATTCAGGACACAAAACATCATTTTGCTAAGATGTTTTTTTTATAATGTGAAATAGGTAGATAGTGGCGTGTACCACCACAGCGTACCATTTTGTGGCGCTGTCTGTTTGTCTTGCATATTATATAAGGAGGAGTGTTATATTTTGAAATATTATTTTAGATATTTTTATATTACAAACTCGTGTTTGTTTGCAGTGTTAACTCGATATAAGTTAGCTATGCACCGCACCTACGCACATACGTTGAGTGACTGGTAACTGTGTTGTACTGGTAGATATAAGTAGGTAGATAGTGGCGTGTACCACCACAGCGTACCATTTTGTGGTGCTGTCTGTTTGTCTTGCATATTATATAAGGAGGAGTGTTATATTTTGAAATATTATTTTAGATATTTTTATATTACAAACTAGTGTTTGTTTGCAGTGTTAACTCGATATAAATTAGCTATGAACTGAACCTGTGAGTGACTGGTAACTGTGTTGTACTGGTAGATGTTAGTAGGTGATAGTGTCGTGTACCACCACAGTGTACTACTTTGTGGCGCTGTCTGTTTGTCTTGCATATATTTAAAGAGGAGTGTTATATTTTGAAATATTATGTTACATATTTTTCTATTACAAACTCTTGTTGTTTGCAGTGCTAACTCAATATAAGTTAGCTATGCACCGCACCTGCATTTTTTGAGTAACTGGTAACTGTGTTGTACTGGTATATATTAGTAGGTAGATAGTGATGTGTACCACCACAGCGTACCACTTTGTGACGGCGTCTGTTGGTTCTGCATATGTGATGGAGCCATATTAAAAAAAATATATATAGTGTTCGTTTGCAGTACTAACTCGATAAAAGTTTGCTATGCACCACACCTTGGTATGTACCTTGAGTGACTGGTAATTGTAATATACTGGCAATGGTAGGTAGATCGTGGCATGTACCACTTTATAGCGGAATCTAAGAGCGGATTTCAGCAATGTAATTGAATGCGATCTGTACATCTAAACAGCGTTTAAGAGCTTGTCAGTGTCAATATTCCACAGAAAATAGTGCTCGTGAACGTTCATTATGCAGATCGCGTTCAGTTCAGTCAGTTCAGTTTTTTTTTTCATTGGTAAAATTTGCCCTAAATGGTCTGCATATTTTCAAAGAGTGATAATTGTTTCAGTCGACAATCGTCATCATCATCATCATCATTATATCAGCCATAGTACGCCCACAGTTGGGCACAGGCCTTCCCAAGTGTCACCACAACCACCAGTCCCTTGCGTCTCGCATCCATCAGCTACCCGCTACCGTCACCAGGTCATTGGTTCGTTGCTTGTGGGAGGTCTTCCAACGTTTCGTCTTCCGGCACGTGGTCGCCACGCAGGAACTTTTCGGCCCCATCGAACATCCGATCTGCGAGCAATGTGCCCTTTTGTTTTTAAGGGATGTGAAATCATCAAATGACTTCTCCCGCTCTGAGCGGAGCGGAAGGGAGTGTGAGACTTTTATTGACTATAACCCATCCATGTTCCTTCATTGCCCTTTGTGTTCTGAAGCCGCGGTATCTCTTTTGAATAACGCAACTCTGACAATAGTCCCGCAACTCCGGCGAGCAATGTGCCCTGCCCACTGCCAGTTCAGTTTGGCGATCTATCGGGCTATGTCGGTAACCTTGGTTCTCTTGCGGATATAATCATTTCTCATCACATGATTGTTTTCGCTGATAGGAATTAAAAAAACATAAATACTAATAATAATTATGACATCTCACTTAATGCAATAAAATAATAAAAATTTAAGTTGCAGGCAAAAGCCTGCGAATTCATATGCGCTGATTTTTTCCCGTTCCCTGAGGGATTTCGGGAAATTCTCTCTTAGTACTCTCCTACACTCCCTAGGGAATCTAAATTTCAGCTTTCGATGACCAGTAGTTTCGGCTGTGCGTTGTCTGTTAATCACTTATCGGTAACGGAAGTATTGTATATAATATCAGGATGATTGTACACGTCTTATCGCACGCAGGAAAAGCGTTTATAAAAACAAGTGTACAATGGGCGGTCTTATCGCTTCCAGACAACCTTTGGATGGACTGTACGAAAGTTAGATAGGTACCTATACATTAACAGTCTATTTTCAGCACAAAACCACATGTTAGCAGCGCTTTCAAGTTTCAACTTTGAATCTAATTTAGAGACTACCTGTTGCCCGTGGCTAAAATCTGGGATACTCGAGGGAGTTTAAAACAAACGCTTACAGGTGAGGTTGCAGACTTAAATAAATTGTGGCGTAATTCCAGCGGTTGTTAACTTGGAAACCGTATGTTAGTGTAAATAAATAAATAAATAACTAGGTTTCCGTGTACTTAGTTAATTTTCTGTATGACCACAAAGAGAAGGAACACTAATAATTCTAGGAAAATTAAAAGTTTCCTTTAAATCTAGCTTCGGTTTCTTTATGAATCTAGATGTTAATAAACCTGCGCCTACTAGAAAAAGACATTGCCGTCATGGATTCGTTTTACGTCATAGTAGTTATGCAGAAATTCATAATCAATTAACGTAGTAGGTAAATCCCATTGTAGAACACAGTCGAGAAAGCGAGCTGTCAAATTTTCGAGTTCTTGTCTACCCGGCAGTAACCCGAAAAGCTGCCAACTAGTGTCATCTGTGGGTACCTTGTTATCAGCAATTAGTTTGTGGATGTCTGATAAGCAACCGCTCTATGACATCTAAAAATATCGGTATTTAGGTGCATCAGGTTAGGCGCGGGACAAATACAACAGGCGTCGGGCGGAGGCGAGGCGCGGGCGCGACGCCACTTCTTTGATATTTCATACAAAATGTATAGAAGAGGTGGGGCGCAAGACATACTGAGACGTCGGGGAGCGGGTGAGGCGCGGGCGAAGCGCGGGCGTGGAGCGGGCGCCGCTTCCTCGCCCCCGCCGCACCACAAGAAGATGTCATGTTGCATGCATCCACTGTGTTCGCCCGCGCCACGTCTTTCCGACACCGTTAGCGCGCCTGCTGTTCTGCGCTGCACCGGCGCCGCGCTCGCACCACGCCCGCGCCTCGCCCGCGCCTCGCCTCTTTTATTTGTCCTGCGCCTTATTCTGCAAGCCGGCCCAGGCGCAGTTGAGAATAGCGTCACTATATTTTGGGCACATATGCAAATAACCAGGCAGATAGATTTTATATAAAACTAGCTTTTGCCCGTGACCTCGTACACGCACATCCTTTTTTTCCCCGTTACCGTAAGAATATCAGGAAAACCTACGGAGTGTAGGGAAAATATATGCCAAAAATCAGCTTTCTACGACCAGTAGTTCCGGCTGAGCATTGTCTGTCAGTCACCTCAATCAGTCAGTTTTTTTTTTGACGTTGGCCTCTCACAGTTACGAACTCTAGAAAGTTGTAGCTACTTAACTGGACTTGCCTGTGGTGGCCTAGGTGAATTTGAGGCCCCCAGCCAAGGCTATATACCTACTATATACTAAAACTCCGCTCACTGAGGGCACCCCCTGTGGGGTACAGAACTCGGCTCAGCGGCGTCGTTTAGGGGAGGGCAGCAAGGAACTGGCTGGGTTATGATTCCATTATTTGGGGAGTTTAAATCTAAAGGCTCAGCTTCGCGGGCTGGCTCATTTGGCAAAAAACGGGGGGGGAGAATTACAGGGTCGTCGCGATGGACCTCGGCGGCGAGGTCGGAAAACGGAACGCGGTCTGTTTTTGTGTTTTCTAAGCGTGCTGGTTTCCCTACAGCTTTTGGAGGAGGGTGATAGGATCGTCGGGCTCGACGAGGGTGTGCCGTGGTCGGCGAATCCTACTTATCTGAGAGGGGGTGTATCGGGTAGCCGATGCGATTAAGAAGTTATAGTGCTTGTCAGCAGATTCGATGAAACAATCAGTCAGAAACTGAAGAATTTTTTAAATTAGGCGGATAAACGAGACACTCTAAAACGAAAATTACAAACACAAAATTACATCCTTACCTAAACATATTCCAAAATCAGTACGGTATGCTAAAACCACTAATTGAAAGCTGTACCTACATACCTATATACCAGCACAATCAGATCCGTAAACGAGAAATCCCACAAGTACATTCATTGAAATTCTATTAGCAATATACACGTACATTTGTCGTACTGCGTATTTGATAGTGGGGGTGTAAACGAATATATTTCAGACTACGCGGAGTTCGTAGTCAATCTCTAATGAATGAGTGAGCAACGTTATCTGATTAAAGTATGCGAAGGAGGTTCATATTGGCTGTGGGCCTCATCAGAAGGTTTAAAAGTAATTTAACCAAAGGGCAATGGAAAATACTTTGCTAGGAGTATCCTTAGGTGATCCTATTAGAAATGAAAATATCTACATGACTTAACATAACCCGAAATAAAAACCTCGCGAACCGAAGGTACAAACATGCAGGTATAATTATATTGTAAGCAAAAGTTGCGGTTTACGATTTATGACGTATTAAAAAAAAACTACGTACTAGATCTCGTTCAAACCAATTTTCGGTGGAAGTTTACATGGTAATGTACATAATATTTTTTTTTTGTTTTATCATTCTCTTAATTTAGAAGTTACAGGAGGGGGGACAAATTTTATCACTTTGGCAGTGTCTCTCGTGCAAACTATTCAGTTTAGAAAAAAAAAAGATATTAGAAACCTCATATCATTTTTGAAGACCTATCCATAGTTACCCCACACGTACGGGTTTGATGAAAAAAAAAATTGAGTTTCAGTTCTAACTATGGGGAAACCTCAATTTTTTTCCTTTTTTGGGTGAAAATCTTAATGGGGTTCACAGAATACATCTACTTACCAAATTTCAACAGCATAGTTCTTATAGTTTCGGAAAAAGTGCTGTGACATACGGACGGACAGACAGACATGATGAATCTATAAGGGTTCTGTTTTTTGCTATTTGGGTTCCGTTCGAATAGGGTCGAAAGGTTCTAAACTGGCGACCGCGTACCGGAAGACACAGCGTTTTAGGTCCTCCCATAAATTTGACCAATGACCTGGGGAAAGTCCGAGGGAATACAGCACGGAAATGCAGGGAGCATGAAAATTTCGATGCGGCTCTTTCGGCTGAAGTGGGATTAACTTAATTAACCTATCGCAGTCCACTGCCGGAAACAAGCATGTTACTTTTGCAGTAGCCCGACGCGCAATGATCTGGCGACTGGCGCTACGCTCGCCGGTAAATATGTACGTGGTTCCCCTCGCGGTCTCCTTTGGGTGGTGGAAGCGCCAGGGTAGCCCGCGAAATTCAAATATTTTTATGTTTTTTGCAATTTGTCGTGTTACGTTGTTTTTCTTGAACCTAACATTTACCTTAGGTTTCCAAGTAAAATGATCATTGTAGTTTGTGCAACTGACTTTGACTTGCGATTTATGAAAGGAGTTATTTGCTTCATTTTTACGGCGTCACTAGACCCTAATGATAACACTTTCTGTCGATAAATCACTTTTCTAAACCCTAAATAAACAGATTTTCACAATAATATAAATACGTCATATCATAATGTTGTGACAGTCGACATTGCAAATGTCATTCTGTTGAAACGTCAGTCTCTGTCAGTTGGAGGCGACCTCTAGCGGTTGCCGATTCAAAGTTGTAGTTTAATCGATATTATTAGTTGATTTTGTCAGATTGCTTGGAAACTAATACTAATATCGTATAGAACAATCCTTAATAGTTTTCGGCTTTTGGTGAAAAGACACTGGTCTTTTAACCATAGACGGAAATGTAATTATTTTTTCATTATAGACATTGTTCTAGAAATTTCGAAAACCACATTGTCTATGGTTTGTCACTGGTTTGGTGTGGCCAGGTTGTACATTCTCGATTAGCCGATTTTATCAAAGAATTACCCCACTCAAGACAAACGATAGTGTTGGAAGTGGGAAATGATGAGTTTGTTAGCTTGGATCCTGATTATTATTATTGTTCCAGGGTGTAAACGTCAAGTTAGACGGTTGTTAGGGATTTTTCCAGGAATTTAATATCTTGTTGTAGTGATTCAGTCACCCGAGTTCCCACATGTTTTACCTTGAAAGGGGGAAGTCTGTTTTGTTCTGGTTGACATCCCTGATAAAACATTGATCCATCATTGATCGAGCATTTTCGATTTGTCACGCTTGACTGAGCAACAAATTTTATTCTCTTGTTTTAAAAGGTAAGATTTTGGATTGTGTTAGTCTCTGAAAGTGATCTTCGAGACCTTCCAAGGTCGTTTAAAAGGATATTGTTGTGATCCCTGGATATTTATTACAGGACTCCATGTTTTGAAAGGATTCGCTAAGGAAATTAGGCGGACCCGTCTACAGCCGGTCGAAGCTTGCAGCCAAGTGTCTTCAGCCACAATCAACCGTAAGTTTTGCACCCCCATGGGTTTCTTATTGTCCAACCATGCAGGGTTAGCGTTGAAAGTCGTAGCTAATTGTGTTGCGTTTGCGGAAGGCCACGTGGTCCGGCTATTGTTTTAGCCTTTAGATTTCCTAGCTCGGACCCCTTAATTCCTTCTCAGGGAAAGTACCGTAGCTTTCATATAAATAATAGGCTCCCCGTGTTGTCAATTCCAGGTGAGGCAACTCGAGAGATTCGTCTCGCCGCCAGGATCTAGAGGCGCCTCTGGAGCCTGGACGTGAGACCCGTTCCTCGAGTCCACACAACGCCTCCTGTGGAGACGACCGTGCAGTGGCAGAGTCCGCCTAGCGATATAGCGCAGGCGGGACGGTTTTTTTTTATATTTAACTTTTACCCTCAATTTTCAACCGGTTCATTCTAGAACCAGTTTACTACCTACCCGGTTTTCAAAATTAGAAGCCGGTCTTTATCTACCTTCAATTAATGGACCCCGGGTTCGACACCTACGCTTAAATGGAAGGATATTGAACATCTTAGTCGGCTCAGGGATCCGGGACTCTTCAAGTCCCTGGCGCCCATTTAGTTTAATTAATTTAAGATTATAATTCTCATTCACTAAACTGGAGGGTTGTCCTTGAAATTTATTAAGAACAATTAATAGTTAATTTAAATTTAAATAATAGGTACAGTACTGGGTTATCTTCAACCCCCCACTACCCAAGTTCCACCGACTGAACTTTATGCTGGCTGGCATTACCCTAACCTCTACCTAAGCCTAACCATTTTTATATTTTTAGTGGGTAGTTGCCTGCAAATAAAATTATATTGTTTAAGACAATTCGTTGTTTCTTTGCATTACAACCTCAACCCACCTTGCATCTGGGCTTTTGTTCCTACTCCCTAGAGGGACAAAATCTCTTATGTAACAGTGGCGACCAACGTGTGTATTGGTTGAAGATAGAGGTTACGTCTATTGCTGTACCTTACAACCCCAAGTACTGTTTCTACGACCTTCCAGTTTTAGATATTTTTAAGGAAAAAACCGTCACGCCGAATCCTTTGTAAACATGTTCTAGTCTATGTTTGTACCGTTTTATACACTTTACTTATACAATTTACCTATACTTATAAAATTTACTTGTATAATTTACTTTAGTTATACAATTTACTTTACTTGTACAATTTACTTTACTTGTACAATTTACTTTACTAGTACAATTAACTACAAATTAATCAAAGATTATGGTTGTGTAACTGCCTAGCATAATATCTGCAAATTATTTGAAATTGTACATTGTGACAGCCAGTATTAAGTTTGGTTACTTTCAATTTATTTTTAATTTATCAAAATGGAACTTACTATTAAGTTTGATTTGCTTCGCAAGGACGAGCTTACATTTGAGGTTTTGGTTCGAGACGCGAAACCAACTTCAACCGTAGAGGAACTACGTGTTCATATTAGGGAACTTATTTAATTAGGTATGTTCCGTGTACTTCCGGAAAAAACCTTGGCACATGGCATATCAAGGATTTTAAATCACCATGTGGCGAGGATTAACTTTTCCATTTTTTTTATATAATTTAAACATAAATTTAAAAACTATGTTTGTTAAATTTAGTTAACATGGTTTTTGCAGTTCGTAGTGTTTCACAGGATCCAACTGTGAACACATTTGTAAACTGCATTTTGAGCACCAATAGACGACTGATTAAAGTTGTTGTTGGTCACTTATTATTATAGGTTTAACTCTCTTGAAGAATGTATGAATCTCCGGATTGCTGGTAAGGCAGCATAATGATAGTCCTGAGTTAGGAGGCCTTAATGGCGGGCGTGTAGGCTGCATTGTTGGAAAACGTTTTTAGATGGTATTTTATTTACAGGGGGCGAATTACCGTCACATTCCATTTCAGGAAGACGGTTAGCCAATTCTAATTAGTTTGTAGTAGTTACTTATTTACTTTAGGGTATTGATTGTGTACCGGCTCGGCGTTGTTCGCGGCGGTCATCACTATTAGTTAGAGGATGTGTAGGTTGACTTTGGTGTACGATTGGGTAGGGTGGTCTCTCCTATATAATTATAGTAGGTCAGACTAAGATATTACTTCTTCAGCAGATTCTTACACATTTCTACTCTTTTTTGGAGCTTGTCTTTTACCATGTTTGTAAATGGATTAGACTCGCTACAGGAGTAACACTACACCTTTTTTTTGGAGCTTGTCTTTTACCATGTTTGTAAATGGATTAGACTCGCTCCAGGGGTGGCGTTATTTAATGTATTCCACAGATATAACATTTTTGTTGTTAGTATATGCCTTAACTGCCTAATCGTGCACCAGTTTCGACGTTTTTTTTTTTTCTTTCTCAGTTCCTGTTTTTAGGGATGAGCATTATGGATTGTTGTAGGCGTGCTTAGTTCTTTTGAATTGGCTTTGACGCTGGAGGGCCAGCTTCGAGATTTGCCCTATCGGGTCAAATCTCTGGTGGTTGGGGAGGTACTGTTACGTTGTTTTTCTTGAACCTAACATTTACCTTAGGTTTCCAAGTAAAATGATCATTGTAGTTTGTGCAACTGACTTTGACTTGCGATTTATGAAAGGAGTTATTTGCTTCATTTTTACGGCGTCACTAGACCCTAATGATAACACTTTCTGTCGATAAATCACTTTTCTAAACCCTAAATAAACAGATTTTCACAATAATATAAATACGTCATATCATAATGTTGTGACAGTCGACATTGCAAATGTCATTCTGTTGAAACGTCAGTCTCTGTCAGTTGGAGGCGACCTCTAGCGGTTGCCGATTCAAAGTTGTAGTTTAATCGATATTATTAGTTGATTTTGTCAGATTGCTTGGAAACTAATACTAATATCGTATAGAACAATCCTTAATAGTTTTCGGCTTTTGGTGAAAAGACACTGGTCTTTTAACCATAGACGGAAATGTAATTATTTTTTCATTATAGACATTGTTCTAGAAATTTCGAAAACCACATTGTCTATGGTTTGTCACTGGTTTGGTGTGGCCAGGTTGTACATTCTCGATTAGCCGATTTTATCAAAGAATTACCCCACTCAAGACAAACGATAGTGTTGGAAGTGGGAAATGATGAGTTTGTTAGCTTGGATCCTGATTATTATTATTGTTCCAGGGTGTAAACGTCAAGTTAGACGGTTGTTAGGGATTTTTCCAGGAATTTAATATCTTGTTGTAGTGATTCAGTCACCCGAGTTCCCACATGTTTTACCTTGAAAGGGGGAAGTCTGTTTTGTTCTGGTTGACATCCCTGATAAAACATTGATCCATCATTGATCGAGCATTTTCGATTTGTCACGCTTGACTGAGCAACAAATTTTATTCTCTTGTTTTAAAAGGTAAGATTTTGGATTGTGTTAGTCTCTGAAAGTGATCTTCGAGACCTTCCAAGGTCGTTTAAAAGGATATTGTTGTGATCCCTGGATATTTATTACAGGACTCCATGTTTTGAAAGGATTCGCTAAGGAAATTAGGCGGACCCGTCTACAGCCGGTCGAAGCTTGCAGCCAAGTGTCTTCAGCCACAATCAACCGTAAGTTTTGCACCCCCATGGGTTTCTTATTGTCCAACCATGCAGGGTTAGCGTTGAAAGTCGTAGCTAATTGTGTTGCGTTTGCGGAAGGCCACGTGGTCCGGCTATTGTTTTAGCCTTTAGATTTCCTAGCTCGGACCCCTTAATTCCTTCTCAGGGAAAGTACCGTAGCTTTCATATAAATAATAGGCTCCCCGTGTTGTCAATTCCAGGTGAGGCAACTCGAGAGATTCGTCTCGCCGCCAGGATCTAGAGGCGCCTCTGGAGCCTGGACGTGAGACCCGTTCCTCGAGTTCACACAACGCCTCCTGTGGAGACGACCGTGCAGTGGCAGAGTCCGCCTAGCGATATAGCGCAGGCGGGACGGTTTTTTTTTATATTTAACTTTTACCCTCAATTTTCAACCGGTTCATTCTAGAACCAGTTTACTACCTACCCGGTTTTCAAAATTAGAAGCCGGTCTTTATCTACCTTCAATTAATGGACCCCGGGTTCGACACCTACGCTTAAATGGAAGGATATTGAACATCTTAGTCGGCTCAGGGATCCGGGACTCTTCAAGTCCCTGGCGCCCATTTAGTTTAATTCATTTAAGATTATAATTCTCATTCACTAAACTGGAGGGTTGTCCTTGAAATTTATTAAGAACAATTAATAGTTAATTTAAATTTAAATAATAGGTACAGTACTGGGTTATCTTCAACCCCCCACTACCCAAGTTCCACCGACTGAACTTTATGCTGGCTGGCATTACCCTAACCTCTACCTAAGCCTAACCATTTTTATATTTTTAGTGGGTAGTTGCCTGCAAATAAAATTATATTGTTTAAGACAATTCGTTGTTTCTTTGCATTACAACCTCAACCCACCTTGCATCTGGGCTTTTGTTCCTACTCCCTAGAGGGACAAAATCCCATATGTAACAGTCGGTCAGTGTGAAGCTGTATGTTGAACTAAATACGATTCGCGGCCGTAACGCATATTTATCTAAAGAATTATACCCTTTTTAATTATCAATATAACCCTCTAAGTTCATACAACTCGATTGAATGACGTTATATTGATGATTCAAATGGTTATAATCCTTTAGATAAATGCTCTTTACGATCGCGATCTATATATTGTTCAACATACAACTTCACACTGACCGACAAATTGCAAAAAACATAAAAATATTTGAATTTCGCGGGCTACCCTGGAGCTTCCACCTTAAAGCAGAGGCGCTGATATCATCTTTCTATAGATTAGAAAGGCTCCCTGCCACTTCAACTTGTTACTTTGCTTGATAGCTCCCTTAGGGCCTCTTTCACCATCTCCAAGTAAAGCGTTGATTAGTTACTTCCCAATTAAAGTTAATCGGCAAGTAAAACTTACGAGTATCTTCTGTCAATTTCACAAGCGAAAATAAAGCTTCGAGTAACAACTTACCGGTTAAGTGAATGACTTAACAAATCATACGTTGCATTCGTTCAATATTACGTCAACGTTACGCGTCAAATGTCATTGTTAGGTTAGCTGTCATTTGTCATTTCATTTTGTGTATTGTTTGTTGTGTTTTTGGTTAGGAAATTATTGCGTGTGGATTTTTTTTTATAAATTATCATGGATAAAGTTAAAAGAGATAGAAGTGCAAACTTTTCACTTGTACAGAAATACCAAACTGTGTTAGTGTCGGCGATAAGACCCCGTCCGCGTCCATAGGCGCAAGTAATGGTGGACGCGACCGTATCAAACAAGGAAATTGTAAGGAAAACTAATTAGAATTATAATTGAATCAGATTAGATTAGGTTTAGCATTCTCTAATTAGTGTTATAAGGATATTTTCGCATCATAGGTTTCGTTAGATTCTAGTTTAAATGCAAATTTAGATGTAAGGTTTTTGTATTGTGAATAATTATGTAGATTGAAAATGTGATTTTTTGTTTTAAGTGATAGGGTTTTGAAATTAGTCTTAAAATAAAAGTCTTGACCCAAAACCACTTTTACAAAAAGAATTGAGTTGATTGGACTTATGGTTTTCGAGATATTTCCAAAAATGTATAGTGAAAATTTGTTAACCGTCAAGTAAACACGCTAATGGGCAGACGATGTGGCAAGTAAGTTACTGGTCAGTTTAATCATTGATTAGTGCTACTCGAACGTCGTGAAATTGACACGTGCAGTTACGTATGACTTTAACTGGCGATTAGTCTACTCGATACTTTACTCAAGGGTGGTGAAAGAGGCCCTAAGTCTTAAATGGAAAACGTAGTGTTTTGCATAAGTTTTCTCTATTTAAATGATAATTTAGAATCGTGGAAATATTGTAATACGACTAGGGCTTGCAAATATTCGACAATTTTGGAATTCGAATATTCGATATTTTTTTGGGGTATATTCGAATAATTCGAATATTATTCGAATATTAAATAAAAACATTTAGTTTTATAGAAATCATGTGCTTTAATTTCTAAATAGTCTTAATTCTTTAAATCAATATAATATTCTTTTTAAATAATATTATTTTAACGCAGTCTTACAAAAACAATCAAAATAATATTTTTTCTGTTATTAGAACAGCTAACATTGAAATAGGCGTAACTGCTTGCAGTTACGTTTTTCTATATTTTTTTTGGAAGAATTTTAATGGTCAACTTAATAATATACTGAATATGTATCAATACATATACACTACAATGTTATTCTAATATAATATTCGCAAAAATTGGAAAGTAGAAACAAGTGCTTAAAATATTTTAAAACAAACAATATTTATCAAAATAAAATAATCTTATTTGTTTTTTTCACCCTGGACGTCACAAACACAACACAGTCTTATAAAATCAGTTGTGAGTATATAATTGTAATAATATAATAAAATCAAACAAAACAATAACAAGTAAGTAATGCTTAAAAATATTTTAAAACAAACAATATTTATCAAAATAAAAAAATATTATTTGGGTTATCCACCCTGGACACAAACACAACACAGTCTTATAAAATCAGTTATGAGTATTGTAATAATATAATAAAATCAAACAAAACAATAACAAGTAAAGCAATTAAACCTTTGATGTATAATCATTTTCCTAATGTTAAATTGACAATATGACACTAATAATGTGTGATATTTATAATTTAACATTAAATCTTAGTGATAACAAAAATAAAAATCACGAGATCAGATCAGATCTAAGTAGCACGCGCTACAATTAGTACAAAAAAATACAGGACGTTTTTAATCTTATCATAAACCTTTGTCCTTTAAAGTTTTCCCTGGAAGTGAGACCTAAGGAAACTTAGAGCATCCATGGAATCATCGTTTAGGGCACATCTTAGATGATTGCAAATATATTTGCTGGAAGAAAACACCCTTTCACACTCTACACTTGTTGGTGGTATACACTGCAGAAAGTCGTATACTTGTCTAGGACCTCCTCTATCAAATAGTGCCATTTGCATTAGAATTGACGTTTCCATTATCAAGTTATTAAATCAACCAAACACGCGTGCAAATGGTGGACAACTGCACAGCGTCACAAAGGCGAACCACCCCCACCCGCCCGCGCGACGGCCGCATCTCCCGAATGTTCCCGATTGTTGCCGAATCCTGTCGTAAACTCGCAACGCCCGCGCTTCGAACGACGTTACCTTGTTTGGACGGCGTGCTTGAACGTTGAATTTTGTGTGACTGTGCACATCAGATTATTGAGTTTTGTGTCTAGGAATTGGTCGAATATTCGAATATCGCAAAATTTCTGTTCGAATATTTGAAACAGTTGATTATTCGAATAATTCGAATATTCGACTATTCGAATGCAAGCCCTAAATACGACTAAGGTATCTATCTGATTTCATCTACTTCTTCCTCTTGTTTAAGAATCTTGATAAATACGATGCCATTTTAGTCGTCTTACAAGAGCGGCTCACTTAATATATCCGACCGGAACTACCTCTACGCATGTTTTTTTTTTTGTATAATTCGCTAGCTGACCCGCGCAACTTCGTCTGCGTAACATTTTCCATTAATGTCCCGCTCCTATTTGTCTAAGCGTGATGATATATAGCCCATAGCCTTTCTCGATAAATGGGCTATCTAACACTGAAAGCATTTTTCAAATCGGACCAGTAGTTACTGAGATTAGCGCGTTCAAGCAAACAAAACTATTCAGCTATATAATTTTATTGTATTTTATATATATATAGTATAGATTAAAATAATAGGTACCATAAAAACAAATGATACATTAAAGTTATGAAACATTCTGTTTATAAAGTTAACGCATCAAAACAATGTCGCCGTTCTATTCCGCGCCGTCCTTGGAAAACAAGGCTCAGACTGCGCTCGTTACAGGGTGTTTCATACTACGTTATGCGTCATGATAATGACTATAGTTGATATATATTTTTTTAATTTTAATTTAAAATCTTTTTTTAAGGAATTTTTAGTAGTCATTGCTTTGATAAAGTGGACTGCCTTTGTAAGATGACAAAAATTTGACCGTGTTAATTTCAGAATTGTTTCTAAATAGTCTCGAGATGACCTTGTTTACATCGCCGGGGGAATTATTTTGGGTGTAAAGTTTGCAATCCCCTGTATTTCCGGAAGACCTCGATTTAGGTTAGTTTAACAGTTTTGTTAATTTTACTTCTCTTCTTGCTAGAAAATATTTACCGTAGATAATACGGTAGAAGAGGGGCCCGAAAGGGCCTACGCCTGCCGGGGTTGCGGGACTATTTGAAAGAGATACCGCGGCTCCGGAACACAAAGGGCAATGAAGGAACATGGATGGGTTTTAGTCAGTAAAAGTCTGACACTCCCTCCCGCTCCTCCCAAAGTGGGAGAAGTCCTTTGATGATTTCCATCCCTAAAAAAAAAGGTATTAATAGATATTTCCAGTTACTGGCTTGTGGAGGTTTCACAGGCACTGTTTTCCCGTAAAATACTGGTATTCAGCTGAAACGAATTTAATTGAAATCCTACCTCAATAGAGTTGAAAAAAAGATGATGATGGCAGTTTATTTTTGTCCCTCCATTTTTAATGTAATACTAGTTTTTATTTTCAATCATTACGCAACATTGTTGCGAGGCAAACAGCTCTTTTTTTTCAAATCAAACCCAAATACCTTTTTCCCTTAAATCCAAAATTATGACAGCTCATATACCTCAAAATATTCTAATTCGGTATATATTAAAAATTCAGTAATATTAGCGGCGTCTCTGGTGACAGACAGCCGGCGGCGCTCAACAGCCCCGTCATTTGTGCTAATTGGCCTTGACTCGATTATTTCGGTCATTTTTAGTGGCTATTTAAACCGTTTCCGCAAAGTGCTTGGGGGGATACGGCCTTTTAAGTCGGTTTATTTTTATTCAGTTGGTCTGGGGTTTTGCGTAAAAGCTCTCTACATTGCGGCGGCTATTATATTCGGATATTTTATGATAAGAGGCTCTAGCTACCCGGTGTTTTCTGTCGATATCTCATCATGTAAACTTAGGTTAACTTTCATTACAAAGTTTTTGTACGCATGTTTTCACAGCTCCCTGGTCGTTCACTTAAGGCGAGGTTGCAGTACTGTGTTTGACGAACAACAGCGACTGTCTGGCGAGCAAAATAATGCCTAAATTTTGATTGTTTTTTATTCTTGGTGAAAACTGATAAAGAAATTATACAAAATGGTTTCAACATTTACTTCAAAATAAAAAGCTCTATCTATTGATATAACTTTTTATATATTGGTGATGAAATCTCTTACTTGAGGGTATGTTCAATTTTTATGTAATGATTTTTATTTATTAAAAAACTCATAATTAATTAGATTTTCAGACGTTCAAAAATCTTAAAAAGTACTGCAACCCCGCCTTAAGGCGCGTCCCCGAGCAAAACGCAGCGCTAGCCGTTTTTTGTGCATTTTTGGAGCTATATTCTCTTTATCCAAAAGAAATATCAACTTATAAAAAATACATTAAATTTCTACATAATCTGGGCTTCAAAATAGTAGATTTTAATTTTTTATTACTAAGTATTATGTTTAAGTAATCTCCTCACAACTAAACTACAGAAATGAGAAATAATTACTGAAAACATGCATCTTCTCGAAAACTAACGATTATTTTGATTTTTTACTTAGATTAATGGATAGGCAATTTAATTATGAAGATTTTGGTAGAAATATTTTTTCAAACCACCAAAATTAGATTTACTAACGATTTTATTCAACATTCTGAGCGTATTCGCTATTGTATCTCTTGAGGGTACGCCCTTAATTGATTACAATGCGATTCAGCCGGTCGATTCTTTAAACATGTCGAAGTGAAAGCTTGGGTGATCACGAAGTGAGATGTCAATCCACGTAACGTTAACTGTCATCTACAGCTAACTTCATGATCACTTCATCCAAGCTATTCGACATGTTTGCAGATTTGACCGGCACAATCGCATTGCAAGTGGCATTTTATCAGTAAAAGTGTGACAACAGCGATTGTCAAAAAGTCCTCAATAGTTTGAATTGACTAGAATAACTGAAACATTACGTGGTCAGTCCCAACTATTCAGACACTTCGACAATCGCTTTCACTTCCGCGTTTATTATTTAACAGCAACCGTTTTAAATAATATTTCAATTTCATACAAACAAGAAATACCATTTATTACATTTCTTATCATTCTCGATAACAACTATACATAAATGAGACTTCTTAATAAATGTTTTATTATTTAGTAAAATCGACTAGTTTCCAAAAGCCTTTCTTTATACTTAAGTAGCTAACTCCCGCAACTTCGTTTACACAGTTTTCATTATTGCTCCCGGGACTCTTATTGGTCGTAGAGTAATGATAAGCAGCCGATCTCGATAAATGGGCTATTCAACACTAAAATATTTTTTCAATTTGAACCAGTAGTTCCTGAGATCAGCGCGTTCAACTACACAATCAAACTCTTTAGCTTTATAATTTTAGTATACATATAACTTATAAGTACCTATATAGGTATTCAATTCAATTAAGTTAAAAATCAGCTTACCAATTTCAATTAAATCTACGAAAAACCAATCTTTAAAAATGCCAATGAAATGTATCGTTTTTGCATACGAGGGGACATTTTTCTGACATTTTGTTCACTGAATACTCTGTGGCGAATTTGTAGCCACTAAACGACATACGAGCGAGGGACATGAAATATGATATGAGCTTGGTTTTAACGACATTTTTATTTATTTTACATACTGCTGTATGAAAATTGTTTAGATAATTTTCTAGTTAATGGCCAGTATATATTTATTTTTAAATGGCTTTAAAATTTAAAGAAAATAGAGTTTGGCAGATGGCAAAGCATTTTATAATTTATTCATGAGCAAATCCGAAACCATAAGGAAAATCAGAAAACACTGAAAGGAGTCTCGAACACAATTTCGATAAAAACTAAAACTGATTGAAACGTTTTTTTTTTTTAAATCGAGTTTAAGAGGAAATGTGGGCTTGTAGACTTCGTATGTAAAAAGTTCTATTTCGAGGTTTGGCTCTCGCCTGTTTCCTCCTCCAATATTAAATCGATTCAATAGATATTACACAAGTTGAATAAGAAGGATTTAAACTGTGCCCCTATGTTTTTCTCTATTCATTAATAGTTGCCGAACTTTTTCAGTAAGGCTCTTTTGACAGCAGTTTATTGGACAATTTTGAGCATGTTTTGAGGGTCCTAGTGCTTTTACGTTTAATATATCATCAGAAAAGAAAACATAGCGACACAAAATATATTCTTCTTATTCAGTTCATGAAATATCTCTTAAATCTGTTCAATATTGAAGAAGGAAACAGGCGAGAGCCAAACCTCGAATTATGACTATTTACATACAAAGTCTCTCCGCCCGCGTTTCCTCTTAAAAAGTCAGCCCAGGTTTCGACGGTGTCGAAGGTTTTCTCGTAGTCCACACACGCTAGGCACAAAGGCTGATTATATTCCTCGGTCTTTTGGATTATTTGCCTGATAGTGTGCATGCAGGATAAGGTGCTGTAGCCTTTTCGAAACCCGGCCTGCTCCGGCGGTTGGAAGTCATCGAACTTTTGGGCGAAACGATTTGAGATAACCCTCGGAAACAGCTTGTAGACATGGCTTGAAGAGCGTGTTAAAAAAAAACAAGAATTCTTGAAAAATAATACCACCACGCTCCTCCCTCATGCCTCCGGTGTAATGCCAGTGTGGGTGATGGAATTGAAGAGCTTTACAAGCTCTGTCGAGACAGGATTCCTCCTTCCTGCCTTGGGCAGCCTTGCGTTTATTCCGTCACCAACTGGGCATAATCAAGTACCAAATCAAAATGGTAATGAAACAAATGTTTACGAAAATCCAACCAATCAAACTTACCAACAACTCTATAAGAAGGCAATAAAAAAATTGAACTATGTACATATTCTATCTATCAAATAACCTATAACAATAGGTTCTCACCTCATTATTAATTTACCTCAAAACGTCCTGCAGTAATAAATAATAGTGTATGAATGAAAATGGCACAATCATGCATATTAAATATTCATGCTTTACATATCAACGAATGTCTGGCATTTTAACTTAATTATTGGTAATTCATAACTGTTCTGTTTTTGGCACCAGATAAAATAAAGGTGATATGGAATATTTTATTCAGTGTTTATTTCTCTTCGCTTTTGTTACTTTTCTACCTCCTGCCTGAGTAAGATTTTCCCCACCTTAGCCGTAGCAGTTAAGAAAAGTGTAGGTATTAGCTCGTCACGTTATCAAGCTCTTTTAGGGAAAATAAACACGTGCCACATTGTGTGTGTGTTACATGTGCACAATCCGAAAGTGTCGCTAATAAGGATCAAATTTTGGGCACACGTGGCCAATTAAGGGAGAGAGCTGGTTATCTCGGAATAAGTAAAAGTTAAAAAAATACAACTTAATTGAGAAACACCTCTTTGTTTGTAATACTTAGGTTAAAATTACTTTTCAGTAAAGAATATTATTGATTTATCAAAGGTCACTAGACCCATTTATTTGATCCCATTTAGGAAAAAGTGTTTTTTAGTTCATTAAAAACGAATTTAAAGTGAAGTCCCATCTACATAGCCCGTAAAAAATATTATGTTCCGTTTTACTGTTGAATCGTTTGAGCCCATGCTGTGGGTTTAAATAATTTTGTTGAGTATTTTTTATGTATGTGTGACTGATACTGAAATTTATTTAAACATTTTCAGCTTTTATCATTTTAATGATGTAGGTTCGAAAAGATTTTGCAGAATTTGTTCGAAAAAGTCACTGCGGCCCTGGAGCGCAAATGGCGTTAGGAGAAACACGGGTAGGTTTTAGGCAGTAAGAGTTTGACACTCCCTTCCACACTGTCCAGAACAGAAGAATTTATTTGATGATTTCCCATAGGTAATAAGCGTATGAACACACTTTCAAACACAAGTTCGGGAAACTTAAGCACGACTCTTAACTGATTAAATACAGACCAAAATTACGTAGCGTAATCAATTGCAGTGTAAATTAAACATGTAGGTACGTAATTTTCGGTAGGTCTGTCGTTACGCTTTAATGAAATTAAAAGCTCTTCGTTGTATAAACCTCTGCCTATCTGTTTTTTACCCCTTCACGTATTAACGGCTAACCGGATTTTCTCAACAGCACGGCAGTTGCACGTACCAAAGAGTATATCCTATGGAGAACAAAGTTTACAAAAATCATGGCCAGGTACATTTGTTTCGAAATAATTAAGACGTGGTATTATACAATGCAAAAGAGATTGAATCTATACAATGCAAGTTATGGTGTTACAGTCTTCAGATGATTCTAACAATGTTTTCCCATCGTAGCCAATGTTAAGCAACTCTGGAGTAAACTCAACTTAATTTTTCTTTAGCTTATTCTAATACCACTGTAAAATTAAAAACATCCTCATGTAAATACCTCGCTATCACTTTTTTTTGGGACAAGCCCGCCACACATTCCCAACCACTGCAACTCCTGAAAGCCAGAATAAACTGTGACACCACCAGAAAAAAGTCGAGCTAATGAAGCCCGACGTGTCCCGGAGAAACGATTCAACTGTCTTGGATCCCGCAAAGAAATTAATCAGAAGAGAACAGCGGAGGAGTAGGAGAAAAAAATATAATTTCCGCTTCCCTCCTGATAAGGATATCAAGCAGGAGACAGATTAGAGCTAGCTCAACTACCTATCACTTACCGAAACAATTGCTGTAGGTAGGTAGCAACCAGAGACACGGGACTCGTAAATCGAAGTCGTCATAAAGATCCTGCTCATACACCCCCAATTTTATCGAGAGCCCAATTTACCGTTCGACGTCGTAAAATATTTGGATTGGAGATAGTGCCTTATCTACATCGACAGTTTTATGCCGCTGATGTTTGATTGGCTGCGTTTTGACGATATTTTTAAGAAAAAATATGTTTTTGAACTTTATTGGCTTGTATTCTTCAGAATCTTCTGTAGTTCTAGGGTCTAGTTAGGTAGCTATATATACTAGTATAGTACTCCTGGCCGATTGCAGCCATAGCGTTCAATCTCAACGGATACGAGCCATTGGCGCGGGGCATATAATTAGTGCGCAAGTGTGTGCGCAAACACAGGTGCACTTCCTCTTCCATCACTCTGGGTGATGGACGTCAATCCGACATGACCGAAGAGATATCTAGCGCAGAACTAACGATTTAAAGTGCACAGCTAGGCTGTCACAGGTATTAGGTAAGTAGCTATGGTGTGTTATTCAACATATCAAACAATTGAGAATATGCAAAGAAAATTGATTGCCAATACAGTTTATCTAAAAATGAACAAAAATATACCTAATAATTACAGGGAAAAAAGAATCAAAATTTCTTGAAAAAAAAAACGAGATCTAATTATTATAAACCAAAAACATCTCGCGAAAACGCATGTTTACGAAAAGTATGAAAGTATGTATGGCAGCTGTATAAGCTAGGCGTCATGGACTTTGACGTTAAAGTCCATGACGGACTTCTTTTTCTAATTGTAATCTTTAAAGCTTTATAACTTCATTGCTGATGAAGGATTTAAAAAATAATGTTATGATTGTTTACTAGAACTAATAAGTATTTCATTTTGAAAATAAAAAAATCGCATGCATATTCCCTATTAAGTGGGTTTGACGTTTTCCTTCCCTGTGAAGTCAAAGGCTATGTTTTTAAGTGTCTACAAATATTATATTTTTAGTGCTAAGCTGAGCACTAAATGCTTACTGAAACTGGCTTGCCCTAATAGCTTATAGTATAAAGTAGCGCTACAAGTTTCATCTGAATGTAAAAAGACTGACGCTTTTCTTTCAGGCGCCTTATACATACATTCATACAGAATTCTGCCCAAGATTATGTAATATTTCAATTATTTTGGTAATATAGCCTTGGCCGATATTATTAAAACGCCAAAATATTGTAATAATCCAGGCAACTGAACACAAAAATTTTGATAATCTAAAAAAAAAACAAAGAACATTATTTTATTTAGACGCTTTAATTATGTTTTCTTCGTAAAAAACAGCTTTTTTGGTAATTGGATTATCTATCAGTATTTAAGAAACATTTTTATTTGCGATCGGAAATCATCAAATGACTCCTTCCGCTCAGAGCGGATGGGGGTATCAGGTTTATGCTGACTAAAACCCATCCGTGTTCCTCCTAATGCCTTCTGCGAAATTTGTTCGAAAGAGACATCGGCCTCGATGTCTCTTTCGAACAAATTTCGTATATACTAGCTAATGCTCGCGGCTTCGCCCACTTCACAAATTATATACTTAAACCTTTCTCGAGAACCTAGTTGTTACTTATAATACTAGTTCAATAAGGGTTTTGAACCTTTTAAAGTGATTTAAATCTACAAAAAAAGCCCGATTTAAAACTGTAACGAAAGTGAAACTCCCGTGTTGGCTTTTCGGTACTTACCCACACTTTCCAAGTCATTTATTACTTTTCTTCTCGTAAATACTTTAAGGACTTGAGTATTTTAAAAACTATGCATTTTAGAGGAAAAACCAGCTAAATGAGCGTCGGGACACGCACAGCATAGAGTTCCATAGTTGATCCCAAAACCATAAAATTACACGAATGTATGAATTTTATTTTGAGCCTCTTTTTGCTTCAGCGAACCCAAAAGACATCCATGAAGAAAAAATATCGGTCCTAATTTTACGTGAGAATCCTAAAAGACACTCAAAATAAGAGAACGTAATTGACCACATAATTTCGTTGACGTCTATGAAATAATTATAATTTACTAGCTTCTGCCAGCGGCTTCACCCGCGTGATCCCTAGGGAACATATTCCCGGGATGAAAAGTAGCCTATGTACTATTTCCGACTATAATCTATCTCTGTTCCAAATTTCATCAAGATGCATTCAGCTGTTTTGGCGTGACTGAGTAACAAATGCCCAAACTTTCGCATTTGTAATATTAGTTAGATTATTATTGCGATCATACACCGTGACGTATTTACACCTTTTTGATTTTTATCGAGGATTATAAAAATACATCTACTAAAGCACACTTTAGCGAATTCAAGCTTACTGCTACCTATAAATACAATTTCGGCCCAAAAAAATGACCCACGTATCCACTAGACCAGAACATCTACGAATGATATACGGCAAGCGTTTCCTCCCACTATCTAAAATTTTTCACCGCCTCAATAAACAATGGAATGCTATAAATCTGAACAGAGCTGTGTCAAACTTATACACAAGTTTGATTAATCTTTAACCCTCGCCGTGTGTGGTGTGCTTTATAGAGATCTGTATACACTGCAGGGTAAAATTAATGGGACACTTTTGTGTGCTGTGACATTGAATGTAAAAAGATTAGTTCGATATAATTGAATAAAATAGTGAACTGTTCTGATTTTTGGTTCATCTTATAATCACAAGCAGCTATTAGCCATTAGGGACTAAGTGCGCTTTGTCCAGCTGAAAATGGTCTTAAAAGCCAAACCATAAAGGTCATAATCTATTTTTTTTTCGGCTTATTAAGTAGTAAAAGGCAAATTTTCTGTTTTTTCGATCTGGGACTGCCTCCTCAGCAACAAATTTAGAAAATTAAGGTTTTTAAGCCAATCCACAATAACCCTCCTCCCGGCGCAGTCGGGTAAAAACATTTCACAACATTCATTTTGTTTGCTTATTTCTAGGTATTCGCTCAGCAGCCATTTATGCCAAGTTATGTTGATTACAGGTTTTATTACCTTATACGTTTTTAACCAAAATACCTTTTGTATTGTATAGGTACATATTTTGCACACAGGCTTTTATAAGACGAGCCGTGGATTTTGTTATGTTAAACCAAATAATAACACAGTAAATGTGTTTTATTTATTGACCTCAACACAAGTTTATTCTCACTTTGATAGATGACGCCTTGCATACAGTAAATTTTATTTTATTTTGCAGAAAATAACTGAAGTGCATCTGTTCAAAAATGTATAAACAAAATAAGAAATTATTTCTTATACATGTGCAAATGTAAAAAGCGTGAATGACTCATTCAACGTGCATATTATATTTTATTTGTCAGAGATAAATCCGCCGAAATGAAGGTTTTGTAGCCTCGCAGTAAAAAGATGTTAAACCTTTTACATCTGTTGAACGTAAAATCAGTTTGTTTGTGAAACGACAGTACATTTTCGCTAGCTGATATCAAAATGGAAGCAGTATTTTTCTTTTGGTAACAAGGACAGATTGCTTTACATAGAAGTGTTTGACTTTAAAAAAATAAGAACTTATAAGTCAAGCCACAGAGTTTTCTTTTCGCCACGTGATCAAACTTCTCATTTTTAACTAAGCAACAGGAAACTAAGATAGCTTTTAATAACCTACTTCGTATTCTTTACATCTACAGCTATATATTCCAAAGAAAGGTTCAAGTAAAGTTCAACAATTATTTTAGCTTATCCTACTGATTTATCTATTGCCACCTAATTTACTAACTCAGCCACGGATTTTACAACTCATCACCATTTTACGTTTTACAGCTTCAAAATAAGCTCCTCAAAAAAAGCAATTCAAGCTTCAATAGATAACATCATAATATAAATATACATAACTTAGCATATAAATGAGTACATCATATTCTTTTATCATGAAAAAAGCCACTGTACGATTTGGGGCGAGCGCACGGGACGACAGCGACCGGCCATTTGCACCAATCAGAGAGCGCCATTCGATTCACGTATAGAAATAATCATTTATATAATACAAAAGATTTGTAACTTACAAATTTGAAGGTTAGGTTAGACTAATTACGACTAGATTATACAGAAAAAAGAGATTATTTTTAGTAGGCTAGCGAGAACCGAGCTAGTTAGGCGGGGTTAATTATTAAAAGAAAAATGGTTAGGTTAGGTTAGAAATGTGACCTCCTATGCACGAGCCGAGCGAGCGAAGCGAGCGGTGCCGCGGCAGCGGCCGGCGAGTGGCAGAAGTGACTAGATTATATAAAAAAAAAACCTGGGGGTTATCATGGACTCCTACTTATCGTGGACTTACCATATCGCCGAAGTCAGTCGGAAGGTGCACTACACTTTTCACTCGCTGAAATGTCTCCAGAGTTTTCTGCCCTTGAAGACCAAAATTTCCCTTGCCCAAACTCTCATTCAGCCCATCATAGATTACGCTGATGCCTGTTATTTGGATGCCACCGAGGAGCAATTAAATAAACTTGAGCGTTTGCAAAATATTTGTATTCGTTTTGTGTTCAACCTCAAAAAATATGATCACGTTTCTGAATTTCGCAAGGTTCTCAAGTGGCTCCCTGTCCGACTTCGCAGGAACTCTCGGATATTGTGTTTGCTATTTAACATCCTTCACAACCCTAAAACGCCTTCCTACCTGCGGGAACGCTTCTCCTTTTCCCGTCCCTCAGATGCGCCTTGCAGGTCGCATCTTAGAAACCTCCTTAAGTCCCCTCCCCACTCCACTGATTTTTACTCCTATTCCTTTACTGTGTACGCGGTTAGGTTGTGGAATTCACTACCGCCTGCTATTAGAGACTGCAAAACTCTTACGGTTTTTAAAAAAAGAGTGAAAGAACACTACCTTTCTGTACCGTCATAGTTGCAAGTATGTATTTATTTATTTGTATTTATCTTAAAATATTATTTAGTATATATTAGCGTCATATATATATATTTTTTTTGTAATATTTATGTATTGTATGTTATATTTAAAGTTTATTGTTTTATTTTATTTATTTATTTTACTTTTACACACGTGTCTACATCTCTTTTATTTGGCTCTCCTTTCGCAGGTATGCTGGAAGAGATTTCATTAGAAATAAGCATCACCTTTGTACCTATTTTCTGTCTCCTTTTTTTTTTTGTTATCTACTTGCGTGTGTGTGTACATAAATTGTTAAATAAATAAATAAATAAAAAAATATGGAAAGAAGAAATTACTGTTTGGAGTGATTGACCAGACTTTTATCGCAAGTACATCTGCAAGCGTAATATAATAGGCATTTTGTTTCCCTTCAATAGTTCCTGGGTATTTTAGTGGCCATATTTTACTATTTGATGACAATTTTAGATAAATTTTGACGATTAATTAAAGGACGAGTTAAATTTTAAACGTACTGAGTTATAAAATTAGAAGCTAATTGGGTTACTTTTTTGGTGTCATTTATTGTTATTTTAGAAGTTTACTGTTTAGGGTTAAATGCTTATTAAAAAATAACCACCAAGCTGAGTTGTATTTAGAGTGTCTTACATAGGAGATAGCTAGTGGCTAAGATAGTATTATTTAGAATTGTGTTAATTGTGGCTGACTTAGTAATTTAGAACACATGTAGATTTTTAGAGGCGTACAAAGCTGTTAAAAAGAAGTCTGTTTAATTACCACCCTAATAAAATTAATGTTTAAGAAAGTAAAATACTGACCAAAGTTAATTCCTTAACTGATCGCTTGATCACCATAAAATTGACAAGAGTTAGAACTGGTTTGAATTCTTTAAATTCAAGCAGGATAATGCTAAAAGAAAAAATGGTTTGAACTCGTCATAGTCATTTAAATAATTTATTAGGAATTCCAAAATACAAAATCAAAGTGGACATTTTAGACTTATCAACATAATGTCAAGGGTTGTTGTGCAGGACGCCCACGCAAACCAACTGATTAGAAGCTTATTAGCCTAAAATCATTGTAAATAGTCTTTAATAATCTTAGTTACTCTTTGTTTACATTGATCTCTGATTAATTTCTCTCTAAACAAACTATAAGATACTTTCATACATAAAAATATGCTAATTAGGAAGCACCAACGGTCTGCTCGACAAGTCGAAACTTGTCCGAACCTGTCCAGACCTGAACGAAGGACAGAGGGCTGTGATTGGTCAGACCAAAATCAGGCCCAACCCACCGAACATCGATTGGTCTTCAGTAGGGCGAATCCATCACTACTTGCGCCCACAGGAACGAACATATATTAGGAGAATCCTAGCATTTTAATTCAGTGTGTATACAGTTGAACAGTTCTACAGATCTCTCTTATTGTAAATAGTATGGTTCAGTATTCTGGTTTTAATGTTTTAATATTTTCTTATTTACTTGTCTTATGTGCCTTATTCTTATGACTCTTATATGCCTTATTTTATGTGATCTTTCTATTTGACTCTTATATGAAACTCTTGTGATTGACTTTTAATTAACTCTTATGTGATTTATGCCTATAACTGTGTATTGTGATTAATAAATCTTCCAAATCGAACAACGGGGTTTTTCACTGAACTCTATAGTGTATTCTCCAATCCAGCGCAAAAAGAAATGTGGGACAGAACCTAGAACCCACATAGTTGTTTTTAAACAACTACCTCACAAAGCTTTGGTCATACGAAATGCAAGTGCCCCAAATATTATTGAGCGGTAGTGTAAATGAAAGCGAAACGTTATCTTTACAAGGTTGACCTTTCGGTATACGAATTAGAAGGTAAGCACAACACACTAAAATCAGTACTACACATACACATACCAACACATACCACAGTCAGCTGATTTTGGTCACTTTATTCAGCCCTATGCTAATTCCACGCCAACTCTTTCGACCTTTTTTAATTAAAATTATTTAATCAGCTCAGTAGTCTTCCTGTGTATAAACAGCTTAATTATATTTGTCTCAGAACTTGTGTCAGTTAAAGCGTGCGTGGCAAGTTTTCATGACATGTTACAAGAAAGGTCGCACGGGTTTTAATAGAAGCTTTAAGTCTTAAGTGCTTAATGCTTATCTTTATAATCTGTAGTATTGTTGTTTAAACATGCATCGCCGTTTAGTGACCAGATTAAAGTCTATGGCCAAAATTGTTGGTTAATTCTCGAATAAATAGTTTAGGTATGTAAGCCAAAATCTTTACATTATTTAATGTTAAATGACTAACTTTTCTCTGAATAAGTCCAATTTTTACAAAGGAAGAAAGAAAAACGGTAAAACAACAAATAAAAAAAAACACACACAAACAGTCATTAAAATTACTTTATTGCTTGTGCAAGTGCTTGTACTTTTGACGGCACGGTTGAGCGAATGGCTGCTACGCTACGTGTCGCGGGTTCAATATCCGCACAGAACAAATATTTGTAAGGCTTTTTTTATTATGAAAAAATCGTTTTGAATATAATAAATCTAAATTCATTAGTTTCCAATCTATCCGTGTCTTTTTAGAAAAAAAAAGTTTACAATCTCACGGGATATTCGAGGACGGGCGAGTGTTACAACCACCTGCGACGTGACTGCTGGGGTCGACCAGAAGAGGTTCTTCAAGGCTCTTCATGTGACTGGCCGAAGGTGTAGTGTGCTTGCCAAAGTCGCTGATGTGGTTGATAGAGGCTTAGGATGCTGAACAAGAATGCGCGGCTGCTGCATGCTGGTAGTCAGGATACCGGTAGAAGCCGTAAGTACTGGTTAGCTGTATGACTCGCTGCTCGAGAGCTTGATGTCATGGAGAGAAGTGATTATGGCGTCACGCTAAAGTAGCTGCACGAAGGCTGCGCTGACGTTCTTTGTCGAGGGTCACCAGTTTGGAGAGTATGCGGTACAGAGAGTAAAGTCCCGCAAACTCCCATTGTACAGGGAGGATCCTCCGCCCAGGTGGTTGTGGTGCCTGGGGGGCTACTGCCCGATAGTTCATATTCGGGCGGATGTATAATATTCAAATCGCATGGTAAACTCTGCTAGCGCGATTTAGGATTTTTTCGCCTAGATGGCGTCGCGGTTCTTTTTGTTGCAATGCAGATTTGTTTCGTTGGTTTTTCTTGTGGCGGCATTGATGCCACTATGGCCGCTACATACCTACATATTATTTAACACAATACTTAGGACTTATGAGTTTAGGTCATGTAAAATTAGGAGATTCAATTATTATAGTACTTGATATTATGACAGAATACTTTTAGGACTAAAGATAATTTTATGTTAAACAAAAATTCGGGAATTTAAAGATTACGGTTACTGAAGTTTTAATGCCTATCGATATGAAATGTATCCAAAAGACGATTCCGACTGTGAACGTTCTGCGATATGATGGTTCTGCCTTTTAATGACTATCGATATTAAATTTATGCCTAAAGATAATTCTGACTTGCAAAATTATGAGTTTTAAATGAGTATATGGCAAATGATTTTTTGCGAAATGAAGTTTATGCTATCCGTTGTTATGCAACATAATATTATGACACACAAAGTTCTGCTGTAAAAGGTAGACCCCTATTGGGACTTCAGTCGAACTATCGTTCATGGCGAATTGTACCTGTGTGATCTGTAAACGATTCGAATCGCCACCGCCGTTGTTTTAGCAGATGAGACTGTTTGACCGGGTATATAATAGAATAGAATAGAAAACATTTATTCGATACAGACACAACACAACAGCAAAACCACAATATGAAAAAAAATATTAAGAAATTATTTTATTATTATTTTTTTATTTTTATTTATTATTATTTTTTTATTGAAATAAGAGTAACAAAAACATAAAATCAAATTAAGAAAAAGAATGGTATAGTAAAATTGTGCTGAGCGTGCCCATGCCGAAAGGGTTACCATCTCAGCATATGCTGGGCGTCAGACACCCAGCGCTGGTTTTCAGTTGGCACCCTGCAGTGACTCACGGACGAGGGTAAATAAAATAAATAGATAATGTGAAATAAAAACATGCTATTTATGTGATAATGTAAGAAGTAAATAAATAAAATAATGTCTGAGAATCAGAATACGTAAATTAAAATGGCAAAATAATGAGTTTTCCAATACCACTTTGTGAAGAGTAAATTTTAAAAATACCCACAATCCAAAAATGACGCGGGCCGCTAAATGCGGTGCCGCATTGCCGTGCAGCCAACATCGTCTCAATAATCAGACATTTAACACCAGTGATGGAGACAAAAAAAAAAAAACAGTACGTCAGCGCAGCCTTCGTGAAACTACTTCATCACGATATCATCATCACTTTTCCTCATCGTGACTTCAAGTGAGTGGCTAGAGAGGCGCCACGGCGTCCTCACCTTCCGCCTGACGCAGGTCCTCACCGGACACGGATGTTTCGGGAGGTACCTGCACCGAATCGGGCGGGAGGAAACGCCCGGGTGTCACCACTGCGAAGATCGACCGGAGGACACGGTGGAGCACACTGTGCAGGTGTGCCCCGCTTGGGCGGAGCACCGCTGTGTCCTCGAAGTGGCGATCGGCGGCGACCTCTCGCGTTCGGCCCTAGCCCAATCCATGGTCCGGAGCGAGACGGAATGGGATGCCGTCACCTCCTTCTGCGGAGCAGTCATGGTAGCGAAGGAGGTGGCGGAATGGGAGAGGGAAAGAACCTCACGTCCCGGCCGCTGCGGTAGACGCCCCGGGCGTTGGTGGCCATCTAGTGACCCCCGGCCACCATAGGCACGGGCCTGTGGACGGTGAGCTATGGGCTAGCTCGCCGTCCGTCCGTCTTATGACGACAGGCCGTGTCGACGGCGCGTTCGTGTTCCGCGCGCGCCTCAAAGAGTATCAGCATTAGGAGGGGCCCGAAAGGGCCGACGCCTACCGGAGTTGCGCGACTATTCGAAAGAGATACCGCGGCTCTGGAACACATTGGGCGATGAAGGAACATGGACAGGTTTTAGTCAGTAAAAGTCTGACACTCCCTCCCGCTCCGCCCAGAGCAGGAGAAGTCATTTGATGATGTCCCATCCTAAAAAAAAAGGTTGGATGGTAACCAGCCATAACGATGGTGATCGGTTGATGCCAAGTCACACCCAGCCTAGCCAGGCACAGTTCTCAAGTTGAGACAAGGGCGTGGTAAGGTGCAGAGAGGCACGGTGCAGATGCCATTGGTATTGAAAAAGGCTAATTTAAAGGTTCAGGTTTTGTAACAGCTAATCTATTTTTGATCCATTGTTACGTAAGCTCGATCTCATATTGGCCTGGAGCATTTTCGATACGACCCCCTTGACTGGGCGTGACCTGGATTACCAGTCACCTCAGTTACGTGAAATCCACCACGTCGCCTCAGTTGAATTGGCATCCCAGTCAAACAGTCTCATCTCCTAACACAACGGCGGTGGCGATTCGACTCGTTTACAGATCACACAGGTACAATTCGCCATGAACGATAGTTCGAACGAAGTCCCAGTGGCAGATGACCATCGCTGGAAACCTCATGATGATGTGCGATTGCACGACGATTTAATAACTCAACCACTTTCTATTCATAATTCAATTAGTGACACTAACCTATTAAAATTATAAATAATTAAAACATACTTCGGTCAAGATATTTTACTATTGAATTAGGGCTGCCATATCGGCGTTTCTATCTCAACTGATGTAACAGGTGAATGTGCCACCTCTAGAAAAACCTCCAGTCCTCTCGATGTGGTCCGAAACGGGCTTGGTGGGTTTTCTGCCCTACTATTAATTCGGCCATCGGTAGGTTAACTAAACTTGAATACTTTACTTATCTTTAATGTATCCGTACGTAACTACGTACGTAACGTACGTAACTACGATTAGATTAACTTAAACTGGGTGAAATTTTAAAGTGTGCCTTAAGGGCCAAATGCGGGAGTATGAGGAATATCGAAATACACTGAAAGGAGTCTCGAGCCCGATTTTCATAAAAACTAAAACTGCATCATTGGATTTTAGAAAAATCTTTGGATTCGATTCGAACCGGTTGATTTAAAAAAAACACACTGTATTATTACACCATCAGAAAGTTCAGCTAATAAGGATCATTATAGTGAAGTAATAATACACGGCAATCTATTGTATAAGTGCCAATATATTTATGGAAGACATTTTGCTGAAGAAGATATTACGATCAAGTTATACAGGACACGTGTTTGTTATTCTATATAACCTAGAAACAAACAACATGTGTCATGTATTAGTTACTTTGCATACTACTTATTGCATGAATTCTAGTTCCTGAAACTTAACAGACAGATATGTTGCTGGGGAGTTTTATGGCCACTTCTTCTCCAAAGCTAAAACACTAGGAAGTGGTGACAGGCGGGCGTTTTCCAGGACTGTCTTTTGTGTAACGCGATGTTTAAAAAGTGCTGGCTCTCAGTCTAATTTGGATAAACGACTTTTGAATTTTGTATTTTGAACTGTGCCCTGTGTAAACGACTGCCTGAAAAGGTGCTTTCGCCGCCCCCGGGAAATAAAATTATAATGATATCATCGAAGTGAGGATCATGTCAACATGACGATTTGAATTGACTCCTTTTTTCACAGTCCTGTACAACGCTCATTTTTGGGTGGTGTAAAAACAATCAATCTTTCTATTGTCTGGCATATTAATTAAGCCTCAACACCTGAACTCAATTTAATAAATTCACCAACGGTAATACATAAATCATTTTGAAACCCCAACTTAACTGCAAAACTTAAAATTAGCCCCGAACAAAATTCTGAAACTGCTCATTAGGAACAAAAGTTTCCGTTTTATTATAATTTCACCCATACATAGCCTTAGAAGTCGGTTTAAACAAGGAGCTATGAAAAAATAGAGAGATATTATTGGTTTACTACAAGCCGTTTTGCAAACTAAGTTGGGGTTTTCCGCTTCGATGCCAAGTAAAATAATAGTATTTAACTGTATTCAGTTGAATACTATTATTTTACTTGGCGGAGGCCGCAGAATTATTTTAATTTACAATCGCAGCTAAATACTTTTATTTTTATTAGAGAATGCAGCTTAATACTACTTTTTTACTTACGGATCCAGCTGAATACTATTATTGTACTTGGAAAATACTGCTGAATACCATTACTGTACGTAACGGAAGCAGTTTTTTTTTTACTTTTGATAGGGTGAGGTAGTGGTCAAACGCGACACGCGTTACCTCACCCTATGGCAAGCCATAATGCGGTCTAAGATGGAGCACGCTTGCCTAGAAGTATCCTATTTACTCTTGACTTAAATACTCTCTGGTGGTAGCTATCAGCAGTAAGTGTTACGGTAAGTGTTTATGGCTAATTCATTAAAGTGAGATAATAATTTAATATTTTACGATACACGAGATACTAATAAAATTACGTTACTAGGCATTGTTTTAACTCACGGCCGTCTATGTAGTAATATGCAGAGCCTGTATGGAGGAGGATGAGACAGCACGATTTACATACATAGATACATGATACAATTCACGGCCGTCACAGCCTTGAACGCTAGTGTAGCTTTACGCGGCTTAGTGAATACAAAACTGAGTTTTACCGCTGCGGCAGCGCTGTACACAAGGCTGAATCTTTAAAAAATAGCATAGCAAGAAACAGAATCCGGCAAGAAATTCCACTCCTTTGCTGTACGCACTATGAATGTGTTCCCAAAACGTTTTGTGCGTGTGGGTGGGATGCAGTTGAATAGTATTACACTCACAAAGTATAAAAAATATAAGTACCTACTTATCAAATTATGTTGTGTTTTATTGTGAATTCAATCCTGTTCATGTCATTAAACAAATTGAATCCCAGGAAATTATACTTACATATAAGTGAATTGAGGAACTCATGCTTCTGAGTCGTCCATTATCTCAGCACTCCATGGTCTTCGTTTAACAATACTTAAGGCTTTTGCCGCATCGTGATCGTCCGTGTTTCTGCCTCAATCGTGCTTATTATCATACTGGCACATCATTTCCTTTAGTTATTTTGTAGAGAGCCGACAAAAAATTATCTACTGAATTTGTAAAGAAAATATGAGCTGTAATGTTCCTATTAAAAAACTTGGTTCTAGAATAAAAACTTCGGACCATTTTTGTCATTATTCATAATTATGTGGCTACTTTTGGTTAACGTGTTTCGCTAGTTCATTATGTCAATTGCTTTTCCTGTCCGGTTTCGTAGAATCAGATTACATAAATTACAAGTAGGTACTTACTTCGCCCGCGACGACTTTCGGGTCGGTTTAGTATTGCCATTTTTGTAGGGATCAGTATATTTTTCTCTAGTAATAAATGTAGCTCGTGGCTAAATATAAACAGCCGCACAGGTCGATCTCCAAGGTTAAGCAACGCTTGCCGAGGTTGGTCTGTGGATGGGTGACCATCATAACATACCGAGTTTCCTCCGTGCCTCGGAAAGCACGTTAAGCTCTTGGTCCCGGCTGTCATTTGGAGATCTTTGGCAGTCGTTACGGATAGTCAGAAGCCAGAATATCTGACACCAGTCTTGCCAAGGAGTACCTTGTACCCAGTTAATGGGTTGTGGAAGTCTGGTAGGCAGCCGCTCCACGTAAAATACTGGTATTCTGCTGGATCCGGTTTGACTGGAAGCCGACCCCAACATAGTTGGGAAAAGGCTAGGCAGATGATGAATAAATGTAGCCTTTGTTACCCAGGGATAATTTAGTATTCTATAGTGAAAGTATTTTTGAAATCAGTCCAGCAGTTTTGAGTTTATTCGATACCTAAAGTACTTCGCCCGCGACTGCGTTCGCGCGGGTTCAGTAGGTAATCCACGAACTTCATCTTCCATACCTTCCTCTTTATAGGGTAATGTGTAAATTGCTTATTGATAGACTCAACGACGGGCAGTTCGTTCTAACCACAACATTTTTCTTACTTATAGCATTTTATTACGCGCCGTAACTTTTAAAAAGAAAGGTAAGATTTGAATAATAAAAAGAGTAATTTACATGTTCATAATCAACTTTAAATATCAAACCATTTAAATGTTTAAGGATTAATATCGTGATAACAAAATAATCACTATCCTATTCCGCCCGGGATATGATTGAATTATTTGAACAAGAAGTCGGTTAAAAAGCGGTAATTGCTAAGTAAAAACCGCGAGTCTTTGTCTAACTATAATGGTTAAGTACTAACTGTAATGGTTAAGTACTAACTATAATGGTTAAGTACTAACGATAATGGTTAAGTACTAACTATAATGGTTAAGCACTAACTATAATGGTTAAGTACTAACTATAATGGTTTTGTTGTAGGTAATAATGAGTACCTACTTCAATTATGTAGTACCTATATTATTTTTATGCATCATCAAGTTTTCTCACTAACACTTACTAACACTAGCACTAACTATAATGGTTAAGTACTAACTATAATAGTTTTTTTGTAGGTAATAATGAGTACTTCAATTATGTAGTACCTACATTATATTTATGCATCATCAAGTTTTCTCAGTACAAGCCAAATAATGAATTTTCAAGGGATTTTTTTTGTTAAACTTTAAAACTTTTGGTTGTTACACAAATCTAGCAGAGCAAATGGACCGGATTCCTCGCCAGTCGCTCTACACGTATCCCTGCACCTAGAGCAAAAAATAAATAAAAAAAGTAGAGCTTTTTTTTACTTGATATGGATTTGCTCTTGATGCTAGTCTTGGTCAGAGATGACAGAGACAAAGTCTACGATGGAGCGAGCTTACCCAGAAGTAGCCTGTTCACTCTTACTTTGAAAAGATTAGGGTTGATCGTAAGAAAAATGCAATATTGTTTTATTGCAATTTTCTTAAGGATCTCGATTTTATTTTTAAATAAGGAAACAACCTGTGTTCTTCAAGATAATGTAGAATTAAATGGTAAAAGAATTTTTCAAATGGTTCATGCAGTTTCGGAGCCTATTCATTTCAAACAAACAAAACTTTCCTTCCTAGGGTTCCGTAGCCAAATGGCAAAAAACGGAACCCTTATGGATTCGTCATGTCTGTCTGCCTGCCTGTCCGTCCGTATGTCACAGCCACCTTTTCCGAAACTATAAGAACTATGTTGTATGTAACTGTTGAAACTTGGTAAGTATTCTGTGAACCCACATTAAGATTTTCACACAAAAATAGAAAAAAAAACAATAAATTTTGCGAATTCCCCATACTTAGAACTAAAACTAATTTTTTTTTCATAAATCCCATACTTGTGATATAGGTCTTCAAAAATGATATTGAGGTTTAGGTGACACTTTCAAAGTGGTAAAATATCCCCCCTTGTAACTTCTAAAATAACAGAATGATAAAACTAAAAAAAATATATGATGTACATTACCATGCAAACTTCCACCGAAAATTAGTTTTAACGAAATCTAGTAAGTAGTTTTTTTTTTTAATACCTACGTCATAAATCGTAAACCGCAACTTTTGCTTATAATATATACCTACAGGTTTGTACGGAACCCTCGGTGTGCGAGTCCGACTCGCAGTTGTCCGGTTTTTTAAATATTAGTGTAGATATCTATTCGATTACTTGAAATTGTTCCAAAAATTAATCAACTAAAGCACGGTCACATAACAGGAATGGCAAAGCTATAAATAGGTACTTTTTAGCAAGCACAGATAGGTAACTATCAAACCCATTCTTAAAAATAGTAAGTTTCAATACTGGTTAGTTGTTTCCTTATTTAAATTTATTCAGACATGTTGAATATCAGCTAAACATTAAACTTGGTTATTTTTTATGGATAAGGGACTACTCACACTTATTCAACTCTTACTCACGCTTATGCCTATTAGCCCAGTCATATTAGGTAAAAAAAGGGGTCAACCTCGGAATGAAAGATAATAAGCTGCAAATTGGTATGAACCTTTGTTTTGTCATTCTAAATGTTGTCTCAAAAGTCACAATCGTTATCGTGTCCGCGTCTCAAGATATTCAAGGTCAAAGGTCACAAAAATCGGTTTTTCGCGAATATCTGGCTTCCTATCGGTTAAATGAGATTTGCATTTATTGTAAAAGTTGTAGGCTATAAAATTCCCTACAACTTTTGTTTAAACTTTTTTTTCATACGACCAACCGTTTTGAAGGTAGAGCGCGAAGAGTGCACATCGTACAGTCATATACGGCCTAATGCAAGGTCAAGCGTGAGTTCTTCCACCAACAAGTGTAGCAGCTCATCAACACATAAAACGTGTCTACTACCAGATTCAAACGTGGTTAGGGAAGGACTTAGAACCTCAAGAATGGGGCTGGATGCTTGAAAATGAAATCCTGGAGCCCATACGAACGTTATTACCTCCAGCACCAGCCGAACTACTAAACGTAATATTTTGCAATTGCAAAAATGGTTGTGGTTCCCGCTGTGGATGCAGAAAATCAGGGCTACAATGTTCTTTAGCTTGCGGCCAGTGCAACGGACAAGCTTGCCTCAACGCTTCACTGTATCCAAGTAATCCCGATGAAGAAAATACATATGATCCCGATATTCTGGAAGGTTTGGAGATGAACATGACAGATAATGAGGATGATGACAATGAATCGAACATTTTTGAGCGACAAGAAGAAGAAGACGACGAACAAGAAGAAGATAATTAGCTTCCATTTCCAATTTCATTACAATTAAAATCAACAAAGATACTTTTGATATTTGAACTCACATTTTGATAAATGTATATTATGCCGTATTTAATAATAAATAAAAATATGTGTAAAATATATACTCTTACTATCATTTTAACTTAAAATAAAACTAAAATATATAATCCAGAATTAATAATATTTTATACTTAAATAGTTAAATATGAATAATTATATATAAATAATCAAGTTACTTACTTTAATTAAATATAAATAATTAATAGTTAGTACATAAATAATAGGCATTGTTTAATATTTATAATTTCCAAGTAAATAATTGACTTTATAACGTACTGATAACCATAACTCACGCTTGACCTTGCATTAGGCCGTATATGACTGTACGATGTGCACTCTTCGCGCTCTACCTTCAAAACGGTTGGTCGTATGAAAAAAAAGTTTAAACAAAATTTGTAGGAAATTTTATAGCCTACAACTTTTATAATAAATGCAAATCTCATTTAACCGATAGGAAGCCAGATATTCGCGAAAAACCGATTTTTGTGACCTTTGACCTTGAATATCTTGAGACGCGGACACGATAACGATTGTGACTTTTGAGACAACATTTAAAATGACAAAACAAAGGTTCATACCAATTTGCAGCTTATTATCTTTCATTCCGAGGTGAAAGCCCTAATATGACTGGGCTATATAGGAAAAAACGATTTTGTATGGAGCTTCCCGCGTTTATTCAGCTTTGCATCATGCGAGTGCTATAGATAGAGTTCACCGTTCTGCCGTTGTCGCTTTCTCATTCTTACGACGCTGTAAGCGGCTGGTAGTAGCAGAACTGTATAAATGTGATCAAAATCGTTCAGCGAAACGTGAATAGAGCCGAATAAGTGTAAGTACTCCCTAAATCAGAGGGCCAATATAATCCTACAAATTTTTGAACAACGTTCGCATAAGCGTGTCCGTCGTAAACTAACTATCATAAAGGCTTATATTTCCCTAAATTTCTGACTAATTGCGAATGAGAAGCTTTGATCGTTGCAACATTCAGAAACAATTGAATAGAAACTCCTATTTCAGTCCACCTATCCCATAAATCGAGACACACACCATTACTCGGCCAAAAACAACACATTAATAATTTTAGCCACGAACAAAAACAGAGAGACTCTGAAAAGGGCACTCCAATAGAAAATAAGGCTAAGAAAAACTACTTAGGAAAAGTAAGAGGAGTAGAAATATGAATGGTTCATAGCACTTACGTGAAGTACTTCGGAAGGGAAGAGGGGAAACAAAACTTGTATAACTTATTGTTATGTTACTTGAGAATTTCGTGAGAAAATATCTTTATTACTGCTGTATCGGAGTTTTATACAGGGAAGGGTAGACACTGGTGTACAGTGTCTATAGATTTGTATCAAATACGGTCGAGTTCATTTGTTAATTTTGTGACAACCCACGTTGTTTCAAGTTTGTTTCAATTAAGACTTGTACACTAATAGGTAACCTGGTAAAATATGACGACTCACTTTATATCAGCCGTTCCATAAGGGGTGTTTAAGTATTTGTTAACTTATTTTAGCAAATAAATACCATGTGGTATGGTAATGGTATCATGGTAATGGGATATGGTGGATATCCCACCTATACGCACAAAACATTTTGGGAATACATTCATTGTGCGTACAGCTAAGGAGTGGAATTCCCTGCCGGAGTTTGTGTTTCCTAATAGCTAAAACCTGGGAGTCTTTAAGTCAAGAGTGAATAGGTTACTTCTAGGCAAGCGTGTTCCACCTTAGACCGTTTCATCGCTTAAAATCAGGTGAGATAGTGGTCAAACGTATGCCTATCAGTAGTAAAAAGACAAACAAATGCTCATTTTTTTTATCCATACATTTATGATAAATTTGCCATGCGAGCTAAGCATAAATTATTTCAGCGTCGCTCTTCGGCTGCAACTGGCATTAGAGTAAGTATCTCCACTGTTAGGTATTGTTGGGTGACTAAATATAATAAAATATTTATTTCAATATATTATATTAAAATAATAAATTATATTAGCCTTGTCTAAAAACATTTTTGGCACATCAGATCCTGGCAAAAAGCCACAAAACAAAACATTAATAACAGCAAAAAGCCTACTAGACTAAAAGCTATGACTAAACGAAATATATTTCTTTGGCGCGTTCACAAATATCTCATTCAAGGATTTCTATATCAGATCAACGAATAAGTTATTATTATATGGAGCCAAGTTCAGTATAACGGTGTTGATAATTTATATGTCTGCGCCTGAGGTTGGCGCCTCTTAGTCTGATAGAGAGTCGGGGAGACGCGTCTGCCAAATCTTATGGCATTAACGACCTCTGCCACTGACGTAGGGTGACAGTTTGACGAAAACACAAGGTCATGTTATAGAGTAGAACTCTTAAAACATATTGTGAAAGTAAAAAAAGAAAAAAATGCGAAACAAATAAATGCTAAGTAGTTTAGCTGAGGATATTTCAAGGTTCATCGTAGTTAAGATGGCAGAAAGTCGTATGGATATGTAATGAGAAGGGACGAATGTAACGTTGTTAAAAAGACCCTAGCTATCCCTGAAACAGAAAGGAAGTGACCGCAGGCAGCGTGGTGGGTATCGCTTGCCATAAATTTGTAGCGGGCTCAGATTCGTATTAAAAAAAGGGTAGAAATAAAAATAATCAATTAACATGTTTTCACTTTTTTTTTTGAGACAAAAATGGGCTCCTGATTAGTTACTTTTTTAAATACAAAACGGGGAAACCCTTGGCCCAAATCTCACCTGATGGAAGGTGATGATTAGGCCGAAGATGGAAGCGAGTTTCACCTGGAATCCTCTTACACGGAGGAACTGGCTATCATTTACATAACAGTTACTTACTCATTCAAGAAGTAAAATCATTCCATCGAGCAAAATATATTTAAGCGTTATATCTCAATAGCAGACTGATAAATTGATGGCTTAAGAAAGTTCCAGAATATGATAATTTTTGTAAAGTTTACTAAAGTGAGGATCTTCAATCACCTGTTGCGTTGGTCTCGCTTTGATAATAGTGAGACTTTTTAAGTTAAAATGTTGATGATATCTAGGATATTTTTGTGAATAATTTTCCTGATACTGTTAAAAATCGCAGCAGTAATTGTCTATACATTAAGGCGTAAATACCTATATTATGTTAATTTTAAGTATAAGTGCAATCATTATTAAAATCAACAACAACAAACATTGAATTTAGCCTAGGTAGTCCACCCAGTAAAATGTTGACGACTAAAATCATACCTATTGACCTCTTCCTTCAATCCTAAGCAACCAAAACTGTCTGAGTATAAAAAATAACTCGTAATGCTTAAGTCCACAGTTTCACAAGTTCCCCCTGTGCTCAAACCTCCTGACCTTGCAAGTATGGCTGTCATTGGAACTTTGCCCGAAAGCTCTAATGCCCAAATGCCCAAGATCTCCATACACCGAATTTCGTGTAATAAATCATTCTTTATAGAGATGCGCTGTGACCCTGAAGATATGGTTTTTGTCTGTATTGGTAGTCCTTGTTAATATGATAATGGGTCTCCGTCTACCGAAAGGGGATAACTCAGCGAGATTGGTACGGAGTTTGGCATGTTGTTCGGAACTCTGATTTGAATGGTATCATGGTATTTAATGGGTATTTCTTGGTGTGAATTGTGTACAGTGGTTTATTTTTGGGCCAAGTTCAAGAGGATAATTTGGCACTGGATGAGTACCAAAACCGTTCCAAAAATGTAGTTTCTCGTCGGTAATGTAAAGTGTGCGTTCAAGGGTGACATTGGGTGTAGTTCTTCACGGTCGCGTTTTTATAAAAAGATGGAACGGTAGGAAAATTGCTCCGTCTTTTTTTACGCAAACCTTTTCTTTCTTCAGGCTTGTTTTTTAGTTTATTCTCTAAAGTACACCTGTGCAATAAAGTTAAAATGCTCTGTCATAGGTCAGTGGTTTTTAAGGTAAAATATTATTTATGAAAACTGAAAATCTCAGATTTACCAAAATTGTAATTTAGGGAAAAAGGAAGACATTTATAGTATTCTATTTTAAAAACAACCATAAATATATCTTATTCCTAAGTTAGTAAACTTATAATCTATTTTGTGACTAGGACGTTGTTCGCGATGCATCTTCGAACATCCCTTAACAAAGGAAAGTCCAAAGTCCCCGCTATGGAATATCTTGGTATGGCAATCTTTAAGAATTTGTCGATCACCTTATTGTTCAGTTAAAAAGGTATCTCGAACTTCAAGACACGCTCCCCATGGGAAATTGTCACCTCACTCTCTGTGTCGTATGCACCGAAGATGTTCTACATTCACATTATGTTTGACTTATTGGTTTGTTTGATTTTATTTACCGGTTGTACATTAAGTTTTCGTTTAATTTCTGATATATTATGTTGTTAGTGCAAACCGCTAATATTCTAGTAATAGCGGACAAAATATTTTACCAGTCAGCAAATGCTGGTGAAGCAGCATTTATACTAAGTGCGACGAGTAGGTAGTGAACCATTATTGAACCCGTTGATAAATTTTAGAAACGCCAGTAGTGGTGGTGAAGGCTCCTTCCAACAACTTTTACTATATTGTCCAGAATTGCAAGTGACAGTTACAAAAAATCTAAAATCGCCAGCAAGCAGTGAGAAGGGGTAAACATCTATACTAATATTATAAAACTAGCTGACCCGCGCAACTTCGTCTGCGTCACATTATTCATTATTGCTCCGCTCCTATTGGTCGTCGCGAAATGGTATATATCAGTTACCTAGCCTTCTTCGGTAAATGGGCTAACACTAAAAGATTTTTTCAAATCAAACCAGTAACTCCTGAGAATAGCGCGCTTAACCAAACAAACTCTTCAGCTTTATAATATTAGTATAGATAAATTCTATGCCAGCTTATTTATCTTCTTCTATTTTTTAATTATATACGAAAGTTTCGATGACTGGACTGGTTTTGTTACTCACGCATTTACGGCTGAAAGGATCTGGATGAAATTCAGCACAGAGGTAGATTATAGTCTGAAATATAGCCCACATAATTCGGCGATTTATTTCGTGAGAAGGTATGAAGTACCTATCTTATTCTTGGGATATTTCCAAGATTCAAAGTATATATATCTCAATATTCAATATATTTATTGCATTCCACAATGTGAGCTTAGGGTGGTAGGTACTTATAATATATTACAATACATTGCTTTCGATCATTGTGGACCCTAACGGGCACAGCAAAATTGGATAGTGGAAGAGGGCTATTTTATTTATTACATTTATGAATTTTCTATACATAATTATATTATTTACCTATTTCACATTTTCACTTAGATACTCGTTAACAGTATAGTAACATTTTAAAATTAGAAGATGTTTCAATTTATTGACATATGTTGTATATTTTTTTTCATTTGTAATTGTTTCAGGTAATTTATTGTAAATTTTTATTGACATTACTACAGCGCTTTTTGAGTGTATTTTCAGCTTAAACCGGGTAGGTTTAACCTATTTTTGTGTCGTAGTGTAAATTTAGTTTGTATGTCTTCTCGTGTAGTGTATAATTGTTGGTTGTTTCTTACGAATTTGCACATTTCCAAGATGGAGGGAAGGGTTAAAAGTTTATGTTCTTGGAAATGTGGTTTGCAGCTGTCTGTGTCTTCTACGTTAGCTAGTATTCTAATTTCCACGCGCGCCTCAAAGAGAGTCAGCAACACAGAGGGGCCCGAAAGGGCCGACGCCTGCCGTAGTCGCGGGATTATTCGCAAGAGACACCGTGGCTCCGGAACATGGATGGGTGATTTCCCATCCCTAAAAAAAAAAAAACCTCTTATTCTAATCAGTCGTTTTTGCAGCGTGAAGAGTGTAGGTGCGTTTCTACTGTTTCCCCATAGTATAACGCCATTCAAACATTTATTTCAAGTTAATCGTAAATCGAACCGTTCGTTGCTTTGCTCTAAATTGATTCAATCGCGGAGGCTTACTAAGGGTCCCGTCTGCACCTTTATTACGGAACCCTACAGGCCTGATCCGCAAGTTGACCGTCCAAGGCTTCGCAACAACCAAATAAGTTCATGACTGAACTACGAATATATGATTGCTTTGATTCTTCACAAATTGTTCACACACTACAACTTTTCTCAACAGATGGCATTGCAAGTATTTGAAGTTACAATGAAAACAACGAATAATCTCTTTTAGCGCTCGATTTGTAACTACAACTTTTCTCAATAGATGGCATTGCAAGTATCTGGAGTCTCAATGAAAACTACCTATTTTAACGCTCGATAAAGTTTCTTCATAATCTTTAAAATCCGATATCTTTTAATTTTGTGGGTCGATTTTGATGAATTAAACACGACTGTTACTCCGTTTATCACTTAATATTTTAAAGTACCTACATTTTGAATCCAATCCGTGGTTTATGCGTGATGCTCCTCCAAACGCACAGACAAACAGAATTACAGACAAACAGACAAACAGAAAAGAATTTCAAAAACTGCTTTTTTGTGTTCTATGTCATTTTTCTAACATTTCTATGTATTTTTTATGCGAAAATATTCAATGTACAGATACGGCAACTCTACGATTTTATTATATGTATAGAAGATAGATAATCGCAAGAGTTTGTGTGTTTGTTTGAACGCGCTAATCTCATGAAGTACGGGTATGAATTGATAAACTTATTTTAGTATTGGATAGCCCATTTATTGAGTAAAACTTTAGGTTATGTAACACCATGTCACGCCCAATAGAAACGGAACATTTATGAAAAATGTGTCGCATACAAAGTTGCGCAGGACAGCTAGTGTAATATATTTTAGATACCTCTGTACGCGAAGAGACCTTTGCTCAATGAAAAAGTTAAAGAACAGACCTTACCAACGGGCAAATCCCTCCCACATTATGAGTAAGGCAGTAAAAACGCGGAAACAGCGGTGGAAATGCTCCTAAAATCCTAACATTAACTGGTAGTGAAAACAGAGGTATGTATGTGTGTTTCTAAGCAAAAACGTGACTACATTTGCGCGGTAATGTTAGCAGGCACGACATACGTCAACCAAATGGATCCGAGAATGTGAGAATACCTTTACAGTAGCGAGTGTACACTACACATCCAGTGTTAACTGTGTTCCTCTATGCTTCTAGCAGTCTGAATAGAGTGTACGATACAAGTTTTTGTGATCTATGGTCGGCGTTTATGCATCTTGATTATCAAGTAGATAGTTAAACTTTGATCAGAAGGCTAACTCTACTAGTCTTTAAATAACTTTCGTATATCAATCGCAAACTGTTCTGACTGATTTGAAAGCCTTAATTTTCATAAATTTTTGACAGATTGCGATTGAGATGCGAATCCAGAATTGGTACATTATGATATGTTGAAAGTTGGAAATTTAAATATCTTTGCGGCATTGGTAGCCAAGTAAGAGTTGTCCGTACCTCATCCAGGTTCTACCCGCAATGGCGACAATGGCGTCAGCTCCTCGCCGCTGCACCCGGGCGGCCGAAACTTACAAAGAAACGTACGAACTAGCAGCTTTCGTTAATATCTTTTGTGCATTTTTTCTGTATCTACCTAGAGGTAGATACTTACATTACATTATTTCAGAGAAGTGTTTTATTGCGTTTATAATACTTGCCTAGGTACATATTTAATTGTACTATCTATAAGTGAAAAATAAAAAACTTTTTACAAAAAAATACAAAACAATAATTTTTACAAAAAAATAACTTTAATTTCGGAAGTCGGTGTCATTAATATGATCTATATTAATATTATAAAGCTAAAGAGTTTGTTTGTTTGTTATCGATTAGCGCGATCAAGCAAACAATTGCTTGAACGCGCTAATCGATCAGGAACTACTGGTCCGATTTGAAAAATTCTTTCAGGTTTAAATATACAATTTATCGAAAAAGGCTAAAAACATCACGCTACGACCAATAGGAGCGGAGCATTAATGAACATCGTGACGCAGACGAAGTTGCGCGAGAAAGCTAGTATAGTAAAATATTGTAAAATTGAAATACTGTTGTACTCCCACTTCCCTTCACGTCCCTTAACACCCATCCACCATCCCTTGATACAACACGCGTTATTTTCCAATGCTGCCAACATTCACTCCATTTTCTTTTACGTCTAGCTTCACACATTGAATTGACATTGAGGGTAAACAACGGAACCCTGTTACTAAGCCTCCGCTGTCCGTCCGTCCGCCTGTCTGGCAACGGGCTGTATCTCACGTACCGTAAAAGTGAAATTTTCACAGAGTCTGCATTTCTATTAATTGCCGCTAAAAAAAAAACAAAAAATAAAAATTAATGTTAAACGGGATGAAAACAAGAAACCTTTAGCGTACGAAACCCTTCGGGTGAGAGTCCGACTCGCACATTGCCAGTATTGTTTCTACCTTTCGCATCCTCTTAATTAATTCTTCATTCTGTTTTGCTAATGTCCAATCCATTTAGAGCTATAGCACTGAACAAATAGGACCTGAGTAATGACCGGTCGTTATCGCATCTTCTTTGTGTACTTAGTAATTGCGCAGAATAAAGTGACGTCGACGTAACGTCATCCTGTTTTTTGCTGGCGATGTTCTAATTATTATCCATTCTTGCGTTCTACGACTTGGTCTATGGGAACTTCAACATCTGTAAAATTTCATTTTCATCTTTATCGCTAACGCGTTAGGTTCAAGGTTGATTGGGAAAATTTGACAGTGACGGGTAGAGTGATTTGCTTTCGTATTCTGCTGTGCGATTGTGTAAACATGTCGAAGCGAAAAATCAAGCGAAGTGAACGACAGTGAGCTATCAAATCATACAAACAAGATGGAATGACAGCTCACTTGTCGTTAACTCCACCTGAAGTTGTCACGGTGAGATGTCGATGTTGAGATGGTGTGTATTTTTAGACCCACTGAGGCTCTAAACAAAGTGCCATTCTTTTAGCAAATGCAATTGACAAAATCAAAAACATATTAAGTTATTGTTTTCGTGACATTTTGACAGTGTTAGTCAATCCCGTATATTTTGGACGTTTTGAGAATCGCCTTTGCTAGACAAAATATGTTGACGGAATGTCATAACACCCGTGAACTTGACATAGATTTAAGCACAAAATGTATTTACTGTTTTAACACAACATTTAATAAAAATTTGAATCTGAATTTGTTTAGAGCTTCAGCTTATATTACCAAATTAATAATACAACAAATTATTACGCCAATTTTTTAATAGGCAACCTATCGCTAATCCATTAAAAACTTCCTCAACTTTAATTTAAAATTTATTTCATCTAAAAAAATAAAATAAGCTGCAGAATTGAGCAGTGGGATCTTAGACTATAGTAAACACCACTGACGCGACAGCACGAGTGACGTCACTTCGCTGGTAAAATTGTACCATTGTTGTGACGTCTGGCGTGTTTTGCAACGCACTGTATCGTCTTTAATTTATGTTTACGTGAAATGAGAAAAAATACGCGTCCAATATTTTTTGGAAAGCTATCTAACGGACTTATTATTTTTTTTTAGTAAAGTACCCTATTATCTCGAAAGAATTCGAGATTTCCTTGACAAAAAAAAAAATACAAAAATATTTATTGGAACAAGAAAATAATTTACAAATTGCGTTCGTAAACAACCGCATCAGTAAGGAATACTGTGTCGCGGTTGTTAGCGCCCACCTCCAAGAGGGGAGACGACAGCTTTCCAGGCATCCATTTTACAAACAAAAATAAAATGTTTTAGACTTTAAAAACAAAACAATTAAAAAGTAAAAATAAACTAAAGCATTATTATACTATTTATGCATACAAGTGTGTGTGTAGTGTGAATGTCAGTGTAGTCATGTATGTGTATGTAAGTACTTGAATATGTGTGTTTATGTGATTTGGAAAGCATTCTCTTGACAAGACACTGCTATTTTATCAATAATGTAATACCAAGCCGAAGTGGATTGATCAAGATAGCGACACAAAACAATTTGGAGGAGAAAACTCTAAAACACTCAGATGGTTGTTTACGGCGGCTTTTAATCGCTCTGTCAACATAACAATCCTTCAGCCCCTAACAACAGACTTTCATATATTATGCCGTCGAGTATGGAAAGAAAGGTCGGTTGTGAGAGAATATTTTTTTTTTAATTTGTGATGGGTTTGCTCAAGACTTGGGATTTTTGTCTCTGTCATCTCTGATCAAGACTAGCTTGATCAGAGATGACAGAGACAAAGTCTAAAATGGAGCGAGCTTACCCAGAAAAAGCCTGTTCACTCTAAATAATTTTTGATACTATTTCATACCTTGACATACTATTTAGCACTCTTCCTCTCTCCTATTATTTGCAGTGCCCGTCAGGGTCCATATTTGTTCTTTAACCATTTTAAACCATCTTTGTAATACATAATGGAATGCAATAAATTATTGAGTATTGAGTATTGAGATTAGGGTTGTAAGCGTTAGGAAACACAAACGCAGGCAGAGAGCACTCCTTTGCTGTGCGCTTTATTAAAGACGTTTGGAAACGCTTAATACCTACGAATTGGTGAAATAGCAACAAGGTAGGAATGGTAAGTTACAGTGTGTCTGGATGTCCGATGGTAGAAGGGGGCTGGTGGGGTGAGGTCGTATAGTTCTTGGGCACAGTCACCGAGGTACAATCTGTAGAAGACCGAAAAGCATGAGGCAAGCTGTGAAGCTTGGCATCCACCAGTTTTTCGTCGCCGATGAGGCTCTTAGCTCTGCGTTCTACCGAGTCAAGCGCGGCAACTGAGCCATCACAAAGGTGGCTGCAATACTCCTTGCAGGATCGGACTTGTGTTTTGTATAGGGTTAAAAGCTGTCCAGGCCTGAAATATCGCTTCAATCTATTCAGGATGCCCAGGAACGCTTTATCATGTGGCATAACTAGTTAGTAACCAAGTGGTTATTAACTAGTTTTACATTTTATTATTTATTGTTTTCAATTAAGGGCATTTATAAGGGGAAACTCACTAGTGATTCCAAACGAGTATGGTTCATATTTTTTGTTCGAAAATAGAAGCCTAGAATCTACACATGGAATTTCAATATAGACTTTTGGTTACCTTAACTGGAAATCAGTCACGATTTAAGTACGGCGTACAGCACTCTACGTCGTATTCATAATGGAACAAAAATATATTTTTTTATGGAGTAAATTTTGGGGAGAACTATTTTTTTTGTTATTTGATTTAATGACTTTGAATAGAATATAATCGACTTTTTAAGTTTTCTAACTGTACCGTCTCACCTATCAAATCAAAGGGCTCTGAATTACACGAAAGTACTAAAGCAAAAATTTGAAGTCTACGATTTTAAAGTAACACGTTATAATATTATTCGTTTGGAACCGAGAGTCCAACACGCACTTGGTAAATACATTCAGTTTGTTGCCACCTTCATTATTCTTCGTAAATCCTAACGCTATTCCACTTTTAGGCGTTTTTCTTTCAAGTCGACGACAAACATGGAGATATTTTATGTCCCCCGCTTTTGTTTGTGAAACGACTTCAAATATATGTTTTGTTTGGACTTACAACAGTTAACAGGGATTTATTGTAGTCGGAGGAATTGATGGTTTTAAGGGTAGGTACCTAAGTTATTTATTAGGGCTTGAGTCATAACAACTATGTACGTACATCGGTATGTTGGTTTTAGTAGGTGTTTTTGGCTCGCCTATGCCCAGTATCGCACCTGATGGTAAGCGTTGATATGGTCGATAAAATCAGCACGCTTGAATAGAATAAACATATTTATTTTACAGAGACACAACAGAACAATAGCCAATAATTATAATAGTTGTTTTGCCCACAGCGAAATGATTTTGTCTCGGTACTACAATCGATTTGTAAAAAAAACATAGAAGATGAGTGCGTTTAGTTGATGCCGTAACTATCCCTGCGAATAAGAGCTAATATTAAATAAGCTCGATATAAATTTTGAATAAAACTGAAAATTTTGAATCGCCACTCTCTTATCGGCAGCGTGAGCGTTTTGAGTAGTTACTTACCCTCGTCGCTATCATCGACATTGGGATCGGCTTCCAGTCAAACCAGATTCAGCTGAATACCAGTATTTTACGTGGAGCGGCTGCCTACCAGACCTCCACAACCCATTAAGTAGGTGACATGGTATTTCTTGGCAAGACTGGAGTCAGATTTACTGGCTTCTGATAATCCGTAACTTTTTTTATATTATTTGAAAACAGAATAAAATATTATTTTGTAAGCTTAACTTTATGTTTTGATAGTACTACTGATGGCTAATAGTTCTGCCGCGGGAAAACAACCATTAAATTTCATAGTGTATAAGCATACTCGATTAAGCCAAGGTACTGCAGGATTTACTTCTTTTAATTTCATTCGCCAATTATCTGGTAAACAATTATTCAAAGTTCTCATTCAAACGACCCATTGCTGGGAAGAAAGAAATTGTTCTCCGTACAGCAAATGAAACTGCCTTCCGTAAGACAATCGTGTTCTGGGGAGCTGTTTAAGATTGCAATGCAAGACAAAATTCTCACTCTAAAGCTACGTCTACATAGTTTCTTTTAGATTAGTGATTTGCCCGAAGTACTAGCCAGAAAAATGTGTTAATTATTGTTTATTTTCAGTATTATGTTCCAATGATTAATATTTAAAATTAAATATGGTAGGCACCAGATAAACTTGCAATGAAGTACATTGACCTTTCCATGATATCCCCTCGTAAAGACCCAAACAATAAATTATGAACTGTTTTTCACTAAAGAATGCAAAGGACATTCATTAAATTTTGGTTTATAATTTCGAAGAAAAAAAGAAGAAAGAGGGAAGTCGTCGTTTATGTCTTTATTTCTGATTTTGATATAGGTACAGAACACGGGTAAAGAAAGTCAATAAATGTATATGGGTCCAATGACAGTTATTGAACAAATGTTCAATACATTTACTTAACAAAAAGTATAATCACCACCTCACCCACATTTCAGCAGTTTGTTTCAAGTCTCAGGCAACAAGAGGCGTCTTTATAACTAGGTAGGTACGTATAAATGTTGTCATATTAGTTTTTAAAAAAAATATCGAGTGTGTCGACATTCCAGACAATAATGGTCAAGTATGTACGTCCAAAGACTTCATCTTCATCTGTCTAACCTTTTTTCGATCATATCAGGGTCGGCTTCCTTTCAAACCGGATTCAGCTGAAATTGTCAAGTGCGTCAAAGACCTATGCCAACAATGACCACTATTATTACCAACAATTGAGCAATTTAAGTTCCCAGTGTAAAAAGCCCTTAAGATCCCGTATTCTTGAAACAAAAGATGCCACAATTATTGTCGTCAAGTAGCTCCCGGGAAAAAAGAAAAGTTCTCAGTTTTAGGTGAATATTAAGAAGAAACGCTTTTTGAAGAAATAATGCTTTTATATGAAACGTGGGGTGCTTTTATACAGGGTATAGACACTTAAAACCTATATTTTTAGCTTATAACTATTATTATTATTATTTGTTTATTTCCAAAATACTTAATCTTAAGTTGTGTGTGTTGTTGTGTTGTGTTGTGTTGTTGTTGTGTGTTGTTTGTTGTTAGTTGTTGTTGAGTGTAGTGTGTTGTGTGTGTTGGTGTTGTTGTGTTGTTGTTGTTGTTGTTGTTGTTTTTTATTAATATTATTTTGTTCTTTTTTTTCGTTTTTTGTTATTTTGACAAGATTTGAAATAAGACTAGTCCTATCACGGAAACCATGCTTTCATCATCATCATTTCAGCCGGAAGACGTCAACTCCTGAACGTAGGCCTCCCCCACGTGTTTCCACAACAACCGGTCCTGTGCGCCTCACATCCATCAGCTACCTACCCACAACCCTCATCAGGTCATCGGGTCATGCATTATTCATGGGTGTACAAAACAGCGACATTAGCGTTTACAAGCGTGTTTGTTTTTTAATCGAAAAATAAGTCGTTTCAGAGATTAACTTTAATATAATATCAGCAATTTTACCTATATGAAAGTTTTAGTTTAGGCACTTTTTAGCTGTCGTATTTATGGCCCTGAAGTTTTCCTCACCTAGCAAGTAGTTCGGGGCAAACTTGGCCAGAGATTACCCGACACAGAGAGATTTGGAACGACAATGGGGAGTCCTTTTCCCAGCAGGAGCAGTGGGACACAAGTGCAACCTTACAAAAAAAAAAAAGAATTTCAACGTGAGTCGACACAAATCTGAGAGCCTAGCACGAAGATTTGGAACAAGAAAAGGAAGGTCTTTGCCCAGCGGTGGGACACAAGTGCAGGCTATAAAAACAAGTATTTCAACGTGAGTTGATACAAATCTGAGGGTCTAGCACGAAGATTTGGAATAAGAAAGTTAAGGCTTTTGTCCAGCAGTGAGACACACGTACAGGCGAAAAAAAAAAAAATTCAACCAGTGTCGACAAAAATCAATGTTTTGATGTAAAGTATTTATTTTCGACCATCGAAGCACTAAGAAGAAGAATGTAAGTGAACTTTGAATACAAAATACACAACTCCATAGTTTTTTGCTTTATTTTATGTGACAGACAAAAATAGAATAGAATAGAATAGAATAGAATAGAATAGAATAGAATAGAATAGAATAGAATAGAATAGAATAGAATAGAATAGAATAGACTAGAATAGAATAGAATAGAATAGAATAGAATAGAATAGAATAGAATAGAATAGAATAGAATAGAATAGAATAGAATACTCTTTATTATGTACACCAAAGTTACAGAAAAAATAGACGAAGAAAACATTACATAGGGTGACACAATGGGCGGCCTTATCGCTAAGAGCGAACATAAGTGTCGAGCCAAAATTAATAGTATGTGCGAAGTGAGAGTTATATTAATAACTATAACTCAAAATCATTTGTAGCCCCATTTCATGTCCATGCTGTTTTTACAATTCCTGGTTGCCTGGAAGAAATCGCGGAATGCGATAAAGCCGCCATTTGTATATTTTTTTAGTTTAAGGTTTTCTTTATGTTTTTATATTTTGGTGTACAATAAAGCATAAATAAGTAGATTCGTCTTTTAGGCCTTCTGTTTACTATGCATAGACGACAGATAGATAATCTAATTCAACTCAGTTAATTAAGTCAGAATCTCGGAATTGGGTCGCGGTGAAGGATGCCAATAAAATATGAAAGTTTGCGGCCATCCCCAGAGTTACAAAGATAGAATATTATTAAGGAAATCGTTAACAAGAGTTATTCCTGAATTATTACTGACTTAATACGCAAAAATTTTTGGAATCATTTTAGAAGTTTGGTTGTTAATATAAAATGTATCTACCTACTTACTTATTTTATGAACATTTTTGCTTATTTCAATTGCTGCACAGACGAAGACGTTGGCCAAGTATCACCACTTAAAAGTGAAAACTATAAAACTTTTTAGAAAAGAATATGACACTTCAAAAAAAAAACACTACAAAGTATAAAAGTTCGGAAGTCGGTATTGTTGGTTTTGTATCTTCGTTTTTTTACACCGACTCCTGATTTTGAAAACAGCAAAAATGCTCATAACATAAAAACTACTGAACCAAACTGAATAAAATTGAAACCAAACGGCAAGTATGCATCGAACTAAAATACAGACGGACAGACAGACTGACATGACGAATCTATAAGGGTTCCGTTTTTTGCCATTTGGCTACGGAACCCTAAGAATCACACAAATCAGGAACCTCGGAGTATTCGGTGTACCTCCTCCGTAGGCAGAGGTGTTTTACGTTCTAATGTATTTTTAAGAGAGTAACCCAGATTTTGCTTGTCCTGAGTCAAGATCCATATTATATACTTAGGTATTCAAAGGATACCTAGAAAAAAATGATTAAAACTAAATTAGTATATGACAACTGGGATTTAATCCAGAGCTATGAAGGAAGCCCAAAGTCGTTGTTGTCACCCCAAATAAAAAGGTACGACCTAGCATTAATAATAACATAACAATAAACAAGCTTCGTTCATCTATTTTAAGTTCCTCAACTACCTTATAAGATCTTAAAGCTGATCCTCCATTCCTGGCTATATCCGTACATTTCGCACTCAAAGCGAGCGCATACATTCTCATCCTTCTTCCATATTTACAATTCATGAGAGCGTTGACAATACCGATGGCTTGTTTCCACGTGAAAAATCAGCATCGATTCTCATGCCTCGAAAAGAATGTTTAGATTTATTTGCATGGTATTAATTTACATGTTTATTCGTTTGGAAAGTGAGAAAAATGAGTTTTTCGTAAATGGGGTGATGTTATCGGGGAAATTGCAGAGTTTGAGGTATTTTTGTATTTTGAGGACAGTGGTTGGAATTGGTGAGTGGTGGAAGTTAATAACGAATAATTGTATCTGTTATTGTGAGCTCCTGCTTATTTTTGCTTTTTATACAGGAGTGTAAATAATAAGACATTATTTTATTAGCTAGGAAAATCGAATCATCAAATGATATTGAGCTTCTACATATGATCTGAACAGAGTCATTGAATTTTGCAAGAATAACAAAATGCATTTATTAAACTTCGATAAATGCTTCCTGTTATTTTCTAGAAAGTGCACCCCATCATCGAGCTACTTTTATAGACAGCCAAAAAACCTCGAACCAGTAGTTCCCTGTTTCAGCCTTATCCACGTTCTCGTGGATAGGAACGTGGGATGTCGTAAAACCAATGGGTTGTCTATGCTCACATAAAACCCAGTTGTGGACGTAATGGGACTGTAAATAGTGATGATAAAATATGGACAGAAGAAACGTCAAAAATTGGATAGGATTGATGAAATTGTCTCCTTATAATAACCGCTCCTTAGCCATATTTACCCAGTTCAACTTCGGTTAATTACCTCATTAAGCATTCTTTACTAAATACATAACAGCCAGCTGTTTAACGAACTTCTACATTTTTCATACACAACCCTTCAGAACAGAGCACTGGCTGATGAAAAATTGAACCTCGTTCACGCAACTGGAACACGCGTTTGTAACACGGAGTAATATTAATGGAGTGTTCATACTAATATATAAAATTCTTTCAATTAGTTATTGACATACAACGCACAGCCGAAACTATTGGTCATAGAAAGTTGAAATTTGGCATGTAGGTTGGGCCAAGAGTTTCCCCGTTTTGTGTAAAAAAAAAAAAACAGATTTCTCAAAGTTCTTACAGGATCAGGAAAAACTAGGTAAGCTCGTACGAAGTAGCGGGCAAAAGCTAGTGTTACAAAAATCTTATCAAAAACAAAGGTGAAATGGGAGCCAAGTTATGCGTCGACATCGCCTAAAATAAGATAAATTATATTTCTATCATTATTTTGACGACACGGTTGGCGCAGTGGTTGAGCGATTGACTGCTGCGCAGCATGTCGCGGGTTCGATTCCCGCACGGAACAAATATTTGTAAGACCTACAAGTATTTTTACTTTGTTCCGAGTCTGGGTGTTTTTCTATCTATAATATGTATGTATTTACAAAAAAAAATGTATATAAGTAGTTTATCAGCCATATCGTTACCATAACACAAGCATTAGGTTGCTTAGCTTGGGACTATATGGCGTTGTGTGAAATGTCCAAGGATATATATTGGATATATATCATATGATATTTGTCAATTCCCACTTATGCGATCCGATTTTATGTGTCCTAATAAGCGCAACTTAGTATTTTAAATAATGTTAAATGTGTTATTTGAAGAAGCCTTTCAATTGGTAGAGTAAAATTACAGGTTTTTTTACGGCGATTATTTAAAATTTGCATTCAGTATTTTACTCTATCTATAATATTTTAGGTACTTTTCCTCCATATGGCAAAGTCTTGGGACTAAATTATTTAAATAATAGAAAGCTGAAGAGTTTGCCTGTTTGTTTGGTTGAATGCGCTTATCTTAGAAATAACTAGTTTTAATTGAAGAATTATTCTAGTGTTGGATAGCTCATTTATTAGGAAAAGCTACATTAAATCACGCTATGAACAATAGGAGCGGAGAAAAAATGAAAAATGTGATGAAGACGCACAGAGGTAGATTATAGTCTGAAACAATAAATAGATTACTTTTTATTCCAGGAGTATGCTCCCTTGAGATTATTTTCGACATTCACGCAGGTGGCAGCTAGTCAAATCAATCATTTTCAATTTTCAGATGTATTCCTTTTGTTCACACATTCACCTACCTGCACGCCAAATTCCAACTTTCAAGGACATCTGGAAGCGGGTTAGGCTTTTGGTCTATATGTCAGTGAGTCAGTGGGTCAGAATAGTCATAAAAATGCGTTTAAACGTTAAAATATTTATAACCGTTTAAGCTACTAAATTTTGGTTTCTAGATAAGCTTTTTGCCAAATTCCATGTTTGTAGGTTAAATAGGTTTCAAGTTATTAAGGGGCTAAAAGGAGCTCGAAATGCTTCGTGTATTTTTTTTCCTTGAACTTGGCTGTTCACGCTACCGCGTGTCTAAATTTTTTATTTTATAATAATCGCACAGCTAAGGAGTTGAATTATAAGCAAGAAGAAGCTACAACATGGGAGTCTTTAAGTTAATAGTGAATAGGTTATTCTTCTTCATAAGCGTGCTCCATCTTCGACCACATCATCACTTGCAATCAGGTGAGAAAGTGATCAAATAAATGGCTGTCAGTAGTAAAAAAATGTCGTTTTCTGCTTTATTTTTCTAAGTTGGAGCTGCACAAAGCAATACATACTTACGTGTTTACGGACTAGCTTCATGACTTTTAACTAACCAACACATTGATAATTCATAATTTCCTGCAAATGTTTTAATTCTAATAAAAGCTTTAAGTTGAGTTTTTGGTTTGACCGTTTCGCGGTTATAGGCCTGTCATATTTTAAGGTTTTTTTTAAGCGCAATGATCCATTAAGAGAGTGCCTAATAGGAATATGGTAGACAAAGTACCAAATCATAATCAGTAAATATGATTGCCAAACAGTTGCTGTATTAATCCAGAAGATACTGCCGGCATGATCCTTGAATTACCCTAAAACCACTACCGGCCAACTTTTTAATGTTAAAATTCAAGGCAAAATCGCGTTCCTGAACCAACGCCAAAATTATATCTGTGGCATATTTCCAAATGAAAACATTGTGGCAAATAACACAGTGGTAAAACCTCCATCCACTACCTACTCTGTATATTACAACAAAACAAAAAGCAATTTACTCGTAATTATATGACCCAAATATCAGGCGAATAAGCCGAGATTGAGCCTTTTCAGGCCATCATTAAAAGCTCATTTTCATTGAAGTGCTTCATAGCATGGAGACGTTTGTGGCCAGTTCTCTAATTAACATCCCTTTGAGGATGCAGAGGTTTGAAAAAAGAACCAGCATTTGTGCAGATGATCTATGTGAGGTATTGATTCAGATAACATCATTTGTGGGATGTTTTAAAAAAATACTCTAGTGGGGAGGTACTCCGAAAACCCCACCAGAGTGCCAATTCACAAATTTACACATTCGCATCTCAATCGCAATGTGTCAAAAATTTATGAAAATAAAGTCTTTTTTGACAGTTTGCGATTGACATGCGAATGCAAAAATTGTTTAAAAATGAGTAAAATTGGCCCTCTGACTCTAGCTCTGGGTAACTTTAATGCTAGGCGAGCACAGGTGTCTTTTGTCACCGTGACAGTATATATCTCTCTGTTGCACATCACAATTGCGAAAGAGAGAAATATACTGTCACGGTCACAAAAGTCACCATTGCGCGCAAAGGATTACTGACTAAAATCCCCCTTTAAATGCCTTTTGCGTTCTATGGCCGCGGTAGCTCTTTCGAACATTTCTGTAATCTAATTTTTCTGCCATGAAAGTAGTCATCACACAAAGCCGACAGCCTAGCCTTTTCCCAATTACATTGGGGTCGGCTTCCAGTCAAACTGGATTCAGCTGAATACCAGTATTTTACGTGGAGCGGCTGCCTACCAGACCTCCACAACCCATTAACTGGGTAACACGGTATTTCTTGGCAAGACTCTACCATTAAAGTAGTGATTAGCTTAAACTGGCAGAATAGAACTTAGACCTTTAGGCCTTAGTTTGTCGCTAATTTAATACTTATACACCGCTTGTCACACCATGCGCTTAGAAAGCCTAAGAAGCGAATTACAAAACCAAACTTAAATGCAATAAATTACATAATCTACATACCAAAAATGTCAGAAGCAAATCAAGTAATTATTTTTGACGACACGGTTGGCGCAGTGGTTGAGCGACCGACTGCTGCGCCGCGTGTCGCGGGTTCGATTCCCGCACGGAACAAATATTTGTAAGACCTACATGTATTTGTTCTGAGTCTGGGTGTTTTTCTATATATAATATGTATGTATTTACAAAAAAAAAATGTATATAAGTAGTTTATCAGCCATATCGTTACCATAACACAAGCATTAGGTTGCTTAGCTTGGGACTATATGGCGTTGTGTGAAATGTCCAAGGATATTATTATTATTATTTTTTTTTTTTTTACTATCTCGGGCCCCTGGAGACCCGGTCCTTTGGTAGGCGTACGAGGGGCCGAAACCAACTCGCAGAGGCCCCGTTAGACTTTCCAAATGTAATGGGGCACCAACCGGCGATTATCCCTGTATGCACTGAAAGTATTCCCAAGGACAATCCCCGGTTGGAGCAGTACTATTGCAGAATATGGAAACAAAAAATGAAACGCTATGGGTTTGGGTGGCTTAGTGGAATGATAATCGTTTATTATAAAACTATTGGCCCCTGCCTGACCACTAACAATATACACGGCTTTTAAATGGCAGGGGGTGACTTGCACACTCAATGAATGGGCCCCCGAAAACGGTCGCCAGCACAAAGTGACGTAGCGCCAAGGGGGCAACATGGCCTCAGGTGCTAGAGGAGTGGAGAGGTATACCACGGCTATCAGGACAATCCCGGAAGTGCGGTCAAGATCCCTACCAGCATCTTACTGGATTATACGTCCTTCTCCCGAGCACGTATGCTCTAGCGAATCTCCACTCAGACCGGCCAATTAAGGCAAGGAAGAGGTGGGAGCTCTGTTCCTCGTCAGTTTTCACTCCGGCCAGCCAATAAAGGCAAGCCGTAGATGAGGAACAAGACTTCTCCCGGGAGATAAGGTTCGTGGGGTCGCTACTGCCCAACAGTTCGCCACAAAACTGCCTTGCGGATTGTATCTCTCTTTGTCTGGCCCCTCACCCTAGGTAAGACCTAAGGTCCATCGGGACGCGCAAGCCCCACCACGACGTCAACGTAGAGATACTGCGATAGGGTTATTATTATTATTAAGTGGTTTATTACTGATAGTCAGTTCATACATCAAACTTCGTACTGAACTTTTGGGACCCAACTTCTTGATCAAGGGATAGGCATTAATTAAGCTGGACTCCACTAAAGCGGAGACGTGCGGAGATGTCCGAAGTGGAGATAAGATGAGATTTTTTCAGCTAGGGTGAGGGTGTATCGACCCGAAACTGTGTGGAGATGCGTACTGGCTAGATTGTAGCGGAGATGTGTGCTGGCTAGAGTGCAGATGTGCGCTGACTACACTGCATCATAGGGCCAATTCTACTATTTTTAAACAACTTTCGCATTCGCATATAAATCGCAAACTGTCAAAAAAGCTTTTATTTTCATACATTTTTGACAGATTGCAATTGAGATGCAAATGCGATGCGAATGTGAAAGTTTGTAGAATTGACACTCGGTCTCCGCTGCGTGCCATCGTCAGCATGCGAGGCACAGCTCACATCTCCGCCTTGTATGCATTGTGCCCTCCTCAATTTCACCGAGGAGCAGCTCACATCTAAAGAAAAAAAAAAGAAAGAAAATTTATTTACTCCGCCAGAAGCGACACAGTTACAACTTAAATTACCAAATTAAAAAAATAAAACACAATAAGCTAAAAACTAAACAAAACCAGAAACATTCATCTATGTCAGGCCGGGCATCAACCTACCTTGACTCTCTGGTCACACCACAGACACACCAGAACATAGTTCAACAGTTGTCTATGGCGCGACCGTGACATCCGGCACTGACTGACATTGATTGACAACTTGACAAGTTGACAACATAAACAAAAGCAACAAAAATTGTACAAACAACTTGAACAATATAAATGAAAATTAAAGTTTTTTTTTTTTTTTTTTAATATTTATAGGCGTACGTTTGACCGCTATCTCACCTGATGTTAAGCGATGATGCGTTCTAAGGTGGAGCACGCTTGCCTAGAAGTAACCTATTCACTCTTGACTTAAAGACTCCCAGGTTGTAGCTATCAGGAAACACAGACTCAGGCAGGGAATTCCACTCCTTAGCTGTACGCACAATGAATGTATTCCCAAAACGGTTTTGTGCGTATAGGTGGGATGGGATGTCCACATGTGTGTCTTGTGGTCCGATGGTGGAACGGGCTTGGCGGAATTAAGTTATGCAATTCCGTCGCACACTCCCCAAAATGTAAACGATAGAAAACCGACAGGCCAGCAACTCGGCGTCGATGCTCAAGACTTTGGAGCTTCGATTCGACGAGCTTATCATCACCGATGATCCTCTTGGCTCGTTTTTCAATTGACTCGAGGGCATCAAGCTGGTATCTGGCAGATCCGTCCCAAAGATGAGAGCAGTATTCCATACACGAACGAACTTGCGCTTGATACAGTTTAAGAAGCTGTTCCGGCGTGAAGTACCGTCTCACCTTTGCCAGGATCCCCAACTTTCTAGCAGCCACTTGAGCCTTGGCCTCTATGAAGGGGCCAAAATTGAGGGTGGATGTTAATGTAACACCAAGAAGCTCAAGTCTGTCGGTTATCGGCAGGTTTACACCGCGGAGAGATGGAACAGGGTCGAATTGACTCCTTTTAGCGGAAAAAAGACACGCTTGGGTCTTCGCAGCATTGAACTTGACCAGATTGGCATCGCCCCATTCGGAGACAGCCTGTAAGGACACGTTCAAGCGCTCAACCATAGCCTCCCGGAGAGACCGGGTCTGTGACCCACCAGCTCGTGCGTCAGACACGTATCTCTCAGCAACAGTGCTGTCGTCTGCATACTCAAAAGTACCGGGTTTTAGCAGATCGTTAATATGCAGCAGGAACAATGTTGCCGAGAGTACTGACCCCTGAGGAACCCCGGCATCAATATCCAGCAGTCCGGACGAGCAGCCATCTATGACCACTCGGATAGACCGATCCCTCAGGAAATCTGCAATCCAGTCACACAATCCAACGGGCAGACCGAAGGAAGGAAGCTTACTAATAAGGCCATCGTGCCAGACCCTATCGAAGGCCTTCGAGATGTCTAGGGAGACCGCAAGTGCTTCCCCGTGCTTCTCAATGGCCTCACTCCAGGTGTGAATGGCATACGCTAGAAGATCCCCAGTTGACCGATTTCGGCGAAAGCCGTATTGTCGGTCACTAAGGATAAAGTTGCTGAAACTATGCTGCGACTCTGGACAAGGATCACTGTCTCATCTCCGGTTCCATCGCGCCATACATCTCCACTCGGTGGTACATCCACTAAAGCTGAGTAGAGACGAGATGTGTGAATAACGAAATTCTATTGGTTCTAAAACTTGTCCGCTCTGCTCTTCTCGTCTTCACTTTGGTGGAGTCCGGGCCTTAGGCTTAGGCTATGATGTTTTTATTTGTGTTACAATACTCACCAGTATAACATTTGATGGTAATCTTTTCTTTCTTTTTTAAAAGCCCGATCCTTATTTGATTTTCATTGAAGACGATAGTAACTTATTAGCTACAGTGATAATAAACAAGAACAAAGGCGAACTTATCTCAAAATTGAGTTTTCTCACAGCATACCTTTGAGTTATAAAGAGAGATCACAATTGAGGGTAGGATCCAGTGCACATTTTTATTTTTATTATTTAATTTTATCTATTTATTACTTAAAATTTAACAAATTTCTCTTAATCTATCTTAGATAAACAATGGCAATTTTAACAATTAGTGCTTAAGAGATTACGTTGACGACTGTACTAGTATAAACTGTGTCACAGTCGACAGCGTCTTCCTCCCTGTGTATATAACTACGTTGTTTCATTGTTTTAATACAAAAAAATATTACAAAAACTTTAGGCTAAAATTGTGAAAATAAACAAACAAAAATATAACCCTAAAAAAAAATCGAAAATTTATACGTTAGTAGATAGTACCTGTATGTGTAGTGAGATGAGTTGATGAATTTGTGAATAAATATAACCATGAAGATCAGCAACAACAATTTACAATTTCCTCAGTTTCGGAATAGTCCAATCGTAGAAGGCAATTTGTATACTTTATAATTTATATTACATACATATTACATACCCTACACGTACATATATTTATATGCGAATATTATGTCAAAACCGAATGCAAATGCTCTTTGACTTCCCTCTTGATTGCCTTGGATTGTTGCAAAAAGTTCCGTATTAATAACACATTTTAGTGCTTACATAACTCGCAGACTGTGATTTCTTATTTCACCTAAAAACTACCCAGACAAGAAAATAAACCTTGAGATTATGTCTCATGAGAATTTTACAAAATAACAAGCAAAAAACTGTCCAGACTTTACAAAGACTCATGTATATACCTAAAGGTCACCGATAAACTACATACAGAAAACTACGACCTTGAGTCGCGACCTTGATTTAAAAGTAGAATCAACTTTTCTACCCCTTGTGTTTCCACACTTAGCACTGGGTACGTAAAGGTGCCTCTCCACAGCCCAATGCTAAGTTAAGCTAAGCTCGCGTACTTAACGTAGCTTAGGTGGAATCATTTCCCACAGCCAAGGGGGAACCAAAATTCCTCGCTGCTACTGCTAGAGGAGGCATTGTTAAAACTTTTCATGGAAAATACTCTTTCAAACAAAATAAGAATCACCAAAATCTGTTAACATTAATAATTGGCGAAGATTTATCACTGAACAATAATAAATAAAGTCGAATTGAAAACGATCGATCGGCCGGTCAATTGTCAATTGTCAACTGTCTTTAACTGTAGTTGGAAAAAAAAACAGTATTAATGAGTGTCACCATTTCCTCATAGACATTGATGACAGTGATAATTCTGACTATGGCTCTAACAGTCAAAAGTTGTGCCATCTAGTGTTGCAAATTCGACTCTTACTTTATGTATACTTGACATTGACACTTCTATGCTGCCACCTAAAGTTCCTGCACGCTCCGCATTAACAATATTGTATCTTGCTACCTACCGCGGTATTCCGTGATCTGTACCTCTACCATGAGATGTCATCGAAAACTTACTCGCTAGCTTTAAACTCGCAAGCGTACTAATATAGATCGAATAGTATTCAATTATACTCGCACCATGAGTTTTACGGAGTCTTACGCAGGTGCTAACGTTAGCTCGATAGATCGTGTCATCTAGCTAACTTCACTCTACTCGTTAGAATGCTTCTCTACTTATGTTTTATTTCTTTCTTTCCCACTAATAAGAAGAGAGGATGCATGGTTTGTGACTTTAAAATGTAATGTAATCGCTATGCTTAAAATGTTATGATAGTCAATATTACAAAATAAACCGACTAAATAGAAAAGTTTAGGGTTAGTGGACAACGTAAATGATTTTGTGTTTATTTTTTATTTTTATCGTCTATTCAATTTGTAACTTTGTTTTTTGACGTTATGTCACAGAGCTGTGTTGTGTCGTGTGGTTTGAAAGTTTACAATAGAATTATTATTTCAATTAATTTCAACAACGAGGCCAGTGTCTCACAGTTTCAATTGTTAGCGGAGTTCATGGAAAGGTATATTTCTATTTCCAATAACATTATGTATTTAAAACGTATTGTTAAATTACAATTTCCCAATAAGTTGCCCCTCAACGCAGGTAAATATACTAAGCCACTTGAAACTTTGAAAGTGTAATAATTCAGCTAAGTTCAAGTGTATAACAATACTTAAGACGTCTTTTCACTACATTTAATTGAGCTTGCTAGCAGTTGAAATATATATAAGTAGGTATATAATTTAATCATACATGCTAAATAAGCTCTTGCAGACATTATTTTGACAATATAAGACTCAAACGTATACATAACAACATATGCTTCACTCGTCAAAATACTAGTGAACTACGTTGCTACTATCGTAAGCGTATTGTTCGGTAGCGTCTGTCAAATTAGTGACTCAAGGTACCGTTTTGTATGGTGGCTGAAAAACATTAGTGACTATCGAATAGATTTTTAACCTATTGAAATCTATAGTGCTCATATAATTCTTTCTGTGACATCTAGGGGCGCTGTATGTCATACAAATAATTTACGGAGGAGCTAGTGAGTTTGGGCTGCGTAAACTCATGATAGAGGCACAAATGCGTGGCTGGCGAAGATTATCGCGTGGCTAACGTAGCAAAACCTCTCCGACAGTGGGCGGTCGCCTTAAAACAAGTGAGCAAATAGATTCCAAGGGCTCTCGATTTTTGTTTGCTCTATCAACTCTTTGCGCTCGGCTCTCGGGCTATCCCCTGTTATTTGATTGTACTACAATAGGTTTAGCTGCATCAGGATTTTTAGCTTCCGTATTGGTATTGGCTTTATTGGTTTTAAAACGATCTATGTAGGTACTTTTATTCAGTGTTCAGGTAGTTTTAGTCTTGTTAAGATGATTTCTTTCTTTGTTATAGTCTTGTTAAGTTTGATATTTTCAACGAATGTTGTAGTACTTAAACGAGTAATTGCTCATTTTAATCAGAAAATTTTACGTGATCAACAAAATAAATATTGCCGATAGGCTATAGATCTCCTAGTGTAAAGCCACTTAAACGCTACTATTGTGATTTTAGCATGAATGGCTAGATGCATAGCAAAATATCCATATAAGATTTTATTAGAGAAGAAAAGCACTACAAGTTATCCACTCTGTCAGAAAATTTCTATATCACGAAAAGTTAATCGACTTATAAAAGAACGTCTTGGTAACAAGTGAAATTGGGAGTCTTCCCTTACGCTTTTGAACTTGTAAGACACTTTCCAAGTTAGCAAAGTTACCGAGAGCCCCTCGTACAGAGAATCACATAAAATGTCAATAAGATTCACGAAATACAAGGCGTTTTGGACACGAAATTTGTGCTTATATCTCAGTTATCTGAAGATTTGTTTTTTCATTTTTGTGTCATTGAATTACCTTGTGATGGTGGTTCCTAAAAATCTTTTTTGCCATTTTGATTTTATTATTTAGCTATTCAAATAAACAGTTTTTTATGTTTATGATTAATTTGCAATCTTTTACGTCGCTACCTCTTACATGCCAAAGCGCTTGGTATTATATTTCTGACCCACTTTCATTAATAAAATGCACAAGTACTTTAGTACTTCCTTAAAAGGTTTATTTTCCTACCCATTATTAACTAAAAAACAGATTCTCTTTTTATTTTTCAAATGTTGATTGGAAGAGAATGCCTCAATCGCATTTATAAGTTCGTTTGTGTACTTGTTTGTAAAGTATTAAATAAATAGCTAAAGACTAGCTTTCGCCTGCGACTTCGTATATGCATATCCTGTTTTTTCTCGTTCCCGTAGGAATTCCGGGAAATCTCTTAAAATTCTACCTTTATCAACTGCGATCCAAGTTTTATCCCAAGCTTTGGCAATAACCCTTTTAAACCTTCAAAAGATATTGTTACAGTGGCGACAATATTGCAAATGATGGCTTTTAGTTTGATCAAGTAAAGTCGACACAAACAACGGGTAACCGGGAACACATTTGCTTGTCTATTTTAATTTTTGGTATAACGTACTTTTGAGCCTATTGTATTTATTCTTATTTATTTATTTAACAATTTATGTGCACACATTTAACGAGAAGATAGGAAGAAAACAGAAAAATAGGTACAAAGGTATTTAAAATAATTGTAGGTATATTTTTTGTTGTTTATATTTGCTTTTTGTTTAGAAAACAATAGACCAAGATATCTCCCATTGTTGAATGAGGACAGTCCCTGAGGCATTAACCCCACCTTTATACCCTTTGCGATGCACGAGGTTTAAATAATTAAATCATATATATATATATATCATACTCACATACATACATGATTGTTGTTCAGTTTTAAAAAGTTGTTGGATTAAATAATAAATATTATGTAGTGCTGTGAATCGAATTAAGAAAATACTTTTTAAAAGTCGCAAATAAACTTTTTTTCTTTCTTTCTTCCTAAAAACTATACTACACGTTGACGGAATTTTTAACTGATTTTAAAAAAGGAGGAGGTTCTCATTTCGATGAGATTTTAAATGTATGTACACCGATTACTCCGCGGTTCTGACCCAATTTCTGTGATTATTTTTTAGTTCGATGCAGCATTGTTACCATTTGGTTCCGTTATTTTTTTATTAATTTTTGCTTGTTTCAATTTTTGCGTAGACGAAGACGTCGTGTCGTCCAAGTATTTCACGACATAAAAGTAAAAAATAAAAACTTTTTCCAAAAAAATGTAACCGACATAGAAAATTGAACTAGCTCGCTATGAAAGCAACTAAAGGTACAAGTTTAAAATATCATATCTCTATATTTTAAACCTTACCGGGTTAACAGTTACAGCGGGTTGAGCTTACCTTGCAAACCTTTTCGTAGAATTTAACCCTTACAATTTATTATGGCATTAAGGGGAGCAGGTTAGAATGTTAAGGGGTAAAAAGCCCAAGGCTTGCGTTTAAGATTACTTCAGTACATACCTACTTTATACAGAGAGGTAGATATTTTTCTTTCATTTCTTTGAATATGTATTTTTATTATCCTTAAATTTAATATTTTCAAATAAAAATTTTATGGAGTTAGCCTACGTGCTCACTAGCGGTCAGCCGCGGGGGCAGTCAACCACGCGGTTCCAGTTTGATATGCAACCGCTTGTCATAGTGCGTACAATCACAAGCGGTTGCATATTAAGGCGGTACCCTGACCAAATAACCTTGAGCATTTTTCCCCTCAATAACAGCGCAAGAGATACAATAGCGAATACGCTCAAAATGTTGAATAAAATCGTTATAAAATCTAATTTTGGTCGTTTGAAAAAAATACTTCTACCAAAATGTTCATAATAAAATTGCCTATCCATTAGTGTAAGTACAAAATCAAAATAATGGTTAGTTTTCGAGAAGATGCATGTTTTCAGTATTTTTTTCTCATTTCTGTGGTTTCGTTGTGAGGAGATTACTTAAACATTATACTTAGTAATAAAAAATAAAATCTACCATTTTGAAGCCAAGATTATGTAGAAATTTAATGTATTTTTTATTAGTTGATATCTCTTTTGGATAAAGAGCAGATAGCTCCAAAAAACTGCACAAAAAACGGCTGGCGCTGCGTTTTGCTCGGGGACGCGCCTTAAACTGGAAAAGTGGCCAGCCGCTCAAAGCAACTACTGGTGCGATGGAGGGCTTATGAGTAAGGATGCTATACCAAAAACCTGAAATATGGGAAAATAAAGGGGTGACTCAATACACGGCAGTGGGTGCATCAGGGCTGAAAAAATGATGACGCATGTAATACAAAAACGAGTTACAACAACAACAACCAAGTGGGATAAATTTAAACAACTATACTTTTATACAAAACGTAGCCCTACAACAAACTCATATTACTCCTTGCTCTAAAAGTAAATACTAACAAAAAAGTCCGCTCCGCACAAACTTAGCCTACGGGTGTTCATGTGCTTGGCCCCTGTCTACACCACCCGGACTTGGGTAGGCACGTGACGTGAATAGAAAGCCACACTCTTTGACAACTAGCCTCTAAGAATATTCCTTTTATTTTCTATGCTTGGCCTAGACTATTTGATTTACTTTGAGGCTACACAGAATGAGAAAAGAATCGTAGATAGAAATTGCTATAAATAACTTACTTTGACTTCTCAGAACCTCCAGGGAAAAAGAAAGGATCTGCATAAAAATGTTTATATTTTACTAACATATTATGTGTGTTTACATATACTACTGTACATTACGAAGGAATCTCTGAAGATATTTTTCTTACGTTATACTTTTCAGTTGATTCTCACCAAATGAATACTTTCAAAATATTTCGTTCTTTACAAAATTAAGCAATTTCTGCAGAGATTTCGCTGTATAAGGTTTAAATAGCTGACTCGCACAACTTTGCCTGCTGCGCATTTTTCATAAATACTTCGCCTCTATTGGTCGTTGCGTGATGTTAGCCTTTAGCCTTAGAATAATAACGCATAGAAGCCGCGTCTAGAACAAAACCCGAGCAAAATCGTGTGTCCACTTCACTTTCTTTGTGTGCGTGAGCCGAATTTGTCTACGTTCCTCTAACGCACACAGATATAGCTTTCAGTGATACCATTACCAAGCCGTTACACACAAAATATGGGAAGACGCATTACTATTTTGCTATCAAGGCAAGTATTTTATGTTGTTGGGAACTGGAAAAGGTAAACAGGATTTTTTATGTAATATGACCTATTTTTTCGGAAGGTTTAATTCAATTTATTTAAAAATAAAAGGAAATAAATCGCATAAAGAATGAGGTATTGTTCAATGCGTTTAGAATGCTTGATGGGTTATAATTATAATCAATGTTAAAACATCGGGTTTGATATGAATTAACAGTAAGTAAGTATTGTATTTTAAAATTACAAAAATGAAAAACATGAATGAAAGCAATGTGGGTATTTTTTTCCTCACAAATAGTAACACTGTGTTATGACAAGTTAGGTTATTAGAATTTTGTTTTATTTATCGATTTACGTAAAAATAGTGCATAGAATGTGAGTACTTATTTTGTGAAATGTTGTTTTATCACATTTTTTTTGTTTTCCTGATGTGCTATAACATCCTTTCACGCAACAAACTGTCATTTTCAATTATTTTCTCGCGAGCTGTGTTCGACGGAACGTGACCTTGAGTACTGATGGCTAAGTTTGACGGATTGACGGATTAGGCTAAGTTTTAGTTGCCTCACTTTTTGCACTCGTACTAGGTTTCTATGCGTTATTATTCTAAGCCTTTAGCCTTCCTCGATAAATTAGCTATCCAACACTAACATAATTTTTCAATTCAAGCCAGTTCCTGACAAATAAACAAACTCTTCACTTTTACAATAATCTATGCCGATATAGATATAATATTAACATTTCTCAATACTGTACGTTTAAGCATTCTTGAAATATGTCACTAAATCAAATCGAAAAAGAATATCTAAACGAGGATTTTGTAAGAACATCCGTTTTTATCCATCGAATAATCCCCGCATCTTTTCTTTCGGAAAAATCAGCTAATATTAGAAGCGTGTATTCGAGATTAAGGTATTATTCCGTTTCATTGCCTAATTCGTGTCTTTCTTTCCTGATTGAAAACCAGCCAGGCATATCAAGGAAGCTCGCCAATTTAGGTTAGCAATCAACCGAATAAAATACGAATACTAGTAAGCTACATAATTAGGATGCTGGACTGCTTAATCACACTGGTAAACAGTATTTTTAACCGACTTCCCAAAAGGGAGGAGGTTATCAATTCGGTTGTATGTTTTTTTTTTATGTTTGTTACCTCATAACTCCGACAATTATGAACCGATTTGAAAATTTTTTGTTTTATCTGAAAGGATATACTTGTAGATTGGTCCCATTTAAATCATATCAAAATCGGTTATGAACTTTGGATTTTAAATCCCGCACGGATCGATCTTCAAGGTTAAGCAACGCTTGCCAAGGTTGGTCTTTGGTTGGGTGACCATCTTAACATATCGAGTTTCCTCCGTGGCTCGGAAAGCACGTTAAGCCGCTGGTCCCGGCTGTCATTTGTAGATCTTTGGCAGTCGTTACGGATTGTCAGAAGCCAGTATATCTGACTCCAGTCTTACCAAGAAGTACCGCGTTACCCAGTTTAATGGGTTGTGGAGATCTGGTAAGCAGCCGCTCCATGTAAAATACTGGTATTCAGCTGAATCCGGTTTGACTGGAAGCCGACCCCAATTTAGTTGGGAAAAGGCTAGGCAGATGATGGTATACCTACCATAAACTAGAGAGTATCTCACAGCTGCACTAAATAGATCCATTTCAGCGATACGTCAGACTGACTGATCCTGTCTGTTTTGGGAATCGATTTTCAGTTTGCGTACAGCTAAGGAGTTTTTCCTGTTAGAGTCTGTGTTTCGTGATAACTGCAACCTTAAGGGCATTAGTGATCAGCCGGTCGATTCTGTCGTCATCTCACCGTGATCACTTAGGTGAAGTGAACGACAAGTGAGCTGTCATGCAATCATGTTTGTATAGTTTGACAGCTCTACTAGTACAACTAAGTATTCATTTCACTGACGTATAAATCATAATGGACTTGAAACGTTTGACTAAAGAAATAAACAGTTATACAAATATCTATCATATCGACGCAAACATGTCAAAAAGCATTTTGTCTCTTTTTAACTAGCCAAGAGCTGCATATGAAAAAAGAGACATCTATATGTTTGCCAAGGACTAAATTTGGCAACCCTTTTGTGTGACGTCAAAATCAAGCCTTTGCGTGGCCGGTCGCCATTTTAGTTGCCCAAAGTACTCTGTGGTTTTATAGTAGTTGTGCTGACAAACAGTTGTTTGCTTTTATTATTTTCGTTGTTTTATAGATAAATACGTCGAAAGCTAGGTTTTTTTTTGTGTTCTGGCTTTGGAAAATAAGAGAAAAATCATGCCATCGTGATGCATAATACACTATGGTGCGAGGAATAACAAAAATCAGACTAATTTGACTCTGCACAGGTTAGTTACTAGTTTTCACTAATCCAGTTGAATATTGTAGAATTTTGTGTAATGTATTGTTACCAGACGATCTTTTTAAAGATTATTGAAACCTGTGTCATATTTGTATGGCTTATTATTACGTTATTATTTTCTTAATTTCGTTGTATTGTTTACATACAATTTTTATGTCTTAGTTAGTGATGTGCGATGTTCGCATCGCATACGATAAGTATCGATATTATTATATTGATAAAGTGTGTAAAATACATTGCAATGCTAATAACCCACAGATTTCCTGGAAATGAAATTTTCAAAAATAAATGGATAGAAGAAAAATATAAACCATAGACATAAAATGTGGCATATCTGCTCCCTGCACTTTGATGAATCTAGTTTTAACAGAACCTTCGATGTGATGAGGTTACATGATGGCGCAATGCCCACAGTCATTGAATATGCTGGTATGTTTTTAAACATACCAGCATATTCAATTACGTTGGTAACAATTTTATTTTGACCAAAGATAAGTATCTTGTGGACAGGTACTATCTTTCAAAATTTTGTAAAAGACAGATAGCTGTGTCACTATCATATTATTTTTACATTACAGCCAAGAATTTGGCTAAACAATTTGCTCCTATAGAGCAATGCCAGGATATTTTTTAATAATTCTGCCAATAATTTGGCAGATATTGACATTTAGAGCAATTTAAATTAGAAACTAGGACAACAGAGTTTATCTCTAGCGCCAATGTACAAAATAGTGAAATTAAGCCAAACAAAATTTTAAAATCAATAAATACTATTAACCTGGTGCATCAAAATATTCAAGGATTTATGAACAAGGATTTAGAAGTAGAGTTATTCCATTTTAACAATATTGATATTCTCTGTGTAACAGAACATTGGCTTAAAAGCCATCAGTTTATGTTTAATTATAGTAATCACCAGGTTGGTAGTTCGTTCAGCAGAGAAAATGCTATACATGGTGGTTCATTAATATTAATAAATAATCATCTTAAATTTAAAGACCGTAAGGATATTGTGAACCTCTCTGTTGAGCGGATTATTGAAATAGCCTGTATTGAATTGGAGCAGTATATTATATTAAGTGTGTACAGACCACCTTCAGGATTGTATGATAGTTTTGAAAAAGTGATGGATGAAGTTTTGCACAAAATTTGCAATTCAAGCAAGTTAATCATTATTTGTGGTGACTTTAATGTTAATTTGTTGGAAAATTGTAGTTTGAGTACCAATATTATAAGTCTGTTTCAGTCATACAATCTTGCAAATCTATTCCTTGAGCCCACTAGAATAACTCCTACTAGTGCAACTTGCCTAGATAATATCTATACAGATGTTGTACCTACCCATAAACAAATTATTAATTTAATAGATTCAGATCATTGTGGACAGTTAATCTCTATACCAAATATAAATATAACAAAAACTAAAAATGATATCACTGTTAACCCAAAATCAAAATTTCGCTTAGAGACATTTAAATCTAAACTCTTGAATAAAATGCCAACTTTGTCAACTAATGATGACCCTAATCAACATTATAATGATTTTTTCAAAATGTATTGCACAGATTTTGACACAACATTTGTTCCCAAAACCATTACAGCTAATAGTAAAACTTCTTTCGGTGATTGGGCCACCATTGGTATTTATAAGAGTAGAGAAAGGCTTTATGAGTTATATGAAGAACGGACTTACATTAACACAGTAGAATTTAATTTATATGTTAAGAATTATACTAAATTATTTAAAAAAGTTTGTTATCTTGCTAAGTTTAGGTACTTGAGTTCAAAAATTAAAAATAGTAATAATGTGATTAAAATGACTTGGGATATTATAAATAGCGAAACGGGAAGGTCTGGCAACCGAAGTAGTGATTACAGCCTTGTTATTGATGATAGTATAATTAATTTGGATTCGGAAGTCGCCGCGGCATTTAAAGATTTCTTTGCAGAAGTTCCCGTATTGACAACTAAGTTCCTAAATTCGTCACCTGCTGCTGCAGAAGCTTTACTTAAAGAAAACGTTCCAGTTTGTAATGCCGATTTTAAATTCCAATATGTAACCCCTAATGATATCATAAAAACGTTTAATTCTTTGAATGTAAAAAAGACTGCAGATCTGTGGGGTAATTCTGTTGATCTTGTTAAATCGATTATACACATAGTAGCACCTACTTTAGCTGATATTTTTAATAATTGTATTGACCGTGGTGAGTTTCCTGATTTAATGAAGTATAGTAAAATATTACCGTTATTTAAATCGGGTAGCACCTCAGACCCTTCTAATTATAGACCTATATCGGTGCTACCTACGTTTAGCAAAATTTTTGAAAAACAGATATTAAATCAAATGCAAAGATATTTTAACAAACACAATTTTTTACATAATAAACAGTTTGGTTTTACAAGGGGTCGTTCAACAACCGATGCAGGTGTTGAACTTTTAGGTCACATTTATAATGCATGGGAGGACAAATGCGATGCTTTGGGTATTTTTTGCGATTTGTCCAAGGCATTCGATTGCGTTCTCCATGAGACATTAATCAGGAAATTGCACTATTACGGAATCTGGAACGCCTCTCTGGATCTTCTTACTTCATATTTGAGTGATAGGATTCAGAGAGTTGATGTTAACGGTAAAAGATCTCCTGGATCGGTAGTCAGGATGGGGGTCCCCCAGGGCTCAATTTTAGGCCCCTTCCTCTTCCTAATTTATATTAATGACTTGCCGTACCTCATAAAGGATAAACATGACATATTATTTGCAGACGACACATCGCTTTTATTCAAACTTAAACGTCAGCAGATGGTCACTGACGATATAGATAGTGCCCTCGCAACTGTAGTTAACTGGTTTAATGTTAATAACCTTTTACTGAACGAGAAAAAAACGAAATGCATAAAGTTTACATTACCGCATGTGAAACAAGTGAACACTGTTGTATCAATAAAGGGTGAAGAGTTGACACCCGAAGATACCACAGTGTTTTTAGGCATAACTTTGGATGCGAAGCTTCAGTGGGGCCCCCATATAGATAAATTGTCCAAAAAACTTAGCTCTGCAGCGTATGCCGTTAGGAAAATTCGTGGTTTAACAGATTTAGGGACATCCCGTTTAGTGTACTTTAGTTATTTTCATAGTGTAATGTCATATGGCATTCTATTGTGGGGAAATGCTGCCGACATACAGACAATATTTATCTTGCAAAAAAGGGCTATTCGTGCGATTTATAAATTAAGTCCCAGACACTCCCTCAGAGACAAATTTAAAGAGATTAATATAATGACTGTGCCCTCTCAGTATATTTATGAGAATCTCCTGTATGCACATAAAAATATTAATCTTTTTAAAAAATATAGTGATATCCATAACATAAATACTAGGAATAAACACAATTTTGTCGTTCCTAAAACTAGACTGAAAAAAATAGGTGGTTCTTTTCGATGCCAATGTATTTTTATAATAAACTTCCTAGCCACATTCAAGAACTTAGCATTAATAAATTCAAATCTTTTATAAAACGTAAGCTATGCCAGAAAGCTTTTTATACAGTTAAAGACTATCTTGAGGACAAAAAGGCTTGGGATTGAGCTGCTTCAATGATGTACATGGCCCAATGTTTTATATGCATCTATTTTTATTTTATTTTATTTTTTTTTTTTTCGTTTATCATTTTACTTTTATATTTGTTTACAAATGGACATTTTTATATTTTAATTGATTCTTTATTTTTGACATCAATGTTTACTTTTTTAAGTAATCTCAATTTTTTTTTTTAATTGATTTAATTCATTATATTTGACATATTTATTTATTATTATGTCATTATTTTTCGTTTTACTATTGTGAATATGGGAACTATGTGGGCTATTATTTTCTTTTTGTTCTCTTAAAGTATTTTGAACGATGTCTGGCAGTTTGAGTACTTTTGTGGCCTACCCTTATATCCTTACTTTGGTATTGTTCGTCAGTTCGTTGAGCTCCTTTAAGTTCTAAGTTTGAGCTACACGATAACTGGCAAATGCTTGCACTGTCTGGACAGGTCCACTCAAATCTGTGGGGTACTTTCCTCAAAATACCACTTCAGACATTAACCTACATGGTTCTCATATGATTTGACCAGTACGATTTTATGGACTTTAAAAGAGACTTTGACCTCTGAGTTTGTTTCGGCGTTTCTTCTCAGAGCAGTCAGCTAGGAAATGCCGGCCTCATCTAGTTTAAAATGACCAAAAAAGATTGACGTGTAAAAGTGTTATTTACAACCTACTTACAGAATAAATATCATTTATCATTTATCATTTATCATAAACAAAAATTGTATAGCAATTAGTAGGATGGTATAGATTAGAAGGTATGGATTAGTAGGATAAATTTATAATATTAGTAGGATGTAAATTTTATGTATGTAAAAATAAATAAATGGTGTTGTAAATAATTATTGTTGACTTTTAATTAAAACCCAATTTCATCGGTATGTTAGAAAATATACTTAGGTGATGGAGACGTCCGTGCCGGCAGCCCATCGTGGATGCAGCGTCATTTCTTTTCTTAGATTTTGTTCCCTCCACCCTGTCTCGAATGACCTAACGCAAGGCTTTAGAATAACGCTTAGGTACATTACATTTGAATTTTCAAAAACTTATTCGATGTACCTTGTTACTTATCCTAATAATGGCAATAGATACATATTTTGGGGGGTATGCGGTACAGAGAGACATGTCCCGCAAACCCCCATTGATATAATAATATTAAATATTGAGAACCTCCTCCTTTTTAGAAGTCGGTTAAAAAGATAGTGATTATCTAATTTTAGTTTAGTTATTGAACAAGAGAATCGGCAACAATGTCATCCAAACTAAACATGTACACCTTAGAATAATAACGCATAGAAGCCGCGTCTAGAACAAAACCCGAGCAAAATCGTGTGTCCACTTCATTTTCTTTGTGTGCGTGAGCCGAATGTGTCTACGTTCCTCTAACGCACACAGATATAGCTTTCAGTGATACCATTACTAAGCCGTTACCCACAAAATATGGGAAGACGCATTACTATTTTGCTATCAAGGCAAGTATTTTATGTTGTTGGGAACTGGAAAAGGTAAACATGATTTTTCATGTAATATGACATATTTTTTCGGAAGGTATTATTCAATTTATTTCAAAATAAAAGGAAATAAATCGCATAAAGAATGAGATATTGTTCAATGCGTTTAGAATGCTTGATGGGTTATAATTATAAACAATGTTAAAACATCGGGTTTGATATGAATTAACAGTAAGTATTGTATTTTAAAATTACAAAAATGAAAAACATGAATGAAAGCAATGTGGGTATTTTTTCCTCACAAATAGCAACACTGTGTTATGACAAGTTAGGTTATTAGAATTTTGTTTTATTTATCGATTTACGTAAAAATAGTGCATAGAATGTGAGTACTTATTTGTGAAATGTTATTTTATCACATTTTTTTGTTTTCCTGATGTGCTTTAACATCCTTTCACGCAACAAACTGTCATTTTCAATTATTTACTCGCGAGCTGTGTTCGACGGAACGTGACATTGAGTACTGACGGCCTGGTGGCTAAGTTTGACGGATTAGGCTAAGTTTTAGTTGCCTCACTTTTTGCACTCGTACTAGGTTTCTATGCGTTATTATTCTAAGATGTACACAAAGTATTAGCCTAAATCAAAAACCGGGAAGTAGGTCACAGATAACTTTTCAGATTTGTTCACATAGATAGTTATTTTGTTGTACAGACGCCAGCACATCAAATTACTCGAAACTGTCAAATTATTCCAGTCAAAATTGATCTTAATCTTTTCTCTTATAAAGTTGGAAATCTAGTAGGTACAGAAATTTGTCAGATTGTTGTAGCACGATGTGCTGGTGACTGTACAAGTGAAGCTGAGAATGTGCTAAAAATACCCGTTGAAATTGTACCGTGAAATTTTGAAAACATTCTAACAATCTTTTATCGATGTTATTGTAAAGAAATATCGACATAGGCTGCCCTATTAGCCGCCATTTTATCATCCCAGCAAAGTGTAGGTAGCTACGTTTTTTTTATAGGTATGCCCAGTCCATATGATTTATACGCATTGAGATAAAAACTTTAACATTGAGTTGAATATCGATATCAGATGCGCATGTTGCTCGCAGTTACAACCCTACGAAAGGCAGCCATTTTAAGTGCCCAAGTCGGTGGTAGGTAACACTTTTTTTTGTAGGTATGCCCAGTCCATATGATTTATACGTCAGTGGTTCATTTCGACATGTTTATAGAATCACACTTTCCATCGGGTGAGATGGTGGTACCTATCAATGATAAAAAAAACAGTGTAGTCTATGAAATAACATTTATAATTCGAACTCCGTACTGCAGATATATAATATCATTAGACACCTTCTTTTCTGCTAAGAATTGACATAAAGAAGATTGGCGACTTAGGTACCTCATTAAACCTAAATGTTTCAAAATCTTCTTATATGCAAATTATAGGTCTTATATCCGTAGTTATTTTCCAAGCTAAAATGGTTAATTAGTTGTTGGTAGTAATTAAAAAATCATGATTTTAGTGTGCTACCCCGTTACGAAAACAAAACGCATTAATCCACAACAAAACGCATAAAATAGAGCCAAACTTATTTCGATTCAAAATGTTCATTAATATTTGGCAACCCAGCTGTCACTTTATGTCAAATAAAAAAAATATGTAGGCAAAACGTCTTATTTCTGTGTTGTATGGAGGTGTCCTATATAATTCGTCGTTTGGGATATATTTTGTAGTGTTCATATGCGTCTATAAAAGAAGTGTGAACCATGTGAATTTTCAGCCACCATGTTGCTATAACATTACAATTTGCGTTCAGTTGAATAAACTTTTGTGCAGAACGGAACTGGTGATAGGACTCTTATTTAACATTGTTTGTACTTCAAATCTATGAATGTTGATCCCGTTGTGTGCCCAGATAAAGAGAGATTTCAAAATCTTCAGACAAGAATATTCAATCGAGCGAGTCCTCATCTTATGAAAGATTTAAAAACTGCTTGTGCTGTGTTAAATGCATCTGGAACTCTATTTACTGACCCAGGAAATGCTCAAATAATGTAAAATATACCTAATAAATGAACGTTTATTTTTAGAGAACGAATTAGCGATTATAGCCATGGAGCGCCTGAATCGTCGCAGTATAATGTTTCCGAATATAGATGCCTCAAATATATAATTCCCACGGCTCTCCTTGAAAGAATTGGTGTTGTTTGCGTGTGGCACATGCCAGATCCATCAAGCTAGATCATACGTTTGAGAACATTTCTGCTTTCAAGGAATGTATACACTCGAAATAGATCGCGACCAGCTGGATTTGACCAGTTTAGGAGGAGAAAATCTATTTTTGTTAAGAGCAAAAATAAAATCCCGTCATGTGGGGCGGATCACATAATTATTTTGTTTTCATAGCCGTTGAAAGGGAACAGCGAGGTCGGAGCGCCATCATCGGCGACTGTTGTAACTGTATAGTATGTTGCTTACGCTCGACACGAAGGAACAACCCCGGGGCCTGCAGTATTTCTTGACAATGTATTGTTAACATTAGAATAAAAAGTTTTATGAATACTATGGTTGCATTTTTTACCTATTCTATTTAATTATTCATTATCTTTTGTCCTGTTGACAACCATCTTGCGCGTGGGTCATAGAACATCTTGGAAACAGATTCGAATCCCGCTAAAAGAGCGTTATTACTATTAGAAGTGACGTAACAGCAACTGGATAGCCTAAAACCATTCAAAATCTTCTTACCTATATTTGCCGTTTCATCAGTGACGGATTAACCCTTAATCAAATTAAGCAATTGCCTAGGGCATCACGCCTGTGGGGGCACCAGAAGACACACAAATAAATCCGTCCTTAGGGCATCACGTCTCACTCTCTCACGTCACCAAAAACCACACCAAAAAAAGTTTCTAGGATTAATTTGAAACGAAAAGCACGAAAAGAGTTCTAGTCACAGACATTGGTAAAGAGAGAACGTCGGTAAAGTTTTAGAGACTGATTCTAGTTGACATACGGATAGGGGGGCCCACAGGCGTGGATTGCTGAGGGCATCAAGTAGTCTTAATCCGTCACTGCGTTTCCTTATCTCAACTTAGAACACCTTGCTGTAACATCTACTAGTAACTCAAAAATCTTTCTATAGTAAAAAGTACAATCTATACACTTTATATGATTGAAATGTATGATTTATAAGGGTTTTTCTTTAGTTACAAAGTATGTAGGTATCATTAAGAATTATTTTTGGTGTTTCATTTTGAGGTTATGTTTAAATCAATTAAATAACCTCAAGTCTAATGTATGGCTTACCATTACATATATTCTGTTAGACTCTATTGTAGCATTCAAATGCATATATTCATTCTATGAAACGCTAAGCCTTTATGTGGTACTGAAAATACATGGGTTTCTGTCAATCTCCTTTTAATTAATTTTTAGAATTAGATCTTATTATGCGCATTCACAATGTTTTCTAAGATATAAAGTATAAGCGCGCTATGATCATCCAATCAAATACGTACAAAACTAATGTTTTCAATTTATAGTAAGTGAATACTTTGTATTGATATGTACCTACAGAAGTTTGGAGATGAGGTAAATATTTTACTGAGAAATCATGGCCCCTGATACTAAAACATTTTTAACAATCACTTTCAGGATTTCTCAATGTTGCTTAACAACTAAAACTTCATAACTCAGCTAGTAACTTAATAGCACTTCTTGAACTTACGTTGTGAAACCTTTAAATGTTGGCATATAACAACATTCGGAACACCGTAAAGTATTTCTAAATTAGTTGTTCTTTAGTTTCCAAAAAGTTGTGTTAAATAAAAGGGGTTAAAGTATGATATTGCCGTTTTATTGTAATAGGTAATTCCTACTATTTATATGTCTGTGGGTAATTCGAATTGACATACCAACCTTTTTGGTTTGAGATTGTTGAGTGAAACTTTTTTCACATGGTACTTATGAAGTTCTTTTTTTTTTATTTGCAACATTCGATTATCAACTTTCAGTTTTTTTTTTTTCAGCTTAGACAAGAAAGATGGAAAACTACGACTACTACGAAAATTCGAGTGATTTTTGAATACGAGTTCCGACGCGGACCTAACGCGGCAGAAACAGCTCGCAGTATCAATGTTACGTTTGGACAGGGGACTGCTAATGCTAAACGCTCCGTGCAATTTTGGTTTCAACGCTTTCGTGATGAAAACTTTGATTTAAAGAACGAACCACGTGGAATTGAAAGAGGTAGTGGAAGCCGATCCGAGCCAAACTACCTAGAAATTAGCGGCATGGTTTAACGTTACCTTACCAACAATGTTGACTCATTTGCGTCAAATCAATAAAATAAAAAAATAAGAAAAATGGGTGCCTCATGATTTGACTGATCTGCAGAAAAAAACGAAGAAATGAAGAAATATTGGATCGAATTGTGACATGTGATGAAAACTGGATTTTTTACAATAACTGTAAGCGAAAAATGCAATGGCTGACCCCAGGTCAAACGCCGCAACATTAAGCAAACCTTACCAATAAATAGATAATGGCAACTGTTCGGTGGTCTAAGCATAGTGTTATCACTATAGCTTTCTCAGATTTGGTCAAGCAATAACGGCAGATGTCTACTGTGCCGAACTCCGAACAATCATAGCCAAACTTGCAGTGAAATAGCCCTGACTCATGGTGAATCGACCTTCACCATTATTTCTCCATGATAGCGCGAGACCTCAAACAGCACGAGCAACCGTTTTAACTCTACAAGAACTGCAATAAGAAACCATTTGTCACCCTCCGTATTCGCTAGACCTTGCTCCAACGGACTACCATTTTTTTCGTGATTGTGACAATTTTCTACGTGATAAAATTTTTTCTTCTCAGGAGGCAGTACAAAATGATTTCACACAGTTTGTCGAATCTAGATCACCAGAGTTCTATCGCAAAGGCATAAATGACCTCCCTATTAGATGGCAGCAATGTATAGATAATAATGGTAAAACCAAATTCAATTTTTCAGTACAAATCGGCAATTTTTATAAATTAACCCTTAATATTAGGCAATCGGGTGAGAGGTAGTTTCAATTCGTGGCTTTCAACGTGAGATTGACGGTTTCAAAGATAGGTTTTATAGGTAACTGCTTAGTTACAATCTTGATAGGTCTATTCTCAAGGAATACCAATCCCAATCCCCTAAAAACAAAGTTCTCAGTTGAGCTGCAAGATAACTGACTAATTTTTGCACTGTCTGGACAGGTCTACTCAAATCTGCGTGGTACTTTCCTCAAAAGCCCAATTCAGACATGAACCTACATGGTTTTCATATACATGTTATTAACGATTGTATGGACCTCAAAAGAGACTATGACCTCTGAGTTTGTTTCGGTGTTTCTTCTCAAGATTGTCAGCTAGGAAACATCGACTACATCTAGAATTATATGACTGACTGACACTGACTAAAACTCATCCGTGTTCCTCATAATGCCTTTTACCTTCCAAGGCCGCGGTAACTCTTTCGAACAAATTCTGCAATCTCTAAGTTGCCTTACAACTAAAACTTCGTAACTTAAGTAGCGACTAAGCGCTTCCTGGAATTTACGTTGCGAAACCGTATCGACATGTACCTACAACAAAATTGAGAACATTTATGAAGAGTTCATGAAGAAATCAAAAAACTTAATAAAGATGGGAGCACTATTAGCCTTTGTTTGGTATTTTCATAACTTTCCATACAAACCAAACGAGTCAGTGAGTGTCACCGCTGACTTGTAGTAATTGACGACCAAGGTCAATTCTGACGATGGCTAAGGTAGTCGAAACAAAAATAAATAGTAATTGTACCTCTAGCCTCTACCAAGGATGTGATTTCATACTTTATGACAATTTTAATATCAATTATTCTTAATTGATATTAAAATTGTTGACCATACACGTTCCAATAATTCGATCAAATAGGTTGTTTTATCAAATGGCATGAATTTCTGTGGGAAAATCTGAACAAATATTGGTAGTCAAATTGACTACAAAAAAAAATATCGTATTTCTATTCGATCAAACAGTTTGAACCACCCTGTTTGATCAAATTACGTACTACATAAACGTGTATATGGTCCGCATGAGAATGACGTATTCGAAACACTTTCTGAACTGAGTCTAAGTATGGGGCCATACGGTCATAGTGTAATGCAAATCTGATGTCAAAATATAGATTTACACATAGAAGGGACGAATATTAAAATCTCGTTTATGTGTAACACCTTTGGGAAATCAATTTCGCGTGACGTGCCCACTTTTCAATGGAAAACTATTTCCACGAAAGTTTCTATAGAAATCTAGTCCAATGTTATGTAAAGTGAGGATTCATAAAAGGAAGGGGAGAACACCCACACGAATCCATCTCAAGGTTAAGCAATGCTTGCCGAGGTTAGACTATGGATGGGTCACCATCTTTACAAATCAAGATTCCTCCCGGCTGTTAGTCCCGGCTGTGATTTGTAAACCTATGGCAGGCGTTACCTACGGATTGTCAGTAGCCTGAGAATCTGACTTCAGTCTTGCCAAGGACTACCGCGGTAACCCAGTTAACGGTTTGTGGAGGTCTGGAAGGCAGCCGCTCTACCTAAAATACTGAATGCGGTTTGACTTGAAGCTGACACCAATATAGTTGGGAAAAGGCTAAGTAGATGATGATCATTTTGATGATGGTGAGCATTCTTGTGATTTCTGCGTAAAAGCTGCTATTTACTGTCCCCACCCTTCTCTTCCGGAATGTAAATCGACCTCAAGATCCTGATTCCTGAAACAAACGACGAGCTACACTCGATTAATAAAGCAGCTAACGCGGCGAGAGCGTGTAAATGCGGCGATGACGTCACGCTTCCCGCTAATACGACCACACTGCACACATTGAGTTAATTTACTGTCTTACGCCTCCGTCGGAGACCGAACGTTTTGCTGAATGAACGGGAGTGAATGAAAGTCCTGTGGTTTTGAAAATTGGAGGAAATTTTGAAAACGTTTGGTGTTTATGTTTTGTATGGACACAATGTAAGGTTTTGTTTTTTCCTCAGTTTTGTTTTGTGGAATTGTTTTTTGCAGTTTATGAAACCTTTCGACTCTTATCTCTGCAAAATTAAGTGAACAGGTTTCTTCTGGATAAGCTCACTCTATCATCGACTTTTTCTCTGTCATCTATGACCTAGACTGGAGTCAAGAACAAACCCTTCATAATTTTTTTTTACTTTTGATAGATACCACGTATGTCTACTATCTAACCAATGGTAAGCGATGATGTGATCGAAGATGAATTACGCTAGCTAGTTACTTAAAACCGTACGTTCACGTTATAAACTGTCAACAGAATTCTCCTCAAACTTAGTTTCCAAGCTCCTATTTATAACATCGAAAGTTTAGCGTTTCATCAATGTATATTCTGTCTGGTCTAGAAAGTTCGCGGTCTTTAGCAAATGATGACGTTGTGATGTTTTTAGAGAGCAATATTAATAAGCATAGGCTCAAAAATGTTTCAGTATGGCGTGTTAGAACAAAACCTGTGTCTTACTAAGAAAACCCCGCAGCTTTGAATATTGTATGCACTGAGAGACATTCGACATCATCAACTTGTAGTAATCCTCTTCAATTAGTTTAACCTTGAAGATCGACCCGTGCGTCTGTTATTTTTTAGCCACGAGCTTCTCTACCCAAAGATCTATCTTTCTAAAGATTGCCAGTAATCTTTGATAAATAAACCCCATTTTAAATTCTCCGTGGAGAACTTCGCTTCATAATACACAATGATTAAAAATCCCAGCCCGCATGTCCTTTGTGCGAGCAACAATGTCACACATCAAGCATTCCAGCTGAATGTACTCGTCACTGTGCAATCTACTACAGTACGTATGTCGTACTCGTACTGGGGTAGTAAATTTGTCGTTATTGTAACTTGAGTTTACCGCTGTTTTGTTCGTGTACGTAATCTTAGTCAATTCGAGGAAAGTAGGCTGTAAAGGTGGTTGACGACATCGTTGCCATTGTACTATGATCAAACTTGGTGCCAATTTTTAACGCAACAGCATCATACTTAGTCGTAGACAAACGATACCCGACGGATTTTTTCCCGGGCGTAGAAAGCTGGTGTGGGCCCACACTGGCATAGCACTCGACATTTTTGTCGGCGCCAACACAAAATCGGTGTCAGAAATGTGTGTAATCAAGAGCTTTATATAAAATGCTCTGCCACTGCAATGTCCGTTTGAAATCCGGACCCGACAGATGACAAGATCCGATCCGGCTGTGAAACCATTAAATTACATGGCACTTAAGATGGTCTACTCTTAACTCATACAAACTTTCATCTGTTATTCTAAAAAAAAGATGAAACGCAAAATACCTAAGTCCTTTTAGACTTTAGTATTTTGTGTTTGCGGGAAACTTAATCTTCTGAGGAAAAGTTTTTCACTTTCTGTAGAAATTTTTGTTGTCTCGCTTCCCCTCTTCAGTTCATTCATTTCCAAGAATGAGGAATTATTAGTCTGTATGAAATACTGTAAGCAGTAAAAGCTCTTATTAAGCATCTGCTGTTCGTAGAGCAAAGACTTCATTTAGAAATACTATCTGACCCGCGCAACTTCGCGTCACATTTTCCATTACTGCTCCGCTCCTATTTGTCTTAGCGTGATGATATATATCCTATAGCCTTCCTCGATAAATGGTCTATCTAACACTGAAAGATTTTTTTAAATCGGACCAGTAGTTCCTGAGATTAGATTAGCGCGTTCAACCAAACAAACAAACAAACAAACTCTTCTGCTTTATAATATTATATATATAGTATAGATTGTTTTAAACTTTCATGGTCACTAACAGTAGAATAGTTAATTACGGGATTGCTACCATGTAGCATCCCACCCGCAAGATCTTCAGTTACTCCGTGATCATGGCGCTTGCAACAGTGCCGAAATATCGGAAACTCGCAAATAAAAAGGTAGCAATCCCATAATTAGCTATTCATCATATAGAACTTTACAAGATATTTTAGGATATTTAAACTCAGATAAAAGTTAGTAATTTTCCACGGAACCACCACTGGTCTAACCAGTACGTAGTAGTACAAAAGAAATCGTAATTATTACAGCCCAGCGCATGTACGCCAAGCTTATCTCTACCGCCCAGCACTGACCTAGTGCCCTGGCTGATACACCATAGATGACGGCGCATTACCGATGACCTAAGCTGTGTAAAAGAAAGGGGTGACATTACTAAGAAGTGTCTTGCGGATGTAAACACAGGTGCCTCGCCCGGTGGCGTGTGTTTTGATGACACCCTGTTAATAGGGTAAAGCTTGCTGTTCACGATGCGTTTGTAAAGGATTTGATGATTATTATATTTTTATTTAAATGATTGTGAAATGTGTTATATTTATGCATGTATAATTTTAATATTGGGACTTGGTGCCTTAATAAAGAATTTTTTTTTTTTATTTTTTTATTCAAAACGGGGAAACTCTTGGCCCAAATCTCACCTGATGGAAAGTGATGATTAGGCCGAAGATGGAAGCGAGTTTCACCCGGAATCCTCTAACATAGAGGAACTGGCTATCATATCTCTAATTGCCGGAACACAACAATGCTGGTAACATTGTTGTTATAGCGACAGACTTAGACACGATGGTGGTAGCTTGCCAGGCGGACTTTGAAGTCCTACCACCAACCAAACCGAGCAAAAAATTTGCCCCCACTGGGAATTGAACCCGGGACCTCTGGGTCTGAATCGAGTGGTATAACCACTAGACCACGGAGGCGGTTAGTGTCACCTGTTTAGCACCACCCGGGGACCACGTGTAGGGATTCGCTGAAGGGTATTCTCCTACGGACGCGGGTGACTCGGCCCCCAAAATTTAAAATAAAAGAAAGTGTTTCGTTAAGAAGTGTATCTGTGTTTTCTCTTATGAGGATGTATTTAGTATAAAGCCGTTTTTCGTTTCAACGTATCTTGTTACGTACCTGGATCAGGAATGTGAAATTAAAGTATTTTGACTATAAGATCTAGTATCCAACTGTTTTTTTTAATATCCCTTCATTTTAGGAATTCATGCCTCAAAAGGAAAAACAGAGCCCTGATTTTTTTTACAACTGGTCTACACCATACCTTCCGAGTGCTAAAAAGCCAGTTGAATAAGTAGTTTTCACAATAATTTGGGGACCTACAAAACATAATATAATATACCAACGACTGTAAAAAATAAATATTAAAACAATATGTCTGCGTTAATTTTTTATTTTATTTTATCTACGTCTAAAATCACTATTAATAAGAGTGCTGATTTGTGTTAATATTTTGACAGAAGAAGTTTATGAAGTTCATGTGCGAGCAACACTTATTCAGTAGGCGGTTTAAATTAATTTGTCCATTTGGCCCCATCGACCATCTGTTCTGCGAGCAATCTGCTCTGCCCACTGCCCCTTTAATTTGGCGATCCTTCGGGTTATGTCGGTAACCTTGGTTATCTTGCGGATATCATCATACCTGATTCGATCACGCAATTAAACTCCAAGCATTTCCCTTTCCATTGCCCTTTGAGTGACTTTTAGGCTTCTGATGAGATTCATTGTGACCGACCACGTTTCAGTTCCATTCCAGACTTTCGTCTTGAGACACTATCGTATATGGGACGATAAGATACCACGCAACTTCCCAAAAGCTGCCCAGCCGAGTCGGATTTGACGGTTATCTTTCTCGAAGTTACCTCTGCCTAACTGGACCGTTTGTCCCAGGTAGACGTGTAGAGCCCCCGATCTTCAAACGAGTGGGTGCAACATGGGTATTTACCATGATCTTCGTTTTGTCCATGTTTATTAATTTTAAGATCCACTCTTTCGCAAGCTTTACTGAGATCAACGATCAGTATACTGAGGCTCTCCGTAGTCTCAGCCATGACAAATAAATCATCGGCAAATCGAAAAAGGTGTGTGTTGTACTCGCCTAGCCTTCTCCAGTCCAAAACCTTGAAGACACCCTCGATTGAGGCCGTTAATAGTTACGGAGAAATGACGTCTTCCTGTCTCACACCCTGCTGCAGGAGGATAGGTTTCGAGATCTGATCGTGTAGTTGGACTGAAATGGTGGTCGTTTTTGTACAAACATTTCGGCATATCAATCTGACACCGTTGGAGAGTGCAGCACAGCCCAAGTCTCGATTGAATCGAAGGCTTTCTCGTAGTCAACAAACGCTTAACAGAGGGGCAGATTATACTCTTCGATCTTCTGTATAACCTGCCGCAGCGTATGTACGAGTATGTGTTATATGGTGCTGAAACCTTTTCGGAATCCCGCTTGTTCGGGAGGCTGGAAGTCGTCAAACCTGCGTGCAAGACGGTTCATGATGACACTGGAAAACAGCTAGTAAACATAGCTCAAAAGTGAGATTATCCTGTAATTTTAAAGCAGGACATTGTCGCCCTTCTTAAAGAAGAGTACCACCACACCTCTGCTCTATGTCTGTGGCGTTTTCCCCTCGAGTATGGCGGAATTGAACTGTTTCTTAAGGGCCTTAAGGACCGATTTTCCACCCGCCTTTAGGAGTTCGGCCGTGATTCCATCATCACCAGACGCCTTATTGTTTTTAAAATGCTTTAGAGCCATCCTAATCTCAAACAGGCTGTCGTGCGGGATGAACTTGGTACAATTCCGGGTCAAGCTAGATTCGTAGCGAGTTTAGTGATTGACGTGTGTAACTGTCCAAAGTAGTAATAGGTGGGGTGGCTAATTATTATGACAATGACATTGAATATTAGGTAGGTAATGAGTCTCTTCGTAAGCTCGATTTGCCGCCCCATTGGACGTGCCGCCCGTGTGCGGTGCACGCCTTGCACGCCCGCTTATGGCGGCCCTGCATAATAATGACGTTTAAAATACGATATGAAAATACAGCACAAAAACAGTAAGTGTTTGTGTCAAAATAGATTGCTAATGTTGACTTTGAAACAATGTGAAAGCACAGTTCGGGAAAGTTTTTTTTCTTAGACCGAAAATCTGTCTAATAGAGAGTATAATTGCCTCTTAGCAGGTAATATTTTTACTGCGATGTAGAGTCACATACACATTTTTGGTACTGGCCGATGTGATATACGTGTCGCCGCCCGGCAAGTTTTGCATTTGCTTTGAAAATAAAGGCTTGACCGCACTTGGCGACACTTCGCGGCAGCGGAGCGACACGACACGTAACAACGTTCGCACTTGAAGTGTCGCGGCACGTAGTTACGCTGCTGCGTAGTGCGTTAAACCTCATACAATTTCTTACAAAGAATATTTTGCCGTTGCGTGTCGCGTCGTTCTGCTGTCGCGCAGTGTCGCCAAGTGCGGTCAAGCCTTTATAGGTACGGATAAGCGCTGCGACATGAATGATTTCATCAGCCATTTTTTTTTTGTAGCCCATTTAGAGACAAACATATTGAATCGCTAAATCTGCATTAAAATATTTTTGTGATGGCTGGAAATAGCCCCATAATAGAGTTTAAATTTTACCTGTTCAGATGCGCCTCAATAAATATTGGTATTCAGCTGAATCCGGTTCGACTGGAAGCCGACCCCAATATAGTTGGGAAAGGGCTAGGCAGATGAGATGCGCCTCAATAAAAAATGCGACTAAAAGTCGCACATAGAATGTGTTTCCTTACGGAGTGTAACGTATCTAACTAATGGTGTTTATTTCGATAGTAGCCGTGCTCGTTCGTGTAATGTCTATGAAAATTACTGTAATCAACTCTGATCATAATATTTTCGACCCGAGCATTTTTCTAAGTTGCGTGTGCTCGAGTAGGAAGTTTTGGGTAGGTTTGTGTATATTGATCTTTTGACCTAATAAAAGTAATAAGAATTCATCGAATTGATTTTACAAACGGATGGTAAATCAATTTTTGTGGAATCTCTACATATTTTTTTCACTACGGCGGTGGTCTTTGAAGAAGGCGAGTCTACAAACACTAATTGAACACAAAATGTAGACGGTGTGCAACAGCACTTCCCTTCAGATACACGAGTGAAATCGTCACCATCGTCATTTCAACCGATTGACGTCGACGTGTATTCCGGTAATCATCCCAAAGGTAGTTTCCAGAGTAAATAGTATCCTTTGTACTATTCCAGGACATAGTCTATCTGTTTCATCCTATTTTGATGAAACATTCAGTCGTAAAGACATGAAAAGCTAACAAACAGACATACAGACAGAGTAACATTCGTTTTTTAAATATTAGCATGGAAATGTACATTTAAATGAATCCTACAAATAATATGTTATGAAGAATACGTCAGGTTTGTAAGTAGCATTTACATGCGGTATTGAGCTGAGACGCAGCTTTTCATTTAGACAACAGATATACGAATATGCCTTCAGGAGCTGACTTACCGCAGGTTTTTTCTTGAATTTTGATGCGCGATGCCATTTACCTGGTATACATATGGCGGGAATCTTATGAGAGTGTTTGGTAAAGACAAGTACAGATGCCAGCACATCATGGTACACGAAACTGGTTAAAGTTTTTTAATCAATTTTGAACTCAAATCTGTCTCCTGCTTGATAAGGAGGGAAGTGTAAATTATGTTTATTTTTTCCTACTCCTCTGCTGTACTCTTCTGATTAATTTCGATGCGGGATCCAAGACAGTTGAATCGTTTCTCCGAGACTCGTCGGGCTTCATTAGCTCGGCGTTTTTCTGGTGGTCGCCACTGTTGATTCTGGCTTTCAGAAGTTGCAGTGGTAGGGAATGTGTGGCTGGCTTGTCCCAAAAAAAAAAAAACAATTTTGAACCTAATATATTTACGATAAAGTTAAAAATCTAATAATGCATTTGATAGATTGTTGTAGTTTGACGTGCTGGCGTCTTTGCTTTGAGACATTTTCAGATGGAGTCTTTTCATCATCACCGTTTCAGTCGAAAGAAATCTATTGTTGGACATAGGCGAGAGGCCTATGTCCAGCAACACAGTCAGTAGTGTCGACGCATCGACCGGTTCCTTGCTTCGTATTTTCTGACCAGAGATTATAGGTACCGAAGAATACTTTGGACTTGAACCTATTCTCATATTTTTAAATGAAGTGATACTATTTTCTAGTAATAAATATAGCGTAAATGTAATGTAGCATTCTAATGGTGAAAGATTTTTTGAAATCGGTTCAGTCATTTTTAAGTTTATTCATTACAAACATACAAACGTCTCGTCATAATATTAGTGTGAATTTATTAAACAGTCCTAACGACACTTTTAGGTTTCTTTTCCGTTTTTTAGAATTTTAGGTTCCCAAGTTCGGTTTTAAAGCAGTTTCCTGCCATGTTGTGAGATACAACATACTCACATTATGATTGTTTTTTTTTTTTTATGATTCTCACCGGAATTTACCAGCACTTATTTATTCACGTATGTCACAAATCTAATGGCACACATTTTAGGCCGATGTTATGGTAATCCGCTTTGCTTTCTATTATTCCACATCCAAATCTCTAAGACTGAGAATACTTACAAGATTTACAATGAAAAAGCATAAAGTCTCGTTTATTAACATTTTAGCTTTACGTGTCTTTGAGGAAAATCTGCTGACTGAAAAACAGCATAATAAGGATAGGATATACCGAGGATTTTTTTCGCATTTACCTATGAGTGTTTTACTAATCTATTTGCTGATACAAAGTTTGTCTCTCTATTTTCAATGGCTTCACCTTTAATACTAACCATTAATATCTTGTACTTGGTAAAGAAACATTTTTTTTACATTATGCACCTTTTTATATCACAAGGAATTCATATCAAAAAACGTCAATACAGCATTAAACATTCAGAACAAAACTAATTTAAAATCCAACCAATACATAAAACTTGCCCATTAAATTAATTTAAGGTATGATTATAGTAGTTGCCACCCTTTCGAATAGAATCCGATATAATAGCACTCATCAAACTAATGACACCGTAAACATTTGACCCAAAAACCTGAAAAACATTTATGAAAGCCACACTGACTTTTCAAATCGTTCAACCGACGCATTCTATAGTTTTTATTTACAAGTTAGAATACAGTCCTTTATGCTAAGCACAGTAACCACCTTTGAAGCCATCTTCAATTTTGACCCATATCTCTAGAAGTTTAAAGTTCTATTTCGATTGCTCCTGTCACCTGGCACTTGTATATCTAATCTTATGTCAATTGAATCTTCAGCTGTATCTTCTAAAAAATAAAGTCTGTTTTCAACTGTATAGATAGTAAGCATTTTTGGAACTGGCCCCATGTTTGCTTTGCAACTAGACTTGGAACGATCGATGGAGCGCGATGAGCTCAGATATTTTACTATTTGAGCTTGAACAAGTTAATGTTTATGTGTTGCTTTAAATTGCTCATAGATTCCATTTGATTTCATGATTTCCTGGTATTTGTTAACCAACCAATAAGGTATGCTATAAAACTTAATCTTATCATACAACTATATTTTTTTAACGACAACGTGTAATAAATTCCCCAAACTGCGGGAAATCTCAAGTTGATTGGTGATTTATTGGGGATTAGCAAGATGTGGGGAAAATGCGGAGATTTGAATATCCATAGTCCGAACCAAGTCAGAACACTTTTTCGAGAAATCTAATTAAACTTAAAACTTGTCTCAAGGCGCAGATACCTCTCAGTAGCTGATTAGAAATGAGAATCACCTCTAAACGGCCTTTCCTAATTTTTTTAAAATATATGTCTTACATTAGACTATCTTCGTAATCATTTTATATTTGAAAATTAAAAAAAAACACTCTTACAACGCCATTAATGTTTGAATTTAGTGCGGGCTGCCACGCCGCACGCGACGCCCCGCCTCTCCGTTAACGAGTACTTATTCTGCAATTCGTTTTGAAAAATACCTGTCTTTATTTCGTATTTCTTCATCCCTCTGACACAAATCCGTCACTATTAAAATGCCGTACCTGTACCAACTAAAACTGTAAGTAAAAGTTCTAGCGGAATTAACTGATTTATATTCCCGAGGCGAATCCTTCCCTCGTCTCCTCACTCCATTAAGACACGCTCGTGATTGTTGCTCGTGTAATGGCTGATTTCCTGGGATAGCTTCCTTCCAAAGATGAAACGTGTCATTCCGTGACGCGGCGCCGCATACCTAACTAAGTGTTCCATATTCAGTTGGAGGCTTAAGGTTTGTCAGAAAATTGTTACTTTTTGCTCATCTGTTTTTGCGTCTGTGAATATATTTTTTGCTCTATTATAGTTAAAAAATAGCAAAAATTTCAAAAAAAAATTCAATACACTTCGTATTGTTTTCTTTTTCGTTGAAAATTTTGCTATTTATAGTGATTTTTCTTGTTTTTGTTCGATCGATTGTACATTCACACAGCTTTTCAGATTATCGAGTAGATTTTTGGGAAAATAAAACGGATATTACGGGACATAGTTTGAACAGAAGCATCGTACTCGCACTCTACATAGAGAGCGTTGCTTCCGATATGTTTGCACCGGCCAACTTGGGTATGATTCCGACGTTGGTATAGTGCTTGAAAGTGGGACATATGGATAATTGGACATCATAGACAAAATATAGCAAACGTCTGTAATCTCCAAAGGGTTCGGCAGAAGTAGGTGAACCTACAACCATACTTCACCAGTTTCGTATATCTAAATCTCATTTATCAGCGGACGAGTCAGTTTTCGTCATCCGGACTCAAATCTAGATAGAGGAAAAAATCAGTAAAACTGTGCCATTAGACCAATACCACAGCATGTTTTTTAGATAATCTACAATTTATACAAGTATAAGTATTGCAACTACGTCACTCATAAAGACAACAAGGTACGATTAACCTATTGAAAAGTATTCTAATGTCTGTATTCTGACACGATCAGAAGAAAACAAACGTCAAGTATTCCGTTACAGCGACAAAGTGAAACAGATTTCCAGTACGATTGTCCAATACGCAATTGAGATCGAAAAGATATACCGTATCGTAAAATTTATGGTACGACAAAACACGTACATTTATTATAGAGTACAAGAATAAAGCTCGGGCTACATATGCGTTCATAAATCGTTCGGAGCACCAACTTGTGGAAACCCATCGCAGACACCTAGAATTTATACATGGAAGCTTTTTTCACTGCTGCTAAATGTTTTGCTCAATTTCCAATACAATTTTGGTAAAAATAGGCTAGGATAGGATAGGATATGAAGGTATTTAATAAGTCATAAGTATCATGAAATTGGTGACCAATGTACTGTGTTGTCTTAGTCAAATCTCTAATATATTTTGGAACTATACTTTAGTAAACGTCAGCGAAGGTACTACTTACCTATTATATTTTTTTTTTTTTCAGTTAGCTCAATCATGACGTATTTTTATTTAACACTAGCATTTCGCCCGGGACTTCATTTTCGTAGGCTTAGTAGGCACCCCACGAACTTCATCTTCTATACCTCACTCTTTTTATGCTAACTTGTAAATTGCTGATTAATAGACTCAACATAGGACATTTCGCTCTAGCCATACATTTATCTAACTTAGAGCATTTTGTACCCGTCGTAACTTTCAAACAAATGGTCAGATTTTAATAATTTACAGTGCTATTTACATGTACATAATGAAACTTAATTATCAAGCCATTTAAATGGATAAGGATTAATATCATAATGACAAAATCACCACTATTCCATTCTGCTCAGGTTTTGATTAAAACATTTGAACTAAAGCGGTCAGTCGATAGCGATGGGGACGAATTTTTTGATGCCATATTTTAGTTAGGAGTTTTTTTTTCTATTTTAAGCGGTCATTGTGACGCACACCCTTGCGGATTTTTTATTTGTTATAATGAGTACTTTAATTATGTGCTACATTATTTTATGTACCATCAATAGTTTTCTAAGCGCACGCCAAGTAATGAATTTTATAGGCATAATTTTCCTACTTTGGGTTACATTATAGCAATTTTCTTAAGGATCTCTAAGTGTTTTTGAAAATATAATATAGCCTATGTTCATTAGGAATAATGTAGGATTCTAACGGTGAAAGATTCTTTCAAATCGGAACACAAATCTAGAATTTATTTAAAATGTGTTGAGTAATCCCTTACAGAATATAGTTTCTTTTCCTCTCGGGAAATAACAGCAGTTTGTCATACTGTGACATATGTCAAGAGGCTCCTACGGTCGTACATCTATCTACTTACCTGCCCGAGAGAAATATCCGATTCCCAGGGTCCAGATAGCTTTCACCAGGTAAGGTATGGGATAAATCCATATTTTGAAATACCAATGAGGTATGAGAGGTAAAAAGCACAATAAATAACTTCGTTGATTGAACTAAAGACAAAGAGAATGTGTTATTAAATTATCATTTTTATTACAATAAAAAATAAATACATACATAGTCTAAAACTAGTTATCTTTAACGAACACTAACAATCTGAATAGCCCCTAGATAATAAGAAAAATAATTTACATTTTCTCCATAATCTATAACATTTTTTTGAAGAAAAATAAGATTTTGTCTGTTTACACTAATAATATTTCAACAAATGTTATAGATTAGTGAGCGTCTAAACATACAAATTAATCTATGGATTTGGATCACAGGACGTTTATAAAGAAACGGTCCAAATCCTAACAGTCTTGATCTAAGCTTCTGATACGCTTTCCACTTCTATGACATGAGTATGCTTTCTCTTCTTATGTATTCCTTCGAATTCATTCTGAATCTCTTGCAAAGAACGGTTTTTCGTCTCAGGCACGAAGAAGTAAACAAATCCTATCCCAACAATGCAAGTTATTGAGAAAGCCCATAATGTCCAACCGTGTTTCACCATGTCTACTAAATTCTGGTAAAATTTCGTCACAGCAAACGCCAAGAACCAGTGGAAACCAGCAGTTAAAGCTGTAGCTCTTCTTGTCATGTGTTGGGGGAAGATTTCTCGTAGCATTAACCAAGGAATTGGTCCAACACCAGAGGCATAGAAACTCACAAACAGGCATAAAGTGATAAGTGGTACCCACGTACTACTCGGTGATAAATTGGATGCTTTCAAATGATAAAAGATACCTAAACAGCCCAAATTCACAGCCATAGCAGCGAATGAAATCATTAAAAGAATTCTTCTTCTAACAACTTTCAGAAGCATTGTGGAAAAGTATGTTGATGAAACGAAACAAAAGCCCAAAATAATAGCCGCGCTGGGAGGGTTTAGACCAATGGCAAAAGTTTCAAAAATAGTCTTGGCGTAGAATAGGACAGGGTATATGCCACTCATCTGCTGGAATATCATAAGTCCGAAAGAGACAACAAGAGCTTTGACCGTGGACCTAGTACCAAAGAGTTCCTTGAAAGTAACTCTGATCTTAGCGGAACTTCTGAGGCGCTCCTTTATCTCCCTATATTCACCATCGATGTCGTTGTCGATACCTCTGAAGTAGCGTAAGGCTGCCTTGGCTTCTTGGAACTTTCCTTGAGACAACAGGTAGGCAGGTGACTCAGGGAGAAAGATGAAGGCAACGAAAAAAGCCGTAGGTACACTGGCGCAGAGCACCGTCAACCATGAACTGTTTTCTACCAGACCTGAAAAGTAAAATGAAAACAAAGTTAATAACGCTTTCTAAGATAATTGATGGAGAACAAAATGAAAGAAAATGCAAATTAGGGTTACCCAATGTGGGCGTGAGAGTATACATTTGTCTAATACATTGCTTTAATAAAATCTGAAGGTGTAGCTTAGCTTCATGGCGATAAAATAGCAAAATTACTTACCAATAATGTAACCAAAGAGAACTCCGCAGCTGAAGTGAACGTGATAGAAGTTAGCAAGAGTTGGAAGAATGTGTTTTTCAGCTATATCTTCAATGTACGGTGGAATGCCGACACTGAAGGCTCCCAATGCTACGCCACCGACGAAGCGCCCAACGTAAAGACCGTACACGTTTGGACTGAAAAATAAAACAAAGGCATTGTGTTACCCAGATGCGAAGTGATACACAAGTAGCATCGCATTACCAGTGTGCTATTCTGTAAATTCTACCGTGGTAAATTTGTGAGGTTGAGGAGAACTGTCAAACCCTGGCGCCAATTGGAATGACAGCTTACTTCACCTAGCTTTACACAGTGAGCGTTTTGCACGAGTCTTGCCATCATTCGAATAACAGAAAAAACAAGAACTCATGTTCAGTCACGCTTGCGACCGACCAATACAGCGTCGAAATTAACTGTCCAAATTCGACTTGCGAAGTATTTAACTTAAGGCTTTGTAGGATAATTTTGAGTAAACATGTCCAAAAATTTTATCACTAACCTTGAAGCAACTAGAATCCATGAGACTACCAAAGGAAGCGCCAAGTAAAGCAGAGTTTTCTTTCTACCGAAGTACTCGGATATTAGACCAGCTGGTCCCGCGCCCCATAATGCTCCCAGGCACAGCAGGGATGCAACCCAGGATGCCTCAGATGCTGTTAGCTGAAACACCACAATTATGAAATTGTATATGTGAAACTAATTCCAGGGATTAGAATCGTAGTCTGCATGGGGAATTATTTAGTTAAAGCCGTTCCCTAGAGGACAAAGGCTACAACTATGTTTACTATTTTGAAAAACAAAAATTAAGATTTTTTAAAAGAGAATCATCATGACTTTTCCCAACTATATTGGGGTCGGCGTCCAGTCAAACCAGATTCCGGGAAACAAAAAATAACGTGGCTATCAGCTTCTTCCAAATTAATGCAGAATTTATAGAAATAATGTAGCTAGTTAGTAACCCAAAAACTGAGACCAAAACCAGGTCTCAATTCTAGCCACACAAAATAAATCCTAACTAAGAAAATATAAACCAGAGACTCTTCAAGAATAATATCCCCAACTTACCGTAAGTTTAGTATGCTCAGTAATAAGTATGCTCGGTGTAGTGTTCTCCACAGCCATTACGTCTCGGGTCGGCGACGGTGGCTGAAACATACGTGTATTTATTGACTTCATTAATCTCGGACAGAAATTATAACCAAGATTATATTTCTGCTAATATTGTGTAACAGAATTAATTTATGGATTAAGGGGAAAGAATTGTGAGGGAGGATAAGCAATGTATTTGGGTAAGCTGTTTCCAATATAGTGGGTTACGTAAGTGGTGACTGGATTGTTCAAGAACAATTTTTTTTTCTGCAAAGAAGGAACTGTGGTTGTGGTTGTGGGTGTGTGGTGATAACTTTAGTAATAATCTTTTGCATAATGCATTGCTCTATCACAAGAATATAAAAAAAAAACATTCTAGCTATAGTGTTGGTAAGTAGTAATTAACCACTTATATTTTCTGTTAAAGAAGCAGACAATCATAAACATGGAATATAATAAAATGGTGATGATAGTGAAAAAACGGAACTTACAGATACAAAATTGGAAGCTGATTTAGGAAATAGATAATTTCATTTTTATTTGAAGATAAAATTTTACGTCTAACCGAAATTATCCTTGTTCAAATTGATTAGTTTAATAAATTGGCATTTAAAGGCATTGGCACGTAGTTTTTACAAAGGCTTTGTACGGCACGTAAAGATCGAAAATAAAATTTTAACAAATTTAATTATCTAGCAACTGAAATGAGAGTCGCAGTCAACCGCTACTATAACAAATAGTACAACTATAATCCCACTAATTACTGCAGCATTCATATGCATAAAACATACAAATTGCCAACGAGGAACAGTTTACTCCAATTTAAATTCCCCTAAGTACGTAGTCATTTAAAAGTAACCAGCATTAAATAGTATCTCGAAAGAAACAACTTGAACAGAAAACTGCACTTTTCGTTTCAGAATTACGGCACAAGTAAAACCGCTGCCAACTTCTACAGCTTCAGTATCATATATTGTAAAGTTAGTTTAGTCCTGAAGTTTGGGAGTATTCACGCCCCTGTCAACGATACTAAAGTTTTCTTGTTGATATAGACCAGGGATGGCGAACCTTTTCACATCTGTGTGCTCTAATTTATTGTCAACTTCAAAAATTGTTTGCTGTGCTGGCTGAGAAGAATAAGCTAAATAAAAACAAGGATTACATTAAAGTTAACATGGCAAACTATAGTTTTGTTTGGGCACTGATATTCACTATTCAGATAAGGATAATTAAAAAGGTAGGCACTCAACATGTTTGTTACTACGTCAGGCACATATTATTCTCCCAATGTTATTTTTACCCTTAGTTGACTATTGATACCTAAGGCATTAAGTCCTCTGTAATTGTACCTATGTTGCATTAAGTTTTAATAGATATTTGTGAATAAATTAAGAAAAAACGTCAACTATGAATACAAAGTATTCAAACGACTTTTTACTGTAAAAATCTAAGTCCATCAGAAAGATTTCCAAAAAAAAAATGGACACGTATTTTTTCTTTTTTCACGTAAGCAACAGAAGTCATAAAATGCGTTGAAAACACGCCTGACGTCACTAGGATAGTAACATTTTACCAACGAAGTGACGTCTGTATCGTTTTCATATTTCCGTCCATGGTACCTACTCGTGCAAAAGGTTTACCAACACTGATACTATGAACTCTCAAAGCTACTTGATTGCTCTGAAGTCGCTTGGATAGATGTTTCGTTTCTCGTCTAGTCATGACTAATGAAAACTTAAACTTTAAGTTTTGTAGCTGTTTCGAAATATCTTGACGTTGCTTATTTCAAGCTGAAGGAAATCTTGAAACTTGTCTGTTTCATCATTAGTGTTATTATTTAGGTAAGCAGACTTGTTTGTAGCTGAGAGAATCTTTCACAGACTACTCAGTGTTTAAAATGTGTACAGTGTTGCCATCTAACATAGGCTGTAAAATCTGTTTGACTACATTGTGTTTTTGGGGGCCGAGTCACCCGCGTCCGTAGGAGAATACCCTTCAGCGAATCCCTACACGTGGTCCCCGGGTGGTGCTAAACAGGTGACACTAACCGCCTCCGTGGTCTAGTGGTTAAACCACCTGATTCAGACCCAGAGGTCCCGGGTTCGATTCCCAGCGGGGGCATATTTTTTGCTCGGTTTGGTTGGTGGTAGGACTTGTTCTATGTCCGCCTGGCAAGCTACCACCATCATGTCTGAGTCTGTCGCCATAACAACAATGTTAACAGCATTGTTGTGTTCCGGCAGTTAGAGGTATGATAGCCAGTTCCTCTGTGTTAGAGGATTCCGGGTGAAACTCGCTTCCATCTTCGGCCGAATCATCACTTTCCATCAGGTGTGATTTGGGCCAAGAGTTTCCCCGTTTTGCATAAAAAAAAATATAGAAAAAATACCTTGATGATAAAATCTTTTACCAATGGCCCCCAAATGGGGCGAGATGAAAAAATGAATTTAAACAATTAAATATTTTTCATTTTTTAGTGTTGAAAAGGAACAAGGTAAAGAAGAAGATTAATAGACAGCTATTTACTATACTATGTGCAATTAAATGCCATTGTAACCAAAAAGTTTTACATTCCTCATTCTGTTTTAGGACATGTAAAATGATGTTCCGAGCAACGACATTGAGAAACAGTGACATTATTACTAATCTAAAATTGTGTTGGCACAAACAAGCAATATTTTAAACTAGATACAAAACAAAAAATTTAATCAAATACTCCCACATGTCCGCCAAGCAGCTATGTGCAGACTGATACCATCAAAATTATTTGGCAATGCAGCGCTATCTGCTAACCTAAAGGGTTCCGCTCGCCAGTAAGATGGAAATGTAGCGGATAAACTCGCATATTGTAGACTTTGGACAAAACTAGACTTCTGTTAAGTCGACGTGAATTATATTCTGTCTACAGAAAGCGTTCGAATTCTCGCAGCTCAGTTCACGTGCAATATAACGAAAAGATACGTCCGTGACAATTTTACAGAAACAGAAAATTTACAAAAATATAGTTACTGTTATCTAAAATTCGTCCGAACTTTGCCTAGTTAGAATTTGCGCTGCATGTCCGATTATAATTCAATATTGTGATTGACGCAACACTCAAGTCAACCCAATAATACGTATACGTAGTAATACGTGTACATAAAGAGAAACAGCTGCATTCTCCAAATTGTACCGTCTCACCTGCATTGCGCATTTTGAGGGTTATAACCACATACAAACATAAATCTGCTGTCAGGACAAGCAATAATAAACTTTGTTACTCTGCAAATTCTAGTTATTGGCACGCAAATTAAGTTTTAAAGTTGCAATATCATAACTTCATAAGTCATGGTTTCACCGCATGCAGCGCGCTGTCAGTCTCTCGGAGGAGTTCGGTAAACTTCGATAAAGTTCGTTTACTTAAAGTTTTCGCTGCGTTTAGGCAACTAACAAGAAACTTAAGGCAATCATTAGAGATTGTTCAGAAATTAGATTTAGAGAATTAGACAATCATTAAGTTATAATAAGCTTCGTTGTACTCAAATTACGCTCTTTCTGGGAATTTATACGTCAAGTGTTGGTTTATGAGGTTTACTGGGATATTGTTATAAGTTGATATGTTACAGCTTTTAGGATGCGTTTCTACATGCAGAGCGGAGCGGGACATTAGGTACAGGAATCAATCAATCACTTAGTTTAAAATTCATGTCACATCTGTCATCTCATTTGTGATTGGTTAATTCTTACACACCTCCGCGTTGTTCGTCTCTGCTTTAGTAGAAAAGCATCCTGGTTCTTGCATCCACAGTTCATTAATTATCGGTCGGTTCAGTTTCGTAAAACCGTACCTAACGTAATAAAATAATATGCAATTCCATTACAATTGAAAAACGAACATCTATCTTTGGCCAACTAGCGTAGTTTAAATTATTTTTCTTATCTATCCCACTCAAATGATAACACACAAAGTCATAGCTTTTTTGTGATACATCCCTTGAAACGGTTGCCGCGTGTGATAATTGTCACCTTATCGCTACCCTAGTGTCTGTAGCTACCGACAAAGCGAGCAAGATCCACTATAACTAACCTCTTATTGTATCAAAAGCTCATACAATGCGAGGCCAGTTTGTACTGGTAATTAGTAGCAGACGTTAGTGTAACTTTCCCTATGTTTTAATTAATTGCAGCTCGTTTGATATCAAGTATTGGCTTATAAATTGTCTCGTTGTTATCAATAGCAGACACGTCTCCCGCAATGGGGTCGATCAATGTACTACTTATTGGCTTAGGTGAATCATTAATGATACTAAGGTTTCTCATTCAGTCTTCCGTGCGATTTTTGGTACAGTTGCTGGCTCATTAATGATTTTTGTCTTTATGGTAGGCGAACTTGCAATAAATTTCATTGATTTTTCCCTAATATCCCTTCGTAGAAACCCTAACAATAACTTCTGAACCGTTTTCTCATTACTAGAGAACATAAAAGATCACGATAAAAATTGATTCAGAATAGCTTTAAGAAAGCTTTATGAAAGTGAATTTATTTTATTTATTTATTTCAGGTTCACCAACAATTATTTACACTGAATGCTTAAATATAAAAACATGGTAAATATAAATAAACAGTGTACAGTGTCACATTTATCTGGCGATTACTATGATGTAGCCAAACATGATGGAACACGAAATATGCGTGCGTCTGGGAATTATTCTTCTGAGATGATCAAATCCTTTAATTCTTAATTTTTGGTCCCTCTTATTGAAAATAAAGCTCGTGGCTAAATAATTACAGTCGCACGGGTCGATAGCAACGCTTGCCAAGGTTGGTCTGTGGATGGGTGACCATCTCAACAACCCGAGTTTCCTCCGTGCCTCGGAAAGCACGTGAAGCCGTTGGTCCCGGCTGGCATTTGTAGATCTTTGACAGTCGTTACGGATTGTCAGAAGCCAGTAAATCTGACTCCAGTCTTGCCAAAAAGTACCGTGTTACCCAGTTAATGGTTTGTGGAGGTCTGTTAAGCAGAAGCTCCACGTAAAATACTGGTATTCAGCTGAATCCGGTTTGACTGGAAGCCGACCCCAATTTAGTTGGGAAAAGGCTAGGCAGATGATTATTGAAAACTAGCTGACCCGTGCCCACTTCGTTGGGCGGTAAACATGTTAACTTGTGATGAAAGTGAAGCAGGCCATGCTGCTTTAAATCACTGAGACGCTGTGCACGTTCAGCGCTAGATTCCCGAGCACGGACCTGCGATGTTCTCCAGCTTTGGTTAGCAAGCCGCTGTGAACGCTCGGAGCTAGATTTCCCAGCGAGTGCTTGCGAAGTATTTTCTCTATTCCTCGAGAGGCTCTTCCGTACGGCGTACTCGAGGTGCTCTTGTCTCATGTCTGGGATGTCTGACGGTAAAGTTGTGATATCCTTTAAGGTATGATAAACAATCGCTGAAACTGTCCGATATCCCAAAAACAGAAATATCACAGCTTCGAACTCAAAGAATGAGAACGAAGTAATATTGTAATTGTGTTTTGAGAAACAGAGCTACCAAAACAATTAGACCAACAACATTCAATCAACTACGTACAACTTACCTACCAAACGACAAAAGTTAAATAATAACTGGAGAGGGTCATTAATCCGCGGAAAATCTTAACACCACGATTCAGAAAAATGACGTAATTGCACAACGCCGTCTATGGGTAATGGATAAAACGTCCGTACAAAGCATGTTCTAATGCGGTTCGTGAATGGACGGCGCGGGCGGCGTTTTGCGATTTAGTAATTTTATATTATCTTCGAAACTATCCAACCAGTTGACATACTGTTGTGGGCAAATCGTATCTCTATGATGTTCTTGTGATCAAAATAACATTTTTTTCGATAAGGTATAATATTTTGTGGTTTAAAAAATCGTCCAAAGATAAGTACGTCGAAAAATACTTTTTTTAACACATAAAAGCTACTATATCTGCTAAAATATAAAAGATAGAAATATGGTGCCGCGGTCTTTTTTGTAGAACTATTATAGGCGGACCAGGTTGCCATACATTGTTTTCAATTATATACAACTGTTAAGGCAGCGCACGCAAATAACTCTGTTGTAAGAGCTATTTTTTTCCGCCTGTATAGACAAAAATTGAGATAGTTCGACTATTATGCATGATATCTTTATAATTTATAGCCTATAGCACTCACGGATAATGTAGCTTTCTACCAGTGAAACAATTTTTCAAATCGGACCAGTAGTTCCTGAGATTACCCCCTACATACAAACTTACAAACAATTTTACCTCTTTATAATATTAGTATAGATAAATTGTTTTTGTTTTCTAATTGCTTAAATGATACTTTTAGTTACGCTCACTTATTTAATAAATAGAATAAATTATAGAGCTTTGGTTTCAAAAGTCAATTCCCTTACTGATAAAATATATTGTTTCATTCATCTTATTTATTTTCAAGCGAAGATTAAAATACGCTTTAATAAATTCAATATAGTTCTCGACGCTCATAAATAAGATCAAAAGCATTATGTAAAATTCTGTTAATAACGACTCCTTTCCAAGCATATTTTAAAATTCATAAACTCGTTTAGTAGAAGAAAAACAATGTTGGGAGTGAAATTCAAACCTCGAAGAAAAAATTATACTAAGGGACCAACTCCGAAATCGCGAAAAAAAATCAGCTGTTCAGTATAATTTGTCGAGTTATGTGTACAAAAATGTATGGGGCAGTCGATTTTTTTTTTTCACGATTTCAGTATTGGTCCCATAGTAAAAGTTGATCATAATGATGAGTTCAATGACCCCTTAAGAGGTATTGCGTTCATTCTGTTACACGTTGTATATGTACATAGGTAGACAGTTCACGGACGTAGAAGGAAATAGACGGACGGACGAACGAACAGCGGAGGCTTAGTAATAGGGTCCTGCTGGTTACCTTTTGGGTACGGAACCCTAAAAACAATGTTGGAGGTGAAATTCGAACCTTGAATAAAATTCTATGTTTAATTTTAACCCGTAGGCACTCACTGTGAGCTAAGATTCATAAAGTCGTAGGTTTGGGGAATAACTAACGAGGTAGTTTTGTTTGGAAGGCAAACGGGCGGTTTTTGGGCGCCGCTCCAATATTTGTTGGTCGCACAAAAGAACTACTGATTGTAAATAAGCCTTGCTAGAAAGAAATAAATTTTTACCCAGGACTATATTGTATTGTTCCATTTCTTATTTTTATATTATTTGTATTGTTACTTGTAGATCCTCTCTGAAACAATGGAGCTCTAAAACTGACCAAAGAACATGGTGATCCAATTGGCTGATCTTCGGTCATGTAAAATGCCATCTATACTTAATATTAAAAAGCTGGAGAGTTTGATTGAACGCACTTATCTCAGGAACTATTGGTTCAAATTGAAAAATTCTTAAGTGGAAAGCTCATTTATCGAGGAAGACTATATACTACGACCAATAGGAGCAGAGCATCAATGTATAATGTGACAGAGACGAAGTTGCGCGGGTCAGCTAGTAAACAACATGAGGCAAGTGACTTGAAACAAAAATATCATTGACTACGTAATTGCTATTAAGAATCGTAATCAGCGCGAACTTGATGATATAAGCCACGAGCCAGTTTTTAGCTTTCTCTTTGTATTTCAGTTGGTTTCAAAGTTTTGTTCTTTGATTACAAGTTCCCTGAAATCTGCATAATTGAGTTGACGACGCCGTCGTCATCAAAATGAAGGAAAGATTTCGTTGCGTACAAAATGCCGTATTACTTTGATGTCTCCAACATTTGCTTAACCAAGCCAATTACTCATTTGTATAAAGTAAGCCTTGGTTTGTTTCTTTGTTATTTTTTTGCTGTTGCTATGTGATGTTTTATTTAGAACAGGGATTTCTTTATTAATATTTTCTACGTCATCCTTCTAAATCTATATTCTATTATATAAAAGTAAAAGTCTATTTATAAAAGCAGAAACTGTCTGACTGATCGATCAACGCACAGCCGAAACTATTGGTCGTAGAAAGCTTGTGTCGTAGAATGTAGTTTCCGTAGACTCTGTAAAGGTACACTAAGAGAGAGTTTTCCAAAATTCCTTCGGGAACGGGGAAAAACGTGATATACGCGGGTGAAAGCTAGTTGTACATAATATTGGCTACTCTTACTGCAATTGTTTTAGTTTAGACTACAGATAAACGAACACATTGCCAGGTAATATTTACTTAAGACAGGGCCCGCCACGATAGTTGCGATAAGTCCCCTGTTTGAGGAGTGGCTAGAGAGGTGCCACGGCGTCCTCACCTTCCGCCTGACGCAGGTCCTCACCGGACACGGATGCTTTGGGAGGTACCTGCACCGAATCGGGCGGGAGGAGACGCTCGAGTATCACCACTGCGAGGATCGACCGGATGACATGGTGCAGCACACTGTGCAGGTTTGCCCCGCTTGGGCGGAGCACCGCCGTGTCCTCGAAGCGGCGATAGGCGGCGACCTCTCGCGTCCGGCCCTGGTCCAATCCATGGTCCGGAGTGAGGCGGAATGGGACGCCGTCACCTCCTTCTGCGAAGCAGTCATGCTAGCGAAGGTAGTGGCGGAGTGGGAGAGGGAAAGAACCTCTCGTCCCGGCCGCCGTGGTAGACGCCGCGGGCGTCGGAGGCTACCAGATGACCTCCGGCCACTGTAGGCGCGGGCCTGTGGACGGTGAGCTATGGGCAGCTTGCCGTCCGTCCGTCTTCTGACGACAGGCCGTGTCGACGGCGCGTTCGTGTTTTCCACGCGCCCCAAAGAGAGTCAGCACACAGAGGGAGCGCGAAGGGGCCGACGCCTGCCAGAGTCGCGGGACTATTCGAAAGAGATACCGTGGCTCCGGAACACAAAGGGCACTGAAGGAACATGGATGGGTTTTAGTCAGTAAGAGTCTGACACTCCTTCCCGCTCCGCCCAGAGTGGGGGAAGTCATTTGATGAAAGGGGTGGTCGCCTCTCAACAATCTCGTTTGCCCATGCTACAAAGAATTATTACTGAAATTAAGTTGACTTAGGTACTCATCTTGACAAGTGTTATCTCAGTTTTTTTATGTCATTTGAGAAAATGAGAGTGATTTAAACCAAATTTGATTCTGATCGATATTCAAAGCAATCGTCGGTACAATTACGATTCAAATTATCTTAAATTGTTTGGTCTACACTTAAGATTTGTAATTTAAATACCGATTAAAATTGTGTTCAATTAATGTCTCAGATTGCAGATATAATACATATATGTAGATACAACATTGAATGTTTATTCAAGGAAAATAGAGTGTAGTCTGGATTGGAACGATCAAAGTGATCAAATCTAGACATATGAAGGAAGGAATAAAAATTCGATTCAGTTGATTTAGGCTAGTTGAAACTAGAAAAAAACTACAGCCATAATTTCTAAACTTTTGGCAAGCGATGATGAATGAGGTTGCAAATGGAAATGAGGCAGACTAAGAAAGCTTTTTTCTTAGTCTGCCTCATTTCCATCTTATAGTGAGTGACAAGGAGTTTACAGAAAGATTTTATGAGGGAGTTTTACTTCTTTTTTTTTTCGTAATAATACGTTTTAACATTCAACACGGATTTTTTTTTTTACAAAAAAATACAACCGACATCCAAAAAAAAAGCACTACAAAGTAAAAAATAACTTTAATTTCGGAAGTCAGTGTTTTTCGAAAAAAAGCCAAATACGCAATTTCGAATACTTGGATGACAAAAACCTATCATCCAAGTAAACGAATTCCAGCTATTTCGATTTAAAATCCAAACTTCGTAACCAATTTTGATAAAAATTAAATCTGCAAGTATATCCTTTCAGATAAAACAAGTTTTTTTTTCAAATCGGTTTGTAATTGACGGAGTTATGAGGTAACCAACATAAAAAAAATATACAACCGAATTGAGAACCTCCTCCTTTTTGGGAAGTTGGTTAAAAAAAGAGGAGTTATGAGTTTAACTCGCGCATACATGTGGCGGCGAGATGGGTGGATCATATTGCATTGTTGCCATTGCATTTAGAAAAGGTTGACACAGGAAAGCGGGGATTAGCACTAGTAAAGGGAGGCATATGCTCAGCATTTGGCAAAGTAGAGCTGTGGATGGATGATAATAATGCATGTGTCACTCTAGGGTATCGCATTTTAAAAGGATGAACCTATCCTGCGTTGTAACCAGCGTTAACCCAGCGTTCGAAACGCATCGTGAACCCGCTCGTCACGGTCCCCACACAACGGTCGCACCTAACCGCGGCTTAATTTATGGCTGGCCGGTAATGAAAACATTATTTATGATATCCTTGCCACTCTACCTCTCTCTGCCACTACTCGCGTATAAATCTAGCGGGATAACCCTTTACACATGGTCCTTAGTCTCCGTATATATGGGGCATGATTACACTTGAAAGTTACTACCGCTCCGAAGACAGATATGCTTTTTGGTGGGATAAGGTATTTTTCAGAAAAAAAAAAAAAACGATTTGGTCCGTCATCGAGTAGATTACCAAAAAATATTGGATGTATATTTTTTCCTTTGTTACATTAATAAAAATGCAGAGGATATAGTGCGTTTAAATCCCGCATGACGTCAGGCCTTGGCACAATTAACAACAGCTGACGTCACCAGTTCTCACTTTTGCCTTTTGCCCTTTGACGCACTTGAAACTTCGTCAAAAATTATTTTTTGAAGAAGTTTTAAGATTTCAAAATCCAAACTCAGAAAATATTATTTTTCTCACCAAAAACAGTCCTATTTAAATGTTTTCGATCTGTATTAACAATTTTAGTTGTATTTAGACAGGAAAATGCGCCTTTTCCTTTCACCTATTATTTCATGAATATTTTAGTGAACTCACCTCAAAAGGTCCGTATGTCAAAAGTGGCAGAGCTGATGATGACCAAGCTACGCAAACGCCAGCCGCAAATGCACCAAGATTCACTACGAAATAAAAACAATAACACTGTTAAAACACAATACCACAGTAGTTTTAAAAGTTTCAGTCACATGAACCAAATGATGTGTGGGTACCTAAGTATAAAATAATTATTTAAAGAATCAGTTTGTTGAGAAATAAAAGTTAAAGTACACAAAATTTAAATTTTCTGAAAGTTTTAAAGAATAAAACATATTTTTACAAAAAAAAAAAACTAAGAAAATTTACTCTACTTCGCTTTTAATCAGAAGGAAGCAATCGGAGCTATTCAGGATTTGGCCTTGCTAATAAAAAATCCTGAATAGCTATTTAGACAAGGTTGGCGTTCTACTTTTAACAGACCAAATAAACGAAGTCAATTTCACAGTTCGTTGTACAGTCGCCAGCACATGGAAACTGTCAAAATTTTCCAATCAACCTTGAACCTAACGCTACAGCGATAAAGTTAAAAATCTATTAAAGAAATTTGACAGATTGTTGCAGCTTGATGTGCTGGCGACTGTACAAGTAGCATTATTTGACTTGCAGTATGAAACCTATAGTCACCATCACGAGAAGCTATAAATTTTGTAAACAAAGAACTTCTACTAAGTAACGTAGAGAGCTACAACAAATTTTAAAAATTTAATCAACTCAAAGTAACATAATTATTATCTAGGTTTAATACGAAACTAATGAGCAATTTCACTTGGTTGGGATAAATTTTTAACCGACTGCCCAGAAGGAAGAGGTTCGCAATACGGTTGTTTTTTTTTTGTTACCTCATTGCTCCGTCATGAACTGATTTGAAAAATTCATGTTTTATTTTGTATCAGTAAAAAACTTTTTTTTTTGTAAAAAGTTTTTGTACTGAAAAAAAATATCGTTAAAAGTTTTGTGTTACTGGAACGCGCCTGCAATTAATGTGTGTTTATAAAATTTATAGCTTCTTGTGGCGGGGATTATGAGATGGTTAAAACGGCTGGATAAGAAAACCCACCGATCCCAGTAGCAATGTACTGCGTAGTGATGCCAGAGGTATCTCGTTTGATATCCGGCACTGTGTCCATCCGCCGCAGCATCTTGGTGTTCATGCCGTTCCTGTTCTCTGGATCTGCGGCCTGCTCATTCTGTGCTGCAGCTGCCTGCGCATCCACTGTTGAAGAGCTTTGCTCGTCCACTGCAAGAATGTTAAAATTTAACTTATTGACTTTTTTTATATACTATCTGTTACATTTTTAAGAGGTTTATTGGTTTTATTAATTTTTTGGACACAGGAATTGCAGAGTTAGTTCAGCTACTTTTTTATTCTGGTGCTCGTGTTATGCTTTTTAGGGTTCACGTCCATAAAAAACGAAACCCTTATAAGATCACTCGAGTGTCTGTCTGTCACAGCTAGTTTTTTTGGGATCTACAAGACCGATTCTGTTGAAATTCGGTATACATGTGGACTTCTGTGACTCAAACACGGACGCGTTACATAAATAAATAAATTTTGAGTATGGGGTACTTGGGGGTCAAACTAGAAAATTAAAAAAAGTTTTTTATCTTTACTGTCTGAAATATCACATGAAAGGGTTACTGTGTTTTGAAATAATAGTTCTATACCTAAAGATTACAGGAAATCTTATAAGAAGTCTGTAATGTTACAATATCATGTTAAAAAATTGTAATTGGTTCGGAAGCCTTTGCACGCAAGTCCGATTCGCACTTGGCCAATTTTTTACAGTTACAAGTTTCTTTGGCGGGATTTTAACCCTTTAAGGATTTATGTATCTAATTATGCACAAAACATTTAAACGCACATTACATAAAATTCAAAAGTCGCGCTAACGTACTCCTCTTGCTGTTCGAGTTAACAACGTACAATAGAACGAGAACGTAATATGTCACGCCACGGGTACTATCTCTTTCTCTCCAATCAAAGCTAGAATTTAGACGGTTCGCGCCAAAACTGAGTAATGGTGGACGTTTATTCAAATTTTGTTAAAAGTTGTGGTAAAAGTGGGTTTACGGCAAATATTTTAGTGTCACATTATTTGAAAAGCATCTAATTACCAAAAGTAAGTATTATTTCACTACAAAATTATGTTATAATACGTATAATGAAGGTATAAAGTATTTGTATCTAAATAGATACTTTGCGACTTACCCCTATATATCGAGTTTATTACCCATGTATCTAAATAGATACTGGGCGTCTTTCTCAGTGATTAGCAAATTATTTGTTTGTGTCCAAAAAGATACAACGATACTTAACATTTTTTACGGAAAATGAGGCGAAGTTCGAGGGTTTCAAGAATCTTGGCCATGGTGCCCCCAGCCGACTCAGGATCTGAGGATTCTGACTTAGATTTAGACCTGTCTTCATACGCTCCCGATATTTCTAACGAGATGATGGATATTTTTAAACAATCGGATAGCGATGATGAGTCTTTACCATCGCAAAAACTGCCACCACAGGAATACACATGGCTACCGATGCACCAGCCATGAGTGTTACGATCCCATCTTCACCTTCTCTTGTGTCAGTAAATCCTTCACCCGACACCACACAAACGGTACCGTCGCCAAGAACGCCAAATACAATTTATTCTAATACTTGTAGTCCTCTGATACCAATTGCATCCAGACTCTTACGCTCACGCAGATCAGAAACTCAAAACCAAGTCAATAGGGCAGAACCATCATCAAGCACAAGACAAGAAGATATAATTGAACCCCATACTTCTGGTGTTGAAGTTCAGCTTACAAACGAAAAAAACAACACATGGAATTCAGATTTAAATCTACAAAGTTTATGTGGCCTGTGGACAGGGAAACAAGTGTAGACAATTCATTTCAGGAACTTGTCACTGGTATTGATACTCCATATCAATACTTCAAAAGATTGTTCGACGATGAATTGATGGAATTTATTTGTTATCAATCAAACCTTTACTCTACGCAAAGCACAGGAAGATCAGTTGATATGACAATCGAAGAATATAAAAACTTTTTAGGTATTGATATGCTCATGAGTATTGTCGGTATGCCTTCATACAAAGATTATTGGTCACATCAATTAAGATACGACAAAATTGCATCGGTAATGCCACTGAAGAGGTATCAGCTGTTACGAAAATACATGCATTTTTCCGATAGCAACAATGTTAACCCCAATGATCGATATTGCAAAGTGAGACCTGTCATGGAACACGTACCTAAGGAAAGGAAAAGAAAGGAAGAGGAAGCTATAAGGTTATGGTCGATAACAATAAGAAGATTGCTGTTACTAAATGGGCGGATAATAAATGTGCAGCAGATAACAAGGAAACTTTTGTAAAAAGATATTGCAAGGCGTCTAAGCGTAAAGTAGATGTCAAATGTCCAGCGGTTATATCAGAATATAACCAGCACATGGGTGGTGTGGACTTGGCAGGAATGATTGTTTCTCTTTATCGAACAGGTAGTAAGATTAGAAAGTGGTATAAAAGAATATATTACCATTTGGTAGATATTTGCATCAACAATAGCTGGCTGGTATATAGGCGTCATTGCAAAATGTTGAGTGAAAAGAAAGTTTTATCTCTCAAAGATTTTAAATTAAGCGTTTTGTACACGCTTTTACAAAAAGGAAAAACGGTCACTAGAATAACTAATTCAGTGAAAATTAAACAACCTGTTGTGCCAAGGCCCGAAAAGGATATCCGCACTGATGGCTTACACCATATACCTACTGTTGTAAAGAAGGGTCGGTGCAGGAACTGCACAACGGGTCAGACAGTTATTAGTTGTCTGAAATGTGATACGAGGCTTTGTCTCACGGAAAAACGTAACTGTTTTCGTGAATTTCACACGAAATAGTCTATCAAGGCTTAATAATTATAGTTTTAATTACTTTTAACCTTGATCTCACAGAAGTTCCAATTTAAGTTAACTTTATTTTTTATTGTTTAGCAAAATTTTTGTTAAGAGTTTATAAGCCCGAGAGTCATTTTGTGTATTTTTGGATACAAAGTTCGTAATAACCTAATTTGTTTAATTGTGTTTTTGTATCTAAAAAGCTACAACCTGAAAACTCAGAATATCGTTCCTGAAACATTGTAAAAAAATTATATATTGTGTAAAGTATTTAAAAAAATTGGTTTGGTGTAGCTCTTTTTTAATTTAACCATCCCTATACCTTTTTGCTCCACAAAGGGTTAAGAGTTATTTGGGTTGCATTACTGGATGGAAAGAGTTTAGTTTTGCTAAACTTTCCTAATAATTTCAATTTCAAGCCGATTTTATAGTTAAGTATACTAATTTATTTTAAGATAGAAAAGGTATATATCACAGTGTAGGCTACAACTTATGACAGTGTCTCAATAATAGCAGAACATTTGACTGGCTTTTGTAAGGTTTGCCCCAAAAACATTTATTTAGTATAATTTACTGTGGTAGAGGAACTTGTGATGGAGGAGCTCGTGGCTAAATAACAACAGCCGCACGGATCGATCTTTAAGGTTAAGCAACGCTTGCCAAGGTTGGTCTGTGGATGGGTGACCATCTTAACATATCGAGTTTCCTTCGTGCCTCGGAAATCACGTAAAGCCATTGGTCCCGGCTGCCATTTGTAGATCTTTGGCAGTCGTTACGGATTGTCAGAAGCCAGTATATCTGACTCCAGTCTTATCAAGAAGTACCGCGTTACCCAGTTAATGGGTTGTGGTGGTCTGGTAGGCAGCCGCTCCACGTAAAATACTGATATTCATCTGAATCCAGTTTGACTGGAAGCCGACCCCAATATAGTTGGTAAAAAGCTAGGCAGATGATGAGAGGAACTTGTGATGAATTATACTTTTTTATTCAATGTGTCGTAAAACACCAAAACTAACCAAGAAAAACATACATACCCTTCATCTTCTTTTCATTATCCCATGATACTTGGGATGGGCGTGACGCGTTTGCTTCGTCCATTATCCCAGCCAACGGTCACGCTAGCATTCACTCCCTGTTTATACAATACATAATGTTACCGGAAAATTACATACGCCGTAAAATTGTAATATGGCGAGTGAAACTGTAAACTACTTTTTCTTAATAATACACGGATATATTGGCAATTGGATGGGATTTATTTTATACAAAACGATATTTTCATAATATATCGAGAAAATATAATCTAATGAGGATTTATTACAATCTAACGGAGTCTGCAATTTTCTGGTGACACATACATACTTAAACATAAAATATTCTTGAGTGGCACTCACATGGTCAAAGATGTGGTAAATGGCGTTTAGCTAAATAGACTGTTGACCTAGATGAGGTCGTGTGGTATGGGTGAATGCATGCAAGTACGATCGTTATGAAAATTGTACAGAATCTATACTAATATTATAAAGCAGAAGAGTTTGTTTGTTTCTTTGTTTGTTTGTTTCGATGGGAACGAATTTTTTGATGCCATATTTTAGTTAGGAGTCTTTTTTTCTATTTTAAGTGTATATAGTTTGTTCTTTAGATAAACAAGGCTCATGAAAAGAGGTTGTATAATTATGTTATCGGAAAATGACAAACTGGCCATTTCTACATACTACATTTATACTTTTACGTGATATGTTTATAATAAATCTTGATTAGATTACAATTTTTCGATCTAATATGAAAAAATCAATAGTATAAATAATAAATCCCATACAAATTCAATAGTTTCCTATATATTCGTGTCTTATTAAGAAAAAGCAGTTTACAATTTCACGCGATATTTTACAATGTTACGGAGTTTGCCATATTCCGGTGACATATATATTTTGTTCAAATCCCTACCGCTACCTTAAAATTCCATATTTTTATCACAACTTTGTTAAAACAAATACCATCTACGGATTTAATTTTTATGTATCCTTCTAGTCTCTTGTAAACCTGCATTACGTGTCATAGTAACCATTGTCGAGAAGTTTTCTTGTAAACTATTTTCACAAGCACACAAGACGCCACAAATTGCTACTGGCTGGAACCACTGAGCGTGGCTACGCTGCAATTTACGTAGAGCCAAGAAGTGATAGACGTGGTCACTTGGACATAATATTAGTTTGATTTCGAAACGCAAGTGAGTGATTTCGGGCCAGAGAGAAACAGAGATGTAGCAAAAAATTGTAATCCGTAAACAGACATGTTGAAACTTTGGCACCCGTGGCACGCTGCATTTTTTTTTTTTTTTTTTTTTTTTTTTTTTTTTTTTTTTTTTTTTTTTTTTTTTAGGGATGGGAAATCAAAAAACCCATCCATGTTCCTTCATTGCTGCATTGCTAGCATCCGAATTATTTCACACTAACGTTTTTCTAGTTTTGAACCACGATATCGACTTCAGCATGAATTTCGGGTTCCCAATAAATAATTAAATTATGTAATACCAACTGTGTAGTTTGTCGTTTTTGTCATATTATAAATTAAAGATTGGTGGTACTTATGGACACATTATTATTATTTTTGGGGAACTGGCACCAATGAAGGTTCACCATCCCTATTCGAAACCTATCTTTATAATATGGTAAATGAATATATAAATTGATTTCCAAATTTCCGGGTAAACAAAAAAAATTGACGATATAGTGCATTGAGAACTCGTGTGACAACACATGTGAGTACACTTTTTATAGAAGAAAGACGTCACAAGCCCCTACTCTTAATTTTTTATGCGTTTTTATCTTCCTAAATGCCTTCCTTCAAATCAATCTTCGTCTTGAGTGTCAATAATTTTATGTCAATAATTTTCGTTAATCTAACTGACGGACCAAATAGAAACATATTTTTTTTACTCAGGAATGATTCCTATTATTATTTGTAACTGAGAAAGCGAGCTTTTACGCCTAAATCGCAAACTGCTTTTTATTAATTTTGGTACAGGGACCCTGGAGGCAGTTAGGCATAGCCAAATTCTAGTCTATAATAATGCAAATTCAAGCAGCCATTTTGAACATGACAGATGAATTATACGTGTTTCAACTAAATTATAGGTAGTTGAATATAATACGGGTCATGTAAATTTTAATGATGTTACTGGAAGAAAATAATTACTATCCTATGGAATAAAATGAAACTGTATTCCAAAGCGTCCTACAAAATTAATTACATTTCAATAAAATAACTCATTAATTCACTTATGTAATAAAACTGACATGTACAATCACATTTCTCATGTCTGCTAAAGATAGCAAAAGTACAAAGTGTAAACAATTATTGTATTTTTAAACATCACCTTATTTTCGATAGCGTAATAAGTAAGTACAAAACATTTATACCGATGAGTCTGATAGTCTTCTTATGTAAGTCATTTTTTTATATTATTTTGCGTAGGTACTTTCCAGCATCCTGCATTGTGTTTCTTGCATCTAGTAAGCCCCCGCGGCCCTCACCAGCTATGCCAGCCACCTATCAATTCAACCGATCATACCTTACTTTTTTAACCGACTTTCCAAAAAGGAGGAGGTTCTCAATTTGGTTGGGTTTTTTTTGTTTGTTACCTCATAACTCCGTCAAATATGAACCGATTTGAAAAATTCTTTATCTGAAAGGATATACTTGCAGATTGGTCCCATTTAAATGTTATCAAAATCGGTTACGAAATTTGGATTTTAAATCGAAATAGCTGGTATTCGTTTACTTGGATGATGGTTTTTTGTCACCCAAGTAATCGAATTTTGCTTTTTTGCGATTTTGCAGTGGTGTTGTTAGGTGTGAGGTACCACTAAAAAGTGAAAAATAAAAACACTTTTTAGTGTTTTTTTTTTATTTGGAAGTCGGTGTTATTTTTTTGTAAAAAGTTTTGGGTGGGAAATAAAATCAAATGACTCCTCCCGCTCTGGGCGGAGCAGAATGGAGAGTTATACTTTCACTGACTAAAACTCATCCATGTTCCTCCTAATGCCCTTTGCGTTCTAGGGCCGCGGTGACTCTTTCGAACAAATTTCGCAACCCTGGCAGGGAGCATACCTATCTACAGCTGGAATAATCTACTCAACCTACTGGATGTTTTTTTAAGAAAATGTACACGATCACGAGAAGAGAAGTTTAATATTGTTTATTAATCTGATTGACCTAATAGTCATTTAAAGTTCAAACGTGCAAACTTAAAGAAATTATTAAAGGTGCTGTTTCTTATGACAATCATCCTACTTCCAACTATGATAAATGCGAAAGTTTGTGAGAATGGATCTTTTTTACTCGTTTTTGCTGATAGGAACATTAGCAGGTCTATCAATAACTTAAGTCTGTGGCTCACGATCCTAACGTATCCTGTACTCTACAAGATTATAGCGTCTTGGAAAAGATTTTAGTTTTCCATTTATTTTTATAAGACTTACAGAGCAAAATCACGACACTATTATTGACTACATGGCAGTTTAACTCAATTGGCTAAGAATGGAGTGTTATTGAAATTGGAAAATACACGTGGCAAAATCTACTAATCATCTATACTAATATTATAAAGCAGAAGAGTTTGTTTGTTTGCTTGAACGCGCTAATTTCAGGAACTACTTGTCCGATTTGAAAAATTATTCCAGTGTTAGATAGCCCATTTGTCGAGGAAGGCTATATATCATTATGCTAAGACAAATAGGAGCGGAGCATTCATGGAAAATGTGACGCCGACGAAGTGGGTCAGCTAGTTAAATATATACTAGTTATCGCCCGCGACTTCGTACGCGCATATCCCGTTTTTTCTCGTTCCCGTAAGAATTTCGGGAAATCCTTTCTACGACCAGTAGTTTCGGCTGTGCGTTGATATATACAGTCAGTGAGTCAGGTTTGCTTTTTATTTGAGGCGATAGGCGACGGCAACCTCTCGCAACCGGCCGTAGTTCAATCTATGGTCCGGAGCGATGAGGCTTGGGAAGCGGTCGCCTCCTTCTGCGAAGCAGTAATGATAACGAAGGAGGAGGCTTAACGCTGAGAGAGAAACATCACGTCCCAGCCACCGAAACAGAAGAAGACGTCCCGGGCATCGGGAGTCGCAGGGCGATTCCCGGCCACCGTAGGCGCGGGCTTACGGACGGCGAGCTGGGTTGTCGTTGTCCGATCAGAACCAGGCCAAGTGGCCTGGTCGGACAAGAACAGGTGTTCTTGTCACCTTGTTCCACGTGCGCCTTAAGGAGATGTCAGCATAGTAGACATGGGCCTGGCCTGCTAGGGCTGCGGAAATTTGTTCGAAAGAGTCACCGCGGCCCCGAAACACAGAGGGCACTAGGAGGAACACGGATGGGTTTTAGTCAGTAAGAGTCTGACACTCCCTTCTGCTTCGCCCAACTACTTGCAAGCATCTGCATCTTAACGAATAAGTAAAACCTTTCCACTTTACATAGTATTTTTGACGGAATGTAAGCTTTCTGCACTATACCTACCTACTTGGTCTTTAGATACTCGTATGTTTAGTTGATATTTGAAGTAGGGGTCCGCAACGTTTATAAAATCACAATCAAAATTCAAATTGAAAAATGCTATCGCAAAGAATTTCGGTATGTATGACTTTGACCCACTATCGAAGACTTTGATTAAATGTCTAATCGATTTTTTTTTTGTAAACACTTTTATGTTTAATATTTTTGGTTTCTTAAACTGGCTTTATTAATGTATATTATAACATTTAATGAAATTAAATTAATTGAAATAATTTAAGTTATTCAGAAGCTCGAATATAGTTGTAAATAAAATCATAGCAAATTATTGGAAAAAGGTTTAGTACCTACTTATTTTAAGGGTTCCAAACGTCGTATGAAAAAAAAAATACAACAGAATTGAGAACCTCCTCCTTTTTGGGAAGTCGGTAAAAACGAAACTCTTCCATGATCACTCACGTGTATTTGTCTTTCCGTCTGACACAGCTTTGCGTCGAAACTACAGCACGGATTCAGTTACAAATGAACTTCTGAAACCCAATAACGGACAAAGAACGTTAAAAAAATTTTGAACATGGGGTCACATTTGGGAAAAACCGTGGATTTTGTCGTAAATATTTAACTAACACTAACTCATTCCAGTTTTAACTTTACGATACGATGTTAGTGTTCTACAAACTTAAGTGAATGGAAAATAATTACATTAATTACTTTTACTGGGAAGTAATCAACACAATTTCTTCATTCACAACACACATGTTTCACAGCTGTAAACAAAATAATAATTACTATCATGACACCTAACGGAGACAAGTCCGTAGTCCGCAATAAAGGCGTATCAAATGGTGAGAAGGCAGATAACATTATAATGTTCTCAGGTCACCCTCACTACTTCCGTGACAAAACAAATTGATAGATGTACTGAAGTAGTTAATTTTTCTTTATTTATTTTTCTTAACCTACTTATATATATTTCTAAACATTTCTTAACAAATCAAGTTAAAAAAAAAACATTTAAAAATATAAAAAATAGTAGTCCGCCGGTGTCGGGAGCAGGGTCCAAGCTACCGGTGGTTAGGGCTCCAGAGAAAGGAACCTCCTCACAATACGAGCCGTATCGAGAAGTACTGCCTTCTGTATCAGGCCCTTTACCCAACTGCGTAACGCCAGCTTCGACAGGTGGTCGTCGAAGCTTTTGGCCAACAGGCCATTGGCCGTAACGACAATCGGCACAATGAATGCCGAGTCCACATTCCACTTATCGACGAGAACAACCAGAGATAATATGTCTGATGGACTCACCCGGACGGTGGCATGCCCGACACACGTCAACCGTCCCGTCCTTCATAATATGCCTCCGGTAGTTGTTCGTCAAAATAACTTCGTCCATAATTGCACAGACAAAACCTTCGGTTTCCCCGAAGAGATCTCCGAAACGCAGCCAGGCCACGGACGCAGAGAAATCAAAATCGGCCCCATGAAGAGCCCGATAGAAGCGCCCGTGAAGCTCCTTGCCTTTCCATACCTCCTTGCGATCATCTGTTGTAAGTATCACTGGTTTGCGCCAGTTCTCTTTAGCCATAGACAGCGGGGTGAGTCCTTTGTCCACTGCGACCACATCTCGGTGCATACCCACATCAGTTTTGAGAAAATATTCTCTGAGACTGCACATCTCGCGGTTGTTAGTTTTGGCATTTAAAAAGCCTCGACCTCCACACTTCCGCGGAATGTACAGGCTCATCACCGACGATCGTGGGTGATGCATCCGGTTTGCGGTCAGCAATGTACGGACTCTCCTATCCAGAGCGTCGAGTTCGGTTTGAGTCCATTTGAGTATGCCAAAAGAGTATATTAGTACCGGCATGACCCAACCGTTGAAGGCCCTATTTCCGCCCGACAAAAGGCTATTCAAAACCTTTTTCAGGCGACCAAAGAAGCGCTCCTTCAACGATTGCTTCATGTCAGCAACATTAATGCCCAACGTCTCTGACATACCCAAATACTTGTAGGTTTCGGTTGAGCTGAGGGATCTAACCTGTATGGAATCCGAGAGTTGAATTCCATCAGATTCCATTATCTCCCCTTTCTTTACATGCATGACTGCACATTTGTCCACACCAAATTCCATCTTGATGGCACTACTGAAGTTTTCAGTTACCTTCAGTAGCTCCATTAGTCGCGAATTGTTGGAGGCAAAGAGTTTCAGATCATCCATGTAAAGAAGGTGAGATAAGGCCTGACCACCTCTTCTCAACCGATAGCCTAGACCTGAATCCTCCAGCAATGTGCTTAGAGGATTCAGAGCTAAGCAAAACCAAAGGGGACTCAAACTGTCGCCCTGAAATATTCCCCGGTTAATCAATACAGGCTCATCATTCCCCTGAATCGGTCGACATCCTGGATAGCGAAGGACTGTTTTCCATTGCCTACATACATGACTCAAGGAAGGTGCGTAGAGTTGCATCTATTTTGTACAACTCTAACACTTTCATGAGCCAAGTATGTGGCACAGAGTCATAGGCCTTCTTATAGTCTATCCAACATGTCGACAGATCCTTGCGGGATCGACGAACCTGTTGGCTTATGGCCATGTCTATGAGGAGAAGCTCCTTAGTGCCGCGGGACCCCTTCCTACATCCATTCTGAGAGGCGGACATAATTGAGTTAGTCTCAATGTGCTCATTGATCTTCACTCTCAGGATGGATGTAAGAAGTTTATAGACCGTCAACAAACAAGTAATTGGTCTATAGTTCTTGGGTTCCGCGGGACTACCGGTCTTATGGAGCAGGTGGGTAACGCCAGTTGTTAGAAACTGTGGTAGCGACCCAGACTCTAAGGATGACTGGAATTGAGATGCCAGGAGCGCGTGTGAGCTGCTATACCATTTGAGCCAAAAGTTATGCAGTCCGTCCGGACCCGGAGATTTCCAGTTCGGTAACGGACGGACTGCTTTGGCTACATCTGATGATGTGATGTTAATTTTATCCATTTCTGGTATAGCTTCACACACGCGCTCGACGTCGCACATCCAGCCATCCTCAGTATGACAGACGGGCACCGACCAGATGCCTCGCCAGAATGTGTTTGTGGCGATATCATCCGGGCGGTACACGTCCGTCACACTTTGTTCAGGTCGCTCCCAAGCTCTATATAACGACCTCTCATCGCTCCGGAACATGCGATTCTACGAGTATCGACCAACCCGCCGCTTATACCGCCGAATACGGTTTGCCCATGCACAAACTTTCTGCTTCACGAAGTCGATGCGCTCTGTGACATGAGACGTGTAATCTCGAGGGCTGATACCAGTCCCCGAAAACGCCCGTCTCACAAAGCGCATCACACGTGGTCGTGTATTGCCCTCCTTGAAGCAGTATAGTTTGCCGATGAGTGCCCTTGCCTCATCGATACGCCGCTCGATCCTGCACTGCCAAGCTGGTGCAGCAGGTTTTGGTCGTATAGTTTCATCACAATTTTTTGTCGTAATTTTTTATAATTAAAAGTTCAATTTTTTAATGTTTCTTTAAGAAACAAAATCGAACATCCTGTACGCTCGCAGGAATAGTCTTCGTACGCAGTGCGCCAACAATACGTATGGCGAGCGAACTACCGGGTAATTATTATAACCGATAAGAATAAAGTTTAAAGAATATTATTTAGATAATTTAAAAACCTAAACATAATATTATGGGTTAACGATATTACTAATTGTTTTCAACAAAAACATTTATAATAAGATAGTTTTATGTTGCAATGCTATCATTACAACATAAAACTATGTTATTTTGTTCTTAGCGTTTTTTTTTAAGTAGTAATTGATATAATCATAATAGCACAGGTTATTCCTGCACGATTAATCCTGTAGTCGTTTGTTTAATTGATAAATAAAGTAGATTCGAAAAACATCTATTTAGTCCCACCAGGGGCCCGAGTCTGCTATTACAATAGTGTCAGAATGGTCGATCACTGATTTCAAAATGGTTGATTTTGACAAGTTTGTTAATCTACTAACATAATGGCTTCATAATGGCGTCATTATGACATTCCAATGATCAATCACTGACACGCCATTGAAAGAAAGCCATATGAATGGTAATCTCGTACATAATGACAGATTTTGTATTTACGAACTTCTCACTACTTCAGATTGCTTATAACATTAATAAGTCATATGTAAAATAAATAAAATCTGGCATGAATAAATGCTCAATTTTAGCTCGGTTTTATAATAATGGCAATATGACATTCCTACCGCAATTCTATTACGAGACCATTGACGTTCCAGTGACCGGCCACTGACGCGCCAGTGATCGTGCGATTATGAATTTAGCAGATTACGAACTCAGTAAGATTACCAAAAAAATATTAAACACTTATTGTTACTTTTGACACGCAAAATAGTAGAAATGAAAACGATTCGCGTCACGTCACATGGGCTCGCTCCTAATAACAATTTTGACGTATTTTATATCTCTGTCAATTTAAATTTCTATTTTTATTCTATTTTGGAAAATGTGAATCCGCAGAATTGTAAACAAGGTTACACTAGCTCTGGTTGACAAGAATAACTAAACTACAGAGTTATTTATTTTTATAACGTTATCAGGCAAGAGGCTTGTGATCTCTAAGTGATTTTACGACTATTTTTTTGTTACAATGTCATGTCATTATTAGCAAGTAAACAGGCCACACCTTCTATTTGAAAACGGGGTGTTTGATGGCGGCTAGTCGGGAGACAAAGACCCTCATTTATTCTTCATCATGAAGACTCACAAAAAGCCAGAAAAACTATTAAAAATCCGGCCAAGTGCGAATTTCAACTATATGTAATAACTACGATATACGAATATTACGGTTCTTGAGATATAGCCCGCTGTCAGATAGACTGACGGATGGTCGGATTAGTAATAGAGTTCCGTTAGTTACCCGTTGGGTATGGAACCCTAAAAAGTATGACCACAAATGTGTATTCCAGTCAACTGGGAGTTATGGTAATATCGCATAGGGTGTTTATTGCAGAGGTCATCGGAACGCCCGCCAACGTTCTATGTTGATGACTCATTTCAAAATTTTCTGAATGTATAACTTCTTATTTATTGCGTTTTTTCCTTATTGTGAGCCGTACACACACATTTGATAAGTGATTACGATTATTTTAAATATGATTTATATAACTAATGGAAATTTTATTTTACTTTTAAATCGGTTGAAAACTATCAACCCGAAACAAGTTTAGCTAAACGTCTTTAGGAGCCAGCATATTAGTGCGAGTTTTATATCATGGAATCTCATATGAACGGCATTTTATATTTTTCATAACAAAAATTGTAAGTGTTCATTGCTTAGAAGGCGAACAGATATTGATTCTATTTTTAAATCAATAGCAATCAATTTAAGTTGAAATGCTTTTTCACTACATCCAAATTAATTAACCAAATCAGAATCAGCATTGCCATTCAACGTGGCAATGCTGCCAGTGTTCTGGGCACTTTTGCCATTGACAGCGATGCGGATTATTTTTTTGATGCCCAATGATTTATTTTGTTTTTATACGCGTTTTTACATAATGTAGATACTGTAGATTTATCTTTAGTTTATGATTAACCAAATAAATGTGATTACAAAACAATCGCAATTAAATACTAACAAAAACCTTGAGGCGACACAGTACAGACAATTAACCGAAAAAAAAAAACATCTTATCTAACACACAGTCCAACAAGATTCCAAGGTCATGCACAAAAGAAAAAAAACAACACCTACTTTAGTATTCCCGAGTACACTTGCCAACAACTGCACTGAGGGTTCTTTTTTTAAACTCACAATAAATAGAAATGGAATTGTCAGAGTAGTTGCATCGACGACTGGAAGCTCAATAACATAATCTTGATAACAGCGGACGTTGGATACGTCAAAAAATAATAAAACAGGGGTGGTCAAACGCGAGTTGTTCAGTTCTTGGGTTCGATATCTCTGGATATACGTAGGGGCAATTATTATACTCGTACATGAGAATTTTAGAATCCATGGCTATTTTTGTGGTGAAAGAACTCATGAATATACTTTAGAGAATGATCGAGTCAAGAAAAAAATATACAAATTTTTATTATACGATATTTATTTTATTTCAAAGTTAATCTCATTGGTAGATTTTGTTTTGTAATAATTATAAATATAAATAAACAAATTTAATTATTGCTTTCAGTTGGTATACCTTCAAGGGTATATTTTTGTCATGAAGGTTAAATTATACGCGACCCATTGCTTTGTATGAATTACTTACTACTACTACGGGTCTTGTCGGTCGCACCAGTATGTGTTCTATAGTAATTCATAAAAAGCAGTGGGTCACGGTCGCACGACATTGTCGCCGGTGGCGGTCGCCTAGATCGGAATAGGCTTGTGTCCTGAAATAATCTAATTAGTCCGTCAGTTAGATTATCAAAAAATATTTGCCCCGTGTTTTTTCTTTTGTTACGGGAACCAAAATTGACGAAGTTACGAAGCTTTTAAAATTCTCAATACGTCACACCTACGCATAATTTTTAGTGAGCCGTGACGTCACGAGCCCCCACTCCCGAGTTTTGATGCGTTTTATCTTTGTCAATATTCATTGATTTACAAAAACAAAAAATACGTGTCCATTATTTTACAATAGGTACTCTAACTAAATAGTTTTGCAATTTGTGGATGATGGAATCTAGCCTAGATTTAAAAAAAAACCCGACACCTCTCAAGCTAAAACCCATCAAAGCGTTTAGGCTACAGAGATTGACAACGAAATATACATACATCCCTACATGCATACACTCGAAAGTGCAGCAAACTGTCTGGCGCAGTCGGGTAAAAAATCCTTCATTATCATTATTATATATTTCTCAGATTGCGAAAGAGATGCGAAAGCTCAGATCATAAAAACTTTAACTAAATAGCATACAAAAGTTCTAATACCTAGTGTAAATAAATTATATAATCTACATCATGCTCTTTCTGTAACACCGCCCAAAACATATAAAACAAAAGGTGTGAACCAATTTAAAAATACACGAAAACAACTTGCTGTACCAAGTTCAAAATAATTTTTGTTTGCACGCTCCCGTCTTGAGTTTTGATAATTTTCCAAATTTCCTTCGGCTTCGAGAACTTTGTTTTAATGAAAATTGTATAGGCATCGGTAATTTATTAATTAATTGACGATGAAATATTGTGTTTTTGAATCGATGGTTATTGGTAAGAAAGCCTTTGTTAAGTAAGTAATTGAACGACATTTTTGTTTGTATTCATAATAATTATGATTGATTTATTAACAATAGAATGTTACTTAAAAATATTCATACATAATTACACCATTAACTTATTACATTCAATCTGATAAATAAAATAATTATGTACAAAAGCGTATCTAAATGAATAAATCATAGGACATCAAATAATTAATCCTCATCTCTGTCAATGCAAAAATCAGCATTGCCACGTTGAATGGCTAATGCTCATTCTTTGAAGAAAAACTCATCCCTCAGGTCACGTAGATATTCAAATAAATGTTAGTGAATTGCTTCAGAAACATTTTTTAATTCAAAGTCAAATGAAACGGAAAAAACACAATCATAACGTTACGACGACGACGTTGTCTGTTATATTTTTAGGAATCCAAAATCAAAGATACTTTGATCAGTCATTAGGTATAAAGTAGCTAACTAAGACACTAACCAGAAAGCCAATTCTACAATTTTTAACCAACGTTCGTATTTGCATCTCAGTCCAATTATTTTTGATGATTGTGGCTCTTGTCTTTACATCATAGGCCGTTTAATCGTTCCCGTAGGATTTTCGGAGAATTCTCTCTTAGTGCTCCCAAGGAGTGCCACATGCCAAAAATCAGCTTTCTACGACCAGTAGTTTCGGCTGTGCGTCCTTCTCCGCTGCTAGGTGCAGCGAGCGCAGTCAAAATGCGTTCCAAATTCAAATCACATTGTTGCGACATAATGAAATTCAGTACAATATTATTACCCGGCAGTGGGCTAGAGCTTCGGACGCGCGACCTGGGGCCCGAGTCTACTATTACAATAGTGTCAGAATGGTCGATCACTGATTTCAAAATGGTTGATTTTGACAAGTTTGGCAATCTACTAACATAATGGCGTCATAATGGCGTCACTATGACATTCCAATGTTCGTCCACTGACGGTCCACTGACTCGCCATTGAGAGAAATGGCTTAGAATGGTAATCTCGTACATAATGACAGCTGAATGTTTGACGTATGCGTTAGTCTGCTAATATTTTGACAGTTACTTTGATCGGTGAGCTACCACTGTGCCACCATTGGAAATAATTGGAATTTGGAACGTCATTGATATATAAAAGTACTCTGTGATTGTGCAGCACAGAAGACAATAACCTAGCGGTTGTGCAGACATTGCATTTAAATACTTTTAATTCATAATTCGACAGCTCAGTATCAAAAACTTTTTGCTTTAAATCGAGTTTGTGGAATATTATTGCATCCAAGAATGATTCACTGCGATCAAATATTCTGGAACTAGCCAATGCAGTGCATGCTAGAGAAAAAAGATGCAGGGAATCCAGAAGACGCCGTTTAGCCCGTCGGTTGATGACAATCAACACGAACCCTTTTACTTACTTATGTTACTGAATACTGAGGCGAAATTCGTAAAAACGTTTGCCTTGGAAAGGACTCGGTAAGGGGTTTAATTGACGAACTCAATTCCCTTATGGCCAGACCGCGACGAAATGATACTATATCGGCAGAAATGAAGGTGAGAAAACTGAATTTGACATTAATTTATTATTCTATAGCCAGAAACGCGAAATAGGTCGATTAATGTTATATGTTTTTTGTTGCAGGATTCTAATAGCAGTTCGTGCATCAGGGTCCTATAAAAATTTGGTTGGACAGAGTGCCCTTCATAATGTTTTGCAGGTGAATGTGTCGAGATCGATAGAAGTTACAGAGGCACTTAATAAAATATACCACAAATATGTAAAGGAAAATATAGGAAAGGAATATTATAAAGACTAATTGAGAAATGAAATCTACCCTAACTGTTATGGTTGTACCTTGCTTGTTGTACCTAAGTAGAATATAAGATATTAAAAACTATGCAGGTTCTATCAAAAATTTGAATTGTTATTTTTGGTAACCATGGCCGCACATACAGCACATGCTTTGCCCAACTGCGGGCAAGATTGTGATTGCATAATATTGCAAACATGGCAAGAGAACCATTCCCTTCTGATGAAGTTTATGCAGAAGGACTTCGCTTGCAACAGGTATGCGATTTCTATTCCACTATTTCTATTGATATTGAATATGTATCATGAATTTGGAATTTATCAGGTAATATAAATAATACTACTATACTAAAAAATCTACATTTAGATTAGTCTTTATTTCTCACTAACTAAATATTTATTTTTTAACAATATTAAACTTGACTTTCCAGACAATTGAAAAATCTGAAATGCAAATATACTATCTAGAACAAAAAAAACATTTATTATAAAACAACACCAAGTTACAATACTTGATGTAGTAGTCTTAAAATAATCAGTCTTCATATAAAATAGTCTTAAAAAGATCTTCAATACTTTAATCATCATTTGAATAACACATCATAAGTTTTAACTAGTATAATAAAAAATTACAACATTAATCACTAATCAGTCTTTTAATTTAAGGAGGAAAATAATTATGCAGCACCCAATTATCAAGACCATCGAAGGGTGAACCGGGACCTTCTTGTAGGTCGGGCACTGCAGCAGGCTCTTGTTGACAGACTGTGGAGAAGAGCATGAAAACAGGTGGCGCCGCTAGAGTACAATTTTCTTGCCGTAGGTGTAAAAAGTAGAGTATGTTCCTCAGGGATAAAGGTGTCTTTTACTTGGGTTAGCTTGAATTTCTCGCTGCATTCAGGATTCTTGTATTAAACTATTAACTTAAGATTGACGAGCAATGTAAGAGTTAACTCCCGAGCGCAGTCAGTTGCGCTCGGGAGTTAACTCTCGAATCCTTCATTGTGTTCGGGATTCAATATGACGGCCATGTCATAAGACACTGCTTTATCCCCTCGTTTTAACTCTACTGTAAATTATACTCTTTTCTTTTCTTTTCTTTTGTAAAAAACAAACAATATAAATCATAATTAACGAGTATAAATCACTGCCACAGTTTGTGTGCCCCTGGCGCGATACCCCCGAGCCGTCCCGTAACCTCCCGCCTATCTATCTTAGTGCTAAACGCCCATAAACACGCACAGATAGACTCGTTATCGACGGCCAGATTTTTTCATAAATAATAATATACGTATTTGTTATTAAGATATTCTAGTAGGTATGTCATTGAATAGCTCGAAGTCCGATAAGAACCAGGCGCGGTTCGACGGCGCGTTGTGTTCCACGCGCGCCTCAAAGAGATGTTTGCATAATTGACGGAGCCCGCTAGGGCCAGTGCCTGCCAGGGCTGCGGAATTTGTTCGAAAGAGTTACCGCGGCCCTGGAACGCAAAGGGCTTTTGGAGCGACACGGGCCGGTTTAAGTCAGTAAGAGTCTGACACTCCCTGCCGCTCCGCCCAGAGAGGAAGTCATTTGATGACTTCCTATTAAATAAAACCGGCCAAATATAAGTTGGACTCTCACACGAAGGGTACCATAAACCTTATGTGCCGTACCATAAACCTTTTGGTTGTTCCAATCGAAAAACACAATCTGTGAAAATTTCAACTGTCTACCAAGGTTCTGTGTCATTCAAGATTCAAGTGTCTGTCTATTAAGGTTCTTGAGATAAATCCCACTGACAGACAGACGGACGGGCAGACGGACGGATAGCGGAGGCTTAGTAATAGGGTTATGAAACTCTACTAGTTTTATATCAGTGATAACTAGTGTCAAATAATTCAATTATAGTATTGTTTAACTCCGCGATATGTCAACCCTTAGATTGATAAAAGTAACAGGCAGTCACTTTATTTTTATTTTGTCATTTATTATCGACTTTGATATGTCACTTTTTCTGGAACTTATAGTTTGTATATTTTCGATTTGTGGGCCCCTGTGACGTTTAAACCTATCTAAGGTGACCAAATAGGCCTGAACAGCCCACCCGTTTCATTATCTTTCGGTACAGACAAAAACTTTTATCCAACCCTATAGATGCGATAAGCTGTGATATTTTTAAGTTTATCTAGTAATTCCATTGTTCTGAAGATAAGGGGTGTTTTTTTATTATACTTGTGTTTAGAGAGTAACAAAATAGTGAATGGGTGGTGTGAATGCTGACAGATGACATCGCTGGAAAATAGGTATTGAGGTAACAGTAAGAAGGGAAGCTGCGCCAAATATCAATACATTGTGCTAGTTACAAGCGTTTCAATTTGACAAGCAGTTTGAAGTATGACGTCTCTCTTTCGCAATTGTGAAGTGCAACAGAGCGATATATACTGTTACGGTGACAAAAGTCTAGCCTTACACAGGTGGAGTGAGCGACAAGTAAATAGTCATACAGATCTTGTGTGTAATGTGTCACAGCTCACTTGTCGTCCATTTCTTCCAAGTTTTCAATTTGACATATGTTTACAGAATCGCACTGCAGCAGTCGATGTCTTTCGTCCAATATTATGATGATAGATAAACTTGCTTCCTTCTTAGAGCCTATGCATTTAACACACCGACAACCCACGATCACGGCCCATAGATGACCAACAAAAAGCAGTACTGTCTGCGTCTGGACTTCGGTTAGAGCGAGTTATAAAACGCCGTATGCAAAGGCTTATTCTTATTTCCAAGTACACAAGCGCTCGAAACAGTATGTATTATGTTGTCTATAGTGAACCAGATTTACTGAAGGAATGTATTCTAGCCAGTATTATCCGGAAGCGAACATTATTTATGTAAGTGACTGATGAGAACTGGAACATCTTGAGTTATCAGGTTTCGATGATGTAGATAGAGTGTGCTTTTATGACTATTATTTGGAATAAACATATGTTAAATGCCAACAACCAACTGATTCTCAAATTTCGGCCGAATATTTTAAAAAGATTAAAATGTTCCTTTGATGGAAGACTCTGTGAAAGTCCTGATCCAATTACGGAAATTCTTTCAGCGATAGAAAGCTGAAATACGTTATCAACTGAGTGGCATTGCATTGGCTATTTACTTAAACCAGAAATAAATGCACCTTTGGAATGTGTAACAGAATTGAAGCCACGAGAAAATCACGGGCGATTCTATTGATTCCTAACAAACATAGCGTTATCAAGCGTCTTTCATAATGCGCACAACAAAGGAACTCTCTACATGCGTTTGTGTTTCCGAACGCATATCACCCTAACCTTTTCAAAGTAAGAGTAAACAGACTACATCTGGATAAGCGAGCTCCGTCGCGTTGTAGACTTTGTCTCTGTCATCTCTGACCTAGACTTCAGTAAAGAGCAAACCCATCTCAAATAAAAAAGAAATCATATCCCTCGCACATCTTTTGTGTAAACGCGGCCTAAGACTGCATGTATAGGTTTTCGCTGAACTTGCAGTTATTTACGAAGTGAGATATTATTGTTATCATTGGCACAGTCTAACAGATAATTATAATTGGATTAGATCACCGTGTAAACAACAAGTTTATGTTTTTAACAGTAACGATGATATTGCTGACAGTGATTCGATAAAAGTAGCGGATATAATACAACTAATAATATGAAAGATAGGTAGTAATTTTAGGCAGGAATCTTTAGCGCTACAGATTCAAAAGTACCGTAGAAACAATGGCGTTTGTAACGATATTTTTACAGTGCCAAAAATAATAATACTAATTTTCACATTCGCATCTCAATCGCAAACTGTCAAAAATGTATGAAAATTGAGGCTTTTTTGACAGTTTGCGATTGACATGCGTATACAAAAGTTGATCAAAAATTTGTAGAATTGGCCCTCTGGAGTACTCTGGACTCTGAACTGACAGAACGTAAACAAGGTAACAAAAATCAGGTAGATTAGGATATAACCAAAATTACAATAAAATGTTGAAATTTTATGATTTTACCATAAAATTTCAACATTTTATTGTAATTTTGGTTTCTTCTGGCGTTCTTTAAATTTTCTATAGAAGAGTTACAAAAAAGATGGTAGTTACCACTCAAAATTTTGAGAACTTCGATAAATTGACTTCATGATGTCTCCTGTGACGTCTTTTCTTAAATTTTCTAGACTATTCTATATAATGTCTCTGTAAAATGCTTTACTTTAAAGATTTGGCTATGCACTGCACCTTTTTCCGCTTGAAAATATGTTAGTAGTATTACCAAAACTTTTTACAAAAAAATACAACCGACTTCCAAAAAAAAACACTACAAAGTAAAAAATAACTTTAATTTCGGAAGTCGGTGTTTTTGTTAGTTTCTTCGTATTTTGACACCGACTTCCGAAATTAAAGTTATTTTTTACTTTGTATGGTTTTTTTTGGAAGTCGGTTGTATTTTTTTGTAAAAAGTTTTTTATTTTTCACTTTTTAGTGGTGCCCTACACCTAACAACACCACTCCAAAATCGCAGAAAAGCAAAATACGCAATTTCGATCATCAAAGAATCATCTAAATAGTCAAATTCCAGCTATTTCGATTTAAAATCCAAAGTTCGTAACCGATTTTGATATGATTTAAATGGGACCAATCTGCAAGTATATCCTTTCAGATAAAACAAAAATTTTTCAAATCGGTTCATAATTGTCGGAGATATGAGGTAACAAACATAAAAAAAAAAAAAAAAAAAAAAAAAAAAAAAAAAAAATACAACCGAATTGATAACCTCCTCCTTTTTGGGAAGTCGGTTTAAAAAGGACGAAAATATTGTCAATTTTCGGTGCTCTGGGGGGACCGCCCCTTTGCGCCCCTTGCGCCTCGGCATGCTCACGCATAGCGCGCGTGCGCATACTTGTGCGCAGCTTGCATGCCATGTGCGTATAAGCACGTACGCCGCCCACGCCACCTATCCTTATCTTTTGCACTCGATTTCTTTCATTGAAATAATGATAGAAAAGCTCTTTGTAATAACGTAAGGGATCAGCGACAGTACGAGTCACTTCCCTAATTGGAAGAAGATGTTTAACGCTTATTAGAAGGTGAATTAAGTATGTGAAATAGAAGGATTTTTTGGAGGAAACTTCAAAGTAAGGCCGGCCACGTCCGTTGACGGACAGACGATCGAAAAAGCAAACATGTGCAGAGATCGCGTATGGGAAAACGTAGTGTGGGACGCCCTGTGGCACGATGAATCGAGGATTTGAAGAAGGTGGCCGGCAGCGGATGTATGCGAACTGCTCAAGACCGGACGGCAATTGCCTGAGTATGTATGAAGGATAGTGGTATATGTTGTCGGTGAATTCAATAAATTATGTTACGGGCTCCAGTCACGCAGTCGATGCTAATTTGCGAGCCAGTTCAGACTATTCTGTCATAGAAAGATCTAATAGGATCATTACCGGAACCTCTTTGGCCGTACTTTACTGGCAGATTTGAAGCAAGAATGGTGAAAATAAGCTTTGATTTTGATATGAAAATCATGTAAGCTTGCTTCTAAGGCAGATGCGGAAAATGAGTATTGGTTTGATCTTGAACTATGTATGTATATTTTATAATTGCAATTCTAAAGTAATACAACGGGAAGCGTCCTGGTATTACAGTACTGACTGGTCTCTTGTAGGTGTGAAGTGTAAGTATCTTGAATTCAACCAACGCTATGGGTTGAAATATGGTTGAAAGATCTCCTCAAATAATTGGTCACGGCGTGTTTTTCACAGAAAAATCCGCTAACTCGCATGCCCACGGACTTCAGGAGGACATTTCTTAGAAAATTTTCGTAAACCTACCTATTCTTTGGTTGTGGAGGTCTAAATCTCTCAGACAGAGAGTCTATCAGTACAGATTGCTTTAATTTTTTATTAAATTAATCTTGTTTCCAATATCTCTTGACTTTCTAATCTCCTTTACGACTGTTTAATATAGTACTACTGATAGCGTTGTTTATTCAAATAAAATTAAATATTTTGAATAAACGTTTATGATAATTTGCTGTGGGTTGCAAGTTTTTAATTATCTAGTTTTTATCACCTGTTGTGTAAGCTTATAACACCTCGTATTGAAAAATAAAGCAAAATATTTGATAAACCACAAAATACTGTTTAACTTTTTTAACAATTATAATTAATAGGTAGATTATGGAAATGCCTATTTATGTTGCATTAATTATTGTATAATCTTAACTCATTGTTTAAAAATGATGCAATCACTGGTTCTACCGTGCTCACGTAGTTAAGTACCGCAATAATCTGTATACATTCACACTAAGAAGTATCTAGCATTAAGAGCGTGTATTCCGTCCACTAGCGCCGCCAATCGTTTTTTATGAATTGTGGTAAATTTAAGACACGTAAATAAAAAACCGCTCTGTAGTGTACTGAAGAAATGTATTTATTATCTTTTGAGAGTTATTTTTTGTACTTTAGAACATAAATAATTGCCAAAGTCGATATTTTTGCTAAAAGTGGCCACTTTTAGCAATAATTGCCGTTTTGGCTATTTAGCCATGAGTTATGTATTAAAAATAGCTGTCAAAAAATAATAGATATATTTCTTCAGTACACTACAGAGCGGTTTTTTATCTACGTGTCTTAAATTTACCACAATTCATAAAAAACGATTGGCGGCGCTAGTGGACGGAATACTCACTCTTAAGTATGTATCACTTGTCTACTGACACAGTTAATAATTTTCACCATTGACACTGATCGCGACCAAGCTGCGTTCAAGAGTTGTCAGTGTCAATATTTCATAGAAAATAATGACACTGACAGCTCGTAAACGTGGTTTATATGTTGATCGCGTTCAGTTTCAGATTGATGAAATCCGCCCTTAAGGCGGGGTTGCAGTAATTTTTAAGATTTTTGAACGTCTGAAAATCTAATTAATTATGAGTTTTTTAATAAATAAAAATCATTACATAAAAATTGAACATACCCTCAAGTAAATCGTAAAGATAGAAACGCGATTTAGAATGTCTGGCTCGATACTTTTTTTATCAAACATGACACTAAATTACAATTTTAAACGTGTACTGCTAAGAGATTTTATCACGAATATATATAAAAGTTATATCAATAGACAGAGCTTTTTATTTTGAAGTAAATGTTGAAACCATATTGTATTATTTCTTAATCAGTTTTCGCCAAGGAGAAAAAACAATCAAAATCTAGGCATTATTTCGCTCGCCGGCCAGTCGCTGTTGTTCGTCAAAACACGTTAATCGTTCAGGTCCATAAATTAAGCTGGCACGTGGGTGTATACCTAATTGTTTTTTTTTGGACTTTGTAATGCACATCTGCCTACCTTTTGGGACATATTATGACAACGATGCAAAGATCACTTAATATAGAAAGGTTTTCTACAGTTAAGATACATAAATTAATTGTTTTACTTATTCGAAGTATTATTCCTATGAAAAGCACGTTAAGCTGTTGGTCCCGGCTGTCATTTGAAGATCTTTGGCAGTCGTTACGGATAGTCAGAATCCAGAAAATCTAACACCAGTCTTGCCAAGGAGACCGGGTTACCAAGTTAATGGGTTGTGGAGGCCTGGTAGGCAGCCGCTCCACGAAAAATATTCAGCTGAACCCGGTTTGACCGGAAGCCGACCCCAATATATTTGGGAAGAGGCAAGGCAAATGATGATGAATAATTCCTATGAAATCGAATTGTCGCGTCGCGGCTATCTGTGGGAATCTTTATAATGAATCAAGCCCCGCCCCATGGTATGATCAAAGTACTGTGCGTGCCGGCCCAGTGATCTAGTTACGTAAGAAATGTTTAGTCTATGTCGAGCGGCGGGCCTTGACACTCGCTTATCAGTTGCAGCAGTTATCTGCACTTCACATAAGTACAAGCGCCAGGAAATAAGGTATTGAATGCTTTAGTTGCATTAGAGATTTGAATTATTAATCATTCATGATAGCCCCAGAAAGAGGTAATGTTTTTACACGAGTGTCCCCAAAAGGACGGAAACGGAAACAATTTTCAACAGAATGTATTTATAGAGTAGGATCGTTTGTATGACTTGTTTTTGATGCATCAGATCCGTTTGTTCGATTTATCAGAAGTACAGGTGTCATTTAGGCCCTATTTGCACAGCGATTTTTATTCGCGCGAAATAAATCCGCATGGAATCACCGCGTACATTCACATCAAATCACAGATTTTTAATGACAGTGCAGATATTTGTAAAGGATTTAATGTGTGTGGTTTTTTTTCTGCAATTCTGCAGAAAAACCGCGCTGTGAAAAATCGCAGTGCGGACAAGGCCTTCATTCGTTCGAAGTGCTGAAGTGACATAATAAGCTATACGAAAGAAAATTAAAAACAAGATGGAAACCGCCGTGAAAAGTCTTATTTTACCCGACTGCTCCATGATAATGCTCATATCATACCAATAGGGTACCTATAAAAATCAAGAGCTCGAAGAGACGAAAATGTTCGAAAAAATACTTGTAAGTATCGAAAAGCCCAGTTACAAAATCATAAGACTCTGATTTACCTACATAATAAGTAAAATTATGGATGTAATGTAACCTATTTGTAATCTTTAGTATGCTTCATTGTACAAGTAGGTATGGATGCTGGTTATGTAGGTACCAATTTAAATAAAATCCATTCGCTAGTACGACACGACGATAATTTCATGTGAGAGCTCACTAACACCCAAACGGACGGGCAAATAGAATGTGTTTTTAAATTGAATTCACTTTGATTCCGATCGTTCGCTGTTGCTAACCTTTACTAGGCCGGCCTATATAGTTGCATACATAGGTACATGATTGCTGACCGTGATCCATCGTTTGGTTCCCGTTTCGGGTAAACTTCTATCGGTTTGAACACCAACGGTTAACAAGTTTGAAGGAGTCCCAAGTCTGGACTAACTTGTTTTTCGTGGGAATACCAAAATATTTTGCACTTTGTTTTGTCAGTTTTTATTTTGAAAGCGTACCTACCGCGTACCTATAATATTACCCTGCCTACCCCTTTAAAAACAGGCGTAATATAATGTTATGCTATGCAAAGTTCCGCTATAAGACTCGGATGTGCGGCATTAGCATCAAATCCGCCTCGCGTTTCCTTCTTCCCAACATTAATCTTCTATCCACGTTTCGGCGCGAGTTACCCGAGAATGGCTAATGCTGTGGCAAAAAGATTAGCCAGTCCACGAGGTTGGAGTTCCTTAAGTGCATCGGATATACTGTTTTTTTATTTTATAAAATTTTTCCGATCTTGCGTTGTCTGTCATTCACTCACCAAAGTAGGCACTCACCAAAGGCATGTAGGTTCCGTGGGGAGTGTAGTGAGAATATTTCCCGATATTCTTTTTTCCCCGAACGGGATAAAACGGGATATGCGCGAACGAAGTCGCGGACAAAAGCCAGTAGGTAATTAAACATATCTATACTAATATTATAAAGCAGAAGAATTTGTTTGTTTGGTATAACGCGCTAATCTCAGGAACTACTGGTCCGATTTGAAAAATTCTTTCAGTGTTAGATAGCCCATTTATCGAGGAAGGTTAAAGGCTATATATCATCACGCTAAGACAAATAGGAACGGAGCAATAATGGAAAATGTGACGCAGATGAAGTTGCGCGGGTCAGCTAGTTTTTTTATAAAGTTTTTATTTTTCAGTTTTTAGTGGTAGGTAGGTACCCCACTCCTAAAAATACCACTGCAAAATCGCAGGAAATCAAAATGTGAAATTTCGATTACTTAGATGACAATCATCCAAGTAAACAAATTCCAGCTATTTCGATTTCAAATCCAAACTTCCTAACCGATTTCGATAAAATTTAAATGGGTGGCCCCATCGACAAACTATCCTTTCAGACAAAATAAGAATTTTTCAATCGGCTCATAAATGAAGGAGTTATGAGGTAACAAACATAAAAAATAATATAATACATAAAAATATATCCGAATTAAGAACCTCCTCCTTTTTGGGAAGTCGGTTAAAAAGAGTTCATTCTTCCCGTTTCGTGTCGCCGGTACATCTAGGTTCACCTTCTTAGTTATAATGTTAAGTACCAGTAAGTGGCCAAGTTTATGTTCATTATGGCGGGGTCCGAGCCATTTTTCAGATCTTCGAGGGTGCAGGGGATTGGACACCCAGAATACTCCAGCAGATGACATAAGTAGTTTGTTCAGAAGCACTGCGCGATGATCACGGGAACCACCTTGGAACAGGAAGCATAAGACTAGTCGATATGGCCTAGCTTTTGACATCTTTCAGCCAAAATTATGATGAATGCTAGCAGTAGGTATATAGGAATACATCATCTGCCTAGCCTTTTCCCAACTATATTGGGGTTGTTTTTCAGTCAAACCGGATTCAGCTGAATACCAGTATTTTACGTGGAGCGGCTGCCTACCAGACCTCCACAACCCATTAACTGGGCAACACGGAACTCCTTGGCAAGACTGGTGCCAGATTTTCTGGCTTCTGACTATCCGTAACGACTGCCAAAGATCTCCAAATAACAGCCGGGACTAACAGCTTAACGTGCTTTCCGAGGCACGGAGGAAACTCGGTATGTTAAGATGGTCACCCATCCACAGACCAACCTCGGCAAGCGTTGCTTAACCTTGAAGATCGACCTGTGCGGCTGTTATTATATAGCCACGAGCTCCTCGAGTAGGTATATAGGAATACGAGTGTGATAAAAGAGAGAGTGCACCTGTGTTTGCGCACACACTTGTGCACTGCAATATGTAGGTATGTCCCGCGCGATGGCTAGTCTTCGTTGAGGAAGACTATAATATGCCAGTAGTAAACACACAGACACACACACACTCTTTTTCTGTATACATTTTCTTTTTTATTTAATTTCTTGTGTGTACATAAATAAATAAATAAGAACAACGTTACGCCAATAATATAAGTATTTTACCTCGTTAATTTTAAGCGTCGACGTGATTCACAGCAGGCTTTCTTTATTCAAATATAATATGTTTTATTGACATGTACTTAAACGTTGATATCTAAATAATAAGACATCCCTTTGCCCTTATTAATATCATGTAATTTGATAACGATAACCTTTGCATTAAGTTGCTTTGAAGCAACCCGCTCTGGTTCCGAGCCTTTTTTTTAAGGATGGGAAATCATCAAATGACTCCTCCCGCTCTGGGTAAAGCAGGAGGGAGTGTCAGACTCCTACTGACTAAAACCCATCCGTGTTCCTCCTAATGCCCTTTGCGTTCAGCGTCAGGGCCGCGGTGACTCTTTCGAACAAATTCCGCAACCCGGTCTGGTTCCTTCCCTGCATCAACAAAAATCAATCTGACTACTTACTTAGCCGTTTCTGAACTATATTGGGGTCGGCATCCAGTCACATCGAGCGAACGCCTTCTGACTCCCACAATCCATCAACTGGGTGATTCCATGGAGGGGGTCTCCCCTGGCAAGATTGGTAACAGATTTTTTGAATATTAACTGTCCGTAAAACGATACAGACAAAATTCAAAAAAAAAAAGTGTCCTGAAATCCAGGTAAATAGCCACATTCAATGATTTAGCTTATTAATTGGTTCTCAATCTGACTTTGTACGTTCTGAACTTTGAATGAACTTGCCTAAGAAAAATTTGATACCAAAATATAAGTACCTGGTATTTTTCCACTAGATCCTACCCTCTATTGTGATCTCTTTCTATCACTTAAAGGTTTGCTGTTAGAATACTTAATTTTGAGTTAAGCTCGTAACTACAAAATATGAAAAACAATAATTCGCCCAAAAATGTTATTGCATTAAGGCATTACTAGCATATGTTACTCGGGATAACGTAACGCTTCTAACGATACTACAAACATTGAATCAGTTAAGCCGTTTAGAAGTTATGGTGGAATAAAGAAACTCACAAACCTAACAAACATACATACATTGTATGAACCCTGAAAACATAACACTCCTTTCTTTATGCAATTGTGAAAAAAAGAACGATTTTTGAGACTTTGCAAACTCAGTCAAGCAAAGATTAAACGAAGACCTGGCACTAGCTCGTACAAATACCTCCAGCAATAGATCTAAAAGATTAGGAGAACTTAAGAAAGGACCGGAATTTAGTTCATTCCTTTCCTATCTTAACTACCGTCCCCAAACTTTCGTCTCAAATCTAATCAGAGGCGCTAACGATACCCGTAAACATGCCACGTAGGCCTTCCGAAGTTTTCTAACTCATTAATGTACAAAAGTAAGTTTTGGATAACCCTTTCGAGGGTGGAAGGTTCTAAATAAATACTGAAGAACTTGGCCGGTTTGACGACCTAAATGATTCGCCAAATTGTTTCAATAGTTATTATGCGTTGAAATAGGATTGTGTTTTATGCGGCAAGATAGCGAGGACTTTAAAAGAAAACAACTAGGTTGGCAATAACCTAAATGTTAGGAAATCGTACTTGCAAATGTAATGCCTTTTTTTACTATTGATAGGCACATATTTGACGCCACTATCTCAGCTGATGCTAAGCAACGATTTTGTGGTCGAAGGTGGAGCACGCTTGTCTAGAAGTAACCTATTCACTCTTGACTTAAAGACTCCCAGGTTGTTGCAATCAGGAAACACAGACTCCGGCAGGGAATTCCACTCCTTAGCTGTACGCACAATGGCGCGTTAGTGTTCCACGCGCGCCTCAAAGAGAGTCAGCACACTGAGGGGCCCGAAAGGGCCGATGCCTGCCGGAGTCGCGGGATTATTCGCAAGAGACACCGTGGCTCCGGAACACAAAGGGCAATGAAGGAACATGGATGGGTTTTAGTCAATAGTAGAAGTCTGACACTCCCTCCCGCTACACCCAGAGCGGGAGGAGTCATTGGATGATTTCCCATCCCTAAAAATAAAAAAAAAAACCTGTACGCACAATGAATGTCTTCCCAAAACGTTTTATGCGTATAGATGGGATATCCACCATGTACCGGTGGCACATGGCACATTTTCACATAATTGATCACTTTGAAATCATGAATCGAAAAATAATTATTTTATTGATTTTTTTGGTTCTAGTTTCGGCAAATCAAATGAGAATAGAGGTATTGTTTCTAAAACAGGTAGCAGTTTTTAATTTATTTTAACTACATAGTTCACTTTATATTAATTTCTAGGCTTATGACCCTATATACTTACTAATAGGGATATCCTGAACCTATGAGTATGCCACCGAAAAATGGCAGACACCGTATAAGATTGTAATAAATCTTGATTCGAATAAAATTTCTCGAAATATTATGAACTAGCTGACCCACGCAACTTCGTCTGCGTCCCATTTTCCATTAATACTCGGCTCCTTTTAGTCTAAGCGTGATGATATGTAGCCTATGTCCTTCCTCGATACATGGACTATGGAATACTGAAAGAATTTTTCAAATCGGACCAGTAGTTCCTGAGATTACCCCTTACAAACTTACAAACAAATGTTACCTCTTTAATCTTTATTATTAGTATAGAGTATAGATCGGGTCTGTGGACGGTGAGCTATGGGGCAGCTCGCCGTCCGTCCGTCATCTGACGACAAGCCGTGTCGACGGCGCGTTCGTGTTCCACGCGCGCCTCAAAGAGAGTTAGCATGGGGAGGGGCCATGAAGGGCACATGAAGGAACATGGATGGGTTTTAGTCAGTAGAAGTCTGACATTCACTCTCGCTCCGCCCAGAGCGGGAGGAGTCATTGGATGATTTCCCATCCCTAAAAAAAAAAGTATAGTTAACTCGATTTGTATATAATAATATCCCATCCAAATTCAATAGTTTCCAATACATCCGTGTCTTATTTAGAAAAAAGTTTACAATTTCATGCGATAGTTTACAATCTTGCGGAGTGTAAACTCCGCAAGATTGTAAACTATCGCATGAAATTGTAAACTTTCATTTTATTTTTTCACATTTCATTTTCCGGTGACAAATCTATACTAATACTAATATACTAATAATAATATTATAAAGAGGTAACATTTGTTTGTAAGTTTGTATGTAGGGGATAATCTCTGCAGGAACTACTGGTCCGATTTGAAAAATTCTTTCAGTATTAGATAGCCCATGTATCGAGGAAGGATATAGGCTACATATCATCACGCTAAGACTAAAAGGAGCCGAGCATTAATGGAAAATGTGACGCAGACGAAGTTGCGTGGGTCAGCTAGTACAGTATTAGTAGTAATATAGATATTGTGGCCGACACATTACCGCACTGCGATTTATCACAGCTCGGTTTTTTTCCGCACTTCTGTTACACATTGAATCCTTAAGAGTACTGGCGCTAAAAAATCGAAGCTGAAAAGAGTCTGTGATTTGATGCAAATGTACACGATGATGCGGTGCGGATTTATTTCCGCGCTAATAAAATCACAGTGCGGACAGGGCCTAAAATTTGATCTGTCTCATGTTATACCGAGACACATCAAATTTTAGGCCGTCTGAAACTTTTGGTTAATTTATTGTTACTTGCCTACCCTTAAAATTGCAGCTGAAAAATATTTCACCATTGACTAAACTATCTGAAAACCCTCGATAAAGCTTTCCTCTAGATACCAAATCGATGAAAATGTAACATTTATTTGAAATTCAAATCTTAACTCGTTTTCTAAAAGTTAGCGAGTTGCCGCGAGTTTGGAGCAGGTCAGGTCCCTCGTCACACAGTTCTGAATACTGCAATAATTTTGATCATAGGATTTGTTTAGAAATATCAAAATATTTTGTTTAACTTTTCTTATAAGACTTTTAGTAATGAAATCTTACTTCTAGCGTCAGAAGTTAAGAACATAATGATTTAGGATATGTATTCAGATTTCTACAGTAATTCATCATCATATGCCTAGCCTTTTCCCAACTAAGTCCGCCCATGTACCACTATTGTGCATAAAGTTTAAATAAATAAATAAATATATTGGGGTCGGCTTCCAGTCAAACCGGATTCAGCTGCTTTGAGTATTTTACGTGGAGCAGCTGCTTACCAGACCTCCACAACTCATTAACTGGGTAACACGGTACTCCTTGGCAAGACTTGTGTCAGATTTTCTGGCTTCTGACTATCCACAACGACTGCCAAATATCTCCAAATGACAGCCGGGACCAACAGCTTAACGTGGTTTCCGAGGCATGGAAGAAACTCGATATGTTAAGATGGTCACCCATCCACAGACCAACCTTGGCAAGCGTTGCTTAAACTTAAAGATCGACCCGTGCGGCTGTTTTTATTTAGCCACGAGCTCCTCTCATCTACTTAGGTACCTAATTACCAACCAAAATTACGAACCGATGACAGTTGGAGTAGACGAGTTCTTCAGTGGAGACCATTTACATATTCGTAGGATGGCTGGTAGTAGCACTGCCAGGGCTGCGGAATTTGTTCTAAAGAGACACCGCGATGCAAAAGGCACTAGGAGGAACACGGATAGGTTTTAGTCAGTAAGAGTCTGACACTCCCTTCCACTTCACCCAAAGTGGGAGGAGTCATTTGATGATTTCCCATCCTTAAAAAAAATGGGTGACTGTTAGCAGCAGGACAGGAGTTACCGCAATTCAAGTTGAATGGCTCGGAAAGTGGCCTGTATCCAACAGTGGACTGCAATAAGCTGATAATTGCTAACTCGATTAAAAATTAACTCTTTTTTACCTCTTCAATGAAATTAAAAAAAAAAATCTATCAATAATACAGGCAACGATTTAAACCGATTAGATTTTTCTGATAAGTAAAATCCGGGTAATCCTTTTAAGCCGTAAAATAATTTGGATCGGCTTTATTTGGCGATCTAAGAAAGTTACCAAAGTAAAGAGTTGCTCACTCGACTACTTACTCAGATACCACCTTAAAATTTATTTACCGTAAATACTGAAGAACTTCAACAAACTTTAGAACCGCTTGTTTGTTTGTAGTTTAGAGTTTGTATGTAACGCCATCTATGCTCAACAGTGTGAACTAGTACGTGTGAAGCTTGATGTTGCATTCAGTAGCACATTTTCAGTTTTCTTAGCATTGCATTGCGGCAGTAACAAATGAATGGACATGTAGGTGAGTTGAGACCTATTAAAATGTATCAATTCTAGTTACATAAAAACCTTTAAGATGCAGGAAAATGTCTAGTTTGGGGGTCACCGGCTATCGTGATCAGTAGTGCTATTCTGTAACAACATTTTCGTGTCTCGACAGCGGAATCCGAGGTGAGTTTTTTAAGACCTTATGATGTGTGAAATAAAGTTCACTTTGTAAGCTTACTCACTCAGGTGAAGTCGATATCGAAATGGTTATTTATAGAATAGACTAGCAGCTTGTATAGCGGGTACACTTGTTTTCAGGTGACGTGAAAAATTTCGTTTTCTACCAAGAAATATTTACGTAGTACGGAAATATTAACAGATTCAAAACAATAGCATATTAGCAGCTGGACAGGAGTTACCGGAATTCAAGTTGAATGGCGTACACATGATCTTCATGACGGTCGCTTCTTTCTATTTAATCCCTGTTTGTACCTTTATGCCATGCATGAATGTCTTGAATCGTTACCTATCAAATAAAAAGCAAATCATTCTACAAAAAGAAGTTGCACAAAATATCTAAAACCTACTTAAATCTGACCCCAAGAAAACTCTTCTCAAACTAACTTCGTACATCAAAATTCAACTGAACTCAAGACTTGTATTCAACAAATTGCATATTAGCTGCCAACAAGAGAATCGGGATTTTAAAGAAATCGCTTTAACTCCACGACGTAATATCAATTTAACTTATCTCCGCTGAAAAGAAAAACTTTCCATCCAGTCGTCGTCAAGTTGGTTTTCGATTACTTGTAAGGCTGCCACGAGGTGACTTAGCCGACTGTGTTGAAGAGGGTTATGATGATCCTACTATAATAATTATAAATGCGAAGTTTCAGAGGATGAATGTTTGTTAATCTTTCACGTCAGAGCGCCTGAAAGGATCTTCATGATTTTTTTTATTTCTTATGGGTTTGCTTTTGACTCTAGTCTAGGCCAGAGATGACGGAGACAAAGTCTACGATGAAGCGAGCTTACCCAGAATTAGCCTGTTCACTCTAACTTTGAAAAGATTAGGGTTGTAAGCGTTCGGGAACACAGACGCAGGCAGAGAGTTCTACTCCTTTGCTGTGCGCATTATGAGATGCTTGGAAACGCTTAGTGCGTAAATTTTAACCTTAAACTTGGCACATACATAGGTAGATTATAGTCTGGAATAACACAGGCTATACAGGGTGTAAGGGACAGCCCTCCACAAACTGATAGGGTGATTTCAGTATATCGTACTAAGTTGACCGGTACATGAAATGATTTCAAGAACTTTATGGGAATCCAATAAAACTGTTTTTTAATTACCTCACACGCAATGTATCGCTACCTCTGCAAAACACACGCAGCGAACGGCAGCGCAGCAAGCTTTCGAAAGGACAGCCGCGCTCGCGCCACGTGTTTAACAGCTGATTTCATGCGTCGTTCATTAGTTTTTATTTTTTCATTTTAGCTGTGTTATTTACATTAATGGAGTTCTGCATACAGATAGTGTAACTTTATATTGAATTAAAGCAATAAAAACTGAAAAAACGAAAAAAAAAAAACCTGAGAAAATTTCCACTGGAATATGATTCAAAATAAGGAACTGATTACACCCTGTTAATTTGTGGAGGGCTGTCCCTTACACCCTGTATATATTCCGGGAGTATGTTCCCTAGGGATGACGTGGGCCAAGCCGCTGGCACTTTGTAAGTCTGTAATAGTGATACAGAGGTGAAATCAGTAGTTTGCAAGTAAGTACGTAGGTACTATGAGTAGGAGCCAGATAAACTTGCAATGACGGTCATTGACATGTACAATTATTGACTTTCTTAACATCAAAACACAAAGCCGTCCGGAATCGACTTCTTTCGTGATCCTTTACGTTCTTTTGTAAAGAAACGGTTAATAATTTATTGTTCTGAATTCTACGAACGGATATTATGGGAAGGCCAATGTATTTCATTGCAAGTTTAGCTGGCGCGTTATAATATAGTTTGAATGTGGTGGTATAGATGTCGCTACAGTACCTAATGTAATATCTCTACAAGTACTGTGGCCAGTCTATCTTGTTAAAATGACAAAGTGCAACTTGGTGAAATTTACGTGAACCATGATTCCACCTGAATTAAAGGATTTACTGCTCACTTCAAGGTTTCTGCACCTAATTTTTCATGAGATGTTAATAGGATTGCCCTGTAATTACAATAATTCTATCAGTAAATTTAGGTACACGATTGCTGTGTGTACCAACATAAACGACTTTTCATCCTGGATTAATGGTTCTTCGGTTCTTGGAAAGACGCAAAAGGAGATGGCTAAATTTCTCCAAGTAAGGATAGTACACATTAACTCGGAATATTTAAATATTCATCAATGAATTGTTTAGTTTTTTATTATTTTCATGTAACTTTTGTGGACTGTTTAACATAATAAAAATATCTTAATTGTTTTTCAAGCATTTTCAGTTTGACATGACAAGATAGTAGACCGTACTGCACTTTCACTTTCTGGAACTACATAATTAAACACATTACTAACACTTCGGGCGACTTCGGATTGATTTGGGCCTCATTGTGATGTTTGGCTTAACTTCAGGAGGTATGGCTCATTTCAATCATAAGCCTATACTGTATATTAGTAGAAATCAATTAAAGTCTAGACTAATTACAATGTTTACAGTATCTACATTATGTACAAACGCGTTTAAAAACAAAATAAATCATTGGGCATCATAAAAATAATCCACATCTCTGTCAACGGCAAAAGTGCCCAGAACACTGGCAGCATTGCCACGTTGAATGGCAATGCTGATTCTTTGGCCGAAGAAAAGCCCAGCCCTCTGGTCACGTGAACCGTCGACAAGTTTGCTGATGTCCTGAAAGACTCTATGTGCACTCGGACCCCATGGGCCTATTGTTTCAACACCAAAAGGCTCAAATATATAACTCCCAATTAGGTTATTATATTTGCGCCTTTTTCCGCACCTGCAGCAGCCACCCCAGCACAGCCCGCCGTGCTAAGAAGATGGGATGGCGCAAGGGTGTCAACTCATGTTGCATCCCACACCAAAGGCCTACCCACCTTCCAAGGCATTATGCTCATCCCATCGTCACGTGCCAAGCCGTGGGGTTCTAAAACAGCTGGCACCCCGACGGTGACAAGAGCCCGACGGATGATGTCATTAATGCTGTCGTGCCGTGCTAGCCGACCAGCGCTCCTACTGCAGGACAGGCCATGGTGTCCGAGGCGGTCGACTGATTCACCGCATTGACACCGATGTGGAGCTCCGCTAGGAGCACCCAGACGCAGACACGTAGCGATCCGGAAAGTACTGTCACTTATGCTGAGTGACAGTACCTATGTTGGGTGACGGTAGTGCCTGTAGCCAAAGACCCGACTCCCATTCACCCACAGCCAGCAAGCGAGCACGCTCCGCAGTATTGGTGGTCGTGTTTAAGAGGTTATTCCGTACCAACCTGCAGAGCGGCTCATCCCATTACCTCTGGGAAAATGGGTTATTGGGCAACGCCGTGTTCGGGCAAGCCACTTTCCAGGCGTTCACAGCATTGGTCAAGCAAGGCACTTCACATTTAACCAAAGTTGGAGTTAAAATCATAAGCTGATATTGACAACATAAATGTTATGATCTTTGAATCGACTTCGTGAGTCTTTGGATCAATTCATTCGTCAGATACCGGAGCAGTCAAGTGATAACCGTCATAACGTGACGAGATGCGGTTCGCATGCGGCTCGCAAGCGGCGCATTCGCCAGGTCTAGACGCACCTTAAGTTAGTTATGAGTTTTATTTATTTAATTGTATATAGTAAATAGTAGTGTAAATTGAAAAACATTTTATTTTCAACTAAAAGCGACAACCCTTATCTGTCTACGACCCCAATCGATTGCCAGCACCTTAACTTCGTTGAATTAACACCCTCTATATTTGCTGAAAACACATTTCTTTTTTAAGATAAACGTAGTTTAATTTAGTTTTAACTGAACGAACGAAGTGTTCGAGAACTCAGTTAATCGAACTAGTGTAAAATGTTGGAATAGTTCATACAACCTAGGAGCCAGTGTTGTGACTTGTATCTTTCCATTGACGTAAGGTTTTGATTACTATGATTGGCGCGTGCTTGTGCAATGCCATAGTTAATTATAATATACTATGCTTTTCCTTCGCGAGTTCTATCTGCAGTTATAGTAATTTATCAGCGCGCCTATTTGACTGGTAATTGATATTAATCTTGACTTGGATCATCTTAACAATGCTTTGTTAAGTTAATTCATCCGATTGGTGTTAAGTCACGTTTAATTGGATGTCTTTATTAACAGACTTCATCAGGGCTAAATCGAAGTATCGGTAGGTAGCATGGCAAGTGAAGCCTTTGGGTTTATGCTGTAAGTGCCGCAACGTGCATAATATGTCTTGTATTAATTGTGTTAATATTGTCTATTCGCACCTATGACCCGTTTCAGTGTGTGGCTTATCGTTTTGTTTATGCGTGTTCATTTTTGCTAAATAATTGTTCAGTTGTAGACCGTGCATATTAACTTCAGTAGATAATCCTATGGCTTATCCCCAGTAGCTCCATATCTACCCCCAAAGATCAATTTGCACACAAAAGAGAAGATTGCAATTTTTAAGTCTTTAACTTCAAATTGACACAAATGTAAAGTAAATGTGTGATGAGAGAAAGTGCACTGTGAGATTAGTTTTTCAATTTTACAATAGGTTTAAGTACTTAATTAGCATAAGATTTATTTGTGACTATTCATTTATTTATTATTTATTTTATGACGACACGGCTGGCGCAGTGGTTGAGCGATTGACTGCTGCGCAGCATGTCGCGGGTTCGATTCCCGCACGGAAGAAATATTTGTACGACCTACAAGTATTTGTTCCGAGTCTGGGTGTTTTTTTATGTATAATATGTATGTATTTACAAAAAAAAAAAAAATGTATATAAGTAGTTTATCAGCCATATCGTTACCATAACACAAGCATTAGGTTGCTTAGCTTGGGACTATATGGCGTTGTGTGAAATGTCCAAGGATATTATTATTATTTATTTATTTTATTTTTTTTAACCGTTTATGTACACACATTTAACAAGAACAAGAGATGAAGGAAACAGAAAAATAGGTACAAAGGTGATGCTTATTTCTAAAGAAATCTCTTCCAGCATACCTGCGAAAGGAGAGTATATAAAAAGAGATGTAGACATTGTGTGCAAAAGTTTTAAAAAGCTAAAATGAAAATAGTAAATTTTAAATATTAGGTACGTACAATACATAAATAACCAACTAATATACATATTATACTAAATAATATTAAAATATAAATATTAATATATACTTATATGCAACTATGACGAGAAGGAAAGATAGTGTTCTTTCAGTCTTCTTTTTAACCGACTTCCCAAAAAGGAGGAGGTTATCAATTCGGTAGTATGTTTTTTTTTTTTTTTTTTTTTTTATGTTTGTTACCTCATATCTCCGACAATTATGAACCGATTTGAAAAATTTTTGTTTCATCTGAAAGGATATGCTTGCAGATTGGTCCCATTTAAATTATATCGAAATCGGTTACGAACTTTGGATTTTAAATCGAAATAGCTGGAATTTGACTATTTAGATGATTCTTTGATAATCGAAATTGCGTATTTTGCTTTTCTGCGATTTGGCAGTGGTGTGGTAGGTGTGGGGTACCACTAAAAAGTGAAAAATAAAAAACTTTTTACAAAAAAATACAACCGACTTCCAAAAAAAAACACCACAAAGTAAAAAATAACTTTAATTTCGGAAGTCGGTGTCAAAATACGAAGAAACGAACAAAAACACCGATTTCCGAAATTAAAGTTATTTTTTACTTTGTAGTGTTTTTTTTTGGAAGTCGGTTGTATTTTTTTGTAAAAAGTTTTTCTTTGTAATTTTTGACCTAGACTAGAGTCAAGAGCAAACCTATCTCAAATAAAAAAGAAACTACTGCCATCTGGTGTACGTGTACATCATTTTAGATTACCCCCCTTTTTGAACTCTGGAGAGACTGACATTTTTAATCGGCGATAGCGATTGACAGCATGCCAGAACGTCTGGGATAGACCACGTGACATGTCGGTCCATGCCATACATTTTTCAACAATTGACAGATTGTGTTGAGAATGTGACTTTTAGGGTTCCGTAGCCAAATGGCAATAACAGAACCCTTATAGATTCGTCATGTCTGTCTGCCTGTCCGTCCGTATGTCACAGCCACTTTTCTGCGAAACTATAAGAGGTATAGTATGCTGTTGAAACTTGGTAAGTAGATGTAGGTATACTGTGAACCGCATTAAGATTTTCACACAACAAAAAAACAATAATTTTTGGGGGTCCCCATACTTAAAACTCAAAAAAAAAAACATCAAACCCATACGTGTGGGGTATCTATGGATAGGTCTATGAAAATGATATTCAGGTTTTGAATATATTTTTTTCTATACTTAATAGTTTGCGCAAGAGACACTTTGGCACAAAGTGGTAAAATGTGTGTCCCCCCCCCGTAACTTCTAAAATAAGAGGATGATAAAACTAAAAAAAATAATATGTGATGTACCAGGTGAACTACCAGCGAAAATTGGTTTGAACGAGATCTAGTAAGTAGATTTTTTTTTAATACGTCATAAATCGTAAATCGCAACTTTTGTTTATAAATACCTACAGTTGTCTACGAAACCCTCGGTGCGCGAGTCCGACTCGCAATTGGCCGGTTTTTCCCTTTATTCCCTTCTGCCCTCTTCGATCTTGCCACCGGGGTGGTGGCTGGCACTAACTAGTGACGTTAACCATCCTGGTGGTCATCAGCACTTAGCCCCTCCTATGCACCATCATTTAATATGCAACCGCTTTTTTTTTTTGGGACAAGCCCGCCACACATTCCCAACCACTGCAACTCCTGAAAGCCAGAATCAACAGTGGCGACCACCAGAAAAAACGCCGAGTTAAAGAAACCCGACGAGTCCCGGAGAAACGATTCAACTGTCTTGGATCCCGCAACGAAATTAATCAGAAGAGTACAGCGGAGGAGTAGGAAAAAAAATTATTATTTCCACTTCCCTCCATATCAAGCAGGAGACAGATTAGAGCTAGGCCAATAGTAGGCACCAAGGGACATATACAACTGGGTTAGGCCCAGTTGCCAAGCACCACGGATTATATATTAACATTTAAACTAATGGGTCCTAAACTGTGAGCTACTTTTGATTCCAGTAATAGGTATGGCAAAATCGCCTGAACGCACGGAAATTTGTTCTGGTTTCTACAAGGTCCGTATAGTAAACTACTCCAGATTTAACCTGAATACTATCTAACATAACATTACGTTCAGTCTGCCAAAGAATACACTCCCACAAGATGTGATGTGCGGATTGTTCGTATTCAAGGTCAGCTGTAGAGCATTGACATAAAGGCGAGGCCACAGGCTTAAAGTTGCCATGACCTGTGAGAAATTGGGCAACACAGTGATCCACCTCCAGCCATGTCTTCTCCAGCCGCTCACGAACGGATGGAAAAAACTGGTGGAGGTGTCGGCCCTTGATGGAATCTTCCCACCTACATTGCCATTCGCATAAAAGTACCTCCCAGACGTCAGTCTGGGGTTTTAGTAATCTAGAGATCTTAGCACGGTCGCGTTGCGGTAAAAACTCTGGGTCCGTGATCTTTCTAGCGTAGAAGTACATTGCAGCACGCCGCTGCACCTCAAGATCGACTGGGAAAACATCCGCCAGCACCAGTAAGGCTTCAGTACTAACCGTCCTATACGCCTTGCATAAGAATATCAAAGCCAAACGCTGGTTTTGAAGTAATTTACGTCGTACCGCCCCTGTGGTGGCCCTATCGGCACAGACAGGTGCCCCGTAGCACATACAACCCAAGTAAGTAGCCCCATATATAGTTTTTAGGGTTTGAAATGATAGACCCCAAGTAGCCTTTGATATTCTCGTCAAGGCGTAGAAGTTCTTTTTTGCTTTTTCTCCTACTATTTTTATATGATCAATAAATGAAAAGTTTCTTTCTAGTAGCATACCGAGGTAGCACACGGATTCTTTCCTTTTAACGGGTACGTTATTAAATTTTATACTAGGCCAGGATTTAAGGTTTCCTTTTAAAAGAAGTTGATAGGTTTTATGCGGTGCAAAGGTCAGACGGTTTCGATCGCCCCACTGAGATATTAAACGTAGGCATGTGTCAGCCAAGTTCTCGAGTCCAGCCCGAGTACTTGCCTGAATGAGCAGCAAGCCATCGTCCGCGTAACCAGTTAATGAACAGCCGTACGGGAGCGGAAGCGCGAGGAAATCGTAGCCAAAATTCCATATATATGGACCGATAACTGAGCCCTGAGGACATCCCATGGTTAGAGACTTAGTAATGGAATGATGTCCATGTTTGAGTTTCGCGGAGCCATTTAGAAAGTACGAACAAATCAGATTATAGATGTTTTTGTAGCAACCACGGGTTTTCATTTTGAGTAGTAACATCGGCCACCATGCGTTATCAAAAGCGCCAAAAATGTCGAGAAAAATTCCAACCACGTATTTATGTTCCGATGAGTTGACAATTTTACGGACAGATAGAGCCGCATCTACAGTGGATTTTCCAATAGTAAAACCGTATTGATTTTTATGAAATTTAGGTCCGTTCGGTAACAAGCGCGGAACAATCAGTCGCTCTAAAAGTTTTCCCAAAGATGGGAGTAGTGTTATGGGCCGGTATGACTTAGGGTCGTCCGAGGGCTTGTCGCCACTCTTTGGAATAATGCGTATAAAGCCTTGTCGCCATATTCGAGGAAAAATACCTTCCGCAATGCATCGGCTATATACTGATAAAATCGCATCGCTCGACGTTTTACACGCTTCTATAATCATTCTAGTGCCCCCTCAATAATTTTATTACAGTAAGATGGTCGATTATCAATACGTACAGTCAAACGCCGAAACTCAATTTGATGAAATCAGGGATTGACATATTTTTTTTTTTTAATAAAAACCTTGCCCAACACTAGGAATTCTCCTGTATCGTGGGTGCGTTTACAAACATACAAAGTCACATACACAAACAGCCAGACCCAGAACAACTATCTGTAGGCCATACAAATATTTGTTCTGTGCGGGAATCGAACCCACGACAAGCAGCGCAGCAGTCGATCGCTCAACCACTGCGCCAACTGTGCTGTCATTTCCGTTATTTCATTATTACAGACTAGCTGACCCACGCAACTTCGTTTGCGTCACATTTCCCATTAATGCTCGGCTCCTTTTAGTCTTAGCGTGATGTTATGTAGCCTATATCCTTCCTCAATACATGGGCTATCTAATACTGAAAGAATTTTTCAAATCGGACCAGTAGTTCCTGAGATTACCCCCTACATACAAACTTACAAACAAATTTTACCTCTTTATAATATTAAGTATAGATGACGGAGCCCCGCGGGGCTCCTCCTATTTCTGTCTGCACGGTTTAAAGCGTAGGTAAGTAGATATTTTCGAAATCATCACATAACTTCAAAATTTCTAACAAAATGAAAATCTTAGAACCTTAAAGCAGTTTTTATTTTATTTTAAATTAACCAACCAAAGTTGCAAACTGTTTAAATAGTTGTATATTGTAAGCCAAAACTTTAACATATTTCATCAGCAAATTTTCTTTAACAACATTTTCGGGAAGAAAGTTAAAGAGGTTTCTTGATAGTTTGAAAGTATTCCAGACGTAAAATCTTTCGTTATCTTGCCTTTCTTAGTTTCCCTTCAACTTTAAAGTAACTAACAAATGTTCACCTTCGCATGTGCAATGCTCGAAATCGAATTGACTGCAGCGGCACCCAAAATGTTTTTTCTAAGGTGTGTATGGCATTTCTGAAACTATATTCATAATTATAGTCTAAGAGTAGGTTTAAGAGAAGCCCCATGATCCCGTGCTGCTACTAAACTATTCTAAAATGGGAGGCGGTCTTGCTGCTCAGGCTTAACCAATAACAGAAAACGTAAAAATTGCAAAAACTAATGTACCATTCAGTTGAGGAAGAATGACCAATAGTTTCACCGAACATTTAAATAAATCTGTACAACCATAAAATTGCTCCCGAATTCCTTTCAATATGAACGGTATTAGCTTCTAATTGAATGTCGTTCCTCGCATTACCCACGAATGGGCGCCGCGGCACTTATTGTGTGGGCTCTTGATTTTTATACCCCAGCTGCTCCGACGGGCTCATATAATTCTTTTATGACCTACTAAATTTGCTCTTTTCATTCAATACTGGGATCTTTCCGGCTATTTCTAGTATTTTCCGGAATGATCGGTTAATTCTCCGTCATAAATTCAAGTGGGACCTCTTGTAAATTCTCGTGTTCTAGTCTTAAATTTTTATGTGGATTGGTTTTTACGGGTTTGCTTGCAGGTTATTTATTTCAAGTGGTTGATTAAACCGTTATATATTTATAAAAGTTACTTTTTTAATTTCTATGGAAAACCTGTATTAAAATATATTTACTCCAATGTGAAATTTCTAAGTTCATTTTAAAACGAAAAGTATTAAAAATGGACAGTAAAAATCTCAGTTAAAAAACCAACTCGGTAAAACTGCTTTGCATTTCCTCAACACAAAGAATCTGAGAAAAATCTCAAAAGACAAAAAGAAATAAAGTCTGTGCAAGAAGATAATATGCAAATTCAAATCCCCTCGGCAAGCTTGAGACCATCGGCCTCTCCCCGCTTACTTAGTATCCTTAACGCGAATTTTATCCATTTTTAGTAGGTCCCGTTTCCATCAATCATATAATGTGATATCGTCTTTGCTGGCTACTAAATTAATATCAACTGGAAGGGCTTAATAATAACAGCCGCACAGGTCGATCTTCAAGGTTAAACAACGCTTGCCAAGGTTGGTCTGTGGATGGGTGACCATCTTAACATACCGAGTTGCCTCCGTGCCTTAGAAAGCACGTTAAGTTGTCCGGCTGTCATTTGGAGATCTATGGCAGTCGTTGCGGATAGTCAGAAGCCAGAAAATCTGACACCAGTCTTGCCAAGGAGAACAGTGTTACCCAGTTAATGGTATAAACACTGGTATTCAGCTAAATTCGGTTTGACTGGACGCCGACCCCAATATAGTTGGGAAATGGCTAATGATGATGGAAGGGATATCAAGCCTGCTTCCTGATTATTTCAATTAAAATGAAGAAATTAGTCGATGGGGCCGAAAGCTTTTGGATTGGCGACGCGTATCGGAAGACGCAGCGTTGGAAAGCCTCACCCAAGGTGTACCGATGACCTGGTGAGGATCGCGGGTAGCCGGTGGATGAGAGACGCACAGAACCGTTTGTTGTGGCGACACGTGTGGAGAGGTCTATGACCAGCAGTGAACGTCATTTGGCTGATATGATAATGATAATAAAGACAAAAATTTAGAGTTGGAGGCGTGGGTGCTCGCCAGAGTGTACGAATGGACGGCGCGCCGAAAAGCGCTCGAGGAGCGCCCCGTCGCTGAGGAGTGGGAAGCCGTGCGGAGGGAAGCGAGAGACGCCATCATCGTCCATTGGACAGAGGACCTCGCCTCTGCCACCTTTGGCCGTCGAACGCTGGACGCGCTCGGTCCAGTCTTGCGAGACTGGCTCGAGCGGCCGCACGGCTTCCTCTCCTTCCGTCTGGTGCAGGTGTTGTCTGGCCACGGCTGTTTCGGCACGCACCTGCACCGGATCGGGAGGGAGGAGACACCGGCGTGTCACGACTGCGGCGCGGCGGAGGACACGGCGCAGCACACACTGGAGGTGTGCCCAGCTTGGTCCGAGCCGCGTCGCAGTCTCACTGCGGAGGTCGGACGGGACCTCTCCCTTCCCAGCGTGGTCAGATGCATGCTGGGGAGTGAGGAGTCCTGGGCCGCGGTAGCCTCCTTTTGCGAGGATGGAGGAGAGACAGAAGGAGGCGGCGGAGCGCGCGCGGGAGGACGATCCTCTCGCTGCGCCGCTCCGCAGACGAAGGCGAGGTTGGAGAAGACGTCCTCTTCTCCCTCTTCGCGGTGGTGACGGGCGGGCGACAGGCACGGGGGCGCCTCCGTCCGCATTGCACGCATCACCACCATCGTCGGAGGTTACCGGCCCTCTCCCAACGGGGAGGGCGCGAAGGGCCCGCTGTTAAGGCGGGCGGTCGTCGGAGGTGGACTGGACGTAAAGGCTACGCCGATCTCCCAGTCCACCCCCACTCAGACGAAGCGGGAATTTCAGTGCTGGGTTGTTTTAGTGGGTATACCGGGCTTGCCCGGGGAGTCCCACATACCCCTCCCACTCCCCCGAGTGAGAGGGTATGCGTAACGCAGTTTTTCCCAGCGGGAAAAAAAAAAGGTGAGTTGTACGTAGTTGGTTGAATGTTGTTGGTCTTTAAAATTTTTTTGGTTGCTCGGTTTCTCAAAACACAATTACAATATTACTTCGTTCTCATTCTTCGAGTTCGAAGCTGTGATATTTCTGTTTTTAGGATATCGGACATTTTCAGCGATTGTTTATCATGCATAAAAGTATATCACAACTTTCCCGTCAGACATCCCAGACATGAGACAAGAGCAGCTCGAGTATGCCGTACGGAAGAGCCTCTCGAGGAATAGAGAAAATATTTCGCAAGCACGCGCTGGGAAATCTAGCTCCGAGCGTTCACAGCGGCTTGCTAGCCAAAGCTGGAGAACATCGCAGGTCCGTGCTCGGGAATCTAGCGCTGAACGTGCACAGCGTCTCAGTGATTTAAAGCAGCATGTCTCTGCAACAAGGGACAGGGAGTCTTACGATGAGCGCTCGCAGCGGCTCGCTAGCCTAGCTACATACATATTATTATGCAATAAAAACAAAACCCCCCTTTTGGCCGTCAGGAAATAAATCATAGCAGTCAGTACTAACCGAACCACACTCATAATATCATCACAAGTTAAAATGTTTACCGCCCAACGAAGTGGGCACGGGTCAACTAGTTAGGTATAAAGAGGTAAAATTTGTTTGTAAGTTTGTATGTAGGGGGTAATCTCAGGAACTACTAATCCGATTTGAAAAATTCTTTCAGTATTAGATAGCCCATTTATCGAGGAAGGCTATAGGCTACATATCATCACGCTAAGACTAAAAGGAGCCGACATTAATGGAAAATGTGACGCAGACGAAGTTGCGTGGGTCAGCTAGTCTCAAATAAAATAAAAATCAAAATTTCAGACTGCACCACAACACCAGCATTGTCTAGTCACAATCCAGAAACTGCTAACGTGAACAGAATTCTGAATTTCGTATTGCATTGTGTCGCAACTAAAGGTTATACTCTACTCGGCATTAAAGAAAGTGGCGGTATTGTGTTGCTGCCAGTGTTGCACCTGTAGTTTATTCGGCTACGTAAAGTAAAACTTACTAGGTGAGAAAAATCTTCTCCGATGAGTTTCAGATACTAAGGGCGGATTTCATCACACGGAAACTGAACGCGATCAGCATATGAATATGAACCACGTTTACGGGCTGTCAGTGTCATTATTTTCAATGGAATATTGACTTTGACAACTTTTGAACTCAGCTTGATCGCGATCACTTTCATTGGTGAAATCCGCTCCAAGTTGAGTTTGAAATCGGTTTCATCTATACTAATATTATAAAGAGGTAAAATTTGTTTGTAAGTTTGTAAGTTTGTAAGTTTGTATGTAGGGGGTAATCTCAGGAACTACTGGTCCGATTTGAAAAATTCTTTCAGTGTTAGATAGCCCATTTATCGAGGAATGCTATAGGCTATATATCATCACGCTAAGACAAATAGGAGCGGAGCAATAATGGTAAATGTGGCGCAGACGAAGTTGCGCGGGTCAGCTAGTTTAGAGATAATCTCGTACTGTCCTACCTACCTATGTACTTGTTATATTTATTCTACAATAATACTACTGGCCCCGAGAGAATTTTCAAGGCGATTGTTAATACGGAGATGTTAACACAGTACAGGTGGCGTTCGGAAGTAAACCATCTTTTTTTTTAGTCCGTCGCGTTTGTAACATGCAATGCACCATCCAGTGGAGAACGTAGTCCTTTGTCGTTCGACTCGACCCATCAATCACCAGCAGACAACGTGGAACACGCTGCGATCTCGGTTAACTTCATTTACGTCGCCGCCACACAACCCCTGTTAGTAGACATTTTGCGTTGAAAAAATATTAATTATGCTATTAAAAGTATGTAATAGGCTGAATTTTCCAAGTGGGCGTGGATGGACAATTCCGAGATTACAATAAATAGGAAAAAGACACTCAAACGGGTTAATCTGATTAAAAAAAATCTATTGCCTAACCACGAATTGACCGCTAGATCAAATTCTGTGAAGTAATAACATATGGCCCTTTTTAACAAAATACTTTTTTTTTATTTTCTGACTGTTTTTTTTGAGGGTTCCAAACATTAAAAAGGAACTCCTATAGGATCACTTGGGTGTCTGTCACAGCCTGTTTTCTCCTACTGGACCGATTCTGTTGATATTTGTTAGGAGTTCCTGTGACCCAATCACGGACGCGTTACGCAAATAAATAAAATTTTATTATAGGGGTCACTTTTGAGGGTCAAATTAGGAAATAATAAAAAAAAGTATTTCAAATATTATCGTGTGACGTATCAAATGAAAGTACTTAGTGTGAGGGTTTTAATTTTTTACATAATTTTAAATAAACAGTTTTAAATTTATTCAAGAAATTAGACCAAAATTGACCATTTAAATCTTGAAAAAATTGCAGATATTAGATCCATACCTAAAGATTATAGGAAAACCTATAAAAAGTCGGTAGTGTTAAAATAACATGTTGAAAAAATTAAATCTAATGCTGCTGTTTTAGCTTTCATCATAATTAGAGCCGAGAGTCTTTTGAGTAGGTATGTTTAACTATTCCTATTTTCTTTTTGTTTCATATGAGTAGATCATCAAGTAACTCTTCCCGCTCTGGGCGGAGCAGATGGGAGTGTCAGACTCTAACTGACCAAAATCCATCCATCTTCCTTTCTTATGCCCTTAAGTTGCGTTCCAGGGCCGCGATGAGTCTTTAGAACAAATTCCGCAACTTCACTATACCGCATACATTCGGATTTGAACACCCACTTAAAAATTTAACTTTTATTAATGTAAATAACATTAAATTATATTATGTCAGAGCTGCTTTCGTTGATGGTGAGAATCACAAATTCACAGTGCTCCTGGTCCATTTAACGTGGTATTACGTGGCTTCTCAAGTAAAATAATATTCTAAGTATTTTGTACCAAGTGGCACTTGGAATGAAATTGTTAGATATCCTTTTCGAGACTTACTTTTGTAACTCGAGTGTGACTTTCTTTTAAACCTTCTGTTTATTTTAAATAATTTATTTCCCACCATTGACTTCAGCATTCCATTCAAACCTTTTCAAGATTTTACATTAATCACAAAGCCTACCGGCTGCCATTAATTTGAGTTATTGTAAGACATCGCCTTAATAATACAATTAGAACGAGCTCAGATTGTGGCGCAATGAGCGAGCACCGCGCGGACTCAGCCAGCCGTTTTGCAAGATTGATCTCTTTGGCCTTTATTAAATCCTCTTTTTGGATACTCCTTTCATTAACACACTATTTTTTTTAACTATTATCATTATTTTTTATTGTTATCAGTCAAATTAGAAGCATATCAATTATTAGTTTTTATTGCACGTGTACCTAGTTATTAAGCTTTTATATTCGCATACAATGGAATTTTTTCTGAATAAATAAATCAAATCAATGAAATCAAATCAATCAATCAATATAATTTAATGAAAAGATCCTGGTTTATCATAATTAGATTTTTGTTTATTTTGGTACAGTAGACTTTTTTACATTTTTTTAAACATTTTATCTTTTGGGACTATAAAACTTATAACACTAAGTAGAGTACAAATATCTTCTGAATTTCCCTCGGCAAACTTCATGTTTCATGAGTCGTCGGATTTCTATCAGTCGCCTTTTATACTTGGTGCAGACCGGACGCACTTCATCAACTTGGAAGTATTTAGAGGTATTCATTATATTTTAGCGTAATGTAATTTATTAAAAAAATGTGTGGAAAGCTCGTTTGTGTTCGGAAATGCGACGATTGCCGAGGAAAATTTAGAACATAGTTGTATTGTAGATACAAATGTTAGTAGCAAAAGCAAGCTTTTGGAGCAGTTCTTTTACATGAATTTTCATGTGATTTCTTTGTTAGCAGTTACACTTTTTACTACATCTTAATTCTCTATTGTATGCCTTAATTCCAAGCTTATTTCATGTCCAGCTATTGGTTTCAGAAGTACATCACATCGCGTCACTAACTTGTCGACGTCACTTTTGACACGATACATCATCAAAATGTGCGCAAGAGTTGTCTTGACCGCCATCATGGCATATAGTTTACCTGTAATCAAAGATTATGTTGTTATTTAAAAGAATAACATTCTTACAAACGGTATCCTTAATCGTAAAAATTATTATTCTCTTTATTCATCTTTTATGACTTATGAAAAAAAAAAAACAGATAAAAATATAAAAAAAACAGTAGCCCACCGGGACCCAGCTGATTGACGAGAGCCTCCTGAAGTGTTGATCGAGGCTCCTGGCTATTAAGCCTTATTAAACAATTACGTTTTGAAAGGATTGTAATAAGGATGCAAACTTGCTATTAAATTATTATAAAAGACCCTATATTGATAGCAAAAGGCTAAAAAGTGGTTTCTGTCTTTGCAGCGTACCTCAAGGACGACCATCTAGTAGCGCTAATCCCTCCTGTAGGCTAATTCACGTAACTAAAGAAGTGCTGTTGCAGTGCAGTTGAAGTTAAGTTTCGATCAAAACAAGAAAACTTTTCGTATTCTCTACCGCTGTCAGACACGCTCGCGTCAAGTTCGCGACACCCGAGCGCAATAACGGCATTCTACTGTTGCGCGTCTTTGGTGCGCGCTTCGGAACGCAACATGATCGGTATTCTACTATTTGTTTGACGTCTCAAAATAACAGCTGATAAGTTTATGTTTAAGTTTTATATGATAATATCGTCATATTCGTTGAAATGTAATCGATTCTATTCGATTATTTAGTGATTAATATTTGTTTTCACCACCATACCTACGTAAGTTTGGTCGAGTTTGGTTGTCGTGCAGTTGACGTGCAGTTTCTGCGCAGCTTACGCGCAGTTCAAAGATTACAAGAATACCGTTTATCACTCAAACTTGAACTTAACTGCAACTGCACTAAAACTTAATCGGCGCGTCATAAAATTACGTGAATTAGCCCTCTGGTCGATTCTATTTACTTATTACATACTAGCTGTCCCGTGCCCATTTCGTTGGGCGGTATTTTTCGGTTTAATAAATTGCCTATAACACTCACACAAATAACGTGATTTTCTATTGATGAATTTTCTAAATCGGTTCAGTATATCCAGATATAACCTTACAACTCACAAACTCGCGAGCTTTACCTTTTTATAATATTAGTATAGAATTGTTCATATATGGTTTGCTACCATGTACCTTTTTATTTCCGAGTTTCAGATATTTCGGCACTGTTGCAAGCGCCATGATCACGGAAAGGTACATGGTAGCAATCCCGATATGAACAATTCTAATATTAGTGACCATGAAAGTGTAAAACAATATATTATTAGTAGGTATGGAAGTAAAGAGAAGTGACGTGATGTCTTGCACGTCACGTGAAAGACATAAATTAAATTGTTTTTACCCAAGTGTCTGTGATTCCTGATAGGTGGTCAATAACAATCAGGTGAGATAGTGGTCAAACGTGTGTCTATCAATATTTATATAATAAAACTTACCGATGCAGTTTCGCCTGCCCAAGCTGAAGCTAGCAAATGTGCTGGGATTCTTTGGCAAGGTGGCATGGTCCAGCCATCGCTCTGGTCTGAACTGATCAGCATCAGCGCCCCAAGTTGGATGTCGGCCTAACCCGTATAACGATATCAAGAAGGTAGAATTTGCTGGCAATACGTACTTTTCTGAAACGTATAAAAAATACCAATTCTTGATTTCAATAAAAACAAAAATTTCAACCACCACCTATATCACCTTTATCAAAATAATTTGCTACTACCATTATATTATGTACAATACATACTCAACTCAACATCTGTGGAAGAGCTTCTTGCAATCCTTGGAGCTGGAGAAAATAACCTCAAACTTTCTTTTATCACCGCTTCCATGTACACAAGCCTCGGCAGATCGTGTCTATTTAAATCTCTTTCTTGATTCCCGAGTTCTTCTTGTAATCTGTTTAAACATGAAATGAATACAGTCAAATGTGAGGGATTCTTCTAATATATCAATTTATCATCATCCACAGCTCGACTCTACGCACTAATTTGAATGGGCCTCTCTTTGGTTTTAGTCAATTCTCACACTCTTGCTGTTTTCATCTGAGTTCTACCTATCATCCCACTTACATTGATGCCCGTATCACCCCACAATTTGTGAACTTTAAGGTCATGGCATACTATACCGGCACGGCAACGGCACCGCTCTAGCTCTAACCCGGCAATTTACTTCTGATTCAAATTAGAGCATTAAATAATGTGCCATGATTCACTCTACATTAAATCGAAATTTATCTTTTTACACGGCTGCCTAAAAAAAGGAGTGTTATTGTTCTATACTTACTCTTTATACATTCGTTCTTGTACATCCGGATATGATCCTATCAATATCAAAATCATTGTCATCGCTATTGCTGTAGTGTCGTAAGCAGCTGCTATAATAGTGTCCAAATGTTCCCTGATCTCTTCGTCAGTGAACGCATCTTGTTTGTTAGCTAGATCTAGCATCTGATCCAGTAATGGTTTGAACTTTGCTAAAAATAAGCACTAGGTAAAATAATATGCTCAGGTAAGACCGGTCATTTCTAAACAAGGTGCAAATAGTAATACGAAAATTACAATAATTGAGTGGATCTGCAAATATAACTTGCTTGAACCAAGGATCTCAATCCGATACTTTTAGAAATACAGGATTATTTTACCTGAATCGGTTTCTTTAGTTTTATCCAAACTCTCAATAGATCTTAAGTCTGATTTACGTTCAGTGATGACCTGGAAAAAAAAATGATTCGCATTGATTGAAATACCCGGACGTGTTGACGTCAATCAATAATTAAACCAACATTCTTACTGTTCTTTGCAAGGTAAGCCCTTGCGAGAATGTGTGACAATTAACACAGTTAAAAAAGATCTCCAGAAAGTCATTAAAATGAACAATCGACAATTTCTTTTGTCTCCCAGCAAATTAGCTTTTTTCAAATTCCTTTTATTGAATATTCTGTAATCACCACATTAATTACAAAATAATAAGTAATTACCGCTTCAGTTATATCTCTCACGACTTTCATGAGGCTGTCTTGCTTTTTTTTAAATGAACTCCAAGAGAATATGTATGGCAAATGTAACCAGATCCTCTGTATTCTGTCTATGTACAGACTTAATAAAGCTTCGGTTGCATGAGCATAGTTTTTGACGGTCTCACTATTGTCGTGCATTTGAAGTCCAAGTGTTGTCCCTGTAATATAATATTTTAATAATAGTCTTGCATTTAGCATATCAATTCCAGTTTATGAATGAACTATTTATTTTTTAACGTTTATTTCAATGGCCAATTAGTAACAAAGGAGAGTACAATGGCAAATTCAGAATATTATAGGGCTAAGTATGCGCCCTGCGGTACACCTGAGTTAGTTTGAAGATAATGGTCATTATTATCATCACAGTCATGAATAGGTTTTTGCTAAATATATTCCTAAATTTAAGTTCTAAGAATTAGTAAAAATACAAGGTTTACCGAAGACGGGAATAAAAAATAGGATGAGAAGTGAACTAAAAGTTGAATCAAACCAAGTTCAATATTCAAGTAAAATAAAATATAAATATCACGTTCTAAAACGAAACTTAAAACTCAACAGATTAATTTTTAATCGACTTAAAAAAAGAGGAGATTCTCAATTTAGCGGGTATTTATTTTATACCACCGATTACTCCGAGGTTTTTAGTAACATAGTAATTGGTTGGTTCGCCTGAAAACAACCCAAATAGCTTAGTGCATATTGTACTTACGACAAGCTGTACCCAGTAGATTGTTGATCATGTAAGGTTGCACATCAAACGACCCCTTCCCCACATGACAAGCCAGCTGGGAGACCAGCCTCTTTGCTTGAATGATGTATTCTTCCACAAAAGTATGCAGTACTTGCTGATTGAATGCAGGATTTAAGAGCTTTCGGTGTGGTTTCCATACTGATCCTAAATTTTAATAATAATAAATAAATAACAAAAAATATATTCACTAAAAATTTACAAGATTTTAGAGCTACAATCATTAAAGGCTTTTTATACATTTGTACATAATTTTAAATAGGTACTCTGACTCCTAAACTAGGTGAGTATCTGTGACTTAGGAGTCAATGATCCTCCGTGTGGTTACACAATTAAATGGCGCAAGAAAAAAAGTCTAATCATGTTATAAATTATTACAATTATAAAATAAAATTAACCACAAATAATAGCAGATAATTATTGAATTTAACTATATAAAAGTTAAAGTTAAGCGTATGATGATGATGAAGTATGTTTTTGTGTGAGGCATGTCTGTGTAGGAGGTGTTTTGTTAGTAGGTATCACAGCAAGTTACCCAGCAGAGGGTTCTCAGTAAATAATAAGAATAAGCAATGTTGTTTTTAACCGACTTCCAAAAGATAGCTCTCAATTCAGTTGTTTTTTTTTTTATTATTTTTATGAACGCCGATTAATCCGAGGTTTTGATCCGATTTCTGTGATTATTTTTTAGTTCAATTTATTAATTTCATTCAGTTTGACTTACAAGATTTTATTTTATGAGTATTTTTGCTTATTTCAATTTCTGCGTAGACGATAACATCGTCCACTTAAAATGTACACAAATGTACTTCAGAGTGCCAATTCCACTAATTTTCAAAGCATCGTCCGCATTCGCATATCTCAGTCGCAACATATTCGTCAAAAATATACATAAGAATATGTACAGTACGATTATTCTATCTTTGCCCATCTGAAGTTAGGTTTTAGCGACGAACGCGCAGCTCTCGTCCAGTAAAAAAGTGTTACATTCGTAGAATATTTTTCTGATTTATACGATTTGTATTATAAACGAGTAAGAAACACAACCAGTAACAATTACAAGGTCACAAAGTAACACAACAAACATATAGGTACACCACAAAAACCCACAAAACATAAATGAAACAGAAAGAAAAACCAGAATAAATAATTTAAAACAATAACAACCTGTAACACTTTTCGCGTCAACAGTCGTATTGCATTGAGTAAGCGGGAAACAAGTATGCATCGAACGTTTACGAGCGACTGAGACGCCATACGCGACCTACCCGAGCATGCGCTGTTCTATGTTTCTGGTCAAATTGACATCCTGCGCAACCAATTGCGACGTACTTCGCATAGGCAAAGATAGAAAAATCGTACTGTAAAAGGAGTTGATGATCACAAATATTACTTACCATCTGCTGTCACAAGTCCCCTGTCATACATCTCCTTTCCAAAACGGTAGAAATATGGTTTCTCTAAACATTTATTTGCTACCGTGAGACTATCATCAGGATCTGATATTACTGAAACAAGATATAAAATAAGTAATTATTTGAATAACACAATTTTATTTTACTAACACTGATGCAACGTATTTAGATATGATAGGTAGGGGCACCAAAAACTATTAAAAAAAACTTTTTTACTTTTATCTACACAATATTTTAAAGAGGAAAGATTGCTTGTTTGTTTGATTTGAATAGGCTCCGAAACTACTGGACCGATTTGGATGAAATTTTATACAAAGGTAGTTTGAGACCCGAGGAAGGACATAGGATTTTTTATCCCGGAAATCCCACGGGAACGGGAGCTGTGCGGGTAAAACGGAAGCGAAGCCGCGGGGGACAGCTAGTTGACTTATATTTTAACTAGCTGACCCGCGCAACTTCGTCTGCGCCACACTTCACCATTCTTTCAGCCATGGATAGACAGACATACATTCAAGAGTTAAGGAGAAAAAGAAACTTACTATACACTGATTGGGGTCCAAGTCGAACCTCAACGACGTCATCTATCTTCAGACAATAGTCGTATACCTTTTTCTCTGTCTCCCACATATCTGAAAACATTGTTAAAATTAGGTATTCTAAAAAATTATATGACTACATGAATGTAGAAAATTCAATCTGATAGGAAAGTATCAGATTTTTACAACAACTGATTAATATTCTCCTTAGCTTAGCCAGTGACTGAATATCATTATTGTACTTTACGCAAGAATTGCCCCTTGGCTAGACTGGTGCTAGATTTTCAGGCTATATTTTCTTGTAAAAAAAATACAACCGACTTCCAAAAAAAAACACTACAAAGTAAAAAATAACTTTAATTTCGGAAGTCGGTGTTTTTGTTAGTTTCTTCGTATTTTGACACCGACTTCCGAAATTAAAGTTATTTTTTAGTGGTGCCCCACACCTAACAACACCACTGCAAAATCGCAGAAAAGCAAAATACGCAATTTCGATTATCAAAGAATCATCTAAATAGTCAAATTCCAGCTATTTCGATTTAAAATCCAAAGTTCGTAACCGATTTTGATATGATTTAAATGGGACCAATCTGCAAGTATATCCTTTCAGATAAAACAAGAATTTTTCAAATCGGTTCATAATTGTCGGAGATATGAGGTAACAAACATAAAAAAAAAACACAACCGAATTGATAACCTCCTCCTTTTTGGGAAGTCGGTTAAAAAATCAGTTGAGGGGAGCGAAGCCGCGGGGGACAGCTAGTATATTATATTTATGTAAATTACTTACGTTGAGCGTCCCCAAGTATCAAATGCGCATGTCCTATGATCGGCAATACACCTGGGTACACAGGAGGAGCTAGAGACAGACGACACGGTTTCATCCAAGACCACACCGCGAACACCATACAACATATTATCACTATCAACGCTAGTAGCAACATTGTTACGATCTTCTGAAAGACTTTTCCTGTCTAATGTTATTACATTTCTAATGATTACTTATATAGCTGTTGCTACACAAAAGGCCAGCAGTTGCAATTAACTGCGTAATTATTTCAATAATAAGTGATGGTATCTTTTTTCTTTAATTATCTCCATTGCTAAGACAATGCGGCTCTGCCTTGATTGATGGCATAAACTTGAAAATAGCCTTTTTTATCAGAAAGTACGATGATTTCAATTTCGTCAATCAATAAATGTTGTTTCTACTACTGCTGGTAAAATCATCAAATGCCTCCTCCCGCTCTGAGCGGAGTTGAAGGGAGTTTCAGACGTTACTGATTAAACCCACTCGTGTTCCTCCAAATGCCTTTTGCGTTCCGGGACCGCAACACTGGAACGCTTTTCACACTGTAAATTCTTGATAAAATTATTCAAATTAACGTTAGAAATACACAACTCAGGCCTGGGCAGCTTTTAACCCTTTAAAAAGCACAAGTCCGATATTTCATGGAGTATTGCAATCACCTTTGGGATGGCTCAGCTAAGTACCAGCTTGCCGTGCTTGACTCGGTGGATTGCGGAGCTAAGAGGCTCATTGGCGACGAAAAACAGGTGGATGCCAAGCTTCACAGCTTGGGTCATTGCCACAAGGTTGCCTGCTTGTCGGTCTTCTACAGATTGTACTTCGGAGAGTGTGCCCAAGAACTCCACAACCTCATTCCACCGGCCCCCTATTACCATCGGACATCCAGACGCACTGCAACTAACCATCCCTACCTTGTTGCTAATCCACCACTTCGCACTAAGCGTTTCCAAATGTCTTTTATTATGCGCACAGCAAAGGAGTGAAACTCTTTGCCTGCGTCTGTGTTTCCGAACGCTTACAACCCTAATAGCCCAGTCATATTAGGTAAAAAAAGGGGTCAACCTCGGAATGAAAGATAATAAGCTGCAAATTGGTATGAACCTTTGTTTTGTCATTCTAAATGTTGTCTCAAAAGTCACAATCGTTATCGTGTCCGCGTCTCAAGATATTCAAGGTCAAAGGTCACAAAAATCGGTTTTTCGCGAATATCTGGCTTCCTATCGGTTAAATGAGATTTGCATTTATTATAAAAGTTGTAGGCTATAAAATTCCCTACAACTTTTGTTTAAACTTTTTTTTCATACGACCAACCGTTTTGAAGGTAGAGCGCGAAGAGTGCACATCGTACAGTCATATACGGCCTAATGCAAGGTCAAGCGTGAGTTATGGTTATCAGTACGTTATAAAGTCAATTATTTACTTGGAAATTATAAATATTAAACAATGCCTATTATTTATGTACTAACTATTAATTATTTATATTTAATTAAAGTAAGTAACTTGATTATTTATATATAATTATTCATATTTAACTATTTAAGTATAAAATATTATTAATTCTGGATTATATATTTTAGTTTTATTTTAAGTTAAAATGATAGTAAGAGTATATATTTTACACATATTTTTATTTATTATTAAATACGGCATAATATACATTTATCAAAATGTGAGTTCAAATATCAAAAGTATCTTTGTTCGCGAAAACCCGATTTTTGTGACCTTTGACCTTGAATATCTTGAGACGCGGACACGATAACGATTGTGACTTTTGAGACAACATTTAGAATGACAAAACAAAGGTTCATACCAATTTGCAGCTTATTATCTTTCATTCCGAGGTGAAAGCCCTAATATGACTGGGCTATAATCTCTTCAAAGTTAGAGTAAACAGGCTCCTTATAGGTAAGCTCGCTCCATTGTAGACTCTGTCTCTATCATCTCTGACCATGACTACAGTCAAGAGCAAACCCATTCAAATAAAAAAAAACAACGCACGCAATTCCTTATGCAGTGCTAATCTTTCTTTTATCTTGAGAGCCAAAACTAAAAGTTTCTTTCGATTTGGTTCACCGCTGCAGTACCTAGTGCTGTCAATGCACTACTTAGGTACTAATACACGTACAAATTTATTTTTCTATTTACATGCACCTTGGAATAATTAACCTTATACTCTTTGATGAACAACAGGCAATACTTAAGGACAATCTTTTAAATCAAGTAACTAATTATGAAATACTGTTTGCATTTTACATAGTTATAGGTATTATTAGAACAACTAGCTGTTGCCCGCGACTTCGTTCGCGTGTAGGTATGTCGGAAAGTAATATGTTGTCGTTAGGTAAGATCTCTAAGATAAGATATATGAACAGTCAATATCTAGCATTGCTTGATTCCTCTTAGGAACTTGGAAGAGTGTTATGCAAGGCGCTGGCTGTTTCGCCTCTTCTGGTCAAAATGCCGACCAGCCCCAATAATTTTTCGTTATGAAAAACATTTTGATGATAAAAACGCTTCTTTGTACATGTTGATAAAGAAAGGTGCTAGGGTTTTTAACACGTGATAGAGCTACATTAAGTTTGGCCATGGGAAAACACCAAACGGAAGAGCAATCTACCCCTGTGGATCTAAACTCAGGTATCTGTACCATGTTAGACTCCTATTCTATCCTATGCATAGATTTCCTAGCTTAGTTAGCCAGCCTAGCTCCCCCCACGTGACTCCTATGTTAAAGAGGTGTTTCTTAGGAGGACTGACCCTTAATTATCCTTTTATTATTAGGAAGGAATTTCTATTTTACCTGAAAAATCGTTAAGTTACGTAGTTACGGGTATGGCCTTGACATAACTATTTTTGACTGCCTGCAATCTATAGCCGAATTTACGTACGAAACTGAAAATACAGGTCCAGCTTTACCACCTCAAAACCTCTCTTCGCGAGTTCGTCTGTATTGTCAATGCCTAGGGATCTACAGTTGCCCTTGATCCACTGGAAAATCAATCTCGTAAACAGTTTTTTGGATATTTGTGACTTCAATAAAAGGCATACTGTCAGAGCATCTACACTGGGAATCTGTGGACCAGTCACACCAAAGGTCGCTGGATAACCTGCTTATCCAGTATAATAATATTTTCGGGATGATGTTGGGGCTGCCTCGTTTCTGTAGTGCATCAGGGATGTTCGCGCTGTATCACACTGATGGCTTTCATGCCGTCGTTCACAAAAAAAGGCATCCTTGATCTGCAGAATGCGTGGCAGCTGCAATAAAATCCTGATGACTGTAGCGGACATGATCTCATCCCCATTGTGGAGGTCCTTAGTTCGGAGAGTCATTTAATTTTGGTTTTAAGTTTATTTTTTCCGTTTTTTCATAAAACTTAATCTGAAAACATTTGTTAATATTCTGCTTATTGATGGCTGTTGCTTCCACGTACAAAGAAAAAATGGATCCAGGCTGTGAAGTAACCGGTCAGCACATGCTATCATCTAAATTAACTAAACCATGCTCTTGAAACTCACACCCATCTTGGTGAATAAAGTTGATTTTATTATTTATTCGATCCAAGAACGCAAATCGAATTAATTTTATATTTATAAAACCTGGAAACCCAATATATACATCGGAGCTAATGTAACTCATTCGACTCCCTTCTCCCAAGGGACTTTGCCATCTAATCGTGGTTGTTATAAATTAAAAAATTAAGATAAATTAATCTTTAGTCCATAATTTAGTTAGTATTTTGATGTAAGTAACAATAGTGCTTACGAAGTAGGTTAGTATTGTTAGTGACCCCCTTTTTTAAGGATGGGAAATCATAAAATCACTCCTCCCACTCTGGGAAAAGCAGGAGGGAGTGTCAGACTCTAACTGACTTAAACCCATCTGTGTTCTTCTTAATGCCCTTTGCATTCTAGGGCTGCGGTGATTCTTTCGAACAAATTCCGCGATAAGAAAATGAGATCAAATATATAACGCCATCTATGGAATTTGATGTAGAACTGTCAAACTTTAAGTGCGAGGTTCGTTTTTAGGGTTACGCACTTCAGTCACATCACGTCGAAAAGTACAAAATCTCATATAGATAACTTTTACACATAAACCTAATAGGAATTGTAGCAATGTTTTAGAGGAATTCACCTTATCTACTACGTAATGCCGATACCCGTAACGCCATCTATTGACTGAAACAGTGCTATCAACAGCATGAGAATTAAACAAAGTGAGAATCAAACAGTACTTTTCATGGAATAAAAAGCAAGCCATCGTATTTTTAAGCTATTAAAAATGTAACTAAAAAATCATCGTTTTCAATTAACTCCTATTTATAAATATTAAAAAAAAAAACGGAAAAGTGCGTGTCGGACTCGCCCACCGAGGGTAGGTAAGTACAAAATATTCATTGAAATAAAGTCTGTATTATTGTAAGTATTTATTTAATATATAAATGTGTAGTTTTCAGATTTTTCAATTTCTACGTCAATGGAAAATACCCTATAAATTTTGTGAGAGTGTCGAAATGTACGTTTTTAGTAGCATTAGCGACCGTATCTTTATTTAACGTTAACTTAGAAGTTTGATTATTGCTCAGCTTCAAGGGACTGTAGTTTTGAGTATATGATTTCAACTCGATACCTCCACGCGTTCCCGAGTTATAGAATCTTGACAGACAGACGGACGGACGGTCAACAAAGTAATCTTATACGGGTTTAGTTTTTTCCTTATGAAGTACGGAACCCTAAAAACGAACCTCGCACTTAAAGTTTGACATTTCTACATCATATTCCATAGATGGCGTTATATATTTGATCTCATTTTCTTATCGCGGAATTTGTTCGAAAGAATCACCGCAGCCCTGGAATGCAAAGGGCATTAAGAATAACACGGATGGGAATTAGTCAGTTAGAGTATGACACCCCCTTCTGCTTTTCCCAGAGCGGGAGGAGTCATTTGATGATTTCCCATCCCTAAAAAAAGAGGTCACTAACAATACTAACCTACTTCGTAAGCACCATTGTTACTAACACCAAAATACTAACTAAATTATGGACTGTAGTCTGAAATAAAGATTTATTTAACTTATTTTTTTAATTTATAACAACTACGATTAGATGGCAAAGTCCTTTGGTAGAGGAGTCGAAAGAGTATAATATATTGGACACACACATACACAGTTACAGCTAATCTATACACTATAATAATATTATTATATTATTATTATTTTTTTGTTTTCTTTCTCGGGTCTCTGGAGACCCGGTCCTTTGGTAGGCGTACGAGGGGCCGAAACCAACTCGCAGAGGCCCCGTTAGAAATTTCAAATGTAATGGGGCACCAACCGGCGATTTTTTATTATTATTATTATTACTATAATATTATTATTATTATATATACTATAATAATATTATTATTATTATAAAGAGGTAACATTTGTTTGTAAGTTTGTATGTAGGGGGTAATCTCAGGAACTGGTCCGATTTGAAAAAATCTTTCAGTGTTAGATAGCCCATTTATCGAGGAAGGTTATAGGCTATATATCATCACGCTAAGGCAAATAGAAGCAGAGCAGTAATGGAAAATGTGACGCAGACGAAGTTGCGCGAGTCAGCTAGTCCTAAATAAATCAATAACAAATTATAAATATTTGAAAATATTAGGTAAAATAAGAATGTATAAAAGTTAGGATATGCATAAGTAAAATAAAGTCCCAAAATAATTTTATTACGACTCATGAGATTCGAACCCGCACCAAGTCGTTCGGAAGGCAGTCTTCAAGCCGACAGGTTGCTGTTGGCAAATTAGTTTAAATAGTCAATCCTGTTTATGTCATAGTTTTTCACTGCTTACCTCCCCAAAGGTATAGCGTAATGATAATCATTGCTAAGGTTAGACCCATAAGTATGTACAATTTTGTAACATGTTGTGGCTTCTTATAACAATTCTTCGCTGAGCTATTTGGAAAAATGTCAAATTATAAGTCAAATGTCATTCTTAGTGCGCAAAAAACAATTTTAATTATTAGTTTGGCAATATTATGGTGTAAAAATCCAGTTCAAAAGATAAAATAAATACAAAAATAATATCTGTTTGCGGGGTTCGAACCATGTGCACTTTCTCGTTCGAAACACACATTTTTGATTATTGCTCATCCTCCATAGCACATAGCGTGATAATGTATAGCCTATATTTTGACTACAACTACAAGGATTATTTATGCAAAATTTGAACTAAATCTGTTCAGTAGTTTTAGCGCCAATCGTATTCACACAGCTCAAGATTTACTGTTTTATTATATGTTTAGATATAAAAAATAGTACAAAAGTATAAAAATCAAAATTAAAAAAAATAAACAAAAAAAAAGGTAAGTCTTGACGGCAATGTAGGTGATATAAACCGATAAGACAATTTGGAAAGTTAGAGATAACCAGTTCCATAATAACTATGATGTTAATGAACATGATGCATGAATCAGCGAGACTCGCAGGTATATAGTCTTTATGAGAGTGACTAAAGATCAAGCCAAATGTCGTGTCTAAAATGACACACCCACGTCCAATGTCCCACGTCCTGTTGATGGTACTGCAGTCACACACAATATTAGGTTAGCTAGAGGAAAATTTCGTGGAGAAAGTTTTGATTTTCAAGTATATTCAGTTCATGATACATTTATGAACATTATTTTTTTTATATCAGCTTGATGTTAGCATTCTTAAAAAATCAGAGAGAGAATCGGTTGGGAGTACGCAAATTAATGTCAACAGTATTGATATCTTTTTTTATTATAAACCTGTTTCATTTATGTATTTCTCTAATTGTGGAGGTGAAAATAAAAATCTTAATATTTCATTACGATCTCATGTTCTTAATTCCAAACGAATTTGTTGGCTAGTTGCTGGCTTGATCATAATGTCACATTGTGTTGGCACACTACTGATGTCGCCAGTGACGCGGTACCGCCGGAAGATGTGAGCCAGCATCGTCTTCATAGCCATCATGCCGTACAATCGCCCTGTAAAAATGTTTTTTATTTTTAAACTGCAAGTCTTAGCAGATAAAATCGGGTGCGCCAAAGTTCACCTAAATTTTCAACTCCCATAATTGGAAATCCGAAAATGTTCTTCCAAACATTTTCCATCCTAACAATCACAATTCTTAAGTACTCTGTCTAACTTCATAATGTCATTATCAAACATCTATTAAACTTTTATTTGTTTTCCTATATTTTCTCAACATAACCATCTTTTACACTATTATTCGAAGTCATATCTTTTTTGTTTAGATTTCTTTTAATTTTATTTATAGCGGTGTGTACCTGCAAAGATATCCATGGGTTAGGTTAGGTTAGAACTGTGACCAACTACCTTGAAATTGGTCGCGAAATTTACTATATTATGGTAATTATTTTTAGGGATATAAGCGTTATGATAAAAACAGTAGGAGTTTAAATATAAACATTAATTATACTATTAATTACAATTTCCGGAAACATGAGTGTTATGAACATCGCCGGTAGCACTACAAATAATATGAATGAAAACTTTAGTATTAAAAATTTTAGGAAGAGTGATCATTCGGAATACAAATCATTAGGAAGAACATTTTCGGGTAAAGAACTTTAGGTGAGCCAATATGGACCCGATAAAATCGTTTGACACTGGTACTTGTAGACATCATCTAAATTGACACAAAATGATTTTATAATCTGGTTGTTACCATTTCATATAAAAATAAAGTGAAATCGGAACAAAAGTAAAATTTTACGAATTCACTCTTAAATTTTACTTTTGTTACGATTTAAATGAAAAATTTTGTGCAATAATTACGATTTTGAAAAAGAGTTTTTAATCGAGTTTTGTTGCTGACTGTGCCATTCAATGACGTACACTGCTGAACAAAACGCCTTGCCTAAGCATCGAGTGTGCGCTCAATGTTGCCTCGTCCCAAATTATTCAACTCAGCCTATCGCCGTCCACTGCTATACCTCACTAAAGCTGTTCCACTACAACTGGACCTCCACCTTTGACATCCGATCTGTCCCGGCCGTCTTTTTAAGTTCATTGGTTAACCCAGCAGGAAGGTTCGCTAACAATATGCTTGCTGATTTGCGATATTCGCTCCAGGGCTGATGAGTTTTTGGAATATATATGTATCTAAAATCTTTGCGTGGCCTTATTCAGATTAAATTGAAAGGGTATTCCGAGCAGAGCAATATGCAATGGAGACGTCCCTTGCCCTTACAGTAAATTTGAGCCTTGTTACTAGACCTATGCGAACGACCGCATTTCGATGCCGTAAAATATCAACAGGATCTACCAAAAAATAAAATATGGAATGGCTGGACAGATTACGCTTATTATATTTGTTGTCTTTGTTATTGTCAGGAGAAGGTTCTTATGAAGGGAAAAAAGAAAGTTGCGGTGTAGGTAGGTAGGGAAAGTAGGTAGGTAAGTTAGGTAGGGTAGGTAGCCAATTGCCATTCAGTCTCTGCACCACCCTAAGGTCGATGATGCCTATGGCATTAAGTCCGCCTTTGTACAGTGTCTTTACTTGTGCATAAAGCTTTATTAATAATAATAATTGACGGGAGCGAAGCCGCAGGGGACAGTTAGTAATCAATATTTTATTTTGTGCTATTGGTTAAGGTTCTTACCTAGACAGTTCCGTTTGCCAAGACTGAAGGTAGCAAAAGCATTAGGGTTGTCAGGCAAGGAGGCCGGATCCAGCCACCTCTCCGGTTTGAACTCATTGGCATCTGCGCCCCACATGGGGTGACGGTTTATTCCGTACACCCCTATTAAGCAAGTATACCCAGCTGGTAATACGTAGTTCTCTGAAACACATTAAAAACAGGTTGGGGTATGAAAAAAATATAGTTTTTGATGTCGTAGTAATTTTAGCGGTAAGTACTACAAATAGAGAATGCATTGGTTCGCAGTTACGGGAACTTATTGTGATTAACAAAGGCTTTCCTGTTTCATTCATTAAAAGGAATTATAATAAGCCTGTGCCAGTTTATAACTAGAATGTACTTAGATACTGTGCTTTTATTATGGCACTCCAAATGAAAAGTCAGACTCGCACACGACAATTTTGACTAACAATGTTTTGAAACTATTTTACAGATCATGTCTGTGATTACAATAACGATGGAAAAAGGATAAGCCATAGATAGGCCTCGCTTGATGAAAAAATTGTATTCCGTACATATTGGGAAAAGCCAGGCAGTTAATGGTGAGTAGCAAGGATAGGTTTCAATAAGCAAATACTTACTCAGTTGAACATCAGACTGAACGCTTCTTGCGACCATCGGCACGGGAGGATATACTCTCAAGCTTTCTTTCAAAACTGCTTCTAAATATATCATCTTTGGTAGGTCATCTTTTGTGAAATCTCTGTCTTGATTTCCAAGAACTGTTTGTATCCTGCATAACAAACAAAGTTCTATTTAAAAACATTCTTCTTTTTCTTTAGTTTTATTAAAGGCTGTAGCTAGTTTCAATGTATTTGGTTGAGAGTTTTAAATATGGAACTAAGTAGTTTTAAGGGTGTTGTGTACACCTGGTGACCTCCGGCCACCGTAGGCGCGGGCGTGTGGACGGTGAGCTATCGGCAGCTCGCCGTCCGTCCGTCATCTGACGACAGGCCGTATCGACGGCGCGTTCGTGTTCCACGCGCGCGACTATTCGAAAGAGATACCGTGGCTCCTGAACACAAAGGGCACATGAAGGAACATGGATGGGTTTTAGTCAGTAGAAGTCTGATATTCCCTCTCGCTCCGCCCAGGTCGGGAGGAGTCATTGGATGATTTCCCATCCCTAAAAAAAAAATAGGGTGTTGTGTACAACTATAAAATTTGAAATGGCACCGCTAGATGGCACCGCCTACTTCACGCACGTTGCCTTAAATTGAGCGTGCAGGAACCGCAGGTGGCAGCACTAAAGCGTCAATGACAAGTATTCTGACCATTAAAAGTTCGAATATGTGACACTAGATGGCATAGTCAACGTCGTGCAGGCAGCCTTTACAGCTTATCTTTTACGGAACTGCCAATCGATTCTGCTGACATCTCACCGTGTTCACATAAGTGGAGTAAACGACAAGTGAGCTGTCATGCCATCTTGTTTGTATGGTTTGACAGCTCACTTATCGGTCACTTCGACATGTTTACAGAATCACACTGCAGAGTGTGAATTTCAGAGTTCTACGTCAACGATGCTAAACATAGCTTGATCAGAGGGCCTAGCACGAATTTTTTTGACGTATAGTAACGTGACGTAAAATTTTAGCATAGCTACAATACTCGTTTCGCACATAACATTTATTTGAACTAGATGCTATATTCATATTTTTAAATTATATAAATTGTATATGTCCCATAAAATTAAAAAAAAAATACTATGGGGTTGTAGTTTTTCACATTCAAAATTCACCTACGTTAACGTTACTTTACGTCAAAAATATTCGTGCTAGCCCCTCAGTCTATAACATTCCAGTGTTGGACAACAGGCATCTTTCCTTTTAGGTGATGACACAGAGCGATGTTTTTTTTTTTTTGCCTGCACTTGTTTCGCCCCACTGCTGAAAAAATACCTGTTCTGACCAAGTTTGCCCCGCAAACACCACGGCCAGAAGAGGTCTGTTCTCACGATCTCATAAGATTGTCACACCACTTTTACCGCGGTCTACCTCGACGGCGAAGTTCTTCCTCAGGCATCCAGTGAGTGACGATCTTCGCTCGACTCTCCGGGTGCATTCATGCGGCATGGCCTCTTTTTTATCCCCAACATTTGTTACTTTAGTTTTAGAGCTCAGGGTGGTGTTTCTAACGCGATCTGTTCGCTTCACACAGGTATTAAGCGAATGCTTACTCCTTATAAATCCGTTCTTGCATGTCAGGATTGGATCCGACCAGAAGCAGTGTGTATGTCATTGCCGTGGCCGTCGTGTCGTAAGCAGCTGCGACTATAGTGTCCAGGTGTGCCCTGACCTCATCGTCCGTGAAGGCATCTTGCTTGTCGGCTAAATCCAGTAGTTGGTCTAGTAGTGGCTTGAATTTGTCTGAAATTTATTGCAACGTTCTTATTTAAGATCAACGTCATTTTCAAAGTATTTCATCTATTGGGTTACTTATCTGCTAATCGGATACATCAGTCATGCATATTGGTTAGTAAATTATTACCTTGTGTGGTTTTATCGTTTTCCTCCAAACCATAATTTGCTTTCAACTCCAATTTTCGTTTACTGATCACCTGCAAATTTAAATTTACTTTACTTTCTATACAATTACGTATACGGTCTTTAAAATCTCTAAATAAGTCTCTTTAAATTGTTCTAAAAGTTTATTGGATTAACATTTAGGGCAATTTAAAGAGACTTTTTCTCTACGATATATAGCCTTCCTCGATAAATGGGCAGACAAAGAAAAGGTTCTACAAACCAAAACCTATTCATTTGGTCTGCATTTTTATAAGGTTAGTACCTTATTCATAATATCCTTCGTGATTTTTATCAGTTTGTCCTGCTTGCTTTTCAACGAACTCCAGCTAAACGTGTACGGTAAATGCAACCATACTTTTTTAAGTCTTTCGATAAATAGAGCAAATAAGTCTTCTGTAGCTAAGACGTAGTCTTTATCCAAAAACACTCGATCTTGTTTTTTAAGACCTAATGATGTTTCTGTAAGTAAGAATAGAACGAAAACATTAATCAGTTCAGTATAGGTATGCGTTTGTAAATCACTCACAACATATATTCTTGGGCATATTTTAATAGGCTTTTATGTTTGAAACCAAAACGAACATGTGGAACCCCCGTGTATCGGGAAGAACGTAAAACATTAAGGCTAAGCTAAAACGCAGTTGACGCAGGTCAGGGCCGAGCAGATTTTGCAACGCATGAATGTACCATGAGCTGCGTACGCTGCGGTGCAGACACGTGCGACGCAGATATGCGTCTGTCCTGCTTTGCGGCTATCCTATCTGACATAGCTGCTCTTTCTGTTGCCTCACAAAACAGAAACAGCACCTATGTTTATCTATATCTATACTAATCGATACTATATTTATAATATGTATAATATATACTATAATAATATTATTATTATTATAAAGAGGGAAAATATGTTTGTAAGTTTGTATGTAGGGGGTAATCTCAGGAACTACTGGTACGATTTGAAAAAATCTTCCAGTGTTAGATAGCCCATTTATCGAGGAATGCTATAGGCTATATATCATCACACTAAGACAAATAGGAGCGGAGCAATAATGGAAAATGTGGCGCAGACGAAGTTGCGCGGGTCAGCTAGTGCTTTAGACTTCCTCGATAAATGGGCTATCTAACAATGAAAGAATTTTTCAAATCGGACCCGTAGTTCCTGAGATTACCCCCTACATACAAACTTACAAACTTACAAACAAATTTTACCTCTTTATAATATTAGTGTAGATATCACCCGCTTCCTGGGTAGTGTCTTCTGAGAATTGTCGTCATAACGCTATTGCAGTCAGGGTGCTTAATGATTTTACTTACGGCAAACAGTTTTCAATAAATGATTGACCAAGTATCGCTGTACATTGAAAGGGTCCTTTCCAACTTCAGTAGCCAGTAAAGAAACTAAACCACGAGCCTGCGTGTTATATTCAGCCACAAACGTGTTCAACACTTGGCGGTTGAATGATGGATTTAAGACTCTTCGATGTGGCTTCCATGTTGATACTGAAATATTAATAAGTTTATTAAAGAACGTTTGAGCTGATTTTTGGGTTTTTGAAAGCCAAATTAGCTTTGAATATTGCTTAACTGTGGTAGACGCCAAATACCCGTGCAGTAACAGTCATTGATCCAAATACATTTTAATGACTTTCTTAATATCAAAAACTGAAAAAATGACATAAAGCTGTCCTGAATCAACTTCTACCGTGATCCTTTACGTTTTCTTGTAATGAAAAACGGTTCATAATTTCGTTGTAGGATGTAGGATCGAAGGGATATTAGGGAAAAGTCAATGAACTCAATCGCACGTGTATCTGGCGCCAATCATACTCATAGAATAGGTGTACCTAAAATGTGACAGTAATATGACCAATCTATTTAAATCTGGACGAATGTGGCTACGGAAGTGCAGACGCGGGAAAAGCCCATGTGTTATATTGATAAAAATATTATAAATTTAACTTACAACTAGCTGTAACCAGTCCGCAGTTGTACATTTCTTTCGCAAAATTGTAGAAATATGGTTTATCCAGACAAGTGTTAGCTACAGTCAAACTATCATCTGGGTCTGTAGTTACTGAAACATTAATAATTAATTAATAATTGGTTGGTTTGAGACGATTTTGTTTCGATTGTATTAAGGTCTACACACTGGGACGTAATGGCAGATAAATTTGCCACCAGTCAGTGCACACTAGCCGCTTAAGAGCGTAGACGGGCTGCATTTTTCCATACAAATGTATTCCCCTATTTTCTCCCTGGATAATGCCTCTAGAGTAATCGTTTTTATTTATAAAAATCAAGGTCTATTGAAGGCATGCCCCTGTCATTTTTTTTTTTCAAAAAAATTATTAGAAAAATAAATATAACCTTCCAAAAACCTAAAAAAATGCCCCGTTTTTACCTACGTAATCAGACGCCTACCAAAGAAAATTGAAAAGTTTTTAAGATAAAAACAAGTAATAGGGGCATAGATCTATTCTTCCTTTAAATTTTGATACCAAATATAATTTAATCGGCCTAGTTTTCGAGGAGAAAACAGGGGAATACGAAACGTCGATCGCTCATGGTTTTTTGTAGGTAAAATCGTTCTGAGCTGCAGTTGTCCCTATCGCACTGTACGGGGGGAGACGAGAGGTGAGGGAGGGTTAGACTAATACGTACACAATTAGGGAAGTGACTAGTGTCGAAGTTTTTATCGATATCATAGTGATGTCAGTCGATATCGACGTTTATCCTATACTGATTTACTGAACAGTGAAATATGATGCTAATTATGTTTTATTTTTTAAGAGACATCGAAGTAACAATTCAATGACATTTTTACGGTTTACAATTAAATATTATTTGAAATGAACTTTAGCGGCACTTTCTCTTGCAAAAATACAAACCGTAACCATATAATACGTGCCTAAAGTTCGCACTCTACTGCTTAGTGTAATATTCTGCTTTTGACATGACATTATTTACTTTAAATTATAATATTTACATCTATATATTATTATTATTATATAGGAAGTCGAAAATCGTGTTAGTTACATCATTTATAACTCAAGAACGGATGAACCGATTTTTATATTTTTTGCGTTTTTGGATTAGCCGTCGTCCGGACTAGGATTATAAGTTTTTTTTTTTTTTATTATTTTTTTAGGTTATTAGGGTAGTTAGTAAGTTGACGGGAACGAAGCTGCGGGCAAAAGCTAGTTCTTAATATTTATTCCAAAGCAGCAGTAGAGGTGCTTGTGGGATTTGAAATAATACAAAAGTTATATAATAATTAATAATTATGTACATTTAAAAAAAGCCAAAAAGCTTTTATTGCTATCGATAAGCAACCCGCACTTGACTACGGATCCAGTTATTTTGAAAATTCAATTACTGCTTCATCTTCTTTCTCTTTTCCGTAGTTTGTCGCAGGAGTGCCTTTGAATTGCGAATATAACAAAGATCTCAATAAACCCCGCAACTGATGTTTTTTTACGCAGTTTACATAATTTGACAAAATTAGACGCCGTGATACGCTTGCGCCCCTCTATTGCCCACAATTCATTACCACTCTGGCCAATCGTGCTACGTTCAAATTCAATTACTGCTTCATCTTCTTTCTCTTTTCCGTAGTTTGTTGCAGGAGTGCCTTTGAATTGCGAATATAACAAAGATCTTAATAAACCCGCAACTCATGTTTTTTTTACGCAGTTTACATAATTTGCCAAAATTTGACGCCGTGATACGTTTGCGCCCCTCTATTGCCCACAATTCATTACCACTCTGGCCAATCGTGCTACGTTCAAGTTCTTCAGCACTCTTTTTCGATAGTTCTAGCCCAGAAACAAATGTTTTTTTCTTTTCCTCAAATATTTCTGATTGCATATCAGGCTCTAATTCTAGTCGACCGTAATTTTAGTCAGGTCCAGTAACTTTTCGTTTTTTACATGATCTATCGTCGACGATTCTCTTTCGGCATTGTTCATTATAGGTATACTTTTGATCGCCTTTGTCTTTCAATGAATTTCTTTATTTATTTATTTATGTATTTAACAATTTATGTACACACACACAATTAGATAACAAAAATAAAAGGAGACAGAAAATAAGTACAAAGGTGATGCTTATTTCTAATGAAATCTCTTCCAGCATACCTGTGAAAGGACAGCCAAATAAAAGAGATGTAGACACGTATGTAAAAATAAAAAATAAAACAATAAACTTTAAATATAACATACAATACATAAATATTACAAAAAAAAATATGACGCTAATATAATTATACTAAATAATATTTCTCTTCTTCTATATTTCTTTTTTTTTTCTTTGTGTATTTGCCAGGGCTGCAACCCTGGATTTTATTTGACAGGCGTGAATGTATAGCAGTGGTTCCGTGATAGAGCCGTACCAAAGCATCGTGCTTGGTAGGAACCTCTGGCCGTGTAATTGACACGTTTACCTCCAATAAATTTAATTTTAAATGTTTTTTTTTATGTTTGGAAACAAAGCGCCGGACAAGGACCATTTGGGGTAGAATCACGCCATGCCATTGAAAATCGATCACGCCCCTTTGACCATAATACTATATGAAAATTAAATTACTTAGATGGTACTGTACACGGTGTAAAATGAATCTTCCGTTTTATAGGTACGTAAATGGTGTCTTTTTCTCTTAGCATTCAAGAATAGACGTTTTTTATTCCCTTTTCTTCCACCCATTATTAAATAAAAAGGGTTTACCTGAAACAAAAATTATTACAGTATGATTATAATTATTATTAGATTGACATTTTATCAAACAAAATTCAATTATTTTAAATATTTTGTCGATTTGAAGGGGGTTAGTAACAGATGAATGATAAAATTTATTTACAATTAAAATAATACTCACGATTTTTCTACAGTCGTAGACAAATACTTATTCAAATCCGGCACAATCCGAGTCGAAACAGTGAAGCAAAGAATCAAGTCCGTAAAAGTCTGCAAATGTCTAATAAGTAAGTTTGGCGTGAGACGGGCGCGCGGGCGCGCGGCAGGTGCGCGCTACTGAGCTACGCACACAAATACAGACTATTCACTCACACATTGACACCGCCCGTTTGCTAGGGCGCAGCGCGACGGCAATAGTTTCTTCAAATACCTATTTTTCAATTCTCGCGCAGCCCGTCTACGCTCTTAATAGACCCCACAACGTGCAACTAGATCTCTTAGTGCGCTCTCAGTCTCCAATGCCGTGTCAAGCAATCCTTTTCGATGCCACGGAATCAATTTAAAACTTTGCCATTTATGTCGTATTTCGACTACATCATCATCTTCCTGCCCTTATCCCATGTTACTTGGGGTCGGCGCAACTCGGTTTTTTCTTCCACTCTGCCCTATCAGCCGTCAAACTTGCACTAAATCCCTTTTCTTTCATATTTATAGTATATTTGAATGTAGTCGTATTTCGACTACATTTAAATTTATTTAAAGAACAAACCGTATACAGTTAAAATGGAAAAAAAACTCCTAATTACAATATGGCGTCACAAAATTCGTCCCCATACGGCTCGCATGCCGACGGCGACAAGAGCGCGTCGGATAATGTCGTTGATGTTTGCGTGCCGTGCTTTGCGACCCGCACTTCGACTGCATGACAGGCCGTGGTGCCCGAGACTGTTGACAGCTTCGCCACAGTGGCAGTTTATTATCAAATGGTATTAATTGATGATTCATTTTAGTATGACCATGTATTATTTAAGTGATCACGACTACGGCATGGCAAATGACTCGCTTTCTTATAACGAGTGCCCCAATGCAAGGTTTGAATTTGACGCCATTTTTACGGAAAAAACAGTGTGAGCAGCCAATGAAAAATAAAATTGGACAGATGACAGTTTGCGATTAGTAAAACTGGAGGCGTCATCGGCAGCAATAGTTTGCGATAATAATATGCACTAGGACTACCTATTATAATATTCAACAAAAACACAATGCAGTGCAATTCCATTTCCCGCGGATAACGCAAATTGAGCACTTTTCAAGAGAAATACTTCTTTATTGAACCATATAAATTATTTTGGCGGTCACTTTTGACAAAGACTACTGGTAGGGATCATTATTGGTTTTATTTATTGATTCAACTCTTGACTCGCTCATTTGAAGGTCCGTCTAAAATCATTTATATAATGATGACAATGCTCGTAAAAAGTTACGATGACTGGTTGGTATGTGACTAGAATAATAACTGTAAATGTTGTAGCAGTTAGGTAAGCGCTGTCGCGTCAGTAAATAACATTTAATTGGTCATGGCTTTTATCCATTAAGTGATTTAATAGTCTTTAATTGGAGAAAAAACTACAATCACTAGGCTTTTAAATTAAAACGTATTGAGGTCGAGAGCAGATGACCTTTTGACGTTATATAATTAGATGAGTAATTATAACATTAACCTGGAGGGTGGGGCAGGTTTATGATTTGAAACCGCCACAACGGAACGTTGGGAGTTGAGCTAAGTCTAACTGGGATTTTTCATTAGAAATTTCCCAGGGATAATCCGAGGTCAGGGGGCCTACTCTCTAAGCCCGAATTCCGTAGTTTCGGGCTTAGATGCGGGCGTATTCTACTCCGTATCACCTAACCACAAAAGGCGGATTTCAACAACGAAACTGATCGCGATTAAGCTGCATTCAAGAGTTGTCAGTGTCAACATTCCATAGAAAATAATGACACTGACAGCTCGTAAACGTGGTTCATATGTTGATCGCGTTCAGTTTCAGATTGATGAAATCCGCCCTATTAATTAATGACAACACGATTTGATAGTTACTGCCAAATCGTGTTGTCATTCATTTTTAGTTCGGGTTCGGGACTAATCGTCTAAGGTCAAGAGCAAACCCATCGCAAATAAAAAATATAAAATGTCGTAGGTAGTTCGGACCAGGGGGGCTACTCTCTAAGCCCGTAGTCCGTAGTTTCGGGCTTAGTTGCGGGCGTATTCTTCTCCGTATCACCTACAGACTTCCGATTAGTCCCGAACCCGAACTAAGAATTAATGGCAACACGATTTGAGAGTAACTGTTAAATCGTGTTGTCAATAATTCTTATTGGTTCGGTGAGACAGAGTAGAATACAACTACAACTAAGCCCGAAACTACGGACTTTGGGCTTAGAGAGTAGCCCCCCAGAATACGCCCGAAACTACGGACGGAGCAGCCCACTTTTTTTTTTTTTTTTTCGGCTGGGAAAAAATGCGTTACGCATACCCTCTCACTCGGGGGACTGGGAGGGGTATGTGGGACTCCCGGGGCAAGCCCGGTATACCCACTAAAACGACCCAGCACTGAAATTCCCGCAGCGTCTTAGTGGGGGTGGACTGGGAGATTGGCGTAGCCTTTACGTCCAGTCCACCTCCGACGACCGCCCGCCTTCACAGCGGGCCCTTCAGGCCCCCCCGTTGGGGGAGGGCCGGGAACCTCCGACGATGGTGGTGATACGTGCAATGCGGGCGGAGGCGCCTCCCATCACCACCAGAGAGTAGCCCCCTGATCCTGATCTATCACCGGTCATGTTGGATGCCTTTCCATCAGGCTAAAGGTGCAGGGTAATGCACTATGCATCTGTCTTAACGCACACCAAGTCCAATATAATTTTGCCCCCGTGGATATCCAACTGTTCTCTGCTGAGATTGAATGATCACCGGTCATGTTGGATGCCTTTCCATCAGGCTAAAGGTGCAGGGTAAGAGCCAGATGCACTATGCATCTGTCTTAACGCACACACTAGTCCAATATAATTTTGCCCCCGTGGATATCCAACTGTTCTCTGCTGAGATTGAATGAGCTATCATATGCATGACCGATATTCGGCCAAATGCAGTTTTTTTTACCTTTGCTGAAGAAACAATTCACAATTCACCGGTGGCAACTTTTTTTTAAATCTCGGCGCAATAAGGATAAACTGTTTATTTAAAGTCATCATTCTTACTGTCGTAATAATTTGATGTGATTTGAATATAAAGCTAAGAAATATGAAGTAAATAACTTACAGTAAACAGGGTGTGGACCTAACCGAAGTTCGATGATATCACCATTCTTCAAGCAGAAGTCAAATAACCTCTTTTGAAGTTCCCAAAAATCTGAAAAATTATAAACAACATAATCAAATTAAAGGAAAGTGGCTATAGTACAGTCAGCCAGTAATTTTGATCCCTAAAGAAGGGGGTGTAGAACATGTTTTAATTTGTATTACTTAAGAAAAGATAGCCATGAACTGACATAAAATTTAATTTAAGTTAAATAGAAAATACAAGATGTAACTTAGTCTATGAAGGAATTAACTAGTTTGTATTTATCTGTGGAGACTTGTTATTAGCAATTATTGAGATATTTTTTGTCATTATAATAATATTAGTCCGTAAGTCTTCCGAAAAATAAATAAATAAAAATGTAAGTTTTCGACCTCGAACGTTCAGAGCGCTAGCCATCTTGAATTGAAGGCGCCAAAATTTGACCTTTTTTACATAATGCTTTAACAGTTGACTTTTTGCCAAAACTGTCACAAAAAATATTTGGGTTTATTCAGTACGTCATAAAAATGCAAACATTATAATTTAAAAAAACATCTATTTATTGATTAGCTTTAATTTTAAAACCAACGGTTTTTAAACTAATTATTTTTAAACCCGTTTTGAGGTTCCAGAGAGGTTAACAAAATCTTTAGATGAAATCCGATATCAACGATTCGCAAAATCATCATTAATAGGAAAAATTGGTTTTGCCCGTGACTTCATTTTTTTCTGGTCTCTTAGGAATTCCTGGAAACCCTCTCTAAGTGTTCTACACTCCGCAATAAACCTGTATGCCACCTGTTCGCACCCGCCGCAAATAGCCGTATTTTGAACTGTTTCAACCGTTAATACCCTATGGCACACCCACTAAAACAGAAATTAAAATATTATACCAACATTACAAAGAATAAAAAATCACAACAAAAAAGTTTCTACGTAACGGTGACGTCGCGTAGGGTATTAACGAATGAAACAGTTCATGGCACGCGGGCGTGCCCACGGTTGCTGAGCGGTTAACTTTCTACGACCGGTACCTACTTTCGGCTGTGCGATGTCTGTCAATCAATGTTTGCTGTCAATCAATTACGCAATAACGAAAGAATTTTAAATATTTATTTATTTAACACTTTCAGCACAAAAAAAGTACAGAGGCGGACTTAATGCCTTTGGGTGATGCAGAGAATAGTGGTAGGTGCAATACGGAGAATTAAATATTAGAATTTTATCTTGCTTCTTTGCCACCAACAAAAGACTCTGCATCATGCTTTTAGCCACCAAGTCCAAACATGGTACGGAATTGAAAAAACAAGCCAACTGGGAGGCAAACTCTCACACGAAGGGTTCCGTGCCATAACCCTTAATTTTTATTAATTGTTTTTATAGCGGCGATAGATATACACAAGCTGTGAAAATTTCAACAGACGGATGGACAAACATACAAATAAAATGAAACGAAAATTTTTGGTGAAAAGTTTGTTTTTATATGAAAAACCGGCCAAGTGCGTATTGGACTCACGCGCAAATGGTACTGAATGAATTTTATTTCTCCAATAACATGCTAAAGTAAATGTGTGTGTGTGTGTGTGTGTGTGTGTGTGTGTGTGTGTATGTGTTGCAAGTTTTCCTGTAATTTATAAGTAAATAACTGTTTACTGTTACTGCTTTTCAAAATATTTGGTTAAAATTAGAGGAAAATTAACAAGCGAACATAGATCAGTTTTAAGTACAAGAAATTGGCCAAGCGTGATTAGTAGTTGCTGTAGGACCAACTAGGTACTGTGATGATGGGAGATGGTGGGGTTAGTACATCAAAGAAGAAATGCAGCAATAATCGAATTATATTGGCGACATGCGCCTGACTTCAAATCAATACAAGGAATCTCATCAAAAACACTTCAATTCTTTTCTTTCATAAATCAAAAAACGTTATACTTTTCAGGTGACCGTTCCAATCCTTCCTTTTACATACGGCCAATGACAATGCTTATAAAGCCCTGAAGCAATAATTATTTTACACCCAGGACACAACCTTCACAGTACTCAACGCCAACCTTCGAATTTTCCTTTATTCTATTGGACTAAACTATGCCAACTTACATAAAGGATCTCCAGCTAGCTGATATGCATGTCCTATTAACGGCAAGGCGCCAGGGTACATCGTGGGTGATGCATGTCTCGGCTTCATCCAGGTCCAGATAGCGAACACCACACACCATGTTGCAACCAATACTGCGAGAATCATGGTAGTCAAACGATCAAACGCTCAGCTATGCAAATTAAATAGATGCTCCTATTATTTTATACACAATGGGTGCTAGAAGATTTCGTTGTATGAAAACTTAATCGTTTGTTTGTTTGTGTGTAGTCACCGTAGACATATTAAACGCGTTAGGTCGCAGAAAATTGGACCATCCTGATTTTTGGGTGGTCGTTAGGATATATGACAGTAGCGTCCGTCCCATCTCAACCTCGAAAGATCTGTGCTAACTGCGTGATGTTAAGAAAACTTTTTAATTTTCGGTAATTTTAAAGAGTTAAGCTGATTTCTCCTAAGCGGTGCGTTCTACGGAGAAAGTCAATCAAATACTTTTAAAGAAGACAAAATTTGCTACAACGGTGTGTACAAGGTTGACGTACAGCACTTCAAACATAGCAATTTTTTTCCAAAAAGTTTGAAACCGGAGTTAAAAAAAAATTCCTATGTAACAATATTCTTTTTGCATTAAACAAGAACACTTTAAACTTTTCCGTCGTGAAATTATAGGTAATTCTTTGGCCGTGCAGAGTAAATCTTGAGGATATTTTTTGAATTCCCTCCCTGCTCACTGATATCCGCACACGACATTGTAAGTTCTTTCTTTTTAATACGTTTTCAGGAAAACACACACACACACGCACACATGGCGATGCAACTCCTGAATCACTTGAGAAATATGATTTTTTTGGTGACGTCATAATTATGCGGTTCATCTCTACTTTAGTAGATATCTATGTATACCTTTTTAAAACCTTTTTTACGCTGAAAGACTCACTCTACACGGATAGTCATAAGAGATGAAGTTGGAAAACAGATGATACAGGCGGTGTTCTTTTTTTTTTTCAGAAAATTATTTACCGTAAAAGTCGATTTCATAGTCTTAAGTCAGTTTCTCTATATAAAAATGTAAGTATTTATTATTAGATTTTGTTAAGAGATTTATGGTTTACTAGCTGATGCACGCGGCTTCGCCCGCTTTTTTTTAATATGTGTACAAAGATCCTCCAAGAATTATGTGTACAAATTTTCATGATGATCGGTTTAGTAGTTTTCGCGTGAAAGCGTAACAAAGAAACTTGCATTCACATTTGTAATATTAAGTATTATTTGTTATGAACTGAACACAAACCTTAACTTGGAAATATGTATTTTTTTACTATTGATAGGCATACGTTTTAAGTTTCAATTTTTCACATTCAAAAGAACCAAAATTTAGAAATAGTTATGTTTATAGCAAAACTCCTTTTTAATAACTCTTTCCAACGATGACTATATTTTTTTTTTTATTTGTGATGGATTTACCCTTGACTCTAGTCTTGGTCAGAGATGACGGAGACAAAGTCTACGATGGAGCGAGCTGACCCAGAAGGAGCCTGTTCACTCTACACTCTAACTTTGAAGAGATTAGGGTTGATAATAATGATGATTTGGGGCGCTAATAAATCCTTAACTCCCGAATTCAAAATTATTTGTCCATTCAGGTTTTAATTTAATTCATTAAATCGAACGAACTCATAATTGACAAAAGTCGATAGCTTATATAAATAATCTTCTAGAAAAAGGTTTTCCAACGGTTAATGTCTTAAGGATATTGAACATTCGGGTATCTTCCCATAGTTGGATGACCAATCTCTTTGATTATTGAAAATACAAATTTACGTTATGCCGTGTACTTCTGTTGCAAAACTCAGCTATGGTTCCGTTATCACGTAACGTAAATGACGTCCCTTAATTTTCCTTCAAATTTGTACTACCAAAATACTACTGCTAAAATACTACCAAAATATGTGTTATATTTAAGATCAATAAAAAAAAAATAGAACCCGATTTCATTTTATATGATAAGAAACCTTTTCCACTGAGCTATATAAAATATATATTATCCTTTTCAAAATTCCAACAAATCACAGGGCTCCAGTTTTTAAACTACAGACAGTTTCGATTTTTTGTGAAAAATGGTTCGTGTTTTATGTGCCATATCTCAATACTTATAAAAGCAATTAAACTTAATTTGCACTTTTTCTGTAGCAAATTTTATCTACTTTAAAAGTTTACTGATGGACTTTTTACGTAGAATTCACCGTTTAGAAAATATAAGCACTAGTTTGAAAAATGACCGAAAATTTTGAAGTTTTCCGAGAACAACATCACAAAAATGTCTAGTATGATTGGCCAATAGGTACTAAATGTAATCTTATTAAGTTTCTGAAATTGACAAGGAACTCAAGGGCCCGCTAAGGCCAGTACCTGCAGTGAATTTATTCGAAAGAATCACCGCGGCCATGGAATACAATGGATGATTTTTTTCTTTAAAAAAAACTGGCCAAGTCCGAATCGGACTCGCACACGAAGAGTTCCGTACCATAAGCTTTAGTTTTTATTGTTTTTTGTTATAGCGTCAATGGAAATAAACATATCTGTGGAAATTTTAACCTATTACCTAGTAATATGGTTCCGTCAGTTACCCTTTGGGTAAGGATCCCTAAAAGAGGGCACAACTGCTGAGCAGAGGTGTCGTCGAAACCGCGACATCAATTTAGGAACCAGCCAAGTCAAAAGTCTGTCAACAAAATTCTTACTACCATGAAAATGTGATCTTCAATTTCTCAACACCGTGAAATATGAAATTTCATTCACTAACAACTGTTTTCTTTTTTTTTTTATTTCCAATCCAAGAATGATACATGTGCGAATGTGAAAACGGGTTTGATTGTTTTGCTTCCACGGCTAAATCGAGCCGATGTTGATGAATTTTGTGACACTTAAATCCTACCCTGGAGACGGTAATAGGCTACTTCGCACGAATGACTCGGGCAAAATATAGGCTTTATCTGACTAACGGTGACCGTAGTATTAACCAATCTCGATAATTATATAGACACGCTACAGCATGTCCAGCCATGTTCGAAGAAAAAGTCTCGCTCTCTCATCTGAGCGTGTTCCCGGTTGCATCCTCAGCTGGTTTGATTCGGATCCCAGGGTCCGCTTTCTGGCTTTTCTTCTCCACTTCGCACGGTCTTCAACATCCTTAGTTGCGAGTCCATTGCCACTTATATCAACCTGGACAATATCAAGCAAGCCAGTACTTCTTGGGTTTTACCATACGTACGTACTTACGTATCAGCGCAGGCGGTTCTCCTGCAGTTTGTCTGCTATGTCACGGACATGGAGGCTGCTGCGAATTTGGGTTCCTCACGCGGTCCTTCCGCGAAAATCCACACATCCAGCGCAACATATTCATCTCCGTGACCAGCTGCTCCCGCTTGTGCCAGATCGAAGAAAAAGTAACAGGTGACATACAGAGGTGTTTTCCACATTCATACTCGGTTTGAGTATGAATGTGGAGATAACAACTCTCCACATCACATCCCCATATCATGACCACATCACTGGCAACATGAAGACTTCTTCCAATACTGATATTCATGTTTAAGGTTCCCTGGGAGACGGAATCAGAAAGAGACAAACATACTTTTCAAACTGATCATTTAAATCTAACTGTATCACGAATTCACGTTCGAGATATCGATTTGGAAAATACGAGAAACTACCCCCAGAACAACACGTACCACCAATTAAAAATATCTACCTACTCCGTATGCTTGGTCCATTATCATAAATAATACCATGGTCAATGGTCAATGGTCAATGGTCATACACGCGCACCGATTCTGAATACATGTGAAAGATCACAAGGGTCATGTAACCATGTCAGAAAATATCTGTTCTAATAAAATATGGTTACCTACCTGGTAAGGTACCTATAATTATAATTATCTCACAACTCGACAAACAGAAGGTACGTAGGAACTAATTTAAAAAGACATAGTTTTCCTCCCGACTATTCTAGCGGGTACAATCTTTTTCAACTGGATACAAATGTCTTAGTAAAATCACTAGGAACACAAAGGGCATTTATAACACGGATGGGTTTTTAGTCATTTAAGGCGGGGTTGCAGTACTTTTTAAGATTTTTGAACGTCTGAAAATCTTATTAATTATGAGTTTTTTAATAAATAAAAATCATTACATAAAAATTGAACATACCCTCAAGTAAATCGTAAAGATAGAAACGCGATTTAGAATGATTGGCTCGATACTTTTTTTAATCAAACTTGACATTAAATAAAAAATTTAAGCGTGTACTGCTAAGAGATATCATCACGAATATATATAAAAGTTATATCAATAGATAGAGCTTTTTATTTTGAAGTAAATGTTGAAACCAGATTGTGTAATTTCTTTATCAGTTTTCGCCAATAAGAAAAAACAATCAAAATTGAGGCATTATTTCGCTCGCCGGACAGTCGCTGTTGTTCGTCAAAACACACAGTACTGCAACCTCGCCTTAAACTGTTATCCCATACACAGATGTACGTCACAGTCTTCTTCAAATGCAAATATAAATTTTTATTTTCTATACATAATAGAGCTGAAGAGTTTATTAGTTTGGAACGGTTCGAATTTAAGAAAATATATTTTAGTGTTGAATAGCCCATTTACTACTCTGTCAAGAAATTGCCGGGAAAAGATCAATACCTTATACATAAAATGTTCGTTCTTCATACAAATTTATTTTATTAGTGGAGTGCCCTTAGACTTTTACCTCGGAACCCGGGTTCACTGAACAGATGTTTATAAAACTTTTGGAATGTGTTTTGACCATCACCCATATTTTTTTTCTTTTTAAATAACATTTTTACACGCGTACGAAGTCGCGGGCAACAGCTAGTATCAACTATCAAATAAAAGGAAAAAAGAACTTTGTTTTTAATTTTCTAGTTTTTGCTCCCAAAAGTGATCCCTATAAGTACTAAAAATTTATTTATTTACGTAACGTGTCCGTGTTTGGGTCTCAGAATATGTATAACAAAGTTCAATAGAATCGAAAGAAACCGGAGAAAACTGGCTTTGACAGACGGTTAGACGGGCAGACAGACAGACAGACACCCCGAATGATCATATAAGGGTTTCATTTTTTACGGATGTTTGGAACCCTAAAAACTAACATTAGTTGGTTGAGAAAAAAAGATGGACGCTATTTATGCAAAGCTATGTGTTCAAGTTCAGGTCGCAAATTAACTTGCTAAGTTATTCTTATTATACTATTTACTTAATAAGAATAATTAACTATAAAGCAATCATGTCGAGCTTAATGATTATATCTGGCACGTGATGAAACTACCTATAAGTTTTATAAAATTAAGTGTACATACATTTAATCACTTTCTTAATATCAAAAACAGAAATTAAGACATAAAGCTGTCTTGAATCGACTGCTGAATCTTTACGTTCCCTAGTGTGATTATTTAAAACTTGTTTAAGCAACCTATATTTACTAAATATATTTTGTAAATGTCTTTCCATTATTTTCAGTTACTGTATACGAATCATTTAAAAAAAATGTTTTTTTTAGTTCTACCAGTTTTTTTTTTTAATATAAAGACTGAAATGAACACTCATAACATCAAAAAGTAAATCTCCAATGACGTCAAAAAAAAAACATAATAGGATCTGGCTAACAACCATTGTTACAAAGATCTCAAACTAAAGAGTAACTAACTATCTACTTACAGAACTACTTTTATAACAACCCAACTTTTTTAATCTATACCCGTTAAACTTTTCATTCAAACTTAACCTTATCCGCACTGTCATAAAGTTAAAAATCATTCGGTCCATCTGGGAAAACAAATTTGTTTTCATATTAAGATTATTTCGAAAAATCAAGATGTCAGTCAAGCCAGGGTGAACTTGACATGCTGCAAAATCAACGAGATTTGAGAGGAGATAAAATTTTAGTAAGTACTAAAATTCCCGGGCAGAATACACTTGCATATAGTTCTAGAATATTTTGCTCCACTAGGGCTGCCACTTTTGGAAATAGACCTATTTCTAAAAGCCCTGTATTAAATTGAAAATATAGAATTTCATATTTTTATCGGGGAAAACATAACGTTTATTGGATGAAACTTTTAAAATATACCTAACCTATTATAATTTTCAAATTATAAATATGTTATTGATGATGTTTTCCAGAAAGGTCCATAATAAAATTACAATGAAGTTCAAAGGAAAACTATGACCGTTAACTAGGCTTAACTCTTGAAGGTGTAGTCGGTCAACTGATAAAATGTAACTTGATAAGGTAGAAAAGTGCCGTTATAAATCCATAGAAAATAACTTAAGACTAAGTGCATTTGTAACTTCGTAATCTCTTACTGTTTGCAAATTGTTTTTGTCATTCTTTACGGTAGCGCGGTACTGGTAACTACTTTAGAAACTCTTCACTGTGCGAGGCCTCTGGACCTAAAAAGGCCACTTAGCAGAAATGGATCTTCGGGATTTTAAGCTTTTGGGCAAATTAACATTCGGGATTTTAAACTTTCGACCGAACAACCATTCGGCGTTTCAATTATCGGGATTTCGTCCATCGGTATTTTAAAATTCGGTCTTCTAAAATTCGTGATATTGATATGTACCCCTTTTTAGCCCCATGACTTTTTAAATTCTTTATTGTACACCAAAAAAAAATCCTAATTTCAAATTTTAATTATCTAGGACCTTTTTAAATTAAAAAGGGAACTCTATTAGACCAGGGTCGATAATTTCTGAAACCAAAGAAAATAATAGTAGGATGAAACCCATTGAAAAAGGAAGAGAATATAACAAAAATTAAAGGAAAAATAATTTACGGGCGATCTGAGGTCGGGAAGTGGATGGGGGTGCGTGTTTAAGGAAAAAAAAACGATTTATCTCGATTTCCGGCAAAACTACAAGTCTTATGGGAAAAAGACAAATGACAAAGTAGATAAAGACAGATCGCCCGTAAATTATTTTTCCTTTCATTTTTGTTATATTCTCATTCTTTTCCAATGGGTTTCATTCTACTATTACTTTCTTTCACTTTTTACCATTTTCAAGGGCTTCCGCCCTGGTCTATATACCCAACTAACTAAAATGTATACTCAGCAAGTTCAATAATATCCGAAGTTACAAAACTTACGAGTTTTTTTTTTTTCAAAGATGGTCTAAATGTAGAAACAACTTGTGAGTAAGTAGGTAATTGTTGGTTTTTTCCAGCTAATCTTTAACCCTAAAACCTTGTCTTAATGAATGAAATAAAATACTATAAGTATAAGAATGTAGGTCATTTCTATACGCACATTCTACGTGGCATAATGTTTTGAGTGGTGTTAATGTTAATATGGTGCGCGGTCTTTGCATTATAGTGGTGCGTGAGACCACGCGGTCCCTCGCCCCCGTTGTACCCCGGAGCATTGCCGATCATAGGACACGGGCACCAATTGTTGGGAGATGCTTTACGTAAGTCATCATAACAACATACTACTGCCAAGTAACAAGACATAGTGCAGTGAGTGTTAGTAACAATATACTTACAAACTATGTTAGCAAATCATTAGAAAATACAAAAACTAAACCAGTTTGCGACATTACTGCTGCGTGACAGGTGACAGGTCCAGCTGATACCCCGCAGCAGTGGTTCACAAACGCACAATCTAGCTGTCATGGACAGGATACTGTTGGTACTGCCCCACACCCACCTGACTAGATGCGCACCACTTCCCAATCACAGTGTAAAAGAGAGAGAAACCAGACCGATTTACATACATACACTTTCAAGCCCCAATAGCTATAGATTAATTTTTGTACTAAGATTTATTTTGTAAGGTCACAATATTATATCTCTGTACAAAAAAGTATTCCCTTAGAGGCTATTTTTTTGGCAAAAATCTATATAGGTAACAGAAAACTTCAGTAGCGCCATCAGGATGGAATTTGGTGTGAATAAATGTGCGGTCATGCATGTAAAGCGAGGGGAGATTATGGAATCCGTGGGAACACAACTCTCGGATTCCATACACCTAAGGTCCCTCTCCTCAACCGAAACTTACCAGTATTTGGGTATGTCGGAAGCGTTAGGCACCAATGCTGCTGATATGAAACAATCGTTGAAGGAGCGCTTCTTTGGCCGCCTGAATAAAGTAGTTAATTTTTATCAGGCGGAAACAAGGTGCGCGCCTTCAACGGTTGGGTCATGCCGGTTTTGATGTACTCTTTCGGCATACTCAAATGGACTCAGACAGAACTTGACGCCCTGAATAGAAGGGTACGCTCACTGCTTACCGCAAATCGGATGCATCACCCACGGTCATCGGTGATGAGGCTGTATATCCCGCGGAGGTCCGGGGTCGTGGCTTCCTAAATGCTAAGACCCTGCACAACCGCGAGGTATGCAGCCTTAGGGAATACTTCCTAGAGGCCGACGTGGGTATGCATCGAGATGTGGTAGCGGTGGACATAGGCCTTACCGCGCTCTCCTTGGCTAACGAGAACTGGCGCAAACCTGTAGTATTAGATACTAACGACCGCAGGGAAGTATGGCAGAGCAAGGAGCTTCACGGACGCTTTTATCGGGTCCTACATGGGCCCGATGTAGACTTTTAGCGTCCGTAGCCTGGCTGCGTTTTGGTGACCTCTTTGGGGAAACCGAAGGTTTTGTCTGTGCGATCATGGACGAAGTTATGATGACGAACAACTACCGGAAATACATTGTGAAGGACGGTACGGTTGACATATGTCGGGCATGTCACCGACTCGGGGAATCCATCCGCCACATTATTTCCGGTTGTTCTAGTCTGGCTAACGGAGACTATTTGCACAGGCACAATCTTGTAGCCAGGATCATCCACCAGCAACTTGCTTTGAAGTTCAATCTTGTGGAATCGGAAGTACCGTACTATAGGTATGTGCCCGACCCAGTTCTCGAAAATGGCAATTGCACGTTGTACTGGGATCGGTCTATCATCACTGACAGGACTATTGTTGCCAATAAGCCTGACATAGTGGTGAAAGACCGACTAGAGCGTCGCGTAATGATTGTTGATATAGCAGTCCCTCATGACGAGAACCTTGTGAAGTCTGAGAAAGAGAAACAAAGTAAGTATCTTGACTTGGCTCGCGAGGTTGTCGACATGTGGGATGTGAACACAGCAGTAATTGTGCCGATAGTCGTGACGGCCAATGGCATAATTGCAAAGAGCCTCGACCAACACCTGAAGAGGCTCTCGTTGGGCAGCTGGATCAAGGGCTTGATCCAAAAAGCAGTACTCCTGGACACGGCGCGTATTGTGAGGAGGTTCCTCTCTCCGGAGCCCTGACCACCGGTAGCTTGGACCCTGTTCCCGATGCCGGTGGGCTACTATTTTATATATTTTTAAATGTTGTTTTTTTTTTTTGTTTTATACAAACATTTAAAAATGTAGAAAATATGTACAAAGAATAAATAAATGAAATAATAATAATTATTATTAAGGTGCGCGCCTTCAAATGTTGGGTCATGCCGGTATTGATGTACTCTTTCGGCGTGCCCAAATGGACTCAAACTGAACTTGACGCCCTGGATAGGCACCCGCCTATCCAGGGCGTCAAGTTCAGTTTGAGTCCACACTGCTTACTTCATATCGAATGCATCACCCACGGTCGTCGGTAATGAGACTGTATATCCCGCGAAAGTGTGGAGGTCGAGGCTTTTTAAATGCTAAGACTCTCCACAATCGCGAGATATGCAATCTCAGGGAATATTTCCTAGCTGTCGACGTGGGTATGCATCGAGATGTAGTAGCGGTGGACAATGGACTCACCCCGCTCTCCTTGGCAAATGAGAACTGGCGCAAACCTGCGGTGCTTGACACTAACGATCGCAGGGCGGTATGGCAAAGTAAGGAGCTTCACGGACGCTTTTTCCGGGCCCTTCATGGGCCCGACGTAGATCAACTAGCGTCCGTAGCCTGGCTGCGTTTCGGTGATCTTTTCGGAGAAACCGAAGGATTTGTCTGTGCAATTATGGACGAAGTTATCATGACGAATAACTACCGGAGATTTATTGTGAAGGACGGCACGGTCGACTTATGTCGGGCATGTCACCGTCCGGGAGAATCAATTCGCCACATTATCTCTGGTTGTTCTCGTCTAGCTAACGGAGAATACTTGCATAGGCACAACCTTGTAGCCAGGATTATCCATCAGCAACTTGCTCTGAAATACTCTCTTGTGCAGTCGGAGGTACCGTACTACAGATATGCGCCCGACCCAGTTCTCGATAATGGCGATATCACATTGTACTGGGATCGGTCCATCATCACTGACGGGACTATTGTTGCCAATAAGCCTGATATAGTGGTGGTGGACCGAATAGTGAGATGTGCAATGATTGTAGACATTACCGTCCCGCATGACGAGAACCTCGTGAAAGCCGAGAAAGATAAACAAATCAAGTATATTGACTTGGCTCGCGAGGTTGTCGACATGTGGGAAGTGGACTCTGCAATCATTGTGCCGATAGTCATTACAGCCAACGGCATAATAGCCAAGAGCCTCGACCAACACCTCAGGATGCTCTCGTTGGGCAGCTGGGTCAAGGGCTTGATTCAGAAAGTGGTACTTCTTGACACGGCTCGCATTGTTAGGAGGTTCCTCTCTCTGGAGCCCTGACCGCCGGTAGCTTGGACCCTGTTCCCGATACCGATGGACTACTGTTTTGTATATTTTAAAATGTTTTTTTTAATCTGTATTTTTTAAGAAATATTTAAAAATGTATAAAATAAGTAAAAAGAAGAATAAAGGAAATAATAATAACATCCTTGGACATTTCACACAATAGTCCCAAGCTAAGCAACCTAATGCTTGTGTTATGGTAACGAGATGGCTGATAAACTACTTATATACATTTTTTTTTGTAAATACTTACATATTATAGATAGAAAAACACCCAGACTCGGAACAAATACATGTAGGTCGTACAAATATTTGTTCCATGCGGGAATCGAACCCGCGACATGCTGCGCAGCAGTCAATTGCTCAACCACTGCGCCAACCGTGTCGTCTAAATAATGATTTATTTTATTTGTGTTGTTCATAGCATTAATTTGGAAACCTCGCCGTAAATTACTAAACCCAGCATTTAATCAGCAAATACTGAACACATTTGTGCCAGAATACAGCGCACAAGCAAGACGTCTTGTATCTGAACTAGCTCCTGAAGCAGGAAAAGATCCGTTTGATGTGGTACCATTCTTGTTAAGGACTGTACTTAGATCTGTGTATAGTAAGTACTTCTAATGGTTTCTAATTGCAAATTTAGCGTGGGACAAGCACTAACCCCATAATAACATCATTTAAAATTGTTAATTAAATTAACAGGTAACAACTAATAAGCTTTTTGGTCATAAAAATAAAGAGAGAAAGATCTTAAAGAGATTTAGGGTGGATTTTATCAATGAAACTGAACGCGATCAGCCAGTCGATTCAGCCGGTCGATTCTGTTGACATGTCGAAGTGACCACTTAGGCGAAGTGAACGAAAAGTGAGCTGTCAGACTATACAAACAAGATGGCATGATAGCTAACTTATCGTTCACTCCACCTAAGTGATCACGGTGAGATGTCAACAGAATCGACCGGCTGTAAGCATGTCGAAGTAAATGCGTGGGTGAAGTGAGCTATCAAACAAGAGGGAATGACAGCTCACTTGTCGTTCACTCCACCTGAGTGAACACGGTGAGATGTCAACAGGTCAACAGAATAGGCAAAATCCACTCCGTGCAGATCGCCAAAAATCTGGCGGCCTCCAAATCTCTCGGCAACGTGACACTTTAAAGCATCATGTTGCTAACGTTTTAGTTTATTTATCTGTATTAATATTATAAAGAGGTAACATTTGTTTGTAAGTTTGTATGTAGGGGGTAATCTCAGGAACTACTGGTCCGATTTGAAAAATGCTTTCAGTGTTAGATAGCCCATTTATCGAGGTAGGTTATAGGCTATATATCATCACGCTAAGACAAATAGGAGCGGAGAATTAATGGAAAATGTGACGCAAACGAATTTGCGCGGGTCAGCTAGTATATTATACTCCATTTACAGGGTACTTTTTATGAGAGACAATAGCCTAGATTACATCATCCACAAATTGCAAAACTATTTAGTCCGTCAGTTAGAATATTCAAAAATAATGGACATGACTGTATTTTTTGTTTTTGTAAATCAGTGAATATTGACAAAGATAAAACGCATCAAAACTCGGGAGTGGGGGCTCGTGACGTCACGACTCACTAAAACTTATGTGAAGGTGTGACGTATTGAGAATTTTAAAAGCGTCGTAACTTCGTCAATTTTGGTTCCCGTAACAAAAGAAAAAACACGGGTCAAATATTTTTTGATAATCTAACTGACGGACTTATTAGATTTTTTCAGGACACAAGCCTATTGACTATTGGTAAAACTAAATATAGGTCGAGAAACGCAAATTAACATAATTAAGGTAGTTAACCAATGAGGAAACTGCGGATTAAAAACTCGCTCTTATTTAAACAGCCATTGCATTGATATACAATTAATTTATCAATAGGATTTTTTATACTGTAGATAGGCACGCATTTCACCACTATCTCACCTGATGGTAAGCGTTGATGTATGTAGTCGAAGATCGAGGACGTTTGCCCAGAAGTAAGGATGCAGCTATCAGGAAACACAGACTACGGCAGGGAATACTACTCTTTAGCTGTACGCACTACGAATGTGTTCCCAAAACGTTTTATGAAATAGTGTCAAACAATGTTTTCTGTTCACAGAAACAACGATTGGAGTTAAACCAATGACTATGGACAGGAGGAGACACTTCAAAACTGTGCACAAGCAACCGACAGTTTTTTTGCGTTAATGGAAGATAGACTTCAGTCAGTGTGGCTGCATTTACCCGTTATTTTTAACATGAGTTATTTGAAGAAGAAACAAGATTCGATATTAAAATCTTTGAAAAACTTAACGGAAAAGGTGAGGTTTTTTTTACCAAAACAAACAGATTCCTCGAATAGCTGTTATTTATAATTAACTCTCAATATCGTAATGACTAAAACGTGTGTGTTATTTTGATTACTTTCAGATCATCATGAAACGTAAGTCAGAATTGACGCACAATGTTTATTCAGATTCAATAAAAGAGCCAACATCAGGTAATATTTACCAAAAGACATTCAAACTTATCTTGTAAGCATAAGACATAAATGCCAATGTAATCAATTCATTCCGTGGCATGGAAAGTGATATCTTGACCGGTCAGTGCAAATGTGCGCTGACCGGTGGCAGAATTTATTGCCATTCTGTCCCAATTTGCGTGGGCCTTTATATAAAAACTTGCCATGACCAAACAAAATTCCTGACCTCACACAAGTGATTCGGGTAAAATTTTATTGATTATAGTGAAAATAAAACATTTCCAACACCAAACTTTCTCAAAAATCAAATAAAATAAAATTTCTTTCATCGGCGTATATTCCGTGCTATCGTGCACATACATATCTCACACAATCATTCGTCTTTTCTTTGACACTCTGCTCTGCTTCCATCAAAACATCACTCTCCTCTTTCGTCACATGCGCTTCCCCCATTTTATGACTAAACCATACGAACACAATATTTCAAACTTCCGTCAATACCTATACTGAATTTGATTATTTTAGGTTACAAGTCGCTTTTTGATCAATTGTTGGATGTAGGTGAAAAACAAGTATTCACAGATGAAGAGATCAGGGAACACTTGGACACTATCATAGGAGTTGCTTATGATTCTTCAACTAGAGCCATGACGGCCTGTCTGATTTTAATAGGGTCGTATCCAGATGTCCAGGCAAAGATTTTTAAAGAGTATGTTTCCGTGTATTTTTATAAGTTTTTAGGGATTCACGTGTATTCTGCTCATCTTAACCCACAGTGCTCATATGTGGTCGCTTACCGAGCCGCAAAAATTCCGCCTTGGTGTTTGCCAAAGAGCGATGGAACGCAGCATCCTCGACGTCATAAAAACAGGACCGACCGAATCAGAAAAATGACGCTGCATTCCAAAATGGAAATAATGGATGGGATAAGAAGGCTGCAACGAACGTTAGCCGCATGCAAAGTGACCGTTGTGCAAAAATCTCCACACAATGGGTGCCCGAAGATGGACGGCGCCGCCGAGGCTGGCCCAGAAAGAGGTGGCGAGAGGAGCTGGACGCGTACAGTGAAGGCTGGCACGAGGTGGCGCGGGAAAAGGATACTTGGAAAGACTTGGGGGAGGCCTTTGCCCAGCAATGGGACAGTACATGCTAAAAAAAAGGTATTCATATGCCAGATACCTTAATTTCAGAAGTCGGTGTTTCTGGTTTTTTCTTTATTTATTTTTTGGACTCGGATTCCGAAATTTATCTTGTTCTTTGCACATTGTATTTTTTGTTACGAATTTATTTATGATGAAAAATATATTTTTACATTTCAGAGTTGGTACCCCACAAAACTTAATTGTGAGAAAGTTCTGTAGCCTGTAGGTACCCACCCTACCTTTAATATTGCCTTGCATAGTACAGCCCTCGCCAAACTTTGTGACCGCCCTGAAGTTAGTTTTTCCGATGCGCAAGCCTCGCGCGGTGCTGTTTTTGTATGAGATTTATTACTGCGCCCCCGTTGTAGTTAACTTCAGAGCTGTCACAAAGTTTGGCGAGGGCTGTACGTTAATTTAGTTGCAATAAGAGTAAAATGAGAAATTGCCAAGGTTGGTCTGTGGATGGGTGACCATCTTAACGTACCGTGTTTCCTCGCAGCGTGCCTCGGAAAGCACGTTAAGCCGTTGGTCCCGGCTGTCATTTGTAGATCTTTGGCAGTCGTTACGGATAGTCAGAAGCCAGTAAATCTAACTCCAGTATTGTCAAGAAGTACCGTGTTACCCAGTTAACGGGTTGTGGAGGTCAGGTAGGCAGATGATGATGAGAGTAAAATGAGGATTTTAAACGTTATGTGGGGTTAACGAGTCGAGTGAAGTTTCACTTGGTTAGGCAGAAGTAATCAGCCGGTCGATTCTGTAAACAGCTAGTCTATTCTGTAAATAACCATTTCGATATCGACTTCATCTGAGTGACTAAGCTTACAAAGTGGACTTTATTTCACACATCTTAAGGTCTTATATTTATACGAATTTGAAACTCACCTCGGATTCCGCTGTCGAGACACAAAAATGTTGTTACAGAATAGCACTGCTGGTCGAAGTGAGGTTTTAGGTGAAATAATCACGGTTTGAGCTGCTCAATGAAGCGTTCGCTTCACTTTTGTGCACGGTGTGTTGGTTACAGAAAAACCGGCCAGCTTATTTCGTTGTTCACTCTGTGCTTCAACCAAGTGTACTCGGTGAGATTTTTCAAAATTGCACTACAAAATTGACCGGCTGATATCTAATACAAAAAATGGGCTTTATTTGACTTTTAGAATGGTTTATAATGACGACACGGTTGGCGCAGTGGTTGAGCGACTGACTGCGGCGCAGCATGTCGCGGGATCGATTCCCGCACGGATCAAATATTTGTACGTCCTACAAGTATTTGTTCCGAGTCTGGGTGTCTATTTATAATATGTATGTATTTACAAAAAAAAAATGTATATAAGTAGTTTATCAGCCATCTCGTTACCATAACACAAGCATTAGGTTAAGCAACCTAATGCTTGTGTTATGGTAACGAGATGGCTGATAAACTTGCTTGGGACTGTACGGCGTTGTGTGGATATAAAATAAAATATATATATATATATTTTTATATATAATAAAATAAATAATAAATATATTATTATTATTATTTAAGTAATTGTTTTTACAGACTGCAGAGTGTCCTTGATGATTTAGACAGAGATTTAACCAAACACGACCTAACACAAGGCTGGTGTATTTGCAAGCGGTGTTGAAAGAGACTGAGATTATACCCTCCGGTTCCAAGAATTGGAAAATGCAGCCAAGCAGACGTCAAGCTAAGTTTGTAACTGCTTTATTCCATTGGAATATTATTATGTCTTTTATTTATTTTAATTTTCACTGACGATTCAAAGCATGTAATAAACACTCAAATATCTCGCAGCTGGTGGCACATATGCTGGATCATTCTGTTCCCTTCGAAATAGCTGAGCTAAGTGACGAGTTAATCTATATTATTATGTCACATTTGTAAACGCCTGCCGTCAGTGGGTAGGTACTGGTCACCTCTCCCGGTCTAATTTCTTTCTAACAAACACACAGACTGACAAAATTATAACGTTTAAACGCGAATATCCCGTTTTTTCCCATTTTTTTACTGCATCCCTACACTCAAGAAAACTACATGCTGAATTTCGGCTTTCTACGGCCAGTATTTTCGATTGTGCATTATAAATAAAATAATAAAAAATTGATAAAATTGTTTATTGTCTCATTAGGTTTACAAACATAGATGAAGCCCTGAACCCCACACTAGGATTCCCTGTGTTGTGGAGTCCAGTCTCTTTCAATCCATATTCAGATGGTATAATATGTACTTACAAAGACAGTTGTTTTAGATAACTAAACTATAATTAAGTACAAAATTTCAAAAGTTTGGGTAGAGTGTGGTGTTGTGAATGTAGTAAGTGTAGTGCGGTAGGTGTAGTGAGTGTAGTGTTGTAGGTGTGGGCGTGTGAGTGCATGTGAGAAGGGTAAGTAACGTAACGGATAAATTTTATATAAATATGTCCATTCATATTTCCAATACTGACATCTACATACATGATATACCTTCCTCCTTTTCAGAGCACTACACATTTCCAGCTGGAACTACGTTTATTTTATCGCTGTATGGGATCAACCGTCACCCCATTTGGGGCTCGGACGCGAATGAGTTCCACCCGGAGCGATGGCTGGACCCCGCCACCTTGCCTGACAACTTTAGCATTAGCATTGAGACATAGACAGCTTTAGCATTGGCAAGCGAAACTGTCTCGGTACGAACTATATCTTTATTTTTGAGAAATAATCACAATTAATAATAATTAATTCAGAAACATTTACTATGTTAGTATATAGTATGTCCATTTACCTCTTCAGGCACCTACCTTTTCTCATGTCATTATTTTACTGTTTTAAAAATCGTGATCTTTTGAATGTCGATTCACCGTAAGCCATTCGTAACATTTTCAGTGACTCCAAAGTCCGAACACGATATTCCATTGGCGATGCAAAATTTATTCGCCCTCTGTTAAAACTCAAACTCCGCGCCAAAATGAAAAACAAATGTGCCAATCTAACAACAAAAAAATAATTTGGAACCATAAACAAATCACCCATTCCCAAAAATTTTTTTACTGAATTTATATTTTTTCATAACTTTAGGAAGCTCCTATAAAATATAAATATTAAAAGCCATATAAATGCGTGTACATCAACTAATTATGATTTTAATCACTTCTTTCGTTCTCTGAATAATTGCTAGCAGTGTTTTGCAGGCGCTTAGTGGCTTAGGAACAACTTGTTTCTGGATTTCCATAGTCGATCTTTTAATTCTAGGAATCTAGAGCATTGAAGTAGCATCCCACAGATTGATGCCCATTCTCCTTTACATATCTGTATCTTTTTTTTTATTGGATAATTTCCAAACATTTTGTGCCATCACATGGATAAACCGTGACGTAAAGTGGGAGTTGGTTATAAAAGTGACTTAACGTAATTCCTAATAAAAATTGAAAAATTGTACCAGTTTCCTTCTTAATAGTTGTGTGGTTTTCTATCATGTATACGTTATTTCGTTTCAGGTAAACAGTCCGCAATGATGTCCATGACGACAACCTTGGCGTATATTTTGCACAGGTACCGCGTCATTGGCGACATCAGAAACGTACAATTTAAATGTGATTTAATTCTCAAGGCAGTGAGTGGACAAAACGTAGATTTAGAATTAAGAACATAGATGTATTTGATTTCATCATCATGTCAGCCGAAAGACGTCCATAGCTGCCCCATAGGTCTCCCCCAACTGTTGCCACAAGAACTGGTCCTGTGTGTCTCGCACCCATCGGCTACCTGCAACCCTCATCAGGTCATTGATCCACCATTTAATTCGGTGCTAATAAACTCTTTTTTTTTTTGCTTTCTTTTATCATAATTATTAATCTTATATATAAAATTCTCGTGTCACAATGTTAGTTACCTTACTCCTCCGAAACGGCTTTACCGATTTTTACCAATTTTTATAAGCATATTCAGTAGGTCTGAGAATCGGCTACTATCTATTTTCATACCCCTCAGTGATAAGGGTTGTCCACCCCTAACAATTTATTTTTTTTATTTTTGGACAACATTTTTTATTGTTATTTATCTATAATGTGGCATTAAAAATACATACAACCCTAAATTTTTGCCCTTCTATCACCACCCTTATTTTTTAATAATCATTTTACTAATGAATAATGTGTCGCAAACGAAGTTGCGCGGGTCAGATAGTTTTGCATAAATATTTTATTTCGCCCCTGCCTGCGTGAATGTCGGAAAATACTGTCGGGATAAAAGTGTCCCATAATGTAATGAGATAAAAAGGTTATTGAAATAAAAAACAGTGACAGCTTTTTAGTTTCAGTGGGTTTGTGGTTTAATCGATTACCACAATTATTTATGTGTAACTATATCATTTAAATTGTTATCGTTGTTATTGTAGTATTATTATTTTAGTTACGATTTAGCCTAGATTAATCAGATTAACACGAATCAAAATAAAATGTAATGTAATGTATATTTATGTATAGTTCGATACTTAAAATAATGAGAACGATTAAACTCTCAACCTAAGAGTTCGTTTTATTCTGTACCAATAAATATAATGTGGAAATTTAAAGCCTTTTTTTTTCAATTCTTCCACTGTAGTCCTAGAAGGATTCTCAATAAAATAAATAACATCAACATATTGTGTGCGTACAGGGTTCGCAGCTCCCTAAATGAAATCAAATGATGTTTGATCGAAAACAAAACGGTCACTCAAAAACTTAAAAAATAAATAGGTAAAATTACATCTATACTAATATTATAAAGCAGAAGAGTTTGTTTGTTTGTTTGGTTGAACGCGCTAATCTCAGGAATTACTGGTGCGATTTGAAAAATTATTTCAGTGTTAGATAGCCCATTTATTGAGAAAGGCTATAAGCTATATAACATCACGCTATGACCTATAGGAGCGGAACAGCAATAAGAAATGATGCAAGCAGGAAAAAAGCTTACGTTGCGTGCGCTGCGTAAACGGTTTAAGTTACGCAAAAATCAAGTATTACGAAATTATTCCTCTGTAAAAGATCTAAAAAAAAGTCCTCAACAACATAATTATGTCTATCCCTTAAGGTTAACTCACTATAACCCTTTTTGTGGAAATCAAAGGAGATGTCCGCTTTTTGTATGGAGGTTGGTTTTTTATTCCGAGAAAAATCCAACCAGCATCAAACTACACCTTAATAGTTGTGCCAAATATTAGGAACTTGGAACCATCGAAATAATATTTTTAGACCCCTCCAATTATGAGAAAATTGTTTTATTATTTATTTTACGTGCATATATTTTATTTTTTGATGGCAACCAAAATAAAACCTCCCACACTCTTTGACATTCACAGATGAACTATGTCAAAACAATAAATCATACCGTCACACTTTCGTTCGTTCGCTCTTGCCTTTGTGTTATCGTATTTGTTTTAATTTGTGTTTACTGATTTTCTCGATTTTACTGACTTGGCTTTTTCACAACGGACTCTTCTACTTGGCACAGGATATGTATACCGGTAGTTTATGAACCTATAACCCTGACGACTTGGCTTTTTCGTAACGATTATTTGATATTGCACGCGATTAGGACTTTGGCTTTCGGATTACCCGAATGTAAGTAGTGTTCACTATTCCTATTTAGCTCCATATGGATTTTATATGCACGTTTACCTTTTTAAGTTCTTTATCAGTCTGCAATCATTAACTTCCATTTCTATTTTCAGATTATTGTTACCTACAATACTGGCTCTCTGAATGAAATAATCAGCAGTACGAGTATAACGCTTTAAACATGAGCCCTGAGACAGTCTCTCTCTATAATTGAAGAATGGACTGCTCAGGTGGTAATGTATGCTTTTACTAATATTATTAAGTTTTTTTTTATTTAAATAAATTGTAACTGGGTTTTTGTGTTCATAAGGTTTAAAAACAGCACTACGTTGCTCAAATTACATGCAGAAAAATGATACTGACAATTTTTTTTGTTTTAGGTAACAAATGGAGATCGTATTTGCCAAGAACATACAATTTACATTGTTAAAACTCTCAATAACAGATATGAGCACAACAGTAGCTGACTCATCAATCAGTTTGTGTGTGGTGTGGCATTTCTATCTCAACAAGAACCGCCAGTCACGCTGATCCCCTTCCTGATGGTCGTCCTGAGCGCGCTTATGTAGCAAGCATTATCAGCCCCCGTCAGGTAAATATAATGAATGTCTGATTGTACTGTAATGAATGCTTGATTTGTATTATCTCTGATTACTGGAACACACAGTTAATGAAAACTTAATTTCAGATCCCTGATAATGCTCGAGCATCATGTTGACAAAGAACCCTTAATAATACTCAGTGATGGAACCACCAAGAGAGGCCCAAGTGACTGATAACAATATGGAAAGTAGGGCTAGCTCTGCAGTAAAGTCATGCCACTATAATAATAGAGTGTTTACGCATATATTTTATTGAAACTGTCAGAAACTACTTGGCAAAACTGTATTTCAGATTGTTATTGCAGTTGCATAATTGGGAAAAGGACTGTTGCAAGCTGTGCTCATGTGATGACAATTGTTTAGTATCTTGGATGGGCTGTTTCTCGACAATATTTTAATAAGGAAAGACTGAAAATGATGAAAATCAATAAATGAATATACTGATATAAGTATTGTTGCCGATAAGTATGATTTATTTATGAGAGACCGATTAGCGCGCCGCACAATGATAAATTGATGTTACCGTCCCGCATGACAAGAACCTCGTGAAGGCTGAGAAAGAGAAGCAAATCAAGTATCTCGACTTAGCACACGAGGTTGTCGGCATGTCAGATGTAGCTGTCATTGTGTCGATGGTCGTTTTGGCCATTGTCCAAAAGCTTCGACGACCATTTGTCGATGCTGGTGTTACGCGGTTGGATACATGGCCTGATACAGAAGGCAGGACTCCTCGCCACAGCTCGTATTGTGAGGTTGATTTCTCTGGAACCCAAAGCCGGTAGCTTAGACTCTGCTACCGACACCGGCGGACTTCTATTTTTATATTTTTAAATGTATTCATGTTTTTTTTTTAATTTGTGTGTTTAGTTCGTGTGTTTTTATTTAATGATATTATATTAAAAAATATAGTAAAGATGTTTTTAAATATAAAATAATATTAATAGTGCCATAGGGCGTTTGTAGTAACTTTTAGCCCAATTCGTAAACGCCCTAGTACCGCTTTTTGTCTCGAAAATAATTACGCTTGTGAAAAACGCCGCGGGAACGGGGCCAATAGAAAACATAGTCATTTAATAGTCTTATGATAGAAACAAGAAACAAAAAAAAAGGTTTATAAGTAAATATTGGCTATCAATACGTAACATTCAGTCATTACTTTTACAACTTCCCAGTTTCAGAACAATTTCTCATTTAAATAATTCTCATTATTATTTGAAAAACCATTGTTAATAAAATAATTGAGAGCATTATACTATTATATAAACTGTCAAGTAAGAATAGGACTTAGTTAGACTTGGACTTGCTTATTAATGCCATTGCTTCGTAGATAAATGATCATCTGCCTAACCTTTTCCCAACTATATTGGGGTCGGCTTCCAGTCAAACCGGATTCAACTGAATACCAGTATTTTATGTGAAGCGGCTGCCTACCAGACCTCCACAACCCATTGACTGGGTAACACGATACTCCTTGGCAAGACTGGTGTCAGATTTTCTGGCTTCTGACTATCCGTAACGACTGCCAAAGATCTCGAAATGACAACCGAGGCCAACAGCTTAACGTGCTTTCCGAGGTACGGAGGAAACTCGGTATGATCAGATGCACGCATCACGCATGACCCATCCACAGACCAACCTCGGCAAGCGTTGCTTAACCTTGCAGATCGACCTGTGCGGCTGTTATTATTTAGCCACGAGCTCCTCTTAGTAGATATATGATACATTATGTGTATTACCTACTTTTTTTAGGGATGGGAAATCATCCAATGACTCCTCCCGCTCTGGGTGGAGCGGGAGGGAGTGTCAGACTTCTACTGACTAAAACCCATCCATGTTCCTTCACTGCCCTTTGTGTTCCGGAGCCACGGTATCTCTTTCGAATAGTCCCGCGACTCCGGCAGGCGTCGGCCCTTTCTGATGTGTATTATCTACTGCTCTAAAATCTAGCGAGGCTAAGAGAGATGAGTGTGTAACTGATATTTAGCTAAAGAATAATACACGGTCCATAAAGAGTCACTCACGTCCCGAAAAAAAAAAGAAAAAAGTAAATGAATCTAGATGAAGCTGTTCTCCCTCATCAGACCCTTGTTACCTACTTTAGTGAATAGAATCTAACCGTTTGATTCATGTGAGCCCAAATACGAGATCTATAAAATAAGGCAACTTAGAGGTCGACTACATACCTTTCCATGGTGTACATCATTAGACCTTGTTACTAAAATCAATAATAAACCAGGAAGATTCTAATGTTCAATTTCAGACTTTAAAAAGTGCTATTGGTCAAGCCAGATGAATAGATATTTTTGAGTTTTGACTTATGTTTTTATCGATATGTTTCAATATAAGTCCCATCACTAGACCCTAATAAACCACTGGTGCTCTAATGGTAATAAAATATATATTTTTATTGCATTCCCGATATAGCACCAAGCAAAAATATTGATTGGTGCTCTCATGGGAATAGTTTTGGTGCTCTAAATATTGGTGCTCTTAAGATTGGTGCTCTAACGGGAATACTTCCTCTCTGAAAGCGAATTTCATTTTCTTTTTTCAGAAAGTGTCAAACAACTCCACTTAACAAACTCCCGCTGGCAGGCATAGCACCGCCTGCTGTACAAAGGGATGTTGCATGCGCGGAACAAAAAAAAAGACCAGGAAACCGATTCCCGGCATCCCCTCTACGGCTACACGTCAACCTCGGGTAGACTAAAGAGTCGACACACAGGCTATCCAGGATAGGACATCTAAAGAGAGAGTGTAACGTTACATTTTACAGGGGGAGCCTGTAAAATGTGAGGTCATATATAGCACTCACCTACCTAGGAGGGGAATGCGTGCTAAAAGGGAAAAGGACAAATAAATAGTTTTAAGATTTAATGATTACACAACTTATAGAAGAACGGCTGATGAATGAAAAGGATGAGTGGACGTGAGATGGAAATGAAGTCTTCGTTGAAGAACCGGAGGACTGGAGGGTCCGTTGAAGAACCGGAGGACTGGAGGGTCGTTACTCTTCAGAGGGCTGGAGAGGATGGGCCGAGGAACGTCTTCATCCCAGGGTCGTTCAGCCCAGGCATCAAGGTGTCCTTTAAATGCGGCAAGGAGAGAGGCCGACTTATCAGGATCCGAGGAGGTAAACTTAGAAACGTCCTCTAAGTCTACTCTTAATATAGGAGAGAGGGCGACTTCTCTGGTTTCCCAGGAGGTAAACTGTCCTCTCAGTCACTCTTAAGGAACTTTTTCCGACTTGTTGCTGATCTCAGCTCCAAACGTAGACTGACTATTTTTTTACGACGGCTCCCAGATGAAGGCTCGCTTTTATTTTGAATTTGATATGAGAAGTGTTTCTAGAATTTGATGAAAAAGAAAAATGGACTTTAAGAAGGTCTGATAACAATTTCATATGCGACCTAAAACTCCTAGCTAACTTCAGAATAGAATTAAAAAGAAAACTAGGCTTGTCCAACTGACATAATGACAATAATACAAGAAATGTAAACAAAGCATTGAAGATAGTTAATTTGCAGAAAAACTTAGAAAATACAAGTTAAAAAGATCCTAGGAATCAAGTTATGGCTATGCAGCTATGTATTAATTTATCTAGGAAGTTTAAAGAGAGCGTAAGTACAAACAATAAGACACACACTACAAGAGGCAAACTGTGGGAAGACAAGTTTCCACCGCCTCACGATTTTATGAAACCCAAAGAGCAGTTACCTCCAGGTAGTGGATTACGGTGGCCTGTTTGGAAAGTTTTAACCCGATAAGCCACTGCAAGCACAACTTGGTGAAATGGGGTTTCATAGACCCGTTGAATATTCAATGTGAGTGCGGTCCAACTGATGCTTATACTCTGAGCAGGAGCACCTGTTCAGAATATAAGACGTATCATGTTAGAATGCCCCAGGTGCCCATATACCTACACTACGGGAGATTTGATAAATGCCACCGATGTTGGAATTAACATGGCCACCTAATGGGCCCAAAAAATCTAAGGAGTTGTCCATCAATTCGGAAAGAAGAAGAAAGGGTCAGTGCGAATTAATATATAGAGTCGCAAGGCTATATATTTATATAAGTACGAAAAAAAACGTAACTTAGGTTAAAGAAGTAGAAACGCTGAGCTAAAAGTACCGGTGCTTGTCAATGTTATTTAACAACAATTAGAAGTTACTAAGTTGTTGACTAATGTTCCAGCAATGTTTCTAAAACTTAGTAATATTTCAAACAAGAAAAAACGTCAAGAAAGCTAATAAAATAAAATTTCTGCATAATTTCAGGAAAAAAAACCCGCCAAGTCACGGAACTCTAATTGAGTTTAATTCTATCCTTGCTGTTTTTTACTATAAGAATCCGTTTTTATTACGAATTAATTTTGCTCGTATTATAGAGCTTATATACGAGATCACAGAGAAAATGCACACAGATTGTTGTTACATTTCCAGTATGTCCGTGGTTGGGCTGTTAGTAGTAGTATTATGCCTAGTTATAGCTGCATGGTTGTGGATGAAGCCGCATCCTCGCTCACCCCCTATTTTGCCAGGGGCATTACCCTTCATAGGACATTCGCATCAGATCCTTGGAGACCGTAAACGTAAGTCACAAGGAATATTATAACGTATCATTTTTCTTGCGTTGGATGAACGAAGAAGTTTTCCAACAGATTCAAATTGGATTGTCCCTTTAATGAACCACCATACTTGGTATCAGATTAGGTACGTTTTACACCAACATTAAGTCGTTTGTGGTGCGGGTTCCGACACAACATCTCGACAAGTTCCTAAAGGAAGAGTTTTGGCCGAAGGGTGTAGTCTACCGAAGTTTTCGTGGCAGGCTATGTGACACCACGCAGCGTAACACAACGCCGTCACTTCGTGTGTCTTAAAGTTCGTATTAGTTTATTTTTATATTCTGTTGTATAAGATAACTGTTTGTTGTATGGGCAGCTGTTGCCGGAAATAATGGAATAATAAAATAATAAATAAATAATTATGTCCTAATAAGACGACCCACTGACCGAAAGGTTTCCTGGGGTTATCTTTTTTTAATTGTAATTTCTACTATACTAACAATTATAGTCTTACTACATAATGTAAATGTGAATACCACATAATGTAAATATGAATGTGTGTATTTGTATTCCAGATCTATGGGATTTTATTCGAGGATTTCAGCTTTACGCTCTGAAAAAAGGTGGCATTATCGAATTCTGGTTCGGCCCTCATTCATTTTATGGTAAGTACAAAAATTTAACAAACGAAGATATCCGTAAAACCGAATTATAGTAAAACTCTAGAAATTAAAACTGTTTTTGTTGTAGTAATAACCGACCCGGAGGACTGCCTAACACTATCCAACACATGTTTGAGTAAACCATATGTTTACGATTTTGCAAAAGGCTATATAAATAACGGACTTATCACAGCAGAAGGTAAGCAAGGAGGAGATGTATAAAAAAAAACAAGGAATTAAAAATCATAATTTTTAATCTTACGTTTTCTTATGTTTAATTATAGCGCCTATTTGGAAAAATCATCGCAAACTGTTGAACCCGGCGTTCAACCAACAAGTGCTCAATACATACGTAAATGAAATGAATGTGCAAGCTAGAATACTTGTCTCACAATTAGCTCCTAAAGTTGTAAAAGAGCCGTTTGATGTCCGAAAGTACTTCATCAACTATACACTGTCAACTGTTACACGTAAGTAATAAGATCTATTAAAACCAATGATAAATAAAACTATAGATACGTTGTCCCACTCTAAAATGCAAACATGAAATGAAGCCAATTGGCCACATCGCGCTTAGTTACGCACCAACCTGTCGCGCGACACTACGTTTGTTTTGATGTCAATTTGACTATTACTTATCCTGTGACGTAACTGAAGATGTATATTTATCTCCCTCTAGCAACGGGTATCCCGCCGTAAGAGACATATTTTCTTTCCCTTTCTTCATGCGTATTAGTAGCTATCTAGTATTTTCGCCGTTTTTAAGCTCCGCGATGTTGGTTTATGACGTGTCTATACGTCATTGATTAAAACCGTGAAATTCAACAATACCTACAATGTGTAAGAGAATAAAGGCAATATCTGAAAACTACAGTGAAATCGCAAAATGAAGTCGAATGCCCATACAACATGTGTGCATACATTTGCGCATAGCTCGACAAATAACAGTTTTTTTTTTTCACGATTAGGGGTTGGTCCTACAGTAAAAACTGTTCATAATTTTATTATGAGTACCCCTTTTCAGGTATTGCGTTTATTTATAACAACTTATAACAACACTTTGTAGAAGAATCATAACTGTACTGTGTCCTTAAAACAAACTGGATTCTAGAGCTAGTGAAACACATTTTTTTTTTTTTTTTTGCTTAGTATGGGTTTGCTCTTGACTCTAGTCTTGGTCAGAGATGACAGAGACAAAGTCTACGATGGAGCGAGCTTACCCAGAAGTAGCCTGTTCACTCTAACTTTGAAAAGATTAGGGTTGTAAGCATTCGGAAACACAAACGCAGGCAAAGAGTTCCACTCCTTTGCTGTGCGCATTATGAAAGACGCTTGGAAGCGCTTAGTGCGAGTTGGTGGAATAGCAACAAGGTAGGGATGGCAAGTTGCAGTGCGTCTGGATGTCCGATGGTAGAAGGGGGCTGGTGGGATGAGGTCGTGGAGTTCCTGGGCACACTCTCCGAAGTACAATCTGTAGAAGACCGACAAGCAGGCAACCTTGCGGCGATGAGCCAAGCTGTGTAGCTTGGTATCCACCAGTTTTACGTCACCAATGAGCCTCTTAGCTCTGCGTTCCCCCGAGTCAAGCGCGGCAAGCTGATACTTAGCTGAGCCATCCCAAAGGTGGCTGCAATACTCCATGCAGGATCGGACTTGTGCTTTATAAAGAGTTAAAAGCTGCTCAGGCTTGAAGTATCGCTTCACCCTATTTAGGATGCCTAGCTTTTTGGCCGCAGTTTGGGCTTTGCACTCAATGGTGGCGCCGAAGTTGAGACTGGATGACAGCTCCATGCCTAGGAGCTCGAGCCGATCAGCCACTGGAATAGATGCACATCTGCAGAAGAACCAAGCATCGCTGGAGGAGATGACACTTTAAGTACCTAAAGACCTTAAGTCAAAGCCATTTGGTCGCTTGAGATCGTCAGCTGCCAAATAGTATTGAAACGATTTGTTACATTCGGAACACAATCAATCAGGGGCCCGAGTCTGCTATTTTTATAAAGTTGTCATTCCGACACGATGTCATTGTCACGCCATTGTCATTTTGCTAAAAGTTCGTAATCTGCTAAATTCATTCATTCGGTCACTGGCACGTCAGTGGCCGGTCGCTGGCACGTCAATGGTCTCGTAATAGAATTGCGGTAGGAATGCCGTATTGGCATTGGCAAAACCGAGCTAAAATTGAACATTTATTCATGTCAGATTTTATTTAAATTTAGTTTTACTTATTATTTATTAGTGTTATAAGCAATCTGAAGTAGTGAGAAGTTCGTAAATACTAAATCTGTCATTATGTACGAGATTACCATTCATTGAATATGGCTTTCTTTCAATGGCGTGTCAGTGGTTGATCATTGGAATGTCATAATGACGCCATTACGACGCCATTATGTTAGTAGATTACCAAACTTGTCAAAATCAAACATTTTGAAATCAGTGATCGACCATTCTGACACTATTGTAATAGCAGACTCGGGCCCCAGCTTGGATGTGCCGAAAAACTGAAAAAAAGAATCACTAGCATGTCGTCAGAAACGCAAGTTTTGACCACTTGCGTTTTGACGACATACTATTGATTCAAAAAATTGTCGTTGTTTGTCATTTGAAAGGTCAATTTGACCTGAGATCACACAACTATCAACTAAGCAAGTCCTCCAGGCATAGTTACTCTATATATTTTCTCTTTTGCAGGCACTTCACTGAGACTAAATACTGAAGATCAAAAGGCAATTGATACTGATTACTCAGAAGCAATTGAAGATTTGTTAGCTTTATATTGTGATAGAATACAAAAAGTGTGGCTGCATTTGCCATGTATTTTCAAATGGAGTGCTTTGAAACGCAAAGAAAACCAACTGATGGATAAGCTCAAAAATATCATAATCCCCGTGAGTTCTATTTTTTACATTTTTATTCATATAAATCGTTGTGATGAATGTATTATGTGGAGGATTATTTGAAAGAAAAGGGGAATGATAGCAAATGCGCTACGATTAATGAGGTAGAATTGCGCCGTCTTTAAGCAAAAGCCGTTGTATGAGAAAATTAGAATTGTTCGCAACATTTTTTTTGTGTATTTTGATTTTCAGATGATACATAAAAGAAAATCCGAGTTAAAAGCAAAAATAGATCGGAATATGAACAATGACTCGACACCAGGTACGATTTAAAAATAAAAACTATGAAAACGTTTAGTGGTGTTTCCTTAACGTTTGTGGTCAGCACTAAAAAGATAAAGAAATATTATGATTACGAATACTGTTTTCAGAAAATTTCAGACCAGTACTAGATCACATGCTGCAGTTGGCTGAAGAACAAGGGGCCTTCACAGATGATGACTTTAGAGAACACCTGGACACTTTAGTGGCAGCTTCTTACGATACAACTTCTTCAGCTATGACATTTATTTTGTTAGTGATTGGAAAGTACTAACAAAATATTGTTAGTGATTGGAAAGTACCAAAATGTACAAGAACGAATTTTTAACGAGTAAGGAACGTTGATCACCTTATTGCAATAGGAAGACTCCTATTCTCACTCTCACTCTATTATATATACTCTCAGCGCCATCCATATTTTGAAAGCGTCTTAGTCTTAAGACGCTTTCAAAATATGGATGGCGCTAAAATAACGAGAGTTTACAGACACAAACACCTAGATTGGCTAAAAATCTTGTCTGTACAAAGAGGCAGTCTAGTAAACCAAAGCTTTGCACAATTCTTAGAAATGTCTTTAAGCTTTTTTTAAAGGGGGGGTGTGTTAAGTGCTACTAACAGATACTGTGGACCAAAAGTTGTCTTGTTTCCAAATAACATATATAAAGTAAAGTAACTTGATAAAACTTGTGTGTTACAGGTTACAAGAAGTATTTCAGCATAAGGATGATGATTTAACTAAACAAGATCTCCAAAAACTGGTGTACTTGGAAGCGGCTATCAAAGAGGCAATGCGACTATATCCTGCTGTTCCATTCATCGGAAGAAAAGTTGACATAGACGTTAACATGAGTACGTCACTACATGTTATAACTGTATGCCATACGTTTTTAATATTTTGCATCAGTTTTATACATTTTGTTATTGAATATTTTCAGAGAACTACACGTTGCGAGCTGGTAGTTCCTGCGCTTTAGGGGTCTACGCTCTACTTCGTCACCCCCTCTGGGGAGCAGATGCTGAGCAGTTCAGGCCGGAGCGATGGCTGGACCCTGCTACCTTGCCTGAACATCCGAGCCTCTATGCCGCCTTCGGCGTAGGCAAGCGAAACTGCATTGGTATGAATGGTCTTAGTACTTAGAGACAGAGTATACTCGCTAAAGTGCGAATGACTATTTGGTAATTTTAGCGAATATAGAAAATGGTAATTGATGGTAAATAGTGTTGCTTCAAAAATGTGATTTTCTGTAGATTTGGATATCCGGTGTGTTGTATAACGGCAGAATAAGTAAGTAAAGAGCTGTGAACAGAATGAGTATAGTGAGTTAACGTTTAGTTTCCATTTTTCGTCGCATTTATATTGCGTATTATTATCCCTTATGAGGATGATAGTGGATCATTACTTCCATAGTAATATGCCACGACCTGGATCATAACGTGGGACCAGTTTGTCTCTCGCGGTAGTGTTGTTGTGACGATAAAATTTAAACCACATGTTTTATTACTTAAGAAGGAGCAAATTTTTCACCGGCAGACTCACTACCTACTATTATAAATTTACAGGTAAACTATTCAGCATGATGGTGATGAAAATTGCGTTGGCGCATATTTTTCGGAAATACCATGTTACTGGGGACATCGACAATGTAGAATGTGAATTTGATGTTGTATTAAAGCCATTGAAGGGGCATCAAATTTGTTTGACATCAAGAACATAGTTTTTTTTTAATTATTCATATTTTCACTGTATCTACTATTAAAACATAAATTTTATATGTTCTTTTAACTAGCCCCGCTTGACAAATTGCAGAGTAAACCATCTTCGAGAACCACTCTATCCATTGGTGAAAACAGCATGAAAATCGGTGCAGTGGTTTTTGAGTTTATCGCGAACAGACAGACAGACGTAACGTTTCAATGTAATAAAATCATACTTAGAAAGGTGTCCGGATGTGCAAAACTCAAAAAGAAATTAATTAACAAGAGATAAATCCTTCAAAATGAACCAAAGTTGTTGGTTTTATTTAGGGGAGAGTCGGAGGTATTGTACCGCAGGATGAATCGTACCACCTCCAAATAGCAGTATTTTTTACGGTGGCGATGGCGGTCCAAGGTAACATGTTGGCCCGTAGATTCTCTCGTTTTGCGGACCAAGTCAGAATTACCTTGTTCAATCAAGGCGTTTCGTCAAAGTCTGTAGGTATGCTGGGTGTCTATGGGTCAACTACACCAAAAGATCGCGTGTCTAATACAATAATGTTCTAGGATGCTGTTGAAACAGCTGTTAGAACGCGGGTCAGTGACAATAGCATCCTGAAAACAGTGGTGGAGAGTCTTTACTCCCCTATTCTGTGGCACTATGTAGGGAGAATGGTTGTAGCTTATTCCTCACTTTATCGTTCTCTGCACATACTGCCTCAGCAATCTACTTTGTTGTTTGTTTTATCCTTATTCCTCGTCGAAACGAAGCTCCAAAGCCTTGAGCGTCGACGCCGAGTTCCTGGTCTGTCGGTTTTCTATCGGTTACATTTTGGGGAGTGTGCGACGGAATTGCATAATTTAATTCCGCCAAACCCGTTCCACCATCGGACCACAAGACGTACGGCGATGCGCCACCGGTACATGGTGGAAATTCCCACCTATACGTACAAAACGTTTTGGGAATACATTCATTGTGCGTACAGCTAAGGAGTGGAATTCTCTGCCGGAGTCTGTGTTTCCTGATAGCTATAACCTGGGAGTCTTTAAGTCAAGAGTGAATAGGTTACTTCTAGACAAGCGTGCTCTAACTTAGACCGCATCATCGTCTTAACATCAGGTGAGATAGCGGTCAAACGTATGCCTATCAATAGTAAAAAAAAAACACTAGTTATAAGATATTAACTTACGAAATGGAATATATTTTTGTCCGAATTGAATACATAAATAAAACTAAATAAAGGTGAATTACGATACTAACAGGTCAAGATTGTATAGTCTGTCTCGACGCCGTGCAACACTGCTTGCGTTGTTTGTGTTAGTAACTACGCTCACATAAAAAATGCTGATTACTCCCTAACCCTGAAACAAAGGTTTCATTTGTCTAGTGTCACGTCTCCGTTCCGTGACAATTGACAGAGAATACATGTGCATAGGAAAAGTATACAACTCAGATTCGCTTGTTAGGATCCGTGAGACAAACCGCTAACAACTTGTTGCTCAATCATGTTAAATCAATAAGGAATTATCTTATAGTGCACGGTGCAGAAAATAATCTCAATAGGCTGTTACTTTAGAGCCACAACATACTAACAACGTATAGCAACCGTTCAACACTCGATTCTTATAAGGTTCACTCTCTGTGGCTACTCCATCCGTCTCTGCCTGTTGCGAACAACGGGTTCTTGGTATGGCGAGACCCTGGAGCACCAGCCGCGTGCACTTCCCGAACTCAATCGGCCTACCGGCTCGCTTGTCGGAATCCAAAAAGCACGATTTCCCACGGGAAGCAAAAAATGAAAAAATGAGATAAAAGCCGACGAAAAATTCTAAGTCTAGGGTGTCCAGAATCATGCCCTGGACTCATGGAAATCGTTTGTGCGTCGATGTCAGATACACGCGGTATACCAATGCATTCTAATAAATCAGGATTTCATAGATCGTTTGGGCGATCTGTTAGCACAAGCGAACTGTGAAATTCTCTTTAAGGAGCATTGCGCAGTTTGACCTATGTAAATAAAAACAATATTTAATTTTAACTCACAGCTATTTCACATCACGAATAGTTTTCTAAGATATCCTTTTTACCAACAACACATATAGGTAATGTTAGCTTATTTTAGCATCGTTTCAAATACGTCATTTGTTTTTTTTTTTAATAAATGAATATAAATTTATCTTCTCACAATGGTTTTCTCACACGATTCAACTAAGTCAAAAATGCTTTTTAGGGTTCCGTAGCCAAATGGCAAAAAACGGAACCCTTATAGATTCGTCATGTCCGCCTGTCTGTCCGTCCGTATGTCACAGCCACCTTTTTCAGAAACTATAAGTACTATGCTGTTGAAACTTGGTAAGTGCACTTCCCGAACTCAATCGGCCTACCTGCTCGCTTGTCGGAATCCAAAAGGCACGATTTCTCAACCGCTACTCGCACAAAATGTCATACCCTCAATTTACCCTTTCCGGACATAGAGTCTCTGCGCTGGGACAAATCGATTAAACTGAGATTTGGTTTTTAGTATTTTTAGGGTTTCATAGCGTAGCCAAATGGCAAAAACGGAACCCTTATAGATTCGTCATGTCTGTCTGCCCGTCCGAATGTCACAGCCACTTTTCTCCGAAACTATAAGAACTATGCTGTTGAAACTTGGTAAGTAGATGTATTCTGTGAACCGCATTAAGATTTTCACACAAAAATAGAAAAAAATAATAAATATACATACCCATACTTAGAACTGAAACTCAAATTTTTTTTTTTTCATCAAACCTATACGTGTTGGGTATCTATGGATAGGTCTTCGAAAATGATATTGAGGTTTCTATTATAATTTTTTTCTAAACTGAATACTTTCGAGAGAGACACTTCCAAAGAGGTAAAATGTGTCCCCCCCCCCGTAACTTCTAAAATAAGAGAACGATAAATCTAAAAAAAATTATGATGTATATTAACCATGTAAACTACCAGCGAAAATTGTTTTGAACGAGATCTAGTAAGTATTTTTTTTAGTACGTCATAAATCGTTAATCGCAACTTAATATAATACCTACCCTTTGTACGGAACCCTCGGTGCGCGAGTCCAACTCGCACATGGCCGGTTTTTTAAAGCATTAGGAAACCATGGAATATTTTCCTGTTATTGTTCTAACTTTGTTTGTATAAGTGATTAAAGTAATAAGTCAAAATTTTCGATTGCGACTAAGGCGCCATCTCTCCGTCAACTCGTTGCAGAACCAACGATTTGTCAATGATGATAATCACATCTATCAAGAGATGTCGCTGTCAGTCAAATATCTTCTATGATGCAACGTCACAATTTTGACACGATCACTTGGCATATTCGAACCGCACCAAATTTAGAACGGTCTAGACCTTTAAACTGGTGGTACAAGTATTTAAATCAAGGAATTAATAATCAACATCGATTATTTAATCATTTGCGATACTCACGACTAAATGTTCATAGTGAAGTCCTTCCGACTGCCAAACTGGTCCTTCCCAACTGTAGAGGGTCATTTATTTATTACGTAAGATGATTTGGGGGGAGGGTTGTCTTGCGTGATAGTTCTTAAGAGCGTGTATTCCGTCCACTAGCGCCGCCAATAGTTTTTTATAATTTGTGGTAAATTTAAGACACGTAGATAAAATGCTCTATAGTGCACTGAAGAAATGTATTTATTATGTTTTGAGAGTTATGTTTTGTACTTTAGAACATAAATAGTTGCCAAAGTCGATATTTTTGCTAAAAGTGGCCACTTTTAACAATAATTGCCGTTTTGGCTATTTAGCCATGAGTTATGTATTAAAAATAGCTGTCAAAAAATAATAGATACATTTCTTCAGTGCACTACAGAGCGGTTTTTTATCTACGTGTCTTAAATTTACCACAATTAATAAAAAACGATTGGCGGCGCTAGTGGACGGAATACACACTCTTAAGAGAGCTGACAAAAATGTTTTGTATGTAAAGATGAATGATTAAAACCAAAGTTTATTACTACAAAATATAAAATAGTACTAGAACCTTTGTAGTTATTGAAAGTTTGAAAAATAAAATTGTCAAACAAACCTAACGTGTATTACATTGTTCCTTTAGATATACGTAATAAACATTCAACAGGGGGAAGGGGGTCGGCCTGGACGGGGGTCAGAAACTAGCAAATAAAATAGTCTTACGTTATAAAATAATGGCGCCTAGGAGCTTTGTTATTTCTTGTGGGACAAAACTTTCAAGCTGTTGCCCATTTATTTTAGTCACGTAAACGTGTACGAGCTCGTGGTTAAATGATAACAGCCGCACAGGTCGATATTCAAGGTTCAGCCACGCTTGCCAAGGGTCAGTCTGTGGATGGGTGACCATGGTAACATATCGCGAGATTCCTCCGTGCCTCAGAAAACACGTTAAGCCATTTGTCTCAGCTCTCATTTGTAGGCCTTAAGCAGTCGTTACGGATTGGCAGAAGCCAGAAAATTTGACTCAAGTCTGGCGAAAAAGTAATGTGTTATCGAATTAATGGATGTTGGAGGTCTGGAAGGCAGCCGCTCTACGTTAAATACTGGTATTCAAATGTATCTGGTATTACTGGAATCTAACCCCAATGTACTTAGTTGGGAAAAGCAAGGCAGATAATGATATCAACACTTAATAAAAGGTAAAATTGTTCTGAGGAATTGAATGTCACCATGTCACTAAAGACATTCAAAAGGCGGTAGCGTGGCGAAAGCGACTAATAAAACGTCAAAAATTTATAGGTTTGACAAACGCGTCAAAATGTCACGTGGCAAATCCCTTACAATTTTGCATGTCGTCGATCACATTCGCTGATAGAATGGCACTTTGTCTACTGCCTCTGGTTGGCTTGTTTGTTTGTAGGAAGATACAAATCGATCAGAGGGCCAATTCAAGAAAACCAAATCTACATCTACCTACATCTACACTAATCTATATATATAAAAGAAAGTCGTGTTAGTTACACTATTTATAACTCAAGAACGGCTGAATCGAATTGGCTAAAAATTGGTGGGGAGGTAGCTTAGAACCAGGAGACGGACATAGGATAGTTTTTATCCCGGAAATCCCACGGGAACGGGAATTTCCCACGGGAACGGGAATATCCCACGGTAACGGGAATATCCCACGGTAACGGGAATTATGCGGGTTAAACGGGAGCGAAGCCGCGGGGGACAGCTAGTATTATTATAAAGAGGAAATATTTGTTTGTTTGTTTGAAATGAATAGGCTCCGAAACTACTGGACCAATTTGAAAATTCTTTCAGTGTTAGATAGCCCATTTGTCGAGGAAGGCTAGGATTATGCTATATCTATATATCATCACGCTACGACTAAAAGAAGCGGAGCATTAATGGATAATGTAGCGCAGACGAAATTGCGCGGGTCAGCTGTAGTAGCAGTACCTTATACATTTGTCAGATAGTGACTGAGATGCAAATTTTTTTTTTTTTTTTACTTGGTATGAGTTTGCTCTTGACTCTAGTCTTGGTCAGAGATGACAGAGACAAAGTCTACGATGGAGCGAGCTTACCCAGAAGTAGCCTGTTCACTCTAACTTTGAAAAGATTAGGGTTGTAAGCATTCGGAAACACAAACGCAGGCAAAGAGTTCCACTCCTTTGCTGTGCGCATTATGAAAGACGCTTGGAAGCGCTTATGCGAGTTGGTGGAATAGCAACAAGGTAGGGATGGCAAGTTGCAGTGCGTCTGGATGTCCGATGGTAGAAGGGGGCTGGTGGGATGAGGTCGTGGAGTTCCTGGGCACACTCTCCGAAGTACAATCTGTAGAAGACCGACAAACAGGCAACCTTGCGGCGATGAGCCAAGCTGTGTAGCTTGGTATCCACCAGTTTTACGTCACCAATGAGCCTCTTAGCTCTGCGTTCCACCGAGTCAAGCGCAGCAAGCTGATACTTAGCTGAGCCATCCCAAAGGTGGCTGCAATACTCCATGCAGGATCGGACTTGTGCTTTATAAAGAGTTAAAAGCTGCTCAGGCTTGAAGTATCGCTTCACCCTATTTAGGATGCCCAGCTTTTTGGCCGCAGTTTGGGCTTTGCACTCAATGGCGGCGCCGAAGTTGAGACTGGATGACAGATCCATGCCTAGGAGCTCGAGCCGATCAATCACTGGAATAGATGCACCCCGAAAATTAGGAGTTTGGTTGAAACATCTCCTTTTTGCGGTAAAGAGACACGCCTGTGTTTTGGTGGCGTTAAAAGAGACCAGATTGTCGTCACCCCACTGGGAGACAAGGCTTAAGGTCAAATTTGTCCGCTCTACCATGGCCTCTCTCAAGGAACGAACTTCATCTCCGCCGGTTGTGGCGCCGGACAAGTATCTCTCTGTAACCGTACTGTCATCTGCGTACCCAACAAGACCAGGCTGAAGTAGGTCATTGATGTGCAGCAGGAAAAGAGTTGCAGAGAGAACAGACCCCTGAGGAACACCGGCATCAATAGCCATGAGGTCAGAGGAGCAGCCGTCAACAACTACTCGGATCGACCGTTCTCTAAGGAAGTCCGATATCCAGCTGCAAAAACCAGCTGGGATGCCATATGCAGGAAGCTTGCTGAGCAGACTTGCGTGCCAGACCCTGTCAAAAGCCTTCGAGATATCGAGAGACACAGCAAGTGCTTCGCCGTGTCTCTCGATGGCTTCGCCCCAGTAGTGCGTGACATACACAAGAAGATCGCCAGTAGACCGTCCCCGGCGAAAGCCATATTGACGGTCACTGAGGAGATCATTGTCTTCAAGGTAAGTCAGCAACTTGCTGTTCAATACCCTTTCCATAACCTATGCCTTTGCATGCCTTTCCATATCCTATTCGCAAATGCGAACGTTGTGTGAAAATTTGTCAAATTACAAAAAATATTTCACGAATTAATTAGAAATAAACACTAGGTTTGGCTAACGGGCAAAAGCCTCTGCATTCCGGAAAATATACTGCACAAATTACTGCCGTCATTTCATAAGAAAAAAACCAGCTGTACCTTGAACCTGGATTTTTATTATTATTTTTTGTTATAGCGGCAATATTGAAATACACAATCTGTGAAATTTCATCTCTCTACCTATTACAGTTCTCGAGATACAGCCCGCTGACGGACAGATGGACAGCGGAGGCTCAGTAATTGGGTTCCGTTGGTTAGCCTTTGGATACGGAACCTTGAAAAGGGCGAATTCACACAAAACGAAGTAATCAATTTCCGATCTTTAGTTATTTTTTTAATGCCCTTTTTAGGGTTCCGTACCCAAAGGGTAAAAACGGGACCGTATTACTAAGACTTCGCTGTCTGTTTGTATCTCAAGAACCGCGATAGCTAGACAGCTGAAATTTTCACAGATGATGTATTTCTGTTGCCGCTATAACAACAAATACTAAAAAACAAAATAAAAAGATATTTAAGGGGGCTCCCATACAACAAACTTGATTTTTTTGCCGTTTTTATAGATAATGGTACGGAACCCTTCGTACGCGAGTCCGACTCGCACTTGGCCACTTTTTTCTTATGGCGGCAGAGTTCGCGGCAGCGAAGCTACGAGAAAAGCTCGCATTACAATTAGAAATAGGTGATTGATATCACATATATAATAATTTTCTTTGAAGACATCGTTTTCTTCAGGTGACGTATTTAAGGCACGTAAATTAAACGTTACTTTGACACAATAGGCTCATAATGAGAATATTGTTTCATCGATTGTTCATACCGTTTCGACTGATTAAAGTTTTGTCCTAATTCTTGAATGTTAGGGTTGTTGCTTTACGAGTCTCGGACTAACAAATTGTTTTCTATACTAATATTATAAAGAGGTAACATTAATTTTTTGTAAGTTTGTATGTAGGGGGTAATCTCAGGAACTACTGGTCCAATTTGAAAAATTCTTTCAGTATTAGATAGCCCGTGTATCGAGGAAGGATATAAGCTATCATCACGCTAAGACTAAAAGGAGCCGAGCATTAATGGAAAATGTGACGCAGACGAAGTTGCGTGGGTCAGCTAGTTAGTTATAAACAAGAACACAGAAAAAGTTATAAGTGTTTTAGTTTACCATCCACCATCATCATCATTCTATTCGTTTATTAACTTTATCCCAAGTAGAAAAAAACTCGTATGGTTTAGGAACAACCTGTCCCCAATACCAACATTATCGGAAAGTGTTAAGTACCTGATAAGGTCAGGGTAAAAAAGAACGCTTTTAGGCATCGTTCACACCAAACGTATTGTCCGCCGCTGAATGTGAGCACGCGTGACGCAGTTTTTCGCTTTTCAATATATATTTACAGTAGTACCCAACTGATATGGCTTACCGATGTACCTGCGCAGAAGATGAATTTTCAAAGCGCGGGAAATTCTATTGAACAATCGGCACGTTCCACGCACCGCGCTTCTTTTTCTTGAACCGCTATTGGTCGGCAGCCGCCGCCATCTTAAGCACCGTTTAAACGGCGCGCAAACACGCAAGCCGAGCCTGGCTCCGCTCGTGGTTCGCCGCGCCACGCGCTGTGTAAACAACTGCGCTCGGCGCGGCTCGGCAAAGTTCGCACGATCCATCACTTGTCGGTTTTTTCGACACAGATCAAAGGCGCGCGCGCCATCTGCGGCTCGGCTTGTGTTAATACGCACCGTCTCTAAACAGATAACACAGAGCGCGCGACGAAGGAAGACCTATTTTGTTTTTTCGGACGGCTCGGCTGGCGTAGGATCGTGCTACCCCGCGTCGTTTAAACGAGCAGGCTTGCGTCCGTATTTAGCCGAGCCGCATCTCCACGGACGGCTCGGCTCGCGTAGGATCGGGCTAGCCCGCGTCGTTTAATCGTAGCTTTAGCGATCGCCGCGTGGCATGTTAGTCAGCCGCCATACTTCTTACAATGGCTTGCGAGTGAGATGGAAATAACAGCTGCAGTGTATTATGAACCTTATACTAGTGACCTTAGGTTGATTGTAAGTTTTAAGCATTTTTTCGTTAATCTTCGGGACCATACTTTCTTTTCTGCGCGAGTGAAGATTCACGACGCGCCATATCAGTTGGGTAATACTGTAACTTCTTGTTCACACCGAAACGAACGTAGTGCCTTGTCGCTGATTACAGCACTGTGAGCATTTATGTACTCACAGTCAGCGGCAGATAATACGTTTGGTGTGAACGATGCCTTAGGGTTCTATACCCGGCCATGTCGACGCCGACCGCGACGGCGCGTTCGTGTTCCACGCGCGCCTCATAGAGATTCAGCACAAAGAGGGGCCCGAAAGGGCCTACGCCTGCGGAGTTGCGGGACTATTCGAAAGAGATACCGCGGCTCCGGAACACAAAGGGCAATTAATGGACATGGATGGGTTTTAATTAGTAAAAGTCTGACACTCCCTCCCGCTCCGCCTAAAGCGGGAGAAGTCATTTGATGATTTCCCATTCCTAAAAAAAAAGGGTTCTATACCCGTAGAATAACCAACGGAACCATTATACTAATCCTCTACTGTCCATGTGTATTAATTTCCTGCACCAAAGTCAATAAAAGAATGAATGAAGGACCATTACATCATGCAGCTGAGATGAGAAGAGAATGTATAATAGAGAGAACTAATTGCGCGGGTGAGCGCAACTTCGTCTTCGTCACATTTTTCATTAAGGCCGTACCCTGACCAAATAACCTTGAGCATTTTTTCCCTCAATAACAGCGCAAGAAATACAATAGCGAATACGCTCAGAATGTTGAATAAAATCAATATAAAATCAAATTTTGGTCGTTTGAAAAAAATACTTCTACCAAAATGTTCATAATTAAATTGCCTACCCATTAGTGTAAGTACAAAATCAAAATAATCGTTAGTTTTCGAGAAGATGCATGTTTTCAGTAATGTTTCCTCATTTCTGTGGTTTTGTTGTGAGGAGATTACTTAAACATTACACTTAGTAATTAAAAATAAAATCTACCATTTTAAAGCCAAGATTATGTAGAAATTTAATGTATTTTTTATTAGTTGATATTTCTTTTGGATAAAGAGTAGATAGCTCCAAAAAACTGCACAAAAAACGGCTAGCGCTGCGTTTTGCTCGGGGACGCGCCTTAAAATGCTTCGCTCCTATTGGTCGAAACGTGACGTCCTCAACTCTTCAGCTTTATAATAGTAATACCTACCTATAGATTATATTTTTTTTAAGAAAATAAGTTCTACTATCTACAAAACCAGCATGGTTTGGTTTCTGTCACAAAGCTTCTTAGCAGCCCTGCGCCACTCCGGCCTTTCTAACAAAGACCTCTTCTAATTAGTAATTTAATACAGCCTTGTCTGTTGAAATTCCTTTGGATCGCTCCACCGTAGCTAATGATAGCTCCTTTATTCGCGTTAACGTTTATTCTTCGTCTTTTGTCCATACAAATTAAATTGAGAAGGCAATTGCCTCGAAAAATTATTGTTTGTGTGAATAATGACGACTGGGTTGGGAGGTTTAGTGATTTAATTAAGGGGTTGAAAGTAATTGTTTTGATAAAGAAATTAAATACGCACAGAGGTATCCAAATAAAAAACCCTTAAAACTATTCTGTGAATCGATTAGATGGTCTCGAGAAATGATGTTTCAAGATAAGGGGCCTTCACGCTGCCAAGGCCCATAGGCTCGTTACTCGTTACATTCGAAATTTTAATGCATAGAAGTACATGGTGAGGATGCTGTTGCGCTCATAATTTATCGAGTGATTTATCGAGCAAGTTTTATTCAACATCATGTCATTTGATTTCAAGTAGGGAAACCAGAGCGAGCCCCGTTTGTCCTTACAGTCAGGCGCTCGGATTACAAGCCTATGCGACGTGAGATCCTATACATAATTTCAGTATCGCCTTTGATTCAAAGCTAAGAAACTAATAACTTGATCCTCTATACGAAATAGCTTTGTTGAGTTATATGCGTTTGAACATAATTTACTACTAGCCCAGTAATAAATCATTGGGCATCGAAAAATTCATCCACATTGCTGTCAATGAGAGTCTGGTTAGAAGTAGTAAGAACACTGGCAGCATTGCCGTGTACTTAATTAAAAAAACAATTATTATAATTATGACCTTCGTTTAGTTCATCACCTCTTTGAAATGTTTTTAGGGTTCCGTACCAAAATGATGAAAAGGAACCCTTATGGGCGTGATGTACTTATATAGTTTTTGTACAACAGCTACTGAAAGGGGTTCTTAAAAAATTTAAATGGGACTACTTGATCATGTGGGGTATCAAATGAAAGAACGCTCTGACAACATTCTAAAACAATTGTTCTTTTTTTAGGGTTCCGTACCTCGAAAGGAAAGAACGGAACCCTTATGGGATCAGTTTGCTGCCCGTCCGTCCGTCTGTCTGTATGTCAAGACCCTTTTTCTCAGGAATGCGTGGAGTTATCAAGCTGGAATTTATTTCAAATACTCAGGTCTTTTGTCCCTTGGAGCTGTGATAAAATTAAACTTCTAAGCCAACGCAATATGAAGAAACAGCAATTAGCCGCATATTTTCAAACTCGCGACTACTCGCAAGGGAATCAAAACCTAAAGGGTACTTCCAGTTGACCTAGAATCTTGAAATTTGGCATGAAGCAATGTTTTATAGCACATATAAAGGAAAAATTCCGAAAACCTTAAATTTTTAGTTACTCGATTGTCGTGATGGGTGAATTCTTACTTAAATACCTACAGGTTTGTAAGGAACCCTCGGTGCTCGAGTCCGACTCGCACTTGACCGGTTTTTTTTAAGGCTGCATGGTTTTCGTCTTTAGATGAAAAAAATACCATTTCCCCCCTTATTTCTGAAATTTGCATAGAATTTTTTTTTTAATGATTCTTTGTGATACAAGTTTATGTAAAGACTACAGTAAAAATAAAACGATGTCTCTAAACAGCACACTTTTTCAGTATTCATCAACAAAAAATACATTAGTTACACGAGCAGTCAGGAGATGGCGCTGATCTAAAACTGCAATTTACACCGTAGCAGTGTTAAAATTCTCTGATGATGGTATGGAACCCTCAATGTGCGAGTCCGACTCGCTCTTGACTAGTTTTTAGCTTTACTTACTGTGTGAAGTTTATTAAACAATGGAAACTCACATAGAGCCCCCATCCGCATTGAACAAAAGAGCACTTGTTGACTAGACTACATACAAGTTACAAAAAAGATAGATGAAGGAAATATTACAGGTAGCACAATGGGCGGCCTTATCGCCTAAAGCGATATACATATTAGAAAGTATCTAAGAACTTAGGTCTCAAATGAGCTGTGAAACGTCGATTAGGTACCGAATAACTGATCCTCAAGATGGATCATACAGTTACTATTGCAGTGGTCTTTAATCATTTGAAAACCATGATTAAATTACATAACTGCCTTGGTCACGCACTCAGTAATTAATGATATTATTCATTATTAAATGTTTATTTTCCGACGACCTTGACATCTGCTTAGTCTTTTCACAACTATGTTGGGGTCGGCTTCCAGTCAAACCGGATTCAGCTGAATACCAATATTTTACGTAGAGCGGCTGCCTACCAGACCTCCACAACCCATTAACTGGTTAACACGGTACTCCTTGGCAAGACTGGTGTCAGATTTTCTGGCTTCTGACTATCCGACTGACAAACGACAGCCGGGACCAACAGCTTAACGTGCTTTCCGAGGCACGGAGGAAACTCGGTATGTTAAGATGGTCACCCATCCACAGGCCAACCTCGGCAACCGTTGCTTAACCTTGAAGATCGATCTGTGCGGCTGTTATTATTTAGCCGCGAGCTCCTCTTATTTGAAAATCATGATTATCTATACTAATATAATATTATAAAGAGGTAACATTTGTTTGTAAGTTTGTAAGTTTGTATGTTTGTAAGTTTGTATGTAGGGGGTAATCTCAGGAACTACTGGTCCGATTTGAAAAATTCTTTCAGTGTTAGATAGCCAATTTATCGAGGAAGGTTATAGGCTATATATCATCACGCTAAGACAAACAGGAGCGGAGCATTAATGGAAAATGTGACGCAAACGAAGTTGCGCGGGTCAGCTAGTATAACATAACTGGCTTGGTCGCGCACTCAGCAATTAATGATATTATTCATTGTGAAATGTTAATTTTCCGACGACCTTATGACACAATAATACAATTATTTACAGTTAAGTATATAATTAATAAAAAAAAGAAGTAATTACTGTAACCGGCAAACCGCTTCTGTACCTCGACAGGAAAACGTGTTTAGCAAAGTTTTCTTCTGAAATTAAAACTTATAAACATTTGTCTGTCCGTCTGTCACAGCCAGTTTTCTCCGGATCTACTGAACAGATTCTGTTGAAAAGAAATGTTCCAAAATGTATGGAGCCTGGGCCAGGTCCTTGTACACTATACTAAAAAATAGGGAAATACATTTAAAACAGTTCTCAACTGTCCAATTTCTTTAAAATAGCGTTGTTTGCTGGTAAAGCACAAAAAATTACACTTGAAATTGCAACACACAGCAAAACCCTTAATGGCGGTAAGCTGTCATTTTGATTAATTAAAGACGTTTGACATTATTTCTGACATATTTATTTACTGACAACGAGACCAAAGTGTCTGAAGTGACATTGTTGTGACAGCTGACAGTTATCTTTATATGATCAATGGTTTAAATCGGTGCGACGCCATATTGAAAATCGATCAAAATAATTTATAAACATCAATTAACTACCACTACAGTAAACACTCAAATGAATTATCTGTATTTTTCCTGAATTCTACGGATTTTTCCCTTTTATTTAAGGTAGTGTACATAGACCTGGCCCATTTTGAAACATCTCCTTTAGTACACATATGGACTTTTGTGACCCAGACACGGATGCGTTACTTAAATAATACATTTTCACTTTTGGGTGTCACACCAAAAAATTTCCAAAACAGTTTATCAAACTGAATCGTGTGACATATCAAATGAAAGGGCTTACTGTAATGGTTTTAATTGTTTATTTTCATGATTGTAAAACAAGTACTTTTGGAGTTATTCAAGAAATTATAACAAAAATGACCACACTACTACAACTACTGAGCCTACAATCTTGAAAATTTGTAGATAATAGTTCATTACCTACAGAATACAGGAAAACTATAAGAATTCTACATTGTTAATACAACATGTACAAGAATAAAATTAGTTCGGAACCCTTTGCACGCGAATCCGACTCGCACTTTTCAATTTTTACAAGCGAAACTTTAAAAAAAACATGCAAATGCCTCAATTGTTCCCGAGACTGCTGAAAAAAGTTGAACAAAAAAGCACTATTTAATTGTTGACTAGAATAATGGTGTAGGTAGGTACATAATAAAGTGTATTCCATTCTATTTTATTATTTTAATGTTTTGTTTTTTTTTTCGTATAGATGTTTAATGTTCTGTAATCTTCCCTCAATTGTTCCCGAGACTGCTGAAAAAAGTTGAACAAAAAAGCACTATTTAATTGTTGACTAGAATAATGGTGTAGGTAGGTACATAATAAAGTGTATTGCATTAATATAGATATAGATGTTTAATGTTCTGTAATAAAGATTTTTATTATTCTGATTCTCTTCTTCTCCGCTACAGAAGGAAGGTAATTTGTTCATAATCTCGAGAAAATGATCGCTAATCAAATCTCATCAAAAACTTTTATTTTGCAATTACCTTCTGTAAACGTAAGAAAATATTTGATCAGAAAGTATCAAAAAGAAAGTGAAAGAATATTATTAAAGAAAGAAAATACCTTTATATCCTGTGGTGTCCTGAAATACAGGCCTAGAGCTTAGTTTAGGCACCAGTCTCCCACAATATTTAAGTTGTCTGACTCTGATACCCTGTCATAATATGATTTTCGGTTATTTGTTACTATACCTACCTATGTTTACTATTTTCAGGTCAAATAACAATAATATTATTATTTGGCCCATCGGTCTCTGATATCCCCGGGAAATAACAACACGTGCCCTAGGAGTAGGTACTACTTACTGGATTTTCTGATTCAGCTGCCCAATTATGCCATTGGCCGTCACGACTATACACGGCACAATGACTGCTGTGTTCACATCCCACATGTCGACAATTTCGCGAGCCATGTCAAAATACTTCATTTGTTTTTCTTTCTCAGTCTTCACGATGTTCTCGTCATGAGGGACTGTTATATCACCAATCATTGCGCGACGCTCTAGTCGGGCTATCACCACTATGTCAGACTTATTGGCAACAATAGTCCTGTCAGTGATGATAGACCGATCCCAATCCAATATGCAATATTGCCATTTTCGAGAACTGGGTCTGGCACATACCTAGAAGTACCTACGGTACTTCCGATTCCACAAGATTTTATTTCAAAGCAAGTTGCTGGTGGACAATCCTGGCTAGAAGGTTGTGCCTATGCAAATAGTCTCCGTTAGCCAGACTAGAACAACCGGAAATAATATGGCGGATGGATTCCCCGGGTCGGTGACACACGTCCTTCACAATTTACGAGTATTTAAGGTTGTTTTTTCGTCATCATAACTTCATAGTGGCGATAAGTCCCCTCTTTGAGGAGTGGCTAGAGAGGCGCCACGGCGTCGTCACCTTCCGCCCGACGCAGGTCCTCACCGGACATGGATGTTTCGGGAGGTTCCTGCACCGAATCGGGCGGGAGGAAACGCCCGGGTGTCACCACTGCGAGGATCGACCGGAGGACAAGGTGAAGCACACTGTGCAGGTGTGCCCCGCTTGGGCGGCGCACCGCCGTGTCCTCGAAACGGCGATCGGCGGCAACCTCTCGCGTCCGGCCCTGGTCCAAGCCATGGTCCGGAGCGAGACGGAATGGGACGCCGTTGCCTCCTTCTGCGAAGCAGTCATGCTAGCGAAGGAGGTAGCAGAGAGGGAGAGGAGACCCTCTCGTCCCGGCCGCCGTGGTAGACGCCGCGGGCGTCGGGGGCCACCACCTGGTGACCTCCAGCCACCGTAGGCGCGGGCCTGTGGACGGCGAGCTATGGGTGGCTCGCCGTCCGTCCGTCTAGTGACGACAGGCCGTGTCGACGGCGCGTTAGTGTTCCACGCGCGCCTCAAAGAGAGTCAGCACACAGAGGGGCCCGAAAGGGCCGACGCCTGCCGGAGTCGCGGGATTATTCGCAAGAGACACCGTGGCTCCGGAACACAAAGAGCAATGAAGGAACATGGATGGGTTTTAGTCAGTAGAAGTCTAACACTCCCTCCCTCAGTGGGAGGAGTCATTGGATGATTTCCCATCCCTAAAAAAAAAAAAAAGATTGGTTTCCCCTCGGCAGCCACAAAGTATGAGTGTATAGGTATATTAAGAAATAACCGAAAATTGTTTTTCTTTTAATTTTAATGTCATTGGCGGAACCAGTAGAGTCTAGAATCAGAATACTATGTTTACTTACATAAGACCTGCCTACTTACCTTATATAAGCATTTCAAGTCTGTACGTCCAAGGAACAATTATTTGCTTATAATTATGCTCATCTAGAATATACGGCCGGGTCTTACAGTTTACGAGCAGCATTCTATATAGGCCACACTAGCAGAATTATAAAACATAAAGTAGTGCTCGATTGTTAGGTGACAAGGACTTATACATATGTATTATTATACCTATTGATTTAATCCTTGAGATTTTCTTTCTACTTTGTTACTGGTGAGTACCTAGTAGTTTTATTGTATTTTTTTATTTTATTTTATGTATGCCACATGTCTTTAAATTGCACTTGCCCTGTCCTGTCCCTGCAGCGCCTTAGGGACTACTCACACGTATTCAGCTCCTTTCGCATTTCGCTGAACGATTTTAGTCACACTTAAACAGTTCTGCTTCTATCAGCCGCGTACAGCGTCGTAAGAATGAGAGAGCGTCAGAAGCAGAACAGTGCTGAACTGACTGTCTATAGCACTCGCATGATAATAACACAATGGTCCTCATTTAATACTTGTTTGCCACGAAAGCTGTATAGATGCGGAAAGCTGAACGGATGTGTACGCGTCTCCCTACAAAATCGTTGGTTTCTATGGGTATAAGCTGAATAGATCTCAATAAGTGTGAGTAGTCCCTTAGGCTGCAATTCCACCATAGATGTGCGAGGTTACGTAGCGAGAGATGTGTTTGTAATCAATAGCATCGCTTGCGCTGAGCAAGACTAGGTAAATGAAGCAATTTTATTGGTCTTACCATCGACTAGCAGAAAATTCCTAAGGCATTAAGATAGCCTTCGTACATTATATTTTACTTGCGCACAAAGTTATAAAAGCAAAATAATAGTTTTTTACTCGATCATGTTGTAAAATCCTTTTGTATATTACTCATAATAGACATGGACAGTCAGGGAAATGTATTGTTTAGCTCTTTAAGATTGAATGTCACAGGCAAGTGGCTCGTCATAAAACTATGTCTATTATTCTATGTGATAGTAGGTAGTTTCAAAACGCCAACAATTAATTTCCGTAACTTTTATTACATGCCCGAAAAACGATAAGACCACATTCACACGGGATCCTTCATTGACGATCCGTCAAAAAACACGATACGTCATGACGGATGGACGCTCACATTAGAATCGTGTTCTATCACGATTCGTCAAAATATCCGAATTGATGTACACATTCGTTTTGTGATTCAGAGTTCACTGTTGTCTCACGATTCAAGAACGTGATTTTTGAAAGACGATACGTGATTTAACTTGTTTGTCGTTTTTCACTATTCGTGATGCGTTTGAACACGGAAATTTTAAAAGCATTTCCGCCTTCATAAAAATACGAAGCAGTGGGGGAACATGAGATGCCAGTTTTTATTTTTATTTCAAGAATTTTATTAGCCACTGTTAGTGCTCAAAGACTTTAATAGCTTTAAATCATTCATACTTACTTCACGTATCCTATTAGCCAGATCGTGATAGTCTTATTGAACATAAAATATTTTTTTAAGGTTGAGGATAATGACTTTGTTTGTTTTCATTTTTATCTGGAGTGCAGTTATGGGTAGTTGGGCATGGATGACGGTGAATTACATATTGTCTCAGAGGTATCAGCGATGCCAAGCACTGAAAAACAGATTATGTTCGTTAAAGACGGGTGAAATCAATACTGAGTAAGTCCCTTTTTTTGTTTTTGGAAATACCTAGTACGTATGCGAAGAGCGTGCCTAGAAAAAAAAAATTTGGTACACAGGCAAAGATATTAATTTTTCAACTGCATTGCCAATATTTATTTCTAACCAGCAGTGTGCCAATTCTACTAATTTTCACATTCGCATGTCAATCGCAAACTGTTGAAAATCCTTAATTTTCATACATTATTGACAGTTTGCGATTGAGATGCGAATGTGAAAATTATATAATTAATGCGAAAGTTGTTTTAAAATTAGTGGAATTGGCTCTCTGTTCCCCGCAGCTTCGCTCCCCTCAACTACGACTTTCTTATTTTTTGCTTTCATAAACGTAGGCAGTTTTCCGGTGAGATGTGTAACAGGTAAAAAACGCAACAAAAACGCAAAACCAATAAGGAATCTTTGTACTTTCTCATCATTATAAATATTTTTACGATGAGACCTAAAAACACGAAAATTACAAAAAAAAAAATCGCTTTTCAGTACATTTTTTCAATAATAGAACAGTTAATAACGGGATTGCTACCATGTCCCTTTTTATTTGCGAGTTTCCGATATTTCGGCACTGTTGCAAGCGTCATGATCACGGAGTAACGCGAACCAGTAATATCTGGATACATGTATCCCGGCATCGTGAATCACAGTTGAGCCCCGCCGGGACACATGTGTCCCGGCACACCGCGACTGATTAAAACTTTTATTTCGTGAATAGGAAGCTTTAGATTCGTTTGTCTATGAATATTCTCTATGGTGTATAAAATTTGCCAACTCTAGAAAAAAAAACATACTAAAATTATGACACCTGACATTTCAAAACTCTTGTCAAAAGTTTCTATGTCACGGTGATTTCGCGCGCTCTTGGTGAAGTTATTTTAGTGAATTTTGTGTGTTTTTAGTGCAATATTCTAAGGTAAGTGGATAAATTATCATTTATCACTATTTCCTACAAGTATGTAGCTAGTTTTTTGCATGAAATAACATAACAAAACTTGTTTAGTTGAGCCAACAAAAGTTAGGTAGTTTCGAGTGTTCGCTAAGGTCAACATTGTTATTGGTTTGGTTTTTGTCAATTTTTACAAATAAAGTAAGCATATATTAACGATTTATGGTTAACAATGCGTTGATGAATATATAGGCAGTAATCTACAAGCTTTTCCAATTGGAATCTGTTTGATATAACTCTGATAATCGTCATCAAAATAGCGCATTGAATTACGCAATAAAAAACAACAAATGGCGCCGCGCTTTATGAAGTTTGAGCTTGAATATTGCTATAATCGGCTATAGAACTCATATAAAAGATCATTGTCATTAGATTACTTGTCTTTTCATAAGCTAGATCCCAAAAATTGGTGTAAATTGATGCAATAGTTTTGTCAGAAATAACATAAACAGCAACATAACTACATTCAGCAAGTTCTCTCATTTCAATAGGATATATTTATTTCTCGAGTACTAATAAGAGTTTTGTTTATACTTAATTTCATGACGACATAATTATGGAACCCGAAACCGTTTCGAGTGCTCGGATACAAGCTTTAGAAACGCCGCGATAACGTTTTAAGTGGCTCGGGTCAGATTACTGTTGAATGAGCGCCCGCCCGCCGAGCGTCAAGGACTTGTGACGTAAGAAACGTTCGGTACGTGAGAGGTGGGTAGTTGGGCATGGATGACGGTGAATTACATATTGTCTCAGAGGTATCAGCGATGCCAAGCACTGAAAAACAGATTATGTTCGTTAAAGACGGGTGAAATCAATACTGAGTAAGTCCCTTTTTTTGTTTTTGGAAATACCTAGTACGTATGCGAAGAGCGTGCCTAGAAAAAAAAAATTTGGTACACAGGCAAAGATATTAATTTTTCAACTGCATTGCCAATATTTATTTCTAACCAGCAGTGTGCCAATTCTACTAATTTTCACATTCGCATGTCAATCGCAAACTGTTGAAAATCCTTAATTTTCATACATTATTGACAGTTTGCGATTGAGATGCGAATGTGAAAATTATATAATTAATGCGAAAGTTGTTTTAAAATTAGTGGAATTGGCTCTCTGTTCCCCGCAGCTTCGCTCCCCTCAACTACGACTTTCTTATTTTTTGCTTTCATAAACGTAGGCAGTTTTCCGGTGAGATGTGTAACAGGTAAAAAACGCAACAAAAACGCAAAACCAATAAGGAATCTTTGTACTTTCTCATCATTATAAATATTTTTACGATGAGACCTAAAAACACGAAAATTACAAAAAAAAAAATCGCTTTTCAGTACATTTTTTCAATAATAGAACAGTTAATAACGGGATTGCTACCATGTCCCTTTTTATTTGCGAGTTTCCGATATTTCGGCACTGTTGCAAGCGTCATGATCACGGAGTAACGCGAACCAGTAATATCTGGGTTCTGAAGGTCAAATTGGCAGTCGCTCCACATAAATACTGGTAATAGCTACAGCTAGTTATTCTGGAAGCCATCCTCAACATAGTTTAGAAAAAGCTATGCAAAAGATGGGTTATTCGATTTTAATTGAATGAAAACTGTAGGGCAATTGAAAATCGACGATTTTACATCATGATAGGTATGTACCTATGTATTTTTTACAAAAACAATAATAACATTAAAATTGGTGTGTTGTGTGTTTAAGCACCTTTACCAAAAGATCCGAGTATGCAGAGCTTCCTCATATCAGTGTTTTTTTTTTATTATTATTTATTTATATATACTTTATTGTACACCAAATGAAAAATACATAAAAGAAACCTTAAACTAACAAAACATACAATTGGCGGCCTTATCGCATTTCGCGATCTCCTCCAGGCAACAGGCAGGCAGGTATTGATAAAATTACAAACAGCCAGATCCGGAACAACTATCTGTAGGCTATACAAATATTTCTTCTGTGCGGGAATCGAAACCACGTCACGCGGCGCAGCAGCCGATAGCTCAACCACTGTGCCAACCGTGCCGCCAATCCTCTTCACAAGCAGTGTTTGTCTTAATTAGTTATAAAACCGGGTAAACTAAAGACTGACTTGACTTACAAACTCTATTTTAGGGCTCTAACTCCAACTATTTGATAGATCCACTCAATTTTGGAAATAACGGTCTTGCTTGCTTGACAGGCAGATAGATGGACGGACGGACGAACATTAGGGTTCCTTGGCTTCCTTTTGTGGTATAAACTAGCCAGGTGCGAGTCAGATTCTCATAAGAAGGGTTCCGTGTCATAAACCGAAAAAAATACATATTTCTTGTATGTGAGCCCCATTAAATTTTTAAATTGAATTGTTTTGTTACAGCAGCAATAAAAGTACATAAATCAATCTAAATGTGTTATTATTATTAAGTAAAAGACACGTAATAATTACAATACAGTGGGTAATAATTACTGTTAATGACTTAATATTATTTACTTAACTACTAGCTCACGGACATGAGAAAATCTTTGTTTTATATATTTATAAAAAATGTGACGTCACTAAATGTAGTCTAATTTACATCATAATAGGTAACTAAATAAAATATCTTAATATTTAATGTTTAAGAAAATGTTTTTATCAAACCACAAAGAAACGAAGGTATTATCAAAGTCATGTACGGTCCAGGAACTGTGACGAGCCATACCTACTTCGTATAAAGCAATACCAAGTAGATATATCAAACTAGCTGACCCACGCAACTTCGTCTGCGTCACATTTTCCATTAATGCTCGGCTCCTTTTAGTCTTAGCGTGATCTTTCCTCGATAAATGGGCTATCTAATACTGAAAGATTTTTTCAAATCGGACCATTAGTTCCTGAGATTACCCCCTACATACAAACTTACAAACAAATGTTATCTCTTTATAATATTAGTATAGATTAATTGAAAGGCGATTCAGGTTTCTTAGAATTCGAAGTCTATTTATTCATTTTAAGTAAACGTTTTTTTTTCAAATATTTACAAAAAATTAAACCTAACCTTTTTTTTTATGCAAAACGGGGAAACTCTTGGCCCAAATCTCACCTGATGGAAAGTGAAGATTAGGCCGAAGATGGAAGCGAGTTTCACCCGGAATCCTCTTACAAAGAGGAACTGGCTATCATACCTCTACCTGCCGGAACACAACAATGCTGTTAACATTGATGTTTTGACGACAGACTTAGACATGATGGTGGTAGCTTGCCAGGCGGACTTAGAACAAGTCCTACCACCAACCAAACCGAGCAAAATATTTGCCCCCGCTGGGAATCAAACCCGGGATCTCTGGGTCTGAATTAGGTGGTTTAACCACTAGACCACGGAGGCGGTTAGTGTCACCTGTTTAGCACCACCCGGGGACCACGTGTAGGTATTCGCTGAAGGGTATTCTCCTACGGACGCGTGTTACTCGCCCTAAAAAAGACGGGGCTTTTTAGAGTTCCGTCCCCAAAGGGTAACCAACGGAAACCTATTACTAAGCCTCCGCTGTCCGTCCGTCTGTCTGCCACCGGGCAGAAACATGTTTTTTGGTTTATAACCCTTCCTGTGATGTTCTGACTGACGTACTTAGCCGGTTTTTTTTTTCGGTAAATTGAACTTTTGCTATTATTTCGAGGGAAACTTTATTTTTTTCAAAATGATCTGCAGGCAATTTCTAATTGTAAGACACCTCAATTATATTTTTACGAGAATACTGAAAAAAGTTGAACAAAAAAGCATTTGTTGACTAGATAGACTACATAAATCTGCTCTCAGATTGCTAAAATCCGCAGAATTTTCAGAGATTGGTTGAATATCTATAATCGATTGAATGACACCACCTTTTACATGACAATCCTTTTACATGCCAAACCCAAGATTGTAAGAACGTATAGCTGTCTGCTTTCCAATTCTGTGCTTACTATTAACACAACATTAAGTAATTTACAAATTTATACTATGTATGCTCAGCTCCTATTTGTCTTAGCGTTCCTCGTTAAATGGGCTATCTACCACTGAAAGGATGTTTCAATTCGGACCAGCAGTTCCTGAGATTAGCGCGTTCAAACAAACAAACTGTTCAGCTTTATAATATTACTAGCTGACCCGCGCAACTTCGACTGCGTCACATTTTCCGTTACTGCTCCGCTCCTATTTGTCTTAGCGTGATCATATATAGCCTATAACCTTCCTCAATAAATGGGCTATCATACACTGAACGAATTTTTCAAATCGGACCAGTAGTTCCTGAGATTAACGCGTTCAACCAAACAAACAAACAATCAAACAAACAAACTCTTCTGCTTTATAATATTATATGTATATATATATATGTATAGTATATAGTATAGATTATTAGTATAGATTTAAATATAAGCTTTTCCCGGTGGTCAGCTAAATATTAACATATACTATACAATACCCCATATCGTCATCTTCCTACCCTTATTCTATGTTACCTACGGACCAGTAGTTCCTGAAATTAGCGCATTCAACCAAACAAACAAACAAACTCTTCTGCTTTATAATATTAGTATAGATTTAATGAAGAGGTAAAGCTTGTGGGTTTGTGAAGTTGTAGTGGAGTAATCTCTTGATCCACTGAACTGATTTAGAAATTTTTTTTACCAATAGAAAGCTATGTTATTTGTGAGTGTCATAGGCTATATATTATTCACCTGAAACATACCGCCCAACGAAGTGAGCACGGGTCAGCTAGTTACATAGAATAAAAAGAAAGTAGTTTTTTTCTGTCTGTAAGTATGCTTATATCTCATCAATGGACAGAGTAACTCAAGAGAAAGGTTGATATGTATGTCCAACTCGTCTCAAAATTCCTACGGGAACAATAAATGCTAGTAAAAATATATATTGTAATCAGGTAGTAATAATTTAACTAGTTTGTCTTCATTTTTCATAATCCGGTGTACCTAAGTGAAATCGGTTACATACGATTTGTAAGAAATTGCTTTATCTCCGTCCCAGTCTTTGTCCCGTCAGGGACGAAAACCCGGATGTGTGTGGACGGCGCTTGCTTGTATAGCGCGAGGTTAATGCTGAGATATAAAACCTGTTGAACAGGTCCAGAGCCCCACCAAAATAGGTAATAATATTGTAGTTAGTTAAAAAACCGTGTGAATGTCAATGATAATGAGATACGTCGATATCTCATTATCATTGACATTCACATGGTTATTTATTACCAACAATGTAGTTCTCCACATTTGAATTAATTTATAATTCATAAATCAGACAAAAATATTATATAATTAGGTAATATTTATATTTTATTGTGCGGCGCACTTGTCTAAACAATTATTATTAGATTTTACCCGCGACTTCGTACGGGATATCTCATTTTACCCGCGACTTCGTACGGGTTATCTCATTTTACCCGCGACTTCGTACGGGATATCTCATTTTACCCGCGATTTCGTACGGAATATCTCATTTTACCCGCGACTTCGTACAGGATATCTCATTTTACCCGCGACTTCGTACGGGATATCTCATTTTACCCGCGACTTCGTACGGGATATCTCATTTTACCCGCGACTTCGTACGGGATATCTCATTTTCTCCCAATTCCGTAGGAATTTTGGAAAATCCTCTCTTAATGCTCCCCTACACTCCCCAAAGAAACTACATTTTAAAGGAGGATGGCGAGTTTGGACCCACTTTATTTATAAACTAGCTTCTGCCAGCGGCTTCGCCCGCGTGTTCCCTAGGGAACATGTTCCCGGGATTAAAAGTAGCTTATGTGCTATTTCAGACTATAATCTATCTTTGTTCTAAATTTCATTAAGATCCGTTAAGCCGTTCTGGCGTGATTGAGTAACAAACAACCAAACTTTCACATTTTCATTTTTTTTTTCATTTTTTCTATTGATTGTAGCGTGATGAAAAGTATACTATAACCAGCTCAGGAGTATGAAAAATAATTATACCAAGTTTCGTTAAAATCCGTCGAGCAGTTTTTGTTTCTATAACGGTTATACAGACAGACAGACAGACAAAAATTTTACTGATTGCATTTTTGGCATCAGTATCGATCCCTAATCACCCCCTGATAGTTATTTTGGAAATATATTTCATGTACAGAATTGACCTCTCTACAGATTTATTATAAGTATAGATATATATAGTAGATATAGATAGATAGATTAACTAAGAGTCATTCACTTGCAAGTTCATATTTACTATACCTAATTAAGAGTTTATTAGAGGATTATATAAAAACAGATTGAGTCACTGGGTGATGGAAATTAAAAGTTAGAAAAGATTTTTTTTACATAAAAATAAGTCATCGTGCAGTTACTAAACGCACCGTGTTTCATATAACATTCCAACCTACTCTTTTATTACCTACATGATTTACGTTCTTGCACTTGTTCATGATTGTCATTTTTTTTTTAAAACAAAACTTGTAAATGCATTTACATTTTTTAATACAAAAATCTACAATATTATAATTATTACGATTATTTATGATAACGTAGTAGAATGGAACGTTACGCTGTCAATTGGAGTTGGCTGTCAGTGTCAAAACAATTAGTGTTATTCCATTGTTTGTTTTCAGCGGCTTACGTGGGATATCTATTATTTTCTATGCGATTTTTTGATTCTTGACTTGGCTTTACCTTTGGATTGACTATTCTACATACCGACTAAGACAACAGCTTTTACCTTTGGATTGCGATTTGCAATTGGTTTGGACTTAGTTACCCGTTAAAATGCGTTGTGTGAATTGTCAATTGTGCATTGCCCGCTTACTAATTATTACATCTCCCAGCCTCTACGATTAATTACCATTTGCTTTTTTGCTAGTTTTATATAGTTCTACAACTAGTTATATGTTTCCATACTGTACGATACTCCTAACAGTGGGTCCCATTGTACATGCAACCTCGCCATCCTCCTTTCAGCTTCTTACAACCAGTAGTTTCGGCTGTGGGTTGTCTGTCATTCACTCAGTAACAGAAGAATTGAATAAGGATATATTGATTAAGGGTGTTCCAGCAATGCGTGGTCAAATTTAAGGCTTATAATTATTATGTATCTAATACACAGTATGGAGATAATTGCAAAACAAAACTATCTCATAACTGAGTGACTGACAGAAAACGCACACAAAACCATAGGTCGTCAAGCTGTAGATAGAGTATGGGAGCACATAGAGAGGATTTCCGAAAATCCTACGGGAACAAGACGTCGCGGGTAAAAGCTTATCTATACTTTATATATATACTAGCTGACCCGCGCAACTTCGTCTTCGTCACATTTTCCATTAATGCTCGGCTTCTATTTGTCTTAGCGCGATGATATATAGCCTATAGCCTTCCTCGATAAATGGGCTATCTAACACTGAAAGAATTTAGATAGCCCATTTATCGAGGAAGGTTTAGGCTATATATCATCACGCTGAGACAAATAGGAACGGAGCAGTAATGGAAAATGTTACTACTATAAAGGGCTTCACACACAGCAGCTATAATGTACATTACATCCCGGGATGTATAGCTTTAAATTTCTTAATGTATCACACACACAACAGGTAATGTAATGTGTCTTTCCCTAAATTTCATTGGCATACGTCCCGATTGACACACTCTCCAGCTGCTAAAGTGTTATAAAGGGTGTTCTTATTTTTAATGTTATAATACTATGGACCCGTCGAGTTACTTACTATTAGATCTACTAGATAGTTTATCAGAAGATGATTCGGATTGTGATTTTGACGCGCGTATTGCCACATGTGCCAAAAACAGAACGATGTGGATTGAAGATCACATAAGGTATAAGGAAATTTCCGGGGAGTTTAAAATATTTGATGAATTATCTGACGGAAAATTTTGTGATTATTTCCGGGAGTCAAGATCAACCTTTTCCGAACTTCATGATCTAATTAAAGAAGATATTAAGAAAAATAATACCCACATGCGAAAAAGTATATCTTCCGAAGAACGACTTGCTGTGTGCTTAAGGTAAGAAACAGACTGTACTGTGTGTGTCTCTGTCTATCACAGAAACTTTTCGAACATCCTTTTCGAAGAGAGATATAGGAAAATGTATTGAGATGTATTAAGATGTATCGAAATATAAATGTAGGTATATTTTCGTATCGCTCTGTATCTTAAGATTCGAAGATGTAAAAATATACATTATAGCTGTCGTGTGTGGTCTCCTGACGATTTCTATGGAAAGATGTAATGAGATGTATCGTGATATAATGTACATCTTTACATTATAGCTGCTGTGTGTGAAGCCCTTAAAACTTTTGTAAGTGCCTTTATTCGTCTGATGCCTTCATCACTTACAAACAAAATAGGATCCAAATGAAATGCTATAGTAATTTCGTTTTCAGTGATACACACTCAACTATAGGGCAATATTTTTCTCAGATTTTGTCTGATTTATGAATTAAAAATTCAGATGTGGAGAACTTCATTGTTGGTAACAAATAACCGTGTGAATGTCAATGATAATGAGGTATCAATGTCGTATTATAATAAATTAATTAACTTTTCTTTTTTTTCTTTATTATCAATTAAACAAAAGAGTACAGGATTATTCGTATTACATAGCAACCAAAAACCACTAAGGTTTAAACTTGTGCTATTATGAGTCTATCAATATGTATATATTTATTTAAACAAAAACGCTAAAAACAAAATGCATACTATCATTACAACATAAAACTACAATTATAAACGTTATTGTTGATAACAATTAATAACATCATTAACACACAATATTTAGGTCTTAAATGAGTTAACAAACTTCTATCAATTATCTAAATAATATTGTTTAAGCTTATATATAATATTGTTAATTGTTATACAATCAATTATTTCTGAGGGTAGATTGTTAATAAGTCTCGGTACAATATAACCAGTAGTTCGCTCGCCATACGTATTGTTGGCGCGCTGCAAAGACTACTATAGTATACTGGCTAGCGCGCTGTGTACAGGTGTTCGATTTATTTAAATATTGTTCTTTTAATAATAAAAAATAGGAAGATTTAATAAGCAAAAGTCTAGTTTTGCTTGCATTAAGCACTAGGCCAGCATCGTGACACACCTTGTTAGAGCATGCAGGTAAAGTTGTAACTACAATATTATTACCTATTTTGGTGGGGCTCTGGACCTGTTCAACAGGTTTTATATCTAGCATTAACCTCATCGCTATACAAACATTATGGGCCGTCCACACACATCCGGGTTCTCGTCCCTGACGGGACCAAGGACGGGACGGAGATAAAGCAATTTCTTACAAATCGTATGTAACCGATTTCTCTCAGTTACAGCGGATTATGTATTTCATGACATCATGTGCAGAAAAATGAAAACGAACTTGTTGAATTATTACTACCTGATTACAATATATATTTTAACTAGCTGTCCCGCGCAACTTCGTCCGCGTCACATTTTTTATGAATGCTCCGCTCCTATTGGTCGTAGCGTGATGTTATAAACTATCCTATCTCTCAAGTTGGATCGAACTGCACATAGTGTGCGAATTTTATTATAATCGGTTAAGTGGTTTAGGAGTCCATTGAGGACAAACATTGTGACACGAGATTTATATATATTAAGACTAGCATTTGTTGTTCCCGTAGGAATCTTGGGACGAGTTATGCAACTAGCTGACCCGTGCCCACGCTGACACGTGCGTCGTTGGGCGGTATTTTTGTGGTATTGCGGATATTCAGAGCTAATTCACGTAATTTTATGACGCGCTGATTAAGTTTTGGTGCAGTTGCAGTTAAGTTCAAGTTAGAGTGATAAACGGTATTCTTGTAATCTTTGAACTGCGCGTAAGCTGCGCGTGAACTGCACGTCCACTGCGCGACAGCTAAACTACCGAACTTACTAATGGTGGAGAGAAAAAATATTAATCGCTAAATAATCGAATAGAATCGATTACATTTCAATGAATATGACGTTATTATAATATTAAACCTTAAAATTAAACTTAAAAGTTGTCATTTTGAGACGTCAAAAAAATAGTAGTATACCGATCGTGTTGCGTTTCGAAGCACGCACCAAAGACGCGCAACAGTAGAATGCCGTTATTCCGCTCGCGTGACGCGAACTTGACGCGAGCGTGTCTGACAGCGGTAGAGAATACAAAAAAACGTTGTTTTGATCGAAACTTAACTTCAATTGCACTGCAACAGCACTTATTTAGTTACGTGAATTAGCCTACGGATTGCGTTTATCGACAGTAACTGTACCTACTATATAGGTAGTTTTTTAGAGTCGGTTATATGATAAGCATAACACACACTTTTTTTAGAACAGACTAGTTTTAATTTTTAAAAACACATTGTGTAAACCATTTTTCACCCAATAGGGATAATTCCTGAGTTATAAAATATGTGATTATTTTAGTAATTTTAGTTATATTATCGAAAAATATTTTATATGTGTTTTTATATCATATCAATAAAAAACTTTTTACAAAAAAGTTCAACCGACTCCCAAAAAAAAACACTACAAAGTAAAAAATAACTTTAATTTCGGAAGTCGGGTGTTTTTGTTAGTTTCTTCGTATTTTGACACCGACTTCCAAAATCAAAGGGGCTTTTGACGTCACTATTATGTAAAAAGTGTACTCGCATGTTGTAACGTCACACGAGTTTTCAACGAACAGTTTCGCGCTATTTTTTTTATTTACGTGATAAAAGAAAAAATACGTCCAAAATTTTTATGAAAAAATTATATCTGACGGACTTTTTTAATTTTTTTTTGTCACCTACCCTACAGTTTCACAACATAACATCATGAGGAGTTACGCAAGGTATACTTGTGGTAGGTACACACACATTTTGCCATCAACTGAACACTAGCTCAGACGCTACGCTGCTACGGAGAAATTCCAATTGAAAAAAAAATAATAATAATAATAATATGTATTTTATATTGATCGCCTGCCTATTAAATTTGACTTCCATAACTTCCATAACCCAGAAACTGGGTAGCACTTTGGCAAGACTGGTATCGTGTTTTCTGGCTTCTGTTAAAGATAATCAACTAAAAAAAAGCTGTTGCGCAGGTCGTGTTGGGTAACACGACCTGCGCAACAGTCTGTTAATTTTATTACCTAATTTTTTATTTGTTTATTATTGTTTTTCTTTACTTATTTTATTATTATTGTTATTTACTTTTTGTGCGAGACGTATTATATTTATTTCATTATTATTACTTTTCTATACTGCTCCGATCGACGTCAAACCATCAACGCCGGCTGTCACTGAAAACCAGCGCTGTGGCTCTGTCTCGCACACGAGTCCCAGCATGGGCCAGCATTATGCTGAGAGATGGCCGTTTTGCGCAAATTTGAAGCATATCTTCCCAATTTTTTATATTTATAATTGTAATTTTTGTGTATTTTTGGTATGTGTCATATTGACCGCAAATAAACTCTTTTTCTTTCTTTTCTTTCTAAAAGCAGTACTAAGGTCTTACCATGTTATCTGAGGTAGGGAGGGATCTTGGTGTGTTATGATATGAGCTAAAAAGGCCACATCAGGAAGATCATATTAGAATCGTTATATTAATCACACAATATGTAAAATTTTATTTTAATCTTTATTGCTAACGTGCTAGGTTCAAGGTTGATTGGGAAAATTTTGATAATGACGGCCGACGGGTAGCGTGATTTGCTTTCTGATTCTGCTAAAGTGGCATTTTAGCCGCCCAGGTCGGTCCGTGGCTACGTTGGCTGGCGTTCCTTAACACTGTTATTATTTAGCCCAGAGCTTCTCTTGTCAAGCTTTTTCATAGTAAGTTTATGGTCAGCTCAAAGGCAAAGAATCTTTGTGGCATAGCACCCGGCACACATTTTCTATCTATAATATGTATGTATTTACAAAAAGGAAATGTATATAAGTAGTTTATCAGCCATTTCGTTACCATAACACAAGCATTAGGTTGCTTAGCTTGGGACTATATGGCGTTGTGTGAAATATCCAAGGATATTATTATTTATTTTCTTTTTTTTTAATCGCAGTGCATGGTGCCTGTAATATATTATATGTCACCAGAAAATTACAGACTCCGTAAGATTGTAATAAATCTTGTTTACATTATAATTTCTCGATATATTAAGAAAAAATCGTTTTGTCGTTTTTGTTTTGTTTTGTCGTTATGTCTTATTTAGAAAAAATAGTTTACAAATTCACGCGATATTTTACAATCTTACCGTGTTTGCCATTTGTCGGTGACATATATATATAGAGGAAACTTCAACAACTTCTACTAACAAAAATATTAGCACCCTTGTACCCTAGATTGACACGTTGCCGGGATATTTAGAGGTAGTCTTCATGCTGTCGCAACAATGACTATCATTTAAAATGAATTAATAACATGCTTATATCAATTTTATTACATTAAATTCAAATAATAGTTTTCAGTTTTACGTACATTTATTGTAAATTTAAAACAAGAACACGAGAAAACGACTTTATTAAGAACTAGATGATTCCCGCGACTTCGCCCGCTTGAAAAATTATATACGTTAAAGCGACATCGAGAACGTAGTACGACATATGAATTTGATATTGTAGTAAAACCATTGGGGTACCATATTTGTTTGACATCAAGAACAAAGTTTTTTTTAAAGATTCATATTTGCACTATAAGTACCTACTATTAAAACATAAATTTTATATGTTTTTTTTTACATAGCTGTTGCCCGCGGCTTCGTCTGCCTTACAAATTATATACTAAAATCTTCCTCGAGAACCACTCTAACCATTGGTGAAAACAGTATGAAAATCCGTGCAGTAGTCTTTGATTTTATCACGAACAGACAGACAGACAGACTCGGCGGAGGAGTTTGTTTTATAATATGTAGTTATAGTAGTTCCGAGTCTGGGTGTTTTTCTATCTATAATATGTATGTATTTACAAAAAAAAAAAAAATGTATATAAGTAGTTAATAACAGCCATCTCGTTACCATAACACAAGCATTAGGTTGCTTAGCTTGGGACTAGATGGCGTTGTGTGAAATTTCCAAGGATATATTATATTATTAATATATATTTTTTTATATTATAGTAATGTATTGACTTTGTAAAATGATACTGTTTATAATAGTGTAGATTTTACTGATAGTCTACTGTATACAAGGTCATTCGTAAAACACCGACAAGCTGCGAAAACTGCGAATCAAAAGAAAGAACTTTCTTTTGCTTCGCATAGACTTCGTAACATTTAGAGCGTTCAATTTTTAAAAAAATATTTTTGTATGAAAACCTGATGAACTAAAATATGATGATTTTTAAAAGTCATACAACAAAAGTTGTTGATTATGATGTTAGTGACATAGTCCTGAGGTTGTCGGTGTTTTACAAATAACCCTGTTTAAGCGCGTGATTAGTTAATTTTTAATTATTTCTATTGTTTTCACATGGCCTGCTACTAGGATATCGGCAAAGTAACACTTGAGGGCACTATGTTGCAATTTTGTTTAAGTGCCCTCTATCCATATAGACATATATATATTTTTCATAGTGAGCTCTGCTTAAGGCGAGGTTGCAGTACTGTTTGTTTTGACGAACAACAGCGACTGTCCGGCGAGCGATATAATGCCTAAATTTTGATTGTTTTTTCTTCTTGGCGAAAACTGATAAAGAAATTATACAATATGGTTTCATCATTTACTTCAAAATAAAAAGCTCTATCTATTGATATAACTTTTATATATATTTGTGATGAAATCTCTTAGCAGTACACGTTTAAAATTGTAATTTAGTGTATGTTTGATTAAAAAATGTATCGAGCCAATCATTCTAAATCGCGTTTCTATCTTTACGGTTTACTTTAGGGTATGTTCAATTTTTATGTAATGATCTGATTATGAGATAAATCATAATTAATAAGATTTTCAGACGTTCAAAAATCTTAAAAAGTACTGCAACCCCGCCTTAAAAAACAAAACAAAATGACAGCTGGTTGCTATGCCAGCTCCCAAACAAAAATGTCCGAGCCCTTTTCTTTATCAAAACGATAACCACAAATGACTTCAATATTTCTCAAGTAATTATCTCTAATACACTGTTTTTTTCTGTTTTTCAGATTGAAATAACTTGCCACCGAAAGATCACCTATATTTAACGTAACAACTAAGATATAACCTATTTAAGCACAATCTCTGGTACCTAATAAACTTTATTTCACATTTAATGTTTTTTTTTTTTTTAAATAAGCCAGCCTCTTGAGCCTGGACTTTTCGAGCGTAGCGAGTCGAACTACGGCTCCGTTAAAATCGCTCGATAGCTGATTATTATCTTAAGGTGGAAGCTCCAGAAACCAGAACCTCCAGAACCGCGAATCGTATTTTGTTCAACATACAGCTTCACACTGACCGGACAATTGCAAAAAACATGAAAATATTTGAATTTCGCGGGCTACCCTGGCGCTTCCACCTTAAGTTCCTTAGCGTCACACTGACATCCACCCTCAATGTTCGTTCATCATCAGGCGTCCACTCCTGGACATAAGCCTCCCCTAAATGTCGCTATAAAAACCGCCCTGTGCGACTGGCATCCATCGGCTACCCACAACCCTCACCAGGTCATCGGTCCACCTTGCAGGAGGCCTTCCAACGTTGCGTCTTCCGGTGCGCGGTCGCCACTCCAGAACTTTTCGGCACATCGACCTGTTCGTCAATACATCGAAGCAAATGCTCAACTGGCAGCATTTTTTCTCAGTAGATAAGAGTGAGTAGGTTCCTTCTAGGCAAGCGTGCTCTGTATAGACATACCATCGCTTTCCCTGAAGTGAACCTGTGCCAAACGTTAGCATACTTCAATAATAAAAAAAAGTACTAGTCGGACTCGAGTTCAAATGATCACCTTGCGCGCATATAGCAGAGTGCAGCACAGAACATTTTTCACCGTCAAACTACTATCGACAATGTCCTCATTGAAATAATATCGACAATCAAACACAACAATAGGCTTGTGTCCTAAAAAATCAAATTAGTGCGTCAGTTAGATTATCAAAAAATATTTGACCCGTGTTTTTTCTTTTGTTACGGGAACCAAAATTGACGAAGTTACAACGCTTTTAAAATTCTCAATACGTCACGCCGTGGCATAAATTTTAGCGGGTTGTGACGTCACGAGCCCCCACTTCCGAGTTTTGATACCTACGTTTTATCTTTGTCAATATTCATTGATTTACAAAAACAAAAAATACGTGTCCATTATTTTTCAATACTCTAACTGACGGACTAAATAGTTTTGCAATTTGTGGATGATGGAAACTAGCCTAGTAACTACTCTGCAAGTTTTTGGACGAGCTCATTCATGGGTCACAGAAGTTCATTAAACTGGTATTTGGACCAGCGAAATCGTTCCAATAGAGTCGAAACAAATCGGCTGTGATAGAGGAAAATCAGGGTTCTTTATTGTGGTGGACACCCTACCCCATTGGTCTCACAATTTTACACATGTTGCCATCTATTGCCTAGCCAAAAAACTACCTCGTTTTCCGACACGACGTTCGTCGCATTCACAAATTATCAGGAGATAAGCATAGAGCGTCTTGAACTGAAGGCTTATCGTCAAAACATCTTACGCGGAAAGCGTTAGATGGCGCTAGGGGCAAGATTAACAAAAACAATAATAACTCATTATAGAAGAAACAAAGTGAAGATTTTTTTTTTCACCTCACCACCAAAAACATCTAATTGTGAGAAATCCACTCTGCTGTGGATAACAAACCTTAATACTTAATAACACATACTTAATGACTTCTAGAAATAAGGTAGGTATAATTATTTCAGAGTCAGGTCCATTTGTGGGATGACATCCATTTTCCGCCACGAGTTTAACCCATGCTATCTACGCCACTGTCACTAGTAAAGTGTTGGACACTAACACTAAAGAGTCACTTTCACTTGATTACTGCCATGTGCGAAGTTGCAATCCTGCTGGCAAACATATTACACCGCTAACGCTCGACGGGCCTTTTTATTAGGGTTCCGTAGCCAAATGGCAAAAACGGAACGCTTATAAATTCTCTGTCTGTCTGTCTGTCCGTCCGTATGTCACAGCCACGTTTCTCCGAAACTATAAGAACTATATATATGCCGTTGAAACTTGGTAAGTAGATGTAGGTATTCTGTGAACCACATTAAGATTTTCATACAAAAATAGAAAAAAAAACCAATAGATTTTGGGGTCCCCATACTCACAACTGAAACTCAAAAAAAAAAAAAACATCAAACCCAGACGTGTGGGGTATCTATGGATAGGTCTTCGAAATGATGTTGAAGTTTAATATAATAATAATATTATTTTTTTCTAAACTGTTTAGTTTACGAGAAAGACACTTCCAAAGTGGTAAAATGTGTCCCCCCACCTGTAACTTCTAAAATAAGAGAATGATAAAACTAAAAAAAAATATGTGATGTATACTATGTACCATGTAAACTACCAGCGAAAATTGGTTTGAACGAGATCTAGTAAGTAGTTTTTTTTTAATACGTCATAAATCGTAAATCGCAACTTTTGCTCAATTATGATACCTACAGGTTTGTACGGAACCCTCGGTGCGCGAGTCCGACTCGCACTTGGCCGGTTTCTTTTTTTATCTTTGAGGTCATTGAAAACCCAATGGCCCAGAAACTTGATATGAGTTACTCTATTTCAGGGGATACCAGCAAGAATGACTGTGGGGATAGTCAAGTAGGTAATGTTTGCTACGCGCCTTTAGTACTAAGCCCATATCTGAACCCATGGGCCTCCAGGGCTCTCACATCTCTGAACCAGCCAAATCAAAACTCCATTCGATGGACTTAGCAGTACCGTCAGCGACAATATTCGATGAACAAGTACAAAGGGGCTAAAGTCTTCAAAACCTAAAACTTCATCAGTCAAAAGCTTTTATAGCTGAGCCTTACTTTACCGTTCAATTTGTATAGCTACGAGCTAGATACGAGCCCAGAGGGCTAATTCACGTAATTTTATGACGCACCGATTAAGTTTAAGTGCAGTTGCAGTTAAGTTTAAGTTCGAGTGATAAACGGTATTCTTGGTAATCTTTAAACTGCGCATAAGTTGCGCGTGAACTGCACGTCAACTGCGCGACAGCTAAACTCGACCAAACTTACTTACGGTAGAGAGAAAAATTATTACTCACTAAATAATCGAATAGAATCGATTACATTTCAATGAATATGACTTTATTATAATATTAAAACTTAAACTTATAAGCTGTCATTTTGAAACGTCAAACAAATAGTAGAATACCGATCATGTTGCATTCCGAAGCACGCACCAAAGACGCGCAACAGTAGAATGCCGTTATTGCGCTCGCGTGACGCGAACTTGACGCGCGCGTGTCTGACAGCGGTAGAGAATACGAAAAGCGTTGTTTTGATCGAAACTTATCTTCAACTGCACTGCAACAGCACTTATTTAGTTACGTGAATTAGCCTACAAGTTAGGTTTGATGATGTAGATGTCTAAAAGCACAGTTTATTCGTGGCCTTGAAAGTCGTTAATTTTGGTTTAATTGGGCCCAAATACTCTGATCTGAGAAATGTTGGGGACAGACTCCGATTTGGTCCATTAAAAGGATGTGCATGGCGAATAAAATATATTCGAGGACGAAGACTAAAGATGCAAGAACGACTTTTGTTTGACTGTTTGCAAAAAGTCGCGTTGTTTTAGAAAAGTGCCCAAAACTGATCACAAGTTTATGACGCAATAACGACGTTGTTTTAGCGTTTGTTTTCTGTCTTTGCCTGTTTTTATTTTTACTGTTGATAGCCACGCGTTTGACCACTATCTCACCTGATGATAAACGGTATTAGACAATTGACGGGAACCCCTGTTTATTTCCCCCCTGATTTAACTCCTGAATATTTTTTTTTCCTCGTTGGATAGCTCATTAAATGAGGATGTTTTAAAATAAGTTGTTAACTCAGTAGTGACATGTTTTTTTTTTTTAATATCCCCCACTTTCTGTGGCGTTAATCTATCATGAAACACAACAAACAAGAATTGGTTTAGCTACAACATTTTACTAATAGGTTATTTTACTGGAAAATCTAATTAGTTCGCTAGATAGATTTTCAGAAATGATTGGACCCGTTTTTCATCTTCACATCAGGCTATTGCGTATAATTTATTTAATTCGCCCTGATCAAACTTTACAAAATTATCCAAATCGGAGTTTTAAAAGTCGTCCAATTTGACCGCCTTCATAGAGCTTATTATTTCTCGCCCCCATGGTTTTTTTTGTAAAGGGATCAATGAACTACCTATGAGATGGCAAAAGTGCATAGATAATAACGGTGCATACTTTGATTTATTACATAGATATATTTTACAAAAAAAAATGACTTTATATTCCTCCCGTACAAAACGCCAATTTCATTAATAAGGACCTAATATTACAGCATGAATGCCGCACGTTCGCGCCTGTGCTAACAGGAATCAAACTCGCTCGCTATTAAAGGGCGTCCTTCCGGACGCGCTACAATAGTGAGCAGCCGCATCAGCATACTGAAGATGTTGCACTAACAGCCGGGCGAGTAAAGTTTTCCTCCAAACGCTTTGCCAAGACCCACACACTATACAGAAATAGGTCAGTCTGCGAGTTCTTAGTCCAATCAACAAGTCCAGTTGAAATTTCGGCGGATAAGTTTGTCTAGTACTCTGTACATAATAATGCTATGTGCTAGACTTTCTCACTTAAGGAAGCACCCAGGTTCCGGCTGGTCCAAGCCATGGTCCGGAGCGAGATGGAATGGGACGCTGCCACCTCCTTCCGCGAAGCAGTCATGCTAGCGAAGGAGGTGGCGGAGTGGGAGAGGGAGAGATCCTTTCGCGCCGGCCGCCGTGGTAGACGCCGCGGGCGTCGGAGGCCACCTAGTGACCTCCGGCCACCGTAGGCGCGGGCCTGTGGACGGTGAGCTATGGGTGGCTCGCCGTCCGTCCGTGTCATGACGACAGGCCGTGTCGACGGCGCGTTAGTGTTCCACGCGCGCTTCAAAGAGAGTCAGCACACAGAGGGGCCCGAAAGGGCCGACGCCTGCCGGAGTCGCGGGACTATTCGAAAGAGAGCTCCGGAACACAAAGGAACATGGATGGGTTTTAGTCAGTAGAAAACTGACACTCAGAGCAGGGAAGTCATTGGATGATTTCCAATCTCTAAAAAAAAAAAAAAAATAGGAAGCACCCAGTTAAATGTAGTTGGCATTTGTTTGATCTTTATTCCTTAAACTTTAATTTACGCGCTCTTGCAATATGCTTGCAGCCATTTATATATTTTGCAATTCATTGTGTTCACGTAGAACGATAACATAGTTATGAAATTAGGCAATTCTTGTAGGCCTCGTTAACAAAAACGTTATATTTGGCCTTAAAACGTGCCCGATTGTATTAACCAGTAAACCGGTGGCCGATCAAGAGCTAAGCTAAGCAGATGCTAAACTTTGCTAGCTACAAGTTTATAGTGAGCATAAAAATAAATGTAAGGGCCTGTATCACCAAATATGATTAAGTTCCAGTTAACTTGCTTGGCAACAAATTTCATAGAAATCTGTTCCTTTTTTAATTTATTCCAGTATAGAAGTATACGGTACAGTAGTAAAGTTCCGCAAACCGCCATTGAAAAGGGAAGATCCTCCGCCCAGGCGGTTCTTGTGCCTGAGGGGCTACTGCCCGATGGTAAAAATTCGGGCGATGTATATGTTCAAATCACATAGTAAACTCTGCTTGCACGATTTAGAATTTTAGTTCGCCGTCAGTTGGATAGATGGCGTCGCGGTTCTTTTTGTTACAATGTAGATTTGTTTCGTTGGTTTTCCTTGTGGCGGCATTGATGCCACTACACAGCTATCGTTAAATATCTACCCTTTAAAATCGCGTTAACCTGCGTTTCCACCAGAGCCTACATTTTCCAAGGTAAATGAAGTGATTCTGTTGGTTCTTAACAAACAAATCCCACGCTACGCATTCTCGCACATCTCTTGTTGAAACGTAGCCTTATTCCGCCAGACGTGACGCTCTGGCAGCTTCGCTTAGCTCGAGCTCGTGTAGCTCACATAGAAAATTAAATAAATAAATAATATCCTTGGACATTTCACACAACGCCATATTATAGTCCCAAGCGAAGCAACCTAATGCTTGTGTTATGGTAACGAGATGGTTGATAAACTACTTATATACATTTTTTTTTTTGTAAATACATACATATTATAGATAGAAAAACGCCCAGACTCGGAACAAATACTTGTAGGTCGTACAAATATTTGTTCCGTGCGGGAATCGAACCCGCGACATGCTCCGCAGCAGTCAATCGCTTAACCACTGCGCCAACCGTGTCGTCGAAATTACACAATGTAGCTTCACATCCTCATGGCTTGACTAGGTAATGATGTATAGTATTATAATAATCACAGAGCTGCCAGCCCTTTGTTGTTTTCTCACTAACATAATGTGTGGGATAGAGTAGTGTTAATTATTTGTACTTTTAATGTACGCTAGCTAGCTATCTTTACCTGGTAGCTTGGGCCGACGCGACGGCCGATTTCCAGCTATCCACAAGTCATTATCTGCCTAGCCTTTTCCCAACTATATTGGGGTCGGCTTCCAGTCAAACCGGGTTCAGCCGAATACCAGTATTTTACGTGGAGCGGCTGCCTACCAGACCTCCACAACCCATTAACTGGGTATTACTGTACTCCTTGGCAAAAATGGTGTCAGATTTTCTGGCTTCTGACAATCCGTAACGACTGCCAAAGATATCCGAATAACAGCCGGGCCCAACGGAACGGGAGCTTAACGTGCTTTCCGAGGTACGGAGGAAACTCGGCATGTTAAGATGGTCACCCATCCACAGACCAACCTCGGCAAGCGTTGCTTAACCTCGAAGATCGACCTTTGCGGCTGTTATTATTTAGCCACGAGCTCCTCAAGTACAACAAGTAGTAACAAAAATATATATTTATATTTCTTGTCTAGCAACCGGCTTTAGGCTGCGTTTCCACCAGTGATGTGCGATGGAAATGTGTCGTGCGAGGATGTCTAGCTGTGCTGTGAAAATGTGTGGGTGTTTCCACCAAAGCCGTGCGATGAAAATGTGCCTACGAGGATGTGCGCATTAATGTGTGGTGCGAGGATGCGTTACGAAGCTGTGAAATGTGTCGACGGGGGTGTAGTGTAGTGGAAGCGGAGTAACGCGAACACCTGCCTGCCGCTCATGTCTCACTTTGCTGTCGTTAGCGCTTGTAGTCGCACGCATGTCGTACGGCTGCGTGGCATAATGGAAGAAAAATTAACTGGCTGGTACAGTATGCGCAAACTTCGCAATACATCCTTCTCAACACACATTCCTCGCAACACATCTCTCGCAACACATCCCTTTGCACACATCCCTCGTACACATCCCTCGCACACATCGCTCGTTGTTTTATATGCGCAAAAATCTAGCTCCGCTGAGCCGTTTCCACCAGAGCTGTGCTGGCCGAGGCGAGGTAAATGAAGCGATTCTATTGGTTGTTTACAAACACATTCCTCGGTACACATCCTCGCACATCTCTGGTGGAAACGCAGCCTAACGCTTTTATTTACCTGTAGAGTCACCGTTTAAATCATTAGATTTTTTTTAGAATGACTGTTGCTGACACTTCGTTAAATAATTTTGTTATAAACAGGTTTTTTAAAAACAGGTTGACGCTGTAAATATTATGCTCTTTTAAAATGTCGGAGTTATGAGGTACAAACATAAAAATAAAACAAAAAAATACAGGCGAATTAAGAACCAGTTTTTTTACAGTTAAGAGTCCTATTACGAATCGTAAATGCTCGTTTGCAATAGACGAAGTTACGTTGGTCTGCGTTGGGAGTACATATACAGTCCGCGAAACAATTTTGATACTTACTAGTCTGAAAAGGATTATAGTTAATTTGGGCGCTCGCGCGAGACTGAGGAGCGCGCGCGCTGAATTGACGCAGAATATATAGTACTTTAATTTTATTTATTGTAATTTTGTTTTATTATAATGACAAACGAAAACTAATGAAACGTATTCATTGTAGATTGAAATTTTATATCATATTAATTTATTTGATAAAATTGTTTTTATTTGTAATATAATGGACGCTGAATCAAGACATTTCTGGCTTAAATTAGGCTTTCTTTACGTTTTTTTACGTGAAAACAGAAGGAATTTAAAGAAATTCTAGAACTCCAATAAACAAGTAAAACATTCAACTTACCTTTTAGTAATTTTAGCTTTTAAAAGAATTGATTGTAACAATGTGAATTAGACCGTCAAAGTTCCATCGCCGACATTTTTTCTTGCAAACTGAGTTCGTAAAATATTTATAGTAAATTACACAAAAAGAAAAATGAAAATGTGTAACTCTAACTTACAAGAAAGAGACTGGCACTATCGTTATTCATGATCAAATAATTAAAATATCTTACTGCTGCTGATAATTACAGCGTCAAAAATCATGAATTTCCGTAAAAAATGTAATAGGACTCTTAAGAAAAAATAACTCAACTGCTCTTCTGAGTGATTTATTTGTCAGATGAGTTAGAATTAATAAAAAAATTAATGGGGTTTTATCAAACTCGGCTCGGAATTGCAGATAGTTTTTATTTATTTGCTTACCGAGTATAATAACCATTAGTAAGTCTGTCTTTCCAAGTATCACTCGAGATGTGCTAAGCTGTGTAGCGATGGATGGAAGTTATGTCAGCCAGTTCTTTTTTTCTTAGCTTATTTGGCTTAGCACTTACGCAGAGGTCCAACAAAGCGAAGTTGTTAACATTCCTGCTTAACGCAACTACACAGCACGTCTTACCCGCTCCGCTAGATCAGCGGCTTATTTGTCAAAATATAATAAAAATATATAAAAGGGGTTCCAGGGTTGTGCTATTTCTGCCAGGGTTGCGGAATCCACACGGCGCAGCACACACTGGAGGTGTGCCCAGCTTGGTCCGAGCCGCGTCGCAGTCTCACTGCGGAGATCGGACAGGTCCTCTCCCTTCCCAGCGTGGTCAGATGCATGCTGGGGAGTGAGGAGTCCTGGGCCGCGGTCGCCTCCTTTTGCGAGGATGTCATCTCGCAGAAGGAGGCGGCGGAGCGCGCGCGGGAGGACGATCCTCTCGCTGCGCCGCTCCGCAGACGAAGGCGAGGTCGGAGAAGACGCCCTCTTCTCCCTCCTCGCGGCGGTGATGGGCGGGCGACAGGCGCGGGGGCGCCTCCGCCCGCATTGCACGCATCACCACCATCATCGTCGGAGGTTCCCGGCCTTCCCCTAACGGGGGGGGCGTGAAGGGCCCGCTAAGGCGGGCGGTCGTCGGAGGTGGACTGGACGTAAAGGCTACGCCGATCTCCCAGTCCACCCCCACTATGACGTTGCGGGAATTTCGTTGCTGGGTTGTTTTAGTGGGTATACCGGGCTTGCCCGGGGAGTCCCACATACCCCTCCCACTCCCCCGAGTGAGAGGGTATGCGTAACGCATTTTTTCCCAGCCGAAACAAAAAAAAAAAAAAAAAAAAAAAAAAAAAAAAGGGTTGCGGAATTTGTCCGAATGAGCGGATGGAGTCAGTTTCTAAACCGCCTCATCCTGCCTTCCGAAGCACAGAATCACCTTTTTATCAGACAGTCAGGTGATTCAACCCTGCAATGTCGTTGCCAAACTGGAAACAACTTTACAAAGTATGCTTCCTGTGGGAATCGAACCCACGACCACCGAGTCACAAGGCACACGCCTAAACCACTCGACCTCGGAGGCAGTTTAATTACTTTGAAATATTCATTCCTGTTCGCGCCCGCCGCAAATAGCCGTAGTTTTGAACTGTTTCAACCGTTAATACCCTATGGTACACCCACTAAAACAGAATTAAAAATATTATACCAACATTACAAAGAATAAAAAATCACAACAAAAAAGTTTCTACGTAACGGTGACGTCGCTTAGGGTGTTAACGGATGAAACAGTTCAATGGCACGCGGGCGTGCCATCGGGTGCTGAGCCTCTCGATAAAAGCTTAGTAAAGTAGCTTTTCGTTGGCGCTTACGGAGAAATTACATCGAAAAAAATAGTAAGTACCTAATCTAAATGATGTGATACGTAAGTAGCTATAATTTTATGATCTGTATTACATAATAAAAACTGGCCAAGTGCGAGTCGGACTCGCGCACCGAGGGTTCCGTACAAACCTGTAGGTATATATTATAAGCAAAAGTTGCGGTTTACGATTTATGACATATTAAAAAACTACTTAGGTACTAGATCTCTTTCAAACCAATTTTCGGTGGAAGTTTACATGGTAATGTACGTCATATATTTTTTTAACCGACTTCCCAAAAAGGAGGAGGTTCTCAATTCGGTTGTATGTTTTTTTTATGTTTGTTACCTCATAACTCCGACAATTATGAACCGATTTGAAAAATTCTTGTTTTATCTGAAAGGATATACTTGCAGATTGGTCCCATTTAAATTTGATGAAAATCGGTTACGAACTTTGGATTTTAAATCGAAATTGCTGGAAATCGTCTACTTGGATGATATTTTTATGTCATCCAAGTAATCGAAATTGCGTATTTTGCTTTTCTGCGATTTTGCAGTGGTGTTGTTAGGTGTGGGGTACCACTAAAAAGTGAAAAGTAAAAAACTTTTTACAAAAATTACAACCGACTTCCAAAAAAAAAAACACTACAAAGTAAAAAATAACTTTAATTTCGGAAGTCGTTGTCAAAATACGATGAACACAACAAAAACACCGACTTCCGAAATTAAAGCTATTTTTTACTTTGTAGTGTTTATTTTTTTTTTGGAAGTCGGTTGTATTTTTTATACAAAGTTTTTTTAGTTTTATTATTCTCTAATTTTAGAAGTTACAGGGGGGGGACATTTTACCACTTTGGAAATGTCTCTCGCGCAAACTATTCAGTTTAGAAAAAAATGTATTAGAAACCTCAATAACATTTTTGAAGACCTATGGATACTTACCCCACAGTCTAAGTATGGGCACCCCCAAAATTTCAAATTCAAATCGTTGAGATGAAACCATTTCATTCCGCAATATTTAAGAGTTTAAAAAAATATCTACAGCTTTGCAATACAAACGAAAATGATTTGGCATTTGGATGACTTTAAAAAAATATAAATAGCACCACTCTGGTACACAAACCGGTTCAAAATGTTATATTTTGCATGGGTCATTCGTTGTACAAAACTGAATAGTGATACTCGTCTAACAGTTTCTTTTTTTTTTTTGTAACACGGTCTTAGATGCATTTATAAAAATACGCCCGTAGCAGTAATTTTGAAATCCGGTTTTGAATGAAATGAAATAGGTAAAACAATAACAATTAGATACAATTTATTTCTTGGAACAATGTTGGCGTTAATTCTTTGTGCTGTTTTGAGCTTTCTCTTTGCCTGGTGGCAATGGGAGACGAACTATCATCGCCTAAAGACATATAAGCTACCTCCTATGTACCCTGATCTTTTGCCAATCATCGGCCACGCACATTTACTTATTGGGAACACTACAAGTAAGTGACCTTTAAATCTTATCATCTTCACAATAATACAAACCACATTAGAAAAAAAACTAACCTAACCTAATATTGGAGTTGCCAACCTATTATTTTTGCTATCCATTTTAATTATTTTTAAAACTCTAAATCAGATAAGTTTGTCGCCGTGTTAAATACATGCCGTAGGTTTTTAGGGATCCATACCCAAAAGTTAACCAGCGGAACTCTAGTCTGCTGTCAATCCGTCCATATTTCAAGAACAAGAGTTAAAGGTAAACAGTTGACACACACACTCAATAAATCGTTGCTTACAGCAGCCTACCTATTCATTTTATAAACTATTGTTTTTTTAATGATTTATTCTTTGATGGAAATAGTCGACATAGTTGTAAAAATATAACGCTTAGCCGAATCACTGCCTCCTAAAATACGGGTTACCCTAGTTTAGGAGGCAGGGTTTCCCCATTTATTGTATACAGATTTCTTCAACAATCTAAGTATATTTTGCAAATGTTCAATACCAACTCAATTTATGTATCAAAATTATAATAGTTTACCATAATCTGTGAGTTTGCTGAAATAAACTGTTTATTATTTATTTAATTTCACAGATTGTGTATTTTTATAATAACAAAAATACAAATTGAGGTTTATGGTACGGAACCCTTCGTGTGCGAGTCAAACTATGCTATGCTATATACGCTACAAACTATGCTATATGCTATACTATACTAACGAAAATGGAGCTGAAGACATGAAGCTATTTGCACGCTCCACAGCGTAGATCTCTATGTAGAAGAACGTAATATTCCATGGACAATCATTTTACAATGCATACCACGGGCAGGCTAGCAAATAAAAGCTATAGGATCTAAACTTATCGACATTTATTGCTATCCGTACCTCTCCCTGCAGCTAATTGCCCATACCACTGGGCGGCTTTTGTACGTCCAACGTTAAACGGTAACCAATGACCGGTTTCCGTAGTTTTGGGACTTAACCGGAGGGTGGGCTGGGTGGGTACCTATTCATTAGACCGTATAGATAAAAGTATATAATTATATGAAAACAAAAATATTTTCATTTTCTAATTTTTACGTTAGATATTTTTTGTCAGTACTACTGTTGGCTAATCGTTTTGCCGCGAAAAAGCAACCATTAAAATTTCACGGTGTACAATATTATAAAAACCGAGCAAAAAATTTTGTTTGAAATTGTTTTTCACAGAACTATGGACAACTGTGCAGAAACTAGCGAAGGAAGCTTTAGCACAGGGTGGCGTCATCACAGGGTTTATAGGAAAGGATCTTTATTACAGTAAGTTTTGGTTTATTTAATACAACTAGCTTGTTATTGCAGCTTTACTCTTCCCCCGAGACCTATCCCATACGAGCTGTGCTTGTTTCCCTATAGCTATAGATTTCTATCACTAATAATACCTACTTACATAAAAATCGGATCAGTACATACTGATATAATAAATCTTCACCACGTACCTTTTTATTTGCGAGTTTCGGATATGTTAGTGACCATGAAAGTTTAAAACGAGATATATATTTTAATAGTACATTAATGCAGCGGCCAGCAAAAGAGGTATTGGTGGACGAACGTGAACATGTGGGCTGAGGCTATGCCGAGGTACACATACGAAAGTCCATTAATGCCTAGTTGTGGCCAGATCTTGTATAGTACTTTTCTCAAATAATGCGTGGAAATTAAGACTAATAAAATCAGTTTTCAAAATCAATGTTTTTCAAAGCAAAAAAAAAATTTCAAACAATAATAAATTTGTCCGCGTTAAAGTATTCATTTGCTTTTTTTTTTTCTATAAACAGTTTTCTATTTGCAAACCAGTTCGTAATTAAAATTAAACCTTTGATAAGTTATCTCCTTGGTTGCCATGTTTTGGAGTACAAAATCGTGCCATTTTTAAATTACACGACAGATAATTATGACTTTAGTATTTAATTTATTTGGCCGCTAAGCCACGACACGATATGGATTTTCATACGACTTTTGCCGGCCGCTGCTCGTATGTACTTGACCAGTACAGCAATTTCGATTTATCTCGAAAAAACGTTGTCAACAAAATGCTCAAATTTTCATGCATGTTTGAGAAAAAATATAAAAACCAGCAACTTTAAACTAAGGCTATGCTATTGGATATGCTATTTTACCTACTATTTTTTTTTTACAATAATTGTACAATACAAATTAAAATCAATCCCGAAAGTTATGTCTCTCCGGAAAATAGCATAAGCACACCATAAGATTTTAAATATCGCATGAAATTATTCACTATTTTTTCTCAATAGGGTACGTATACATCGGAAACTATTGGATTTGGATGGAATTTATTGTATCAATTTATTGAGAAAACATAATCTAAAAAACATTTATTACTATCTTACGAAGTTTGCAATTATCCGGTGGCTCAGCTTCACAGCCTAGCTCATCGGCGTAGTGTTGCCTACCTATAGGTCTTCTACAGATTGTACTTTGGTGCGTGTGCGCAGGAACTCCACGTCCTGATCCCACCATCGCCCTTTAACTACCTGAATACCAGACGTTCTGCAGGGTACCATCCGTACTTAGCCAATATCACGGAATTATTCGGAGGTTATTTCTATTTTGGCTGAGAAGTCATTAAGTTAGTCGCGAGAATAGACTTGACGTAGCCATTATTGACTGCCCGCGATCTATAAACCGTGACTATTGTTTTTTTGATTAGGCCAAAGATGGAAGCGAGTTTCACCCGGAATCCTCTTACACAGAGGGACTGACTATCATACCTCTAACTGCCGGAACACAACAATGCTGTTAACATTGTTGTTATGGCGACAGACTTAGACATGATGGTGGTAGCTTGCCAGGCGGACTTAGAACATGTAAAAATAGTAGAAATTCAGTGTATCACCAGAGATAAACTGTGAGAAAGGTAGACGGAAGAGTAAATACAGGTTCAGCACTACCATCTCAAAACCTCTCTTTGCGAGTTCATCTGTGGCGTCATTGCCTAGGGATCTACTGTTCCTCTTGATCACTGGAGAGTGAAACCCGCAATGGATAATTTCTGGCTCTGAGCTGGTTATGACGTTTCATAGGCTCACTGAGAATTGAACAGTTTTGAAACATAACGGAAAACAGTTTGTAGAATATGTGTCTGTCAGCCGAGTGCTTTTGCAACTTCTAATAGAAATTAAAAATCTGAATAAAAATACTTATAAAACTTAATTAGATGATGTGTACCACTTTCTTCATTGGCCGTTTTTATGGAAATTATTCCTTTGGGGATAAATATAATGACCACCATAAAATGCTTTGATACCCTTAGTTTTGTAACCAAAAATATCTACTTAACACCAGAAAAATAGTCACGACTCCACTTTAAATTGTATTCGACCACCAAATTTAGTAAATGATCACCAAATCTTAGCGAGCAAATTAATATTCAGTTAGTATAATATTCAAATTCTATAGTAACGTGTCTGCGTCAGATCCCCTCTATGGCTGGTGAAACATGTGGGTTAGGTTAGGTTAGAACCATGACCATTAGCGCGCGAAGGAGAGCGAGCGAAGCGAGCGCGCCGAGCGCCAGATTGGTTTAATTTTGGTGATCATTTACTATTTTTGGGTTACTCATGATTTACTTGGAGTCATTCTACTTAAATAGGATAGCAAAGTGTTAAAACTTTGGTTATAATTTTACATTAAAATGCGAGTTTCATTTTGGTGATCATTTACTACTTTTGTCTGCTATTTGTTACTATATCTGGTGGTAAGTTAAACATAAGCCTATTCCTTTTTCCCCCAGATACATTTTCAATATAATGCGTATTAATGGTTAATGCTTGGTGGATTCACCGTACACAGAACAAATGAATTCATGATGTAAAGCAAAGGGAAATCACAGGCTACCTTGTATATTAACCTTAACATCTCCTTGAAACGACTGATGAATCAAGTTGATTTTTATTTATTTTAAACCAGCCGGTCAATTCTGTGTTTCTCGAAGTAAGGCTTGGGTGAAGTGATCACAAAGTGACCCCTGGCCCCAGGCCCGTATGATAAATATGGGCAATTTTAGCTTATTAAGAGCGGCCAACCCGTGATACCTTTCATACAAACGCTCGTACGTGATTATGCCGTTGAAACATTATCTATAATTTATTTTTTTAAGTAAATACGTGTCTTGTGCACTATATGTAGGTTTCTATCAAAGCAAAAAATAAAAATTCGGAGAAAATAGTTCAGTATAAGTCTCCGAAAATCGGCTATTTTGCACAAAGTTTACCTGAACTTAGGCCGCTCATAATATACTCATTAATTGTAAAAGTAAAGAAAAGATCGTGATAGAAACATTGCAAATGTAATGGAGATTCTACATGACTAATATTTATTTCACAAACTTGTGAAGCTTATCCAAAAAAACGTATAACCTGGAACAAGTTTTATGAAATTTTCGAATACTATTTTTTGTTCAATGTTATCGCGTTCTCACTTGCTTGTTAGTTTTCATACACTGCGCTAGATGAAACCACAAGCTTTTCAACCATGCTCGCGTTGACGATATACCGATCGGGAAGGGCCCTCTTAAGCTTAGCAAATGTAGTGTGCGCGCCTGTTGACCAATATTTTAATACAGTGATTCAAAAAATGAAATTAAATGTATAACTCCATCTATGAAGCAGAACTGTCAAATTTAAGTTCTTAAAAAATCAATGTTTTTTTTTAATTCCTTGAAAAGTACCACCACTAACTAAAAATATTATTTGGTGTTATACTCATGCTGTTAATAGGACTAATTTCTGTCAATAGATAGCATTACGGGTGGCAATACGTAGTAGACAAGTTGAATATTTCTAGAACATTGCTACAATTCCTATCAGGTTTATCTGTAAAAGTTATCTTTACATTTAAACTCTTTAAACGTGACGCGAATAAAATAGATTACAGATAAACAGAAAACAGGTTCTGTTTATTATACTTTAACACGTTGGCTGTTATATTTTGGCTTAGGTAGGTAGGTTTAGATGAACGCTAATAACTATCGGAAATACAATAGTAACATGTAAATAAATACTTGAAAATATTAGAAAAAAATAGGAATTCGAGGCATTTAACCGATAATTTCGAAACCGGACAAGGCGGACTAGATTTAAAAGGAAAAATTAAAGGAAAGCATGCAATTAATAAGCCTTTTTAATATATTTATACTTCAAATACGACATGTATTTTATAATATGTACCTATTATACTGATAAATCAAAGAAAACAAACAAAACAATAATACGTATGAAGTAGGTACTTTACACTATGTTTATTTTTTGTATATCAAATGATAATGTAAACATTGTTAGCCCTACTTCTCAAAAAATTGAAACAAGGAACACTTCAACAATACCTACGTCTGCGCTGCCTGTGTGACATTTTTGAGTATTGATGCTCACCCTCCATAGCACATAGCGTGATAATATAAAGCCTATTATGTTGACCGTACCTATAAGGATTATTTATGTAAAATTTTAAGAAAATCGGTTCAGTAATTTTCTGACGAATTGGAAACATACACACTACAATTTACTATTTTATTAAATACTAACTGTTGCCCGCGACTTCGTCCGCGTCTATGTCGAAAAGTTAATACACATAGCGATGTACCTAATATTGATACGATATGATATACAAACAGTCAATATCTGGCATGCTTGACCCCAGCTCTTACAATTAGGAATTTGGAAGACTGTAATGCAAAGCACTGGCTGTATTATCTCTTCTGTTCAAAATGCCGTACAGCCCTAGTAATTTTTCGTAATGAGAAACTTCTGTGCAATATGTTGAAGAAAGTTGCTAGGGTTGATAACACGCGATAGAGCTACATAAAGTTTGGGTGGGTATATCAACCCGAATAGAAATCTAACCCCGTAACGGATAGAGTAGAGTAGATTAGAGACTGCGCTATCCGCACTTAGACTTCCATTCGGTCTGTTGACCGTAAGTGTTCTGGCTAAGTTAACCAGCCTAGCTCCGCCCAAATGCACTAAGGCCTTCTGGGTGATCCACAGATTTTGCGCTGCGACCTCATCGGTTGTTCAGGTCGGGAAGCAAAAGCCTCATTTCCAGGAAGTCGGCAATTTCTCGGCGTCGAAGAAACCTCTGCAAATTAGGCTGTCTATGGGAGGCAATGTGTCTCATACCTATTATTATTCGAAATGTATTTCTACTTAGGCTGATACGTCGTTAAGCTGGTCGCATGTATAGGTTTGATATTGGCATTTTAGTTGAAATTGAGAAAAATATCAGGAGGAGTAGGTATGAATGGGTCCAGCACTACTACCTTTGGAACCTCTTCGCAAGTTCGTTTGTGGCGTCATGGCCTAGGGATCTACAATTCCCCTATGAGACCCGCTGCGGATAATTTATGGCCCTGAGCTGATCTTAACCTACCATAAGGTTACTGAGAATTGAACAGCATTAAAAGTAAATAGAAAATAATTGGGAATGAGGGAGACTCTGGGAATGATCACAACGTGATTGGAGCATCACGCTAGAGCAAATTAGCCGAAATCTTATATCAGCTACTTTAAAAGTTTGTTGAACATGTGTGACTTTCAGCCGAGTACCTTTGCAAAATTTAATCGAAATTAAATATGTAAATAAAAAAATCATTGGATGATGGGTACCTTTTCTTTCACGGCCATCGTAATAAAAATATTTTCCTTATCTTCCCCACAAACATTATGTCAATATAATGGGTATTGATGCTTACGTCGGTGGGTTCCCCGTACATAGACGAAATGAATTAATGCTGAAGCAACGGGAGGCTATCTTCTAAAATAAGCTAACCACCGTCTTGATTGTGGTGTGTGCCGTCAGTATTTTTTATCAGTTTTTGTATAATTATGCCCATTTGAGTGGCATTCATCTTTTTCTTCGTCGTTCCCTCACTGCTGGTGAAACATCGCGTTTCCAAGCCACTCGGTAGTCAGGAGTGTGGAAAGCTCTGAAATGCTATCTCCTAGCCTTCTTATGGCGTTGGACCATAAAAAAGACCACATGTTTGCATATTTGAATTTTAACGTGTTGATAATAATGTATTGCGCTAAATGAATGGCGGTTTTCTTTAAACTACGAAGCTAAGCTAACTACTTTATGAATAAAGTTGTTTCTTTGCGTCGAACCAGGAACAGAAATCATAACTTTGTTTAGTTTTTACAAAAATATACAACCGACTTCCGAAGACAAAGCACTAAAAAGTTAAAAATAACTTTAATTTCGGAATAGTTTTAATTTTTCACTTTTTAGTCGTACTTGTGTATTCATTCACTGAGTACCGATGTGATGTTACGTTGTGAACTGGTGTAAACAGTAACAGACATGCCATTTCAGCAATCCCGAACCATTTGATATCATTTATTGAAGAATTTCCGTTGCCTAACTCCGAAGTTCTTAATCAGATTTTCATCAAATTGAAATGAGACCAATCCGAAAAAATACTCTCCTAAACAAAATAAGAATCATCAATTTTGGTTTAAAATTGGCAAAAATATCGCTGAACAAACATTTTTCATGAGATCCCATCATCAGATCCTGACTTATACCTTCCATCATTAGCTCAGCAACATAAGATGATGATTACCAGACACAAATATCTGAATAGCGTTCGAAATTTTTTGTAAAACATTGTTTGTGCCTATAAAATTTGAGGGTTTCCCTCGATTTTCATGGGATTCCATCATCAGATTCTGACTTGGTGACAATGGTACCATCTCAGGAATATAGGCTTTTGAAAACAAAAATATTTTTTAAAATCGGTAGGTACACAATTGACGGAGATATCGGTGAACATACAAAAAAATATATTAAATACTATAGCCTCCTCCTTTTTGAAGAAGTCGGTTAATAACTCAGTTACCTAGCTAATTCAACTGTTGTTGCGTCTCTACGATGGAACCTCGCAATTAACTTGCTCGCGGGTGGTATGACATGATCCCTGGCTTCAGGCCTGTAAAGGTTCATTCATCGTCTTTTCGAGTAGATGATTGACTCTGTTTAATGTTCTGGCCCAGTAGGTTGCTACTTTTATTTTATCTTAAGTGGCAATCATTTAATTCTCCAAAGTAGGGATGGTCTAAAAATACTACTTTAGCAGAATCAGAAAGTACATCACGCTACCAGACACTGTCAAATTTTCCCAATCAACCTTGAACCTAATGCTTTAGCAATAAAGATGGAAAAGAAATTTGACAGGTTGTGGCGTGGTTAATGTTATGATTCTAATATGATTCTGCTAAAGTGGCCTCTTTAGACCCACAGGTGTTATTGAGCAGCTTTATCTTATTGAGCTTCGCAAATCTAAGCGCGCGCCTGTTGGCGAATATTATTGTAATCTTAAACACCGCGAAAATGAGATCGAACGCATAACGCCATCTATGGAACATGAAGTAGAACTATGAAAAGATTAGTTAGAGTTCGTTTTATTTGAGTTAATAGGAATATTACGTTCATTTGGAACGATTTGCTTTTAAGGTATTAAAATAATTACATTTTGGTGTTATGTCATGTTGTCGAAAGTACTATTTGTATCAATAGATGGCATTGCAGGTGTTACGTAGTAAGTTGATTTCATCTACATTTAATTGAGGAATATTACGTTCATTTGGATGGAACGATATGTTTTTAAGGTATTAAAATAATCACAGTCATTTTAAGACGTTTTAAATGTACCACTAAAAAGATGTTTTGGTGTTATGTCGTCTTGTCGAAAGTACTATTTGGATCAGTAGATGGCATTGCCGGTATTAAGTAGTAAGTGATTTCATCTACATTTAAGTAAGTTAATTTTATCTACTTTGGTTTTGTAGGTACTTTGCGATGCGGACAAACAGAATACAGAAAATAGGTTCTGTTAATTATCCTACTAATCCGGCATTACAGCGCTTTGGCACATCCACGCCCACACATTTTTAAACATACAGGCAAATGTCGCAGCCAACAAAAATTTTAGAGCAGGACATAAAAAAGTGTGAAATTATTAAACAATAATAAAAAATCGCTTTAACTACCGGGGTTCGAACTTACACTCATTCACTCGAAAGGCAGCCATTGTACTGCCATGTCTATGAATTCAGTTGACTGTAGTTCTAAATAGCCGATCTTATATGATATGGTTAATGACTGCTTAGCTCCTCTAAGATATAGCGTGATAAGAAAAAGATGAATGCCACTCAAATGGGCATAATTATACAAAAACAGATAAAAAATACTGACGGCACACACCACAATCAAGACGGTGGTTAGCTTATTTTAGAAGATAGCCTCCCGTTGCTTCAGCATTAATTCATTTCGTCTATGTACGGGGAACCCACCGACGTAAGCATCAATACCCATTATATTGACATAATGTTTGTGGGGAAGATAAGGAAAATATTTTTATTACGATGGCCGTGAAAGAAAAGGTACACATCATCCAATGATTTTTTTATTTACATATTTAATTTCGATTAAATTTTGCAAAGGTACTCGGCTGCAAGTCACACATGTTCAACAAACTTTTAAAGTAGCTGATATAAGATTTCGGCTAATTTGCTCTAGCGTGATGCTCCAATCACGTTGTGATCATTCCCAGAGTCTCCCTCATTCCCAATTATTTTCTATTTACTTTTAATGCTGTTCAATTCTCAGTAAGCTTATGATAGGTTAAGAGCAGCTCAGGGCCATAAATTATCCGCTGCGGGTCTCATAGGGGAATTTAGATCCCTAGGCCATGACGCCACAAACGAACTTGCGAAGAGGTTCCAAAGGTAGTAGTGCTGGACCCATTCATACCTACTCCTCCTGATATTTTTCTCAATTTCAACTAAAATGCCAATATCAAACCTATACATACGACCAGCTTAACGACGTATTAGCCTAAGTAGAAATACATTTCGAATAATAATAGGTATCATGAGACATTGCCTTCCATAGACAGCCTAATTTGCAGAGGTTGCTTCGACGCCGAGAAGTTGCCGACTTCCTGGAAATGAGGCCTTTGCTTCCCGACCTGAACAACCGATGAGGTCGCAGCGCAAAACCTGTGGATCACCCAGAAGGCCTCAGTGCATTTGGGCGGAGCTAGGCTGGTTAACTTAGCCAGAACACTTACGGTAAACAGACCGAATGGAAGTCTAAGTGCGGATAGCGCAGTCTCTAATCTACTCTACTCTATCCGTTACGGGGTTAGATTTCTATTCGGGTTAGTATACCCACCCAAACTTTATGTAGCTCTATCGCGTGTTATCAACCCTAGCAACTTTCTTCAACATATTGCACAGAAGTTTCTCATTACAAAAAATTACTAGGGCTGTACGGCATTTTGAACAGAAGAGATAATACAGCCAGTGCCTTGCATTACAGTCTTCCAAATTCCTAATTGTAAGAGCTGGGGTCAAGCATGCCAGATATTGACTGTTTGTATATCATATCGTATCAATATTAGGTACATCGCTATGTGTGTTTACTTTTCGACATAGACGCGGACGAAGTCGCGGGCAACAGCTAGTTTAACATAAATATTTGGAATTTTGGATATGAAAAAGCTATCCGCGGGATGGCTGCCGCAATTGCTCACACCTGACCATAAGCGAACCGTGTGACCACTTGAAAGAGTTTTATTTTTAAACATTGCCCCACACTAGGAATTTCTCCTGTACCGTTGGTGCGTTTACATATAAGTACACATACAGAAACAGCCAGACCCGGAACAACTATCTGTAGGCCGTACAAATATTTATTCCGTGCGGGAATCGAACCCGCGACACGCTGCGCAGGTCGATCGCACAACCACTGCGCCAACCGTGTCGTCCAAATTACTAACTCCCTTTTCATATCAATCTTCAAAGAATCCATCCATTTATTCTGTGGCCTCCCTCTTCCTCTCCATCCATTATAGTATTTATATTCGTGGCTCCTTTAGTTACACGGGCTTCCCTTTCAACTTACTGTGTTATCTATTACAGTCATTGCAGACCCTGAGGACAGTGTGACCGCAGCCAACTCTTGCTTGCACAAACATTTCGCCTACGATTTCGGAAAACCCTGGATGGGAGAAGGACTTGTCTTGGCGTCAGGTAATTAAACAGTTTAACCAGGCAACCAAAAATTACGATTCCCCGGCGCCTTATCTCCGAAACTAATGAGCCTAAAAGTTTGAAATAAATGCAGATAATAACAGTTCTATACCTAAAGATAACATCATCTGCCTAGCCTTTTCCCATCTATATTGGGGTCGGCTTCCAGTCAAACCGGATTCAGCTGAATATCAGTATTTTACGTGGAGCGGCTGCCTACCAGACCTCCACAACCAATTATATAGCGGTACTCCTTGGCAAGACTGGTGTAAGATTTTCTGGCCTCTTGACTATCCGTATCGACTGCCAAAGATCTCCAAATGACAGCCGGGACCAACAGCTTAATGTGCTTTCCGAGGCACGGAGGAAACACGGTATGTTAAGATGGTCACCCATCCACAGACTAACCTCGGCAAGCGTTGCTTAACCTTGGAGATCGACCTGTGCGGCTATTATTATTTAGCCACGAGCTCCTCCCTAAAGATAACAGGAAAACATATAAGAAGTCTGTGATGTTAACATAACATGTTAAAAAAGTAAATTAGTTCGGAACCTTTTGAACGCGAGTCCGACACCCACTTGGCCAGTTCTTTTTTTAAGAATTCGTCATGGTAATAGGTACAATCTAAATAAATAATGGATTACAATTATGAAACACCCTTTAATAATGTTTACGCATCAAAACAATGTCGCCGTTCCATTCCGCACCGTCCTTGGTATACACAAGGCTCGGACTGCGCTAACTCTTGAATATTTCAAACTACGTCATGCGTCATGAAAATTAATAATATTGAGCTTTTTATTGAATGTGCAGTAATTATTGGATACATGAAATGATCTGCCGCTGTAAGATGACTAAAGTGGTGTACAATGATTAATTAAATGTCAAGAAAGCTCGTGATATTTTTTCCTACAGATAATAATAATATTATAAAACTTATAATTATATAGTCTTTGGTTTTTCCTTCATCAGGTCCAGTATGGAGGCGACACCGGAAGCTCTTGAATCCAGCATTCAGTCTCCAAGTGCTGCACAGTTTCTTAGGAGTTTTCAACATACAAGCTCGGCAGCAAGTCAGCCATTTTGACTCCGAGGTGGGACTAGGCAAGTTCGACCATCTCGCGTCCTTGAAGCATATTGCTCTGGAGACAGTGTGCTGTAAGTATGGCTGTAATTTTTTCTTCTGCTGATTTTTGGATTTTGAACAGCTTCAGACAAATAGGTTTTTCACACCACCTGCACGAAAACGTCAAATTCTTTGCCATGCAAACCTGATCTAAAGCCTACGTCATTCTAACTCTACTAGTGATCTCATATATGTTTAAATCCTTTCAGTGACTGCTTTTGGCATAACGGCTGACGAAGACAAGGACTTCAACAGGCTATACATGGCTGCCGTAGACCAGATCCTGAACATCATCGCACTGAGGTTCTCTAACTTTTGGCTGCAGAGTGACCTGATCTACAGCTTCACTGAGCTCAAGAAGAAGCAAGATGAAGTGGTCAAGGTTTTGAATGCCATGTCTACTACTGTGAGTTTTACCTTAGTGCTTATTCGATGATGTATTGAGCTATTCATCGCCATTATTAGCTGACCTCGCATGGATACGAATAAGCTTCTCATATTACTTATTTGTCGTCACTGTTGGCGTCCACTACGCCTGGCTTGACTTGAGCAACTGGCTGGCGATTACCTCACGTAAAAAGAAATTGTATAACTTACAGATAGTTGTTCCACGTCGGGCTGTTTGTTTATATGAGTTTGTATGTTTGTAAACTCATCCACGTAGGAGAAATCACTAGAGTAGGGCAACGTTTATAAAAGTAGAGTGAGAGATCTAGTTGTATGTATCTCAGTGTGATTCATATGTCTCCTATTCAGTGTGTTATGTTGGACTGTAAATTGTTCACCATGGATAAATGTTATGATCAAGTAATGTAGATCCATCGAAGAAACCGTAATTTTTCTCTCTCATTCACTTTTAACGGCACGGTTTGCGCAGTAGTTGAGTGATTAACTGCTGCTTCTCGTGTCATATGAGTCCCATTTCCACACGGAACAAATATTTGTATGGCCTACAGATAGTTGTTCCGGGTCTGGCTGTTTGTGTATGTTTGTAAACGAACCCACGATACAGGAATAATTACTTGCGAGGGTCAACGTTTATTTAAAAAAAAAACTGAATATTACAAGCAACGCATCCTGTTTTATTAACAGGTCATTCAAAGAAAAAAAGAATTGATGAAAAGAATCCCAAGAGCGGAATGGGAGGAACAACGACAGCGTACAGGTAAATACACAATATTTCATTTCAATACCGACTTGCAAAAAAGCTTAGTATCACTACATATATATTACCAATAAAACAAAGTCCTCCGCCGCGTCTGTCTGTCTGTCTGTTCGCGATAAAATCAAAAACTGCTGCACTGATTTTCATGCTGTTTTCACCAGTGGATCTTGAGGAAGAATTTAGTACATATTTTGTCAAGCGGGTGAAGCCGTGGGCTTATCTGGGACCGCAGTAACCAACTTACGAAAATTGACATAAGCATCATTGGGATTACCTATGGGACCCAACATTCTTTTACAAACTCCACCTGCGTTGGTAACTGTTGAAACACAGACTATGCTAATATTTAATATAAAAAAAAAATGTATATAAGTAGTTTATCAGCCATCTCGTTACCATAACACAAGCATTAAGTTGCTTAGCTTGGGACTATATGGCGTTGTGTGAAATGTCCAAGGATATTATATTATATTATTATATTATATTATATTATATTTTCAAACAGGCTTTAGTTCACTAAATATTTTTTTCATTACTCGGAAGGTAGGCCTGAAGTTACCTGAGGAGCGGGTTGAAAGTATTACTATTCAGCCTTAGGGAGAATTGTTTTCAACCGATAGCCGTCAGTCACATCATAAAAAAACAATAATGGAAAATGTTATGGCTGAATAGCTGGCCGGTCATAGAAAAAAAAAAACAAAATAGTCGACAAAAGGGGCAATCCGATCTTCATTTGTTTTTCGAGTTGAAGAGTTTTGTTCATAATTTCGTATTGGCAGAGATTTGTATTAACACTATGAGTTCACCAGATTCAGATATGGATTTTTTCTTCGGCTAATTCGTGTTTTTATTTTTAGTTTCCTTTCATTCGTAATGAAAAGCACAGTGTTCGCCTGGGGTGAAACGACTTATTTAGTTAGTCCCTCAAACTATTGGCGCCCTCTATATGCTCGGGCGCCAAATGCCGTCTCGGAGATAAATAATGCTGATTTTGCTTTCAAACCTAGGATAACAATGTACTATTACAATCTCTCCAGGCATCAAATGCAAAGCTCTGATGGACCTGCTACTAGAGCTATCGGAAGAGAATACCTTCACTGACAAGGAGATCAGGGAAGAGGTGGACACCGCTATTGTGGCGTCCTATGACACTACTTCCTGTCTGCTGGCCTACGTCATGATGATGCTGGGGACGTATCCTGAGGCTCAGGAGAAGATGTATCAAGAGTGAGTGTTCCTAGTGTTGATAATTACTATGATAACAAATCTTAGTAGTAGTTGTCGGGCATACCGCTCGCAGAAAGGATGATCAAGATGGCCGTGGCCAAACAATCCAGGAGGGGTGTAGGCCAAAGTGAAGACTGAAGGAATACGTTGGCCACCAGATGCACAAGACCGGTTGATGTGGCAACAAATTAAATAGTATATTTTTAAGATGAACGTTTCAAAATGATGTCGATTTTTGTTTCCATATCAAGTATAAGGCGATCTTTATTTAAATTAAGGAAACTATTTCAATATAATCGAAATTAAGATCACATGAAGGATTCAAATCCGTATTCAAGATCGGAAAGTCGATCCGAGTAGAACATGTTCTGAATTCGGATTTTAAAGGTCCTAACGGTACAGGGGGTCTAAAAAGGCCTCTTTAGCAGAATTAGAAAGCACATCACGCTACCCGTCACTGTCAAATTTTCCAATCAACCTTGAACCTAATGCGTTAGCGATAAAGATGTTTTTTTTTTTGTAACTTTGCCGCATACTAGGAATTTCTCCTAATCGTGGGTGCGTTTACAATCATACATAGTCACATACGCAAACAACCAGACCCGGAACAACTATCTATAGGCCATACAAATATTTGTTCCGTGCGGGATTTGAACCCGCGACACGCAGCGCAGCAGTCAATCGCTCAACCACTGCGCCAACCGTGCCGTCAAATGAAATTTAACAGATTGTGGTGCGAATAATATAATTCTAATGGATTCTGCTGAAGTGGCCTTTTCAGACACGCAGAACAATATTCCTTAAACTCAGATAATGATAAGGTGTGCAAACTGCAATGTCATGTTTGATTGACAGGTTACAAGAAGTATTCGAAGGAACTGACAGGGACGTGACTAAGGATGACCTGCCCAAGATGGTGTACACGGACGCCGTCATCAAGGAGACGCTCAGACTGTACCCCACCGGCCCTGTGGGGCTCCGATACGTGGACAAGGATGTGCAGCTGAGTAAGTTTATCAACAATTCTACTGTCCTTGGCCCATTTGTTTAGGTTTAATGCAGAATCACCAATAATATTTAGGGTCAGTTCCACTATTCTGTAAATAACCATTTCGATATCGACTTCACCTGAGTGACTAAGCTTACAAAGTGAACTTTATTTCACATATCATAAGGTCTTATATTTATACGAATTTGAAACTCACCTCGGATTCCGCTGTCGAGACACGAAAATGTTGTTACAGAATAGCACTGCTGTCCCTGTAATGACAGGGACTGACCCTAAATATTATTGGTGGAATGCCAAAGATCCTTTAGGCTTTGGAATGCCAAAGATCCTTTAGGCTTTGGAATGCCAAAGATCCTTTAGGCTTTGTAGCGGCATCAATGCCGCCACAAGAAAAACTAACGAAGCGAAATTTGTACGGCAGCAAAAAGAACCGCAATACCATATATCCCACCATCAGTGACATTCTAACGAATTCCTGCATCCCAGTATCAGAGTTTTCCATGCGATTGGAACATAAATACAACAGTCCGAATATCAACCGTCGTGCACACTGGCCACACCATCCAACCGTTTAAAGGACCTTTTCTATGGAGATTGTGGGACTTTCATTCTGTTCCACATCCTCCTACCATAGCTTCATCTCTGTAGACGAACGAAGAGGTAGAATTCATCAACTCTATTATCATCCACATTTACAGCCAATTTGATTTTAGAGCCATGTAATGCAATACATTGCTATAAGTAAATGTTCAGGCGTTAGGTATCCTTATCTGACTTCAAAACCAGCCGTTCGATTCAGCCGGTCGATTCTGTAAATATGACAAAGTTAAAGCTTGGGTAAAGTGATCACAAAGTGTGTTATCATTCCATCTTGATTACTTGGATTAACAGCCTCACTACGTGATTAGTTGATCACTTCACGCAAGGTTTCACTTCGACTGTTGCTGAATACGTGTAAAAACTGCTTCATGTACGTAAGGCCACGTTATCACCTGCAACTAGCAGCAAGTTGCGTTACATTGCGGACTACCAAGTTATAATTAGATCTATCGCTTGACCGGGCCCGGGACCGGGACAATTTAATACTCAACCTTGCATGCAAGCTGCTTGCAGGTAGACATGAACGGCAACGACTTGCTTAGCAAAACTTGTACCTATTGTGCATTTTTGCACTTAACTGTATCATTTTAAAAAACTAGTCAAAAGCGAGTCGGATTCGCGCACCGAGGGTTCCATACCATCTTATAAAAAGAGAAATGTTTTAAATTTTATCAGCGAGGCCTTCATTCGACAACGAATTTTAACACTGAGGTGTATATAGCGGTTTTAGATCAGCACCATCTCTTAACGATAATGTGATTTCAGTTAATGATTTCTGAAAAAATGGGCTATTTAGAGACATCGTTTTCTGTAATCTTTACGTAAACTTCTAACACCTAACATTTAAAGCCCCACTTCAAATTTTTCAGGCGCTGTTACAACAAAAATAAAAACATTTCTAATTCTTTCTTGTTTGCAAAATAGTTGAGCAAACGCCAGAACTTCAAATTTCAAGTTGATAGCATTAGTAGTTCTTGAGATATCCAGATGTGACAGACGGACAGACTTAGTCACACAATAAGTGTTCCTTTTTACCATTTTGGTACGAAACCCAAAAAGAAACAAAAAAAATACTAATTGGTATAAACTAGTTTCCTTTCTATTCTATCGGTAGCAATGTCGAGATTTCCCGCCTCTGGCATGTTGCGGAACATAACTTTTTTGGTGTAAAAGTCTGTGCGACCACTGTGTGTGCACTGTGTGCGACCACTGTTTGTGCACTGTGTGCGACCACTGTTTGTGCACTGTGTGCGACCACTGTGTGTGCACAAACACACAAACACGTGTGTACGTACATGTTTTATTTTTTTCCAGAAAACTATACAATGCGTGCGGGTAGTCAGTGCGCCCTCCTGATCTACGGCATCCACTACCACCCCAGCTGGGGCGCCGATGTGCACGAGTTCCGACCCGAGCGCTGGCTGGACCCCAACCATCCCCCCAACCCCAACATGTTCGCGGGGTTCAGCATTGGGAAGAGGGCCTGCATGGGTAGGTCATACATGTCATAATTATTTCGTAGCACGACCATGAACGTACTCATTACTTTATATATATGGTAACCAAACTTAATGTAGCTCTATCGCGTGTTAAAAACCCTAGCACCTTTCTTTAACAACATGTACAGAGAAGCGTTATCATCTAAATGTTTTTCATAACGAAAATTTATTGGGGCTGGTCGGCAGTTTGAATAGAAGAGGCGAAACAGCCAGCGCCTTGCATAACACTCTTCCAAGTTCCTAAAGCTAAGAGGCGTCAAGCAATGCTAGATATTGACTGTTCGTATATCTTATCTTAAAGATCTTACCTAACGACAACATATTACTTTTGTACATACCTACACGCGAACGAAGTCGCGGGCCACAGCTAGTATGGTAATAAAATCCTTTTAATTTGTACTATTTTATACCACTTATTAGAAAATTTTCAGCTCTCAGTTATCGTAGATATACAGGTCGAGCTCGCAAGATGCCTTGCAAGCAAGACCTGTACCAAATAAATTAGGAGCAGTAATTGCTTTAGTTGTATCTGTTTTAATTTTAATTATTCTTCCATTAACATTTAATAAAAAAAATCAAGGAATTTGTATATCTGAACGATATTGATGGGCAAACTCAATTCTATTATAAATGTTAAAATTTGGATAAACAGACACATGTTTGTTAGGTACCCAATCCCGCTGGAACGTCTTAACGGATTTGGATAAAATTTGGCAAGGAGATAGATGCCTGGAATAGCACATAGACTACTACTTACTTTAATTTTAATCATGAATATATTTTCCCTTGGGTTAATTTCTGATATTCTCGGGGGGAAAACCAATGGATTAAGCTAGTTTAAAATAGAACTGTTTTATTTCGAACAGAATACTGTATTATTTACATTATACCGACTTATATTACCGACGACTTTTGCCTGTACCAGCAAATCAGCAATGAGATCTTTGGTCAAGTTCGCTACTAAATAATGTACTTCTAGAGAGACTAACTTAAAAATTAACCCTTGATAGACGATTCGATAAGTTATTTCGTTGGAGAAAACTCAAGCAGTAGCTACCAGGAAACCAGGAGGAGAATGTTTATTTGTAAGGTTAAAATTTCCAAACAAAAGCGATTGTGACGAACGAACGTGTTGTTCGTTCGTTAGAATCCATAGGTTTTTTTTTATGTCATTGATATTGCGTGCCGTTTAAGACGCATTATCTCCACTTTGGAACTAAATGTATGTGTTTAGTGTCCAGTATAAAAAACATCAACAAAATAGAAGGTAAACCTGGAATGGCTACTCTACTTTTAAGTCGAGGCTGTTACTTAAAAAGCTGATAAAAATTACTGGTCAGGCAAAACTGAAAAAAAAATTGTCCAGGAGCTCAAAGACAGCAATATTATAGGTATTGACAGACAGTGAAATCCTCTATTTTTATTTGCAGGAAGGACATTTGCGACACTATCAATGAAAACAACCCTGTCACATGTACTGCGGAAATTCAAGATCTCAGCAGACATCAGCGAGCTAAAGCTTAAAATAGACTTCCTGTTGAAACCTGTCTCAGGATCTCTGGTCAGCTTAGAAAGGAGGAATTAGTTGATTAAGGGACTACTCACACTTATTCAGCTCCATTCGCGTTTCGCTTATATAGTTCCACTTCTATCAGCCGTGAATCAGCGTCCTAAGAATGAGAAAGCGACAGCGGCAAAACAACTATGAACTCTATTTATAGAAATATATATATATCCACTCGCATGATAATAACACATTTGTCCTCATTTTATATTTGTTTGCTGCGAAAGCTGAAAAGACGTAGAAAGTTCAAAGGATGCGTACGCGTTTCCATACAAAGTCGTTGTTTTCTATGGTCATAAGCTGAATAGAGCTGAATAAGTGTGAGTAGTCCCTAAGACCTTATTGACTTAGTACATATTATATATTGGAGAGTTGTCATTAGGATTTTTTGAACGTTGGTGATTCTTAAATAGTTAAATATAGTCAGTAGATTTATGCAATGCATATTCAACTTACAAGAATGCGATGATGCAGTTTGAGGTTTCATTAAAATTTGGCTCGAGGTTTATACTCCTTTTAGTTTCGAATTTTTTCATCCATGCCCGCGCCCACCTGAAAAATTCACCCTATATTCTTGTAACGTTTAAGAACCGAGCACATACGAAAAAAATAAATGTTGATTTTATGACTATTGCCAAAAAATATTAAAGATATTTGACTATTTTTTCTTTGTTAATTAAAACTCGCACATAACATAATATATTTTATATAAGTATACCTATATAATATATTAATTTATTCAATACCTAAACCAGTGTGCCAATTCTACTAATTTTCACATTCACATCTCAATAGCAAACTGTCAAAAATGTATGAAAATTAAGGCTTTTTTGACAGTTTGCGATTGATATGCGAATGCGAAAGTAAATAAATATAAATATGTTGCGAAATATTCAAAAACATTTAAAAATGTATGCAAAATAGCTAAAGCTCTGTTTATTAGCAATACAATAATAAAAATCAGCAGATGACAAAATAAAATCTACCTGGAAAATAATTAATAATGAAACATGTAGTAATAAAAAGCGCGAAACTGAATTTAATTTAAATACCGTAAACGGTCCCATAAACTCAGATGCAGAGGTAGCTCAGGAATTTGAAAACTTATTTGCTGATATTCCTCGTAAAACTACAGTAGCTCTTAACTCATCACCCCCGCTCTCTGCTGCCCTACTTAGGAAGAATGTCAAAGTATGCCCGTCAGAGTTCAAGTTTAAACATACAAACACCCTAGCCATTATAAAGGCTTTTAAAGATCATAAAATTAAATCAACAGAGAGCTTTGGGGAATGTCTGTAAAAGTCTGTAGATCTATTATTGAAACTATTGTTCCCTTAGCTTCTTCAGTTCTCCACTTAGCTCTTATACTAAACTCTAGTGTAGACCAGGGAGTATTGCCTGATCTCATGAAATACAGTAAAGTCCTTCCTCTGTTTAAATCGGGGGCTACTCAAGAACCTAACCATTACAGGCCGGTTTCAATCCTGCCTGTTCTCAGTAAGGTGTTTGAAAAGTTCATGTTTAACCAGATTTTATTACATTCTAACTAAAAGTCCATCTTTCATGACCAACAGTACGGTTTCACCAAAAGGGCGTTGTACAACTGACGCTGGTGTCACTTTAATAAAGAACATCTTTAATGCGTGGGAAGATTCCCAAGACGACATTGGAATCTTTTGCGATCTCTCGAAGGCGTTCGATTGCGTTTACCATGAGACACTTTTGTTGAAACTCGAGCATTATGGGATTAGGAATACATCTCTTGATCTGATTAGATCGTAACTGAAAGACAGACAGGCTAAAGTACAGGTTAACGGCCTAAACTCACTAGGGTCTGAAATGACAATGGGAGTTCCGCAAGGTTCAATATTGGGTCCTTTCCTCTTTTTAGTCTATTTAAACGATTTGCCCCAATTGCTTCAAAATGAGCCAAAGATGTTGTTATATGCTGATGACACATCATTTATATTGAAAATAGACCTGCGGTCACAAAATCTTGATGATGTGAGCAGCTTGCAGGTTTATTATTAAATTTTCTCGGTCCCGGGCCCGGTCAAGCGATTGATCTCATTATAACTTGGTAGCCCGCAATGTAACGCAAGTCGCAACTTGCTGCTAGTTGCAGGTGAAAACGTGACCTTAGAGACATGAAGCAGTTTTTACATGTATTCAGCAGCAAAAGCAAAGCAGGCAAATAGATAATGTTCAATAAAAATGATGAAAATAATATACATGTAAGTAATAATTCAGGGTTGGTAATAATAATCCAAGTAATCAAGATGGAAGGACCGAACACTTTGTGATCATTTTACGCCAAGCCTCAACTTCGTCATGTTTACAGAATCGACCGGCTGGTTATGAAGTGAGGCAAGGATACCAAACGCCTGAATATTTACTTATAGCAATGTATTGCATTACATGACCAATACCAAGTTGGCGGTAAATGTAGATGATAATAGGGTTGATGAATTCTACCTATTCATTCGTCAACAGAGATGAAGCTATGGAAGAGGGATGTAGAACAGACTGAAAAGTCCCACAACCTCCATAGAAAGAAAGGATCCTCCAACCGGATGGATGGTGTGGTTATTCAGAAGGCCACTTTAGCAGAATCATATTAGAATCATATAATAAACATAAATTTCATTTGACGGCACGGTTGGCGCAGTGGTTGAGCGATTGATTGCTGTGCTGCGTGTCGCGGGTTCAAATCCCGCACGGAACAAATATTTGTATGGCCTATAGATAGTTAAGTAGATAGTTAGTTAATCAAGCTAATATCATCTATCCTCTACCCATCAAAAAGTGCAAGGACATACGGAGCTGGCTTCTACGATTGGACTATTCTGAAACTTCACATCACACATCACACTACACACCACACTACACACACAGGTACTTGTATTAACGTACAAATTTTCGAACTTATTGAAGTTATAGTTTATATTTTGGTTTGTTTATTTTCACAATTTTAGCCTAAAGATAGTTCTACAAATTAATTATAATTTTATTTTTGTATTAAAACAATGAAACAAGCTATTTACATACACAGGGAGGAAGACGCTGTCGACTGTGACACAGTTTATACTAGTACAGTTGTCAACGTAATCTCTTAAGCACTAATTGTTAAAGCCATTGTTTAACTAAGATAGATTAAGAGAAATTTGTGAAATTTTGAGTGATAAATATTTTGTCTCCCAAAGTTTTATTTCATTAAAAGGACAACAAACTATTTATACAATTAAAATAGAAAATAAAATTCCCAACTAAAATATGGCGTCAAAAAATTCGTCCCCATCGCTATCGACTGGAAGTGAGCCCAAAAGACTAGCTGCATTGCCACGTTGTATGGCTATGCTTATCCTCTGTCTAAGCGTCGTCGTCCAACTTGAAGCGTCAACGTTAGCGTTTTGCTAGATTAAATAGGACGTGAGCACTCGGACCCCATGGTCCAAGAGTTTCAACCCCAAACGGCTCAATAAGGTAGTTGCCATAAAGGCTACTGTATTTCCGCCGTTTGAGGTTTTCAGCAGCCAAAGCGGCAGAACCAGCACAGCAGGACAAGCTAATAAGATGGCATAGCGCAAGAGTATCGACACAAGTAGCGTCCCACACTAAATGCTTACCCATCTTCCATGGAAATAAAGACACACCGTCCGGTCTTTTGCCATCGTCGCGTGCCAGGCCAATGGGTTCTAATACGGCTGGCAAGACACATGGGTTCTAATATAGCTGACAAGAGCGCGTCGGATAGTGTCTTTGATGTTTGCGTGCCGTGCTATAATACCCGCACTTCGACTGCATGACAGGCCGTGGTGCCCGAGGCTGTTGACAGCTTCGCCAAAGTTGCAGCGATGAGGAGAACAACAGGATGCGCCTAAGCGAAGGGAAGCAGCGAGGCGGAAAGTAGGACCGTCGAACAAGGTGCCTATGTTCGACGACGGTAGTGCGTGAAGCCAGAGGCCCGACCACTCACCCACAGCCAGTAGGCGCGCACGCTCCGCAGAAGTGGCAGCAGAGGCAATTAGGTTATTCTGTACTTCTCTGCAGAGCGGCTCATCCCACAGTCTCTGGTGTGATGGGTTGTCGGGTAAATTTTGATTCGGGCAAGCGAGTCTCCAGGCATTTATAGCCTTGGTAAAGTACGGCACATCAAAATCAATTAGTGTAGAAGCTAGGATATTCCTGACAATTTTTTCAGTGCTGTGAACCGAGGAGATAAAATCCGGTTAACTAATACTAGTTTTGCGGAAAAATGAATAAATAAATAAACTTATTACTACCGAAGTGCTCAAACACTACAAGAACTACACCTGATAATCTATTCTACATAAGTATATTGTCTGATTGCGCTTTAACAAAATCACTGTCTGAGTCAAGAGTTTCCCCGTTTAGCATAAAAAAGTCATCTTCCTGGATTTATAACAAATCTATATTAACTAGAAATCACCGCAGTAACACACTTTTTAACGGTCAACATAATTTTTCACTCGACACTTCTCACATTCAATAATATTATGTCAGCAGTATTATAGTACTATTGTACCAGTATTATAGTAGTACTGTGTGTATGTCAGTCATATCATTGTCATATTCAATGTCATCGTGTAGTGTGACGTCACACACGTGCGTGTGTGTTCGCAAGTTTTTTCCCGCACTGATTTTGCATTTTTTTATTTTTTTTATTTGGGTATTAATAAGAACGAAATAAAAAAATACCGTTTAGATTAATGTGACGAAAATAAAGAACTGGGAAATAATATTCCAGACAAATTTATGTAACCTTCATGCATATTCCCTATTATAAACCACACAGCTACGAGTAATGTGTGTTTTTAACCGACTTCAAAAAGGGACAGTTTTTATCAATTTCGGTTATTTATATTATTTTTCTGTTTGTTCGTGCATAACTCCACCATAATTATACTTTTCGTATTCTAAAAAGGTTTAAGCTACAGACAGACATACTCTTTAACAGCACGCTAGCTAGTATGCTTTAAGTGAGCATGCATTTGAACTGTTTACATATGCTAGCAAAAGGCACGCTAGTTTTTATCATCCTGAATTATGTAGCAAAATTATACACGTGCTCAAAGCACGACCCCTTCCACTCGCGCCTTAGGTAGCACGTTCGAAAATCGAACGACTCCTGTTTTTTTTGCATACTCACAATGAGCATGCTCATTACTAGCTATGTTTTGACACATTTGCTAATTACCTTTCGTACTACTAATGATTATTTATATCTGTGGCTTTGAATAGATAAGAACTGGTTGGAATTTTGGGGGGTAGCACTAAAAAGTGAAAAATAAAATCTTTTAACAAATAAAAAGTTACAACCGCTTTCCGTCAGTTCTGGAGGGTCTTATCGTTTTTGACACCGACTTCCAAAATTAAATTAACAATTTTGTATTTTGTACTAGTTTTTATTTGGAAGTAGTTTAGCTGTAAGTTTTCCTAAAACTGTAAAATAAAATAAATAAACATCTGACATTCATACATTTATTTGCTCTTTGATGCACCTAAATCTCCTAAATAGCTCAATACCATTGCCAACTTAATTTGGCCGGGTTATACGCGGAGAATTAGCATGGCATGAGAGAAATGAAAGCTAAGGTGTTTATTACATTAACATGCATGAATTTTTGTTACTAAATATTATTGGCACTTCTTTTAGATATCAGCTTTCGGCCACCGCCACCAGTGCAATACGATAGATTTATCGCCTACTCAAATATAACTGCAGTCAATGTTAAATGAGCGATTTGCTATTGTTTTTCTGTAAGGCACTAAATATATTGATAAAAACACTTTAATTGTCGAAATCTTTAGTGTCATGATACAGTATTATCAATGTAAAACATTGAGAGAAACAAATGGGAAGTAATTAATAGTCATCGTGAATTTCAATAATTTTATTTATAAAGGGCACTACGATTCGGTGACAATTGGGAAGAAAGGTATGCTCAAGAATGCATAAATTCAACGTTAAAATAGTGACTGTCCATCTTGACAGTTGACGGACACAGGAAACCAATCTAGATAAGAAGATAAGACTATTTAGGTATAACTCGCGCGGGATCAGAATGGGATGCGACCTTTTGGAACTGAGACGTTCGCGGTCCGCCGGCTAGCTGTAGCGTCGGCAAAAGTTGCCAGCGGGTTTAAAAAGGCCACTTAGCAGAATCGACCAGCAATTCATACTACCCGAAACTATCAAAGGATTTGTCCATTCTCGGCTTCGCGTGGACACGATGCTCGAAAAGATACAAATAAATAAAAAATCATGTTTTGTTTTTAAACGCATATTTATTCGATACTTTTGTATCAACTTGCGCCTACGATGTGTATTTAATAAATAATTAAATTGTTATATTCTTCGACATATTTACATTACTCGTCCTTCAGTGTTGCCAGTTTCCAACAATTAATCGTACCTAAGTATATTTTGTAAATAATTATTTACAAAGCGATTCAAATTGTTATTTTTGCAGTTGAACTTAGTCCTCCTTATTGTTAAAATAAAATTGTTTTACGTGTTTCATTATAGCTGTTTTTTGTAATCACTTACAGTCATTCAAACATTTTTTATCCATATTGGAAAACAAAAGTATCGAAGATAGTCAATGAATTTCGATTTTTAATGTAGGTACATAATATACTCGTATATCTAAACATTATTATTAAAAGGATTGCAACCATGAAACTTTTCTATATAATTACACAACCCTATACTAGATCGTAGAAATAACTAATTTATAATTAATTCAGAGTTTTTTCGCTAACGCTACTTGTCTTGAGAACTGTCATTTTCTATTTACTTTGATAAGGTTCCATCCCTTTTTGATCGCGCGCGGATTATAATTGAAAATAACAGTCCAAGAACTCGGACAGCTACAGAATGACGTAAAACGCCAAGTAATGTGACAGTTTTTACTTTTCGAACTGACATTTTATGCAAAGGTACACCATCATTCATCAGAGGGCTAATTCTAAGTTTTTAACAACTTTCGCATTCGCATGTCAATCGCAAACTGTCAAAAAAGCCTTAATTTTCATACATGTTTGACAGATTGCGATTGAGATGCGAATGCGATGCGAATATGAAAATTAGTAGAATTGGCACTCTGGTCTATTAAGAATCGTTAGAATTTCAAAGATTTTTTTTTGAATGAAAAGTACTTACGGGGTGTCTTAATAATTATGAAATGTTGTCATTTGTTAGTACTCAAGTCTTAGAGCATTTAGGTTAAATGCTGTAAGTACTCAAGTACCTCGTTTAAGTTAAATGTAGAAGAAAGTAATACTGGAAACTTGTGTTTCATACGTACTATTTGCCCTAAGCACATGGGCGCCAGCAGGACCATTTTCAGAGGGGTGCATCTTCATGTGCTTTGAATAGGATAGTTTTCTTTTAAAGAATTAAAAAAGAAAGAGAGAAAGAGAGTTTTTTAGAATTAAAGCATAATCCTCTTAATGCTGACACATTTCCGTCTTAGGGCGAGGCCCCAATTGTGCTGCGTCGTTGGGTCCCCTATGTTGTTTCGAACGCCGCTGTTGCGACACACGCTGTTGCGAATAATTTTTCAACTGCCTCACAGGTTCGAAAGCTCATGGACTCGAATGAAGTAGTCGCGAAAGACGCTGTTTCGAAAAACATTTTCACTGCCTCATACGCTCGAATGCTTGTGATTTCAATTTATTTAGTCATAAAGTGTACAGAAAAATATTTAAGCAGTAATTAAATAAAATCAACAAATTCGTTGTCAACATCATCATTTGTGCCCCTTTACAGTCATTTGAAATGTCTAACGGGGCCTCTGCGAGTTGGTTTCGGCCCGCCTACCAAAGGACAGGGTCTCCAGGGACCCGAGAAAGTAAAAAAAATATATAATTATATTAAATGATCAGCATGGAGTGCAGGTGTGTGCCTGAGCGTGTGTGTTTACTTCCATCAGCACGATTCTGTGGCTTCATTCACTGTTTTGTTCGCGATGCGCCGTCTTCCTTTTTTTGTTGGCATGAGGCAGTGGATCACTCCCGTCGTCAACGTCGCGCGCGACGACTCAACGGTCTAATGGGGCATGTCATAAAAAAAATATGTAAAGCGACACAGCGACGACGTTGCGACGACGCAACGCAGCGCAATCCACTAATGGGGCCTCGCTCTTACGCACCCGCAACTCCACTCATGACAGTAATATGGCAGTTTAAATTTATTCACTAGCTTTCCGCCGCGACTTCGTTCGCGCTAATACCGTTTTTTCCCCGTTACCGTATAGACTATTTCACGAATGTGGCTATAATACAAATATATTTTCCAAATTCAATGTGCCTAAGTATCTACTTTATGTTTTTTCCTTTTCCCTCTATTGTCTACTTTAAGTTTTTTACCAACAAGCTCTTTCAGAAGCTGTTGCATCGTTCGTTACCGATGTGTTTCTTGTGTGCTTACAAATTTAAAAACTCGATTTTCGATTACTTCCTGCCATTCAACTAAGCTTGAACTTGGCATACTTACTTATTATGGAGCTGCTGGCCTGCTATGACGTCTTAAAACGATGTATAAGCTGAGGGAGGGAGACAGAGTTATACAAGACTCATAACACTATCCCTTTTTCTGAGCTTAATCATGGTCGCATTGGCACGTCATAGTAGACGTGAAAATCCTACTTCATACAAAGAAGAAGTTGGAAAGTGTAGCTGGGCCTTTTCAGCTTCATTGCTAAGAATGGGCTTCCCAGATAATTCTGCCCCCAAAACTTCGTGAGACACATATTCTGAGAAATCTTTGATTTAGTACTCCATCACCCTATAATTCAAGCAATTCTTCTTGTTATCCCGCACCCATCCCAATACGCGCGGAGTTGAAAAACACTGCCTGACACGTTCATTAGGTTTACAAAAGCACTGAGCTCTCTGCCTACACCTAAAACATGTAAGTAAGCATACAGCAGTGTCCCAACAAGAAAGGTTTTTATTCAAACGTGTTTGAACATACCTAGTGCCTCCGCAGCGCGTCCGTAGTTCCGGACAGACGACCGCTAATTTTATTTTACAAGTAAAGAAGACAGAATTTGTTTGCCGAAGGCTATGCAGTTTCCATATATATAAGTAGTGTCACACTTCGTCTCTCAGTCAATACGTTACTGTCATCCCGAGCTCGTCAAGATGATCGGTCTGATATTGTTCTGTGTGCTTACGTTTCTATGCGCAATTTGGGCATGGTTGGTATACGTGAAGGGTGGGCATCATAAACTGCCCCCTATGTACCCGGGGCTCTTGCCCATTGTCGGACATGTGCATTTGCTGATTGGGGATGGTCTAAGTGAGTACTCTTTTTTTTGGAAATTTTTAGGACAGCATTGTGTTTATTCGTTGCATTGTTTGGAATAAAAATATTTATATTTTGTGAGAATTTTTAAATATGTTCGGCTCGGTGGTTCCGTTGGCTTATATGATATTGTGAGTTCTACAGAACCCACTACGGTTACTATCCCATCATGGTGTGGTAGTTTCGGTGTAACCCACAAAGCTTTATTAAGTAGCCAGTAGCAAAATCCAAAAAGGTTTTTCTCCTTCCGAGAAAACAAGTATGAAATATTATGAACTAATTTTCCCGAACCAGTAAAGTTTTTAATGTTAAAAATTACTTTGTACAAGTACTTACTTATTATGTATTTCTGCAAGTCAATCGGTTTGGGCAATATTTTAGCGATATCAGCTATTTCCCTACATTATTCTTCCTGCTTGTAGAAAACTCGAAAGCTCGTTCTTATATGAGCACCAACAAATTAAGATTGAATTGTAGTTTTTCCTTTATTTCATACTAGCTGACCCACGCAACTTCGTCTGCGTCACATTTTCCGTTAATATTCGGCTCTTTTTAGTCTTAGCGTGATGATATATATACCCGGATAAATGGGCTATGTAATACTGAAAGAATTTTTCAAATCGGAACAGTAGTTCCTGAGATTACCCCCTACATACAAACTTACAAAACTTACAAACAAATGTTACCTCTTTATAATATTATTATATTATTATACATAGTATAGAAGTATAGATTTATATTTCATTTATTTGTCTTTGTAATCAATGTGAGACACGAATAATTGAGCAGGCCGAGCTCGAGCATAATGATTCCAATCATCGTAGCGTAGGTTGCAACGAAAAAGCAACCAGGGCAGAGAACAGCCTGCCATATCACTCCCTAAAATTATCTACATGGAATTCCTTTGTTGATGATGACCCTAATCCGTGTGTCACTGGGGCACCCCCCGCAGTGACATACGGACGATGGTCATGAGGCCAACTGAAAACTAGCGCTGGGTATCTGACGCCCAGCAAACACTGAATTTCTAACCTTTTCGATATGGGCACGCTCAGTGCAGTTTTATGGTGACGGGAGGGCGTTTTGGGGGACTGTCTTTTGTAAAACTTGACGTTCAAAAAGTGCTGGCTCTCAGCCTAATTTGAATAAATGAATATTGTGAATGAATAAATGATATATAATAAAATCTAAGATTCGATCAGAACTGTGAGAGCTTTAGAACATAATAGGCAGTTTTAATGGAAACCAGGGAACTGTGATGACTTGTTTATTTTTTTTTTGACAGGTTTATGGCGCACTGCAAAGAATGTAGCCGCCGTAGCCATGAAACACGGCGGTGTCATCACTATGATATTTGGATACAGGGTTTACTATAGTAAGTTTCAGTATCACCCTTTATTGGACCTACATCACCTACATGATGACTAAATTACAAAAACATAAAAGTATAAACGTCGGTGTCAAAAAACGAAGAAACAAACCAAAAACACCAAGACAAGCAATTTTTTTTTTGTTTCGCTTTCTGGTGGTGATTTTCCACAGCTAAATTGACATTTATATGAGTGTACCACGTACCAGCGTCATATTTTGTTATGAATTTACGGCTAATTCTACTAATTTTCACATTCGCATCTCAATCGCAAACTGTCAAAAATGTATGAAAATTACGGCTGTTTTGACAGTTTGCGATCGACATGCGAATGCGAAAGTAGACATACATGTGATTCCAGCTATCCCGTTCTTTGCTATCATTTACTGAGGAGTTCCGTTGCCTATATAGGAAGTTCTTCAGATCTTCAAAAAATACGGTTCCGAAAACTACCCAAATCGCGTCAAGAATGCTTACAAAATTTGAAGAGATCCCTCTATTTCTACAGGATCCCATCATCAGGTTCTGTCCTGATGTTCATGGGAAACCAGTACCCAATTCTCTTTAAAAAAAAAACGAGGTATTTTCCAAATCAGTCCAGGCGTCTTCGAGAAATCGGGGAACATAAATAATAGAATAAAAAAAGAAGATTCCGACGAATTGAGAAACGCCTCCTTTTTAATTCGGTTAAAAAGTTATCATAGCATCATATCAATAGTCAATACGAATTAGTCTGAAAACACAAACTTGTAGAACGTCAAAATTTCCAGAAGTCGGTCCCCTAGAACGCCACCCGTCATTCTCCGAGCCTACTTCTATCACCAGTGACTTGGTGCCATCGGGAATCACAATTGACCACAACACCTAGCTATCCTAAATAATGTAAACAAGCGGTGGAGCAGGCTATTTATTTAACTCATAAATCTTTGAAACGGAACGAGAGAAAAACAAAATCTAATAATTTATTAGGTACCTGGATAATTCTATTACGTACTAGCTTCTGCCAGCGGCTTCGCCCGCGTGATCCCTAGGGAACATGTTCCCGGGATTAAAAGTAGCTTATGTGCTATTCCAGACTATAATCTATCTTTGTTCTAAATTTCATTAAGATCCGTTAAGCCGATCTGGCGTGATTGAGTAACAAACAACCAAACTTTCATATTTTCATTTTTTTTTTCATTTTTTCTATTGATTGTAGCTTGTTGAAAAGTATACTATAACCAGCTCAGGAGTATGAAAAATAATTATACCAAGTTTCGTTAAAATCCGTCGAGTAGTTTTTGTTTCTATAACGGTTATACAGACAGACAGACAGACAGACAGACAAAAGTTTTACTGATTGCATTTTTGGCATCAGTATCGATCCCTAATCACCCCCTGATAGTTATTTTGGAAATATATTTCATGTACAGAATTGACCTCTCTACAGATTTATTATAAGTATAGATATAGATATAGATAGTCATCATTAGTAGGAACTAGGAACATCCGTAACACTTGTCATCATGAAGTCTGACTATCTTAATAGATATAGGGACAATAATTATCGATAAGTAGGACAATGATCTTGCTAACCAAAATTAATGATTGTATGTTCCTATCAAAGCGACAAAAGCGCCATTTGAACCACCAATAATGTTGGTGGTTCAAATAGCGCTTTTGCCGCTGTTTTGCATACCTACAAGCTCTACTTCACATCCTATCATCAATTCATCACCAACCATTCCTAGCCTTTAAAACCTGTCATTATTTTTATCTTAGTGATATCGGACCCAGAGGATGCCTTGACAGCTGCAAACGCGTGTCTACAGAAACATTTTGCATACGATTATGCCAAGGCCTGGCTGGGAGAGGGACTGATCACGTCTTCAGGTTAGTTAGTAGGTGTACAGCAAAAGAGTGGAAAAATTTCCACTCTTTTGAACTCTCTTTTTTAACTTTCTTTTTCTCTTTTTTAACTAACTAGAGACTAACTAAGTAGAGGTTACTCTACAAATAGAGTTAACATGCGTCTTTTGAGTAGGCTCACTCCATCGTCGACTTTGCCTCTTGCACCTCTGACCAAGACTAGAGTCAAGAGCAAAGCTATCTCAAGTAAAAAAAAGGTTAAATAAACAAGATGCCCACCAAAACCTGCCAGTCGATTCTGCCGGCCAATTCTGTAAACTACTCACCGTGAACAGTCAGTTGGAGTGACCGTGAGTGATCGCGAAGTGAGCTGTCATTTCACCTTGATAACATGGATTGACTGCTCACTTTGTCATCACTTCACCCTAACCTTCACTTTGACATGTCCACAGAATCGCACTGCTGTAAATATGACGAAGGCTTGGGTGAAGTGATCACGAAGTGACCTGTCATACCATCTCGTATTAACATACTTAAAGAGCTTTGTTTCTCAGGTGATGCTCGATATCGAAATTTATATTAACAGAATAGCACTGTCATTCCATCTTGATTACTTGAATTGTCAGCTCAATTCGTGATCACTTCACCCAAGCTTTCACATTTTCATGTTTACATTGCTGTTCTATAAAATCTCACTCTGAAATCAGGTAGAATGAACTTGAAGTGTATCTTGAGGGGACGGGTTGAAAGCTCACTTCATGTTCTTGTTCACTTAGGTTTTCACGGGGATTTTCGGAACAGCACTATATTTTAGTAGCGTCTATTTTAAAATCTCAATACTGTGACCAGGTGAGGTTTGGAAACGGCATCGCAAGCTACTGACTCCTGCGTTCAGCTTGCCAGTGATGCTAAACTTCTTGGAGGTTTTCAATAGTCAGTCACGGAAATTGATCGATAGTTTGAAAGTTCACATCGCCAAAGGACCATTTGATCATACTGTATATTTGAGGAGCAATGCTTTAGAGACGTTTTGCTGTAAGTATGATATTTTATTCTTTATTTAATTATTATCAAGAGAGAGAGAGTGCACAAACTTGTGTTAGCGCAAACCTTATTTGCACAAAATAATAAGATTTAGAAACTATAAAATTAATTTAAGTAAATGTCCAGCTAAAGATCATTATTTCATATTTTATTATAGTGACTGCATTTGGAATAACTGGTTTCGAAGATACACATTTCATCCAAAAATACATGTATGCTGTGGACGAGATTTTGAGTATTGTGACTCAAAGATTCCAGAAGTTTTGGCTCCAAAGTGACACAATATTCAAACTGTGTGGTCTTCAGAAACGTCACGATGATCTTGCAAAGATTCTCAATGATATGTCTGACAAGGTAACCTACTCTTTTCATTTGCATCAGCCACTGTCTTTTTGTCTGCCCAGTGAAACATTTGTTTCTACCAATGGCTTTCTTTTATTGTACTTAATTTGGATTTTCTAATGAAGGTAATACAGAGGAAGAAGTTGGCAAGAAGTAATGGTGGATACAATTCAGGTGAGCGCTTTATTTCGTCTTACTTTATTAATTTCGTCTAATAAGCGCATACATGGGAGGCAACAGCTAAAAGTTGGTTTCTTCATTACAGGTACAAAATACAAGCCTTTCCTAGACCTCCTTCTGGAGTTATCAGAAGACAACGCTTTAACTGACAAGGAGATCAGAGAAGAGGTAGACACCGCCATTGTGACGGGCTTCGACACGTCATCGAGCTTGCTAAGCTACATCATGATACTGCTGGGCACACATCCTGAAGTACAGGACAAGATATACCAAGAGTGAGTACAACTGAATGGCTAGGAGGTATTTTACTAAATTCGTAGTAAACGATCCACATCTGTCTACTGCGGTCCTTAAATACAGAGCTACTGAATCGAAAAAAACTGGACGTCGTGGGGTGAGAGAGGCATTTGACCAGCAGTAGGACAATGCAGAATCAGTAATTAGCTGTGAACGTGGGAATCCGTACTCTATTTCCTTCGGTGAACATGTGATTAGCAGCTCAGAAGTCAGAAAAGTTGTGACTACCGCGTGTCTCGACGAGCAAGTGGCGCTTTTGGTTCTGCGTTTGCGTTTGGAACTCTCCCCGTAGGTACGTGTTTTGACTTGCTTGAGAGACAGGGGGAAGAGAGTATGCACCTGTTTTGCACACACTAGTGCACTACAATGAACTTTGTGTACTTGACTAGTCGACTAGTCTACATTCAAACTTACTGGAAATTCTGCTTCCAGAATCAAGGAAGTGTTCCCAACAGACAGAGACGTTGAGAAGGAAGACCTTCAGAAGCTGGTCTACACAGAGGCGGTGATCAAGGAGAGTCTGCGGGTCTTCACCACTGGACCTGTTACCCTCAGATACGTGGAGAGGGACGTCCAGCTAAGTGAGCTTACCATTAGTTGATGACACTTTATATTTGCGTTGTGTTTCAGTATTTAATAAAAAAGAAAACGTTTGCGTATTCACGTGCGCATAAAAATTTGCATATTCACGTGCAAATTGAGGTTAATAATTCTATTTTCATGACTACACAACATTTGAAATACCTTAATAAAATAAATGTTAGTCCGATTAAATATACCTTATGACCAAAAGAAAAAAATATGATCATGTTTATCGAATTCTGCTGGTGTCATCTTACAATGGGTCCTCTTAATAAAATGTTACAAAATAGTTTATGTATACTATAAGTTCAGGTAAACTTATTTTTAGATAGGACACGGATAATTGAATTTGGATGGGATTTATTAATCAAGATTAACTACAATCTTACGGTGTCTGCCACTTTCCGGTGACATATATACCTATAAATCTTCCGTTACTGACAGATTGAGTGACTGCAGTGACGGACAGACAACGCACAGCTGAAACTACTGCTCGAAGTTTGGCATGTAGGTTCCTTGGGGTGTGTAGAGGTAGCACTTAGAGAAGATTTTCGGAAATTTGTACGGTAACGGGAAAAAATGCGGGATATGCGCGTAGCAGCCTATAGTAAAATTATAAAGCTGAAGAGTTTGTTTGTTTGATTGAACACGCTAATCTCAGTAGTTCTTGAGATTAGCGTGTTTAATTGAAAAATTGTTTTCGTTTTGGATAGCCCAATTATCGAGGATATACCATCAGGCTACGATAAATAGCAGCGGAGAATGAATGAAAAATGTGAGGCAGGTCACGTTTTTTGCGCGTGTCAGGTAGTAATTTATATTTTATTTAAATCGTATTTTCATGGTACGTCTAGAACATTGTAGTATTTTTAAACCAAAGGAGGAAGAGAAATGTACCATTTTTATACTTACATATAAAAATTTGAATGAATACTGCGCCTACTGTTTTCCCAGTAAATATAGGCAGTAGTTTATGGTGAACAGTCATGTTTTAGTTCAAGCTCATGTTTTAGTTTTATCAACGTCCTATGTGCCTAATGGACTAAGAGCCTATTGCCACTTTTTTTTTAATTGAGAAGATTTATTATTGACTCTAGTATAGGTCAAAGGTGACATAGACAAAGTCGAAGATGGAGTAAGCTTACCCATTAGAAGCCTTACCCATTAGAAGCTTACCCATTAGAAGACGTTAGGGTTGTATGCGTTCTGAAGCACAGACACAGGCAGAGAGTTCCACTACGAGGATTGCCCGGGGACACGGTTGAGCAAACGGTGGTCTGCCCCGTTGAGGCAATCAGCTGCGGCGACTTCTCGCGTCCGGCCCTGGTTCAATTCATGATCCGGTGCCAGGATCCGCCCCGGGCGTCGCGAGTGGCGGGGCGATTAGCGGCCACCGTAGGCCACCCAACGTTCGCGAAGGACGAACGTTGGGTGGTTCCCCGTTCAATCAGAACCAAGCCCGGGTCGACGAGGCCCACTAGGGTACTGGCCTTAGCGGGCCTCCTGGTTGGCTTGATTCCACTAGCTTGGCAGGTACTGACCTGCCTGGCTAGTGGAATTTGATCAAAAGATTCACCACGGCCTTGGAACGCAAAGGGCATTAGGAGAAACACGGATGGGTTTCAGTCAACTAGAGTTTGACATTCCCTTACGCTCCTCCCAGTCAATTAATGACTTACCAACCTTAAAAACCCGAGTCAAGGTTGAGTCAAGTGGAACAAATGTGGTCGTGATGTATGTTATTTTATTTCTAGAAAAATACACGATGCGCGCAGGCAGTCAGTGCGTTATCCTGCTCTTCGGAGCCCACCGACATCCAGTGTGGGGCAAGGATGTGCAACAGTTTAGGCCAGAGCGATGGCTGGACTCCGGGAAGCCTGCCAACCCCGCGGCCTTTGTCGGCTTCAGCCTCGGAAAACGATCCTGTTTGGGTGAGTTTATACAAAGTGTAGGCAACAAAAAAATTATTGGTGTGGTGCAGTGGTTTTTTTTTGGGATTTCAGTGTTGTTTTCATAGTAAAAGTTGTTCATAATGAGTTACATAATGACGACCCCTTAAGAGGTAACATAGCGTTTATTCTGTTACACGTTGTATAATATTTATGTACAGTCAGTGAAAAAACTTCATAAAATTTTCAGTTACATCAATCATTATTGATGAAATCAATATCTGTATTTGCCCATGAAAGTACACTATAAAAATTCACCCTGTACACTGCAAAATTGTCAAAATCAGTACCTAACATCTTTACGTCAATTGTGATGATAAAAGTGATACGAGGCCAATTTGTACCGCGGGCAGGTCAGCAAAAAGAAAACTATAGGAACTAAACTCATCGACATTTACCGTACCTCTTCCTGCAGCTAATTGCACCAGGCAACTGGGTGGCTTTTATAGTCCAAAGTTTAACCGATGAACGGTTTCCGTAGTTATGGGATACGGAACACGGTGTAAAATCCCGCAACCTCTATTGAAAAAACCAACCGGTTGCTGTACAACTTTGATGGTGCGATTTAGGATTTGTATAACGTCAGAGGGTATAAAAAGGCCACTTTAGCAGAATCAGAGAGCACATCATGCTATCCGTCATTGTAAAGTTTTCCCAATCAACTTTGAACCTGATAGCGTTGTTGATAAAGGAGAAAATGAAATTTGACAGATTATTATGATTCTAATATGATTCTGCTAAAATGTCCGTTTTAGATCTGCAGGTAGTTTGTAGTTCGTATATGGCGGTACTTATATACCGCTAGTGTTACCAGTCGTCCAGATAAAAAGGTAAATTTTATGGTAAATTATAAAAAAGCCTTGATTTATTTAAAAAAAAAAAGCCTTTTTACCCCAATTTTCGGCTAAACTGGCCGGTCTGTCCGGTTTTTCGGTTTAAACACCTGGCAACTCTAGATGCCGCTACAGCCTGTTACCAAGTTCTGACAAGTATTTCTCTCTTCACAGGTAAAACGTACGCCATGATATCAATGAAAGCAACTCTCGTACACTTCCTGAGGCGGTACAAAGTCACTGCGGATGACAGTAATCTGCAGCTTAGGTTCGACTTCTTGTTGAAACCGGTCTCGGGTCACGAGATCACTATAGAAGAACGAGCGTAGAACTATCTTTAATTCTTAGGTATACTGTCTTGAATTCTTAATGTGTCGTTAATTTGTTTTCTCAAACATGCTTGGAAGTGTGAGCAATATTTTGACAACCTTCTTCGAGATAAATCGAAATTGCTGTACTGCCCGAGCAGCGGCCAGCAAAAGTTGTATGAAAATCCATATCTGTCGGATTTTGGCGGCCAAATAAATTACATAATAAACTCATATCTATCGTGTAAATTTAACTTGGAACGATCTTTTATTTTAAAACATGGCCACCGAGGTAACTTATCAAAGGTTTTATTTAAATTTCGAACTGGCTTGCAAATAGAAAGCTGTTTATTAAAATAAGAAAAGAACACTTTTACGCGGGAATTATTTAATGTTGTTGGTTGTTCGACATTGATTTTGAAAAGTGTTTAATTTCCGCGCATTATTTGAGAAACGTACTATACAAGACTAGGCATTGATGGACTTACGTTTGTGTATGTATCAACACGTCGTCTACCAATGCCTCTTTTGCTGGCCGCTGCAGAAATGCACTATTTTGATAAATATGTATATAGGTACTTTATTTACTCCAGCGAATGGAAAATGGGTAGGAACTAAGCCGTTCGAATTGCTTTCTCGCTGTTTAGAATCTAAGTTGAGGAACTATCAAACTCTACTTAAGCCTGAACACTTTGACATGTTCAAAACCACAAATTCTCAATTCAAAGCTGGAGTTTGTTTTCTTGTCTTGGATATAAAATTCAACGGCTTCGTCTCCTCAGTCGGCTTTGCCTATCAGTATAAAATTGTAGCTCTATTATAGTAATTTTTTGGTATTTAAGTTTGAAAAAAAAAAACAAGAAAATGTAGATATATGGCTGGCAAACAATTAAACCTCGCAGAGAATGGGCGATTTTCACACCCGCCCATATAAACCAGTGCACCATTGCACCTTTCGTTCAATGGTACATTGGTTTATTTGGGTTGGTGTGTTATTAATTATTAATTTTATTTTCTTACTAACATTAGGTTAAGTCATACATCTAATAACATTATACGGATTTTATTTTATAATCTGAAATAAATAATTGAATTGAATTACTTCCATCATCAGTAAGTAGGTAATTTTAGAGCTTAATAGTTAGTATACAAACACCTCGTTGAAGTTAAATGTAATAAACCGACTGAATATTTTTTATGAATAAAGAATAAATACTAGAAACTTGCGTTTTCATATAGGTACCCTATAGTACCACCAACTTATCCTAAGCTTTATAAATAAAGCTTTCATTTGACAACTCTGTTAATCCTATAAGGGCTGGTTTTTAACTGACTTCCCAAAAAGGAAGAGGTTCCCAATTCGGTTGTATGTTTTTTCCTTTTTATATGTTTGTTACCTCATAACTCCGACAATTATGAACCGATTTGAAAAATTCTTGTTTTATCTGAAAGGATATAGATTGCAGATTGGTCCCATTTAAATTTTATCAAAATCGGTTACGAACTTTGGATTTTAAATCGAAATAGCTGGAATTCGTCTAATTGGATGATGGTTTTATATTATCCAAGTAATCGAAATTGCGCATTTTGCTTTTCTGCGATTTTGCAGTGGTGTTGTTAGGTGTGGGGCACCACTAAAAAGTGAATAATAAAAAAGTCGGTTGTATTTTTTTGTAAAAAATTTTTTTTTTTTGGAAGTCGGTTGTATTTTTTTTTGTAAAAAAAAATTAAATGGTCAGATAACGTTTATTGGAAGAATAAATAAGTCATATTGACATATTTTCCATACAAAAGCTGTCAGACGGCCATTTTTATTCCTCAGATAAAAGTTATAGGACTATTGAAAAATCAGGCCTAAGTGGGAAAGTAAAGAACTTGGGGATTTTTTACTGCCAAGAATTTCTCTTGGACTGCCCAGCTGCGGGAAGTAAGCCGCAAGCTTTATCTTCTTAGCATCTGCTGCATCCTTGAGAAGACTGCGCAATTTTCTACTGACTGCCACCAACATTGCACTTGCACAATCTCTTCTTCTACCCATCCTTGATTATGCAGTATCAGCTATCTTGACCTTACTGAAGTGCAAGTTGATAAAATTGAATGCCTCCAAAATGTTTGCATTCGGTTCATATTTGGTTTGCGCAAATATGACAATATTTCCGAATTCCGAGTTAAACTCATGTGGCAACCACATGAGTTTAACTCGGAATTCGGAAATATTATAATTCGCCTTCGCCGGAATTCTCATATATTATCCTTATTGTATAATGTGCTCATTTCCCCTTCCACTGTTCTTTACTTGAAGGAATGATTTCAGTTTCTTTGTGACTCTCACACGAAATTTCTTAGGTTATCAGATAAATTGAGACTGAAAATGTCAATGCATTCCACAAAATTTTTAGACAAGTCTTTTGCAGTCCAAGCTGCTAGTTTGTTGAATGCATTGCCGGTGTCAATTAAGCGCGCGCAATCCCTGCCTGTTTTTAAGAGACTTGTAAGGGAAACACTATTTGTCTCTGTGATTACTTTTTCGATGGTAATTATAACAATTGTCACTTTTTTTTTTCTTATTAAATTTATATTTAATATGGAAGTACTTGTGTATCTATTTTAGTACCTTGTATTACTTTAGGTCTGCAAAAAAAATGTTAACTTTGCATTTGCACCAAGTGCAACCCCATTTCGTGTCCAGGATATAATCTCTACTATCCATTCCAATCGCGGAATGCGCCAATCGTATGTTTTTTTGTGTTAAAGGTTTTCTTTGTGTATTTTTAGTTCGGTGTACAATAAAGTATAAATATTTATAAGTAAATAAAGCTTATAAAAAACATTGGGCAAATAGCACCGTACCAGGTTGTAAGTTTTCCACCAGAGATCATTTACCTAATCTTGCAACAGGCTAGGTAAATGAATTGGTTCTTAACAAACACATCCCAAGGATGCGTAGCCTCGCACATCTCTGAAACGCATCATATAACGAAATCAAAACCGATTATTAAAACTTAAACTTGAATTAATAAAAGCAGGTACCTACAGGTGTTGGCTTGTCTGATTGATTTTAGACCTTGAGAAGATTATCCGAACGTAATCATGATCTCGGACTCTAATCGATAATGACGAGTTGTTTGTTTCGATTTAATATGAAAATGTGAGTAATTACGTCATACATAAGTGGCTTACGAAGATTAGTCCATTATTTTCACACTTGATTTGCAAAACAGTTATTAAAAACGAGCGTCCTCCAAATAATTTTTTTTTTTAAGAAAAAACAAAATATTTAGCGCGTTTTCATAATTGAGTGTGAAATAATTAAATTGATAGACTATTCTCGAGTACCTACCTATCTACCTATCGATTGTTTTTGCATTGAATTGTTGTATTTACAGTTGTTTTTAAACATTTTAATTTGCGACCCTATGTCGGCTCTCACACTTGGACTTTCGACCTAAAAACCATGAACAAAATACAAACAGCACAAAGAAGAATAGAAAGAAGCTTATCAATATATATAAAATCAATGCCACTTTTCGTTGTAATTTTATAACTCAAGAACGGGTTCACCTATCCAAACCAAATGTTTAGACTTTTTCGGGCTATTTAGTAGATGGTTTATGTGAAGTTCGCACAAAATTGGTCGAGCGGTTCTTCATTTATTGACGGGAGCGAAGCCGCGGGGGACAGCTAGTTAGGTATAAAATTAAGGGACGAGATTAAAAATAAGCACATTCGCAACAAAAATAAATTAACCGACGCTTTAAACCTTCTCACTGAAAATTAAATGGAGATGTGCGGGACACGTAGCCCGCTACAACGACGACAGATGGACCATTAGAGTCGTGAAATAGCAAGGCCCTACGGGTCGTAGGGTTAGAGGCCGCCCGTGCGCTATATGGACAGATGAACTGGTAAAAGTAGCAGGAGAAAATTGGTTATCCTTGGCTAGAAACAAAGAACGATGGAAGTCCTTGGAGGAGGCTTTACCCGAGGGGGTCCATATAAGCCACGACAAAATAAAAACTAAAATAATTTTACCTATCCTATTTATTAATCAGCATGTATTGTAATGTAGGTAAGTAAGGCCTAAATGGAATTAAATAGGTAAAGCTTTTTTATTTATTTATTTAATTTACTACCCAGAAATACCCATACATGTAGGGCTTCTACTATGAGCAAAGTTCACAGTGCACACTTATTTTTAGGGTTCCGTACCCAAAGGGTAAACGGGACCCTTTTACTAAGACTTCGCTTTCCGACCATTCGTCTGTCATCAGGCTGTATCTCATGAACCGTGAAAGCTGAAATATTCACAGATGATGTATTTATGTTACCGCTATAACAACCAATAGGAACTAAAAAAGAGAATTAAATCATACAGCAAACGCCATATACTTATTTGCCGTCATTCTAGACAGTGGTACGGAACCCTTCGCGCGCGAATCGAACTCGCACTTGGCCGGTTTTTTATGTTGATAGGCATACGTTTGACCACTATTTCAATTGAAATCATCTCTACTTTGTTAAATCTCATTCGAATATGACCATTATTCGTATAGATTTAACGCCCATATAAGATGACACCCCACCTGGGGATGTGCGAGGATGCGTATTAATGCGTAACCAGGGATATATTTTAAGAACCAATAGAATAGCTTGCGCTGAGCGAAGCAGGTACATGAAGCGATTCTTCTGTTTCTTAACCAACATATCCCTCGCTACTCATCTTCGCCCATCTCTGGTGGAAATGCAACCGTAAACGCAGAAAAGTAAAGCGTATAGTCCGTAAATCTTGTCTTATGTATCACAGGTCACAGTTCTATACCTATAGGCCTCTAGCTTAGGTACTTTTAAGCTACATTACCTATTTACTTCAACAATTTGACGGCAATGATAGAGATAATAAAAATACAATTTAAATTAAATCTTACACCTTAATTTATTTACTGCTAGCTAGAGATCTCTTGAACCTACTAAAACAGCATTGGTATATCTAGCTTATTCACTGGCCATTAGTTTGAAGAAGTATTTGACTTCATTCACACCATCTTCGGGTAGGTCTGTGCAATGGACCGCATTTTCTACTAAATCTTTACCGTATAAGGCTCTCATGCTATCAGGATACAATTGGCGGCATAATTCCTGAAATGTTCAAACAAAATTTTGAAAATCAGAAATGACAAGAAGTAGAACCTATTATGTATTGTATACCTAATTCAAAAACAACGGGCTGCGTCGGAGTGCATTTTGCAATGTCAAAGGAAATTGATTGAGAGGCGGAGCTGTACGAGGAGTACAGAGCGGCAAGGGCCGCCCTCCGATCGGGGATCCTGCGGGCCAAGGATTTGGCTCGCAAGGAGATGCTGGAGTCTCTGAACGGGGACCCGTGGACCTTACAAAATGGTGCGGAATAAGCTCCGCACCTGCCCCCGCCCCCGTTGACACAGTCTCCGGCCCCAGCTGGTGGCGAACGTAGTGAGCGCTCTGTTCCCCTCGCGAGAGGAGCATACTCCCCCACCTATGGCTCCGCCCCCTGCGGTGCCCGATGCGGACCACACCGATGACGACGACGACGATGCTCCTGAGGTGACTGAGGTGGACTTGAGAGTGGCGGTTAGCAGGCTGAAGACCAAAACTACCGCCCCAGGACCCGCTGGCTTTCCTGGGAAAGTTTGGGTCCTGGCCTCAGAGGCTCTCGGGCCTCAACTAAGACGGTTCTTAAGCGCATGCTTGGAGAGGGGCCAGTTCCCTCTTCGTTGGAAGACGGAAGCCGGGGCGCCCTGAGGACGCTCACCTTCCGCCTGACGCAGGTACTCACCGAACACGGTTGTTTCGGACGATACCTGCTTCGAATTCGGCGGGAGCATACGCTCGGGTGTCCACAATGCGAGGATCGCCCGTAGGACACGGTGGAGCATACGGTGGTCTGCCCCGCGTGAGTGGAGCAACGCTGTGTCCTCGTCGAGGCGATCGGCGGCGGCAATCTCTCGCGTCTGCCCTGGTTCAAGCCATGATCCGGAGCGAGGAGGCATGGGAAGCGGTCACCTCCTTCTGCGAAGCAGTATGCGAAGCAGTAAGCAAAGGAGGAGGCCAAACGCGTGAGGGAGACCTCGCGCCCCGGCCGCCGCAACAGAAGAAGACGCCCCGGGCGTCGGGAGTCTTTTTTTTTTATAAAACGGGGAAACTCTTGGCCCAAATCTCACTTGATGGAAAGTAATGATTAGGCCGAAGATGGAAGCGAGTTTCACCCGGAATCCAAACAGAGGAACTGGCTATCATACCTCTAACTGCCGGAACACAACAATGCTGTTAACGTTGTTATGGCGACAGACTTAGACATGATGGTGGTAGCTTGCCAGGCGGACTTAGAAGAAGTCCTACCACCAACCAAACCGAGCAAAAAATTTGCCCCCGCTGGAAATCGAACCCGGGACCTATGGGTCTGAATCAGGTGGTATTGGTTATACTAGACCACGGAGGTGGTTAGTGTCACCTGTTTAGCACCACCCGGGGACCACGTGTAGACATTCGCTGAAGGGTATTCTCCTACGGACGCGGATGACTCTGCCCCCAAAAAGCCAAACAGTCGCAGGGCGATTCCCGGCCACCGTAAGCGGGGACTGCGGACGGAGAGCATTGGGTGGCTCGCCATCTGATCAGAATTAGGCCCGGGTCGATGGCGCGCTGTATTCCACGCGCGCCTCAAAGAGTTGTCAGCAAAACAGATGGGGCCCGCCAAGGCCAGTGCCTGACGGGGTTGCGGAATTTGCTCGAAAGAGGCACCGCGGCCCTGGAACGCAAAGGGCATTAGGAGGAACACAGATGGGTTTTAGTCAATAGGAGTCTGACACTTCCTCTTGCTTTACCCAGAACGGGAGGAGTCGATTTCCCATACTTACCGGCTCTCGTGGTCCACATAACTTTCGGAACTCACTAACACAGTTCAGGCTAGGATCTGTACACTTAACTTCTAATGCTATACATTTTCCTTCTGCTAGTTGTATGCATGAAGACTGAAAGAAAGAAAATAAATCGACCGGGTAAAAAAACGATAAGTATTTGCAGTTACCAATTTCTGTATTTGCTAATAAATATAGATACAGTTAGGACTAATGAGAGTACCAAGGTTATGGAGCCTCCACTACCTTGGTACTCTCAAGTACTAACGACGACTTTCGACGGTTGTAACGTGCGGCCTCCACAGGGGAGCGGAGCAATTCAGGGACAATGATAGTGTATGCTGTATTTTACTTTATATGAAGTAGATAGAAGAGGGCTAATTGAGAAAATGCATGAAAAAAAATATATAATCTATACAGTTTATCTAGAAATATACAAACATAATATAATACTAAGAGTGAAAATAGAATCAAAATTGCTCGAAAAACTAACGAGATATAATCATTTCAAACAAATATATCTGTCTCGCTCGCGAAAACGCTGTTTTCTATGATCGATATGAACTTCTCTTTTCAATTTGAAATCTTTGAATCTAACTTCATCGCTGCTGAAGACATTTAAAAAATAATTTCATGATTGTTTACTGAAGCTAATAAATACTTCATTTTCCTAAAAAATAAATCGCATGCATATTTCCTATTGGAAAATGCCCGACAAACAAAAACATTTTTTTTTCTACTCCTCCGCTGTACTTTGAACACAGTTTAATCGTTTTATTAGGCGCTTTTGTTTTTAGCCCAAAAATTTATGAATGACTAGCTGACCCGCGCAACTTTGTCTGCGTCACATTTTCCATTAATGCTCCGCTCCTATTTTTGTCCTAGCGTGATGATAATTATATAGTCTATTATTATAGCCTTCCTTACATATTTTTAACCGACCTTCCATAAAGGAGGAGGTTATCAATTCGGTTTTATGTTTTTTTTTTTATATTTGTTACCTCATAACTCCGACAATTATGAACAGATTTGAAATTTATTGGTTTTATCTGAAAGGATATACTTGCGGATTGGTCCCTTTTAAATCATATCAAAATCGGTTACGAACTTTGGATTTTAAATCGAAATAGCTGGAATTTGACTATTTAGATGATTCTTTGATTTAATCGAAATTGCGTATTTTGCTTTTCTGCGATTTTGTAGTGGTGTTGTTAGGTGTGGGGCACCACTAAAAAGTGAAAAATAAAAAACTTTTTACAAAAAAATACAACCGACTTCTAAAAAAAAGTACTACAAAGTAAAAAATAACTTTAATTTCGGAAGTCGGTGTTTTTGTTAGTTTCTTCGTATTTTGACACCGACTTCCGAAATAAAAGAGTTTTTTATTTTTTAATATTACATAAATTGGCTATCATCCACTGAATGAATTTATCAAATCGGACCAGTAGTAGTTCCTTAGATTAGCGCGCTCAAGCAAACAAACAAACTCGTCAGCTTTATAATAGATGAATGATGTCCTGAGGTACTGTTTTTCTTGAAAGGCAACTTTAAGAGTTCACAGAGAGAGAGTTCCTTGTGCAAGCGGCCCAAATTCTCTGTTCTTTAGTGCACGAAAGTAAAATAACTAACCTTATAATCAGGGACAACTCCTTTATAAACTTCATAGAATTCTTCAGCGTTGGTTATGGTAACCGAGAACATACCCATGGCCGAGATGTAGAACTTGTCGGACAAAGATATCTGCTCCAGGATGTGGCCTGCATTGCCTTCGATCACCGCATGAGGCTTGATGATGCAGCATGTGCAGTCCTTGTACGTCGCTCTGAATGGGAATCGATAAATATTGTCTTTGGTGCGGCCGAAGAACATTTCCAACATCTGCAACAGGTTTTGCAACCAAATAATTGTACCTTCATAATTATGTAAATACCTCTTACTGTTATAATTTAGTACCTATTGAAACCAGTATCGGCTACCGTACCTAACTTAATGTGTCGAAGGTCGGGGAGGCTACTATTAGACCAGGGTCGATAATTTTTGAAACCAAAGAAAATAATAGTAGGATGAAACTCAGTGGAAAAGGAAGAGAATATTAACAAAAATTAAAGTAAAAATAATTTACGGGCGATCTGAGGTCGGGAAGTGGATGGGGGTGCGTGTTTAAGGTTAAAAAACGATTTATCTCGATTTCCGGCAAAACTAAAAGTCTTATGGAAAAAAGTGAAATGGCAAAGTTGTAGGTAATAAAAAGATCTACAACTTTTGTATTTCCACTTTTGTCACATAACCTCAAAATCTATGTGAAAAATTCAAATAACCGTGTTTTTGGTTTTTTATTTTTCTCTTTAACATTAAAATTTTTTTTCACGGAATTTGGTAAAAACTTACCTTTTTACGTCTCCAACATACAATATTTTTTTTTATTTAAAATATTCTTGTTTTCACCTTATTTTGACATAATTAGTCAAAAAACACCCTCATTTTCAATCGAAAATTTTCCCGTCAAAATATCTGCTTTTTTTAAAAAGTCGGTAGCCTTTTTGTTCATTGAAATCTCTACTTTCCGATGGTGAAAAAAAAAATACATTACTACCTGAATGTTCTCAAAAAATGCGAAGAATTCAATCGAAAATTCTCCCGCCAAAATTGTCGGGAATTACTTCCCATTTTCTTTTTTACCATTTTCAAAGGCTTCTACCCTGGTCTATATATCCAGCAATGCTACTGTTACCGTGTCAGCATTCTGTCGCGTGGTAGCGCCGTGGGCGACATTCTCTAGCCTGTTGCTGCCGTACATCTGCCGAAGGGTCCCATGGGCAGCTTCCCTGGGGTCGGAGGCGCCCAGCCAGCGTCGCCACTCCTCCACTGCGTTATATCCGACCAGCTCGAGGCCAATCACTTCCCCTCCAGTTAAGTAGTCAATTAAAACGCTTTAAAAAGAAATCATCAATAAATAACAAACTCTTCCGTTACTAACTGAACTTCGTCCTCGTCACATTTTCCCTGAATGTCGTTTGCTACAAACCTCACGGAGCCCGAGACCTTTCCAACGAATGCAAAACCGTGGAAATCGGTTCGTGCGTTCTGGAGTTATTATAGCGTCAGGAAGGAAAACCCGACTTATTTTTATATGATAGATTTGTTTATAAAACGGGAGCTCGTAGATTAATAGTAAAAGTCGCATGGGCCGATCTACAAGGTTTGACAACGCTTTCCGAATAAGTGATCATTTTGACATTCATCCGTGTCTCGGAAAGCATCGTGTGTCAAGGGCGTCGCCAGCCGACGAACCAGAGGAGGGCAAAATTGAGAATAAGTAACTTTTTTTTTTTCGTCAGAAATCCAATTTTCCAAAAAACTGAGTGCACATTCACATTCGCATCTCAGTCGCAATCGGTCAAAAATGTATGAAAATTAAGGCTTTTTTTAACAGTTTGCGATTGACAGGCGAAAGCGAAAGTTGATTAAAAATGAGTAGAATATTGGCCTTCTGATGACAAGTTAGTCTGTGTTTCAGATTGCATCACGCCGAGATTTATACATTGAACAATTCTTTAATGATTTAAAATAAAAGGCACTCTAGAAAATCGACCCTTTGGCGGCGCCCGTGTGTAAAGTTGTTGTTCCCGGTTGTCATTGGTAGATCTTTGACACTCGGTACGGATAGGCGGAAGCAAGGAATTGGACACTAAGCCTGTGCACGCACTAGCGTCAGCCGCGGGGGCGGTCAATCGCGCGGTTCCAGTTTAATACGCAACCGTTTGTCATTTAATGGTGGTTAAATACGTACAATCACTAGTAGTTGCATATTAAACTGGAAATGCGGCTGGCCGATCAAACGAACGCGGAACGGGTTGAACCGCCTAGCGGCTCGTTGCTAGGCGGGCTAAGTCCTGCCAAGGGGTATTGTGTTACCCGTGTTATGCAGTGACTAGGTTGTGGTTGGAAAGGGTCATTCCATGTAAAATACTGATACTCAGCCGCATCCGGTTGTACTGGAAGCTGACCCGAACAGTTGGCAAAAGGCTAGGCGGCCATGGCCGTACAGTGTCGGTCAATGATAGGGTATACTTACCGTCAATTTTGTGTTTTCACATGAAAGTTAAACCTATTAGAAATATAAACAATAGCTCACCCTCTACGTGATTTGTAAATAAGTATAGAATTTAACAACTTCACTGTCCGCAAAGCAGACACAATAGTTAAACAATCCGCATGTCTGACTCATGGGACAGTGAAGTAGTTAAATTGGTTGGGCTTAGAACCGGGTACAGTAGGCCACACGTCCGCGGTAACAAAACCAGTACAAACTGACCTCACATTCTGTTGAACCTCAGTACAACGCTAGGCCAGCTTCGTCAGCTAGGCTATTGTTAGGTACTTGTTACCAGTGTTACCACCACGGACGTGCAGTCTTCTTGTTCGTAGCTAGGTTCTACTAGCGGAATTTGTTTGAAAGAGTCACCGCAGCCGCGGCGGGATTAGAAGGAACACTGGTGAGTTTTAGTCAGAAAGAGTCTGAAACTTCCTCCTACTCCGCCTAGAGCTGAAGGAGTCATTGATGATATCCCATCCTTTAAAAAAGCTTCTTACTACGAGTACTTACGGCAGCATTTTACTTCCAGAAATATGCTCATATAGCTTAATTGCGAACTCTTTGTTGACCTTGGCGTTTTTCAAACGAACTATACGGAACCCTTTTCGCGATATGAATGCTATTATTTTTCCATGCATTGCAGCTGGCACAGGTTTTATCAAAGCAAATGTGCTGTAAAGAAACAAATCACCTGCGTGAAAGTAAAATCATATTATCTATTATCCCAAGTGAACATAAACATCCTACACCCATGATAAAAATTATAGGACCTAGTACATGGTCTCTACCAGTAATGGATAAGCTTGTATTTGGCTAAAGTAATAAAAAAAAATATGAGAAGACGAAGATTGAAACTTGCGTTTTGTGAGAAATGTTTGCTTTCACTTGCAAGTGCTTCCAAGGCTGCAACCAAACCTCTTTTATTTTAAATTTCAACTGAGGCATTGGCAACTGCCGTTTGATTACTTGGATGTACAGCCGGTCGATTCTGTCGCCATCTCACCGTGATCACTTAGGTGGAGTGAACGACAAGTGAGCTGTCATGAAATGTTGTTGTTTTGACAGCTCACTTGTCGTTCACTTCGCCTAAGTGTTCACTACGACATATTTATAGAATCGCACTGCTGCTCACTTCTTGATCACTTCACCCTAGCCTTCACTTTGACATGTTACAGAATCTCACAGTTGAAGTTGTTGGTAGAGTCCTGGCTCCAATTAAGATGTGTCACAAAAGAATCATGATGGCATTCCATCATGGTCCTTTTGTGAAAAAGATATACCTAGTGCTACTTATCTTGTATTTCCGTCAGTCTCCCACAACGGAATGGTGGTGGTCTATTTAGTCATAGTAGGCGACTAGTCTAATATTAATCTCAAAATGATATACTGTACATACATAGATAAACTCCAAAACGTTATTGTTATACTGGCAAAAGTATTAATTATTCCACTGCACAGGCAATGTCAATATTTATTTCTAATGTGTACATTATAACTTTAAAAGAAGTTGCATGTTAGCTGCCTGCTCAACCTACATGATTTAATAATTGGTAGGCAAGTGAACATTACCTTTCAAATTTATTGAAAATTTTTTCCTTGGTAGCTGGCGCGCAATCTGTTATAAGAAGTAGTTTCGAAAATACCTTTATGGTATTGCCAATTTGCAGCATTTCTAATTTCAGGGACGGCATTTGTATCCGTCTTAAAAGGTTTGTTCCTTTTTTTAAGTTTATCACTTGACATGAATTATCGAAAGGAAAATAGTTTAAGACCAATTCTATTATAAGGTCGGCTTCTGTGTCGTACATTTCGCATAAAAAGGTGAACTTGTCCAAATAATCGAACACCTGCAACAGTGAATTATTTTATTTTAGAGACTATTTTGCCTGCGTCTGTGTTTTCGAACGCTTATGTACACCCCTAATCTCTTCAAAGTTAGAGTGAACAGGCTCCTGGATAAGCTCGCTCCATCGTAGACTTTGTCTCTGTCATCTCTGACCAAGACTAGAGTCAGCTAACCCATCAGAAATGTCAGGTACCTACCTACATTAAATGGGCCGTATAACACGAATAAAATGGCATCGTGTTAAATAGAATGGGTTATCTATGTACTATATATGTAGTAGAAGCATAAAGCAATCTTGGGTATTTAGTGACCCCACTATCATGAATCTTTAAAGATACTTAAATGTTGAGGAATGCTGTTGATATTTTAAAACAATGAACGATAGATACAAAGGCACCGTATTCCGTCCACTAGCGCCGCCAATCGTTTTTTATTCATTGTGGTAAATTTAAGACACGTAGATAAAAAACCGCTCTGTAGTGTACTGAAGAAATGTATCTTTTATTTTTTGAGAGCTTTTTTTAATACATAACTCATGGCTAAATAGCCAAAACGGCAATTATTGATAAAAGTGGCCACTTTTAGCAAAAATATCGACTTCGGCAACTATTTATGTTCAAAAGTACAAAACATAACTCTCAAAAAATAATAAATACATTTCTTCAGAACACTACAGAGCGGTTTTTTATCTACGTGTCTTAAATTTACCACAATTAATAAAAAACGATTGGCGGCGCTAATGGACGGAATGCGCCCTCTTAATGCCTATCTACTTTTAGAATAACGTATATAAAGGCTGAAATATCAAGGTGTATGTAGGTACTAATACAAAAGAGAGCGTGAAAAGTATGCTATGCTACGCCTACTTCCACAACTACAAATTGATGTTCTGTGTACGACCTACAAGTACAGCAATCAATAAATAAATATAGGTATTCATTTTTTCAGGTAATTAATTACAGCCCAATTTACCAATAAATTAAATATGAAATAGCGGAAATCAAATAAGGAACAAAAAATAACAAACAATCAATTGAATTTTGTAAATTAAAAAACCAATAAAATACAGTGCAAGAAAACTAGGTTACCGACATAGCCCGAAGGATCGCCAAACTAAAGTTGCAGTGGGCTGGGCACATTGCTCGCAGAACAATGTGCCCCAAAAGTTCTGGAGTGGCGACCGCAAAGGTACCGGAAGACGCAACGTTGGAAGGCCTCCCACAAGGTGGACCAATGCCCTGGTGAAGGTCGCGGGTAGCCGATGGATGCAAGACGCACAGGACCGGTCGTTGTGGCGACGCATGGGAGGCCTATGTCCAGCAGAAGACGTCTTTCGGCTGATATGATGGTGGTAATGATGTACGACCTTGCCCACGATGAACTTGTTATACCAGGCTGCCCTGACTGTGGATTTTCCTCACGACTTCTCACAATAATATGAATCGATCGGAAGACTGGCCATACATTGTCTGGGCTGGGTCAACGATTATCCACCAAAAATATACATTGTAGATAAAAAACCAACATTATAAGATAGGTACCATTTTGCTCCAGTCGTTTAAAAAATAAACAAGTTTGAAAATATATTATAAAGTTTATAAAAATATATTTTATAAATTAAGTTCAATATAAAAATATAACGTTGTCCACTGACATCAAAAAGTGACAAATTAAAAACAAAACATAGATATTATGTAAACATACCAAAACTATCAATAGCAAGTAGGTTTCTGACAAAAAGTTTACTATTAGGTAACTACATTTCAACGTAAAAGTATGCTGGAGCTGTGTGCTGTGGATGGCCTCTCTTCACCACGGCTGCTACATCGATGGGTTATGTGGTTCTCACACCCAGCTGTTTACTGGCCTTTATCAGGTCAGGGTCTCCAAAAAGCCCCTTCGGCTACTTTCGTTTCTACCATTATTTTGTTTGGTTATATAATACTTCGCTTCAGTTCTGGTTATGTCGATATTCTTGGTTTACCTGTGGATCTGTTCATTTCCGAATCGCAGGGAAACCCTGGCCTGCTTCTGCATCTACTATCTGAGCGTGCAGTGGCGGCAGTGCCGGGTTAATCACGTAGCAAGAGTAGCCAATGCTACGGGCCCCGCGCATTGAACTTACAAAAACATCTTGCTGAAAACCATGGAACTATATCACACACGAGTCCTCCTAACTCCCACTAACTGCGACAGCCGTTTTCAGCGGATGAAGTCACTACTTTGGTTTATTTTGATATGAAATGGCTTCGCGCAAAAAAACAATCTCTTTATTTCATGCTACCATACCGTCTGAAAATTAAACAGCCCCGGATCTAGTCTATAGTTCTATACGAACAATGTAGGCATAATCAAAAAAGTATGGACTCGTTGTTGTTGGCTTTACATGAGGGCCCTGAGGTCCGTTACAAATAAGTAATAGGGATATTTTTCGATTTCACTTTACGAAGACTAGGTATAAGGGGTGTGGTGTAAATGCTCTTTTATAGTGTCTTTATGTTTCTATTCTATTATTTAAAAATTAGACATCATTCATATTCACTGTCACAGCTCTGTCATTTCATCAGCATAATTTTAGCACAATAAAACCATAATTCTCAAATGGTTTTATCTTTTATTTCTCGTATCAATTTATTGTGCTAAATAAATTGCAGTTAACGATGGCTTCCATAGCGCGACTTCTAAGGCCGGACAAATTAGATGTCGATCCAGGGACTCCAACCGCCCGCCGACCTAAAATATTGTCACTGGAAGGAGACTTTCACGAACTATTTGTCAGAAGAAGCGGATGAAGCAAAAATACCAGACGGTACTAAACTAAAAATACTCTTTAACAATGTGTCACCAAACGTTTACTCTTTCATACGAGAGTCAAACGAATATCCGAGCGCCTTGCGCCTATTAGATAAAATATATCTAAAATCGAAAAACGAAATCCATGCTCGCTACATACTATCTTCTACTAAACAAAAGTCAGAAGAGACAGTTGCAGACTATATACGCACGTTACAACAACTAGCGTTTGAGTGCTCTTTCACGTCTGTTACTGCTGAAGAGTAGGAACAGAAACGAATACGTGCGTGACGCTTACATTACGGGCCTACGTTCCCAGAAATTTCGACAAAGGCTACTAGAAAATTTAGAAATAAGCCTTGAAGAAGAAACAAATCAGACAATATCTCTCGAAATGGCTGAAAAAAATTCAAAAGAGATCGGAACGAATGACATTTCTGCAAAAGAACTCTACCAAATTGAAAATACTGATGAAGCGGGAAACAGCTTCAGTCTGGCTGCGGCTCCATCACGTAAACGCTGCTTCTTTTGCGGGGGAAACGTGCATCAGAGAATAAAATGCCCGGCCTTTCACGCAATTTGTCAAACCTGCGGGAAAAAAGGCCATTTCGCAAAAGTTTGTAGGAGTGGAGCCACAACTGATAAGCCAGTTAACAACGCTGTAGTACAACCAAAAGACTCAGATTTATCAGCAATTTCAGCGGCGTCACCGGCCAGTCTTCGTAAGACTACAGTATCAATCACCATTAACGAACACAAAGCTGAAGCCTTGATTGACAGTGGAAGTTCCACGAGTTTTATAGATAAAATTTCGCTCTATCTCTAAACCTGAAACGCCATCCCTGGAAGGAAACTGTAACACTGGTTTCAAATAAACGGATTTCGCTCATAGATGACTTTTACTATGCAACAATCAAGCTAAACGAGCACACTTATAAGCAGAAACCTCTTTACAGCTTAGAAGATCTATGTGCTGATGTGATCATTGGTCATGACATTTTAAGTGACCACTCATTAGTAGAAATCAAATTCGGAGGCTCGGCAAAACCCCTTAGGGTATGCAACGTCATGGAAGCTGTGGTGCCCCCTGTATCGCTTTTTAGTAATCTTTCGAGTAATATTAGACCCATTGCTATTAAGTCAAGAAAACATTCAGAAGCTGATAATCAATTCGAGATGAAATCATTAAGCTCTTAAAAGATCGGATCATCGAGCCCAGTAACTCTCCATGGCGAGCTCAAGTCTTGGTAACAGGAGGTAAAACGCATCGCAAACGTCTCGTCATTGATTATTCTTTGACAATCAACCAATTTACGGGACTGGACGCGTACCCTTTGCCAAACATAGAATCGATCGTATCGAAGGTGGCACAATACAACATCTTTAGCCAAATTGATTTACGAAGTGCATATCATCAGGTGCCTATCATGCCAACTGACGAAAAGCACATACAGCTTTCGAAGCTTGCGGTAATTTATACCAATTTACAAGAATCCCATTTGGAGTCACAAACGGGAGTCGCTGCATTCCAAAGAACGCTTAACTATATTATCGAGACAGAAAAACTGACAGGCACCACGTACTCATATTTAGATGACGTAACAATTTGTGGCAAAAAATCAGCAGAACACGATCAGAATTTGTCTCGATTCAAGGAGGTTGTGGTTAAATACAATCTCACTCTAAATGAAGATAAATGTAGGTATATAAGCCAAGAGTCCATTAAATTACTTGGATATAAAATAGAAAAGAATACCATTCGACCTGATGATGACCGTCTTACTCCTCTAATGAACTTACCCGTGCCAACTGACTCGCGATCACTTAAAAGGACACTGGGCATGTTCGCCCATTACTCAAAGTGGATTCGGAATTTCTCGGAAAAGATAAGTCCCTTGACTAAAGTTTCTGAAGTTCCTCTCGGAAAAGACGCTGTCGATTCATTTCAGAAACTGAAAGCTGATATAATGAAATCAGCCCTAACGGTCATAAATCAAAACGAGATATTCACCGTTGAAACTGATGCTTCAGAACACTCTTTAGCAGCTTCTCTGTCTCAGAATGGGCGTCCTGTAGCTTTTTTCTCACGCTCACTCAACATCTCTGAACGTCGACATTCCTCTATAGAAAAGGAAGCAAGTGCTATCGTTGAATCACTAAGGAAATAGCGGCATTACCTCATTGGTAGACACTTTTTATTGATAACAGACCAACGATCTGTTTCTTTTATGTTCAATCAATCTCATAACAGCAAGATCAAAAATGAATTATTATTATGTTTCTATTCTATTAATTAAAAATAAGACATCATTCATATTCACTGTCACAGCTCTGTCATTTCATCAGCATAATTTTAGCACAATAAAACCATAATTCTCAAATGGTTTTATCTTTTATTTCTCGTATCAGGGGGCTCCTTGGTATTTGCTACAGGCCCCACACTGTCTTAATCCGTCACTGGCGGTGTACCTAGTGCGTATCGTCAAGTGCCTAACGCATAGAGTACTACTTTTAAGTGGCCTAACGGGAAGTACCACTATTGGGACAAGACCATGTTAAGATCTTAAATTAACCACAAACCGATGGAATTATTTTCTTTGAATGAACTCTATTTAAAATAACGTCATCGAAGTTGTTTTATTCATCATTCACATAAACAGTTAAATAAACAAGTACTTAACAAGTATAATTCTTTTGTGTTCGACACAGTTTGTATCCATTCACGGGTACTTGAAGCGACGTAAGTGTCTATTGAAATTGAATGGCAGCTATAAGTTTGCCATTGAAAGTGGAACACATACTTTTTTGCTTATAAAACAAACATGGTCCGAACTGATTGAACACTTCAGTAAATAATAGGTGATCAAGTGCATTTACAAACTAGGTAAGTAACAAGACAACGGGTTCTTTAGATGAGCTAGCCCGCAGGCATGCCTGTAGGACATGTACCTACGAATTACTTCGCTTATGTACTTAAGTAGGTCTGTCAGCTTCGCGGTTACGCACTGGACAGCCGGCTGAAGATAATAGTCATGTTTGTGAATGCGTTTCAAATCTATTTACTTGGGATTTTAATTGGTAACATTTTTTTTTTTTAGTTTTCCAGTTAGTAAACTAAAAGTAGTTAAACATCCAGTGAATGAACGGTCGTTCATAAAAGAATTGTGTTCATTCCAGGGATTTTTAGAGTTCCGTACACAAAGGGTAAAACTGGGCCCTATTAATAAGACTCCGCTGTCCGTCCATCCGTCTGTCACCAGGCTGTATCTCATGAACCGTGATAGTTCGACAGTTGAAATTTTCACAGATGATGTATTTCTGTATACAACAAATACTAAAAAAACCGGCCAAGAGCGAGTCGGACTCGCGCATCGAGGTTTCCGTACAAACTCCGGAGTCGCGGGACTATTCGAAAGAGATATCGTGGCTCCGGAACACAAAGGGCAATGAAGGAACATGGATGGGTTTTAGTCAGTAGAAGTCTGACACTCCCTCCCGCTCCACCCAGAGTGGGAGAAGTCATTGGATGATTTCCCATCCCCAAAAAAAAAAAGGTTCCGTACAAACTTGTAGGTACCTATTATAATTATTATAAGCAAAATTTGCGGTTTACGACATAGGACGTGTTAAAAAAAAAACTACTTACTAGATCTCGTTCAAACCATATATTTTTTAGTTTTATCATTCTCTTATTTTAGACTAGCTGTTGCCCGCGACTTCGTCCGCGTCTATGTCGAAAAGTAAAGACACATAGCGATGTACCTAATATTGATACGATATGATATACAAACAGTCAATATCTGGCATGCTTGACCCCAGCTCTTACAATTAGGAATTTGGAAGACTGTAATGCAAAGCACTGGCTGTATTATCTCTTCTGTTCAAAATGCCGTACAGCCGTACAGACTAGTAATTTTTCGTAATGAGAAACTTCTGTGCAATATGTTGAAGAAAGTTGCTAGGGTTGATAACACGCGATAGAGCTACATAAAGTTTGGGTGGGTATACCAACCAGAATAGAAATCTAACCCCGTAACGGATAGAGTAGAGTAGATTAGAGACTGCGCTATCCGCACTTAGACTTCCATTCGGTCTGTTGACAGTAAGTGTTCTGGCTAAGTTAACCAGCCCAGCTCCGCCCAAATGCACTAAGGCCTTCTGGGTGATCCACAGGTTTTGCGCTGCGACCTCATCGGTTGTTCAGGTCGGGAAGCAAAAGCCTCATTTCCAGGAAGTCGGCAACTTCTCGGCGTCGAAGCAACCTCTGCAAATTAGGCTGTCTATGGAAGGCACTGTCTCATGATACCTATTGTTATTCGAAATGTATTTCTACTTAGGCTGATACGTCGTTAAGCTGGTCGCATGTATAGGTTTGATATTGGCATTTTAGTTGAAATTGAGAAAAATATTAGGAGGAGTAGGTATGAATGGGTCCAGCACTACTACCTTTGGAACCTCTTCGCAAGTTCGTTTGTGGCGTCATGGCCTAGGGATCTACAATTCCCCTATGAGACCCGCTGCGGATAATTTATGGCCCTGAGCTGCTCTTAACCTATCATAAGCTTACTGAGAATTGAACAGCATTAAAAGTAAATAGAAAATAATTGGGAATGAGGGAGACTCTGGGAATGATCACAACGTGATTGGAGCATCACGCTAGAGCAAATTAGCCGAAATCTTATATCAGCTACTTTAAAAGTTTGTTGAATATGTGTGACTTTCAGCCGAGTACCTCTGCAAAATTTAATCGAAATTAAATATGTAAATAAAAAATCATTGGATGATGTGTACCTTTTCTTTCACGGCCATCGTAATAAAACTTATTTTCCTTATCTTCCCCACAAACATTATGTCAATATAATGGGTATTGATGCTTACGTCGGTGGGTTCCCCGTACATAGACGAAATGAATTAATGCTGAAGCAACGGAAGGCTATCTTCTAAAATAAGCTAACCACCGTCTTGATTGTGGTGTGTGCCGTCAGTAATTTTTATCAGTTTTTGTATAATTATGCCCATTTGAGTGGCATTCATCTTTTTCTTCGTCGTTCCCTCACTGCTGGTGAAACATCGCGTTTCCAAGCCACTCGGTAGTCTGGAGTGTGGAAAGCTCTGAAATGCTATCTCCTATAGCCTTCTTATGGCGTTGGACCATAAAAAAGACCACATGTTTGCATATTTGAATTTTAACGTGTTGATAATAATGTATTGCGCTAAATGAATGGCGCTTTCCTTTAAACTATGAAGCTAAGAAACTACTTTATGAATAAAGTTGTTTCTTTGCTTCGAACCAGGAACAGAAATCATAACTTTGTTTAGTTAAAAAAAAACTTTTTACAAAATTATACAACCGACTTCCGAAAACAAAGCACTAAAAAGTATAAAATAACTTTAATTTCGGAATAGTTTTAATTTTTCACTTTTGTGTACTTGTGTATTCATTCACTGAGTACCGATGTGATGTTACGTTGTGAACTGGTGTAAACAGTAACAGACATGCCATTTCAGCAATCCCGAACCATTTGATATCATTTATTGAAGAATTTCCGTTGCCTAACTCCGAAGTTCTTAATCAGATTTTCATCAAATTGAAATGAGACCAATCCGAAAAAATACTCTCCTAAATAAAATAAGAATCATCAATTTTGGTTTAAAATTGGCAAAAATATCGCTGAACAAAATTTTTCATGAGATCCCATCATCAGATCCTGACTTATACCTTCCATCATTAGCTCAGCAACATAAGATGATGATTACCAGACACAAATATCTGAATAGCGTTCGAAAGTTTTTGTAAAACATTGTTTGTGCCTATAAAATTTGAGGGTTTCCCTCGATTTTCATGGGATTCCATCATCAGATTCTGACTTGGTGACAATGGTACCATCTCAGGAATATAGGCTTTTGAAAACAAAAATATTTTTTAAAATCGGTACACAATTGACGGAGATATCGGTGAACATACAAAAAAATATATGAAATACTATAGCCTCCTCCTTTTTGAAGAAGTCGGTTAAAAACTCAGTTACCTATAATCCGCGCGCGATCAAAAAGGGATGGAACCTTATCAAAATAAATAGAAAATGACAGTTCTCAAGACAAGTAGCGTTAGCGAAAAATCTCTGAATTAATTATAAATTAGTATTATCTTATTATCTTTTCAAAGTTAGAGTGAACAGGCTACTTCTGGGTAAGCTCGCTCCATCGTAGACTTTGTCTCTGTCATCTCTGACCAAGACTAGAGTCAAGAGCAAACCCATACCAAGTAAAAAAAAAAAAAAAAAAAAGTTATTTCTACGATCTATCAAAGTTTGTGTAAATATACAGAAAAGTTTCATGGTTGCAATGTTTTTAGTAATAATGTTTAGATATACGAGTATATTAAGTACTTACGTTAAAAATCGAAATTCATTGAACATCTTCGATTCTTTTGTTTTCCAATTATATGGATAAAAAATGTTTGTATGAATGTAAGTGATTACAAATAACAGCTATAATAAAACAGTGAAAACAATTTGATTTTAAGAATAAGGAGGACTAAGTTCAACTTCAAAAATAACAATTTGAATCGATTTGTAAATAATTATTTACAAAATATAGGCACGATTAATTGTTGGAAACTGGCAACACTGAAAGGCGAGTAATGTAAATAAAATATGTCGAAGAATAAAACAATTTAATTATTTATTAAATACACATCGGAGGCGCAAGTTGATACAAAAGTATTGAATAATACCTATGCGTTTAAAAACAAAACATGGTTTTTTATTTATTTGTATCTTTTCGAGCATCGTGTCCACGCGAAGCCGAGAATCGACAAATCCTTTGATAGTTTCGGGTAGTATGAATTGCTGGTTGATTCTGCTAAGTGGCCTTTTTAAACCCGCTGGCAACTTTTGCCGACGCTACGGCTGGCCGGCGGACCGCGCGCGTCTCAGTTCCAAAAGGTAGCATCCCATTCTGATCGCGCGCGAGTTATACCTAGCTAATTCAACTGTTGTTGCGTCTCTACGATGGAACCTCGCAACTTGCTCGCGGGTGGTATGACATGATCCCTGGCTTCAGGGACGATGGGGGAATTGCGGACGCGGGGTAAATACGGACTCACATATAATATATGTAGTAGATATTATCTACTTTATCCCCGCCACCCGCGTCCCGCCGCCGCGATCACGCGTTACGTTCCGACATCTTTAGTGTCCTCCAAACATTCCCGACAGGCGGCTGCGCACACGCTTCAAGGTAATTGAATTTTACCATTTTTTGTGATTTTGATGTAATTTTTGATGTTTACTATTTTGAGTGTTATTCAAAAAGATTAAAGTGTCAGTAAAAAGTCATATTTTCTGTCGATTGCGATATTAATGACGAGTAAAAAGTACAATCGTTTGCCTTGATAAATTTTATTAACCTAAAAATTTTGTTATTATACTTTTTCTAACTCGTTTGGGTCAATTGCGGACAAATGGCCTGGGGTAAATACGGACGTCCGTTTTTACCCCATTATTGATCTTAACCTTTTTTTTTACGTTATTTTTTGTATATAATAATATTTTTATATTCCAGATGCCTCGAAAATATATTAGGAAAAAAGAACCAGCCTATACCATAGAAACTTTACAAAAAGCTGTGCAAGAAATTAAAGAAAAGAAGACTCCTTTTCGACAGGTGGCAGAGAAGTATGGCATTCCCAGAGCGACCCTTTTCGATCAAGTGCAAAAAGCCTGTGTTAGTACCATGCCAAAAAGAGGTAAGAAGTCAGTATTTAATGAATCTCAAGAAAAAGAACTGGTTGAATTCATATTAAAATCTTGCAAAGCCTTCTTTGGGATATCTATTCCTACCCTAAGAAAAATAGCATTTGATTTTGCCACTGTTAATAACATACCAAATAACTTCAATAAAGATACCAAAATGGCAGGTATAGATTGGTAGTATAATTTTATGGCGAGACACCCCCATATATCACTTCGAAGACCAGAAGCTACTTCAATAAATAGAATCACAGCATTTAATCAAGAAGAAACGGATATATTTTTTGAAAATTTAAAAACACTCATGTTAAAGCACCAATTTAAATCGAATTCAATCTACAATGTTGATGAAACTGGGATTAGTACTGTACAACGAAATTCCAGGATTCTCGCACCATAAGGATTAAAACAAGTAGGCAAATGTACCAGCGCAGAACGTGGTTCCTTGACAACAGTTATAAATTGTTTCAATGCTGCAGGCACATACATTCCCCCATTTTTTATATTTAAACGAAAGCGAATGAATGCACTGCTTATGAAGGATAGTAATAGTAACATGGTAGCTTGTGTTTCTGATTCAGGCTGGATAACAGAGTCAATTTTTGTTGATTGGCTTCAACATTTCAAGGCATTTGCAAAACCATCTGCAGATGATCCTATTTTATTAATACTGGACAACCATGAAAGCCACGTTAGTTTGAGAGCTCATGAGTTTTGTCGCAAGAATTTTATTCATGTTTTGACGTTACCACCTCACACATCCCATAGAATGCAACCTTTAGATTTAACTTTCCATGGTCCACTAAAAACGGCATATAACAGAGAATGTGAATCCTTCATGGTCAACCATCCAGGCACCAAAATTACGGCATATGATGTTGTAGGCCTTTATACAAAGGCTTTTAATAGAACCACAAGCACTGAAAAAGCTATGAATGGCTTTAAGTCTGCTGGAATTTGTCCAATGGATCAAGATAAATTCAAAAACACCTTTGAAAGTTTTGGGGATATAGTTACATCAGATTCTCTTCTTGAACAACAGATACAAACAAATACTAACAATCCAAGCCAAAATGAGTCTCAGAATGAATCTCAAGTTGACTGTGATGCTGTCAATGAAAATATTTACAATCTAATAGAACCTCAAGAAATATTTCCCAATATTGACGCAAACTTTGAAGATTTAAATGAAACAATACCTACGTCGGCATTAGTGGGCGATGTTAGTGAAACTGGTGCTAATCAAAGTATAACAAGTCAAACTTGTCCATCTCCCTCAGTACCACTTATTTTTTTTTTATTTATTTACTTAGGTTAGCCAACAATTGTTTACACAATACAATTTCAGTTTTTCATTTCATAAGCTTACATTATTTAGTGTAACAATTACTTACAGGCTAACTCCACATACACAACTAGTGATACACACTTAGTGATGTAGTGCAAGTACCAACCCTAAAACCATCTCGTACAAAACGATTAGTTAAAAAAAAACATTCCATTATTTTTACCAGCACACCGGAAAAAGAAAACTTAGAGCAAAAAGAACAAAAGAAAATAGAAAGGAAGAGAAAGAACCTAGAACAAGAAAAGACCAAAACTTTAAATAAGAAACCAAAAAATACTAAAGGAAAACGACCAAAAGGTTTAAGAAACTTAAATAATTTTGAATATGAAAAAGAAAATGATGAATATTTCTGCATTTATTGCCAAGAAAAGTATTGTGATCCACCCACCGAAGATTGGATTATGTGTTCAGAATGTAAGAATTGGGCACATGAGAATTGCAGTGCTGGGTCTTCTTCAAGAGGCTACATTTGTGAATTCTGCAAATGAAATGGAACCTCATCCGTAAATACCCCATGTCGTCCGCAATTAACCCAGCAATAGTCCGTATTTACCCCAAGAGCTAAGGGTAATTACGGACAAGAAGGTTTTTGTTTTTCGTTAAAATTTAATTAATGTTGATTGATCTCATATAATAATTAATGTTGATTTGATAGGTTAACAAATATAGTTTAATAATTAATAAAGAAAGACTGATTATTATTAAAAGTTTGAGTTTTATTTATGATTTCGCTTAAGCGTCCGCAATTCCCCCACCTTCCCTAAAGGTTCATTCTTCGTCTTTTCGAGTAGATGATTGACTCTGTTTAATGTTTTGGCCCAGTAGGTTGCTACGTTTATTTTATCTTAAGTGGCAATCATTTAATTCTCCAAAGTAGGGATGGTCTAAGAAGACTACTTTAGCAGAATCAGAAAGCACATCACGCTACCAGACACTGTCAAATTTTCCCAATCAACCTTGAACCTAATGCTTTAGCAATAAAGATGGAAAAGAAATTTGACAGGTTGTTGCGTGGTTAATGTTATGATTCTAATATGATTCTGCTAAAGTGGCCTCTTTAGACCCACAGGTGTTATTGAGCAGCTTTATCTTATTGAGCTTCGCAAATCTAAGCGCGCGCCTGTTGGCGAATATTATTGTAATCTTAAACACCGCGAAAATGAGATCGAACGCATAACGCCATCTATGGAACATGAAGTAGAACTATGAAAAGATTAGTTAGAGTTCGTTTTATTTGAGTTAATAGGAATATTACGTTCTTTTGGAACGATATGTTTTTAAGGTATTAAAATAATTACAATTTGGTGATATGTCATGTTGTCGAAAGTACTTACTATTTGTATCAATAGATGGCATTGCAGGTGTTACGTAGTAAGTTGATTTCATCTACATTTAATTGAGGAATATTACGTTCATTTGGATGGAACGATATGTTTTTAAGGTATTAAAATAATCACAATCATTTTAAGACGTTTTAAATGTACCACTAAAAATATGTTTTGGTGTTATGTCGTCTTGTCGAAAGTACTATTTGGATCAGTAGATGGCATTGCCGGTATTAAGTAGTAAGTGATTTCATCTACATTTAAGTGAGTTAATTTTATCTACTTTGGTTTTGTAGGTACTTTGCGATGCGGACAAACAGAATACAGAAAATAGGTTCTGTTAATTATCCTACTAATCCGGCATTACAGCGCTTTGGCACATCCACGCCCACACATTTTTAAACATACAGGCAAATGATGTCGCAGCCAACAAAAATTTTAGAGCAGGACATAAAAAAGTGTGAAATTATTCAACAATAACAAAAAATCGCTTCAACTACCGGGATTTGAACTTACACCCATTTACTCGGTGTGCGTTCGCCCAGCGGAATGTTGTTGAATTAAAAGATTTTAATTATGCAGATATTTAGTGTATGACGTCGTATAATTGTGTATGGTATAAAAAAATTTGTGCACGCAGCCATTGTGGAGAAATTCACCAAAAACTGATTCCGCTGGGCGAACGTTGTCCTGGCGGAACTTTTTTTAATCCATAGATTTTAGAAGAAAAGAGATGTGTCCAAAAATTAGTGTGTATTTGTGTGTAATTGTGTATGTATGAATAAAATTAGTGCATGCATAAACTTCGGAGAAATTCAAGTTTCCGCTACGCGAACGTTTGGCCATTACCTAGTCTTCATATAAAGCGCTTACATAGAGAGCTGTAGATTTTTACATAAGTTGTTTTGAATTTGTTTATGTTTGTTTAAAAAATAGATTTAGAAAAAATCGTAGGGTTTAAAAGATAAAAATATAAACGTAAAATACGCTTATTAGGTCTTAGTTCTTAAAGTATGCACTTTGGGGTCTAGATTTTCACGTTTATACAAACCTTGTAAGTGTCTGCAACATGTTGCCAAGTATCAATGATGTTCCGTTAGTAATTAAAGAGTTATAGGACAATTTACCATGAATTGATCACTGTTTACAAAGCAGTCAAATATCACGACGTTCTAAAGGAATTGCATGGTAAAATGTATGCCAATAATTAGTGTATTCATTCAACTATTCACATGCAAAATTTCATGTCATTAAATTCAGTAATTAAAGAAAAACAATTATAATACTGACGAAGCATCGAAAACCTACATAACCCGACCAAGTTCGGATGGCTACAAAAAAGCGGCCGTGCCATATATCTTAGAAACGTTCTTAACCTTGCAATTTAGTATTTATTAATATGGTACAGTTACGTACACAAGCGTTAGGAAAAAATAAAACAATTGCATTTCTTGAATGAAAATTATTTTTTTAATAATAACGCCACAATCTTCTATCTTCTATAATATAAAAACCGGCCACCGATTGTAATGAAACAAAGCCTATATGTTGCTCAGAAATAAGCTGAATCTAATTTTGAAAACCCCAACCAAATCCGTTCAGTATTTTCGGAGATCATCGCGTACAGACAGACAGACAAAAAACGTAAAAATGCTCTTTTTGTGTTCTTTAGCTTTTTTTTGAAAACCTCTACTCGATTTTTGGTATTTTTCTTGTACAGAATTCATGGCTTCTACTGTTTTATTATATGTATAGAAGAAGTTACAGGGGGGGGGACATTTTATCACTTTGGAAGTGTCTCTCGCGCAAACTTTTCAGTTTAGAAAAAAATGATTTGAAGACCTATCCATAGATACCCCACACGTAGGAGTACGATGCTTTGATGAAAAAAAAAATCGAGTTTCAGTTCTAATTCTAAGCATGGGGACCCGCAAAACTTAGTTTTTTTATTATTTTTGTGTGAAAATCTTAATGCGGTTCACAGAATACATCTACTTAACAAGTTTCAACAGCATAGTTCTTATAGTTTTGGAAAAAAAAAACTTTTTACAAAAAAAATACAACCGACTTCCAAAAAAAAAATGTAGTGTACAAAGTAAAAAAATAACTTTAATTTCGGAAGTCGGTGTTTTTGTTAGTTTCTTCGTATTTTGACACCGACTTCCGAATTTAAAGTTATTTTTTACTTTGTAGTTTTTTTTTTTTTGGAAGTCGGTTGTATATTTTTTTTTGTAAAAAGTTTTTTATTTTTCACTTTTTAGTGGTACCCCACCCATAACAACACCACTGCAAAATCGCAGAAAAGCAAAATACGCAATTTCGATTAAGTACTTGGATGACATAAAACTATCATCTAAGTAGACGAATTCCAGCTATTTCGATTTAAAATCCAAAGTTCGTAACCAATTTTCATAAAATTTAAATGGGACCAATCTGCAAGTATATCCTTTCAGATAAAACAAGAATTTTTCAAATCGGTTCATAATTGTCGGAGTTATGAGGTAACAACATAAAAAAAAAATCATACAACCGAATTGATAACCTCCTCCTTTTTGGGAAGTCGGTTAAAAAGAAGCTGTGACATACGGACGGACAAACAGACAGACAGACATGACGAATCTATAAGGGTTCCGTTGACTCCTGACTCTCGACTCTGACTCTGACTTTGACTCCTGACTCTGACTCTGACTCCTAACTCTGGCTTTGACTTTGACTCCTGACTCTGACTTTGACTCCTGACTCTGACTCTGACTCTGACTTTGACTCCTGACTCTGACTCTGACTCCTGACTCTGACTTTGACTCCTGACTCTGACTTTGACTCCTGACTCTGACTTTGACACTCTGACTTTGACTCTGACTCTGACTTTGACTCCTGACTCTGACTCTGACTCCTGACTCCGACTCCGACTCCGACTCCGACTCCGACTCCTCTGACTCTGACCTCGACCTCGACCTCGACTTCGACTTTGACTTTGACTTCCAACTTCGACTTTCGACTAACGAATTTGAATACTGGCATGCTTTCTATAAGACAGAGAGAGAGAGAGAGACAGACAGAGAAACATGCGCACGCCGCACGGCTTACAATAGCTTATTATAGCAAAAAGTGTCGATGTCGTCGTAGATAATGGTACAGAACCCTTCGTGCGCGAGTCCGACTCGCACTTGGCCGGTTTTTGTGTTCATTTACTCGAAAACTCCGTTCATTCACTGGGGTTTTGGAGTATTTTCCGATTTTTTCATAATATGGTAAAAAGTACCTAAATATATATTTTTGAAATTCGCTAAGTGCTTTCGCTGGAGCCATTGTCCATCTCGGATAAATGGTTGCATATGAAAAAAAAATACGTTTGGTGTAAACATCCCAATTCCAATCCACACTTCGCCTCGCCGGTGTCAAACCACCTTAAAACTAGCGATTGACTGTTTTTTTTTTGTTTTTTCGGATAATCGGGGTAAACTTTAGAAGACAAAAAAATCACATATTTAACGGAAGACGTTTAATAACATAATGATATTCAAAATACAAAGATAACTAAAAATACTTATAATTCATAACGTGGTCAATTCTCATTTTCCTCAACTTAATGAGATATAAATCAGTTGGAGCAAAACAGAATATTCTCGTTATTTTATCTACACCACTATCCCTACAAAACAATGTTTAAAAGATACACAATCACTTCCACCTAAACAGACCATTTTAAATACTAACACATTTTTTTAAGTTGTTCTAAATATCGTCGCTTAGCTTATAATACCGCTCAAATCATGTTGACGAATTTAAGGTCGCTTGTAAACGCTAAGAAAAGTCGCCGGGCATGTGCAAGAATTCGAGACGTTTCTACACACGAACTGTGTACACTGCTTCGGCGCTGACTTGTGGGTCTAAAAAAGCCACTTTAGTAGAATCAGCCAGCAATTCAAACTACTAGAAACTGTCAAATTTTCCCAATCAACGTTGAACCTAATGCAATGGCGATAAAGATGAAAATGAAATTTTACATGCTTAATAATTATAATCCCAATATGATTCTACTAAAGTGACCTGCGGTGCGGTATGGGGGGTAGGTGTATTAACAGACTTGTGTAGTCTACCATACCCTACGCATGACTGCCCGAAACCAATCTTGTCGTTTACACGTTTCCATACATTTTGTCAGCAGGAGACACGATACATTTTTCAAATTCGTCCTATAAGCAGCAGACACGGTGAAATTTCTTAGCGTGTACATGCGGCTTTACAGTAGAGCGAAAAAACTGATTAACTATCGTTCTATCTAATAACATTAAAAAGTAGAAATCGCAGTAATCAACTTGAACGGTATTGTTTGCTAAGCAACGATTTGTGTCATGCGATATGTACTCTTAAACGTAAATGCCATAAAGTTTAATGTTTGTATGAACGATTTTAGTTGGCCTTCTGGAAATACTCCTTGCTTTCCTTGGGGTTGGGCTTGATTGTGTCCGCGTTCGTGTCTGGGTTCCAGTTGGCTGGGCATACTGGAAAACAAAATATGGATGAAAAATTTAGTAAGGGCTAGGCCGCACTACGACTAAACCGCAGTGTTGATCGTTTAATTTAGTGAGTCAAGGTAACTAATACAAGCTTCCTAACTTGCGGTTTTTTCCCGTGCCTCTCTATCAATTTCGCGGTAAGTATAGCGGATAGCCGATCGCTGGAAAGATCCGCAGTGCGGCCTTAGCCTAAAACGAAGATTAACGAAAGAGGAGGATGGATATAAAGACATTCTTTCCATAAACGGTCGAAACGAATCGAACGTGTACAAACTAACAAGAAGAATACGCTGATATTGTTGACTCTTGATGAAAATTGTTTCTAACGCGGCTAAATCAAGTTTTGAGGTAGATATTTCGTGTGACGCCCCTCTACGTATAAGGGACTACTCACACTTTTTCAGCTCTATTCAGCTCATGCCCATAGATAGAAAACAACGATTTTGAATGGAGACGCGTACGCATCCGTTCAACTTTCTGCATCAATTTTTTTTATAGAGCTTTCGCGGCAAACTAGTATAAAATGAGAACAAATGAGCTATTACCATGGGAGTGCTATAATAATAGATAGAGTTCAGCGCTGTTGTGCCGCTGCCCCCTTCTCATTCTTACGACGCTTGACAATTTTGATTTTGATTTGATTTGATTTTGACGCTGTACGCGCTGCTAGAAGCAGAACTGTATAAGTGTGACCAAAATCGAAACGCGAATTGAGCTGAATAAGTGTGAGTAGTCCCTAAGGCGATAAGTGATCGGGGGGGGGGGGGGGGCGTTAAGGGGCTCCTGTTTATTTTTACATACATACCGCGTGTATCTGACATCGACGCACAAACGATTTCCATGGGTCCGGGGCATGATTCTGGACACCCTAGACTTAGAATTTTTCGTCGGCTTTTTTCTCATTTTTTCATTTTTTTCAAGGGTTTTTTTTACTTTAGACTGCTCATAATCGTTATTCTGACCTAACCCAATGAGATTTTTAATAAAAAACTAATTAATTAACTACTTTCACTAAAAAGAGCAATCTGAATAAAGCCACAAATAATATCAGCTCAGCTGAGCTGATACTTTGTAGTACTCTTGAAAAAAATGAGAAAAGAACCGACGAAAAATTCCAACACTGGGGTGTCCAGAATCATGCCCTGAACCCATGGAAATCGTTTGTGCGTCGATGTCAGATACACGCGGTATCAGGAGTATCAAGAAACTCTCCTACACTGTTCTTTATTACCTGTGTACAATTTGATTAGAATGATATTCTTTACATACCTTCTCCATGCTTGTCGGCGAACTGGAAGGCTTTGACAAGCCTGAGCGTCTCGTCCACTGATCTACCCACTGGCAGGTCATTAACCGACATGTGTTTTAGGATACCGTTTCTGTCGATTATAAACAGTCCTGAAAATAGATAAAATAGAATGTAAAAAAAAAAACCTAAAAACTTGGAGTTTTTATTCATTATTATTATTTATTATTATTATTATTTATTTTCAACCTTTTTTCTTCGTCATTATGGTCGAAATTTGATTGACATTGTTCACAACACTGTGGTGCGACTCCCCAGTAATCTGGTCATTATAAACATGTTTCTGGTGTAACTGATGTAAAAGGTTTTTCTAGATAACATAAAATCACACGGTCTGTTCCCGTTATGGGTTAGGAAACTTATCAAAATGCTATATTTCATTTTTTTTTTACTTCAGATGGGTTTGCTTTTTACTCTAGTCTAGGTCAGAGATGACAGAGACAAAGTCTACGATAAAGCGAGCTTACCCAGAAGTAGCCTGTTCACTCTAACTTTAAAAATATTAGGGTTGTAAGCGTTCGGAAACACAGACGCAGGCCGAGAGTTCCACTCTGTTGCTGTGCGCATTATGAAAGACGCTTGGAAACGCTTAGTGCGAATTGGTGGAATAGCAACAATGTAGGGATTTCATTAAAGAAAGGCTGTGTTTCCACCAGACATTTCGAGTTTTTCGAGTAGCTAATGATGTGTTTGTTATGTACCTATAAAACGCACCCTAAGTTTAAGCTTGGCACCTATCTACTCACCATATTTAAAATACTGTGTTAATTTATGTATTAGTGTTTTGTTCAATTTGATTTATGATTGCACACCTCTGATGGAAACGCGCCCTTATAGCCTCTAAGCTTACAACACTCTTTACCTCTGAGCGCGAAACCAGCGTCCAGAAGAACATCGTAGTCCCTTGAGATCTTCTTCTGATAATCAGCTAGAAGAGGAATTTCTATTCTGCCAAGTCCACCATCCTGAAAACATAATGAGATAGTTAGGATAAGTGATTTATTTATTTTTATAATGATAGTGGGTTATGTGATAGTCTCTTGTAGAAGAAGGAAGGACGCACAGTGTTTTATGAAGACAATTTTTCGGACATTGCTTTTTTATATAAAAAACTGATACTATAAGTTATTTAAATGCAATATTTCGTATCCCCATTTCACTAGCATGTTTAGTTTTTGAGATTAATTTTTTTGAAAATCGTCTTTTTTTCAACCGGGTATATAGAAAAAAAATCATTTCTCTGAAACTAAATATGATACGCAATTATGACCTTAGAAACATCGATGGCGTTTTTTATGCTGCATATTTTAAAGTACAAATAAACCTCGGAACTTTGTTAGATTCAGACTTACACGAGGTTTTTAATTTTTAGTTTTTATTTTTTTTCTCGATAATTCCGTCGTATTTGGAAAAGTTAGTTATACTGAAATTATGCCCTTTATCTTCACTACATACCACAAAAATAACACATCCTAATTGCGTGGAATCTAGAAACCACAACATTTTTAAGTTTGATCCGTATTCTACGTCGTTAGGGTTGTCACGGCCGGGAGGAAACGCCCGGGTGTCACCACTGCGAGGATCGACCGGAGGACACGGTGGAGCACACTGTGCAGGTGTGCCCCGCTTGGGCGGCGCACCGTCGTGTCCTCGAAACGGCGATCGGCGGCAACCTCTCGCGTCCGGCCCTGGTCCAAGCCATGGTCCGGAGCGAGACAGAATGGGACGCCGTTGCCTCCTTCTGCGAAGCAGTCATGCTAGCGAAGGAGGTGGCGGAGAGGGAGAGGAGACCCTCTCGTCCCGGCCGCCGTGGTGGACGCCGCGGGCGTCGGGGAACACCACCTGGTGACCTCCGGCCACCGTAGGCGCGGGCCTGTGGACGGCGAGCTATGGGTGGCTCGCCGTCCGTCCGTCTAGTGACGACAGGCCGTGTCGACGGCGCGTTAGTGTTCCACGCGCGCCTCAAAGAGAGTCAGCACACAGAGGGGCCCGAAAGGGCCGACGCCTGCCGGAGTCGCGGGATTATTCGCAAGAGACACCGTGGCTCCGGAACACAAAGGGCAATGAAGGAACATGGATGGGTTTTTTTTTGATTTCCCATCCCTAAAAAAAAAAAAAAAAAAGGGTTGTCACGCGATCATATTATATTAGTTCATATCCGGATCTGAAATTATCTTTATATATAAAATGAAAAATTGACTAACTAACATACCAACGCAATAGGGACATGAAATTTTTCCACACGGTTTTTTTTAACCGACTTCAAAAAGAAGGAGGTTATATGTTCAGCTGGATGTTTTTTGTTATTCACCGATTTCTCGGTCAATTGTGCACCGATTTTGAAAATTATGTTTTTGTTTGAAAGGTTATGCTTCCGAATTGGTCTCATAGAAATATAGTTATGATCTGATCATGAACTTCAAAGATATAGAAGATTATGTTTCTCTAATTATTCTATTCTATCTAACTCGGTTAAGCAGCATTCGGGAAGCTGTGCGATGTTTTCTCGACCGACATACCACGTTATCTTACGACGAAAGTCTACGACCAGTGCGTGTTGCCAATGGTGACATATGGCTCTGAAACGTAATCGCTCACAATGGACCTCATTGGAAGGCCCAAATGGTCCCAAAAGTCACACAAAGGGCAATGCAAAAGGCTATATGCTGGAAGTTTCCTAGCATGATCGAATCAACAATTCGAAATATCCGTAGGAGAACCAAAGTTATCCACACAGTCAGAAGAATCGCCAAACTAAACGGGCAGTGGGCACATCTTCATTTTAATGTAATTTTTGATTTTCAGAACTACCTCCAATATAACAATTTAGGGGGTTTTAAAGATCGTATGGAGGAATCTTATTTCTTAAATTAATAAACTTAAAACTTAGCACAATTTCTTATCATAATAAAGATTGTCATTATTCGTTTTTCAAAACTACCCTCAAAATACAGTTTTAAACGGGGTTAAAGTTTTTATGAAAACTTCGCAAAAATTCGCATTAAATAAAAATTAAATCATCCAAATTCAGATTCGAAAGTGACAACCCTAGCAAAAACAGTTAATTTTGAATAACTTCTAGATTCCACGCAACTAGGATGTGTTATTTTTGTGGTATGTAGGGAAGATAAAGGGCATAATTTCAGTATAAATAACTTTTCCAAATACGACGGAATTATCGAGAAAAAAAATAAAAACTAAAAATTAAAAACCTCGTGTAAGTCTGAATCTAACAAAGTTCCGGGGTTTATTTGTACTTTAAAATATGCAGCATAAAAAACACCATCGATGTTTCTAAGGTCATAATTGCGTATCATATTTAGTTTCAGAGAAATGATTTTTTTTCTATATACCCGGTTGAAAAAAAGACGATTTTCAAAAAATTTTATCTCAAAAACTAAACATGCTAGTGAAATGGGGATACGAAATATTGCATTTAAATAACTTATAGTACCTATCAGTTTTTTATATAAAAAAGCAATGTCCGAAAAATGGTCTTCATAAAACACTGTGGGACGTTGCAAACCGTTGGATGTAAACAGCACAGAACCACCTGATTTGGGGACACATAATGTCCAGCAAGAATTCCACATATTCCCAACCACTGCCACTCCTGAAAGCCAGAATCAACAGTGGCGACCACCAGGAAAACGCCGTTGTCTTGGATTCCGCTACAAAATTCATCAGAAGAGTACAGCAGCAGAGAGTACATGTTTCGATTGAAATTAGCAGTAAAAGAGTGGAAAAATAATTGCATCATCATCATAATTGGATATCAACTTTTCTATGACAGAATACAATTTGCGTGCATCTTTTTCTTTCAAGTGGCTTTAAGAGCCACATCTTCAGCATTTTATAGCAATCCACAGTCTGCCGACATAATAAAAAACCGGCCAAGTGCAAGTCGGACTCGCACACGAAGGGTTCCGTACCATAAACCTCAATCTGTGAAAATTTCAACTGTCTACCTATTATGGATTCTTGATATACAGCCCGCTGACAGACAGAAAAACGGACGGGCAGCGGAGGCTTAAATAGGGTTCCGTTTGTTACCCTTTGGGTATGGAACCCTAAAAAAGGATGTTTCGACACAAAACGAAGTAACCAATTCCCATATCCTAAGTTATTTTATTAATGAGTTCAGAGTTCCTAATATAAGTACCTGTCAACTGTAGTGATGAGGTTGAGGGGCAAGAAAAGGGGTCAATGATAGCATGACAGTTGGCAGGACAGAATGGAGGAACAAAACAAGTGACCCTGACTCCAAGTAACATGCAATAAGGGCAGGAAGATAATTATGATGTTCTTTAACCTTTTAACGGCCCGACTTTATATCAGTTGTCGTGCCAATACATAATATCTTCTTCTTCCTAATATAAAAATGAATTGCTGTTTGTTAGTTCTCGTCTCTAAAACTCGAGAACGGCTAAGCCGATTTCGCTAATTCTTTTTTTGTTTAGTTCGCCAGAATACAGGGAAGGTTTAAAAATAACTAAATTGCAGTTGACGGACGGGTGCGAAGCCGCGGGGGACAGCTAGGGTATTATAAAACAAAGTCCTCCGCCGCGGCTGTGTGTCTGTTCGCGATAAATTCAAAAACTACAGCACTTATTTTCATGCTATTTTTACCAATGGATTGAGTGGTTCTCGAGGAAGATTTTAGTACGTAATTTGTCAAGCGTGCGAAGCCGCGGGCATCAGCTAATCGAAAAATATATATTATTTTTTTTTTTTATACAAAACGGGGAAACTCTTGGCCTAAATCTCACCTGATGGAAAGTGATGATTAGGCCGAAGATGGAAGCGAGTTTCACCCGGAATCCTCTTACACAGAGAAACTGGCTATCATACATCTAACTGCCAGAACACAACAATGCTGTTAACATTGTTGTTATGGCGACAGACTTAGACATGATGGTGGTAGCTTGCCAGGCGGACTTAGAACAAGTCCAACCACCAACCTAACCGAGCAAAAAATTTGCCCCCGCTGGGAATCGAACCCGGGACCTCTGGGTCTGAATCAGGTGGTATTACCACGAGACCACGGAGGCGGTTAGTGTCACCTGTTTAGCACCACCCAGGGACCACGTGTAGGGATTCGCTGAAGGGTATTCTCCTACGGACGCGGGTGACCCGGCCCCGAAATCGACAGCAAAGAGGGATATGAGGGATGTGCTGTTCCGCGGGTCGTAAATATATGACCCTGGCGAAAGAAAATATTCGTCAGATTAAAGTAAGCAGTTAAAAGGTTAACTAACATCAATGATTGCAGTTTTAGCTTATAGCCTTTTGCATACCTTCCTAGGGGTGTTGGTCCATGCAAGATGACTGAACTCTGAATCAGTAGAGACACCAATAATTTGGCAATCGATACCGGCGAAATCCTTAGCTCTGTCGCTGAAGGCAATCAACTCGGTTGGGCAGACAAATGTGCTGGAAAGTGGAAAAAATTTGTTTTACTTATAAAACTTTAAATAAGTTTAATTGGGTTATCCATAATATCCCTTCATAGATACTCAAACAACAAATTATGTTGTTTTTCATTACAAGAGAAAGTAAATGGTCGCAATAGAAGTTGATTCAGGACAGTTTTTATCTCTTAGGGCTGATTTTTAATCTCTTAGAACTTTTATCTGAGGAATAAAAGTGGCATCTGACAGCTTTTGTATAGAAAATATGTCAATATGACATATTTTTTCTTCCAATAAACATTATCTGACCATTGAAAAATCAGCCCTTAGTTTAATATTAATAAAGTCAATACATTAACATGTTATTGTACATCTTTCTGGTGCCTACCAAAGAGAAAACAACAATGGGAAACATCTTTCATGCCAGACAAAGATAAGAACAATCAGTAGGTCTTATAAACAAAATATTTTCAAGGGAACCAAATCAAACAGTGTCTCTTTCTGCTAATATAAAAATGTCAACATATTTGTCAATTTATTAGTCAATCTTTCCTGTATATCGGGTCCAAAAAGGCCACTTTAGCACAAGCAAATCATGCTACCCGTCACTGTCAAATTTCCCCAAACAACCTGGAACCTAATGCGTTAGCAATAAAGATGAAAGTGAAATTTGACAGATTGTTGTGTGATTATATTATGATTCTCCTAAAGTGGTCTTAGCATTTGATGACCTCAGGGGGGCACCAAATGCTAAAAATAAAAAAAGGCTGCTTGAAAAGTGGTTTGTAAAATGAAGATATAAAAAGTATTATGATATTGTTTCTGTGTAATTTGGTTTCATTCTGCTATACATTACTATACCTATAGTGGATACCAAATCGCTATATTCCCAATGTCCACCACTTGTCTGGCCACCACTGGGGGACAGCGAGACAACTTTAAAACATTATTCTCGTTGTCCACCACTGGGGGACAGCGTCACAACTTTGTAAATTATTTCCATTCGTCACCACTGGTGGACAGCGACACGGATTTTTTAACATTCCCTATGGCCGCCGTTGGGGGACAATGGCACAACTCTTTTGATCCAATTCCCACTGGCCATCAATTTAAATTATTTTATCTAGAGAACATTTGGTTTTATGCTGAAGTTACTATTATCCGATTCTAATGCTTATAGGTACTACTTACTCGTAAATATAGTAAATATACCGATATTTCATAGTTTTCCGTTGTGCGGTAATAAGCGACACCAAAAAAATAAAGGGAATAAATATAATGACCACCATAAAATACTTACCTTTGATACCCTTAGTTTTGTAACCAAAAATATCTACTTAACACCAGAAAAATAAAGTCTAAAAATACAACAGTACCAGCTATTTTAGTCACGACTCCAGTTAAAATTGTATTCAACCACCAAATTTAGTAAATGATCACCAAATCTTGACGACCAAATTAATATTCAGTTAGTATAATATTCAAATTCCATAGTAACGTGTCTGCTTCAGATCCCCTCTATGGCTGGTGAAACATGTGGGTTAGGTTAGGTTAGAACCATGACCATTAGCGCCAGATCCCTTCTATTGTTGGTGAATCATTTGGTTTAATCGGATAACGAGATGTTATTTTTTTACGTATCATTTTAACTATTTTTGGGTTAGAATATTTTTTTTGGAGTTGGTTTGTTTGTCTCTAGATAAAATAATTTAAATTGATGGCCAGTGGCTATTGGATCAAAAGAGTTGTGCCATTGTCCCCCAACGGCGGCCATAGGGAATGTTAAAAAATCCGTGTCACTGTCCACCAGTGGTGACGAATGGAAATAATTTACAAAGTTGTGACGCTGTCCCCCAGTGGTGGACAACGAGAATAATGTTTTAAAGTTGTCTCACTGTCCCCCAGTGGTGACCAGACAAGTAGTGGACATTGGGAATAATTGTACCAAATCACACCCTTGAATATGGACATGAATTTCTGGAACACCATGTATATGTGGAGTGGGATAACTTTCCACTTTCACACTGAAAGAGTTGATGGTAAAATGGTGATGAGTTGATGGTGAACATATAGAAATTAAAACACTTACAAATCTAATGGGTAGAACATTAGAATAACATATTTTCCATGGAAGTCAGACAGTGACAGTTTGTTGAATTCCCCATTTACAACAGCAGTTGCTTCAAAGTGAGGGGCTGGCTGCTGGACCTTTGGTGCAAAAGCTGCACTGGCTGCAAACAAAATATTTGTATATTAAGTATTTGTGATGATAGGTCCTGGTGTAAAATTAAGGAATGAGGTTGGTCTGATATAGAAAGATTGATGCTTTAAAAAAAAACAATAGTACCATGTGACATTATGAGAACTCAAAACTGGTCAGAAACTTGAAGGTACATGCACATGAATTCAATTAGCCAGTATTTATAGGTTATGTAACAAATTCTAGCTAAAAACATTACTTACTGGTAGAAAAGTTCAGGTTTTTCACCGATGATACGGCTGGAGCAAGGACCTTTGGAAGTAGAAATTTAGTGTCAAAAGGTCAATTATGTACAATCGTAGAATTAGATTTTGGATATTAAATTAAACATGATGATTAAAGAACTTACTCTGCGAGTCAGTTGTTTGACCAAGAACGACATTTTGTTAGTCTTTGTATATAATCGTACAAACTGCCGCTAATTAGAACGGAAGTGTTTCTAGTGTCTTCTGACCGTTCGAATTCGAAAGAATAAATTATTTTTTCCGAACCGGGTGAAATGACAACAAGATTTTACGACAACAATGACACTTGGCTGACAGTTCTGACAGTTTAACAAAGTTTTCTGACAGGTGACAAAAGTTGGCAAAATATTTATATTATACTATCTCATGGAAAAAAATATCTATACAAAAAAACTTTTTACAAAAAATACAACCGACTTCGAAAAAAAAACACTACAAAGTAAAAAATAACTTTAATTTCGGAAGTCGGTGTTTTTGTTAGTTTCTTCGTATTTTGACACCGACTTCCGAAATTAAAGTTATTTTTTACTTTGTAGTGTTTTTTTTTGGAAGTCGGTTGTATTTTTTGTAAAAAGTTTTTTATTTTTCACTTTTTAGTGGTGCCCCACACCTAACAACACCACTGCAAAATCGCAGAAAAGCAAAATACGCAATTTCGATTATCAAAGAATCATCTAAATAGTCAAATTCCAGCTATTTCGATTTAAAATCCAAAGTTCGTACTCGTTTTTGATATGATTTAAATGGGACCAATCTGCAAGTATATCCCATTAGTATATAATAGTAACAAACATTAAAAAAAAATAATAAAAAAAAAACATACAACCGAATTGATAACCTCCTCCTTTTTGGGAAGTCGGTTGAAAATGGTTAAGTTATAAACATTTAATAAAAATCAGCATTATTTAACTCAGTGTCGACGTATGTTTGACGTAAAACAACAAAACGCGTTACTTTATTGAATGAAACAAACTTACCTTGTCAAAAGTTCCAAACAATTAAACGAAACGTCAACGTCAAATCAAAACATCTGTTATCACTTGGCTTGGGTGATAAAGGTTTATTTACATTTGTTCTTTTAGGATGGCGATGTGGCGTAAAAAATGTAGCTGCAAATTAATGAGTCCAAGTTGAGTTCACCGCACTTTGAAAATGTCGCATTAACTTTACAAGATACTAGACCGACGTTCGAAAACTAGTTATGCCTTTTGTCTGTCTGTGTTAAGAATACTGCACGAAGCCTCTACAGAAGTAGTAGAAATGTGAACAAGCCTTATCAGTCGAAATTACTTCATAACCTTGAAACTGTGTAAACATATCAAAACTAAAATTATATAATACTGACCGGCATAATTAATTTAACTCCGACAGTCATGAGTGCCATGAGGATAACCGCGCGCGTGCTAAATACCACGCATTTGCTGTCAAACAGTCTCAGAGGCAACAGTGTGCAGAGTAAAAGAACTTTTTCAGTAACAAAAAATAGAAATATGAAATTCGTACAATTTACTTACGCTTCTAATCCCAATGAAATCCGGGTGGGATTTTTGGAAGGAGACAAAGTTGTAGATATAAACAAAGCTGACTCTTCCTTGCCTTCTACACTATTGGGTGTTTTGAATGGTGGTAGTATAAATAAGATTGACGGGTAAGTACATTTTGACCTGGTCTTAGTGTTTAAGTTGCTTCAAAACAATGTTGTCATAATATGGAATTTACATATAGGAAAATGATTGTGTTAATTAACATTGAATTTTGAAATTCATGTTTTTTCTGTTGATGTTATTAGATAAAATTAGTTCTTGATGGGTGTAGAAAGTAGGTATCTAATTGATTATGTATGTTCATGGTAATGTCTATACATATAGTGAAAGAAGACTTTTTTTATTTAACCTGTCAATGTCCATAAGGCCCTATCAGGACAGATTGAAATCTCACATATTCTTATTTCATGACTCTACCAAAAGTAATAATTTATGAAGTTCCCAAAAAATATGCTGAATTAATCTACAAATGATAGGAAGGTAAGTTTTATAAATGTCACCGGAAACTGGCAGTCTCTGTAAGATTGTAATAATTCTTGATTAGATTATAATTTCTCCTTATATTATGGAAAATCGTTTTGTGTTTTGTGTGTTTTTCCTAATCAAAATAGTTCACAATTTCATGCATTACCTATTTTATAATCTGTCAGTATTTGCCATTTTCCGGTGACATATATATTTTCGTAAATAACCACCATTTTTAACCGACTTCCCAAAAAGGAGGAGGTTATCAATTCGGTTGTATGTTTTTTTTTTTTTTTTTTTTTATGTTTGTTACCTCATAACTCCGACAATTATGAACCGATTTGAAAAATTCTTGTTTTATCTGAAAGGATGTACTTGCAGATTGGTCCCATTTAAATCATATCAAAATCGGTTACGAACTTTGGATTTTAAATCGAAATACCTGGAATTTGACTATTTAGATGACTCTTTGATAATCGAAATTGCGTATTTTGCTTTTCTGCGATTTTGCAGTGGTGTTGTTAGGTGTGGGGCACCACTAAAAAGTGAAAAATAAAAAACTTTTTACAAAAAAAATACAACCGACTTCCAAAAAAAAACACTGCAAAGTAAAAAATAACTTTAATTTCGGAAGTCGGTGTCAAAATACGAAGAAAGTAACAAAAACACCGACTTCCGAAATTAAAGTTATTTTTTACTTTGCAGTGTTTTTTTTTGGAAGTCGGTTGTATTTTTTTTGTAAAAAGTTTTCTTGTCTCATGTTAGGTGTACATCAGGCTATCCGAAACTAAAATTTTCCCAATTAACTTTGAACCCAATCTTTTTCGCAATAAAGTTGAAAATCTAACAAAGAAATTTGATGGATTGTTGTAGCTTGTGCTGGCACATGGGGTTGATGCAACATATCTCACCAAAGAGTTCTGATGATCTAAAATAATTGAATAGATGCATGAAACAGATATTGTTGAAAGTCAAGAGGGATTTTAATATCACTAATTTGCTCCTGATGTGCGGGAGCAAATAAAAAAGTATGATACTTATAGCAGTTTAATAGTCATAGTATTTTATTGGTTCTAAGGGATTCTTGCTAATCATGGACACAATACAATGACAATGTCACAAATAAAACTGTTTATAATGTAAACACTAAATGCTGGCTAATACAGAATCAATATCTTATCTATTTCATAATCCTACTACAAAACTAAACCTGTATGATATAGGAAATATATTATGTCATGTCATGCTATGTTAAAAGTTAGAAGAATCTAAACTTTATTCACAGCCATAGCAAAATATATACTTATATATGTATATATATATATATCGACGCCCCCAAGCAATAAGTCGGTAATCGTAAAAATCAAATTTTACAGGAGAAATGTTTTACTGTTTTTGTTGAATAGCTTTTGAATGAGACGGAGTACTGAGGTCATTGATACATCAAACGAAAGCTATTTTTTTGTTGAATTCAATTATTATTTTAACATTAAATTTTGTGTGTGGAAAGCCTTGCAATTTAAGAAAATAAATATTACAAAAATATGTTAGTAAAATTGTTTAAGTAATATACACTTACGCCATTATTGCAGTAAATTTGTAAACAATATTGATACGTAACATTACAATACGGACTTTTCCAACGTTATTTTTCATCTTGAAGACGATATGTAATTGGTTATTACGGTGTTATTGTGGTTATTTAAAATTGACACAGTAACAGTATTGTTATAGAACATTGTTTTTGGAGCAAAATTCAGTAAAATATTTTTGTGCAACCATTCAGTGCTAATAACTTTTTATAAATTTTTTAAAGTGTATTATGTCTAGGTTTACAAGAAAAGACTGTAGATGATCTCCTGAAACCATGAGATATATTGTTTTCGAGTCATTCTTAACCCCTCTAATGTCATCTCATTGGGGAGCCTTAGGTACCTGACCTGGTTGTCGCCTTGACCAGTTAGAGTGGCAATAGTCCCACAACGCCACGATGCCACCAGGATTAGAAGCAATGTCGCCAATGTCCACCCCTTTTGTCTGAGGCCCTCCATCCATGCCTCCGGACCATGGAAACATCGGGGTCCGCTCGTAGGAAGTCCGTCAAAAGCTTGCTGGGGAGGGCAGAACCTGTCCTGAAAGAGAAGGATGGATTCCAAGGGGAATTTTTGAGTATAAGCAGATACGTTTTCTATTCCCAGTAACCTATCTAGCTCTTCAAATAATGGGGTTACCCCCTCATATCTAAAGCTTGTGCACCAACTAGAAAAGTCCATTGACATAAACACGGCACCCCCCTCCTCTGTAAATGAAGTTTCCAATATTTTAAGTAGATGTTTGAACAGATCATCTTCTGTCTTAGTCATGGTCTGATGTGGTATAAATTTGAACACATGTTTTACGTTGTTCTCAGTGGCAACCTGGAACAACCGCATCTCCAAAACCAATTTCCCGAAAAATCTTGCCTTGCGCTTCTTCATCTCCCTCTCCTTTGCCACCCCCACAGTAACCTTCCACTCCTTTGGTACTTTTCCTCTTAATACTGTAGCAATGATATCTCGGACGTTTACTTCCTCTCTACCAATGTATTGCATAATGACGTTGTTACTTTGACGAGGTGGAGAGGTTGGAAATCTCCCATACATTGTGCGGTGGGCTTGACCGTCGTACTCGTGGGGCCAGTGAGACAAGCCTGGTATTATGGCCTTGTCAGCCAATAGGTCAGCCGTGTATATTTGATAATCAAATTCGAGTATTTTGGCGAATATTACATGTCTAAACAGATGGGTAGTCCATGGTTCATCGAGCTTCTCTCCCCAGTAGCCCCCATCATAACACTGTTTTATGTAGGGGTCATGTCCTTCTTTGAAGATCAGGTTGGGCCATTTCCTCTTCTGTTTATAGTAGTTACGGGAGAACTCAAGGATAAAAGCCCTTCTGATCTCCTCTGCAACATCCTCCAATCCCGACTTTAGAATTGTCCCTTTCTCCACCCATGCTGCCACACTTTCGCTCATTACTATCTCGGGGTGGCCAAAACATTTTGTAAGCCCCGTCAGTTCGAGCGCCACATGGACGTCAATAGACGTTGTTATGCGTCAAGTTGCTATCTTCAAGAGCAAAGAATGTGGAAACTTCACAATTGTGTCTCGCATGGATTCCAGGAAATGGGGATCTCCCTCTATGTCCTTCAGAATTGTGGCAATTACAAGAGGCTGCCAACTCTTAAGAATATCATAAGCATCATCCTTATACACACTTATATCATGTAACACAGCATAGATGACATTGGCTACCTCGTTGTAAAGGTTATACGAGGGATACTTCCTTGCAGCAACAAGGCCATAGGATAGTGCTGAAAACCAGGCGTTGATGCAGTCCCTTACAGCCAGGAAGTGACTGTGGGTTATGATATATGCAAACTGGTCTGAGGGCCATATAACTTGAAGGTTGCCGTAACATTTTCCCTTGCACCCGAAGAAGTCATACGTGGCTGAATGTTGTTCACTGAATGTTATCTGATGTATAATCTGGGTAAACCGCTTCTTTATGCAATAGGTTTGCCTTAGTAAAGCAGGGGGTCTAACAAGGGGCCCATCAACCGATACACCACAGAAATCCTTAGTACCGAGATCTGTAGCCTCATTGGCTACTCTTATATGCTTGGAAAGTTCTTTCCCCGCCGACGCATCTTTACAAGTTTGGCTAACATGTAATAAGGCTCAATGTATGTACTGGTCTGAACCTAGGAACGTAACACCTTTTGTATCTCGTTGCAGATCTATATGCTCTTTCTTAAGGCCTGCAGGATTTGACAAATGCTTGAATAAATAATCTATTTCTCCTTTATGTAAGGCAGATTGTAGATGTCTATCACGTCTGAAAATGGGTTTTCGCTTGGGGGTTGAATAGCGAGTGTTGGGATCTTCTTCCTCCATCGTATGAGTGGTTGTGCTTAATTATAATAAATATAAGAATATTGTATCAGTAAACATACCTCGTAAATCATAACATTTTGACAAAGTTTGATCGGAAGACGGTTCTACTGCACTTAATTCTTGACAGCTACTCTTGCAAAGTGATTCTGGATCTGATTTTTTTTAAAACGTAGCATAATAAACATACACTTACATAGAAAGATATTAATCACTTAAGTAGGTATCATAAAAGCTTATACAAACCTTGCGGCAGAGATTTAATGTATGTACTACTCGTACATGTATTTGCGTCTATTTCTGCACAATTTCTATGATGTGTCTCTGGCTCTGAATCTGGATAAAACAAAAATGTAGGTTTTTAATTAAACCTACGATTCATACCTATGCAACAAAAAAGACCTTGAGACTCAGCAGGCAACACAAATCTTTATTTTGTTTACTAAGATACCCAACTACCTTATTTTAAACAATAGATAATGCCTGCACTGAATGGTTACACAAGGGATCAAACCAGAGCAGAAAATCAATCAAGTTAAACATTGTAATCTATAGGTACTTATACCGACTAACAGATAACTAGAAGTTATAAACTAAGTAGATACGTTAGCACCTGTTAGCATTTACCTTCAACCGTGTTGTCAACCATTAGAAGCATTCTTCTCACACGAGCATTTTTTAATTCACTATGTTTTTTTGAATACATAACTATATTTTGTACAATAGCTCAACAAGTAAATAATTATTGTACTGCTAGCACTGAAATACACTGTATAGATTACAATCACTCGAAGTAGTAATATTATTTTAGAGCACCACGTCACGTTTAATCAAACGAAAATATGCTACTGTTTGTGTAAACAAACATTACGCACCGGCCGGCGGACGACGTTGGGCGCGAAAATATAAAGCAATATCGAAAACGGGACCAGACGTGTTAAAATTTGATACGTATTGCAATTTTACACATATTTATTAATAAATTATTTACTTTAAAAACCTTGTTAGTTCCCATTACGGTTTGAGCATACTCATAATAATCCGACAAAAATAACGTGCTAGCGATTACCAAAAACTGCACGAAATTCATTCCCGCCAATAAGTCGGTAATAGCAACTTACCAAAATTAAATACGAAATATACTTTTGTATTGATACGTAAAGATGCTTTTCTCGTCATAATTTCGTTATTTAATTTCCCTACAATAAAAGTGTTTTGCATGATATCTTCGTAAATATCACTACGAAAACTCTGAAATAAATTACTAAGATGTATCCCGACCCATAGGTTCCGAATTTGACATAACAATAAAAAGTCCATAATAGCACATTACCGACTTCTTGCTTGGGGGCATCGATATTTTTTTGGCTTTGCTCTTTCTTGACTCTAGATTAGGTGATGACAGAGACAGTCTGTGAAGTAAGTAGTAAAAGATTAGGGTTGCAAGAGTTCAGAAACACAGACCTTGAATAGTATTTTTTTTTATACAAAACGTGGAAACTCTTGGCCCAAATCTCACCTGATGGTAAGTGAGATTAGGCCGAAGATGGAAGCGTGCTTTACCCGGAATCCTCTAACATAGGAACTGGCTATCATACCTCTAACTGCCGGAACACAACAATGCTATTAACATTGTTGTTACGGCGACAGAGTTAGACAAGATGGTGGTAGCTCCAGGCGGACTTAGAACAAGTCCTACCACCAACCAAACCGAGCAAAAAATTTGCCTGCTGGGTATCGAACCCGGGATCTCTGGGTCTGAATTAGATGGTATAATCTCTAGACCACAGAGGCGGTGTGTCACTTGTTTAGCACCACCCGGGGACCATGTGTAGGGATTCGCTGAAAGGTATTCTCCTTTGGACGCGGGTGGCTCGGCCTCCTAAAGGTTTTTACTTATCAATAACTATTGTAGAATTATTTTGCATAGGAAATATTTTCGTTCTGTCACTGAAACATTGAACAATTCAGGAAACCATTAGATATCAATAAAAGCTCATGTTTTACAGCTTCATAAAATGCAACATGAGAGTTGGAAAAAGATTTGAAAAAGTAGTAGTCATAATCTTCATCTGGGCTAGGCTTTTCCCAGTTTTGACTCGCAGTCCACCTGGTTTATTTATTAAGAACTAGCTGAAGCACCCACGGCTTCGCTCGCTTGACAAATTATATACCTACTTACACCTCTCGAGAACCACTCTATCAATTGGTGAAAACAGCATGAAAATCGGTGCAGTAGTGTTTGAAATTATCGCGAACAGTTAGACAAACGCGGCAGTGGATTAAATGAAGGAATTGCCCATTGGTGGATCCAGAGGGGGTGGGACTACCCTTAGGCTTATCCAAGGAGGCTTGTTATGCATTAAGCAAAATAAAATTATATGTGCTGTTTTAGTATTTATTTTACTAAACCCCACCCTCAGTGGGGTCAAGCCCCCAAACGACATTCCTAGATCCGCCCCTGCAACTGCCTATCTAAAACCAATAAAAATAGAATGATATTGAAGACAAATAATTATATTTTACTGCTTCTTTGGTAGTTATCATTAACTGTAAGTAAATATTTTAAAATTTCTCTGTTATCATCAACAGTGACACCTACAACATTGCCATTGTATGATAACATGCATGACAAGCAAATTATATGAAGAATAATGCCCATCACACTGTTATTTTAATATATCTATTGTAATAAAATGATAAAGAAATAATATTTTAACTTCACATTTCTGAATTTGACATAGGTAGAGAGAGTTTAACTGATGTACTGAATACACTCACATATTTTCATTTGTTTTGCAATACATAATATTCACATGGGTCTGTGTTTTTATTCTTATGTAGGCCTAAATTCCAAAACTTGTCATTGAGAATGACGGTTTCCAGGAAAATGTATAGACGCCAGCACATCAAGCTGTAACAATCTGTAAAATTTCTTCAATAGATTTTCAACTTTATAACTATGGTTATTAGATTCAAGGTTGATTAGTAAAATTTTACAGTTTCGGGTAGCTTGATGTACTGGCAACTGTACGCCACCAGTGGGCGCTACATTGGTGAAAGGTCCTCTTCCTTGCTGAGAGAGAGAAAGTGACTTTGCATATGCTGAGATGGTGACCCTTCGACATGGCTCAGCACAATTTTACTGTTCCATTATTTTTCTTTATTTTATGTCTTTGTTTCTCTGATTTTTTTATAACGTGTTTTTGCTGTTGTGTTGTGTCTGTGTCGAATATTTTTTTTTTTTTTTTTATATTTATGGCAACTGAGCCGGTTCCGACTATTCTGCCAGTGTCACGTGGTGACGGTAGCACAGAGAGGCATTCCGTCAAACTTTCCGTTTTACTTCGTGGTAGGTGTTAGTGTAGCTGAAACGAACACATGGGTTAGTAAAACATATAATCTAATTTACAAGCACACTACAACACTACTAGTTTATACTATTTACAGACTATTTACACACACGTTACGCACTAATTAAAATTTTAAGTCATTCTCGTTAATGAATGTGGCCAAAATGTTGATTAGTTTAGGGGAGAAGTGGGAAAGGAGGGTATGAAAGTTGGTTGGGAGGGGAATGTTAAGTTTGGAAATTTTATTATATAGGTCAAAGGATTTATTATTTAGGGAGCAACAGAAGAAAATATGGTCTAAAGTACCATCCGCAAGGCCGCACTCGCACAGGGAATTTTCCCGGACGTGGATTTTGTTCAGGAACACAGGGCTACAACAATGTCCGAGTCGGAGTCTACAGAGGGACGAAACAGTTCTCTTCGACAATTTAGGATATTTAAAAAACCAAGGCCTACGCTGGATTTCAGGCTGTATGGCAGCGTAGTAGAGGCCCTTGGTTTTAGAAGTCGTCTTCCATGTTTCAGGCCACGAGTTAAATAACTTGGGTTTGGCACCATTCCGCAAATCGTAGTTATGCGCTACGTAGTGCTTTTGATCAACCGGATTCGATGTGGCATACTTTGCTAACGAATCAGCGCACTCATTGCCAACAATACCCGAGTGACCGGGGATCCAGGTTATCTCGATGTCCAAGCCGTTTTGGGAGCAATCAAATAACAAGTTCTTTATATCTATAATGATTTGACTATTAATTTTACTGTGAAGTTGATTTTGTTTAAGGGCCTGAACGCTACTACGGGAATCTGAGAAAATTACTGACCTTGTTATCTGATGAGATTTAATATAGTGTATGGCTTCTAAAATACCAATACACTCTCCTGTAAAGACTGATGCTTCTGGTGGGCATTGAAAAAGTAAAGCTATTTTGGAATTTTGGAAATAAACTGCCACACCAGTACATTCGGTTTCAGAGAATTTTGAAGCATCCGTGAAAAAGAAATTCCATCCTTCCCAATAACGTTTGACAGCTGACTCAAAGTCATGTCTAGCGTCTTGAGAATTCCTAGATAAACCTAATCCCAAAACGACTTTTGGTTCGAAATGAATCGCCTCGTATGCGGCGGAGAAGACCGGAAGAGTAGGGTATTGGCAAATAGGCGCGGAGAGTTGTTTAAGCTCTCTGTACCTATTTAACAATAGGGGAACCACTTTATGGTTCCAATAGGAAGAATTATTAAAGGAAAGGTCAATTAGTTCTAAAATTGGGATCAAGGGATGGGATGAGAGGGAAAATACCTTAGTTAGGAAGCGATCTGCCAAATACTGTCTCCTAAGGTGTAGGGGTGGGTCTGCACATTCCACTTGCAGCGCATTTAAGGGAGATGATTTCATAGCCCCAACGACAATTCTTAGGCATTTGGACTGTATGCTATCTAATTGTTTAAGCGCTTCTTTGTTACAGGGCTCAAGACGGTAGCTGCAGTAATCCATAGCACTTCTGGTCAGCGCATTATAGACCAGTTTAAGGGTGTAGGGGTGAGCTCCCCACCATACCCCAGCCAAAGCCTTAAGGACCGACACAGAACGTTCACATTTTTTGACCGTGTTGTTGATGTGATCGACCCCAGACAGTCTTGAGTCTAGAGTTACTCCCAGAAACCTGGCCTTATCTTCGACTGGAATGCTTTGACCATTAATGTTAATATCTATTGGAGGTACAGAACGCTTGCGTGTAAAAATGACAGCTTTACTCTTTGGAGCACTTAAAGACAAACCATTGTCAAGTAGCCATTGGTTTAATGAGGCCAGAGAGACATTCATCGAAAAAGCGGCATCCTGAATGGAATTGCCACAGACCATTAGTGCAATGTCGTCAGCATACTGAAGGATTTTACAGTTGAAATTAAGGCAAGAGGGCAGGTTAGCTGTATAGATGTTATATAGTGGGGGACTAAGAACTGATCCTTGGGGTAGTCCTCTCCAGACCGATCTTTGTTCAGAGTCACCCCCTGGTATTCTTAATTGAATGGTGCGATTGGTAAAAAAGCTACCAATGATGCGACAAATCCTCGCCGGGACTCTCAGCTCGTGCAGCTTTTGCCTGAGATTAGGGAGGAGAACTGAATCATAGGCAGCTGATATATCCAGGAAGACAGCAACCACAGACTCGTTCCTGCTAAGGGCCAGCCGGACCTCTGACGTGAGGATACCCACACTATCAGCTGTGCCCAGACCTTTCCTAAAGCCGAATTGAGTCGTTGGGAGCAGTTTCCTGTTTTCCACCAACCACACTAATCGGTTTTTAACAAGGTGTTCTACAAGTTTGATGAGTATGGACGATAAGGCAATAGGTCTGTATGAGCAATGATCATTAGGATCTTTGCCTGGTTTTAGAATCGGAATGACAACTTGAACCTTCCACTCTATGGGAATGTAGCCAGAAGTAAAACAGAAATTAGCCAGGTCCAGGTAATATTTGTGGGTTTTTGGACCAGCTTTAGAAATAAAGGAGTACGGGAATCCATCCACTCCCGGTGCGGAGTCCTTGACGTGGGATAGCACAGTTTTTAGCTCCTCCAAGTTAAATGGCATGTTCATTGGTTCGTCAATGTTGTCTGTGTCATAAATATCAACACTGGTTTCCTCAACACCTGGGACATAAGCTGGAGCGATTTTTGAGAAAAACTGGTATCCCAGCTCTTCCGTGAGGTTGTTAGAGGAGGCAGGTGCTAAACTGCTCCTAAAACGTTTCACCTTTCGCCAAACCATCGAAACCGGGGTGGACGGACTCAGCGAACTACAGTATTTTGACCAACCTTCGCGTTTTTTCCGTTTTAGGAATTTCCTGGACTTGGCTAGTATCTGTTTGAAGGCAATGAGGTTATCCAGGTTCATATTGCCGTTGACTGTCTTTTCGGCCTCATTCCTGGCCCTGACCATGTTAGTGCATTCCCTATCCCACCATGGCGGGGAGGGAAGTTTACCAGAATGGGGTTTTTTGGATGGGAAACAATCATCAGCAGTGGAGAGAATGGTGGAAGAGAAGGACAAGAAACAATCCTGGGCGTTATCCCTGTCAACTTCTGGAAGGGAAGATATTCTTTGGTCCAGAATTTTAGCATATAAATCCCAGTCTGCTGAATTTAGTTGGTGTTTTAAAAGAGGGGGGGAAACATTAAAAGGAATATTTTTGGAAGGAAACTCAATTATGATGGGGTAGTGATCACTTCCATAGGTCATATCCAAGCGACGCCAAATGAGAAGACTAGCTATATTGGATGAACAGAATGCTAAGTCAACACAGCTAATATTCTGACCAGGTGCAGATCTACGTGTAGCACTACCATCGTTGATGAGACAAAGATTGAGTTCATCCAATATATCAAGTAAGCCAATGCCAAAGTTATCGCAAGTATCTGATCCCCAACGATAATGGTGACAGTTAAAATCACCCAGAACAAGTATTGGACCGCTAACACTACATAATAAATTCCTAATTATTGAAAGATATTCTAGATGTGGGTGCGCAATATAAAAAGAAAAAATATTTATACCCTCAGCCTTCACAGCAACAACATTTATGTCATCGCCAACAAAGGTTAGAGGAATCTGAGAGAATGATACCTTGCTATTGATGAGCAAGGCACATCCTCCGTATCCATCAGATCTATCATGACGTACACTGGTAAAACACGGCAACCTGAAATTGCTTCCAGGTAAGAGCCATGCCTCAGCAATGCCGCAGATTGATGGTTTAAACTTATTAATTAAAAAAGAAAGATCAGGCTTTCTGGGAGTAATACTCCTCACGTTCCACTGGAGAAATGTCAGGGGATGGAATGTTATGGATATAATTTAGAATAGTGGTCAATTTTGATGCAACGTGGTCAGGTATAGCTTGGGATGGGTTTGCAAGAGCAGACATTAGCATGTCAGTAATTAAATTTAAAATATTGGTTGAGGTATCCTGTCTGTGAAGCATTGGCTCTGGAGCTTCCATTGGAAGGGCACAGCCGTTCTTTGATGGGGAAAAGGAGTAATTTTGAGTGAGGTTCAGGTGATCTTGTCTATCATAACCGGGTGAAAGGGAGATATGGGGTTTGGGTTTCAAAAATACCGTTTTACGGTATGATTTTTGGGTTACTGGGATGGGACTTGAGGACTGGGATTGCGAATTATTTGCAGTAACTTTGTTCCGTGGGAAAGACTTGGAGACTTCAGCATATGATCTGGAAACAGGTGGGAAGACCCGACTTGCCTCCGCATACGAAATCGATTTCTCCGCCATCAGAGCTTTGATACTCTTCTGTCGGCCCAATTCAGGACAAGCACTGTCATTTGCGAAATGGTTGCCACTACACGAAACACAGAGACTCAATTCACGGGTGACTTCACATCCATCGCCTGGATGATCTTCACCGCACTTAAAACATCTAGGTTTCGATCTGCAAAGTGTGCGTGTATGGCCAAAGCGGCAACAATGATAACATTGAACCGTTGGGTAAGTGTACCGCTCAACTGGGAGAGCCGAGTAGAAACTGTACACACGTTTAGGTAGGAATTGTCCGTCAAAAGTTAACACAACAGTCTGTGTGGGTCTCCACTCTGTCACACCAGAAGAGGACACCTTTCGGTTCATCCTTCTGGCCTTGATAACAGAGCCACATCCCTCAGGAACCTGGATATTTTTAATGATTTCCTCTTCTGACCACTCAACTGGTATATCCCTAACAATACCCATTCTTGTTATGTTGTATTGTGGAATGGCAGCCATGTAATTGTGTTGGGAAAGAATTTTATTGTTAAGAAAACTATTTGCATCCTGGTGCGACTTGAACTCAACTGACACACGATTTCTGCCTATACGTTTGATCCCACCGAGATGTACGTTATTCACGTTATTTATCGTCAAAAACATACCAAACTTGATAGGTTGTAGCACAGTGCCTGAAGTTTGTTCGTCTTTGAGCGAAACATTCACAATGTATGGTGGATTATCTCTTGCTGTATAAGAAAGCCTGCCTAAAATATTTTTCGCAATCTTGGGTTTAACATTGGAAGAAACCAGGGGCGAACTAGCGGCCCTCTTGCGATTAGGGGTATCCGTATCCATAATAGGGTCCTGTTGTGTTATTTCGATGTCATGGGGGAGGGTAATTGTTAGTCCGGGGGAGAGATCAAATAATTCATCAGGGGGGTCAGGATCAGGGGGCTTTTTCGAGTTCATCTCGAATTATTGTTATAAAGAAGGACACTTACAACAAAAAACAAACCTTACACCAAGAACACAGACACAGAGAACACTTTCGATCGAGTTTTAAACCAGAAAAGATCACAAAAATCGAAAATATTCGTAGCACTGACAAAAGCACGTGTTTAGCCTTCACCACTACCAACGAAAAGCTCGTGTCGAATAAATGTTTTCTATTCTATTCTATATACATGACGCTGTCAATTTGACAAATGTCATAAAACATTAGCATCTTGACAGGTTCCTTGACCTGACGCCTCAGTGCTAGTCATTTCAGAAATCCATCATTGTAAAACTCTCGCATATATACTCAGGTCCCATGTAAGAATTTTCTCAAAGTGAAAAAGAGATAGTGCTTTCATATTGCATAGCTCCATCTCCCTCTGTGTCTCTCTCACTGGGACAATAAATAAAAACTTTCTTTCTTCTTTATTTTCTTTCTTTCATATGCTTGGCGTAAGAATAGACCTACCACCCTCTAACATTCCTACTACATAGCATCACCCTTGTACCTATTTTTCTGTCTCCTTTTTAACCGACTTCCCAAAAAGGAGGAGGTTATCAATTCGGTTGTGTGTGTGTTTTTTTTATGTTTGTGACCTCTTAACTCCGACAATTATGAACCGATTTGAAAAATTATTTTTCGTTTCATCTGAAAGGATATACTTGCAGATGGGTCCCATTTAAATTTTATGAAAATCGGTTACGAACTTTGGATTTTAAATCGAATAGCTGGAATTCGTCTACTTGGATGATAGTTTTATGTCATCCAAGTAATCGAAATTGCGTATTTTGCTCTTCTGCGTTTTTGCAGTGGTGTTGTAAGGTGTGGTACCACCGTACCACTAAAAAGTGAAAAAAATACAACCGACTTCCAAAAAAAAACACTACATAGTAAAAAATAACTTTAATTTCGGAAGTCGGTGTCAAAATACGAAGAAACTAACAAAAAACCAACATTTGTTATCTATTTGTGTGTGTACATAAATTGTTAAATAAATAAATACATGGATATAAACCTCTCTGAGAGGGGGCCGCCAGGCCATCTAACATGGGCCACTAGGCCCGCATGGTGGATTACCTACCAACCAATTAACATACGTTATACATAAACTCACACCTTTTTCTCATGGGGATAGGCAAAAACTACAAGATGCCACTTGGTAAAATCCTGACTTACCTACTCCCTTGCTAATTTACGTTCACGTGCATCAATGAACATAAATGTTTTCTTCCACAGATTAAAAAGCGCACAAGGCGTGCCTCTTGCGGATGTCACTCTTAAGGCGCCCATCCACGGAGTAGACAAGATATTGTGCGTAGCCCTAAACTATGCGGACCACTGTAAGGAGCAGAACTTGGAACAGCCCAAGATACCGATCATATTCAGCAAGTTCCCCCGAACTATCATTGGGCCCAATGACGCTGTGAAGATTAGGACTGATATTGTCAAGGTATCTAAAAGTATATTACATAGTTATGAAATTATCAACTTTACTCTCATGTTAATTAAGTTCATTACAGATATTTAATCTCAATTTTTGACTATTTCATATAAATATAGAGTAGATAAATACCTAATATGATTAAAAAATTCATAACTAATTGCAGTGAAAACTGAACTTTTGGTGCAGGCATTACAATCACTTTTCTGAAATTATATAAGGGTAAATGTGAATGAAGTTTATTTTATTATTTTGTCAACAACATTATCTTTGAAGCCTTCAACAGATCAATTTGTTTGTAATACAGTTATTAATGTTATTATTGACACCTACAATATGAACTATGAGAACCAAAAATTTACCTTTTTATTATGGTCTGGGGCCAACTTAAAAATTTGGTTTAAAGGTTTATAAAAATGTTTATATTTTTATAAAACAGCAAAATCTTAGAATTATGCAGTTATTTATTCAACAAATTCCACATGTATGTACCTATGTACCACGGTCACCTAGTCACATTTAAATATTATACATATTATTTAAATTCATTAAATTGCCAATGAATAAATTTGTGCAGACCGATTGTAAAAGGCAGAATACTGATTATAGTTGCGGAACTTGTGAAAGACCCGAAACTAGAAAGGTTTTGGTAGTAGGTAAGTTAAATAAAGGTACACAATCTTGATGTGAGTTTTCAACCTTTCTAGAAAAAAGTAACCTTGGATGACTCCAAGGCTTAATTTATTTCCTGTTACTCCTTAAAAAAGTTGGTACGGATTGATTACGAACTTTAAAAAAACAAGGAAGTATCTTTAGTGTAAATAATTCAAGACCCAGATATCTTTGGATTACAATCGAACAAAGTCATTTAAAGTAATCCAAAAAAAGGGATTATTATGATACGTTAAGCAAATTAAAATAGCATGTGCTGTTTAGTGTTTACTTTGCAAAAACTCACTCTCAGCGGGGTCAAGCCCCCCCAAACTGGATCTGGAAACTTGGATCCACCCCTGCTGCTACTGGGTATCCCTGGTTAATCCGAGTTGCTGTTGTTATCACAGATTTTTTTTTTATATTACAGAAAGTAGATTGGGAAGTCGAGCTAGCGGTGATCATAGGCAAGAACGCATCCTCTGTGTCGGCTGCCGAGGCCAACGACTATATCTTCGGATACACGGTCGCGCAGGACATCAGCGCTAGGGACTGGCAGAAGGAGAAGAATGGAGGACAGTTCCTGCTTGGAAAGGTTCGTATCATGAAATTAGAATAGAATACTCTTTTGTTATGGACACTACATCATGTAACAGAAATGTGTTCCTAAAACGTTTTGTGCGTGGGTGGGATGTCCACTATGTACTGGTGGTGCAATTATGAGACTAACACTGAAATTAGAGCTTACTGAACAGCTGATTTTTTCACCCCTTAAGACCTTATCCTAATATATAAAATTAGCTTTTGCCCGCGACTCCGTACGCGCATATCCTGTTTTTCCCATACCTGTAGGAATTTCACCAAATCTTCAATTTATTGATTTGATAAAGCAAAAATATGTGTCCAATATTTTGGGCACATCCTCTTAGTATATTTAGTCATTTACCCTATTCTGATCGATGGAATGAGGAGAAGACGTTTGCAGGTATACGAACATTAAGAACATTCTAGTAAATGTATACTATATATAATATTATAAAGCAGAAGAGTTTGTTTGTTTGTTTGTTTGTTTGGTTGAACGCGCTAATCTCAGGAACTACTGGTCAGATTTAAAAAATTCTTTCAGTGTTAGATAGCCCATTTATCGAGGAAGGTTATAGGCTATATATCATCAAGCTAAGACAAATAGGAGCGGAGCATTATGGAAAATGTGACGCAGACGAAGTTGCGCGGGTCAGCTAGTAGGACATAAAACGTCTTTTATAATGCGCTCATCAAAGGAGTGGAACTCTGCCTGCGTCTGTGTTTCCGAACGCCTACAACCCTAATCTCTTCAAAGTTAGAGTAAACAGGCTCCTTCTGGGTAAGCTCGCTCCATCGTAGACTTTGTCTCAGTCATCTCTGACAAGACGAAAGTCAAGAGCAAACCCATCATAATAAAAAATAAATATACTTCCATAGTTTGATTCACTGCACTCACTGGGCGTTACGGGCCAAACAAAACATGTTGCGGACTGAGATATGACACCTATACTGATAAGTGTTCATAAGGGGTCACAACGCATACTTAATCGCGTTTTAAAAGATATCAGTCTTGTTATTCAACTAGCTGACCCGCGCAACTTCGTCTGCGTCGCATTTTTAATAATAGGTACTCCGCTCCTATTGGTCGTAGCGTGATGTTATATAGCCTATAGCCTTCCTCGATAAATTGGCTATCCAACATTTAAATAATTTTTCAATTCGATCCAGCAGTTCCTGAGATTAGCGCGTTCAACCAAACAAACAAACGCTTCATAGCAGTACAGAGAAACAAAATTTCGAAATGAGAAATGTCACTTATGCAGATAATTGTTATGAAGGGTCACAAGTAGTCACAAAGCATTCTTAAGAGTGTGTATTCCGTCCACTAGCGCCGCTAATCGTTTTTTATTAATTATGGTAAATTTAAGACACGTAGATAAAAAACCGCTCAGTAGTGCACTAAAGAAATGTATCTATTATTTTTTGACAGCTATTTTTAATACATAACTCATGGCTAAATAGCCAAAACGGCAATTATTGCTAAAAGTGGCCACTTTTAGCAAAAATATCGAGTTTGGCAACTATTTATGTTCTAAAGTACAAAACATAACTCTCAAAACATAATAAATACATTTCTTCAGTACCTACACTACAGAGCGGTTTTTTATCTACGTGTCTTAAAAGAGATGTTCCAAAATGTATGGAGCCTGGGCCAGGTCCTTGTACACTATACTAAAAAATAGGGAAATACATTTAAAACAGTTCTCAACTGTCCAATTTCTTTAAAATAGCGTTGTTTGCTGGTAAAGCACAAAAAATTACACTTGAAATTGCAACACACAACAAAACCCCTAATGGCGGTAAGCTGTCATTTTGATCAATTAATGACGTTTGACATTATTTCTGACATATTCATTTACTGACAACGAGACCAAAGTGTCTTAAGTGACATTGTTGTGACAGCTGACAGTTATCTTTCTATGATCAATGGTTTAAATCGGTTCGACGCCATATTGAAAATCGATAAAAATTATTTATAAACATCAATTAACTACCACTACAGTAAACACTAAAATGAATTATCTGTATTTTTCCCAAATTCTACGGATTTTTCTCTTTTATTTAAGGTAGTGTACATAGACCTGGCCCATTTTGAAACATCTCCTTTACCACAAATAATAAAAAACGATTGGCGGCGCTAGTGGACGGAATACACGCTCTTAATCGCGTTTTACAAGATTTCACTGACTTTTTATTCAATACCACTATGAAAACTGGTACGACGGCAAGGTTGGTGCAGCGATTGACTGCTGCGCTGCGTGTCACGGATTCGATTCCCGCACGGAACAAATATTTGAATGGCCTACAGACAGTTGTTCCGGGTCTGGCTTTTTGTGTATGTGAGTTTGTCTGTTTGTAAACGCACCCACGATACAGGAGATATTCCTTGTGTGGGGCAACGTTTTCATAAAATAAAAACCCGCAAGTCACCTGTGTTTCAAGTAAGTCATGTACCTAGTAGTGTTATCATCATAATCTTGGCTAATATTACCATAAAAGACAATTGTCACTATCCATAATAATTATCACACATTTCATAAGCCAATATTAATCTTGCTGACTTTGCGATTTGCAAATGAATAGTTAATAGCTAGATAAAACTCAAGGTTCTTTACAGATATATATGCTCAGGCAGGTCCATATTATTAATAGGAGCTTGTGGCTGGATAACAAAAGCCGCCAGGGGCGATCTTCAAGGTAAAGCAACGCTTGCCGAGGTTGTTCTGTGGATGGGTGACCATCTTAACATACCAAGTTTCCTCCGTGCCTCGGAAAGCACGTTAAGCCGTTGGTCCCGGCTGTCATTTGGAGATCTTTGGCGTTCGTTACTGATAGTCAGAAGCCAGAAAATCTGACACCAGTTTTGCCAAGAAGTACCGTGTTACCCAGTTAATGGGTTGTGGAGGTCTAGTAGGCAGCCGCTCTGCGTAAAATAATGGTACTCAGCTAAATCCGGTTTGACTGTAAGCCGACCCCAATATAGTTGGGAAAAGGCTAGGCAGATGATGAGGACCATATTATTAATACTAACTTTTGCCCGCGAATTCGTACGTATATATTTATATATTATATATTAGTTATAACACCGCCTTGGATTTAACTGTAAAGGTGTTATAATTATTTAATGATTAAATAAATAAATAAATAAAATTCCGTTTTTTCCCGTTCCCGTAGGAATTTTGGAAACTCCTCTTAATGCTCTCCTACACTCACCAAAAAACCTGCATTCCAAATTTCATCTAATACGACCAGTAGCTTCAATCACTCGGTAATGGAAGAATTTTAAATACATATTAGTAGGATTATTTTTTAGGGTAACACGATGTAACCTTAGACCGCATCATCGCTTGACATCAGGTGAGATAGCGGTCAAACGTATGCCTATCAATAGTAAAAAAAAAAGTATCCCGTGACAAGATTGGTATCAGACTTCTGACTAGCCGTAAAGAGTGCCAAAAGATTTACCAATGAGCCACGAGCTCCTCATCTCCGTACTATGGCGTATGCTCCTTTTCTACTCATATAATAAATGTTAATGTGTTTGATTGATTATATCATTCTTGCCTCAGCCAGCGGATTTGGATGATGATTCACACAGGTCATCCATCGCTTTACATCAGGCGTGATTGTGTTCAAGAGCAAGCCCATTCTTCAATAAATAAATAAACAGGTAGACAGTTCAGTGTGGAGTCGGTCTGAGGATTCACTTTGTAACTTGTGTTTCCAGTCGCAAGACACGTTCTGTCCCATCGGCCCGTGCATAGTGACGGCGGACGAGATCGGGGATGCGCAGGCGCTAGACATCCAGTGCTCCATCAATGGCGTGCAGAAGCAGCGCAGCAACACTTGTAACCTCATACACACCATCCCTAAGGTTATTGAGAGGGTTAGCGCGTGAGTATCTCTCTAAATAATGTAGTTATTATTTTCAACAGCCTTTTTCGAAAAGTGACACCTACCCCACTGCTTTAAGGCTGCCTGTCCATTGACTCGGAGCGAGGCACCGGAGCGGAGAAACGGAAAAATCAATTAATCAAAAGGAATCGTATAAAATCTCAGTGATTCACCTGGTGCAGAGCGCTAGTCCGATCACTATGTTTGGTAAGCCGATCCCTTGGGAGAAACGAGCCAAATATCTAAGTCTAATCCTTGATCAGAACATTACGTTCGGCAAGCAAATAAAGACGGTTCCTTCGCGTGCCGCTTTCGCTCTCGATAGGGTTCACTTCATGCTGAATGCATCTATCTTTATCTCCAAACTATCCCTTAGATGTAAACTGCGCATTTATGTTACGCGCATACGCCGGATCATTTGACTTACGCGTGTGCTACTTTTGCCCACGCTAAGCCACGTCATATCCATAGGATGCAGACCCTCCAAATCCGTTCTCTCCGAAAGGCCACGGGCGCCCCGTGTTTCGTTAGGAATGAGCGACTCCATGTCGATTTAAAAGTCCCGACTATTAAGCAGTTCATGATACGTCTTACTAAGCGCTTCATTGAATCTGCTGAAAAACACCAAAACCCCTTAATCGTATCGGTTACCCGGCTCCCTCCAATGGATTAGTAGGATTTTCCGACCACGGCATACCATCGTCGAGCCTGACGATCCTATCACCCTAATCCAAGAAAGCTGTAGTGAAACCAGCACTCTAAAAAAAACAGAAACAGACCGCGTTCCGTTTTCCGGTCTCGCCGTTGAGGTCCATCGCGACGCCCTTGTAATTCTCTCCCCCCGTCTTTTGCCTAAAAGGCCAGCCCGCGCCGCTGAGCCAAGCTTTAAACTCCCAAAATAATAATGTCGTGACCCGGCCCAGGACTTTGCTGACCCAAACCCCCCTTCAACGATGCCCTGAGCCGAGGTCCGTCCCCTACAGGAGGTGCCCTCAGTGAGCGGAGTTTAAGATTTTATAGCCTTGGCTGGGGACCTTTATTTCATTTGAGGCCCACACAAGCAAGTCCGGTTAAGTAGTTGCAACCTTCTAAGTTTTGGCCATCGTCAAAAAAGAATAAAATAAAATGTTGCAAATTTTTTATGCAATTCCATTGGTTATAAACTCTCCGTTTCTCCGCTCCGCTACCTCGCTACGGGTCAATGGACAGGCAGCCTCAGGCTGCGTTTCCACCAGAGATGTGCGAGGATGCGTCGCGAGGGAAAGAGGGGCGTTTGTTAAGAACCAATAGAATTCATTTACCGAGCCTCAAACCGCGCAAAATAATCCCATTGGTTCTTCACAATCACTGGTAGAAACGCAGCCAGCTTATAGTACATTATACTGCAGCGGCCAGCAAAAGAGGCATTGATGCACATGTAAATGTGGGCCGAAGCGTAGCCGCGGCACACATCAATGCCTAGTTGTGGCCAAGGCTTGTACAGTAGTTTTCTCAAAATATGCGTGGAAATTAAAATACATTTACTTTTCAAAATCAATGTCGAACAACCAACAACAATAAGTTTTTTTTTGCAAGCCTTTCATAAGTTACCTCCTTGGTTGCCATGTTTCGCAATATAAGATCGTTCCATTTTTAAATTAAACGAAAGATATGAGTTTCATATGTAATTTATTTTTATACCGCGTGTATCTGACATCGACGCACAAACGATTTCCATGGGTCCAGGGCATGATTCTGGACACCCCAGTGTTGGAATTTTTCGTCGGTTTTTTTCTAATTTTTTTCAAGAGTACTACAAAGTATCAGCTCAGCTGATTTGATATTATTTGTGGCTTTATTCAGATTGCTCTTTTTAGTGACAGTAGTTAATTAATTATTTTTTTATTAAAAATCTCATTGGGTTAGGTCAGAATAACGATTATGAGCAGTCTAAAGTAAAAAAAAACCCTTGAAAAAAATAAAAAAATGAGAAAAAAGCCGACGAAAAATTCTAAGTCTAGGGTGTCCAGAATCATGCCCCGGACCCATGGAAATCGTTTGTGCGTCGATGTCAGATACACGCGGTATGTAATAGATATGAGTTTTATATATTGAGTTATGAATATGTGGATGGAGAGGGAGGCCAAAGAAACCGTGGATTGATTTTGTGAGGAGCGATATGAAAGAAAAGGATGTAAGTGATAGCGTGACGGCTGGTAGGACAGATTACAAGAAAAACTTGTTGCGTCGACCACAAGTAACATGGGATAAAGGCAGGAAGATGATAATGATGATGATGATGATGAATAGGCTAGATTCCATCAAATTGCAAAACTATTTAGTCCCTCAGTTAGAGTATTGAAAAATAATGGACACGTATTTTTTGTTTTTGTAAATCAATGAATATTGACAAAGATAAAACGCATCAAAACTCGGGAGTGGGGGCTCGTGACGTCACGACTCACTAAAAATTATGCGAAGGTGTGACGTATTTAGAATTTTAAAAGCGTCGTAACTTCGTCATTTTTGGTTCCCGTAACAAAAGAAAAAATACGGGTCATAAATTTTTTGATAATCTAACTGACGGACTAATAAGATTTTTTCAGGACACAAGGTCATTGTGCATAAAGACAGTCCCCTGACACGCCCGCCCGTCAAGACTTCCAGGTGTTATAGCTGGATAGAAGAAGTGTCGCAACAAGCTTTCCAGCCGGTCGATTCTGTCGACATCTCACCGTGATCACTAAGGTGGAATGAACGACAAGTGAGCTGTCATGCCATCTTGTTTGTATGGTTTTACAGCTGATTTTTCGTTCACTTCGCCTAAGTGTTCACTTCGACATGTTTACAGAATCGAACTGCTGGAACACATTTATCTGTTAAGTTAGAAGGACTTGATTTTTTACTATAATATAGTTTTAGTACATTAGTAGTATTGCTGTACCCCCCGTTGAGGGTAGGTAAAAGCTAGATAAACGTAAAAAGAAACACATAACATTTTATTTTGCTTTACGCATAACAAACCTCATTAGATTACTTTTCGTAAATTCTTCAATGACTTCATTAGATTTTAGAATACCAAAGAAATCTGGGTCTTTTTCTCTTGAGCCCCTTAGCCCCCCTAAATCCTCCCCTTGCGATGTAATACGGTTTATCACTAAAATCCATGTCTCTATGTTCAAAACTCATCTCACGTATCTAACCCATCTTCTCCCCAGCTTGATGACGCTATACCCTGGCGACATCATCCTGACGGGCACACCGGGAGGCGTGGGCGTGCACCGCAGCCCGCCCGAGTTCCTGCAGCCTGGAGACACCATCACCAGCGAGATACAGAAGATCGGCAAGTTTGAAGTTAAGGTCGAGAAGTTTTAGACCGTACTATAAATTTAGGTGAAAATGGCGGAAAAACTAAGCGGGGGTAGGAGGGGCATGAGTCCTCAATTTCTACCTAAAAGACGGCACTCTATCTACCTACATTGTTACAATTCGAGAGTATGAACAAAACATTTATACCGCTTTGCTCGACCATCCTGTATATTTTATAGTTATCGAGATGTATGATGTCATCATGTTATATTGTGTAATATTTTGTTCTTTGAATGTAAGGTATAATTATGTATTTTCTAAATAATCTTGTTTTGTTATTAATCATGCAATTCTATTAATGTTTATCATAAGTACAATTTCTTTGGAATAAAAAATATTTTTAACTTTTAAATGAATTGTTTATGGGTTTAAGGCTTGCTTATTCGGGGCTTTTGGCATTGAAAACGCTACCTCCGCCCGCGACCCCTCATGTTTAACACGACGATGTTATACGATGTCCTGCCGATGACCGCCGACTTCTTCGCAGAATAAATACGCCACAGTGTAAAATATTTGTAGTTGATCTACTGAACTTGTTACATTTTATTGAAACACATTGCAAACATGGCGGGAGATTTAGTTTTATAATATGTAGTGTTCTTGTTTTTTTTTAACACAATATAGCTTTATGAAAAAAGTAAATTAACATGGTAGTAACAGAAAAAAACCGAAAGTTTCGATAAAATCTTGAAATCAAAGCATTTATTACAACCACACCGTTTACTTTGTGCCATTAGCTTTTTTTTTCTTTTTTTTGTGAGCCATTATTAGTTTTACAAGTCTTTTGTTTGATAATATAAACATAATAACTAAAACCTACCTACGTTATTAACCTAAATTAACAGACATATTTACGTAAATAACTTAACAATAGCAAATTATGTACTTGTTAACCACCTATAAAAATTAAATATCACTCATTGTCATAACGAATGACGTAGTTTGAATCATCCAGGAGCGATATAACCTACCCGGTTCTAAGCTGAAAATACACTCAACAAGCGCTTTAGTATTGTCAATAAAAATTTACAATAAATTACCTGAAACAATTAAAAATGAAAAAATATATACAACATTTGTCAATAAATTGAAACATCTTCTAATTTTAAAATGTTACTATACTATTAACGAGTATCTAAGTGAAAATGTGAAATAGATAAATAATATAATTATGTATAGAAAATTCATATACTTACGTAATAAATAAAATAGCCCTCTTCCACTATCCAATTTTGCTGTGCCCGTCAGGGTCCACAATGATCCAAAGCAATGTATTGTAATATATTATAAGTACCTACCACCTAAGCTCACATTGTGGAATGCAATAAATATATTGAGTATTGAGTATTGAGTATATATTTGCATTGTACCCATTATCATGATGAAATATAAAAAAAAATCGCGCTTAGAGGTATTTTATATCCGGTACATTAAGTGAGCCGCCTTTGTAAGACGACTAGAATGGCACCGTGTAGGTTGGTTGTTTTTGATATTTATCCGTCAATCACGCAAAAATGGGTGAAGAGATTTCGATGGAATTTGGCACACATATAGTTCACATCCTGGAATAACACATAGGCTACTTTCTATCCCGATAAAAGGTGTGGCTTAGTAGCGGAGGAGGAAGAGGAAATCCGAAGCCGCTGCTGCCTTAGTACCTACTTCAGATTCACAAGTACCAGGAAAGCAGAAACATGTCGAAGTATTTTCGGGGCTTTAATTGCAAGCGGTTTGCATTCAAAACTAGCAAGGAACCAGAAATATTTGTGACGCTGTAATTGTGAGCAATTAGGATTCAAAAGTAACAGGAGAACAGAAACATGTTGAAGTAATTTTGAAGCAAAATAAAAGAACCAAAGATTCACAAGAAATATGTCAAAGTATTTTGAGCAAGAATTTTGTTTACCAGGAGAACAGAAACGTGTCTAAGTTTTTTCTGGGCTGGAATTGTCAACACTAATTTTCGGCATTGTGATCGATTAGGATTTAAAAGTATCGGGAGACCAGAAACATGATAAAACTTTTGTCGGGGCTGGAATTATGAGCGCTACAGATTTACAAGAAGACCAAAAAACATGTCGAAGTAATTTCGGAGCTGAATATTACTTTCAGCCGCACCGCAAAGACTCACACTATCTGGATACCAGAATCATGAAGATGCACTTCCAAGGATGAGAATATGACGCATAAAAGTTGCGAGCCAGTTCTAACGTCTACGCAGACAAAGTCGCGGGAAGAAGCTAATGTTTAATAAATATGTAAATGAGCTATATGATTCTACTGTAACGCTTATACTGTAATCATATTCTGTTGTTTTTTTGGCTACTAGAGTCGTACTGCTATAGCTTCAGTAAAAAATTATCGAATGAAATATTCATAAGCATATATTTAGAATTGTCTCCTCGAGTACTTTAATTTGATACCTAACATAACTATGTCACGAAAAATTTAAGGTGAAAATGGTTGCAAATAAACTTTATAAATCGGTTATCATCATATCAGCCGAAAGACATCCACTACTGAGGGGCTACTCTCTAATCCCGATGTTCATAGTTTCGGGCTTAGTTGCGGGCGTATTTTAGTCCGTATCTCCTAACCACCAAGAATTAATGACAACGCGATTTGACAGTTAGGTACTATCAAATCGTGTTGTCATTAATTCTTAGTTCGGGTTCGAGTCTAATCATTAGTCTGTAGTTGATACGGAGTAGAATACCGCCGCAACTAAGCCCGAAACGACGGACTACGGGCTAAGAGAGTAGCCCCCCTGGACATAGTCGTGTCGCCTCACCAACCTGACCTGTGCGGTTACATCCATCGGCTGCACGCGACCTGGTGGGGGTCGCCTAGTGGGAAGCCTTCAAAAGCTACGTCTACCGATACGCGGTCACCACTACAGATCTTTTCGGCCTCATCGACCATCTGTTCGCGAGTAATGTGCCTTTCACACAACTTTAGTTTGGCAATATTTTGGGCAATGTCGGTAACTTTGGTTTTCCAGCGGATATCAACATCCCTGATTCCATCACGCAAGGAGACTGCAAGACCCTTGCAATTACTCTCTCCTCTCTACAATTACCCTCTCCATTGGAAAAAAAAACATAAGTTTTGGAGACGACGACGAAAACGGATTCTCTAATATGCTACTCCGCAGGTCCTGATCCTGTGATGATTACAGGTCATGGCACATTATTTTGGCACCGCAATGGCACAGCAGCAGCACGGCGTCTCTTCGAATTTAGGCTACGGTTAGCATCCAGCGCGATAGCTACGCGTCGTCTGCGAGGTGAAAGCTCGGTAGTATGTTCCCTAGGTATCACGCGGGCGAAGCCGCTGGCAGAAGCTAGTTATGAATAAATTAAAGAGGTATTGAAACTCCTTTATGGTAGCTACATTAAATTTATCGATAAAAATTTGAAATGTGTCGAACCCTATTGTCAGATGTCAAAATTGTCAACAAAACAAATTAAAATATTTTCATCTTCCATTACAATTATGTGAATTAAAACAATAATATACTATCAACATATTTTGCCCAACCTTCGGAATTTTCGTGAGTGTCATCATTTTCCTGTTGTTTCTTTTAGTGGCTATTGATATTTTAAACAACAGTTCCGCGATTTTTTTTAAAAAAAGTGTCGCAGGTCTGGCTCCGAACACGTCCCGTAGGACTGTGCGGTCTTCAAAGGTAAGCTTTTCTGCACAAACTCGATGTTTATAAAAAAATTTATTAGAAAACTCAAAAATCTAGCCGCTTCCGTCCTTCCAAAATACGATTACCTTTCAGTTCGTAGAATTTTTTAATTGTTTTGTGATGTAATTAGGAAATGAGATTGAAAATGGTTTTTTGAAATCGACCCTTTTTCAAAATTTTTTTTTATCGGGAAAATTATACTATTTCGTGTTTTCACTTCCTTTTGCCTCTAGAACAAGGATGTATCCTTCACATATATTTTTTTCCAGGCTTAAATTCAATATCTTGAGCATTTCCAATTGAGTCTCAAACAGCCAAAATTCGAATAACAGGCCGTTAAAAGCAATTTTTCCACAATAATATACCTACCGATTGCTATCACAAACTTTTTAAATTTATTTTCTTTTCGATGGGAAATTATAAAATGACTTCTCCCGTTCTCGTGGACTGGGAGGGATATTTTTCAGTATCGGTAATCATCAAATGACTCCTCCCGTTCTAGGCGGAGCGGAAGTGTCAGACTTTTAGTCACTAAAACCCATCCGTGTTCCTCCTAATGCCCTTTGCGTTTCAGGGCCGCGTTACACTTTCGAACAAATTCCGCAAACCGAGCAGCGTCTAAATTGGATCTGGATGAAATTTGTCATTGAGATAGATCATATTCTGGAATAGCACATAGGCGACTTTTATCCCGAGATATATTTTCATCATTCACGCTGACAAATCTACAGGCAGAAGCTAGTATAATATAATTCTTCTGTACGTGTGTATGTCACAATATCTAGACGGCTGGTTGGCTGAAATGGTTTAGATATACAAGTAGGCTGTCTGTCTTTTGACTCGGAGCGAGGCAGCGGAGCGCGGTGACGGATTAGTGCGGAGCAGAATTGTGGACTGTGTCCATTGATGGCGAGCGAGCGACGTAGTGCGGAGTGGAGCTAGTTCGAATTCACGCGACGAGTAATTTGAGTGGACGTCGTCGTTTTCCGCTTCCCCGCCCCGCTTCCCCGTTCCACTGCCTTGCTCTGCTTCCCGGTTTTTTTTAAACTATTTTGCAAATCTTTGTTCACTAAAGCGGAGCGGATATTTTATGAAATTCTATTGGTTTAAGACTAGCACAGCTCCACTTCTCTCCTCTCCGCTTCATTGTACAATCAGCCTTGCCGGTTTTTTTACAAAAAGTTCCAAAAGAACAAAGTCTATGTAAATTCATCTACTGCGCTAAACTCTGACGACAAAGGATTGTACGAATTTATAGTTTACCAAGTTTCTTTCGAACGATGTACCAGTTTTTCTATATTTCTAGCTAGCTTTTGCCCGTGTTCCAGTGGGATTTTTGGGAAATCTTCTAAATCCTTACGCGGTGTCCTGCGTGAGCGACGAATACGACGCGACGCTACGTAATGCGACGCGATGCTATACGCGACACATGTCCTACGTGATTTTGGTCATTACTTCTCGAATCATGGAGAAGTACAGTACAATTTTGCTTGAAAGTTAAAAATAAACGATTCCTATAATGTTTATGTTTTTAGTCCCACAACTATCTTTGTTCACACATTGCGGCGATCAACGCTTCTGAATCAACCATTACGTAGTTCGTGGTGTCGCATCTGGTCGCTCTCAAAACAAAATAAAAAAAATAAAAAAATCCGCGTTACGTCGCGTCTCGCCGCAGACTGTCATATAGGCCGTATGTAGGGTATGCCGTTGAGTTGATCGCGTTAGTCGCGTTCGCAGCGTCGCGTCGCGTAGCGTTCGTCGCTAACGCAGGACACCGCGTTAGTGCTCCCCTACACTTCGCTTTCCAGCTTTCTACTACGAATAGTTTCTGTGTACTGTCAGTCACTCGCTTACTTACTCACTCAATAAGCCTACGTCCGCACTAGCGGTCAGTCGCGGGGGCGGTCAACCACGCGGTTCAAATTTAATATGCAACCGCTTGTCATTACTAGCGGTTGCATATTAAACGCGAAAAGCGGCCAGCTTAGCGGTTCAACCGCTAGTGGGTACGTAGGTTATGAGAATTATATATTTCTAACTAGCTGACCCGCGCAACTTCGTCTTCGTCACAATTTCCATTATTGCTCTGCTCCTATTTGTCTTAGCGTGATGATACATAACCTTCCTCGGTAAATGGGCTAACACTGAAAGAATTTTTCAAATCGGACCAGTAGTTCCTGAGTTTAGCGCGTTCAAACAAACAAACAAACTCTTCTGCTTTATAATATTATTATAGCATAGATTGAAAAAGTTTTTCGTAATCTTCACACATTCTAAATACTTAATTACTTTTTTCACTTCTCCTTTTTGAACGTTTCCTTTCACGACAGACATACCAATGATTCTGTCATTTTTTCTGTCATACGTTAATCAACATTAATCAGTTGCAAATGGATAGAAAATAATTCTGCTCCTTCAGCAACTGGATTTTATCTTTTCATTTTTAAATTTCACAATGCATAAATCCTAGTGACTTAATCAACATCTGACTCAATTATCTCCCTTTCACCATACCTAGATGTTAATGTTGCGCTATCAGCGAACACAGACGTCGAAAATTCAAATAATTCAGTATTTAAAACTCAGAAACTTAGCACGGTAAGTAGATTCGTCATTAACACACACAACACAATAATTTCACATCAGCTTTTGACCGAACTGAGCTGCTACCTATGTTCGTACCTTCACACCAGCCTCGGAGCATCGCAATGCAGTTTTTTCTAGATCATCGAGATTATACCTTACTTTATCTCGATTGGATTACTATTAATTAAATTCAATTGATAAATTACATGAATAGGCTTGTGTCCTGATAAATCTAATTAGTCCGTCAGTTAGATTATCAAAAAAGTTATTTGACCCGTGTTTTTTCTTTTGTTACGGGAACCAAAATTGAGGAAGTTACGACGCTTTTAAAATTCTCAATACGTCACACCTTCGCTTATGTTTTAGTGAGTCGTGACGTCTCGAACCCCCACTCCCGAGTTTTGATGCGTTTTATCTTTGTCAATATTCATTGATTTACAAAAACAAAAAATACGTGTCCATTATTTTTCAATACTCTATCTGACGGACTAAATAGTTTTGCAATTTGTGGATGATGGAATCTAGTCTATTGAATTTAATAGCGCATAAGCGCTCTTTATGCACCAGGAAAAGCGGCTAGCGGCTTTTCTAGTTTAATATGCAACCGCTAGTGATTATACGCACTTAACCGCCACAAAACTATTCCAACCGCGCCAGGCGACTGGCCGCTCAAGCGAACCGCCTAGCCGACTCAACCGCTAGTGCGTAGGAGCGCTTAGTATACCTAACATTAAATTTACTGTATTTAAGGAGCGATTTGCTTACCATTAGCTAAATTTGTGTGAATTGTAAACTACAAATGAGGTAGGGTATGTAATGGAGTACCTGGTTTAAAAAATAATGTATTTCTGTCGGTTAACGAAAACAGGAAGATGAGATACGTCCAATTCCGCCTCAACGACAATCCGAGCGAGATTCGTCTCGGCTTCTTGTCGGAGGACAATGTCGTTGACCTCTGCTGTCAGCAAGAATGCGGTATGCCCACGAGAATGCTCCAAGTGCTAAAAGCTGGTATTGCTGACAAATTAGAATAGTAAGTTCTGTCTGTCACACCCAGTTTTCTTCAGATCTACCAAACCGATTCTGTTGAAATAGATATGGACTTCTCTGACCCAAACACGGGCGCGTTACGTAAGTAAATAAATACTTTTGGGGGTCAAATTAGAAACTAAAAAAAAAACTCAAACTATTGTGTGAATATCAAAAAAAGGGCTTACTGTTAAGGTTTTAATTATATTTTTTTCATCATATTAAAATAAATAGTTTTGAAGTTATTCAAGAAATTAGACCTTAAATGACCATTCTCCGAAACTACTGAGCCTAAAATTTAAAAAAAAGCAGAGAGTAGCTCTATATCAACACTACAGACTTATCTTATAGTAGTTTTCCTGTAATCTTTAGTTTACAGGAAAACTACTATAAGTCTGTAGTGTTGTCGTGACAACGCGAGGTAGCGATGGCCGGCGCGTGACAGAGCGAGCCGGTGCGCGATTGCACGAAACATCTTTCGGTGTAAAAGAGTACCTAAGCGTGATTTCAATTCACGCCAATCCACCCACGCCTCGCCTCTCCGGTATAAAACCACTTTCATTCCAGTCAACACTCATAGGTGTTTAGATTCACACTAGAGGCCGCCCGCGACTTCGTCCGCGTATAATGTAAATCCCGATCCCTCGGGAATTCCGGGATAAAAAGTAGCCTATGTGTTATTCTGGGTTTTCAGCTACCTACATACCAAATTTCATCGTAATCCGTCCAGTAGTTTTTTCGTGAAAGAGTAACAAACATACATATACATACACATACATCCATCCTCACAAACTTTCGCATTTATAATATTAGTAGGATTAAAATTTCTTGTCGTTCTAGATTCTGAGCATTGCATTCCTAGGTTCGATTCTCAGATCGGGCAATGTAGTAAATTTGCATTTCCGTCTCGAATTTTAAATCTCGGAGCCTTAATTTATTGCACCAAATAGGTCTTATTACGAAGATATATGTGTACAAAAGACGTGGTCTTATGTTAATCAACTTTTTACCCTTTCCACATCCAGCATCTCAATAAAAAAAACTATTCCTCTATCTTGCGTGACATTGGTCGCGCCCATCTTCGGCATAGACAAGATTTTAGGCGTGGCCCTGAACTTTGCCGACCACTGCAAGGAGATCGACGTGCCCCCGCCAGCCATTCCGATGATCTTCAGCAAGTACTCCAGCACTATCATTGGGCCGAACCAGCCTTTGAGGATAAGGACTGAAGTGTGCAAGGTCAGATTTCTTGTTCCGTTTTTAGGGTTCCGTACCCAAAGGGTAACTAACGGAACCCTATTACTAAGTTTCCGCTGTCCGTCCGTCTGTTTATCAGCGAGTTGTATCTCAAGAACCGTATTATTGACAGACAGTGGAAATTTTCAGAGTGTGTAGGTATTTCTATTGCCACTATAATGATAAAATTAAATAAAATTAAAAATAAAGGGGTCTCATACAAGAAATGTGTTGTAAACGGTTTATCATACTTTTGTATTTCGTTTTCCAAACTATCTTTGAGACGTTTAACGGGTATCTAGTTCTAACTGGATGCAGGGTATTAAGCTAACGTCTAATACTACTACTTCTAGTTTAAATGCAAGGACTGCCAACCTGCCGTGGCGACGGCGCGTTAGTGTTCCACGCGCGCCTCAAAGAGAGTCAGCAACACAGAGGGGCCCGAAAGGGCCGACGCCTGCCGGAGTCGCGGGATTATTCGCAAGAGACACCGTGGCTCCGGAACACAAAGGGCAATGAAGGAACATGGATGGTTACATGGATGGTTATAGTTACTTCGTACTCTCCTTTCACTTTCTCTCTAACAACAACATCACTTCGACTAATCTGCTAAACATGGACAGCAAGCTTGGTCACAGTATGGAGGAATTAGAAAAGCTGTTTAGCTCCCGCATGCGTGAGTATGAAGATAAGCTACAGAAAGCTACAACTGGTGCTGACACTTCTCACTCGGACCTCGCATCGCTGTCTAGGGATTTCTCAGACTTCAAGTCCTTTGTGTGGAAAACTCTAGCTCACTTTAAAACTCAAATTGAGCTCTTATCACTGAGTCTAGACAGTCACGAGACTGCAATGAGGAGAAAAGTTTTGCTTTTTCATGGTATCACTGAGAAGCCTGGTGAAAAGTTGAACAACTCAATTCTGGATGTCATCTCAAAACAGCTGCAGATCGAGGACTTCAAATTGGAGTATTTCAATGTCTGCCACAGGCTTGGAGCCCCCAAGAGTAAAACCAGACCCGTATTGGTGCGCTTTAAGGTGATGGAGCATCGTCGGCTGGTCTGGGACTCTAAAACATCACTCAAAGGTAGCGGAGTCACCATTTCTGAGTTTCTGACCCAAACAAGGCATCAGGTTTTTATGGCTGCCCGTAAGCACTTTGGCATCAACAGCTGCTGGTCTGCTGAGGGAAAGGTTGTTGTCATGACGCCTGACAAGTCTCGTCGGAAGATAGCGTCTATGAGTGAACTTAACAAATTAATCGCGCTATTTCCAGCTGCCTCCAATGCTGCTACGTCTAACGATCCCGGACCTGTTACAGCATCCTCGCCAGCTGCTGCAGCTTCACTGCCTAAAACCCCTAAAGGGAAAGTTGTGAGGAAGACTCGTCGCTGAGTTTGTTGCGCTGGTAGATATTTTGCTTGTCTCATTCTAAGTTGTTTTAGTAAGTAATGCCGGTACACCTATGAGATTATTTCTTTTTCTTTGTAAATCTACCCATAGTTTGTATTGTTTTATTATATTTTTTAACTTTTAGCACTATGAATGTTCTGGTGGTAGATGTTATATTTATTTTTTTACTTTTATGACGTTTGACGTCTGTCAACTTCAAAGTAATAACGTTTCGTTACACGTTGTGCTTGCTTGGTCATAGTCGGCTTGCTGGGGTCTGGGTATTCTCACTAGCTTGCTTTTTGATTTCGCGATCTAATTTTTATGTCATATAAGATACGCCCTCCTAAGCGCAAACCGCGATATATTTTCCTTCGGAACTACAAGGGCATAGACCTGGAGGCACTGCTGCGTGATGCTGGTGGCATTGATTGGTCGGCAGTTTTTGAGAGTTCTTCCATTAACGATATGGTTAATATGTTTAACAGCAAAATAATAAGTCTATATGACCAACACGCCCCTTTGCGTCGAGTTAGAGTTAAGCATGTTCCGGCTCCCTGGCTGACTTCTGCCATTAAGGATGCGATGGCTAGCAGAGATCGCGCCAAAAGGAGGCTTAAGCGTTGTCCTTCTGAGCGCAATCTGAGTCTTTATAGAGAGCTGCGTAATCGCTGCGGTCGTATGTGTAGAGATGCGAAGAGACTCTATTTCCATATTTCACTTGACAACCGAAACTCCTCTGAGGTCTGGAAGTTTCTGAAAACAGTCGGCATTGGCAAATCCCCAGCAGTCTCTAGCAAAGATACTGACGTGTGTGCTCTTAATCAATACTTCTCTCTCCCTCCTGTTGTTTTGGAACCACACGTCAAATCAGCAACATTGACTAAGCTTTCCTGTCTGCCGATGCCGCAGTGTTCCCCTTTCGATTTCAGTCCTGTGAGTGAAAGTGATGTTAAAAAGCTATTTCTGCTATTTCCTCTTCCGCTGCTGGCAATGACAACCTTTGCTCTAGAATGATTTCCCCTATACTACCCACTATCCTTCCTGTTTTGACCCACATCTTTAACTTTTCCTTGTTCTCTTGCTCTGTTCCCGATGCTTGGAAACAAGCCCATATTATTCCGTTACCTAAAATCCCTAACCCAGTCTCCCCATCTGATTTTAGACCAATTTCCATTCTTCCTTATCTATCTAAAGTTCTTGAGCACCTTGTCCATCAGCAAGTTTCTGTGTTTCTTTCCAGCAATGACCTTCTTAGTCCTCTTCAATCTGGTTTTCGGCCTGGTCACAGTACTGTCACAGCTCTTTTAAAGGTTACTGATGACATCCGTTGGGCTATGGACCACAAATCTCTGACGTTACTTGTTCTTCTGGATTTCAGCAGCGCATTCAACTCTGTTGACTTCGATATCCTTCTTGGGATCCTCAAAACTCTCAATTTCTCTTCTTCTATAATAAGATGGTTTGAATCCTATCTTCGAGGACGCTCGCAGCGGGTACGCCTTGATGAATATTTTTCGGATTGGTGCTCCCTTACTGCGGGTGTTCCTCAGGGCAGTGTTCTCTCTCCGCTTCTTTTCTCTATTTTTATAAACTCTGTCACTAAAGTCATCTCCTCTAGCTTCCATCTCTATGCCGACGATCTGCAGCTTTACCATCACTTTTTAAGGCAAGATGCGGAAGCTGCTGTGTCCGCTGTGAACCGTGACCTGGGATTGATTGGGGAGTGGTCGCGGTCCTTTGGGCTGCAAATCAATCCAAAGAAGTCTCAGGCCTTGGTTATTGGCGGCAGGTATATGCGGAACAGGCTAGATATTGCGACGCTGTCTCCACTCTGGCTGAATGGAGTACAAATAGAATACGCAAAGACTGCTAAAAACTTGGGGGTGATCATGGACTCCTATTTATCGTGGACTAGCCATATTGCTGAAGTCAGTCGTAAGGTCCACTACACATTTCATTCGCTGAAGTGCCTCCAGAGCTTTTTGCCCTTGAAAACCAAAATTTCCCTAGCTCAAACTCTTATTCAGCCCATTATTGACTACGCTGATGCCTGTTACTTGGATGCCACCGAGGAGCTTTTAAATAAACTTGAGCGTTTGCAAAATATCTGTATTCGTTTTGTGTTTAATCTTAAAAAATATGACCATGTTTCAGGATTTCGCAAGGTTCTCAAGTGGCTCCCTATTCGACTTCGCAGGAACTCTCGGATCTTGTGTCTGCTATTCAACATCCTTCACAACCCCAAAACGCCTTCCTATCTGCGAGAACGCTTCTCCTATTCCCGTCCTTCGAATGCGCCTTGCAGGTCACATCTTAAAAATCTCCTTAAATCCCCTCCCCACTCTACCGATTTTTATTCCTACTCCTTCACTGTGCATGCGGTACGGTTGTGGAATTCGTTACCGCCTGACATTAGGGAGAGCCAAACTCTTGCTATTTTTAAAAGAAGACTGAAAGAACACTATCTTTCCTTCTCGTCATAGTTGCATATAAGTATATATTAATATTTATATTTTAATATTATTTAGTATAATATGTATATTAGTTGGTTATTTATGTATTGTACGTACCTAATATTTATAATTTACTATTTTCATTTTAGCTTTTTAAAACTTTTGCACACAATGTCTACATCTCTTTCTATATACTCTCCTTTCGCAGGTATGCTGGAAGAGATTTCTTTAGAAATAAGCATCACCTTTGTACCTATTTTTCTGTTTCCTTCTTCTCTTGTTCTTGTTAAATGTGTGTACATAAATGGTTAAATAAATAAATAAATGGATGGGTTTTAGTCAGTAGAAGTCTGACACTCCCTCCCGCTACACCCAGAGCGGGAGGAGTCATTGGATGATTTCCCATCCCTAAAAAAAAAAAAAAAAAAAAAGGACTGCCAACCTGACCTATTATCTCAATGTAGCTCTACATTCAACCCAGTAACAAAAACACGTTAGCCTTTGCCCTTGATAAGACTTGCCTAGACTTTTGGGGTTTTGTCTACTGCACTCGCAGCGACTAAAATCTATACTAATATTATAAAGCAGAAGAGTTTGTTTGTTTGGTTGAACGCGCTAACTCAGGAACTACCTACTGATCCGATTTGAAAAAAATATTTCAGTGTTAGATAGCTCATTTAGCGAGGAAGGCTATATATCATCACGCTAAGAGAAATAGGAGCGGAGCATTAATGGAAAATGTGACGCAGACGAAGTTGCGCAGGTCAGCTAGTATCTTATAAGTACCTACTATTATCCTAACCACGCCTAACTAATATTATAAATGCGAAAATAACTCTGTCTGTCTATCTGTCTCTTCTTCATGCCTAAACCACTGAACCGATTTGGACGAAAATTTGTAAAAAGATAGTTTGAGACCCGGGAAAGCCCACGGAAACGGGAACTATGAGGGTAAATAGGTTATATATACCGCGTGTATCTGACATCGACGCACAAACGATTTCCATGGGTCCAGGGCATGATTCTGGACACCCCAGTGTTGGAATTTTTCGTCGGTTCTTTTCTCATTTCTTTCAAGAGTACCACAAAGTATCAGCTCAGCTGAGTTGATATCTATTGTGGTTTTATTCAGATTGCTCTTTTTAGTGAAATTAGTTAATTAATTATTTTTTTTTATTAAAAATCTCATTGGGTTAGGTCAGAATAACGATTATGAGCAGTCTAAAGTAAAAAAACCCTTGAAAAAAATGAAAAAATGAGAAAAAAAGCCGACGAAAAATTCCAACACTGGGGCGTCCAGAATCATGCCCCGGACCCATGGAAAACGTTTGTGCATCGATGTCAGATACACGCGGTATTCCGGGAGTGTGTTCCCTAGGGATTACGCGGGTGAAGAAGAACCTAGTATTAAATGAGCTGGCTTGAAACCACGCTCATTCTGTCCAGTGTCTGTCTAGCCTTTTCCTAACTGTATTGGGGTCAGCTTTCTATCAAAACAGGTTCAGCTGCATAGGTACCAGTATTTTACATCAAAAAACTGCCTACCAGACCACCACAACCAAGTAACACGGTATTTCTTAGCAAAGCAAGACTGGTGACAGATTTTCTTGCTTACACAAAACCACGCTCATAATTTTGCTAAAACAAAATACTGGCTTCGGCCAGTGACCTCGTCCGCAAGTTACCCAGGTCTCTTACGATCTAAACCACTGGTTTTAGGTTGGTCGTTGATCGATATCGTATTCCATTATGACGTGTTTGATGAACATACATCCAAAGTCTCATACATTCATAGGTATGTTAACATTTACTTTATTAGTAGGACTAGCTTTTGCCCGCGACTTCGTTCGCGTATATCCATTTTTTTTTCCGATTCCATAGGAATTTCGGGAAATCCCTTCTTAGTACCTACTGCCCTACCTACGCACTCCCCAAGGAACTAACATGTGTAACGCTATGCCATGTGATCAGCTCACGCCAAGCCAAGCCAACGCCATCTGACAACAATTTGTACGACGTAAAGTGTGTAAGTTTGCGTTTCACATATTAAATTTCAGTTTTCTACGACTAGTAGTTTCAGCTGTGCGGCCCTATGCGTTGTCTGTCAGTCGTCATCGGCAGTAAAGGAAGAATTCTATATGCTAGGATTACAATAGCATCATTATATTCATATCTTCCGAACGCCCAAGTTTAACGACCTATCCTATCTTCCTACATACGACGTCAAAAATTCTTAGTGAATCACGGAGGTTCGCTCTGACCTCAGAGCAACGCAAATTGGGGTCAATTATTGAAGTAAATTGACGCCGTAATTCATCGTGTGTAGGTGTACCTTGCGTGATGAAATAATGTCGCTGGTGTTTAGTGCGTCTTCCGTTTGTTCAGACCGTTACGGGGCTGTTAATTTCATGCGCGTTTGGATTGTACCAGAGGCCCATGTTTAGTGCTGGATACGATTATGATTGAGGAGAGGACGTTCACGTAGATAAATCGATAGGATTTCACTGAAAACCACTTATTTCTTCTATATAGAATATAGTACCGCGCTGTCTGGATTGAAGACTCGTCTTAAGCCGGTCAAGTGCGAGTCGGGCTCTAACTCGAATGGTTCTATACCGTAAACCGAAAAAAAAGTTTCTTGTATGAGCCCCATTTAATATTTGATTTAGGTACCTAATTGCTTTTTTTATTATAGTGGTAAGGTAATACACACCTTGTGGAAATTTAAACTGGCAACCTGTTACGGTTCCTGGGATACAGCCCGCTGGCAGACAGATGGACAGAGGGCCAGGGGAGGCTTAGTAATAGGGTTCCGTTGGATAACCTTCGGGTACAGAATCCAAAAAACTACACGACATGGCGAAAGACTGCTTTTCCACCAGATCTATGAAAAGCTGTGGGTGCAACCATCGCTGCACGACTAGGCTTATGTTCGGTGGAAACGCAGCCTATGATAAACAGTACTTACCTACACGTTTATTTTTTCAAGAATTACAAATACGAATTAGTTTACGTTTAATTCAAGATGTTTTACAGAAAGTGGACTGGGAAGTAGAGCTAGCGGTTGTGATAGGAAAGACTGCGAGTTCTGTGAAAGCTGCCGACGCTGACAAATACATCTTCGGATACACTATCGCTCAGGACATCTCGGACAGAGAATGGCAAAAAGAGAAAAACGGAGCGCAGTTCTTACTTGGCAAGGTTTGTTAAACATCAAAGTTGTCAACTCAGCCGTCAAAAAATACGTCCATTGCGGGAAACAGACCTCCTACAAGCATCATCATATCGCCAGATTAGTGTGAAAAAAATATCTAAAAACGGGGACTAGGAGTGCTGCGGGACTTCTACTGCCAAACCAGCAGCTATTAAACACTATTATTAAGTCTTGATCTGCTATATGTCAGATGCTGTAGCCTTGTGGGCTAAAAGTACCACTAATTCGATGCTTTAAAGGCGGCATCGCGGCAGATCAAAGCGAAGGTACTTGTCTCATACCCAAAGGACTGCCCTGGTAGAGGACATACGCATGTAGGAAAGAGAGAGGGTGACATTTGCCCAGCAGTGGGACATAACCGGCTCATTAGATTCAATTAGAGTGTATTATTTTTTTTAGAAAACTTATGACGATAATAGGCTAGTTTTCACCATCATAAATTGCAAATCAATTTAGTCCGTCAGTTAGAGTATTGAAAAATAATGGACACGTATTTTTTTGTAAATCAATGAATGTTGACAAAGATAAAACGCATCAAAACTCGGGAGTGGGGGCTCGTGACGTCAGAACGCACTAAAAATTGTACCACAGCGTGACGTATTAAGAATTTTGAAAGCATTGTATCTTTGTCAATTTTGGTTTACGTAACAGAAGAAAAAACACGGGTCAATTATTTTTTGATTATCTAACTGATAGACTAAATAGAGTTTTTCAGTGGACAAGCCTATTGGTATATATGAACAATACCAGAGATATAGGAGATGCGTTACAATCCAAGCAAAAAATAACTGGAATGTCTCTGGTGGCTGTCTAGTTCCAACACCGGCGAAGCAGAGTTGGTTGTCGTAGACAGGTAAGGGTCGTAAACAGCTGTTTACGACAACCAACGCTGTTTCGCGGCACAAATGATCATGATTGCAGTTTGAAGGGTGTAACTCTTTCGGAAAGAAAGCTTTAGGGGTTCAAACAGTTACTCTCAAAGTTTGACACTGACAAATAACGTGGCTTTTTATTGGTAAAAGAAAAAAAGTCGTTCAGTTGACCCAGACATTACCCCCTACAACGTCACAACGTCACAAACTCACAACCTTTACCTCTTTATAATATTAAGTAAGTATGGATTATCCTTAACAGTCTCAAGACACATTCTGCCCCATCGGCCCCTGTATTGTGACCAAGGACGAGATAGGGGACGTGACCAACCTGGATATGAGTTGCTCCGTAAATGGTGTGGAAAAACAAAAGAGCAATACCAAAAACCTGGTACACAGCATTCCTAACATTATTGAAAGGATATCCACGTAAGTTTGACGGTTTTTCATCATCTGGATTCCGGTTAGCATTATCAGCTATTTTGAGTTTGCAACCTAACTGAATGCAGCTGGATACATTTTTTTTTATGTATGACAAATCATCAAATGACTTCTTCCGCTTTGAGCGAAGCAGAAGGGAGTGTCAGACTCTTACTGACTAAAACCCATCCGTGTTCCTCTTAGTACCATTTGCGTTCCAGGACCGCAGTGACTCTTTCGAACAAATTCCGCAACCCTGGCAGGATGTAGCTGGATACTAGTATTTTCAATGGATCTTTCTATCGTTAGTTCATAAAACCTCAGTTACAGGACCAACATGCGTTAGAAACTGTTTTTAATTCAGTTCGATTTGGAGGATTCCTATATTTCTGTCAGAATTTACCATTTGAACTGAAGCTATAGATAAAGACAGTAGATTATGGAGGCCCTTTAGTCTTGTCGTTAAAGCTACCACAGCATGGAGTTCTGAGTACCTACAGTTATAAGCAGTGTTATTCTGTAAACATCTCATGTGTAAACTTAGGTGAATCGAACGGGAAGTGAGCTGTCAAACCATACAAATAAGATGGAACGACAGTTCACTTCATGCGAACTGCAGTTCACTGCTCAAAGTTAACACGGTGATATGTCAGAATAAACCGGCTGTTACAACTCACTGTGAATTCTTAGGTGAAGTGAGTTGTCACAGAGCTCACTTCACTATGTTGTCACCAAGAGATAAAACAGAATAGACCGACAGGTCCACTAGACCAGTTCCTGCCAGAGCTGCGGATTTTGTTCGATAGAGTCATCGCGGCCCTGGAAAGCAAAAAGAATTAGGAGGAACACGGATGGGTTTTAATCAGTGAGAGTCTGAATCTCTTCCGCTCCACCCAGAGCGGAAGGAGTCATTTGATGATATCCCAACCACGTCCACCAGATCAGCACAAGAAAAGACCGAATATTCAATGAGATACTTATTACGTACTTCTGGGACCTGAGTGGTTAAGACACATTTTACTTTTCAGTGTTATGACATTGCTGCCCGGTGATCTCATCCTGACTGGTACTCCTGGCGGTGTAGGGGGGAACGCAGACCCGCAGGAGTTCCTTAAACCCGGTGACGTCATACGCAGTGAAGTACAAAACATTGGTGTGCTTGTAACGAGGGTGGAACAGTTCTAATTTTATTACAAAGATGGCATAGCACACAGTTTTTTTTTTACTTAATTTCAAAGCCTAACAATGAAGTCGCATATTGCCAAGAATTGGGCCTATGTTCTTCAAAAGACCCATTTTTTACACATGAAGAAAACTGGCTAGTTCAGTTATCATAGTTATTTTTCAAAATGATCCTTGTTACATTCTGGTCTATCATAAACTAGCAGCCGCCCGTGGCACCGCCTCTGTGAAAGAAAAAAAATCCTTTCAAGCTCGTTTCATCCATCTGAGCAGCCGAGACGTGAAGAGGTAACAAACAAACAGATTCACTTTCGCGTTTATATTATTAGTTCGGATTCTATTTAACTTTCAAAACTACTCTTCTGCAGACGGGATTTCATTTCATAGACCTCATTGTGAGCTTAATTTAAGTACTTCATTAACAAACGTCGTAAAACTAATTAACTGATCCGTACTGGACTGTTACAATAAAGCGATCGTCTACCTTATGAGATAATTTTTGTCGTTGGATCCTTTACCTACTTTGAGATCGTGAAACACAGGAATAGTGTTCAGTGGACCATTATCGTCTTCCTGCATTGTCTCGTGCTACTTGGGGTCGGCACAACAGGTTGTATTGCCCCATTCTACCTTGTGAACTGTCACGCTAACATTCGCCCTCTTTTCTTGGCTTTCATCAATATTTTCTTTGGCCACTCTAAAAATTTCATTTTGCAACTCATGGTGACATGGAAAAGTCATTTGCCAAACCAAATCGGCCGAGTTTGACCCAAAAGCTAACATGTAACCAAGATTTGCGAGCACAACTACCAATTTTAAATTGGACAGGTTGACCTGCAAGCATATCAGGACGCTGATTGGTGAATGGGCCGCGCAATTGAGCCAATCGCCGTCTTCCGTTCGCTCACAGGAAGGACCATTTGCGCTCGCGCCGTTCCTTTTCATAGACTATTAAATTTAATGTCAGCCAAGGGGACTTTTATTGAGTTAAGTGGTCTATACGGGCTGTTATGCCAGTACAAGCTGAGCCGCCGTGATCCGATGATTATTACTGAACAATAGATCAAGCGTAAGTGGCATTATATGTTTTGACGCCCGCAGATTCTAAGCGCGTCTATTCGCGACGGATATTCATCGTTATGGATATTATTTCGAGCAATTTTGTTGTTGAGGGCTATTTCGTCGTTATTGGTTCCAGTGTATGCAATTTGTTGATCGTTATGCAATTTGGATTTATTTGTGCAGTGATACGTCCATAATTGAAAAATGGGTGGCGGCCATATGGGTGCGTTGTGATGTGATTAGGTCCTACTGTGTCACTCGGTATTTCCTTGCAATTTTCAATTGTGATTCTGTCCATATAAAAAGGATGGGATTCTCGCGTATTATGTTGTTAGCACGTTCTTGAATTGGTTCTAACGTTTGCAATTGACGATTATTCAATTATTCAATCTGGCCCGTTGGTGCAGTGATTGGCACTTAGCCCTCCAATAAGTGGAAAATGATCCTGTTACATACTTTATTGGTTCCCACAGATGTGGAGTGTTATCTCTTCACGTGTTACCAATTGCACTTTGTCAAGTGTTTCGCTATTGTCACCTGAATAAGTGCTTTTGATTAACAGTAGTTATTCAATTAAGCGATTGGTGCAGTGATTATTGTTTCAAAAAGGATGTCTTTGCCTATCACTTGGATAATGGCTTTTGAAAATCTAGTTCTCATTCTCACGTTGCATGCCTATTTTTTACTTAACCAGCTTGATGTATTCCAATTTGTACACGGTTATTCAATTTGGATTCAGTTGTTGTATGATCTCCACTAGAGCCATCCAAGGCTATCTTTAAAGTAGAAGATGGGATGATTGGGACTGACCTATCTCGTGTCAGTCATGGTAGTCAAGTGCAGTTTTCCTGTTACATGGGGGTTTGCAATTTTCTCAGTCGTTATTCAATTTAGCCGTATCAGTGCATTGGATTGGAAGTGCTATTTCCTTATTAAAAGGTTTTTGCCTGGATTTAATTTAGCTACGATGCATCCATGGTTTATTTTAGTCACTTCCTCGCTATAGTTTCAACTTCCTACTATTATAAAAGTGAAAATTGATTAAATGATGGATAGATGTTTGTTACTCGTCGAGTCGAGTTACTGTACCTCTACCATGAGTTTACGCAGCCAAAACTCGCTAGCGTCTCCGTAAATTATTTGTATGACATACTGTACAGCGCCCCTAGCGGTCACTGAAAGAATTAAAATTCGTACCATGAGCACTATAGATTTCGATAGGTTAAAAACCTCACGTAATCTATTCGATAGTCACTAACGTTTTTGAGCTGTCATCATACAAAACGGTACCATGAGTCACCAATTCGATAGACGCTATCGAACAACACGCTTACGATAGTAGTTACGTAGCTCACTAGCATTTTGACGAGTGAAACATATGTTTACACTAAAATTATGTACGTTTTTGAGTCTAACAAAGTCAAAATACTGTCTGCAAGAGCATTATTATAGTAAATATACCTAATTATATATATTTTAGCTACTAGCCATTATTTTTAGACACTTGAGCTTAGCTGAATTATTATACTTTCAAAGTTTCAGGTGGCTTGGTATATCTACCTGCGTTGAGGGGCAACTATTTAGGAACTTTGTAATTTTATAATACGTTTTAAAATACATCATTTTATAGAAAATAGAAACATACATTTCCATGAACGTCACCAACAATTGAAACTGTGAGACACTGGTTCGCATTGTTTAAAATAATGTAAATAGGTAATAGTCTATACTTAGTAAACTTTCGAACCACACAACCCAACGCAGCTCTGAGAGACAACGTCAACAAACAAAGTTATAATTAATTAAATAGACGACATTGACCTATTATAAGGAATAAAAATTCAAAAACCACTAATTAAGTTACGTTGTCCACTAACCGTAAACTTTTCTATTTAGTCGGTTTCATTTTATGATATCGACTGTCTTAACATTTGCATAGCGATAACAATACATCTTGAGCTTACAAGCCGTCCTCTCTTCTTATTAGTGAGAAAGAAAGAAACAAAACATAAGTAGTGGAGCATTCTAACGAGTAGAGTGAAGTTAGCTAGACGACGCAATCTATCGAGCTTACGTTAGCGCCTGCGTAAGACTCCGTAAAACTCATGGTGCGAGCATTATCGAATACTATTCGATCCACGTTATTACGCTAGCGAGTTTAACGCTAGCGAGTAAGTTTTCGATGACATCTCATGGTAGAGGTACTGGTCGATCGCTGGTCGAACGTAGTAAATAATAATAAGACGAAGCCCATTGCTCAAACAATTTACCTGTGTAATCTCATGCCTGTCATAGTAGTCAAGAGCGGTTTCCTTGTTACGTACATAGGGTTTGAATTTTGTCGGTGATAAGATAATTCAATATGTTCATTTCTCTTTTCTTTTTTTTAAATTAAATCTCAACATTGTAAACTGTAACCCATGGGAAGTTGCGAGGTAACCCCATCACAAGTATCCTTATAACTTAACGGGGCTGCCTCAATTTCGTGCTATAGAATAATTGTATGAGGAACAATAAAACTTTAATTTAATTTAATTCGTAAGACCAACTCTTGTGTCATGGACCTCCTCAATTTTGTGCTATAGAACAATTGTATGAGAAACAATAAAACTTTAATTTAATTTAATTCGTAAGACCAACTCTTGTGTCATATATGGACCTCCTCAATTTTGTGCTATAGAACAATTGTATGAGAAACAATAAAACTTTAGTTTAATTTAATTCGTAAGACCAACTCTTGTGTCATATATGGACCTAGAATAAAGCATCTCGAGCTATGTATTGGTATCACTGTTCTGAAGTGCACAATTTGTTTCGAATCCACCCAAATCAAGGTGCACGGCAACAAAGATATCGATTTTCACTCTCTTTCATTCCGCGATGAATAGGATTTATGGGGCGATTTATTTAAGTCTCTCCACTATTATTTTCTCCTTTCATAAATCCTATTACTCTCTCTCTCTCTCTCTCTCATCAGAGCCTATTCCCGGTTGCATCCTCAGTTGGTTTGCTTCGGAGCCCGGGGTCATAAATACTGTTACTATCCATCCTCAAATACTTTTACCAGCTGTACGCCATACGTTGTTATACCTCTCTCGCCACACGTTAAAGACCTGTACATTGACGACAGGTTATGTTAGAATAAGCAAATCGCTCATATTAGCCAGAGAGTAACCGTCACACTATGACATCTCTCTAGATTCAAGCACTAAAATCACTTTGGTCCAATCACTTGTGCGTCCTAATTTACTATACTGTTTGCTACTCTGATCTATCCTAAGAAATTCTAAACACATTGGCTCGATTTCTAAATAGATGCAGTCGTTTTATTTTAGTCTTCTATCTATTAATATACTAAAATCGTAGAGTTGCCGTGTCTGTACATTGAATATTTTCGCATAAAAAATATATAGAAATGTCAGAAAAATGACATAGAACACAAAAAAGCAGTTTTTGAAATTCTTTTCTGTTTGTCTATTTGTCTGTGCGCTTGGAGGAGCATCACGCATAAACCACTGACTGGATTCAACGTTGAGGTACTTCAAAATATAAAGTGATAACCGGAGTAACATTTAGTGTTTATTTCATCAAAATTGACCCACAAAATCAAAAGATATCGAATTATAAAGTTTACGAAGAAACTTCATCGAGCGCTAAAATACTCGTAGGTTGTTTTCATTGAGACTTCAGATACTTGCAATGCCATCTATTGAAAATTTTTGTAATGAGAATTGTGTGAAGACCCCGAAACAATGTATTTTTGAGTTATTTTTTAATTAAACTAAAATGTAGCAATAAAAAAGTGAAAATTTTATTATACATACTATCATTTTCATTAGTTCAGTTACGTTGTAGATCGATAGATGGCGTTGTACTTATGACGCGTTTTTGTGAATCGCGGTGTTAAGATTCTCCGCTAAGCTTCTAAGTTCGAACTTATGAGTTTAAGTCAGTTCCATACTTCGAAGCGCCGATAACCGCCACGGAAGACCCAGTAGTCCTCTCCCCGGGAGTAGTGCAGCGAATGATTCGCCGCACCCCACTGCGGAAGGCCCCAGGCCCCGATGGGATCACGAATGAAGCCTTGCGTCACCTACCTCCACGAGCAATCGCAACCGTGACGCAACTGTTCAACGGAATCCTCCGCACCAGCCACTTCCCCACAGCATGGAGACTCGGTAGAGTCATAATGCTGCCTAAGCCCGGGAAGAACATACTGAAGCCCGAAAGTTATCGGCCCATCACGCTGCTGTCGACACTCTCGAAAGTCTTCGAGAAGCTTCTACTGCTGCACCTGACGCCACACATCCAACCACGCGACGAACAGTTCGGCTTCCGTGCCGAGCACTCCACGACGCACCAACTCGCGAGAGTGGTGCATCATCTGACGGTCGCCCTCAACAAGAAGGAGGGCGCCGTCGCGGTAATGCTCGACATGGAAAAGGCGTTCGACCGCGTGTGGCACGCGGGCCTGCTCTACAAGTTGTCCACGTCTACTACTCCTCGCCGAATAGTTAAGACTGTGGCCACCTTCCTGGAGAACAGACGCTTTCAAGTGGTGGTTGAAGGCGTCTTGTCTACGGTACGCTCCGTCGGTGCCGGCGTGCCCCAAGGATCCTGCCTGTCCCCTGTGTACTACTGCAGGTACACAGACGACATCCCCGTCGGTGGTGACGCCATGTTGGCGCTATACGCTGACGATGCCGCCTTCATCACGACCTCGCTGTCACCTGCGCACGCGATGGTCAAGATGCAGCGAGAATTGGATGCACTCCCGCCATGGTTGGAAGACTGGAGACTGTCGGTCAACGTGGCGAAGACCCAAGCCATCTCCTTCGGAAGACGTCAGCACCCACCTCGACTCTCGATGCTTGGACGCCACGTCGAATGGTCGCGCACGGTCAAGTACCTGGGCGTGACCCTCGACCGACAACTCACCATGGGCCCTCACGTCAAGAACGTCGTGAACCAGACTCGTGCTGCTCGAGCTCTCCTGCGTCCCGTCCTGTCTGCACGCCTACCGCTCCGAGCGAAGCTGGGCGTCTACAAGGCGTATGTTCGCAGCCGACTTACTTACGCTGCCCCTACGTGGTACGCGCTGGTTTCGGAGACCAACCGTAACCGGCTGCGCGCGCAGCAGTCGCTGTCACTACGCAGCATCGTAGACGCCCCCAGGTTCGTGAAGAACGCGGTGATCGCAAGAGACCTGCACATGGAGAGCCTCGACGACTTCATCGGCCGCCTGACCGCCACGATGTTCAGCCGCGCGAGGGCCTCGACCTTCCACCAGCTGCGGGAGCTAGCTCCCTACCACCGACGCCCACCGGATAGACCGCTGCCGCGGGACTTGATCCCCGCCGCAACCCCATCCGACCCGGACCATGACGCCGCTCGCTCAATACGGTTGACGGGCGCACGCCGGGAGTCCCCCCCGACGTGCCCGACCTCACCGTAACCAGCCGAAGCCCACCAACCCATTGCCGCTAGCTGGCAGAGCGCTCACTGGAGGCTCCCCGTACGGGGACGCTGCCGGTGGGGGCAGCTCTCGCTAGCGGCACAACACCCACCGGACTAGACGCCCGGACTTGACCCCACGTGGCAACGCCACAACCAAATGACCCGCCTGTCTACACAGGCGGCGATGGAACCACTGTAATACCATAAAAGGTAGATCAGTTCCCTCCTGTTCCCCTAGGGGAATAGCGAGAAGACCCGGAGTAGTAAGTCAGTTCAGATACGTTGTAGTCAGTTCAGATGCGTTGTATGGTATAGCTATGGAAGTATGGGTTTGATTGACTAGATTTTTTTACGAATTATTGGGAGGAGAGAGCAGACTTGGATCGTACTTGCAAAATCGAGTACTAGGGCTTCCAGTACGACTACCTTAAGAAACTAGCGCTCGGGATACTTTCTAGTATTTTCTATATGGATAGGAAATTGACCCGTAATTTTCTAGGAATAAGGAGCACAATCGCGTTTTCCAAATAAATACCTTCTTACGACGATTCAAGTTTCTACTTCTATTTCATCCAAAAGCCCTGTTGGAAGAAAAAATACTTGCATGGGAAATTGAACCCTGACCTATTATTAATACGGAGCACAATCGCGTTTACAAATAAATACTTGCAAGGACACCATTAAAGTAAAAACCTACGAAATTGTTCCGTAGCCTGTTACAATAAAAAAAAATAAAGAAACAATAAGGAGCATGATCGCATTTCCGAAAACTAACGCAATTATTGCACTATTGAAGACTGTATTGAAAAACTACGTAGAATTTATGAATTTTGTAAATTAAATACCGCTACTCAGTCAGACCAGGTGGTAGGTAAGTAGCACGGTATTAAATTAATAATGAACGAAACCATTCCTTCAATCCTTCCTACTTAAAAAAGGGGTTAGGACTGTCAGCTGGGAAATATAATATTATTATTATGATTATTCAATGATTGTATTCAGTGGTCTAAAATCAGCAATATTGTCAGTAAAAATCGGAGAAAATGTGTTTCTTTTTGGACTGTGCTGGACGAAATTAAGAATCCACTTGATTCACCACCATTCGTTCGATAGTCGGTTTTGTTGATTTTGATTCAAGATTAGTTTGTACCTGCAGGAGATTAGGTACCTGGGCTGGTCGGCATTTCCACCGATAGAGATGATAAAGTGCCCTGCATTAGGTACCCTCTTTATAATTATATTCTTAATTCGAGAGAGAGATCAGCATACGGAACTGAACGTAACTGAGAGTTTGTTTGTTTGTTTGATTGATTGGTCGCTCTATGGCGTCACTCTATAACGCCGCTCAATGGCGACGCTCAATGGCGTCGCTTTATGGCGTCGCCCTTTGGCGTTGCAATAAGGCGTTGCTCTAGGGCGTCGCTCTATGATGTCGATCCGTGGCGCCGCTCTATGGCGTCGCTCTATTGTTTTGCAATAAGGCGTCGCGGTATGGCGTCGCTCTAAGATTTTTCTATAAGGAGTCGCTCTATGACGTCCATCCTTGGCGTTTCTCTAGGGCGTCGCTCTATGGCGTCGCCCAATGGCGTTACTCTATGGCATTGCAATAAGGCGTCTCTCTATGGCGTCGCTATAAGGCGTTGCTCTATGATTTTGCAAATAGGCGTCGCTCATTGACGTCGATCCGTGGCGCCACTCTATGGCGTCGTTCTATGGCGTCGCTCTAGGGCGTCGCTCTATGATATCGATCCGTGGCGCCGCTCTATTGCGTCGCCCTTTGGCGTTGCAATAAGGCGTCGCTCCATGGCCTCGTTCGATGGCGTCGCTCTATGGCTTTGCAATAAGGCGTCGCTCTATGACGCCGCTCAATGGCGACGCTCTATGACGCCGCTCTATGGCGTCGTTCTATGGCGTCGAACTTGGGTGCCACTCTATGGCATCGCAATAAGGCGTTGCTCTATGGCGTTGCTCTATGGCGTTGCAATAAGGCGTATCTCTGGTATGACGTCATCCCTTATCGTCGCTCTATGACGCCACTGAATGGCGTCGCTCTTTGGCGTCACTCTATGGCGTCGCTCTATGGCATCGCTCAATGACGTCGCTCTATGGCGTTGCAATAAGGCGTCGCTCTATGGCGTTACTCTATGGCGTTGAATTAGGCGTATCTCTGGTATTACGTCATCCCATGGCGTCGCTCTATGACGCCGCTCAATGGCATTGCAATAAGGCGTCGCACTATGACGTTGCTCAATGGAGTTGGAATAAGGCGTCGCTCCATGGCGTCACTCTAAGGCGTCGCTCAATGGCGTCGCCCTATTGCGTTGCTTTATGGCATTGCAATAACGCGTCTCTTTATGGCGTCGCTCTAAGAAGTCGCTATATGGCGTTTTTCTAAGATTTTGCAAGAAGGCATCGCTCTATGGCGTTGCTGAATGCCGTTGCTCTAAGGCGTCGCTTAATGGCGTCGCTCTTTGGCGTCACTCTATGGCGTCGCTCTATGGCATCGCTCAATGACGTCGCTCTATGGCGTTGCAATAAGGCGTCGCTCTATGGCGTTGCTCTATGGCGTTGCAATTAGGCGTATCTCTGGTATTACGTCATCCCATGGCGTCGCTCTATGACGCCGCTCAATGGCATTGCAATAAGGCGTCGCACTATGACGTTGCTCAATGGAGTTGGAATAAGGCGTCGCTCCATGGCGTCACTCTAAGGCGTCGCTCAATGGCGTCGCCCTATTGCGTTGCTTTATGGCGTTGCAATAACGCGTCTCTTTATGGCGTCGCTCTAAGAAGTCGCTATATGGCGTTTTTCTAAGATTTTGCAAGAAGGCATCGCTCTATGGCGTTGCTGAATGCCGTTGCTCTAAGGCGTCGCTTAATGGCGTCGCTCTATGCTTTTGCAATAAGTCGTCGCTGTATAACGTCGATACTTGGCGTCGCTGTATGGCGTCGCTCGACAACGTCGATCCGTGGCGTCGCTCTATGGCGTCGTTCTATGGCGTCGCTCTAAGGCGTTGCCCTTTGGCGTTGCAATAAGGCGTCGCTTAGTGGCGTCGATCTATGATTTTACAATTAGGCGTCGCTCTATGGCGACGCTCTATGACGCCGCTCAATGGCGTCGTTTAATGGCGTCGTTCTATGGCGTCGCCTTTTGGTGTTGCAATAAGGCGTCGCTTACTGGCGTCGATCTATGATTTTGCAATTAGGCGTCGTTCTATGACGTCGATCCGTGGCGCCGCTCTAAGGCGTCGTTCTGTGACGCCGCTCAATGGTGTCATTTAATGGCGTCGCCCTTTGGCGTTGCAATAAGGCGTCGCTTAATGGCGTCGATCTATGATTTTGCATTTAGGCGTCGCTCTATAGCGTCGCTCTTTGACGTCGATCCGTGGCGCCACTCAATGGCGTCGCTTAATGGCGTCGCTCTATGCTTTTGCAATAAGGCGTCGCTGTATAACTTTGATCCTTGGCGTCGCAGTATGGCGTCGCTCGACAACGTCGATCCGTGGCGTCGCTCTATGGCGTCGCTCTAAGGCGTTGCCCTTTGGCGTTGCAATAAGGCGTCGCTCTATGGCGACGCTCTATGACGCCGCTCTATGGCGTCGTTTAATGGCGTCGTTCTATGGCTTCGCCCTTTGGTGTTGCAATAAGGCGTCGCTTAATGGCGTCGATCTATGATTTTGCAATTAGGCGTCGTTCTGTGACGTCGATCCGTGGCGCCGCTCTAAGGCGTCGTTCTATGACGCCGCTCAATGGTGTCATTTAATGGCGTCGCCCTTTGGCGTTGCAGTAAGGCGTCGCTTAATGGCGTCGATCTATGATTTTGCAATTAGGCGTCGCTTTATGGCGTCGCTCTATGACGTCGATCCGTTGCGCCACTCAATGGCGGTGGGTTGCCCGGCCCGCAAACATGCAGAAATGAACTACATCAATTCAATAGACTATGAAGGCGCCTAAGAGCGCCACATTATCACTCAATTTAGTAAGCAGATAAACAGGTAGCTTATATTTCTTTTCTCTTTCGTAGCTGTTATGACAAATAATCTCATTTGCGTTCTAGATAGTTTTTCTGTGTCGGAGTCTAAAGTCAGTAATGTTGAGGACTGTAAACACCTTATTCCTTCTGGTGACAGAACTTTGACCCTGCTCACACAGAATATTCGCAGCATAAACCGAAACATGAATGGTTTTGAAGTGTTATTACGGAATCTAGACATAAACTGTGATATTATTGTCCTAACAGAATGTTGGTTGTCAAAGCTGACAGGCAACTTACCATCTCTTGACGGTTATTATTCCTACAAGACTGACAGAAATATAAACCAGAACGATGGATTAGTAGTTTATATCAAAAATAATTTAAGAACAGAAAAAGTAGAACCTGTATTCCACGATAGCAATTGTTTAATAATTAAAATTATTCCTGACACGGCAGTCGTGGCTATTTATAGACCTCCTTCTCAAAATATGGACAGATTTTTAGACTCACTCGACACTAACTTAAAAAACATAACATCTTTTAAAAACATAATACTTTTGGGCGACCTTAACATTAACATTGCGTCCGGGAAAATAGATACCCATGTACATAATTATCTAAATATTTGCTCATTTCATGGACTTCTACCAGCTCACTATTACCCCACGCATCAGAGCGGCTCATGCTTAGACCATATCATTCTAAAATCAAAAAATCCATCGAAAACATTGGTTACTAATTCCACGCTTACCGATCATCAAGCTGTTTTACTAACATTACAAATAAGTTCACCTAGAAAAAACTGCATGCGTAGCTACACTAAAGTCAATATGACAAATCTTGAAGAGGACATACGCTGTATTAATTTTGACCCTGTTTATAATTCAAACGATGCAAATAGTTCTTTAGAGTACTTCATAAACTCAGTACAATCTGCACTAAGGAAAAACACGTTCACTAAAACAATGCCTGGAAAGTATAGTTGTATTAAACCCTGGATCACACCCGGTCTTGTTCGTTGCATAAGGCATAGAGACAAACTTCACCTGAAATTAAGACTCGCTCCTGATGATGATGTACTCTCTGTTACTTATAAAAGGTATCGGAACTTCTGTAATAATCTTTTGAAAAAACTAAAAAATCAATATGACAAAAATGAATTACAGAAGGCAGGGAAAAATAGTAAACTTGTATGGAAATTTGTAAAAACTCATACATTTAGATCGAAAAATCCCGAACCTCCACTTGATCTAATATCAACAGAGATAAACTCATCCGAAGCAATCAACAAAGTAAACAGATTTTTTGTTAACGTTGGTAAAAAATTGGCCGAAAAATCATTAAACTCAAGTGTTATTTCCCAACAAAACCCGACCACGACATCCTCTACACTAAATTCTTTTGTTTTATTAGACACTGACGTTAACGAAGTAGTCAGCATGATAAACGGGTTAAAGGATGTTTGTGCCACCGGGTGGGATAACATACCTAATAATATTCTTAAACGATTTAAATACCTACTTGCCCCTCCTCTTACCCACATTTTACAACTATGCTTATCTAAAGGAATATTCCCAAAAGCACTTAAAAAGGCTGTGGTCACACCTGTATTCAAATCTGGAGACAAAAACTGTGTGAATAACTACAGACCTATTTCGGTGTTAACAGGGATTTCAAAAATGTTAGAAAAAATTATAAACATTAGATTAATAAAATATCTAGAAGATAACAGGCTACTATCAGATAGTCAATTTGGTTTTCGGGCCAAAAGATCAACTAGCCAAGCAGTCCACGAATTGACTAATTATGTTACTACTAACCTAGATAATGGTATGCACACAATTGGGATCTTTCTAGACCTTGCCAAAGCTTTCGATACTATTTCTTGTACCTTACTTTTGCACAAGCTTGAAACACTTGGGATAAGAGGAGAACAACTTTTACTATTTTCTGATTATCTCAGCGATCGTCGTCAATGTGTTAAAATTGGTCAGCATACTAGGTCTGAACTTAAAAATAGTAGTTTTGGTATGCCACAAGGTAGCATTTTGGGCCCTACATTATTTTTAATCTATATTAATAAGCTATGCACCCTGTCACTCCAAAATGGTGTTATATTATCTTATGCGGATGACACCGCTCTATTATTTTCAGCTAAATCTAGAGTTGAGGTCTATAAATATGCTCAAAATGGTTTTAACATTGTGTCTAATTGGCTCCGTAATAATCTTCTAACATTAAATGCAGATAAAACCAATTACATTTTATTTACAATGAAAAATACTAACGTTCCGCTTACTAATCTAAACATTCGCGCACATAATTGTTGCACGTATGCTGACACCGCATGTTCTTGCCCCACTTTAGCTAAAGCTGACCATTTAAAATATCTAGGTGTCACCATTGACACAAATCTAAATTTCCGTAAACATATTGATTTACTGTGTACGAGAGTTCGTAAATTAATATATGTTTTCAAGAATTTGCGGAATATTGCCGACTTTAACTTAATTAAACAGGTCTATTTAGCTTTGTGTCAATCCATTCTCACATATTGCGTAACTTCTTGGGGTGGTGCGTCTAAAACAATTTTACTCCCATTAGAGCGTGCTCAAAGAGCAATTCTTAAGGTTGCTACATTTCGCCCTTTTAGATTTCCTACGCACCAGCTCTACACTGAATGCAATGTGCTTACAGTGCGGCAATTATTTATTTTAAACATAGTACTGCTTCAGCACACTGCACTTCCTTTTGACCCTGTACCTCCTGACAAGAGAAGGAAAGACTTGGTTTGCATAAAACCTCAAACTAGACATGCGTTTGCTCATCGTTTTTTTCTGTTTTTGGGACCTTTTCTATATAATAGGCTTAACAAGTTACTTAGTTTCTTTAGTGTAAGGTATAAAAAATGTAGTAAAATGTTATCTGAATATTTAGTGACACTGCATTACACAGACACAGAACAACTTCTAGAAATTTTGGAATGATGATATTTGTTCCCCTCGTAAGTGTTTATTTTTGTATTATGACATAGACTTAGTTTTTAGATAATTGTTAAGGTACCATTAAGCTTTTTCTCATTTTTGTTAAGGGATTCTTTAATTTTTATTTATTTTAACTTTTTACTGTAATAGACCAAAGTAGTTGATTGTAAAGTGATGACCTGAAACACAGGTTTAAATTAACCTAGATCGGGCTGGTCGCTACCTAACATTGCAATTCCGAACAACCATCGCTTGCACCTATTATAATATCTTAGTTTTAGTTATTTTTAGGCGCTATAATTGTATGTTTAACGTATTACTGTTAGCTAAATGTATACTTTTTGTAAATGTTTTTAATTGAATAAATTTATTATTATTATTATTATTTATTATTATTATAATGGCGTCGCTTAATGGCGTCGCTCTAGGCTTTTGCAGTAAGGCGTCGCTGTATAACGTCGATCCTTGGCGTCGCTGTATGGTGTCGCACGACAACGTCGATCCGTGGCGCCGCTCTATGGCGTCGCACTAAGGCGTTGCCCTTTGGCGTTGCAATAAGGCGTCGCTTAGTGGCGTCGATCTATGATTTTGCAATTAGGCGTCGTTCTATGGCGACGCTCTATGGCGTCGTTGAATGGCGTCGTTCTATGGCTTCGCCCTTTGGTGTTGCAATAAGGCGTCGCTTAATGGCGTCGATCTATGATTTTGCAATTAGGCGTCGTTCTATGACGTCGATACGTGGCGCCACTCTAGGGCGTCGTTCTATGACGCCGCTCAATGGTGTCATTTAATGGCGTCGCCCTTTGGCGTTGCAATAAGGCGTCACTTAATGGCGTCGATCTATGATTTTGCAATTAGGCGTCACTCTAGGGTGTCGCTCTATGATGTCGATCCGTAGAGCCGCTCTATGACGTCGTTCTATGGCGTCGTTCAATGGCCTCGTTCGATGGCGTCGCTCTATGGCTTTGCAATAAGGCGTCGCTCTATGACGCCGCTCAATGGCGTCGTTCAATGGCATCAAGCTTGGGCGCCACTCTATGGCATCGCAATAAGGCGTCGCTCTATGGCGTCACCCTATGGCGTTGCTCTATGGCGTTGCAATAAGGCGTATCTCTGGTATGACGTCATCCCTTAGCGTCGCTCTATGGCGTCGCTCTATGACGCCACTGAATGGCGTCGCTCTTTGGCGTCACTCTATGGCGTTGCAATAAGGCGTCAGCAATAAGGCGTCACTCTATGGCGTCGCCCTACGGCGTTGCTCTATGGCGTTGCAATTAGGCGTCTCTCTGGTATTACGACATCCCATGGCGTCGCTCTATGGCGTCGCTCTATGACGCCGCTCAATGGCATTGCAATAAGGCGTCGCCCAATGGCGTTGCTCAATGGAGTTGGAATAAGGCGTCGCTCCATGGCGTCGCTCTAAGGCGTCGCTCAATGGCGTCGCCCTATTGCGTTGCTTTATGGCGTTGCAATAACGCGTCTCTTTATGGCATCGCTCTAAGAAGTCGCCATATGGCGTTTTTCTAAGATTTAGCAAGTAGGCGTCGCTCTATGGCGTCGCTCTATGACGTCGATCCGTGGCGCCACTCAATGGCGTCGCTTAAATGGCTCGCTTGCAATAAGGCGTCGCTGTATAACGTCGATCCCTGGCGTCACTGTATGGCGTCGCTCGACAACGTCGATCCGTGGCGCCGCTCTATGGCGTCGCTCTAAGGCGTTACCCTTTGGCGTTGCAATAAGGCGTCGCTTTGTGGCGTCGATCTATGTTTATGCAATTAGGCGTCGTTCTATGGCGTCGCTCTTTGGCGTCACTCTATGGCGTCGCTCTATGGCGTCACTCTATGGCGTCGCTCTATGGCATCGCTCAATGACGTCACTCTATGGCGTTGCAATAAGGCGTCAGCAATAAGGCGTCACTCTATGGCGTCGCCCTACGGCGTTGCTCTATGGCGTTGCAATTAGGCGTCTCTCTGGTATTACGACATCCCATGGCGTCGCTCTATGGCGTCGCTCTATGACGCCGCTCAATGGCATTGCAATAAGGCGTCGCCCAATGGCGTTGCTCAATGGAGTTGGAATAAGGCGTCGCTCCATGGCGTCGCTCTAAGGCGTCGCTCAATGGCGTCGCCCTATTGCGTTGCTTTATGGCGTTGCAATAACGCGTCTCTTTATGGCATCGCTCTAAGAAGTCGCCATATGGCGTTTTTCTAAGATTTAGCAAGTAGGCGTCGCTCTATGGCGTCGCTCTATGACGTCGATCCGTGGCGCCACTCAATGGCGTCGCTTAAATGGCTCGCTTGCAATAAGGCGTCGCTGTATAACGTCGATCCCTGGCGTCACTGTATGGCGTCGCTCGACAACGTCGATCCGTGGCGCCGCTCTATGGCGTCGCTCTAAGGCGTTACCCTTTGGCGTTGCAATAAGGCGTCGCTTTGTGGCGTCGATCTATGTTTATGCAATTAGGCGTCGTTCTATGGCGTCGCTCTTTGGCGTCACTCTATGGCGTCGCTCTATGGCGTCACTCTATGGCGTCGCTCTATGGCATCGCTCAATGACGTCACTCTATGGCGTTGCAATAAGGCGTCAGCAATAAGGCGTCACTCTATGGCGTCGCCCTACGGCGTTGCTCTATGGCGTTGCAATTAGGCGTCTCTCTGGTATTACGACATCCCATGGCGTCGCTCTATGGCGTCGCTCTATGACGCCGCTCAATGGCATTGCAATAAGGCGTCGCCCAATGGCGTTGCTCAATGGAGTTGGAATAAGGCGTCGCTCCATGGCGTCGCTCTAAGGCGTCGCTCAATGGCGTCGCCCTATTGCGTTGCTTTATGGCGTTGCAATAACGCGTCTCTTTATGGCATCGCTCTAAGAAGTCGCCATATGGCGTTTTTCTAAGATTTAGCAAGTAGGCGTCGCTCTATGGCGTCGCTCTATGACGTCGATCCGTGGCGCCACTCAATGGCGTCGCTTAAATGGCTCGCTTGCAATAAGGCGTCGCTGTATAACGTCGATCCCTGGCGTCACTGTATGGCGTCGCTCGACAACGTCGATCCGTGGCGTCGCTCTATGGCGTCGCTCTAAGGCGTTACCCTTTGGCGTTGCAATAAGGCGTCGCTTTGTGGCGTCGATCTATGTTTATGCAATTAGGCGTCGTTCTATGGCGACGCTCTATGGCGTCGTTGAATGGCGTCGTTCTATGGCTTCGCCCTTTGGTGTTGCAATAAGGCATCGCTTAATGGCGTCGATCTATGATTTTGCAATTAGGCGTCGTTCTATGACGTCGATCCGTGGCGCCGCTCTATGGCGTCGTTCTATGACGCCGCTCAATGGTGTCATTTAATGGCGTCGCCCTTTGGCGTTGCAATAAGGCGTCGCCCAATGGCGTTGCTCAATGGAGTTGGAATAAGGCGTCGCTCCATGGCGTCGCTCTAAGGCGTCGCTCAATGGCGTCGCCCTATTGCGTTGCTTTATGGCGTTGCAATAACGCGTCTCTTTATGGCATCGCTCTAAGAAGTCGCCATATGGCGTTTTTCTAAGATTTAGCAAGTAGGCGTCGCTCTATGGCGTCGCTCTATGACGTCGATCCGTGGCGCCACTCAATGGCGTCGCTTAAATGGCTCGCTTGCAATAAGGCGTCGCTGTATAACGTCGATCCCTGGCGTCACTGTATGGCGTCGCTCGACAACGTCGATCCGTGGCGCCGCTCTATGGCGTCGCTCTAAGGCGTTACCCTTTGGCGTTGCAATAAGGCGTCGCTTTGTGGCGTCGATCTATGTTTATGCAATTAGGCGTCGTTCTATGGCGTCGCTCTTTGGCGGCACTCTATGGCGTCGCTCTATGGCGTCACTCTATGGCGTCGCTCTATGGCATCGCTCAATGACGTCACTCTATGGCGTTGCAATAATGCGTCAGCAATAAGGCGTCACTCTATGGCGTCGCCCTACGGCGTTGCTCTATGGCGTTGCAATTAGGCGTCTCTCTGGTATTACGACATCCCATGGCGTCGCTCTATGGCGTCGCTCTATGACGCCGCTCAATGGCATTGCAATAAGGCGTCGCCCAATGGCGTTGCTCAATGGAGTTGGAATAAGGCGTCGCTCCATGGCGTCGCTCTAAGGCGTCGCTCAATGGCGTCGCCCTATTGCGTTGCTTTATGGCGTTGCAATAACGCGTCTCTTTATGGCATCGCTCTAAGAAGTCGCCATATGGCGTTTTTCTAAGATTTAGCAAGTAGGCGTCGCTCTATGGCGTCGCTCTATGACGTCGATCCGTGGCGCCACTCAATGGCGTCGCTTAAATGGCTCGCTTGCAATAAGGCGTCGCTGTATAACGTCGATCCCTGGCGTCACTGTATGGCGTCGCTCGACAACGTCGATCCGTGGCGCCGCTCTATGGCGTCGCTCTAAGGCGTTACCCTTTGGCGTTGCAATAAGGCGTCGCTTTGTGGCGTCGATCTATGTTTATGCAATTAGGCGTCGTTCTATGGCGACGCTCTATGGCGTCGTTGAATGGCGTCGTTCTATGGCTTCGCCCTTTGGTGTTGCAATAAGGCATCGCTTAATGGCGTCGATCTATGATTTTGCAATTAGGCGTCGTTCTATGACGTCGATCCGTGGCGCCGCTCTATGGCGTCGTTCTATGACGCCGCTCAATGGTGTCATTTAATGGCGTCGCCCTTTGGCGTTGCAATAAGGCGTCGCTTAATGGCGTCGATCTATGATTTTGCAATTAGGCGTCACTCTAGGGTGTCGCTCTATGACGTCGATCCGTGGCGCTGCTCTATGGCGTCGTTCTATGGCGTCGCTCAATGGCTTTGCAATAAGGCGTCGCGGTATGGCGCCGCTCTAAGATTTTGCTATAAGGCGTCGCTTTATGACGTCCATCCTTGGTGTCAATCTAGGGCGTCGCTCTATGGCGTCGCTCTATGGCGTCGCCCTACGGCATTGCTCTATGGTGTTGCAATAAGGCGTCACTATATGGCATCGTTATATGGCGTCGATCTATGATTTTGCAATTAGCCGTCACTCTAGGGTGTCGCTCTATGACGTCGATCCTTGGCGCCGCTCAATGGCGTCGTTCGATGGCGTCGCTCTATGGCTTTGCAATAAGGCGTCGCTCTATGATTTTGCAATAGGCGTCGCTCTATGCTCTTTGTCAATCGCTCCTAACATATTGTCTATCGTCTTGGGGAGGGACATCAAAAACAACTCTGAAGTCCATCGAGGTCGCGCAGCGTGCTGTATTGAAAGTTGCGATGTTCAAGCCCATCCGATTCTCCACAACTCAATTATACGACAAATGGGACGTTATGATCGTGAGACAATTCGTCCTCCTGCAACACGGTAATCTATACTGATATTATAAAGAGGTAACATTTGTTTGTATGTTTGTAGGGGGTAATCTCAGGAACTACTGGTCCGATTTGAAAAATTCTTTCAGTATTAGATAGCCCATTTATCGAGGAATGCTACAGGCTACATATTATCACGCTAAGACTAAAAGGAGCCTAGCATTAATGGAAAATGTGACGCAGACGAAGTTGCGTGGGTCAGCTAGTCGTAAATATGATCAGTTCTTCCTTCCGTTCACAGCTTAATTGGCTGTCTATCCGTCAAAGGAGATCCTCTACTAGTGAAGAGTTTTTCTCTATTATTAACAATCATTGTGCTCTTGATTATATATAAAATATCTACAAGAATTTGGCAGTTCAGCCTTCGAGCTTCCAAATACAGAATTTTAAATATATTTCACACCACACAAGGTTTATGTCTAAATCTTAATAAAACACTGGAATGTGCACCCCCTTGAAATCAAAAAAGCTGTCACTAAAAATTTCCTTCAGGCGTAAAACCCAGAACTACTACTTAAAGGCTTCTACTACTTTGTTTGGCTAAATAGAATGTTTGTTGATATTTATTTTATTATTCTAGAATATACAAGGTGGGCGAATACAACGATGGGTTTGGAAGTGTGGAAACTGTCCATACGGCCGGGTCTAAGTTCTTCATGACTCGCCGTACAGATAAGAATCTCTGATCCTACTGGCAAGGTCATAAACAAGAGCCGGGAGATAATTTTGCAGTCTTCAGACGATGCGCGCAAATACCGTCAGCTCAATAGGCGGATGTCCAAGGCCTTGAAAAGCGACCTTTTCCGTTTCAAAACTGAAAAGATTTTGACCAGGCCCTATACCGAAGACATCCCGGACGTCAACCTGTATGAGATTAGGATGGCTCTGAAGCAGCTTAAAAACAACAAAGCGTTGGGTGAGGACGGGATTACGATTATAGAAAACCGATTCTTAAAGGCCCTTCAAAAACTGTTCATAACTGTCATACTCGAGAGGAATTAATAGTACCTACATTAATATTATTTTACATTACATTAACATTATACCTATTACAAAACAACAATCTCAATGTTGGAGAGAAGGGTAAAGAAGGGTACTCGCCAAAAACTGATGAGATTTAAGTTAGACCAATGTGCTAAGTGCCGTTGTAAAACTTAGGAGCTATCTGTCAGCACCCGCAAATTAAAAGAACAATATAGTATGACAATACAACTTTGGCCCAATAGGGCCTTAGACTAATGTAGTACTTTACCTATGTAAAATATGTGTGTGTATTTGTTGGTGTGACTGGGTGAGTCTTTCACTTTACCAAATTTATCTTAGACTGATATTGTGTTAATTATACACAGTGACGCGAGTGAAGCCGCGGGCAAAGCTATAGTTTTTATAACAAAACAGACAGATAAGTTTTCCTGGGGAATTTTTGCGCTACTTCTTCTTCTCGGCCCAAACGCTAGGTAGTTTATGACAGGTGGGTGGGGTCTATAAACTTTTGTTTGAGGGAGTTGAAATCCTCAGCTCTATTTATTTTTTTAATAGATGACTCTCGACTCTAGAACCTATTTGTATTTGTATTAATTCTTTAATTTATATTCTGTATCTGCGTTCACTTATTTGATCAGATACGAACACTGTGTCTTACAGATGTGTTTATTGTACGATATAGATATTGGTTTGACCATTTCTAATTCATATTATACAGTCTACGGACTGTTAGGGACCATGTCTCCATATTAACGTGATGCCGACGCAGTGCCGCTAGAACTAGCCGCTACGTTGCTGGACAAGGACGGTAGCACGGTTGCCGCAGGGAAAGCCGCTTCGTCATGTTTTATACAGTTCGAGAGAATTTCAAGGGACCTTGTCTATATAGTATATGAGCATGTTGCCGACGCATTGCCGTTTATATCACCTGAGGAAGTGTTGCTCTAAGTGCTATGCGTGCAGAGGTGAGATCTATTAATAAGTACCTATAGTAATTAGTGTTAACTTATTTATTTTCTTAAACCTTTCCTAATGTATTTCGTAACTATGAATTCCCAAGTTTATTTACTGTGTCTTTTAATCCTTATCTTGACCTAAAATTTTGATTAGGCATTGGACTATTTCATACTTGAGGAGCACGGATTTCTCTCATTAGGGGAAACCAATCGTAACACTAAATCTAGGATAATAAATTATGGAAATACGAAAATTTCATCAGCCTAAGGTAATTTAGAAACAGTCAAAATGGCATTAAGTTTAAACAACAAAAATGTAGTTGAAGTTTTCGTGAAAACGTTACGATACAGCTGTAACCAAACATAATTGTTTATGATTTATTAAATAAATAAAATAAATGAAATATTTATTTCAGCAAACTTACAGATTATAGTAAACTATTATAATTTTTATACATAATTTGATAGATTGTTGAAGAAATCTGTATACAATAAATAGGTAAACCCTGCCTCCTAAACTAGGGTAGCCTGTATTATAGGAGGCAGTGATTCGGCTAAGAGATTATATTAATTAATTAGATTTTACAACTTTACAACTATGTCGACTATGTCTACGAAACAATAATTAGTAAAAAACATTAGGTTCTAAAATTAATTTAAGAAGCACTGGAAGGTATACTGCTGTAAGCAACGATTTGTTGAGTGTGTGTGTGTAGTGGTGTGTGCGTGTGAATGGGTGTGAGTGATTGAAAGAATGGAGTAGTGTGGACATGGGGTGTTTGTGTGTTTGGATATTTGAGGATTGTAAGTTTTTAGGCGATGTTTTTAGTCTGGGTGTTTTTCTATCTATAATATGTATGAATTTACAAAAAAAAAAAATGTATATAAATAGTTTATCAGCCATCTAGTTACCATAACACAAGCATTAGGTTGCTTAGCTTGGGACTATACGGCGTTGTGTGAAATGTCCAAGGATATTATTATTATTATTCCGTTTATTCATTTCTATATACATAAAATTTACATTTTTAAATATATCTTAAAAAAACATTAGAAAATACATTTAAAAATATAAAAAATAGTAGCCCACCGGTATCGGGAACAGGGTCCAAGCTACCGGTGGTCAGGGCTCCCGAGAGAGGAATCTCCTAACAATACGCGCCGTGTCCAGGAGTAATGCCTTCTGGATCAAGCCCTTGATCCAGCTGCCCAACGAGAGCCTCTTTAGATGTTGGTCGAGGCTCTTGGCAATTATGCCATTGGCCGTCACGACTATCGGCACAATGACTGCTGTGTTCACATCCCACATGTCGACAACCTCGCGAGCCAAGTCAAGATACTTACTTTGTTTCTCTTTCTCAGACTTCACGAGGTTCTCGTCATGAGGGACTGCTATATCAACAATCATTGCGCGACGCTCTAGTCGGTCTATCACCACTATGTCAGGCTTATTGGCAACAATAGTCCTGTCAGTGATGATAGACCGATCCCAGTACAACGTGCAATTGCCATTTTCGAGAACTGGGTCGGGCACATACCTATAGTACGGTACTTCCGATTCCACAAGATTGTATTTATTTCAAAGCAAGTTGCTGGTGGATAATCCTGGCTACAAGGTTGTGCCTGTGCAAATAGTCTCCGTTAGCCAGACTGGAACAACCGGAAATAATGTGGCGAATGGATTCCCCGGGTCGGTGACATGCCCGACATATGTCAACCGTACCGTCCTTCACAATGTATTTCCGGTAGTTGTTCGTCATCATAACTTCGTCCATAATCGCACAGACAAAACCTTCGGTTTCCCCAAAGAGGTCACCAAAACGCAGCCAGGCTACGGACGCTAAGAAATCTACATCAGGTCCATGTAGGACCCGATAAAAGCGCCCGTGAAGCTCCTTGCTTTGCCATATCTCCCTGCGGTCGTTTGTATCTAATACCACAGGTTTGCGCCAGTTCTCGTTAGCCAAGGCGAGCGCGGTAAGGCCTTTGTCCACTGCTACCACATCTCGATACATACCCACGTCGGCCTCAAGGTAGTACTCCCTAAGGCTGCATACCTCACGGTTGTGCAGGGTCTTAGCATTTAAGAAGCCACGACCCCCACACTTCCGCGGGATATACAGCCTCATCACCGATGACCGTGGGTGATGCATCCGATTTGCGGTAAGCAGTGAGCGTACCCTCCTATCCAGGGCGTCAAGTTCCGTCTGAGTCCATTTGAGTATGCCAAAAGAGTACATCAAAACCGGCATGACCCAACCGTTGAAGGCACGCACCTTGTTTCCGCCTGATAAAAGACTGTTAAGTACTTTATTCAGGCGGCTAAAGAAGCGCTCCTTCAACGATTGTTTCATATCAACAGAATTGATGCCTAACGCTTCCGACATACCCAAATACTTGTAAGTTTCGGTTGAAGAGAGGGACCTAAGGTGTATGAAATCCGAGAGTTGTGTTACCACGGATTCCATAATCTCCCCTCGCTTTACATGCATGACCGCACATTTATCCACACCAAATTCCATCCTGATGGCTCTACTGAAGGCTTCTGTTACCTTTAGTAGCTTCATCAGTTGCAAGTTGTTGGGAGCAAATAGTTTCAAGTCGTCCATGTAAAGGAGGTGCGATATGACCTGACCACCTCTTCTCAACCGGAAGCCTTGCCCTGAACCCTCCAGCAATGTACTGAGAGGATTGAGGGCCAGACAAAACCACAGTGGACTCTAGACTGTCGCCCTGAAATATGCCACGCTCGATCCTTATGGGGTCGCCGTTCACCTGGGTCTGTCGACACCCTGGATAGTGAAGGACCGTCCTCCACTGCCCCATACACGACATCAGGAAGGTGCGTAGAACTGCATTAACTTTATACAGCTCCAGCACCCTCATGAGCCATGTATGTGGCACCGAGTCATAGGCCTTCATATAATCTATCCAGCATGTCGACAGATCCCTTCGGGAACGACGAACCTGTTGGCAAATGGCAATGTCAATTAGGAGCAGCTCCTTAGTACCGCGGGACCCATTCCTACATCCATTCTGAGAGGCAGACATAATTGAATTACTATCAATATGATGGTTAATCTTAGCTCTCAAAATGGATGTAAGAACTTTATAGACCGTCGGTAAACACGTGATCGGTCTATAATTTTTAGGCTCCGCGGTACTACCTGATTTATGGAGCAGGTGGGTTATTCCTGTAGTTAGGAACTGGGGCAGCGACCCTGACTCTAAGGCAGACTGGAATTGAGATGCCAAGCGAGCGTGCGATCCTTGAAACCACTTTATCCAAAAGTTGTTTATTATTATTATTATTATGTGAGCAAAGATTCTGTTTGCGAGTATGTCTGTTGGAGAAGCCATTCCGTTAATTTAGATTTAAGCAGATTTTTATTTAGGTCTATTATGTTTAGTATTCTATGGACTTTTTTGTAAATGTAAGTGCTTGAGATGTAATACTGGTGTTTAGCAAAGACTGTTTTGTGCTGGGTACCCAAAGGAAGGTTAATTCGTTTGCTAGGATCAGAAGGGGGCACACTAACATGCCTTCTGAGAATTGTTTGAAGCACATAGAGCTGACGGACTGTTAGAACCCTACAGTCCATGTATAATTGTATTGTAGGATAACGGTAGGGTTTCCGAGTCATCACCTTGAGTATGGCTCTCTGTGCTGTCTCAACCTTCAGGAAATTTGTTTTAGCTGCACCACTCCAAACTGTGATACAGTACCCTAGGACCGATTGGCAGAGAGCATAATAAATCATCTTTAGAGTATCTTGGTCCGCGGAGTATCTAAGGGACTTGAAGATATGGATAAGCCTCAAGGTTCTAGTGGTAAGGACTTCTAGTTGTTTATCCCAGCGCAAACATGCATCAATTTGTACACCTAGATACCTTACTTCCTCAGTTCTTGTGAGTTTAGGACAAAGACACGGAGTTGAAAGTTGTTGGCATGTGTGCACTATTACCGAAAAGTTGTCATCTGGTAAGTTATTTTGGTGGATAGCAAACGGCATATAGCAGTTTTTATAAAGTTTAGGGTCAGGAGATTTGAATTTAGCCATTTTGCTATATTGGCTAATGCTGATTCTGTGGTATTTTTAACACTGTCCCAACTGGGACCGTCGACTACAATTGCTGTATCATCAGCATAGGCGTAAATTTTGGCGTTTGAGAGGGGCATATTACACAGGTCGTTAACGTAGATCAAGAATAAGATTGGACCCAGTATGCTTCCCTGGGGAACGCCGTAAGACACCGGTTCCTCATCACTAAGATGTTCATCAATTTTCACACGTTGGGTACGGTTCTGTAGATAATTTTTAAACATGTCAAGGGGAATTCCACGAACGCCAACGAGTTCCAACTTTGAAATGAGCAGTGGGACAGAAACTGTGTCAAATGCCTTAGATAGATCAAGGAAGATACCCAGGCATTTGGATCTACCGTCTGTTTCCTGGCTACTAACTGTGTTAAATCCAATATGGCGTCCTCAGTGGATAAACCTTTACGGAAACCATATTGATTGTCTGCTATGATATGGTGTTTTTCTAGGAAGTTCCTCAGGCAGTTGCTAAGGATCATCTCGAAGATCTTTGATAGTGCGGGTAAGACCGAGATAGGTCTGTAAGAAGAGAGGAGTTCCCTTAAAATATTGGCGATGTTTGTCACTTTGCAAGCCACTACTGTGTTAAGCTGACTCTATCCCAACTATAGAGATAGTCTCAACCACATCAAACTAAAGGACTACTCACACTTATTCAGTTCTGCTTCTATCAGCCGCGTACAGCGTCGTAAGAATGAGAAGGCGGCAGCGGCACAACAGTGCTGAACTCAATCAATAGCACTCGCATGATAATAACACATTTGTCCTCATTTTATACTTGTTTGCCGCGAAAGCTGAATTTACTTTCTTTGATTGTATTTTTTCTTCGTTCTTTTCGGTTTTATTATGTTAATTGATGACACCTTATTTTTAGAGTTCCGTTCAGAATGTCCATATGAAAAACAGAATTCTTTAGTACCTACCGATACAGTTGTCAATATACATATTCTGTAACCCAAACCTGGTACGTTACATACCCAAATTGTAAAAAAAAATATAGTATTCTGTCACTCTTGAGAAAAAATTTCATACTGTACCTCATGTACCTGTGACATATATCAAATAGAAAGGCTTATTTTGAGGTTAAAAAAGGTAAAATTGAACAGTAATCCTAAAGATTTGAAAAAAAAAAACTCATAATTCTCGTAGTTCTTTACTTATAGACTACAGGAAAACCTATAAGAACTCTACGGTTTCATGTCCTTTTGGTCTGCGCGGCGAGTGCGGCGACCCATTGCGTACAATTTCCGGGTCGGGCAAAAGCAGCCTGGAGATAGGAAGCTGATGATGTGACACGCCCGTACCTCGGAAAGCTTGTTAAGCTGCGCCTGATCTCTCCCCGATCGTACCTAACGCATTGCCGTCAAATCGGACAATGAAACTAAATAAAACCTAAACAGTGCGCCATTGACTAGGGCCTGGTTCTGATCAGATGGCGAGCCACCCAATGCTCGCCGTAAACCTATTATTTGAAACACTGTATTAAAAGCTAGGCTTCGCCTTAAACAGTGTAAGTGGAAGTTCACGCCTCAAGCTTTAGCGAGGCATTGCGTGGGGTGTTAGGCGTGTTACGCCGCCGCCGCGGGTGTCTCTACATCTTACCATGAACGGTTTAGGTGGTCGCAACGCTACGCAAACCGCCGCGTACGACGCCGCGGGCCCCGTTTTTTTCAACCAAAAGCGTGTTTTTTTTTTACTATTGATAGGCATACGTTTGACCGCTATCTCACCTGATGTTAAGCGATGATGCGGTCTAAGGTGGAGCACGCTTGCCTAGAAGTAACCTTTTCACTCGTGACTTAAAGACTCCCAGGTTGTAGCTATCAGGAAACAAAGACTCCGGCAGGGAATTCCACTCCTTAGCTGTACGCACAATGAATGTTTTCCCAAAACATTTTGTGCGTATAGGTGAGATGTCCACCATGTACCAGTGGCGCATCGCCATACGTCTTGTGGTCCGATGGTGGAACGGGCTTGGCGGAATTAAATTATGCAGTTCCGTCACACACTCCCCAAAATGTAACCGATAGAAAACCGACAGGCCAGCAACTCTGCGTCGATGCTCAAGACTTTGGAGCTTCGATTCAACGAGCCTATCATTGCCGATGATCCTCTTGGCTCGTTTTTCAATTGACTCGAGGGCATCAAGCTGGTATCTGGCAGATCCGTCCCAAAGATGAGAGCAGTACTCCATACACGATCGAACTTAGTTTAAGAAGCTGTTCCGGCGTGAAGTACCGTCTCACCTTTGCCAGGATCCCCAACTTTCTAGCAGCCACTTGAGCCTTGGCCTCTATGAAATGGCTAAAATTTAGGGTAGATGTTAACGTAACACCAAGAAGCTCAAGTCTGTCGGTTAAATACGCGTGTAAATACGCTTCTCTGTAAACGCTATCAAACACCGTCATATGTTTGAATTTAGTGCAAGCTGCATCGCTGCACATGACGCTCGACGCTCCGCGTCTCCGTAAACGAGCACTACAGACGTATTTTTACGTAAGTTTTACTTTGTGATTTTTAGTTCAATAAAAGCTTGTTGTAAAAAGATTAGTACTTACAAGAAATTATTTTGTAATTTTTAGCATGACAATTTCTTCAAATACCACCTACCTACCTACCCCAGTCGTATCAAGTAGCGTCGGACTCCATTAATCGTAAGTAGGAGTGGGTTGGAACAGATCAAATTAGAAACTTGTTTCACCTGTTTCAGTTCCAAGAAGAAAACAGTTCCAAAAACCTGTTCCAAAAAAACAGCCTGTTCCACTGGAACTAAAGACTCATTGATTGCAACAGATACAGAAACAGTACCTGCTACCATAGATAATCCTGCTACTGAAAAGGTCAGAAACAGTGACAGGCAGGGAACAGGTTCTATCTCTTTCTATTACAATGAACCAGAGGAGCAAAGAGCTTGTTCCAAAGAACAGATGTTGTCTCTTTCTATTATAATAAGTCAGAAGAGAATGGAGCATGTTCCATTTGAAACTGTTTCACATAGCTGTTCCAGGTCGTTTCGTTGTGTATGTCGAGTTACGGCTACTACGGTTGTTTGAGGAACAGGCGAAATAGGTAGGAGCTGTTATTTCGGTTCAGAGATACCTGTTTCGTGTTGTTACTTTGAAATACCTGTTTTCTTTAACTGTTTCGATAAATACGCCTCACTCCTAATCGTAAGCGGGTCAGTAGCCCGAATCACAATTAGGAGCTCGAGACATCAACGTTTTTGGGCTGAATCTGCCCCACAGTTGTTTGATGAGCTAATTTTCTTGTCTTTATTTAGGTACGTAATATTCATGTGTTCTGACCCCCAAAATGTATGTCTGCGATCGCGCCTAGATGGATGTTTGTCACTCTTTCACGTCAGAACGCCTGAAATGATCTTCATGAAATTTGGCACAGAGATAGATTATATGAACGGCACATAGGCTACTTTTATGCTGAGAGTATATTCCCTAGGGATCACGTGCACTAAGCCGCTAGCAGTAGTTAGTTCAATATATTAAGGTTTATATCTGTCACCGGAAAGTGACATACTTCGTAATATTATAAAATAACTTGAGAGTTTATTAACTCTCGATAAATTGAACATTCGGAATACTTTTCTTGAAGAACACCCATCTTGACTGAGCTTATAAAGCTTTTCAATTCCACAATAGCATAACACCGGAGGCATAGCACTGGAGCGTGGTGGTATTATTCTTCAAGAAATGCGATAACACGCTCCTTAAGTACTACCGCTCCATTACACTCCTGAGCCATATCTACAAGCTTGTTTCGTGGGATATCTAGAATTGTCTCACTCAAAAGTTCGATGACATCCAACCGCCGGAGCAGGCCGGGTTTCGAAAACGCTAGAGCACCGTAAACCATAAATAAACCCTCAGGCAGAAAATCCAAAAATCCTAGGAATATAATCAGCCTCTCTGCCTAGCGTATGTGGGCTGCGAGAAAGCTGCAAGACCTGGGCTGTCCTGGAGTCCATGTAGAATTTTCTCATCGACTGCCGCTACATAAAGGTCTGTGTATAAAGCTGCAAAAATGTCTGTCTAAGTACAAAATCAATCCAACTGTGTCGAGGTGTAAGACAGGGAGACGTCATCTCTCCAAAACTGTTTATGAACGCGTTGAAGGACGTTTTCAAGACGGTTGATTAGAAAGAACGGGTCATAAATTTCAACGATAAGTACATCTCGCACCTCCGAATGACATTGTTATCATGGCGGAATCTCTGCAGGAGCTGCTTGAGCGATTCCTCAAGGCGGTGGGTCTCGGTATGAATCTGGACAAAACCATAATCATGTACAATAGTCACGTCACCGCGAGATCTGTAATCGTGAATGGTGCTACCCTCGGTTGTGCAAGAATAACATATATTAAAATTACACAACTTATACAACTGGGGCACAGAGAAGGAGGCGACTAGAAGAATTCGCTTGGGCTGCGCGGCTTTCCTTTATAATCCTTTAAAACCAGAGTCTATAACCAGTGCGTCCTACCCGTAATGACTTACGGAGCCTAAACGTGGACACTCACCATAGGCTTGGTCAATAAATTCAAGGTTGCTCAGCATGCAATGGAGAGAGCAATGCTCCGGGTTTCTTTGGAGGATAGAATTCGCGCTAAAGTCACCAACATTATTTTGAATTGGGAGTGGGCTCGCCATGTCCGTACATGGACTGACGGCCGATGGAGTAGACATGAGTTCGAGTGGAGATCGCGTATGAGCAAACGTCGCCGCGCGGATCGATGATTTAAAGAAGGTGGCTGACAGCGGATGGATGCGGACTGCTCAAGACCGGGATGGTTGGCGCTCGTTGTTATGTGGCTTACGATCAGCAGTGGACGGCAATTGGCTGATATGATGATGATCTATTAATTTTATTTTAAAAGAAAAATATATTTTTTTAAATCAAAAAGGTAAACTTGCAACTGTCCATGTTAAAAAATAAGATATCAAAACTTTAATTCAGTTTTGGGGCGGCATTTTCTAAAGTGGCCAGGGGCGGCACTATGTTTAAATCCGGCCCTGGTTACAAGATAGCTTTTGAAGAAATCATAAGATTCCGTATTTTAATACTGGGGGGCTACTCTCTAAGCCCGAAGTCCGTAGTTTCGGGCTCAGTTGCGGGTGTATTCTGGTCCGTATTACCTAACCAATAAGAATTAATGTCAACACTATTGGAAGTCGCTGCGAAATCGTGTTCTCATTCTTTTTTAGGTCGGGTTTGGAACTAATCGTAAGTCCGTAATTAATACGGAGTAGAATACGCCCGCAACTAAGCCCGAAACTACGGACATCGTGCTTAGAGAGTAGCCCCCCTGTTTCATATTTGGTGACTACTTACACTTATTCAGCTCCATTAGCGTTTCGATGAACAATTTTGGTCACACTTATACAATTCTGCTTCTATCAGCCGCCTACAGTGTCGTAAGAACGAGAAGGTGGCAGCGGCAGAACAGGGCTGAACTCTATATATAACACTCGCACGATAATGACACATTTGTCCTCATTTTATACTTGTTTGCCGCGAAAGCTGAATAGACGCAGAAAGCTGAACGAGTGCGTACGCGTCTACATACAAAATCGTTGTTTTCTATGGACATGAGCTGAATAGAGCTGAATAAGTGTGAGTAGTCCCTAAGGTGGGTGCGATAAGGCAGCCCGCAAATAATTTTAAAGTATGCGTATTTGCTGGGAAATAAATACCTACATCTTAATGAAACAAACAACATCAACATCTTAAAGAACAAATTTTCTGATTTTAAAATGGATGCATAGTTTTCCAGTTAATAGATTGTATATTAACATCAGTTTTGCAAATTGTAAAAAAATATACTTTTAACGTCACGTCGTAATATGAGAGCCATGGTAGCATAATGTCTCAGGCAGGGGGTTTTTGAATGAAACCACCACAAAGATTTAAGTGACCGTTCCAGACAGTGCAAGCGTTTTTCATGTATTGCAAAGGTCGAAGTAGAACTGCCGGTCGATTCTGTAAACATATCGAAATGAAGGCGTGGGTGAAGTGATCACGAAGTGAGCTGTCATTCCATTTTGATTGCATGGACTGACATGTCGAAGTGAACACTTAGGCGAAGTTTAACGACAAGTGAGCTGTCAAGCCATACAGATAAGATGAAATAACTGCTCACTTGTCGTTCACTCCACCTTATTGCACACGGTGAGATGTCGACAGAATAGACCAGCAGTAAACATGCCGAAGTGAAGCCGTGGATGAAATAATCTCGAAGTAAGCTGTCATTTCATCTTATTTATATGGTTTGACAGCTCACTTGTCGTTAAACTTCGCCTAAGTTTTCACTTCGACATGTTTTCAGAATCGACCGGCAGAATCGACAGAGCTCAACAATTTTCGGACAATTAGGCTGGCCGCATAAAGTGCTCAAACTGCCAGACAATCATGTAATTTACCCGTCACTTGTAACGACCTACATACATCGTCCTCACATTCACAATTCTTGTTACAAACATGAGCAGCTGACGACCTAACACAAAGTTATAGAACATAGAAGTCACAAGAGCATTCTTCTACCCTTAAAAAAAACACAAATAATCGGATGGATCCAGGGTGACGAAGCTCAAGCCTCCTCAAAAGTCTCAGATTTTTTAATAATTTACAACCTTATGAATACATTGCGGAATTTACGAAAAGTTATATCCAAAGAAACTTCTTATGCGTTAAGCAAAATAATGGTATAAGCTTTTTATTGTTTACTTTATTAAAAACGCACCTCAGCGAGTTTAAGCCCTCTCAAACAGCAAACCTGGATCCACCCATGTTCACAAATCAAAAACAAAAAAGCATCATTGACAATGATGCTTTTTTGTTTTCTTGAGGGTTATTTTTATACTTGATGTTTCTGTTGAATTTTCTTCGCTCCTCGTTCTCGCTGACGCGGTGAGTCACTAATTACTCATTGATAAGCACTGAAGCAGCAGGAGTAATCACAAACACTCCTGCGGCACTAGTACTTAGGAACAAGACTTAGTTTTCTTCTGCCTTCTCTCTTCTTGAGCTTCTTGATTTCAGAAGATGGTCCTGTTGATGTAACAATCTTCAGCAAGGAATGGTTAAACTTAAACTAACAGCACTTTTAGTACCTACCTATTATGTTTGGTCCTTAGAGGTGGAAACTTAAAAATTAAAATCACACTAAAAAAAGTAAATAAACTGAAATATAAAGTTGAAGATGCTTAATTTGTTTGTTTGTTTTTTCACACCACGATGACGATCCCCTATGATTCTGCAGTGAGAGAGAGACAGAGCTATACAGCACGAATAGCACTGTCCCTTTTTCACTTCGCAATCATGACGTCATAGTGAAAGTCTGAAAATTATTTTATCCTAGAAATATACACGGTTCTTGTGGGATAAATCGGAGCAAAACCCTCGGTAAAAGTACAAGAAAAAAAACAGTCTTACGGACTACTCACACTTATTCAGCTCTATTCAGCTTATGCCCATAGAAAACAACGATTTTGTATGGAGATGCTTCCGCATCCTTTCAACTTTCCACGTCTATTCAGCTTTCGCGGCAAACAAGTATAAAATGAGGACAAATGTGTTATTATCATGCGAGTGCTATAGATAGAGTTCAGCGTTGTCCTGCTGCTGCCACCTTCTCATTCTTACGACGCTACGCGGCTGATAGAAGCAGAGCTGTACAAGTGTGATCAAAATCGTTCAGCGAAACGCGAATTGAGTAATTGTGAGTAGTCCCTCAACAAAGCTATACTATAATATTATAAAGCAGAAGAGTTTGTTTGTTTGGTTGAACGCGCTAATCTCAGGAACTACTGGTCCGATTTGAAAAATTATTTATAGTGTCAGATAGTCCATTTATCGAGGAAGGTTATAGGCTATATATCATCACGCTAAGACAAAAAGGAGCGGAGCAGTAATGGAAAATGTGACGCAGACGAAGTTGCGCGGGTCAGCTAGTTAAACTATAAAGTAAAAAGAATCCTAGCCGTTGGCACTCTGTGCATGTGAAGGCTCTCGATCGCGTTAGCATCAAGGGAGGTGCTCATGCGGGGTGCTTTGCTTTCAATTATTGAAAATTGAACATAATGAAAACAAAAAGAAATAAATAAAAAAAATTTTGCCAAGCGGAATGTAGTAAAAGAGAATCTAGCAAATCCGAGGCGAGATACTTCGAGCTCCTTTTCTTCTGCAGTTGTTTTTATAAGTGACTGGGCCAAAGACCTACATATTATCTTATTCGAGGCAGGGTTTTGAAGATGCACCTCCCTGAAAATAATCTTGCCGCAGCCGGAGCCCATGGTTAGCGTACATTATTGTGATTTTGTATTGAAATTGTAGGTATTATTCAATTGCGCCGTCTGTTGACAATAACGAAAAACCATTTTTTTTTCGTGCACTTTGACATGCTCGTTTACATAAATGCGATCGAGTTCGTTAAAAACTCGCACTAGGTAAGCCCTCAGCATCCTTAATAACTGATAAATTACAAACACTACTTTCCCATTCCAACGGAAATACTCGTAGCGTTACAACAGACAAAGTACTCGGGAGTTTAATCAGTAATAATGACAATTAAGACTGTTAAACACCATGGTAGGTTAAATACCTACTCGTCTGCGCGCCATGATTCATTCAATGACCGCAATGTACAGGCAACCGCATGTGTGCACCACAGTGGAGCTGAGAATACTGCTCTTATTGCGATAACATAAGGTGCTGTCAAAATTAGAAAAATAAGATGTACGTGCTGTTGATTGTACTGCATAGTTTAAGCAAGACACATTAATAATATCATCATCTGCCTAGTGCCTAGAGTTATTTCTCATCTACATTCAGTTCGGCTTCCAGTACAAAAGATGCAGTTAAATTATGATATTAAGTAGTTTTGGTTCCTCCAACTGATCAAACAAAGCGGCTACCGTGTTAACTCTTCACCTCCCTTGGTTGACGCAAGATAAAATGTGCAATACTTAGTAGGTGCCTACTTAGGTACATTGATTTTTTCATAATATCCCATCGTAGAAAGTCGAAAAATTAATTATAAACCGTTTTTAATCTCTTAAACGAAAAGGATCACTACTTATGGAAGTCCATTCAGAACAGCTAAGTACTTAGATAATTATTTCTGTTGATATTTCTATAGTGTTTAAATGTATGTAGGTCAATGACCGTTATTGCACGGGACCACGGAACAGAAAAAACAGGCTGAGGCCAACTGAATCTTCCGAGGCTAGAATTAGACGCTATCAATATAAAACGAGTTGGCATTACATGGGCAACCAACCATGGGTGTATTTAAGGAGGGTGTTTAGAGGGCCCGGAACCCCAACATACGACGAAAATAAAAATCTCTCTTAAATGTTCGATGGACAACACGGATAATCCGTACCTACCCCAAAATGTAGTAGCAATTACTAGCACTTCAAAAGAGATTGGCATTCAGAATTCTGCCTTTACTGTGTGAAGCCTGGTAAAAACTAGTTTATCCTTGTGTATTTTTGAGTAATTTCTGGACCCCCTCCCCTTGTGAAAGCAGTAGCTACGCCCGTGCAACCAACACTTTGTACAATTACTAGATACTAGCTGACCCGCGCAACTTCGGTTGTTGTTCGTAATGATATATAGCCTAAAGCCTTCCTCGATAAATGGGCTATCTAACACTGAAAGAATTTTTCGAATCGGACCCGTAGTTCCTGAGATTACCCCCTACATACAAACTTACAAACATACAAACTTACAAACAAATGTTACCTCTTTGTAATATTAGTATAGATTAGTATAGATAACAAATATCTACTAATTTGTAATTTGACGCATCATAAATAAAGGCCTAATTAGGTTTTATTGAAATTATAGTTCTACGTTTCTAATTGAAAAAATTATGACCTCATATATTGTTATAACAGCTGTTACCAACTTGACTCCATTGCCCTAACACCTGCCACTAAACGCCATCTACACCATCTGCATTACCACTGACAAGTGACAACGTCTAAGTATCCTACTGTATATATTCCAACATCAAACCAGCGACACGACCGAGGAGCTCCAATTTTACAAATTTTTAAAGCAACAATCGCATTCGAATATCTATCGTAAGTGTCAAAAAAGCCTCAATTTCTGAGATGCAAATGCACCTCTGTCGTGTCGCTTGAAACTTGCTTATAAATTATAAAACTGATAATAAGAGCCGCACGGTTCGGTTATTACAAACCGAGACCCTTCTTTCCTCAGAAACCACGTTTTAGCCGTTGATCTGGCTGATATTTCTTGCTCTTTGACTCTCGTTTCGGATGAAAATCGAAAACCAGTCCTGCCAAGGGATAGGTAGGTAAGTACTTTATTGTTTTGGAAGGTCAGATCGGCAGTGGCTCCATGTAAAAAACTATGCTCAGCTTCATCTTCGCCACTGCGACCTACTTAAAAGAGACAGATATAGGCCGCACAATTGCTTTGTCTCTTTTTATAGCTCACTGTATTCTCCAAGATATAGGTTCAAAACTTATTGTTTTTTTTTTAAAGTGAGCTCTCGCAGGTCAACCTAGGAGGTTTTGGACTGCTCAACCGCACTTGCCTTAAAAGATATAAATAGTGAAGCCCCCAGCCAGGGCTTATTAATGAAATTAAATGTCTTCGTACGATTTTTTATGTAAACTTTACTATCAAATTGTATGGGAATAAATAGGGTTTTCCGTTAATGTCACCAGATGACGTGGCACTAATAGGGAATATGCATGCAATTTTTTTATTTGCAAAATAATATACTTATTAGCTCCAGTAAACAATCATGAAATTATTTTTAAAATACCTTCATCATTTATTAAGTTATAAAGCTTCAAAGACTACAGTTAGAAAGAGAAGTCCGATACGTAATGTGACGTCAAATTACACGATGACTATACAGCTGCCATAGAAAACAGCGTTTTCGCGAGAGGGACAGATACATTTGTTTAAAATAATTGTATCTCGTTCGTTTTTCGAGCAATTTAGATTCTAATTTCATAGTTAGTATTATATTTTCGAATACTTTTAGATAAACTGTTCAGATCATAAATACTTTTTTCATGCATATTCCCTATTCAGTAAAAAAAAAATGTTTATTTATCAACTTCAATACAAATTGACGTTTACGCTGACACGATCGACTACCTTAAAAAACTCGCACTAAGGCCACAGAACTTAAGTCCTGCTAGTCTATTCTGTAAATAACCATTTCGATATCGACTTCACCTGAGCGACTAAGCTTACAAAGTGAACTTTATTTCACACATCATAAGGTCTTATATTTGTACGAAATGAAACTCACCTCGGATTCCGCTGTCGAGACACGAAAATGTTGATACAGAATAGCACTGCTGCTGATGCGTAAACGTAAACGGCAATTTGTTTTGAGACTGAAATGGGATTGGTGCCGTTTGGTGTAACTGCCGAATATCCACTTTCTTCTAAATTGACATGACAGAATACAACTCGATTGCGTTACCGTAAAGTTTCGCATATATAATAATGTCAAATTGACAAAATAAGTTTTCCATTATTGTCACAAGCCAGCGCGCAGCGCTTATACAGTTTCAGTAGGTAGTTACACATCTTCGTTTACATTTTAATAACTCAGTTTTAAGGCCACAGAACTAAAAAAATACTAAAAACAACGCAAATAAGCCCTTTGACTTCATTTTAAAGCATGTTGTAAGTCGGAGTGCGGACTGGCACCGCGACAAACATCTGTACTAAATAATGGTGAATCCAGACGAAGTTAATTGGCCCTCGCGTCCATGCCAACAGTATCTATGTATTTTTGACAGATAGAAATACAATTTATGTCATAAACAGCCACCACGTTATTTTTTTTTTTTTAAAAAAGACATTATGAAATGTAATTGACATCTAGGATAGGGATATTATTTGTTTCGATCTAAATATTTTTTGCCAGTAATCTCGAATAATGATTGAATTATGAGTATTATTAAGAATAATAATCGTATATCCATCAAAACTAATGTAAACACTAAAAAAGTCCTTAGGTAATCTAATAGCCGATTAAAAAAACTCTTAGAACTTAAAGACGATCTGCAATACGCCACAACACAGCTCACCACAAAACAAAAATAAGCAAAACTCGCGGAGCACATGCAACACAACTTCAGTACACTGATGACCGTTTTCAGTAACACTGCACTGTTCGATTTTCAACTCTCGACGTTGAACCAAGCGTTCAAAATCGACCCATGTGGGATAAGGTGTCGCTCGCCTAACGTCAGTGAAAACGGGCTTGAGTAGCAGATCTTCAATTTTATTGCTCAATTGGTCACATCCGCGCTTATAGCCCAATGAGTCTAATAGAGCCGGCTAAGCCTGCAACCCGGGAACCGCCCACAACCCACGTTAAATCACTTTAACATTTAAGCAGTGTTAATGAGTCTCGAGAGATATAAGCGCTGACACCCTTAGCGTATGCTTCTATCCATGATTGTTAAAAAATAAATCATTTTTTTGTAGAGTTCCTTTTGGTGAGTTTTTCCAGATATAGTTACCAAAAAAGTTAACATAGAAGTTAATTTATCATACATATGGAATAGGCGTCATCGAAAATTGTTTTAATTTAATCTAATTTATCCATAATCGATTCCCTACTCATATTATAAATGCGAAAGTAACTCTTGTATTTTGTTAACTTTTGTATTTGTACGCCTTTATAGGCAAAACATGTTGAAACTTTTTTTTTTTTTTGTAATCATTCCAACTGATTGTTAACCTACACATGTTTTTGACAAATAAATATATCTTATCTTATCTTATCTTATCTTAACTCTGTCAATCTGCCTTAGTGCGAGTTTTTAAACGTTCTCGATCGCGTTAGAGTACCTAAACGTTAATTTGTATTGAAATTGAATAAATTTCGTTTTCCACGCGGGTTAAACCCCAGGCAAAAGCTAGTAATATAACTTAAATTTTATCTAATCTTCGTGTGCTTTGACTATTTTCAAGTTATACCAACAGCTAAAACCTGGGAGTCTTTAAGTCAAGAGTGTATAGGTTACTTCTAGGCAAGCGTGCTCCATCTTAGACTGCATCATCGCTAACCATCAGGTGAAATAGTGGTCAAACGTTCATTATCAATAGAAAATAAAAAGCTTTCATATTAGTCCCCCACTAATATGAAAGCTTTTTATTTAAGAGTGTATAGGTTACTTCTAGGCAAGCGTGCTCCATCTTAGACTGCATCATCGCTAACCATCAGGTGAAATAGTGGTCAAACGTTCATTATCAATAGAAAATAAAAAGCTTTCATATTAGTGAGGGGTTTTGTTTGTCAAAACCCTTGAAAAAGTTTACTAGTAAACTTGGTAAAGTCGTGTCCAAGCTTACTGTAGAAACTTCTGGTCACAATTATCTAATCATAGTAGTATTTGCTAAATATTATATTCTCTATAATTCTAATATTATAATTGCGAAAGTTTGTGAGGATGGATGGATGTTTGTAACTCTATCACATCAGAACGCCTGAAAGAATCTTCAGGAAATCTGGCACCGAGGTAGATTTTAGTCTGGAATAACACATAGGCTAGTATTACCCCGGATTATGTTCCCTAAGAATCACGCAGGCGACGCTGCTGGCAGAATCTAGTATTATAAATGCGCAAGTTTGTGAGGATGGATGGATGTTTGTAACTCTATCACATCAGAACGCCTGAAAGAATCTTCAGGAAATGTGGCACAGAGGAAGATTATAGTCTGGAATAACACATCTAGGCTAGTATATCCCGGGAGAATTTTCCCTAGGGATCACGCGGGCGAAGCCGCTTACAGGAGCTAGTTCTGTAATATTATTAACATACTTATCACATCATTTTGTAAAAGATGCACATTCCAAAAATGGTTCGGTTGTCGAGTTGGTTATACATATTTTGAGAATATTAGTTGGACAAGTGCTTTCAGCCTAGCCTACATTTTTCTCAACTATGTATTCCTAGACAAACCGGATGTAGCTGAGTATCTGCCATTTGCTTTTTCACTTCAACAACACAATACCTTTAGGAAGAGTTGTATTTGATTTCTTGGCTATAGGTACTAGTGTCACAGATCTTACTCATGACAGCAGCTTAACATGCTTTCTGAGACACGGAGGATTCTCGGTACCTATGTGAATATGGCCTGGACTGGACACCCATCCACGAATCGACCTGTCAAATTGTAATGCATCAAGTTATGGAAAGTAGATTCTGTGTTTTGCAGAAACATAGGTACATAATCCCGTACATTTATTTCAATTTCCATTAGCCTCAAATAAAATTGTAATCACTTTCGTTAATTGATAACTTGTAATAGTATTCGTAGACACATTTTATATTTAACAAAACATATGCAAATACTGCACGTGGCCGTTCTAAGACGTTATGTGGGCCCGTCGACATCGTGCGCGCCCATATGGCCGCGGGATGAATGACCAGCATTTCGGTAGCGCGCCAACTGAACGCAATTAAAAAAATATCGTTTAAAAAGTTTAATTACTTAGCTGCGGTTGAGTTTAAAATTGGAACGGATCCAATTTTGGAGGGAAAGTTATGACGAACTATATTTAGTTTTTTTTTTAATATGTATGTAAATTAATGTTAGACACTATATTATATAATAGTATATGCTTATTTATTTGAAGTTAAAACTATTTAGTCTTTATACTGAGTTGTGCGAGTTTTACTGACATAAATTAAACAGACTTTTTTTTCTGTTATCTTCTTTTTTTGATAACCTTGTCTTCAGCCGAGTTGATTAATTTGCGTGAATGATAGCTGCTAACAATACTTCAAGGAAACGACATAAGTCTGCCTACACTTGCAGTTACACGATAGAATACTTAGATCAAAAATAAATACAAATATAATATAATATAATTAGTGTAAAACGGATATATAGTAAAATGGATTAATGTATCGGTTTTTTTCCAATTTCTCAGCAAAATTTCATTCAATTGAGAAAACTATCACAAAACAAATGAAACAGATAATAGCTCCTTAAGGCGAACTCTAAACAATGCCAGTCGTGAACTATAAATAAATAATTAAACGCTGTTTACTTTGGCCGCAAGTTCATCACACTGTCGCGTTAGTCTTATCTAGTATAAATGCTCATCTTTGACACTTGCCCTCCCTATCGGCCGGTCGAGTTGCCACCCCGCTTTATCAAATAACGCCCTATAAACAGTCTTCAACTTATTTGTTCATTGACAGTTCACAATGGGCCAATTTATTTTCGAACACAGTCCATTCATACTTCACTTTTTTAATGCAACTATAGTGGTCTATTGACGGCAAAGACGCGACAATATTGTGCCAATAATGAGACCTTTGTGTGAAGAGACAAGTTTCGCGCTGATAATAATGTTCCTGCATAATGCATTTATTGTAACTTTGTGGATTGCAATGAAGATATGAAAAATATTTGGAATAATATGATATTCATATTTTAAGATGTAGAGACAAAAAATCTCCAACACCACATCCACTTCAACTGGATGCAGCTTATTTTTTAACTTTCCAAAGATACGTAAATATTTTTTATTAATAATACCACAGATAAAACCGCTTTACTAAAAAACGTTTGAAAAATAACGAACAAATTAGGAATAATTCTTTCATGCCAGTGCTTCCCGCCCTATTGTCGCGAGCGTGACGGCCCACTTAAATTAGGAATGGGCTAATTAACAAATGAACGGTAGCAAGGAGCTACACGGATATTTGGATGGGCTTTTAAATAATAAAGTTTGATGGACTTTTTTCTCGCTTGTTTTAATTACTAGATTCGCTGTAGTTGTCGTTCAATGTTTAGAGTCGATATTGCCATTCAATTCTGTCACTTCGACAATGAAAACAGCATCTTGAAATGAAAACAACTTATCTAATCTGACAACCTTCTTTGAGATAGTTAAATCGAAATTGCTGTACTGGCCTAGCAGCGGCCGGCAAAAGTTGTATGAAAATCCATATCTATCGTTATATGCGGCCAAATAAATTACATACTAAACTCATCATTTAATTTAAAAATGGAATGATCTCATTCCGAAACATTGCAACCAAGGAGGTAACTTATCAAAGGAAATTTCGAACTGGTTTGCAAATAGAAAGCTGTTTATTGAAATAAAAAATGAACACTTTTACGCGGGAATTATTATTGTTGTTGGACTTGGTGGTTCGACATTTATTTTGAAAAGTAGGTGTACTTTAATTTCCGCGCATTTTTTGAGAAAAGTACTATATACAAGCAATGGCCACACTTGGGAATTGATGGACTTACGTATGTGTGCCTCGGCTACGCCTCGCTCGGCCCACATTTACACGTCGTCCATCAATGCCTCTTTTGATGGCCACTGCAGTAATGTACTATTATACCAAAAATGCACAGTCCTTGCGGGAATTCTCATGGATATGTAAGTATGGAGCGCGGAATCAAATATTTAGCTGCAAAATAGAAGACACCCAAAGTTGATTGATCAATGATTCACAGCTACAGTCGTTATAACGTTCTAAATAGTGTGCTCACGTCATACGAACATGAAGAGCATTGTGAATCAAGTTGAATGGACACAGCCACTCCAGTAATTTATCCTCAAAATATTTTTCCTTATTTGCTGTTTAGGCGAGTGCAAGGTGTGAATGTCACAGTTGATCACTGGAAATTTAAATAGCAAAATGAACCATTGTTTTACGTTTTCTCATTTACCTCATCTCAATTTAACTTTAATTCCAAGAACTAATCTATTCTTTTCTGTTAAACTAAACGATTATTCTTTTATTTGTGATGGGTTTGCTTTTAGTGGGTCAGTCTACTTGTTACGCATTCATCTCACCTCTTCAACTCATCAACTTCACTACTTCAACCGATGGCCGTTCGATTACTTCAGAAATACTAATCTGTTTCCCAATTCAACTTTTATGAAGTAAGTATGGTCAGTTCGGTTGTATATTTATTTATGTCCCTTTCCGTCCGATTACACAGTGTTCTCATTAGTTTACAACAGAGTAAATAACGTAATGAAATGTCTTTAACTAAGTTTTGACGTGAAGTGATATTTCTGATGTTGTTTTCTTCTACAGTGACTATCTCACCCCTTCAGTACTACACTTATCGCTAAGAATAAAAATAGTAACTTATTCACTAGTGGGAAAGTTCTTTACAGTCATGTCTGCCTGCAGTAATTGTCTTACTACAGAGCAAAGGATTATTCTTGTACGTAGAAGGAACGTCTACCATGGTGTCTTCTATTGGCATGTCTTTTATTCTATCAGCATGTTTATTTGATTTAAGATCATCAAGTTGTGGTATTTTTCACAGTTTTTCCCTTTAAGCGCTGTAATTGATATTAAGACATTCAAAGGGGAACTTTGGCTAAACGAACCCCAGCTCTTAATCCTGGGCGCTTCAAATTGGTTCGTTCAAATACTCCAGGCCACCACGACATTCTTACAAGTTACAAGATGCGTTACTAATATGAAATAACCCTTTGTTTACCGTGTTGTCGACAGCTAGTGATTACATTTATAATAAACACGCACATTTGGAGCCCAGAAACGTAAACATGAAGGAAAATTCCTACAGTAAACTTATTATAAGTAAATGTTGTAAGTGTAGACTCTTGTAAATATGATAATAAATTAAAGTTAAGGGTCAAAAGTTCACCGTCTTTTCTCAGAAACTTTAATAAGAATTAACGACTATTAAAGAGAGATCAACCTTATCCAATTCTGAAAATACTAATTAGTGCATTGGTCTTAAACATGCAAACGCTGGCCGCAAAGAGTTCTAACTCACCACTTTAGAAAAAAAAAAGAAAGATGATGCATAAAGTATATCCATTTCCAACTGTCACTGCTTAACGTCAAACTGAACACTTGAATTTAGAACGACCGCCACGTTCGGTATTTGAAATAAAACTACATGAAAGCCAATATGGCCGCGCACGACGCGCGTCGCCTGCGCACAGACGCTGACTGCAGACTACTCCTTAACTAAGTTTGATTAGCTTTAAATAGTGATGCCCACATTATCTACTTATTCCATTGAGCTGTCGCTGGGAGGTGTGGGTCTCCCTTTATTTCGAGGAGTGTTACTGCAGTCGTATAAGTCGACTACTTTAATCCGATCCCTCTTTATTGATTCAAGCAAAAAGTCGGAAAGTGAAGGACCGTTAAGGAAAACACGTCTATTTTAAAATTAAGAATTATTTATGTTTTATCGTAAAAAATAGAGTTAAGAATGTACATTTTTAATAACTTCTTTCCTGTTGGGTCGTACAGGATATTTAATGCAAACAAGTTGTATTTACATTGTAAACAGAGCCTAAAATATGAACACAAGCAGGCGTTACTTTTTGATTGAGTCTGACCACATACTTTGGTAATTCACAAAGGTGCTTTTGGTAATAGAGCTCGTTAGCTTATACTTTTTGATGTTTGACAACCTTTTCAATTTTGTGATACTAAATCATTCACTTCTTGATTCGTATCTTTCTTAGCTGAGACCAGAGCTGAAACATATAATTATGTATTTACTAGCTGACCCGCGCAACTTCGTCTGCGCCACATTTACCATTATTGCTCCGCTCCTATTTGTCTTAGCGTGATGATATATAGCCTATAGCATTCCTCGATAAATGGGCTATCTAACACTGAAATAATTTTTCAAATCGGACCAGGTGTTCCCGAGATTAGCGCGTTCAACCAAACAAACAAACTCTTCTGCTTTATAATATTAGTATAGATTAACAACCGACTTCCAAAAAAAAAACACTTTGTTAGTTATTTTTTACTTTGTAGATTTTTAATGGAAGTCGGTTGAATTTTTTTGTGAAAAGTTTTTTATTTTTCACTTATTAGTGGTACTCCACATCCACACCTAACAACACCACTGCCAAATCGCAGGAAAGCAAAGCTATTTCGATTTTGAATCCAAACTTCTTAACCGATATTGATAAAATTTAAATGAGACCAATCCAAAACAAGATATTTTTCCAATCAGTTTTCTTATGTTATTTTCGGAGTTATGATGTAACAAACATTAAAAAAAAAGAAGTGAATTGAGAACCTCCTCCTTTTTGGGAAGTCACAAAAAGGAGGAGTCAGTAGTCAGTAAAAAAACAAAACTGGCAATGTGCTTCCTGTTAAGCGATAAGGTTATAGTATTCAAAGCATCAACGGATGATATTGTTATTTCTGTCAGATTCGTATCAATGTTTGAGATACAGTGGCACCTAATAATCATGATTTTGAAGATCAATGCTGAAATAATTTTTGATCCTTTGATCCAACAGTGGCTTTATTGCCCCATCCACATTGATGCCATGAAAAGTACCTAATGAAAGATCGAGTACTTAATGAAACAAAAAAATAAATAAATAATGTACAGTAGGTAATGTGAAAATACTCTTATAAATTCAAGTGATGGGAAAAAAAAATTACATAAGAGTGCAATAAAATTCAGTTTGTGCAACGCAGAATCGATTTTCCTATTTAGGTCAGGCCATATTAACATGGGCATTTTGCAATTGAGAATGACAAGCTACTATCTATGAATTGAAAGATTGCTGTGCATAAAATACAGGGATGGAATGGGATCAATAATAAATGGGACAATCTTTTATTCTCTAAACCAACACCCCTACATGTTGTTGGTTTTGAGAAAAAAAGATATATTTCAGTTACAACCACATCTTCTTAATTGCAGAAATTAAGCTTAAGTATACACCAAAGCTTACGCATCTGTAAACAATGTTATTATATTATTTTTATTTTAGTACTTATGTTTCTGACCCCACTCGCTTTATAACTTTAAATAGGAATAAATGCTTAAACCCTTGTCACGTTTGTCAAATAGGATTTACAATAGAGAACTATCAGTATGCTTCAAAAAAAAAAGGTAGGCGCAGGGTCGGAGTAACGCTCGGCGTCCCTCAGGGAACCGTCTTTGGTCTAACTTTAATTTAAGGCAAGCAATGTTTTATTTTAGTCTTAAATTTATTTCAAAGGAACAACAAATAGCTACATGGTATAATATTACAAACAGAAAAAATAAACAAAAATTGAACTAATAATGCAGCCCACAGCGCTGTTCACAAATTACCTTTAAGATTAAAACTTTAAGTTGTCAGGAGATGCTGTTCATGCATGACATTGAATATTACCACTGAGAGACAGTCAATAAATCAATAGACCAGCTTACTTAGAGAGTAGGTATAAATTGGTGCTTATGGTAGGTACGCACCTTTTTTCACTTTAGCGTTTTCTGCTTTTTTTTTTTCAGAAAAAAAACTGCCACGATACACTTTTTTTTATTACGGGTAAACGTGGATAAAGTACAAAATCCTTTTACTAATTATTTCTGAATTGAGGCTTTATTCTTGATAATTATATTAATATAGAATGGCGGCCACTGTTAAAAATAAATTTTACGAGTTTGTACAACAAATATATTATTAAATCTTACTCAAACGGAGTATCCTCCTCTATTGTCACTTCCGGCGGAAACTTCTCGCTTATTCTTACATAATTGAATTTAACTCAATTAACATGTCACTGTACACTGGTTAAATGATTCAGGCCAGTTTCTGGAACGAAAATTGACAATCGCGCGTCAGCTGCTGCGATTGGTGGTGTGGATTTTGGTCAGCTTTTTGCATCACCTGATTTGCGTAAAAGTAGCAAAATCACTGACCATACAAAATATATGAGTGAAGATTTGTACTTTTTTCAAAATTTTAGGATTTGGACCTTTCCGAGATAACGTTAAGATAGTTAATAGTTCGTAGTGGAACACTGACTGACACTGACAGCTTCAGTGTGGCAGTCGTTTTGCACCAGGGATCGGCCCTCAGCCCTTATTCCTTCCTGATGATAATGGACGCTCTGACGTCAGATATCCAGGAAGACGCTCCCTGGTGTATGCTGTTTGCTGATGCACTATGTTGGGTGCTGAAAGCGGCCCATAGCTCCAGAGCAGATTGGAGACGTGGTAGAAAATACTGAAGATTGTTGGCCTGATATTGAGCAGAAACAAAACAGAGTACGTGTTCTACGATTTCGGCGGTCTTTCCAGTCCTGTGCCTCACCGGAACGCCTATACCGATCTGCTCCGACTTTCGGTACCTCGGATCACTTGTCCAGAGGGATGGCGATATAGACAGAGACCGGATCAACTTAGGATGGATTAAATGGCGACAGGTCACTAGAACAACTTGTGACCCTCGGATGCCCCTCAAGTTATATAAAACGTGAAATGTTTTTAGATTTACATCGGCGAGGCCTATATTCGTCTGAGAATTTTAACTTTTTTTTTCTATTTTTATATTTCATTTTAAATCAGCGCCATCTCTTGATCGCTTGTGGAACTTATATAATTTGTGTTGATGATTTCTGAAAAATCGTTTTATTTTCCCTGTAATTTTTACATTAATTTCTATAACAAAACAATTTCAGATTTTTCTCTATGCAACGTCATCTAAAACTATTCAAGTTGATAGCATATTTAGTTCTTGAGAAATATAGCTGGGACAGACGGACAGACTTCGTCACACCATAAGGGTTCCTTTTTACCAATTTGGTACGGAACCCTAAAAAGATTTTAGGCCCTTACGATGAGCCCTTTGATTTGATACGACACAGTAGAGTTAATAACTTTTTTTAAATAAAAAAGTGACGTCATTTTCAACATTTATTTATTTTCGTAAGCCGTTCGTTTTTGAGTTACAGAAGTTGTACGAGTACCTTTCAACTGAATCGGTCCAGTAGATTCGGAGAAAATCGGCTGAGACAGACGGACTGACAACCGAGTGATTATAGGGTTACCTTTTTCCGTACCAAGGGTTCGGAACCCTTAAAACAATATAACAGTATAACGAATAACTATGTGTCGTTGTTGAGCAGTACTTGCCTATCCAGACTTAATAGGCTAGCTGCCACCATCAATAAAATGCATTAGTCTGTCAGTTAGAGTATTGAAAATAATGGACATGCAATTTTTGTTGAATATTGTCAAAGATAAAACGCATAAAAACTCGGGAGCAATAACGCATAAATCTTCCTTGTATCTTCGTCAATTTTGGTTTACGCAACAACGAAAAAAAACAGGTCAATTGACAATCTTTTTTCTTTTTTTTACTTGAGATGGGTTTGCTCTTGACTCAAGTCTAGGTCAGAGATGACAGAGACAAAGTCTACGATGGAGCGAGCTTACTTTATTGACGGACTAATTAGATTTTTTCAGCGGACAAGCCTATTGACTTTGATTAGATTTCGATCATCGAATACTTAACTGAGATAGCTAGCATTGTTAGAAAATAGAATAGAGTCAACCGAGATCGAATAGCTACAAGGGGCCTAGTTAAGAATATGGTAATTTGTGGGACATCAGGGAATAAGTAGTTATATTGTTTTTATACTTATCTTTGCCTTGGACTGGGGCAATTTTGATCCTTATTTTTTGCGACGCTTTTAAATGATTTATGTTCAGAAACTGAGAGATAGGTTATGTTATATACCTAGTTTTACGTAGTAGCTTTTGCCTGCAACTTTGTAAGCTCATATACCGTTTTTTAATGTTGTCGGATGCATTTCGGGAAATTCTCTCCCCCCACACTACCCAAGGAACCTACATGCCAAATTTCAGCTTCCTACGACCAATAGTTTCGGCTGTGCGTAATTGTTTGTAATGCACTCAATCACTCAGTAATGGAAGAGTTTAAATATTACATTACAGGCTTATTGTGTCCTGAAAAAATCTAATTAGTCCGTCAGTTAGATTATAGAAAATTTATTTGACCCGAGTTTTTTCTTTTGTTACGTGAACCAAAAGTTACGAAGTTACGACGCTTTTAAAATTCTCAATACGTCATACGTTCGCATAATTTTTAGTGAGTCGTGACGACACGAGCCCCCACTCCCGAGTTTTGTTTTTATCTTTTTCAATATTCATTGATTTACAAAAACAAAAAATACGTGTCCATTATTTTTTCAATACTCTAACTGACGGACTAAATAGTTTTGCAATTTGTGGATGATGGAATCTAGCTTATTTGATGTATCTAGTTAGTGATTAGTCATTGCAGTTTGCTTTAGAACGGCCTCGCTTTCTGCTTGGGCGTCGGCCTCGGCTGCAGTGTCAAAATTGGCATCATCATCACATCAGCCGAAACACGTCCACTGATGAACATAAGCTCCCCCCAAGGGTCACCACAATAACCGGTCCTGTGTTTTTCGCATCCAGCGGCTACCCGCGACCCTCACCAGGTTGAATCATCGGTCTACCTTGTGGGAGGCCTTCCAACGCTACGTTGTCCACGCGCGCCTCGAAGAGTTGTCAGCAACAAACGGGCCCCGCTAGGCCCTGCCGGGGTTGCGGAATTTGTACGAAAGAGTCACCGCGGAACGCAAACGGCTTAAGGAGGATGGAAACACGATGGGTTTTAGTCAGTAGAAGTCAGACAATCCATTCCCTGCTTTGCCCAGAGCGGAAGGAGTGATTCGAGTGATGAATCCTTAAAAAAAAATCATCAAAATTTCGCCTCTTTTACGGCATCGTCAATATCAGAGCATAGGTCACTTTGGCTGCATGATTAGTATCCATTCCATTGAAATAATATTTGGCCAGAATACAGTGAAATATCACCCTACACACTAAACGTCTTTAATTGTCTCCTCATGAATGAAAGTATTTCTGTTAATTCGACTCAGGATCAGTTAAGATTGACTTCGGGACCCCTTGACCTTTGTCATTTAAAAACGCATTATGGTATTAGAACTTGATTGGGCGGATAATTAAGTGGAGAATGGTTTTATACTTTGATTTATATTTTATATTTTCTATATAAGGTAGAAAGTCCTGCCACGAGTTATGGCTAGCACTAAGCTGATATGAGATCTGCTGGTATAGATTAAAACATTTCTACCACATATTTTAGGAGGCGCCTTTTTAACATTTTCAATGTATCAGGGGAAAGCTCAAAAAAGTATATAAGTAGTAAAGCAAGGTATAAATGGCTAAAACGACCCCAAAGCAAGGGAAGACTCCCCTTAAAAATTAATAAAAATAAATAACAAATCCAAATCCACCACTATACAAAAAAAACGATGTATAGCATAACATCCACCGAGCGATTCACACCGAGCGTCGATTTAAGCCCATTAGGGTTGGTGCACACTAAGTGATAACTTCCTTATTGGGGACCGTCGCGGTCTTTGTGATTTGATGCAGTCGCACAATGTACGTGGAATATTCTCGAGAGCTATATTGCAATCTATGTACTTGTATTTTTCCATTCCGATATTGTGTCCAAGGTCTTAAATCCGCAATGGGCGAAACGAATTTGTTTTTAAAGGTAGCGGAGTTCTAACTTCGAAAGACCAAGAAATGTTTGATTGCGCTAGTAATATTAACAGAGACAGTATTTCTTATGAAGAATATATGTTTATTCTAACAATGTAATATCTAATATGTGATATATGTCATAAAGTAAATTATAATCATATATTATTTATTGTCAAAATATAATAACTTCCATGATCTGAAAAACAAATGGTCGCATCATGTGTGGCCACATGTGCCACATGTAAATGTAAAATTAAGGAGAAAATTTGGCCCTATGAGCAATATCAGTTATTTCAGGTCATTACGCAGATTTAAATTGTCTAATGGAAAGCAAAACGGAGAGAGAAACACAAAAATATGTCATAAAAATAAAATTGAATAAATAATTAATTTAATTTCAAAGATATAATACAACAAGTACAAGAGACTTTTACTAACTGTCTTATCTTATGGAAAGCAAAACGTTGAGTAACAAATTAATGTGTCATTTAAATAAAACAACAAAAATAATATTTAACTACTTAACAATTTAATTTTTTTTTTTAAATATTACAAGCAGTTGCAAGAACGCAAAATGTAGAGACAAAAAAAAACAAACAACAAACAAATTAAAATTAAACAAATAATCAACTTAATATTAAAATGAAAGTTTAAACGTTAAAAGAAACATTGGCCATCAATTAAAGTACGTAACGAAGGGCTATATTTAGGAAACAGCCAACCGAAACGTACTTAAAATGATAACAGACTAAGGTCTTCCATTTTAAACAAATATTTCCTGAGAATACTATTGTCGACGTTTCACTTGATTTCTTTTATCAATCATTTCTTTGTGGGATTTAATATAGTTGGTTCGTTTGTGCAGGGATCGTAGACTTTCAATGCCCCGGTGCTTTACTGGTGGTCACCACTGTTGATTTTGGCTTTCAGGAGTTGCCAAAGATGTGAAAAGTATTGTGGGATAATATTGAACGTAAGAATAAGTAGATTTTGTTAGGCTTTGTGTATTTAAAAAAAGCCGGACAAAACCTACTTATGATCACGATCAATTTTGATCTGCAGGACTTCTCATTTGTTTCCCCTAAAAAAAGAAAACACACACACACACATAAATAATAAACATTAAGACATAATAAACATTACAAAATTAAGTAAACTGGGAGTTACACTAAGCCTAATTTCAAGCTTGAAGAACCTAATGGATAAACTGTATAAGTATATAATTATTCAAGTTTATGATAAGGGTGAATGAAGTTCCAATAAAAATTCTTTTTCGTGCACATTGAAATAATAACTCTATTCTTATATTATTATTTTCATTAAAGTTGACAATCATTGAATATGAAGAAAACCATACATTGAACATTTAAGTTTCGTATTGTGTGACATATTGTCGCAAATTATATCACCAGACTACATCGAGCTTTTTTTTTTTTTTTTTTTTTTTTTTTTATTCAAAACGGGGAAACTCTTGACCCAAATCTCACCTGATGGAAAGTGATGATTAGGCCGAAGATGGAAGCGAGTTTCACCCGGAATCCTCTTACACAGAGGAACTGGCTATCATACCTCTCACTGCCGGAACACAACAATGCTGTTAACATTGTTGTTATGGCGACAGACTTAGACATGATGGTGGTAGCTTGCCAGGCGGACTTATAACAAGTCCTACCACCAACCAAACCGAACAAAAAATTTGCCCCCGCTGGGAATCGAACCCGGGACCTCTGGGTCTGAATCAGGTGGTATAACCACTAGACCACGGAGGCGGTTAGTGTCACCAATTTAGCACCACCCGGGGACCACGTGTAGGGATTCGTTGAAGGGTATTCTCCTACGGACGCGGGTGACTCGGCCCCCAAATTTAATGGTAAAAAAACTGGACATTATCTAAATTGTACTTAGCTCTGCAAGTGCATTCACTTTTCTAACAATAAATTCATGGTAGCAAAATTTAGAATTATATTTCGACGCGTCGGAAAGTACCTACTTTAAGCATTGCGGTCGTCATACTGGACTGGTTGACCACCAGCCTTACCAAGAGAGGTGTATTATCCAATAACTGGGTTTCAGAAAGGCGGTCACTTCATGTAGAATCATGGTATTAGCTGTGCTGGTAGCAGACAAAACGATGAAGACGCAGCGTTGGAAGGTAAGGTACAATACCCTACTGGAGGCCGCGGTAACCAGATAGACGCTAGACACACAGGATAGATAGACGTGGCGACACTTTGGGAGCCTGTGTCCAGTAGTGGAAGCCTTTCAGCTGTAATGATGATGATGTCAGCTTGTAATTGATATTAAGTAGAAAGTGTTCGGGTTTAATTAGTTAAAAAGCCGAACGAAATCTACTTATACCCATTACAGGATTTAGCTGAAAATGTAGTCATACATGGAAAATGATATTAGCTATGTTTTTGTATAAAAGATAAAAATTGCGAAGAAGCACAGATCAGGAATCGAAGACAATTTTTGTCGTAATGATAAGCACGAAGATTTCGGCTAGAATTAAAACTAGCCGGAAAAGACCTACTTAAAGTCACAACAAAATGTTAATGCAGAGACATCCAAAGCTGATCACGGGCCTGCCCCAATCTTCGTCCCGTTGACACAGACAGTAACACCCGGCTTCTGAGAAGAAATATTAATGAGTCACAAAATGGCAAAGTCAAGTCAGGAGATTGAATGATTGAATAGGCTAGATTCCATCATCCACAAATTGCAAAAGTATTTAGTCCGTCAGTTAGAGTATTGAAAAATAATGGACACGTATTTTTTGTTTTAGTAAATCAATGAATATTCACAAAGATAAAACGCATCAAAACTCGGGAGTGGGGGCTCGTGACGTCACGACTCACTAAAAATTATGCGAAGGTGTGACGTATTGAGAATTTTAAAAGCGTCGTAACTTCGTCAATTTTGGTTCCCATACAAAAGAAAAAACACGGGTCAAATATTTTTTGATAATCTAACTGACGGACTAATTAGATTTTTTCAAGACACAATAAAGCCTATTCAACCAATAACAGCTGCTACCGAGCGTTTGACAATTTATTATAAATGCCGGTCGATTCTGTAAACTACTCACAGTGAAAACTCACGTAGAGTGAGCGCGAAGTGAACGGTCACGGTCGGATGGAGCTGTCACTCACTTCGTGATCAATTAATTCACCCATGACTTCCCTCCGACATGTTCACGGAATCGCACTGCTGACGTCAGTAACTGTTGTCGTCCCCAAAACGGCCTAAGATAGCATTTTGCTAAAGTTTCTCTTCAAGGGACTTTTCGAAGCACTGTTGTAGTTTAAAAACCAAAGACAAGTAGGCAATGTAGGGCTTTAAATAAAAAACAAAAGCCGAACAGCACCTACTTATGTTCAATTTAAAACTTGTTGAAGAAGTATATGTCATATTGATGTGCCATAAACGGTGATTGTCTTTGACGCGAATATAAGTAAACGTTGTGTAACTATAAGAAGATATTAGTTAAACGACATCTACTTAAGGTCACATCAAAGAATATTGCTGAAAAATGTATAGGTAATCTATATAAAAAAAATGAATCGCTGAAATGTATGTACGCGCATACATGCGCATAACGTCGTAACGACTGATCCAAAGTTGATAAATCTTTTATAGTTGTGTTCGTAATTGTCAGGGCAAGGTTTGCAGAAAAAGATAAGATAGTTGCCAGTTGACGGGAGCGAAGCCGCGGGGTACAGTTAGTTAACAATAATAAAAATTACTCACAGAAAAGACACAGAACATAGGAACAGAAAAAATGGAATCCCAGAGAAGTGAAAAGAAAAAATATAAAAGGAAACCACTTAAAAGAATAGAAGGTGACGTAATCAAGTATTCAAGTCGACTAGAAAAACTTGACTGGCAAGGGAAAGGCGAAATCGGGAAAGGCTCGAGTCTTTTTGCAAAACACACACAATTAGGTACTAAAAAGTGAAAAATGACGTGATAGTTTTTTTTTAAACGTTGTCCCACACTAGGAATTTCTCCCTATTAGTGGGTGCGTTTCCAAACATATAAATTCACATGTACAAACAGCCAGACCGTCACTCGCTCAAACACTGCGCCAAAAGTGTCGTCACATCATAAAAATTAAAACTGTACCGTAAACGTAATGTTGTCTGAAACAGATCCGTAAAAAATAAAGATTAAATTAACTTACTTAAGCTCATCTAAAAAGTTTTGCAGAACAAATAATGTACCAACGTGCACATATTGCTATCTCACTCACTCAAACAACACTATTTTCTAGACTTTCCATTTGATCCACTACTTTTTAAGTTAACTCGATAAGAGTATGAAGTAAACTGAAACACATTTTGGCAAACTGATCTATTTATATCAATAAAAACAAACAAACATAATTAAGGGATGCAGTAATTAGTATAATATTAGGTGTCATAAACGATAATTGATTTGTTTTGATTGTCATTATCATTAGTTAAGGTCGTATTGTATCGTTAAGGTATCGAATCCTTGTGTTTTACTTTATGAGCAAATTATTATGTACCTAATTCTGCTTATCCTTTTAAACAAATTGTGTTTACATACAAATGTTTTTATTGCTTTTACAGTTAATCGTGGTATTCTTAGTTTTAGGGTTCCGAACATCTGTGAAAAACGGTACCCTCATAGGATAACTCGGGTCTCTGTCTGTCTGTCCAAATTCAATTTTTTCAAACTGTATTGTATATTCAAATGATACTATGAGGGTTTTAATCATATTGTATTTGTATTCATAATTTCAAGAAATTTGAGCAAAAATGACCATTCCCCCCCCCCCTTTTCTCCGAAACTGCTGAGCCAAAAAAAAATGCTGATAATAGTTTTATACCTTAAGATTACAGGAACCCTATAAGAAGTCAGTTGTGTTAATAAGACAACATATTAAAAAAAAAAATGCTTCGGAACCCTTTCTTTGCACGCGAGTCCGACTCGCACTTGTCCGGTTTTTTCTACTAAATGTCAGTGACTGTCAGTGGAAAGCCTTAGATTATGACTAGCTTTTCTAACTTCGTAAACGCATATCCCGTTTTTTTTCCCGTTCCCGTAAGAAGTTCAGAAAATCCTCTCTTAGTGCTTCTCTGCCCTCCGCAAAGAACCTATGCCAAATATCAGCCTTGTACGACCAGAGGGCCAATTCTACTAATTTTACAACTTTCGCAGCGAACTGTCAAAAGAGCCTTAATTTTCATACATTTTTGACCGATTAAAATGCGATTGCGATGCGAATTTGAAAGGCGAACGGCAAAATTCGTACAGCGAGCTTTTTTTGTTGTTTGGTTATACAATTTGTATCACTTATTAAGGCAACTCAGCCATTTATTTTCATGTAAGTAAACAATTTCTAGAACATGGGATTAATTAATACTATCAATTAAAAGATTTCGATAATTATACCAAACAAAACAGTAAACTCAACGCAGATGTTTTTCGAAGTCGCTATAAGTAAAATATCACAAACTTCGGAATGACAATTAATTATTTAGAAAAAGATTTAATAGTAAAACCCATAATTGCTGCATAAAATCATAATAGTAAACGATGGTGGCGGTGGTTATTTTTATTTTTTGTTTAATTTTGTGTTTGTGCGTCACTTCTGGCGAATTAAAAGTATTTTCTTTCTTTCTTTTTCTTTCTTTCTATGTAGGTAATGATTGAAATGATTTCATCAATATTTTTTTTTTGTTCTGGCAATTATTTATTGACCGGTAAAGAAAATCTGTCTAGTGTCCATCAGAACTTCATTAGTATCAAACTGTTTCCGTCCGCAAGAACGGAACGAACGGAACGTAGAAGGGGTGCATCAGGAAAAACCTATTGCTTAGCAATAGGTTTTTCCTGATGCACCCCTTCCTCCCTCTGAGTAGGTACGATCCTCATCTCAATCTACCTACTTAATAAAACACAACAAAGATGACGACAAGTTATCTAGAACATTTATTTTATCATCATAACAATGTTAATGTACCTACCTGTAATTACAACCTACATTTCTACACTAGTACATAACCTCAAAAAATAAAACTGGGTATAGCTTTTATGTCCCAAGTTCTAAAAATCTAAGATTTTAAATAGGACTTTTCTATCGTATGAACTACCTATTAAAACAAACATGAACCCAAAACTCGAAAATTTACTAGCTGTACGAAACTCCCATACAAGCCTGCCGATCGCCTTTGTAGAATTGGAACTCAGTTGTTTCGGCTGTGCGTTGTCTACCAGTCACTCAGTCACTCAATGAGGCTAAGAACTCACGGAGCGATTTTCACCCGCGACCGCCGCGATTGCGGGCCCGCAGCTTCTGTAGAAACCGCGGGCGTAAATCGCGTCGTGAGTTGTGCTTTAATTTTTAACATATATATCTGCTTTCTACAGAAGCTACGGTGCCTTTCCATTACAGCGGAACGGAGAAACGGAGAAATTTTAATCAATGGAATTGCATAAAATCTTCGCACCACGTGAGTCACTGACATGATTGGTTATTATTTCTCCGTTTCCCCGCTCCTCTGCCTCGCTCCGCGCAAATTGACAGGCTTTCTTACGGAAGAATTTTATATACAGAGTGAATTTTTAAAGTGTGCCTGGGTGACCAAATCCGGAAATATAAGGAATATCGAAATATAATAATGGCGGTGACTAAGGGCGGATATCATCAATGAAACTGTACGCGATCAGGATATTAAACCACGTTTACGAATCGAATCTGTGAAATATTGACACTGACAGCTCTTGGACGCAGTTTCATCGGTGAAATCCGATCCTAGTGTATTTAAGAAACTATTTAAAAGTAAAAGAAGTTTTTCATTCACAGCATCCATATCATCTAGCAAAACCAGCCGATGACCTATTGCCATTGACCCTTTGGTATTTTCTTTTGGGCTCGTTTTACCTCATTATTTAAGATCTTTCTCATCTATAGTATTAGGTACCTTACTTATTATCTAGTACAAATCTTGGATGAAGTAACAGCTTAGTTCCCGTAGACTGCTCATGTCCTGTAGGTATCTATGATTCTTTACATATAGTAGGCGCCAGATAAACTTGCAATAAATTACATTGAACTTTCCCTGGAATCCCTTCGAAGATAGCTGAACAATAAATTATGAACCGTTTTTCATTCCTAGAGAACGTTAGGATCACGATCAGGACAGCTTCCCTACGTATTCATTTCTGTTTCTGACATTAAGAAAGTCAATAAATGTATGTGGGTCAATGACCGTCATTGCACATTTGGCTGGTGCCTACCATGTTGTTGTGTGTTGTGGTGTTGTCAGGCAATAGCAGCACATTGTGGAGGTATTGAGTATTGATATGGCCTCCCCAACCGTCGCAATTACACTTCTCGGCAACTCTCGTCCACCTGCTATCGTCCGCGCTCCGTTCCAGCTACAAAGGGACAGTAATACTATCTCATAAAACAGATACATTGGCCAATTTGCAGTATCTTCTGAAGAAATTTCTTCCCTAAACAGTATTTCGGCAACTAAGGCAAGGCATAAACGGGCCACCGACCACAGCTACCGGTGGCCAGCGACAGCGACTTCACTCACTTTTTCATACATTTTGTATAGACGCACCGCACACGTGTAGGTAAAGGCGGATACAGACATAGCGAGGCATGCACAGCGCACGGGCGCTCATCGCATGCATGTGTGTACGTTTATATTCGTGGTGAGGCATAAATGCCCAGACAAAACATCGAAGCGTGTGCGTTGCGAGGAGCGCGTGGCGCATGCCTCGCAATGTCTGTATCCATTGTCAGCATTGCCCGTAACTCGCCACTTTTAGTCGCTGCGGTTCACTCAAGATGCCAAAACCCGCCATACACGCTGCTCCATCCCCGCGCAGCTAGGCGTTGAGACGTCCTACGCATCGCACGCGACACCATGGAGCACAACGCCTCAATGGATATCGATAGGTACTAAGATGTTAGATTCACTGCGCAGCGGAGAGTGGGTATAGGAAGAAGCGACTACCGATCACCGGTGGCTGTGGCCGGTGGCCCGTTTGCGCCGAGCCTTAGTGCCTTTGTGATACAAGGGTGGCTATGCCCCTCTACCATCTATCTCTACTTCATCGTCATAACTGTTGACTAAAGCAGTTGTGCGAAGCAGTGGCAGTTCTGGATGATAATCACAGATGCTCCCCTAAGCATAGCCACGACGACCTGCGCTTCTGGCATGGATTCTCGCTTAATCTATATACTGACACAACAACAACAACAAACGGACCGATAACTGCAATAGTGTTTCTTTCTGCTTAAGACTAAGTTAGCTTTAGTCGTTACAAATAGGAAGACCAGTTAACAGGGTCCTTACTGCGAAGTGGTCCTTCGATATACCGATATATTTCACTGCTCTAACTTAAACCTCTATAGGTCTGTGTGATTCAAACAGTTTATAGCAGTATCGGTTAAAACGGGGTTAATAGAAATTTCACAACTTAAAAAAAAAAACTTTGAATGGTATTTTCACTTGAACGCCACATTTCTGGTTCCTAAACATATGAACCTTTTAAAACGAATGTTGATTGAAAAATTGGAGTGGCTAAAAGCTTCTAGCAGAATTTAAATAAAGTGAAAATCCGTGTCCGTGAAATAATTTTTGTTTCTATTCACCCCGATTGCGTTTTTTTCAGCAGACAATAGGTAAAACTACGTGACGATTCTATAATAACAATGTAGTGCATAAACTGATCTAATTAGTTGGTTTGGGATACGAACGCAAACCTTATTATCAGAGTGGAGGCAAAGCACAAACCCATCATCCGTAAGTCCATGACAAACATATATCAGGATTCTGTACTTTTTCAAAATAAAAGGCTCATTAAAAGTTATAAAATGCTTTAATTATAAAGACAATCAGAAAACAAATCGACACAAACACAAATACATTAATTAACAGACGGATTAGTAGATAGGAGCCAAGCTATAAGCTGCTTTCAGGCTACGTTCACACTGTACTATACTATAATTATATTATTGGCAATGTATGGAGCGCGATATTGTTACATTGCAAAATTTAGATTAATCGTGTTATATTCTTTTTTTTTTAGCCTCTATTGTTCCACTGCTGGGTAAAGGTCTCTCCCGTATTCTTCCAGCCAATTCTATCTACTGCCTTCTCTGGCCTTTACGCCAGCGTTCTTTTAATCCTGCGTCGGTTGCGACGCCAGACTTCAGGGTTCCCCCGCTTGGCGATCCTGGCCCATCTCTCTTCGTGTATCCTATAAATTTGGCCCGCCCAATGCCATTTTATCCTCGGTCGGTCCATTCAATTTGCAGAATACTTCGCTCCAGTATTTGGTTTCCTGTAAAGATTGATTAAGATTCCTCTTCCTAAAAATCTGTCAAAAAAACACACAAAAAATATTGGTCCTTCCGCCCCGTCATTCAATGTTCCAACTTCCTGCATTTTCCTCAACATCCGTGGCCCGAAGAATATAGTCAAGCGAGTTCATTTTGCGATCGTCAAAACGAGCAAATAGTTCTATCACTGCCCGTTAGTGACGGTCACAAACCAACTTCGCTTAACAAGTTAGTGGCTTCATCATCTTTGGCTTCTTCTTTTTCCTCTTCTTCTTCGAGTAGATGCACAGGTACTAGTACTGTGAACTTACAGTTAGGTTACGTTCCCACCAGAGATGTGCGAAAATACGCAGCGAGGGTTGTTTTTTGTTAAGAACCAATAGAACCTCTTACGCTGAGCGAGGCTAAGTAAATGAAGCGATTCTATTGGTTCTTAAAAAACCTCCTCCCTCGGTACGCAACCTCGCACCTCTTTGGTGGAAACGCAGCCTTATATTTTGTTGGTCCAACATCAACGCTTTGATTGCAGGTTTGATGAATTTTTTCCGCTTGATTGCAGTCCTACAGAATTACACATTCATGGACCTTCTCAACGATACGCTTTAATAAATAAGTTCACAAAAAATAAGTTTATCAGGGTTGTCTTTGACATTTCCTTCGAAATACATCACAGACTGAGATGTAAGGTAAACCTTAAGTACTTAATTAACTGAGGTGAGAAAATTTAAGCCACTGATATACAAGATGACCAAAAATATACAATCAATAAGTAATTAGCAATTTTCTCACCAGTTGCGCATTATTTGTTCGGTTTTTAGGATTCAGTACATCCGTCCGAGCATTCTTGTGTCTGGCTGTCCGTCTGTCACAGCAATTTTTTAAATATTTTTTTTATTGATATAGTCTAGGTCAGAAATGACGGAGACAAAGTCTACGATGGAGCGAGCCTACCCAGAAGTATTCTGTTCACTCTAACTTTGAAAAGATTAGGGTTTTAAGCGTTCGGAAACACAGACGCAGGCAGAGAGTTCCACTCTTTTGATGTGCACATTATGAAAGATGCTTGGAAAAGCTTAGTGCGTAAATAATATTTAGAACAGAAATTAAACACTTTCGTAACATCACATTTAGGGTTGGATCCACGATCCACGGCGCTTTCAAAACCTTGAATGCATAAATAATATAATCCATTGAGCACCTGAAAAAGAAATGCAGTAAAATTAAAATAAATATAAATCTCTTATCAATAATTTTACTCGAGAATCCACCAATTAACTTCTTACTTACTACTTAATTAGGGTAATTTGGCATTTGTAAACCCTTGAGTTTAATAATAATGGGTCTAAAGTCTTGGCACATTTATGAGTTTTAAATAATCATTTCGGTCATAATGTTTACACTCGTTTATTTAAAAGCTGTAATTATCAAATCGGCACTAATCTATCTATATATATATATAAAACAAAGACGGGTTTGTTACAACACTTATAACTCGAGATCTGCTGAACCAATTTTCATGGTTATTGATTCGTTGGATTTGTCTCCGACCCGAATAGCAGAAAACATCTTAAAAACAATGAAAACTCGATATGTGCAATGAATACTTAATTGACGGGAGCGAAGCCGCGGGGGACAGCTATTACGAAATAAATTAGGAGGCTCAAAATTTTGAAATGGAAAGTGAGTAGGTTATAGTATCGGTTAAACGCGGTAAATAGAAACAAAACTATGATTTGTATTTTCACTTGAATGCCACATAATTGGATTCTAAACAATAATCAATCTTTTAGAACTAATGATGATTTAAAAGTTAGTAGTCTAACACGCTGCAAGCGGAATGTAAATAAAGAAAGAATATAATAATTCCCTGCCGAAGTCTGTGTTTCCAGATAGCTGCAACCTGGGAGTCGTTAAGTCAATAGTGAATAGGTTACTTCTAGGCAAGCGTGCTTCATCTTAGAATTACCATCGGGTGAGATAGTGGTCAAACGCGTGCCTTTCAAAAGTGAAAATCCCCTTCAAAGTTTTGTTTCTATTCACCCCGTGTTACGATACTATGTTGTACTAGAATTTATTTTAAAACTATAGATTGGTCCTTATTTACGAATGTTTAAGTAAGAGCAAATTAGAACATCTAGCAATATTTGAAAAAGGTATGGGTTTTAGTCAGTAAGAATTTGACACTCCCTTCCGCTTACACCCGGAGCGGAAGGAGTCATTTGATGATTTCCCATCCTTAAAATAGAGCGCTGCCACCAAATAGGTATTCCGTGGAAATGGCAAAGATTTTTAGCCTGCCTGGGGTCTTTAAAATCGCTTGAAGTCGACACAGACAAATCCTGTTGAGGAGTATCTACCTTTAGCAGGTTGAACTGCGAGTGATCTCATATAAAAATAACAATTTAAATCTGAGCTATTGTCGTACCAGCGACACGAAAAAGAAGAGTATCAAAATTTAAAAACCAACTGCTACTTCAAAAACCATGTGCCCTCATCTCCTACTAAGTTTTAATATCAAACCATAGAGAATACAGTGGTTAAAGAGTCTTTGCATCAAACCGACCTGTGACACATTTTCTCAACTTTGAAAATTCCATAAATGATTAGGTATTTAGCAAGCGTGACATTTCAAAAGTATGGCCACATACCCGAGTACACAGTGAGTAGACGAGGTTAAATAAAACAATACGTGTCAGACACACTTGAACAAACAGTTTCAGTCTTAAAGTTCTGCTTATTTGTTCGATTTCGAACAATTACACTAAATACGGTACAAAATTATGGGGACACATGTATGTCCACGTCTAATTCCGGGTTTCTGAGGTACTTCGTCGGACGCTGATCTGTCCATTCACCACTAACCAACAATGGCAGTACCTATAGCAGGGTTTATGAAAGAGGACTATTTTCTTCGTTTTCGACATGACGATGTTGTATTTTTAACATGTTATGGTAGACTATTGTTTTTTTTTTTTGGAACATAATATTTTAATTTCGAATTAACATTTAATAATTCTATTGACTAATTTATTTAATGACTATGTACTTTGACATTTTTATGTATAAATGCTTGCTGAATTATAATAATCTATAGTGAATTAATAAGTAGGTACCTACAAAATATCTTAAACGTAATTTTGATGAATACTATCACAGTTTAAGCACCATCTCTTCTTACCAATTTGTTCGCCACGATATGCGGCTGAACATGTTTGAACTTTTTTCTTTACTTCATTGTTATCTTGCATGTGTCATGAACACCATTTTTAAACAAATAAAATTTTACTTACTTGAATGGCATTATGACAAATAGCTTTAACAGACGGATAAACGACCGATTATAACCTCAAAAATCTGGCATTATGACAAAAAGCGTTAACAGACGGATAAACGACCGATTATAACCTCAAAAATCTGGCTTAAGCGCGTATTTTGCGTACGGGTGGGGCTAATTATGTCATTCGATGCACCCCAGCCATTGCCATTGAAGCAAGGACAGCCATGCTCTACTGTAACTCATTATCTCATGAACGGTACCTGTTTTCCCGAAGTACTTTGATCTGTTTGCAGCTTGCAGCGACCATTGGATAGCTTAGTAACAGATATGCTGCTGTTTTGTCCTTTTCCATGCAGGCTATTCAGTGTGGGATGGAGGAATAAAGGACCGGTGGACGCGGCCATTAATCCAGGGAAGTGCTTCCTAAATGAGGATTTTATAATAAAGTTGAGAAGACTATCTATAATGCCAGGTCCAAACGAAACCTATACGACTTTGTCTCTACAAAACAAAAACCATGAATTAAAAAAATATATCACACCGACTTTTTGCCGCTGCATTGCTTTGCTGCACACAATATTTCTAAGAAGTTTATGGAGGTATGTGTCGTATGGACTTAACATAAAACCTTAGAACTCATTTTAATTAGACGTTCAGACCAAGCTTGGAAAGACAGCGGATGTTAGGAATGGAAAATGTATATAGCCTAGCTTAATAGTATTAGTCTATTAAACTTTTACGCACGTGGTTAGATTACCAATCACAAGTTTCACACCATGGGCAGCCTAACGCAGAATATTGCTCAAACGCTGCGCCAAACGCGCATTAAAACCGAATGACCCTAACTTTGGCATCGATGGTACCTACGATCTGACTGCTAACTCTTCAATAAAGTACTATCTGACACCGAATTAATTGTCTTGAATCTACATTAAGTAACAGTATCCAAGCTCAACACTGGACCTACTTGTTGAATAACCGCCTGCTTTCTCTCCTGGATAGAAGGCCTGTGGGCTGTGTCCCAGCAAAAGAAACAAGAACTGCTGATAATGTTCTAAATCCCAAGTTATTAGAAACCGAATACCTACAAAAGCGGCAAAAAGTCGGTGTGATATTTTGTAATTAGCTCCACCCGTACCGTACGCAAAATACGCGCTTAAAAGCCTGGTTTTTGAGGTTATAATCAGTAGTTTATCTGACTGCTATTATATTATCTTATCTTATCTTATCTTATCTTACAGATCTTTCCAAAGCCTCACGACCAGTCTCCAGAGCATAACCTCTGAAGATTGGTCTTAAATTTCAAGATACGTACACTATGTTCGTTCTTTTATCCAAAAACGTCTGGTACTGGTAACAGAACCATTTTAATTACAGAACCATTTTATAATACTGTTTCATTCATTTGAAAATCTTCAAAAACCACGTGTCATGAGCTCCATATACTTAAGAAAAATCGCACAGAAGTCTTGTTCCCCTGACTAATGTCGACATAATATAATACTCGAGTTTAAAATATAAATCAGAAAATCTTACCTCAAGTTCTAGTTTCCATTTTTTTTATTAATTTGGTTTAATTATATTGAAAACAATGAGAGATCCGTTTGAGGAGGTGATCGAGTGAGAACTGAGTGGGATATCGTTTGTGGTTCGACAATGTAGGTCTCGCGAGCTATACCATACAGCCTTCGTTGCACAGGGCCGGATTTAGCTATGTCTGAATTATTTTTTATTTTATTTGTAATGGGTTTGCTCTTGACTGTAGTCTAGGTCAGAGATGACGGTGAAAAAGTCAACGATGAAGCGAGCTTACCCAGAAGTAGCCTGTTCACTCTAACTTAGAAAAGATTAGGGTTGTAAGCGTTCGGAAACACAGACGCAGGCAGAGAGATCCACTCCTATGCTGTGCGCATTACGAAAGACGGAAATAGATTTATATCAACACTTACTAATTGGATAGGTAAGTCTGAAATTAGTTTGAGTCGAATCCAAGGACTGGTAGAAGGAAGGTTGTTCATCTAGTACAGAGTTTTATTTATTATAGCAGTAAAAACAACAAAGTCACAAGTCACAGAAACATTCATGTTTTAACAAGCGAGGTGCTTGCCTTTGCCTTATTACAGTCAGAATCAGAATCACAGGTACATGTCGATAGTCGGGAAGTAACATGAGAAATAATATAAATTCAGCATCTGCTAGTTTTAGAAGCAAACCCGTTGAGTGAATGATAGAAATTCTGGAAGGAACTGCAAAATCTTTACTTACGTAAATGTAAGTATGATCAATATTTAAACTCATTTCAAATCATTTAATATGGGTCGAAGTTAAAACAGTGCTAAAAACAATTTTAGCCTAATGGTGACCATTAAATCACCTTATTATGAAATAATATTTAGTTTCCCGGGAAAGCCAGCGGTTCATTTCCTTGTTATGAATAAAATCTGCATGTTTCTAATTCCAAGAGTCAGAATTCAAAGTTTGTACTTTCCGTACCAGAAGACCAAATTAGGAAGAGCAACGAAACGCATTGAAACAAACTTTTCTACTTTCTCCTTAATAGGTAGGTACCCATTTTAAAAAGTGCCCACTCATAATTGGCTTGATTAAACAATCACACATTATAATTTTAGGTATTTATTTGCTTTTTCTTTGTAACCTGAAAATATTACCAAAAAAAATACAAAGAACTAATATGAGTAAGTTAATATATTTAAATAAATGATAAGTAGTAAGTACCATACCTACAATAGATTAAAACTATTACGTAAAAATACATTAAGTACAGCCCTGTACTCGTGTGGTTTCTTGTGTGTTCAAGTGTCTCCTATATTTGTTCTAATTCCTGCGTAAGAGCAACTCGGACAACGTAACATAATTTCTGTCTTCAACAATTATAATAATACTTTTTTTTTAAGGATGGGAAATCATCAAATGACTCCTCCCGCTCTGGGCGGAGCAGAAGGGAGTGTAAGACTCTTACTGAATAAATCCCATCCGTGTTCCTCATAATGCCCTTTGCGTTCCTGGGCCGCGGTGATCTCTTTCTCTTCTCTTTCTCTTTCTCTTTCTCTTTCAATATTCTAACAAATAAACTTATTCTATTCTATTCTATTCTTCAAATTCCGCAACCCTGGCAGACACTGACCCTGGCGGGCCCGGTCTACTATGCTGACAGCTCTTCAGCTAATCACAGCTGATCAGATGGCGAGCCACCCAATGCTCGCCGTCCGCAGGCCCACTCCTACGGTGGCCGGGAATCGCCCTGCGACTCCCGACGCCCGGGACGTCTTCTTCTGTTGAGGCGGCCGGAGCGCGAGGTTTCCCTCCCTCCCCCTCACGCGTTCGGCCTCCTCCTTCGCTAGCATTACTGCTTCAACAATTGTATATTACTACCTTTGAGATTGCTTAAATTAAAACTTGCTGATCAGTAACAAAAGTAAGACTAAATAGGACCACAATAAGGAAAACAGATACTTACCGAAATAGGGAATAACTTGCTGAAACTCATAACCGAATATGGCTGGAATTAGGCCTTATTCTAATCAGAATCCAGGCAATATATCTATACTTATATTATAAAGCAGAAGAGTTTGTTTGTTTGTTAGTTTGGTTGAACGCGCTAATCTCAGGAACTATCAGCTCGAATTGAAAAATTCTTTTTGCGTTGGGTAGTCCATTTATCCGTATCGAGGAAGGCTATAGGCTATATAACATCACGCTATGACCAATAGGAGTGGAGCAGCAATAAGAAATGTTGCAAGCGGGAAAAAGTTTCCGTTGCGTGCGCTGCGTAAGCGGTTTAAGTTACGCAAAAATCAAGTATTACGAAATTATTCCTCTTTAAAAGTTCTAAAAAAAGTCCTCGACAGCATATGTCTATCCCTTTAGGTTAACTCACTATAACCCTTTTTATGGAAATCTTTGTTCTAAAATAATGCATTGAAGAGTTTGTTTGTTTCAACGCGCTAATCTCAGGAACTACTGGTCCAACTTGAAAAATTCTTTCAGTGTTAGATAGCCTATTTATCAAGGAAGGTTGTAGACTATTATATCATCACGCTAAGACAAATAGGAGCGGAGCCCTAATGGTAAATGTGACGCAGACGAAGTTGCGCGGGTCAGCTAGTTATAGATAAAACTGGCTTGGATAGTTTTTCAAAGGATGAAACCTGTAGAATAAGATGACGAAAACATTGTCAGGGGCCGTTGATAAACATACCTACGTGGCAGTAAAAAGCTTCCACCTTTCTCGAGGATAACAGTTCTATGTGCAAATTGTCAGCTTAGTGGTAATTTTAGCATTGTCATGATCTTACCATAAGGATATTTAGACACTGGCTATAGTTTTCTTTTTCTGAAAATTCCGACACACATTCCCATCCACTGCAAAGCCAAAATCAACAGTGGTGACCACCAGAACAACGCTGAGTTAATGAAGCTCGACGCGACCCGGAGCAACGATTCAACTGTTTTGGATCCCGCAACGAAATTTATCAGAAATGTACAGCGGAGGAGTAGGCAAAATATAATTTCCCGCCTTATCAAGCAGGAGACAGAACAAAGCTAGGCCAATAGGCACCAAGGGACATCTACAACTGGCTTAAACCCAATTGCCAAGCACTATAGCTATAGTTACATACTTCCCACAGGGTGGGCCAATGTTAATTTGCCGGTTGCGACAAGCACAGTACGCGGACACCGGTGGAGTTGTAGAGCCGCTTGCGGGCGGCCTATGTCCAGCAGTGGACATCTTTCGGCTGAAATGATAATGATGATGAAAGTTAAGGCCTGTGGCCTGTTTTAGGCTGCATTCCACCAAAGATGTGCGAGGATTGGTTGCGAGAGATGTGTTTTAAAGAACCTATATAATTGCTGAGCGGAGCTAGGTAAATGAGGCAAATCTATTGGTTCTCTAGTGGAAACGCAGCCTTAGTGCTAAAACTAGCTCTTTCAGAACATCATTAATTTTATATCCCTCATACGTGCATGCTAAACTTTAGGACTTCATTTTTCATTCTTGGTCCGAAGAGAGCACCTGGCAAGAACAATCCCGCCTTAATGTTCCCAACCAAAGCAACTCACGAGAGCGAGAATCAAAACTGGCGACTAGCAGAAAAACGCCGAATCAATGAAGCCCGACGAGTCCAGAAAAAAACGATTCAACTACCTATCTTGTCGATTGATCAGTAGCTAAGAACACGCAGTTACTTATTAATTTTGTGAAATGCAAATAGCACTATAAAGGTACATTTGTACAAATATTTCATTCGTTCGACATGCCCTCTTTCCCCTTCCAAGCCTCGCTTTTGTAATTAATTAATTACAAATATGACTACGGACAATAGTTTGTAATTATTTATTGTTGTGATGTTTACCTATCTCACGTAGGTAGTGTACTTCGGTGCCTACAGCTGTACAGCATATCATACAAAAAGGTACTTTAAGTACCTACCTATTTTAGGGTCATACTTTTAGGGTTCCGTTACCAAAAAGGATGCGAGACCTTATTTTCTTTAATTTGAGTTGGGTTTGCTCTTGACTCTAGTCTAGGTAAGAGATGACAGAAACAAAGTCTACGACGGAGCGAGCTTACCCAGAAGTAGCTTGTTCACTCTAACTTCGAAAAGATTAGGGTTGTAAGCGTTCGGAAACACAGACGCAGACAGAGAGTTCCACTCCTTTGCTGTGCACATTATGAAAGACGCTTGGAAACGCTTAGTGCGAATTGGTGGAATAGCAACAAGGTAAGGATGGTAAGTTGCAGTGCGTCAGGATGTCCGATGGTAGAAGGAGGCTTTTTAGTAAGTTAACATCGTATGTTCATCTGTCATAGGGCTGTATCTTAAGAACTTCATCACCGATATATATACCTGTGAACTGCGCCTGCATCTGTTACACGTTATCTACACACTTTATACTTTGACTAACTTTTGCCCGTGACTTCGTACGCGCATATCCTTTTTTTCCAGTTCCCGTAGGAATTTTGGGAAATCCTCTCTTAGTGCTTCCCCACACTCCCCAAGGAACCTACACACCCAACTTCCTACGATTGGTAGTTTCGGCTACTTATGCGTTGTCTGTCAGCCATTCAGTAACGGAAGAGTTTTATAAATATAGATAAGGACTGATTGATGATGTCGGTGACTATCTTTTAATATATTTATTTAACCTTCATGTACAATAGTGGTATATGGGTGGAATTAATGCAACAAGGCATTCCCTACCAGTCAACCTTTGGGTTAAAATGACTACACTGTGGTAGGGTTCACAAAAAAAAACTGCCCAAGTGCGAGTCGAACTCGCGAGCAAAGATCCGAAATAATTTCTTTTTTTAATCATGTTATTTTAACTCTACAGACTTCTTATAGATTTTTTAATCATGTTATTTTAACTCTACAGACTTCTTATAGATTTTTTAATCATGTTATTTTAACTCGACAGACTTCTTATAGATTTTTTAATCATGTTATTTTAACTCTACAGACTTCTTATAGATTTTTTAATCATGTTATTTTAACTCTACAGACTTCTTATAGATTTTTTAATCATGTTATTTTAACTCTACAGACTTCTTATAGATTTTTTAATCATGTTATTTTAACTCTACAGACTTCTTATAGATTTTTTAATCATGTTATTTTAACTCTACAGACTTCTTATAGATTTTCCTGTAATTTAAGGTTGAGGTATCTATACCTAAACATTTTGAAAAAAATGCAGATAATAGTTGTATAGAATTATTATCTGCATTTTTTTTTTCAAAATTTTACGCTATGCAGTTTCGGAGATCAGAGGGGCGATTGGTCATTTTTATCCAATTTCTTGAATAACTGCAAAACTTATGAAAAACATATCATTAGCAACCCTCACAGTAAGTTCTTTATTTGATATGTGATATTATGTCACACGATAGTTTGAGAACCGAACCCTAAAAATTAAAAAAAAAAAACAAAAAATTGGACAAAGACAAGAACACAAAATAAAAACAATGCATTTGCCTATTTCCTATTCTTTTTTTTACTATTATATGTATCCGATTGACCACTATCTCACCTGATAGTAAGCGATGATGCGGTCTAAGATGGAGCACGCTTGTCTAGAAGTTCACTCTTGACTTAAAGACTCCCAAGGCAGAGGCGGAATAAATGTTGGGAGCACCTTATTGGTGCCCCTGAGGTGGTTACGAGCAGATGCGGATCCAGAATTTCGCTCAAAAAGGGAAGGGATATTTGCCTCTCTCCACAATTTTACGTAAGAAAATTAAACGAGCACATGTATTTTAAGTATCTCGTGAAACCTATACCAGTATGGGTTTCATAATATCAGATGCGAGAGCGAGTGAAGCGAGCTTGAAATTTTACACAACGCCTATAGAAAGGACCGAAAGGTTTAGGTAGTTAAATAAAGGTGTCTCACTCACACAACTCAGTTTAAAAATAATATGCAATTAATTAAAAACCTATGTATATACAACAAGCACACACACCTAGGTACGTAGGTGTGTGGACAGGAACCGCACATTTTCGATTAATCTTTTTTATCAGCGATGGAGTATCTTTTTATCAATGAAAGAATTTTCGATATCAGATAAGTCGTTACTTGTTGAGATAACCTCCCATAAACAAACAAACGATTTTCCTATTATTTTAAGGGGCCGATTTTTAAATCGTCCGATGACTTTTACATGAGAAATAAAAATAGCAGTTTGTCAGCTTTAATTAAGGTATATCTATGGTTCATAGTTTTATAAATGGTAGGTACATCGTTTCTTTTTATTTACAAAATCAGTCGACGTACCTGTTAGTTTTGAAGACGAAGCAAAGATCTTATTAAGAGCTGAGAATCTTTTAAATCAGTAATAGAGTGAGCAGAGAATCCGGGACAGTACCTATGCCAAAATGACTGGATACGGTGCACGACGGAAAATCCCGGGGCATTCCGAGATTTTGGACATCTGGCAAGCCTACATATTGACGCCTGGGTCCTGATACTGGGACCCGTACCAGTTGGTCTCGTGATCAGAAGAGCAACTGCTGCTCGCAGGATTCTGGGTTCGATTTTAAATAAGGAGTTTATTAGTAACAGCCCGAAGAGGAACTTTTATCCGAATGACAAAGTAGGTGGGAAAATTCCATCAAAGGTCGACACCTCCACCAGTTTTTTTTCCATCCGTTCGTGAGCGGCTGGATAGGACATGGCTGGAGGTGGATCACTGTGTTGCCCAATTTCTCACAGATCATGGCAACTTTAAGAGTAAATTATTTTTCTTCAGGCTTCCCATCAAAAACCATCTTAACATACCGAGTTTCCTCCGTGACTCGGAAAGCACGTAAAGCCATTGGTCACGGCTGTCATTTGTAGATCTTTGTCAGTCGTTACGGATTGTCAAAAGCCAGTAAATCTGACTCTAGTCTTACCAAGAAGTACCGAATTACCCAGTTAATAGGTTGTGGAGGTCTGGTAGGCAGCCGCTCCACGTAAAACGCTAGTATTTAGCTGAATCCGGTTTGACTGGAAGCCGACCCCAATGTAGTTGGGAACAGGCTCGGCAGATGGGATCCCAGAGAGCACAAAAACCATCTGACCTGATATCAACCCGGTCGTGTTGGGTTGCCATCTCATCATCATGTTTGCGCACACACTTGCACACTAAATTATCTCCTGCATACCTACTTGGCTAATTTCCGTTGAGAATATCTATAGCCAGCATGTTCGGATTAGTTTTTATAGTGGTACTATTCTAATTTATGTTATCTTGCTATCATTGTTATTGTAATACAACAAACTAGCACAAGACTACTTCTAGCGTTACGTGGTTTCACCGAGCAACCGCAGATAGATATGGATACTTGGCAGCTATACGTACGTACCAACATGATAAGTAGTTATTTGAATATTATTCCACTCTTGAAACAACGGCAACGGTTGGTTCATAAAATTGCCTTTTTTTACTAATGATGTTAAGCGATGATGCGGTCTAAAGTGGAGCACGCTTGCCTAGAAGTAACCAGTCTTTCATCATTCACTCTAGACTTAAAGACTCCCAGGTTGTAGCTATCAGGAAACGCAGACTCAGGCAGGGAATTCCACTCCTTAGCTGTACGCACAATGAATGTATTCCCAAAACGTTTTGTGCGTATAGGTGGGATTTCCACCATGTACCGGTGGCACATCGCCGTACGTCTTGTGGTCCGATGGTGGAACGGGCTTGGCGGAATTAAATTATGCAATTCCGTCGCACACTCCCCAAACTGCAACCGATAGAAAACCGACAGGCCAGCAACTCGGCGTCGGTGCTCAAGACTTTGGAGCGTTGATTCGACGAGCTTATCATTGCCGATCATCTTATTGGCTCGTTTTTAAATTGACTCGAGGGCATCAAGCTGGTATCTGGCAGATTCGTCCCAAAGATGAGAGCAGAACACTATCGAACTTGCGCTTGATACAGTTTAAGAAGGTGTTCCGGCGTGAAGTACCGTCTCACCTTTGCCAGGATCCCCAACTTCACGAAGGTCCTATAGCCCTAAGGTCGGAGGAAGGTCCTATAGTACCTATAGCAAAGGCACAAGCACTTTTTACCGTGCATATTTAGGCGGGTAGACTAATTCCAGTTTTTTGTACTGTCAACTTCATGAAGTAAGTACCAGGGACCCAAGATACTTATGTAATCTTTTGCATGGTAAATCATAATTCCATAAACCACGCATGATTCAAGAGTTATCTGAGACTGCCTAGTTAATCTAATTTTGGGAGGGAGTTACACTCCCGGCAAAGTGGCATTGGCAATTTTTATGTGTGGATTTTCTTTTGTACCTGGTTGATGCCAAAAGGCTTGACGTCTACAGTAGCGGACTCCCCTTATCCCCTGGCACCAAGACATTCTGTCGAAGAAGGTCGGTTCAAGTAGTTTCTCATTATAAGAAATCGTCATACTGGTCGACCATAACAATGGGGGTCGGTGCGCCTTTTGCCTTCTAGTAGGCTCAGAGCTGGGGCCCGAGTCTGCTATTACAATAGTGTCAGAATGGTCGATCACTGATTTCAAAATGGTTGATTTTGACAAGTTTGGTAATCTACTAACATAATGGCATCATAATGGCGTCATTATGACATTCCGATGATCAACCACTGACATGCCATTGAAAGAAAGCCATATGAATGGTAATCTCGTATCATAATGACAGATTTAGTATTTACGAACTTCTCACTACTTCAAATTGCTTATAACACTAATAAATAATATGTAAAGCTAAATATAAATAAAATCTGGCATGAATAAATGCTCAAATTTAGCTCGGTTTTATAATAATGGCAATACGGCATTCCTACCGCAATTCTATTACGAGACCATTGACGTTCCAGTGACCGGCCACTGACGTGCCAGTGACCGTGCGATTATGAATTTAGCAGATTACGAACTTTTAGCAAAATGACAATGGCATGACAATGGGATTGTGTCGGAATGACAAATTTATAAAAATAGCAGACTCGGGCCCCTGTCCTCGCGACGTGCTGATTTGTCCTTCTCATGATGTCCATATCTCAATCTACATTCTCTTAATTTTTTCCAGTATATTTGTAGCGGATTGAAGTCCAATCTCGTGTCTTCCCCAGTCCACCTCAATATTTTTGCTTATTACAAAAATATACTGGCCAAGTGCGAGGCGGACTCGCGTGCAAAGGGTTCCGAACCAATTTCATTTTTAAACATGCTATTTTAACACTACAGACTTCTTATATGTTTTACTGTAAAGAATTAGTTATAGAACTATTTTAGTCTGAACAGTTTCGGAGATAAGGGGGGAAATGGTAATTTTTGGTCTTATTTCTTGAATAACTTCTAAACTATTTATTTTAAATCTCTGAAAAAACTGCAATTAATACCCTTAAAGTAAGTCTTTTCATTTGATATGTCACACGATACAGTTTGAAAAACGTTTGTTTAACAAAATTTACCCATTACTCAAAATTTATTTATTCACGTAACGCGTCCGTGCTTGGGTCACAGAAGTCCATATTAACACCGAATTTCAACAGAATCGGTCCAGGAGATCTGGGGATACTGAATGTGACAGGCGGACAGACAGATAGACAGACAGACATTCGAGTGATCCTATAAGGGTTCCGTTTTACACTAATGTTCGGGACACTAAAACAAAATATTCTATTTTACCTTGCCCGAGGTTTCACTTGCGTTAAAGTAGGCCAGGCCGTCTCCAGGGTCCCATCTCTGTACCAAACATTGACATAATCGGTTCACAACACCTTTCACCCCGGCTGGTGCTGGCCACACTGCAGGCCACCTTAGGTCAGGCGAGGGGAGTGAGGTGTTTATCTCCCCCCGTGACGTCAAAGAGGGGCAGACAGGGAACACCACGCGCCCCCACCTCGTGGGAGAAGGAAAACTCGTGGGAGTCAGACAGACCCCATCGGACATCCATAAAGATACAGGTAGACCATACCTACCATCAAAGGTAGATTGGAAAATTCTGGGTGATAGGTACTGACAGATGTCTTTGTTTGTTATACGATGTTATGACACGCATAAGTACTATTATTTAACTCAAGTAGTTAGGTACCTCTAAGATTATAGATAAGGATTTCAGTTCGTGTTGCACACAAAGTTGGAAATATAGTTACTATTTTTTGTAAGCATGTCGTTTTCAAATGTTATTGGCTACTTAGTTAGTTTTTTTAAATATTCATAGGCACGCGTTTGACCACCATATCACCTGATGGTAAGCGATGATGTGGTCGAAATTTGAGCAAGATTGCCTACAAGTAACCTATTTACTCATGAAAAAATAAACTCCCAGCAATCAGGAACAAAGACTCTGGCAGGGAATTCCACTCCTTAGCTGTACGCATAATGAAAGTGTTCTCAAAACGTTTTGTGAGTGAGGTGTCTTGAGAGTTACCGTAGCCCTAGAACACATAAGAGCATTAGGAGGAAAACGGGTGGGTTTTTAACTGACTTCCAAAAAAGGAGGAGGTTTCTTAATTCGGAGGGTATTTTTTTATTTATGTACACCGATTACTCCGAGGTTTAGTTCTGTAGTTTTTGTTCTATGAGCATTCTTGCTTATTTCAATGTCTGCGTAGATGTTTCACCCCTTCAAATTAAAAGTGAAAAATAAAAATAACGTTTTTGGTTTGTTTCCTTTGCTTCTTTTACACCGATTTCCGAAATTAAAGATTTTTTATACTTTGTAGTGTTTTGTTTGGAAGTCGGTTATATTTTTTTGTAATTTTATTTTTAGTCAGTAAGATTCTAACACTCCCTGCCCTCCCAAGGAGTGATTTGAAGGGGATATCTTCAAATCACCATTTATAAAAAACACTACAAAGTAAAGAATAACTTTAATTTCGGAAGTCGGTGTTTTTGTTACTTTCTTCGTATTTTGACACCGACTTCCGAAATTAAAGTTATTTTTTACTTTGTAGTGTTTTTTTATGGAAGTCGGTTGTACTTTTTTGTAAAAAGTTTTTTATTTTTCACTTTTTAGTGGTGCCCCACACCTAACAACACCACTGCAAAATCGCAGAAAAGCAAAATACGCAATTTCGATTATCAAAGAATCATCTAAATAGTGAAATTCCAGATATTTCGATTTAAAATCCAAAGTTCGTAACCGATTTTGATATGATCTAAATGAGAACAATCTGCAAGTATATCCTTTCAGATAAAACAAGAATTTTTCAAATCGGTTCATAATTGTCGGAGTTATGAGGTAACAAACATAAAAAAAAAAAACATGCAACCGAATTGATAACCTCCTCCTTTTTGGGAAGTCGGTTAATAAAAAATGTGGGCACAAGTGTTAATTAGCATTTTCAATGTTCCCACTGCTGGGACATAGGCATGACATAGGCCTCCTCTCTGAAAGAAAGAGTGGGCCATAATCGTCCACGCGGACCTAATGCGGCTGGGAGGATGTCTCAGGTCTTCTAAATTTGTAAAGAAACTAAACATTCTAGTATAACACAAGTTGTAACTTTTATTTTCTTTTAATAAATTTATTCTTATTCTTAAAGAGGCTGCACTAATTGCGTGTGACGTCACTCACAAGTCACGCCTTAGTAGATTTGTCAAATTCCATAGTAAACGTCGTATTCATTTATTATTATTTCGTTAGTATCATCCACGTATCATCTTGCTAAGAAGAATATTCATTCATGTGATGTTTTTAGTCATCAAATGACCTTTAAAAATTTGGATGGAACTTAAACTCTCGCCATTTTAAACAGTTCAAAAATAATTAGGCAGAATTATTTTCATTATAACTAACTATCAATACTAATTGATTAGTAATTGCTCAACTACTTTTGATTATTATTATTAATTAGTTAATTGTCACTTTTGCAAATGTCTGATATTAGCAGCAACATGTCTTCCTTGTACTCTATATAAAACCTTAACGTGAAAACGTCCGCTGTGTCAAACGATAAATTATTTTTGCCTTGCTCAGTATTATTACGCAATAAATCAGTATTATACATATAGTAATTTTATAAAATTTGTGAGAATTATAATACTTAAGTTGTTAAAATAGATAATTAGGAGCCATGAGGTAAGTTTTCAAATTACAATTTTTTACAGTGTAAGTACCTAAGTACAATTTTTTCGACTTTCCTTCAATGTTTTTTTTCTGCTCTGTTGTCAAACCTAATTTGGTTATCACCATCTCATACACAAGGTTATTTGTAAAACACCGTCAAGCTCTCAGGACTATTTTACCATCATAATCAACAACTTCAGTTCTATGACTCTTAAAAATTCATCATAGATATTTAGTTCATCAGGTTTTCATACAAAAATAATAATATTTAAATTGAACGCTCTTTATGTTACGAAGTTTATGCGAAGCAAAAAAAAAGTAAAAGAAAGAGCTTTCTTTTGAGGATTTCCCAAAAAACGGGGAATAACGGGATATGCGCGTACCTACGAAGTCGCGGGCGAAAGCTAGTCGATATAAAAACATTTCAATGAGCACTTCAGAACTTTAGCTACCTACTCTATGACACTCATTTTTTTGAGATAATAAGTAAGGTCTGGCAACTTGATCATCTGATTTCATTTTTTTTTTTTAATTTTTTTGCTCTTGACTCTAGTCTTGGTCAGAGATGACAGAGACAAAGTCTACGATGGAGCGAGTTTACCCAGAAGGAGCCTGTTTACTATAACTTTGAAGTTTGGAATTACATACGCAGGCAGAGAGACGCAGGATTAATTTAAGCCGATGCAAAATTTCAGCGCCGCTGGGGGTACTAGGATCATATAGTGGATTAGGCACTTACCTACATTGCTGCACCCTTTGGGGAAACACAATGTGTTAAATGTGGCCGAACCAAAGAGAATTGCCAAAACAATAAAAACAAAGGAGTTTAAACACAGCATTAGATTATATTATCTTAATCACACAGTTATCTGACTGAATAACATTTCGAGAGACCACGTCAATCACTGCAATTCAAACCTTATGCCAATGACATAAATGTCATTCGTATGACGCACACTTATAATTATTTACCAATAGTTAAACAAGCAGCACCCTAATTAGAAACAAGCAGTCGTTATTTCATTAAAGATAATAGATAGTTGTTGTCAATGATTGTTTTATGATAATTAATTATGACTAGGTTTTAGGTCAACGGAATACATTCATAAACTGGTTACCTATGTCATTTTACAGATATCTGTATCTATTTTTAACTGCAATATTTGTGGTATCACGGGTAACTGCTTGGCAAGAAAAAGCGGAAATGAGAAAATTACCGAAAGGACTGAAACTTGGGGCAGCAACCGCAGCGTACCAGATCGAAGGCGGCTGGAATGCAGCAGGTAGGGAGCTAAGTACTGCCAGGTTTGCAGATTTTTCACTGCAGCCCTGGAACGCAAAGAGCATTACTTAGGGGGAACACGAATGGGTTTTAGTCAGTAAGAGTCTGAAACTCCCTTCCGCTCCGCCGAGAGCGGATGGAGTCATTTGATAAATTCACAAAATTAAAAAAAAAGTTAGTTCAATAAACACATACTTTACGACTGTTAAAATACCCAGAAGTGGTAATCTGACAGTTTTCTTCCAGACAAATCACCAAGCATTTGGGACACATTCTGCGAAATACCAGGAAATATACAAGACGGTACAGATGGACGCCACACTTGCAAATCCTACGAGTATTACCAACGAGACATAGAGATGCTCAAGTTCCTAGGGGTTGATTTCTATAGATTCTCCATTTCATGGCCAAGAGTTCTGCCAAGTGGATTCTCAAATAAAATCAGCACAGATGGTATTGGGTACTACAGTAGACTGGTTGATGAATTGTTGGCCAATGGGATCGAGCCAGTTGTGACTATTTACCATTGGGATTTGCCGCAAAGTTTGCAGGATTTGGGAGGCTGGACCAATCCACTAGTAGCTGATTGGTTTGAAGACTTCGCTCGGGTGTTATTTGACGAGTTAGGTGACAGAGTTAAGCTTTGGATAACAATAAATGAGCCGAAACAGTTCGCAATTTATGGTTATGGAATGGCAATGTGTGCTCCTTATGAATATTCACCTGGGATCGCTGACTACATGGCCGTGAAGAACTTATTGTTGGCACATGCAAGGGTTTGGCATCTGTACGATAGAGAATACAGACCGAAGCAGAATGGCAAGTATTTTTTGTACCTATCGCTTTTTTATGTTTTTGTCACTCTTTTTTTTTATTTGTTTTATTTTTGCTGTAGTGTTGTGTCTGTGTCGAATAAATGTTTTATATTCTATTCTTCTATTCAATCAGGGGGCCAATAGTTAGTAGAATCATAATACTTATTAATCACACAACAATCTGACACATTTTATTTTTATCTTTATCGCTAACGCACTGAGAAAATTTGACACTGACGGGTAGCGTGATTTCCTTTCTGATTCTGCTAAAGTGGCCTTTTCAGACCCGCTGGACACCAAGAAGGTACCAACTACTTCGTGTCTAGATCCTTTGATGCCCGTAGAGTCATAGGTAATTGGTTTTTACTGTTTTTCAGGCACCATTGGTATAACAATAGCCACAGATTTCCGTGAAGGCGCCTCGGATTCCCCCGAGGACATAGAAGCAGGCAAGGTCGCGTTGGACTTCGAAGTCAGCCTCTATAGTCACCCGATCTTTTCGTCCACCGGAGGATTCCCTGAGAGGGTTATCAACCGAGTCGCTGAAAGGAGCGCTGCACAAGGTTTCCCCAGAAGTAGACTGCCAGTATTGACGCAGGAGGAAAAAGAGTTCATAAAAGGTAGGTACCCATTTGTTTTTACCTTCATCTTGTTAGTAGAATAGAATAGAATAATTTTATTTCAGACCGGAGTCCATAGGGTTAGTTAAAATTTTTACTTAATACTTATGTGAACTATAAGCTAACTGCGAAATAGCAGAATTTGACCACCTACATATAATTAAGCTATTATAATGTGTTGATATAATGATGCAAAGTACCAATGCGAAATGCGTTCAGCTGTTTTGCGGCTGTTAGAAATTTAGACACAGATTTGGCAGCTAAATTCAATGTAGATATTTATTTAGAAAAGCGCTATCTTTTTTCAGGCACGAGTGATTTCTTCGGCTTCAACCACTATTCCACCAAGTTCTATACAGCAGCGCCGTACAAGTCAGGCATGTACGCTGTACCCTCTTATGAAGACGACATCGGTGCAGTCAGTGACTACGGGGAGTATAGCCTGGCGCCCACTCCTCATTCAACTGTAAGTGCAGCCTACATATTGCTAGCCAGGGTTGAGTAGGTAAAGATTTACGGCGGCCCAAGGACGCAAAGGGCATTTGAGCAACACGTTACAGTCTGACACTCCCTTCCGCTCTGCCCAGAGCGCAGTATTTTGTTTTTACTTTTGATAGGCACGCATTTGACCACTATCTCACCTGATGGTAAGCGATGATGCGGTCTAAGTTGCAGCACGCTTGCCTAAAAGTAACCTATTCACTCTTGACTTAAAGACTCCCAGGTGTAGCTCAGACTCCGGCAGGCAATTCTAAGCACAATGAATGTGTTCCCAAAACGTTTTGTGCGTGTGGGTGGGATGTCCACTGTGTACCGGTGGTGCATCGCCGTTCGTCTTGTGGTCCGATGATGGAATGGGCTTGGCGGATTTAAATACCTATGCAATTCAGTCGCCAAATGCAACCGGTCGAAAACCGACAGGCTAGCAACTCGGCGTCGATACTCAAGACTTTGGAGCTTCGACTCGACGAGCCTATCATTGCCGATGATCCTCTTTTATCTTTTTTTTATGAATTTCAATCCAAAAAAAGGTCTAGTTACAAACCGAGCAATTGTATTTGTAGGCTGCAGTGCGATTCTGTAAACATATCGAAGTGAACACTCAGGCGAAGTGAACGACAAGTGGGCTGTCAAACCATACACCCAAGGTGGCATGACAGGTCACTTATTGTCGTTCACTCCACTTAAGTGATCACAGTAAGATGTCAACTGAATCGATCAGCTGTATTACCTATACTTACTTATACTATCTGTTGCCCACGAATTATTAACCTTATCTAATCCTGTTGCTAAAATAAAAGTAGCCAAGTTACTTACTCCTTATAACATTAGCTATGCCAGTAAAAGTCCTGTTCAAAGCATCGAATAAAGACGGACAGTTTATTCTTTTGTACCTACCTACTTACACAGTATATTTGTCATCAACTGCCGCATTCAAACAGCTATTCTGCAAAAATCTCACTACGAAAACTCAGCTAATTGAGAGAGATTTAATCATTACTAAAGTCCTCCCTTTCAGAAAATCCCCGACGGCATCAGAACAGCTCTAAACTGGGTGAAAGACAACTACAACAATCCAGAGGTCATGATATTCGAGAATGGATATGGTACAATAGTTGGTGACCTCAACGACCCGGACAGAATGGATTACTACAAAGAGTATTTGAACGCCATCTTGGATGCCATAGAAGTGGACGGCTGTTACATCTCGAAGTACACTGCCTGGAGCCTTATGGATAACTTTGAGTGGAATTCTGGATTGAGGTAATTGTCTTTACAAATACGAACAAATTTCGGTCCCAGCTGGACGTATGCATCTATTTTAATACCATTTATAACCCGCGACATTGGACGCGCTTATCCCATTCCCGTAGATAATCATTTCGGGCACTCTACAGTGCACTCTACAGGGAAATTAATTCAGCTTTCAACGACCAGTTATCTGTCAATAACTTAGTCACTCAGTTACGGAAAAATTAGGATATTAGGATGCCAATACCCACTCTCCTGTGCCCCCGTCATCCAAGTACCCGCGATAGCATCGATGACGTCGTCTCGCTGCCGAACAACCAGCAGTTCCTCACCCATCCTTGAATGCTTCTCAGTCACTGCCACACTCCAGCTGTCATCATCACACACCATGTTCTTCATGAATCATCATGAAAAATGTTTGAAAATGGAAAATGAAAAATAAATATTTTTCAAACATTTTTACATAGAAAATTGCAGTCAGTGAATTTTGGACTAAAGCTTTCTAAGTCCCAAGGTAGATATTCGAAGTGGCAATATGTTTGTCATAAGAGTGGCAACAAGGGTTGGTTAACAGTGGTGAACAGGTAGTGCTATTTTGGGTCAATGAACCTGACCCGGGATTCCCGGGAATACTTTTCTGAATGTCGAGGTTTTAATGAAATTCAATTGTTTAAGATATGATGAGTACGCACAATGACATAATATATCAACTCATTTCCGGTATAAGCTGATCCCGCCAGTACAGTTTGCACTATTACTTAATGGTCACAGGATTCAGAAGGCATGTCCATTCTAAGATAACGGCCACTATATCACAGGAATAGAGTGCTATTCCCGGGATTTCGTAACGTTATAACCATCAGCATCGGTCACTCACTAACTCACCACACGTATAGGTTCTCATCTCATTTTGAAATAATGATTTCAGTGTCAAGTTTGGCCTTTTCGAAGTCGACTACGAAGATGACAAGCGGACTCGCAAACCAAGACTGTCGGCTCTATGGTACCGGGATCTCATAGCTAATAGGACCCTAGACCATACCCACGAACCACATCTTGAACATATCGAGTTTTAGTGTACATGAGAAATAAAAGGACTTTGAACTATGAAAAATAGGTTTTATTAAATAAAGAAAATATTTATTCATCATGTTAACGGTTGATTGAAATGATACATTGAAGATTGTATCGCTGCTTGAGTATTTTAATCATCATGTGCTTAGCCTTTTCCCACTATATTGGGGACGGATATCAGTCAAACAGGATACAACTGAATACCAGTATTTTTACGTGGAACGGCCGCCTACCAGACCTCCTCAGCCCATTAACTGGGTAACACGGTACACCAAGGACTTGTCATAAGTATTGGAAAACTATTGCTATAACAATTTGTTTTAGCATATTTAAAAAATCTCTAATTGATGTGGTCATGAAAAAATCAAAATGATACATGTACACCAAACGATTTATTTCAGTCATTTTCATTCGATTTTTTAACAATTCTTAAAACTATACAATTATCTATAAATATAAAAAAATATAATAATCATAATAAATTATATTGTAAGTAAGGTACCTACTTATGATTTATTATGCTCAATTGTTTATTTTAAATGTCATATTCTAGGCCATATGCCACATCATTAAAAAGAAACTTATAAAAATTTGTGCCCAAAACTTTGTCGCCGTATGGCTGCCAAAATTAAGATAAATTACAACAGATCAGTACTAATACTACAAATGCATCAAACCTGTCTAGGCTTTAATTAAATCTTACAGAAACTATCAAAGAAAGAAAAACATATAAGTTTTTATGCGACAAGCATGACGCATACCTTAGAAACAGAATAAAAATAACCTATTCAAGTTAGGAAAATATGCGCCAATTTTGCGCAATCTTATTCTATTATTATTTGAATAACCGACAAGATTTTTCAATATTTACTAGCAGACATTACATAGGATTTCTGCACTATATAATTTGATTCTGCAGTGGTTAAGATTCAAAAAACAGGTCTTATAAAATGCTGACACAACAAAAAAAGAGCAAAATAAAAGGGTATTTTTTATATTACGTGATAAGCGCGAAACTGACTCAAATAAAAATCACTCTGTAGAAGACAGCTGACAGTTGTCAAAAGACACTGTTATAGTTGCATGACTACTACAGATAAATCTAACAGTAGTCAAATGGCGATTTTATAGTTGCATAACTGCAGGTAAATCTGACAGCCGTCAAAAGGCACTTTTATAATTTCATAACTACAGGTAAATCTGACAGCAGTCAAAAGGCACTTTTATAGTTGCATAACTGCAAGTAAATCTGACAGCAGTGAAAAGGCACTTTTACAGTTGCTTATCTACAGTTAAATCTGACAGCTGTCAAAAGGCAATTTTACAGTTGCATAACTACAGGTAAATCTGACAGCTGTCAAAAGGCACTTTTACAGTTGCATAACTACAGGTAAATCTGACAGCTGTCAAAAGGCACTTTTATAAGGCCACGCCACACCTGCAAGCCACTAGCATGCAAGTTCAATTACATTGCACGGCACGATCGAGGGATTGTAACACAACTATAATTATACATACTTAGGTATCCTGCAATGTAATGCAACTAGCATGAAAGCTTGTTGAAGGTAGACACGAGACCTAATAACTTTATGTAATAGGTACTCAACGGGTCCGATTCTCATTCTGTCAAGTATAGTTAATGGCAGGTACATCCATGTCATTGAGCTGCTTGTACACGTCCAACATAGAAGGTCGGTGGTGTCTCATGAACTTGGTACAGTGCAGGCCTATAGCGATGAAGGCCCGACACATCGTAGGGTTCGAGTGGGGTGTGTTGCGCAGTACCGGGTCTTCAAGTGTTGCTATAACAAAAAAAAAATAGGTTTAAAAATGAAAACGATATCTTTAATCTGTTCCTTGTCAAGCAAAGAAAGCGTGGCATACAAATATGAACCTTATCTGTGGAAGTTTAATGTTCATACTCGTATGGCACACATTGTCATATTTGCATTCGACAACTTCGTTGAAGGTAGCAGCGCGGTAGCCACCTCTAGCATGACCACGCCGTAGCTGAACACGTCCACTTAGTAGACTCGTACATGTAACTCACCCATATCAATACCCTGGTTGAACAGCTGATGTATGTACATGCTGAGCAGTTGCTCCTGCCGACACTTGTCGCTCGGTGGCAGCGCGGAGGCCACCTCTAGCATGACCACGCCGTAGCTGAACACGTCCACTTAGTAGACTCGTACATGTAACTCACCCATATCAATACCCTGGTTGAACAGCTGATGTATGTACATGCTGAGCAGTTGCTCCTGCCGACACTTGTCGCTCGGTGGCAGCGCGGAGGCCACCTCTAGCATGACCACGCCGTAGCTGAACACGTCCACTTAGTAGACTCGTACATGTAACTCACCCATATCAATACCCTGGTTGAACAGCTGATGTATGTACATGCTGAGCAGTTGCTCCTGCCGACACTTGTCGCTCGGTGGCAGCGCGGAGGCCACCTCTAGCATGACCACGCCGTAGCTGAACACGTCCACTTAGTAGACTCGTACATGTAACTCACCCATATCAATACCCTGGTTGAACAGCTGATGTATGTACATGCTGAGCAGTTGCTCCTGCCGACACTTGTCGCTCGGTGGCAGCGCGGAGGCCACCTCTAGCATGACCACGCCGTAGCTGAACACGTCCACTTAGTAGACTCGTACATGTAACTCACCCATATCAATACCCTGGTTGAACAGCTGATGTATGTACATGCTGAGCAGTTGCTCCTGCCGACACTTGTCGCTCGGTGGCAGCGCGGAGGCCACCTCTAGCATGACCACGCCGTAGCTGAACACGTCCACTTAGTAGACTCGTACATGTAACTCACCCATATCAATACCCTGGTTGAACAGCTGATGTATGTACATGCTGAGCAGTTGCTCCTGCCGACACTTGTCGCTCGGTGGCAGCGCGGAGGCCACCTCTAGCATGACCACGCCGTAGCTGAACACGTCCACTTAGTAGACTCGTACATGTAACTCACCCATATCAATACCCTGGTTGAACAGCTGATGTATGTACATGCTGAGCAGTTGCTCCTGCCGACACTTGTCGCTCGGTGGCAGCGCGGAGGCCACCTCTAGCATGACCACGCCGTAGCTGAACACGTCCACTTAGTAGACTCGTACATGTAACTCACCCATATCAATACCCTGGTTGAACAGCTGATGTATGTACATGCTGAGCAGTTGCTCCTGCCGACACTTGTCGCTCGGTGGCAGCGCGGAGGCCACCTCTAGCATGACCACGCCGTAGCTGAACACGTCCACTTAGTAGACTCGTACATGTAACTCACCCATATCAATACCCTGGTTGAACAGCTGATGTATGTACATGCTGAGCAGTTGCTCCTGCCGACACTTGTCGCTCGGTGGCAGCGCGGAGGCCACCTCTAGCATGACCACGCCGTAGCTGAACACGTCCACTTAGTAGACTCGTACATGTAACTCACCCATATCAATACCCTGGTTGAACAGCTGATGTATGTACATGCTGAGCAGTTGCTCCTGCCGACACTTGTCGCTCGGTGGCAGCGCGGAGGCCACCTCTAGCATGACCACGCCGTAGCTGAACACGTCCACTTAGTAGACTCGTACATGTAACTCACCCATATCAATACCCTGGTTGAACAGCTGATGTATGTACATGCTGAGCAGTTGCTCCTGCCGACACTTGTCGCTCGGTGGCAGCGCGGAGGCCACCTCTAGCATGACCACGCCGTAGCTGAACACGTCCACTTAGTAGACTCGTACATGTAACTCACCCATATCAATACCCTGGTTGAACAGCTGATGTATGTACATGCTGAGCAGTTGCTCCTGCCGACACTTGTCGCTCGGTGGCAGCGCGGAGGCCACCTCTAGCATGACCACGCCGTAGCTGAACACGTCCACTTAGTAGACTCGTACATGTAACTCACCCATATCAATACCCTGGTTGAACAGCTGATGTATGTACATGCTGAGCAGTTGCTCCTGCCGACACTTGTCGCTCGGTGGCAGCGCGGAGGCCACCTCTAGCATGACCACGCCGTAGCTGAACACGTCCACTTAGTAGACTCGTACATGTAACTCACCCATATCAATACCCTGGTTGAACAGCTGATGTATGTACATGCTGAGCAGTTGCTCCTGCCGACACTTGTCGCTCGGTGGCAGCGCGGAGGCCACCTCTAGCATGACCACGCCGTAGCTGAACACGTCCACTTAGTAGACTCGTACATGTAACTCACCCATATCAATACCCTGGTTGAACAGCTGATGTATGTACATGCTGAGCAGTTGCTCCTGCCGACACTTGTCGCTCGGTGGCAGCGCGGAGGCCACCTCTAGCATGACCACGCCGTAGCTGAACACGTCCACTTAGTAGACTCGTACATGTAACTCACCCATATCAATACCCTGGTTGAACAGCTGATGTATGTACATGCTGAGCAGTTGCTCCTGCCGACACTTGTCGCTCGGTGGCAGCGCGGAGGCCACCTCTAGCATGACCACGCCGTAGCTGAACACGTCCACTTAGTAGACTCGTACATGTAACTCACCCATATCAATACCCTGGTTGAACAGCTGATGTATGTACATGCTGAGCAGTTGCTCCTGCCGACACTTGTCGCTCGGTGGCAGCGCGGAGGCCACCTCTAGCATGACCACGCCGTAGCTGAACACGTCCACTTAGTAGACTCGTACATGTAACTCACCCATATCAATACCCTGGTTGAACAGCTGATGTATGTACATGCTGAGCAGTTGCTCCTGCCGACACTTGTCGCTCGGTGGCAGCGCGGAGGCCACCTCTAGCATGACCACGCCGTAGCTGAACACGTCCACTTAGTAGACTCGTACATGTAACTCACCCATATCAATACCCTGGTTGAACAGCTGATGTATGTACATGCTGAGCAGTTGCTCCTGCCGACACTTGTCGCTCGGTGGCAGCGCGGAGGCCACCTCTAGCATGACCACGCCGTAGCTGAACACGTCCACTTAGTAGACTCGTACATGTAACTCACCCATATCAATACCCTGGTTGAACAGCTGATGTATGTACATGCTGAGCAGTTGCTCCTGCCGACACTTGTCGCTCGGTGGCAGCGCGGAGGCCACCTCTAGCATGACCACGCCGTAGCTGAACACATCGACCGCGGGAGACAACGACCGCGCGCGCAGGTACTCGTCGGGTAAGTACGGCTTGGTGCCGAACACCCTGAAAAATAGGAACACACACAGTTTTAAAATAGATGCAATGCAGCTTCTCGTTATATACGGTGCCATTTTAGTCGTATTACAACGGCAGTCCACTTTCACATAACTTTCCAATGACTACTAAAAATTCATTTAACAAATAGAAATAATATGAAAAGAAGAACGGTCACGTTCGATATAAAAAAAACCCAGACCCGACAGAAAAGTGACATATCTCAGTTTTTTTGTTATTATTTATATAATCATATTATATAGTTTTTATATTCGAAATCAATGGCTAACACCAAAATATTGCCTTATGTTTTTGTTCAGGGTTTACACTAAAAAAATACAAAATGCCTACTTATCTACACAATTCGTACTAAATGACGATAAATAGTTATGGGATGTATCCAGGAGACCTGGAGATACAGCTGTATTATATAATTTTTGAACTCCTAGTACAACATTCAACTTGGATTTTTTTTAAGGTGGTTTAAAATCATCTAATGACATCTCTCGCCCTTGGGTGGAGCGAGAGGGCGTGTCAGACTCTTACTGACTAAAAAATTCCACCCCGTTCCTTTTTGCCTCTAGTACTGGGGTCAGAGCATGCCCTTCTGGATTCGCCCTCAACTTAGGATTAATTAAAATCGTCATATTCGATGATTCAGATCGAATTATTCCACTAATTCGTTGACGCCAGTTCGAGCTTATATCGGTGATTAGAGAACTAAAAAGTTCATTAATCACCGTTACGATAACAGGTATTCGTATTTTTATTTTTAACGCAGCCGGTATTAGTGGAATAAACGAAAAGAATGATCTGATCGTAGATCAGTGATTTAGGTAGCTATAAACGGGGTTCTTCCAAAAATAAAACCAATATGTCGAAATAAAGTTTTATTGTATTTCTATGTCCCTTAAAACATAATCCATACCCAGTGCGGGGTGGTCAAAGTGATCTCGATGTCTAGCCCACCCTAGGTAATATACAACACTGATGATGTGTGCGCAACTTCCCAATGTCCTTTTGCCATGGTAGCATGAGCAGTAATATTCTGTAATTGCGTTTATTCCATTTACATTTTCATCAAACATAATATAAGTCTAATATATTTTTGTTGTAACATGTCGTGAATGAATTCTGCACCTGATTAAAATGTTATTATTTCTGCCTTCTATTGCCGCCGGATGTCTATATATTTCCATATTATATACTCCCGTTCTTCAAAAACCACCTGAGCCGTAGTAGGTATGCACACAGTACGTGACCGTTCTTTTACATACACACAAATAACTTCCTATACGAACATTACTATTTTTTTTTTAATACATCCCATAACTACTTACTTTTCTACGTCATTTAGTTACATATATTTACGAATTGTGTAGATACGTACGCATTTTGTACTTTTTTAGTGTAAAGCCTGAACAAAAACATAAGGCAATATTTTGGTGTTAGCCATTGATTTCGAATTTAAAAACTATATATTATGATTATATAAATAATAAAAAAAAAACTGAGGTATGTTACTTTTCTGTCGGGTCTGGGTTTTTTTTGCCTGTTCTTCTTTGAATTATTAAAAAAATATGTTATTCACTATCATCGTGACGAAGCAGTGGTAGCGCCTAGAGGTAGTTTATTTCGGGTACATTGTGTGGGCCGCCTTTGTAAGACGACTAAATGGCTAGCCATCGATTGCAATAGATTGCTTGAAATGTGACTTGTTAGGACCTTTTAATTGTTTTTTTGCAGTCGATTATTTGTTTAATTGCAAAATAATAATTCTCATGAACAAGAATTGCCAGTACAATAATTGTAGAATAGCGACAGCATCTTACAAAATGGAAATAAGGATTGTTACATACTTGGAAACCTTGACATGCGTCCTGTCGTCACCGTAGGGTCCCTTGCGCGCCAGCCCAAAGTCCCCGATCTTCGGCATGAGGCACGTGTCCAGCAGAATGTTGGCTGGCTTTATATCGCCGTGGATGAGCGGCGTTCCCTCCATCGTGTGCAGGAATTGAAGACCTCTGAAAAGGAGTTGGTATTTTTTTTAGTTGTAGGCAACACGCTGTTTAGAATTTCAGATATAATTGCAGGGTGTATCCGAATTATATCACTTGTTGTTGACGTGATATTGTGCGCACTTTTAAGATTGCGATACACTATAGAACTTCACAAAAAAGTATGATAAATTACAAGCACATGAGATATTTCAGCTTACTGGGTTACCAATGTATCTTTGATACCGCTGGTCCTAATGCTAAGTATTGGATTGTTGGCCAAAATTTTCATATTTTAAAAAAAAACGAGATTTTTTTATACTATTTTTAATCAATCACTGTATGTATAAGCTGCAGTAATCGCTTTCTCACTCTGATCTATTTAACCGGATGAACGTCGACCCCTGTCATTACAGGTTGTTCTAGTTCAGGGGTCGAGCAAGACCACATTGATGTAATGTAACACTGAAGTTTGAGAAATAAATTGTATTTTATTGCAATCTGCCGAGTCTAACCGGATGCAGCAGTATTTTATAAAGAGTGACTGACTATCTGACCCCCAAAACCCAGTTACTGGGTAACACGATACCCGCTGGCAAGACTGGTTTCACATTTTCTGGTTTGTCCCGTAACGACTGTCAAGAACTGCGAATGAACGCCAGGATTAAGGTCTCAATATCCTTTAGAGGAAGATTCTCAAACGCTCGATATTTAATGGATGGTCGGCAAACGTCGCTCAATCTTCGACCCGAGGTCTTGTTATTACTAAGTCACGTGTCCTCTCGTTTGCCATAAAAATAATAACGTAATTAATAAGAATGATTCCTGAGTTAAAACAAATATATTATGATTCTTCTCCCTGTCCGTCGGCGTCGGTTAGATTTTATTTTTCGCTTTATCAAATCAATAATAAATTACGAAGACAAAACGCATCAAGGATCAACGGTGGGGGTTTTTGTCGTCAATATTCTATAAAAAGTGTACTTACATGTGACGTCATAAGATTTTTCAACGAACTGTATCGACATAATATTTGGGATACGTGAAAAAAAAAATTGTGTCCAATATTATTTGGATTTCTATCTGACGGACTCATCATCTGCCTAGCCTTTTCCCAACTATATTGGGGTCGGCTTCCAGTCAAACCGGATTTAGCTGAATACCGGATTTAGCTGAATACCAGTATTTTACGTGGAACGGCTGGCTACCAGACCTCCAAATGACAGCCGGGACCATGCTTTCCGAGGCACAAAGGAAACTCAATATGATAAGATGTCCACCCATCCACAGACCAAACTTGGCAAGCGTTGCTTAACCTTAAAGATCAACCCGTGCGGCTGTTTTTATTTAGCCACGAGCTCCTATCTGACGGACTGATTACATTTTATTATTCATCTACTCTATTTACCTGGCAACTCCATGCACGATGTTGTATCGCTGCACCCACGACAGCGGCGGGTGGTGTGTCTTCCCTCGCAGCCGCTGCTCTAAGGAGCCTCCGCCCATCAGTTGGTACACCAGACATGCTTCTGGACCTGAAATCAAAATAGAAGGAACTTTAAATATTACCTATATTAATTATTACCCGACCAAGTAAAATTGCTTGGTAGTTTCATATTACAGGTATGTTTCTTTGAGTTGATAGAATTGGGTTTCTTTTTTTATTTGAGATGGGTATGCTCTTGACTCTAGTCTAGGTCAAAGATGACAGAGACAAAGTCTACGATGGAGCGAGCTTAGTCAGTCTCTTTGCTGTTGCTGCGTTAACTTATTGTTAGAAGAAGTTCTTTGTTTCCAAAATGTGTAGCTTCTCGTGACGAGGTTAAGTGTTGATGACTTTAAAATATTGTGAAATTTCTGTGAACGCACCGTTCTTCGTGGCTCCAAGATTATGTCCGCTTCAGAATAATGTGCTAAAAACACATTAGCATAGCTTTAACTGTCATTGCACTGTCAAAACTAGGTAAGCATACCGCGTGTATCTGACATCGACGCACAAACGATTTCCATGGGTCCAAGGCATGATTCTGGACACCCCAGTGTTGGAATTTTTCGTCGGTTCTTTTCTCATTTTTTCATTTTTTTCAAGAGTACCACAAATAGGTATCAGCTCAGCTGAGCTGATATCTATTTGTGGTTTTATTCAGATTGCTCTTTTTAGTGAAAGTAGTTAATTAATTATTTTTTTATTAAAAATCTCATTGGGTAAGGTCAGAATAACGATTATGAGCAGTCTAAAGTAAAAAAAACCTTTGAAAAAAATTAAAAAATGAGAAAAAACCCGACGAAAAATTCTAAGTCTAGGGTGTCCAGAATCATGCCCTGGACCCATGGAAATCGTTTGTGCGTCGATGTCAGATACACACGGTATAGTTATCGGCGCTTCATAAATCCATAAGTGTGGCCGACATTTGGGTCAACGTATGCAGCCGAGGAAACATGGAACTGCAAGCACCGTATCATCTGCCTAGCTTTTTCCCAACTATATTGGGATCGGCTCCCAGTCAAACCGGATTCAGCTGACAGTATTTACGCCGTATTTAGTTTCTCATTATAGTTACCTCCCAAAGAGTATCCATAGAGAGGTAGAATGTTGTCATGCCGGTACTGGTTCAGACACATCTCTCTGATCAGCTCCTTGTTTCTGTCGTTGTTGTCTCTGAGACGCTTCACAGCCACCGGCAGATGCTTCCACTCACCTGTGAAATATAATTACACTTAATAAGCATCAACAGAGTTTGACCCCTATACCTTTAGACAGGACTGGTTCATATTTGCCCGAAGCCGGAAGGAAGAAAGGGAGGCCTTTGCCCTGCAGTGGGAAAAAATAAGCTAAAAACAATAATAAAAAATAAGCATCATGACGTATGTAATCCCCGAAGAGGTAGTCTGAAGCGTACAATCGAATTTCGCCTCAGAAGCGTACAAGTGAATTTCACCGTTAGATTATTTTTTTCTATTGATAGGCATACTTTTGACCGGGTCCATATTGGTTCACCTAAAGTTCTTTACCCGAAATTGTTCTTCCTAATGATTTGTAATCCGAATGATCACTCTTCCTAAAATTTTTCATCCTAAAGTTTTCATTCATACTATTTGTAGTGCTACCGGCTATGTTCATAACATTCATGTTTCCGAAAATTGTAATTAATAATATCATTAATGTAAATATATTTAAACTCCTATTGTTTTTTATCATAACGCTTTTATCCCTAGATATAATTACCATAATATAGAAAAATTTCGCGACCAATTTCGAGGTAGCGCTCGCTGGCCGCTGCCGCGGCACCGCTCGCTTCGCTCGCTCGGCTCTAACCTAACCTAACCTAACCTATGGATATCTTTGCAGGTACACACCGCTACAAATAAAATAAAAAGAAATCTAAACAAAAAGATATGACTTTGAATAATAGTGTAAAAGATGGTTATGTTGAGAAAATATAGGAAAACAAATAAAAGTATAATAGATGTTTATTGCTACGGTACTGACATTATGAAGTTGATTGCTTCGGAATTATGAACATTAGAGACAGAGTAGTTAGGAATTGTGATTGTTAGGATGAAAAATCTTAGGATTTCCAATTATCGGAGTTGAAAATTAGGTGAACTTTGGCGCACCCCTTTTGACCACTATCTCACCTGATGGTAGGCGATGATGCGGTCTAAGATGGAGCACGCTTGCCTAGAAGTAACCTATTCACTCTTGACTTAAAGACTCCCAGGTTGTAGCTATCAGGAAACAAATACTCAGACAGGGAAATTCACTCCTTAGCTGTACGCGGTATGAATGTGTTCCCAAAATATTTTGTGCGTATAGGTGGGATGTCTACCATGTACCGGTGGCGCATCGCCGTACCTCTCGTGGTCCGATGGTGGAACGGGCTTGGGTTGTGTTTAATAAGGGCGAATATCAATATATTCGCGCCCATCAAATCACAATTAATGTGCTGGTTGCGACTCGCAAACTTTCCTCTTCCTAGAAGCAAATTCCTCTTAAAAAACCCAATAGCACATTGACCAACAGAGTTATTGGGTTTTCCATTTTGAATTCAGTAAGCGACACACACCAAACTCAAGAACAACACCCTTCAGCATTTTGGTTCATATGTAACTAATTATGTTTAGCAGTTGCGTTCCGTATGAAATAATTCACAGGATTTGATATTTATTTGAAAAATATAATAATAATGTGTGAAATATATATATTATACAAATTGGGGACGATAATACGACAACAAATGAAAACACGGACACTACTAGTTCATAGGAATAATTCTAAACCATCAAACAAATCCTAACACCAAAATTAAAAAAATAAATAAATTCAAACAAACTAAATGGCATAAAACTGGAAACAAAATGGAACACCCTTTATAAACATTGGTTCACTAACCTGTGCTAAGAGTGGCAACAGCGCGGTCTTGTAGCGACTTGATCTTTCGGCGCCATTATTAATGCTCAGTAAAAACAATAACACTGAACCACAGATTATTAACCGAATAATCAGGCACCTCTCACGCACGCGTTACTTAAATTATTAATCACAATCAGGATCACTGTTCAATCAAATAACTCAGTAGGTAGGTAGGTATGTCACTAAATTTTTCGTTTTTCACCGCCACCGTCACAAATTGCACCGTCGGAGAAGGTTATTTCTAACGTTAAATAGGTCACCATTTGCAGCCATGTCTTTTAATTTATTAAAACACGAAAATACAATAAAATCTAAGCGTCCAATTTCGCACTTATAATAACAGTGTTATGTTACAAATTACAAAAACACGAGCGGCGTGCGGTGCGCGGGTACTTGCCGACGCGTCAAGTACCCGCGAATTGATGACGCGTGGATCTTCACAGGATTCCGGCGACTCACTGAGTGACCGTGACCTAAATGTAGTTGCAAGTTTCGACAAGAAAGTGATAAGCAAACGAAACTAGATTTACCTCTTTCGTACACACTAAATTTTCTATTAATATGAGTGCATAGTAACTTCCGCATGCGTTATTTTCTTATTGAACTCTGATGACACGCTTTACTCTGATGACACGCTTTATTGCTTTTATGCCATAGGTTTAAGGTATAATTTGCACTAAATGAAATTTAAAAACTAATTTGGCGAAAGTTTTTAAGTAGCGAGTTGGCAACGTGTCTTTAATGTTTTGATGTTACCGATGCGGGGGTCGTTAACCTGTGAGTGCTTCCGTATTTACAGATACATCATGTAGCAAATGTTAAAAAAGTAAAATCATCTCCTGTGACTAAACTACTGGATATTTTCAAATGAATGTTTGTATGTAGACTGGGAACGTCCTTAGGTATACGAAGTTTATTGTCGTATTGAAATCCCCACTTTGTATATATGTAATAATATTTGAAATAACACCGTACCTTTGAATAACTGTCCGAATCCGCTTCTACCCAGCAGATTGCTGTCAACCCAGTCGCCGATGGCCACTTTCAGTACCTCATAGTCAACTCTCACCAAATGAAACAACAGAACGTACCTTTGAACACCTGTCCAAATCCCCCTCGGCCCAGCAGATTGCTGTCCGCCCAGTTGCCAGTGGCCTGTCTCAGCTCCTCATAGCTCATGCGAGGAATAGCTGACACGTTCCTCAGAATCTCATCATCTTCATTGTCTTTTCCTCCTTGAGTTGATGACTGGGGAATTGCGAAACGGGAATGTAATATTAGTTAACAGTTGCAAAATGCAAAGGTTTTGTTTTTTTTTTGCGCGTTTTTGTCTCGACTTATAATTATTTAAAAGAATAAATTATTTGTCTGTCTGAAGATATCTCTAGAAATTTCTCCTAAAATAAGCAATACCTTCGTGCTCTTATCTCTGTATAAAATTTTATAATAGTTTACATTCCATCTTACTTTCACAATTATCTGCTTTAGCAAAGGATATAAGTGGACTTTTCACTGAATAATAAAAAGGTCATCAAGCATTTTAAATGAATTTGAACTATGTCTCCTATGACATAGAGTTTTTTGTTCCATAAATAGATAATCATCTCAAATCGCGAATTCGTTAGGTATAAATAACTATTTATTTATCCGACTACAAACTGCCAGCTGATTAACTCATTCTGGAGTATTCTCGTATAAAAATATTGTTTATACCTACGTTAGGGTTTTAGTAACGATTTTCCCTGTACTATAAATAACTGGTTTATGTTTGTAAACTACTCGTAGGTACTTCTTACGCGAAATCTTTATAACTTAAATTTTAATATGGTCCTAAGATTTTCTATTCGAACGAGATATACAAGTTCGATACCTGCTTATTTATGTATGCGCAAAAAGGCATCAAGTCCATTATAAGTTGACCTCCGACTGTACGGGAAATCTATACAATGCGAGATTGCTCGTACTGGACATGTAAGCTATGATGTGTCTTTGAGTGTAAGTAAGGATAATCAATCACCAGTGAATCATAATAATTGTATGTAAAATAAATTCATTGAAGAACAATGATATCATAGCATCTGCGACCACAAGCGTTGGCTCACCTTACTGATGTCTGTGCTTGTTTCATAGTTCGGCGAAGGTGAGTTGCCATTCTGTATCCTACTTGTAGTTGGTACGCCACCCTGGAAAAGGAAGGAATTGATTAGTATGGTTTTTGATTATCAAGCGCTGGCATTTATTCCAGTGACTTAGCGCCATGTCATCCACCTTTGGAGACAGAAGAGGCATACAACCGAGCTTTTCAATAACTCTATAAAGTACACTTTAACAATAGTAGAAGTTAGGAAGTTTGTAGAACTTCCGACGTAAGAATACAATATTTGTTTTGGCGTCTCATCAATTTAAGACGATACTTTAACTATAAGCAGATGATGGCGACGTTGCAACCACTAAGGCTGCGTTTCCACCAGAGATGTGTAGGATGCGTAGCGAGGGATGTGTTTGTTAAGAACCAATAGAATCGCTTGCGCTGAGCGAGGCTAGGTAAATTAAGCGATTCTATTGGTTGTTAACCGACACATCCGTCGCTACGCATCCTTGCACATCTCTGGTGGACACGCAGCATTAAGGTCCTTCTCTAAACGATTATCGATTATCCTGAACAATCAGCTATTTATGGTTTCCTCAAAATGGAACGTTATAAACATAAAATTTTAACAACTGGCCAAGAAGATTAGTTGGCGGAGAAGTACCTTAACACAGATTGGCTGACACTTTTGGGGACTTCTTTAGTGGAAACACAGTACACCATGGCCATTTTTTTGAGTATTTCGTGCCAAAACGAAAGAAGAGACCTCTTTTCTTTCTTGATATTCGTTTTTATTTACAAGTACTTATCCGTTTTTACTAATAAATGAATGACTAAATAACAACGCACAAGTTGTTTTTAACGATTGTCTCAGAGAGTTTACAATATTTAGGAATTCATTTGTGTCCTACTGTTAGAGAAAACTGGCACAAGACCCCATTATATCATACCTTTGTAAGCAATAGTCCATTCATCGCTGTAAACAATAACAGCCTAATTGGCTGTAAGCCAATGCAAAACTTTAGTTTAAGAACAGTTTTTCATTCAAACATAACAGGAAAAAGTTAAGATAAACTCCAGAGTACAAATTTAATCAAAACAAGATTAGTCTCATTCATAAATCAAACTAAGTACTTACAATTTGATAACAAACATACGTATCAAATTGACCATTATATCTACCCATAAATGTATACTGGCATAATATGGGATTCCCAATGAGCGATAAGTGAATACATTATTAAAAAGCCCGATGAGTAATGTTATCATAGTAGGATATTGGGAATAATGGTGTCAGTTACTATAGAAATATAATTACAGCTCAACAGCAGTTATTTTCCGGGTATACTCCAGGTCAACACCTGGTTATTCTCGGAACAACAGATTGCTGCTACTGCCTGGATTTATTAAGAATACATGAAAAATATGACGCTTATTATACTATTAAGGTTTAAATGGTTAAATAAAGGTAAACAATCTTGATGTGACTTTTACACAAACACATAAATTAAAAAAATAAACTACTGTTTAAACGGATGGCTCAATTGATTTAGTATTCAATATTTTTGTATATTTTAGTTAATTTTCATTTCGGATTTTATTTTTAAACTGTTTTTTTTTAAATAAAAAAGATTAAAAAGACACGTCAAGATTGCTTACCTACTTTTATTTAACTATCTAAACATTTCTAGTATACTTTAAGATAAGTTTTTAATTTAAAGGTTTTTAAAATAAATTAGGTTGTAATTACGTTTTCCCACCACCTTTTTCTTTATAGGATATAAATATACACAACAGCTAAGATATGCCATATAGTTTAATATTTAAATTGGCCACATAGCTGATAGCAGAACTGACCGTCTAGAAATATTTATAGAAATATTTATAGAAATACTTAGAACTTAGTAGGTATAAGACAAAGTTTTGAGTATTTCTAGGAGGCTATTTTAAAATACTGTTCATTATGTCACTCAATGAATGCATACGTTCCTATAATGTCAATGTAATTAACAGTATTCAAATGCTTACGTTAATTAAGTATAAATTCCAAAGGGAGGCCTGGATACCTACTTCCCTATGGAATTCCGTGTAAACGTGTGACACACACCCTATTGATGTCAAAGACGCACGAGTACTACGTAAACGTTTTTATTTATGAGGAAAATCAATACGATATTAGACAGGTTGTGGGTATGAGTATCTGCTTCGCGGTTTTTATTTTGTTGTAACATTACGGTTGTATTCCTCGAAGATTTTGGTAGAGGAAAACAATACATTACACTCGTCAGAATTGCCACGGACCATCAATTTCTGTGAATAATCGGTATCATCACTGCCACGCTAGTTTGAATGGAAAATTTTGTCAATTTTGAGAGGCGTCTAGCAGTAGGCCGCCCGGCGCCCAGGCGTGTTGCGGAATTTGTTCAAAGGACTCACCGCGGCCATGGAGCGCAAAGGGCACTAAGAGGAACGCGGATGGGTTTTAGGAAGTAAGAGTCTGACACTTCCTTCCGTTCCGCCCAGAGCGGTAGTAGTCATTTGATGATTTACCACCCTTAAAAAAAGCCGCCTAGTAGTGCTATTCTGTAACAGCATTTTCGTGGCTCGACGGCGGAATCCGCGGTGATGTATCAAATTCGTATTGCTATAATTGAGCTGTCACTCAGGTGAAACTCGATATCGAAATAGTTATTTGCAGAATAGCACTGCAGGCGTTGCTTTGTTCAGAAATTTCTCAGGCTGTATCTGTCAAATTTCTAATTAATTCAGGTAGTTAGTGTATTGACATTCTCTCAGTGGTTGAAAATTGGGGTAAAATATAAGTGCCCGTTCCTTCCCGCTATAACAGACCGACTGCTTTCCCGGTCCTTCTAAAAAGACGGATATGCCAGTGGCAATATAATTTATGACGATCTGTCTAAATGTGAACGCGCACGTCCGGCCGCCGTCTTCCACGCAAACGGACGATATGTCTGAGTGGGATCAGGCACTACTAGTAGTTCAAGTAAAAATAGAATATGATTCATAATGATCATCAGAGTAAGTAGGTATAAAAGGTGTATCGCCACCCACCCATACCAGTTGGGTATTGGTAACAATAACAATATAATCTAGATTTACATATCTTTATCATCCTTATAAATTTTGTCTAGAAATAAACAGGTTTGTTTGTGACAATACTTGATCCCACATATGCACGAGAATCATTCCAATTTATACCCAATTGAAATGATGTAAGAGTCACATGACACACAAAGGACGCTACAAGTTGTGACCACACTGACCTTTACAACTTTTATGATGACCAATTGTGCAAAATAAAATTATATCAAAATCGATCTGCCTATGCTTTGGTCAAATATGTGGCCATCGACTTTCAGTCTAACCGGATGTAACGGAAAACTAGTATTTTATAGGAACCTTTCTGACCTAAACACTCCAATAATTGAGTATCACATTATTATGCAATATTGGTGAATAAATAAAAATTACATACAATAACCAAATACTAGGCTTAGACATAATGAAATAAGATGTTTCCCTTAGGAGTTTCAGAACAAAGTCAATGAGAATGGTAAAAGCATAATGTGTATTTTATTTTGTATGGGCTACTGTTGCCTGAAATAAAGGAATAATAATAATAAAGACTAGAGGGTTGGCAGAAATGTTTACTGGCCCCTTTAATTAATTTCACTTATAAATCATTGACAATCAAGGTACACACAAGGACAGATAGCTTCAATCTTAGCCTTTCAATTTACCTTTTCTGAGTTTATTTGGGGGGTAAAGCCAGAAAGTTTTGACTAGCAGTTGAAATTTATGGAGAGAAAGCAAAGGATCATACACAAGACTTACATACCTTTTCTATTAGCATGACAGGCAAAGGAATTGAGCCAAAGTTGCCATCAGTCTTGACTGAGCTCTTCTTATTTGAATTATCTGAAATAATATAATTATGCATTGTAGTTTTACATCCAAATGCTCTGTTATCAATAGTAGGTTACTGATAACAAAGCAAATCATAACAACATTTTTGCTTAAAAATGTTATAATTTCTTTAATATATTTATGATGCTAATATAAACAAAGCAACACTTTAAGCATACAAAATGTAGAGGACTTAGTGCCATAAGAATTCTCTCTGAGCTACCAGTCAACCTTTGGGTGATGCAGAGACAAATAGTGGTCAATGCTATTTATTACTTTGTGAAAAGATTAAAATTTCTAACATGTTTATTGGACTTAATAATAAGCATTACTAATGAGGTAAAAGAGCTAAAGAAAAGACATGAATATTTATTTGCATGATTGAGATTTGAGAGAAACCTTGTTTACATGCAAAATTTGAATAGTCTGAATATAATAGTTTTCAGTTGTGTGCACAGAATATTGGTAATTTTACAGCAATGAAAGTTATTCTCACAGCATTTGAAGAAAGTATTGAGTTAATTATACTATCAAACTTTTTTCCACACAGGGACACTGCATGCATACCAATCCCCACTGCTGAACACTGGCTCTTTATTCTAATACACTTTTACCAAGTTTAGAAAACTTTTGTTCAGACAATCAATGTTAAGGGTTTAAAAATCAGCTATGAAATACCTACCATGCACAACTGAAGTTTTCCTTTCCTTAGTACTGCAAGAGTTTCTACTTTTACTTAATAATTTATGAAAGTCAGAATTAACAACAGGCTTTAGGCAGTTTAGCGCAGGCATGTGCTTCATTTTGTACAGTAAAATAAAAAGTTCTTCTACTCTATGGTTTAGCTGTCCCCATCTGGTGAACAAATGGTCTGTTGGGGATATAGCCATTCGACGTGCTGTTTGTTCCATGTCCTAAAAAAGGTATTATGTTTATGGTAATATCATCAGACATAAATATCAATATGAATTGAAATCAGGTGTCCTGCTTTATTCACCACACAATGGTAGTACTTATCGTAAATCTGAATGGGATCATATAATATCGTACGGTACAAAAATTAAGGTAACATGGCCAAAAACCGGATTTACAGTAATTTTCAAAAGAATAATAAGAGAGTATCATCTTGCTCGCCACGTTTTCTCTTTAGGTATCCACTTATATCATCTCCATTATCAACGCATGACGTACAAAACGTAAAAACAATCGGGAATTCCAAGAAAACTTATTAAAAAGATGTTTCGCAGCGAGGAAATACCCAAACTTCGCAACAAGAATGATATATACTTACGTTTACGTCAAAAGCCGAATATTTCATCCAGTTGCCTGCCAACTCCTTCCAATAGTCTTCTATGTCGAGGAGCCTGCATAATTCCTTGTTAATATCGAACGGCAACTCGTAAATGTACATTTTTATATCTTAAAACTACGTAATTATGTACGAGAAGGTCAATAACACAACTGCTTCTCAAAACTACTTGTCGAACACTGACGTTGACGTCTGTCTGACACATAATTGACAACTGACTGACATTGACATAAAATTAAAAAAAAGTCAACGCCAAAAAGACGTGATCATTTTCGTTCTACAACTGGCTGACTTTTCAGTATAGTTTAATGTACTCTGTGCTGACTGCTCTTTAATTTTCACAAGACGACACATCGTGTCTGGTCTGGTCTCATCTGTGGGTCTCAGGGTCTCATCCAGTCTCATCTCTATCATGATTTCATGAACTCACATCACGATACAGAATACTGTATGTCTACAGAAATTAGCCAACTACACAGACCACATAGAGGCTGCCAACTACCTGGCTGTTGCTAACTAATCTTTCCTAACATTCCTTGAAAATATTTTGGTAAAAAAACAAGAAAAACTGTCCGTCCAAGTACTAGTCGGACTCACGTGCAAAAGGTTCCGAACCATTGATCAATAGTTTCGGAGATACTTTTTGGTCTAATTTCTTGAATCACTTCAAAACTATTATGGTGAATGCTCCAGGGTACCCCGCGAAATTCAAATATTTTTATGTTTTTTTGCAATTTGCAGGTCATTGTGAAGCTGTATGTTGAACAGAATACGATTTGCGATAGTAAAGAGCATTTTATCTAAAGGATTATAACCATTTTAATCATCAATATAACCCTTTAAGTTCATATAACTCGATTGAATGTGATTTTGTGAAAAAGTCATTCAATCGAGTTGTATGAACTTAGAGGGTTATATTGATAATTAGAATGGGTATAATTCTTTAGATAAATATGCGTCACGGCCGCGAATCGTATTTTATTTAACAAACAACTTCACACTGACCGGCAAATTGCAAAAAACATCAAAATATTTGAATTTCGCGGGCAACCCTGGCGCTTCCACCTTAACTAGGTAATAAATAATATTATAATAAATAAACTGTTATTTTCAAATTTTGAAAAAAAAAACCCTCACAGGTAGCCATTTCATTTGACATGACACACGAACAGATTGAATAATTAGTTTGCCCCCAAAAGGGGTCAGAACACTCAGAACCCTAAAATTGAGCACTAGGTAGTCGCCAGCACATCAGGCTATCCGAAACTGACAAATTTTAACCCAATTTCTTCACATGTAAAGTTGAAAATCTAACAAAGTTTGACACATTGTTGTACATTGATGTGCTGGCGTCTGTACCTACATGTAATAAAATTTTCTCAATTAAATAAATACCTCGCTAATAGGTTCATACGTTTCATATCTGAGAATAGCAGCACTCATTGAAACACTTTTAACGCGAGCGAAGACGCAGAGAAATATTAAAACATATTATATGTATAGATCTAATATGCAACAGAAAAGGGAATATGCATAAAAAAAATATTTATTATCTAAACAGTTTATCTAAAAATATACAAAAAATATTACTAACAGTAGAAATAGAATCAAAATTGCTCGAAAAACAAACGAGATATAATTATTATAAACAAAATATCAAAATATTTATAGGTACGCTCATACGCTGTTTTCTATAAAACAGAGGGCTAAGCACGAGTTTCTGCGTAATTGCATCGACAGCATAAACGTATCGCTTGTGTCAAATTTTGTATGCAAAATTGATCAGCGCCATGTGTCCGTATTTGGAACTAAACTGATCGGTAGCACAAGTTTCTGACATTTAACTTCGTATCGAGTTTACGTTTTAACGTTGCATAAATGAACCAAATGTATGGAAATCGGTCGCACCATGGTAGCACGAGTTGTGTAGTATCGACTTTGTCGCTAGCTGGGACGTACGCACGTATAAAACTGTCTCACTGACATTTTCTCGGTGAGACAGGTTACGTCAAACAATTATCCGTGTTTATTTTGGAATAAATACAAGAATTTGCAATTTTATCATGAAAACAAGAGGAAGGCCATGCTGCCTATTTACCATCCGATCTCCTGTATACATAAAGACGCTAGGAGAAGGTGTAAAATGAGGTAAAATTTTATTTCATTTTCCTTGTAAACACACGTAATAATTTCTCATAAAAAACATTATTATTAGTTTTATTCATGCGAAACACACAGAGCGGCCCGGTGCCGTTCGTCTCCGTGCGTCGAGTTCGTCTCCGTGCGTTTTCACCGCAACTCCACGTTGTCCTGGAGCTCCAAATCAGTTGAAGTTCCAACCACGCAGTATCGCGACAGGCGTTACAAATAACTGCTTAAGGTACCTACGTAATATAATGAACGCGTGTGCAGCTTATTAATTTGTGCTCTATCATGCTTTACAACGGAAACATACCAACGCAAAGTTGTAATGTTATATAGAACTTGGAACAAACCCCACTGAGCATATTATGTAGGTACTGGGCACCCGGATCTTTTTCCATCCCTCAGCAACTAAATACATTGTACCTGATACCCTTTCACAACAATATAAGACTTCAAATTTCATAATACATAACATATTCTTTAGCAGGTTTGTGATGAATGCAGTACCTACCTCTTTAAATGGCAAGAACTATAATCATATATGCCACGTTACAAGTTACAAGCCTGTCGATGATGGCTAAAGACCGATGTGTACGAGATCCTCGAGGTAATCGGCAAAGGATCCTTTGGCCAGGTCATCAGGGCCCAAGACCACCGCACAGGGACCCAGGTGGCCATCAAGATCATCAGGAACAAGAAGCGGTTCCACCACCAGGAGAGAAGCAGAGAAGCACGACAAATATAAAATGGAACACCTTCGCAGTGTGACCATTGGTTTATTGTGAAGACCTTCCATAGAAACCTCCATCTTACCAGTTGTCCTTACACCGTACTGCTAGCGCACTGTGAGGGGCACTAATGCTTTGAAAAAAAATTTACCAAATCCTAAATCAAATCGTCCCGTACCTATACATGGCTTGCAAGGGGCGGGTAGCCCCCTTTTGGAGTAAAAGAAAGTAAATCTTCAACCCATGGATTTTATATTTTTGTGGTTCAACCCATTTCTTAATGTAATACTTTAATGAAACCTAAATACACAGTAATAATAATAACATGTTTTTTTTTCGAATTTGTCTAATAATGAACGTTGCATAGTTGGTCGAATCGAAGCTCCAAAGTATTGAGCATCGACGCCGAGTTGCTGGCTTATCAGTTTTCTATCGGTTACATTTTGGGGAGTGTGCGACGGAATTACATAAATTAATTCCGCCAATTCCACCATCGGACCACAAGACGTATCGGTACATGGTGGACATCCCACCTATACGTACAAAACGTTTTGGGAATACATTCATTGTGCGTACAGCTAAGGAGTGGAATTCCCTGCCGGCGTCTGTGTTTCCTGATAGCTACAACCTGGGAGACTTTGGCAAGAGTGAATAGGTTACTTCTAGGCAAGCGTGCTCCACCTTAGACCGCATCATCGCTTAAAATCAGGTGAGATAGTGGTCAAACGTATGGCGCCTATCACTAGTAAAAGAAAAGTTCAAATTGTTTGTTTAATAATTTGCAAAGGTAATCTCTTGAAGTCAGGTCCGATCTTCGATCACTATTCCACGCGATCGAAGGGTCCGATTATTTTTATTTGTGATGGGTTTGCTCTTCACTCTAGTGTTGGTCAAAGATGACAGAAACATAGTGGAGAGAGTTGGTCAGAGATGGAGCGAGCTTACCCAGAAGGAGCCTGTGTACACTCTAACTTAAGATTAGGATTTTAAGCGTTCGGAAACACAGACGCAGGCACATAGTTCCACTCCTTTGCTGTGCGCATTATAAAAGACGTTTGGAAACGCTTAGCGCGAATTGGTGGAACAGCAACAAGGTAGGGATGGTAAGTTGCAGTCCGTCTGGATGTCCGATGGTAGAGGGGGGCCGATGGGATGAGGTCGTGGAGTTCTTGAGCACACTCACAGAAGTACAATCCGTAGAAGACCGACAAGTAGGCAACCTTGCGGCAATGAGCCAAGCTGTGTAGCTTGGCATCCACCAGTTTTTCGTCGCCGATAAGCCTCTTAGCTGAACCATCCCAAAGGTGGCTGCAAAACTCCATGCAGGATCGGACTTGTGCTTTGTTTAGGGTCTAAAACTGTCCTTGCCTGAAGTATCGCTTCATCCTATTCAGGATGCACACTTACAAGCTTCCAAGCATTTTTTTTAATTGCTCAAAAGATATGCTCCTGTATGACTGAAAACGCACAGGTTTTGTGAGACAGCCTCATGAGCGAAGCAGCGGGGAAAGACGAATAGTAGTTGTAAATAAAATTACAGTATTGGTAATGCAGTAAACGGCCCCGACTAGGCTCGTGTACTAACAAAGGTCGTTGTTACGAACCAAAACACTGTGTTATTTATTTTATCATTGCTTTTCTCAAAACAGTGAGAGAAAATGGCACATCATGAGGATACTTATATCATAGAAGAAAATCTCGAAGATATTGTGAAATCCAGCTAACCTTCAATGGGCCCGCGTGATGGATACCTATAACATGCAATATTTTAATTTTTGCTTTCATTTCAAACAATTTCGTCTAGAATAGAAAGGCTTCAATTTATTGCCAAAAAATTTCGGTTTTAATGTGACAGTTGATATTTTCGCGCGTAAACTGCCGATGACGTCATAGAGCAAGATCCCGGTGATACCAAACCCTACTTATTTTCTCAGTAACAAAATGTGTGGGATAGAATAGCGTTCGAATACAATGTATGGTAGGCGTAGAAAATGACCTCTGAATTTATCTTTGTTTTTTTATCATTGGTTGAATGAATTCTCAACCGCCAATCGCATCACATAACTCTGCGTTGATAATTTTCCACAGACTGGGCATTAGCAGATTATGGTAGGTGCCAGATAAACTTGCAATAAAGTACATTGAAGTTTCCCTAACATCTCTTCGTAGATACCCGAACAATAAAATCAAAACTAAAGTCTACCAGGGTTTGGGAGGATGCAAAACTACCTCCTAGACTTTTGAAATATGTCTTATACCTAAATCATTAAAAAATAAACTGAATGCAGATTTGTACGCGTACGTTGTCATTACACAACACTTCTCTATCAAAACATTTTGTTACTGCGAAAATAAGTAACGTCTGGGAACCATGGGATCTTGGACTAAAAATTAACAGGTGTGACGTCAGTAGACGCTGATTGGTGTATTAAAACACGTTCCATTTCACGTTACTTTTAATTCGAAATAATTGGTAACCGGAATAAAAACATTGCACGTACAAAAAAGTATAAAGGAAGGGCCTTTATACTTTTTTAACATTTTTGTCAGACAATATTGATAAATATTATAATTATATACATCTTCCCTATTGCCGCCGAATTCCTATCACAGAAGAAGCCTGTAGCCAAGCAATAGTAGAAACTTTGTGGTCCTAGCTGTGATATTTTAGGTTAGATATTATTTATAGGTTGATTGGTAATTCAGTGCCTTCCTTCGAATGGGATGTTCTAGTGTAATGCAACGATTTTGAATCAGCAACTTGGCGTCCGGCGTTGTTTTCGAGCGAGAACTTTTAAGGTTTTTTGAAGTCTACCTAACGATGAAAAGTTGCTGATTGAGAGAAATCTCCGCTTCTTAAGTGTGGAGATAAAGTGCGTAAAGAAAAAAGTATAAAAAGTTCTTGAAACTTATCTTTTGTGATCTAGAAATCGATCACTCGAAAATGAAAACCCAATTTGGTCACCAAGTTATCTGGACTGGACAAAAACCGTTTCAACTGTGCAATTACCAATCACTCTGTATACATATAGGTAATATGGATGGATGAAAAAAACATTATTTAGATTTAAACAACACTTTATATTTCATAATGAGTTAAATGTAGGTACACGGATCTTACATAATTAAAATGGCAGTCATCATCATCATATTAGCCAATTGCCGTCCACTGCTGAACGTAAGCCTCCCCCAAAGAGAGCCAACCATTCAGGTCCTGAGCAGTCTGCATCCATCGGCTGCTAGCCACCATCTTTAAACATCGGTCCCTCGTGCCGCGGGGCGTCTTACACTACGTTTGCCCACACGCAATCTCCACTCTAACATTATGTATGCTCCATCCGTCCGTCTGTCCGTCTACAGACATGGCCTGCCAACTTCCACTTCATCATGCTGATTAAAATGGCAGTGTCGGCAGTATATTCCAAGCAAGCTGTGAATTTGCAACATTATATAAGTTCCAAAAGTTTTCCAAAATCTCTTTGTTGAGTCTGCTGTTGTCGTAGTCTTTGAAGAAACTCAGTCCCATACTATTAGATGGTTATGTAAGCGATTGGAATGGTTTGTCTGCTCTTGGTGGCAATGCCGACTTACACTGTTGCGGTGTCGACAAAGGCTCTTGGCTAGAATCTGGAATATTTTACTTGCCTTCTCCTGTAGATAAAAGAAGTTGATATGTAAGAAAAATAATTCAAAGATTTTGACACTGAAAAAATGTTGTTGATTTTTATTAGTGTTTATAGACTTGGACTGGGTTGATTGTGAAGGCCAGATAGGCAGTCATTCCGCGTAATATAGGTACTGGTATTCGGTCTGACTAGAGGACGACCCCAATATTGTTGGGAAAAAGCTAGGCAGATGATATTGGACATTGCAACAAGGAATTTCTTACTAACAGCCTGAAGCCTCATTCTGAGTGCTAAGCAAGGCAAAACTCTTAAGTCTTACTACATGAGACTTAGCATAATAGAAACATTTTACATCGTTGTATGAATCTGTGTAATATAAGAGTACCTAGATTATAAAAAATTACAAATATGCTTACTTTTCTTTGAAGTTTTCCCTCAGGACGATTTGAATAAAACTTATTCTTGCTGACTTTGTTAAATAAAACATCTCAGAACTGTACAGTGCACATTTTCTTATAAAAGGTGGTAAATCACAATTTTTATTAAAATTTGAAATGACAACAAACAACAATAGACATTTACTATTTAGGGTCAACACACACCACCACGCAACGCAGTGCGAGCGACATTTACAACCCGCGGTATTAGACATATAAAAAGTGACATAAGGCGCGTCCCCGAGCAAAACGCAGCGCTATCCATGTTTTATGCAGTTTTTGGAGCTATCTACTCTTTATCCAAAAGAAATATCAACTAATAAAAAATACATTACATTTTTACATAATCTTGGCTTCAAAGTGGTAGATTTTATTTTTTATTACTAAGTATAATGTTTAAGTAATCTCATCACAACGAAACCACAGAAATGAGAAAAAAATATTGAAAACATGCATCTTCTCGAAACTACGATTCGAAAAGAACGATTATTTTGATTTTGTACTTACACTAATGGATAGGCAATTTAATTATGAACATTTTGGTAGAAGTATTTTTTTCAAACGACCAAAATTAGATTTTATAGCGATTTTATTCAACATTCTGAGCGTATTCGCTATTGTATCTCTTGCGCTCTTATTGTATTGAGGGAAGAAATGCTCAAGGTTATTTGGTCAAGGTACGGCCTTAATCTTGTAAAATATGAAAAAACCATCGCAAAGTATGTAATTGTTATTACGACTAACCGAATGATTAAGTAGAAAATGTTAGCGAACAATAATGTAGATATACAAAGTATTACAGAATAAACACAATACATCTCAAGAGGTCATTGTACTCATCATTATGAACAACTTTTACCATGGTTTAAACTCTTAATTCTTTGTTGTACACTAAAACAGCTTATAAGTATTAGATAAAGCCAAATAATAAAGTTCAACTACAAAGGCGAGCGTAACTCAAAGTCGAGTTTTCTTCAGCAAGCCTTTGAGTGATAAAGAGAGATCAGCGTAGAAGGTAGGATCCAGAGTACAAATAATACACGTAAATATACTACATTCATATCTAAATATAAATAGATTTAAATAACAAACCCGAATACGCGAAAAAAATCAGCTGTTCAGTACATTATGTCGAGTAATGCGCACATAAATCAGCAGTGGGTCGATGTTTTTCCCGATAATGATGAGTGGCCCCTTAAGAGTTATTTAGTTTTTTATTTTATACTTTGTACTTTTCATTATAACAATCACGGTCCAAAGGACGTAGGCACCTATTCAGGTGAACGTGAAAAGTTTTAGTGCTTTTATCAATTTATTATTAGGTTTGCCATTCGTATATCGCAAATTATTTACAGCTACACGCGTTTGCATCAGTGTGCTAACGGTTTTATATTTTTTGTAATTTGAAGGAAACCGTCAAACGTGAAATGAAAGGTGTCAAACGTCACATGCGGAACCGATCAAAACCAAATAATTTTTCATAAATCACGACATCAATAAACTGAAAATATCAACAGTTAATGAATAAAAGAATTTATAAAAATGATAAATATGTTTTAACATGTGTATAAAATAAAATACTTTTTTAATTGTTATTATTTCCAGGCTCTTAATTGTTCAAAATAGAATTACCAGTTTTTTGTGTTCATTTTCAGAACGCACCATTCAGTTCAAATCGTTCCAATCGCTATTGGGTTCTCTGCCTAAATTAACCATCGTTCAATTATTACTATCGAGTAGACGCTAGACGTTTATTAGAACTCGTGCTACCAAAACACCATCTCGCTGTAGCGAGTGCGTAAAGGTCTGGTAAAAACGTCACGATAACGTTACTATTTCGCAAGAAACTTGTGCTAGGGGTACCAGATGTATAGACGTCACGTAATGTGACGTCAAATTCCATGTCGGACTTCTCGTTCTAAAAGTAATCTTTGAAGCGTTATAACTTAATCGCTGATGAAGATATTTTCTTGAGTGTTTACAATTAGGTAATTGATGATATTTAATTAGTGATGATAATAATTGATGATATTTAATTAGAGTAATTGGATATCCTACTGGAGCTTATAAGTAATTACTTTTGTAAATAAAAAAATTGCGTGCATATTCCCTATTGGGACTCCATTTTCCGCACTTGACTCCCATTAGGTTCGTTGTATGCGGATCTAGTTCTTATCGGTTCACTAGAATCACTAGTTACACTTTTGAGGTTTGGATTAAAACCACTCAATTAACAGTAAGTAGTATGCAACTCGAAGAGACCGTCTAGTCGCCAGCAGGGCTTGTAGGGGACTGCCTCACGACGATACCATCGGGTTACAAACTACGTTTATTGTTTATACATCACATCTCTTCATATGATTCATTGTCCTTACTTTGTTAGGGATCCGTATCCAAAGGGTAGGTAGGTAATCAACGAAACCAAAGCCTCACACACATATCACGTACCTAATTATCTCAAGAAACGTAGGTAATAGGTAGACAGTTGAAATTTTCAGTGTTTTTGTACGTACCTAACGTGTGTAAGTCCGACTCGCACTCGGCCGGTATTTTTTCTTACGTAACTGTCCTAAATACGTCACTTGTGTTCCCAGAGTGGTAGGCAGTAGTATAAAATACTGGCGCGGTTGAAGCCCGAGTTTGACTTCAAGTGGCTGGGTGATGTTGGCTCAAGTACAGTGAAATCTATACTAATATTATAAAGCAGAAGAGTTTGTTTGTTTAGTTGAACGCGCTAATCTCAGGAACTACTGGTCCGATTTGAAAAATTATTTCAGTGTTATATAGCCCATTTACCGAGGACAGGCATCACGCTAGGACTAATAGAAGCGGAGCAGTAATGGAAAATGTGACACAGACGAAGTTGCGCGGGTCAGCTAGTAAGTAAATAAGACTGTCGCCAGTTGTGTAGGCTGATTATCTAGAGGGGCAGGGTACATAGGGTGCCTGTCCATTGCGAGTAGAACAGAAAAATATTAACCAATCATGTTGATCAAAATGTCAGTGACTAATGTTGTAAGGAGATTTTATACAAGAAGATTTTATGCAGTCACCATTGAAAGTAGATGATCTCTCAGTTTGCTAAATGTTTATTTTACAGCAAATTCTTTTCATAAAATTGGACAGATGAATGAAATCTATTTAAATCAGTTCATTTGATAAATTGTGTTAATTTGTATAATTTGTTGCTAATTGCACCTACTACACCTGGATTTCAGTTATTGGCAGTTTACAGTTGTTGCTTGTCTTGGGTTTGAATTTAAATTTGGAATTTCTTTCCAACTGAAAGTAATAAGCCTGCCACCCTACATTACGAAGGAACTTAAATATAATAATTGAGGAATCACATTAAATTAAATCTATTTATTCTAGTTTAGTAACAATGTTTCAATTAATGTTTAAATACAGGCTTCTTCCTAGTTATATTAAACTCTTCTCTAGTATGGTACGGTGCATATGGATCTTCAACATAATATTTAGGTCTCTTCCAAAACTTTGTTACCATTTTGTCCAGCATTGTGCTTTGTGTAGCATTACAAAAGACATGTTGTTTTAGACGCCTTTTCTGTTTTGAAGATTTTTTCCACATTTTCTTTTGCCGGCCAACCTTTGTTCTTATCCAGCCACCCCAATCCAAACGCATGAATCTTCGTATTACTGCCTTCACAGTCTTCCTTTTACCTCTTTTCAAACTGAATTTTGTTACAGTTCTAACAGGGACAACACTTATATTCGTAGAAATATCCAAGATCTGTCTGTTATTCAACAAAGAATTCTGTTTCCAACTTTGGTACGTATTGGTGGGAAAGCTTGTATTATTGAGAGTCGCATAGTTTTTCGTGTTGTTACATATAACCTTGGCAGCATTGAAATATGGAACTGAAAGAGGCCGTATACAGCGAACAGCTGAAAAAGAAAAAAATAACCTCAAAACAAGCCGTCACATACAAGTAGAATTGTTACACAACAAAATAAGAGTCAATAAAATTTCTATTACAATATTATAGTTGTGCTGTTAGAGTGTTCATTCAATATAAAAATTGTATTTACCAGAAATCGCAAAACGGAACATTTTTAGGAAAACTAACTCATCGACCTGTATTTTTGGTTAGTGATGATAATAATTTTTTGTTGGTGTCACTGACATACGTCAGTGGACTGTGGAGTGGTTGGTTTGGTGTCGATCATTTGTGTCGATTGCTTCATGCTTGAACAGACCATTGACGGCTCGACTAGGCTGTCATGTTGACAGTTCCACCTATGTTTATTTTTTGCAGTAACACAGTTTTTGACTCAAAATTATATAGATTTCGTTATCCAATAAGGAATTTTATAACTGTAGGGTATCATAATTTCATTTAGCAAAGATTTCTGCTATGGTTTACGTAATCGAGTTGCTTGAAAACGATTAAATTGTTTCTCAGGTTTTATCGACTAATGTTTATATATTAGTCGAAAAAAGAAAGAATGACTATGAATCCGACTCACGAACAACAATCTATTCTCCGTGGTCCATGTTCCGTAGTCTCTGAATTTTGACAGCCCAAGTGGAAAGAGATTCCTGCCGAAAAATGTATAGATTTACGAACCATTTAGCTAATGCTAAATTAGTTTTGGTATGTACATATTCAGATTTAATTGTGCTCTTAGAACCCTATGAATTAGTACTCATTTTATTCTTTAACGAGTATTTCTCCCGATTTTCTGACTGAGTAGTCATCACTTAGCCAATGTTTTGATTGTGTTTTTCTGTGTTTATTATCATTATTATGGTCTAATTTCAGTATTTCGTTTGTATTTTAATGAGTTTACTTCTCTTATCAAAAACATAAACACAGATTTTGATATTGTTGTCCCTTACATAACAAATTTTTGACGTCATTTTCATAATACATAACCTAGAAAAGGCTGCTAAGGCTGTGTTCAAACTAGCGATTGCGGACAGAATAAAAAATGTAGGTTGTACCGTTAGTATAATAGTGTCCTGTGAGCTGTGTATTTATTATGTCAAGCTTTGGCTGTAAGGAAGTCAAATGAAGAAGTTAATATTTCAGGCAATCAAAAACCAATTGAATCACTTTATTGTTTGTTGGTCCATAATAATTTTCAATTTGCCATTAACAAAGTTAACAAAGTTAATAAAAATTAGTTCTTCACAGCTAGAATGTAGTTAAATAATCCAATCCTACTTCTTTCTGTATCCATCCTACTTATATTACTATAAATGTGTAAGGATCAGGGATTTATGTTTGTTACTCTTTCATGCCAAAACTACTGAAGGGATTCAAGCATTTTCCACACATATGTAATTCAGCAGGTTAAAATTTACTTTATAGCCCGCTGATTTAAGGGTCGGGAGGGGGTGGAGGGGGAAGGTGGGGGGGAGGGGGTGCCCTCTGCACCACCCCCACCCCCCGGAGCCCCACGATTATGGAGATATCCATGGTTAAAGTTTTGAGGTTAGAATAGCATTTGAGTTAGAAAAACAGGTAAAATTGAGTATCGTTTAGCAGGAGGAGGGACGGGGAGGTGCCCCCTACGCCCTAGCACCACTCCCATGTAAAGGCGACAGGCTGTTCTTGAGAAAAACTAATTATAGTAACCTAACCTCAAAAAGTTTTATATTCAGTCCGGAGGCCCAGTCGACGGAGCCCCGCTTCGCGGGGCTCCTACTTCTGAGTAGTTTATAAAAAAATAACCTCGAAGGGAATGGCGGGGTCTATTCGCTCGCTTCGCTCGCTCACTCGACCCCGCCATTCCCTTCTAACCTAACCTGTCCGAGTCGGGGTGCCCACAAGTCCAGAGCTCGCTTCGCTCGCTCTTGCATCCAATGGCACTTCACTTGGTTCACATTTATTCCGTACTTTATGTATGTGAATATAAAAATATTATATTTATGAAAAAAAAAAAGATATGAAATTGAACAAAAAACACTTCTAACGTTAACGGAACGTGAAATGTCAACTTTGACGTCTACCATGACAATTTATCTAACCTAAAAATTTGCAAATGGCGTACTATTTTCGTACTTTTTTGAAACTTTAATGAATTTTATCTCGTAAACCGTGATTCTCCGCACCTTGCTACTTTGTAAAAGGCTTTCTATTCGTGAGTAGTATCTACAAAAAAAATATGAACTTCCAAAGCCGCGGGCTATAAAGGAAATTCGAGCCGTTGCATCTGCCGGTTTATAGACCCTATGTCAGATACGCAAAATAAAATAAGTAAAAAGGCAGAAACTCAAAATGCTAGATACGCAAAAACGCAGGAATGCTATATACGCAACAAGTCAGAAATGTATAATATCAGATATGCAAAAATCAGAAACATATAATGTCAAGTATGCATAAAGTCAGGCGGGCTACTCCTAAGCCCGAAATTCGTAGTTTCGGGCTTAGTTGCAGGCGTATTCTTCTCCATATCACCTAACGCCGCCACGCCACTTAAGATGAAATTCAGCTTTTTACCCTGGATCTGAAGGCCATACCAACAAAGTTGCGGACAGAAGCTAGTTTAACTATAATTCAAAGGTGTCAGACTATTTAAGTTAAAACAAAGTGTACAGCATGAAATCTAGGTTTATCCCTACTTGTAAGACTTCATATCTAAACCATTTTAATCTAATTTAATGCAAACTGAAAACAGAACTGTTTTGAAAAAATCTGATATTTCAACAGTTTAATTTTTATCCCTTATGTATGTACCACATTTTTTAATATTATTTTACTTAAGAAATCTGATGAAAGGAGAAAATATGCAAAACTATGTGTTCTTTAGAATATAAGATTGGTGCATAAAATGAAGTTTTTTTTTTGTGTAATCATTTTGTTTCTGTAGGGTGATCTCTTCTTTGACATAAAACAAATATGTAGTAATTTAATTTATTATATTTAATGTTATTATCGGAGAAGATAAAACATGCATAATAATTTTTCTCTTTCCAATAGGTAAGGCGGCATATGAGCGATGGTTCTACCGCCGCCTTAATATTAGTACGTAGTCCAAACCGTCAATATGCAACGCAGCCATTCCCAGAGGCCTGCAAGACTAAGGCTCCCCCTAAAAGCCACAAGCTGTTCTGGGGAGCAGTTGGGGCCACTGTACTTACTGGCGCTGCAGTTGTTTATGCCAAGTAAGTGATCTAACGTAATATTATAAGAGGAGAATACCGCGTGTATCTGACATCGACGCACAAACGATTTCCATGGGTCCAGGGCATGATTCTGGACACCCCAGTTTTGAAATTTTTCGTCAGTTCTTTTCTCATTCTTTCATTTTTTTCAAGAGTACCACAAATAGGTAAGTATCAGCTCAGCTGAGCTGATATCTATTTGTGGTTTTATTCAGATTGCTCTTTTTAGTGAAAAGTTAATTATTTTTATTTTTTTTTAATCTCATTGTGTTAGGTCAGAATAACGATTATGAGCAGTCTAAAGTAAAAAATCCCTTGAAAAAAATGAAAAAATGAGAAAAAAGCCGACGAAAAATTCTAAGTCTAGGGTGTCCAGAATCATGCCCTGGACCCATGGAAATCGTTTGTGCGTCAGATACACGCGGTATGAGAAGAAGGGAATATGAGGGTAATGGAAAAGGGAGTGAACCTGTGTTTACAAACACACATGACGTGCACTACAATATGTCCCATACTGATGGTTAGTGTCTGTTGAGATTGGCCACCATGGCTGAAATCAGTCCGGAGAACTGTGTATATTATTCCGAGTTCATTGCTAAATAATAACAGTCGTAAGGGTCTATGTTCGAGGTTAAGTAACAATTACCGATCACGTAAATTCTATATCAATAGTCTCGTATCACCTAGGATGGATTGTGGAGGTCAGATATACAGTTTTGTGTATCAATATATATAAAAATCAATGCCACTTTTCGTTGTAATTTTACAACTCAAGAACGGGTGGGCCGATTTGGGTGATTCTTTTTTTGTTTAGTTCGCCATTATACAGGGAAGGTTTAAAAGCAAAAAAAATGGGTAGGTAAGGTAGTCAGTTGACGGGAGCGAATACGCGGGGCACAGCTAGTCCACTATAATTGGGAAAAATCTAGTCTAGTTGATATTATTAAGAGGAAAGGTTTCAAGGGTTAATTTTTGTTAAATGGAATTTGCAGTGACGGTTTGTAATTGGATCAGTAGTTCCAGATGATAGGTCCTTCTGGGACCTTCACTGTGAAAACTATTTTAAAAACCGGCCAATCGCTAATAGGACTCTCACACAAAGAGTTCTGTACCACAAACCTAAAAGAAAACGTTTCTTGTATGGGAGCGCCCATTCATGTTTAGGGTTTCGTACCAAAAAGTTGAAAAGGAAGCCTTATGGTGTAGTCACACCATAACTTAGTTTACTACTATACACACTTTACTTAGTTACACTACTATACTTAGTTTACGCCAGAGAAACATTTTTTTTTTTTTAGGCTCCATTGGTTTTTGACTTTTGACGAAAAATGTAAAAAATTACCATTTTCCCTGCCCCATTATCTCCGAAGTTTGGATAGAGATAATTAATTATTCCATGTGATATAATAGTGTATGTAAAGACTAGCTGACTCGGCGAACTTCGTTCCGTCTAACAGTCGATTAATCCTTAATTTTTTAGTTTTTTTTTTTTCTAAAATGAACGTAGCCTAAGTTACTCCTTATTACATCAGATACCTGCCAATAAAAGTCCCGTCAAAATCGGCCCAGCCATTTCAAAGATTAGCCGGAAAAAACAGACAGACAGACAAAAATTGTATGTACCGCTACCGTATATATGTATATTCATACTAGCTGACCCGCGCAACTTCGTCTACGTCACATTTTCCATTATTGCTCCGCTCCTATTTGTCTTAGCGGGATGATATACAGCCTATAACCTTCCTCGATAAATGGGCTATCTAACACTGAAAGAATTTTTCAAATCGGACCAGTAGTACCTGAGATTAACGTTCAACCAAACAAACAAACATACAAACAAACAAACTCTTCTGCTTTATAATATTAGTATAGATATACATGTAGTAAAAAACGGTTATTTCAATACTACAAACAGACACTCCAATTTTATTTATATGTCTAGATGTATAGATTTATACGTATCTAATGTATAGATTACAGGAAAAATAAAACGATGTCTCTAAATGGCACACTTTTACGGAAATTATCAACAAAAATAACATTAGTTCCACCATCGGTCAAGAGGTAGCATTGATGTAAAACTGCAATATACACCACAGTGTTCAAATTCTCTGACGAAAGTAGGCCTCGCCGATGAAAGTTTAAAAACATTTCACCAGTACGGTAAATGCTCTTGGTTTTTTTTCTTATAGCCGTGTTATTTTCCCATAGAAACAGTCCAGACGCGCGTAACTGGCTAGAGTCAAACGTCCCTTGGGCTAACGACTTCGTGGCTCTAGTGTACCAGGAGAACACGACATATTGGAAGGCAGCCGCAAACCAGTTCAACAAGTCAACCACCTGGTTGAGCCATTTCATGTTTGGAAAGGTTAGTTTTTTTTTCTTTAAATGATTAGCAGTTCTTATTTCGTAAATAGGTTTAATATAACACTTTCACACAACAATTTTCTTTTTTTTTAATTCGACAAGGGTTGATCTTGACTCAAGACACAGAGACAAAGTCGACAATGGAGCGATTTTATCAGATTAAACTAGATGACACCGCACACCAGTGTTTCCTAGTTGACTACTTCGGGAAGAAATAGGTACCGAAACAAACTCAGAGGTCAAAGTCTCTTCTAGAAAACGCATAAATTGTATTGAATGTGAGACCGTGCGAGGATGCGTAGTAGACTAGCAGCCCTTTAAAAATGTGTGACTATCTAATTTTCATATATTTGGTAGAAAAGCAGCCTGACACTTTATAGTTGGCCTCTTTTGCCATTGGGTATCAAAGTTAAATCTTTTACAAGTATTTCAAGACCTTGAAGTTGGCGTAAAGGTAAAAATTAGAGATGGGCCGACTATAGTATTTGCCGATTAACCGACTAGCCGACTAATCGGTTTTCAAAATGCCGATTAGTCGGCCGACTAGTCACCGACTACAAACGATGCCGAATAGTCGGCTTTCCCGACTAGTCGGCGGCTAGTCGGCCCATCTCTAGTAAAAATGTACACCAAAATTCATCACATCATATCAGCCGAAAGATTTACGTCCACTGCTGGACATAGGCCTCCCCCATGTGATACCGGCCTTGTGCGTCTCGCGTCCATCAGTTACCTGCGACCCTCACCAGGTCATCGGTCTACCTTGCAGAAGACCTTCCAACGCTGCGTCTTCTGGTACGCGGTCGCCACTCCAGAACTTTTCGGCAAAAGTAAACATGTTGAAATAAGGGTCGTATTATTTTACAGGAGGGTGTGACCCCAATGCAACTAACTCCTAGATCTGAGCAGGACATAGAAAAAGATGCTAAAGAAGCCTACGCGGATAAGGAGTATCAATGTAAGATATATTATAATAATCAAATTTATAATGCATATACATTCTCTTTTAAGTCGGTTAGGAATTCGACTTCCATTACTAATTGATTGTATCATAAAGCCATTAATTAAAATATGGGCCAGATTAATTTTGTGATACATTTGTAAAGCCAAAAAGTGTTCACAAACATACTTGAATTTATAATATTCGAGATAATTTGAATCTATCGCAATTCGAAGAAACTTGAAGCGTTTACGACGTACGGCATTTCATACAAACGTAAGTCCTTGTTTTTCAAAATAAATAAACCTATTTCAATTAAACTTCAAAAGTATAAGTAGGATAAATAGGTTTTAAAAGTCTGTTAAGAAATTTTTCGAAATATTTTATTTAAAAAACACTTAATGGCAACTCTTTGTTTCTATGGAAAATTTAAAATCGGTGAATTTATCTGGAACCATTGTTTTACAAAGTGCCATTTCAGTCGTCTTACAAAATGTACCCGATATAAACTACCTCTAGGCTCGGTTATTTTTTAAAAATAATTCAGTACACAATAAAAATGAATAAAGCATTAGAATTAAGAAACAACACAAATTGATTTTGAGGCCACATTTTATACTGAAACAAAGGCCCTAAAAAGCATTGATTGCAATGGAAGTTGAACTCTGTTTTATATGACATAGAGTTTCAAAACTGCATATTTTATCTTGAGTTTTGCATTCTAATATAGTGTGTTCAGAATAAGGATAATCCATTTTTTCACATTCACAATAACTGCCTAAGGCCCGATTTTTCAGTTATAAGAAAACTTGTTTTACTATATTAAATACGACAATTGGACATTTATTTTAAATCGACATGTCGTGTGAATCTGAAAATATGTAACCGTTGAAAAATCGCCCCATAGGAAAGTTAACTAAATTATTTCACTCTCATAATAAAACTAAATGGGTTGATTTCGATTTTTTATTAATTTATCGAATATCACTTTGTGTTTCAGTGGATGCATCTATAATTATGCATAATCATTAATCACACGCAATGCATCTTTTTGGTACTTGACAAATTAATTTCCATCGCACGAAGAGCACATATGAGCTGAACAAGACAAATAGATAACTGAGACGGACTCTGTATAGGCCTCGCGATCGTAGTTTTCCCTGCCAAGGAAATATCAGCATGATGCATATTGAAATAAAGTTGACAATAAACAACCTGAAATTCGCACCTCTGACCGGCTTTAACGCGTTCTAGGTTTAATGGAAGTTCATGTATTGTCAAGTTTGTTCCAACTAGTGTAAAGACGATATTTGTGTGCCAGTGACAACTAAGTAGCACTTTGCCAGATGGTTGATTTATTACGTAAGAATGTAAAGGAAATAAAAAACTTTTTACAAAAAAATACAACCGACTTCCAAAAAAAAAACACTAAAGTAAAAAATAACTTTAACTTCGGAACTCGATGTTTTCGTTAGTTTGTTCGTATTTTGACACCGACTTCCGAAGTTAAAGTTATTTTTTACTTTAGTGTTTTTTTTTTGGAAGTCGGTTGTATTTTTTTGTAAAAAGTTTTTTATTTTTCACTTTTTAGTGGTACCCCACACCTAACGAAACCACTGCAAAATCGATACCATACGATTTTCGAAAGTTCCCCTCGACTTCTCTGGGATGCCATCATCAGATCCTGGTTTCCTTATCATGGGACCATTTGGGAAGTATACCCTTTCCAACAAAAAAATATTTTTTAAAATCGGTTGGCAAGCAACGGAGTTATGTCCGAACAAACATAAAAAAAAAAAAATACAAACATCCGAATTGAGAACCTCCTCCTTTTTGGAAAGTCGGTTAAAAATGAATACATGTTTGATTTGTTTTGATGTTAATTTTTCTAAGGGCCGAGTTTTCAATAGTCAGATAAGTTTTATCAGAGGAGTAAAAATGCTGGTTTGACATCTTTTGCATAGAAAATATGTCAAACAGCCATATTTATTCTTCAGTTAAAAATAATTATCTGACTATTGAAAAATCAGCCATAAGTATAAATTTTTATTTGGATTGTTTATTTGTACGTTCAAAGGTGCTAGTATTTTTTTAGTACTAATAAACTTTCGTGTTCTTACGTAAGGTCATAAGGCGATCTTACGTAAGAACTACAAAGTCACCATGTAAGAAAAAAATTAGACATGATTGATCCCCCCCTGTCGTCTTACGTAATAAATGAATGGCCCGTAACCAGATGCTGCTGAATACCAGTTTTGCACATGGTGCGTCAGTTATCTAACTATCTTTGTTGGCTAATTACTAATATTAATCACCTAATACCTAGATTTGTGTTTATATAACAGTGCCGCCGCCCATATTAGAACCTTTGTATGTTGAAGAAAAAGTTATGGAGACGCCGGAAATTAAAACGGACGGTCAGTATTACCTGTAATATTTTTTAGGGGTAAAAACACGAGTCGTGAGCACTCTCCGGTTTGACGACGACTGCTCTGACGCTTCACGTTATTGGTTCGGCAGTCAAAACTCATCGGCTGTTGGCCTTGCAAGTTTCTTTCGCCCACCGTACATTGGCGAGATCACCCTGCTGCTGTCATCTGGGCTCACAACTCGTGCCGGCTACTATATTCTATGAATTATGTAAATCTATGTAACACTGAACAATATTCATTTCTGAGAAACGACTTTAATTATTGAAGCAAAGAAACCCTTGGCTTGGGTTTGTTTGGATGGGTTTTCATGCAATTTCCTTGTGTTAACTGTCAATTTATGAAGAAAATGTGGCACTAACAATTCCTCACGTATAGAGAGAGTATGTCAATAGGGAATATGCACGCGATTTTTTTATTTATAAAATAAATTACTTATAAGCTCCAGTAAACACTCTAGAAAATATTTTTTAAATATCTTCATCAGCGATGAAGTTATACCGCTTCAAAGATTACTTTTAGAACGAGAAGTCCGACATGGAATTTGACGTCACATTACGTGACGTCTATACATCTGCCATAGAAAACAGCGTTTTCGTGAGAGGGACAGAAATATTTGTTTATAATAATTATATCTCGTTTGTTTTTCGAGCAATTTTGATTCTATTTCCACTATTAGTAATATATTTTTGTATATTTTTAGATAAAGTGTTTAGATAATAAATATTTTTTTTATGCATATTCCCTATTATGGTGTGAGCACAAAAAAAAACACTGCTTTTTAATATTCGAAAAGAACTTTAAAGTTAAGATAACATGACCATGACACTTCAGTGCTGCCACCTACCGCGTGTATCTGACATCGACGCACAAACGATTTCCATGGGTCCAGGGCATGATTCTGGACACCCCAGTGTTGGAATTTTTCGTCGGTTCTTTTCTCATTTTTTTCAAGAGTACCACAAATAGGTATCAGCTCAGCTGAGCTGATATCTATTTGTGGTCTTATTCAGATTGCTCTTTTTAGTGAAAGTAGTTAATTGATTATTTTTTTTTATTAAAAATCTCATTGGTTTATGTCAGAATAACGATTATGAGCAGTCTAAAGTAAAAAAACCCTTGAAAAAAATGAAAAAATGAGAAAAAAGCCGACGAAAAATTCTAAGTCTAGGGTGTCCAGAATCATGCCGTGGACCCACGGAAATCGTTTGTGCGTCGATGTCAGATACACGCGATATAGTACATGCACGATCCGTTTAGGGGCACGTGCACAAAGTAAGCTGTGCCATCTAGTGTTGCATATACGAAACTTGGAGGTTAAGAATACTTGACCTTGGCGCTTCTGTGCTGCCCCCTATAGCTCCTGTACGTTCAAATTCAAATTCAAAAGTCATTTATTCAAATTAGGCTGAGAGCCAGCACTTTTTGAACGTCAAGTTCTATAAAAGACAGTCCCCCAAAACGCCCGCCCGTCACCACTTCCTAGTGTTTTAGCTGTGGAGAAGAAGTGGCCAACAAACTCCCCAGCAACACATCTGTCTGTTACGTTTTAGGTACGTTCTCTATAGTAAAGTTTTGTCGTACATTTCCAGCGACACTAGTCCAAACAGACAAGTGTGAGCCCCAGAGCCCGCCCGTCGTGAAGATCACCAAAGACATTGTAGAACTGGAACACGACATGCACGAATACACCAAGGTCGCCATAGACAACTACAAGCAGGCGGCGCAGTTCTGTGCCGACTACAATAAGACTTTATTCAAGGTGAGTGTTTATGTTGTGTTAAGGTGGAAGCTCCAGGGTAGCCCGCGAAATTCAAATATTTTTATGTTTTTTGCAATTTGGCGGTCAGTGTGAAGCTGGATGTTGAACAAAATACGGTTCGCGATCGTAAAAAGCATTTATCTAAAGGATTATAAACATTTGAATCATCAATATAACGTTCAAGTTCATAGAACTCGATTGAATGTTATTTCGTGAAAAAGTCGTTCAATCGAGTTGTATGAACTTAGAGGATTATGATTGATAATTAAAAGGGGTATAATTCTTTGACTAAATATACGTTACGGCCGCGAATCGTATTTTGTTTAACATACAGCTTCACACTGACCAGCATATAGCAAAAAACTTAAAAATATTTGAATTTCGCGGGCTACCCTGGGGCTTCCACCTTAAGCCGCGCCTGCTAAGCGAGGCGCCGCTGACGCGTGTACTTCGCACGCTCAACATGATTCCTAGTGAACTGGACCTATTTTTTTGTACTCTGGGTGAATTCACAAGGAATGCCGTGTTTATAATCAGTTATAGATGTTAGTATAAACAAGGATAAGCGCATTTATCGCATTGGTAGAAACCTGTTATGAGAGATGTAAGAGGAAATAAATTAAAAAAAAAATGTTTCTACTAATAAATGTTTTGTCTTTCAGGCAAACTGTTAATCGTACGAAACCACATTAAATTAGTGAAATATTAATTAATTGATTTTTAGGGATGCATTCATTTACTTATCAGATCAGCTATCCGAAAATTATCACTTGACAAGACTATCCAGAGTGAAATGGATTTCTGACCATCAGCAGTTTTTGCTTTTGCAAAAATTCTTGTTAACTCCGAAAACCGCAATGTGGACCCCATTTTTTTGGGGGCAAATCAGTTCTAGTTTATTTTGTTTAATTCAAGGAACTCACTTAATTGCCAATCAACCTGTATATCCATAAAGTGATTCAGCATAATGTATATTAAAAAGAACGCATTTCTAAGTAGCAAAATTGACATTGATAATTTTTATTTTAAAGTCGAAAGCCAGCACGCATGACATTCACAAAAGTTTTTTTTTTTTTTTACTTAGAGGACACTTGTATAATTTCAGATCGTAGAGGCATCGTATGAAGATTTGGACAAGAAGAGTTTTTCGAACCTTCATTCGTATCTACAGCAGAGAAACTCATACCTCAAGAAAGGGAAAGAAGCCGCAAGTAAAGCTAAATTTGCTATTGGTACGTTATCTTTATTCTAACCCTTGTAACCTCATAACTGAATATCAACCTTATGTTAGTATGAATTAGGTTGACATCACAATGAATAAGACAGTTATTCGATTAAAATTGGTGTGCCGTGTTAGGGGGACTACTCCCTAAGCCCGAAGTCCGTTATTTCGGTCTTATTTACTGATGTTTTCTGCTACGTATCACCTAACCACTAAGAATGAATAACAACACGATTTTTATCTTATCTCGCCATCTCTTTCTGAGCCTGCCGCGGTGTCGGTTCCTTGCACAAATTAATTTAGGAACAGAAATTCGAAGCATCATCTTTGTCATCTTAATAAAATAATACAATAATAAAATACGGCCAATGGCATAATTGCCAAGAGCCTCGATCAACATCTCAAGAGGCTCTCCTTGGGCAGCTAGATCAAGGGTTTGATCCAGAAAGCAGTACTCCTGGACACGGCGCTAATGTTAGGAGGTCCCTCTCTCGAGAGAGCCCCAACTGCCGGTAGCTTGGATTATACCGGTGGGCTACTATTTTTTATATTTTTAAATGTTTTTTTACAGAAATATTTGAAAATGTAAATTATATGTATATAAAAAAAAATATATATATAAAACATTTGTACGCCTAATGGCAAAGCATAGAGCACTTACAAAAAATGTAACATCTCACACATCTGTGTACCTTTAACCTATGTTTACAAATAAATAATCTGAATCTGAATAAATACATTAAAGACGGCAATAACAAAGTAGTATTATTTCCACAGAAACCCTGGACCGCATGATCCAGTCAGGCAGCCAGGTGCATGCGCCGCCCGAGAGCCTCGCCGCCACCAAGCGGTACATCAAACAGCTGCGCACAGACCTCGTCGACGCGGAAAACCGCTACAACGAGGAGTTGGAGCGCTCTGTGCTCAGCGAAAAGTATTGGAACAAGGTAAGTTAAAAAGGAAAAAAAAATGCTGCGAAAAACGGTTGTGTAAAAATAACTCTTTTGAATTAAATATTATGAACAACTTTAACTATGGATGGGTCTAACCCTAAAACCGCATAAAATTCACGTATCCTAATAAACGACCCTATCAACTGAATTTCTATCTCGGGGGCCAATATAAACGTACCAAAAGTACGCGAGATATATTATAGCGCACAAGTGTGTGAACGTGAACTCTCTGTTCCTTTGCTCTCATAGTCCGATGGAACGGCAATCCGACACGACCAGCCAGATATCAGTCGTAGGATCAACGGTGACTAGTGCTATCCACCAGTTGAACGCTACCAATTTCCAAATTCCAACCTACGATTTTTTTTTTACTTTCAGGCTAAAATAAAAAAAAAATTGTTACTTCTAAACAATAATGATTCTACACGCGAATGACAACGTGCAAATCAAAGAGCTTTATAGTATTTGATTTGATTTAATAAAAACCTGAGAAATCAAAATTCCAAGTTTCATGGAAAGTCGTAGAACTCAAGTTAAGAAAGTGTGATTTAAAAGGAACAATACAAAAGGTTATTATTATTTATTAATTCAGACTGTGAAACTATTTCCTGATAAGTAATAATAACATCTTTAAATCTTTGGTCTGTTGGTTGTAAGCGCTACTACTGAGCACGCGGTTTTGGGCTCGCTTCCCAGGTTGGCCAAGTGTTATTGGGTATAGTAGCCGGCACAAGTATAGTAGCAGATGAATGCAGCGGGGGGATCTCGCCAATGTACGGTGGGCGTACGAAACTTGCAAGTCGATGAGCATTGACGAACCGCATCAGAGCTGTCGTCGTCAAACTGACCAATGGAGAGTGTGCTCACGACTCGTGCCGGTTATTATATTCCAGCAAGAATTTCACACTAATCCTCCCTTCCAATCTCTCTCTCAACGCGTTTCAAATTAGAATAAGAACGTCAATGACCTCTATCTGTCACATGTCTCTTGAAAAGTACGATTTGCAAAGAAAACTTGGTTGCATATCGATAAAGGTTTATTTTACTTTGTTTGAATAAGTCTTCAATCAAATTTAAATAAAAACTTTCAATAGTAGTAAATTAGTTAAATATAATATTTAATTATTTAAAGTCATTATTAGTTATTTTTAACCGTACCAAAACAATTTTTTACTCATTGTTTATAAATAATAATGATAAAAAAATAATCTTGCTTTGCTCACCCTACAGAATTGGTTTGAATTGACAGCTATGACGTCACAATATGGCACTAAGTCGATCCTATTCTTATTTGAAACGCATTGTACATAGCGTGTCATGTGTCTGAACCTCTGTCTAACCCTTCAGGAAAACAGGTGTGAGGTTATAATACAAATTTTTCTTTTCCATTTTCCAGGTGGAAGCAGCCCGTAACATGTTCAGGGACGAACTTCGAGCGTTGTACCCCGGCATCGACCTCAGTGCGAAGAGACTGGACCTCAAATCAGACTTCGATATGCTGTTGGTCTACACACTGAAACGTGTAAGTTACTGACCCTACCGCCCTACCAATACATTCAAACTCCCGTACGAGTTAAATTGGCACCTGGCCTGAATTACGTTTTGAAGTTTAAATTTAAATTAAACAATTCGATTTCTATAAAAACATAACAGTAACATTGATGCAAAATCGAAAGTTTAATTTACACAGAAAGGTTGCTAGCAGTACGTTGATTCTGCAACCTTCTCGCTTGTGTTTCAGATACAATATCTGCAGAATCAAATAGCAGAGTTGCAGACAGTACGAGAACTTAAGATCAACAGGGCTATCGAATGTGAGTAATCAAATAAAAGGCTAAAGGGTATACAACCATCGTGGCATCACCATTTATCAGCGCACGATCTAACATGCATTTGTATGGGTACAGGACACTTAACAAACAAAAATGTTAGGAAAATGGTGCCCTAAAGTGTAAAGTCACCTTGCTTAGTCTATGGAAGCGTGAAGACTTTCTTTTGAATAACGCAAAACTCGAAAAGGGTCATTGATCTGATCATAAACAACTTTTAGAATCGTCAACATTCTCTCTTACCAATTTCCCAATTGATTTGCGGTCCTTGCAAAATAAAATGTCCTCTTCCATACCTATTACTGTTTTTTTTAGTGTTTTCTCAGTGGTCACTCTGTTTCTAAACCCCAAAGCAAACCTGAAGAACACAAAAAAAACAACGGGTTGCACTCCGGGAGTGCCGGCAGAAGTGAGAACTTGAACATTAAGAGCGTGTATTCCGTCCATTAGCGCCGCCAATCGTTTTTCATTATTTGTGGTAAATTTAAGACACGTAGATAAAAAACCGCTCTGTAGAGCACTGAAGAAATGTATTTATTATGTTTTGAGAGTTATGTTTTGTACTTTAGAACATAAATAGTTGCCAAAGTCGATATTTTTGCTAAAAGTGGCCACTTTTAGCAATAATTGCCGTTTTGGCTATTTAGCCATGAGTTATGTATTAAAAATAGCTGTCTAAAAATAATAGATACATTTCTTCAGTGCACTACAGAGCGGTTTTTTATCTACGTGTCTTAAATTTACCACAATTAATAAAAAACGATTGGCGGCGCTAGTGGACGGAATACACACTCTTAATCGATGAGCTATCTGTCTTACGATTTTTCGATCAAGTCACGTGTCCTGACGCGAGTTTGCTGTCAAAGCTCAGTGCAATAGGTGTTGCTCCGGGGCTCCTGCGGCTTCTTGCAGACTATTTGCGGGACCGACAACAATTTGTCAGACTAGGTTTATACGAGTCACTCCCATACCACACTCGCTCGGGTGTGAGTCAAGGTTCGGTAGTCGGCCCACTCTTTTTCATTTTGATGGTGAATGACCTCCCTGATGTGGTTGTTAATGCTAGATCCCTCTTATATGCTGATGACTTAAAACTATTTTATGAAATTAAATCTGAGCGCGATTGCCAAGCTCTGCAATCAGACACTGATGCAGTATATAATTGGAGTTTAAAAAATAAATTGCTATTTAATGAATCAAAATGCTACGTGATGTCTTTCGGCCGCATGCGGCACCCGGTCAATTTTCTATACAAACTGAATGGAGATACTATTACAAGAACTGATTCCATGAAAGATCTGGGAGTCATATTCGACCGTAAGCTCACTTTTCACGACCACATCTCATCCACTGCTAAGGAGTCCTTCAGGCGCCTTGGCTTCGTTTTAAGGAACTGTTGTGACTTCCACAACCCCCACGTTATCAGGCTTGTGTTTGGGGCATTGGTTCGTAGCAAGCTTGAGTCTAGTGCGTGCGTATGGAATCCCTTTGAGAAGCAGTATGCGTTGGTTCTAGAGAAAGTTCAAAAAGCATTCCTCCGATATCTTTACAAGCACATGTACGGGTTTTATCCCTACTTGTATCCAACTAAATTCCTGTTGGGTTGCTTAAGTTTCAACTCTCTAGAAGTAAGACGGTCGCGTGATCAGATGGCTGTAATATTTAAAATTCTTAGGGGGATTATCGATGATCCTGATTTGCATAATGAAGTCTGCAATCTATTTGTCCCAGACAATTACTGTCGTGGCAGAAAGCACCGCTTACTGGCTGTTCCAACTAGCCGTACTATTGCACACTCCAAATCACCTATTCCTCGGACTGTAGCTTCTATTAACGCTCTCCTGGACTCAAGAACAGGTCTTGATATGTTTGCGGATGAATGGAAGATGATAATGTCAGAATGTTTGAATTTTTGTGAGAAGAAGCATGATTGAGTGAAATCTATTTTAATTATGTTAAATAGTGTAATTGGTTTCGGCCGTTCTATTTAAATAAATAAATAAATAAATTAACATTTTATACCTATCCCAAGAAAAGTGATAAACGCCGCTAAAGAATTTTTCCCTAAAAAAAAAACAGCTTTTCCCTTGGTTTGATTTGATGTTCACGGTAAAAATGCATTAGGGGACATTTTGTGCGAAAAAAATTAATCGAACTGGTTGTTTTCAGGTCACGATGAAAAATTAATCATTGAAGCCAAAGCGGAAGATATAATCAGGACTGAAAGAATGGCAGCGGAAGTGGAATTCATGAAGAAGGTAGGGGAGAGTTGCCTTTTAGTTGAATCACTTCTACATTTCCCATAATAGGCCAAGCCCGCCACACATTCACAACCACTGCAACTCCTGAAATAGGCCAGTGATACAGGACATTTTAGGTCGCAGTATTTTGGACATTACTGATTTATGTGGATGTTATTAGGGTAGATGCCAGTAGTATACACTCAATTTTTCAACCTCGAAAGATCTGTGCTAATTGCGTGGTGCTCGGAAATCTTCAAATTTTCAGTCCTTTTTAAGACTTTGGTTTATATCTTCTAAATGGTGAATTCTACTTAAAAAGTCATTCAGTAGACTATTGAAGAATATAACATTTGCTACAATTAGAGTGCCAATACAGTTGAATTGGTTTTACAGGTATTGAGATATAGCACATCCAACACGAACAATTTTTCACAAAAAAAAAAAAAAATGAAAATGTCGTTTAAAAATGGAGCTTTGTGATTTACTGGCCTTTGAAAAAAGATATGTTAGATAGCTCAGTGGAAAATGTTTTTTATCATACAAAATGAAATCGAGTACAATTAAAAACATACTATAAATTTATCGATCTTAAATTTGAATACTCACAAAATATGTGAATATTGCACATATTTTGAGAGTATTCAATTAAGGAAGAAAATTAGGGGAAATGATTTACGTTACGTGAAACGTTACTTGACATTTGGCCCCGTAAAAATTTAATTCGTTTCGGTTAGGAGTTTTTTATGAGTATATCTCCGAAAATTTTAAGCGTAAAATTAAAAAAGTGCAGATAAACTACTGCTTAAACTAATGGTTCAATTGATTTAGTAATCGTTATTGTTGTATTTACACTGATGGTTCGATTTTTTTTTACACAACTGCCCCATAAAAAGGACTGTTTTGTGAAACAGAGTTTTTAAATAAAAAGATTAACAAGACACATCAAGATTGTTTACCTTTTATTTAACTACCTAAACCATTCTAATATAGTGACACTCAATAGTTTTATTTTTCTAGACCTTGCAAATCGAAGCGGAAGCCAACAGGAACACGAGGGAACAGCTCAAGAAGCAAGTCGAGATCCAGGCAGAAGTTCTGCAGGATAGACTGGCCAAAAGAGAGAAAGAGGTATTATTACTAACATCTGTGTTTAACAAAACATACGGAATCACTCCTAAAATTCGCTGAACCCAATTCAGCTGTTGGTTCGTCTATAACAAAGACTATTAAACCACTTGACTGCGCATACAGTGCCCCGACGCACGAAAACTATTAGTGTTTTTGCTCAGATGTTAGCCAGCGGCACTAGTAACCATTTTAGTTGTGACCAATTGTTAGACCTGTGGGCATGCTAAGTTTTTACAAATCGTTTTCATTTTTATGCAATTTATAACGCATAAAAATGCCTTCATACCCGGTGAATTTGTGTGGGAAACATTCCAAGACCTTTTGTTACAAAAATGATGGCATAACTTTTCATCGGAGAGTAAAGACTACGCAAAATATTTTTGATTTGAATCAGATGATGAGCCACTGCAGGGGTCTATATAAAATGGTGGTTAGGTGAACGAGCACACTGTGAGAAGCGCGCGTTGATGTCTTTTGGAAAATTCTCTTTCTTTCGTTAGGAAATACTTATATTTTTATCCCTTTCTTCCCCTTTGTATTTTTATCGTAAAAATCTTTGCTGTTACGTTTAATGATTGAAGTCGATTTATCGATAATCATAAAATTACAACTACCTACTTAATACAATTTTTAATCAATTCACATACTTACATTAAACACGTAACTACTTTTAAACGACTTTAAAAATAGGAGGAGGGTCTCAGATTTTTCATCTGTGTGTTTGACATACATGTTTACGTTTTAGATTTTCGAAGATTTCAGAATTAAAATAAAAGTGGAAAGATAAGGTTAATAGGGAAACTTTGTTTAAACAAGATATAGCTCTGTTTGTTTGGATTGAGTATTTTTATAATGTTAAAATCCATTTTATCGATATCGACAATTTTCCTTTAATCAAGTAGTGCCACCACTAACCATAGGCTACCTATGCAACTTGACCTTGAACGGACCAATTGCAGCCGCGCGTTGTTCCTCGTCCCCCGGCCCGCTGTAGTGAGCCGCGTACTTAGAAGAAATCGACCTATACGCTCTCTAGTGGTTATATACTCTATGGTCTATAATAATGAACTGTTTGAATAACACGATTCAACGGCACTGGTGGAACCAGAGGTGAAGGGAGGGGTCATGCCATGCAGCGTAATGAAATGTTTTGTGCTTTTAAGTGTAATTTTTTTTTTAAAACCTACCCCCAGCAACTTCCAGCCCCAGAAGACAATCCTCGATCTGCCACTGCTCAACTGCAGTGATAAAGGCATCCGTCGTTGAGTAGTTGAAATAACTGAAAACAATACAAAGAGTATTTGGGCAGGTCATTATGACCAACCTTTATTTTGGTACGGTTTTTGACGTACGCATGTTACGCTAACCAACCGTTTGTAACAACCTGCCCTAAGTGGTACGGTCTTCTTCTTGCACGTTTCCTTAAATGGAGCGTACAGGAACTATAGCTGGCAGCATAGAAGCTTTAAGGTGGAAGCGCCAGGGTAGCCCGCAAATTTCAAATATTTTTATGTTTTTTTTGCAATTTTCCGGTCAGTGTGAAGTTGTATGTTGAACAAAATACAATTCGCGGCCGTAACGCATATTTATCTAAAGAATTATACCCATTGTAATTATCAATATAACCCTCTAAGTTCATACAACTCGATTGAATGACTTTTTCACGAAATAACATTCAATCGAGTTCTATGAACTTAGAGGGTTATACTGATGATTCAAATGGTTATAATCCTTTAGATAAATGCTCTTTACGATCGCGAACCATATTCTGTTCAACATATAGCTTCATACTGACCGGCAAATTGCAAAAAATATAAAAATATTCGAATTTCGCGGGCTACCCTGGAGCTTCCACCTTAAGATCATAATATTCTTAATCTTAAAGTTTCTAAAATGGGACACTAGATGGCATAGTCAACGCCGTGCACGTCAAATAAGCGGTTATGTAACTACTCAATAGGTAGTGAAGACTTGATAATATTATACATAACTAGCTTCCCGCCCCGGCTTCACACGGGTGCAATGCTGATACTAAATACACTACAGAAAAACTGTGATGTTATTAAACATATTATAAACCTTCCTCTTCAATCAATCTATCTATAAACCGCATCAAAATCCGTTGCGTAGTTTTAAAGATTTAAGCATACGTAGGGATATAGGGACAGAAAGCGACTTTGTTTTATACTATGTAGTGATATTACTGTTTATATTACAGCTTATGGGTAATTACAACCGCGCGGTGTACGAGAAAGTCGAAGCTGAGCGAGTGGTGTTCAAGAAGGAACTAGCGGTGATGGCTGGCAAAATGCAGGCTATCGAGCAGACCTTGAAAAGTAAGTCATAAGAGCGCCATTTGCTTGATACGAATTTATTATCTTCTCTACACAATAAATAGACCTTGAGGGACAGACCTTGACCTTAAGGTGGAAGCTCCAGGGTAGCCCGCGAAATTCAAATATTTTTATGTTTCTTGCAATTTGCCGGTCAGTGTGAAGCTGTATGTTAAATAGAATACGGTTCGCGATCGTAAAAAGCATTTGTCTAAAGGATTATAACCATTAAAATCATCAATATAACCCTCTAAGTTCATAGAACTCGATTTAATGTTATTTCGTGAAAAAGTCATTCAATCGAGTTGTATGAACAAGGGTTAGATTGATAATTAAAATGGGTATAATTCTTTAGATAAATATGCGTTACGGCCGCGAATCGTATTTTGTTCAACATACAGCTTCACACTGACCGGCAACATAAAAATATTTGAATTTCGCGGGCTACCCTGGCGCTTCCACCTTAAGGGCGCCTTTTTTGACACGATTTACTCTCGCCATTTACACAGCGAATAGGCCTTGTAATGCTTACCTAAACATGCTACCTTGAAGTTTGAGATATAAGAACGCGTTTTGCATGACACAAATTTAGTCTTATATACACAATGTACAGATCTTGAGGCGCAAGTGCTCGTTTATGGAAACGCAGTGCGTTGTGCGGGCCCCGCTGCGTGGGACGCTGCGTACGTAAATCGCTTCTCTGTAAACGCGACGCGCAACGTCCCGCGTCACTGTAAACGAGCACTTAGTCATAATTACGTGTTTTCTTCTCTCCTACGCAAAGTACTTGCGACCACGCTGTCACATATCAAATGGATAACTTCGGAATATTACAGAATGCTACCTGCTAATAATCTTTACATTCATTTTTGGCTTTAAAACATTAGTGAAACGTATTTGATAAGATCTACGTAACTGTCTCTGGTTTCTTTCCGTCAGCAATAACTTTTCGAGATTGTCGCCTCTCTTTCTGAGTGTGGCCTGAGTGCTTAAAAATCTCCTTCAACGAAATAATATAGGAAATGCCATTAAAACTGACGTTATAAAATTATAAACGTGTTTATTATTCGTATATAAGGATTTCGTTGTGATCACTGGTACACATTTCATTGGTTAGCTATCTCTGTTCTAGCTATTATGTATAGTTATTTCGTAGCCATATCGTACAATTGGCTTTTCTTGAAGTGGTGGTCCGACTGTTTCACTTAACGGTTGGCCACTTCATGAAATGGTTACTCACTCTAGCTCCCGTCATCCCATTCGAAGGTGATGGCAATTTCACGATGTGGGTTTGATATAAGTTTTACGTGTTTTTTTTTGTTTGTTTGCAGAGCGTGCAGCATCGGAATCGGAGGCGCGTCGCTCGCAGTCGCTGTGGGCGGCGGCGGAGGCCCTCCTGGCCGCCACGCGCCGCGCCTCGCCCGCCGCCAAGCTCGACAACGAGCTCAAAGCGCTGGAGAAGGCGGGTGAGTGCAGATAGATATACAGGGTCGCTCGCAGTCGCTGTGGGCGAGAGAAATGCGTACCAACATTCGTGAAGTAAGTTAGTTATTTATAAGGTTAATTAATCGGTGGAGTGTTATTAATATTTTCTCAAACATACTTGGAAATGTGAGCATTATTTTGACAACCTACTTCGAGAAAAATTGAAATTGCTGTACTGGCCAAATACATGCGAGCAGCGGCCGGCAAAAAAATTTATGGTAAACCTTATCTGTCAAAGGTTTTATTTAAATTTCTAACTGGCTTGCAAAAAAAAAAAACAAATGTACAGTTTAACGTGGGGAAATTTATTGTTGTTCGTTATTGAATTTAAAAAGTAAAATAAAAAATTCTGCGTAGGTACTACTTAATTATAATTCCGCGCATTATTTGAGAAAAGTACCATACAAGCCTTGGCCACAACTAGACATTGATGATTTCCTCTTTTGCTGGCCGCTGCAGTAATTACATATTTATAGACATTCCGTCTTTTTTTTATATTTAGGTCCGCAAAAAAGTATTTTTGAACAAATATAAATGGAACATTCGATAACTTTACGATTTAATCACTAGCGGAAATGTAAAATAAATTGCTTTTGCATAACAGAACGATAGCGTTCGCTGTTTTTGTGTGCGTGAGTTGTATGGTGCACGGACGCTGTGTTAGATGGGATAATGTGACACGGCCTGTCGTCAGAAGACGGTCGGACGGCGAGCCACCCATAGCTCACCGTCCACAGGCCCGCGCCTACGGTGGCCGGAAGTCACCAGGTGGCCTCCGACGCCCGCGGTGTCTACCACGGCGGCCGGGACGAGAGGTTCTCTCCCTCTCCCACTCCGCCACCTCCTTCGCTAGCATGACTGCTTCGCAGAAGGAGGTGATTGCGTCCCATTCCGTCTCGCTCCGGACCATGGCTTGGACCACGCCCGGACGCGAGAGGTCGCCGCCTATCGCCGCTTCGAGGACACGGCGGTGCTCCGCCCAAGCGGGGCACACCTGCACAGTGTGCTCCACCGTGTCCTCCGGTCGATCCTCGCAGTCTATTAGTTGCCCTACGGTGGAAATTGTTCTATGCAGACAACGCACAGCCCTACTAGTCGTAGAAAGCTGTAATTTGGCGTTTAGGTTCCTTGGAGAGCGTAGGGGAGCACTAAGAGAGGATTTTCCGTAAAACCTACGGGTACGCGATAAACGGGATATGCGCACGAATCAAAAGCTAGTACTAACTAAAATGATTTTCTTTTCAGGCACGGGTGATAAGCTTGTGGAGTCCGTACTAAAGGGCATTCCGGATGAAGTCCGGCAAAAGGGCATCGCCACTGAGAAGACGCTGCGAGACAGGTTCGATAAGGTACTCTACTCTGCCTTATCCTATGGTGAACAGTTGCGTGATGGAGAACAGATGCGGATGCTATAATATTTATCCCACGCAAGCGCTCTTTCCAAGCACATGGTCGTTTCGCGATCCAAAACAGCCAAACCCTCACCGAGAGTCGTCGTGGCAGTGCAACCTCATGTGATTTCCGAGCACTGTGCACACAAGTGCAGGGCAGTGAAATCACGTGAGGTAGAAAATGATGTGGTTCTTGGTTCGAATACCAGGTCGGGAAAGGTGTTTTTGAGTGTTCCCAACGTGCAACGGGAATTTCTTAGTCTGTATGGAGCATAAAACATGTCACCATGTTAATTTAGGTGAAATGAGCTTGAAATATACCGTCATTTCAACTGGATGGTATTAATTGGATTGACAGCTACCTTCATTGTACAGAATAGCAGTACTGCTTAATAGGCTAGTTTCCATCATCCACAAATTGCAAAACTATTTAGTCCGTCAGTTAGAGTATTGAAAAATAATGGACACGTATTTTTTGTTTTTGTAAATCAATGGATATTGACAAAGATAAAACGCATCAAAACTCGGGAGTGGGGGCTCGTGACGTCACTAACCGCTAAAAATTATGCCACGGCGTGACATATTGAGAATTTTATAACAACACCACTGCAAAATCGCAGAAAAGCAAAATACGCAATTTCGATTACTTGGATGACATAAAACTATCATCCAAGTAGACGAATTCCAGCTATTTCGATTTAAAATCCAAAGTTCGTAACCGATTTTCATAAAATTTAAATGGGACTAATCTGCAAGTATATCCTTTCAAATAGAACAAGAATTTTTCAAATCGGTTCATAATTGTCGGAGTTATGAGGTAACAAACATAAAAAAATAAACATACAACCGAATTGATAACCTCCTCCTTTTTGGGAAGTCGGTTAAAAAGCGTCGTAACTTCGTAAATTTTGGTTCCCGTAACAAAAGAAAAAATACGGGTCAAATATTTTTTGATATTCTAACTGATGGACTAATTACATTTTTTCATTAAGGTGGAAGCGCCAGGGTAGCCCGCGAAATTCAAATATTTTGATGTTTTTTGCAATTTGCCGGTCAGCGTGAAGCTGTATCTCAAATAAAATACGATTCGCGGCCGTAACGCATATTTATCTAAAGAATTATACCCATGTTAATTATCAATATAACCCTTTAAGTTCATACAACTCGATTGAATGACTTTTTCACGAAATCACATTCAATCGAGTTATATGGACTTAGAAGGTTATATTGATAATTCAAATGGTTATAATCCTTTAGGTAAATGCTCTTTACAATCGCGAATCGTATTTTGTTCAACATACAGCTTCACAATGACCTGCAAATTGCAAAAAACATAAAAATATTTGAATTTCGCGGGCTACCCTGGAGCATCCACCTTAAACAAGCCTATTGGTGACAGTAGTGAGTGTGAAGAATCGTTTCGTTCCAGATGGAGAAGACCGCGGTGAAGGTAGCGCTGGTCGGGCGCGAGGGCGCCACGCTGCCGGTCTACTTCCTGTCGTGGCTGCAGTCGCTGCTGCTCTTCAAGAAAGTTAGTACACATGCCTTTTTAATGGGTGGGAAATCATCAAATGACCCCTCTCGCTCTAGGCGGAGTAGAAGAGAGTGTCATACTCTTATTGACTAAAACTCATCCGAGTACCTCCTAATGCCCTTTAAGTTACGCTGTAACTCTTTCCAAAAAACTCCGCAGCACTGGACACGTGCCTACAATTATGTAAATTTGGTAAATGGCCGGCAAGTCACGAAAAAACACTTGAGACAACTCGACCTCGTATAAAATCGACCCTATGACAATTTGACTCTGTCAACTCGACCCCGATAATTCGACTTAACTACTGGAGCCCGCAACCACTCGACCTTCGAAATTCGACTTACGAAATCTCAACCCGGTGCATACTCGACCCTGTTACTATTTGACTCTGACAAACTCGACTCCAATAATTGGACTTGTGATATATTGACCCCGACATTTTGTCTTGTAAAAACTGGACCTCGCAACAATTCGACCTACGAAATCTTAACCCTGTGACAACTCGATTCTGTCTCTATTTGACTTTGACAAAATAACATGACTTGTGATACATCGACCCCGATATTTCGACTTGCAACAACCGAACCCCGATAATTCGACTTGCGAAATCTCAAGCCCGTAACAACTCGAACTTAACTTGTCTAAATGTGACAGCTAGCTATTCGACATGTGACTCATAATTGAACCTGGAAGCCTTGAACGTGTGACAACTTGACCCTGAAAATTCGACTCCGTCGTGGTAACATCATTTATCCAAATGAGACCATAAATCGTCTTCATTGCTCATTCACTCTGGTTTCCTTGTTAAACCTCCTCTTAGATTAATACCGCGTGTATCTGACATCGACGCACAAACGATTTCCATGGGTCCAGGGCATGATTCTGGACACCCTAGACTTAGAATTTTTCGTCGGCTTTTTTCTCATCTTTACATTTTTTACTTTAGACTGCTCGTAATCGTTATTCTGACCTAACCCAATGAGATTTTGATGAATGATTAATTAACTACTTTCACTAAAAAGAGCAATCTGAATAAAACCACAAATAGATATCTTGAAAAAAATGAAAAAATGAGAAAAGAACCGACGAAAAATTCCAACACTGGGGACTGGCTGTCCAGAATCATGCCCTGGACCCATGGAAATCGTTTGTGCGTCGATGTCAGATACACGCGGTATGATTAATTTGTCGTGCTAGGTTCAGAAATAACTCATCTGATCGCTTTTTTACTGTTTTCAGTCGGCTGGAATTCCTGAGGATGAACTGGCAAACCTACCGACCGACTTTACCAAATTAGACACCTTCAACATCATACAGAGGGCAAGGTATGTAGCACCATGTGTCATTCATACCTATAATAGGACATTTTGTAAAGCTTTCCGTTATGGACCTATATAGAAATGTTAAACAGTAATTGAATAGTATCATCCCTCTTTTTGTAATTTTTTCCGAGTTAAATGCGAGTCTACTTAGATTAGAAGAGGTTTAGTAAGCCAAATGTTTTTGGTTTTTGTGCAGGACGAAACCTTATTACTAAGACTCTGCTGTCCATCCGTCCGTCCGTCTGTCTGTCAGCGGACTGTGTCTCAAAAACCGTAATAGGTAGATAGTTAACAATTTTCACAGAATATGAATGTCTATTGCCGCTATAACAACAAAAATCGAAATGAAATTATATTAAAAAATAAACCGTAAAAAATACGTTTCTTGTATGGGCCCATATAAGGAACGTATTTTTTTTCGGTTTATGAAACGGAACCCTTCGTGTGCGGTGCAACTCGCACTTGGCCGTTATTTTAGCTACAATAGCAAGCGAATAATAAATACGAGGCCAGAGTAACTACTTCACTAGTAGAATCGTTAGCCTCGAAACTACAGCAGACAAAGGCCTCTCGATCTCAAGTATCTCTCATCCAGCTTCTACCAGTCACCCTGCGAAAACCATTGCTTCACTTAGGGGCCATCTCCACGAGCGAGAGAATCGCGGCGATATTATCGTCCATGCCACGTATTTCTATAAAAACTGAACGTGTCTCCACACGGCGATATTATAGCGGCGATTCGATGTATGAAAAAACGTCAACTCGCCGCGATTCTCTCGCTCGTGGAGACGGTCCCTATGCCTGTAGTGCGATTCACTAAGGCAGAACATCTTTACAACCAAGAAATCATCGTAGAAACATCTGTTAAATATATGCCACATCAGATGTTTCAACGATGATTTCTTGGTTGTAAAGATGTTCTTCCTTAGTGAATCGCACTACTGAGAGCGTTCCTACCTTAGGCAATTCACACACTGCCCCGCTATACGCTGCGGGGTGCGTGGCGACGTAGTTATACACTGCGCGCGAATGCGTTTTCTTTGTGTTGCACTATGCGTGTTTTCAAACAAAGATATACATTCAAGCGGAATTCGGTGCAGTGTGGGAATCGCCTTAGGTTCAATCACACTAGCCCAATCATGCTATCCTATAACGCTCGAACCCCGAGTCAAGTTGTATAATAGCTGCACACGTGTCAGGTACCACATGGACCACGGCAACCTGCCCGCTGCGCTCCAGTACGTCAACCTGCTGCAAGGCGCCCCCCGGGCGGCCGCGCAGGCCTGGGCCAACGCCGCCCGGCGACACCTCGAGGTCAAACAAGCCGCCGAGACCGTCATGGCCCACGCCTCAGTATCCGGCCTGCTGTACCTCTAGGTCTAGGGGGAGAGATACTCTTCCACGGGAGAGTACTGCCGAACTCCACATGAGAGGCGCTAGCACCACACGCCACGCGTGCTATACACTTGATTGGGTCGGTGCAAACGATTCGGTAGTATTTTGTTGAAGAATAACGGTAGCCTGAAACAATTTTTGCTTGACAAACTCCTTTCATCCTCTTTCGCTAAAATAGCATTTTGCTTTTGATTTTTGCCGGCTTAACCGAGCGGCATTTTTCACGAACTCATTTTTTTTATGATTATGTTGAAGCTTGGCTGTGCCGATTAATCCCGACCCGAATAAATATGTAGCACGCCTAACAAAGTTTTCAAATAGCATGTCAACTTGAATGAACGATTTTAGTAATCTTAAACATTACTGCAACAGTGCTGTTTGGATTTACAAATATAGCGTACTATTAACTTCCTCGTCAATAAGAAAGTAATTTATTATAGTTCTTTTAGTAGCTTTTTTTTTGTATGAAACTTGTACTATGTCGAAATTGTTTTATTGTAAGCTTTCGTAGCTACAATGCTTTGACCAATAAGCCAGTTGATATAAAAATATTTAGAAGTATCTAAATAACTAATGTAATACATCAATAGTATATTTCGGCTTTCTGTATTTAGCTTGTTTATAACTACGATGGCATAAGTATAGTCGGCCAAATAAATAGTTTATCTCTCCCACACTCGAAATCCTTGAGGCTATGTTGGTAACCATGGTTCATGTGCAGATATCTTCATGTCCTCAAAGTTCGAACATAGGCCTCTCAATTGCCCTTTAGTTTACCTTGAACCTCCTGATGAGGCCTATTGTGAGCGACCACGTTTCAGTTCCATATTACGTCATCACTAGAAACGCGCACTGGTCATACACTTTCATCTTGAGACTGTGGTGTATGAAACGAGAAGATCGGATTCGCAGGCTGACCTCTTTCTCGAAGTTAGCCTACCTAACTGGACCGTGTGTCCAAAGTAAGTGTAATCGTCAACAACTTTGATCGTCGAGTCTCCGACCTTGACAGGACTGGGTGTTACATAGTCATTTATTATGACCAACATTGTACTGGGGTCTTCCATAGTTTCGGCCATGACTTCGGCTCATGAAACGATGAACGAACTGATGTACTCGCCATCGGCGTTGAGACTAGTTCAACCTTGAAGACATCCTCTATCGCAGCTGTGAACAGTTTCAAAGAGTTGACTTCTCGCTGTCTCACACCACTGCAGAAGGAAATATTCTAAGGTCAGGTCATGACGATGGTGGCGCATTCGGAACAACAGTTCAGCACCTCGAAGTACCGATGGTCAATCTGGCCCCGTTGGAGAGACTGTAGTACAGCCCAATTCTCGATCGAATTGAAGGCGTTGTTGTAGTTCACAAATGCTAATCAGAGAGGCAGGTTACACTCTTCGTCTTGTGTATAACCAGCCGCAGCGTTTGTTTGTGGTTTAGAAGCATTTTCGGAATCCGGCTTATTCAGGAGGTTGGAACTGGCCGACCGTACCATATGAATTATCTTGTAACTGATAAAATAGTTCTTTTTAGGAAAAACTTTAGACCACTACGTGTATATTCTGTAATAAAATTTAATTTGTAGATGATTTGCACGTGTTTTAACGCAAGTGTAGGTAGTATCGATGTAGCTAAAAAGGTAAAATTGTATTTAAAAATACCGGAAAATAGGAAGTTTCTCTAAACCGGGGAATTTGTTTTGTTAGCACAAAAGGTGTCTGCATTTATTCCAAAACATCTGAACAATTAGATCCATTAGTAAATTATGGTGCCAGCGAAGTGGAGGATTCCTGGAGGTTTCCTTTAATATTAGTAATTTATGTAAATATAAAAATATTGTATGTAATAAATTAAAAGATGATTTTTATGTCAATTTGTTGTTTTATTGCGTATTTCTCTCACACACTTCGCGAACGAACGTAGATATCGTCAATGCTCAGGCATATTTTGTAAACTTTTACTAAATCAAGGACAACTCTACTCCATGGCAAGCTGTTTCAGTAACCACTCCCTCCCATGTCTACACAACTCCATAAAAATTAGGTAAATTGTGGGGACAGCTCGCCTGAAACTTAACCCCGAATACTCTGGGAACAATTTTATTCAAACTACCAGCTGTTTACTTGCTCATAACGTTATTAGTTTTCATGAACTACGTCCAGTAAAATCACGTGGTGGAATGTAAACAAGCTTTCTCTCCAGCATCGCTGAATACCACAATAAATTTTAAAAAATCACACCTTTATTCAATCGGTACAGGCTCTGGAACTACACTTGTTAAGCTTATGCCCATAGAAAACAACGATTCTATATGGAGAGTCGTACGCATCCATTCAGATTTCCGCTTCTGTTCAGCTTTCTCTGGCAACAAATATAAAACTAGGACAAATGTTTTAGTATCGTGCTAGTGTTATAGATAAGAGTTCAGCGCTGTTCTGTCGCCTTCTTATTCTTACGACGCTGTACGCGGCTGATAGAAGCAGAACTGTTTATGTGTGAGCTGAATGTAGGAGTAGTCCCTTAACTCCTTGCAGTTGGTCTATGGAACAAGTACCTACCCATAAAAAGAGTTTTCAATCAACACCTAATAATAAAAACTGGCAGCAAATAAAAAGAAAAACCTAACTAACAACGTATTTACCTAACAGTCAGAATAAGAATTAGAAGTGTCGAACCGTCAGAAGTAACTAAACATAATATACTTATCCTTACAATATCACAGCAAGATTCACAGCAATCAATAAACAAAGAAGATACTCAAAAATAATAAAAATTGCTTTTGACTTTCAATAACGAAGATATAGAACAATGCTAAAATCCATTTCGTGCGCAAAATCAGTAAGGAAACTTTTCGTAAGTACCTACTAACAATGTTTTTGACTACTTTAACTATATTATTATCGGTCGGGCAAACGTTGTTTTGCCAAATAAAAAGTAAGTACCATACGACCTATTCTCAAACCAAAATCGGTCAAGCTGTTTCGGAAGAGTTCGATAACAAAAAACCGTGACACGAGATTTTTGTATATTAAATTAGATTAGAAGAAGATTATGTAGGTACGTATGGGTGCTTTCACATAGAAACTTAGTACCTATCTGGTACCTACTATTGTCCCGGCACGAACCGACGCCAAACAAATGGGATCCTGATCTTTCAGCGCTTGATGTCGACGGTTTCAGATATAAGCTCTGCAAAATAAATTCAGCTGAATCCGGTTTGACTGGAAGCCGACTCCAATATAGTTGGGAAAAGGCTAGACAGATGATGAAGCTCTGCAAAACTCTATTTAAGTTTTTGAACAACGTTAAAGTTTGAGTTTTCCCAATTTCTTGGAAAATCAGAGGGGAAATAATAACAACAGCTTACTTACTTGGTTCTGATATTTGACCCAACAGGCAACAAGGCCACCACTCCTCTCGCGGTTTCAACCAAGACAACAGCCATGTAGTCCTAATCGAATCCTCGTAAGTACGTACCTACCTAATAAACTCAAATATGTAGTGGAACAGTGGATCAAACAAATTATTTTATCATAAATACGTAAGTAGATTTTTCAGTTTGTTTAGGTATTACCATGTTGGTCGAAAGTTTCTTAAAAACATTCTCAATCTCAAAAGAGAAAATTGGAAGTTATCTATACCTACTATCTATACTAATATTATAAAGAGGTAACATTTGTTTATAAGTTTGTATGTAGGGGGTAATCTCAGGAACTACTGGTCCGATTTGAAAAAATCTTTCAGTGTTAGATAGCCCATTTATCGAGGAAGGTTATAGGCTATATCATCACGCTAAGACAAATAGGAGCGGAGCATTAATGGAAAATGTGACGCAAACGAAGTTGCGCGGCTCAGCTAGTTTATTATAAAGCTACACAATCAGCGAGAATTGTTTTCTTTATCCCGGAGGTAATTGTGTACCTACAGTTCTCAAGAGCGAAGCCGCGGGAAACGGAAAAGATATAACTTAGTAACTTATCGCGGGAAAAGATGTTACCTAAAAATTCCCAGAATTTGATCCCAAGTAGTGACAGGTGTTGGAGGTGGTTGACAGATATGTTTACCTTGGCCACATTCTTTCATTTGGCAAAGAACACCAGCAAACGGAGGTGTCCCACACCTAACAACACTACTACAAAATCGCAGAAAAGCAAAATACGCAATTTCGATTACTTGGATGACATAAAACCATCATCCAAGTTGACGAATTCCAGCTATTTCGATTCAAAATCCAAAGTTCGTTACCGATTTTGATTAAATTTAAATGGGACCAATCTGCAAGTATATCCTTTAAGATAAAACAAGATTTTTTCAAATCGGTTCATAATTGTCGGAGTTATCAGGTAACAAACAAAAAAAAATACAAACGAATTGAGATTCATTAGAATATATAGAATATATCTTATATTCAGATTAAAAATTCACCCTGTATACCAAAGAGAAAACCACTTGAGAGCTGATAGACCGATTTCGTTTGGGCACACGACTCACCACTGCGGGTCGGGGGACGAAGAAAATACAGCGGTTGTGATTGGCCGATGCAACAATGTCAGGACGAATGTTCCAAACATAGTGATGCACAATAAGTCAGTTTTGCTACAATATCTAATATCGATAAAATCGAACGATAACGATGCATATTAATTTTTTTTAACTATACTGATTGGGCGCTAACTGGGTGCAAATATAAAACACTTACGTAACACTGTAAATTTTACTTTATTCAAATCGCTAATTGCTAATCGCTAATGCTATATTTTTTTTGGAAACCAATTATCCCTGTTAACAGCATTAATCCACTTTTCTTTCACTTCTGGAATATTTGGAAATCTAAAATGTAAACAATAAGTAATGTTACTTTTTTACAAATCGAACATCGTAATTTTTATCGTCAATATTATTTATACTTTGTTTCGAAGTTGTCACAACAATACAGCAAAACGCCTGTGCCTTTCTATCTATGCCTAGGTACAGATGGAAAGGGACAGACTTATTGAAAATACCTAGTGAGAGAAAGGGACTTTTCAAAAAGACATCAACGCGGTATCGTTTTTTTGCGCCTTAAACGTAAACAACTAGTTTAGCTTGAGCCCTACAATTATCTTCTTCTTCTTCTATATCTATCTACATCTATATCTATCTATATCTATATCTATCTATATCTATATCTATACTTATAATAAATCTGTAGAGAGGTCAATTCTGTACATGAAATATTTTTCCAAAATAACTATCAGGGGGTGTTATGGGATCGATACTGATGCCAAAAATGCAATCAGTAAAATTTTTGTCTGTCTGTCTGTCTGTCTGTCTGTATAACCGTTATAGAAACAAAAACTGCTCGACGGATTTTAACGAAACTTGGTACAATTATTTTTCATACTCCTGAGCTGGTTATAGTATACTTTTCATCACGCTACAATCAATAGGAGCAGAGCAGTGAAGGGAAATGTTGGGAAAATGGGAAAGGTTACTCCGTTTTTTAAGCTTCCGTCGCATGTGCAACCTTAATGGTTAAAGCTACACAGAAATCATGTATGACGGAAATTTTCTCCTTAAAATTAAATAAAAATTATTCCACGACAGCATAATATGTCTATCTTTTATGATTGACGCACAATAACATGTGTAACTCCCGATAGCTTAGCAGTTCGAAGCTTTCTTTCTGATTATGTTTGTCTACTCTTACGTTTATAACACTCTCAGTCATCCCTAATTAAAAAAGTTAAAATTATTAACTATTCCATAAAAAATAATCATAGAAATCGGTATAGAAACACCAAATTTATATTATATATAATACATGAAATACGCTTATAATAAGCCATCGCGCGTGAATACTGAATCATGCTTGTATTCCGTCCACTGTTTTGAGAGTTATGTTTTGTACTTTAGAACATAAATAGTTGCCAAAGTCGATATTTTTGCTAAAAGTGGCCACTTTTAGCAATAATTGCCGTTTTGGCTATTTAGCCATGAGTTATGTATTAAAAATAGCTGTCAAAAAATAATAGATACAGTTCTTTAGTGCACTACAGAGCGGTTTTTTATCTACGTGTCTTAAATTTACCACAAATAATAAAAAACGATTGGCGGCGCTAGTGGACGGAATAGGTACACACTCTAAGGTCGCGAACGCACAGGCAGGCGGCTTGCTTGGCGCCTAGAGGCTAGCGAGTAGCTTCGTAAAACGGCTAACGACAGTTTGCAATATCCTATAGGTAATATACTGTCGAGGGGAAGATGGTTATAATTTCGCTTTACACCAAACGAGTAATATTATAATCCCGGGAATATGATCCCTAGGGATCACGCGGGCGAAGCCGCTGGCAGAAGCTAGTCTTCTTCTATACATATAATAAAATCGTAGAGTTGCCGTGTCTGTACATTGAATATTTTCGCATAAAAAATACATAGAAATGTCAGAAAATACATATAATAAAATCGTAGAGTTGCCGTGTCTGTACATTGAATATTTTCGCATAAAAAATACATAGAAATGTCAGAAAAATGACATAGAACACAAAAAAGCAGTTTTTGAAATTCTTTTCTGTTTGTCTGTTTGTCTGTGCGTCTGTATGTCTGTGCGTTTGGAGGAGCATCACGCATAAACCACTGATTGGATTCAAAATTTAGGTACTTCGAAATATTAAGTGATAATCGGAGCAACATTTAGTGTTTATTTCATCAAAATCGACCCACAAAATCAAAAGATATCGAATTTTAAAGTTTACGAAGAAACTTCATCGAGCGCTAAAATAGGTTGTTTTCATTGAGACTTCAGATACTTGCAATGCCATCTATTGAGAAAATTTTTAATAAGAAATGTGTGAAAAGACCCCGAAACAATGTATTTTTGAGTTATTTTTTAATTAAACACACACAGTCTTACTACAAAAAAGTTAAACATCTGTTGAGCACGTGTTTGAAAAAAGTGTTACCACCAAACTGCGTTTTATGATTGTTTAGAGATAGACACGCTTTCAACACGGTTTTAATTTAAACACCCGAACAACCTTGTTTTGCAAGTGTCTAACCTCAAAATTTTGTGACAGAACCACTATTATAATTATGCTGTTAACTCGTGTAGAATGGATTTTCTAAATTCTGTAAACTTTATCGACAAATGATGTCGAATACACGGAAAATTTTCGTGACAATACTATAATCCGTGTGAGAATTAATCTGGAACAATATGACGACGAGCGATTACTAGGAGACAGTGGTTAGGTATGCATGTACACCATACCTTTTTAAACCTGTGCCTAATCCGAGCAATGATAGAGAGGAGGCTTAGAATAGAGCCCATAATAAGGACCAGAAATACTATAGAAAGGTGATTCGGCTTATGGAAACAACGATTTAGGGGCCTATTGAGAGGAATGTTCATGAAACTAACAGTGAACGCAAATATTGCGATACATTCGCCAACCGTCGAGATCACAGACTCAGAGAGCTACAGTTAGGGGTGCAATAATAAGACAATGTTTCATTAATCAACATTTTAATTATTTAAATCAACATAAGTACTTCTAATATAAACTTGTAGGTACTTATAATTTAAATTGATTGATTTTTATTATTCTTTGTTGAGTTTTTTTTTTAATAGCTACCTATATTTCTAATTGTTTTTTTCCCTTATGTAATAGATATTTAAATCTTCCATGTTTGATTTAATAATATATTTATTTTGCGTTAAAAAGCACAAGTATTACAACAACACAACAAAAAACGAATTACGAAAAAAAACTGTTAGTGAGTGACAGATAATGACAGTGACCGGCAATACGATTGTCAAATTGACATTAGACAGCGTTCCGGTTGACATCATTGGACTTTACCGTTTTTGTTCTGTTTCTACACGGCTTTGCTCCAAAAAGTAAAATTGACGATTTAATTACATGAATTACCAAAAATACCTTAACTTCATTTTATTGAAGTGTTAAAAACATTATATAAAATTAATCCATCACGAAAAAGTATGCAATTACTTGTAAGTTATCTGCATAGAATGGTACCTACAGATGAACGAATGATTTGATTTAATGTGATCGACGTTGTCTAGGAAGGCACGCATTAAACTTGGTTTTGTGGTAACGAAAATTAAACAGCTGCTAACCACGTGTTTAGCGCTTTGAACAGTGTTTAGCTAAACTCGTGTTAGACCACTGTTTAAATCCTTTTTTGTAGTAAGACGGATAATGTTTATAATTATATGTTATTATATTATCATTATTTATCGTAACGTGTAAGCTTCTAAGTTTGAACTTATGAGTAGTTATGAGCATAAAGACAGTTCAGTTACGTTGTAGATCGATAGAAGGCGTTGTACTTATGACGCGTTTTTCTGAATCGCGGTGTTAAGATTCTCCGCAGTAGCATAAGGTCAGCCCCATGTTTTATGTTGTTTAACTTAAAGACGTATAATGTTGAAATTATTAGCTATGGATGGAAGTATGGATTTGATTGAATTACTAGATTGTTTTTCGATTTACTGGGAGGAGAGGAGAGTCTCCTCCGGAGTCCGGAGTTACCTGTAACTGTATCCATAAGTAAACTGTTTTACTAACAGAAGAGATGAATATTTGGTATTATGTTTCAATGTGGCTAAACTATATCAGCCGAACACGTCGATCTTCAAGGTTAAGCAACGCTTGCCGAGGTCGGTCTGTGAATGGGTGACCATTATAACAACCTAGCCTTTTCCTTACTATATTGGCTCGGCTTCCAGACAAACCGGATTCAGCTGAATACCGGTATTTTACGTGGCGCGGCTGCCTACCAGACCTCCACAACTCATTCAATGCAAGATTTCAGTCAGATTTTACTGGCTTTTGACTATCCGTAACGACTGCCAAAGATCTACAAATGACAGCCGGGACCAAAGGCTTAACGTGCTTTCTGAGGCACGAAGGAAACTCGGTATGTCAAGATGGTCACCCACCCACAGACCAACCTTCGCAAGCGTTGCTTAACCTTGAAGATCGATGCGTTCGTCTGTTATAGTTTAGCCTTGAAGATCGGCCCGTGCGGCTTTAGCCACGAGCTCCTCTATAATAAATCGATTCTATGAACCCAGTAAAACTTTTTTGATATTATAAAATCTTAAATCAAACTATATTTATCAGTGGTCTACGATCAGCAATATTGTCAGTAAAAATCGGAGAAAATGTGTTTCTTTTTGGACTGTTCTGGACGAAATTAAGAATCCACTTGATTCAGCACCATTCGTTCGATAGTTGGTTTTGTTGATTTTGATTCAAGATTAGTTTGTACCAGGAGATTAGGTACCTGGGCTGGTCGGCATTTCAACCGATAGAGATGATACAGTGCCCTGCATTAGGTACCCTCTTCATAATTATATTCTTAATTCGAGAGAGAGAGATCAGGATACGTAACTGAACGTAGATTTTGTATATTATGCAATCTATACTAATATTATAAAGCAGAAGAGTTTGTTTGTTTGGTTGAACGCGTTAATCTCAGGAACTACTGGTCCGATTTGAACGAGCTCCTCTATAATAAATCGATTCTATGAACCCAGTAAAACTTTTTTGATATTATAAAATCTTAAAACAAACTATATTTATCAGTGGTCTACGATCAGCAATATTGTCAGTAAAAATCGGAGAAAATGTGTTTCTTTTTGGACTGTTCTGGACGAAATTAAGAATCCACTTGATTCAGCACCTCTACCACCAGCAATCTATACTAATATTATAAAGCAGAAGAGTTTGTTTGTTTGGTTGAACGCGTTAATCTCAGGAACTACTGGTCCGATTTGAAAAAATCTTTCAGTGTTAGATAGCCCATTTATTGAGGAAGGTTATAGGCGTATATATATATATATATATATACGCCTATAACCTTCCTCAATAAATGGGCTATATATATATATATATATAATCACGCTGAGACAAATAGGAGCGGAGCAGTAATGGAAAATGTGACGCAGACGAAGTTGCGCGGGTCAGCTAGTATCTATACTAATATTATAAAGAGGTAACATTTGTTTGTAAGTTTGTATGTAGGGGGTAATCTCAGGAACTACTGGTCCGATTTAAAAATTCCTTTCAGTATTAGATAGCCCATGTATCGAGGAAGGATATAGGCAATTATATCATATACATATCATCACGCTAAGACTAAAAGGAGCCGAGCATTAATGGGAAATGTGACGCAGACGAAGTTGCATGGGTCAGCTAGTTCATAATATTATTGAATTATAAATAGGTATATTTTACTTACCGATGAAAAGTTATGCCACCTTTTTTTATAGCCGGATGTTGTAGACAATTTCCCACACCATTTGAACAAGAACTCATAATGAATTTGATATAGCATAAATGTTTAAAAAAGTTACCAAAAGGATCGCGTGTGGAGAGATCCAATAACATGGTCAAAACTAAAATGGTGACTCACAGTTTCATCTAATATAAGTGCAATTTCATTATGTGTCGTGAGCCTGAGTCGCCCGTATATGTGTGCCGTGTGTGTGCTGTGTGGCCGTGTATGTGTCGCCATGGTATTTTTAACCTACTTACCAAAAAGGAGGAGGTTATCAATTCGGTTGTATGTTTTTTTTTTTTTATGTTTGTTACCTCATAACTCCGACAACTATGAACCGATTTGAAAAATTCTTGTTTTATCTGAAAGGATATACTTGCAGATTGGTCCCATTTAAATTTTATGAAAATCGGTTACGAACTTTGGATTTTAAATCGAAATAGCTGGAATTCGTCTACTTAGATAGTTTTATGTCATCCAAGCAATCGAAATTGCGTATTTTGCTTTTCTGCGATTTTGCAGTGGTGTTGTTAGGTGTGGGGTACCACTAAAAAGTGAAAAATAATTTTTTTTTACAAAAAAATACAACCGACTTCCAAAAAAACAAACACGACAAAGTAAAAAATAACTGAAGTCGGTGTCAAAATACGAAGAAACTAACAAAAACACCGACTTCCGAAATTAAAGTTATTTTTTACTTTGTCGTGTTTTTTTTTGTGTTTGGGATGGTTATTGTAAATAAAGTTTATATAAAAAAACATTTATGCAACAATGACGATAAAATACCGATGTTTTTCTTGCACTATATTCTTTCAGTACAATCGCCAACCAGCAGACTATCAAATAGCCACATTCACTCGTACTCCTACAAACTTCAAGTATAAGGACCCTAAGGAGCGGGATCCTTGCCCTCAGCCAGAGCCCCCGCCGCCGCCACCGCCCAAAGACGACCGCATGCTGTGGGGCACCATCGCGTTGATGTTCCTAGCTGGAGGATTTGTGGTATACGCTAAGTAAGTAGTAGGTACTTTGGTAGCTTTTATCTCGTTGCGAAGGAGCTCGTCCGGAAACATGTATACTAATATTATAAAGCAGAAGAGTTTGTTTGTTTGTTTGTTTGGTTGAACGCGCTATAATCTCAGGAGCTACTGGTCCGATTTGAAAAATTCTTTCATTATTAGATAGCCCATTTATCGAGGAAGGCTATAGGCTATATATCATCACGCTAAGACCAATAGGAGCGGAGCAGTAATGAAAAATGTTACGCAGACGACGTTGGCGGTGGCGGCGTTATGTCAACAGTGGGTACTTACTCAGTTTCGGGACTCGTCGAGATTCATTGGCTCAGCGTTTTCTGGTTGTCGCCACTGTTGATTTTGGCGTTCAGGATTTGCAGTGGTTGGAAATTTGTGGTGGGCTTATACTTAGGTACTCAGGTTGTTTGCCAGATTGGTTTAAAGTCCACGTTATTGCGAGCAAGCCTATTGCGGGGCTCAAAGACTTCGGAATTATCATCAGCATCATATCAGCCGAAAGACGTCCACTGCTGGACGTAGGCCTTCCCCAAGCGTCGCCTTAACGACCGGTCCTGTGCGTCTTGCATCCATCGGCTACCCGCGACTTTCACCAGGTCATCGTTCCTTCCAACGCTGCGTCTTCCGGTGCGCGGTCGCCACTCCAGAACTCAGAACTTCGGGCTGCTACTATGAAATTCCTGGTGGAAAACCCAATTCCTTTTCTCGACTTTGGTATAATAGCGAATCCAGGATCTCATTTCTGCAATTTTCGACTGATTATTCGACCTTCACAAACCAGTAACTGGATACTCTTTGGCAAGGCTGGTTCAACTTTGAGCTTAGGAGAGCCCATAATGAATGTCAAAGATCTATAAATGACAGCCAACGGCCAAAAGGTCCAACGGCTTAACGTGCTTTTCGAGACACAGAGCGGTCTCGGTATGTACTGGAAGGTCACCCATCCACAGACCGACCTCGGTAAGCATTGCTTAACCTTGACAGCCTTTCTAATGAGCCACGAGCCCCTTAGATTACCTTCTATTTCCTTTACAGGGGTTCACCAGAAATACGAGATTGGTTAACACTTAACGCATCGTGGTTCGACGACATCATAGCCATATTGTACCAGGAGAATATGACTTACGCAGAGTTTGCTGCTTGTTGCGTCAAAGACGGGAAGAAGTTCATAGAGAGGCTCACTGGCAAAAACAAACCGAAACAGTGCTCGATTGATGGTGGACCTGTGCCGGGTAAATTATGATAAATGTTTCGTATCTTTTGATAGTAGGTACCCATAGGGACGTTTCTCCGCGGTCAAATTGGGGAATGTGCGACGGAATTGCATAATTTAATTCTGCCAAGCCCGTTCCATCATCGGACCACAAGACGAACGGCGATGCGCCACCAGTACATCCCACCCACATGCACAAAACGTTTTGGGAACACATTCATACTGCGTACAGCAAAGGAGTGGAATTCCCTGCCGGAGTTTGTGTTTCCTGATAGATACAACCTGGGAGGCTTTAGGCTTTAAGTCAATAGTGAATAGGTTTACTTCTGGGCTAGCGTGCTCCATCTTAGACCACATCATCGCTTACCTACGCTTACACGTGCCTATCAAAAGTAAAAAAATATAAAAAAAATAAAGCCCACGCACACCGAGACGGAACGGCTGAGGATTTTGCCACCGGTCAGCACATACTAGCTGCTTAGATCCTGCGGTACCGCCGGAATGCAACCGTAGCATTTCAGCGGCCTACCAAGCATCCCGCGACGTGCCGCAGGATCCCTTGGCGCGCTCTCCAATGCCGTGTCAAGCAATCCCTTTAGATATCGCGGAATCAATTTATAACATTGCCATTTATGTTATATTCCTACTAGATAAGATTGAAGGCAGATCAAAAATTATTCTGGAGCAATACGTCGCAGGTCACCTTTGTACGCTATTTTGATTTTTTTTTTTAATACAATACGGTTAAACTCTTAGCCCAAATCTCACCTGATGGAAAGTGATGATTAGGCCGAAGATGGAAGCGAGCTTTACCCGGAATCCTCTAACACAGGAACTAGCTATCATACCTCTAACTGCCGGAACACAACAATGCTGTTAACATTGTTGTTATGGCGACAGACTTAAATAAGATGGTGGTAACTTGCCAGGCGGACTTAGAACAAGTCCTACCACCAACCAAACCGAGCAAAGAATTTGCCCCCGCTGGGAATCGAACCCGGGACCTCTGGGTCTGAATCAGGTGGTATAACCACTAGACCACGGAGGCGGTTAGTGTCACCTGTTTAGCACCACCCGGGGGCCACGTGTATGGATTCGCTGAAGGGTATTCTCCTACGGACACGAGTGACTCGGCTCCCAAAACTTTAGCTTAGTTGTGATTAAGTTCCTAATTAAAGTCTTTGAGAAACTGCTCGAGCCGAGCATAAATACTCTCGTCAACAAACCAGATGAGAGATGGCAAGAAAGCAACTATTTCCATTATATTATTGCCTTCTATTTCCCCACAATTTGCAACGTTTTAATATTAAGTTTCTCATCCAGATGATCCTGAGGATGTTCCTAAGGGTTCTTCTAAGGATGTTCCTAAGGGTTTTTCTAAAGATGGTACTAAGGGTTCCAACCCATTAGCAGGTTTTGAGGGACATGTACTGACGAAAGAAGAACTTGAAGTTTTAGGTGGTAAGCGTTTATTCTTTCTCTTTGGATGCAAAACTTCACGGCAATATTGCCTGTAAGTAGCTCCATAGTCACATTGTAACCAGTTAGGATTTTACGAAGTCAACACTTTGTCTTAACTTTTTGCTATCTGTATTTATTTTTAATTAGGGACTTTTACCCAACTGTTTATCCGAGTAAGTAAATCGTAACTGGCCGAACTTAAAAACTTTAAAGGCAGCCGCCGTACAAGAAACATTACCTCATGGGGTAAACCCATCATACCCATTTAACTCTATTTCATTTTCTATTAAGTCTTCTCTTTCTCACTACTGACATAATGATACATTCCGTCATAAATGCAATCAGTTTCGTGAATTCGTCTTCTTCATCAAAAACACAAAATTGAGCAGAATGTGCGCAGACTTCAGCCTGTGAGCGATCACAACAAAGTCTGCTTAGCGTGTTAAGTGTTTATTGTCCCAAGGACAGAAACTACCGGATACTTAGTAAAATATCGTTTGGCCTAATCTACCCGTGTGCCGAGTTTCATCTAAATCCGGTCGCGTAAATACAAAGGCGGTTGCAACACAGACAGTACCCATAATCTGAGCTGCATTATGTTGTGAATGGCTTAAAGCAGTTATATCCTGTCCAAGAACAACAACTGCAACACAACGGTCTGCAGTGCAGCTGCGTTTATTTTATTTGTTCTTGAGACCCTTTCTATATAACGGGCTCAACAATGTACAAGGTTTAATATAACTATAGTGTAAGATATGAAAAATGTAGTAAAATGTTATCTGGATATTTAGAAACACTACATTACACAGACACAGAACAACTTCTAGAAATTATGACATAATGATATTAATTTGATTTTCTCGTAAATGTTTACTTTTGTAAGATTTTAATGCCACATTACGCTTTTTCTCGTACTTATTTGTTAAAAGATTTCTTCAATTGTATATAGTTTAACTTTAAATTGCACTAGACTAAAGTAGTGTGAAAGCGATGGCCTGAAACACATGACACATGTTTAAATTAACCTAGATTGGGCTGCTGGTCGCTACCTAACATTGCAATTCCGAATAACCATTACTTGCACCTATAATTATTATATCTAGTTTATTTTTAGGCACTATATTTGTATGAAAAGATATACCTAGCCAACAGTCGATTTTTTTCGTACACTTTTTGTAAAAGTTTATATTTGAATCAATTATTGTGATTAAATTATTATTTCCTTATTTCATTTAATTGATAACATTTTTAGAAATCCAGTACATTACATTTTTAAACATGGGGGGGAGAAAATATTCTCACTCCTATGCCAATTAACGTGGTCCTTGTCGCTAGGTCAAGAACAAACTAAGATTTGATCTGTCTGCAAAGCTGCCGTATTTGCGCGACGTTGTCGATGACAGTGTAGACAGTTTCTAAATGTCTGTGGTACGATCGAGTTTGTAATGATTAATACAATAAAGACCCGGCTGTGCAAGAGAACAGCTAGTCTCTGTGTTGCAGCCCGCTTTGTATCTACGCAATCCGATTAGCTGTTGAGGCGTGTTCGATTAATTAATAAACTTGTAAACATAGAACTGGGATATTATTCTTTCACGATTATAAAATTAGTAGAGTTTGTGTCTATTCGCTGTTCTCATCGCCTTTTTCGGAAATTGTTTATTTTACTTCCCCCACTGAAAGTGTTTGGAACAGAAACAACGTATTTTATTTTTGTTTCGAAAATGATGAGCGTCTGCTATTAATTAGTATTATCACTATATTTTATCCGAGTTCGAGGTATCTACCCTTTTTAGTATTCGACGACGAGGCCGAGGATATGAATGAGGAAGACGATGAAGTTGAAAAATGCGAGAAGTTACCTCCGCCAGTCATCACGAAAAACATTTGCGACATCGAGAAGTGTATGGCCGAACTGAGCAATAGTGTGCTCAACAATTACTTTACTGCGAAGGAGGCATGTGCCTGTTACAATAAGGTATGTATCAAACTCGAGGTTCGGGAAATGTGTTGAGGTCTGTACAGCTTTAGCTTTTATTTTTGGATTGGAAATCATCAACTTTCACCGTTCTGGGTGGAGTGGGAAGGGTAATATAATATAATATAATAATAATAATATAATATCGTTTATTTATACAAGCGGCACATTACATTAAAGGGTGGCAGACTCGACTGAAACCCACCCGTGTTTCTACAAAATGCCTTTTGCTTTCCAGGGTCACGGTAACCCTTTCGAACAAATTCGCAACTGCAAGAATATAGCTGTGCTGTCATGCTGTGTTTTCTTAGAATTTTGGCTTAGTTTTCGCTCCAAAAATCAACGTGACCTTAATTTAATTTTGCCGGATTAGAATAAGAATATTTTCAACTTTTTCTAATCAACCTTGAACGAATGTGTGTAATCCAAAATATAAAACAGTATACTGGGCTAGTGCTCATAACGTCATGAATTGACGCCATACTGTTGTATTGTTCCGAAATAAACTGGCCGTTTGGGTACGTTGACGTCATAAATTGACGCCATATTTAAAATTCCTCAAAGTCTGATACACACACGCCTTTTTGACGTTTGATATACTACTAATACGTCACATCTGGCTTGTGTCCCACCAATACACAATGGTGGCACCACACCAGTATAATATGGCGTCAGTTTCATGAAGTCATGAACAGTGGCCATTTTACTGGGTTATATTTATAATTTCAGAACACAGCGTTAGACAAAAATCTGTCAATTTTCTTTTTTATCCTGATCGCTACAGGATAAAAAAGAAATTTCACAGATTTTTTAATCGACTTCCCAAAAAGGAAGAGGTTATCAATTCGGTTGTATTTTATGTTTGTTACCTCTTAACTCCGAAAATTATGAACCGATTTGAAAAACTCTTGTTTTATCTGAAAGGATATACTTGCAGATTGGTCCCATTTAAATTTTATGAAAATCGGTTACGAACTTTGGATTTTAAATCGAAATAGCTGGAATTCGTCTACTTAGATAGTTTTATGTCATCCAAGCAATCGAAATTGCGTATTTTGCTTTTCTGCGATTTTGCAGTGGTGTTGTTAGGTGTGGGGTACCACACACTACAAAGTAAAAAAAAAAAAAAAAAAAAAACATACAACCGAATTGATAACCTCCTCCTTTTTGGGAAGTCGGTTAAAAAATACTTTAATTTCGGATGTCGGTGTCAAAATACGAAGAAACTAAAAAAACACCGACTTCCGAAATTAAAGTTATTTTTTACTTAGTAGTGTTTTTTTTTTGGAAGTCGGTTGTATTTTTTTCGTAAAAAGTTTTTTGTGTGATTAATTTTATGATTCTAACGTTTCTACCATAGAATCTATGGTTTCTACGAAATTGGCCTTTTTAGACCCGCAGAGAGATTCAGTGCAATTCGAACCACATGAGTTTATTTATTTATATAAATATATTTATCACATGTTTTTATTCTACCCTGCATGAGTGGCATACGTTTATGCAGTCCTAACATAACGTAGCGCTTATTTAATAAAGAGTGGTTTACAGCTCGTAGATGACACGATGGTTACATTCACGTACAAGGGCATGAAAGAGTTACGTCACGCCAAGGAAGAGCGAATAGAGCTGGTCAACAAGTCGCTGATGAACGCATCAGGTTTGATTCATAAAATCGGTGAGTAATTCCATAAATCGTTGTTTTTCTGATTACGTACGTAAAGGATAACCAACGGAACCCTATTTATAAGCCTCTGCTGTCCGTCTGTCCACCTGTCCTTCCGTCCGTCTGTCTGTCTGTCAGCGGGATGTATCTCAAGAACTGTAATAGGTAGACAATTGAATTATACAACACAACGCGAACGATTGAGAAAAAGCCAAGAAAAAGTAGCACTGTTTCAACTTTTTGTTTGACAGCGGTAACGTTACAGTTGTGATGCAGTTGTGTTCCAAGTTTCTGTCAAACGTTTAGCGCGATACGGAATGTTTAAAAAAGCTGTGAAATGGCTACAGTTCAGTTGCGTTCCAGCCGAATTTTATTAGCGCGATTGCCCTCCAGGACGCATTGCTTGTAGAACATATAGTCGATGGGGTTGAAATGTTCTGGAGTGGCGACCGCATGTACGGAAGACGAAGCGTTGGAAGGCCTCCTACAAGGTGGACCGCGATGACTTGAAGTGAAGGCTGCGGTAATCGGTTGGATGCGAGACAAGACCGATAAACGTGGAACTTTTGAACGAGGCCTATGGCGATGGCGTAGTCTTAATTGGCTAAAGGTCGTATACGAGTTGACGATGCCATTTCGTCGCGCGATGAAAATGATTCCTGTGCTCTCGCGATGATTTGCGAGCTTCAATTAAAACACTAAGGAAATGTGTGTGTGAAATCTCGTTGTGCGACGATATCGCATCGTTTACTCGCAGATCGTTAGCCAATAAGGACGAAGCTTATATCCAGCAGTGGACGTCTTTCAGCTGAAATAATGATGATAAATAATCTTTATATATAAAAAAAAATGAATTGCTGTTCGTTAGTCTCGCTAAAACTCGAGAACGGCTGGGTAAGTAGGGTAGCCAGTAGACGGGAGTGAAGCCGCGGGGGACAGCTATTATGTAGGTAGTAATTATTTGGGCTTCCCGCCGTCTCTACAAAGATAAAAATCCAAACAAAATAAGCATGTGTGCCGGTAGAACTATTTTCAGGGGGGTGCATGAGGTGCATCTTCAAAACTCAGCGTCGAATGAAATAAGTAGGTTTTCTTTTACCAATTCACACAGAGATGGAACCAATTTTTCACACCACCTGCACGAAAACGTCAAATTATTTGCCAAGCAAACTTAACCTAAAGTACGTCATTCTAACTCGCGAGCGGCTCCCGTCCGCCTCCCCTGCTAGGTGCAGCGAGCGCTGTCAAAATGGGTTGCCAAATTCAAATCACATTATTGCCCCATCTATAATATAAAAATAAGTCGGATTTTCCTTCCTGACGCTATAACTCCAGGAGGCCAATCGCGCTAATTTTAAAAGTTTAGGTCCGCTTGCAATTCGTTTCCAATTCAGTTTTAGTTATGATCTAATTTCGATTTACCTGTAAGGAATTTGGTATCGCGCTAAAGTTTAATTAAACTTCAACCAAACTTGCGTCAAAACTATATCGTAACCTTTACAAATATTTTCGTATTTTCCTTCAAAATCCAAACAACACAACGCGAACGATTGAGAAAAAGTCACGAAAAAGTAGCACTGTTTCAACTTTTTGTTTGACAGCGGTAACGTTACAGTTGTGATGCAGTTGCGTTCCAAATTTCTGTCAAACGTTTAGCGCGATACGGAATGTTTAAAAAAGTTGTGAAATGGCTACAGTTCAGTTGCGTTCCAACCGAATTTTATTAGCGCGATTGCCCTCCAGAACGCACGAACCGATTTCCACGGTTTTGCATTCGTTGGAAAGTTTTCGGGCTCCGTGAGGTTTGTAGCAAACAAAATTCAGGGAAAATGTGACGCAGACGAAGTTGCGTGGTGACCCACGCAACTTCGTCTGCGTCACATTTTTGTAATAAAGTTAGTTAGTGCTAGTTTTGTAATAAAAATCAGAACAATATTATTGCTGGCGGTGGGCTGGAGCATAGATATATTTATATTTCTGTGGGCTGGAGCCACAGCTTCGGAGTTGGACGCTCGCTGCTCCTTGCTGCGGGGACCTACGCGCGCCACCTTATTTGTGGCCATGCAGAGCTCTATTTTCTCGCATTAGTGTGAAAAGTAGAGTATGCTCCTCAGGGATAAAGGCGTCTTGGGCTCGCTTGATTCTGGATTCTTGTCCGAAGGCGAGGGAAGCTCGAAGTAGCTAGGATTTCCTAGTTCTATTTTAAAACTAGCTTCTGCCAGCGGCTTCGCCCGCGTGATCCCTAGGGAACATGTTCCCGGGATTAAAAGTAGCTTATGTGCTATTCCAGACTATAATCTATCTTTGTTCTTAATTTCATTAAGATCCGTTAAGCCGTTCTGGCGTGATTGAGTAACAAACAACCAAACTTTCACATTTTCATTTTTTTTTCATTTTTTCTATTGATTGTAGGGTGTTGAAAAGTATACTATAACCAGCTCAGGAGTATGAAAAATAATTATACCAAGTTTCGGTAAAATCCGTCGAGTAGTTTTTGTTTCTATAACGGTTATACAGACAGACAGACAGACAGACAAAAATTTTACTGATTGCATTTTTGCCATCAGTATCCGATACCTAATGACCCCCTGATAGTTATTTTGGAAATATATTTCATGTACAGAATTGACCTCTCTACAGATTTATTATAAGTATATAGAAGAAGATATTCCGCAGTTGTCTAATATTAATATTATTTTTTCCTACTCCTCCGCTGTAGGTACTCTTCTGCGGGATCCAAGACAGTTGAATCGTTTCTCCGGGACTCGTTAGCTCGGCGTTTTTCTGGTGGTCGCCACTGTTGATTCTGGCTTTCAGGAGTTGCAGTGGTTGGGAATGTGTGGAGGGCTTGTCCCAAAAAAAAAAGTTGTCTAGTATTTTTAAATATCTTCATAATTTCATATGTTTTATCGAAAGCCAAGTCCAAGCGCAACCTTTTGCACTCCCTTGCCGGTGCCTATGAAATGAAGCACCTAACAGAAACGTTTAAAAACAGACGAAATGGTCCGCTACCTCGACACCGGCGTCGAAGCCACGAAGGATCAGATCAAGAACACCAAGCTTATGCATAAGGACCTACACGACAAGTTCAAAGCCAGCTTCATGGCTTACCAGTGGGAAAATGATCGCTCCACCGTGATGGACAGGCAGTGGCAGATCGTAAGTAAAAGAAATAAAACCAGTAGCGAGTTTCGAAGCGCTTTGAATTTTATTTGCTAGACGTTTCATACGAATATGAATAATGATGTGGTAGTAATAATGTTTGTATTTGAATGAAACGTTTAATAAGCAAGGTTTTAGTTAGAAGTGAATTCGAACAAGCGTTTCATACGAATTTAAACGTTACTGCTATACTCATACTAATTATTGTCGTGTGAATTTCTCACTTAGATAATTCAAAGTTTGGTTTTTAAATCTTGCCCTAAAAAGGAAACTAGAGAATAACTTTGTTAGATGTCGGATAAATAAACGCAATGAATTCGCAGGTAGAAGAATTTCTCGATCAATATACATCGCAGAATGAATTCATGTTTCCTGGTCTGAAGTATTCTTCCGATGATAACCATAAATTGATGGGGGATGCGGACGTAGTTCTCACTAACAGCTTAAAATACGTAAGTTTTGAACATCTATCTGAAATGATCGCAAGAGAACAATATTTAGGTACTCCCGGGATATAAAAGGTATCCTTTGTGGTATTCCAGATTAAAATCTATCTCTTTGCCAAACATCAAGATCTGTTCAGTCGTTCTGACGTGATTGAGTCACAAATAATTATTATCCGCATTTTTAGTATTAGTAGACCGTACCTATAAAAGATAGTACTTAACCTAGGTATAGATAAGTCAGATTGCCTTCGTGAAAAAAAAAATAATTTATATTTATTTCTGCTTAAGTACATCTACTTATACTAATAATTATTATAACGCTGTAGTTTGCTTGAACTCGCTTTTGTAAGGAACCGCTATCGCTGGATCAAATAAAAAAAGCAGTTTTGGATAGCCCATTTATCGAGAAATAGGTAGATCACGCTACGACCAAAGACGCGGAGCATTCATGAAAAATATGACCCAGACAACGCTGCGCGGGTCAGCGGTCAGCTTGTTCATTATAAATTCGAACATTAAGAACTATTTTAGGTTGATCCAGTTTTTTAGAATGTGATTTGTCATTCATATCCTTTGTTTATTTACTATACAGATTTATAACATTTTTAAATATTTAATTAAACAGTTTATAAAAAAAAAATATTTAAAAAGTATAAAAAAACTGTAGCCCACCGGTACCGGGACCAGGGTCTAAGATACCAGCGGCCAGGGCTCCAGAGAGAGGACCCTCCTTACAATGCGAGCCGTCTCTAGAAGTACCGCTTTCTGAATCAATCCAGCTGCCTAACGAGAGCCTCCTAAGGTGATGGTCGAGGCTCGTGGCTAATAAGCCATTGTCTGTAATTCATATAATTATTATAATTCCCACTATTGCAGTTACAGTACTTACAACAAAAGTGGACGGATGCCTCCGCTGGAATGACTGATAGAATCGACCGTGCAGTGGCAGGTACGAACTTCATCATAACAAACAGAAAAACTTTTATTTTTACTTTATGCAACTACATCTCTGTCAACTCTGACCTAGACTTAGGATCTTCCCTAAGGTTAACGTTATAATTTGTCCCGTTGTTTGATCTACAACGCTTAAAATATTTTTCGACACATTTGCTCATAAAATGCATTTACGAAGCCTGTCTACGTTGTTCGAAAGTTCAAATTTACGGACCATACAATGGAGCGTGCGGTAAAGTAGGTACTCTCACCTAAGTACCAACTTTACCGCACGCTCCGATGTATGGCGCCGTGCGTATTCTTTACGGTATTTTTATAAATGTCCATAAACAATATAATTTTAAGAATTCAATCCGTCTGCATCCGTCAGCAAGAAACGCTTCCGTCTGCGTCCGCACGCGTTTAAAAACGCACACGTTCTTCCCCCATTTGCATATTCGCGCCATTTTCAATTAGAAACGTCAAAGATAGTTGTGACTTTTAATTATAATATTAATTAGAATATGTGTTCAAGCGAGGAATCAGATATAAATATGGAATCTACTCCACCTGATATCTTGAATGAGGCGCCAATTGCAGAAAATGGTCTCTTGCCGCCAAAATCGCGAGAACGCTATTTAATGATTAACAATATTTTTTAATAGATAGTGAAAAAGTTTGTTTCGTTATCCATTTATATAATGTGTCGAAAAACGTTGTATGACACACGAGTGGATATTGGTATTTACAAACTCGTGAATATGGTAAACCCTCGACTTCGTCTCGGGCTTACATTTGTCTACTCGTTTGTAAAGACCAACTTACCGCTCTTGTATCTTAAATAAATATTGTCCGATTTGAAAAATTCTTTCAGTGTTAGATAGCCCATTTATCGAGGAAGATTACAGGCTATACATCATCATGCTAAAACAAATAGGAGCGGAGCATTAATGGAAAATGTGACGCAGACGAAGTTGCGCGGGTCAGCTAGTCATACATACATAAACTCGAAAAAAAAAACATCAGTGTAACAGTCGGGTAATTAGAACAGAACTACATCTATTGTCTAATTTTTTCTTCAATATTATAGTGCGACAAACCTTCTGGAGCAATAAGTTCTTCGCTAAAAAAACACTTCCGTCAGCGTCTGTACGCAGACTCAGACGGAAGCGTTGTTTGCAGACGGATTGAATTCTTATAATTACATTGTTTATGGACATTTAAAAAATACCGTAAAGAATACCCATGGCACCATAAATCGGAGCGTGCGGTAAAGTAGGTACTTAGGTGAGAGTACCTACTTTAACACACGCTCCATTGTATGGTCCGTAATTTTGAACTTTCGAACAATGTATATAGGCTTCGTAAATGCATTTTTTGAGCAAATGTGTCGAAAATTCTTTTAAACTATAAAAACTACACTCGAGTAACTACTTATGAAATTTAATTTTAAATAATTTTGTATTTAAGCTTTAAAATGCCTTGGTATTTTATTATAAATGCTCACCCACATTACCAAATAAATAAATAAATAAAATAAATAAATAAAAATCTTTATTCATACAAAAACCTTTGACATTGCTTAGAACTAGGATACATTAACTTGGTTAACTAAAGGTCATACGGATAAGGTAAACCCTGACTCCCAAACTAGGTGATCCTGTGACTTGGGAGTCAGTGATTTTGCTGTCGCTGTGGCACCAAAAACCTTTTATGTTGTGTTCAAACATTACAGAAAATAGTTATTGACAATGCAGGGTACAAGATAATTATGGGTTTTATAAATTAACAATAAGGAAATTTTGGGGTTATTGTATTCAAATTTTGAGGTATATTATGTGTGTGTATGATAATAGGTTATAATTATGTAAAAGAGTGACGTTGTGTATGGTAGAATGAGAGTATGTCTGTAATGGTGTGTGTGTGTAAAGGTGTCTGTAGTAGTGTTAAGCGTCTACGTAAGGGTGTACTTATGCATTAGAGATTGTGTAGTTTATGTGCTGAATGTACTGGTTTTTATTTCATTGTTCTATTGCTGGACTTGCAGGAGTTCCTCTGTTCGAGTGTAGTCTTGATCCTGTAGCCAACTTTGTACAGTAACCTTAACTTGGTGGTGATTCAACCCAGCTATCTGAATCGTTTTACATATATTTTTGTAAATTAGGGTACTTAAAACGTAAAACTGACGCCTAGCGAATGCAGTTTTGTGACGGATTGTCGGACACACATTTTTTGCTTTGCGCTTTGTTGGATCTGGTGGGGGTATTTGTTTATGTTTTCTGAGAGTGGCTCGAAGGACAAAGAGCTGTCTCACAGTAAGAACTTTGCAGTCCGCATATAATTCAGTAGTAGGAAATCTGAATGGTCTGCCAAGCATCACCTTAAGGACAGCTCTCTGTGCCCGCTCTACGACAATAAACTTTGTTTTAGCTGCCCCTCCCCATACCGGGATGCAGTAGGTGATAACGGACTGGCAGAGTGCTAGATAAACCATTTTAAGGATGTTAGAATCTGCACAATGTCTCAGACTTTTAAATATATAGATAAGTCTTCTGACTTTTGAAGCAGTGTTATCTATTTGGTTATACCATTTCAGTCCGTCATCAATCACTACACCCAGGTACTTCGTGTGATTAAGTCGGGTAAGCGTTTCACATGTGCAAGTACTGGGATCAGAGCAAGTATGGGCCGTGATAAGAAAATCTGGTGGAGCCTTATTCCTATAATTAATGAAGAAGGGAACGAAGTTTGTTTTGGCCACGTTTAGGGTAAGAAGGTTATGTAATAGCCAATTCATTACAGTTTTTAAGGACTGCTCCGCAATATTCTTCACCTCACTCCAAGTATTACCGTAGACCACTATTGCAGTGTCGTCGGCATAGGTGAAAATTTGTGATTTATGTAGAGGCAGCGTGCATAGGTCATTGATGTAAATTTGGAAAAGTGTGGGTCCAAGCACGCTGCCTTGCGGGACTCCGTATGTGATAGTTTCTTCGTCACTGAGGCATGAGTTGATTTTAACAGCCATTTTTCGGTTTTGAAGATAATCCTTAAAGAGTTCAAGAGGTTTGCCACGGATACCTATACTTTCTAGTTTGTTAAGAAGGGTGGGAACAGAAACCGTGTCGAACGCCTTTTTTAGATCCACGAAAATACTTAGGCATTTTTGCTTTGCGTCTAGTTTTTTTGATACAAACTCAGTTAGTTCGATAACTGCATCTTCAGTTGAAATTCCTTTTTTAAATCCAAACTGGTTGGGTGCTATAAATTTGTATCTGTTTAGATAATTTACTAGTCTGCCGTTTATTAACTTTTCCATAACTTTAGAGAGAGCCGAGAGCACTGATATGGGTCGATAATTGTTGACACAGTCTCTGGCCCCACTCTTGTGTATCGGATGGACTAGGGCCCTCTTGAAAGGTTCTGGGAATACTCCCTTCCGGATAGAGATGTTAATGATATGCGTTATTGGAGGAACAAGGGCATTTCGACACACCTTCAGCAGAGTAGGCGGTATCCCATCCCAGCCAGTAGCACTATCTTGCCTAAGGTTTATAATGGTGGACTCTACCTCTGATTCATCCACTTCAAGAAAAACAAAGGAATTATTAGGAGTTTTCTGCATGATGGGCTGTTGCGAGGGTGCAGTGATTTTGGAGGCTAACTCAGCTCCAACTGTGGCAAAGAAATGACAAGCCATGTTAGCTGCAGACTTTGGATCAGGTTTGGTATTCAGCAGTTCTGTAGGTGGTGCACATAACTTTTTTGTGTTTGTGATGTCTTTTATTTTATTCCAAAGTGTTTTGGGATTGTGTTTAGCTTTATTTAGTTCGTGTTTGTCATGTAATGTTTTAAGTTTTCTAAGAAGCCCATTGCAATAGTTACGGTACCTTTTATAAGTAATTTGTAGGATTAAGTTATCAGGTGACTTTTGGGCTTTTTTGTGGAGTTTGTCGCGGTGGCGAATACACCTCAGTAAACCGGGGGTGATCCATGGTTTCAGGTGTCGGTTTCTTTTGGGAACATTAATTACTTTTGTGTGCAAATTAATTATGTTTTGAATTGTGTTTATTAGAGTGGTGGAAGCATCGTTAGGGTCATCTGTACTTATTACTTGTGAAAAATCTTGTTTTTCAATATCTGTTTTGACACTTGGGAAGTCTGTCCTAGGAATTTTATAGGCCGGGAGGGGTTGTTTTACCGGTTTTGTGTCGTCAATGTTAACAAGTAGTGGAAGGTGGTCAGTGATGTGGGAATCTAAGATAATTACAGTTGTAGTTTTATTACTTTTTAAGATAACATGGTCAATACAGGAGTTTATTCTTGTTGGAAGAGAATGTGCTGGTAATAAGCCATGAGTAGCATTGAGGGTTAAATAGCTGGCGGCACGTTCATCCATATTGGAGGGTGTGATATCTATATTGACGTCACCAATAAGACAAACATTTTTGTATTTGTTAAAGGTAGTAAATACGGTGTCTAGACTATGTAAAAAGAGCTCGAACTCTTGTCTCGTATTGTATGAGGGGGATCGGTAGATGGCAATGATAGCTAGCTCGTTGTTAATTTGGCAGGTAAGACAATTTCCATTTATGAAGTCAGGTTCGCTAATAGTACATTGGATATGATTTTTAATATATAAGACAACGCCCTCATTTTGATTTCCTGTTTGCTTTGTAAAGTGAGAATTATAGCCCTCCAATATGGGTAAGTCTGTGATTTTGCTCAGCCAACATTCACTCAGTACAAGCACATCACAGTTTATTTTAATCATTGATAACAATGTTAATAATTGATCAAAATTCTTTTTTATGCTTCGTATATTCATATGTAGAATATTAGTAGATCTGTTATGACCATTAAGAAACTTGTTGCAATCAAACGGAGAACATGAGTAGGAATTCGCGACTTCAATGTCATCTAGGTCAGTGATAATGTTTTCAACTAAATTAGCCATTTGTGGAATAAGTAAAATCCTAATAAGTTGTTGAGTACGTTGTTGAGTACCGTAATAAATAGAAATGAAGTAGGCACAAGCGTCTACGAACGGATGAGCTTTTAAATATTTTATGATTGTATTATGCAATGGTGTGGTGGTGCTGTTTTGATGGAATTTGTGTGTGTGTGGATTGCGAATGGTACCTATGTATGGTGAATGGTATGTTTGGATGAAATTTGTGTGTGTTTGGATTGCGAATGTTTAAGTGTGTGTCGTTTAGTACCGTGAGTATTTAAATATTTCCTTATTAAAAACACAACAACAACACAACCAAGCTGTTACTATTGCATTTAGACAGTCTAGGCAAATCATTTAACACCAGTCTATATGGATCTCGTCGGTTCCGAGTTGCTTATTTTTCATAATAAACACACATATTTCGTAAATGTAAAGTGACGGTAACGGTAACAAACCAAGTTTTTTAAATATTGGTCGACATGACTGTACACATCTGACGGAAAATGCGTCGAGCGGTCGCGTCTATTCCGTCATAGTAATTTTAATTACACCTTTCACATTAAGCGTCTAGTCTAGCGTCCGTTCAGCATCTACAGAGCGGTTGTGTTGTGGGATATTGAATTTTAAAATGAAGCCCATCGAAATTATAGCTATTTGGGAAGCCCTTGAACAGGATCGAAAAAGAAAACGTCGACATTGTGTGCATCCTTTAATTTTTTTTATTTTTTTTTTTAATATTGATAGGCGTAAGTTTGACCGCTATCTCACCTGATTTTAAGCGATGATGCGTAAATACTAAAAGAATATCAAGTGGCCGACCGACAATGCGTTTACGGAAACGGGACAGACGCTGTACGCTCGACGCACTAACGCATCATCGGTTAGGTGTGAAATGTTGAACGTTTTATTATACATTTGTCTGTTTTGGCGTTACGCGACCGATAATACGCGACGCATTTTCTGTCAGATGTGTACCGACCCTACATATCCACAAATTGCACACATACATTACATACACATTACATGCTCTTCTTAGGTGCGAGACGCACGCAGGTCCGGTTGTTTTGGCGGCACTTGGGGAGGCCTATGTCCAGCGGCGGTCGTCCTTCGGTTGATATGATAGTCATGATGACACAGTCAGACTCCCTTCTAAGACGTGCCAATGCCATTATGATTCCGAGAGAGATGAAGCTATACAGGACGAATAGCACTATCTCTTTTTCACAACGTAGTAGGCAGATTAAAATATTAAAAAAATAATGGTATTCAATGTTACAGATTTACCGAAAAATGGTGCGTTACAGAGACAGCTCATGTTGGCAACCGTCCTCCAAGCTAAGAGAGCTGAAATTGAAAAGGATTACAAGAAAAGGGTTAGTGCTCATTTTCCAAAGTACCTATAAATTTCCATTCAATTTAAGTAATTGGGTTGGGTGCATAATGTTGATTGTTAACATGTATACTGCTTCTATACATTTAAATGTACAGTCATTTCATTTTCATTTCTAGTCAATCATAACATAGAAAGTATTTATTTCCAATACCTCTACTCACAGAACAGATAAAGTAGGTTAGAAAGGAAATAGTTCCTGATTTGTATCAGAACGCGCGTCGCCGTTGTCTCCCACTCTTTAACTTCACTACATGCAAGAGACCAATGCCTAAGCGGATTACGCACACAAATAAACAACACGCACTTAGATCGTAAATTTTCTATTGGTTGTCACACTAATGCAATCACTGCGTTTGACGTACGTCATGCACGCATAAAAGCACGCTAGGGTGGGCGACTAAAAGGTCGATAGTTGATATCGATAAAATTAATGTAATCTTGCTTTTTATTTTGCACGTTTTGTTGACTATGTGGACTTCTGTAATGCATGTTGTGAACTTGTATTCATGCGAATATAGAAACAAATAAATAAAAGTGGATCAAATAAAAAATACACTGAATTTTAAAACCAATTTTATTATTTATTAACATTAGGATTTAAAATGGAATATTTACCATGTTTATTAGAGAAAGTCGGTTGCCTTTCAACCTTACATTTCCGGTACTTAACACCAGTTCAAAAAGAAAAAAAATATTGTCCCTGAAATAATACGTATTTATTAAGTAGCATACGCTTGCTCTCCTTTAAATTGGAGTTTAATTGTGCTACATTTAGTGGGGATCCAATCAATTCTACCAGTTGTCTCAATCCACAGTTGTATACATACAACTTAAATACAAAAAAAAAAATACAAAAACCTCACTCAAAATCTATGTTACTAATTGGTCGTAATAAATAATATTATTTTAGTTATAAAGTGTACTATTGATAATAATCAACTGTATCATAGTAATAATCGACATTGTTTACAAATTGGAACAGCACTATCGATGCCTAGATTTCCTGGAAATGAATCCTCGGGACCATAGATTATACACTTAATACTGGTCCCGGGACTCTCGCGGTGAACGTAATACATTGCGCGATCGCTCAAGTAGTGCAAAATGGTACCCATCTATTGCAAGCAATACATAACTATTCGACTGCTTGCGATTATATCATTTTTGTCTACAAACTTCATAATGCTAATGTTATAATTACAAATATCACAAGTATTTCAATGTTTTTCGACTTACCGGTGGAAAGAAATCTCTCCTCGTGCTACACTACACACCTGGCTTCTTTTCCGACACGTTATAATAGCGCAAGACGGCATAATTTAATATTTTTGCGGAGCTTACGTACGCTGTCAAAACAAGAGCGTGACTGCTGGCCGGTAAAGTAAACTTCGGTTGATATTGAGCATTTGCTCATAACCGCGGCGCGCGTGCCCCGCCCACAAGGCCCTTCTAACCTACTTTATCTGTTCTGTGCCTCTACTCTTCTACTATTGTTTTTTTCTAATTTTTTCAAACACCTAGATCAATTACCGAAACTTTTAGGAATAGCTGCCATGTCTTATTAAAAAAAACTCGCCAAGTGCGAGTCGGACTCACGTGCTAAAGATTCCATGTTATTTTAACATCACAGACTCCTTATACGTTTTCCTGTAACCTTTAGGTACCTATAGAATTAGAATATGATTTTTTTTTTCAAAATTTTAGGCTCAGTAGTTTCAGAGATGGTTCCATTTTTTTGTTCGGAACCCTAAAAATAGCCATTTCATCTTGAAGGGAATCTGTACTATTGGTATTTATGAAAATAACAAAAAACTGCAATAATAATTGAAATAAGTAAGTATACTCTTTTTCAAACTAAGTAAAACGCAACTTAATTTTGCATCATCTCTATGCAGACGGATGAACTAAAGGCACGAAATCAGCAAAACTTGAACGATAAAGTGAAAAAACTAAAAGATAATCACGAGGCGACTTTGCAAACAAGACTATTGCAGATAGATGAGCAGGTTGGTACAGAAACAAATTCCTTACGTGTGCGAATATAATGTATCATGTAATGTAACACGCATAGGATTAGGCTTGAGGTCCCCAAACTTTTTTATCACGTGGACTAGGTATTTGGCGAATTTACATAATTTAATTCCGCCAAGCCCGTTCCATCATCGGACCACAAGACCACAGACAAGACGTACATCGACGCGCCACCGGTACATGGTGAACATCCCACCTATGCACACAAAACGTTTTGGAAATACATTCATTGTGCGTACAGCTAAGGATTGGAGCTACAACCTGGGAGTTTTTAAGTCAACAGTTTACCTAAAGGTTAAGCTTCTAGGCAACCGTACTCCATCTTAGACCGCATCATCGCTTAACATCAGGTGAGGTAGTGGTCAAACGTATGCCTTTAAATAGTAAATAAAAAAACTTTGTCGCGTACATTTTTTGCCCACATAAGTTATATTCTCGACATAAGTGCATCTTCTTTGTTTATATTTGTTTTTTTAATTGATTGCGAAGCTGAAATCATTATAGGCATACGTGGTATCACAGATCACCATTTATCTCATATATTCCTTGTTTAAGTCCCCTCGACGGTCTGCGTGGGCCTCAGTGGGCCCAGTGGAGCTCGTGGCTAAATAATAACAGCCGCACAGGTCGATCTTCAAGGTTAAACAACGCTTGCCGTGGCTCGGAAAGCACGTTAAGCTGTTGGTCCCGGCTGTAATTTGGATATCTTTGGCAGTCGTTACGGAAAGTCAGAAGCCATAAAATCTGACACCAGTCTTGCCAAGGTGGAGGTCTGGTAGGCAGCCGCTCCACGTAAAATACTGGTATTCAGCTGGATCCGGTTTGACTGCAAGCCGACCCCAATATAGTTGGCAAAAGGCTAGGCAGATGATGACGGTCTGCGTGGGCCCCGCCACTTTGGTAATCAGTGGGTTAGACTATTAAGCTGCATCCTCACAAATATGCCGATGATTTTCTCTGATTCTATTAAAATGCTTAAGTTTAAAATCAAAAGTTATCATTAACATTTTGAAAATTCCACAAAAACAGGTTATGATAAAATTCAATAAAATGGTTGACGAAAAAGTCGCATCTGAGAAGAAGGTTATGACGGATGAACTCGAAGAAATGGCTCGGAAGCTCGTAGAAGTCGAAGCTAAACTCAAAGGTATATTAATACTTAATGAAGTGGAAATTATGTTTTTCTGACTCCTCCGCTGTTCTTCTCTGATTAATTTCATTGTGGGATCCAAGGCAGGTGACGCGTTTTTCCAGGACTCTTCAAGCTTCATTGACTCGGCATTACCCTGTTGATCGCTACTGTAGCCATCCAACTCTCAGCAGTTGCAGTGGTAGGAAACAGCAGTGTGATTCTGTAAACCTGTCGAAGAGAACACTTAGGCGAAGTGCACGACAAGTGAGCTGTCAAATCATACAAACACGATGGCATGACAGCTCACTTGTCGTTCACTACACCTAATGATCACGGTGAGATGTCAACAGAATCATCCGGCAGTACCCTTTGGACAGATCCGTCAATGTAGTCAACATTTTTTTTGTTTTAAATAATCAGTGTCGCAATTTACGCAAACTTAATTTGTTTAACATACAGCCTAAAACAGTGATCAACATGTAAAAAAAAATAAAGAACTTTGTATCACGCGGACTACATTAATGGAACAACCTTAATACAAAAATGTTGAATAATTACTACTCGACCAGCGCGTCTTCAGGCGGAAATAGCGACGCGTCGCTCGCAGGAGCTGTGGGCGGCCGGAGCGTCACTCCTCGCGGCTACCAAGAAGGGCGACCCCTACGTCAGAGTGGACAAGGAACTGAAGGCTATTGAGAAGGCATCAGGTATTCACTTGTATCCTTAGGCATCAGCTTACTTAAGCAGAACAGAGGGCTTAGCACGAATATGTTTGACGTATAGTAACGTTACGGAAAATTTTACTACAGCTACAATATTCGTTTTCACATAGTATTTATTTGAATTAGAAACTAAAATCATATTTTTGAATGATTTAAATTGTGTATGTCCCGTAAAATTAAACCAAAATAACATGGGGTTGTAGTTTTTCACATTCAAAATTCACTTACGTTAACGTAATACTAAACTATACGTCAAAATATTCGTGCTAGGCCCTCTGTTGATGAATACCGTTGTTTTTTACATTTTTCTTTTTTGAGTTTCGATGGTAAATGCAAAAGCTGTAACTAGATCAATATTTTAAATGTAAGCATTGTTTGTGCCCAGAAGGTGGCCACGTTTATTATAGCGGCATCGTTTGGCCGCATTATTCATAAGGCCCTCAATGTTGTAAGGGCGCTTGGACACTCTAAAAAGTGCTCCAGTTTCCTCCAGTTTCCAGTTTTGGCCCAAAACTCGATCATGCGGACTCCGTCCTTAACTATACCTGAAGATATGAAATACGACGTAAAGTCACGTAAAATACACCTACAAAGTGCAAATATAATAGGGGTTAAAGTATGAAATTGCCGTTTTATTGTAATAGGTACTTACTTCGAATTGACATAGAACCATAGAACATGGTTTGAGATTTTTGAGAGAAACTTTTTTCACATGAATTCACATTTCACATTTTTACCTATGAAGTTCTTCTTTTAAAAAATCGACTTTCAGTTGTTTTTTTTTTTTATTCAGCTAATACAAGAAAGATATACTTTGAAAATTCGAGTGATTTTTGAATACGAGTTCCGACGCAGAACTAACGCGGCAGAAACAGCTCGCAATATCAATGTTGCGTTTGGAGAGGGGACTGCTAATGAACGCACCGTGCGATTTTTAACCGACTTCCCAAAAAGGAGGAGGTTCTCAATTCGGTTGTATTTTTTTTTCTTTCGTTTGTTACCTCATAACTCCGTCAACACAGTTTCTCGAATCTAGATCACCAGAGTTCTATCGCAAAGGGATAAATGACCTTCCTGTTAGATGGCAGCAATGTATAGATAATAATGGTAATTATTTTAATTAAAATAATTTTGATAAAAAACCAATTTCTATTTTTCAGTACAAATCGGCGATTTCATACTTTAACCCCTAATATATAAATTACACAAGAGCTAAGTGGTCCGAGCCTGGTAACAAGCCGGCAAGCTCCAGTTTAAAGACCCTTATACATATTAAAATAACTATGGTGATTTCACAATATTTGTCAAATAAAATATTACTGTTTTATAGGCGACGACGACAAGTTAGTTTTAACAGTGTTGAAGTCGATTCCTCAGTCTGTCCGGGAAAAGGGGATTGTCCCTGAAAGTGTGCTACGAGATAGTTTCCGCTCAGTAAGTAACTACCTATAGTATTCACCCTAGGACTGGTGTCTGAATGAAGGCTATTGCGTTTGAACTCGCCGCTAGAAGTGCTAGTGTAGCTTGAGGTCTTCGAAATGTCAAATTTCATTGTTGATTCGCTATTGACGCATGTTGATTTACTTATTTATTTTGATTTCTGTGAGTATTTTACTAAAACAGCCTGACTATGGCAGGTTAAGGATGGATTTCATCAATCCGAAACTGAACGCTGTCAGTGTCATTATTTTCTATGGAATATTGACACTGACAACTTTTGAACGCGATCTGTTTCATTGGTGAAATCCGTTCTCAGTTACGGTTCTACCGCCCACTGCATAGAACTTTATTAAAAAAATTATGTATAAGTATGTCCCTTTGTTCCATCATGACCGAGTCCACGTAACACTGCGACACTATCTATGTTGTATTTAATTACACGTTTGTTACGGCATCATTAATTATTTCCCTCCTAACTTTGTTCGCATGAGCGTAAAAACATTTTTAATGCCAATCGGCAGTGGAGCCAACCGGTAGCCCTCATTGAGTATTAGAAGTTGGTTCTGAAATTGTCAAACCCATTAATTCAATATCAAATTGTTGGATAGGTTTTCGTGCTAAAGAAATACTAAACTTCAAATTCTTCTACATATTTCTGAAACGGGAGATTATTGTGACAAGATCAGATCACGACTGATCTCTTTTCTCAATTAGGGCGGATTCCATCAAAGAAACTGAACGTGATCAGCATGTGAACCACGAACCACGATTACGAGCTGTCAGTGTCATAATTTTCTGTGGAATTGTGGATTATTGACACTGACAGCCCTTAATCGCAGTTTAGATACTGATCGCGTTCAGTTTCATTGGTGAAATCCGTTCTAAGTGGTCTACGCCTCCAAATCAAAACATTTTATGCCACGTTATCAGTTTTTTTTTTATTTCTATGGAATACCATAGAAATATAAAAAAAAAACAGGAGAAGTGGCAAGGGGGCGTTTCGGTAACAGGGCGTGCACAAACTGTAGGTGGCAGCACATCGTCAATGTCGTGTATTATTTAAACTTTAGTTTCGGGTATGCAACACTAGATGGCATAGTCCACGCCCTACCCGTTCTCTTTACGATGAGCGGGACGCTAAGAGGGCTAATTCACGTAATGTTATGACGCGCCGATTAAATTTTAGTGCAGTTGCAATTAAGTTTAAGTTCGAGTGATAAACGGTATTCTTGTAATCTTTGAACTGCGCGTAAATTGCGCGTGAACTGCACGTCAACTGCACGACAACCAAACTACCAAACTTACTGACGGTGGAGAGAAAAAATATTATTCACTAAATAATCGAATAGAAACGAATAAATTTCAATGAATAAGGCGTTATTATAATATTAAAAATTAAACTTAAGCTTATTAGCTGCCATTTTGGGACAAAATTAGTAGAATACCGATCATGTTGCGTTCCGAAGCACGCACCAAAGACGCGCAACAGTAGAATTCCGTTATTACGCTCGCGTGACGCAAACTTGACGCGAGCGTGTCTGACAGCGGTAGAGAATACGAATAGCGTTCTTTTGATCGAAACTTAACTTAAACTGCACTGCAACAGCACTTATTTAGTTACGTGAATTAGCCTACAGAATGATGGCTTGACTTCATTGAGAAAGGCCGAAGTCGATCAGAAATAATATTATGCTTGTTGTGTGTTCAGATGGAGAAGACAGCGCGACGTGTAGCTTTAGTCGAGCAGGACGGTGCCCCATTACCGGTCTACATGCTCTCCTGGTTGCAGGGATTGCTGCTCTTTATGAGTGTAAGCGTTTATTTTACTCTTCTTACCGTGTGGAAAGTATGGTCTAACGACCCCACCCACACACCCTAGAGTCAAGAGTTTCTAAACCGCCTCAAGGGCCTCTGTCATGGTTTATTTGACAAACGCCATTTGGCGGCCGGTACCACCGGCTCATACGTGCCTTCTGAAGCACGGAATCATCTTTTTATCAGACATTCAGGTTATTAAACCTACAATGTCCTAGCCAAACTGGAAACATCTTTACGAAGTATCTCACGTATATGTAATATATCTCACATGTATGTATAATTTCAACACGATGTAAACAAAACTTTGTAACAATTTATTATTTTTAAAATAGTGTCCGTGGAGTTTCTTGGACGTTCCTCTCCATAGAGATCTATACTTTGGAACGTGCAAATAGCGTCATCTTTTTCGACCGATCGACCTTGACAATTTAAAAGTAACTGTAAATGGTGAAATTGAAACAAATGCTTGAGTTAAGTTGAGTATGCTTCTGGAGGGAATCGAACCCACGACCAGCGGTTCACAGGGAAAACGCCTAAAACACTCGATCACGGAGGCAGATTATTTACTAAGCTCTACATAGCTTCTACCAGTGGCTTTGTTTTTTCGACCTTCGGATACTTTCCGAAGGGAAAGAATAAACCGTAAAAGAATTATGTCCTATCACGGTCTACCTGAGTGCCAGTGTCATCTAAATCGCAGAAGCATGATATAGGATTCGTCTCCTAACTTATGAAGTTGCAGTAATGTTAATTTTAAAGATCTTAAATCCCGGAATTACGCTTGCACACTGCAATTTCCTTTGTTTTTTTTTATTTTAGTTGTCGGGTATCCCGCAGAGAGAGTTTGAAAAACCACCGTTGGAGCCCCCTTCACATTTAGACACTTTTGATTTGCTGCAGAGAGCTAGGTAAGTGCTTTATATTCAGACTAGCTTTTGTCCGCGACTTCGTACGATCATACCCCATTTTTCCCCGTGGCAGTAGGAATGGCCTAGTTTCCATCATACAAAAATTGCAAAACTATTTAGGCCGTCAGTTAGAGTATTGAAAAATAATGGACACGTATTTTTTGTTTTTGTAAATCAACGAATATTGACAAAGATAAAACGCATCAAAACTCGGGAGTGGGGGCTCGTGACGTCACGACCCGCTAAAAATTATGGCAGGGCGTGATACGTATTGAGAATTTTAATAGCGTCAATTTTGGTTCCCGTAACAAAAGAAAAAACACGGGTCAAATATTTTTTGATAATCTAACTGACGGACTAATTAGATTTTTTCAGGATACAAGCCTATTTGGGAATTTCTTTCTTAGTGCTCCTCTACACTCCCCAAGGAACCTTGCCAAATATCAGAGGTCTACGACAAGTAGGCTAATTCACGTAACTAAAAGTGCTGTTGCAGTGCAGTTGAAGTTAAGTTTCGATCAAAACAACGCTTTTCGTATTCTCTACCGCTGTCAGACACGCTCGCGTCAAGTTTGCGTCACGCGAGCGCAATAACGGCATTCTACTGTTGCGCGTCTTTGCGTGCTTCGGAACGCAACATGATCGGTATTCTACTATATATTTGACGTCCCAAAATAACAGCTCTTAAGCTTAAGTTTAATTTTTAATAATATAATAACGTCTTATTCATTTAAATTTATTCGTTTCTATTCGATTATTTAGTGAATAATATTTTTTCTTTCACCTTCAGTAAGTTTTGACGAAGTCGCACAAGCAAGTTTTGTATATTAGAATGCATATAGTTACTTTTTTTGAGTTATTGACTCTTTTGAACGATTCCACAACTCTGGCAAATGTGAATCTTGCCCTAAAAGTTCACTTCAGTTATAAACAAGATTTTACCTTTTAACCGACTTCCCAAAAAAAAAGGAGAAGATTCTCAATTCGGTTGTATTTTTTTTTTATTGACTTTGTCAGTTTCTGGATGGAACGCGGGAACATAGCTGTAGCGGTGCGCTACGTGGACTCGCTTAAGGGTGCATCGCGTGCAGCTGCCTCCAAATGGTTCGAAGCTGCGCGCGCGCATCTTGAAGTGAAACAGGCGGCAGAGGCCGTGCTCGCGCATGCCGCCGCTTTGGGACTGCGGTATATCTGAATGAGGTAAGCAATCAGCATGCACTCATCACGCCAGCAAAGTCTGGAGACGGAAAACCAATAAAATTCTTGACATTCTTTTTTGTTTTTATAAATATTTGAACCTTAAACACCAATCGCCCACGTCGCTTTGCATTTTGTACATGTGAATCGCATGAACTTTGATTATATAAATGGCAAATTATTAAGAAACAACGCTCAACTTTACGATGTTTCTTAATATTATATAACTATGCGGGTAAATAGGTAGGTTATGTGTATTCCAGGAGTATGTTCCCTAGGGATCACGCGGGCGAAGCCGCTGGCGCATGCTAGTAATAAATATTTTATCGAACGCTTATTGACTTGCACATTTTCACAAATGTTTTTCTGTGAATCTTAATTAGAAAAGCAAATTCATCCAAATGAAGCTACAATTAGGTTTATATTTTTTACAAGGGCGTCCGCGTCATCTATATATTAAATAAAAATGAATGTTCATCTGTATGTCATTTATAGACTCAAAAACTACTGCACCGATTTTCAAGCTGTTTTTACCCATGGATAGAGTGAATTAAAGAAGAATTAAAGAATTAATTAAGAAATAAAAAAAATTATAGACATAGTAAGCACAAAAGTTTAAAAGCAACAAGATATAATTGAAAAACTTTGTGTGCAATCGAGTAACCCTAGACTCCACACTGGATACCCTAGTGTTGTGTGATCTAGTATCCTCGTGGTTGATGGCACATTTAAGTGCACATAGTAGTTTACAGTTGGGTTTGAATAAGTTAACATACAAGCAGAGAAAACAAAATTAAATAAAATTCAAACTTACAAGATTACGTTCATGAAAGTCGTATGTATGTGAAAGTGGTTCTCGAGGAAGGTTTTAGTATATAATTTGTCAAGCGGGCGAAAACGCGGGCTTTAGCTAGTAAACTATTTAAAACATAACAGCTGGTATCGCAGTATAAAAAGATTCGGAACCACTGAGTTAGACATTATAGTAGATAGATAAAGTACCAAAGTAATTAATAGTTTTTTTTTTTACTTTCAGTACAGAAGTACTCCTCTTCACAGAATCGTGGACGTTATTGTCGAGTGGAAAATTAGAGTGATTTTGCGGATAACTTTACCTTTTTATTTACTTTAGCTTTTAAAAATTGTTTTCGTACCAATATAAAAAAAAAATTGTAAATAGCTTCCGTGTTTTGTTTTTTTTTTTGTGCAGACCAGTCTTGTGGGTTTAAAAAGGCCACTTTAGCAAAATCAGAAAGAAAATCAAGTTACCCGTCACTGTCAAATTTTCTCAATCAACCTTTTTTTTTTTAGTGATGGGAAATCATCCAATGACTCCTCCCGCTCTGGGTGTAGCGTGAGGGAGTCTCAGACTTCTACTGACTAAAACCCATCCATGTTCCTTCATTGCCCTTTGTGTTCCGGAGCCACGGTATCTCTTTCGAATAGTCCCGCGACTCCGGCAGGCGTCGGCCCTTTCGGGCCCTTCTGCGTGCTGACTCTCTTTGAGGCGTGCGTGGAACACTAACTTCTCAATCAACCTTGAATAAGGTTAGCAATAAAGATGAAAATGAAATTTGACAGATTGTTGTGTGATTAATATTATGAAATAGCTGTCCCCCGCGGCTTCGCTCCTGTCAACTGGCTACCCTGCAATGTTCTTATTTTTTCTTTCATAAGAACCTTCTTCTGACAATGGTGACGGGCGGGGGCGTTTTGGGGGACTGTCTTTTGTGAAACTTGACGTTGTGAAAAGTGCTGGCCCTCAGCCTAATTTGAATAAATGACTTTTGAATTTTGAATAGCAAACGAAATTGGTTCAGCTGTTCTCGAGATTTGCGCTTAACAACACATTCAGCGATAAATGTTTAAAATTATAGATAGATAGGACTCTCTGAAGTGGCCCCTTGAGCAAAAAACCCTATTTTCTTAACTTTCGATGTCTTATTAATTAAAGGCTAGTATTTAACTGTAAATCATCCTTCTTTACAAAGAGAAAATCCCAATCCTAGTCAAAAATACTGATTGCACAGCAAAATAGTTACCTCAAAATATATCATTTTAGCAGCTATTTGAGTTCGTGACGCATTGCTATTAATTGAAAAGCGATACTAAACTAAAAACAAAAAAAAATCAACTTTTTAACCTCTATGACGTAGCCACACTTGGGGGGCTCCAATTCCTGTCTGCAGTGCTTAGAGGAACCTAAAATGAATGCCATGACGGGATTTACTTTGTAACGGTTCGTTTAATGTATTTTTCTTCTTCGCGTCATTAAAATTTGATTGATTGGCCCAAAACATTGCAGAATTTTAAATTATTGTTGCTTACTTTTAATAAAATAAGGAATATACACACATATACACTATGCAACACTCAAAATTTCCCCAGATAAATTCATGTTGTGATGCATAATTGAAACTACTACGTACTGTGCTGAGTGCCCAAGAACTCCACGACCTCATCCCACCGGTCCCCTTCTATTCTACCATGGGACATACAGACGCACTGCAACTTATTATCCCTACCTTGTTGCAATTCCACCAATCCACACTAAGCGTTTCCAAACGTCTTTTAAAATGCGCACAGCAAAGGAGTGGAACTCTCTACCTGCGTCTTTGTTTCCAAACGCTTACAACCCTAATCTCTTCAAAGTTAGAGTGAACAGGCTCCTTCTGGGTAAGCTGGCTCCATTGTAGATTTTGTCCCTGTCATCTCTGACACGGCTCGCATTTTCCTTTCTCTGGAGCCCTGACCGCCGCGCCGCCGGTAGCTTGGACCCTATTCCCAATATAGATGGGCTACTATGTTTTATATTTATAAATGTTTTATTTATTAATGTAGAAAAAAAGTTTAAAAAATGAATAAACGGAAATAATAATAGTTTGTAAATGTTTTGAGTAATTATTCTCTTTTAATATAGTCCTGCTGCATGAGCCAATCTGCAGTTATTGAGTTAACTTTAAATTTATTTAAGTCAATTATGTTTAGTTCCTTCAGTGGTTTTTTCATGTACGTGAATGCTCAGAACATAGTATTGATGTCTTGCGAACGACGTATTGTGTTTTACACCTGAGGGAACATATTCGCTTCCTAGGGTTAGCAGCCATGTATTTTGAGAACAAAATGAAGAACAAAGAGCGGCCAAACTGTTTATACTTTGCAGTCAGTGTAAAGTTGCGTTGTTGGGTATCTATACGGTTTCCTTGTCATGATCTGAAGTACCGCCTTCTGTGCTCTCTCTCTACTCTCAGAATACAAATCTTTGCTGCTCCACCCCATGCAGTTATGCAATATCCAATGATCAGTTAGCATAACGCGAATAACACCGGTTTGAGGGTGGCAAATCCGGCAGCATCTCGAAGAGATTTGAAGATGTGAATGAGCCAAAGTGTTTGATTAGTTAGAGTATCAAGTTTTTTGTCTATCTTAACCCTTCGTCTATATGCACAACCAGGTTTTTCACAGTCGGCTCTTACAATGCTAGGGCATGAACACTACCAACTGATTCTGGCATGACTGAGCTGTTACCACGAAGGTATTAGTGGGTTTGGTGTAACGGCGGATTGCAAAGGGTAGATAATTGATTTTATTAAGTGGCAGAATCGCTATGTCATCGGCATATGCATAAATCTCACAATATGGAATTGACATACTACAGAGGTCGTTTATGTAAATTTGAAATAGTGTAGGACCCAGTATGGATCCTTGGGGTACACTGTAAGGCAAAAAAGTTGTGCTCGCTATAGCTAGTCTCTTTTAACTCGCTTGAAGATTTCCAGTGCTAGCCACGTACACCCAAATACTCTTACTTAGATATTAGGATGGGAATAGAAACTGTGTCGAAGGCTTTCGACAGGTCCAGAAATATACCAAAGCACTTTGTTTTGTTTTCCAGTGTTTTAGCAATAGATTGCGTAACGTCCAATAGCCGGGCGTCTTCGTTTGAGATTCTTGAGAGGAATCCGTATTGATTATCCATAGATAAAATTCTTCCATTACTGAGTGACTGACAGACAATGCACAGCCGAAACTACTGGACGTAGATAGTTGACATTTTGCATGTAGCTTCCTTGCACTCCGTAGTGGAGCACCAAGACAGGATTTCCCAAAATTCCTTCGAGAACGGGAGAAACGGGATATGCTCGTTCGAATTCAAAATTCGAGACGGAAAAAAGCTAGTTTAGTTTAGATTTTTGTTAAGATATCTCTCGAGAATCTTTGAAAGCGATGACAACACTGTTATACCTCATATATATATTTGAAACAGTTTCTTTTCCCTCCCTTATAAATTGGGTGGTATGGTCTTCTTTAGAGAATCCGGAGAGACTCCTGTCTGTATGCAAGGATTACAGATATATGTTATCGGAGGTACCAAGATGTGCTGACATGTCTTAAGGAGCAACGCTGGTACTCCATCCCAGCCCACAGCACAGTCATTACGTAACTGCATTATAATCGATTCTACGTTACATTCGTCGACTTTTTGTGTAACAAGTGGCTTCAGTGTTATTTTCGACAGCGCGAGGGATGTTACGGTTTATTTGGGACGAATTTTATTTGGGTTATTTAATATTTTTGCTGCCATGTTTTTACTTATATTATTGAAGAAGGAGCAGACATTGTTTAGGGAATTGTCGCTTATTTCTAGTAGTTCAACGGGGCCCGAGCATATTCCACCAGTATTCGTATTTTTTAAAATTATTCTCACATAGTGCTTTATAATTATTCTTTGACTTTTTTGATTTTTTGTTATTATTGATGATAGTATTGTAATTAGTCATAGCTATATTGGCGGCTTCAATTTTGTAAATATCTGTAAAATCTGTATTTTCTATTTCTGCCTTAACGGCAAATACAGATTTTCAAGATTAGATCGAGATATAGTAAAATTCTTGTTTTGTGTTGGGTTGATACTCGAAATCATAAGAACAATTGGTTTGTTGTCTGTTATGTGTGATTCTAATACTAAAGGGGTAGCATTTTTTTTAACAAGTTGTGATCATGGCAGTTTTCCATTCTAGTAGGTAGAAGATGGGATGGTATTAGTCCATAGAATGCGTTTAGAAGAAGATAATCTAGGGCACGGTCATTTCTAGTGCCCAGCTTGATGTCAATATTCAAATCAACCACGGTTGTAATATTGGTTGAGTTGGGTAATCCAGCATAAATATCATTCAAACTGGTCAAAAGAGCTGTCGAAGTGATATTTTGTTTTATTCGATGGAGAGCGATATAACGCAACTACCGTGAGCTTTATATCGTTGTATATCAAATTGAAAATATTTCAATTTGACATACAAGATTATTCGCATAACTTTATGTTTGGTTCCCAGACCGTGGACCAATACTATCTTGTTATGTTAATATTCGTATCGTTCATTCAAAAAGTCTCGATTTTGCGTTAAATCTCCGGTTATGTTTCGTTTTATAAGATTGAACGTAGTTTTTAAAGCAAAATCATACAGCTTGATGAAAGCCATAAAGATTGATTGTTAAATGACCATTAAGAATTGCGTTATTACATATAATTGAGGAGTGACTTTTCAAAACGGCTTATTTCGGGTTCCCAATTTTACTTTTTTTTTTAATGCCAATCGGGACTTTATGTACACTCACATTATATGACGTGAAGTGTCCGGTTCTAAAGTACTTTAATCTCGAAGAAAAATGGCCATAGAAAATGCTTTCCGCAACAAAATAGCTTAATTCACGTTAATTCTCGGCCCTACTAATTGTGATAGGAGTTTTTTCAAAATAGCTCATTTCTAGAACATTTTGTATGGAAATTTTGTTAATACGTATCAAAATGGCTTATTTCTAATCTGGTATCACAGGTTATTTTGGAGGGTTGAAAGATAGCTTTAATATCAGCTGGAAGTGGATCCGCAAATATATTTTTATACATTGGCAACACTTTTTATTTGACTACGGCCAATTAAAAAAATATTAAACGTCATGTGTCACCTTGCTGTCAACTTCTCAATACTTTCATTTCATGTCAAGGCTGAGTGTCAAGGTGAAAAATATTTTCTTGTATCGTTGCTCGTTGGTGTTTTTGTTGCTAATCCGAATAATTTTGAGTAAATAACGGTGCATAATGGCAGATAAGACCGTGGAGGAGTTAAATTCAGGCACCAAAACTTTGCTAGCCAAAACAAAATGGCTTATTTCTTAGGAGTGCCAAAACAAAACATCTTATTTCTTGGAGTTTGCGACTAAATGGCTTATTTCCTTAAATCATATGATAATAACTCATAATTAAGGCTGAGTTGTACCATAGAAGAAGTTATAGTTAAAGTTTGCGTCAAATTTAACACTAACAGTAGCGCTGACTTTAACGGTTATAGTGAAATGTGTTGCACCAGCGAATTCATTAGCTTTGTTAAAGTTAAAGGGAAGAGTCAAGTCAAGAGATTATATTCTACGCGTTTGATAGTTGACGCATAATTTAACACAAACAATGACACTAACCAGCGAAAAGTGAGCGGTTACAGTTACGGTTAAAGTTATGACGTCATTTAACTATTTGTCAAATGGTGCAACTAATTTTTGGCCTAATCGATACTTTAACTGAAGTTTTGATGTTTGTTATTGTTAAAGTAAGATGGTGCAACCCAGCCTTAGAGTATTAAAAAAAATATATACACTGTGAAACGATCTATTAACGTACCTAGATTATGTACATAGAAGTTTGTTACTAAAAATATTCATATATGAAAAGTTTTCGTATTTTTCTTGGTCCTGAAAAAAATGACCATACAGAAATAAGCCATTTTGAAAAGTCACTCCTCAATTATAAATACTCTTTCTGCATACATGCCTAGATTTTTTTATCAGATGACCCAGATACAGTAAGTGATGAACACGATGAGCACGTTCGCCCAAGAGATGGCTTAATTGGAAAAGAGATCAAGGAAGGAAGGAGTGGACTCATGCAATGTTTGCAGAGTAGTGCTGGTTTTTTATTAGGGAGTCACTAATCCCTGCTTAACAATTATAAGCAAAATGAAACAAAAAAGACTTTTTCGCTCTTGAATTTAGAATATTTAATTGATGAAAGCGACGAAAAACTGAAACTTAAAGATGAACATCTCTTAAAATATACGTGACTGAAAAGTTTGATTTACTATAAAGTTTTCGGTACCATGATAACTACGTACAAATCACAAACTGAAATCTCAGAAAATAAAGATTTTTTTGTTGCCTGTTATTTTAATATCTTTAATTCTATTATTCCACCCATCACAAGTACCAACAATCGGTTTTTGTACCTAATAAGTTTCTTGAACCTTGACAATTATTATACCTAGTTTTAAAACTACCGTAAAAAATCTATACAATTAAAAACTATATTAAGACATTGACAATAATAATTATATTCACTTAAAAATACTTATAATGAAAGCTTGTCAATCAGTAGGTACAATTTATACCTTATTGCAGTAGCACAGAGTCACAAGATGCACGTTCGTTAATTAATTAATACAATTATTGTGATTTATCTTAAAATTTGATCGGGTAATGAGAAAGCAAAGTTAAAGTTCGGTGAAATATAACAATAGACAGACGTCACACTCACACGTGAGTCTTGTTACGATGGTCTCATTAAAACAAGATTAACAATGCTTGTTATGATAGATATAATCGCAGTAAGTGGGTAAGGAAACTCGACCCCATACCTAATTGCTTAGTCACCCTAATGGTGTATCCACACGATACACACTTCCATAAACATCTGTAGTATTTAGTCCGCCATTTGGCGGCCGGGACCACAGGGTCCCGGCCGCCAAATGGCGGTCGTCAAATAAACCGTGTCAGAGGCTAGAACTCTGACTCTAAGGTGTCGATAGACCTTACCTACTGCCCACGAGATAAGAAAAATCTTTTGGGGGCCGAGTCACCCGCGTCCGTAGGAGAATACCCTTCAGCGAATCCCTACACGTGGTCCCTGGGTGGTGCTAAACAGGTGACACTAACCGCCTCCGTGGTCTAGTGGTTATACCACCTGATTCAGACCCAGAGGTCCCGGGTTCGATTCCCAGCGGGGGCAAATTTTTTGCTCGGTTTGGTTGGTGGTAGGACTTATTCTAAGTCCGCCTGGCAAGCTACCACCATCATGTCTAAGTCTGTCGCCATAACAACCATGTTAACAGCATTGTTGTGTTCCGGCAGTTAGAGGTATGATAGCCAGTTCCTCTGTGTAAGAGGATTCCGGGTAAAACTCGCTTCCATCTTCGGCCTAATTATCACTTTCCATCAGGTGAGATTTGGGCCAAGTTTCCCCGTTTTGTATAAAAAAAAAAAAAAAAATTAGAAGCAGTCCGTGCATGATAGCAGCTGTGTATTATATAAAATTCGCTCATTTGCTGCAAGGTCGACATGCATAATATCTCAAACTTGATGTTTCTTTACTTATTAATAAAAATACATAGTAGTATTCACCTGAATCTGGTTTGTCTGGGAGGCGACCCCAATATTGTTGGGAAAACGCTAGGCAGATGATTAATTATTGCGCTCCGGTAGGTAAGTGTTAAAAAAAAGTGACAGCACTGATACTTTTTTTTCAATGTATCTTCAATACTAATATTATAAAGCAGAAGAGTTTGTTTGTTTGTTTGGTTGAACGCGCTAATCTCGGTAAGTACCTACTGGTCCGATTTGAAAAATTCTTTCAGTGTTAGATAGCCTTCCTCGATAAATGGGCTAAGTATCTAATACCGAAAGATTTTTTCAAATCGGACCAGCAGTTCCTGAGATTACCCCCTACATACAAACTTACAAACATACAAACAAATGTTACCTCTTTATAATATTATATTATTATAGTATAGATTACAAACAAATGTTACCTCTTTATTATATTAGTATAGATATAATTACTCTAATTTCAAAACTGTGTATGTTACAAATTAAATCTAAAACTCTGTAAAACCGCTACTACCGGGTCCGTTCCTGCTAGCTTTCGCACATTTTCCAGTATGATCAGTCGACTTCCAGTTGTCTGAAGGAGCCAGAAAGGCATTCTTCCGAGGTTTCATGTCGCGGCCTCAGGCTCTCGTTAGACACCATTTTAGAGCACTCCAACAAGAATTCTGTTACTTTCGGTTCTCTGTAGTAATTTTCAGTGATTTCTGTAACAAAAGGTTAAAAAAACAATAGTCCAGGGGCCCGAGTCTGCTATTTTTATAAATTTGTCATTCCGACACGATCCCATTGTCATTTTGCTAAAAGTTCGTAATCTGCTAAATTCATAATGGCACGGTCACTGCCACGTCAGTGGCCTGTCAGTGGCACGTCAATGGTCTCTTAATAGAATTGCGGTAGGAATGCCGTATTGCTATTATTATAAAAATGAGCTAAATTTGAGCATTTATTCATGCTAGATTTTATTAAATTTAGTTTAACATATTATTTATTAGTGTTATAAGCAATCTGAAGTAGTGAGAAGTTCGTAAATACTAAATCTGTCATTGTGTACGAGATTACCATTCATATGGCTTTCTTTCAATGGCGTGTCAGTGATTGATCATTGGAATGTCATATTGACGCCATTATGATACCATTATGTTAGTAGATTACCAAACTTGTCAAAATCAACCATTTTGAAATCAGTGATCGACCATTCTGACACTATTGTAATAGCAGACTCGGGCCCCAGTAACTTTGTCGCCTGAGAGTAAGGGGTAATTTGCCTCAAATTCGGTAGTTCTGATTTTTTGCAGACTTGTTTGTGATGTTGTTGGACTTTACATTTATGTAGTAGGTAGGTAAATATAATTATGTTAAGAATGTAGAGATTCCTACAGTTAGGTATACGAAGACAGAATTGTAAGATCTTTACTTTAAATTATCTTTCTGTGACTGTTACACATTTTACTGTTAAAAAATATGAATAAATTGATTTGAATTTGAATTTGAACCGTGTCGCCAAATCAAAACTATCCGAGGTGGGATGAAAAATATGCGCCACCGTTATAATATGGTAGACATCCCACCTACTATCTACCTACCTACCCTATTATTAGTGCGTACAGCTAAGGAGTGGAATTCCCTGGCGGAGTAGGTATGTGTTTCCTGATAGCTGCAACCTGAGAGTCTTTAAGTCAAGAGTGAATAGGTTATTTCTAGGCAAGCGTGCGCTCCATCTTCGACTACATCATCGCTTACCATCAAGTGAGATAGTGGTCAAACGCGTGTCTATCAGTAGTAAAATAAAAAATAACTATATAACCAACTTCCAAATAAAACGCTGCAAAGTATAAAATAACTTTAATTTCAGAAGCCGGTGTAAAAAAATAACAAAGAACAAAACCACGAGCACCGTCATTTTATTTAGTGTAGGTATTTTTTACACAACTGCATTTAAAGAAATGTTACAGAGTACCTACTGTCCCCCGACTGCAATAGAAAAGTTGTTTTTCAGTTCTAATTTTTTTGGGCGAATGATTGATTTTAATGTTTTAGTTCATTTTTAGATATGGCAGACGTGTTTTTTTAATTTTTTTTTTTATTTTATGTTAAGAAAATTAATAGATACGCCCCTGTGTCGAATGATAGTGCACAGCCTGTTAAAATTCCATAATTTAATTTAAATTATATAGCCAAAAACAATAGCCTCCAATTTAAATATGTTGTGGAAAAATACAATAATTATGTTGATGACATAGAAGGTTTATCAAGGTGAACCGATTACTTAATACCTACTTAGGGCGGGTTGTATCAAACAGTTGGTTAACGTAACATACGTACGTCAAAAAGTTACGATTACGGACGATGTTTGACGTTCGTTAAATTAGAAGCGTTGTTTCAAAGCATTCTGGTAAACATTCCTGCTCATTCCAATAGCTAAGTTATTGACACGGGTCCTACCTAAATAGCTTTTTTTTGCATTCCACCACTTATTTGTGTCATCAGAAGAACTGGTATTGAGGAATTCAAAAGAAATGTCACAATATTTTTCTATTTGACGCAACTAAAGTTACGTTAACCAGTGCTCAGACCATCTGTTAACGTAAACGTTATATTTTACGCTGACATTTTGTGAAACAACCCAATTTTTTGATTTGACGATAGTTAGCACCATTTTTAACGTTTACGCGTGCGTTAAGTGTAGTTGAAACAACCCGCCCTTAAACAGTTAAATATTTTTTGTTAATATGAGAAACAGTTTTTATTAAAACTCCTACCTAATTAATAAATTCATTCGCATTTTAGAACTCGTTTTTGTTTCTGATTACAATTTTAGATGGCTATAGAATTCATGTTAAAGCACTAACCTGCTAGTTTTTGCGAACTTATCTCGTTGCCTCCGTAATCTTCGGGGAGGCATTCTTTAGGCACATACTTGTACAGATCCTCCAAAGAGTCGTGGATGATAACTCTGTCCATTATGACTGAGGTGATGAACTGCTTGAAGAAATCAACTATCCGCTGAATGATACCCGCGGGACCTGATAAGTTTATGACGTGGATGCCGAATATCCTCCAATTTAGGGCTTTCTGGAACATAAAGTAGTTTGCTGAGATTTTGTTCTGGAATGTGCACAACATGTTTGCAGCCTAACTGCTTTATTTATCTACTAATTTCTGCCACCTGCTTCACTCGCATGTGTTCTAGTGAACATACTCTCGGGATAAGAAGCAGCCTATGTGTTATTTCGACTAGACTGTAATCTACCTCTGTGCCATTTCATGAAGATCCTTTCAGGCGTTCTGATGTGAAAGAGTTACAAACATCCATCATGCTGCCAGAAAGTTGTATATCCTAGCAAAGGTGAGATGGTACTTCACGACGGAAAAGCTGCTCAAACTCTATCAAGCGCATGTTCGATCGCGTATGGAGTAGGTACTAGGTTCTCTCTTTGGGACGGATCTGTCAGGTACCAGCTTGATGCGCTTGAGTCAATTGAGAAACGAACGAAGTTGAGTCGAAGCTCCATGGTCTTGAGCATCGACGCTGAGTTGCTGGTCTGTCAGTTTTCTATAAGTTGCATTTTGGGGGGAGTGTGCGATTGAATTGCATAATTTAATTCCGCTACGCCCGTTCCATCATCAGACCACAAGACGTACGGCGATGCGTCAACTGTACCTACATGGTGGACATCCCACCCACACGCACAAAACGTTTTAGGAACACATTCATTGTCCGTACAGCTAAGGAGTGGAATTCTTTGCCAGAGTCTGTTTCCTGATAGCTACAACTTGGGAGTCTCGAAGTCAAAAGTGAATAAGTTACTTCTAGGCAAGCGTGCTCCATCTTCGACCGCATCATCGCTTACCATCAGGTGATAATTATGGTGGTCAATCGGATGCCTATCAAAAGTAAAAAAAACCGCACTAACTTTCGCATCTATTTAAATAGACATGAATCGCCGAAATGTGTAAACGCGCAAAACTTCGTAACGGCTGATCCAAATAGTTGTGTTCCTAGCCGTCAGGGCGAGGTTTGAATGAAAGAAAATAAAAAAAAAAAAAACATCAGGGCGGAGCCGGGGGGACACTATTCTAATAATTATGAACCTATAATAAATATCTCCGTTACTGAGTGAATAACTGACAGACAACGCACAGCCGCCAATACTACTGGTCGTGGGAAACTGCACGTAGGGTCCTTGAGGAGTTTAGGGGAACTCTAAGAGAGATTTTCCCGAAATTCCTACGGGAACGGGAAAATAAGGATATGCGCGTACGAAGTCGCGAGCAAAAGCTAGTTTATAATATAAGTAGGATGTCTTACCGTAAAAAACGAAGCAATTTTCTTGAAAACTAAAGGATTTTGAGTGAGAACCTGTGCCCAGCCCACATGTTCCATGTCGACAATCCAAATGTCCCCCGCCATGTAGTCGTAAATAATTCGCAAATCTATAAGCTGAATTATTATCAATTTTAGATACTTATCGATAACACATAAAAAAGTAGTCTAGGTACCTACTAGATAATATTGAGAGTCGTAGTTAAGGGACAGCTCACACCAAGATAAGACGCGATGCGTACAAAAGCTTGAAGAGGGCAATTATACATGTTTAACTGAGCACCGGGTTTTAAAAAAAGAATTAAATTGGCAGCCGGGTATCTATAATATGCCACTAAGGTTCTTTCACCTGTCAATCTCAATCAATCTGTCAATTTTTACCCAATTTACCTTGAAACCTTAGGTATCACTTTAGCAATAAAGTTGAAAATATAAAAAAGACAGATTGTACTGGCGTCTGTACCTTTCAGGGTACCGAACCGAACGCCCGTATCAAATGAATAGGTAAATATGTATCGCCGTGTTTTTGGGGTCAATAATCCGGAATGATAACGTTAATATAAAATTGCCCCGGGATTCCCGGGTTTATTATTCTGAATTTCGATTTATTAAATAAGTTAAACTGTTCAAGTTAACTCAGTGCGCACGACATTATTTTAAACTACTAATTTCTGGTATAAGCTGGTCCCGCGCGGTGCTGTTTGCCATAATTACTTACTGGTCCCGGGATTCAGACAGGCAATATCAATGTTAAGATAACGGTCCCCAAAACCCGGGAATAGCACTTACTTTGCCGTTCACTGAATGTAGCGGTAAAATAAAACTAACGAAGTGAAATTTGTACGGCAACAAAAATAATCACAACGCTATCCATTCCGCCGGCAGCTAACTAACAAAATCCTGCATCGCAGCATCAGAGTTTTCCGTACAATTTAACCACATTGAATTTAAACACATAGGTACAACAGCCCGAATATCAAATATGGGGCAGTTGCCCAGCAGACACCACAACCTTCTGGTCGGAGGTCGCCCTTTTCAATGGAGGTTTGCGGGATTTTGCTCTCTGTGCCGCATATTTCTATATTTTCTATAAAGAACCCTTAGGCGTCGTTATAATACAAAGCGATCAACGCACGATTAGGTATGCAATCGCACTGTGTGAGCTGACCCTTACTTTTTGTTTTCGTTTAACAAGTCACTTCAATTTTTATACCAAGGCAACTCTTCTAAAATATTCTTCAATGTCAAACTTGCTCAATTCTTCTCCAAATTTAACTATGTAAATTCTTCTATTATCTTGTAGTTTCGGCAATGCAACAATATTACTGAAAAATAATTCGAAAATACATAATTATGGCAAGATCTTTGACTTCTTACGGTAGTAGGTAGGTAAAAGTCAAAAAACTTTTTTGTACCCCAGTCGAATTAGCGTTTCAACTCGGAATGAGAGATAATAAGCTGAAAATTCGTATAAATCTTCATTTTGGCGTACAAAATGTTTTGTCAACAGGCTTATCTAATCTCGTATCTGCGTCGTAACTTATAGAAGATCATAAAAATTAAACGCTTTTTAACCGACTTTCCAAAAAGGAGGAGGTTCTCAATTCGGATGTTTGTATTTTTTTTTTTTTTGCGATTTTCTCGGTTTGTTTAGCTCCAATGATCAAAATTGTAGCTCGAGCGTAAAATTTTGCACCAATTTTTGTAATGTAGGTAATTTTTTCATGCGCTCAACCATTTTTGAGATAGAGGGTGGAGAGCGCGTAGTAGCGCTCAGCCATATCTTAATCTTAAGGCCGTACCCTGAGCAAATAACCTTGAGCATTTTTTTCCTCAATAACAGCGCAAGAGGTACGATAGCGAATACGCTCAGAATGTTGAAAAAAATCGATATAAAATCTAATTTTGGTCGTTTGAAAAAAATACTTCTACCAAAATGTTCATAATTAAATTGCCTATCCATTACACCTCACACTCACACTTCACACACTTAAAAACACTCAGGCAATTTTATTTTGTTGTATTTATTATTATTTTTTTATTTTTTATTGTTGTCCTTTCGTGATATTATTTTCTTACAATAGAACATGCTAAATTTGTTATGTTGAACCCAATCTTGGAGAGGCGGGCCAGGAGTCCATAGCACAGGGTATCCTAGTTTGGATTCCTGACTCCCACAAACCTTTGTTCCATGCATTTATTTTGTAATCCTAAATATTGTAAGATGTACTTTGTGGGAGAAATAATAAATCTTATCTTATCTTATTAGTTTAAGTACAAAATCAAAATAATCGTTAGTTTTCGAGAAGATGCATGTTTTCAGCAATTTTTTCTCATTTCTGTGGTTTCGTTGTGAGGAGATTACTTAAACATTATACTTAGTACAAAAAAATAAAATCTACCATTTTGAAGCCAAGATTACGTATAAATTTAATGTATTTTTTATTAGTTGACATTTATTTTTGATAAAGAGTAGATAGCTCCAAAAAACTGCATAAAAAACAGCTAGCGCTGCGTTTTGCTCGGGGACGCGCCTTAATATTGTTACGCGCCAGAATTAATGCCGGGTACACAACGTACTACTAACGCCATCTAGTATCGAGTAGTGAAACTAATTGGGTCACGATCTTTCTAGACTTTTCGATGCTAGAACATTCTCGATGTTTCGACATCTAGTCAGTCGGGACCGGTATGTTCCCGAACTTTCTAGATATTTCCATTCTCGAACGTTCTGGAAATTACTGTCGGACTATATAAGATGCGCAAAGCTCGCGACTCGGTCAGTATTGAATTGGCGATACAAGCGAATCTTCGGAAGCGATCTTCAACTGCGAGTTAAGTGAAGTGAAGTGTTTAATAGTGCGATAGTGGTTGTAATTAGTGTGTTTAAAGTGTTAATTAGTTTTGATAATTAAAGTGTCATTTTTTTGGTTAAATAATCGGCTGTTTTTAATTGTCACCAACCCCAAGCTCGTAACAATTGGTGTCAGAAGTGGGATAATTATGCCGATTCTGCCAAAGGACGACACGGAGGGTATCCGTACCCGTAGTCAACGCCAGCAGGAGACGGATCAGAGGCGTTTTGGTGGTGCATCGCCGCAGACGTCGGAAAGTCGGCTACCGACCATGGAGGCCGGCCCGTCCACAGCAGCTCCGGCATCATCAGCACCAGACTTTGCTGCTCTGATGATGATGCTGCAGGAGCAAGCCCGTCGCTTGGAAGAACAGCTCAAGCTTGACAAGGAGGACCAGGCTCGCCGACAGGAGGAACAAGCCCGTCGGTTGGAAGAACAGCTGCAGCACGACAAGGCGGAGCAGGCCCGACGGCAGGAGGAACAGACCCGCCGACAGGAGGAGCAGGCCCGTCGCTTGGAAGAACAGCTCAAGCTTGACAAGGAGGAGCAGGCACGCCGCCAGGAAGAACAGATGCTCCTCATGAAGGAAATTCACGCTTCTTTCGGGAAAGACATTAAGGAAGTGAAGGATAAGGTTGCTCAGCATGACAACCGCCTGTCAGATGCTGAAACACAGATCAGCAAATATAACAACGATATTGCTGATATGAAGAAAGAGTTGGGCAACCTCAAACTTGGAGATGGGATTGCAACTCCCGTAACTACTACACCTTCGCTACGTGGATTTAAAGTGCCGCCGTTCGATGGGACGTCTTCTTGGTCGGCCTACAAAATTCAGTTTGAGGCCGTCATGAAGGCGAACGGTTGGAGTAAAAATCAAGCCATGACTGCCCTCACCTTAGGCCTGCGCGACCAGGCCTTAACTGTCTTGGAAGCTCTCGGTAAAGAAGTAACTTACGAGCAGCTTCTTGAAGCACTGGAATCCCGGTATGGTGACGCTCATCTGGAGCACGTGTTTCGTGCGCAACTAAGGGATCGCGTACAGCGTAATGGTGAAAACCTGCAGCAGTGGGCCCTTGAAGTGGAGAAGCTGGTGCGGAAGGCATACCAGTCTGTACCTGCGCTTATTGAAGGGAACCTGGTCCAGGCCTTTATTGACGGCATCCGCGACCTTGAAGTTAGGGCTGCAGTGAGGCTCGGGCACCACGGGACACTTAAGGTCGCTTTGGCACATGCTCTGGAAGTGGAAGCTGCGCGGCAGGATTATCGTCCCTGTAGCGTTAGGGAGGTTGCTGCAGTAACGGTTCACGACCGGTTTAAAGGATATAGCCCTAGGTGCTACGGCTGTGGTGAAAGAGGTCACCTTCGACCTAGTTGCCCTAAGCGAACTACAGAAAAGGAAGCTTTGCGGCAGGATTATCGATCTCACCGAACCAAGGAGATTGCAGCAGTTGCAATTAGTGACCGTTTTAGAGGATACAGCCTTAGATGCTACGGCTGTGATGAAAGGGGCCACCTTAGATCCAGTTGCCCTAAACGAAATGCAGGAAGGGAAAATAGCCGATTTCTTCAAGGTAGGGCGGCTAACGACAGCGCCCAGCGGCTGCAGGAGAACGACTTGTTGGTGGCACATTGCAGCGAGAGATCTCATGGCAACGCAGATACATTGCCAAGAAGACCTTGCCCTGAAGACTGCAAGCATTGTACTAGGCAAGAGGGTAAAGAAGCTGTACCTGTGAGGATGGTCAAGACAGACCTCAGCAACGACTGGAAGGAAAGCTTACAACGTGCACAACAGGAAGATTCGGACATCAAGCCGATTTTGAACTGGATAAAGGCCAGTGCTTCTAAGCCTACATGGAGTTAAACGGACTCTACTGAAAATACGGGAACGTTTTTACTGGGTTCACTGTCGTGACAATGTCGAGGATTGGTGTCGCAAATGTACAAGTTGTGCGGCTGTAAAGGGACCTCAGACTCGTAGCAGAGGTGCGTTGAAATTGTACAATGTTGGTGCACCTTGGGAAAGGATAGCCCTGGATGTTGCGGGACCGTTTCCGGAAAGTGACAGTGGTAACAAGTATTTCATGGTTGTAATGGATTACTTCACCAAGTGGCCGGAAGTCTTTGCCATTCCGAATCAAGAAGCTTCTACAGTTGCAGATAAACTCGTTCATGAAGTCTTCTGTCGTTTTGGAGTACCTTTGGAGATTCACAGCGATCACGGACGGAATTTTGAGTCACAAATATTCCAGGAAACTTGTCGAGTTATGGGTACTCATAGAACGAGAACAACTTCTTACCACCCACAATCGGATGGAATGGTGGAACGATTTAATCAGACATTGGAGAGATACCTGGCTAAAGTTGTGGAAAACCGGCAACGCGATTGGGACAAGCATATACAACCGTTTTTGCTGTCATACCGAAGTGCTGTTCACGAAAGCACATCGGTAACACCAGCTTTCGCAAACTTTGGTAGGGAATTACGGTTGCCCGCAGACCTGATCACCGGAATACCACCTGATGCCCCACGCAGTGTAACCGATTATGCGAATGACTTGCGGAACAAAATGAACGACATTTATGAGCACATCAGACAATCGGGCCAGCAAATGTCTGAAAAGATGAAAACTCGATATGACCGCAAAATGAACAATAAAGGTTTCGACGAAGGTTCACTAGTGTGGTTGCACAATCCAGTTCGCAGTAAAGGGAAATCTCCTACGCTTCAAGCTAAATGGGACGGGCCGTACCGGATTGTCACATAAATCAATGACGTGACCTACCGTATCCAGTAAGGTACGAGAAGTGCACCTAAGATCGTCCATGTGGATCGACTGGCGCGTTATTATGGGACCGATGCTCGGGACGAGCATGTCTTAGGAGGGGGCAGTGTTACGCGCCAGAATTAATGCCGGGTACACAACGTACTACTAACGCCATCTAGTATCGAGTAGTGGAACTAATTGGGTCACGATCTTTCTAGACTTTTCGATGCTAGAACATTCTCGATGTTTCGACATCTAGTCAGTCGGGACCGGTATGTTCCCGAACTTTCTAGATATTTCCATTCTCGAACGTTCTGGAAATTACTGTCGGACTATATAAGATGCGCAAAGCTCGCGACTCGGTCAGTATTGAATTGGCGATACAAGCGAATCTTCGGAAGCGATCTTCAACTGCGAGTTAAGTGAAGTGAAGTGTTTAATAGTGCGATAGTGGTTGTAATTAGTGTGTTTAAAGTGTTAATTAGTTTTGATAATTAAAGTGTCATTTTTTTGGTTAAATAATCGGCTGTTTTTATTGTCACGAACCCCAAGCTCGTAACAATATCTTCTTAATATATATAAATCTCGTGTCACAATGTTTGTCCTCAATGGACTCCTAAACCACTTAACCGATTATAATAAAATTCGCACACCATGTGCAGTTCGATCCAACTTGAGAGATAGGATAGTTTAAATCTCAAATTATAGTCGCAATTTTAATTTATTGCTAATTATTTGTCTGTTATTATTTGACAGTCACAATTATTTGTTAACTCCAAATGATTCTAACAGATGTCGATACCTTTCGACTGGGTTGAGTAAGTAATCAATAGATGGCGCTGCTATGGTAAATCTAACTCCTAAACCACTTAACCGATTATAGACGCAGACGAAGTTGCGCAGGTCAGCTAGTAATTTAATTTTATACTAGCTTCTGCCAGCGGCTTCGCCCGCGTGATCCCTAGGGAACATATTCCCGGGATGAAAAGTAGCTTATGTGCTATTCCAGACTATAATCTATCTTTGTTCTAAATTTCATTAAGATCCGTTAAGCCGTTCTGGCGTGATTGAGTAACAAACAACCAAACTTTCACATTTATAATATTACTCGTTTGGTGTAAAGCGAAATTATAACCATCTTCCCCTCGACTTTATAATTATTAAAGGATATTGCAAACTGTCGTAAGCCGTTTTCCGAAGCTACTCGCTAGCCTCTAGGCGTCAAGCTAGCCGCCTGCCTGTGCGTTCGCGACCACAAAAATAATCCTTATAGCATGATTCAGTATTCACGCGCGATGGCTTATTATTAGCGTTTTTCATGTATAACTTTGGTGTTTCTATACCGATATCTATGATTCTTTTTTTATGGAATAGTTAATAATGTTAACTTTTATTACTGTTAATTAGGGACGACTGACAGTTTTATGAACGTAAGAGTAGACAAATACAATCAGAAAGCTTCGAACTGCTAAGCTATCGGGAGTTACACGTGTTATTGTTCGTCAATCATAAAATATAGACATATGCTGTCGTTGGATATTTTTTATATAATTTTAAGGAGAACATTTCCGTCATACATGATTTCTGTGTAGCTTTCACCATTAAGGTTGCACACGCGTCGGAAGCTTAAAAAATGGAGTAACTTCTCCCGTTTTCCCAACATTTCCCTTCACTGCTCTGCTCCTATTGATTGTAGCGTGATGAAAAGTATACTATAACCTGCTCAGGAGTATGAATAATAATTTTACCAAGTTTCATTAAAATCCATCGAGTAGTTTTTGTTTCTATAACGGTTATACAGACAGACAGACAGACAGACAGACAGACAGACAGACAGACAAAAATTGTACTAATTGCATTTTTGGCATCAGTATCGATCCCTAATCACCCCCTGATAGTTATTTTGGAAATATATTTCATGTACAGAATTGACCTCTCTACAGATTTATTATAAGTATAGAAGATAAATCACGTGTCACGTTGTTTGTCCGCGATGGACTCCTAAACTACTTAACCGATTTTAATCAAATTTGCACACCGTGTGCAGTTTGATCCAACTTGAAAGATAGGGTAGCTTACATCTCAATTTTTTGTTGCAATATTATTTAGGAGCGGAAAATGTGACGCAGACGAAGTTGCGCAATATTTATGGTCAACCGTGAATCTAGGTGAATAATACCTTGTTTAAAGTGAAGAATCACTATAATAATTAATTGTACTATTTATTAAATAAAACATTTTTTATTTAATAACATTTCACATATCTTTGTATACTAATATCAGGTATAATAAAGAGGTAAAATTTGTTTGTAAGTTTGTATGTAGGGGGTAATCTCAGGAACTACTGATCCGATTTGAAAAATTCTTTCAGTATTAGATAGCCCATTTATCGAGGAAGGCGATAGGCTATTTATATCATCACGCTAAGACTAAAAGGAGCCGAGCATTAATGGAAAATGTGACGCAGACGAAGTTGCGTGGGTCAGCTAGTTTCTCATAAATTGATTTAATAAAACTTACCTACTTTGTGTCGAGAAATTAGTAGGTATAGCAAACGTGTCTAGCATGTATAGCAAAGCTGTGATCAACTCATACTCATAAATTAATTTTTTATTTTTTTATTATTCTCCTAAGGAATCCTTTCGATCTTCTGATAATTTGATGATATAAAAAAATTACTATAGCAAACGAACTTCCATTATGTATGTGTGAATAAAAGATTAAGGCTTTTTTTTTTTTTTTTTTAGTGATGGGAAATCATCCAATGACTCCTCCCGCTCTGGGTGTAGCGGGAGGGAGTATCAGACTTCTACTGACTAAAACCCATCCATGTTCCTTCATTGCCCTTTGTGTTCCGGAGCCACGGTGTCTCTTGCGAATAATCCCGCGACTCCGGCAGGAGCACAGTATGGCTGAGTGCTGCGCTCTCTCCACCCTCTACCTCAAAAACGGTTGAGCTCATTAAAAACATTGAACAGTGACAAAAATTGTTGCATTACGCTCTATAGTTTTGATCATTAGTGTTAACATCATTGTAGCGATAGAAACCAAGATAATCGCGAAAACCCGATTTTTGTGACATTTTGAGTTTCAATAAGTCACGACGCATACCTACATGAGATTTTATGAGACTTTTGACATACGAGTTCCAGCTTATTTTTTGACCCTTTTTTATGCTTATTTGACTGGACTTAATATAGGTAAGTATCTCTGTAATGAATGACTTTACTTTTCTGAGGAAGCTTTTCATACGATTCTGAAGTTTTTGTTAAAGATTTAATTATCATGCCTAGTTATTAAAAAACGCTTGATCACATTAAATAAGTAAGTATAGACTTAAAACATTAGGTTTATTTTGATAAGCAAAGCGTTTCCACCAGCTATGTGCGCAGCGACTGATCAAGAGTTCTGACCGCCCTAGGCTAATTATGAGGACGCGCCCTCGCCAGATGTATTACGGACGGCCTAAAAAGTAGTGTGTAGAGTAGTAGTGTGAAAATTTTAACATGGTTATAATACCTACAAAAGTTTTCAGATCGATTTGCAAGCGAATTAAAGTTGTCCTTTAATCTGCATGACATTCAACCTTAAGGTGGCAAACCATTTTTTTTTTTGCTGACCGTACCTACATAAAGGCAGCCTGCTGGGGTCGCGGGATTTTCTAAACAGGATACCGTGGCCCCAGAACGTAAAGGGCATCCGAAGGAACACGGGTGGATTTTAGCCAGTAAAAGTCTGACAGTCTCTTCCGCTCCTCCCAGGGCGGGAGGACTCATTTGATGATTTTACCATCCCAAAAAAAAAAACCGTACATAAAGGCAAAGTACAGTACGAATATTCTAACTTTACCCATGCGAAGTTGGCTGTTAGTGACGACCGCGCAGGGTCCATCGCGTAGAAAAGTGTTACGTTCGTAGATTATGTTTTTTTTGTGTACGTGTTATATATGAATTTTGAAAAAATGCTTGCAATAACAATAACTCGATCACAAAGTAACACAACAAACACATACACTACAAGAAAACACAAAATACAAGTCAAACAGTAAGAAAAAACAGAATAATTAATTAAAACAATAACAACGTTTAACACTTTTCGCACCAACAGTCGTATTGCATTGAGGGAGCGAGGCACAAGTATGCATCAAACGTATACGAGTGACTGAGACGGCATACGCGACGTACCCGCGCATGCGCTTTTCTATGTTTCTTGTCAAATTGACATCCTGCGCAATCGATTGCGACGTACTTCGCATGGGTAAACTTAGATTATTCGTACTGTACCGGGGAGTCCCCGCACATCGTTGCCATGTCAATGTGTTCTATTGCGCGCGGCAAGCTGCGCCGAGTGCCTAGTACGGGTTTTGTTTATTTCGCCTCATAGAACAGAAACGCGCGTATACGTGAAGATTATTTTGTATGGGAATTTAAACAGTGCAACCTAAAAGGATAAAGAATAGAATACGATACAGAGTCATTTAGCGGCAAACGCGAGAACTAGGTTGCACTCTTTAAATTCCGAATTTCCCATACAAAACAAAGTTAAAATTTACGCCCGTTATCGCGAGGCGGATTAAACAAAACTCGCACTAAGCACTCTGTTGCCTGCAGTGCTATTCTGTAACAACATTTTCGTGTCTCGACAGCGGAATCCGAGGTGAGTTTCAAATTCGTATAAATATAAGACCTTATGATGTGTGAAATAAAGTTCACTTTGTAAGCTTAGTCACTCAGGTGAAGTCGATAACGAAATGGTTATTTACAGAATAGACTAGCAGCTCACCCACTCGCTCGCTCGACCACCTACCGATTCGAGTAACAAGGCAGTGTTTGATCCAACCGCGCTTTTAAAAATTTCTAAATTTATTGTTAAAATCAGGGACTCTCAAGCGCATTTAGTTTGTGTTGTCTTGGTCTAGTTGAAATATGTAGGGTAGATGCAATGATAGACTAGATTAGTGCATGCGAAGACACGATTTCAGCGCGCCCCCCCCGATCCTCGCGCCCTAGGCTGCAGCCTAATTAGCCTAAGGGTTAATCAGGCCCTGTATGTGCGGGGATATAACGTAGCGAGGGATAAAGATTCGTTTCTTTTTACGTAGCCTCGCTTCGCGCAAGCAAATCTATTGGTTCTTAACAAAAAGAAATCACTGCGCATCCTCACACATATATCTGATGGAAACGCAGCCACCCTAAAGGCTGCGTTTCCATCAGAGATGTGCCTGTCTATTTGTGCAGAGCAAGGCAGCAGAGCGGTGAACAGAGAAATATTAACAAATCATGTCAGTCAAAATGTCAGTGACTCACGTCGTGCGAAGATTTTATGCAATTCCATTGGTTAAAATTTCTCCGTTACTCCGCTCCGCTGCCTCGCTCCGCTGTATTGGACAGGCACCCTAACGCTTGTGTTACACAGCACCTTTAGATACTTACTACATGTCCCATACTTTATTAGAGCCGCAAAGTATTTGCTGTCTGTTTTGAAATATTTCTGGTAACAAAAAACGATATTTGTAGAAGTTATCTAACTTCTCCTTCGTTCTCTCTATGGATCCTTTTGCTACAATTATCATGGTCTCCACAACAGTTCTACCTGATTAAGAAAAGCAACATTGTAAAACATATACGATATGGCGTTAATTATAAACACTCATTTAGACTTCACTTTGATACGTAAACTTAGTTGATTAGCAAAACCGTAAGGTTCATAATGTAAATAAGTGCATTCACTTACAAAAGAATACGAATATTATTTTCTGGAGTGTGCTTCATACTTAGCTGCGCGCACTGATGACTTTTTGTCATCGTAATATTACATTTCTCTCTTTCACAACTGTGAAGTGTAACAGAGAGAGAGATATGTATATTGTCACGGTGACAAAAGTGTCACCAGTGCGCTGAGTGCGCGCCTAGTCTTATTCGAACACTGACTTCTTTATAATAAGTGGGGACAAAAAAGAAACTTTGCAGTCATGTCTACTATTTATAAAGCTATCTGTAATTATAAAACTTGTAACTTTTTGTCTATAAGACATACAGAATAAACAAAATATTATTGTTTGAAATTTCTTTGTCTTAATACTGCTCTTAGACAATGTTGGCCTCTTCAATTCAAGATAGCGTCTAACGCTGTGGGCCCTCGAGGTCGAAAACTTAAATTTTTCATGAGTAGCCTATGCCTACTTAAGCACTAAAAATAAAAATAAAATGTAGGTACTCCAACTTTTGTAGGTAGGGCAAACCTACCTGCAGACTGAATATACTAAGTCAGTAGACATGCGCAAAATGTGTCTTTGAAAAGAAAATGAATGAAGTATATCTTTTCGCTCAACGAACTAGTCCACTCATGTAGTTCAATACTTCATTTAGTTCAGCGAATCAGAACGACTAACGAGGCATTGATTTACGACGAATGTTGCAATTCACTTAGTTCACTTTTATACCTATCTCGATTTTCCTTCAAACTTTAAACAAGCTTAGGACTGTCAACCATGAAATGAATAATTTGCAAATCTATTTTATTATGTAGTATGTTTTCTGTTCTTTTTTCTGGTAGTTAGACATATGCATTTTGTCTAGGTTGTCGTATTTAAAAATCTAAATATGTACAGTAATATTAATTATTTACAGGATATTTACATACCTATTTACATTTACACTTATTCAAAATGTTGCAAATTATTTGCAATTACTACCTACTAACAAATAATAATTGGGACAGTTTTTTTGTGGTCAATCGTGTTCTTCTTTCATTCAATTAGTGCAGCGCGCGCACAGGTGGCGCGAGCGAAAAGAACGACTGAACTAAATGAAGGAGAGACACATTTGGATGACAACTGAAGGAATGATAAGTTTATTTTTCGAAATGAAGTAGTTCATTTACTTCAATCGTTCGCGAACTACCCATGTCTATAAGTCAGTCACGTGTGTGAATCTTGGCCTTAATACTAAAAATTGGCAACAGCATGACAATGTTGTAGCAGTTTGATAATATCTTAAAACTTTAGGGGGAATCGTAAAAACATTTTTTTAATCTTCACTCACTTTTTCGACCCTGGTACTCGTACTTTGTGCTACCGTTTGAAGATTCGTTAAATTCGATTCATTTATTTCCAAGAATAAGAACTTGCGTGTTCGTATGAAACTTTGGAGTCTACTTACTGATATCAAGATGAACTAGATGAGGCTGTTTCTGAAGCCATTCCATGATGGCGTCTACCCCATCCCGCATGCTGTTCTCATTCAAGCCAAAGACTTGACGCACGGCCTTCACTTCCTCGTCTGATCGATCGAAGAGGGCACATTTCTCGCCTGGATTCAACATGATGAGCAGGTTTTTCAACCCTGAAAATTTTAAAGAAAGATCGCATTTTTTGTGAAGTCTAACCTGCAATTATTTCAATACATTTGGACTAGTTTTTGGTGTTGTCGCTGCGATGATATTGCAACTTTCATTTGAACGTTTTTTATGGCGCCGATCTTTAGAAACCAAGTCCGCGCGCCCATTTTGAAGCACCTTAATTGGAGCCATAAATGGCTCCAAACGCCGGGCCGCTCCGTAGTGTTCAATGTCAACGTACGCCGAAAGTGTCTCGCGAAAAAAAAAAATTATGACGATTTGTGCAGTTAAATTGTGTCACAACAAATCTGAAAACTTCACATCACTTTTCACAGGTAAGCTTTCAGTATTTCGTAGTATCTTGTAGTTAATTAAGTCAAAATAGAAACGTTTTAATTCAATGCTCAGTGTTGCCCGTTTTTGAAAATATTTTCCCATTTGAACTGACTTTATTGCTCCGACTAATTAATTTTAAAACAGTTGCTACTGTTACTTACTGTTGTTGTTCTTAAATGTAGGTGTTTGTGTGATTAAGCGATATCGTATACCTGAAATTGTGTTACTTGAAAGTTGAGAAGTAAACGAACTTTATTTCCACTCTTGTTAAAATGTCAACCTATAGGAGTATTGCGTGTTGTTTTTCAAAGTATTCCTATCAACCCTGTTATTGCTGACGAGTGGGAGAGTCAGTTACACAGTATAAAAAATCATAATTGTATACAATAATTAAAATATACATTGTTTTTTTTTTTAAGTGTTGTGGTTTTCTTTTATTCGTTTCATAAAAATAAACATTCCTGTATTATAACAACTTTACATTACCATATCCACACTTTACCATACATAGCTATTTTATGCATTATTGCCAAATGGTTTTTTTTTTTTCTTTATTGATTTTAAGGGATTTTTGTACATGAAAAGCCAAATGGTTATCAGCGGCCGAATCATTACCCCACTTTCGGGAAAACTGGACCTTCACTGGCAACATTTCACAAGTATATGTGTGCGTGTCGCCGAGCGTAAGCACGTAATCGTCACGCCTGTGTGAATCGGTTTAGTGCTTCACTTTTGACAGAGCGCTTGTATGAAGACTTCATCTAAGTACCCATTTTCTCTTTTACAAACAAACAGGGGTGGGAATATGGTGCCCTAAAGTGTTACGTTGCCGAGATATTTTGAGGTAAAGTCACCATGGGACAATAATGACTATCATTAAAATTCTAGATTATTCACCGAGGGGATAAAGCAGTGTCTTATGACACGGGAGTCATATTGAATCCCGCTCCGCGCCGACGAGGCTAAAAATTTAACGTTTTCGTGTAGGTGGTGTGAAAACTACTATTACCTACCCAAATACCTACGCGAATTAGGTATTGGCCTTGTACCTATGTGTCGCCACAGCGGCGACTTGAGTACTTATTCTAAGTTGATTTAAGTAATTAAATCGAGGTAGGTACGGGTTTCTGAATACCTTAAAAGATAAAGATAAAAGATAAAAGATCATTTATTTGTCAAACATGCGTTTACATATACTGACTAATCAGAGGTGCGATTGTGTAAGCTAATCGTATTCATTTGACAACCTAAAACGTATGATTTCATATGTCAAACGGTTAATTCGAATTGTGTATGAAGTTCATGGACGGTATACGATCGAAATCGTTATTTTAAACGATGAGTGAATGATTTTTAATTTTTCGTAGGGTTTTGACAATTACTTCGAATTGTCTAAGTTCTATGAGTTCATTGCTAATGTCAAATGATTACGGCGAGTCTCGGCTTATGACGATCGTTTAGCGCTGAAGTTTTGTTGTATCGCGAAAATGGCGTACGCATACATGCTGGGCCTTATAGAACGTGAGCGGCGCATGAGACGCTCGCAGATGAGGAGAGCTCAACTCCGACAAGAGTCGGTCCCCTGGGATATCCCGGAGGGTGAATTTATTGCCAACTACAGGTTATCCCTAGGTTTATTTTAGAATCTAGTTGACGAACTCCGGCCCTTTATGGCGCCGAGTCAGAGATCTACAGGTATCTCTATTGAGCACAAAGTAAGAAACCACCAAATTACTGTTATATTTAACCATATCATGAGATTTCCCATAATAACCAAACTAACTTTTTGACCCATCTTTTAATTTTATGCCAGTGGCAGCTACCAGAGACGGGTTGGAAAAGATTTCAATCTAGGGCTCTGCCAAACTACAGTCCACAAGTGTGTGGAGGAAGTTACTGATGCCTTAAATCAGGCCGCTGTTTTACAACGGCACATCATATTCCCCAGTACAAATCAAGAGAGAATGGCTGTTATGAGAGGGTAAGAGTGCTATGTACAATTAATTTTATTCCAATTTATATTATAATAAGTAGTAACTAGTACTATAAATAGTAAGTAGTAACATCTAAATATTTTTTACAGATTTATGGATGCCTTTGGATTTCCAGGTGTTGTGGGCTGTATTGATGGCACTCACATTGCAATCATACGGCCCCAACTTTATGAGGAAGCTTACTTTAACCGGAAGCATAACATCACAGACTACAAAGATGACAGATTTAATGTCAATCTTCGTCTTGTCACTTGTCCTCTTGACAGCCACAGAATATAAAAAGCTTGCAATTACAGCCCACTAACGCCACCCAGTGTCGAGTAGTACAAAACTTATGCCGCCACCTAGGGCCGAGTAGCCGAAGCTCTCTTTCATTCGTTCTTTTGCGTTTGGTTACTTGAGTTGCAACATTTGCATATACATATTTTTCATTATAATTCAATGTTTATAGCAACCAAAAAGTTATTGTTGAGATGTAAATAAAAAAAAAAGATAAAATAGAGGGTTTTTTCAAAATATTAAGTAGATATTATAATAATCATTAAAAATAAAGATTTTCTGAATGTTTTACATAATAAAACGCAATTTTATGATACGTTTGTATACGATCCAATACGATCGGTCACTCATTGGATGGACAGTTTTACACAATTCGAATTTGGTTTTTACGATTAATGACTATCGTATTCATTAACCATCATGAACTAAAGTTAGACAATCGCACTGCAGACATGCAAGGTATTAAATAATAGTATTTTGTGAGCGTCCATGTTTTGCCAATAACGGCGTACAAAATTTGTTGGTATAAAATTAGGTAGGCATTTAATTGCATTTACATTTGAAGTCATTTTAAATTTCATTACAAAATACACAATAAATAAATAATAATTGATGTCAAGGATTTATGGTATAAGTATATTATAGTCAACAAAAAAAGAAAAAAAGTCAATAGATTTAAAATTCACATTTTTAAAGCTATACGGTATAAGTAAATTATAATAAAAAAAAGTCAATTGATTTAAAATTCACATTATAAATTGTTATTCTTAACCATATATATTAGAAGTTGGATTAGAAAAGTCCTTTTCATTCAAAAAATTTAAAACATTGTAGTATACTTTATTCACTAAAAACATTCTCAGCTTTGTTTTGAAAAGAGACAGGGGCAGTTCTCTCCAACTTTTAGGCAATTTATTAAATATCATAGGAGCCATACAGAAAACACTTTTGCGCATGAGGGATGTTCTCGCAGTATGAGAGCATATCCTACTGTTGTCGCGCCTGTTACGTGGGACCACTTCATTTAATCGTTTAAATCGGTGCGGATTTGTTTTGACAAATACAGCTATCTCAAAAATGTACAGACATGGCAAAGTAAGTATTTTATATTTTTTAAAGTATGGCACGCAACTGTCAGTAGGTTTAATTTTAAATATGGAACGAACGCATCTCTTTTGAGCCTTGAACACCGTGTCTTTTTCTGTTGAGTTGCTCCAAAAAATGATACCATAGCGTAGATGGGATTCTGTTAAACCATAGTAGGCTGTTAGTAATGCCTCCACAGCTATTATAGACGACAATGAGTGCAGGGCATAGGCAGATTTACTAATTTTCTTGCATAAGATTTCGATATGTGTTTTCCAATTCAGTTTTTTATCAATGTGGAGCCCTAAAAATTTTGTTGTTTCTACCTCTTCTATAGGCTGGTCATCGTAGTGTATATTTAAATTACTCTTACTATTGATCCGTTGACTAAAGTGTATTAATTTAGTTTTAGTCAGGTTAATTTTTAAGTTATTATCATCTAGCCATTTTACCATTAAATTTATAGAATCATTTATGTCACTTTCATAAGTATCAACACTTTTACAAGTTATAGTTATGGTGCTATCATCGGCAAATAGTGTCAGAGGTTGAGGGATGCCTTTCGGTAGATCATTTATGTATAATATAAACAAAGGAGGCCCCAAAACACTCCCCTGTGGCACACCAAACGAAACTATACGTTCTGAGGACTGAAATACAATTTCATGTTTACTTTTCATATTAATTTGGTTTATATGTGTTATTTGAGTTCTATTATGTAAGTAAGATTTAATTAGGTTGTTGACATTTCCTCTAATTCCATATCCTTCAAGTTTATTTAAAAGTGTACCATAGTGCACATAGTCAAAGGCTTGAGTCATATCACAAAAAACGCCACAGACCGGTTTCCTCTTATCAACGTTATATGTAACATTATATAAAAAATCATATATGGCCATATTAATAGTTTTACCCATTCTAAATCCTTTCTGTTCCTCGCATATAATATTATGTTTTTCTATAAATGAATTTAATTCCTTGTAAATATATTTTTCAAATATTTTAGAAATTATGGGAATTAGTGAAATAGGCCGATAGTTCTCCGTTAACTCCCTATCTTCTTTCTTAAATAGTGGCTTAACAATAGAGACTTTTAGAGCATCAGGATAAACGCCTGCACTAATGCTGAGATTGATGACATGACTCAAGTGACCGCAGATTTCATCCGCAACATGTTTTAGTATATTAGTAGCAATACCGTCATATCCCACACTGCTTGTATTATGCAAGGACATTATTATCCTTTTAATATCGTCTGGTATACTAGGGGCCATAAACATAGTTTTATTATTGTAGTCTAATGTATACGCCCTAGGTCTGCAGTTTACACCCAGTTTTGGCTGTATTTTATCAATAAAGAAATTATTAAATGCTTCTGCAATAGTCTTGTGTTGAGATATAACGCAGCCATCCATTTTAATTTTAGTTATGTTAGATTTAGGTAGGTTAAACTTTGCACGATTGATAATTTGCCACGCAGTTTTCGATTTGTTTTTAGATGTTTTTATATTGTAGTTGTTTTGTGCTTTTTGTGTTAAGTGGATAATTTTTTTATATATTTTAGAATAATTATATAAAATGGTTTTATTAATATTGCTACGATTAAGTCTAAACTGCCATAGAAGTTTTCTTTTCTTTTTACTGCATAATTTGATCCCTTTTGACAACCACTTAGTTTTTCTAATCGTATTTATTTTAACCACTTTTAATGGAAAACACAGATCGTATAATAGCTTGAAAATTTCAATGAAATAATTATAAGCTACATTTGGGTCATCCGTGTCATAAAGTTCTGAAAAGGTAAGATTCATGAGATGGTTTTTAAATTTTACTATATTTTCCGAACTATAGTCCCTTCTAGTTGCGTACCAATACTTAATACAACATGTTTTTTGTACTGGACACTGAAGCAGCTGTGCTGTATGATCCGATAATGCCCATTCGAATACTTCAGTCTTACATGCATTAAAATTATGCGCAAAGTTGTCAATGCACGATAAACTGGCCATGCGAGTTGGTTGTTTCAGAGCAAGTTTCAAATTATAACTCATTAAAATACATTGGAAGTCACTAGTTGCACTCTGCCCTGTCACACACAAGTATGCTATTTTAAAATAGACGAGTTGCGCCTAACCACTGCGAAATAGTCTTAAATAATATGGTCTATATGGCACTAAAGACAATTTCAAAAAAATATTTGTTCCTGACCCAGAAACTTAAATAAAAAAAAAATTTAAAATAAGAAATACATTTATTTCTCTAAAGAATTAAAAATTCAATTTTTATATTTTAGTGTAGAATAATTTGATTTTATTTAAATAATTTAAAAAAAAATATTGATATGGCAAATTCGTTTAACTTCACTTTTTAACGGCTGAGTCATACCTAACTCATTCAACTTAAGTTATTACAGTTGAGCATTATCTATCAGTCAATTCTGCACCCTAATCTAAATCTGTTAACTTTAAGTTAGAATAGATACGCGTAGCCGAGTGGCCCTTCCCGCCCCGCGGCATCCCATTTTTGTTTGTTTACTAAATTTATGTCATTGCGTGTATTATTTGGCGGAAAGTGCAGTTGTGCTATTGTTTTAGCTTCCGTGTATCAAAGTTAACATTGTAAAGTGATTTTTAAGTTATCAACATGTATAATATTAGCGGAAAGACTTTATTAAGTTTAAGTAATGACAAAAAAGTGATTGAAAATGAGGGTTCTCTAACAAATTACTCTCAAATTCTCCGAAAAGCCAGTTTCAGAGAAGACCACTCAGTGATCCATTCACGAAATGAAACAGATATGCAGTTTGACCACCACAACTCATATTCAATGGTTAATTGCAGTGCACTTCAACCGTTATCTTTGAATAAAACAGTGTTACATTCCAATCGTCAGAATTTCTCCTCACCAATTACTGTTTCTGACCTTCAGCCAGTGCCATTTACCATAATAACGTCCACGCCCATTCCAGAACTACGCAAGGAAGACCTGATTGAGTTAGATGGTACGTTGTATGAAGATATTGACCTTAATGATTTGGATTCCGTTAATGAGAATATACTATTGGACTTGACTGTTCATAAACGAAAATCATGTGCTGAAAACAATAGATTTGATGAAGTGGCAAATAAATGTAACGAGCCAGTTCAAGTTGTCCGCACGTTATATAAAAGCCCTGTTTCTGTTAAAACTAAAAATAAAATTTTAAAAAATTACGTAACTAATAAAGAAGAGCAATGGAAGAGCAACAGTTTGTCAAAAAGTCAAGAGAAAAAAAAAATTCAAAACCCTAAAGACAATAGTGACAGCAGTGTGTCAATAAGTCAAGACTGTTCGGAAACTGAGAAAGCTAAGAAGTGTGTGAGAAAACAAAAGAAGAGAGATAGTTTTTCGACAAGTCAAGAGAGTTTAGAAATTGAAAAGAATGGTAGCCCTGAAAAGAAACGAAATAAGAGTAATAGCATGTCAAAAAGTCTAGAAAGTCTGGATATTGAGAATTGTAACAAATCAAAAGGAAAAAAAAAGTTGAGTGACAGTTTTTCAAAAAGCATAGAATCAGAAAATACTTATAAGCCTAACAAGAAAGGGAAGAACAGTAACAGCATGTCAAAAAGTCTGGAAAGTCTGGAAACTGAAAAAAAAAACAATAAATCTCAAGGGAAACAAAAAAAGAATGATGTCCAAAAGTCGAGATAGTCTGGAATCTGAAAACACTAATAAGCCTAACGAGAAATGGAAGAAGAGTAACAGCATGTCAAAAAGTCTGGAAAGTCTGGAAACTGAAAAAAACAACAAATTTAAAGGGAAACGAAAGAAGAATGACAGTTTGTCGAAAAGTCGAGAAAGTCTTCAATCTGAAAACACTAAGAGCCTAAAGAAAAACGGAAGAAGACCAACAGCTTGTCAAAAAGTCAAGAAAATTTAGGAACTGAAGAAAATACCAAACAGTTGACAAATGAAGAGCAGGATCAGTCGTTGAGAGATACATCTAATGCCTCAGATATGAATAAATCTGTAAATTGTAACAAGAAAAGAAGAGAAATAAATGCTAAAAAACGGTTGGAAGCAGAAAAAGAAAAGTATACAATAAAACCAACATGTGGACAGACTTGTAGAAAAAAATGTCGGGATAAGTTTTCAGAGGAAGATAGACATCAAATTTGGTCAAATTAAGTGAAAGAGATGTAATAAAGTGAAAGAGATGTATGATTTATCAGACTTTACGGAGAAAATGAATAAGTCACGAAAAAATATGAGCGTCCAAAAAATAACACAAAGTGACATGATTTTTTTCAAGATCAATTGGTAAAGAAATTTCCAAAAGACTACAATTTAATGGCACTAAAAATTGTAGAATTTCGTCGAGGTTCAACAAGTTTATTTGCTAAAAATTCTTATGTTACTGAAGATTTTAAAGAAATGAATGTGATGAAGAAAAACTGCTTAAAATTAAATGATAATAATTTTGATTTTATCAGTGAAATTCCTAAAGAAGAACATTGTCGAGGTGTAAGTGAAATAAAAAAAAGGAATTGATGGAATTGTGCAAATCAATGCCACTGACACGGCAAGCCATTTTCGTAGACCTTGTTGTAAATGAAAACGTTTGTGATTTTAGACACCGTGCATGATAATTCATAATTTAAGAATAATAGTCATAATTTTAGAATTGGACTTCTTTGTTTTTTAATTGAAAACTTTAATAAAACAATTGATGATTTTTTGAGTTTTTTTTTAAGTTCTTCCATATCGATCCGTCGTGACAAAGCTTGCATATAAGTAACACTTATCAAACACATCTCATACAACTATTAGATATCATAGAGCTCTCCATCCTTCGCATGTTTGTGATTGCACCCAACTCTTCTAACTAAAATTAGGACACGACGCGTAACCACGTTTGTATGAAACGATGGTTATGCGTAACTCGTTTAGCTCGATTTAAAAGTTTATTTTATCAGATATAGATAAATAAATTATGACAATATGTTCTAGAAACTTTTTGGAAACTTTATTATAGAATTTAAAGTGTATTGTACGTTCAAGTAATAAGATACAATTAAATGTTTATTTAAAACTTCTAAGCCGTTTTTCTCAAAACGTTGTTTTTTGAGATAGCAGATCTGTGCGTGACACGGCAGCACTATTTTGCTTGAGTACGTCAAACGAAACGAACCTTACTTCAGAAACCTGTGCGTACCTACGTCAAACGTTTCTTCAAGGTCTGTTTTTGCTAAAAGACAAATGTCACATTTCAATAGTTGCGAGGTTGCAACTGTATTGAACCGGAGATGGGTAGAAAGTCTCTACCTATTCGCCGGTCCCACTTGAACCGGTTTCTACTAGAAACCGGTTCAAGTGGGATCGGCGAATAAAACCTATTTTCTGTAAGCCTTTATAAGAGCTATTTTTTGTTATGGAGCCAAAACAACCATTTCAAAAAGTTAGCGATTATCAGAAACATAAAATATTAGTAGAAATGTAAATGAAAATGTTTATTACATCGTATGTAGTATAGTAGAAATGTAAATGTTTATTATATCTGAGTGATTTTCTCAAGCATAATGTTTAGGCGGCGCGGCTGAAAATCATATCTTAAAGTAAACGTACAACGAAGTTATTTTTTTTATAGAAAAAAGGGGTACTCATCTTGATCAGGCCGTCAATATTTTAGTATATAACATTTCTGTGGTGAAATAAAAAATTGTTATTTAGCATAATTCTAAGTTTGGTGGCGCGTCCACAATCCGTTTTTCTGGGGATGACCACCTCTTAAACGAAACTACACTAGTTTACTAGAAACTACTAATTTTATTTGTATTCAGTATTATTTTTTCTATCTAATGACAGTTTAATTTTATATTTAGGGCAATACTTTATCCTAGTGAAAATCGAAAAGGACAGTCCGCGCGAAATTTTAAATTTTGGTGGGAGTAATCTAATCATTAAGTGACTCGTATAGAATAAACCTAGATGAACAACGCTACCAACGTTTACTTCGTTTAGCCAGGCGCTCACGCGCAGCAGTGACAGACGTGTGCCATCCCGTTGTGATTTCCCGTCAAAAACGTAAGTAAGTCTTTTCGTAGTAATCGGACAAAAAACCTGCAATTTTGGTGTAATGATTTAAAAACGTTTTATGACTAAGTCAGTGTTGTAATTTAAATTTAAATATAAAGGTTAAGGTTTGCTTTCAAAATTATCCAAATATAAATAGTACATTCTTAGTAGTTTTTTTTTAAATAAACATATTCAACAAGATTCTAATTTTGGTGGTGCAATTTTGGTGGTTTTGGTGGTATTTTACCAATCACCAAAATTGCTTAGTTACACCAAAATTAGTTTTTAGAGTTACGAGGTACCTCAAAGACAAACGAAAACGAATCATAATAAGATAACTCGGTTTGAAAGTTCAGTACGAGTAGCTTGAGAGTGATGAAGAAACAAGAAAATGTATAACGTTCGTGTACTGTACGCTTAGAACGAAAAATGCTTTCAACAGCAATAAAAAAATAATTTAGGTATTATGTATTTGTTTTCCAGCATAACAAAGAAATAAAATTCAAAGTTGACACACGCAGAGTGCTTGGAGAGGAATAGGATGACAGAAAAGAAGAGAAAAGAAAAAATTAGGAATGATGAACGAATTGCTGAAAACGAATGTTTAATACACATACGGATTTCAGTGAAAATTATAATACGAAATATGGCTCTGAGGTTCAATCCGTCCATTTTGACGCTAGCCGATCTCAAACTACATTGCACACTTCAGTAATTTACTATCATTCAGGAAATGAATGCACAGTGATGGATACTAAGGAAGAAAATAAAACTGCTAATAAAAATTATCATGATGGTGATGATAGCGATGATGATTTGAATATGTTTTAATGTACAGACTGAAGAATTGGCAAGACTTAGAATAGTAAGAAAGTTTATTAGTTGATAGATAATTTTTTAAATTGATCTCATTACATAATTATGTTAACTTATAATGTTAAAAAATTACTTTTATATAATAAAAAATGATCTTGATGATGATGACGATGATGATGATGATAGAGGTTAGAGGAGGTGATTGCAATTCATTTTAAACTAAAAACTGTAGAATTAACAAGACAGAAAAATAAGAATGTTGTATTTGTTGATTGTTATTTTTTTTATTGATCTCATTATGTTATTTTTTTATTAAAACATATTTTATTCACTACAAATAAGATTTTTATTGATAATTTATTTATAATTTGGTTCAGTAAAAAAAAAATTGGTGTCAAGACTTTCTAATTTTGGTAACAGAAATAAATTCTGATGTCAATATTTCTAATTTTGGTGTCAGACACCAATTTTGGTGTCGTACCAATTCTGGTGTCGACAATATATTAGAAGCTTTCAGGAATAAATAAATTTCTCACACATTTTATGTACCTGAATACGTATCTGTTGCTTATCAACATCTTAGATTATTAAAAAAACCAGAAACAAACTTTTCCACCAAAATTAGGTAACAAATCATAGTTGTTGAAATTCACTCATCTATGGTACCTACCTACATCTAATGATTGGAGGCAGTTATTCGTGATTCAATAATTTACTTTATGACTTGCTTTTGACACATTATTTATGAACGCCAAAATGAAGGTTTATACGAGTTTCCAGCTTATTAACTCTCATTCCGAGGTGAACCATAATTTGACTGGACTATGAGCGTTTCCTGTGACAAGAACTTTGTAAACACTCATTTCATTAGGACTTATCCAACAATGCGACAAACTTTGACCTTTGATATTCAACAGCACATGTCTGCTTACCCCTTTAAGGATTATAGTCGTGAAGGTTACGGTCATGTTGACCACTGACAAAGGCATCATAGAATACCTACCTAGAATCTTTGAAAATATACGAGTACCTACTTAGTACTTAGTACTTGTAGTGTAGTAATTATATCGTATTTTTTCTATTTTAAGTGTCTACCACAGACATATAATATGTCTGTGGTATCTACCTTGTTATGCTTAAAAATAATAGGAAGAATTAATTTTGCAAAAAGCAATATTTTAACTCTTCATAAGGTTCTGTACATTCGTGAGAAACGGTCTGTTTGTTTGTCCATCTGTCACAGCAAATTTTCTCCGTATCTACTGCACCGGTTCTGTTGAAAGGGGATAGGAACCTTTGTGGCATAGCCACTCGTCGACATTTTATTTTTTATTTTCAAAATTATGATACTAGTTTGTTATAAATATCAAGCCAAGAGGCGACTTTACCTCCAAATATCTCAGCAACGTGACACTCCAGGACACCATTGTTTGTTTATTTAAGTGTCCTCTACCCATGTACCTATCATTATACTCATGCACCTATCACGCGGACGACGTCGGGGGATTATAAAGATATCTATTACCTACACTTATGTACTAAGTTAGTTTATTAGTCTAGTTCAGGGGATGGCAAACCTTTTTGGTGCTCGTGCCATTTTCATTAAAAAAAAATAATGTAGCCATGACGTGCCGCCAAAAAATCTTGACTTGGTGATTCAATGGATTATAAAAGTACCTAACAGTAAAATCATTTAGTAATGTCATGTCATGCAACAGAAATCATATAGAACTTTACTTTCATCAAGATGCTAAGTAGGTAATCTTGTATAAAGAAAGAAAGAAAAATGTTTATTCAGGCGGGTTTGTTTGTTTATTTAGGCGGCGGCGTCCAAATTATTGGTGAAGCGTGCCACCACTGTCACGCGTGCCATTGGTTGCCCACCATCCCTGGTCCAGTTAATTATTAGGGTTCACCCTTGTTTGGTATAACAACTTTTGATGTAATGTTACTAATTCGAACAACGTTTATGAAAATAATCAATTTATAATATAATATCGATTAACATGATTTTCATTTCATCGAATATTTATTTATAACAACATTTGCGCTATTGATCAAAAGGTATAATGTTCATTTGATGTTATGTTCAGGTGGTATAACATGTATTTTATTACGAACTAGCTGTTGCCCGCGACTTCGTTCGCGTGTAGGTATGTCGAAAAGTAATATGTTGTCGTTAGGTAAGAATTCTAAGATAAGATATACGAACAGTCAATATCTAGCATTGCTTAACTCCTCTTAGCTTTTGGAACTTGGAAGAGTGTTATGCAAGACGCTGGCTGTTTCACCTCTTCTGTTCTAAATGCCGACCAGCCCCAATAATTCTTCGTTATGAAAAACATTTTGATGATAACGCCTCTCTGTACATGTGTTAAAGAAAGGTGCTAGGGTTTTAACACACGATAGAGCTACATTAAGTTTGGCCATGGGAAAACACCAACCGGAAGAGCAATCTACCCCTGCGGATCTAGACTCAAGTATCTGCACCATATTAGATTTCTATTCTGTCCGTTGTGCATAGGTGTCCTAGCTTAGTTAGCCGGCCTAGCTCCCCCCCAAATGCACAGATGTCTCCTGGGTGCTTTACAGATTTCATGGAGCGACCTCACCGTTCCGAGAATTTGTTCCCGTCGGGAAGCCTCGGCCTTACTTTCAGGATGACGTGGGCAACTAATTCCTCGGCGCCAAAGCAACCCCTGTAAATTGGGTTGTCTGTGACACCTATGTTAAAGAGGTGTTTCTTAGGAGGAATTTCTATTTTACCTGAAAAGTCGTTAAGTTACGTAGTCACGGGTATGGCCTTCACATAGCTATTCACTGCCTGCAATCTATAGCCGAATTTACGTACGAAACTAAGAATACAGGTCCAGTTGTACCACCTCAAAACCTCTCTTCGCGAGTTCGACAGTGACGTCCATGCCTAAGGGATCTACAGTTACCCTTGATCCACTGGAGAGCTAATCCCGTAATGGATCATTTCTGGCCCTGGGCTGTCATGATGTTTCATAGGGTCACTGAGAATTGAATAGTTTTAAAACTAAACAGTCTGTTGGATGTATGTGACTTCCAGCCGATTGCCTTTGCAGAGTTTTGAAATATCTAAATAAAAATCATAAAACTTAATCTGAAAACATTTGTTAATATTCTGCTTATTGACGGCTGTTGCTTCCACGTACAAAGAAAAAATAGATCCAGGCTGTGAAGCAACCGGTCAGCAAATGCTATCATCTAAAATAATTAAACCATGCTCTTGAAACTTACACCCATCTTGATGAATAAAGTTGATTAGGGTTCCGTAGCCAAATGGCAATAACGGAACCCTTATAGATTCGTCATGTCTGTATGTCTGTCTGTCCGTCCGTATGTCACAGCCACTTTTCTCCGAGACTATAAGAACTATGCTGTTGAAACTTGGTAAGTAGATGTATTCTGTGAACCGCATAAAGATTTTCACACAAAAATACAAAAAAAAAACAGTAAATTTAGGGGTACCCATACTTAGAACAAAAACTAAAAAAAAACAAAATCGTCAAACCCATACGTGTGGGGTACCTATCTATGGATAGGTCTTCAAAAATTATATTGAGGTTTCTAATATCACTTTTTTCTAAACTGAAGAGTTTGCGAGAGAGACACTTCCAAAGTGGTAAAATGTGTGTCCCCCCCCGTAACTTCTAAAATAAGAGAATGATAAAACTAAAAAAAATATGTGATGTATATTACTATGTAAACTACCAGCGAAAATTGGTTTGAACGAGATCTAGTAAGTAGTTTTTTTTTTAATACGTCATAAATCGTATAATACGATAATGTTACGGAACCCTTCGTGCGCGAGTCCGACTCGCACTTGGCCAGTTTTTCTATATAATCTAGTCGTAATTGAGAGTCGTATAATATTCGATACGATCTTTCGACTAAATTATTATTAGTCTAGTGAAACATTAGTTTAAATTAAATAAAATTAGCTACATTTGTAAATTCGGTCAAATGACATTATTTCAAAGAAATAAATAAGTATATGCTAAATAAAAATCTACCAGTTAGTTATTCGGTCAAATGAATAATTATACGAAATTATTTTATTGTAACTAAAATTAGCCGGAGCGATTTGCGACAAAACATTGTTATACCAAAGTAGGGTGAACCATTTATTAGTATATCACCCTGTTATAAACACACTAATAGAAATCCAACGTAGGTAGCTACTTACATGAACAGAAGGCACTAATTAAGTAAATAACACTTAGGTACGATATTATGTTAATTAGTGATCTGGTGAGCGAGCACGACCACTCAGAGTCTCACGGGTTTGCGAATGGTACGACAGTACATAAGACAACAGGATTAATTTGTTATTCAAAAACACTTTTATCCACTTTAGGTGCCAGTTTAAGCAAATGACCTCGAGGATATTTTCTTGCAAATTAGGTATATAGGAGTGTCGATGACGCTTGAGATTTATAAGGGTGCGTACACATCTGGCGAATGTGCAGCACGCGAGCCGATTGCGAGCTGCCCGCGAGCTGCGCGCGTGCAGTCACTGCAATGGTTTGGTGCGCCTCTTTAGCGCAACTCATGCAAGGCTCGTATAGAGCGCGCGAGCGGCGCGCGATCTGCGCGCACTCAGTTCTCGCCCTTACAGTTCCGTTTACTGGCTCTGGGCTCAGTACTATCGAAGATGTCAGACGACACTAGTGTTTTTAATATAATTGCTGCATCATTAGCTATTATATTACTGACTAGCTGTTGCCCGCGACTTCGTTCGCGTGTATGTCGGAAAGTAAAATGTCGTTAGGTTAGATCTCTAAGATATATATTTTTTTTTATGGGACAAGCCCGCCACACATTCCCAACCACTGCAACTCCTGAAAGCCAGAATCAACAGTGGCGACCACCAGAAAAACGCCGAGCTAATGAAGCCCGACGAGTCCCGGAGAAACGATTCAACTGTCTTGGATCCTGCATCGAAATTAATCAGAAAGTACAGCGGAGGAGTAGGAAAAAATAAATATAATTTCCACTTCCCTCCTTATCAAGCAGGAGACAGATTTGAGTTAGGCCAATAGGCACCAAGGGACTTAAACAACTGGGTTAAGCCCAGTTGCCAAGCACCACGGATTATAAATTAACACTGAAATTATGGGTCCTAAATTGTGAGCTACTTTTGATTCCAGTAATAGGTATGGCAAAATCGCCTGAACGCACGGAAATTTGTTCTGGTTTCTACAAGGTCCGTATAGTAAACTACCCCAGATGTAACCTGAATACTATCTATCTATATCTATATCTATATGTATCTATTTATCTATACTTATAATAAATCTGTAGAGAGGTCAATTCTGTACATGAAATATATTTCCAAAATAACTATCAGGGGGTGATTAGGGATCGATACTGATGCCAAAAATGCAATCAGTAAATTTTTTGTCTGTCTGTCTGTCTGTCTGTATAACCGTTATAGAAACAAAAACTACTCGACGGATTTTAACGAAACTTGGTACAATTATTTTTCATACTCCTGAGCTGGTTATAGTATACTTTTCATCACGCTACAATGAATAGGAGCAGAGCAGTGAAGGGAAATGTTGGGAAAACGGGAGAAGTTTCTCCATTTTTAAGCTTCCATCGCGTGTGCAACCTTAATGGTTAAAGTTACACAGAAATCATGTATGACGGAAATGCTCTCCATAAAATTATATAAAAAATATCCCACGACAGCATATGTCTATCTTTTATGATTGACGCACAATAACACGTGTAACTCCCGATAGCTTAGCAGTTCGAAGCTTTCTGATTATATTTGTCTACTCTTACGTTTATAACACTCTCAGTCATCCCTTATTAAAAAAGTTAACATTATTAACTATTCCATAAAAATAGTCATAGAAATCGGTATAGAAACACCAAAGTTATACATGAAAATAATAGACGCTAATAATAAGCCATCGCGCGTGAATACTGAATCATGCTATAAGGATTATTTTTGTTTAAGGTCGCGAACGCACAGGCAAGCGGCTTGCTTGGCGCCTAGAGGCTAGAGAGTAGCATCGTAAAACGGCTTACGACAGTTTGCAATATTCTTTAAATAATATACTGTTGAGGGGAAGATGGTTATAATTTCGCTTTACACCAAACAAGTAATATTATAAATGTGTAAGTTTGGTTGTTAGAGAGAGATTGAGTAATCAATCACGCCAGAATGGCTTAACGGATCTTAATGAAATTTAGAACAAAGATAGATTATAGTCTGGAATAGCATATAAGTTACTTTTCATCCCGGAAATATGTTCCCAAGGGATTACGCGGGCGAAGCCGCTGGCAGAAGCTAGTTTAACATAATATTACGTTCAGTCTGCCAAAGAATACACTCCCATAAGACGTAATGTGCAGATTGTTCGTATTCAAGTTCAGCTGTAGAACATTGACATAAAGGTGAAGCCACAAGCCTAAAGGAAAATAATTAACTCTTAAAGTTGCTATGACCTGTGAGAAATTGGGCAACACAGTGATCTACCTCCAGCCATGTCCTATCCAGACGCTCACGAACGGATGGAAAAAACTGGTGGAAGTGTCGGCCTTTTGTTCGGATAGGCCCCAAGTAGCCTTAGATATTCTCGTCAAGGCGTAGAAGTTCGTTTTTGCTTTTTCTCCTACTGTTTTTATATGCTCAATAAATGAAAAGTTCCTTTCTAGTAGCATACCGAGGTAGCACACGGATTCTTTCCGTTTAACGGGTACGTTATTAAATTTAATGCTGGGCCAGGATTTAAGGTTTCCTTTTAAAAGAAGTTGATAGGTTTTATGCGGTGCAAAGGTCAGACGGTTTCGATCGCCCCACTGAGATATTAAACGTAGGCATGTGTCAGCCAAGTTCTCGAGTCCAGCCCGAGTACTTGCCTGAATGAGCAGCAAGCCATCGTCCGCATAACCGGTTAATGAACAGCCGTACGGATCTCTAAGATATACGAACAGTCAATATCTAGTATTGCTTGACTCCTCTTAGCATTAGGAACTTGCAAGAGTGTTATGCAAGGCACTGGCTGTTTCACCCTTTCTGTTCCACCAGTACTAATAATTTTTCGTAATGAGAAACGTGGGTTGGGCATGGGGAGACACCAACCGGAACAGCAACCTACCCCTGCAACAGATACCACACCGACACTACTATAGGTACTACTATACAGACTCCGGTATCCGCACCATATTAGACTCCTATTCTGTCCGTTGTGCGCAGGTGTCCTGGCTAAGTTAGCCAGCCTTTTTTTATGGACTGGAAATCATCAACTGACTTCTTCCGCTTTGTTTTGTTCATTTTTGTCAAATAATTATGTTCTAGTGGTGATTTTTGAGATCAATATTGCATCGTACTACACCAGATTATTATAATTATGTAGGTAAACTTCAAAATAAACCTTCAAAATACCACAGAAAAGTTATTTTTGTCATTTCACTGAACCAATTTTGGGATTTGTTCAAATCACTAGATTTCTTTAGTGGGATTTGTCAAATCACCAGATTTGCTTAGGGAAATGATAAAATCGTGTTGTTATTTTAACATCCTCCGTGATTTGATCAAATCCCTTCGGGATTTGGGCAAATCCCTGTTTTTATCATATCCCTGCGACATATAGATAAAAAGGAAAAAAAAAGAGACAACGGCGTTGGTGGCAAAATCCTATTTTTAAAAGAAAACAGAATATAGTAGCGGAGTTGAAAAGCCATCAATTAAGCGGACACTATGCAAATTTTTTAAAATTGTCACCAGAATTATATGATAATCTACGACAGATGGTTAGTTATAAGATTGCTAAAAAGGAAACGCATTTTAGGCTACCAATTTCAGTTGAAAATAAATTAAGTTTGACATTACGATTCTTGGCCACTGGAGATTCCTACACAAGCTTGCAGTACCTTTTTAGAATTTCTAAGCAAAGTATAAGTATTATTATTCCTGAAGTGTGTTTAGTGATTAGAAAACGTACGTGTGAGTATTTTTCTAATTATCTTTATTTAATAATCACATAGCCTTTTTTATAAGCAACATATAAGTTTACGAAAAGAAAGTAGTTATTATTGAAACAAATCACTGTAGCTGTCATTCGTATCTTCTGCCGAATAATTACTTTCCTGACTGTGCGGTCCTCGACGTAGAAGCACTTTGAGAATAAGTTGTATAGGTATTAGGTAACCTTGCGTCGACACTTGCATATTTGATTGATAATCCTAGTGGCCAGAATCGGCTTTCATTATGACATCAAACATTGCCTGTTGAATCATATTTTTTGTTGAACGTGAATAAGATTCCATTTTGGCTCCAATAAAATTTATAAAGGGGATAAATATAATGACCACCATAAAATGCTTTGATATCCTTAGTTTTGTAACCAAAAATATCTACTTAACACCAGAAAAATAACAATAGTACCAGCTATTTTAGTCACGACTCCACTTTAAATTGTATTCGACCACCAAATTTAGTAAATGATCACCAAATCTTAGCGAGCAAATTAATATTCAGTTAGTTTAATATTCAAATTCTATAGTAACGTGTCTGCGTCAGATCCCCTCTATGGCTGGTGAAACATGTGGGTTAGGTTAGGTTAGAACCATGACCACTAGCGCGCGAAGGCGAGCGAGCGAAGCGAGCGTGCCGCGGTAGAAGCCGCCGAGCGCCAGATTGGTTTAATTTAGGTGATCATTTACTATTTTTGGGTTACTCATGATTTACTTTGAGTCATTTTACTTAAATAGGATAGCAAAGTTTTAAAACTTTGGTTATAATTTAACATTAAAATGCGAGTTTCATTTTGGTGATCATTTACTACTTTTGTCTGCTATTTGTTACTATATCTGGTGGTAAGTTAAACATAAGCCTTGTGACAACTTGGAAGTATCGGTCAATTTTTCTGTAGCAGTCTTTAAAACTTGTAGGGCTTCAGTTATGATTTTATCATCCAACGATTTTTTCTTTTTGGACGGCGGAGGTTCAATAAAAGACAGGTCGATTTCACTGTCAGTATTTATTCCATCATCTTGTACCTGTCGCTCGTCCACTTTATCTTGTTCTATATCTGCTTGTTCCTGTAGAATAGAATAGAATAGGATAATAATTTATTTGCTCAGAATACTATACTTATTATATATACTTATTATACTACTTACATACTTATACAATTATTATTATTATATACTTATTATAGGTAAGTATATTATTTGCTTGTAATAATGTATTATTATTTTTCAGGTGCCAAGGAGACCAGATATATGGCTAAAAGTGAGTAAAGGATTCGAAGATAAATGGCATTTGCTCCATTGCATTGGCGCAATAGACGGCAAACATATAGTCATATAGGCACCTCCGAAAAGTGGAACTGAATATTATAGTTACAAATCTACTTTTAGTATTGTTCTGTTTGCACTGGTAGACTCAGATTATAAAGGACATGGTAAAAAGTGGCCTATGAATCAACACATGCGAAACCTTTACTATTATTCCTAGTTTTTTTTTTAATTACATTTTACTGATTAGAATAGAACGGACACTTTTTAATTACGAAACCATTTTAACTCACTTAGGTTTTATAACCCGGCGCCATTATTTTAAAATGAAACTAAGCACTCTCAGCGCTGTAAGATTTTTAGTTACCTACAAAAAGAGTAAAGCGATTAAAGCGCTGTATGACACGAACACTATTGACACTGACAGTCGATGAAATGACAGTTGACACTTTGATGTACCTATTGTTTTTGGCACCTGATACCAGGGAATCGGCCTTCGACCTAACTTACCACGCTTTCGTATGTTAGAAGAACATAGTAACACTACTCTAGATACATTTTTTGGTGAGATAAAAAGTCTGGCAGCTCTGGGATCTTAGTCCATTTGGTATGTTTCTATTGTTTGGTATGTTTTATAACCTCAAAATCCGAAATCATTTTAGATATTTTACAATTCTGGCAAGTGTCCGTGATTTTAATTTAGTTTTAGTCGAACATATGCATTATTTAAAACACAGATAGTAAATTCACGTCTCTGTTGGTTCTTAGGCGAACGATGTATGGGCGATGAGCAATGTCCTTTATGTTTGCTGATGTTGGTTGCTAAGGGCGTATGGGGTCGAGTGTCTCACATTGAACCAGGCAGCCACATTTAACCACGGCTATATTTCCAAAATGCAACGTTGCCGATCTATGCTAATGTGGGTAAAAGAGAGGCATATAGGTAGGTCCTGTTTGCTCACTAGTTTGCGCCGTGATCTCGCGGAAGGTGGACAAGTGCGGAGCATTTTTGTGAAAAATGTAAAAAAAAAATAGTTTTTAATGCATGTTTCTTTTAGTTTTTCCTGTGTTAAATATCGATCTCTTCATATTTTCATTGAATACTAGGATAATTTGGCTTTCTAATGCACCACGATCCGTTTCGTTATGCTTTTGCTTTAACATTCAAATTTTGAGATTAGTTATGAAAACGTGGTGTATCTCAGATTGAACCACTTTTGAGAGGTACACTATTAACCATGGTTCAATGTGTCCACCTACGATTTGTTGGCAGTACACATTTAACCACTGCTTAGTGCTTTTGGAATTAAACCTAAGTTATACTTACCTTTTTGATGTAATCACGCCTAAGTATTTTATGATAATTAGAGGAAATTTTGAAAAGTTGCCCCGTAAACCAGTAGAAGGTTTATTATGAAGAATTTATTATGTGGCACCGCTTGGCCGCCGGCGAGCATGAGTCACGTGATGACGTCGACCGCCCGGGCTCAAATGTATAAGCGCGGGCAGCTGCGCGCCAGATGTTTGTGTTTACGTAAACATTTTTAGTCGCCTCCTATTACAGAAACCACTTAACTGTTTTGTTTGTTCGAAAGCTGATAAACGGCTCTTTATACTTACGTTAAGTGTATGATAACGGTTAGTTTCTATATTTTTTAATTAATTTGTAAACATTGAATATTGGTGAAAAAAACACATTATGTGAACTTTGAACAGGAATAATTTAAAAAGTAAATCGATAACATATATATTTTATGACTTGTATGGGTAGCTGGGTTATATCTAAAAACGATAAATAACAAACAACATACTCCACCGTACAAAAATATTAATATATAAGCGTAAATCTACCTCCAAACATTAGCCATTTCCCGCCATTTTGCATTGTTTACCTTCCGACCCACGGAACAAAAATTCTAATCATAACGTACATTTCGTTTGTTTTGTTTATGTTTTGGCTGAAATCTATTGCCCAGTAAACATAAAATGCGATAATAATTACTTTTTAGTCAGAACAAGTAGCTAGACTTAATAATTAATCAATTACGATAGCGTTCTGACAACATGGACGCCTTGTGTAACAAGGGCTAAGAAAATCATAAAAAAACATTATAAAACTTACCCACATGTTTAAATTCACTTGCACACACATTAATCACATCACAATGCTCCAATAAAACATTAATTAACACTAATTCACTCACAAACAACATAATAAACAAGTTTATTCGACAGCTACGTCATTGCGCAACTCGCGTCATACCACAGACTGAATAAAACATTTAATTTCTTTTTAAAAATGGACTCGCCCGTGGCGTGTTTCGTATTTTTAGCATGTAGAAATGTCAAAAAATCGAGTGGAAAAGAGCAAAAGGATTAAAATACCGTGTGTTAGACAGAAATGGACATAATTTGTGACGGGTCGCGATCAAACGTCAAAGGATACTACAGTCTCTTTTGGTAATTTACTCCAAAGTTTTTATTTGGATACTATAGTCTCGTTTGGCGAGCAAGCGGAGCTCGCAGAATTGTTGAGAGTGCCTTTGGCATTGCATCATTTTTAGGGTAATTAGAAAACCTATGATATTAAAACCAGAAGTTGCTGAAGTGGTCGTTATGAGCATTATTCACTTGCATAATTATTTGAAACAGAACGCCGCCGATACTTATACTACCAATTCTAATAAATATGTACATAAATCAATCCGTACCTAATGTCACATCTCTTTCAAATATTCAAACACCACAAATAAGATATTCCAGAGAAATAAACGAAATAAGAGATGAGGTTGCTTCTTATTGTGTAAATGAAGGCCGTATTGCATTTCAAGATAAATATTGTTGATTTAATTACTTACAGTATTTAAACGTTTCCTTGGTTTATCCCGATCAGCTAAAAAGGAAAAAGCGTCGTAGGCAAACCATCTACTTTAGTAAGTCTCGGATGCTCCTATAAATATAGAATAACATTAGTTACATAGTCAATTTAATTAATAAAATAAAACACAAAAAGTAACAAGTCGTTTCTTACTCACCTTTCCCTGTCCCTTTACTTTTTTTACTTTTTCCTTTCTCTCTTATAAAAGACGATAAAAGACGAGTAGAATACGGAATGTCGACGCACAAAATATCGATAAATGCTAATACGATGCTACAAAATTGCGATGCACGTTACGGCGAAAGACTGTCTCTGCGAAGCCACTACACTTCGATGCACGTTACCGCGATAGATCTTCACTGCGATACTACTTGACTTCGATGCACATTACCGCGAAAGATTGTCACTGCGATACTGCTTAACTTCAATGCACATTACCGCGAAAAACTACGGAGCGACTTGACTTCGATAATCTATTGCGAAACATCGTTACTGAGAAACTATTACATAATTAATTCATATTAATATGTTTTGAATGGGCCTAAAAAATTTAAACCAAAACGCATAGTGAACAAAATAATATATATTCCATAATGGTTTGTACAGTACATAATAAACAAGAACTTTGGATTTTAAATCGAAATAGCTGGGATACGTCTACTTGGATAATAGTTTTATGACATCCAAGTAATCGAAATTCCGTATTTTGCTTTTCTGCGATTTTGCAGTGGTGTTGTTAGGTGTGAGGTACCACTAAAAAGTGAAAAATAAAAAACTTTTTACAAAAAAAAACAACCGACTTCCAAAAAAATTTTTTGAACACCATACTCAGACCCGACCATCCCGTGCAGTGTAAAACCTCCAAGAGCATATTAATAAGAAAGGTGATACGGATATGTTAACATATTTGGATGGTCTTGCATATATATGCTACATAAAGAAATAAAACAAATTTTCCCCTACGAATTTTTTGATTCTTTTATAATTTTTGTATCAATCAATAACATATATAATTATTATAACTTATATTATCTAACTCTGTATTTATGTCAAGTTGATTAAATATACTTATAATATGATTAATTATACATAATAATATTATGATTGTTTATTATGTACTGTACAAACCATTATGGAATATATATTATTTTGTTCACTATGCGTTTTGGTTTATATTTTTTTAGGCCCATTCAAAACTTAATATGAATTAATTATGTAATAGTTTCTCAGTAACGATGTTTCGCAATAGATTATCGAAGTCAAGTCGCTCCGTAGTTTTTCGCGGTAATGTGCATTAAAGTTAAGCAGTATCGCAGTGACAATCTTTCGCGGTAAGGTGCATCGAAGTCAAGTAGTATCGCAGTGAAGATCTATCTCGGTAACGTGCATCGAAGTGTAGTGGCTTCGCAGAGACAGTCTTTCGCCGTAACGTGCATCGCAATTTTGTAGCATCGTATTAGCATTTATCGATATTTTGTGCGTCGACATTCCGTATTCTACTCGCTCGCGGAGTGCTCGCGAGCTGCACAGTGCACATTCGCCAGATGTGGACGCACCCTACGATTACGATTTGACTTAGACGATTTGAGCATGAGACTTAAAAATACAAACGACTAAGTACCTACCAAAAACAAAACACTACAAAGTATAAAATAGGTAATTGTACCTTTAATTTCGGAAGTCGATGTCAAAATAAGAAAAATAACTAAAAACACCGACTTCCGAAATTAAAGTTATTTTCGAAGAAGTCGGTTGTATTTTTTGTAAAAAAGTTTTTTATTTTTCACTTTTTTGTGGTACCTGCGTACCTACCCATACACAGCGTACCGGCGCGGCAGCGGCGTGATGTTATGTTTATGAACTGGTGTAAACAATAAACAGATATTCCCGCGATTTCAGCAATCTCGGGGTTGTTCTCAAAAAAGTGGCACAGTAACCTGTCGGCTAGTTTTTAGTGTATATGAGTATTTTTTATTAGGGTTACTGGTCTTTTTTTACACAACATTATACATAAAGAGACTTTTTATATGAAGGCCGAGTGATAATGAGAAGTCTAGAGTCATACATTTAAAAAAAAAAATATTGAAATGCCATTTTCTCAGTAACTTGTGTCTGACTTTGAGGTGAAATAAAAAATTAATACCTTTAAAGCACTTAAATAAAATAATACATAATTCGTTATATGATTGTTTTTAACGTGATTTTAATTGTTGCACATAAATACACATAGTTCTTGAGATATTCATTTTCGAATTCTGTCCAGAGATATTTTCTCCACAACCTGGCGTTGCATACTACTGTCCATTATCCACACACTAAGGCGGTTATCACACTGCCACCCATCACGCTGCATGTTGCGTGTCAACGCACTTACGCGCGTACTTGCGGGAATGCAGATCTGAGGCCTTAGTGTGAGTTTTTTCGATTCACGTTCGAATGCGTTCGATTGCGAGCGCGTTAGAATTTAGTATGGGAATTTAGTTATAGTGCCACCTGGTGGTCACTCGTAGAACCTAATTTCCCATACTAAATTCTAACGCACTCGCAATCGAACGCGTTCGAACGTAAGTCAAAAAAACTCACACTAAGGCCTCTGCATCATCGTGCGGGTTTTTTACGCATTCACGCGCGTAGGTGCGTTTTGTGGATTCACGGCGGCTCTGACCCATTTCATTTAATGCCGTTCGCTGTGGTGATAGTGCAGTGAAAAGTGTCGCGTCTGTTTTGATACCTATTATAAATGGTTATTAGTGTGGAACTCATTCAAGATGCTGCAGTTTTTCGTACTCACCTCAAGCCCATCCATAATCACGCACGGCACTGCGAGACTCGGTGTGTAATACCTTGCGTCTAGCCCCGCACCCACGCGCGTGTGCGCATGTTTCTCCGCTCGTAGGCGCGTGATCTGCTTGAACGCGTGTGGATTTATTTTCTGTGTGTTGGACTATGCGTGTTTTCTATACAAACGGAGTTTCTTACAAGCAACGCTAGAACACGCATTCTCGCGCTACGCTGCGTGGTGCGTGGCAGTGTGTTAATCGCCTATAACGTTAGCAACACTCTCTAACCCCACGCGAAATGGGCCGACAGAATCTGGCTAACTGCTGTCAAAGAAAGAAGCGTTCAGTGTGTGTTGTTTTCTTAGAAATTACATCGATAGTCTATTATCTGACCTATTTTTTTTTGTTTGTATGTGAATTGCTTTGAAATGTTTTATACTAAAATGTGTCATTAGGTGCCTGTATATGATTCTATAAGTGAAACTTAAAACAACCTAACCGTTTTGTTGGTATCGAATGTTTACCTACGTTTTCTCAGTAACCTGTGTCTCTTTACCCTGTTGAAAATGCACAGGTTAAAGAGATTGCTAACAGGTTAAAGATATTTATCCCAATTTTTTTAATACAACTTCATTTTACTCATGAAATTCAGATATAATTACTTAGGTATCAATACTTAATATCCTTAATAGGTAAATATTTGAGTTAGTTGATGAGTTAAAGTGCAGTCAGTTTATCAGCCTATTAATGAATTTTGTTTTTTTTTTTTTCAAATAATTGAATAAATTATTATTACTATTTCTGTTTTTTTTTTTAGCTAAGTCAGCTATACATGGTTACGGTTTAACCTATTTTTTTCATATTTTCAAAGGTAAAATGCCAAAAAATAAGAAGAGAGAAGATATTTTAGCGAGAAAAAGAGAACTTGAAAGAAAGAGATATGAAAAAATTAAAAATAACCCAGAACTATACGCGAAATATAAGGAAAAAAATAATAAAAAATATCAGAAATGAAAAAATTAAGGAAAAGTAGTATCTATAAACAATTTAACACCAAGGGATCAAAAAATGTAAAGAAAAAAGTGGCGAGAAGATGCTAAACGGTCCTATCAACGTAAAAAATGAAGAAAAAGCAAGAAATTTGCTTTCACCAAATACTTTACTACCATTTAAAGGAACACAGAAAGTTCACCAAATTGTATGGAGTAATGCAAAGCCAGAAATGGTAGTTTTAAGACAACTTAGTTGTACGAAAGACACCTGTTTAACTTAGGTACGCCGAATTCTGTAAACACGGTAAACATCTTGGTTTTCATCGAGTCATAACAGAGGAAGTTATCTCACCAGCAATACCCAGGTGCCCAAGAAAAAGATAGCAGATGATCTTTTTCTTGGGCATCTGGGTATTTCTGGTGAGAAAACTTCCTCTTTTGTGTGGCTGCTCGAATTTTAGAAAATTGTTTCGACTCTGACGACAATAGCTTTGTTGCCCCTAGTACGAGTATAGCAGATGATTTAATTCCACCAGAATCAGTAAGTGTTCTTCATAGATCAACACCGTTTTCAGCTTTGTCTGAAATGGAATTACTTCCGGAACTCCAAAGAAGTACTTTAGATAAGATATTATATGAAGGGCCTGCGAATGTGACTGTGACCCGTTGAATTCGTTTAAGAATATTATAGATTAATAATGATAGTGATTCGGACTACTCTATTTTTTAACTACTGACTGGTTTCTATTTTGTTTGTGATTATTTAACATAAGGTGTTCAAAAATATCTGTAAGAAATCGAAGGAGTCATTGCCAGCGACTGATCAAGAGTTCTGACCGCCCTAGGCTAATTATGAGGACGCGCCCTCGCCAGGTGTATTACGGACGGCCTAAAAAGTAGTGTGTAGAGTAGTAGTGTGAAAATTTTAACATGGTTCACCTACAAGTTATCAGATCGATTTGCAAGCGAATTAAAGTTGTCCTTTAATCTGCATGACATTCAACCTTAAGGTGGCAAACCATTTTTTTAAAAGGCAGCCTGCTGGGGTCGCGGGATTTTCTAAACAGGATTCCGTGGCCCCAGAACGTAAAGGGCATCCGAAGGAACACGGGTGGATTTTAGCCAATAAAAGTCTGACAGTCCCTTCCGCCCCACCCAGGGCGGGAGGACTCATTTGATGATTTTACCATCCCAAAAAAAACCGTACATAAAGGCAAAGTACCGGGGAGTCCCCGCACATCGTTGCCATGTCAATGTGTTCTATTGCGCGCGGCAAGCTGCGCCGAGTGCCTAGTGCGGGTTTTGTTTATTTCGCCTCATAGAACAGAAACGCGCGTATACGTGAAGATTATTTTGTATGGGAATTTAAACAGTGCAACCTAAAAGGATAAAGAATAGAATACGATACAGAGTCATTTAGCGGCAAACGCGAGAACTGGGTTGCACTGTTTAAATTCCGAATTTCCCATACAAAACAAAGTTAAAATTTACGCCCGTTATCGCGAGGCGGATTAAACAAAACTCGCACTAAGCACTCTGTTGCCAGCTCACCCACTCGCTCGCTCGACCACCTACCGATTCGAGTAACAAGGCAGTGTTTGATCCAACCGCGCTTTTAAAAAAATCTAAATTTATTTTTAAAATCAGGGACTCTCAAGCGCATTTAGTTTGTGTTGTCTCGGTCTAGTTGAAATATGTAGGGTAGATGCAATGATAGACTAGATTAGTGCATGCGAAGACACGATTTCAGCGCGCCCCCCCGATCCTCGCGCCCTAGGCTGCAGCCTAATTAGCCTAAGGGTTAATCAGGCCCTGGTCATTGCACTCATCAATCTGAACAACTGTTTCAATGGGACCAACTCTGTGCTTGTGAAAAAAACGATTAACTTCTCGATACATTTTTCTTAACATAACTCAAAAAAATGTATGGAGATTAGAATTATGACTTTTTTTCTCGATTACAGAGTCAGTCTCATAGAAATGGTTGTTCAGAATGATGACTGCAATGGCCCCGTTCATTTATTGCAGATATTTTACTGACAACTTCTATACTTCTAGATATATGACCCGAAATAACTTCAATTATATATAATATTACTATTGATAGCATATTTAAGACTGATTGACATATAATTGTATTTAGTTTTCAGACAATTTACCTACATAGTTTGTGATAGTTAAAAATCAAAAAGCATATTTATCATAATGTACCTAGATGTCTTTTTACGTTTCTTTTATAATAATTATTGCTAATTGTTTGAGACTGATTAAATTTTAATTTAGATTATGAGAATATAGTAAAGTTCTTCTATTTGTGTTTGTATATCCCTAAATGTTTAAATTAATGTTAATGTTTAATTCATTTGAGGAAGCTGTGATTTTTTATTATTATTAAAACCGTTATTTTTGTTAGTTTATATAATATAATAAACGTTGATTTTGCATGATTGCGTTGTTTTTTTTCTGTAACCTGTTTATTTCTGTTTAACCTGGTATCATTTTCTCATTAACCTGTACAATACCTCTTTAACCTGTGAGGTCACTTTTTTGGAAGGCTCTATTCCACTCAATTTCCAGTAAATCTGCTTGAAAACATAGAGTGGTTGAGTAGTATTGCGATGGAAAAACTTTTTGAAATATGTGGTATTAAGATAAAACAATATAGCTTGAACTTATTTTGTCTTTATAGAACACCAGATTCTGATATAAATGTATTCTTTAGATAATTACAAATATTATTAGATAAAACACGTAAAAGACAAATATAAAAATATTCTATGTGGCGACTTTAATATATATATTCTAAGTGATAGTAAATATAAGAATACATTTATAGATATTTTATACAGTTATGGTTTAAAAATACATATAAATAAACCAACTCGGCAAAATTCTTGCATTGACAATATTATAAGTGACATCGAAGACGCAAAAGGTGAAACACATGAATTGGGACTATCAGATCACAATACCGGACAAACCTTATCAATAAAATTAAAAACGGAAAATAACATATTATCTCGAAAGCATTGCTTTGCATACAAAAGGGACCTGACTAAAGAAAATATAGAAAAATTTAACTACTATATTAGTAAGCTATCATTTTCAGAAATATACATGGAAACGGACGTAAATAAAGCCTTTTCATTATTGCACGATGAACTTTGTCTATTCTATGAGCTGTGTTTCCCATTGATTAAAATTAAGATGAAATCTAGCGCTCTTAACCCAAAATGGATCACAAAAGGTTTAAAGAAGGCATTTAAAACAAAGAGGAAACTACAAAGTATCTATTATAAAAATAAAACTACCCACAATAAACAAAAATTTAAAAAAATATAGCAAAAAACTAAGGCAATGTGTAAATACGATGCAAAGGCATAATAATAAAAAATACATAGAGAAATCAGACAATAAATGTAAAGCTACATGGAAAATAATAAATGATAAACTTAAACAGAACAATGCTAGCAATGAAATTAGAGAAATTTTGGATGGGGAAAACATATTGAAAGAAGGTAATGATATAGCAACATACTTTAACAATTACTTTGTCAACATTGCTAAAAAGGGAAACGCTCAAAATTCAAAAAATAACAACGTTTGCAAAAAAACGGTTCTGAACTCAATCTATCTAGAACCAGCTACTTGTACAGAAATATTTATGACTGCTATGAAATTGCGAAATACAAACTCAGTCGGATATGATAACATTAGTACTAATATGATCAAACAAAATTTAATAACTTTAACAAAACCCTTGACGTACATTATTAATTTATCTTTGGAAAAGGGTATATTCCCGAATAGTTTAAAATTTTCTATAGTGAAACCCCTTCACAAAAAAGGATCTAAGTAGGTCTGAGACAAATAATTAAAGACCCATTACTTTGATTCCCATACTTTCAAAAATATTTGAGAAGATAATGAACAAAAGGCTTATGAATTTCTTAGAAAAACATGATGTTTTATGTAGTCAACAGAACGGTTTCATAAAGCAAAAATCTACAACAGTGGCATGTTTTAAATTAGTAAAAGAAATTATGGATGCTATCAATAAAAAAGAAATTCCAGTAGCAGTATTTCTGGATATGAGTAAGGCGTTTGATATGGTATGTCATGAAACCTTATTGCGTAAACTTGATCAATATGGAATACGTGGCGTGGCTTATAATTGGTTCGAAAGCTACTTAAGGGGCCGAAAACAATGCACGGAGATAAAAAAAATGTGTTTCAAAACTAACACCCAGAAAACCTTTAGGTCACCATACTTACCAAACTACTGGGGTGTACCACAAGGAAGCGTCCTTGGACGCTTATTGTTTATCATATATATAAACGAACTGCCCAACTCCACGAACCAATATACTATATTATTTGCAGATGATACTACCATGTTGACAAAAGAGAAACTTTAGATGACAGTAAAATAGTTACAAATAAAGCATTGACAGATTTAATAAATTGGCTAGATAGGAATAACTTAAAAATAAATACAAAAAAACTAAATTTATGACTTTTTTGCCATATAATAACCATAAAATATTGGAAAATGAAATCAAATTACGTTTAAATTATAATAGTAACGACATAGAAGAACTTAATTGTATCAAATTTTTAGGAATAGTTATGGATAGACATTGCAATTGGAAAGCTCAAATAGATAGTGTTTGTAAGAAAATAAACCAATTCGTATTTGCACTTAGAAGGATCAAAAATTTAACAGACATTCAAAAAGCCTTATTGGTATACCATATATAGCCATGTTTGTTCTATTTTAAGGTATGGAATAACTGTATGGGGGAATTCAACAGATGTCCAGAGAGCATTCATAGCCCAAAAAAAATGTGTTAGAGCAATTTTTAATCTTAAGTGGACAGACTCTTGTAAGCATGTATTTATTAAGAAAAAGCTGCTCACTCTACCGTCACTATATATACGAAACCTGCAAATTGGTAAGAAATAACTACTCACTTTTTGAAAAAGATGAAAAGGCTAAGTCAAAGAGGAAAATAGCTCAAAAGCCACTAATAGTCCCACGAAATAGACTAAAATTATGCAACAAAAATTGTTATACCATGGCGGTGAAAATATTCAACCACTTAGCCGAAGAACTTAGAAATGCTACAGATTTAGAATTTAATAAAAAACTATATAACTGGTTGTGTGAGAGATGTTTTTATTCCATCAATGAATATTTTGAGTATAAATTATAAAACTTATGTACCTATTTACTATAATTACTTTGACATCCAAATATTGACATTAATAATAATTAAGCATTTTTGTTATTCATATTATTTTTATTGACATGACACATTGATATACAATTGTAAATGACTGGAATTATTTTAAATTTTATTTTATTAATTGCATAAAAACCTAAATTTAAATTATGAAATTGATACTTGTAGGTGCTTTATGTTAATGCTACTTATTTATTAAATGTGTACTGCATGTAAAATATTTGCACGGCAGAAATGCCGAATATAGTGAAACTTATAGACTTTAAGAACTTATGTCAGCTACTTACCTATATTCTTGCAAATAAATGTATCATTCATTCATTCATTCATTCCCTTTCATTAATTCAGTTTCACTAAAACACCGCCAATAGATTTCTATAAAAAAACTCGACATTTGAAACATTTTTTTTTAATTGACAAATTTATTCGAACCGTGCCACTTTTTTGAGAACGACCGCTCGATACATTTGCTATAATTTATTGAAGAATCTTTAAGTCAAGAGTGAATAGGTTACTTCTAGGCAACCGTGCTCCGCCTTAGACCGCATCATCGCTTACCATCAGGTGAGATAGTGGTCAAACGCGTGCCTATTAAAAGTAAAAAAAAACTTATTAGGTACCTACTTCCATCATCAGCTCAGCAATGTGGTGATGATTACCAGGCACAAATATCTGAACTGCGTTGGAAAATTTATGTAAGTAACACATTGTGTGTGCCTATTAAATTTGGGGTTTCCCTTGATTTTCATGGGATCCCATTATCAGATTCTGAATCGGTGACAATGCAATGGGACCACCTCAGGAGTGTAGGCTTTCGAATACAAAAATAATTTTTATAATCGATCCACAATTGGCGGAGAAATCGGTACCTTAACATACATAAAAGAAATACATAGGTAGCTAATTACCTACTTACAGCCGAACATTGAACCTCCTCCTTTTTGAAGAAGTCGGTTAAAAAGGTTGCTGGTCTTGAAAACTAGTAAGGAGCCTGGGGCCCGAGTCTGCTATTTTTATAAATTTGTCATTCCCACACGATTCCATTGTCATCCCATTGTCATTTTGCTAAAAGTTCGTAATCTGCTAAATTCACATTGGTCGATCATTGGTCGGTCAATGGCACGTCAATCAATGGTCTAATATAATTGCGATAGACGACGGGCTAAACGACGTCTTCTGGATTCCCTGCATCTGCATCTTTTTTCTCTAGCATCCACTGCATGCATTGGCTAGTTCCAGAATATTTGATCGCAGTGAATGCATTCTTGGATGCAATAATATTCCACAAACATGATTTATGTTATTATGTATATTTTTGTTATTTTTTTTTTGTTTAAATTACTAGATTTTGATTTGTATTTCTTTGTTATGGAAGAGCGGGGTTTCCCAACACAAGCATTGCTTACAGGGAAGCTCCAAGGTGTACACGTACACCTAAGGAAAACTATAATCATCACCTACCACTACTACATAACATTTTAATGCACATATATTTAGCTAATTAGTTTTCGCAAATGAAACCATTCAGATAACCAGAAGTGTTTTATTTTGAATAAAAAGAAAATACAATGAAGTACGGTATTACCCGACGGTTGCGGGTGAAACCGGTTGCGGAATCCTAAAGACATTCAGACATTATTTTATGTTGCAAAAACCACAAATGTACCCATCTGGCTTATTTTGATCGCTGCATAATGCGTGTACCCAATTGCCACACACTATGCATCGATACCAGAGCTCTCTCGACAATGTTTATCAGGTTCTTCAAAAATAAGCCCATTTCATGCTGCTTTTACGTAATTTCGCTCCCGATTTGACTTTTTCCACGGCGAGTTTCATTTTTCGGGGAGACCACACGAGTTTTTTTCCATGCGGCATCTGAAAAATGCAATGCAGTTTTCAAAACCCGACCAAATCAAGCTTGCGGGTGATATCGTACAAAAGTGTACGAACTGACCCGAAGTCACCATTTTGAATTTAGTCATGCAAAACACAAAACGTATCAATGATTTAGACAAAACATGGCAGTTGATGCAAGCCTTAGTCACCATTCTACAAGTAAGCTAAACAAGTAAAACAATAGCGTATAAAAATCTGTACTTACAGTACCAAACACTTTAGACTTTTTATAAAAAATGGCGCGAAAACGTAACGCATGTCTTGTCACTGAAGCGAGCGGCAGACTTTTCAGTATATAGTAATGTACTCTGTGGGCAGACTGGCGGTGGCGCGGGTGTCGGGTGACGTGTGACGTAGTCTGCATGTTAGAGAAGGGCAGACATATTCTCTGATCGTTTAATTCCCGAGATATAGCGTGTACGGTATCAGCCGCTGTACGGAATGACACTGCACTCCCCTAATTAGGTACAAAATACCTCGGCGTCAGGTATTTGCAATACGAATTACTTATAAGCAAAAATTGTGGTTTACGATTTATGACGTATTAAAAAAAACTACTTAGGTATATAATACTAGATCTCGTAGCCAATTTTCGGTGTAAGTTTACATGGTAATATAGGTACATCATATATTTTTATTAGTACTATTCAGTTTAGAAAAAAAATGATATTTATAAAAAACCTCAATATCATTTTTTTGAAGACCTATCCATAGATACCCCACAAGTATGGGTTGGATGCAAAAAAAAAATGAGTTTTAGTTCTAAGTATCGGGATCCCCAAAATTTTTTTTTTCTATTTTTGTGTGAAAATCGTAATGCGGTTCACAGAATACATCTACTTACCAAGTTTCGACGGCATAATTCTTATAGTTTCGGAAAAAATGGCTGTGACATACGGACGGATAAACAGACAGACAGACATGACGAATTTATAAGGGTTCCGTTTTTTGCCATTTGGCTACGGAACCCTAAAAATCAATGATCCACCATTCCGACACTATTGCAATAGCAGACTCGGCCCCCTGATTACTTATTTTGTATATTGTAATTTGTATTTCAATTAAAATAGCTGAAAAGACTGTATTTTGTATTTTATATTTCAAATACCTTACTTATACTTAGTTATTTTGGATTTCGTATTTTAATTACTTGCGATACAGTATTTTGTAATTTGTATTTCAATTAAAGCAAAGCATGAATTTTGCCCAGCCCTGGATGTAAAGAAGCTCAATTATTGAGAGAGGGCAGAACACAAGAGCGAGCGAAGCGTGCTCGAAATTCACGCACCCTGGTAAGGTTTTATTTTCTTTTGATAATTCCTAAACATAGTAATATTGTTGAGTTATTCAGGGAAAAGCTCGAGAGCAAAGCGAGTGCAGAATGTAAGAACGAGCTCGAAAATTATTACACCCCACTTCGGACGGGTTTCATTACATCACCCGTCCAAATGTGACTGTTCCTAAGTTACCCTAGGCTGATAAAATTTTCGTTTTTCCTAAATAACTCTAATAGATAAGGTCGGTCCCCCCGAAGGGGGGGACAGTGAAAACGAGTCAACCAACGGTCGAGTGTCACATGCAGAAAACCTCAAAAACTAAAGAATGTTTTGCATATCTTCTCATGGACAAAACATTGTTTTTTACTTTCCAATTTTTTTTTTTCGGGAAGTGTTTTAATCCTAGGAGATAAGTTTATAAACGTGAATATGCTGAATTTAGTTTTTCTGTTATATATCACTTGCGTTTATACAGTCCTTTATGTTTCTTTTGTGTGATGAAGTTCAGGTCAGTCTTTGGTATAATAATAGGCAGGTATTATTGATTAATAATATAATTGTCTACTATTGATTATAGTTTACATTCAGAGAGAAAGGTGTAATGATTTATTTCTAAACCTAAAGTGTAATAAATTGTCCTTTCCTATGCACATTAAGTCTTGGCTTGCCAAACGTCAAAACACTGCCTACTGAATTTATTGCTTACATTATCCAGTACCATAGATCCATTCACAAGCCTTGACTGGTTGACTGCTAGGAGCCACGGAACTGTCAGGAGGGGTCATCGTCAGAGTCTAGTTCATCTGAAGAATCATCACTGCTATCAGAAGAATCCGATTCATCATCACTTTCATCATCAATGTAGACTTGATTAGATCTGTGTAACCCTGTCAATAATGACATGGAAGCCATTTTAACTGCAACTTCATTCTCCATTATGCTGTCAACTTCTTCTTGCTTCACTAATTCTGCAGCTGCCTCTAATTCTTCAAGGTCCAGATCTAAATCATTTTTTGTTATCTCAATATTTGCAATATTATTGTAGAGCTCGTCCAGCTCCTCATTCCTACACTTCTGTAGGAAAACTAAATAATCCTTGATGTACAGTTGATTCAGAATGTATCTTGCATCATTACTTGCATTGAACATTTGATATATTTCAATCATACATTTTATTACAAACTTCTTCCCTTTTCGGAACAGACTTACAAGATCATTTTTTACTTTAATGCACAGTTGGAAGTTTCTGAAGATCGGATAGATCAGTGCACGCCTGTAAGAAGCTATGAGGACCTGCCTCATATCGTTGAATGTGCAGAACCAACTTAGGGTTGACGATAGCTTATTTATAGTCCATACTGATTCCACAGTGCTTTCATTCAAAGTGCTCCGTTTATCATAGCAATATCCATAAAGAATATCAACCAATCCATACAGAACCTGCTTGTACTCAGTCTTACTGAGTAGGTAGTGTTTGTTTGGTAGTTCCTTGAGTACACCAACTTCTTCTTCTGAAAATTCAATCTCCTTATTGAAATTTGGACTACACCAAGGTGCTATAGCTGTCAGGAATGGTTCAAGTAGTTCATCATCATAGAAGTCAGCCAGATAATGGTCTGTTGAAAACTTATCATCTTCATGCTGCACTCTCTTGGTGTTCCGCTCTTCAATTGACACCATTTCAGGAACTCGCAATTCAAAAATCTGCGGGAACTCAACACCTATGTTGCTGAATTCAGTTGTGAGTTTGTTAGCAAAGCCATAGGAATATTTATTGGAATAATCCTCATCTTCATTGTTTCCATTTTCTATGGTGATTTCATCTTCTAACATTTCAACTAAATCTGGGTTTATATCAGGGATGTCAGCTGGAGCTAGTAAACTTGTGATCATGTCTAAATTTTCGAAATGTTCACCTGGGGTTTCCTTGTCAAAGGTTAAACTGAAGTCTCCTGAATCACATGAATACGATCCTTTGGAGCTGTCATTGTCGACGATTCTGCCTGGCAGCCGGAGTCGCAGGAAGTATGGACTGGACACGAAGAGAAAATTGTCGCCATCTACGTCAATTTCTGTATCGCCGATGTTTGTGTAAGGTGCGTGCACGTTTAGATAGACGTGTTTATCGTCCTGAGTTAACTTGAATCGTGGAGTCAACATTTTGCTTTCACGTTATCATGAATCCAATGTAAAATGCACAAATTATTCAGTAAATTTTATATGTAAGCAACACGGTGCAAGCGTGCACATATTATCGACTTGGGCAGCCGAGCTCGGCACAATAACAATGAAGTTAACTAACAGACTACAATGTAGTATATGAGAGAACCAGCTCTCACTCTTCAGTCAGAGTCAGAGGTAGAGCTTGCTCAATAACTTCAAAATTACTTTCGGTATTCTTTGTAATCAAAGAGTTGTTTTGCTTTACTTGCTCGCGGAATGGGAATAAATGTACTCTGTGATGGGAATGCACGCCTCGCTAACTCGCTTTTTCCTTTGACATGTGCCTATTTGAAACTGTCAAGTGTCAAAGTTATGAGAAAGAGAAACCATGGATACAGAGCCTTTCAGATAAAAATTTAAAAAAAAACCAGCCATTCCGAGAATCTGATGCTATAATATTTCGAGCTAGCTTTGCACTCTCAATCTTTCTCAATTATCACTTTATCAGTGAGAGATAGTGTGTGAACAACTTTGAAGTTTCCCTCGCGCTCTGGTTTTCATGAAACCAAGGAATTGGCACCCACTATTTAGTACACTCAAGTACCTACACTTCATCGTAAACTAATTTTAGATTCTTCCGAAATTATAATTATAGTCCTACTTCCTAGGTACTAATATTATAAATGCGAAGTTTGTGAGGATGGATGGATGGATATTTGTTACTCTTACACGTCAAAAAGCCTGAAAGGATCTTCATGTTTGGCACAGTAGTAGATTAAAGTCTGATAACACATAGACTATTTTTTATCTCAGGAGTATGTTCCATATGGATCCGCTGGCTTAACCGCTATTCTTACATAATTATGTGGTTGAAGCTGTACCTAACTATGAAATTTATTCTGCCAGCGCTCATCAAAAAAGTAGGTATAGGTTTTTAGATCTCACAGAAATAACTCATAAATATGATAAAATCAATTGTGCAGTCTTAAATCGTTTTATTGTTAATTCGAAATAGTATAGGCATGCAAACAGCAGATTTAAAAAAAAATAGTCCTTTTTTCACTTTTGCTTCTTGAAAGAACCAGGCTATTTTCTTAATTTTTCAACGAATACGACCCAATCAAATTGAGTACCGTAAAACGGGGTGAATAGAAACACACGGGGTTGAATAGAAACAAAATGTTGAACGGTATTTTCAATTGAATGTCACATTAGTAGTTTCTAAAAAAAATACCAATCTTTCTTTTTACTAATATTGATTTAAAATTGCAGTCCTCAAATGCTGCAAGCAGAATCTAAATAAAGTGAAAATTTCATCAGTTTTGTTTCTATTCACCCCGTGTGTTTCTATTCACCCCGTTTTACCGGTATTCGATGTAACTTTGAAACATTAAAAATAACTTTACACCCCTCTTGATTTTTATTTTGAGTCTCTAGATCTATACAGGATATCCTTTTAGAAAGCAACCTATTTTAGGAGACTGACCGCGTAGAATTATTATTGTAGTTACTATTTGTGTGGGCGGAACATGTAGGCGGACTGTGTGAGTTGTCACTTTATGATTGTATTGGTGCCTACTTTCTTTTCAATCAAGTTTATAGTGTTTCATATGCGTTTTTACCATGAATGTCATTGTTCCAAATATATATATATAGAATAGTCCGTTTTCTGTGACCGTGTGTTCAGTTCATCTAAAGTAGTTTTTATCATAATTCAGAGAATCAAATTCCGCAAATATTGATTTGTTTACTGTGTTGTGTTTTGTGTAAAAGAAATCAGCTTACACGGTCTTATTTACATTAAACATAGGACAGATTGCTCTATAAGACATGTTTTCACATCAGTAGATTCAACTCGTGCGAAAGTAAGATTAGAGCGCCCATAGTATATAAAATATAGAAAGTAATAATTGCAATATTGCTATTTTGTTGTCACTGTCAGTCACTGACATTGACATATTGACAAAAAAAGATTTTTATATTTTTGTGACTGTAAAATAATCAAAACAACATAGTCGATGTAGACGTGCTTATTTAATTAATTTTATTAACCTATATAATTATTTTGTGACAGTTTACCGTGTTTAAAAATAATTATTTATGTACGGATATCGATTTTATATTTATTAAGTGATGCCAGTCGGTCGGAAACGTTGGAATCTACATGGTAAGTCTACTTATTTTGATCCTTCACTTAATAATTAATACTACCAGCTGCGATATTTGGTCCTTTAAATTCCACAGATACCTACACTCAGGTTATGATTTTGATGCAAAAGGTACTAGGGTTTGTACATAAAGGTGTGCTTTGGTTTTAGGAGTTCTTAACTTTTTTAGTTGGATTGATTGATAGATAATACCTAGCTATATCGTACGCCGTTATGAGGTATTTATGCATCTAGAAGAGTCCCAGAAATTGTGTCACCTATCCAAATTAGTGATGATACTCACCAAATGCATAATCTGGGTAGGTACTGAGTGAACTTCTTCCTGTCCATATTTGCAGCTGCTGCCAAATATGGATGCAATATCTACCATTTCCCAATGCCCAATATATCTCAGATATCCAGGTATTTAGGTACCTACAGCTTCTAATTGTGAAAAATAACTTAAACTTTTTTAAACTAACAATGAGGCATGCATCCTTTATACTTTGATTAATTAATTTAGGTCAATGAAACCTTATTTAAGCACCAAATAAGTCTATCACAACATGACATCATACTTCATTTTGCTGAAAGGTTAAGTAAACATGTTTGTGTACTTGCTACCTTCTAAGTATATCTTTGTTGATGAAGCATCCAAAGTTTCTATTAATAGATTGTTCAGAGAATAGGGGCTGATTTGAAACCCTTTCAAATTCTAAGGTCTACATTCACTTAAAATTAACCTCGTGAGTGCTGGACACTCCGCCCGGCGCTGGAAATGTTCAGAAACTAAAATAAACGATAAGAAGTGAAAAGGATTTGAAGAATACAATGTTAAATTACTATATACTATCTATACTATTGCAAATTAGAAAAATGTTATCTCTCTGTAACAACTGAATGGATATCTCTAACCGGATGAAATTTGGAAGAGATTATAATCTGGACACAGGCATTTTATGCCGGGAGTATTTTCCCTTGAGATAATATCCAACATTCATGCAACAACACATTTTATGTGTGTTCCTGTTGTTTTAATAATTATTTTAAAAAAATTGTTGGTTGCTTGTTCTAAAAATGAATCAAATTGCCAAAAAAAAACATAAAATGACCAAATGCCCCCTTTTACCTAATAAAATTAATACAGACTCTACAAATACACTGTTTTAATAAACCAATAAATAAATATGTAATGTATATACTATTGTATAAATTAAAACAATGGTGTTTCAATATGAGATGTGCCCAAATTCCACTGGCATGTTCCATTAACCTAGCTAATAAAACATGTAAAATATGATAGACACAAATTTATATGAACACTAGTACACAGATGTACATGCATGTGTACAGACATACAGGTCTGTATTTCAGTATGCACATAAAATGAGAACCAAATGTTATTTGGCTTGGTAGGTATGGAATGTAACATGTTTGTAGAAATTGAGCACAGGTAGCATGTTTTCTTTGTCACCATAGCATAAGCTATTAATTTTTTTTTTAAATATGTGTTGTTGTTCTAGTTTATCATGCGACTTCTCCCATTATAAAGTCAAAAACTATTTTTATGTCTTTATTGTAATCTAAAACAACTTATCTCAAGCAAGCTTACCTCAAAGTAGAGTTTTCTTCCAGCAAACCTTTGAGGTATAGATAGAGAGATATTACAATAGATAGAGGGTAGGATCCATATCCCGTCTTCCAATATGTACTATAAGTATAAATATACTATATCCTTATCAATGGTCTATTTTTCTTCCAAAATTCACACAGTTCCAGACCCACGCAACTTAATTTTTCATTAATAGTATGATGTCATATAGCCTTCCTCGATAAATGGGCTATCCAACACTAAAATAAATTTTCAATTTGATCCAGCAGTTCCTAAGATTAGTACAATTATTACAATTCACACCAAAATATAAGCTGCTGATGTTTTAGTCTTAAGTAGTATACTTTCTGAGGTTTCTCTTGCTCCAGATGGACCACAAGGATCTCTGAGACGATTGCGCAACCAACTAGCCGAGGATGGCTGCGCTGAGTCACAAGTGGTTCTTGCTAAACAGCTTCTTGAAGAGAAATGTGGTATGTTCAATGTAATTATTTATATCATAGTTTACGCACACAAATATAATTATTAAGGCGTAATTCATGGCCTCAGGCTGTTTCTGTTAGTCAACCTTTAGTTGATGCAGAGACAAACAGTGGTAGCTAGGTGAAATCTATAAAGTAAAGTTTTATTTTTAAATTGTGTGTACTGAGAAGCACATTGTATAACATTTGACATAGTTTTTAGGGTTCCGTTCCGAAAGGGTAAAAACGGGACCCTATTACTAAGACTTTGCTGTCTGTCTGTCCGTCTGTCTGTCACAAGGCTGTATCTCAAGAACCGCGATAGCATGACAGTTGAAATTTTTAAAGATTATGTATTTCTGTTGCCGCTATAGCAAAAAATACTAAAAAACAATAAAATAAATATTTAAGGGGGCTCCCCTTCCAACGGCAAAAAAATCAAGATTGTTATCTTGATTTTTTTGCCTTTTTCATAGATAACTAGCTGTCCCCCGCGGCTTCGCTCCCGTCAATTAAGTATTCATTGCACATATCGAGTTTCACTGTTTTTAAGATGTATTTTGCTATTCGGGTCGGAGAAAAATCCAACGAATCAATAACCATGAAAATTGGTTCAGCAGATCTCGAGTTATAAGTGTTGTAACAAACCCGTCTTTGTTTTATATATATAGATGGTACGGAACCTTTCGTGCGCGAGTCCGACTCGCACTTGGCGAGTTTTTAATTTATTTGATTTGTAAAATTAACGCGTATTTTTTGCAGAGTTAGAAGCAGACAAAATATGTAACTTTAAGCAAGCCTTGGACTGGTTGATCTGTGCAACTGAACAAGCGCACCCAGAAGCCAGAAGAATGTTGAGAAGGTATTTAAACATCTATTTAATTAAATCTATTGCCATCAATTTTATTCAATCATCGAGTTTGCGGTCTGCGATTTAAGTTGAATTTTATGTGATCAATTGTCTTCCCCTTTCTTCTTACCCTTCTCTCTGTATCTGAGGTTATCTATCTATGTATCGGGTTTGGTTTCCGCACTTGCCCATGGCGGCCGTCATTGTAACCAGCCCACCACATTCCAGAAGCAGATTAGGCCTCCCAGTTTATTCTGGATGTCTGTAAGTAAATTCGGTAATCCTATGGTTGGTTTCCGTATTTCCGTGACGCCTGTGCACTCAAGCGCTCGCTCCTCCGTTTCTTTCATCTCCATGTATGCTCTGCAGACAACACTGAACAAACACTAGTGAGTAGTGCCTGGTGATGGTCCCTTAGCTGTCACCATTCGTAGGCTGCCTCGGTCTAGTCGCAGAAGGCGCCTGGCTAGGGCCATTAGGGTCCAGGCTTTATTGAAGAAGTACATCTGCCATATCCACCTGGGTTTGCCGCGATATCGCTTGCCATGTGAAGGGGCCCATTGGGTCGTGCGTTACCCCATTGCGCCCCTGGTAAACTGTCGCATATCACGACAATCACTGGATCGTTGTAATATGCGGCGGTTTGTCATTTCCAATTCTGTGTATAATTATAAAGTGACAGTTTTTTGATTTTACTGATAACAGTTACAATGCCGTTACTATATCTTCAAATTTCATACCCAGAATACTTACTCCGTTCCCTGTCTGCTGAATAGTCAGAGGCTATACCTACCTATGACAGCCGTACGTAAGTACGGGGATAATGACGACGTGATTCGCTTACACATAATCTTATGATCACACACAGATCTAGGCCCGTATTAATAAACGTTACTCAGCCCGTGAGACCGCACTTGATTTGAATGTTGAGATGCTGATCGTATTAATAAACGTGATTCTTTATGTTCTCAAGTTGTGGATTAGGCGTACGTCATCAACTGAGTGATGGACTGATTAATAAACGAAACTCGACCCACGAGCGCGGGTTGCTGAGATGCTATATCGTGAGTGCAGATAGACCGTGACTTGAGGAGTGATTAGCGTGGCGCGAAACATGGAGTTTGAAAATATTGAAGTAAAATTAATTATTACGATGACATAGATTACTATGTCGATATTTTGTGGCCTTTGCAATTTCGTTTACCAAAAGTTTGGGATATTTCAAATCCTTTTGAGTTACCTTGTGAAAATTAAAAAAATACCGGCCAAGTGCGAGTCATACTCTCACACAAAGGGTTCCGTAGGTACCATAAACATTTTTTTTAAAGTTTCATTTCATTTTTATTATTTGTTGTTACAACACACTCTGTAAAAAATTCAGTTGTCTATCTATTACGGTTCATGAGATACAGCCCGCTAACAGACAGACCGACGAACGGACGAATAGCGGAGGCTTAGTTATAGGGTTCCATTGGTTACCGTTGGGGTACGGAACCCTGAAAAGTATAATTCATGATAGTTGAGTAGGTAATAACTAATACTTCCTGATATATGTGGGTACCTACCTATAACACATTTAATTTATTTATATTCGTGCGATGTTCGTGTTAGTAAACAAGTAAACAAATGTTTGGCGTTCCTTTTTTGACACTGATGCTAGGCACATTGCGTTAGCGGAGAAGCGGGGCATCGAGCGTCCGCCGCCGCGTACAACAATTATGTCATATTGGGAAATAAATAGACAACCTCAATCCTCAACCTCTTTTTAACAATGTGCGCTTTCTTGGGTAGCAAATAACCTTATAAATTTATAACGTGTGGAACCTATTACCGCTATTAATTAAAGATTTAATGAAATACAAGTATTAAAATCAAAAGTTTTACATGACAATAACGAAATGCGACAAGTCTCATTCAAAACTTCGGTCAATGTGACGTCATCGTTCACGCGATCAAGGCATCAAGTACAGCTAGGTGAGGAGCTGATCTTGGTAACTGAGATACTGTATTTATGTGTCTATTAATAAGAAATAATCTTGAGATGCTGATGACGTCATAATGGCGTATCAAATGATAACGCACTTGAGTACGTTGTTGAGAGACGTTTATTAATACGGGCCCTAATGAAGAGAAGCCCATAAGTTCCACTAAGAGTCGTTGTAAACCCTGTTTGGTTCTCTTTTTTTCATAAGACCCTTAATAAAACCCTTCTCATAAAATCAGCTATTGGGTCATCCGATAGCTATTCCAGAAGTTTTCGGTGCGTCTTGAGATTTCTTTGTTTAGTCTGGCCAAGAAAGAAACTTTTTGTGTAGCACTAAGCACGTAAGCACAGTTTAAAAAAAGACAAAATCTACCAAACCTCTTGACGAACACACTTTAGTATTATGTTCTCGTGAAATGGGGTTTTCCGAGTCTTTCAATAGGTATTGTTCGGTTGAACCTACCAATGAGTACGCACTTATTGAAATGAGACCTCCATATCCATTTTATAAAGTAAACATGTCTGACACATCAAAAACGTCACGTCATTGTCATAAAAATATTTTAACAGAACGTGTAGATCGTCTCAGCTCAGCAATTGTTCCATTATCCTATATTCCGCGAAACGCAAAAGCATCAGATTCCTGATAATGATATGAGGTAATACTATCAATACGCCATTGTCAGGAATAACACGCATACCGGCCAGAAGTATAAACATCAACACATGTTTAATCTGACCTGCATTTCCATTATGTCCGAGAACGCACAGACCAACAGTTTTCCGACTTGTGATTTTTTCGAATTTATTTTTTAAATGTAAAAGTGTATCAATGAATGGCAAAATAAATGATTTCGCGCTTTGGAAGATCAAATGGGATAGAGTACGCGATGAGTTGCATCATGCTATGTAAGAATTTTTTCGATTTTAAACGAGGGAAAATCTTCGAAATTTAATGTCGTTAAATCAAAATTGTGGGCCTCATTAATAAAAAAAATTTCCTGGACGTTAGGTTAAAAACTTGTTTCCGAAATAAAAAAAAGCTGTCTTAGATGAGTTATTTCATTGGCAGGAGTTCGACTCGAGGTTCAATCAAGCGTAGCGATAGTGGCGTATCTATAAAAGCAAGTTCTCGTTCAGACATTTGCCTCAGCAGTTCTATTTGTATTAGGCGCCATCTCCACGAGCCAGTGTATCGCCGCGAGTTGACGTTTTGTCACTCGTCGAATCGCCGCGATAATATCGCCGTGTAGAAACACTTTCCTAGAGTTTTTATAGAAATACATGGCACGACGATAATTTCGCCGCGATTCTCTCGCTCGTGGAGACTGCCCCTAACTTATCGTATTTTGGGCTGGTGACCGCAGAACCAAGCCAAAGCGTGTGTTTTGCAAACGGATCCATCCTGCTCTACAAGAAAAGCCGGCAACGCCCGGGTGATATTCAGTATCTTACAGAAGTACGTTTATCCTCGATCCTCCATACAGGCTCTACAAAGTGGGCTGTCTATGACTCTCATGACAAAAAGTTGTTTATTAATAAAGCCACCTGACCAGCTCTGTAATATACTCAGGTGCATCCGCAGCGGTGTGATTGACGAGGACAGCGCCGCCATCATCCGTGCGAAGTCCTGCCTCGCCGCCAGCCGTCAGGAGACGGTCGCTAGGAAAGCTGCCAGAGATCTGTTCGCCAGGTGAGAACTTGTCTAAAATTAATGTTATGGACGACCCCACTGTATTGTTATATTTTAAAGCCATCATGATTCTAATGCAAGAAAAGGAGTACACAATATGTACATTACTTTCTTCGAATTAGAATCAAGGTTGCATTAATACGTCCTATCTATGGCCGGGACGTCTTATAGACTTGGTTGTGGGTTTGAAAAGTAGTTATGCCATTGTTTATCATATGGTGGTACCGGTCGTTCTCCATCAATTCGGCAGCATTCGGAGATGGTCTAAATGAACTCACTTTAAGCCCTGTTTCGCGCCAATGGAAATCCATAGTACTGTAGCTGCGCCACGTTTAACAAGTTTCCAGAGTGATCCTAACAATTACCTTGTTCGCGGTATCGGGAACAGGGTCCAAGCTACCAGCAACTAACAGTTTTGTTTTTTCTTTTAGCCTGTCGAACGGCGAGCAGTACATTACTACAGCGCAGTTGGAGCGGCGCATCCGCGAGATATGCAGCACCACGCTACGCAAGGAGCCCAACGATAGCGACTCGCCCGACGATGACGCCCCAGGTAAGAGCCACTTCTACAGCTCAGTCACACGGCGGTGATCAGAAGGTCAAAACTCGTTCTTAAAATCTCATCTCGAGGACAATCAAGTCAATGTGAAGACAAATTACCTACTGGTGTTTTTTAAAATATATTAATTTAATGAATTTAAAAAAAAAATGTTTTATAGTGCGAGACCAAATGAAGAAATACGTCTCTGTCGAGGTCACGTCGTAGTATTTGGCCATTCATAATGTTATTCATTTCATGAAATGACTAGCCTTTTCATGAAATCCTAACTTCGACCTTTTTCTGTTTGGTGGGATTATAGGAATCTAACATGAATGGTTTGTGACCGCGTGGTGTAACCTGGGGTGTACGCTAAGTCCCCTCAAACCTACTATAAGCTATCCTCGGCCACATTATGTAATGGACAATTCTACGATATGGATATGGCCACGACATCTCCACATTTCCTGTGAAATAAATTATGTTTATTTATTCATCTAAAATTAAAAAAAAAAACAAGTTGTAAATCACTTGAATACGCTTGCAGAAGAAACGCGCGCCCTCGACGATGGGCAGGCTCTGCAGCCGTCCCAGCTCCCTGCAGGCGACCAGGTGCACAGCAATGGCACCATGAGCACTGCCAACTCGCCTGAAGAAGGTAACTAAATATCAATCTTTTAATTTTTATTAACACCGACTCCCAAAAAGGAGGAGGTTCTCAATTCGGTTGGTATTTTCTATGTATGCACACCGATTACTCTGAGGTTTCTGATCCGATTTCTGTGATTCTTTTCTTACTACTTCCCATTTGATGCCGTTAACATTTATCTCAGTTTAGCTAAGTATATAGTTTTTATTTTTGAGCATTTTTGTTTATTTCAATTTCTACGTCTGAAGACGTCGTCCTAGCATCACCACTTAAAAGTTAAAAATAAAAAAACTGACTTCCAAATAAAAGACTACAAAGTATATTCGATATTTTATACTTTGTCGTGTTTTGTTTGGAAGTCGGTTAAATATTTAGTTTTTTTCATATACATATCAAAGGTTCCAATAGTGGAAACATTATATGAAAATACATACTGGTAATACTAGCGCAAGGACCTCTTGGCTAAATAATGAAAGCCGCATGGGTCGCACTCTAAGATTAACCAGCGCTTTCCGAGGTTGGTCTGTGGATAGGTGACCATCCAAACGTACCGAGACTTCTCCGTGCCTTGGAAAGTCGTTAGTCTCTGTTGTCATTTGTAGATCTTTGGTAGTCGTTCCGGATAGTCAGAAAATCTGACTCCAATCTTGCCAAGGACTATCGTGTTACCCAGTCAATGGGTTGTGGACAGGGAATACGGTTTGACTCGAGGCCGACCCCGACAGGTTGGAAAAAGGCAGGTGATGACTGGTAATACTAGCGCATAGGAGTCTTTGTAGCGGCATTTATGACGCCTCATAAAAATAGATCTGATTTCATACAAATCCTACATTACGATATTAAAGTTCTCCGAGCGAGCAGTGGAGTGGAGAAACGTAGAAATCTCTCTCTGCGCAAATAGACTGGCACCCAGAACATCAATTAAATATGTTTTTTCAACTGACAAAATGTATAATACGCACTGATATTCAGCTAAATCCGGTTTGACTGGAAGCCGACCCCAATACAGTTGGGAAAAGGCCAGGCTGATGATGATCTAATAAAATGTTTTTTTTTTTCGTTTTCCAGAATATCCAGAAAGATGTGGCCCCAACGAGGAAATACGCAACCTTACCGTCGATAACCTAGTATCGGCCGCCGTCGACTATTGCCAAGGAGAACTGCCCCTAGTCAGCTACGAATTGACCTTAACAGACCCAAGTGTTAAGGCCCTAGACCACATACCCTTACTACAGCAAGCGTTCTTACACCCTATCGTCTTCTTACAAGTCCTATATCTAAAGTTGCTATACCATTTCGGAACGTTCACTTTTCGACTGTCGAACGTCGAGCTATCCCTCCTTCTCATAGCTTACTTGTCGGTCAGCGCAGACAGTTTGTACCACTTAGTACCCCTAGCTATATACTATGTCAGTTTCGTCGCAATGGTCATATGTACATTCAAAATGCTGCACGCCAAAAGACAGTTCATTGATTTCAGAAAATGGTCCGGTTTATTCCTTAGATATAGCGACGGAAATCTACAGCCTGATGAATCTGAGAATCTTTTCGTACGAAATAATCTCGGCCCTTTCGTTCAGTTCTTTTTTGCTTTGTTTATAAATCTGTTCTTATATCCGTTTATAGCGACCCAATGGGTTCCCTTCTCAGAGTTTTGTGTTCTATCATTCTTTTTAATGTTTTTAACACTACTATCTTTTGGGACCAGCGGAAAACGCTACCCAGACCTACTCGCTCTCTTGTCATTTGGAATCAACGTGTTAGCAAAATATCCTTATGAAAAAGATACGGTAGTGCATCAAGGCTGGCGATTTCTCGACTTGCAAGTATCGAATTATCCGTCTTATATACTGGGGAATAGCATTGAGTTTTGCTTGAACGCTCGTGTGTTTTTTTCTTTGCTGATTCCTGTTATATTGATGGGTATGGCTAGACGAAGTAGTTGGCAGGGTTTCTTCAAGTACGCGTTACCTCACTGTGTGACGTTGAGTTGGCTGCAGATGTTTATAACCTGTTCTCATGGCTGTACGACTTATGGGTTGATTAGGGGTACTTTAGCGCTTGTATGTTCGTTCCTCTTCTTGCCTTTAGTGGGTGTGGTAACTGTGACTCTGCCTATATTTGCGTTCCTCCAGTATATAACGATGTCACGTGTGTTCTATACGGTGTCTGTTCTGGTCGGCTTTTTGCTGAGCTTTGGCGCTACGTGCGTGTTAGCGAAGTGGGAAGCTACGAAGAAGTTTGTCACTCCGTTTCAGGTTTGTGTGACTTTATACATTTCAATATTAACTTTGATTAATACGAATCTTGTATTTTTTAAATCGGTTACAGCTAATTCCTGGAAACGATCCCTTAAAAGTGCAGGTCATACTAGCACTTGTTAGATAAATTGGATTAAATCGAAACATTAAATCAGTCTAAGACAACTTATCACGTTTTGAAATCTTAAACTCAACGTCATGCAAGATAAAGTTAAAATAACTGCGTCATTTTATAAATCACCTTATTCTACATAATGATTAAGTCCATATTTGGTTACCTACTAATACATGTAAATTATCAGAGATTTTGAATAACTTTCAATTTTAAATCATAATCTTTTTTATTATTGTCCACAGCTTTCAATCGGCCTAATAACACTGGTCTACTTAGGGAACCAGTTCGTTATGAACCTGCAAGACGATGGCCTCCCATCCGGCCTAATAGAATTGATAGGTGACGACAAACCATCCATCAAAAACCTGCTGAAGAACGAGTTCATAACGGATTATGAGGACAACACCTACCATATAAACTGGGACGATTACTACAACCAGTGTAACTCCCCATCTTGGTCGGATTATAACACAGCGGCCACACAAATCAAATGCTCCATACTCGACGGCGCCAACGTAAATTGGGAGGGTTATGTCAAAGACGTACTACTCAAGAACGTCAGAAACCGATGGAAGGACTTCAGTTCCTGGTTACCTAGTTTCCTTCAAGAATACTTCAGGTGCTACTATGGTGAAGAATACTCTACCTTATGTCAGAGGCACGAGAGTTTGCAGTCGGTCAAGGAATGCGAATTTGTGAGGAGCGTCGCGAGGCAAAGTGGGAAGAGCTGTCATTTAGATAATTTGAATGAGTAAGTTTATTTTTGTTATGTTAGGTCATGTTTCCACTGGAAACCAGGTCACATACAGGTTTAATTACACACAATCGAGTGATTGATCACATTAAACCTCGATGGAAAATTTCTGAAATCCTGCTTGATTGAAGTTGCTTGCAGGTGGATACGCGTCCTTAGAGGTACAGTCATCTACATAATATAATATAATTAGCATCTGCTGAGCAACTTCAGATTCTTGCTCGGATGCGAAGCACAACTTTGATTTATCTACTGCGTGTATCTGACATCGACGCACAAACGATTTCCATGGGTCCAGGGCATGATTCTGGACACCCCAGTGTTGGAATTTTTCGTCGGTTCTTTTCTCATTTTTAAATTTTTTTCAAGAGTACCACAAATAGGTGAGCTGATATCTATTTGTGGTTTTATTCAGATTGCTCTTTTTAGTGAAAGTAGTTAATTATTTTTTTATTGAAAATCTCATTGGGTTAGGTCAGAATAACGATTATGAGCAGTTTAAAGTAAAAAAAAACCCTTAAAAAAAAATGAGAAAAAAGCCGACGAAAAATTCTAAGTCTAGAGTGTCCAGAATCATGCCCTGGACCCATGGAAATCGTTTGTGCGTCGATGTCAGATACACGCGGTATATATAAAAATCTCGATCACGGTGTTTGCTATCGAACTCCTCCAAAACGACTTGACCGATTTTTATGAATTTTTATATTTCTACTGCTAGTATAATATTTTCGACAATTTTAAAATTGTCTACTTCTAATATTATTTTTTAGTTTATTGTTGTCACTGTACGTCAGTGCCGGGAGTTATGCCATAGACAAGTGTTGAACTGTGTGCTGTTTTGTCTTTGGTGTTAAACGTGTTTTCTTTCTTTCATAATTATCTTTACAACAAAGTTTTTATCTCTTTCAGATACACATACGAAATCAAGCTTGTAATGGAAGCAAGCGGTGGTCTACTAAAACGTGTCTCGGAAATATCTATAGTCCTCGACCACTGCTTCAGTAACTTCACAAGAATGTTACGCACCGACGACAAGATCCGGTTCAAAGGCGTGCTGTCAAACGAAAACGTACCCTATAACATTGGCACTAAGGACCTGCATATTAAAGGTTATGAAATAAACTGCCTAGAATGTAAGGAGGCCCGCGGTACAGTAAGGTCCAAAGCGCCATCTGTATCAAAATTCTCAGAACTATGTAAAACTATTGTAAATGATTGTGTTGTGTCTACAAAATATATTTTAAATTTCCTGTTGAATCCCGTGGTTGTTTTTAAATAAATGAATTTATGTCTGTTTTAAATTGTTTGTTTTTATAAATGTTACAAGTCCCCAGTTTAAGGGCGCATTCAAATTTTCCGCAAAGTGGCGCGCGGCAGCAGTGCGGTTTCGTTAATCCATATAGATCGATTATGTAGTGATGTTGCGCACGTAGTTTTTGTTCAAGTCTAAACATGAAAGAAAATCAGGTTGAAGAATTTATCAATAAGGTTTAGAGTCGTCCAGCGTTTTAGGATTCGAAGTCAGCGAGTGTTTTAGTCTTTCTTTAGCACAAATAGTATTTTTAAGGATGTATTTCTATTTCTGTAAGGTTCACGTGAAAGTAATTCGTAGAATTGTTTTATTGATATTCGCAAGTAGTTCCTTGTGGCCTTTCTGAAATGCAGTTCGTAGACTTATACAAAATAACAGCAACGATACAATTCCGATCTTGGCGACTGCGACGTGCGACTACAACCGGCGACAATAACGTGCGACCGTGATCTGCTGCTTTGTATGAAATGCAATAGGCACTTACGGGTGCACGCGACCGAGTCGCGCGACCAATGGGCGAAGATCGGAATTCTACCTTTTTTTTTAGGGATGGGAAATCATCAAATGACTTCCCCCGCTCTGGGCGGAGCGGGAGGGAGTGTCCGACTTCTACTGACTAAAACCCATCCATATTCCTTCATGTGCTCTTTGTGTTCCGGAGTCACGGTATCTCTTTCGAATAGTCCCGCGACTCCGGCAGGCGTCGGCCCTTTCGGGCCCCTCTGTGTGCTGACTCTCTTTGAGGCGCGCGTGGAAAGCTAACGTCGACACGGCCTATCGTCATGAGACGGACGAACGGCGAGCCACCGTCCACAGGCCAGATCGGAATTCTACCTTAGGTACTGTTTCCAAAATCTTTTATCGTTTTAATAGCAACACTGACTGTGTTTCGACGTCAGAGTTCATCATGAAACTAAATGTAAAACACTATGATGCTTGATCCTAGTGGTTACAGCGCGGCGGCAGCGCTGCAGGTGCACTGCCACCGCGCGGCATTTTGCGGCTAATTTGAAGGAACTGTACTTTTAAAGATGAATTTTATACTGTTGCCAAGGCTGAAAGTGCGAACCAAGCTATTTTCTAACTTCTAATACTTCGGTTAGGTCACAAGGTTACTTAGGTTTGGTTAATTTATCTCGGGGGCTGCGTTGAAGATTTCTTTAATGTTTGTAGCCCCCGGTGCAAGGGAACACACAAGGTGGTGTTAGTCAGTAGGAGTCTGACTGACAGACAGGAGGACATCCATGAGGATTTATTTTATTTGGTAACGGTAATAGCCAATAGCCATAACTTGACTACCTATTGATTCAAAATTAAGGTTTTTTTTAAGTATCTATATCTATACATATAATAAAATAGTAAATCATGATATGTGTGATTACGATTGGCGCGAAAACTTCTGAACAGATTTTGTTCAAATTTTGCACAAATGATCCTTATTGGTTTAGTCAACACATAGGCTATATATTATCACGCTATAAGCTATGGAGGACGAGCAATAATCAAAAATGTGTTTTGAACGAGAAAGTGCACATGGTTCGAACCCCGCAAACAGATTTTATTTTTGTATTTATTTTATCTTTTGATATGGATTTTACACCATTATATTATCAAAATAATAATTAAAATGGGTTTTTGCGTACTAAATATAACATTTTACTTATAATTTGTCATTTTTCCAAACAGCTCAGCGAGGAATTGTTAGAGAAGCCACACCATGTTACAAAATTGCACATACTAATAGATCTAATCGTAGTAATTATTACCATCGCGCTTTACCTTTGGGGAGGTAAGCAGTGAAAAGCCATGACATAAATATAATAGACTATTTTAGACTGACTTCCCAACAGCGGTCGTAGCCCGTTGGGTTGTAAGACTGCCTTTTGAATAACATAGTGTGGGTTCGTATCTCATCAGTTGCGATTATTTTTGGATTTTATTTAACTTTTGCATTTCCTTACTTTTCTCATTCTTATTAATATTTTCAAATATTTATAACATGTTATTGTTTTATTTTGGATAGTTTAGTATGCCAAAATATAAACGCCAGCGTTTTAAAGTATAATTCACAGTACCTATTTTCTGTTTGTCTGTAGGTATTCCTTTTTACATCACGTTAAAAAAGTATAAAACCGCATGAATATAACTCCTGATAGGAATTGAAGCAATGTTTTAGAAGATTTAACATAATACTACGTAACGCCGATACCCGTAATGCCATCTATGGACCGAATTAGTACCTACTATCAACAGGGTGAAAATTACACCAAAACATATTTTTTTAGTAAGTAGTGGTACTTTCCAAGGAATAAAAGACCATCATTTTCTTTAGAATGAACTTCTACTTTAATGTAAAAAACCGGAAAAGTGCGAGTCGGACTCGCCCACCGAGGGTTCCCTACACATTTGTAGGTAGGTACAAGGTATTATTTGAAATAAAGGCTATTTTTTTAAAGTATTTATTTAATTTGTAGTTTTCAGATTTTTAAGTTCTACGTCAACGGAAAATACCCAATAAATTTTGATTACCTTGAGAGTGTCAAAATGTACTTTTTATGTAGCATAAACGGCCGTATTTTTATTTTACGTTGACTTAGAAGTTTGATTTTTTCCCAGCTTCAAGGGACTGTAGTTCTGAGTATATTATTTCAACTCAATACTTCCTACCGTTCCCGAGATAAAGAGTCTTGATAGACAGACAGACGGACGGACGGTCAACAAAGTGATCCAACATCTTATTCCATAGATGGCGTTATACATTTGATCTCACTTTTTTATCGTGGAATTTGTTCGAAAGAGTCACCGCGGCCCTGGAACACAAAGGGCATTAGAAGGAACACGAATGCGTTTTAGTCAGTAAGAGTCTGACACACCCTCCTGCTTTGCCGAGAGCGGGAGGAGTCATTTGATGATTTCCCATCCTACAATTAAAGGGGTCACGTCATAACAACCACGATTAGATGGCAAAGTCCCATGGTAGAGGAGTCGAAAGAGTTGCATTAGCTCCGCTGTATATATAATATAGGGTTTCTAGGTTTTAAAAATATAAAATTGTTTCGATTTGCGTTCCTGGATCGAAATAAATAAAAAAAATCAACTTGATTCATCAAGATTGGTGTGAGTTTCAAGAGCATGGTTAAGTAATTTTAGATGATAGCATGTGCCGACCGGTTGCTTCACAGCCTGGATCCATTTCTTCTGTGTACGGGGAAGCAACAGCCATCAATACGCAGAATATTAAGAAATGTTTTCAGATTAAGTTTTATGATTTCTATTTAGAAATTTCAAAACTTTGCAAAGGCACACGGCTGAAATTCACATATATCCAACAAATTGTTTAGTTTTAAAACTGTTCAATTCCCAGTGAGCCTATGAAGCATCGTAACCAGCCCAGGGCCAGAAATTATCCATTGCGGGCTTTACTCTCCAGTGGATCAAGGGGAACAATAAATCCCTAGGCATTTTTTTTTCATTTTAAAAAACGTTGCCCCACACTAGGAATTTACTTTACATTACTCCTGTATCGTGGCTGCATTTACAAACATACAAAGTCACATACACAAACAGCCAGACCCGGATCAACTATTTGTAGAATGGAATAGAATAGAATTCTGTCTGTAGGTCATACAAATATTTGTTCCGCGCGGGAATTGAACCCATGACACGCGACGCAGCAGCCAATCGCTCAACCACTGCGCCAATCGTGTCGTTCATTGACGACACAGACGAACTCGCGAAGATAGGTTTTGAGGTGGTGGAGCTTTTTTTTTTTAAGGATAGTATATCGTCAAATGACTCCTCTCGCTCTGGGTAAAACAGGAGGAAGTGTCAGACTCCTATTGACTAAAACCCATTCGTGTTACTCCTAATGACCTTTGTGTTCCAGGGTCGCGGTGACTCTTTCGAACAAATCCGCAACCCCGGCACTGGCCCGGCAGATAGGGCCCGCTAGCCCCATCTGTTTTGATGAAAACTCCTTGAGGCACGCGTGGAACACAGCGCACAGCTTGACATAGTTATTTAGACTGCCTGCAATCTATTGCCGAATTCACGTACGAAACTGAGAATACAGGTCCAGCTCTACGACCTTTGGGCACGCCACAGTCGCGGCAGTGTCCCCTTTTGACGAGAGGCAAAAGCGGCGCCACAGCGTCCTCACCTTCCGCCTGACGCAGGTACTCACCGGTCACGATTGAACTGTTTCGGTTTCAGCGGGAGGACACGACCGGGTGTCAACACTTTAAGGATCACCTGTATGACACGGTGGAACATAAGGTGGATGTCTGCCCTTCATGGGCGGAGCACCGCTGGGTCTTTATCGAGGCGATAGGTGGCGGCGACCTCTCGCGACCGGCCCTGATTCAATCTATGGTCCGGAGCGAGGATGCATGGGAAGCGGCCACCTCATTTTGCGAAGCAGTTATGCTAGCGAAGTAGGAGGCCGAAAGCGTGAGAGAGAGGAAAATCTCACGCCCCAGCCGCCGCAACAGAAGAAGACGCTCTGGGCGAAGGGAGTAACCGGGCGATTCCCTGCCACCGTAGGGCGCGCGCCTGCGGACGGCGAGTGTTGGGTGGCATGCTGTCCGATCAAAACCAGGCTCGGGTCAACGGCGCGTTGTGTTCCACGCGCGCCTCTAAGAGATGCCAGTATTGTAAACGGGGCCCACTAGGGCCAGTGCCTGCCAGGGTAGCGGAATTTATTCAAATAGTCACCGCGGACCTGGAACGCAAAGGGCACTAAGAGGAACACGGATGGGTTTTTAGTCAGTCAGAATCTGACAATCCGTTATGCTTCGCCCAAAGCGGAAGAAGTCAGTTGATGATTTCCAGTTCATAAAAAAAGGCTGGCTAACTTAACCAGGACACCTGCGCACAACGGACAGAATAGGAGTCTAACATGGTGCGGATACCGGAGTCTGTATAGTAGTGTCGGTGTAGTGTCTGTTGCAGGGTTAGGTTGCTGTTCCGGTTGGTGTCTTCCCATGCCCAACCCACGTTTCTCATTACGAAAAATTATTAGGGCTGGTGGAACAGAAGAGGTGAAACAGCCAGTGCCTTGCATAACACTCTTCCAAGTTCCTAATGCTAAGAGGAGTCAAGCAATACTAGATATTGCCAGTTCGTATATCTTAGAGATCATCTAACCTAACGACATTTTACTTTCCGACATACACGCGAACGGAGTCGCGGGCAAAAGCTAGCATGTAAGTAAAAATATATGAGTTTTACCTATTAGTTTAACATTCGCCTCGGTCGGCTGTTGCCGACTAACGACATTTTTAAGTACAAAATAAATGGACTAAATTGAATTTTCTGTGATTACATAACGAGTAATATTTTATTTAAAAACATTGAACGAAAAGCAATGATTAATTGGCTCTGGCGGTCAAAAGGAAGAATCTTAGAATAATAAGATAATAACAAAAAACTACGCCTCTACGCACTGAAGTTCGCTTTTCGCTTAACAGCGGGTCTAAAAAGGCCACTTTAGCAGAATCATATTAGGATCATAATATTATCCACCCAACAATCTGTCAAATTTAATTTTCATCTTTATCGCTAGCGCGTTAGGTTCAAGGTTGATTGGGAAAATTTTACAGTGACGGGTAGCGTGATTTACTTTCTGGTTCTGCTAAAGTGGCCTTTTTGGACCCCAGTACTCCACCCCTCACCGCTGTCACATGATTTTACTACTGCACAGCGACCGCGGTGTGTCGAGTGACCCGCCATTATCACTAATACTACCTGTCATTTTCTGCAGACAAAGATGCAAGAGCTAGTGAAGAATTTATTACAGACAGTGGCTAGGTACTTTGTTGACAAAAGCAAAAAGTAATGTTACGAGCTTGGGGTTCGTGACAATAAAAACAGCCGATTATTTAACCAAAAATGACACTTTAATAATCAACACTAATTATCACTTTAAACACACTAATTACAACACACACAATCGCACTAATAAACACTTCACTTCACTCAATTCGCAGTTGAAGATCGCTTCCGAAGATTCGCTTGTATCGCCAATTCAATACTGACCCAGTCGCGAGCGATCCGCAGCTTATATAGTCCGACAGTAATTTCCAGAACCTTCGAGAATGGAAATATCTAGAAAGTTCGGGAACATACCGGTCCCGACTGACTAGGTATCGAAACATCGAGAATGTTCTAGCATCGAAAAGTCTAGAAAGATCGTGACCCAATTAGTTCCACTACTCGATACTAGATGGCGTTGGTAGTACGTTGTGTACCCGGCATTCATTCTGGCGCGTAACACTGCCCCCTCCTAAGACATGCTCGTCCCGAGCATCGGTCCCATAATAACGCGCCAGTCGATCCACATGGACGATCGTAGGTGCACTCCTCGTACCTTTCTGGATACGGTAGGTCACGTCATTGATTTTTGTGACAATCCGGTACGGCCCGTCCCATTTAGCTTGAAGCTTAGGAGATTTCCCTTTACTGCGAACTGGATTGTGCAACCACACTAGTGAACCTTCGTCGAAACCTTTATTGTTCATTTTGCGGTCATAACGAGTTTTCATCTTTTCAGACATTTGCTGGCCCGATTGTCTGATGTGCTCATAAATGTCGTTCATTTTGTTCCGCAAGTCATTCGCATAATCGGTTACACTGCGTGGGGCATTAGGTGGTATTCCGGTGATCAGGTCTGCGGGCAACCGTAATTCCCTACCAAAGTTTGCGAAAGCTGGTGTTACCGATGTGCTTTCGTGAACAGCACTTCGGTATGACAGCAAAAACGGTTGTATATGCTTGTCCCAATCGTGTTGCCGGTTTTCCACAACTTTAGCCAGGTATCTCTCCAATGTCTGATTAAATCGTTCCACCATTCCATCCGATTGTGGGTGGTAAGAAGTTGTTCTCGTTTTATGAGTACCCATAACTCGACAAGTTTCCTGGAATATTTGTGACTCAAAATTCCGTCCTTGATCGCTGTGAATCTCCAAAGGTACTCCAAAACGACAGAAGACTTCATGCACGAGTTTATCTGCAACTGTTGAAGCTTCTTGATTCGGAATGGCGAAGACTTCCGGCCACTTGGTGAAGTAATCCATTACAACCATGAAATACTTGTTACCACTGTCACTTTCCGGAAACGGTCCCGCAACATCCAGGGCTATCCTTTCCCAAGGTGCACCAACATTGTACAATTTCAACGCACCTCTGCTACGAGTCTGAGGTCCTTTTACAGCCGCACAACTTGTACATTTGCGACACCAATCCTCGACATCGTCACGACAGTGAACCCAGTAAAAACGTTCCCGTATCTTCAGTAGAGTTCGTTTAACTCCCATATGGCCTCCTGAACATCCATCATGGTACAGCTGTAGAACATCCGGTACTTTCGCTTTAGGGACAACCATTTGCAAATGACTGCTGTCTCCCCTAGCATTCTCCCATTTACGGCACAGGACTCCATCCTGAATCACTAAGCTATCCCATTGTGCCCAATAGCTTTTTGTGATCGAACTCATCGCTGAGACGTCGCTCCACGTAGGCTTAGGAGCACTGGTCCTTATCCAGTCCAGAATCGGCTTGACGTCCGAGTCTTCCTGCTGTGCACGTAGTAAGCTTTCCTTCCACTCGTTGCTGAGGTCTGTCTTGAGCATCCTCACAGGTACGGCTTCTTTACCCTCTTGCCTAGTACAATGCTTGCAGTCTTCAGGGCAAGGTCTTCTTGACAATGCATCTGCGTTGCCATGAGATTTCCCGCTGCGATGTTCAACCACGAAATCGTATTCCTGCAAGAGTTCAATCCATCTCGCAACTTGTCCTTCTGGGTTTTTAAACTGCAATAGCCATTTCAGTGCAGCATGGTCAGTTCGTAAGTGGAATTTCCGGCCCAGTAGATACTTGCTAAAATGCTGTACTGACTTTACCACAGCAAGCAATTCCCTTCTCGTGACACAATAATTCCTCTCTGGTTTCGACAACGACTTGCTGAAGTACGCAATCACAACTTCTTGATCGCCATTCCGTTGGGACAACACACCGCCAAGTCCGATATCACTTGCGTCTGTGTCAACTATAAATTCCTTGTCGGCATCAGGATACCCCAAAATCGGTGTTTTGCACAGACGGTTCTTTAGCTCCCGGAAGGCGATGTCGCAACTTTCATCCCAACAAAACTGTCGCTTCTCCTCGGTTAGTTTGTGCAGGGGTTTGGCTACATCTGCAAAGTTCTTGACAAATCGCCGATAATAAGAGCATAGACCCAGAAATGCTCTGACCTGCGTCTTGTATTTTGGGATTGGCCAATCTTTGACAGCGGCGATTTTCTCTGGATCCGTGCGGATACCTTCTTCCGACACGACATAACCCAAAAAGTTAACTTGCCGTTTAAAAAGAGAACACTTTTTCGGACTCAACTTGAGGTTGGCACTCTGGATCTTCATGAGCACGCGTTCCAGGTTTTGAAGGTGTTCATCAAACGTACGGCCTACAATGATGATGTCGTCCAAATAGACAAGGCAGGCATCGCCAATTAACCCGGTTAGTACAAGTTCCATTAACCTTTCAAACGTTGCCGGAGCGTTACACAATCCAAACGGCATAACTTTAAATTGCCACAGGCCCTTTCCTGTCGAGAATGCTGTTTTTTCCTTGTCCTTAGGGTCAATTTCTACTTGCCAGTAGCCACTTTTTAGATCTAATGTGCTAAACCACTTAACTCCAGTGAGCATGTCCAGCGTGTCATCAATTCTTGGCAAAGGGTAGCTGTCCTTCCTCGTAACGTCGTTCAGACGACGATAGTCAACACAAAACCGCATGCTGCCGTCCTTCTTTCTTACCAGCACTACAGGTGAACACCATGGACTGGATGAAGGTTCTATAACACCATCCTTCACCATTCCCTCAATCATGGTTTCCACTTCCTTTTCACGTGCTACCGGTAATCTCCTTGGCCGCTGCCGGATAGGCAACTCTTCTCCTGTGTTTATTTTGTGTTGAACTAAGCCAGTCTTCCCGATATCAGCATCGTTCGAAGAGAAAACATCGGCGTACTTGAGTAACATCCTCTTCGCCTTGACCATTTCGTTTTGAGACAGAGCGCTGAGACAGTCTTCTAAAAGTGCGGCCACTCTCGTTTGGGCATTCTTGCTGAGGGTCTCAGTTGATGGATATTGGCATCGACGCAACCACTCCACTTCCTCACAGGTACCCATCAGTGTGCCTTTATCTATCACCTGTTCCTTATCACAAAGGTTCAGCACACGTACTCTTGAGATGTTGGTAGCTTTGACCAAAGTTCGTGCAACTTTCCAAGGAAGGTCATTGTCTATCCTTTCCACGAGTACACAACGATGAGTCTTCCCAGGATTCTGAGGAAGACTAACCGGCACAATCGTTTCCGATCTCGGAGGAAGAACAATCTTCTTCAGGCTGTATATATTTCCTGGTAACGCCCCTTCCATGAAAAGTTCCTCTTGCCCACATTTCATAACTCCTTGACTAACGTCGATCTCACAACGATTCTTCCTCATAAAGTCTAAGCCCAGGATGCAATCGTCCATTATATCGGCCACAACAACGTTATGCTGGTAGATTCTGTTGCCTAGCTTCAACTCCATCTCTCTCTCTCCTTGGACGGGTATGCGCTGACCGGTGGCTGTCACTAAATTTATGCGGTCTCGGTAGTATGCAGAGTCCCCAAAGAACCGACCTGCAAGTTGTGAACTGACGACCGTGCGAGAAGCTCCAGTATCTATCGTCAGCTTACACGGTGTTCCGTTGACCTCGCCCTTGATGATAAGGCTGTTCCCGTCATGGGTTTGTGAGATCGAAATCCTTGGGGCTCTTTGAACCTCAGCCAGTACCCGCCCCGCAGTCCTGGATTTTACTCGTTTCCCTGTTGCTGTTGAGTGGTGCTGTTAGCCGCCCTACCCTCTGGAGATTGGCTACCTTCCCCTTCTGCAGTTCGCTTAGGGCAACTGGATCGAAGGTGGCCCCTTTCACCACAGCCGTAGCACCTAGAGCTGTATCCTTTTAATCGATCGCGAACTGTAGCCGCTGCGACCTCTCTGACGCGGTGGGAACGATGATCTTGCCGCACAGCTTCCACCTCCAGTGCATGGGCCAAAGCGTCCTTAAGTGTCGCGTGGTGCCCGAGCCTCACTGCAGCCCTAACTTCAAGGTCGCGGATGCCGTCAATGAAGGCCTGGACCAGGTTTCCTTCAATAAGCGCAGGTACAGACTGGTATGCCTTCCACACCAGCTTCTCCACTTCAAGGGCCCACTGCTGCAGGTTTTCACCACTACGCTGTACGCGATCTCTTAGTTGCGCACGAAACACGTGCTCCAGATGAGCGTCACCATACCGGGATTCCAGTGCTTCAAGAAGCTGCTCGTAAGTTACTTCTTTACCGAGAGCTTCCAAGACAGTTAAGGCCTGGTCGCGCAGGCCTAAGGTGAGGGCAGTCATGGCTTGATTTTTACTCCAACCGTTCGCCTTCATGACGGCCTTAAATTGAATTTTGTAGGCCGACCAAGAAGACGTCCCATCGAACGGCGGCACTTTAAATCCACGTAGCGAAGGTGTAGTAGTTACGGGAGTTGCAATCCCATCTCCAAGTTTAAGGTTGCCCAACTCTTTCTTCATATCAGCAATATCGTTGTTACATTTGCTGATCTGTGTTTCAGCATCTGACAGGCGGTTGTCATGCTGAGCAACCTTATCCTTCACTTCCTTAATGTCTTTCCCGAAAGAAGCGTGAATTTCCTTCATGAGGAGCATCTGTTCTTCCTGGCGGCGTGCCTGCTCCTCCTTGTCAAGCTTGAGCTGTTCTTCCAAGCGACGGGCCTGTTCCTCCTGTCGGCGAGCCTGGTCCTCCTTGTCAAGCTTGAGCTGTTCTTCCAAGCGACGGGCTTGCTCCTGCAGCATCATCATCAGAGCAGCAAAGTCTGGTGCTGATGATGCCGGAGCTGCTGTGGACGGGCCGGCCTCCATGGTCGGTAGCCGACTTTCCGACGTCTGCGGCGATGCACCACCAAAACGCCTCTGATCCGTCTCCTGCTGGCGTTGACTACGGGTACGGATACCCTCCGTGTCGTCCTTTGGCAGAATCGGCATAATTATCCACTCTTCTGACACCAATTGTTACGAGCTTGGGGTTCGTGACAATAAAAACAGCCGATTATTTAACCAAAAATGACACTTTAATAATCAACACTAATTATCACTTTAAACACACACAATCGCACTAATAAACACTTCACTTCACTCAATTCGCAGTTGAAGATCGCTTCCGAAGATTCGCTTGTATCGCCAATTCAATACTGACCCAGTCGCGAGCGATCCGCAGCTTATATAGTCCGACAGTAATTTCCAGAACCTTCGAGAATGGAAATATCTAGAAAGTTCGGGAACATACCGGTCCCGACTGACTAGGTATCGAAACATCGAGAATGTTCTAGCATCGAAAAGTGTAGAAAGATCGTGACCCAATTAGTTCCACTACTCGATACTAGATGGCGTTGGTAGTACGTTGTGTACCCGGCATTCATTCTGGCGCGTAACAGTAAGTAAGATGCAAGAGCTAGCGCAGTGATTTCAAAAATGTTTAGCATCGCTTAGTTAAATGATATTTAGGTATTTATAGGACCCGTGCGTTGTATAGATACCGGCACATAGACACTTTTGAACCGACTTCCCAATAAGGATGAGGTTATCAATTAGGTTGTATGTTTTTTTTTTATTTTTGTTACCTCATAACTCCGACAATTATCAACCGATTTGAAAAATTCTTGTATTATCTGAAAGGATATACTTGCAGATTGGTCCCATTTAACTTTTATGAAAATCGGTTACGAAGTTTGGATTTTAAATCGAAATAGCTGGAATTCGTCTACTTGGATGATAGTTTTATGTCATTCATGTAATCGAAATTGCGTATTTTGCTTTTCTGCGATTTTGCAGTGGTGTTGTTAGGTGTGGGGTACCACTAAAAAGTGAAAAATAAAAAACTTTTTTCGGTTTTTTTGTTAGTTTCTTCGTATTTTGACACCGACTTCCGAAATTAAAGTAATTTTTTACTTTGTAGTGTTTTTTTTTGGAAGTCGTTTGTATTTTTTTGTAAAAAGTTTTTTGTGTGTCAAAGCGCGGGCTCGCCCAAGGTTCGTGAATCACAAATATAATTATGTAGAACCAAAGTCTAGCAGCAATAGGTAGTAGGTACCTACCTCCAACACAAACCTATGTTAGACATTTATGTTTCTAGCAAATCAAAAATAATTTCTATGCAAATCCTGGGGATGTGAATAAATCGACCTACCCAGCCTTTTCCTAATAATGCCTTTTTTTTTTTTAGGGATGGGAAATCATCCAATGACTCCTCCCGCTCTGGGTGTAGCGGGAGGGAGTGTCAGACTTTTACTGACTAAAACCCATCCATGTTCCTTCAATGCTCTTTGTGTTCCGGAGCCACGGTATCTCTTTCGAACAGTCCCGCGACTCCGGCAGGCGTCGGCCCTTTCGGGCCCAACTGTGTTCCTAATAATGCCTGGAGTCAGCTTCCAGTGTTTAACATTGAGTTACTGCACTCAATGTAAAACACAGATACCTATCTACTTAATCAGCTAGATGTGACCTCCACAACTCGGTAACTGGGTAGCTTGGCAAGACTGGTGTGTTATTTTGTGGCTTCTGACTCCGTAGGATAGTACAGACAAGGATTTACAAATGTACCGGAATCTGTTTTAAGAAACTGAGGAGTCTCTGCACGTTTTAGTAACAGTCACCGGACCGATATCGGCAAGCACTTCTTACCTCGAAGATCGAATCGTGCGGTTGTCACGAGTTCATTCTGGGGACGTGAATCGATGAACTCCAAAGGCATTTTTCTCCGACTCGCATCCACACACATCGTAGGTAGGTATATTAACTACATGACACGGGGCACAGTACCCCGACCCGGTTGCCCAGCCAACTGGCTAAGCCGCGGCGGCCCATAGCTACTATATTTAGCTTCACGCAACCCGCGGCCCGCCCCGTCGACATATTATTAAAACATCAATAGACTAACAACTTCTTCAAAATGGGTATTTTATTAAGTTTGCTGGAATTTTATAAAGCCAACTTATTTGGCGTGTGGACCATGCTTATGAGCCTGTGCCACGCTGCAATGGCCCAAATCGCGTAGCATCAAGTGTCAGTGTGGCCAGTGCAATACTACTTAGTTAAATGCCTTAAATAAATAATTTCGCTTAAGGCCGTACCCTGACCAAATAACCTTGAGCATTTTTTCCCTCAATAACAGCGCAAGAGATACAATAGCGAATACGCTCAGAATGTTGAATAAAATCGTTATAAAATCTAATTTTGGTCGTTTGAATAAACTATTTCTACCAAAATGTTCATCATTAAATTGCCTATCCATTAGTGTAAGTACAAAATCAAAATAATCGTTCGTTTTCGAGAAGATGCATGTTTTCAGTATTTTTTTTTCTCATTTCTGTGGTTTCGTTGTGAGGAGATTACTTAAACATTATACTTAGTAATAAAAAATAAAAATCTACCATTTTGAAGCCAAGATTATGTAGAAATTTAATGTATTTTTTATAAGTTGATATTTCTTCTGGATAAAGAGTATATAGCTCCAAAAAACTGCACATAAAACGGCTAGCACTGCGTTTTTTTCGGGGACGCGCCTTAGGAGCTACACTATGTATTAAACTGTTCAATTTGTAGGAAATCTAATTAGTTACACAATTTAGGAGTTAGTGCGGTCGCGACCTTCTATATTCGCACTAAATTGGAATCTAACTGTTCGAACTTCAATTAGGTACATCTTTCGATGTCCTAATTAGATTTCCTACAAATTGAATAGTGTAATAAGCGCTTTAGTGCTTATGGCTACGTAACCTAGTTACGTTTCTAACTAAGAGAACGCCACCGGTCTATTCTGTAAACATCTCATTGAAAACAAAGTGAGGTTTTAGTGAACTGTCTTTTAAACGTAGACTGGATGGATAACAACTCACTTCATGTCCAGTTCACGAGGTCTCACGGTGAGAATATTACAGAATAGTCTTTCTGTTATCGAGTGCCTTTCTTATTTCGTACACCTGCTTGCAATTTTGTACCAATGATCGTTTAGAACTTTGAACCAAGGTGCCGCGCGCCGTTCTACAGTAACCCACAGCTGGTAATGAAGCTCGTTTTTAACCCCCGACAAAAAAAGGGGGTGTTAAGTATAAGTTTGACTGCTATGTGTGTTTGTGTATCTGTGTGTCTGTCTGTGGCACCGTAGCTCTTATACCGGTGAACCGATTTGGATGCGATTTTTTTTGTAACATGGGATAAGGGCAGGAATATGATGAGTTGATAGGTTTTCTAAAATATAGGTACGTAACAAATACAAAACATTTGCGGCCGTCCGAGGCAAAGACGCTTGGCCAAATTAAATTAAAAGGACCAAATAGACCAATACCTACATTATATTATCTATATTTTTTTACTTTTTATTTTTAAAGTTTTTTTAGTCGGGGTTTTTTTAAATCTTATATTATATGCCAGTGTAGGTTTAGATGTGGCATACGTTATGCGGAGGGCGAGTGATGTGTAGCTTGCCGTGCGATAAGGACGGCCTGAGTTGGTGGCGCGTTGTTTTCCACGCGCGCTTCTAAGAGATATCAGCATAGTTGACGGGGTCCGCTAGGGCCAGTGCCTGACAGGGTTGCAGCAATATCTAAAGAGTTATCGCGGCCCTGCAACGCAAAGGGTATTTGTAGGAACATGAATGAACCCATCCATGTTCGTTCGAGTCAGCAAGAGCCTGACACTCCCTTACGCTACGCCGAAGGCGGCGGATCTATAAAGGCCACTTTAGTAGATTCAGCCAGCAATTCAAACTGCCAGAAACTGTCAAATTTTTCCAATCAACCTTGAACCTAATGTTTTAACGATAAAGATGGAAATTAAATTTGACAGATTGTTGTAGGTACGCACAGATGGGATGATAAACAAATGAACCACGCAGCGAACATGGCATAAACCCTATGCATACCTATCTTTCGTAGCAGTGGATAGTTGTCTTGTTTGCGTTTTGCAAAACAAATGAAAAGAGAAGAATACCAAAAATTTTATGATTCTGGCTAAATCCAAAGGAAGGTTAATGACTTTCTTTTATTTCCTGCTTGAAGGGAAGGGTTTGTAAGCTTCGGAAAAGAGTTGCTTTTTATCGTTCTAAAGAAAAACTTATGTGTTTTTACTGATATGTGAGTTATGGTTGTTGGATTTTCTTGCTATCAGCTAGTACAACATAATGACCCGACAACTGTATGCATGAAACAGACGTCCTCAACTATTCGGATATTTTTACTACTTGAATTGATAATTTTTAACCGACTTCCCAAAAAGAGGTTTTCGTTTCTGTTGTATTTTTTTTGTGTTTTTTACCTCATAACTCCGTCAATTATGAACCGATTTGAAAAATACTTATTTTATCTGGTCCCATTAAAATTTTATCAAAATCGGTTCCGAAGTTTGGATTTTAAATCTAAAAAAAATAACTTTCATTTCGAAAGTCGGTGTCAAAATACGAAAAATCTAACAAAAACACAAAACACTACGTTTTTTTACTATTTGGTAGTCGGTTGTATTTTTTTGTAAAAAGTTTTTTTTTTAGCAGACAGTTTTGAATAGATCTTTCTTCATTCTTTCTTAGCTGATCGCATGAATTCGTCTGCGTCACACCGCTCCTATGGATCGCAACGTGATGTTAATTATAGCATTTCTCGATAAATGCGCTATCCAACACTAAAAGAGTTTTTAAATTCGAAACCAGTAGATCTTGTGACTTGCGCGTTCAACGAAACAAACAAACTCTTCGACACACAACCCAGTTCCCGTCCCTGACGGGACAGAGGACGGGACGGGAAAAAAGCTCGTACAAATCGTATGTTACCGATTTATCTCCGTCCTGTTCTTGGTCCCGTCAGGGAGAGGAACCCGGATGTGTGTGGACGGCCTTCACATACGTTACTTGAAGAGATAACGACGAAGCAACCACAGCGGTTCCTAGACTTTCCTCGCCAACGCGCGATGACACCCGTCCGCAGGCACCCACAATAACAATAACTTAAAAACTTTGATACTAGGGTTCAAATGCCTGATACCTACGTGGTTTGAACTAAAAAATATATAACTTTTGCTTTTAGAACAACTACACTCATTTACCGCAATTAGCCAAGATTGACTTCGTTTTTTTCACTTCGCCAAATAAAAGAATGATTTTCCTGATCACTCAAACATAATTAACTTTTAACGCATTTTACTGAATTTGCCTGAATTTTTGGGTCGTTTAAGGAACGTTCTCTTAATGAATATTGGTTTCCAATATTTGGATGGCATCTGGAGAAGACCCGTTAACATCAAATAAAAATCCAATTGCGAGATGGTCGGCCCCAAATTTATAAAAAGCTGACATTAAAAAGCCTCAATCATTTTGGCTATTTGCTTGAAGATTAAAGAGTTTTATGGCGTCATTAAAATTTGCAGAAAATGTAGCTATACATAAATGTTTTTTAGAGCTAAAAATTGTTTTTGATCTCAATATGCATCAATAGTTACAACAATATTGGGCTACCCACGGGGTTTTGGGGGTGTAGTGAACTTATTTACGTCGCACAAAGGAACAACTATTGGCCTTTGCCTGAAAACTATTACAACACATACATTATACAGCTATAAAATGGCAGGTGACTTGCACACTCAGTTATTGATAATATTGAGAATTGGAAAGGTATCCTATGGCTTTCAGAACTATCCCAGAGCTGCATTACTCCCATCCTCCGGACGTCTTTATTTCGTTGCAATAAGTATACTTTTGGTTCTCTCGTGTCTGCTGATGAGAACGTTCCACAAGTATTAACAATCGTAATAAATACAGAGCTACGCCGTAGCAATGCACTACGTCGTAGCAAAGCGTTACGAGCCTGATGCGTAGCACGAATCGCAAATCGATTTTAGTGGTACGATGGGTGCGTCATTGATTTATTTTTATATTCAAGTTTAGGGTTCCTTGTGCAAAGGTAAATTTCTATGTGACTGTTACTAAAGGCGGCAGCAGTTAATATGCCTATCTCTACATCAATTGTTCTATATAACACTGGTGGACAATAGGCATATTCTATACCTACATATACACAACCAATTGACGACTAAAAGTAAGCTTACCTACCATCCAGCGGCCCATTCCTTCGATAAAATACTCGTGCTCTTACCGTGATGGCAATCATAGCAATTGATAGATAGGAACATCACGTCATAAATCATATTTATTTTGCATTTTATTTGCAAGGTAGTCATGTAACCTATTTGGTTACATGACTACCTTGAGAAAAAACACCGAAACAAACTCAGAGGTCCGAGTCTCTTTTAAAGTCAATACAATCGTGAATAATATTTGAAAACCATGTAGGTTCACGATTATGGTGGCCTTTTGAGGAAAGTACGCAGTACGGTACGCAGGTTTGCGTGGACCTGCAAGCATTTGTCAGTTATCATGCAGTTCAACTTAGAACTTTGAGGAGCTCAATCCATGGTCGTCTATCCATCTCTCGGAGCGGCGATAGACCACTTATCAAGTTGTTTAGGTATTTGTCATCTGCAACAGGATTGTTTACCAGAATATGGCAATACCCTTTAGCTAAAAGACCTCTAAGAAAACCCGACAAAATGTGACTTTTATCGATTGAGATTCGTTCGAAGGCCGGAACCCTAAAATACAGTTTACTCATTACAAACAACCGGCAAAGTTTTTAGGTTCGGTTCTGATGAAAATGAATGAGGTGGCGTTATCAGCGGACAGCCGTCATGTGCAAGGTGAAGGGCGATGCTTGATAACTGCTGATCATTTATCTCATGATTGATGTGCTGGCTCACCTTCTAAGGGAGAGGGGATCCATTTGTATTATTGTTAAAGAAAAGATTTGTAACTTTACGAGTTAAAAAACTTTTTACAAAAAAATACAACCGACTTCTTTTTTTTTGGAAGTCGGTTGTACTTTTTAGTGGTACCCCACACCTAAGAACACCACTGCAAAATCGCAGAAAAGCAAAATACGCAATTTCGATTATTTGGATGACATAAAACCATCATCCAAGTAGACGAATTCCAGCTATTTCGATTCCAAAGTTCGTAACCGATTTTGATAAAATTTTAATGGGACCAATCTGCAAGTATAATAACATCCTTTCAGATAAAACAAAGAAGAATTTTTCAAACCGGTTCATAATTGTCGGAGTTATGAGGTAACATACATGAAAAAAAAACATACGCCCGAACATACAAGCGAATTGAGAACCTCCTCCTTTTTGGGAAGTCGGTTAAAAATTAAATAATCTTCGAGTTATTTGAAATGATAAATTTGTTGATGTACAACCAGTCTCACCGAGGGATATCGTGTTATCCAGTCTTGAGGATAAATACCTACACTTTTGTGGCACGCGGAATTTGTTCAAAAGAGTCACCGCGGCCCTGGATCGCAAAGGACATTAAGAAGAACACCGAAGGGTTTTAGTCTTAGAATCTGATACGGTTTCCGCTCCGTCCAGAGTAGAAGGATTCATTTAATAATTTCGCATTATTTAAAAAAAACATAGTAATATGCGTTCACTTCGGTATTATAGCTGCTACATCTAGTTACACTTAAAAACGGTCAAATGAAGTTAGTTAAATCTACCTTCTCAATACTTATCTTCAATATTTAATATTTAGTTCAATATTTATCTTCTCAGTGTTAAACGATACTGAGAAGATGGGTATTTAACTTTCTTTCTTTATTTTGCCTTTGCTATATTCTAGAAGAGTATTTTGGTAAGCACCAATAGCAAAGGAGTGGAACTCTCTACCTGATTATGTGATTCCGAACACATTCAACCCTCATCTCTTCAAATTGTCAGACACTAGGTCAGAGCTGACCGAGACAACTCTGTCACCTCTGACATAAAAACATACATGCATTTATCTCATTACGATACGCGGTTCTTGATTCATAAGCATACTGACATATAGAGAGAGAGGCGTTGTGTTTTCGTATAAGCACGGATGTGGTATACTTCAGCATTATCATCTTCGTGTTATCCATCATTATACGAATATTTGGGAGAAGCCGTAATATGACGCACGGTAAATACGATCAGACAGGTACTAGCGACCGTGCCTGTGCCGAGGGAAGAATAGGGTTGGCACCATGGTGCTTGCAGGAACCATACATTCATTCTGTTGTTTTTTTAAAGGCAAACACGAGCACGCTATATGATATGATTTGGAAATAATTATACAATTTCGGAGCAACGTTTTGCAGCTTGTAAATAGCCATTTCTTACATATTGTTACTTAATATTGTAATGTATTAGCTGTAGGTTTTCCAAAAAAATAATAAAATAAAATAAATAACACTAACACATTAAAGGGCCATTAAGAAAATATATTTTTTGGAAATCTATTTAACGAACTAATTGGTTTTTTTCAGTTAAATATCCTATTCTCGTATTTTACTGTGAATTAAGAAACTTTCTTTTTTATACAAAAATAAAACCGAATCCCAATCAAAAATACTGATTGCACATCAAAATAGCTCTCGTCATACCATTCGAACCTCGACACGTTTTAGTAAACAGTTTACTAAAGTTTCAATGCACTGTAATGTTTATGTTTTGTTTACGTGAAAAAAGAATAAAGTCATCCACTGTCATCCAGCATCCAATATTTTTCAAAATCTGTCTGACGGGCAATTTTTTTTTATTTCAAGAAACTTCCTAAAGAACAAAAACTGAAAAGCTTTCAAATTACCTTAATTGAATGCTTTTAAGTAATTCTGATGTGCCATATACTGCGTTACAATAAAATCAAACAGTCAAAGTATGAACACAGTTAACGTAGGTTACAACACTTTTTCTGACAATACTTGTGCGTGCAGGCTTGCACAGACAGCCCTATAGTAAATTAACACCATCATAATGGTACGAAAGCGCGCACATCCGAGGTGCAAACAGTACCGGGTTCTAATTTAAATTCATACAAGCTGTATTGTCCTCGCTGGTAATAACTCCCTTCAGCCCAAGGATAATTTAATTTTCATCAGGCATGTACTTTTGTACAGTGAGCTGAGAAAATCTGTGGCTCTAGTGCGATTTTTAGGATTTCGTAGCCAAATGGCAAAAAACGGAACCCTTACAGATTCGTCATGTCTGTCTGTCTCTCCGTCCGTATGTCACATCCGTTTTTCTCCGAAACTATAAGAACTATGCTGTAGAAACTTGGTAAGTAGATGTATTCTGTTAACCGCCTTAAGATTTTCACACAAAAATAGAAAAAAAAAAACAAAAAAAATTGGGGGTCCCCATACTTAGAACTGAAAATCATTTTTTTTTTCATCAATCCCATATGTGTGGGGTACCTATCTATGGATAGGTCTTCAAAAATGATATTGAGGTTTCTACAATTTTTTTTTTTTCTAAACTGAATAGTTTGCGCGAGAGACACTTCCAAAGTGGTAAAATGTCCCCTCCCCTGTAACTTCTAAAATAAGAATGATAAAACTTAAAAAAATATATGATGTACATTACCATATAAACTTCCGTACCAAAATGATAAAAGGACGAACGGTGGTGGCGGTGGTGTGATTAAGTCTGTCCGTCTGTCATAGCTGGATATCTCAAGAACTAGTAATGCTATCAACTTGAAATTTGAAATAGTATTAGATGACGTTGCTGATGCTCAACTATTAAGCAAAAATGAAAGAAAGAAAATTGGAAGTGGGGCTACTACTACTGAAAGAGCGCAATTTGCACATTCTCAAGCATTTAATATTATTTTTTTCTATGCAAATTGACATAAGTGAACCTTGAAACAAATACGATTAATTAGATACGTTTAATAACTCGCAGTAAAAGTTGAGCTATAGGGCATTAAAACCGACCTTGTTGTGTGTAGCAGTTATTTTTACTAGTGTCTTAAATATAATTACTAAAAATATAATATGTTTGATTGACACTATTTTAAATACTCCAATTCACAATAAGTTCTACTCTAAAGCAATTTCAAATACTTTATTTTAGATCATCAGTTGTGAATATTTTTATAGGTATCATTTGGAAATTAATTCCATGCGTGGCAAAAATATAGATACGCTTTGATAAGCCTCACATCTCGTTCATTCATTCTCAATTTCACCTTTAAGGTGAAATTGAGAATGAGAGCCTTTCAAAATTCTCTTAAAGTGATAAAAATCACCAAACTCATCGAAATGCCGCATCCGTTCAAGCCCATTCATTAGACGCACGTCGCCCATGCCGACGCAGGAGGCGTCAAATCAATATTATTGGAGTTTGCCTCAAAACGATGCTAAGAAAAATGAGTTTGCCTAACCACACTACAGGCTTCTTCAAACATTATTGTATTATTAAGGTTAATTATTGTAAAAAATTATAACTTTAGTTTATAGCTTTTGCCCGCGACTTCGTACGCTCCTGGAGTTTCCGTTCCCTTAAGAATTTCGGGAAATATTGGAGCTCCTTACACTTTGCAAGGTTTCTGTGAACAGTAGTTTTGGCTGGCAAGGCTAGGAAAAACTCTATGTAAAAGCTAGGGAGTTGGCTAAATGATACTAGTCGAGAATTCAGTACACGACTAGCGGTCATCGCGTGGTCATCGGATACCTGTAAATATGTATGTTCCCCTGGTATTATTTCTGATCGATACGCGAACGAAGTTGCGGGCGGCAGCTAATCGTACATAAAAGAGATAAACAAGAAAATATCGAAGTCCATCGCACTTGACGGCAAGTTATGGAGGTCATCGGTAATTACTCCCGCCCTTCAGCCCCGCGCGAGCTGTCGCCGAGGTGTATCAGACTCAATTAAACCGTTTAATGAACAGTCCCCTGCAGTGGCTTGACTCACGAGCAATTAATACTTCGACGCTGACGCAAATCGGTAGATTGAGGCGGAGAATATTGGAGAAAAAGTTATGCAGTTATTTGTTTAGGTACATGTACAAAATCAAACAGGAATCACAAAGAGCCATTTCCTTTTGTTCTCTTTCAGTAAGAAGACTGTAAGAAATAAAAAAAATAATTGTGTCAAAAAACTCTATCGCAACAACTGTAGGTCATTTTCAAGCAGTGACTTATTTGAAAAAAAAAATCCAATGAGAAAGAAACTACAGATTCTTTTACTTTTTTTCGACAGTAAAGGCCAGTTATTAAAAAAGTAAAACAATTTCACTTAGTCTATCCACATCTCCGAACATACGTCAACATGTCAGAAGCGCAACCAAAACCGCAGCACGCCACATAACCATAAAGTTATTGTATTTTGTGCCACAAAACGTGATTCGTAATAAAATAAATATAAAATTTACACAAACCTTCTCAAATTGATATTCCAATTCGTGATATTTAAAATCCAACAATCAATGTTAGATTTTTTATTATAAGTCCGAAGATTTTAGATGTTTCCAAAGATATTCTTTAAAAAAATGTAGCCTTAAAAGCAAGCGTTATCCCTTTTTATAACCGAAAAAAATATACCTACCTGGTTATTTTTCATCTTTCTTTGTCAGCGATACAGCGCTATACGAGCCACGCTACGGCAAAGAAAGGCACAACAAACGACAAGGCCTCTTAGAACACTACAGTGTGCTTGCAACATAAAACACAAACACTGACATCAGGCCGCGACCACAACCAGGCGACATGAGCCGACAACGCGCGACCGCAAGCCGCAACATCCCGCGCGATGTTGCGCCAACGTGTTGTTGTGTTGTACACGCACGGAAATTAATTGTTCAGCAAATTCGCACCAACTGCCTCCAACACCTCCCCATAAGCATGGCTGGCAAAGTATGACAGAAGTGATCTGTCATCATGCTGATTCTACGCGCAATGTTGGCGACTTTAAAAAAAAGTGGCGGAGTAGTCAGTTAACGGGAGCGAAGCCGCGGGGGACAGCTGGTAAATAAATAAAGTTCATTTATTTCAGGCGAAAAATTACAAATTCCACATTATGCAATGAATTACATAAAATAAAAATTCAAAATTGTTACCAGGAATATTGACAGCCATATATACAAAGAATAATCTTCACATACGGCTCTCAATATTCCATTGTCAGAATCATGTCCACGGCTCATAAAGGAGGCCCTCGCTTTGCGTAATACAGCATAGAAATCATCTAATCTATTCTCCGCAAACATGCCGGACGCACTACACCGCCACGGTAACCCAAATAGGTATGCACCTAAATGCGTTTGTGCACCCGTAAGGTTATATGTGCGTTGTGTGTATAGGTGGCCAGTGTACAGCGACCAACAGTAGGCATTGAACAGACTGACTGAATGGCTGAAGATTTAGATGTCGAATTTTTAATTTCACTAGTGGAGCACGTCCCGTTCTCTGGGACAAGACAAAGGAGAAGTACAAGGATTTTTTTTAACTCTCAGTGAAATTAAAAAGTCTGCATCCAAATTGTCAGCCATTATAATGAGTATGTGCAAACTAAACAACAACCACCGAGCAATTCGCCATATGCCAGCACCATCAGGATGGGAAATCATCAAATGACTTCCCCAGCTCCGGGCGGAGCGGGAGGGAGTGTCAGACTTCTACTGACTAAAACCCATCCATGTTCCTTCATGTGCCCTTTGTGTTCCGGAGCCACGGTATCTCTTTCGAATAGTCCTCTTTGAGGCATGCGTGGAACACTAACGCGTTGTCGACACGGCATGTGTCCACGCCTTAGAGTGGAGACCGCGTATGGGCAAACGTAGTGTGGGACGCCCTGCGGCACGACGGATCGATAATTTGAAGACTGACAGTGAATGGCAGACTGCTCAAGACCGGGATGGTTGGCGCGTTTTGAGTTGGGATGGTGGACGACAATTGATAATGATGAAGTTTTCCTGACTTTCACTCAGCAACACAAGCAATTTTCTCCCCAACCTAAATCAATTGTAAATTCCGTTTGTTACGGATGTTCGGACCACGAACATAAAAATGAGAATGTGCAAATAGCGCTCTTTCATATGATACCCCACATGCAGTAGGAGCCCCACTTCGATTTTTTTGGAACCCCTTGCAGTCACTGTTTCAAAAAACCATACATATATTTATTTATATCTTATTTGCAAAATAGTTGAGCAAACGTCGTATAAAACCTTTCCAAATTTCAAATTGATAGCATGAGTAATTCTTGAGATATCCAGCTGTGACAGGCGGGTAGAATGAGTCACACCATAAAGGTTCCTTATTACCACGTAACCCTAAATAAGAATGATGATATCCACATGAAAACCAAGGCTACCAACATAGCCCGAAGGATCACCAAACTAGAGTGGCAGTGGGCAGCGCACATTGCTCGCAGAACAGGATGGTCGATCGGGCCGAAAAGTTCTGGAGTCACGTACCGGAAGACGCAGCGTTTGAAGGCCTTCCACAAGGTAGACCGGTGACCTGGTAAAGGTCGCGGGTAGCCGATGGATGCGAGACGAACAGGACCGGTTGTTGTGGCGACCTTTTGGCGAGGCCTATATCCAGCAGTGGACGTCTTTCGGCTGATGGGATGATGACGAAATCGTAGTTTTGCCAAGACTCCTGATGATTACAATCTTTGTTTCAACTAATGTAGTTATCTATATCTATATATAGACCAAATGATATTAATTAAAAAGGGAAATAGTGAAATTACTTACCAAATCTAGTGATTAAAATACCTGAATAGTGAGTCACAAATCTTCTAAACAAAGTCTTTCGACACGATACGATACGGCACGTGTTACGATTAATCGCATGCGATCTATCTAAAAACAAAACAGGAACCCGAGCATGCTAGAGCTATTTTTGACCGGCATAGACATGCAATATCTTTTTTCCAATTTGTCATTTTCGCAGAAATAGCTGCGCAGTTTGAATAAAGTAAACCTAAAAGTTTAATTAATTAAACTAACTCACGTAAAGCTCGTGGCTACGTAATAACAGCCACGTGGTTTGATATTCGAGGTTAAGCAGCTGTCGTCGAGGTCAAGTTTTGGATGGTTGACCTTCCATTAGAGACTGAAAATTCTCCATGCTTCAGAAAGTACAGACGTTTAGCCGTTGATCCCGGCTGTCATTGATTGATCTTTAACAGTCGCTACAGATAGTCAGAAGACAGAAAAAGTGTCACGGTCTTGCCAAGGGATACTGAAGTGTAATTCGGAAAACACGTCGAAGTGAACACTTAGGTGAAGTGAGCTGTCAAACCATACAAACAAGATGCCGTGACAGCTCTCTTGACGTTCACTCCACCTATGTGATCACGGTGAGATAGCGACTGAATCGACCAGCTGTTTTACTTTACCTAGGTGCTGCGTTGTGAAGGTCAGAGAGCTAACAGGTCCATGTAAAATAGCGGTACTCAGCTGTTCTCGGTTAAACTGGAAGCCACCGAAAAGGCGAGGTAGATTGAAAGATCTAACTAAAGCCTTGAAAAATTCTCTCCGTTCCTCCTAAGGTCGTTAACTTACAAACTTTTGATTCAACTGTTACAAATCTTTTCATACCTCCAAATCCTTCCTTTGCATTGTTTGTTGTAATTCATTTCAGTACAATACATTGAAGCATAAAGTAAAATAAAGATACTGTCGTTGAAATTTACAGAAAAGGCTTTCTTTTGTAGTCGAATAAACTATTTGGTTTACAGGTTATTTGTTTCTAAGTTTTCCTCTGGAATAAGCCATGGCTAGCCTATTTTTAAAATGTTCTCTGCTTTAGCTTATACGCGCACGGGTAGTAGATTAGGATATGAATAAGCTCCTAGTAGCTATTATTTTTTCCGTCATATTCAACGAATATCGTAATTTTCAGCCAATTTTCACAAACCTTAACACACTACTTATGCACTTAAACCTTCCTCCGAATATTTATATACTCCATTTATTGGTGAAAATCGTATAAAAATCCGTTCGTTATTTTTTGAATGTTTCGCGCAGCGTCGGCAGATAGACGCGTCGGCTTCGGGATACTTTGTTTTGTAATTTGTTAGCAAATTAAGAGAAAAAGAATTGACAACTCAGGATACTTACAACATTTGCAAGTAACCAGCCTGTTTACCAAACCGCATGTTGGCCTGTACACTAGCGCAATGTCTGATCTCCGCACCGGTTCAAGGAAACCATAACGCTGTTGTCTCCGCACATTTAATCATCTGCCTCGTGACTCGTGGTGTTCGTACAAGAGATACACGAGGGTTCACATGTGACAATATGAAACAGAGGAACAGAGGGGCTAGCACGAATATTTTGTCGTATAGTAACGTTAACGTAAGTGAATTTTGAAAGTGAAAAACTAAAACCCCATTGTATTTTAGTTTAATATGAATAAAATAAATACTATGTGCGAAACTACTATTGTAGCTTTGGTTAAATTTTGCGTTACGGTACACCAATATATTCTTGCTACGCCCTCTGTAGTGATAACTAGTGATGCAGTAATAATGTAAAATCTTCCGAATTTAGAGTGTCGAGATTCACCCTCGACTTCTGAATTAATACAGTGCTGAAAATAGCACTGTACTTGATCTTAATAACAGATGTACCTCAAACTACGCGCCAAAATGTAAAACAGTTGTGCCAGTATAATAAAAACAAAAAATTGATTTTGTAATCATAAACACATCATCCATTGTACGCAAAGGGCATGAGGGGAACACGGATGGGTTTGAGTCAGTAAGAGTCTGACACTCCCTTCTGTTCCGTCCAGAACGGGAGGAGTCATTGATTTTCCAATCCTAAAAAGTTTGGAGAGAGTATTATTGAGTTTTTCCTACAGGAATTCGTCAATAGCAGCCCGGAATTTGGAAGTTGGTGGTGGTGGTATGAAACCCCCAAAAAGCAAGTTAATTAATTAGTCCCTATGAACTATGACAGCAAGGCAACAGAGAAGGCACCCGTGTTTGCCCACAAACTTGTGTACTATAATATTTCACGCGCTGATATCAGCTGTGTGATTCTGTACACACTCACCGTGTAAGCTTACGTGAAGTGAATATAAAGGGAGCTGTCAATCCATACAAACAATAGGAATGGCAGTCAGTCTATTCTGTCGACATATCACCATGTTCACTTATGTGGAGTAAACGACAAGAGAGATGTCATTTCCTTTTGTTTGTATGGTTTGACAGCTCAATTAGTGTCGTTCACTTCACCTAAATACTTCAACATGTTTCCAGCCGGTTGATTCTGTTGACATCTCACCGTGATCACTAAGGTCGAGTGAACGACAAGTGAGCTGTCATGCCATCTTGTTTGTATGGTTTGACAGCTCACTTGTGGTTCACTTCGCCTAAGTGTACACCTCGACATGTTTACAGAATCGCACTGCACTGCAGTTAACTTTGTGTGTACACACTCCACCTCAGTTTACACGGTGAAACGTTGACAGAATAGACCAGCGGGTCTGCGCTGGGATTGGTCACAGCGACCATAATTCGAAGACTTATTACTAAAAGAAGGAACTTAAAATATAATGTTTAATGTACAACTTTTGTTAAATTACTATTTACACTATGCGTGTTGCACAGACTTTTAGTAAATCACGCGATATTACTATTAACTTGAAACTTACACGGTTTTAGACTTCATAAAGCTTTTAAACACTATCCCGATTATACAAACCTATTTCTTAAATTAATGTAACGCGCGTTACGTATTTCGTTACAAAAGCCTCTACCATAAATTATATAATTGTCACATTTTTAGGGATCCGAACCTGTATTAAAAAAAACGGAACCCTTATGTGATAACTCAGTTGTCTGTTTGTACGTCTGTTTCAACCGATTTTTCCCGAGTCTAGTGAACCGATTCAGTCGGAATTTGGTACACATAATTATAAGTTTCTGTGACCCAAATACGGAAGCATAACGAAATTAATTAATGATGAAAATAGTCACTTTTTGGGAGCCTATCAGAAAATACTAAAGAAAAGTTTTTCCAACTGTGCCGTATGATATATTTAATGAAAAGGCGGTCTCAAAAATCTCCTATTAATTTGCTCAAAGAAAATTCGTTTCTGTTATAATCAAAATGTTTGCAACCGTTTGCAACTGCCTTTACACATTATCGAAACCAAAGAAAATTTGATTCCTTAGTTTTTTTCTTTTTTAGCCTTGTGATTATTAATTTCAAAAACCATATTTACGATTTGTCTATTTAATAATCAAGTTTTTTTTAAAATATTTTTATCATGTTGGTGAGTTTTTAAACTAGTGAAAAATGAATACGTTTTATATTGAAGTGTTATAATTTCGCAACATAATAACGTAGCTATATACAAACACAACTGAATTAACTGCAGTTGTGTAAGCAAAGACCACAAAGAGCTACGATTCTATAGATCTCGATATTCCATAGAGTGGTAATATGGGGGATTGGGGTACGTATTTGAATAACGAAGATTAAAATATAATCGGTTAAAATTTCAATGTTCAAAACTTCGAAAGTTGAAATGTCGACTGCATCAAAATTACGAACCCGAGGACCCTACCGTACCCGAGGTATTGACGGCTGTTACGTTAATCAACATAATGGACACTGCAATGCATCTCATGTATAAGGCCTAACGTTGTGCGACCATCCGATTCCAAGTACTCGTACATACATTTGAAACTCCTGCAATCCTATTATAGAGTTATCTCTATAATAGGATCATCTCTATAATAGTTATCTATTACCTTACAGTCTGAATGATGGGCTTGAAATGGACTTGCAGCTATCCGCCTTAGATATTACTATCACTACATATTATTAAAAAAGCCTCGTCTGTCTGTTCGTGATAAAATCAAAAACTACTGCACCGATTTTCTTGCTGGTTTCATCAATGGATACAGTGCTTCTCGAGGAAGGTTTTAGTATATAATTTGTCAAGCGAGCAAAGCCGCGGCCATCAGCTAGTTGGCTATGTTATTGAAAGATACGAGAAAACATGAAAAAAAAAAATATAACAACGAAAGCGAGTTTTATCTACGAAACCTTTAAGTGACAACGAGATAGTTCAAATCTCCAGTGTAAGGGATTTAAAAAAATATACCAAAACTATCGATGAAAACAACAATTATTTTACGGATTTTTAAGTAAAGTGTAAAAAGAAAGATTATGTAAATGAAAATAACAGTTGCATCAAATGTCTCAGTCATCTTCAAGCGATTAATAGACCTGCAAAGATAATTATTATCGTATAGCGCTAAATGAATTCAGAGTTTGAGGTACGAGAGCTGCTCGAAGAAAGAATAACCAGCTCGCTCGCTCTTAGCGATAAGGCCGCCCAATGTGTCACCCTATGTAATGTTTACTTAATATTTTTTCTGTTACTTATATGGTGTACATAATAAAGAGTATTCTATTCTATTCTATTCTAAATCCTATTCCGAAACAAAATAAAAAAGTGCGAGTCGGACTCGCACACGAAGGATTCCGTACCATAACCAGGAAAAAACAAGGTTCTTGTATGGGCCACCTTTAATTATTATTATTTTTTTTTCTCTGTCTCGGGTCCCTGGAGACCCGGTCCTTTGGTAGGCGTACGAGGGGCCGAAACCAACTCGCAGAGGCCCCGTTAGACATTTCAAATGTAATGGAGCACCAACCGGCGATTATCCCTGTATGCACTGTGAAAGTATTCCCAAGGACAATCCCCGGTTGGAGCAGTACTATTGCAGAATATGGAAACAAAAGATGAAACACTATGGGTTTGGGTGGTTTAGTGGACTGACAATCGTTTATTATAGAAGAACTATTGGCCCCTGCCTGACCACTAACAATATACAAGGATTTTAAATGGCAGGGGGTGACTTGCACACTCAATGAATGGGCCCCCGAAAACGGTCGCTAGCACAAAGTGACGTAGCGCCAAGGTGGCATTATTATTATATTTGTTATTATAGTGGCTATATAACAACACTCTCTGTGACAATTTTATTTTTTAGGGTCCACCTATTCGTGAGATACAGCCCGCTGACAGACGGACGGACGGATGGACAGTCAGCGGAGGCTTAGTAGGGTTCCGTTGGTTACCCTTCGGGTACAGAACCCTGACAAACAAGGACTTTAACACACGGTATCGTGGCGTAAACCTACAGAGCAAGTTCTATGAATCCAATTTACGTTAGAAATACAAACTGGCAAGCAATTTCTTAGCAGAACTTTCTAATCGCCATTTGATTGGTGAAACAATTTTCAGGCGAGCATTTCAAATTAGACATAGAGAACAGACTGAGCGTTTGCCTACGAAAATGTGAGAGAGTAAATTCTCTCTCACATTTTTCTCACATTTAATCATAAATTTGTTGATAGGTAAGACCACGTCTCAGGCTGGCAAGAGTGAATGAGTAAAATTTAATAATACAATATTTATTTCTCCTTACAAGGCGATACATGTAGCTCTAGACAGTGATTTCTATCGGCGATTGAAATAACAAATTCAAAAAACTTTTTTGTTTTAGTATAACAAACTTTAATTTCGGTAGTCGGTGTTTTTGGTTTTGTTCCTTTGTTCCTTTGTTTATTTACACTGACTTCCGAAATTAAAGTTATTTTATACTTTGTAGTGTTTTGTTTGGAAGTCGGTTTATTTATTTTTCCCTTTTAAGTGGTGAAACTTGGGCGACGTCATCGTCTACGCAGAAATTGAAATAAGCAAAAATGCTTATAAAATATAACGGTCACGGGACCAAACGGCAAGTCTATTGCATCGAACTGCAAAAATAATCATGGAAATATATGCATTAAAAAAAAAACACTCACGGAATTGAGAACATCCTACTTTTTTGGAACTCGGTTAATGAATGATTGTCAAATTGTCAATCCTACACATTTTTTACTTGTCGACAATCGTTATCGCTGATATAATTTAACTCACTTTAACTAAAGACTTTAATTCATACTCAATTTTACTTGTTACCTGTTTGCCAATCTGTCTGTTTGTTATGTTTTCACTAGACCACGTCAGGCATTGCCCGCACAGTCGCTTCATCCCATTCTGTAGAGTGGTCCATTGTGTGATATACTCAGTCCATTCTCACTGTCCCAGTTCCGAATCATTTGCCAACGTTTTTGTCGCGAACTGTGGCGACTGGCGAGTGTTCGATATTGAATCGAATTTCATGGTTCATTTGTCTCGCAAGATGGTCGAGAATTTACTAGAGGTTTTGGGAATCGATTTGAAACATGTTTCATCAATTAAACAGTGAAACATATCAGCAGTGCGATTCTGTAAACGTGTCCAAGTGAACACTTGTCACACACACAAGTGAGCTGTCAAACCATACAAACAAGATGGCATGACAGCTCACTTGTCGTTCACTCGACCTAATTGATCACGGTGAGATGTCGACAGAATCGATCGGCAAGTTTCACTGCTAAATTGATCAGAGGGGGAATTCCCGTATTTTTTTAAGGAAAGTTCGCATTCTAATCTTTATCGGTCAAAAATAACTACTTCTAATATCCCTCCTATTTGAATTTATTCGAAAGAATCACCGCGGCCCTGGAACGCAAAGGGCATCAGGAGGAACACGGATGGGTTTTAGTCAGTCTGACACTCCCATTCGCTCCGCCTAGAACGGAAGGAGTCGTTTGATGATTTCTCATACCGTCAACTGGCTATCTTATCTACCCATATTTTCGTGTGTCATTCTGGCGAACTAAACAAAAAAAGAATAGGCTTGTTTACTGAAAAAATCGAATTAGTCCGTCAGTTAGATTATCAATAAATATTTGACGCGTATTTTTTATTTTTTTACGGGAACCAAAATTGACGAAGTTACGACACTTTTAAAATTCTTAATATGTCACGCCGGCGCCGTGGCATAATTTTTAGCGGTAAGTGACGTCACAAGCCCCCACTCCCGAGTTTTGATGCGTTTTATCTTTGTCAATATTCATTGACTAGCTGACCCACGCAACTTCGTCTGCGTCACATTTTCCATTAATTCTGCGCACCTTTTGACTTAGCTTAATGATATAGCCTATAGCCTTCCTCGATAAATGGGCTATCTAACACTGAAAGTTCCTGAGATTGGCGTGCTCAACCAAACAAACAAACAAACAAACTCTTCTGCTTTATAATATTATAACTCAGAGGTTCTCAGATTTTGTTGTGCAAGGCGTTGCGAACGTTCGACACTCGACTCTCGTGCGCGTACCTGAGAGTTTCTCTGATTTTGTTCAGCAAGGCGTTGTGAACGTTCAGGTGAAGATTCTCCCATACGGCGTATTCTTGCTGCCCGTGCTTGAGAACTATGTGTAGTAAGTTGAGACATGGCTCTCTTTAGGCATTTTCAAATGTTTAAGAAAATGTTAATAGCGTGTAATATTCTAGCTCTGAAAAGAACTGTTGTGTAGCCCTGAAAAGAACTGTTGGTTAGCCCTGAAAAGAACTGTTGGTTAGCCCTGGAAAGAATTGTTGCTTAGCCCTGAAAAGAACTGTTGTTTGGCTCTGAGAAGAACTTTTGCGTAGGTGTAGTTTTTTTAAGAACGAAATCTAAAGAAAATCGCACGAAAATTATTAGACTTCGCGCACGACCGCTGCGTAGGGAGCCGACGTACTACTTATACTTATCTATGGAGCCGACCTCGCGGCTGAGCCGCGCGGGTACCTTACTCATAGATCTAAACTCCCCTCCCGCACGCGCACCCCCGCCTTGGTGACGTCCACTTCGCAACGGGTCGTGCAGCACAAATCGTAATATTTTAATTTCGCCATAACTTCAAAACCAAACGTCCGATTTTAATCATTCAAAGACCAAATATTATTGTTGCTTAGCCCTGAAAAGAACTGTTGTTTGGCTCTGAGAAGAACTTTTGCGTAGGTGTAGTTTTTTTAAGAACGAAATCTAAAGAAAATCGCACGAAAATTATTAGACTTCGCGCACGACCGCTGCGTAGGGAGCCGACGTACTACTTATACTTATCTATGGAGCCGACCTCGCGGCTGAGCCGCGCGGGTACCTTACTCATAGATCTAAACTCCCCTCCCGCACGCGCACCCCCGCCTTGGTGACGTCCACTTCGCAACGGGTCGTGCAGCACAAATCGTAATATTTTAATTTCGCCATAACTTCAAAACCAAACGTCCGATTTTAATCATTCAAAGACCAAATATTATCTACATAAACTGTACTTAGTGATGAAATACTTTATTTTGATAAAGATTAATAGCATGAGTAAAATAAACGCGTTTAAATGTAGTCCAAAAAAAAATCAAGATTTTTAAATTAAAAAAATGGTTGTTGTGCCTCACTCGACATAGATAGGTATAGTGTGTCCCGGACTTTTTTGTAGATATTTATAAGATCTACAATTAATTAGAACAATGTATGGTTCTATCTTTTATAGTTTAGGCAGCGTACACAAAATAAGTTACTTTTCTGGTTGATTTTTACACCTTGTGTCCGAAAAACCCAAATATCTTACGGAACCCTATTTTTTCCAAAATAAAATATAGCCTATGTTACTCGTGGATAATGTAGCTTTCGAAAGGTGAAAGAATTTTTAAAATCGGTCTAGTAGTTTTTGAGCCTATTCATTACAATCAAACAAACAAACAAACAAAGTTTTCCTCTTTATAATATTAGTGTAGATTTACAAAAAAACAAAAAATACGTGTCCATTATTTTTCAATACCTACTCTAACTGACGGACTAAATAGTTTTACAATCTAGCCTATTACCGAAATCGGCCAAGCCGTTCTCGAGTTTTAGCGAGACTAACGAATATCAATTAATTATATATATATCTACATATATATATAGATATATAATCACGAATTTAGATTTTCTGTGAAGAGAAACACTTGACATAGTCAAGTGTTTCTCTTCACAGAAAATCTCTCTCTTACTATACTCTCTACTATACAGAAAATCTCAACTTTGAGCCATTACTCAGAAATGTCTAACATACTACTTAGAGACTTGGCTTGTAAGCATTTAGTACCTCGAATTCATTGCTCCGTTCGACTTTTATGTACCCAAAGTTCATAGTAAGCAGCGGTGGGTACATCGTACCTATTATAAAGTAGATCACCGAACAAAAAGAGGACGTTTTAGCAATTATTTTAATTATTTCGTATTCCAGAGGATAGGAACGTGACGTGATAAGTAGGTAGGCACAATTAAAACTAAGATCTTATACTATGTAATAAAATCAGAAGTATTGTTTCAAGGGTTTCTAGTTAGATGATAAAAGTTTAGGTATGTAGTCTTTTTTATTGTGTATAGTAAATAAGTTTACGGCTGCCAGACTCAAATGAGATTGGGTCACGTTATAACATAACCTTAGCTGAATCATGTGTGTACACGTCAGAAGGGCTAGCACGAATATTTTGACGTATAATAACGTTAACGTAAGTGAATTTTGAATGTGAACTACAACCCCATAGTATTTTAGTATAATTTTATGGGACATACACAATTAATATCAATAAAAAAAATTAATATAGTATCTAATGCAAATTAATATTATGTGCGAAACGAGTAGGTATTGTATAGCTATGGTAAAATTTTACGTAACGAAACTATACGTCAAAAATATTCGTGCTAGGTACTCAGTTCTCTGATACTAAGTACTTTTGCTTTCTTTTTACGCGTCCCGTTCCCGAAAGGTAAACAACGGAACCCAATTACTGAGCCTCAGCTGCTCTTCCGTCCGTCCGTCTGTCTGTCAGCTGGCTGTATCTCAAGAACGGTAAGAAGAAGAAAGTTGAAATTTTCAGAGTGTGTATTTGTATTGCCGCTATAACAACAAATACCTACTAAAAATTAAAGGAGGCCTAGCACGGAACCCTTGGTGTGAGAGTCCGACTCGCACTTTTCCGGTTTTTCTTTCTTTCACAAGTTGTTTTAATGCCAATTTAGGTATGTAATACGAACCAAGAACCTACCCTCCACCAACTTCGAATCCGGACTGCTTCTAAGGAACGCCGGATAGAACCATCTAATGTTACTTTGCATGCCCGGGGAATCAAACAGTGGGCTAATTCACGTAATGTTATGATGCACCGATTAAGTTTTAGTGCAGTTGCAATTAAGTTTAAGTTCGAGTGATAAACGGTATTCTTGTAATCTTTGAACTGCGCGTAAACTGCGCGTGAACTGCACGTCAATTGCACGACAACCAAACTACCAAACTTACTGACGGTAGAGAGAAAAAATATTATTCACTAAGTAATCGACTAGAAACGAATAAATTTCAATGAATATAGACGTTATTATAATATTAAAAATTAATCTTAAGCTTACAAGCTGTCATTTTGGGACGTCAAACAAATTGTAGAATACCGATCACGTTGCGTTCCGAAACACACACCAAAGACGCGCAACATTAGATTGCCATTATTGCGCTCGCGTGACGCGCACTTGACGCGAGCGTGTCTGACAGCGCTAGAGAATACGAAAAGCGTTGTTTTGATCGAAACGTAACTTAAACTGCACTGTAACAGCACTTATTTCGTTACGTGAATTAGCCTACTGGACCTCATTATCAGCAGCAGCGCTTGTGATTGCAAGATCAACAAGCAATTGACTGTTCCATAGCCCGACTTTGTCTATTGCTGAGCATAAGCCTCTAATTTCTTCTGCTGTTCCTCACGTTTCTTTTTTGTTACGTGTTGAGTAACCCACACGGACGTCCTCAGTCTTTGGGCAGACGGAGAGGTCTGTCAGACTCCTACTAACTAAAACCACAAGGTGTTCCTCCTCGTCACTTTTGGCTGGGGTGCGGGGATACGACCTTCACGTAAAAGTGCCAGTCCCATCCAGGATCTACCCGCAATGGAAACAGTTTTCTCTTGCTTCTTAAACTGTATTGTTATGTATTTTAAGAGCTCGTTGCTAAAGAGAAAAATAACAGCCGCTCGGGTCGATCTTCAAGGTTAAGCAACGCTTGCCAAAGTTGGCCTGTAGATGGGTGTCCATCCTAAGATACCAAGTTTCCTCCATGCCTCGCAAAGCACGTTAAGCCGTTGGTCCTAGCTGCAATTTGTTGATCTTTAGCAGTCGTTACAGGGAGGCTAGTCTCTAAGGCCCAAGGTCGTATTTTCGGGCTTAGTTGCGGGCGTATTCTGCTCCGTATTTATGGACTTAAGATTAGTCCCGAACTAAGCCCTCCTACGCACTAGCGATTGAAACGTGTAGGCGGTTCGCTTGAGCGGCCAGCGGTTGGGCCAGTTTTGTGGCGGTTAAGTGCGTATGAATCACTAGCGGTTGCATAATAAACTGGAAACGCAGCCACCTGCGCGGTCAGACGCCCCCCGCGTTCAACCGCTAGTGCGTAGGAGGGCTAAGAATAAGAATAAATGACAGCACGATTTGATACTAACTGTCAAATCGTTTTGTCATTAATTGTTAGTGGTTAGGTAACTAAGCTTAAACCCGAAACTACGGACTTCGGGCTTAGAGAGTAGCCCCCCAGATTGTCAAAATGTGATTTCAGTCTTGCCAAGAACTACCGTGTTATAGTAATTATAAAAAAAAAAAAAAAAAAATATAAGCAGTACCTTTGTGCTCTATTCTCTGTATACTTTTTTCTTTTTTAAGGTTTTTTTGTGTACATAAATAAATAAATAAGTAGAATACTAGTATTCAGCTAAGTCTGATTTCACTAGAAGCCTACCCCAATATAGGGAAAAAGCTAGGCAGAATATGATGGCCTAGTACTTATATTCCCTTTGGGATAACCTCCAACTTTCATGCGGGCGATGCCGCTATCAGAAACTTGTTAATAAATAAGTATACCAAGTAGGTACACATTAAATCACTTGACATCGTTACAATCATCCTTTCAGGATCAATTACGAGGGACTTTGGGGAAAAGGAGCAAAGGAGTCCGAATCAAAATCTTTTCAAACTCCTAACTCGACGTAACGAGTGCTTGGAAATCACATCAGGCTCTCAATTTAAGTTTTAGGCGACCCCACTCGCTTTTATTATTGTGGTAATTTGTAACGAATTGGTCGACTGAGTTACTTTTGGTTAGAGAGGTTTTCTTTTTATTGGGTTTTGAAATTAGTGTATTTTTAGTGATATTCACCTATGAGTATGCAAAAATTGTGTAGGTACGTCGTTACACAAAACTTGATTTAATTTAGTTGGAGACATATCTAGGTAAATGTTTTTACCTAATCATGGGAAATGTTAGAGTACTATATTTAGAGTTCCTTACGCAAAGGGTAACCAACGGAACCCTATTACTCCGTTGTCCACCCGTCCGTCTGTCTGTCAGTGGGCTGTAACTCAAGAAACGTAATAGGTAGACACTTGAAATTTTCACAGATCGTGTATTTCTATTGCCGTTATTAAAAAAATATAAGGTTTATGGTACGGAACCCTTCGGGTACGAGTCCCACTCGCACTTGGCTGTTTTTTTATGATTTCTGTTTCTATACTAGTAGTATTACTGAAAAGTTTGTTTGTTTGGTTGATTGAACACGCTAATCTCAGAAACTACAAAAAAATCTGTGTTGGATAACCCATTTATGTATCGAGGAAAGCAACATACGATACGACCAATAGGAGCGGAGCATTAATAAAAAATGTGACACAGACGAAGTTGCGTGAATCAATGATTAAATGATAAATAACAAAATCAACAAAAACTCTTTTGCCAGTTTGTAAGCACATGATAAACAAATATAACACCGAAAAAATCGCAAGCGCTCGCATTTGGCAGCTATTTGGCGTCGCTCAATAGAGTACAGCAGGAACAATGCATCATTGTGCGTCTATCTCTGAGGGCCAGAGCCAGGCGTCGATACACGGCTGTGTGTAATATAGGCTGTAGGATAGGATCACAACACAACACAACACGACATAACACTACGCCTGTGATAAGGTGCATTGACGATATTGCTGGTGGTTGGCTTGTATATGAAGCTCGTGGCTGACCGATAATAACTGCATGGGTTGATCTTCAAGGTTAAGTAACGCTTGCCGAAGTTGGTCGGTGGATAGGCGACCACTAGACACGGCAGGGACAACCTGTCCATTGATTAGTCCTGTCCATAGCTGAGCGAAGCAGGAAAGTAATGAGGAAACGAATTGCGGACTGTGTCTGTCCATTGATGCGGAGCGCAGATGAAGACTATGCGGGTGGCGGACGGCTGCGGGAGATCAGTTATACCTACGCGAAATTCCACGCTCCGCTTTCTCTCTTCGCTTCCCGGTTTTGTATGAATTTTTAAACTAGTTCACCAAACCCTATCCACTGAAGCGGAGCGGAGATTTTACGCAATTCCATAGATTACTATTAGCCCAGCTCAGCTCTGCTCCTCTCTTCTCGGTTTTAGTGTCAGCTGGAAGATCAAGTGGTTGGGCATAAAGGTTATTAGGAAATAAAGTGGGACATGTCTTGCGAAGGGTCTCCACACTAGTTCGTGTCCACGTGCAGATGTTCTGCCGGAGTGACGAAGTGAGGAGAGGCAGGGTAGGTGACCAGAGGTCTTGGAAAAAAACAAGTGAAATTTTTGGTACCTACAATACCCACATTTTATTGTATTAATTATTTCCTCCCTAACGATGTGGACGCCATCTTAACAAACAATTTGATTAATTTATCTAGATGTCAAAGGGAATCGTTATAGGGATCTCTTCGACATCTTACAGCAGATAATCTCTTCAGGATCCGCTTTGTTAGCCGTCGCGATAATTAAATCGAAATCCCTTATTGGTCCTATTAATTCTTTAATACAAACAAGGGTCCTGCGTAGGCTGTTTACTTATGAATGGTCTTATCCTCACAGAGAATAAATTAGTTCTAGTTTTTTTGGTTGTATTTACAAAAACAGCTTGTAAAAAGTACTTATGTATCTAAGTTAACCAGTATGTTACTTTGACCAATACTTTTTCAGGAGACGTACGCACCTTTTTTTGTTTTAATTGTGTTGGGTTTGCTCTTGACCTTAGTCTAAGTCAGAGATAACGGAAACAAAGTCTACGATGGAGTGAGCTTACCCAGAAGTAGCTTGTTCATTCTAACTTTGAAAAGATAACGGTTGTAAGCGTTCGAAAACACAGACGCAGACAGATAATTCTACTCTTTTCCTGTGCGCATTATGAAAGACGCTTGGAAACGCATCTATTGGTACTTTTTTAGCTAATGGGTCAGGCCATATTCTAAATTTACAGTCCTGTGGCAGTTAGACCGACAGACGGCAAAGACGAATACGAAGCAACTTATCAGTGATCTATCGCCGCTACGAGACATGGATAGACTACGTTATGTGCTTATCTATCAATTGCTAGAAATGCCATCACGGTAAGAGCACGAGTAGTTTATCGAAGCAATGAACCGCTGGGTGCTAAGCTAACTTTTAGTCGTCATTTGGTTGTGTATAGAATATGCCTATTGCCCACCTGTGTTGTTTAGAACCATTGATGTAGAAATGGGCATATTAACTGCTAGTTATGTAAGGTACAGAAAATGTCCGTTACTAATAGCCACAAAGAAAAACGTCAATTTCACCTTTGCATGAGGAATTTGAATGTAAAAATAAATCAATGAGGTACCCATCGTACCACTGAAATCGATGTGCGATTCGTGCTACGCATCAAGCGCGTAACGCTTTGCTACGGCGTAGCGCATTGCTACGGCGTAGCGCATTGCTACGGCGTAGCTCTGTATTACTATCGTAAATGCTTATGGAACGTTCACATCAGCAGAAACGAGTGAACCAAACCATTTACTTATCGCAACGAAATAAAGACATCCGGAGGAAGGGAGTAATGCAGTTGGTACTCAAAAGGACTTAACCATATACCGGGCTCGGCCCGGCTCTGGGCTTTTATTTTGTATGGGCTACTGTTGCCTGAAATAAAAGAATAATAATAATAGTTCTGAAAGCCGTGGGATACCTCTTCCATCCTCAAACACCTCAGGATAATTGTGTTGTCCAGTTGGTGATACGTCACTAAAATGATTTTAAGGTACTATTAATTGAGATTGCAAGTCACCCCCTGCCATTTTATAGCTGTGTAAAATGTGTGTTGTAAGTGTTCAGGCAGAGGCCTTAAGTTGTTCCTTTGTGCGACAAAAATATCTCGAAAATAAAAAGAAACATGGTAGCAATCCCGTAATTAACTATTCTAATGTTCATTACACCCCCGCAACCCCACAAGCAGGACCTCTAATATTGTTGTAACTTTTGATGCATATTGAGATCAAAAACCATTTTTAGCTCTAAATAACAGTTATGTATAGCTAAGTTTTCTTCAAATTTTAATGACGCTACAAAACTGTTTAATCTTCAGGCAAATAGCCAACATGATTGCAGCTTTTTAATGTCAACTTTTTATAAATTTGGGGCCGACCATCTCGCAATTGGATTTTTATTTGATGTTAACGGGCCTTCTCCAGATGCCATCCAAATATTGGAAATCAATGTCCAATAAGAGAACGTTACTTAAACAACCCAAAAATTCAGGAAAATTTAGTAAAATGCGTTAAGATTTTATGTTTGAGTGATCAGGAAAATCAATTTTTTATTTGGCGAAGTGACAAAAACGAAGTCAATCTTGGCTAATTGCGGTAAATCAGTTTAGTTATTTTAAGAGCAAAAGTTTCATGTTTTTTTAAATTCAAACCTCGGAAATGTGAACCCTTCTTTTTATGGATGGGAAATCATCAAATGACTCCTCCCACTTTGGGCGGAGGAAAAGGGAGTGTCAGACTCTTACTGACTAAACTCATCCAAGTTCCTCCCAGTGCCCTTTGCGGTGACTCTTTCGAACAAATTCCGCAACTCGAACAAATTCCAGAACAACTAATTCCACAACGACATGTAAACCCTGGCATCAAAGTTTTTGAGTTATGAGCTGATATTGTTATTGTGGGTGCCAGCGGACGGGCTTTGTCGCGCATCGGTGAGGAAGGCCTAGGAACCGCTGCCGTGACGACTTGAATGCGTTCATGATGGATTTGTCGGAGAAGACAATACACCGGGATAAGTGGAAGGCTTTTCGTGATTTCGAAGGCTTGGAGGTGCCACCCCACCTACTTTTAAAGTTGCTAACTCTGGGGTACTACTGACAAGTTCTGTAAGCTACTATGTCCGATTTGGGTTGCGAACCCAAAACCCCACGCTCGGTAGTCGAGTTTGTGACTGTGTGTCCAACGGTGCTGTTAAACAAAATGTTAATAAAATAGATAATACTGCTTCATAACACTAAGATCAATCATCTTAATATTTCATAAAAAACCAGCAAAGTGCGAGCCGAAAAAACCGAAAAAAACACGTTTACTGTATGTGAGCTCCTTTTATTTGTAATTTTGTTAAATTTTTATTAATAACTGTTGTTACAGTCATCTGCCTAGCCTTTTCAAAATAAATTGGGGTTGGCTTCCAGTCAAACTGAATTCAGCTGAATACCAGTATTTTACGTAGAGCGGCTGCCTACCAGACCTCCACAACCCATTTTACTGGGTAATACGGTATTTCTTGGCAAGACTGGAGTCAGATTAACTGGCTTCTGAGAATCCGTAACGACTGCCTGTGCTTTCCGAGGCATGGAGGAAACTCGATATGTTAAGATGGTCACCCATCTACAGACCAACCTTGGCAAGCGTTGCTTAACCTTGATGATCGATCCATGCGGCTGTTATTATTAAGCCACGAGCTCTTCGAATTGTTGTTATAGTGGCAATAGAAATACACACTGAAAATTTCAACTGTCTTCCTATTAAGGCTCTTGAGATATTGCCCGCTGACAATCGGACGGATGGCCGGACGGACAGCGGAGACTTAGTAATAAGGTTCCATTGTTACCCTTCGAATATGGAACCCTAAAAAGGCGATCAACCAATTTAGAGACGAAGACAAGATCACAAAATACAAATAGCTATGAATATACAGGATGAATTTATATGAAGATCATTTATAATGTAAAGCCTCCTCAGACGAGCTCGTAACAACGGCTTGATGTCCTGAATTTGTTTGCGCTACGTACATGAAATATATAAGGAATTTTCACGCATATATTATCGTACCTTTTGCCTGGGTTAGAAGATTTTCTTCTTCTTTATGTAATACTTTGATCTTCACTTGTCTATGATGGAATGAGTTATCTTTGCGGGTCATTGGTTGTCGTGAGATTGTCAGACGTAAGCTTTATTTTTTACTTTAATTTGGTATGTGTTTGAGAAGTTACTTTGTGTTTATTTAGAATGCATTTAATGTCATGACGATCCACTAGTTTGAGCGCCCACTTATATTATGAAATATAAACACTACCTATTTCTTTTTTTAAACTGCATGTGCAATAGTGGTACTAAGGCGGGCTTATTGCTGCAAGGCATTCTCTACCAGACATTTTCACTTTCATGTAACACTATAACTATTGCTGTAACAATGTTGAATGTTGCTGGAGGACGTAATACATAGTTTATATATATTTTTTTTTTACATTAAAATTTTAGTTTACCGATACGAAGCATCCTTTAAATTCACCAGTACCCATAACGGATATGTTGGCATGAATTTCTCGCAGGATGAGCGAAGTGCCGCCAAATTTTACGACGAGCATAAAATTTCTGTTAAGGTGTATTCTGTGACGAAGGTGACACGTGTTAGCATTGCCATCACAGTAAGAGTAACCATATTTTACCAAGCAAATGGGCCTTCGGGTTAATCTTTGGTTGGCATTTGGTTGAGTATGTCGGTGACTTCTCACAAATTTGGAATAATGCGGGCCAAAGACGTTCAAGTATTTCGATCAAACAGTACAATCAAACTGTTTGACAAAAAAAAAAACGAAAATTTATATTGCTTCACGCCATATGAAAACTCATTTTTGATCTTTCCTACACACTCTCACACCAATTTTATAAAATTGCTTAAACCGGCTTGTTTGATCTAATTACTTAAACGTCTATAGCCTGCAAATGTTGGTTTTTGCCGGAATTCCACCAGTTTTGTTAATAGGACCAGCGATCGCTTCGCCGTTATCACTTCAGGCAACTTATCTACGAGGGCGGTTTGATAAATCAGCGTTTTACCAATTTTAGCTTTTACCATTTTTCTTTATTAAAATAGGTTTTTTTCGAGGCTATCAAAACAGGTGTTTGTTTCGGTGATGAACTCTTTGTTCGATCCAAATCTCTTACCACCTAGCCATTTAATCGGGTTTGGAAAGAGAAAATAGTCGCTGGGGGCTAAATTTGTAAAATATGCTGGATGAGGTAGCAGTTCGTAGCCCAATTTATGAATTTTTGTGAACACGTGTGGACCCGTGATTTTTTGTGATAGAACAACACATTTTATTTCGCCAAATGCAGTCGTTTTTGATTCAAATCAATATCAAATCTGTCCAAAAGCTCTAAATTATATTTGCCAGTGACCATTTTACTTTTCAAGGTAGGTAATGGATACGAATAACACTGTGCATCCAAAATAATTGTGATCATGACTTGGTTGGCCGACAAACACAATTGGGCCATAAACCAAAACCAGTGGGTTTCTCGAGGTGAACGTACACCAAAGAAGACACCAGAGTCCAAGGAACAATTAGAACAGTGGTGGCTGGTGTATTGTGGTGTACCCATGTGTCATCAACGGTTATGAAACGACACAAAAACTCGTTCGGATTACGGCTGAACATTGCCAAACAACCCTTTCAGATGACCACCTGAAAGGGGTGTGAAAACACGGGTGCGTTTATGGTCGATTGTGAGCAATCGTGGCACCCATCGCGCGGATAGCTTTATCATATCCAAAAAATATGTAAAATGTGATGCACCTGCTTAGTGAAGATGCCTACAGCCTCAGCCACCTCACGTACTTTCATTTTCCGATCGTCCAATATCATTCCATGGATTTTATCGACAATTTCTGTCGTGACGACCATTTTTGGGCGACCTGATCGTTCGGCGTCACTTGTGCTGGTACGACCACTACGGAACTCGATAAACCACTTAGAAACCATTGAAACTGATGGTGCAGAGTTCCCATAGTATTTATCTATCTTTGCTTGATGTCGGTGATGGTTTTTACGCAAAACATTAAGCTTCATCAGCACAGGAAATTCACTTTTTCCATTATTGTTAAAATTCGAGAGGTTATCTGTTTTCAATGGTAGTCAAACACAAAATAAATGACGTAGCTTGCTTAAAAAATGTCAGTAGCCTATTAATAGATCAGATGGCAGTTGACGACAGCACTGATGCATTCAAAGTTATTGCGCGAGAAATACAAAAAGTCACTGACTTATCAAACTACCCTAGTATCTTATCTATCTATCGCGCCCTCTGGGCGATGGATGCCGACTGCTCAAGACCGGGAAGGTTGGCGCTCTTTGGGGGAGGCATACATTCAGCAGTGGACGGCAATTAGCTGAAATGATGATAATGATAATCTATCACGCTAAAGGTTAGACCGCACTGTGCGACACTTAGCGGCAGGGAACGACGCAACACGTAAAAACGTTCGCACTTGAAGTGTCGCGGCGCTTCGCACGCTGCTGCGTAGTGCGTTATACCTCATACAATTTCTAACAAAGAATATTTTGCCGTTGCGTGTCGCGTCGTTCCGCTGCCGCTAAGTGTCGCACAGTGCGGTCGAGCCTTTAGGCTTGCTGTAGGAGAACCCAATGCTGGATTAAACTCACCTACGTACATGCGCTGTCATATGATATTTGAGTACGCTTAACGTAGGTCACAGAAGCTCATTTAAACTGCTCTTTCGAATAACGTACTTGACATAGCTAAGAAATTATTATTACGTAATTTGGTGGAGCAAAAGTATGTAAACCACCTTTAAAGCAATGTAAGGGTTCTCGAACACGAACATTTTGCGACGCACAACTTTATAGGCCATCTTCAGAATGTTTTGAAGCAACATTGTAAATTTATGCTCGGTGATACTATCAAAGTTGATATGTGCTTCACTAAAACGTAAATTTTGTGGCAAGATTTTATAGAATTGTGCTGTATGCCATAAAATTGTGGAAGTTATATGGCTTAAAAATGAGTAGAAATGGGTTCTATGAGTAGGTACTAAACCCCAGGTTTGCGGAATTTCTTCGAAAGAGTCATCGTGGCTCTACAAGGTAAAGGGTATTAGGAGGAACACGGATGATGGCATTCCCTTCTGCTTCTCCCAGAGTGGGAGGAGTCATTTGATGATTTCCCATCCTTAAAAAAGGTACAAAAACATCAACATAGGAAAAAGAGAGCACATAAAAGTAGGTCCACTTGTTTGCAGCTTAGAGTGCGGTCTCATTAGTGCGTTGCGTTGCGTCGTTGCAGCGGATCAACGCATTGTATGCCACACTTGCGTTGCGAAGACGCATGACGTCGCAGCGCAGTCTCTTACTTAGTCTAGTCCTCATTCAGTCTCCACAATGGATCGGAAAAAACGTGTTCTATTGTTGCTTTATTGCGTCACCGCCGGAAAAAACGTAGAAACGCCGAATGTTGTATACGCACGTCTTGATTGACCCTCTAGCGGTGGAACACCGTCCGTCGTCGCACTGGAGCTCCGACAACGCAGTGCATCGCGTTGATCCGTTGTAACTTCGAATGCGACCGCGATGCAACGCTATAAGTGGCCTGTCTTTTAAAATATATGGAAATCGACGCAGCGTCGTCGCTACGACAACGCAACACACTAATAAGGTCGCACTCTCAGGTAACACATATTGCCATCACCTCGCTTGCTGACTGAATTTTTTTGGCAACATCAATACGAAGCTGATACTTCCGTATATTTACCGGTGATGCCGAAACGACGTAATGGCCTGTAATTGAGTAGTTAATTGCTTGTGTAAGCTCATCTTAATGGATTTTTCTGCGACAAAAAAAAATCTCTTCGGTTACTGTGTGAATGACAGACAACGTACAGCCGAAAACTATACTGGTGTTGAAATGTTGATACTTAAAGACAATCCTAACAAGTTTAAACCCCACAGTATGTAGCAAACCTTTGCCTAAATTTAATTTAAGTGCATTTTGCCATCCGAAACACAGAGAGCTCATAATTGCAGTCTGTAGTCTCGTCGGGTTTTCTCTTAGAAATTACTGTTCATGTAAGACGTCTAGTGTCGTTATTTTCTGGGAATACCTGCTTGGCGGGGATGTAGCTTGAATATTATGTTTACAAGAGAACCTTAATGCATATTGCTAATTAGCTAAGAGATTTCAGAGAATATTGTAATTAATGTCTCTGTGTCTGAAGCAAACCGACACCGGCTTTTCCACTGACATTAATGCGATGAATATTTTGATTCCCAAGAATTGCTTCGCTTATTACATTTACAGATACTAATTATGGTTACCAGCCAGGGTTGCGGAACGTGTACGAAAGAGTCATTGCGGCCCTGGAACGCAAAGCGCATTAGGGGGGACACGGATGGGTTTTAGTAAATTAAGAGTCTGACACTCCCCTCTGCTCCGCTCAGAGCGGAAGGAATCAATCAATCATAACCAAAAAATACTTATTAGTGTACAGTAGGTTGCATGACAGTGGTAACAAAACATCCGCTCCTTGCGTCGTATGCCTCAGTGCTGAGGGTCGAGACCTCCCTTCTGCATCTTAACTTAAGATATTGGAATTCTCACGGTAGCATCTCAATTTATTTTTGCAAACATTTTATATATTAGGCAAAATATGAATTTATACAGTAAAACGAGTGACATCTATAACTTTAATACCAGAAACAAGCACAAGCTACATGCTCTTTCACACTGACTTCGTAAGGTCCATTTTGAATTTTAACCAGCATAAGCAGGCCTAAAGCTTATTGGGTCAGTCAGGTGAATCAAGGTACATGGCTTTCCATGATGTGACTGAACCTCTGATGACCAATAAAGATTAGTTTAAGTACACACATCTTTCACGAGATTTTTATGTAAACTAGAGAACCTTGATGCATATTGTTAGTTAGTCAAGAGGTTTCAGAGAACATTGTTGTTTCTTTGTGTCCGGAACTGAGCGAAAGGTTGCATGTCAGTGGAAACAAATATAGCATAAGCTAGCCATAAGATTCTTGGACCTTAATTCAGCCAGGCCTTCCACAACCGTAGACCGATGACCTGCTGAAAATAACGGGGACCTAATGGATGTGAGTAAGTGGATCGGTATATGTGGCGACTTTTTGGGGGGTTTTTGCAAGAGGGCTTTAATGTGACAGTTAAGGAATGGCAGTGGTGATTTGGTACTATTGGTGAGTTTGGTTATAGTCAAACTGAAGCGATGATGATATCGAAAATGCTGTACACGTCAATTAAATTTTGTCGTGTATATTTATGCTCATTCTCCCATTCCCATGGACCGAACATACATAACCCTGTATGAACGTGTGTGACGCTCAGTAGTCTGCGGGGATCGTTGCACGTGTCATTTTGTTTTTGGCGTGGGATTATGTATGTTTGCGACCCAAACAAATACTAATTCCCAATAGCAATAAGGGTCTTTTTAGCCTGAAAAATTATAGATATTTATTTAACCCTCAAACTCCCTCGCAGCTCAGCGGTGTAATACATTTTCAAGAGCTTAGTTGGTCCAACATGACGCGTCAGAACGGAGACGTCATAAACTCTCTCGTTCGCAACCCTCAAGCGGATTTTATTGCCATTGGTATAAGAGGACTATTTGTATGAGTGCACTGTCGGGACGATTCGACCCCCGAGTGCTGACGGGTTAGTTATTGATTGTCGAATGTCGGTCAGTGGGGCTATGATATTTTTGTCTGAAACGAATGGAGGGCTGAACAAAAGAGTACTTACCGTTTGGAGATATGATGAACTTTACGAGGGCTGTTTTTAAATCTAGGTATTTTTATTAATCAGGTATGTTATTTTTACTCCTTGTTTACAGTCACACGCAAGGTAAATAATCGGTTTATAACGAATTATTAGGTATTGTTTTTTTTTCTGGACTGGCGACCGCGTACAGCAATACGCAGCGTTGGATGGCCTCCCACAAAGGGAACCAAAGACAGGGCCAATTCTACTAATTTTTAAACAACTTTCGCATTCGCATGTCAATCGCAAATCATCAAAAAAGCCTTCATTTTCATACATTTTTGACAGATTGCGATTGAGATGCGAATGCGAAGCGAATGTGAAAATTAGTAGAATAGGCTAGATTCCATCATCCACAAATTGCAAAACTATTTAGTTCGTTAGTTAGAGTATTGAAAAATAATGGACACGTATTTTTTGTTTTTGTAAATCAATGACTATTGACAAAGATAAAACGCATCAAAACTCGGGAGTGGGGGCTCGTGACGTCACGACTCACTAAAAATTATGCGAAGGTGTGACGTATTACGTTTTTAAAAGCGTCGTAATTTCGTCAATTTCGGTTCCCGTAACAAAAGAAAAAACACGGGTCAAATATTTTTTGATCATCTAACTGACGGACTAATTAGATTTTTTCAGGACACAATCCTATTGGTACTCAGCACTGCTATTCTGTAACAACATTTTCGTGTCTCGACAGCGGAATCCGAGGTGAGTTTCAAATTCGTATAAATATAAGACCTTATGATGTGTGAAATAAAGTTCACTTTGTAAGCTTAGTCACTCAGGTGAAGTCGATATCGAAATGGTTATTTACAGAATAGACTAGCTGGTATGTTATTTTTACTGCTTGCACACAGTCACACGCAAGGAAAATAAACGGTTTGTATCGAGGCATTTGGTATTGAGTATTTTTTTCTGGACTGGCGACGGCGTACCGGAATACGCAGCGTTGGAAGGCCTCCCAAAAAGTGATCTGAAGACCTGGTGAGGGTCGCGGGTAGCCGATAGAAGCAAGACGCAGAGATCCGGTTGTTGTGGCGGCACTTGGGAGAGGCTTACTGCAGTGGGCGTCCTTCGGCTAATATGATGATGATGATGGTTGCTTATTTCCATTAAGGCGAGGTTGCAGTACTGTGTGCTCTGACGAACAACAGCGACTGTCTGGCGACCGAAATAATGCCTAAATTTTGATTGTTTTTTCTTCTTGGCGAAAACTGATAAAGAAATTATACAATATGGTTTCAACATTTACTTCAAAATAAAAAGCTCTAGCTATTGATATAACTTTCATACATATTCGTGATGAAATCTCTTAGCAGTACACGTTTAAAATTGTAATTTAGTGTCATGTTTGATAAAAAAAGTATCGAGCCAATCATTCTAAATCGCGTTTCTATCTTTACGATGTACTTGAGGGTATGTTCAATTTTTATGTAATGATTTCTATTTATTAAAAAACTCATAATTAATAAGATTTTCAGACGTTCAAAAATCTTAAAAAGTACTGCAACCCCGCCCTCCGCCTGTTTCCTAAAACACGCAACAGATTCGGCTACAACTTTCAATACCTACTAAATAAATAAAAAAACTACAAATTAAAAAATAACTTTAATTTCGGAAGACGGTGTCAAAGTTGCATTTGCCATGTTTTGTCTCTGAACTACCCTAAGGTCGACTGGTAGAAAATGATTAAGGCATTAATTAAGTCCGCATTTGTTTTATTTTTCAAGTGCATTAATTAAAAAAATATCTAATATTAATTTTAAAATTCTTAATATATTTGTTAGATATTGCCTTCAACCTATATAATTATTGTATCTGCAAACTGAGATTATCTTGCCTAGTTAAAATTTATAATCTTAATGGAAATAGCTCATTATTAATTCTTGGATTGAAAAGCGATTCTCTGGAGATTTTCGTTGAATTTCGTTTTAAACCCTTATTTGGAATAGTAATAAAATTATTCCATCCTTCAAAGTTAGATCAGTTTTCGTATTGTATCCAGGTGATTGTTTTAAACTAGTTTTCACCCGCAGCTCCGCTCGCCTTCATGTCTATTTTCGCAAAATAAATGCAACCGTGTCTAGGGTGCCATAATCTCTGTACCTAAATTCGTAAAATCGAAGAAACTCACTTTCGCATTTATAATATTTATTTATTTGTAGTGGTTCAATATTATATGAGGTGTATAAAGATCTCATGTTTTAGATAACAAACTCTAACTTCTATTTTATATATCTATACGTATTCTATGTCTTATTCTAGGATATATAATCTAGTTCTTTCTACAACGAAGTTACAGGGGGTCGAAAATGACCCGAATGGCTTCGAGAAAAGGATGGTACGGCTGTGCCCTCAGGAGCATTGGTAGTTTACCCCAATGCCAAGTTTAATCCATATCCCTGCAGCCTGTGAAGACATTTCAAACAGAGATAGGCATAGATTTATGATATTGGTATGGATATGGTATAATGTTACCGGAAAATTGCAAATTCCGTAAGATTATAATATATCGCGTGAAATTGTAAACTTTTATTTCTAAACTGGCTGACCCACGCAACTTCGTTTGCGTCACATTTTCCATTAATGCTCCGCTCCTATTTGTCTTAGCCTATAACCTTCCTCGATAAATGGGCTATCTAACACGAACAAGAACAAGATTTTTTTAAATCGGACCAGTAGTTCCTGAGATTACCCCCTACATACAATTATATCTCGTCTAGTTTGGACCGCGGGCGTCAAGTAGACGTACTTTACTTTGACTTCCGGAAGGCGTTTGACAGGGTTAACAATGACGCGCTGCTAATGAAGCTTAGCAAAATAGGGTTCGCACCATCTCTCCTCCGCTTCTTTGCAGACTACCTACGTGATCGACAGCAGTTTGTTAAGCTTGGTATGTACGTGTCGGGTACCTATCACACGCGTTCCGGCGTGAGTCAAGGCTCAATTTTAGGGCCTTTGTTATTTCTCATCATGGTCAACGATCTTCCTCAAGTTCTGCTTCATGCAAGATGTCTCTTGTATGCTGATGACTTAAAACTGTACCTGGAAATAAATTCCGACCGTGACAGTTTGGCGCTACAGAGGGACATAGATGCGATATACAAGTGGAGTGTAGACAACAAGATGGAGTTTAATTCGTCCAAATGCTTCGCTATGACCTTCGGTCGAATGCGGTGCCCAGTTAATTTTGAATATAATTTGAATAATAATACCATTACGAAATCAACAACCATGAAAGACCTGGGAGTCACATTCGACCGAAAGCTCACCTTCCACGACCATATGATCACGGTAGCTAAACAATCCTACCAAAGGTTAGGCTTTGTTCTGCGTAATTGCCGTGATTTTCGCACTGCACATGCCGTCAAAATAATATTTAATGCTCTCGTACGTAGCAAGCTGGAAACCAGCTCTTGCGTTTGGAATCCACACGAAAGTACCTACGCACTTTTATTAGAGAAAGTCCAAAAAGCGTTCCTTAGGTACCTATATAAGCAGAAACACGGCTACTATCCTTACCTCTATCCGACAAAGTTCTTACTGGGTTGCCTCGGATACAACTCGCTAGAGGTAAGGCGTGCTCGAGATCAGCTCACAATAGCCTGTAAGACACTCCGTGGTGTTATTGACGCTCCCGATCTGCTTCATGTGCTGGCGCGCTTCTTTGTCCCAGACAATTACTGCCGGGGCAAAAAGCACAGGATGTTTGCCATGCCTCCATGTCGTACTGTTGCACGTGCTAAGTCGACAATTCCTCGCACTCTGGCTGCGCTTAATGATCTCTTAGATTCCAATCCAACAAGCGATCTGTTTGCGGATGGATGGACGAAGATTTTATTGGTATGTCAGAAGTACTGCGAGAGTAATTTATGAAAGCGTTGTTGCCTTTTATTTATGTTTTCCTTTTAAATTTTACTTTGTTCATTTTGTATATTTTTGAATGTGTTATAATTGTCTCTTTTATTTTTATAATTTTTATATGTTACTGTAATTGGTTTACGGCCGTTGTAATTAAATAAATAAATAAATAAATAAATAAATACAAACTTACAAACATACAATTTAAAAACTTACAAACAAATGTTACCTCTTTATAATATTAGTATAGAAGTATAGATAAGACACGGATTTACTATTTAATTTGGATGGGATATATAGAATACAAAACGATTTTTTCATAATATTTCGAGAAATTATAATCTAATCAAGATTTATTACAATCTTACGGTGTCTGCCACTTTTCGGTGACATATACAACGTGTAACAGTAGGTAGCCAAATTGGCCCTTTTCATATTGATTGTCACTTCATTTCCACTGCGACTACAAAAGTGAGTTAGAGAACGAGTTTGTAGAGTAACTCTCCGATCGTTGACAATTAATTTGGTAGTCAACTATGTAACGAACGAAACTTCATCAGCTTAAAAGCTTAACTATCAAAGCCAAGACTAGTTAGCCTAACTAGTACTTAGACCAAGAAATATTAAAACCCTTTGCAAATGGCTTTTTGGTCACAGATAGATTAATGACTGAGACTTAGTTTAATTAATTATATTAAGAATTTATATGTATTTATGAAACTTGTTTTACTTATTTATAAATAAAAAAATACGGTGAGCCTTTTTACCGTCGGAAAACAAGTAACATGATATTCATCCCACCCATTCGCAGAAACGTTTTGGGAATACTTTAAATGTCCGCACAGCTAAGGATTAAAATTCTCTGTAAGAGTCTGTGTTTTCTGATAGCTAAATCTACAACCTAGGGATCTGGAAAGGTTGTATTTGTCACCGGAAAATGGCAGTCCGAAAGATTGTAATAAATCTTTATTCGATCACAATTTCTCGAAATATTATGAAAGAATCGTCTTATGTACAATAAATCTCCTCTTAATTCAATGGTTTCCAAAATATTCATGTCTTATTTAGAAAAAAATTAGTTTACAATTTCACGCGATATTTTGCAATCTTACCTCGTCTGCCATTTTCCGATGACATATTCATACCAATGACCTTGTATGCATACAAACGAGTGCGTTTTTCATTTTATTATAATAGAAACCGTAAGTGCTGACAAAAAGCTGCTTCTTATACATGCTTTTTTAAGTTTTTTTCGAGAGAGTAGCCAGACTTAAGTCAAGAGTGAATATAGGTTACTCCTAGGTAAGCGTGCTCTATCACTGACCGATTGACATTATCGCTTACCATCAGCACGCGTAGCATGGCGATTCTATCTCTATTGTACCAAGAAAAGACAAAGCTCTTTCTATCCCACTCGACATGTCTTCTGCCCGAGCATGGCGCGACCCGTAGACTCGCGTTTCTATGAAGACAAAGACATATCTAGTTTTTCCATAGCAACGGAGAAGTAGCTAGTGATGTGGTCTTTCTGCGAATACTACGATTAATTTACGTTTAGTTAGCCAAAAAAATGTGTCAAATACTCTATGTTTCACACTCTTTGCACGTAACTCAAAGCAACAACAAAACGTGTTACTCGAACATATTTTTAATCTATATGGTTTATGTTTGTTTACAAATAACATATTTTTGTTGAATTTATCATCGTACCGATTTAAATTAGAATTTTAGTGTTTATGATCATGGCGGCAAGGAAAAAGAAAGTAGATTTTATGATTAATTAAATAAAGTACAGATTATTCCAATAATTGTGTGTACTTAATGTAAGTGAACATAATATCCTACCATGCGATGAGAAGAGAACTTAATAACATTCTAAATAAAAGGTGATTGGTGGCATTGTCTGATGAAAACTTTGTCATACACAGTGCAATGCGTTCTTTACTGTTATCTGTTATCTTTCTTCCATTTAATATCGTCCGAAGTGTTTTTACTTTAGTCATTACAAAAACAGTATATTATAACAACGTACAACCCGACAAATTAAGATGTTGGTATACTATATTATGTCTACCCCGACATACTTTCTAAGTTCTATTTGGCAAAAATAAAATAATTGTTGAAATAAATATTCCTTGTCTAGGTCTGAGAAGATGTAGACTATTTGACATTTCATATAGAGAGTTATTTCTACCCCCAAGTGTCAAAAGTAGAGAAAATATTGTCGGCATGCTCGTTGTAGACTTATGTCGATCGAAGAAAAGAAACATTTCTTTTCTACGTGTCAAACCTCGCCATGCTTAGGAAGATAGATCTTTCTTCAATCTGTCATTTTGTCGATTCTCCGGTCGACAAAACTCGTTTCTACGGTGGTCATGCTACGCGTGCAGGTGATATATTGGTCAAACGGGAGCTTAAAAAATTATAATATTTAATGCCAAAGAATTTAAACATGTCAAAAGATAAACACGTACTGAAAATCTAGCTATTATTTCACGCATATCATAAAAGGTTTATGGAACAGAGGGCCGATTCTACTAATTTTTAAACAACTTTCGCATTCGCATGTCAATTGCAAACTGTCAAAAAGCCTTAATTTTCATACATTTTTGACAGATTGCGATTGATATGCAAATGTGAAAATTAGTAGAATCAGCACTCTGTGCTCTTCATTTATAATGTCTTTCGCTCTCACACATTGCTAGCGAGCGAGATAACTAATAGTCGGGGTGTTATTTCTAATCTTGTTATTCCATTCAAACTGTTATTAGATTCAGTTTTAAAGCCTCAATGGTTTAATAGCTTATCTGCAAGCCTGGCTTTGTATATTAATAACGAAAGATATATTCGTATATTTTATGTATGTTCTATAATATTAAATTATTCCCAGCATAATATAAAATGGGGCATCAATTTGCAATGAAACATTCATGTCCATTCTGTCACCATTTGACCGCTTAGGTGGAGTGAGCATAAAGTGAATTGATATTCTGGATCGTGTTTGAAAATCTACCAAAAAAGTGAAAAAGGTGAAAATAATAATAATCGGACTGCAAAAGGAGTTCCCCTTTAGGAGGTAGCGGAGCGGAGAAATGTAGAAATTTTTACCAATGGGAATGCTTAAAATCTCCGCACCAAGTGAATCACTGTAATTTTTAACCAACTTCCCAAAAAGGAGGAGGTTCTCAATTCGGTTGTATATTTTTTTATGTTTGTTACCATAACTCCGTCAATATTATGAACCGATTTGAAAAAATCTTGTTTTATCTGAAAGGATATATTTGCAGATTGGTCCCATTTAAATTTTATCAAAATCGGTTACGAAGTTTGGATTTTAAATCGAAATAGCTGGAATTCATTTACTTGGATAATACTTTTTTTTTTATCATAGTAATCGAAATTGCGTATTTTGCTTTTCTGCGATTTTGCAGTGGTGTTGTTAGGTGTGAAAAATAAAAAACTTTTTTTGACTGACATGATTGTTGATATTTTTCCGTTTCTCCGCTCCGCTGCCTCGCTCCGTGCAAATGGACATGCACCCTTATGGCTGGTTGCGGAATTTGTTCGAAAACGCCATCGCGGCCCTGGAACGCAAAGGACATTTGGAGAAACACAGATGAGTTTTAGGCACTAAGAGTCTGAGTCCCTTCCGCTCTGCCTAGAGCAGAAGAAGTAGGTATTTTGATGATTTCCCATCCTTAAAAAAATAGCACAAGTATAATTCCCGAATCGGGCAACATTACTTAGGTGTCCAATCTGGATTCTTGTTTTGTGTGCAAATCATGGCAATAGTATCGCTCATACCACTTGGATGTTTTTGTTCTGTGAAGAAGAGCTCTCGTTTGAGATCGAAACCGGTCCGTTGTTCCGAATTAAACAAAGGCGAATCAATCAACTTTTACAGGGTGTTGCAGAAGTGTATGATCACATTTAAGGGTAAAGGTATTCTGTATATGTTTTAGAAAAAAAAAAACAACAATATAAAAATAAAAAACCTTTTTTTTTTTAAACTATTAAGCTCCAAGAAAATCACTTTTTAAGCAGTTTGATGCAGTCAGTGGCGATGAGTCTGTAGTTGAACTAAAATATACACCACGAACTGTATCGTACAACTTGAAAAGGATGTTTACTAAACATGTAAGTGGTTTCATTCACCTATCGCAAATATTGCATCTCACGTATTGAGTCAGAAAACTGTTTGCTTGAAAAGTTCCTTACTTGGAAAATGTCCATTCTTCTAAAAGATCTTAAAATAAAACAGTTACTCTTGGACAAAGTATTTCCTGGTAGTAGCACGCCAAGGAATGCGGGACAATGTTTCCGACTACTGCTTAACTTCGTTGTAAAAATTCTTTAGAAAACTGTTCATGCAGGAATTTTGTTTTACTGATCGATGGCGCTACAGCTTTTACATTTTAATTGATTTTCTTTGATATTCCTCTATACTTCAGTCAAATTAGTGAATCGCTAATTTGACTGAACTCAGAACGAGAGGTAGTATGCTGGAAATACGTAAACACCTTCATTTTAGCATTCTAAATGTTGTCTCCAAAGTGTCACAAAATCTCGTGTCTGCGTCGTAAGTTATTGAAGGTCAAAAGTCCCAAAATTCGGTATTACGCGATCATCTCGTTTTTTAAAGCTCCAATGATGTTAACACCTACGATTAAAATAGAAGAGTGTAAAATTTGAAACAATTTTGAACATTTTTTCACGCGCTCAATCGTTTTTGAGATTTAGGGCGGAGAGCGCGCAGTGCTCAGTCATACTGTAATATATGGTCAACCGTGAATCTCGGAGTTATCTTGGAGAATTATACCTTGTTCAAAGAACACTAAACACGTGAAATCGCATTCAATATTCCACTACCAATTCCACACCCACAAACAATATGGTTTCTTTACAACGCGTCAGCGACCCAGTTACCGAATATCGAAAACATTCCTCTATTGGTATTCCACAAGTATTTGCGATCCGATAACTATTTACCAATATTGTTAAGGCGAGCGTCTATTCGGTTGTTCGACTATGATATTATGTGGTAACTGCGAATTTCTATTATCCGTTGTAAACCAGTTATTAAAGGATTCTCTGTTGTGTAGTGAAGTTCGAAATGTGGTTAGCACTTGGTGTCAGTGGTTGCTTTAGACTGAGAATTATGAACTTCGATTTTATTATCTACTAGCTTCTGCCAGCGGCTTCGCCCGCGTGATCCCTAGGGAACATGTTCCCGGGATTAAAAGTAGCTTATGTGCTATTTCAGACTATAATCTATCTTTGTTCTAAATTTCATTAAGATCCGTTAAGCCTTTCTGGCGTGATTGAGTAACAAACAACCAAACTTTCACATATTCATTTTTTTTTTCATTTTTTCTATTGATTGTAGCGTGATGAAAAGTATACTATAACCTGCTCAGGAGTATGAATAATAATTGTCCCAAGTTTCGTTGGAATCCGTCGAGTAGTTTTTGTTTCTATAACGGTTATACAGACAGACAGACAGACAAAAATTTTACTGATTGCATTTTTGGCATCAGTATTGATCCCTAATCACCCCCTGATAGTTATTTTGGAAATATATTTCATGTACAGAATTGACCTCTCTACAGATTTATTATAATATAATATATAATACTAGCTGACCCGCGCAACTTCGATTGCGTCACATTTTCCATTACTGCTCCGCTCCTATTTGTTTTAGCGTGATGATATATAGCCTATAACCTTCCTCGATAAATGGGCTATCTAACACTGAAAGAATTTTGCAAATCGGATCAGTAGTTCCTGAGATTAGCGCGTTCAACCAAACAAACAAACAAACAAACTCTTCTGCTTTATAATATTAGTATAGACTAGCTTCTGCCAGCGGCTTCGCCCGCGTGATCCCTCGGGAACATGTTCCCGGGATTAAAAGTAGCTTATGTGCTATTCCAGACTATAATCTATCTTTGTTCTAAATTTCATTAAGATCCGTTAAGCCGTTCTGGCGTGATTGAGTAACAAACAAACAAACTTTCACATTTTTTAATATTTTTTTTTCATTTTTTCTATTTATTGTAGCGTGATGAAAAGTATACTATAACCTGCTCAGGAGTATGAATAATAATTGTATCAAGTTTCGTTAAAATCCGTCGAGTAGTTTTTGTTTCTATAACGGTTATACAGACAGACAGACAGACAGACAGACAGACAGACAGACAAAAATTTTACTGTTTGCATTTTTGGCATCAGTATTGATCCCTAATCACCCCCTGATAGTTATTTTGGAAATATATTTCATGTACAGAATTGACCTCTCTACAGATTTATTATAAGTATAGATTATCTACATGGTGCATTTAATTTATCAGCTTTCGGGGCGCTAACCAATGTTATTAAATTACCAAATCTGCAAATATTTAAATATTACCAGCTCTAGCCTTTGACTTCAGATCGGAACAAAAGCATTATATGAGTGACTAGCTGACCCGCGCAACTTCGTCTGCGTCACATTTTCCATTACTGCTCCGCTCCTATTTGTCTTAGCGTGATGACATATAGCCTATAACCTTCCTCGATAAATGGGCTATCTAACACAAGAATTTTTCAAATCGGACCAGTAGATCCTGAGATTAGCGCGTTCAACCAAACAAACAGACTCTTCTGCTTTATAATATTAAGTATAGATTGTGAAATATAAACGTCGGCTAAATTCCAACATGCTTGTAAGAGTGACAAACATCTATCCATAAATCCTCACTAACTTTCCCGTGTATAGGATTTATTAGGATTGGATGATTGAACTTTGTAGGATCAGATGGTGATAACATAATGAAGGAAACACCTGCAATTATTTCGTGTTTTCAAGGATGCTCCCAAAATTAACATTTGAGTATTCTTAGCCATTCAATACAGACTATGAAAAAAGTCTGTATACTAATTGTAGGTATTTACATCTTAATATAATCAAGAAGTTGTAATTTTGAACTTTCTAGGTTACGAACCTAAATCCTCAAGGTTGTGAAGCTGACACTCTGACAGGTATTATTCGCAGAAAATATCGAATTTCTATTTATAGCTGATTTTGTAAATAACTTTCACAAACACGCTCTGTTATAGGGCTTGTTTATTTGAGTTGTTGATGTTCACTAACTAACACTTAATTGATCCGATGAAGGACTACAAATTCGTTGATTCAATTTAAATTTAGAAATTAAATTGACTGGTTGTAGAAATAAAATAAAGTAGGTAAATCTGACTCCTGTCTTGCGTAGTTCTTGGCAAGACTGGAGTACACAGACACACGGTAGTCCGTGTTACCCAGTCAAAGGGTTGTGGAGGTTTGGGAATAACCGTTCCGCGTAAAATACTGGTATTCAGATAAATTCGGTTTTTCTGGAAGCTGACCGCAAAATAGTAGGAAAGGGCTAGGGACAGATGATGAGTTGTAGAAATACACTCGAAACATTTATCTGTTGTTTATTGTTTAGCTATTTCTTCGGCCACAGTTTTCATGTTTTCGAGACGATTTTTCAAGGTAGTGTGTAATGATATCAGATCATTAGACGTAGATACCAATCGCTTTCTGGCTTAGTTAAAGTTATTAATTAATTAAAAAATCGGGTTAGTGGCTGCAAAAACAAAAAAACAAGAAATTGGTCGCAGGTTCTTGATCTGTAGTTAATCAACTATTGGTAAACCTTACTTTTTTTCGTAAAATTTATCTCAAACAATTGATCGAAAAACATTTAAACAAATACACATCGTGCATAGTGTGTAAGCAAGCACCGCATGTATTATTGACGTTTGAGCCGTATAATGTCCGTGGGTTGCAGTGGAGATAATCACAAATAAGTATATTAATGAAAAGCGAAGCTTAGCAGACGTGCATGGCATCTCCATGCGCCGCGGTGGGTCTGCGCCTTTAAACACACGTTCGATGGCGATCCATGATGAATGATCAAGAAAACTAAAATCCCTTAAACCACGCGATTCATAACAATAAAAATGGCAGATTAATTTGATTGGCAGGTTTTTTTTCGTAACTTAAGATGGGAATAGAATAGAATAGAATACTCTTTATTATGTGTTATCTTTATTGTGTGTTGTGTGCGTGTGTGTGTTGTTGTTTTTTTTTTGTGTGTTGTGTTCGTTTTTGTGTGTGTCTTTTTTTGTTGTGTTTGTGTGTGTGTTCTTTACTCTAGTCTAGGTCAGAGTTGACAGAAATAAAATTGACGGCGGAGTGAGCTTCCCCAGAAGAAGCCTGTTTTGTTTACTTTGTCATAAATAACCTGACATCCTACTGTACTGCTCCAACCGGGGATTGTCCTTGGGAATACTTTCACAGTGCATACAGGGATAATCGCCGGTTAGTGCTCCATTACATTTGAAATGTCTAACGGGGCCTTTACGAGTTGGTTTCGGCCCCTCGTACGACTACCAAAGGACCAGGTCTCCAGGGACCCGAGAAAAAAAGAAAAGAAAATTATAAATGTGAATGTAAGTTTGTTTGTTACGCTTTCACGCAAAAGTACTTAACCGATCATAATGAAACTTTGTACACAAATCTTTGGAGGTATTAGAAGTAATATAGGATACATTTAATTTAAAAATAACGGCTGTAGCCGCGGGCGTCAGCTAGTAAGACATAATATGTGTATGGTATTAGCAAGTCAACTTTGATATCGATCATTGATATATATATTATCTTGAATTAATCATAAGATTGAACGTGTAATGGGGGTCAAACTCTTCATACAACGCCGTTTTTGGAAATGTTGCTAAGCATTAAAAACAAAAATATGAAACAGTTTGTTTTCTGTTATTTAATCGCTGTTCAAATATAAAATGTACGAGCATTCCCTAGCGACGCAGGTTTATTTACCACATCTGTACACTGAAATATCAGTTTCGTTTTTATTTATTTTTTTCATTTGATGAATGTTTGCATTTCTAATTCCATTTTCTCTCGTGCTCTTTATATTTATATTGAAATGTCATTTGAAAAAAGGAGTTCAATTTTTTTCTACATTGTATATATTATTTTATTTCGAACAACATGATGAGCTTTGGAAATTCATTTCTGTATTAGGTTTGGGAATGTATTTTATTAAATTCTAGATCACTTTAGTTTTTTGTTGAAATTCATAAAAAAATACATTTTATATATTAAAATACAATTTGACACAATTTCTTAGGGTAAATTCTTTTGTGTCACATAAAGACAAAAGAATTTTAGAAAATAGAAATCACATTAAAACCGCATAAAATTATTTTAATATAATTTATTTTCTGACTAGAAATTCTTAATTATACCAAATACCAGCTTTGGCTTCATCCCTTCTAGGGCGCCCATGACAAGCCGTCAGAAACATTAAGATAGAAAATATTATTTACAATAATGGATGAAAACTAACATTGCTTCTCTTATCTTAACTATCAACTAAGTATTTGAATTTACATTACAAAGATTATTTTGATAAGCTCTTAAATATTGCGTAAAAGTCGACTTTGAAAGTAATCTCTAGAAAGTAAATCTTTTGATACATGTATACTTTACAAACATTGGCCTGTGCGAGCCAATAACCAATTGCCAATTAATCATAATCTATACGTCCATTATCTTACGAGTATTTATTTCAGCCAATGTTTGTTTACTGAGTCAAGTAAAAACCTCTCACAAATGCTTAAGACATATTTCTATATTTGACAAACTATAAGTAACAGTGATTTATTATTATGACTTTTCAAACAATTGCAGCGAAATAATAAAACATTTACCTATTTTGATAATCATTTCGGTAATGACTTTTAGTTGAAAGCTATCTACCGTATTTTATACCGAATTGATTGAACATTAGATAATTATTGCAGAGTATATTAATACTAACGACTACTTACAGAAGACTATTTTACAATTTCCTAATAACCAATAGCATTGAGTAAGTATATTCTATGTTGCAATCAGATTATATCCAGATTCCGAAATGTACACATTTATCTAAAATTAACATCTAGTTCCTGCTATACAAATACATGTCTTATCAGCATAATTAAAACTTATCTAATAATTTAGTAGCACAATATTCCTGATAGCTTAGCAACTACATTTTGAATTTACATATTCTATTTTTGATACGATTTAAATGACGGAATTTTTTTAAAGAACGTACAAATATTTCTAGTGAAAGCTACCGCAGACAGTCGCGACGTGATGTTGCGATACCAATTTCTAGAAAGAAAAATTCTTATAGCATCTATGTCCAACTATCTGTGAGAGCTTTATTAAACAGATTAATATGTCTGTTGTATAGATTTTCTGAGTACCGAATTTTATCTGTATACAATTTTATTTAACATGTCGGCTAATTTTTTTTCGCAGTGTAGAAAACTACAGTAGCACAACATCGAACTGTACTTCAAATATACATCTGATTTCTATACGGGTGAATTGTTTACTGCATTTCCGGAACATACTTCAATATAGCTCGACTCTGGCCATTGATTTCAAATTTATTTGACACCTAGGATTCCCAGGTGCCTGTCCAACCGATCTAAATACGTGCATATAATATCTGTAATTATATTTGCTTTTATTTTCTTTAGACATTGCCAAACGTAAAGCACTGGTATTTAGTTGAATCTGGTTTGTCTGGAAGCAGACCCCAATAAACTTGGGAAAAGACTAGGTAGATGATGATTGCCAAACGATAACTAAGCTATTGCGAATGGTGACAGTATAGCCAAGGCATAAAATTACACTCTCATTTTCTGGTATACGCATGTAAGGGAAGATGCGATGAGGTCCGTTGTTGATTCTTGTAAGAAGGTTCTTCTATTCACATGGACCGATTCCGTGATTGTCTGACTATTAATTAAGTCTGTTAAGACTTAATAAATAGTCAGACAATCACGCAGCCAGCCGTACAAATGTGACTCGTTTCAAATACTTTATAATTCTGCCTTAAATCCTAAGTATGACATCGATTAAAACACAAAATATTATGTACACTATATATACGATAAATTCATTTAATGATTTGATATGTTCTAAGACAATACTGCCATTCAGGACTATTATACACATTTGTACCTAACTAATAAAGTTCATTAGCGCTTTTCCCCATTAATAAGTATTATTTTTACTATAATACTGCCTAAATGTATACATTTTGTGAAAGGGAAAGTACTAAAATAGGTCGACTTTGATAGACGTTTTCGGGTTTTACAATTCTGTAGTAAATGATAGAGAGATTTAGGAAATTTTCGAGTTAAATATTTCCACTTGAATGAAGGTTATGAAAAAGCTATTAAGTTTTAAAAGACCTTAAATTTCAACTAGGAGCACATGGATGAATGAAAACTGTTTTGATCATAAATGAGTTAGCTCACAGGACACTTATTGTCCATTGTTATCACGCACGAAATTTAACTTCAGTGGATAAATAACGAAAAACATAAATACATAATCTAGTTTTAGAAAATGCCTCAATGTATTGCAACAATATTCTATAGTTTATAACGGAGAATGCAATTTACTTTTTGATTGTTATGTAACGCGATACCGCGGTCGTAAAATATATATATTTTGTCTCACTCTTTTCCTTTGAGTCTTAAGTCAAGCGGGATTCCAAGCGATATTAACTTAAACCGCTTCACTTGATGTAATGCATATCAATAAGGTGTCCTATTTCCTTTTTATTTGAGATTTCCCCAAAACCGTATTACCTGAAAGCCGGCCAATATAAAAATATTACAATGAGGCCACCATATTTAATTCGAATGTGATCATGAAATGTTACACAAAGGAATTTTCGTATTTTATTTTATGCATTAATGAAATATTTTATTAAATACTCCGAAGTATATTAATGTATTAAATTGGATATAAGACCATAAAAAGAGTTGAAATGAATAAATATCTCGTCTGCTTCAATTTGAAATGGAATTTTATTACGGCGAGACAATTTAAAATATGAAAAAAAAAAAAATTGTTTGAATTTGTATCGCTAAGATGTTTTGTTCTTTAAACTTAAAAGAGAGAGACTGATGAAAACTACTCCAGTCTAAAAACTACTTAAATCCATAGGTAACTATAATTTGTTGAAATTAATTAAATCTGAGTTTTGCCGTCGCTACGTTTATTTCAAACACCAAACAGCAATAACGTTATACTCGATAAAATTAATATCCGGTATTCAGCCGCGTCCAGTTAGGTTGGAAGTCAACTACAACATAGATGGGTAAAAGCTATACACATGATAATATGATGATGCTGTTGAGCGCGATTTTAATACGTGGCTTGCTTCGAAAGCTATACTCAAGCAAAGCATAAATAATACTGTGTTTCGAAAATATCTAATGAATTTGGCATGCAATTTATTGAATGCAAAAATACCAGAGAGTCAGTATTACTCATTTTAAGCAACGTTCGCATTCGCATATCAGTCGCAATCTGTCAAAAACTCATCTAATTTCTCTACGTTTTGACATATTGTTACCGAGATGCGAATGCGAACGTTTCATCTAAAATAGTAGAATTGACCCTCTGGCAAACTAGGTGATGGCCTCTTTGTAATATTTTCATATAAAACATAGAAAAACGCAGTGCATGTATTTACATAGTGCGGGGTTAACTATAAATATGATTTATGAAAACAATATTTTAAGTATTCCACTAGGGTTTTCTTAGATGTAGTTATCTGAAGTGGTTTTTATCCGTCTTCTACTATTTTAATATTTTGCGATATTTTTTTTTCTGTTAACCTATTTATTTATATCTTTTTTATTGATAAATCATTAATCTATCTCTGAAAATAAAACTGCAAATTGAAAATAAATGATTCCTTTCTTTGAAGATCGGGTTCCTAAAGATGAAAAATGTATGAAATGTTCCAAAAAATTATACCTAATCAACAATAATATATGACAATTTCGTGAACTTAAAATACGGACCGACTTTTTAAAGTAATGAATGAGACGATAAAATAGCTTTAAAACTTAAACTGAATTTATAATTCGGAAACAAAGTTACAATATAATGATTAAAATTACACCGAGCTTATACCTAAAGCGATTATTATAAATATAATTTTCTATAATAATTATACTTTTGTAACGATATATTTTACAAATCATTTTTACACTAACATTTATTTACAGAAGTATCACAGGAATTTGTAAATGAATAAATATACATTTATTTAAATAACCGGCGGGTTATGTTGTTTGAAGTTGACTAGATAAGTGGCCATTAAAGTATCATACTAATAAAAATAAAAATTACTTCTTCGGTATTTTGTTAGTTATTAACAAAGTGATAATAAATAAATATTCTTAGGGTTTGATTTTCTTTTGCAATCAACTGTAATCTAAATATTATGTTTTGTATAATTGTTTTTTATATTATTTTATTTATGGTAAATAACACCACTCCTTACTTCATCTCAAAAATAATTATGGTTATAAAGCTATATAAAAAAATGAGGTAAAATTAAATTTTAAAATTTATAAGCAGTAGACTATGCACGAGATATGAGTGCTTAGAACTCTCAGAGACAGTCTTGAAAATTCCGAGGGATATTTCAGCATCCCGAAGGATCTCTTGGTATGTCATTAGCGAGTGTCGGCCTTTATAAGACATACTTAAAAAAAGTAGCAACATTTCACAAAGTAACAAAAAGAAACAAAGAAAATAATGTGCCTTGATTTAATTATTCAAATGTATTTTTCGTCCAGTAAGTTAATGAAATTGTACACTGCGTAGATAGTCTACTTCTTTTATAATGGGCACAAACGAATTAAGAAAATAATGAGGAAATTCTTTGTTGGAAAATCTTAATATTATGGTTTAAGTAGGGGAAATTCTACAAATGGCTTTAGTTTTTTAATTCATCTATGTTTACTAAATTATATTTTCTTACGAATTGAATTCTTGTTATTTATTTCGATAGTATATTTTCTATGACAAATTTTATTTGATTTCACGACAATGATATGAAGGTATTTGAACTTATGAGTGTATTGATGATGAAAATCATTTATTTCTATAACACGTAATTCTCTAATTCCTTGGCATCGAAGCGCAGGCGCTAATACACCTTTGTAATAATTACTTTTTGTTCATTAACTTCCTATTTTTAATATCACAATTCACACAAAAGACGACGCATAGTAAATGTTACAAGACTCGAATGAGCAAACGCTTTCCACGCACGTCATAACTCAATGAGTGACAACTCAAGACTGACAAGTCTGCTTACTTTCCTATTCCTTAGCCGTGCGATCACTTTGATCAAGTGCGTCGTTACGTCATTCATATTGAGAATGCCTTTTGCATGCATTGTGTAAATACTGTTTGTATCCCATACCAGTCTTCGGGCGTTCAAACAACATCACTTTTATCTAGCAGCCCGTTATTGCTGTTGCCGTCTTCTTGTCAAATGTGGTACTCGCGGAGCGGGCGCACTGACTCGGCAGATGACCTTGGGGTGGGGTCCACTCCTGATAAACCTAAGGACCCACTCCGACGCACAACTAAGGTCTTAGTCCCGTAGTCAGTCACGAAGTTGTCGTTCCTTGTCGGTGTATTCGCCCTGACGCTCTGGTACCCACAGCAAAGAGGATACCTCGACGTCAAGATCTTCTTGAAGGCTTCTCGAAACTCAGTGTTGAATATAGAGTAGATGATAGGGTTGAACGCTGAGTTTGAGTAACCGAGCCACGTCAGGATTTTGAAAGCCAAATCTGTAACAAATTTACGATATTAAACTTTCTACTTGTGTTAACGAAACACGTTAGAGCTTTGAAGTAATGATTCAATAGGGATTTTAAAATGTTTTAGAAAGTCTATTAATGTTGGTCTCAAAGTTTTATTTTCATAATTTTCTTTGATGTCTGTGATATAAATTCTCATCTAGAAAGTCGAAAGTATAGGATCGCGATGAAAGTTTTAAAAGCATCTACATACATAATGAAGTATTTAGGTATTGAACTTCGTTTTCGTTTGAAGTTGGTACTTGAAATCCTGTTAGTACAACATGCGCTTAATTAGGGCGAGGCCCCATTAGTGCGTTGCGCTGCGTTGCGTCGTCGCAGCGTCGTCGCTGCGTCGTTTTCCATATATTTTTTATGACATGCCCCATTAGACCGTTGCGTCGTCGCGCGCGACGTTTCAACGGATCGACGGACAAGAGACAAAGCGGGAGGGCGGGTGATGCGCTGCGTTGTCGGAGCTCCGCTGCGACGACGGACAGTGATCCACTGCTAGAAGAGAAAGCTAGACGAGTGTAACGACAGACGCAGCTGCGACGTCGTCGTGCATACCCTCTTGCGTTGCGTTGGCGCAGCGTCAACGCAACACAGGTGTGGCATACAATGCGTTGTTCCGTTGCGACGACGCGACGCAACGCAGCGCAACGCAATAATGGGGCCTCGCCCTTATTGGAAATTAATGAACTGATTTTGCTTGAAACGCAAACGCAAGGTAGGTTATAGAACTAAAAAATTGTTGATAATTTTTCGAAAAACAGTTTATCAAGAAAGAGAGAGTTTATTTTACTTTACAATATCATGTTAAAAATTAAATTTGTTCGGAACTCTTTGCATGCGAGTCCGACTCGCACTTGACCAGTTGTTTTTCGTGATTTGAGGTTTGGCCCCATTTTAATAATGTTCTAATAGTGATAAGTGAATGGCCACTTTGAGATTATGCCTTATACTAAAAAGTTTAAGTAAATAATCTTGTTGCCTTTTTATTTAAAAATTCAGTTCAAAAATGAAATGCAACTAAAAACTAATGCAAATACAACAAGAACGATTGCCGAATCAATTGATCCATTAGTTTAAGTAATGGTTAATTTGTTTAATAATTATGTGTTTCTGTAAAAAGTCTCATCAACATTGTTTACCATTACTCGACTACCCTTAACCTTTTAGTATAGCTATTTCTGTTACCCTATATACGACACACCACCCTAGAACATTTCATATGAAATTAAAAAAAAAATGTATTATGTCAAAAATATTGAAAAGCAAAAACAAAACGCAATTTATCCGACGTTTATTATGCTTTATAATGAACAGCGTTTAAAAGAACCAGGTTATAAAATTAATTCTTGCTTTGAACCGGGACTGACTTATTCTACGTTCAGAGAATTATAATAAAAATGCAGAGAAAAATGCTCTATCTCTATTCACGTAAACGTTTTTATTATACATTACCTGCGAGGTTCTATATTTTGCATTTTAATTTTAAATCGCTTTACAGATTGCTTTTTTAGGGTTCCGTACTTAAAGGGTAACCAACGGAACCCTATTACTAAGCCTCCGCTGGGCGTCCGTCTGTCTATATGTCAGTGGGCATTATCTCAAGAACCGTTATAGGTAGAAGGTTGATATTTTTTATAGATTGTGTATTTCTATAGCCGCTATAACAACTAATAAAAAAATTAGGATTATGGTACGGAATCCTTCGTGTACGAAACCGACTCTATTTTATTCCAACTTATAAATGCGAAAGTAACTTTGTCTGTGTGTCTCTTCTTCATGCCTAAAACACTGAACGGATTTGGATGAAATTTTGTACAAAGATAGTTTGATACCCGAGAAAGGTCATAGAATAGTTTATATCCCGGAAATTCTACAAGGACGGGAACTATGAGGGTAAATAGGTTATATATATTCAGGGAGTTTGTTCCCTAGGGATCATGCGGCCGCTGGCACACACAAGTTGCTGATAAGCTTTTTAGGCTTAACACACTATAGCTCTAATACCTCCTGGATTTGGGAATTGCAACCTAGCCTATAATAAATACATTGACATTTAATTTTGAGAATTAGACTTTTCGGGCAATTTCGGATTTGGACCAAGGAGACCACTTGTAAATGTTGTACCCTTTGAATTTTCATCATTATGAGAACTGAAAATTTTAAACTGATATTGTGTTAATGCGATTGGTATTGTAATAGCGATAGTTCATTAAAAAAACATTTTTTTTTAATGGAATTGCCCCACTCTAGGAATCTCAATTAATTAATGCATTAATTAATTTTTTACTATTATTATGAGTTTCAGCCGCGAACTTGTATAATCCGTTATTTTTCTTCTTTTTTTTAATCCTTAAAGTTGTCTTTCTAATATCATGCTCACTCACGTCTTAAGATATTTATGCGCTCAGAACACAAAAATCAGTATTCAAAAATATTAATTTCATTTTCTACGGTTTCAGAGATATTTGCATCTACGCTTAAAGTTTTAGGGCATAAAGTCTCTACCACAAATACCGTGTTTTAAACGATTAGCCGTTTTTACACATTTATGAATTTTTACTACTCACCCGGTATACACGTTTTACAAAACGCAGCAACTATGTTGACACAGAAGAACGGCACCCAGCACAGCAGGAACACGCCCATAATGATGCCCACAGTAATGGCAGCCTTGTGGTCCGACACGTGGTACGGCGACGAGTGGACGTGGGTATGCACTCGCGTCCGGACGGACTTGGTCCGGTTGTCCGGCATCTGAACCGTCCGGGTCACGGCCCGAATGGACTTGACGTGCTTCTGGGCGTAGCAGTACAGTCTGTGGAAGATGGGGTGTTGTTAAAAATATATTCTGTACCAATCGCTTCGTCCAAGTAAATGTCGAAAAATAATCAAAAAAAAAAAACGTACTTCCGGGACAAAAAGTAATCAATGTTCTATTACAGTAAACAGTCTACGCGTGTGTCAAATTTCATGTAAATCCAAGTTAGTAAGTACGAGTAGTTTGAGTAAGAAGCGGACAGACTAACATTTACTTTCTCAATACACTCATTCTACTGATCGTTATTTATCGAGTTTAAAAAAAAAAACTGGCCAAGTGCGAGTCGGAACTGCGCACGAAAGGTTCCGTACCATTATCGTATTAAACGATTTATGACGTATTAAAAAAAAACTACTTACTAGATCTCGTTCAAACCGATTTTCGGTGGAAGTTTACATAGTAATGTACATCATAATTATATTTTTTTTGTTTTATGTTACCTCTTATTTTGGAAGTTACAGGGGAGACACATATTTTACCACTTTGGAAGTGTCTCTCGCGCAAACTTTTCAGCATAGAAAAAAATTATAGAAGAAACCTCAATATTATTTTTGAAGACCTATCCATAGATACCCCACACATATGGGTTTGTTGAAAAAAAATTTTTGGGTTTCAGTTGTAACTATGGGGACCCCAATTTTTTTGTTTTTTTTTTTCTATTTTTGTATGAAAATCTTAATGCCGTTCACAGAATACATCTATTTACCAAATTTCAACAGCATAGTTCATATAGTTTCGGAAAAAAGTGGCTGTGACATACGGACAGACAAACAGACAGACAGTCATGACGAATCTAAAAGGGTTCCGTTTTTGCTATTTGGCTACGGAACCCTAAAAATAGCTAAGTCGACTTAGGTATGGTCGATTAAGCTATTTAATGTTCAGACAGAAATATTAATCCTTGCAGTATTCATCGCTATTGGCGCTTAATAAGATTATGCCATACATATTATGAATGTGAAACAAATTACTATTCAGCACGCTCACAACATTGGTTAAAACAAGCCGTTTCTTAGTCCGAGCTTCTTAGTTTGTTTGTGTGTACCTAATTATTTTATGCATAAAACCAACGTAAACGTGGAAACTTCGGCTCATATCTTAGATAAGTAATAAGCCTGTAAAAGTTGAAAGTCAAAAAATGTACATAAAGTTTTCTATATAATGTATTGTTTTCTATGACTTTATCTTATTAATATTTATCAAAAAGAACTGAAATCGTCATTCGTTTTCGTAGAACAGTCGTCTCCAGACTAGTTTATATTTCCCAAGACGGCGATAATTTTGATATTTATGAATTTATGTGCGTCGAGGTATGAGCAGAGTTTAGTGTTTCACCTTAAGAGAAACTTGTTACAACTTGGAGAACGTTGTTTTGCCATATAAAAAAATACCCTACGACCTGTTTTCAGACCTACTAAATATACACAGAAAATTTCATAAAAATCGGTCAAGTCGTTCCGGAGGAGTTTGATGATAAACACCGTGACACGAAATTTGTATATATTAAAAAGTCCATTCACACATCTTTTTGTCCCGTTATGTCCCAAGCGGTAAACATTTTTGAAAAAGGAAGGAATTTTATCATTTTCAAAAATGTTTGTCGTTTGTCATTGCGGGCCAGTCTTCCAAGGGGTTAATAAAACTGACTGGTGAAAAGTCACAAGCGACAATCAGAAATGTCTATAATTTTTTACGTTTATTGCACACATTCCATTGTTTTATGTTGCGAAATTGTGACATTTACGTGAGTATTTGACGTCGCATTGTCAAACAGGCTCCTGGTAAAGGTCAAATTCGAACCGTCATCTTCATCTTGGTCTACCATAATGTTGCCTGCATTTAATGGGACCCAATAGCCATCACAACTTGGGGGTCTCAAGTTCGAACCGTCATCTTCATCTTGGTCTACCATAATGTTGCCTGCATTTAATGGGACCCAATAGCCATCACAACTTGGGGGTCTCTACGTCAAGAATCAATATTTTACTTCTAGGCAAGTGTGCTCCATGGAAGACCAGATCATCACTTTGCATTCTGGTGAGTCTGTGGTCCAACGCGTTCGTAGCAATAAAAAAAAATACTGTCCAAACTCACTCAAAATAAACCATGTCAGAGGCCCTTGAGGCGGTTTAGAAGCTCTGACACTGGGGTGTGTGGGGTCTTTAGACCTTACTGCCCACACTATAAGAAAATAAAAAACTTTTTACAAAAAAATACAACCGACTTCTAAAAAAAACACTACAAAGTAAAAAATAACTTTAATTTCGGAAGTCGGTGTTTTTGTTAGTTTCTTCGTATTTTGACACCGACTTCCGAAATTAAAGTTATTTTTTACTTTGTAGTGTTTTTTTTAGAAGTCGGTTGTATTTTTTTAAAAGCAGTTACCAGCTCTAAACCCATTTTCTTAAAATGATGACCAACAAACTAGTCACCGTGGCTTCGCTCGTAGTCCTATAAGAACCGTGCATTTTTAACCGACTTCCCAAAAAGGAGGAGGTTATCAATTCGGTTGTGAGTTTTTTTTTATGTTTGTTACCTCATAACTCCAACACTTATGAACCGATTTGAAAAAATCTTTTTTATCGTTTTATCTGAAAGGATATACTTGCAGATTGGTCCCATTTAAATTTTATGAAAATCGGTTACGAACTTGTGGATTTTATATCGAAATAGCTAGAATTCGTCTACTTGGATGATAGTTCTATGTCATCCAAGTAGGTAATCGAAATTGCGTATTTTGCTTTTCTGCGATTTTGCAGTGGTGTTTTAGGTAGTACTAAAAAGTGAAAAATAAAAAACTTTTTACAAAAAAATACAACCGACTTCCAAAAAAAAAAACACTACAAAGTGAAAAAGAACTTTAATTAGTAGTGGTTTATTTTTGGAAGTCGTTTGTTCCGAGATAAATAGTAGCCAATTTACTACCTTTTACATCGGCAACATTGTGGCAACGTCAATATTCCATTGTACATCATCCATCCAAGACCAAAACAAACCAGAACATGTTGCCTTCAGGCTTTGTAGCGAAATTAGGCCCGTGTACTACATGGAAACACAAACAGAGCAAGGAGACAAGGCCTAATTAAAGTGGGTTCTAAACACCACAACTATTTGCTACGGCCATAGAGTACGGAATACATGCAATAGAAAACGTTATTACATATTCGTGCACAAGTTTCAATACCATAGTATACATCATAGCCATAGTAGGAATAGGCTACAAAAAACCACATTTATGAATACCTACTTATTTTTAAGACTTAAGTAGTTAATCTTTCGTGCAACACCGTCTTCGTCACATTTTCCATTACTGCTCTGGTTTTTTTGGTTGTAGCGTGATGTTTTGGCCTATAGCCTTCCTCAATAAATAGGCTATCCGACACTAAAAAAATGCTTCAATTCGATCCAGTAGTTCCTGAGATTAGCGCGTTCAACCAAACAAACAATCTCTTCTGCTTTATAATATTACTAGCTATCCCCCGCAGCTACGCTCCCGATAACTGAAGAAGTCTTATTTTTTTCTTTCATAAGAACCTTCTCCAGACAGTAACAAACACATTAAAAACGAATCAGCGAAATCGGCCCAGCCGTTCACGCGTGTTGCGATGACCAAGGGAAAAAGGGATTAATTTTTATATATATATAAGTGAAGTTTCTTAGAGCACAAAACATGGTTTTGATGGCTCAAATTACGCTCTCTCACTCTTGTTTTATCCTGGAATTGTTCCTAGAAATGATAAAAATAATTGAAAGTGGCTATTTTAGACCCCGTCTTTATTTTTTCTTTACGTGAAAACTGAAAAACTGTTACATTTAAGTTTTTTTTATAGTTATGACAGGTAGATTATTTTTTTGAGGTTTTCAAACATTTTAACTGCGTCTTGTCAGTCATGTACCCACGTTGTCATGGGCCGTCTATGAGTGGCAATTCTAATAATTTTGAAATTTCATTCTACTAATTATGAAATTTGCATCTCATTCGCAATCTGTCGAAAATGTAGGGAAATTGATGCTTTATGGCATATTGCGACTGAGATGCGAATTAGAACGTTGCTTATAAGTTAGTAGAATTGGCCCTCTGATTTGTATGTCAAATTGTCAAGTGACAAAGCCAACTCTAACCACTAGCAGTGGTCGACGTGGCATTTTGTTGATCTGTGGTCGTACCGCTATAAATACCATTAACAGATTTGTCGAATACCTCGACAATCTAGCTGGATCTAATAAACATTATATTAATAATTGAAGAGGATTACTTAGCTTGAATTTTGACGAGATTTCATCAAAATTTTAGATAGTGTTTTTGTGTTAGAGGTGAATTATTTACTGTAGTAATTTTGTTTGGATACTTGGATAAATATTGTAGGTTGCGTTAATATGTAGCTAATATAATTATTATGATTAAACCTGTGCCGAAACGTTCGGGAGTGGCGACTGCGTTCCGGAAGACGCAACGTTAGAAGGGACCTTGTGGGAACAAGGTAGACCGATGACCTAATGAGGGTCGCAGGTACCCGATGGATGTGAGACACACAGGACAGGTTGATGTGGTGACACTTGGGGGAGGCCTATGTTCAGTAGTGGATGTCTTTCGGTTGATACGATGAAACCTGTGTTTATTTCGAGCATCCTCTAATCTTTTTGGCGAGAAAATAACACTAGTAGAATGCGGTTCACATAAGAATAGGATCACCATATTGTGACGTCATAGCTGTCAATTCAAACCAGTTAGGTAGGGTGAGCAAATAATTTTTTCTTTTATTTATTGTTGGTTCACCAACAATAATTGTTCACACTGCTTTTATATTAAAAATAGAATGCAATAAACTATTATACGTTTGTGCAACAATCACTTATAGATTTAAAATAACTAATTATGACTTTAAATAATTAAAAATTACATTCAGTTAATTTACTACTATTGAACGTTTTAATTTAAAATTGATTTAAGACTTATTTAAACAAACCAAAATAAACCGTTATTGATATGTGGCTAAGTTTTTTTTTGCAAACCGTACTTTTCAAGAGACATTCGACAGATAGAGTTAATTGACGTTCCTATTCCTAGGTATCACATTGTAGGTCGATTATGTTTTCAACTACTCAAAATGTTTCTCATTATTTGCTAAGCTAACTTATTTGTGTGTAAAATGTCAGCCAGAAGTAGGTACTGATCCAATTAAGAGTTCTTTCGTTGGTAGAAAACAAACGATTAGTGATTGTTGTAGACTTAACTGTACCATTGAAAATTTCGACAGAGTGCGAGTCAGGCTCGCGTTAAGGGTACGATTTTTATTACTTGTTACGTGCGGAACCTTAACACGACAAAATGTAGAAAACATCTTTTTTGTTAATTTTTTGGAGCTGAAAACAAAAAGTTTTTAACAATTTTGGCTTATCTAAAAAAGTTATAAGAATCATAACAAATGAATTAATAGTGTCTGTGTGTACCTACAATCACCGTGCCCCATCCAAGCCAAAAAACCGTTTTTATCGTAATTTAAAAGGTTGAAAAACAGTCCTTTTTATTTAAAGCCTTAGAACTCAATAGAATGAACAGCAATGTGCAAATAAGTGGCAAACATAACATTGTAAAGGATGATAGATTGTATACAAAACTGTGTTAGTCCGTTGGACCCAAACACAGAGCACGGAACGTCGCGTCGTGCCTGTTCTAATATTTAGTTTGATATACAATGGCTAAGCAGACTAAAAGCTATATTCATGGTCGCTCAACAGATGTTTCTTGGCTAAAAATTATCATTTTATTTGATCTGACCACACCATTTGTCAAATTAATATAATTGATACATAACACGCATAACTATATAGTTAAGGGGTCTTGTGACGTCACTTCTAGCTAGCATAATATATTGCTTTGGGATACCACTATGTACAGTCGCCAGCACATCGCTACCCGAAACTGTCAAATTTTCCCAATCAACTTTGAACCTTATAAATTTTAAATAAAATTTAAAATCGATTGAAGAAATTTGACAGATTGTTGTAGCTTGATTTGATCTGCTTGTGTTTGTACACTATATGGATAAATAGGAATAAAATAGGGGAATTTCATAAAAATACATCATAGTACAGAAATGGTAATTTTACTGATTATTTAATAAGATAATTCAATTTTTTTGGCAACCATGATAGTTGTTTGTTGTTTCTTTGTTTTAACTGTGAATTGGATGTGTTTTGGAGTTGTTAGTGATTGTGTTTTTGCTTGTGCTGCCGCAATTGAGTAGAATGTCCTATACTTGGTCTTATTTTATCGAAACCCAAGATTTTCAGAATTCGTGTTGTTATTTTTTATCGCGTCATTTATACACATCAGTCAAATGTCACTGTCAAAATGTCAATTTTTCGCAAACTGCTGATCTGATCCGCCCGGTTTTGCTCTCCTTAACCAAGTTAATTTGAATGTACATTATAATGAAGTGAACATAAAGAATAAAAATGGTACTATATTATTTAGCGATATTTACATAATTATAGTGTACCTAGTGCTGGCCCAGGATCCATACATTTCTGGAACATATCCTTTCAACGCACTAAATCGTCTTAATTTTTGAGTCCGTGGCAAAAAAAGTACGTCTCTTTTGTTTATCAGATGAAATAAATATTTTTAGGAATTTACTCACCAATGAGGACAAGTTTAGTCTGTTCTGCCTGTACCTAGTCAGAATTGTCACTAGCCCTCATTCACAGACCCTTGTTTTAAATGAATAGTTTGGTTTATTAGAAACAACCAGAACAAAATACATTACACATGTAGATAATAAATAGTACAATCGAGAACATTTTGACAGTTTTCTGGCCCCTAAACTAGGTTCGCAGACCTATATCGTAGGAGTAGGTATAGAAAATGTCTTCTCTAACAGTATCCACTTAGTTACCTTGTTGCTCTATGGTCCCGTACCCTTAGAAATAAAACGGTGATTGATGAGGTTCCGCAGCTATACAAAACTTTGAATACCGAAATGTTTCTTATCATGTTTTGCCTTATTTTGACCACCTTTTTTTATTAAACTTACTTCTTAAATTTTACTTTTAGACATATTTGTAAATTTTACAGCCTTTTCACAAAAGATCTATGTATTGCCTGAGATGACATAATATTATGCTAGGCAACCCCGAAGAGTAAGGCAGAGCCGAACCTATTCTGCCAGGGTTGCGGATTTTTTTTGAAAGAGTCACCGCGGCTTTGGAATTAAGAAGGAATATAAATTAAGAGGAACACGAATGGGATTTACTCAGTAAGAGCCTTTTAGCCAATAAGGATGTCATGTAGATGCGGTGGGCCAGTTGCAAACCAGGAATGAATTTGATTGGAGTCTGCTACTCAGAAACTGAAAAGCACAATACCTCATCACTTTGCTACATTTGTAAATGAGAATCACAATTTTTTTTATTAAAAATTGATGTGAACGATGATGTAAGGTTTTGGCCATCCAGCAGCTTCTATATCATTTTTTTTTGTGGTCTGTAGGATTGGCGAAATTAGTTTTTTAAAACGATCAGATTATTATTTTTTACTCAATGTCGCCAGTCAACTTGTAGGCTGTGAAATGAAATTATCCAAACCAATGTTGATGACTAAATAAGAGAACAATATTTGTTGAAAATGAGTATACAGAAAACTACATTACATCGGTAAGCAAATTAATTTTGACCAAAAAGCAACGACCAGGTAGTGGAGCGCAGGAAACAGTTAACGTGGAAAAAATACTGGGCACTGAAGGACATTTTCAAAAGCAGCTTGGAAATTAAAATCAAAACTAAAAGAGAAGATTATATTATATCATTGCATTTTGAGCCGATAATAATTTGCCTAAAACTAGATTCTTCAATTATATACATTATTTTTATACTAAATATTTTTAATTACAGAATAATTCTTTTTTTCTTGTTTTCTATACTGTCCGGTGAGGTTTATATGAAAGAAAAAACACATACGGGTGAAGCCGGGGCAACTACCTTGTTCGAAGTCTCACATTTCAATGCAAAAATATTTTATTAAAATGGAATACAATAATAAAATAAACCTGAATTACGATAATAAACTGCTGCGCATCATATCACGTGCATCACATTATATCCGTATTTGATGAATATTACAACATGTCAAGATATTTAAATCAATTTTTACACAGCTAAAAACTGAAAAGATATTTAAATGCGCCACTTCCGAGCAATAAAACCATTCTTTAGTGACTATTTAGGATCAAAAATTGATTTTTGCAAAATTGTATGGTTTTATACAATTACTTTTTGTTTCCATCATCTTTACGTTGAGATGCGAAGGTACACATGGCTATCCAAGCATTTGCTGCGAGATCGAGGCCATCACCACCAGCGTCAGATTTCTTGGTCTTTGGAGGAGTCGTAGGGTGATAGTCCTCACAGATAAATAGTTCACAACAAAGGTTTAGACATGCCTCTCCTTTTGTTTGTTTTTTCTCGAGAAAGATTACTGCATCTGCTCCATTGCCTGCTTTTGCTTTCGGCTGTGTCGATATTACTTGCAACATTTTCCTGTTTACTTGCGAAATTTTCGAGTTTACTTGCGACAGATTCGTCACTCAAATCTAACTTTAATTTAAAATGTCAGTTTACTTGTTTTGGTTTGTATTTAGTATTGGTGCGGTGAACACGACTGACTTGTATTCACTTTTATAAAACGTTATCAGTTATTCTAAATGCACGTTGGCCAAGTCATCCATTGGTCCAATATGAATCCATACTTATATCATAAATTTTATGCGAAAGAAACGTTGTCTGTCTGTATACAAATACAAAATCTTTAATTTCAAATAGACCAGTTTACAGGCATTTTTGAACAGTCAAGGTCTGTCAGTCAAATAGATGAAGCTAATTCTGCTGCGCTAGCGACAAGAGCAGCAAGTTGGTCTGCAACAAAACACATTCACCGACCCTATCTCCACCGCGGCAGTTGTACGTTCAAAGACTAGATCCTATGGAGAAGAGCGTGCAAGAAACTCTATGGACACTCCTTTAAACCAGTTGTCAGTGTTTAAAAAATCATGGTTACACTCGTTGAATCTAAACTTTGTTACCTCTTTACGTCTAAACAGCTGAACGTACATAGTGCTAGTTATACTTCTACTAATTTTCAAGCAACGTTAGCATTTGCATATCAATTGCAAATTGACAAATATGTATGAACAAATGCGTTTTTTATTTGACAGATTGCAACTGAGATGAAAAGGTAGACATTGTTTTTTTTTACTATTTATGGGCATTCGTTTGACCGCTATCTCACCTGATGTTAAAAATAGTAGTACTTAGCTTTTGCCCGCGACTTCGTACGCGCATATTCCGTTTTTCACGTTCCCCTAGGAATTTCTTTTAGTGCTACCTTACCCTTCCCAAGGGCTGTGCGTTGTCTGTCAGCAGTACCGTAGCGAGAGGAAGGGGCGCCTCGGTTGACACACCTGACCGTTTGTTGACTGGGTTTCGGTGATCTTTTCGGAGAGACCGAAAAAAAAAACTTTTCAAGGGTGCATACATTTTTCAGCTCGTTCCGTTCGCTTTTGTGTTCTGCTCACTCTCAGTTAATGAGCTTTTTTTGCATCAGTCCACAAAGTTACTTGTATTTAAGTATGAATGATCAAAATAAAAACCAATTCAGAGAGCGAAGCAAACATTTCCGAGCTCGCTTCACTTGCTCTTTTCTTCTGTCCTTTCTCAGAAGAATGTCACTTATCTATCAGTTATGGAAGAATTTTAGATATTAAAACGATTAGCACTGATTAAATTTGGCATACGTGTAGATCATGTTCTGGAATTGGACATATTTAGACTCGAAATAGCTTGGCGAATATCTGATTTTGCTTTTAACTAGTAGAAGACAAGAAACTCATCATTATAATTTTCAGCCGAAAGACTTCACCACTGCCATCGTTGCCACTGCTGGTAATGAGGCTCCCCAAGAGTCGCCATATCGACTGGTCAAACGTCGTCTATATAATTAAAAACCGGCCAAGTTCGAGTCGGACTCGCACACGACGGGTTTCTGCGGCCCTGGAACGTAAAGGGTATTTGCAGAAACACGGATGGGTTTTAGTCAGTAAGAGTCTGACACTCCTTTTTGCTCTACCAAGAGCGGAAGGAGTCATTAGATGGTTATGCCACCCAAAAAAGGCGTAATATTAGTAACAATGATTACTGCTACTGAGATGTCGGCTATATGTTGGGGGCCGAGTCACCCGCGTCCGTAGGAGAATACCCTTCAGCGAATCCCTACACGTGGTCCCCGGGTGGTGCTAAACAGGTGACACTAACCGCCTCCGTGGTCTAGTGGTTAAACCACCTGATTCAGACCCAGAAGTCCCGGGTTCGATTCCCAGCGGGGGCCAATTTTTTGCTCGGTTTGGCTGGTGGTAGGACTTGTTCTAAGTCCGCCTGTCAAGCTACCACCATCATGTCTAAGTCTGTCGCCATAACAACAATGTTAACAGCATTGTTGTGTTCCGGCAGTTAGAGGTATGATAGCCAGTTCCTCTGTGTAAGAGGATTCCGGATGAAACTCGCTTCCATTTTCGGCATAGGTGAGATTTGGGCCAAGAGTTTCGCATTAAAAAAATAAAAAAATAAGATGCATGTTAGAAAAGGCGGCCAGAACAAAACAAACACAATTGCTTCCCCCCAGCTGTTATCATCCATTGTCAACCACATCATCGCTTAATATTGGGTGGAATACGACGAAACGCAAGCCGATCAATTAAAAACAAGTGAAAATTTGGAAACATATAAAAATCGCGTGCCGCGAGTCCACGCGCGTCTAAGTACGTCTGCGCCCGGGCTCCCTGCAGTCCCCGCAATCATCCTACCTAGCGTAAATATTGTCCTAGCGTAATTAAATTATTGTCGCCAAGAATCAAAATGTACGTAAGCGAAGTCAATAAGAAGATACCTCGAATTGCTTCGAATTTACAAAGAGAAGCAAAATGTAATGAAATTCTCCTTCATTTCGATGAAATATATTACGAAGTCTCATTGAAACAAGTCGAGAAAACGTTCTATTTCCTGTCTATTATTTTATTTGAACAAAGAAGGTGCTCCTTCAATATCATTATTGTACTAAATAATAAATAAATATAAGTTAATTTTATTTTACAGTTCAAGTTAAACTTTCGGTTGTATTCCTTCAAATGATGACATTTTCGTTCTGAAAATGTTGTCTTTTGTGAATGTAAGGATTACCAGAGTTGGTAAGACTTCATACTGACTTACACTGACTTCAAAATTATCTTTCCTATCGCATTTTTGTCACAAAAATACTTTAGGTCCCCGACTTATTATTTTTTCTTTGAGATATTTTGGTTCAATTTCGCATCACACGATCAATATCGATCCTTTAAAGACAACTTATACATTAATTAAATTAATTTAAAACTTATATAATATTGATCGTATGACGACTTTATATGGTAAATGTATTACTTTACGCTGAGACAGGGACCTTTTTGGCCTCGTACAGATTAGTATTACTATTTCAGTGTGTAGCGTAACTGTGTCAACTTATCTTTATAACAGTTAGATTAACTTATTTTACTTTTATGTGTTTTGTGCGAGTCATCAACATTTTTCTTTCTTTTTCTTTCTTTACATAGAGGTACAATACTCGAGCCTTTGCAGGCAGGTAAGCGCGAGCATATCCATATTTTACAAACGCACTTTCGGTAGAATAACTGTTGTATTTTTTTTACAACCCTTATTATGCCCAGATACTAACGAAGATGTGTTATGATAGAGATTTTTTTTAAATTTTCATCAAAGAAAAATGTTCGGCCTATTGGCTTCTATTATATTATTACTGTTATTCTGAGGCCTTAGTGTGAGTTTTTTCGACCCACGTTCGAACGCGTTCGATTGCGAGCGCGTTAGAATTTAGTATTGGAAATTAGGTTCTACGAGTGACCACCAGGTGGCACTATAACTAAATTCTTATACTAAATTCTAACGCGCTCGCAATCGAACGCGTTCGAACGTGAGTCGAAAAAACTCACACTAAGGCCTCTGAAGCGGTGGACAGAGGATACATACGCGACCGCGCGTGTCTCATGTTATAACGATAAGGAAGACACGCCATTGTTTGCGAAAGTTTCAACACTTTAGGCTCATTTTTTTTTCTACCTGTTTCTATCAATAAGTTCAAAATAAGTTAAAATTTTGCCGGTGATTGTCATCATTACATTCAAAGTCTATTGGCGTTACCGATAAGTTCAAATTTTGTTGGCGATTTTCGATTATTTCAAATGACATCGGCGATTATCGTTAAGTTCAAATTCTATTGGAGATTGTCGACAAGTTCACATTATGTCAGCGACAAGATCCATTGTTTCAAATTATATCGGCAATTGTCAGTAAGTTCAAATTCTACTGACAATTGTCGATAATTTTAAATTCTGTTGGCAATTGTCACTACGTTCAAAGCTAAGGGATTGCTAGCATGACATTTCTAAAAGCGATATTTTATCGGCTAAAATGATTATTGTCGAAAGATCAAAATGCGTGTAAGATCACGTGCCATCTCATACTTTTCAATATGAGATTTATTCAGACTTTCAGTCAAGCATTATATGTCGCTAATATAATGTCACTTGTTTTGAGCCTCTTCAATCAGGTGGAAGAATGACATCTCGCGCCGGGTTCACGTTAGTTTGGCCAGAGTTTCAAAGCGCGTACCCACCGCGGTTTACGTTATCCACGGCCACACGGCGCATTTTACCTGCGTCGGTTAATTCGTTTGACAACGTGGGTCTACGTTTCCACTGCAGTACATGCTACATGCCCATGATTATGTACAACTGTAGCGTAGCCCACCGTGGCATACGAAGAGGCTACGCACGTTTTAGCGTTGAGCTGCGTTGGCGCTATATTTGAGCAAGCCACGCGTGTACCAAAGACGTCAACTGATGCGTAGCGTGTCCGTGGATTGCAGTGGAAACAATCTCACACGCATTTTTATGCAAGGCAAAGCCTTACACACGTGCGTAGCCTCCGCGCGTTGCGGTGGGTTTCCGTCTTTATGAAGACATAACTGCAACAAAAAAAGAAACAAACAAACTCACCTGCAGTAAATACTTATCATAACAATACACGGTAGTATGAAGGATATACAGCTGGACACCACGGCGTAGGTCGGCGTCAGCACAAGCGCACAGGTGGGGTACCTCGGCGGCTTTTGAGTGGCAAGGGCTTCCTCGTCAGGCCTGTGGAGCCCTAGCGAGATGGGCAGGAAGCTGACCAGGCCGGCTAGCAGCCAGATCATGGCAATGGTCACCACGGCGACCCGGCGAGTCACCCAGCGACCGTATCTGAGGAGGAAGGTGGCTGTTTAAAGTATTGTAATATTTTTCACGATAGACTGATACTGTAGAAGTCGTTAATTTATATAATAAGGTATTGCAGTTAGAAATAATTGAGGAATCGGGTTCGAAATAATTAAAATGCGAAACAAATTGCACACATATCGTTTATAAAGGCCAATTTTTTAAATTCTTAAGCAACTTTCGCATCCGCATCTCAATCGAAAAAAAAACACCTAAATATCTGTACATTTTTGATTTACAAACTGCGAAGGTAAAGTCAGTAGAATTGACCTTCTTGGATTAATATATTGAATACGTTTTAAACCCCGATCTGGGGGCCAATTCTACTAATTTTTTAATTAGAATAGAATATTTTGTGTAGAGAGACCTCACGAGAAATCACGCCACTACTACGTGACATCGTATGATCGCCTCCGCAGGCAAACCCCGCCTACTTTTACCTGAGGCTCCCGTCCTTTTGTTTACATTTTGCTATGTGTCTACTAATATAAATACCCTGTTCTAGCTTTGTCAGTTTGATTTTTCGCTTTGCTTTCGGCTAGCTTACACTTCTCTGTAAAACTCACGCTGCTCGCTCTTTGTATGAAATATAGCTTCGTTAAGTAAATAAATAAGTTAAATTAGTCGCTTCTGCTTTGATTTCCATAAACAACTCCTGTGAGGTATATGTTTTTAATCAACTTACGCATATGACAGATTGCAACTAACATGCGAAAACTCGACAGTTTAACTCAACTATCAACCCGTAGTTATAAACGTGTATACAGCAAAATTACTCAGAGTGTTAATCAGCTCACCACTCAAGTTTCCTGACTCTCCACAAATGAGGAAAGAAGTTCCAAAAAAAACTCTCCTAAAAATATCATACAAAGAATACTTTAGGTAACAAAACTAAACAATCACTGTAGCAACATAAGATATTGCTACAGTTGTAAGACAATATTTGAATTGTGAACGCATGTATACCCACGAAACAAAAGAATGTACATTATAATGCCACCCAAAACGTTCACAGCGCTCTCATTCTAGCTCCTTTGTTACTAGAGATCAAAGTTGCGTGAAAGTATTTTCGTCGTACGAAAATTCTCAGGCAGGCAATGTAAGCTTCAGAAAACCGGGAGTTGACGGATAAGAAATGACAAAAGCACTTCAGTATCTCACTTTTGCGTTGTCCCAAGTTATTGAATACGAGTATTATTAAGCTCAACTTGGGAATATTATTTCAGGCTTCCAAGAAAGTATGTACTTCATAATTATTTTTAGTGAATGTGCGACTTATTTTTATAACTTTTTCTACTTATTTCTTAGGTGTCATCGTCAGCAAAGTATTTAGTTTGCCCTTGAATGTAGGTTCTTTAGATACGCCAGTGGCTACTTAACTTAAAGTATATAACCATCCCGTAAGACGCAAGAAAGCCAATATATTTTCTGTGGAAACTTACAGGAAATTAATAGGACGGTCTAGAAAAAGGTAAATTAAGGTTAAGACAACTGTTTTCGTTCATGAATAGTTGATTTTAAGAGATTCATGGTCGAATTATACAGCAGCAATATAGAGCAGTTTTTTTTCCGACAAGTGACCGCCACGGGCAATAATTGCTGAAAAAATTTGCCCCAGTGAAGTAAAGCTTAAGAAAATACGCACGACAAAAAAAATAAAAATATATATCGCGAACCAATGATCAAGCACTGATAGGTCACCAATAAAACTATATGGCCGTCACTTATTGGCTCAGATTTAATGCCATTTTCTTGACCTCATATCAATTTGAAGCCATACCAGATCCAGTAACTGTCCGACCATTTAACGTTTAACTTGGGTCAGTTTTATGATTCGTAAATTTATTACCTATCTTTTTACTGTCTTGTTCTAGATCATTGGTCCGAAGTGATGTAGTATTTTTTTGCTTATGATTTTGTTAGAGAAAATTCGATCGTGCTATTTTAAAGTTTTTTGAGACTAACCCACGGCAAGTGATTTCAAAGTCTGTAACCGTATTTCTAAACAGTTAAGCGTGCCAGTTCTATAAATTTCGCATTCGCATTAGAATTAAAGTGTCTAAACACACTCTGCCGAAGATACGCGACCGAAGTTAGTCATGATTACGCCTGCAATGCTATTTGAATTACTGACGACAGATTATGCCAAAATTACGTTGTGTTATAGCGTACAGCCGAACTTCGGTCGGGCGTAAGTTCAGCAGCGGTTCGGCGGCAACGTATTCTGTAGAGCACACATTATACGCGACCAAAGTTCGATTCGATCGCCGACAAAGATCCGGGGTGGGGAGCAGAAGAAGACGCAGGCAAAGTTGCGCAACTGAGTTTCTGTCGCGTAAGTTCGGCACTTATGGTGTATCATATCAGCCGAATACGTTAGAACGTAAAATCAGCCGCGGAACTTCCGTCGCGTACCTTCGTCATAGTGTGTTTAGATACTAAGGCTTTTTTGACAGATTGCGACTGAGATGCAAATGTGAACGTTGTTTAAAAATTAGTAGTATCGGCCCTAAGGTTGATAGCACTTCTAATGAGCAGTCCTATTGTTCAGTATGTTTTTCTTCGTAGTATCAAGATTGATGTACATTCTAAGTTTTGCTCGTCAAACACCAAGCATAAATTATATAAAGTCACATGAAATGGCGATAGCATGTCCATTTCAGGTCGAGTGCCAATCTGTACAGAAAATAAAATAGACTGTATAAGCAACATCATATATAGTTTATTTCTGCAACGCACACTCTTCATTAATATTTTTATATGAATGCTGTCGAGTACAGTCGGGGAAATGGAAAATTGAATAATGTTTTGTCAAGTCACATGAAAGACACATGTCCATTTGAGAGTCGAGTGTCAATCTGTTTAGAAAACATTTCCCCGACTACACAAAGCACACACTTTCATTATTCCCCTTCAAAAATAAACATCAGTTATCTCCCAAAACCACTGAACTCAATAGTTGATCGTGAACACCGTGATAGCACTCACCTCAAAGGGTCTTTGATGTGGATGTATCTGTCGAGCGAGATGGCGCACAGGTTGAGTATGGAGGCGGTTGAGCACATGACGTCACACGCCACCCAGGTGTCGCAGAACTGCTCGCCGAATACCCAGTATCTGGGGGTGGAAAGCAAGTGTTATAAAGAAAACAAACAGGTATTAAGATATCAAAGAAAATTCAATTTACAATACACTTGCTCAAAAAATGCATTTAAGAAGCCTGTATAATTACATTTTTCGAAAGTAAAAAATTACGCATCATGCAATGAAACGGGCGGTGAAATAAGTACTCTCACCTAAGTAGCTACTTTATCACACGCTCCGTTGTACCGCCATACAACGGAGCGTACGGTAAAGTAGGTACTTACGTGTCGTGCGTATCCTTTACGGTGTTTTATATTAATACTAGCTGACCCGTGCAACGTCGTCTGCGAAACATTTTTAATTACTGCTCCGCTCCTATGAGTCTTAGCGTGATGGTATATAGCCTATAACCTTCCTCAATAAATGGGCTATCTAACCCTGAAAGAATTTTTTAAATCGGACCAGTAGTTCCTGAGATTAGCGCGTTCAACCAAACAAACAAACAAACAAACAAACAAACTCTTCTGCTTTATAATATTAGTATAGATTCTAAAAAAATATACAGGAAGTCCACCAAGGAGATTCACAATACAAGAATACAAAAACAAAAAATCTAGAAGGTAAAATAAAGCGCATTATACTTTTAATGCTTCCTTATATTTTTAATAATACTCAGTTAATTTATTAACAAAATTGTATTCCACTTTCCATGGTGGGGGAATCGCGAATACCACTGATTAAAGATTCGTCTACTGGTTTGAAAAAATCAACTTACCGCACTAATATTACAAACAACTATTATTTGCCTTTCCATTACAGATCAACCGAATAGAAGAGGAAGCCTCCTCGATAAGGTGAACCGATGACCTGATGACGTGAGGGTCCCGGGTAGCTGATGGTTGCGAGACTCACAGGACCGGTTAGGGGATCCCTTATCCAACAGTGGACATTTTTTGGCTTATACGATGATTATGACGTCTGGAATACTTGGGGCCGAAAAAGGCCCATCTAATCAATGACGTATTATATATAGACACGACATAAACCAACATCGCGGCGCTTAAAAACGGCGAAAATACTAGATAGCTGCTAATACTCATGAAGAAAGGGAAATAAAATATATCACCGTACGGCGGGATGCCTGTTGCTAGAGGGAGATAAATATACATCTTCAGTTACGTCACAGGATAAGTAATAGTCAAATTGACATCAAAACAAACGTAGTGTCGCGCGACAGGTTGGTGCGTAACTAAGCGCGATGTGGCCAATTGGCTTCATTTTATGTTGTCATTTTAGAGTGCGGACAACGTATCTATAGTTTTATATATCATTGCATCTAATGATGTTGTTTTTTGCTATTTATTATGACATCCATGATGTTTCTTTTACCGGATAATTAGATTAGATCTGAGGGCCAATTCTACTAATTTCTAAACAACTTTCGAATTCGCATGTCAATCGCTAACTGTCAAAAAAGCCTTAATTTTCATACATTTTTGACAGATTGCTATTGAGATGGGAATATGACGCGAATGTGAAAATTAGTAGAAATGACACACATAAAATCTACGGATTAATATAACGCATCAGTCATTTGGTCACATGGGAGTTGCGAAATTTGATCGAAAGAATCACTGCGGCTCCTGATCGTAAACGGCATTGCGAGCAACACGAATAGGCTTGTGTCCTGAAAAAATCTAATTAGTCCGTCAGTTAGATTGTGAAAAAATATTTGACCCGTGTTTTTTTCTTTTGTTACGGGAACTAAAATTGACGAAGTTACGACGCTTTTAAAATTCTCAATACGTCACACCTTCGCATAATTTTTAGTGAGTCGTGACGTCACGAGCGCTCACCTCCGAGTTTTGATGCGTTTTATCTTTGTCAATATTCATTGATTTACAAAAACAAAAAATAAGTGTCCATTATTTTTAAATACTCTAACTGACGGACTAAATAGTTTTGCAATTTGTGGATGATGGAATCTAGCCAATTGGATTTAGTCTGTGAGAGTCTGACACTCCCGTCCACTCCGCCCAGAGTGGAAGGAGACAGTTGATGATTTCCCACCCTTAAAAAAATATTGCCTATGAAAATAAATAAAGTCAACCTACCCGAGCAAGTCATTAACTCCAGCGAAGGTCATGACAGCCGCAGCCACCAGCATGTCAGCGATAGCCAGCGATGCTAGGAACAGGTTGCCGATGCGTCGCAACCCCCGGTCCGTGTATATTGCGATGCAGACCAGTATGTTCCCTGCTACGCTGAGGAAGATCAGCAGTGACAGGAATATACCTGGGGACAACGGATTTAAATTTTCATTGAAATAAAAATTTTCTAGATTGTGTGTTGTGCCTTTAATACCGGATTGTCCAAACCTAAATTTCTGTAGAACTCATGTACGCCGCTTACGCAGTGATGAGAGAAAGGATTGCATGGCTAATTGATAGCTTTATTCCCGATAGAAAGTCAATAAATGTATGTGGGTTAATGACCGTTATTGCACATTTATCTGGCGCGTACCATATTTAAAAACGTATATTTAATACTAAAAAATACCTTTGATTGGTACTTTTAACGTCATCGATCATTCAAAATTAAACTTAGGGCGGATTTCATCAATGAAACTGAACGCAATCAGCATAATTATAAACCACGTTTACGAGCTGTCACTGTCATTTTTTCTATGGAATATTGACACTGACAACTTTTGAACACAGTTATGTGCTGATCGCGATCAGTTTCATTGGTGAATATTCACTTTAAGTCACTATAAATTTCCAAAAGAGCTCTGTTTAAGCAACGACTTATATCAACTTACAAAGGACTTGTTAAAAGTTATTTAAACTTCATTATAAGAGCCAAAGTAACATCTGGGAAAAGTTTCACAGCTCACTATTACAAAAATTAATAAGGCACTGTTTTTTATACCTTCATTAATAGAATATTCTGCCAAATTGAAATCCACTGAAACACTGAAAAAATATTTTCAAATTGACCTTTCATTGTGGGCTTTATGAAGTGCCTTGTGCCAATTTATAAGGATTTTTTCAAAAGTGGGCATAAATTGAGTGAATGCAGAAGCTATATTTTCTGTAAGTTATGTTTTACGGTGCACATAATCAAAAGTCATCTAAAGGTACAATGTCGACCATGGCGACCGCGACGTGTGTGTGCACGCGATCGACAAGACCAGTAAATGTTCTATAGTAGGTATTGCATACAAAGCAGTTGCGGTCGCACGCCATTGTCGCCGGTCGCGGTCGGCCGTGGCGTTCGCCAAGATCGGAATTGTACCTTTATAAGATAACCACTTAGTTATGCCTTTTAGAACATACTCAAAATAAAATGTATTGGTACTATACCAATATATTTTATTTTATGTTCTGTGCTAACCGTGTGAACAATTTGTTCTCGGGACATTTTTAAAATCGCGAAAAAATAAACAACTGTTTCGTTATTTTTACATAACTCGACGAAATGTATGGAATAGCATTAATTAAATGTTACAAGTTCATTTCACTATCAGTTAATTTAAAATAAATCGATGTATTTTTTAAATATAAAAATGATTCTCTATTTCCCTCGCATCGGCCATCGCATCACGCGTGAACGGCTGAGCCGATTACGCTAATTCTTTTTTTGTTGTGTTAGTTACTTTTGGAAGAACGTTCTAAAGAAAGAAAAAAATAAGAAAGTTGCAGTTGACGCTAAAGAAGCCGCGGGGTATAGCTAGTAATAAATAAATAATTTATCTTTTGAGACCCACTAACTCCCAACCAGCAGAATTACATAGTGATAGGTAATTAATAACATCCAATTCGCAGGAGATTGATTGCTTAACACATGCCATTATAACATCCATTGTTGAGACAATAATCTTGAGATTATAACACCTCTCTGTGACACACGCTAATCTCTACCGGAGTCGCACGTTCACACACTCGTACATGTTTCAAGTGGCACTAACAAGTTTAGCATGTTCTTGTGTTGTTTCCGGTAAACACTAAATAATAATAATAATAATATCCTTGGACATTTCACACAACGCCATATCGTCCCAAGCTAAGCAACCTAATGCTTGTGTTATGGTAACGAGATGGCTGATAAACTAAATATATACATTTTTTTTTTTTGTAAATACATACATATTATAGATAGAAAAACACCCAGACTCGGAACAAATACTTGTAGGTCGTACAAATATTTGTTCCGTGCGGGAATCGAACCCGCGACATGCTGCGCAGCAGTCAATCGCTCGACCACTGCGCCAACTGTGTCGTCTGACACTATATGTAGACTGTATGCATGATGTATGTAGCTGATTGTGTTGTAAATTTTAATTGGCAGTATGTTTCGGTAAAATTGGATTGTGCTGATATTTGTTCAAAACTCATTTGAGCGTGCCAATTCTACTAAATTTACCTATTAAAATTAATACTTTTTTGACAGTTTGCGATTGGCAAGCGAGCAAGTTGTTTAAAAATTAGTAGAATTGTCCCTCAGATACCTATGGCTTAAAAAGTCATACAGTCATCTGTCAAGCCTTTTTCTAAGTAAATTGGAATCTGCTTCCAAACAAACTGAGGGCCTGACACGAATGTTTTGACGTATAGTAACGTTAGTATTTGACCACTATCTCACCTGATGGTAAGCTATGATGCGGTCGAAAATTGAAAATGCTTGCCTAGAAGTAACACTTTTGACTTAAAGCATTAAAGACTTCCAGGTTGTAGCTATCAGGAAACACAGACTCTGGTAGGGAATTTCACTTCTTAGCTGTACGCACAATGAATGAAAACATAACCAAATCAAAACTTCTCCCAAAAACCTGTCGTCCTGTATTCCTGTTTACATGCACGCACCACCTTTAGGAGTTTGTTACCATAATGAAATAAAACCGCTAACTTTCTACTATAGTGCTTATGTAAAAATGATAAGTTTCTTCAACTTTAAATGCTATTGATTTTTTTTAATACACCTCTACTTTTCATTCAATTTTCGGGAAATAAAGAAATGATTCTTGTTTTACATTGATGCTAAAAATTGATTCGTTCCGTATTCGTCTTAATATTAGCCTAATTAATAAGATTTTGCATTTACGAAGTCTCTATACGTTGTTTCGAAAGTAAAAAATTATGCACCATACAATGGAACGTGCGGTAAAATAGGTACTCTCACCTGAGTATCTACTTTACCACCCGCTCCGTTGTATTGCCATACAACGGAGCATGCGGTAAAGTAGGTACTTATGTGCCCTACTGCGTATCCTTAAGGATTTTTTTTTATTTCCAAAAAAAAATACAGTAATCTCACTAAAGAGATTCACAACACGAGAATAAGAAAAAAAATTAAGTTAGGAGGTGAAATAAAGCGCATTCCACTTTTTAATGCTTTCAAAAATACTCAATTAATTAATAACGAAATTATGTTCAATTTTCCATGATGGGAGAATCGCGAATACAACAGATTAAAAATGACTGCCACATAAAACTAAAGCTCATTCATTAAGCATAAGTTTTCGGACGTCCCATGAATTAAAAATGAGACGTCCGAAAACTTATGCTTATAAAAGTAAGCTGAATGATTGAACCTCCTTGGAAGCGCTCTTGAAACAAAGATGAGACGACGATGTAGTTCTAATTTTTCATTTGCAAATTCGAGCCGTTTATAATATTGCAAAGATTGTTACGACTTTTCGACTACTACCTATCAAAAAACAAAAGAGTGGGGAAATTCCGAGTGTGATCAACGTATTTTTTATTTTTATTTCTTTACTAGCTGTCCCCCGCTTTTTCGCTCCCGTTTAACCCGCATAGTTCCCGTTTTCGTGGTATTTCCGGCATAAAAACTATTCTATGTCCGTCTCCTGGTTCTAAGCTACCTCCTCCCCACCAGTTTTCAGCTAAATCGATTTAGCCGTTCTTGAGTTATAAATAGTGTTACTAACACGACTTTCTTTTATATATTTCTTTATGTCATAAGTCATTTATTTATTTGTTAACATAGGTGCAATAAATAGTTGTTAAAAAATATATAAGTGCGGTTATGCCAGACGGCGTACACTTTCACGACGTACTTTCTATTACCAAAGTCAAAATGTCTTCCAAAGATACTCTATTACTGTATTCATCTTACGGTAAACACCTATCATAGGCACGTCCACACTTACCGAGATCAGGCCGATACGACGCGCCACCTCCACCAGTTTGTTGCCATCAGGAAATTGAACCGCTTAGCGACGAACGAGGCGCGAAATAGACTGGAAGTATTTGCTCGCTCCACCAGATAGAGGTGTGTATATAAATGTTATGTAATTTCCTTCATTTTCCTACGGAGTTGAGAAAAGTCGGGCAGGTTTTCGTAAAAATGTAACCTTTTTTGGTGGTTAAGTAAAAAAGGTGTTTCTTTTTTGGGAAATGGGATACATTTTCTGTGAATGTGTCTTGGTAGTGCAAGTTATATAAACAGCGAAATATTTGTGTACTTCGAGTATTCAAGTACTCTAATATGTAAAGCTTAACTAATATATTTAGAACAGAGGGAAAATTCATTTGCTGACGGATACACAATTGTGATGATGATATTTATTTCCTACTTGTGCTTGCAGTCAGTGGTGACCCTAAAATAGATTGTGCTCAGTTGGTGTCCGCGTAGAGACATCAGTGGCATTCGTTGGGTTATCAATGGTGCAAGTGTAAGGGTACTTGGGCGGCCCTGGAATGCACAGGATTAGGAGGAACACGGTGGGGTTTTAGTTAGTAAGAGTCTGACACTCCACCTTTGCCCCACCTAGAGCGGGAGGAGTCATATGATGTTTTCACATCCTTAAAATAAACGTACTTGGGACACTCCAACAAGTGGCCTATAGGTATTTTATTATACTCAGCTTCGTCCTCGAGCATAAACAAATGCACAAAACATGTGGACGAAGGAGCGGGTAGAAGCCAGTTTGTCTATCTATATCTTCTATCTATCTATCTATATCTATACTTACAATAAATCTGTAGAGAGGTCAATTCTGTACATGAAATATATTTCCAAAATAACTATCAGGGGGTGATTAGGGATCGATACTGATGCCAAAAATGCAATCAGTACAATTTTTGTCTGTCTGTCTGTCGGTCTGTCTGTCTGTCTGTCTGTCTGTATAACCGTTACAGAAACAAAAACTACTCGACGGATTTTAATGAAACTTGGTTCAATTATTATTCATACTCCTGAGCAGGTTATAGTATACTTTTCATCACGCTACAATCAATAGGAGCAGAGCAGTGAAGGGAAATGTTGGGAAAACGGGAGAAGTTACTCCATTTTTTAAGCTTCCGTCGCGTGTGCAACCTTAATGGTGAAAGCTACACAGAAATCATGTATGACGGAAATGTTATCCTTAAAATTATATAAAAAATATCCAATGACAGCATATGTCTATCTTTTATGATTGACGAACAATAACACGTGTAACTCCCGATAGCTTAGCAGTTCGAAGCTTTCTGATTGTATTTGTCTACTCTTACGTTTATAAAACTCTCAGTCGTCCCTAATTAACATTAATAAAAGTTAACATTATTAACTATTCCATAGAAAAAGAATCATAGAAATCGGTATAGAAACACCAAAGTTATACATGAAAAACGCTAATAATAAGCCATCGCGCGTGAATACTGAATCATGCTATAATGATTATTTTTGTGGTCGCGAACGCTCAGGCAGGCGGCTAGCTTGGCGCCTAGAGGCTATCGAGTAGCTTCGGAAAACGGCTTACGACAGTTTGCAATATCCTTTAATAATTATAATGTCGCGCTTTACACCAAACGAGTAATATTATAAATGTGAAAGTTTGGTTGTTTGTTACTCAATCACGCCAGAACGGCTAAACGGATCTTAATGAAATTTAGAACAAAGATAGATTATAGTCTGGAATAGCACATAAGCTACTTTTCATCCCGGGAATATGTTCCCTAGGGATCACGCGGGCGAAGCCGCTGGCAGAAGCTAGTATATAATAAAGCCCTCTGTTTATCTGATGCATACAAATTATGACTTTATATTATGTAAAGACCTTTCCCCATTTTGAAATCCCAAGTTACATAAACATAAAAAAACTATTTTTGCATTAAAAAACGATAATGCAAGGTTATAAATCCGTTGTTCCTCGTGTATAACACAATTCTTCAATATCGATCTCTAGAGAGCGTTTTTCTGTTTGCTTCCAAAATGTTTTCAGAAGGATAAGCGGTCGCTAAACTACGTTTAACCCGGTTTCGATATGGAAATAAGATTCCTACGTGCTAACCGTGCTCTTATATCCCAAATATTTATTGGAGGTTTCCATTATTTGAGGTTTTCGTCCTCATTTTATATTTGGGAAACAGAGTATAAAATAAAAGGTTTCGCAATTTTTACATGACTGCCCCAGAAGTCTATTAGTTATGTGTGTTTCTTTGGCACGCCCGGTAACCTAAAGTGTTGGATGGATTTATGCAAATGAATCTGAAGGTATCTTCAGATTTGTATTGACAAGCTTAGTGACATACCTTTATTTATTTTACAGGGTGAATTTTTAAAGTGTGCCTTCAGGGCCAAATCCGAAACTATGTAGAATATTGAAAAAAAAAAAAAACTGAAAGGAGTTCCGAGCCTGATTTTGATGAAAACTAAGAGTGCATCATGGGATTTTTGAAAAATCGCTGTTCCAACCCAGGAATCGAATAGGCTTATTTCGAAAAAAAAAAAAAAAACGAACATGCTGTTTTATTACACCATCTGAAAGTGTAGCTAATAAGGATCAGGACAGATGGACGAAAAAAATGATAATTTAATGGTTATTCTAAGTTTGGAAATCTATAAGTATGTAAAAGTAACAACAGCTAAGTTGGACTCTTGGTAGACAACTCCCAACATTTTGCTGGTTTTTCAAGGATCACGCCATATTTGAAGGTTCTTATAATGAACATGTAACATCGACAAGACTCACTGCTCAGTGATTCAGAACACGCCTCGTTGAGTGCTCACTCCAGGAAAAGAACAGGCGTTAAATTATAATAATGTAATTCTATAAATACATGATTATTACTTTCTATAAGTGTTTCATGTTGGCATTAAAGTTAACATGCCAATCTCAGTTTTGTTTCTTTTCAACCCGTTTTGCCGGTACTTATATGAAGTAATTCATCATCTGCCTAGCCTTTTCCCAACTATATTGGGGTCAGCCTGGAATGACTGCCTATACGACCACCACATCCCATTAAGATAACAACAGTCTTGGCAAGACTGGTGACAGATTTTCTGGCTTATGATGTACGTAACGATTGTCAGAGTAAATCAAATCTACAAATTACAGCCGAGACCAACAGTTTAACCAGGTTTCCGAGGCACGGAGGGATCTCGTCAACCATCCACGGATCGGCCTCGGCAAGCGATGCTTAACCTTGTTGATTGCTACGTGCGGCTGTTATTATTTAGCTACTAGTCATGTTATTCTATGAATACATGCAGCCAGCCATGTTACTAAGCCGTTCAGTACAAAGTTTTCCATGCATGTAGTTCATTATAACTGTTTTCATTTGCACTATTTTTGCTTGAAATTTTGTACCTGTTTCAGAACTCAGTCATTTATTAATTAAAATGTCTATGATAATAATGATTTCCTTCAATTCGTCCTGGAACTCATCATCAGATTTAGCTTTCAAATAAAAGCAGATTTTTTCAAATGAGTTTATAAGTGACGGAGTTTAGAGGTAACAAACATAATAGAAATTACATCTACTTAGAAGGCCGTTGTAATTTGTATTTTATATTTACTAGCTATACCCCGCGGCTTCGCTTCCGTCAACTGCAAATTTCTTAATTTATTTATTTCATAAAAACCTTCTCCTGACAGTAACAAACACAACAAAAAAAATAATTGTTGAAATCGGCCCAGCCGGACGCGTAATGCGATGACCAAGGGAAATAGGGATTTATTTTTATATGAAGATAGATAGACACGTTTGAACTCTGACCTGACGGAAAGCGATGATGTGTGGTCGGCAATAGAGCCTAGAAGTAACCTGTTTGCCAATTCCACTAATTTTCACAATCGCATATCAATCGCAAACTGTCAAAAATGTATGAAAATTAAGGCTTTTTTGACAGTTTGCGATTGACATGCGAATGCCAAAGTTGTTTAAAAATGAGTAGAATTGGCCCACTGTTCACTTTTGACAAAGTCACCCCTTTCTTTTTCTTTTTTTTGGGATGGGAAATCATCCAATGACTCCTCCCGCTCTGGGTGGAGCGGGAGGGAGTGTCAGACTTCTACTGACTAAAACCCATCCATGTTCCTTCATTGCCCTTTGTGTTCCGGAGCCACGGTATCTCTTTCGAATAATCCCGCGACTACGGCAGGCGTCGGCCCTTTCGGGCCCCTCTGTCACCCCCTAGTTATAGATCAAGAAATACAGATTCCAGCAGGGAATTCTATTCCTTTTGCTGTACGCACAGTAAAATGTGTTCCTAAGATGTTTTTCCCAAAACAGATGTTGTGTTTTATTGTATTTTTGGAAGAGTTTTTTTTTGTTGATGGTACATATCAATAGTGTACATACCGACAAGCAGTATGGACAGCAACGTGACAGCGTCCGGGTCATCCCCCTCGTCGTATACCACCGTCGTCTCGTTGAACTGAAGCGCCACCTACGACAACATACAGAACTTAATTATTATTTATTTATTTCAGAGGAGCTCGTGGTACATAAAAACAACCAAACAGGTCGATTTTCAGGGTTAAACTACGCTTGCTGAGCTCGGCCTGTGGATGGGTGACCATCTTAACATACCGACTCTTCCATACGTAAGCACTGCTGCAAGGCTGATTGTCAACTGGTGCGGAGAGAAGCGGAGCGGAGAGAAGCAGAGCGGAGAGAAACGAAGCGGAGAAAATTAAATATTAACCAATGGAATTGCATAACATCTCTCGCTCCGCGTCAGTCATTGTTTTATGTAAGTCCATTGGTTAATATTTCTTAATTCCTCTCCTCTCAGATTCAGTGGACAGTTACAGCCTTAAGCCGTTGGTCCCGGCTGTTATTTGTTACGTAAGTTAGAAGCCAGAAAATCTGACTCTAGTCTTGCCAAAAAGCAACGAGTTACCCAGTTAAGGGTTGTAGAGGTCAGATAGGCTTTCTCTCCACGTATAAAAACTTTTTACAAAAAAATACGACCGACTTCCAAAAATTGCAGCAAAAAGGTGTTATTGTTAGTTTCTTCGTATTTTGACACCGACTTCCGAAATTAAAGTTATTTTTTACTTTGTAGTGTTTTTTATTTTTCACTTTGTACCACTACAAAGTGAAAAATAAAAAACTTTTTACAAAAAATACAACCGACTTCCAAAAAAAAAAACACTACAAAGTAAAAAATAACTTTAATTTCGGAAGTCGGTCCCCACACCAACCACTGCAAAATCGTAGAAAAGCAAAATACGCAGTTTCGATTACTTGGTTGACATAAAACCGTCATCCAAGTAGACGAATTCCAGCTATTTCGATTTAAAATCCAAACTTCGTAACCGATTTTGATACAATTTAAATGGGACCAATCTGCAAGTATATCCTTTCAGATAAATAATGTTTCAAATCGGTTTATAATTGTCGGAGTTATGAGGTACCTAACAGACTTAAAAAAAAAGAATACAACCGAATTGAGAACCTCCTCCTTTTTGGGAAGTCGGTTAAAAATACATTTTTATTCTTTTGAATCGAGTTTGAATAGAAGCCAACCCCAATATTGTTGGGAAAAGACTAAATAAATACACAAAATGTTCAGAAAAATCACCATACAACATCACAGAAACGAATGTTAGTGTGTTAGTCACAAAACTTTTATTAATATTATGTTAGTATTTTTAGTATGTAACTTATGCCTATACCATGGCTGTACTCATACAATTATTTCAGAAAATACAGTCAAAACGTGCAGCGATAGCACTTCAAACACATACATTATTCATCTGGCAACATTCTCGGGACGGCGGGAAATCATTATTGAGCTGGCAACATTCTTGAGGGTTCATGGCATGGATATAATTGACGGATGTTTGAATAAGACGATGGATGGATGAGTGTGCGGGAAAAAAGGTTGTGTCTTTTTTTTAATGTTTTTTAATGATGGAACGCGTGCTGTCTAGTTGTCAGAGTGCTGAGTCCAGCGTTCCAGATATATATGAAAAAACTGACGCTCAAAGTAAGTGATCGTTATGTGGTAGTTAATTTTTTTTCAAAAGGAGAAGATCACGATGTTCGACGAGATCGATAAGTTTATTAAATTAGTGATAGAAATTTTCTTTCTTTAAGTTTTTCGAGACATTTGGTTGAGATGACATTTGGTTTTCAGTAAAAACAGCGTGTAACGTGTTTTTACTGCTAAAAATTATTGAACTTCGGATTTCTAGACCGTTTGCTGGTCACATACTCATGTGTAAACGCGCAACGCAAAACTCGACCGCTTTGTCGGTGTGTTATTCGGCCCCATAAACAACTAGAAGGCTATTACCTAATTTCTCAGGGAAATTAGCGATCACATCTATCTGTAATCTGAAAAGAGGTCATTGTAGGTACTCTAAATTATGAACAACTTTAAAGACAGGACAAACTCCGAAATTGAAACCAAACGTATTCCCAAGCTGAAATATCAAAATGTTCCTTTTCAAACCAGGAAAATCTACCTTACAAGCACACTTTTAATTACTCCAAACTCCAGCAAAGATAGTTCCCAACAACTCCTGGTAAAGCAATTTAACCACATATTGCTAAGGTAATACCCATCAAATGTTATAACTTAAATAAGTTTAGTTTAGTTCGATGATTTCAGTTAGGTAACTCGTAACTGGATTAGTTAGACGATACCGGTAGAGTTTATATGTGTCGCTTGTATGACATGACGTGATTTTGAATGGGAAATGAGCTATGTGAGTGTTATGTTTTGTTTATTGATGGTCCGTTGGATTTTTACCAAGAATGGTTCCTAAGTAATATGAGTAGGAATAATTTTTAGTAACTTTTTGTAGTTTTTTTTGTTTGTTTTAGTTACAGTATTAAAGAGTCAGAAGTGGGACAGTAGGTAAAGGACGAAAAACTGCCTTCAGTTCAGTTCCATATTCAATGCCAAAATGAAGCTGGGCGACATTTTTTGTGGAGGAAGACACAAAAAATTTGTCAAAATGAGTATATTTTATGTATTGTCATGTAGTCCCAAACCGAACTGTGTTTCGACTGTCGGCTACGGTGTAGCTGCTACGCAGACCACTACGGTGAAGGTGCGTGCTACGTAGAGTGCTACGCCGCGCTGTTGTAGCCAACTTAGGCGTGCGTTTCAAGTTCATATTATTGTTAGTCGCTTTAAGAAAGTTAGAAACTTATTTGTTCTGTCACTAACTAGACGGATTTCTGTTGTTCATTAAGACTTGTCTCAAGAGTGATTATTCCTCAGTGTTCGAATTTTTTAACTCTTTTTCAAAAAAGTAGTCACTAATTTTTTAGACTTACCTACGCATTTTGTGTAAGCTTACCACGTATCATTAAAATTCTTTAATTTATGTCCATGAATATTTATCAACTTGAAGAGTTAATGGTCTTGGGTAATATTGTAATTACTCATTGGTAAAGAAAACTTACATTGGTAGGTAAAACAGAGGCGAACTCCATTTTATAGAAGTTGGCTCCACCGGTGCTTGTTCATTCTCAGGTCTTCGTGTCGATCTTCATCAGGAAGCTGTGCAGCTGGCTGCGAACCCTGGGCGCGGCGTGGGGGCATGCCATTGTGGCCTGTCTCACATATCTGGAACAATAGGAAGAAAATAAAAATGAAATATTTATTTGCCAGAATCTTTGATTCTGCCAATCCTTTTCCCAATCATGTTGAGGTCTAATAATATGTAGCGACAGCTTATTTGAGCTACGCAATCCAGTGACTGGGTAATACGCTACCCCTTGGAAAGACTGTTGCCAGAGATTTGGGCTTCTGACTACCCGTGACGACTATCAAAGATGTACAAGAACGGTTTATCGTACGCAGAAGTCTCGGTATGTAACGTACATATGATCAACCATCTACGAAACGAACTCGGCAGGCGTTGCTTAACACTAAAGATCGACTCATGTGTCTGTTATATATTAATTGTCGGTCATTTATTTGTCTTTATATGTATGTGGAACAGAGAGTAAAGTCTGGCAAACATCCATTTAAAAGAAAAGACCCTCTGGCCGGACAGTTGTGGTGTCCGGTGTGGGCAACTGCGCGATAGTTGATATTCGGACTGTTGTATATGTTCAATATTACAATGTTGTATATGTTCAACATTCAACTTTGATACCGCGATGCAGAATTTCGTCGAAGTAGTTCACTGCTTGTTGGATAGATGGCAATGCGGTTCATTTTGTTGCGATGAACATTTATTCCGTTGGTTTTTCTTATGGCGGCATTGATGCCACTTATCAGCATACTTACTCATAACACGCATTCATAACAAATAAAATCTTAATATTTAAGCTAGGGACTCTCTCTTTACACAGTATATTTAATTAAATTCTTCAAATCTAAGCCGTTATAAATGAAATCGCTCTCGTGCCTACCTAATACCGACAGTACCTACTCGCAACGCTATGTATGCCTCATGTTTCCCAGACATCAATATAATCCATATTCGAGACGACAGGTGCGTGTCAAAGCCTTTCTATTTCGCTATTGGTTCGTCGAGTCCTTTGATTGAACTTCCATATTATTACTAACCTATCAAAAGTTCTATTTGCGGATGACGTCATGAAAATGACAGGCTGTTTCCGAAGTTGTTAAAGTAAGTAGTAGTTTGCAGGCTTAGGTTTTGAAAATGGCTTTGTAGCTTGAAAAGATAATGAGTCAAGACAATTTCTTGATTGTTAATTGTTTTGGTTGTTATTAATCAATATCAATTTATTGATGTAAAGATGTGAAGACTAAAATGGAGTTACTTTTGCATTTATGATATGAGTATTTATTACTTGAAAGTCTTCTCTATAACTGTACCGTATCGTGTGACATATTAAATGAAAGGGCTCAATGTAAGGGTCTCTTAAATTTAAAACTTTTTAAAATTTTCAGTTCCTAAACATTTAATAAAACAGCTGAAAATTGAAAATTATAGGCTCAGTAGTTCCGGAGATAAATCCGTTACTTATGGGCTTAGAATTTGAAAAAAAAAAAAAAAAACATACAGATAATCCTGCCTGTAGACTACAGGAAAAGCCATAAAAACTTAACTATTACTGCTAAATCGAACCAAATAAAGTATCACAGATACCTAATTGAATATTTGGAGAAAGAACTGGCAACATTGGCGACAGGTTGACAAAAAACTGTCTAACATAAAATAATTTTAAATAATATTGTTGGGTGCAATTTCATAAACTTATTTAATCTCCGAGAACCCCAAGACCTTTGCCCCTGCCCCACCTTATTAAATTTATATTGTGGCGCCCCTTTTCGTCGCATACGAGCCGCGGAGCATCTGCATCAGCAGACGTCGTTGACGTATTATATCCAAGAGGTACCTAACGCCGAGGAAGCGACGCCAGCATACAAGTTTCCTGGCAACGGTTGTCCGGGCGCCGCCCCTGAAATGTCTTTTCGGGCGCGGCGGTGCCCCAGGCCGCTAATGCGACTGCGCTTCAAGCTTGACGCGTGTCATTGTGGCAGTTTGTCACCTAAACAATTTTTTGAATGTTTTTGGTTTTCTAATTGTTTTAATGTATAAATAGTTTAATAAGTGATAATTTGATAATAGTGTAGTTTTACGTTTTTTAAATGTTAAGTGGCAGTGTTGTGTCGGAAGATAGTGCCAGTCAAACTTCGACATCGCTAACAATCCTGGAGAGGTGTCCTCTGTGCACCCAGGCACGATTTTTTAAAGGTAAGCGGGGTCTGAATGTGCATATTGGGAAGGTACACAAACCCCAATATGCACTCACTTCAGATCCTGTAGTTACACCAACACTTACTACACCAGCTACACCCACTTTTGACCCGTTTTGGAAAACCCTATCCAAATTCAAAAATACCGTTCCTCTTTTAAAGCGGATTCCCCGCGGCGCTAGACCACTTGTGGCGCAACACCTAGCGGGATGCGTTCGCCTTGCCGCTCGCGAGAACTCGCAAAGTGCCTGGGAGCAACTTCTCACCTTCCCTTACAGAGTATTACATGTAAAAAAGAATTTGGCAACCAAAAAGTCACTTACTGCACAAATTAAAGATAATTGTAATATTTCGGCCTATAATTTGGACTCAAAATTATCGACACAGAAGTATACCTCATCAAGAGGTATTTCCCATCTGGTCGAAACAAAATTAGGGGAAGGTGACATTAGCGGAGCAGCCAGGATTCTTTTTAGTAGTGATGTGGTGGCACCGTGTTCTCCAGATACTCTTGCAGCTCTGGAGAGTAAACACCCTGCCCCATCGGTTGACCTTTCTTTTCCCGACCCGCCTGATCCGGACATTCACACCCTCACCGTTACAGGTCGAGAGGTGGTCACGGCCGTGTGCTCTTTTCGGAGTGGCTCTGCTGGCGGCCTCGACGGCCTTAGTCCTCAGCATCTGAAGGACCTCATCTGCTCAGGCGCCGGGGAAGCCGGTGAGTTACTCTTGAAGGAGCTCACGGCTTTGACTAATCTCATGCTCTCTGGTAATGTGCATGAAGCCGTCATCGACGTCTTGTACGGGGCCAATTTATGTGCTCTGCGCAAGAGGGATGGCGGCATTCGTCCCATTGCCGTGGGCACTACTTATCGTCGTTTGGCAGCCAAGGTTTGCTGCAAATTTTATGGTGAGGATGTTTCGAAAAAATTTCAGCCCCTGCAGCTCGGTTACGGCTCTAAAGGGGGCTGTGAGGCTGCCGTACACGCTTTGTCGACCTATTTAAATTCTGGTAAAGGAGAGGTCATCCTGAAGGTTGATATCAAAAATGCTTTCAATTCGGTTAATAGGGACACCTTACTGGCAGAAATTAAAAAAGAAGTACCACAAATTTTTAGTTTCCTTTGGCAATGTTACAGACATCCATCTAAATTACTCTACCGGGACAACCTTCTGGAATCCGCTGTCGGCTGCCAACAAGGTGATCCCCTCGGGCCAGTGATCTTTAGTCTAGCTATTCACCCAATCATTCGACAGCTAAATTCCAAATTTAATGTTTGGTATCTAGATGATGGAACCCTAGGAGGTGATGTAGACACGGTTTTAGCTGATTTACAAGTTTTAAAAAATCAACTCCAATCTATAGGACTACAGCTCAACCTTTCGAAGTGTGAATTATTCATTTCTGACTGTACCGACAGACATCTGACACTTTCCAAATTCAACGCAATATCTCCAGATATCAAAGTTATAGAAAAAAGTTGTCTTCGCCTCCTTGGATCTCCAATTTTTGAGCAATCTTTTCCCAATTTTGTTGAGGAGAAAATACAAAATTTTAATGACATTTCGGAAAGGTTACTCCAAATCAATATGCATTCGGCAATCACCTTAATCCGTTACTGCTGTTTCGGCCCTAAATTAAGTTACTTTCTGCGTGCTTCCCATTTATGGAAGCACCCACATCTTTTAGAAAAAATGGACCAAATCATTCGTCATACTCTAACTTCAATTTTAAATGTGGCCTTGGACGACCGAGCTTGGAGTCAAGCTACTCTTCCCATCCGTATGGGAGGCCTCGGCGTCCGCAAAATTACGAGTATCAGTTTACCGGCTTTCATATCCTCAGTTCATGGCACTGAGAAATTAGTCAGGAATATTCTAGCTTCCTCACTGACTGGTTTTGATGTGCCGTGCTTCTCTGAGGCTATGGATGCCTGGAGACTCGCTTGCCCGAATCTAAATCTACCCGACTACCCATCGTCCCAAAGACGGTGGGACGAGCCACTCTGCAGAATAGTTCAGCATGACCTTATGGCCACATCTGCGACTGCTTCGGAGTGTGCGCGCCTGCTGGCTGTGGGACAGTGGGAGTCGGGACTCTGGCTTCACGCACTACCATCGTCGAACATAGGCACCTTGTTCGACGATACTACTTTCCGCCTCGCTGCTTCCCTACGTCTTGGCGCTCCTTGTTGTTCTCCTCATCGCTGCCACTGTGGCGAAGTTGTCAACAGCCTCGGACACCACGGCCTGTCATGCAGCCGTAGCGCGGGTCGCATAGCGCGGCACGCGAACATTAATGACATCATCCGACGAGCTCTTGTCGCCGTCGGCGTTCCGGCTGTATTAGAACCCAATGGCCTGGCACGTGACGATGGCAAGAGACCGGACGGCATGTCGTTATTTCCTTGGAAGATGGGTAGGCCTTTAGTGTGGGACGCTACCTGCGTCGATACTCTTGCGCCATCCCACCTTCCTAGCTCTTCGTGCTGTGCTGGTGCTGCCGCCGCGGCTGCAGAGAACCTCAAGCGGCGGAAATATAATAACCTCGTTGGAAATTATATTTTCGAGCCGTTTGGGGTTGAAACTCTCGGGTCGTGGGGTCCAAGTGCTCATAACTTGTTTAAAGATCTATCAAGACGCTTAGTTGACACTTCGCGTGACCCAAGGGCTGGCTTTTACCTCGGCCAAAGGATTAGCATTGCCATACAACGTGGCAATGCTGCCAGCCTTTTGGGCTCATTACCAGTGGCTAGCGATGCGGACGAATTTTTCGACACCATATGTTAGTTTTAGTTTTAGTTTTAGTTAGTTAAGAGTTTTTTTATTTTATTTAATTGTATATACATCTAGTCTGCAATAAATATCTACTAGTACCATAAAAAAAAAAAAAAAAATTGAATATTAGTTTCAAAACATTTATCGAGCCCTTATTGGAAAGTTTCGTGAAAACAAAACTTTAGTTTGACACCGTTTAAAGTTTCTATAGATCTTTGGTGAACAAAAGTAGAGTCAAATGTGACCTTCATTCATTATAATTTTTCTGTAGTATTCTACCCGAACCTTTTATGGGTTAAAATAATCTTATATTCTAATACAAATCATAGTTGACCCGTTCAGCCTGTGAAACCGGCCGTTGTGTGTGTTTTAGTTTTCTTTTTCAAAATAAACTTTTCGTCAAAAATGTTTTTCACTAAGATTTAAACTTGATACGGGTACATATGGTAGGCGCCAGTTAAACATGCAATAAAGCTTAACTGTTCCCTTTGAAAGACCCGAACAAAAATTTAAAAACCGTTTTTCATTATTAGAGAATCACGCTAGAAGTCGATTCAGGACAGCTTTATGTCTTTATTTTTGTTTATGATAATAAAGAAAGTCGATAAGTGTATGTGGATCACCGTTTTTGCACATGTAATACACGGCTATAAAATATAGGGTTCCATTAAAATAGATGGAAAGTCAGACTAAAAGGAAAAATTAAAAACTAAAAACAGAATCCTATTAGAAACTTAGAAGAAAAAAAATTTTTTTTTTCTTCCAAGTTTCTAATAAGATACACTAAAAATGTTGGTTACCCAACGCATAAACACATCCATGTCTTTGTTAACTCATTATTCTGATACCACAAATGTGCAGGCGCAAGTGGCCACGTGGAGTACCTGCCCATAATGGACGTACTTATTCTAGTGCCGGCAATTTATTCTTTTACGTCAAAATAAATACGCTTAATCGATTTCTTTGCTTTAATATATATTTTTTTTTTTTTTTTTTACAATTATAGGCTATATAATTCCACTTTCTCACCTGATGTTAGATGTGATGATGCGGTTTAAGATATATTTGGTTAGACGAATTGAATGGTGTGTTACAATTTGTCATCTCCTTGAATGGGACCTTTTATAGAAACATCCTAACATCAGACTTTCACAATATAACATTTTTTTAAATAGTATAGTAGGCACACAATATTCAATGTTAGGTATATCTTCTTTCACTATTTCTTAAATATATGTCCACAAGATCCTTTTTTTGGCCCCAAAGTCAACTTATTGTGCCTGTAAGTTTGTAAGAGCTCTCGAGTGTTTTTTTCTCAACTTCGCGTCTGTAAAAATGTTGTGTAGCTATCTGTAGGTATACAGACAGTGTCTAAATAGGTTAGGTATGGAGGGTCACGTCCAAATTTTATTTTAACTTTATTATTTGTCAAGCTTGTCTTCTTGGAAGTACCAAATTATTTCGAGATAGAAATGATTTGTTCGTTAATTGTTTGTAAGAAGTTTTTTTTGTGAAAAATTCTTATATATTTGGGCTACCTATATATAAAGTTGTGTTTGAGAAAATTGTAGTTTGTCTGTTTATTTCAGTATTAAGATATTGGAGAAAAAGCTTGGGACAGGTAATTATGTTTTATTCACACCATCTGCACGAAAACTGCGCGAGCGAGCTAAGTGCAGCGAGCGCAGTCAAAATGTGTTCCAAATTCAAATCACATTGATGCCCGGCGGGTTATAATGAAATTCAGGGCAATATTATTACCCGGCGGTGGGCTGGAGCCACTGCTTCAGATGCGCGGGCTGCTTCTTTGGCGGGAAACGACGCGTGGGACCTGTTTTTTATGGTTAGAGTACAATTTTCTCGCAGTAGGTGTGAAAACTAGAGTATGCTCTTCAGGGATAAAGGTGTCTTTGACTTGGGCTAGCTAAACCTAAACCTCTCGCTGCATTCAGGATTCATATATTAACTCCCTCGCTTTGCTCTTGAGTTAAACTTTATCGGTCCTCGCTACGCTAGGGAGTTTTATTCCCTCGTTTCATAATCTACTATAACAACATTAATATACAAAATATACCATTTGCAATGAGCATGTTACACTGGTTTTTGGACACGGCGTAACATAACATGCTCGTTGCAAATGGTATATCACGGCCTGTAACACTGGTCAATACCCACTTTAATTTTCTTTACTCACCTGTGTTCTAGATTCGCAAGATACGCTAAGTCAAAATATCTTATTAGTCGCTGCGTACTGACTGAATTGCGTAAAACGATCAACGAACGACACGTTGCTTGCGTGTTCGAGCTCGTTTCCACGTACTTAATTCGCGAATGCTCTCTTTGTAACATTTTAAGCCCAGTCAGTACCCACCTGAGATCGTGTTATAATTATATGCGTATTGCATTTACCGATTCGGCTCTTTGATAACTAGTTTTTTCCAGCGGCTTTTTCCGCGCAGAAGTAGGAAATACCTAATCCCAATCAAGACAAAAGTATTTTTTTAATGTTTTACCCATGTGTTAAATTTCATCCAAGGCCGTTAAGCCGATGAGGCGTAATTGATTCGAATATTAAGAATTTATATTTACAATATCAGTAGCATTTACAAGCAAAATTATACTACTCGCCACCAAAAAAATTGAAAGGCAAATAAAACAGCCGTAATGGATAACCTGAATACACCTCATCAACACCCGAACCTCGATTCGTTGTATTAATTAGAGAACATTTGGCGCCGTCACGTTCCCATTTATCGCACCAAAGAAATTTCGCCTGAAACTGTTTGAGAAATATCAGTTATGTTTACGGCGGCAGCGTTAATGTAAAATAAACGCCAATAGCAATTAGAATAAACGCTGTAGGGTCGCAACAGACGTAACGATAATTGGTAGCGATTTCAAGTGCAACGATTTTTTGAAACGTTCTTGTTTTCTAAAGTGCTATTCATATTCGCACGTCAGCTTAGTAGGTACTCGTAGGCGCGGGCTGCGGATCGAGAGCGTTGGGTAGCTCGCCATTCAATAAGAACTAGGCCCGGATCGACGGCGCGTTGTGTTCCACGCGCGCCTCAAAGAGATGTCAGCATAGTAGACGGGGCCCGCTAGGGTCAGTGCCTGCCAGGGTTGCGAAATTTGTTCGAAAGAGTCACCGCGGCCCTGGAACGCAAAGGTCACTAGGAGGAACATGGATGGGTTTTAGTCAGTAAGAGTCTGACACACCCTTCTGCTCTGCCCATAGCGGGAGGAGTCATTTGATGATCTCCCATCCTTAAAAAAAAACGGCCAAGTGCGAGTCGGACTCGCGTACCGAGGGTTCCGTACAAACCTGTAGGTATTATATTATAAGCAAAAGTTGCGATTTACGATTTATGACGTATTAAAAAAAAACTATTTACTAGATCTCGTTCAAACCAATTGTCGCTGGTAGTTTACATGATAATATACATCATATACCTATTTTTTTAGTTTTGTCATTCTCTTATTTTAGAAGTTACAGGGGGGGGGGGGGGGCACATTTGACCACTTTGGAAGTATCTGTAGCGCAAACTATTCAGTTTAGAAAAAAAAATAACCTAGAAACATCAATATAATTTTCAAAGACCATCAATATTATTTTCAAGACTACCAGCGACAATTTGGTTTGAACGAGATCTAGTAAGTAGTTTTTTAAAATCTTAATTTTACGGGTTTGATGAAAAAAAAAGTAGAGTTTCAGTTCTAAGTATGGGGACCCCCAAAATTTATTGTTTTTTTTTTCTATTTTTGTGTGAACATCACAGTTGAAAATGTGGTTCACAGATACATCTACTTACCAAGTTTCAACAGCATAGTTCATATAGTTTTGGAGAAAAGTGGCTGTGACATACAGACGGACAAACAGACAGACAGACAGATAGACTTGACGAATCTATAAGGGTTCCGTTTTTGCCATTTGGCTATTGAACCCTAAAAAGCTTAGTAGGTACTCGAATATAGAGAGAGACAGATAAAAATTTGGTTTTAAATTCAGCAAGTTGCTGATAATGCTAATAATGCTAACTCCGGTAGGTCAAACAAGAAATCAAACTAAGTAATATACAGGTGTGGCGCACAAACGGTTACCAAGGAATACACGAATCTCAGTAGACGAATCTGGACTTCCTAGCGTTGGAATTCGTAGTCGCTTTGTTACTTGTTTTCGATTTTCCATCGTGGGAATATGTTCCCTAAAGATCAGTTTCGATTTTCTTGTGGGCAAAGCCGCTATCAGAAGCTAGTATACAAAAAATTAACTAAAGTAAAAAAACAGTTGTTTAAAGAAAGCTCTTTCTTTTTCTTTTGATTTTGCTTCGCATATTCTGCAGAGCCCCGCAAATTTATAACAAATAAAAAAAAAACCAATAAGAGAGTTAGATTTGGTTGGATATAAGAAGCAGTTTAAAGAATCTTTATGTAATAAATGCTATTATAACTTGAATGACTTCCTAAATGACACTGACATATAATATAATCCAATTTCATTCTTTGATATTTATTTATTACTTGATATTTAACTGACATTCCCTTTTTGAATTTTAACTATAATTATTTATTTGCTAAACATTTATCACCAATGTAACATATTTATAATTTGTACGCCCATGTGGTAGAATATGACTAAACTTTTTATAAACTTAAGACCATGTAATGTACATACCTACCATGTTCTGACAAATAAACGATGATTATGATTATGATAGACTTCGTAACATTTAGAGAGATTTTTTTTATTTTTTTATTTTTGTATGAAAACCTGATAAACTAAGATATAATGAATTTTTAAAAGTCATAGAACAAAATTTGTTGATTATGGTGTTAGTAACATAGTTCTGAGAGGTTGTCGGTATTCTAAAAATAACGTTGTCCAGTATTTTACACGAAACTATATCCTATCAGACTGAATCCATCAGATTTCATGGAAATATCAATAGGTAACAATATATCGCGACGTGTGTTGCTAGTATTAGCCACCGAACCAATTATTTCAGTTACAGTGGTTGACTGCTATTTTGTTAGTGTTTACCATTAAATTCCGCATAGTCGAAACGGTTTGAATTTTAGGTGTACTGTTGATGTTGAGTTTGATAATAATAATATAGTTAATTATGGGCTGTTGGGATTTTGCTTTTGTCAGCGTGACTTGTATGATAAGCTTTAAAGCAATTCCTTAAAAATGGTTTGATTTCGGTTATACATACATCTGAGTTGCCTATTCTCAACTGCGTACATAATATCTACATTGGAGTAGACTTCCAGCAAGACAGAATTCAGCTGAATGGCCTGTTTAATGTTTTTTAAGTCCAGTTGATAATGTATTTCTGGTGAAATACAAATACGCATCTACAAAATGGACCTAATTTTCCAAAATGATGTGAGCTGGAGTAAATATTGAGAAAATAAAACAACCAATAGGCTTAATCTATACTGTATTACTATATAATAATATTATAAAGAGGTGACATTTGTTTGTAAGTTTGTAGGTAGCCGATGGATGAAAGACGCATAGGATCGGTTGTTGTAGCGTCACTTGGGGGAGGCCTATGTCCAGCAGTGGACATCGTTTGGCTGATATGATGATGGCGATATTAAAACACGCTATTTCTGTAAGTAGAATGAATACTTCTACAGTACTCCATGATACATTGCAAATTTTGTTTCTAGAAGCCTTATAAAATATCTTCAGTTTATCTGTAGTAAATTCTTTTAATCTAACTAAGCCGTTATTAGCATTGCTAAAATATTATTCAGACAAACGACCAAAAAACAGGTCAAGTGCGAGTCGGTCTCTCACTAGAAGGGTTCCGTAGAATAAACCGAAAATAAATGTTCCCCGTTCTCGTGGAAACGTCGGGGAATCTTCTCTTAGTGCACGCCTGCAATCCCCAAAAAACCTACATCACAAATTTCTGCTTTCTACGATCAGTAATTTCGATGTGCGTTGTCTATCAGTCACTTTTTTTTTATTTTTTTTATTCAAAACGGGGAAACTCTTGGCCCAAATCTCACCTGATGGAAAGTGATGATTAGGCCGAAGATGGAAGTGAATTTCACCCGGAATCCTCTTACACAGAGGAACTGGCTATCATACCTCTAACTGCCGGAACACAACAATGCTGTTAACATGGTTGTTATGGCGACAGACTTAGACATGATGGTGGTAGCTTGCCAGGCGGACTTATAACAAGTCCTACCACCAACCAAACCGAGCAAAAAATTTGCCCCCGCTGGGAATCGAACCCGGGACCTCTGGGTCTGAATCGGATGGTATAACAACTAGACCACGGAGGCGGTTAGTGTCACCTGTTTAGCACCACCCGGGGACCACGTGTAGGGATTCGCTGAAGGGTATTCTCCTACGGGCGCGGGTGACTCGGCCCCCAAAAGTAACGGTCAGTCGGTAGTCACTCATAAGTAACGGAAGAATTTTATAAATATTGACTAGCTTTTGCCCACGCTTCGTACGCACATATCCCGTTTTCCCGTTTCCGTAGGAATTTCGGGATATCCTCTCTTAGCGCTCCCCTGCACTTCCCAAGGAACCTACATGCCAAATTTCAGCTTTACTACTATTTCAGCTGTTGATTGTCTATCAGTCACTTATCAGTAACGGGAGATTTTTCTATGTGTATACATAGAAAATAGGCTAGATTCCATCATCCACAAATTGCAAAACTATTTAGTCCGTCAGTTAGAGTATTGAAATATAATGGACACGTATTTTTTGTTTTTATAAATCAATGAATATTGACAAAGATAAAACGCATCAAAACTCGGGAGTGGGGGCTCGTGACGTCACGGCTCACTAAAAATTATGCGAAGGTGTGACGTATTGAGAATTTTAAAGCGTCGTAACTTCGTCAATTTTGGTTCCCGTAACAAAGAAAAAAACACGGGTCAAATATTTTTTGATAATCTAACTGACGGACTAATTAGATTTTTTCAGGACACAAGCCTATTGTGTACGAAGATGCGAGTAAAAGCTTGTCTGTACTAGCTTTTGCTCACGACTTCGTACACGCATGTCATGTCCCGTTTTTTCCCGTTCCCGTAGGAATTTCGGGAAATGCTCTCTTAGTTCTCCCCCTCTCTTACAATCCCCAAGAAATCTACATGTCACATTTCAGCTTTCTACGAACAGTAGCTTCGGCTGTGCGTTGTCTGCAAGTGACTCAGTCAGTAACGGAACAATTTGATATATTAGGATTGAATCTCAAATCCTGAAAGCGAAGCTACAAATACAACACACATCACATACCACATTTGAATTAAACACAAGTACCCACTCAATACAGCAAACAAGATAAATACCGGCGAAGCAATTTGATTTATGAAACACTAAACCACAAAAACTTTATTCAGACAACTGAAAGAAGATAAAAAAGGCATAGCTATAAATTATCCACCATTAATTGTAGTGAAACAAATTAACTGCAAATTCTGTAAGCAAAGCTACAAACACAACACACACCACTTACCACACTTGAATTAAACACAAGTACTCAACACACCAAACAAGGAAAATACCCGCAAACATAAAGGTATTGAAATAATTTCCAAATTCCGGAACATCTCGGCTTCACCACCAGATTTGGGAAGTTCTTTGCACTTCCCGCTGAAGAGGCGAAGCAATTTGATTCAAGTGGGCAGGATAATGCCATCGAGTACTGTTATTGGGTGATCACAATCTGCATGAGCCTTTATAAGGATCCGAGTATACATATTGTATTTAACAGATTTATTTTTTATGTTTTATGTTTGTTCGAGATTTTTAATGTTTATTTTGGTATGTGGTTTCGAATGATACATTTTAATCAGCTTTAGCTTTTTTACAGTTCTGAACATCCGTAAAACCGGCCAAGTGTGTGTCATACACACCCTTTGGAAATGTCAATTGTCTACCTACAGACAGACGGGTGGACAGCAGAGGCTTAGTAGTAGGGTTCCGTTGGTTACTCTTTGTGTACGGATCCCTAAAAACGGAACCCTTATTGGATGATGATGATAATAAAAGGATTTTTTTAAACTTAGGTTTATTCTTTATTTTGTAGGCAAGAGTTGTTTCTGTTGTAAACTCTTAGCATCCGTTATTTGAGATAAAAAGGTATTTGAACTTTTATATTATAAGCAAAATGCAAAATTTTATTACAAAATGGAACACTCTATTTTGCCTCATACCCATAACGTAGTGTACTTACTCTTTATTAAATCAAAATATTCATAGTCCTGAAGGAGTCCTTATACCAGAGCCTGAATAAAACTACTCAATCTTTCTTTTACTACTTAATACAAGATTCTGAAGAGCTAGTAAAATATATTCACAGTGTCAACTGTTTATATCGTACCTTATGCTACAGGGAAAATAAATGCGAAGAAGAATTTCCATATTATGAGAGCCAAGGGCGCAAATCGTGCGTAAATAAAAGATTTCTCGATAACACGTCTCTTCCTGATATTTATTTCCCATAGGATTTTATTTAAATAAATTTTAAGGTCGAAGGAAAAAGGATACTTTAGATATCCGGACATCTGATGTCATCTCTTGGGATATTGAAGGTTAATCATAATTTATCTGAGATTAACTTTTCCGAAAAAGGTTAAATGTTAATTTTTTTTTGCTGAACCTTCCCTGGGGTGATTTTGATTAATGAGGCAGATTTTTGTGAATGTTTTTAACAAAGATAAGGAATGTATAAAATTTATAAATTGAAAATTAAAAAATATACATTTAGAATACCTCTTTAAAAAGTACCTATATTTTTTAAAGATTTTTAAGCCCGAAGAGTAGATTTTTGAGTACTTAAAAAAAAAAAGACATACTACACTGCATATCGCCAATAGTCACATGATTTGATTTCAAACTTGCGTTTGGAAAAAAGTAATATTTATACATCGTATAACAAAATAAACGCAATATACCTATTAAGTAGCTGTTTAGTATATTTTATCTGTTTGTTATAAAATTATAGCAGACCTACGGTATGTACCTAATGTTAATGTTACCCTGGCGGTTGGGAGTGTCATGCTCACTCAAAAGTCTGGCTGATGGTGGCGTATGCGTTGGATCATTTGGCTCCCTTCAAAATGGTTGAGCCGAATGGTGCTGGCGCATGCGTCATGTTCGTGAACGGGCGCCGTCAGTCGGGACTGGTCATTTCTTAGCTGCTGGTTAAGTTTAATTATTTCTTTGAATTGTTCCTCTTTTATTCCGGACGCTTTTATCCTGCTCGTCTTTTACATCGTTCTCACATGTATGTATAATTTCAACCCGATGTAAATAAATCTTTGTAAAAAAATATTATTTTTAAAAGAGTGTCCGTGGAGTTTCTTGCACGTCTTCTCCATAGAGATCTACGCTTTGGAACGTGCAAATAGCTTCAACTTTTTGGACCGACCGACCTTGACAATTCAAAAGTGCCTGTAAATGGTTTAATTGAAATAAATGCTTGAATTTTGAATTTTGTTAAGTGCCTAAAACCTTAAAACTCAAATGTACATAAAAATTACTTATCTTAACCGTTAACCCTTAACTAAAACAATACATTTGAGTTTTATATCAAGCAGTTTTAAGTTTTATTTGAAGTACTTTCAGGACTCCAGTTAATTGAAACGATTACTGAGTAATATCGGTTTTTATTGTCTCCAGGGTTCGTTTATAGGCAGTTAAATTTAACATTTAGAAATAACAGTAATGGTGATATCACAGAGTTGGTAATTGCTTTTACAAGATAACGGTTTGCGATGAGTGTAATGCTGAATACTGATGAGGTTGAATTATTGCACTCGGTAGATACGTGGGTATACGTTGTAAAATAGGGTATTTGACGATTTTTTTTTTCTCAATACGTAGAGAGCAGACAAAGACGCAGTTAAAAAATATTGCTTAAAAGACGAACGGCAGGCTTGTATGGGAGTTTCGTACAGCTAGTAAATTTTCGAGTTTTGGTATCATGTATGTTTTAATAGGTAGTTCATACGATAGAAAAGCCCTATTTAAAATCTTAGATTTTTAGAAATTGGGACATAAAAGCTATACCCAGTTTTATTTTTTGAGGTCATCCGTGTATATGTCACCGGAAAATGGCAATCTCCGTGAGATTGTAAAATATTATATGTCACCGGAAAATGGCAATCTTCGTCATCATCTGCCTAGCCTTTTCCCAACAATATTGGGGTCAGCTTCCAGTCAAACCGGATTCAGCTGAATACCAGTATTTTCAATGGCAATCTCCGTAAGATTGTAAAATATTATATGTCACCGGAAAATGGCAATCTTTGTCATCATCTGCCTAGCCTTTTCCCAACAATATTGGGGTCAGCTTCCAGTCAAACCGGATTCAGCTGAATACCAGTATTTTCAATGGCAATCTCCGTAAGATTGTAAAATATTATATGTCACCGGAAAATGGCAATCTTCGTAAGATTGTAAAATATTATATATCACCGGAAAATGGCAATCTTCGTAAGATTGTAAAATATCGCGTGAAATTGTAAACTTTTTTTTCTCAATAAGACACGGATATACTGGAAAATATTTAATTTGTATGGGATTTATTATATATAAAACGATGTTTTCATAATGTATCGAGAAACTATAATCTAATCAAGATTTATTACGGAGTCTGCCATTTTCCGGTGACATATAGGTATTGTTCATAGTATTCAAGTGGGTAGAGTTCAAAAACTATACTGTGTTGTGTATCTACGTAATATGGGACGTAGACACGCAACATGTAGTTTTCGAATTAAAATCATACTTCTACAATTAGTAGGTCGGTAAAGCCACTAAACAGCATTAGAATGAAAGTTCAACGGTCAGAAAATGATGTACTTACATAGTTCGTGACGGTAATTCAGCCTGACTTGAAAGTAGTTCAGAGAGCATTTAAAACGCATTTTATTCGAATATTGCGATTTTTCCGTCACGTAATTGTGCAGCTAGTTTTCTTACAGTTACTCTTTGATCATTTGTAAAAGTGCAAGTGAGACTTGAGAAGAACAGAAAAAATGCACGTTTATTGTATGTCCTTTAATTTAAAATCGTTTTTTTAGCGATAAAAAATACAGTCTGTGAAAATTTAAACTAATCTAATCTCCTAATTTTTTATTATTTTTTTTTTAAACGGGGAAACTCTTGGCCCAAATCTCACCTGATGGAAAGTGATGATTAGGGCGAAGATGGAAGGGAGTTTCACCCGGAATCCTCTAACATAGAGGAACTGGCTATCATATCTCTAATTGCCGGAACACAACAATGCTGTTAACATTGTTGTTATGGCGACAGACTTAGACATGATGGTGGTAGCTTGCCAGGCGGACTTAGAAGTCCTACCACCAACCAAACCGAGCAAAAAATTTGCCCCCACTGGGAATCGAACCCGGGACCTCTGGGTCTGAATCGAGTGGTATAACCACTAGACCACGCAGGCGGTTAGTGTCACCTGTTTAGCACCACCCGGGGACCACGTGTAGGGATTCGCTGAAGGGTATTCTCCTACGGACGCGGGTGACTCGGCCCCCAAAATTTGGTTCATAAAAACCCGCTGATGTCTGTCAGCAATTCGCAGCAGACGCTTGGATAGCAGAAGCTTAGTAATGGGGACCATCGTTGGTTCCTGTTCGTGCACGGAACCCTAAAATTAGAAGTTCGATATTATACACGTAATAGGAATGTTTACTGAGAAAAAAAAAATGTTATTCTTTTGAGTGCGTCAGTTATATACTGGAAAAATATTGAATACATATTTTTTGTTTTACCAAATCAATAAAAAAAAGTACGAAGATAAAACGCATCCAAGATAAGGAGTGGAAGTTTGTGAAGTCTTTTTCCGATGAAAAGTGTGTCGGAATGTGACGTCAAACGACTTTCCAACTGGCTGTACTTATCGTCTTTATTTTTTGTTACAGTGAAAAAAGAAAAAAAACGTGCCCATTTGGAAATCTGTCTGATGGACTGATTGGGTGTTTGAGCGCATTTCCAGTGTACAAAGACGATGTATTGCATTATAATTTTTTGACCTTATATTATCTCCTAACTTAGAAATTCTCTATTTATCCATAACGGTAATCGTTTAGGTAACTCTGTAATCGCTCTTTATTAGTCGAGGCACTTGAAAGTTGCAGCATAACCCTTTGACATAATCCCTTTGTTGGCTTAAATACACCTGCGTCTCCCTCAGTGGTCTTGGTCGTAAGACGACGCGGTGACGTTGTTTCACGGGGTATTACGATTTACCATTACGGTTTAAATGTTTGAATTTTGGAAATTCAAATCTGTAAATCGCCTAAATTTTTAACAAAGGACATTCAAACTTATGTAGTAGGAATACGACACTAATTCTGATGTTAATAATAGCATTCCAGCAGTGCCGCGGCATCCCGCAGCGGGACCTAAGCGGTTAATCCGACGAACTCCAATGGCAGATTCGAAATAATCGAATTCCGAAACACAAAATCGAAACAAAAAATAGTAATGCGGTTTTTGAAAGTGAAGTCAAAATTCATTTCGCATTTGCGACCAAAACTTAATAAGCAAACAGAAGATTTAGAGGTACCAATTAATTAATAATTAGTAAATTAATTGTTTTCAAACAATGTGGTTTTGTAAGCGTGTGCGAAACTAAATTAGAAACTCAATTTAATTCGTTTCATATTGTATGAATGGAGTTCATTTGTGAGGCTGTGGTGTTAGAATATTATAAAGTGGCATTAGAGCTAATAGTAGCTACGCGCAAGTTTTGAATTATGTTGGTACTTTAGAACTGTTGACTTCATAAATTAATCGGTTTGTACTTAAGTAAGTATAAGGCTTGAGTGACAAATGGTTTGATTAATACATTTTAATTTTGCTTATGGGCTTGAAGACGAAACGCTGCGTTTTAAGTACGTCGAAATTTTTCAGTCATATTGAAAAAAACTGCACGTGACAGGTTCATGTGGCATCCCTAGGCCTATGTCCAGGAGTGGACGTCTTTCGGCTGAAAAGATAATAATAAATACGTTCCCTTGTCCTATCTCACGGGAACCGAGAATTCTCCAGGATAAAAGTAGGTAGCTTATAACACAGCTATTATAAAAATATTTATCTGGTCTTTCAGTGTATTGGTAATAATTTAATTGTTTTATGTAATGTGATTTATTTTAAATGTTGTTGTTCTTCTGTTGTTGTGTGTGTGTTGCATTTATTATAACATTTATTTATAGTTATAATTGAGTTGTATTTTAATTAGTCAATTTGAATGTTTTATTATTTTATTAATTAACATCGTTCATTTATTTATATTGACATCTGTCCGTTTTGTTTATCTATGTTCTACAAATAAAAATATTCGAATGTGAATTTAACAGTTTTATTTTTTAACGAACAGTCCTGATAAAATCCATTGCAACTAAAAAAAAAAACTAGATGTTCCATTTTGCACTTTTGCATAAAATGATAAAAAAAATACAATTCCATTTAACTGACACAACTTTTATCATTCCGCGAGACGGCCGGTTTTTTATTCATTAAAAAAAGGTACTTTACAGTTAACTCTTGAAACAAAGCTAGGCTTAATTAAAACTAAAGAAAAAGGCAACAACTTGATTCGTAAAGTTTCCTCGTTTGTGTTTACGTGTGTTTGTATCGCCAACTCTTTTAGGATTCCTCTTTAATTGCCACTCCGAAGTTTTCGTCTGCGGGCTACTTGGGTTTTTCTGTTGTATACCAGACGTGCTTTGTTTGGTACTGAATACTTATAACATTAAGGTTCACTCACAGTGAGATAATGAATTTCAAAGAAGTTCTTCTACAAATATATAGTAGGTAGTATTTTTGTTTCATTGTAATGTTGCACCTATTCTTAGAAGACTATATACACGAGTGTATTTATTTATGAGGTAAGTTATGTGCAAGTTTTATACAACACGCCGTCTGGTGACACTAACGGAAATAAATATATACAAATAACGTTTAATTTAATATTACATTAACGTGATCGAGTACTTTAAAAAAACCGGCCAAGTGCGATTCGAACTTTCACACGAAGGGATCCGTACCATAAACCTCTTTTATTTAATTTTTACTGAACGTTGTTGAACAGGCCGCTGAAAGACAGACGGACAGCGGATGCTTATTAATAGCGTTCCAGTTGTTACCATTTGGGTGGGAACCCATAACAGTGCGAGTTTTAGTCAATAACGAAAAAAATACTTTATAAAAACTCGCACTCACGCCCCAGTTCATTATACAACTAGCTGACTCACGCAAATTCGTCTGCGTCACATTTTCCATTAATGCTCGGCTCTTTTTAGTCTTAGCGTGATGATATGTAGCCTATAGCCTTCCTCGATAAATGGGCTATCTAATACTGAAAGAATTTTTCAAATCGGACCAGGAGTTCCTGAGATTACCCCCTACATACAAACTTACAAACTTACAAACAAATGTTACCTCTTTATAATATTAGTATAGAAAAGACTCGACTAGTGTCGCACGAAAATTCGTAGATTCAGCCTCTATAAGAATTAGACAAATAGTAATTTTGGTTATTGCTATTATTAAACATTTTCATTGAAGCATAGAACCTGTCCTCTGTGAGGGTAGGTATATAAGTAAACCTTAATAAAAAAGTTGCGCCTCGCCCCCTTTGAAGATTTCTTTAATCTAGCCGCTCTTAGTAATTGCTTTGAGCTAGAGTCGCGTCGACCCAAGGGACGCCAATTTTTTCACAAAGTCTATAAGAAATGGTGTGAAAAAATATTTTTTTGAGTCGCGTTTATACAGAAGGCGGTTGTATCTAAGATAGACGGTGTCGTCATATTCTGTGTAAGTAGCATTTCTTCAATCATTTTGGGTTGCCAATCATTTTCAGTCTAATCCGATGCAGTTGAATCCTAGAAAAAATACTTAAATACTATACCAGTATTTTCCAAGAAACGTCTTTCTGTCTGACCTGTGACTTCCACAACCCATTTACCATGATTCCTATTGGTTTGACGTCAGGCTTAACACTGTACGAGTTTTCCGACGCGCTGAGAGGAGGAAACCACGACAAGCGTTTCACTTGAATGGCCTATGTGGTTACTATTCAACTACAAGCACTTCTTTCAATCAAATTTAGCTATTCAGTTGTACTTATTAACTGTAACAAGTTATGAAAGACGAAAGACGCCCACTCCTGGACATAGGCCTACCTCAAGAGTAGCCATTTTTAACCGACTTTCCAAAAAGGAGGAATTCGGTTGATTTGCAATATCTTATTTTATCTGAAAGGATATACTTTAAGATTGGTCCCATTTAAATTTTATCAAAATCGGTTAATCGAAATAGCTGGAATTCGTTTACTTGGATGATGGTTTTAAGTCATCCCAGTAATCGAAATTGCGTATTTTGCTTTTCTGCAAACTTTTTACAAAAAAATACAACCGACTTCCAAAATAAACACTACAAAGTAAAAAATAACTTTAATTTCGGAAGCCGGAGTCAAAATACTAAAAAAATAACAAAATAACACTGACTTCCGAAATTAAAGTCGGTTGTATTTTTTGTAAAAAGTTTTTTATGACATTTAAGTTACACCACAATAAAACAAAAAATAGTCCCTACAATCAACGAAACTCACCACGCGAGCTGTAAACTACAGTGCAAATAAAAAGACCCACCGATGTCCATTTACTAACAGTACGGTCGACTGACCCTTCGCTACACCTCTGTGCAAAAAGAATAGACCACAGATGAATATGTAGGCCGGTACAAATGGAACTAAATATTTTAGGATCAACTATGTGGAGTTATATGGGACAGACGATCATACGTTTTCAGAGGGACAAATTGAGTTGAGACCAAAATTCAGGATAGAATTTCCTGCGTATATTGTACAAACAAATAAATAGGGTAAGGTTGAGGAGGATATTTGATATTAATTTGAACGATTTGGCTTTCCCGATCACCAAATCATCTTCGATGTGTGTTTTATGCTAGTGATAAAACATTGTATGTTTTTTTTTGCTTTGGGACAGATTTAACAGGATATTATTGATATGAAAAAAAAAAAAAACCGGACCAAGTGCGAGTCGGACTCGCGCTCGAAGAGTATCTATAAAACGGAAAAAAAATCAAGTTTGTTGTATGGGAGCCCCAAATATTTATTTTATTATGTTTTTAGCGTTATATTTGTTGTTATAGCGGCAACAGAACTACATCATCTGTGAAAATTCCAACTGTCTAGCTATCGCGGTTCTTGAGATACAGCCTGGTGACAGACAGACGGACAGACAGACAGCGAAGTCTTAGTAATAGGGTCCCGTTTTTACCCTTTGGGTACGGAACCCTAAAAAACATGCTTTACTCTTTACTCGCGACAAATCTAATTTTAGTAAAAGTCCATATCTACTGTTCTACAAGACTAAATACAGCACTGCTCACCTCATAAACCGCTTGTACTTCCCTCTACCAAACACGTTAAAATAAGGTTGATAATTGGTATATCAACTTTCATTCCAAAACCAACGTACATCGAAGAAGATTTTTTATCTAGCTGTGGAAAAGTCAAGTAATGTCCTATCTTTTTAAATTGTAAGCTTATCTACGAGTAATTCTTCAGAAGCGTTATTTCACATTAAAATAAATATTGTGGCGTCCGGAACAATACCCTTAATGTAGGTGGTGTATGCAAAGCATGGTGAGGAAGGCCAAAGAAAAGATGGATGGACTGTGTGAGGATCGATATGAAACAAGGAAGTTAGTGATAGCGTGATGGCTGATAGGACATAATGGAAGAAAAACGTGTTGCGCTTGCGCCGATCACAAGTAACGTAGGATAAGGATATGAAGATAACGATATGGGGAATTGTATAGTACATGTAAATATTTAGCTGACCACCGGAAAAAAAATAAATTTATATCTATACTAATATTATAAAGCTGAAGAGTTTGTTTGTTTGAACGCGCTAATCTCAGGAACTACTGGTCCGATTTGAAAAACTTTTTCAGTGTTAGATAGCCCATTTACCGAGGAAGGCTATAAACTATATATCATCACGCTAAGACAAATCGGAGCGGAGCATTCATGGAAAATGTGACGCTGACGAAGTTGTGCGGGTCAGCTAGTTCATTTTAAAATAAGTACACGCTTAGAGTAACTCTACCATCCCGGCTTAAGACAAGTTCCAAGTAAGGTTATAAAGAGCGAGTTACTTTGATTGACCTTTAAAACTAAGCGAGGTAAGTTTGCAAGTCTATGTTTAACTTTTATGTCTTGATTAACCCGGAAATTAACTTTTCAAGTATTAACTGGTAGGGCTATGGGAAAATGTGATGTTATAGGTACCTATTTGTAGATGTTTAAAGAGATACAAGGTGAAGATTTATGTTACTGTTTAGTACTGTCTATTGATCACTGTACAGATTCATCTTGTACAATACAGATTGTCCAGAAGTCGTTAGAAAAAAAAGCCCGTTCGGAAATATAGAGGAGAAAAAGGTGTGAGGAAATACATTTTTAAAATTTGTACTGCAAAAGGAAAACACGGGACCCTTACAGGATCACCTTGTTGTCCGTCCGTCTGTCTGTCAAGACCCTTTATCTCGGGAATGCGTGGAGATATCGAGTTGACATTAAAACCATACACTCAAGTTTACGGTCCTTTGAAGCTGTGAAAAATTCAAAATTCAAATGTTAAGTTTAAAAAAAAAACGGCCGTATATGCTGCGAAAAACGTATATTTCGATGCCCTCAAGGGAATCAAATAATAATAATAATAATAATAATATCCTTGGAAATTTCACACAACGTAAATTCCATTCCATTTCAAATGTATGGGGTATTTCCCGTTGACCTAGTACTATTAAATTTGGCAAGTACAACCGCCATAGACTACAAGTATAGGGAAAAGTCTGAAAACTATACATTAGTCAATCATAAAAAAATATTCTTCATTTGAGTAATTTAAATTTTTATTGTAATTTTATTTATTCTACAATCTGCATGCTTCGTCATTAGACGACGATAAATAAAATTTATGTTAAAATTTAAGTCTCATTTAAGTGAACTGTAACATGTTCTTATGATAAATATAGATTCTTTGAACCTATTTAAAGTACCTAGAAATTTGTACGGAACCTTCGATGGGCGAGTCCGAATCGCACTTGGCCGGTTTTTAAGGTTTGTTTCACGTTTGAGTCTAGCATAAATCATTCATATGGTTTAAGAAAGTTATCGTTAGTCATTCCTGATTAATCACCCTTTGTCAAATATAATTCTGAAAATCTAACAGGATTTCCGGATGTCAGTTGTCATTTTCCGAGCGAAATCTCCGCCATTTTGTTCGACTTTATGAACCCCCGATAATAGGATTACTCCGTGCTCATGTCACTGGGGCTAACTTCGTTCCCTTCATTATTTATGTTCGAAATTGAGCTGCATCGAAGGTGAGCTTTTCTTATGCAATTTAGTAAATTGAAATTCAGGTGTTCGTATCTTAGTACGCACGGGTCGATTTTTAAGATTAAGAATTTACTGTCAAGGTTGGTCCATGGATGGGTGACCATACAATCCATACTGTACTTTCTGATAGCTACCACCAGGGAGTCTTTAAGTCGAGAGTGGAGTAGGCTAATTCTAGGCAAACGTGCTCCATCTTCGACCGCATCATCGCTCATCATCAGGTGAGATAGTGGTCAACATGTGCCTAACAATAATTAAAAAACAAAAAAAAAACTCTTCCTTAGTTAGGAAAACTGTTAAGCCAGTCCACAGGTAAGCGTGTATCTTGGACAGTTGCTACGGAAGTCAGAAGCCAGATAATCTGACACCAGTCTTGCCAAGGTGTATATTGTCAATTAGTTACGGAGTTCTGATGGTCAGAGATGGCAGTCGTTCTTTGTAAAGTACTGGTAGATTGGAAGAAACACTAAATATAGCTGGGAAAAAGCTGGGCACATTTATAAGAACCAAAGTGAAATTAGATGGCTACCTAGTAAATAAATGCTGAATATTGAAGAGACAGCTCGAAAGTTACACTGGCGCTACAAGATGAATTCTTGATGTACTAGAATTTGTAGAAGTGGTCTATGTTGTCCTATGTTTGCGAGGTAAACGTGGGCAGAAATTGCAAAATAAACAGATGTCTGGAAACAGGGTAATCCTTTCCAAAAACCAAACTCGAAAGCCCTTTTTTTGTTTAAACTGAATAAAGATTGCTGTTCTTTTACAAAAGTGATTCTGTTAAACAACAGATTTAAAAAAATGTAGTGTTACCTTTACTTCTGCGTTGATGTGTTCTATGAACATATTTAATATATCTATTCGTTTGTTTAACTCATTTCCATTTTAAATATTGGAGTTTTGTTTGTTGTGGAAACCAAAGTGTTTTATTTTAACTCGAAGGTTGACTGGTAGAGAATGCCTTTTTGTATTATCTACGTCTATGTATCACTACAGCCAGTTAATTTTGTCGACATCTTACCATGTACACTTAGGTGAAATGAACAACAAGTGAGCTGTAATTCCATCTTGTTAAGTAATATGGTTTAACAGCTCATTTGTCGTTCACTTCACCAAAATTTTCATTACAACATATTTATTTAATCGCTCTACTGTCCGTCTTGTACATGGTACAGTAGTGCGATTCAGTTTTAAAATAAGTAATTTTCACGAAAGGGTCTAAAAGTACAAAAACTCCATATTTTACCTGAAAATGTTTGAATTGTTCTGTCAAGTGCATTTTAATGATTGCATCCATTTTCCTCTATTGATATAAGAGACAAAGGCAATAACGTCAGGAATTGTTCGTTTTCTTCTGAGTCGTAAGCTGCTTATTCCTGTTTTGCTGTCAGTCCCAGAGAAATACAAAATGATAACTTATGAATTGTGTTCGTTACAGAAAAGCTTAGTTCTACGGCGAAAATAGAAATGCTTTCTTGATATCGTCCAGAAAAAGGCTTACGTAAGACGAAGGTAATTAAGTAGAAATTACTTATTGATGTGCGTAATATGTAAGTAATTGTTATTTAGAAATGTCCGGTTCTTATGTCGAAATAACGGTTTTGTTACGTCTTATCGTCAAATTAATTTCAGGACACATTTGGCTCAGTTGAGCATCCATGACATGCCTTAATTTTTTTTTCAATATAAACCACCTACAAGCTTATTAAGTAGGGAAATACAGGTGTTATATGCAATTCAATTTTTTTAATGTAAAAATATATTGTTAAAAAGTACCTTAGTAAGAGTTTATGTTTTATGCGTCTATTAACGTTTGATATAATTATATTTCGGAAGACTTACAGACTAATATCATCTTAATGTCAATAATAGTATCCAAATTTGCTAATAACAAGTCTCCACAAATAAATACAAACTAGTTATTCCTTCCAAGGTACATCTTGTCATTTCTATTTAATTTAGTAATAGATATATTTTCCCAGACTTAAAATGATTGGAAATGCATCTACAGCTAACATGTCAAACCTGGTACCAGACCAATCTACCTTCCATTAAAGGCCCATCTCTTTCCTTCATACTTCATTTGACACCAATTTTCTTCCCCCTTCACTTATCACGTTTGATCACCCAAAGCCTTATATCATGCGATCCCAGGCCATTATGTGTGTCAGTATGAGTGTCTCCATCCTTTGTTCGTCGGGTGTAATTCTGTGCAAAAATAAGTAATTTTGGGGACGTTGATTGTGGAAATATATGGTAGATGTGCTATTTGTGGTAACTGAACTGGCCGCCATATTTTATAAGCCTAGTAAGTAGGGAAATACAGGTGTAATAGAAAATTGTTATTTTTTATATTAGTAAGAGTTTATGTTTTATGCGTCTATAAATGTTTGTTATATGTTTCCTAGATTTAAAATTATTGGAATTGAAAAACATAATTGGAAATGCATCTACAGCTAATATGTCAAAGGGGATAAATAAAATGACCACCATAAAATGCTTTGATACCCTTAGTTTTGTAACCATAAATATCTAAACACCAGAAAAATAAAGTCTAAAAATACAATAGTACCAGCTATTTTAGTCACGACTCCACTTTAAATTGTATTCGACCACCAAATTTAGTAAATGATCACCAAATCTTAGCGAGCAAATTAATATTCAGTTAGTATAATATTCAAATTCTATAGTAACGTGTCTGCGTCAGATCCCCTCTATGGCTGGTGAAACATGTGGGTTAGGTTAGGTTAGAACCATGACCATTCCCTTCCAGATCCCTTCTATTGTTGGTGAATCATTTGGTTTAATCGGATTGTGTGTCAGGTATGTAACTCCATCCTTTGTTCGTTGGGGGTAATTTCTGTGCAAAAAGTAGTAATTTTGGGGACATTGATTGAGGCAATATTTGGTAGATGTGCTATTTGTGGTAACTCTACGGGCCGCCATTCTTTTTAGGTATTATTATCTTTATTTATTTATAGGCTATACGAAGACCCAGTCTTCATTATTAATTTAAAAATATTATATTTTGGATATTTTGTGTTATTCTTGTGAATCTAATTTACCTATGGTAGACGTCAGATACTCGTGCAATGTCGATCATTGACCCACGTACATTAATGACTTTCTTTATATCAAAAACAGAAATAATGACATAAATCTGTTTTGAATCGACTTCTATCGTGATCCTTTACGGTTTTTGGTTATGAAGAACAGTTTATAATTAATTGTACGAATATCTACGAAGGGATATTGTTTTTATTGATTGAAGTAACCTTTTACAGCTTACTAAAAAATGAGTGTACTACTACAGAGATCTGGCCTGTATCTCAACAATGAGAACGTTATAGCCCAATTATGCTTATAGAGGTACTAACATAAGGTTATATAAATTTTATCTTCATGCTCATTTTGATCATAATGAGGAGACATAGCACAATATTGACTTATCTTCCTTCTTTTAAGCTCAATGTGAAAGCTTGAGAAGTAATCGTTTCACTCCCAAGTCTCTTGAAGATCGGCTTTGTAAAATGAGTTTGTAAGCCAATAGATGTTGTTGCCTCACTGATTTCCTGTTTTCCGGGATCTATGGCTTTATGAATTTGATATTTTGTTCGTGTTTCAGACTTGAGACTTGTTGTAACTGGTAACTGAGAATTTTCGATGTTCGTTTATTTTTTGTTATTCATATTGGGCTTGTAAGCCCAGTGGACCAATTCTATTAGGTTTAAAACAAATTTCCCATTCGCATGTCAATCGCAAACTGTCAAAAATGCCTTATTTTTCATAAATTTTGGACAGATTTCGACTGAGATGCGAATGTGAAAATTAGTTGAATTGGTACTCTGGTGAAAGTAAATACCAGTATGTTACAAAGAGTGTCCCCCCATTTGACCCCCTCAAGTCAGTCAATATCAAGATCTATATCATGAAAAAAAATCTTTTAACCGTCTCCGTATAATAACCTTCATATTATTTTTAAGAATTGGCTGGCATACATTATTTGTTTTGATATTATTTACTTCGGTTTTATAAAATTATCATCTTTGCAATTTTTTTTAGGTGTCCTTACCAAAATAATAAACAGGAACCCTTATGGTGTGACTAAGCCTGTTTGTCTGTCACAGCTGGACACCTCAAGAACTTCGGAAATTTTGCATAGTTTTAGATGACGTTTGTTCAATTATTTTGCAAATAAGAAAGAAATATTAATGTATATATTTTAACAGCGATTGAAAGGCCCTAGAGGTATCGTATAAAAGGGCGCACATTCTCAAACATTTTATTTTTAATAGGCCAAGCCGCATGGCAAATTTTTACATTTTCTCGAAAAAATAAAAAAAATTAGCCATTCCCACTTCTCATATCCTGAGTTTGCATAGAGAAAATAGTAAACAAAACTAAATAGTACACTTTTTCAGAAATCATCAACAAAAATTATATTAGTTCCAGTATAGGTCAAGAGATTACGTTGCTCTAAAACTGCAATATACACGGCAGTGTTAAAATTTTCTAAAGAATATAGTCGACGATGATGAAAGTACAGAACATTCGGCGCGCGAAACCGACTAACTCTAGAATGATTTTTATACAAGAGAAGGGTTTTGTTCTTCAATCTAGTCTAGTGGCAGAGACAAATTCGATGATGGTGAGCTTCCCCAGAAGAAGCCTGTTCACTCTAACTTCGAATGAATGATTTCTGCCCAGTTTGAGGTCATGTTAACACCAGCGTCATTGGCGTTCATGACGTCTTTAAAAGTAAGGGCGGGCACTTTAGGCAACCCTCTTTGGTTTTGAAAACTATGCAGCTAAAATAAATTTAAACTAATATTTCCTTCAATAATCTTTCCTTTAACAAAGGTCAACTGAAACTAAATTAATTATTGGTTAACTATAATTTATCACAGTCAGGTGTTTCACTATTGAATAGCGCCAATAAATCTAACTGTGGTCCGATAACTCTTGAACAGACGTGTACAATTAACAAATTCGGTTTTAAGTTTATGCTAGAAATTGAAACACTATAGATTATTAATTTATTTCGACACGAGATGGTTAGATAAACATTTTGGTACGCGGTAGTGCGTCTGGCCAAGTCTTAAGAAAAATGAACTGGCGACGCAGCCTAGCTGCCCTATGTCATATATGAACCATTTTAAGTAAGTAAGTCTCAGTTTTTACCAGTAAAAATAATGTTTGGAATATTAACATATGTTGGCAATATAAGATAGCATGCATGTAAAAACTAGCCAAGTCAAATTTTTACAGAACTTGGCACCCATTTGGATCTCAATTTTGGGTAGGAATATCGATTTTACAAAAACCATTCAGTTTTAGTTATCATCTAAATCGGGCTCGTGACTCTTTTCAGTTATTTTCGATATTCTATATAATAATAAAATAAAAAAAAACGATGCTTCAATAGAAAAACCTTTGCAACTATTTAGTCTTAAAGCGGTTCAGTTATTTACAAGAATAAAAACCTTGCGAATTTATATGAAATATCGAGAGGAGGTAACGCTCAAAAGGTGGAAAGATTTCGTTTTTAAACCACAAAAAACAGACAAAATAAATTGGTACTCATAGAAGAAATAACATTAGGGAACGTATTGCTTCCAAAAACACATTAACTGGGTCGTTTATCTATTGTATTATTCAAATGATGAGAATCGGGTCAAAACATTGAAAATTACATACGACTGAGCGTTGTGATTATGAAAATAATCTAGAACATACGTTTAACATTTATTTTGATCGTATTTCAACTAGCTTTTGCCCGTGACTTCGCTTGTGTTAAAATTTTACTTCCACAAAAAAAGTACCATTGAGTACAAAGCCAAAACTGCAGCCAAAAAGCTGGTCAGCCTGAATAGAGTGAAGCGATACTTTAGGGCTGGACAGCTTTTAACCCTTTACAAAGCACAAGTCCGATCCTACATGGAGTATTGCAGCTACCTTTGGGATGGCTCAGCTAAGTACCAGCTTGCCGCGCTTGTCTCGGTGGAACGCAGAGCCAAGAGGCTCATCGGCGAAGAAAAACTGGTGGATGCCAAGCTTCATAGCTTGGCTCATTGCCGCAAGGTTGCCTGCTTGTCGGTCTTCTACAGATTGTACTTCGATGAGTGTGCCCAAGAACTCCACGACCTCATTCCCCCTTCTACCATCGGCCATCCAGACGCACTGCAATTTACCATCCCCACCTTGTTGCTATTCCTCGAATTCGCACTAAGCGTTTCCAAACGTCTATAATAATGCGCACAGCAAAGGAGTGGAACTCTCTGCCTGCGTCTGTGTTTCCGAACGCTGACAACCCTAATCTCTTCAAAGTTAGAGTAAACAGGCTCCTTCTGGGTAAATGGCTCCATCGTAGACTTTGTCTCTGTCATCTCAGACCAAAACTAAAGTCAAGAGCAAACCCATCTCAAATAAAAAATATAAAAAAGTGCCTAGTCAATAACTGTCTCGAGGATTTAGACCCAATCGCATTAAGTCAAATAGCTATCATCACATACCGAAAGAATGTACTAATAATAAATGATTTAGCCTTTATTTAGTTTTAACTACTACATAAATATTACATTTGACATTTGGAAACTTAGTCTAGTATTCTAGAATTTGCCTTTTAGGGACTACCTGCAGATCTGTTTGCCAACCTTTTATTTATTTAACACTTTAAGCAAAATTGTACAGAGGCGGACTTAATGCCATAGGCATTCTCTACCAGTCAACCTTTGGGTGATGTAGAGACAAATAGTGGTAGGTGCAATATGGAGAAAAGCAACGAGAAACCTTTTCCATTCGTGTCTTGCTTGATCCACTCTGTTCCAAATCACTACTGCCACTTGTCTGATGTCATCATCCCACCTTTTCTGTGGTCTATCTCTTTTCCTTTGGCCTTCTCTAGGGTACTATTGTCACAATTTTACACCAGATGTACTAGGTACCTTGTCGGAAACAATTGAGTTTATTTTTCCAACACGTACCAAAACTGGGCATTATTATATCATTTTAGAAAGCTTATCAAACAAGGAAGGGTGTCATCTAATTTGAAATATCATACATTTACTTTGAGTAAACTTTCTCAATAACCAAGAGATGTTTCAAGAAAATTCCATAGCTTGAAGTTTAGGACGCAATATTTCCAAAAATATGGCAACTTAATTTAGTAAATTGTTGTTCGAGGGATTAATTCGTTCAAGAACGTTCCGAAAAGTGTTATTTAGCTTTCCAAATTTGTCACTATTTGCAGATAATTTCTAAAGAAACTTAAAAACATCGAAAACCACCCAATATGAACCCCAAGTTCACGGGTCAAAATCGTTGCAAATCATCTCTTGTTAAGCCCATTTCAAGGAACGCACTTAATAACCAATCAGCTTGTACATAATTATGTGAAGACCAGGTATGTCAATCTTCAAATCTTAATCTACGAGTAAGAGATGGCCACTAATGATAACGTTTTCTGCTAATGTCAGTAATTAAGCCAAATGTTTTCGAGATGTATTTTCTACAAGCAATTTGGAATCTGAAAATCACCTTTTAACCTTAAATTGCCTACTTCAAACGTTCATTAAGGTTAAGACGATCTTCGTTAGTAAATGTTTCTCGTTAATGTTTAGGCTTAATGTTGCTTGCTATTTCTTTGTTGTTGTGTTTTTGATGTATCATCACGATTAATAGTTTTCTAAATAAAGTTTCAATTTTATACGATACTAGCTTTTGCCTTGACTTTGTACGCTCATATCCCATTTTTTCCTTCCCCGGATTTTTTTAAAATTCTCTCAGGGCTCCCCTACACTCCCCGAGGAACCTGCCTGCCAAATTTCAGCTTTCTACGATCGCCGCCGCCGAGTCACACGCGTCCGCTGGAGAATACCCTTCAGCGAATCCCTACACGTGGTCCCCGGGTGGTGCTAAACAGGTGACACTAACCGCCTCCGTGGTCTAGTGGTTAAACCACCTAATTCAGACCCAGAGATCCCGGGTTCGATTCCCAGCGGGGGCAAATTTTTTGCTCGGTTTGGTTGGTGGTAGGACTTCTTCTAAGTCCGCCTGGCAAGCTACCACCATCATGTCTAAGTCTGTCGCAATAACAACAATGTTAACAGCATTGTTGTGTTCCGGCAGTTAGAGGTATGATAGCCAGTTCCTCTGTGTAAGAGGTCTCCGGGTGAAACTCGCTTCCATCTTCGGCCTAATCATCACTTTCCATCAGGTGAGATTGGGCCAAGAGTTTCCCCGTTTTGATAAAAAAAAGTAGTTTTGGCTGTGCGTTGTCTATCAGTCACGCACTCAATCAGTCAGTACCAGGAGAATGTTAATAAGTATTAATTGATTGAATGATGATTGATTTACATCGTACAAACATGTTTTAAATTCTGATCTTACTGTAGATATTTAAATTTAAACACATAAAAATCTTAAAGAAATAGAAAATAATCGAAAATGCTGTTCGAGCTCCACGTGCTTTTGGAGGCATTTCAAAAACTCGGTATGTAATAGATGGTCACCCATTCACACACCAACCTCGGTAGGCGCAAATCAAAAATATATTGTAATACATCCAAAAACATAGATTGCAGTAAAATATAATCACGGATGTAATACTGCAATAGTGATGGAACAGTGTAATATTATTATTTCATAGGAAATTGAAAACAAATTAATCCATAATCCTTAACATTCGGACTTTCACATTGCAACGCGTACTGCAATATCTTTATTAAGCCACACACGAACGCTGGCGGAAATAACCGATCGTGCACGAATGCTGACGGATATAACCGATCATGCACGAACGCAATTGCTTTGAAAAGCAGCTCGCATTCTTTCGGTACCGAATATTATGCGTGGAATCCGACGGATAGCTTCGAGTATGTATAGTTTGACCGTCAGATATGCATAGATTGGCAAGAGTTTGAGAACTATTATGTGTTTTGGGAATCTGTATATTATAGTAGGAATTCGATTTATCGAATTTAAATGCAGTATTAAAGGATGTGCATAAAAATAGTACTTACAGATGATAGTAGTCTGCTAAGAGAAAAAAATTATATTATTCAAATAATTAAAAAAAAACAATATGATGTGACCTGAGGCTTTACATAAAGTCAATTCCTTCTGCAATAGCTAGATATAAAAAAAAGCATGGAATTGTAATGTCGAGCATTACTGAAAGGTCATGCGGACAAACCCAAGAAAATTTGAGTTTTGTCAGTCGGTATCGCACATAGAATGTTAATTTCTATTTGCGGCTGTTAATATAATATCCATTTAGTTATCCATATAGTTAATATAGATATAAATTACTTTCGGATTTCTTTTTCAGTAAACAACATAATTGTCATAAATATGATTTCCCTAGGCGCGAAAAGTCTGTTAGCCTCTCCAGTTCCGCCAATCGAGTCTTACTAATTCACAAAATATTTTAAGGTTTTTTTAAAAGAGTACCTGACGTTTCAGTCCTCCTTAGGGAATCTTGCTTCTGATGAATGTTGCTGGCCGAATATCCGCATAAACTTTTCGGTAGTCAAAAATGTGTCTGAATTTGAACGTACCTGCAAAAGAAATGGTATATGTAAATTTTTATTCATATTTAGACCTAGTTTTAATTAACTATCATATCATTTTGTAGGTAGTCAAAATTAAAGAAAGAATTTAATTAAAGAATGTTGTTGTGTATTTCATGACCATTTTCTTTTATTAACCGACTTCCAAAAAAGGAGGAGGTTCTCAATTCAGTCGATATTTTTTCGATTACTTCGATTACTCCAAGATTCCCGATCCGATTTCTGTGATTTTTTTTAGTTTGATGCGGTGGCATACTTACCATTTGGTAAGTAAAGATTTAACTCAGTTTCACTCAGTAGTTTTTTTTGGGAGAATTTTTGACGTCGTCCAAGTATCACCACTTAAAAGTAAAACCTACAAAGTATAAAATTTTGGAAGTCGGTGTTAAAAAAAGAAAAGAAACCAAAAACACTGACTTCAGAAAATAAGGTTTTTTTATACAGTACTAGCTGTCCCCCGCGGCTTCGCTCCCGTCAACTGGCAACTTTTTTTTTTTATAAACCATGAAAACCTTCTCCTGATCATAACAAACACAACAAAAAAAGAATTGGCCAAATTGGTCCAGGCGTTGTTGAGTTATGCGCTTACCAACACATTTAGCGATTCATTTTTATATTATAGATTACAGCGGCTTTAATGCAACAAGCAAATCCCTACCAGTCCACCTTTACGTTAAAAAAATATAATTCTGCGAACCAATTTTTATGTGTGACATTAGACGCTAAATCTGTTCGCTGAAGTCGATTCTCTCATTAAAGCTAGGTGCACTGACGTAGAATTAATCTTTTTGCGAGAAAAAATGCCATGCAGGTATGTAACAGTGTGATGTTTTGGAAAAAAAAGGATGGAATTGATTTTTACCTAAGCCACAAAGGGGTTAATTTTTTTTTGTATGCGAGCTGCCTTAGCCCTCTTGCCGCCCTTTTGTTTTTTATTTTGCAAAGTTGCTGCGCAGGATTAACAGACATAATTATTATATGGGTAGAGGACTCTTAAACAAACAAAAAAATTTAACAAAAATGGCTGTTAAATTATCACGTTGACGAGATATTCGAAGGTAAAGTCGTCATAATTATATGCATGGTAGATTGTGCGCCACAACATTGAACAAAAAACAAAATGGCGGCGGGAGTGCTATACTTCAATAGTTCCATGCCCTTTCACAAGTTGTTCATGTATAGTAAAGTTGTATATCAAAGTCATATGTATAGTCTAAACTCCGACAGTTCAAAATAACAATTTAGACAAGAAATTGCAATGGGGACCTCACATATCATCTCTTGCGGCGCGGCTATGCTCAGCCCCTTATGATTTTATAAAGATAAGACTGTTAAAAGATGAAAAAGCTGCGCATTTGGTCTATTTTAGTTACTTTCACAGCATTAAGTCGTATGGTATTTTGCTGTAGGGCAGGCTGCTGACACTGAATCCATATTAATTTTACAGAAGCATGCTGTCGGAGCCATTTCTAAGCTTCGTCACCGCGATTCTCTTAGGGAAATATCTTAAATTACAAGTTAAGGTCGTTCAAATCTCTTCAGTCTACTTAAATTACTTCACCTCTCAAAAAAGTAGTCTAACAGGATTAAACCAAGGCATAATCATTCTATTTTCATTCTTCGTTTTGTCCTATTTCATTCCTTTTTCATCGATTTGCACAATCGTTTTGGTACAACCAAAAAATTTAAAAAAATTAAATAATATGGTTGATGGTGGACGGCGATTATCACATTTATTCAGACTGCGCATACAGTGCCCCGACGCACGGAAACTATTAGTGTTTTTGCTCATAATTATATATGGCTGCGTCACTAGTAACCATTTTAGTTGTGACCAAGTGTTAGACCTGTGGGCACGCTAAGTTTTTACAAATCGTTTTAATTTTTATGCAATTTATAACGCATAAAAATGCCTTCATACCCGGTGAATTTGTGTGGGAAACATTCCAAGACCTCTTGTTACAAAAAGGATGGCATAAATTTTCATCGGAGAGTAAAGACTACGCAAAATATTTTTGATTTAATCAGATAATGAGCCACCGCAGGGGTCTATATAAAATGGTGGTTCGGTGAACGAGCACACTGTGAGAAGCGCGCGTTGATGTCTTATGGAAAAGTCTCTTTCTTTCATTAGGAAATACTTATATTTTTATCCCTTTCTTCCCCTTTGTATTTTTATCGTAAAAATCTGTGCTGTTACGTTTAATGATTGAAGTCGACTTATCGATGATCATAAAATTACACTTAATACAATTTTTAATCAATTAACATAGTTACATTAAACACTTAACTAATTTTAAACGACTTTAAAAATAGGAGGAGGGTCTCAGTTTTTTCATGTGTGTTTGACATACATGTTCTCATTTTAGATTTACGAAGATTTCAGAATTAAAATAAAAGTGGAAAGATAAGGTTAATAGGGAAACTTTGTTTAAACAAGATATAGCGCTGTTTGTTTGGATTGAGTATTTTTATAATGTTAAAATCCATTTTATCGATATCGACTATTTTCCTTTAATTAAGTAGTGCCACCACTAACCATAGCCTACCTATGCAACTTGACCTTGAACGGACCAATTGCAGCCGCGCGTTGTTCCTCGTCCCCCGGCCCGCTGTAGTGAGCCGCGTACTTAGAAGAAATCGGCCTATACGCTCTCTAGTGGTTATTATACTCTATGCATTTATTATTTACACTTGGATTATATTTTGAAAAAAATAGTTTTGCGGGTTATAAACGAAAATATTACTGGCGATATCATATCACCTTTTTTAAGTAGCTTTTAGAGATTTTTAAGTAGCTTTATCAATTACAGCGTTAATTATACGGATGTCGTATGACCTAACTCTTAGTACCAAAAGGTACTCTACCGAACTATACGGTTAATTTTGCATTTTTGTTGAACCTATTAAGGAGCATCGTATTCACAAATAATCAATTGATTAATGTATGCAAATATTGTAAAGTTTATATTTGAAGCTCGTGGCTAAATACCAACAGCCACACGGGTCGATCTTCAAGGTTAAGTAACGCTTGCCAAGGTTGGTCTATGGATGGGTGACCATAATAACACATCGAGTTTCGGCTGTCATTTGTAGATCTTTGACAGTTGTTACGGACTGTCAGAAGCCAGTAAATCTGACTCCAGTCTTGCCAAGAAATACCATATTACCTAGTAAAATGGGTTGTGGCGGTCTAGTAGGCCGCCGCTCCACGTTAAATACTGGTATTCAGCTGAATCCGGTTTGACTGGAAACCGACCCCAATGTAGTTGGGAAAAGGCTAGGCAGATGATGATGATATTTGAAAAGAGAATAGAATCACTACACTATTATATTTTCACTTGACCTTCAAAAGTGCCTTTAATGATCTAGTTATATATCATTTGAATTTGACATAGTTGTTTTTGCCTACCAAATAGTTTCAGTAAAATGAATATATTCCAAGCAAACATGCGAATATCACACTTGACGAATCCGTTCGAAATGATAAGTTTGCCGAGCCCACTATCGCTGAAAAAAGAAAACTACTCGCTACCCAAGAAAAGAATATTATAATTTTGTGTTTAAGTTTCAAATCACGAAAATGTTTCATGTATTTGAAGTAGGTCACGAAAAATAAAGGTTTATTATAGTGGAGTACCTACTCCTTGTGAAAAATGACAACTGGAAAAGTTATTACATTGGTACCGTACCCACTGAAAACAAGTTCTGCAATTTTAGTAAGAGTGAGAACAAGTAACATACTTTTTACTTGTTAATCTGGTTAAATACATCAAAAAATGATTATGAATGTGTATCCAAACTATTCCGTTGGTCTCGTTTGTTTTTGGTCTCGCGGTTGCAAGCGCGTTTGTAGAGCGTAGATTCCTGGGTTCGTGGTGGTCGAGCCAAAAGTTTTATTGGGTTTTTCCAATACGAATTTCTCTATGACAGCCCGGAGTTTGGAAGGTGATGGTGTGGCACATCCGTTACTCGGAAAACAGGAAAACACGTTAAGCCGTTGGTCCTGCGCCAGATCTCTCTCCAGTCGAGTCGGGACGCCATCCCATCGGAATGTGAGAGTAGTGGAAGAGGGATTGCACCTGTGTTTGCGCACACACTCATGCATTATAATAATGGGCTTGTGTCCTGAAAAAATCTAATTAGTCCGTCAGTTAGATTATCAAAAAATATTTGACCCGTGTTTTTTTTTGTTACGGGAACCAAAATTGACGAAGTTACGACGCTTTTAAAATTCTCAATACGTCACGCCCTGCCACAATTTTTAGCGGGTCGTGACGTCACGAGCCACCACTCCCGAGTTTTGATGCGTTTTATCTTTGTCAATATTCATCGATTTACAAAAACAAAAAATACTTGCCCATTATTTTTCAATACTCTAACTGACGGACTAAATAGTTTTGCAATTTGTGGATGATGGAATCTAGCCTATTATAAAGTCCCGCGCCGATGGTTATTCTCCGTTGAAATTGGCCACCATGGCCGAAACCGGCTAGGAGATCCATATATTTATGTATAGGTATTATTATAATGTTATAGATCCTTGACCCAAGCGTTCTTAAGGCCACTTTTCAACCTGCAAGCAATTCGCATGCAATTTTAATGACATTGCGCGACATGATCGCACGCTTTATCACATTATACCTGTCTCAGTTTGCATCAGCTTTCAATCAATCATATCAAATCGAATCTTCGAATCTTTGTTCGAAAGAGGTTGCGGAATTTGTTCGAAAGAGTAACCAGGGCCTTAGAACACAGCACTTTCTTAATCAGAAAGAGTCACACTCCTTTCTGCTCTACCCAAGAGGAGTCATTTGATGATTTCGCAAAGGTACTTAAAAAAAGATTCCTTGGGGAATGTAGGGGTGTTTTCCAAAATTCTTACGGGAACAGGAAAAAACGGGATAGGCGCGTCCAAAGTCACGGGTAAAAGCTAGTTACAATATAAAAAGTAGCCGCTACTTCCAGCAAAGAAAACAGTCTAAAGATTATTCAAACTCAACCAAATACCAATCTGTTACCTAAGCTCTGAATATCCTAAAAATGTGCATATAAAAGTACGAACCGACGAGAAAATATAGCCTGAAGCGACATTTCATAGGTAATACACGTGACACCTAAACGCTTGACCGCTTCGAGTGTATTGCAGGACAGAAATTCTGACTCAAAATATATAGTTCTTTTTACTTTGGAACAGATTTCATTTTTATTTGAGAGTCAGTTTCAGTCACAAGGAAAATGTCGGAAGGAGTATGAGGGTAGGTGAAAAAGGAGAAACTGTGTGTCATCATAAGCCTATAGCAGTCCACTGTGCCGTTCTACTCGATTTCCGGCAAGTCTCATCCAGCAGCTACCATCTACCTTGCGAAGATCGTCGCTCCTCCTAGACTGAGAGCGTCCTTCCTTACGTTCGCTGCTTCGCGGTCTCCATTCGAGAATTCGCCTACCCAAAACGGTGGGTGAAATGTATGAAAAATCGAGAGGGAGTGACTGCTGTTAGAGTATACGTGTTGTAGAAAAAGAAAATTATATCAATCGTAATTTCGACATTCCGCAGTTTGTTTCTATTTTATATTAATTAGTAAGTAATTAATTGATCGCAACGATATCTTTCTAAATTCTTTTCTAAACATGTTCCTTTTTTTAAATTTCGTGTGAAGAACGAAAACCCATCGTGTGCTAGGAAATCCCAAAAATTGTTCAACAGTAATAATTAAAACAACATTTTAAAGTTATTATTCGATGAAACTTTATTTTTAATTGTATAATGCAAATTTTTCGATCTTTCTTAATAGATGTAGGTACTCTATAGCCATCACATATATATGTACGTTGGTCCACAAGAACGAAATAAGTAAATTTATCGGTATAGGAACAGAAAAAATATAACAAGTAAGGTCTTCATCGTTGCTAATAACAGTACGATATTATTCGAATAAAACCATTTGGCGTATTGGAAAAGTTAGCCGACTGCGTATTGCTAGCTATAAAGAGTTTAGCCAATTGTTTCTTGACAAAATAGGAGAACAAAATATGTTTCTTGGAATTAATACTGTTCTATTATAGGCTTAGGAAGTTCTTTAAGATTTTATTTTATAAATAAAAACAAAATAAAAAAGCTTATTATTTCCTACTTATTAATTTTACATTCTTTTAAGTTTCTTAACAGTTAGTTACTTTGTTGGGACGGATGCTGCAGTTGCTGTGAATCTCAAACGGCGCAAATATAACAACCTTATTGGAAGTTATATTTTTGAACCGTTTGGGCTTGAAACAATAATATGCCCATGGGGTCCGAGTACGCATCGAGACTTTCGGGACATCAGCATAAAACTTGCCGACTGCTCACGTGATCAGCAGGCTAGGCTTTTCTTCGACCAAATAATACGCATTGCAATTCAATGCGGCAATGCTGCCATTGTTCTGGGCAATATTTCCATTGACAGTGATCGATGTGGATGATTTTTTTGATGATCTATGATTTATTTTGTTTATACGCGTTTGTGAATAATTTTGCGAATTTGTTAGTCTAGTTTTTCAATAATATTTTGTAGTAATTACGATTAGTCCCAAAACCGAACTAAGAATGAATGACAACACGATTTGAAAGTAACTGAAAAAACCTGTTGTCATTCGTTCTTAGTGGTAGTGATAGATACGGAGTAGAACGCCCGTCACTAAGGCTGAAACTACGGACTGCGGGTTCAGAGAGTAGGCCCCCAGTTTAGTTTATTATGTCATTGTAGGTCGGTCTTTGTCAGTGGTTGCAGTTAGTCAAGAGCCCGTTAATATTGCCATTGGATACTTAGTAACCCAGTCACTGTCATGTAGGTCAAATAAACAGTCGCTCTATGCGTATTCATATTTACAACAATAAACTGAAACCTGACCTACATAGCAATTTTTTGATCAATGAAAACCTAGACTTTACATAAAACCAGCGCTCTCAAAAACAATCAAATCAAGAATGTATTGTAAACTCGAGACGCAAACAGTTTGACTTGGTTCGGCCACCTATAAACGTAGCCCGAAGCGGTATCGACCCTAAGATGGCAGAGATATCCGAGGTTAGTCCGTTTGCCAAACACAATTTCTAAGCCTATTGGTGAATTATCGTCTCGATACTGCGGTTTCTCGATAGTTTATCATATTTCAATTCTGATTTTGTATTTCTTTCAATGTTAATTACAACGTACCTAGATTTCAAAGGAGATTTCATTCTTATTTTATTTATTACTTCTCAATTAATTAATGGCGATATGGCGATGATTGTAGATTTTGGAACAAGTTGAGCTCCTTTAAGTTCTAAGTTTGAGTTACACGATAACTGGCAAATGCTTGCACTGTCTGGACAGGTCCACTCAAATCTGTGTGGTAATTTCCTCAAAATATCACTTCAGACATTAACCTTCATGGTTTTCATATGATTTGACCAGTACGATTGTATGGACTTTAAAAGAGACTTTGACCTCTGAGTTTGTTTCGGCGTTTCTTCTCAGAGCAGTCAGCTAGGAAATGCCGGCTTCATCTAGTTTAAAATGACCAAAAAAAATTGACGTGTAAAAGTGTTTTTTACAACCTACTTACAAAATAAATATCATTTATCATCATTTATCAATATTTATTTATTCAAAAGAGTATCCGTGGAGTTTCTTGCACGTTCTTCTCCATATAGATCTACACTTTGGAACGTGCAAATAGCTTGACCTCTCTGACTGACCGATCTTGACAATGCAAAAGTTTTTGATGCCACTTTTTCAGTACCTATAATTTGTACGCATACAATTAAGTTAGTGTAAAAGAGTTGTGTTTTTTGTGTACCTTCAATAAAGTATATTCACGTATCCATAGCGAAGTCTTTTTTGTGCCTACAGCAAATTTTCATGACTCAGACAAAAGCCCGATAAAACTTTGGATTTTTGCTACCCCATCGATAGGCGAATAAAACTACCACGAAATAAAGGGTCAACATAGCTATCTATCTTGAGGCTATATAGAAACGTGTTAGCGTCAACGACCGATTATTATTATTCATCATAATATATCAGCCATTAGTTATCCACCGTTGAACGTAAGCCTCCCCCAAAGAGCGCCAACCATCCCGGTTCTGAGCAGTCCGCATACATCCGCAGTCAGCCACCTTCTTTAAATGATTGGTCTATCGTGCCGCATGGCATCCCACACTACGTTTGCCCATACGCGGTCTCCACTCTTACACATGTCTGCTCCATCGACCATCTGTCCGTCTACAGACATAGCCGGCCCACTTCCACTCCAGGATGCTGATTCTACGCGCATCGTCCAGTGACTTTAGTTCTTTGCCGAATGACTTCGTTGAGGTTATCTATACTAACATTATAAAGAGGTAACATTTGTTTGTAAGTTTGTATGTAGGGGGTAATCTCAGGAACTACTGGTCCGATTTGAAAAATTCTTTAAGTATTCGACAGCCCATGTATCGAGGAAGGATATAGGCTACATATCATCACGCTAAGACTAAAAGGAGCCAAGCATTAATGGAAAATGTGACGCAGACGAAGTTGCGTGGGTCAGCTAGTTATTAATATAACTTTATTTCGGATTCTTTAGAACATCCAAAATTGTATTAACAAGTACTTAAGAGCTATGTTAGTAAACTAAACAAACGCAAATAAGTCAAATACACACATGGAGTGCTACCCAGTGTCTATGAAAAGGACCGTCAAGATGGATTAGATACGTCATAACATGGAAGACCCTTGCTTTCTCAGGATGGCATGAAAACCATCAATCTGTGCCTCCATGAGCATGCCAGTCGCACTACAGCGTCGTGGTAGCCTCAACAAAATCCTAAAAGTATTATTATACCGCGTGTATCTGACATCGACGCACAAACGATTTCCATGGGTCCAGGGCATGATTCTGGACACCCTAAACTTAGAATTTTTCGTCGGCTTTTTTCTCATTTTTTCACTTTTTTCAAGGTTTTTTTAAAATTAAATGACTTTCTATTGGTAAAAGAACCCCAACAACCTCACAGACTCACAAAATGTACCTCTGTATTACATTAGTATACTTGCAGATAAGTTTTTAACGGTAGTTCCAATAGGAGCTACCGGTATTTGATGTACTGTTTCAATAGTCACCAGTGTATGGCACAATGATTTGGTTTTAGCCAGGTGCTTCAAAGCCATTACTAAAACCGCAGAATTCAATTAAGCTAAGCTCCCTGCATCAGAGTGGGACTAGAACTAAGCTTCCACCAGCTATCACCTACTGAACTAAATAAATAATGTTCAAAGTTCCCCTGACACATATATTTTACTTTCTCAACGCCACTACAACGTTTCAATAAAATATTAAAGATCTTTCCAAGATAGGAGACAAGATGGCGACTTAAAATATTAAGATAGCAAAGTGCAGAAAAAGTTTTTAGAATGAATTTGAATCTAACTTTCTGTTCCATTAAAAATAATCATGCCCAGTAGTCATGGTATAATCGCCGTTTATACCTATTCAATTTTAGAAGTACCAAACGTAGGTACCTAAAACAAAAAAAAAGTGTTCCTAGTTTAAATAAATGTGAAAAAAATAAGGCCGAGATAAATTCAATACCAAAGAAAAACCAGAGAACGTCAACCTTTTTCGAAGTCACCTAAAAAGTACAATAGATTTTTAGCTACCAGCCAGCATCGAACGGCCGTTCACATTTACCCTCAACCTATAAATAAAAATAAATATTCCTTTAACTTCGGCCCGTGTTATGAATGAGAACCCCTGGTATCTTGTCGGTCTCCCTCCAGCCACTCTTGTGGAAACTGTTTCCATTCCACTGAGTTTTCTCGTCCAAGCATACGGGACTCGCTTTGAACTTATTTTCCACTTTAAGAATTTGTTTTCTTTCTCTGTCACCGTTTTTCGTTCATATTCAAATGTATGGTTCGCCAGTTATTAAAGGTGTTTGATAAACTTTAAAATTTCCAGAAATACTGATTCAGTTTTTAAACTACTGAAATAAAATAGTGTATTGCGAAACGAATAAACGATATTTCAATCATAATTGCCTCAAAAAACATGCTTAGAGGTATAATTTTTGACCTACATTATCATGAAACACCGTTAATTTGACAGATTTGTTGGTGTACAGTTAAGTGTATTCTATCTATTTTTCTTTTTTTGCTTCTGATTTAAAAGAAGGGTGTATAATATATGTAAGTTTGTCACAGTTTTCGCAGATCATTGTATTCATCGTAATTCATATCAACCGTATGGGTGTTACTTTTAAAATCACGAATTAAGCTGCCATAGCATGTATATGATTTAACGGACCCCACACTAGCTCCAAAAACAGCATCATCTATTTTTGCAAAATCATGTTAACGGCTACAAGGCTCCACAACATTACGAGACCAAAGCATTTAGGGAACACGTGGGGTTCTATAACGACGCGTAATTCGCAGTCAGCTTACCGGCGAGGAAAATATTCACACATGAATGCTAGAAATTCGACCGTGGGTTGTTGGTACCTACTTTTGTGAATGGAAGTGTATGTCCTAAATGTAGTACAGTGCGGTGCCGTAAATAAGGCAAAACGTGTTGTGAAAACTGAACTTTTTCAAAACACGCAATTATCTATCCCAACAATATGCTTAAATCTGGTAAAAAATACCACGTTTGGGAAAATCTTTGTATTAAAAATACTTTGTAGTAAAACTGGAATAAACAAAATACCTAAGCAAAATACTATACCAACCGGTTGAATTGCAGCTTGAAAATGTGCATATCATTTGTTTACAAATCCCAAATACTACCCGCTCCGAGTGTGTTACACCAGAAAACAATTCAAGCGCATCTCCCGTCTACAGACTGGAATATATTAACGCTGTATTCAGCGATTCAGCGAGTTGGTGAGATTAAAATCTGTTTTCCCAACTCAGTGTTTTTCAGTTTGTTGAGTATATTGTTACCGTGAATGCTTTAATGCTGTATACACCGCTATCTTTGCTGATTCTGCTGTATGATTTAATTTTGTTTTCATGACAGAAGCAACGTGTTTGAAATTGGAACCTTACACAGGTATGATGGCTTTTGTTTTTTTAATTTGAGTTGATTTTATGAAAGAGATTTTTGTCTAGACAAAACCAACGAGATATGGAGGACGTATTAAATCTTTTCAAATTAAGAACATGCTCACCTAACGTGTTTGTTGTTTGTAAAACGTAGATAATATCTGGCCACAGATACCTATAGATAATATATGTGTATCTGGCAGTACTGCAATGCGATTCCGTAAAAATGTCGAAGTGAACACTTAGGCGAAGTGAATGACAAGTGAGCTGTCAAACCATACAAATAAGATGACATGACAGCTCACTTGTCGTTCACTCCACCTGAGTGATCACGGTGAGATGTCGACAGAATCGACCGGCTGCACTGCGATTCTGTAAACAAGTCGAAGTGAACACTTAGGCGAAGTGAATGACAAGTGAGCTGTCAAACTATACAAACAAGATGGCATTACAATTTTCTTCCCTGTTAGAACCTCACTGTGTATCTAGAGTATTTATTTCATGAAAAATGCGCTGCTATGGAAAATAACTCGATAACGAAACCGCACGATAAAGTTAGTTAGGTCAAGACGGTTTTCGAGTTACAAACTTAGTAACGGAAAGACAGTTGGACAGTTTGCATATTATAATATGCAAAGATGAACTGAATATTCGCCTACATAATTTCTTCGATATATTGGACAGATTCGATTTCTGTAGCTAGATATAATGGTGTGCAAGCTCAATTGATTAATTCATGGTACGCGACATTACCCTAGTTCTCTGTGAAGCGTGTGAGAGCACCCAGGTGTACAAACTAGTACTCTCTGTCTCGACATCAAAATATTCCATGATTTTGGTAGAACCAAAATCTGTGGAATATTTTGTTCTCATTTCTCTCTTTCCTTTCGCACATCATTGTAATCCCATCAAAAATATAAAAGTGAAATGGGAGCCAGGTTCAATGTTAATAATATGCGTGTTTGTTGAATTCAGCGATAATATAATTGAGATCTAAATGCGTGCCAAATTCTATAGATGATCCCGAAATAAGATAAATTATGAAAGCTTTAGATTCGACTTGCGTATTTTTCACAAACATTTTATCTTACCAAGGCCCTGTCACTTATTCTAGTATTTATTCTTACTGTCACTTATGCAAAAATGCAATTTTTCAGGAGAGCAATGTTGCTCCCTGGATCGCCGTGATTCGCAATAAAACGACAATCACACACGCCCACATACGGAAACTATGTGTACCTACGAAAGTAACATTATCGCACCAAGTAAAGAGAAGCCTTAGTACAGTTATTACATATTTAACTAATTTTTGCAATGTTTGCATAAGTCACAGTGTCGTACCGGGTTACTTACGCATGTTACAGTTTTTATATTGAAAGGTCAACATATCTCTTCGATGTTGTATTGTCGTGTATAGGGCAGATGCGAGGAGAAAATGAGCAATTTCTTTTTAAATGACTGTCTTAGTCTGCGTTTCCATCGAACGAGGATCCGATACAAACACATCTCTTGTTCCGCATCCACGCACATCTCAGGCGGAAACGCAGCCATTAAAAATGATATATAATAAGCAAGTCATTTTTCTACGGATATTATACCTGCATAATTCCCATCACCATAATTCCATTCATTACTTAGCTAGTATAAATTATACATATTCCACTTCTTTTAATGTTAATACTTACCTCAAATGAATAACTTCCGTCCGTCAAAAATTAACTCCTTTACAAAGTTTATAAAAACCCGGGTTTTTCAATCTTAACAAGGAACGTTGAATACAAGAGTATTCCCCAGTTGTGAGTCATTAGTCTATGTTCTTGAATTTCACGAGTCAAATTACGAAAACGAGTGGAATAACTTTAAACAAAATAATGAAATTGCGTTCTAATACACTGATTACAAAAACAAGAAAATATTTTTATTTTAATCTGCTAAACCTAGCTTCGTCTAAAATTACCCCAAGGGACCAGATTTTCAGGGTAAAAAGATTTTGATGTCCTCATCTAGGCTATTTTGTACCTAGCAAAGGGGCATTTTTAGGGGTGGGTTTTAGCAAACCCACTCAGAAAGAAGAAGAACACAGTGTCAGAACACTCCCTCCTGCTTCTTCCAGAGCGGAAGAAGTCATTTGATAATTTTCAACACAAAAAAGGCCATGTTTTATCTAGCTGTGTTTCAAAGTTCATACAAATCCGTTCAGCAATTGAGGCCTTATGGATTAGGAGCGACTCCTACTCGCTACTATGCAAGCCAAGATCAAAATCAATGGTCTGATCCGTGGATCCCATTCGAGATTAACTGTGGGCCATGGAAATTTATTTTATGGATGGAAAATCATCAAATTACTCTTCCCACTCTGGGTTAAGCAAGAAGGAGTGTCAGACTCCTACTGACTAAAACCCGTCCGTGTTCCTCCTAATGCCCTTTGCGTTCCAGGGCCGCGGTGACTCATTCGAACACATTACGTAACCCCAGCAGGGGCCTTAGGACTTAACGACCAAATTCGTCTGTAGGCGATCGGTAACTATGTAATGATTTTCCACCCTAGATCCTAGACTTAGCTGAGAACTTATGCCAACAATAGTCATAGAGAAAGAGAGAATGATTTTCTAGTTTCTACAGAAAACTTCAAATTGTTCTCTGTCTTTCTAGACTCTTTTTTTTTCGAGTAAACTATTAGGAATAGAGTCAAGTTATCTGCGTTCCGGGTTCCTTACAATACGAACAAAGTCTAGAAGTAGCGGTTTCTATCAATGGATGGTCTATCAAGTTAGACCATCGATCTAACTTGATCAAAGTTAGATTTATTTTAAACTAAACGGAACATATAAACAAATACAGAAATCTACGCAGTATCGTAGCTCAACCATATCCAAATGATTTCCACCATTGCATGCCCAATTAACCCGTAGAAGGTTGGCCTAACAGGATTTGGGCAAGATTTCAAAAGCCTCGGGCCCAAGGTCTTGCCTTCCTAATCAGATAAGCTTATCACACCTACCCGTATTTGCCCTGTATGGTTTAACCGCTAATTCAATTTGATTAATTAATTTTAGGATTAACATGAGTTAGGATTTTCAGTTGCATTGAGAGATTTCTTTTTACTATTTAGAGGAAAACGTTCAATTGGTACTTTTTTAGGATGGGAAATCATCAAACGACTGCTTTCGGCTCGAAAAAATATTTATTTATTTATTTTATTATTTATGTACACACAGAAAAATAGAACATTATAAATATAAGTACAAAGGTACTGCTTATTTCTAATGAAATTTCTTCCAGCAGACCTGCGACAGGAGAAATGAGAAATAAATGTAAACAATAGTGTGTAAGAACAAGTGAATAGGAGTATGCAAAGCCTTAAAATTAAAGTTAAAAATAAATAAATACGAAGACATAATAATATAAATAAATAAATATATAAACCTATATATACATACCTTCCGAACATTATAATATAATATATAGGATATATAAAACTATCATATTAAATATGAGTTGTTTCATATATTTTCATCGCCTTATCAAAACATTTTGCATGAAACAGCTGATTTTTTTGTTAAATTTGTTTTTCATTATTAAGTAGGTACATTCACTCCCCATATTACAAACTAGCTTTTGCCCGCGACTTCGTACGCGTATATCTCGTTTATTCCCGATCCGTAAGAAATTCAGTAAATCCTCTCTTAGTGATCCCTACACTCCCCAACGGACACAGGTCCGAAACTACTGGTCCTAGAAAGCTGAAATTTCGAAAACAGATCCCAATTTCAGCTTTCTAGGACCAGTAGTTTCGGTTGTGCGTTGTCTGTCAATCCCTCAGTAACTGAAGAATTTTATGTATTAGGATAATCCTATAATAATATAAAACTCTTCCGTTACTGAGTGACTTGCAGCCAACGCACACCTGAAACTAATGGTATGTTGAAATTTGGCATGTAAAAACCCCCCTTAATTTCCATGCATTTTGACAAGTTTTGACATTGATTGTTACTGAGACGATGCGATTTTGTGACTCGAATTTGAAAGCTTTTAGGTACGAGAAAATAATCTTAAGAAAAATAATTCAGTAAGGATCGTACCAGGTCGAGGTCTATAGTTACTGTCTACACTGGAATTGTATTAAATTGGAATTTTAGTGGAAAAAATCATGTCTTTTTTATAATTATAATTTTTTTTTTTTTTACTTTCTCGGGTCCCTGGAGACCCGGTCCTTTGGTAGGCGTACGAGGGGCCAAAACCAGCTCGCAGAGGCCCCGTTAGACATTTCAAATGTAAAGGGGCACCAACCGGCGATTATCCCTGTATGCTAAAATTAATTATTGTTATTATTATTATGTATTAAGGCTCTCCCAAACCCTGCATAACTCATTTATAGAAATTGTTCCTTCTATAGAATAGTTTAAGCATAGTTTCCATAACAGACAAGTTTTGTATCGCTGTCGCAATTTGCTCGTCTGCGGCAACCTTAGTAACGACGACAACAAGCAAAGATTAAAGTCTAATAAAATAAAAAGATTTCATCTCATAATAAATGCCGCGACCATAAACGACTTAGCTGGAGCCCGGAGGTTTTAATTTTCCAGTTCCCTTGATGGCACTAATTAAAATTTAAATAAGACCTCTTAATGACGTGATTAGTGCTTCCGTATCACTAGATGGGATGCCTGATCTAGTATGTAATTAGAGAGTAGGGTTGTAGCAGAACTGTACTTAGTTTCAAACGCTACTTTAGTGCCAAAAATTTTCTGGCTTTCAGGCAACCCAAATTGGAGGAACGGAGCACAGTTGGCGCAGTGGTACAAATATTTTAATGGCCAACAGATAGTTGTTCCTGGTCTAGCTTTTTGTGTACGTGAGTTTATATGTTTGTAAACGCACCCACGATGCAGGAGATATTCCCAAAAAGTTACAAACATGGATATAAGAGCAGGAAAGTGCTGCTTATTTCAAAAGGTTATGTTCCAGCAAATCTGCGTCAGGAGAGGTCGACTTCAAATGTGCAGCTATTCGACCTGCATAGCTCCGACTCTCTCTCACACCAGCATCATGATTGGTGACGTCATAGTGGCTACTTTACATATTTTTATTTATCTTCCTAGACCGCTTAGACGTTCCATCCCTATCCGAGGCTACTTTATTAGCCTAATTAGCGATGTTCGGACACTGTTATATGCTCGAGTTGGTAATCCGATACCGCCCATACTTAGGTACTAGGTAGAGCTCCTTTGTTGGTGTAATGAGGCTGCGAAAGCATGTGGCTTCTGATTTGTCTTACTGGTATTGCAGATAGGCCAGTGAACTCTAAACATCATCTGAGGAATGAGTCATCCAAGAATTTCTAAAATGATTTTTGTGAAGAAAACTAGTAAATTGTACTATTGTACTTGTACTACACTACGAGTATATTATAAAGAGGTAAAGTTTATGAGGTTGTATAGGGTAATCTCTGGATCTACTGAACCGATTTTGAAAATTATTTTACCAATAGAAAGCCACGTTATTTGTGAGTAATTAAAGTTGTTTCATTGTAACGTCACGCCTGTCTGTCTGGGAGCCTTAATTTTTAACCGACTTCCCAAAAAGGAGGAGGTCCTCAATTCGGCCGGTAGGTATATTTTTTTTTTTCTATGTATGCACATCGATTACGCCGCGGTTATTGGACCGATTCGCGTGATTCTTTTTTTTGTTCGACGCGAAATAGCTGCCAAGTGTCTCATAAAAATTTCTTTCAGTTTGGTTTAGTAGTTTTTATTTTATAAGCATTATTGTTATTTGGACGATGTCATTTTGACGATACTTTGTATATTAGTATGTCGATAACTTTAACATTTCTAGTCCGATTTGCGTAATTCTTTTTTTGTTCGTTAGGGTACATATTCAAGTTGGTACCCTGGTCATATAGTCAGCATATGATGATGGGATCCCAAAGAAATCGAGAAGAACACTCAATTTATAAGCATATAACTGTTACGTTTCAGACAATATCATACAGTTTGTTCAATTATTTGCGTTTGATGATGATTTCCTATGGATGAGCTGATGATGAAAGGTACAACTCCTCAAAGGTTAGGAGTTCAGGGAAAATTCTTTCAAAATTATACGTACATATGGATAAAGAATACCTAGTATTCCTTGAGGCTATACACGTCTATCTTTTTTGGTAATTTTAACCTAGACCATTATGATTTCGGTGTGGAACGGCGACGGAGCTACCTATATTTAACGCATATCACTAGGTAACCCTTTTGCAGTGGTGTTGTTAGGTGTAAGGTACCACAAAAAAGTAAAAAATAAAATAAATAATACAAAAAAATACAACCGACTTCCAAATAAAAAAAAAACACTACAAAGTAAAAAATAACTTTAATTACGGAAGTTGGTGTCAAAATACGAAGAATCTAACAAAAACACCGAATTCCGGAATTAAAGTTATTTTTTACTTTTTTTTTTTTTTTTTTTTACTTGGTATGGGTTTGCTCTTGACTCTAGTCTTGGTCAGAGATGACAGAGACAAAGTCTACGATGGAGCGAGCTTACCCAGAAGTAGCCTTACTTTGTAGTGTTTTTTTTTATTTGGAAGTCGGTTGTATTTTTTTTATAAAAAGTTTTTTGGTTGTTACAAGTTGCTCAACATTCATACATCTCGCTATATTCTAGGGTTATTTGTTAACACAATAGTGCTGTAATAGACTAAGGTAATATAGTTAATATTTTCATCTTTTTTCCTCCAACTTGGAAGGTATATAGGTAGGTACTTTAATTACTGGGCGTACGTGATAACAAGCGGTATTTCTTTACCTGATGAATGTTGCTACGACAATGATTTAGTAATAGCGTCAGGTAATAATAAACGCACTGTTATGAATCGTTTCGTAATCTTTTCTTAGAAATGCGTTGCCGTACTTAGAGACTAGTGGTTTTAGTGAATATGACATTCTTTTCAGTGATTATGATGCTCGGAAAGTCCAATATTAATTGAATAGGGATGATTCCTGATAAAAAAATCTTATCATATTTCGTTCGTCAGTTAGATTATCGAAACTATATTACACGTATTTTTTGTTTTATCAAATCAACAAGAATTGATAAAGATTAAACGCATCAAATATCGGGAGTGGGAGCTTGTGGAGTAACTATTCTGTAAAAAGTGTACTTAAAAGTGACGTCACACGAGTTTTCAACGCAATGCACAGATCATTGATTTTGACCGAGGGTCGTGTTCGAGATTGACTGTGTACAAGTCTAAGAGCGGAATTCACCAAAGAAACTTCAGTGCGATTCTGTAAACATGTCGAAATGAACACTTGGGCGAAGTAAACGACAAGTGAGCTGTCAAACCATACAAACAAGATGGCATGACAGATCACTTGTCGTTCACTCCACTTTTGTGGTTAACTGGTTCATATGTTGATCGCGTTTAGTTTCTGATTGATAAAATCCGCCCTAAGGCTACGGCTTTACCGAATTATTACGTCTAGACTTCCCGCCCAGAACTATTAACAGAAATTTTATTATCAGAACAAAACCTATATTTCCAAAAAAAAAAACAGGCAATAATAGGGTGGTCCAATCATCGCGGGTTCGCACGGCTTTTGCAAAGAGACAGTATGTTTGTCAGTCTGCATACAATAAAATAAATTCAAAATTAAAATTCCATCCAGAGGCTCAATATAAATGCAAGAATAACTGAATGGTTAAACACATTGACATACGAGGAAATTGAACTAATTCTGAGTAGATCATGCTAAAAAGTTACACGTAACACATAATAAGAGACCATGCACACAAACACATACGTACAAACACATACACGCCCACCCACACACGCACTTCACACGCACACAACCACTCACACACACACATACATTCACAATTGAGCAACTATCCTCCTAAGAACACTCATTTACTTTAAATCTGTTATAGTTTTTAATTTGCTTTTTATTTCCTTTTCATAATTTTACTTTAGTTTATTTGTTTCAACTATGTAAATGTAAAATAGGGGAAGTAGCGAGTCGGCCCCAGCACAAGTATTGTTAATTACTTTATGGGGTTAACTTATAATACACTTATGTAGGTACTGATTTTCGAAACAATAAATAATTTACATTTATTTATTTTTTAGTTATTTATTATTGTATGTCCTATATTTCGTTGATTTAAGTGGACATCGTATAAAACTGTTTTTTTTTTCCGGATTGATCCAAAATAAAAGGTGTTCATACTGGAAATTTTAATGACTTATTTTCAGGTCTGGGAAAAGCAATGACCACTTCAGAATATTACTTATTTTACCTCGTAAAGCTCTGTTGAATTAAACATACTCACATCAAAATGAGTTTATTAATTATTATAATACTGTAAATCCATGTTAAGATTAACCATTTCACAATATATTGTGTTCCATCAAATGTTGTAAACGCTTTACTTAGTAATCATGAATAAATAATCCCAACTTGATGTTAATTTCAAGACCTCAAGACGTTAATTCCGTTCTGCTTTCAAGAGTAAACGTTGGATTTTCAAAGCGAAGTAATAGGTATTAGAATTAAATACCTGTGTTCGTATTAATCAAAGAGAAGAAGGCGTTAGAGGATTAGGTTATCTGTGTCATATCCAGAAAGCTTTTCGGTTCCATGGTTTGTTCCTGGGTAGTCATCAAGTGCCATTTATACATTGGAAAAATAAGTGGTGGTGGTTCGGCCGCGACATCGAGATTCGGAGGCAGACATCTTTCCTTTGAAGGAACCAGAGACGATGGATTGGGGGACATCTGTCACCACCCATTAATCAGGACACGAAATGGCGGCACGAACTTCTTTATTAAGACAAAGGCGGACTTGATGTCTCTTGCATTCTCTACCAGTCAGCCAAAGGTCGTGACACAAACATGGTAGATGCGACTCTCTTGGACGTAAAGAGATTAAAACCTTACTCTGCATTTCGGGACGGTTGGGCAAGCAGACAGCGGGCCACCACTAGTTTGGGGCAACAGTAGGCACAATCGAACCTGCAGCCCCGGACGCAAGTGTACAAGGGAAAAATAGGCTAGATTCCATCATCCACAAATTGCAAAACTATTTAGTCCGTCAGTTAAAGTATTGAAAAATAATGGACACGTATTTTTTGTTTTTCTAAATCAATGAATATTGACAAAGATAAAACGCATCAAAACCCGGGAGTGGGCGCTCATGACGTCACGACTCACTATAAATTATGCGAAGGTGTAACGTATTGAGAATTTTAAAAGCGTCGTAACTTCGTCAATTTTGGTTCCCGTAACAAAAGAAAAAATACGGGTCAAATATTTTTTGATAATCTAACTGACGGACTAATTAGATTTTTTCAGGACAAAAGCCTATTGTTTTAGTCAGTGAGATTCTGACAGTCACATCCACTCCTGGATGGAGGAAATCCAGGAGTGGGTGTGAATAGGAAAATAAATTACCCAAGGATCCCTCAAGGTGGATCGATGATCTGGTGAAGACCGCGAGAACCAGCTGGAGGCGAAACCCACATAACCGGTTCTTGTGGCAACGCTAGGGTCTTCCGGCTTAAACTATGACCGAGATCAATCAGTAATTTTGTTATAGTCTACTATAGCAGAAGTGTTGATAGGTATAACATAAAACCACTACGCGTATATAAACACAAGAACACTACACGGCGCAAAGTGGCCATTAGCAGTGCGATGAGCTATAAAACTGCGTGCGATAAAACGCGTTATAGCTTGCTGTGGAGTAATTGCTTTACACTATCGTACGTGCGCTCTTGTTTATGGACTTCTGAGTATCTTTGTGGTCAAGTTGGGGCTTTGGTAGTAAAATTGTACTTTATACGACGTTATTTCGAGCCCTATACGCAGTATCTATCAGGAAAGACGATTTATAAGAGTCTATCTTTTATGACCGATTGTGGTCAAGGCAGCTCATAGAATAAATTAGCCTACAATGTTCCCATCACAAGGAATTTCCGTCACACTGTGTGAGAGACTGGGCCGAAAGTCACCATACAGGTCTATTGCGCATTGGTAGATAACACATATGTCTTCGATTTTTTTTAAACTTGGACATTTCAGTATCTTTTGTTGTGTTTTTCTTTACCGTTTTGAGAGCAGTGGTCAAGAAACAATCTGCGCAAAGTAAGGATTTGGACCTTTCTTTAAGGATTGGAGGTCATCATATGACTCCTCCCGCTCTAGGCGGAGCAGAAGCGAGTGTCAGACTCTTACTGACTAAAACCCATCCGTGTTCCTCATACTGTTCTTAGAGTTCCAAGGCCACGGTGACTCTTTCAAACAAACTCCGCAACCCTGGCAGGAAGGATTTGAACACTACGGCTCGTAAGGACCATTACCACTGGGGAATCATTGCGCCATTATGTGGCAGAAAATCAAAGAGCAATTGCAAAACAAACGTGTGAACGGTAGTTTAATGTTCAGCAAGCTTACCTATCGTTTTTTGTATTGTTCACTGTGCACGCACATCAAATAATTATAATGCGAATGCGTTAGAGCTTCAGAGGCTTACTTACAAGTGTGTACTTGCAGGACGGGTAAAGTGCAAGATAACTCCAGGTAACCATTATAAGTAGCCACACGCTTGGTTAACATAAAATGTAATTTATAGCGTAAAGGTAGTTAGATAGGACGCAATGTGGGGCAACGGGTTTTCCATGTTCCAACTGAAATTATAAATATATATACAGATACACATTATATTACTTTATTTTTATAAATCTGGTTCAATACTGATATTTTGTGAAAATAATTATTAAATCATTTTTGAATTGAAGCGTGGACAAAAACCAGCTTAACATATTTTACCACCCCCGCACAACAGGCAGGAGCTTTATAATACGTCAGTCAACACGTTTTACGCTGTCAGTCACGGCGGCCATGTTGGTAAAGATAAGTGACGTCATGACATGAAGCAATCTATCATCTTTCATAATGTGTGGCATATTTAGGAACACACTCTTTATTAGGGAGGGCTTTTTTAAGCATGGCGGTAGGAAATGACACTAAAAATAAAATATAAAGCTAACTATGACTTACGCATCTCTTATGTATTTTTTTAAAGCCGAAATTCCTCAATGCCTGAGAAAGATGCTTTTTGAATTTTTTCTTTGGTTACTTTTGCCCAGCAGTAGGATACGGTCTTATTGTAGTAGAGTAGATTAATTTAGAAGTTATTCTAATATCTTTCAATTGAAATATCATAATCTATAATATAAAAATGAATCGCTGAATGTGTTGCTAAGCGCAAATCTCGAGGACAGCTGAACCAATTCCGCAAATTTTTTTTTTTTTGGTGTTTGTTATTATCAGAAGAAGGTTCTTGTGAAAGAAAAAATAAGAAAGTTGCGGGGTAGCCAGTTGACGGGCGGGGAACAGATAGTTTATCAAAAATATGTTTTAGATAAAACTAATACTATTGATAACTATTACATAATTTTATTATTAGTCTTAGTTTAAACTAAATTCAATTATCTTTTATGAAAGTACTAGTTTGCTTCCGATGAATAACGTATAAATAAAAGTGTGTGCTCATCTCACCAGTATAACCAAAAATAAAATAAAATAAAACAAAATAAAATGAGTATTAATTATATGTTGGCAATTAATAGTACTCAACCCGGCCGAGTGTGAGTCGAAATCGTACGTGTCTGGTTTTTTTCACAATATTATAACCCTTTCAGAATCAAACATCACCAATATATTTACCAAGATGCATGACATATTTATTCAAGACCTTTTCCAAGCTGGTTAGGATTACCTTTCAGTACGTCTCGTACGATGCCATATCAATATTCTGTCCAATATATATCACATTAATTGCAATATCGCCGCCCTACCACCGGCATTTCACCGCCCACAGTTGCATAGAACACGGAATTGGGCGCCGCAGCGACTTGATCAATCATTTGTATTTATCTATAGAAATAAGTAAAATTAAAAACAACAAAAAAAAATTGTTTTCGACAATAGAAGCAGATGCTCCTTAAAGCTCTAAGTTGGAGCTACACGATACCTGACAAATGTTTGCACTGTCTAGACAGGTCTACTCAAATTTGTGTGGGAATAGTTTTTGGGATTCAACGACATTAGAACGTAATTTCCAAGCAATTTTTACATTAATTTGGGATCCAACGGAAATACATAAAAATGTTTTGTGGGATCCAACGCCAAAAATATTCAAGTGGGATTCAAAATTGGGATCCAACGAAAATGAATCAAAAATAATAGACACGTTTTTTTTGTTTTTGTAAATCAATGAATATTGACAAAGATAAAACGCATCAAAACTCGGGAGTGGGGGGGGCTCGTGACGTCACGATCCGCTAAAAATTATGATGTATTGAAAATTTTAAAAGCGTCGTAACTTCATAAATTTTGGTTCCCGAAAAAGAAAAAATACGGGTCAAATATTTTTTGATAATCTAACTGACGGACTAATTAGATTTTTTCAGGACACAAGCCTATTGTAACGGATCGTCAGTTTAATAAGTAAACATTGAGACAGTTTGGTCTGTAAAATTTTGAAAATGCCGCCTCTAATAGACGCCGCCGAACGGTGCTCTGTAGAAACAACCTGATATGAAACTAGGTATGTAGCAGGGATAGGGATTGATTGCTTTTGACCCGAGATGCTTCATTATTACGATTGTTTGTGCAAGCAAGAACACGTTAATGGGAACAAACGTGTTTTGTACTTCAAAAGCTTTTTATTTGACTAGCTTTCGAAGCGAATATCCCGTTTTTTCCAGTTCCCGTAAGAATTTCGGGAAATCCTCACATTCTGCTTCCCTGCACTCTGCAAGGAACTGCCCCACCTCCCTGCCAGTGTTGCAGAATTTGTTCAAAAGAGTCACCGCGGCCTTGTAACGCAAAGGGTATTTGGTGGAACACGAATTGGTTTTAGTCAGAAAGAGTCTACCGCTCCCTTCCACTCCGCCCAAAGTGTAAGGAGTCATTTTATGATTTAACATCCTAAAAAAATGAGGAGGAAATTTTGCAGTGGTAGCCCGGATTTAGGAAGTTGGCGGTGTATCAACCCCGTGGTCGGAAAATATGTGAAGCATTAGGTCCTATGCCTGATCCCACACCGATTTGTGTCGGATTGTCGTCTGATCAGACTATGAAAGTGAAGGATGAGAGGGTGCTCCTGTATTTGCGCACACACTTATGATCCTATGCCTCCGTGGTCGAGTGGTTTAGGCGCTTGCCTGTGACCCAGTGGTCGTGGGTTCGATCCTTACGAGAAGCATACCTACCTCCTTTTTAAAGTTGTTTCCAGTTTGACTAGAACATCGCAGGCTTGAATCACCTGATTGCTGATAAAAAAATTATTCCGTGCTTCCGAAGGCACGTATAAGCCGGTGGTCCCGGCCGCCAATTGGCGGTCGTTAACCCATGTCACTGATGCCATGTCCCTTGAGGCGGTTTAGGAACTCTGATACTTGGGTGTGTGGGGTCGTTAGACCTTACTGCCCACACGATAAGAAGAAGATCAATCAATATAAAGAAAATTCTTCTTTTACTGACTGATTGACTGACTGAGTGACTGACAGACAACGCACAACTGAAAGTACAGGTCAGAATTTGGTCAGTCTTAGCTTAGCTAAGATTGGCCGCTGCCCAAATTTTGCCTGGAGGTCTAATATCACATAAATACAGTGACTATTTTTATCTATGACAAAAAGAAGCCAAAAGCCCTTACGGTGGGTGACGTCACTAAAAATGATATAAAATTAATTCCACCCACGAACACGGAACGTGTCGCGTCAGTGTTCCCTAATAACATTATGTGGTTGTGATAACACGATGCGACGAGTTGTACGACTCTCTTGTAATGCCTCTAAGGCATTTGACGGACCGCAATGAAATCGAAGCTTTCAAAAGGACAATATTGAAGATTTTTTCATGTTATTTGTGATTGCTAATTGGAAAGCTGTGTTTCTAGCGGATTTACACAATCATGATTGTCAAATTGTAAAAAATTACATACTAGTACGTGCGCATTATGTAGCAACGTTTTTGCCCAGGGCTGCGCTCGCGATCCTGTTTTATTTTTACAAAAAAGTAGCCTACAACCTGTACCCGCGATATAATCTATGTCTACCAAAATTCATAAAACTCGGTTCAGCAATTTGGGCGCGAAAGCATAACAAAACAACTGACACTCGCATTTATTAATTCCTTAGAATTAGGATTGGGCGTAGGAAGGAGCTTAAGATTTGACATAGTCGAAGTTTATACGTAGTAGAGTTCAGAAAGCTTACACATAACAGCTAAAACCACTGAGTTTTTTATATTTAGGGTATCTTAACAAGTTCACTGTCCGCACAGCAGACACAATAGTTAAAGAATCAGCGAAGACCATATGTGGTCTGTGAACCAAAGTAGGGTTCTCACATAAATAATTATACAGCGTGTAACAGAATAAATGCAATACCTTAATAGTGATTGATCATTGCAAGTCATTATGAACAACTTTTATTATGGGACATGGGACACCAGGTAACTGTTGGCCGCGACTTTGTTCGCGTGTATGTTGAAAAGTTAAATATGTCGCTATGTAAGATCACTAAGATAAGATATACAAACATTATACGTATGTTGGAAATATGTTAGTTAATTGAACAATCGGGAAGCCAACGCCATCTAGTGGCTTTTGAAGGAGTCTAGGTCGTTGTGCTCGGCAGAGGCTGAGCTCAGTTTACTGGTGGTGGTCGAACAGTACACACGTGCTCACGTATAAAAACTGCCGCGTGTTCCGATTATTTTTTCAGTGTACCTAGTGTATGAGAATATTGTTACTGAGACTGCGTGTGAATAATTATTTGATTTAAAAGCAAACGGTTTTTCTATTGCGCAATAACCAACACTTTCCATTGTACGCCCACTGTAGTTCCTGGCTGATGTGACCTAGAGAGTTATACTACCATCGATTTTGATTGACAGGTATTGCGATTATTCTATAACACCTTGTATAGCAAAGCAAAAGCTACCAATCCATTCGAAAATCGAAGCAAAGACGTCATTGTTTCATTTTCTAACGAATATTTTAGCCCTATTTGTGTGTGGTCTCTCCTATGAGTCATTTGATAAATTAAAAGTAGTAAATTGGCTAAATATATCTAATACATAATTACTAAAGTCGTTATTAGTTATTTTAAACTACACCAAAACACTTTTTTCACTCAATGTTTATAAATAATAATTAAAAAAAAAAAATCTTGCTTTGCTCACCCTACCGAATTGGTTTGAATTGACAGCTATAACGTCACAATATGGCGCTATGTCGATCCTATTCTTATTTGAAACGCATCATACATGCAAAATTCAGCTTTCTACGACCAGTACTTTCGGCTGTGCGTTGTCTGTCAGTCACTCAATCTCAGTAACGTAAGAATTTTAAGCATTAGGATGTGGGTTAATGTCTGAGGTGATCTTTTGTGGGCATTGATCTACGTACTCTAATTCAATTTACTTGAAGTCATTATGTGCTATGTTACTGGAAAAGAACAGTCTGATATAAATCTCATTTTTACGAGACTCACAATAAAAAATACTGGGTGGGTATCGAACAATGTTTCTTTTAGTGGATTAAAGTTCCATTGTATGGTGTCTCGGAGGAATATCTAGCATAGAGTGAGACAGAGAAATGTCTGAACCTATTGTACTTAATATCTGTATCATTATCGTATATTTAATCTTTTTGCAACTATGTTGGGCTCGGCTTCCAGTTTAGCCATAAACTAGTTCTTACATATTATTATATCTTCGAAAGAGTAAAGACGCCAAACCCACACAAATAAAAGATGAAAGCGACTTAGATTTAAATAGAATAATATGACTAGTTTTAGTTACTGCCTTGATACTGTATAAAATCATATTTATTTCTTGTCTCGTGGCACCCTTTATTACACAATGCACCATATGTATACATAACTATTTACACCTAACACTCACATATAAAGTTACAATATTATTCAATACTAAATTATTTGAATATTGCAATATTACATATTTTCGCGCAATTATCAAAAATTATTATAACGATTATCAAATAACGTTATCCATCGTACTTCTTTATTTATTGTGTTCGCTGCTATAAATGATTTACTAAACAACGTAGAACAATTTCGGGTCTCAGAGCCTGTTACCTGTAATCCTGAACGGTGCTGCTCATACATTCAGAAACCCTCAAAGTATTTAAAAAATTTACAACAAAACATCCGCAGTTTAACTATCAACAAACTGAAGAACTCCTAGAAATTAAGAAATAAAAAATGATGCAGTATTTAAATATCAAATATAAACCATTCATCCTAAACATACAAATATATTAACTTAAAATACCTTCACAGACATTCACTACACACTACACCTCACACACACTCATCTCACGACACACATACTCTGTTTCAATACTCGCACACTCTTTAGCTCTTTTTATAATTTTATTTATAACAAGTACCTAGCTATAACTTGTTAGATTTTTATTTGTTAGTTTTTATCTATTTTGGTTATGGAAATTTTAAACGTACTTTTCTTCGATTGTTACTAAAATTTTGGAGCATGACTACTGTTACTGTATAATAAATCATCTCAAGTTTTTTAGGTGGGGACCTGGTGTCCTGAAATACAGGCCTCTGCTTAGTTTAGGCACCAGTCTCCCACAAATAAAATAATGTTAGAATAAGTAGCTATGCCATTTCTTATAATACTTACCTACCTATATAAGTCATCATGGTCGGAGATAAGTTCCTTTATTTTGTTAGTATTAAGTTTTTCATTTGTTTTATTTGTGGATGAGAAAATAAACGATTATATATATATATATATTATAGTGCACGAGTGTAACTGACTAGAAAAGGGCTCATTTTACTTCTGCTACTTGTGATTTTTTAAGAATTCCAAACCCGGAAATGCTTTGCCATATTTCTGGTCTCCTGGTACGTGTAGATTCACAAGGTTTTACCGCTTACAATTCCAGCCCCGGAAATACTTCGCCATGTTTCTAGTCTCTTACCATTGTATTTTTTTTTATTATGAACAACCTTTAAGGCAACTAAGCCTGATAACTGACTAGAATCGCGCGAAAATTAATCGACTAGTTCATACCTACATTTACGTGTGCATATTTCAACAATATTTACTGAACACCTGTTTTATTTGGTTTATATTTGGATGATTACCCGACTTTTTGGTTTTGCATTTGTTCTCTTACATCTTCTTCTTATAATATAAAAAATGAATCGCTAAATGTGTTGGTAAGCGCATAACTCAACAACGCCTGGACCAATTTGGCCAATTCTTTTTCTGTTGTGTTTGTTATCATCAGGAGAAGGTTTTTATGTAAAAAAAAAGTTGCCAGTTGACGGGAGCGAAGCCGCGGGGGACAGCTAGTATATTATAATATTATAAAGCAGAAGAGTTTGTTTGTTTGTTTGGTTGAACGCACTAATCTCAGGAACTACTGGTCCGATTTGAACAATTCTTTCAGTGTTAGATAGCCCATTTATCGAGGAAGGTTATATATCATCACGCTAAGACAAATAGGAGCGGAGCAATAATGGAAAATGTGACGCAGACGAAGTTGTGCAGGTCAGCTAGTTTTATATAAATGTTAGTTAAAACAGCAACGTGAAACCAGCTCACAGAGTGTTTTACAAACAAAATCGGCAAAATAAAAACATTTTGCTCCACTTGGCGTAAGCGGATGAAATAAGTATTTATTTGAAATAAATACTCTCTCCCCTCCTCTCTCTCTCTCTTATTTGTTTTTATTTTAAAGTTTGCTGTTTTTTATTTTTACTTTTACACACGTCTACATCTCTTTTATTTGGCTCTCCTTTCGCAGGTATGCTGGAAGAGATTTCACTAGAAATAAGCATCACCTTTGTACCTATTTTTCTGTCTCCTTTTTTTGTTATCTACTTGTGTGTGTGTGTACATAAATTGTTAAAAATAAATAAATAAATATTTATTTATCTTTTTTTTGATAAAATGTTATTTTGTACAATGCTGATTGTTTGTTTACAATGTATAGCCAGATGTAAGTAAATGAATATAAAACACTCAAACGAATGAAATACTTACTAACCTAATTGAATGATTGTATGGTTCTTCAATGATAGGGAATTCACATAGTAATATATTATTATTATGTGAATTAACTATCATTAATATATTACGAGTAAGTTAACTGTATAGGAAGTACGTGAAAAATCTAAAAATAATATTTAAAAAAACCCTTGGGTTTTGTTTATATTATTTTTAGATTATTAGATTTATTTTATTAGAATCTTCTTCTTCTTATATATAAAATGAATTGCTGTTCGTTAGTCTCGCTAAAACTCGAGAACGGCTGGGCCGATTTCGGTAATTCTTTTTTTGTTTAGTTCGCCAGAATACAGGAAAGGTTTAAAAACAAAAAAAAAATGGATAGTTGACGAGAGCGAAGCCGCGGGAGACAGTTAGTCAGTATAAAATTCATCTGACATACAACACTACTGATCGTAGAAAACTGAAATGGCATGTAGGTTCCTTGGAGAGAGTAGGTGAGAACTAAGGGAGAATTTTTCGAATTCCTAAGGTAACAGGAAAAACGGGATTTTTGTGCACGAAGTTACGGATAAAAGCTAGTAATATTATATAGAAGTAACAGTTTTTTGGTTGAAGATAATATCTGGTGGTAAAAATATGTTTCAGATTAAAGAAAGAAAGATTACATAAGCTACATTATCGCCGTGTGTCCATTTTATTGCACGAAAATGTCTAGCTCCTGTGGGTTCCACGCAAGCGAAGCCAAAAGAAAAGACTAACCCAACATAACATTGTAGGTAGGTAAATATAAAAAAAAAATTATTAAGTGACAAAAACATGCAAATAACGTGGCTACTGATTACTGCCTATGTAGATATATATATTATTTATTTATTACGATCAGGGTGTTTTTGACGTATAGTAACGTTAAAGTCTCGCTCACGTACGGGAGTTTTGAATGTAAAAAACAATAAATAAGTAGTATAAAATAACTGAAATTTTGTTTATGTCGGCGTTTTTTTTTTTTCGCTGTTTGACAGCGGCTTCCGAAAATATCATGGAAGCTAAAGGAAAATTGTAGCTCTTATGCTATAAAGATTGTAGTTCTTTAAAAAAAAAGTTATCTTTGGGACAAAAAATTTTGAACCTCTTGATTATTTCGTACATAGCAAATTGTTTACTTTTTAATGTCTTTCAAACATCATTTACTTTTAAAAAGTTCGTTCAAAGTGCAATGAACTAGTAGCTAGAGAATTAATAAAACACTTTATTCTCCTACTCGGCCGCGTACTTAACAAATCGTAAAGCTACCGTTAAGGGGAACCCTTTCCCATAAATCGCCATAGTTGGCCTAGAAAAAGTTTACGGTTTTAAACGAGAAGGATTTAGTAGGCTTAATTGCCGGTACACATAGATCTAGCACTTGATTTTGAATGTATGAAACCTTTTAGTATTATAAATAGTATGTACACACGGAAACTGGTTTGCTTTTCTTTTGTTTAAGAGTTTTAGTAGGTTTTAAATAGATCGTGGTTTTAATCCCACTACGGCAGACCTAAAAGGTTGTTATATAAGCAACCTATGTGTATTTACGAATACGTATGTTCCATCATGGATTTAGTAAACGGGTTTAGTAAATAAACCCAGAAGACAATTTATTTATTAACAAAAAAAGTACAGAGCCGGACTTAATGTCATAGGCATGCTCTACCAGTCAACATTTGGATGATGCAGAGAATAGTGGTAGGTGCAATATGAAGAATTAGAAGCGATTGATAATTAAATTAAATTATGCGGCACACCTAGTCAAAGAATACGGGATGGGATCGATACCTGAGTAAGGCTCAAAATATTTGCACAGTCGCACAATGGAAATAACGATGGAAAGTGTCACAAAGCTGCCGACGCCTGCCGGAGTTGCGGGACTATTCGATAGAGATACCGCGGCTCCGGAACACAAAGGGCAATGAAGGAACATGGATGGGTTTTAGTCGGCAGAAGTCTGACATTCCTTCCCGCTCCGCCCAGAGCGGGAGAAATCATTGGATGATTTCCCATCCCTAAAAAAAAAAGAGGTTGCGAATGACCTGGATGCATACCGTGAGGACTGGTAAGAGGTGGCCCGAGAATTGAATTTCTGGTAGGACTTGGCCTTTGCCCAGCAGTGGGACTGTACGGGCTATTCAAATATAAAAAAAAGTCTTCTCTACCAAGATAAGCATGTTAGCAAGAGCGCGACAATTTTGAAAAAAAAAAAAAAACAATATGGCAGCGAGGAAGCAATAGAAACAAAGATCGAACCCTTTTGACTTGCAAACGTCATCGGATCCTCAAAACACCATCCCTGCAGTGCACCTCAACGGCGACAAAACTAATAGGTACTTGATTGAAATACTATTTGAAAGCGTAATGACTAATGATCATCTGACATCAATTAATTCTCATGAACAATGACAAAAAACTCACGAGATATCAATATATTCATTAAGATATTTGCTGTCCCTTAATAATACTAAGTCCCTTGTACATAGTTACGAGTACTTAGGTACCTTTAACATGATTGATATGGCAAGTACTTACGCAAATATATTTTGCTGGCCTTCTTGACATGACAAGCACAATTAAGTCTCAAAATAAATTGAATCTGCAAGTCTAAATACCCCAATATAAGATTTTCCGGATTTCTTATATTGAGACCTTATTAATCAGTACATATTACGTACATACAAATATAAGTTACTGCTTCTAAAAATAAAAACAAACTCATTTGTTATAAAAAAACTTGTAGTGGGGCAGGTAACGACTTGAATCAAAATGGCCAAGATAAGATGCACAAATTATAATATTGTTAGTCAGTTACACGGTATTCAAAAAAAACAAGACATTCGAGAAAACTCAAAAAAAATAACAATACGTGACCGTGTACGACAGCGATGCGAGTCGGACTAGCGCGTGCGCGACGCCGCTGCGACGCGGCGTGGGGCGGCGCGCGGTTGTACTTATGTACCTACGCGTGCTAGGTACCGAGAAAGCGCGGGCGCCTTGTTACTATGCCCTACATACTCCCCCTTTTGACAAACATTGGTGACCTCACCGTTGGTCAAACATCAACAATGACACGTTTCTTACGCGGCCGACCACGAGAACGCTTAGGAGCAACCGGCTGCGGAACCTCAGGGCACTCACCATCCCGAGAGTGATACCTCCTTAACGCTGAAACGTGGTACTTCCCAATGACTTCATCCGGTGAATCAGGGAACGTTAAAAGGTAAGTAGTTGGGCTAACCTTCTTCTGTACCAGGTAAGGGCCGTCCCTTTTAGGGATGAGCTTAGAGCTGACTCCTTTGGCAGCACTGCTAAGCACGTGCGTCTTCATCAGGACAAGATCACCAACGGCAAACTGCTCAGCCTTTCGGGTCTTGTCTTTGGCAGCCTTACGAATGTCTTGCTGTCGTTCTATGCACTCCTTACTGTTGCTGAGTGTCTCCGCTAGCTTCAAGAGATATGGCGTAATCTGTGGAACATAGTTTTCAGCCTCTATTACAGCACGAAGATCGCTCTGTACTACAATAGGTGAGCGGAGTTCACGAGCAAAGGTTAGATAAGCAGGTGTCTGTTGAGTTGCTTTGGTTATTGAGGTGTTCAATGCAAATCGGATGAATGGCAGAGCTTCTGGCCATTGCTGGTGGTGTCCTTCTACCAGGATCGCCAACTGGGTCTTGAGATCGCGATTTTTACGCTCGACTGGGTTGGCCTCCGGATGGTAAAGTGGCACGAGACTCTGCTTCACACCAAGCGTGAACATTGCATGTTGCATGACGTCGGCAACGAACTGTACGCCGTTATCAGATATGAGACGCCGAGGAACGCCAAAGCGTAAGAAAACATCTTCAATTAGTACCTTAGCGCATGCTTCAGCTGTGGCTTCGGAGAGGGCGAACAGCTCAACCCACTTGCTGGCTGTGTCTTCCACTATCAGCACCCATCTCTCTCCATTAGCTCCTTTGGGCAATGGCCCAAAAAGGTCGACAGCGATGACTTCGAAGCGCTGAGCGGGAACCGGAGTCTGTAAGAGTCCCGCTGGCTTCTCATTGGAAGGTTTGTAACGCTGGCATTCTATGCAGGTTTTCAGATATTCTGCTACATAACGTCGCATACCGGGAAAATAAAATCTCTGACTTATACGGTGCAGGGTTCGGTCCAGACCGCCGTGACCTGAAGTAGCTGAGTCATGACATTCAACAAGTACCTGTTTCCTTCGATTTTCAGGAATGACGAGCTGCGGTTCTTCTGTCTCCGCTTCAGTATATCGGTATAGTACACCTCTGCACGTATGATAACCTCTGTCTGTCCATCGAGTAAGTTCTAATTCATCCTTGCCTTCTAGAGCCTTCATGATCTTAGCCACTTCAGGGTCTGCGAGCTGATCCTCACGAAGAGTAGCGGCATCCCAGTGCGGCGGGTCGACGAGCACCATGCAGACTCCACAGGAATCGCGAGCCTCCTCCTCACACGGCGGACGGCTGAGCGAATCAGCAACTACGTTTGCCTTCCCAGGAGTGTAGTCGACTTGTAGATCAAAGGACTGGAGTTTCATGGCCCATCGTACGAGGCGTCCAGCAGGTGACTTCAAGGTAAGTAGCCATTTCAGGGGCTGATGGTCACTGCCAACACGTACTGGATGGCCATCTATGTACCCTCGGAATTTCTGGACTGCCCAGACAACTGCCAACGCCTCGCGCTCGGTGGTAGAGTAGTTCCGCTCCGCCGGCGTGAGGAGGCGACTGGCATACGCGATGGGTTTCTCTTCTCGCTGCGACTCCCCCTGGAGCAGAGCAGCACCCAGTGCGTAATTGCTAGCATCAGTCCTGAGAACGAATGGCACATTATAATCTGGCTGAATAAGAATCGGAGGTGAGGTAAGTAATTCTTTTAGTTCTTTAAATGCCTTGATCTGTTCTTCACCCCACAGCCAGGACTGATCCTTACGCGTTAGCATAGTCAGTGGCTGTGCAACCTGTGAGAAATTCGGCATGAATTTGCGGAACCATGAGCAACTCTGTAGAAAGGATTTTAGATGCTTTACATTAGTTGGTTCCTTCATATCTAAAACTGCAGTAACCTTATCCGGATCTGGGGACAATCCTTCTGATGTGATCATGTGTCCTAAGTATTTCACACTCTCTCGAGCAAATGTGCACTTATTGCGATTCGCGTGGAGATTGAAGACACGTAAGCGGTCGAATACCGCACGTAAGTCCTGGAGATGCTGGTGAAATGATCCAGATATTAATATCAGGTCATCAATGTACCCAAGGAGAGTCACCCCCTTAAGGGATGATGCAGAACGAAATCGGTCGATTAAACGTTGAAACGTTGCGGGCGCATTGCGCAATCCGAACGGCATACGGGTAAATTTGTGAAGTCCAAATGGAGACACAAAGGCAGTTTTATCCTGGTCTTCAGGCCTCACTTTAACCTGCCAGTACCCTGATCGGAGGTCAATAGTACTCATAAAACAGCTCTTACCAGTATATTGAAGAAGATCGTCGATCACTGGCAGCGGGTACGAGTCACTCTTGGTAACGGCATTCAGCTTACGGTAATCCACACAGAAACGGTAACTACCATCCTTCTTTGGTACCAGAAGAGCTGGTGCTGCCCATGGAGATTCACATTCCGTGATGATACCTTCGCGCAGCATATTTTCGATCTCCTCTTCCATGATGGCTTTCTTGGCGGGAGTGAGTCGGTATGGCGGCACCGCAATCGGCGGGTGATCACCGCAATCGATGCGAAGCTCTGCGAACGGTGTAGGTTCTCCCCCTTCAGTGAAGATATCCTCATACTCTTGCAGCAGCTGAGCGAGACGTCCCTTCTCTGGAATTGACAGCATCGAACCTTCATTACTACGTAAGACATCCGCGGAAGCGCACCCAACGAAGTCACGTGAAGTCTCACACCGCAAGGGGTGAATGACCTGAGGCCGATCAGCTGTGAACCAAGTATTGTTCGAAACGTTAATAACAATACCAGCTTTACGTAAGAAATCAATACCGAGTAACGTGTCATTGTTAACTGAGTTAGGAAAAATGACAAAAGTAATAGGTATCGTCAACCCCTTAAGTTGTATGTCAACATCTACGAGTAAGACCTTGAGTTCCCGCACTATGCCATCGGCTAATTTTACCGACATAAAACTACTACGAAACGAATAGTGTAGTTTACGAAGCAGTGCGTACAATTTCGAACCGGCTACACTACGCTTAGCAGCCGTATCAATCAACCCGGTACCACGATGACCGTCTATCTCGATGTCGAGTATTGGACGACCGTCAGTACATAAGTTCGACGCGGACGAGTTACCTACTCTAATCGGCAACGCATCGCAGTCGAGGTCGACATTACACTTATAACTACATAAACAAGCGGATTGAGACACATTACATACATTACTATCAAAAGTTTCGCTATTCAAAGTTACGTTACACTTACAAGTATTATGATTACAATCGTGTGAAACAACATTAAGATTATCTGTAATAACACAACTTCTAGTGGGCTCTAGCATGTTAAATTCAACAACAGAAATAGATTCTTTCGGATTTACCGAACACTTAGCGCAATTAGATCGAATTACACCAATAGCGCCACAACCGTAACACTTCACACTAGACTCGGAAGTCGTTTTCTTGATTTTATTTTTAATACTCTTACAAAAGTCACGGGTATGTCCGCTTTTGCGGCAATAAACACAGAAAAGTTTTTTACCTTTGTCCGAACTGTTTACCACAATAGGCGCAGCGCTGCTCGTAGCCGACGCTGTAGTACTCGGTGGCACCGGCGCGCTCGTCGCGGAGGCGGCGGGCGCGCGCGCGGGCGTCTGCGGAGGCCGGGGCTGCGGTGGCGGCGCGTGCGGCGTGTGCGCGCCAGCGGCGGGGCCACGCGCGTCGGTCGACACCTCAGAGAGGGACTCCTCAATGTTTCGCGCCTTCTCGATTAGCTTTTCCAAATTCTCGATTGATTCACGAGTTACCCGTTTTCTTATACGTCTGTGTAGTAGCCCGTAAATCATGTCGACTTCCATTTCATCTACGACTTTATATGGAAGTTTAGCAATAAGCGCGCGAAGTCGAGCAACGAAGACCTCCGTGCGTTCTTCTGTTTGTTCCACGGCAAATATTTCCCGGAATAATTTGTGTGGCGGTCGGGCTGCACCGAACATGGCGCGAAGTCTCTGTAGCGCGTCTTCCCATGACGTCACTGATGATTTTATGCCGCGAAACCACACAGCTGCCTCTCCTTCTAGCAGCATAGGTAGGCCGCGAAGCGCATGTTCGTCACTGATGCCTGTACACTCCTTGTATATTACTATCGAGTCGACGAATGCTTCGAGGGTCTCTGAGTCTCGGTTGGCGCCGCTAAATCGCGACGTACAGCGCGCGAAGTTTCCGTGATTTGTGGCTGGTGCAGCAGGCGATGGAGACGGTGAAGCTGAGCCGTTGACGGCCGACGTAGCCAGCAGGCTCTGAACCAGTTGACGGTTCGATTCCGCTTGAGCCTTGGCGAACGCCTCCAAAAACGACGTAAGCGTCCCTTCCGATAGCGGCGCGGGCGTCGGGGACGCCGGCGGCACGCCGAAGTCGTCATCGTTGCTTCTACTTTTGCGACGGGGCATTGTAGTACACAATAGTCATTAAAACACAAGGAAACACTATTCACGTTGTACGTAACGTGCACTAAACTTGTATTGTCCACTAAGAAAAACCGTTACTATGCACATAGGTATTTGAGTTCGCGTCGCGTCGGTTAGGTACCTACGCGTGCCGCGTTGGAGCGCCAGTTTGTAGTGGGGCAGGTAACGACTTGAATCAAAATGGCCAAGATAAGATGCACAAATTATAATATTGTTAGTCAGTTACACGGTATTCAAAAAAAACAAGACATTCGAGAAAACTCAAAAAAAATAACAATACGTGACCGTGTACGACAGCGATGCGAGTCGGACTAGCGCGTGCGCGACGCCGCTGCGACGCGGCGTGGGGCGGCGCGCGGTTGTACTTATGTACCTACGCGTGCTAGGTACCGAGAAAGCGCGGGCGCCTTGTTACTATGCCCTACAAACTGCTTTTTTGGAAGTCATGTGAAAGTAGGTTTACTGTAAATAAAATTGTGTAATTGAAACATTTTCTTTTTTCAAAAGTCCCTTGAATTATCATTTGCTTTGTAATACGAATTTGACGCAGATGATGTCGCGGGTAAAGCTATTTGTAAATAGGTAATCAATATTTTAATATTTAAAGGTTGGTAAAAAAAAGAAAAAAAGTACAATTACATATAAGTCGAAAGGTTGTTTAAATTGTACCTTCCTGTGGGATCGTTACTCATTAATACGTTTAAGTACGAAGTAAACATGATTTAAAAAAAGAAATCAATTCCCTCGGGTTATTTTCGGAAGATCTTATTTGGATTTGCCTCTACAGGTACAATCATCAATGCTACTTGGTATACAGGCAAAAATATTAATTATTCCACTGTACTGCCAATATATTTTAACTTATGACATTGCAAGCTTGGTGTCTACTCAGCACATTCACAACATTGTTTAAACGTAAATAGGTAGGAGCTTGCATACCAAACAGCTTTGTTGACTGTTCCTACATCTTTTTAGGGTTCCGATGGTCCTTATAAAACCGATAGAATGTAAATAGGATCACTTCTGTTCCTGTTTGATAGTCTGTCACAGTCAATTCGATCCGAATCTACTTGACCAATTCAGTTATGGTATACACAACAACTTCTGTACGTAAATAAATAAATATTGAGTTTGGGTTCACTTTCGGTGGACAAAACAATACACTAAAAAGGTTTTTCTAAGCTGAAAATCTTCTGATGTCAAATTGATTTAATGGCATTCTGGCCAGTATGGTTCCAATTTTTATGTAAATAATTACAAAAAAAACTTTCTGATGTTATAGACACACAATAAAAATAAAAATAAATATTTAAAAACGAAACTTTAGTAGAGCAACTGCACGATTTATTACGTTTAAAATTGAAAACAAGGCTGGCTCGTTATCTGGCAAGATCCCAAGTTGCAAATCCTCAAGGGATCTCTCAAGGGATCGTCTCGTCGTCGTATTTGGCGCCCGAATAACTTCTGTCATGCCGGACATGGGCTTAGTAAGTATTAGTGACGGGAGTGGAGTGGACCAAAGCCGGAGTAAGGCAATACCTAGTGTCGTGTGTAATTGGAGACAACGTTTTGAGTAACCTTGTTGGCCAAGATGTGATTGGATTTCAAGACTGGATTCTGAGGACTACATATCACATACCTACATAAATTTATTTCTCATGTACATTACACGTCTTCTATACTTCAATAATGAGTAGGTGTATAGTTGGAACCTAAACCTACGTTTCGTTTTGAAACTGATAATAAAGTTTGTTTTAGTTTTGTGAAGTTATGAAAACGAGAAATATGTTTCAGTTTGGAAACTTTTAGTTTAATGTTAGAAATGTGGCGTTCTTGTGTTAATTACTAAGGAGACGAGAGTAATTTCGACATCTTAAACTACTACTTACTAATTTCGTGAAAGTTTTCTATCGCTACTTTATTCAGTGAAGTAAATTTGAGGTAGTGTGAGTATATACACATATTTAGGTACTACCCACTATCTTTCTTTCTTATATATAAAATTGAATGGCTGTTCGTTAGTCTCGCTAAAACTCGAGAACGCCTGGGCCGATTTCGGTAATTCTTTTTTTGTTTAGTTTGCCAAAATACAGGGAAGGTTTAAAAGTTAAAAAAATGTAGCAATTTGACGGGAGCGAAGCCGCGGGATACAGCTCGTGTATGTATAAAAACATCGATTAATACAGCTAAGGTCTTTCATTTACTTTCGTCATCATCGTCATCTCAGCTGAAATATTATGTCCACCGCTGGATATAGGTTTCCGCCAAGTGTCGCACATCGACCAGTCTTATGTGTCTCGCATCCAGCGGATTTTCGCTTCACCAGGCCATCGGTTCACCTTGCTTATCATGTAGAATGTTTAGATATGACAAATACAAATACGATGTGATCACTCCGCTCTGGGTTTATCCACTCCTCTTTCTTTGTCCAGGTGATATTCCTTTGGAATGCGCTCCCTCTGAACATCAGGATGGCAACAAGTCGGTTGTCCTTTAAGGTGTAGGCTCGTGAGCATTTTCGCAAGAAGTTGGAAGAATCGCTACAGCGGTAATTCGTTGGTTTTGTTTCATTATAACGTTTATATATGTATCTATGTATTTATTATAGATTGTATTTTATTTTCTCTTCCTTACGGTTTGTTTTTTAATTATATTGCACCTACCATGCTGTCTCTGCACCACCCTAAGGTCAACTGGTAGAAAATGCCTATTGCATTAAGTCCGCCTTTGTACAGTTACTTGTGCATAAAGTTTTAATAAATAAATAAAATCCTTTATAACAAATAGACCTGCTGTTTCCAAAAATAATTAAAAGATCAAAAAATACAATCTAATTTTCAGTTCTCTTCCAAATATTTAAAAGACCAGCCCAATTTGTATACTTTTAGGCAAAATATGATCAATTATGAAATATAATAAAATTGGTCACATGAAACCTTTTTGACCCTGCAAATGACTTGCATATTAACCGTAATGGATTTTATTTACGGACTATTATCAAGGGGACAAAGGCTGTGATACTAAATGGTGTGTCATTTGCTCATAATAGAACTATTAGGCTATATTTAACTTTGAAACACGCTGCTACGGTGTCAGATGACTTGAGATTTTTGGTGTAAAATAATAAAAATCACGGTGACAATGGCTTTATTAGGCTGATTGTCCACTGGAGCGATAAAATTAACTAATGGAATTGCATAAAACATCAGTGGATCGGAGAAAAAATATTTATGCAAAACATTTTTTCAAAAAGCATAAAGCTGCTTTCAGACTACCCTATAATATAATATCATCTATACTAATATTATAAAGCAGAAGAGTTTGTTTGTTTGTTTGTTTGGTTGAACGCGCTAATCTCAGGAACTACTGGTCCGATTTGAAAAATTCTTTCAGTGTTAGATAGCCCATTTATCGAGGAAGGTTATAGGCTATATATCATCACGCTAAGACAAATAAGAGCGGAGCAGTAATGGAAAATGTGACGCAGACGAAGCTGCACGGGTCAGCTAGTAATATTATAAAGCAGAAGAGTTTGATTGTTTGTTTGTTTGGTTGAACGCGCTAATCTCAGGAACTACGGGTCCGATTTGAAAAATTCTTTCAGTGTTAGATAGCCAATATATCGAGGAAGGCTATAGGCTATATATCATCACGCTAAGACAAATAGGAGCGGAGCAGTAATGGAAAATGTGACGCAGACGAAGTTGCGCGGGTCAGCTAGTACAGTATATAGCTCATAGCGCAATAATATCGCGCACCATACTTTGTTATGGACACGTTCACACTGTACTGTACTACATAATATATGTTATTGACAATGTATGGTGCTCTATATTGTTGTGCTATGAGCTATATACTCTATGCTTTATATTATAGCGTAGTCTGAAAGCAGCCTAAATAGTTCCCATACTCTTTTATTATAGCAAGTCAGTCAAAGCGCTTTGACAGGTGTTCATATAAATTTTATTACGACATTCCTTGAGCGTGCGAGTAAGTGTTACCGAGGTTAACTTTAAAGTGTACTGACATCTGTCTAGCGTTTTTGTAGGCGTCGACTAACACCATCCCATCACTTACACACCGGATTACCAGAAAATGGGCTGCTGAATTCTCTATACATTGCAATAGCTACACTGCCTGCCAAGCGTGGCGGTTATTGGAAGCCCCCTTTTGGGGGGGGGGAGCTATGATAACCAGTCGATGTTTTTCGGCTAATATGATGATGACGAGGAGTCGACGTTCATTATAAGGTTATATAAGATTTAAAGTGGCTCCGGCTTAAGAATATTGCCACCCCATTTCATCCCATGGGTGTCGTAGGAGGCGACTAAGGGAAATTTTGAGACCGTGCATACTCGTTCAGCACTGGTCACCAGCGTGTTGGCGGGTAAACCATCAGCAACAGCATTCCCAAGGAGGGTTAATGCCAGGCTGGCGGCCGACTGTACAATTTTTGCCAAATCATTAGCAGCATGATTAGTTTAAATTGAATGATAAAGGTATTGCGCCGACCCCAAGTAACACGGGATAAGGGCAGGAAGATGATGATAAGATTTAACATAAAGGCTACACGTTCTACTTTTATAACTACTGTCAGTCTGACCTCCATAATCCCAGATACCGGGTAGGTAACATGATATCCGGATTTTATTTTTATACAAAGAGTAAAATCAGGTTCAATAAAGGCATGTTCACACGAGCGTAAGCGTCGATACTCGCAGCTGCCTCACTTGGTATAAGAAATCAACGCTGCGTTATAACTGCGTCAGCTTTATGTGGATGGTATTTATATGATAAGAATATCATATGTATAAATTAAACATCTGCGACAAACTCAGCTTATATGATAGGCGCCAGATAAATGTTCGTTATCGGTCCAATGCCCGTTATTGCATATTTATCCATGTGGGTCAATGTATACATATACATACATTTATCGACGTTTTTAATATTTTTTTTTTTTTCAAAACGGGAATCTCTTGGCCCAAATCTCACCTGATGGAGATTGATGATTAGACCGAAGATGGGAGCGAGTTTCACCCGGAATCCTCTTACACAGAGGAACTGGCTATCATACCTCTAACTGCCGGAACACAACAATGCTGTTAACATTGTTGTTATGGCGACAGACTTAGACATGATGGTGGTAGCTTGCCAGGCGGACTTAGAACAAGTCCTACCACAAACCAAACCGAGCAAAAAATTTGCCCCCGCTGGGAATCGAACCCGGGACCTCTGGGTCTGAATCAGGTGGTTTAACCACTAGACCACGGAGGCGATTAGTGTCAATATAAAGAAAAACAGACAAAACATAATCCTGGATGGATTTATATCGTGATCTTTAACGTTATCTAGTTATGAAAACTGAATAATTATTTATTGTTCGGGCACCTATGGGCATTTATTGCATCACAACCACCAGTCCTGTGTGTCTCGCATCCAACGGCTACCCGTGACCTTCACCACCACCTTCATCGGTCCACCTTTTGGGAGGCCTTCTAACGCTACATGGTGGAATAAAACGAAATATCAAAATAATTATAAAACACATTGCTTCCTTGCGGACTACATGCACTAGTAAAATGCACTGTAGATACCAAGGCAGCCTGTATGCCTTATACAGTTAATGGCTTGAGATGGACATTGTCGTGTTAGCCTAATATAAAAACTTTTTATATTGACACCGACTTCCGAAATTAAAGTTATTTTTTACTTTGTAGTGTTTTTTTTTTTGGAAGTCGGTTGTATTTTTTTGTAAAAAGTTTTTTATTTTTCACTTTTTAGTGGTGCCCCACACCTAACAACACCACTGCAAAATCGCAGAAAAGCAAAATACGCAGTTTCGATTATTAAAGAATCATCTAAATAGTCAAATTCCAGCTATTTCGATATAAAATCCAAAGTTCGTAACCGATTTTGATATGATTTAAACGGGACCAATCTGCAAGTATATCCTTTCAGATAAAACAAAAAAAATTCAAATCGGTTCATAATTGTCGGAGTTATGAGGTAACAAACATAAAAAAATAAAAAAAAACATACAACCGAATTGGTAACCTCCTCCTTTTTGGGAAGTCGGTTAAAAATAATTATAAAACACATTGCTTCCTTGCGGACTACATGCACTAGTAAAATGCACTGTAGATACCAAGGCAGCTTGTATGCCTTCAGTTAATGGCTTGAGATGGACATTGTCGTGTTAGCCTAATATATAAAATTATTCCGTTACTGAGAGTGTGTCTGACAGTCAACGCACAGCCGAGAATACTGTTCGTAGAAAGGTGAAAACATAATTATGCGTTCCTTGGGGAGCTTAGGTTAGCACGAAGAGAGGGTTTCCCGAAGTTCTTACGAGAATGAGAAAAAACGGGATATGTGTGAGCGAAATCGCGGGCAAAAGCTAGTTGTAGCATATTTTTGGTTTAACTTTCCCCGAACAAACTAATCTCCTATACAATTAAGCCTCCTACCGTTGGCATCGTCCCAAATTAGGGCAATAATAGGATCGGAGTAAAGATCACGACCGTTCATAGGTTGTGACAGGTCGAAGACTTATTGACTCCGAGTACAATGATAACCCACTCGGCTTTGTTGAGACTTCCTACCTTCGAGGCTTTATTCGAACCGTGTCTTTATTTATTGTAAGTTGCCTGTATATATTTTTGCGTCGGCGTCGTATCTATTGCAAATATGTTTGGAATATTTGTGAGGGCTCAAAGATTCAATAATCGTTCAACAATGTTTTTGTCACCTTCGTAACCAATTGAAAATTAAATATTTTCAATGTTAACTAATTTTTATATCATTTAATTTTATTTATTGGGGAAAATAAATGGCTGTACATTATAGTATTACTTTCACACTATACTATGTGTGTTGAAAAGAGAGATAAAAATAGTAGAAAAATTAAGAAATGTACTGATCTTACTGCGAATCTATACTATATCTATATATATAAAAGCAAGTCGTGTTAGTTACACTATTTATAACTCAAGAACGGCTGAATCGATTAAGCTGAAAATTGGTAGGGAGGTAGCTTAGAACCAGGAGACGGACATAGGATAGTTTTTATCCCAAATATCCCACGGGAAAGGGAAAATCCCACGGGAACGGGAACTATGGTTAAACGGGAGAGAAGCCGCGGGGGACAGCTAGTATATTATAAAGAGGTAAAATTTGTTTGTAAGTTTGTAAGTTTGTATGTTTGTAAGTTTGTATGTAGGGGGTAATCTCAGGAACTACTGGTCCGGTTTGAAAAATCAAATATATCATCACGCTAAGACAAATAGGAGCGGAGCAATAATGGTAAATGTGGCGCAGACGAAGTTGCGCGGGTCAGCTAGTTTTTTATATAAGAATAGAAAGTTACACTTGAAGACAGCGAAGCCAAATAGTGAAGTCATAAAAACTCCTGAAACTGGACATTTAATTGATGTATATTTAATTTTCAATCTATTGTGACTATATACACATACATTTAAATTAGAAAAAAAAAACTTACTTTAACTTAAAAGTGGCGTCGAAAAGTTGCCCAAAAAGGCTGGCAGCAAAATTCTTAATGTCTGTTTAATTCGAGTTAAAGTAAATAAACATAAATGCGATTTCGTTGAAATATGGTCGTTCTGTCACCAATAACCACATCCACATAATTTGACATCTTCAACCACAGGATTTTGCCGCTCTAGCATCCAATAAATTATCGGTTTCTGACATAAATATTGGTCAAACTGTAGTGGTAATTAATTTTCCATTGTGAAAATTAACTTGAAATATAAGAATTCCAACTTCGTAATCATCAAACATTTTATTATATGAAACTACCGTATGAAATTTTCACATAGTGAGTATTTTACAAGTTTAAGTTACAAGAAACGTGTTTTTTCGGTTTATGGTACGAAACCTCTCGAGTGAGAATCCGACTCGCACTTGGCCGGTTTTTAAGTTGGTTTTGACTTTGTGGAATAGCCTCCAGATAGCTTATCTATACCATATTTGCTGACGATTTTATTTCATTTCATTTGAAACGAAGCTCTACGACAAAGGGAATAATGGCACTACCTACTAACAGGCTTACTCCGAAGGCGTTCCAATTTCAAATCTCCTCTGAATATTGGCAAAGACAATGATATTTTTTTTAGAATAAACTTTTACTGACATTTTTCAGATAGCGGTAAAATTCTACCAATTTCCATTTCTTTTTAGCGTTATATTTTAATTTTCTTACCCGAACATGTTGTATGTCTACTTACCTCAGTGACTTAATACAGAGCCGAAATGAAATTACTTTTACTGATATTAGTCAGATAGCGGTAAAATTCTACCAATTTCCATTTCTTTTTAGAGTTATATTTTAATTTTCTTACCCGGACATATATTGTATGTCTACTTACCTCAGTGACTAAGTGAAGTAATTTCATTTCGGCTCTGTATTAACAGAGCCGAAATGAAATTACTTTTACTGATATTAGTCAGATAGCGGTAAAATTCTACCAATTTCCATTTCTTTTTAGCGTTATATTTTAATTTTCTTACCCGAACATATTGTATGTCTACTTACCTCAGTGACTAAATACAGAGCAGAAATGATATTACTTCAGTACCTATGAATATGAACAACCTTTCGTATAGAAACCATTCAAAAAACGAGAAAAATCAACATTCTATAAAAACAAGTGGCTATTCAGCCAAAATATATGGTACAGTTTGACTTTTTTTTCAATTCTTCGTAACCTACAAAAAGCTGTTCATATTCATGAATGCTTTTAGGCATTTTCGCCGGAGTATTATTCTTCCTTTTTTTTGGTATATTGTGCCTTCAAAGTGTTATGTAACAAAGAGGTGAAAATTATATTTTTCAGGTTTCATAAAGTTGCTTTGTGAGATTTTTTATTTGAATTTAAGGTTGAGCTTTAAACTACAATATTACGTTCAGTTCAACTATTTTGTAAATGTCATAAATCATGTAAATCATCGTATTTACAAATACAAACGAATGCTAATTTCCATGCCCATCAATATTAGATTTATTGTGTAGGTATAATAACTAATAATATCCTTGGACATTTCACACAACGCCATATTATAGTCCCCAGCTAAGCAACCTAATGCTTGTGTTATGGTATCGAGATGGCTGATAAACTACTTATATACATTTTTTTTTTGTAAATACATACAAATTATAGATAGAAAAACACCCAGACTCGGAACAAATACTTGTAGATCGTACAAATATTTGTTCCGTGATAACTAGAATTCAGAATTTGCGAGGGTGCGCTTGCCTTATGGCTAGTTAACACAGTCAGTCTGCCGAGTAGCACAGTGCAGTAACTCGCATCGTATGGACGTATTTAACAAGTAACTGCCACGTGCGAGTTGTATAGTACACCAAGTTACTTTAACACTTTTTGTTTTCGCACATTGTAGCAGCTCAGCCATCACTCGCATTATTCAGACGCGTTCAACAGTAGCTCGACAGTGTGAGCCCGGCCGTGGCGTAACCTGATTTTCTGCTTAAGGATAGCTACTAGAACCGTAGCTACTCGCACACGAATAGACTATCCGAGTAACTGTCCACTCTCTAGAAAGCAGCTCGCACGGTGTAAATTAACCATTAGTCCCCGTGCGTCTGGACAAGTCCGTACGTGACCATGTTGAGTATTATGCACAATTTTTTTTTTCTATTGGGTTTCCCTTTGTAACAAAATGCTTGTTGCTTGAGTATGTAGGCTATGGCCAAGCGATATAAAAGAATATTATCGTTCTATGAAAACAATGATTTCGCGCACACTCTCAACAAACATCTGTCATTCTTAGTCAAACATCAAAGGCAATTAACAACTTTTTAAAACAAAGAAAATTGTTTTTGTTTTCTAGTGTACTGAAAGTTAATTTTTGGATTTAAAACAGGCCAATAATTTCATCATACAAATTACGCAAATGGACAGATGTACGGACTTGGTGAAACTAAAACGTGTAACAGAATAAAAGTAATATCTCTTAAGAGGTCATTGTACTCAGCATTTTGAACAACTTTTATGATGGGACAAAAATCGAGATCATTTTTAGTGGTATCCCATACCTAACAATACCTACCACTGGAAAATTGCAGGGAAGCAAAATACGCAATTTCGTTTAGTTGGATGCATGCGTGAAGTTAGGTTTGAAGTGTATCGTGATCTACACAGTCAAAAGCCTTCCACACGTTTACTTGGATGACGGATTCCAGCTATTTTGGTTAAAAAGTCAATCTACCTGACCAATTTCGATGAAATTTAAATGGGACCAATTGGTTATTCTTTCACATTAAACAAGAATTTTTCAAATCGGTTCATTAATGATGAAGTTATGAGGTAACAAAAATGAAAAAATACAACCAAATTTAGAACACCCAGCACCTTTTTTTGAAGTCCATTAAAAAACAGGTGTTCAGTGCATTTTGTCAAGGTTTGCGCATATAAATGTATGGGGCAGTAGATTTATTTTCGCAAATATTAGCTCCTTGTTTTACGGAACCTTTAAATCGCCCAAATACGAGTCGTTATTTATGTCATCTCAGCGACAACCAATGTCAAAAATATGTCAAAACGTAAGAAAATTAGAGGTAAATGTAAAGTCGCTATGTGAGATCAATGAAAATCTTAAAAAAATTACTTATCAAGCGCTTCTAATAATAGTTCTCTACCTAGACAAATCCTGAGATGCAATACCCTAGTGCGGCAGAATCCACCAAAGTTTTATGCTAGAGGAATCTGCCCCATAAAATTAAATTAGTGGGGCATATTTGACGTGACCATTTTATTTTATCAGAGCGGGACATCTCTAGCAGATTCAAAAATAAATTATATGAAGAAAAAAAAACAGTTTCAAGCGTTTTACAAGTTTATTTTACTGTAGAAGGTAGAACTCTAATCAAAATAAATATAGCACTTAATACAAAATAATAAAGTAGGTTTAATGAGTCAGTAAGCCTAGTATTTCTTATTTCTCAGCTAAACTTTGTTTTTAAAATATAGGGTCTTGTTTTAGATACATTATTGGAGCTCATAATTTATTTAATCTATTTTTTTTTCGTTATAATCAAATGGGTTTAAAAAATAAAACTGTGTGTTACCATTTATCGATATTTCGTCCATTTCAGAAAAACTCTTTAGTCAGGTGCACTACATTCACATTTAAACACTGTTAGCGAAAGTGGGACAATTATGACCAGGTTGGGGACAGCAGGACAGACAGTCTGAAAGTGGGAGGTATGGTCACGTTAGGTTGGGAACAGACAGCCAGAAAGCTGTAAAATTTTAGGCAGTCTACTTTGCCATAGTAGGGTGGCGTCTTGGTAGGGCAAAATGGAAGCAATCGTATTTTTTGTCAGTTTGCGACTACGATGCAAAGGCGAACACTCCTTAATACACGAGTATTGCCTCTGTGCTTAAATAAAATGGCGGGTTACGACGTTCATTTGTTTCTCTGGCTTTTCATTTACCGCCTCACTGCTCACAGTCGTTACAATTTTACAATAATGTCGCTTGTGTGGCATTGCTGATGAGTTCTATCTAGATTTACACTAATTTATTTAATTAAGTAATGTTTTAGGCTTTTTGAGACATTTTATCCTAATTTCATTTGATTCGGGAACGGAGACTTGTTGAATTATATTTTTTACATGCCTATTTGCATCAATCAACGTAATGTTTTAGGCTTTTTTAGAAATTTTATACTAATTTCATTTGATTCGGGAACGGAGACTTGTTGAATTATATTTTATACATGCCTATTTGTATGAATCTACTTATTTGCCTGGAACACAAGGCATTCATTTTACCAAAACTATTTACACGCATTTTATTACCATAACGTGCCAATGCTATCATTCTACCGTTGTGATAACGTTATGCATCTTGCGTAGCTCCATCTCCCTTCAAACAACGGAATTATGTCATTTTTAAGACGTCATAGTAGATCCAAAAGTCGGAAGAGCCAGCCAGAACGCTTTCGTGTTACACTCATTTATTTTTTATTTTTTTTTGTAATAATAATAAGCTCCTAAACGTTTCCCAGACGAATCAACGTTTCCGTTAAATAAACAATTTAAAACAAAATAATCAAAATAAGTCGCCAATAAAAAGTCGACCTCATTGCAACCGCAAAAGCGTCCAAGTGAAAAAGCATAAACTGTTTCATTGCAATTTCCGGTAGGCATGCACCTGCAATTCCGCTGAACATTTACTAGCAGTATGAAGGCTGTCAGACTCCAACAAGAACTTGTAAACTTTAATTGCAATTTAACAAGCAACGCTCTGAAAATTCCAGCTGGGTTTAGTGAGAATCTATTACGTCGTTGCTATGGTAACCCGCTAGTAATCCCGGTTTAATTGGCTGGTACAGGTCTCGTGACTCGCGTAGGGTTGAGTTTAACGCGGTTTGTTGAGCTGTCAGTTTGAACTTCGAGTGACGAGTGACGACGGATTGAAAGGAAATGGATTTGCATTTCGCAACTGTTCTAAACGACAGTGTTAGATAGTAGTAGGGTTCTATTTTGTTTTTTTTTTAATGTTGATTTTCTGTTGTGCTAATTGAAAAATATTATGATTTATTCTTGTTATTGCGTGGAACTTTTTTATGAGAAGCGGTTAACTAAAAGCTCCAGCTATTACGCGCTCATAAATGTCTTTAAAATAGGTTTAAAGCCGTTGAAATAGGAACCCGCTAGTAATCGCGGTTTAATTGGCTAGTACAGGTCTCGCGACTCGCGTAGGGTTGAGTGTAACACGGTTTGTTGAGCTGTCAGTTTGAATTACGAGTGAGCAGTGACGACGGATTGATGGGAAATGGATTTGCATTTTTAGCTGTTTCATAGATTTAGATTCTTATGTTGTATTGATTGAAAAATGTTATTTTAATACGTGGAAAGGTTTTGATGAGAAACTATAAATTAAAAGCTTATTGAAAGGCTTACAAATGATTTGAAAATAATTAATTTCCTAACACATAAGTTGCGTATTTACTTCAGTAGCACAGCTACTTACTTGCTAGCTTTATTACTATTTTAAACCGTATTTAAATAATATGGCTGTAAAAATGTCTAAAATAAGAAAAGGAAACTTACTTTGTTAAGAATTTCCTAAATATTTAATAGGTAAGTATTTTTGGCAGCCCTAAAACGAAGTACATTTCGCACCGCTTACAGACCTACGATTGTATAAATAAATGATAACTACGGAATATTTTCTGAAGCTCAAGTTGTAAAAAGTTTTATTATGATTTGAAAAACTGAAAATTTGGATTTATTTTTATACTGTTCTTCCGATTATATTTGTTTCAGCTGTAGTTTTCCGATATTAATAGCTTTTTAACAATTAGACCTTATTGCGTTCGATTATTCCTTTTTCATTTTCCATTTTTAACCGTGACTTATGAAAAGTTTGAACTCATTTTTGTTTAAATTATTCAGCTATTTGCTGTATAATTTAAACAAAAATGCGTTCACCCAAGGAACACTTTAATATTTCGCACAGCGACCACGAGAGGCGATTTCCCTTCAGTCAAGTCAGGTCCATTTCGTTCCAAGTTGTAGTTGTCGTCAGAACGCGAACGTGGGGTCAGTCCTGTCCTTACTCCCTCTTTAGTCAATATAACAACTAATAGCAGTTGTATCTTTCATGACTAAAAGTGTCAAACAAAGCGCAAAAGACTAAGAATAGATTTTACCAATGAAATTGATCGCGAACAGTACATCTAAACTGCGTACAAGAGTTGTCAGTGTCAATTTTCCATAGAAAATAATTACACTGACACCTCGTAAACGTGGTTCATATGCTGATCGCGTTCAGTTTCATTGATGAAACCCGCCCTAAGTTCTGCCTAAAGCGTTTTATTTTCCTGGAACAGGATTTGTTCAAGACCGCAGATTTATGTTTACAGGATACAAACAAATTTGAAACAACTGCTGGAGAACAAATATTTGTTCCGATGCCCAACATCAGCAAATGAAAAAGATCCTAACATTATTGGGTAAATTTTCCTCTACAGAAAATAAATACTCGTAGCAACAAGCAGGTAAACATGAGCTATCCTTTTTTTTTGCAATAAAGTTGTAGTGAAACATACGAATATCAATAATACCAGTTGTATCATGGGTACTATTGCAAAGTAAAGCGTCTTATCGTATATAGAACCTTAATTTGACCTTAAGCCTTGTCTCCCAGTGGGGTGACGACAATCTAGTCACTTTTAACGCCACCAAAACTCAGGCGTGTCTTTTTACCGCAAAAAGGAGTCATTTCGACCTAACTCCTACTTTTCGGGGTATATCTGTTCTGTGTCTGATCGGCTCGAGCTCCTAGGCGTTGGGCATGGAGTTGACGTTCAGTCTGAAATTCGGCGCCACCATTAAGTACAAAGCCCAAACTGCGGCCAAAAAGCTGGGCATTTTGAATAGAGTGAAGCGATACATCAGGCCTGGATAGCTTTTAACCCTTTACAAAGCACAAATCCAATCCTGCATGGAGTATTGCAACCACTTTTGGGATGGCTCAGTTAAGTATCAGCTTGCGCACTTGACTCGGCTCATCGGTGACGAAAAACTGGTGGATGCCAAGCTTCATAGCTTGGCTCATCGCCGCAAGGTTGCCTGCTTGTCGGTCTTCTACAGATTGTACTTCGGTGAGTGTGCCCAAGAACTCCACCACCTCATTCCACCGGCCCCGAAGCACTGCAATTTACCATCCCTTCCTTGTTGCTATTCCACCAATTCGCACTAAGCGTTTCCAAACGTCTTTAATAATGCGCACAGCAAAGGTTTGTGTTACCTAATGCTTACAACCCTAACCTCTTCAAAGTTAGAGTAGAACAGGCTCCTTCTGAGTAAACTCGCTCTATCGGAGACTTTGTTTCAAGACCTGAGTCAAGAGCAAACCCATCACAAATAAAAAAAAAAATGGAAGGCACGAAGGGAAACATTAAAATGAACGTTTGATGCAACGTTTGAACTGGCAATTAGATTCCTATGTCATGTTTATGTCCGGCATATCTCTGTAACGTGTTTCAATCAATTTGCCTAGCCTTTTCCCAATAAGGTCAGAGTCGGGTTCCAGTCTAGACAGTAATAATTGGGTAACACGGTACACCTTGGCCTTGGTAAGACTGGTGTTAGACTTATAGATTTGGACTCCAAGACACGACTGTCAAAAATTTATAATTACAGCAAGGATCAACAGATAAGCGTGCTTTCTGACGGAGGAGTCTCAGGAAGTAACGGCTGGTTAACCAACCATCGACCGACCTCGGCAAGAGTTGCTTAGCCTCGAAGATCGAACCACGCGGCTGTTATAATTTAGCCATGAGCTCCTCTCCTCTCAGTAATGTCCAAAATAAATACAATTTATCTGCAGCAGAACCTGTACAACACACAAAACGTAGGTAATACAAAGATGAATTGTTTCAAATAACGTGGTAGCTACATAACAGGTAGGCTGACGTTTGCAAGGCTGCGTCTTGGGTGAGGAGCTGGCGCGATTGTAAAAGCGAGCGCGAAATATCAAAAACTAGCTTTTTTTCTGCGTGTATATCTTAATTGTAGCCTCCTTAATTCTAGTCTCCTGTGATCTATCTTAATTGTAACCTATTGGCACTAGTGACCGATGGGCGTTCTAGGAGACTTTTTTTTATTAAAACTGAAGTTCAAAAAGTACTTAACAAAATAATTAAAAATTTAAACATTTTTAATTAATTTTCCAAAAGTTACCTCCTGCAAAGGAATTATTTCACTTCTTTTGAATATTAGATCAGATAAAAAACCTTCGTCTGCATATACAGTTTTCCTTGCAGCTCCAAGGTAGGGTAAATCCTTAGTATGAACAATTTACATATTAAAATAATTAAAAAAACAGATTTGCCCGTAGAAGCCATGGGCCTCGCTGCTTGAGAGCTTGAGGTCACGATGAGTGGAAGTGATGATAATGTCAAGCAGAGGTAGCTGCACGAAGGCTGCGCTGACGTTCAAAGTCGAGGGTCATCAGTGTTGAGGACATGCGAAACAGGATATAAAGTCCCGCTCTGTTAGTAATTCGCTAATTCGTTGTTCGTTGCGGTTCTTTTTGTTGCCGTACAATTTTCACTTCGATAGTTTTTCTTGCAGCAGCATTGATGACGCTACAGTATCGAAATTAACTTAGTCAAGACTGACGTTGCTTCAAAGTCTTGAATGCATGGCAAATACGATTAAACCACTTGGTGGTTGGTTGTACTCGCAACCGCTCCAATCACAATGCTTTCACTCTGGCTGAGGCCTTAAGCCGACACTTTTGTTTAATGTCACGTGGCTCGGGTGAGATTGTCGTCACGCCGCGTTGAGAGATCTGCTTTAATAGCACGTGGGAACACGGTTTTACATGATTATAGTTTGATTTGTGTTGGGTTATGTTATGAGAATTACGAGTATAAAAAGCTTTGGCATAAGATACTTGTATGGTTAGACCCAATATTATATTGTAGACTGTGGATAGAACTAGCATTTATTATTATAGGTTATGTAAATTATTTTTAAGGGTGTTAGGAGCTTTGGCATAAGGTGTGAAAGTAATAACTACCACTAGATTCTATCAAAGACTTCACCCCTGTAGAAATCTATAAGTTTAGAGGGTATACGAAACAGAGAGTAAAGTCCTGCAAACCTCCATTGAAGAGGGAGGATCCTCCGACCGTCGGTTGTTATGTCCGGTGTGGGCAACTGCATGATATTTGATTTTCGGTCTGTTGTATATGTTCAAATCGCATGGTAAACTCTGATACTACAATGCAGGATTTCGTCGTAGTAGTTCGCTGCTTGTTGGATAGATGGCGGTGCGGTTCTTTTTGTTAATGATGTAGATTAGGTGCGTTCAATTTACTTATTTTATTTATTTATTTTATTTATTTGATAGCAACTTTTTTATTTTTTTTATTTTGCTTGTGGCAACATTTATTATTTATTTATTTATTTAACACTTTACGCACACAAATGTACAGAGGCGGACTTAATGCCATAGGCAAACATTGATACCGCTAAAAAGTATCCCAACAGAACGCATCTCGGTATAAAGAGTACTCTATGTCAAGGTCCATCTTCAAGGCCCAATCTATCTCCATACCAAAATTCACCAAAGTAGTTGAAAAAGTGGTTGCGGAATTTGTTTGATAGAATTAACGTGGCCTTGGATTGCAAAGGGTATTAAGAGGAACACGGATGGGTTTTAGTCAGAAAATTCTGACACTTTCTTCCATTCCGCCCAAAGCAAAAGTAGTCTTTTGATGATTTCACATCCTTAAAAAAAGCGTTAAAACATAACAAATACTCAAATAAAGTAACTTTTGCTTACTGTAGCTCGTCCCTTTGATATTTAAGATAGGTAGATAGATTTGGTCCCGGCTGTCATTTGTAGATCTTTGGCAGTCGTTACGGATAGTCAAAAGCCAGTAAATCTGACTCCAGTCTTGCCAAGAAGTACCGTGTTACCCAATTAATGGGTTGTGGAGGTCTGGTACGCAGCTGCTCTACGTAAATTACTGGTATTCAGCTTAATCCGGTTTGACTGGAAGCTGACCCCAATAAAGTTGGGAAAAGGCTAGGCAGATGATGAGATAGATTAACATAGACCAACTGGCAAATTGCGAGTAGGACTCGTTTGCAAAGGGTTCCGGACCAATTTTTTTAACGTGTAATTTTAACACTACAGACTTTTTCGAACTGCGTACATTGCCGTGTTAGTAGGTAGTTCGGGAGACAGCTTTCAGGGCTATCGTTTGTCAATTTATTGTTGGCAACCCTGCTTGACGCACTTTGTGTGTGCTAATAATACTAGTAAAATAAGCAATTATGAAAAATCAAAGTGGTTTGTTTGTGTATTCACTAATCTTCCTAAAGGTGCCAATGCCAATCTTGTGATCAGAGTTTCGGCTAAATCTATTTTAGAGAAAATCAATAATGACCCAGCGGCTGTTGTGTAGCTTAGCTGAAACCAATTTCAAAGTCACAGCACTGAAAATATACATAACTGTTGACTTTTCAGCAGACTGAATTTTAAGTTAAAATAATACGTGTTTTAAAAACTCTTTTTTTAATGATTTAAACAAACATTTCTCGTGTGAAAAGCTTTGTAATTTTTGTGAAGAATTGTTTCTAAATTACTTTTAGTTTTTGTATACTTGAACAAATATGTAAAATTGCTGGCGCATTAGATAATAAGTATAAAAATATATGTTTGAAATAAATTGACATCACAATTTTTTTCTGTGTAGAATTATATTTTGAAATGATTTTCGTATTTAAATGTTTGAATCATTAATTTGAAGGAACTGGTTCAAAAGCGAACTGGCAAGTGAGAAGAATCAACTCACTTAGCATTGTATAATTTCAGCCATTAACAGCACATGTGTGAGTACTGTGTACCTTTAACTTAAACTTTAACTATCAGTTTTAGGTATGTTTTTGACTTGAATGTACCCTGGCGGTTGGGAGTGTCATGCTCACTCAAAAGTCTAGCTGATGGTGGCGTATGCGTTTGATCATTTGGCTCCCTTCAAAATAGTTGAGCCGAATGGTGCTGGCGCATGCGTCATGTTCGTAAACAGGCGCCGTCAGTCGGGACTGGTCATTTCTCAGCTGCCACGGTTGATTTTAATTATTTCTTTGAATTGTTCCTCTTTTATTCCGGACGCTTTTATTTTGCTCGTCTTTTACATCGTTCTCACATGTATGTATAATTTCAACCCGATGTAAATAAATCTTTGTAAAAAAAATATTATTTTTAAAAGAGTGTCCGTGGAGTTTCTTGCGCGTTCTTCTCCATAGAGATATATACGCTTTGGAACGAGCAAATAGCTTCAACTTTTTGGACCGACCGACCTTGACAATTCAAAAGTGCCTGTAAATGGTTCAATTGAAATAAATGCTTGAATTCTGTTTTTTTTTGAATTTCGAGAAGTTTTGTTTTCAAAATTCAAATTATAATCTTTCTACTCTCATATTACAAAAAAAATGTAGAGTAGCCTACTTTAACGTCAAACTTTAACTAATATTAAACACTTCAAAATTTAACGACGCGTGAACGCGCTAAGGGTACTCTAATAACCTTGATAGAGGCCATAGTAACCTGTATTATGCGAATTTTTGTGTTATACTTATTCTTAAAGATAAAGCTGACAGACAACGCTAGCTTCATATTTTTTTCTTTCGAATTGCTATTAATTTAATTTTATTCGAGATATCATTAATAGTGAACATACATTTCACATTTAAGCCATTGTTGGGTATTTGATTATGAGTAGTAAACCCTTTGAAGAAAACCCTTGATGTAATAGAACCCCAAAAAAATACCCGTGTTAAGTTTAAACTTATTTGACCTCAATAAAGTCGTAACGTTAAAAAATATTTACCGACGAAAACCATGCAAACTGCACGCAACACTCCTAGAATACCAAGTACCAAACATCATAGAGGTACAAACAACAGGATTATAGTTGCGAACCACGCACTGATGTTAGTTTAAACACCACATCTGTGAATAATTGATAACATGTAGCCAAACTAACTCGCTTACTGGTAAAGTGGCAACTGTAGTTAACTGGTTACTTCTATTACCAGCTAGTTTCGTGAAATTAGCTGCAAAATGAATTTCAAAACCATCAGAGCGTTTACTGCTTACAGTATTTAATACTCACGAGGTCTTACTTCTTAATATGTCACTGAACCCAGTGGTTAGACACGGTGCCATTTTACCCGTGTTACAAAGGCGGCCCACTTAATGTACCTGGCTTAAACTACGTCTAGCCGCAATTTTCGGAAATGAGTGATTCGATTTCAATGACATTGATCGAATCCTTTTTGCTCTTTTGATCAAAAGTCGAGCATGGGGGCTTGGATCAATTCCTAGATTAGGCGGATAGTGATATGGCTCTCTAGCTCTCTAGGAATTTCTCAGTAACAGCCAGGAGTTTGAAAGTACGTGGTTTAACACCTCCGTGCTGATTTTTATCCGGTATCCGTGTTATATTACCATCTCATCGGCATATAAGAGTAAAGGAACTCTTGTGTTTACGCACTCTTGTGTATTATATCTCCTACAGACGTACTTGGCTAATCTCCGTTGAGATTTGGTCGGTATAGACTAAGTATTTTTGTATGCTTTTGACAATCTTGGTCCCCGTTCTTTAGTAGGTGTACGAGGGGCCGTAGCCAACTCGCAGAGGCCCCGTTAGACATTTGAAATGGGCTGGGGCACCAACCGACGGTTATCTCTGTATGCACTAGGAAAGTATACATGGACAATCCCCGGTTGGTGCAGGACTATTGCGGAATATGGGAGCCAAAAATGACACTCAATGGGTTTGAGCGGTTTAGCTGATCACCATATTCTATGGAAGAACTATTGGCCCCTGCCTGATCACTGACAATATACACGGCTTTAAATGGCAGGGGGTGACGTGTACTCTCAAGAAATGGGCCCCAAAAACCTCGGCTATCACAACAATTCCGGAAGTACGGGCTAGATCTCTACAAGCTTCTTACTGGATTACGCATCTTTTCATCATTCTTCTAAGTACGTTTTCTTTTACGAATCTCTGATCAGACCTGTCAATTAAGGCAAAAAAGAGGTTGGAGCTCCGTTTCTCGTCAGTGTTCACTGGCCTTTTAATACTAAGAATCTCCACAATTGCGAGATATGCAGTCTCCGGGAATATGTCCTGGCTGTCGACGAGGGTATACATTACGATGAAGTCGCGTTGGAAAAGGTACTCACCCCGCTCAATAACCTCTCAACCTTAATTAAACATTTTCATATGTAAACATTTCCAGAGATCAGCAACCTTTTAACCTTTCAATTAATATCGTTTGATGCCAACTAACTGTACATTATTTCATTTCATATTTCCCTATCCGCTCTTGCCTCCATAATTCAATTCCTAGCTCCCGATCAAAATATCTCCATTTATAAAGCCAGTTAATACAAACAAGTTGATTTAATAATCCAAAGCGTTCGTTAAGGAATACGAATATTAAATATTTGATCAGAGCTCCCTTTGTCGCCAAACAGCAGTTCTAACTCAATAAGAGCTTAGTGTGTCGATTTTGCTTTGAAAATTTTCCGTGTGTGTTTGTTAAAGACGTGTGCAAATCGAGGAATGAGTTTCAATTCTAACGCTGACCAGAAGCCTAATTGTTTAATACAAAAAATAATGCAATCGGAATGCCAAACCGCGACCTTTGCTGAAAAATTTGTAGAATTGTCACTCAGTTGTATTTGATGCTTTGATATTACATTACAACCGTATTCAATGCGTTTTTTTCATTATTGAGCTTTTTTTAAACTAATACAAGACTGGATCTGGAGTTCTTTTTGACTTTAAATGAACATTTGTTTGAGTGCCAGTCTGCCAGTCAGTTTACCGCTCAATACAAGCAAAGGACACAGTACACAACTAACACTGCATTGTTTGCAATTGTCAAAAATATCTGCCTTAGTTTTTTCCTTTTAATAACATACATAATTATAATTATATGAGTTGAGGTAGGAACCTCAACTCATATAATTATAATTATGTATGTTAGTTTAGACGAGTAGTACATTACCGAATGCAGTTTTTCCCAACTTGAACTTTTCTTGTGTTCATTGTGTTTACCTGTAAGAATAATTGTATGTGTTAATAATTATATTTAAATAAATAAGTTTTTTTTAATAGTATGTGCCATATACTCACACGCAAATAATAAAGATTATGAGCAAAATATTGTAGAATGATGTGTGAAATATTGAGAAATTATGAAAAAAAAAACACATTTTTTTTCTAATATCTCTATTCCACCTCAGTATACATATAATACTATATAGCTATATATAGCTTTCACCCGCGACTTCGTACGCGAAAATCCCGTTTTTTCCCGTTCTCGTAACAATTTCGGGAAATCCCCTCTTAGTGCACCCCTACAGAGTGTAAGAAAGCTACATGCCAAATTTATTCTCATCCAAAAGTACCTAGATATTTTTTTTATAAAATTACCTATCCCATATTTTGCATTCGCCCGCCTGTCTACGGAAGCTTTAAGCCAAAATATATCAGATTTATTTACACACTGCTTTAGAATATTATAACTTTGCGTAAATGCTCGTCTTTAAAACTTATCCGTGTGTCTCTAGCAAGGTGTCTTTTCTTTTCTTGTGACCGTATTTTCTATTGTATTAGGTGCAAGTTCAGTTTGTCACGTAGGAATAGTTAAAGGTTTCATTCCGTCTTAAACTTGTTTTTTTTTATTCTTTAAAGCATTTTAAAATTCGATTAAAATTATTTGTACACTAGCTGACCCGCGCAACTTCGTTAGCGTCATATTTTCCATTAATGCTCCGCTCCTATTTGTCTTAGCGTGATGATATATAGCCTATAACCTTCCCGGATAAATGGGCTATCTAATACTGAAAAAAATATTGAAATCGGACCAGTAGTTCCTGAGATTACCCCCTACATACAAACTTACAAACATACAAACTTACAAACAAATGTTACCTCTTTATAATATTATAGTATAGATCACCTCTTTATAATATTAGTATAGAAGTATAGATTAAAACGGAAGACTTGTTAAAACGGGAATGTGACGAAATGAGAATGTGACGAGTCGGGAAGTAGCCGGAAAATGAAGGGTCTTATTTTGAGACTATTCAAATATGTAACTGTTATTTATTATTTTGATTTGAAATATTGTTTATTTGATGTTGACGATGTTAAACGGGAATGTGAAGAAATGAGAATGTGACGAGTCGGGAAGTAGCCGGAAAATGAAGGGTCTTATTTTGAGACTATTCAAATATGTAACTGTTATTTATTATTTTGATTTGAAATATTGTTTGATGTTGACGATGTTGTACATGTACTACAGTCTTGTCGACACAAAGGCCGACTGGTAGAAAATGCTTAGCTGCATTCAGTCATATGTACCCTTTTCTTCCGCTAATTTATTTATTTATACACTTAATTGTACACCGATAAAAACATTAAAAAAACTACAAACTGAAACACATATATATTATGTACAATGTAAAATTGTTTTTGTTTATTGTATGCATATTTGTTTTAATGTATCTCTATGTATTAACATAGAGATACATTAAAACAAAAACTAAACAATAAATTAAATATAATCTAAATTAACGGAAGAAAAGGGTTACTATAGTGTATTAATCATTGACTTCAGTTTCTCAAATAACAGTTTTCATTTGTTAAGGAATCTGAAATGTAAATTATTGCTTATCTTTGAGTAACGTTTATGTAGGTAAAACCTTATTAACTAATTCATATCATATTTACAATGCGATAGTAAATAGATCTACACACATGTTTGCGATGTCCATAAGAAATTAAGGAAGAAACAGTAACAATAAGGATAAGAAACACAATAGTTACCGCTAACGAAGTATCTTCGGACCCTAATTCAGTTACTCTTACGTTAACACTCAGTGGCTTAAGTGACGCCTCCATTATACTGTGTTAATACGGTTTTTTCTTATTGTTGCTTACTTCTAAGTAAGTAATCTGCTTTTATTTGTATTGTTGGTACTAGGGTCTCAGGGTTTGTGTTGTCTTTGGCTGGGGTTAAAATGATCCTTGGATTCATGGGAATAAATTCAATGTGAGACACTGTTTGATATGATATTTCCATCTTTTATCTGGCTATACCTACATAATTACTTTTTTAATAGGATATTTAAGTTAAACATTTTAGTTTTTTTTGAGTTTAGCATATATTTCTGTAGCGGCTTTAATGTCGCCACCGGAAAATCTAACAAAGAGAAATTTTAACGTCAGCAAAAAGAACTACAACGTATCTATCCCGCCAGCAGCAAACTACTAACGATAACATATTATCCTGCATCGCGGTATAAGAATTTTCCGTGCCATTTGAACATATACAACAGTCCGAATATCAACTATCGGGCAGTTGCCCACCGAACATAACCACAACACAACACAAACACCTTCCAGTCAAAGGATCCTCTTTTTTCAATGTAAGTTTGCGGGACTTTACTCCCTGTTGCGCATACCTATTTCTGTTTTAAGCAGCTTGCTTCAATTGACACGCTGCCTCTTTCCCAGTTTGTAGCTATAGAGGAAGACATACTCCGGCAGAGAATTTCTCTCCATGCTATACGCACAATGAAAGCATTTCCCAATTTTTTTGTGCGTATGGGTGAGATGCCCACCATATCGAGGTGGTAAATGGTGGCAGATCGCCGTACGTCTTGTATTCCGATGTGTTTTGTGTATCGGACACAAAACACATCGGAATACAAGACGGACTAAATAGGTACATACGATGGTACCATTCTACTATCTACGACAAATATCTTTAAAAAATTACATTTTCAACTTTGCATTGCACTATATATCCCGTTTTGTGTCCGAGCAACTTTTACGAACTTACACAGAAAGCGATAAGTTCCCACCTTTATTCATAACCATAACTAACGTAGCCATTGCTCAGAGCTCAAACTTTTACCATTTTATGACGTCATAAGGGAAAAGTTTCGCCCTGTGTGCAGCTGCAGCACTAACATGTCCGACACATCTCGACATGTTCAAACATTAGCCAGGTAACCACGGAACCACGTTTAGAATTTATTAAACGGACATGTTTCAGGCGTGCTGCCTTGATGTGAACGTGGCGTTTTATCAATATTTGAGTTGAATTGTAGGTGCAGTCTCGGATGGTTGGCGTTGGAATTGAAGCCGATAATATCATTTAAAAGCACCAACCAGGAGAACCTTACTTATTTACTAGGTTTAAACTTCATTGCATACCTGTGAAATTTGCAATCAACACAGATAATAAAAAAAACAGGATAATTTAAAAGACAAAACTATAAATGAAGGTCTGTCTAACTATCATCAGATGATGATAGTCGGAGATTAGGCAGATTCTGCCTAGTCTTGTCCCAACTACATTGAGAAAAAAGTGGAGCGACTGCCTACTAGAGTGCTAATTCTACTAATTTTCACATTCGCATCGCATTCGCAAAAAATGTATGAAAATTAATGCTTTTTTCACAGTTTGCGATTACTATGCGAATGCAAAATTTAATTAAAAATTAGTAGAATTGGCCCTTATCATTTGTTTTTTGCAGATCAACCACGCATGATTAATGTTGTACTTACATCGTTTAAGACATCGGTAATCATCTTTCATGCAATCAATCCATCATTTTCTTTAGTTTTACGCTAATCATAAAAGATTATTGGTCATAATTCAAACATTCCCCTTTTATTTAAGTTTGGGAAATCATCAAATGAATCTTCACGCTCTGGATGGAGCAGAAGGGAGAATGGCAAAATCCACAACCTCAAACTGCATATTATGACAACTTACAAAAATATTTTAACCACCAGTCCCTGATTCCTCGAAACGATTACATTTCCCTATTGAACAAACCGGCTACGTCGTGCCATTAAGGCATCGCCTCAAGTAATTAAGTTCGCTATTGTACAATATGCGCTCAATATTGGTCGTAGGGCTTGAATAAAATTGTTGTCGCGACGCAGCGTGGTAAATGTGCTAATTGGATCATAAATCTGGAGTGAGGCCAAGTAACCGCCAATCCTTTGTTAGCCCTTATTCTTAGGTTCGTATACAAACTTCATACTAATTAAATGTACAGGCACATCGGTGCACAAATGGATGCCATAAAATCAGTGCAAGATTCTGGACTTCCAACGTTGGAGTATTTCGATGGTTTTTGTTTCGCAATTAACCAATAGTTTTTTTATTCATTTACTTCTTCTTCTTTCAACATATTTAACTGATTCGATGATGATTTTAAAAAAGGCGTCTGTATTTTTTTTTTGGAAAAGTAGTTAATTTTAAAAGGTCGCAGGTCTAAAAGGTTTAAAAGGTCTGAACTTAACATTCTACAAGATTATAATTTCTTGTAGAATGTAAATTTTAAACCTTTTAAAAGCAAAGCAAAGCATGAACTTTCAGTATATTTAAAACTATTTTCGTTTGTTCTCATTGTGCATTAATCATTAAAATATACCTTAAGCCATGAATGAAAACATTTTAGAAACTAACCTATTAATCAGCTTGCAATAAACTGCACTATGCCATAGAAACCGCGATTACCCTTTGGTCATGTCCAGAATGAACGCGCTGTCACCAAAGTGGAAGCGAAAGCGATGGCGCACTCGGCAAGCACACGTTAAACCACAATTTCGATTACGGTCTTTGTCGATTTCATAACTACTGTTCTAACGATATTCTCCTGTCTGCGTGCTCATTTCAGCAATGCCAATGTTGAAATTTCAATTTCAATGTTGGACTTAATCATGGGTTTTGATATGCACATGCTGTCATTTTCAAGCAATAGGTTTGTTTAGCCAGAGGAGCAGTTTCCGTATTTAACAACGTTCGAATTCGAAACACACAACTGAACAAGACTCTGTGCGTTTCGATAAATAGAGACTTACTTAAAGCTCGTTACGTTAACGTATATGTTTGCAGTATGTGACACTAACAGTATTAGGGCCTCTTTCACCATCTCCAAGTAAAGCGTTGATTAGTTTCCCAATTAAAGTTAATCGGCAAGTAAAACTTACGAGTATCTTCTGTCAATTTCACAAGTGAAAATAAAGCTTCGAGTAACAACTTACCGGTTAAGTGAATGACTTAACAAATCATACGTTGCATTCGTTCAATATTACGTCAACGTTACTCGTCAAACGTCATTGGCAGGTTAGCTGTCATTTGTCATTTAAATTTGTGTATTGTTTGTTGTGTTTTTGGTTAGGAAATTATTGCGTGTGGATTTTTTTTTATAAATTATCATGGATAAAGTTAAAAGAGATAGAAGTGCAAACTTTTCACTTGTACAGAAATACCAAACTGTGTTAGGGTCGGCGATAAGACCCCGTCCGCGTCCATAGGCGCAAGTAATGGTGGACGCGACCGTATCAAACAAGGAAATTGTAAGGAAAACTAATTAGAATTATAATTGAATGAGATTAGATTAGGTTTAGCATTCTCTAATTAGTGTTATAAGGATATTTTCGCATCATAGGTTAAGTTAGATTCTAGTTTAAATGCGAATTTAGATGTAAGGTTTTTGTATTGTGAATAATTACGTAGATTGAAAATGTGATTTTTGTTTTAAGTGATAGCGTTTTGAAATTAGTTTTGAAATAAAGGTCTTGACCCAAAACCACTTTTACAAAAAGAATTGAGTTGATAGGACTTATGGTTTTCGAGATATTTCCAATAATATATAGTGAAAATTTGTTAACCGTCAAGTAAACACTCTAATTGGCAGACGACGTGGCAAGTAAGTTACTGGTCAGTTTAATCATTAATTAGTGCTACTCGTATGTCGTGAAATTGACACGTGCAGTTACGGGTGACTTTAATTGGCAATTAGTCTACTCGATACTTTACTCAACGGTGGTGAAAGAGGCCCTTAGTATGTGACACTAAATATTTAAACTGTTTTAGGGAACTCTGAAAACAGCTTAAATATATTTATACCCGAATGGTAACCAACGGAACTCTATTGCTAAGCCTCCGCTATCCATCCATCAGTCCATCCGTCTGTCATCATATTAGCGGGCTGTAACTCAAGGGCCATAATAGTTAGACGTTAAAAATTTCACAGAGTGTCTCTATAGTGCCGTTTTAACAAAATAATAAGTATATTGAATTAATTTTAAAACTAAAGCGGACTTCCATACAAGAAACGTGTTTTTTTTTCTTTGGTATATGGTACGGCTTGTTTTTTTCTGATGTCATGGAGACCAAATCGGGTCGAGTGGAGGAAGAATTTAAAATATGGGTGTGAGTATATTTATCCTTTGTAAAGGCGAAAAATTAAAGGAGGTTTTGGAAGATTTCTTCAATTTTAGTTTCTGAAATTGATTGTCGGCGAGATGAGGGTAGGTACCAATTTCCGTATTTAAAATGATCGTTTGTATTCGCATAGCAGTATCTGTCAAAAACATGACTAATTTCACTATATTTTATCAAGTTTTTGAAAGTGATACTCGTTGAGATGTTATTTAAAATTTGTAACTTAAATCGGAACTTTTTATTGACGCTCCAATTTAAGTAACATTTTTTTGAGAATTGTCCTTTTGTTATCTACCTCTCGTTTCCGTGATTAAAGATGACATATTCAATCGGTGATTCAGAATATTGGATAAAAATGCCCTCGCCTCAGCACCCGCTTAAGCTTATCACTCTGACCAAGATCTAACGTCTTCACAAGTTTTATGCCCGCCCGTGCCCACATAAATTGAGAAATCTCTCGTTCACGACACGTTTAAATTGAAAACTGTTTTATATTGAAATAATAAATCGCTTGGGTTTGTTATTTTCTAGCTCAAAGCAAGAGTAAAGTAATGTTAATAGTTTATTTTCAAAATTTAAACATCTCATTTAAATCACTAGATATGTGGGGACAGTGCCTGCCGGGGTTGCGGTATTTGTCCGAAAGAGTCACCGCGGCCCTGGAACGCAAAGGGCATTAAGAGGAACACGAATGTGTTCCGCCCAGAGCGGGAGGAATCATTTGATGATTTCCTATACTTAAAAAGTTTCCTCTATTATTATTTTTATTTATTATTATTATTTATTATTAGTACATAACAAAAAATACAACAACACAGTACATAGCATATGGAAACAACCAATTCTAAAATTAATTGTCAGGTGTCCGGGCTTCTAAACTAGGTACGCAGACCTGTATCTTAGGAGTCGGAGACTTTGCAGCTTCAATCTACATATATAATACAACCGTGACTTTCTGTTTGTTTACTTTTTTTTTAACAGCATATGGAGTGAATGTGTGTGGTCGTGTACCTATGGGTGTGTAAATGAGTGTAGTGTGTGTGTGGTGCGGTGTGTATGTGATATAAACTGACCGTTCCTTCTGCCATTTTCATCCTGAAATAAATATAATCGGGAAGGAATTGTACATGGTTGATGGTTATAGACTCGCTTTACTACATGGGACTTAAATATAGGTACCTGGTGTTTTAATAAGATATACCTCTGCCTAACCCTTTGGGGAACACAGGCGTGAAGTTATGTGAGTGCTGAATTATTTTATAAAAGACCTTAAGAGATTTCGGTGGCAAAACGATGCGACGAAAAGCTTTCATTTAAATTGTATTAAAACCGCCGTCAAAAGATACAGCTATTACTAAATAATGATCATCTAGCCTAGCTTGTAGATAATACCATATTATTGTTCATTGTAAACAATAAAATCCTCGAGTAAAACTGGATAACTATACTTACCTCATAAAACACCTGACTATCATAGAAAACCATAACACAGTACATAACAACATAAAATGTGCAATTTTATCACATAGATACTATGTACGTAACGTATCTGTCGGGACACGCTTGAAGTAGCTTTTAGAGCAACCTCAGACATAAAATGGCTTTCATGGTCCATATTATATGATTCTCAAAGATCTGTGTTACCTTGCAATGTAACTAAGTCTTGGTTTTGTGTTTTGGAAATCTTTGGAGTATTATTTTGGTAAGAAATAGTGTAAATAGGTACTGTATTTTTAGAAGTTTTTTTTTATAGTAGAAGAGCTGCTGCAGCAGATCGAAAAGTGCTCAGATAGTCCATTTTAATTTTGTTCAGTATAAAGTAAAGATTTTTTTACTGTTTTTATGCACATTGCACACGGGCCACTATCTCATCTGCTGGAAAGCGAAGATCTGGTCAAAAATCGAGCATGCATGCCTAGAAGTAATTTAGTCACTCTTGACTTAAATACTCCCAGGTTGTAGCTATCAGGAAACACATACTCTGGCAGGGAATTCCACTCCTTAGCTTACCCACAATTTATGTGTTCCCAAAACGTTTTGTGCGTGTGGGTGGGATATCTACCATGTACCGGCGGCGCATTGCTGTACATCTTGTGGACCGATGATAAAACAGGCTTGGCGGAATTAAATTGTGTAATTCCGTCGCAAACTCCCCAAAATACTTTACAAAATATATTATAAATAAAAAAACATTACGAACAAGTAGGTACGAACACAGTTACTGAATCTAGTAGCGCCTAAACAAAAAAAAAATGCATAGGAAACCTGTTTTGGTTACATGTGACTTATGCATAACTAGCGATTATAATTACACCCTCGCAAGATACGATACTTTGAAGATTATAAACGTTGTGAGTGTGTCATGAATTTATGATACATTGATGTCCCCAAACGTAAGTACGGTCAGCAGAATTAAACAATCCTTAACACTCGGTTTTAATCATGAAAACCGCCTTATAACAATGCCGATGGGCACTGTCGATTTTAAATTGTTGATACGAACATGAAATTAAACAATAATAAAAATAATACGAGCAACACCTCAGGAGGCTCTCGTTGGGCAGCTGGGTCAAGGGCTTGATTCAGAAAGCGGTACTTCTTGACACGGCTCGCATTGTTAGGAGGTTCCTCTCTCTGGTGCCCTGACCGCGTATCTTGGACCCTGTTCCCGATACCGGTGAGCTACTGTTTATTATATTTTTAAATGTTTTTTTTTTCATCCGTATTTTTTAAGAAATATTTAAAAATATATAACATAAGTTGAAAGAAGAATGAAGAAAATAATAATAATATCCTTGGACAAATGTATGTTATATTCATACTGTTCTAGATTAAATTGCGTCTGGCAAAATACGTCAATCTTGTTCGTCAATCTCAGCTAGAGCTACATTTCAGAATCAAACCCGACATTCTGGGATAGATAAGGTGCAGCGGGGCAATCTCGACTGGTAAAACCTAAACCACAACTTTGAAGGTATAAAAATATTAGATGATATAGTTTTATTAAAAATGTAATGTATTGACGCTCCAGAGTCATTATCTGTGTATTATGTTTACAAACTCATATTGAAAAATATTCAATAGATAGGCTTAAAAATGTGTTTTTGTCAAAAAAGGCAAAAATAGTTGTAATTCCCCCTCTGCGGGGCAATTTCAACTATTAATTATAATTTCTCTTCTAGAGCTCTTAGCTTGATGTTAGTGGGATGCAGAGTTTTTTTATAAGGATAGTAATCTAAATTGAATCTTGTCATTTATGCAGCTAGGCTCATTTTTGAATAAAAACACGTTAAAGGTTTAGGCGGGGTAATTTCGACTGCTCGCCATACTTAATAGTGATGGGAACGTAATAAAAAATAAGTCGATAGATACACCAATAAATAATTTTGGTCTGCTATCTACTAAAGGTACTATATCTACTCACTAATCATAAATCAAAACTTCATTTTAAGAAAGGAATATGTATTTAAAATAGAACCAGAGCACCCCTCGCCCTAAATCTACAATCGGTCATATAAACGTTACGCAATTTTATAATTTAGGACCAAGATTCATGTCTTTTTTAGTTTAGGAATGCCATATATTTCTGCAGCTTGGTAACTCGTCATTACTTTATTTTTGACATCTTGCACTGCTTGCTGCAATTCTGCCATTGTGTATGACTTGTCCGTTGTTTTTTTATAGTGGCGAACCATCTGCAATAAATTAATAAAGTAGTAAGAAATTAAAAAATCCCTCGAAATGCATCGATTTGAATCGTGTTGCGATCCTGCGAATAGAAAGATTACAATAATATAGCTACAAGTTAAATATTTGTAAAGTATTTACATCGACAAAACATATCGAAACATGCACATCACTAGTGTTTGTCCATTTCCATATAAAATCTGGTGGGGCAATTCCAACTGCAAAAAAGTTGAAATTAGCCGCCATTACAATCCAGGTGGGGTTATTCAAACTCACACCAAAATGCTGTTAAAACGCAAGTTACAACAGAAAAAAATAGCTAAAAACATGAAATAGGCTTTAATTAAATGTCTTACCTTTGAAAATCTTCGAAAAACACATTAAATACCACTTTTTTTTCGCAAAATGTGAGACACTAATTTGCACGTGCAAACAAAAAAAAAAGAGAAGAAAACAAAATGGCCGTGCCGATCAAACAGTATTGGGTCTAGCAGTGCCATCTATTTAGAAACTATGAAGTTGCTTTTGAGCTATCCGGTCATAGATGGCACTTATTCAAATAAAGTAAAATGTAGAAGTTATTAAGATTAGTTGAAATTTCCCGCTGTCGAGATTGCCCCGCTGCGCCTTATTGATATTCTAAAATGTTCCCTTAGAATATCAGTTTCCTACAGTAGTCACGGAAACCCGATTCTAGCAGTCACATGATTAATAAGGACAGTCAGTGTACACCAACACATACGCGTTGGAGGACCATTCTTGATTTGTTGGTAAAAACCTGTCCCTTTGTGTGAGTTAAAAATAATATAATATAAAATATGTTTAATAAAGTAAATAATATATTATACTAGCAGACCCGGGAAACGTTATTTTGCCATATAAATACACACAAAAACGTTCAAGCCACTTCGGAAGAGTTCGATAACAAACACTGTGACACGAGATTTTATATTTTAGAAGAGGAGAAGAAGATGGATAGCTGTTGCCCTCGACTTCGTTCGCGTGTATGTCGTTTATTAATTTACCGTATAATACACTACTAGAAGTGAGGCGTATTTATCGAAACAGTAAAAAAAACAGGTATTTCAAAGTAACAACATGAAACAGGTATCTCAAAACCGAAATAACAGCTCCTACCTATTTCGCCTGTTCCTCAAACGAAAACAAAACGACCTGGAACAGCTATGTGAAACAGTTTCAAATGAAACATGCTCCATTCTCTTCTGTCTCATTATAATAGAAAGAGACAACATCTGTTCTTTGGAACAAGCTCTTTGCTCCTCTGGTTCTTTGTAATAGAAAGAGATAGAACCTGTTCCCTGCCTGTCACTGTTTCTGACCTTTTCAGTAGCAGGTACTATTTCTGAATCTGTTGCAATCATTGAGTCTTTAGTTCCAGTGGAACAGGCTGTTTTTTTGGAACAGGATTTTGGAACTGTTTTCTTTTTGGAACTGAAACAGGTGAAACAGGTTTCTAATTTTATCTGTTCCAACCCACCCTAACGTAAACGGAGAGAGTACAGTTGAGATTCCGTTATCCGCACTTAGACTCCCATTCGCTCCGTTGTGCGTCCAGGAGTCCTGGCTAGGTAACCGAAAGCTTCATACAAGACCAGACACTCGGCGTTACCTGCTTCAAACGTGTGTCTTGCAATAAAAAGTCATAGCAACTTTAAAAGCCTAGAACATAATCGTACAAATGATAAGAACATTAACCCTCCGCACGCCGCTGGCTAGGTTAGCCAGCGTATCTCCGCACATAGGTTTCGCGGAGCAACCTCATTGTTCGAGGATTTTTTCACGTTGGAAAACAAGGGCCTCATTTCCAGAATGCATTCGGCGACTGATTTCTCGTTGTCGAAGCAACCTCTGCACATTGGGCTGTATAGATAGCCCCTATGTTGAAAATATATATTTCTTAGGGGACAAAACCTGTAATAATGCCTGTTATAATTCGGAAGGTATTTCTAGATAGGTTGAGAAGTCATTTATTTAGGGTTCCGTTGGTTACCTTTAGGGTAGGGAACCCTAAAAACCATCAAATTGTAGCTATCAAACACAGATTTCAATGGGGAATTCCACTCCTTAGCTGTACGCACAATGAACGTATTCCCAAAGCGTTTTGTCCCTCGAGAAGAAGGTTCGCTCCGGAGTATATTATTTACCCTGACACGACAAAAGGCTAAAACGAACGTAAAATATCTTTGGACTTTATTATACTGCTAAAGAATAGGCTAGTTCATTGCTCCGATATTCATTTCAGATAAAAGGGTTGCCCTTTTTACTTGGAATCGATCACCTGACATCATCTCTGAGTCTAAACGTCTGTGGATAACAGTAAATATTTCCACATTTATTTACTTCAGCGTGTTTTCTTCACAATCGAACTTAACTCGAGTAACCGTACATTATTATTTATTATCTTTTGCCACTGATTTCGTTCGTTTTAATATAGAGTTTCAAGTAACCAGTTTTTCACCTATCTCTGTACCAAAATTTGAAATACATACATAATAAAAAACAAGAACATAGTTTGGTTATTATTCAAAAACCGTCCGTGAAGTATTTACGCCGTACCTACTGAGGTTTCATTTTATTTTTTGGCATTAATTTCTTTTTTTTTTCCAATGGAGGAAACCACAATCAATCGTGTTTCTATAGTGTATATTTTGACACCAGTAATGAGCAACCTGTACACCTTTATCATTAGCCTCATTCAAATCTTCGATGGTGTAGGTAATTTGGCCAGGTTATGTTTACAGCGGCCAACCGGGATCCCTTCTTTTCGCATAATGTTCTTTTTCCTAATATATTTTGGTATAAATTTTTTTGCCATAATAATACTTTGTAATTTTTTTTTAGCATACAATTTATGTTGGGCTAATTATCTTGAAGGCTAATTTGTTTTGGTATAAATTTTATTAGCATAATATTACTAGGCATATTGACTATTAGCATAATAGTATTAAGGCATACAATTAATAGATAAAAAACTTTTTACAAAAAAAATACAACCGACTTCCAAAAAAAAAACCACTACAAAGTAAAAAAAATACTTTAATTTCGGTAGTCGGTGTTTTTGTTAGTTTCTTCGTATTTTGACACCGACTACCGAAATTAAAGTTATTTTTTACTTTGTAGTGGTTTTTTTTTTGGAAGTCGGTTGTATTTTTTTTGTAAGAAGTTTTTTATTTTTCACTTGGTACCCGACACCTAACAACACCACTGCAAAATCGCAGAAAAGCAAAATACGCAATTTCGATTACTTGGATTACATAAAACTATCATCTAAGTAGACGAATTACAGCTATTTCGATTTAAAATCCAAAGTTCTAAACCGATTATCATAAAATTTTAATGGGACCAATCTGCAAGTATATCCTTTCAGATAAAACAAGAATTTTTCAAATCGGTTCATAATTGTCGGAGTTATGAGGTAAAAAACATAAAAATAAAAAAACATTCAACCGAATTGATAACCTCCTCCTTTTTGGGAAGTCGGTTAAAAAAAACGGAAATAATTCCATTATAAATAAAAAAATTAACGACAGAAAAAAAAATCTGTTCATCCGACTCCACGCAGTCTTGTTTGCCTTACCCCTAGAGTGTAATTAAGAATCCCGTGGGCGCGGTAGGGCGAGGCGGCCAAGCTGCGGTGGTGAGCGTTAAACCATTTGCGACGATAACCTCGCGTGGGACCGCCGCCGGAGCCCCACAGCGCTGGAGCGGTGACAGAAACCATGCCTGTTGCATGTTACATGCTTGCTTGCTTGCATGCTCTCTTGCATGCTGCATGCATGCTGAATGCTTGTTTGCATGCTTTTTACAGATAAATAAATATATTTGACTGTATTTTTATACCAAAAAAAGTGATTACCCTTTTTTTTGTGGGGAAATCCTCTTAGATATACTCCGTCTGGGGACATGGAGTATTATGTCGGACTCTTACCGATTAAAACCCCACAGTTCCTACCGTCACGTCACCATGATTTGGAGGCCCGGGATACGATAAAATCACGCGCACCCCCGACTGGTATCAGCAGTGCTATTCTGTAACAACATTTTCGTGTCTCGACAGCGGAATCCGAGGTGAGTTTCAAATTCGTATAAATATAAGACCTTATGACGTGTGAAATAAAGTTCACTTTGTAAGCTTAGTCACTCAGGAGAAGTCGATATCGAAATGGTTATTTACAGAATAGACTAGCTGATTACTAGCGAGCTCTACCTCTTAGCGTGGCCGCCCGCAGGTCTTTCTTTATGGTGGCTGGAGATCGTTTAGCGCCCTTCGACGCCCGGTTGCCCTTCTGTTGCGGTTAGATTGAGAGTTATGCTCTCTCTCTCCGCCGCCTCCTTCGCTCTTCGCGTGCATCACCTGCTCGCAGAAAGTTTTGAAATTTCTCTTGTTGAAAAAAAAAAATATTCTTTCTGTTTTTTTAAATAGTTGAACAAACGTCATCTAAAACTATTCCAAAGGCCAAGTTGATTGCATAAGTAGTTCTTGAGATATCCAGCTGTGACAGACGGACAGACTTAGTCACACCATAAGGGTTTCTTTTTACCATTTTTGGTACGGAACCCTAAAAATAGACCAATGAAAGTTAAGTAAGAAGTTCAGACTACCTCAACCTGAAGTAAGTATGTACTTGACACACAGTCTGTAGTCAGTTCATATCTCCTATAGTTACCCAGAACACGGTAGACGCATAACGCTAATGCCAGAAGTTGATCCTTTCTCGCATTAAACTTATTAAGACGCTTCATGAACTTCTTGGTAAGTCGAAGTTGAAGTCGGCAACGACACACAGAAAGTCTTTGAAATAACGTGAGACTTAGCTAAGTAAGCTGGGACCTATATGTTAATTCTAACGAGGTTTTATTATAAAGATGTAGCAGAGTAGAGTAGAAAATTTGGTCCAGTGTGCGTGGGTTTACTGGCTAACATAGGCAGCCTTTTGTTTTTTGAAGGGAAAGGGAATTGCTTTTTCCACTCAGGGCGATGCGGGAGGGTGTGTCAGACTCTTACTGACTAAAACCCACCCGTATTCCAATGCCGTGTTAAATGACCATGGCGTTCCTGGGCCGCAGAAAATATAACATATCTAATAATACCGCAACACCGTCGGAACGCCCAGTAGCACTGAAACATGAGGCTTTAAAGGCTTCGCGGGCTGTCCTCACCATTTCGAGGATTCGTGCACGTACGGAAAAGGCTGACGTAGGCAGCTGATTCTTCGGCGCCAAAGTCTCTACAGAGTGGGTTATCCGCGACGACTATGTTTAGGGGGCAATGGCCCGTAATCGTCCCTATTACTTTTCTGAGGTTAGGTCGTGTTACCTTCGAGCTTCGAGGAAGTAGCTAAGTGACTTCTTATAACTGCTTGCGTGTTTGACGTAAAGTGAATAAATAAAGGCTGGACGACACTAAGTGTAACTGTTGCTAGTATGAAAGGAAGGGTATACATTTATACAAGTATCATTCACGATAGTACGCCTTTTTAGGTTTTCGAACGCTCGTGTGGAAGATTAGAAGCCTTATAGAATCACTTGTCTGTCTGTCACAGTGAATGTTTTCCGAATCTAGTTTACTGATTTAGTTGAACTAAATCAGTAAACTAGATTCGGAAAACACTCACTGGTACTCTTATGAACAACTATGACCCAAACACGACGTAAGGATAAAATAGAAACATGTGACATATCAAATGAAAGAGTTCATTGTCAGTGTCTGTAGATTAAATTAAATAATTTTGAAGTTATTTAAGAAAAGCAAAATGAAAATTGATAAATAGGTTTTCACCTATAGATTACAGGAAGACCTTTATGGAGTCAATGATTTTAAAGTAACATGTTTAAAAATATTATTCGTTTGGAACCCTCTGCTACTGGGTTCGACTTGCACTTGGCCAGCTTATTTTTACTAGCCTGTATTCAGTCAAACCAACAGTAATTTTGACATAAATTTACAATCGTACACGCCGATTCGTGGAACTTCTATAGAGAAACTAGCTGACCCGCGCAACTTCGTCTGCGTCACATTATTCATGAATAATATTGCCAAAAAATTAAAAAAAAATTTAGGGGTTGGACTACCCCTAACATTTAGGGGGATGAAAAATAGATGTTGGCCGATTCTCATAGATACCGGATAAGCACAAAAAATTTCATCAAAATCGGTCAAGCCGTTTCGGAGGAGTATGGCAACGAAAACTGTGACACGAGAATTTTGTATATTAGATATGGTATGGATTGGCCTTGGTTTCATTATGCTTGCATAGAATCGATACAACTATGTAGCTATCGATGTCGTCAGCACGTCCCAGCTGATTTATTATATTTGCACATGAATACGATAATACAACTGTCCATACATAAAACAAAACAAAATACATATAAATCAAAATTGGAATACAAAACAATTTTCATGTCACACAACGATGACAGATTCAAATTGTCGGTCGACCGCGTTTGAAACGGCCCGATGAAACTCAAAGACCAAACGAATGATAGTGAACGACTGAATGTTTATTGTCATTCGTTCTTTACCACAGATGTCATCGACACTTGGATGATGTATTGGATGTATTTGGGGCATTTCCGCCTATTCTTAGAAAATATATAGTTCAATTTGGATAACATCCTGAATGTTATGTGAGTGATGTCATCTATCTTTCCGATATCATCATCGGCCTAGCCTTTTTCCAACTATATTGGGGTCGGCTTCCAGTCAAACCAGATTTAGCTGGGTACCAGTATTTTACGCGGAGTGGCTGCCTACCAGACCTCCACAACCCATTAACTGGGTAACACGGTACTTCATGGCAAGACTGGTGTCAGATTAACTGGCTTCTGACTATCCGTAACGACTGCCAAAGATGTATAACTGACAGCCGGGACCAACGGCTTAACGTGCTTTCCGAGGCACGGAGGAAACTCGGTATGTTAAGATGGTCACCCATCCACAGACCAACCTTGGCAAGCGTTGCTTAACCTTGAAGATCGACCCGTGCGGCTTGTATTATTTAGCCAAGAGCTCGAGTTTATTATCTTTCCGATAATAAACTCGTAATAAACGAACAGAACATTCATAATACGTAGTTTTGAAATAATGTTTTATATTGGATTGAAAGAATAGATTATGCATTAGTCAAAGTATTGGCTAGTTACAGCATATCTCTCAAAAGCACTAGTTTAAAAGTCGTAGATACGTAAATTATATGTTTTGTAAAGGGTTTACTAGTTTAATATTACACAGCAATTACTTAGGAGAGAAATTCCATTAAGAATTGCTGTTTACAGAGAAACACAAATGAGGTCATGTGAACATGTGAGTCAAGTAATGGGGTAAAAAACTGCTCATTTCTCACACTAGATGTCGCCACTGTTGAGTGTTCCCTGTCAACTGTCATTATACGTAAAGTTGTTGTAAACAAGTGTAATATTTTTGTTATATTTTCTGAATATGGCAGTTTGTGCTGCTATTGATTGCAAAAATACAGGGATACATTTATTTCCTAAAGATGCCAAAAGAAGAAAACTGTGGGAAAACGCTGTTAGGAGAAAAAATTGGAAGCCTAGAAAATGGTAGAGGCAAAATGGTCGAAAATTTGCTTTTTTGCCAGCTGGGGACCCTTCCCTTTTTTTAACTCTTCTTTTAACTTAACTACACTCCAAGTCGCGTACATTTTAGCAATTTAATTCATAAACAAACTAAGACAAACAAGTCGCATACAAACAATATGGCGGTTGGTTAGGAACACTCAACAGTGTCGCCACCTACATTATGTTTGTAGTTTTTAACCCCATTGATTCCGTTTAAATCTAATATAGAATAATTTTTCAAGGGGTTTTTCAGTTGAAACGAGGATTTTACTGATTTCCAGTGAATATGCCGTGTCTTTCTTATAAATAATCTATACTAATATTATAAAGCAGTAGAGTTCGATTGTTTGTTTGGTTGGTTGAACGCGCTAATCTCAAGAACTTCTGGTCCGATTTGAAAAATTCTTTCAGTGTTAGATAGCTCATTTATCGAGGAAGGTTATAGGCTATATATCATCACGCTAAGAGAAATAGGAGCGGAGCAGTAAAGGTAAATGTATCGCAGATGAAGTTGCGCGGGTCAGCTAGTAAGGTAATAAAACTTGTGTTTGATATATTAGGAAAATAGCTCTGGCGACGTCTCGACGTATGTGCATATCCCGGTATTTCCCGTTCCCGTAGAAATTTCGAGAAATCCTCTCTTACTGCTCCCTTATACTTCCCAAGGAACCTACAAGCCAAATTTCAGCTTTCTATGAATAGCGTAGTTTAGTCTTTACGTTGTCTAGTCAGTCACGCATTCGCTCATTCACTCAGTTACGAAAGAGTTTTATATTTCCCCCGGTGGGTTAGGTAAAGGTGCTTTTATAGCACCCACATATTTGGCCAGTTATGTTTAAGGCACATGTAATTGGGGGCGATCCTATTGCATTTCCATCAGAGGGACTGCAGTCTGTAACTGAAAAATTGCAATTGGTTTTAGGGTTCCGAACATCCCTAAAAACGGAACCCTTAATATAGATCGGGAAAACCTAGAAGAAAAGCAAAAAGTAGCGTTTACATGTAGTTAAAGTAAAATCTTATAAAAACGAGGTTCGTTCGGGAACACGAGGATCCGGTTCGCACTTGACCAGTTTTCTTACTTTATCGATAGGGTCACGTTTGCGTTAGCGTTTGTTAGGTTGATGGTGCTAGACTGCTTAGAACAAGTCACTCTTTACTTAAAGCCCCAGGTTGTGTGTATCAGGAAACAGGCAGGGAATTCCGCTCCTTAGCTCAATAAAACTGGAATAGAAGATTAAATGACACTTTTCCCGACCCTGTAGTCGTATCCAGGACCTCATGCTCAAGACTAGCGCTTGCAAACATTGTGTCTAATGACTAGATCGAAACGGAACATTATTTACTTCTTATTTTCGTTACTTGCGTTTCAAGGCTCCATTAAGCTACTTTCAGACTACGCTATAATATAATATTATAATAGCATGTATATAGCTCATAGCACAACAAAATCGCGAACCATACATTGTTATGGGCACGTTCATACTGTACTGTACTATATATCATTGACAATGTATGGTGCGCGATATTGTTGTGCTATGAGCTAATACTCTATGCTATATATTATAGCGTAGTCTGAAAGCAGCTTTACAGTTACCTATAGTAAGGAACATAAAAGTGTTGGAAACCTTTTCGCTCCCACGTATAGACGCCCAAAAGTATCGTAAATATACTAAACGGGTAAATGTATTGTGTTAGCACGTAACACGTTGCTTGTGATCACGATTTTTTGGGTAACATTTTCTAGGCCTGGCAAAATTTTATTAAAATAGTTCCCATATCGGTTTACTTGGATAAAAACGCTAGGTATTGATTTACATAGGTACGTTTTAAACATATAATGTAAATTATCTGAGCCCGATTGAATATAACTGACCGATTTTTTTTTTTATCTATGTTTGTTTAGGGTCTTTTATCAAAGACATGTCAGCCCCATCGTGCCCTAAACATTAATTGACTTACTTAAACAGTATTGGTTTATGATATTACTTAATATTTAATTAATTGGAGTTTTTCGTGGGGGACCATAATTAAATGGCACTACAGTCCGAAATATAAATCGCTTAAGGGGGCTAACACAATTTTTCTTGAATTTTAGCGTTTTATTCGAGTTTTTATGTGTGATTTTGCTTTAGATATAGCCTTCAAAAAAAAAAAAACAAAAATATGCCTAAGACAGTTTGATCATTTATCTTGGGAGTGTTCTAAAAAATATTTCAATTTGTTCACGCACATCAGTAAAATCCCGCAAAGGATGTTTCACAAAATGTGGCTTTAGGGAATCTTTTGATGCCTTGGTACACCGAAGATATTATAATTTAATCATTTATAAAAATGTCCACGGTACAACTGTATCTTCTACTTTAGAATGTTCAAATCAATTTATTACGATTTATACAGTAATACACCAAAAATAATTCTGTAAAACTGAGAGTTATTGACAATTTTCCGCACGAAACTATAATTTTTATCTATGAAATTATAATCCAAATTCAAATATTTAATAATTAAAGGTGGCGTTGCTATATTGATTGAAAAAAAAATGGTCTAATTAAAAGTAAAGTAAATATTTTTAAATAATTGTTGTATGCAATAGAAAAATCAATATAAATCTTATGACGCGCGGTATTCAACTTTAGTCAACCTGAGCAATTCGATTTTGTAAAAGCGCTCTTAATACAAGAAGACAGAAACACATTATTTTTTGTTAGAGTTCATTCGTCAGTTTTATTAAATTTAGCGTCTGCCAGCCTTTTTTGGAAGGGAGACCGATGACCTGGTGAGGGTCGCGGGTAGCCGATGGATGCGAGATGCACATAGCCGGTTGTTATGGCGACATATCGATCAGACGTCTTTCGACTGATATGATGATGATGATGATCAGCTTCTTGATGAATAGGATAGAAAACTAGGAAATGAAACCATTGACGCTTGAACAGGCTGATTTTGCTTTTTATAGAATACTAGCTGTCCCCCGCGGCTTCGCTTCCGGCAACTGGTAACTTTTTTTTTACATAAAACCTTCTCCTGATAATAACACAACAAAAAAAGAATTAGCGAAATCGGTTCAACTCTTTTCGAGATTTGCGCTTAGCAACACATTCAGTGATTCATTTTAATATTATAGATTTAGATGACAAGTTTGCTGATTTTGTTTAACAGTTTGTCTATTTTCTATGGCAGATGTATAGACGTCACGGACTGTGACGTCAAATTCCATGTCAGACTTCTCGTTGTAATAGTAATCTTTGAAGCGTTATAACTTCATCACTGATGAAGATATTTAAAAAATTATTTTCTTGAGTGTTTACTGGAGCTTAAAAGTAATTCATTTTGTAAATAATAAAATCGCGTGCATTCCCTATTATGGTTCACGTAGAGATTGTAAAACATTCATATGATTGGTAACTGAGCATTAGGTGAGAGAAAACGGATTTCAGAAATATAATTCGTTATTAGTAGTGTTGACAGACGACTTTACCAAATAGAAAGTGGCGCCGCGAGGTGAGAACTAGATGCACTAATAAGGGTTACATTTACGTTCAATAGTAACATTATCAGACCCAAGGAGGTTTCTAGAGAAGGGTTTGAATGCCATGGAACCTGACGGACACCTGTCCGTCAGTAATGCTTATCCGACAGGTTTGTACCCGTCATAATCATAAATATTTAAATAGACAGCTGCTAATTCGTGGCTACATTTCTCCAATTCTTAGACAAAATAGACTTTGAATGTCGAATGTTATTAATTCGGTTTTATTCGGCAATTACTGTCTAGACATTTCATATATCAAAGGCAGTAGGTAACATTTTCTTTCGGTAGCTTATAAATATTTATTCTCAAACAGTTGCCGAAACGACCTGGAGTCGAGTCCGGTCTTAAAAGACCAAGATGCGAAGATGCATTGTTTTTATGATCGTACTGTATAACGTAATCTTTGTCATAACATAAAATTGCATGAATTTTTTGTCTTTGAATGTCGCGGAGTTGAGATTTAGCCTAGATCTTGAACGCCTTTTAAAGACACTAAGTGTGGGTAAATACAATAGAATACTCTTTATTTTGTACACCACATATGTGTTCAGTCGCAACTAATACAGAAAAAATAAACAGAAAATATTATATAGTCTGGTGAAATTATCAGCCTTATCGCTTACTTGGGCTGTTGGAATTTTTAAGGCCTACTCTTGTCCTCTGTTTGTATATAGCAGTATTGTGGAGCATACGAAATTCAAGAATACGAGGGACCAACACTACAGCTGTAAAGTGCACTCTGAGGAGCAAATCTAGAGCGAGCTCTCTAGATTTGCATACAACATTAAAGCAGGATTCTAACCAATCGTCCGATTTATCGTAAGTACCTACCTGAAAAGCAAAAAAAAATCACTATGAGTTGATCGAGAACGAGGGTAAAAATATGATAAAATTATAACATTTTCACAAGCATCGAATATCATTTCTATTCATTTTTCTGACAAAATGTTTTGCACCAGGTCGTCATGTCTCTTTGGCAATATTTTTTTTTTTGTTTACATACATTATATGATATTCAAATGGTACAAAGACTTCATAGTCATAGTGAAATCAATTATTTTTTTCTATGTTCTAAGTAAGTCCAATCGTTTTAGTTGCCATGCCGGAAGGAAACTCTCGATTAATGAAAATAATAACAAGTTCATCATCTTTCTGCCTTTATTCCTTTTCTTTCTTTTTCTTTCTTTATTGTTAACTTGGGGTCGGCGCAACACGTTTTTTGTACATTCTGTCCTATCAGCTGTCACGCTAACACTAACTCCCTTTTCTTTCATATCGCTCCTCACACAATCCATCCATCTTTTCTTTGGCCTTCTCCCTCTCCATCTATCTTAATTAGTAATAACCAGTTAAATCTAACAAGTTAATTCGTAGTGTCGCGGTGGAGTCGAGGAAATTACTTATAATGTTAACTGGAGTTAGTGTCTTCAAGAGCTATACTGCGTCAATCATTTGGAAAGCTATAGCGTCACAAACCTCATATCTTATTAGCTGGCACCATAGCACTTTTTATCCCAGAAAATTCACAATTCCATATCTATCTCATAGGAACCGTGTTTTATTTATTTTATTTATTTATTTGATAGGAAACTCAACAGCTTTTTTTTTTATATACAACATTCAATATATGGTAAAAATGTCCTATGGGGTTCTGAAGCCAATTATAGAGTTTCACAGCATGCATTATATAATACTAGATAGTTAGAGAAAATTTAGCTTGCATATTGTAGCTAGGAAAAAAAAAAAAAGTTGATGGTTTTAAATTCTTGACTAAAAGAAAAGAAATATATAACAACTAATAAACATTATTATACGAATATTATTTACTTACTGGTGAGTATCTTCATAAGGAATTTACGAAAGGATGCCTTGGATAACTGGAATATATCCAGGCTTTCAAATTTGTCTATGTATAAGCGAGGTAGTCGAGTCATAACAGCATTCTGCCCATAATTGGAACGGTGTAAAGGTACACTAAATAAGTGGGTGTGTCTTGTGCGAGACCTTTGCGTGCAAAATGCTATGCATGACAATAGGTCACTGCAGTCAATCTCTCCGTGAAGAATATCAAATAAGAGCAGCATGTCTAACATTTTACGTCTATCATTGAGTGGAAGCAAGCAATAGTGACTACAGTCTACAAGATATGAAGCATGACGTTTGTTACCTTTAAAGTTTAAAAATTTTACAAATCGTTTTTGGAGACTTTCAATTCTAGATATGTAAACATTATATTGGGGTGACCAGATTGGACCACAATACTCTAGAATGCTTCGAACATAGGCACAGTATACAATCTTAAGACTATGGAGGTTTCTGAATGGTTTACAGGTGCGCATTACAAAACCAAGATTACGGGAGGCTTTACTGACTATGCTATCTATATGTTGAGAGAACAGTAATTTGGAGTCGAGCATAACACCAAGATCTCTGACTACATTGACTCTTTCAATAATTTTAGCGTCAAAACTATACAAAAAGTTGATTGGGTTTTTGCAACGAGTAAAACTAATGCACTGACATTTTGCGATATTAACATTGATGTTATTTAATGAATAGTATTGGTATAATGAGTTAAGATCACGTTGTATGAGTTTACAATCTAGTTTCGATCGGACACGCAGATATATCTTCATATCATCTGCGTATAAAAGATGCTTAGCATGTTTAAAACATGTATGGATATCATATAAGTACGCACAGTAAAAAAGAGGTCCAAGTAAGGATCCCTGAGGCACTCCCGACGGTATGTTTACGAAATCTGATTTATAACCTCCCACAACAACGGCCTGCGAGCGCTTAGATAAATATGAGCTGATCCATCTGAGTAGGTCACCATGGATGCCAAGGTATTGTAGTTTTGAAAGCAGGATAACATGATCCACACGATCGAACGCTTTTTCGAAGTCCGTATAGATCACGTCAACCTGCCCACAAGTTTCCATATTACAGACAACATAGTTACTAAATGTAGCTAAGTTAGATGTTGTTGAGCGTCGCTTGATGAAACCATGTTGATAGGGGCCTATGCCACTGGCTATGGTCGAGTAAATGCTGCTATGAACGATTTTCTCAAACACCTTGCTGAGAGTATTGAGAATAGATATCGGGCGATAGTTTTTAATATCCGATTTTGAACCTTTCTTATGTACAGGGACAATAAGCGCAGCCTTCCACAAAGAAGGGTAGACACCCTCGGCTAGAGACTTTCTAAACAATAGCGTTATAGGGCGTGCTAGACTGTCAGCACAACTACGCAGAAATATTGCTGGTAAACCGTCCGTTCCGGGACCCTTAGTTTTGTCCAACGTTCGCAAGACGCCAAGTACTGAGTCCTCGGTGATAGTTAGTGTAGATATTGCATTACTTGAATTTTCCACTTGTTCACTAGTGGTACATGTAGGCCCCACACTAGTGGGTAGGTGTAAAGATGGTTTAGCAAAAACACTGTGGAAATACTTGCTGAATGCGCTACATATACTATTACCATCTTCGTATGTCTCTTTATCCATTGTAAAAGCATTTGGGTATTGACTACCGCCTCGCTTACTTTTGACATAGGTCCAGAAGGTTTTGGGAGAATGACTTATCATTTTTTCTGTATGCTTCACATAATTATGAAAGCAAGATTTTTGAATACTATGTTGTCTAGCACGCAGAATTGTAAATTCATGGTAGTCACGGGGGTTCCCATATTTCTTCCACCTACTATGCATTTTAGTTTTTTCTCGAATAATTTTAGTGAGAGAACGGCTGTACCAAACGGGGTATCTCCGATTTTTTGATCTATTATTAAGTGGTATGTATCGCGCCACTCCGACATTCACTTCTTTATAAAACACATCAACTGCACTATCTATCGAGGTAACTGCTAACGTTTTATCCCAGTCTATTTTACTGAAGTGTTTATTGAGTTCCTCGTAATTACCTCTGCAATAATTAGGTCGCGGTGTGTGTATTTCTCGGAGGGGTAGTAGAAACAAATCATTAGCCGTTAGAACTAATGCAGGGTGGTAAGCATCTTCGCGAAGAAGAGGGTCATCGCATCGGCTGACAGTGATAGGTGTCGTTGAGAAACATAGATCTAAAGTACGGTTTTTGCAGTTAGGAGTGAAATTATACTGTGTGAAGCCTAGTATACCAATATTATCTGCGAAAGACGTAGCTGAAATTCGCATATGTTGTGGATAGTCATTTATTGTAAAGAAACCTTCGCCAGTCCATGTTAGACAGGGTAAGTTAAAATCACCTATAAACACATAGTCATGGTTATCACACGCACTCTGCAAATTAGTTAGGGATTCCAGTATAGAGTCTAATTGCGATGGGATGCTGGAGGCATCAGGCGGGAGGCATTTTACCGGGATAAAAACCTTTTCATCCAGGAGTAAAACCTTGGCTTAAAGGTAGTATACCCTAACGCGTTATAGCCACGTACCTATATACTGCGTATATTTATAGAGGTGTGAGAAGAGGGTATTGTAGCCATCTATTTATACAAGCCGGAGATCGATCGACGGACCCCGAGATGGGATGCTATCGTGAATAAATTAGTACTCTATTATAATAATCGGACAATGGACAAGTTTGAGTCCGTTAGTGTTTGGTTTTGATTAATTGGAATGGTTTGTAGCTGGACGCCGAATAATCGAGTCGTGACCGCTGGAAGCTGTATTTGAAAGCATTGAAATTACAAATTGGACTGAAATCGTAAATTCAATAAAGCTTCGAGAAAAACCGATGCTAAATTGTTACCAACCAATAGTTTATGAATGTTAATGTATTAATTTTTGGTTTAACTTACTACCAACATGAGAAATGAAAGCCGTCAAAAACAAATTGGGGCCACAAGCAGAAACGCAGAAACTCCAATAAACAGAAATTAACTTTAATCTAAAACTATAATTTTTGAGTCGCTGAGCTATAAATAAATACTTTATCACCCTAGGAGATGTTTTTATTCGCAGATGAATTACTTGTGTAATAATATCTATGGAATAATCATTTTCGACACTTAAAGGTTAGCAATGAAAAACTAATGAAACAGTTAATTTCAAACAAAATACATTTAATTTTTAATTTTTTTATTGGGACGAACCCGTCAATCTATTGCCGACCAGTGCTTCACCTAAAAGCTAGAATCAACGATTGTGAGCACCGAAAAAGCGCCGATGCAACTGTCTTGGATGCTGAAGCAAAAACTCGAATAGCAGAGGAGAACAAAACATAATATAAATTTTAAGAATGTGTTGAATTTCTATAGAAATAAGCAGTACCTTTGTATAGTTGATATAGTGTACAATCTGTTACCGTTTCTCGGTGTGTACTCATAAATTGTAAAATTAAAAATGTTTGGTAAAGTAATAATCCGGAAACAAACAGAAGAATTACAACTGAAATAATCTTCCCACATCTTTCAAAACACTTGTAAAGTATTCTTTTCCCCTTGAGTGTAAGAAAAATGCACATATATTTGAGTAAGTAAGATTTATCACACATTCTCGAAGAATTATTTATGAACGTTCGCAACGTGTTTTCACCTTTATATCTTACAAAGTGAGGGATCAATGTTGTACTCGAATTGATATGTTCTTTTCTCCCATATCAGTGCGAACTGAGAAAAGTGTTCATCCCGTGGTTTGCTTCTTTTTTTGTTGTTGTTGTACTTATTTTCTTTTTTGCAAACCATGTAGTGTTTTTTAAGTTCGACTGGTAGTAAATGCCTAATGTTCTTCTTTGTACTACTTTTTACTTTGTTTACTATCATTCTTCCGGAATATGAGAGTTACTGAAGAGAACATGTATTTTTGTTACGCACACACTTGTATAATATGTGTAATATTGGCGAGCACAGATGGCTGATCTTCATTGACATTTGCCGCCATAGCTGAAATTGGTCAGGAAAACTATTACTTGGTTTTATTTAATAAAATTAAAATAGTGTTAACTGACCAGACCAGACAGACCAGAACATTAGCAAGTTGCTAATGTTCTAAAGCTCGCAATGAACTGTCAAAGAGTTAAATATTTTTGTAAAAAAATATATTTGAATCTGTGATGAAATTTTTCAATTAAGTAATTAAAATAGTCTTTGTACGATTTCCTGAAGGAAATTCCATTTATTTTATGTTACGAGTAATTTTTCACGAGCTTTTCGAGTTGCATTTGTACGTTAGGTAAACAAGACGAAGTCAAGTCTTCTTCCGTATTTTTACTGCACCATATTTGATGGATAATATGGAGAAGTGATAACTAATTTATTCAATAACACCGTCCTGTCTAGTTTTTTTCCCTACTATGATGGAGTTGGCTTTCATTCTAGGCCAGGCCAAGCAAGATTATCTTTACAGTTGCGGAATTCTTCGAAAGAGCTACCGTGGGCCTGGTACACATGGAGCCTTTGGAAGAAGATAGGTGAATTTAACTCAGTAAGAGTCTAACGCTCCTCTCTACTCCGTCCAGAGGAATAAAAGTAATTTAAGGATTTTCCTGAGACTCTAAAAAATGCGGTTGCCCAAAACCATTATAAGGCGCTTGTAACCCAAATTATGTGACGTTTCTCTTAATATCGGCACTTGAACTTATTTAATGAATACACCATACCTACTTTAAGTCAAGTTCTCTGAATAATTAATTCACTACCATTTCTGACAGAAAAAAATCCAGTAAATATAAACTTTACTGAAATCGAAATTCTGTCACTATCACTAACAAATTGTAATTTTATGACATTCTACCATATAAATAACTAGCGGCGGAGTACTTTGTTTTACATATGTAGTGATTCATAATTTATTTCCCTGTTTGTTCATTTTAAGAGTTGTTTCCACGCCTACCGTGTCTTGGCAAGTCGCTCCTTCGGACTATGACACAAAGAAACAGTTTGTAACTTGTACACTTGTTCTTTGTATCACAAACTTTCAAACAATAGTAATCGTGACACAAAAACTCAAAAAGTTTGTTTTCTTGTTAACAATATCGTTTAGTAGGTATATTTTTGTATACACGGTGTCATTTTAATCGTGTTACAACGGCAGCCCCCTTCATCTATCCAATACCACACATTTGTTTTTTTTTTCTGTTTTTAGGCATGTGTTTGACCACTATCTCACCTGATGTTAAGCGATGATGTGGTCTAAGATGGAGCACGCTTGCCTAGAAGTAACCTATTCACTCTTGACTTAAAGAATCCCAGGTTGTAGTATCAGGGAACAGGGAATCAGGCAGGGAATTCCACTCCTTAGCTGTACGCACAATGAATGTATTCCCAAAACGTTTTGTGCGCATAGGTGGGATGTCCACATTAATTCATAGAAAACTAGCTGACCTACGCAACTTCGTCTGCGTCACATTTTTTTTTAAATTTTGTTTGCTACAAACCTCACGGAGCCCGAGACCTTTCCAACGAATGCGAAATCGGTTCGTGCGTTCTGGAGTTATAGCGTCAGGAAGGAAAACCCGACTTATTTTTATATTATAGATTACTGATATTATCACTACACGTTATAAAACAAAGTCCTCCGCCGCATCTGTCTGTCTGTTTATTCACGAGAAACTCACAAAGTACTAAATCGATTTTTGTGCTGTTTTCACCAATGGATAGAGTGGTTCTTGAGAAAGGTTTTAGTATATAATTTGGCAAGCGGGCGAAGTCACGGGCATCAGCTAGTTATTTTATAAATAATAACAGCGTGCGGCTGTTATTATTTATAAAATAATGTCTATCTTTAAGGTTAAGCAACGCTTGCTAAGGTTGGTCTATGGATGGGTGACCATCTTAACATACCGAGTTTCTTCCATGCTTCGGAGAACACGTTAAGTATAGATTAAATGAAATAATAATATATTCTTTAAAGTAATCAATAAGAAATTGCAAACCCAATCGCTGAGTTAACTATAGATAAAGCACAAAAAAACGGCCCGTTGCTTCCATCTTAACTCTATTACAAGAGGTGAAAGTTGCTACGAATCTTTTCATTCATAAAATTCATTGATTTTATTCACACATGCAAATCTTAATGCAACCATTTGAATGAAAATGATTAGGTATGCGAACAGTTCCTATTCAATGAACTGGGTGCTGAATAGGAATCTTTCTGTATGAACACATTCGTAGTATGAATTTTTCAGTAGATTCAAAACAGGGTAAGTTTGCCTCCTTTAATAACATAAGATCATATGGCACCAGTTTTTCCCGAAGGATAAGAGAAAAGGCATATCTATGTGTAAGTTCCATTAATTTTGATGGAAAGGAGCCTATTGGCATGGTTAACTCAATTCAAGCTACGTGCATGCTGCTAATGAGACATTTCTGATAGAAAATCCCAAAATACTATCTCAGTAGCACTTCGCCCGCGACTTCGTCCGCGCAGTTTTAGTACCTACCTTTATTCTTCTATACCTAACTAAGCGCACACGTACTCAAAAAGCGGCTTAGATCATTTTTAGTTGGGAAAGCATACTACAGTATTTCAGAATTTTTAAATGACAAAATGTGAATTTGTATTATGATTAGACAAATATTTTGTGACATTTTTAAAATTAGATTATTTATAATAAGCATATAGGATAACTTAATACAAATTTATTCTTATAAAATTAAATTTATAGTTTGTGACAATTTAATAATAATTTAAATTTTTGATTGAATTAATTTATTTTTTTTTGACATTTTTATTAATTAAGTATTTTTTTTTTTTTTTGTGACCTTTTATAATTTAGAATATTGACTAGAACAATTTTATATAATTTATCATTTAAAAATTATTTTCTAGTTTGTGTATTTAATAATAATTTTGAGTTATAAATGACTATTTACCTATATTTGTATGCCACAAGGCCGAACATGACTGATCTTTTTTTCTTATAAACAACTTGCATTCATTTTATGTATACTCATGTCTCAACAAATAAACGTCTTGTCTTGTCTTGTCTTGTCTTGTCTTCGGCAAACTTTGACACTCCCCCCCGACTCCCTTTCAAAGGTAAAGGTAATCTTGCAATATTAATATTACCTAATCATTGCGATCTTTATTTTTTACCGCAATAGTTGTGTGCACAAAGTTTTTCGTATATGTTCAGGTGTTATTTAAAGATCTAGCAAAATGATAAGTTATGCTTCGCGTGACCCAACGGCTGGGTTTTGCCTCGGACAGAGGATTGCTATACAACGTGGCAATGCCGCCAGTCTTTTGGACTCACTTCCAGTCGATAGTGATGGGGACGAATTTTATTTGACGCCATATTTTATTTAGGAGTTTTATTTTCTATTATAAGTGTATACAATTTGTTATTTAAATTAAATCTTACCTTCCATTTTTATTTTTTACCGCGACTGACAGATTTACTTAGGTGGTTTAGCCGTTTTGTTAACCTACTAAATTTTCTTCCCCTTTTGAAGAGTCGCCTTCTAACCAGATTGTCCCAGTAGGTCGGTAGTGTTTTTAATTTATATAAATAAAGTAAGGACTACTTTTAACAGTGGTTTAGTAGATTTAAAATGGGATAGGATCCACAAACCCATTACCAACCTCTAAGTTTTCAGCTTCACTAACAGGCGCCAAGCTATCGTTGAAGGAGACTAAATACATCAAGTGGAGGGCTAAATAGTCAGCCATTGTGTTTTATCGGCTCTTAGGAGGCTTTTGACCGGTAATAAGGTTCTTTATTGACTGTAAGCGAGTGTTCTCACTGTATTGCGACGACATAAAGTTGTTCTTGTAATTGGTTTCTGGCTTGCAAAAAAAAAATTGTTCACAAAAATACGACATAATAACTAGCATTTATTTTGACAGAATTCATTAGTGACCTTTTTCATTGTTAGGGGAAGGTGTTATTAAAACTTCTCTTTTGAGTAAATGGTTTTACCTTGATAGTATCGAGAGTGGTGTCTGTGCCCGGCCTGATATAGACAACATAAATGTTTCTGGTTTGTTTAGCTTTTAGTTGATGTTTTCTTTTAATTTTGTGATTTTAGTTTGGTAATTTATCTTGTTTTTGTTTGTCGCTTCTGGCGGAGTAAATGCATTTTCTTTCTTTTTTATGCGGGATATTGTGCGGAGTTCCACAGGGCGTGGTTCTGGGCCTACTCCTGTGACACTATATACGTGTAATTTCTTTTGAAATAAGCAGTACATTTGTGCTTTTTTCTCTGTACAAAATTTTCTTTTTAGGTATATTGTGTGTACATAAACAAATAAATAAATAAATACGTAGTAACTATGTATTGCATGCAGATATTTATTTAATTATTGCCGGCATACCACACTACTGTGTTAAACTATCAGTGACAGTCGTTCAAAGATAAAAATTATCGCAAACGTACTTGCAATGGAAACAGAGCTTTATAAAGAAGAGTACGATTTATTCATTCTGAGTGGAGTTTATTGTAATTGATGGTAAATAATTCTTCTGTTTAAATTATTTGGGGAGAAAATGTGGGTTGACTGTTTTGTTTTCTAAATGAGATGAGGTCTTTGACAGTGAGGATGTTAATAATATTGGCCTTTGTTTTCTCTGTCAATATAACTTGTTTTAGTGAATTTTGGAATAATGGATCGAAGTTTTATTATCTTTGTTTGGAATAGTCAAGTTTCTTGAGGTTTGAGGAGACGAGCCTTTAAGATATAAAAAAAGATAAATAAATAAATAAAATAAACAATTAGGTAAACACAATTATTTTCACAATAGAAACGTGCAGCAGACACTATGAAAGTATATTTTTTTTAAACTGCTTTTTATCTAGAACTTTTAATTGACGTTTTTATGTGTTTAGTCCCTAAGGCTGCCTGTCTATTAGAGAAACGGAAAAATAATCAATGAAATTGCACAAAACGTCAGTGACAGTGACTGGCAGCCTAATAAGGAAGGTTGTTAAATAATAAAACCTATTTTAACTTATTTTTAAAGTTTTTCAAACAAAGCTCACAAAATCACAAACGAGTCTCACACCACTATGATTTAAATAAATTAAACCTCAACATAAAAACACAAAAACATCACAACCACTCGATGCATCCTGACATCAACTTGTCATAACAAGCTGTTGATTTATGTCCACCCCGTAACATACCGCCCTAAGTGTGCGATATGTGTGAATAATTACTGCTAAGATACTGTTAACTCGATCTAATTGCCACTATCATGTGGGAAGTAGTGGTAGGGACGAGTATTTATGTCACTTTACTGACCAATAGGAGTTATAAACTTTGACCCTTGTTAGTAGAGTGTCAACTGCTGATGCATGTGTGAGTAATTGGAATTAAAAATGTATTTTTAGTAAATAAGTACAGTATTAAAAAAGAGAAGAAAGAAGAAGATTTTGTCATGATTTTTGCCAAGATTAGTCTCATATTTCTTGTCTTTTGGCTACTCATAACAATTTTCAGAGAACTACAAATGATAGACGGGACCATCGCCAAAAAAAATAATAAGACAAGGCATCTTAAGCGTATGTATCGCATTGGGATAAACCTGTAGTTATCAGTATCACTACATATTATAAAACACGAACAGACAGACAAATAGACAGACGCGGCAGAGGGCTTTGCCGCGTCTGTCTATTTGTCTGTCTGTTCGCGATAAACTCAAACCTACTGCACCGATTTTCATGCTGTTTTCACCAAAGAATAGAGTGATTATCGAGGAAGGTTTTACTATATAATTTGTCAAACGAGCAAAGCCGCGGGCATCAGCTAGTATAATTATATATAAGATGACCCGCGCCTACTTCGTTGGGCGGTATTTTGTTGGGTTAATACATAACTTATGACACTCACAATAACGTGGCTTTCTATTGGTAAAAGAATTTTTAAAATCTGTTCGGTAGATCTCCAAAGATACAACCTCACAAACTCACAAGCTACTCAGGAACTTTACCTTTTTATAATATAGGTACCTACTAGCTGACCCGCGCAACTTCGTCTGCGTCACATTTTCCATTAATGCTCCGCTCCTATTGGTCTTAGCGTGATGATATATAGCCTTCAGCCTTCCTCGATAAATGGGCTATCTAACACTGAAATAATTTTTCAAATCGGACCAGTAGTTCCTGAGATTAGCGCGTACAACCAAAAAAAACAAACTCTTCTGCTTTATAATATTAGTATAGACTAGCTGACCCGCGCAACTTCGTCTGCGTCACATTTTCCATGAATGCTCCGCTCCTATTTGTCATAGCGTGATGATGTATATCCTATAAGCTTTCCTCGATAAAAGGGCTATCTAAAACTGAGAGAATTTTTCAAATCGGACCAGTACTTCCTGAGATTAGCCCGTTCAAGCAAACAAACTCTTCAGCTTTATAATATTAAGTATAGATATTAGTATAGAAGTATAGATGAATAAATAAAATAAATAAATATTGGTATGTAAAGGTGTTTACCCATCAACTGGCCGACCTCGGCACGCGTCGCTTAACTTTGAAGATTTGAAAAGTGTGGCTGTTATTATTTAGCCACAAGCTCCACAACATACCAACATAAGTTTAATAGAAACAAAGACGTCAGAAGCAAAAACCACAAGTCCCCTTTAATCCTTTCTGTTAATCATTAAAAATACATTACAAAAGCATAAATAGTAAAAAAAAAACAGTAGGTAATCAGCGTCAATTGTGAGAAACTTTAAAGTGGACTTTTGTCGAGGATATTCCTGACAATTGTCGCGCGACAAAGCCTCGGCAAAGAGATTAAAAAACTTCTGTCACTCTGAACTCGTTCGTCATTGTTCGTTTATATTTTTTGCAGTAGAACAACTCGAATCAAATGCTTTTGTTTTTGTTTATTGAGCTAGGGTCAGTTTATTTATGGGGTTATGCAATTGCACACCTTAACATACCATAACTTTATGTATTTGGCAAAAATATGCTGTGCCACCATAACAGGGCGTGGGAAATAATCTAACACTCGGCCTCATTGAGGTTTGATACCTTTAACCTCCTTAAAAATTGCCAGTGAATTAAACCACCGTATATAGAGCTTTTTCTAAAGAAGTACTACCACTTAACATATCTACAGTAGCCGCAACGCAGTGTAGCAAAGTTCCGGTTTAAAGGGGAGTAATTACAGACACATAAAACAGTTCAGCTATTTGCTTAGAGGGGGCAACGAACTTCCGCTACCTTTGGTTAAACCGTAGAGCAAGGAAATGCCCCGGCAGACTATATGAAAACTTCAATCAAATCTTTAGATGAACCGTGAAGTTTTTTTTTGTGATTCTTTTCAATAGTAAATAATCCATTAGATTCGTGTACTAACTTTTGACGTGTTTATAAGGGCTCATGTAAGTAAGTAAGTAAATCATTTATTGCGTATAACATGGTATACATTGATGTTAATATTATTACAGTAGCTCAACATGTTTTGCTAAGATCAGAATCAACATCTCACATCCATAAAATCTTTTAAACTGTAAAAATTACATTCACTAAGCCACTTGTGTAATTCTATCTTAAATTTCCTAGAGTTCAATATTTTAAAGCGACTTTTTCTTTTTATTTTGTTATAAGTACTTACGCACATTGCTAGGCAGTTTTTGTTGTATTTGACAAGTCTTGGCAAATCACTTAATACCAGTTTATGAGGATCTCGTCTTTTTCTGGGATTTACATCAATTGCTGATTTAAATAAATGTTTGTTGTTAACTACAAATACACATACCTCATATATATATACAGACACGGTAGGCACAACTATACTAATATTATAAAGCTACAGTTGGTTGAATGCGCAAATCAAAAGAACAACGAAAGGTTCCAATTTTAAAAAAATGTTGGAAAGACCATTTACTGAGGAAGACTATAACACAGTATACAAAAGAACAAGATGTCAGTAGGTAGGTAACCTTAATATCCATTTTGTAAATTAAAGTTCTAAAGCAGTATTCGTTTGCCATTTTCATTATTTATGTGACATGAAATTGTACTCGTAAGCTTGCAACGAGACTGTTATAGTCTAGTAAACATAGATTCTATTCAGAGCTTGAACTTGTGCACCTTACAAAACATTTTTCGCAGCGAAAACTGCTATCTTACATCCGAAATGAAACCTCGAACATATTTCCCAGATATATTTTGGCGCGAAAGTTGACTTTTAGAGTCAACTTTCAGTTTCAATTACAGTTAATTTTATATTAGAATTATACGTTTTATAAAATTATGGATACTACGATATCCTGTTTCCTATTCGTGAAAGTGAAGTATGTAGTTCCAATATTATTTATTATATCTGACTCTCTCAAATACTAATATTGAAATATTAAATTATTTCGTTAAATGGGAAGGTATATCTACAGTGGTAGCGTGGCGAAAACTATTGTCAAAATGTCGAAAATGTATTGGATTGACAAACGCTGTTGAAATGTCACGTGATCAATCGCTAAAGGTTTGTACTGTAGACCTTCTTGGTTGAATTGGCCAGTTGATAAAGCTTTCTAAGGTTTAATGAAAAAGATAAATTAAGATTCGAATAAATTAGAATGTCGAAAGTAGATTTCTTCTAAAAAGTGAGTCATGTATAAACTTTTAACTGCGCAGAAAGCGCAGCTAGATTCTATACTTTCATAACAGGCTAGATTCCATCATCCACAAATTGCAAAACTATTTAGTCCGTCAGTTAGAGTATTGAAAAATAATGGACACGTATTTTTTCTTTTTGTAAATCAATGAATATTGACAAAGATATAACGCATCAAAACTCGGGACTGGGGGCTCGTGACGTTACGACTCAGTAAAAATTATGCGAAGGTGTGACGTATTGAGAATTTTAATAGCGTCGTAACTTCGTTAATTTTGGTTCCCATAACAAAAGAAAAAACACGGGTCAAATATTTTTTGATAATCTAACTGACGGACTAATTAGATTTTTTAGTCATCTACCCTATTATATATGACTCGCTGTGTGACAAGATCAGAAGTGAATTCCCATGTAAATGCATCTCCTGTAAACAGCGTTTACTATTAAATTCATATTGAATGAAAGAAAGGACTACCGTTGTATCCGACGAATGCGGACGGCAAGAGTGTCTAAATGAGAATGATAACGTGTATTTATATTCTAGTGATATGACAAACGATCCACAATTTGAAATTGATGGCTATGAAGACAACGATGACGATGTCGAGCCGAGCTGTAGAGAAAGCAACCTAATCGATGAGATAGAAGCGGACATAACGAATGAAGAAATAAAAGCTGGTGCGTCCACTCCATTACTTATTCCCAGTTTAATTCCAGAATGCCAAGGGATTTTGATATCCGAAGCAGAGCATGGTCCCACAGACGACCCTGATGAGAACGCTGTGGAAATGGATCCTTCGGGTGGTGACAATCAGGGTGCAGAAGCTGCCACACAGGAAGAAGAACCGAAGATGTTCCCTAATAAATAACACTCTCGATCAAGATGTTTGACTGAACTAAGTTACATTCAAAAGAATTCGCCAAAAGAAATGACAACGGGCGATACATTCAAAACAAGCAATGAGCAGCTCGTTCTTTGCGTGTTCGTTCTCGTTTCCACATACTAACTGCGCAAATGTTCGATTTGTAATATGTTACATTATGCACGGTGCGTAAGACCGGTCAGTACCTTTTATTTTAGCATTTTGACAATCGCTTTCGCCGGTGTATTGTTACTGGGTCTAGCGTTTCTGGTTGGGGTTGCTGGAGTCCGCTGGATGTTACTACCGCAAAACCACTTCCATATCTGGCAATGGATGTCTTTTGGCTGAAAAAATGCCGACGGTAGTATTTTTGTACCTTAAAAAAAAATCCTCTTAATTAAGAGTTACTCGATGTGATTGATTGAATTAATTTTCAACTGAAAATTGCTAAACGCTGAAAGCGGGTCCAACCAGCCACAGAATTACAGTTTCATACTAATCGCGTGATTGAACTTCGGGGCACCTCGGTAAAGTTCGATAATCTTGTTGCATGCTGCGGTCAAAGTCTGTTTCGCCAATAACGGGTTACTGGCTCCGGAAATAAAGTTGATAGTTGTTCCAAATGTCGGTTGTTTTACGAAATATGTTGGTTGTTCCATGAAATGGTAGGCTGCTAGCTTTTAAGTGTAATTATTTGTGAGCTGTATTTTTGTTAGAATATTTGGTTATTCTGTAAAGGCACGCTGCAGCACCATTTTCTATATTTTTTTCGTACGTGAGACTGAGGCACAGTTTGTCGGACAACAATAAAATTATCTCAGGAACTACTTACTGGTTCGAATTAAAAAAAAACTTTTAGTATTGGATAGCCCAATCAATGAAGAAAGCTATTTACGCCACCAGTTAGATCGGAGTATTAATGAATAATATGACGCAGAAACAATTGCGTGGGTCAGCTAGTTGTGACATTATTCACATTAATTGTAAAGAGCCAATCGCAACACATTTGTAACGGGTTAATATTTTTTTCAAGGAGGTTTAGACGTGTGTCTATGATCTATTATGATTATCTATGATCGCATGATTACTTTACACACTATATTTCTTTAACATGAATTGAAATTTAGGAATGTATATTGTATGATATTCTGAAAAGGCTTTGGAAGCGAAGCCGTGAAAATAAAGATAATTCATAATAAACATTTACTGAAACTAATTAATTCCATTTATCTTTCATTCCCATTACAATGTTAATAGTTCCTAACCTTTAGCACATAAAGACTATTGTATAAAATTAATTACGTTGTTACAAATTACACAGAAGTTATAACAGCTTCTAAGCGTTTGTGTGTACTATAATATAGTATTGTTATTGTATAATTAGGAATTGTGGCTCTTAATTGTGATCATACTGTTGCACGCACGAGTAGGTTGTTTTTATGGTTTACCTGGTTATGTAAGTTGGAATGAAATGAGCCTTAAGTTCATGTAAGATAAGGAATTGATTGGTAGGAGGACGACAAAAATATAATTTAATCGTTATTTTGTAAGAATGTACAATTATACAGCACCAAAACCACAAATACCGGTCCAATATATATGGAATGAAATGAGCCTTAAGTTCATGTAGGATAAGGAATTGATTGGTAGGAGGACGATAAAAATATAATTTAATCGTTATTTTGTAAGAATGTACAATTATACAGCACCAAAACCACAACTACCGGTCCAATATATATGTATATCTTCCGACCGACTTTCGGTAATCGTATTCCATTTTAACGGGGATTAGCAGAGTAGGTGTAGAATTGTACAAGTGTGTTCGCAGACACAGGTGCACTCTGCATACTCTAATAGTCGTAGACGGCAATCCGACACGACTCGAGAGATAAGGTTTAGGACCAACGGTTGTGTCGCACCACCAACTTCCGAAGTTCAAGCATGTACTGAGAAATTACTGATAGGATACACCTGATAACACTGTTTGCCCGACCGAGAAATCCACCCGGGCGTCATCAGTCGCGCTTATGACCTCAATACGAACGGAACAGTTTAATGTACAACACTACCAAATCGATCGTGTTTCCCAGTATTAGGGCATTGTGGGGCTCAGGGTATTCGCTCAGTTAAACTGAAAGTCAATCCAACCATAGTTGAGAATATTAATGCAGACGATGACACTCCAATCTTTTTTTTTAAGGAAAGGTCATTAAATGATTTCCTCCCCTCTTCGCGCTTTCGACCTAATTCCGCAACCTTGGCAGGCACTGGCCCTAGGAGGCCCCGTCTACTATGCTGGCATCTGTTTGAAGAACACACCGTGTCGACCCGAGCCTAGTTTTTATTTTTATCGAACCGCCCCTACGGTGGTCTTGCGACTCCCGACGCCCGCGTCGTCTCTTTCTGTTGCGGCGACTGGGGCGTGAGGTTTGCCTATATTTCACGCGGCCCATCTTCTCCTTAGCTAGCATTTCTGTTTCGCAGAAGAAGGTGACCTCTTTCTGTGCCTCCTCGCTCTGGACCATGGAGTGAACCAAGGCCGGTCGCGAGAGGTTTCAGCTGCTTATCGCCTCGACGAGGACAAGACATTGCTCCGCCCAAGTAGGGCAGACCTCACTATAGACAATGTACTCTGTGGGGCAGACCTCCACCGTATGCTCCACAGTGTCCTCCTGGCGATCCTCACAGTTATGACACCCGGGCGTGTCCTCCCCGTGAATCTGAGACGGGTAGCTCCCAGGTGATGACACCGCAGCTCCTCTTTAGCCACTCCTCAGAGACCCACTTGTCGTCACAATAACGATCTACCAAATACTTTTTCAAATATGATTAATATTCACATCCAACGGTTTAATTAAACTAACACCTATAAATCGCAATATTATTGCATATACGGCTATTATAAACCCATTCAATAAACAATGGGACTCAAATTTAAAACTAAATAATTATTATATAAGTTTAAAATAACAAATTCCCCGAATTAATACTTCTGTTTATTAGCTTTGTTTATTTACTAAATAACACTGGAATTACAGTGTTGTTCATTATCTAAACTCCAATTAATTCTACGGAGTTTGTAATGTCACCGAAAGTTTGCTTGTGATGATCGCTTGCCAATTGTTTCAGGAGTTAAGGATTAAAATTGGAATATTAATCTTTATTAAGTTTAGTTGCAAATGCTAACTATAGTTGAATAATTTGAATATCATGTTACATTACATAACACCCGTATTACCAGAGGGTTTGGCAGAATTTTACTTTCCCTATGTATAGTTCAAATTCATTAACGTAAAAAACTTTTTTTTTTTTAATTGAAATTTCATCTAGTCTTAAATGAGCATAGAACGAGGTTCTGGCCAGATTTCCAAAGCCAACGGGTGAAAAACCCAATATAATTTGACCCTCCCCGATAATCAAACCTAGGTCCTCATGCTCAGCGATAGCGTTACGTTTACCATTTCATCGAGGCCGTCAATAATTAAAACACACTTCTTAACAGTCAGTTAAATTCAGTATTATTTTCGAAAATTAAAGCAATTATTTAATCTATCAATTACTTTGTTGAAATTACTCAATACTCAATACTTTATTGCATTCCATATGTAATTATTCGTCGACTCATTATTTTAGGGATATTAAATACATTAATACGATTATTTCAATTAATGATGGCTAATTATTTAGAGCCAAAATGTTTATTCAAATACTTTTATTCCTCAACTACAAATACTGTAATGTTTTGTAACGAAAGGGTTTAAAGAACCCCCAATCGCTCTTTGCCGATATTTCGAACCTGAGCGCAATTTGTTATGTACGTACGTAAACCAGATGTACGGCTGGAAAAGCTGGTTTGGCGTCACTTTGCCAATGGATCCGATTCGATTTTTTTGGGTAAAAACGAAAAGCTACCTACATGTATGTAAACAGATTTACAAGGAAAGGTGCAAGGCAGTACGAAAATTCGGATTATTTTAATGAAAACGTATACCTAACTCATTTCTGCTCTAAAATAATCCTCAAAGTTGAATAGTTTATTCCAATTGGGCCATTAAATTTATTTATTTATTTATTTAAACTTTATACATAATAGTAGTACATGGGCGAACTTAATGCAACAATGCATTCTCTACCAGTCAACCTTTGGGTTAAATTTCACTGAATAACCGACTTAAAAAATCGTTGATTCAGTTGTTTCTTTTTATTTCCAATGCAAGAGAAAATAAGTGTTTCTTTCTTTTTCGTGCCATTAGTACAGCAGTGTTAATTTGTGGCGCAAAACGATTAGAAAAGTGAATCAGCATTTGCTAAATAAAATAATTTTAATATCGAAAACTCGCAAATAAAAAGGTACATGGTAGCAATCCTGATATGCACTATTCTAATTTTATTAGCTCTTGTAAACTATCAAGATTATGCTCTATAGTTTAAATTATAAAAGTTATTATAAAAAAGTGAAAAGGTAACTTTAGGCAAGCGTGTAACATCCTATACCGCATCATCGCTTATCATCAGGTGAGATAGTGGTCAAACGAATGCCTAGAAATAGTAAAAAAAAATGACAGCTATATTTTTGTTTATAAATGTTATACCTCAGTTTTGTATGATTATGATCCTGTTTTCACTGTTAATATTCTATTTTTGAATTGTCATCGATAGCCTGAATGGATAACTAATATTTTGTTCATGCATATGCATTTTTCATTAAACTGATTAGATAATAACAAACCAGACCTAAGGTAGAGATTACGATTAAAAAATCGGAGCGTTACGATGACTTGCGTTTAATCTTGTTACCATCAAGAATGGATGCGTTCATGATAAGGGGCTGCGTTTATATTTCCAACAATATTCCCTATTATATTTAACACCATTATAATATCAATCAGGAAGTTAAGACAGTCTGAGAAATTATTCAGACGCTGAATCACCTTACAGCTAAGGATTATATCAAATGGAACAGACATTTGTATGCCGCTTTGTAACATGACGTCAAAGTCTTCCTCGTCAAACGCAGTCAGGTGTCAAAGCAGACAATATTCTTGTGTCAATACCTATGTTTGTGAGTTTATGTTATCTAATTTCACCTCCGTTTCTGATCTCAGTTTCAGCCGAAAGTGAAACCTAAATAGACATAATTAAAATAATAAATTATAATGGCAATTCATACAGCATTATTAAATTATACAAATTTTTCATTACTCATACCGAAAGCAGTCCTGAAGTTGCCTAAGGAGCGGGTTGAGAGTTTTACTTTGCAGCCCTGGGGAGAATTATTTTCAACTGGCAGCCATCATAACTTTAAAAAAACAATGATTCATTTGTTTTTTTTTTTGAGTTTTGTTCATTCTTTTTTAGACCAGATATTTGTATTAACACGATGAGTTAATTATATACATACATACAGATATGGAATTTTTCTTCAGCTAATACGTGTTTTTATTTTTACTATCCTTTTATTCGTAATGAAAAGCACAGTGCTTACCTCGGGTGAAAGACTTTTTTAGTCTCGAGACAATATAAGTCACTTTCAAACCTAGGATAACAATGTACTATTACAACCTAATGTAAGTTTTCTTAAATAAAATAAATAACAACAAAAATATCAGTAATCAAAACAATGATTTACTTATGTTATTTAAAATTAATAATAATAATCAACCCGTTAAAAATAAATACGAACACTGAGTTTCAGCGGGAAAAACGATTCGGTAATTATTTGCCGAAACTGAAACTGTGGCCGAAACCGAAACCGAACCTTCGGTCGGTTTTTATTACTGCTATCTAGCTTTAAATGGATCATGTGACTGGTTTCATAATTATGACATTAAAATTATGCTAGGTTCTTTTTGATATTCTATGTAGAATACTGATTCACTAAATAGATTATAATCTAACCCAAAGTTTGTATACGTAATGTGTGTTTATGTCTGTTTAACTTAATTAGTGTATCGCTGGTTTGATGCAGGCACTAATAAATTTATATTTTATAGTGAGGTTAACATTATTTTAGTGTATAATTGTTTGTAAGTTATTTTAAAATATTAAATCACGCAGCAATCAGCAAGTGGGCATCATTATGAAATAAAAAAAGAACGAAAGGAAATCATTTTATACCTCCCAAATAGACGAACATTTCATTTTTATAAAATAGGTACACAAATTAAAAACACCATAAAACAAAATGGGACACAACAAAAAAATTCAATAAATTAAAACAAAGATTATAACCACTGCCTGTGTCAAGGCACGGGCCTTATAAAGTTGACATTTCTGCCGCGGTCATATCATAGACAAAACAAAATATGTGATAGGTCTGACATGTGTGGCCGCGAAAAAGAAACCAAAAAACAATCAACAAAAATCAGAACTCAGCTAATTTAAACCTAAAACTATAAAGTTAGAATCTAATTATAATTAATTAAGCTGTGCGTCGCATCTAAGCAGGAAGAGGTTGTTTCTCAGCTATACGCCGTGACTTTGGACGAACCAAACTCATCAGTGCTGGTTTTCAGAAACCACCAGAAATGAAAAGAAATGAAATCTTTTAACTATGTATCAAAAAATCACAGTCAATTTATCATTAACCTAGAATGTAATTTAATTAAAGGATCTTTGGTATACAAGATCGTCAACAGACACACTTAGTAACATATACCGTGTCAGATTATAGTCGTGGTCTCAGATACGATACATGAAAAATAGTTCCTTAATGAATACATTTTATTTGGTATAGAATGAACTACTACCACTTCATTACTAACTGAAACTAGGTTGACCTTCAAGGTTAATCAACGCTTGCTGTGATTGGTCTGTAGCAGATACGGTACGATACTCTTCCATGCTTTGGAAAGTACCTACGTTAGGCCGTTGGTCCCGGCTGCCTTTTGTAGATCTTTGGCAGTCGTTACAGACTGTCAGAAGCCAGAAGGACACAAGTTGCCAAAAACTACCGTGTTACCCAGTTAGTGGGTTGTGGAGATCTATGCAGCTGCGCCACGTAAAAAAACTGGTCTGCCGCTGATTCCGGCTTGACTGGAAGCCGACCCCAATTTAGACGGAAAAGGCTAGGAATACTATACTGTTAGATACTCCAGAATTTTTCGGCTCCACCGACCAACTGTTTTGTTAACAATGTGTCGACTACCAAAATATTATAATCTACTGTTAGATAATATAAATAAGTAACCCTGGTACGTGTCATTTACCTATGGTACGAATAACTACCCACTCTCAATATCTATTACATCCAAATAAACGGAAAACAAAAGACGCAAGTTCAATAAGAGCTCTCCTCCACTATATCACTAGGTATATAAACGTGGACATTATTAACAGTGACCGGTGACAGAACGAAACGAATGGGCCACATTAATCCGAGGCAAGGGAACGAGAAAAGGTATTGAAACAAATTCGTTGGTTATATGTTATACCTAGAATTAGAACGGACGTCGTATGTCGAAAACTTGGAACGTTTGGGTGTCAGTGAACATTAAATCTGGATACGAACCGCAGACATAGATAGACAAGAATCATACTGGTAATACAGAACGTAACAGAAATAACGCATAACTTGAAACGGGGTAATTGTACTCATCATTAAGGTATAACTTTTACTATAAGAACACGCCTGAAATCGTGAAAAATATTAAATGCTCCGTATTCTTAGTGTTTAAAACATCCGTAAAAAATGAAACCCTAATAGGATCATTCGAGCATCTGTAAGTCGGTCTGTCTGTCTGTCTGCTTAAATAAAAAAATTAAAAAATGGTTTGACCCCCAAAAGTGACCCCCTTGTATAATTCATTTCACGTAACACGTCCGTGTTTAGGTCACAGAAGTCCATAATTGTGTATATCAAATTTCAACAAAATCGGTTTTGTAATTCCGGAGAAAACTGGCTGTGACAGACGGATAGACAGACCGACTTACAGACACCCGAATGATCCTATAAAGGTATATATTTTTTACGGATGTTGAACCCTAAAACTACGGAGCATTTGAATGACGTTTTAATTACATGTTTTTCATAATAAACTAAACAGTTTTGATAAATGATAATTCCCATCCTTATAATTTTATGCAGAACTATTGAGCCTATAATTTTGAAAACAATGCATATAATAATTTTATACCTAAAGATTACAGGAGAACTATAAGAAGTCTGTAGTGTTAAAATATAATGTTAAAAACTAAATTGTTTCGGAACCTGTGTGCGCGAGTCCAACTCGCACTTGGCCAGTTTTTGTTTATGAAAGCAAATACTCGACTATTTATAGGAAAGAATGGGCTGATGATAATGAATACTGAATGCAGCTGAGTGCCACTATTTAACTTGGAGCGACTGCATACCTAACATCCATAACTCCATAACTAGGTAGTATGGCACCCATTGCTAAGACCTTCTTCAGATATTCTGGCTAACTGTAAAAATTGTCTAAGATATGACAGCTGGGAACAAGGGATAACATGCTTTCTGAAGGACGGAGAAGTCTCGGTATGCCATAGCATACCATGCCATAGCATATCCATAGGATAGGTACCATCGATAGGTCGACCTCGGCTGTTATTACCTCTATTTAGTCACGAGCCCCTCACCATTATACGAGCAAAAATATTAAGAAGTAATTTTTCTTGAACTCCAGCGGATCTATAAATACTCACAAATCATGTATTTTTTGTGACGATAAAACATTTAAGATATAATTATTTTTTTTACTTTTTGTAGGCACGCGTTGACGCGTTTGACCACTATCTCAACTGCTGTTAAGCGATGATGCGGTTTAAGATGATGGAGCACGCTTGCCTAGAAGTAACCTATTCACTCTTGACTTAAAGACTCAGGTTGTAGCTATTAAGAAACACAGACTCCGGAAGGACATTCCACTCCTTTGCTTTACGCTCTATGAATGTGTTCCCAAAAAGTTTTGACAGTTTTTTTTTTTCAGAAAAGCAAAATTCTGTAACATTTATAATCGAACAAATTCACGCTTCAAAGGTTACACAAACAGAAGAAACTCATCAAAATGAAAACACAACTCCAGACGTGTATGAGTTTTCATGGCCGAGGCAATACGCCACCGTCGGGATCCTTGCTGACGGTAGGAGGGGTTTCCATCGGCGTCGAGTTGACGCTGAAGTACCTAGGGCTCGTCCTCGACAGCCGGTGGAACTTCGTGGAACATTTCCGACGTTTGGCACCCAAACTGGAGCGGGCCGGGGCTGCTTTCAGGCGGCTCCTGCCCAACCTGGGGGGACCAAACGCCTCCTGCCGGAGGCTCTACGCGGGGGTCGTGCGGTCCATGGCCCTCTACGGGGCCCCGGTGTGGGCGCGTTCCTTGCGGCAGCGTGCTGCCAACTATCTGAACGCGCCCCAAAAGGTGATGGCCCTAAGGATGGCCCGAGGGTACCGCACGATCTCGCGCGAAGCGGTGTGTCTCCTTGCCGGATTGCCGCCATGGGATCTGGAGGCGATAGTCCTCGCGCGCCTGCATGATTGGCGCGTGGAGGTACTACGCCGGGGGGAAACTCCGCTGACGCGGCAAATTGTCGCGCAGCGGACAGACCTCCGGCGCGATCTCATGGCGTCATGGAGACGACGACTGTCGCAACCCAGTGCAGGGCACGCCACGATAGTGGCGATAAGTCCCCTCTTTGAGGAGTGGCTAGAGAGGCGCCACGGCGTCCTCACCTTCCGCCTGACGCAGGTCCTCACCGGACACGGATGTTTCGGGAGGTACCTGCATCGAATCGGGCGGGAGGAAACGCCCGGGTGTCACCACTGCGAGGATCGACCGGAGGACACGGTGGAGCACACTGTGCAGGTGTGCCCCGCTTGGGCGGCGCACCGCCGTGTCCTCGAAACGGCGATCGGCGGCAACCTCTCGCGTCCGGCCCTGGTCCAAGCCATGGTCCGGAGCGAGACAGAATGGGACGCCGTTGCCTCCTTCTGCGAAGCAGTCATGCTAGCGAAGGAGGTGGCGGAGAGGGAGAGGAGACCCTCTCGTCCCGGCCGCCGTGGTGGACGCCGCGGGCGTCGGGGGCCACCTGGTGACCTCCGGCCACCGTAGGCGCGGGCCTGTGGACGGCGAGCTATGGGTGGCTCGCCGTCCGTCCGTCTAGTGACGACAGGCCGTGTCGACGGCGCGTTAGTGTTCCACGCGCGCCTCAAAGAGAGTCAGCACACAGAGGGGCCCGAAAGAGCCGACGCCTGCCGGAGTCGCGGGATTATTCGCAAGAGACACCGTGGCTCCGGAACACAAAGGGCAATGAAGGAACATGGATGGGTTTTAGTCAGTAGAAGTCTGACACTCCCTCCCGCTACACCCAGAGCGGGAGGAGTCATTGGATGATTTCCCATCCCTAAAAAAAAAACGTGTATGTCAATATATTTTTGTGAGAGATTTAAAAACAATTTGATTGAAGCTAAAAGAGGCTTTTATATGGAGAGGGATTAAAATTTCGATTAACGTCATAATGGATATGGTGGCTTAGCATTGACGGGTTGGAGCCCCGCTTATTTCAAATATATTAATATAATCCTGAGTTTCAAAAACAAAAAAACCGGCCAAGTGCGAGTTTCATGAAGGTCGATGGTCCTTAAACAACAAAAAGAAACGTTACTTTTTATTTGTTGTTTAAGCGGCAATGAAAAAACCTACACACTCTGAAAATTTTGACTGTCTAGTTTCTACCCCACCTTTACAATTCATACAGAGAAACAAACCGACGAAATGACAGATGGACGAACGCACGGATCAAAGGAAGGTCGAACGGATAGCAGAAGTTCTATTGTTCATAGTTTTCTTTTTTAACTTTAGATGGGTTTGCTCTTGACTCTGTCTAGGTCAGAAGTTACAGAGATAGACGCCCAAAAAAAGCCTGTTTACTCTAACTTTGAAGAGATTGAGGTTGAATGCGTTCGGCTTAGAATAATAACGCATAGAAACCTAGTACGAGTGCACAAAGTGAGGCAACTAAAACTTAGCCTAATCCGTCAATCCGTCAAACTTAGCCATCAGTACTCAAGGTCACGTTCCGACGAACACAGCTCGCGAGTAAATAATTGAAAATGACAGTTTGTTGCGTGAAAGGATTTTATAGCACATCAGGAAAACAAAAAAAAAATGTGATAAAATAACATTTCACAAATAAGTACTCACATTCTATGCACTATTTTTACGTAAATCGATAAATAAATCAAAATTCTAATAACCTAACTTGTCATAACACAGTGTTGCTATTTGTGAGGAAAAAAATACCCACATTGCTTTCATTAATGTTTTTCATTTTTGTAATTTTAAAATACAATACTTACTGTTAATTCATATCAAACCCGATGTTCTAACATTGATTATAATTATAACCCATCAAGCATTCTAAACGCATTGAACCATATCTCATTCTTTATGCGATTTATTTCCTTTTATTTTAAATAAATTGAATTAAACCTTCCGAAAAAATATGTCATATTACATAAAGAATCCTGTTTACCTTTTCCAGTTCCCAACAACATAAAATACTTGCCTTGATAGCAAAATAGTAATGCGTCTTCCCATATTTTGTGGGTGACGGCTTGGTAATGGTATCACTGAAAGCTATATCTGTGTGCGTTAGAGGAACGTAGACACATTCGGCTCACGCACACAAAGAAAGTGAAGTGGACACACGATTTTGCTCGGGTTTTGTTCTAGACGCGGCTTCTATGCGTTATTATTCTAAGGCGTTCGGAAAGACAGGTAGGCGCAGTTGGAAAGTTCCACTCCGTTATTTTCTTCATGTGTGAGTCCGACTTGCCTGCAAAGGGTTCCGCTCCGCTACCTTATGCTATTTCTATTAAAATAAAAATGCAAGTCACTATTATGAGTCCTTTTAAATTAACTTGGTGGCGTATACTAGTCTCATAAAGTAAGGTACGGCGTTAGATACCTAGTGTCGAGTAGATTTACCCTTGCCAAGTAATAAAATAGAAGCTAGAAGACAATGATGCAGATTCTGTTGTGGCTTAATGTGAACGCCTGTGCCTGTGTGTGCCTTTGTACTTATACTTATAATATTAAATTTTACTATTTTTCTGTGTGCACATAAATAATAAAATAAATAAATAAACGAAAATGAAAATATTATTTTATGAAATATAGTGGTAGGAGTGATATTATTTATGTGAGTAGAACGTCGGTTTGGCTATCAAAGTAAAAAAAAGAAAAGTGATGTAGGTAACGGCTGCTTAACTTTTTTTTTAAATTATGACTGTGATGTTTCAAAATCAAGCTTGCCCAAAGAAGTGATACTTAATATTGTTAGAAACAGGCAAGCCAAAAAAAAGCAAGGATATTGGAAATTTACTGAAAATTATAACCTAATTTATAAAAAAAGTAACCAAAATATTGTACTAAGTTCAAATATTTAATAGTTGAAGGACAGACTAGCAGAATTTGAACTCTCCAGATTATAGTTAAGAATCTACTAACCATTCGTTAAATGTTAAGTTTGATTAGACGACATGGTTGGCGCAGTGGTTGAGCGATTGACTGCTGCGCAGCATGTCGCGGGTTCGATTCCCGCACGGAACAAATATTTGTACGGCCTACATGTATTTGTTCCGAGTCTGGGTGTTTTCTATCTATAATATGTATGTATTTACAAAAAAAAAATGTATATAAGTAGTTTATCAGCCATCTCGTTACCATAACACAAGCATTAAGTTGCTTAGCTTGGGACAATATGGCGTTGTGTGAAATGTCCAAGGATATTATTATTATTATTATTATTATTATTATTATTATTAGATAAGTTTTTTTGCAGATAAAGATTATAAGTTCAGTCAAAAAATCTTAAGCAGATGTCTTTGTTAAATGGTTAATGGTTATTAAATTAATATTTTTTTAAATAAAAATAAAACATTTAATCAAAATAACCAGTCAACACATTTCATAAAAAGAACACGCGTCTAAATTCAACCACAAACAATTTCTAAACAGGCTATCTTTAACAAGAAAACGCGGTATCTGTCCGGGCAACAGCCACGCCACCGCCACATGTGACCGCCACAACCGCAGTCATTTGCACCAACATTGCCATGTGGGTCGCTTCCGGAAAACTTTGCCAATAATGATATTGAACACGTTTGGAAGTTGGCAGGTATTGTGGCATGGTTCAGTACAGCTGAAGTGAAAATCGTTTTGGCTGGAGAACAGCTGTTTCTAGTGTCGTTAAGTGTGTATATGGTATGCAACTTTCTTGTTTCTTATTCTTGGAAATTGAAAGTGTTTGTCAATTTTGTTATTTCGTTGCGTTGAAAACACGAGTGAAGTCACGTCGTTGGTAAAACTTGTACCATCATAGTGAGGTCACGCGTGTTTTCAATGTACTATATCGTCTGATTTTGTTGTTTAAAAGAAAAAAAAAATACTGATCCAACATTTTTTGGAAATCTTTCTGACGTTATATTTATTTTTTCAGTAATATACCCAATTATGTACAAAATTATCTCAAATATACTTAGTACCGTCAAAAAAATCTAGGGCTCCACTTCGTATTACAAACTTTCGGTTTGGAGCTTGATTATTTTTTTGGGTAGAGTACTCTTCTTGTAGAACACTATCACAAAGTCACATAGCGCGCAAACACATAGTTTCAGAGAAAAAAAATCCTAAAAACTCAATTATTTCTAACCTATTTACGAAAAAATGACATATTTTGCCACAGATAACTTAAAAAAATCGGTCCAAGGTCGTTTCGTTTTACGGTCAGACTAAGTGACCACTCATTTAAAAGTTTTTTTTTATTGAATATTATAGTTTTTGACTTTATTTTATTTTTAAATAGTTGCGCAAGTATTATGTTTTCAAATAAAAAGCAAATAATAGACGTTTAAATAAAATAAAAAAGTATTTTAGCGATTGTGGGTAACGAAACGTAATTAGAATATTATGATGTATGCGACGTTTACGTTTGACAGTTAAATCTTTTTTTTTTCTATTACTACCTATAACCTACATACACTACATAATAACCAACGCACAGAATTACACACATACATTAAGAAGTGGGTAACATTTCGAAGGACTCAAAATGCAAGAGCAAGCGGAGCGAGCTCTGGACTTGGGGGCACCCCGACTCGGATAGGTTAGGTTAGAAGGGGATGGCGGGGTCGAGTGAGCGAGCGAAGCGAGCGAATAGACCCCGCCATCCCCTTCGAGGTTATTTTTTTATAAACCACTCAGAAGTAGGAGCCCCGCGCAGCGGGGCTCCGTCGACATCTTCTTTCAAATTAACATTTTTGAGAGGTTCGAGTATGACCTTGAGTATATTCTTGACGTTGGAGTTTAATAGAGGGCAATATTCTACGATTTTAGGCATATTTTGACCTTGAAGTGTTTGACCTTGACATTTACGGGTTTGACCTTGACCTTGAAGATGCCCCTGACCTTAATTTGGATTAAAAGCTTATATAGAGTCGCCACGTAATCTTCCCCACCCTTAATACTCCCACTATCCCACCAATCCCGAAAGAAAGTTTTGGCGATTTTTTTCTCAGCCCCTATGGATTTGCGCGTTTTGGGAATTTCAAATTTACTATAGAAAAGGTATATTCTACCGAAAAAAAAATACCTACTATAAAAAACCGAAAGTTTGTAAAACGAAGTGCTTCCAAATCTAGTAAAGCCTGTTCTACCATTTAGAAAAAGAAAGAAAAAATATTTGTACTCCAACAAGCCATGTTACAACATAAGTACACAATATTTAATTAAATAAAATCATGTTTTCTAAGCTTACAATACCAGGTCAAATACCTCTGCTCCTTACCTATCAACTTCATCGGAATTTCTTTGTGAAGCAGAAATAAAACATTAATATAACATGATCCTAAAAAACTTCTTTCAGGTATTTTTATACGGTGAGCTGAAATTGCAAATGTTTCTTATTTTTCAAGTTTGAAGTAAATAATATATTGAAATACTTGTGCTGAAAGAAATAATAACCCTTGAAAGTTTTGTGTGTAGAGTAAAAAAAAATAAACAGTTGTTAACAGTAAAGCATCCCACCTATACGCAAACAACGTTTTAGGAATTCATTCATTGTGCGTACAGCAATAGAGTGGATTTCATGATAGCTATGACCTAGGAGTCTTTAAGTAAAGAGTGAATAGGTTACGTCTAGGCAAGCGTGCTCCATCTTAGACCGTATCATCGCTTAACATCAAGTGAGATAATGGTCAAACGATACGCCTATCAACAGTAAAAAAATGCTTTATTTTGAGGAAAGAAGTATTAAATATGGCAAAAGTCATAACACATGTCGCATGACGTATGTTGGGGCATTATTTTGTTGGTAACACGTTTCTGAAATATATTACACAATCTCTTATAGAATTTCGAGTCTCATGTCACACCCAAATGTTGCGTCAAAAAAAAAATAGGATGTCAAACAGAAAGAGAAGCCTACGCTCAGCAGTGAATGAAGTCAGATGGTGGATGATGATGATGAAAAAGAAACTGTGTTTCTACGACTAAAGTTTAAAAATAAACTTTTTACAAAAAAATACAACGGACTTCCAAAAAAAAACACTACAAAGTAAAAAATAACTTAAATTTTGCAAGTCGGTGTTTTTGTTACCTTCTTCGTATTTTGACACCGACTTCCGAAATTAAAGTTTTTTTTACTTTGTAGTGTTTCTTCAAGTAGACGAATTCCAGCTATTTCGATTTAAAATCCAAAGATCGTAACCGATTTTCATAAAATTTAAATGGGACCAATCTGCAAGTATATCCTTTCAAATAAAACAATAATTTTTCAAATCGGTTCATAATTGTCGGAGTTATGAGGTAACAAACATAAAAAAAAACAACCGAATTGATAACCTCTCGCCTTTTTGGGAAGTCGGTTTAAAAGAAAAAACACTACAAAGTAAAAAATAACTTTAAATTCGGAAGTCGTTGTTTTTGTTAGTTTCTTCGTATTTTGACACCGACTTCCGAATTTAAAGTTATTTTTTACTTTGCAGTGTTCTTTTTTAGAAGTCGGTTGTATTTTTTTGTAAAAAGTTTTTTATTTTTCACTTTTTAGTGGTGCCCCACACCTAACAACATCACTACAAAATCGCAGAAAAGCAAAATACGCAATTTCGATTATCAAAGAATCATCTAAATAGTCAAATTCCAGCGATTTCGATTTAAAATCCAAAGTTCGTAACCGATTTTGATATGTGTTAAATTGGACCAATCTACAAGTATATCCTTTCAGATAAAACAATTTTTTTTCAAATCGGTTCATAATTGTCGGAGTTATGAGGTAACAAACATAAAAATAAAAAAAAATAAAAACATACAACCGAATTGATAACCTCCTCCTTTTTGGGAAGTCGGTTAAAAAAGGGTGTCATTTTACTCCGATATTTTATGTCCCAAATATAGAGGACAAGCATATTACCATCATAGAAATACAAAATCCGGTTTATACTCAGTTAAATAAAATAGGTGGAAAACAAAAATACATTGTTTTAAACTTTCATGGTCACTAACATTAGAATAGTTAATAACGGGATTGCAACGAAAGAGGGTAGACCGATATGTCTGCCAATAACATCCCACCCGCAAGATCTTCAGTTACTCCAAAGACTACTATAGTATACTGAGTTACTCCTTGATCATGGCGCTTGCAACAGTGCCGAAATATCGGAAACTCGCAAATAAAAAGGTACATAGTAGCAATCCCGTTATTAACTATTCTAAGAAAAATACAGTTGTTATTAGATAATTAAAATTGTAAATACAACGTGTAACAGAATAAAAGCAGTACCTCCTCATTCAGTCATTGTACTCATTATTATTAACATCTTTCACTATCAGACCAACTGAAATGGCGGAAAAAAAAAATCGTTAAACCTGGTCAGTACATTTTATCGTTGTTCATTGTTATACTAAAACATTCCTCGAGAAATACTCTATCCATAAGTGAAAACAGCATGAAACTCGGTGCAGCAGTTTTTGAGTTTATCGCGAATAGACCGACAGACTTTGGTTGGACGCGGAGGACTTTGGTTTATAATATGTAGTGATGATGCGCACAGAAATGTATGGTATACCTACAGTTATTTTTTTTTTTGTATACCCTGACACTTTTTCAGGTAATGCGTTTATTCTACACGAGTTACACAACATACACGATCTATAGAGTTATCTTACATTTATTGACAATCATGTCAACATGAAATGATACAAATAAATAAAAAAAGGAACACGCGACAAATCAGGATAAATAAACATCGGAACTACACTCTCCGCCCATTTATTCCAACCATTATCCGAGATCCGAAGAAAACGATCCCTCCGAGTATTATAAGCCTCTAAAGAAACGAATTACATCAATTTGTTATATTATTCAATAAAGCAATATACATTTGTATTCTGGGAAAGAAATATTATCTGTACATGATCGCTTAAATATTTTCTTAACTTTATAAATTGTTTGAGCAGCTGTAGATTTAACTTATTGGCAATTTTTATTTATTTATTAGCAAATCATTTTAATTGGTAATTAATAACAAGCTTAGTTAGACTATATTATGTGGTTCACTCAAATCAAATCAAAGCATATATTGGAAATAGTTTACCGTTTACGCGCTTTTGAACTGACATGACTGGGTCAGTCTAAAACATGAAGCTATTTGCACGTTTAAAAGCGTAGATCGAACGGAGAAGAACGTGCAAGAAACACTACGAAGATTCTTTTAAATCATGTGATTTATTATAAAAAATCTATGTCTTATATATGTTAGGGCAATGCAAAGAACAAGAAAGTATATACAGTTTTTGCTTATCAGTTCTATTTTCTTTGCTTGATTAAAAATATAAGTTAATAATAGGGTAATTATTGACTACAATACTTAAAAAAAAATAATAACATCACCTTTGATGTGTCTATGAAATTATTATTATATACAGAACAGTTAACAAATATATTAAAATAAAGAAAGCAAATAAGAATATTAAATCTGTTCTAATTTTATCACCACTCGAAAATACCAATAACACTGTCTATTTTCTCTATCTATAATAACAAACATGAAAGAAATAATTTCTGATCGGTATTTCATATCCTCGCTAGATTTGATGTCAATAAAGCGATCAACGAAGACGTAATGAAGAAATACTTCCATCTTTAATATATAAAGTAGCAGATTTTCCTCGGTTTACGTCATCAAGAGGATTCTGGTAGCTTTTTATCAAATTTCGGTCGCTTGTACCTACCTACGTATCCGAATACAGTAAATTGAAAATCAATGTTTTCCGCAACGGTTTGTAGTCAGTCGTATCGTAGATAGCACAGAAGTTCAACTCCATACATCGAGCGGAAACAGGCTAAGGCATACATAGACACGTACTATTTAAATTAAATAATTCTTTTTCGATGAAACTAATATAAACGCAGCGGTAAAATGATTCTCAAGCGTCTTTGTTATTTCATCAAAATTGAATCGTTCAATTTAAATTAAAACCACATTTTTTTTTTAAACAGATGTCAAGTTAACGCGTACCTACGGGATATACACCGAACTCAAACCAGTGACAGTCGCGAGTGCGCTTGCACTCGCAATACGTAAAACGTCTCTATTTGTGCGTGCGTTTGATCTTGTTATATCGAGTTGACCTACTGTGTATTGTGTAAATCTTTTCTGTGTTTGTACGAACATATTGGCATTTTATGCTTTTTGTTGTTATGACCATTGTTTGTGATGTACAGGATTTGTAGAGAAACGGATTGTAGATCGTATATTACATGTACATATGTGAGTCAAATAGGGTTTCAAATTGTGATGGTCAGGGATTTTGTTTGCTGATGTAGGATACCAGCCTATACCATACCTACCATATTCTGGTTTATTCTTCGATTTTTTGCAAGATTGTACGTAATGTTATGTTGCAGAATTATCAAAAAAAAATAAAGTTCCATATGACCAGACCTACCAAATATACACAAAAAATCATTAAATCGGTCAATCCGTTTTGGAGGAGTTCTGTAACAAACACCGTGACTCGAGATTTTTATATAATAAATGAAGATTCACTCTTTACAAAAATAATTGCCTAACTCCCATATGAGTACTAAAAATTATTATGAGCAATCAAATTTTCGAAAACAATGTAAAATCTTCAAAGTTGAGTGAAACTTATTTTTATTAGACAAGTTGTTTTTGCCCGTCTAAGGACTCCAAGCATAATAATCATGACAGATGTCTTTAAGACCATATCTGTCATTCCAGTTTTAGAAAGAAACTGTCATATAGAGTATGAGTGATGACATAGACGACCTTTACAAAGTCTGTATTTTTTCTTAAGCACCTAGGAATATAAAATAACTAACTATAGCCAAATTAGAAGTAACAAATTGGCAACTTATCAAGACATCAAATAAACTTTTTAGTAAGTCTAGCTTTTATTTCCAACTGTTGCGTTCTATTCATGAAACGATGGGTTTTTGTTAGTTCCTTGTCGAATGACATACAAAACGTATTTTAGTTTAAAATTTTACTTCTCATCATCATCATCGTCATCATATCAGTCGAGAGACGTCCACTGCTGGACATAGGGCTACCCAAATTGTCACCACAACAACCGCTCCTATGCGCCTCGCATACATCGGCTACCCGCGACCCTCACCAGGGCATTGGTCCACCCTGTAGGAGGCCTTCCAACGCGATCGCTACTCCAAAACTTTTCAGCCCCATCGACCATATGTTCTGCGAGCAATGTGCCCCGCCCACTGCCACTTCAGTTTGGTGATCCTTCGGGCTATATCGGTAACCTTGGTTCTCTTGCGCATATCCTCATTGTTGATTCGGTTATACAAGGAAACTCCAAGCATTGCACTCTCCATTTCCATGCAATCATTGCTTTATAATTTGATTTCTACGGTGTTAGAACTTAACCGAAGAAATACGTTTCATTGCCAGTTAGATTTGTTCCAATCACCCCAAAAAAAAACAATTTACAAAAAAGTTACAAAAGAACAAAGAAAAATTCCAACCACTTACGTTCTTCACCATAAAAGAGTCACGTAAAAAAACCTTGGATAAAAAGTAGAATCTTGATAAATGTGCGTGTCTACACTCGCTTACAGCTCCGAGCGAAGTGTCCAACAGTACTGTAATGATATCGTTACGGGCTACAGATAGATTTCCAAGTAAATTGGGCCACTTGTTACTTTTCAACGGTATTATTTTAATACTAGCGTTTGCGACCAGCCTCGCCTGCTGTATTGTCGAAAATTTACAACGGGGATATACTACTGGGTACAAAAATGTCCAGTAGTCTATCCGTGTTCCAAATATCATCTAAATCCGTATAATGTAACAAACGTCTAGACATTCACACTCACTCAGACTAATATCATATATTATATACTAAATTGTATGTCTTTCTGTTTCGTTTTCATGTGTTAACAGCTGAACAGATTTTTATTAACCTTGGCTAGCTAGGATAATCTAAATCTCCTTCCTTTAAAATTCCTTTTTAGTCTTCAAAATTTCACTTTTAGCTATAGATTAATACGCCCATTGTGTCACTCAACGAAATGGCTCCTAAATATTTATTTTATTTTAAGAATTGACAATGCTGGATAACAGATCGTGGCTAAATAATAACAGCCGCACGGGTCGATCTTCAAGATTAAACAATGCTTGCCGAGGTTGATCTGTGGATGGTTGACCATCTTAACATACCGAGACTTTTCTCTGCCTCAAAAAGCACGTTAAGCCGAGGTCCCAGCTGTCATATGTTGGAGATCTTTTGACAGTCGTTAGGGATAGTCAGAAGCCAGATAAAGTAACGCTAGACTTGCCAAGAACTACCGTGTTACCCAGTTAATGGGTTGTAGAAGTCTGGTAGGCAGTCGCTCCACGTAAAATGGTAGTATTCAGCTGAGTCCGGTTTGACCGGAAGCCGACCCCATTATAGTTGGCGATAGGCTAGGCAGATGACATAGTAAAGAGTATGCTATGCTATAATTTTCATCCCAGCAGTAATTTCCGTTAGGAAAATTTAAACATATTTTTAAATGAACGAAGCTGCGGGCAGTAGCTAGTTTATACGTGTAATACCGTTACATGTTTCAGTTATGTTTCCAAGTAAATTGGACCACTTGTTACTTTCAACAGAATTATTTCAATGCTGAAAAGTTTCGAAACACGTTTTCATTATGATAAATTGGAAATTCTGGAATGTACAGTAGTTAGCAATTGGCTAGGGGGCTTGTAGGTCATCCATATTGTTGCTTGTTGTTCCATTAACTTGAAACCATTTCTTGTAATTTATCGAAATAAAGTGTGCGATGGATAGCGACATTATAATATATGAAGTGCTGAGTTTGAGTGATTTTGTTACTCGTTAAAAGACGAAAAAAAATGCAATTATGGTTGCTTTAAATACTCATTCTAACTAAGCATTATGGTTTATTGTTTTTTTTATAAATGAATGTTTCAAAAACTTTTCACAAAAAAAACAACCGACTTCCAAAAAAAAAACATCAGATTAAAAAATAACTTTAATTTCGGAAGTCGGTGTCAAAGTACGAAGAAACTAACAAAACACCGACTTCCGAAATTAAAGTTATTTTTTACTTTGTTGTATTTTTTTGTAAAAAGTTTTTTATTTTTCACTTTTTATTGGTACCCCACACCTAACAACACTGCAAAATCGCAGAAAAGCAAAACACGCAATTTCGATTAAGTACCTACTTGGATATCATAAAACCGTCATCCAAGTAGTCGAATTCCAGCTATTTCGATTTAAAATCCATAGTTCGTAACCGATTTTGATAAAATTGAAAAGGGACCAATCTGCAAGTATATCCTTTCAGATGAAACAAGATTTTTTCAAATCGGTTCGGAGTTATGAGGTAAAAAAACGAATTGAAAACCTCCTTCTTTTTGGGAAGTCTGTTAAAAAGTACGATTTCACCATAATTCTCTTGGACTTATCGTAATTTATTAAGGTCGGTGCAACATGTCTTCTACGTCAGTAACCTTGGTTCTCTTGCGGATTTCCTGATTCGATCATGCAAGGAAGCCCCGCTCTCCGTTGCACTTTAGGTGACTTTTAGCCTTCTGATGAGGCCCATTATGAGCGATCAGGTTTCTGTTCCATGTCATCACTGGTAACACCCAGTGGTCATAGACTTTCATTTTCGTTGTTGCCGCACGTAGGGGAGGATAGGCCTCCCCTACGTGCGGCAACAACGAAAATGTACGTCTTTCGGCTAATATGATAATGAAGATAAACATTTCTTCTTCTACACTTCTTTAGTAGCCGTTATCTCAGTAGACAGTCTTTTTCTAGCAATTTCACCGTTACGACTTATCTGATTTATGTCATCACAGAATCTCAAACAGTTGAATTATAATAATAATAATAATAATAATAATAATAATAATATCCTTGGACATTTCACACAACACCATATAGTCCCAAGCTAAGCAACCTAATGCTTGTGTTATGGTAACGATATGGCTGATAAACTACTTATATACATTTTTTTTTTGTAAATACATACTTATTATAGATAGAAAAACACCCAGACTTTTATCCTAAACTTGTCGATTTTCTTGATATCGCCTTTTTCTGGTGGTTGTCAGTATTGATTCTGGCTTTCAGGAGTTACAGTAGTTAGGAATAGGCTAGGGGGCTTGTAGGTCATCCATATTGTTGCTTGTTGTTCCATTAATTTGAAACCATTTCTTTGTAATTTATCGAAATAAAGTGTGCGATGGATAGCGACATTACCCTAGAAAAGTTATAAACAATAAAAGATTAAACAATATTCTTTTCAAGACACGGTACTAACACAAAATTCTTACGACAGTTTTATTTCAGAACTTTGAAATTAAGCGAAGAAATTTTGCTGTTCCTACTTACAAAGAACAACCAAGTGAGAGTTTGACTTGTATGTAAAGGGTTCCAACCGAATGATAATTTTAAAAGTTATTTTATAACCATATTTTAACTAAAACGGCGCAGTAGATATTGAACAATAGGCTAGATTCCATCATCCACAAATTGCAAAACTATTTAGTCCGCCAGTTAGAGTATTGAAAAATAATGGACACGTATTTTAGTTTTTGTGAATCAATGAATATTGACAAAGATAAAACGCATCAAAACTCGCGAGTGGAGGCTCGTGACGTCACGACTCATTAAAAATTATGCGAAGGTGTGAGAATTTGAGAATTTTAAAAGCGTCGTAACTTCGTAAATTTTGGTTCCCGTAACAAAAGAAAAAACACGGGTCAAATATTTTTTGATAATCTAACTGACGGATTAATTACATTTTTTCAGGACACAAGCCCATTTACTGTTATGGACGGACTTACTTACGCCCGCGACTTCGAACGCGCAAATCCCATTTTTTCCCGTTCCCGTAGGAATTTCGGGACATCCTCCCTCAGTACACCCCTACAGAGTGTAAGCCTTAGCCTAAGCTACATGCATACAAAAATGCATGGGGCAGTCGATTGGATGGATGGATGGATGGATAGACGGACTGCCAGCCAAATAGACCCAAGAGTGATACTACATGCGTTTTGTTTTACATTCGGACGTACAGTACTATGAACTCGTGATTGAGAGGAAGACGAAGATAGATAGATAGATAGAACGTTTATTTGGTACAAAGAAAGAAACACAACACTTTGTGTGTTGTGTTTCTTTCTTTGTACCAAATAAACGTTCTATCTATCTATCTATCTATCTAGCACAGTAACATAACAATAGAAAATGCAAATAATTAAATTTAACACATAAAAAGAAAAAGGCAGAATGTATGGCAATTCCTCTAAACGAAATAATTTGCCAGAGTACCTACCTACAGTTACCTACATATAGACACCAAATGTGCGGTGTGTGTCTCTAAGCTGCACCAAATGGGAGTCCAACTCAGCATGTGCCAGGCAAATATACCAGACGCTGATATTCTGCTGGATCCCGGTAGGGATATACGGACGTCAAGCAGATGTATAAACGTTACAAAGAAAAGTAAATCGTGGTCTTGTGTAAGGCGAGTCTAAATTTTTTAATATAAAATTTTTACGTAGGTACCTATATTGTTTTAATGTGTGTGTATAATAAATATTAATAGATATAAATGTGTGATGGTAGCAATATACATAAATGATGTTATTATGATTGTGTAATTGATATAATTTGGAGGCTAGGTCGAAAAGTAAATACATGATAAAATGTTTGCTGTGATTGACTGTGTTTACTACTTTACCCACTACACAACGTGTACGTGCGGTTTAAACCACAAGACCCCGTTGGACACGAATACCAAACGAAGGCCAAAGAAAAGATGGGGATTGTGTGAGAAAGACATGAAAGAAAATTGAGCTAGTGATAGCGTGATACACCGACCGCAAGTAACCTGTGATAAGGGCAAGAAGATGATTTTAATCATAACTGTCCACTACGGGTGAGGTCCTTGGTTAGCACCAGCAGTACCCTAAAAAAGAAACCGACAAGGCTTACAAAAGTTTGATAAAATTATTTCAGGCAGCTCAGAGGTGATTACGGAGATTAAACTAACTCCTCGCTAGCGTTATTGTTATGCGGGCACAACCCAGATAAATGAAAAGGGTAAAACCGGCCGTTCGTGACCACAAAGGGAAACGCGGGGTTAATAGAGCAATCGAATTAAACCACTCAAAACCTGCCTTTGAATATTTAACCGAGATGCAGTATAGTTTCCGCAGTCTTGATATGAGTTTAACAATTTATTCCTGAAAAGACACACACAATAAAAAAGTTCCTCTTGATAATTTATTTTCATACCATTCTTCGAACTATAAAAAAGAGTGAATTTTTACTAAAAATCCTAAAGCCAGTCTGACAATGCTTTTGTAAGGTAATCTTACTATAGTTCAGTAATGAATAAAATCTAAAAAGCGAGTCACGTCGCTCCGTAATATAAATAACATTAGCTTTTCTTTTCATTAGCTGGGGGGTTCAGTGGTCTCTTGTTCTAGAGCGAGTGAAGAAGAGAGTACTTCTACAATATTACGAGTATATCCTTGGCGTCGATGCGTGATCCCCTACACCAACAACCAGTTAGGAGGAATATATGGTTAATAAAATCAACTGTTGAGTGTATGGTGGACTTTTTACTCAAGATGTAAATAAAAATCATATACAAGGTCTCATTAAAATAGATGGAATAATTTTAACAATAGAAAAAACATTCATTCAATTGGTTTTATTGTACCTAAAATAACAAATTACCGGCGCACTATAATAAACACACCCATTAAGTGTATACTGACTTTCACTCGCCTATTTTTTGTTAATTTTTACCATTGTCCTTGTTTATGTTTTCTAAAAATATGACCATTTTAATGGAACCTTATAATTACACACTATAATAAATTAAAAATACACAAAAACCATATCTAATATTTCTTCCAGTGTTATATAGATGGGCAGCTATCGCGCTCTAAACAAATCAGGGATGTTGTTTTCATGTCTGCATAAAATTATTTAGCCCCAACATTACTCTGAAAACATTATTATGTTGGACTAGCAGAGTATTCTACGATAGCAAAATAAATACTTTTAATTTTTGATGACGGCAAAAAAAAAGGAAGACGGAAATCTGCTGCAATTATCCCTTAACAGAGGCAAACAGTAATTTTGTTACAAACCATTAAATTATTAAAGAAGAGATGTTGTAGCAAAAATGTTTAGGCAAAATACTTACCTTTTCATGAATGGGAAATCATCAAATGATTCTTGTCGCCTTAGGCGAAGCAGAAGAGAGTGACTTATTGCCTAAAACCCATCCATGTTCCTCCTAATGCCCTTTGTATTCCAGGGCCGCGGTGACTCTTTAGAACATAATTATTTCGGAACCCTGGCAGGAGGCATAATATGTACACACTTCTTTCAACATCTTCACGGAATATAGCTGAATATATAAGTAAAAGCCTCCAGCTTATATTTTCTTTTCGTTAAGAACTCTTAATTCAGGCCAGTTCTTATAATAACACTGCCAACTATAATTAAGTCTTTGAGCACTAATTAGGCGTCGGCTGTCTATTGGACGATATAAATTAAATGCTCCTAGGAATGCTGGCAAGTCTGTAACTAGCCTTATCATTAAGTCTTTGGATCTCGAGGGTCGTAATAACTAGAATTATAAAACCGGCCGTACCATAAACCGAAAAAACGCGTTTATTGTATGGAAGCCCCTTTTAATATTTATTATTTGTTGTTTCAGCGGCAATAACACACTCGGTGAAAATTTAAACTATCTCGCTAGTACAGTTCTTGAGATACAGCCCGCTGACAGGCAGAGGGACGGACGGACTAAATGATTATGTAAAACATATCAACACGTATTGAGTATAAAGTTTGTTTGAATTTAAATCAGAAGTTATCATGGGCAAAAACGGCCTGAAAAAAAGGGCAACTTAGAAAAACGAGCCTGTATACATATCGTATCATTTGTCAATGTCAAAGCAACGATCCATAGTGGATTAAAAGTATTAGATTTTTTTTTGGCACACTTTGAAACTTGTGTGTGTAAAGGAGATCTGCACAAACAAAAAATGTTAGCAACATGGTGTTGTTACGTTGCCGAAATTTGGAGGTTAAGTCACCACCTAAGCCACACAGGTACTATCTCTGTACACAGACACATAAATTAATAAATAAGCAAAAGGGGTAAATACAAGAGCGGCAGACCGAATAAATCTCAAGCGTCTTCAGTAAATAAGTTATTGCTTGAAACATTTGTTGCAACTAGTTTTGTTTGATCAAAACTTTCAAACAAGAATCATGAGGGATAAACATTTTAATCACTGTTTTATTCAACGATTAATTAACTTGGAACTTTGAATATTTGCTGCAGATTTTATGTTTGTGTTTATTTTACAAAATTTATAAATGCTCATCACGTTGACAGTTAATTTCATTGAACCTAGATTATAAAATATATATCTATGGATACTAAAATATATATTGGAAAGTTGTGATAAGATCAATCTTTTGGAAATTAGTACCTATTCGAGACTTTGAGTGTCTGTAATAAAAATAAAAAAAAATATAAGTCATTTGTTTTGTTAAACATGTTTTACAATTTTGGTTTTTACTACCGTTTTCAGTCGTCAGTCGCGGAACACTAATAAAAGAATTTAGTACAAAATTCGTATTGCGTGAATGTGACGCTTATCATCCCATCTTTAATAAATTTGTGATATTTTTTTTTTGGTACGCCTCATTCTTGTCGTAAATAAACTATTTTTCTTTATTTCTGTACTTCAATTATTTTACCAAAGAAATATAGAATACACTTTTATTACTCATTATATTACAGACAGAATAAAATTAAAAAATGCCTTCAAGGTGTATTTTGGCCTACATTTTTCCTCTATCATTGAATGTTATATCTAGCATCTAAGCGAAGTTAATCCTCCAGATAAGTGTCGGCTTCCACGACTTCTGTGGCGTTGGTAAAGGGCTTTGCCAGATAGCTAGAAACACCCACCAACCTTGGCATTCAAGGTCTAACCATAAAATAGATATGTAATATGACTCAGAGAGAAAACAAACCACATTTATGTGTTTAGTAGCGTTTTACAGTTTCTGCCTTCTTCTGTAAGCCAAATAGCGTGATTTTGTGTAAATATATGTGGATAGATATAATAAATCAAGTACGTGCCTGCAGTCGAAGCAAAGTGCAGTGATGTAGGCTCGTGAAGCTTATAATAATATACATTAGAATGTATATTTTTATGTTTAACTAGCGGATGCCCGTGGCTTCACCCACTTGACAAATTAAATACTAAAACCTTCCGCGTTTTCACCAATGGTTCTCATTGGTGAAAAAATTCACTTGAAATTAATTTGGAGCGACATGTGTCAATAACAGCGAATAGAATTTGTTTTGTTACGATCCAAACATTTAATATTTTCGATACGATTTTGTTGATGTTTACTACAGCTTATATCAACAACAGTTTTACAGGGTTTACTCAACTGTTATTTAGTTCAGGGTTCAACGGTTTTAGTTGAAAATACTGGTGTATTTTTTCACCTTGGTACGCAGAGGCTTTTTACTATAAAAACATAGTAGCTAAGTAACTTTTAACATACAAGTGAATTAGCAGTAATAATACAGAGCTGGAAATGGATAGATTGCATCGGTTTGAACTCCAGTTTTTTATTCCCCTATCTCGTTTTTTAATCAGTAGCGGCGAACACAAAGACACTGGTTTGGCTTAGGCTGCATTTCCACCCGGCCTTGTCACTATCGAGGCCATACGGCCCGTGCTCGACCTTTGGCTCAGGTGAAGGTACGGCTCCCTGTCGTTTCGTGCAACGCAGGTTCTCTCGGTACATTATGGCTTCGGGAGGTTCCTGTGTCGCATAGGCAGGGAGCTGGACGCTTGGTGTCACCACTGCGTCGACTGTCGGGAGGACACGGCGCGGCATACGCTGGCTGAGTGTGCCGCGCTGTGCCCTCATTTCTGTAGTAGGCATCACTGCCTCTCGCTGCCGGCCCTAGTCTGAGCTATGGTAGACGGCGAGGAGTCCTGGGACGCGGTGGTTGTCAGAAGAAGGCTGCGGAAAGGGAGAGGGAGATCTCGACAGCTCTCCCGGCTCAGCTGGCGCACTGGGCGTCGGAAGAGGGCATACGCTGCCCTCTTCCGGCCCCCCTTACTGGGTCCAGGGGCGGCAGACTTGGGGATTTCCGTCGCCCCCATTCATCCGACTCCCTCCGCGCGCCCCACTCGCGACGTCGCGGGGGGAGTCAAACACCTCACTCCCCTCGCTAACCCGAGGTGTCGTGTAAACGTGTCGCGGAAGTCGCATTCGTACCCACGATCCTCGGCGTAGGTGAGAGATGGAACACCGGGGTGGTTATGGTCAGTAAGAATCTGAGGACATGCATGAGGATTTCTCCCCGTAAAAAAAGGCTGCTTTTCCACCACAGATGTGCGAGGATGCGTAGCGAGGGATGTGGTTGTTTAGGAGACGGAAGTGCTCACAGTTCGTTGCTCACAGGCTATCCAAGACTAAATCAAGATCAATAAAAATCCAAGATAATAAATCGTTTTACTGCCCATTATGTTATGTTTCGTTCATTCCCCCATTCCCAATAAAATAATGTAGCATAACTATTTTTTATTACTGACAAATATTATTTTTCACTGTAAACAATCGTATGTTGGCCAACGTAAAAAAAACCTACACTTACTTTAATTTCACCTAACCATTACTTATGATGACAGACACCATAAACCTAACACATGTCACTTTATAACGATCGAGTCACGATTACTGACTCCATTAGTCGGCATGAACTTTAAATTGAACCCGAAAATAGCACAAACCAATCTATTGTGCAAGCATTGCTTTGTATTAATGTATTCTATTGTTGACGATACAATAGAAAACCTTGAACTTTTTCAGTTGGAGAAAAGAAATGAGGTAGATGACGGGATTATTTCTATCTCTTAAGGGTAGCAATTTTTTTTAGGTATGTAAACCTATGGGCACTTTAGAAAGTCTTTAAAAGCTAGGTGCTCAGATCCAATTAATCGTTTCTTGTAGAGAGGTACCGGCAAGGAACTTCATAAGATTTGTTTGAAAAATAATTTGTAACAAAAATTTTTTTCGTAGTGTTAGAGTATGTCTTTATGTTTACTTTTTTGTTTTTTGACACCGACTTCAGAAAATTCATATTATTTTAAGCTATGTAGTGTTTTATTAGTTTTTGTATCTTTTTTTTTTATTTGAACCAAATTGACATTATGCCCACAGTGAGTCAGTCTAAACAAAGGAGTTTATTTATGTGCCTTCGCAGTCCAAGTCCAGATCTGAGGGGCAATTTTATACATTTTTAAACATCTTTCGCATTCGTATGTCAATCTCAAACTGTCAAAAAAGCCTTAATTTTCATACATTTTTGACAGTTTGGGATTGAGATGCGAATGTGAAAATTAGTAGAATTGGCACACTGCTCATAGTTAAATTTATACTTTGTTTTGGAATCGATGTAAACTTAAAAATATCTCATTTTAAATATGTACATTTTACTGATTTTAATTTGAGGGGGTCACTGCCGAAGAGGTTTAATGTTAATGCAATATAGCTATAATCAAGCCAACTCCAAAAATATCGCCAATATCTGTAAATGTAAAACAAAGTAATGCTCAAATAGACAACCCCAAAAACATGAATTGTTCGTGATTTAAAGTTATACTAGGGTCAGGTCACCCTAGTATTATAACCTTAACTCACACGTACACATCTGCGTACCACTTTAGAACCTACCGATGTGATTTCAGCAATCTCATTTAGAGTAGCATGACAATATCGTGCTACGAATGCGTAGCGCGGCGTAGATAGCTTCGTAGCTGCTACGGCGTAGCACTCAATACATTTATGTCAACTACCAGAGGCCGTCCTTGACTTCGTCCGCGTATAAATTCTCGTTATTCCCGTGTAAATCCCGATCCCTCGGGAACTCCGGGATAAAAAGCCTATGTGTTATTCTGGGTCTTCAGCTACCAAATTTCATCGTAATCAGTTCAGTAGTATTTGCGTGAAAGAGTAACAAACATCCATACATACTCACAAACTTTCGCATTTATAATATTAGTAGGATGATTTGGTACAATGCATTTAACATTTTCGCAAAATGTCGTACCGAAAAATTCGTCCTAAACGCTGTCAGCTGGTAATATTTCCAAGAGACTGGCAGCATTGCCATACCCAAAGTAAACGTCAGCGCGTGGGTCACGGGAAGGTTTCGAATTTCTTTGAAAAAGCTGTGAGCACAAGAACCCTACCACGACTCAAGGGATTCAACCCCAAATGGCTCGAAAATGTGGTTACCAATAAGGTTTACGCCGCTTGGGTTTTTCCGCAGCCGAAGCGACAGCGACAGCACAACACGATGAACTAGGAAGATGGGATGGCGCAGGAGTATCGACAGGTTGCGTCCCACACTAAAGGCCTATCCATAGTATCCATCTTCCATGGAAACAAAGAAATGCTGTCCGGTCTTCTGCTATCGTCCCGTGCCAAGCCATTGTGTTCTAAAACGGTCGGAAAGCCGACAGTGTTGAGAGCTAGTTAGATATAATATCGTTTAAATTAGCGTGTTGCACAAAAAAAACCTGCACTGCTACAAGAAAAGCCGTGGTGCCCGAGGCAGTAGACAACAACATGGGGATCCTAAACGTAAAGAAACTGCGAGCAGACAATGTTGTCGTTGAACAAAGGATTTTTCAAAAAATTATATCGTATAATTAAAATTCATTATTAATTCTATGCTTTTACTTTCCATCAGCTCGACAGCTTCACAGGTTCACCACGGCTTTATCTACGTTCGTATAAAATAATATATTGAGTATTGAGTAAAATATTATGTCACCAACTATGAGAGAAGGGGAAAATCTCATTTATGAAAAATCTGTGTGGGCTGTGCCTATCAGAATGCGATTTAAAAGTAATTAAGGATGTGCAAGCTTTTCCTGGATTTATGCAGAATTTTTAATTGTATGTATGATTGAAAATATATTTTCATACTGCAGTGATGTGTGAAATTAAGTTGAAAATTTAGCGAAGACTTATAAAATTCCTTGAATTTGGAGTCATTATTGAAATTTTAAAATACTAATAAAATAACCGGTCCAGAGCGAGTCGGACTCGCGCACCAAGTGTTTCGTACCATCAGGTGACCAAGACTAGAGTCAAGAGCAAACCCATAACAAATATATTTAAAAAAAAACCTAAATGTTTTTAAATTTTCATCGGCGAGGCCTATATTCATCAGAAAATTTTAAAATTTTATGTTGCAGTTTTAGATCAGCGCCATTTTTTGACCGATAGTTGAATTAACTTTCATTTTGTTGATGATTTCTGAAAAAGTGTGCTATTTAGAGACATCGTTTTTTTTTTCGTTTAATCTTTACCTAAACTTCTACCAGTTTCATTCTACCAATTTCAGGTTTTTTTCTGCAAACATGCGATACAAACTTCGGTGATAAGGGGGGAGTGGGGGGGAACAGTCAATTTAAAAAAATAAAATTGTCAAAAGTCAAAACAATGTGGCCTAAAAAAACAGAAAAATATTTGAGAATGTGCAAATATCATAAGATACCCACCCCACTTGCTTTAGTAGCCCCACTTCGTATTTTAAGAACCGGTTTCAGTCGCTGTTGCAAAAACTAAAACATTTTTGTTTCTTATTTATTTGAACAAAAGTCGTCTTAAACTATTCCAAATTTCAAATTGATAGCTTATTAGTTCTTGAGATATCCAGTTGTGACAGACTAACCATTTTGGAACGGAATCCTAAAAAGTAATAATTTTTGTCTCTTTCATGATTTTCTGATATGTTACAATCTAGTTGTTCGTTCGTCGTATTTACGTGGACTTTCATGTGTCATTTGAGGAGAAAAAGTCCTATCCGTCAAAGGAGATCCCTCAGATCCCTCTGCATGCTCTTCAGTATTAAATGATCCTTGTGTTCCTGATTGTCTAAAACAATATTTTAAAGTGTTGGGCAGTTCTCATAATCTTAACCTTCGAGTGTCTAAAAACTTAATACTTCATATTCCTCCTCATCGCACTGGGTTCTTGTCTAACTCCTACGTTATTTCCACCATTAAACTCTATAATATGCTACCCCTTGACATCAAGAAGGCCGAGTCAAAATTTTCTTATAAGTGTAAACTCCGAAAACACTACTTAAAAGCCTGTCATTCGTAGTTTGGACTCGTCATAATTATTGTAAGTTCTATTAATCAGAATAGATAGAAAATAATGAATAAATAAATATGATGGTTTGTAATATTTAGCGTTCATCGCCGGTCTCACAGCGCCCCCCGGCAGGCGGATGGGGCACGCTGGCGCCATCATCTCTGGCTGCATTTGCCGTGTCCCGTTCAGGTACCCTCACTTATGAGGCTGTTCATAAACTACTGAGGAAGGACTGGGACAGACCCTGTGTGTTGGTATTGGAGGTGACCCCTTCAACGGTACCAAATTTATTACAAAACGTCATATTTATTTATTCATTATTTTATCATATAAATGTATTTTATTAGTATAAATGTTATTATTATTTGTGTAATGTATTGTATTGTATTGTATTGAGAAATTCAATTTATATGTTTTTTGCACACCTACCACAGTGTAGTCTTATCCAATGGTTGACTGGTAGATAATGTCTTGTTGCATTAAGTCCGTCCATGTACCACCTTTTATATGTCATGCTCGAATATGACGCGTGGATCAAGATCATAATCTAAGAGACTGAATAACGCAATACACTGCACACCCGCGTTTTAAATCTTTAACAGTTTACAGTTGCCCGCGCTTGTTATACAATTCAATCATTGTTCTAATACAAAGTGTTCATCGCGCGAAATATGCAACATCGCTTTCATTTTTAAGGCGAATTCGATCGCGTTATTGTGCCAACAAAAGTGGCGATATTTTTTTCGGAAAAATCGTAATGTGCCCTATTACGATTTTTCCGAAAAAAATATCGCCACTTTTGTATAATATTAGAACAGCCTTGTGGTAAAAATATCACTTCTTCGTATAGTTTTAGCACGACATATAATGTAAAAATATCGCCACTCTGTTTAGTTTTGGGACAACGCTTTCTGGTTAAAAATATCGGTACTTTGTATATTATTAGATCAACGCTTTGTGATAAAATTTTTGCCACATTTGTATAGTATTATGATAACGCCTTATGGTAGGTACAAGATATCGCCACTCTGTATATGTAGTTTAAAGACAATGCCTTTTAGTAAAAAATAACGACACTTTATAAAGTATTAGGACTTCGCCTTATGGTAAAAGATATCGCCACTTTGTATATGGTAAAACGACGCTTTGTAGCAAAAATCGCATCACATTACACTTTTGTCTTTGTGTAATGACGTTCAGAAGTTTAGTAGGTAGCCACTCGACGTAAAATACTGGTATTCAGCTGTTTACGGTTTCACTGGTAGTTGACCCTAGTATAGTAGGGAAAGGCTAGGTAATGACTTTCACATTTTTATTAAACACTCTTTAAAAGCTCCTAAGTAAAACATAAGAAGTTCCCAACACATACCTGTTAATATATTTATGAAAGAAGAACATATAGCACCACTGAGTCTCTTATCGTCACACTTACTGCATCGGGGAACGACGAGAAATATAGGTTAGTGTGTTGTACTGAAGTTCGAACTTATTACTTATGCATGGCCAGCGTAAACTCGATAGATAGCTTTGTTACATCCATTTGTTAGTACTTGGAAAGTAATATAGGAGCCTACTTGTTGCTGTAATCCATATTAGTAGAGACGTTCCAATTTTATAAGCGAATTTTAAAATATCTTCATCAACGATATAGTTATGTAGTGGACAACCGTTACCAAAGATATGGAATGGAGACAGCTGAATACACAGAAGAACCAGGTCTCAAGTAAAGGGAAGAGACAAGGAAAAAGAAGTGCGACGAGGAAGCGAAGTAGAAAATCTTTAAGGTTGAAAGTCTGAGGTGGCCTCTGACGTCACAAACTGAGACACCCATACAAAGTTCCTATAAAAAATTTCGCGAAAGGGACAGACGTATTAGTTTAAATTTTTTAGTTTTCATGAATAAATCTATTTTTTTTTATGAAATTGTAGATAATTCAATTTTCTTTCATAAACTATCTGAACTTCAATAGACACCAACATTCGACGAAGGAAAAGAGCGCCTTAACAAAGCCGCAAGTGATAACGATTGTCAAACACTCCAAAATGCCTTGCGTCAGACATTTCTTTTTTGGTATCACTTTTTTACCATATTTAATGGATTTATTAAATGCTCATAACTTGATCGTAAAACAATTTGGTTATCATTCCCTGTTCAAATATGTTAAAAAAATCTATCATTGCCATCATATTATTTTAAAATTCAAAATGAGTGGTGTTATTCTGGCAAATACTTTAATGGTATGGCTAAGATATGTATTTTTTTCGTCTTGTTCTCCCTGGTATAGAACGAGAACAAAATCGAAGTTATATGAAGTTCTAAAGGTCATCTAGTTTAATAATCAAATACAATTTTTATAATAAACTAGCTGACCCGTGCAACGTCGTCTTCGTAACATTTTCCATTACTGCACCGCTCCTATTGGTCTTAGCGTGATGATATATAGCCTATAGCCTTCCTCGATAAATGGGCTATCCAACACTGAAAAAATTTTTCAAATCGGACCAATCGGTTCCTGAGATAAGCGCGTTCAACCAAACAAACAAACAAACTCTTCTGCTTTATAATATTAGTAAAGATATATAAATTTTATAATAATTGTTGACTGGAGAAAAAAATCAGCTTAGAAGTGAGAATTTACTTTCAATTTGTTTTGACCTTTTATAAAATACCACCTGATTAATCGATTAGAAAGCAACACTATTTTTTCAATCACTCTCTAATTTATATTCTCATTAAATCTTCAAAACGAAAACATGTTTAACCTAGCCTTAACAAAAATATTGGCTCATTCAGTATTTATAAATAAAATGTTATGACGAAAAAGATCACAGAATCACAATATCGTATCTATTTCTTCTATTACTGAACTTTTACTTGTTTACTTTTATCTGAAATGTTGGTTGTTATGACTGCTTGACCAGAATAACAAATAACAACGACCAATATAATATTGAATGATGTATTATTCCCTATTTTACTCACACCAAACGGAGAATTATGGACATGTGCATTCTCCTTATTCTCACGTACCTTGCAAAAACCTGGTCTTTGACACTTCGGTAAAGGTCCAGGTTTGTTTGCCAGAACAGTCTAGGTTTGCCAGAAAGCTATGAAATGAGGTATCTGGGGAGTTCGGATTTCGAAACTTGAAGGAACACAGTCTGTTATCGTCATAACAAAAATTGCAGATTGGACTAGGCACTTCTATGGCATGTCACACGAACTTTGGGCTAAACGGAACACTAATTGTGTACATAATAATGCTAGGTAATATTCCTGGCATACCAAGGCGAAAGTGGAGAGAGGAACTTGAGTCTCACCGGAAGGACTGGCCCACAATGGCAGAGGGAGGAAGGAACCTGGGAGTCTTTAAGTCAAGAGTGAATAGGTTACTTCTATGCAAGCGTGCTCCGTCTTATACCGCATCATCACTTAACATCACGTGAGATAGTGGTCAAAAGTATGCCTATCAATAGTAAAAAAATAATAAAAAAAACCTTACAACACTGCTAATACCTACTAGTGAAAAATTAACTGCCAAACTTTCAGAGTCCAATGATAAATTGCGAATATACTCTACATTGTTTGATTAAACCAGTCGTATATGATTAAACATTGCTGAACGTTTATTATCAATCTCAATTACTAGCAAATTAATATAAATTAAAGCCAAAATTTATTTACCAAATTGAAAACGAATATCCTTAATTGAACCACACAAACACATTAATATGGCCGCAGTTTAATGCATTAATGGATTATTCACCCATTAATTAATTGTAAATAACTTAAAAGGATTATTGATAAATTCGATCATTTAGAGATCCGAGACTATTTTACACGCTTTGAAGATCTTGGTAAACCATTTGCATTGATACCGGCTGTCAATAGAAATTCTTTCTAAGTAAAAAAGCAGCCAAGTGCGAGTAGTATTCTCACACGAAGGGTTTCGTAACATGAACCGATAATAACACGTTTCTTGTATGTCATGAATCTTGTATTACGGTTTTTAAGATACCTACAGCCCACTGAAAGACAGATGGACGGATGGACGGAAAGCAGAGGCTTGGTATTAGGATTCCATTGGTTACCCTTCGGGCGTATTTATAAATTGATCTAAATAAGTGTAATAACAGTGATATAAATAATTTTAAATTGTTGCATGCCGATTGGTAAAATGTGGCTGGGCTATATAACATAACATAACATAACATAACATAAACATTTATTTAACTTCCACAAAGGTGCCTTACAAACTAACTTATTATTTATAATTAAAAAATAATCCTTTGTGGGAGACTGGTATCTGCACTAGGAAATCCTGTCACACAGATTACCAGGCCTCCCCCGCGGACAGTGCTCGTATTACAAAAAAAAAAAAAAGACCTTTGTAAAACAAAACAATTTTACAAAAATACATAGAAATACTGGTTTAATAAAGGAAAGTTAAATTAAAATTCTTAAAAATTAAATTGTTGTGTGGTGTGTAGGTCGTTAAGGTGTAGTGTGGAGGTCGCTATGGTGTTGTGTGGAGGTAGTAATGGTGTGGTGTGGAGGTAGTTATGGTGTGGTGTGGAGGTAGAAATAATGTGGTAGAGGTCGTTTCTTTGTGATTTTATCTTGGGACACTCAATAGACTTTCGGTGCTGTCATAGTCATGGTTTAGTAGGAACATGGTAAGAGCCTGTTTGCACTTAGTTTTAGGAAGGCCGTAAATTGTTATGCAGGAGTTAATTTTATTATATAAGTAACTGCCGAGAAAGCAGTAGTTGCGGTGCGAGAGACTACTTTTGCACCGCTTGGTTAAGCACACCTTACTTTTTACTCTTTTATGAGCATTTAAGTCAGGGTTATACTTAAGCTCAACATGTTTTCTTAGTATTATCTGCAGGATAAACAGTTGTCGAACAGTAAGAACCTTGCACCTATCATAGAGTTCAGTGGTAGGATGAAAGAATGGTAAAGCATGAGCCACCTTGAGCACTGCTCTCTGAGCCCGCTCGACTTTCAACATATACGATTTGGGGGCACCACCCCATATAGTTATGCAGTAGTTAAGTATACATTGACATAGCGCAAAGTACGCGGTTTTAATTACTTTTGCATCGGCAACACGTCGTAGGCTTTTAAAGATGAAGATTAGCTTTCTGACTCTTTTCGACAACAGAGCAATGTGTGTTTTAAAATTTAGGTTTTTATCTAAGGTAACACCAAGATACTTTATCGAGTCCACGGTATCGAGTTTTGGGCATGTGCATGAGTTTGAAGAGCCATTATTGCATGAGTGGGCCCTTATGTTCAATAAGGGGTTGTGTATGTGATGTGTGTTAGTCAATGAAAATGTCATGTACTTTGTCTTGTCTGTATTAAGCGTGAGCAGGTTGTTTTTTAGCCAGCTCATTACTTGTGAGAAACTCAGCTGTGCAAAGTGGAACACTTCCTCCCAAGTATCACCATAGAATAAAAGAGCCGTATCATCCGCGAATGTGATAATGCTACCATTGATAACTTTTAACTGACAGAGGTCGTTGATGAAGATTAAGAAGAGGGTGGGCCCTAAAATACTCCCTTGGGGTATTCCGATAGTGACGTCACAGTCGTCGCTCAGCCATTCATCGACCACAACACGCTGAGTTCTACCCGTGAGATAGCTTTCGAATAATTTTAGCTGTTCGCCACGTATTCCAAGACGTTCCATTTTCTCCAACAAGAGCGACGCAGAGACCGTATCAAAAGCCTTCGCCAAATCAAGGAAAATTGTAAGGACCTTCTTATTATCATCAAGCTTAGCAATAACAGTGTCAGTTAGTTGATGAATGGCGTCATTTGTTGATTTGCCCCTACGAAAACCATATTGATTATCGGATAGTAAGTTTTTTCTTTCTAACTAATTAACTAGTTGTTTGTTAATAACTTTTTCCAAAATCTTAGATAAAGTAGGCAGAATGGATATTGGGCGGTAATTATTGACACAATCTCTGCTACCACTCTTGTGGATTGGGTGAACTAGAGATTTCTTGAGTTCAGATGGAAATACTCCCGCAGAAAGACAAGTGTTACAAATAAACGCGATGGGTATGGATAATATGTTTGAATATTTTTTAATTAATTCACTAGGAACATCATCACATCTAACTGCACGATTTGTCTTGAGAGATGCTATAATGTTTTTAATCTCATTCTCATCAGTCGGCAAAAGCACAAAAGAGAAGGGACAAGGCGGTATAGAAGAAGTCGAGTTCGGATCAAACCCTGGCAGAGATCTCACCAAGGATATACCCATCCCCACAAAAAAATTATTAATCTCATTTACGGATTTTTTGGGCTGTTTCAGATCAATCAGGACTATAGGTGGGGTTATATGTTTTGTGGTGTGTGTGATTGTTTTAATAGCGTTCCACATTTGCTTGGTGTTACCTGCACATTTAGATAATTCCGCTTTATCAAACTCCTGCTTAACTTTTTTTTAAATATGATTACAAAAATTACGATAGCGTGTATAAGTAATTTTAGCAATCTCGTCATTTGGATGTTTTTTAGACTTTAGATGAAGATTGTCTCGGTTACGCATGCATCGTAAAAGTCCAGGAGTAACCCACGGCTTAATTATACGCTTACGTCTCGAGATTGTTATAGTTTTAGTACAAGATACAATTAAAGAAAGAAGAGTCCCGAGAAACAAAGAAACAGTCTCATTAGCAATACCCGAGGCGTAGATATTGTTGAAATCAACTGATTTCATTTTTTCGTCTAGAGACTGATAATCTATACGTTTTATAGTTTTTAATGGACGGTGGGAAGAGCTTATGTGTGAAAGACTAATAATTACGCTATAGTGGTCGGTGAGGGTAGTTTGGGCAATAATACATTTCACCGAAAGTTTTGATTTGACAATTACGTGGTCAAGGCAAGTGTGATTGTGGGTAGGGATATCATATGCAGGCAACATACCATGAGAGGCTAATAGATCAAGATAAGTTTCCGCCCTTGTATCTGAAGAGGATGGCGATATGTCTATGTTAATATCGCCAGTAAGTAAAATGTTTTTGTATGACGATAATGTAAGTAAAATAGTGTTTAGTGATTCAAGAAATTTGCAGACATTTCGTTCACCCGGTGGGCGATAAATACAAAGAATCACTGTTTGGGAATTAATAATGATAATTAGACAATTACCATCTGCCAGGGATGGTTCAAATATTTTAAGGGTTAGGGTAGACTTATAATAGACTATAACGCCCTCATTTTGTGTTCTGTTAGTTTGTGTGAATGCGAACTGATAACCACTCATTAGTGGAATAATCGGCGATCGAGAGATCCAGGACTCAGTGAAAACAATCACATCCCAATCAAATTCAGATCTTTTTATTAGGGTTTGAAATCCTAAGAAATTTCGATTAGCACTTCTTATATTTTGCACAAAAACATTCAACGGGGAATTGTCCTTAAAAATTAATCTGGAGCAGTCTTCAATGTTACAAGTAATGGAGTCAGCCACCGCCAAATCATCCAATTCATTATTTATTGATAATTGCGAATTATGATCGAATTTCACAGAGAAGTATAAATATTACAATTATAAATCTCTGAAGGATAAATAAATATAAGATTGTACTAATAATATGTGCAAGGTTTATATAGATTGTGTGTGGTAATGAGATAGGTGAACATCTAGAACAGTAACTGTGAAGATTTGTACTTATGTTATTATTGCTTGAGTTAAAAGGTAGGCGAGTGTATAGTTTGAGTTTGTGTATATTGCGGTTTGTGTAAATACAGAATAAAATCAATAAAAAAGTAACATGCATGCATAATTCATAAGGTATACAATAGTGGCAAACAATTACATTTAGTCATTTAGCGTTCCTTAAATTATCAATATCCAGCTTAGAGGAAATGCGTATTTGAGCTGAGTCCGGACCCTTCTTCAAATAAATTAAACCATTAGCGGTCCAACAAAACGAGTAACCATGTGCCTTCTGAAAGGTCCTAGCCAGGTAGAAAAGTCTATGAGATCTATGAGTTAGTGTTTCAGACACGTAAATCGGTATTTTTTTATACTGAGGGTTTAGGTGGGTAGTGTTGAGTTTGTTTTCTTTGATTTTGGATTTATTAAATTGTTTCACACTCTTGATAAATTTTTCCTTCAGTAACACGGTGGTAAAATCAATAATAATTGGATTTGTATTATCTTTTGAATTAATCCTGTAAATATCCCTTATACCCAAACATTCAATGTTGACATCTAATGTTTTTCCAAGACTACCGACAATTTCACACAAATCGTTTTTAGTTTCGCCAACTTGTCTTGGAATATTACGAAGTTCAACTCCGGATGAACGCGACTTCCGCTCTAGGGCTTCAAGTTTATCTTCTAGTTGTTTGATCAAGGTTTTGTCGTCTTTACGTTCCGATTCAAGACTAGTGATTTTTATCAGAAACTCATCGTATTTAGCTGGCATCATATTCACACAGTTTCTTAACTCGCAATTTTGCTCCGTGAGATTGTTAATTGTGCACTGGAGCTCATGGAAACGCTTCTCTTGATCGCGGGAAAAGGTTGAGAACATTTCCTGAATCATCGACGAGATGCTAGTAACATCCTCATCATACTTTCTTTTTTTACTCTTCTGTCGCTCTGTGATATTCGAAGTAAGGTCATGGAGATCGGGTGCTGATTCACCATGCTTTAATGGGGATTCCATCATATTCCGTGTCTTTTCAGAACTTAGCTTATTGACTAGTATGGGTGCTGTCTCTTCCACAGCGAGTGGAATTGGAACAGGTGATGGAGGAGGTGTTCTATTGATACGCGGCATAGTAACAAGTTTCACTATTTAAGTGGTGAACCACTGAGACAGCATAAATTGTCGCAGCTTCGGCGCAGACAACACTTCAAACAGCGCTGCCAGGGTCAGCAATGTAGTGAAGATGGTGATTAGTGGAGCACACGTCGTGGGGCGGGGTCCGGCCGGATCCTTGTCTCAAATAGCTCGGTAGCGGGGCGGCACCAGTGCGATACCAAGGAGGTGCGGCCGCGCAGTAATTAGTGATTATTGGTAGTTGCAAAACTTCTTACGTTAATTACGCGCTGAGGGTGGAGTAGACAGCTCAGGTACCAGGCGCGCACGGCTGCAGGAGTATTTCATCACCCGCTCGCTACACCGACGACGTTGTAAGCGCTCTTACAAACTCTCGGCAATTTATGCACACCTATTACTTTGATTTAATTAAATTTTACTAAATTTATTATTTTTTTTAGAAATTAAATGCGAATAATACTGAGAACACGTCTACACCTTACGGCGATCCAGGGGGAAGGGGAATGTGGAAGGGGAGTGTGTAAATGTAATCTTAAGAACTATTATGTATTACCCATATTTGCAAAATAAAATTCTATTCTATTCTATTCTAAGTAACCCTAAAATCCAACACCAGTCTTGCCAAGGGGTATCGAGTTATACAGTTAGGTTGTGAATGTCAAATAAGTAGTCGCTCCTTGTTAAGTACTAGTATTCAGCTACATTCAATTAGTTAGCCAACCCCAACATAGTTAGGAAAAAACAAGACACATTGAGTGTTTTTAATATTAGTGTCTTATTAAGAGCGTGTATTCCGTCCACTAGCGCCGCCAATCGTTTCTTATTATTTTTGGTAAATTTAAGACACGTAGATAAAAGACCGCTCTGTAGTGCACTGAAGAAATGTATTTATTATGTTTTGAGAGTTATGTTTTGTACTTTAAACCTTAAATAGTTGCCAAAGTCGATGTTTTTGCTAAAAGTGGCCACTTTTAGCAATAATTGCCGTTTTGGCTATTTAGCCATGAGTTATGTATTAAAAATAGCTGTCAAAAAATAATAGATACATTTCTTCAGTGCACTACAGAGCGGTTTTTTATCTACGTGTCTTAAATTTACCACAATTAATCAAAAACGATTGGCGGCGCTAGTGGACGGAATACACACTCTTAAGTTGTGGGCGAGCGACACAGTGCCCGCTTGGCTAATGTCACCAGTGTCGCCACGCAATGGGTGCCAAGAGTTTGTTTGTTTGGTTGAACACGCTAATATCAAGAACTACTGGTCCGATTTGAAAAAATCTTTCAGTGTTAAATAGCCCATTTGTCGAGGAAGGCTATAGGCTATATCATCACGCTAAGACCAATAGGAGCGGAGCAGTAATGAAAAATGTTACGCAGACGACGTTGCACGGGTCAGCTAGTTTATTTATAAATGCTTTATTGTAAAGAAAACCTTAAACTAAAAAATATACAAATGGCGGCCTTATCGCATTCCGCGATTCCTTCCAGGCAACCAGGAATGGAAAGAGACAGCCAGGACATGAAATGACGTTGCCGAAGCCGTCTTAGAAAGCGGTGGCGAGATGATCTGGACGTTTACTGCGAAGGCTGGTTCGAGGTAGTGCAAGAGAAGGGAGGCCTTTGCCCAGCAGTGGGACACCACAAGCTACAAAAAAAAAAAAACACTCAACTCAACTCTTGCCGTCGCGTGCCCCCTAACACTCCCCAAGGAACTTATGACCATTAGTTTCGGCTGTACGCTGTCTGTCAGTCACCGGTAAAAGAAGAATCTTATATACGAGAATATTGATAACCAGAACGTTATATCGGTGGATTAATTGGCAACAAAACGAATGCGACGGTATTTTCTACGAAGTCTAGGCAGTGTATTATTATTCATGGCGTACCGCGATAATGTTAAACGTTTTCACGAATTTTTATTTGAAAACTTTCCGATGAAATAGTTAACAATTCAGAAACCATTAGGTTCCTCTGTCGTCCATTTTATTAAATTTGAAAATGTTTTGAGAAAAAAGCTGTGTAATATTAGGCGTAGTATTTTTCCGAGAGGAGCCGCTTATTTCTGATTCAAACTAATATTATAAATGCGAAGTGAGCTTCTTTGTTACGCTCAACCGATGTTGATGAATGTAACTCAAATGGGACCCCAGAGACGTTTATTTACTTTTTTTTTTGCTAAAAAGCCATATTAACGCAAGCCAAGCCTACTATACCTACAATAAAGAGAAACCTTTTTAGTACACTTTACGTTTACTCAACAGACCGCACATAATTCACAGACACTTTTGTTTTAAAATCAGCCAGTTGTCTTCGACTACGTTCGGATTTCAAACGCTGAGAGGGTTTAGCACGAATATATTTGACGTATAGTAACGTTACGTAATATTTTACCATAGCTACAATACTCGTTTTGCACTTAATATTTAATTTTATTTGAATTACAAACTAAATTCATATTTCTGAATGATATAAATTGTGTATGTCCCCTAAAATTAAACCAAAATACTATGGGGTTGCAGTTTTGCACATTCAAAATTCACTTACGTTAACGTTACTATACGTCAAAATATTCGTGCTAGGCCCTCTGTTTTGAACTGCAAACTGAATCTGGTTATATAGGAGTCCTTACTACTTTTCTGTGTAAAAGTGGTATTTATCTGATAGTGTAACTGCTTGACAATAAGATGAGAGGTATAAGTATTTTGCTTAGCTAACGTACTGGACATACTAATCCGTCTACCAATCAAGCCGAGTGCGCCATTTTCTTTCATGTGCTATTATTGTAACTGTCTACGGACTATATGTCCGTGCATAAGGTTACGTATATGATCAGTAATAGATAAATTGTGTTCTATATTGGTTACTTGTTTTTTTTTTTGAGGAGCTCGTGGCTAAGTAATAACAGCCGCACAGGTCGATCTTCAAGATTAAGCAACGCTTGCCGAGGTTGATCTGTGGATGGGTGACCATCTTAACATACCGAGTTTCCTCCGTGCCTCGGAAAGCACGTTAAGCTGTTGGTCTCGGCTGTCATTTGGAGATCTTTGGCAGTCGTTACGGATAGTCAGAAGCCAGAAAATCTGACAGCAGTCTTGCCAAGGAGTACCGTGTTAACCAGTTACTGGGTTGTGGAGGTCTGGTAGGCAGCCGCTCCACGTAAAATACTGGTATTCAGCTGAATCCAGTTTGACTGGAAGCCGACCCGAATATAGTTGGGAAAAGGCTAGGCAGATGATGATTGGTTACATGTTTTAGTAAGTAATCTAGATGGAGGAAGATGATCGATGGATTGTGTTAAGAATGGTCTATAAAGGGTGAAAAAACAACAGAGATAACGATTAACAGAGAAGCATGTACGGTCGATGAAAACATGTAACGTTGACCTCAAGAAAAATTGGATAAGTAGGAAAACTATGTGTATTTGTTTGTTTGCTTGGCTGAACGCACTAATCACAGGAGCTGATGATTCGAACTGAAAATTTGTTTTAGTGTTGGATAGCTCATTTATCGAGGAATGCTATAGGCTATTTATAACAACACGCTACAAGCAATACGAGCGGAGCATTAATGAAAAATGTGCGTGAGTCAGCTAGTAAGTAATAAATAAGGCTTTTGTCACAAATTAAATTAGTTCTGTTCAAAAACAATTGACAGAAATAAGTTCAATAAATTTTATGAGAATTTTCAAGTAAGAACAGGATAATCCTGATTAGATAAAATAGTTCTGAGTCTTGTTAAATAAATAATAATAATAATTATCCGTCATAGACTGAGATCCCAGAGCTGCCAGACTTCTTTTATTTTTTCACTAACAAAAATATGTGGGATTGAAATGATGTGGGCCTACCTACTATAAACATAAGCATACCTGTGATGTGGGCTGACGCTCATTTTTTTGTGATATGACTGTGAAAGGTATTTCGGTCGTCAACGAGGTAGATTTATCTTCCAAAATTCTAGCAGACTAGCTTTTTCTATTTTCAACCACTACAGTCATATAAACTATGCCCAAATTTAAGCCTTGTGAATAGCGTCTGACTCGTGGTGGCAATCAGCTATTTTCATTATCTGACTATATCTTTTAAAATGGCTAAGCAGTCGTTGAACTATTATATAATAACTCAATATTTACCAATATTCTGTAAAACATGCCTCAACTTACTCACTAAAAAAACAAGTGATTTAATGGCATTGGCTTCTTGTACTTGGGAATCGGCCGTCGGCCCAAGCTAACAGGTATACGTATGCGAAAACTACGGTGAAGGTGGTTTGACTATCAGTAATGCTATCCTGTAAAAATCTCACCTGAAAAGCTTTACTAAAGTGAATGAGAAGTGAACTGTCTGTCCATCAAATCAAGTCGTACTGGCAGTTCACTTCAAGCAAACTTCACCCCTAATCACGAATTATGACGGTGTGCTTCTTACAGAATAAATCAGCTGATCAAGTTTGCCAGGCAAACTTGTCCAGAGCTCATCTAAGACTGAAATGATTAGAAGTAGGAAAGGATGGTCTTTGCCTAGCTGAAACTCGAAAGAAGGCTAAAACAATGGACGGTCATCTCTGAACTGTTTAGCACTTTTCAAGCTAGTAATTAGAAATTTTTTATTAGCTTTAATTTTATTAAGACTTAGGTGACCAGACGGGTTTATCAAAATCCTCCACACAACCCAATATATACTTCTGCTCTGTTGAGGATTTTCCTATTTTCTGAGAACCTTTACAACACTTTTTTTTCCTAAGAACCATAATCAGAGTCTTACTTGCATATTAAAACAAAATCAGTTCTCCAGTGAAACGCTTACCGATCGAACATGTTTTTTTTTTATTATAATAAAAGGATAATTTCTTAATTTCTTTTATACTATTTTATCGCTGTTAAGAAATTTAGAGATTTATTAAAAAAAAAATGTGATTATTACCTAAAGGCTCCGCAATTTAATGCCGTTTTATGGATAGCTACTTAATTTTATGCATAGTAGTGGCAGGTCAAATAATATCTTGATTACTAAAATAAAACAATTGAAACTCATTTCGACATCAAATCGGAAAATGCCAATCAATTTTGCATTTTATTTGAAACACGGCTTACATGTTATTCAGTACTATGATAATAATATTAATTGTTGTATCGGTAATTAAAATTCAGTCAGTTTGGCTTCAGGCAAATCGTGTCAACGCTTTCCGCGTTTGATGTACATAATTGATTGGCGTAATTTAATTGTTCGCTGGTAAAAGCAGTGTGAATGTTTAACAGGATTTTGTTGATTTAAAATATTAGTTACAGTAATAGTTCATTTAAAAAAGTAAATAAGATATCGCAATTGGTAATTTCGACGAGAACAACAATTAATTTTTGCTCAAATGAAAATTAAACACATGCGTATGGAAGCTAATTTATATCCTCCTTAATATAAACCCCTAAGTCAAATCCGGAAAAATGTATCTCACAGAAAAAAATCTTTCATAAATAAATTCCTTAAACAAAATTACATTTACCTGTAAAACTGCCAAATTCGTCCAAGCTTGTAAAACTTCGCGGCGAACTGAAATGAAAGTTTTTTTCACTTTCCAAACGTCACTAAAACACACTCACGACATTTGTGAAAAACAATAAAAAACCAATGAATAATCGATTCTAAGATTCGATTCTAAAAGTTCGAATTTGAATTTCGGGTACTGTTTATTCGAACTTGAACTTCGCGATCGCACTCAACTGGTGGGCGTTCTGTCCGGCGCCTTTCTGTCTACTGACGCTTCGGAACGAGCGCGCGCGAACACCGCTTCGAGTCGTCGAAGTTTCAGCTGCACCGCTCGTGTGCTACTTGCATTCAGCTTAGGGCCATTCTACTTTTGATAGAAATAACGCTGCCCCTTGACAATGAAACAAAGAAACCTGTTTCTTATATTGAAAACTAAAGTTACCTTTTCAATTTCATAATATTCAGTCGTTTACTAGTATTATTGCACCTATCGTCGTAGTTTAAAATTAAAGATCAATCTACCTAGCCTTTTCGTAACGATTTTTGGCTTCCATCTGATTACCATGAAGTATTTACCAAGTATTTTACATAGAGCGTCTACCTGTCTGTCCTCACAACCCAGTAACTGGGTAACAATAACGGTATTAATTGCGCATAAAATACCAGGTAATATTTTTATAAACTAGATATTATGGTAAAAAAGTTGTGTTTTCTTTAACGCAGTAGTTTTTCATTACCATTACACTTGCAAACTGTCCTTCAGAAAGTAGAATAGCCCTCTAACTATTATTGCGGCCTCTGATTGTGATGAGCAAATTCGGTGGCCTTGTATTGGGGTGCGATTTTAGGTTTGATTCAGCGGTTAATGCGCGCAAGCGGCTAAATTGTAATGCCGTTTTGTCCTTCCAATGAATAGAGGTACAATTACTGCGTTGACTTGTTAATGAACCAGCTTGTAATGTTGGGGAATTAGACTTCGGGTTTCCGTGTTTTGGGGTCAGATATTTTGTAATTGGTCGGAGTTTGGTTGAGAGTAGATTAGTTTAGCTGCTTGTAATGCCCGTAAGCGGCTAAATTGCACCGTCGTAGTGTCTTTCCAATGAATACTACCGTTTACTTGTGAGTGAAGTATGTAGCTTGTAATGTTAGGGAATTAGACTTCAGCTTTCTGTGATTTGGGGTTAGATATTTTGTAATGGTTCAGAGTTTGGCTAAGAGTATATTAGTTTAGATTTTTAAATTTGAATTTATTGTACCGTCGTTTTATCCAATGAATACTGTTGCGTTGAGTTGTGGAACAACCAGCATATAATGTTAGGGAATTAATTGATTTCAAATTTCCTTGATATTGGGTCAGGCATTTTGTAACGGGTAAGGGATTTATAGTTTCGGCAAGAAGTACCTTAGCAAAATTAGTTCAGCAGATTGTTGAGCTATTTAATTTTATTTCCTTTAGCATTTACGTAGATAAATAAACAGGTTTAGCTGTTATAAATTATTTGTATTCTATAAATTTATTAATGTTCAGATTAAAAAAAAAAAAACCAGGAAAAAAAAAGTAAAGTACAATAACGTAATAAATTTCAATACGTGGAAACAAAAAAAAAAAGTAACGGCGTAATTTTTGATGTTTTATTGTAAAACTAACATATTTTCAACTGTTCATTCATAAGTGTTCATTCCGAGAATTCTTTTTTCGTAAAACAACCACCCACCAGTATTCGAAAAATGTTTATTTTTTCTTTTTATACGTAACGTTTCATAAAACTATCAGTGAAATTGCATCAGTAGAATATTCTATATTTTTAAAAATGGATTTATTTGACGAAATATTTATGTGGGTATCGTCGGTTACATTCGTTTATGATAATTATTTGACAAATCACTACATATTATAAAACAACGTCCTCCGCAGCGTCTGACTGTTCGCGATAAATTCAAAAACTACCGCATCGATTTTCATGCTGTTTTCATCAATGGATAGAATGCTTCTCTAGAAAGGTTTTAGAATAAAGTTTGTCAAGCGGGTGAAGCCACTAGTTATATATAATAATAACAATTGAACAAAAAAATTGAATGGAAGATGCATTCTTGGCGCTCAAGATGCGAGCTAGATCAAACAAATAGCATTCTGGTGATTCTTGTCATGCTTACTGATAATAATTATTATGCTATCATGTGGAATGCAATAATCCCAGACCAATCGACATGGCTAAGCTTGGGTACACATATATTATGTAAGATGTGGGGTGTGATAGGTAGGAAGCAGTTGGTAATAAAATATTTCTAGCATGGGATGGCTCTTTCTCCTGATTATGATTGAGGTTACGATATTTATTATTGTTATTATTTTGCGAGTTATGTCACCACAATTTTTTACGATCGTGTAAACTGATAACTCGATAGCATGAGTTTATGGGACCAGGGAACAGTAGAACCAATTTGTATTAAAACCACGATCTGGGAAAAAAGTAATCACAATGCAGCAAGTATAATGTTTGTTAATATAATTATAATGATTAATTATAATATACCTCATACATAATAAGATAAGATAATGTTATTCCATGAATTACATATTGAGTGAAAAAAAATTACAAGTTAACTTGGTTAAAATTTAATTTTGATAAATGATATTTATTTTGTTAGTAGATTGTAAATAACACTTACACGTCAATCTTTTTTGGTCATTTTAAACTAGATGAGGCCGGCGTTTCCTAGCTGACTGCTCTGAGAAGAAACACCGAAACAAACTCAGAGGTCAAAGTCTCTTTTAAAGTCCATACAATCATACTGGTCAAATCATATGAGATCCATGCAGGTTAATGTCTGAAGTGGTATTTTGAGGAAAGTACCACACAGATTTGAGTGAACCGGTCCAGACAGTGCAAGCATTTGCCAGTTATCGTGTAGCTCAAACTTAGAACTTAAAGGAGCTCAACGAACTGACGAACAATACCAAAGTAAGGACATTTGTGTAGGCCGCATAAAGAACTCAAACCGCCAGACTAACATTAAATGAAAGAAACCCCTAATATAGCAATCTACATGGTCTTCATATTCACAATACGTTATATGAGGACCATGCAGATCAGTGTCTGAAATGGTCTTTTGAGGAAAGAACCACATAGATTTGAGTGGACCTGTCCAGTCAATGCAAGCCTTGGTCAGAAGTCGATCAGCTCAACTTAAAACCAATAAGGAGCTCAACGACTCAACGAACAGTGCCAATGAAAGAACATTTAACATGATGAAGATGTTTTGTTTGTCATCTATGAATTTTTTAACCGGTTTCAATAGAGAGGAGCTTCTCAACTCGTCAGAATCTTTTTTGATTTGGAAAATTCATTTTTTGTTTGAAAGGGTAGACTCCCCAGGTGGCCCCATGATCATCAGGTCAGGATCTGGTGATGGGATCTTGGAGAAATAAACTGAAATATCGTGTCTGTGTATTGTTTACACCCGTTCATGACATAACATCACGCCACTGCGCTGTGAAGGGGTACGCACATGTGAATGAAGTGAAAAATAAAAAATAAACTTGTTTCCAAAAAAATACAAGCGACTAAAGTTAAGTTACACTTTGTAGTGTTTTGGTTTTGGTAGTCGGCTGTATTTTTTTGTAAAAAACGTTTTTTTATTTTTATTTTGATTGATGATTATGGTTCATTCGTATTTTTTTTAGCAGATTCAATTCCCAGTTCATAGGAATCACAAACTGTGAAAAAATAGGTTTTCTTATCCAGCTCTGACCTCAGTAAAGCAAGGTTCACAAAAGCCGACGTAAGCAGTTCATTTGTATGTATGTGGGCAAAGCGCTTAATGCTTGTAAAGTGGTTCGATCTCCAGATTAGAGAGTTTATTCCATCGGTTTTTCTTTTACTTTCTTGCTTCGAATGAATGTGCCGACCATCTTTGTATAGACAAGGCGCTTGTGTGTTCCGTCTATAATGTGACTATAGAGACCAAATTAAGTAAAGCCAGGTCATGGATGGATGACATGGCTTAGTCGTTTTACAGGATTTTTGTGTGTTTTGTTTTTAATTGACTATTTAGTGTGTCGTTTCCAGCAGAATTTTTTGCTAGCACGTAATCAGTTTATAAAAGTAACCAGTGAACGTGGTAGCAAAGAAAGAAAAACTGTTAATTCCGCCGGAAAAGATGCACCTTGCATAGGTGTAAGGTATTATTGTACCTATGCAAGGGTTTATACTAGTGTTTATACTAATGGCTTTACTAGTGTCTCTACTACTGTTAGTTTTGGAAAAAAAATGAACAATACCTAGATCTATAGTTAATAGCCACTGCTATGCAATTGATACAAGTTTTACAAAGTGACGACTAATTCTTTTAAAAGCGAGATATTTTTTTGAACCAGACGAGGTTTGTGCCCATCTAAAGTGGATAACTGAAGGCTATGTTGGAGTACCTACTTGTATTAATATACCGCTATTCCCAGACAGTTTCACATCTTTTTTCCTCTTTTTATTTACACAAATGAAGAGAACAAGACACTACAAATTACACTCAATGAAAAGTAAAGTAGTTAAAGTTTTCACTATTTTCTAAAGATACGGGTTATTTTATAAGGAATCTCTTCCAAAAAACTTTCAAATCTTGTTACAGATGGAATAAATAAACATAGTCGTAGACACACTGTGTAAAAGCGGGCCTAAATTAATGAAAGTACAAAGGTAATTAAACCTAATTATCCAATTAGGTTTCTCATTATCCGAAGAAGAACGAAAATTTTTGATATCGGAACACTGAAATGGAGCTGGATAGGTACAGTGATGATAGGTGGAGTAAGGCAGTGACCGAGTAGCGTCCGAAGACTTGAAAAAGAAGTGTGGTTCGTCGGGCAGTGAGATGGGCAGACAACATTGTTGCCTTTACGGGTGGAAGGAACCTGGATGAGGCTGGCGCAAGAACTTGGGGATTGGCACAAGAAAAGAGAGGCCTATGCCCAGCAGTGGGCGAGACTGGGCTGTGGATGATGATATTAATCTAATTTGTTTTTTTTTATTTGAGATGGGTTTGCTCTTGACGAAGAATGAAGTCTTGGTCAGAGATGACAGAGACAAAGTCTACGATGGAGCGAGCTTACCCAGAAGGAGCCTGTTTACTCTAACTTTGAAGAGATAGGGTTGTAAGCGTTCGGAAACACTGACGCAGGCAGAGAGTTCCACTCCTTTGCTGTTCGCATTATAAAAGACGTTTGGAAACGCTTAGTGCGAATTCGTGGATATGATAGGATGTTGGGGAAGTGCCAGGATACAACATAGGTACGTACTAAACTGATCTATCAGGATCGTGGTATAATGGCGTGCCTCGGAAACCAGTTAAAGCAGTTGGTACTGAGCCTGATCTCTCCCTGGTTATGTTGGAATGCCATGCTGACTATGACAGTAAAGGAACAGAGAGAGCACCTGTATTTACGCACACGCTTGTGCACTATAATATCTCCTGCGTATTTGAATTCCGACCGAGGTTGTGAGAATAATTTAGTTCGAGATCACCATGTAAAACTTCAAAATAACAATGCGTAAGCTTTATTAATTCCGTGTAGTAACAATAAACTGTCGGTTTCAGCTAATTATTCAATCGGATGCAAATATTATGCGCATAAGTAATGGTGTGCGCGTAACTTAGCTCAAGTCGAGCGTATGGCCAGAATTAATGGCAGGGACCGTTTTATAAATTGTAGGCAATCATGGGCTGTTTAGGAGGTTCCTTAGTCAGGGATGGCAAAATATTCTTGATAAAGTGTGCTAAATATAGCACACTTTAGTTGACCTAAGTCTCGCTGAAGAGTAATAACTCTTCAGCGAGACTTAGGTCAACTTAAAACAATAATATTGTTCGCATGATAGCTCTTTTCGCTGTTCCTTTTAAGGCTGATTTTTCAATAGTCAGATAATTCGTAACTGAAGAAACAAATTCAGTGGCATTGGTAATTTAATTCAGTGGAATTTCAGTTTTTCTATTTTATTTGTTTATAAATTTGGTAAGTTATGTTTATGTTAACATTTTTCTGTTAATAACATTTCAATTTTGTTCGATATTTTTAGTACAGACCAATAACTTGTTTGCGTGGTTTTATACTGTGAATGCAAGTTGGTTATAAATTTATAATAAATAAATAAATATGACTTTTTGACATATTTTCTATTCAAATGCTGTCAAACCGGCATTTTTACTCCTCTGGTAAAATTTATCTGACAATTGAAAAAAGGCCCTTAGTGTTAAATGCGATAGATTTTTTTTCATTAATACTCATTCTCATTATTTGTAGGTCTATGAGCTGGAGAGTGGCATTGATAATTTAGAACTTGTAGATTGGAAAAAATATTGGGTTGTTTATGAAGTGTTTACATTCTTTAAGTGTAAACGATTCTCAAAAGTCTTAAATGTTGAAAACGTAACTTTTCGGTTGTTCATGTTAATCTTAAATAGTACACTTTTACGTTAAACCATTTAGACATTTTATTATCGTTATCGGTTATCAGATAACGTAAGTTAGGACGCCCTTACGCTAGGTAGATCGACGATCATCGAGTGGTGGCTGGTGGCAGCTGAATGAGAGTTGCCGGAAATCGAGTTGAATGGCGTGCATAAGAAAAATCCTATATCCAGCAGTAGACTAGTAATAGGCAGATGATGATGATCGGTCATAGAGATCCCATGATGTAACTCTTACTAGGTTGTAGAGGTCAGATACGCAAGCGACCGATTTTAATACAGTTGAAAAGGCTGCTCAGAATATTTTGTTATCGCTGAAGGAATGTCACTTAGTCTATGCTCTACGCAAATGAAAAATCGTAGCTAAACCACGCCACGAGGAAAAGTTTTGCATCGCGTGCCACAGGTTCGCCGTCCCTGTTCCACATTGATTGTGTAAGTATTTAGGTATGTTTGTAAGGGAAGTACGTCTTGAGGCCGGCGCACATATGGCGGAGCGCAGCGCAGAGCATTTCTCAGTGTTAAACTATTAACGACATTGTCCTCATTGAAATAATATTTAAGATCAATTAACACGTAGTCGCTTCAATGCTCTTTGGGAATTATTTGTTGTGGTTATCGATTACAGTTTGACAGTGAAAATGCTCTGTGCTGCGCTCCGCTATATGTGCGCCGGGCTTTGCGGTGCGTGTAAGCGTTTCATTTAATTTCTATTTAGTTAATACTTGCGACTTTAGTGGGTGACATTCATTGCGTGTTACTTTTGTTGCTTTTTGTTAACAAATGAATCGTGTACCACTGTAATGGGGTCTTAAAATATACGTGTGAAAGTTTAATTAAAATTCGTCGTTCTCTGTAGGTGTAATTAAGTTCTGAGAGATTGTAAATGCTTATGTATATGTTGTGCAAGGTAATTCTACTTGCACGCAATGTCGTTTTCATTCCTACATATTGTGTGGTTTGTTTTTGTACAAAATCTTTTGCATTTAATCCTCTTATTCTTGCACCGTCGCTGTTGATGGTATAAAGTTACAACATTCATTGTTATAAAGCTGAAAAGTTTGTTTGTTTGGTCGAACACACTAAACGAACTACTGTTCTACTTGAAAAAAATCTTATAGTGTTTGATAGCATATTTACCAAGGAAGGCTAGTAGCTACATAACCACCGGTAGCTTGGACCCTGCCAAAGAAAAATAGGTACTAGCACTTCTATTTTTTTTTAATAATTAAATTACTCCAACGCATACATTCTTTTCCGGAAAACAATGTATATTCTTTTCCGTTCCGCCCGGAATGGGAGCAAGTGTCAGACTCTTAGTCACACTTAAACCCATCCGTGTTCCGCCAAATTTCCTTTGCGTTCCAGGGCCGCGGTGACACTTTGGACCAAATTCCTCAAACCTGGTAGATGACCATGGTAATAGCAGAAATGAGTCCCAATTTTGCGATAAACAATTTTGGCTCAGTTCAAAATTCTAAGCATCAGCTGCACACAGTTCGTTACCGGATACCTACCGCTACTAAATAACTGTTATTGTTACTCCTACCTGAAACTCGGACCGTTCTGGTTAACATGAATAATTTCCGTAACTTATGTACCTATCTTAAGAGTAAACTATGGAAACTCCTGTTCGGTTCTGAGGTAGATACTTGGAAATAACATTGAAATATTGGCAATTATTGGTGCTACTACGCGGCCCCACCATTGCAAGGTGTAACAATGATCTAAAAATCATTTTAGTTAAGTTACAGGGGGGCTACTCTCTAAGCTCGAAGTCCGTAGTTTCGGGCTTAGTTGCGGGCGTTTTCTACACCGCATCACCTGCATCACTTACGATTAGTCCCGAACCCGAACTAAGAAAGAATGACAACACGATTTTACAGTAACTGTCATATCGTGCTGTCATTAATTCTCAGTGATTAGTTGATACGGAGTAGAATACGCCCGCAACTAAGAACGAAACTACGGACTACGGGCTTAGAGAGTAGCCCCCCAGATTTGATGTACCACCTACTGCATAAGACTGCTCGGAATGTGACTGGTATTTATTTTATGCCCCAGAATAAGGTCATTTTTTGAGAGTATTTCTCTGGCGTGCCCTGTAGCCACTACCCGGAACGACTGTCTAAGACTCCGCACAAACTGGCCACTGACGACAAGCTGTTTACAATTTTAACATGTTTTGTAAGGAATCGGCGCACACGTGGAGCGAGTGGCGGTCACTCGCTACTCATAACGCAATTAATCGTGAGACTGTACAGCAAGAGAGTGTTACAAATTGTAGCAGCCATTGACTGGTAGTGGTGGCTGATCAGTTGTTGCAGCCACCGACTACCTTTGTTTGGGCGTTACCAAAATACGTGGCGGGCGACATCCACCGGAAGCCGTGGTCGGTCGCCCGTTTGCGCGGAGCCAAATTTCTTCAAAATTATGCCTACCGGAACGAGCGGCTAACGCGTTTTTGAGAGGCATCTCGCTATTTATTGAATGGTCAGCCATCCAACAAGCGACTTCGTTAAGTTTTCTCAATCTTCAAAGATTTATCCATGCGACAGTGCCTTCATAACTTGGGAGAAAACATGTTAAAAACACTGTTATACTACAAGTTCTTTAGTTAAGTCCTTGTAAAATATTGACGCGTGTTGACGACTTAATGCTCCATTACACCGAAGTACAAGCGCCTTATCATTTATGCACCGATGCACTAAAGACGCGACAGACATTAGTGCAAGAGATAAGAGACGGAGCCGTTTTAATAGTTTGGGTTCTGAGAAAATGAAGTAATGTACAGTCTGGTCGGTTATACCTTCGTCGGTTTTAGTGTTTTTTCTTGTACCAAGTCTAGACAGACAATATCTGTTAAATCTATGGCTTAGCTTGTATTTCAGACAAATAATCTCTCTCTTTGCCAATTTATTTGCCGTATACTTACTGCACTAACAAACGTCAATACAAAAGGACGATAAAAATATTGTCAGTATTTATCAAAAGTCAAAAACAATGCGCCCTAAATAAAATAAAAAAATAGAATGTACAAATAGCGCTATTTCATATGATACCCCTTTGATTTTTTAAGAACCCCTTTCAGTCGCTGCTTTCTTATTTGCAAAAAAGTTGAGCCAACATCATCTAAAGCAATTCCAAATTTCAAGTTGAAAGCATTAGTAGTTCTTGACATATCCAGCTGTGACAGACTGACAGACCATACAGGAATACTTTCGCCATTTTGGTACGGAATCCTAAAATTTACATTTTATTTATAACACAGTTTCGCTTTTTAATCTAACATTAGAATGTCATTTTGTCACATTATCTGTATGACAAAACTAACTCAGTAGAACAGATTATTTAATTAATAATGTTGCTGACAAAGCTTGACTTTAAGGTGTCGAACCAATTCTGACTGTGACTGTAATGTATGTACGTACAATCACAGTCTAAGAATGTTATTTGATAAAAATCCTTACTTTTAAGTCGTAAATCCCTAATGTTTTTAGTAATGCATTCGTGCATCATTGGTGGTGGCCACTTACCATTAGAGGCTTTAGGTCAGTGGTTACAAACCTTTATTTGACACGAGACCACTTTGATGTCTTTGTTGCTAGCTGGGAGCAGAAATCAAGAATAAAATTAAACTGTGGTAACCTAAAGTTTTACTTAGAGCTTATGCACACGGCATATTTCATCGTGCGCTCACGGCGCTGTAGATATGACCAAAAAGCAGTACTGTCTGCGTCAGAATTTGGTTTAAAGCGCGTTAGCGCCTTATCTGTACGTTGAAAACCACTACTCTAGATAAATGGAATCTATCAGCGATAAAGCTTGATAGTCAACATGTAAGAGATTTGACACGGGACATGAGACAGTCTCTCTCCTTTTGATTGAAATAAAGAAGACAGTATTAAAAAGCCTTTTTCTTGCGCTCTTTCCATTCCTGGTTGCTTGGAAGAGATCGCGGAATGCGATAAGGCCGCCATTTGTATATTTTTTAGTTTAAGATTTTCTTTGTTTTTTTATATTTTGGTGTACAATAAAGCATATATTATATGTTATAAATAAATAAATAATAATTTTGAACTTTTTGACAATAGTTATCGCTGATCGAATGTTACTTTGTCTAAAGAGTAACGGCTATCGTAGTTTACACAGTGCGAGCTGCTGACTAGACAATCGACTCGTATGCCAGTAGCTCGGCTCGCCATAAAGGTCTACACGGTGAAAGTAGTTGCCCAGTCTCTTGCGAGATGCAGCACCCAAAAACTACGAGATGCAGGCTCCACTCGCAACAGTCTGGCTGACAATGTTGAGCTACTGCCAAGCGCGGTCGAACGATGCGAGCGATTGCCGAGTTGCTTATTTATTGTAAGGGAAGCAGGCAGTGAAAAAATTTTGAAGTAACTCAGCGAGCTTCTATCCAACTTGCACCTAGCAACAACTCGTAAGATACGTCCATACGATGTGACTTACTGCACTACAGTTCCTCAGCACTAAACTAGCCATAAAGTCCTAAGACTAAGCCTTCTATTTCTTTTTCCCATCCAAAAATATGCCTACCAATTATAGACATTTTTATTTATTTATGTACCTATACTTTATTATACACCAGGGAGGAGCGCACAGGTCAATCTTCAAGGTTAAGCAACGCTTGCCGAGGTTAGTCTGTGGATGGGTGACCAACATTAACATACCGAGTTTCCTCCGTGCCTCGGAAAGCACGTTAAGCTGTTGGTCCCGGCTGTCATTTGGAGATCTTTGGCAGTCGTTACGGATAGTCAGAAGCCAGAAAATATCTGACACTAGTCTTGCCAAGGAGTACCGTGTTACCCAGTTAATGGGTAGTGGAAGTCTGGTAAGGCAGCCGCTCCACGTAAATTACTGGTATTCAGCTGAATCCGGTTTGACTGGAAGCCGACCCCAATATAGTTGGGAAAAGGCTAGGCAGATGTTTCTTTATTATACACCAAATTTAAGCAAATCATACTGAAAATCATTGTATAAAAACATACAATTGGCGACCTTATCGCATTCCGCGATCTCTTCCAGGCAACCCGGAATGGAAATAGATAGCCTGGACGCGAAATGGGAGTTGCACTTGGTGTGAATATAAAGTTGCATAGAAAAGAAAAAACAAACAGAATTAAAGCATCACAATATAACTAGTAGAATGTTATATTATGTAGTAGTGGTAGATCAAAGTAATAAAAAAAAAAATATTATTATTATTACCTACTCAATACGTACTCTTTGTCCCCAGGGCCCCAAATGGAAGGATTTTTCCAAGCAATATGTTGCTAACCACACTTTACTAATTAGTCGCTAATTACAGTAAAATAATCTCTAAGAAGTGATAGGTCTTCTTATTACATTTCTTACCTACCGTAATATGTATTTAATAAAACACAAATAATCCATATTTAGTATAATAAATAGCTCCACCTTAGACCTCATTATTGCTGCACATCAGGTGAGATAGCGGTCAAACGAATATTATGCCTATCAACACTAAAAAAAGCGGAGACGCGCCACCTGTACATGATGGACATGTCACAAAACGTTTGGAAGTACTTTCGTTTTGCGTTCAGCTGATAAGTGGAATTCACTGACGAAATTTGTATTTTTTTATAGTTAGCTAGGGTTCTTTAAGAGGAAATGTGGGCTTGTAGACTTCGTATGTAAAAAGTTGTATTTCGAGGTTTGGCTCTCGCCTGTTTCCTCCTCCAATATTAAATCGATTCAAAAGATATTACACAAGCTGAATAAGAAGAATATAAACTGTGCCGCTGTTTTTCTTTATTCATCAATAGTTGCCAAACTTGTTCAGTAAGGCTCTTTTGACAGCAGTTTATTGGACAATTTTGAGCATGTTTTGAGGGTCCTAGTGCTTTTACGTTTAATATATCATCAAAAAAGAAAACATAGCAGCACAAAATATATTCTTCTTATTCAGTTCATGAAATATCTCTTAAATCTGTCCAATATTGAAGAAGGAAACAGGCGAGAGCCAAACCTCGAATTATGACTATTTACATACAAAGTCTCTCCGCCCGCGTTTCCTCTTAAGTCAAGAGGGAGCAGGGGGGGCTAATCTCTAAGCCCTAAGTCCGTAGTTTCGGGCTTAGTTGCGGGCGTATTTCTACTTCGTATCAACTATGGACTTATGATTAGTTCCGAACCCGAACTAAGAATGAATGACAACACGATTTGACAGTAACTATCAAATCGTGTTGTCATTAAATGAAATTGAAATTGTAGTCAGACGTCAGGCCTACCAATAATTTAAAAAAATCTGCCATAATTCAATTGTTTTTAAATAGATACAACTACATTAATTAAAAAAACACAAAACGGTTGAACAACCTTTTAAGAGTTAATCAGGATACAAAAAGCTTTTCAAATATACCATTTACTGGCACTTTTGAATTGTCAAAGTCGGTCTGTCAAAAACATGAAGCTTTTTGCGAGATCTCTATGTAGAAGAAAGTTCAAGATACTCTACGGGTATTCGTGTATAACGGAGTATTAACTCAAAACCTCACGCCACAAAATCCAAGATCCAACCATATGTAACATTCATACAAAAAACCAGTAGGTGGATACGTATTGACAAAAGAACTTCAATCTCAATTCACTTCTTTACAACCAACATAGACTTTCATTCGCCTCGCCCTCAGGGGTTAAGTTGAGCAGCTCTTAACCCAAACTTAACTTAAAATATCTTGTTCTTACTTAGCTCTGAAACTAACGAAAACGAATACTTTAAAATCGGTTTCAGAGTTCGGGTTCTGTCGGATATAAATAGATTTTCTGTAGAAGGGTAAATTCTGTTTACTGCAGATAATTAAGTTACGTGAATTTTTAAACAGAAACAGAAACGGTTTTCGTAGATTAATTGCGTTGTAGCTCTTTGTTTCTTTTTCAGTACTACAAATAGGTCTGTATTGCTGTTCTGTAACAATCTCGCCGTGAAGTAAGTTATCGATCATCATTACCATCATATCAGCCGAAACACGTCCACCAACCCCAAGTGTCGCCACAGCAAGGGATGGGAAATCAAACCCATCCATGTTCCTTCATTGCCCTTTGTGTTCCGGAGCCACGGTGTCTCTCACCGTGTCACCAGGTCTGAGTTTCACCTTTTGGAAGGACTTCCAATGCTGCGTCTTCCGGTACGCGGTTGTTACTCCAGAACTTTTCGGCCCCATCAACCACCTGTTCTACGGGCAATGTGCCCTGCCATTCCACTTATCGATACCAAGCATCAATTGGAATCACACCTAACTCTATGCTCGCTTCATGTTACCGCAGTGAGTTTTTTTACAGAATCGACGGGTAGATCCTCTTTATGGCGTGCATTCGTCAATAGCGTAGATCGGTTTCTTTAATGAGTAGGCCGTAGAACTTATAGTATTCAGAATTATTATATGTCATTGTGCTACATTTACACCACTACAGGGTAAAATCATTTGTGGAATTTATTCGAAAGATTCACCGTGGGCCTGGACGGCAAAGGAAATAGGAGTCATTTGATATCCCATCCTTAAAAAATGGTGATATCATATACGAATCCCTTTTATCCAGATTTCGCTTGCTTCGACCCAGCACTTGTCCCAAGCCAATCCACAAAAGGCGTTTACTGTCGGTCTAGCACCGCCTTTTTTTCTACACGCAAGAATTTTGAGGTAGCAAGCTTTTTCTCTTTTCTTTATACGTTTATCTTGTAATAAATAAAAATCGTTTGTTATCGGAGTCCTCCAAAGCGGCGTGACCGATTTTCGTGAATACTTGGTAGGTCTGAGAATAAATAGGCTGTTTTTATATATCAAAATAACGTTTGCCAGGTCAGCTAGTTGCTATGTAAAAGTCATGGCACCGGCATGACACACCGGCATAGGCAATCTCAAAGAAAATGTATTAGTTAGGTAACTTATCTTTATGAACTAGTTCAGTGAAGCTATTATACACTAATGATTTGTTGTGAGTTTAACCTAATTAGCAACTAGTAAACTATACGTCCCTCCGTAGTACGTCGGTTCCGTTGTCGCCATACAACTTTATTTTCAAAAGCTCTTCAAATGCACTGATTAGTTTGCCGTTCAGGAAACCAATCGATTGGAAACGCGTTGAGCTCGAGTTGTTTTTAAATTCAAAGGCGCAATTTGTTTTTTTTTTAAATTGAAACGGCTTTAGGTATTTGGATTTTTATGTCGTCACGTAGAAACAGAAATCCTTATCTATAAAATTCTTCTGTTTCTGACTGACTGGGTGACTGACAGACGACTAGGTACTGGTTGTAAACCTGAAATCCGTCAGAATTTCTGATATTTCTACGGGAACGGGAAAAACGGGATTTTGTGCAATCTCGCGGGCAAAAGATATTTTACATTTTTTTTTGCGGCATTTTTAAGCATTTCTTTGCAGTTAGTTTTAGTAAAAACTTAAATTCTTTGTTGGACAAAGATTTAATCCTAAGAACGTTTTTTTTTAATTCAACAATGGTTTTCCAATCATATGTCTACTTCAATCATCCAATAATTAGGTTATGAGACAGTGAGACGTTGCCTGGAACCTTTTTTGAACGTTTTAAGCCATCCTGGTTCCAGTGTAAGAGGAAGATATACAGGACCAATAGCACAATCTCTTTTTCACGAGGATGACGGCATTGAAACGTCACCACCTGTTTCCTATGTATCCTAAAATCGAAGCACGAACAAAACTAAATACCTTAAACTAGGAATAAAACACCTAATTAATAAGCATTTGATTCAGCAGTTATCTAACAGTAGGTTTGCGGGATTTGTTCGAAAGAGTCACTCTTTCGAACAAATCACGCAAAAGGCACTAGGAAGAAAACGGATGAATTTTAGTCAGTAAGAGTCTGACGCTCACTTCCACTCCGCCTAGAACAAAAGGCGTCATTTAATGATTTCCCTAACTTAAACAAGTCAACAGTTTGTCAAAAAAGTTTGAAGTAAAAGACAACATGCTAAAGGAACCCTAAAACTGAACAAAAACGGTGTATTCCCTAAAGAAGACCCTTTTCGGTCAACTATCCCCTTAACTACCGAACTTGACATTCAGCTTCACTTACTGTAATTGTGTCCGGGATCTTAAAATAACAAAAAATAAATCAGACGAGATTTAGGTCCGATCTTAAAAACTCATTATTTAATAAGATTAATTGTTTCCTATCTTTTAAAACAGTTTTATGATTAAACTTTTTTCTGTACTCGGACGAAAGTTTGAGGAAAATATTTATGGTTCGTGTCTAGAAAATTAACTATTGTAAGCAAAGTTTGTTAAGCGTTTGTTTTTGTCAAGTTAAATATTGTAGCATAGTGTTTGTGAAATTATTTTGTGAAACTTACAAGGCCTCAGTGTTCATGATCTTGTGTTTAGTTTTTTACCCGGGTTATTTTTACAAAATATACATTGTGAATTCCTCAAACTCCGTCTATCACATCAAATTCATCACACATCAAATTAATTTAATAAAAATTAGCGCTTTCTTTTAGTTTACCATGTGTTTCACTTCCTAGAATTTGATTTTTAGTACAGAGTAAGTTTCTTTTTTTAATCAAACAGTTCAGTTTTTGGTAATTATTCCTGGTTAGGAATAAGTACCAAAATTGCAAAGATTAAACTTTAGTTTTCATCATAATCGGGCTCGAGACTCCGTTGCATGTTTTTTGCTATTCCTCATAGTATAGCTTTTGCCCATCCATGCAAACTTTTAAAATTGAAAGAATAATGTACCTCTCGACTGGTGAAATAGGGTTTCATACAGGTTCTTTCCTAGAAAAATCCCTCCAAATAATACAAACTTATAAAATTGAGCCTCTCTATACAATATTAATAGTCGATAGATACCTATCGACTTACCGCTTAAACCTCAATTAAGTAACTTGTAAAAACTGTCTTACACTCGAAGGAGGAAGAGATAAAATAAAACCTGTCCAAGTGAATGAAGAACTTTAGAATCCACTAAGAAATGCCACCACACAAACTACTTAGCTGAAGTTTCAATACAGAGTTTGGCAGCTCGAACGGTTCCTTTCTCCACCTTGCATTTTACTTTTTGGTACAAAAACTGTTTCAATTATTTAAAATCTTATTTGTCTAATTTAATTTTCGTTTAATTTAGAAGGCAATAAATAACTCGACGCAATTGTTGACAAATATTGACTGGTTTCTTTTTCAAAATCTCGGCCATTCATTATCAATCTCTTCTTATTTCTTACACCTCTATTAGTCGGTATCACAGCTGTCTCTTCCTAGCCATCTCATCTTTCACACAGTCGATCCATAGTTCTATAGAGGTATACGGAACAGGGAATAAAGTCCTTCAAACCTCCATTGACAAGGGGGGATCCTCCGACCTTACGGTTGGACCGGACGGCAACTGCCCGATAGTTGATATTTGGACTGTTGTATGTGTTAAAATCACGCAGAAAACTCTGATTTATTTATTAAGTCATTGCTGGCGGGATAAACTGCGTTGCGGTTCTTTTTTTCGCCATACAAATTTGTTTTTTTTTTGTGGTGGTATTGATGGCGCTATGGTTCAGAGTAAAATGGAGCGCGAGGAACAGCATAGATACTCACAGGTTTGCCTGGCAACAGAGCGCCATTATAGTTATAAATAAGAAAGAAAGAAAGAAAGAAAACAAATTTATTTGGCACATACAGATACACACAATTTAGGTATAAAAAAAGATAAATGTGGTTGTGACATGCTCATTAGAGCGAACGTTTAAGGAACATACGTGGTTTATTTGTTAGAGATATAATAGGATGGCCAAGGAAGCTTTGACCGCAACTCCCCCACAATTTGGCCCGTATAACAAATGTTGGTCGGGACGTGTGAAGGTGGACTCCATTAGTCGTTTCTACTTTTATAGCATTCCACATTCATGCTAAAACTTTTCCCACGACATTGTCCTCCTAAACTCACTTCAATTCGGCTGTTTTTTCCTACACGAGTTGCTATCGCGTCTAAGTTGATTAAATCAAGTAGGTATTATTCAGCTTACTCATTCTGCATTCGCTCCTGTCCACTCTGATCACAAGTTCGATCCCCGCGTCGAGTAAATATTAGCATCGTCGATAGGTATTTGTTCGGAGTCTAGGTTCCAATGTTTGTGCGGATAATGACACTCCTGGGATTGCCTGTGAAAGAATCTGAAAGAGTTTGTTTTATGATGTTTGAGCTGCTGTTTTACTGAGTAAGTTAACAGTGAAAAATAAGGCTCAGTTGGTTATTACCGGTCTCTGTAAAGGATGAGAGTAGAAAAGACCACCTTGAGGATAAATAATAACATCCACATGGTTCTATCTTCCAGGTAAAGGAAGCAGCTTTCGCTGAGGTCAGTTCGTTGGTGAGTGGCCGAGCCCGCGTATCCTTCATGGTTTGAAAAGTACGTTATAAAGTTGGTTTCTGCTATCTTTTACAGATCATTTTTACCGACTTCACAAAAAGGAGGAGGTACTATGTTCGGATGATTGTATGTTTTTTTTTTTTGTATGTTTGTTCACCGAATACTCCGCCAATTGTCGACGGATTTTCAAAATTCTTTTTTTGTTCGAAAGTAGAAAGTTCTGAGGTGGTCCCACTGTCACCAAGTACAACCAAGGCAACTCTCAAATTTTATAGGCTTACTTATTATTTTTCGCATATTTTATGAAGTAAGTAAGTATCTTGTATATTTGCGTATGGTTGCCACCATCTCAGGTAGCTGGGCTGATGATGGAAGGTACAACTCCTTAACAGTAAGAAGTTACTTGAACAGGCAAGGATTGTTTTGATGTTTGATAGGGCATTTGCCACAATTTTATGAAGTATCTTGTCTATTGCGTATGGTTGCCACCTCAGGTAGCTGGGCTGATGATGGAAGGTACAACTCCTTAACAGTAAGAAGTTACTCGACAAGCAAGGATTGTTTTAGTAAATTGTTTTGATGTTGGATAGGGCATTTTCCACATTTGGTCTCATGATCATCAAGTCATGACCTGATGCTGCAGAGTACCTAACTCCTCGACAGCTCACAACAGATATATCGTGTTTAGGCTCATTGAAAAGGGCTCGATGTGTGGATAAACGTATTGTTAATGAGGAACACCGGAGTACATAGAGACCTGATGCTGAAGCCAGGAGCATCAGAAAAAGTACAAACCTTGAAATTACAGCACCGTAGTCGTGTTTGGGCTCATTTTAAACAGGACTAAATTTTAAGTTCAATGCAATGTTGACATAAGTCTAGCCTGATGTTGCAGCCTGGATTATCAGCATCTAAAAACTAATAATACTTCTTAAAGTGAAATAATTTTTCGACTTTTTCTTCTGTATAATTATTAACCGACTTTAAAAAGGAGGAGGTTCTCAATTCGTATGTTCGTACTTTTTTTTTATGTTTGTTCGGGCATATCTCCGTCGCTTGCGAACCGATCTTAAAAATGTTTTTTTTTTTGTTGGAAAGGGTATACTTCCCAAATGGTCCCATGATAAGGAAACCAGGATCTGATGATGGCATCCCAGAGAAATCAAGGGCAACTTTCAAAAATCGTATGGGCAACTACTGCGTTTGTTAATTTTTTCATTAAGTATTTTAAAGCACTACAATTTAATGAAGGTCTGGAGTCGATCTGATGATGGAGCCGAAAGGCAGTCGAGGGAACTCCTCAACGATTTACAGCAGTTACCTTGTCTTTGGGCTTGACTAATTTGTATTGATGAGAACTTTACACCTAGATGAGTTGTGGCTGTCATTACGGGTCTTTAACTTTTTTCTTTATGTTTGTTACCTCATAATTCCAACAATTATGAACTGATTTGAAAAAATCTTGGTTTATCTGAAAGGATATACTTGCAGATTGGGGTCCCATTTAAATTTTATCGAAATCAGTTACGAACTTTGGATTTTAAATCGAAATAGCTGGAATTCGTCTACTTGGATCATTGTTTTATGTCATCCAAGTAATCGAAATTGCATATTTTGCTTTTCTGCGATTTTGCAGTGGTGTTGTTAGGTATAGAGTCCAAAAAAAAGTGAAAAATATTTTTTCTTTTACAAAATATATTTAATTTTAAAAAACTTATTACAAAAAAATTGAACAGACTTCCAAAAAAAAAACACTATAAAGTAAAAAATAACTTTAATTTTGGAAGTCGGTGTCAAAATACGAAGAAACTAACAAAAACATCGACTTCCGAAATTAAAGTTATTTTTTACTTTATAGTGTTTTTTTTTTGGAAGTCTGTTCAATTTTTTTGTAATAAGTTTTTTTTACATAGTATTAGCCTACCAAGTTGATTTTTTGTTTGGCTGACGAAATTAACGGTGAATAATAAGGCCGAGATTGTTATTATTGGTTCCTGAAGAGGCGCTTGTAAATGTGACATTCAATGTAACAGCCATAACAATAAATCTGTCTAGTCATTTCCCAACCTATTATACAGGGAAATTGAAAAAATACCCGAAACCTCTTAGGCAGTGAAAGTACACATGATTATAAGCAACTTTTGTTTTGGTAAAACTCCGAAATCTCGAAAAAAATATCAGCTGTTTCATACAAAATGCAGTATTTAGCCAATGAAAATGTATGAAACAGCTGATATTTTTTTCGAGATTTCGGAGTTTTACCAAAACAAAAGTTGCTTATAATCATGTGTACTTTCACTGCCTAAGAGGTTTCGGGTATTTTTTCAATTTCCCTGTATATATACTGCGGTCGACTTCCAATCTAACCGGAGGCAGCTGAGTACTAGGATTTACATAGATCGTCTGCCTATTTGACCTCTAAAACCCTTTTTTTATGGATGGGAAATCATTAAATGACTTCTTACGCTTTGGGCAAAGCAGAAAGGAGTGTCAGATTCTTACTGACTAAATCCCAACCATGTTCCTCCCAGTGCCCCTTGTGTTCCAGTGCCGCGGTGATCTCCACAACCTGAATTATGTGGTACTCGTTGACTCGTAAGATTTTCTAAATCGTGTTTTAAGAGTCCTATTACGAATCGTGAATGCTCGTTTGCAATAAACGAAGTTACGTTGGTCTGCGTTGGGAGTACATCTATAGTCCGCGAAACAATTTTGATACTTACTAGTCTGAATAGGATTATAGTTTATTTGGGCGCTCGCGCGAGACTGAGGAGCGCGCGCGATGAATTGACGCAGAATGTATAGTACTTTAATTTTATTTATTGTAATTTTGTTTAATTATATTGACAAACGAAAACTTATGAAACGTATTCATTGTAGATTGAAATTTTATATCATATTAATTTATTTAAAAAAAAATGTTTTTATTTGGAATATAATGGACGCTGAATCAAGACATTTCTGGCTTAAATTAGGATTTCTTTACGTTTTTTTCCGTGAAAACTCAAGGAATTTAAAGAAATTCTAGAACTCCAATAAACAAGTAAAACATTCAACTTACCTTTTAGTAAATTCAGCTTTTAAAAGAATTGATTGTAACAATGTGAATTAGACCGTCAAAGTTCCATCGCCGACATTTTTTCTTGCAAACTGAGTTCGTAAAATATTTATAGTAAATTACACGAAAAGAAAAATGAAAATGTGTAACTCCAACTTACAATAAAGAGACTGGCACTATCGTTATTCAGGATCAAATAATTAAAATATTTACTGCTGCTGAAAACTACAGCGTCAAAAATCATGAATTTCCGTAAAAAATGTAATAGGGCTCACAATTGACCGCCAGTTTAACATGTTTGATGTGGATAGCTAACCATCCAGTTTCTTAAGTTGTAATTGTGTTTGTATTTTAATAATAAATAATAAAAAAATAATATAATAAATAATAAAAATAATAATAAAAATGAAGCTAAAATAATAGGGGTTAGTTAAAGTATGAAATTGCCGTTTTATTGTAATAGGTACTTCGAATTGACATAGAACCTTCATAGTTTAAGATTTTTGAGTGAAATTTTCTTCACATGGTACCTATGAAATTCTTCTTTTAAAAAATGTGAAAAAAACAAAACAACTGAAATTCTTCTTTCAGTTGTTTTTTTTATTCAGCTTAGACAAGAAAGATGGATACTTCGAAAACTCAAGTGATTTTTGAATCCGAGTTCCGACGCGGAACTAACGCGGCAGAAACAGCTCGCAATATAAATGTTGCGTTTGGAGACTGTTTTATGAACGCACCATGCGATTTTGGTTTAAACGCTTTCGTGATGGAAACTTTGATTTGTAGAATGAACCACGTGCAAGACCGGGGCACACGGGTGACTAAAAATGAATTGAAATAGATGGTGGAAGCCAATCCGAGCCAAACTACCCAGGAACTAGCAGCATGGTTTAACGTTACCTTACCAACAATATTGACTCATTTGCGTCATAATAATATCAATAAAAAAAAATGAAAAATGGGTACCTCATGATTTGACTGATCTGCAGAAAGAAACTCGTGTTGAAACTTGTGTTGCCTTGTTGAATCGATACAGAAATGAAGGAATATAGGATCGAATTGTGATAAGTGATGAAAAGTGGATTATTTACGACTAGCTGACCCGCGCAACTTCGTCTGCGCCACATTTACCATTATTTCTCCGCTCCTATTTGTCTTAGCGTGATGATATATAGCCTATAGCATTCCTCGATAAATGGGCTATCTAACACTGAAATAATTTTTCAAATCGGACCAGTAGTTCCTGAGATTACCCCCTACATACAAACTTACAAACATACAAACTTACAAACAAATTTTACCTCTTTATAATATACTAGCTGACCCGTGCCCACTTCGTTGGGCGGTAAACATTTTAACTTGTGATGAAATTATGAGTGTGGTTCGGTTAGTACTGACTGCTATGATTTATTTCCTGACGGTCAAAAGGAGGGTTTTGTTTTTATTGCATAATAATATGTATGTAGCTAGGCTAGCGAGCCGCTGCGAGCGCTCAGCGTTAGACTCCCTGTCCCTTGTTGCAGAGACATGCTGCTTTAAATCACTGAGACGCTGTGCACGTTCAGCGCTAGATTCCCGAGCACGGACCTGCGGTGTTCTCCAGCTTTGGTTAGCAAGCCGCTGTGAACGCTCGGAGCTAGATTTCCCAGCGCGTGCTTGCGAAATATTTTCTCTATTCCTCGAGAGGCTCTTCCGTACGGCGTACTCGAGCTGCTCTTGTCTCATGTCTGGGATGTCTGACGGAAAAGTTGTGATATCCTTTTAGGCATGATAAACAATCGCTGAAACTGTCCGGTATCCCAAAAACAGAAATATCACAGCTTCGAACTCGAAGAATGAGAACGAAGTAATATTGTAATTTTGTTTTGAGAAACCGAGCAACCAAAACAATTTTAAAGACCAACAACATTCAACCAACTACGTACAACTCACCTACCAAACGACAAAAGTTAAATAATAACTGGAGAGGGTCATTAATCCGCGGAAAATCTTAAATGGATAAAACGTCCGTACAAAGCATGTTCTAACGTGGTTCGTGAATGGACGGCGCGGGCGGCGTTTTGCGATTTAGTAATTTTATATTATCTTCGAAACTATTCAACCAATTGACATACTGTTTTGGGCAAATTGTATCTCTATGATGTTCTTGTGATCATAAAAACATTTTTTTCGATAAGGTTTAATATTTTGTTGTTTAAAAAATCGTCCAAAGATAAGTACGTCGAAAAATACTTTTTTTAACACATAAAAGCTACTATATCTGCTAAAATATAAAAAATAGAAATATGGTGCCGCGGACTTTTTTGTAGAACTATTTTAGGCGGACCAGGTTGCCATACATTGTTTTCAATTATATACAACTGTTAAGGCAGCGCACGCAAATAACTCTGTTGTAAGAGCTATTTTTTTCCGCCTGGATAGACAAAAATTGAGATAGTTCGAGTAATATGCATGATATCTTTATAATTTATAGCCTATAGCACTCACGAATAATGTAGCTTTCTACCAGTGAAACAATTTTTCAAATCGGACCAGTAGTTCCTGAGATTACCCCCTACATACAAACTTACAAACTTACAAACTTACAAACTTACAAACTTACAAACTTACAAACTTACAAACTTACAAACTTACAAACAATTTTACCTCTTTATAATATTAGTATAGATAACCGTAAGCGAAAAATGCAATGGCTGTCCCCAGGGCAAACGCCGCAACAGTGTCCTAAAGCAAAGCTTACCAATAAAAAGGTAATGGTAACTGTTTGGTGGTCTCAGTATGGTGTTATTCACATAGCTTTCTCCGATCTGGTCAAGCAATAACGGCAGATGTCTACTGTGCCGAACTCCAAACAATGATTCGATTTTCACCATTATTACCTCATACAGCCGAGAAACCGTTTTAACTCTACAGGAACTGCAATTAAAAAGCATTCGTCACCCTCCGTATTCGCCAGACCTTGCTCCAACGAACTACCATTTTATCGTGATTTGGACAATTTTCTACGTGATAAAATGTTTTCTTCTCAGGAGGCAGTACAAAATGCTTTCACACAGTTTGTCGAATCTAGATCACCAGAGTTCTATCGTAAAGGCATAAATGACCTTCCTATTAGATGGCAGCAATGTATAGATAATGGTAATCACATATTTGGAATAAATAAATATCAGTACAAATCAGCAATTTCATACTTTAACCCCTAATATTTGAGTTCAACAAAGCTATAGCGGGAGATACAGACCAGACTCCAATCCAACGTTAACGGGGCTGAGGATTAAAATAGATTTAAACCTTAATAGAAAAATGTCAGGGCAACCCGGTTCAGGTGAATCACACAATATACTGCTGGTGATAAGCAAATGTGGATCAATGTTTTATTTTATTATTTTGATACATTTTAATGGTTATACAAAAATAATTTTCATCTTTGTCGCTGAAAGAGCCATAAGAATGTTTGGCTATACAGATGGCACTGACCGGTGTTACGGGCCATAGTGTACCATGCACAATGAACATTTACTTAACGTTACGCCGCCGTGCCTTAAAAATCGAGTAACATGCTGGTGTAGAAGTCGTTGCTCGCATAGGCTCCAGATTCGCAAAATGGTTCCAGTCAAGATGTCTAACGACGAGGTTGTTTTGGGATCATCTTTAATTCTACAAAATTTTTACCCACTGTAATTTTACAAGAAATAAACACAATGGGCATAACGCTCTAAGGGATTTGCCAGAAGGTTTCATGTTCATTTCCACGTACTAACTGCAGAAATGCTCGCTTTGTAACATGTTACATTAGGCCCAATAATAACGGTCAGTACTCACCTTAAGGTTTACGGATAGATTAGTGGTTGTGTGCATAACGCATTTTATAAATAAATTATTATTTAAACTCGAAATATGTTTTTCAAAAAAAATCAACTGAATTATTAAATAAATACTAAGTTAGCTAATTTTAAGTTTAAATTTGCAATAAAAAAAAAATGAATCTGCTAACCGACCTGTGAAGCAAAAGATACATTCACGGAGCACAGACTAAAGAAAATAGAATCAAATAATAAAAATGTTGAAGAACATGTAACCGGCTAAATGAGAATCGGACTACCACACGAAGATATCATCGCAAAAAAACAGCATTTATAATTTCAGAGCGCCCATCCCTCATTCAGCCAGACCGTATGTCAGTCCCATTCTCTCGTTTTAAACAAATCAAAAAGTTCCTGACGTGCAACGGTCACACGTCGCTCGCTCACTGTTTCACAAAACGAATATGGTGGCCTAACGAACTACTGGATTACAGAAGTTTTGCTTTGTAACATGCGTTGTTATGTGCCGAAACATGCAGAGCTAGAGGAGAACTAGTCTTTGATTTTTTTTATGACTGATGTTTGGCAACTTTTATTGCATGGACCCTTTTATCTGAAAAGTCTTTGGGGTACCAGTTCAGAATTCATTTTTTTTTTAGTACAAGCGCGCCACACTTTTCTAACCACTGCAACTCCTGAAAGCCAGAATCAACAGTGGCGACCACCAGAAAAACGCTGAGCTAGTGAAGGACGACTAGTCCCGGAGAAACGATTCAACTGTCTTAGATCCTGTAACGAAATTAATCAAAAGAGTGCAGTGGAGAAGGAAAAAATAAATATAATTTTCACTTCCTACCTTATCAAGCAGGAGACAGATTAGAGCTAGGCCAATAGGCACCAAGAGACATATATAACTGGGTTAAGCCTTGCCAATCACTACGGATTATATATTAACACTGAAACTATTTGGTCCTAAATTGTGAGCTACTTTTGATTCCAGTAATAGGTATGGCAAAATCGCTTGAACGCACGGCAATTTGTTTTGGTTTCTACAAGGTCCGTATAGTAACCAAATCCAGATGTAACCTGATTACCTGAATACTATCTAACATAATATAACGTTTATTCTGCCAAAGAATACACTCCCATAAGATGTGATGTGCGGATTGTTCGTATTCAAGGTCAGCTGTAGAACATTGACATAAAGGTGAAGCCACAAGTCTAAAGGAAAAAAATTTACTCTTAAAGTTGCCTGTGAGAAATTGGGCAACACAGTGATCCACCTCCAGCCATGTCCTATCCAGCCACTCACGAACGGATGGAAAAAACTGCCTACACTGCCATTCGGCGCTGCGATAAAACTCTGGGTCCGTGATCTTTCTAGCGTACCTACAGTACCAGTAGGTATTCATATAGATTTTTTGGGTTGGAGATAGGCGCTACGTTAGTTCGTTTTGCTCGCTCACTCTAGCGCCCATCATCTTTTTGGAACCTAATCCATCCATGCAGGAGTATTAATTTATTATGTATTTGGCCTGTTTAGATTTAAAAAATAATAATTAAAAAAGAAGTATTTACTAAAACCGTTTGAGAAAATTTTGTTATGGCACATATTTATATTATTATAAAAACCGACCCTTACATTTTTTTAAAATTACGTTCAATTTTAGAGATGAAGTGAACATTATGGCATTTTTGAGCATTATGGTTTTTGATAAAATAGCAAATATTACTATATGAGCGTCATCCATTCAAAATTCTCTTTGTAAGTACTATTGATATACCTAATTGAACCCACCACCCGCACCTATAGGAGATTATATCGATATCACTCATCTTTGTATGGGGTGACAGCTGTCAAATTGATGATTTATTACACAGATAATAATCTAAAGTGACTCGGTTTTCTTTTAGTTTCTCGAAATATAAAACAGGATAATCTTGTGTCCATCGATCATATTAGGAGGACAAATTTTTGGGGCCTTATTTTTTTCGCTTTCAGGGCCAAATGTCTCTTTATGGTACGGAAACGATCGTATTTTGTGACTGTTAAATTCATGCTCCCTTACGATGTTTTCTATAATTTTGACAATCAGTGGGCCAATTCTACTATTTTTAAACAACCGCAAACTGTCATAAAAGCCTTAATTTTCATATATTTTTGACAGTTTGCGATTGAGATGCGAATATGAAAATAAGTAAAATTGGCCCTCCGAAGTTCTGAGGGCCAATTTTACTTATTTTGGCCAGTTAGAAAGGTGGTAGTAGTTCTGAGTCAGAACTACTACCACCTTTCTAACTGGCCAATATTTTAAGAGGCGTTATTTTACCACTATTTTCCCTTTATAACTTGAGACATAAACGTTTGCGCTGGAGTTGGTTTAATTTAAATGGACCATGAATCGTCTCCTTTCTGCCCATAATTATAAAGAAAGGCCCTGTCAACGGTTAGCTATGAAATAGATAGTAGGTACACCAAGTTCTAAAAGTTTTTGTAACGGTTTAGGAACATTAACTTGTCCCAACTCGAAGGGCCTTGGGGTACTGTTAAGACTTTGATCAATAACTCTAAGAAAAACAAAAGAGAAGACCTTTTCAGTATGTTTATGTATGTTAATTAGTTGACTTTTGATCTTCGTGTAAATTTTCAGACTAGACAGACTTTACTCGACAATATTTATCAATAGTTCAGAGAAATGTCTGTCTTTAAAGTTTACTAGGTCTATGTTTAACTAAGTTACTATCTTAGAATGCTTGAGAGTTGCTTAAAATATATTATCTGGTACTAAAAATATCAATGATATTATGGTTTCTTCTGTTCAAAATTTTGGCATGTGTACTACTTTCTGGATAGTGACTCGGTCATCCACTGTAACTTCTGATAGCCAGAATCAACAGATGTGACAGACTAAGCAACTATGCTTGATGAACCCAGAGGCACGCTTCAATTGTCTTCAATTCTGCAATTAAATTAATTAGCTGATCAAATCTGTCAACATCTCTCTGTCATGTAAACTTAGGTGGAGTGAGAATGAAGTGGAGTGAGCAATCAATCTATATAAACAAGAAGGAATGATCATTTGATCAACTCGGGTCCAAATCACTGGATTGAGTTTCACAATCCTCAGATCATTTCGGCAGAACGCCACTAGGTACAATACCTAGATTGGTCAGGGAAGGGATTGAAATTACAAAGTACAAAAATTTAAATCGTGAGGATGGGTTTAACCTCTGGCGGACCGCCGGGTGAAATTTCACCCAGCAAGTGAGTATTTCTGTTGAGCCCCGCTGGGTCCAATTGGACCCAGCACACCGCGACTGATTAAAACTTTATTTTCGTGTTTAGTAAGCTTTAGAATCGTTTGTCTATGAATATTCTCTATGGCGTATAAAATTTGCCGACTCTAGAAAAAAAAACATACTAAAAAGATGACACCTGACATTTCTAAAACTCTTGTCAAAAGTTTCTATGTCTCGGTGATTTCGCGCGCAATGGTGAAGTTATTTTAGTGAATTTTGTGTGTTTTTAGTGCAATATTCTAAGGTAAGTGGATAAATAATCATTTATCACTATTTCCTACAAGTATGTAGCTAGTTTTTTGCATGAAATAACATAACAAAACTTGTTTAGTTGAGCCAACAAAAGTTACGTAATTTCGAGTGTTCGCTAAGGTCAACATTGTTATTGTTTGGGTTTCTGGCAATGTTTACAATTAAAGTAAGCATATTGTAACGATTTATAGTTAACAATGCGTTGATGAATATATAGGTAGTATTCTACAAGCTTTTCCAATTGGAATCTGTTTGATATAACTCTGATAATCGTTATCAAAATAGCGCATTGAATTACGCAATAAAAAACAACAAATGGCGCCGCGCTTTATGAAGTTTGAGCTTGAATATTGCTATAATCGGCTATAGAACTCGTATAAAAGATCATTGTCATTAGATTACTTGTCTTTTCATAAGCTAGATCCCAAAAATTGGTGTAAATTGATGCAATAGTTTTGTCAGAAATAACATAAACAGCAACATAACTACATTCAGCAAGTTCTCTCATTTCAATAGGATATATTTATTTCTCGAGTACTAATAAGAGTTTTGTTTATACTTAATTTCATGACGACATAATTATGGAACCCGAAACCGTTTCAACTGCTCGGATACAAGCTACAGAAACGCCGCGATAACGTTTTAAGTGGCTCGGGTCAGATTACACTTACGGTAAGCGACCGCCCGCGGAGCGGCGCGGGACGCAAGGTCCGCAAGGGTAGTGACGTATGAAATGTGTGAAGTCCGCCAGAGGTTAAAAATTGACAAATGTCCGGAGATTTCAGCAAAGTGTTACTTCGCGGTCAGATACGGTTAGTGTTGTGTGTCGAGAACAGTTGCGAGAAAAAAGTGAGTATGTGGACAGTGGTACGGGAGATGGATGTAATAAAATACTACGAAAGAGGGTAGACCGATATGTCTGCCAATAATCCTACTCTCTACAAATTTAATGTAGGTGTACAATGGACAATCATTAGACAGAGACCATGAAGAGGTATACAACGCAGTACACGTACAATAAATTCTAATTAATATTATAATAATGCACACCTAAATTATCGAACTGATTTTTTATTTATTTTGGTGCACGTGTATAGATGGGACCCTAAGGACGGTAATATGCTATATATTTTCCTGAAATTAATCTTACGAGAGCAGCAACTGATAAAAGCCAGTAATAAATAAATTTTAGGTAATATAAATCTACTAGTTACCGGCTGGTATCGTGGTTACTGTTACTAGGAATCGAACCCATTAAAATTCTGCAAGACATAATGTTTGAATCGCCATACATTATTTTTCCATTCATTGTGCTTTCATAAACTCAACATGACAAAATGAACGAATGTTTTTGTAAGTCAACTAACAGCCTACAAAATGATTAATTGGAATTCAAGACAACACTTCGCCTAAAGCGTAGGCGTCAAAATATTATGAAGAAGTTCAAGCAGAAGCTTAACTTATCAGTATTACGTTACAAATAGATTGGTGTTAGTCCCGGCTGTCACTTGTAGATCTTTAACAGTCGTAATGGGTTCAGAATCCAGCAACATTTGCTTTGACAGAAGATATCTTTAATATTATAAAGCAGAAGAATTTGTTTGTTTGTTTGTTTGTTTGTTTGGTTGAACGCGCTAATCTCAGGAACTACTGGTCCGATTTGAAATTCTTTCAGGGTTAGATAGCCCATTTATCAAGGAAGGTTATAGGCTATATATCATCACGCTAAGACAAATAGGAGCGCAGCAGTAATGGAAAATGTGACGCAGACGAAGTTGCACGGGTCAGCTAGTCACTTTATAAAAAAAATAGAACAGAGTAGAACTAAACAGAACAGAGAGCCAATTCTACTAATTTTTACACAACTTTCGCATTCGCATGTCAATCGCAAACTGTCAAAAAAACCTTAATTTTCATACATTTTTGACAGTTTGCGATTGAGATGCGAATGTGAAAATTACACTATTTTATTACATTTTATTACATTATTGTAGTAGAAATAAATATTAGATAGAAAATATTTGTCATCTTGTTTTGTAGTTAATGGGTTGTGTGGTTGGTCCCAGCTATCATTTGACAGCTGTTGCGGGAAGTCGGAAGCCAGAAAATTAGGCACCAGTCTTGACCATGGGTATAGTGTTTCGTTTCTGGGAGGTCCAGCTGGCAACTGCTAGTCCAGTACCAGTACCAATACTGGTACTCAGCTGGATCTGGTTAGACGACTAGGCTAGGCAACTTGATTTTAAATATTTCTGATCTTCTGATTTTATATGTCTCGTGGCACGTATAGACTATTATATGAAATAACACTGCCAAGTCTTTCACGACTAGCTAGAGAAAACATCAATGTTTAGACTGCCTTATAAAACCGTTCTACATAATTCTACATGTAACATATTTCTTGCGCAAACTTCGTTGTTCTTTTAAATTTTATTTGTGTCAGGTTGATTTTTTATTTTCCTTCAACCTCATCCAAAGTTATTCAATTAAGTACTGAATTTTGCCGGAGAATTCATCATCGCACATTTTATTGAAATGATCTACCACTGAAGGTCGCAAATAAATTCTTCCAAAATGAAATAGCTATCATCTGCGTTGCGAATGCAATAAAAATGCGAAATACGAGAATTGCCCCTCTCATATCACCGTCAATCAGTGTCAAAAAACTTACCAAAATGTTGGGAAATTAAAGAAGTTTGACATATTGAGATAGGCCTCGATTAGAAGATGCGAACCTTTTCTCGAGGTCAACGCGCTTCTCGATATGCTAAGGGCAAATAAGGATTCTATTTACTAGGCAGCAATATTCAATTTTCTTCATTGAAATAATTTAATCACGTGGAAACTACCATGCAAAACTGCATCGCATATGAATGCTTGTTCTTTTATTCTAACTCTCCAGGCTTAAGAATCTCGATCAAACGAAGTCGGTTAGCATACAGATGAGAAGTTTTTACTTCTTTGATTTAAATAGTAGTTACCAATAAATACATCTCATTTCACTGTAACCACGTGGTCTCCGGACAGTTATTCGCCATAATTATAACCCTCCCATAGATTAGTTTGACGACACGGTTGGCGCAGTGGTTGAGCGATTGACTGCTGCGCAGCATGTCGCGGGTTCGATTCCCGCACGGAACAAATATTTGTACGACCTACATGTATTTGTTCCGAGTCTGGGTGTTTTTCTATCTATAATATGTATGTATTTACAAAAAAAAAAATGTATATAAGTAGTTTATCAGCCATCTCGTTACCATAACACAAGCATTAGGTTGCTTAGCTTGGGACTATATGGCGTTGTGTGAAATGTCCAAGGATATTATATTAGTAGAATGCGAACGTTTTTTTTTAAATACGATTAATGTCCATAATTTACTTAATGATATAAATTTCCAATTATTGGAAATTATACATATTTTTAAAGGAAATAGCATCAGTTTATAGCATTTTTTTTCTGGGCGCAGACCACGAAAAAAGTTATTCATATACTTCCAGTTTTGGAACAGAAATGCTCGTCCCAGTCGTCGCGCGTCGTAACAGTTATGGCTTTTGCTTGCTAAACAGCTGATAACGATGTGGACTGGTTGTCTGGCTATTGTTGTATCAACATCATACTCCAATTTTATCACGTGCTAATATTGTCTGCTATCTCCACTTGAGATTGTCAAAATAAAATGAAATAAATAAATAAAACTTTTATTTCGGGTGGCATAGATAGGCCCATAGAAAAATTAAATAAACCTGGTCAACACAGTAGACGCTTGCTTTCTTTACTATGACTCGCCACAGCAACACAAGTCATAACCCAGTGATATTGGAAGGGACAATCGAAACGACAAACTAGCGACCCAACCCGGCGTCGCATTAGTGCAACATTTTACAAAGTCAACATTATTTTTATTACCAGAATCAATAATATTGTGGTGTACGCCAAAATAAAAAGCGCAATAGACAACCGTCAACGATATCTGCTCTCAGGTGTCTACCAGTTCGGGACACTATCTCTACGTCCGCGGAGGATTTGGTTGCACAACTTACTTCAATTTTGAGACATCTCCAAGATATTCATCTAAATCAAATGGTGTGAACGGCAATATTGTTGAAAATGAAATAAGGATATATACTTATGAAATAGAAAACGATTTATACTCCACTAGCTTCTGCCAGCGGCTTCACCCGCGTGATTCGCAGCATACTTCCGGGATATATGTAGCCTATGTATTGTTCCAGATTATAATCTACCTCTGTGGCAGATTTCATGAAGAACCTTTCAGGCGTTCTGACGTGAAAAAATAACAAACTTCCATCCATCCTCACACATTTCCGCATAACATTAGTAGACGTTGGATATGTGAAAAAATCTTTACAAATAAAGCAGTATTTCATTCCAAATTTGAATATCAATAAAAAAGTTATTGTGAGTCAACCATAAAAACTATCACTGACTATTTGTCTAAAACGGTACAAATATTTTTCTTTGTTGAAAATAGGTAGGTAGGTTAAGTACCTGATAGTTAGAGAAGATATTATAGATAGAAATAAGTTGATAATATTTATGAAAGCTATGTACGTGTATGTATTGTTTTGTTCTATCATCACTAGTTTTCGCAGCGCACGTAATGTAAGAATTGTTTAGGTCATTTTTTTCTTAAACAACAACCGATATTTGAAGCCAATTTACACATATCCTTGACAAGTTATATAAACCACTCTATCTATTAGTAAAAACCGCATGAAGATCCGTTCAGTACTTTTTAATTTTATCACGAACAGACAGACAGACAAGGCGGTGGAACATTTTGTATGATAAATGACGTTCGTTCAATAAAATGTGGGTGTTCGTATAATAAATTGTTATACTGATAGATTAGATACTGCGGTTTCATTCATTAAATTGATTATTTTGGGAAAATACAATTTTGATAACGTGTCATCGTGTTTCGACGCCTACGAGCTACGGCGTAGGTGCTGGCTACACGGTAACGCTACGAAACTCGTAGCAAATATTGATTCCATTTATGTAGGTACCTTCGTTCAACTTCCGTAGTTTACTTTTGGACTTAGTCCATGTAAACTAAGGAGCGTTTCTCGTATTTTAGGGAGCGTTCAAATTCGCATCGCACCTAGTTAACAATTGACAAAATAATAATAAGACTCCGCCATATCTTGCGCGTCTCATCGGAAGGCCATGAGTCGTACCTAGGGTGAGGGGCCAGACAAAGAGAGAAACAATCCGTAAGACAGTTTTGTGGCGACCTGATCTCCCGGGAGAAGTCTTGTACCTCATCTCTGGCGCTTACCTTTATTGGCTAGCCAGAGCTCCAACCTCTTTCTTGCCTTAATCGGCCGGTATGAGTGAAGATCACGTCTCTACACGTTTGATCGCAAGAGCAAACGTGTTCGCCGGTAGCTAGGTTCCCGATACCAGTGGGCTACTATTTTTAAATGTTTTTTTTTATTTATTTTTATTGAGATATTTAAACATTTAAATAAGTGAAGAAAATGAATAAACGGAATAAAGTTAATATTAGAATTGGCTATCTGGTTAGTGTCAATATTTGCCGTTTGTCACATTTTTGACGTCATTATTTTCAGTAAGGTAATTTGATAATGCGCGCTACACATCAAATTGATATTACATTTTAGGTTTGTTGCAAAGACTTAAATGGATTGTCATACTTTATTTTTTTGTACTTTACTTTATTTTTATACTTTGTATTTGAATAATTATCAATCGCATTTAATTCTCCCATAATGCACCTATCAATGTTCTCTGCATCACCCAAAGGTTGACTGGTAGAGAATGCCTATGGCATTAAGTCCGCCGCTGTACTTTTTTGTGCTGAAAGTGTTAAATAAATAAATAAATAAATGCACTACACAAAAATTTCACGCGTGCAGTCGCAAACATTTTGAAATATAGTTATCAACATATTTTTTATTAAAAAACAAAATAGATTTTTCATTATCATGACGCATGACGTAGTTTGGCACATCCAGGAGTAAGTGCAGTCTGAGTCTTGCGTTCCTAAAACGGCGTGGAATTTAACCTGTTGACATTATTTCGGTAAGTAATCATTATTAAAGGGTCTTTCATAATTCTAATGCATTATTTATTATTATTGTACCCATCATTTCAATGGATAATAAAAAACATCGAGACTAGTGGTAGTTTATGTCGGGTAAATTAAGCGGGCAGCCTTTGTAAGACGACTAAAATGGCTTCGTGTACATGTTTCCAAGGTTATTATGTTGAACGACCTTCCAATGATGAAAGGTCACATGCCTGATTTATCGCTATATCACTATTATTCGTACGGATCTAACCGTAGCTTCTTTACTGTCATGGTTTTAATTAAATGACTATAGTGCGTGTCTGTTCCTTCTTGTCAAGATAGCTGAGGATAAATTGAATTTAGTACGATGAATTTTATTTGATTGAAAATATGATCGTGTATTGTGATCGTAATTCGTGATGGTGTATTTGATCTACGACAAATTAATGCGAAAATTGAAGGGGACACGATGTATAATAATATTATAATACTGAAGAGTTTGTTTGTTTGGTTGGTTGAACGCGCTAATCTCAGATTCAGATTGACAAAATATTAAAATATATAAGTTATATAATCATGGGTTATCCCATTTATCGAAGAAGGAGCGGTGCATTAATGAAAAATGAGACACAGACGAAGATGCCACGGGTCAGCCAGTTTAAAATAAAGGTATTTTCCAGTGCGAGATAACAAGCAACAACAGACAAGACAAGACACACCACAGACAATACTACCGTAGTTATAGCTGGATATGGGTCAAAACCATAAAAATATTTTTAAGTCTTAATTCCTAATCGACGCACAACAGACAGACAGGCAGAGAATATACAATGATAGCTCAAGTTAAGCAAGTTAAGGTCACTTTTTTTTTTTTTTTAAAAAAACGTTGCCCCACACTAGGAATTTCTCCTGTATCGTGGGTGCGTTTACAAACATACAAAGTCACATACACAAATAGCCAGACCCGGAACAACTATCTGCAGGCCATACAAATATTTGTTCCGTGCGGGAATCGAACCCACGACACGCGACGCAGCAATCGATCGCTCAACCACTGCGCCAAACGTGCCATCAACTTTGTAACTATAAAGTAGCCAAGTTATGCTGCAACTCCAGAAAATTTGCCTTTGAACATTAAACTTAAAAACTTTTCCATTGAAAACAAGACCATTGTTAAAAAGTTGCAACCAAAGCGAAATGAATTCTCACTAATAATGTTTAAAATGCAAAATCGAACCTTTCAGTTTTAATGACGAGACATTTCCTGAAACTGCAGATTATGGAAAATTTCACTAGTTTTGCGTAGTGAAATCGTAAATGATTTCAAAATTTCCAGAAAAGACACTTTAATTTTGTTCGGCGTGTTTAAAGAGGTACTTAATTAACAAATCCAATTAGCTGAAAAATATTTAAATCTAAAAATTAAATAAATGGAGCTCAAGTAGCTACTTACTTTTTTACTGAATTCGGTTAAGTCACCCGTGTACAATAAATCTCGCGTGAACAAAAAAGCGTTTGATTTGCATATCTGTCGCAATCTGTAAAAAGTCTAAGGAAAGTGAAGCTTCATGGCCGTGGATCGCATTCGAGATTGACTGTGTACGGGCGGCATTTGAAGACTTAACAACCGGATTCGTTTGGTAGGCGTTTGATATTGCGGAATTTGTTCATAAGAGTCCCTGCAGCCTTATAACGCAAAGGAGGAACACGGATAGAGTCCGCCTAAAGCGTAAGGAGTCATTTGATGATTTCGCATCCTTATGTCGAGACTTTCCGCTAAAGCTACGTGAATTGCATTACTAGGGCCATTAATTTGGGTCTGTATATACAACATGTAATAGAATAAACGCAATTCTCTTAAAGGTTCATTATAGGTATTGCGTTGTACTCTTTCTTGCATAACATTATAATTGTGGCGTGCAAATAATGTTAGACACATACATGTGTATGTGTCTAATAACACATACATGTGTATGTGTCTAATATCTACTAACTGTGAAAATTGAATGAAAATTACTCGAAAAACAAACGAGATATAAATATTCTAAGCAAATATATCCGTTCCTCTCGCGAAAACGAAGTTTTCTATAGCAGCTATATAGACGACATGGACTTTGACGTAAAATGCCATATCAGACTTCTCTTTCTCAATGTAATCTTTAAAGCTTTATAACTTCATCGCTGATGAAGGTTGATGGAAAACAATTTTATAATTGTTTACTAGAGCTAATAAATATTTCATTTTGCAAATATAAAAATCGCATTCATATTCCCTATTGGCAGAATGTGATGACACCACTAACTAATCTTAAGACCATTATGTACAATTTTCAGACAAATAAATGAATATGATTATCACTCTTCTACTCTGACTGACTCTGACTCTTCTGGGTTTGCAAACTGACACGACTGGAGAGAGATTAGGCGCAATATTAACTTTCCGGACTTTCAGGACCTTACGTGTTTTCCGAGGCGCGGGGCTATCACACCACCAACTTCCAAACTCCGGGCTGTCACAAAAGAATTCCTATTGGAAAAACCCCATAACAATTTTTGCCTCACCTGAGATTCTAACCCAAGACTCCATGCTCCGCAGTCACGCTTGCGACCGCTAGTCTAATGGAGCAGTTCTGGTAGATAACGCTGACAGCAAAAAGACTGTCATTGTACCCATACAATTAACAACATTTTGAAAGAGTGTTGTCGCAGGTTCGGTTGTTGTACTACAAACTTCAAAGTAAACCTTTATAAGGCGTTCTATCAATCATTTTACACGAGTGGCCTGTGGGTATCATATACGCGCCGAGCCTACAATGTGCTGCGTGTCCAATTTAATAATGCTTTTAGGATGCTGCTGGGGCTGCCATGGCGTTGTACTGCTTCAGGAATGTTTGCGGAGGCTCACACAGATGGTTTTCATGCCATCATGCGAAATAAAGCGGCCTCCTTAATATGGTATTCCACGGTAGTGGCAACAGTATCCTGAAAATGATAGCTGCCAGAACGGACTGTCCTTTTCAGGGACACTGGGTGGGGACAGTCTTAGGTTAAAATAAACAATTTATATAAACTAACAATACTAACCTACTTACGTAAGCACCATTGTAACTCACGCCAAAATACTAACTAAATGGGCATGATGACTGATTTAGGAAAACTACTCCAAAATGTTTATAGTACCTACTTTAGCCAAAATGCATCTTATTTTTGGAAAAAAAAAAAGGTTTTAAAGGAAAAAAAATACCTCTTTAAATTACAATTTGAATTTGGTACCAAAACGCTAGAATAGTAATGGCGTCTGTCTATGACGTCACGGTTTCGTAAACTCTTGACAGCTTGCATGCTACATTGTTTGTTTTGTTAGATAATTTTGATTATTTTGTGTGATAATCATGAATCCTAATGTGTATCGATGGTGTGCGGTTCCTCAATGTAATAAAACATCGATCAAAACTCCGAACAAGTTATTTATGAACGTTCCAATTAACAAAAAAGTTTGAAAAAATGGCTAAATCTTGCCAAGCGAGACCCATCAGTTATATCTTTAAATTCGGTCATTTTCTTTTGTGAAGACCATTTTGACGTAAGTATTTACTTTGTAATAATTAAATTGTAAACTTAATAACTTATATTGAAATCAATTACTCCAGATGTCGATACCTATTCCAAGTTATTAAGCCACTGTCTATGCATACCTAAAAGTTTTATTCTTGTTCCAGTTACCAAAAACTCGCAAAATAGAAATAAAATAATTTATTTATTTATTTATTGGAAACTCAACAGCTTATTATTAATATGACATTGAAATGAAATTTCACCCCACTATCAATGAACAGCACAATGCAGTAGCGACAAAGTAACTAGATAGTGTATAATCTATGGTAACTAGCATCTTAAAGTCTGCATACACTGAACATTGACAGCGAGATGATGAAAATTATCTCTTAAGCCAACAACAGAGTTTCACGGCATTGAAAAAACTGGGTTAACTAGAAAGTAGCTATAATCATGTAGGTACTTCTATTTTTAAGTTCTATATTGTGTTTTAAATATTAATATATGTAATACTTACTTCAAAGTTTTAACATTTCGAAATTCAGACGAAATAAAGTCGGTGTTTGTTGCAAAAAAAAAATCTCACCATATTCGAGTCGATCCTTGACAAATTTGAGCTATTTGTCTTTACAAATCCTTGTTGCATGGTTATAACGACGAAATAATAATTAGTAATTAATGATTTATAACAAATACAAGGCAAGTAAGTACAATCGAATCGAACGTTAAACTAAATGTCAAAAGTTACATTTACAAAAGCGTGACGTCACTCGCTTCTGATATGTGTTCGATCTAAAATGGCGCATCGCAGTATTTGCATTTTTTTAGTTTTACTAAAATAAAATTAATCGCTCTTGTAAATTGAAGGTAAGCTATTTTTTAGAATCTGTCTGTCGTGTCTTGTTATTCCAAACCATAATTTCTATAATTCGTAGTGATTGTCATCATGCCTATTATGGACTGTAGTCTGAAATAAAGTTTTATTTATTTATTGTTACAACGTTCGTGATTATGATAATGAAAACGTAATTATTCTACTTAGCTTCTACGTAAGATATGTATGTTCCTTCCCCCAACGTATCTTAGATTTCGTTGATAAACAAATCCCTGATATTATTTCTCGTCGGGTTCCACCCTCAAATAAATCTTACTCAAACATTCTTACATTGCTTGTTATCTCATAAATCCATCTAATTCAGACGACTTTGAAGCTCAGACTTTAATTTTATGGGTTTTGGGACTAAATAACCAGATAGCTGAGTTATTGACGAAAGTGAGTTGTCTTGTTGTCGGTATTGGCTTGAGTACTGACCATTAATTAAAAGAATCAAACAGAAAAAGGGTTAAAAAAAATTAAAGGAATTAAACGATTTTATGAACAGATCTTTTATGAACCATTTGACCGAATATAAACTTACCTATATTTGACAGGTTTTGTCTCTAGACACATAATTTAACCACTTAAAAACTACATGAAAGTTACGATTATCATTTTATTAGTTTTTTTTTTTATTATTTGCCAGAGGCCTTTTCTCATAAGGCAAAGTTTTATTTTATTTTTAAAAACATTATTCTTAAAGAAACGTAAACAAAATTCTTATTATTATTCAGATTTTGTGACCCTAAAACTTTACCATTTTCAAAACATCGACAGTGTCAACCAACAGTCAGGTCGATTTTGTTGCACTTTTTGGGGCAAAGGAGGTGGAGCATAGTTATCAAAGATGATGAAGACCTACCGTATAAACTAAACTATTTAAGTACATACCCGTGTCTATTACTTAACAAAACAAAGTTGTTCAGACTATTAGCCGTTTCACCCTACATAGATAATATCCTACTACCTAACTTTCTAATCCCAGCGAGTTGAATTCTGAGACAAACTTCATAGTTTCGGTCTAAGTTCAGTTTATTTTACTTGTTACATCAAAACCACTGTCTAACAAAGTGCATGTGAAGTGGCGACGGGGAAGTTTAAATGAGAATGTGTGAAGTGTTGAGGGCGGTTAACTGGTTACTTTACCCTATAGTAGGGGTCCTCTTGATTTCGGTTTCTTAATAGAAGTGTCTAGGAGCGTTGATCTGATGTGTTACAATATTGACAAATCGATATTCCTGCGTGCCTCGGAAAGCATGTTAAGCCGTAGGGGTCTGGGATCTGGATGTCGTTTGTAGATTCATGAAAGTCGTTAAGAGTAAAAAGAAGCCAAGAACTCTGCACCTGTCAGAAATGTCATGCCGATCCTAACATTTAAACAAATTTTATACAACTTGCCTTGGAAGTTGCTATGTATGGGTAACAACACCTTACAAATTAATTTTAAATCAGCTATCAAAACCCGAAGCTCTGTTCCAGCCGATATTATATTATTTTTATGCATCCCCATATGGTTCGATAACAATATAAAAAATAAAATGACCTCAATTTTTATTCTTCTTGTTCTTTCATTTAATTTTCACTATTAAAAAGAAAAATAATTTATTGTTGTTGAGATATATTTCATACTTTTACGGCAATAAGTACGTAATCCTACAAAAAATGGGTCATATTCCGTCCGCCTTAGACCGTAAGGTCTCAAAACGGATAGTGTGTGCTTACCTTTCGTAATCCATCGAAATTTCAGGCAAAACGTTTTGATAGCGTTTTCTACCTTTTTGGCTTAAGTCTAGATTTTGATTATTTATTTATTTATTGAAACACAAAACCCAGTTAAAAGACTTCTTGAAGTACCTACGTAACCTAATCTAACCTAATAAAAAATGCTTTTAGTTCTAAATTCTGGTCTCAGAGGCTTTATCACTAGACAAGCTAATTATGTACGAAAGGAAGAAACCCAAGTTACTTGTAAAATTCAAAATTCAGAAGTCATTTAAAATTAGGCTGAGAGCCAGCACTTTTCGAACGTCAAGTTTTACAAAAGACAGTCTCCCAAAACGCCTGCCCGTCACCACTTCCTAGTGTTTTAGCTGTGGAGAAGAAGTGGTCAACAAACTCCCCAGCAACACAACTGATATGTAAAATATAGTAAATTGGAAAGAATGGTAAATTGGACCCTCAGTTGAATTGGACCAACTTTACATTTAAACAGTAATACTAAGCGATATATGCTAGTAAAATGTAAATGCGCGCACGCATGTTACTGCATTTTGCTTAGAAATAGCTAGGAGGTACCGAATTTTCGAAACAATTTAGTTAGAATTTAAAGGTGATCCAAATTTACCTGCGCCAGGGTAAACATGCTACATAATATATTATGTAGGTCGGTCAGATCGACATATACAAATTATCAACTTCACGTTCAAGATAGAATTCATCATGTCAGTGACTACGAATAAACGAGTTATTCCGGTTGGATCCCTTAATCGGATCCCCTGTTGATAATTATTGTTTTAATTTCATTCCGGTCTGATCCCCTTGTTTGACAGATAAGTATACAGTAGTCAAGAGAAAAACATTTGTTCATGTAAAAATTTCCATAAGAATAAGATCAACGAACATGTGTATTCCAAAACCCTGTGCGAATGTTTTCACTGTCTCAAAAATCCGATAGATAACTAGGATATCCAGCCGGAATAAAATGTTTAAATTTATTTGTGATACCCTGCACGGTGGATCAGACTGGAATACAAAATATTATAAAATAAAACTGATCCTCCAGGGTATCATATACTGTCAGCACACAGCCCCCTGTGTGCTAACAGTATGTGAAGGCCCGAAAGGGCCGACGCCTGCCGGAGTCGCGGAAATATTCGAAAGAGATACCGTGGCTCCGGAACACAAAGGGCACTGAAGGAACATGGATGGGTTTTAGTCAGTAGAAGTCTGACACTCCCTCCCGCTCAACCCAGAGTGGGAGGAGTCATTGGATGACTTCCCATCCCTAAAAAAAAAGGGTATCACATACTGGGTATCCGACCGGAATAACTTGAATAAGCTGTGTTTTGACAAAAATTTAGCTTCGATGACTGCGTAAGCATTTGCCTCGTAAAGGTATTTCAGAGTGCAGGTGTTGTTTAACAACAAGAGGTGATGGTTTGGGACGTAGCCCCAAATTCGCAATATGGTTCATTGGAATACTTCCATCTGAAGACTGGTACGTAGTATATGTATCAATGGTATACCTAAAGCATACTCCACTTTGCATGAATAACATTTTTTTTTTTTTTTTTTTATACTGAACGGGGAAACTCTTGGCCCAAATCTCACCTGATGGAAAGTGATGATTAGGCCGAAGATGGAAGCGAGTTTCACCCGGAATCCTCTTACACAGAGGAACTGGCTATCATACCTCTAACTGCCGGAACACAACAATGCTGTTAACATTGTTGTTATGACGACAGACTTAGACAATGATGGTGGTAGCTTGCCAGGCGGACTTAGAACAAGTCCTACCACCAACCAAACGGAGCAAAAAATTTGCCCCCGCTGGGAATCGAACCCGGGACCTCTGGGTCTGAATCAGGTGGTATAACCACTAGACCACGGAGGCGGTTAGTGTCACCTGTTTAGCACCACCCGGGGATCACGTGGAGGGATTCGCTGAAGGGTATTCTCCTACGGACGCGGGTGACACGGCCCCAAAAACATAAACATTTTTCATAATTTCAGCCATAAAACGTCCACTGTTGGACAAAGGTATCGCAAATTGCGGTAGGTAGGTATTTAGGTATACCATTGAGACGCACAAGAGCGGCTGATATTGCGATTCACAATATCAGCCGCTCTTGTGCGTCTCGTATCCAGCAGAACCGCGTGGCTTTCACCAGTTTATTGGTTCACCGTATGGAACATTTTTAGTGCCTGCTTGTCGGTCTTCTTTAGATTGTACTTCGGAGAGTGTGCCCAAGAACTGCACGACCTCATCCCACTAGCCCCCTTGTTGCTATTCCACCAATTTGCGCTAAGCATTTCCAAGCGTCTTTCATAATGCGGACAGCAAAGAAGTGGAACTCTCTACCTGCGTCTGTGTTTCCGAACGCTAATAACCCTAATCTTTTCAAATTTAGAGTGAATAGGCTACTTCTGGGTAAGCTCGCTTCATCGTATCCTGTCTCCGTTATCTCTGACCTAGACCAGAGTCAAGTCAAATAAAAAAAAATTAAACGTATTTATTTCTTCAAATTTGGTTTGATTATGAGGAAGGTGGCTCGGATGACAAGACCAAGGACCAAAGACCGTTATGTTTTTTTTATTGGTTTGCTCTTTTAATTGTTATTGTATTATCAATATTTTACACACGAACCCAAAGGATTATCACCTCTAAGTACGTTGTTTACGATCCAGTTTCCACTAATCCCGATGTTGACGCGAGGACAAAGTAAATAAACTTTTAAATTGCTTTTCAATTAAAAAGTTCAGGCGGACGGTATGCGGTGCCAGTACATACCAGTACATATTAAATGGGACGAGAGATGTTTAGACGGCATCGGCTGGTCCGATAACTCGATTAAAGTTTTATTTTCAGTTTGCACTGTTGGTATTAGCTGGGTCTTATTCTGATAGATTTACTTTTCTAGGGTTTTTTGTACCCGAAGGGTAACCAACGGAACCCTATTATTAAGCCAGTGTTGTCCATCTGACCGTCTGTATGTCAGCGAGCTGTATCTCTAGAATCGTATCTTTAATTCTTTATTGTACACCAAAACAACTTGTATGATACAGTCATAATAAAGTACATGTACAAAGGCGAGCTTAACTCATAGTTGAGTTTTCTCCCAGCAAACCTTTGAGTGATAGAGAAAGTTCATCATAGAGGGTAGGATCCAGTGTACAAATAATACCCATAGATAAATATTACTGCATACTTACATAAATATATATATATATATATATGTCGGAGACGGATATTAGTACCGACTGATAACGAAACGAAGCACGAGTTCCGGTAGTTGGCAGCACCGTCGCCATCTGACAACTAACTTCGTGTTACAACAGAGCCTACCTAGTGGAGGGGTGTCTGACCAAGACTCAATTTCCATTGGGTCGTCTTCGAGACAAGTTCTCCACAAAGCTAGGAACTGTTCCTCACGTTTCGTTGAACGGTGTGATTTAATTTGTGTTGTGTTCAGTATTAAATCGTGTTGTCTAATTCGTTGTCTCATTGCTCGATTACCTATTTCATACGCCCACTATGTCGGATGATGATGCTAATAATGCGGCCTCTCCGTCATATATATATATATATATATAAATGTAATGCTCTTTAATTTTCCTCTTGAAGACATCAATAGAAGGGCTGTCGCGTAGAGAGTGTGGAAGAGCGTTCCAGAGACGCACTGCAGTAGCTGAGAAGGAACCGTCATAATAGGTAGACAGCTGGAATATTCACCGAGTGTGTATTTCTATAGCCACTAAAACAACAAATACAAAAATTAAAGGGGCCGCTCTTAAAAGAGCCGTGTATTTTCGATTTATAGTACGGAACTCTCCGTGTGAGAGTACCATTCACATTTGGCCGGTTTTTTGGTAAGTCGCTGTGATTTGTTAGACTAAACAAAGACTGCTAAACAAAGAGAAACGTGTTGCTCAGAAACTGGGGCTTGGACATCAGTCATCATTATACATTAAAATTTTAAAAATGAAATGTGAGTGAATATTAAGAAATGTATGTGCGATTCTTATAACAATAATCGAATTTTGAATTTTGTTGTTTCGGGTAATCTCCAAAACAGCTGAACTTAGACGAGCAGAAATATGCTGTTGAAATGAGTAACTTAGGCTGCTTTTGTTTTACCTAAAAAGGATTATGGTTCCGTGCAAATAAATCAGAACCCATAAAATTGTAAACAGACGACGACGATTTCGCGAGCAACAGTTAATAGTTGCTCAACACTAGACAAACCTGAAATAAAACAGGCTGTACATACTTTCTCGAAAACATTTTTTCTTATGAAATTACCATTATAACAATACGGGTCACAACCGGATATATTTTTTCATGAAACTAACACTAAAACAAAACGGGTCTATATAAAAGCTATATTACCCAGAACCGCGAGGTTGAGTAGAGATTAAGTTAAGTCCTCAATTGTAACCGGAGATATTGTAAATGGAATCCGTTTAGTGTAATATTTCTATCGATACAGTTCAAGGACTCTTAAAACCGGTTGGGCCCAGAGTGGAAACATTGGTTCCACTTAACGTCACTGATTTAAATCGCAATAACATAAAAGTAAAGTATTCAATCAATAACATAAGGTGGAACCAATGGTTCCACCGCCGCCATAAATCTAACCGGTCAATAAGTAATATGGTCATGGACGAAGTTATCGTTTAAATCTTTATTTCTGTTTTATAAATTAAGAAACTCAATGTGTATAATTATGTGGGTCAATGACAGTATTTGAGGGTTAATTCTATGAATTTTCAAACAACCATCGCATTCACATCTTAATCGCAATCTGTCAAAAATATATGAAAATTAAGGCTTTTTTTACAGTTTGCGACTGACAAGCGAATGCGAACGCTGTTGAAAAATTTGTGCCGCCTGGTGTCTTCCGTAATTTCCTTACATTTTGATAAGTGTTGGAAATTGTTTATATCTCAAGTTGAGATGATATTGCTTTGGGGGTACCAGTGGGATGTCGAACTAAAAATCTACATTTTATTACATGCGTTTTTAAGGCTTCTTAAGATAATATCTTAAATATTGTTGGACAGTTACTCTGATATAAAGTTTCATTAAAATAGATGGACAAACTTCTAGAAATTCTGCAGATCACCATAATAAGGGCAATAGTAAAAATATAATAAGAAAGACGTCAGTGTAACTAAAATTGGATGTATTTATTCTAGTGTGCTGCCACTTTATTACTTTAGATTAAAATAAAATCACTTTGATCAGTTACGAATGTTCCTGAGTTATCCTAGGCGTATTATATTTTATTTGTCCTAAATTATTCTAATTGATTAGGTCAGCCCCACCCGAAGGTGGCAGGGCCGCGCTTTTCATTCCTAAGCTTGTACTTTTTAGTCCTACTTAGTCATTTATCAAAATATATCTTTGAATATGGGTCTGAAGTTGAAAGGAAAGAAACCAGCCAAGTGCGAGTCAGACTCGCGCACCGAGGGTTCCGTACAAACCTGTTGGTATTATATTATAAGCAAAAGTTGCCATTTACGATTTATGACGTATTAAAAAAAAAACTACTTACTAGATCTCGTTCAAACCAATTTTTGCTAGTAGTTTACATAGTAATATAGATCATATATTTTTTTTAGATTTATCATTCTCTTATTTTAGAAGTTACAGGGTTAGTTACACACATTTTACCACTTTGGAAGTGTATCTCTTGCAAATTGTTCGGTTTACATAAAAATGATATCGGAAACCTCAATATCATTTTCGAAGACCTATCCATACCGCACATGTGGGTTTGATGAGAAAAATAAATCAGTTTCAGTTATAAGCATGGGGACCCCCAAAATTCATTGTTTTTTTTTTCTATTTTTGTGTGAAAATCTTAATGTGGTTCACAGAATACATCTACTTACCAAGTTTCAACAGCATAGTTCTTATAGTTTCGGAGAAAAGTAGCTGTGACATACGGACGGACCGACAGACAGACATGACGAATCTATAAGGGTTCCGTTTTTGCCATTTGGCTACGGAACCCTAAAAAGGGAGAGTACGAGAAGAAAAGATCTCTAGATATAGCAATTGCCTCACCTGAACGTTGTAAGCCTTAGCGTCTACGACAAGTCAGTAAAAATGTTCAATAAACTGCCAACAGAAATAAAAATTCTACTATTTAGAATTGAGTTTCAGAATAAGCTTTTCTTGTTAGTCAAATATCTTTATTCTATTGATGAATTATAAATTGTATTGACTTGAAATGAAAATTTTACGGTAAGTATTTTATGAATTGACTTGACATAATTTTTATAACTTTTTAATAAGTATTATTTTTGTATTGTTTTCCGATTTTAATTTAATTTGGATTTGAAACGATTTAAATATAGATTGCATGAATGTAGCACTTAGAGCAACACTTCTTTAAAGTGACAGAAGTGGCTTTTCAGCGGCAAAATGTCGGCAATACGTTCATATAGAACGTGGTCCCTAGCATTTCTCTCGAACTGAAAACGAGACAAAGCGGCTTTCCCTGTGGCAATCATGCGACCGTCTTTGTCAAGCAATGAAGTGGCTAGTTCTAACGGCATTGCGTCGGCATCATGCTCAATTATGGAGATATGGACCCTAACATTCCTTAGACTGTATAATATGAGATAGATATGGTCAACCCAACCTCAAGAAGCGCACTTCTCGTACAATAAATACATCTGTAAGACACGTTGTTCGTATCGTGGTTGCAAGTAGAGAATATAAATTCAAGAATCAATACAAATAAAAATAGTTACTACAATCGAGAGAAACATACTCAAGTAGTAAAAAGAGCTAAGAACTTCAACTTCAAAGCCTTTAGACTGCCCTTAAAGCGCGCACCCGTCACCACTTCCTAGTGTTTGAGCTAGGGAGAAGAAGTGACGTGACAAATTCCTAGCAACACGTATTAGTTCGTTATAAAATAATAAACAACTAGGTGTGCCCGCGGCTCCGTTAGCGTCACTGTGTATAATTAAACACAGTATCAGCCTAGGATAAATAAGAACAATGAAGGACTCGCCCCATTCAGAATAACACAAACACACACATATTAAATACTAAATTAATTCTAACTTATATTTGCCTAACACATACTACTTGCACTCGGGATACAACGGGTCTACACAAACTCGCCATTTGGCATTGACTATAAGTCTCCTCACTAGCCTATCGCTTACATGGTAGTGATGTCAGATACAGCTCCGTACTAATAAATCCTAACTCGGTTATCCTGTCGGTGTCCTGAAATACAGGCTTGTAGCCTAGTTTAGGCACCAGTCTCCCACAATAACAGAGCTATTATTATAACATTACAAATGATGCACTGTGGTGAGAAATAAACAAATTAAATAGTATAATTATTATGTATACCCTGATATATATCCTTTTCTGAGCAGCTTTGTTGATAAGATTTCAGACTTTTTTTTATGTTACGACAACGTTTTGTGTGCATGCAGAGTTTACCTGTAAGCGATTGTTACACTCTATCCTAATCGGTTGCTTCTGTGTAATTTGCTTATGTTAGTGTATACAATTGTTGAAGAACCAAAATAAATAAATAAATCCTAGCTCCTAGCTCGGTTATTGTCCTCTTATTCTTAATACTGAGTGAGTCTCTTTCCAATCCCCTTGTTCCAAGCTAGCTGTCATGCCTACTTTCTAAAAGCTACCAAAATACTTTTGTTTTTACGTTTCTGGATTGTTTCTCAATTCTCGTAAGATTCGGCCAGGCACCCAGACGTTTTTGCTGTGTGTGACGTGCTCGCGGCTATATCATTAGTCGCATTTCAACTAACGAAAAATATTGCTTTCGACAACCGTTTGGAACATGTGTGCATTCTAAGAGCCAAATTATTATGTAACACAATTTAAAACTGATAAAATTTTATTATAATTCTTGAAATGAAGTGACAGGCTGGCCCTATCCATTAAAAAGTCAATTTATGATCCTTCTAAGTGTTTGAAAACATGTGAAGGGTTTCGAAAAAAAAAATTTGTTTATTAGGAGTGACGGATAGTCGTCACACAGTGTTATTTTTTTTGCTTGGATATCTTTTATAATACAAAATTTGTGTTATTTGTCCACATATTTTGATAGTACCTTATATTATTAAAAAGGATTCACTTAGCTGGGTCCCATAATCCAAACGAGTCTCTAAGAACTCGCAAAACCGTCTCCAATTTATCTTACCCTAGTCTTCATAATATCGGGTTCCTCACAAATTACGCCTTCGCTACGGTTATGCCAAAACAAACAACGTTCCATGTTAACATGCTCCCAGTGATTAATTGTGTGCGAATAATGTGATTTAACCAAAATAAATTAGCTTTCCCGATGACCGGAACATGCCTTGACCCAAATTCTTGTTCTTTTGCTTTAAAAGTATACACTATACACTAGTAGGTTAGTAAACCTACTAGTGTATAGTGTATACTTTTATGCGATTGTCAAAAGCCCCTTCGAATGTTTTTTTTTTCACTTCGTATGATTATTGTAGAATGTAGTTTATAACTTTGTTTGTAGAGGTATGGAGGTGTGAAATGTGTATGTAAATGGACGGGCCATGGAATGCTTTTTACTCAGTCAAATTCGATGAATAGTTTTTTTTGCTTGGGTACTGGGAGTACCTAACGGCTGTAATGATAAGCTTTGATATTTTTTCGTATTTAAGATAGGCTTACATTGACCAGAATCACATCTCTTTCGACGATAGAGCACGCTTGCCTAGAAGTTACCTATTCACTCTTGACTAAGTGGTAGTGATAATGACTTAATTTTTAAGTAGACTTAATTATAAAAATCAAACATCAAAAGGAAGTCCATGTACTCAGCACATTAAACTTTGTTTACTGGCGACACTTTTGTAACATAACACTGCTGACAAAAGCAAACAATGCCATTCATTTTGGATTTTCATAATTCAGTCGCCATTTCCATTTAATGAAAATTTTCATAATAAATCAAACTGAAATAAAGTGCATGTTTATTTAAATAACAGCCGCAACCACAACGCTGTCATTAGATTTAATTTATTACTGGACATTTAAAATTCATGCAATATTAAAATTGATGTTGGTGGTGAAAATTAAATAAACTATTAATTTAAATTTATGTTTTCAACAAGTAATTTCTTTGTTAACTCAAAACATTAGTAGTTAATCATTAATTGATTAAACTTAACTGCATTGCATTGCATAAAAAGTTTGGGCTTTGATTGCCTAGATACCTACATAAAAACCCTAAAAATCAGAACAAAGGCAAAAATGGCGTTTAAAGTGCACGTAAAAAAAATCCTACTATCGGGACAAAGTTGTATTGTCTTACTATTGTTCTTTTAATTTGCGGGTGCTGAGGAATTACTATCGGTAACGGCAAAAAACATTACATTTCCTTTTTTTTTAGTTTTGCTTTTGGCTGTCGGTAAATAAAAATTAGCTCTCATTTTAGTTACTATTATTTTTGCGTACAAATGTAAAAAAACAACAAATGTAAAGTACACAAACTTTACAAATGTAAAGTAAGAAATGTGGCATAAAACATTTATTTGTCGAAGTTCCATTTTTCCTCTATCAATCACACTATACTGAAGTTAATTAAGACAATTCCTTTGTAAGCCACATTAAAATGATATACCAGGGAAGCATGAGATGAAAGAGTTCAAGGCCTAATTAAATACCTATATGTCATCATAAATACCTATATGTTCCTCATACGATCCGATCCTCCAATACATAAAGTCTACATAAATAATAAATAAATAAATAAATATCTTGGACATTTCACACAACGCCATATAGTCCCAAGCTAAGCAATCTAATGCTTGTGTTATGGTAACGAGATGGCTGATAAACTACTTATATACATTTTTTTTTTGTAAATACATACATATTATAGATAGAAAAACACCCAGACTCGGAACAAATACCTGTAGGTCGTACAAATATTTGTTCCGTGCGGGAATCGAACCCGCGACATGCTGCGCAGCAGTCAATCGCTCAACCACTGCGCCAACCGTGTCGTCAAAATATCACATAATATAATTAACATTCGGGCCCAGGAAGGCTTTGACTGGAGAGTTAATTAGCCTGACTTTGTCCGGCTAATGACGAACGAAACAATTTAAAACCTTGCCCTTTCACTCCTGTTAATTCCTGTCCTGTGTTTGTTTTTCTTTTCTTTTGATCATAGCTGTAATTTTTTTTTTTTTTAATGTAACGTTTGGGTGGATTACGTTAAACTAGAATGTAATTTTTAGTAATCTTCTCGACTTATTGGGTTTTTGTAATAGACTCTGCGCGAGTTCAAATTATTAGTTTTCGTGCAAAATGACTTAGAGTAAGCCTCAAAGAGAGGTTAGTTAAGACTATGCTGAGGGCTCTGCTTTGTTTTTAAGATTACAGCGCATGTGCAGCGTCTCTAGACATGAAAATTACTACCTAACAATATTATTTGTATATAGCGGTGATTGAGCTACTGAAGACGACTCCTTTTCCAGAAACAAACAGAATTCTTTCTGTTTCAAAACTCGTAATACAGACTAGTAAACAAATGAATGTAGAAGAAATCGATAAAGAAAGTCTTTTGCGTTCCTTATGTTTTCCATAATTACCTCTACAAAGTTCTGAACCAAAATTAAAACAAAAAAGGTAACGGGTCGGCCGTATAATTATAATTTCAAAGGACAAAGAATACAAAAAGGACATAATTAAAGACAGGCTGGATACCTATTAATATAACCTATGGCATTCTTGGAATAACTTCAAGATGGTACCGAGGTATACCGACCTACATGGCAATTCCCACGCCAATTGACTGATTGGATGGCTGGCTGGATTTGATTTCTCTTTATATAAATACTAGCTTCTGTCAGTGTTTTTGCATGCGTGATCCCTAGGGAACATAATCCCGGAATAAAAAGTAGCCCATTTGTTATACCAGACTATAATCTACAACTTTGCCAAATTTCATGAAAAACCCTTCATGCGTTTTGACGCAAAATAGTAACAAACAGTGCATTTATAATATTACTTATAGCTGATTGCCTACGGCTTCGCCCGCTTTCCATTTTTTTAAATATAGAATTACCTGTGTACTTAATGTTACTTTTAGTAACTCCAAGAATATGTGTACAAAGTTTCATGTTTTTTTTTTATACAAAACGGGGAAACTCTTGGCCCAAATCTCACCTGATGGAAAGTGATGATTAGGCCGAAGATGGAAGCGAGTTTCACCCGGAATTCTCTTACACAGAGGAACTGGCTATCACACCTCTAACTGCCGGAACACAACAATGCTGTCAACATTGTTGTTATGGCGACAGACTAGACATGATGGTGGTAGCTTGCCAGGCGGACTTAGAAGAAGTCCTACCACCAACCAAACCGAGCAAAAAAATTTGCCTCCGCTGGGAATCGAACCCGGGACCTCTGGGTCTGAATCAGGTGGTATAACCACTAGACCACGGAGGCGGTTAGTGTCACCTGTTTAGCACCACCCAGGGACCACGTGTAGGGATTCGCTGAAGGGTATTCTCCTACGGACGCGGGTGACTCGGCCCCCAAAAAACAGCCGCACGGGTCAGTCTTCAAGGTTAAGCAATGCTTGCCAAGATTTGTCTGTGGATGGGTGACCATCTTAACATACCGAGTTTCCTCCGTGCCTTGGAAAGCACGTTAAGCTGTTGGTCTCGGGTGTCAAGAAATCTTTGGCAGTCGTTACGGATAGTCAGAAGCCAGAAAATCTGACTGCAGTCTTGCCAAGGAGTACCGTATTACCCACTAAATGGGTTGTGGAGGTCTGGTAGGCAGCCGCTCCACGTAAAATACTGATATTCAGCTGAACCCGGTTTGGCTGGAAGCCGAACCCAATATAGTTGGAAAAAGGCTAGGCAGATGGATAAATTATAAGCTAATATTATAAAGAGGTAATCGTATATTTAGAAGACCGTGTAACAGAAGATGCAACGTTGGAAGGCCGATGATCGGTGAGGGTCGAGGGGAGGTGATGGATGCAAAACGTACAGGACCGGTTGTTGTGGCGATTTTTGGGGGAGACCTATGTCCAACAGTGTACCTACGTCTTTTGGCGGATACGATGATGATAATGATTGTTTGTTCAAGTGGAAAAACTTTATTATTGAACGGCCTCCGTAGTCGAGTTGTTTAGGCGCTTGTCTATTGACCCGGTGGTCGTGGGTTTGATTCTCACGGGAAGCGTAGTTTGTGAAGTTGTTTCCAGTTTGGCTAGGTCATTGTAGGCTTAAATCACCTGATTGTCTGATTAAAAAGGTGATTCCGTGTTTAAGAAGGCACGTATACGCTGGTGGTCCCGGCCGCTTAATGGCGGTCGTTAATGCCATGTCAGATGTCCTTGACGTGGTTTACAAACTCTGACACTAGGGTCTGTAGTTAGACCTTACTACCCACACGACAAAGAAGATCATTGAAGTGTACAAAGAAGATCTTCCGTTTCTTTCTTTTCCCCTCATCTGCAATGCCCACCCATACCGCGTGTATCTGACATCGACGCACAAACGATTTCCATGGGTCCAGGGCATGATTCTGGACATCCCAGTGTTGGAATTTTTCGTCCGTTCTTTTCTCATTTTTTTCAAGAGTAGGTACCACAAATAGGTATCAGCTCAGCTGAGCTGATATCCATTTGTGGTTTTATGCAGATTGCTCTTTTTAGTGAAAGTAGTTAATTAATTATTTATCTATACTATCTATACTAATATTATAAAGCAGAAGAGTTTGTTTGTTTGTTTGGTTGAACGCGCTAATCTCGGGAAGTACTGGTACGATTTGAAAAGTTCTTTCAGTGTTAGATAGCCCATTAATCGTGGAAGGCTATAGGCTATATATCATCACGCTAAGACAAATAGGTGCGGAGCAGTAATGGAAAATGTGACGCAGACGACGTTGCGCGGTTCAGCTAGTAATATTATAAAGCAGAAGAGTTTGTTTGTTTGGTTGAACGCGCTAATCTCAGGAACTACTGGTCCGATTTGAAAAATTCTTTCAGTGTTAGATAGCCCATTTATCGAGGAAGGCTATAGGCTATGGGATATATCATCTCGCTAAGACCAATAGGAGCGGAACAGTAATGAAAAATGTTACGCAGACGACGTTGCACGGGTCAGCTAGTTTATTATAAAATCTCATTGGGTTAGGTCAGAATAACGATTATGAGCAGTCTAAAGTAAAAAAACCCTTGAAAAAAAATTAAAAAATGAGAAAAAAGCCGACGAAAAATTCTAAGTCTAGGGTATCCAGAATCATGCCCTGGACCCATGGAAATCGTTTTTGCGTCGATGTCAGATACACGCAGTATATAATGACGTTTTTCAACACACTTACCTTTTCACTCGGTACGAATTCTCAAATACTTTGTGCTAACACTAAAGAAAGAAATAGAGGATAGAGGGAAAGCAAGCTCGGTAAAGGATTAAAAACTATTTCGCACAATCTTAGTACTACAGTCATTCATAAATTGGAAAACCGTGACTTATCCAAACGAGTCACAGAGCTGGAACATACATGAATCCCGCTCAAATCTATAGAACTTTAAGCTTTTTCAGTCTAACTGTGTTTGTAAAGCGATCCCCGAAACTAGGTCGAAAGTAAAAGCCTGTCAGCCTGTCACTTTTTGTGATAGCTGTCTTTTTTCGTTGAGTGTTTTGAAATGCAGGATCTAGTTACACTACAAAGTACGGAGAGGCTTTGTTGGCTGCTGTTAGACATTGTCAATGCTTCAAGCGTGTCACTGAATCATTGATCGACATATAAAACAATTAATACTAAACTTGTGTTAGGTTGTTGAATCATCTTGTGTTAGGTTGTTGAATCATGGGGTGCTGTTGGTGGTGGCACTGGGGTTCGATTTTGATTCTTAGTGTCACCATCATCAATGATCAGAAACCTCCTCGTGTGCCCGGTGGCTGCTGGTCCCTTATGGACACGTCCGGGGGGAACAGCAGCTGCTTGGGCCGGTGCACCCTGGGCACGGGCAATAGTTCTCGCGAGCTATTGTCTGTGGCGAATTCTGACCGGGGGGGAGGAGCCCAATTGGGCTTTAGGGGAATCGTCGCGTGCCGTGCAATGACCCACGGAGCGAGTTATTGGACGGTACGAGATCAGAGATTTGCTTGGCGATGCGGGACCAAGGCAGGGTTCGTCGTGCGCCGATTCATGGCCCATGAGGGGGCCGTTGAGCGATGCGGGACCAAGGTGGGGTTCGTCGGCGCCGTACAGTGGCCTGAACGGAGACCGGTCATTGTACGGTGTGTGATTTGGGATTCGCTTCTCGAACGATGGCTCACTTGGTTGGGCTATCGGACGAGGAGTGGACTTGATGGGGTTTTATCGTGCGCCGTATAATGGTCTGAACGGAGACGGGTCGTTATACGTTGCGTGATTTGTGATCCCTCGAACGATAGCTCACTTTGGCGGGCTGTCGGACGAAGGGTTACCATGGTGCTTCCATCATGCACCGTACGATAGCTTTACGGAGCGGGCTGTCGCGGTGTGTGGCATTGGAGGCAAAGGGGTATGTATAAAAAAAAAAAAAAAAAAAAAAAAAAAAAAAAAAAAAAAAAAAAAAAAAAAAAAAAAAAGCCGTTTTCGGGGGAGTACAGGGACCACACCCTTCAAAGGACCAAAAGGAAATATGAATAAAGACATAAGTGAAAAGAGTCCCCAGGTGGGTCCCGATCACCCGGTGGGTGTCGGGGAATCCCATCCCGCTCCGGCGGGCAGCCCTGCGTATTCTGGGGTGGGCAACGAATGTCTTCAGATCGTCCTCACGGACATAAACAACGACCACAAGCAAGCCACACGGACACCGATTGAAGAGAGCGATAAGTATGCACAAAAGAAGGATGCACAAGAGAAGGGTAATGTGGAAACCTCTCGCTCTCAGCCGACAGAGGAGAGAGAGGAGATGCGCGCACCAAGGGAAAGATCCCCTATCGTTCTCCGGAGGCGCAGCCACAGCAAGAAAAGAGCACATGATGAGGCAGTAAATGAGGACCGGCCGCCCTCGAAAGTGCCCTCGAAGACGATCACTAGTCGCGGGGGAAGAGGTTCCCTACGTAACAGGAGAGGTCGGTTCATCCGACGATCCTCACCGCCGACGGGCTCCAGTGCTCTGTGCACTGAAGACAGTGAGTCGGATACCCAGAGCGTGGCACCGACGCCAACAAGCCAAACGTGCACTGAAGCCAGTGAAGAGGAGAGGATGGATGTGCAAGTCAGCACTCAGACCATTTCCCCCACTGTAGTTGGAGAGAGCTGTGCTGGTTCAGCGGAGGCCCTGGAGAAGGAGGCCCTTCATGATATTCAGGTGATCTTGGATGTCACCCGGAAATCCAAGAACATGAAGGGTGGTTGCCAAAAGGCCATCAAAGAGGCAGCACAGCGCGTGAGAATGGCAATAGAGGGGCTCGCTAATACGAGCACTTCAGAAGAGACCCGGAAGCTGCAACTGGAAAACGACCGGTTGCGAAAAGAAGTTGGGGCACTCCGTTGCGAAATGAATGCCCTACGAGAAGAGGTTCGCACCATGGGAAGGCAACCCCCTGTGCTATGTCAGCCACAGCCACAGTCGGTGCGCTCTCCAGCGGAGAGCCACCTGTCGGAAGAGCAACTGCAGGTGGTTGTCTCCCAAATCGGGAAAATGCTGGACGCCCGGTTTGCCGGGATTGAGGACCGTCTCCTACCAGCGCAGAGGAGCCGACCACCGTTAGCGGCAGATGCTAGGTATGCTGCCGGAAATGCTACCGGCACAAGTAGAAGGCCCAAAAAGCCCTCTATGGCTGCCCAGGAAGCGTGCCGGGCGTCCCGGGCTTCCCAAGCGGCAACCCAAGTAGCATCTCAAAGGATTGAGACTCGGCGAAACGTCCCGCCACCTAACGCACCACCACCTAGCGTCCCGTCACTTTTTGGGCATGTGGCATCGGAAGAACCCGGTCCTACGTCGTCGACCTCTGCCAATGACGGCTGGCAGACGGCCGGCAAGGGGAAGCGTAAAAAGAAGAAAGGAAAGAAAAAGAAGAAGAAGCAGAACAAGGGGCCAGGCGCTGCGGCAACCTCTACGGGAACTGCAGCGGTGAAACGTAATCTCAGCGCTCCCAAGACGGCTGCTCTAGTTTTAACACTGCAGCCTGCAGCGGCGCAGAGGAGGCTGACGTATGCGGAGGTCATGACAAAGGCCACGCAAAGCGTAAAGCTTGAAGACCTTGGCATCACTGACGTCAGGTTCCGCCATGCAGCAACGGGGGCACGGCTGCTGGAATTCCCGGGAGCCGAAGGCACCAAGGAGGCGGATCTCGTTGCCGAGAAGCTGCGTGCCATCTTCACCGAGGATGTTAAGATCTCCAGACCGACAAAGCGCGCTGAAATACGCTTAAACGGTCTAGACGATTCCATAACTGGAGTAGACGTGCAAAGGGCAATTGCTCGGAGGACCGGTTGCCCTGCAGAAGAAGTTCGGGTGGGCCCGATACGGGAAGGACCGGGGGGCGCCGGCTCAGCTTGGGTTCAGTGCCCTGTCGAGGCCGTAATGCAGCTCGCGGACACCGGCCGGCTCCTTGTTGGCTGGAGCTCTGCCGCTGTTAAAATCCTTGAGACTCGGCCTTTGCGGTGTTTCAAGTGCATGGAGAAGGGGCACACTCAATATAAGTGTACCTCCAACACAGACCTCAGCGGACGTTGCTTCCGCTGCGGCAAGATGGGGCATTTGGCTGCGTCGTGCTCGGCCGATCCTCACTGCCCGTTATGTGAGGGGGCCAATCACGTCGCTGGGTGTAAGGCCTGTAAGCCGCCGAAAAGGAAGGAGGCGACCGCTTCAACCCCGGCCGCTTCTAGCGTGGTTCGACTGGAACAGTCGCAAGAGGTAGAGGTGATGATTTCGGACTAATATTATGGATCCAGTTCGCCATCATCACCTACTCCAGACGAATCTGAACCACTGTGCCGCTGCACAGGACTTGCTCTTGCAAGCTATGGCAGAGTGGTCAATCGATGTGGCCATTGCGGCAGAGCCGTACTTCGTCCCACCCCGCCCTAACTGGGTGGGCGACGGGGACGGCTTAGTCGCTATCATCGGCTCTGCGGCCCCCCATTCCCCACCCCTCTCGTTCAAGGAGAGAGGTCCGGGATATGTGGCGGCCGCGCGGGGGGACATCATACTCTTCGGAGTGTACTTCTCTCCAAACAAAAGCCTGGCGGAATTCGAGGACTTCCTGGATGGATTAGGAGCCTCGATTCGACGAATGATGCCGGAACACATTTTGGTCATGGGAGACTTCAACGCGAAATCTGTCGCGTGGGGTTCTCCAAGAACGGACGCCAGAGGAGAAGCAGTTGAAGAGTGGGCGGCAGTTGCGGGGCTCTGTCTTCTAAACAGAGGCTCTGCTAATACCTGTGTGCGACAGCAGGGGGGGTCGATAGTAGACCTTTCGTTTGCTACCCCTGCCATCGCGGCACGTGTCCAGGGCTGGCGGGTCCTAGAGGATGCGGAGACCCTGTCAGATCATATGTATATCCGCATGGATGTCTCTGTCTCGCAGGGATCGGCAGTGGCTCCCCGCTCAGAGGCTGGACACTTTCCTCGCTGGGCACTTAGACAACTCGATAGGGACAAATTGGAAGAGGCGGCCATTGTTCAGGCATGGGTACCCTCACCGTCTACTGAGGGGGTCGATGCTAGGGCCAGCCGATTCCGAAATGCCATGACGGCCGTGTGCGACGCCTCAATGCCTCGCACTCGAAGGAGGCCCCCAAAAAAGGAGGTATACTGGTGGTCCAGGGAAGTAGCGGACCTCCGACGTGCCTGTATAACTGCCCGGCGGTCCTATTCGCAGGTCCGCAGACTACGCCGCCGAAATGAGGAGCTGGAGACCAGTCTGTTTCAGCTTTACCGAAGCGCTCGGGGAGCCCTGCAGCTAGCGATCTTCCGCGCGAAGGAACTGGCGAGAGGTGAGATGCTCGAGGGTCTTAACCGCGATCCGTGGGGACGCCCATATCGTGTGGCGCGGAATAAACTCCGTACCCAGGGTCTCCCACTCACGGAGACCCTCCAGCCTCAGTTCCTTGCCGAAGTTGTTGAGGCCCTCTTCCCGGAACGGATGGGGTATGTACCCCGAGGATGGCCACACTGGTGGATGACCAGAATGCAGAAGAGGAGGTCCCAGCGATCACGGATGCAGAGATGGAGGCGGTGGTTTTACGGGCGCGTTCAAAAACCACCGCTCCAGGACCAGACGGGGTGCCTGCAAGGGTACTGGCTCTGGTCATGGACGCGATGGGGGGTAGGCTAAGGGAACTGTTCGACATCTGTCTGAGGTCGAAGCAGTTCCCTAAGTCTTGGAAAGAGGGTCGATTGGTATTACTCCAAAAAGCTGGTCGTCCTCTGGAATCTCCCTCGGCCTACAGGCCAATAGTACTGTTGGACGAGGCGGGGAAGATGCTGGAGAAGATTCTCGCTACCCGCATCGTCCGACACCTGGAAACGGTGGGCCCAAATCTGTCGGACGCTCAATTCGGTTTTCGGGGTGGGCGGTCGACCGTGGACGCCATCACGCGTCTCAAAGCCCAGGCGAAGGATGCGTTGGCACATCAAGAGGTGATGTTGGCGGTGTCTTTGGACATTGCCAATGCGTTTAATACTCTGCCATTTGCCTGTATCGGGGAGGCACTCCGTTTTCATGGGTTGCCCAGGTACCTGAGGCAGCTAGTGGATGACTATTTGAGGGGCCGATGTGTCAGCTATCGGGGACGCAGTGGCCAAATTGAGCGGAAGCCCATAACATGCGGCGTCCCACAGGGATCGGTCCTTGGGCCACTCCTGTGGGACGTGGGCTACGACTGGGCCCTTCGCGGAGATCTCCCGCCCGGGCTGGGCATCATCTGTTACGCCGACGACACCCTCGTCACAGCCCGGGCTGGAAGCTATGAAGAGGCGGCGCGCTTGGCCACTGAGGGTGTGTCCCTGGTCATCAGCCGTATTGAAGCCTTGGGCCTCAGGGTAGCGATAGAGAAGACGGAAGCCCTGGTATTTTACGGGCCCCACCGCAGGCCGCCGGCAGGCGCCTCCATCAGCTTGGGCGGCGAACAAATAGCGGTGCGAACCCAGATGAAATATCTGGGTCTTGTCCTGGACCGCAGATGGAACTTTGGCGAGCATTTCTGCCAGCTTGCCCCAAAGTTGATCCGCACGGCTTCCGCCCTAAGTCGGCTATTGCCGAACCTGGGTGGACCTAGCGTGATCTGCAGACGGCTCTACACGGGGGTGGTACGGTCGATGGCGATGTACGGCGCCCCAGTCTGGGCGGACTCCCTGACGGCCCAGAACAGGACTAATCTGCGGAGACCGCAAAGAGTCATGGCCGTCAGGGTGATACGTGGATACCGAACCATCTCGGCCGAAGCGGCGTTCGCACTAGCGGGAACCCCCCCGTGGGACTTGGAGGCACAAATGCTCGCCGAGGTCTATAGGCGGGGTGCGGAATTTCGGGCGGAGAGCGGCAGTGGTCCGCCACCCGAAGTGGTGAAGAGGTGCCGCAGAGAGGCAAAGACAAATGTCATGAGCCAGTGGGCGGAGAGGATGGAGACTCCAAGCGCCGGTCACTGGACTGTCGGGGCTATTCAGCCAATTATAGATAAGTGGGTGCGGAGGCGACACGGGACGTTGTCCTTCCGTCTAGTGCAGGTGCTGTCGGGGCATGGCTGCTTCGGCAGGTACCTGCACAAAGTAGCAAGACGGAAGGCGACTCCCATATGTCACCAATGTGGACACGACCAGGATACGGCCCTGCACACCCTCGAGCAGTGCCCTGCCTGGGAGGTGCGGCGCCGTGCTCTTGTCGCGGAGATTGGGGGGGACCTGTCGCTGCCGGCCGTCGCCAAAGCTATGGTAAACAGCGAGAGTGCCTGGGAGGCGGTCGCGTCCTTCTGCGAGGATGTGGTCTCGCAGAAGGAAGCGGCGGAGCGGGCCAGGGAGATAGACCCCCTCGCTGACCCAAATCGCCGCGTGAGAGCGGGACGGCGCAGGCGGCGAAATGCCGACCTGATGCCGCCATAAAAGGGACCAGCGGGTGATAGATCCGGGGAGTCTGTCGCCCGCGCTGTACGGTCCCTCCAGTGTGGTGATGTCCCAGTGCACCCGGACATCGCCGAAGAAGATGGAAGCCCAGAGGCGGGCAAAAAAAGAGGGGGCCCTCGGAGCCCAAAGAAGACGGAGCCGAAAGGCCGCACCGGGTGGGTCGCGAAAGTCGTATATAACAGTACTCGTGGTCCACCCTTCAAAGGTGAAAGTAGGTGTACAGGCGGTGTTTTTAGTGGGTGCAAGCCCCACATACCCACGTCGTGCCTCCCCGAACGACGACGTGGCATGCGTTAGGCATTTTCACCGCCAAAAAAAAAAAAAAAGGTTGTTGAATCATCTTGTGTTAAGCTGTTGAATCATCAACTCGGCCGTTACTGAGTAAGTGAATGACTGACAGTCAAATAATGCTCAACCAAAACTACTGGTCATAGAAAGCTGGAATTTGAATTTGTAGATTTTTTGAGAAGAACACTAAGAGAGGATTTCCCGAAATTCTTACGGGAACGGGAAAACACGGGATATGCGTGTACGAACTCTATACTTCTAGTCTATAATTCTATACTAATAATATTATAAAGAGGTAACATTTGTTTGTAAGTTTGTATGTAGGGGGCAATCTCAGGAACTACTAGTCCGATTTGAAAAATTCTTCAGTATTAGATGGCCCATTTCTCGAGGAAGACTATAGGCTACATATCATCACGCTAAGACTAAAAGGAGCCGAGCATTAATGGAAAATGTGACGCAGACGAAGTTGCGTGGGTCAGCTAGCTCAATGTAAAGCAATTTAGATTTTAATAAATTTTGGATGTTCTGTAAAATATCAACTGAGGTTCTAGATAAGTGACATTCTGTCAGCGGTAGTAAATACGGGAATAACTTTTCTGCTATAGGAGATGGGTAACTTCTATCTTGGCCTACAGTATTTAACTTGAATAATTCCTAACTTATGCGAAAAACATCGAGGCATTCCTGAACATTGGCTTCTAGAACCTAATCGATAAGGTACATTGACACCATTTATAACCATTTCACGTGAACTAATCAATGAAGGCCTACACCTGTTATCCCTTTCTCTAAGAACTCTTATGAATAATGCTTTGCTTCATTGACTTGACGTAGACAAATCTTCGAGTCAGAGTTCATTACGACAGTAAGAACTTTTGTGCCATATTTTGGAGGTCATAATTTGATTTGTAGTGAATGATGTTAGGGGTAAAATGTTAATGGATTGGGTTGTGGTTGTGTATTTTAGATGTTTTTGTTTATTATTATTTATTTGTGAGCATGTCCGGGACATAGATAAATAACTAGAGGCCGCCCGCGACTTCGTCCGCGTATAAATTCTCGTTATGCCCGTGTAAATCACGATCCCTCGGGAACTCCAGTATAAAAAACAGTAGCCAATGTGTTATTCTGGGTCTTCAGCTACCTACATACCAAATTTCATCGTAAACGGTTCAGTAGTATTTGCGTGAAAGAGTAACAAACATCCATACATACTCAAAAACTTTCGCATTTTTAATATAAGTAGGAAATAGGATTTTACAATTTATGTACACACAGAGAAACGGTACAGAACACACATTACACAGACACACACACACACACACACACACACACACATGGTATACATTTATTAAAAAGTCTAAAATGTTTCAGATTGTTTTAATGAATTGTTACATGCCATAAATTTAAGATTTTTAACAAAAAAATGTAACAGACATTTTAACAATGAATTTTTTTTCAATCTCACAAATTGTAATAACTTACGTCAAAAGTTAGAGCAAAGATGTATCTTGACCAAAATATTTGTTAAAAGGTTGGTTTATTTTTATTTTTAAGGATGAGAAATCATCAAAGGGAACTATATTTTCTATCACCAAAATTTATATTTGTCATCAAGTTGTATCACCTAATAAATAGATCTATCGCCACGAAATATTTTCGTTCTCAGATAAACAAAAATTGTTCCCAGGTATGAATAATTATCAAAGTTTTATTACTTAAATAATAGCTTTGTACTCAGAATGGTAGATCTGTCACCAAATAAATTGATTTATTAAAAGAAAAATGGTTAGGTTAGGTTAGAACTGTGACCTACGCACGACTCCATGATTTTAGGTGATTTATTGTGGAATTGATTTTATATTATTTGGTGACTTGATTTTGGTGACAAATCTACTATTTTGTGGGCAAACCCTATTATTTAAGAAACACAAAACTAAATAAAATGGCGATAGCTTAAATGATACCCATCATCAAATGACTCTTCTCTGGGCGGAGCAGAAGGTAGTGTCAGACTCTTACTGACTAAAACTCATCCGTGTTCCTCCTAGTGTCCTTTGCGTATCAGGACAACGGTGACTCTTTCGAACAAATGCCGCAAGTCTCTGTGCATGTATATTTAAGTGTCGCATTAAATACCATTACTATGCTTCAAAAAACTTGCCAACCGTTTCTTCGTAACATAAATTATTCTTGCTTTCAAATGTCCGACAAAATCCACGAATGGAAATTCTAGTAAGGGACTTTATTAATGGAAACGTACAAATATAGTGAATTGGCGAATATCTTGATTGCACTTATTGTAGATTAGCTGTGCCTGCCCGTGGATTTGCTTGCGCGAAGCTTGTAAAAGCTCACAGCCTGACCTCGCCCACTGCTGGGCATTTGTCTCTCTTCCCTTGTATTAATCCCTAAGCTCCAGTACCTACCTCATCAAGGTTAAGGAATGTGAAGTCAAACAATATTATTTTGTAAAGAATTTATCCTCAGGCTGTTGAATTTGTTTACTTAGGTATGTTAATTTTCAGTTTAAACTAAATACGCGCAATACTTTTTTTATTCATTATTATTAAATGTTTTTTTATACAATACTCTAATACTAATATAATAAAACAATGAATAAAACACAATACTATATAATAAATAGAACATTACGGATTTGAGATCACTGCTAGCCTACAAAGTTGTTTTGCTAGATCAGACTTAGGGTATGATAATAATTATAGTCTGAATACTTCTAATTTGCAATATTGCTCATCCCTTAAGCACATCTTCCTTGTAAGCCAAACCTACAAGATACAATAGACAGACAAGGAATTGGTTTTGTAGGAAATATTTACAAAAACGGCTCATCTACAGATATATTAAATGTATGTGTAAAAGAACATAGTACGTGACTGTACCAGATATGGGATTAATTTTCCGAGTGCAGGGGATTTAATTCTGTTAATTAATTTAACCTGTATTTCTGGTTCCAGTGACCGAGGAGTTGTGTGAGTGGTGTAGAAATTATGTTATGTGATATTATGTTGTGATGTTTAAGGTTACAGTTGAAAGGAAATGTGGCTTTGATCTAGTTGTGAATTGAGAATTAAAAGTTGAGTATTTGCCGGACTCTTTTTAGCATAAAATCTTAGGTTAGAATAGGTTTTTTTTTTTTAAATTGAACAAAGAATATGAACTACTAATCAATCGACGAAATTTGTTGTGCAACTTGAGATAGGTTTCTAGCTATCTCATGTTCCTATTCTATTTTTCATGTTCTATTTCTATCTCAAGTTGCAAGACAAATTTTGTTTCCGCATTCAGTTTCTAGACATCTTTTTGAGAGAGTCTACCTAAAAGGCTTTATTATTCTTAAAGTTAAGTTAAATGACTTTAGAAATTGAATTTGTTTGGCATTTCGACAATCGCCATCGCTAATAGGATGGCCTTTTCTCTAGAACCTCAGTATGTTCCATTCATCATTTAAAGTGTCTTGTTTATTATTCTAAAATTTTAAGTATTAAGTACAGTCTGGTGATTAAAGGAGACGGGGACTTCTGGGCCCAGCAGTTAACTAGTTGAAATGTATATTAAAAAAAACTGTTATATTTTTCTAAAAGAAATCACAAAATATGGTACCATGTTTCTATCTAGGAAGCGAGAAAACTTAAATTAAATTCTGAAACTAAATATCAGAATATGTATGAAGGTCGAGTGACATGTTTTTTTTTCGTGTAATCGATTCATAGCGAATCGAATAATTTAAATTTTTCTTCCGGCCTAACACTTCTGCCTGACATCAGTCAATCACCGACTGACAGATGTCACTCGTTCGTTTTCTTTCGTTCAGAGCACAGAGTACTTATGTTTCATATTTTGTTGTTAGGCTTGGTTGTAATATAGCCTCACTTTTACTATAGGTAGGTACTTCATATAACTTGATTCCTGGATAGCCAAATTTCACCAAATTTTCAGTGAGACCTTGTTATTATATCCTCTTACAAATAAGGCTAGTTTGATTCAGTTAACACCTGGGCCCAGGAATGTATGGAGTCATTCCCTTCTCCTTTCTAATCCTGGTTTTGTTTTAAATAAATACCGGGGGAACGTATTTTTTACAACAACCTCGTATTCATCAATATTGGTAAACAGAATTATCTCCTGTTTGTGGATTTCATTAGGTACTAAATATCATTAGAACACGGCGCAATTAATTTTAAACTAAAGCAGTACCGGTCGCGTATCGAATTGCAAACTCTGTCGGGGGCGATGACATACCGCAGAATTGTAAACTCCGTAAGATAATAAAATTCTTGATAGACTATGTAGGTAATTCTCGTAAAATTATGAACTGAACATTTGTTCTGTGGGTAATGATAAATCTGAATTTTAAAGTTAGCATAGCCTCTTTGTGTCGTTCCGAGAAAGATTTACATTTATATTACTTGTGTACTTTAAATTCAATTTACAACTATCATGAAAGCGCTTTCACCACTGTTTTGAATTTACTATGAAATTTTAATAAATAGAACTACAAATCGCATCCAAGACAAGTGTTTCCGCGACCACAAAAACATAATAAATAAAAGACACTTTACAAACATTTGCATAAAATAATAAGAGAACTCTCAACTAATTGTGTCCATTTCTGTGATACCGCTACTATACCGCTACTTTGTACCGAGGCAGAGTTCTAAAGTGATTAATTTGTTTGCCCGCCATACCCAAGCGTGAAATACTACATTTTAGCGCTCTTTTGTACGTTCCAAATGCGGTTTGCAGCATTTTAGCGATCGTGTTCTAGGGATTCAATTTTAATTTGAGTTTACAGTGGAACTTAATATGCGTTAATTTGCACCGGTTCGTGTGGAAAATGTAAAATTTACAGTATTTTTCGTGGTTTTGCTTTTACTTTTATTTTTATTAAAACTGTGTAACCAACTTTTTTTGCATTTACCTACATCTTGATCTTGATTCAAGTAGGTACGGAGTACGGAACGCCTCTTACCGGAGTCTTTAAGCGGGGTTCGTGCGGTCCATGGATGGCCCTCTATGGGGCGCCGCCGGTGTGGACGCCTAACTTAAGGAGGCGAAACGCCCGATATTTGAACGTGTCCCAGAGGGTCATGGTAGTATCTGGGCTCGCCCATCCGGCTAGCCCGGGGGTAGCGCACGGTCGGATACCACACGGTCCCCGGCAAGGCAGCGAGCCTCCTTGCCAGACTGCCGCAATGGGATCTGGCGAGAGCCCTCACACTGATTTACAAGTGGCGCGTGGAGGCGCTACGCCGGGCTGAGACTCCTCTGCCGCGACAAATCGTAGCACGGCGGACGGAGCCCCGGCGGGATCTTATGGCGGTATGGAGTCAGCGACTGTCGCAACCCAGTGCTGGTCCCCCTCTTGAGGAGTGACGCAGGTACTCACCCGACACGGTTGTTTCGGGAGATACCTGTTTCGGATTCGGATGTCAACACTGTGAAGATCGCCCGGAGGACACGGTGGAACATACGGTGAAGGTCTGCCCTGCATGGGCACCGCCGGGTGCTCGTCGAGGTAATAGGCGGCGAGTAACTCTCGCGACCGGCCCTGGTTCAATCTCTAGTCCGGAGCGAGGAGGCATGGGAAGCGGTCACTTTTTTTTGCAAAGTAGTAATGCTAGCAAAGGAGGAGGCCGAACGCGTGAGAGGGAGGGAAACCTCACGTCCCAGCCGCCGCAACAGAAGAAGACAACCCGATCGTCGGGGTCGATCGAGTTGCAGGGCGATTCCCGACCACCGTAGGGTCGGGCCTGCGGACGGCGTGCGTTGGGTGGCTCGATGTCCAATCAGAACGAGGCCTGGGTCAATGGCGCGTCGTAAGATGAGAAAGAGATGTCAGCATAGTAGACTGGGCCCGCTAGGGCCAGTGCCTGCCAGGACTGTGGAATTTGTTCTAAAGAGTCACCGCGGTCCTGGAATGCAAAGGGACCCAGGAGGAACAAGGATGGGCTTTAATCAGTAAGAGTCTGACATTCCTTTCTACTTCGCCCAAAGTGGGAGGAGTCATTTGATGATTTCCTATCCTTCAAAAAAAAGTAAGTACGGAACAGCTTTCTGTGTAAACAAACACAAAACTATTATTTGCATTTGCCAATACTACGCACAAGTGAATAAATTTATTTCATACCCGTTTTAGGGTTCTGTTCCTAAAAGAAAACCATCGGAACTCTTATTTCAAAGCTTCCACAGTCTGCCACCGGCCTGTATCACTCGAACCGCAAGATGTACACTGTTAAGTTAAGTAGGTATTGTGTTTTCAACTAAATAATGGATGAAATTCATTATTTTTTCGGTATAATTTCGAACGACACCGACACGATTACGAATCCGACTCTTTCTTATCCGGTTTTATCAGATACTACAATTCAGTAGATAAAAAAATTCAGGCTAGAATATTCATGAGAAACCCGTTTTTATAGCCCTCTAACTACTGTTATCAAAATTAAAATCCCAACTACATACAAATAATATTCTTACTAAACGACTACACTCCTGAATTTATTTGAGACCGTTTTTCGTACACCAAAGAGAAATAGCGCTAAGTTTTGGACTTCAAATCACGTAGCGGGACTTTATATTTGTCCTGAGCGCTTATATAATTTAGTTATACAAGTAAAATTGTTTAGTTTGCAGTCGTAATAATATTCTCAAAATGGAACTGCATGTTATTTTTGCCAAGAAATAATATTTATGCGGTGACGATGTTTGTAAGTTAATTTTCAGTCAGTATTTCAGTTGAATGTATAATATAGTTTTTTTGTGGATTGGTGCTATGCACAATATTAATTATTTAAATCTAGATTTTTTACTTACTTTACACTATAGCAGAACTTGCGTTTCTAGACCTGAGGGCCAATTCTACTATTTTTCAAGCGCTGTTCGCATTCGTATTTCCGCAAAATACCAAAAACACACTAACTTCCATACACTTTGGACAAAGTAAAACGTTGATATGAATGCGAACTTTGCTTAAAAAGTTGGTGTTGTGTTGCGTGTCAATCAATCGTCAGGCCGTACTTCAACTGCTGGTAACTCATATTTCGGCTTAGCTATAGAAAAAAAAAAAAAAAACAGACAGATCCGTAGAAAAGAAAGATGTTTAAGTATCAACGATGCAACAATGGCTGAACGAATTTAGATGCAGATAGATTATAACCAGAATTAACAGCTAGAATATGTTTTACCCCGGCGGATAGGTTATAAGATAATTTGGAGAAAGCAGAAGCTCGTAGATGGCTGGAATTCTGAGCTGAAACTACAAGGGGGCCAGAATCATTTTTCATTTCTTTTCAGCTGCTTCTATTAAGTCCTGGAAGACAAAGTACCTGGTAAAATTCATTATTTATTATTTAGGCATCCACGGACAAAATTAATAGTTAGTTATAAGGGCAAATGAAGTTCTTATCTATTTCATTGTTACTGAAATGTTTCGATGTAAAGTTGTGGGTATATAAGTTATGGCTACAACGTTAAGTATACACATTAATGAAACCTAATAACATCTTCATTATGTCAGCCAAAGGATGTCCCACTGCTGGACATAGCCTCCCCAAAGTGTCGTCACAACAACCGGTTACTGTGACGACACTTGAGGAAGGATATCTGTGCGTCTCGCATCCATCGGCTAACCACGAGCTTTGCCAGTTCATCGGTCCACAAAAAAACTTGATAACATTCAGGTTGTTCTTACTAAAAACAGTCAAAAAAGTTACAAATGTTTGTTGATGTTTGTTGGTTGTTCTGGCCTCGCACAGATAAGTATTAACATTTCAGGATGTAGCTTATATGTGTCAACTTATTTTTATAAGTCAGTTTTACATATTTTTACTTTTATGTGTACTGTGCGAGTCCTGAATAAACATTTTTCTTTCTTTCTTTAAATGAAAAATTAAAAGTAAGTTTTCGACAGTTTAACAACCCTTTAATCAGACATAATAATTTTCTACTACACGAAATGCAACTGCACTTCCGTGTAATAGAATTAAAATGTTCGTTCCTTGTAATTAAATAGTTTCTTTCCTACAATTAGTTTTCGTTAAAGCTGCAATTTCACTTCTGTGACCTTTCACGCAGCATTTTTCAGGGATAAGAAGTGGCTGAGAGAAATGGAATGGGGGGTGGCCATTGCCCAGGAATGGGACATCTGCCTAGCTTTTTCCCAACTATGTTGGGGTCGGCTTCCAGTCAAACCGGATTTAGATGAATACCAGTATTTTACGTGGAGCGGCTGCCTACCAGACCTCTACAACCATTAACTGGGTAACACGGTACTACTTGGCAAGACTGGTGTCAGATTTTCTGGCTTCTGACTATCCATAACGACTGTCAAAGATCTCCAAATGACAGCCAGGACCAACAGCTTAACGTGCTTTCCGAGGCACGGAGGAAACTCGGTATGTTAAGATGGTCACCCATCCACAGACCAACCTCGGCAAGCGTTGCTTAACCTTGAAGATCAACCTGTGCGGCTGTTATTATTTACAACTCAACATATTATTATGCCATAAAATATGTGTAAGTATGTGTGTGCTGTTAGTGTATGTGACTTTGTATGTTTGTAAACGCACTCACGATACAGGAGAAATTCCTAGTGTGGGGCAACGTTTTTTTTCTTAAAAATTATCTCTGGAAGTACCTGTGACATTAGACCCAGATTTAGAGTCTAGAGCAAATCCATATTAAGTAAGAAAAAAACCTTACTAGGTTAATCCTTTGCAAACATTATAAATAAACGAAAACGGGTATCGGAAGACGCAGTTTTGGAAGGCTTTCTACACGATGGACCCATGACTAGAGGAGGGTCGCGGGTAGCCGATGGATGCAAGACGCACAGGACTGGTTGTTGTGGCGACATTTTGAGGTAGGCCTATGGGCAGCAGTGGACGTACGTCTTTCGACTGATATATTGACGACGATGATGATGATGACACAATCAAACATTTTCAATTTTTCAGCTTTTTAGTTACCTATTACTCATCCAGATCCAGGAGCTCGTGGCTAAATAATAACAGTCGCATGGGTCGATCTTTACGGTGAAGCAACGCTTGCCAAGGATGGTATGGTATGGTATGATGGATGGGTACCATCTTAACTTATTTATTTATTTATTATATACTTTATTGTACACCTCATAACAAAGTTACCGAGTTTTCTCCGTGCCTCAGAAAGCACGTTAAGCCGTTGTTCCCGGCTATCATTTGTAGATCTTTGGCAGTCATTAAGAATTGTCAGAATCTGACTTCAGTCTTGCCAAGAAGTACCGTGTTGCCCAGTTAATGGGTTGTGGAGGTCTGGTAGGCAGCCGCCCCTCGTAAAAAATTGGTATCCAGCTAAATCCGGTTTGAGGAAGCCGACCCCAATGTAGTTGGGAAAAGGTTAGGCAGATGATGATGACTCATCCAGATCCGATCCGTGCATCCACCTAAACTTTTGCATCTATAATAGTACCGAGTGCGAATAAAGACGAATTAACTCAAAATCAAACTACCACTTGCTCAGCTTCCGAAACGAGAACTAGAAATCTAAAATACTAAGAACTACAGAACTAAGTTGTATTAAAGCGAATTTTCTTATCTAGAAGTGAGTTTTAATTCAACGGTTCAAGTTAGGGAGAATCGATTCGATCGCAAAGAGCAAAGTTTTCGAGATAACACTTAGAAGTGAACGATTGTTTGCAACTTTGTTGTTTGAAGTTACGGTAAGTAAAGGGGTATTTCGGTTGATTAGATATTTAGTTAATTTTATTAGAGTGGGAATTGAAAATTATGTTATTTTGCACAAATGGCGAATTATATAGCTAGATACATAAAATACGAGTAAATACATTACTAAAGAACAGCTATACCAATATATTTTTTTTAAATTCGCTATGTTCCAAGTAAGGTTTGTTTTTAAGGGGGTGTACAATTAATGGAAAGGATTCCCGGAAAGTTTGTAAAGGTAAAAAGTTTGGTATTTTTTTTTGTGTGAGCTTAATTAGGACTAGATAAAGTCAGTCGAGTCAGCCGGTTCATTTCCACAACTCCCGCAGATATCGCGCCGTTTTCGGGATAAAAAATAGCCTATCATTGTCAGCTTTTAATCAGTGAAAGGAATTTTGTAATAGGGTCAGTGTTCCAACACACAATCATAAAACAAACAAATAATGATACCTCTTTATAAGGGCTCGTACACAAAACTGCGATGCGACGTCGCATCGCAAAAATGTGCGAGCTCCCTCTAGGTTAATGTGCGACCTCCCTCTTTTCTGCGTTGCGAATTCGCATCGCATCGCAGTTTTGTGTACGAGCCCTTATATCGGTAGTACATTATATTATTCGTAAAATGACGATAATAATATTATAAGTAAGATGACCAACTCATAAAATTCCACATTTTCACAAGACAAAGGTGGTTTTCAATAACTTGTGTGCCAGCTTCAAGTTCGAGCGCTATGCATCGCAGTAGTGACTCATGCTGGCTTGCAGTTCCCAATCGAGATTGTTTAGTGTGCGCTGTGACCGATAGTGGGCACAGGCGTTGAACTAAGACCTTTTTAGTTTATAGACTAGCTTGAGGGAATTTTGTATTTAGTGAAGACTAGACAGGAAATGTCCGCATGCCGTGGGCAAGTTGAAGGCCAGTACAATATACAGGCTGTGGCAGACAGCGATGGATATGGCGGGAAGATATGGATGTGGTCCTTAAGAAGTGCTTGCTTAACGCAAAATCGGGACTTTTGGAGGGAATGGAGGGACTTTTTTGCCCAGCAATGGCACTGTACGGGTGAGTATAATCGTTTAAAATTGAATGACATAATTTTTTCGCGTATGGCTTTTTTCTGTTATTTTGCCGGTGTAAATTGAAACACAATATGTGCCCAGTATGATAATAATACATGAACGTTACAAGAATTTCTATGAAATAATAATAATATTTGATGTCTTAAGTTTATTTCACGACTAATATCTAACTTTTTCATAATTGTTACAAAAGATAAAGAAAGGTAACGATTTATATATTTGTGTTCCAAATAATGCAAAATAATTTTCAAAGAGTTTCATAGTATGAACATTAAATCATCAAATACGCGATTCAGTATCCATTCTGTCCAATCAAAATGCCGTAAGCTCAGTGTTAAGCCTAAATTGTAGGTAGTATTCGAATTTAGAACAACTGTCGCCTGAAAGGACCAAGTGTTAGAACCCTTCGTGTTTACTTGGGACACAAATGCCGGGATTAGGACCAGACAGTGCCAATTAGTGCTATTGTTTTGTCTGGCAAGTCTTAGTAGAGGAAAATAGCACGTTGTGTCTGTAGCTCTACAACTGTCTGGCGGAGATTGCCTAAACCAATAAGACCGCCCATTGTATTATTCTTTTTAGACTTTGTGTCAAATTTCTGTCTGATCTGTCTGTTCTTCTGTTTTTTTTTTTTTTGTAGAGTAAATGTAGCATTACACCAACACTAAGCAAAGGGCTTATTAATATGTTCACCTTTTAAAATATATAAATGTCCCGTGGATTTTCTATTAAGTCTATCTCTGTACCTTTCTAAATTTATTTAAATTGGTTCAGCGATTTAATCAAACACTTAAGCATTTAAGAGATCGCAAAAGAGCAGAAGAAATAAGATCCTTAACCAAGGTGGAAGACATAATAAAGAAGATAAGGCAGCTGAAATGGAGATGGACGGGACACATGACAAGGGACAGTAGGACAAAATGGACAAAAATGATAACGGAATGGCAACCACGTGATGGTAAAAGGAAACGAGGCAGACAGGCAAAAAGATGGACCGATGACATTAGAAATGTGGGAGAGGTGTTCTGGTCAAGGAAGGCTAGAGACAGGGCTGCATGGAAAGAGCTGGAAGAGGCCTATGTGTCACATGACACGCTGATCACTAAACCGGAAATTCAGATGTGTTAGTTTAAGTTAAATATTATTTATTGTATGTTTAGTTTCAGCAATAAAGGCTTATTATTATTATTATTATTAAGCATTTAAAGTGTTAGGTAGGATATTAATTATTTTTAATTCATGCGCCTTCACACATATTATTGGACATTTTTAGGTAAGATAATAATGCATGTATGTATATAAGAACGTGTGCTATACGTGTATTACAAAATATACGCAAACAAACGAAAAAGTGAGATCTCGTTACGAATATTAAACATTGTTATACCAACATCCCAAGAGAGAGGCGCATTTAATTTAATGCAGAAGTCGCGTCAAAAAAATCTTGTCAGCCAGGAAATATTTTAAGCAAACTTTATACTAATCACATCTACAGACGAGGCACGACCGGTAAGATTGGGAGCTACCGTATGCAGGAACTGTTTAGGGGAATGAACTGAGCGATTTCTATCGGGTTAGTCTATACTAACATTATAAAGAGGTAACATTTGTCTTTAAGTTTGTATGTAGAGGGTAATCTCAGGAACTACGGGTCCGATTTGAAAAATTCTTTCGGTATTAGATAGCCCGTTTATCGAGGAAGTCTATAAGCTATATATCATCACGCTAAGACTAAAAGGAGCCGAGCATTAATGGAAAATGTGACGCAGATGAAGTTGCGTGGGTCAGCTAGTTACAAATAATTTCATAGAATACGAATGGATAAACTCGGTCCATTGTCGACTTTGTCTCTGTTAACTCTGACCTGGACTTTGAGTTCACATAGTAGAGATATATCATCAAATAAAAAAGATGAAGCGTGTGGTCGCAGAACTACTGTCATTTCTGAAATATTTTGAAAATTCTGCAGACGAGGCACAACGGGTAAGGTGGGAGTAACCGCACAGAAGAATGCAATGCAATTAAATTCTCTTTGTTTGGGTAGTCTCAGGTTGAAAGTAAGCTAATACTTATAATGCGAAATAAATTCTGTCTCTGTGTTACGTTTTTGCAAAACTGAACTGATTTTGAGATACTTGTTTGTGTCGAAAATACATATTTTTGCAATAATTTGTATTCTAAAACCATCAACCAAATTCATCAGAAACGGTTCAGTAATGAATGAATGAACAAACGAAGGTGTGAAAGTTTAACAAACCAACAAATAAATAATATTTGTTAGGATCGGTCACTCAGTCTATTCCTCTATATCCATGATGCAGGCAAAAAAAAACTTGTGTTCCTTTTACAAATATTTGTCCAATTTACATTCCATTAGCCGAGATGCGGGCGGTAAGACCGAATAATTTCACTCGTATCCAACCAGATGTGAAAGTTGACGTTATTTTACAAAAAAAAAAAAAAAAATTATTTACTCTATGGCTCATTACCTGGAAACGTGGTTGACGAAGTGCATGTTCAGTAATGCTATTTAGAAGTAGCTGCTACTCTGTTGGTGGTAGTGGGATCGAATCCTCTAATTGTGCGCCAACAGCCTAAACATAATTGTTTTACCACAAACCAGGAGACGCAGCTTTCGAAAGCCTCCTATATGGTGGACTAATGACCTGATGAGGGTCGCGGCTAGCCTCTGGATGCGAGACTCACAAAACCGATTGTTGTGGTGACACTTGGCCTATATCAAGCAATGGTCGGCTTTCGTCTAATATGATGATGAAGCGTTCTACATATTTAGATATTATGCTTAAAATAATACAAAGCTAATTAAAATTGAATGAAGGTTTGCACAATGTCCTTATTACACCGAAAAGCGTGCGTAAATGTAGCCTAAACAAGTAAGTATTTTACTGTTCTAAGTTTCAACCTTATAGTGTGAGTAGTAAGGTCTAACGACCCCACACACCTAACTTTCAATGCTTAGCGACATCGCGACATCGCGCTAGACCAAGGTGAAGCTGGAGAGAAGAATTCAACTCTTACCTTAAGGAATGGCCCCTAATGGCAGAGGACAGACGTTTGTGGAAAAGGGAGCGCGAAGCCTTTGCCCAGCTGTGTGACATGGCGGCCTAGATGTTAGACTGTTTGAAGTACCTGTAGGTACAGAAAACAGCACCAGTGTTAGCCAGTGTATGCTTTTTAAATAAATTGCCTAAACGCATTGTCATTGTGAGTTGCAAGAAAAAAGATTACTTGAAAGGAAGAGCACTTAGTTAAAGTTATCATCTGAACAAAAACTTGTGTTTGGAAGTCGGTTAAATTTTTTGGTAAAAAAAAAAATATTTTTCACTTATAAGTGGTGACACATGGACGACGTCTTCGTCTAAGAAACTGATAAGCAAAAATGCTGATTAAATAAAAATTACTGATCCAAACTAAATTAAATTCATACGGGACCAAATGGCAAAAATGCCAAAACGAACAAAATAATCACACAAATTGGATCAGAAACCTCGGAGTAATCGATGTACATACATAAAAAAACATTCTCCATTTTTGGAAGTCGGTTAAAAATGAAATTTGTGTTGCTTGTAGTCACTCTAAAAATACCATTACGATGAAAAAGAAGCCAGTAATCTGTCAGCGCCCGCAATATTGAAAGAACAATAGCTAATAAGAGAAGATTGAAAGTACACAAATGCGTGGTAACGAAACCAATCTGTTACCCAGCTGACAGTCTTTTGTTATTTTGGGCACATTCATAGGGACCTTGCCGCATCACTAGTAGCAGATGAAAACGTAAAACATGTGTTGCACAATTTACTTAAGCAAGCGTGTTCTATCTTTGAACACATCATCGCTTACCATCATGTGAGATAGTGGTCAAACGTGGGCCTACCAATAGTAAAAATAAAACGTGGTAGCAAAAACAAACTGTTATCTAGCTGACAGTCTTTTGTTATTTTGGGCACATTCATAAAGCTCTAACCGCATATTAACAGATGACGTGTCCGTAGTAACACGTGTTGCCTATCCATCTGTAAGAGTTCCTTTCCGTTATAGGTGAGCGAGATAGCTAAGCGGTAAAGTTTAGCTATGACATGTGTATCTTTTGCTTGTAAGACATGTAGCGGAGCGAGTATTCTGCGCTATAAAGATACAGTTTGCGAAAAATTCATCCAAAATCTAACTAATCTATACTATATAATATAAAGCTGAAAAGTTTGTTAGTAGATTTGAACAAATATTTTCATGTAGGTACCTAATATAGCCATATATATAAGATTTTACGGGAACGGGAAAATCGGTATATGCGCGTAGTAATATTATAAATGCGAAAGAAACTCTGTATTTTGGTATGTTACCTCTTCATGTCGTCAATAGCATTACGTGTAAGCCATTCCGCGCTATGTTTTTGATACCACAGACATCCATCGCTACTTTACTTTAGGTATAGCACATCTTTCTGATAGAATAGCATACTAAGGCACTTGTCCTACCGCCTGTGATCAGCAAGTAGCGAGTAACGCTTGAAATTCGAAACGAGTTGGCAAGCATCGAGTAGTGAGTGAAAAGTTTCGATAGTTTTGACGCTCAGCTTTAAGCGCCCTATAGGTAGAAATTACCACTGGTTGGTGAGTTCTAACTACCAAGCGAGCCTCGCCGTGTGATTGTCGCTGAGCGAGTACAATTTTTGATAGCTCTTGCCACTGCGATCAACTAGTGGTAAGAACTGGCCCGCCGGCAGAGTGCACAGCCAGCTAACAACTAAAAATATATGTGTCTCTCTCTTCTTTTGTCCTTTTCCTCAGCGAGCAAAGAGTCGATAGCTAATCGCATCCTCGCTGGCGGTGAAACAATTGCCTTAGCTCCGCGTGTCAACTATTCGTCTTACTGACACCTATGCCACGTGGGAGTGTATTTTTGCTGACGTGTATTATGTCACTGCTTTTCATTCATCCCACAGTGTTACATCGAATAAGATAAGGAGAGTCGGTTAACGGACTAGAGAGCATGCGACATAGTCGACGCTTGAGTGAGCTAACCCAGAAAAAACCTGTTCACTATAACTTTGAATAGATTTGGACTGAATGCGTTCAGAAACAACAGACGCAGGTAGAGAGTTCCACTTCCTTGTTGTGCACATTATATAAGACGTTTGGAAACGCTTAGTGCGAGTTGGTGAAATAGTAGCAAAGTGAGGATGGTAAGTTGCAGTGCGTCTCATCATGTTCGATGGTAGAGGGAGGCTTGTGGGATAAGGTCGTGAAGTTCTTGGGCAAGTTCACCTTCAATAAGCCAAGTTGTAAAACTTTGTATCCACCAGTTTTACGTTGCCAGTGAGCCTCTTAGCTCTGAATTCTACTGATTCAAGCGCGGTAAATCGGAATTTAGCTGAGTCATACCAAAGGTGGCCGGAATTTTCTTTTCTCCTTTCTATATCAAAAAGATAGAACAGTGGCTGAAAAGTAAGGTTTAATATTCCCTTAGTCAAAATTATGCTACCCACCTACTGGACCAAAACAGTATAAAGAGTAAAGAACAAAGCACGCATATAAACTCGGAAGGGGATCATAACCGTACCGCCTTTCACCTCGCCGTCAAACAAGCGTCAACCAAACGTAAGCACTAAACACATAACCAAAGCAGATTGTAGTGTGCAGCTCGCTTAACCTTACATTTATAACTGCACGCACTAATTATTATTGACATTATTACACAAAGCGTTGATATGAACAGTTCTGTTTTATTTTGCCTACATCACTCCAATACAGGATCAGCAGCTCCGGGACATCGCGTCGACTTGGCTCCCGAGGCGAGGCGATTTCGTTCAAATTCTGATTAGTGACTTTTGCTCTTGAGGAGCTCGTGGCTAAATAATAACAGCCGCACAGGTCGATCTTCAAGGTTAAGCAACGCTTGCCGAGGTTGGTCTGTGGATGGGTGACCATCTTAACATACCGACTTTCCTCCGTGCCTCGGAAAGCACGTTAAGCTGTTGGTCCCGGCTGTCATTTGGAGATCTTTGGCAGTCGTTACGGATAGTCAGAAGCCAGAAAATCTGACATTTGAGAAAAGGCTAGGCAGATGAGTCTGTTTTGCAGAAGGGAGTTTCGTACAAATAATAGTGTACTGCCCGAGTTAATACGGTGACGATCCCTTTCCAACTTGATATGTGTGCTGTGTCTTTTAACCATCGACTCGACGAGTAGAAGAAAATTATACTGAAATTCGTATTTGAATCAAAAACGTATCCAAAGAGTTAATTTGGAACACGAGTCAACAGACTTCTTTGTCATCGAAAAACTCATAAGCATCGACTTGGAGCTCTTATTCAAACATCTTCACAAATTCAATGCTACGAGTAAAACTTTTACTGTAAAACCTCGAAAGGATCTGAAACATTCTTCACAAGATATTACTCGTCTCAATGTTCCTCATCTATAAGTTTTAACCTATCACTTCAAACACTTGTACAGTCGCGTGCTAAAGTCTGGTCACGTAAAAATTAAATAATTTTGTAATATATTTAACTATCCAAAGTTATGGGATAGTTAGATGTGGTTTTAGATATTTAAATAATGTTCAAAGACTTAATAAGAGGGGATGCTAAAATCAATATAATTAAACTAGCGTTCACCCGCGACTTAGTACGCGCATACCAGTTTTTCCCGTTTCCGTAAAAAAATCCGGGATAGCCTCTAATGAAGCTCTTGCTTCTTAATCCTTATTAGTACTTCGTGATTCTTCGTAATTACACATTCACCACTATAAATTGACAGGAAAGCAATCAAATTGGGTTCATGAATGACGCATTCATGACATTAAAATCAACGGAATTGGGAATCTCCTCCTCTTTTCAATTCGGTTACAGAAGTAGGATCGCAAGGAGGCTTTAGTTATTTTTTTAAATTATGTTAAGTTTTAAATTATATTTATACAGGGTTATTATTGTAAAACACCTACAACCTCTCGGGACTATGTTACTAACATCTTAATCAATAACTTTTTTCAAAAATAAAATATATTTAAATTTAACGCTCTAAATGAAAAGAGTCTATGCGAAGCAAAGGAAAGCTCTTTTTTTTCTTTTTCTTTTGCTTCGCATAAACTTTTTTTCAATTAGAGCGTTGAATTTAAATAATTATTTTTTATTTTTGAAAAAAGTTATTGATTAAGATGTTCATTTACAATTTTTCAGTTCGCAATTCGTAATATATAGAGCGTTCAATTTAAATATTTTTTAATTTTGTATGAAAACGTAATGAACTAAAATATTATGAATTTTAAAAGTCATAGAACAAAAGTTGTTGATTATGATGTTAGTAACATAGTCCTGAGAGGTTTTCACTGTTTTACAAATAACCCTGTATAAATATTATTTTTCTACTGCGGGGCTAAAGCCTCCTCGATACACTAGCTGACCCGTGCAACGTCGTCTGCGTAACATTTTTCATAACTGCTCCGCTCCTTTTGGTCTTATCGTGATGATATATAGCCTATAACCTTCCTCGATAAATGGGCTATCTAACACTGAAAGATTTTTTCAAATCGGACCAGCAGTTCCTGAGATTAGCGCGTTCTACCAAACAAACAAACTCTTCTGCTTTATAATATTATATTATATATAGATATAGATTTTAAAAGTTGTTGATTATGATGTTAGAAACATAGTCCTGAGAGTTTGTCGGTGTTTTACAAATAACCCTGTATAATGAGTACATATTTTTGCTCTACTCTGTACATGTCCCACTATCTGACTGATGTTAGTGCATCCCACAATTTTCTACTGAAAAATGTAAGAGCCCGGAACGAAGAGGAATTTGTAGATTAAACTTTCAAGTTTGGTTTTATAGCTTAAAATATGAAAACGTTTTGCGAGTGTTATGAGATTGGCTTCGGAAATAAAATGCATGGCTTTTCTATTATGTTCAGAATATTTTAGTGACCAAAGAAAATGACAATAAATGATGTCAAAGATCTGCTTCCAAGCGTCCATAAATGACTGCTTGGAAGCTTAAGTGACATGACTAAGACCAAACTAATTGGGATAAAATGGTACCAAAATATTACCATTTAACTCAATTAGTTTAGTATACCTACCATTCGTAAAATACGAGTCGTGGACCTCGGTCCATGACTCGTATTTCTACTAGTATAACTTCTAGTATCGGTCTAAGGCTAATTGTGTTATCACAACTGCTTTTAGTAAAGAAAAACTTCATGATACGTCTTTATGACAATCTTTTACACGTACAAGTGTCAAATCGATATTATTTAAGAGTCACTAACAACGCATACGTTACCTAAATATAAACTAGCTACTTATACTTAACAACTACGAACATTTTTATGTTTATAAAAAAAAACTTAATATTGTAATGGAGGGGTTTGTCAAAGCAAAGTCTTGGAAATGCCTAAAATTTTCTCAGCACTGGGAAAATTTAAGGCAGATGGCGAATACGTTACAATTTTCAGTTTTTGAGCAGTTCTCTATTCAGTGTCATATTTTGACAGCCTTTATCAGTTCATACATCCAAATAGCTCCACATAATTTTGAGCAACATTGTGCAAATTAATACCAGAGCTAAAGCGTAGTATTTTGAAAGGTTAATCAATAATTAGGAGAATGACGTCACGAGTCGAGGCCCGTGTAAGCAATAATACCGGTTGGGTGAGCATTCATTGATTTTAAAGATGTATTAATTACGTCCGGTCCCTTGAAAGGTAAACAAGGGAATAAAGCGACGATAGAAACTGTTTTAAACAGTTCGCTTTTTGTTTACAATTTGCATTTAACGCTTTTAGGTAAATATCCACATAATGGAGACGATTAATTGCAGTTTAAATTCCTCTTATTGAGTCAAGCGACACGGCAGTCACGGGATTGTTGTATCGCTTGACTCAAAGTAAAGGGTTTCGAACTTTTTCAAAGCAAACTGGTGCCCTAAAGTGTTATGTTGCCGAGATATTTGAAGATAAAGTCGCCATGTGCGAACGATGGCGGGGAGACTAAGTTACAATGGTTCTAAGTCGGTTTGGTTCGACTAGAGCTTCGTAACCTGCATATCACTGGCCTCGTTTCAAGTCCTCGATTGTGTAGGAGGTTGTGCACGACAGGCAATAAAGAAGGTGACCAATGTCCTGTGAAGAGGCACCGCGCTGCATTTATGATCGGCGGAGGATAACTCCGTTCAGCCATTAAAATCATTGACAGTTTTTAAAGTAGTGAAATTACTAAGCATTTTTCAATATATTTCAACTAGCTGACCCGTGCAACGTCGTCTGCGTAACATTTTTTATTACTGCTCCGCTCCTGTTGGTCATAGCGTGATGATATATCCTATATCCTTCCTCGATAAATGGGCTATCTAACACTGAAAGAATTTTTCAAATCGGACCAGTAGTTCCTGAGATTAGCGCGTTCAACCAAACAAACAAACAAACTCTTCTGCTTTATAATATTAGTATAGATATGTTATTTACTTTGAAACCATCATCTGCCTAATATATATAACTATGTTGTGCTGGCAGTTCACTTGGCGTATTTTTCAAAATGTTCACTTGTACAATACAAAATATACCTTACAGTTTTCGAAATAAGGTTCATTTTATATTGCACCAGTGAAATGAATATTTTATATAATACAGCAAATGAAGCGGCAGCATTAGGGTCGACTTAGTCTGGCCATATGAACTCCTAAGCCTAGTTACTGCGTTGTGGACGAACTGGACAAAAAAAAAATACAAATTAATGAAGTAAGTCCATGTAATACAGTACCTATTGTCAAAATATTGATTTCAAAGAATGGGTGGGTTGACGTCACGTACTTGCTGAATATTTAGTTGTTTAACTTAAAATTCTAAGCCCTGAAGTAGTGATCTTAGTGAACACACCACACATAGATATCATCAATCTGCAGAACCTTTTCCCAACTATATTGGCGTCCAGTATTTTACATGAAGTGACCCAGTAACTGCGTAATACGATATGGTTCCTTTGGCAAGATTGGTGTCTAGTTTATTGACGTTTGACTACCCTTAATGACTGTCAACGATCTAAAAATAGGACAGCTTTAACGTGATTTCCGAGGTACGTGGGAATCTCGTCAAGCTTTGCTTAACCATAATGATCGACCCGTGTAGTTGTTATTAATTAGCCAAAAAACATGTTTTTATACCAGTGAACAGTAGAGGCGTGCTATTTTAGGGGTTCCGTAGTCAACAAGGAACCCTTATAACCTTATCGATCTGTTTGTCTGTCCGCGGTTTAGCTCAGAGACGCTTAGAACATTCATGGTAGAAGCAAATATAATTAATGTAAAATGAAAACTGTCACAGCTAGGCTTTACAAGTTAACAAAAAATAGTCGACCAACCTATAAAATGTTATAACTGTGACGTGCAACCACGGAAACTTGTGCGTAGCCTGACACGCCGTTATTTTTTATAAAAAAAGTTTGCCTTTAATTTTGAATACTTGTATTAAGATGGTAACAACATACCGCACGATGGCTAATCCGTCTGACAAGCGTGGAGAATAAACTCGCAAACAAAACTACAAATCAGTTTTACAAAGAAGAAGCCTACGATAAGCCTTGTATATGTTACGAGATTTGTCTAACAGTAAGCTGCAAAATAAACTTATTATTTTGGCATTACAGAAGAAATAATGCCTAAAAAATATTGGGCGTTAGTTTTCATATATATTTAAAATACTGAAGCACTAGTTTTTAGTTTGTAAACACGCAGATTTAAATTTAAAACCCTTTTCAAAGACTGACACTAAGACCTGGTTACAGCTGTGAAATATTAGACGAGTTTTAGGCGCTAGATTAGTTACTGTTATGCTTTAATTAATTAAGACAGATCGAAACCTAGCAAGTAAAAAGTACTCAGGGAGGACCGATGACTTGAGAGGGTCACGGGTGGCCGATGGAGAGAGTTGCGAGACGCACAAGACCGGTTGTTATGGCTAAACTTGGGGACGCCTATGTCTAGCCAGCATTAGACTTCTTTCGTCTGATATGATGACAATGATATAACCAAAAAACTACGAGTACCTCGTGACCAGCGTATCCAAGAATAGGTATACCTAGCCTTCAAGTTACAAGAGATTAATCCAGCAAAGATTTCAAAAGACTGCAATGAAGCCATAGTTAGAAGGATCCCGTAACATCCCCTACGAAGTAAATGGCTCTCAGGGCACTTTATTTGAAATTAGTTATCCTGGACGAGGCTTATGCGCCACGGAGCAATCACTGTTAAGGAATACATACAAAAATTACAAAAGCATCGCTTTCCATAATCTACAACTAATTCTGGAAAGTTTCGGTCAACTGAACTACTACTTACTTACTTATAAACGTACTTTTTTTTAGTTAGTGACGTGATGTTCTACGAATTTTTAAGCAACGGTCGCATTCTGTCCAAAAAACTTCAATTTCTATACATAGATTGCGACTGACACGCAAATGGGAAAGTTGCGAAAAACTAGTAGAATTGGCACTGTGATGTGATCCGATCGATTTCGGCAAAAGCGATTGCTCCGCTGTAGTTGTCTAATCTTGTAACCTGCATTTAAAATTGTACATGCTGGGTAAATCGCGATGACAATTAATTTACGATAACCATGATAATTATGACCTTATGCTCCATCAGGGTTTGGCTCACAAAGTAAACATTACCTCAACGGTTGATAGCACAGACTTTTATTGTTAAATGATATTTATTTTGGAAGTAGGTTGTAAATAACACTTTTACACGTCAATCTATTTTGGTCCTTTTAAACTAGATGAGGCCGGCGTTTCCTAGCTGACTGCTCTGAGAAGAAACGCCGAAACAAACTCAGAGGTCTCTTTTAAAGTCCATACAACTGTACTGGTCAAATCATATGAGAACCATGTAGGTTAATGTCTGAAGTGGTATTTTGAGGAAAGTACCACACAGATTTGAGTGGACCTGTCCAGACAGTGCAAGCATTTGCAAGTTATCGTGTAGCTCAAACTTAGTACTTAAAGGAGCTCAACGAACTGTCGAACAATACCAAAGTAAGGACATTTGTGTAGGCCGCATAAAGAACTCAAACCGCCAGACTAATATTAAGTGAAATAAACCCCTAACATAGCAATCTACACGGTCCTCATATTCACAATACATTATATGAGGACCATGCAGATCAGTTTCTGAAATGGTCTTTTGAGGAAGGACCACACAGATTTGAGTGGATCTGTCCAGTCAATGCAAGCTTTGGTCAGTAGTCTATTAGCTCAACTTAGAATTTGTTGTTATTCTGCATTAGTCTTCAATTTTAATAGCCTTTACCAAAGCTTGATATTTTTTTTAGTCACTCTGTCTCTTCTTTTATTCCATCCGTAGCTCTCTCCAAATTGCTGAAATCTCCACAAAAGTTTTACCGGTCTTGGAGCAATCTATCTGAACAACTATTAATTTAAAGCCACAGCTGTAATAAAAACACGACTGCTGTTAAAACGTAACGTAAAAATACTTTACCTAATGGAAAAACAAGGAAAGAAAACATCATTAAACTCTCCATTTTCCACCTTGTACCGAGCACTCTTCCGCGTGCACTTTAATAAATATCCCTTCACTCAGGTCTACCTCAACGTAATATGCCTTTACAAATAACAACTTAGGTTCTTGCAATAGTAAACAGGATGTAATAAAAGCGATTAGGTTTGCTAGACTAGCGCAATGGAATAATTTACGACCTAAAGTGGTGGAAAATGGTTATGCAAAGGCATTATGTGTGGAATGTACTGCGATATGGGCACTTAGTTTAAGGCGTTTGGTGTTGGATAGACTTTTCGAGTCGATATATTTTATTTAGAACGCGACTTTGGTGATTTTATGTACATCATTTCAGTTTTAAGAAGAGCACGGCTGGATATACGGATTTCCTTAAGCGTTGTAACTTCAACCCATCTCTCGAATTTTGCATTCCCGCAATATTTCTGCCGTAGCAGTCATATAAGTAAACTGATACTCTCCATTCTCTCCTTCATTTTAAAGAACGGGAATGCAAAAGGAATTAAATCGGTTAATTAACTAAAATCAAAGCCACCTACTGCATCTGACTGCTTGAAAAGTGACTTGTTCGGAACTTTTAGTAGTATTTTACGGTCGGGATATTTGATACCACTTTTATATCAGAGGGTAAGGTACCCGCTTATAATTACGTAGTTTTCAGAACTAGCTACCTTTTTTTTGGGGGAGGACCTCTCGTCCCGGCCGCCTTGGTAGACGCCGAGGGCGTCGGAGGCCACCTGGTGACCTCCGGCCACCGTAGGCGCGGGCCTGTGGTCGGTGAGCTATGGCAACTCGCCGTCCGTCCGTCATCTGACGACAGGCCGTGTCGATGGCGTGTTCGTGTTCCACGCGCGCCTCAAAGAGAGTCAGCATTGGGAGGGGCCCGAAAGGGCCGACGCCTGCCGGAGTCGCGGGACTATTCGAAAGAGATACCGTGGCTCCGGAACACAAAGGGCACTGAAGGAACATGGATGGGTTTTAGTCAGTAGAAGTCTGAAACTCCCTCTCGCTCCGCCCAGAGCGGGAGGAGTCATTGGATGATTTCCCATCCCTAAAAAAAAGGTACCATCCGCACTTAATCGATATCCCGACTAGTCATAATCACCGTTTCTCCTCCATGCTTATTGCTCAATTGCCAAAGTGTACAAATACAAATACAAATGCAAGATTGGACAGGCATCTGTTGGGGACGCTCGTTCCATCAAACACCTCAGCCATCGCTTTACATAAAGCGTAATCGAGGCCAAGAGCAAGCCAAATCCTAAATAAAAATAAATCATTCATTAAACAATGCCTTTTCGTGTGTGAGATGGAACACCCATGGAAAAATATTTTAATATACTTGACATCATTGAGCCTTACCTAACAACGAACACAAAAATAAAAGTCGATAATCTACTAAAACAATAAGAACGGTTCCTTATTGTGGTCCCAAACTTCGAAGTCGTCATAAACATAAGATTTTGGTGCAAGTAGCACAGTCTGTTTACAGCCTACAGTATAAAGAACCTACGACAAAGTAAGTAGCTACGGTTCAAACTATAGAGTATGGAATCGATGAGAGACCACTAGATTATAGTGGTTTGGTTTTAATATAGGAATTATGGCTATTATGCATATTTTTGTAAGAATCCATACTATTGCATAAACCAGAGGGCTGGCCTTTTCTTCGGCTAACGAATCAGCATTGCCATTCAAACGTGGCGATTTTGCCAGTGTTTTGGGTTCCCAGTGACAGCAATGTGGAAATTTTTCGATGCCCTGCGAGTTCTTCCCTTCCCCTTTTGTATCCGGCTTCCAAATTTTTGAGTATTTTTGCTAGAAATAGTTTAAGTCCACCCCATTAACTCAAATGTGCTTATATTGTAAAGTTGTGAATTTTAAGTTGATATTAACTGGTTAAATCTAAATAACGAAGCCGTAAATTGGTCTGAGTTGTATTGGAATTAGGACTTTGTCCTCTATGGCATTGAGAAAAAAGTGGTCTCAGGCTTTTTTTCACATTGGATTTAGACCGGTAGATCGACTATTTCGAAAACTGTTTCTCGTCTTGCAATGGCCATCGAAGCATTTCCTAACTCTGTGGTTCAGACTTTTTGTTCGGCAAACCGCGTATGTATGAGCGGTAATATGCTGAAACGCTTAAAGCGAAAAACGTTTGCTACCATTTTTGCCTTATTTCCATACTAAGCTAGAATTTTAAATATAGAATGGGTTAATAACCTAGTGGAGCTTTTATGAGCTTAGTTTCTTTTTCATAATGTATTCTGTTCATATTTTACCAGAAAAAAAAATGGTCTCTAAAAGTGCTTACTTTATTGGAATTTTTAGAGACCATTTTGAGAATTGTTTTTTGACTGATTACCGAAAATTCAATTTGAACTATTTGAATTAAATTCACGACAAGTGTAGATAATAATCAGTTCGCATGATTGACTGTACTAGAAAGCATAGTAACTTATTTTTATTTCGATTTCGAGACTTAATATTGACTGTGGATTATTTACAAAAACTAAAATTGTTCGTTTTGACGTTTGCTGTACGAGGAATATTTTTTTAATGATTCTAGCCAGCGCTTTCTTGGAATTCCACTACATAAAGGATGTTTCAATAAATTTTAATTACCGTCCGTCGTATCGTTTCCGTACCTCAAAAGGAAAAACGGAACCCTTATACGACCACTTTTTTATCCGTCCGTCCGTCTGCCTGTCTATCAAGACCCTTTATCTCGGAAACGCATGGAGGTATCGAGTTGAAATCAAAACCATACCCTTGAAGCTGTGAAAAAAACATACTTACTAAATATACTAAGTGGGTAGTTCCGCACTTACCGAGCGGACGTGTTTCTGGCGATCTCCGAAATATTAATTTAAATAATGTCGATGGACTGTCGAGCCTGTGGTGTTAAAGTGCCAAATGGACTATTTATGAGGTGCTCTAAAACTCAATGTAAGAAAGTGTACGATATCAAGTGCCTGGGGTTTGCGGAAGGCGAATACAATGCCTTCTCTAAGGACCGCAAACTCGAATGGATTTGTCCGGAGTGCGTTTGTTCCATACCCAAGCGAAATGACCCGGATACACCAGTCCGGAGCACATTCCAGATGAAGAAAGACGAGAGCAGTGCTAACGTCAACACACAGCGAGGCAGCCGTTCGAAAACAACAGCTGATGTTTCGATCGTCGAGTGTGATAACGGTGCAGTCTTGCTAACGGAGTTCAGACAGTTCAGACTGGAAGTACTTCAACGTTTGGACATGCAAACCAAGTTGGTGAAACATCTTCAAGAAGTATGCTGTACTACAAAAGTTGAATTGGAAGAACTAAAGGCAAATATGAAGGTATTTCAAGAAAAATTGCCGCAAAAAACCTCGTTGTTTAGTGGAAACCAACCAGGTCGGAGTATGGTGGAAGCATCAGGCAGCTCAAAAGCGGGTGAGGAGATGTTTAACCAACCTACTTCTCCATCTTCATATGCTACAGTGGCTCGTAAGGATATTCATTTAAAAAAACAAAATACTGCTACTACCCGCGTCGCAACTAAAACTAGTGAGGCTACAAAATCAGCGTCGGTAAGCGTAGCTGCGAAATCTCCAACTATTTCACAACCGTCGAATTCAAGTAACACGGTTGTGGCGGCTAAATCGAATAGAAGAGAAGACAATGATGAAATGAATGAGTGGACCACGGTTCGAAGACAAAAAGGAATTATTAAATCAAATAATGTTAAAAGGGGAAGAAATTCGGATTTGGTAGAAATACAGGCTTCAGAGAAAAAGAAGCATCTTCATATTTGGCGACTGGCTGTAGAAACGACGGTGGAAAAGCTTACGTCTCATGTAAAAAGTGTTTGTGGCTCTGAATTATGCGTCAAGATTGAGAAAATCAAACATAAAACCGAGAGGGACTATGCATCTTTTATTATCTCTGTACCAGAATCAGGATATGAAAAGTTATGTGAACCAGATATGTGGCCAGTTAATGCTGAATTTTGCGAATGGATTTGGTTTCGTAAATCGACCAGCAAACCAATTAATTAATAAAAAAGTCAGCATCGATTTTTATTACCAAAACGCAAGAGGACTTCGAACAAAGTTGAACAGTTTTTGTAACAATTTAGAGTCATTAAAGGCAGACATATTTGCAATTACGGAAACGGGATGTAATGATTCTATAAAGGATGCGGAGATCGTACCACCGGGTTACCAAATTATTCGATGTGACAGGGCTGACGGCCGCAAGCAGGGCGGCGCGTTTCTCGTGGCCACACACGAACTCGAGCTTCATCGAGTAAGTACACCGGGTGACGTCAACATCGATAACTGCTCATTTGAACTAGTCTGTGCGACCGTACACGTTAAATATAAATTCATGTTTTTGTGTTGTGTTGTTTACATTCCCCCAAAGACAAATGAGTATGAGTATATGATATTTTTTAGAATCATTGAACAGTTGTGTGTTAAATATAAAAGTGTTATTTTGTTGGGGGATTTTAATTTAAACTCAAGTAACGAAAGCACTAAACATTATTTTGAATTTTTTATGTCTTTTTGCGAATTCGGCCAGATGAATAAAGTACCTAACTGTAGTGGGAGACAATTGGACTTGGTGTTGTGCTCGTTATGTTTGTGTGAGGACGTGCGGGTGTGCGAGGCAGACGAGCCCCTGGTGCCTGTAGACGCGTATCACCCGCCACTCGAGATAGCCTTGCAGCTCGACGTGGGGGAGGTCCGCGTTCTTCCATCGGCCGACGTGAACGTGTCTCCGGACTATCAGGTACCTGTAGATCAATGCGTTCCGCAATGGAATTTTTATAAAGCAGACTATATCTTGTTGTACTCCTCTTTAGCATCCACCGATTGGAGTCCTATTTATCATAGTCAGGAACCAGATGAAGCTTTAGAGTGTTTCTACAATGTTTTCAATGGTATTTTAGATAACTATCATACCTAGGAAACAGCCTAAGCGAGTGCTCACGCGTAGGTATAGCTATCCAAAGTGGTATACTAAAGAAATAATTTCTGATATACAACTAAAGGCGAAACTACACAAAAAGTATAAATCGACTGGCTTGCTCGCTGATTATAATGTATTTTCCGTATGCAGGGCTCGTATCAAAGAAAGTATTAATAGGGAATACCAAAACCAGCAGGATAGAGTGCAAAGCAATTTAGCAAAGGATCCTAAGTCGTTTTGGGATTACATTAGGACTAAAGATAAATCCACCACTCGAAATAAGATACTTAAAAATGGGTCAATGTTATCTAATTCAGAATGCGCAACGGAATTTGCAAAATATTTCTTTTCGATATACAATGAGGAGCCAGCTCGTCTTGACGTGAGTGAAGCAGTGGAAGCCGGCGGTACAAGCAGTGCGCGCGTGCACATCCCACAGATGACACTGAAACAGGTGCAGGCTGCCCTGGCTCGTCTCAAGCCCAAGCGCTCAGCAGGCCCGGACGGGATCCCTGCATTTGTATTGCGTGATTGTCGATCGGTACTAGCGGAGCCACTCGTACACATTTTTAACCTGTGCCTGAATACTTCCTACTTTCCGGAACGTTGGAAGGTCACCCGCGTAATTCCCATACCAAAAGGGGGAGATGGAACAGCAGTCGAGTCTTTTAGACCAGTAGCGATTCTGTCCGCACCAGCGAAGGTATTTGAATCTGCCATTCAGCGGGATGTTCAGGAACAGGTGGCTTCGCAACTGTCAGACTCACAACATGGTTTCCGACCGGCGCGTAGTACAACTAGCAATCTTTTGAACGCCATGACGTACTTGGTTCCTCATATCGATGCAGGGGTGCAGGTAGACGCCGCTTATTTTGATTTTAAGAAGGCATTCGACCTAGTGGATAATGACATCTTACTATCGAAGTTGGCGAGGGTCGGCTGCACACCAAAATTGCTCCACTTCTTCGCGAGCTATATGAGGGACAGACAACAATACGTTGAGTTCAGTGGTTGTCGGTCTGAACCTTATTTCACTAGGTCGGGCGTGAGTCAAGGCAGCAATGTAGGGCCGTTACAATTTATTATTATGATCAATGACCTGCCGGACGTAGTACGTGATGCCAGGTGTCTGCTATTTGCGGACGACCTTAAGTTGCTCCTGGCCATCGAAAACGAGGGAGACTGTCACCGCCTTCAGCAGGACATTGATCGTGTAGTTGAATGGAGTCGGGAAAACAAGTTGCAGTTCAATGCTTCGAAGTGTCTAACTGTGACATTCAGCCGTGCAAAATTACCACTACATTACAGTTACAAATTGGGCGACGCACCTATGAAAAGAGAGGAAGTAGTGCGAGATCTAGGCGTTCGTATGGATGCCCAGCTGAGATTCCGGGAGCATATCGTGAACGTTTGTAAAAAAGCATATAAACGACTGGGATTCGTGCTTCGCAGAGCAGCAGCGTTCACGAATGTTAAGGCCATCTCGGCTTTGTACGATGCGCTTATTAGGAGCCAGTTGGAGGGTAATGCAGCTGTATGGGCCCCACATGAGGCGAAATATAATCTCATGTTGGAGCGCATACAAAATAAATATACGCGTTACATATACCTTAGGATGTATGGGGTATACCCCCTGTATCCCTTGATGTATCCAAACTTGTTTGTGTTAGGCATGGTTGGTTACAACAGGTTGGAGACGAGAAGGGGCCTTGCTTTGGCATCATATGTCCTTGGAGTGTTCCGGGGTAACACAAACAATCCGGGTGTGTTACAGGAGATAGGTTTGTGCGTGCCGGATGGGTACGTGCAGCGTCGTAGACGGCCCGATTTGTTCGCACTGCCGCGCAGTCGCACCAAGCTAATGGCCAAGGCTCCGCTCTCGCGGACATTGCGCACACTAAACCTGGTTTCCAATAAAATTGATGTGTTCTCTTGTTCACTGAGCGAGTTCGCAAAAGTTACTTTGCACATTTTATGTTATTCCAGTTAGTTGAATTTATTTTTAATGTATTATAATTATTGTTTTTGTTATAAATTTTATAGAATTGATGAATTTAATGTATTGTATTGTTTTTTTTTTTTTTGTATTGCTGATTGAATTTAATTGTATATTTTATTGGTACCTGAAATTTATTGTTATTTGCAATTATTATTTTTTCTATTTTTCTACACTATCGCATTGGGTTTCTGTAATGGTAGCTGTATGTATGTCCGTAATAAATAAATAAATAAATAAATAAAAATAAAAACTTCTAAATTAACGTAAAAAAACGTATATTTTGACACTCTCAAGGAAATCATATAGGTATTTCCGCTTGCATAAAACTATGAAATTTGGTAAGTAATACAGTCTTATACTACAAGTATAGGGAAAAGTCTGAAAACTACACATTTGTTATGAAATCACAAAAAAATAGTCTTTATTTAAAGTAGTATTACCAAGTACGGAACCCTCGGTGGGTGAGTCCGACTCGCACTTGGACGGTTTAGTATGGTGGAAATAAACATTTATTTTTCTTTCATATTTCGTCTTTCGAAGGCGAGACTCAAAGTAATTTAAGTGCAATTACTCTAAAACCTATAAAAATATTTGACGTATATAATACTTTCCTTTAGAAATTTTCTTCCTCAATACTTATTTTCCGTTTCAAATACCGGACGAGACGTATAAACTTCATTTAATCACGGGAACGTTAGAAATTCGAAGTGAGCTGGACATTTTTATTATGTTTTAACTTCATCCAAGCTTCTTTCAAAAAGTTTTTAAAAATAGGATTGTTTGAGTCCGACTTGCTCCTCGGATGTTCTTTAAGCCTTTTCTTGATAGATTTTTCTTTAACAGTATAAAAGTTGGTTTAGAAAAACTGTCATAAGTTCTTGTGATCTTTATTACGTCTATTGTGAACTGAAAAATGTTCAAACCTCAGAGGATATTATCATAAAACTTGCAACTTGAATATATTCAACGGGCAGTGTATGAAAAAAGAGATGAGAGAGATGTGCATATAAGTTTTTTTTTTAAGGATGCGAGATCGTCACAAGACCAGGGAGTGTCAGACTCTTACTGACTAAAACCCATCCGTGTTCCTCCTAGTGCCCTTTGCATTTCAGGACCGCGGTCACTCTTTCGAACAAATTTCGAAGCATGTGCATTTGTGCAACTTACGTGGTGTAAAATTGTTTTGATAATGCGGAGTTTCTTGCACTTTCTTGTCCGCAGAGGTTTACGCTGTCGAATGTGCAATAGCTGCATCTTTTTGACTGACAGACCGAAAGTTCCCGTAAATGGTTTAATTGAAATAAATGCTTTGACTTTGTCTATCTAATATATGGATAATATATATTTATTTATCAGATCAAGAAAGGCTTAAACTGTACCTAATTAAAAAAAAAACTACTCAGTATAAGACAACGATTTTCATGTACAAAAGTGATGATATCTGTCTTATACAAACAATAGTTAAGACCAAGTCTATCTTCAAATTATAATTATGACATTGAATATTGCTGGAAATTGTACTAAATTATTTATTATTGACATTTTAATTTTGACATAACTATAACTACTCAATTTAATTGTATTAATATAAAAGAAAATAATAAAGGAATAACATTTGCTTGTCCTACTAATATTATAAATGCGAAAGTTTGTGAGTATGTATGGATGATTGTTACTCTTTCATGCAAATACTACTGAACCGATTACGATGAAATTTGGTGTGTAGATAACTGAAGACCCAGAATAACACAAAGGCTGCTACAATACCTAATTTTTATCCCGGAGTTCCCGAGGGATCGGGATTTACACGGGAATAACGAGAATTTATACGCAGACGAAGTCGCGGGCGGCCTCTAGTTTATTTTATACAATAATGTTTAATGCGAGCTAATTTATAATGATTAGAAGAGGTGAATGATAATTTGCAATACTTGTAAAAGGCTGCTAAGTCATAATTACTAAAAAAACATAGCTTCAACATTGTACACTTAGTTCGCAGTAACCGTTTTGACTTTGATTTGGTCTACTATTACGTACAAATACCATCATGATTCTGTTTTCAGAGACAGGAAAAGCTACCCAGGATGAACAGCACTATGCTTTTTTCAGAAAAGTATGATGACGGCGTAGGCTCTTCGTAGTAGGAGGGCTGATCGCGGTCACTGGCCCCTTTAAGGGGACTATCTGTCTCCATCGATTCCGCTCTTTCAAAAGAAAATTAATGTCACCTTTTAGCTTCAAGCATTTATTCTACATCATCGCATCATGATCTTTAAATCGATATAAAAGTCTTGATCTTTTAATCGTGTAACGTGGTGGGCCAAAACACATTTAAACCAATCCTACCTACTCACTTTATTTACTCACAGCAATGAGTGAAAATCTATACTAATAATATTATAAAGCAGAAGAGTTTGTTTGTTTGGTTGTACGCGCTAATCTCAGGAACTACTAGTCCGATTTGAAAAATTATTTCAGTGTTAGATAACCCAATTATCGAGGAAGGTTATTGGCTATATATCATCACGCTAAGGCAATTAGGAGCGGAGCAAAAATGGAAAATGTGACGCACACGAAGTTGCGCGGGTCAGCTAGTAAACAGATATTTAGTTAACAAAACTGCAGCAATTAAGTAGGTAAACGGTATGCAATGGCTTCGCAAACAGAATCGTTAATAATCGCCGACAGAAAGTCGCATTTCTGAAACAGGGCTGTTTACCTGTGCCGAAAGCGTTTCACTTTATACAAACGACAGTTTCGTTCAAAATGTAGGGTTGGTACTTCGAAATCTGAAATCGTTTAAGTTTATTGCTAGTTCTGGGCAACTACTGATTTATTCTTTTCAATATATTAAAGTTAGAGCGAACAGGCTTCTTCTGTGCAAGCTCACTCCGTCTTCGACTTTGTCTCTGTCACCTCTGACCTAGAGTAGAGTCGAGAGAAACAAAATTGAGGGGTACGTATAACAATGTTTTGCTAAAGGACAAAATAATAATAATAAGTATTGGAGTATTGCAGCCACCTTTGGGATGGCTCAGCTAAGTATCAGCTTGCCGCGCTTGACTCGGTGGAACGCAGAGCTAAGAGGCTCATTGGTGACGTAAAACTGTTGGATACCAAGCTACACAGCTTGGCTCATCGCCGCAAGGTTGCCTGCTTGTCGGTCTTCTACAGATTGTACTTCGGAGAGTGTGCCCAGGAACTCCACGACCTCATCCCACCAGCCCCCTTCTACCATCGGACATCCAGACGCACTGCAACTTGCCATCCCTACCTTGTTGCTATTCCACCAACTCGCACTAAGCGCTTCCAAGCGTCTTTCATAATGCGCACAGCAAAGGAGTGGAACTCTTTGCCTGCGTTTGTGTTTCCGAATGCTTACAACCCTAATCTTTTCAAAGTTAGAGTGAACAGGCTACTTCTGGGTAAGCTCGCTCCATTGTAGACTTTGTCTCTGTCATCTCTGACCAAGACTAGAGTCAAGAGCAAACCCATACCAAGTAAAAAAAAAAAAAAATACGCAGATGCGTCATGCACAAGCAAAAACACAACACAAGGCGGACTTATTACCTTATGCATTTTCTACAAGTCAAATTTAGGATGACTCAAAACGAAAGACAAAAAAGAAACGAAAGGTTCCGTACTACAAACCGAGAAAAAGAGGTTTCTTAAATTATTTTTTTATTATTCGTTGTTATAGGTTAAGCAACGCTTGCCGAGGTTGGTCTGTGGATGGGTGACCATCTTAACATACCGGGTTTCCTCCGTGCCTTGGAAAGCACGTTAAGCTGTTGGTTCCAGCTGTTTTTTTGAAGATCTTTGGCAGTCGTTACGGTCAATCAGAAACTAGAAAATCTGACATCAGTCTTGCTAAGAAGTACCGTGTTACCAAGTTAATGGGTTGTGGAGGTCTGGTAGGCAGCCGCTCCACGTAAAATACTGGTATTCAGCTGAATCCAGTTTGACTGGAAGCCGACCCCAATTTAGTTGGGAAAAGGCAAGGCAGATGATGATTCTTCGTTGTTGTAGCGGCAACAGAAATACACACCTTGTGAAAATCTCAGCTATCTGCCTGTTAGGTACGTTTCTAACGGTGGTAAACTATTTAGGTATTTATTAATATAATACACATAATAATCATACGCATTCTTATAACATTTTCCTTATTTTGTTTCTATTTCCAGTATAATTTGCTCAAAATTCTTTGCATCTGTTTACTCTTTTATTTACGTTACTAGCTGACCCGTGCAACGTCGTCTGCGTAACATTTTTCATTACTGCCCCACTCCTTTTGGTCTTAGCGTGATGATATATAGCCTATAGCCTTCCTCGATAAATGGGCTATCTAACACTGAAATAATTTTTCAAATCGGACCAGTTCCTGAGATTAGCGCGTTCAACCAAACAAACAAACAAACAATCAAACAAACTCTTCTGCTTTATAATATTATATATAGTATAGATTTCAATGATATTTTTATACATTACCCGTCACTCGTCCTTTGAAAGGTTGACTTGAAAATCAGACAGCATTAGTCCGTCTAACATATGGCTGAAATGGACCTTTTTAGTGCAGCCGTGAGATACACGCCAGTTTTTTGCATAAGTACCCTTTTTGTTTGATATTTTTATGTGATTGTTTCATGTATATGCTAAATTAATTTTATTCTTTATTTCTATTACAGTTCTTGAGATTCAACCCAGTTACAGACAAATGGATAGACGGATAAATGGACGAATGAACGGACTAACAGACAAACGGATGGATGGACGGACCGACCGCCGAGGCTTAGTTATGGGTTCCTGCTGGCCAGCAGGAACACACACACAACTTATACATGAGCGTTTTTAGACGTCATAGTAGGCCTACTATGACGTCTAAAAACGCTCATGTATAAGCTGTGAGAGGGACACAGAGTTATACAAGACGCATAACACGATCCCTTTTTCTGAGCTTTATAATGATCGCATTGGCACGTCATAGTAAGGCCCTTGTTGGTGGTCAGAAACTTAATCGGTCGGACTGTCTCCGTAATCAAGTGGTTTAAGCGCTTGCCTTGTGACCTGGTGGTCGTGGATTCGATTTCCACGGGAAGCATACTTTGTAAAGTTGTTTCCAGTTTGGCTACGACATTGCAGGCTTGAATCACCCGATTGTCTGATAAAAAGATGATTCCGTGCTTCGGAAGGCATGTATAAGCCGGTGGTCCCGGCCGCCAAGTGGTGGTCGTTAAACCATATCAGCGGCCCTTATGGTGGTTTAGAAACTGTGAAACTAGGGTGTGTGGAGTCGTTAGACTTTACTACCATTGTTCGAGTGCTGATCCGTAACAATTTATACCGAGAATCACTTTAATTAAAGTATTTCTTTATATTTCTTCCTCCCTAAGGAGTTCGTAGGTTCCATGGTAAAAGTTGTTCTAAATGAGAACTATTATTCCCTGAAAAATTATATAAAACTAGCTGACCCACGCAACTTCGTCTGCATCACATTTTCCATTAATACTCGGCTCCTTTTAGTCTTAGCGTGATGATATGTAGCCTATATCCTTCCTCGACACATGGGCTATCTAACACTGAAAGATTTTTTCAAATCGGACCAGCAGTTTCTGATATTACCCCCTACATACAAACTTACAAACAAAGTTTACCTCTTTATAATATTAGTATAGAATATAAGTATAGATGAATTAAACGTTAACCTTTGTTTTTCAAACCATAAGACATTTAAAGAAGAGCAAGCCCGTTCTATTCTACACTTCATTCATCGTTTTCTATGAAGCGAGTTGAGTTCGGAGTCAAGAGCAAGCCTTCCACTAATAAAAATAAAATACTAAAAGGTGGCAGAAAATACTTTCCCAGAGGCCAGATAACAGATTGTTGATCACTATAGTCAGCAATCTTTTAGCTGTTCCCTTTCCTTTTTATTATTATTGGTGAAAAAAAATAAGTTTCTCACAAAACACAATAGAGTTTTGGATAGAAAGCATTTTGGGCCTAAATAAACATAAGGTGAGTTTTTACGTGAACGTGACCGTACATTAATATTCGAGAATCTGATTTATAACGTGTTTTAAATTAAACATGAAGATACCTACTTAAACGAAAACGACACTCGTTAGACTAAAGTTATATTTTGGGTGTAGGAAGGATGTGAACAATAAACACCCTGTCAATAATGTTCTTTTGGATTTTAATATATAAATAAAAATTACTAACAGATGTTCTAGAAGACCGTAGTCATATTAAAATTTAAGGTTGGTGTTCTGTATCTGCTATACATTTAGGAAAAAACATAAAAATAAAATAAAAAAAATACTCGACCGCTTAAAGGTCTAAAAAGTTCGGAAAAGATCACTTTTCAAGCTGTCTGATGCAGTAAGTGATTAGTGTTTATTTTAATTCAATCATAGATGCAATGAACGATAATGACGGCACCAGACTGCTTGAAAAATTGTTTTTGACGTCATGTTTTTTGAAAAAATACATTTTTTTTTTGTTATTGTTTCTTAGCTGTACAGCAGCTACAGAACACCAGCCCTAAATATGACCATGCACGTAGGTATATAATATATTTTTTACCAAAACTATTTGGTCAGTGTTTCTATTCCCAAATAGCTTGTAAGACTGCAGCAATGAAATCAAAATTAGACAAAGTTTGCAATAAAGGTACAATACTATTTCGATACTTGGTCCCCAGTAAGTTGCGGTTCAATAAATTCTTGTTACAACAGGAGTCTCGTCCAAAGTGACGCATCGACCCATCTGTTGTGACTTCAAGACAAAATAAATGTTAACGTTATTTATTATCGATTTTTCGGCACGTTAGCCTTTCTAAATTTCCACGGTGTAGCGGGAAGGTGCAGCCATATTTTAAAAACTGCTTAATCTATACTAATATTAAGTTAGTAAAGCAGAAGAGTTTGTTTGTTTATTTCTTTGTTTGCTTGAACGCGCTAATATCAGGAACTACTGATCCGATTTGAAAAATTCTTTCAGTGTTAGATAGCCCATTTAAGAGCATTTTTTCGAGGAAGGCTGTAAGTTATACATCATCACGCGGAGACAAATAGGAGCGGAGCATTAATGGAAAATGTGACGCAGACGAAGTTGCGCGGGTAAACTAGTAGCATTATAAAATACCAAATTAATCCGTGTTTACAAGGCTAATATTATAGAAGTATTTCTGTTTGCTTGTTTGTTATCTTTCAGGTTTTAACGGCTAAACGGTTTTGAATGAAACTAGCCACACAAGTAGAAGACATCCTGGATAAGGATGTGTGATAATTAAAAAAAAAATATATTAAAAACTGCATTCCGTCATCAACACGATCAGAAGGTGTCGGGAGTCGTTTCACGCGGGCGAAGCCTCGGGCACAAGATATTTATTTAAAAAAACTTCTTCTGCTCATAGAACTGAAACAATTTCTTCAAGATACTCATATATACCAGACTCAAAATTAAAAAAAAAAATATGCGTTGATGATTTTTACTGCACTGGTTAGTATTTGGTTTTCAGAGACATAGTTAGTATAAGGCTATTGGAATCAAATTATCATCTCGTTACAATCTAAACGCACGTCAAGTGCTACGTTTGGATGTTGATAATTCATTTAATCTCACAGCACAGCTGCCAACACACGTGTTTCACAATTTGTCTCATTTTTTTAAGACAATTCCAATATTGTTGAGAAAAGGCTAGGCGGATGATTTTGATGAATTTTGCGATAATGTTCTTTCAAGACACGTCAGTGTCCCTTACCTAAGTAACTATTATTACTAGTTGCATCTATCTCCGTACCAAAATTAATAATAATAGGCTCAGCGATTTAGGCGAAAAAAAACGTTCAAACTTGGATAATCAATTTGTGTAAGTTTACCACTATGATTTAAATATTCTCAGTGCTATTTTCTGTTCCGTGTCTTAACTAGTACCTACAGAAATATACACCTAAAAACTTTCAAACCTAGTTTTCGTATTTTAAAGTTACATATACTAGGCAGCCCTACTTTAAAGCAACGAGAAAATTATCCAAAAGCTATGTTATATGAAACTGAGACTAAATTTTCGGTTCTCATTCCGTTTTAATACGAAACTTGTATTTTGCTCACAGTTTTAAACGACACGCTGCCTACAACGGACCAATTAAAATTTTTTTGAACAAATTTTGCCAGTTAACGTGATATGTGGAGTTTTGGATGGTTTTAATTAATACGCGACAGTTGTTTTGCCAAAAATGTTCGTTTCAGTCTCAAAATTATGATAGACTAACTATAAATAACGACGTTATCTACCAGTGTATATAACATGAGCGGCAGGGCCATACAGGTCCAAGCACCCGGCGTTACCTACTTCTTACGTGTGCGTTACAATAAAAAGTCATGGCAACTTTAAAACCCAGAACATAATCTAACGCATTGATGACAACATTAAATTTTTATGTCGCGCGTCGCATTCTACCGCGCGCAAGTCGATGCAAGGTTGTCAATCTGCATCAACTCACTCATAATATTACGGTGAAGTTATCGCAACGTCTAATGTCAAAAAAATGTGTTTGCAAATTTAAAGGTTTTTTTTTCATTATTAACCTTTCGTGATTGCCTAATGCTTGAACTATCCGCACGCCGCTTTGTAGTATCTAAATGTGTCACGATCAGAGCTTTTCTCGGCAATTAGTGGAGCTTAAAACTTTCTGCTCTACTGTTACTATGATAAGTTAAGCTCATTTTAACTGATAGCTAACAGAGGTACTCACAGTGAAAATAAAGGCTCAAAACAAAATTTTACAATTTAGTTTAGAGCATTTATTTGGAAAAACGGAATCCTTCTGTGTCGTGACTGTCTGTCCGTCTGTTACAACTGATTTTCTCCGAACCTATTAGACTGATTTCGTTGAATTTTGGGACACGTATGAACTGCTGTGACCAATACACGGACATGTAACGAAAATAAATAAATTTTGAAATAGGGGAAACATTTTGTGGCACAAATCATCATCAGCTGCCTATCCTTTTTCCCAACTATGTTGGGGTCGGCTTCCAGTCAAACCGGATTCAGCTGAATACTAGTATTTTACAAATACACTGTTTGAAATAATTAATTTACACCATCTTTGTCTTACTTTTATCTATTTATTTATATTTAAAGAACAGTTACAGCAAACTTACAGTAATTCTTAGTCACAGAACACAATAACCTAGCGCTCTTAGTATCCGCCATTTTTCTTAGTGTTGCCAATATAAATGTACACATATACCAACATACACAAATCAGAAAACTATAAAAAAAAAAACGTTTTTTCAACTGCACCGTGTGACATAAATTAAATAAATGAAAAAAAAAAAAAATATATTAGACTTGACATAGTTATTGCGGGAAAACCGATAAGAACTCTATGGATTTAAAGTAACATGTTAAAAAATCTTTTGGGTCACTTTTCCCCACGAGTCCGACTCGCACATGACTGATTTTTAATACCAGAAAAACCTTGAGTGTTTTTGACATTTTGAGTTTTCAGATAACTTTAATTTTGAGTGTCTATCTAGGAGTCAAGACTAACGACCTCATCCTACCGGCCCCTTTCTACCATCGAACATCCAAACGCAATGCAGTTTACCATCCCTATCTTCCAACTTTCCGCCAATTCTATTTTTTTAATTTAAATTAATTCGTTTTTTTTTTAGGGATGGGAAATCATCCAATGACTCCTCCCGCTCTGGGTGTAGCGGGAGGGAGTGTCAGACTTCTACTGACTAAAACCCATCCATGTTCCTTCACTGCCCTTTGTGTTTCGGAGCCACGGTATCTCTTTCGGATAGTCCCGCAGACTTCGGCAGGCGTCGGCCCTTTCGGGCGCCTCTGTGTGCTGACTCTCTTTGAGGCGCGCGTGCCTGCGTCTGTGTTTTCGAAGGCTTAAAACCCTCATCTCTTTAAAGTCAGAATGAACAGGTTCCTTCTGGGTAAGCTCGATCCATCGTAGACTTAGCCTCTGACAACTGTGACCTAGACAAGTGTCAAGAGCAAGCCCATCTCAAATAAATTTCAAAAAGATTATTTTTAAGCAATCACGTTGCATCATCGACCACAACTATCGCTAGATCAAACCTTCTTAAAACAATAGTCTTACTTCTATAAAAAAAAAACTTGAATAGAAAACAGAACAAGAGATTATCTCCTGAAATCTGAATGTTCAATTTAAAACAACGGACAGAGCAAGTCAAGTAGAAAAGAGGCAATCTGTGGCAGTACAGTGTTTTATATTGTTCCACTTACATCACACAACAACCCAGCGCAGGTACAGAACAAATTGAAATTCGTGAAATTATTTACAAGCATTCTTCTTCTCAGTACTTGTAGAAAAGTTCACTTGAGAGTTGAGACATAATGTATTGCAAGTGAAAGTAAATATAATTCATGATTTTCAAAAAAATAAATATTTTTCATTGCACCTACCACTATTTGTCACCAAAAGGTTGACTGTTAGAGAATGCATATCTTAAAGTGAAACAATACATTGTTGTTTAAAACAGTAACGAATGTTCTTTCACATTAGTGAATTTGCGAAATCTTTTACGGAAAAGTCATAGTTGCTAATATCCTGAATTACAAATAAATTAAAAAAATGTGTCTATGCACACAGTCTAACCTAAAACTTCTAAAATTAAAATATTTTATACAAAAATTACCCGTTTATTCAAAACAGCCTAACATTATTCTAAAACTAATTGGAGATGACGAACGAATACCCAAGTGGTCTAACTTAGGACAAAGTATTCTCGTCCGTGAAACAGCGAAGTAAAACAGCTAAATATAGTTTCTAGGGAGCCCACGATGACGCCCTGGGGAGGGATTTATCAATTGAAAGCTGGCCTGCGAGAGAGCTGGGTATAACGGATGATACTGTGTGAAATGTTTGATTATGTACCATAGTATGTAGGTCAGGAAGAGTTGGACTAATATGTAGGTGTATTAGTTTCTAATAGGGTGGCGAAATTTGTTCGAAAGAGTCACCGCGACCCTGGAACGCAAAGGGCACTAGGAGGTACACGGATGGGTTTTAGTCAGTTAGAGTCTGAAACTCCCTTCTGCTCCGCCCAGAGCGGGGGGAGTCATTTGATGACTTCCCATCCTTTAAAAACATATGGTGGTTTTTAGTTTATAGTTTAATTTTTGTAGTGAGTGTGGTAAATGGATCAGGTATAAAAATCTATTCAGACTCATTAATCTCGTTGTGCTATGAAAGGGAAGAGTTGCATCATTTCTCCGGGTTTTTTGTCAAAATGAAAGATAGAATAAATTATTATTTTAGATAGTTAAGCTTTGTTTCTCTAACATATTAATAGGGTGTAGGTCTATGACTATAAAATATGGTCCTCGTAGCGATCCTAATCGATCTTACAGTTGGAATCTCAATCTATCTTATATCTAATGTACAGGATTAGAGACCGCAAAGAGGGTCTAGCATTGGCCTCCTAAAATATAGTGAACATAGAACGTAAATAAATGTTCTAACATTGATACTCTAATGTATCCGATTTCAGACATCCAATTTTTCACCTTAGATAAATTTTCTACTTCCAGAGCAGTTCCAAGAGGAGCTTGTGGCTAAATAATAAAAACCGCTCGTAAGGTGACGTTCGCCGGGGTCAGTCCGTGGATTGGAGTAGACACCACCTTGCTTCGGAATCGGAAAGTACGTTAAGCCGTTAGTCCTGGCCTTCATTTGAAGATATTTAAAAGTCGTTACGAATAGTCAAAAGCCTGGAATCTGGCGGTCTTACGATAAGTTCCAAACCCGAACTTAGAATGAATAACAACACGATCTGATTGTAACTATCAAATCGTGTTGTCATTAATTATTAGTGGGTAGGGAATACGGAGTTGAATACGCCCGTATCTAAGCCCGAAACTACGGACTTCGGGCTTAGAGAGTAGCCTAGTCTTGATAAAGGGTGTCGTGTTCACTCTTTTACTGGGTAGTGGAGTTGGAATTGAGACAGGCAGACACTCCATGTAACTAAATACGGTTAAACTGAATGCCAACCCCTAAATGTTTCGGAAAAAAGCTAGTCAGGCATAACTGTTCCCATTGTCAAGCAGCGCTCTTTATGGGATACTAGCTGACCCACGCAACTTCGTCTGCGACACATTTTCCATTAATGCTCGGCTCCTTTTAGTCTTAGCGTGATGATATGTAGCCTATATCTTTCCTCAATACATGAGCTATCTTATACTGAAAGAATTTTTCAAATCGGACCAGTAGTTCCTAAGATTACTCCCTACATACAAACTTAGTAAACAAAAGTTACCTCTTTATAATTATTAGTATAGATAGTATAGATAAGCAACAATAAACAAGGTTACAAGGAAAAGTGTTTTTTTTCCCTTGACTGCTTTAGGATAGATTTGCTTGAAGACTGTCTCACTTAACAGCAGATTCGCTTTACTGTACTTCTGCTGTAAAGCGAATCTGTCGTAAAATGAATCTGTTTTAAAGCGAACAGGGGTTTTTTTCAGATTTGGCTCTAGAAGCCTAAAGCTTTAGGAGGCAATGCACCTGCTATGATTCTGGTTTTACAAATACCTTAAGTAGCGCTGACTGACTGGCTGGCTGGCTTACGAGTAACGAAGAGCCTCAAAAATCGTTCAAACGTTACTTAGTGTCACAAATGTTCCCCTTAACAACGTTTTGCAATACTTGAAAGTTCTAAAGAACCAATTTGGAACAGCTAGTAAGTAGAGACTGTGCGGTACACATCTGTAACAAGAAATTACGTAGCGTGACTGGTCAGTTGCAAGGAGTCTTGTTTTACTAGCCAAGACTGTGGAGAAGGCTCAAAGCAATAATATGGTATACCTAAGTACTAGATTCAGTGAAAGTCAAAGACCAAGCTATCTATGGAATTGGATAGGTCTTTAAAAATGATTTTGCGGTTTCTAATATCTTTTTTTTCTAAACTGAATAGTTTGCGCGAGAGACCCTTCCAAAATGGTAAAATGTGCTCCCCCCTCTGTAACTTCTAAAACAAGAGAAGGATAAAACTAAAAATAATATTTGATGTATATTATCATGTAAACTACCAGCGAAAATTGGTTTGAACGAGATTTAGTACGTAGTTTTTTTTATACGACATAAATCGTAAATTGCAATTTCTGCTTATAATATAATACCTACAGGTTTGTACGGAACCCTCGGTGCGTGAGTCCGACTCGTACTTGGCCCGTTTTTTTATGTAAGCCCATTTAATATTTAATTAAATGTAATTTTTATTGTTTGTGGTTTTAGTGGCAGAAAGAGAAATACACACTCTGTGAAAATTTCAACTCTGGTTCTTGAGACACAGCCCGCTGACAGACAGATAGACGAGTGGACGGACAGTGGAGGCTTTGTAATGGAGCTAGTTCGGTTGGTTACCCTTCGGGCACGGAATCCTAAAAAAGCCAGTGTGAATGTCAACCTTCTGGTTTCTCTTCTCTAGCTTGTATGGTTTGTCGAAGACAAATTGAAAAGTGGTATCCGTTGTAGTGATTCATTTGTCTCTTGTAACTTACTTGGGAAGACTCACTTTATTTCTTAAAGTATTAAAGGATTTATACCACGCAAACACAGTTTATGAGGCAGAAGCTTTTTCTCACGGCTTTGTTTCCGAAGCTTATCTTCTAGGAATCAAGCATTTTTCCAGAATGAAAGTATCCTCAGAAACTAAGATATACAGTTGTTTTGATCAGTGCAATATGTTCGTAATCAGACGGCCAATATTCTACTAATTTTTAAACCACTTTCGCGTTCGCATGTCAATCGCAAACTGTCAAAAAAGGCCTTAATTTTCATAAAATTTTGACAGTTTGCGATTGAGATGCGAATGTAAAAATTAGTAGAATTGGCACTGAAATCAGCAGGTCTTACCACTTTAGTAGAAGGATCATAATATTAAACATGCAACAATCTATCACATTTCATTTTCATCTTTATAGCTACAGCGTTAAGGTTCAAGATTGGTTGGGAAAATTTGTCAGTTTCGGGTAATTAGAATTGCTGGTTGATTCTTCTAAAGTGGCCTAGACTCGCAGCAATTAAAGAATTCTCCTTTGCAAACACGTAAACAAGTACACAAACAAATATCTATCTGTTTAAAATCGATGCTTGAGATGTTCAATTGTATGAGAAAAATACAGAGCATTTGAAAGTATTTGGTTTTGTATCTTAGTTTTTTTATACCGACTTCCGAAATTAAGGTTATTTTTATAATTTGTAGTGTGTGAAATCGGTTATAGTCGAAGGCTTACCATAGTCACGAGTTATTGGTATTAATAAACTCGTGAGTATGGTAAGCTCGTCTACTCTTTTGTAAAAACTAACTTACCGCACTAATATCCTAAATAATGTTACGCGCCAGAATTAATGCCGGGAACGCAACGTACTACGAATGCCATCTAGTGTCGAGTAGCGGAATTAAATGAGTCACGATCTTTGTAGACTTTTCTATGCTAGGACATTCTCGATGTTTCGACACCTGGTCAGTCGGGCCGCGTAATGCCAAACTGTATACTGACCCAGACACCCGTAGTCTGTACTGAACTACATCGTGCTCATTAAAATCACAAATAAATTGGAGCAAAGTGCATACGAGCTCAGAGCAATCTGAGAATGTATGCATTTTGCTCGCTTGTATGTAAAGCAAACTGTGACACGCGAATATCTGTAACTAATTTTAAAACGGGTATGTAATATTATATGCCATAATAACAGATAATATATTATCACTTGAAATAACGTTCACATGATATAATTTTCATATGCTATAAAAACAAATACCCTAATTTCATGTGATCTTATATTACATTTCATTTAAACTTCTTTTGCTCTAAGTAATAACATTTAGTATTACGTTCATCTCATATACCTAATTTTCAATTAGTATATTGCTCTTTTTATATAACGTTCAGTTGACCTAATTTTCATATTTACTCATTTTCTGCCCAAATTCTGTAGTGAATAAGTAAATATCAGAAAACATCATACTGTTATAACCTCATCTAACCCAAATTATTCACCAACAATAGAAGGGATCCGCTAATGGTCATGGTTCTAACCTAACCTAACCCACATGATTAACCAACCATAGAGGGGATCTGAACCTGACGATCATTAAATGCCAAAAACAAAAACTCAAATAGATACTCGTACGTATTTTGCTCTAGTATTTTAAAGCAAAATGTATATTGATTCAGAGACTCTCTGAATAGATACAGTTTGCTCTTCAACTAGGTACAAACGCAAACTGCGATCAAACTCAGAGCAACCCCGGTCTGGGTCAGTATACAGTTTGGCAATACACAGTCGGGACCGGTATGTACCCGAACTTGCTAGATGTTTTCATACTCGAAGTTCGAAGGAGAAGACTGTCATTTTTAATTGTTTAACTCCATGCAAGTGCAATGTTAGATTATGGATTTCAATTTTACAATAGGTGTAAGTACTTAGCTAAGATAAGATTGATTTGTGACTGCCTATAATATGTACTGAAACTACTTATCACTAAATTATAACATTGATTGTATCAATTTGTGTTTTGTTGACCTTACGCAATTTTGTTTGGAGCAGCTGGGAAACATTTTTAGTATTTTATTATCTAACTAAATAAAATTATGGAGCTGTTGGGAATCAATGTATGCAGAGAAATTGTTTGGAGAACAATAAATTTGGAGCGCCTGGGAATAAGCCGATAGCTCACTTGTCGTTCACCCTGCCTAAGTGAACACGGTGAGATGTTGACCGAATTGGCCGGCAGTAGTGCGATTGTGTATTGTTATTAGTGTGTTCGAAGTGATAAATTAGTGTTGATAATTAGTGTCAGTTTGGTCAATTAATCGGCTGTTTTTAATGTCACGAACCCCAAGCTCGTAACAATAACTATTTTTGGAAATTAAAAAAGAAACAACTGGATACACACGACACGCAAGTACCTACTTTACCGCACGCTTCGTTTTACGGCAATATAACGAAGCGTGTGGTAAAGTCGGTACTTAGGAGAGAACATCTATTAACCGCACGTTCCGTTGCATGGTGTATAATTTTAAACTTTCGAACAATGTATGCAGGCACATTAAATGCAATTTTTTAGAAAGTGTGTGGTAATAGTTTTTTATTTCTCACTTTTAAATGGTGACACTTGGACGACGTCTTCGTAACTGAAATACGCAAAAATTATCATAAAATAAAAACTACTGAGCCAAATTTTTACGCGACCAAATGACAAGTTAGTCGCATCGAACTAAAACACAAAAATCGGATTAGTACCCTCGAAGTAACCGGTGTACATAAATAAAACACAAAAAACCCACCAAATTGAAAACCTACTCCTTTTTTAGAAGTCGGTAAAAAAATAGGCCTTTTAAAAACTTTCGCATTTCACTTAACCACTAAGTCAGTATTTCATTTTAGGTCAGAATATGAGATTTGTAAAAGCTCGAATAATAAAACATTTTATTAAATGAGTTACACATTTCACTTACATAAATCTTCTGAAATACAATTATTCAAGTTAAGTAGCACTTAAGAAACCGTAAAAATATATTAAGGCTGAGAGATATTACATCTTTTCGTTTAATTAAAGCAATACATTAATAATTATACATACGTAGACTAACAATATAGAGACCAATTACGAAAGACATATTAAGACCAATAATTAATGTTTTATTGCACGGAAACTGGTCTCTTCCTTTGTGCAAGAAAGTGGACCATAATCCACCAAGCGGGCCTAGCCTTTTTTTCTAATGGGATTGGTTTCCAGTCCAACTGGATACAGCTGAATACCAATATTTTACGCGGCTGCCAGTGACAATCCATTAGTTTTGCAAAATTAATATTATTTGGGGTATCACTACATATTATAAAACAAAGTCCTCCGCCTTGTCTGTCTGTCTGTTTGCGATAAACTCAAAAACTACTGCACCGATTTTCATATAAAGCGGTGATTTGAAAGCTGTTTACACAAACAGGGTATTAATTATTCCTTATCATTTTCAATAAGTTAGAGGCTTAAAGCAGTTCATGCACATTATTTTAGAGGCTTAAAGCAGTTCATGCACATTATGTTAGAGGCTTAAAGCAGTTCCTGCACATTGCCGGAGTCCGGCGCCAAGCAGCTTGCTGTGTTCCGTCGGTGCGCGGGAGTCCCAGTGCCTTTGGGGGAAAAAGAGATTGTCAGTTGCGCTGTTCAGAGCCGGTCTTGGTTGCTTGGCAAGGCTTTCCGGGTGACTCATTTTGGAGGGTAGCGGGATCCGAAGCACGGTGCCAGCCGTTGGCCGACCGCAGTCAGTAGGGGGCCCGAGTAGCACGCCAGCCACGTGCCAAAGGCTGCCCCGCCAACTTGCGAAAAATCCCGGTATGCTCCACCGTGCCAGCCGGCGACTGGATGGGAGGACCCGGTGGCCATATCCGGGGGGGTTCGGGCGTCCCCGCAGTCTCCAAATGAGTTCCCCATAGGTTTGATTAGCTTTAGTATTCCACTTGGTTTACTGAGCAGCGCCTCGACAGTTTGATTTTTTCCCCACCCACTCACACTACATCTATGAACAAAGTTAAGAAAAATATGGTGAAACAACGGCTGCACTTCCTCCCAATTAAAGTGCACCTCACTAACATCAGGGGGTTGCACTCCAATCTCGATCCGGTTCATCACCACCTAGAAACCGAGAAGCCGCACCTGTTTTTCCTAACGGAGACGAAGATAACAACCCCGTCGGACGTGGCGTACCTCAACTACCCGGGTTACTCTCTAGAACACAAATTCAAGAAGCAAGCTGGGGTCTGTGTGTACGTCCGCGATGACATTTGTTGTCGTCGTCTCCGTTGCTTTGAGAAATCGGGTTTTTCTGCCATTTGGCTGCTTGTGGACACTGGCGTGGAGAAGTCAATCTACATCGGCGTATACCGATCGCACAGCGGTGATCAGGAAACTACTGCGCTATTTAATTCCCTCGTGGAGTCGACTGACATAGCCCAACAACGATACCCAACAGCGAAGCTCATTTTTCTGGGGGACTTCAACGCCCACCATAAAGAGTGGTTGTTCCCGTTCCAGAAAACTGACCACGCCGGGTTAGAGGCACGCAAGTTTGCTTTAACGCTAGATCTAACCCAGCTGGTGAATGTGGCAACGCGGGTACCGGATGTTGACGCCCATACACCCAATTGCTTGGACCTTCTGATGACAACTGATCCGGATAGTCATTCGGTATCGGTCTCAGCTCCGCTAGGAACGTCTGACCACTGTCTGGTGAAATCCGTATCGTACTGCTCTCCTCCCGATGAGAGCCCTAGGGGCACTAGACGAGTATGGCGATACGAGTCAGCAGATTGGGATGAGATGCGGCACTTTTTTGCGTCTTATCCTTGGCGGCAAGTGTGCTTCTCCTCGGGTGACCCCTCGTGCTGTGCTGACGTGATTTCGGACGTGATTCGGCAGGGGATGGAGTATTTTATTCCATTCTCCGATATTCCTCTCGGTCACAAATCGCGGCCTTGGTATAATGCAGAATGCGCCCTCGCTGAGGCCCGTAAAGAGTCTGCTTACCAAGCGTGGATCAAGGCCCGCGACCGAAAGGTCAAAGCACGTAGGATTCGCAAGAAGAAGGGAGCCTTCAATTCTGCCACCAAGTTCTGCAAGCGGGTTCTACGAAGGGCACGTTTTGACCATGTTGGACGTATTGGGGCCAAACTAGCATCACACCCCCCGGGTAGTAAGCAGTTCTGGTCCCTATCGAAAGCCGTCGAAACGAACTTCTGTCGACCCACTTTGCCTCCAATGATGAAACCTGATGGGTCGCTGGCTCACTCTGCAAATGAGAAAGCAAATTTGTTTGCATCTCTTTTTGCAAGCAATTCACGTCTGGACGCTGGCTCTAAGCAACCGCCAACTTTACCTCGTTGTGATTCTTCGATGCCGGAGATCGCAGTCCACAATATAGAGGTCCGAAGAGTATTGTGCAGTCTAGACGTGAATAAGGCCAGCGGGCCTGACGGCATTCCAGCAAAAGTGTTAAGGCAATGTGCGCCAGAACTGTCTCCTGTGCTGACACGCCTGTTCCGCCTCTCTCTTGAAAAAAGAACGGTTCCAAAATCCTGGAAGCTTGCAAATGTGCAACCGGTGCCCAAAAAGGGTAACCGCGCAGACCCTGCTCATTACAGACCAATCGCCATTACCTCCATCCTTTGCAAGGTTATGGAAAGGGTATTGAACAGTAAGTTGCTGACTTACCTTGAAGACAATGATCTCCTCAGTGACCGTCAATATGGCTTTCGCCGGGGACGGTCTACTGGCGATCTTCTTGTGTATGTCACGCACTACTGGGGCGAAGCCATCGAGAGACACGGCGAAGCACTTGCTGTGTCTCTCGATATCTCGAAGGCTTTTGACAGGGTCTGGCACGCAAGTCTGCTCAGCAAGCTTCCTGCATATGGCATCCCAGCTGGTTTTTGCAGCTGGATATCGGACTTCCTTAGAGAACGGTCGATCCGAGTAGTTGTTGACGGCTGCTCCTCTGACCTCATGGCTATTGATGCCGGTGTTCCTCAGGGGTCTGTTCTCTCTGCAACTCTTTTCCTGCTGCACATCAATGACCTACTTCAGCCTGGTCTTGTTGGGTACGCAGATGACAGTACGGTTACAGAGAGATACTTGTCCGGCGCCACAACCGGCGGAGATGAAGTTCGTTCCTTGAGAGAGGCCATGGTAGAGCGGACAAATTTGACCTTAAGCCTTGTCTCCCAGTGGGGTGACGACAATCTGGTCTCTTTTAACGCCACCAAAACACAGGCGTGTCTCTTTACCGCAAAAAGGAGATGTTTCAACCAAACTCCTATTTTTCGGGGTGCATCTATTCCAGTGACTGATCGGCTCGAGCTCCTAGGCATGGAGCTGTCATCCAGTCTCAACTTCGGCGCCACCATTGAGTGCAAAGCCCAAACTGCGGCCAAAAAGCTGGGCATCCTAAATAAGGTGAAGCGATACTTCAAGCCTGAGCAGCTTTTGACTCTTTATAAAGCACAAGTCCGATCCTGCATGGAGTATTGCAGCCACCTTTGGGATGGCTCAGCTAAGTATCAGCTTGCCGCGCTTGACTCGGTGGAACGCAGAGCTAAGAGGCTCATTGGTGACGTAAAACTGTTGGATACCAAGCTACACAGCTTGGCTCATCGCCGCAAGGTTGCCTGTTTGTCGGTCTTCTACAGATTGTACTTCGGAGAGTGTGCCCAGGAACTCCACGACCTCATCCCACCAGCCCCCTTCTACCATCGGACATCCAGACGCACTGCAACTTGCCATTCCTACCTTGTTGCTATTCCACCAACTCGCACTAAGCGCTTCCAAGCGTCTTTCATAATGCGCACAGCAAAGGAGTGGAACTCTTTGCCTGCGTTTGTGTTTCCGAATGCTTACAACCCTAATCTTTTCAAAGTTAGAGTGAACAGGCTACTTCTGGGTAAGCTCGCTCCATCGTAGACTTTGTCTCTGTCATCTCTGACCAAGACTAGAGTCAAGAGCAAACCCATACCAAGTAAAAAAAAAAAAAAAAACATTGTTTTACTCTTTTACACCATATCATGTAAACGAATATATTGGGAGTAATCGCAAAAAATACATACGCGACAGTAAAATGAAAGCGCCTCGCTTTGCTTGATGCAATGCCGACCCTCCCCTATACACTCTTGCTTACTTTTTGCTAATACCATGATGTGAAGGTTTGTGAAGATATTTGAATATTTGGATGTTTGTTAGGTACTTAATCAGGCTCTAACGGATGAACGGGTCTGGCTGAAATTTAGGTTTAATGAACCTTATTTCCCATAAGAACAACATAGTTCACTTAAAATGGGATTTATAAAGTAACATAAAAAATACACTTATTTCTTGCACTGGCTTAGTATACAAAACAACATGACCTGACAATATACTTCGTAGGTATATATATAGTTACCTATCGTGTAAGTAGGTACTGACAATATGCGATTTTAATTTGTTTTTATACATGTTTAATTTAGTACAATCCTTTATGTGATTTGGTATGTAGTTGTAAATTTTGACGACATGGATGGCGCAGTGGTTGAGCGATTGACTGCTGCGCAGCATGTCGCGGGTTCGATTCCCGCACGGAACAAATATTTGTACGACCTACATGTATTTGTTCCGAGTCTGGGTGTTTTTCTATCTATAATATGTAAGTATTTACAAAAAAAAAAAAATGTATATAAGTAGTTTATCAGCCATCTCGTTACCATAACACAAGCATTAGGTTGCTTAGCTTGGGACTATATGGCGTTGTGTGAAATGTCCAAGGATGTTATTATATATTATTGAATTTGGTACAGGGACAGATTACAGCCTGGTATAAGACACAGGCTTTTTTCATGATTACTTTTGGTCGCGATAACCGACATCGACGCGGGCGAAGCCGCGAACATCAGTTAGTTAGGAATAAAGATGAAATAGAAAAATATATTTAATATTTTAATAATAATTTAGAGTAAAAATTATAGAATTATAGATGTGCTGATAAGATGTGTAGTATTTCAAGTTATAGACTGGTCTTAGATAGATTATATAGTGATATTGTCAAGGCACTCACACATGTCAAGGCTAAAATTCTGCCAACAAAATCAAGAACAGACTCGAATGGACATACTTGCAGCACAGCACTCTGCCGAACAGTTTAGTAAATTCTGGTTGAATACTATGAAATTGGGCGGCCTAGTCTGCTTGTGTGTCTAGAGCCAGTGAATCTATAGATATTGCAAATATTTTTAAGGACCATTTTCGAGTAGAATCAACACTGAGCACATGTGAATTAGAAATAACTGATAATTATAATGTAAAACAGCCGATTAGAATAACCAGTAAGGAAGTAGGTAGTGTTATTGCCAATATGAAACGGGGAAAATCACCAGGTCACGATGGACTGTGTGGAACACCTAAAATATTATGGCCAACACATAAATCGGCTAACTGTCAATGTTGTTTACGCCGTGTAGCATTCCTACTCGCCACCAAATTTATTTAAAACTAGTAGTACCTCTTAAAAGCCCATACGGGAGATATAGCTGATAAAAATAAATATAGGCCCATATCACTCGCAACTATTGCAGCAAAAGGGCTGGATGATACAATAACAGGATGCCCAGTTTGGTTTTCAAGCTGGAATCTTTTCTCGTTTAATGAGTACCCATAACTCGGCAAATTTCCTGGAAAATTTAGCTGACACGATAGTTCTTGGCAAGACTAGAGTCAGATTACTGGTTTCCTCATTTAACGATTATTAAAATACAGTCCACTGAGAGACAGACGGACGGGCAGACGTACGGACAGTTAGTCGCGGTCGGTAGTAACTACATTATTGACTCAAATAAATAATCATCAAAGCCGTTAAATATACACAAACCGATTAACAGCCTATCAATTAAATATCTAAACCAAAAGTTAGAATACGTTTTGTCGGCGGTTATAACCAAAACACGACAGTGTTTCGACTTTCATTGGTCCCCAAAGGCAAACTTTATTTTGTAACTCCTTTCCTCAAAATACATCATTGGACCAAACTTTTTGTTTTCCTCTTCCGGTTTTTGAGGAGTTCTGTATTACTTTTTGATAGATAAAATTTTGTGGTTTCATACGAGAAGATGCGTAAAAAGTTGGCCTCTTATGATAATGGTCCTTGTTGTATGTATAAATAGGAACTTACCGATGTAAGAGTAGACTTTTTTTTTTAAATTTGTTATTACTTTATAATACATTTCCTCATTTCAACATCACATTTTAGGGTTCCAAACGTCGATATGAAAAATTGGAAGGATTGCGCGGATCCTTATAAGGTCATTCGTGTGACCATCTGTCACAGTCCATTTTCTTCGAAACTACTAAACTAACTCGGTCCAGTACCACAGTTTAATTATGTACTTTTGTATCCTAAGCACCGACGTAGAGACCACGTTGTCACCGCGTAGATGCTTCTACCACGTATCAAAAATCCTTTTGCTTATTTTTGCTTTTGCGTGTTGTCCTTACATGATGTAACAAATACCTCTGTTGAAAGCTCTTTTAATATTTCAATCATCATAATATAATCGTCTAAATATTTTAAACATCAACATAATCTTCATATTATATTCTAATCATATAATTATGTCAAAATGTTATTAACATAGTCAAGAAGCATTATTATGATCATGTTAAAATGTTGACAGTTTTCCAAATGAGAGTAATTTTTTGCTCAATAGTGAAACACGGTAATATGATATGATATGATAAGATAAGATAATAACACTTCTCTTAACAGCAGTAAGCACACCTGTTGGTTTTATTAAATGGAGTTCAAACTTTTTTTATGTGATAGATCTAATATGAATATAATTATGGGTAGAGGACATTTAAAACAACACAAAATGTTAGCTATACTCTAAAGTGTCACGTTGCCGAGATATTTGATGGTAAAGGTGCCTGTAAGAATAAAAGTTCATAATTAATGACACAAAAGTACATACGGTCCAGTAGATTGGAGCAAATTGAGTATGATAGACAGCCAGACTGACAAACACACCCAAGTTTCTCACAAATCTTTGAACCTGTAGCAAAAAGGGACTTATATCAGCCCCGCCGTTGTTACTTTAATTAGTCATGAGAACTTTATGATTTCTCTTTTAATTAACTTTCATTTTGTTTTGGTTTAGTTTGAATGCGCTCGTGGTTTTTATTGGAATTATTATCTTGTTAAGAATGGTATTTGCGTGTTTTATTTTATTATTTGGATCCGTTGGGAATTCTTTAGAGCTGGTCTTGGCTATGCATGTTTTACGACTTAGAAAGTTTATTAGATTTAAAGCTTTACACCGATTTTAATTAAAAACATCGTCTTTGTTGAATTTCTTGATAATAACCCTTCTTCTGGCGCAGTCGGGTAAAAATTTGTGCAAATTTTAAAATTGCATTGGGCTTTACTCACTGCACCCCAAGCTGAACATGATTTTAGTGTGATTTAATAAAGTTTATTGACATTTTGATGTCACCAAACTTGTATTATTAATATAAGATTTTGATAAAATGGATTTATAATCATTATCAATATCAGCTGTAACTGCTGAACATAGGCCTCCACGTTTCATCACAAAACACCGGTCTTATGGTCTCACCAGGTCATCGGTTCACCTTGTGGGAGGCCTTCCAACGTTGCGTCTTCCGGTACGCGGTCGCCACTCCAGAACTTTTCGGCCCCATCGACCATTCGTTCTGCGAGCAATAATTCCCGCCCACTGCCACTTCAGTTTGGCGATCTGAAAATGGGTAATGGATCTACTGCGTTATCCAAACCTGGATCTTTACTGTTTTTTGTATCTGAACTTACTTGCACATTATGTTTAAATCTGCATATGATGCAGATTTATCTCATCATTCTGTGAATAGAAATGAATATTCATAATTATGTTCTTAATTAATAACAGCCGCAATAATAACAGCCGCGGGTCAATCCTTAAAATTTAAGCGACGCTTGCCAAGGTTGGTCTGTGCATGGGTGATCATCTTAACATACCAAGTTTCCTCTGTGCCTCGGAAAGCACGTTAAGCCGTTGGTCCCGGCAGTCATTTGTAGATTTGTAGAGAATGTGTCTTTGGCAGTCGTTACGGATTGTCAGAAGCCAGTAAATCTTTCTCTAGTCTTGCCCAGAAGTACCGTGTTACCCAGTAAATGGATTGTGGAGGTCTGGTAGGCAGCCGCTCCACGTAAAACACTGGTACTCAGCTGAATCCAGTTTGAGTGGAAGCCGACCCCAGTATAGTTGGGACAAGACTAGGCAGCTGATGATTCACAATTATGTACTTAAATAAAGAAAATATTACATGGAGTGCTTGCTTATCTGATCTCTAAAACCCAGTAACTAAGTAATACCCGCCCACATGTCTTTTGTACGCCATCTGCGTGCCCTGTACTATCATCTTAAATTATTTACATTATCACGTAAAAGTTTAAACTTGCAACTGAAAAACTTAGCTGTATTCACCAAAACACATCATAGTAATAATAAATTCAAAACTTCCATCATTACGTATGCACGTTCACATAGTTAATATTTACAAAGTACTTCGCTACCATTAAACAATTTAACTTTATATACATTTTAGTGCTGTTAAATACTTAATGGGCTCACACGTTGCACTGAATTGCCTACAAACAAACAAAATGTTTTAATAATAATTTATTTTATTTTACTTTCGTTTACGTTTATGGCGTGTCCTCAAAATATTCCATTGAGGAATTTAATAAGAAATTCATAACAAACTTTTTACATGTAGTAATTGGTAGTAGAATGCAATTTTACTCTGAAGAAAGAAAACATGTTGCACAGAAAAATGGGCATAAGAGTCAAAGATTAATGATAACTTGATGATGTTAGACACTTAGTGACTCCTAGTGCCCTTTGGGTTCCAGTGCCGCGGTGACTCTTTCGAAAAATACTCCAACCGTACCTTACTGCAACTGTGTTAATAAAATGACAAGAAAGGAACTGAGTAAGAGTATATTGGAACTGTTACACGTAGTTTACCGTAGTTTCTAGTAGTTTCTGAAGGTTACATATTTACATAGTCTCCCCTTTTTTTTTGAAAGATGGGAAGTCATTAAGTCCGCCTCTGTACTTTTTTTTTTCTGAAATTGTTAAATAAGTAAATAAAAATCACAAAATGAAGCCGGAGCGGGAGGGAGTGTCAGACTCTTACAGACTGAAACCCATCCGTGTTTTTCTCTTTGCATTCCAGAGCCACGGTGATTCTTCTGAACAAACTCCGCCACTCAGTTGCATCATTTCCGATACTGAATCACATTATTTTGGTGTACTACTTCGTAAGTGCAGTGCTTACACTAAATGTCTAAGTGTTAAACTTTGTCACGTACTGTGGGTGAAATAGTACACTATAATATCTACACATATAAATAGCTTCCTCAGTTGTGTTTCAAGGAAGAAGGGACATTTCTTAATAAAATTATCGAATTCTTATAATCTCTGCCATTTAGTTGAGTGGCGTTGTTTTAGTTCCATACCAATCATTAAAATTGCGATTGAATACTCCAAAACTTTTCACGTAACTAATAATAGCAGTGTCGTGCATTTTTATCTTTAGCAAAATGGTTGAAAATGTCATCATCTGCCTAGACTTTTTCCAACCATGTTGAGGTTAGCTTCCAATAAAATCTGTTGCAGTTGAATATCGGTATTTCTATAAAGCGACTGCCTATATCTATAAACCATTCGTTCTCAATATTCAAAACCATTCGTTTTCCTCTCAAAACGAATAATAGGGAAAATGCTACAAATTGATAATTTATTAAGTTATTATTTTAAATAGATAAACGTATTTTCCATTTAATAGACTTGCTGTGGTTTGGTGAGGAAGTAGCTTTCTTCCTAAATGAGAAACCACAACTAACAAACGATACCCCTTGGCAAGACGGGTAGTAGATTTTCATTTGAACAAAACTACCGATAAAATGATAACTTTGTTAATTAACTATTTATTTTTAAGAGCTACCAATACAGCAATATCACACCAAACCACTTATAAAAACATGACATAAAAGTAGGAGCTAAATAATGAACAAAATAGTGGCACTTTACACTTAAGAACAAATTAATTAGGGCGCCTAAACCATTTCGGAGCTGAGTTTAATGAGGTGGCCTCGTGTTTACTCGATGAGCTTTCTTTGTTCAACTTTACTACTAGGGACTATTTTATTTATTACTAGCTGACTCGCGCAACTTCGTCTGCGTCACATTTTCCATTACTACTCCTATTTGTCTTAGCGTGATGATATATAGCCTATAACCTTCCTCGATAAATGGGCTATCTAACACTGAATGAATTTTTCAAATCGGACCAGTAGTTCCTGAGATTACCCCCTACATACAAACTTGCAAACTTAAAAATTACAAACTCTCTCGTCCTTGTGGTTCCAAATGGATCCACTTTATTCGTATCGCCGTCGCGCCCCGCTGCACACCGCGACTGATATAAACTTTAATATTGTGTAAACTAAGCTTTAGGATCGTTTGCGAATGAATGTTCTCTGTGGCAGATAAAATTTGCCAACCATAAACACAAACAGAAACTAAAAATATGACAGCCGACATTTCAAAAACTCTTGTCAAAAGTTTCTACGTCACGGTGATTTCGCGCGCATGTGATGCAGTGATTTTTGTGATTTTTTAGTGTGATATACTAGGGTAAGTGGATAAAAAATCATTTATAAGTGTTTCCTACAAGTATGTAGCTAGTTTTTTTGCATGAAACACCTCACAAAACTTGTTTTGTTGAGCCAACAAAAGTTACGTAGTTCCGAGTGTTCGCCAAGGTCATTATTATTGTTTGGTTTTTGGAAATTTTTTCAATTACAGTAGGCATATTTTAACGATTTATAGTTAACAATGCGTTGATGAATATATAGGCAGTAATCTACAAGCTTTTCCAATTGGAATCTGTTTGATTTGACTTTGATAATCATCATCAAAATAGCGCGCTGGACGTGAAGGAGTTGTGATGTCATAAAAGTACTGGACTAGAGAGGATTAGTATAGATGAACTAACTTTTGCAAGCGAAACCACCACCTGCGTAATGTCGAAAGCTTCCGTTTCAATTTTCGCAACCATTTAAATATCTTGACAGATTTTCACACATACGATTAATACAATACTAGCTTTTGCCAGAGTCTTCGCCCGAAGCAAGGTCAACATTTCAGAATTCATAAGATAATAGAGTAACTCAATCAAAACATCAAGTTGGTAGCAAAACTTACGAATCACTGAGCGTAAATATCATAAAATCAATCTATTTCAATAAAGCTGAAACATAAATTTAATTTCTACAATCTGCAGTTCCGAACGAACATGCAGGCTAGTTCGAAAGAAAAGCAATCGCGGAAAGTTTTGGGAGAACAGACGCCTCGCTGAAATCAATTTATATTGAAAGACGGAGATAAGAAATATTGTTGTAATACGGTTCCTGAAGAAAATCGATTGATGTGTTTTTTGTTAGTTGGTCGAGAAATTGTTTTATCCAGATGTGTTCTTTATATTGTGTGGTGTTTACTAGAAAAATCTGTAGTCAAATCGAGATTTTTTAAACTATTAATTATCTGGACTTAAAGTCAATATATACCTTAAGCATGGGAAGTGTAGTAATCAAATTGGGATGGTATTTATTTATTAGAATTGTATGCACGCTTCAAGTTTTATTTAAAAAAGCAGTACAAAGGCAAACTCCGAGTCGAGTTAGTGTTTAATAAATATAGGATAGTATTTCAATGCTACAGTGAATAATACGCAATACTAGAGTGTTGGAAGGCCTCTCATAAGGTGGACCGAAGACCTAGTAAGATTCGCGGGTAGCTGATGGATGCGAGACGCACAGGACCGGTTAACAGGAACAGTCAAATTTGCCATCAACATTAGGTCTGAAAAGGAGAAGAAAATTTTACATTTGAAATTTTTCAACATCAATTCCTCTGTCTATCACCAGCCTTTGATATAGTTACCTATCGCCTTTGGTGAATGGTGGTGATCCATCTCCTACCACATCATCACTTACCATCAGGTGAGATAGTGGTCAAATGCGTGCCTATTAATAGTAAAAAAAACATCAAATGACTCCCCCCGCTCTGGGCGGAGCAAAAGCGACTGTCAGAATTTTACTGACTAAAGCCCATCCGTGTTTCTTATAATACCCTTTGCGTTCCAGGGCTGCGGTGAGTCTTTCAAACTGACAGGCACTGGCCCAAGCGGGCCCCCGTCTATTATACTGACTGACATCTTATTGACGCGCGCATGGAACACAACGTGACATTTACCGAACCTGGTCCAGATAGTCTATCTGTAAATAACTATCTCGATATCGAGCTGCACCTGAGTGACAAAGTGAGCTTTATTACTCACAAAATAAAGGTCGTATAATTTTACACAAATAGAATACTCATCTCGGCTTCCGACGTTAAGACACAAAAATGTTGTTACTGAATAGCACTACTGACGGATCGCCTCAAACGCAATACACGGTCACGGCCTAGAAGATTTTCGTTTATGTTTAGGTAAATGTTGAAAAAAAAAAAACATGTAGGCGTCAGCGACGGCTGAGCGATAGCATCATCATCGTTTGGGTTCGGTGGTATCAGGATCATTGTAGAATAAAACACTGAATACAGTACTAAGCTCTCTTTATTAACTGTGGCTGAGTGCTAGTACTTTACAAATAGACAGTCCCCCAAAACGCCCGCCCGTTACCACATCCTAGTGTTTTAGCTATGGAGAAGACGTGGCCAACAAACTCCATAGCAACACATCTGTCTTTTGAGTTAGAAGAACTCGCATTTATAACATTATTAAAGAAGTCTGTTTAATTTAATTAAAATAGGTAAACCGACAGTTTCGTTCTGGACGAGTGTCCTAGTCGGTGTCTCGAGCCAAAGTGCGCTCGGCAAAGTCCCCACTCTCCAATACGACTCCGTCCACGTACCGCCATTACAACTGACAACTGCCGTCACGGCGCTTACCACTACCCACTACTACAATACTCAAATCAGCAACCAATCACTAAATGATTTCTTTATCCACGAAATGCACTTACAACAATATTCAAACAAAAAACATTCAATCCGAAGAAGAAACAATTGTAAACCCAACGTAAATTGATAACAGGTGCCTTTTGAATCACAACAATTTGATTGTACGTGTAAAACACAGTAAACTGGTGATTAAAACGAAACTAACAAACTATCCCCTTGATTTTAAACATAAACAGTGACGGTATAAAGATAAACACGAAACAGTGGTCGAAAACTCGAGAATTTTCGGAGTTAAGTTTCGTATCCTTAAATACTTTGTAGACTCCCAACTTGTAAAGCTGTGTATACACTGTCATACGTAAATTTACTGTTGTGTTAATTTAAATATACACGTATTACATTTGTATTCCTCTTATGTTTAGGCAGGGATATACATTTTTCGTTAGATATTTTTAAGTCCCATGTAATAGGTGGCTCTTTCTTTTCGTCAATCGTGAACAAGGACTCCGGCAGCCTAATTGAATAATAATAATTCTCAAATGTTGACACTGTTCAAATTCTTTCATTTATAGCTTTTTTTTTAAATATGAAGCATTCGATCTGGAATTAGTTTTTACTGTGAAAAATATACGATTATTAGCCAATAAAAACTTTCCACACATACATTATTCTTTGAAAATGTTTATGTAAAAAGTTTGAGTCATGAAATTGGGGTGCAAATTACTACTGAGGAATTCCAGTGGAGAAACCTATGTCATTAAACCAACCCGTGGATCCGAAACCCGGACCTGATACTCAGCAATAGCCTTTGCGACCAAGAAGGCAGTAAATCCAAAGTTGGTTGAGTAACCTTTCGACCGTCCGAATGTACTTCAGAAAGAACATTAAACCGCCTATCGAAGTTGTCATAAGAATGCTATCATAAATTATTACTGGGAATTTGAAAGTCTATAATTTGATTTATTGGAATAATTTTATATCATTTGAGCCTAGTAATTGCGTTGGGTGACTTGGTACTTCAAACGACACGTCTTTTTCTTCTTTTCGAGTTGATAATTAACTCTCTAGATCAATAGGGTCCAGTAGGTGGCTGCATTTATTGCAGCATCGGTGGCATTAATTAAATCCCGCAAAGTACAGGCACTCTAACATGCGGCTCATGTTCTGAACAGGGCCACCGCAAATGACAGTTGTTTTATGAGAAATGTTGATATTTGTTGCATCTATTGATTAAATTCCGAATTATTTTTTTTGGGATAAATAGAAATCTTTGATCAAGCCCGCTATACTTGGAAAACAAGTTGATAAAGTTATCATTGATGTTCTCCGCTTGTTCTTTAAAAATACAGAAATACAGACCACAGTGGGAAAGCAATTAAATGAAAGACAATAAAAAAAGAATTTACAAATAAAATGGTTCTTTTCAAGGTTCCGTACCCATGAAACAGCTGCTGCAAATAAAAATGTAAACATTTTTATTTCTTTCCTATTTGCAAAGTAGTTGTACAAAAAATCATCTATAACTATTCCAATTTTCATGTTGATAGCATTAGTAGTTAACGAGATATCCAGCTGTGACAGATGGACAGACTTAGTCACACCGTAAGGGTTTCTTTTTACTATTTTGGTACGGAAGCCTAAAAATGGGGCTCCCATACAAGAAACGCGCTTTTATTTGGTTTATGGTAAGGAAATCTTCTTGTTACAATTATTTTTAATTTTATTCTATTTAAAAAAAAAATTAGTTTAATCCTACTAATATTATAAATACGAAAGTTTGTGAGTATGTATGGATGTTTGTTACTTTTTCACGCAAATATAATACTGAACCGGTTACGATGAAATTTGGTATGTAGGTAGCTGAAGACCCAGAATAACACATAGGCTACTTTATATCCTGGAGTTCCCGAGGGATCGGGATTTACACGGGAATAACGAGAATTTATACGCGGACGAAGTCGCGACCGGCCTCTAGTAAGTTTAATAAAGTACAAAAACTTAATATTTTACGATCAGCACATTCCGAAAGTGCGAACACAACTTAAGGATGTTCCACATTAAATTAAATAATGTTTCAAAAGAAGTTGATGCAGCCCAGATCCGACGGAATTCATTTAATACTTCATCAGTGAACTCAGTTTGTAGAGCGCCAAGACTCCGGCTCTTCTACATTGCATTTTCTCTCGTAATTTCACTATATTTTAAGTCTGCATTTCGTGTGGTACAAGTTGAATCTTTAGTTTTATTTTTTCTAATTATCTAGCCCTTGTTAAGAGTTCTTAAGTCGGGTTTTAAGTGTTGGTCTGTAAGAAAACAAACGCTTCTATTCAGAAGCGTTTGTTTTAAATCTTAAAATACATACTAAAATTATTCTTAAAAAGCCTGCCTCTTCGACCTCGTATTTGCAGAATACAGCTTTCAGCTCAATTCCAAAGTCAAAGTGTAAGTGTTTAACAAAGTCACGGGAAAATGATAGTGAGATTTTAATTAGAATATGTCACTTACGCTAATTAAATGTGTGAGGCAGAATCTACACTACGCTAAGCTTCAATCGTAATTCGGCAATCTGATTGCGTGATTGGCAAATATTGAGCTTTACGCTACACCAGTTTTCACGCCCTGAGAAATTTGCTAATTAGCCAAAAGTACATAAATTAAATCTAATTATCTTGTGCTAAATACTTAAGGATGATCAATATTGGTTTATTGCCTTCTGCCCTACTAGGTTTATTACACTCGAGTATTATAAACAAAGATAATAAAACGTATAAAATAATAAACGCAATACATCTTTTGGGGTCATTGTACTCATAGCGAACAACTTTTTGCTATGGGATCGACCCCGAAATCGCAAGTAAAAAAATCTGTTGAGCAGCATATTTTGTCGAGTAATGTCCTCCCACATAGATGTATGGGGCAGTCGATTTTTTTATTCGCGACCAGTGATGGTCCCACTGAAAGTTAGTCATAATGTTTCTTTCATACGTTTGACCACTGTAAGGTCTAAGATGGAGCACGCTTGCCTAGAAGTAACCTATTCACTCTTGACTTATAATGCCCCCTAAAAGGTATTGCGTTAAGTATGTTACACGTTAGTTATAAGGATTGTGTATTTGCATTAAAAAAACGTATTACATTGTAATACGAGCGAAGAGGAGATTGCGGTATTATACGAAAGGATATTGCTTATTACAAATATTTTTTTTTTTTACTTTTGATAGGCACGCGTTTCACCCCTATCTCATCTGATGGTAAGCGATGATGTGGTCTAAGATAGAACACGCTTGCCTAAAAGTAACCTATTCACTTTTGACTTAAAGACTCCAGGGTTTTGCTATCAGGAAACAAATGGATCATTTTTTTTCCATTAATATTCACAGTTGTTGACATTTATGTTGAATCAAATACGTTAAAATAACAGTCTTCCCTCTTAATTCAATGTTTGAAATGCTGTTTATTTGAAAGATAATTACTTATGGTATACCTGGACTCAACCTTTTATTCCATCCTTGACCAAAATAATAAACCTAAAGATAAAATCACAGCCACACACTATAAAATTCCGTATCATCATAATTCAATCAGTCTGTCAGCATCCCAATTTTGTCGCTAATGAGATTCATTAAGTGCCATGCACCTCATTACAGCAGCTTCGTGTTTCGTACAGAATTGCTGTATATTTGCGAAATGGATAGTTTCAGAAGGTCGGTTTAAAATTTACCGAGAAGCCGTCGCAGCCACTGCAAGATTTTTAACCCCCGACACAAAGAGGGGGTGTTTATAAGTTTAACGTGTGTATCTGTGTATGGTATCGTAGCTCCCAAACGGATGAACGGATTTTCGTTTATTTTTATTTCAATACTGTCCATACAAACCAAACGAGTCAGAAAGTGTCATCTTATCATTCACAATCCAGTCCGAGCTCACAGAAGCTTGGAGCCAATTTGGATCGAGTCGAATCTAAATCAAAACGGGTCGGGTTTTCGGTTTTCGTCGGTTCTCACCGACAGCCAAAAATTTCGTCAGCAAATCTCCCGCCGGGAGACCTCTGACTGTCACTATTTCCTGTCAGGGTTACGGAATTTATTCGAAAGAGGCACCGCAGTTCTGGATCGCGAAAGGTATTAGGAGGAACATGGATAGGTTTTAGTCATGAGTCTGACAAACAAATATAAAAGCAGAAACCGACTGCCTGATCAATCAACGCAAAGCCGAAACGACTGGCCGTAGTAAGCTGAAATTTGGCATGCAACTCATTGAGAGACTCATGCACCGCGTGTCGTGGGTTCGATTCCCGCACGGAACAAATACAGGGTGTAAGGGATAGCCTTCCACAAATTAACAGGGTGCAATCAGCTCCTTATTTTGAATCATATTCCAGTGGAAATTTCCTCAGGATTTTTTTTTTCGATTTTTAATTTTTTTTGCTTTATTTCAATGTAAAGTTACATTATCTGTATGCAGAACTCCATTAATGTAAATAACACAGCTAAAATGAAAAAATAAAAAAAAATCTCATGAACGACGCATGAAATCAGCTGTTAAAACGTAGCGCGGGCGCAGCTATCCTTTCGAAAGCTGGCTGCGCTGCCGTTCGCTGCGTGCGTTTTGCAGAGGTAGCGATACATTGCGAGTGAGGTAATTAAACAAATCAGTTTTATTGGATTCCCATAAAGTTCCTGAAATAATTTCATGTACCGGTCAACTTAGTACGATATACTGAAATCACCCTATCAGTTTGAGGAGGGCTGTCCTTTACACCCGTTATTTTGTATGGCCTACAGATAGTTGTTCCGGGTCTGGCTGTTTGTGTATGTGACTTTGTATGTTTGTAAACGCACCCACGATACAGGAGAAAATCCTAGTCAGGGGCAACGTTTAAAAAAAAAATACGGGCTGTCTTCGAATACAGCCAACCAAAAACCCATATTTACACTAGTCTGGTCGGCTGCCACCGAATCGGTTAAAACAACTTGTAAATGAACCATCATCCCTGTTCTCACTTGTTGTATAGATCCAACCTTCTTTTTTTCATCATATGATTCCCGCTCTGGGTAAAGCAGACTCGGACTAAAACCCATCCGTGTTGCTCCTAATGTCCTTTTCATTCCTGGGCCGCGGTGAGTCTTTCGAACAAATTCCGCAACAGATCCAACCTTCTGCAATTACGAATCCGTGGGTATTGGCTCTCTCGACAGCCTATCCGCTGATTGTTTGTATCAATGGAGCGGTGTTTGTACGGGAAATGGCGTTTTAATTGGGTTCTAAGCGGAGGATACATCGCTAGTAAAGCTTGGGATTATAGTGTGTTAGTAGATTAATTTGTGAGATTGCTAAGTCAGTTCTGGGTATAATGATTAAATTCACCAAATTCTGTTGGGATCCACCACACAAACAGACATTGCATATACCACTGCATTACCCATTAGTTGAAATTTAATGATATTGTTCTTTAGATTGACATTAACGTGGGTAAATAAATGATTTACATTTCCACTAGGCACAACTTATTGCTGTATATTCAGATGATATTGGCTTCCAATATAATAATATAGTCAACAACTGCTTTTTTGTTCAACTTTTTTCAGAAGTCTAGGAAAAATATGGATGTTAAAAAAGCCGCAAGGGACAGTTAATTTGCAACATAATACTTGTTTTCACAGTTTATCAGCGAGGACATATTATAACAAGAAAAACTCTTTTTCATTCGCTTATCTGTCGTTACTTGGGCCATCCTTAGGAAACAGAACTCGCAAAAATCCTGAACTAGAGATAATACATACAGATTATTTAATAAAGTCAGGTGTTGGTTCACTTGGTATTCTGAAAGAACTCTAAATGTACGACTGTTTTTTTTAGTTTCAATTCACTATGCTGTTTACTATATTAATTTCGCCTGAATTCCAGGTCGCGTTATTCATCAAGGTTCCTGTAGTAATGTCATAGAATAAAATATTTTAGTCTGAATGCATGAAAAGCTGAATAATGAGACGGAAAAGTACTTCGCAGAATATTCCAGAGTTTTAACTTTTTTGATATGAATAAATGAAACTCGGTTTCGCTCACTACTAATGAAAATAATGTATTTTTCGTCGTTACTGAATATAATAATATTACATGCCAATATAAACATTATTTTTATAAAATTAAAAGAATTCCACACTGAATTTGAGAGCGATTTTAATAGAAAACCCCGGGCATCGTCCAATAGACTTTTTGTATATCGTCCGGCATAAACCAATTAATATTGTCAGGTAGGATTACAACGGTGCTACGGCGTAGCAGCACTACGATATCACTGCTACGCCAGCGCTACGCTTTTGTAGCCGATAACGTTTTGACCTTTTATGTGTATCGAAGCTGTGGAAAATATTGTTATGTACTTTACTTTTTGCGTTTCTGTGGGATACGAAAAAGGATTTTTTTAAAACAAACTTTACTAGTTTTCGTGTTCTCCTCAGAAAGCCTTTTCATTTAATACCCATACTGTGATAGTGCAGAAAAAGTAACTAGTCCACGACCTTGGAATCATCCAAGGTCGTGGACTAGTTATTTTTTCGACGTCATATTAAAATTAGGATAACGTCCAATAGCTAAGCATACATTGTCACTCAAAATAAGCGAATCATTATGCCAAATCTCAGCTCAATCGGTTAAAGATAACTGATTTATTATTCAGTTGCAAGATTCCACCCGGACAAACATAATATGTACCTACATTGCAAGTTAAATAAAAGCTTGCAATATATAGAACTGCGCTGATAGGTCTTAATAATAGTTATTACCTCTAGAAATATTGAACACTAGCTTCCACCAGCGGCTTTACCCACGTGATCCCTAGGGAACATATTGCCGTACAGCCTTTTCAAAGAAATTTCGAAACGGCTGGTTGGCACTTCCCGTGACCCAAGAGCTGGCTTTTGCTTTGGGCAGTGATTAAGCATTGCCATTCAACGTGGCATTGCCGCCAGTCTCTTGGGTACATTACCAGCTGACAGCGTTGAGGACGAATTTTTTGATGCTATAGTGCTTGAGTCTTTTGTTAGTTTAGAATATTTGTAAATTTATTGTAAGTTTAATGTATTTAGGTACGAAATACGTTGTGGATAAAGATTTCATTTAATAATTAGTTGCCGATTTGAGTATTGTAGTAGTGGGTAGTGGTAAACGCCGCCGTGACGTCAGTTCTCAGTTGTAATGGCAGCACGTGGACAGAGTCCACCGATACCACCTAACTCAAACGATGATGGCGCAATCGCTCAGCCGTCCCTGACGCCTTCAAATATACTACCTATTTAAAAACGAAGAAACCACACCAGTAATACCGAATTTCAAAATTTAATTTATTGTTACTTTGTAGCAGCTGTATTTTTTGTGTAAAAAAAGTTTGATACCTTTATTGTACTTTAAAAATGTCTTATTTTGACCTTTCACTTCAAATTAGGTGAGCACTGCAGAAATGTTAGGAAAAAACATGTCGGTCGCTTGTCTCACAAAATATTCCTTTGACATCAAAGGCGGGTGCTCAAACTTCTGAATTTAGCACCTTCAAATTGTTTTTAGTATTTTTATTTTCTGACTAATGGACTACAAGCATTTTCAAAACTGGGAGGGACGGATAAAAGAGATTCATATTCAATTGAATTTCTTTTAAATAATATACCTAGCACAAGTAGATGTTATAAAACAATCATGTACCTATAATAGTACTACTTGCTTGGGTTGAATGTGCTACGGGGCACCTGTTTCGGCCGATAGGGCCACCCCAGGTGCGGTACGCCGCAAATTGTTTCAAAAGCAGCGTTTGGCTTTGATATTCTTATGCAAGGCGTATGGGACGGTTAGTACTGAAGCTTTACCGGTGCTGGCCTGGCGGGTGTTTTCCCAGTCAATCTGGAGGTGCAGCGGCGTGCTGCAATGTACTACTACGCTAGAAAGATCACGGACCCAGAGTTTTTACCGCAACGCCATCGTGAGACTGACATCTGGGAGAAACTTTTATGGATCACTGTCTGGCCCAATTTCTCGAAGGTCATGACAACTTTATGAGTAAATTATTTTTCTTTGGTCTGGTGGCCTCACCTTTGTCAATGTTCTACAGCTGACATTGAAGGGGAACGAATAATCCGATCTTCACATCCTATGGGAGTGTGTTCTTTTGCAGACTGAACGTAATATAATGTTAGATAGTATTCAGGTTACATCTGGAGTAGTTTACTATACGTGATTGTAGAAACCAGAACAAATTTCGTAAAACGTTCAAGCGATTTTGCCATACCTATTACTGGAATCAAAAGAAGCTTACAATTTAGGACTCATTATTTTCAGTGTTAATATAATAGTGGTGTTGGCAACTGGGCTTAGCACAGTTGTATTTTTGTACCTATTGGCCTAGCTCTATTTTGTCTTCTACTTGATGAGGAGGGAATTGGAAACTATATTATTTTTTCTTACACCTCCGCTATACTTTTCTGATTAATTTCGTTGCGGAATCCAAGACACTTGAATCGTTATTCTGAGACTCGTCGGGCTTCATTAGGTCGGCGTTTTTCTGGTGGTCGCCACTATTGATTATGGCTGTCAAAAGTGGAAGTAGTTGGGAATGTGTAGCGGGCTTAACCACAAAAAGTACCTATAAAAAAAAACATGATTTCGTAAAGACTTCCTCTAAATATATATTGATGTCATCTGGAATAGTGTAGTTCCAAGCTAGTTTGAACTAGTGGAAGAATAATAAAAAAAAACAAATACAAATACAAATAAACTATCTAGTATTCCCATGATGACGAACAGCATTACCTATTTTTTAGTTATATTTATCTCATTATTACTTTTTAACCGACTTCCCAAAATGGAGGAGGTTCTCAATTCGGTTGTTTTTTTTTCTAGTGTTTGTTACTTCATAACTCTTGTTTTATCTGAAACGGCTTGATCGATTCGCCAATAAAAAAAAAATAAGTTGTAGGGTACTTATTTTTTTTTATTGGCAAAACAACGTTCGCCCGGTCAGCTAGTAATAAATAAAGTGATACTTTCTGTTCCTGAAATATCTATAGAGGTACAATGCTGCATTTTTCTCTGTAACACAAAGATCTGCACTAATTTCAAAACTGTTTACATCACTGCTCCTTCGAGAACAATTACATCTTTGTCTTTCTTTCTTTCTTCTTTTGTTGAAATAGGAAAAAAATGCGGCTTTTCCTTTGAGCCACCATTTTGCATTCTAGTTCAGGCAGTTTTAAGTTACTATTGCTTTTTTCTAGGGGTTAAAAGACTAGAGTGTTCTGTAATAGTTTGCAGAACACTCTAGCAGCAGGGCTCTCTCAGCAGCTCTCATGTTTGCAGCAGGCGTTGGCCAGGTTTACTGAGAGTGGAACTGCTACTCCTGATTTCAGAAAGCTAAATCTGAGAAACAGCAGTCTTTGCGTTGGTATTTCTGCTCCAACGGTGTAGATTATTACAGTGACTTTTGGGAAATCATCAAATTAATCCCTTCACTCTGGGCGGAGAAGAAGGGAACCATCGGTGTTCCTCGGTTATATCACAGTGGATTTTGAACATACTTGTAATATGTGCACTAAAATATACAGGTGAACCCCAGTGAGATGTTTTTATGATGATATATTTTTCTATCTTCCTTAGCTGACGACGCGGAGAGAAAGCTTGGCTAGTTTCCGTCAAGATAAAATATTGACTTTGTCGTTTTGCATTTCGTAAGACGTTGTCGCCGAATGTTTTAAAGTCACAATTTCGAGAAAATAAATTTTTATTTTAAGTTTCATCATTGTGTTTTATATTTGACTAGCTGACCCGCGCAACTTCGTCTGCGTCACATTTTCCATTAATGCTCCGCTCCTATTTGTTTTAGCCTTCCTCGATAAATGGGCTATCTAACACTGAAAGAATTTCTCAAATTTCCTGAGATTTGCGCGTTCAAGCAAACAAACTCTTCAGCTTTATAATATTAAGTACCGATATTTTTTTTTTGTTTTTGGGATAAGCCTGCCACACATTCCCAACCACTGCAACTCCTGAAAGCCAGAATCAACAGTAGCGACCACCAGAAAAACGCCTGACGAGTCCCGGAGAAACGATTCAACTGTCTTGGATCCCGCATCGAAATTAATCAGAAGAGTACAGCGGAGGAGTAGGAAAAAATAAATAATAATTCCCATTTCCCTCCTTATCAAGCAGGAGACAGATTTTAGTTGGCCCAATAGACACCAAGGGATATATACAACTGGGTTAATCCCAGTTGCCAAGCACCACGGATTATATATTAACACTGAAATTAATACTTTACTTTTAAAGTGGCCATGACCTGTTAGAAATTGGGAAACACAGTGATCTACCCTGTCCACTATCTATCCAGCCATGGCCTATCCAGCCGCTCACGAACGGATGGAAAAAACTGGTGGAGGTGTCAGCTTTTGATGGAATTTTCCCACCTACATTGCCATTCGGATAAAAGTTCCTCCCAGACATCAGTCTGGGGTTTTAGTAATCTAGAGATCTTAGCACGGTCGCGCTGCGGTAAAAACTCTGGATTCGTGATCTTTCTAGCATAGTAGTACATTGCAGCACGCCGCTGCACCTCCAGATCGACTGGGAGAACACCCGCCAGCACCGGTAAGGCTTTCAGTACTAACCGTTCTATACGCCTTGCATAAGAATATCAAAGCCAAACGCTGGTTTTGAAGTATTTTACGCCGTACCGCCCCTATGGTGGCCCTATCGGCCCAGACAGGTGCCCCGTAGCACATACAACCCAAGTAAGTAAGTATAGATGATTAAAATTTGTTGGGAGAGTTTCCTAATAAAAACTATGGCAAATAAAAAGATGGGTGTGGGTAGGCATTAGGCAACCTATCTATAGTCCCTGCCGAATTTATAGCTTCTCGTGATGGGGACTAAAATCTATTCCTATTTCGGCGGTGGGTTCGGCTTCCAATATAGCCGAACCCACCATTTACCTAGATACATATTATAAAAAACTGAATATCAGTTTTTTACACGACTCAACTGTCTATCTAACCAGAACCCAAAATTGAGTAAAACTATCGCACCTGGTAAGACTGGTTGATTTTCGGCCTTCTTTTTGCAGTTCCTATTTTTAATATTGATAGGCATACGTTTGACCGCTATCACACCTGATGTTAAGCGATGATGCGGTCTAAGGTGGAGCACGCTTGCCTAGAAGAAAAAAGAAAAGAAAAAAGGAGAAAGATCCGTCGGATCCACGAATGACAACCGGATCAGTACGCAATGGCTTATAATGCTTTCCGTGGCACGATACGTTACGAATGTTCAGCCACTGACTCACACACAGCATCCACGGACCTTATCCGGTAAGCTCAGCTTAAAAAACCGGTCAAATGCGAGTTGGACTCTCACACAAAGGGTTTCTTACCATAACCTAGAAAACACGTTTCTTGTATGGAACACCCTTTGATTTTTAATTTAATTTAATTTTCGGTACTTATAGATATAGCGGCAATAGAAATTACACACTGTGAAAACTTTAACTATTTATCTGTTGCGGTTCTTGAGATAGGTACAGCCCGGTGACAAACAGACGGACAGATAGCAGAGGTTCCGTTGGTTACCCTCGGGTACGGAACCTTGAAAGCAAAGATCTAGTAGTATTTTTGTTATTATTTAATAATCTAAATAATGTAACAATACCTCTTAATGAAATAGTACTTATGCTTCAGTTTCAAAGAAGTAAAAAACATGTTCCCATTCCATTTAGTTCACCGTTTCTACAAGAACTTATGCTACTCTAGTATCTAATTTAATTTGGGCGTCTTCCAACTCGTGTTGTAAACTTGTGAGCGCGCCAATGGCCGCCAGATGGCAGCACAAGACAGACACACAATATTGCATTATATTAGTTGCAGATGGATCTTCTTAGATGGGGAGATAGGGTGGAAGTTTTTCTTGTTTTAGTCGATTTTATGAAGTTTAAATGGTAAGTACTTTTCTCTTGTTGATTTTCTAGCAGATATTTTGAAGATTAACTTTTTTATTGACATTGTGCAGTGATATGCAAATGCATACAATAAAAGTATACGATAAGAAACTAGGTTTTGCCCGCGTCTTCATACGCGCATATCCCGTGTTTTCGGGTGCATCTCATCTATAATATAAAAATGAATCGCTGAATGTGTTGCTACGCGCAAATCTCGAGAACAGATGAACCGATTTCGTTAATTCTTTTTTTGTTGTGTTTGTTATTGTCAGGTTCTTATGAAAGAAAAAATAAGAAAGTTGCAGGGTAGCCAGTTGACGGGAGCGAAGCCGTTTCAATAACGTTCATAAGATATAACAAACGTCAGATATACCAACTGTATACAGGGTGTAAGGGACAGCCTTCCACAAATTAACAGGGTGCAATCAGCTCCTTATTTTGAATCATATTCCAGTGGAAATTTCCTCAGGATTTTTTTTATTTTTTTTTTCGATTTTTCATTTTGTTTGCTTTATTTCAATGTAAAGTTACATTATCTGTATGCAGAACTCCATTAATGTAAATAACACAGCTAAAATGAAAAAAATAAATAAAAAAAAAACTCATGAACGACGCATGAAATCAGCTGTTAAAACGTAGCGCGGGCGCAGCTATCCTTTCGAAAGCTCGCTGCGCTGCCGTTCGCTGCGTGCGTTTTGCAGAGGTAGCGATACATTGCGAGTGAGGTAATTAAACAAATCAGTTTTATTTGATTCCCATAAAGTTCCTGAAATAATTTCATGTACCGGTCAACTTAGTACGATATACTGAAATCACGCTATCAGTTTGAGGAGGGCTGTCCCTTACACCCGTTATAATTTCTTTACAGATAACATTTGTACAGGGTGAATTTTTAAAGTGTGCCTTCAGGACCAAATCTAAAACTATGAGGAATGTCGAAAAACGCTGAGAAGAGTCTCGAGCATATCTATGCATAATTTAAAAATACACTGGAATCTCAATAGGTGTTATCTGCCAATTACCAAAGTGTCATCTATCAATTCGTCGACTGTCAGTGTCGATGTTGCTCGTGTCACACAGCGCTTTAATCGCTTTATAATTTTTGTTACTAAATATCTTACTCATAAATAGAGCAAGCACTGGGAGTGCTTTGTCTCAATTTGGAAATAATGGCGCCGTAAAATCAAACTGAAGTGAATTACTTTCACAATATTGCCGTTACTATAAAGTGTCCGATCTATTTTTATAATTTAAATGTAAATTAAAAAATGAAAAAAAAATACTACAAAGTAAAAAATAACTTTAATTTCGGAAGTTGGTGTTTTTGTTACTTTCTTCGTGTTTTGACTTCCGAAATTAAAGTTATTTTTACGGTCGGTTGTATGTTTTTGTAAAATGTTTTTTATTTTTCACTTTTTTGTGGTACCTCACACCTATTAGCACCACTGTAAAATCGCAGAAAAGCAAAATACGGAATTTCGATTACTTGGATGTCATAAAACTATCATCCAAGTAGACGAATTCCAGCTATTTCGATTTAAAATCCAAAGTTCGAAACCGATTTTGATAAAATTTAAATGGGACCAATCTGCAAGTATATCCTATCAGATAAATTAAGATTTTTTCAAATCGGTTCATAATTGTCGGAGTTATGAGGTAACAAACATAAAAAAACATGCAACCGAATTGAGAACCTTTTCCTTTTTGGGAAGTCGGTTAATAAAAAAAAGATGTGGATGGAATGGAGCTGATTCTCAACAAAAATATTTGTTTCCAATTGTTTGATCAGAAACTGCTCCATTTCTAAAGCCCCAAACCATACTTAGACGAAACACCAATCAGCAGACACCCTGCTTATAAAAAATAATAAAAAATTTAGTACGTACTTTGCTTGCCACGTCGCTCCACTATTGCTTTTTCGGGTAAAAATATTTTCAGTGATGATGAATTTTAAGTGGCTAAAACCACTCTGTGGCTAGTCACAGCCCATTTAAAATGGGTGTAATGGGATTCTTAGTGCAAGCCTTTTAAAATTCTTGTGATAGTACGAACATCTTGTTCTATACCACTCGTTTAAGGTAATTGTCTCACCGCCAGCGATCAGCGAGTAGTGAGTAAAGCTTCAATCTCTAAACGAGTTGGCGAGCAGCGAGTACCGAGGGAAATGTTTTAATAGTTTTAACGCTCGCTAGGATTTAAGCGAGTGCTTTTGTGCGACGGGCTTTTACTCGGAATACTTGCTCCGGCCCGCACTGTTGGTAGAAATTACCGCTGGTTGGTGAGTTCTAACCGCCCAGCGAGCGTCGCCGAGCGAGTGTCGCTGAGCGACTACAATTTTTGTTAGCTCTTGTCACTGCGATCAACTTGAGGTAAGAGCCGCTCGCCGGCAGTGTGAACAGGTAGCTATCGACTATAGATGTATAAAATATATCTCTTTTTAACCGACTTCCCAAAAAGGAGGAGGTTCTCAATTCGGTCGTTTTTTTATGTTTGTTACCTCATAACTCCGACAATTATGAAGCGATTTGAAAAATTCTTGTTTAATCTGAAAGGATATACTTGCAGATTCGGCCTATCAATTTTTTTTCAAAATCGGTTACGAACTTTGGATTTTAAATCGAAATAACTGGAATTCGTTTACTTGAATGATGGTTTTATGTCATCCAAGTAATCGAAATTGCGTATTTTGCTTTTCTGCGATTTTGCAGTGGTCTTGTTAGGTTAAAAACTTTTTACAAAATACAACAACAATACAATACAACAATACAATACAATACAACCGACTTCCAAAAAAAAAACACTACAAAGTAAAAAGTAACTTTAATTTCGGAAGTCGGTGTTTTTGTTAGTTTCTTCGTATTTTGACACCGACTTCCGAAATTAAAGTTATTGTATTTTTTTTGTAAAAAGTTTATTTTACTCTCAAGAGATAGATATCTTTTGGCCCTTTCCAGAGCGAACAAATAGTCGAAAGCTTATCGCTTCCTCGCCAGCGATGACACAAGTGTCTAACTGGCAATGTTAAACATCAACTGGTTGGATTTTTCAGTTTCGCCAAACTTTTTGTAAGCAAACGTTTTAGTTGTACAAATATTCAAGCAAAATCACTGGTATCTGTGAGCAAACACAAATAGTTTGTTTAAATTTGAATTGAGCCTTTGTTTACTGTGTTTATTTGATCTTGTTATTTTCTAACAGAGTTTTTCACTACAAAAATAATTGTTTGCAAAAATTTTAAATTTCATTCCAAACTAATGGTAATTTATTTTTTAATTGTTAACTAAAAGGGCTAATCCAGACTTTTTCGCTACATGTCGTTATAAGAGCCTCTATCTCACGAGCCTCCGGAAAAATAAAACTGTAAAATATCGCGGGAAATTGTAATAGTACATTGTAATCCTAGTTTTAAAAGTAACTTATGTAGCCCTGAGACGGCGTCAATAGTTCGAGGGATTAAATAAGTCTTTGAGTCTTTTCTAAGAATTAAAGGATAATAAAAATAAAAACACGAATTAGCTAACGAAAAATTCCACATCTGAATCTGATGAACTCATCGTTTTGATACAAATGTCTGCTATACAAAAAAAATATGAAAAAAACTTGAAAAAAACAAATAAGGATCGGATTGCCGACTATTTTGTTTTTTTTCTGTTACCAGCCACCTATTCAGTCATAACATTTTCATAATTGTTTTTTCATGATTTGAAAAAAATCTTATCGTTTCTTCTCAGTTGAAAACGATTCTCCCCAGGGCTGAAAAGTAATACTTTCAACTCGCTGCTCAGGCAGCTTCAGGCCTTCTTTACGAGTATGAGTAATGAAAAATATTTTTTCTTAATAAGCCACATACATATGTTGTGAACTATTGAATTTTGGAGGGTTTTATGGTATGCAAAACTATTTATTCATTATATATCGGGAACTGATAATCTAATAAAGATTTATTGCAATCTTACGGAGTCTGAAATTTTCCTGTGACACATACTGTACGAAATTTAATGAACTGTGTTTTTCACTTTTTCCATAAAATTTAACAAACGTTTATAGGATTAACAAATCAAATTAAACAAAAGAAGTTGTACTTAAAGAGACTTTGTTACAAATATATTTGTAATTTTCATTTAATTGCCATAAAGTATAAAAGGGTCTTAGTGCAATTAAAATGAAAAATCTATTAAATGCTATTTAATTTTCAATTGGTTTTCGTTGCAAAGTCGGATAAAGAGGCATGCATATCTGATGATTTACGTCAAGGTATTTAGTTTGTATTAATAATAACAAAAATAAGAATTGATTAATGTGTCCATAATAAAAAATGCTTATTTCCACGTTCTAAACATCCAGTTTATGTACACGGTTTATATGTATTCGCGTGGTGCAGTGTGCCACAGTTTTTTTTTAAGTATGGGAAAGCGGACAGAAAAGTGTGTCAGACTCTCCGACTAAGGCTGCGTTTCCACCAGAGATGTGCGAGGATGCGTGGTGAGGAATGTGTTTGTTATTTATAATTTATTTTATTTATTTATTTAAAAGAATCGCTTGCGCTCAGCTAGGCTAGGTAAATAAAGCGATTCTGTTGGTCTTATTGGATATTATATATTGGAAACGCAGCCTTAGTCGGAGGCACTCGGCGTTTGACATTTCCTATACCTACTCGTATAAATGAAATTATGTATAGCGACTCTAAACCTACATGTTGTACCTTTAAGTAAGGAGCCTTACTTAAAACTTACTTAAAACTAACTAGGCATATGAGTTTAATATTACTTATTCAGTAAAGTCTTCGTATTACGAAGTCGTTCGTAAAGTTGGGTGTGTAATCAAAATATCAAGTTTTCTGAAAGGATAAGCACATGAAATTTTCTCGAAAGGGTTTTTTTTTTTCCGAATAGGTAGTCAAATTGATAACCAGTGTTTGACTACCAACTCGGAAATGGGTATAAGTTTCACTTTCGAGTATCATTTTTTTCTTAGTTGAATTACAAAGCAAGGTAAGTACTTAAGACCTACTTTGTAATTTTTAAATTACAAAGTAGGTCTTAAGTACTTACCTTGCCGAAACTTATGATAAAATTGTGGCTTATCAGTGGCAAACACAACATCAATCCGCATGTGATTGTTTATTTGAGCTCAATAGAGCCCTAAAGGATAATTATTTTTAAATTTAAACATTCAGTGGGTGGAGTTTCAAAAACAGATTCCAGTTTAGGAAAGTAATTGGCTAGATAAATATCAACTTTGGAAGCTCCAGAAGGGCTGTAGACATAATGTGAATGCTATAATATGTAAATTTGAACAAATATAGAAGGGATTTTTGGGTATTGAAGTTGAAAATTGTAAAACTGGTCGGTTTTACACTATTTGCTATTTATAAGTCATTATAAAACGATATTTGTTTAACCTTAGAATACAGTCAATGTACGTGTTTCAGTATTTATTGCGGTTTCTCAGTGCAAGTGGTTGTAACAAACGTATGCCTCATGAACAACAGCACTCAAGATGAAAATACACGAAAAGTGACGAACAGAACCGAATAGACGCATTTGAAGAGTTTGCCAGACATCGTGTAACGGGTCTTGTTCAAGCGTTCGTCAAACACGTTGAAAATGTAGTGACGCTTCCTAAATGCATTAGGGAGCTTAGTTTTGGCACTGGAACAAAACATCATGACTGTATTTGGTAAAAGATAGGCGTGTGTAATGTTTATACTAACATAGACTCTCATTGATCAAACTACATATTTTGTCATATCTGTTATTGAAATCAAATGCAGCTCACAATATTTTGGAGACATTTTTCTTGTGTTCGGCACTGGTTGTGCAAGAGTGTGGCTGGCTTCTTCCGAATAAAGAAAAATACATACATTTTTAAAATATTGTAGGTTTATTTTAGGTTCACTATCGCCTGTCATTTTATTTACTCTAAAGCGACGAGTAAAGCGAACAAGTTGTTGCTAAAAGTTTAATTAAATGGATTGTGTTACGAATAAAGTGCAATGGGTTTTGCTCCATTTTTTCTTTAATATTTTGTTCGTTAGCGGTACCTCCTATACCTACGCCATGAAGGTTGCATGAGGTTTGATAAAATACAGTTTCCGAACATTATTTTTTTATATCTTACGATAATTGTTATAAATGTGGTATTTTCACAAATAGAACAAAGCTCAAAGAATCAGATGAATCTTAAAAAAAAAAACGATTTTTCAAACGTAACCGAAGTTATCGTGAATTAAATAGCACATCCAATAGGATCATCGGTAATGATAGGCTCGTCGAGTCGAAGTTCCAAAATTTTGAGCATAGACGCCGAGTTTCTGGCCTGTCAGTTTCATATCCGTTGCATTTTGGGGTATGTGCAACGGAATTGCATTGTATAATCCTGCCAAGCTCGTTCCATCATCTCACCACAAGACGACGGCGATGCGCCACCGGAACGTGATAGACATCTCACCCACACGCACAAAACGTTTTGGGAACACATACATTGTGCATACAGCTATCTAGTGAAATTCTCTGCCAGAGTCTGTGTTTCTCTCACTCTCTCTCACTCTCACTCACACTCAGACTCCCAGGTAGTACCCGGGTTGTACCCGGGAGCCTTTAAGTCAAGAGTGAATAATAGGCTACTACGTGCTCCATCTTCGATGAAACGCGTGCCTATCAACAGTAGAAAACTGATACAAAAAAAGGTATGGAAGATAAGGGCAAGGTAATTCAATAAAATATTAAGTTTATAGGTACCTACTTGATTTATTCCAATGTATTCCAAGTTTTGTAATAAAAAAGGTTCGAACTAAAATATTTCATGTTACAAATTGGAATATTATTTTACTTTTCGATAGATATAAAATATTACAGTTTGTATTAAATTTTTACATATCACAAGTTATGCGGACAAAAATAAACCTATATGTATGTTAGTAAACATTTATTATTGGAAACATTGCAAAGTATCACATTTTTACTATTTTTAATAATTCCTAGTAACTAGGTATACAGTTACTATTTATTTTTATTTTGAGAAGTATACATATTTACTACATGTGGGTTTATGTATATGTTATAGTTAGGTATCATAATTTTATACGTTGAGTTCTTCTTCACATTTAAACTTACTAGCTGACTCGGCAATAGCCTACGACCTATTTTCAGATCTAACGAATAAACACAAAAAAATAACATAAAAATTGTTCAAGCCGTTTTGGAGGAATTCGATAACAAACACCGTGACACAAGATTTTTATGTATTAGATATTATTGAAAATTATATTGATTGTTTTTCAGGAGCTAATAAAAAAATCCAAAAGAGTGTTGGTACAAATGGACAATTTTCTTTGAAAGCTTTGACTGAACAGATTCCGCCAAGTCAGAGAAAAAAAACGAAAATCAACCATTTCATCAGTTACATCATGCAACATAACACAAAGTTTACAAACGATCACTTTTCACGTCGACTAAAACAGACAGAGTCGCGGGGGAATCCTAGTTCAATCATAGTACCTACAAAACAGTTGCTTTGTATTATGATTGAATACTGTATAATTATGTACTTCAAGACAGTTAATATCCTAAACATATAAAAGTGACAACGACATTCTACAAAAGTACCAAAAACATTCTCTAAATAATAAATATAAACTCGAAACTTTTTAAACGTTTTTTTTTGCTTTTATTACATCTCCAAAGACATCTTACCACTGAGGCAGTTGTACAAACACTTGTCTCGAGGCAGCTCCACAAATATTGAACCACAGAATGAATTTTTGCTATTTACTCCATACTTCGTCATAATTACTCTTTATTTTTGTTTTCCTTGGTGTGTTTACGAAGTATGTTTTGGTTTATTTTTTATATATAAACTAGGTTTTATGTGTGTTGCAATATCAACATTATCATCATCATAACAGCCGAAAGACGTAACTACACTGCTGGACATAGGCCTCCCCTAAGCATCTTCTTGCATCCAGCATCTAACCGCGACCTTCACCAGGTCGTCGGTTCACCTTGCAGGAGGCCTACAAGCGCTGCGTCTTCCAGTACCTACGCGGTCGCCACTCCAGAACTTTTCAGCCTCATCGACAATCTGTTCTGCAAGCAATGTGCCCTGCTCACTGCTATTAATGTAACAATATATACACTGTATCTAAAAATGTACATGGGAGCAGTCCGCTAAACTGATCCTAAATAAATTAATCACACCTTCCGCTTGACGCATATTCTCACCGGACACGGTTGTTGCGGGAGATACCAGTTTCAAATTCAGCGGGAGGATATTCTCGGGTGTCAATACTGCGAGGATCGCCCGAAAGATACAGTAGAGGTCTGCTCTGCTTGAGTGGAGCACCCAGGAGTCCATGGTCCGTAGCTAGCAGGCATGGGAAGCGGCCACCTCCTTCTGCGAAGCAGTAATGCTAGCGAAGAAGGAGGCTGAGCATGTAAGAGAGAGACGAAAGAGATAAAAAGACGCGGCATCGGGAGTCGCAGGGCGATTCCCGGCACAACCGCGGCTCTGCGGGCGACAAGCGTTGTTTGGCTCGCAGTCCGATCAGGACCAGGCCCGGGTCAACCACGCGCTTCTCAAAGAAATTTCAGCATAGTAGATGGGGCCCACTAGGGTTACTGATATTTTATAATGTAAATATATAATGATTTTGCATGCCTAAATTGGTAATATACAGTGAACTGCGCATTCACCTAACAGCTTGAATGTGTAATTCTGTACTGTATTTCAAAATAAAGAATGAAATTGAAATTGCCTGCCACGGTTGCGGAATTTATTCTAAAAAGTCACCGTGACTCTGAAACGCATATTAAGAGGTGCTGCTTCATTAAGGGCGGGAGGAGTCATTTGAAGCTTTCCAGGCAGAAGCAATTAAATATAGAAAAAAAAACATACATCCGAATTGATAACCTCCTCCTTTTTGGGAAGTCGGTTAAAAACAAAAATAATAGAATGAGTTAAAAATAATGTCACTGAAACCTTAACTTTGATTTTGGCAAGGATTTAATTTTAAATGAACTTAACTTCATTTAACTCTACAAACTCGTAAATTGCACATTCATTCTCTTTATATTATTTGCTTTGTTTAAAAACGTTCCGTTTTATAACTTTGAAATAAAGTGGGTAGGTACACATAATACCGACGCTTTCAAATGCCTTGCCAAATAAACGCGTACACTTTTCACGGCGCACACTGTTAAGCCAAGTGTTCTGTGACATGGCCCATTTTGAGTACACTGGGGTGGCGTACCTTGGGTGGTGCAAGTCAGATACTTGAGGCACATATTAATATCGATAGATAGGTCCCTTTTTGGTGAACGGTTAATCTACTATTCACGTGGTCTTTTCTTTCGCACTCAAATCAGTGACGTTTTTTTGGGCTCTGTTCTATTGCTTCAAGATCTCCAATACAAGCTTTTCTCAATTAGCTTCCATGTATTGATCGTTTATATAGTTTATGTTGTTTTATAACATGCATAGATATTATAGATTGGTCAGGGATTTTGTCGAATCTAAAATAGCTATAATAATAATTGTCTTTGAAGCTTTTTAGGGTTCCGTTCCCAAAGGGTAACCAACAGAACTCTACTCCTAAGCCTCCGCAGTACATTCGCCCATCAATCCGTCCGTCTGCCTGTCAGCGGGCTGTATCTCAAGTGCCGTAGACAGACAGTTAAAATTTTCACAGATTGTGTATTTCTATTGCCGCTACTTGTATAACAACAAATAATAATATTTAAAGTTTATGGTACGAATCCTTTCGTGAGCGAGTCAGACTCGCCCTTCGCCCGTTTTTATTTTAAACCAATTGTGATTTACGAAATTAGGTTTCAGGGTTTTTGCATAACATAACTTCAAAAATCCTTTACAATACTAACGTCCGTATTAAAACGCTGATTCTCATAACTTGTCCCGCACAACAAACGTCACACGTCCACATAACCGTTCAATTTGGCGCCACACCGCGAGCTGACACTGAGACGTGATACAGTAACGTTATGACGAATTTAAACTCAAACTTCAGGCAACTTGTTACATGTTAGATCAAGTAAGTACTGAAGTAATATGTGTGCTTACACCGACAACGCAACAAAAACTTATGTATCGAAAACTTACCGAATAATTTATTTTATTTTATTGATTTATAACACACCAACAAATTATTCACAAAACTGTTTGGTTGGTGTATTCAAATCAAAAAAAATATGTTAGTGTTATTAACCCGTTTATCAAGGAAGGCTTTATAAATCACGCTGCGACCAGCAAGAGCGGAGCATTAATTTAAAATGTGACGCAGATGAAGTGGCACGCGGATCAGCTTGTAATCACTAAACTTAAAGGAAACTTTTTGTTTAAATTTAGTTAAACGTATAGCGGCATCAACCACCACAAGAAAAAAACAACCGAGCTAATCTTCATCGCAGCATAAAGAACCGCGTCGCCATCTATCCAACTGGTGGTGAACTAAAATCCTAAATCGCGCAAGCAGAGTTTAACATGCGATTTGAACATATATAACGCCCGAATGTCAACCATAGGCAGTAGCTCCCCAAGCACAACAAGAGCCTGGGCGGAGGATCCTCCTTTATCAATAGAGGCTTGCGGAACTTTACTCTCTGTACTAGTAAAGTCAGAAAAATATTGTTTAGGTACCTTTACAAGGTTTTTTTTTTGGGACAAGCCCGCTACACATTTCCAACCACTGCAACTCCTGAAAACCAGAATCAACAGTGGCGACCAACAGAAAAACGCCGAGCTGTCTTGGATCCCGCATCGAAATTAATCAGAAGAGTACAGCGGAGGAGTAGGAATAAAAATATAATTTCCACTTCCCTCCTTATCGAGTAGGAGACAGATTTGAGTTAGGCTAATAGGCACCAAGGGATATAATTATACAACTGGGTTAAGCCTAGTTGCCAAGCACCACGGATTTATAATATATTACCACTGAAATTAATGGGTCCTAAATTGAGCTACTTTTGATTCCAGTAATAGGTATGGCAAAAACGCCTGAATGCACGGAAATTACCTTTATAAGGTTCTCAAACTTCGTGTGGCAAAACAAACCATTCACATTTTACACACACCCGTTCCATTACATAGTTTTCATATCAACTGTTGGTAGTACCCACCTGCTCAGTAAGTACATAAACGTGTGTAGTCAAAGAAAGATCTGCAAGCCTTTGAAGACGTATTCAATATAAGTTGGAAACCTATTTCCTGGCCTCCTGCTGCTACTCAATTTATTTTACATTCAATGGAAAAAAATCTTTGATTTCTTTCGTACCATATTCTTTGTTGAGAGATATCAATTTTTATTCCCAACACGATTTTATTTTCCATCGTAACCGATTGAAGAAATATTACGAAACAATTTTCGCTTGGAGTTAGAAATAAATGAAAAATTGATGTGATTATTACAGTCATTATTTTTCGTTGTAAAAATATTGATGTTTGATCACAGAATAAATTGGATTAGCGTTAAGAATAAATGAGATATTAATCAGCAATTACTGTTTATTTTTGTAACAGATGTTTGTTATTTGTAATTATAGAATAGCAGTAAGGTATTGCTGAGACCAAAATAATAAATTCGATTTGAAACAGAATCAAAGTATGATTGTGAGAGGAGTGAGCTTCTTTGGCACAAAGTGATTTTCTATCAACGACAAAGACTGCCAATAGGTATAAGGGGTTCGAACTTTTATCAATGGGAGCTATAGCCCATATCATTCTATGAAAAGACAAAACTCATGAATAAAATATTTTACAATCTTCTCAGTAGCAAAATTTTATCAAATTCCTAAGCATTAAAATATTTTATTTAGACAAAAGCTTGTTTAAATGTATTGGACAAGCTTGTCTTTGAATAAAGAACAACACATAGCGAGGTAAATCATGTCTAATCTTTACAGTAAATAATATCTGTATATAAATTCAAATCACTATTTTTAGAACCTAAAACTAATTTTGTAACGTGAATAGAACTGAATGTCATGCAACCATTTTAAATCTCATCTCTGCACTACCTGCGATTTATTAAAGTTTTAATATAATGTAGTAGATGTGGTTTATTTATGTACATTGTTATACTCGTAATCACTTGGAACATTATTGCAAGCAGGTGACATAACTGGCTGAATAATTTGACCTTTCCACTCGAGTCATTTGTTTTTGGCTCGGATTAGTCCAGTCAAATTAGCGTTTCTCCTCCGAATGAGAGATAATAAGCTAGAAGCTTGTTTACATCTTTATTTTGGCGCTCTTAATGTGTGTCAAAAGTCTCACAAAATCTCGTGTCAGCGTCGTATGTTCTTGAAGGTCAAAAGTCACAAAAATCGTATTTTCGCAATTATTACGGTTTCTGTAGTTTCAATGATGTTAATACCTATGACTAAAATTGTAGAGCGTAAAATTTGAATTTGTTGAAAATAACATTTTTTCATGCTCTCGACTGACAGTTGATAGTGGAAGATTATCGGTTGTTTATCTGTCCGTTAACTATTAACCAACCAAAAGCGTTATGGCAAATAACGCTGATAATTTATATTCGACCGATAAAGTACCTACCTCAGAAACCGAGAATTCACCGATCTACAACAGCAGCAACAATTGTAGTCTCGTTCGCCACAAACGCTCCGTCACAGCATGAGGTCCTTATTCGACTCCCTGGTCAAATAAAATGTTAATGATATCTTTTAGGAAATCCACTTTTTTTTGGATAGAAACACATTAAATGACTCAGCGGAGCGGAAGGGATTGTTCGACTCTAACTGACTAAACTCCATCAGCTGTCTTCCTCCTAGCACCCCTTGTGTTCCAGGGCTGCGGTAACTCTTTCGCACAAATTCTCCAACCCCGGTCCTCTATGTTCTAGATTTGTGCTCAGATGGCAACTAAAAACATCCTTTAATAACGCTAGCCCAAAATAAATCAACCAGCGTAGATTATAATGAAATAAGGGTTAAGAGAGCTAGATTCCGCCAGACGTTCATGATTAAATTAAAGCGTCGGTACTTCTAGTTAAGTGCTTACCTCAGTACCTACTAATAATACAAACCCCACTTCAACTAGTTTTCAACTAAATAATTTTCTAACTAACACAGCTATACATTCTAAAATATAATTCGTTAGATCCAGGAACAGTTTCAGACTAATTTGCATCGATAGCGGGGACTGTGTGACAAAGGGAGTTCTGTTCAGTAGCAGTTTGTAGTTATTTAGTGTCGCCTTTGAGTTAAGGCTTCATTTGAAGACTTGATATTTGTAAATTAGGTGTGCTGAAGGTATTCGTAGTTGGTGCTCATGAATGTAACTCGGTATGATGTAGCGGCAATAATGCCACTCTAGAAAAGTAATGAAGAAAAAATTTACGGCAGCAAAAATAACCGCAACGCCATCAATCTTACCAGCAAAAAACTACTAACAAAATCCTGCATCGCGGTATAATTTATCCGAATAACAACTACCAGGCACTTGCCCACCGGAATCAATAACCGTCTGTCCCCAAAGCGTCGCCTCGCCGAACAGTCTTATGCCACTCGCAAACTGGTGGTTCCCGCAACTATCACTAGGTCATTAGTCCTTAATTATTCATTATGTAAATATAATTAGCTGTCCCCCGCAGCTTCGCTCCCGTCAACTGGCAATTTTATTTTTTTTTGCTTTTATACCTTCCCTGTATTATGGCGAACTAAAAAAAAAAAGAATTACCGAAATCGGCCCAGCGTTCTCGAGTTTTAGCGAGACTAACGAACAGCAATTATTTTTATATATAACTAGCTGTCCCTTACGACTTCGCTCCCGTCAACTACCCATTTTTTTTTAGCTTTTAATCCTTCCCTGTATCCTGGCGAACTAAAAAAAAATAATTACCGAAATCGGCCCAGCCGTTCTCGAGTTTTAGCGAGACTAACGAACAGCAATTCATTTTTATTATAAGAAGATTATTATGTGCACTAATAGAAAGAACAATTAATGAACGAAAGTTTTGTGTATAATTATAATTTTAGTTAGTTCAAAGCTGGTCCACTAGTAGTTAAGCATGACCACAAGTATTCTATATGATCAGCTTGTTACTCTTTAATGTAAACCTGTAAATCTGTTTCTGTGTTTAAGGGTTTTAGAAATAAATTTTCTATTTTTTTATTTATTTTCACTATTGCTTTAGACATTTTGGGATTATTTAAGTCAGTGACTGAACACGTACCTCTCATTCATCTAATATGGTAATCCTATCAACTAAATTCCTTTATTGTTTCTAACATCAATCAAATCTACACTTCAAAATTCCGTGACATTTGAATAATATTCAAAGGAGCTCTTGGTTAATAAAAAATAACAGCTACAAGGTTCCACCTTAGAGATTAAGCCGGGCTTTAGATGGGTGACCATTAATTAGTAATGAATCACTAAATACTAAGACTCCTCAGTACCTAGGAAATCATGTTAAGCAGTTGGTCATAGCTGGCATTTTTAGATCTCTGATAGTAGCTAAAGATAGTCAGACGCAGAACACAGAAAATCTAATACCTGTCTTATAAATTGATACCGGACTACTCAGCCATTTGGTTGTAGACGTCGGCAAGGTAGACAGGTAGACAACAGAGACCACAACATAACAACATAGTTGGGAAGAAGCTAGGCTACTTGTGCCAAAAATACTTTTTGAGCATAGTAATTGAACTCAGTAAAATTATGTTACTTGGTAGGCGCCAAATAAATGTGCAATAACGGTCATTGACCCACATACAATTATTGACTTTCTTAGTATCCAAAACAGAGATAAAGATATCCTGAACCGATTTCTATCGTGGTCCTTTACGTTCTCTAGTAATGAAAAACGGTTCATAAAAATATACGAAGGAATATTATAAATAAACACTTCAAAGAAAAAAAAATCTTTTATTTAGGAGGTCGGTGTTTTTGTTAGCTTATTCGTATTTTGACACAGAATTTCGAAACTAAAGTTATTTTTAATATGTTGGGTTTTTTTTTTCACTTTTTAATTTTATCTCAGACCTAACAACATCACTGCAAAATCGAAGGAAAGTAAAAAACGCAATTTCGTTACCGAATTCCAGCTATTTAAGCCAAGCTTCTTAACCGATTTTGATCAAACTTAAATGGGACCAATTATTATTGACAAGTAGGTATATCCACTCAGGGAAAAATTTTATTTTTCAAATCATTTCACTAATGACGGAGTCATGAGGTAACAAACATAAAAAAGAACCGAATTGAGAACCTCTTCTTTTTTGGGAAGTCGGTTAAAGGTATTTGTAATTCATTGTAAGTGTATATGGCGCCTGCCATAGGTACTCATTATAATAAATTCCAAATACTTTTACACACAAAAAGGTGTAAGCGGATTTTTTTCACATCCCAGAATCCACTTACTACTCTTGTTCACCTCGACAATTTGCACCTTCCCGACCGCGGGGAGAGAATACATGAACAGTCGATTTGCATACCCCAAAACTCTCACGTACCAACCTTTTAGTTGTAGTTAACTTCGTACCACACACTTGCTTATTGAAACTGGTGATTCAAAGTCACTTGCGGTTTTTCCGTATATGTGTGTGCACTATTTTTTAGTATGGCGCTGCAATACTGACAACAATTCGTATGATAGAAAAAGTATGGGTATTTTTTCTCCACGCTCCACACACCATAGAGCTTACGCATTGTGACAAAGAAAATCACACGTGTAATCCATACGTGCGTCCGCGAACATGCCCGATGCGCTGCAGTAGCGGGGCAGCCTCAACAGCACCCTGAATACATTGTTGTCGTTGAGAATTTTTTTTTGGTGGGTTTGTACCGAATAAGCCCCGAAACTACCGGACCACTTTTAACCATTTTTTCACCAAAAAACGCTAAATTATCAGAACAGATCTTTAAAAAATTGCAGCGCGGACGAAGTCGCGGATGAAGTGCTAGTTTAGGATATTTCCGGAGAATACTTGATACATTGCTTTCATTGTGTTTCTACTAAAAATCGGCGACAAATATGGCCCGTTTAAAAGCGCCTTAACGCAAGTTTAGCATAACATAGAAAAAACTAAGCTATGTAATTGCAACAGAGAGACTGATGATTTAGCTCAATCCAATACAGCTCCAGCTTCAAATTAAGGATTTTAACTTTCCAAAGAAAGATATAGCCTGACAACTGTAACTGCTCTTGCACTGCCCTGTCGCTGTTACTGAAAAGATAAGGGCTGGCAAGAAAGGAAGTATTTTAACTAAACACAACTACTTGCCTAATGTCCCTCGGCAATCATCGCAATTGCGAATACAAATACCCTTCTACTATCGGACATCCAGACGCACTGCAACTTACCATCCCTATCTTGTTGCTTTTCCACCAATTCGCACTAAGCGTTTCCAAACGTCTTTTATAATTCGCACAGCAAGAAAAAAGGGGAACTCTCTACCTACGTCATAATCATAATCATTTATTGCATTCATGTAGTTTATAAGTTGTTACATATAAAGGTAGGTGTCATACATGAACCCTGCTAGGGCACAGCAATATACTTAAATATCTATCTGTCTGTGTTTCCGAATGCTTACAATCCTCATCTGTTCAACGTGAGAGTGAACAGGTCCTTCTGGGTATGTCTTCTGGCAAAGTTCGTATTTCGTCAGTCGTCGGATTTCTATCAGTTGCCATAGAAACCCGACGACTGACAAGATACGAAGTTTGCCAGAAGACATTAAGAAAATGTTTGTACTGAAAACAATCGTGCATAGTACCCGGTTGGAATACAGGCCACTGTTTTAACTGAAAACAATCGTGCATAGTACCCGGTTGGAATACAGGCCACTGTTTTTACTGAAAACAATCGTGCATAGTACCCGGTTGGAATACAGGCCACTGTTTTTACTGAAAACAATCGTGCATAGTACCCGGTTGGAATACAGGCCACTGTTTTTACTGAAAACAATCGTGCATAGTACCCGGTTGGAATACAGGCCACTGTTTTTATTGAAAACAATCGTGCATAGTACCCGGTTGGAATACAGGCCACTGTTTTTACTGAAAACAATCGTGCATAGTACCCAGTTGGAATACAGGCCACTGTTTTTCACAGAGGGGGCTTATGTCCCGGTTGTGAGAACATTGGATGCTTCCTGACTTAGTATGATTACATACTAAGTCAGGAAGCACGATAAAGATGAATGTTTTTCAAACACCATTCTTAGGAGACATTATATATAGGAGAAACCATAAAAGTTCTCGATTAACCTTTGAAAAAAAAAATTAGTCCAACAGATATGCAGTCGCGCCCATGATACAGGAGAAATTCCTAGTGTGGGGCAACGTTTTTTTTTTAGAAAAAAAGATAGATTTTTAAAAAACATTGGCACGTTTTTTTTTTTCACGTGAAAAAAACAAGACGATGCTTTGCGTTGAAAACTTTTTTGTCTTCACTTATAAGTACACTTTTAACAGAACAGTGAAGTCACAAACGTTGATGCGTTTATTTTTCGTCAATTTCTACTAATATGATAAATTAAACATACGTGTCCAATATTTTTCGATTTCTGACGGACTAAATAGAATCATATTTTTTTACTCAGGAATCATCTAAAGTCTCCCGGGTAATGGTTATCAAGAAACACAGAGTACGGCAAGAGAGATTCCACTCCCAAACCTTTTCAATACGATCAACGCGTGCCTATCAAAGTAAAAAAAAAAAACTTTTGTGATCGAGTGCAAAGACTCCACAGAATGCAATGAAACTGGCAACCCTACACAGCGATGAACTCATAAAAAGGTAGTATGCTTCACCCCAATAAATTGTAACGTCATCAAGATTTCAACACTATCCAATTTAGTTGGAACAAACTTAGGATTTACGTTCGGCAGTTCAAACTGAACTGCCGAATTACCCACGTTTGAGTGGCAACTTGTGTATTCAATGAAATATTGATACGTTTTTCATATATTTGACTTTGGCCCCTGTTAGGCTGCATACCCATTGGACCGGGCCGCGTAAGTGAAAAAAAAAAACCAAGAGAATCACACGATTGTCTTTTTTTAACTTACTCGGTGGAGTGAGAAAATTCTTGGCAAAAAGTTGGTCATTTCAACATTCTGCTCTTTTATATGCGCTTATTATTCGTATTTTAATTTTCATGAAAGTCTGCTATTGAAAAGCTCAAACAAATGTCTACGCGGTAGGTTTAAAAAACGGACTTGTCCATAAAAACTAGGACGGATGGTAATCCTGTGTGGAGTTTCCCTATCCACTGAACCTGAGCGGTGTGCTAGAGCGATAATACTATCGAAGCGGAGAATACGCTCACATTCTCCAGTTCACGAGATTCAGCAAAACTGCAAATCTGCATATCTCTCGTAGAGATATTAAACCAATACCTGCTCCTGAAACTACGCTGAATAAGGCAAGGTGCTCGTAGAATGTTGAATGTTAGTAGTAATCTTGTTTGCATACCAACAAACACCTTTTAAAAGAAAACGACTTTCAAGTATAAATTAATTTTTTTTAGAATTATTATGAGCAAAATACCCTCGGCCAAGTAAATACAACCTTTTCCGCTCACGACAGAGCAAAACTGACTTGGGGAAATACTCCCCTCTGAACAGAATGTCGGCCGAGTACAACATCATCGCTAAGGTCTGCGCTGCGCCGTCGACATTCTTCATGATAAAAAACAGAATTAAAAAAAAAAAGCTATCTTGTCGTGTGCCCAGGGTGGCCAAAACTGAATTTATTAAAACTTCTTTTTGTAATAATTGTTATAAAATTTTGTTTGTTTGTAATTATTAATTTTCAATTTAATTGAATTTTTAATTTAATATCATTTAATTTTTATTTCCACCAAATTTAATTTCAATTTGACATGACATTTTTACATTTTTCTCTGACATTTTTATTAAACATTTTTAATTATTATTATTGTTTATTTGTAATTTTTAATTTGCAATTTATTTTATATTTTGGTATTGTATTTATATTATTTCTTATTATCAATTTCCAAAATTCACACGTCGTCATGCGATACTTGTTATTGAATGCTGTGATTATCTGTAAGTGTTGCTGCACTATACGATTTTTGTAAAAAGTGCTTGTTATATTTAATGTGCATGCAATGTTGATGATCCTAATTAATAAATAAATAAATATATTATTATAAATCTATGGTAATCTCTGAAAGTACTGTGAGGCAGCGGAGCGGAAAAACGGAGAAACGTTAGCAAATCATGTCCGTCAAAATGTCAGTGAGTCACTTAGTGTGGAGATTGTATGCCATTCCGTTGGTTAAAATTTCTCCGTTTCGCTGACTCGTTCCGCTGTAATGGAAAAGCACCCTAAACCTCCATACAGAGAACATTTCTACAATACTTCCTGCGCCCATCAATACACAGCTTTAAAACGTTCAATTTCATCTGTTACCCATACTCGTAAGTTTTATTGGGTCAGTTGTAGTTACCATGTTTGCACTCCAGTCCGAAAACAAAGACCTCAATTTATTCATCTGTCATATTGGTCGAACCCTTTTACAAAAAGTTGTGAGTGAGTTTTTGTGTATGTTGCTGTAGTCCGGGGTTTTCGCAAAAAAACCGTATCACTGTCGTTGAATACGAACTCTGCTAGGTACATAACGCTATTAGCATTGCACAGAATGTATGACTTATTGGTTTAAAGCTTCATTTGGGCCACGTTAGATAAAGCAGTCAGGATATATTGTTTTAAACTTTCATGGTCACTTACATTAGAATAGTTAATTACGGGATTTCTACCACCTTAACATCCCACCCGCAACATCTTCAGTTATTCCGTGATCATGGCGCTTGCAACAGCGCCGAAATATCGGAAACTCGCAAATAAAAAGGTACATACAAATATCGGAAACACACAAATTACGGGATTGCTACCCCTACGGGTAGCAATCCCGTAATTAACTATTCTAAGTATTCAGGATGTTACATAGCCTAAACAGTCTATGTAAACATTTTTGAGCCATGCCCGATCCGTGAACCGCCCGGAGCACGAAAAAAAAATCGATGCGTTCATATTATGTAAACTCGTTCACACACACGTCCGTCAGATCACGTTGTGACGGACCTCGAGCCGAACACATCCCAGTTATGGTCCTTTTATGAGAGGATCAGCTCACTAAAATAGGCACTAATAGCTCGATATTAATTACTGATATAAGTTAGCGTTTTTTTTTGTGGCTACTAACTCGATTGGAAACGAGAAAGTTTCTCTTCAAAAGTGCTTGGAAGGGAGAGCTTGTTTCCCGAGAGAACCATTTTCCAATAATCCTACGATATATTAAACGTGCGTATGTAGACAGTACACACTTCGTTTTTACATTTAGATTAAAAAACTGATTAACTCCTAAATAGAGCCATTTATCTATTGTCGTGTCAGTCATAAATCTCAGTAACGCAAAAACAAACGTTAATGCCGACACGTTAATTCTCGGAGACAAGATAAATCGTTATTTATGATCAAATACCATGTATTGCTGCCATATTTCATTGTGTAGGTTTTTTTAAGGAGAAACTGAAATTTTTGGGGGCGATTACCTTTGGTAACACCTTTATTTCTAGGATAGGTATAATCAAATGACTTCACCCGCTCTGGTGGCAACAGAAGTGAGTATCAGACTATTACTGACTAAAACACATCCATTTTCTTCCAAATATGCGTTCCAGGGTCGCAGTGACTCTTTCGAACAAATTCCGCACACTGGCAGGCACTGACCCTAGCGCCCCCCTAGCGACCCCAGCCCCATCTACTATGCTGACATCTCTTTGAGACGCGCGTGGTACAGCGGCGTCGATCCGGGTCTGGTCCTGATCGGACGGCAAGCCGAGCCAACGATCGTCGTCCGCAGGGCCGAGGCTGCGGTGGCTGGGAATCGCCCTGCGATTCCCAACGCCCGGGGCGTCAAACGTAACTGTAATGCCCGACATTGGGCCAGTGTTCAGTGGTCAGTGCACAGTTGGTCCCAGTTTATTTTATTGTTTTCAATTTTATTTGCTTTGTGTTTTGTTTATTCAAGATTTATATAAACATTTTTTCTTTCTTTGTCTCTTTCATTCTTTCTTCCTCTGTTGTGGTGGCTGGGCTTGAGGTTTCCCTCTCACTCACTTGCTCAGCCTCCTTCTTCGCTAGCAATACTGCTACGCAGAAGGAGGTGACGGCTTCCCATGCCTGCTCGCTACGAACCATGGATTGAACCAGGCCCGGTCGCGAGAGGTCGGCGCCTCCGATGACCTCGACGAGTACACGGCGATGCTCCGCCCAAGCAGGGCTACTCATAGTGTTGACACCCGGGCGTGTCCTCCTGCCAAAACCGAAACGGGTAAGTATCTCCCGAAACATCCGAGTCAGTGCCTGTGTCAGGTGGAAGGTGAATACGCCGTAGAGGGCACTTATCTCTGCAATTGTGGCGTGCCCAGCCTTTAGTTACCTTCTGGTATAATTACCGGTGCAAGATTTTAGTGAAAAAAAAAGAAATTATTCATGCGAGAGTCTTTGCCAACTAACGTGCTGGTATAACAATTATAAAAGATATCGTGCGTTTTAAAATTTTCGAGTGTATTTCTGAATGTCCGTCTGTCACGACCATTTCATTTCGAATTTACTGGACCGTTTTGTTTGATACACATAATATAATAATGATTTACGCTATTAATTATTACGAAAAAATGATTTTGCTGGAAGAAAACTCCACATAAGATAATTAAAACATTTGCGAACACCTTGTTGAAGATTGGAAGGAATCCGGAAAAGTATGTCAGGCACATATATTATAAATAGTAGCTGACCCGCGCAACTTCATCTGCGTCACAATTTCCATTAATGCTCAGCTCCTATTTGTCTTAGCGTGATGATATATAGGCCTAAAGCCTTCCTCGTTAAATGGACCATCTACCACTGAAATATTTTTTTCAAATCGGACCAGTAGTTCCTGAGATTAGCGCGTTCAACCAAACAAACAAACAAACTCTTCTGCTGTATAATATTAAGTATAGGTTCAGAAATATGTATTTCTGAATTTAAATTCAATTCAATAGCAATTACAATTATTTTTAATCCTCATTGTCTGTATTCGTACAATCCAACCATACATATATTCAGCGTCAAAGTCTTTATTCTTTTATATTGACATAACCTTAACAATCGTTTAAATCCGTGAATGCAAAATGCATTACCTACCTAATACCTATAACTACTTGAACACAATGAGAACTACTTGTATAAAAGGCAACGGTCACGACATTTATAACGATGGCTTCACTTCGCTATGCAGCCTTTGTTATCTCGACTTGTCTTTTAAATCTTAGATATCCCTCAATCCGTATCACAGACTGTAAGTATACATTATAGTACGTACTACCCGTGCGCGTTAACTTTACACCTGGCTCGAATTATATTTTGACGATATAATTTAAATTGAACAATTTAATATCGGTTAAAATAATATAAACGCAATGGCTATAGTACTGTTAACGCGTTTATATTGTTTTCTACGAAATGAATCGATCAAATTTAATTAAAACCACAAAAAGTTATTCGAAATATGTCGAGCCAGGTGTCAAGTAACCGCGCACGGGTAGTAACAGCTTCAAAAAAATGGTTTACCTAAATAACCTACTAGAAATATTTATTGTACTTGTTAGAAGTGAACTGCTGAACATAGGCCTCCCCCAAGTGTAGCCACAAAAACCGGTCCCCGCTATAATAATTAGTTCTACGCGTCTCGCATCTTCGACTCCTTCATCGGGTCGCAAAAGTCTAAAATATTAAACCCGGTTTTTTAATCTAAACGAACCCGGAAATCGGACAATCGGAATTCACTTACTAAACCCAAGAAACCCGATATCACTCGAAACATTAAATCGATACGCGTCACAGATTAAATGTCAAGTGTGAACTCTAGTCGAGAATCAAGAACTCCACCTAAGAACACTTGAGCGATTGCGAGCGACAATCTAATACCGACAGTCGTCGCCGAGTTGGGTCTATTCAAATAGTTTTGATACTTGACGTCAGACGCAGGAGCTATGATTTAAACAAGGTTTATAGTTAGTTTGATTAGTTTCAGTGTTCGAGATTTTGGGCGCTACTTGCGATGTCGTGTGAATTTTTAGATTGAGTCTCAGCCCCGGTTTTTGAACTGGAGATTTGAATTTGAGCTACTAATAAATAAAGGCTGTAATGTAATTTTTTTATATGTTTACGACTATTATAAAGTTGAAGAGTTTTTTTTGATTGAACGCGCTAATCATATAAAGTGTAATGTGATGCATACGAAGTTGTGCGGTTCAGCTCGTTCATAATAATAAGGTTACATGCTAAAGTAGATAGTGTCAATTGTTCGATTTCAAATTGTTAATTCAAAAACCTTGGATTTATCAATACATTTTTAAGAACAAGGCTAATGTACAACCACATCTTTAATTTAAATTCTAACTAGAAATCCATGAGATTAGAATGTAGAATTATAATTTTATATCTAGATAGATATTTCAATAAGTCTGTATGTCATAAAAATGCTTACATAGAAGAATGATATATTATCATTATACTACAATCACAACAGAACCACAACACGTGGGCTGGGCGGGCACTAATTTGGGAAAAATTAACTGTACAATTTTACGTACCACCGTTTGTAAAATTATCGACCGCGCGTGTGATACCGACCACATCGCAGCCACATTGCAACCACAATGCACTAGCAGCCGACATCTTTGCACACATGCTCATTTTGTAGGTACCACAACACAACCGCAAGAAGCCACAGCGACTCTATTCACACGCAACCATAGCTTAATCATCTTTTGTCGCGATGTTGTGGTGTGGTTGTGGTACGTGTGAAACAAGTCTTAGACAATTTAATAGAGATTTTATACACGACAAATAGTTGATGGGCAATAATTGAGAAATTGTCAAAAAACATATCAAACTATTTTAGTTTAAAAAAAGAGCATATTACTCATTTAAGCTAACTACCACAATGGAAAACACGAATTTTATTTGTTTTAATAAGAATCCATTCAATCAATAATTTCTTTGGAATGCTCAATGTGTTTTCTTTCTCATAAAACAATTGTCTATTTAATATCATAGACATACAATATTCAGTATTATTCTGGCACATCATGTCAAAATGTTCAAAAAGTAATATAGTTGGCAAATTAAATCCATCCAAGAGACAGGCAGACAATAGTTGAAATTGAATAAAACCACAGCCCAGGTATCTAATTTGACTAGGACCAACTAAAAATTTCTTTGTACCATTGTTAGTTATATACCCATTCATTTCAAACTAGAAATTCAATTATCTTTGCAAATAATTCCTTTAGTGCTATCAAACTGTCTAAATCAATCTGTTACAAAGAAAGAACAAAATAATAAGAAAAAAAAGTAAAAGGGGAAAAATCTACAGGGAAATCAAGAACAGCAAAGTAAATAGACTTGATTGAAAAGTTTTCAGAAAAAAAGTGATTCAAGTTCTCGAAGTTACATTACAGCCATGAATTTTAAAATACCTGAAAAAGAAAATGTTTTGTAAAAAATTATAACAATACACTAAATTTTTTCCGGTTTCAAAAAAGTGTCAAAGATAAATTCAGTTCATTTATTTCTATAAGACCATTAACAGGACATTTTTGAACTTTACATTTGTAATTTCGTCGGCACAGTTGGTGCAGTGGTTGAGCGTTCGGCTGCTGCGATGCGTGTCGCGGGTTCGATTCCCGCACGGAACAAATATTTTTATGACCTAAAGATAGTGGTTCCGGGTCTGGCTGTTCGTGTATGTGAGTTTGTATGTTTGTGAACGCGCCCACGATACAGGAGAAATTCCTAGTGAGAGGCAACGTTATTTAGACAATAAAAAAATTAAAACCAGCCAAGTGTGAGTCGGCCTCTCACACGAAGGGTTCCGTACCGTAAACCAAAATGAAACACGTTTTTTGAATGGAAGCCTCCTATAATTTTCAATTTTTATTATTGTGGCAATAGAAATACATATTTAGGGATAATTTCAACTGTCTAACTATTACGGTTCAAAAGATATAGCCCGCTGACAGACAACGGTGGATTAGTAGTAGGGTTCCGTTGGCTACCCATCTTTTTGATTTGCATTATATAAATTTTTAAACAAAAGAACGGACGAACGACTCTACCTTTTAAAATAAAAGTTATTAATTTATTGTTGTGGAAGGGTAACTCAGAAGGTAGGTACGGGAAATTAAAGATAAATGGAGGGTTTGCGAATAAATATATTGGCGAGCTCCGCCCGAATTCACAACATTACCAGTTCTGCTATAAAAACAATCAAATATCCTTCAAATTCAAACCTATGCTATACTTTTTAACTGACCATTCCAAAGTTTTACAAATGGCCAATGCCAATCACATAAAACCTTGAACATACAAGAGCATGCACTCTAAATTTTCTAATGTATAAAAATCACGGTATCACGGTGTTTATTATCGATCTCCTCCGAACCGGCTGGACCGACTTTTATGTTTTTTTTTTGTGTAGGTATATTTGGTAGGTCTGAGAATAGGTCGTAGGCTATTTTTTTTTATTGATGTAGCAAAACAACGTTGGCCCGGTCAGCTAGTCTAATCTTACAATCTCGGTCTCAACTCTTCTGAAACGGCTTGACCGATTTAGTCTGTACGACCAATCCGAATAGGTCTGAGAATAGGTCGTAGGCAAATTTTTTTTTTTGGCTATTTATCTTTAGCTGGATTAGCTAGTACTACTTAAAATTAGTATAAATCAGTTGTAAGTAATATCTGAGGTAAATGAATTTTTGGTAAATTTCTTCGTAGAGACATGTTTTGCTTAAATAAAGGGGGCATTTGAATCATTCGTAAATACTTGCAAATGTTGCATCAACTTTAGATTCCTCCATCTGACTCCAAGGAATGAATAAAAACAATAGAACGCAACTAACAATATTATTCTAAACAGAAACAAAGAGAATGAACTGAATTTTCAGCCCAAGAATTAAGTGATAAAAAGAGTTTCCTAATACTCTTATTGGGCAATGTCTCAAGGTTGCAGTGTCACCTTCGACCTCAAGACCAACAGACACCAACAGAGCTTGCAGTATATAATAAGACCATTGTACGCTTCTTTTTAGAGTTCCGTACCTCAAAAGGAAAAACGATTGATTTTCACAATGTGTTGTATATTACAGCTTGGCGCTCCCTTGAGTGATCAAATCAGGAATGATGATATCCGAATGAGTACCAGTTACCAGGATTGCCCGAAAGAGCGCCAAACTAAAGTGATAGACGGCAGGGCTCATTGCCGAAGGGGCCGAAATGTTCTGTAGTGGCGACCGAAGGTAGCTGGTTGAAGATAGATGCGAGACGCGCAGGACCGGTTGTTGTGCCAACCCTTTGGGGAAGCCTAAGTCCAGCTATGGACGTCTTTTGGCTGATATGGTGATGATAATGATATTACATTACAGTGTTAAAAGTCACTTTGTCTCTTTCTACAGACTGTTGACAATATTGGTCAATCCATTCTCTTAGCAGTGATACAAAGCTGCAGCCCAGTTGCATAAAATCATACTTCATTTTAATATCAATTTGAAATTACAGAAATTACATTTGCATTTCGGGTGGCGAATGGAAATTGCTCTTTAGGCACATTTAACATGGGCGTCTATGCGCTTAGCGCTTTGTTGATATTTAAATAACAAATCTGTAGTAGCAGGTGCTTCTGTAGACAAATATTATTACTTTTCTAGATTTATTTATACGTTCAAATTGACGTCACGTCACAGTAAAAGTCGCACAATCGTGGTGACGAGACGCGTGTTTTCGATGCGTTTTCGTTTACGTGAAAACTAAAAAAAACGCGTACAATTTTTTTTTATCTATCTGGTGGACTAATTCATTTTTTAAGTGGAATTTATTTTTTTATTTATTATTATGTTTATTTATTTAGTTTTATTAAATGCCTCACTGAGGATTTTTTTCATAGATTGCGACTCAAATGCGAATTCAATCGTTGCTTGAAATATTAGATTTGATCCTCATCTTCAAAACTGTAGGAATTTTTCTAGACATTATATAATATCACGATTCAATTTACCCTCATCATTATAGTGGCTAAACCCATGATGTATTGTAATATAAAGATGCGTCATTCACCAACATCACAACTCTTAAAATAGAGCAAACACTATCAGTCGGTCGATTCTGTAAACGTGTCGAAGTGAAGGCTTGGGTGAAGTGATCACGAAGTCGACGTCATTCCATCTTGATTACATGGTTTGACAGCTCGCTTCGTGTTCACTTCACCCAAGCCTTCACTTTGACATGTTTACAGAATCACATTGCAGTACTTATCGGTAGCAATATGCCTTGGTATACGCGCGCGAAGCCTAGTGCCGCGCAGTAACCATCTTGATAAGTTGTCATTTTCAAAGTGAGGGCAACGCATCTATTTACTCGTACATATAATTATGTCTTTCAGCTACACAAAAATTGCGTCAGTTATATTCCAAGCCAATTTTCAGTTCACTATTTTAAACACGTATATACCTATAATACTCAACTTAGGCCACTATGGTTAGTGGCATATCCCAACACATTCTATTTGGTGGGAAAATATTTGTCCGACCAAATAAACAAGTTAGACATTTGCGAATCATATTTCGAAAAAAGGTCCACAATATCGTATTATCATAAAAACTGCAAGTACATTTAGAAAAGGATAAGGGTTATTTGTATTCAATTCGAAATTGACAAATACATTCGGTATGTAGACTTTTCTTGGATATTGAAATGGTGAACCGATTTTTTCGCATTGTAAACTGATAAATGCTTTTTTTTGTTGTTTGTAATTGTTTGTCCGAATTTTATCAAGAAAGAGCATCCCAGAAGAACAGGGTACGATCAAAGAAATGTTGGATGGCAAGTGTGAAAATATTCTGTTTCTCATAAATTTTGTCCAATTATGATTTGAAAATTTCCTATACAGCTGTTTTTATTATTTAACATTGATTTCAAAGTTGTGTAGTTGGGATTCATGAAAACTTTCACCCTTCAAAAATTTTACTAGATGTTAATTATGAAATTCATATTCAACGCTAATATTGTACCACCTATGATATAATTAGTGCCGCCCTATATCGCATGCACTAATAGACAATACTAGGAACTACACCAATTATTGCTAATCATTATTGGGTAGGCAACAACCGTTGATTGTATGACGTCAGTGGCATATTGTCACTGATTACTTTGCATAGATAGTATATTTATTTATAAAACAAACAAAATGAACAGACAACATTTTAATATTATAGATTTAAATCAAACAAAAATAAAAATTCCTAACCAAAATATGGCGTCAAAAATTCGTCCACAAACAAGTGATTTTACCTAGGATTTTTTTTTAATCAACCTATGTTCTCCCTGTCCTGGCTAAAGGTCTCCCAATAGTCCTTCATTTGTGTTTACCGGCCTATTTACATTTACTTTGAAGCTTAAGAAAAAATATTAATCAAGTGTAATACCAAACTGCTGTTCGCATTAATGAAGGCGGACAGACGATGTACACGTAGGCTTTTTCATAAAAAATATAGATAGAACAAATCCATACTAATATTATAAACGAGCTATCGCCCTCGACTTCCTCCGTTTTTTTTCCAATCCCGTAGGAATTTCGAGATATCCCCTCTTAGAGCTCCACTACAATTCCTAAGGAACTCACTTGTCAAATTACAGCTTTCAACGACCAGTAATTTCGGCTGTGCGTTGTCTGTCAGTCACTCACTCAGTAACGCAAGAATTTTACATATAAGTTCAGTTCCAACTTTTAAAAGGCTATTAAGGCTAAGAACTCACGGAGCGATTTTTTACCCGCGACCGCCGCGGTGGTGGAACTGCGGTTTTATTTCTAAACTCACGAGACCGGTTATTTGCGCGGTTACGCAGCCGTCGCAGTTGCGATCATCGCCCGCAGGCGTGGCGGACGATGACCGCAAGACGGGCGGTTGCAAGACGGGAAGTAAAACGATCAGTTGAGGTCCAGACCGCCATGGACCAAAGTAATTAATAGTTCGATTTTAATATCCATTTTTTATAATGTTTGTTTAATTTAATTTTAAACATGCACAAACATGTCATTATGCCACAAGTCACTGGTGCAAAATAGCATTGGATTTCTCATAATTTCTGTACCCATCGCCCCCCGCTGGCCACCGCGGTCGCCCGCCAACCGATCGCAGAGCGCACGGGCGCCACCCGCCTAGACTGCGGGTAACCGCGGCCTGCGCGATTCTACTAGTTGCCCGCCGGTGCAGTGGGAACCGCAAACAACCGCGCACACCGCGGGCGTAAATTGCGTCGTGAGTTGAGCTTTAATTTTTAACATATATATCTGCTTTCTACAGAAGCTGCGGCCCCGCAACCACGGCGGACGCGGGTGAAAATCGCTCCGTAAGTTCTTGGCCTAAAGCATCATCAGTATATTTTTATTGTACGCCATAAAAATTACCGTTTATTATCAAGTAAAACCGTCGCTTTTCTAAATTATTATGTTTTACCTCATAGAAAAATAATTGTATAGTTTTAAGCGTAATAAATTTCTTAAACCGTATTATTTATTAGTTCCCAAAGAAAGAGATACCATCTCTTATTCATAAAGGCCACTTACCGAAAATCTTGAGGTGCATGATATAAATGGGAGCCGTTTACTTTACGGAGCCACGGTTGGTTCTTACTCACCATAAGCCTATGGGAAGGTACTTTGTTTTATGGCCACCATTAGCTTTCTGACTTCTTTCCATACGTTTTCTTTCGTCTGATTTATTTTTAGAGCTTTTCTCATTCCTATGAAGTGTAATATACCTATATATATAGAATAGAAGATGTACACCATATAAGTAACAGAAAAAATAAATGAAGTAAACATTACATAGAGTGACACAATGGGCGGCCTTATCGCTAAGAGCGATCTTTCTTTTCTTTTCTTTTTTTTTCTTTCTGTCTTATCTTTCTTTCTTTTTTTTTTCTTCTCTTTTTCTTTCTTTTTTTTTTACATATTTACTACTACTACCTTTAATACTAAGTCACAGGACATATAGTAAGCGATGTTGTGGTCGACGATGAAGAACGCTTGCTTGGAAATAATCAACACACTGTTGACTTGAAGCATCCTAGATTTCAATTAACTAAAAATTGTTGTCAAAAATGGTTCACCATTTTTTTTTAATGTATTGGAGTTCGACCATCGAGTTATTATTATTTGTATATTAAATTTAAATGTTTTATTTTTTATTATTTGTGTTGTACACCTTTTCTTTTTTTAGGGATGGGAAATCATCAAATGACTTCCCCCGCTCTGGTAAGAGTGGTGTCAGACTCTTACTGACTAAAACCTATACATGTTCCTTCAGTGCCCTTTGTGTTCGAATAGTCCCGCGACTCCGGCAGGCATCGGCCGTTTCGGGCCCCTCTGTGTGCTGACTTTCTTTGAGGCGCGCGTGGAACACGAACGCGCCGTCGACACGGCCTGTCGTCAGAAGACGGACGGACGGCGAGCCACCCATAGCTCACCGTCCACAGGCCCGCGCCTATATAGTGGAAATTATATTTTTCCTACTCCTCCGCTGTACTTTCTGATTAATTTCGATGAACTGTCTTGGATCCCCCAAGACAGTTGAATCGTTGCTCTGGGACTCGTCGGGCTTCATTAGCTCGGCGTTTTTCTAGTAGTCACCACTGTTGATTTTGGCTTTCAGGAGTTGCAGTGGTTGGGAAAGTGTGGCGGGATTGTCCCATTTAAAAAAAAAGGCCCGCGCCTACGGAGGCCGGAGGTCACCAGTTGGTCTCCGACGCCCGCGGCGTCTACCACGGCTTGTGTTGTATACCTACCACAGTGTAGTCTTTTTAACTCAAAGGTTGACTGGTAGAGAATGCCTTTCTGCATTACGTCCGCCTATGTACCACTATTGTGCATAAAGTTTAAATCTTCTATATCTTCTATATCTTCTATCTATACTTATAATAAATCTGTAGAGAGGTCAATTCTGTACATGAAATATATTTCCAAAATAACTATCAGGGGGTGATTAGGGATCGATACTGATGCCAAAAATGCAATCGGTAAAATTTTTGTCTGTCTGTCTGTCTGTCTGTCTGTCTGTCTGTCTGTATAACCGTTATAGAAACAAAAACTACTCGACGGATTTTAACGAAACTTGGTACAATTATTATTCATACTCCTGAGCAGGTTATAGTATACTTTTCATCACGCTACAATTAATAGGAGCAGAGCAGTGAAGGGAAATGTTGGGAAAACGGGAGAAGTTACTCCATTTTTTAAGCTTCCATCGCGTGTGCAACCTTAATGGTGAAAGCTACACAGAAATCATGTATGACGGAAATGTTCTCCTTAATATTATATAAAAAATAACCAACGACAGCATATGTCTATCTTTTATGATTGACGAACAATAACACGTGTAACTTCCGATAGCCTAGCAGTTCGAAGCTTTCTGATTATATTTGTCTACTCTTACGTTTTTAAAACTCTCAGTCGTCCCTAATTAAAAAAGTTAACATTATTAACTATTCCATTAAAAAAAAAAACCATAGAAATCGGTATAGCAACACCAAAGTTATACATGAAATACGCTAATAATAAGCCATCGCGCGTGAATACTGAATCATGCTATAAGGATTATTTTTGTATAAGGTCGCGAACGCATAGGCAGGCGGCTAGCTTGGCGCCTAAAAGCTAGCGAGTAGCTTCGTAAAACGGCTTACGACAGTTTGCAATATCCTTTAATAATTATAATGTCGAAAGGAAGATGGTTATAATTTCGCTTTACACCAAACGAGTAAGTAATATTATAAATGTGAAAGTTTGGTTGTTTGTTACTCAATCACGCCAGAACGGCTAAACGGATCCTAATGAAATTTAGACAAAGATAGATTATAGTCTGGAATAACACATAAGCTACTTTTCATCCCGGGAATATGTTCCCTAGGGATCACGCGGGCGAAGCCGCTGGCAGAAGCTAGTAAATAAATAATTCAAAAGTAAATAGATTATTTGGAGTTTGTTTTCCTTAAGTTTCTCTACTAATAGGGAACATGCATGTGATTTTTTTAATTTGCAAATGAAATACTTATTGGATCTAGAAAACAATCAAAAAATTATTTTTAGATACCTACCTTCATCAGCGACGAAATTATAAAGCTTCAAAGATTACATTTATAAAGAGAATTGGACTTTGACGTCGAAGTCCATGACGCCTATACAGCTGCCACAGAAAATAGCGTTTTGGCAAGAAAGACAGATTTATTTATTTTAAATAATTATATCTGATTTATTTTCAGTGCAATTTCTATTTTATTTTGACTGTTAGTATAATATTTTTTGTATAATTTTGGATAAATTTTCTATATACCTAATAAATTGTTTTTTTCATGCTTATTTTCTATTTTACAAACCCCTACAAGATAAATCGGTGTGATGTTATAATTATGATTCAAAATATAAAACATAGATGGTTCACCATCTGCCTAGCCTGTACCCAACTATACTAGGGTCGACTTCCAGTCAAGCCGGATTCAGCTGAATCGAAAGCGTGGAGCGGCTGCCTACTAGACCTTCACAACCCATAAACTGGGTAACACGGTGCTCCTTGGCAAGACTGGAGTCAGATTGTATGGCTTCTGACTATCGGTAACAAAAGAAAATAAAAACTAGAATATCCATAACGACTGCCAAATATCTACTAATGAAAGCCGGGATCAACAGCTTTACGTACGGTCTCGGTATGTAAAGATGGTCACCCATCCACAGAACAATCTCGGCAAGCGTTGTTTAACCTTGAAGATCGACCCATGTGACTGTTATTATTTAGCCACGAGCTCCTCTTATAATATAGTTAGTTAATTTATGTAATTATTATATTGGTAACATGATATAGATGTAATTATTTCTTAGTTAACAATAAACTGAGAAGTACTTACTGACTGTAACCTCATTAATATTTATCGAAACCGCCTAAGCTGTCAGCCGCGTAATAATTAACAACTTTCAACATGGATGTTATTGAAAACAGAATTCTGACAGGGGTTGGTAAAATTTAAGCTGGCTTTTGTCTATACGTCGTATTCATTTCATACATTTTGTTAGCAATACCTACATCGCTTTATCAAATAAACGAAGGCCCGTTTATTTACTCAGAACTGAGTATTTTATTAAACAAAAATTAAAAGCAGCTTCATAAAATAAAATTCGCTCTACTCTGTTTCGTTTTGTGTTTGGATCCGCGCAAATACATTTTCGTTTCTCCAAATTCTTTCCTTCTCCCATTTCTACCGTATCATTTTACCATCACTATCTACAAAGGCAGTTTATTTACCGAAACAATTATTTCCTCCCTGACCCACCCTTAGGTTGTGTACCCCTGGATCCCAATGATGGCTCCCGTAACATCCCCAAATTCCCTTTATTTTTTTTGTGTTATCTGATCGCTGAGTTTCCAAACCGTCTTGACTGAAGACAGTGAAATACTTATTCCAATGCATGACCCAAATGTTTGTTCCTTTTAAATTTCTCTTGTTTTGTTTTGTATACAGAACATTTTGAATTGCGAAATTATGGTTGGTTGTCTTTTGTTGAGACTTGCTTTCTTGAAACGTAAAAAAAGCTCAATTGATTTTTGTAATTATTATGTCGTTCATTTTTTTGTAGTTGAATTTGGCACTCGTTTTCATCGATCGCTATGTTATTTGAATGATACGTCATCAAAATAGTTATTGTGATGGTGGACGAAAGGTGATAATCCGAAACTATAACTTGGACGAGCGGAGGCGACACCAGGTTATACTTGCGCCATAACTTTTGTTTAGCGAGTGTAACCTACGTGGAGTTCATATAGAACTATAGGTTCACACGGGAATATTATTTCAAGACATGTCTGAGTATATAAAACCTCTAATCGTCTGTCTGTACACTTCAATGCACCTACCTACCAGAAATGGTCAACACCAAAACATCTAAACATGAACTACAAAATAGAGTTACCAACGTCAGCTTCCCAGATTAGTTGAGTTAGCATTGCAATCCGGGTTCTGGCGATGCAATCTCCAACACAATAGGTCCTAAGCTTAGGCATACGTATGTGCTTGTTTAGCATCTGCTAATACATGTATGTATTGAATTTGCATGAATAGATTGCTGTTTGGACACGTCGGATCGCGTTATGTTCGTATTTTGACCTTCGAGTGTTTGTCTTTTGGTATGTTAATTATTGAATATTAACGATAATGCTCTTAAGTGGATAAGAAAATTCTAAATCAATTGGTCTATTTTGTAAACATCTCTATGCGAAAACATCAGTGAAGTGGACTGGCAATCGAGACCATCAGTCTTTTAATTTAATTCATAAAATTGAAACCTAATATAATTATCTCAAATTTAATTTACTAAAAGCAAAAACAGAATCTTTTAATATATGAATGGTACTATTCATCAATACCTATAAAGATATTGGTTTCAATAGATTCAAAAGATTTTACTGAAAGCATTAAAACCTCATTCATAATAAGTTCAGTATTTATTACTGTGCATATCAACAGAGCTAGCCAACCGTCAAAGCTTCGAATGTTACGGTCTAATTCACAAGGACCAATGCTCTAGGTATAACATACTATCTGATCCACATAACTTTTTCTGCGTCACATTTTTGACTGATGCTCTGCTCCTGTTGGTCGTAGCGTGATGTTAAATGAAAAATGACATTTATTTTGTAAGTACGTTGTAAATAACACTTTTACACGTCGATCTTTTTTGGTAATTTTAAACTAGATGAGGCCGGTGTTTCCTAGCTGACTGCTCTGAGAAGAAACGCCGAAACAAACTCAGAGGTCAAAGTCTCTTTTAAAGTCCATACAATCGTACTGGTCAAATGACTGTTAGCCTCTAGCCTTCCTCGATAAATGGGCTACCCAATACTATTAAAATTGTTCAATTCGGACCAGTAGATAAGAGATTAGAATAGAATAGAATACTCTTTATTGTGTACATCATAGAAGTTACAGAAAAAATAGAGCGCCCGCGTTCAACAAAACATACAAACAAGCAAATAAACTATTCAGCTTGATGGTAAGCGATAATGTGGTCCAAGATGGATACACAAAATATTTATGTACTGCGGCTGCAGCTGATGCCTGCGGCTACATCAAATCATAATAATATACTAAAACCTTCCTCGAGAACCACTATATCCATTGGAGAAAAGCGCATGAAAATCGGTGCGGCAGTTGCGTTAGAACATACAGATGCGGCGGAGGACTTGGATTTATAACATATAGTGATATGGAGAACTTACAGCTAATAAAGACAAACAAAATAGGAAACCGTTGGCACCAGAAAGCCAATCATAGCAGCAAATGACGTACTAATTTATTTTAAGGTTCATGGAAAAACACTGTTTTAGATGAAGGAAAAATAATAGCAGAATGGTTCAGTGAAAATGATATACTTGCATTTTAACGCCTAAATACTATCCAACATTTTGTAGCATAACAGAATCAATCTTCTCGTGAATCAAGCTCAAGCTTCAAATCAAGCTTCAACCATTTATTAAATTACTAGCTGACCCGTGCAACGTCGTCTGCGTAATAAAAATTTTTCATTACTGTTCCGCTCCTATTGGTCTTAGAGTGATGATATATAGCCTTCCTCGATAAGTGGGCTACCTAACACTGAAAGAATTTTTCAAATCGGACCAGTAGTTCCTGAGATTAGCACGTTCAACCTAACAAACAAACAAACAAACTCTTCTGCTTTGTATAGATTTAATGATCGAGTTAAAATATTCAATATCAAAAATTGATAAAAATTTGAACGGCATTCCTATTCCAAATAAAAAGAAAAAAATTATTGACAAAACAGTAAGAATTGGAAACATGACACAAAAACAATCAGAATAATATACAAAATGTGATTTTTTTAAGGCAATCACAGCTAAAATCTAATGTTTTCTTAGAATCTGTCTACGAATTAAAATTAGTAATTATAATTAAGACTAAATTATTAAACAATTATTGTATACTGTAGTATCATTTTGTTATTATTAAAAAATACTGATTATGCATTATAACTTTTTATTATACATAAATAAATGACAATTGCAATCCCGTTATTAACTATTATAATATTATACCTAGATGTACTCAATAAAGCAGTTGATTGTGAACATGTGGTTTTGTAAGCCAGCTAGCATGCAGCATGCAGCAGGCATGGTATCTGTCGCGGCCCCGGCGCTGCGGGGCTCCGGCGGTCCCACGAGAGTTTAACTCGCGGGCCGCCTCGCCCCTTCGCGATTTTAAATTACACTCTAGGGGTAGAGCAGACCCGCCGCGATAAACGCCGCGGGCGTCGAAGGCCAGCTGGTGGCCTCCGGCCACCGTAGGCGCGGGCCTGTGGACGGTGAGCTATGGGTGGCTCGCCGTCCATCCCTCTTATGACGACAGGCCGTGTCGACGGCGCGTTCATATTCCAGGCACGCCTCAAAGAGACTCAGCTCACAGACGGGCCCGAAAGGGCCGACGCCTGCCGGAGTTGCGGGACTATTCGAAAGAGATACCGTGGCTCCGGAACACAAAGGGCAATGAAGGTACATGAATGGGTTTTAGTCAGTAGAAGTCTGACACTCTCGCTCCGCCCAGAGCAAGAGAAGTCAATTGATGATTTCCCATACCAAAAAAGGGGTAGAGCAGACAAGACTGCGTGGAGTCGGATTTACAGTGATTCGTTTCTATCACTTAAACCTAATTTTCAGCAAATGTTTTAGGACTAAAATTAACATTATAAATGACCATTCGGAATCATACACATTATTTAACACAATACTTAGGACATATGAGTTTAGGTCATGTAAAATTAGGAGATTCAATAATATTATTATAGTACTTGATATTATGACTGAATACTTTTAGAAGTAAAGATAATTATGTCAAACAAAATTTCGGGATTTTGAACATTTTGTTTACTGAAGTTTATAGCAAACGTGTATGTAAAATGATTTTCGGACAAACAATATTTGGAGAAGAAAGGGAGTACCCGCCAGTCTTTTTGACGCACTTCCAGTCGACAGCCAGACGGACGGTTTTTTTGACGCCATATTTAGGAGCTAGGAGTTTTATATTGCTATTTAAATAATTTAAATTACAATATAAAACTTTATAAATAATTATAATGAATAAATAAGATTTTATGAATAAAACATACAGAGTAATATTTTAGATACCAATTAGTTTACCACGAATTACTTACAGAGACAGGTATGTAATGTTCCAAGGGGCGAGTAGATACACTAAGGCTATTAGAGGCAAGATCCAACCGGTGAGTAGAGCCTACACCACGACTCTGGAACTCTTCGACCCCGTAATAAACGCGCCCTGTCCACTACCACTAGTACCTGCTTACCTTTAATATTCAACAGACCAAACATGTACAACAAAGTAACTCCAAATAAAAACTTTCAACATAATCTGCTTAAAAATACGATTATTACTTTAAAATGAAGCTCCTACCACAGAAACAATCATAAAAACTTGTCATTGCTTCATAAAATGTTACATGCAAACACAAACTCGCATAAAAGTAGTAGTTTATTCCTCGCAATACTGTCTTAATACAGGCTAGTCATTCTGTAGCAGGAAATTATACGAAGCTAGTATTCGACTGCTCGCTTTTTAGGGTTCCGTTCACGAAGGGCAACCAGCGGAACCCTATTACTAAGCCTCCGCCGTCCATCCACCCGTTCGTCTGTATGTCTGTCTGTTTTTCAGCGGGCTATTTCTCAAAAACCGTAATAGATATATAGATTAAATTTTCACTGAATATTTATTTCTAATGCCACTTTCACAAAAAAATTAAAATTAAAAAGCAGTTGAATTATAATATTCTCCCACATATGAATCGTGTTTTTTTCTGGATTTTGGTACGGGACCCTTTGATTGAGAGTCCGACTTCCACGTGGCCGGTTTTTTAATTACTAAATGCCGTCGCCGAGTAGCTGGATATTAAAAGAAATAGGTTGGAACGAGGCATGCTATCGGCTGGAGTGGTTTGAAGAGACGACCATTGGCGATTTTTTGTCGCATGGAAAGTGTCTCGTGAAATAACTAGAAAGACGGAAAACTATTGAAGAAATAATATTACAATATAAAAATTTGGTGATGTGAATTAGAAAACAAACAACTAGATTCGAGCACCGCTGCGTCCGTATGCGTCAAGGCGGAAATAATTCCAAGGGAACATATTTAGGGGATGAAAATTAGCGTTTGGCCCATTCCAGGACATGGTTTATTCGTGTACCAAATAAAATCCAAATCCGTTAAGCCGTGCAGATGTAACAGAGATAGAAAACTTATCAAAGAAAGAGATATTTTTGCATTTAATAGATAATGATTCATGCGTGAAAAAACTCTAACTGGACTGAAATACTAAATAGAATCACTGTCAATTGTAGCTTTTTTTTCTCATCAACCTAACACATTGTCGGTTTTTTAATTACTAGATGCCATCGCTAAGAAGCTGGCTGTTAAAAGAAAAAAGTTGGCACGAGGCATGCTCTCGACTGGAAGACTGCACTGCTGGACCAAAGCCTCTGTAATAGCTATTTTTTTTTCCTGTGTCGTTCTTTTTTAATTTTCACATAAAGAACGTCATAAACTCTATGTTCGAACACCAAAGACAAAATAATTACGTTACATTATGCCGCCTTCCTGTTTTCTCGATAATGTTGTTCCACTTTTCTTTAATGATGACAAGGGTCTGACGCTGTTTCGTTAACGCGAAGTTAAAATGTTCACAAAGTAATAATGTTATGTCATCGTCTAATTAGCTCGGCAAAACATAAGATACGGGGCTGTAAGTCTGCTTGGCCTATTTATTATGGAACTAGGCATTTTCTTACTACTTCGGTTACGTTGATTTCAGATAAAACAGAAATATTTAGTAAGTTTTTGAAAGCATGGTTACATGGAGGCGTAATTTCCATTGGTTACAGTGGTGTCAGTGTTTGGTTATTACTTGATACGTAATACTTTTTTCAAGAATAGCAAATCATCAAATCAGTTCTGCTCTGGGCGGAGCGATAGGGAGTATCACATTCTTACAGACTAAAACCCGCCCGTGTTCCTGCTTCTTTACGTTTCAGGGTCGCGGTGACTATTTCGAACAAACTCCGCAACCATTTCCAGTAGTTTATGCTGCGTCAGTATTCGGTTATGGTTACTTATATATTATTTGACTCCATAGATACGTACTTTGTGAATTCCATATGCAAATTGCGGAATCTTAAGGCAAATCGATAACCTGGTGAGGGTCGCGGATAGCCGATGGGGGCGAGTCGTACAGGACCAGTTGTTGTGGCGACACATTGGGGAGGGCTATGTCCAGCAGCAGACGTTATTCAGCTAATATATGATGAATCGTGTAGTCCGAGTTTCTCTGCAACTATATCAGCTTAAGGCGAGGTTGCAGTACTGTGTGTTTTGACGAACAACAGCGACAGTCCGGCGAGCGAAATAATGCCTAAATTTTGATTGTTTTTTCTTCTTGGCGAAAACTGATAAAGAAATAATACAATATGGTTTCAACATTTACTTCAAAATAAAAAGTTCTATATATTGATATAACTTTTATAAATATTCGTGATAAAATCTCTTAGCAGTAGGTACACGTTTAAAATTGTAATTTAGTGTAATGTTTGATAAAAAAAAGTATCGAGCCAATCATTCTAAACTCGTTTCTATCTTTACGATTTACTTGAGGGTATGTTCAATTTTTATGTAATGATTTTTATTTATTAAAAAACTCATAACTAATTAGATTTTCCGACGTTCAAAAATCTTAAAAAGTACTGCAATCCCGCCTTAATGGCTTCAGCGCTTTTCTTGTGTCCACTTCTTTACTATAAATTCTCTCTTTCTTCATTTAAAAATCTCCTGAATAAAATTCACTGTTGTGCACTAGCCCTAAAGATTATTGAGCGATTGCCCTCTGGCAGTCATTTCGATGCACTTAGGTCAGTTGATTGGAGAGCCATGGCAGAAATAGCTTTTTAAAAATTGTTACGAACCTTTTAATTTCGTTCTGCGGATATCAAAACTTTAGCTCTCAGTGAAACGCAGTGATCTAGCTTGGTAATATTAAAATTCCATTCAATATTGCATTGTCATTTGAGGAGATTTTCATTTTTAAAAGAACTAAAGTTTTTCATTTCATTAACTGTTTGAAAGATTTTATCAAAGATATCTGATGCTATTGTCTTGCATAACAATATTTTACATACCTACCTATGTACAACTAAACTATACTTACTTAACTATACTTCAAACCATACCTGTATAAAACGTCTGCCCGGTATAGTTAAAAGGTAATCGCGCTAGGAGCGTCTCAATCATGGACAGTTTAGAAAAGAAGTCTAAAATCGGTTCCAGATAAACGTGCAATAAAGTACATTGACCCACATACATTTATTGACTTTCTTAAGATCAAAATCAGAAATAATGACATAAAGCTGTCCTGAATCGACTTCTATCGTGATCCTTTACGTTTTCTAATAATGAAAATCAGTTCTTAATTTATTGTTCTAGTATCTACGAAGAGATATTAGGGTAAGGTCAATGTACTTTATTGCACGTTTATCTGGAACCGACTTTAGTAATATTTTTGAAGTGAAAACTTATTTAGCGGCGTTGAGCACTTTCTTGGGATGGGTATAAAATGTTAAACTCGCGTCAGAACACGTGACTTGATCGAAAATTCGTAAGACGATGATTCAAAAATGCGCAACGTTAATGTTCAAGTTTTCACTTCTGCCGGCACTCCTGGAGTGCAACCCGTTTTTTTTTAATTTGTGAATCCACGTACACCCAATCAGAATACAGGCGTTTAAATTCGAATAGTTTCAGAATCTGACGCCTTCGAAGTCGCAAATTAAATAAATGGTCAAATCTCTGTTGTTTAGTTGTTCTATGTAGCTGCAAGCTGATACGCTGATTGTAGCAATGCACTAATGTTGTATTTAGTGAGTAATCAGCTTTGCTCTATTGTTTTAACTACATAAACAAAGCCAGATACGGTTTCCGGTACATATTGATACAATTTATTTGCATCCTACCGTTACTCACAGAGTAGCAATAGGCAAGTAATATGTTCAATATACCTGCAAACTACGCTCGCTTATCAATACGTTATTCAAATGTTTGTTTTATTTAGTTAAACCTGTGTGTACCACTACAACCCCATAGTATTTTTCTTGGATTTTATGCGACATCCACAATTTGTATCATATTTTTTTTTTTAATACTTCAAATTTATTTAAAGAACAAACTATATACACTTAAAATAAAAAATAAAAATCCTAACTAAAATATAGCGTCAAAAAATTCGTCCCCATCGGTATCGACTGGAAGTGATCCCAAAAGAATAGCTGCATTGCCACGTTGTATGGCAATGCTTATTTATTTATTTATTTAACACTTTAAGCACAAATGTACAGAGGCGGACTTAATGCCATAGGCATTCTCTACCAGTCAACCTTTGGGTGATGTAGCGACAAATAGTGGTAGGTGCAATATGGAGAACAGTAAAGCTTATCATCTGTCCAAGGTAAAAGCCAGCTCTTGGGTCACGCGAAGCGTCAATTATTAAGCGTTTTGCTAGATCTTTAAATAGGACGTGAGCACTTAGACCCCACGGTCCAAGAGTTTCAACCCCAAACGTTAAAAAAATAACTTTTAAATTTCGGAAGTCGGTGTCAAAATACGAAGAAACTAACAAAATCACCGACTTCCGAAATTAAAGTTATTTTTTACTTTGTACTGGTGTTTTTTTTTTATTTGGAAGCCGGTTGTATTTTTTTTTTTGTAAAAGTTTTTTAATATAGAATTAAATCAAATCAATCATCAATTTAATGCATTTGTTACAAGCTACAATATCAACTTTACTTGTCACAAAATATCACTATTATTTTTATACGTTTAGCAACCATAGTATCCGTCTTTTTTAATTCTTTTTTATTACCTTTTCTTTCGACAGTGCCTTTATTTCGTCACACTAAAGGTGGTTTTCTTAGTTCAAGTGCTGCCATATATATGTGCGGTCTACTGTACTATCGGATAGAGGAGGTAAATATTTGCATGTGTATTGAAGGTCCCAATCGGAACTCCTTTGTGTGCAAGACGCAACACAAAGAGATGCCGACAGTGCTTGTGGGCTGAAGCTTCCTAAAGTGATTGGACCTGGTCTACCAGAGTGCCTATGTTGTTTTTGGGACTAGTTGGTTGTGAATTCAGGCAACCACAAAGCAGCAAATCCTAATCAAAAATACTGATTGCACAGCAAAGCAAGTACCTACCTCAAAATTTTATCATTTTAGCAACAGTTTGAGTTCGTGACACAACGCTATTAATTAAAAAGCGGATCTTTTTCTGAACCTCGACGACGGAGCAAATTGACGGGTGATACATGTTTTGATGAGCATTTAATATTAAGCAATTTATTCGCATATCAGTTGCAATCCGATAAAAATTAGGGAAATATTGCGAACGAGATGCAAATGATTAGAATTGGCACCAAGGTTTCAGTGATGTATTTAAAAAATCCAGCCAAATACGCTATTGTAAATGAAAAATGTTAGTTTAATCGTCAATGCAGCAATATCTTTTGTTTATGAGCTTAGTTTATTTACTACATTAAAAAAAAGTTGATTAAACTCAAACACAGTGATGTCAACAGCCTAATATTTGAGCCAATGTTGGCCAATCAGTAGATAAAATGTTTGTTTATCTTTAGATTGACCATTGAATATTCAATTAATTGACGGGGCTTGATTAAAAACCCTTTAGTTTGCTGAATTGACAAATTATTACAGCAATTCGTTTGTAATTAAACGTTTTGAACTTGAATTTTCGTTTATATTTCTAATATAAATTGGTGAAATGATTGATTTGATTAGGTGTGACTGTGTTTCATTCTCTCAACAACAACTCATCTTCCATTACAATTTCAAAAAGACAATGCAAAAAATAGGTGTTTGCATATAGAGATAAACTTTGTTAATGTATCATCAAAATGATCCTTATAATCCATTCTAAATTCAATTCCAACTAGTACGATTCGAGACGTTTGAAACAACACATTGCTCAGAGTTTTATCGAGAACTTGTACTCCTGCAAGTGACAAGTTCCTTCGTAAAACTAACATCCCGCAGCTTCCGTGTAAACTTCCTTCTCGCAAGAAGTTGGTTATAAATACGATAAACACTGTTGACTGTGTTTATTTATCTCTTTTGAAGAAGTTTGAAGCTTCCGCTGTTTTTCCTACTGGGAATTAGTTTTCCTTGGTTTTCTGTATCTGAGATATGTATGTGTTTACGTAGCCCTTTCACAACAAGTTGGGGTTGGTTTCCAGTGTAACCAGTAGCTGAGTACCAGTATTTTACATGGAACGACTGCTTACCTGATCTCCACAACCTAGTAACTACAACACGGACCCTTGGCAAGACTGGTGCCAGATTTTCTGTGGCTTCTATTAACCCTTAACGATAGTCAGAAGTCTACAAATGGCAGCCAGAACCAACGCTTAACTTGCTTATCGAGGTCCGGAGTCTCCAGCAAACGTTGCAAGACCTAAAAAATCCGTGAAGTTGTTATTACTTAGCCGAGAGCTCTTCCTTAACCTTTGTTTATTTTTTAAATAGGTTCTGTATTTATTCTGTTACATTACTTATCTATACTAATATTATAAAGCAGAAGAATTTGTTTGTTAGTTTGTTTGGTTGAACGCGCTAATCTCAGGAACTACTGATCCGATTTGAAAAATTCTTTCAGTGTTAGATAGCCCATTTATCGAGGAAGGCTATAGGCTATACATCATCACGCTAAGACCAATAGGAGCACGAGCAGTAATGGAAAATGTGACGCAGGCGAAGTTGCGCGGGTCAGCTAGTAAATAATATATAGTACAGGCTAGTCAATATTGTTACACCTACTAGAAAGGAAGGAAATCAATACCACTGACACGATGTCCAATAACGGAAAGTTTCCATTTGCAATGAAAATTTGTTACGACTTTATGTCTCACCGTTAGTGAGACATTAAGTGTTAGACATTATTAATGTGTTTTATAACGAATTCCTTGCTTTCTTACTTTTCATTCAATTTTAAGGTTATAAGTAGAGTAGAGCGAAATTTCTGCCAGAGTGGCGGAATTTGATCGAAAGATTCACCGAAGCCCTGGAACGAAAATAGCATTAGCAGGAACATGGATGGGTTTTAGTCAGTGAGAGTCTGACACTCTCTTCCGTTCCGCTAAGAGCAGAAGGAGTCATTTGATACATCCATCATTAAAAAAAAATTGAGCAGGGTTTTCAAACATGGTTACATTTGAGGCGTCAAACACCCTACCGGTTAAATATTTTTTTAGAGGCTCTTAAGGGTTAAAAATACAAATATCAAATTTTTACGATACTGCAACCAAAGTTTTATGTAGGTTTTGATCTTTAAGGATAAGCAATGTGTACTGGTGTCAGTCCGATATTGGATAATTATGTATTCACCAAGACTCCTATGTGCCTCGAAAATCATTCAAGACGTTGATCCGGCTGTCATTCGTATAATACAACTATTGAAAGTCGTTACGAGTTGATAAAAGCCAGAATTTTCTAGCTATCATGTTAGCCAGTTACTAAGCTGTGACTTTCTGTTATTTCAATGTTTGTAGGTGGAGGTGATCACTTAACCACTAATGGTTTACTTGCCAATAATATCATTTTCATCATAGCCAAGCCACGTCCTAACTAAAATAAGTAAGTAAAAAAAATATATTCCCATTTCCTCGTGTTATCACAAAGCATCATAAAATCACCCAGAACGCGAAGTTTCGAAGTAAAACCGTATAAAACTGACAGCACATAGCAACATGCAGCAACATCCGACAACTCGCCAACATTTCCATTCGCTATGAAAGTTACTTTTGTTCTTAGTTTCCCAACCTTTATTTCACACCTTGTTAGGAAGGCCTAGAGAGACACCAGGGAATGCGGCGACCTGAAAAATAAATACTATATTTGTTACTAGATTTGCTACTTTAGTAAGGCGAGTGAAATTCATTTTCACAAAAAAGTAGCCTATCCATCTCTTATAATAATTTAGGCGTGAAAACAAAAAACATAATCTCATTTTCGTGTTCTAATTAATATAACTTAGTTTTAATGTTGGGGGCCGAGTCACCCGCGTCCGTAGGAGAATACCCTTCAGCGAATCCCTACACGTGGTCCCCGGGTGGTGCTAAACAGGTGACACTAACCGCCTCCGTGGTCTAGTGGTTATACCACTCGATTCAGACCCAGAGGTCCCGGGTTCAATTCCCAGTGGGGGCAAATTTTTTGCTCGGTTTGGTTGGTGGTAGGACTTCTAAGTCCGCCTGGCAAGCTACCACCATCATGTCTAAGTCTGTCGCCATAACAACAATGTTAACAGCATTGTTGTGTTCCGGCAATTAGAGATATGATAGCCAGTTCCTCTATGTTAGAGGATTCCGGGTGAAACTCGCTTCCATCTTCGGCCTAATCATCACTTTCCATCAGGTGAGATTTGGGCCAAGAGTTTCCCAGTTTTAAATAAAAAAAGAAAAAAATTAAAAAAAAAAGATACTCGTAGCAGTTACTCGAATACGACTAAATGAACTTACTTGCAGATTCTGTATACATCATAATCTCCTTACCTCCTTACCACCACTGGATTTTTACGCTTAGCGCCAAAAGTATAATCAAACGGTGTGCCTTTGCAAATTGGTCGTATATGATTTTAAAAGATAATAAATGATTAGGGTCGAAAATCACAAAAGGTTTGGAACCACTGCTTTAGTTTAAACGAGCGTGAGTAACCGCAACTCGGCAAGTTACAACGTCGCCGCAAAGTTGATGCAACACAAGTGGGACTTAAATTATTGTAACTGTGATGAATTTACTCGATATGTTAATCGAAGATAAGTTTGTTGTTGTAATTTGTGTAGTACTGGAAGGCGTAGCGTTGGCGAGTTTCGCACAAAGTGGAGCTATGACACAGAGCCGGTCGTTGTGGTGATGATTGGGAGATCCCTGTTCTTAGCAGTGGACCATTTTCAACTGTAAGTAGTAAGCAAGAAAGTTTTGATTTTCAAAGAATGTGATAAAGAGATGTTACATTACGTATTATAGATTTTTTTCAGGATACATTTCGCCATTGTATGATGGCATTATGATTATCATTAAACAAACTTCTAAATTATGTTGAGAAAAGCGTACTCGATAATTACGTTCATCGAAGAATTCACAGTATCAGAGAAACACGGGAAATGCTCCCGGGACAGCTTGTATCTTGTAGTGAAAGTTTTTGAGCTAAGGTAATGATGATGTTTGTTTCAAATGCATCACTGCCTTTTTGGTCAACGAAGCCAGCTTACAAACCTCCTTTGAGGCCCTGTGGTTTGTGGTTCGATAAAAGGTCACCTGGCAGAAGTGGAGATTTTAGATTTTTCAAAGGAAAATAAAATACAACCGACTTCCAATTCGGTTGTATTTTTTTGTAAAAGGTTTTTTATTTTTCACTTTTTAGTGGTACCCCACACCTAACAACACCACTGCAAAATCGCAGAAAAGCCAAATACGCAATTTCGAATACTTGGATGACAAAAACTTATCATCCAAGTAAACGAATTCCAGCTATTTCGATTTAAAATCCAAACTTCGTAACCGATTTTGATATTATAAGTAATTTAGATAGGACCAATTTGCAAGTTTTCTTAATTGACGGAGTTATGAGGTAACAAACATAAAAAAAAGTTCAACCTAATTGAGAACCTCCTCCTTTTTGGGAAGTTGGTTAAAAAAAAAACAAATCTAGGTAAAAATCCTAATATATAAAATTCTTCTATTACTGAGCGACTCAGTGATTGACTGACAGACAACCTACTGCCGAAACTACTGGTCGTAGGATTTTCCGAAATTCCTACGGGAGTGTGAACAAACAGGATATGCACGTACACAGTCAGGGTCAAAAGCTAGTCTAATATAACTGAAAAACTTAGAAGCAGCATGAAGTCAAAATACATTACAGGTATAAAAATACAGGCTGTAAACTCCTGCTATCCCTTAAAAAATGGATTTAGAATTACCTGTTTTCATCTCTCACAAACTAGACCAAAAACTGCTTATGATGTGTAAGAAGAAATGTCGACTCAGTGGTTGTTAGCGAGCTAAGTTCCCTGTGCCCCGGATGTAATTAGACGTCTCGCGAGCATGGATGTACTGAGAGCCTTGCAAATAAAATATTGTGCTCGTCACTGAATGACTTGTGAAACTTCGTTTAAAACGGGATCTTTCGGGATAAATGGTGATCTTTGTCTAGATGAGCGATGTTATAAAAACAACATTTACATGAAACTTGGACCTTTGGTTTTGTTTTTAATTTTAACTTGAGTTGGTTTTTAGTCAAGGATGGAGTGAGCTTAACCAGCCGGTCGCATATGAGCCCTGAGCTGTCATTCCATCTGGATTTAATGAATTGGCAGCTCACTTTGTGATCGCTTCACCCAAGCCTTCCTTCACTTCGATTTGTTTACAGAATCGCACTGCAGAAAAAGAGATTAGCGTTGAATGTATTCGGAAACATATACACAGGAAGAGAGTTAAACTCTGCTGTGCGCATCATAAAAGAAGTTTGGTAATGCTTAATGCTTTTTGGTGGAATAGCAACAAGATGGGGATGATAAGTTATGCATAAATTGATTTTGCAGACATTTATGTTAAGGACTAGGCACGCAATTTACGCTATAATGACGTAGCTTCTATAACACCGGATCATTGGTTGTTTAATATGAGAAGCTAATACTTTGATTATAATTTAGCGGATAGATTCATCAACTATCGAATTTTGGTAAATAGTATTATACAGTATTGAATGCATATTTTAGTCAAACCACGGAAGGGTAGCAACTGAAAACAAAATGTTTGTGAATAATAATTCGTATAATTATTATGTTTATTTTATACAATATTATGCATCAATAGCTGTAGGATATAAGTAACAAAAGTAATGATAAACAAATTGAAACTTTTCATTAAGAGTATTTTTAATGTTCATATAAACTTATGAACACCGACTGGAAACGGTCCGTGGAAGGGAATAATATTGATGCTTTTTTTTTGACGTTGTTAACAAAAGTACAGTTTTTTTAAAGTATATTTATAAAATGTTTTTTTTAAATTTTTTCACATACAATAATAAGTAGGTAAGGTTTCTTTTTCACTCAGTTATATAAATAGTACAGTTTTTTTTTTGGTTGTTCTGTTTATGACCCATTCGCTATTCTGAACAAAATGTTACAAAACTCACTGATTGCAAACATCTGGTAATATGAATCTGAATACGTGCACTAAAACCGTCTCGTTTCGTTTCTCATATACTCTAGGTACAATCAAATAAAAACCCATCATCATCATCGTCATACCAGCCGAAAGACGACCACTGTTGGACAAAGGTCTCCCCCCAAGAGTCACCACTACCGGTCCTATTTGCCTCGTATCCATCGGCTTCCTTCGACCCTCACCAGGTCTTCGGTTAATTAAAATAAAAACTACTATCTAAATAAAAACGACGCAGCAACTGTATCTAAATGAAAACCTCTCAAACGTCTTCCATCTGTTCGTCCAAAACTCATTATTAGGGTTCCTTGGGATTCCGAGAACCATTCCAATAAACCCGGGCTTTTTGTCGCAATAAATTATTTGCAGCCGTCGCGGCTTGAATATTCACTATGATAATAGACTCGGGAACAAACATTTTATATTGGAATCTTGGTGCAAGACTGGAGGATTTTCAAATAGAGGAGTTTCTTTGAACTTTGTCTATGGTCTCAACCTGATAACGCTCTAATGTTAATGTTGTGTAAATGCTCTACGGATGCTGTATAACAACGCGTTTATTTATTTAAAAAAATACAATAAGTGAATGGCTAAAAACTTTAACATACCAAGAAACTGAAAATATATTGGACAGGATAACCTGAAATAAACACCACATCACACCATCATACGTGCACACAACCGGTGTAGCTTGTGTGCATATATGCAAGAGCTGCTTAGGTTAAGATCACTTACCTAAGCAGCTCTTGCATACATAAGGCATATTCATTGTACAGCCACCTACCAAGGGAAGAGCGTGACAGTCCCAACACAAGTACTATTTATTTATTTTATTACGAAAAAGACAACTTTTTGGTCCACAGTATCTGTTAGTAGCACTTAATACTATGTTAGTAGACATTTTTAACCAGTTACAATAAAATCAAAAGTGAAATCAATAAAATTTTAAAAATTTAAATTGGACAGAATATACAATTGTTAACAAAATAAAATTTAGAATGTCAGTAATTTAACATATTATTACCAATAATTGAATAAAATAAAATCTGTATAAAATTTAAACTAAATAGAATTTCAATAAAATTATAACTTACCGGGGCTACCACAATTCATGTATGCTCACAATGTTTTCAGATGAAATAAATGTTTTTGTATTTATTTACTAGCTTTTACCCGCGACTTCGTACGCGCGTCTCCCGTTTTTTCCCATTCCCGTGGGAATTTTGGGAATTCCACTCTTACCTCTACAAGGAACCTACAAGCCAAATTTCAGCTTCCTACGACCAGTAGCTTCAGCTGTGTGTTGTCAGTCAGTCAGTCAGTCAGTCACTCATCCACTCACTCACTCAGTAACGGAAGAATTTTATATGTAAGTTTTTAAAGATCACATCGCGTTTAGAGTGCTGTTGCGTCTGTCTCGGTTCTGTAGTGCGTCATCTATACTCACTGAGGCATGTACCAACTACTTCAATGCTGTACGGTGTAAGAAAGCGGGTTCGCTGGTAAAAAGACTTCGTGGCAGCCCTAGCAGTCTTATACAAGCTATAGCCGATAGGCATGACAGCCCGATGGTGAAGTCAAATTGTCACCTGTATTTTGGCGGTGTTATCAATTAAGTAGGTACTAACATTGGTTTCAGACTATTTTACTAACCCAATGAATCTCTGTTACCTGGTAAATAAATGGAAATATTATTATTATGGTCATAAATAATAACAGCTAAGTTATAACAACCGCACGGGTCGATCTTTCAGGTTAAGCAACGCTGGCCAAGGTTGGTCTGTGGATGGGTGACCATATCGAGTTTCCTCCGTGCCTCGAAAAACACGTAAACCCGTTGGTCCGAGCTGTCATTTGTAGATCTTTGGCAGTCCTTACGGGTTGTCAGAAGCGAGTAAATCTGACTCCAGTTTTACCAAGAAGTCCGTGTTATCCAGTTAATGGTTTGTGGAGGTCTGGTAGGCAGCCGCTCCACGTAAAACACTGGTATTCAGCTGAATCTGTTTTGATTGGAAGCCGATCCTAGTATAGTTGGGAAAAGACTAGGTAGATGATGATGATCATAATATTAACGGTTGGAGTTCTGATAAAGATGTGATCTTGTGAGTGCGGTGCTCTTGTTCAGAACATGAGCCACACTTTGAAGTGCCCCAAGTGTCCAATCGAGCGTCTGTACTTTGAGGGGTTTGATGAATGCCATTGACGCTGCAATTGTCGTGGCCACCAATCAGGGCCAAAAATTTTAAGGAGTTAACTCAAAAAGAAGAAAAAAAACTAGGATACCAAATTATCTAAACTGACAGGTTATTACGCAATTTGTCTATACTACTCAAAGTGAAAAGCAGCGTTTACCACCATAACGTGTTTATTTTACTACTATGTATAAAAGTGTCAAAGAATAATAAGCATACAAATATATACCTACAATAGAACTAAATCTTTTTAAAGAAATGCAGCTTTTTCTCAATTCACAAAACCTTAAGAACACAGCAGTTAGTTACTCTTATATTCAAAAAGTTCGTCATTCTGCGCTAACAAAAAAGAACTCAACAATTCCTCGTTTCACTTTTAAAATAAAATTCACTTTTTCAATTTCAATTTTTCAAAGTACATTTTGAAACAATCCTTTTATGCAGAAACTGACATATTCAGTGTTAAAATTTGTGAGCTTTTCCTTAATCCCTCCCGCTGTGTGCGCGGATTTCGGCTTCACTTTTAAGTCTCTAAAACTCCCGGGATTGTTTTAAAAATACTTTAAAACACATCGACTCCATTCACTTGTTACAGGAAATGTATTTTAATTTTGCTATAAAACTTTTTGAGGGCTAACCCTCAAAAAGTTGTTCAAAAACAAAATTCATAATTCGGAATTCAGAGCATTATAATGTTACTTTTTTATTTTTGATAGGCACGCGTTTGACCACTATCTCACCTGAAGGTAGGCGATGATGCGGTCTTAGCGCATGGGGGCTTGTCAGTTGATGTCACAAAAACAAAATAGCTTCAAAAGCAAATGGTCCCTTGAAACATTGTCGGTAACCCACTTAATAGCATATACTCGAACATTACCAAAAAAAATAAAAACAAAACACATTCTTGCGTACACAAAATTCAAAATAACAAAGTGAATATTTCCCTTCAGATGACACCAAACAGTTCATTAGTGTCGGTTCTAGGTCACAGGTTCTAATTTGATGTTGATTACAATAAATTTTAGCAACTTAAACTTGCAAGTACTTACATCCAATCAAAATGCTTTACATCAAGCCTACGACCGAAGATCGGATATAGCCTTCAGAAGCAAGATTTCCACTAAGAGAGGCAGACAATCGTATCCATTGTCATTCAGCCTCTATTGATAATAGCCATCCTTTGTTCTCAACACAGATGACTAGCTTCAAATGCATTGCAGTGAAACGAAATGCAAAATATTCTATTTGCTTTTGTGATCAATGTTGCCTTTGCAGTCATTATTGAGCCTTTAATGTAGAGTGTTTATTATTGTCGTGTTTAACATTAACTTAAAGTAAGGAATATGCATGTGATTTTTTATTTGAAAAATAAAATACTTACAAGCTCTAGTAAACAATTATGAAATCTTCTCAAATATGATCGTGTCCCTGCGCACCGCTTGCTTATTAAATGGCAGCCCATACGGCAGCGCAAAGAGCAAGGGGCGCTTCCTACCCTGTTCTTATTTCTTGACTAATTTATTTCTTCCCCAAGTCGTCTAGCCCCTCATTTCCAATACATTTGCGCCAACTACAATAGAAATCCACGCTCATCCCAATCCTCTTCTACACTGTCCACCTCACCATACTGAATTCACTCACAATTCTTTTTTTTTATACAATACATTTCTGTGTGGAATGCGCTTCCCCAGGAAATTAGGATGGCAAGCATCCGATTAACCATCAAAGTTAAGGTTTGAGAGAAAGCACATTCGTAAGAAAATATTTTTGTTTGCATAAACTGTTAAAGTATTTTATTGAATCCTATAGTTTATATGATGTATATTAATCTCTAAAATTCACTCATTCTCTCTTCTTTTTTCTTCATTTTCTCTCTTAAATTTATTTGCTGTTACTATGTTTGGTGTCATTTTCTTTTAATTTATGGACATTTTTTTTTTTATCAAGTGACATTTTAATTCTTTTCCTTTTTTTTAAATTTTATTTTTGTGATTTTATTTCTCGTCAATTAATTCTCAGTAAATTTAATTAATTCATTAAACAAATATAAGGGGCCTTCATTTTGTATTTTAAAATTTTAAGTTTACTAACATAGTATTAAGTATTACTAACAGCTACTGTGGACCAAAAGTTGTCTTATAATAAATAAATGAATTGAATTGAAATAAATTTCAATTGGAGTGGAGCGGAGTGGAGCGAAGTGGAGCGAAGTGGAGCGGAGTGGAGCGGAGTAGTGCGGAGTGGAGCGGAGTGGAGCGGAGTGGAGCGGAGGGATGCGGAACGGAGCGGAGTAGAGTGGAGTGGAGTGGGGTAGATTTATTATGTATACCAAAAGATACAGGAAAGATAGAAGAGGAAAACAACCCTCATAATACTAATTTGGCAAACATAGTTACTGGGTAAATTGCTTCGTTATGCGTTACTGGCAAAATACCTGAAAAATATATCTAATTTATTTTTAACGTAGGTAATAAAGGCAGGCTCATTTCTCTTTCAATTATGAATTTAAATGAACAAAAGCCAGTGCCTAAATGACAGAGAATGTCAGATGTCAAAAACTTTTATTACATTCCCATGTTCCACTTGAGCCTAACTATATTCCGAGGAAATTCTGACGTGGTAGCTTCTGTGACCGACTTTAAAACTATTGAAATATCGCAGCTATGTACAGTCAACAAAATAATGGTATTTCTTGAGTATGCCTGCAGTGTTTACCTGTAAACTGAGAGCCAGATGAATGATGTAGTTTCACATTTTTAATTTGGAGGAAGATGGGAAAACGGGCGTTTTGATAATGCCCTTAGTAATTTTACCTATCAAAAGTGATAAATACTTGGTCTCAGAAAGATCAAAAATATAAAAAAAACCGGCCAAGTGCGAGTCGGACTCGCGCACCGAGGGTTCCGTACAAACCTGTGGGTATTATATTATAAGCAAACGTTGCGATTTACGATTTATGACGTATTAAAAAAAAACTACATACTAGATCATGTTCAAACCAGTTTTAGCTGGTAGTTTACATGGTAATATACATCAATTTTTTTTTTTTGATTTATCATTCCCTTATTTTAGAAGGTACGGGGGGGGGGGTACACATTTTACCACTTTGGAAGTGTCTCTCTCACAAACTGTTCAGTTTAGAAAAAAATGATTTCAGAAACCTCAATATCATTTTTGAAGAACTATTCATAGATACCCCACACGAATGGGTTTGATCATAAAACAATTTATGAGTTTCTGTTCTAAGTATGGGGACCCCCAAAATTTATTGTTATTTTTCTATTTTTGTGTGAAAATCTTAATGCGGTTCACAGAATACATCTACTTACCAAGTTTCAACAGCATAGTTCTTATAGTTTCGGAGAAAAGTGGCTGTGACATACGGACGGACGGACAGACAGACATGACGAATCTATAAGGGTTCCGTTTTTGCCATTTGGCTACGGACCCCTAAAAAGTGGCTGGTTACGAGCGCATTATACAAGTAGTATGTTAGGGTAAGAATAGAGTAAATTCACAGTTTGATTGACACGTTACGGAATTAGAGGAATTACTGATTAACACGTTACGGAATTAGAGGAATTACTGATTGCTCAGCACACGTATAAAGAAGTCACATATTGGCACATAAGAGAAGTTGAATACAGTTAACATTTTATAGAATTACATGCCTGCATACTAAACTATTTTGCTGACCGTACCACCTGATTTATAGACTTTAAAGGAAGTTTAAATCTGCTTTGAGGTTTTGGTCTTTTGTGTGAGCACACAGTAAGCCCCTTATTTTGAAATAAGACTCACCAAAGGGATGGTACTCTGTGAGACTATGCTATGTAAAAGTCCCATCCCAGTATTCATACAAGTTTAATAAACAAACAATTTTGTGAGAATGTATGGATGCTTGTTAATCTTTCACGCAAGAACAATTTCGTAAAGCATTGAAATTAATTATTGAAATTGAATATTGTAACAATAACACTTAGACTTAGGCTAATAATATTTATTATAAAGATGAAGAGTTTGTCTGAATTTGTTTGGTTGAATGCACTAATCTCGGGAACTATTGGTTCGAATTTAAAAATTACTTAAGTTTTAAGAATTTTAGGTCCAAATTTTTTTCTTATCATTCTTCATTTAAACGCTGTTCGTCCGTCTGACCGTCCTTCCGTCTGTCTTCCAGCGGGTTGTATCTCAAGAACCGTAATAGGTAGACAGGTGAAATTCAAAGAGTGTGTGTTTCTATAACAAGAAAGAAGTAATAAAAATAAAATTTAATTAAAAATTAAAGAAACGCGTTTTTTCAGTTTCGGTACGGATCCTTTTGTGTCAGAGTTTTGTTCCTTTGATATGAGCCTGCTTTTTTAACCGAATTCCAAAAAAGGAGGAGGTTTTTTTTTCTTATGTTTGTTACTCATAACTCCGTTAATTATGAACCGATTTGAAAAGTTCTTGTTTTATCTGAAAGGATATACTCCATTTAAATTTTATCAAAATCGGTTGTGAAGTTGTGAATAGCTATAATTCGTTTACTTGGATGGTTTTTTGTAATCCAAGTACTTAATCGAAATAGCGTATTTTGCTTTTTTGCGATTTTGCAGTGATGGTGGGGTACCACTAAAAAGTGAAAAATAAAAAACTTACAACCGACTTTATTTGTAAGTCAGTTGTGTTTTTTTATAAAAAGTTTTTTTTAATGTTAAACTAATGTTATTTTAAACTTTGCTTTGTTTTAAGTTGATTTTGGTGTTTTTTTTTTTTGAATGAATGTTAACTGATAATTATTAATATCGTATATAAGTACTTTAAATAGAACACTTTTGAATTTCAATCTTTTTTGGTAATTTTAAATTAAATGAGGCCGGTGTTCTACCCTGAGAAGAAACACCCAAACAAACTCAACAGTGATTGAAAGTTATTTTTCACGGAAAAATGCAGGGTTCTAGAATAATTTTTGTCGTTACACTCATGGCAGAGTGGTCCTTCCCAATCCGTCGACATTACTCCTCTTTTTTTAGGATGGAAAATCATAAAATGGCTCCCGGCCTGGGTGGAGCAGAAGGGAGTGTCAGACTCTTACTGACTAAAACCCATCCGCGTTCTAGGGTCGCGGTGACTCTTTCGAACAAATTTCGCAACCCTGGCAGGATTCCTTCCCCTCTGTAGCTTTTTTTGTACATTCGTGGAAGACCACTGCGTGATGTAGTACATAGGCGTTATTAAATTTTGTATTTCTATACACAAAATTAAAAGCGGGCCAAGTGCGAGTCAGACTCTCACACAAAAGGTTCCTTCCCTACCATAAACCGAAAAACATGTTATTGTATGGGAGCCTTCTTTAATTATTTTTTAATATTTTTTTTGTTCTTATAGCGGCAATAGAAACACGCACTCTGTGAAAATTGTCTCCCTATTACGGTTCTTGAGATACAGCCCGCTGTCGGACAGATGGCTGGATGGACAATGGAGGCTTAGTAATGGGTTCCGTTGGTTACTCTTCGCGTACGTTCCCTAAAAATGTTCCTATTCAAACCGCATTAAAAAAGGTATCCCATACATATTCCCATTTAATTCCAAGTATTATTTACTCCCAAGTAATTTCATTGCGTCACCAAGTATTTCAGAATGCCGTATTCAAGTTCGTCTTTAATGAAAATGTACGCCACTTGGCGACGATTGAAATCAAACAACTGTGGCTGGGAACACGCGAATATACGGTGAGTAAACAAATTGTTTGTGATCATTTGTTGTATTTTTTTTTTTGCTTGTAATAAAAATTTAATCTACGTCTGTTCTCAGTTTATTTGGTGGATAGTCTTTGTGAAGAAGTTTAGCTGGAAAAGCAACAGCACCTAGACCTATACAGTGGGCTAATTAAGCTTAGATTAAAGGCAACACGGAGAGGCTACGCACGTGTGTGAGGCTTCGCCTTGTATGAAAATGTGAGAGATTGTCTCCTTGCACCGCGGTTAGTTTGCGCCTTAATACGCTTATACATTTCCAACAATACCTAAATAGAAATACCAATAGCCTTGAACTGGTACAAGCTCCATGTTGATGAGTTTAGCATGTTCTATGCAAATCTTGACAAACGCGACTCACTGTAGTTTCAAAATGCTACAATATTTTGAAGAGATCGATACAGGAAATACCGAAGCAGGATAAAATTTAGCAATTCATTTATAAAGAATCTCGTCTCTTTGAAAAGCTCGTGGTTAAATAATAAAAGCCGCACAGGTTAACCAACCGAGGTTTGTCTGTGGATGGGTAACCACCTTAACATACCGGGTTTTTTCCGTGCCTCTGAAAGCACGTAAAGCTGTTGGTCCCGGATGTCATTTGGATATCTTTGGCAGAAGCCAAAAAGTCTGACACCAGTCTTGCCAAGGAGCACCGTGTTAACCAATGGTTTGTGGAGGTCTGGTAGGCAGCCGCTCTACGTAAAATACTGGTATTCAGCTGAATCCGGTGGGCTCTATGGCATCCGCTGAACGTGTGCCTGCACTAAGCAACATAACAGCTATTATATGCAAATCTAAAAACACAATTAGATAGTCCACATTAATTTCCAACTTTGTACAACAATCATAACTGCCTGTAAAAATAACATCCTCCTTTGCACTGCAAGTAGCTCTTTTTAATAACCAATGTATGCCACCTGGAGCAAATTCTGGAATACCGACGAGGTTTATTCGTTTCGGATAGAAAACGTATGTAAATTCCTGCGTTCTCCTATTCAAATGGGGTCACTCTTATTCGGTACTGGTTATTTGCATATTTTTTGGGTAGAATTGTATGACTTTATTGTAAGTTTTACTAACGTTGGTAAGTTTCATAGCTGTAAAGTGTTTGTACTGTTATCATGCAACATTTTTTTTAATGTAATTTTTATGGCTTGCTCTTGACCACAATCACGCCTGATGGAAATCGATGGATTTGGTCTATAATGGAGCGAGCTTGCCCAGAAGATGCTTGTTCAGTCTTGCTTTGAAGGCAGACGGGATACTGGCATGAAACAGTTGACATATGTTTTACGTGAAATAAATATGGAATTTGATTGATATATAAATGAATTGATTGTGCGTCAAATTTGTACAACCTTAGGTTGATGTTGGATAAAAATATAAATGTTGATTTTGGCTGAATGACTTTTATTGCAATGGGTTTAAATGATAAGTCATTCTGCGTGACAGTGCCGTACCTAATTCAAGTTAAAGAGTTTAAATACAAGTCTAGGATAAGACTTGTCGCACCGTATGCTAAGGCATGCACTTTATGCTGAGACATGCACAAAGATGGATGAAAGATTGTATTATCTGATAGGATTTACTTGTAGATTAGTCCCAATTAAATTTTATCAAAAAACTTTTTACAAAAAAATACAAACGACTTCCAAAAAAAAAAAAAAACTACAAAGTAAAAGGTGTTTTTGTTAGTTTCTTCGTATTTTGACACCGACTTCCGAAATTAAAGTAATTTTTTACTTTGTAGTGTTTTTTTTTTTGGAAGTCGGTTGTATTTTTTTGTAAAAAGTTTTTTATTTTTCACATTTTAGTGGTACCCCACACCTAACAACACCACTGCAAAATCGCAGAAAAGCAAAATACGCAATTTCGATTACTTGGATGACATAAAACTATCTTCCAAGTAGACGTATTCCAGCTATTTCGATTTAAAATCCAAAGTTCGTAACCCATTTTCGTAAAATTTAAATGGGACCAATCTACAAGTATATCCTTTCAGATAAAACAAGAATTTTTCAAATCGATTCATAATTGTCGGAGTTATGAGGTAACAAACATAAAAAAAAACATACAACCGAATTTATAACCTCCTACTTTTTGGGAAGTCAGTTAAAAAGAGGAAAATTATTATATTTGTGGAATTTTTAAAATGGCGCCATTGAGAGAAAATTTGCAAGGAATGTAATTGTTTGTCTAGATACCGTTATGTGAAAAGAGGATAGGCAGAAACTACAGAACCTGGTACGACCCTTACTTTTTATTTTAAGTATGGGTAATCATCAAATGACTCCGTCCGCTCTGCGCAGAGCGAAAGGGACTGTTAGACACTTATTGAGTAAAATCCATCCGTGTTCCTCCTAATTCCCTTTACATAGTGACTCTTTCGAACAAATTCCACAACATGATCCTTACCTAATCCTCGGGCTTTGTACATTCATTGACGCGACGAGCTGGTTGTGAGTCCTATGCATTTGCCTTGTAAATACCTTAGGTACCAAACATCGAACTCTCTGTGTTGTAACTATCAAAATAGGTGACAAAGAAACATTTTACTTTCTCCATTATTTTATTAATGTAGATCCTTGTGTGTTAAAGCTTATAAGTTTAACTTGGCTTTCGTACCACTACATCACTACTTGAATTCTTGAACAAAAGCTTAGTTTTCGATTCGAGACACCATTTTACAAGTTCCAGGAACTTAAAGTTTTAGTCCAAACCACATTCTTGTTCTAAAACTGTGAAGGAGACTTGCTCACAGATTGAATTTCCTGTTACAATTTACTGTAACGAATTTTAAATCTTTAAAATGGGTTTTGGTCGGTATTACACCAGTTCGGCTTTCACACCATGGAATAATTTGGAGGTGCAGTGATGGATTGGTGTCCAAGGACTGATGGAAGAAAAGTTGGTTGTCTGGTAGCGAAATGGCCAAATGACATGTCTTCATTTTAGATAGACTGAATGAGGATGGCAAAGGACAAGAGAAGCCGAATCAGCAGTGAGCGATAGTGTGGCTATGAATTATGGTGATGAACATTTAAACGTTCGTATAAGTTATACTCTAAAAGTTCCGATTCGATTACGAAAATTCATTCACCTCTATAAAGCCACATTATCGCTGTGTTGCTTTTTGGATTTTTACCCAGAAAAAAAAACATGGTATCTGTCAGATAGGTCCCAGGTTCCCACTACAGGAAATAATGGCAAACACCTGATCTGACTTAGTTGAAAATACTTCAAAAAGTATGAAAAAATAATTTCACTGAAATCTATTCCTCTGTTTAAACAGTCATTCTACGAGTGGGTCGTAAAATGTTTTACTGGGAGCAAAAAGCCTATAAAGTAACATAAAATATAACAATAATATTTCACTACTTTAGGAAATAAAAAAAAAACCGGCCAAGTGCGAGTTGGACTCGCACACGAAGGGTTCCGTACCATAATCAATAAAAACGGCAAAAAAAACTACGTTTGTTGTATAAGTGAATATGTAACTAAATATTCTGTGAATATTTCAAGCGTCTACCTGTTGCCGTTACCAATATCGAGCAAAAACGTACAAAAAATCACGTTTCTTGTATGTTAGCCCCCTTAAACATTTATTCTGATTTTTAGTAGTTATTTTTTGTTTTAGCGGCAACATAAATACATCATCTGTGCAAATTTCACCTGTCTAACTATCATGGTTCATGGGATACAGTCTGGTGACAGACGGACGGACAGCGGAGTCTTAGTAATAAGGTCCCGTTTTACCCTTTGGGTACGTACCACAAAAAATAAATTAAACAAATCTTCACCAGTTTATTTTCTGTGATCCTCGACTTTGTCCTTTAATCTTTATTTTATCCCTTTGCCTGTAAGTTTGCGGATACTTGACGCGTATTTTCATTTCAAAGGGATTATTTTACAACTTTTTGAGTTCGATTTAAGCAACTTCTGTGCGTACAATATTTTACTTCATTTGTGTTTTAGGGAGGAAAAAGGGGTATTTTTGCTAAAGAAATGCTTAACTTTAAAAAAAATAAAAATTGAATATTTCTGAAACATCACCCTGAATTGTGATTTTTTCAGTATTGCACCAGTTGTGATCGCGGTTTGATACCTACATAAAAGTATTTTCATATTTAAAAAATATTCTAACCCAAAAACAATATCATAAGCCTTGAACTGCAACCACTAACAAAGTGCACATAACCCTCTCAGCGCTCAAAGAGAAATTTTAAAAGTCGCCCCGATCGTCGAAACGACGCAAATTACATTTGCGCTTGCTCCGCTCCGCTAGCTTCGTCCGCTCCCTCTGCTCCGGCCGCCGGGAATCACATTCGTTTGCTACCTAACCGATAGATTCAATTTGACAACGCTTTCATATTTACACAACTTTGCCGCATCGTCTGCAAATCGGTTAGGATTATTGTCTCCAAAATCTCCTGACGACGGGGTCATATAATCTTTCGTGGATTATAAAAATAATAATCGAAGTTATTAAAATAAGCTTCATTGGTAACAGTGATTAATCTTGATTATTTTTTAATGAACTAACTTTGTAAATTCTTAAGTTACAAAGATTTTTATTTTATTTAATCTTATAAAAGATTTAAAATTAAAAAGATATATTGTTATGGCTTGAAAGAAGGCGACTATTGGAAAATTTATTTAAAGGACAAACTTAATACATTTCAAATAGAAAATAAAACCTTTTAACTAAAATATAGCGTCAAAAAATTCGTCCCCATGGCTATCAACTGGAAGTGAGCCTAAAAGACTGGCGGCATTGCCACGTTGTATGGCAATGCTTATCCTCTGTCCAAGGTAAAAGCCAGCCCTTGGGTCACGCGAAGCATCAACTAAGCGTTTTGCTAGGCGACTATTAAACTGATGCTAATAGATATGACTGAGAGAAGAAGACTAACGCTGCGCCAAACCTAAATAAAACAGGATAAGGGCGGGAAGATGAAGATCAAAGTTTTTTCACCATCATCATAATATCAGCCGAAAGACGTCCACTGCTCAACACACGCCTCCACCAAGTTTCACCACAACAACCGATCCTGTGCGTCTCACATCTACAACCCTCACCAGGTCATCAGTCCACTTTATCCAAGTTTATTATTTCACATAATTATATTCTTGCGGCTTAAGACAAAAAAATATTGAAGAAATTGAACGCTCTAAATGTTACGAAGTCTATGCGAAGCATAAGAAAAAGAAAAAGAATGAGCTTTCTTATACTTTATTAAAAATAATTAAAATATTTACTGATTACTTAATTTAAATATTTTTTATTTTGTATGAAATCCTGATGAACTAAAATATGATTAACTAGCTGACCCGCGCAACTTCGTCTGCGTCACATTTTCCATTACTGCTCCGCTCCTATTTGTCTTAGCGTGATGATATATAGCCTATAACCTTCCTCGATAAATGGGCTATCTAACACTGAAAGAATTTTTCAAATCGGACCCGTAGTTCCTGAGATTAGCGCGTTCAACCAAACAAACAAACAAACAAACTCTTCTGCTTTATAATATTAGTATAGATTTTCAAAAGACAGACCAAAAGTTGTTGGTTATGATGTCAATAATATGATTAATTTTCAAAAGACATAGACCAAAAGTTGTTGGTTATGATGTCAGTAACATAGTCCTGAAAGGTTGCCGGTGTTTTACAAATAACCCTGTATATTTTCCTTCGAATTATAGAGAATAGTGAGAAAAATACTTAAAAGTAATATTTTTGACGTCCTCCCCCATTACAACAACCAACGCTGATTTATTTATCGAAAAGCTCACAGTATTCTGCGTAGGCATATCTCTAAAGGTGAATAAATTTCCATCGTGATTTATTATATCACGGCGCTTATTATTCATCCGTTGATCCAATGAATTAAAAGATGACGTACATTAAACGGACGTGAAGGCGTTTAATCCCTCAATATGAAAATTCACCCGTCTACCTGCACATCATAAATATTCATCGGATTAATAATAATTCAGAGCTTCATCTATGCTAATTGTCAGGCGACGGATTAAGTGAGCGTTTCCCTTTTAAAATAATACTGGGAATTTATTTTATTAATTGGAGTAGTTTTTTTTTAGATTGGATTAAAACAAATGGGTTTTGTAAGTGAGGTAGTTGAAGGTAAACAAGCAGACATTGTGAACCCCAGTTATAAAGACCTCTAGTGGGCATTTTGTATTCTTTAATTCTTCATTGTTTATATTTTACAGTGAAAAAAGTTTATACACAAGTGAGCTTCACTCAAAGCTGAATTTGTAGCACAACGGTTAATAAACAAGCACAAAACATGATTGGATACTCCTTAGTTTTACGTTTGTGTAACTGTCTAGCAGCGTAAAATTGTAATAACCATGTGTTTTTACAGTATGAATTTGCAAAACCTTGAACAAAACGACAAAAGTGGTCAATTTTGAGTTATGCTTGTTTTCTAATTTTCGGTGATCATACGCAACTATCCAACATGGCAGGTTCAATAAATACTTGTAAAATTAATCGCTAGATGGCGTTGACTTTCTTTTGTTGAATCAACCTCTATCACCATCTACCAAAAAATAAGTCAATGGGGTTAAAAACTACAAACATAATGTAGGTGGCGACACTGTTGAGTGTTCCTAACCAACCGCCATATTGTTTGTATGCGACTTGTTCGTCTTAGTTTGTTTATGAATTAAATTGCTAAAATGTACGTGACTTGGAGTGTAGTTAAGTTAAAAGAAGAGTTAAAAAAGAGAAAAGCTTCCACAGCTGGCAAAAAAGCAAATTTTCGACCATTTTGCCTCGACCATTTTGTAGGCTTCCAATTTTTTCTCCTAACAGCGTTTTCCCACAGTTTTCTTCTTTTGGCATCTTTAGGAAATAAATGTATCCCTGTATTTTTGCAATCAATAGCAGCACAAACTGTCATATTCAGAAAATATAACAAAAATATTACACTTGTTTACAACAACTTTACGTATAATGACAGTTGACAGGGAACACTCAACAGTAGCGACATCTAGTGTGAGAAATGAGCAGTTTTTTACCCCATTGTCAGTTTACCTTCACCAGTCATGAGGAGTGCACGGTATTATCATCAACGAAACCGCGGACACAGTGTCGATAGTGCCATTTTACAAGCTTTTTATTACCTGTAATGAAATTAAATTGTATACCGTCCTTAACAAAAAATGCAGATAAACGTTTTTCTCGTCCCCTGAAAAATTACCTTTTTTTGAGTTGTCTTAGTCTGTTTAGATTTAGGTGTGCAATTGTATCAGTTTTATGATTGAATATGATTGAATCTAGACTTGAAAAGAGTTCCATTTGAGTCAAGATTCAATGATATTACATGAACAGAAACTTCTATTGATGTATCGAGTTTACTTATAACTGAAAATCAAATGACAAACGTTCTAGAGAGTAGTTTTATATACTTGTCATATAATTATTTTCCAGAAATACTGCTACTATTCATAGAACACCCTCCAGGTCGCATGTCAACGAGTCTAAAATAAAAAGCCCTAAAATGAAAAGGTCGCCATTAGGTCAACTTAAAATAAGAGAGAAAAATGTACGTGAAAATAATACGCCAGGGAAATACTAAGCCTTACTTTACTAAAGGAAATAAAAAGAATTTCAATCAAGATATCTTTTTCAGAAAGATATCCGTCCAAGTAATATCCGTCAAGTTTAATTAATGGATTACGATTAGATCTAACATAATATTTTACTGCAATTTTAATCCAGCCGGTTTTAAAATTGGCCTTGTTTTTTAGAGTCCTGTATAATTATTTAATACAGGTGAATTTTTAATGTGAGTCTTTATAACCAAATCCATCAAAGTAAGAGGAATAACGAAAAACACTGAATGGGGTCTCGAGACCGATTTGGATAAAAAGTAAAACTGCATCATTGGATGTTTGAAACATCTTTGTTCCTACCCAGGAATCGAACCGGTCTATTTTGAAAAAAAAAATACCTGTATTATTACGGCATCCCAAAGTGTAGCTTAAAGTTAAGGATCAAATTCTGGGAAGTTATCATTCAAGGCAAATTATAATTAAAGGACAGAGCTCCATTTTAACAAAATACTTTTAAATTTTTTTTTTTCTAAAACCAGTGGTGCAGTTTTAGTTTACATAAACATCGGGAAGAAGAATCTACAAGTACATTATTGGATTCTTGAAAAACATATCAATAACAGTCAAAGTAGGTACCTAGAACATACCTACCATCAAACAGAAATTTTTAAACTAATTTGTTGAAAAATGAGAGCTTTCCATTAATTTTCCAAGTGTTCTTACTTCCCAGAATTTGATTCTTATTAGCTACACTTACACTTTCAGATGATAAAATAATATAGGGTGTGTTTTATTTTCAAAATCAAGCGCTTCGTTTCCTGGGTAAGAATAACGTTTTTTCGAAAATCTGATTTATTTTTAAACTTTCATGGTCACTAACATTAGAATAGTTAATAACGGGATTGCTACCATGTACTTTTTTATTTGCGAGTTTCCGATATTTTGGCACTGTTGCAAGCGCCATGATCACGGAGATCAGTACATGGTAGCAATACCGTTATTAACTATTCTAATGTTAGTGACCATGAAAGCTTAAAACTGCATCATTTGCAAAGGACATGATCACGGAGATCATGGCGTTTGCAACAGTGCCGAAATATCGTAAACTCGCAAATAAAAAGGTACATGGTAGCAATCTCGATATTAACTATTCTGATGCAGTTTTAGTTTTCATCAAAATCATACTCGAGATCCTCATGGTTTCGAATTTGGCCATGAAGGCACACTATAAAAACTCACCCTGTACCTATACTGGTTCTGTACCCATGGGACAAAACTGAATCCCTTAGGGCGCCTATCCATTTGCGCGGAGCGAGGCAGTGGAGTGGAGAAACATAAATCAATCATGTCAGTCAAATGACATTTTGACAAACATGATTGGTGACTCGCGTGGTGCGGAGATATTTATTTGCAAAGAAATTTTTGACTTTGACTTTGAGATTTTAATCAATTCCATTGGTAGAAATTACTCAGTTTTTCCGCTCCGCTGCCTCGCGCCACTGTAATGGACTGGCCCCCTCATACTAGGCTTTCGATTTTTTTCCGTCCGTGAATCTTTTTGTTCGTCCGCTGTCCGTTCCTCCGTCCGTCCGACTGTGTTTCAATCCGCCCGCCCGTCTTATACGTCCGTCTGTCTCTGTCAGTGCATCCATCCATCCGCCTGTTTACTATCTTTAGAACAGTGTGCCAATTCTACTAATTTTCACATTCGCATCTTAATCGTAAACTGTCAAAAATGTATGAAAATTAAGGGTTTTTGACAGTTTGACATGCGAATGCGAAAGTTGTTTTTATTAAAATTATTTGAATTGGCTTTCTGAAATAATGCCAAATATTTCGACCATCACAGAACATAACGTGATCTAGAATCATGACATTTCTCAAGAAGCAGGATCTCTCAATTCTATGAAACCCATCGTATTCGACTCCAAGTCGCACTCGACCGGCTTTTCAGAGTTCCGTATCCTAAGGGTAACCTTGAAAGAACGTGTTTTTTTTTTCGATTTATGGCACGGAACCCTTTGTGTCACTTGTTGTGTGAGAGTCTGTCACGCAATTGGCCGATTTATACATTTAATTCGCTACTCAGAGAGGGATGTTTTAAAATGCGTAAAAAGGCAATTTGGGTGGCTATCAAGTAACATTTTTAATGGTCGGGAAAGCGGTGCAAAATGTAAATATCATTTCCATTACGGATGTCGGAAGCAGGTTACACTTTTTTAATTGAAATCCGGCTTACGGTTTACTTTTATTTGGCTGTTATTTTTTATGAATTTACTTTGTGATACCTATATTGGCTGTTTTAGTAGAAAACCAATTTTGCTACGCGGTTAACGCAGATTCTGAGGTTATTTAGAGGCCTTCAGCGAAATCGTACCTTGCTTTGAGGTAGGCAGTATGAAAATGCCCTATGATGTACCACTATTGTGCATAAAGTCTAAATAAATAAAATAATGGAAATTGTGTATTCTTGAATTTAAAATAATAATTTGAAAAAAGAACTTTGGCATCGCCATCTGTTGACGATAAGTGAAACAAAAGATAGGCCAGTTTAACAATACATTTTAGTATGTTTTAAAATTAAATATACCTGTATATCGGTAGTAACGCCTTTGCGCTGACAGTACATTGTGTGTACGGGTCGGTGCGAAATAAACTAGATTTCTTTCTTTCTTCTTTTTTCGGGTTTTCATAACTGCAGTGGTTTGCCATATATCTTAGATTTTACAACATTAAGTTTTAGAGCAATTAGTGGAAGAAGAACATAAGTTCAATAGATTTGAATAAAATTATCTATTATTCGATTATCCATGAATAAAAAGTAAATAGCAAAACTTACGTCTGTGTTGGTAAGCACTGACACTTTTGAAAACTTATAATGAGAGGTATTGTTTAAATCTTTATTTTTAGGGATTTGTCAGCCCTATCGTAATTCAACTTACTTAAAAGCGCACCGGGCTTTTGGTTTAGATATCCTATGCGGCCTGTGAATATTTGCGTAAGCGCAAGCAAATACCTTACATAATCGCAAGACGCATGTATGTGTTCAATGTCCGACTGCCGAAGCAGGACTAGAGTGAATCCTTAAATATCCAGTATTTATTAACAAACATAACAAAAAGGTAAGTAATAACGACGCAGTACGGGATCAAACGAACGCCTTTTTTGCGTATCCGTTCCTCGCTGTCCCCTTCGAAATTCGATTTAACGTTATTCACACCAGATCCAGTAATTAAAAAAGTGGAGTTACCCACAAATTGATATATTGCACATTATAACTTAACACTATCACTTCTTGTATTACCCCGAATTTCAATATTTCTTGACAATAGTTCCTTAGCTGTTTTTCTTGAAACATTCCCCCAGAAGATGCTGATACATCAGCGATAAGTCCACACACAAGATTATGGAACCGAAACTGATCTTGGATTTGTATACCTTATTCTGTGTACATTACAACGGAAAACCTACTTATCCGAAATGTCTTAAAGGTGTTTAAAAGGTCACTTAGTCCGGGTTGGGTAAAGTTCAATAAGATTACGAACTCAAGACTTCGTCCCCAAACAATAGGTACTTTACTTAAATGTTTATTCTACTGAACCTTTACACTATTTCCTGAATTCCAGGGCCTGCGATGCATCAATCGTTTGTCAAACAAATGACGGTCAGCTATCACGAATTCACGAAAGGTTGAGTAATGAAGAAGTTCCTATCGTATATCATTCATGTGCATTGGCTCGTTTTATTGACAATTTGTTGTTTTTTTATGTGGTGATAATATATGAATCAACTGAACTTGTGAACTAGACAATTGTTAAAAGTATTATAGATTTAAGATTATTTTAACCCATTATGTAGGTTTTTTTTTTTTCCAAAAACATTATTACAAGCTGCATTAACAAATAATTAACACTTGTCTGAAACCTATAAAGGTTTATGTGACAAATTGGAGGAAGCAAACTCGCTCACAATATGTACTTACATAAAAATACAAACAGGTAAACTTATACCTACTTAAAACTTAAGTGATGTCACCAGAAAAGTAATATTTTAATAAGTTTTTACATTTTTTATATGAACTAGAAACAATATTTGATTGTACATTTTTAGGTAGGTACTTACCTTATGAAATGGTGAAAAAGCCTCTTTTTAGTATTTCAAATAATACGCGACTATCAAAAGTTCTTAACTACTTGTCAAGGCAATAAATCAGTTTACAAAATTAACTAATGGTATTTGAGTAACTTATGACAATTTTTTTGCTGGCGTTTTCTCAATTACTGGAGCTGCACTTCTCATTAATATTACTTAGTTACTTTTTGCACACAATATTTTCGACGAAAAGCTGAGAATGAAACGCAATTCTGTTGAAAGTTTGAAAAGAATAACCCGATCTAAATAAAAGATAGATACGCATACACCGTCCAAAAAATTAATGAGATCTTCCTGAAAAAGTTTATATTATTCTATAGAAAACAAAAATAGCTCAATCTTTCTTTATTATATATTATACCGTGCTACGTAAACGCGCTTGCTCAACAAAAACTCGTTTCTCGAGCAATTCTCAATCAATTTGACAAACTTCTATGACGTTTTCAAACTCCAATGTGCACTACAATGACGATTTAAGAGTCACCCATCGTTTTTAGACAGTATAAACCCAATTTACTTTGGCAAACGTAAGCCATTTACACCAAATAATAATTATTATGATGTGTCCTACAAACGCAGTAATCCAGCCAATCACGCTAATGCCCTTGTGCCGATGCGGTAAACCAATGCGGTTTACTCGATTAATCTATATGCACTCGAGTTGTAATCGGAAAACTATGCTTTGACGTCTATGCATACCGCGGGTCCACGTTGTGTAATGCATGATGTTATAGATGCCTTGTTGGTACGTACAGACTATACTGTACCCTTTATACGGAATTCTGAATACCATTTCATGAGAGGCATAAGGGAAAATTCAGTCATTAATTAATCTAAAGCTGAGTGCTTGTTGAGGTGTTGTTAGTTTCATTAAAGGGCAAATTTCGTCACTAAAACTGCAGTGCGATTTTGTAAACATGTCGAAGTGAACACTTAAGCGAAGTGAACGACAAGTGAGCTGTCAAACTTAACAAACAAGATGGCATGACAGCTCACTTGTCGTTCACTCCACCTATGTGATTACGGTGAGATGTCGACAGAATCGACCGGCTGAACTCGATCACTCAATTAAATCTAAATCCACTTAAATTGTAATCGGCAAACTATGCTTTGACATTTGTGCATACCGAGGACCCACATTGTGACGTTTGTGCACTCTTGTATAATGCGTGATTTTAGAGATACGTTCGGTGGTTTTATACGTATGGAGGGAAGTGGAATTTATGTTTCTCTTACTCCCCAGCTGCTTTTTTTCTGATTCTATTCGTTGCGGTTTCCAAGACAGTTGAAACGTTCCTCCGCGACTCGTCGAGCATCATTCACTGGTCATTTTTCTGATGTTCGCTTCTGTTGATTCTGGCTCTCAGGAATGCAGTAGTTGGGCTTGTTTCAAAAAAGTACAACGGGTTGCACTCCGGGAGTGCCGGCAAAAGTGAAAACTTGAACATTAACGTAGTGCATTTTTTAATCATTCGTCTTACGAATTTTCGATCAGGTCACGTGTCCTGGCGCGAGTTTAACATTTTATACCCATCCCAAAAAAGTGCTCAACGCCGCTAAAGAAGTTTTCACTCCAAAAACAGTTTTGAATATCATTTGCTGACAAAAATCTGTCATAATTAAAAGTTATTTATTAAAATTAAAATCAGTACATAACATGTACTTAGCGATCGCCGATCTGACCTCCACAACGCAGGAATTAGGTAACACGATTCCCCGTGGCGGGACGTTACTATAAAAATAACCTCTTAAATATTTTCGATGTAAACGAGTCACGTTCTTACACAAAACGATGCCCTCTACTTACGACGGCACGCTCACTACCTTACGCATAAAATCCAAGAAGAAATACCAAAATTAACTTTCTTTTGCAGTACCTTTTACTGCATAAAGATACCTATAACTTACAATACAACCAGGTAATAGGAAAATAGCTTCTCGAACATTAAATTGCTTTCAAAGCCCAATAATTTGGCAATAAAAGTAACTTTTATCTCTACTCGATCACAAATCGTGCGTTAACACGTTTTATTCGAAAATTACGAGTATCAGAATAAATAGCTTTACTACGAATTTTTTCACTCAAATATCTGTTGTGCCAAAAATAGGGTAAGACCGACTATTGTCGTCCGTGTTTACTGTTGTTTACCTCAAGATTTTCATTAAGGATAAGACAAAATGGGAGACGTATTTTCGGAAAATGATGTATTTAGACAATACTAACCTAATTTACTTGTTGAATAAAGCTTTCTTTTGTACTCTAAGAACAACAGTTTATTATATTTAACAGTTTGTTACTAAGAAATAAGACAATAAACGACGAACTGACAAGAAAAAAGTGACTTAATATAATCGCAAAAATAATCCTGCCCGTCAGTCTGTCTATTCGTTATCACTTCATGTCTTAAAGGCTGAGCGGATATGGATGAATCTTGGCACACGGGTAGACCATATACTAAAATAGGACTTAAAATAGTTTTCATCATTGGAATAAGCTCCCTTGGGATGCCCACACGCGCAAAACCTATTGGGAACACATTCATTGTGCGTACAGCTAAGGAGTGAAATTTCCTGATAGTTACAACCGGGGAAAAAAAATGTAAGTACAATTGAAAATAGTGTTAAAAGTACACTATTTTCAATTGTACTTACAACAGGTTATTTCTAGACAAACGTGCTCCACCTTTGACAACATCATCGCTCACCATCACGTGAGCTACCACTATCTCACATGATAGTGAGCGATGAAAACGTTTGACCACTCAAACGTGTGCCTATCAATATTAAAATAAGAAGATAATTTTCTACTTTTGACGAGAACGGAGCCGTTAGAAGTAGCTAGTAGACAATAACTGGTAGCTCTACCCACATCATTTCAGTAATCGGCTTTCACGAATGACTGTTATAAGACTCTGAATTCGTTTACATGGTTCAAAGTAGGTATGTATCAAGCTCTCGCACATTCTGGAGAATTACTATTTTCTCAGAAGATCTATACAAATTGCTTACCATTGGCCGACTTTGTAGCCTTTAGACGACTAAATTGGGTCTGTTTTATGCGATTTTTTGTAAATAAAATTGGATTTTGTAACATCTAAAGTTTATTTTATTTTGGTTTAGGTAGGATCTAGGTATTTTTTGCGATGTCTTGAACTAAGTTATTAAAATAGTACACATAGGGATAGACAGAACTACAGAGCGTTACATTCAAACTTTGACTCATCATCTTCATGATATGCTGGACATAGGCCTCCACCAAGTGTCACCACAACAACCGGTCCTGTGCGTTTTGCATCCATCAGCTACCCCTGATCCTCACCAGGTCATCGGTACACCTTGTGTCTCCCAGTATGCGTTCGTCACTCCAGAAATTTTCGGCCCCATCGACCATCTGTTCTGCGAGCTGTTATCCACTGCCACATCAGTTTGACTATTTCACTAGAATTTAGTGACTAGATTTTATTATGATATCTTTTTCGTAATGGGGCAGTACTTCCGAGTTCAGTTTCTACAAACAAACAATTTTCACCTCACCATAAAAATAATTTGAATCTTTTTATGTTTTTAATATGTGTGTTGTAAATAAATTATTTGTATTTGTATTTGATATATCTATGGACGTGTTGTCAAATGTTACTTGCACTATCTGTCATTCAATAAATTATCTTGCTTAAAATGTGATTCATTTTAGTATTTTTCTTTTTCCTGACAGTATTTAAAAAAGTAAGCTTAAAAACATTACTTTATATAATGAATGCCAATTAATTCGTCCTCAGCTCACAATATTGATTGCGGCTAAAATGTAAAACGTTATGGAGATGAGGGTAGCCATTAAAAGCGTGTTCGCACTTTGTCACCTCATTACCGACGATGTTCGGCATTCCTGATTCAATAATGGCGTTTATAGATACTTCAATTTTGTTTAAGAATTTGGAGATCGACCAAGTAAGAGGCGCTTGAGGAAGCTCTGGTTTCATTATTTTGGTTGTTGTAAAAGCTTTATGGGTTGTTTGAGGTGTATTTGTGGGGATTATTATCTATCATTGCTGGATTCCTGGTTCAACAATGGCCTCAAAATCATTTTCAATTTAAACTTTAGGCTACACATAACGACGATGAAAGATGTACAAATAATAGCCGGGATAACGTTTTAATCTGCTTTCCGAAATCGTTATCATTATGTAAGTTTTCAAATTCGGAAGCACTTTTCAAGCACGAGTTCGCTACAATTAATACGAATGTTTTTAAAAGTAAATCTTTTTATTTCAATCGAGCGTACTTTTAAACAAACTATAGTGTCGTTTGAAGCTAAAGAAAATTTTATTTATAGATCGGGACGTCAACAGCGTGAAATTAGCAACTCTATCTCTAATTCAGTGTTACTAGATTGATTCATTTTGTTTGATTGTAATGGAAACACTAAGTAGAAGACTTGAGTGGGGTCGGTGCACGTGGTAACACTGGCTGTATGTTTGACGTTTGACAGATGAGACATGGCGTTAACATTTAAACTTCTGTCCCGGTGACCTCGACGGAGTGACAGTATGATTGGGGTATTCAATATCGAGCCACGACTGAGCGCGGACGTTCCCACGTGCTAACAAATTTACCGGGTTTATCGCTTTTCAATCGGCCTGCATCGATGCAATCCACTATTATTTTTGAAATCAGATGGCCAATTCTATTGATTTATAAACAACTTTCGCATTCGCATGTCAATTGCAATCTGTCAAAAAAGCCTTAATTTTCATACATTTTTGACAGTTTGCGATGGAGATGCGATGCGAATGTGAAAATTAGTAGAATTGGCACTTTGATTAAACTAAAATGAATCGTAATGTTTTACTGTGAATAGCTTATTATTTTTTGATTTTTCGAGATTAGCTGACCCCTCTGGTAGACTCGTTAAATACATTTTTTTTTTAAACCAAAATCCGTGGTGATTTTACCACTTTTATTCTACAGGAAAAAAAAATATCTTACGATTGAAAATTTTTCGTCAGAACACTCCCGGATGATAATTTTTCTCATGTAAAGCAATGATGGACAACATTTTGCACTCGCATCAACGTAACCTATTCAATTGAAACTGACGACTTAATATTTAACATACCTACAGGACCTTTTTGTATAAAATAAAAAATATGGAAATTTCTGTCCCTATTTCCATAGCGATTTTATGCAAACACGCGATGAAAGGGTTCCATATCATGTTGTAATTAAATCGGGTTTTCATTTCATGTTTAATCGAGTGTGTGAACAAAAGAGGTAGCTTATTTGTGACTGGCATTGCGGGTAGTCAGATAAAATGTTACAATCTGTTTACATTGTACAGTAGGACTGGTTAAACGAAGGACTTACAGGGGTCGAAATTCTGGATTGACGACTGAACTGGAAAGTTGGAAAGCCTCCCACACACAAGGTGGATCGATAACCTGGTGATGGATGCAAGAGGCACAGGAACGGTTGTTGTGGCGACACTTGGGGAAGCCCTATGTCCAGCAGTGGACGTCTTTCGTGAGAGAGGGACATTGCTATTCGTACCGTATCGCTCCGTCTCTCTCTCTCTTCTCTTATAACAGATTCATGGCAAGTCATTGCCATGTCAAAGTAGGTCAGGTGGTCTTGGTTCTTTTTTAATCACGAGGTAAAAAATAATAAAAGTTATGTTCTTAGTTTAACTAGTCATCGCGTATTCAGATGAACTGTCGACGGTGATACAGCAATTTGATTTTGGTTTGAAAACTTGTCTGTCACTGACATTTAGATAATGTAGAGTTTGAGAAATACATTAAAACGTATCATACATGTCATGTTATGCTTTTCTAATAAGGGCCCATTTTTCCATCGCCATATATATAAACAAGGCTCTTACGTGCCAAAACTATCATGGTACCGTTAAGAGAAAAGGATAGTCGTACGCTTCTGGTTAAGTTACATCTCTCTTTCACACACAAATTGGTCTCTGGAGCTATTTTTTTTTTTCAGTATGGCAGATCATCAACTCACACCTTCCGCTCGGGGCGGAAGGGAAGGGAGAGTCAGACTTTTAGAGGCTAAAATCCCATCCATATTCCTTCTAATGCCCTTTCCGTTCCAGAGGGGCCACTCTCTAAGCCCGTAGTTTTGGCCTTAGTTGCGGGCGTTTTCGAATCCGTATCAACTAACCACTAAGAATTAATGACAACACGATTTGACAGTTAGGTACTGTGAAATCGTGTTATAAATTTTTAGTTCAGGTTCGGGACTAATCGTTAGTCCGTAGGCGATATGGAATAGAAAACGCCCTCAACTAAGGCCGATAATATGGACTTCGGACTTAAAAAGTAGCCCCTCTCGGCCACGGTGACTCTTTTGAACAAATTTCGCAACCCTGGCAAACGCAAACACTGTAGGTAACGTCTGTGAGGCATCAAGTACACTAACCTTCAACCTCAAAGTGTTCGGTCACGACCGCTCCATTCAGTCAAGCTAATGTGCGAAGCATAATGTGTGGGTCGCCAATGAGAGCTGCAATTGCTTCTCACAGAACAACGATGTCACTGAACTGTTGCAAACCAAAGGAAGTCAACGATGCGTTGCTGAACATCTAAATTGTGCAATGAATTTAGTTGAATGGTCAAAGACTGATTACAAATTCCATTGGGTTGTAATTATTTGGATTCTAGATGAATTTGAAGTGAATACCTAAGATTAAAAATAACTACCTATCATCCTAATATATAAAATTCTTCCGTTACTGAGCGACTGATAGACATCGTACAGACAAGCTTATGGTCGTAGAAAGCTGAAACTGGGCATTTAGTATCATTGGTGAGTGTAAGGAAACATAAAGAGAGCATTTCTCGAAATTCCTACGGGAACGGGAAAACAAAAAAAAAAACAGCTACAAAGTCGCGGGAAAAGCAAGTGATATATATGGGAAAAATGGACATGACACTTTAGGGCACCATGTTCCAAACATTTTTTGTTAATAATTAATTCTGTATATTTGTTGTACACACTGTGAAAATTTCAGCTGTCTACCTATAACACTTCTTCTTGTAAATACTCCTTTGTCAGACAGACAGACGAATGGAAGGACGTACGGACGGTCAGCGGAGGCTTGGTAATACGGTTCGTTTCGTTACTCTTTGGGTACGGAACTCTAAAAAGAAATAAAACGATAAACGTTCATAAAATAACTCGGTCTCCCCTATCATTCCAGTTCTTAAGAGACTTCAATAAAGCAATAAACACGCTTTCTTATTTCGATTCGTGATTTCCCTCGACTCGTTCTTTATTTACTTTTAAAATCGCAAACTTCTTTATGATACTTTTTGCCTAAAAATCTTTTATTTCCTTTCGATTCCATCGAAATGGATCCAAGAGTTTTGAAATTAAAACCAAACTTTTCTTCTCATCGAAAGTTTTTAAAAGGATCGCGGTATGGTTTGTTTTGGTGTTCGGGAAACCAAAAAGTTACCTCGTTACGTTAAGAAGAAAGGACTGTTATACCGCGTGTATCTGACATCGACGCACAAACGATTTCCATGGGTCCAGGGCATGATTCTGGACACCCCAGTGTTGGAATTTTTCGTCGGTTCTTTTCTCATTTTTTTCAAGAGTACTACAAAGTATCAGCTCAGCTGAGCTGATATTATTTGTGGCTTTATTCAGATTGCTCTTTTTGGTGAAAGTAGTTAATTAATTATTTCTTTATTAAAAATCTCATTGGGTTAGGTCAGAATAACGATTATGAGCAGTCTAAAGTAAAAAACAACTCTTGACAAAAATGAAAAAATGAGAAAAAAGCCGACGAAAAATTTTAAGTCTAGGGTGTCCAGAATCATGCCCCGGACCCATGGAAATCGTTTGTGCGTCGATGTCAGATACACGCGGTATATATCATTATTTTGATGATGTTTGACTAACATAACTTCCACTTCTTTATTTGTGAAGGAAAAGCACTTTCACTGTAGATAGTATGACAACGAGGTGAGGTACTATAAAATTATTGACTTATTTATTACTATTTTTTATAGAATATAATATCCCCATAAATTACATTACTTAGAAGCTCGTGCCAGATGATAAGCATGATTGCACAATTGTGCAATCACTCAGATTTGGTAGTAAGTAACGCAGCAGTGATCCATTGTTATTGGCTGTTTTGTTTGTTTTAATCAGTGTCCACCCATAGCTCACCGTCCACAGGCCCGCGCCTACGGTGGCCGGAGGTCACTAGGTGGCCTCCGACGCCCGCGGCGTCTGCCATGGCGGCTGGGACGAGAGGTTCTCTCCCTCTCCCACTCCGCCACCTCCTTCGCTAGCATGACTGCTTCGCAGAAGGAGGGTGAGCGTGACCCGATATATTTCGTATATCCTGTTACAACTTGTATGGGCTTATATGACTACTTATGTAGTTTCAATCAAGAGGTTCATCAGTTGGTACTACACCACAAATCACTACATACTTATTATAAAAAGTCTGCCTGTCTGTCTGTCTTTTCGCGATAAACTCAAAAAATTATGTACTGCACCGATGTTCATACTGTTTTCAATGGGTACAGTGGTTATCAAGGAATGTTATAGTAGGTATAAAACTTGTATCAGCTAGCAGTTAGCATCAGCTAGTTATGAATTTATGATAAACGCATTGCAGCATTTATTTTTCAGTTTATAATATGTTGAATTCTTCCATATAGTATCAAAATCCACGTAAAAACAATTTGATCGTATCAGTAATTCAATACTACTGATATTTATTGCATCCACCCATGCGAAAAAAGGTTCACGCAAGTATCAGATTTAAATTAGCTAGATATCGCCGAAATCAACTTATTTGCCGATCAGGTCTTGATTTAGGGCTTCTGAATATTGTGTTTTGGGTTTAAAAGTTGGGGATAAAGTAGAGTTTGCCTATACTTCAATTAGAAATTGACGGAAAGTGAAAATAAAAGTTAACAAACAGTAATGCATAAAATTCTTCCGTTACTGATAAGTGACTCATTCACTGACAGACAACGTATACCCGAAACAACTGGGTTGTGGAAAATTGAAATTGATGTAGTAATGCATAAAATAGAAGTTGAACAAATCGAACATAATAGATTTTTTTAGGCAATCCCTACGTCCCAATATTTTTATTTATTAAATAATGTTTCAAGTAAGTGAGCAAAGCTGTTAACGGTGTTACATTAAATAAATAAATACATACTTCCCCGACACTACGTTTATATCCGTTCGACCTACTTCCGAACGATTAATAAATGAAGCATAATAGCGTCGGCTGCACACCCCAAACAAAGTTACCGGAGCTTGAAATTATAGGCCGTTCGTTACTGCTGATATTAAAATACAGGTAATTTTACGTTCCGCCCGTTATGTTGTATTTAAATGCAAGTAATACCTATTTTTCTTTACTGACTGTTACAATTGCTACTTACTTATTGATTAGGGTGTGGGAGCCTCTTTATTTATTAAAAAGCTTTAATGTCAAAATTACCGGTCCGATGTTAACCAACACCTTATTCTTGTATTTTTTTTTTTTTATTTTTTTTTTTATACAAAACGGGGAACTCTTGGCCCAAATCTCACCTGATGGAAAGTGATGATTAGGCCGAAGATGGAAGCGAGTTTCACCCGGAATCCTCTTACACAGAGGAACTGGCTATCATACCTCTAACTGCCGGAACACAACAATGTTGTTAACATTGTTGTTATGGCGACAGACTTAGATGATGGTGGTAGCTTGCCAGGCGGACTTAGAACAAGTCCTACCACCAGCCAAACCGAGCAAAATATTTGCCCCCGCTGGGAATCGAACCCGGGACCTCTGGGTCTGAATCAGGTGGTATAACCACTAGACCACGGAGGCGGTTAGTGTCACCTGTTTAGCACCACCCGGGGACCACGTGTAGGGTTTCGCTGAAGGGTATTCTCCTACGGACGCGGGTGACTCGGCCCCCAATCGGTATTGCTTACAATCAGGTGAGATAGTTTTGCTTATCAAAAAACCCGACCAAGTGAATTGGACTCTCATACGAAGGGTTCCGAACAGAAAAAGGTTCCTTTCATGTGAGCCCCTTTTAATTTTAATTTATTTTTTTTGACTGACTTCCCAAAAAGGAGGAGGTTCTCAGTTCGGTTGTACTTTTTCTTATGTTTGTTACCTCATAACTCCGTCAGTTATGAACCGATTTGAAAATTATTGTTTTAGCTGAAAGGATATACTTGCAGAATAGCTGGAATTCGTTTACTTGGATGATGGTTTTTTGTTATCCAAGTAATCGGATTTGCGTATTTTGTTTTACTGCGATTTTGCTGTGAGGTTGTTAGGTGTGGAGTACCACTAAAAAGTGAAAAAAAAAAAACTTTATAACAAAAAAATACAACCGACTTTCTAATAAAAAAAAACACTACAAAGTAAAAAGTTAAAAAACAAAAACACCACACCACAAAGTTTTTTAGTATGTTTTGTCATATCGGCAATAGAAATACGTAAGTATTCTGTGAAAATTTCAACCGTCTACATATAATGGTTATTGAGATACGTCCCGCTGACAGACAGGCGGTCGGCCGAATGGTCGGGTAGACGGACGGACGAACGGATGGACGGACGGACAGCAGAGGCTTAGTAATAGGGTTCCATTGGTTACCCTTCGGATACTAAACCTTAACGTTAATAAAAATGTTTTAACTATTATGAAATCTTAAGATAAATATTACCTACAGCGTGCACAATTATCAAAGCCGGTGTTATTTCAGAATGTTACAAATATATGACTTCATAATGTTCCTTCAAAGAAACTTTCGACAGTTTAGAAAATTTTATTAATTTTAATACCCAGTAACGCATGTTTAATGAAAGACCCTAAATTCACCTAATTACGTAAGTTTCAGCTTCACCGCAGAGCGGGTCCAACAAAAATATGTTTTAGGCGTAGCGTCATTAAGTTCTGAGAATGTCTGTAGAGTTTAAAACTGAAATTGGGTCAGACAGATACTAGTCTTTAAAATAAACATTTATCGTTGCTTTTTTATCTTATATTTCCATTTATGTTATCTATACTAATAATAATAATTAAACTAATTTATACTTCATTATGTACAAACGTGTATAAAAACAGAAGAAATCATTTGCTGCCCAATGATTTATTTTGTTTTTATACTCGTTTGTACATAATGTAAATACTGTAGATTTATCTTTAGTTTATGTATATTAAATTTTTTTTCTGTTAATAAAAAAAATCTATACTAATCTATACTAATATTATAAAGAGGTAACATTTGTTTGTAAGTTTGCAAGTTTGTATGTAGGGGGTAATCTCAAGAACTACTGGTCCGATTTAAAAAATTCTTCCAGTATTAGACAGCCCATTTATCGAGGAAGGTTATAGGCTATATATCACCACGCTAAGACAAATAGGAGCGGAGCAGTAATGGAAAATGTAACGCAGACGAAGTTGCGTGGGTCAGCTATATAAAGAGGTAAATTTTGTGACTTTGTGAGGTTGCAGGGTGTAATCTCTGGATCTACTGTACCGATTTTGAAAATTCTTTTACCAATGAAATGCCACATTGTTTGTGAGTGACGTAGGCTATATTTATAACTAGAAAAAAAAAAGATGCCTACCAAAAATTCTATGATAAAACTCGCGCGATCGAAGTCGCGGGCGAATTGCTAGTCACTATCACTACATATTATAAAACAAAGTCCTCCGCCGGTGTCTGTCTGTCTGTTCGCGATAAACTCAAAAACTACTGCACCGATTTTCATGTTGTTGTCACCAATGCATAGAGTGGTTCTCGAGGAAGGTTTTAGTATATAATTTGTCTAGCGGACAAAGATTCGGGCATCAGCTTGTTTATAATAATTATAATGATTTGAAGTACATACATTATACCAGGTTAAAAATAAAATACTTTAACCGATCGCATCTCGAGTAGCGAAAAGCTGTTAGATCATTACAAATGAACATTATTGCGACTAATACAGCTTGGGGGATAATCAGGTGAAACCAAATCAGCCGGTCGATTCTGAGTGAACGACAAGTGAGCTGTCATACCATCTTGCGTATACATTGAGTCCCTCAAAACGCCCGCTCGTCACCACTCTTTAGTGTTTAAGCTGGGGAAAACAAACTGGCTCAACAAAATTCCTATCACTGGATCATTATTCTGTATTCCACCATCCTGCAATGTAAAAGCCGCGTTGATTTCCCTGATAATGTGCGAATGACCCGGTTCCCATTCAGAATACAAAAGTAATATTAATGATTTATGTACTTGAATGTGAATATATCACCCAACGCACCCAAATACATCAAAATCGTGGAGCATTCACAGCATATAAATTTGGTCATATGTTCAACGTATTTATTAGGGTTTTCAAATGAGCACGTATACGGATTACGGAATAAGCAATATTTTCATGCTTCGCTGCTCACCCCCGAAATTAGCAAGCGTGAACAATTCGCCGTAATTTACGTTCAAACGTTTCGGAAGTGTCCATTTCACGTCGATATTGTCAATAATCGTAAAATTGTGTTCGGTTTTTGAGAAACGATTTTTTCCTGTAAAAATCGGAAGTTATTAAGTTTTTGTAAGTTTTATTTGTGTAATCTACACTATAATAATTATATCGCTGAAAAGTGTGTGTGTTGCTTGAACGCGCTAATCTCAGGGACTACTGGTTCGAATTGACCAAATCTAATTTAATTTCAGATATCGAGGAAGGCTATAACGCTATAGGTATAACATAATATCACACTGCGAACAATAGGGGCGAAGCTTTAATGAAAAATGACTCAACTCAACTTTGAGTTAAGCTCGCCTTTGTACATGTACTTTATTATGGCTGTATCATAAAAGTTGTTTTGGTGTACAATCAAGAATTGAAAGAATTGAAAGAAAATGTGACGCAGTAGAAGATCAAACAAGCAAACTCTTCAGCTTTATAATATTTTTGTAGATTATGCCCTTTAAAAATTGATTTATAGGGAGTATGCGAAACAGAGAGTAAAGTCCTGCAAACCTCTATAGAAAAGGGAGGATCCTCCGACCAAATGGTTGTTGTATCCGGTGGGCAACAGCCCGTTAGTTGATATGCAGACTTTTGTACATGTTCAAATTGCACGGAGAACTCTGATACCACGTTGCAAGATTTCGTTAGGTTCACTGCTGGTAAGATAGATGGCGATTATTTTTTTTGCATTTTAAATTTTGTTACGTTGGTTTTTGTTGTGGCGGCATTGATGCCTCAATAGATTTATTATTCTCAACTAGCTTTTATGAAATTATTGCAAAAGGACAAAGGAAAGATATACGACTTCCATCTCAGGACACTCCCGGTATAAAATTCGTATATATTCTGTTCCAGGACTACCCCGTATACCAAGTTTCACCTTTATCCGTTTTTCTATTAAAGACGTGAAGAGTGAACAAGCCGATAAACTGACTGTGCTACTTTCGCACTACCAATATTAATACCTATGGATGTCACACTAACGTTAATGGTCATAATGGAATTATCCATTCTGAAAATCTATCGAAGCAGCCAATGAACACTTTGCTAATTGGAAACACTGAATTTCCGGATGACACGTGCAAGCTTAATTGAAATATTCTGATTAGTCTCCAGGGAATAAAAATCTTTCGCACACGTTATTATACTTTTATAAATACTCTGAAAATAAGAAAAACTGTCAAATTGACACTGATCAACTACAATATGGTGGATAGGCTTTTCTACCCTGCATAGGACAGCTCAAGGTCGTTTTCTTATAGATTTTATTTCAATATTGAACTATATAACTATATATTGAACATTTAAGATCCCTTATGAAAGCATTGGGCGTGGTAAGAGGACACAGACCGATTAGATTTAAAATATCGCGTGGTGACCATCACTGGTATCACATAGGTACGATATGTACCATGTCATATTCTTGCCCAAGTCTGACTTACTGTAAGGAATGGATAAAAAGCGATTAACAATAAAAACACTCGTTAAAAACACTACTACTATACTCAAAGGCAAAACATTGCCTAAACCGCTGAGTTTATAAACATGAAATATTACAAACATCGTCATCAGGTCAACCGTCAACCAAAAGACGTGCACTGCTGCACGTAGACCACAATTGCATAATTTAATTCCGCCAAGCAGCCATCATTGGACCATAAGACGAACGGCGATGCGCCACCGGTACATGGTGGACATCCCATCCACACGCACGAAACGTTTTGGGAACACATTCATAGTTACTGCAGCTAAGGAGTGGAATTCCCTGCTGGAGTCTGTGTTTTCTGATAGCTACAACCAGGGAATCTTCAAATCAAGAGTAAATAGGAGTTACTTTTAGGCAAGCGTGCTCCATCTTCGGCCACAAAATCGCTTACCATTAGGTGAAATAGTGATCACACGCTTGCTTATCAATAATAAAAAAGTCCTCCACCAAGTATCGCTACTGTTCAGTTGTTACTGAACAGGTCTCGTGAGTTTCGTATCCATCGCACGCTCAAGACTACGCTACCCGATACGCGGTCGCCACTCCAGAACTTTTCGGGTCCATCGACCATCTTTTCTGTGACCAATGTGCCAAAACGTTATAGCAGTAAATCAGTAACTACCAAACTCCATCAAAAATGACACATCATTATATTAAACGAGAATAAAAATATTCTGAAAATCCAATACTTAACATGACGCTCTCCCTCTGAGTACCTACGTTCGGATGCCGGCTATTATTTCCCACTAACAATACACTTCGACGCTTTGACGTCGCAGCCTGAGCTCTTTGAACTGAAACTATCAATTAGGGGCATTACACCTCTAGTGAACCTTAGTGTAAGATTTACTGGGAAAGTCTGAAGTTACCTGCAATAGAGCAGGGTCCATAGATGTACGGGTGCATTTAGCTTGCACGAATGACTGTACTTAAGTACGTCCGGTCGCCGGTGCACTATGGGTTGTTACAGTCTAGCGTCACAAGATAACGGTTGCAAAAAGAGGCTTAACTAAGTCGTTTATTCTTCTCATCATAGTTATAATAGGGTATCTTTTCCGTAGAAAAGAAATACTTTTTCTTAGCCCGTTCGTTACAAGTTTAAAAAGTATTAGACGCGCATTTTTTTTTTCAAAGATAAAGCGCATCAAAATTCAGGACACGGGGCGCACTGTCTTCATGATTCGCTGAAGTGAAAAATTATTTAAAATTTTCAGGATAGTACTCATTCTGTTAATAATTACCTGAGAACAAGAAAAAACGTTTAAGGCTAAAGTTCCAATATCTATGTATGCTGTTCTTATAGTACTTTCTATTTGTGAAAACATTGTTTGACTTGTTGAAGATTGTAAGGCCATCTTTGCATTGTATAGACTTAATCTCGTTTGTATTGCATAGTTTCACGCATTTATTGTTTTAAAACGAAATGCATCTATGATTTTGTTAAAATTTATTTAATAGAGTGTCCATGGAGTTTCTTGCACGTTCTTCTCTCTAGGACCTACTCCTTGAAACGTGCGACTGCCGCGCTGGAAATAGAGTTTGTGAGTTTGTTTTTCTGCAGAACAACTTGCTGCTCTTGTCACTTGCGTGGCAAAACTAAATTCATCAAGTTGACAGAATTTGACAATTCAATAGTGCCTGCAGCTGCTCTTTTTGAAATCAAGGATTTTATTTGTATTTGACTTACTTATTTTCATACCAGAGAAGACAACTATATAATTTTATTTTTTACAGTGTGAGTCTTTATAATGTGCACATACAAAAATGAGGGAAACTTTACCTTATTTTATCGACGGAAAACGTTAAAAAAAGATCGCTTTTTTTGGGATTTTTTTGAAAGTTTGTTCACAACTGTGATCCCAGTGTAAACAAAACTGTGAAACTTTTCAACTAAACGATCCATCGCAATGAAACAATGTAAGCTTAAGTAAAGTAGGTAAACCGGGCGTTTTTTGAGAAATTTTTACGAATATTGTAAAAATTGAATAATTTATGTTTTTTTTAATAAGTTTGCCGACGATAAAGTCAAGTATAGCTTCCCTCATTTTTATAAATGCACATCATAAAGACTCACACTGATACTGATAGATAGAGACAGTCTATATTTACAAGTGCAGGTTGCTAGTTGTACCGCGTTGTACGTTCAAAATCATCATCATTATTTTAGCCGCAAGAGATCCAGCAATCGTCACCACATTGACTGGTCCTGTGCTCCTCTATCTTTTTCCGGTCATCGGTTTACCTTTTGAATTGCTTATGATCAAGATTTTACATTTCATTTATTCGTTAGCTAATTCTAATAGAATTCTACATTTCTGTAACGCCTTTATACTTTGTTTTCACAAATAGTAGGTTAGGGACCGATACTTGACACTCCCTCTCGCTCTGCCCAGAGCGGGAGAAGTCATTGTATGATTTCCCATTCCTAAAAAAAGGGACATATACTTGAAAATTTTAAAATCCACTCTTCTAGTACCTACCAAAGACTTTTCTTTGTGTAGTTACTTTCAAAACACATTGTGAATTGAAAAATCTGTGAGGAAGTTTTAATTTTTATCAACATCGACTCGAGAATCTACAACTGCATCATTCGATATATTTTAAAAAAATACCAATTAGTTGCGGTTGTGGGACGACCCACTGACCAAAGTTTTTATTTTATTTAAATTGGCGCTTTCTTTTTGTTTGCTATATGTTAACTGAATTAGATACTTAGTAGCGACACTTTTGGATGGTGTAACATACAGATTGTGTTATTTTATTTTTCAACATCGAAATCGTATTTGTTCGATTCCGGCTAGGAATGCTGATTTTTCAGTAATCCAATAATGCAGTCTTAGTTTTCATCAAAATTGAGCTGGAGACACCTTCTTAAGTTTTTCGATATTACTCACTGTTTTGGATTTTACCCTCCAGGCACACTTTAAAAGTTCACCTGTGTAGGTAAAAGAATTGGCTGATGAAGTGATGTTATCGTTATTCAATTGACATCACAACTTTTAAATTCAGAATCTTAATTCCAACCGTCGTTATCAGTTTTTGAATTATCCAACACAAGCTTACAATTCAAAAACAATTGGTGGCATGCCCTATAAAGCTACTGAAAAAAATGAAAAGTGCTTTTCAAACTCATTTACATTATCTTGACTAAAGAAATTCAACTCTAACTTCAAGAGATAAGTGCATTTTGTTAAGCGACCAGAAATCGTTGTTTTATTATGAAAATCCCCTTAAATCCAGTTTGGACCAGTGTTTATTATTACTTAAGATTAAGTGGATAAGAGAGGAGAGAATAACAAAACTGAGGATTTCACTTCTGCGTAAGTTAATTTTATTTAGCTGCTTTTTGTGTTTTGCGGGACATCCAATGGATTTGCATTGAGTTAAAGTGTTGGAAATGTCAGGCGTATGTTTGTTTTTGTTATCTTCAAGGAGTTGGTTTTAGCTTTTGTAAAGATTCTCTAAGAGCTACCGTTACCGTTTTACTTAAAGTAGAATTTCACAATTCATATTTTTTATATTGTTCAACTGCACTTGAGTAGTAATATATTAAAACATTAAGAACTAGGTGGCATAACCACCATTTTGACATTACCTAGAAATATGTCGGCAATGTGACATTTTAGAGTAACCATGTTACTAAGATTCTTTGTTTGTTGAAGCGTCTACTACCCATATGCAAGATAGATTGTGCACCCATATTTGAAAAAAAAATAAACAAAATGGCAGCAGGGGGGAACCGATCACATTTCTATTATTTTTTTGTTCCGAGTTTAATTTTACCGAAAACTATTGACCGACTTTTTGTTTGCATAATGCATTATTTGACATATTTTTAGACCATCGAAGTATCATGTGTCACAGGTATTATATTACCGAACTACATTTCGCGGATTTACATAATAACTTTTTGTTATTGGCCGAAGCCTCTTTTGGATTTTTATAATTTGCCAAAGGAGTTATTTGCTATATTTTCACCACACCGAAACAACATTTTAGGGAATTTTATTTGGTCTCAAATATATAGCCGGTTACTCGGTAGCATTTCCAATATTGAATCGAAATAGTGTCATAAAAATCAATATGTTGTGCTGAAAAAAAATCTGACAGAATCGAATCGCTGCTAAACGGACTTAACGCAATCTTGTCTGCCCTATCCCTGGAGTATAATTTAAGCCTGAGCCGGCGCGGATGGGTGGGGCAGCCCGCGAGCTGAGGAGCAGGTTGTGAGCGTTAAAACCATCTGCGACGATTAGTAGGGCTGCTGCGACAGAAATAATGCTTACTGTATGTTGCATGCCTGCTTGCATGTTGCATTCCTGTTTGAGCGCTGCATGCTTGCATGCTGCCATATGCCTGCTTGCATACTGCCATATGCCTTATTTGTATTCTTACTGAGACCACTTAAAACCACTTTTATTTATAATCAACTGTATGAAGTGCCATTGCACTAAATTAATTTAAATATATATATTTAATTTCAATTACAATTGTCTTTAATATCCATAAGATTTTTAAAATGTTTGATAATTTAACGCCGAAATCGTCTTTAATGAAAATATGGTTATTAAAACCGTGGTATAATTATTTTTTGGAAACATAATATTATTTCGGAAAAGTGTAACTTCGGTATAAAGTTTTTTGACCAAATGAAACGTCGTAGTAACGAAAAAAACCGAAATGATGAATAGGTCAACTGATACAGTAGCAGACGTGACTTTGATGAAGTAAAAAAAAAACAAACGATAATAGTATTGTTGAAAAGTTTTAGGTGAAATGAAAATCGGTCAAATATTTTTTGACCTTATGATAGATATCTACCGGTGGGTTTTCTTGTCCTTGAGTAAGTAACTCGCAGTAGTTTTTTAATTCTAATTGACTCTACCGGTTTTCATACTTCCGTCCGTGGCAGTATGAACTTGTAGAGCTGTACTCTTCAGCTGTGGTCCTCGAGTAATTGCTATCTTCGGATGGACTGACCAGCTCGTCGTGTTTTGGGTCGAGTAGGAGGTGCCGGTGAGCATCGGGCGTGGAAGCTGCATTCTGGTTTTCCGACTCGAAGCTTCAGAGAAATATTTTAGGACATAATTTACCTGACATGCTTCTTTTTGTTCTATTGCAGCTGGATCATAATCGACAAATGATCATCTTCAATGACTTAAGTTTATCATGAAAACGACCCTGTCGTCAAATCATATTATTTTTGGTCAGCACTTGCTAATTAATTTTCTTCTTTAAAGTTATTTTCAGAAACACTAAACCATATCAACTTATCTTTAAAAAATACGTTGTTCAGTAGGACTTGCACTTTAAGAGCTCTATTAAATGGCAAGTCCATATATAACATTTCACTGCCACCACAGGAAAGGGTCTGAAGACTAAGTTGTACTTCACCACAGCCCTGGATCAGCATTAATAATTCCAGCCAGCGACGCCGCTTGCAACCTACCTTGCACCGGGGTTGGGTCTCACTGATAACGAGAGTCATTTAATTAACGAGAAAATTACTCTGCTGTCTGTTTGTTTGTTAAATTAATTTCGCTCAAGGGATACATTGGACCATAAAGATTGACATAGGATATTGTTATCCTGGGAGTGCGCTTCCTTGAGATAATTTCCGAAGTCCACACGAGCAAGTTAATCAATAACAAAATTGGGAAAGTACCACTTTATCCATGATGACTGACTATTCAAAACGTTATGTGTTTTTCATTGAATCCGATGCCAGTGACCCAGCTTAATGTTCATTCCTATCGAGGTCTCTCTGATACCAGTCACAACATGTACAAAAAATTGTGTTCACCCATTTTATCAACGCTATTTATATGTGTCTGTGAAGGCCTTGAGCAACTTTCCCTTTTTTAGTGAAACTTAAAAAAAATGCACAGATGCGGTAATTCATACCTATTTTTCTACTTTTAATAAGAGTGCATGTTCTAAACATTGTATGCCTGTACTACGTTAAGAGTTGGCTCACATTAAATCCCGATCAAATCAATACCAGTTGGATGTTGTTCCGAGCACTTCTAGAAGACGTTTTCCCTTAGACAAATATATTCCATTTTGCGTGCCTAAAGGGATACCCTAAATCTTTGGATTTGTAGCTTTCGCTTTTATTGGCTCGATTTTTTATTTCGGGTTACGTAGATAGAGAAGAAAGACAGTTCTCTCGCAGACTCGCGAGAGTTTTGTTAAATATTGTTAGCTATGTAAGGTAATTAGTGTAAAAGGTTGTATTTCTTGTTATTTTCTGTTAGGTAGGTATATAAGGTTATATAAGTTATTTTAAAGTAGAGTATTGTTAGTAGATTTTTTTATTTATTATAATTAAGAAGTCTAGACTGTCGCAATAGGTTAAAGCCTATAATAATAGTTGTAAGGAGATAAACATAAATAAAAAATAAAGCATACTATAGAAGACAATTTTGCAGATCTATCTACTTATCACTAAAAACTAACGAAGCGAAATTTGTACAACACAAAAAATCCGCAACGACATTAATCCACGCGGTGTCAGAGTTTTCCACGATTTGAACTATATACTATTCTGTCAAGCAAGTACCTACCGGGACAGATTATTTATGTTTATTATTCATCAACGTTTATTTTACCAGCTTCAAAATATGCTCCTCCAGAAACGATACACGTACACTAACGAATAATCCAATCATTATAACATTTTTAAACGCATTTTCCGGAATCAAGTTCAGTTCTCGCCGCGAATTCTCTTTTATGTTTTGTACTGAATGAAAACGATTTGAGTTTAGAAAAAAGAAAGAACTCTGCTTGAGCCATGTCTGGTGAATTTATGGTGGTTGTGCGATGGTATTTGTTGAGATTTCTGTCAAAAATTCGTTCACAATGATAGTATTGTGCGAAGGCTTATCATCGTGGTGCGAAATCCAAGAATTTTCTTTCCCCAACTTTGGCCTTCTTCATCTAAATTGCTCTCTTAAACGCCGCACAACGATCTTCCGGCAAGAAATCCGAGTGCACAACACCACCATAGTCAAAGAAAACAGTCAACATGACTTTGACTTTGGCGTGATTTTTTTCGGTTTCGATTCAGTTGGAAGGCGCCGCTCCGAAACTTGTTGACTAGATTGCATGTCAAACTCACAAACCCACATCTCATCACCAGATTTAAGCAAAAAATGTATTTACTGTTTTTACACAAAATTGAATAAAAATTTGATTTGATTTGATTTGAGTATAACAATGCGTTTCATGAATATTGGGGCAGAATTGACTCGTTCTAGCATTTCCTCAGCGACTTTTATGCGAGCGTCAACATGTTTCATATCCAAGTGATTGTTTAAAATGGTACGGACCCACTTGTGAGGCATAGAAAGTCCGGCTATCTCTCTTAAACTTGTATAAGGTCTTTCAGTCACTATTTTCTTCACTTGTATGTTAATTTCAGTTGCAGACGTTGATGGCCTACCAGAGCAAGGCAAATCTTGTATCGCATCTCGACCGCTTTTGAACGCTTTGTACCACTCATAAGTATGTTATTGATAAAACAGATTCACTGTAAGCTTTGTATTTAATCTAAAAAAGAGATGTAACTCAAAGTCGCGCAAAAATGGAAAACAGTTGTGCCAATCTAACAAAACAAGCAAAAATTGAATTTGGAACCATAAACAAATCATCCGTTACAAAAACTTTTTTGGCTGAATGTATGTCAGCATGCAAATGTCATCTATCGGGCAGTTGCCCAACGTACACATCAACCATCTGGTCGGAGGAAACTTCCTTTTCAATGGAGGTTTGTGGGACTTAACTCTCTGTTCCGCTTACCTCGAAAATAATGCGTTTTTTCTGATGTCAGAATGTTATTTAATACAAACTCTCCAAAATGAAACCGAAAAATAAAGATTAATTCTAAAAACAATCCTACATACAATTCGGCGCATAATCCATCACAGTAGCTACTATTTTCTGTCTTTATTTAACTTGCGTTATAACTAAGAAAACGAAAAAGGAAGACGGTGTATGTAAGACGCCGGGAATTTTTCAGCACACCGTAATTAGATAACGGAGTTACAAAGTGCTTCACACAACTTAAAGTGCAAGCAACAGCCCTACATTGAAGTATAGTAATTATCTAAAGGATAAATTAAGGAGTTTGAGTGGATGTACCAACTATCAATTTAAATTGTATCGATCTTAGTAAGCAATCTGATCACAATGAAAACTGAATCGACAAGCGGATGTTAATGGAAATTTATTTTTAAGTTAAATTCAATTGTACTGAGGATGGAGATGGTTACTCGACCATTGTTCTTAATGAATCAGTCCCAGATATTTTGCATAGTCAGCCTTATATGATCTCACTCCTGCGACATGGAGCTTACTGTAAGACCGAGCAGGTTGGAGTCCACCGGACCCTGCTTTTATGCGTGTTGGACGATGTCGCATGCCTTCGTTGGTTCTGTGGTTGGTTTTTTTATGTCAATTTCATTCTTGTTTAACATCTTTTACTTGCTTTTGCCCGCGACTGCTTACGCGCATATCCCGTTCTTTAACGATCCCTTAGGAATTTCAGATAATCCTCTCTTAGGCAATTAACACACGGCATCGCGAACCGCTGCGGTAGGCGGTGAAGCGGATCTCATGTCGCATTGGACTCTAATAAATCCGTTGATGCTAAACACACGTAAACCGCCTTACCGCGCGGGGCACCGCTACGAAATCCGCGCCGTGTGATAATCGCCTTAGCCTACGCAGCTACGTACGCACTAGCGTTCAGCCGCGGAGGCGGTCAACCACGCAGATTAAGTTCAATATGCAACCGTTTGTCATTTAATGACAGTTAAGTGCGTACAATCACTAGTGGTTGCATATTAAACTGGTAAATAAGCCAGGCGCTCAGTTCATCCGTTAGTGCGTAGATGGACTTAGTGCGCCCTTAAACTCCCCAAGAAACCTACTTGCCAAATTACAGCTTTCTACAATCAGTACCTACTTTCGGCTGTGCGTTGTCTGTCATTCTAAAAATAATTTTACATTAGAACCAGTAATTTCCGAGATCTTCAGCTTTAAGATAACCAAGCACATTCGTACTCAGAACTTTATTCACAGATCTGAGAAAGATCTGTGAGTTAAGTTCAATATCCAATATCGACAAGATATTTTTGATAGTTACATAACTATCAAAAATATCTATCAGCAAATCAGGGTCAAACCTTGTTGGGCGAAGCGTCCCGTCCCGCTTTGAAAATTACATTCAAATCCGATCCTTGGGGTTAAATGGTGTTAGTTGGGACGTTACAAAGGTTATCAAAACATTTTGTAGGCCGCTTGACGTATAATGTAAGGAATATTGCGTATTTTATCACCATTAGTACAACGTTCGTAGCCAAGCAATTTAGCTTTAACTACTACTAGCTGACCCACGCAACTTCGTCTGCGTCACATTATCCATAAATGCTCGGCTCCTTTTAGTCTTAGCGTGATGATATATAGCCTATAATCTTCCCGGATAAATGGGCTATCTAATACTGAAAGAATTTTTCAAATCGGACCAGTAGTTCCTGAGATTACCCCCTACATACAAACTTACAAACATACAAACTTACAAACAAATTTTACCTCTATATAATATTAGTATAGATTTACCTCTTTATACGGTGAGGTCGCTCCATGAAACCTCTAAAGCACCCAGGAAACATCAGATCTGTGCATTTGGGGGGAGCTAGGCTGGTTAACTAAGCTAGGACACCTATGCACAACGGACAGAATAGGAATCTAACATGGTGCAGATACTTGAGTCTAGATCCGCAGGGCTAGATTGGATATTTTTTATATAATTTTAAGAACATTTCCGTCATACATGATTTCTGTGTAGCTTTCACCATTAAGGTTGCACACGCGACGGAAGCTTAAAAAATGGAGTAACTTCTCCCGTTTTCCCAACATTTCCCTTCACTGCTCTGCTCCTATTAATTGTAGCGTGATGAAAAGTATACTATAACCTGCTCAGGAGTATGATTAATAATTGTACCAAGTTTCATTAAAATCCGTCGAGTAGTTTTTGTTTCTATTACTATTATACAGACAGACAGACAGACAGACAGACAGACAAAAATTGTACTGATTGCATTTTTGGCATCAGTATCGATACCTAATCACCCCCTGATAGTTATTTTGGAAATATATTTCATGTACAGAATTGACCTCTCTACAGATTTATTATAAGTATATAGATAGATTATAGTAAAATAATAATGAAGTGCAATAAATACATTAAGAAGCTAATTTGTCAACGAAAATTCGAAAACTGTCTCAAAGTAAACTGAAATGAAGAGATCCTTCCGTTTTGACGTAAATAAAATTGACAAAATGACACTACCCAAACAAATTTTTGCAATCTTTTGTACCAATGCAATGTTTGGAATGATTTTAGTAAACACATTTTCATTTGGACAAATTTTACTTTTTTACCCACATAACAAAATACATTGTTATTTAATAAATTAGTATATTCTGTGCAACTGACATAAAGATGCAAATTTTGAAACGGGAAATTGAAAATTGACGATACAATTGGTTTATTTTATTTTGCGTTAAATAAGTTTTACCAACTGAATTTTTTGACTACATTAAAATTAGTAAAAGTATTACATAGTTCGTAAGCAATTTATTGTTTAAACTTTCACATGGCAACCATTAGATTTGCGTAACAATTATTTTTGACGAGTTTATGTGCTAAGTAACAATGTAGCAAATTAAATTATGCATAAAATAGTTTGAAAAGTGATAATTTATCAATTTCTTTTTGATGAAACAAGGGTAACCCTAAACCCCAAAGGGTAAGTACAATAAATTGAAATACCCCAAATACACGAACTACCGACATGCATGCTAATTTATTGTATAATTTTGCTTCTAGGCTAGCGTACCCACCCCATCGTTGACCACATCATTACTGTTCTTCAGGTGAGATAGTGGTCATTCGCGACCCCAGCGAAGTCCTAAATGGTTACCGATCGCACGAGCTAACAATGCGATTTCGTCGCACGACAATATTAAACACACACATTTCTTTAGTGTCCTAATTGAAACTTGCAAACCATCGCGCGAGCACAGGAATAATTTTCATCGCGCGACGAAATCGCAAAGTTAACTCGTACGATCGTTAGCCAATTAGCACGACGCCTATCACCTGATAGACAGTTAGCAAAAGAACACTTCTACGCCCATAGGACATCAATAAACCATACTAAATCTTCAAATCAAACTGGAAGAAGAGAAAGAAGAAATTGAGACCTAATACCTGTAGCAGGACAACTCTAAATAAACTAGCGCAACTTCGTCTGCGACACGTTTATCATTAAAACTTCGCTCCTATTACTTGCATCGTGATGTTATATTGGTTCTGATTTTCTGAGATTTCTGAGATCCTGAGATTTTCTCGTTCAACCAAGAAAACAAACAAAAAACAAACCCAACTTAATAAACAACGATTCACTCAAATTCATCGTCCCACACATTTTAATACCAAAAAACAAAACAGCAACTGTAACAACACTTCCACAAGCGAAGTTTTGAGCGCACTCAAATTAATGAACTTTTAAATTCCAGCAGCCGCTCTGGGCCATAACTAACGGAAAGTGCTGCCCTCTGTGGAAAACTAAAACGCTGCGGTTTTTTATCCGACTGTGGTTGGAAAGAGGATGATGCTTTGACAAACAAAATGTGCATGTTTTTGTTTTAACCACGATGGACTTTTCGTGATAGATTGAGTGGGAGAATCGTAAATTATTAACAGATTTCCCAAAAAGGAGGAGGTTCTCAATTCGGTTGTATGTTTTTTTTTCTTTATGTTTGTTACCTCATAACTCCGTCAATTATGAATCGATTTCAAAAATTGTTTTATCTGAAAGGATATTATACTTGCAGATTGGTCCCATTTTAATTTTATCAAAATCGGTTACGAATTATGGATTTCAAATCGAAATAGCTGGAATTCGTTTACTTGGATGATGGTTTTATGTTATCCAAGTAATCGAAATTGCGTATTTGGTTTTCTGCGATTTTGCAGTGGTGTTGTTAGGTGTGGCGTACCACTAAAAAGTGAAAAATAAAAAACTTAATTTCGGAAGTCGGTGTCAAAATACGAAGAAACTAACAAAAACACCGACTTCCGAAATTAAAGTTAGTTTTTACTTTGTAGTGTTTTTTTTATTTGGAAGTCGGTTGTATTTTTTTGGATAAAGTATTTTTTGAAAAACACATTGTACAAATAGCTAAGTAATTTCCTATTCATTGTACGATGTTGTACCTACTGATTCATTGTTCATGTTTTATTCAGCCAATATTACCCCAATGCTGGGATAAGCTTCCCTTAAAACTGCCAAGATATTTTTTTCGAGACGACGGCAAGAGCTGGTTCGAGGTGGCACGGAAAAACATTTGACTAGAAAATGTATTGCTATACGTACTATAAGAAAAAAAGTGTTTTCTCTTTTGAAATGGCAACAAATAAGAATAACAAGTAAAAGTGATTTTTCTTACTTATAAGTTATATTCCTCTGTGAGTGAACTTTGTTTTTTTTTAAGAACAAGAATAATTTAGGTCTAAGGATATATTTTGATTCCGGGAGGCATATTAAAATAAAACACCAAAATATTCTAAAACTTTAATAAAGGAAATTCGGATTCCCATCTCTGCGAACTTTGAGCAAACAAACCAAGTTTTGAGAAAACAAACCTGCAAAATGGGTGGCAGGTGCGGAAACAGATCCAACGTGACCGCTATTTATACTTTTGACACTGTATAATTAATTTCTTGTCATGTTTTTGTCACTAGGTATCGGTCCAAGGATCGATCCATATCAAACTGAGACATGTGCGTGTCCGTCCGTATGTCGCAGCCTTTTTTTTCCGAAACTAAAGAACTATGCTGTTGAAACTTGGTAAGTAGATGTATTCTGTGAACCGCATTAAGATTTTCACACAAAAATAGAAATAAAGCAATAAATTTAGGGGGTCCCCATATTTAGAACTGAAACTCAAAAAAAATTTTTTTCATCAAACGTGTACGTGTGGGTTATCATTCTATGGATAGGTCTTCAAAAATGATATTGAGGTTTTTAATATAATTTTTTTTCTAAACTGAATAGTTTGCGCGAGAGACACTTCCAAAGTGGTAAAATGGTTCCCCTCCCCTGTAACTTCTAAAATAAGAGAATGATAAAACTAAAAAAATATACGATGTACATTACCATGTAAACTTCCACCGAAAATTGGTTCGAACAAGATCTAGTAAGTAGTTTTTTTTAATACGTCATAAATCGTAAACCGCAACTTTTGCTTAAAATATACCTACAGGTTTGTACACACTTCACAATAAACTTAATAGGAGGCGCATGTCGCGCTCTTTTCCGCACAAGTATTTATATGAAAAAGAATACACTGCGCGTGAAGTAAATAAAATTGTAAACGCGGTACAATAAGCGCCAGTTTTCGAGTGTGTTGAAAAATTCCTTACCACTGTTAATCTTCAAACAAGATGAACGAAAGGTCAATGAAAGTAATTAGGTCGCTGGGACGAGTGGGATGCTCCATCTGTAAGGTTGGCATGTAATCATTTTATGTCAGCCCATCTCTTTGACCTGACTGGCCTATAGCTTGGGTGTTGCTGCAATCTGTTCATTAAATTAAAGTAGGACAGAAGTGAGAATTGCTTGTTGTGTTCTATTGGTAAAACAGAAGACAATAAGTTGTAGGAAATGTAGGGATATAGTTTATGTATGCAACTGCATACATAAACTATATCCCTACATTTCCTGTGTGACCTGCAGCAGGTTTATTAAAGCAGTGTAATTGTAAGAGAAAACGTGAAAAAACCGTTCTAAAAGTTAGACTAAGACTTTGTCGTTGATCTCCATTGTAATCGATATTTACTATTGGTAGCATTACCAATTATATAGGGGTGTTTTTCTTTAACGACGCGACGTGAGTTCAACTGAATAAAACAATATACGGGATGAGCCCTCAAAGTCTTGCTTCTTAGACTTAACTACAAATCCCTCAGACTTAACATAATATTAAGTGGCCCGCTCCGGCTTCACCCGGATGTTTTTTCTTTTTTCAAAATATTATCTTTGTTTTGAAACAAAAAAATGCTGGTCATTTTATCCAATGTTGGTTACTCGTTACGAAGTTATTCGCCTACGTACATTTCACCGATTGATTTTATTTAAATAGATGGGTTGATAGATGTCCTACACCCGATAAACGACCGCATAAAACAATAGATATCTTTTCATACAGGTCCTGTGGGCTGCAGCACTTATGCATAATCATCATCTGCCTAGCCTTTTCCCAACTATGTAGGATCGGCTTCCAGTCAAACCGGATTCAGCTGAATATCTGTATTTTACGTGGAGCGGCTGTCTACCATTAACTTGATAACACGACACTCCTTGGCAACACTGGTGTCAGAATTTCTGGCTTCTGACTATCCGTAACGACTACCAAAGATCTTCAAATAACAGCCGAGACCAGCAGCTTAACGTCCTTTCCGAGGCACGGAGAAAACCCGGTTTGTTAAGATGTTCACCCATCCACAGACCAACCTCGGCAAGTATTGCTTAACGTTGAAGATCGACCTCTGTGGCTGTTATTATTTAGCAACGAGCTTCTCAGCATCTCTATGCAAAACTAATAAAAATCCTCCCGGCTGAATATCGGTCTTGTCAACTTCAACGGACTTTAGCCAAATAAGTAGAAGATAATATTGCGTACAAATGTGTCCGCAATAACATCTATGGCAATGACTGATACAATCTGCATTATTTTACTTTCTTTTGCGGATGGAACGGTAATCCAAATTGAACAGAGAGATAAGAGTGCCATTTCTACTAATTTTTAAACAATGTTCGCGTTCGCATGTCATTCGCAATTTTTCAAAAATGTATGATAATGGAGGCTTTCTTGACAGATTACGACAAAGCTGCATATGCAAACGTTGCTTAAAAAATAATAAAATTGGCCTTCAGTTGCAGAACAAACGACTGTTCTTGTTTCCCATGGCATGAGAGTGTCACAAAGCCGAAGTTCCTGATTGAAAATCACAAAACACACTTTTACTTCTCAAGAGTGAATAGGTTACTTCTAGGCAAGCATGCTCTATCTTTGACTGTATCATCGCTTACCATCGGGTGAGATAGTGGTCAAACCTGTACCTATCAACAGTAAAAAACCTGGGCATTAAACTTACACGCTCAGAAGTCACATTTCATGTCCACGACACCACCACATGCATAGGTTGGTATGCGGGTGTTAATATGAGTTTTAGACAAAGTAAGGCTATATAAACGTAGGCCGCCCATGTCAGCCATACTCTCATAGTAATTTCACCTATATCTACATACTTAGCAGTTTAGTCTATAGTACGTAACCTTCTATTACGCTTAACTTTAACTACTTCATATAAGTACTCATCAGCATCCTCGATTATCGTTCAGCAAATGGAGAAGCAATTCACTTTGAGGCTTAAGCGGCGTCCATTTGATGGTCCGCATTAAAACAGCGAGCTTTCGCAACCAATTCCACTGATTGATTGATTGATGAAATTGGTTTATGGAGTTAGTATTATAGCTTACGAGACTGTAGGCGAATTACAATTATTATTATGTATTTATCACAGTGAAAAGTGTTTCAGATGATATATAATGAAATAAAATCATTGGACATCAAATAATTACAGAACACTGACAGCATTGCCATGGTAAAGAGCAATACTGATTCGTTAGCCTAAGAAAAATAAAAGAAAATTCACAAACACATATTATGTAGCGCCATCAATGCCGCCACAAGAAAAACCAACAAAACAAATCTGCATCGGAACAAAAAGAACCGCGACGCCATCTATCCAACTGGCGGCGAACTAAAATCCTAAATCGCGCAAGCAGAGTTTACCATGCGATTTCAACATATGGATGTATATGTTGAAATCGCATGGTAAACTTTGCCCGAAGATGAACTATCGGGCAGTAGCCCCCCCAGCAAAAAAACCGCCTGAGCGCAGGATCCACCCTTTTCAATGGGGGTTTGCGGGACTACTCTCTGTACCGCATACCCTCCAAACACATATTAATTTTAATATTTTGACCCTAAGGATCGGAGGAATAAATCTACCTAACATTTTTTAACTCTGTTGGGGTCTGCTTGCAGTTCAACAGGAAGCATCTGAATTACAATATTTTCTAATAGGATTATAAATCTTTGCGGCACAATTACTATGACAAACTCACGAAGAGGCACCGCTATTTCAACGGCATTAGCCTAAGAATGACTCTCAAATGAATTAGTTATTTCTTGAAAAACGCGTAAAATAACCTACAAAAAAAAAACAATTTAATTCCAAATAAAAAAGCACTACAAATACGGTTGTAATTAAATACAACAAAGTTTAAAATAACTTTAGTTTGGTCGGCTGTGTATTTGTATAAAAAGTTTCATTTCTCTTCTTTGTTACCTAACTGGAAAGTGACAGGAAAGCAAAATACGCAATTCCGTTTACTTGGATGACATATTTTTCCAGCTATTTTGATTTCAAAATCAAACCACTGAAACGGTTTTAATAAAATTTCTATGGACCGATCGGAAAGTATGTCTTTTCACATTAAAAAATTATAATCAATATTTTTTTTTACAAATATAAAAAAGCCGATTATAAATACAATACACACCTCTTTCCATTCATAAACTTAAATTATATTTACACACAACACAACACAGAACTAACAAAAACAGACTCAACATTAAAATACAGCATCAACAAAATGTAAGTTAGACCAAATATGAATTGCATTTTGCGTTATTGATTTTCTATACAAACTGGCCGCTGGGGCTGTTAAAGTTATAACTTCAAGCTGAACCTAACTGTGGAGTGGTGCAACTTGATGGGAAACTTCTTGAATAGAGGCAAATGGGGTGCATAGGGCATGTGGAAATCTTAGCGAAGTTTAATGATATTCGGTTTATATATTTATTAAAGGAGTTCGTGTCCACCAGAGTTGTGCGAAAATACTTAGTGAGGGATGTGATTGTTAGAATCGCTTATACTGAGCAAAGCTAGATAAATGAAGCGATTCTATTGGTTCTTAACAAACTATCCCTTGCATCCTCGTACATCTCTGGTGGAAACGCTATCTTAACCTTGAACATTCGACCTGTGCCGAATGTCAGAGGTAAAGCAACGCTTGACGACATTGGTCCGTGGATAGGTGACCATCTCAACATACTTCGATTACTCTATGCGTCGGATAGCATATTAAGCTGTTGAATTTGGCTGTCAATTGTAGATCTTTGATAATCGTAAAGGGTAGTCGGAAGCCAAAAAGTCTGACCCCATTCTTTGCCAAGCCAGGGGTATCTTGTTATCCAGTAACAAACTTAAAATATAACCAATATCAATTGTTAGGTTTACAATAGCCATACATGTCATAGAACACCTCAAGTTTTTTCTTAATTCAGTAATGCCTATATAATAAATATATAATATTGATGACATAAAGCTGTTCTGAATCGACTCTATCGCGATTCTTTACGTTCTCTAGTAATTAAAAACGGTCCATAATTTATTGTTTCGGTGATTACGAAGGAAAATTAGGGAAAGGTTAGTGTACTTTATTGCAAGTTTATCTGGCGGATACCATAATAACCCATCCCTTAAAAAATCACAACTTATTTTAAACATTTCTACAGTCACCCAAAAAACACATCCCCTATCTCCTAGAGCACTCCTCCCCAACCTCCTCTTCTAATAACAATTGTGAGCTGAACAAGTTATCCAAGAGGTTGTTATAATTCAAGTTTTGCATAACGCTCTGTCAAGTTCCCCATCCCCACTGTCTGTCGATCTTGAATGATTTGGTTTACGAGTGTATGTTTAAGAGTAGGGCTAGAAAAATAAGTGGGAGGGAATAAATTGTGACGTCTAGTGTACATAGATACAAATAAATAATTAAAGACCTTGTTTATACAAACGATCGAAACTATAAAATTTAGATAACAATAGTTGATTGATATTTTTGTGGTTTTTATAAATATGTATTCTATGATAGTCTGTAAGATTTATATGTTATGGGTCTTTGCTACCCGAAATAAATTACATATTTTAGCAGATTAAGATTTTAAAATCTTTTTTTTAAAGTAAAGCCCCGTGTCTCTTACAGGTTTAAATTAATACGAGTTACATCACCATTAGGTACTGTTCAACTTCATAATGGGATTCAAAAACCTTCTTTGATTTTTATTAAAACACATTTTGTCAGTTTATTTTAGTGTTTATGAGATGATTTATTAAATTAAAAATAGCATTTAAAATGTTGACTTAGCAAAAAACTAAGTAAGGGTGTCTCTGAGTAAAACCATGCTGTTTTTGGAAAAGACGTTTCGCAATATTTTATAATAGCTTTTGCTCGCGATTTCGTACACGCAAATCCCAGTTTTTTCCGGTCCCGTAAGATTTTTGGGATAATTATCCTCTTTTAGAGCTTCCAAAGGGGCCTACATACTAGCTTTTTACAACCAGCAGTTTTGGCTGTGTGTTGTCTGTCAGTCACTAATGTAACGGAATATCTTAAACATATTGACTGTTGAGCTTAAAAATAAAAACAGAAGCTTGTCTTATCTGGTTATACTATCTGTATTATCGTAGCAACGTCAAACGCAGTGATTTTCAGCACTCTAGTTTAAGTTTAATAATATAACAAGCACTTTGCGCTGTCAGCGACATGCCTCAAACACTTTTAAGCTGAAGATTTTATTATAACTTATTCGCACTACGAGACATTGTAAAACGTTTTTGAATGTAAGTTGCGGTTATTTGTTTTTTTTTTTTTAACTTATTACAATCTGCATAATTACCCGACTGCAAAGGAAGGGTTATGTTTTTCGCGCGTATCTTACCTCAATTTCTTTACCTATTACCTCGTACCTTACAAACGGTAGGATGGATTTCGACTATTTAGAGTTTTCGGTTTCGTTAGATTCATTTCAAATACCCGAGTGTCCTTAGATAAATTAAAAAAACCAATATGGCGGAATTTTGGCGCTAAAATTGTAACTCATTTTTTTTAAACTAACCTATCGAGTAGGGTACCAAAAATGAAGGAAATAAATGGAGGTAACAAAAATATACATAAGTCATAATGTTTAAATACAATTAGGAAACAGTTTTCGGTCATAAAGAAATTGTATCTGTCGTGTTTTTGATTTTTCTAATTTGCGACTTGTTATTATATTGCAAGAAGCAGCCTGCCTTTGTACATAGAGTCAGGCCTTTGACTGGAAAAATTTGGGTAGTTACAACAATGTAAATAATCTTGACGTGTCTTTTTAACCGACTTCCCAAAAAGGAGGAGGTTATCAATTCGGTTGTATGTTTTTACCTCATAACTCCGAAAATTATGAACCGATTTGAAAAATTCTTGTTTTATCTGAAAGGATATACTTACAGATTGGTCCCAGGATTTTAAATCGAAATAGCTGGAATTCGTCTACTTAGATGATAGTTTTATGTCATCCACGTAATCGAAATTGCGTATTTTGCTTTTCTGCGATTTTGCAGTGGTGTTGTTAGGTGTGGCGTACCACTAAAAAGTGAAAAATAAAAAACTTTTTACGAAAAAAAATACAACCGACTTCCAAAAAAAAAACACTACAAAGTAAAAAATAACTTTAATTTCGGAAGTCTGTGTCAAAATACGAAGAAACTAACAAAAACACCGACTTCCGAAATAGTTATTTTTTACTCTGTAGTGTTTTTTTTTTGGAAGTCGGTTGTATTTGTTTTCGTTAAAAGTTTTTTTTTTAAACTTAATTTAAAAATAAAATGCAAAACGATTACTGAATCAACTGAAGAAAAAAGCATTTGTTTCATGATTGTGTTTGTCTAAAAAGATACATCAAGATTGTTTAGCTTTATTTACTACTAAACCGTAAAAATGTTTACGCCAGATAAATGTGGAATAAAGTACATTTCATTTACCTTTCCCAAATATCTCTTCGTAGATCCTAGAACAATAAATTAAAAACTGTTTTTCATTACTAGAAAACGTAAAGGATCACGATAGAAGTCGATTCAGGACAGCTTTATGTCATTATTTCTGATTTTGATCTTAAGAAAGTCAATAAATGTATGTGGTTCAATGTACTTTATTCCACGTTTATCTGGCGTAAACCATAGTATAGACATTTCGTACCACTGTTTTGTACCAGGGGTGATGATGAGATATCATCTAATGCATAAAACATAAAAATGTTACTTGAACTACAATGGGCAAAAGGAATACATAGAGTGCATTTTTCAAGTGACACGGAAAACACTCAAACAAATCTTGTGCCTGATTCGATACGATTTAAATGAAAAGAAAACTTTTTTGCTTTACTTTTAATTGTTTATTTATCTTAAAAAATATTACAAGTTGTACAGTGTTATAATTGATCTGTTGATCGATTACAATACTAACATAAATGCTGCGTCATGAAATACAGGACTGTTTTTAATGACGCAGCGTTTGACCTTTATGGTAAGTTTTTTACTCGTTAATTCAAATTTAACAAATGATAAACACTTTACAACAGAACAGTCTCGAAATCAAATTGTTTTATAAAATACCCAAGTAATACGAAACACGTTTATTTTCAAATTAAGTCAACATAATCTAAAGTTAAAAAAGCTCTTCAATTTCTTTACAAAAATGGAACTGTAATGTTTTAAAATTACATTATTTTGGTGCTTTGAATTTTTAAAGAAAAGCTTCAGCTACTTTCTCAATAACCCGCATCAGAGAATATTTGCAAATGAATGAGCCGACAACTGTAGTGAAATGAAGTATAACGAACTTTTTAAAGAAAAAGTCTCCTTTAAAGAACATTTTTTCTTCAAGGACAAAGTAAATGGCAAATTAGGGACTGGTAGTTATAATATTATTTTATGAAAAGTATTATAGTGGGTACTTATTGGGTAGTAAAGGTTTGAAAAGTGGAGTATTCTTTGAAAATAAATTGATTTGAATATTTCAATAGACAGTTTAAAATTAATAAAAAAAAATTTATACTTTACAAACGATTGAAAAATATTTTACTGCCTGTCCAACTGTTTTATTCGAGTGTATATCGAATGTCAAATTATTATTAAATATCAATTGATCGCCACTATTAATCAAACGTCTAAATACTCAAACTTTCTTAAGTTCTTGAAGATGTTGTTAGAAACGATTTATTCCTGCAACGTGAAAAGTGTATTAAGTTTGCCTGTCTAGAATTAATTTATTTCTCCGTGGATGGTTCATGCATTCTGTGTTTTAGGTGTATTTTTTTTAACAACAGGTGTACAACTCGTGGGTGTACAATGAGTTCTTTTCATACATTAAAAATTTATCTACCATACCTGTCCAAATTTTCCTTTTGATATCTTGATTTGATTTAATACCTTGTTTTTGAAGGACATGCTAAATTTCACCTTACTACGACCACTAGTTTCAGCTACGCATTTTCTGTCAGTCACTCATTCAATCAGTCAGTAACAGAAGAATTTATTAATTAATTGATTGATTGGTTAAGCTATTCAAATTACTCTTTGGCTAAATTCTACCACTCAACTGCAGAAGATAACTTCATATACTGCAGAAGTGTCGGTATACCGCGTGTATCTGACATCGACGCACAAACGATTTTCATGGGTCCAGGGCATGATTCTGGACACCCTAGACTTAGAATTTTTCGTCGGCTTTTTTCTCATTTTTTCATTTTTTTCAAGGGTTTTTTTTTACTTTAGACTGCTCATAATCGTTATTCTGACCTAACCCAATGAGATTCTTAATAAAAAAATAATTAATTAACTACTTTCACTAAAAAGAGCAATCTGAAAAAGACCACAAATAGATATCAGCTAAGCTGAGCTGATACCTATTTGTGGTACTCTTGAAAAAAATTAAAAAATTAGAAAAGAACCGACGAAAACTTCCAACACTGGGGTGTCCAGAATCATGCCCTGGACCCATGGAAATCGTTTGTGCGTCGATGTCAGATACACGCGGTATCGTGGTTCCTGCACCAGGAGCTTCAAATCCTCGGCACGACTGCCTACCCAATTACGAGCGACGGCAGAATCCATTATTGGCAGTCTCCGCTCCAATCAAAGCAGTGAATGGTTTGCATGGAGGTATTATACTGGAAGTGAATAGTTAGCCGTACCTTATTCATAGTGACGTCATATTGCCGAATATGTCCGTCGAGGTGCTTCTGAACTTTCGTCATTGTAAATTGAAATGTTGCGGGGAGCACTTCTATTTTTTTTTTTACTTTGATGTGAATAGAGAACTTCTCCATCGGGCGAGCCTTTTCCCAACTATCTGAACTCTACATCCCAGTAACTGAAAACGATACCTTTTAGCAAGAGTGTTGTTAGTTTATCTGGTTTTTGAGTAACGTAACTATAGTAAATGATCTAAAAATAACAGGTAGGAGTTAGCCTATGTGCGCACTAGCGGTCAGCCGCGGGCCGGTCAACCGCACGATCCAAATTTAATATGCTTGTCATTTAAAGGCGGTTAAATGCGAACAATCACTAGCGGTTGCATATTAAACTGGTAAAGCGGCCAGCCGCGCAGTTGAACCGCTAGTGCGTACGTAGGCTAAAGGTCGATTGGTTTTCTGACGCCAGAACGAGTTTCACGGTATATCTACGAACTGACCTCAGTGCGCGTTTCTTTATCAAGTATAGCTCACAATTTGGGACCAATTATTAGTAGTGTTTATTTTAAATCCTTATATGTAAATTTCCCGTGCCACCTGCCTAGTTCGTTTAAATTTTTCAATCACTCCTTTGCTATTATTTTCCGATTAATTTTGGTGTGGGGTTCAAGATAGATGAATTGTTTTGGTTGGGAATAGTGTTGTGGGATTTTCCCAAAAGAAACGTTTTCAACATCAATTCTAACAACGCTCAAAGTCACTTCTGTTCCAACTGTATCTAAGGCTACTTGTTATTTTGTCGCCGAGACGTTAGACTCTGCTGTTTTATCATTATTTTCGTTAATTATGCATCAACAGTTTAGTTCAACATTCACACAGAATTTAATTAGATATTATTAGAATTGTGTATTTTAGGTTTTTGTTACTGGAAGATGTAAATATTTTCTTACATTTAAATGGCGAATAATTTAACTTTACACAAGAAAACATGCAGAGTAAAATTATCTCCTAATGAATATTAACGAAACAAGATACGTGAATATTTATGAAATATTAATTTCTGTGTTAAAATTAAATAAATCTGCCGCTTAAAATTATCTCATACAAGCAGTCTTTTTTAATTAAAATATTTCATTTTGACTAAGATCCTCATTCCCAATTTAAAAAAGATGCCATAACAAAACATCACGTCTTTATAGACTGGGGAATTTATGATGAGTATATGTAAGAAGAAATTATATATTGTATATTAGACCAAATACTTCGTCTTAATTCTCATGGCTAAATATTCTTTATTATCAATAGAATCAAGTGTAATAACAATACAATGAGTTATAGAAGTACGGATCGCCCGCCACCTTGAAGCCGTAATTATGTAGTAATGAAGGTACGCAGGATGAGATTCAAAATTCAAAATTCAAAAGTCATTTATTCAAATTAGGCTGAGAGCCAACACTTTTTGAACGTCAAGTTCTACAAAATCACCTCCTACAGATCACCTGAGAGTCTCAGGTGATCTCATCCTGCGTACTATTCCTTCATGTTTTCATTACAGAGCAGGCGGTCTGAGTCTTAGGCTGAGACAGAACCCGACACTCAGACCGCCTGCTCTGGGCAATCGCTCTATTCTGTCAAAGTCTCGCCGTGTACACTGCCTCCGCGGTCGAGTGGTTTAGGCGCCTGCCTTGTGACCCGGTGGTCGAGGGTTCGATTCCCATGGGAAGCATACTTTGTAAAGTTGTTTCCAGTTTGGCTAGGACATCGCAGGCTTGCATCACCTGATTGTCTGATAAAAAGATGAGAATATTTCAGAAAGCGGAACTTTGATGTAAAGAACGTAACCATAGTTTTTGTAAATTATGTAAATTACTATAGTTTACGCCAGATAAACGTGGAATATAGTACATTGACCCACACACATACATTTATTGACTTTCTTAAGATCAAAATCAGAAATAATGACATAAAGCTGTCCTGAATCGACTTCTATCGTGATCCTTTACGTTCTCTAGTAATGAAAAACAGTTCTTAATTTATTGTTCTAGTATCTACGAAGAGATATTAGGGAAAGGTCAATGTACTTTATTCCACGTTTATCTGGCGTAAACTATAGCAGCCAGATGGATGTAGAGGGAGAGGAATGCCAAAGAAAAGATGGATGGATTGTGTGAGAAGCGATATGAAATAAAAGGGAGTTAGTGAAAGTTTGATGGCTGATAGGGCAGAGTGGAAGAAAAAAACGTGTTGCGCCGACCCCAAGTAACATGGGATAAGGGCAGGAAGATGTCCAGTGTCGGTTTTACCTGTATTATCAAAAATATTTGAGCGTGTTTTGTACAGCCGTCTAAATGCATACCTTCTTGAGAAAAAGTTTCTAATCGACGAACAATACGGCTTTCGTTCGAAATCTAGCACTCTAACAGCTACAGTAGACTTAGTAACTAAAATTAAAACGCACATAGATCAAAAGGAAGTTGTATTGGGGGTATTCATTGATTTAAAAAAAGCGTTCGACACCGTATGCCACCACAAACTTCTCCAGAAATTAAACAACATAGGAGTCAGAGACAAAGCCCTAGAAATGTTTACATCTTATTTACATAATAGACAACAAGTAGTCAAAATAGATAAATTCACTAGTTCCATAAAAAACGTACCATACGGCTGTCCTCAAGGCTCAATTTTAAGTTCGTTACTTTTCTTAATCTATATAAATAACATAAACAAGATAGGATTAACGGGTCACCTAACTTTATACGCGGACGATACATGCTTATTCTATTTCGATAAATCTATCCATACTAATATAACAAATGCTCAAAAAGATCTTTGTATACTCAGTGAGTGGCTAAAATACAATTTACTTACAATAAATACGTCCAAAACAACGTACATGATTTTCACCGCAAAAAACAAACCATTATCAGACTTCCCGCCTCTTATTATAAACAATGACATAATAAAAAGATCGAGCCACGAAAAATATCTCGGTTTGAGGGTAGACGACAAACTCACATGGAAACTGCACATCGACCATGTAAAATCAAAATTAATGTCATTACTAGCATCATTACGCAAAATCTCATATTGTATTCCACGGAAAATACGAACCATTATTTATAACTCATTAGTAAAATCACATCTCGAGTACCTTATTGAAATATGGGGATCTGCCGCAAAAACTATCCTAATTCCTTTACAACGAACCCAGAACAAGATTATAAAAACATTATACCACTATCACTACCTTACTCCAACTAAAACACTATTTGAAAAAACCAAATTATTAAATCTCAAACAACTATACACATACGGTACCTGCATTCTTATAAAAAAAATCACCACAAACAGCGTACAATCAAAGCTACAACTACATAAAAAAACAATATCACACAACCTAAGAAACAAAAATAAATTACAACGAAGACAAGCTCGCACAAACTACGGTAAAAAAACCATATTGTTCGAAGGAGCACAACTGTATAACGACCTACCAAATGACGTAAAAGATTGTAATAACATTAACAGATTTAAACTAAAACTGAGAAATTACGTTTATGAAATGTAGTCATACCGCATATTAAATGTTAGCAATTAACATACTTCCTATATATTTGTGTTGTATAACTTCACCAACATGCATCAGAGGCAAAATGTATTTATTTAAATTTAAACAATTACTTTGTATCTCATTGTAAGTGAACCTATGTATTGTTCTTATGAGAATAAAATTCTTTAAACCGAAGATGATGACTGGCAGCAATTTTACAATATCCTAACTATCGCCCACGGCTTGCCCACGTGTAATAAGTATTTTTCCCCTGTATAAATTATAGCCTATATGTTATTCTTATGCGTGTTTTTAGGGTTGCGTACCAAAATGGTGAAAAGGAACCCTAATGGTGCAACTAAGTCTGTCCGTCTGTCATAGCTGAATATCTCAAAAACTACTAATGTTATTAACTTGAAATTTGAAACAGGTTTAGATGACGTTAGCTCAATTACTATTTTCCATATAAGAAAGAAAGAAAATATTTATATTGTCTTTGCAACAGCGACTGAAAGGGGTTCTTAAAAATTCGAAGTGAGGCTACTGGGGCATGAACATGTATGAAAGAGAGCTATTTGTACATAATCAAACATTTTTTTTAGACTAAATGGTTTTCGACTTTTAACGAACAATCAATAAATTTTGACCCATCTCATTTATTTATTTATTTATTTAACCATTTATGTACACACATTTAATAAGAACATGAGAAGAAGGAAACAGAAAAATAGGTACAAAGGTGATGCTTATTTCTAAAGAAATCTCTCCGAAGTTTGCAAAAGGAATAATCTCAAATTATTCAGTGTGATAGAAGTTTATGATGTCTCTAAATAGCACACCTTTTCAGAAATCATCAACAAATACTACATTAGTTCAATTGGCGGTCAAAACATGGCGTTGATCAAAAACTGCAATATTGGCAAGTGTTAAAATTCTCTGACGAATATAGCCGATGAAAATTTAATAATATATTTCCACGTTTTATATGATGGTAATTTATTTCAAGTTCATCTAGCGTCTACCGTACGCCAACTGTCTTAAGAAGGCAAAGATATTTAAAATAGGAATACGAATAGAGGGCAATTTTAATAATGAATGTATCTAAAAACCTCAAAACCAAAGTTGTTAACCAATTTTTCCAGTTAAATTGAAAAACCGACCTTTTATTAGAAATATTGGTTTTCAACTAGCGATTTCTAGTACGTATTATGTTAGCAATTTTATCTGAAATTGAAATCCTAACAGCTCGCGCCGTCCAATACGGTTTAATTGTAGTTTGAGTTTCAACGACTTTGAAATATACATATTCTTTGGTATTCTGTATTGATAGTAATTGTTTCAACAGATGTTTCCGCTATACAATTGTAGATAGAATAAGGATGAAGGAATAACTGCAGATAGTAAACTATCATTATTTCATAAGATTTTTGTGCCAATTCTTCTAATTTTAGGCAACGTTCGCATTTGCATCTCAATCGTAATCTAATGGCGACGATAGCTCGTGGTAAGTGAAACGAAAGTAAGAGTGGACTGTCAAAGGTGTATTGAGCAATTAATAACAAAACGGTACGGTTGGTTTACGTTAAATAATAAATAAGGAAATCTAAAATGCGCGAGCGCAGCCGTGCTCGGAGATACGCAACAGCTGACTGATGTGTCGCGGGCGGGGCCGGCATTGGCTGCTGGCCGTTGTCCCCGCACCCCTCCTTCATTGCCGCCGACGTGCAGTTGTGTTGGGGTCTATGACCTCAACATAATCTGTCATAAAAAATTGGCCAAGTAAGAGTTGATAACTTCATCATCAATGATAACTCTTGTTGCTGCGACCAAATAGTGGCAAGAGAGTTTTCGCCGGCAGTGCACCGCCAGCTATCGACTATAAATCATTTATTCGCACGGAATCTACTATATCGATTGTCCATTTTCTCAGCGAAGAAATAGTCGACAGCTAATTGCTTGCTCGTCGGCGGGTAGTGAGACAAATTCCTAAATATGGAGGCTGTTTATTCTCCTGTCAAATGATTAAAAAAAAATCTAGCTCAGTATTCTGTACGTAGGTGTAGGTATATTATATGATCCAATAATTGTGTTAAACTTGACAAGATGGACATATATTCTTCTTTGGTGAAAGGCCAAAATTATAACCAATGCCACTTTCTTGTATTTTAATTGCGATTTCCACATACTCACACGTGTCAAAAATTGTTTACCTACAAAACTCCTCTGAAGATTTATTTTAAGTATTGATATGATCCAATTGACAAATCAGAATTTATTTTTACTAAAAAATAAACCACTAACGTTGAAAAATCTTCCTAGCTATCAAAGCTCTTAAGATCGAAATTGACTTATAAATTTCCTTGTTATTAATAAAGTAAAGGATATTAATTAACAACTGCCAATACCAGCCGCCGGACGAGAGCCGAGGAGAAAAATAGCGTCGAAATCTTTTTTTATGGTCTATCCTATAGCGTGGGGTATCGTTGGATAAGTCGTTTAAAAATATTTCGGGTTTACGAAAAACCATGTTTCTATCCGTTTGCGAAATATTAAGCTTTACAGTGCTAATTTTTTTAAGAGTTATTTTTATGAGAGAGAGACATTTTTTTCTAAAATAATAACAGAAGATCACAGAGTCAGGGACGCAACAGCAGTGGGGTACGTGGAGAACAAGTAAAGGTACTACTGGGTACTCACTAAATAAAAACAACACGTGATAGTAAATTTTGTTCCAATGCGTCGAGCAGCGCGCGATTACATCGCCATTTACGTCAGAGATATTTGCACTACCGAGTAATGACTTCTATCCTCTAAAATAATGGTAATAAAAATGCCGGTAGATGCTACACTTATGTACGAAGTAATAATATATAATTCTATAGCCACGGTATAATTCTATGTTTTTTAAATCTGTTTCTCATACTACATTTCTCCCGTTGTAAATCTTTGACTAATAACTCCTTCATCAATCCAACTGAGATTTATATCGCACCACTACATTATTTTTGTTTATAACCCGGAATATAAGTAAAAAACAACTCCCTACTATCCCGGTACACAAAAATAAAACATATTTAAAATAAGTATGTATCACAACACAACTAACAGGTACAAATAACAGTACCTATTCAAACAGGATCGTTACCCGACCAAATCAGACAGACCCTCCGCATATCTTTAGCAGTCTATTATAAAAAGGGAGAATGGTAAGCAGTTGGGTCTATGTAAATCGGTCGTCTCATGTAAAGGAGACTTCCTTGTTGAGTTTTGTATAATGCGATCCATTAAACTTATAGAGTCAACTGCGTTGGGCTCTCCAATTTACAAATTGCCTGTGGAGTACATACGAGATAATCAACTTTGAATTGAAAGTGGTGTTAGTACCCAGTTAGCTGGGTTTTGGAGGTCAGATTGAAGGTCCATGTAAAATACAACACAAGACTGGCCAATAATCATCTGCCTAGTCTTTTGCCAACTATATTGGGGTGGGCTTCCAGTCAAACCGTATTCAGCAGAATAACAGTATTTTACGTGGTACGGCTGCCTACCACAACTCGACAACTCATTAACTGGGTATCATGATACTTCTCGGCAAGACTAGTGCCAGATTTTTTTATTCTGACTATCCGTAACGACTGCCAAAGATCTACAAATGACAGCTCCCGACTGTCATTTGTAGATGTATCCAACGACTTAACGTGCTTTCTGATCAAACACCGATGAACATCAACCCATGTGGCTGTTATTATTTAGCCACTAGCTGGCCAATCTTAAAGGTCCCTGAACTGTAGGACCAATACACAGATATTTATTATTTTTGCAGAGGAGTGAAAAATACGGCCAAAAACGGTTCTCTTGCTTGCATTGAATGAATGAACAATAATCCGACCGCAAAAAAAATAACATTTGGTACACACAATTCCATATCCAGGCTGTACCCGGGTCGTGTCTGACCACGTTGTTATACATCACGACCCAGACATAACCCAGCGCTGATATTTTATGATCAAGCAACTTCGTAGATTACCATTTGTTTTGTCAAGTCATAAACAGAAAACATTTTTTTTAATGAGTTTTTCAAATCTTATTAGTATTTTCTAAAGCTAAACCAATTTAAATTTCCAACAAACAAATTAGTTTTCTCATTATAATAACTAGTAATTGAATTTTAACGTAACGGTCCCCAAACAATTTGTTTGCTGCAAAATTAAAAATAAATTTTTTGATAAAATACTTGTTCTTTCTGAGGCTTTTCGCTCCTGTGGTACAGCCATAAAATGGTGATAGAATAATCACCGATAGTAGTGCTAGCTTCCTATATATCGTTGAAATAACTTGCGTAATCGAGCCAATTTGCGTATTTAGGTCCTATCTGATCCACTATAAACTTTGTAATACCGGTCTGGCCAAGAGACAGGTGGCATTGCCACGTTGAATGGCAATGCTGCCAGTCAACCCCAAGTAAAAGCGAGATTTTAATTACATAAATTGAATATCTTCATGATATATGTCGGCGTGAGCAAATTATAACAACGTTAAACGAAACGCAACGCTCATCGTACATCATCACGTGACATCATCGTACCACTCAATGAATCAGGCGAGTTGTGGAAGGGGGCTGTCTTTATAAGGCGGAGCGCCGAGCAGAGCGGTCATTCCGATTCTAGAGAGCGCCCCGTCCACAACTCTAATTGTGATACGGATCACGCCTGACTCAAATCATTGTTATTATTCCTATTTATTATTTTATGATCACTTATTTATTATTTATTTTAAATTCTTAATTATTTTGTAAAAATTCAATTTTAGTTTTCATTAATTTATTTGATTTTCGTTTGCTATTTAATTAATTTGATTAGTTAATTTATTTAGAAATAAATTCAGGTTTGTATTATTGTTATTTTACATTTGATTTAGCTATTTATTTTTAAACTAGTTCGTGATTAAAATATTTGTATTTAATATTGATTTTCTTTTGAACAAATGGCGAATGACAACCATCAAAACAACATGGACCCTGTAAGAAGTCGGTCTCCTTCGCCAATTATCCAGTCAGGCTCCACTCGAGCCGAAACCAGAAGCGGGATCAATCGAGGCATATCTTCGGTTCCATCCGCCCTCAATGATGGAAGAACAGATGGCTCTAGCTCGAATCAGATGCTGTCTACGTTAGCCAATATCCTGGAAAGCCTGTCACGACAGCAGCAGGCCAGTATGCAGACTAATCACGAGTTCCTTGCAGGGTTGATAAATAAGACTGTAGCTCCAACGCGAAGACCAAGATTATGCGACATCTACATTGCACCCTACAATCCAGATGGTGATGTTCCAATTCGAGACTGGTGCGAGCATGTTGATCAAGCCAAATCACACTGGGAGTTGGCCGACTACGAAGTTTGCACTAAGATAGCTAGTCTATTGCAAGGTCGAGCCAAGACTGTTGGTGATGCCTGGCTAGTAAAATCACCTGTATGGAGTGAGATGCGAGAAGCATTAATACAAACGTTTGAACCTGAAGCACGTTACTCCAATGACATTCTTAAGTTGCGTAACTTCAAATTTGATACGTCAAATCCAGCAGAATCAATTACCAAAGCCTGGCATTTATGGAAACGTGTAGTAAGTGGCAATAAAGATACTGACGCTGTGGAAGCCGTTATTGGCTGCATGGATAACGAGTATCTTCGTTTACGATTGTTGTCAAGTAAGTGCACAACTGTTCCAGAGTTGATTTCTGTTGCAGCTACAATCAGGCCACGAGAACCACGACAGGGCGAACCACCTGCCAAACGGCCAAGGCTTAGGAATAATAGAGAAGAATCGATAGTATGCTTCAAGTGTGGCAAGACTGGGCATATTCAAGCAAATTGCAACAAAGTAAACGACCCAAAGCCATTACTGAGCGAAAGCAATAATAAAGAGTCTGCGATTCAAACAGAACGCCCAAGGCCCAAATGCAATTATTGCAACAAAACTGGCCACGTTGAAGACAAATGTTTTAAGAAGATGAACGATGAAGTTGAAAAAATCAATATAGCACAAGAGCATGACGAAATACTTACTCCAATGACTGTTTGTATTGGTAACCGTACATTTACAGCATTATATGATAGCGGGGCTGCTCGCTCTTTGATAAGACGGTCGGTAAGCTATATCGTACCAGGGAAACGCGAAGATTGTTCTTTGATGTTGAAGGGCATTGGAAGCAAAAGTGTGCCAATTTTATCCTGTCAACTAATCAACACGACTTGCAACATAAACAGTGTTTTCGTTGAAATTACGTTTCACATTGTGGAAGATCACGAAACACCATGTGATCTTATGATTGGAGCTGAAATCGTAAAGGGCACTGGCTTGAACGTCCTGGTTACTGAACAAAGCGCTAAAGTAATGAGGACCTCGCCTATTTCAACCATTCAAGCTATTGAAGACACTTTAAGCAATCTGGACACCGATTTGACTAATGAAGAGGAAATACAACGCATGATTCCGTTGTATAACTTGACCAAAAAGGACGCTAAGTTTACATGGACACCAGAATGTGAAAATGTTAGACTTGATATCATTCGCAGACTTACATCGGCACCAGTTCTCACTACATTCCAAGAAGGGTTGGCGATAGAGCTCCATACTGATGCAAGTAGTTCGGGATTTGGCGCTGTTCTCATTCAAATAAAGGATGACCGGCAACATGTTGTAGCGTACATGAGCATGAGGACTACAGAACCAGAAAGTCACTATCATAGCTACGAGCTTGAGACGCTCGCTATAGTCAGAGCCATTAAACATTTTAGGCAATATCTTTATGGCAGAACATTCACCATAGTCACCGACTGCAACGCCATAAAGTCATCGTCTCACAAACATGAACTTTTACCTAGGATTCACAGATGGTGGTCATTCTTGCAACACTACAGCTTCAAAATTGAATATCGCCAAGGAAACCGTATGAAGCATGCAGATTACTTTAGCCGAAACCCTGTGGTATGTATTAATCTTACCCAGAATATAGATACCTGGCTAAAGATTGAACAAAGACGTGACAAGGAGTTGGCCGATCTGATAAAAAGGTTGGAGCTTGGTGAGGAAATTAATGATTACCGAATTCACGACCTTGTTCTTGAACGTCAATACAATGAGGATGAGCCCGGATGCAAAAAGTGGAAAAAGGTAATTCCGAAATCCTATCAATGGAGCATTATCAACGCCTACCACACTGCACTAAAGCACTTCGGGTGGGAGAAAACACTCTCCAAAATTCGTGAAACTTACTGGTTTCCTGAAATGAGCACAACAGTGAGGCGATTCGTGGACAACTGCGTCATTTGCAAAACAAGTAAGGGAACCTCAGGTGCTAAACAGGTACAAATGTATCCTATAGACAAGAAACCAGTTCCTTTTGATACTATCCATATTGATATGACTGGTCACCTTACAAAAAGAAACAATAAGCACGAATATGTCGTTGTTATTATCGACGCCTATACGAAGTTTGTAACTTTAACCTATGCGACAAGCAAAACTGCAAGTTCAATGCTTAACGCTCTTAATCATGTCGTAGCTTTGTTTGGAGCCCCTAAGCAAATCATAAGCGATCAAGATACAGCATTTAAAGCTGAATTCGAAGAGTTTTGTAAACTGTATAGTATTCACCAGCATTTTATTGCACCCGGGGTAAGTCGCACCAACGGACAAGTCGAACGCATAATGGCCGTTGTAAAAAACGGTTTAACTATCATCCGTAATTACGAAACAAAAGACTGGAAAAAAGGTTTGGATGCCCTCCAGTTGGCAATAAATTGTACCAAAAACAAGACTACAAACGTAAGTCCAATTAAAGCTCTTACTGGAAGGCAATGTGCTGCGCCTGCTGAATTGTTATCTTTGATTAATGAAGAAGAAGGAACAGTAGATCGAAATCAGCTTGACAACTACGTACAAAAGAAAATAGAAACAAGAGGAAAGAATGACAAAGAAAGATTTGATAAAGGTAAAGCTAAAGTAAAGAGATTTCAAAAAGGAGAGATCGTTCTCTTTAAAACTAACCCCAGAAGTCAGATTGGACTCGATTTAAAGTTCCCAAATGCATATGAAGTTTGGAAAGTTTTACCTAACGATCGCTACCAACTTAAAAAGATTACAGGCAGAGGAAGACCGAAGAAAGTGTCCCATGACCAGCTACGCTTAGCACCAAAACCCGGAGAATGCATCGACCAGGATACCGTGTCGGTGGAAGATGAGTCAATAACGTCGGAAGTTGGACCATCCGCACCACAAGAATGTTCAACAAATATCGATCCAGAACCAAATCAAGACATGGACCAATGTGCTGATGCAGGAATTAATGCACTACAATAAAGGTATTCAAGTTACGTTTACACTACTTGAAATTTTTACCAGGTATCCATGTATTGATAATGATTTATAAGTGTCTGTTGAGGACAAGGGCCTCCAAACGCTTTATGCGATACAGTTTGTTGAGGACAGGGGCCTCCAAACGTTTTATGAGATATGGTTTATTGAGGACAGGGGCCTCCAAACATTTTATGAGATAAGTTTGTTGAGGACAGGGGCCTCCAAACTATGTGACTGACAAAATTTGTTGAGGACAGGGGCCTCCAAATTTTGAATGTTATTATTATGAGTTTGTTGAGGACAGGGGCCTCCTAACTCTATAGTGTTTTATGAGTTGTAGACAACGATCTACCCGGTAGTTGTGATAATTACTTGAGGTTTTGATACTGTGCTATCTATTCTTGTATTACAGGGTTATAAGGTCAGTGGCGACCTTTTTGCAGAATGGCCGTGTCGGCGTGAGCAAATTATAACAACGTTAAACGAAACGCAACGCTCATCGTACATCATCACGTGACATCATCGTACCACTCAATGAATCAGGCGAGTTGTGGAAGGGGGCTGTCTTTATAAGGCGGAGCGCCGAGCAGAGCGGTCATTCCGATTCTAGAGAGCGCCCCGTCCACAACTCTAATTGTGATACGGATCACGCCTGACTCAAATCATTGTTATTATTCCTATTTATTATTTTATGATCACTTATTTATTATTTATTTTAAATTCTTAATTATTTTGTAAAAATTCAATTTTAGTTTTCATTAATTTATTTGATTTTCGTTTGCTATTTAATTAATTTGATTAGTTAATTTATTTAGAAATAAATTCAGGTTTGTATTATTGTTATTTTACATTTGATTTAGCTATTTATTTTTAAACTAGTTCGTGATTAAAATATTTGTATTTAATATTGATTTTCTTTTGAACAAATGGCGAATGACAACCATCAAAACAACATGGACCCTGTAAGAAGTCGGTCTCCTTCGCCAATTATCCAGTCAGGCTCCACTCGAGCCGAAATATATTAGTCGATTTTTAATATTTCAATGTTGTGTCCTAATCTTTTTCATGATGCTCTTGAATTGCATTAAATTATAACTTTTTAAGAAGAAGTCATTAATCAAGCAATTAGTTTCTTACCTCAATTAGATTAAAGTTAAATAAAAGTTATCTTAGGAACTCAGTTTTTTAGTAAATGTTCTCTCAACATAGTTAACTCAATATCTGTTATATTATCATATGTCCCGAGGTGTTAGGTAGAGGTTTCCACAATACAATTTTACGAATACAATTTTATGTTAAAGTCACATGATTACTACTGAAAAAAATATTTGAAAAGCCTAATAGCACTTTCACGACATGATTCCAGTCTCAGAAGTCGCAACCACCATACCATCCTTGCAGTTCATATTCGTAACAGTGAGTTAACTTTAATTAATCTGCTCAGCCTTCTCCCAACTATATTGAGTTTTGCTTCCTGTTTTACCGCACGCAGCTCAGTACCAGTATTTAAAACCTTTTATGTAATGTATGTATGTTTGTCCCGGTGGAATCTTGCAACTGAATTTTAAATCAGTTGTTTTTAAGCTGAGCTGAGATTCATACACGCTTATTTTGGATGACAATGCATGCTCAGTTATGTGACGTCATTCTGATTCCAATAGAACTACTAATATACAGTAGTTCTGTAATAGGACTAGTTATTTTTTCTGCACTACCACAGTATGGGTTTCAAATGAAATATCTTACTGAAGAAAACACGAAAACTGATACGTCACATTAAATCCAAAAAATGGGGGGCCATCCAAGATACATAAAAATTGCTGCTTGTTTTTAAAAAGTGTAAAAGCTTTTTTACTGTGAACGCCAGGTCAAGGCGATATATGTAACGTCGAAACCCCTTCAAGCACTGCGCCGCTTTTCCGCTGTTTGACAAAACCGTTTCGTCACTAAATAATAGAGCTTTAAATCGCGCGGCTTGGCCCCAAACGGGCCTTACGTTCTGACGGTTGAGGACGATTTGGCTCCAATAGGGCCTTACTACCTTACCGAGTTTCTCTAAGGTCTTATCTTATCCAGAGGGGTATTTACTAAAAATCTAATAAGTCCGTCAGCTAGATTTCCTGAAAATATTAGACACGTATTTTGCCTTTATCAAATCAATAAAAAATAACGAAGATAAAACGCATCAAAGATCAGTCGGGGCTTACAACGACACCTTCCGATGTCGTCACGCCAGTTTTAAACGCACTGTATCGTCTTAATTTTTTGTTTAAAAAAATGCGTGTCTATTATTTTTCAGAAATCTATCTGGCGTACTAATTCGTTTTTTTTTTAGTGTAATAACCTACTTATATTATATGCCTATAAGACAAGGCATTAGGGAAACTCAGTAAGTTATCTAATTAAAATACAAAAATAAATTCGAAAAACATACGTTAAAATCAAAAGTTAAGTACTTCTCAAATGTGAAATCTTATTCAATAAAATATACCATTTTTATTCTTGAGTGACTGTCGCTTGGCGAGTGTGAGTGGCTCGTTGAATATCGGAAGGATAGGTAAGGGAAAATCGTTACCTGCAGTGCTATTCTGTAACAACATTTTCGTGTCTCGACAGCGGAATCCGAGGTGAGTTTCAAATTCGTATAAATATAAGACCTTATGTCGTGTGAAATAAAGTTCACTTTGTAAGCTTAGTCACTCAGGTGAAGTCGATATCGAAATGGTTATTTACAGAATAGACTAGCTGCGCCGAAGTTTAGTGATGTGACAGGGATCGATGATATGTTATCGATGGTTATTTAAGTTACCTGCTGACCCGCACAACTTTGTCTGCATCACTATTTTCATCAATGCCGCGTTCCGGTTAGTCGCAGTAAGATGTTATAGCCTGCAGCCTTCCTCGATGAATGGGCTATCCTAAAATAATTCAAATCAAACCAGTAGTTCTTCAGATAAGTGTGTTCAAAAACATGGCAAGGTTATGCACGCAATTGACTTATAACACGTTACCGTGTTGTAATTAAATTGCTTGATATATGTGGGCAATTTTCAACAGCAATAACAGAATAAGATAGTATGACTAAGAACAAATGGTATATTAAAACCTCTGATTTCTGAACAAAAAAATTTTTATTGACATTTTTGTCAAACTCTTAAAACCTGACAAACTTCGGCGGCATTCACACACATTCGGCACACATTTTTATCTCCCAATTCTTATTAAAAAAACCCACCCACATTTATCCAAACGGCAAATTCTATTATATTTTAAGCAACGTTTAAGCAAGTGCGAATGGCATTTCAGTCGAAATCTGTCAAAAAAATCTTAATGGTCACATATTCTTGATAGATTGCAACTGGTTGCAATTGCAATTTGCACTCTGAAATTAGCTAAAAGATTTCATTTAGTGCTGTATATTATTAAGTGCTGTGTTTGTTATAGGAATAAAGTAATATTTATAATTCTTTCCCCTTTAAAATAAATGCGCCACATAAATGTTCAAAGGCACATCACTGCACAAGAAGCGGCTCCTAACCTAGTTATGGAGTGATCTCGTTCGGTCAGCTCTTCAATCTTGTGTATAAACCTACATCCTAACTTGTTTGTGCTAGGACTAGCATAGACAACTGTTAGTCCAGACCACACAGCTTTTGTTACCGACACACTTGTATGTGGCTCACAAACAGAATTTTAAAAGGCTATCGAGTAGTTGATGGAAATTGAATGGCCAGATTTATGTTCGGTCCTATGATCGTATTTGGATAAGGCTCTTGTATTTTTAAAGAAAGAAATCTTGGTTCTTTTTATAAAGGGCGAAAAGAAGGCTGAGGAAATTTAATAATTAACCTGGACTGTTCAAAGAATTTAGTTTTTAGCAACAATTTATATTAATTTAATCACAGACGGCTGATGATTGTAAGAACTATCAGAGTTGGCTGCTAAAAATGCCTTATTAGTCTGGTAAAAAATTTAATATTTTTTAAAAGTTTTGGACTGGAACTGGATCTGGTGCAAAATAAAAACAAATTTATCGGAATATTTTATTCCAAAGAAAAATTATATCCCACAGCTTTTTCTATAAAAGCTATTTTAGAATACTTTTTCTAAGAAGTCGTTCTCAAACACAGACGAAAATACTAATATCGTTCGCAAAATATTGTAAAGATCAATCGAAGCAAAGTGGTTTCTGAATTATGAGGCCCGAGTGTACTCGACGAGTAATATCATAATATTATCACTGTAGTAGACCCTATATCAAGTGGGTATTTTATGCGTCTGAATAACTTTTAAATTTGATTAACTTTGAAGAGGTCTTTTAGAACGATCTTGCATTATTTTAAGCTGCGAAAACCACTTAATCTAAATTGTTGTGTCTCTGGAATTAAAATACTTTTACTATAATGTGAAAAATGGTGGACTAAACAAACCAGTTTAGCAGAATCATAATATTAACAACGATCTGTCAAACTTCATTTTCATCTTTATCACTTACGCATTAGGTTCAAGGTTGATTGGGAAAATTTGACAGTGACGGGTAGCGTGATGAGCTTTTGGTTCTGCTAAAGTGCCATTTAGTGTCCAGACTTTCTCTATCTATACCAGGTTGCCTGGAAGAGGTCGCGAAATGCGATAAGGCCGCCAATTGTATGTTTTGTTAGTTTAAGGTTTCTTTTATGTATTTTTCATTTGGTGTACAATAAACTATATATAAATAAATATAATGTGGCCTATTTAGACCCCATGAACTACAAAGGCTGTGTGATAGTAATTTTTTATTATGGAAAAATGCAGGGTTTCTGCGAAAAAAAGGTACAGGGCAACTATTTTCGGCAATCTTCGCGTTTCGTCAATTTTCGGATTTAAATCGCGTGCCCTTGGCACTTGGACCGGATCGGACGCTCTCAATCAACTTGGAGTAGGTATAATAATATAGAGTTTTTAATACTCATTCAGTTAAATGAGTATACGTGATAAATTACATTAAGTTTAATTTAATTTATTTAAATAAATTAATGACCAACATTACAATATTATACAAGTTGGGATGATATGCGTCACATTCGCGCAAAACGGCCATCGCTCAGCATAATGCCAGGACTTATATGCAAGAGCAGAGCCATAGCGTTGGTTTTCAGATAAAGCCAACGGGAAGAAATTCGTTTGTATTCGGAAATGCAATGATTGTCGAGAGACACTAAGAACTTGGTTTTGTTTTTTTCATGTTTGATTGACAGGACTATGAAATTTGCTTTTCACCGGTTTATTCGTACTAACCAAATTATGGAAATGAAGCAATAAGCTTTTAATTTTCGATTGTTTTATGCTTTATTGTTATTTTTCCCATATAGTACTACAAAGACGTGGTTTAAAAATAAAAGAGTTATTTGCAATTTACTGTTGGGAAATATTACAATTAATTTAATTGGGGTCTTTGAAATATTTTCAAAAATACGTTGTGAGACGCGCACTACTTTACTCCGTCATAAAATAGAATGACTTTTTAGGTATGTCTTCTTTTTTAGTTATAAATGTGTCATTAACTTACTAATAATCTAAATGTGTCTTCTTGAGAGAAGATCAGCACATAAAAAATCTTTCAAGTTCCCTGCTTTGTAGCAGGGAACTTCATTTATATTGTTCCTTGAAATTGATACAGTAAAGATTTTTTATGTGCTGATCTTCTCTCAAGAAGCAAACTAACAACTAAACAGTAGTTTATTTTAATGTCCCTTGGGAATCATTGCATTTCCTAATTCAAACGAATGCTAATTCCCATTTCCATCAATTATTAGATTTATCGTATTTAATAATTTTAAATCAGAGGTTATTTTAACACTAAAATTCAGACGGAAATCAAATTAAAACAACAATAAAGAAGGTACTTAGTTCTGAATTCAAAAAATGAATACACGGTAAGTCTTATAATTGATGGACATGGAAATTAGCAACCGTATGTATTCAGTAATGACACAATGAACATTAAGAAAATAGTTGCAAAAAAAGACTTTCAATACCATTTTCTTACTAATCATCAAAAAGTCGTGGCCATTTTTTTTATTAATCTTTGTTTTAGTTTTCCATCGCGTGTTCGAACAAAAGATGTTGGATCCATAAAAGGTTTTGCACTCACCCTCGTCAAGTTATCGACACTTGTCGGTTTTATTGTAGGCCTTCTCATCAATCATGTGTGAATGAAAAAATGATTTACGTTTCGGTCAAGTGGTTTAGGAATTAAGAAGATTTCCATCATTCGAGTCAAAAAATCCTATATGTTTTTTTCCGTCCCTGTAAGATTTTTGTGAAACTCTCCTACGGAGTATAGGGAAGCTACACGCCAAATTACAGTTTTCTGCGGCCAGTAGTTTCGGCTGTGCGTTGTCTGACAGTCACTGAGTAACGGAAGAATTTTATATATTAAGAAGATTTTTCTGTTACTGACTGACTGAGTTACTGATAGACATCGCACAGTACAGACGAAATTAAAGGGGGCTCCCATACAAAAAACGTTGCTATTCCACCAATTAAAGGGGGCTCCCACACAAAAAACGTTGCTATTCCACCAATCAAAGGGGGCTCCCATACAAAAAACGTTGCTATTCCACCAATTAAAGGGGGCTCCCATACAAAAAACGTTGCTATTCCACCAATTAAAGGGGGCTCCCACACAAAAAACGTTGCTATTCCACCAATCAAAGGGGGCTCCCATACAAAAAACGTTGCTATTCCGCCAATTAAAGGGGGTTCCCATACAAAAAACGTTGCTATTCCACCAATTAAAGGGGGCTCCCATACAAAAAACGTTGCTATTCCACCAATTAAAGGGGGCTCCCATACAAAAAACGTTACTATTCCACCAATTCGCACTAAGCGTTTCCAAACGTCTTTCACAATGCGCACAGGAAAAGAGTGGAACTCTCTGCCTGCGTCTATATTTCCGGACGCTTACAACCCTAATCTCTTCAAAGTTAGAGTAAACAGGTTCCTTCTGGGTAAGCTCACTCCATCGTAGACTTTGTCTCTGTCATGTCTGACTAAGACTAGAGACAAGAGCAAACTCGTCAAAAACTTTTTATTTTTTCGGTTTATATTGTGAACCTTCTCTAATACGAGTATCATGCTTGGCATAAACGCTCATTCTTTCTTTCATTTCACACACCTTCATTTTAACATCGCATCGCGTTTACCAGTGCTAAATACTTTTCTTGACAAGAGATACAGAAAAAAACAACGTTTTTCCACAAAGCAGCAATCCTCAAGGAATTCATCCAAAATTCGAGTATTAACTGACCTTTGCTAAAAGGAATATTAAAAAAATGTGAGTCACAAGACGGATTGACCTGACGGTCCAACACAACACCTGTCTGGGTCTTACTACGTTTGACAAGGGTAGCTCTGCGATAGAAAATGAAAATCTTTTTCATTCGTCATGTCCCATTGTTGAACTGTGTCGTGTACTTCTCAACTGTGATGGTAAACGGATTCGGAACCATATTTATACGGGACTAGCCGCATGCGTGCAAGTCGAAATGAGAAAAGGATCGTATCTACGATCCAGTCCTGTAACTTTGTCGCCTGAAAGTATGGGGTAGTTTGCGTGAAATCTGGTAGTTTTGATTTTTTTTACACTCATTTATGATGTTATCCTAATGAACAGAGAGCCAATTCTACTAATTTTTAAACAACTTTCGCATTCGCATGTCAATCGCAAACTGTCAAAAAAGGTTTAATTTTCATACATTTTTGACAGTTTGCGATTGAGATGCGAATGTAAAAATTAGTAAAATTGGCACTCAGTTCAAGTTTGTGACCTCGAGCGCCGAACGCAACTTTGTCGAAAATTGAAAAAACCGCGCAAATTTGTTGTTTTTTTTTTCAGATTTTGGCGTTTGCTCTCACTCACTCGAACAACTCTAGCGTATTGTAGTTACAATTACCTACAACGGAGTATGCTTATGTTGCTCGTATGTATTCACCAATGGTCCACAACACCGATTACTGGATGATTTCTGGCGGCAGCAAGAACGCGTGCAGCTGCAGGAAAGCACGGTTGAAACGCTTATCAGTGTGCAGGCGGTACCTCGTCTGACAACATAGCTGATGTAATTTACTACAATATGAGACTAGAATGGTCTCTGTAGGCTCAAAAGTTTCCGAGATTAAGTCTTTCAAAGATTATCATTTTATCAAACTATTAGCAATATTCGCTTATTAGCTTTTATTTGAAAAACTTTATCTCGGAAACTATTGGGTCTGCAGAGACAGAGTCTAACGGACATCTTTTCATGCGCTTAACCGTTAGTTGAGATAGAGGGTGGAGAGCGTACAGCGCTCACCTATACTGTAATATACCAATTTGCACGATGGGTCGTACAAGTTGCTGGATTGGAGGGTTGAAAGGAGACAAGACGCTGTCACTGTGAAGAAGGTGCTACCGCGTTGGAAGTACTTAAATGAAAATACTTTTTCAACTGTCGATGGTAGCGGTCCCTACTGCGCCAAGCCCTCTGTCTCGTAGCAGATAGGACTACCTCGAGTAACTCTGTGGTAAACCGTGAATCTCAGTCAATAGTAACTTGCTAAAAGTTAAGAAATCATTCAAATGGATTCTCCCAAAGAATCCTTCGTTCTTCTGCTCTTTTATTTACATAGTCATTAAATTCGTTTACTACATTAATTTCTTTAATATTATCAAAAGATTAGGATAACGAAAGGATTCCTTGGAATAATTAATAAAAGATCATAAACTAGTTGATCACAGCTGAATGAAACTTACCATACCGTTTGTCATACTAATTTCTCTACAAAAAACAGATAAATTTATTAAACCACCGAACAGAACTACCGGATTTGATGCAAACGCTGATGTATAAAGTAACTGAACTAATAACAATTGCTGAATTGCCAAAATGTTAAGGATTGACCATTTGGCATATTGGCAACGTATTTAGAAAAGGTTTCAAAAAACATCATCGTTTACCACCAAGTGATATAGTGGTCAAACGCGTGCCTACGTAAGTGTATCGTTTTCACTCACAGAATGTCACTTATGAACAAATATGAAACGCTGTAGAATAAAAAGTCAAACAACTATTCAATGAAAAGAAACAATCACTACCGTTTATTCTATGCCCAGGTCAAACATAGGCCGCAAGTAGGTCCCTGACAAACACGCAACCGGATGAGCGAAGTCAAATCGGGTTACGCTTCTATTTCCTTTTGCGAATGACCATTGCACTAACGTTTTCGTTCGCGTTCCATCCATTTTATTTTCAGACTCGCTCCGTTGGTTTTGGTAGCTTTATTGAGATTTACGTGTATTGCGTAATAACTTGTTTGTTTTTAAAACTTTATGGCATAGTGCTGTAAGTCTCAGTTCTTTTTTTGCTTTTGCAGTGCAGTCCTATGTTACGTGATGGCAATTTTTTTTTAGTAAATTGACAAAGCGAGTCCAAAGGGTTTACTGCTAAAAATACGAGTTACCGATTCATTACTAAAAATTGTACATAATATCTTTGTCAATAATGAAATATCAAAGACTTTTTTTATTAAAGCAAGCATAGAAATCCACTGCTGGAAATGAGCCTCTCAAATCTCACTACAATCGTTTTAATTCTCGGTAAGTGTCACCCAGCTATTTTCAGCCAACCTGTGGTGATAAGGGTGCCTTTCCACCAAAGATGTGCTATGCAGCAGCTATGCTGCGAGAATGTAAAAGCTAAGCTAAGAAACTATTTGACCGATTCCACCGATGCTAAGCGATGTAGCAGGGCGAGTAAGATGTGCTATGAAAATTCGCCGCCGCAAGGTAACTGTGCGAGGAAGATGCGCAGCTCGAGCTATGCGACGTTTTGACATTAGGGAAGGCACGCACTGCTCTGCACATAGATACACCACTCGCGGCGATCCAAAGCTTGCATCCATAGCTCGCATCCATAGCTTGCGTTCACAGTATGCATCCTTCCATATAAAAAACGTATCTTAGTTGAATCAGTGCTATGCTATGTGGACCAATGAATGTGATTGGTGGATATCAAACGCATCCATAGCAACGTTGCATAGCACATCTCTGGTGGAAAAGCAGCCTCACACTGGACCTAACTTAGATTGCTATATTCCCAAACTTTGCAAATTATTGAGCAGTGCTTTTTAAAGGAATTATTCTACTTTAAAAAAAAAAACTACTACTACTTTGCCTCACTTGCCACATTTTTGGAGAATATGGAATGAACTAGTGGGGCACAATACACTTGCAGTCTTAGTATATTTTGCCCGACTAGGGCTGTTACTGTTGAAATCAATTATATGGATAATTCTGTTAATCCAGTCGGATTAACAGAATTATCTTGCTACTACTAATATTATGGATGTGAAAGTTCATGTTATATTTCAATGACGCAAAACCTTTTGAACGGATTTCGATGAACACTCCAATTTTAATTTTAAAAAATAATATCGATAAATGACCTATCAATAGAGACTGCAAAAAACGTAAAAGCTCGCAGACTGGCTGAAATCAGAAACGATACAGATTCCTCAACTACCGGGAGACCAAAATCTCGACGAAGTATTTCAAGGCTTCAATCATGACAGGCATGCATTTAAAAACTACCAGGAGATCAAAATCTCGAATTGCGCTCGAGTCATCCAATTCCTAACCAACGCTCTCAAAATGAAATGTTTTTTTTTTTTTGCAAACAAAACTTCCAGATTAACCTAAAAAAAACTGGGCAAGTGCGAGTCGGACTGACGTGGAAAGGGTTCCGAACCAATTTCATTTCTTTAACATGTTGTTTTAATACTACATACTTCTAATAGTTTTTCCTGCGATGTTTAGGTATAAAAGGAGTCACTTTTGGTCTAATTATTATTTATTTATAATTATTTATTATATACTTTATTGTACACCTCATAACAAGTACAGGAAAAACGTTTATAAAAACAAGTGTACAATGGGCGGTAATTTCCTGAATAACTTCAAAACTATTTATTTTAAAATTATGAAAAAAAAGTATTAAAACCCACACAGACACACAAACCCTTTCATTTGATATGTCTCACGATACAGTTTAAAAACCCTTTTTATTTTTTAGTTTGACCCTCAAAACTGACCCTGACAGTCTAAAGTTACTTATTTACGCAACGCATAATACCAAAGTACATAATGTATTCCAAATTTTAACACAATCTGACCAGTAGATTTGAAGAAATCTGACTATGACAGACGGACAGACAGAGAGACACTCCCTAAAAATAAATCCCTAAAATACGTCACCACAGAAATATTTTACACAAAAATTTTACCAATTCACCACGTCCCAACCAACGAAATTTCAGCTTCTTAAAAGTCGGCAAAACCAAATTAAAAGACCCAGGTGTGCAGGGAACTATTAAAAAGGATTTTTCCCTAATTGGGGATGAACCGGCAGATTTATGAATGAATGCAAATTATGTAGACATGCTGTCACGACATTTAAAATATTAGAACTTTTATACTCAAAAGATAAATGCAAGGCGCTTTTTGCAAATCTGAATGTTTAGATTGAATAAGCAATATAGTCACTCATTTATCGTGATCAAAAAGATCGACATGAAATTAATATAGGTATGTATGAACATGTCGTTGAAGTTCTAACGCTAAAACGATGCGTCTTCCGATTCTCTAACGAATGGCTTCAAAAGGTCAAAATAGCCAAAAAGTGACTTACGTGGTGTTAGAACTTCGACGACGATATTTTTTTTTAATAATGCCATAAGAACTTGGTATAGTAACCAAACGTGGCGGGGTTTCAGAAATAACTTTATCTTTTTAGCCTATTTATTCCGAAGCTGGGCAAAAGTCTCTCCCTTTTCGATGCAACTCTGTCCTTTGCTAGTACGAACCAGTCTTTTCACCTGGCTCGGATTTTGAGTGTCTTCTCAGCAAAAGTTGTAGTACCTATCCTAGTTTGTTCAACTAATTTAGAACTTATTCTTACAATATTTAGGGCCAGTTTCACCGGTTACGGATAAAGTGTCGGTTAGTTATGTGATGGATAACTAACCGATACTTAGGGCCAGTTTCACCGGTTACGGATAAAGTGTCGGTTAGCCTATTAGGAACTTATCTGGCAGATGAACTAAAACTTTTGGTTTCACAGGTGTCGGATAGCGATATCTGGCAGATTTATTAAGTATTTGAGTATTATAAAGTATTATAGTATTATAAGTGTCTGTTAGTTATCCATCACATAACTAACCGACATTTTATCCGTAACCGGTGAAACTGGCCCTTAAAGTATTATATTAGGTTATCGAGTATTTTTTAAATTTGCAGTGTGGGAGTTTTCAAACCTAACCATCATATTGCTCTAAAAACGGATAGTCGATGGGGTCTACAGATTCTGGAGTGACGACCGCTGACCTGAAGATGTAACGAAGGAAGACCTTCATTTAAGTAGATTAATAATCTGGTGAAGGCCACGGTTGATATGGTAACTTTTGGAAAGCCTTTTTCCGGATGTGGACGTACTTTGACTTCAATCAGAATAGTGATGACATACATTTTGACAATAGGAAGAATCATTGGAAAAATATGTGAAACCTATTTCAAAGCGTCAGTTTTATTGATCCTGGCCTGTTCAATAGTTGGCATCGAACCAAGCGAAAGATACTGAAATAGGAATACCTTACTACGGCTTACCGAAAAAAGAAATAAAGGTGTTCAGGTAAAACTATGTAGAATGTAGCTATTTTATAGTCGAATTGAATTTGTACGAGAATGGAATACTTTAAGCTCAAAATCAATTGATGTCGTCATTTCAACTGGTCTTCCCCCAAGCATAACGACGCTCTGGGGAGGAATCATGAAGGAGTCTTTATCATAAACCAGCGGCCTAGTGCGAGTCGGACTCACGCACCGAGGGTTCCGTACAAACATGTAGGTATATTTTATTAAAAGTTGCGGTTTACGATTTATAACGTATTAAAAAAAAAACTTCTTACTAGATCTCGCTCAAACCAATTTTCAGTGGAAGTTTATTATAGTAATGTACATCATATATTTTTTTTAGTTTTATCATTCTCTTATATTAAAAGTTACAGGGAGGGAGACACATTTTACCACTTTGGAAGTGTCTCTCGCGCTAACTATAGGTACAGTTTAAAAAGAAATGATTTTAGAAACCTTCATATCATTTTTGAAGACCTACCCATGGATACCCCATACGTATAGGTATGTTGACAAAAAAAACTTTTTATTTCCCAAAATGTATCGTTTTTTTTTCTATTTTTGTGTGAAAATCTCAATGCGGTTCACAGAATACATCTACTTACCAAGTGTCAACAGCATAGTTCTTATGCTTTCGAAAAAAAAAGTGGCTGTGACATACGGATGGACGGACAGACAGATAGACAGACATGACGAATCCATAAGGGATCCGTTTTTTGCCATTTGGCTACGGAACCCTAAAAATGATGATGATGAAAATTTTTCTAGCAATTTAATGCGTTGTTACGTTCACGGCCCGTTCATTACAGCGGAGCGAGGCAGCGGAGCTGAGAAATAGAGCAATTTTAACCAATGGAATTGCATGAAATTTGCGCTATACGAGAGTCATGTGTATTTTTATTTACTTTCACATATTAAAATAATTAAAAAACACGTCTGCCATGTCAAAAAATTAAAAACAATCATTTGACCAAAAATTTAAATCATAAACACAACTTTTTATTGCAGTCGGGGGACCTTTCAGAAATATTCCAGAGTACCTACTGTCCCCGCGTTTTAGATATGACAGGCGTGTTTTTTTTTAATATTATTTTTTTATTCATACCTTTTAGTAATAAAACAATATATTATTTTCTAAAACACAATGTACCACGAAACGTAACTTTTATTTCTTAGAATATCAATATCGCGCAAAAGATAAGGTGAAAAACGATTCTTATATTTTTAATTGTTATTTAAATCTCTGAGGCGATTTAGTTCTTGCAGAGGCCTTTTGTCATGAGACTCGTGGATAAGCTTTCTTGGATCTAAAACACCAATTGCCAACCCTTCTAGCTGTCTCATGCGACTAAAAGCGACATAAGCTTGACCCTTGCTAAAAATTTTAGCGCCTAGATACACGAGGGCTCAGTCCATTGTCGTTGCTTGCAGCTAGTGCACTGTCACAGCCCAACATAATACGAGTGGTAGCATGCGCCGCTCAACTTTACCTTGACACCCAAACCAACAGAGTTGCCATGCATCGTTTTGTCGTCGAACTCTATGAAGACGGCTTGTGGTAACTTTCTTGGTTCTAGTTGCTCATGGCGTAGCGCTGGCCATATATGTATTTTCAGATCACCCGCATAGCACCATTTACCAAGCCTTGTCTAACATTAATGTTATTTCGCATCATTACTCTAGACCCGATACCAACTTTTAGAAATGCAACAATACGCCCTGTTTTTTTGGGGTCAGAAGGTATAATTTCAAGTTTTGACCGCTGTCCGTAGGTTTTGGCTTCCACGGATATATCTGGGGCCACCACGTCATACATCGGCATGTTTTAGCAAGTATTTTGGGTCTTCGTCTCATTATAGTCATCCACCTGTCTTGTCGTGGGAAATATTCGCACTCACTCGCCATCATCGAAAACTCCAGAAAGTGGTACTCTACGACAATTCAAGAGTTCAAGCTGCTGCATAGTGAGCTGGCCAACCCGCAAACTATTCAAAATATCCACAAATGTGGTGTCGTCTGTTTGCCTCTTATTCTGTGGCAGTTTCAGAAGCTAAACATTGTCATGTCTATAAAAAATTGTAATGGTACCCGACATTATAAAAAATATAAATAAAAATAATATTTTTATAAATAAATTGAAGCTTTTCCTTATAAGCAAATGCTACTATAGTATAAGCGAATACTTAGATGATAAATTATAATTAAATTCATAACTATGTATCTGTAGGTATCTACAAAAACTCATTGACAATGATAAGCCTCCCTCGCCCAATAAATAACATACCTTGACTATTAACTATATTGTGATAATAAAAATGTAAATACATAAATAAATAAAAAATAATTAATTACAATACAGTGATGCTAAATAATTAAATAATTTTAAAACAGTAAATATTGCCGTCCGAGCCAGGGGCTTTCCTAGGCTGAAGCCTTTTTGTTGATATCCTCTACCTCTTAAAAATTAAATTCCATCAAGGGTCGACAGCTCCACCAGTTTTTTGCATCCGTTTGTGAGCGGCTGGAGAAGACGTGACTAGAGGTGGATCACTGTGTTGCCCAATTTCTCACAGGTCATGGCAACTTTAAAAGTAAATTATTTTCCTTTAGGCTTATGGCCTCACCTTTATTTCAATGTTTTACAGCTGACCTTGAATACGAACATTCCGCACATCATATCTTGTGGGAGTTTAATTAGTTAAATGTGATATTTGCCTGGCATCAGTTTAACATGCACTTCTACTTATATGTATAACTAGGTGGTGCCTGCGGCTTCACCCGAGTGGATGTCCGTTATCGCGACCAAAAGTAAACATGAAATTTTGATCCCGTTTCCGCAACCCATGGGAAACTATTCCAGAGACAAAAAGTAGCCCTTGTCATATTCCAGGCTAAAATTTAATCCTGTGCCAAATTTCAGCCAGATCCATGAAGTGTGGCCCTACAATATCAAACTCAATTATAACTATCTAGAAAGAAAACAGAGTCGTCAGCCGTCACCTCCATTCGCTCCAAGTCAGTTTACTAAAGGATCACGGGCGCGTTAGCGTTCGGCTTATTAGCTAAACAGTAGAAAAAAAGGTTCGGGGGGAGGGTCGGCGATTGCATCAAACGAAGCGAGGTGCTTGAATTTTATTCTCGCGATCATAATTTTCAGATTCAGATTCAGATTCAGATTTATTTATTGCTTGTCACAGGTGGGAATTAAGTTCTTAAAGTTATTATTGTAGCACGTATCACTGTAACATACCCATGAGGTGTACAATGTTTTTTACAATTACACAAGAAAAGTAAAAAAATATATTGTCATATTACATACACACAAATGATTAATTACGGAAACATTATATTATTTACCACTAGGGAAAACAAGTAAATTATACATTTATTTGTCATTTTTCGTGAAGAATTAGTACCTATAATATCAAATGAATAAATTTTTGGTCAAAACATTTGTCATTTACGAAAAAAAAAAAAATAATAATAATAATATATCGTCACAGAATATACATAAATCACTAATGAAAACTTAACATTAATTACTACTAGGGAATTTAATTTAACTATACATTTATCAATTTTCATAATATAAGTAACCATTATTATAATAATAAATAATTTTTAGTCAAAACATTTGTCATTTAAGAATTCATTGATTGTGTAATATGCTTTCTGTATCAGTAATTCGTTTAGTTTGTATTTAAAAGTAGTAAGTTTTTCAATATTTTTTATAGAGTTAGGCAATTTATTATAAATTTTAACACCCATACCAAATATGCTTGATTTAAACTTAATTGTTCTGCATTTAACTGCCTTAAGGTCATTTTTATGCCTTGTACTCCTCATTGTCTCGAAATTACTGATATCGCGCTTTGTTATTGATGCTGCTTCCAAGATATAAATTGACGTTAGGGTTAAGAGTTTTAATCTCCTGAATTGATCTCTGCATGAATCGGTCTGTTTAAGCCCACATATGCTTCGGATGCATTTTTTTTGGGCTTTGAATGCAAATTCTTTGTTAGTAGAGTTACCCCAGCATAAAATACCATATTTAAGTGTGGAACCTACATGTGCATGATAAACATTTAGTAGTACGTTTTCACTAACAACTTTCCGTAGTATAAACAGAGCATATGAAAATTTGTTGAGTTTTTTACATACATCATCCACATGCGTTTTCCAATTTAGTTCCGAGTCGATATGAATCCCTAGAAACTTTGTGGAATTGACCTGTTTTATTGTTTTGCCTTTATAGTTTACATCGATTTTATTTGACTTTGCATTTTTATTTGTGAAGGTCATATAATTTGTTTTATCAATGTTCATTTTTAAATTATTCACTTCCAACCATTTTATAATATCTTCGAGAGATTTATTCACCTGTTCTTCAAAATTTTTTTGACCACTGTCAGCGAAAATAGCCGTGCTATCATCGACAAACAATATAATTTCCTGGTTTATAGACCTTGGTAAGTCATTAATGTAGATAATGAACAGAAGAGGCCCAAGAATACTCCCCTGGGGAACTCCGAATTTAACGAGTTTTGGGTCTGACATATATATATGTTCGAATTTGGTGTCTTTATCTATTCTCGTTATTTGTGTTATTTGAAACCTGTCTGATAAATACGATTTAATAAGTTTTAGGGCATTCCCTTTTTTTTTTTTTTTTTTTTTATTTTTTTTTAGGGATGGGAAATCATCCAATGGCTCCTCCAGCTCTGGGTGTTAGCGGGAGGGAGTGTCAGACTTCTACTGACTAAAACCCATCCATGTTCCTTCATTGCCCTTTGTGTTCCGGAGCCACGGTGTCTCTTGCGAATAATCCCGCGACTCCGGCAGGCGTCGGCCCTTTCGGGCCCCTCTGTGTTGCTGACTCTCTTTGAGGCGCGCGTGGAACACTAACGCGCCGTCGACACGGCCTGTCGTCACTAGACGGACGGACGGCGAGCCACCCATAGCTCGCCGTCCACAGGCCCGCGCCTACGGTGGCCGGAGGTCACCAGGTGGCCCCCGACGCCCGCGGCGTCCACCACGGCGGCTGGGACGAGAGGGTCTCCTCTCCCGCTCCGCCACCTCCTTCGCTAGCATGACTGCTTCGCAGAAGGAGGCAACGGCGTCCCATTCCGTCTCGCTCCGGACCATGGCTTGGACCAGGGCCGGACGCGAGAGGTCGCCGCCAATCGCCGTTTCGAGGACACGGCGGTGCGCCGCCCAAGCGGGGCACACCTGCACAGTGTGCTCTACCGTGTCCTCCGGTCGATCCTCGCAGTGGTGACACCCGGGCGTTTCCTCCCGCCGAATTCGGTGCAGGAACCTCCCGAAACATCCATGTCCGGTGAGGACCTGCGTCAGGCGGAAGGTGAGGACGCCGTGGCGCCTCTCAAGCCACTCCTCAAAGAGGGGACTTATCGCCGCTATTGTGGCGTGCCCTGCGCTGGGTTGCGATAGTCGTCGTCTCCATGACGCCATGAGATCGCGCCGGAAGTCCGTCCGCTGCGCGACAATTTGCCGCAGGGGCATTCCCTCTTATCCCATATCTCTCTAATTTATTCAGTAGGATATTATGATCCACATTCAAGATATTCGTTTAAATTATATGGTGTCATCATCTGCCTTTGGGGTCGGCTTCTAGTCACACTGGATTTAACTGAATACCAGTATTTAACGTGGAGCGGCAGCCTACCAGACTTCCACAATCCATTGAATGGGTAACACGGTACTTCTTGGCAAGACTGGACTCAGATTTACTGGCTTATGACAATCCATAACGACTGCCAAAGATCTATAAATGACAGCCGAGACCAACGGATCCTAGATAGTATTCAGGTTACATCTGGGGTAGTTTACTATACGGACCTTGTAGAAACCAGAACAAATTTCCGTGCGTTCAGGCGATTTTGCCATACCTATTACTGGAATCAAAAGTAGATCACAATTTAGGACCCATTAATTTCAGTGTTAATATTTAATCCGTGGTGCTTGGCAACTTGGCTTAACCCAGTTGTATATATCCCTTGGTGCCTATTGGCCTAACTCAAATCTGTCTCCTGCTTGATAAGGAGAGAAGTGGAAATTATATTTATTTTTCCTACTCCTTCGCTGTACTCTTCTGATTAATTTCGTTGCGGGATCCAAGACAGTTGAATCGTTTCTCCGGGACTCGTCGGGCTTCATTAGCTCGGCGTTTTTCTTGTGGTCGCCACTGTTGATTCTGGCTTTCAGGAGTTGCAGTGGTTGGGAACGTGTGGCCCAAACTTGTCCCAAAAAAAAAAAGCAGGGACCAACGGCTTAACGTGCTTTCCGAGGCACGAAGGAAACTCGGTATGTTAAGATGGTCACCCATCCACAGACCAACCATGGCAAGCGTTGCTTAACCTGGAAGATCGACCCGTGCGGCTGTTATTATTTTTTTTCTAAATGATATGATGTAAAATAGTAAAATGTGCATGAAATGCTTAAAGCTTTTAAACTTAGGTATTTAAAATGATAAGATTAATTCGGTATTTGTGTAAATAGCTCTCCAATTACCGCTTTATAATGGCCTTTTTTAAGTATTAAAATGGATATTGTATGTGTATGACTTTTCTGTATAGACCTATATAAGATACACAATTCCACAATACACCATTTTGTTACGACTCAAAGGGCAGCATTTTCGTTGAAAGCTCCGAGACAGTTTATTTTATTCCGACACCTTTTACAAATATCATATACTAGCTGACCCACGCAACTTCATCTGCGTCACATTTTCCATTAATGCTCGGCTCCTTTTAGTCTTAGCGTGATGATATGTAGCCTATATCCTACCTTGATACATGGGCTTTCTAATACTGAAAGAATTTTTCAAATCGGACATACAAACTTACAAACAAATTTTATCTCTTTATATTATTAGTCTAAATAGTATAGATTAGATACTGAATGCAAAATACTCTATCGGAATAGGGACCAAATGAGTAGTGGCCTGAAGCTGGTTGGCGAACAGTAGATTTTTAAATATAATCTATACTAATATTATAAAGCAGAAGAGTTTGTTTGTTTGTTTGGTTGAACGCGCTAATCTCAAGAACTACTGGTCCGATTTGAAAAATTCTTTCAGTGTTAGATAGCCCATTTATCGAGGAAGGCTATAGGCTATATATCATCACACGAAGACCAAAAGGAGCGGAGCAGCAATGAAAAATGTTACGCAGACGACGTTGCACGAGTCAGCTAGTAATGAATAAATGGATTAGGAATTTCTTTCAAAATCTCTTTCGATGAAATTGGGTTGCAGTTTTGTTATTATGAAATCTAATACTTGATTCTACAAACATGCCACGCTAAATAATAATACACAAATTGAAATAATACCATACCTTTGACTGGTTAATTAATTAATAGATAAAACAATTAGTGTTACACAATGAACATTTTGCAACAAACACGTCGGGCTTCTCGTCCAATCAGGTCTGTGTAAACTACACACCGATACACAAACACGGGCCGACTGTAACTGAGCCTGCTCTGTTTGTGCCTGGACTTATATCCATTTTAAATTGTACTAGCACTAGCAGCAGTATTGGCCGTCAAGATGACGGCCAATTTTCGGCCAATCCTACTTTTGAATTTTTCCTTTTTATCACGTATACAAAAATTAAGACGGTACAGTGCGTTCAAAACTTATGTGACGTCACGTTCCGATACACGTTTTACCGGATCATGACGTCACAAATCCCTCTATCCTGATAAAAAAAATGCGTATTCAATATTTTTCGATAGGACTGACGGACTAAATAGAATCATGCTTTTTTACTCAGGAAACATCCCTATGAAAATAACATTATGAATGTGTTACACATTCATTGTTTTGACTTCGTTTTGTATATGACTCTGTCTCCCTCTCACAGCATGTACATGATAGTTTTATGAAGTCATAGTAGGCCAGCTGATAGCTGTAACCTGTGAGTCATTAAGTCATGAGTGATTAGGTTGCTTCTAGGCAAGCGTGCTCAGTCCTCGACCGCATCATCACTTACCATCAGGTGAGATAGTGGTCAAGATGTGCCTAACAAGGGTAAAAAACAAATCTACGAATTTAAAACTCATACTTCAGAAAATTCTTCAAACCGCGATTAAACTTCGGCTGAGACTCGTTCAGTAAACCTTCACATCCGGGATATCGTGTTCTTTATTGAATTTGTTTTCAATCTCAACTTTATCACATTATGTATATTGTTATCGAAGCATCGTTACCGATAGGCTTGAAGGTATATACTCGTACATTCAGTTCCAGTATCTTTTCAAAGTTGGATACATTTTGTTTTGATTTAAAACGTTAAACTGATACAGAAATACCTAACTTAGAGGTCATTGTACTCATCATAGTCTCTCTTTTTAACCGACTTCCCAAAAAACTTTTTACAAAAAAATACAACCGACTTCCAAAAAAAAAACACTAAGTACAAAGTAAAAAATAACTTAGATTTGTTAGTTTTTTTAATTTGGTGTTTTTGTTAGTTTCTTCGTATTTTGACACCGACTTCCGAAAATGGAGTTATTTTTTACTTTGTAGTGTTTTCTTTTTTTGGAAGTCGGTTGTATTTTTTTGTAAAAAGTTTTTTATGTTTCACTTTTTAGTGGTACCCCACACCTAACAACACCACTGCAAAATCGCAGAAAAGCAAAATACGCAATTTCGATTACTTGGATGACATAAAACTATCATCCAAGTAGACGAATTCCAGCTATTTCGATTTAAAATCCAAAGTTCGTAATCGATTTTCATTAAATTTAAATGGGACCAATCTGCAAGTATATCCTTTCAGATAAAACAAGAATTTTTCAAATCGGTTCATAGTGTCGGAGTCATGAGGAAACAAACATAAAAAAAAAACATACAACCGAATTGATAACCTCCTCCTTTTTGGGAAGTCGGTTAAAATGGCGAATAGAACCTGCTCTTTTTTCATGAACATTTACGGACAAAATTTGACCAGCACATGATCAAAACAGACACTGATTGGAGTTTTGATTGAAATTCGAAAGATCAAAGCATCGACCTCTTTAAGTTTCTGATTGTTTTCTGTCAACAATTAATGGTGCTGTCAAAAACTTATATTTTGCCGTCATCGTCAATACTAAGTTTGCATCAGATAAGCTATTTAAGCTGGTAGTCAAAGTTATAACTGGCCTTCAGAAATTTCTATACAAAAATTGATTGAAGATCGGTAAGCATATCGTTTTAGCAGGAATGTTCGACTGGACACGATTCTTTTTAACTAACTTCCAAAAAGGAGATGGTTATCAATTCGGTGGGTATTTGAGTATGTATGTACACCGAATACTCCAAAGTTTCTGATCCAATTTCTGCGATTCTAGTTCGATGCGGTATACTTGCCATTTGGTCCCGTAAAATTTAATTCAGTTTGGCTACTAGCTTTTATTTTTAATTAATTTTCTTGTTTAAATGATGTTACTTTTTTGTATTCGGACAATGACGTCTTCTAAGTATTGAAAAATAAAACCTCTTCCGAGATTAATTAAAGTCTTAGGATATATAGATAATTTTTGAAGGCTGGCAATCAATAGAACAGGGTCTAAGTTTGACGGTCCAGGTTTTTATAAGCTGACTGAATCTTGTCAGGTTTAAGGAGGCACATTTCGACGCCATGATCACACGTTACATCATAATCATCATCGTGGTCATTTTCGCTTCATGAGTTAAGATAAAGGATCCTTCTTACATTAAAAATGTGAAAGATTATGTAAATGGTTGGATGTTTGGTTTTCATTCACACTTTATGTCTTTTAAATGATTGACTTCGACCCGGGTAAGTTGTTAGAAGCTTATCACAAATACACCTTTCTCTTTTCTATTTTACACAATAGTATATCGTTAAAAATATAAAGAAAACTCAAAGCATTTATATCAAATAAACCATTTATAGGGACATAGGTTAACACTTTTTTTTGTTTAGTAATTGCCATGCTGTGTATTATATACCTTAAAGTGTTATACTGACTTATTCTAGACACAAGTTTTAAAATATAGTTTATCGAGAGTTTTGTAACACGAGACACTAAAAGTATCGAATAACTCCTGCGTCTAGATTTAACGAATTATAAAAGAATTCAACAAAAGCTTATTGTGTTTGGCAGTTTCTAAAGGTATTGGTGTCAAACAACGCATGTAATTTGTTATTTGTAATCAAGCTCAATATTTAATTATATTAATTAATGATATATGATTTCTTTATTTATTATTTATCTACTTAACTTTCAATAAATTAACAAATGTACTAAACTAACAAAAGACTTAAGTATAGCATCAAAAAATTCGTCCTCCACGCTGGGTTTGTTATTAACACTTAGAGGGTATAATTATCACTTGTAAGGGTTCTTTCTATTGAGTTTTATGTATTTACTTTAACTTGAAACGAATACAAACTTGGGGTGCACGAATAAAACAGTAGCAGTGGAAAAAAGAATAAAGCGAGATAGTCCTATTTTTAATCAGTTATAAATAGTACGACTAACACAAATAAGTCAAGTATTTTCGATTAAGTTCAGCTAGTCTATTCTGTAAATAACCATTTCGATATCGACTTCACCTGAGTGACTTAGCTTACAAAGTGAACTTTATTTCACACATCATAAGGTCTTATATTTATACGAATTTGAAACTCACCTCGGATTCCGCTGTCGAGACACGAAAATGTTGTTACAGAATAGCACTGCTGTTTGTCCAATCATTATAGAAAGTTAACAAGATTCATTACCAAGTCAAAATATGAATAGATATCGTTTCACTTTACATTTTATTACTTCCCAGTCCAGCATAGGATAATATGATTATTTTTATAACTAGCTTCTGCCAGCGGCTTCGCCCGCGTGATCCCTAGGGATCATATTCCCGGGATGAAAAGTAGCTTATATGTTATTCCAGACTATAATCTATCTTTGTTCTAAATTTCATTAAGATCCGTTAAGCCGTTCTGGCGTGATTGAGTAGCAAACAACCAAACTTTCACATTTATAATATTACTCGTTTGGTGTAAAGCGAAATTATAACCATCTTCCCCTCGACAGTATATTAAAAAGGATATTGCAAACTGTCGTTAGCCGTTTTACGAAGCTATACTCGCTAGCCTCTAGGCGCCAAGCAAGCCGCCTGCCTGTGCGTTCGCGACCTTATACAAAAATAATCTTATAGCATCTATATCCTTATAGCATGATTCAATATTCACGCACGATGGCATATTTTATGTATTGCATATAATATAACTTTGGTGTTTCTATACCGATTTCTATGATTATTTTTTATGGAATAGTTATCTAATAATGTTAACTTTTTTAATTAGGGATGACTGAGAGTGTTATAAACGTAAGAGTAGACAAACATAATCAGAAAGCTTCGAACTGCTAAGCTATCGGGAGTTACACGTGTTATTGTGCGTCAATCATAAAAGATAGACATATGCTGTCGTGGGATGTTTTTTATATAATTTTAAGGAGAACATTTCCGTCATACATGATTTCTGTGTCGCTTTAACCATTAAGGTTGCACACGCGACGGAAGCTTAAAAAACGGAGTAACTTCTCCCGTTTTCCCAACATTTCCCTTCACTGCTCTGCTCCTATTGATTGTAGCGTGATGAAAAGTATATTATAACCAGCTCAAGAGTATGAAAAATAATTGTACCAAGTTTCGTTAAAATCCGTCAAGTAGTTTTTGTTTCTATAACGGTTATACAGACAGACAGACAGACAGACAGACAGACAAAAATTTTACTGATTGCATTTTTGGCATCAGTATCGATCCCTAATCACCCCCTGATAGTTATTTTGGAAAAATATTTCATGTACAGAATTGACCTCTCTACAGATTTATTATAAGTATAGAAGATGACATCTGAGAATGTTGTTAGTTTCTCATCCTGAAGGAACAGTAAATAATTAAAAATTAACTCAAAACTTAAAGCATATATTTCAAATAAACTATTTATAGGCTAATATTATACATAATAAACTATAAACAGTAAACTATTTACGCTTTTGAACGTGAAAATAGCTTAATTTTTTTGACTGACCGACCTTGCCAGTTCAAAAGTAGTCTTAAAACCAACTTGTCAAATCGATTAATATAACCCATCTTATTTATATCATAGTCTTCGATGCTTACCTCCCCAAACGTATAGCGTGATGATAAGCCAATGCTTATCGTTTGGGGAGGTGGGTGGAGGCTTATGTGTCTAAACTTAGCAATGCTAAGTTTAGACCCATAAGTATGTGAAAAATATTAACATGTGGCTTCTTATACTATTCCTCGCTGAACTGCTTGGAAAAATGTCAAATTAAAATTCAAATGCTATTTTAAGTACACAAAAGATCCTTTTTATTATTATTTTGGCAATATTATCTTGTAAAATACATTTCGAAAGAGAAAATAAATAATATATAATATTGGTTGGTGAGGCTCAAACCACGTGCACATCATTGTTTAAAACCGACTTTTTTGAGTTTTGCTCATCATCCATAGCACATAGCGTGATAATATAAATCCACTATATTAGCCTATATGTTGACCGTACTTATACAGATTATTATTATGAAAAATTTGAACAAAAACGGTTCAGTATTTTTCACGCCACTTGGAAACATACACCATACAACGATTTACTATGTTATTACATGAAAAGATAGATACAAAGAATGTATTTCTCTTGAATGGATTTTCTTGGAATACAATATCTTCAATATTTCATTTCTGTAATCAATGCGTAGACGATAAAAATGAATGTGTGCTATACTCCTATGGAAGGAAATGAATGATAGGAAATCTTAAAAAATAAGTTCAGACAAGCCATGTACCCACTCACCTACATAGAACCTTATGTAGGTAGGTAACGAAAGCTATGTACGCATAAAAATAATTTATCCGCATAGGTGTTATACTTTTATGCTATCGGAAGATTAGGGAATGATAAGTTTTATGATACAAGACAGTCTTTGTAAATAAAATAGCAGCTTCTGTATTCTACTAGACAGCATCAAAGAAATGATTATATGAATGTACAGGGGCAAAACAAGGGATGTCACAAAAACCAGGTTTTATGTAATTTACATTTTAATTTTTCAAAGTGGATGGACTTTCATTACTACTATACTTACCCTACTGAGATTATCTTTAGGTACAAAGAAGCTTTGATAATAGTTTATTTATTTATTATATTATTTACTAGCTTCTGCCAGCGGCTTCGCCCGCGTGATCCCTAGGGAACATGTTCCCGGGATTAAAAGTAGCTTATGTGCTATTCCAGACTATAATCTATCTTTGTTCTAAATTTCATTAAGATCCGTTAAGCCGTTCTGGCGTGATTGAGTAACAAACAACCAAACTTTCACATTTTCATTTTTTTTTTTTTCATTTTTTCTATTGATTGTAGCGTGATGAAAAGTATACTATAACCTGCTCAGGAGTATGAATAATAATTGTACCAAGTTTCGTTAAAATCCGTCGAGTAGTTTTTGTTTCTATAACGGTTATACAGACAGACAGACAGACAGACAGACAGACAGACAGACAAAAATTTTACTGATTGCATTTTTGGCATCAGTATCGATCCCTAATCACCCCCTAATAGTTATTTTGGAAATATGTTTCATGTACAGAATTGACCTCTCTACAGATTTATTATAAGTATAGAAGATTGTACACCAAAAGTTAAATACAATAGGAAACTTAGAACTAAAATACATACAATGGGCGGCAGTTTAAGTCATTAAAATAATAAAACTCAAATTAAATATATGTGAAAGTCCTTGTTTTCCCCCTGTACCCTTCATATAGGAGATGGTATTTGTCCTGGTTTGGTGGGTGGCATCATCCCTTGACTTCTAGCTCTTATGATCAAGGGCTAAATAAAAATACTGTAATTTTCATATTCACTGATACTTTTTGTAGTTGTGAAACCTTATCTTTACAATAAATAGTGTGTGACTGTGGTCACAATAGCACATGTTTTGCGAACCATGCAAGCAAGCACACTGCAATATTACCAGTGATACTAATCACTTGTAGTTAACTTTGTGCTAGCTTCGATAGTAGAATTTGTTAAACTCTTAGGTGTCTTGTCAACCAGATTTGTGGTTCTTGCTATGCTTACATTTTCAATGAATTTTGCCGTTGTAGTTTCTAAAAATACGTTTGTTAATGTAGTGTTTATGAGATTCATAGATGTATTTTTCATTAATATTGTAGTTATTGTGTTGTCATTATTGTCCATGTTACTTTTTGAAAAATTTGAATAAGTTTTTGTAGATTCGGAACTCAAGTGAATAGTTTCCGTTAAATTAGCAAACGTGTTACTTAGATTCATTGAAGTTGCACTAGTTAGAATTACAGATGCAATGTTTTTTACATGTTTGACCGTACTGCCGCCTACATTTTGAACCTTAGGATTCGTTGTATTATCTAAAGTGTCAGTAATGTTGACATTAACTAATGTTGTAGAGTTGTTATTTTCTAGTTGCACATTTTTTCCTTCTTTGAAATTCTTTAGATTTGATGTTGCATTGGTGTTAGTTTCAGCTACCGAAGGGTGCGTTGTTGTATTTTTTTCATTTTCTGCTGGTCTGTAACAAGTTTATTTGACATTAAATGTACCCACGGACATATGTCAAACAAACAGACAAAAACAAGGGACAGACAAAGAGCTAGGTGGTGTTGAATTTTGACTAGCTTCTGCCAGCGGCTTCGACCGTTTGTTCGTGCGAACAGGCTGTTTCAAATTCGAATGCATTATTTATTTTTGTTGTGCCTATTTTCAATTTTTAAATAATCGCGCCCAAGAGTTGTTTGTGTGGGGTGCATTAACCGGGCCGCCTTAGTAAGACGACTGAAATGGCATCGTGTATGATGATAATATATAGAGATGAGTCAGCTCTTGACGTCAACCTGGTTATCTTTGGATGACGACCAAGTAAGCACAAAAGATGTCTATTCACTTTTTTTTTCAGACTGTTCTGTGGAAGGAAACAAAATGCTTTTAGGACACGGTTTTAGTCAATAAACTTACCCATCGGGGTGATTTTTCCATGAAATGTGTGTTTGTGAAATGTTGAATCCATTTTCTTGTGTGCAAATTTCTCGTCTGTTTAAAATTAATTTAAAGTAAAATTAAACACTGAATCATCATCATGTCAGCTGAAAGTAAAAGACTGCTAGTCTTCATCTTGCTTTTCTTTCCTGTTGTGGTCATTGCTCATAATACGTAGTGCAGCATTGAGAATGCCTCATTAAAGTTTTGGTAACAATCCTTTGCAGAATTAGGGTGGGACCTCTTTTTCGAAGCAATTTAAAATTGAATTATTCTGATGTCAATGTATTAATTTCGACAAAAAAGATTGTCAGTTGGTTTTGAATTGGATGATCGAGAGGATAATCTATGTTTATAAAAATGTAACCCTTCCCTTGGTCATTGCATCACGCGTGTACGGCTGGACCTATTTCACTAATTCTTTTTTTATTGTGTGTTATTGTCAGGAGGTTCTTATGAAAGTTACAGTTGACAGGAGTGAAGCCGCAAGACCTTTTCATTTCGTTAGTAGGTATACACTCACATGTAGTTTGTTGAGCAATCCCATTCATATGCAATTCATAGTACTTTTTTTAAACCGTTTTCGCGACGACGAATACGGTTCCAAAAAACGGTATTCGTTGCAAAAAGTTTGAAGACGGGTTAGAAATCGTTTTTCGTTCGTACTCAAATATAACTATTTGTGAACGTTATTATAACGGTATTAAAACGCTAATGACGACATGACGTTCGCTATGGGTTGACGTCGTAAGTTGTTTAGTTGACAGTTCACTCTCGACTGTTTTTCTTAGGCGTAATTTTAAAAAAAATATTTAAGTTATTCGAAAACTGGTTTGTGCAACAAAGACTGTCTTAACCCAGAACGTAAAACGGTTTCACCGTCGCAGTACAGAAAAAGGACTTTTGAAATGGTTCATCGTCGCAATGGCCACCACTAATTCATAGTAGATATCTAGATATATACCTATACTACCTTAGTTTTATAGTATTCGGAAATAAAGGGTAGTTCTATATTGTTTAAATGTTTTCTCTTTTTGCTATTTATTATAACTCCACTGACTACGTGTTTTATATCATAAAATACTTAAGCGTAGTGATTGTCTTATAACTTATTAATTAACACTTGCCTCGTCGTGGGATCATCACCTGACGATATGTGGCTTATTACACAAGAGAGGAATGCTCCATTACACTGGGTGCTTGTATACAAAAATGGTCCAATACAGTCTCCGTACTCATCGATCCTAAATGCTGACGCAACCCCAATGAGCATCTCATGCGCACCAATCCAAGTCACAAGAGGCCCTCCGTGATCGTTCTAAAAAAAAAAACAAGTGGGAGTCGGAGTCACGGGTTAAGAAAGAACAGTGTATTTTTTTAATGTTACTAAATGTCAGACTTCTTACAGGTTTTCCTGTAATTTATAGGTAAAGAAAGAAAGAAAGAAAGAAAGAAAGAAAGAAAGAAAGAAAGAAAGAAAGAAAGAAAGAAAGAAAGAAAGAAAGAAAGAAAGAAAGAAAGAAAGAAAGAAAGAAAGAAAGAAAGAAAGAAAGAAAGAAAGAAAGAAAGAAAGAAAGAAAGAAAGAAAGAAAAAAAGAAAAAAAGAAAGAAAGAAAGAAAGAAAGAAAGAAATGTGTTTATTTGGGACTCGCACAATACACATAAACTACAGTAAGTACAAAAACTAAGTATAACAAAAATATGTTGACAGATAGAAAAATCCTAAACACTAACACTAAATCTGTGCGAGGCCAACAAGGTCAAATTCAAACAAATGTCAACAAATGTATATCACAGCGCTGGTATTGTGACAGGGCCTGAAAGTGATGTCACGGATACACATACGGAACACATGACTATTAAGATATAAATATAACAAATGGGAGATAGAATAAGATATAAATAATAATTAGATGTAACTACAAAATAAAATAATTATTACATATTAAGTAAAATTAAGCTCAATGGCCCAGTGCTCCAGTTACATTTGTCTCTGTCATAGACAAATGACAGAACGCGCGGGCGCACTGTGGGAGGCTATGGTCGGTTGTCAAAGATCATAGATGCCAGATAATAACAAAATAATTGAATAACAAAAAAGAGTTCTACTTCTCGAGTTTAGCTTCCAAAAAGTATAAATAAAATAAATATTGTGTGTGGTGTTGTCAGTAGAGCTAAAGTTTTCAAAATTGTAGGCTCAGTAGTATAGGAGATAAGGGAATAGTCAAGTTCATGTATTTTCTTTAAAACCCGTAACTTTGAAATAGCATATCTTAAAATTAAGAAAAAATACTTCAGAGACTAACAAATTAAGATCTTTCCATTGAATAAATCACACGGTACAGTTTAAAAAAAAAACTGAACACTGCAGTCGCCAACCAGCCTGCTAAGCGTGGTGATTATGGCAAACCCCCCAAAATGACAAGCACAACCAGGAAATCGCCCCTAGTGCCCGGCAGCCCGTCTTCCATTGACTTCGGTAGCGGCCAAGGTCACGGCAAGGCAAAGGGTGCGAATAATATAATATCTGCTCTATTACCAGGAACCCTCCTGGAAATAGAGCAGATATTATTGTTGTATTTGGACCAGAAGTCCCAGCGTGGTGTCGGAATTGTTCACAGGTCCCATGTGTCCAGTGTGGTGAGCAACGCGAGTGTGTCGACCAGGATGGCGTACCTTTTGCTCAGAATCGTCCTCATCTGCCTAGCCTTTTCCCAACTATACTGTGATCGACTTCCAGTCAAACCAGATTCAGCTGAATACCAGTGTTTTACTTGGAGCGGCTGCCTACCAGACCTCTACAACCCATTAACTGACTAACAAGGTACTTCTTGGTAAGACTGGAGTCAGATTCCGAGAGCTTGCAACGCGAATTTCAGAAAGAGCTCCGTAGACGAATACAACAAAGGGCTATATAGAGGGTAATGTTTTTGGATGTTACTTGCATGACCGAATCAGGAATAATGATATCCGCAAAAAAACCAAGGTTACCGTCATATCCCGAAGGATTAATAAATAATAAAATAAATAATAATATCCTTGGACATTTCACACAACGCCATATAGTCCCAAGCTAAGCAACCTAATGCTTGTGTTATGGTAACGAGATGGCTGATAAACTACTTAAAAACATTTTTTTGGCAAACTAAAGTGGCAGTGGGCACTTGGAGAGGGTACATTGCTAGCAGATCGATGGTTGATGGAACCGGAATGTTCTGGACTGCGTATTGGAAGACTCAACGTTGGAAGGCCTCCCACAAGGTGGACCGATGACCTAGTGAATGTCGCAGGTAGCCGATGGATGCGAGACGCGGCTTAATTCGTGGTATGTGGTGACCGAAGCGTAGTGGCCCACATGTGCATTAATGCAAGTATTTTGAGGTCGATGGTGTTATTGCTACTCGTGGTCAATGGTGACCGTAGGGGGTGAAACTCAGGGATCGTTCGGTCCATGGCCCTTTATGGGGCGCTGTGGGTGCCTAATTTAAGAAAGCGACCTGCCCGTTACCTCGACGCGTCTTAGAGAGTCATGGCCATCTAGCTGGCCTGGGGTACCGCGCTGTTACATCTTTCATCTGCACCCCTTCTGGCTTACTCAGCTGCCTATGCTGCATTCCTGCTGCTGACGCAGCACCCCCCTGACTCGTCTCTCCCCTTCCTCACAGTCCAGCACGCCAGTCGTCTCCCAACCATCCTACCGTGCACATGTATCTTGCACTCGTGTTTTATTAATACAAAGTTTTATTTTAGTTTCAAGTGGTTTCTTTTTTTAAAAACCAAATCCGGAACCCAGTTATAACATTGGTGGCAGCGTAAAAGGGATTGAAAAATCCTTGAAACCCTCCAAAAGAGTGAGTGCTAAGTTCCAAGTTCCAAAAGTGAACGTGATAAGTGCCAAAAGTGAGTGTTTAGTGCTTCAAAACCTCCCGAGACGGCTCACCACACCGGTAAAACCCGGTACTGACCAAGTTCAAGGTCAATCCAGTTCCAGTTCAAGTTCCAGTTCCAGTCCAGTTCCAGTTCCAGCTCCAGCATGAAGAAAATATTCGTGATAATACTGTGAGTTGTGAACATATTTTCCCATATTAGAAAAGTGATCAAAGTTCAAGTTATAAATAACTTACAACGTCTTATCTGAAACATTCCAATCCATACACCATAACAACGGATGTTATGTCTCGTCGCTCGTCGCAGTTCCAGCCTCAACGCTCAGCATAAGCGATAATCCTTCTTAATACATTGTAATACATTGTCGACCAAAGTATAACAATCTAATCTCCAGACTTATTATAGTTAACTTATCCTGTTATTTTAATTTTAAAACTTTTGTTTGTTACTATCAACCATGTCCAAAGATTCAAAGAACCTGAAAGAGGAGCCTAAAGAAGGAATACCATTAAATGTTATCCTAAAATTCATTAAGCCTTTTGATGGCAGTCGAGAAAAATTAAATGCATTCATTAACAATTGTGATAATGCTATTTCCTTAGCCTCCTCTTCTCAAGTTGACATCGTTTTCAAGTATGTCATCAGCCAATTAGACGGCAAAGCTGAGATCGCATGTTCAATCAAAGAATTTGATTCTTGGCCATCCCTTAAAGATTTCCTTCAGAACCAATTTGGAGAGCGCAAACACTACGCGCATCTTCTTGCAGAGCTCCAAGATTGCAGGCAAGGCGCCCAGGAGAACGTTAACCAATTCTCACTTAGAATAGAAACCTGTCTGTCAAAACTACTTACAGAAATCTCTATTTCCGGTCACAGAAAGAGTGAAATTCCTGGCAGGGTAGCTGCAATGGAGGATCTTGCCCTCCATACATTCACAATAGGCCTTACACCTCGCATAGCTAACATAGTCAGGTGCAGGGACCCCAAAAATCTGAATGACGCAATAAATTACGCGATTTCCGAAGAAAAACTGCAACAATACTCTTACAAACAAAATCTTGCCGCGAAAACATTACGTCACAACGATCCAAATACCAAGCCAAATAAACCCAGTAACTATAATAACAATCAACCTCAAAAATCTACCCCTCAGCAAACATCAAATGATCCTTTCTGCAGATATTGTAAGAAATCAGGGCATATCCTAGAAAAATGCCAACTCCGCGAATATAATAACAAAAGATTTAACAACCAAAATAAATCTTTCCCTTCAAGTGCGCAGCCAAGCACGTCCAATTTCAAACCTCATATCAATATCGTAACGGAAGTAGAAGGTTATGATACTGTCGACAACAATTTAAACTAAATGATGTCCCGAATAGGCGTCGCACGGGACAAATTAATTCCATAATAAATGACGCCAAAGATCAAATGACCCATGGACAGGGTAACCAGCCCCAAACTCGAGGTCATTCCATTAGAGTCAAGCAACAGGGTAACCAGCCCCAAATCGTAGACTCTATATCCTCCAAAAATCACATGATCCATGGACAGGGTAACCAGCCCCAAACTCGAGGTCATTCCATCCAAGTCAAGCAACAGGGTAACCAGCCCCAAACTGTAGACATCACACAAAATCCTGAAAATAAAGAAGATGTTAATAAAGAAATACTTGAATTCACATCTAATATTCCAAATAAATACCTACCATATATACAAGTGGTTTCTCCCGTGTCTTCTAATGGCCTATCCCTCCTCGTCGATACTGGCGCATCTATAAGTATAATTAAAAAATCAGCCATCGACGCTATGCCCGTTATTAACGAATCAATAACATTCAAAATCAAAGGTATCGATTCGAGTACCGACAATCCCCTACGCACATTAGGTCAAATACCCATAACCATATACACACATGATAAATCCCATAGTGATTGTAAATACCTAACACATATATTCAATCTAGTCAATAACCTAAGCCTACCCTATGATGGTATTGTTGGCAGTGACTTATTCAATTCCATGAATGGCCAAATTAACTATAATGAAGGCATGTTGCATTTAAAAGATGTCAAACTTAAAATGCATTTCAATGAACCTATCTACTGTATTACACCACGTAGTGAAACTATAATCGAATGCACCGTAGCAAACCCAGAAATCAGAGAAGGTTTAATAATCGACCAATATATATCCAAAGATCTACTAATAGCAAACTGTATAGTTCAAGTAAAAAGTAACAACCGTGTCAACATTTCAATTGTTAACACCTCTGAAGAACCTGTAACCGTAGACTCTAACCTTAGGTTACATTTACAGCCTTTCGAAATACAGAACTCAGTCTTCATTGGCACCGTAACCGAACCCCACATCCATGAACGAACAGAAGAAGTTCTAAAACAACTTCGCGTGTCCCACCTTAACTCAGAAGAAACTGAGGCACTATACTCTGTCTGTTCTCAGTTTTCAGACATCTTCCATTTACCCGACGATCAATTAACCTGTACTGATGCAATAGAACACAAAATCAAAACCACTTCTGATAACCCTATCCACGTTAAAACGTACAGATTTCCCGAATGCCACAAGAAAGAGGTCGATTCCCAAGTCGAAAAAATGCTGAAACAAGGCATTATAAAACCTTCTATGTCCCCATGGTCATCACCAATTTGGGTAGTACCCAAAAAGCTTGATGCTTCCGGTCAAAGGAAATGGCGCGTCGTAATCGATTATCGCAAACTTAACGACGTGACCATTGGTGACTCCTATCCTATCCCAAACATAGCCGAAATCCTAGATCAGTTAGGCAAGTGCAAATATTTCAGCACATTAGACCTAGCTTCCGGTTTTCACCAAATTAAAATGTCTCCTGATGATTCTCCCAAAACAGCATTTTCAGTCCCAACAGGACATTACGAATTCACACGTATGCCATTTGGACTAAAGAATGCACCGTCCACTTTTCAGAGATTAATGAACTCCGCTTTATCTGGTCTCCAAGGTATCCAATGCTTCGTGTATCTTGATGATATCGTAATTTATTCGTCTGATATCCCTTCTCATATAAATGACCTAACTAACGTATTCTCCAGACTCCGTCAATTCAAATTAAAACTACAACCAGATAAATGCGAATTCCTGCGAAAAGAAGTCTCATACCTAGGCCATGTCATTACTGACAAAGGCGTAAAACCAAACCCTGAAAAGCTAAGAGCAGTTCATGAATTCCCTATACCAAAAACTCCCAAAGACGTCAAATCATTTCTCGGTTTCGTCTCTTATTATCGTAGATTTATCTCAGATTTTTCAAGCATCGCAAAACCTCTAACAAACCTGCTCAAAAAGAACGTAGAGTTTGTATGGTCAAACGAACATCAATTATCCTTTGAAACCCTGAAAAACAAATTAACTACCGCTCCGTTATTATCTTACCCTGACTTCTCCAAACCATTCCTTCTCAGCTGTGATGCATCCAATTATGCAATCAGCGCTATCCTTTCGCAAGGCGAAATAGGCAAAGATAAACCTATCGCCTATGCTTCCCGGACACTTAACAAAAATGAGTGCAATTATAGTACAACTGAAAAAGAATTACTCGCAATCCTTTTCGGCTGTAAAACCTTTCGACCGTACCTTTATGGTAGGAAATTCATAATAATTACTGACCATCGTCCCTTACGTTGGTTATTCAATCATTCTGACCCTAGTAGTAAACTCCAAAGATGGAGATTAAAATTGGAGGAATATGAGTATGAAATAATATATCGAAAAGGGAAACTAAATAATGCTGCTGATGCACTATCCCGCTATCCTGTAACCAAATCTGTCAATCCTATAAATCCTATACCTAGCACCTCTAATCGGGATTTAAACTCACCTGATCCTAATGAAACATCGAATCCAGATGTTCCCCCAACGGATTCTCCAGATGACCTGATCCAACTTGAAGATCTCATAGATCCCCTAATACAACCTACAAGCCTACCAGAACTAGGTAACCTTGATGACCTAGATGACATAATAAATGAAAATCCCACCTCACCTTCCATTAATCATCCAAACCCAATATCACCTCCTGATGTCTCAAGACCTAGTAGTTCCAATACCCTAGATGGTAATTACTCTGAATTCCTTAAAACCACTTCTAAAGATTTTAATTCCAACGTAACCATAATAGAACATAACGAAAGCCTATCCAAAACTGATAAAAGATATATTATCATCCCCACATCTATAGATATGGATGAATCCAACCCATATACTCAAGAAGTCATATCTAATATTCCTAATCTAAACGAATTTTCCTTACTAGAAAGAACTTTACATTCTTTCCTTAAATATGAATCCAATAATAAAATTTATTATTTCATTTTTACCAAAGTCAATCACTTTGACACCTGTACATATGAAGATATCTATAAGTGCCTTAAATCCGTAAGAAATGAACTAGTTGTCGGTCTCATAGGTCAGAATAACCCTGAAATAGCTATTTCTGACTTCAATAATCCTTTCGATACTCATCAGTATATCAAACTATACAATATGATCCTATATTTATTCCATAACTCAGAGATGACTATACATATTTATAAAAATACCATTATCTACCCATCACTGAGTGAAGTCCCTAAAATCATGAAAGAGAACCATGATCTCCCTATAGCCGGTCACTTAGGTTCTGGCAGAATGCTGAAACGCATTCAAGAAAAATATTATTGGAAAAACATGCGAGTAGACGTCGAAAATTACGTAAAGAAATGCCCGCAATGCCAAATTAATAAAGCCCTTAGAAGAACCAATCGTGCCCCTATGCAAATCACATCTCTTTCCACACGTCCCTTTGAACGTGTAGCTTTCGATATCGTAGGACCACTGCCAGAAGCCGGTAACGATAAATACAAGTATATTCTGACCCTTCAAGATGACCTTACCAAATTCTCAGCAGCTTATCCAATTACTAACACTACTGCTGAGGAAACATGTGAATGCTTGGTTCATTTTATCACGCTATTTGGAATTCCCAAAACAATCCTAACAGACCAAGGCACCAACTTCACGGCCGAACTATTTAAACAAACCTGTAATTTACTAAAAATCAAACAGTTATGGTCCACCCCGTATCACCCTCAGACTCAGGGTGCTCTCGAAAGAAGTCATTCTACTTTAAAAGAATACCTGAAATCCTATATAAATGAGCAACAAAATAACTGGCCTCGCTTTGTATACACAGCTATGCTCGCGTATAACACAGCCATCCACTCAACCACTCATTTCTCTCCTTATGAACTTTTATTTGGAAACAAACCATATATACCAGATTCCATTTACGAAGAAACAGCTAGCGCTACTTATCCTGATTATGTCCGCATACTTCAAAATAGACTTAAGTACTGCCGAGAAAAAGCAATAGAATATACACAGAAATCAAAGATAAACTCCAAAACTTATTACGATACCCATACAAGGCCAATTAAATATAAAGTCGGCGATCTTGTCTATCTTAAAAATCATTTACGCCTTAGAAAAGCTCTTTCACCCATATGGAAAGGCCCATTTAAAATCGTGAAAATTCATGGAAATAACACTGCGTCACTCTTAATAAATAGACGTCACGTCAAACATCACTTTGACGAAATGAAATTAGCTCTTACTAACGAAACATAGTACATATATTAATATACATCTAGTTAACATAAATCACATTTCCTTCCAGAATTGGTCACGTTTATCAAATCCTGGCGTCAGGTGGTCAGCAATATATCCAGCCAGCATCAGACGACGCAGGCATATATTTTGACCCCATTGGCTCTCTAAAAATAACCGATGATACTTTAGATATTATAATTCCCATAGATATCTCTTTCATTCAACCACATCTGGATAATATAAGGGATATCCTAAGAACTTCAAAATCTTTATGTAATCAAAGTAATGCATACTATGAAGGCGATTGTCAATCTTTGTTCCAACCATTGTCATCCCGCTATTCTGATATAGCTAGAGACTTTGATTCTATTTCTCACCTAATATCCAAATCTCAAAAAAGATCAGCTTGGTTTGGTGGAATCGGCTCAGTAATTAAACAACTGTTTGGTAATATGGACCAAGATGATGCCGAAAAATATAGTAACGCCATTCAAACTTTAGAAAATGATCAAACCAAATTGGCAACCCTCATGAAAGAAAACATGATGGTCACAACATCCACACTATTGTCTCTAAAAGAAGTAATCGATAAAATCAATGCAAATGAAGTTAGTCTTAATTACGCTATTGATACTCTGAATCACGAAATCGCTAATTTAACACTAGTTTCTAATACATTATTAATGAGATCTAAAATATCGGGATTGTCGAATATTTTAGAAAGTACTCTATTAACCCTATCATTTAAGTTAGAAGATATTATTAGCGCTATAATGTTTAGTAAGTCTAATATTCTATATCCATCTATAATTACTCCTAAACAACTGTTTTCAGAACTTGTGAGTAATTACAGATTTCTGCCTAGCTCTAAGCATTTACCTGTACCCTTAACTTTAGATAATATCCATATTTTAGAAAACATATCCGATGTATCTAGCTATTATGCAAATAACAAAATCATATTTGTGTTACAAATGCCTTTAGTGAATACAAAAGAATTTGATTTGTATCATACTATACCTTACCCTATTGCCCTCAAAACTGTTAACGACACATTGTATTCTACAATAATACCATCCACTAAATATTTGGGCATAACTAAAGATAAATCATCTTATTGTAAATTAAATTCACTCAATACCTGTAAAGTTATAAATACACAATATTATATTTGTGAAATTTCAAATGTATACTCTACATCTGCCGTACCGATTTGTGAAACTGAGGTGATTTCAAAAGCTCTGACTTCCGTTCCGCTTCTTTGCAAAACTGAATTCATTAATGGTAATTTTGAAACATTCCATAAATTACATAGTAACCAGTGGATATACATGATCAGTCAAAACTCTAAAATTACAATAGAATGCAATAATCAAGATCTATCTGAATCCCCTATATCTGGTACTGGTATACTAAATATACCAGACAACTGTATTGCCTATTGCAACGACAATAAGTTAATACCTAAACGTAATATTGAAATAAAAGTAAAACCAATAATATTGCATTTCGAACTAATTAATGATACTTGTTGTAGTCCTACTACATACATAAAAGACAATATTAAAGTTCCTTTCGTCAACTTAAAATACGTAAATAATTTAGACTCTCTTTTCTCAAATTATAATAAAATAACCGATCAAATTAAAACAGATCTTAATGGAGTAATTGAAAAACCTCATATTGTCCTTTACGGTAATTATTATTCTTATACTACTGTTATCATAAGCTTAATCATAATCTTAACTATTTTCTATAAATTGTATTGTTATTTTAAGTTAGTTAAGACCTCTAGATGTAACCCTATCCCAGACACTCCCATGGAAATGGCATCCATAGATGTCGAAGATATTCCTGCTCCTCGACTCCGAGTAACCTAAAAACCTAGAAAACTTACCTTTCCTTTTTCCGTCAACTTACCTTCCACCCGTAAGTTTCCTCCTAACCGGGGGGTTGTTACATCTTTCATCTGCACCCCTTCTGGCTTACTCAGCTGCCTATGCTGCATTCCTGCTGCTGACGCAGCACCCCCCTGACTCGTCTCTCCCCTTCCTCACAGTCCAGCACGCCAGTCGTCTCCCAACCATCCTACCGTGCACATGTATCTTGCACTCGTGTTTTATTAATACAAAGTTTTATTTTAGTTTCAAGTGGTTTCTTTTTTTAAAAACCAAATCCGGAACCCAGTTATAACAGCGCGCTCTCTGGTGAGGCGGCGAGCCTCCTTGCCGGACTGCTACCATGGGGTCTGGAAGCGAGAGCCCTCACGCTCATTTATGAATGGCGTATGAAGGCGCAACGCCAGGGCGAGGCTGCTCTGCATGGTGGACATCCCACTACATAGTCTGTGTTTCATGATAGCTACAACCTGGGAGTCTAAGTCAAAAGTGAATCGATTACGTACTGGCAAGCGTTCTCCATTTTTGGGGGCTGAGTCACCCGCGTCCGTAGGAGAATACCTTTCAGCGAATCCCTACACGTGGTCCCCGGGTGGTGCTAAACAGGTGTCACTAACCGCCTCCGTGGACTAGTGGTTATACCACCTGATTCAGACCCAGAGGTCCCGGGTTCGATTCCCAGCGGGAGCAAATTTTTTGCTCGGTTTGGTTGGTGGTAGAACTTGGTCTAAGTCCGCCTGGCAAGCTACCACCACCTAAGTCTGTCGCCATAACAACAATGTTAACAGCATTGTTGTGTTCCGGCAGTTAGAGGTATGACAGCCAGTTCCTCTGTGTAAGAGGATTCAGGGTGAAACTCGCTTCCATCTTCGGCCTAATCATCACTTTCCATCAGGTGAGATTTGGGCCAAGAGACCTTATTACCCGAGTACACGATAAGAATCGCTTACCATTAGGCATGTTAGATTGTGCACTGCAACTTTAGAATAAAATTAAAATGTTAAAAGGACTCGGGGGACTTGCCCAGCAGTAGGATAACATAGGCTAATAAAAAGCTGGTTTACCAACACATTGCATCTGGAAGGTACACTTTACCTGACAAATTCCATTTCTTCTAGACAGAGATCTTCTACCTTTCAGTGCAGTTCTGTTCATTTTGTTGATCAAGGAGGAGTTAAGTGAGTTGTTTGTATCTACAAAACTTTTGTTTATTTCATTCTTATTTTGATTATTAGGGTTTTTGCTTGAATTGTTGATTGTTATGTTGGCCAGATTATTTAATTTTCTTGAAATTAGAGATACACTATCTTCTGTATCATTTGGTCCTGTTTCCTCAGGTCCTGTTTTGTTTGATCCCTTTTCCTCAGATCCTGTTTTGTTTGGTCCTTTTTCCTCAGATCCTGTTTTGTCGTTAGATTCTTCCTCACAAGTTTCTTCCAACGGCGGTTTTTCTTTCTATATTATATTGAAATACATTGTTAGTCTATAAGGTGTATATATATGGGCCAAAGTAGCCTGAAATAAAGTTATTATACATTTCTTAGTTAGTCATTACAGTGATAAACTGGTTTTTCTGGACATCAACTTACGTATATGTTGATAAATTAAAGTCGACTAAGGATACAGTGTATCTGCCTAGGTTTAGACACCAAATAGCTAGCCTATTAGCATATTATAATATAAAGTCTGACATAAGTAGTATGTCGAAGTCTTCTAACAACACCACCATTAAACCACCACCACCAGTACGTAAAAGAAATTTATGACACATATATGAACATTTTTCGAAGCGCCCATCCAGAGTTTTCCATCTTAGACCACATTATCGCTGAACATCAGGTGAGATAGTGGTCAAACGTATGCCTATCAATATTTTTTTTATATGGAAGTTTTTAGGGTTCCCTAGCCAAATGGCAAAAAACGGAACCCTTATAGATTCGTCATGTCAGTCTGTCTGTCCGTCCATATGTCACAGCCACTTATTTCCGAAACTATAAGAACTATGCTGTTGAAACTTGGTAAGTAGATGTATTCTGTGAACCGCATGATTTTTAAATACGTCATAAATCGTAAACCGTAACTTTTGCTTATGTTTACCTATAGGTTTGTACGGGACCCTCGGTGCGCGAGTCCGACTCGCACTTGCTTTATAGGTTTTATAGGCTGGTACGACACAATATTTTACTACTTTCATAGATGATATGAATTTAGAATTATTTTGAGGATCCATTTTTGCAACGTGGTGGTTCAAAAGAATTTCACAGAAGTTAAGAAATCAGACTAATTTACAGAATTGTTGTTGTTTTCTTTTGCTTTTAGATTTAATTTATCCAAAAAGGGTTCAAAAAATAAAAATAAGGATTTTCGAAATAAGGATAGAAAAATTTGAAAATTGTATTTTTGTATTGGGGTCTCAATAATTTTAAAATGTTGTCAATTAAATATTTTAACTTATTATCTATACACAGTTATCTAGATAATTATGACGGTCCTGAAGTGACGTGGGAATTCTTTTCAAAAATACGTGTATTTTTTTATTATGTTGAATCCGAAAAATCTTTCCGAGAGCCATCCAAAGTGAGCACAAAAACTTTTTACAAAAAAATACAACCGACTCCCAAAAAAAAAAAAACACTACAAAGTAAAGAATAACTTTAATTTCGGAACTAAGTGTTTTTGTTAGTCTGTTCGTGTTTGGACACCGACTTCCAAAATATAAAAAGTTTTTTATTTTTCACTTTTTAGTGGTACCCTACACCTAACAACACCACTGCAAAATCGCAGAATAGCAAAATACGATTCGAAAGTTCCCCTCGACTTCTCTGGGATGCCATCAGCAGATCCTGGTTTTCTTATGATGGGACCATTTGGAAAGTATACCCTTTCCAACAAAAAAATCATTTTTAAAATCGGTTGGCAAGCGACAGAGTTATGCCCGAACAAACATAAAAAAAAAAATACAAACATCCGAATTGAGAACCTCCTCCTTTTTGGGAAGTCGGTTAAAAAGATATTTCATGTCAAGTTGATTGTAAGTTAATTGATGAAAAATAGTCTATGAACAGAAGTTCGATACCTATTTCTGCCGATGAGACACAAGGCTTATTTGTTTATGACATACATGAGATAAATGAGTTGACCCGGGGCAGCCTTGCAGCAATGTAGGCGGATTTATCGTCACTCCGGTATCATCCAAATCTCCTTCATATTGAGTACAAATCATATATTTTTCTATGACAACATCCATTCCCTTATAATCCTTATAATCAAATTTACAGAAATCTTTACGCATTATTATGATAGGGGCGTAGTTCAATTTCTTCTGATTGTAGTCTTCAAGATCCATTTCCTAAAAATGAAAGAGTACATGTTGTGGCATTAAAAGCTTACTATGGCAAGCTTTTAATACGGCGCTATTATGACACAAACAATTCTTGACAATCTGATTATTATATAAGTTATCTGAATTTGATAATACTTGAAGTATATCCTAAAGAGGCTGGGCTAGGAAGTCAAATAGAAATTAATTTTTAAAACAGGTTCATACGGGTATGAAGACGAATTTCACGCAATTGTTATAAATACTTTCAGATCTAATGAATTGCTTAAATACTCTTAGGTTTAAATTAAATAGTATAATTCAGATTTCGTCAAACTCTATTTCGAAAAAAGAGATCAGCTAGAGAAATTAATGTAGAGTCACGGTCTTTAATTGGTGAGCCACTTGCCACTGTTCGTATTTTGGCCGGGTAATGCAACCGGGTTTAGTCGGTTACATTCGTACATAGTACAGAGTGACAACCCCAAGTCAACCAATTAAAAGTCTAGCAACCGTTACCTAGTGAAAATTGTTTTAGCGTAGCCATAGTAGCGTTAGCATACGGAAAAATTATTATTGGTAGGTAATTTCGGAAGAACTCGAACTCACGATTTTATCCGAACGCGTATTTAATGAGCTCAGAATTCAAAGGAAGTCAGTATAAAATAGATTGTATAAACTTATGGGTTGATAATTGAAAACTTATTGGTCATTCTTCAACCTCTGAGGATAAGACTATTTCCGATTATTAATATTTTTTCATCTTGTTTACGAGCATGCGGTTTAAGTTCGTGTTAAATCGTATAATCTCGTGAATGTATAAAACTGCAAAGCTGGAAAGTTTGAAAGTGTCTCATCAATTAAAGTCCAAGACTGTATGTACAAGTGTATGCGCAAACAAAGGTCAATATGTCTATTCCATTTCTTCCAAATGGACGGCAATCCGCAATGGCCGGCCGGCGGCGGTATGGCGCAATACATTTCGTGCTTTCCCAAGCCGAGGTTCCTAACTCCGAGCTCCTGACTCGGGCTTCCTCTTTCTACCTGATAAATTACTATTGGCTCTCTCCTTACTTCCATGGGACTTATTTAACTGGTGAAATGTACACCTCTGCCTAACGCTTCCACAAAACACGCACACCTGTCTGAAGTGTTGTTAAACACACACGGTGCCGTTTTAGTCATCTTAAAAATGCGGCCATTACAAAATACCTCTAGGCACGATTTATGATTTACTTTACCTCTCGATACTGAAGACGATGACCCCATCCTAATACCATTGCATTGGTGTCTGGCATCTGGTATTTCACATCATAGCTGATACCTATTTTAGCAGGCGTATAAGAGCAAATGGATTTATAAGATGTGTCTTCAAAATTATAAGGTGATTCCACTTTTACCACGGCTATGTCTATAAATGCCCATTTCGTTTGGTCGTCATAGCTCATTTCGTAATCTGAAAACATAAAGATGATTCACAAACCATCGTTTAGATAAAAATGGAGGAGATAGTAATATTCTTACAATAGGTAGTTATTAAACAAGGAGTAATGTACAAGTCACGCGCCTGAATGTTATATTCCACACCTTACGTCTTTTCGACGCCTGTGCCGCTACTTCAAAGGAAACGCGGGCGGATAGCCCTAGTGTACAAAAACAACTACTAATAATAAAAAACGTAGGGACACCGTATTGTTATATCGTTTTTATTCAGTTTATGCAATCTTTTTAATTCGGTACAATAGGAAAAAAGAGGAGAAAGCCAAACCTAACGAATTATGATTTTTCAACCGACTTCTTCAAAAAGGAGGAGGTTTTATTTTCGGCTGTATGTATTACTTTTTTTGTGTATGTTCACCGATTTTTTTCAAAATACGAAGAAACTAACAAAAACACCGACTTCGGAAAATAAAGTTATTTTTTACTTTGTAGTGTTTTTCTTTTAGAAGTTGGTTGTAATTTTTTGTAAAAAGTTTTTTTTTTTGTTTACGTAACAAATGAATAAAAACGTGTCCAATATTTTTTCGATAAATCTGAAGGATGATTTCCACCAAGCGGCTCGCATCGCATGGGATCGGAAAATGATACGAAAGGATGCAGCAACAGCCTAAAGCGTCCGGTAGGATGTTGACGCATGCAATCGTCTCCGTACCGTCGCTTGCGAACATATCCGTTTCAGCCGATCGATTCTGTAAAAATTTCGAAGTAAGTGCCTGTAAGTGCGTCATGTTGACCGCAAATAAACTCTTTTTCTTTCTTTTCTTTCTTTCTTTCTTTCTTCTGTTTATGGAGGCGCGGGGTGTCGATCGCCGCAGATCCCGCCACTGTGCAAGCCATGTCCGCCGCCACACAATCGATCAATGAAAATGCCAAGCGGTCATACTATGGGGCTACAGAAGGGGAAACTAACCTGAATGCGTACCGTGGTCGGATGCTCTCTCTGTTTCAGCTACTTGAGCCAGCTGTCAATATTTCGGCTCAAGGACTGTCGGACCAAGTGCGCGGCATCTAGCGTAACCGTATGTTGGATGACAGTGTGCTTGATCGCGTCCGAACTGAAATGTGTAACCATGTCACCACAGTCCACCCAAATCCCCAATTACACTGACCTTTAATTGTTCTAATTACTATGATTTTTTTTAAATATTAAAAAAACAATGGGTAAATTAGCTGGCAGAATCTTGATTCTCAGAAATTTATTCGAAATAACACACTTGGCATAATTTTATTTTAACGAATAGTTTGTAAAGCCGAATTTACAATAGCATATTTTTAATATGCCAGCATTTTATTTGGCATAATTTCTTGAGCAAAGTTTGATTTCGCATTAGCAACGTTTATTTAGAGCCACGATTATTTTGTACAATTTCACTTGGCAAACTATGGAGATGACAGAATATCATAAAATAGCATTAATAACTTTAAATTAAAATTTAAATATTGTCTTAAAAAGTAAATAATTATTTATTTATTTATTTAAACTTTTCGCACAAAAAAAAAGTACAAAGGCGGTACTAATCGCTGCAAAACCGACTCCATGTAGTCTTGTCTGCCCTACCCCTAGAGTGTAATTTAAGCCCGCAATTTGAAGAGCAGGTGGTATTAACTCACGCCGTGCGCGTTATTGCGATCTGCAACGATTAGCTCACGTGTGACCGCCAGTCACAGAGAGAGAGAGTGACGGAAACCGTGCCTGCTGCATGCTTGCTGCATGCACAGTGGATGCTTTTTTGCATGCTCCATGCTAGTTGTATGCTTGTTTGCATGCTTCATGTTTGCTGCATGCATGGTGTTTGCTTGGTTGCATGCTTATTATTACATGGAAATAAAAACCAAGACATGTTTTGTTAACTTCCTAAATTTGTTCTTTTTGCCTTTAATTGTTCGAATCACTATGAATTTTCTATTTTCTAGTCTTTAAATTATTATGGAAAGATTCTAACTTTTTATTTCTGATGGCTCTGCTCTTGACTCTAGTCTAGAGGGCCAATTCTACTAAGTTTTAAACAACTTTCGCATTCGCATGTCAATCTCAAACTGTCAAAAAAGCCTTAATTTTCATACATTTTTGACAGTTTGCGATTGAGATGCGAATGCGATGCGAATGTGAAAATTAGTAGAATTGGCACACAGGTCAGAGATGACAGAGACATTCTACGATGGAGCGAGCTTACCCAGAAGGAGCCTGTTTACTCTAACTTTAAAAAAGAGATTATTGTTGAAAGTGTTCGGAAACACAGACGCCTCTGCCTGTGTCGCTAGTTCCACTCCTTTGCTGTCCGCATTATAATAGTCGTTTGGAAACGCTAAGTGCGAATTGGTGGAATAGCAAAAAGTTAGGGATGGTAAGTTGCAGTGCGTCTGGATGTCTGATAGCAGAAGAGAGCCGGTGGGATGAGTTTTTGGACACATCACCGAAATAAAATCCGTGGAAAACCGACTAGCAGGCAACCTTGCGACGATGAGCAAACTTTAAATTTTCTGAGGTATGATAGTTCTACCTTTTTGACCGATATGAAATTTATGCCTAAAGATGATTCTGACTTACAAAATTATGAGTATTGAATGTATGATAAATGAGTGTATGCCAAACGAAGCGAAGTAAAGCTTAAGCTATCCGTTGTTAACGTAAAAAGTTCTGCTTTAAAGGTAGTCCCATTTTTAATAAGTTTTCGTCGATAAAATTAAGCATAGTTTTCCTAAAACTATGTACACGATTTAATTTAACCGATTAACATACATATTATCGAAGCCAAATTTTACAACTGGGGCGGCACAACTTTGTGACGGAGGCGACCAGAAGAATTCGCTTGGGCTTGGCGGCATTAATCCCTTAAGACCAGGGTCTATAACCAGTTCTTCCTACCCGTAATGACTTTTGGAGTCGAAACGTGGACACTCACCATAGGCATGGTGTGGTTTCTCTGGTGGATAGAAATCGCAACGAAGTCATTCATCAGAGAACTAAAGTCACTAACATTGCTCGTAGAATCAGCATGCTAAAGTGGAAGTGGGCCGGCCATGTCTTGTAGACAGATAGGCGGTGGAACGAGAAGACACGTTTCATTTCCTCTGTGTAAGAGGATTCCGGGTGAAACATCGCTTCCATCTTCGGCCTAATCATCACTTTCCATCAGGTTAGATTTGGGCCAAGAGTTTCCCCGTTTTGAATAAAAAAAAAAGAGTGGAGTCCACGTTTGGGCAAACGTAGTGTGAAACGTTCTGCGGCACGATGGACCAATAATTTCAAGAAACTGGCTGGCAGCGGAAGGATGCGGACCGCTCAAGACCGAGATAGTTCGCGCTCTTTGGTCCGAGACTTACGACTTACTCAGCAATGGACGGCAATTGAATGATATGATAATAAACCGATTCACAGTCCCATGAACCACATGTGGTCTTCACTGATTGTTTAACTATTGTATCTGCTATGCGGACAGTGAACCGGTTAAAAATTGTGGAATCTGTGCCGATCTAATGTGATGCGAGGCTATTGGTGGAAATCATCCTTAGTTGAGAGATTCACTAGATTTTTTCCTCGAAGATCACTTCCATTCTTTCAATCTTACCTTTTGGTCTGCATATAAAAGTAACTTTCTTTTTCTTCTCTTTGGTACACGGATCGTTATGGATTTCTTCGCTGCTTACATATTTGTCGTATCCTGCTATGGCATACAGATGAGTGACGTCAGACACACACGCGGCTGACGTAACAATTAACGACTCAGAAACTATGGCGCCACCACAAAGCCAACCGTAGTACTGTTTATGTGATACGGAAGCTTTCAGAAGATATGCCTAGAAAATGAATTTGAAATTCAAGCTATTTATTTAACACAAGCATTTCCCGTATCAGAAATTCTACCTAGGAAACCTATCAGAAGATAAAAGTTTTTATTTAAACCTTTATATAGGAATAGAATAGAATAGAAAACATTTATTCAACACAGACATAACACAACAGTAAAAAAAAACGTATATCCTTCTCCAAGGACTAGTCTGCCTAGTTAGCAAAATTCATGAAATTTGGACCAGCGGTTTAGACCTGATAACATGACAAACTAACAAACATACTTAGTTACTTAGAACAGTTCTACAGGATAGATTCATAGTGAGTGCCTTCAGGTCTAGATCCGAAACCATAAGGAATATCGAAAAACAATGAAAGGAGTTGTATCTAGTCCGATTTTATTGAAAAGCAAAACTGCATCAGTGAACTCTTGAAAAATCGTTGTAGGAACCCAGGAATCAAACCAGTTTATTTTGAAGAGAAAAACACAACCTGTGTTATTGCATCATTCGAAAGTGTACCTAGCTAATAAGTATATAATTTTGGTAAGTAACAACACATGGCAAACTAAAGGAAAGAGCTACACTTTCAGTAGGTGTAATAATGGAGTTTTTTTTTTTTAATGAACCTGTTCGATTTCTGGGCTCCTGCGCAACAACAATTTTTCAAAAATTCAATGATGCAGTTATACTTTTCAACAAAATCGGGCTCAAGACTCCTCTCACTGTTTTTCGATATTTCTCATAGTTTCGGATATGGCCCTGAAGGAACACTTTAAAATTCACCCTGTAAAAGTTCCCAAATCAGGCCAAATATTACTTAGGATTTAGCTAACGATTTTTTTTTATACAAGCCTTGATATGAAAAAAACAAAATAATGAAAAAATATAAAGTGTTTACTACTGATACTTTTCGAGGAACAGCGGTATTATGAAAAATTGGTCTTTCTCAGAGTCATCTACACATTACATACAGAACGTGAATCAACTTGGATTTATGCGCCTCGTGACACTGCTGCGCCATACAAATGGCAGCAAGAGCGTGGCAACTTTACTCAAATAAAGACAGATGGCATTACGACTAACCTGGAGTACACAATCATATTGAAGTTTCTGACCAAATCTTTTATAAAATTTGTCTGGACAAAGGTGACAATATATTTTTAATAACCGATAAGTTACATGACAATGAATAAATGACGTTACAGTGGACTTTTCTATTGAAAACATATTATATAATTTAATTATTAAGTAAAACTATCTAAAAAGTCATTTTTTATAAATAAAATGCAATGAGCAATAAGTATGCTTTTATTCGTGAAGACACCCGTCCTCTTATATATTTATGTATGTTTGTTTGTCTCTTTCTTTGCCACGTCTGAAGCTTAAACGGCTGGACATTAAAGCGAACCCATTGACCGTTACATAAGCGAAGTAGTATATTTACCCGATTGCCCCCAAGACAATATAATGTTTAGAAGAATAGTATTTTTGCAACCTAGTCATGTAGACTATTAAAATAAATAAAAAATAATTCAAAAAATATAAATTACATAATTTTTTGAATTTGAACAGTGCTTGAGTAGGAAGTTCAGTCGATTTTTTCTTGTTCCTTACCACATATCTTTTTTCTGTAGTCACTTCCTTCCCTTCATGGATTCTTCTTTGACAATCATACCCTGAAAAGGAGTTGTTATATAACTGTTAGTCTATTTTTCGTTAATTACGACACCTTACCGTTAAATGCAAAGTATTGTAAATGAAACTGTTTCATTTGATAAAAATAATGTTTTTGTCTTTTGCTCTCGCAAAATTATTAACGTACTAAGTTAACGTATTAGGCTTTCAGGAAAATTTGAGCTGTGGTGCTGCGGACGGTGATCGTTGGGTGGTTTACAGTCTGATAGGTTCCAGGCCCGGGTCGATGGCGTGTTTAGTTCCACGCGTGCCTCAAAGAGATGTCAGCATAGTAAGTTTCAACCCTCCACTTTATTGTTGTCCTCGCCGAAATTAGAAATAATAGATCCGCGGATTAGAGTGGGGGTAAGCCAAATTCTTAGAAGACTTGGACTACGCCGATGTCCTATGCCTATTGAGCCATCAACACACATGCAAAGAAAACTGAACGAACTGCGCCAGGAGGCAGCGAAAACAGGACTAGGAAGACCCAAGAAATGCGTACAAGAGTGAAAATCTCAACACCGCTGCTAATTGATACAGAGGTAGTGGAACGCGTCCACATATTCACTTACTTCAGAAGCGTCGTGTCTGAGACTGGAGTGACTGAAGAAGATTTCACTTCACGGATTGCCAATGCCGGAGCTATCTTCTCGCAGCTAAGACCTGTTTGGCAATCACAGAAACTGAACTGACTGAACTGAAGAGTAAAACTCAAAATCTTCGGGTCTTATGTTAAATCAGCTCTACGGGTGTGAAACGTGAAAGGTGACAAAGGAAATCTCACGCTGAATCCAGGTCTTTGTCAACCGATGTCTTCGTTGCTTACTCGGAATTCACTGGCCCAAGACTATCTCTAACGTAGAACTAATAGAAAGATGCTACGAAAGCCCAATCGAATGGAAGTGGATTGGTCACACGCTTCGGAGAGATCCCGATAACATTTCCAAACTGGCTATGGACTGGAATCCACAAGGAAAAACAATGCGTAGCCGTCACCGTCAAACCTGGCAACGCACCCTGTTGACAGAGCCGATAAGCATCCAGAAAGTGTCTATGTCAGTAGTAATTAGCCTATAGAAATCTTTGGAAGGAAAAAGTCGCACTGTGATAATGATGATAATAGTAGTACCAAGACCAATTCAGTAAATAAATAAATAAATAAGTGGTACCTACCTAGCGTTGAGTAAAGACTAGACGACACGGTTGGCGCAGTGGTTGAGAGATTGACTGCTGCGCTGGCCAATAAATATTTGTATGGCCTACAGATAGTTGCTCCGGTTCTGGATGTTTGTGTATGTGACTTAGTATGTTTGTCAACTCGACCGCGATACAGGAGAAATTCCTGAGGCGGGGCAATACTTCCTTTTTTAGTAAATAAAAAAAAAACTGATAATTTTCGAGCATAGCATGGTTGCACTCGTATTTTCATGCAGAGATAATCTGTGTAAATGTTTTATAACATTCTCAAATAACTTAAAATACTGCCCTTAAATCTTGACATTAATAATCACGAAGTATTTTCGTGCCACAAATCTTCATGGATCTACCACACGACCACCTACTTTTCCGCGGTATTTACTTGATCTGGGATAGGTCCGGGAGGTAAATGAAAATACAACAAAGTTAGGGACTCAACACATCCACGCTGAGAGGCATGCTTGAAAAACTTGCCTCTTGTCAAGCGTCACATACTCTAATGCTTACCTTGAATAAAAATTAAAAGAAATAGTACATTGCTCGATTTATAGGTGAACATTTTAAAATAAACAGGTATTCACAGTGAAACTGTGATTTGTACTTTCCTATAAATCCACGACACAGATTTATAGAAAAATGCAAATCACAATTTCACGGCTTACACAAACAATTAATAAAATTACCAAATATTCTTTTTTGTTTTATGTTTTTTAATGTACGTGAAGAATAAAAATTGTTAGTATTTCCCATAATTTGAACCAAGAAACAGCGACTTAGTTAAATCCAAGAGAAGGAAATCGATCCAAGGAATCCCTGAGGTGGGTTCTCTCGGATTCCAAAATCTCCCCTCGCATTATACGCTCTGTCTCTCATCTGAGCGTGTTCCTGGTTGCATCCTCATCTGGTTTGCTTCGGAGCCCGGGGTCCGCTTTCTGGCTTATTGTTCTCCACTTCGCACGGTCTTCGGCATCCTTGGTTGAGAGTCCATTGGCTTGCATGTCATCCTGAACAACATCAAGCCAGCACTTTTTGGATTTTCCGCTTATGAAACGGCCCCGCGGTGGTGGCATAGCCAGAAACTTATTTCCTACGTAGTTTGTGGTTTACGCAAGGCGTGGCCGTACCAGCGTAGGCGGCTCTCCTGCAGTTTGTCTGCTACGTCAGCATACATGAGCAGCCACGGGGGTTTCTAATGCTGTTTGATACTTCGTCTAATATTGCACTGAACAGGAAAGGGCCGAGGACAGAGCCTTGGTGGACCCCAACTGTGATAGGGAAGAGTTTTGTGTCACCAACAGCGATCCTGACCAAAGACTCGGAGTCGTGGTTCATGTTACGGATGATGTGAACATAGATTTCGGGGACCCCTTTGGACCGCAGTGCCCACCAGATCATCACTCGGGGAACACAGTCGAAGGCCTTCTTTATATCCAAAAAAGGAAGTGGAAAAGCGTATTCTTTCTTCTGATTTTTTTTATCAAGGTCCTTAGAGCAAAAAAATTATCCATGTTCCTGGGCGAAATCCATATTGACACTCCAACATAGTAAACTCCTGTCGGAACCGATTTTCGTTTTGTTTTTTTTGTGTCATAGATATTTTATCCCGAGTATTCTTAGCTATGTTTCATGAAAATCTGTTCAGCCGTTTGAAGATTATCAGCTCTTTCTAGTTTATGAGGGGATCTAACTTCCTTACGTCCGATAGATTCGAAATTTGGTACTGTATTACTTCAATGATATTGAAAGTAGGAAGAAGTTAAGTAATATGGTAAGGTTACCATGACCTGATCAGCCATTTGAAGATGCTCTTTTATGGTTGAAGAAGGGATTTGACTACCTACCTACTAACTAATCACTATAAATACCTTATTCATATTTATATAAGCGTTGTCGAGCCGGGGGACAGCTAATGAGAAAAAAAAATAGGTGTATTCGCAGATTGCAACAAAAGATTATTTTCCGAAAAATTCGTAAAAACGTCGAACTTTAGCAGTCCCCCGACGCGACGACGCTTGGAAAATAAAAGTATTTGAACTTGTGACGATAATAACTATAATAGGTTTAAAATAATAGTTGTTACTTTTTAGAGTTTATTTTAGCTACATGCATTTAGATTAAGGATCTTTCGAACATTTAAAATATACAAACATCTAATCTTTCACTGTCACACTTTACTAATGATCAACTTGCACGCGGTGAGCTATTGACATAACCAAAACAAACGACAGAGATTGTCCTCGCTTATTACATACATAAAGTTTGCCATCATGTGGAGTTTGGCTATCAGGACAAGTCCAGGTGGAAAGTTCTGCAAAATCGGGACCCCTTGGGGTCGACTAATTGGACTGACACCACCGACGCTACTTTTACTATTCTGATACCAAAAAAACCTTGTTAACGTGTATTTTTCTTGTGAAGCGCAATGAACGAATAAACGTGTATCTAAACTTTGTTTTGTCTCCGAAAGTTGTTTGTACTTCTAAATGATGCGGTTTTCTTTTGATTGTCAACAGTATTTCTTTATACAAAGTTACTTCAATCCCTTGGCAATCTCCTGAAAGATTTTTTTCCTATGGAGCTAGCATAGCCTCCCGCCGCCATTTTGTTGTAACACAGTTAAAATTTGACATTGAATTACTCTATTGCCGCTGCAACGAGGAATAAGAAGTTTCAATTGAACCGCTTATGAAACCCTTAGTGCTGGCATACAGAGACGCGGGGCGTCAAGCGTCGCGTGCAACATGGTAGCCCGGACTAAATTTACCCATATGGCGTTGTATGAGAGCTTTTACGGAGATGCGATTTTATAGACGTTTGTTTGTAATGCAGATGGAGCCCACAGCTGGGCTAGCGGCGTTTCTAAAATTTATCAAATTCTCCGAAAATTTCAGTCACTTTCCACAATATATTTTGGGGGCCGAGTCACCCGCGTCCGTAGGAGCATACCCTTCAGCGAATCCCTACATTCCCTACACGTGGTCCCCGGGTGGTGCTAAACAGGTGACACTAACCGCCTCCGTGGTCTAGTGGTTATACCACCTGATTCAGACCCAGAGGTCCCGGGTTCGATTCCCAGCGGGGGCAAATTTTTTGCTCGGTTTGGTTGGTGGTAGGACTTGTTCAAAGTCCGCCTGGCAAGCTACCACCATCATGTCTAAGTCTGTCGCCATAACAACAATGTTAACATTGCATAACATTGCTGTGTTCCGGCAGTTAGAGGTATGATAGCCAGTTCCTCTGTGTAAGAGGATTCCGGGTGAAACTCGCTTCCATCTTTGGCCTAATCATCACTTTCCATCAGGTGAGATTTGAGCCATGAGTTTACCCGTTTTGTATAAAAAAAAAAAAATGGAATCAAAAATTCTACTGTTTCCCTACTTATTCCCCTTTTTTTCTAAAATAAATTATATAAGTTTAAACTGACTCATAATTTTCGTATCTCAAATTATTAAGAAAAGAGTCCAAAGTAACAAATACTTTCCAAAAAAAAAACGACAAGCCTTTTTTAGACAAGTTTAGACGTGATTTTCATTTTAAAATAGCTTCTGAGGGGTATCAGCGCCTTAGAGTTCTTGAAAAAGTATTCTGACTTGACACGGACTATCATTCTAAATCTTTACAGTTTCCTAACATCTGGCCAATCCCTAAAAAATCCCAAGTGAAATTGAGACTCCCCGCAGTTTGGGGAATTTCCCACACGTTGGTAACGCTGGTTTAAGGCACGTCCCGGAGCAAAACGCAGCGCTAGCCGTTTTTTGTGCAGTTTTTTCTAGCTATATCCAGAAGACTCTTTATCCAGAAGAAATATCAACTTATATTTATTTTTATTTTTTATCACTAAGTATATTATGTTTAAGTAATCTCCTCACAACGAAACCTCAGAAATGAGAAAAAACTACTGGAAACATGCATCTTCTCGAAAACTAACGATTATTTTGATTTTGTACTTACACTAATGGATAGGCAATTTAATTATGAACATTATGGTAGGAATATTTTTTACGAACGACCAAAATTAGATTTTATAACGGTTTTATTCAAAATTCTGAGCGTATTCGCTATTGTATCTCTTGCGCTGTTATTGAGGGAAAAAATGCTCAAGGTTATTTGGTCAGGGTACGGCCTTAAGCGTCAAGCGTCCGCCGCCGCCATTAATATATTTGAATAATATTGTCATAAATATGTTTTTGTTTTCGCGGTGATGATGCAACCCGCTGCACGCGCCCGCCTTTCCGTAATTGGAAAGAAAACGTCTGACGCTCCGCTCGACGCCACGCCGCGCCGCCCGCAGGCGATGATCGACGCCCAGCATTTCTGTATCGGGCACTTAGTGTGCGGCTTTGACTCGTATTTTGACATTTTTTCTTGGCATACACTTAAATCTATAAGTATAAATCCCGCCATAAAAATAGTGCGTATTTTGTTTAAGAATGATAAATCGGAGTTGTTATGTATATTAGACATTTGGAACCATTCGGAATTATGGAAATTTCTATTTGGAAATTCGTAACTGTGACTAAAGTTCTTCGTATTTATGTGTACCCACGTACAACTGCACTCCTGTGTTTGCTTAGTATGTAAATATACGCTACGTCGTCGTGAGTTACATGGCAATACACAAGTTATACCAATTTGCTACCGCTCGTCATGTTCCATGAAAATAATTATAACATCATTTAACTTCTGATACTAAGAAAACCCTTACAACTTAGTTTAACAACGGACATCCTTCATTATTTTATGCTGTAATGAAATACAATGTAATTATATTTAATGGATTTTCTCTGAAAACAATGTCTTGTATGTGGTTAAAGTAAAATTCTCGATTATTATGAAACCTACAGAATGCTCTTTCATAGTTAATTTCTGTAATCGAAGCGTAGGTGAATAAAATAAATGTGTACTATACTCTTATGATGGGGAATTAATGATAGGAAATCTTACAAGTGAAGTTCAGACAAGCCATGTACCTACACAGAACTTTAGGCAGGTAGGTAGCTAAAGCTATGCACGCATAAATTAATTTATACGCCTAGGCATACTACTTATATGCTATTGGAAGAGTAGTGAATGAAAAGTTTTATCATCCAAGACAGATATTAGAAATAAAATAGCAGCTGTTATATTCTATAAGACAAAGACCATCTCCTATATAATTGTGGGAGAAGGTCTTTGTCCTGGTTTGATGGGTGGCATCATCCCTTTACTTATGATAGAGGGCTAAATAAAAATACTTTAATTTACATATTCACTGACACTTTATGTAGCTAAACAGCCTTATCTTTACAAAAATAACAGTTGAGTGTGGTGCGATGTAGGGAGAAGGAGGGGTTAAGTAAACACCATAATGAGTACTTCTCCATGACTCAGCTCAAGACTGAAGACTGAAGTCTGAGCCCTGAGACTGAAGACTGAAGTCCTCCTTTATTGTTAAGTGCGATATATATACATGGTGCGTGCGTGATGTTATTATAATAAAACTATGAACATATCTTACTTAAACTATGTGCTATACGTGACGTGCTGATGCACGAGTACGTGACATCACACCACATCACCCCTCTTAAACAAAAAAAAAAAAAACTAACTTGCATTGTTTTTTTTTTCATTTCACCCCATTATTAACTTACATTCTAGCTCTTACAGTATAACATTGTCCTATTTTTGTGTATTACATCTATCTTCTAAAATCTCATAAAATAAAAAAAATATCTATTAAAATTAATGATAACGATTACACAAAAAAAACAATAACGACACGATAACGATAAAAATAACAACAAACAAAACAACAACTCAAAATAACAATTTCTTTTATGCCTTTCTCATTACAAATAGTTACTACCTATGTCTTTCGACAACTCGTCTCGCGATGATGCCGATAAAGATTCATAGTTTACATAAATACCCGAGTTTTCCCGGCATATACATTCAATGCATTAATTTGCGCGACTTCGAAAATATTTTTATACAATTAGTGTTACGTAACATTTTCTCCCATTCATTTAAACATATTTCTACGTCACCGCCTTGCTTTTTAAAACTTCCACGATCCTAGGGTGATCAGTCCTAGACACCACGGAGTCCGTTTCACAAACATTTGTTTCTCCCAACTGACTTACATGGTAAATTATCAAATATATAAAACTTATACACGAACGCACATTGTCTGTATTACAACTTTTAATATACATAACCTATAGCTCGTAAACTACCCCTTATACCATTAATCACTAACCCTTTCTTAACTATTTTACAGCACAAAACATTATTCCTCAAGAAACTGCTATTCATGGCCGATATCGACGCCCCCGTACCGACTTACCATTCTAAATCTACATTATTTATTACAAAATTTACCCAGTTAACACTATTGCAAGCTAAAATATGCTTAGACTCGAAAAAACTGAGTTTCACTAAATTGCTTGTCTTCGCTACTCCGTGACATTGACACTGCGCCTGAGTCAGCATCACCCCGCGCATGTTCTAAACACACTACGCGCTGCCGACCTTGCTGAGTTTGTTGTCCACAATGAGCATTATTGCTACGACCGCGCATTCCGACACTATGCCGTACGCTTTGCTGACTTGAAGCTCACCGATGTTGTTGACTCGAAGCTCATCGTAGTGACTACGATTAGTTCCCGGTTGGGCAACTATAACGCCGTCCAGTCGACTGGCAGGGTCGCCATGCGATGTAGGGAGAAGGAGGGGTTAAGTAAACACCATAATGAGTACTTCTCCATGACTCAGCTCAAGACTGAAGACTGAAGTCTGAGCCCTGAGACTGAAGACTGAAGTCCTCCTTTATTGTTAAGTGCGATATATATACATGGTGCGTGCGTGATGTTATTATAATAAAACTATGAACATATCTTACTTAAACTATGTGCTATACGTGACGTGCTGATGCACGAGTACGTGACATCACACCACAGTGGTCACAATGGCACATGACTCACAAAACCGTTAGCTGATGGGCCCACCTAATGGAACGGGTAGCATGTAGGCCACCTACAAAGTAGACCGGTCACCTTGTGGAGGTTGCGAGTAGAACAGGTCCGGCCGAAACAGTTACGTCAGGGAAGGCTTGTGTGAGTGTTTATAGGTTTTTCCAAGAAAAAACTCTGCAGTTATTTATATACGTGGTCATCATTACCATTCAGCCAATATATATATCCCAATTAAAATAGCTGATGTTTAAAACAGCGTTCATTACGTCTTAGCAAAGATATGCTAGCAAAAACAAGAAAACACTGATTGTTGTGATTTTATTTTGTTTAAAATAATAAACTAGAATACTCGTAATAAACAAGAATAGACACATCCATTATGGGTACGTATACGCGTTTTTCTTATTTCACCATTTTTTTACGGTTACGTGGTCGTCATTACTATTCAGCCAATATAATTATAAGATCCCATTGAAATAGATCGACAAAGTTTCAGAAATCATTCAAACCACCAAAATAAGGACAAGTGGCAAACAAATAAAAACACGAGTGCCCTACCCATAATGGATGTGTTTATTCTTGTTTATTATTTCAGGTCAAAATAAAACCAGTGTTTTTTTTTGTGCTTCAATACCTTTGGTTAGACGTACTGTACGCTGTGTTAAAATTTGACCAGCTATTTTAATGGGGGTAATGATGACCACGTATTTACTTTAGAGTTTTTTCTTGGAGCAAACTTTAAACGTGCATAAGCCTCCCCGGGTGTCACTAAAGCGGTCGGACCTTGTCTTCTTGCAACCTCCAAAAGGTGGCAGGTCTACCTTGTGGGTGACCCACAAGCAATGCGTTCCGTTAAGTGGACCCATCAGCCATCGTTTTTGCGAGCCATGCAAGCATGCAAACTATAATATTACTAGTGATGCTAATCACTTGTAGTCAACTTCGTGTTTGCTTGAATAGTAGAATTTGTTAAACTCTTAGGAGTCGTGTCAAACAGATTAGTGGTTCTTGCTAGGTTTTCATTTTCAATGAGATTTGCAGTTGAAGTTTCTAAATATACGTTTGCTAATGTAGTTTTTATGAGTTTCTTCGATGTATTTTTATTTAATTTTGTTGCTATTGTGTTGTCAATGTTACTTTTTGAAGAATTTGATAAAAGTTTTGTAGATTCGGAACTTGAGCGATTAGTTTCCGTTAAATTAGCAAAGCTTAGATTCATAGATGTAGCACTAGTTAAAATCACAGATGCAGATTTGTTTACATTTTCGTAGGTACTATTAGTTAAAATGCCCGTACTGCCACCAGCACTTTGAACTTTAGCAGTTGTTGTATTTTCTAAACTGTGGGTAACGTTGATATTATCTAAAATTTTAGAGTTGTTATTTTCTAATTGCATATTTGTTCCATTTTTTAAATTCTTTAGATTTGATGTTGTATTTGTGTTATTTTCAGCTACCGAAGGCTGCGTTGTTGTATTTTTTTCGTTCTCTGCAGGTCTGTAACCAATTTATTTAACAATGAATGTACACACTAACATATTTATAACAAATACACAAAAAGAACGGACAGACAAATAGCTAGTTACTGTGAAATTTTACTCTTGACTAGCTTTTGCAAGTGGTCTCGACCGCGGGAAATTCTAAATGTATCCCAAGAAAACTCTATTTCTTATTCCAGGATATGGTTTGCGTTATACTTTACATCCATTTGTACACTGAATTATTACATCAAATAGCATTTAGATCAAGTTTGAAGTAAATCACAATAAAAAATATTCGATACACATCTTGCCATTGAGGGTAGTTATGAATAACTTTCTTTTTACTATTGATAGGCACGCGTTTGACCTCACCTGATAGAAAGCGATGTGTGGTCGAAGATGGAGCACGCTTGCCTAGATGTAACCTAGTCAAATTGACTTATAGACTCCCAGGTTTTAGCTATCAGGAAACACAGACTCAGGCAGGAAGACAAGACAAGACGTTTATTTGTAGAGACATGAGTAAACATAAAATGAATGCAAGTTGTTCCACTCGTTTTGAAATTCCACTCTTTCAGCTGTACGCACTATGAATATGTTCCCAAAACGTTTTGTGCGTGTGGGTAGAATGTCCACCATGTCCCAGTGATGATACGCCGTTCGTCTTGTGGCCCGATGATGGAACGGGCTTGGCGGAAGTAAATTATGCAATTCCGTCACACATTCCCCAAAATGCAACCGGTAGAAAATCGACAGGCAAGCAACGCGGCGTCGATGTTCAAGATTTTAGAGCTTCGACTCGTTTCTAAATTCACTCAAGTGCATCAAGCTGTTATCTGGCAGATCAGTCGCAAAGATGTACTCCATAGCCGATCGAACTTGCGCGTGATGGAGTTTGAGCAGCTGTTCCGGCGTGATGTACCATTTTACTTTTGCTAAGATCCCCAACTTTTACGCAGCCACTTGAGCTTTTGCATCAATGAAAGGGTCAAAATTATCCCCAAGAAGCTCAAGTTGGTCGGTTATTGGCACGGTTACACGCCGGAAAGATGGAGCTGGATTGAATTGGCTCCTTTTAGCGGAGAAAAACCACGCTTGGGTCTTAGCCGCATTAAAATTTACCAGATTGGCATCGTCCCATTCAGAGACAGCCTGCAAGGACACGTACAAACGCTCAACCAAAGCCTTCCGGAGAGACCAGATCTGTAACCCACCAGCTTGTGCGTAGAACACGTATCTCTCAGCAACAATTTTGTCGTCGGCATACTGGTTATAAGCAGTTCATTAATATGCGGCAAAAACAGTGTTGCTAAAAGCACCGACCCCTGAGGAACCCCGGCCTTAATATTCTGTAGTCCAGACGAGCAGCCATCTATGACCTAATGACCTCTCAGATAGACCGATTCCTCAGGAAATATGTAATCCAATCACACAATCTGGCGAACAGACCGAAAGAAGGTAGCTTACGTATAAGGCTATCGTGCCAGACCCTGTCAAAGGCCTTCGAGATGTCAAGGGAGACCGCAAGAGCCTCTCGATGCCCTCACTCCATCAAAAATCCATTTAAAAATTAGACTTTTACTACGTTTTTACCTTCATTTTCATATTATGTGCACATTATAAAAACTCAATAGGCATAAAATGCTTTGCCCTGACTGACGGATCAATGCACAACCCAAACCACTGCTCGTAGGGACTTGAAATTTGAAGAACATATTCCTTATTATGATGAGACGAACAAGTAAGCCCAAAATATGCCTCATTACTTTTGTTTCAGATTTCACATTTGGATGGGAACACAGATGCTTTTAGGACACGGTTTTAGTGAATAAACTTACCCATCAGGGTGATTTTTCCATGAAATGTGGGTTTGAGTAATGTTGAATCCATTTTCTTGTGTGCAAATTTCTCGTCTGTTTAAAGTAAAATTAAACACGGTTATATTGAATCATTATCACGTCAGCTGAAAGTAAAATACTGCTGTTCTTCTCATGGTTTCTCTTAACTGTTGAGGTGATCGTTCATAATACGTAGTGCAGCACTGAGAATGCCTCATTCTAATATTGGAAACAATCTTTCTTGCAAAATTTGATTGGGCTTTATTTGTCTAACTCAAAGATTTTCCATTTCAAAGCATTTTAAATTTGGATTATTCTGAAGTCTATGGAATAATTTCGATTAAAAAATAATTTTATATTCAAATTTTATAATTAATTCCAAATTAATAGTAATATTTATTTGATTTCGAGTACATATTAGTGTTTACGTTTTGTGTTGTGTACGGTATGTATTTCTCGATTTATTCTTTTGCAAGGATAAATGTTAGTTTTGTGATTTTCTATATTTATTTATTTTTCTTTGGAGAACATGATTTATTTTGAGCTCAAGCTATAAGCTTCTCCGCTATATTGCCGTAAAAACGGGAACTTAATAGTTATTTATGATATTAGTGCGGTAAGTTGATATTTACAAATGAGTAGACGAATGTAAACCCAAGATGAAGTCAAGGGCTTACCATAGTCACGAGTTAGTAAATACCAATACCAAAACTGTTAGAACAATTTTCACGAAATAAATAGCGAAAACCCATAGTGAACGAGATATTTGAAAAAAATTGGCAAGATATCAGTAGTTGTGACCTTTGACCTTAGATTTAATAGTCGCGTAAACCCTACCATGTGTAGGTTTTGAGACATCTATTAGGATGTCAAAATTAGTACCTGAAGTGAAGCTATTTTAGTCTCCTAATGCTCCATTTTTTTATTTATTTCACGCCTTACTATTTCTGCGTAGAACTCATATCCATCAATTTTATGATTCCAAAATTTTATCATGTCAGTTTATATTTTGCCTGCTTTTTATGTTTGTTTTCGTTTTTTTTTTGTATACTATATTGTTAAATTATACGTATGAATCTGGGGAAGACCTTTTTATTTCGTTTTTTTTTTATACACTCACATGTAATTTATTAAGGAATCCCAATGATCTACAATTCGTAATAGATATCTACACCTAAGTTTTATATAATTCGTAAGTAAAAGGTAGTGTATGGAGGTTTTTTTTTTAATATTTTGATTATTCCTATTTATTACTATAACTGCAATGCCTAAATGTTTCATATCATGAAATACTTAAGCGAAGTTATTGGCTTATAATTAACTAGCTGACCCGCGCAACTTCGTTTGCGTCACATTTTCCATTAATGCTCCATCCCTATTTGTCTTAGCGTGATGATGTATAGCCTATAACCTTCCTCGATAAATGGGCTATCTAACACTGAAAGAATTTTCCAAATCGGACCAGTAGTTCCTGAGATTACCCCCTACACACAAACTTACAAACATACAAACTTACAAACAAATGTTACCTCTTTATAATATTATTATTATATTATTATTAGTAAATTAGTATAGATATAGATTAATATAGATTAACACTTGCCTCGTCGTCGGGTCTGCTGACGATATGTGGGTTATTACACAAGAGAGGAATGCTCCGTTACACTGGGTGCTTGTATACAAAAATGGTCCACCGCATTTTCCGTCTTCCGTGATTTTAAATGCTGTCGCAACTCCAATGAGCATCTCATTCGCACCAATCCAAGTCACAAGAGGTCCTCCGTGATCGTTCTAAAAAAAAAGCAAGTGTGAGTCGGACTTGCCTTTTCCCAACTATATTGGGGTCGGTTCTGCGTACGAACAAGGTGCCTATGTTCGACGATGGTAGTGCGTGAAGCCAGAGGCCCGACTCCCACCCACGGCCAGCAGGCGCGCACACTCCGCAGAAGTGGCAGCAGAGGCAATAAGGTTATTCTGAACTTCTCTGCAGACCGGCTCATCCCACCGTCTCTGGTATGATGGGTTGTCGGGTAAATATTCATTCGGGCAAGCGAGTCTCCAGTCATTTATAGCCTCGGTGAAGTACAGCACATCAAAATCAAATAATGTAGAAGCTAGGATATTCCTGACTAATTTTTCAGTGCCGTAAACCGAGGATATAAAAGCCGGTAAACTAATACTGATAATATCACGGACGCCAAGGCCTCCCATAAATATTAAAGGTTATTTCTCGTTATGTCACATTCCCGATTTGTCACCATCTCAAAACTTTAAAAAGTAACTGCATACAAGTGGCATTTGGTTACCATTTTGATCTTCATGCATTAATTCCCGATTCGTCACACTTTTCTTAAACTAGTTGTCGTGTGGTACAGACAGCTCTTTTGTATCACCCGACTTTCCCAGAGGTTGGTATAATGTTTTTCTAGTGTATATAAATTCCTAAATTTTGTGCATATCCCTTGCCTTCTACCCATATATGCAAGTTAGATCATGCCCAACTTTGGAAAAAAAAAACAAAATGTGGCTATGTGGTATAAGCACACAAGGTGTTTGTGAACGGTTATTTCAAAGTGTATGAAGTAAGCTCATCATCATCAACAGCTCGACTTCAACCGCTGTTGAGCCTCTCTGTTCAATCTTTGAGCCAATCGATAGGTTCCTGTTCCAGAAACTAAGTACGTTTAATATTTTCAGCGCCGCTTTCTGGTATTGGTGGATTTTATTTACTCTATGGAAAGCATGTCGAAGAGTTTAAACTTGTTTGAACATTTAAACGCCGAGTCCGGTCCAAAAAGAGGTAGCGAAACGACCTGGGGTCCTACTGTGACGTGCCAATGCGATCATGATTAAGCTAAGAAAAAGGGATAGTATTATGCGTCTTGTATATAACTCTGTCTTGCTCCCACAGCTTAAACATGATCGTACTAAGACGTCCTGGTCGCGTCCTTTCAAACATACTTTTCCCATGTCACCTCGTCGGTTCTCGGGACTTGAGGGACTTGCCCAGCAGCCTACTGCTAACCTAGTCCTAACTACATAGGCTAATATTAAACTTGTTTACCAAAACATTGCATCTGGTATGTACACTTTACCTGACAAATCCCAAATCTTCTTGTCATAGATCTTCTTCCTTTCAATGCAGTTCTGTTCATTTTGTTAGTCAGGGAGGAATTAGATGTGTTGTTTGTGTCCACAAAACTGTTGTTTCTTTCATTGCCTTTTTTATTATTAGGCTTTTTGCTTGATTCATTGATTGTTACGTTGGCCACATTATTTAATTTTCTTGAAAATATAGTTTCATCATCTTCTGCGTCATAAGGTCCAGTTTCGTTAGCTTCTATTTCATTAGGTCCTGGCTCACACCGTTGATCCGTTCGCCTTAACTGAATTTTACAATAGTTTCAGTATATTGTGAGGAGACAGATGTTATTAGCACAATTATTTCCGCATTAAATGGCTTGTTTCCATATATTATTAAAAGGCTCCGAAACTTCAAAACCCGGGCAGAATGGAATAGTGGTTATTTTGGTATCATGATATTAATCATTATCCTTTTAAATGGTTTAATAATTTAAGTTGATTATGTACATATCAACTACACTTTAAATTATTCAAATCTGACCTGTCGTTTAAAAATTACGACAGGTATAAAATGCTTTACAGGTTGGCAAAAAAGTCAAGAAACGAAACTAATATAAAAAATAGAAACAAATAAATAGAAGTTCGATGTTTTTTTCCGATAGGAAATTTCATCGGACACAAGGCTTATTTGGCTATGTCATACTTTGAAGTTCAATGGATCGCTGCAGCCTTGCGCAGTCGAATCAGGTGGACTTATTGTCACTCCGGTATCGTCCAAATCTCCTTTAGAGTTAGTACAAATCATATATTTGTCTATGATCGAATCCATTCCCTTAAAATCCTTGTACAATAGTTTACAGTCTTGCTTGCTCATTATCAATGTAGGGGCGTAGTTTAACTTTTGCGCATTGTAATCTTTAAGATCCATTTCCTAGAAATAAAATAGTACATTTTGTGGCATTAAAAACTTGCCATACGGTGCTATTATGGCACATACAATTCTAGAAAACCTGTTTGTAAAGTTAGCTGGATCTGGTAAGACCAATGTAAAGCAAGTCAAATGGAGATAAATAAAAAAAAAACTGGGTGATACATGAGTATGAAAATGAATTTCACGAGATCGATTTTAAACATTTTCAGATCTAATGTACTTCTAAAGTACTCTTATGATTAACTAAAATTGTATAATAATTCAGATCACATCAAACTCCATTTGGAAAAAAAAAAGGTTTTCAGCCGCAATTCACATCTCTAAAGAGACAAAGAGAAAGGCGCAAGGCTTTACGTGCTTTCCAAAGCCGAAGTTCCAAACTCCGAGCTCTTGATTCGGGCTGCCGGGAGTCTGAATTAGTACCTAGTAAATTGCAATTGCGTCGCTCCTTACTTACATGGGACTTATTTAACTGGTGAAAGGTACACCTCTGCCTAATGATTCCAAAAAACACACCGTCTGAGGTGTTTGTTATACACAGTGCTGTTTTAGTCGTCTTACAAACGCGGCCCACTTAATCTATCCGACATGTATTACCTCAAAGCGCAATTTATCATTTACTTTACCTCTCGATAATTTAGACGATGACCCCATCCTAACACAATTGCATCGACTCCTGGCATCTGGTATTTCGAATCATAGTTGATATTTATTTTAGCAGGCGTATAAGAGCAAACGGATGTATAAGATGTGTCTTGAAAATTGTAAGGTGATTCCACTTTTACCACGGCTATGTCTATAAATGTCCATTTCGTTTGGTCGTCATAGCTCATTTCGTAATCTGAAAACATAAAAATGATGACCTCTTACTATAGGTAGTTATTAAACAAGGAGTAACATAAAAGTCACGCGCCTGAATGTTATATTCCACGCCTTACGTCTTTTCGACGCCTGCGCCGCGCGGGGGAGCTTAGGGTGAATTTCATCAACGAAACTGAACACAATCAGCACATGACCTCGTTTACGAGCTGTCAGTGTCATTATTTTCTATAGTATTGTGGGTGACTCATTAATAAAAACATCAGTGCTCTGATTTTTCAACCTTGAAAATCCTGTACTAACTGCATGGTGATCACAAAACTTCAACTTCAAATTTTCGGAATTTTTAAGATTAAGCTAAATTCTTCTAAATGGTGCGTTCTACAGCGAAAGTTCAACTGGATACTTTTACAGGAGACAAAATATGCTATAATTTACTTTGTAGATTTAATAAATGTTGAAACACAGGACTTCAAACATAGCTATTTTATTCCAAAAAGTTTGAAATTTTCGTTTTAATTTTAAAGTCGGGATGGCAATATCGTTTTACTACCATTTATTTTTTTGTGTGATATCAGGATGGCCACAGACAAGGCAGAGACTGAGTCAGTCTACTGGAGGCGGTCGAACAGTGCAGATGCGCACACGTCTAGAAACCGCCACGTGTTCCGAATAATTCTCACACAATAGGTACACCTATTGTGTGAGAATATTGCTGTTGAGACTGAGTGAGAATAATAATTTGATTTAAAAGCAAACGGTGTTCCTATTGCGCAATATCCAACACTTCGCATATTACGCCTACTGCTGTGCCTATTTCCTGGCTGATAGAACCACAAGAGTTGTTCCATTGCCGACATATACATTTTTTTAATGTGCTAATAAAGCCCTTTCATTTTATGCCGAACACGTAAAAAATATTTATGTTTAAGTTCATAAATTTATATTTGCCAGAGGGCACCACATTCAATTTAATGTAACTTCGCATAGGCGATTTATAACCAGTTGAACATCAAGACGCTTCAAGTGATACCTCACTTGCCTACTTACGATGAGTTATTTAAAAGTTATGAAGGAACAGATGATGATGACATACAGGTCAAACACAATACTCTCCGCCGTAGTCAGATGAAAACGTGTATCGTGTGACTGTGACGTGTGATTTTACATCATCTCCGTTGTTTATGTAAACATGTTGATCTCCTTCCTATCGTCAAACAAAATCCATTCCAAATGTGGTAACGCATCATCCTTAACTGAGGGATCAAATAGATTTTTTCCTCGGAGGTAACTCCATTCTTTTAATCTTACCTTTTGGTATGCATATAAAAGTAACCTTCTTTTTCTTTTCTTTGGTACACGGGTCGTTATGGATTTCTTCACTGCTTACATATTTGTTGTATCCTGCTATGGCATACAGATGCTGGACGTCAGACACACACGCGGCTGATGTCACAATTAACGACTCAGAAATTATGGCGCCACCACAAAGCCAACCGTAGTACTGTTTATTCGATACGGAAGCTTTCAGAAGATATGCCTAGAAATAGATTTTCAAATTCAAGCTATTTATTTCACACTAGCTATGCCCGTGTGGACGTCAGAAATTATGCCCAGGGACTCAATTACGAGAAAAAAAAACTAGTCTAAACCTTTATATCATTCTTCAAAATTCATAAAATTGGGTCCAGTCCAGTGGTTTAGACCTGATAGCATGACTAACAAACTTTAATATTTACTTTACTAAAATTATGATTTTGGATAAACCCACACAGGTGCTTATAAAACTTGAAGTAGTGTAAGTTCCCAAATCAGGCCAAGTATTAATAGTCCGGTCAAATTAGGCCAAAAATAGGAGTAAAGTTAAAAAATCCCACCCAGCTGAAAGTTGGTAGGATAAATGAAAACTAAAAAGTTTTCATCGATCCGACACCTGAAAAAAAATTACTTGTCAAAGGTTACAAAAACGGGTTTTTCTCGATTTTCTGCTAAACGGTAAGTTTTATTATGACTACTAGGTTATGCCCGCGACTTCGTCTGCGTAGACTCTAGAGCTGGCGCGTAACTTTTTTGTCTCATATTCACATCCTCGGAAATGCATCGTATCCTCATGATCGTATCCTGATAGTTGGTGAGTATTGGCGGTTCTTACTTCCAATTCCTGGTACTAGTGAATTTCATTTTCATCTTTGTCTCTAAAATATTAGGTTCAAGGTTGATTAGGAAAATCTGACAGTGACGGGTAACGTCATGTGCTTTCTGATTCTACTAAAGAGGCCTTTTTAGACTCGCTGGTCTCCTGGTTTCTATTACAATATTTTGACGTCGCTCTAGTCTACCGGTACTTTTGAATCCAAAACGCTAACTATTTTAGCCACTATGTCGAATTTTTACCGGGCTGGAATTGTGAATGCATAGATCCACATGTACCAGGAGAGTAGAAACAATTCGAAGCATTTTCAGATCTGGAATTGTGAGCGCTAAGGATTCACAAGTACCAGGAGACCAAAAACGTGCCAAAGTATTTTTGAGCAAGTCAGATACATGTCGAACATTTTTACAGGCTGAAATTGTGAAAGTTATAGATTCACAAGTACCAGGAGAGCAAAAACATGCCGAAGTATTTTTTCGGCTGGAATTGTGAGTACCAAGAATTCATCAGTACCGAGAGACCAATAACATGTCACAGTATTTTTGAGCAGGGTTTTTTTACTACGAGTCTTGATCAATTGTCCAATAATTTTTTGGGCTGGAGTTGTAAACGCTATAGATTCACAAGTAGCAGGAGAGCAGAAACATGCCGAAGTATTTTTTCGGCGGGATTTGTGAGTGATAAGTACCAAGAGACCAGAAACATGTGGAAGTATTTCCCGCGCTGTAATTGTGAGCAGATATGATAAAAAAATACCAGGAGATCAAAAACATGTCGAACTCTTTTTCCAGGCTAGAATTATGAGCGCTCAAGATTCAGAAGTACCAGGAGACCAGAAACATGTCAAAGTATTTATCGCCCAGAATTGTGAACGTTAAAGATTCACAAGTACCAGGAGACCAGTAAAAATGTCGAAGTTATTCCGGGGCTGTAAGTACGAACAGAAAAGACTCACAAATTATCAGAATACCAGAATCATGAAGATTTTATATGGATGTGAACATGAAACAAAGTAGTTGCGCGCCAGGTCTAAAGTCTACGCAGACAAAGTCGCGGGCAGAAGCTAGTTTTTGATAAAACTTACCGTTTAGCTGAAATCGCGAAAAACCCGTTTTTGTGATTTCATCAATTTCATTTATGATAGTGTTTTGAACTATCCAATTTTTAGATGGGTGCCTCGGATGTCTAATGCCTCATACACACGTAACGATTTATCGTAGTGATTTCAGACTGTGCAGATAAATCGAACGTTCCTAGTGCCTCCACACGCCTCCGATATCGACGTCGATCGGGCAGTTGTCCGCAGATGCTCACGCAAGTAGCATGTCATTCACGATTGAAGATCATGACGCACTTGCAATATTAGGCCTGGTTATGTGTTTAAAGAAAAAACAGAAGCGAAGTCTATGGTGTAAAGACTGGCTCATGAAAAGGAAGCAATTTTCTCATACCAACTTGTTTAATGAGTTGAAATTCGCTCCGAAAGATTGGCATAACTATTTAAGTATGAATGAGGAGGCATATTTAAATCTGCTGGCCTTAGTTTCTCCACTAATAAAGAAATAAGACCCTGTAATGAGAGAAGCTATAAGTCCTCATGAAAGGTTAACTGCTACACTGCGATTTCTAGCTACATGACGTTCCTACCACTGTATGAAGTTTTCTACAATGATATCACCGCAAGCTCTTAGCCAAATAATTCCTGAAACCTGTGATGCCTGTTGTAGGCGGCATTTTGTTTGTTGCGGTCATGGTAATCCTTACATATAGTCTTCCAAAGGCAAGTTTCGTTTCTGTAGCTTTCTATAAAATCTTGCAGTTGTTCGCGGTGTCCATATCTTTCGTCTTCCGACATGTTTCCGTGAAAGCGATGCGCACTCGCGCATACTAGCAAGCTCCTTGAGGTACTGCCGAACTGAGCGATCTCCGTCCACACGCGACGATAAAACTGTGCAAACGCAATCGACAACGATTTATCTGATATAAATTGCAACTGCCACCGATGAAAGATTATCGACAACGATTTTTCATACACACGATCGATAGAACTGCGCAAACTGGTCTGCACAGATTTATCGCTACGATAAATCGTTACGTATGTATGAGGCATAAATTGACCGGACTATTAGTTGATGATTTTTAGTACCAGTCCCGACAAGTCTTGCTATGAAAAAGAAATTGTAAATGACAAATATGACGTCTTTACTACTCTTTGAAGAACAGCGGTATTATGGAAAATTGGTCTAAAATTGGCTATAGCGTCATCTACACATTACATAGAGGACATGAAAAACTAGGATTTATGCGCATAGATACACTGCTGCGGCATACAAATGGGAGTGAGGGTGTGGTAATTTCACTTAAACACGTACAGATGGCATTACGATTAACCTAGAGTACACAAAATTGAAGTCTCTGACCATATTTTTTTTAATTTTTCTGGAAAAAGTTGACAATATCTTTATAATAACCGAAAATGCAATAAATAATATTGCATTGGACTTTTCAAGTTGAAAAAACGTAAACAGCAAAATGAACATACATTGAATTAACACTAAAATGTCATGTTTTTGAGAGTATTTATTTAAATTTGTTTGACTACTTATTTGCCACAAGCTGGATAGATAAAAAAAAGTAAAGCGAGATTTGAGACCAGATGAATTAAGAAAGAAACTTCACCTACCCAATTGAATGACCGTTACATAAGTGAAGTTGTATTTTTACCCGACTACTCCCATGGACGGTATTATGTTCATGAGAGTAGCTGTGTGTATTCTAGTACCATAGTCATGTAGACTACTAAAATAAATAAAAAACCATCTAAAAAACCAAAATTACAAAATTTTTCGAATTCAAAAACTGCTTGAGTAGGAAATTCAGTCGAATTGTATTTGTTCCTTACCACATATCTTTTGTCTTTAGTCACTTCCTCTCCTTCATGGATTCTTCTTTGACCGTCGTACCCTAAAAAGGAGTTGTTTTTTAAATGTTAATCCATTTTTCGAAATGCAAAGTAAACAAAATGCTGCTTCGTTTGATTAAAATAATGTATTTTAATCAAATTTAATTCTTGTCTTTTGCTCTCTCAAAATCATAACATGTTAAGTAAGCAATGAGGGTTTTCAGGAAAATCTTACCTACAGGCCTGCGGACGCTGATCGTTGAGTGGCTCACAGTCCGATAGAGAGTAAGCCCCCTGGGGGCTTACTCTTGAACTAAATTCCAACCGATCGACATTGGAATTGTGACGTTTCGTACTCTTGAGTTCGACACTAGCGCCAAATGGAGTGTCTATTATGAGGAACTAATTCGGATCGGGATCATATTGGGATCGGAATTGAAGTGCGCTAAACGCTACTCTTGAGTGTATTTTGACAGCTGTCTATTGCGCCGGTATTGAGTTGGGATTGTTTGTTGATTGAGATTTTTCCAATAGCAAAAGTGTAACTTTTTTGAAATTGTTTTGCGTTTTATGTGGTTTTCAGGGAATAAAAACTGTTTAATATGGCACGATTTGCAGTAGTAATCAGTGCTGTACGTAATTCGCATAAACAACAATTAAAACAAAGACGAAATGAGCGTCGGTTAATGCGATATACGGACAAAGCGTTTTCAATGAATGAAGACGAATTTAAAGCGAATTATAGAGTGAGCAAGGATTTGTTTGAGGAAATTTATGATAATATTAGGCTTAATATTATCATAAATTGTATATTTTGTATAAGTACTTAGTTAGCATAAAGGTCTCTTTATGCTAACTAAGTACTTATACAAAATATAAGCCTTCACTTTAGTAAAACGTTAGGTACTTTAATTAATAAAATATGATTGTATACTTACCACTTTTATAAAACTGTTTTTATATTAGTTAGATAACTTAATAAGTACTAATTATTACTCAAAAGGAACCAGACAACCAAACTCACTCACACAGTATCCAAGTAACTACTAAATACTTTAGACAAACTTGCATTTCGTCGAATTCACTTCTAAAACCACTTGAATTTATTTTTGAATTTGGAGAACTTTGACGCCATCTTTCTTTTTAGTAGTGTAGGCAACGATCCTACCGCATACAGCCAGTCACAATTCAATTAATGATTTTTTTTAATAATCTTACGCCAAAATGAATTAACTACGTTAGTATTAATCAATTAAACAACTATTTATATAATATTTATTTGGTGGCCTTGTTATTTAAAGGATAAAGCATTATAAAACCCTATACCAGTTTATCGTATTTAGTCTACCATCACTATTGCGGCCCGTAACATTGCCAACTTCACGTGAAACAAAACAATCGCGGTGCAATTCCAATCCCAATCCAATGTTGACAATATTGTTTTCAAGAGTAGCAAGTCACGTGACTACAAAATTAACATTGGAATCGTATTGGTCTTGGATTGGAATTAAACTTAGTTTGAAGAGTAAGCCCCCAGGCCCGGGCCGACGGCGCGGCGGCGTGCTGACATCTCTTTGAGGCACTCATGGAACAACGCGTTCCTCAAAGAGATGTCAGCATATTAGACGGGGCCAGTACATGCCAGGTTTGCGGAATTCGATAGTCGATTTTTTTTTTTTGAGATTCGTAGAATGACGAGATTCGAAGGTCGAAAGAATCACCGTGGGCCCGGTGATTCTTTCGACCTTCCAGACCGAAAAGGGTCAGACGCGGTCGGATGAGTTTTAGTCAGTAAGAGTCTGCATTCCACAGAGTGGAAAGAGTCATTTGATGATTTCCCATCCATTAAAATGGGACTATGGTGCAGAGTGCTGGATTACATTTCGCAAGGAAAGTTTTAAGCACGGATGTGGATGGTGAGATTAGAGGAAGATCAAGCAACGATGGATTGACTTTGGGATAAATAACAAAACAAGAAAGGATCCCAATAACCAATTATCAATTATTTATTTATTTGGAAAATAGGGTAAAAATAATTAACCTTAACCTATCTCTTTTGGTCGTTTTAAGCTTGATGAGTCCGATGTTAGCATACAGATAAGCCTGATAATTTTTCTTCTTTTCGAATCAATGGACAAGTCCCTAGATTGTTTGAGCCCAGTAGGTGGCTACGTTAATTGCAGCATTGGTGACATTAATTAAATACACCCATAGTACAGGCGGGCACCTGAAGCACTCCAACATGAGGCTCGTATTCTGGATAAGACCACCGCACTCACATTGAGTATTCAACGGGTCTATGAAAGGGTCTTTCATAGACGATAGACTTTGTATTGACGCACTGTGTTTTATAAGTCAAAGTCCTATCTAATGTCACTCCGGTTTGCGTCCCTGTTGCGAAAGTAGAAGGCGCACGACTGAGTCTTGGTGAGGTTTCGGCCGTAGAGCATTGCGGTCATAATAATCTCCCAGTAAATCGAGTGCCGTTGTTGACTTATACTTTACTTCGATGAAAGTTGCTGCTTTAGTCGCTAGGGCCAAGTCATCCGCGTTTAGGAACCGCTCCGTGAGTTGGGTGTCAGGCTGGTTGTTTTCTTTTTAGATGTTAAAAGCGTTAGTGGTGGTTGTGCAGGAGTTTGTACAAAATTCGCACAAAGCCCTGGATCATTTGTTATGATGTGTACTTTTTCAAGTAATCTTTTTATGTTTATTGGTGTCGTAAGCTGCCGAGAGTTCAACAAATACGACACCAGACACTTTATTAGCTCCGTTCCCATCCTCTATGAACTCTTTTAATCGCAGGACCTGGCTTGTTCAAGATTTGCCTGGCCTAAAGCCAGCTTGTTCAGGTATTAAAGCTGGATCGAATACTGTGAGAGGGTTTAGTTGCAGTCTATCAAATAATTTGTAGGTGTGGCATAGCAGACATAAGGGCCGGTAGCTTTTGGGGTCTGGTTTTGGTAAAGCAACGATTTTACCCTACCTCCACAGCTTTAACCATACACTTGTTGAAAAATGCTAAGAGCCACGATACAGCCATAGGACTAACTTGCTTCAGTGGTATGTCATCAACACCAGACGCCTCGCCGTTTTAAGTGCTTTGATGGCCAGAATAATGTCCGTCAGACTGATAGCTTGCTTATTTCTATGGAACTTGACGATGTGTTGACCGGTCTTTTGGCTCGTGGGAGTTTATATGGGGGCTTGCCGCTGAGTAGCAGTTGATGGGCAATTTGATTGGCTGTAACGTAACTTTGGTTGACAGGATTTGGGGGATCTCCAGTAATTTTGTTTATTGCAGACCAGGCTTTCTTACTGTTGTGAGTCATATTGATTTTTGTAATTGTAGTGATCCAATTTTGTTTCCGGTTTTCAGCAGTAATCGTATCCTCCAAAAAGGGGTCATTGTCGTAAAGGTCTTCGTAAGTCTTTAGTAGTCCTGATGACTCTGTAGTAAGGCTTGGTATGTATGATGTGCAACATCCTCTACTTTTACTTCGACGCGACACAGTCCAAATAGTATCAGTGTTCGTAGTTGGAAGGTCCACATCGGTAGCGTACTTTTCCCAGTTTGCTTTCCAGAAGTTAAGACTTGGTTTGTTAAGTACCAATTCTGTCATGATTTTGATTTGAGATGGAGCTGCACAGGACTAAGTTAGAATTTTCTATATTCAGCCGGTACTGTCGCACTGCTGGGCAAAGGCCTTCCACAAGTCATTTTTGTCTCAAGCCAGCTTGAAACAATCCTGGCTTGACCCGTTTAGCGCGTCTCGCCACCTTATCCTAGGCATGGCTGACGTTAATTATATCATTAACATCTTTAGTTAAAATTCAATGTTAACATTCGTTGAAAACGCTTGCATACTTTGTACGAATATGAACCTTAATGCAAAAGAAAATGCTTCGCAGCGGCGCGTCGGTTTATTCCCGAGGCAGCGGCGCGCCGGCGCGGCGGCGCAGCACTGTTATCTATGTAATGTCAGTAGTAATGAGCTTAGGGAAATCATTTGAAGAAAAAAAGCGTGGAATTCTCTGCCTGCGTCTGTGTTTCCGAACGCTTACAACCCTAATCTCTTCAAAGTTAGAGTAAACAGGCTCCTTCTGGGTAAGCTCGCTCCATCATAGACTTTGTCTCTGTCATTTCTGACCAAGACTAAGGTCAAGAGCAAACCCATCACAAATAAAAAAAATTAAATTAAAAAAAGGTCATGCTGTGAGAATGATGATAATAGTAGATTTTGTAGTATCAAGACCAATTCAGTAAGTGACATCTGCGTTGACTTAAGACTGATAATTCTCGAGCACAGCATGTTTTCATTCGTATTTTCATGCAGAGACAATCTGTCTAATGAGTAAATGTTTTATAACATACACTTACACAAATATCATAAAAAACTGTCTTTTAATCTTAACATTAATACTCACAATGTTTCTGGTGTCGGAAATCTTCATGGATCTATCACATGATCACCCATCTTTTTGTAGTATTTACTTCAGCCATGAGTCATAGGTCCGGGAGGTAAATGGAAATACAACAAAGTAAGGGACTCATCACATCCACCTTACGAGGCACGCTTGAAAAACTTTGTGCCTCCTTGGGCCTATTCTGACGAAGTTAGCCCCTCCCCCTCTCCTCTCAAGATGACCAGACTTTTTCAAGCGTAACTTACACTAATGCTGAATCCGGTTTGACTGGAAGCCGACCCCAATATGTGTAGTTGGGAAAATGCTAGGCAGATAATGATGACTTACACTAATGCTTACCTTGAATAAAAGTTAAAAGAAATAGTACACAGTTCCATTTATAGGTGAACATTATAAAATTAATAGGTACGTAAAATTGTGATTTTTACTTTCCTATAAATCCACGACGCAGATTTAAAAATCACAATTTCACGGTTTACACAAACAATTAATGAAATTGGCAAATAGTCTTTTTTATTCTTTAATGTACGTGAAAGATAATTGGTAGTATTTTCCAAGATTTGAAATGAGAAACAGTGACTTACTCAAAATCAAAAGTCGTTTATTCAGACTAGACTAGGCTTATTGAATGTCAAACGAAAACATTCCCCAAACTCCCCACCCGTTGCAACTTCCCAGTGTTTTAGCTGAGAAGATAATTTGGTCCAAAAAGGGGAGTCTTTTTGGACCAAATAATCTTCTCAGCTCAACTGCATTCAATGAACGCAATCCAAGAATGAAAATGTGCTGAACTGCAAAACACGGGTCACTTTTTAGTTATGCTAATCCTCTTATGGCACCAATGTCGTGTGCTCATCTCACCACCGGCTGACTGATTCCTTTTCTTCCAGTCTGCGGACACCACTCCCATGTTCCTGATAAAATGCATCCAACGATACGCATTTAGGATCATATTCCTACATTTACCCAGTGTTTTACCAGTAATTTAAAATGCCAATCTAATTATCTAATCTGAACGATGTTTGGTTTTAATTTCTTTGAAGTAACTTCATTCAATATTTAAGACAAATAAATACAACTTAGGTTTGAGACAATTTAAAATAGATAAAAATATTCAATTAATAGTGTAAAATAGTTTATTTAATTTGAGAAAGTAACTTAAGGGTAATACTTATACAAATAAAATAAGTAATTAAGATTACAAACATGACATAATGACTAAAGTAATTTTCACTTATCACTAAAACAAAATCGCTATTTTGGTCTTCTTGTATCTACGCCTATTTTTTTGAAACCACTCAACTAATTTTGATACAATTTTCACTAACATTAAATAACTACATCAGAAAGATGTAGGTATAGTATATGTATATTTTCCAGGGAAAAAAGGGTGGACTACCCTCGTCGCCAGTACAGCCGCTGCGTTCGTAAGATTGCGTTCGATTGATCTTGCGCCATTTTCGCCAACATTTCAAATCTCATTAACCCTCGCATTGTTTGCGGAGTTTTTTGTGGTAATTCTCTGACATTTTGTACTTTCTTTTCATTATCTGCTGGCCTGCAAAAATTCTAAATTTTATAATCTTCATAAAAATCCTGATATATTAAATATACAGAATTTGAAAATTATTCAACTGTTTTCGAGGGCTTGGCTGTTAAAAAAAAGTTCTTGAAAAGTGCTGTGTATAACCCAGACGTAGAAATTGTTTGTAATGCCTGCTCATTAGCGTGTGCCCATAGTGAGTGATCACTATGGGTAAAATTCAATTCACAAAACATCTAAAATTTAAATACCGATTGGATCGCAATATCGAAAATGTTTACACCTAGGCTTAAAATGTCTAAAGCTGCTTTCAGACTACGCTATAATATAATAGCATATAGTAAATAGCTCATGGCACAACAATATCGCGCACCATACATTGTTATGGACACTTTCACACTGTACTGTACTAATTATATTATTGACAATGTATGGTGCGCGATATTGTTGTGCTATATACTCTATGCTATATATTATAGCGTAGTCTGAAAGCAGCTTTAAATTGAAATGCCAAGTGATCAAAATATAGAATAATTAAAATATATACCTAATATATTACCGAAATTCAAAATGTTTACGTTAAAATTCCTACTTTTTAAAATATCTAACAAGTGATAATATAGTGTGATAAAAAAAAATGCTTTTGCAACGTCTCCGGCGCTGCGGAAACAAGCCCGCCACATTCCCAACCACTGCAGCTCCTGAAAGCCAGAATCAACAGTGGCGACCGCCAGGAAAACGCCGAGTTAATAAAACCCGACGAGTCCCGGAGAAACGATTCAACTGTCTTGGATCCCGCTACGAAATTAATCAAAAGAGTACAGCGGAGGAGTAGGAAAAATAAATATAAATTCCACTTCCCTCCATATCAAGCAGGAGACAGATTAGAGCTAGGCCAATAGGCACCAAGGGACATATACAACTGGGTTAAGCCCCGTTGCCAAGCACCACGGATTATACGAGTATATTAACATTTAAACTAATGGGTCCTAAATTGTGAGCTACTTTTGATTCCAGTAATAGGTATGGCAAAATCGCCTGAACGCACGGAAATTTGTTCTGGTTTCTACAAGGTCCGTATAGTAAACTACTCCAGATGTATCCTGAATACTATCTAACATAATATTACGTTCAGTCTGTTTCGTCCTCTCCCCGACCCTTTCCTTGTTACCCTAGAAAGGCTTAGGAACAAGCTTGGCGTGATAGAAGCAAGCAAGCAACTGTATCAAGCGCAAGTTCGATCGTGTATGGAGTACTGCTCTCATCTTTGGGACGGATCTGCCAGATGCCAGCGTGATTCCCTCGAGTCAATTGAAAAACGAGCCAAGGGGATCATAGGCAATGACAGGCTCGTCGAATCGAAGCTCCAAAGTCTTGAGCATCGACGCCGAGTTGCTGGCCTGTCGATTTTCTATCGGTTACATTTTGGGAAGTGTGCGACGGAATTGCATAATTCAATTCCGCCAAGCCCGTTCCACCATCGAACCACAAGACGTACGGCGATGCGCCACCGGTACACATCTGGTGAACATCCCACCTATACGCACAAAACGTTTTGGGAATACATTCATTGTGCGTACAGCTAAAGAGTGGAATTCCCTGCCAGAGTCTGTGTTTCCTGATAGCTACAACCTGGGTGTCTTTAAGTCTGTAGTGTTTATTTTTCCTACTCCTCCGCTGTACTCTTCTGATTAATTTCGTTGCGGGATCCAAGACAGTTGAATCGTTTCTCCGGGACTCGTCGGGTTTCATTAACTCGGCGTTTTTCTGGTGGTCGCCACTGTTGATTCTGGCTTTCAGGAGTTGCAGTGGTTGGGAATGTGTGGCGGGCTTGTCCCATTAAAAAAAAAAAAAAACAAAAAAAGTCTGTAGTGTATTGTGGGTAATTGGACAACTTGCAGTCTCGAATATACGGTGCTATGGAACGGACGTGTCTGCGTTTTATTTACCTGGACAGTACTACATACATTACAAAGTCAAGAGTGAATAGGTTAGGCAAGCGTGCTTCACCTTAGACCGCATCATCGCGTAACATCAGGTGAGATAGCAGTCGCCTATCAAAAGTAAAAAAAAAAAAAAAAACTTGAAACAACGACTTTATTGTTTGGGGGAACTGTTGTCGCTAGTTTAGCTGTGAGGAACCGGGCTAACTTGAATTGCCATAGGCACTAATTTTAAATGTTTACCTGACCCGTAGGTACCAGTGATTAGTGATTGCAGTACTTTTTTTTTGACGAGAAGGCTTTTAACCAACTTACCCAGCAGGATGATGGGCCCACGAAATAGTTCTTTCGACTGTATCATAGCCCCTTTGAATCGGTGGACTGTTGCATAAGGCTCGTCTGTTTTACAAATTTAATGATTAGAATGTATCAGTCACGTTACAGTCTGTTCATAAATTACTCCTTAAATTAAACACGAAAGCCTAGGTGCGCACTGGTGACTTTTATCACCGTGACAGTACATCATTGTGTCTCTGTTGCACTTCACTACTGCGAAAGAGAGAAATGTACTGTCACACGTACAAAAAGTCACCAGTGCGCGCGTAACCTTAATCAATCAATCGTATAGATCGAATTCTTTCAATAACTTAAATCAAAAAAAAAATAACAGAGTTTGAGGTTGTATCGTTGTTGTCATTAGTTTCAAAAGCGACTATTAGCTCCGATAAACCCTGCATTTACTCTTAGACTATAGATTTGTTCCGATAGCCTGCTGAGAACAATACTTACCTATATGAGTGCAAGGATGTTTTCCTCGTGAGTAGTAGAACTGTGTAGTTGAACTATGGGTATTATTATATCAATTTGAAGCTATGGTTCTTACTCTATGGGTATTATTACCGATTTGATGATTTGTATAGGCCACAAATACTAATATGAAGATGTTTCTCAAACAGTGCAGGCACATGACCAAAAAGTCACAATTATACTCGTAGATGAAAGCTTAGTCATCTAATCGACTGCAGCTGAACACTAGTGCTTTCTAAGGCACGACGGGATCTCGACTCGTATGACCAAAAACGACTGAAAAATATCTAGAAATACTTACGACTCACCTGCCCGAGTTTTCTTTTAAATTTGGATCACCTAATATACAATCCAGAAAGGCACCATTACATTGTGTACTGGTATACAAATAGGGCCCCATGCATTTAAAATTGTCCGACACTTTGAACACAGAAGCAATGCCGATAAGAATCTCATTGCCACCCACCCAAGTGACGAGTGGTCCTCCGTGGTCATTCTGAAATCGTTAAAATACAAAAGTCAAGCAGCTTGACTTATTTATTTTAACGTGAGCTGATGCAGCCACCAGTCAACATTGTGTTTGTTGACTGGTGGCTGCATTTGGAGAAGTCTTACCAACAAAAAATTATAGAGCTGAAAAACCTGCCGTTCCATTAATTTAATAATGCAGTTATGATGCTTTTCTACAGAACAGATGATTTATTTTACGATCTAAAGAACATATCTGTGTTTTATCTATTTGAAACTAGCTGATGCGCGGTTTCACCAGCTTGACAAATTATACTAAAACCTTCCTCGAAAACCACTCTATCCATTGGTGAAACAGCCTAAAAATCGGTGAAGTTGTTTTTAAGTCTATCGAATAGGGAACTGACAGACAGACGCGGCGGAGGACTTTGTTTTTCTAATATCTAGTGATACTGATATTTCGATATCAAAAGATATCATTTAGCTCTTTGTGGGGCACGCAAACTTCAAACATCTAAAATCATTTCAATCATGACGACACGGTTGGCGCAGTGGTTGAGCGATTGACTGCTGCGTAGCATGTCGCGGGTTCGATTCCCGCACGGAACAAATATTTGTACGACCTACATGTATTTGTTCCGAGTCTGGGTGTTTTTCTATCTATAATAATGTATGTATTTACAAAAAAAAAAAATGTATATAAGTAGTTTATCAGCCATATCGTTTCTATAACACAAGCATTAGGTTGCTTAGCTTGGGACTATATGGCGTTGTGTGAAATGTCCAAGGATATTATATTATATTATTATTATTATTATTTACTTATTAATGCAATACCTGACAAATCCCATTTTTTCTAGATTGCGCATTGGTTCCGTTGAAAACAGTTTTATTCTTATTTTGTAAGGAATCACTAGAAGTTTCATTTAAATTTTCATTCTTTTTGCGTGTACCATCCTTCAAGAGATCTTTATAAAGTTCTTCATCTTCACACTTAAAAAAAAACAGATGAAAAAAAAATATTTGTGTGTGATATGGAAAAAATCGGTATTACGTGATGCACTCAAGGATATATCTTAGAACTCGCTATCTTAACCTCTTCATGGAAAAATTTCTTACTGTTCAAAAATTATTGACTCTTTGCAAAAATAAGTAACTTTGTCTTCTTACAATGATAAATTCAATCTGAATCATAAACCCTTCTACATCTTTAACAAAAATTTACCATACAAAACACGTAAGTGACAATATAAAATAATACTTTCACACGACAATATTTTTGGTCAGCTGAAACTACCTCTAGATTAGAGCAAGATTTACAAATTCTTCTTCTTTTCGTGTGACACATCTTCTCAATATTTTCCGACCATGCTATTCTTAATATTGGCCGCTCTGTGGTTAGCCATGGTCCTAGGTAGTAGGTGTTTGGGAATATTCTGCAGCATTTCCTTATTTAGAACTAGAAACTTACTTCGTCGGTCAAAGAACCATTCCGCGTCATAACTAGGACACCATCTTCTATCGCAGGTCCTTTAAGCGATTGTTTGTTTGTACATCCATCTACTTTTGGTGCTTCAGGGCCGATCATAACAAGTTCTCCTTTGTCATTAATCTCGCCTTTCGTTAAAGCACATATCATGAATTGGTCAATTATATTCGTCATGTTCCCAAACATTTCATAATGTTTTTTGCACGATGCTTTGTCCATTATCTTTGAAGCGGCATATCGCATCGTCGGTTGGTTGTAATTGTTGTAGTCACCTTCCTGAAAACATGAAAGGATTTCAATGTTGATTTAACCACCATTTTCATTTTGATTATAACTAACTAGCTTCTGCCAGCGTTTGCGTAAATATAATCACTCCTAGGGGACATAATCTCGGGATAAAAAGTAACATATTATAAATCTATTTAAATTTCATGCAGATGTGTTCTACCATTTCAGCGTGATTGAGTGACAAACATCCACCCATCCAAACATTCACATTTAAAATAGAAAAAAGATTTAAGTATCATTTTAGATGCAGGAAAACAGTTTACATTTATTTTATTTTTTCAATCAGTCGTCACCGTAGTTTCGTCACACAAAAGACAGTAAAATTATATGAACGACAAGGTTGCACCAAACCATTCACAAAATGCCTCAACATTACGGGATCTAGCTGTTCAGCAACGGCTTTATTCATTTAACAGTTTATGTACACAAATTAAACTGATATAGGAAAGAAGGAAACAAAAGAAGGAAACAAATTTTGAGCGTAAACATAAAGTTAATAAACAGATGTAATGCTTACCTTTCGCCAGATGTCTAAATGTCCCCAACCATAAACCAAAGTATCGGTACCAGGCTTTTGAAATCTGTTTTCATAGTTAATAGGTATCACAGTTGGTTTGTACGAACACACATTATTGTATGAGTTATCATCGAGGTTATACCTTGATTCTACCTTCACCAAAGCTATGTCTATGAATGACCATTTTTCCGTTTTATGATAATCTAATTCGTATTCTACAAAAACAAGAAATAATTTTGTGGAGTTAAAAGGCTTCTTCGTTTTTCATTCGCTGTTATTTTGTTTTTTTTTTTTCTATATATTTATTTGGGCCCTTTTCCTGTCATGCATGTTTTCACCTGCGCGCGGATCTGATACGCATGCGGATGATAGCACGCTCCTGGCCACACGCAGGAAAAAGGTTTTGTTTGCCGCTGTAATATTGTGGGTGTCGCCCGGGCCAGCAGTGCGATTCTGTAAACATGTCGAAGTGGACACTTAGGCCAGGTGAACGACAAGTGAACTGTTAAACCATACAAACAAGATGGCATGACAGCGCACTTGTCGTTCACTCCACCTAAGTGATCACGGTGAGATGTCAACACAATGGGCCGGTAGATCCGCGCGCGGGTCAAAACACGCATGACAGAAAAAGGGCCCTTACTCATAGGAACACAAGTGTATATAACTTTCTTTTTCATTGCTTTTGTACATGCATCCTTTTCAATCTCTGAGTCCTTGACGTATTTTTTGTATCCCGCTATGGCGTACATGTATTCCACATCAGTGACACAAGCTGCAGACGTGACTATGAATAAGGGGGAGACTAGCGCCCCGCCACACAACCATTCGTCGTATATCCTTTCAGAATTATTCGCTTTAACCAAGTAGACCTGCAAATAGAAGGTAAGCCAGCATATAAGTCGAAATTATACAAAGGAAAGTTCTATTGGATTCTCAATTCACTGACAGTGTACACTGAGGGTTTGGAAACTGCATTTATCCGGCCTTTCAGTTACGATAAGATAAAGCAGTTGTTCGACGTACCGTAAGCGCCTGAAATACCTGGATCATCTCAAAAGAAATCTCCCGCTATGTTTCAATCGGAGAATTATAGCCAATGTACAATTTTGCATTCTCCCCATACTCATAAACGGTGCACAAACCGGTGTTTTGACACCTTAACAGAGGTTCAGATTCGAGGTTTACCAGAAAGCCATGGAGCTCAGTATCCTGGGAGTTCTTTCAATGCTAGACTACTTCGCGGTAGACCAAGGTGAAGGTGGAGAGAGAAACTTTACTCTTACCGGAAGGACTGGCTCGCAATAGCATAGGACAGATACATGTGAAAAAGGGACAGGCAGGCATTTGCCCAGCAGTGTGACATAACGGGCTAAGAAAACAAGCTACCCACAATTTCATCTCTCCATCATGATCATATCAGCCGAAGACGTCCACTGCTGGTCATAGGCCTCCCCCAAGCGTCGCCACAACAACCGGTCCTGTGCGTCTCGTATCCATCGGCTACCCGCGACCTTCACCAGGTCATCAGTCCACCTTGTAGGAGGCCTCCCAACGTTGACGCCGAAGGCGTCGGAGGCCATCTGGTGACCGTAGGCGCGGGCCTGTGGACGGCGAGCTATGGGCGGCTCGCCGTCCGTCCATCTAGTGACGACAGGCCGTGTCGACGGCGCGTTAGTGTTCCACGCGCGCCTCAAAGAGAGTCAGCACACAGAGGGGCCCAAAAGAGCCGATGCCTGCCGGAGTCGCAGGACTATTCGAAAGAGATACCGTGGCTCCGGAACACAAAGGGCAATGAAGGAACATGGATGGGTTTTAGTCAGTAGAAGTCTGACACTCCCTCCCACTTCACCCAGAGCGGGAGAAGTAATTGGATGATTTCCCATCTCAAAAAAAAAGGCCTCCCAACGTTGCGTCTTCAAGTACGCGGTCGCCACTACAGAAATTATCGGCCCCATCGATCATCTGTTCTGCGAGCAATGTGCCTTGCCCACTGCCACTTTATGGCGATCCTTCGGGCTATGTCGGTAACCTTAGTTCTCTTGCCGATATCCTCATTCTTGATTCGATCACGCAAGGAAACTCCAAACATTGCCCTCTCCATTGCCCTTTGAGTGACGTAAAGCCTTCTGATGAGGCCCATTGTCAGCGACCACGTTTCAATTCTATAACTCATCACTAGCAACACGCACTGGTCATAGACTTTCGTCTTGAGACACTGTGGTACATTTCATCTCTTACCACATATCTTTTGTCTTTAGACACTTCTGCGCCATCTGTTATTCTTCTAGCGCTCTCAGTCACTGAAACAAATATTGATAGTATATTTCAATAGTCACAAGCTTAAGAATATTATAAAATTTTTGTGAAATCCAATGCATATCTTCTATCTATACTTACAATAAATCTGTAGAGAGGTCAATTCTGTACATGAAATATATTTCCAAAATAACTATCAGGGGGTGATTAGGGATCGATACTGATGCCAAAAATGCAATCAGTACAATTTTTTGTCTGTCTGTCTGTCGGTCTGTCTGTCTGTCTGTCTGTCTGTCTGTCTGTCTGTATAACCGTTATAGAAACAAAAACTACTCGACGAATTTTAATGAAACTTGGCACAATTATTATTCATACTCCTGAGCAGGTTATAGTATACTTTTCATCACGCTGCAATCAATAGGAGCAGAGCAGTGAAGGGAAATGTTGGGAAAACGGGAGAAGTTACTCCATTTTTTAAGCTTCCGTCGCGTGTGCAACCTTAATGGTGAAAGCTACACAGAAATCATGTATGACGGAAATGTTCTCCTTAAAATTATATTAAAAATATCCAACGACAGTATATGTCTATCTTTTATGATTGACGAACAATAACACGTGTAACTCCCGATAGCTTAGCAGTTCGAAGCTTTCTGATTGTATTTGTCTACTCTTACGTTTATAAAACTCTCAGTCGTCCCTAATTAACATTAATAAAAGTTAACATTATTAACTATTCCATAAAAAAAGAATCATAGAAATCGGTATAGAAACACCAAAGTTATACATGAAAAACGCTAATAATAAGCCATCGCGCGTGAATACTGAATCATGCTATAAGGATTATTTTTGTGGTCGCGAACGCGCAGGCAGGCGGCTAGCTTGGCGCCTAGAGGCTAGCGAGTAGCTTCGGAAAACGGCTTACGACAGTTTGCAATATCCTTTAATAATTATAATGTCGAGGGGAAGATGGTTATAATTTCATTTTACACCAAACGAGTAATATTATAAATGTGAAAGTTTGGTTGTTTGTTACTCAATCACGCCAGAACGGCTTAACGGATCTTAATGAAATTTAGAACAAAGATAGATTATAGTCTGGAATAGCACATAAGCTACTTTTCATCCCGGGAATGTGTTCCCTAGGGATCACGCGGGCGAAGCCGCTGGCAGAAGCTAGTCTATAAATAAAATAAAATGGACGAAGTTACGAGTAGTTATATGTTTCAAAGCGTAGATCTCGATAAACAAGAGAAAGTAAGTGACTCCACGGACACCACTTAATATCAATACTACATTAATGAAACAACTGCTAAGGTATATACGGATGTCTTTCTTCATTGCTATTCAGGGTCAGCTCTTACCGAGGATCAACGCTATACGGGAAAAATTGAAAATATCAAGAATCGCAAAATCCAAAAATGTTTGAATGGCCAAGAGTGTGTCTGGGTACTGTCGCACTACTTCCTCCATCATCATCCACCACCCTCCCAAAGAGTCGACACAGAAATCGATCCTGTGCGTCTCGCATCCGCCGTATTCCCGAGGTCATCACTAGTACACCGGTCTACCTTGTAGGAGTCCATCCACTGTACCGGTACGCGGTCGGAGTTCCTGAACCTTTAGATCCCATGACTAGCTGTATAGCGAGCAATGGGCCCTGCCTACTGCCACTTAAGTAATTCTTTCGGTTACATCGGTAAGCTCTCTCTTGCGGATATCTTTATTCCTGATTCGATTAAGAAACCCACATTTTACTAGTTACGTCTAAACAAATGATAGGTCTAGGAGTAAATGCTCACCGTAGAAAATATTTAAAAATAACAAAAGATTGAAGTTGATCACGGCCATTGTAGAATCATTGTAAAACCAAATAATTGTACTCCGTTGGACTGTGACATGGTTGTAATGGAATTATAAATGAATGATAACATTGATTGATTCCATTTGTTTTTGACTACTGACTAGAACAACGAATGCTGACAAAAATCTAGCTATCTTCTTATATATAAAAATGAATCTTGAATGTGACTGCGAATGAATGCGACTGTTGGGTATTATTAATTTTATTAATGTTTATGTTGATGATTGTCATGAACGTCATCTACGCGTTCGGATAAAATCGTGAGTTCGAGTTCTTCCGAAATTACCAACCAATATTAATTTTTCCGTATGCTAACGTTACTATATGGCTACGCTAAAACAACTGTCGCTAGGTAACGGTTGCTAGACTTTTAATTGGTTGACTTGGGGTAGTCACTCTGTACTATGTACGAATGTAACCGACTAAACCCGATTCCATTACCCGGCCAAAATACGACTCTACACGTGTCTTTATAAAATGTTTTTTCCTGTTTTGAATATGAGGTGTACAATAAAGTATTCACTAAATAAATAAATAAAAGGAAAACTATCGATGTGAGATATGTATGCTGCCAGCGTGATATCACCAAGTTTTTCTAAGACAACTTCATATATAGCACATGTATGTCTTTGATTTAACGTCCTATGACCCCTAGCTGAGGTAGATCTCTTTTCTTTGAGGATTCCAGTTCATGGTCTCTTTGAGAATGTGATGAACGGGATCTTTTCGGAGCGTGTGACCAATCCACCTCTACTTACGACGCTTGATCTGGCGATCAATCGGGCTCCCGTAGCGTTTCTCCAACAGCTCTACGTTAGAGATCGTCTCGGACCAGTATATCCCGAGGATGTGATGAAAGCATCTTTTGACAAAGACCTGGATTTGGCATGAGATGACCTTGGTGACCTAAGATGTGTCCCGGCCGTAGAACAGCACGGATGTAACATTGGACCCGAAGATTTTGCTTGTGTTTGGCAATCCTTGAAGTTACGTCCTCTACTGTAGGGTTATTCTGTAACAATATTTTTAACCGACTTCCAAAAAAAAATACAACCGACTTCCAAAAAAAACACTACAAAGTAAAAAATAACTTTAATTTCGGAAGTCGGTGTCAAAATACGAAGAAACTAACAAAAACACCGACTTCCGAAATTAAAGTTATTTTTTACTTTGTAGTGTTTTTTTTGGAAGTCGGTTGTATTTTTTTTGTAAAAAGTTTTTTATCGTGTCTCGACAGCGAAATCCGAGGTGAGTATCAAATTCGTATAAACATAACACCTTTATGTTGTGTGATAAAAAGCTCATTTTTTGAGCTTTGTCACTCAAGTGAGTCTCGATATCGAAATAGTTATTTACAGAACAGACAAGCTGTTCCTCCGGACTTGGACATAACGCTCCCGAGGTAAGTAAACTGTTTGATAATTTAGACCAGTTGTCAATGCCTCCTGGCGCAGGTCTCCTAGCGAATTTTACTTACATGTGGGCGTATGTATGACTTAGCAAGAAAAAGTCATTGGCGTAGTCCAAGTCTTCCAAGATGTTACATAATCGCCACTCTATCCCGCGACGCCTTTTGTCATAAATACGAATCATAATTTCGTCGAAAACCCCTATGAAAAGATGAAGCGAAAGGAAGCAGCCCTGGCGGACACTTGCATGCACTGCGATGTCGTCACATACACCTTGCACACATTTCTTGAAGATCCTCTCCAACAGGCGGACCATGATTTTCTGCACCCCAATGTCCACAAGGCGGTAGATACTGGATCAATTCAACGTGTCAAAGGCCTCTTTGAAGTAGAAAATGGTAAAATAAATCTCCCTTTGCCATTCTGATGGCTGCTCCAACATGATACGGGGTCTGTTGATCTGGTCCAACATACGGATGTAGTGTCTACTAATTTGAAATTAATTCACCTACAACTATCAGCTTACGACACATATAAGCTTCGGAAAAAAAAATTAAGGTCTGATCCATCAAATAAAAATGCCATGTGATATGATTAATAACCTATTATATTTGCAAATGCAATATTTAGTAGTAGGTGTAGAATTATGTTACAAAAATAAACTTCGAAATTTCATTACGTTTTTCTATGTTATAGTATAATCTATTTTTTTTTCTTCTTTTTACAGCCCTTTTTACAAGGACCAAGACTTTTTAACGACTCATGCAGTCGTGGTCGTATTCGAGCCATTGCCATCAATAGCAGACAAACGTACATTATCCGCAGACCTGCAAAACAAAAATATATTTTATAAGATAACTTTTTTACATCATTAAGCCTTGCAAGGATGCATTCTAAATTTTACTAATTAGTTTATTAAGAGGCTTCGTCTAATCCCGTGGCCATCCCCACACATTTACCTCTGGTATTCAGTGATTGCCTTAGTGCTGAATTGAAAAAGCTAAAACCGGTATGGCTAATTGCTAATTCACACGTTCTCAACTGGCCAAAACAGTAGTACATATATTGACCCTTAGTTGGCCTAAAATTGAATTGAGCCATGACAGACTGTGAGAAGCGGCGCAAGCCACCCCAGGCTTCTTGAGATAAAGACTATTACTAATACTACTCCTGCAGGACTAAAAACGCTACTTTAGGAGAATCATAAAGCACATCACATACCCGAAACTTTCAAATTTTCCCAATCAACTTTGAACCTAATGCTTTTAGCGATAAAGATGACAACGAAATTTGTCAGTTTTTGAGATGATTATTTATTATATTGTGATTCTACCAAAGTAGTCTTTTTGGACACCTTTTATAATGTCACCTCGCAAGACTTATTTTCTACTAGCTGACTCACGCAACTTCGTCTGCGTCACATTTTCCATTAATTCTTCGCTCTTTTTTGTCTTAGCGTGATGATATATAGCCTATATCCTTCCTCGATACATGGGCTATCTAACACTGAAAGAATTTTTCAAATCGGACCAGTAGTTCCTGAGATTACCCCCTACATACAAACTTACAAACAAATGTTACTTCTTTATAATATTAGTATAGATATAGATTACCTCTTTATAATATTAGTATAGATAAGACTGGGTGCTAAAATCCTTACCCAACAGGATGTTCATCACTCCACGCTATGTGTTTTTCAACTATATCGTAGCCTTTTACAATCGGCGGGCTATCACAGTTGCTCCGTCTGCTGTGTAAAATAAATTGTATTTTTATACATATTTGTATTTGTATTCTGCATATTTTTTTAGTGATAACGTGACGGCTGATAGGACAGAATGGAGAAAAAAAAGTGTTATGACGGACCCCTAAGTAAGAATGGATCAGTTTTCCTAACTAGGTATATAAGTATTACAGATAAGGCTCATAACTCAAGACTGATGTACTTTACATGCCGCTGAGCTGCCACTGTGCATTGGTATTATTTTTTTAATGGAAGTACTTGAAAGATTTAACGTGTGCCATCAAAACAAGACATCTGCTTTGGGCATAGCCCTTTAAAAGTTATAACTTTAAAACTTAATCTTAACTAGTCATAACTTCTGCTGGGGGCCGAGTCACCCGCGTCCGTAGGAGAATACCCTTCAGCAAATCCCTACACGTGGTCCCCGGGTGGTGCTAAACAGGTGACACTAACCGCTTCCGTGGTCTAGTGGTTATACCAACTGATTCAGACCCAGAGGTCCCGGGTTCGATTCCCAGCGGGGGCAAATTTTTTGCTCAGTTTGGTTGGTGGTAGGACATTTTCTAAGTCCGCCTGGCAAGCTACCACCATCTTGTCTAAGTCTGTCGCCATAGCAACAATGTTAACAGCATTGTTGTATTCCGGCACTTAGAGGTATGATAGCCATTTTTCTGTGTTAGAGGATTCCGGGTAAAGCTCGCTTCCATCATCGGCCTAATCATCACTTTCCATCAGGTGAGATTTGGGCCAAGAGTTTCCCCGTTTTGTATAAAAAAAAACTTTAGGGATACAAATATTTGACATCAAACTGGTGCAGTTTCTTTTCGTTGGCTGAATTTTCGGAACCAAAAAAAAAAACAAAATCGCTTCAGCAAATTACACATGGAAGCGTAATAACTCACTTGGCATTTAAAATATGATATGGTAGGAGCCACATAAATTTGTAATAAAGTACGTCGACCTTTCCCTAATATGCCTTCGTAGATACCCGAACAATAAATTATGAACCGACTTTCATTACTGTACATAGAACGTAAAGCATCACGATATAAGTCGATTCAGGACAGCTACATGTCTTTATTTATGTTTTTGAAATGAATAAAGTCAACAAATGTATATCAATGACCATTTATCTGGCGCCCACCATAGTTATCTAAGATCATGAATAAAACGACTCACCTGATATTTTTACCACTTAGTATACAATCTAGAAAAGATCCGGTACAAGTGGTAGACGTGTATAAATATGGACCTGCACAAGTGCTTGACCGATCATCAACTCTATACACGGAAGCAACACCAATCAAAACCTCGGTAACACCCACCCAAGTCACAAGTGGTCCTCCGTGGTCATTCTGAAGATAATAAAACAGGATTATTTTCGTTAGGCTATCTCCAAGGAATACTAACGTAAATATACAAGGAATTTTAATTTCTAAGTCCAATTCCAGGACATCGTCTATTGGTGTGTCAAGTTTTACTCAAATTCGTTGAGCTGTTACGTGAAGAGGTAACAAATATACAGATAGACTGACAGGCAGAGTTACTTTCGCTTTTATAAAGAAGTATGGCTGTAGTATATACATAGATATAGTACGTATGTAACAACAGGCCATCCATTTCACATTTCCATGTTGTCTTTAGGTAATCACTATTTCCAATAAATGTCACGTGATAAAACTTTTTACACTCCTTTCCCAATCTCGACCAAAGTTTTCCAACAAGGATACTAGGAAGGGAAATGATGACGGGCGGGCGTTTTGGGGGTTTGTCTTAAGGCGGGGATTGCAGTACTTTTTAAGATTTTTGAACGTCTGAAAATCTAATTAATTATGAGTTTTTTAATAAATAAAAATCATTACAGAGAAAATGAACATACCCGTAAATCGTAAAGATAGAAACGCGATTTAGAATGATTGGCTCGATACTTTTTTTTATCAAACATGACACTAAATTACAATTTTAAACGTGTACTGCTAAGAGATTTCATCACGAATATATATAAAAGTTATATCAATAGATAGAGCTTTTTATTTTGAAGTAAATGTTGAAACCATATTGTATAATTTCTTTATCAGTTTTTGCCAAGAAGAAAAAACAATCAAAATTTAGGCATTATTTCGCTCGCCGGACAGTCGCTGTTGTTCGTCAAAACACACAGTACTGCAACCTCGCCTTAATGCAGACCTTTACCATTCAAAAAGAGCTGGTACTCAGTCTAATTTGAATAAAATATATTTTGGTTTTTAGAGTTCCGTAGTCAAACGGCAAATAACGGAACCCTTATAGATTCGTCATGTCTGTCTGTCTGTCTGTCCGTCCGTATGTCACAGCCACTTTTTTCCGAAACTGTAAGAACTATGCTATTGAAACTTGGTAAGTAGATGTATTCTGTGAACCGCATTAAGATTTTCACACAAAAATAGAAAAAAAAAAACAAGAAATTTTGGGGGTCCCCATACTTATAACAGGAACTCAAATATGTTTTTTCATCAAACCCAGTGTAGGATGAGGATATTGAGGTTTCCAGTATCATTTCTTTTTTAACTGAATAGTTTCCGCTAGAGACTTCCAAAGTGGTAAAATGTGTGCCCACCTGTAACTTAACTTCTAAGATAAGAGAATGATAAAAGTTATAAAAATATATGATGTTCATTAAATGTAAACTTCCACCGAAGATTGGTTTGGACGAGATCTAGTAAGTAGTTTTTTTTAATAAGTCATAAATCGTAAACAGCTACTTTTGCTTATAAAATATACCTACAGGTTTGTGCGGAACCCTCGGTGCACAAGTCCGACTCGCACTTGACCGGTTTTTTAAACTACCTGACAAATTCCACTGAATTTTTTTCTGGTCGTGTTGAAAACAGTCCTGTTCATTATTCCTGTTGAAGAGTCATTCAACCTTTGGTTTGATCTCAAACATCCTCTGCGCGTTTTGTCTTCCACAAGGGGATCCTCATCATCAGCCTTTAAAAAAAAAACAATTTGGCCTGGTTCTATACAAAGGACCGGCTATTGTAAGGGTTAGCCAATTACACATAATTAATGGCGTATAAACATATAAATTAATAAGTAATGGTAATCGAGGTATAATGACAATTAGTCTTAAAGCTAGAATACTTGAATCAAAAGTTTAGATGTTTTATCTCTAATACTGATCTCGTCGAGCTTGTTGCTAGATTATAACTGGCACGCGGGTGTTTGAGCAATATAGAATTTAAACACGATTACTTTTAATTTTACCGATAAAAAAAAAAACCAAAGTAATCTCTAAAGAAAACAATATTAGAACGGCATTAATACTTGGCTAAATTCTCATGGAATTAACAAAGTTCTGTGGGATTTCTGGATTATACAATAATCGAATCCTAAGGAAAGGCTTGTATCTAGTACTACTGGAAACATATTGCTGGCTTCAAAATAACATCCACCACACCAAATTTTGCTGAAAAACTTTATTAACAACGTAAAGTAAGCGCCAATAATTGCACGATCACTCTAACGATAATATTTGCTCACTTCCCGCAAGGTTATTATTTTTCTATAAATAAAAGGTGGAGCACGCTTGCCTAGAAGTAACCTATTCACTCTTGACTTAAAGACTCCCAGGTTGTAGCTATCAGGAAACACAGACTCAGGCAGGGAATTCCACTCCTTAGCTGTACGCACAATGAATGTATTCCCAAAACGTTTTGTGCGTATAGGTGGGATGTCCACCATGTACATTGTTTTTTTGTAATAATTAATATTAAACAGGAATTTTATAAAAAAAAATAGGTACTTGAGGACTTTGCTTCTTCAGCATTGTAGTGCTCGCTACATTCGCTACCGGGCGCCTTTGCAGTCTCCAATCTAGTATTGTCTCTCCATCCTAACTAGTGATGTGCTTACTTACTAAACATACATACCTACTATAAAAACTACGTATTTTCTATAACGTATAAAATTCACCCAACTAACAGGCTAGATACAGCAACATCATCTGCCTAGCCTTTTCCAAACTATACTGGGGTCGGCTTATAGTCATCGGATTCAGCCGAATACCAGTGTTTTACGTGGAGCGCCTGCCTACCAGACCTCCACAGCCCATTAACTGGGTAACACGGTACTTCTTGGTAAGACTCGAGTCAGATTTACTGGCTTCTGACAATCCGTAACGACTGCCAAAGATCTACAAATGACAGCCGGGACCAACGGTTTAACGTGCTTTTCGAGATACGGAGGAAACTCAGTATGTTAAGATGGTCACCCATCCACAGACCAACCTTGGCAAGCGTTGCTTAACCTTAAAGATCGACTCATGCGGCTGTTATTATTTAGCCACGAGCTCTACGAGCATCAAAGCGATACAGCGACACTAGTTCGAAATTGCTCTGCATTAAATATAAATCAAGCTTGAGCTTACTCACAAGTATATCTTGCATGGTCAAAATTTCAACTTCTGTTGAACATCCATTTTTTTTCGGTTTTGGCGGTACATTAGGATCGTGGACTATTGCTCCTTTATCATTTAACATACCAGCGTCAATAGTACATAACATATATTCATCTATAACGGCATCCATGCCAGTAAAATTAACATATGCTTTTTTACATAGTTCTTTGTGTGTTATTTCAACGGATGCATAATTCAATAAGACTTGGTTGTAATTTTTTTTATCGTCTTGCTAGAAAAAGAAAGGCTTGGTTAAACATTTCTTGCATTGTGGGTTTTATATCAAACTTATATACAGTCAGGTCTGGTATACTGCATTTATTCAAGTTTCGATAATTTTTTCTTTAAAAAATATTTAGGTTCAAACATACTTAAACTAAGTATTATATTACTTGGTAGTGTATGTATATAGGTATCTTATACCATTATTTCAAATAATTTTATGTCTGATTTTTGAACAGCTCTAAATCCATATCTCCTATCCTTCAGTGCATAAAAAAGTTGTTAGAATAAAATGTCCTTGGGCAAAAAGACCACCCAGATTATGCCGTTGTTGTTGTTCCTACTATGAAGTGTAGGTAGGCACACTCAAGTATAAAGTTAAGTTTCTGGGCACTTTAGCCATTGTCAGCGATGTGGATGGTTTTTTTTTTCATGCCCGATGCGTTGTTTTGTTTTCTACGCATTTATAAATAACTGGCTGACCCACGCAACTTCGTTTGCGTCACATTTTCCATTAATGCTCGGCTCTTTTTAGTCTTAGCTTGATGATATGTAGCCTATATCCTTCCTCGATACATGGGCTATCTAATACTGAAAGAATTTTTCATATAGGACCAGTAGTTCCTGAGATTACCCCCTGCATACAAACTTACAAACATACAAACTTACAAACAAATCTTACCTCTTTATAATATTAGTAAGTATAGTAAGTATAGATTGTGCGAATTTATTAGTCTAGTTGTTCAATAATATTTTGTAGCTTCGTTAGTCAACTATTATTGTTTCTCGTACTTTCGAGTTTATGAATATTTTTTCTTAATTATTTGACAACTGGAATATTATTATTTTATTTTAACACTTTTTTGGGAAACTTACAGCTATTTATAAAGCATAGTTGCTTATTCTAAAATATTGAGGGCCAATTACAAGTTTTCACTTATAGTACAAACAAAAAATTATGAAAAATTCAACTGTAGGTAAGTACTGAGACTGTATTACACATCCAAAGATAACTCTAAAGATCTTGTTTGTTTATGTAGGCCTTTCTTTAAATGAAGACAAAAAAAGATGAATGAACCACTAAAAAGAAGTAGATTAATAGAATAATAAATGAATAGTAATAACTTAGAATTTCAACAACTAGAAATGCTCATGAAAAAATGATTGCACAGATTTCGCTTCAATATTCTAATTCCAGTGTTTAAGAGGTCGATGTCAACCTCCCGGCAGGCCGCATTAATAGCACGACCCGCTCTTATCAGATAAGAGTTTTGTCTGTAAGAAGTTCTTACCACCTTATTTTGTAAGTTTAACGTTATTTTTCGATTGTACTACTGATGGCTAATCGTTCTGCCGCGGGAAAACAGGCATAAAAATTTCACGGTGTATAATGTATACAGGTGAATTTTTAAAGTGTACCTTCAGGGCCAAAACCGAAACTAAACCACCATTACCATTGTAATTGTATGTTTTTTTTATTATTATTATATTGTTAAAAATGAGAGCTTTCCTTTAGTTTGCCATGTGTTATTACTTCACAGAATTAGATCCATATTAGCTACACTTTTGAATGGTGTAATAATACAGGGTCTGTATTTTTTTTTAATTCAACCGATCCGATTCCAAGTTGGAACAATTTTTCAAAAATTCAATGATGCAGTTTTACTTTTAATCAAAATTGGGCTCGAGACTTGTTTCAGTGTTTTTCGTGGTGTTTTATATCATGTTTAATTTCATATTCTTCATGGCTTCGGATTTGGCCCTGAGGACACACTTTAAAAATTCAGGTATTATTATGTAAGTATGAAACAATAAATGAATAATTCTTACCTGGCGCCACTTATCCTGGTGTCCCCATCCTAATACAATGGCATCTGTACCTGGCTGGTGAAATCTAGGCTCAAAGTTAATAGCTATCACAGTTGGTGTGTATGTACATAACTTTTTAAACGTGTCGTCTTTCGGATCATATGGCGATTCAACTTTGGCCAAAGCTATATCTACATATGACCACTTTTCTATTTTACCATAACTGAATTCTTGATCTAAACAAAACATGAGCACCGTTAGATTTGAGTTAAATTAAGTCTTTTATTTATTTATTAGGTAATAAATTACATTGCGATTGACAGATATACATTTGCAAGTGTAACAATCTCTTAGAGGCTACCATAAAGTAACATAGCAGAACCTTTGCTTTTTTACGACCAGTAGTGATCATGGCCACAACCTTGGTTGTCGAAACTACGGTTGGGCTACGGCCAAGTTTGTGGCCACGACCGCGACTGGGCGCAAAGCGGCCATTTGCGTCATACTTGTTATGGAAAAGACGTCATTAGATAAATTCTGCGTTGGAAATTTGCAACTTAAAGACGTTGCGGAAGGATACGAAGTTCACTCACGAACTGTCCACATGAAACTGAGAAAATACAATCGACTTCCAAAAAAAAACACTACAAAGTAAAAAATTACTTTAATTTCGGAAGTCGGTGTTTTTATTACTTTCTTCGTATTTTGACACCGACTTCCGAAATTAAAGTTATTTTTTACTTTGTAGTGTTTTTTTTTGGAAGTCGGTTGTATTTTTTTGTAATTTTTTTTTTTATTTTTCAATTTTTAGTGCCCCACACCTAACAACACCACTGCAAAATCGCAGAAAAGCAAAATACGCAATTTCGATTATCAAAGAATCATCTAAATAGTGAAACTCCAGGTATTTCGATTTAAAATCGTAAGTTCGTAACCGATTTTGATGTGATTTAAATGGGACCAATCTGCAAGTATATCCTTTCAGATAAAACAAGATTTTTTCAATTCGGTTCATAATTGTCGGAGTTATGTAACAAACATTAAAAAAAAACATACAACCGAATTAATAACCTCCTCCTTTTTGGGAAGTCGGTTAAAAATGGCTGACCGCGGTCGCAGGAGGGCAATCGCGCTAATAAAATTCGGCTGGAACGCAACTGAACTGTAGCCATTTCACAACTTTTTTAGACATTCCGTATCGCGCTAAACGTTTGACAGAAACTTGGAACGCAACTGCATCACAACTGTAACGTTACCGCTGTCAAACAAAAACTTGGAACAGTGCTACTTTTTCTTGACTTTTTCTCAATCGTTCGCGTTGTGTTGTTTGGATTTTGAACGAAAATACGAAAATATTTGGAAAATTTTGTCAACGCAACTATGGTTGAAGTTTAAACTTTAGCGCGATACCAAATTCCTTACAGGTGAATCGAAACTAGATCATAACCAAAACTGAATTGGAAACGAATTGTAAGCGGACCTAAACTTTTAAAATTAGCGCGATTGGCCTCCAGGTCTAGTGCGCGAGCGCTCATAGCAAACTATACGTAAGTTGGTCGCAACGACTTGGCGTGCCAGCCCAGTGAGCGGCCAGTTGGCCGTTGCGGCCAAGAGCGCGATTGTCTTTTATATTTCCTTCTGTGACTGGTCGTATCGACCACTGGTCGTGGTAGTTGCCGCGCAGTGCGCGAGGTCCCTAATAAGGATATATAAAAGAAGAAAGACATGTTGGGCAAACCCGAAATAAACGAGTGTAAGAGCAACTGCACCGGGCAGACGGAACATGAGTTCGTTAAATACTTTTACTTACTTTTAGAAAAACAAGTATAAACGATTTTCTTTTTGTGTTGTTTAGTACATTGATCAGTTTCAATCTCGCTATCCGGAACGTATTTAATGTACCCGGCTATAGCGTATATGTATTCTACATCTGCCAAGCAGGCTGCTGATGTGAGAATGAATTCAAGAGACACTAAGGCACCGCCACACAACCAATCGTCATATATTTTGTCTGATTTTGGTGCTTTTACCAGGTATACCTGTAAGAAATGTGCTTAATTAATGGTTAAGTTTATCTGACATGCCTCGGTTTCTCCCGAATGCTGGAAATTTGAACAAATTGAGTATTTTATTAATGCGACTAAATTTTATAAAGGACAGGGTTTACTCTATAAACTTTAGTCACTTTTTCCGTTTGAGATTCCCTTCCGAAGGATAGCAAAGAAACCGTACGACTATCCCTCGGCTGTACGTTGCGTCGGTATGTCTGTCAGCGGGCAGTGTCTCATGAAACACACACCTGCAGACAGATAGTACGTTGATATTTTCACCAAATATATATTACACGATTACATAAAAAATTTATATAATTGAGTTTTGTTTTCGTTATATCATCAAAATGGATTCACATTTAAGCATCAAACTTTGTCAGCATACAGTGCTGATACAAATAGAGGTGTGCCCGGGGACTTTGATCTCGGAACTTATAATGAATCAATGAAAACCTGAATTATTTAACTAATATTAAAAATGCGCAAGGTTGGATGATTGTTACTCAATACGGAGTAACTGGGAGTCTTTAAGTCAAGAGTGAATAGGTTACTCCTAGGCAAGCGTAGCTTAGACCGCATCATCGCTTGCCATCAGGTGTTAAATTACTTATAACAAAACATATAAATAAACAAAATAAAAACCCGATCTAGTGCAAGTCGGACTGAGGTGCCTTGCTGCGTTTTTGATACTCGCAAAGCACTTGCTGTTGTTTTTGTTTTGGTACGTTACGGAATTCTTCGTGTGCGGACTTGGCCGTTTATTTATAGCTCTCACCATATAACTTTTATGATTCTTCACCAACGCGCCACCTTGAATTCTTCTGACGCTATCAGACACTGTAACCAATAGGAGGCAAAATTCTAAAGTACATATCACTCATCCTTATTCAAGGCCTCCCACAAGTTGGACAGGATAACTTGGAGAAGGTCGTGGGTAGCCGATGGATGCGAGACACAAAGGACCGGTTCTTGTGGCGACACTTGGGGGAGACCTATGTCCAGCAGCGGACGTCTTTCAGCTGATATGATGATGATGATGAATTCCTTATCATCTAAAGCTCAAGCAATACCATCTCAGCGACGGTCAATATCAAAAACTGGTCAAAAAGTACGAAAGGTAAGTATTGTTCGCATTGCAGCAAACTGCCGTATTTGGCAGTTTGCGACTGCAATGCGAACAGTCCTTATAACACGATAGGTAAGCCCATCTGTTCGCAAATTAGAATCATTTGACTTAAAAAACATAACTCATTCAATAAAAGCGTTGCATTTATTTTTATGCAACTAAATGTCATTCATCATCAGCCTAGCCTTTTCCCGACTATATTGGGATCGGCTTCCACTCAAACCGGGTTCAGCTGAATACCAGTATTTAACATGGAGCGGCTGCCCATGAACTGGTAAAACGGTACTTATTGGCAAAACTGGAGTCTGATTTACTAGCTTCTGACAATCCATTACGACTGCCAAAGATCTACAAAATTTGATGACCGGGACCAATGGCTCAACGTGATTTCCGCAGAAATTTCGGTATGAAGATGGTCACCCATCCACAGAGCAACCTTGGCAAGCGTAGCTTAACCTTGAAGATCGACCCGGCGGTTGTTATTCTTACCGAAATGAATGTCATTCATGATATACCCAATAATCCTCAAGTGTGTACGCCAACATATGAAGGTGCAGTCTTTGGTCATTGACTCAAGCAATCCGAAGAGACCAGGGAGAGATCAGGCGTAGAACCAACGGCTTGACGTGCTTTATGAGGCGCGAGGGTATCATAACGAAGCAGTTATGCTAGCAAAGTAGGAGGCCGACCGCGTGAGAGAGAGGGAAACCTCACGCTGCAGGTGCCGCAATAGAAGACGATGCCCCGGGCATCGGGAGTCGTAGGACGACTCGCGACCGTCTTAGGCGCGGGTCTGCGGTCGGCGAGCGTTGGGTGGCTCGCCATCCGATCAGATCCAGGCCCGGGTCGACGCCGCGTTGTGTTCCATGCGAGTCTCAAAGAGATACAGCAAAGAAAATGGGGCCCGCTGGGGCTAGTGCCTTCCAGGGTTATGGAATTCGTTTGTAAGAATCACCGCATCCTTGGAACACAAATGGGCTTTAGTCAGTAAGAGTCTGACACTCCCTTCTGCTCCGCCCAGAACGGCACGAGTCATTTGATGATTTCCTAGACGTCTAGAAGCTGCACATTTCAAAAACACTTTGCCTGATCCCGAGAATCAGGCAGTCGGCAGAACACGATGAATTTGATAAAAATACTGAAAACCTATTTACTAGTAGGATTCCAAATATGTTACTCACCATAAAAAATATTAAATAATAATAAAATACCTAAGATTGTTGTGAACATTTTAAAATCATTGTAATACAAAATTATTAAGCTTCATTGTTCTGTATCGCGGCTGTAGTAGAATTTAGCTGAACGAACATTTTTTTATTGTTTTCATTATTTTTCTGATAAGTAATTTTGTATGGTTTCGAAGCAGAAAAATAATGTATTTCGAAATTGACTGTGATAATACCCTTACTAAAGCAGAAATTTTATTAACAAACAAGAAGAGTCAAAGAGTTCTGGGGTACAGGCCGTCACGGTTCAGTGCAACATCCTGATGAAACAATGTTATGCAATCTTTTTATTGACCACAAGCGATGCTAATGCTCTTTTAATCTAATTAGCCAGTTATGATCTACAGAAAGTCAAAGGCCTCCCTCTCCTTTTCCACAAGCTCTTATCTTTTTCAAACATTTCATGAGGTAATTTATACCTTTTTAAAGCTTTTTTTTTTCGGTATGGGGAGGTCCATAGCGTTCATTGGGTAATCCTTTTTTGCATTTTGAATTAGCTTCAATAAATCTTAAAATAATTTTCCTTGGCGAATAGACCTAGCCTTTTTCGTATTGGGAGTGGGTTTAGTAGAGAGTAAGCACGGTAAAAAGTGCTAAAATGTTATACTTTTTTCCCCCAACTTGAAGAATCATACAAATAAACTGATCCTGTAGGTAATTCAAATAAAATAAGCCTTTATTTCTGTTACTTTTAACTTCATTAACAAAATATATAAAAAGTTGAATAAAGGTAACAAAATATCATTTACTTAAACTATCTAATTGAACTAGGTACTATCGTCGGCATTCGGTTGTTTTCCCCTTGCAGTAGATAATTAATATTTTCCAAATAAAAAGCATGAAATGTCAATTAAAAATATTTAATAATATTTCGTTTAAACAGGGAACGCTATCTTGGAGTAGAAATATTTAAAAAATGGTGCTTTCATTGTTCAAGAGATTACAGCGGAGCGCTTGTTATAACCATTTTTTTCTGACCACAAAAGACAGATAATATCATGTGTGAAGTGACATTCTATCATTATACCAATAAAAATGAGGGTTTAATATAATGTCGAGCACCAGGAGGCAGCATTGAGGCGTCAGAACCAAAAAACCTATCAAATCGCTTATTTTCTGACATTTGTCTATGTCAATGTTGTTAATGTCAAAGTCACTTTTTCTATGAAGAGGAAATCTCGCCTATGTTGCGCCAACCGGTGGAGTAAATTTTCCTGAAAACCCTCATTGATACAACATAAAAATAGGGTTGATACGCACTACTGCAATGACAAGTAAACATTAACAAAAATATTGAACTTTTGACAATCATTGTCGCTAATATGTAGATTGTCACATTACGCAAACGCGCTAGTCAAAGTGCCAAACTATTACCAAATGCATGACGTGACACTGGCGGAATAGTCGAAACCAGCTCAGATGCCATAACAGAAAAAAAAAATACCGAGAACGATTATCAAAATGTCAAAATACAAGAGATTGACCACGTGAGATTTCAGCGTTTATCAAACTCATACATTTTAAAGTTTTGACAATCGCCTTCGCCACGCTACGACTGACACAATGTCACTTTTCAAGAGCTTCAGGGCGTCTAAAAAGGCGTTTTGAGCAGAATGATATTAGAAACTTAATATTAACCACACAGCAATCTGTCAAATTTAATTTTGATCTTTATTGCTACCTTACTCGGTACGATTTAATGGGAAAATTTTACAGTGTTGGGTAGCGTGATGTGCTTCCTGATTCTGCTAAAGTGGCCTTTTTAGACCCGAAGGTATCCCTGTCAATGACTTGGATTGTGTTTTTCCCAAAAAGTTTCAAGTTTTATCAATTCCTCAAATGCCTTGGATTGTCTTACGGTCTTCTTTGTGACATAATTTATTGTGTCCCCTACATACTTTACTACAGCTAAAGGCCTGCAAAGAAAAAAAAAAAAGATTAATCTACTTAATGATATTACTACAAGTCGTAGTCGGTGTGCTTAAAGTGAGAATTGTGAAGGGGAGTCACAATTTGTTTTTTTTTTTTATAGTACGAGTACAAGTTCATCTGATTTTTTTGCCATTATTCTGCCAATTTGAGATTTAAAATGGAAGTAATAATATTTTCATCTCTGCGTTAGTTATATTGAAAACAGAAATTAGGCAATGGGAGAAGTTTGACAGTTTTGTTGCTATGTAAGAAAACAAGCTTGACTTGATCGGGGATCAAGGTTTTTTTTTATTAAAAGAAATTGTTAGAACAACTTACTCAGCAAGACCAATCCAGTTTACTTTTTTTTCAACTATGCGGAAGCCCTTTATATTCGGTGGCTGGTCGCATATGTTCCAACTGTATTGAAAAATATAAATTTTGGTTGTATTTATGTTTGAAAGGGGAAATGATTTAAGAACACAGTACATAATAATATTTCAACTGAGAAAGGGATCGTACACGTATCAACTCGAGCCGTACAGAATCTTTGTATGAAACTCTCTACTGCAACGCACAGCGAAGCGTAACGTAATCGCCTCGCCTCGGGACAAATGCGGCTACGCCTAGCCGTAAGCTCGGCGACGCTTAGCCGCAGCCGAGTCGACGCGTGACATACCGGAGCTGCTGATCCGCTTTAGTTACGTTCTTACGTAATGTTGATACCGCCTTTCGCTTCACCGATAAACAGCTGTTTAACAGCGAAGCGAAAGGCGGTATCGCCTTCCGTCTGGCCGTCAAACAGTAAGGGGCAATTTTTCTTTTTTAATAATTGTTTTCAAATCTGAACACTAGGGCTCTGTGGACGGTGAGCTATGGGCTAGCTCGCTGTCCGTCCGTCTTACGACGACAGGCCGATGGCGCGTTCGTGTTCCACGCGCGCTTCAAATAGAGTCAGCACAAAGAGGGGCCCGAAAGGGCCGACGTCTGGCGGAGTTGCGGTACTATTCGAAACAGATACCTTGGCTCCAGAACACAAAGGGCAATGAAGGAACATGGATGTTTTTAGTCAGTAAAAGTCTGACACTCCCTCCTGCTCCGCCCAGAGCGGGAGAAGTCAATTGAAGATTTCCCATGCAAAGGGTTCTGTTGACAGCGGTCTATCGTACAATTTTGAGCATTTTCTGAGGGTTCTAGTGCTTATTTGGATATATCATCAAACACATCGATAGGCACGCGTTTGACTATGTGGTCGAAGATGGAGAACGCTTCTTATTAATTTTATGTAAATATCTTTAAAGTCGGTCCTATATTGGAGAAAAAAACAGGTAAGAGCCAAACCTAGAATTATGACTCAAACGTCTCTCTGCCCGTATATTCTCTTACATAATTAGTTTTGCAAGTAAGTTTCACTACCAACAGCGATACTATATCCGCTTAGGTTTGGACAGTCTTACCTACCCACTTGGTTCTAGCTACCGCTCTGGGTGGCGAATACCAGTCAGGCCGCTGTCCCACTGGCATTTTACGAGCATTGGCGTTTCTCCAACACTAACGTTGATTTTTTTGGCAACAGGGACAATCACGCCATCCCACTCCGTCCATGTGGGCGCTAGTGGGGTGGTTTGGTACAAACGCTACGTTAACGCTAGCCACTGTAGCTTCGCGACGTCAACGTCACATCTGTGCAGCGATGTCGCTTCGCAAACGTGGGAGAAACGCCTACGCTCTTAAAACGGCAGTAGGATAGCGGTTTCTGGTCTCATAGGTTTAATGAAAAAAATTACTTACCTGGTATCCTTAGATGACAAATTTGAATATTTTTTTAAAACACAATGTATAAAGACGCTGTTAAGCTGTGTACTGGTAAATAAATAAGGTCCAATGCAGTTTGAGTCGTTTGACACTTTGAATAGAGATGCAACTCCGATGACGACCTCCTTAGAACCCACCCAAGTCACAAGTGGTCCCCCGTGGTCATTCTAAAGACAAAGGGATTAGTAGTACTTAGATTAGTCACTGATCGTATGTAAATGAATGACTAACGGCCTGGTCACGACTTCGGTCTTAGCGGGGCGCGATGCGGCGAGTGGGGCGGCGCGCGGCGCGGCGTCGGTTAGCGGTGCGTTTTGCACGCCACGTACTCTCAGTAGCGGTCAGGTGCAGCGACCGTGGTGGACGTATTTAGGTAGTCAAAACTTGCTAAAAATTATGGCGTTATCAAAATTATCCCGTCTCAGTTTAGAAAGCAGTACATTTTTAAAACAAGAAATGAACACACGAACTGAATGAAGATCGGTATTTAATTGGCGAATTTCGTGACCTGTACGAAGATTACAGAAAACATCCAGATAAGTTTTATGAGTACACAAGAATGGTTGTGAATACTTCTGATTATATTCTGCAGCACATAGAAGTATATTTAAAACAGCACATCACAGGGCCAATTCTACTAATTTTCATTGGTCAAGGTTGTGAACGGGCCATAGACGTGCCGGTCGTGACATGACTGACGTGTGGTCATATTATATACGCCTTCTACAAGCCTAAATTTTTGTCATAACTAAATTGGTGTCTTGACTTGTTTAGTATGAAAAAGGTTATTATGTATGAGTGTTAATAAGTCGACCATACCTTTTCTATAATAACATAGCAGACTAGCACTTCGCCCGCGACATCGTCTGCGTAGATTTAGTACAGACGATAATCACCACCTACCACACATTCGGGGGAGTTGCCTTAAACCTCTTCTAATACTTAGCCAAATTTCATAGTTATAGTAATTTTTGAGATTTTATAATTAATCAGCGAGTGAATAAATTCAAAAATATGTGTGCAAGTCACCCCTTGCCATTTTAAAGCCGCGTATATTGTCAGTAGTCAGGCAGGGCCAATAGTTCTTCCATAGAATACGGTAATCAGTCCACTAAACTTATACCCTTTAATCTTTTGTTTCCATCTTCTGCAATAGTCCTGCACCAACCGGGAATTGTCTTTGGGTATACTTTCATAATGCATACAGGGATAATCGTCGCCGTCGGTTAGTGCCCCATTCCATATGAAATGCCTTATAACGGCTTTCAGCGAGTAGGCTTTGGCATATCGTAAAGCCTATCAAAGGACAGGGAACCCAGGGTCTTGAGCTTGTAAGAAAATGCGAATGTTGGTTTGTCTACGGATGAGCGAATTTTGGTGTTGTTTTTTTTTTAATAAAACGATGCTCCACACTAGGAATTTCTCCTGTATCGTGGGTGCTTTTACAAACATACAAAGTCACATACACAAACAGCCAGACCCGGAACAACTATCTGTAGGCCATACAAATATTTGTTCCGTGTGGGAATCGAACCCGTGACACGTAGCGCAACAGTCAATCGCTCAACCACTGCGCCAACCGTGCCGTAAAAAACGAAAAAAAACTTAGAACATTCTAGAATAGAACATTCTAAGTACTTTTAATCTGGGGAACATGTTCCTTTACGATCATTTCCGAAATACACGCGAGCGAATATAGAAGCCGTGGGTGGTAGCTAATACAGAATTTAAAAAAAATCTATGAACAAGTGAAAACTTAAGAAACTTTTGCATTCCACCTACCTGACAAAATCCACCCGACGGTGGTCGGCGAGGATTGGTTGTCTGGTTGGAAAGAGTATTATTGTTTCCGATTTCAACCGTTAGCGTCGTACTGTTAGACATTTCTTTTGACTCCGAAATAGCTCTGTTCCGTGCCCTGAATAGGTTGCACTAAAAGAAAGCATTTAAACCTCGTAAAAGTCGAGCAATTTACTGTCAAACAGCTTTGGAACGTGCAACTAGCTTTGCCTTTTTGGAAAAAAGTGCTTGTAAATCGTCGAATCCTTAATTTTTGTTGATTTTTTTTATCTGTTAATTCTTCTTTGAATACGATAAATAATACAAATCGCAGTGAAACAAAAATTTTTTACAGGTACAGAAGTGAGCTTAAGTAAAAGTCAATTTGCAAAGTTCTCTATTGTCCAAAGGTTGGCAACTAGCAAACCATACACAAATGGGTACCACACTGCCGACTTTACCAGCTATCCATGTCTTAAGGTGGAAGCGCCAGGGTAGCCCGCGAAATTCAAATATTTTTATGTTTTTTGCAATTTGCCGGTCAATGTGAAGCTGTATGTTGAACAAAATACGATTTGCGGCAGTAACTTATATTTATCTGAAGAATTATACTCATTTAAATTATCAATATAACTCTCTAAGTTCATACAACTCGATTGAATGACTTTTTCACGAAATAACATTCAATCGAGTTCTATGAACTTAAAGGGTCATATTGGTGATTCAAATGGTTATAATCCTTTAGATAAATGCTCTTTACGATGGCGAACCGTATTCTGTTTAACATACAGCTTCACACTGACCAGCAAATTGCAAAAAAACATAATAATATTTGAATTTCGCGGGCTACACTGGAGCTTCCACCTTAAAAACAATACTTACGCGTACATTATCCTGTACACTCAGCCTTAGTACCTCACATTCAACAAGTGGAGACGATGGTAGTGATGTGATGATTTCTCCTTCTTCATTAAGTCCACCATCTTCCATAGTACAAATCGTATATTTGTCTAACATCTCATTTAATTCGGAGTATTTTTTATAATGTGATTTGCATATACGGTTTTCCGTAATTTTAACGGGTGCATATCTTAACAATTTTTTATTGTAATTTTTTTTATCAATGGGCTGGAAACAAGCGCTTTTAAATTAAATTAAGTATATAAAATATAGTTTCACCGATCAAATTTTGATCACAGTAGCCAATCTCAAGGGATATGTCCTCGGAAAATTGCAAACGCCGTAAAATTGTAAAATATTGCGTGACATTGTAAAATATTTTTGCTTAATAAGACAGGAATCTTTTTAATATGCATGGGATTTATTGTATAAAAACTGTTTTTTCTTTCATAACACATCGAACATAATAGTCTAATGAAGATGTATTACAATCTTACGGAGTCATCAATTTTCCGGTGAAAGATACGAGTATAAGCCATAAGTGTCTGCGCAAACACAAGTACAATCTCTGTTCCTCAAAACTAACATTCTGATGGGACAGTAATCTGACACGTCGGGGACTGATCAGGCACAGGACCAACGGCTCTCCCTACTTTCAAAGGCCTGAAGGTGGCACAAAGCCAACTTCCAAACTCCATATTGATACGAGAAATTACATAATATTATGGCAAAACCCAATAAAACTTTTTTTCCCGACCTGGGTTGTAGAGCTTGGTACTACGAGACAAACGAGGAAGCTAAGTGAAACAATTAATTAAAATAAGGGAAACTAGCTTCTGCCAGTAGCTTGACACCAGAGAATATAATCCCAGGATATACAAAGCCTATGTGTTATTCTAGACTATAATCTACCTCTGCGTCAACTTCATGAAGATCCTTTCAGGCGTTCTGAAGTCAAAGAGTAACAAACCACCCATTAATCCATGCTCACAAAGCTTCGCATTTATAATATTAGTTGGAATAGGAAGTAGGATTAACTAAAATAAGAATGTTGACTTCACGATTTCATATTTAGAAAGCACATGGCTAAATAATAACAGCTAAAAAGGTTGATCTTCGAGGTTAAGCAACGCTTGCCGTGGTTGGTCTGTGAATGGGTGACCATCTAAACATACCCCTCCGTGCCTCGGAAAGCACGTTAAGCTGTTGGTCCCGGCTGTCATCTGAAGATCTTTTGCAGTCGTTACGGATAGTCAGAAGCCAGCAAATCTAACACCAATCTTGTCAAGGAGTACAGTGTTACTCAGTTTATGAGTTGTGGAGTTCTGGTAGGCAGCCGCTCCACGTAAAATACTGGTATTCAGCTGAATCTGGTTCGACTGGGAGCCGACCCCAATATAGTTGGGAAAAGGCTAGGCAGATGATGTTGACTTCACGATTTAGAATTTTAACAGAATTTGAAGTGATTCCACCGCTACAATTTTGGATTTTCCTCACCGTGTTAATTACAACGTTAGCTACGCGATTCATTCGTTTTCCTGCCATACGTCTGGACTCTCTATATAACTTACCTTTCGCCAATAGTCCTTATGTCCCCAACCCAATACAATAGCATCTGTTCCGGGTTCTTGAAATCTTTTTTCAAAGTTAACTGGTATCACAGATGGTATGTACGAACACAGGATTTTGAATGATATATCACTAAGATCATACGCCGATTCAACCTTGGCCAAAGCTATGTCTATAATTCCGTTTGTTTTCTGTCTTATTGACACACTGTCATTATTTATTCCGACACCTACAAAGAGATGATTTTATTTTAACTTATCCGAAAAGCACAGCTGTCATCATTCTCTTAATCTTTAAACAAACTAGCTGCTGCCAGTGGCCCTAAATTCCAAAACTATCCCAAGGGAATATAAACAGCGTTATCAATTTTCTGGCCTTATATGAAACTAGCTATTGTCCGCAACTTCATACACGCATATCCCGTTCCCGTATGCTTATGGACTTCCTCATGAATGTGGCTATCTCATACAAAAATAATTTTCCAAATCTGACTGTTCCAGAAATTAGCGTGTTCTTCATCATCATATCAGCCAATTGCCGTCCACTGCTGAACGTAAGCCTCCCCAAAGAGCGCCAACCATCCCGATCCTGAGCAGTCCGCATCCATCCGCTACCAGCCACCTTCTTTAAATCATCAGTCTATCGTGCCGGAGGGCGTCCCACACTACGTTTGCCCATATGCGGTCTCCACACTAACCCATGTTTGCTCTATCGTCCTTCTGTCCGTCTACAGACATAGCGGGCCCACTTCCAATTCAAAGTGTTCTTAGTAAATATAGAATAGAAACTGCAGTCGGCTTTCCCCACGTAACATTTTTTTTTTCCATGCGGGGAAACTCTTGGCCCAAATCTCACCTGATGGAAAGTGATGATTAGGCCGAAGATGGAAGCGAGTTTCACCCGGAATCCTCTTACACAGAGGAACTGGCCATCATACCTCTAACTGCCGGAACACAACAATGCTGTTAACATAGTTGTTATGGCGACAGACTTAGACATGATGGTGGTAGCTTGCCAGGCGGACTTAGAACAAGTCCTACCACCAACCAAAGCGAGCAAAAAATTTGCCTCCGCTGGGAATCGAACCCAGGACCTCTGGGTCTGAATCAGTTGGTATAACCACTAGACCACGGAGGCGGTTAGTGTCACCTGTTTAGCACCACCTTGGGACCACGGGTAGGGATTCGCTGAAGGGTATTCTCCTACGGAAGCGGGTGACTCGGCCCCCAAAATTATCATCACCCACAGCCTGACTTCGCCCACTGCTGAGCATAGGCCTGTCTTTTCTTGTACCAATCCTCACGCTCCTGTGCCAGCCTCACGTATAGCCGGATATATACGACTTTCTGGATATATCTGTCTACCCTACCCGTTTTTGTTTTTTTTTTTAGGGATGGGAAATCATTAAATGACTTCTCCCGCTTTGGGCAGAGCAGCAGGGAGTGTCAGACTTTTACTGACTAAAACCCATCCATGTTCCTTCGTGTTCCGGAGCCGCGGTATCTCTTTCGAATAGTACCGCAACTCCGGCAGGTCTACCCTACCCTATCCAATTCTTAATCCAGGATGATGAAACTACACAATCCTAAGCCCGCATGGCAAGTTTCATCGTTACCAAGTAAGTAAAGAAGTAGTAAATATAATTAACCACTATCTGTCGCAGATAGGAAGGGCGGTGTCCCAATAGTGGGAACATTAACTGATTACGCTTATGCTGCGACAGTATAGTAAAAATATCGTATGAAGGTCTTAACTCCGGCAGCTTTTTATTATGAACAAAGTACTAAAGCAGCACATTTCCCTGCCCCATAACCCTGATTACATAAATATAAGACGGAAAGACATAGTTTGCCCTCAAAACATTTTTACTATAACATATTTTTACATCCAGATTCTTTGTTTTTCTTGGACCGCTACTATACAATAGACTCAATGCTCTAAAGGACATTTGTGCGCTCAAGTGATTATTTTAGAAATGGTTACAATATTGAACTTCTTCGCCTGAAAAACAGGACCCTCCTAGTTCAGGCGATAGTGATATTAATACCTTTTGCTATTATATGTACTACAGTGTAATTTTGAATTAAGAAATTTAAATAAATGATTTGATTTCATTTGAAAACCTTACTTTCTGGAACACAAAAGTAAATAACTTTTTTTTTCTTTTCTTTTGTACATTGATCTGTTTCAATATCTTTATCTGGAATATATTTGGAGTATCCTGCTATAGCATACATATATTCCACATCATTCACGCAAGCTTGTGACGTAAGGATAAACAAAACGGATACTAAGGCACCGCCACACAACCATTCGTCGTAAGGTTTATCTGATTCCGGTGATTTTACCAGATACACCTGCAAATATAGTGGAGCTTAGTAATACGATAGTCGATCACAGGAGAAGTAGTTAGGATAGCTAATAAAAAATCGTAAAAAGAAAATCTTATAGGACTAGCAAGGTGGAAGTTTCAGCAGTAGACGGGGACCGCTAGGGCCAGTGCCTGCCAGGATTGCGGAATTTGTTGGAAAGAATCACCGCGGCCCTGGAACGCAAAGGGCATTATGAGGAACGCGGATGGGTTTTAGTCAGTAAGAAGACACTCGCTTCTGCTTCGCCCAGAGCGGGAGGAGTGGGCCGTCCTTAAAAAAAAATTGGAGTTTCAGTGGTATATCCATGTTTGTCGAAAGAACGAGTGCTGAAATCACGTAAATATCAGCAAGTGAAGCCTGGGATGGAATGCACCCCAACTCAATGGACTAAATGCTGGCTGAGGCAGACTGGTTGCGGAATGTGGAAAATTGGAATTTGTGGCATAGCTTAGCAGAGGACTGGGCATGTCCAGCTAAGGGTGGCGATGGGCTGACTTGAATCTGTCGGTGGAGACAAAAACTGCATTTGATTGCAAATTTCTCGTTTCCAAAGGTCCAGTCCACATTGTGCCATTTTATAAAAAAGCGTATCTTGGTGATTCATCTTTGAGTTTATTTTTTGTCACTTACCATGTAAGTTTTTTCAGAATAAACCTCATCGCCTCCTTGAATTCTTCTTAAACAATCAGTCACTAGAACCAATATCAGTGGCACAGTTTTGTTTTAATGTCGTCAATCAAATAGAGAATATGGAAAAATAGGATCTGCTAGGAAGCCAATTAAATTTCAAAAATACTAGATACTCACTATAAAAAATACTAGATACTCACTATAAAAAACGTTTATAAATAACAAAAAATATTTTTTTATCGTTTCCATTTTTAATTCGTTGAAATAACAAAGCGAACTATAATGCAAGCAGCAGTAATGCAATAAAATATTATTTTAGCTGAGTGGTAATTTTTATTGATTTCATTATTATTTTGATAGCCAATCAAGACTTGCGGCTTTGAGGCCAATAAAACACAAGGGGACAAAAGTCCTTTCTATCAGCGAATGCAATCGTCGAAATGCCAAAATAAAGGGATATGATTACATTCTACTGCGTTTGCGATCCCATACATTTTTGACGTATTGACAACCTGAGCTCTTTGACACGCTGACGATGACATCATTTGTCCAATTGCTTGCTTCAAGACAAGTCTCCGTGATTATGGCGCTTGCCATGACAAACAGTGCCGAAATGTCGGAAACTCGAAAATAAAAAGGTACATGGTAGCAATCCCGTAATTAACTATTCTAATGTTAGTGACCATGAAAGCTTAAAACAATATAAGTAAAACAAAAGATGAGTGTCTGGTCTAGCTTGTGCAGTGCTGTGACCACGTCGTGGTCCAGAGAATGGAGCAAGAGCGCGTGAGATACAGTCACCATCTTTTGCGTGGAAGTCATAATGGGAGCGCGAAGTGAAGACGCAGAGTAAACACCAGCTGATATAGAAAATACAAAGCAAGAATAATAATAGAACCAGTTGCCTGCAAGTGTAGGACTTGGCCTAAGCCTGAATAGACACAGATGACTCAAATATCATCCTCATCCTGATCTACAGTAACTTGTCTAGCAAAAGACACTTGGTGTGGAAAGGTCTGAGTCCAATTATGGACACATGACCTGTTCCAAGAGTCGCCACGTCATCTGGCCATAAGCTTCTTACATACAGCCGATTCACGTGACTTTCACCAACACACCGTCAATCCCAAAACCGGTAAAACAACAAAAATGTATGCTGAATATAATAAACTTATTTAATTAGAACAGGTAACAAAATCAGGCAACTAAAAGTAACAAAAACGGAGGTTATTTTTTTTTTTTCAGGTATTAAGAGGCCGCTGCGGTCGGATTGCTATCGTTTCACTTAGCGATACTTTGCCAAGTTTTAAATGTACTTTCTTAGTTTTTAAATATTTAGATACTGTTGTTTTCGTGACAGTAATGTTGGCTACATGCTTTTCGTTGGCTGTGAGTTCGTTTTCAGCAGCCCTGTGAAATAAAAAGTATTTGGTGATTGTAATGCAACAACTTACTACTTGAACAATTATTCTGTTTTCAGATATTGACCGTTACAATTTCCACCCCACTTTAAGTGTATTAGGGCTAACTTGTGTTGCGTACCATTTTGTTAACAAGCGTCCCGTTAGCGTTATATAGCGTAGTATAGCGATACGTTATTGCAAAATCAGGAACATTAAATGTTTGGCCGCTATCCCAGAGATCAAACTAAGTTTTTTCAACATAATCCTGTTAATTGATAACCCACACTGGCCCGCAAGTTGGGTTACGGCACAATTTTACTCATTGACAGAAGGCCTGTTTCACATTGCATGGGTATTTAAAACCTGGTAATATATATATCCTACGTTTGGTAATTGACTCAATATTATCCTCATTTCAGCCGATAGACGCACTTTGCAGAACATGAGCATCTCCCAAGTGTCGCCAAATCGAGCGGTCCTTTGCGTTTGCGTCCAGTGGATCCGTGACATTTGCTAGATCATCAGTGCACCTTGTAGGAGGTCTTCCTAAACTGGGTTTACCGATACGCGGTCGCTGCTCCAGAACCTTAAGACCCCTTTGACTATGTACCTTAAGTTTGACGATTTCGGGCAATATCGGTAGCCTTGGTTCGCCTGTGGATATCTGCAATTGTCTACCAACTACTTAATACACAACTTACCCAGCGGGGTGGTCTTTCCATGATATGCTTCTTTCGACAGTATCGTAGCCCCTTTGAACCGGTGCACTGTCACATATGGCCCGTCTGTTGTTTTGAATTATTAATGAATACATGTAGTCTGATAAACTGAACTAATACGAGTAACTCACAACATAAAAATACTTGTTTCGCACATAAGGGTACGCGCATATCCCGTTTTTTCTCGTTTAGGTAAGAATTTCGGGAAATCCTCTCTTAGTGCACCCTCGTGGAGTGTATGGAAGCTACATGCCAAATATCAGCTTTCTACGTTCTCTAGTTTTAGCAGTGCGTAAGATCGATCAGTCAGTCAGTTTCTGCTTTTGTATAGTCTTTTGTGTAAGTTCAATTTATAATTGAACTTTTCATATTTTTGTACGGTACAAATTGAGTTTGTCACATAAAATTAAACGAAAATACTTTGAGGTCGTATTTTTTTAATAATCAGAAAACATTTGTGCTAGGCCCTCAGGACATGTTGCGGAATTTGCTCGAAAGAGTCACCGCGGCCCTGGAACGCAAAGGGCATTTGGATACGGATGGGTTTTTAGTTAGAAGGAGTCTGACACTCCCTACTGCTTTACCCAGAGCAGGAGAAGTCATTTGATGATTTCCCATCATTAAAAAAGGCCCTCCTCAGGGCCGGCGGAGGCATAATGTTTTAAAAGAATGAAGTGTGAGACGATAATAGCGACGTAACATAGTCGCTAGTGGAAGTGGCGTTTAGGAACAACATCAAAAAGCAGTCAAAAATCATAAATATGCCTTGCCTTTTTCTTCCATTTGCGCCACTTAAAATACAGTCTATGAAGGCTCCGTTACATTGCGTGCTGGTATACAAATAGGGCCCCATGCATTTTGAATCATCCGACACTTTGAACACTGAAGCAACTCCGATGAGGACCTCCGCAGCACCCACCCAAGTGACTAGTGGTCCTCCGTGGTCGTTCTGAAGACGTTAAAAGGGCTTATCCCAACGCACTGTAATATGTTTCTATGAATTCCAAAGATTAAACTATAAAACATTAGTTTATATTTAAATTCTCAAAATAAGTCGTTAAAAATAGATCAACTAAAGTGGAGATGGACGGGCATGTATACTGCGTAGCACCCACAAAAAGTGGAGCAAGATCGTCACACACTGGTAGAGATGGAAATCGGAAAAGAGGAAGGTAAGAGTGGAGATGGGAGGACAAGCTGAAACTTACATCTGGCCCCAACTGGAGAAGGGTTGCTAGAGACAGGAAGCAGTGGAAGACGTCAGTAGGAGGCCTGTGCCAAGAGGCACACTGCACTGAGAGACATTCTTTGAGTACCACCACAATGTATACAATTACTGAATGGTTCAAGATTCAAGTTTGATGTTCTGACTGCTAGGAAACACAGGCATCTTCCCAGTGAAAGTGTCTTATAGTGAGTCTATACGATACAGACATTTGTCCACTGTGACATTTGTCTGCAACAAAACTCTATACTTATATATTTATGCAAATCTGTATCGTGTGCATCAATTATAGACCAGGAAATCAAATAATCCATTTTAATTGGTAGCCATGTCATTACAGGAAATAGTGAATTCATGTATAAGAAAATGATTGTTGTACGTATTTTGTTTCTCTTATTTTCCCTTTTTTAATAGTTATTCTTCTAATCGGTGCCAAGACAAATCCAACGAACAAAAAATCTTCAAAATCGGTCCAGCCTTTCTTGAGTTATAAATGATAACAGGTAACTAACCTGACTTTGTTTTACATACAGGGTGTTACAGAAGTTATTCCGTATCTGCTATACAATGAAGAAAAAATATCAAAATAAAAATTATCTATATTCAATAATAGATTTGATAACATCAACAGCACCAACATGATTGACATGCGAAGTTTATCAGAACTTTTTATTCGTCATTTGAGGTGGCGTTTTTCTGTGTTCTGATACAGAACACGGAATGTTCCAGAAATGCATGGTCATATTTGTCCAAGCACTCCTGGAATATTCTGTTTAGGTATTGCTAAAACGTTCAACTTACCTGGCAAATTCCACTCTTGCGTGATTCGTTAGTCCGATTGAGAAAAGTTTTGTTTTTTGATCCAATTATAGTTTCCTTAACAAAGGTTTGGTTTGATCTTAAACTGTCTCTGCGTGTCAAGTCTGAATCGTCACACTATAAAAATAAAAGATGTATTTGAAAAACAGTTTCGGAGAGATGACGTCTCCCTACCTCACATCCCGCTACGGGAGGATAGGTTTCGAGGTCTGATCCTGAAATCGGACTGTCATGTTGGCTTTTTCGTTCAAACACTTCAGCACCTCGATGTGATAGTCGATCTGACACCGTTGGAGACTACAGCGTCGAGTCGAAGGCTTTCTTATGAGAAAGCCTTCTAGAAAACAGCAGCAGCATTCGGGAGGCTGGAAAACAGCTTGTAGACATGACTCAGAAGTGAGATGGGTCTGTAATTCTTAAACAGGGCATTGTCGTCCTTCTTAAGGAAGAGGACCACCACACCTCTGCTACATGCCTGTGACAAATTGAACAGCTTCTGAAAGGCCCACCTACCTTCAGGAGTCCGACTGTAAATCTAGCTCTTGGATCGTTAGCTAGATTCGTGGCGGGTTTAGTCACTGACGTGTATTAGAACTGTCTGACTGTCGGTCTGTCTATGTGTGTGTTTGTGTTTAAACTGTCTGTGTCTCATTCGTTAATTTAAAAATGTATTTATGACAAGTTGCGACTGTGTTGCGAATGTGAACGTTGCTTGAAGTTTAGTAGAACTGGCAGTCAGCTTTGCTTGTTGTTTTTTTATGGCTTACAAAAGCATAGTGTCTGCTACCAAAATAACTTAGTAGGCGATTTTTCTTGCTGACCGATTATTATAAAATATACTTACTGGTTCATTATCCAAGTTGAACAATCTAAGACCTTTTGTACACCCATTTAGTTTGGGTGGTGGTAGGCCAGTCAAGGACATCTGCCCATTTTCATCAAGCTCACCTTGTTCTAAAGTACAAATCATGTATTTATCTATGACGGCTTCCATACCGAGAAAGGTTTTGTAATGCAGTTTGCACTTCTCTTTCTCCATTATTTTAATACGAGCATACCGCAACATTTCTTGGTTATAATTAGTTGAATCTTCAGGCTAAAAAGAAATAGTTACTACTTTTAATCGTTTAAAATGCCATTCAATTTTCTTGCTACAGTATTCACTAGTATCTATTACTTTAGTAGTACTGGTAGACTTTGCAAAAACTCAGCTTTTGCAAAGTTTACCGTTCCGTACATTTTGTTGTTATGGACACATAAATGTATGGGCCAGTCTATTTTTGTTTCGGGGCTAATCCCATAGTAGATCCTATAGTAAAAGTTGTCCATAATTATGAGTTTAATGAACACTTAAGAGGTATTGCGTTTTTTTTCTGTCACCAACACGTTGTCTGTAGATTGATGTGTCTAATTTTACCTGAGATACCACACAAGCACATGTTCCGGTGTGTGATGTGACAGTGATTGAGCTATACATTCGAGACTGCTTTGGCCGTGCCTTTTTTTGCTCGACTTGGAGGGAGCACTGCCGAGCCCCCAGATATTTACTGCATCTGATAATGGCTCTGATTTTATTTGTAATGGCTTTACGAGACACGAATAGTTTCAAACTAAGAACTTCCAAACTCCATGCTGCTTCAGAGAAATTCTAACGGAAAACCCCAATTATACCAAGGGATCAACTCTCCATGCCCGAAGTCCATAGTTTTGGCCTTAGTTAAGCTGCCTGTCCATTGACGTGGAGCAAGGTAGCGGAGTGGAGAGACGGATTAATGTAAACAACGGAATGGTTTGAAATCTCAGTGACTAAAAACGGATAAATATTAACTAAATGAATTTAATAAAATGGCAGTCACTCTATGCAATTCCATTGGTTGATATTTCTCCGTTCCTCTCCTCTCCACTCCAGTAAGCGGCGAGGCAACAGATCGGAGAAAAGGATATCATCATTGTCATTAATTCTTCGTGGTTAATAAATTAATAAATTAATTAATTAAGTGATACGAAGTAGAAAATGCCCTCAACGCCTTCGAACTTCGAGCTTAGAGACCCCCTGACCGCTTTTGAATATGAGAGGAGCAAGAACGTAAATACGATCAACACAAATAATGGGGGTCAAATATGAAAGTCTGTATATATTTTTTTCTTACTTTCCGCCATAGGTCAGTGTGCCCCCAGCCGAATACCAGTCCATCTAAATCAGCTTCTTGATATTTTGGCTCAAAGTTAATTGGTATCGTGGTAGGTATGTACGAACACGACGTTTTGTAAGATTGGTCATTGAAATCATAAGGCGATTCCACCTTAACCAAAGCGATGTCTATTAAAGACCACTTCTCCAATTTTTCGTATTCTAATTCGTATTCTGTAACAAGTCTCAATAAGTCAATCAGTTCTTGATTTGCTTTTTTTTTGGAAATCGGTGCGGGTTTCAATCTAACCGGATTCAACTAAAAACCAGTACTTAACTACGTACATGGAACAACTTTGAAGTTATTGAAGAAAAATTATGAAAATTGACCATGATCCGAATCTACTGCACCTAATATATTATATACTAGCTGTTGCCTGCGACTTCGTCCGCGTGTATGTCAAAAAGTAAACGCACATAGCGATGTAAGATTGATACGATATGATATACAAACAGTCAATATCTGACATTGCTTGACCCCTCTTAGAATTAGGAATTTGGAAGATTGTTATGCAAGGCACTGGCTGTATTATCCCTTCTGTTCAAATTGCCGTCCAGCCCTAGTAATTTTTCGTAATGAGAAACTTCTGTGCACAATGTTGAAGAAAGTTGCTAGGGTTATCAACCCTAGCAACTCGCGATAGAGCTACATAAAGTTGGCCATGGGTATACCAATACGAATAGAACTCTACCCCCACAACAATTAGAATAGATTAGAGACTATCCTCTCACTTAGACTCCCAAAATAATAATAAAATGGGTTTTGCGTTCTAAAAATCACATTTTACTTATAATTTGTCATTTTTCCAAACAGCTCAGCGAGGAATTGTTATAAGAAGCCACAACATATCACAAAATTGCACATCCTTATAGGTCTAACCTTAACAGTGATCATCATTACGCTTTACCTTTCGGGAGGTAAGCAGTGAAACACTATGACATGAATAACATAGACTATTTTAAACTAATTGGCATCAGCAGTCGTAGCCCTTTGGGTTGAAGACTGTCTTTCGAACGACATGGTGTGAGTTCGTATCTCATCAGTCGTATTTACTTTTGGATTTTATTTAACTTATGCATTTCCTTGCTTTTATCATTCTTCCTAATATTTATAAAATGTTATTGTTTTATTTTGGATAATTTAGTATGCCAAAATATAAACGCCAGCGTTTTAAAGTATAACTAAACTACCTATTTTCTGTTTATCTGTAGGTATACCTTTTCACATCACGTTAAAAAAGTACAAAACCGCATGAATATAACTATTACACATAAACCTGATAGGAATTGTAGTATTTATTTATTTATTTATTTAGACTTTATGCACAATAGTGGTACATGGGCGGACTTAATGCAACAAGGCATTCTCTACCAGACTAGTAATGTTTTAGAAGAATTCAACTTATCTACTACCTACGTAACGCCGATACCCGTAATGCCATCTATTGACCTAAATAGTACCTACTATCAACAGGGTGAAAATTACACCAAAATATATATTTTTAGTAAGTAGTGGTACTTTTCAAGAAATAAAAAACCATCATATTTTTAAGGTATTTAAATGTACTTAAAAGTTATCTTTAGAATGATTTCTATTTTTAGAGTAAAAAAACCGGAAAAGTGCGAGTCGGACTCGCTCACCGAGGGTTCCCTAAGTACAAGGTATTTATTACCTGAAATAACTAGGCTATTTTTAAAAGTACTTTTTAATTACATGTGTAGTTTTCAGATTTTTAAGTTCTACGTCATCACGACATAACAACCACGATTAGATGGCAAAGTCCCATGGTAGAGGAGTCGAAAGAGTTGCATTATCTCTGCTGTTTATATTGGGTTTCTAGGTTTTAATTACAAAATCGTTTCGATTTGCGTTCCTGGATCGAAATAAATAAAAAAATCAACTTGATTCATCAAGATTGGTGTGATTTTCAAGAGCATGGTTAAGTAATTTTAGATGATAGCATGTGCTGACCGGTTGCTTCACAGTCTGGATCCATTTCTTTTGTGTACGGGGAAGCAACAGCCATCAATACGTAGAATACTAACAAATGTTTTCAGATAAAGTTTTATGATTTCTATTTTAATATTTCAAAACTTTGCAATTAGTATTAAAACTGTTCAATTCCCAGTGAGCCTATGAATCATCATGACCAGCCCAGGGACAGAAATTATCCATTGCGGGCTTCACTCTCCAGTGGATCAACTGTAGATCCCTAGGCATTGACGAGACAGCCCAACTAGCAAAAAGTGGTTTTTATACTATCCTAGAACCATCATTTATCGAGGACTATTATGAGACTTATATCCACATATAAGTCGCGGAAAGGGCCCACTTTATAAGTCTACTTTTACTTATAACATATTTATATTAGACCGCTGTAATGCCATATACGCCTATATTGCTCCTGTAATTGAATTACGTCAATGCAATTACTCCTGTAAATCTCAATATAAGTAAGTTATAGTAAAAATTTTGGTTAATACGCGTCTAAAAATGCCTCTACAAGCTCATATATGAAGATAGTGTATCGGACATTGTTGTTCTGTAAAAAAAAAAATTAACATCTTGAGGGTAAGTATTTATACATAAGAATCAGAATTTATTAATGTCAACCATAGTAGAAAAACAAAATGTTATTGTTGTCAAATTGTTAGTCTTATAGCTTATACGTAGGGGAACATGAATTTTCTGTGAAATCTATAATGGTTTTGATAACAATTTTAAAGCGCCTCTTGAAATTTGCTTATTTACATTTTAGTATTAATTAATATTAAATTAATATTATGAAGGCAGCTGAAATTTTCTTAGTAAGCATTTCCAAGTGTGATACAGTGCTAAAATAAGTATTTTTAGCATTTCAAAGTGTGACATAGTACCAATATAAGTATATTGGTTTTATATTGGGTTATCTCAAAACCGAAGAAAATTCGCCATTGTTACCGATTAGGGTTCCGCGATGCCCAGATGAAAATCGAAAACTACAGATTATTTTACCGAACTCTGTTATTGATTGAATAATTAATAAAAAATAAATGTAAAATTTCAAAAACTTAGTTTTATTTATTAAACCTTTAAAAATAAACTATGTAGTAAAGGCACCAAGTATAAATTTATATTGAACGACACAGTTAATAGAATGACGCAGTTCTAAATTTTTGTTATAATCCGAAAGTTCTTCCTGATTATGACTTTCAATATCGCTCAAAGATTTGGTACATTCGTAGTCCGAACCTCTTCCATCTTAAGTAGTACTACAACTATCTTGTCCGGAATCCTCGCTACAATTCGCGATACGAAGACCGTATCGCGAATTGCCAATACATATATTGGCCACAAAATATTAGCTTATATGAGGCTATAAGTATAAATAACAAGAGTAATTGCTTCTCAGTGCATATCTTCTTGGTACATGCTCCTACGATTTAAATGGCCCGCAGATATTATCTTATAGGCGCATATAAGTCTGACTTACCGGAGTAATTACTCTTGAGTGTAATTACTCTTATTTCATGCTTTTATAGGAGTCTTGATCCTATATTTGTCAGGAAATTTATGATCCTATATGCAGATATAAGTACAAATTATAGGATACAACGTGCTTGAGTAAAAAAGCATGTATTTATGCTGTTAAAAGCGTAGTAGCAACCACCAGAACCTTCATCAGAGCTTTATAAGTCCACCTGGCATTATAAAATCGGATTCCAGGATTATTTTGCTAGTTGGGAGACGAACTCGTCAGACTCCCATTGACTAAAACCCACCCGTGTTCCTCCTAATGCCCTTTGCGTTCCAGGGCCGCGGTGACTCTTTCGAACATATCCGCAACCCCGGCACTGGGCCGGCAGATGGGGCCCGCTAGCCCCATCTGTTTTGATGACAACTCCTTGAGGAACGCTGTGTTCCACGCGTGGAACTGAGAATACAGGTCCAGCACTACCACCTCTGGGCACGCCACAATTGCGGCGCTAAGTCCCCTTTTTGAGGAGTTCTAGGATTGGCGGGAGGACACGACCGGATGTCAACACTGTGTGGATTACCCGGAGGACACGGTGGAACATAAGGTGGATATCTGCCCTTCATGGCGGCGACGCCGGGTGCACACCCGGCGATGGCGTCGCCGCCTCATCCAGGCGCTAGGCGGCAGCGACCTCTCGCGACCGGCCCTGATTCAATCTATGGTCCGGAACGAGGATGCATGGGAAGCGGTCAACTCATTTTGCGAAGCAGTAATGCTAGCGAAGGAGGAGCACGCGTGAGAAAGAGGGAAACCACACGCCCCAGCCGTCGCGACAGAAGAAGATGCCCTGGGCGATGGGAGTCACCGGGCGATTCCCTGCCACCGTAGGCGCGGGCCTGCGGACGGCGAGCGTTGGGTGGCTCGCTGTCCGATCACAACCAGGCTCGGGTCGATTGCGCGTTGTGTTCCACTAGTCTGTAGCAGTATCTGTTGCAGGGGTAGATTGCTGTTCCGGTTGGTGTCTTCCCATGGCCAACCCAAGCGCCTTTTTTTAACATCATGTACAGAGAAGCGTTATCATCAAAACGTTTCTCATTACGAAAAAATATTAGAACAGAAGAGGTGGAACAGCCAGTGCCTTGCATAACACTCTTCCCAGTTCTTAATGCTAAGCGAAGTCAAGCAATGCTAGATATTGACTGTTCGTATATCTTACCGATCTAACCTAACGACAACAATTTACTTTCCGACATACACGCGAACGAAGTCGCGGACAACAGCTAGTCTATTACTAAAATACTAAAAGCTCTAAAATCACAATCGGTACTAATCGGTAGCTAGATGCGTGGGTGGCATTTTTGAACTTACTCATAGGAACACAAGTGTAAACAATTTTCTTTTTCTTTGATTGCGTACATTCGTCCTTTTCAATATCTGCATCTCGAATGTATTTATTGTATCCTGCTATGGCGTACATGTACTGAACGTCATTTACACAGGCCGCTGATGTGATAATGTATAATGTTGAGACTATGGCGCCACCACAAACCCAGGCATCATATGCTTTATCTGAGACTGATGCTTTCACTAAGTATACCTGAAAAACTGCAAATCTTAAAGTGGAATCCTTTATTGCGTTTGAACCATTTTCAAATGTTAGATGATCACGGTCGGTCAGTCAAAGAGATGAAGTAAGTTGCATGTTCCAAAGCGGACATCAAAAAAGGCAAACCGTATTCGTAGGTAAATGCTCGTTAGGCTCGCTAGGGTCAGTGCCTGCCGGAGATCCGGAATTTGTTCAGAAGAGTCACCGCGCCCCTGGAACGCAAAGGGTATTAGGAGGAACACGGATGGGTTTTAGTCAGTAAGAGTCTGACACTTCTTCCTGCTTCGCCCAAAGTGAGAGTCATTTGATACGACTCTACAGAATTTGGGGGCCGCTGGCCACATAGGGAAAGGGTCACGAGCTAACTAGATTGTAGATTCAAAAGTAATAGACAAAGATAAATTAATATGGGCGACACTTTACCTTTCAAGGCAGCAGGGTTGGATGGTATATTTTCGGTTCTGCTCAGACGGAGTGGAGCGAGATTCGCTAGCTGATTACCTTGTTCTCTCTGAGGACGCCGAACCCCTTACCGAATTGCCATGAGATCTGTTGCTATGCTGGGGTGAAACTCCGCTGCCGTGGGAAATCGCAGCACGAAGGACGGAGCTCCGACAAGATCTCGAGGCGGTATGGAAAGAGCGACTCTCGCAAACCAGAGCGGCTGGGCTCGCGACTATTGTGGCAATATATCCCCTCTTTCAGGAGTGGCTAGAGAAGCGGTACGGCGTGCTCACCTTCCGCCAAATGCAAGTGTTCACCACAATGTGGACCGTCCGAAGGATACGCTGTCGTCGTAGAGGTAATGGGTGACAACGACCTCTCGCGTCCGGTCCTTGTCCAATCCATGTTCCAGAGCGAGGGAGCATGGCAGAAGCAAACCTCACACCCAGCCACCGCAACATAAAAAGTCACCTCGGGCGTCGGGTATCGCTGGTAGATTCCTGGCCACCGTAGGTGCGGGCTTGAGGAAAGCGAGCGATGGGTGGCTCGCCGTCCATTAAAGACCAGGCCCGGGCCAACGGCACGTGCCGGCTGTAGCCATCTCTTCGAGGCGCCTCAAAGAGATGGCTAGGGCCAGTGCCTGACAGGGTTGCGGAATTGGTTCTAGAGTTACCGCGTCCCTGGAATGCAAGGGCATTTGGAAGAATACGGGTGTGTTTTAATCAGTAAGAGTCTGAAACTCCCTGCCGCTCAGTGTCAAACTCTTACGGAATTTGCCTTTTGATTTCCTATCGAAAAAAAGGGATCCCAAATCCCACATAATAAAAATTCATTTCAATATTTGGTATCTTACAATATATCTTTTTTCCGTAGACACAGGTACGCCATCTTTGATTCTTCTTGCGCAATCAGACACTGAAATAAATGTAGCATATATTTTTGAAGTTGCAAATTATTAGGTAAACAATGCGTTGGAAGAATAATATATTCATGTCCAATTTCGCATTCTAGCAGACATGTGTAAGAGTGGACACCGCGTGTGGGCAAACGTAGTGTTGGACGCCCTACGGCACGATGGACCGATGAACCGATGATTTAAAGAAGGTGGCTGGCAGCGGCTGGATGCGGACTGCTCAATACTGGGATAGTTGGTGCTCTTTGGGAGAGGCTTACGTTCAGCAGTTGACGGAAATTGTCTGAAAAGATGATGATGATGATCCAAGCAGAAGAGTTCGTGGGTCTCGAGCCCAGAGCATGATAGTGGAGACCACATGTATTTTGATTTTTTGTTCCTTCGCTGTTTTGAGTGAAGGTAGATTAAAACGACAATAGGGGAGACCCCTTTACAGTCTCCCATGGGATGTACCCTAACAGGCGTTGCACAGAGGGGGTTCCGGATTAGTCTTTTAAGAGGTTACGGGGCCCTTCTATGTGATCACCGGGGTGGGGTGGTGGTTTTACCTTACTGAAAAGTAAGGTAAAAATCCACAGATAATTTCACAAGTGTTAATTGACAGCACCTATCTATCTATACCATTATGGGTGGATTGTTTCAAACGGATGGTTAACGTAACTTACGTTCGACAAAAAGTAACGATTACGGAAGATGTTTAACGTTCGTTAAATAAGAAGCGTTGTTTCAAAACATTTTGGTATAAATTCCTGCTCATCCCAATAGCTCAAGTTATTAACACGGGTCCTATCTTAATACCTTTTTTGCTTTCTAGTTTTTTGTGTTATCAGAAGAACTGCCATTGAGGAATTGAAAAGAAATTTCACAATATTGTTCTATTTGTCGCAACTAAAGTAACGTTAACCAGTGCTCAGACCATCTGTTAACGTTATCGTTATTTTTTACGAGCCTTTACGCTGACATATTGTGAAAAGACAATTTTATTTTTATGTAACGATAGTTAGCACCATTGTTACCGTTTACGCGTGCGTTAAGTGAACGTGAAACAACCCGCCCTTAGGCGACAACAAGGCGACCATAAATCCTTTTAGCAATATTGAAGACAAGTACACTCGTTAGCTGATTTTATAATTTGTTTGATTATATTATTACACACTGTTAAGTGATACCTAGAATGTTGACGCAAATCCTTTTCATTACTAGATCAGTCCAAACATGTTACTCACCATAAAAAATATTTAAAAATAACACAAGATCTAACTTGTACAAAGCAACCATTGAAAAAACTAACTTTGACACAATATTCAACCAAGCACTTATTTTTTTTCATTGTTTGGATCTTTGAAAGATTGCAACACAATAATAAAGTTGCAGTACTATGTTTTTTATGGATTTAATTATTTTTCTTCATTTACTGATAAACCAATCGTGACTGTGATTTCTAAGTGACGCTTTGTAGCGACATCCACACTACCTCAAACTATACAAGAAACCAAATAGACCCTATTTCTCGTAAGCAAAGATTAAACCCAAATCAGCATAATATTTATAAAAAGACCAGATGTCGAATGCAAATACAATGATCTGGAAATCAATTACACAATCTTACAGCATGAACAGAAAAGAAATAAAAATAATAGCCAGTTTTATGAAGACGGGATTAGAGGAGGGGGAGATCAAAGTTTTTATAGTCCGTCTCTAGAGCGAGCGTGAGAAAACCGCTTCTACATGTAGGAAGAATAAAACGGCTGTCTAAAATGTGGAAGAGAAATGGAATTCGAGTATTCCTGTGAAGGCTGATTAAGAACCACTAGAGTTGAAGCCACTAGATTGTGCGAATTGATGAACAATAAAAAATATCGGAAGTGTAGTAAAAAAATATAATTGTATTAACAACTAAGAACTGATAAACATCAAGTAAAAATAAAATAGACAGTATTAATTTTCAATGACGAGTTTTCACATTCTTGGAGGCATTGTCGGTCGCATCATATTCTGTACGCCAATATTTTGAATAATCTTTGGTTTTATAGTTGCTGCATACGTGTCTTTTGGTTTAAGCCTACTGTTTGTTGCAAGCTTGTAGTTCCGTGAGAATACGTTGTTCAGAGTAGAACCGTGGCCGTGTACAGGCCTTTTGGTCTGATTAGGTCCAATATTTTGTGTAGGCTCGTTATTTGGTGCGAGGTTTTTGACTTGTTCAGATTTTTTGTACAGTACAGGACCATGTATCCGTGCATGTTCATTGTTTCGTTCAGATTTGATGTTCATTACAGATTTACTGTTTAGTGCGAAAATGCTCACTCGTTCAGATCTGAAATTTAGTTCAGGCCTATTGTTTTGTGCGAAGATGTTGCCTCTTTCAGATTTAAAGTTAACTTCAGGCCCGTTGCTTGCTGCGTCGTCGATTTGTGCAGGTATGTAGTTTAATGGAGTCTCATTGTTTAATGTAGGTCCATTGAGTAATACGGGCCCGCTGTATGATGCAGGCCCGTTGTTAATTGAATAATTATTATTTGTCATTCTGGGTATATTACTCGGCGAATATGGATTATATGCTACATGCTTATTATTCGGAGTACCGCGCAGATTAATATTTGGTCCAGTATTTTCATTGCCTACATAGTTTTTATGTGGTGTATTGTTGTCATTTACTAAAACATTCTGATTATTTTCAACTGCCGGATACCTTCCGTTTTCAGGAATCATCTTATTCACTGGATTGACACTTATCCCACTGCTACTAACATTTTCTTCATTTATTTCAGGCGTTTTTTTGTTTGCACTAGGTTCATTTCTAACATTTAGTAAATGTTTCTCATGATCTGCAGCCCTGTAAGTAATTGCAACATGACGATTATTTCTAAGATTCAGTAATAAACTGGATTATGGGATCACTTGTGTGTCTGATTGTCTCTCATACCTAGCCGATTTGCTCCGAATCTACAGGATGAATTCCGTTGAAATTTGGTACACGTCACGTAAAATTTGTTTTATTTTTTTTTTAACATGTGGGACGAATTCTAAAATAAAATGAAAACTGTTTTTTCAAACTATAACACATGATAAATAACTCACCCAGCCGGATGATATAACCACGATATATGTCTTTCAGTTGTTGAATGCTTCACATCATCTGTGGATTTTCTGCAGAACGACCGTCTGTTTGAAAGAGGATATTTTGTTACTTATTTTTTCTTGCAACTATATAGTTTTTTGTTACAACTTTGTATTGGTTCTAGAGACTAATATCGCAAAAATGTGTTGCAAAGTAAATTTTTTTGATACGAGTATATTTCTCTCTATATTATCACAACTTTACAGACCAAGAAAGAAACATATTACTAAAGCTAATTAAAACAACCTACCTGCTAATATTAACAGATATATTTTGTGAAGATTTTCGAACTAAACCTTCAAACCTTGCTTTGTCCAATATACAATCCAAAAAGGCACCGTTACATTGCGTACTGGTGTATAAATAGGGTCCTTCGCATTTAGATTCGGTTGACACTTTAAACACGGAAGCAACTCCAATCAGGACTTCGTGAGTCCCAACCCAAGTGACTAGTGGTCCCCCGTGGTCATTCTGAAGATGGTAACAGGTTAAATCAGATTCATATTTTAAAAAGTCCATATTAATACACTAACAGTCAACTACGTGATTTGACTTCTATTTAAGAACATGACTTACTAAATTTTGTTACGAACAACAAAAACCAAGAATTTAAAATAAGGGAAGAATAGTTGGCTGAAATAATGGTGCGTATAAAATAACCAGGGTTGCTAATATTATAATGAAATTAAATAATCTGTAATTGATTGACAGAGCTTGCATTCAATGAACGTACACACCTGACAAATTCCATACCTTCGAGTATTTCTGACGGTTTCGTTAAAATTATGAGTTTTACTAAACATGTTAAGATTTTTCTGAGTCAAAGCTGTTTTGTTGGTCAAAGCAAATCTATTGATTGTAGTGGTTCTATTGCTCCATGCTGTTATGTTAGTCAAATTAGCTGTATTTAAGACGATAGTACTTTTAGTTTCAGCTCTTTCTTCGTTTACATTACTCTTATTTGTAGTTTTAACCATTGATTCCTTACTTGATATTTTAATTTCTCTACGCGTTCTGTCGCCGTCATCATCGTATTCACAGTCCTATTAAAAAAATAGCATTATTTTTATCGTTACTACTTTTTCGCTCAGTACCCTTTTTAACTTTTGATAAAGATCAGCATTATGATCTTATTTGATCTAACAAGACTATTTGTATAATGATGTGTTATTCCACTGCATTCAATGTCGATTTCTGCCTGTGCTTTTGATATTGTCTTGCCTAATGGATCCCATTCGTTGGTTTTTTTGGCCATTGTTCATGTAATATGCGACAAACATGCTCAGCTCAATTCCCAATTAAGTACCTACTAAAAGCTGAAAGCAATATCTACGATGCATTTGCAAGACAACATCTAATGCACAACTCGACTACACATTGAATCATCCAATTGACATTTATATCATGTTACCTATTGGTGCTACTTGAGGGTTTTTTATCAAATCAAATAATGCTAGTTTGAAGGATCCTTCAAACTAGCAATATTACCTCATAAGCCGCTTCTGGATCAAACGCTAATGATTTTCTGTTAGAACATCCTTGTTGCAGCAGTTTTATACTGTCGTTGTTATCTATTGGTTCCCCTTTTTCATTTATGTTGCCACCATCTAATGTACATATCATATAAGCGTCAATGACATCAACCATTCTTCCGTGGTCTTCATAATGGCCTTTGCACTCCTTCTTATCTAATATCATCACGGGTGCAAAGTTTAAATACTCTTGATTGTAATTGTTTGTATCTTCAGGCTGAAGTAGGGTAACGTAAGATAGAAAAACGTTTTCATTTAAATTTCTTGTTAAGTCTTTATAATTTCAGTTTTGATACTAGTAATAATCAGTATGCTTTTTTCTATTGAGTATGTTTCTCCGAGATAATCATTGCCAAAGCTTTCACTGAGAGAACGAGTTCATTTTCTGTGTTGGGGGTAGATTCTGCCACAATTCAACAGATAACGCATATTGATTATTGAAGGAATGATCACATGATTTCGAGCCTGAGTGTTGTGACATTTAATCCCTGACAATCTTGGCAGGCATTTGCTTTCAATCAGTGCTTTTTATATTCAATCAGAATTTTCTTTTTTGAACAACTTATCTGGACTTTATTGGTATCGCATCTCAGCCACCTTTTATTTGACAAGTAAAACTAGCTTTTGCAACATGATTTCAACCAATAAAAACTTCACTGCTGTACATAGGCAGTTCCAAGCATCGCCACATAAACCAGTCTTGAGAGATTCATTAGTTGACCTTGTGAGGGATGATACATTAAAATTATACTCACACAAATAAACATCTTACCTGTCTCCACTGAATTTTATGACCCCATCCAAGTACAATAGCATCCACCCCGGCCTGTTGATACTTACTCTCGTAATTAATTGGTATCGTACCTGGTATGTAAGAACATAATGTCTTATAGGATTGGTCGGTAAACTCGTACGGTGATTCCACTTTAGCTACACCTATATCTATTAATGACCACTTATCTAGTCGATCGTACCTCAAGTTGTATCCTGAAAGTAGAATAGTCATCGTATACTCGTAGATAGATATCGGTATGGCCCGAATAAAAAATTGATAATTCTAAAATAATTTAAATTGAGTAGAAAATAGAGCTGTTATTGAAGAACTAACAGCAACCTGCCGTGTATGCTCTTTAAAGAAGATAGTAAAATTTAAGGACCACTCACACTTATTCAGCTCCATTCGTGTTTCGCTGAACGATTTTGGTCACACTTATACAGTTCTGCTTCTATCAGCCGCGTACAGCGTCGTAAAAATGAGAAAGCGGCAGTGGCAGAACAGCGCTGAACTCTATCTATAGCACTCGTTTGACAATAACACATTTGTCCTCATTTTGTACTTGTTTGCCGCGAAAGCTGAATAGATGCAGAAAGCTGAACGGATGCGTACGCGTCTCCATACAAAATCGTTGTTGCCTAGGCACGGCATAAGCTGAATAGAGCTGAATAAGTGTGAGTGGTCCCTTATCCACTTAATTAGTCAGTCGAAGTGGATTTAGTGATGTTGCAAGGGTCAGCATTCTTCATTCCAATAATGTTTTTTAAGCAAATCTAATTCTGATCACAAAAATGTGACAATGAAATGCGACCCGAAAAAAAAAATGAAAATAATTTGGTCGCTTTACAATATGCTTAGGAACTTTCAAATTAAAATTACTGAATTTAATATATAAATCTTGACCCTTACAACTTTCCAAAACGAAATTGTGGTCTTTAACTAAAATAAAACTACATTTTTTTTTGCAAAGATTGGCTATAAATTGATATGGTGCCGTAACATAGTTGAATATATCCAACTTTTGCCTAATCGGGTGTCCAACTTTTGTAACTAGTTTTTAGTCCAATTACACCTAACACGTTGCTAAAGTTTTGGAAAATATTGTACAGTGCCACCTGCCTGCCACCAACCGGGAATACGATCAATGGTTCAAGTGTCCGTACTGATTCCGTTAACACAATGGAATCAGTTTTAAATCTCACACTATAAAGAATTCACATTAAAAGACACATCACACAATATAAAGCTGCGAAACCACCCTAAACAAGTAAATTATAGAGAAATAAAGGAAATGAGAAAAGCAGTTCGTAATTACGGGCTAAAATCAAAACATTGTCGATATTTTGTTCCGAACCCGGCCTGACCTGGGGTCTTTAAATAAAGAGGGAAAAGGTTTCTTGAAAGCAAGCATTTCATCGCTTTCCATAACTTGGGATGCTTTCCATCACGTGGGATTGTAAAACATTTTTAAATAATCTAGACTAATATAATAAAGGGGTAAGATTTTTATTTTCATTTTTGTTGTATGTTTGTAACGAATAAACTCAAAATCTACTGGACCGACTTCAAAAGTACTTACACCATTAGAATAATACAGTATTCCTGAGTAACTTATTACTAGAAAAAATAAGGGATCCTTAAGCAAATTGCAGCGCGGACAAAATCGCGGTTGGAGTGCTAGTAGGAACTTACCACTAGGATAGCAAGTGAATATTACTTTCTTTTTCATCTTACTGGTACATGGATCAAGGTCGATTTCTTTATCATTGACATATTTATTGTATCCTGCTATGACATAAAGAAAATCAACGTCCTTAATACAAGCGGCTGATGTCACCACAAATTCAGGTGTGACTAGTGTACCCCCACAAAGCCAGTAGTCATAACCAACTTTTGATAACGGGGCTTTGACAAAGTACACCTGCAAAACAATTTTTAAATATAATTGTACACATAAACATCTAACCTTTCCCCAACTATTTTGGAGTCGGCTTCAGGAAAAACTGGAATCATCTGATTACATTATCTGGGTGACTGGCTATTTGACCTCCAGTTAGTGAGCAACACGGCACTTCTTGGCAAAACTGGTGTCAGTTCTGGTTTTTTACCATAACAAGATCATCATCTGACTAGACTTTTCCCAACTATGTATATTGGGCTCGGTTTCCAGTCAAACCGGATTCAGTTGAATACCTGTGTTTACCATAACAAGATAAAAGTATTAAAAAAGTTCAAGTTCACTTACCACGTATGGTTTCTCAGCCTTAACTGGTATACCTCCTTGAATTCTTCTGCCGCAATAAGACACTAAAATAATTAATTAATTAAATTGATTGCTTAGGCTCGTCTTTACATACAATGGTCAGACAACCGAAACTACGTACCATGTATAAAAATGAAAAACCAAAAGATATTTGATTGTATTGCAAACATTTTAAAAACGTACCTTGAATGGTTATAAAAGTTTACTTTTTATTTAATGGCCCATGCCAATTATGTGATTTTATTGCGTTTTCATAATTGAATGACTTTCTGATAAATATATCCATTTTCCTGAATTCTATAGAAAGAAACACGATACTTTAGCTTTCAATTTTAGAAACGAACGATATCCTTAGTGGCCGATAATACGGCTTCCGCCTCAATCGGTCTACTGGGGATCTACTAGCGTATGCCATTCACATCTGGAGTGAGGCCATCGAGAAGCACGGGGAGAGATTGAGATTTTGAAAGCCTTCGACAGGGTCTGGCACGATGGCCTTATTAGTAAGCTTCCTTCCTTCGGTTTACCCGCCGGATTGTGTGATTGGATCACCGATTTCCTGAGAGATCGGCCTATCTGAGTGGTCATAGATGGCTGCTCGTCTGGACTGCTGGATATTAATGCCGGAGTTCCTCATGGGGGGGAGCATGATAAAAACGTCCGAAATAAAAAGGAACAATTCCAAGAAATAATTAAAATAAACCATGCCAGCTGAGAAATGTCTCCAAAAATAACCAGTCCCAACCGACGGCGCCATGATATGCGCCAGGCCCATTTGTCTCAATAATTTTGAATGGAATCAAATGATCCAACGCATACGCCACCATCAGCTAGGCTTTTAAGTGAGCATAATAGTCCCAACCGCCAGGGTACTTGAGTCTATACAATGCAATCACACACATATTTACAAATTTTGGTACTACTTATTGATTTATATAATTAACAACAATGGATCAGTTTCTGAGTTAAATTAAATATAAAAGTCATTAAAGACATCCATAAAGAAACTAAATATATTAGCACAAACATTACCAACAAGTTTGACTTTGTTTACCCTTGAATGTCCTATGGAGCAGGACCAGTATGTTTCCAAGCATTCTTATCTTGAATATAATCTATGATTTGTAATATGCTTGTTTACATAGTGTGCTTTTTATATTATTTTTAAATTTTCTTTCATTTAATTCTAATATGTCACAAGGTATTTTGTTGTAACATTTAATACAGTACCCCATGAAAGATGTTCGTACTTTGGCTAATTTATTTCTATTTTTAGTTTTAAAATTATGTCTATCACTAATTTTTCTAAAGAGATGTCGATGTTTCCTTACATACATAATATTTTCATAAATGATTTGACAAGGGACTGTCATAATATTAATCTTTTTTAAGACTTCCCTAAGAGAATCGCGTCGACGTAGGACGATAGGCGAATCGAAGCTCCAAAGTCTTGAGCATCGACGCCGAGTTGCTGGCCTGTCGGTTTTCTATCGGTTGCATTTTGAGGAGTGTGCGACGAAATTGCATAATTTAATTTCGCCAAGCCCGTTCCATCATCGGACCACAAGACGTACGGCGAAGGTGGCCGCCAGTACATGGTGGACATCCCACATATACGCACAAAACGTTTTGGGAATACATTAATTGTGCGTACAGCTAAGAAGTGGAATTCCCTGCCTGAGTCTGTGTTTCCTGATAGCTACAACCTGGGAGTCTTTAAGTCAAGAGTGAATAGGTTACTTCTAGGCAATCGTGCTCCATCTTAGACCGCATCATCGCTTAACATCAGGTGAGATGGTGGTCAAACTGGTGGAACGCTATCAATAGTAAAAAAAATATACATATTTACGAGTATTTACAGTCAGCCAATTATATTAATCATCAGATTAACACAATTAAACATTTTTTACGACTGATAACAAATTAAATTACAAGTATAAAAATCATAAATATAAATTTATTAGAATTTAAAGTTCTAAGTGTCAACGTTAAATGACTTCATTATCCCGTTATTCGTATTTTCATTTGTAGCTAAAACCTATTTTTTGCTTTAAACATTTGGTTTGTTTCGAATAATTGTTTCACAAATTCACTTCTTCACTGTTTAAATCTTTCATTTCGTCAAATTCAGTAGGCACCGGTTCCGTGGAAGGCTTTAACGTTGGAGGAGGTTCAAGTTTTGGTGGAAGCCTTATAATTGGTCGAGACGTTATTATTGAACGAGGTCTCATAATTGGTGGCAACCTTTGTATTGGTGAAGGCCTTTGTATTGATGAAGGTACCATCTCTTGTGGACGTCTTATCCTTGGTCGTGGTTCCATTATCGGTGTTGGATTTATTGTGGGTACAGAATTCGCTTCTGAAAGCCCTATTGTTGGCAATGGTTTCATTTGTATCGGATGCCTTATGTTAGGTCGAAATTCCATTTCTGGTGAAGGCCTTATTATTGACTGTGGTTTTCTTTCAGGTTGAGACCTACTTAACCGTGAAGGTGCTGTTTCTGGTGGAGACCCAAATATTGGTGGACGCCTTTTTCTTAATCGTGGCCTTTTTCTGGGTGGAGGCCTTATTCCGGGTGGGATGCCTATATTTAATGAAAACCTATCATATGGTTCCTGCTCTTTTTCTTTTGGTGATAATTTGACTTGCTGTGGTGTTCTGTGATTTACTAAATTTACAAAGGCTTCGTTTGAATCTTCATCTACATTTGTTGCATACCTGTCTTTCTTCTGTTTTGGTTCTTGTTTACCACGTAAAATATCCTTCTCATTATCTGCTGGCCTGTAAGCATTTAAATATTCATCATTCTGAATTGTGTTCCGCAGAATAGTATTACGTAGATGATGCCTACTTACATGAAATACCATTTTTAATGCTGCTATATTATAGCAGCATTTATAATTTTTATGGGTAGATGTCATATGGGTAGATGTCAATGGGTAGATGTCAATGTCGACAACGTGACACTTGAGGGCACTTTGTCGTTAAATTTGTGTTGTTAATTTAAGTAGTATCTTCCTATAAATACCATTTAAATGTGTCAATTGAAATGTTTTTATTGTTTGTTGTTGAACACTGTTGACTGGTAGAGAATGCATTGTTGCATTAAGTCCGCCCATGTAACACTATTGTGCATAAAGTTTAAATATAATAAATAAATCAATTTTGATCGTGAGCCGCGCTTTTGATAAAAATGGCGACGGGTGGCAATGCCAGCTCCCATAGAAACATGTTCGACCCCTTTAGTACACATAGTAAAAAAATAAAAAAGGAACGTTATTTTATTACATTAATCGATATTTTTGTATTTAAGTAAATACATCTAAAAACGAATACTACACATACAATGAAACAAAAATTCTTAACTTGATTATAACTAAAAATAATCTAAAATACGACGTCTATTTTGTTAAAAACAAAAAAAAAATGATATCGAACTTCTATGGTTTCAAAAATAACGCAGAATGTAACACAATTTTGACTAAGGGGTCAATTTTTGAAGACAAAAATGCGATGAAAAACATCTTTGAAATTGCAGTGCAGAAAAAGAAATCTTCTTTACTTTAAGATTACAGGAAAATCAATAATTTGTTGATTAAAAAAACAACATGTTAAAAATATGATTCACTCGATCCCCCTGCAAGAATCCGACTCGCGTTTGGCTGGTTTTTAAGCACTTACCCATCAGGATGATCCTTCCACGACACGTAACTTTCTATAGTATCAAAGCCTCTAACGCTCGGAGCACTGTCGCATAATAGTGCCTTCCTATGAAAAAGGACAAATAAATTTATTTCAATTTTAAAAATACTTATGGGTAAGAGACCCCACAAATGTGTACCGTAGTCAAAAATACCAAAATCGTGACTTCAGGTAAACTTATTATTTTTCGAGAAGGAGATTTTAATAATTAACAATACGTATATTTACAAAATTGACGATGCAATATATGTATCTCAAAATTGTGGAATTAGGCGCACCAATTGAAATAATATGAGCACGTGGCGAGTTCAATCAAGATAATAGATTAAAAAAATGAAACAGATGCGACTTACCTGGTACTCACACTCTCATTATGCCCCCTCAAAGTGTTGGCTCTTTTATCATCTAAAACACAACCAATAAAGGCTCCGTTGCACATCGTGCTGGTATACAAATAAGGTCCGATGCATTTATTTTCATCCGTTATTTTGAATACAGAAGCAATACCAATAAGTACTTCTTTTTTTCCCACCCAAGTGACGAGTGGACCTCCATGGTCATTCTGCAAATTAAATCATTGGTCAAAGTGGCTATTCTGGGATTACTAAGGAGCTTTTGCATGCGCATGGCAGTGGAAACTTAACAAAAACACTAATTTCCATACATATTGACAAATTCTTGTTTAATATTGATTGTCGCTGCGATAATAATGACCTGAATTTGAACACTTTTTGAGCACCAGAATAGACCTTCATACATTATGTTTTTTTAACAGTATTAATACCAACAGCTGATGTCAGTAACAATAAATTAGTAATCAATAAACTAAACCTTACATTCAATAAATTCGTCTTTAACTGATCATACTTACTTGACAAATTCCGTTTCTTCGAGTGAACGTTCTGTTGAAGTATCCACTAACGTTGCCAAAACCAGATTTATAAATTATATCAATTTTGTTAAAAGAATCAGTTCGGTTCGCAATTTCAATTCCGTTCACAGTATCAGTCCCGTTCATAGTATCAGTTCCGTTGGCAATATCAGTTCTATTACGAAAATCAGTTCCGTTCACTTCATACTTGGTGTCATTATTGTTTGATTCTTTTGGACTCAGATTTTTGCGTGTATCTCCAGTAGGGATCAAATGGCCCATAAGGTCTTCCTCCGGGTGCTCGGCTTCGCCTTCACACTAAAGAGAATTGATTTTATCTTATAAATACAAACACGGCAGAACTGCTTTTATACAAAGGCTAGTTTAACCAAAATTGTTGTGTTGTGTTTTCGTTGTGACTAGTTACATCTCAATACCGTGCTTGTTTGTATTTAAGTGCTAACTAAATTTTAGTCTTTTTTTTACCATCAAGCATACGGCACTTTACAGGTTAGTGGTTCCCGTAACTTATGAATTTATATAATTATCAAAAACAATGTTTGCATTGCCATTCCAGAAACAAATCACAAAAAATGGTGCCGGTATTTTTGTCGTAATGCGAGTGAGCGGTGATTATCTTGGTTTATATGGACACTATCGACATCATTGCCTCTAGCACAATTGCTACTAAATCTACATGTGGTGTGCATTACACGTATTGCCAGTACCCTATTTCATCGATTTAAATCAGTATTTATTGCGTACAGGTTACTTACGAGTGTTCCTTGCGTGCCCTTTAACATCTGTGTCTGAGTAATACAACTACTCATTTTTACAATATTTCCGTTTTGATTCATCGAATACGGTACCCCGTGGTCATTCAAGTGACCAGGTTCTAATGAACATATCATATATTTCTCGATTATTTTCGTCAAGTCAGGATAATATTTGTATTCTTGTTCACACTTCTTTTTATCGTACAGAGTTGTAGCACCAAAGCGTAGATATTCTTGATTGTAATTTTGGGTATCACCATGCTAAAAGTGTAGGTACAAGGTTTAATTCAGAACTTGGTATAACTATGAACAATTTATCTGCCTAGCCTTCTCCTCTTCTACAATGAGATACTGCCTATCTGATATCCACGTCTAATTAACTGAGTAACACGAGTCCTTTTGGCCAGACTAGTGTTTGATTTTATGGCTAACTTACATACTGGATAAATAAAATAATACTCCATTTTTTCTGCCAAAATAGTTATATATATATATATATATATATTATTTATTTTATGCATTAAAATCATATAAATAAATTTATTGTAATCCATTATATTCTCTCTCAACTTTTCCTAATTATTATAATTATAGATTTTAATGGGATATGGATTATTACGTTTAATAATTTTTAATATAAACTGTCTCTTGATTATAATTAGAATTTAACTTTTTAATTAAAAAGTTAAAACAATTTACTGCTGATGCTGATGAAATAAAATACAATGACCAATTTGCAAAAACATGTTTTTGTCGCTGCTTTTAAGTTAAAACTCAATATAAGTGTGAATACTAGCTTCCTGCCACTGTCCCATATAACTCGGTGTTGACATAATATCGTCTTCTTCAATTTTGCCATTATGAGTGTGTATTCCGTCCACTAGCGCCGCCAATCGTTTTTTATTAATTGTGGTGAATTTAAGACACGTAGACAAAAAACCGCTCTGTAGTGTACTGAAGAAATGTATCATAAATGGTAGTCCGTTGCAGCAAGGTCTGGCGAATGGTTTCTAATTGCAGTTCCTGTAGAGTTCAAACGGTTTCTCGCGTTATCATGGAGCAATAATGATGAAGATGCAGTTGCATTGAGTGTGAATTCTATCACCGCGCGGTAAACATTATAGTAATTGTGCTCTTCAATATTTAATTGTATTTATGTTTTAAAAGCAGTGTTGGACGAACTTTTTATGAGAAAAGACTAGTGACAGTTTCTAGTACGAAAGTGATTGGTTAGTGAAAATTTCCAGTGTTGATCTGCTGTTAATTTACAATATTAATCAAAACTCATAAACTTAATATAAGACAAATACCGTCAGTGACTGATACCGCTGAGTGTTTCCCGTTACGCGTAAGCGCCGCGATATACGCATCACTTACGACGTTCTTCTCCCGGGCTCACTGGTGCGAGTGCGAGTGCGACTAATAAAGACAGTACTCCGGAGCGTAACGTCTCAGCTTCGAGAGGAAACAAGAGGCCTGCCTTGAATTCTCCTCCAGAGCCGGCTCCTTCGGTTACCGTTGAGGAGGTGCGATCAATCGTACAGGACGTTATTAAATCAGAATTTGCGACTATGATGAAGCAGATAAATACTGCGATTTTAAACATTGTCAATAGTGAGTTAGCCCCTATTCGGGCGGATCTTGAGGAATTTCGAGCGTCTTTGAATTTCCACTCAAGTCAATTTGATGAGTTTCGGTCGGAGTACGCAGAGTTCAAGAGTACTACTAAGGAACTAAAATGCGTAAATATTAAACTGCAGGAAACAGTGGCGGATCTTGGTCAGCGTCTAAATTATGTAGAGCAGCAGGCACGGGCCAACAACTTGGAGCTTCAGTGTTTACCTGAAAATAAGCAGGAAAACCTGTATACCATTGTCAAGCAGTTGGGCTCAGTGGTTGGTTGTGAAGTTCAAGATGGCGATATTTCACACTGCACAAGAGTAGCTAAACTTAACACGAGTAATATTCGCCCTCGTTCGATTGTGGTGCGGCTTGCCTCCCCGAGAATCCGTGACCAGCTGTTGGCCGCTGTAATCAATTATAATAAAAATAAAAGCCATGAAAAACTCAACACCGTAGATTTTGGTATAGCTGGAAATAAATCTCCTGTGTTTGTCGCCGAGCATTTGTCCCCTGCATCCAAAGCTCTTCATGCTGCAACAAGACTTAAAGCGAAGGAAAAAGGATATAAGTACGTGTGGGTGAGGAACGGCAGGATATTTGTCAGAAGGACGGACGGCGACGAGCATGTTCTTATTGGAGGCTTGGACACTTTAAATAAGTTAAAATAATGTGTTTTTTATTTGATAAAAACAAACGATTTACCTATTATTGCGTGCACTTGTAAATTTAATCATTTAAATTCAATAGTTTGCAAATATATTATCAGAACAGTCGAGGGTTAAGAACTAAGACACATACTGTATCTCGTAATATAGCCTGTAATAATTATGACATCATAGTTTTGTCTGAGACTTGGTTGAATGCCTCTGTGTTGAGCGGGGAGCTGTTCGACGATCGGTACGTAGTATATAGGAGAGATAGAGAAACTTCACATTTTCAGAGTGGTAAAGAAGGGGGTGGCGTTTTAATAGCCGTTAAAAAGCAAATCAAGTCTAAACGTATAAAGAATTGGGAAAGTGGCTGTGAAGACTTATGGGTAATTATTGACTTGCCGTTATCATGTACTGTTCGCCGAATGGTTCTCTGCGCAGTATACTTGCCTCCTCCTATACGCCGTTCTTCTCTGGAGCACTATTTGGATCAATGTAATGCTGTTTTTGAGCAATGTTCAGATTCAAGTGTTTTTATTGTGGGTGACTTCAATTTGAGCAACATTGATTGGAAGTTAGTGGGAAAGTCAAATGGTAATTTTAGCTTGCCTGGTACTAGTGAGATGTTAGTTGATTTTACTCATGTTAACAGGCTAAGTCAGTTTAATTTAGTGGCAAACGAAGCTGGTCGCATTTTGGATCTTGTTTTGACAACACATTCATTGTGTAGCGTGAGTGAAAGTATTAGTCCAATAAGTAATGTCGATAAACAGCATCCACCTCTTGACATAGTTGTTTCCATGAAGGGTGAGGCGAGACTGCCATACAACAGTGAGAAGATAAGATTTAATTTTCATGCAGCGAATTATGAACCAGTTCGAAATTTTTTAAAACAAATAGATTGGGTTAAAATATTTGAGGGTAGCGATAGTGTGAATGAGATGTTGGATGTTTTTTACGAGATGCTGAACGATGCTATACAACAGTTTATTCCCTCACGGGTCCCAAAGAAACGTAAATATCCTCAGTGGTTTAACTATAAACTTATTAAAATGTTAAACTTAAAAAATAATATTAGAAGGCGATACAATAAATATAAAAACCCAATGGATTTGATGGAGTTAAAATTAATTAGTAAGCGGTGCGATGGATTGGCCACTTCTTGTTACAAGGTTTATATTGAAGCTCTCGAAAATGAACTAAAAAACAACCCTAAGTTATTTTGGACGCACGTAAAAAATAAGCGAGGGGGCTCTAGTACCTACCCTATGACCATGAAAAATGGATCAATATCCACATCTGATGGTACAATTATCTGTGAGATGTTCGCTTCCAACTTCTCGTCAGTATATAGCCCCGAAAAAGTATTTAACAAGGAAATTGATACTGGAATATTATTAAAATCAGTTGAAAATAGTAGTTTATGCTTAACAAGTCCGACAGTTAGCAGAGAGGTCATACTTAAAAAAATTAAAAGTTTAGATACTAACAAAGGAGCTGGCCCTGATGGCATACCGCCTATATTTATAACGTCTTGTGCTGAGGAGTTAGTGTGCCCTTTAATACTTATATACAGTAAATCCTTATCTTCTGGCGTATTCCCTCTAAAATGGAAAACGGCTAAGGTGGTGCCTGTGCATAAATCGGATAGCAACGATGACATAGCTAATTATAGGCCTATCTCAATCCTTTCAACGTTTGCTAAAGTGTTTGAATCTCTGCTCTGCCCATATTTCCAAAACCATCTAAAATTGTTTATTAGCGATCATCAGCACGGTTTTGTTGGATCGCGATCCACCAGTTCCAATCTGGTCCCTTTCACGGAACTCCTGATTGACGCTGTTGACTCTGGTCACCAAGCTGATGTTATTTATACTGACTTCAGCAAGGCCTTTGATAAAGTTTCTCAGAAAATATTAGTTTGTAAGTTGCGTGCTTATGGTATCACTGGTGGCTTGCTTGAATGGGTGATTTCATACTTGAGGGATAGATCTTTTTTTGTCGTGGTAAACGGTTATCAATCTAACATATATAAAATATCATCGGGAGTCCCACAAGGCTCTCATCTGGGTCCAATATTTTTCAACTATTTTGTTAACGACATTCCCAACTGTCTACGGCACTCTAAAATTTTTATGTATGCGGATGACTTGAAGTTTCTTAGAATTGTTAAATGTAACAGAGATGCCTTACTTTTACAGACTGACCTTAATTGTTTAATTCAATGGTGTAAAAGTAATGAAATGTACTTGAACTCGGAGAAATGTTACCACGTCAAATATACAAGAAAAAATAATCCAATAAAGACAGAGTATTACATAAATGAGAACAAACTTAACGAAGTGGACACTATACGTGATCTTGGCGTTCTGTTTGATCAAAAGCTAACATTTGCACCACACTTAGATCACATTTCTAAAAAAGCATCCAGAATGATGGGTTTTGTTATAAGACAATGTAAAGGTTTTAATCAAATTAAAACTAAAATCTTACTCTTTCAGAGCTTAGTACGTAGCATTTTGGAGTATTGCAGTGTGGTGTGGCGACCACACTACGCTACAAATAGTTTGCGTCTAGAACGAGTTCAAAAACGCTTTGTTTGGCATTTGGCTTTTTCTGTGGGTATTGCTAAAAAAGTGCGTTCTTACAGAGAAAGATTGAAATTGTTTGACATGCACACCTTGGAAGAACGAAGGTGTTTGAACGACGCGATGTTTGCTGGTAAACTCTTGAAGGGAAACATCGACTCACCGCCACTGCTTGCACTCATCAACTTTCGTGCTCCATCGAGGATTCCGCGCAAACCCATTTCTCCATTTCGTCCTCCAATGAGAAGAACGGTGTTGGGATCTAACTCCCCATGTGCTAGGTTTTGTAGGGTTTTGAATGGTTGTAGTGATCTGGTTGATTTTCACTTTGATCCTCTCAGCAAGCAAAAACGTATATTTCTAAAATATATTTCAGACTTGAAGTAGATTTGTTGAGGCTGTGTTTACGGAACTTGTCAAATAAGTAAATCATGATCTTAATGTTTAGTAGGACTATATGTTACAATATAGAGTTTACTTGCACAATACGTAGCTAGCAACCAATGTTATGCTAATGACTTATCTTGGTTTTCTTCTTGTTCATGTGGTGTTTACCTTTAAGTAATTGTTGCACTGTGTCAAGTTTAAATGCATGTTGTTTTATTTTTTTTAGATAAGTGTAAACAATTGTTGGTAGACCTAATAAATAAATAAATAAATAAATAAATAAAAGATCGATTCATGAGTCGGGGCTGTTTCTCTGCTAGTTTTGCTATCATTGGTCGGAGATCGGCACAGTAGACATCTGCCGTTATTGCTTGACCAGATCGGAGAAAGCTATAGTGAATAACACCATGCTGAGACCACCAAACAGTTACCATTATCTTTTTATTGGTAAGCTTTGGTTTTGGAACACTGTTGCGGCGTTTGACCTGGGGTCAGCCATTGCAATTCTCGCTTAAACGGTTATCGTAAATAATCCACTTTTCATCACATATCACAAGTCGATCCAATATTCCTTCATTTCTGTATCGATTCAACCAGGCAACACAAGTTTCAACATGCGTTTCTTTCTGCAGATCAGTCAAATCATGAGGTAGGTACCCATTTTTCATATTTTTTTAATTTTATTGATTTGAGGCAAATGAGTCAATATTGTTGGTAAGGTAACGTTAATTCATGCCGCTAATTCCAGGGTAGTTTGGGTCGGATCGACTTCCACCATTTCTTTCAATTCATTGTTATTCACCTGTGAGCGGTCTTCCACGTGTTTCGTTCTTCAAATCAAATTTTCTATCACGAAAGCGTTTAAACCAAAATCGCACGGAGCATTCATTAGCAGTCCCCTCTCCAAACGCAACATTGATATTGCGAGCTGGTTCTGCGGCGTTATTTCTGCGTCGAAACTGGTATTAAAAAATCACTCGAATTTTCGAAGTATCCATTTTTCTTGTCTTAACTGAATTAAAAAAACCACTGAAAGTCGATAATCGAATGTTGCACATTTTTTAAAAGAAGAACTTCATAAGTACCTACCATGTGAAAAAGTTTCACTCAAAAATCTCAAACCATGAATACCAATATGTCAATTCGAAGAACCTATTACAATAAATCAGCAATTTCATACTTTAACCCCTATTATTATAAATCAGGGAAACATGTTACCTGTCGCCAAAGGTCCGTATGTCCCCATCCAAGCACCATAGCATCCACATTATTTGCTTGGCGTTTCATATCATAATTAATTGGAATTGTTCTTGGAACGTAAGAACACATTATTTGATATCTGGCGTCGTTAAAATCGTACGGTGATTCCACTTTAACCAATGCTAAATCGATGTACGCCCATTTTTCTATTCTATCAAAGTCGAATTCGTAGGCTAAAAAAAAAATGATTTCTGAGGCTCTACACACTGACGTTCTGTCAGCGGTAGTGTGATGACGGCGAATGTTAAACCATTGATTGACAGACACTGTCGAAATGTCACGTGATCAAACCCTTACATTGTGGGATTTCGACAATCGCACTGTCTAGCTGAAGCCTCTTATAATATCAAAGGAGGTCGCAGCTGGCGAACATGGTATCGATCACCCCTCATAGAGCAGTACGAATCAAATTAAGTATCTAACTGCCAATACTACTCAAAACATTTTATGATATCACTGTTTCCGGCACAGGTTTTTAACAACATAACTTTATCAATTAATTATACTTACAAACAGGGACGCAGGTATACACAATTTTCTTTCTCATATGTTTAGTACATTCATCCTTGTTTAAATCTTTGTCAATGACGTATTTTCTGTACCCTGCTATTGCATACATAAAGTGGATGTCTTCAACACAAGCAGCTGATGTAATGATAAACTCTGTAGTGACTAAGGCACCACCACACAGCCAAGAGTCGTACGTTCTGTCTGACTGTTTTGCTTTGACTAAGTACACCTGTAGGCATAAGATATATGTCAGTACTTTGACTAAGTACACCTTAAGGTGTGATAAATATGTCAATTCTTTTTGTGGCTTGTTACAAAGATATATTTTAATCAGCATTCAGACAGCAGGACACGTGCTGCAATCAATACCAATATAGATCTATCAATGTCTTTCCCAACTATTTTGGTGTCGGATGCTATTAAGTACCAGTATTTTTACCGACTTCACAAAAAGGAGGAGGTACTATGTTCGGATGATTGTATGTTTTTTTTTGCATGGATCAAATTCCTACTTCCTACTATCCTAATATCCATCTATCCTACTATCCCTACTATCTTACTATCCTACTATTCTACTATCCTACTATTCTACTATTCTACTATCCTACTATTCTACTATCCTTCTATCCTACTATCCTAATAATATTATAAATGCGAAAGTTTGTGAAGATGGATGAATGGGTGTTTGTTACTCTTTCACGTCAGAACGCCTGAAAGGATCTTCATGAAATTTGGCACGGAGGTAGATTATAGCCTGAAGTAACATTTATGCTATATATATACCGGGAGTATGTTCTCTATGGATCACGTGGGTGAAGCCGCTCGCAACCCAATTCAGTAGACTATGGCTTAAACAAAGCATATCATCAGACGATGAATTAAGAAAAACACTTACCACGTATGATTTATCTGAAGTGACTTGGCTTCCGGCTACTATCCTTCTTTCGCAATGGGTCACTAAATAAAATAAATTGAATAAGTTAAAATTTGAAAGTTATTTTGTTACTGTAGTAAAAAAATAACTTTCAAATTTTCACAAAATTATAATTTCTACTTTAACTGGTCTGGGTGGCCACATGTTTTCTTGGTCAGAGTGTGGCAGGGATATTTGTGTTTCAGCAATGTAAGTGCTACTATTTTATGATTATTCGGTATTGTAACGAGGGATATTTCTAGAAATACATTCAACCTATTCTAATATGTATGCTAATGATACGTTTGTACTTGAAAAACATAAAAATTATAAGTATAGTAGGCGTATATCCCTTCGTAGATACTCGAACAATAAAATATGTATCGTTTTTCATTACTAGAAAACTTAAAGGTTCACGATAGAAGTCGATTCAGGACAATTTAATTATTTCTTTTTTTGATATTTAGAAAGTCAATTAATGTATGGGGGTCAATGACCGTTATTGCACGGGTATCTGAGGTCTAATATAGCACACGTTACTTATGCTACTTACACGTTATTCATTTATAGTTAAAATATCTCTAGAACTATTCCACGTAACATACAAATTAAACAGCCCCCAAACCAGTCTCTCTCACCACATTAGGTCATCATATTAGGACATCCCTATTGTTATGTATCAGACAACTATCTCACTCGCACTCATTACAGAAGACCGAACATTTACGTATGGTTTTGGATGGACTGTAACATTGATATTAGAAATAGACCTGAAACTTGATTGACTAATTAAAAGACTGATAAAAAAAACATGTCACGTAATAACGATACAACTCCCATGAAAACTTATACTACGCTGTATTTATTAAATCATTAACCATTAATATCGCTTTATTTATTATCACGTTATTAATATTGATTTTTTATCTGTGCATGCCACAGTTGAGAGCTACTACTACTTAGTTTTCAGAAAAAAATTTTGACTAAAAAGTATTTCAGGGCAGATAAAACTGTTGATTCCCCATCTGTCCACATTAATAAATTCGGGAGCAGATGACATGAAAATTCCTTTCTGATGGACTTGAGGACAGGCACTTTAATAAAAAATATTTCGAGGACAGATAAAAGTTTTATAAGTTTGGGGACAGATGACACGAAAATTCCCATTTGTTCCCGTTTGGGTACAGATGCAAATACTCCCATAAAAGGACATACCTAAAACGTCTAAACGTTTTTCCATTCTTCCCACTCTACTGTCACAATTTCACTGACTCGATTTTCTCTAATGTCATTCCTCAAAAAATCTTCAACGTATACTTTCATTAGTCATGCTTTTAAAATCCTTTTGTTACGTAAAATGTCACTTACTTACCACGACAAATTGTTAAAAATAACACGAGATCAAACTTTATTATAAACATTTTTAAACCTAACCTTTGTCATAAAACATTGTAAACTCTAAAATTTTCAATTTGACGGTCTGCAATTGCGTATTGAAACGGCAAATGAATAATATTTTTAATATGCTTATGTATTCTGATTGAGTTGAATGTGCATTAATAATAAGATGGGTTTCTTTGAAGCTGAAATTGTTGTAAACGAGGAAAAGAAAAAGTGTTTTCTTTTCTTTTATAAATATATTCTTATATTTTCCACTGTACAGAGATAAAATATAATGCTACTTATGTAAACTAGCAATAAACATACGTATTCAACTTTGTATTTTCTTAAAGAGTATCTACTTAAATAGAGAGCCTTCGGCTGATTTGAACCTTTCCCATAATCACCCGCGAGGTGGTTGATTATTATTATACTTTGCTTGACGCAACTCATTTTCTGCAGGGCTGAAAAATAATAAACTTATTATAAAATTTTAATCGACTTTGCCAATATAATTGCCCCGCCGACAAACTGCCACGCTGTTAGGTGGGTGTACATCATTATAAAAATGTTTGGTCCAAAAAAAAAATTTATGAATTAAGTTATTTCCTGAGGTAGTCAGAAGAGCCAGTCAAAGTCCTTTTCTATTAGCAAAATCGATTGTCGAAATGCTAAAATATAAGGGAATTAATACGTGACATTTAGCGTTCCTACGCAGTAGCGGTTAGCCGCTTTTCCAGTTTAATATGAAACCGTTTGTGATTGTACGCACTTTATACCGCTATAAAGTTCTCCGCGGCCCGTTTCGCGGCTTGCCGCCACCTTGTTAATATACACTGACGATTCAGCTACTGCGTAGGAGCGCTTAGGCAGCGTTGGCCAATCCCATATATTTTTGACGTGTTGACAATCGCCGTCACTGCCATTGTTTGCAAGTCAGTTCCCTGACGGCCCATTCAAAATTCCTTACATTTAGACCCACAAAAACGTTTCCTATAATTGAAAGATTACGAATGCGAACGTTGCTTTACAATTTTAGAATATTGTCCCCCTGATACACATATTAGACTTAATTAATACTAGCTTTTTCCCACGACTTTGTATGCCCATGTCCCTTTTTTTCCCGTTCCCGTAGAAATTTCGAAAAGTCCTCTCTTAAAGCTTCCGTACATTGCCTAAGAAACCTATATGCTAAATTTCAGGTTTCTACGACCAATAGATTCAGCTGTGCGTTTTCTGTTAGTCACTCACTCATTCAGTATCGGAAGTATTTTATATATATTAGAATACACTCACCCCGCTGGATGGTCCTTCCAAGATATATGATTTTCAACCGTATCAAAACCCCGGACGCTGGGTGGACTGTCGCATAACGCACTTCGTCTGTGCAAAAAAAAAAGATGATTTTCTTTCTTTCCCTCAAAAGTAAAATGTGTATAGTTTAAAAAGGCCCTCCATTGCATTGTCGCTATGATCTTCTGGACGAATATATTTAAAACTGTGATGTGGTTACAAGGCCCTCCATTGAATTGGCGCTATTATCTTCTGGACGAATATATTTAAAACTGTGATGTGGTTACTTAGCGTAGACTTAACACCTCTTCTTTGTGACCGAGTAAGTCTAACAAGCAATTTTAAGTATGCCATTGTTCATGCAGCTACTGTGCAAAGAATTGTTGTGATTTTTGGTATAGTGATAATTTTTTAGCTGCCTAGTATCCAGGATTAAAAATAAGCCTATCTATTTATAATCCCGGAGATATTAAAATTTGCGTTTTTTTTAGTAATCTCAGCATATAAAGTTATGGAACACACTCACCTATCTTTCGTTTTGTCCCAATCCTTTAAGATACAATCTATAAAGGCGGCGTTGCTCTGCGTGCTGGTATGTAAGAAAGGTCCAATGCAGTTATAATCTTCATCTATTTGAAATACAGAAGCAACGCCGATAAGAACTTCGCTGGTTCCCACCCACGTGACGACAGGACCTCCATGGTCATTCTGAAGATGGTAAGATTTATTGGTATAATTTTGGATCTTGCTCCTTTAACGTACAAAAATTTTACCGTCATAGCCTTATTCCAACTATGTTTTATACGGTATTGAAAGCCTAACTTTAGAAGAAAATAAAAGGATTGCTAAAGGAAATAAAAATCATTATTCCATAGTCTAAATGTGGATGTGTTCCGCTTTGTGCGGAGCAGAAGGGAGAAAACCCATCCGTATTCCTCTTTATGCGTTTTACGTTCCATGGCCGGCCGCGGTGACTTATTCGAATAAATTCTACATCCCAGGCAGGTACTGACCCTAGTAGGCCCAGTCTATTATGCTGACATATCTTTGAGGCGCGCGTGAAACTCGCGCTGTCGACCCGGGCATGGTTTCTGATCGGTATGCGACCACCCAACGCTCGCCGTCTGCAGGCCTGCTACTACACAAGGCTACCTGACAATTTCCGTTTCTTCGTGTTCGGTTCAAACTTCTTTCACGAGCAATTTTTGTGATGTAGTCTCGCGTTGTATAGTTATAATATGTTCTATTAGTTTCTGGAACTTTTCTTCGCGCATTCGTATAGTCTGTTTTCTGATTATCTTCGTTCTGTCCAATGCACTGAAAATGACTGGTACCATTAACGAATAGTTTATTTGAATTTAGTATGTTATGCAAAGTCATTGCCATTAATAAATAGTAAAGGTGGTATTTTAGACTTAAGTACCAGGGGAATTTCCAGCGATATTTGCTGCCTCTTCCGTTGGGAAGAGGCTAAGCAAATATCGCTGGAAATCTTTGATGAATGAAATGAAGAGTTTGCTTTTTGTCTAGTCCAACTGGATGTAGCTGAATACTAGAATCATTTAACATAGACTGAATACCAGTTTGACCTCCAAAATTCAAGTGTCTAGGTAATAATTACGATGGTAGTGAATTTGCTAGAAGATAAATTTAATCCAAGCAAAACATACTTACTGTTGAATTTTCTTGTCCCATTCTCCATCCAGAGATACATCCGTCCAGCAACCACATCTGTTTCTTTGGGTCTAGAACTTCCTCATCAGGCTGACCTGCGTCATCTATGGTGCCCACACCAATAGTGCATATCATATATTGCTCTATGATAGGTGCCATTTTAGGATAATATTCATACGCCTTTATACAACTTTGCTTGTCTGTAACTAGTGTTGAAGCGTATTTTAATATTTCTGAATTGTAATTTTCTGTATCGGATTCCTGAAAACATGACAACATTTTGGCTGTTATGCTTATGCGTTTTGCGAACATAGTACAGCAAGTCTATTCATACTTTTACTTTAATACTTATGCTTTTCCCAATTATTTGGTGATGTTAGTACTATTTCTCATCTACTGCTGGAATTAGACCTTCAGGTATTAAAACATAAGTCTCCTAAAAAGTACCTTTCGAAACTTTTTCTCGTGTCCCCACCCCATCACCATGCAATCCGTATCAGGCGTCTGGTATTTAGGATCGTAATTAATAGATATTTTGCTTGGTATGTATGAACATATATCCAAATACGCAGTATCTGTAAAGCTATACGGCGATTCCACTTTTGCCAAAGCTATGTCAATCATCGCCCATTTCTCTAATCGATCGTAATTAAATTCGTAGGCTGAAAATAATAGTAATAAATTTAGGTATTCATCTGAAACTGGAATCGAAGAACGTTTTCTTGGTTTCTATGACGTTAGCGGCAGTCGGACTGCTGATGTTTTATCAAATCAGTTTTTAGAAATACTCGACCAGTATCGCTGCAGGAACAAGGTAGTTGGTCAGTCTTACGACGGGGCGGCTGTTATGTCTGGTGAGCACGGTGGAGTCCAGGCGAAAATTCGTGAGGCATGCCCAATGGCAATATTTGTTCTTTGTTACGCACATGTATTGAATTTACTTAGTCGGTCCCATGAAAACATTCAGGTACTAAAGACATTTTGGACACATTAATAGTATTGGTCGTTTTTTTAATAAATCGTCTAAACGCTCGCATGTTTCAAAGGAAATAGCTGACCTTCGTTTACCCGGAGTATCCGAAACGCGTTGGCATTATCATTCGCGTATTATTAATGTTATTTTTAACTGCCGGTTAGACATGATCGAAACTTTTTATTCCATTCTAGATAACCCGCAATCTTGGGATAGTGAATCTTTTTCTTTGACAGAATGTTTCCTCAGTAAGTTGGAAAACAAGCAGTTTTGCTTCTTTTTTTTTTGAAAAAACGGACGTTATTTTTAATTTACTCCAGTGTAACAGATTGATGTCAAAGTAGCACACCGCGAAATAGATTAATTTAATAGTTGAATTTCAAATGAATGTATTAACAAATTCGATTTTATGTATGACAGCGTCCAGGAATTTAGTGAACCTCCGTAGGCGGTTAAATTCGGAATTAGACTCTAGAACTTTGTATAGGCGTCGTCTCATTGAAATAATAGACAATGTTATGTAACACAGGTACCAATTTCTTTAATTTACTTAATGAGTCTATTAGTTTTATTATAGTTTTTATAGTCGATCATTCCCAAATGGAATAGTATCTTCTTTACTAGTTCAATTTCCAAGACGAGTTAAAAGTCTTATACACAACTCCATCTTTAAATAAATTAGATGTTTACGAACTTTATCTTAGTTTTCTAAATTATTTCTTGGGTGACACTTTTCCACAAGTTTTAACATTATGTAGTATTTTTTTTACCGACTTCCCAAAAAGGAGGAGGTTCTCAATTCGGTTGTGTTTTTTTATGTTTGTTACCTCATAACTCTGACATTTATGAACCGATTTGAAAAATTCTTGTTTTATCTGAAAGGATGAAAGGCTAGATTGGTCCCATTTTAATTGTATGACTTCCAAAAAACAAAACACTACAAAGCAAAAAATAACTTTAATTTCGGAAGTCGGTGTTTTTGTTAGTTTCTTCGTATTTTGACAACGACTTTTTTGACCATTCCCGTTACAGTAGCATCCGCGGAGAGGTTGTTTTCGGCCTTGAAGTGAATTCATACGTACGTACGTAATTCTCAAAAAAAACTTTTTACAAAAAAATACAACCGACTTCCAAAAAAAAAACTACAAAGTAAAAATTTACTTTAATTTCGGAAGTCGGTGTCAAAATACGAATATACTAACAAAAACACCGACTTCCGAAATTAAAGTTATTTTTTACTTTGTAGTTTTTTTTTTGGAAGTCGGTTGTATTTTTTTGTAAAAAGTTTTTTATTTTTCACTTTTTAGTGGTACCCCACACCTAACAACACCACTGCAAAATCGCAGAATAGCAAAATACGCAATTTCGATTACTTGGATGACATAAAACTATCATTTAAGTAGACGAATTCCAGCTATTTCGATTTAAAATCCAAAGTTCGTAACCGATTTTCATAAAATTTAAATGGGACCAATCTGCTAGTATATCCTTTCAGATAAAACAAGAATTTTTCAAATCGGTTCATAATTGTCGGAGTTATGAGGTAACAAACATTAAAAAAAAAAAACACAACCGAATTGATAACCTCCTCCTTTTTGGGAAGTCGGTTAAAAAGAGGAACGATTATCTGATTTAGCGATTCTTTCCAGAGAAAAACATTTATTGCTCAAAATTAAAATCAACCCAGCTTTTATGATAATGTGTTAGAACATTTTGTAAAAAAAATAGACGAATAGCTTAAGACTATAAGTAGAAAAGTAGTAAGTTTAAAGAATTATGTAACAGTAAAGTAGATACATATTTTATTTCATCTTTTTCATATAATTTTAACGACCTGAGTGTTGTCACAATTCGCCGTTGCGCGAAATATTGCGAGTTCAATTTTCGCATCAGATCAAAATTACTATTTGCATGCATCCATGGTTTTGTTTGTATAAGTTGTAAAAATTAAAGTTGCACTTTATTTATTTTTTTATAAATTTGTGGCTTTGAATGGTTTTTATTTACTTAGGAGTTATTTTCAATACATGTATGATAGATATAGAGGAGAGTATTTTCTATCTTGTTTTCATCACACTTGATTGCAACATGCTTCTCATATCCATCCCCAAACGGCGCTTCTCAAAGCCACTTTATACTTTCAAGACACTGTTTCTATGTATCATCGCTTACATGTATAGTGAAAGTGAGCTAAACCCAATTCATCTGTACAAGATTTCGAAGTCAGCCACAGGGCCACAGCTGGAATTCACGCATAACACTTGAGCAAGGTAAGCATTTTTTGGTCCGGTTTCCCAATCTATCTTTTATAACTCGCATGGTCTAAAACGTCTCAAATCAGACACAGACCTAGAACCAACGCCATTATGTATTTGTATTTTCAAGCCAAAGTGTACGTACTTACATACGGGCACACAAGTGAATATCACTTTCTTTTTCATTTTCTGAGTACATGGATCTTCTTCGAGGTGTTCTTGAGTTACGTATTTCTTGTAACCTGCTATAGCGTAAAGATAATGAACGTCTTCAACGCATGCTGCTGATGTGATTATGAAGTCTTTAGTCACTAAGGCACCACCACACAGCCAGTAATCGTATTTTTTTTCTGATAATGATGCTTTAACTAAATACACCTACAAATAAAGCAAAGCTATAGCAATAGTATTGTACTTGAAGTTTTGTATAGTTGAGTTCAATTTTGGTACACAATAAAGTTTTATTATTCTACCTAACCCACCAAAGTTAGCATTGAATATGCATTTCTTGAGTATTGAAAAGGAATAGTTGCATGCCTAAAGAGGTTGGCATGTTGCCCTAAAACCAGAACTTAAGTTAGTAAAATCCAGGATCACTTCATTTCTAGTAGGGAATATTAAGTCTATTTGGCCCTCTCGCGAAAACGCTGTTTTCAATGGCCGCTGTGTAGACGTCATGGACTTTGACGTCAAAGTACATGTCTGACTTCTCGTTCTAATTATAATCTTTGAAGCTTTATTAATTCATCGCTGATGAAGGTTTTTAAATAAAAGTGGCTAAGTGCGACTCGCGTGCAAAGGGTTCCGAACCAATTTCGTTTTTAACATGTTGCTACTGACTTTTTAGGTTTTCCTGTAATCTTTAGGTATAGAACTATTATCTGTTTTTTACTTAATGTTTGGTCTAATTTCTTGAATAACTTCAAAACTAAACCCGTCACCGTAAGCCCTTTTATTTAATGTCACACGATACTTAGAAAAACTTATTCTTTTATTTCCTAGTTTAACCCCCTACAGCGACCCCCATACTAAAAAAAAGTGTTTGAGTCACAGAAGTCCATATTTGTGTTTTTGTTTTTCACAGAATCGATTCAGTAGATCCGCAGAAAACTAGTTGTGATAGACGGACAGATACACAGGCAGACAAACACCCGAGCAATCCTATAAGAGTTTCGTTTTTTACGGATGTTCGGAACCCTAATAATATCATGATTTCTTACTAGGGCTAACAAGTATTTCATTTTGCAAATAAAAAAATCACATGCATGTTTTCTATTGAGTGAGTAAGCTGAAATTCCCCTACCACTAAAAAACGCATACGAAGTTGCGAGCCAAACCTAGTTCTTTTATAAAACTAAGCACGTGAATAAATAATAATTAGGCATAATTACCAATTATTTAAAACATTTAAACCACTTACTACGTATGGTTTATTTGCTGACATTTTTAAACCACCTTCGATTCTCCTTTGGCAAAAAGATACTGAAAAAAAATTTCATTATTTCGTTAAGTTAATTTTAATCTAGGTATTTTATTTTAAGTCATGGGCTTATTCCATATATCCACCCTAAAACAGCCACCCTACGGTTATATCCACCCTAAAACAGCCACCCTACGGTTTCAATACTCGGAATAAGCCGTACTGCGGCTACTCTTTATGCCGGTAACTTACATGGCTTAATGGAGACTGAGGATTATAGTGGACATCCAGAGCCGCTGCCGCCTTAGTACTACAAGCTTATTACAAGTATCACCTAAGGGTGGCTTTTTTAGGGTAGATACACGAAATAAGCCCTGTCATGCGTCTGAACTTCTTGGAAATGTATAAAATAAACCTATGAAATAATTTAGATCTTTTTTGACTTGTCTAATGTATTCAATTGCGTTCTATAAAAAAATATTAATGAGGAAATTGCACCACGTAGAGACTTTCTTGATAATAAATATACTGATATTCAAAGAGTTGGTGTGAAAGTCTCTCCCAAATGCATAGTTAGCAAGAGAGACCTTCAGGGCTCAATTTTTTGCCCATTCTAGTTGTTTGTATTATATAAATAACTATACGTTACGCTTCCTCCCGTTAGATTCCAAAATTAATTAATTGAATAGAAAGAAATAAAATGTGAAGATAACTCAGTATTCTTGGGCTTAACTTTGGATGCTAGTCAATTGCCCACGTACGTTGAGTCTTGAGCGCACTTAAACATGAGTAAAACTTGCCAAGCCCTCCACATAACAAACTATTCCGTGTTTTTTTATAATCCAGTTTGATATCACTTACCTCGAAAAAACAGTAAAAAGAACAAAACATCTAATTTCATTGGTAACATTTTGGAATCCAGCATTGATTTGGAAGAACTACTGAATAATCGCGATTTGAGGGTGTACTGTACCAGAGTAATAGATTGCAGCTTGACCATTATTTTTATCGTTTTCATTTGTTTTATACGATTCTGATAAACTAAAATATGCTTTCAGTGCAAGCAGCTTAACCTTGCATGTAATTGGTTTTACGGGATTGATTTATTAGATCAGTTTATTTAATGTAACTTCTTCGCCGTAATTCAAATAATATCCGCTAAATGGTTTTTCGTAAAGTTAGTCATAAACGATGTACGTAAATCCATTACACCTAGCTAAGGAACTCACTTGCCGAACTAACTTTCAAGAAAATATACTTTTCATTCCTCATGCTCGGAAAGCAGACCTGAATTTGCTTGAGGAGCGGGATGAAAGTATTACTTTGCAGCTCTAGGGAGAATCGTTTTCAAGTGACAGCCGTCAAATCATAAAAAAAATAATGATGGAAATGTTATGGCTGAATAGCTGGCCGCTCACAGGTAAAAAACCAAAATAGTCGGGAAAGCGGCTCTCCAAACTCCATTTGTTTTTTCGAGCTTTTTTCATACTTTCGTATAGCAGAGATTTTTATTAACACTAAGAGTTCATCACATTCATGTCTTAATTTTACTTTCCTTCTATTCGTAATGAAAATGAGTGTTCACCTTGGGTGTAGACTCGGACACTCTTTTAAATCAAGTGATGTATTACAAAAATCAAAGTATAAGCCTTTGTTAAAAATAAGTCAATTTTATTCTATTAAACAATTACATGATACTTTATTACAAATGTGTTCAATTTCTTAAAGGACGCACAGAACGCACTAACATGCCTGTAGGAATTCTTTGAAGATTTTTTGGAGGTCCCACACTAGCCGGGTACCTTCCAGTTTCTGGGTACCTTTGATTTGCTTGGGAACTTTGAATTCCTGGGTGCCTTACAATTGCTAGGTTTGTTTCATTGCTGGGATATTTATTTTTTGTATTTCTATCATTCGTTAAAAAAGTATGTTGCCTTGAGGGCCTGCCATTCACTTGGAAATTTGGTTCTGGGGATCTATCATTCACTACAAATTTTTGCTTTCCCGGAATTTTGGTTTCTGGCATTCTCTCCATTATTTTAAACCTTCCATTGTGTGCATTACTAGTAATCGCTGAATACTGGTTATTTGATTCGTATTGTGTCACTTCCTGCTGCCTTTCATTTACTGGGAAACGTTCTTCTCCCAAGGTACTCTTGTGTTCTGCATACTTTTCGTTTGGTTTATCTCTTACTACCACTGGATTATTATTGGCTAAATACATTTTGTTTGATTCATATTTTGGTTCTTTTTGATATCTACTTTCCGGTCCCCACTCTTTTACTTCTTTAGGTGCGTTATTTACAATTGGCGGATTTTTATAAGCTTGAAAATTATTATTTGAATTATCATTTTCAACATTCGGTGGTTGATTATTATTATTAGTTAAATACTTTAGACCTGGTGAAATTTTTGGTCTTGGACCGGATCTCTCGATATTTTCACTGTCTGCAGATCTGCAAAATTTAGTTTTATTTATTTATTTATTTATTTATTTATTTAATACTTTACGCACACATGTACAGAGGCGGACTTAATGCCTTAGGCATTTTCTACCAGTCAACCTTTGGGTGATGCAGAGAATAATAGTGGTAGGTGCAAAATGGATAAAGAGAAGCCAAAAACGCGATTAATAGTAAAAAAAAATACAAAGATAAATAAATACATATTAAACTATACATACAATAAAATACCAACTTATAGTCAAATTAATAAACTAGTACACGAAAATACTTGAACAGTTTATGTAAACCAAAATTAGCGCTGTGACGATACTACTGCCAACTTCCTACGAATGTGCTCTCGAACCTTAACTTTGAAGGTTAATCGGTTGTTTGCCATCCTAATTTCCTGAGGAAGCGCATTCCACAGAGAAATTGATTGTATAAAAAAGGAATTGTGAATGAAGTCAGTACGGTGAGATGGACAGTGAAGAAGACGATTATGGGATGAGCGTAGATTTCTATAGTGGTTGGCGCAAATGTATTGGAAATGAGAAGCTAGATAACTAGGGGAATTAGGAGAGTGAAGAAATGAAAACAGGGTAGTAAGCGCTCTTTGCTCTCTGCGCTGACGTATGGGCAACCATTTTAGTAGCGAGCGGTGCCCTGAGACGTGATCATATTTGCGAAGATTGAAAACAAATCGAATGCAGTAATTTAGAAGGCGATCAAGTTTGTTGAGGAGATCTGCATTCAGGTCATAGTAGCACACGTCACCATAATCGATGATGGGGAAAATTAAGGTCTGCACAAGCATTGTCTTTGTGTTCGAAGGCAACATATTTTTCAAGCGATACAGAGCCCGCAGCGTTCCCGTAACCCTCTGACTGACGCTAGCGACTTGTGCACGCCAGTTAAGGGTGCTATCAATACGCAATCCTAGGTCCTTTACGTCAGTGCTGAATGGAACTGTCGTACTGTCGAACAGAACAGGTGGCAAAGTTGCAACGTCCAGTTTAGTGATGCTTCGCGGACTCCCAATAACCCCTCCCTATATTTCATATAGTCCAACCGTTTGAGATGGCTCCTGAGGAGACTGCCCTTTTTCGGAGGGAGTATTAAGGACCTAAAGCGGGATATTGACTGCACTCTCGCGACACGTCACTTCTCAAAACAACCTGAGACACCATCATCATCCAACAGCAGTCCAAAGACCCTCATCCAACGGCTTCCAGCTACCTTGCAAAGAGTGTCCATCCAATTAGCCTGAAGATATCTCATCTTTCATTAGCTTCAACTACCTCTAGAGGTACCTTTTTTATATTATAAGGTAATTCCAGGCCTTTAGTTGTGACTACCTTTTAGCTGTGGAAATAAAAAAATACGTTTTGAATTTACCCTGCAGGATGATCCTTCCACGAAATTGTTCGTTCGATGGTATCATAACCTCTTTCGCTGGGTGGTCTATCGCATAGATATCGTCTGTGGAACAAAATCACAAGTATTACCACCGGACCATATTTGAATGCGATATAATAATACACAGAGAATATTGCAGCAGTCATAGTGCGAAACCAATGTGTACTAATTTTTAACCTAGAGAAAAATTGTTTTTTTTTATAACAAATTATTTTGGGTTCGGCTTCCAGTCAAATACATCTGAGCACTTGTATAAAGCTAAGTTTCCACCAAAGATTTGCAAGGATGCGTAGCGAGGTATGTGTTAAGAACCAATAGAATAATAATAATAAATAAATAATAATAATAATAATATCCTTGGACATTTCACACAACGCCGTATAGTCTCAAGCTAAGCAACCTAATGCTTGTGTTATGGTAACTAAATGGCTGATAAACTACTTAAATACATTTTTTTTTTGTAAATACATACATATTATAGATAGAAAAACACCCAGACTCGGAACAAATACTTGTAGGTCGTACAAATATTTGTTCTGTGCGGGAATCGAACCCGCGACATGCTGCGCAGCAGTCAATCGCTCAACCACTGCGCCAACCGTGTCGTCGAATCGCATACCCTGTGTATGTATACTCATGTTTTGGACAGATAATGATCTTATCTTATCTTCATTTACCTAGCCTTGGTAAATGAAGTAATGCTTGAAAGATACTATGACCTCTGAGTTTGTTTCGGTTTTTCTTCTCAGGGTAGTCAGTTAGGAAACATAGGCCTCATCTAGAATAATATGACTAAAAATATTGTCGTGTATATGAGTTATATATGTAACCTATTTGCAAAACAAATATGATTTATTTATGATTTTGAAGCTCCTGTGCATAGAGAAAATAAGGAGATAGGTAATTTTTTTCTTCTTTTTTTCACTTTTGTAAGGTAAAAATATCAATCTCAAAGTATCCTTTGGATCATAAGGAACAATGATATGCAATTCCGTACTGACTGCTCTGGAAAGCAAAGAAAATACCTCCTTTGGCCAAAAACTGAAATGGGGGCGTAACCTAAGCTTTACAACTGGTTTTTCCACCTTGTACTTGTATCTACTAATACAAGGTGGACAAATCGATTGTTTACTTAAGTTATCTTTCTAACATAAGGAAATTTAATCAATGATATCTTCTCACCTGCCATCCCGCCTAGCAGGCAATTCAGAGCGCAATATGCAGTCCAAAAATAATCCTGTACATCGTGTGCTAGTATATAAATAAGGTCCCATGCACTCATATTCTTCAGATACTTTGAAAACAGATGCAACGCCAATTAAGATTTCCGTAGAACCAGCCCAAGTGATAAGGGGTCCTCCGTGGTCGTTCTAAAGATGTTCAAATAAAACACTGAAAAGTCTACATTGTAAATTCTACATCTACTTCTATGTGGAATTCACACCATAACAAAATGATCCTAACGTGCTGCGGTCACAGCGGTACACGTTCCCTACACTCAAGCCTGTCTTACCCAACCCTAAAGCCAAGGAATGCAAAGTTCCTCTGCCATTGAGCGAGACAAGTGTCCAGAAATACTGGACGCCCGCTATATAAGTAGTCATTTGTAACGTAGTGTTATCTACCTGACAAATACCGCTCCTCCTGGCACGTTTTATCTTGAAATCTGTTAAGGTTTCATTATCCGTTTGGTTGGACCCTCTGACGTATCTGCGTGTTTCATCTTCATCTGAGCTGCCTTCTGTACTACCTCTTTCACACTAAAAGGGGGCTAATTTTATTTTAATGTTTATTTCTGTATAACAGTAATTGTTGTTATTTTTTAATATTGTAAAATAAAACTCTAGGTTATTTTTAAAGGCTCGCGTTTAACCACTGTCTCATCCGATGGCAAGCATTAGTGTGTTCGCTTGCCTGTCAACCTTGACTTGAATACTCCTAGATCATAGACTCGTCAAGGAATTCAGTGGAAAGAAACTACACTGTGATGAACTAACTGTGCATACAGCTCAGAAGTTCCTGAGCTGTATGCAAAGTGACAGTACTCCTAAAAAGTTTTGTGCTAATAGGAGAGACGTCCACCATTTACTGGTGCATTTCTGCAGTACGTCTAAAAGTCCGATAATGGAACGGCATAGGCCAAATTTAGTTGTGTAATTTCGAAGTATTATCCCCAAAATACTATAAAACAATAGACAAGAATAGATGTCAATCGTTACATAGTGAAAAACATATAATTAATTAAAAGACAAAACTTACTGAAACACCTTCAAACCCTAATAATTTTTGCTGTTGAGGGGTACACCCATTTTGCAGCGGCAGGTTTAGCTGAATAGGATTCCCTTCATCGTCTATGTTACCCTTCCCTAGTGAACATACCATGTATGTTTTGATGACATTAGTCATGTTGGCGTAATCCTCATAATGCTCAACGCAAGCATCTTTATTTAGTAACAGCGTTGGAGCGTATTTTAAAGTTGGTTGATTGTAATTATTTTTATCACTTGGCTGGGAACAAAAATGAAGTGAAAAATATTTTAATATTGTTCGAAATCTTTTCTTCTTTCTTGTCTCGTTCAGTGTATCATTTAAATATATTATTTTTCATACTTTCATCTGGATAGTTTATTTAGGCACCATGCCTGAGGTGTTACAAGTAGGCAGCCGCTTAATTTTTTTATGGATATATAGTTCGGCTCGATTTTGATTTCAGACGGTACATAAATTACAATGCGACGACGGTGGAGCACGGTTCCCTTGTAGTAACCGGTTGACTCTTGATGCAAAGTTCCCCTGGATGTAGCTTTGAGAAAACACAGATAAAAATACAGGTAGCTGAGTCGACCAGACCTGTAGCAGAAACCTATAGTCCAACAAGATAGACCGATGACCTGGTCAAGGCTGCGAAATTCGCTGGTAGCGAGACGCACAGGACCGGTCAATGTGGTGGCGGTCAATGTGGAAGCCCTATATCCAGCAAGGGTCGTCTATAAGCTGAAATAATTGCGACTGCTTTTCTTACCTTTCGCCAGTTTTCCTTATGCCCCCATCCTAAGATCAGCGCATCAGTACCAGCCTCTTGATATTTCTCTTCAAAGTTTATTGATATCGTAGTAGGTTTATACGAGCACAGCGTTTCATAAGTAGGATCGTCAAACGCAAATTCTGATTCCACCTTAACCAAAGCTATGTCTACGAACGACCAGTAATCCAACTCTTCGTACTTCAGATTGTAACCTGAAATGAAATAATTAAAACGTATATGTATTGTTGGTTTAGTAGTCGCAAGTATGACCTGTAGTGTTCTTAATTGGAAAATCAAGTCGTGATAACTGGCCCAAAGGCAGTCATTTCAAGATCGTTGTCTCATCTATTTTAGAATGATCTTGAAGCAACTGTCTAGTGTACTTGGCAACTTTGTATTTTTCGTCCTACAAAGGGTTACGATTTTATTTGTTGTAGCTCAAAATCGAAAATTGTGCTGAGCTAATGGTAATAGATTCGGCCTTTATTTTCGTATAATCTAACATATCTGATGCAGCTGGTGGCGTCTCATATGTGATTGAACCAAAATGAAAGCTACCAACTGCAACAATTTTGTTTGTACAGTGATTTATTCGGTAACCACGTTAAGCTGTTGATCCTGCGCCAGATTCCTATCTGATCGGATTGTCGTTCCATCGTACTATAAGAGTGATGGAAGAGAGAGTGAGCCTGGGTTTGCGCACACATTTGTACACTATAGTAAGAAAAATAAAAATGTATGAGAGTGTAAGGGTATACATGTTATGGGTTTTTGTTACCTGAAATAAATGATATATTATTAATATTACTATAGTGCACAAGGTGTGTGCGCACTCATGTCCCGCACCGACAGGTCCGTTCAGATTGGCCGCCATAGTTGAAATCAGCCAGAACTATGTGAAATAATACTGTTAATGTTTCCTTTATATACGATAATAATTTGATTTATTTTTATACGAAAGATTGTAGCTAAAACAGTGAGTCCCTACTTACCTTTAGGAGAACAGGTATAAATGACTTTCTTTTTCATTTTTGAGGTACACTGATCAGTTTCTATTTCACTGTCAGGAACATACTTTTTGTATCCCGCTATGACATATAAAAAATCCACATCATTGACACATGCAGCGGATGTTATCACAAATTGAGCGGTAACGATGGCACCTCCACATAGCCAGCTGTCGTACGCTACTGTTGACAGGGGTGCTTTGACTAAATATACCTGAAAGTCACATAATGTTTAGATATTTTTTACTTTAAGGATTGATGAAGTGCATTGATATGACATTGGACTGTACTTGACATTATTTTATGGTATAAATTTATTTTAAACGGTGTTTGTTTTTCAATGTAACTTCAACATCATGTCAGCCGAAAGACGTTCCCAAATGTAGCCACAACAACCGGTTTTGTTCGTCTCGCATCCAACGGCTACCCGCGACCCTCACCAGGTTATTTCATGTAGGTATTATTTAAATATTTTTGTTTTTATTTTTAGCCTGTGGTGCAAAAGCTTCCCTTTCTATTCCTGTTCCTCCATTTCTGTCATCTTCGCCTGGGTCTGCGCGAATCACCGGACATTTTATTTTCATGCTAAGAGAATTATGTTGTTTGTATTTCAACCTGGAAAAGTCCAGAAGTCCAATCTTTTTGGGACGACCTCATCATTTCCCAACTACTGTAATAACAGAAAACCAGTCTCAATGGTAGCTACTACAAGTTTGTAGTGGAAATTATTATTTTTTCCTACTCCTCTACTGTGTTTTCTAATTAATTTCGTTGCGTGATCCAAGACAGTTGAATCGATTCATCGGGCTTCAATGGCTCGAAGTCATTCTGGTTATTACCACTGTTGATTCTGAGTTTCAGGAGTTGCAGTGATTGGGAATGTAAGGCGGGCTACTACAAGTTTGACGAGTCCCGAAGTACATATTAAATCAACTGGCTGAATTAGCTGACTTGACAATTATGGCACATTTTTTTCTAATAATATTATTGGAAGTTAGTTACTTACCACGTATCTTCTGTCTACTTTTAAGTCTTGACCATCTTTTATTCTTCTTTGGCAATTAGACACTAAAATGGTAATTTAAAATAAGCATTATTAAATTTTAAATACTTATTCAAGTGTCACATAACTTCAATAGATAGGCGCGACTTCGTACGCACATATCCCGTTTTTCCCGTTCCCGTAGGAATATCAGAAAATCATGCCAAATTTCAGCTTTCTACGACCAGCCAGTCTATTCTGTTGACATCTCACCGTGTTCACCTAAGTGGAGTGAATGACAAGCGAGCTGTCATTCCATCTTGTTTGTTTGGTTTGACAGCTCACTTCGTGTTCACTTCACTCGCGCCTCCACTTCGACATATTTACAGAATCGACCGGCATTTGTTTTGGCTGTGCGTTGTTTGTCACTCACTCACTCACTCACTCAATCAGTCTACTACGGAAGAATTTTATATGTTAGTATTGATAGAATATTGATATTATAAAAAAGCCTTTTTACTGTTTTTTTTTTTTTTTGTTAAACTTTATTGTCATCCAAAATTAAATTACTCTTGTTCCGTATAAAGGCAAGTGATTACTGACTGACTTCAAAGAAGAATGTTCTAATGAAGTTGACCCATTAATGTTACTTACCATAAAAAATCATTAAAAACAGCGGCAGTACTGATTTTATTGCGAACATTTTAAATCATAGTCATGAATGACAAAGGCTGTAGCTATTAATCTGACGGCGCGTTTCAGAGTAATTGAATTACAGTTGTATGATTATTTTTATTGTTTATTTTCGGTATTTTGCAGCGTTTTTTTAAGGAAAACTCTTAAATGTCTTTTCAGTGTTGAGATTTTTAATGTGTATTATATCAAATGATACTTGTGCAACTAATACGTTTAGACAGTACTTTTTAAAATATGCAACCTTATTATTTGTCACATTCCAAACGATATAAACAGTAAATTTAAACTTATATAGTAAACGACAAACTTGAAGAAAAAGATTTAATTCTTAAATCGTTTGTTACGTCCTACATTTGTTTTGTCCTTCTCTTTTATACTTTTTGGAGTATCACAGTTCTGTTATTGTAGTCCCATAAAAAGTAAATTAAAATCAAGTTTCACAAAAATTTTAAAATAAATGGAATTTTGGACATTTCACAAGTCTAGGGCAAAGTGTGCTACGCCATAACCCCTCGTAGCAGCGTAGACCTACGCCGCAGCCCTTCGTAGCAGTCTGGACCTACGCCGTAGCCTCTCGTAGTAGCCTGGCCCTACGCCGTAGCCCTCGTCGTAGCGTAGACCTACGCAGTAGCTCTGTAGCAGTGTCCGACCTATCAACGCTGAGAGATTTGCTAGCTTCGTAAATAATAAAAACTACATATTTATGAAAACCTTCCTGTATGAAACAATTGAGTTTGTATTTATTTATCGATCAATCAATTCAACGGTTGAACGCTCACTCGAAATTGTGCTTGAAAATATTTTTAATGGAAAAATGATTCAATGTCGCTACGATGCTGAAGTGTTTTTACATATTGATTTGGATAACTGTATTCAAGTGTTAGTATAATTGTTTTCTTTTTCAAGTTTTTAATGTTTGGTCGTTCTAATTGAACTTCTTTCTGTTGTTTATTAGCTTCACCAGTAATTTTCTTCATCATTCTTCTACTCCATTGCAACATAATTTTCAAATAAACCATTTACAGGCACTTTTGAATTTTCAAGGTCGTTCAGTCAAAAACATGAAGCTATTTGCACGTTCGAAAGTGTACATCTCTACGTAGAAGCACGAGCAAGATACTCCATGGACTTTTTTAAATCATGTTATGTATTACGAAAATCTTGGTTTCATTATCGATGTTGATTTTATATGTGAGGACAAAACAAAAAATAAACTATAAAAACATTTCAAAATATAAAGATTGAAATTAGCCAGTGGCAGTTAAGAGATGGACATAACACGTGTATCATCTCTTGTTTTACCTCTATTATTCGTCATCAAGCTCCCTTGTTTCAAGTTCTAACTAATAAATTTGAACTTGTTTACTTCAGTGTGTTTCTGTCAACGAACAATGGGACTCGGAAATGAAAGTATATTGGGAAAGAAATACCTGGTAAGCGATCAATTAGTCGAGTCTAACACAACAACAACATAACACACACGCACACCGCCACAACCACAACACGACACAACAAGCAACAAAGAGCGCTACAACCTGGGAGTCTTTAAGTCAAGAGTGAACAGGTCACTTCTAGGCAAGCGTGCTCCATCGACTGCATCATCGCTTAAAACGTCATGAGATAGTGGTCAGTCGTATGCCTATCAATAGTAAAAAAATGCGCAAAACTGAAGACTCCTTTCCGCAATTAATGTTCACATACACACAAGTCACAGCACTGTTCATTTTCGTATATAGTTTCATAGAATTCGTTGGATATCGCCCTACAAGTTAGTCACGTCATGACAAGGATCTACAATATAATGCAACTTGAATATGATGCTTACGGGTGGAAACGTGACAACTGTGAGGTGACCGATCGGTAACTTGGCTGATGTGTGTATTTTTAAGGTCTCCTCTTTATTCCATCTAGTTGGATGGAGATTGGTGTTATCTGCAAATTTTATGTGCGTACAATTTGTTTTTATTTTTAGCCTGTGCTGTCCCACTACTGGACAAAAGCCTTTCCCAAGTCTTTCAAGTACCACTATTATATTACGTATATTCTTATAATCTGGTAAGGTGATAAGAATATACGTGGATACTTTTCATTCTTCTTCCTTTATGCTTTCAGGTTTACTTCGTCGAATCATCATATTCAGACGCCAAAGATGACGCATGGCTGTGCGCAGGTGCCATTATATCCCCGACGCAGATTCTGACAGCAGCAGCGTGCCTTGTTGAGGTAAATAGGATCTACGCAATAGCTGGCTATAAGAAGTATGTCCACGGCAGAGACGTTGACAAGGATAAATGTGCCAATACGTGGAAGAAAAAGGTCGTCAAGATTTCTGTCCCAAAAGGTACGAATTTAGTAATAAGATCGTATAGTACATACATGCTAAGTTTCAGCTTTCTACGACCAGTTGTTTCGGCTGTGCGTTGTCTGTCTGTCACTGATCAGTAATCAGTAATGTAATAATCCTATGTATTGATTAAAAGTGTATTTTGATAACAGAATACGCAACATCTAATGCCAAGCAGATAGAATGGATGAACGTAGATATTGGAGTCGCTACAGTTCAGGAACCATATGATTTCAAGGACGAATCATATCTCACTCATTGCTCTTATATACCGGAAAGTATTAAGATAAACTTTGATAAAAATAATGAACGGGAGAATACTCGTGCTATTGCGTTAGGGTGGGGTGGAAAGAAAATCAAAACTGTAAGTTATGTTTATTTTTTCTGTATCGAAAGAATCATAACTATTGATCCTATTTGAATGGATTCCTCAGTTCTTATTCTATGTTCCATATTTAAATCGGGAATAACGAAATGGTTATTCCCGATTGCCAAAGTACCTGCTAGAAACACTAATGAATGTCCGTATTGAAAATTTGAAATAATGTTGCTATACTAACACTTCTCAATCTGATTAGCCTTTTCGCAATTATATTGGGATCGGATTTTACTAGATGCAGCTGAATACAATTTTTATACATACAGCAACTACCTATCTGTCCTCTACAACCATTGCAGGATTAACAAGAGATAGATAAAGTGCTATGTAGTTAGGTACTGGCAGAATTCGGTAAAATGGCGTTTTCTACTCCATATCACTTACGGACTTACGATTTGTCCCGAACCCGAACTAAAAATGAATGAAAGCACGATTTCACAGTAACTGTCAGATCGTGTTGTCATTTATTCTTAGTGGTTAGGTGATACGAAGTAGAAAACGCCTGCAACTAAGTTCGAAACTACGGACTTCGGGCATAGAGAGTAGCCCCCTGACAGATGTCGGGCTTCTGCCGTAATGACCGTCAAAGATACGAGGGTGCGTTTTTAAGTTCGCGGAATGAGAGGGTTGGAGGGGGGTGATTAGGCTCATTAGGATTGTAACGTGTTCAGTGACTCATAATTAGTATAAATACGAGATTTCATTGTTATTAGACTATTAGTCTTTGAGCTATCGTCAACCAAGCAACATAATCAGGAGTGAAAAGTGGAAAAAATCGAATGTCGTGCCGTTATAAAGTTCCTTCCCAAGCAAGGAAAATCAGTTGCGACCATAATGGATGAGATGTCGTCGGTTTACGGTGACTCTTGTCCAGGGAAAAGCATGGTGTACAATTGGCACAGTTTGTTTAAAAAAGGAAGGGAATCCCTTGAAGACGACCCGAGGGCAGGAGCATCGAGGTGACCACGCCAGAACTTATCCAAAAAGTCGAAAAACTTGTACTCGACGATGCTCGACTAAAGATGAAACAACTCGCAAAAATGGTTGGAGTATCCGATACAACCATTTTTAAAATCCTGCACGATCATCTTGGCATGACTAAGGTCAGCGCAAGATGGGTACCGAGAATGCTCACGCCGCCGCAAAAACAAAAACGCGTAGCGTGTTCACGTGCATTTTTGGACCTCTGCAATGAAGACAAAGATGGTGTATTGAGTCGAATTGTTACTAGAGACGAAACTTGGGTTCATCATTATGAACCTGAGTCGAAACAAGACTCTATGCAGTGGCATAAAAAGGGCACAGCACCCCCCAAGAAGTTTAAGGTGTCACAGTCAGGTGGGAAACTCATGGCAACGGTCTTTTGGGATTCAGAAGGAATATTATTAATCGATTATAAAGATAAAGGTGTTTCCATAACCGGAGAATACTACGCTTCAATATTAGAGCGACTAAAAGAAGCCATTAAACAAAAAAGACGGGGAAAATTGACGAAAGGTGTGCTGCTTTTGCACGACAATGCGGGGCGTCCACAAGGGCCGAGTTGGGTTGGCTACCCTGCATAAAGTGGGCTTCGATATTTTGAACCACCCACCCTACAGCCCAGACCTGGCCCCGAGTGATTATTACCTCTTTCCAAAAATTAAAAGAAGCTGCGGGGTACAAAATTTACCACCGATGATGAAGTTAAGGAGGCAGTTTCAGCGTATTTTGAGGACAAAGACAAAACATTTTTTTTATGAGGGTATAAATAAATTAATTGAAAGATCTGAAAAATGTGTCCGTCTTGCAGGTGAATATATTGAAAAGGAGAAATAATTTGGTTTTTTTATTTCAACCCCTTACCCTCCATTCCGCGAACATAAAAACGCTACCTCGTATATATAAACGACAGCCGGAATTAACGGCTTTCCAAGGCACAGAAGAGTGTCGGTGTGTAATGAATCTTTTATTCCTCACAAATAATAAATCAGCTACTGTTATCATGTAAGGAAGTAGATATGTTTCCAAGTATACTAAATTTCTTACTTCTATGTTCTGTACATTGGCCACCAGAAAGAGTTAACAGAAAAAGAGAATGTAAAACCAATATTACTACAAGAAGCAACTACGACAATTATCGATAAATCATTTTGTGCAAAACTTAAAAACGAATCAAGAGAACTCGTAAATATATATCTGCTGTGTGCATCTGGTAATGGTTTCTTGGGAGAAGATGATGATGATGATGAAGCTACATCAAACACCACAGTTGATAAACAACCAAATACTTTAGTCCTAACCAATGACACGGAGGAGATTAACGACAGTAGCGAGTTGAGATCAAGAAAGTCATCATTGTTAGAAACATGTCAGGTAAATACAACGTTTAAATGATTAAACTCAAATCTGAAAGAGGTGATTGTACTCATCGCGAAGCAGTCATTGTACTCATCATGAAAGCAGAAGGTATATATCTTGTATGTTTTTCCCACGATCTCAGGTTTGGTCTCGTACTAAAAGTTGTTCATAATGTTGAGTATAATAACCCCTTTCCAGGTGGTTTTGTGTTTATTCTGTTAGTTTTAAGATACCATAGAATTCCCCTAAAACATATCATGTCTTTTCGTTTTAAATAGCCACCGCTTGTCCAGTTAAACCACATTCACATAGTGGAACCTTTTTGTTACCCCTGTCATTATAATCAGCCTGTTAAAACTAACATATTTGCTAACCAAGACTGAATAGATTACTTCTAAGCAAGCGTGCTCGATCTTCAACTACATCATGACTTACCATCAGGTAGATAGTGGTCGATATTTACTTTAGTTCTTCGGAACGTACCACCCTACTTCTATTTCTTTTCGTGTCAATTTGATTGTAATTTTGCAAGATTAGAATACAGTCCGCCTATATAGGGTCATCTGCACCTTCCGTCGAGCGAAATAATTAAACGATTCGAAAGTCACATGAGCCTTCTATCTATGTAGGTGCATGGTTGGGAGGCAAGAAGGTCCACACTGGCACTGAACTTGAGACTCAGGGCTAGTATGGAGTGCCAGTGTTTCCATTCCCATTTATTCTCGTAGGTTCAAGGAAAAGCCCATTTGGCCAGTTTTTTGGTGGCCCACAATTGGTTACGAGATTACTTATTTATTTATTAGGACCGTCAACATTGGATACACAGTAAAGTTAAAAAAATATTCTAGTGCTGCAACACTTACAGACAACCACAACATTACTATAAAACTATTGCAGGAAAAAGTGAAAGATACGAATTCATTAAAAAATGTAAGAAAGTTTAATGTAAAATATTTTTAAAATGAAATAGAATAAACAATTTCAGATTGTAAATAAATTTAAAATATCAGAGATGTTGAATACAACAAGGCAAAAATCAAACAAAGTAGTTTAAAGTAACACACACAGTCAAATCATTGAATTAAATAAAAGATCATACAATTAATTAAGTTACTTAAAATAACATAAAATAAAGTCTAATTAGAAATCACAATAACATAGATTAAATTATGATCATAACACATTTTTTAGAACGACCACGGAGGTCCTCTCGTTTCGTGGGTTGGTGCAGAAGAGGTAATCTTAGGAGTAGCATTGAATGGCATTTGCAACCCAAACTTCGACTGCGTGGGTCCACGTATTTATGTAAGCACAGCAGCAACAGGCAAAATTATCGAATGCCTATTAGAAACGAACAATGCAAGGTAAATTTTATAACTCGTGCGAGTAAACCTGACACCCGGCTCGACATATTTCGAATTCCATTTTAATTTAAATAGAAAAGGTAGTTCGATTTCGATGAAAACAGATAAATTGTTACAGAATAAATGCACTAACTGAAAAGACGTAATTGCATTTCAATGTTAATCCTATAGTAAAAATGATTCAAAATGATAAGTACAATGATCCTTTTTCAAGTAGAACGTTTATTTTTTCACACGCGTTACCGTTGATTTAATTATATTTTCATTGAAATCGCATTGTTCAATTTAAATTAAAACTTGAAAACGTCAATCGGGCTAGGTGTCAAATTAACTCGCACGAGTAGTACTAAAATGTTAAAAATGCGATTTGTGGACATTTTGTTCGATTATATAACTCTTGTACTCCAAATGTAGGGACAAGAATTATAAAAAGTAATAAATCAGATATTTACACTGTAAATTATAAAGCAGAGGAAATTCCTTATAACTAACATACAATTGATTTTACAGACGTAAAACATGCAATGACCAAATAGATGAAAAACGATATCAAGTCTACGATATAGACATACAATGGCCCGAAAATTTAAAAACTAATACCTCATTACGAAAGAGAAGTTCTTTGTTTCGACGACAAACAAACGAAGAAGAAAATCTTCATTTGCGACCAACCAAGGATCTAAGGGCATTTGATGAGCAATCGATTCCCCAGGAAGATCCACCATACAACCCACTTGATAACCCTCAGAAAAACCAACAAAATGAAAACCCATACCAATTGAACCGAAATAAGAGCCCGCAAGAAAACCGAGAACAGAATCTCTATAATGAGCAACAGCAAACATCACAGGTAGACCAAACTCAAGGGACAGTAACTGATGAACGTAACAATCAACCTGGGAAACCACACGCAGATTACACAAATCAACAACAAATGGAATCACAAAATCAACCAGCAGTAGATTCGTTTAATCAACCACAAATGGAATCCCAAAATCAACCAGCAGTAGATTCGTTTAATCAACCACAAATGGAATCCCAAAATCAACCAGCAGTAGGTTCGTTTAATCAACCACAAATGGAATCCCAAAATCAACCTCAAATAGACAGTTTTAAACAAGCACAAAATAATTCATATAACCAACTCCCAATGGATCCTTATTATAATCAACCACCAATGGACCCTGATTACAACCAACCACCTATAAATTCGAATTACAATCAACCACCTATGGATTCGAGTTACAATCAAGCACCTATGGATTCAAGTTACAATCAGAAACCAATGAAATCAAAATCTCCACAAGAAACGGATTCGTATCATCAGCCCCAAACAGGCTCATATCAACCTCCTAATAAATCAAATAATCAAAAACCAATAGACCCATATAACCAACCACAAATGGGCTTATCTTATCAACCCCATGTGGCATCACAAAATCAACCGCAACGACAGATCAACTCAGAAAAATCAGTAAACTATAATCCACAGATAACTACATCCAAACCACTTCAAATGGAATCATATTTGCCATCACAAGAAGACCCATATAATGAACCACAAATAGGATCGTACAAGAATCCGATAAAATATATATTAAAATTCTCACCATTTAAAAAAACACCAGCTGTACCTTTTTATGAGCCTCAAGTAGAAACATTCAATAAAACTGAACTAGGATCATTCAGGCCACAAATAGAACCTGTAAGACAAGCACAATATTCAAATAAACAGACACAGTTAGAACATAATAATAAACAAGTGGAATCATTTAAGCTAGTAACGGAAGGATCCTATAATCCACTAGATATTATCATGGCAGAAAATGAGCCTGAAGAAGACGAGCCAATTAAACCGCTAATGGAAGATCCTTATAAACCATCGCCTGTGGAACATGTTAATAAACCAAATAACAATACACACATACCACAACCAGCTAAGCCAGAGTTAGATAAACCGCTTTTGACTAAAAATTATCTACAACATTCAACACGCCAAGGACAACCTTTAGGTCAGCCATTTGAAGAACCGCAAGCGAGGCCATTCGATTCAAGTCTAACACATAGCGCACTTCGAGAGGGGCGCCCCAATCCTACATTGGAACATCCACCAGACGAATCACAAATTTTCGAGAAAATGTTTTCACAACTTCATGCAGAAACTGAAGCCACGGAACCGCCCCTGCCATCGAAAGAAGAAACATTTGATGAACTATTTAGAGACCTTCATAACGGAGGTGAGGAACCTCGTGAAACAAAAATTGAAACGCGAATGGAGCAACCAAATGAGCAAGAAGCTGAACAGTTAGTACTACATTGAATATTACAGGATATAGGTTCTCACCTAAATAATAAACAACGTGTAACAGAATAAACGCAATACCCGAAAAAGGAAATCAGGCCATTACTACTCGTATAAACCACTTTTACTATGGACCCAACACAAAAATCGCGAAAAAAATGTACTGCTCCATACATCCATACATGCTCCATATTTACATATGTGCGCTAAAACTTGACAAAAATAGTGATTTTGTTTTTGCCACTTTGGGGTCGGTTCCATAGTCGAAACTGTTCATAATGATGAGTGCAATGACACCTTTTCATTACGTCTGTTCTGTCACGCTTTGTATAATTTTTGCTGGCCCTTTCAATTTAATGGTGAAGCAATATCAAACTCCTCTGGTAATATTGTGTAAACGTTAGATCTGCTGAAAGTTTTATTTCATCAAAACTATATTACGAATATTATCTAATTATTTGGATTCCGAACAAAAAGCGGAACCCTTATCGCGCATATAGATATGGATCACTCAGGTATGTCTGTGTGTCTGTCCGTCTGTCGCAGTCACTTTTCTCCGGATCTACTGGACCGATTCTATTGAAATTTGGTACACATATAGACTTCCGTAACCCAAACACGGACGTGTTACGTTAAAAAATAAAATTTTAGTATGAGGGTTACTTTTAGGGGTCAAACTAGAAAATTAAAAGAAAAAGTTTTTCAAACTGTATCGTGTGACATATCAATTGAAAGGGCTTACTATAGGGGTTTTAATTCATTATATTTTATAATAAATCACTTTGAATTGATTCAAGAAATTAGACCAAACATTCCCATTCCCATACTTATCTCCAAAACCACTGAAACTAAAATTTAGAAAAAATACAGATGTTAGTTCTAAACCTAAAGATTACAGGAAAAGTTATAAAAATTCTGTAGTGTTAAAATAACATGTCGAAATTGGTTCGGAACCCTTTGCACTTGACCAGTTTTTTAACTGTGAATTCATTTATCATAGCTGACATGACTGTAATGAAAATGATTAAAATACATTTTTTGCAGAGATGGAGTTCAAGTGCGTCAACAAATGCCATTAGAATATCCAGATTATTATCTAAAGAGCAGAAATTCTTAATAAAGCTATGAAATAATTTCCACGTTTGTAGTGCCTTAATGTTTTATACGAGTACTGTTATTCTGGTGGAAAAATACATGCCGTCATCCTAATGACGGCATGTATTGCAAGTACTAACTTGGAGCAGGATAAAACGAGTAATTGTATGAAATGTTTAGACACTTAAATTTAATTAATTACAAAATGTGATCGTTAGCGCTCCTATAAATAGGAAAAAAATCCTACCTTTTGGTAAAATTATCAGTTTGTTAGATCTAACAAAAGCAGCATCGGGGATTATATCTAATAAAGATTTTTTTAATAGTTATATTTAAACAAACTGTCTTTATTTTAACCTTTTACAAATTGAAGAACCTGTCCAGCGTGTGTAATTGAATTACACACGCTGGACAGGTTCTTCGATACACGGCGATATACGGCGGTTTGTATTCACGTAAGGTTTGCATATCGTAGAACTAGCCAATACATCATTTGGTCGCGGTTAGTTTATGTTAGGTTTGTGGAAGCTTAGGGCGCCCGACGGATTGGTTAATCCAAATGGGATGACGGAAGGTATAGTGAGCGAGCAAAGCGGGCAAGCTTAGATCCCATCATACCATTCTTGTTAAGTTCCTCTTGTTAATTTACCATAGACTTCTCCGTTACAAAAGTTGCATGTGGTACTCAGCAAAAGTGCCGCTATCAATTGGTGTAGGGTCTGGGGGCACGGCAGTGCCCCAGACAAGTCTCGAGCAAAGCAGACACGGCTGTACCATCCTTTTCTCGAAGCCATTCGCGGCTTATAAAAACAATTATAAAAACATTAATAAATAATATACCTTAATAAATAATAGCTCTATAGTATAGAAGAGACCTATGTATATTGGCTGATGATGAAAATAGAATCCACGCAATTACGATCATTCGTGGCGAGGTTGGTGAGTGGCGTGAATCTTGGATCGAAGCACTAGCGTGAACGAAGTATTCATCGATAAGGCGAGCTAGCCGTCGGGTATAAGGATCGTAATTTTCCTGTACTTCAAAATTATCTGACCATTAAAAAATCTGCTTAATGAAACAAAGTTATTTTTGAAACCGATTTTATTGAACCTTCATATATTTTTTAAAGATTTGAAAGAAAATTGCTTTTATTGGAATGATGAACATAAATAAAAACGGAGATTACTTAAAAAGAGTAAAATAACATTAACGAAGAACGCGTACAGTATCGACGAAATTTAATATCGCTAGTAAAGTTCGCAGTTCGCTGCGACACAGTGCACGACCCCTCACCCGCTGACATGAATTTGCTACTGCGGAGTCTTTCGAGCCGCCATTTGATTTTGTTGTAGCATTATATAAATAATACTTCCAAACTCTATAGATATTGAGATTGAAATGTTTTTAGGGTGTAAAAGAAAGAGTAACAAAAACCCAAAATTAAAGTCGGTATGAATGTCTTAAAACCTAATTTTATGTAGGTCATTCTTCGCTATCAAATGTTTGTTTTACGAGCGAATATCATTGTTACACTTAATCCTATGAGTCATATATATTCAAATGTTGGTGGTGTGCGCAGTCCCACACACATTAATGATGATTGTGTTTTTTTTTATTTTTTTATTTGCCTGCTTCATGCATCCCTTCCTTTTATTATATTATTCTCAATATGTTTACCAAATGAGAGAGCCCCTTGACTTCCATAATACAAGTTCTACTTAGTTTGGAAGTCAAGAGTCTCTGTATCCAACTTGTAACTATTTTAATGAGTAAATAAAACCTTTTTTTTTTTATTGTGTGAGCTGTCCCATATTAAAATGTGTGCCGTGTCGTGAACCCTCCCATATTAAAATTTGCTCTTGTGTATATGAAATTCAAATTCGGATTTGGTCGCTTGTTTAAGAATTTCATCTTAAAATTCGGTCTAACAGGTATCGGAGGTACTGTTATCGGCTCTATTGCTGGCAGATCCTTGGTTTCACATTTTCTGAAAAAAGATTAATTATTTTCGTTTAGGTTTATCTTTAGCATTATCAGCATATAGGACACCGGCTTTCCGAGGGCAAAGTTTTCATTTTACTGTTCTAACAACGTTTTGCTTCACCATTTTAGATGGGTTGATTATTAAATTTGTTGGGTTTTATATTATTATATTTAGCCCAAACTGTCCCACTGCTGAGCAAAGGCCCCCCTTCATTCTTTCCCCCGTTCACGGTTGTGTGCCTCTTCTTGCTAATTCCCAAGGAAGACATCCAAGTCGGGATGAGGCCGGGGCAGATCTCATCTCGCGATTTCAGGGCACCAATTTTGTGTTTTGTGGGCCCACCACTCATGTTTTTTTATGTTTAAATTCAATTAAATTGTTTTATGACCTAAAAGCGACCAACAGTCAATTAATTATCAAAGAGTCAAAACCTAAACTCCGACGCCAGCGGCCAGATATACAATAGTTAAGAATTTGTCAAACTTTACTTAGCCTGAAATTCTTTCAAACAGACTACGACGATCATTATTCATGATGGTTTGACAAGATATTGAATAGAAACCGACCCTGTCTCTTACCCATTTTTACAGTTCTTAGAAGAGGTAAAGGAAGTTTCTTCTTGGGGCGCAGGCGTGTTGGTCGGCCATTCGACATCAAATTCCCTGGCCTCATAATTGTTCGAGCAATGTTTGGGACTGCAATAAAACAACATTTACTGATCAATACTGCAATATTAATCGCATTTCTTCGTTTCAACATTGCACCTATGTACCTACCACTAAGTATAAGTTTTACTAGGGCCAATTCTACTAATTCTTAAACAACTTTCGCATTCGCATGTCAATCGAAAACTGTCAAAAAAGCCTTAATTTTTATACATTTTTGACAGTTTGCGATACAGATGCGAATGCGAAGCGAATGTGAAAATTAGTAGAATAGGCTAGATTCCATCATCCACAAATTGCAAAACTATTTAGTCCTTTAGTTAGAGTATTGAAAAATAATGGACACGTATTTTTTGTTATTGTAAATCAATGAATATTGACAAAGATAAAACGCATCAAAACTCGCGAGCGAATGTGTGACGTATTGAGAATTTTAAAAGCGTCGTAACTTCGTCAATTTTGGTTCCCGTAACAAAAGAAAAAACACGGGTCAAATATTTTTTGATAATCTAACTGACGGATTAATTAGATTTTTTTAGTCATCTACCCTATTGGCACTCAGGCGCTAACTGTATCAAAGTTAAAGCTATAAGGAAACGCACTTCAAGGCAAGCGTGCTCGTGGACCATATCGTCACTTACTTTGATAGTAATCAAACCGTGCACCTATCAATAAAAACACTTATGTGTAGGCACCTACGGTGTATTTCGGCTAAGACAGTTAATTTAAAAAAGGTAAAAAAATATTGCACTTACGTTTTCGGAAAATACTTTTTAGGCTGTAAGCATTTAATAAGATTGCTGGCTCGAGCTGTGCTCAAGTACAAGAAAGGCCCTTTGCATTGGTATTTCTTATCGTATACACTGTTCAGAGCAATTCCCATAACCATTTGTAACGATCCCTTAGGCAAGACTAAAGGTCCACCATGGTCATTCTGTAATGTTAATAGTTAGGAATAATTAATAAAAAAAAAATATTGGGACAAGCCCGCCACACATTCCCAACCACTGCAACTCCTGAAAGCCAGAATCAACAGTGGCGACCACCAGAAAAACGCCGAGTTAATGAAACCCGACGAGTCCCGTAGAAATGATTCAATTGTCTTGGATCCCGCAACGAAATTAATCAGAAGAGTACAGCGGAGGAGTAGGACATAGAGGAAAGAGAATTAGAATAATTATTTGTAAATTATTATAAAAAGTGGGTGACCCCTGACTGAATTTCGGCGACCCCGTCAAAGTTTCCGTTTGTGCACACACTGTCTTCTCCCACACCGTAGAAGGAGCTAGCTCAGGCTGCGGGATGGCACTGAAAAATTCCGACTACCTTATTCCATTAGGTATTTTGAGCAACATGGGAAACGAATACAGGAAACCCCGCTCAGCAATCGCTCATGGGGCCACAAGACCAACGGGGCACTTATTCTTATATATATTTATAACAAAATGTTAAGGTGGAAGCGCCAGGGTAACCCGCGAAATTAAAATATTTTGATGTTTTTTGCAATTTGCCGGTCAGTGTGAAGCTGTATCTATACTTATAATAAATCTGTAGAGAGGTCAATTCTGTACATGAAATATATATTTCCAAAATAACTATCAGGGGGTGATTAGGGATCGATACTGATGCCAAAAATGCAATCAGTAAAATTTTTGTCTGTCTGTCTGTCTGTCTGTATAACCGTTATAGAAACAAAAACTACTCGACGGATTTTAACGAAACTTGGTATAATTATTTTTCATACTCCTGAGCTGGTTATAGTATACTTTTCATCACGCTACAATCAATAGAAAACAACAAAATGAAAAAAAAAAAAAAAACAAAATGTGAAAGTTTGGTTGTTTGTTACTCAATCACGCCAGAACGGCTTAACGGATCTTAATGAAATTTAGAACAAAGATAGATTATAGTCTGGATAGCACATAAGCTTCTTTTAATCCCGGGAACATGTTCCCTAGGGATCAAGCGGGCGAAGCCGCTGGCAGAAGCTAGTGTTAAATAAAATACGATTCGCGGCCGTAACGCATATTTATCTAAAGAATTATACCCATTTTAATTATCAATATAACCTTCTAAGTTCATACAACTCAATTGAATGACTTTTTCACGAAATTACATTCAATCGAGTTATATGAACTTAGAGGGTTATATTGATGATTCAAATGGTTATAATCCTTTAGATAAATGCTCTTTACGATCGCGAATCGTATTCTGTTCAACATACAGCTTCACAATGACCTGCAAATTGCAAAAAAACATAAAAATATTTGAATTTCGCGGGCTACCCTGGAGCATCCACCTTAAAGAACCTGAAGAAGGTGCTGATCAAGGACAAAGCTACATAAATAAAAGAAAATTAACAGAAAACAATAATCTTGCCTGACATATGCCTCCCAACTTAATTCTTTCTTTTTTTTCGGGTTTTTCTCCTTTTTGTTTTCCATGTTTTCTGGACATTGTTTGATTGATATCCAATACATCTCCATCAAAAGTTTTATTTTTATTATTTATATCGTCCAAAGACGTACCAGAGTCATTGGAGGACAAAAGTGTCCGCCTTAATTCGGAACTATCCAAGTCCAAACACTGAAATCGAATATTATTAACTAGACTAGCAGTTTTAGATAATCTTTTTAGCTAACAGTTTCAGAAATTACTGTTAGCTAACAGTTTCAGATATTCCTGTTAGCATACAGTTTTAGATATTCCTGTTAGCATTCAGTTTCAAATATTCCTGTTAGCTAACCGTTTCAGATTTACCTGTTAGCTAACAGTGTCAGATATTCCTGTAAGCTAACAGTCTTTGATGTTCCTGTTAGCTAATAGCTTCAGATATTCCTGTTGGCATACAGTTTCAGATAATCCTGTTAGCATCCAGTGTCAGATATTTCTGTTAGCATACAGTTTCAGATATTCCTGTTAGCTAACAGTTACGGTTTTTCCACTCAGCTAGCAGTTTGATTCTACTAACATTGACTACATACCTACATAATAATATGTCCAGCTAGTGGTGTTAGACAAAGTGTCCTTCTAACAACTTAATGCAATGTCGAACTTCCACAATTTAAGGGATAGATCGCATGACAGATCGACAACGTTTGTCAATCCCTTAATTTTTTGATTGTACCGTTTACACAATATCACTTGTTTAGCCCAAAAACGTTTAAACCTTCTTGTCATTCTTTGAGAGGTGATTGACTAGCAAACATACATAATTATGCAATTTATATGATTAATTGGATAGGATACGATTTTTTGGATATTTTTGGGTTTGATTTTTTTTTTAAACAATGAATCGTTTTGTTTATTTAACTCTTTAAGCATACAAATTGTACAGAAGCGGACTCATTGCAATTTCAGAAGCTCTAAATTTTGTAAAAGGTCAAAACGGCACGAATTTTGTTATAGTGACGGGTAGCAGAAGCGCCTTACAACATTTGACTCAATGCGCCTCTGGTTACAGCAGAGGTGTACCGATAGTCTATAGCATTTTAAAAACAATATATGAATTAATCACAAATTATAATGTGAATCTGAAATTGCAATGGGTTCCGTCACATATAGGGTTAAAAGGGAATGAGGAGGCTGGCAGGTTATCTAAATTAGCAGCGATAGATAGTATTCACTTTCCAATTTTGCCACACTATACAGAAATTCTAACTAGATTCAAAAATAAATGTTATCTAAAATTTAAAGAATACTTTGATGAAAGAAGTAAATAAAAGGGTATATGGTTCAAAACTATACAATGTCAGCCTCCTCGAGTACCTACCTTGGTTTTACAATAGTAAGTTAAGTAGATCCTACATTGTTACATTAGATAGATTACGCTCTGGTCATTATCCTTCAAAAAAGTTTGCTTTTTTAATGAAAAAGGTTGACTCTCCAAATTGTGATTTGTGTGATAAGGTAGATGATGTACAACACATTCTTGCTGAATGTGATAAGTACCGGAATGGGAGAGAGGCATTGATGCAAAAATTTAATAATAAATACGATCAAGGCGCATTCCTAAGCATATTAGCAGAACCAACATCTGATGCAGCAAAATCAATCGTTGAAAATATAATTTCGCACCAGTGACTCTTGCCTTTCCCTTTCTATAATTAAGGATGTAATTTAGTTTAGGTAACGTTGGGGCTCACATGTCCATGAAGATAAATGCCCCTAAATAAATAAAGATTAAAAAAAAAACAACTTAATGCCATAGGCATTCTCTACCAGTCAACCTTTGGGTAACGGAGAGAGAAATAGTGCTAGGTGCAATGTAGAGGACAGAAACGCCATATACATACATTAATAAATACACGAATTGACTAAATAAGATTACGAATATACTTTAACAATTAGTACAAATAGATAATTGGGAAGCATTAGCGCTGTGATGATACTACTGCGTACTACTTGAGAACGTGTTTGTAAATTTTTAAACTTTGTAAACTTTGAAAGTTTGTAAACTTTGTACGTTAATCGGCTGGTGGCCATCCTGATTTCCTGGGGGAGCGCATTCCACAGAAAAAGACTGAAAAACTGGACTTACAAGGACGCGGTTATGTGATTGAGCGTAGATTTCGATTGTGGTTGGTGCAAATGTGCTAAAAGTGAGAGGCAGAAACTAGGGTCCTTAGCTCTCTGCGCTCGTATATGGGCAACACTTTAAAAGCGACCGATCCGCAGAAACATGGTCATATTTACGCAGATTGATAGGCAATAAATGCAGTAATTCAGTAGCACACATCGCCATAATCGATGATAGGAAAAATTAGGGTCTGTAAAAGCATTGTCATCGTGTTTGATGACAAAAAGTTTTTCAAACGATACATGGGCGTTCCTGTAAACTTCTGACTGCCATTAGCGACTTAAGTAAGCAAGTTTAAGGTACTATCAATCCGCAAACCTGGATCCTTCACATCAGCGTTAAATGGGACAACCTTACTTTCAAACAGACATTTGGCAAAACTGTTAAATCCAGTTTAACGATGCTTCGAGACACTTATCAGGAATTACAGCAACACCAAACATGTCTGACCATGTTTTAATGGCTCACGTCCCTTTTCACTTTATTGATAACGTCGTGAAGTTCATCGACCCTCCCTCCTGTCCAAAGCTACAACTGCAGGTCATCTGAATACAGATGATACGCACATTAAAATTCGGAGGATTCTAGATTAACAAAAATTGAAAACAGAAGAGGAGAAAGAATGCCGCCTTGAAGAACGCCAGTTTCCAAATTAAGCCAGCAAGATGAGGAATCCTCAACGAAACGACTGCTGACGTCCCTAAAGATAGAAGGTGACCACTCCAGTGCTTCCAGAGAGACCATAACTTAGGAAAGAATGGCTAAAAGGATGTCGTGACTGACGGTATATACTATGGTTGGTATATACACAAGTACAATGACTTTGGTGTCTTCCATCTTTTAATAGGTATCCGGATTAAGCACACGTAAACACTGTAATCCCGGTGACATGTAAACATTGTAATCCCGGTACGTCTCTATGGGAAACTAACTTCTATTCTGACTTCCACGTGAACGAAGCCGTGTGCATTATCTACTAATTTTATTTTATAGCTTTTACTGATGTTCCCTCTATCAAGCAGAATCTTGATGCTCTGAAATATATTTGGCATAAACTTCTTTAGACGAATATTTTAAAAGCATACAAAATATTTAATATAATTATTGTTTGACCGAATATTAATATGCCCGAATTCACAAGGGCATCCTTATAAGATGGCAGAATTTTATTTGGCATATCTAATTACTTTTGACATAGTTAAAATTCCGCATTATTTCATTTAGCATAACGTTTATTTAGAGCGATGATTATTTGGTTCAATTTCACTTGGCTAACTATGAAGATGGCAGAATTTCAATTAGAAATGCAATGTTATGTAATTATTTTTGCAGAAATTAATAGATTATATAGAAAAAAAAATATGGAAAAAAGAGAATTTAGGTTAGGTTAGAACTGTGACCTCCTGCGCACGAGCCGAGCGAGCGAAGCGAGCGGTGCCACGGTAGCGGCCGGCGAGTGCCAGAAACGACTAAATTACAAAGAAAGAAATATGGAAAAAAAAAGCTGAATAGAAATGGTAAATTGAAAACTGACGATACTAAATATTTGCCGTATTTATTTTGCGTAAAATGTTTTATTCCAACTTAAATATTTGACTACATAAAAATTGGTAAAAGTACTAGTTGGTAAACAAGTTATTGTGTAAACGTTCACTTGCCAAACATTAGGTTTGCGTTATAATTATTTGTGAAGAGATTTTTTGCTTAGTAATAATTTAGCAAATGAAAATTATGCGGAAAATTGTTTGGGAAGTGATAATTTGTCAATTTCTTTTCGATGAAACATAGGTAACCCCTGACCAAGACTGGAGTCAAGAGCAAACCCATCTCAAATAAAAAAAGATGAGCTAACTGTAAACTTTCTGAGGTATGATAGTTCTGCCTTTTCATGACTATCCATATGAAAAAACTTTTTACAAAAAATACAACCGACTTCTAAAAAAAAACACTACAAAGTAAAAAATACAACCGACTTCCAAAAAAAAACACTACAAAGTAAAAAATAACTTTAATTTCGGAAGTCGGTGTTTTTGTTACTTTCTTGGTATTTTGACACCGACTTCCGAAATGAAAGTTATTTTTTACTTTGTAGTGTTTTTTTTTTGGAAGTCGGTTGTATTTTTTTGTAAAAAGTTTTTTATTTTTTACTTTTTAGTGGTGCCCCACACCTAGCAACACCACTGCAAAATCGCAGAAAAGCAAAAAACGCAATTTCGTTTATCAAAGAATCATCTAAATAGTCAAATTCCAGGTATTTCTATTTAAAATCCAAAGTTCGTAACCGATTTTGATATGATTTAAATGGGACCAATTTGCAAGTATATCCTTTCAGATAAAACAAGAATTTTTCAAATCGGTTCATAATTGTCGGAGTTATGAGGTAACAAACATAAAAAAAAAAAACATACAACCGAATTGATAACCTCCTCCTTTTTGGGAAGTCGGTTAAAAAGTATGCCAAAAGACGATTCTGACTGTGAGCGTTCTGCGATATGATGGTTCTGCCTTTTAATGACTACCTATCGATATGAAATTTATGCCTAAAGATGATTCTGACTTGCAAAATTATGAGTTTTGAATGTATTGTTACGAGCTTGGGGTTCGTGACAATAAAAACAGCCGATTAATTAACCAAAAATGACACTATAATAATCTACACTAATTAACACTTTAAACGCACTAATTATAACACACAATCGCACTATTAAACACTTCACTTCACTTAATTCGCAGTTGAACATCGCTTCCGAAGATTCGCTTGTATCGCCAATTCAATACTGCCTGAGTCGCGAGCTTTGCGCACCTTATATAGTCCGATAGTAATTTCCAGAACTTTCGAGAATGGAAATATCTAGAAAGTTCGGGAACATACCGGTCCCGACTGACTAGGTGTCGAAACATCGAGAATGTTCTAGCATCGAAAATTCTAGAAAGATCGTGACCCAATTAGTTCCACTACTCGATACTAGATGGCGTTAGTAGTACGTTGTGAACCCGGCATTAATTCTGGCGCGTAACACTGCCCCCTCCTAAGACATGCTCGTCCCGAGCATCGGTCCCATAATAACGCGCCAGTCGATCCACATGAACGATCTTAGGTGCACTTCTCGTACCTTTCTGGATACGGTAGGTCACGTCATTGATTTTTGTGACAATCCGGTACGGCCCGTCCCATTTAGCTTGAAGCTTAGGAGATTTCCCTTTACTGCGAACGGGATTGTGCAACCACACTAGTGAGCCTTCGTCGAAACCTTTATTGTTCATTTTGCGGTCATAACGGGTTTTCATCTTTTCTGACATTCGCTGGCCCGATTGTCTGATGTGCTCATAAATGTCATTCATTTTGTTCCGCAAGTCATTCGCATAATCGGTTATACTGCGTGGAGCGTCAGGTGGTATTCCGGTGATCAGGTCTGCAGGCAGCCGTAATTCTCTACCAAAGTTTGCGAAGGCTGGTGTCACCGATGTGCTTTCGTGAACAGCACTTCGGTATGACAGCAAAAACGGTTGTATATGCTTGTCCCAGTCGCGTTGTCGGTTTTCCACAACTTTAGCCAGGTATCTCTCCAATGTCTGATTAAATCGTTCCACCATTCCATCCGATTGTGGGTGGTAAGAAGTTGTTCTCGTTTTATGAGTACCCATAACTCGACAAGTTTCCTGGAATATTTGTGACTTAAAATTCCGTCCTTGATCGCTGTGAATCTCCAAAGGTACTCCAAAACGACAGAAGACTTCATGAACGAGTTTATCTGCAACTGTAGAAGCTTCTTGATTCGGAATGGCAAAGACTTCCGGCCACTTGGTGAAGTAATCCATTACAACCATGAAATACTTGTTACCACTGTCACTTTCCGGAAACGGTCCCGCAACATCCAGGGCTATCCTTTCCCAAGGTGCACCAACATTGTACAATTTCAACGCACCTCTGCTACGAGTCTGAGGTCCCTTTACAGCCGCACAACTTGTACATTTGCGACACCAATCCTCGACATCGTCACGACAGTGCACCCAGTAAAAACGTTCCCGTATCTTCAGTAGAGTCCGTTTTACTCCCATATGGCCTCCTGAACATCCATCATGGTACAGCTGTAGAACATCCGGTACTTTCGCTTTAGGGACAACCATTTGCAAATGACAGCTGTCACCCCGAGTATTCTCCCATTTACGGCACAGGACTCCATCCTGAATCACTAAGCTGTCCCATTGAGCCCAATAGCTTTTTGTAATCGAACTCATCGCTGAGACGTCACTCCATGTAGGCTTAGAAGCACTGGCCTATATCCAGTTCAAAATCGGCTTGATGTCCGAATCTTCCTGTTGTGCACGTTGTAAACTTTCCTTCCACTCGTTACTGAGGTCTGTCTTAAGCATCCTCACAGGTACGGCTTCTTTACCCTCTTGCCTAGTACAATGCTTGCAGTCTTCAGGGCAAGGTCTTCTTGACAATGCATCTGCGTTGCCATGAGATTTCCCACTGCGATGTTCGACCACGAAATCGTATTCCTGCAAGAGTTCAATCCATCTCGCAACTTGTCCTTCTGGGTTTTTAAACTGCAATAGCCATTTCAGTGCAGCATGGTCAGTTCGTAAGTGGAATTTCCGGCCCAGTAGATACTTGCTAAAATGCTGTACTGACTTTACCACAGCAAGCAATTCCCTTCTCGTGACACAATAATTCCTCTCTGGTTTCGACAACGACTTGCTGAAGTACGCAATCACAACTTCTTGATCGCCATTCCGTTGGGACAACACACCGCCAAGTCCGATATCACTTGCGTCTGTGTCAACTATAAATTCTTTATCGGCATCAGGATACCCCAAAATAGGTGTTTTGCACAGACGGTCCTTTGGCAGAATCGGCATGATAATCCTTACTTCTGACACCAATTGTTACGAGCTTGGGGTTCGTGATAATAAAAACAGCCGATTAATTAACCAAAAATGACACTATAATAATCTACACTAATTAACACTTTAAACGCACTAATTATAACACACAATCGCACTATTAAACACTTCACTTCACTTAATTCGCAGTTGAACATCGCTTCCGAAGATTCGCTTGTATCGCCAATTCAATACTGCCTGAGTCGCGAGCTTTGCGCACCTTATATAGTCCGATAGTAATTTCCAGAACTTTCGAGAATGGAAATATCTAGAAAGTTCGGGAACATACCGGTCCCGACTGACTAGGTGTCGAAACATCGAGAATGTTCTAGCATCGAAAATTCTAGAAAGATCGTGACCCAATTAGTTCCACTACTCGATACTAGATGGCGTTAGTAGTACGTTGTGAACCCGGCATTAATTCTGGCGCGTAACAGTATGATAAATGAGTATAATATGCCAAATGATTTTCTGCGAAATGAAGTTTATGCTATCCGTTGCTATGCAAAATAATATTATAACATAAAAAGTTCTGCTATAAAAGGTAGACCCCTTTTACTGACCTCTGCAGGTGTGTCGTTAGAACTCAATTTCATGCCTTGACATCTCCACATTTCTTTGAAATATCGACCCTCCGTTGTAGCCGTAGTTGTAGTTGTAACTGTAGTTGTATTTGTTGAGAAAGTTGTCTCTCTTCCCCTCTGAGCAAATTTAGTTCCAGCCTTAGTATTAACAACTGGGTTGTCATCGGTGCACAGAAATAAATATTCTACACCTTTGGGAAATTGTTTTCGGCAATATGTACCATTGGTTATCATTGTGTGCGTTTGCATTAAGAATTCTGAATTTGTATCGGCAACCGTCCCAGGCTGTAAAAAATGAATACGGACTAAAATTACCCCAGTTATATCGAATAGGTTTGGTTTTAATGTGCAGTTCTTCCAAAACATCATGAAGAACCTTGTACTTATTTTTAACTAGCCCCCCGCTCTGTCTTGGCACGGGTGCATTTATACGCACAAACCTCCTTCGTATCACTTCGTATATTACTCTTTCTATTAATTATAGGCGTCATCTTGCGTCGGTGACTAGAGACGGTGCTAAATACTGCGACATTTTGCGTCGCAGTATTTAGCACCGTCTTGATTTTATGGGAGTGGGATGCCGATGTGAGGATGTGAATAGTGAACGAAATTACCTACCCCGACTTTTAAACTAAGGCTACAATTTCGAACTGTTCGATAAAAATAGCTATGTTTGAAGTGCTGTATCTCAACACCTATTAAGTAAACAGAGTAACAGTTGCAGTCAAATTGTAGAAAATTTTCTCTACTTTAAAAAAATCCTGATTGACATTTTCCGTAGAACGCACCGTTTATTACATGAATTAAGTTTAGCTCTTAAAAATTACCGAAACTTAATAAATTTCCTGAGCACCGGGCAAGAAGCACAGGTCTTTCGAGGTTAAAAAATTGGATAGCATCTACTACTGACATCTACCCTGATGACCACATAAATCAGAACAGTGCAACTAACTGCGACCTAACGCGTTTAATTTATCTACGGTGACTGGTCTATTATTGAAAACAGTATGAATATCCATTGAGTGGTTTAGTGGCAATAAATGGAGAAACAAACAGAAGTAAACAACAATTCTGTTTCATACTACATATTTACATAAGATAATATTGTAAGTATGTAATCGTCAAACCGCGGCGAAGAATGCATGGCTTCTGACTTTTAATTTTCAAGACTTTTCAATTACTGGCACTTTCGAATATCGCTGTGCTTTGTTTGGTAAGCACAGCTACATTACCGCGTCTGTACGCGTTACCAATCTAGAGATTAGGTGTATGAACATGGGCCATAGAATGTTTTAAAAAATATACTTACTTCACGAGCATTAGTTGCTCCCCACCCAAAAGCTAGCACAGGAGATTTAATTGCCTCCCATCTTATATTAAAATTAATCGTTATAGACCCTGGTTCATATGAGCAAACTTTACGAAACGAAATGTCTAAAAAATTGTAGCTTTTCTCTACGACTCCTAGACCGACGTCGTATTGCATCCACGTTGATCCATTGAAAGCTGTGAACGAAAGTGTTTTTTTTTTATTTAAATGTAAGCACATATTTGCATTTGATGCAGAAAAAACCGGGCAAGTGCGAAATTTTAAGACTCGCGCACCTTCGTGCCCGAGTTTCCGAGGCCCTTTGACTCCGAACCAAAAACCGAAAAAAAAAAACAAGTGTCTTGTATGACAGACAGATGGACGGACGGACGGACGGACAGCAGAGGCTTAGTAATAGGGTTCCGTTGGTTACCCTTCGGGTACGAAACCCTTACAATGAGGAAGCCGTTCAAACTATTACCAACTTTCATGTCAAGAAGGGGGAATTGGAGCCTACTAAGGAAAAAGTTCAATAAAAGGCAAATTTATGAATACTTGAGGAACTTTTTACTAGAAACTAAATCCTTAGGTACTTATTTGACTATCATATCACAGCGTTAACGTTACATTATTAGGCATTTGGCCACTGGTAAACTTTAAAAAAAAAAAAACAGACTTTGCGGGAAATGAGAGCCTAGAGTTTTTGACTTGAATGTACAGTGGCGGTTAGGAGTGTCATGCTCACTCAAAGTTTGATCATTTGGCTCCCTTCAAAATGGTTGAGCCGAATGGTGCTGGCGCATGCGTCATGTTCGTGAACGGGCGCCGTCAGTCGGGACTGGTCATTTCTTAGCTGCCATGGTTTATTATAATTATTTCTCTGAATTGTTCCTCTTTTATTCCGGATGCTTTTATCCTGCTCGTCTTTTACATCGTTCTCACATGTATGTATAATTTCAACCCGATGTAAATAAATCTTTGTAAAAAAATATTATTTTTAAAAGAGTGTCCGTGGAGTTTCTTGCACGTTCTTCTCCATAGAGATCTACGCTTTGGAACGTGCAAATAGCTTCAACTTTTTGGACCGACCGACCTTGACAATTCAAAAGTGCCTGTAAATGGTTTAATTGAAATAAATGCTTGAATTTTGTTTTTTTTTAATTTTGAATTTTTTTATAAATTCGCATGTGTGTAATGGGAGCTACTTAATTATTAAATCAGCTTCAAAAATTTCTGTCAGTCTGAAATCTCACTTATTCATATACATTTTAAAATACACTTAACCGTATAACAATTAACTTTAAGGAACCAAGCAAAAAACGCAAATATAATCAACCGGGCTGTCAGAACCAGAACATTCTTTATTTGCCCATTTACCACAACTTCTGCATCATTTCGTTATTTTTTCCTGTGACACAGCAAATAGCACACAATGTCTCTGCTTCTGAATATTCTGACTCATCGTCTCAAAGATTCTCAACGTCTTCTTCTTCAGATGTGTCAGTTGCATTCTCAAAAAGTTTTGGTTTTGCTTTTTCTTTTTTGTTGGTTCCTTCTTTCGTTTTTTATTTTTCCATTTTCTGCGGTAATTTTTCTATCTTTGTTGCTGGTTTCTTCCTTCTTCTTTGAAATGATTTTAGTTTTAATTTTTTTCTCTAAACGTTCCTTCTCTTTCTCTTCAAATAATAGCCGTGACGTTTATACCTCTTTCCCATGATGTGACTGATCCTATACGTTTTTGCCCCTAGGCGCTATAATTTTCTGCTTCTTCCTAGTTTTGGAGGTCTTGTAGCAAGTATCGTTGGATTTAGCTAATCTGAATATTTTTCAAGGTGCTGCAGGGTATTCCAGTATTTTATGATAACTTGTATACTGATGTAAGTATTTTTGACAACCTTTTCTAAGGTTTCAACGGTCCAACACGCTTTCGTAGTGGTGCGTTCCCTTTTTCTTGGCATCTGAAAAAAAAGGACATATTAAAAAGCATGTGAGGCAGTTGGAGCTGCAAAGGGTAATCAGAGCCTAATAAACTCTGATTACCCGCCTACCACCATTTTGAAATAAAATAAAATGAAATAAGTACTGAATCTTGCTTGTAATGAAATTATACGCACTGATTCTCAAAATTGATAACACTAGCTATAAAATAAAATATTTGATTGTATTTGTTTGATTGTAATAAACGTTTAGCTTCACACATACCTGGCTGATGAAATTCCGTATTTTTTATAAGCGCGGACCAAAAAATCGACAAGCGTCTGTGGTGAGTCACACAACACGTGGCACTGGCAAGTCTGGCGCCGCAGGGTAACACGATCGCACGATTGCAACCGAGTGAATACAAGTTGTAGTTTTGTCTCTAGTTGCACCGCTCCCGTTACCCTCAGGCTCCCATTACCCTCTATTCCTCAAACCCGTTTGACATGATGATCGTGCCCGAGGTAAATTAGCACCAAAGAAAAAGTCCATACCTAAGTATGAATACATAATAAGTACTCTATGAATGGTCAAAACAAAACCAGACTTTTAACAGAGGTGATAAAAAACAGGAGCGAGTGAATAATAGCATAGCATAGGCATATAATTAAATGGAGCTGTAGATACAATGCGCGCAATTCATTTTTCTGTAAATTTTGTACCACGAATCTCTATACAAAACTGTCAGACAATATGAATTGTAAGCATTTCAACTTAAGTGGGACCAGCTGGTGACCCTCACTGCCGAAATTATGGGCTGCGATCACGCCTGCATGCTGTGACGACTTCAAATCGAAAAAGGCATGGGAATAATTAACATATCATAATAAATAATAAACTCACCTTTTGGAATAATAATCTTAACAATCTTTTGTTTCTTGGTCCGAGTGCAATTATCTTTGTCAATGTTTTCACCACTGACGTACTTCCTGTAGCCAGCTATCACGTACATGTGGCTGACCTCAGTAAGGCACGCGGCTGACGTCAGAACCTGACTTTGGGATATTAGGACACCCCCGCAAACCCAAGACTCTGGTTGGTGTTCAGAATACTGCGAATTGACGAGATATACCTGCAAGCAGAATCCGTACTAATGTTACTTCTCCGAGCAGCTAGACTGAAAGGTTTAATAAATTAAGTATGCTGAACTGAAAAAAATTTTTTGAACTGCTGAGGTTAAACAAAATCTAAAATAACATTTTAAATCTGAAAAGTTTCTTTCTTCTCTCTCTTCTTCTCTCTTCATCTTAGGAAATAAGTACTGCTTCCAATTGAAAAATATTTCAGTGCTGGATATCCCATTTATCGAGGAAGAATAGGTATATATAGGCTTATATGTATATAACATCATGCTACGGCCAATGAAGTCGAGCTTTTTTGAAGTGTGACGCAGACAATGTCGCGCGGGTCAACTAGGAATAAAAGTACCGGCCAAGTGCGAGTCACTCTCACACGAAGGGTCCCTTTAATTTAAATTATTTTTTATTATTTATTGTTATAGCCGTAATAGAAACACACTTTGTGATAGTTTTGACTACCTATTCCTATTAAGGTTTTTGAGATACATCCCGCTGACGGACAGAGGGATGGACGGACGGATAGTTACCCTTTTTTTAAGGTTCGGAAATAATTAAATGACTCCTCCCGCTCCCGGCAGAGCAGACGGAAGTGTCAGACTCTTAATGACTAAAACCATCCACGTTCCTCCCTAAAAGTGCGTATTAACGGTCCACAAACACGCGAGACGAGCCAGGCCCGGCGCGTGCTTACGCGTGCCATGCGCCGTTAAAACCGCCTAGCTCGATGCGGCTCTGCAATGCTCGTAAGATCCATCACTTGTCGGTTTTTGCCACGGATCAAAGGCGATCGATAATACGCGCCGTGTATATGAGTAGGCGCGCGTTCGGATTTAGAGGAGCCGAACCTACACGGATGACTTGGCTAGCCGAGCCGTGTAAAAGCACCTTATCCCCATGTTTCCTCCGCATGTATTTTTATTTGGTAACCCTTTTCTTAAGGATGGGAAATCATGAAATGACTCCTCCCGCTCCGGGTAGAGCAGGAAGGAGTGTCAGACTCCTACTGACTACAACCCATCCGTGTTCCTCCTAATGCCCTTTGCGTTATTGGGCCCTGGCCCTAGCAGGCCCCATCTGCTTTGCTGACTATTTGGTAACCCTAATAATAATACCGCTAAACCTATTTTATTGTCTTACTCAGATTTACTTAGCTAAGGACCTTGAGAGGGATCTCTTCCGCGGCAAATCGCAGCACGGCGGACGGAGCTCCGGCGGGATCTCATGGCAGTGTGGCGACAACGACTGTCGCAACCCAGCGCTGGGCACGCCACAATAGCGGCGATAAGTCCCCTCTTTGAGGACCTTGAGAGGGATATAGGATACTTTTGGCGAAGCTGCCGACTGAAGTTAGTTTCTGACATAGGTAATTCTTAAAGCTGCTAACAAACATTTATTTATTTTAAACTCACCATATATTTTTTTCCGCTGATCATCTTTCCGTTTGTTATTCTTCGATCACACAAGCAAACTGTAGGTATAGTAAAGGTAAAACTGATAAATCATCCAATTTATTTAAAAGAGACATTCTTAACGCGTTCTAAACTAGTAATTATATATAAAATACTTATACTTAACTTTAAAACCTACTATAGAAATAAAGAAGTAAATAAAACAATTAAACGTCATGTTTTTTTACATAATCCTGACACTTTTGTATAAAATTTTATCCAAGACTTCTTACCTACATCAATTTCAAATGTGCAGCCTGGTGCAGCCAAGCATAGAATGAAGTGATAACATTCATGGGTACAGACGCCAGCACATCCAAGCTACAGCAATCTGTCATATTTCTTTAATGGATTTTCAACGTTATTGATATAATATTAGGTTCAAAGTTGATTGGGGAAAACATTCCAGTTTCGGATAGCTCGATGTGCTGGCATCTGTACCTACATTAAATAACTTTAAGGAAACCTTATTTTTATGGACAGTGTAAGAAAATAATTAACAAGCATTTAACAATCAACAAAAACAGACTTGGTTTATAAAAACTGTAATAATATTAATTATTTGTAAGTATTAACAATGTATCTAATGAATCTTTGAACCCACAAAATTGTTTATTCAAATATTGCAACTGTAACCTGCAACCATACGAGTATGATGGTTGCAATTGTTGTTCATAGACAAGGTTGAATTCATAAACGGTAAAAAACTGTTTTTACTGTCCTGTAAAAATTGCATACAAGTTACACAGCACACACAACACATAAAATTATTGTTCACAAAAACTGTTTCATAAAACGGCCAAATATTTTCAGGCCAGGTTCGTTGATCCTCTGGTACCAACTTTCTCTTTTTACTCGTCCCCACCAATCGTGAAGCTTCACATACTTTTTGTTGATTGGAATAATACAGTCCAAGGAAGACAGCGTAGCCACACACGATATATCAGCCAAGGTCAATTCGCTACCAGCGATATACTCCTTTACAAGATATTTCTCAGTGACATCATAGCATTCAGAAATGTCAGCAATTTGCTCATATGTGAGTCGTGGCGCTCTGAATTTCACAAGACTGTAAATCGCAGACCTCAATCTAGGAAATAGTATTGACGCGTCGAAGAATAAGCGTTGATCGACTATCGCTCTTGCGACAACATCTTTAGGGTACAATGTTTGTTGTGCTTCTCCATATTTGGATACCAGATACAACATGATTGCATGGCTGTCGGCTAGGATTAAACCATCATCTTCTAGCAGTGGTACTGAGTGTAATGGGTTCTTCTCTAAGTACTCAGGTTGGAATTGCTCCCTTGTTGGTAGGTTTACTTCTCGGGTTTCGACTTCCAGTCCAAGTATGTCGACGACTATCAAGGTTGCCCGGGCCGGTGGACTGACGTCAGTTTTATGAATAACTATCGGCATGTTTGGGCCGACTATACTCTGCCACGGCTTATTATTTACTGAGTGCTATTTGATATTGACACTCGCTTATCAATTTGGTATCTGATACGGAAATATTGACGTTTGTAATCTCAATATGTTTAATCGCTTATTATTTGGTCACGATGTTAATAACTTAATCGAGGCACTTCTTGTTTTTGCCTCTTGCTGCTGAATTGCTCGTTTACAATGGTTCTTCTTCTCATCATGATCATATCAGCCGAAAGACACTGCTGGACAAAGGCCTCTCCGCACGTGTCGCCACAACAACCGGTCCTGTGTCTCGCATACATCGGCTACTCGCGACCTTCACCTTGTGGGTGGCCTTCCAACGTTGCGTCTTCCGGCCCCAGCAACCATCCGTTCTACGAACAATGTGCCCTTCCCACTGTCACTTCAATTTGACGATCCTTCCGAGTCACCCGCGTCCGTAGGAGAATACCCTTCAGCGAATCCCTACACGTGGTCCCCGGGTGGTGCTAAACAGGTGACACTAACCGCCTCCGTGGTCTAGTGGTTTAACCACCTGATTCAGACCCAGAGGTCCCGGGTTCGATTCCCAGCGGGGGCAAATTTTTTGCTCGGTTTGGTTGGTGGTAGGACTTGTTCTAAGTCCGCCTGCCAAGCTACCACCATCATGTCTAAGTCTGTCGCCATAACAACAATGTTAACAGCATTGTTGTGTTCCGGCAGTTAAGAGGTATGATAGCCAGTTCCTCTGTGTAAGAGGATTCCGGGTGAAACTCGCTTCCATCTTCGGCCTAATCATCACTTTCCATCAGGTGAGATTTGGGCCAAGTTTCCCCGTTTCGCATAAAAAAAAAAAAAAAATCTTCGGATTAGGTCGGTAACCTTGGTTCTTTTGCGGATATCATTATTTCTGGGTCATAGACTGACTTTCGTCTTTCGTTTGTTTCTTCTTTTAGTAAAAAATTGTGCAAAACTTCTGGAGACACGAAATATCTGTTTGTTTGTAAGAGAAAATCTCGGGAAGTATTTATCGCGTAAGATTTTTTGTGATGATTTAAAGACACTTAAAAATGATAAAGGTTATGTTTAATTTCGAAAAAACTCAAAAAATAAAACGATTGATAGCTAATAACGAAATTTATTTACACGTTAAAATATTATAATATACCTATCACTTATAACATTTTTTGAAAATAGCTATCATATTCACCATTTGCAATATACAAAATCTATGGTTATGTGGGTACACTCATTGCCTTTACAAAATTTACAAACATTCAACGTTATACCTTAACAATAAAAGAATGCTTAGAAATCTAAAGTGTTGGATATAAAAATTATGGAATCTTTTTAAAGTTTTATTTTTTTATTTAGTCGTAGATTAATATTAAGATCGTAGACCGTAGGGTTGAGACAAAGCTGTGCCATAGACAAGATAGGTCAGTGTCTTATACTTCATTTCTGTCACAACACTACGCAATACTCAATAAAGTAATGACCTATAAAAATTCAATCAGACAATAGTATTCTTAAAAATATATTTTTCAAACGTCCCTAACTATTCTATGAACGAAACTATTTCCATTACTTATTTTGGGGCATCGAAGTTTTGCTTGCAGATGCCAAATTGTTTCATAACAATGCCACAATTATTCTTAAATCTTATTAATTTAAATGCCATGCTTATTTATTAATTAAAATAATATCATGGACGAGGCGGATTGTGATGGTCGAGTTTCTTAAAAAGTATGAGTAGTTAGGAAGACTATGATAAACTCCGAGATATACGTTTTGGATGCGACGTGAAGAAACAACGAAGGCATTCCTATTAGCTCAAAATGTTTCATTGAGCTCCTTTAGTAAAAGAAGAACGTTTTCAAAATGACTTACATTCTGCGACTGGAAGACAGATTCTTCGATGACAATATTACTTTCTACTGATAAAAAAGCATATTTAAAATTCAAAATGGCGTCTGCAAGCATCACAAAATGTATAATAAAACATGTAGCAACAACATTAATATTTAGAGAGCTACCTAACAAAGTATGGAAATTCCTTACACGAAAATTTATATCAGTCAATATGAAACAAACTATACATATTTTTATTTTTATATAACACCGCTATCAACAAGTTTGGATTACGTACTCAGAGTATATTTGAACTCTAAAAACTTTTCCATCAACATTTGTTTCTTTTCCTAAAACAGTAAAAATGGCATAAGAAAGGCAAAATATCGATACTGGTACAGGATAAAAAACAAGTTGAATTCAAATATACACCTTGTACGAAAATTATAAAGTGTATTTTCGAATAACATTTCAAGTATCACATGGGTGATTGTAAAATACACGATATAAAATTGGACGAAAAATTGAATATAAAGGGAGAATGTTAATGTCATAATATTTATTTATATTTCGAACACAGTAACACATTCTGTCTGATAAATAAATTGCTATATGTATAAAACAAATCAGACGAAGAAATTAACCACTACTCGTAAGACTAAAGAAGTCTCTGGGGTATTAACTTCGCTAAATAGTGGACAGAGTAATTGGAAGAATGGCATATCGGAAAATAATATACAAAAGACCATGTAGCGCGGTTTAGAGCCCTTTTCCAGTGGAGCAAATACTAGCGGAGCGCAGAAGTAATCAACCAATATACCGAATCCTGCACGTTTTGGCTTGTCACCGCTTCATTGAAAACTCGCCCTTACGCGATATGAAATAATATCCTAGGCTTGTGTAGTACATGTACTATGTACTACTAAGACGCAATTCCTTTAGGTGACCGAGAACGAACTATTCTGTTTCAGTCGTTTAAATAGTTCATTTAGTACAGTGACCGTCTGGCTCGCGAGTGCCGAATCAGAACGAATATGTACGAGAGTCTGAGCGAGGAGCGAGTGAAATAAGTTAATATGCTGTTTCGGTTGTTTAAATAGTTCATTTAGTACAGTGAACTACAGTGATCATCTGGCTCGCGACTACTCGCGAGTGCCGAATAATCAGAACGAATAAGTACGAGTGTCTGAGCAAGTTGAAAGATTAGAGAAGCATGCGTGCGAGCGTGATGGACGATGTACGATGACCGACTCGCGAATATTCCGCGAAGCTTTATGTTATACCAATCACAATAAGGTCTATTATCACTTTCAATGCATGGAAAAATTAATATTGCCCGTTCTTCTTGGCTCTTTGATTGACAATTTATTATTATTAGTTCATAAATAAAACTTTCACCGCCATATTTAATGTCGCTTGGTAATAGCTATATTAAGTAATTGTTTTAATTTGTTTTTCGATGGTTCTATGTTTACCTATGTCCGACATATACCCTGCAAAGTAAAGTATGAAGGAAAATCAAATATGTATTCCATTATGTCCGACTGATGTTCTAATGGTCAGTGAACTATAATGAACTAATAGTACTAGAAGACCGAACTAGTTCATTTCAACGATTGTACTACTTCGGAGCGTTCCATTCATTGTCCGAGTAAGAACAAGCCTATAATATCCCATATCAGCTACATACTCCTAACCACGAACGTCAACATCAGAAAAAGTATTGAGATAACATCTTATTTTACAATAGTGTGTTCTAGGACTCACTGAATTCTTGAAGATGGGAGCAAGACACAACTCCCTATGAAGTTTTTGAAAGGCTAATCAAGTTACTGATCTACTGACATCAAATCTCAAATTAAATAACACCAGCCATTAAAATTAGTTGACTTTAGATTTGACAAAAGGATTAGGATTCGAATGTTCTTCAAATTACGGAAATTCGCAATTAGGTTGCGTTTCCACCAGATGTGCGAGGATATACAGGGAAATTGAAAAAATACCCGAAACCTCTTAGGCAGTGAAAGTACACATGATTATAAGCAACTTTTGTTTTGGTAAAACTCCGAAATCTCGAAAAAAATATCAGCTGTTTCATACAAAATGCAGTATTTAGCCAATGAAAATGTATGAAACAGCTGATATTTTTTTCGAGATTTCGGAGTTTTACCAAAACAAAAGTTGCTTATAATCATGTGTACTTTCACTGCCTAAGAGGTTTCGGGTATTTTTTCAATTTCCCTGTATAGCGAGGAATTTATTTGTTAAGAACCAACAGAATCGCTTGCGCTGAGCGAAGCTTGGTTGAAGAAAATGAAGCGATTCTATTGGTGCTTACAAACACATTACTCCGTTTTAGATTGCCGCGCTTCGTGCCTTTCGAAAACAGTCTTTTTCTAGCTCAAATAAAATCTATCGAACCTTAACTTTTTGAAGGCCAGAGCATAAATGCAACGGCGTACGCCACACGCCAAACCACAAATTCACATATTTTCGTCACATACTTGTGACGGCGTACAGGTTAAGCTCTCATTCATGACATCTGTGACAATGGCGTTCAAAATATTAGGTTACATATACAGCGAGTCAGAAAACACTACAATAAACAATTTTTGTACAATACAAGACACACTTCCCTTACAAAATTACTTATTGCGATCATCAAAGCGTACTTGAGAGTCAACTGTATGAGATATATTATATTTTTTTTTGCTACCCAGCTCTTGTGTGCCAATGCTGGGCAAAGGCCTCCCCTTTCTCCCTCTAAACCCCCTACAAAGTTATTCTTATAGTCTTCGTTTGTTTGTATTGAAAATCACATACACTGACGTTTATACTCATTAACGACACAGCAAAGTAAATTTGCTTTAACTTCAATTCACAGTTCCAGATAATTTTCATAACATCACCACTAAAGTCAACTATCGACTTTAAGTTTGTGTTCTGTAGGTTAATTCTCAAACGACTATTTATAACAAAGAAAGTCCAATGGATTTTGAACTTTGTTCTGTTAAACATAGAGTTTATAGTTACTTATCTGGTATTGTGAATTGAAATGGGTAAGCGAATACAGCACAAAGTTTCACCGGTGTTGCGAGGTCTGTGGCCGGCGACAGTGGCTGGCGATGGAGCGGAAGCATTCGTCACACACGCGGACGGGCTTCAGTTGCCCGTAGCGAGGCAGGGGGATGGAGTTTGAGCTGCAAGATGCGCAGAATACCTTGCCTGGAGAGTTGAAGGTTGGTGTTAATTAAAAATAGAATACGTTTATTTGAACAATAGTTGTACAAGGGTGGAATTAACGCATCAATGCATTCTCTACCAGCCAAGCTTCGGGTTAAAAAGTCTACACTGTGGTAGGTGTCTGTATTCGAAACGGATAGATTACAACACCAGTTTAGTGGCGTTTTGATTCTCTCCTTGTATTACGAGAGATATTAACTATAGAAGTACCGTAACACAAGATCTGTATTCATTCATAAAAAAGAAAAGGTAAGGATGTGGTAGTGTCCGGCACCCACTCCGGCAGACGCTCCGTATTGTATGCTAGGTATACTGACCACAGTTGCGGCAGTGGTGGCGGCGGCGGAAGGCCGTGAAGTGCGCGGCGCAGCGCATGCAGGCGGGCGCCGCGATGTCCGGCACCCACTCCGGCAGACGCTCCGGCGCCTCCGAACGCTCCGTATTACTGTGGAAATGGATTAGAGTCATCCTCCTGACACTGGGATAATAACTGGAACCTAACAACACCCCACGATGATAAGATAAATATCATGCCTGATTTATAGTCTCGCGCGAGTAGCAAGATGAGGCGCGAGGTGATCTACGCGACGAGTGTGCAAGCTGTGCGATCGAGACTGTTCGCGCCTCATGCCGCCACTTGCAGCGCTCGCGCCCAGGGCGTTTTTATGGGCGGAAGTCAAAGGATGAAATCCCTTTGACTTCCGCGACGCAAATGAACAAAGGAGAAAAATCAAGTTCGAAAAAATCGTATGTAACCGATTTTTAGCCGTCCCAGTCTCTGTCCCGTCAGGGACGGGAAGCCAGATTTGTATTGACGGCGCTTTATTCGAGTTCCAGAACAGATTTACTCCACCAGTTGACGCAACATAGGCGACAGGTCCTCTTCATTGAAAAAGTGACTTTGTGATCCAAAAACAAGCGATTTGATAGGATGTTTGTGAGTGAGGCCTCAGTGCTGCCAGCTGGCGGTCATTCCAACGGGCCACACGGGCACACGGGCACACGGGCACACATACGTGTAGGTGAGGTCCCCGGCGGACACGGAGGCCGTGAGCGCGGCGGGCGCGTCGTGCGACTTGCGGCGCGCCTCAGTCGGCGCCGGCGGCTCGGCGCGCACGGACGCGTTCACCGTGTTGCGGCGCGCCAGCCGCCCGCTGCCGTCCGACGTCGAGTCCGACGTGCTGTCCGCGTACACTTCCTCTGCCGAATACACGCTGTCGAATGAGCTGCCTGGAATTGTTGTATTGGTTTTTGAGGACAACTGTTTCATTTAAAAGTTTGAAAGAAAGATGTTTATTTGGGACTGTCATAAAACAGTCAGAAGTAAAATACATTAAAACAAACGAGTACTTAATAATTAGTTAATTAACAATAATAACATTAACTTAGTCTGTCATTTGAGATGGGTACTAGATAACACAAAACACGACTACTTAACAATTTCAGTGCCGACGACGCCTACGTGGCGCTTGGGTAAATACTTACTCAGGTGCCTGTTATATCTTTAGGGATATACTGGTGTAAATTAAACCCACAAAAAAACGAATTACAAGTATATTGACAACAGGTCGTTACATGTGCGGATGATCCAATGATTCGAATGAAAAAAAAAAAAATGTATAGAGGTAAATGAAGTGACATTGACAGATGGTAAATGACGTTGACAGATGGTCAAGTGACGTTGACAGAAGGTCAAAAGTGACAAGACTTGCTATGAAATCTTGGAAGGCGTCAAGCCTGAACAGTGCCGCTACCTCAGTAGTGTTTTGAAATTTCGGTGTTGAGTACCGCTGACGCTTTGGCTACCGGTCGTACCAACCTTTTGTAACATTAATTACGGACCAGCAAAAACCGGTTCTATGCACACAAAAATAAGGTACAACTTACAATTCTGAATATCCTGATCTTCAATCGCCTCATACCCTATAGTCTGCAGATAGTATCGAAGTCGGACGACTGATTTATAAAGAACTGTAGTCATGTGTCAGACAAAATTAGGCTCTTTATCTATCGCCCTAAGGTGTCACTTGTTACGTATTGCTTTAAGGACCAGGAAAATTAGGTTCTATGCCCACAACAATAAGGTACAACTTACCATTCTGTATAACCTGGTCCTCCGTCGCCTCATACTCGATAGCGGGTGGTTTATCTTCGACCGGCTCGGGCGGGTCAGGCGACTGGTTCATAAGGAACACGGACTTCAGGATGTTGCGAAGATCAGCGGCGAAGTTCGTTTGTAGCTGGTCGGCTACGCCAGCGATGCACACGAATAGGCGGTGGATTAAGTCTTCACTTGATCTGGAATAGTTTTAGTATTTGTTACTGTACTGTTTTTTCATCTGCCCAGCCTTTATCCCTACTATATTGGGGTCGGCTTCCAGTCAAACCGGATTTAGCTGAATACCAGTATGTTACGTGGAGCGGCTGCCTACCAGACTGCCACAACCCATTAATTGGGTAACACGATAGTACTTGGCAAGACTGGAGTCAGATTTACAAGCTTCTGAAAATCCGTAACGACTGCCAAATATCTACAAATGACAGCCGGAACCAACAGCTTAACATGTTAAGATGGTCACCCATCCACAGAACAACCTTGGCAAGCATTGCTTTACTTTAAAGATCGACGCGTGCGGCTGTAATCATATAGCCACAAGCTCCAATAACGATACCAAATCTGGGAGTTAAACGTTGAGAACAAAACCCTACACATTGGAAGACACTATCTCGACCTAAAAGAAATATAGAAGGTGAATTGATATTGTCCAGCGAAAATGGTCTTCATTACAAATGTTTTTGCCAGACAGAAGTAGATTCTATGTGTAAAATGTTAAGGTATACGTACTTGAACTTCCCGCGCGCATGTTGCCTCGCAGCGAGTTCTTGCGCTTGTAACGCGAGAGCTATTTGTTCGTCATCCGCGCATTCTGAAGCCCCACATGATGTGCCGCTGGAAACCCAAAAAGCAATATTATTCATTGGTTGGCAAAGGCTATATGAGAGAATCTAGTATAATTAGTAGGTAATTGAAGATGTCGAACACGGGGCTGATATTTTCCGCCAGTTTATGTACAATTAAAATACACCCACAATAAGACAAGTTTACATATTTTCTCTTATGGCAAAAACATCAACCTATTCGGAGCTTATTTTTCTCCGATCGTATAAACTTGAGGAAATAAATTACAAAATAATGTAACATCCCAAAATAACATTTCTAATCAAAATTTGAGAAGACAAATAGGCTGTGTTTCCTGATAGAGATGTGTTAGTTAACAACTTCACTGTCCGCAAAGCAGACACAATAGTTAAACAATCAGCATGTATCGCAATCATGTGACTCATGTGACAGTGAAGTTATTAAGAACCAATAGAATCGCTTCATTTACCTAGTCTCGCTCAGCGCAAGCTATTTTTCCCTCACTACGCATCCTCGCACATCTCTGGTAGGAACGCAGCCTAATACGACTGTTTTTAATTAAAAGTCTGTCCACGATTTGATCAAACGATTTCAAATACGGCAAAAATTAAAGGTTGTCATCGACTCTATTGACGGCTCTACGATAGCAATCTTAGTAAAAAAAAAGGTTACAACTCACCTCTCATCAACAAAATGATCCAAATTCAACCTCAGCGGACTATTCTGGTTCTGCGCCGACCGGTTGTCGAGTATCACCATACCGGGCGACCATATCTTACTCTTCTTCTTTTTACTCTTAGCGTTCGTTTTCCTGCTCTTCTTTGGCCGAGACTGCGACGGCCCCACATCCGCATTAGAACTAACATTATTGTCTTCTTCAACTAGCGAACTAATCTTCTTATCGGCTTCTCTATGCCTTCTCAACTCTGTGATGACTTCGTCTATCGTTCTATAATCTTCGTCACCAGCATTCGCCCCCCATTCTTGCAACACTCTTCTAGCTTCACTATTTACATTCGTCGCCTCATTCAAACCTTCTTCGTCCGAACTTAACCTATTTATAACCTTATCCATTACAGACGATGACCCCGCCTCGTTCTTATTACTATCGTCTTCTACGTAATTAATATTTACAGTAACGTCACTATCATTATTTACATCGGAAAAGGAACTTTCTAGCGTGTTTTTGGTGTGTTTATCATCGTCTGCTTCCGCATCCGGACTCTTTAGTACCCTGTTTTGTTGCATGAAGTGATTGTCTCTGATATCCTTGATGTCTTTGCTCTGGTCGGTGTCTGGCGATCTATCTAAGCTAGTGTTTTCAGTACTGACGCCTGAATCGACCGGGGATTCGTGTTCGCTTTCATAACCTAACATAAACTTAACTCTTTCATCCTCTCTGTCTAGAGTCATTTTAGCTGAATGGAAACTCGTGTTATCACCGTCCGCGGTTTCCTCTGCTAAAGTGTTATATTCCTCGTTGGTTAGTAGCAGCGAGCTTAGGTTTGCGTTGGCTATTGATATATTAGTGTTCACAATATCCGCGTCAATGTTATCGGGGATAATGAGCGGGAGATCAGAGTTGAGCATTGCACTGTTAATGTCACTTACAGCGTCATCTTCTTGGTTGAAGACAGCTGAATTATTGTGCGACAGAGAGGAAAGTACTGCGGGATCGTGACTGATCGCGTTAGGTATCAGGTACCCGTGACTTGTTGACGGCAAACAGCTTAACTGTTCATTCCTCGGCCCTGAAAATCCGTACGCTTCTGAATCTTCAGTCGATATCAACGTGGGCATATCGTTTGCTGAGAATGAATGCATTTGATTGTGATCTAAGATATCTACATCACTGGCAGCGATAGACGAAAGACGATCGGCAATTTCCGTGACTTGTTCGTTCAATGACGTCACTAGATCATGATCGGGGATCTGCCTGTTGGAATCGCTCGTCGAGGCTGAGACAGCATTGATGACAAGCGGATCGAACATCATCAAGCCATTTGTTGATAAGTTTCTTCGAGAAGAGAGGTCAGAAGATTCAGTTTTGCTTGTTTTTCTGGCTCTTTCTATGTATTCTCTGCTGTCGTTGGTCTGGAATGTGTCAGTGCTGGCCGTGTCTGTGGAGTAGTGTCGGGAGGTGGTCTTGACGGTCTCGTGTTCGGAGTCATGGCTTTCGGTCTCCACGGTACCTTCGGAGAGGCGACGCAGTCCGTCTATGATCGGAGTCATCACTTCGATGTTATCGGGAAGATAGTCGCCGTCTGTTATTATTGGTTCTGTTGAGCTGTGGAACAAAGATTGTGTGATCATGATTGTAAAGTTTCGTCAATTTTAATCATTGCGATAGTACCAATAGAACCGCAACAATTGTTCACTATTGTTACAGAAGTAGGTAATTTATTTTTTCCTGTTAAAATTAAAATATATTTTACTAGCTGAACCGCGCAACTTCGTCTGTGTCACATTTTCCATTATTGCTCCGCTCCTATTTGTCTTAGCGTGATGATATATAGACTATAACCTTCCTTGATAAATGGGCTATCTAACGCTGAAAGAATTTTTCAAATCGGCCCAGTAGTTTCGGAGCCTATTCAATTCAAACAAACAAATCTTTCCTCTTTATGATATTAGTGTAGATTAGTTTACAAATCAAGGTTAATTTTCCCGTATACCAACTGCGCAATCACATACCTTCACGGAAAATGCTAAAATTTATTTAAATAGGTATTATATTAATACTATTTACGTTACATTTCACACTAATTTTGTATACGTAGGTATGTTGCTACTTTTAACTAGAACAATGAACGGGCGACCAAGTTGACTACAACCTAAAACCAAGAACATTACATAACCAGAAGTAGTAAGCAGCTTTACTATTCCATAACGCCCCTGGCCTCACATAAAAACTACTAACTATTATCGAGGAGGGCTTTAGGCTACATAACACCGCGCTACAGCCAATAGGAGTGGAGCATTATTGAAAAATGTGACGCAAACGTTGTTGCACGGTTCAGCTGGTGTAAAATAAACACCAGCAAAGTACGAGTCGGACTGGTACACGGAGGGTTTCGTACCTTAAACCCTATATTTTTATTATTCGTTGTTATAGCGGCAATAGACACAATCTGTGAAAATTTCAACTGTCTAACTATTAAGGTTCTTGAGATACAGCCCGCTGACCGACAGAAGGACGGATGGACGGACAGTGGATGTTACAAAGGTAAAATTGTCCATAACGTACCTTTGATGTGAGTACAAGTCCCGGCAGTTGGCGTGGTCCGCGTAGAAGCGCGACACGAACTCTCCCAGGTCTGGGTACGGACAGGACCAGTCGTTTGACGATTCATTCGAGTCTGGAAAACCAAACAAAACCAAGGTTTAGGAGCTTTTACTTCTCGCGATATTTTATAACTCGCAAGTCCTTATTCAAGATACCTCGGCCTAAAAAGTAAGTAGTAACTTTTGCCTCTTCCACACGCCACCTCCTTCGCTGGCATTACTGCTTCGCAGAAGGAGGTGCCTGCTTCCCATGCCCCCTCGCTCCGGACTAGATTGAACCAGCTCGGGCCGCTAGAAGGAGTATCTCCCCTTGGGATAACTTCTATCATTCACGCGGGCGCAGCCGCAGGTAGAAGCTAATTTTGAATACGAGTAACTGAAAACTTGACACTTGGCTCAACACATTTCGAATAACTTTTTGAGGTTTTAATTAAAATTGATCAATTCGATTTTATTGAAAACAATTAAAACGCGTTAGCATCACTGCGCACTGTTACTGCTGCGTTTATTATTGTCATCGAAATCGAATTGTTCAATTTAAATTAAAACGTCAAAATGTAATACGAGGCAGTTAACGCGTACGGGTGGTACATGTTTCCGTCAGTTCGTACCGTTGGGCAGGTGCCTGGTGAGCGTGGAGATGTCCTCGTTGGTGCACAGCAGGCGCTCGAGCGCCATCAGCTCGCGCCGGTCCAGCGTCCACAGCAGCGAGCGGATCTTGTGCAACAGAGTGCGGAACGGACGGAACATGTCCGACATCTCTTCTGTGGGTATAGAAAAACAAACTATTTGATTAAATATATAGATTTTGTTTTCGAGTAACAGCATAACTAGCCTGTAATGTTCCGTTGCTGGAAGACAGGTCTTTGGGAGAGGGAGTGAGCTGTAAGATACCATTGTGTGTTGGCAGAATAGCATAGACATAATATTCCTATTTCCTCGAGATCAGGGAGTGGGCCATATTCTATAATTGCGGATTGGCAGCATCATCATCTTCCTGCCCTTCCATGTTACTTGGGGTAGGCGTCACACATTTTTTCCTTCCACTCTGCCCTATCAGCCGTCAACCTTTCACTAACTCCCTTTTCTTTCATATCGCTCCTCACACAATCCATCCATCTTTTTTTTGGCCTTCCTCTCCCTCTCCATCCATCCACATTTATGTTCATTACTCTTATAGTTAAATGCGGATTAGCAGCATACTGCTGTTAAATCTGCAATGACCGTAACATATCATAATGGCTTCACAAACACACATTATGTCGGAATTTACAAAACCCGATGAAAGGGTGCATTTGTGCAATTGTTATGGACTTGACTTGACACCATGTTACCATGATGACCATCAGGTGGCAGATACTTCCTAGGCATAATGCAAGATCGTCATTTCAGTCGAGAAAAGAATTGAAAAAACCCCTTTAAAATCAGCTGTAATGTAGACTGTTAAAAAGGAAGGATATAAAATAATAACAGTACCAGGTAGCTTATCAATGCTGAGCGGTCCGCTGGAGTATATCAGCAACCCGCTGACTATAGCCAGCCGCGGCACCGCGAACATCAGCGCCGGGTCGTAAGAGTCAACCTGAAACATTGAAGTAACATATTGTCAAGTCGTTGAAGGACAAAAAAGATTCTGACGAATTGAGAACCTCCTCTTTTTTAAATCGGTTTAAAATCATTTTACTTCATACAAATGCTGAAGCATGTGTACAAAACTGTCTTGAACAGAATCACAGTAAGTATGTATAACTCAGACAAGCAGTAAAATAAAAATAATAACCCACTGGTTTCTGATTGGTAGATTCTACCTCAACAAAAAAGTTTCAAGTTTAGATAACCTACATGATCAGGTCGTTTACAGGCAAAATTATTGTGATGAATATATCGAGAGACACAAATGACTACTACGGTAGGCGCCAGATGAATTTGCAATACGTAAGGTCATAGACCAAAACAAACTACTGCGTTTGTGTTTCCGAATGCTTACAACCCTAATCTTTTCAAAGTTAGAGTGAACAGGCTACTTCTGGGTAAGCTCGCTCCATCGTAGACTTTGTCTCTGTCATCTCTGATAAAGACTAGAGTCAAGAGCAAACCCATACCAAGTAAAAAAAAAAACTAAAACAGAAATAAAGACATAAAGCTATCTTGAGTATCACTTCTATCGTGATCTTTTACGCTCCCTAGTAATGAAATACGGTAAATAATTTATTGTTCGGGTATCTACGATGGGAAATATCCCATCGTATATCCCATCGTAGATACCCGAACAATAAATTATGGTAAACATTATGAGTTAGTAACATACGTGGAAGTCCACCAACCTGTTCCTGAGTGAGCAAATTCTGATTGAGCGCCCTCCTTAAACTCTCCGAGAATAGAACGCAGATGAGTTGCTGAGCTTCAAACTCGTGCGGCGTCTTAACGTTCACCATAGCGCTGACGTAGCATAGTTCGAACTCGGCAAACAACCTGTAAGTACACCAAGTTTGTCATTAGAACGGCGATTTTGTAACTAGCTGGGACGTAGCTACCACCGCATCAGTCGTATCAAAGATGCGGGGCCCCCGGGCCACGACGTGTAGATGCTAAGCTATATACATTTAGTCCCACCAATTATATGTACCCTATTTCGTACGTATGGCATTGTCTTGCCAAGTATGTGTACCCTATGTCATACACATAGCATAGTGTGAGACTAGAGGAGTGCCTCCAACCGTGAGACATGGCAATGATGTCATGCCTCGCGTTTGGAGGCGCTACAAACGCAGCAGAACGCACAGTTAGTACTGAGCAGTGTGACGTCATACCTGTCGAATATCCGGAGGCTCTCGTGCAGCATGTCGTCGTGCTGCGATAGCGCCATGCCTCGCGGTCGGAGGCACTGCTCCCGCAGCAGCGAGCGGACCGTCTCGAGACTACGAGTAAGCGCCTTTGCCAGCGGGCGCATTGCCGCTGATTCCTCCTCGCGATTCATTATCGAGGAGCCCGCGGCTAGGCACTGCAGATGTGAAAAAAACATTGGTAATTTAATTGGTGTTTATTTCAGTGAAGTATTTTGTTTAAATTATTTTTATTTTTCCAATTCGACCCTATGTTGAAAACTTACATCAAAGGAGTCTATTTTAAAGACCAGAGAGGACCTGTACTTAAAAAGCGACAATCGCATTCGCATCTGAGTCGCGATCTGTCAAAAAAGTTTCAATTTCCATATATTTTTGACAGATTGATTGGATGGACTGGCTAGCGAATACGAATGTTGCTTAAAAATACTCAATATTCAAATCTAATCTTCTAATTCTCTTATCTAATTTTGTTCAGAACGGTCATGGTGATTTGAGTGGGACGCATTTAACATTGTTAGTGATCTAATGATCTGATTAGTGAGCTAATGGTCAAGATAGTTTTGTACTCAGTCAAAGTAAACCGTAAGACATTATGAGTAGCTTGTGAACCCTTTCTGCAATTATGTTCACGGATAAGGCTGCGTTTCTACCCGAAATGTGCGAGTTTGTGTAGCGAGGGATTTGATAATCGCTTTCGCTGAGCGAGGCTAGGTTAATGAAGCGGTTCTATTCTACGCATCCTCGCACATCTCTGGTGGAAATGCAGCCTAAGCGAGGCCTTTGACTGCTGAAAACACACCCATGTAATCAATATACCTACTTCGCTGACTAAGCAATAAACCAAAATACATTTAAGTATATCAAACGGGACAAAGACGTGCGAACGTAGTGTTTAAATCGATTTCATGAATCATCTTTCTTTCACAAAAGTCTTGCCGTATTTTTTGCTAAGATGAATGTGACCTAGGACGAGATGAATAGTCATTTGCGCATAGTAGAATTTTCTCGAGTGTCGTATGCAAATTCAGAGAATCGTAAACGAAGTACGAAAAAGAAACAAGTAAGCAAATCTATACTTAATATTATAAAGCAGAAGAGTTTGTTTGTTTGTTTGGTTGAAAGCGCTAATCTCAAGAACTACTGGTCCGATTTGAGAAATTCTTTCAGTGTTAGATAGCTCATTTATTGAGGAAGGTTATAGGCTATATATCATCACGCTAAGACAAATAGGAGCGGAGCAATAATGGAAAATGTGACGCAGACGAAGTTGCGCGGGTCAGCTAGTCCACAATAATATTATAAGTAAAGCTGAAGAGAATTTCAGGAACTCCTGGTTTGAATTGAAAAAAATATATTTTAGTGTTGGGTAGCCCATTTATCGTGTTAGGCTCTAGCAACATCTCGCTACGACCATAGGAAGTGACGCAGACAAAGTTGCGCGGGAGCGGGACAGCAGAAATAAACTCATGCCATTCCCACGGAGCTAGGCAGAAACAGCATAACGCTATACTCTGTATAATAGAAAGGTAAATTGTTTTACCTATAACGGAGCCGCGTCGCCTACTCAACCATGATACCGAACATTTTCAAAAGGCTTAACGATCACATTGTGCCTAAAGTCCTAGACATATTGAATAAGCCACACACACAGCTGTTCCACTCACATGAATGTCAAACATTATCATAGCAAATATTCTGCAAACGGCCTGAGTCACGTTCATCCTAAAAATAGATATTATATTCTTACCCAAACATGATAAAATAAAGGTCAATATTCAATAGTTAACTGAAATATTGTTCTGATTTTCTTTACAACCTACACGCATGCATGGTCTTGGTCATAAATTATTTGAGTTGGCTATTATTGTTTACCTACTATACGAATGTACTAATGTAGATACAGTAGATGACCAAACCTCTTTTTTTATGTATGGGAAATCATCAAATGACTTCTTCCGCTTTGGGCGAAGCAGAAGGGAGTGTCAGACTCTTACTGACTAAAACCCATCCGTGTTCCTCCTAGTGCCCTTTGCGTTCCAGGGCCGCGGTGACTCTTTCGAACTAATTCCGCAACATGGTCAAACTTCTACATAACCTTTCATTGAGAAAAGTGACTTAATTTTAATCTTATGTCTAAAAATAAAACAAGTTCTCGAAAACAATATTTTTGGATGTTCTAATGATTTATACAGATTACAAAAAAGGCAGAATTGAAAGTCGTCCAACAGCATGAAAACTACATAATTTACTCTTGTGTAGGTAAAAACAAATCCTCAAATGCTTAAGTACAATCAGGGAATGATGAAGCACCTTTAGGCACCCCTACTACGTGTTGTTAAAATTTTGAAACAAGAATCTACAGTTCGTGTTCGAGTGACATCGGCTCGAAATGTGAGGTAGAAATTCCTTGAAACATGCTTTAAATCGCTCCCTGATCGTACCGTTACCATACGTGTTGGCAGGCAATTCTAATATTATGTAAAATATAAGAACTGCGTGTTAGCATAGGTACATAAGCGTGCGTGACTCATATATTAATTAACTACTTACGTACTCACAAATCAGCCTATTATAACGCCGCGCCATTCTCTAAAGCGTAAAGAATCGGATGCCTATAAGGTTAAGCAGCGTTACAGTTCATGAGTCATCAATGTTATGGTTATAATATGATAGTACAAGAAACATTACATGTAACCTTGGAAAATATTCGATGCCACAGAGCATACAGACGCCTCAGCGGGCACAGCTGGAGGCGGCATTGTCAAAACTCCCTACCGGGTCAGTAGCTAAGTCTGATCGTTGACACATAGACATCGACATTTCGACATTCACTATATGGCTATGACAGCCACAGACAATACTCTCAGTGCACTTGCACTGGTACGAATATTATTAATTTATTAGTGGAATTAAAAATTAGATTTAACAAAAAAATAAATGAAATTCCTTTAAAAGAGTAAAAGTTTCATAAGTAGCTGCTTATAACACCAGTTATCAGCCAGCGAAGTCCTATTATAAGTTGTCTAGACGTTTCGAAACAAACAGATTATAAGTACCGGATAAAAATTGATAATCAATAAGTAAAAAGCTATTAAATAAATAAATAAGTAAAATAAGTAAAGCTAGAAACCGCGGGCGTAAATCGCGTCGTGAGTTGTGCTTTAATTTTTAACATATTATATATTATCTGCTTTCTACAGAAGCTGCGGGCCCGCAACCGCGGCGGTCGGGGGTGAAAATCGCTCCGTGAGTTCTTAGCCTTAGTCTGCTGGAGCGGCGGCGGCGACGGTTCCGTGCTCTGTGTTCAATGCCTATTCACCTAGTGGTCATAAAACAACGATTTTTTTTTCTATGGCATTATTAATATAAGGTTATCGATAGATATCTGCATAGGAGCTAAGTGTGATTATAGTTTATGTCTGCATTGTTTCATCGCCTAGTTTGATTTGACTAAAAGCTGCCGTACATGGCTGACTTGCCGTAATTTGGTCTGAATGGGTACGTTAACATACATTTTATGAGACTTAATGGCGATCTAAACTGGAATTGTTTTTAAGAACTAGGTCGTTACAGGTTGATACACTGGCCACAGACCACAGTGAACTGCAGAAGTAGACAACAAACTGTGCAATAGTGAAAACAAATTGCTGACGCTGTCTATAGATCCAATTTACTCGAGTCTCGTTAAGGCTCTGATTAAAAACGAAATCCTGCAACGCGATATTTATGCGATTTATGTATACGATTTCAACATATACAACAGTCCGAATACCAACTATCGGGCAGTTGCCCACAGGACACAACAACCGTCTGGTCAGAGAATCCTCCATTTTCTGTGGAGATTTGCGGGACTTACAGTACGATTATTTTTTCTTTGCCGCTCCGAAGTTAGCTTTTAGTGACGACAGCGCAGGTCCCATCGCGTAAAAAAGTGTTACGTTCGTAGAATATTTTTCTGATTTATAAGTTTTGTATTATTAATTAACAAGTAAGAAACACAACGAGTAACAATAACAAGGTCAAAAAGCTTAGAATAATAACGCATAGAAGCCGCGTCTAGAACAAAACCCGAGCAAAATCGTGTGTCCACTTCATTTTCTTTGTGTGCGTGAGCCGAATGTGTCTACGTTCCTCTAACGCACACAGATATAGCTTTCAGTGATACCATTATCAAGCCGTTACCCACAAAATATGGGAAGACGCATTACTATTTTGCTATCAGGGCAAGTATTTTATGTTGTTGGGAACTGGAAAAGGTAAACATGATTTTTCATGTAATATGACATATTTTTTCGGAAGGTTTAATTCAATTTATTTCAAAATAAAAGGAAATAAATCGCATAAAGAATGAGATATTGTTCAATGCGTTTAGAATGCTTGATGGGTTATAATTATAATCAATGTTAAAAAATCGGGTTTGATATGAATTAACAGTAAGTATTGTATTTTAAAATTACAAAAATGAAAAACATGAATGAAAGCAATGTGGGTATTTTTTCCTCACAAATAGCAACACTGTGTTATGACAAGTGAGGTTATTAGAATTTTGTTTTATTTATCGATTTACGTAAAAATAGTGCATAGAATGTGAGTACTTATTTGTGAAATGTTATTTTATCACATTTTTTTTTTGTTTTCCTGATTTGCTATAACATCCTTTCACGCAACAAACTGTCATTTTCAATTATTTACTCGCGAGCTGTGTTCGACGGAACGTGACCTTGAGTACTGACGGCTAAGTTTGACGGATTGACGGATTAGGCTAAGTTTTAGTTGCCTCACTTTTTGCACTCGTACTAGGTTTCTATGCGTTATTATTCTAAGTCAAAAAGTAACACAACAAACATATACACCACAAAAACACACAAATAAAACAGTAAGAAAAATCAAAATAAATATTTTAAAACAACAACACTTTTCGTATCAACAGTCGTATTGCAAGCGGGACACAAGACATGCATCGAACGTATACGACGGACTGAGACTGCATACGCGATCTACCCGCGCATGCGCTCTTCCATGTTTCTTGTCAAATTGGCATCCTGCGCAATCGGTTGCGACGTACTTCGCATAAGCAAAGAAAAAATAATCGTACTGTAGCACCCTATTCCGCAAACCTCTAAAGCTCCCTTCTAAATAAATACGATATTTAATTCAAAAATAATTGTTTTATTTACTAAGCTCAGTAACTCCGTGCGTGTGGTTCCCCCGTGTTTTATACCAACCTCAGCGCCAAACCAGAGCTGTCCAGCCAGGTTGTCTTGCAGCACATCCTCGGGAAACTTGACCCTGAAGCCGCGCGCCACTCGCTCGTCACCCAGCAGCTGGTCCATTATCTGACTCGTGATGTTCAGTACGCGGTCCTGAGAACAAAGAAATGTAGGGTTAAGTGAAAAGGATAATAGTTACTACATTAGATATGAATAAAATATATATTAACGGTTCATTGTTTTTCAAAGACTTGAAGTCTTAACTAAAGTTCCAACTGTTATAAATCAAGTTAACAGCGATAATTCCAAAATATATTAACAGTAGCGTTTTTGTACCACATTTTCAACTAGACACGCAAAGAAAATGAAGTGCTAAAGTTACACCGAAGACAACTCTAGGTGACAGGTCAACAATATGTCACTATGCAGTGTGCACGCGATATTAGCACGGAAAGCTTTACCTTATAAAGAAAATAGACGAGACATTGAGTCTGTTGCGTTTCAAAGACTCTCTGACTTAACAAAGTTCTAACTATTTCAAATCAATCTTACAGTGGCAACCCATATAACTATAGTGAAACTAGCTGGCCGGGCAAAAGTTGTTTAGCAAAATCATCAATATATAAAATTCTTCCGTTACTGAGTGACTGACAGGACAACAGTCGAAACTGTTGGCCGTAGAAGGCTGAAATTTGGCATGTAGGTTCCTTGGGTGGTGTAGGGGAGCACGAAGGAATTTCCCGAAATTTACACGGGAACGGGGAAAAACGGGATATGTGCGTACGAAATCGCGGTTAAAAGCTAGTAAAAAAAGGTTTGGGGGCCGAGTCACCCGCGTCCGTAGGAGAATACCCTTCAGCGAATCCCTACACGTGGTCCCCGGGTGGTGCTAAACAGGTGACACTATAACCGCCTCCGTGATCTAGTGGTTATACCACCTGATTCAGACCCAGAGGTCCCGGGTTCAATTCCCAGCGGGAGCAAATTTTTGTCCATTTTTTAATTTGGTGGTAGGACTTATTATAAGTCGGCCTGGCAAGCTACCACCATCATGTCTAAGTCTGTCGCCATAACAACAATGTTAAAACAGCATTGTTGTGTTCCGGCAGTTAGAGGTATGATAGCCAGTTCCTCTGTGTAAGAGGATTCCGGGTGAAACTCGCTCCATCTTCGGCCTAATCATCACTTTCCATCAGGTGAGATTTGGGCCAAGAGTTTCCCCGTTTTGTATAAAAAAATATATTAATAATAATAAGAACCCTACGACCAGCAGTTTCGGATGAGTTCGATAACAAAACACGACATTTTAATATGTATTAGAAGAAGACAATAACAATTTTATGGCACCACATTTTCATCTAGACACGCAAATAAAATGAAGTGCTAAGGTTACATCGACGGCAAGTCTAGGTGACAGGTTAACAAACTGTCACCAAGCAGTGTGCACGCGACATTAGCACGGATAGGGCGTCGGTAAAGGTCAAGCGTCAAATCCGGTCACACGTGGAATGGAACATGTGTTTTAGGCTTAACTGGTCTTCGATACAATGCTATAAACAGTTTTAAAATTTTCCATTGAAAACGATTGGAGTTCGTCATGTGATACGTTAATGGTGGTACTTTCCTTTTATAGTGATCGTACTTTCCATGGCTGTGATCTAACTGGTATCAGAATGGTCGTATCAAATAATAAATAGGTATCTGAACTGAACCGATGCCTACCTAAGTGGTCAAGCAACGTCAAAAAAAATGAAACGTATAAAATCGTCTAGATTGCCCATAACTAAGAAAAACGCCCCTATAACTTGAAACTGAATAAGTTATTAGGTCATAGTTATAAAAAAATATAGAGTGCCAAGGAGAGACTTCGAGATCCTATTCTTAAACCAAAAATGTATAAAGCTTACTAAGATCTAGCGTCGTAAAAATCACGTCTACAATTTTATCCTTAATTTAAATAACGAAGCGAGCTGAAAATAATCTGCATGAAACACGGCGCTAAAGAAAACTGCAGAGAACAAATGAGCACGTCGAAATCTTACCCGCTATAATCAAGACCAAGAATGTCTGAAGTTGAAGCGTGCAACCATATTTTACCAATTCACGCGATGAATCTTATTTATATTATAGTTATAGGTACAACACAGTTTACAGCTGCTATATGTAAAATAACTTTCGTGTAAATGAAACTTAATAATAAATAATACTTATCTAATGGTTAGTAACAATAACTTATCAACTAAGGGTTAGAGATATTTATCAATTAGGTACTTGAACAATTTTAATTCATATTTCCTTGCTGAACGAGCAACCGGACAGTGTCTTAGTATTGGTCCTATTGGTACATCATGTTTTCAGCTAGAGCTTTCAATGCAGTTGGTGCTAGCCCTCATGGTGTTTATTAGAGATTCGGTCTTAATGGCACAATTCCGATCTAGGCGACCGCAACGCGCGACCGCTACTGGCGACAGTGACATGCAACCACGTTGTATGAATCGCCAGTCGCGGTCGCGCGTCGTGGTCGCCAAGATCGGAATTGTACCTTTAGTCTTTCATTTTATAGCCAAAACTCAAATCCTAGAGAAGTGACATTCTGTCAGCGGTAGCGTGGCGAAAGTGATTGACAAATAAGTGGAAAAAACTTAGATGATGGAATCATCTATGTTTAATCAAAAATTGTGTGCAGTTAAGAAATGAAAACGTTTAGAAGTTTGAAGTATTTTTTATTTACTTACAGCTTCTTATTTTCAAGACCGTGTGTTGCCAACACTGCGGTCAGAGAAAAGGTTTTGAAATGTGTTTAACATTGCCACTTCCTGGCCTATGGCTGAAAGGTATGCCTAAAAACTCAGACCAATTACTTTTTTATTGGTCTGAGCCTAAAAAGTGCAAAAAGATGCTGACATCACTGATCCACGCGCCGCTTCAAAAAAATGTCAGCATAGTAGACGGGCCAGTACAGTTGCAGTTGAATTTGATCGAAAGAGTCACCGCAGCCCTGGATCGCAAAGGGCATTAAGCCAGGTACTCACTAGCGAGCCGTAACTGTAACCGTTTCATGTACTGTAACCAAAAAACATAGTGTGTACGTGGTTCGCAAACCTGCTGCGAGCGGTACGCGTGCGGCTTGCAGCGACCCGACGCTTACAACGTACTCATTTCTAAACCCGTAATTGTAAAACGCGTACACACTAGAACCTCGTTACTGTATCACATAAGTTACGGTTACAGCTCGCTAATGAGTACCCGGCTTAAGGAGCAACACGGATGGGTTTTAGATGTTAAGAGTCAGACTCTCCCTTCTGTTTCTCCCAGTGCGGGAGGAGTCATTTGATGATTTCCCATCCTTAAAATAAGAGCGATTTTTCAAGAGTAAAGGAACTCCTACAATGTAAGTTAATGTCCTATGGAAAACAAAGTGGCAAGTGCTAGCCACTGTTTCGTACACCTAGCGAGCGATAGTTTAATTCGGGTGAAAGCACCTTCATTTCGGTTCATCAGGCTTGAAAACTTGACAGCCTTAGTCTTTGTTATTTTGTGTCAGACGTAACGGCCAAATAAATATTGGATGAACAATAACGTAGTAGTACGTTTCGCTCGTTGTGGAAAAATAATCAGGAAAACGAAACACAAAGAATATAGAACTAATGACTGACATAACAAAGGAAGTGTAATTAATATACAACGTACGCACACGTATACAAACACTAGGTAGGTACTAAGTGTTAGAAACACGCGTTTTGTTTCGAAACCTAGGCAGACTTGTCCAGTTGCGGAATTTGTTTCAACGAGTCACCGCGGCCCTGGAACACGCACGGTATTTAGTCAGTAAGAGTCTGACACTCCCTTCTGCTCCATCTAGAGCGGGACGAGTCATTTGATGATTTCTCATCCTTAACAATAACAAATGAGCATGAGGCAGACTTGTCCAACAGTTCAAGTTGGCCAACACATACATATCTTTAAGTTTGCTTTATGTCAAGAGTGAATAGTTTACCTACTTCTAGGCAAGCGTGCTCCATCTTCAACCGTGTCATCTATTAGCATCAGGTGAGATAGTGGTCAAACCATGGTTAAACGTATGCCTATCAATAGTAGAAAAAAATGCTGATTTGAAACAGTCTCTAAACGAATACCTACACGCCAAAGCCCTTTTTTTTAGGATGGGAAATCATCAAATGACTTCTCCCGCTCTGGGCGGAGCGGGAGGGAGTGTCAGACCTTTACTGACTCAAAACCCATCCATGTTCCTTCGCTGCCCTTTGTGTTCCGGAGCCGCGGTATCTGTTTCGAATAGTCCCGCAATAGCCCTTTCAGGCCCTCTGTGTGCTGACTCTCTTTGAGGTGCGCGTGGAACACGAACGCGCCGTCGACACGGCCTGTCGTCATAAGACGGACGAGCTGCCGCAGCGAGCTGCCCATAGCTCACCGTCCACAGGCCCGCGCCTACGGTGGGCGGAAGTCACGAGGTGGCCTCCGACGCCCGGGGCGTCTCCCGTGGCGGCCGGCCACATCCTTCGCTTGCATGACTGCTTCGCAGTCGCAGAAGGAGGTGCCGGCGTCCCATTCCGTCTCGCTCCGGACCATGGATTGGACCAGGGCCGGACGCGAAAGCTCGCCGCCTATCGCCGCTTCGAGGACACGGCGGTGCTCCGCCCAAGCGGGGCACACCTGCACAGTGTGCTCCACCGTATCCTCCGGTCGATCCTCGCAGTGGTGACACCCGGGCGTTTCCTCCCGCCCGATTCGGTGCAGGTACCTCCTGACACGACAAAGCCCCAACTTACATATTTTTTGTTTTGTCTTTTCCGGAGTACGTTCAAACGAGTTACAAGTACTATCTAAATGTTAAGGACAAACGTGGACACCACTTACTATTATAATTAGATAGATAACAACAATGTGTTACGGGCATGTGCACACAGCGATTGTGATTAGTATGCAGGCTGCAGGCAGACAGTGCATTTAAATATTAATCACAAGTCACAAAAGTTAGTCAATGTAATATTATAAATGCGAATGATAATAATAATCTATATCTATATCTATCTATACTTATAATAAATCTGTAGAGAGGTCAATTCTGTACATGAAATATATTTCCAAAATAACTATCAGGGGGTGATTAGGGATCGATACTGATGCCAAAAATGCAATCAGTACAATTTTTGTCTGTCTGTCTGTCGGTCTGTCTGTCTGTCTGTCTGTCTGTCTGTATAACCGTTATAGAAACAAAAACTACTCGACGGATTTTAACGAAACTTAGTACAATTATTATTCATACTCCTGAGCAGGTTATAGTATACTTTTCATCACGCTACAATGAATAGGAGCAGAGCAGTGAAGGGAAATGTTGGGAAAACGGGAGAAGTTACTCCATTTTTTAAGCTTCCGTCACGTGTGCAACCTTAATGGTGAAAGCTACACAGAAATCATGTATGACGGAAATGTTCTCCTTAAAATTATATAAAAAATATCCCACGACAGCATATTTCTATCTTTTATGATTGACGAACAATAACACGTGTAACTCCCGATAGCTTAGCAGTTCGAAGCTTTCTGATTGTATTTGTCTACTCTTACGTTTATAAAACTCTCAGTCGTTCCTAATTAACTTGAATAAAATTTAACATTATTAACTATTCCATAAAAAAGAATCATAGAAATCGGTATAGAAACACCAAAGTTATACATGAAATACGCTAATAATAAGCCATCGCGCGTGAATACTGAATCATGCTATAAGGATTATTTTTGTATAAGGTCGCGAACGCACAGGCAGGCGGCTAGCTTGGCGCCTAGAGGCTAGAGGCGAGTAGCTTCGGAAAACGGCTTACGACAGTTTGCAATATGTCGGGGGAAGATGGTTATAATTTCGCTTTACACCAAACGAGTAATATTATAAATGTGAAAGTTTGGTTGTTTGTTACTCAATCACGCCAGAACGGCTTAACGGATCTTAATGAAATTTAAAACAAAGATAGATTATAGTCTGGAATAACACATAAGCTACTTTTCACCCCGGGAATATGTTCCCTAGGGATCACGCGGGCAAAGCCGCTGGCAGAAGCTAGTGAATAATAAAATGAATAAAACAAAGAATGTAACTTTATATTTGTGGGTTTGTTACCTCTATAGGTGCATACACACCGTAGTTACAACACGTTGTTTGTGGAACAACGTTTCCATAGTGGACAACATCCGATAGCAAAAAGGTGACCAAAAAGTCAAAATGTTGAAGAATATTACTTAATGTTATCTATCGTGTTGGATTTTGTTGTCCCACAAAAAGTAACTGCGGTGTGAATGCACCTTATGAAACTTGACAGTCGGATAGACTGTCATTGACTTACCACTGGATACTTTTCATCCCAAGCTACTCTCTTCGGTATATTTTAGTATTTGTAAAATGATCATGAAAAACATTTTTAACCGACTTCCCAGAAAGGAGGAGGTTATCAATTCGGTTTTATGTTTTTTTTTATGTTTGTTACCTCATAACTCCGACAATTATGAACCGATTTGAAAAATTCTTGTTTTATCTGAAAGGATATACTTGCAGATTGGTCCCATTTGAATTTTATGTGAATCGGTTACGAACTTTGGATTTTAAATCGAAATAGCTGGAATTCGTCTACTTGGATGATAGTTTTATGTCATCCAAGTAATCGAAATTGCGTATTTTGCTTTTCTGCGATTTTTCAGTGGTGTTGTTAGGTGTAGGGTACAACTAAAAAGTGAAAATAAAAAACTTTTTACAAAAAAATACAACCGACTTCCAAAAAAAAAAACACTACAAAGTAAAAAATAACTTTAATTTCGGAAGTCGGTGTCAAAATACAAAGAAACTAACAAAAACACCGACTTCCGAAATTAAAGTTATTCTTACTTTGTAGTGTTTTTTTTTTTGGAAGTCGGTTGAATTTTTTTGTTAAACACAATATAATACTTTATTCGCCGACGAAAGAGGCTACAGCCAGCTACCTGAATTCCAATTTATTTTGTCTGGCGTACATAAAATATGACACATGCATACCTCATAGTACCTAATTAGGAGGTCGTAGATAACAGCTGACCCTATAGTCTATATTGAACAACATGTATATTTCGTCCTAAAATACAGTATTATTTTCCACGTTCGTCTATTCGGTGATAAAATAATTGGCTGATATAGTGAAATAGTCTTTGTAAATTATTTTAACGTGCAGATAGCGAGCCGGGTGAGCGTTCCAGATCGTAAGTGCTGGTAATCACGCAAATAACTTCATTTGGCCGTACTGTTCGTGATCTAACCGCAGTTTCTAATAGATTCGTGTTAATGTTATAGTATTATGGAATTAGTATTTGAGTCTAGTTGTACTTGTTGTTGAGCTATAGTCGGAATAACTGAACGATAATTGGCTAAGGGGATTAGGTGGTTTAACAATGCGATCGATGTGTTTTTTCTACTATTGACACGTTTGACCCACCTGGTGGTTATTCTCATTATTGACTATTCACTCTTGACCTAGAGACTCCCTGTATTTTGTAAAATGTTCTTTAGACGAGGCTTTCTTTACCTCTAGTAAAGTGATACCATTACCACCATCGGAAGTAAACTATAGTATAATAAATCTATTTTAACTAGTTCATAAATGCTTTTGACTTATTGCAACGTTTCCCAAACTGTGGTTCGAGACCCAATGGTGGGTTGCGACGGAATATTAGATCCCGATAGACCCCGATGCTGAAATAGTGACAAAATACAAGGAAAAACATACATAATTTTCATTGAAATAGCACTCCTTGTAAACGAATAAGTTCCTCAAGTCCTTCTTTCATAAAAGTTACGCTTCTTTTCTTTCTTTCATAAAAGTTAAGAATTTGGTAGTGGTTGTTAAGTGGGTCGCAGTCCACTCAACATTGGGAACCACTGACTTATTGTGACAATAAAAAAATATAAGTAAGTTAGTTACATTAACACAAAGTAGTACTGTCATTAAAATTCTTTGTAACTGTGGATCGAGGAGCAAGATTTTTGTGTACACACATGCATACATGCATACAAATCAATGTAAACAAGGCAATTAGCAAGCTTGACGCCACTTCAAATAATACCCGTATGCTTCGGCTCCCGACTACTTGAAATGCACCGAAAATATCGTTAAGAAAAGAAATGTATGATGAACTAGATTCTGCCAGCGGCTTCGCCTTTTATTAACTGTCGGAATTTATCCCAAGGGAACATAATACCGGGATGAGAAGTATCCTACGTCCTATTCCAGGACATGGTATACCCATGCGCCAAGTTTTATCTTAATACGTTCAGCCGTTTAGATATGAAGAGGTAACCAATCACAGAAATATAAAAAACTTGTTTATTATGTCTATGTAACTATGTAACCAATAGGCAGAGTTTCTGCACATTCCTAATTTTTTTTTATACAGACGCCCCCAACTAGGAATTTTTCCTGTATCGTGGGTACGTGTACAAACATATAAACTCACAGACACAAACAGCCAGACCCAGAACAACTATCTGTAGGTCATACAAATATTTGTTACGTGCGGGAATCGAACCCGCGCCGCGCAGCGCAGCAATCGCTCAAACATTGCGCCAACCATGCCGTAAGTAGATAAGTTTGTATATCCATACGTAAGGATATAATGGAACAGTGGAAAGGATATTATACAACAGAAGAACTAATGGATGAAGAATACGTGTTGCAGTAGTAATGCGCTACCACCAAGCAACATGGAACAAGGGCAAGAAAACAAATGGCCAAACCGAAAGGAAATACAACAGCTAGAATGTCAGAGGGCGCCAAGAATTCTTGTTAACCGGTGACCTTTTAAAAATAAAAGGTATAATACATAACTCCACTTCAGCAAGTTCCATAGAATGTCCCGCAGTTAATTACTTTGCAAATCAACACGATTTCCATATTTAAATATACGTATAATTGCTGGCAAGCAATTAAAGCTATAAGTAGTAACACTGTGGCATACTCGTGTGTCCACAACAAAAAGCAGGAAGGAATAGAAGTTACGTTCTGGAACGAATTCGATAGGTAATTCAAGATGTGTGTTGGTGACACAAGTAGACACTAACGGTCTTGACCTCTTGACTGGTAAGGTTAATATTTTCTTACCATAGTATGAGCCATTCTCATAATATTTCGTTTCCATGCTAGAGGTAAGGCTGTAGCAATTCCCGAGCCCCAATAATTGAGACAACATAAGACCTACGCACACCGGGACGAAATGGCAGAAAATCTTACCACGGGTCAGCAGCGCACACTAGCCACTTAGGTATTTAGCATTCCGGCGGCCTACTAAGGGCTAGTGCACCTTATATTAATATCTAAAATGAATTGACCCAACAATAAATTGCTCTTTAGGAATTAACTGTCGTGTTAATTGATTTTAGATATTACTTTAATGAGAACAATGTCGATAATAATTTGACAGTGAAATATGTGCACCGGCCGGGCCCTAAGACAAAGACATTCCGCGACGTGCCGCTGCCGCCGCAACCCGCAGCGGGAGGGACGGACACGGAGGGACCTTTGCGCGCTCTCCAATGCCGTGTCAAGAAATGCCTTTCAATGCCACGGAATCAATTTTTCCATTGGCATTGATAACGTATTCCTACTAGATAAGTTTGAATGTCCGTTAGTAAAAAATAAAATCGTCTCCCATTCCGTCCCGCATCGGCTTTGTTCTCTGGAAGTCCGTCAGTGACCACCCCTTCGTCTTCCATATTAGGCCAGAGCATGGACAATGTCACTGAGTTAGCAAATCGGTGAAAGGCTATTAGCTCGGTTTAATAAATAATTTAGCCTCTTCCGGTTACGGATCTTGAACTCAGAAGCGAGGAAGGCCTTTGAAAGACTGAGGTGTACACACAACGGGAAGAGTGGAAGGCTATGGGGGAGAACTTTGCCTGCAGTGAGACAATATAGGATGATTTTAAAAAAATCGTCATTTTGTGTCTACATCGCTTTGCTTCACAGACAAAGTTCCATAGTAGTTAGTGGAAGCTTGTATCGTGTGGACGGCATTGTGTTTAGCAGTCCTTCTGTGTCAATCTATTTGGTGACGCTCCATCGCGTTCACGTTGCTACTCGATTGGTTTTCGTAACAACTAATTAGGACTGAACCCCGCCCGTTACGCATGCACATTTACTTGACCGAGATTCCGTTTGTGAAATTATGATTTGGACTAATTGTTGTTGTTGTTTTAATTACAATAATTAACATATTGGCTTAATTATCATTTCCGGTTATTATCATTAGCCTAAACTGAGTATGAATAATAACAAAATAATTTGGCCATCAATTTCCTTGTTAGATCATTAGCATCAAAAATCGCTATTCACTCTCATAGAGCAAAATGTTTATTACCGGCGCAAATGTAAGTTATAGTTTTGGTATGATTTACGTTACATTCTCAAAGTGCCATTACCTACGTTTACGTCATACGAACGGAAGTCTAAAATAAAATAACCTGAACGATAAATAATAAGTACATAAACCGTCCAAGTTCTTTAGCATTTATAAAAAAGTGTTTATACAAGGCTCATACACTCGTCGTTAATGTAATCTAAATATCTTGTCATAAATGACAAGTAAAATGAAGTGTAAACTAAACAGTTTGTTTTACGTAAATAATGTATGTTTCTTTACAGTTCTCACAATATTATAGAGGAAGAATAACAAATAAATGATCAGAGGAAACCAACGAAAGAAAATTAAAGGTTGAAGTACTCATCTTGGCCTCAAATTTATCTACCTTAGAATAACGTCCTTACGGGGAAGGACCGGCCATTTTATATCTATGTTGCATCTTCTGCAGACTCTTGATAAGCTTGTGTCTCACCCGGCCACATGAATGAGTGGCTCCAATAATCATGCAACTATTTTGAAGATGTAGCTAACGATCGCCTCATGGTCGCGAGTGCTTCGACTGGGGACGCTGCCCACCCACCGAGTTATCCTAGGAACGACAATGGCATTTGCACCATGCAAAGTCTCTCCCCAAGGATGTGCCGATGCCGTACTTGGTCGATATCCCGACTATTCTTACCCAGCGCTTCTCCTCCACATTTATTATGCGCACAGCCAAAGGGTGGAACTCTCTGCCATCGTCTTGTTCCCGTTCACATAAACCCGTCAGCCTTTAAAGCAAGAGTGAACAGGCATCTTTTCTGGGCAAGCTCGCGCCATCATAGACCTCATTCATCGCTTTCCATCAGGCGTGATTGTTGTCAAGAGCAAGCCCATTACATCATAAATACTTAAACAAAAATATAGGCGTTGCACAACGGTTTCGGGGGTGGTGTTTTAAGAGGTTACGGGGTCCCCATTTGCTAAAGGTCATCGGTGCAAGTGAGGTCAAAATCCCAAAATGCTACGCGACTTTCCCACAAAAAAATAAATAAAAAAGGTAATGAACATCACTGACCCTGCTTTTTAGGGTTCCGAAACCGAAGGTTAACCAACGGTTATTACTAAGTCTCCGCTGTCAGTCCGTTCGTCTATGTTAGCGGGTTGTAGGTATCTCAAGAACCGTAATAGGTAGACATTTGACCAGTTTATATTTCTATTGCCGCTATACAACAATAAATAAAAATTAAAGTAGGCTCCTATGGTACGTAAGCGTAACGCTTTTTGTGAGAGTACGAATCGCACTTGGCCAGTTTTTATGACTCCTCGCTATGCACGTTTAGCATGGCATAGTAATATGGTATACATGCCAATTCTTATAACAACTAAAATGGAGATTATTTGAGAAACGGCAAGACCAGAACAAAATAATGAACTTTCATCACAACTCAGAAAATGGTAGGTACATAACAAGAAGATATACTCCACGCAGACACTCGACGAAATGACTTTGAGGGACAATTTAAGCCATTCCTTTTTTTTTACTTAAGCATCCACTGCTAATGAATGTTTACTGTTATGAAAATAATGAATGATGTGAGTTGTGCTGCTACAACTCTGAAAATATATAGACTTGCAGTGTTCCTTTTCAATAACCAGTAAATTTTTTTCTGTATCAAACACACAATTCATTTCGGTTATTTCGGTTTGTATTTTCTGGTTATTATTATGTTTTAATTTCTGCCTGATCCACAACAATTCCAGTCTGATCCATTTACTCTTTTTGACAGGTACAGTCAAGAGAAAAACAGTTGTTCATGTGTAAAAACATTTGTTTTATTAATTGTTTCCATTACATTACGAACTACAAACATGTGTATTTCAATAAACCCTGTTCGGTATATTTTGCTGCTGACTGTCACAAAAATGCCCGTAAGACCCTATAACTGATAAATAACTAGGGTATTCGGGTAGGGACTAAAATCTTTAAATTTTGTGATACCCTACACGGTGGATCAGACGGGAATTGGAAATATTATAAGTAGAACAAAACTCCCTGAGGGGTGAAATGAGATAGGTACGGAGTATAAGTGATCCGACCGCAATAACTCGATTCATGCAAACACACTGAAACACACCCTCCCAAAAATTTAGCTATTTGAAAACTTTAAAATCAAGTCTATATGTCTAGCTAGGATAACGGAATCAGGGCTACATTTTGCCATATTATCGTGGCCTTCTGTATCTTTTCTATGCTCGCTCGCGCCGCAACTACCAGAAAGTTGAATACAAGAGGCACTGGTCTATTTGTCGCCGACGAAAGTGGCGTAACAAGACAAGCCTATATATCGTAAATTGTAGTTAAGCTCACTCTTACAATTGCTACGCTAATACCTAATATTAGATCTATTTTCTACGCTATGAATATTTTAGCAATAATGCTTATTGAATCTAGTACTTACATACATAATATGGCATAGCTGGAGCCCGTGAAGTTGTTTCCATGTTTGAGGTAATTGTCATAGGTACTCGTTTTATACATAAATGCGTACAAATAAAACAATCTTAAATTACGCCGGAATAGATTTCATATTTTATTAAAATCCTTACTTTTAATAAGGCTACACTCAATATATTATGTACCTACAACCGTAATTTCTTATTTTACGGTTAGCGAGGAAGGCCTCAACAATTATAAAATGCACTTTATGGGAAAATCATAATAAAAGCCGATTTTCCTGTCATGTTTTTCCCTATATTGCATCAATCAGTCTACCGTCAGTAGCAGTAATTCCTTAATGGAATCTCGATGTCCTAGTGACCGAACTATGGCATTCGAGTACTTACATGAATTGCTCAAGGTACCTATTAGCTATTCCTGTTAGCTTAAAAACAGACTGTGCCTAATCCTTTTTAATGTTGCATTACTACATATAGTTACATACTACAGTACTATACAGGGTTATTTGTAAAACACCGACAACCTCTCAGGACAAACATCATAATCAACCACATTTTGTTCTATGACTTCAAATTTCTTCAAAAATCATCATATTTTAGTTCATCAGGTTTATATACAAAAATAAAAAATATTTAAATTGAACGCTTTAAATGTTACGAAGTCTATTTTTTCTTTTATTTCGCATAGACGTCGCATCATAGAACAAAATATGTAGATTTTTATGTTAGTAACATAGTCCTGGGGCCCGAGTCTACTATTACAATAGTGTCAGAATGGTCGATCACTGATTTCAAAATGGTTAATTTGGACAAGTTTGGTAATCTACTAACATAATGGCATCATAATGGCGTCAGTATGACATTACAATGATCAACCACTGACACGCCATTGAAAGAAACCCATATGAATGGTAATCCCGTACATAATGACACATTTAGTATTTACGAACTTCTCACTACTTCAGATTGCTTATAACACTAATAAATAATATGTAAAACTAAATATATATAAAATCTGGCATGAATAAATGCTCAAATTTAGCTCGGTTTTATAATAATGGCAATACGGCATTCCTACCGCAATTCTATTACGAGACCATTGACGTGCCAGTGACCGTGCCATTACGAATTTAGCAGATTACGAACTTTTAGCAAAATGACAATGGCATGACAATGACATCGTATCGGAATGACAAATTTATAAAAATAGCAGACTCGGGCCCCTGAGAGGTTGTCGGTGTTTTACAAGTAACCCTGTATATAATATTACTATAAGTAGATAGGTATTGCAAGGATTATACATTAAGTAACGTCATACGTGTTAGCTACACGTTAATAATAATACCTATCCGTACTTCAATGAAAATTATTACAGACAATACCTATTTTGAAAACTGCGTAACCTTCGCAGCTCGTTCGCCTGTAAGTACCTACATCTCATCTGTGTAAAACTTTACCTTAAAACTAATTAAATGAAACTACTATCCTACTGGGTTTTACCCAACAAATACTCAATAAAGGATAATTACTTGCAAATTATTTGAGGTCATACAAGTAGGTACAAGACTTATCTAGAGATAAGTAACAGATTCTTGGAATTAGTCCATGTAAATCCATTCCAAAATTAAATAGCAAGTAACAAGCTAACATCTCAGACAGGGAAGACTCCTTTATTTAATACTAGCTGACCCGTGTAACGTCGTCTGCTTAACATTTTTCATTACTGCTCCGCTCCTGGTGGTCTTAGCGTGATGATTTACAGCCTATAGCCTTCCTCGATAAATGGGCTATCTAACACTGAAAGAATTTTTCAAATCGGGCCAGTAGTTCCTAAGATTAGCGCGTTCAACCAAACAAACAAACAAACAAACTCTTCTGCTATATAATATTAGTATAGACTAGCTGATTCCCGGGGCTTCGCCCGCGTGGATGTCGGTTATCGGAGTCAAAAGATATCATGAAATTATGATCCCGTTCCTGGGTCCCTTAGGAACCTATTCCAGGCATAGTCTATGTCTTATTCCAGGCTATAATCTATTCCTGTACCAAATTTCAGCCAGATTTGTTCATCCGTTTATGTATAAATAGCTTTCTAAATTACCACTTTATAATTGCGCATTTTTAAAGTAAAATGGATATAGTATGTTGACCTTAAGAGATAGACATACTTAAATAAATATATGCCATTGCGGACTTTTCTGTGGACCTAATATACGATTTACAACCCCACCATAGGTAGTACATAATTTTGTTAGGTTTCGTTGAAAGCTCCCAGGCGGTAATTTTTTCCGACACGATAATGATATTTGTTCGAGGTGTATACAAAAACTTGAACAATTATATAATAAAAGAAAAAGAAAAAGAAAGAAAGAAAGAATAATACTAAAACCTTCCTCGAGAACGACTCTCACCATTGGTGAAAACTGTATGAAGAAAACAGACAGACAGACGCGGCAAACGACTTTCGTTTTATAATACGCAGTAGTGATAGTGATATGTAGTGATTATAAACAAAGAAGTTCAGTTGCCTGTAGCTATCAATAAATAGTTTTGCTAAATGTATTACAATAGGATTAAAAACATTTAAATCAAGCATTATTTAAAACACACCTAATTGTATTTTGAACCTTACTTTATAACCATTTTTTTCCAAGAATAAATCAATATTCCTTGTAAGGAGTAAAGGTATTAGATAGATACCTATTACCGAACTCTTTCATAAAATGAGTTATTTGGGTCAGACATTCATCATAATTGACTTGTTTGTTGTCCTTGAATGAATCATACTTGCATCGAGACTGCTGAAAGATGAACTGAAGAAAAACCGAATTTCAAATGCGTCAGATGACTGTTTTTAGCTGAAAAGAATAATTTACTTATAGTCAGAACAGTCAGTCGGAATTAAAATGCTGGAAAATCGTTGACCGTTGGCCTTATTATTTCTTAGTAAGTAATAGATAGGCAGGTACTAATAGGTAGGAGTTGGAATTGAAACCGATGGTCGATGGGACCAAAAACTGGGGTACCGGAAGACAAAGCGTAGGAAGGCCTCCCACAAGGTGGACCGATGCTCTGGGGAGGGTAGCCGATGAATGTGAGTCGCACGCACAGGACCGGTTGTCGTGGCGACACTTGGCGAAGGCCTATGTCTAACAGTAGACTTCTTTAGGCGAATATCATCATTTCAGCCAATAAAAATGAGCCAAGCAAAAAGTATCAGCTTGCCGCGTTTGACTCGGTGGAACGCAGAGCTAAGAGGCTCATTGGCGACGTAAAACTGGTGGCGATGAGCCAAGAGTCGGTCTTCTACAGATTGTACTTCGGAGAGTGTGCCCAGGAACTCCACGACCTCATCCCACCAGCCCCTTTCTACCATCGGACATCCAGACGCACTGCAACTTGCCATCCCTACCTTGTTGCTATTCCACCAACTCGCACTAAGCGCTTCCAAGCGTCTTTCATAATGCGCACATTAGCCTACCCCAATTTTAAAATAACTGCAAAATGAATAATATTTTGAAAGAGAAAAATTTAGGAGCCTACCTAGGAAAACTAGGTAAATTTCCTTTTTCAGTAGTGAATAAAAATTAACAATGTACTAGAAACGCTCTAAATATTTGTAGGCAAACGCGATACTAGTTCAAGGCTACAAAAAACCTGAATTCAATTGAGCAGTCATTCATTAAAATTCACCCAAACAATGTCAGTGAAACAATACAATTAAACTTTTATCAAAATTCCGGTAACCACCGACTGAACCGATTTAATATGTAGAACAAATACTTGAGTTTATGTTTATAAAAAAAACACTACAAAGTAAAAAAATAACTTTAATTTCGGTAGTCGGTGTTTTTATTAGTTTCTTCGTATTTTGAAACCGACTTCCGAAATTAAAGTTATTTTTTTACTTTGTACCTGTGTGTGTGTGTTTTTTTTTTTTTGTTAATATTTGGAAGTCGGTTGTATTTTTTTGTAAATACTTAGTTTTTATTTTTCACTTTTTAGTGGTCCCACACATAACAACACCACTGCAAAATCGCAGGCAAGCAAAATACGCAATTTCGTTTACTTGGACGACAAAAAACCATCATCCAAGTAAACGAATTAAGCAAGCAATGGAATTCAAACTTACATTAAGTACGAATAAGAAGTAAAAAAAAATATACCTATATAAAAGGTACATAATTTTCCGATTATGTAAATTCTTCTCTGGAAGTACATTATCCGATTATTGTTTCACTGATGGCAGGCTAACTTTATCGCCAAACCATAGGGAATCTTGTATCCCGGAAAAATACAAGTTTCCTATACTAAACGTAAGGTTACAGATACAGATATATTGTTATTACCTTTTATCTGATTCCTGGAAACAAGCTCAGCACTCGAAAATGTTCGGACCGAAAACCAGATGGTGTAATTGATAGTAGTTGCCAAACTTTTCCTATGGCCAGTTTTGGCAATCGTTTTGGGAGTTTTCATATAATTTTATAGTAATAAAGATTTTATCTATACCATTAGTAGAAGAACTAATTCAAAGGTATGATAACTAACAGTTGTGGAAAAACTTGGTTTTAATTTGAGAGGATCATTGAATGTCGGTTAGTAGGTATAACCTCTATGATGAGTGGTCAATTAAAACATTCTATAGGAATTGTCAATGTTTAGACTTGCTATAATATGGAGAGCCCCAACATAGTTGGGAAGTCTAGGCAGATTAATTGAAGGAGAGAAACGGTTAAAGATTTTTTTTTCGGAAAAAAATAACCACCACAACAATAAATTGCTATAAACTTGATTGCAGAAAATATTGTGGTAAGCTCGATATCCTCATGGAATTACGAACAATGACGTTATTAAAGGCCCATGCACGGCTTGCGTGAGTCATATGATTCATTCGCAGAGTAAAAACAACGCAAAACCCCACTCGGAACGTTCAAGGTACAAACAAACTGCGTATCACACCGTTGCGAAATTTTAATACGCATTACGTCTGTATTTCCCGGAGAGTGAGAAACTCCTCGACTCCGGTAGGGAATTCCATTTTACGCACCATGTAAGTTATGGGTGGGATATTGACTATGCAACGTGCAAGTCGGTAACAATCTTTTTTTTTTGTTTGGGCGGTACAAGCCCACTTTCAATCGGGCCCAAATCTAGATAACTCTATGAGAAATACCATATTTTTATGGTAAAACCCAATAACACTTTATCGCACCAAAGTCCTTTTGCTCAGCAGTACTGCAAGAAACCAAGAGACGAAGCAATATACAAAATTCTTCCGTTACTGAGTGATTGAATGACTATCAAGCAACGCACAAAGGAAACTACTGGTCGTAGAAATCGTAGAAAGCTGAAGTTTGGCGTGTAGGTTTCCTTGGGGAGCGTAGAGAAGCACTAAGAGAGATGCGTACGAAGTCTCAGCAAATATAATCGTTACAAACACACACACATAATTGTAATTGACTTAGGTACCTCTATATTAGATGACATTGGTTTACGACTTGGAAATTATTGGTTTATTTCAAATCGTTAACAGGAAAATATAATTGTTTCCGCGTTGGAATAGTAATTACTAAGGCAAACTAGTTCGTCCTGATATTTAATTTTGATGTGAAATGAAATGAATAACTGTAACTTGCACAGAACTTAGTGAAAAAGAAATAAACCCCTTCAGACTTCAGTCCATATACCTACTCAAGGGAAGCAAATTATCACAATTTTGTTGCCTATTGTGTCATACAAATCATAGAAAACCTCAACCAGTAGGCTAATTCACGTAACTAAATAAGTGCTGTTGCAGTGCAGTTGAAGTTAAGTTTCGATCAAAAGAACGCTTTTCGTATTCTCTACCGCTGTCAGACACGCTCGCGTCAAGTTTGCGTCACGCGAGCGCAATTACGGCATTCTACTGTTACGCGTCTTTGGTGCGTGCTTCGGAACGCAACATGATCGGTATTCTACTATTTGTTTGACGTCCCAAAATGACAGCTAATAAGCTTAAGTTTAATTTTTAATATGATAATAACGCCTTATTCATTGAAATTTATTCGTTTCTATTCGATTATTTAGTGAATAATATTTTTTCTCTCCACCGTCAGTAAGTTTGGTAGTTTGGTTGTCGTGCAGTTCACGCGCAATTTACGCGCAGTTCAAAGATTACAAGAATACCGTTTATCACTCGAACTTAAACTTAATTGCAACTGCACTAAAACTTAATCGGCGCGTCATAACATTACGTGAATTAGCCCTCAGGTGATTGTTTTACCACTTTTGACGTTATTTTCCGGAAAATTGATTGCGTTTTAAATTATTTAAATTTGTCAAAAAGAAATACCTATACTATGTTTAAAGTGATCTAGTAAACTGTGTTCTGTGTTAAAATCATATTTTATTACTCGTAAATTGTCGTGTTTATTTTTTATTTTTATTTTACGGTGTGGCAAATGGCCTTCAGACGCAAGGTAAGCTATCAGCTTTTGGAAATAAACGAACGACTTAAAAAAAAACTGTTTTTAATAAAAATGTTTTGTATTTATTTATACCTCTTAATAAGACATTAATTTTGACGTTTTTTTAAGACAAATGTTAATAATTTAATGACGTTTAAAAATGTATTTAAAAGAAATATAAATTAATTGCTTGTCTTTTATTGATTGTGTGTCTTAGTTTATGTTGGTTAGAAAAAATACATTATGGAAATTTCATCTGTATTTATAATGATAATATACTTTTACAGACCAGTGTTAAAATACTCTTTCAAAATAATCAAGAGTGTTTCCTGTAACAAATCAAGACATATTTGAAATTTAATTCAATGTCTGAAAAACGAATGATCACATTTATTAATAGACTTTTTATTATATTTTCCTCATCATACCCTATGTTACCCACTACCTCACTAATAAAAATTTATTCATCTATCTATACTTATAATAAATCTGTAGAGAGGTCAATTCTGTACATGAAATATATTTCCAAAATAACTATCAGGGGGTGATTAGGGATCGATACTGATGCCAAAAATGCAATCAGTGCAATTTTTGTCTGTCTGTCTGTCTGTCTGTCTGTCTGTATAACCGTTATAGAAACAAAAACTACTGGACGGATTTTAATGAAACTTGGTACAATTATTATTCATACTCCTGATCAGGTTATAGTATACTTTTCATCACGCTACAATCAATAGGAGCAGAGCAGTGAAGGGAAATGTTGGGAAAACGGGAGTAGTTACTCCATTTTTTAAGCTTCCGTCGCGTGTGCAACCTTAATGGTGAAAGCAACACAGAAATCATGTATGACGGAAATGTTCTCCTTAAAATTATATAAAAAATATCCAACGACAGCATATGTCTATCTTTTATGATTGACGAACAATAACACGTGTAACTCCCGATAGCTTAGCAGTTCGAAGCTTTCTGATTGTATTTGTCTACTCTTACGTTTATAAAACTCTCAGTCGTCCCTAATTAACATTAATACAAGTTAACATTATTAACTATTCCATAAAAAAAGAACCATAGAAATCGGAATATACTGAATCATGCTATAAGGATTATTTTTGTCATTTATGTGGTCGCGAACGCACATGCAGGCGGCTAGCTTGGCGCCTAGCGCTAGCGCTAGGCTAGCGAGTAGCTTTGGAAAACGGCTTACGACAGTTTGCAATATTCTTTAATAATTATAATGTCGAGGGGAAGATGGATAAAATAGATTATAGTCTGGAATAGCACATAAGCTACTTTTCATCCCGGGATATGTTCCCTAGGGATTGCGCGGGCGAAGCCGCTGGCAGAAGCTAGTATTATACTATGTATTTAACTATCTACTTAAATATTATTTCCCTAAGTGTTGTAGATACCTATTTTTTTAATAACTGGGCACCTACCTACTTTTTTCATTAACTTATATATATTAAAACTATGACAGTACAAAAGTTAATAAATAAGCAAAATCTCAACATTAGTAACTTGTCCTTGAATTTCAATAAAATTATAAACGCACATAACGCAAGTATTTACAAATGTAAGTACAGACAGCACAAACACCTTTTATTTAATTCAATAACTGCTCTAACTTGTTTCGAAAATGAAATTTATTATTTCCCACCATTTTATTTTCTGGGTTAACGATTATTTCTTATTATAATAATTATTGTGTATTACTATTACGTCACGCCACTATACAATGCTTAATTTAATCATTCTCGATTATAGACTTTTTTACGTCACATTTGTTTTGAAAACCACTACCGGGTGGGAAGGTTGATAGTGTACATAGATAACAATTACGATTCAATGAATACTTCAGTGTTTTGTTCCTTAGTTAGAAATTGTGCTTATTGTAGCGTAAAATATTAGCGGTGATAATAATATAATAATAATAATAATATCCTTGGACATTTCACACAACGCCATATAGTCCCAAGCTAAGCAACTTAATGCTTGTGTTATGGTAACGAGATGGCTGATAAACTACTTATATACATTTTTTTTTTGTAAATACATACATATAATAGATAGAAAACACCCAGACTCGGAACAAATACATGTAGGCCGTACAAATATTTGTTCCGTGCGGGAATCGAACCCGCGACATGCTGCGCAGCAGTCAATCGCTCAACCACTGCGCCAACCGTGTCGTCAATAGTACTTTAGATACTCATAAAAATGAACAATTAAAACTCGTTTTTTTTTTAACACACTCAGAATTATTACCTACATAGTGTGTGAAAAGCTGCCAAATTGCTAAATAAAACATCATGTTTGTATTTTTTACATAATTTCATTATTTTATGAACTAGGCTGCTGCGTCCACAACTCCACATTGCAAACAAGAAGTTTGTAACTTCCTACTAAAACGTGCGAGGGAAAATATTGAACAAAACATTCCCAGCATATAGTTTGCCTTCTGCTCTCATGACAGCTATCATACTATCAAATTAATAAAATTAGAATTAGATACATACATAGATTTCACGAACATAATAAGTACCTGCTCTAGGTTATTAAACTTTTTTATTACGAATCGCATGCAACACGGCATGGTCCATCACAAATTACAATAAAAAAATGGTAGCAATAAGCTCAAATTCATACTGTGAAATCGTTATAATACATTATCTTACATAATAACAATGTTAATTTTAAAATCAGTTGGAAGAAGAGAACTCATACGAGATAGTAAATTACTTATCCAAATTAAGTGATAATTTTGGTAGGTACCTACATTGTTTGCTTTTTAGGTTGGTCTGTGGATGGGTGACTATCTTAGCATTCCGAGTTTCCTCTGTGCCTCGGAAAGCAAGTTAAGGTGTTGGTCCCGGCTGTCATTTGGAGATCTTTGGCAGTTGTTACGGATAGTCAGAAGCCAGAAAATCTGACACCAGTCTTGCCATGGAGTACCGTGTTACCCAGTTAGGTATGGAGGTCTGTGAGGGAGCCGCTCCTCGTAAAATATTGGTATTCAGCTGAATCCGGTTTGACTGGAAGCCGACCCCGGTATACTTGGGAAAAGGCTAGGCAGATGATAAACAAAGGTTTGAGACAAAATGACGTTGTAATAGTTTTTTTTAATCATTATTATTCAGTGTGTAGGTGTGTGTAGGTAGGTATTTATCGGTATCAAAAAACTGATAAATATGAATAAATTAACTTATAAATAAAAGTCCATTCTGAGGACATGTTGTTCACACGACATTAGTTCTGTACAGATATCTGTAGGTACCTTCATACAAAAGTATGAACCTATCGTGTGGGCCCACCATAATGTAATGAATATAATATGACATAACTATGCGAACATATCCAAGGTCGATTATGTTTTGGATAACACAAATAGTAACTGTATATAACCCCTAATAGGAACCCCGCAGTGAAGGTAGATTCTATATCAGCTGAGTTATGGGAGCGACGATGAGTCGATACATTGTGCAGTTCCATATTTGATTTCATACGTTTAAACTGAGTATTATAACATGAAGGATAGTAAACAATGTTCTGAGCATTCTCAAAATGATAGATAATGTATTTTAAATATTATCTAATGTTCCTCATGATAGTAGGAACTCCTTGTACAATATAATATCAAATCACAACTAGTAAGCTATGTTTACAAATCGTATTGTTATTTTATATCGCTCAGGATTACTGACCTGACTATCAATACCTTCCTGCTATGCAACCTTATCTTTATGGCAGTAAGATTGAATTTGTAGAGCACAGCTGGCTCTTAGCAGGTCGGTTCAACTACGAGTTCTTATAACAGATAAGCTTTTGCCTGCGTCTTCGTACGGGGATATCTCTTTTTCAAAGGACTCTGGAGAGTTCGACTGTCAGAATGACTAAAACCCATCCATCCTAATGCCCTTTGCGTTCCGAACAAATTGCACTGCTATGCTGTTCTTTCCTGATTCTTACCGTTGCGGCGGGATCCAATCCAGGACAGGAATTGCAGGGAAGTGTCGCGGACTTATCCCAAAAAAAGAAAAGAAAGACTAACCTGTGCATGTCTAAGCTGGTTGACAAGAGTGGAGCACCGATCCGGGTCCTTTCGGCCGTCGAACGAGTCCAACTCGGCCGCGACCATGTTAAGTGCGTCGTCGGCGAAGAAGAACTGCGCTAGGAGCGACCGGTCGTCCCTCTGTAAGAAAAGAAAATATTTTTTTTACATTTTTCACTCTACAAATCTAAGTGTGGAACTCTCTGCCCTACGACACACCCGTCAGCCTTCAAAGCAAGAATGAACAGACATAATTCTGAGATCGCTCTGTTCAACGTAGACCTCTTCCATGCCTTATCAACAAACGTGATCGCAATCAAGAGTGCATTAATCAGAAATTTAAAAAATAAGAGCATAGCAGTGAACTTTTATAGAACTTTCAACGGGCTTAATCTTTTTCATTTCAGTTTCATGCGCTAGCTATTCTCGTGGTTTACGTCAACATCAACACAGCATAGGACCATGGTAGGTCCCAGGTAGAAGCAAGCACCTCCTTCTGTGAAGCAGTAATGTTAACGAAGGAAGAGGCGGGTCGCCTGAGAAGGAGTAAACCTCACGCCCCAACCGCCGCAAGAGAAGAAGGACCGAGCGTTCGGGAGCTAAACTTGAAGAGTTCGCAAAATTATGTTTTTAACCCCTGACTAAAAAAGAGGGTTGTTATAAGTTTGACCGCTATGTGTGTCTCTACGTGGCGTGGCACCGTAGCTCTTCTACGGGTATACCGTTTTTGTTTTTGTTGTCAGCCATAGTTAGGTACACTATATGTTTTTTACAAAGTTACTTGCCAAAATTGTAAGTTGCTATTTGGATGCGGTTTTTTTTTAATTAAAGTTTTATCAAAATCAGTTAAACCGTTTGAAGATCATCAGCTCTTTTCTAGTTGATGACTCGTAAAAGCTGGTAAAATGCCTTCATCGACCCGAAATTTGGTATTCTATTACTTCAATGATATTGCAAGAACATGGTACTATTGAACTGGTGCTGTAGCATATCCTGAGGTCTGCAGGCTTGGCCCAAAGAATCGTACCTATATTAAATTAAGAGGATCAATACATACATTTTTTTCAAGTTTTTTTTTTGCTGTCAGCAATTCGCGCCAAACATCACAGGTGAATGCAACCTGTCTCTAATGTCTCAGTTATTTTCCCAATTCATGGGACTGTGGGCAACCGATACATAGTAAGGTACAAGAGATTTCTTTTTTAGTACGGGAATGACTTATCACGCGCCAATGTCGGTTTGGAATTGCAGCCAATGTATTGCTGATTTTCAGTTGCAGAGACGTACATCCATAGAACTATTTATCTATGCGAACACCTATCGGGGACAAATACGACGAGTCGGCGTTCATGTAATAATCCTCAAAGACAGGTTTAAAGCTTTGCTAACAATAGCCACATAATCCCTGGTTCGCATCACGTCATTAAAGCGCCATTCATGTAAATAAGCATTCTAACTAAGTTCAGTGTAGTGACAACAATGTGTAGTAATAAATGAATGAGTTGACAGCTAAATTACGGTCTTAAAAGCCAGGTGTTTACGTTGGTCCGTCATTGTGTCAAACTTGCAAGTCATGGTAGTTTTATCGCTTCAAAATGTACTTAAATAAATTGTAAGAATCGACTTTCGACACTAAAAGGCTTACTGCGATTTTATTAATGTACTTGATCGCTTTAGCATACATGTTAGCTGGTGTCAAATTGTATGGAAAAATGAGGTTTCTCTTTAGTATCACCAGGCGGCACTTATTAAATTTTAATAAAATTTGGCGTTTACGCTATCAAGAATGTCAAAAAACTCGCAGTAAGGGCCACAGTTTCGACTTCTATATTTTATTTAAAGTATTGTCGACCTCGTTTACCATTTCGACTCTCAGTTTATCGATTTTACAAGAATTGAAACTCTCGGTCATATTGGCAACAGTAGGTTGGTCAAGCATAGTGCATTCGCCAGCACAGCAAGCTATCCGAAACTGTCAAATTTTCGCAATCAACCTTGAACCTAAGGCTTCAGCGATAAAGTTGAAAATCTATTAAAGAAATTTGACAGATTGTTGTGGCTTAATGAGCTGGCGTCTGTACATGTTTGAAACGGGTCATAATAGCAACACACGCCATTATTGAACCTAGGTGGCAGACTATCCACCTCAATACCCACTCATAATCCTTAAAAATCAGGTAGAAACAGCTAACAGAAGATCCATACGATAAAGGCAGGCCGATAAGGCAACTTGAGTGGCACAATATTATGGTCGCATAAAAAAAAGCTAAAGAAACATGGCGTTATACTTAGTATTCATTAGTATTTGACCCCATGGTTAATGGGCGCAAAGACCTTATCACGTTGCCGTTGGCGCAGTCCATGAACATAAATAAAAACACATGATTTTAGGCTTATTTACATTTTAAATATGGACGAAAATATAAGAAAACATTATACCAGTTGGTTTTATAAAAACTTGAGACCGAGGACAGGCTTCGGCAGGACAAAGCTAGGACATTTGCGCCAGTACACTCTCAGGTTCGAATTCGTTTGGACGTGCCAGTGGACTTACTATATTCGTGGCGATAAATAAGTAAAACTTCGGTTGTCTCATTTGAATCGTCATAGAAAAATGATTCTGATTTGAATGCATTAATAAGTAAATAAATTATGTTTTTGACGATTATTCCAAAGGTCAATTAAGTAAACATTATTCCGTCTCCTGTATTCAAACGAGTAAATAGCTAATTACTGTTGCGGATTTTTCCTTCTTGAGATCATTACGAAAACATGTTCTACGTAAACGACTACCGGTTTAATAACAGTGATATCATAAATTATTATACAATGTACTACTAGCTGACCTGCGCAACTTCGTCTGCGTCATTTTTTTTATGAATGCTCCGCTCCTATAAGTTCTAGTGTGATGTTATTACCTTAAAGCCTTCCTCGATAAATGAGCTAGCCACTACTTAAAAAACTGTTTAGCTTTATAATATTATTATAGATATAAAAGGCAAACGGAAACCCTATTTACCTCAACGACTACAATAAGTGAAAGATGAATCTTTGTTATTTCAAAACGGTATGAGTAGGAAGGAATACTTTCAGATAAATTAAACCGTCCCCGTAACTTGCCAATTCACTGGTCTAATGTAAACAAGCCTTCGGACCTCAATCGTACGACCTCTAGCGTGACATCTCCAAAAGTTATGGCAAAGAAGACTTTGCAATGAAATCAAATTATTAAAATTAAAATAAATCATGTTGTCCGTAGTTTTGTGATTTCAATTTAATTAATTTTTGTAGTAAATGCAATTTTTCGCTTTTCATGCTCATCCCGTTTAGAACACAATTGAATAGGGCATCAAGTGCATTTTGAAACTTAAATACAGATTTATATATTTCTTACAAATAACTTTGGCTTTTGGTTTTGGCTTTTTAGTTTTGAAATCTTTGCCCAGAAGGGGGACTATTTAGATCTTGATCACACAAAAAGGTACTTACTTATATTGTCAACGCCTTCGTGCAACTTGGCAATAAAATCAACGCAGGATATGGATTAATTGCCATTTCTCAGCTGGACCTTAGTAATTAATTGTAAGACCGACACTTAATAATCATATCAATTAACGTTTTTGTTACCTACCGCGAGTTTGTTACGTAACAATATTATAAGTCAAGTTATCTAACTATCTCAATTAGCTGTCCAGTCTCTTTTAATTCTGAGATTTTTTTAAATCCTTGTACCTGATAATATACCTACTTTGTGATGTTTGTTAATCAATCATTCACGTCACGCGCCATCGAACATTTAAGAAAGTTGAATGATTAAGATAACTGAAAACGAAAATAAAACCGGCCAAGTGCGAGTCGGACTCGCGCACCGAGGGTTCCGTACAAACCTGTAGGTATTATATTATAACTTATAAGCAAAAGTTGCGATTTACGATTTATGACATATTAAAAAAAAACTACTTAAGTACTAGATCTCGTTCAAACCAATTTTCGCTGGTAGTTTACAAGGTAATATACATCTTAAATTTTTTTTTAGTTTTACCATTCTCTTATTGTAGAAGTTATGCCCCCCCCCCATAACTTCTACAATACTTCATTCATTACTTGGATGACAAAAAAATTATCATCCAAGTAAACGAATTCCAGCTATTTCGATTTAAAATCCAAACTTCGCAACCGATTTTGATAAAATTTAAATGAGACCAATCTGTTAACTTGTATACTTTCAGATAAAACAAGAATTTTTCAAATCGGTTCATTATTGACGGAGTTATGAGGTAACAAACAAAATACAACCGAATTGAGAACCTCCGGACTCCTTTTTGGGAAGTCGGTTTAAAAAGGTAAACAATCTTGATGTGAAATACATATTTAACAAATAAACCACAGTTCAATTGATTTAGTAATCGTTATTGTTGTATTTACATTGGTTTTTAGTTGTATTTTATTTTTAAACTGAAAGACACATGATCATGATTGTTTATTTTTTTTAACTAGGTACCTACACATTTCTAGTATAGGCGCCTTCTGCCAGGGTTGGTTCGGGTTGGCTGGGGAAACACCTGAAAGTGTTTGGAGGAGACCTTTGTCCAGCAGTAAGTTAATTTAAACTGAATAAAAATCCTTGATCTGGATAAGGATCAAGGATAGTTTATGTTGGACTGTTTATCCCGAGCCCCTGTGTTCCTCATCTGCCTAGCCTTTTCCCAACTATATTGAGGTCGGCTTCCAGTCAAACCGGATTTAGAATTTTACGTGGAGCGGCTGCCTACCAAACCTCCACAATCCATTAACTGGGTAATACGGTACTCCTTGGCAAGACTGGTGTCAGATTTTCTGGCTTCTGACTATCCGTAACGACTGCCAAAGATCTCCAAATGACAGCCGGGACCAACAGCTTAACGTGCTTTCCGAGGCACGGAGGAACCTCGGTATGTTAAGATAGTCACCCATCCACAGACCAACCTCGGCTAGCGTTGCTTAACCTTGAAGATCGACTTGTGCGGCTGTTATTATTTAGCCACGAGCCCCTGTGTTCCTGTGGGACATTATTAAGACTTTACGCGAACGAAGCCGCTGGTTAACCATAATATAGAAAATATACTTATACAAAAGCCTAGGATTAAGTGAATGGCATGAGATCAAGGTGACAGACGTAAGACCAAGCCGGGCATGTCGCCTCCTTCACTTTCATCAACTCGATTTATGTAACCGAAAGTCACGCCAATGTCAACCTTAACACTTTGTTATAGAGTCCTAAAAATTAACAAACTATGTTTTGATGTCAACGTTAATTGAAATAAACTTTAAATAACAAAAAAGTGTGCAAATAAACAATAATGTTTTATTCAGTAGTCATAGTGACGTAAGCTTTTTAGTTTTTAAGAGATATATAATTTAATGCAATAGGTACTAAGTTATCTGCAATGATTAAGATCTTTTATTTCTAAAACTATCTATAAACGATAACGAAATTGAGATAAAATAAATTCATCATCACTATGATAAAACATGAAAATCATAGGTTGGTAAGTAGGTATAGGGGAGTGAAATTCACGTCACGTTTTTATCAAATCGTTGCATTAGATGTATGACCAAACAATGCAGACTAGAACTAAATGGAAAACACAATGGTTTTATGCGCACTATTGTAAAATACAGTACTAATATCTGTAGGAAATACTTTTACACGTGTGCACGTACAAAATAGGTGCTGCATACCTACTAGAAAAACCACGACTACAGTTTTTCAGTTAAAACTTTCAAATAAATAGGTACTAGCTGGCCGGGAAAACGTTGTTTTGCTGAATAAAAAAAAAAAAATTAGTTCCCTACGACCTATTCTCAGACCTAACGAATATACCCAAAAAAAAAATCAGCAAAATCGATCAAATTGTTTCAGAGGTGTCAAATAACAAACACCGCGATACGAGCTTTTAATAATATCTATTAGAAGATGACCAACTTTACTTACACCGTGTCACAGAATAAAACGCAATACCTTAGAATAATAACGCATAGAAGCCGCGTCTAGAACCAAACCCGAGCAAAATCGTGTGTCCACTTCATTTTCTTTGTGTGCGTGAGCCGAATGTGTCTACGTTCCTCTAACGCACACAGATATAGCTTTAAGTGATACCATTACTAAGCCGTTACCCACAAAATATGGGAAGACGCATTACTATTTTGCTATCAAGGCAAGTATTTTATGTTGTTGGGAACTGGAAAAGGTAAACATGATTTTTCATGTAATATGACCTATTTTTTCGGAAGGTATAATTCAATTTATTTCAAAATAAAAGGAAATAAATCGCATAAAGAATGAGATATTGTTCAATGCGTTTAGAATGCTTGATGGGTTATAATTATAAATAATGTTAAAACATCGGGTTTGATATGAATTAACAGTAAGTATTGTATTTTAAAATTACAAAAATGAAAAACATGAATGAAAGCAATGTGGGTATTTTTTCCTCACAAATAGCAACACTGTTATGACAAGTTAGGTTATTAGAATTTTGTTTTATTTATCGATTTACGTAAAAATAGTGCATAGAATGTGAGTACTTATTTGTGAAATGTTATTTTATCACATTTTTTTATTTTCTTGATGTGCTCTAACATCCTTTCACGCAACAAACTGTCATTTTCAATTATTTACTCGCGAGCTGTGTTCGACGGAACGTGACATTGAGTACTGACGGCCTGGTGGCTAAGTTTGACGGATTAGGCTAAGTTTTAGTTGCCTCACTTTTTGCACTCGTACTAGGTTTCTATGCGTTATTATTCTAAGCGCAATACCTTTTAAAGGGTCATTGTACTCATCACTATGAACAACTTTAACTAAGAGACCAACACTGAAATCGCGAGAAAAAAGACGAATCACATTTATGTGCGCATCACATAAGGGCCCTTTTCTTGTCTTGCGTGTCTTTGACCATGCGTGCGACCCGCGTCACATTAATACACTGGCAAAACGCACGGTACTGCAGCGGCAAACGAAATCTTTGCCCTGCGCGCTGCGTGTGGAAAGAAGCGTGCTATCACCCGCATGCGGACCAGATCTGCGCGCGGGTGAAATCACGGATGACAGGAAAAGGGCCCACAACTCGAAAAAATGCAGCTGCCTTTTTTTTCGCGATTTCGGCTTTGGTCCTGAAAGAAACTTGTTCATAATGATAAGTACAATGATCCTCTAATAGCTTTTATTATGTTTATTAATATTATTAGCTTTTATTATGTTTATAATATTGCTTTTATTATGTTACACATTGTATACTTAATCGAATGTTAAATCTTGTGATCGAATCGCTATTCGATCATAAAAATGAAGCCCTCACTCACTCAGTATTATCTGTTATCTATCGAGCATCATCCGACAAGGGTTCCGTACTAGGTCAAGTCGATTGGACTTCGGCCAAGCGAGCCAGCATCGGAATATTGAGAAAATAGGTACCTACATGTCTGAAACTCCAAACTGCAGCAAACAAATATTTCAGATGAAATTGACCGCGAAACTGATTTAATTACAGTCAATTATGTACGAATTAGAGCAAATCATAGGCATCAGTATCTGCGGCGACTCAATGCAATGAGTCATTTCAGTTGTAAACAGAAACACACACGATTGGTGTCGCAAGCACAACGCGAGCGGGCTTGTTGAAACACATCTGCCAGCAGACGTAAGTTTTTGTTGTTTGAAATCTTCGCAAATATGGTAACTTGCCCATCAAGTTTGGCATTGAGAACATCAACCGTGAACACAAGAAATTTTCAAGCTGAAGACGACGACTTACGCTAACGACCTTGAGGGAACAAAACGCGAACTTGTTTCACACATTTTTTCCAAAAAATAGCGACTAGCCATTTAGACTTTAGATGTGGTTCTCATTTTAAAATCAGCTGGGGTATCTGCGCCTGATACAGCAAATACCGAGTGAAAGAGAAACATCCAAATGCTTATCATCCTGTGCAGACGCAACTTTTGACGGGTTCTTGCTCAACTGCTGAAAATAGGTCATGGATTTGTTGCGCACTGTAAACAACAGAATTTACTGTAACTGGCTTCACTTTACTTCGAATGGTTAGGTTACGTACCTCGTCTCTGGGTCAAGCCGATTCAAAATACGTAGGTAAGTTAATTAATAGCACTAAACGTCACCATGTTTTCTGAACTGATATTACATAGAGGTAAAACTGTTTTTTTGTTTGTAAACGGATTCTCTGAAAGTGGCAGCACTCGTGGGACGCCTATGTCCAGTAGTTAACATCTTTCAACTCGAATGATGATGATTCTTCCACTGATAGAAAAATAGATATATGCATAAAAGTGTTATGTCATAGGCTTTTTCTGAATCTTAGGACAGCCGCGGCTAAAAGCAAGTACATTTTGTCTTTGCAAATGATCGTTTCCATAATTTTTATTTTGTGTTTTTTTTTTGAGATTACATTGAAGGTCATTTGACTTAGGTCCGACGACTTGTTTACATCAGACTATTGGCAATTAGGTAGGTAACTGAAACGAATTTCTTTTTCTGAAAGCATTTATATTCATACTGATTAAATAACAATGATTCATCATTAGGTCTACGTCTGGGATAATAAGTTTTTAAGATAAGATTTATTATTTCTCCCACATAGTACATCTTACAATATTTAGAATTACAAAATAAATTCACGGGACAAAGGTTTTTGGGAGTCAGGAACCCAAACTAGGATACCCTGTGCTATGGACTCCTATGGACAATAAGTAGTAGGTACCTATGTCAATCAGTGATAGTGTATTTCCCTGTCGGTGAAAAAATTTTAGTAATCGCATCAGTAATTCAACTATTCAAGAGACTGCCTTTTACAAAATAATGTAAAAAAAAAAATTACACGGTGGCGTAAAAGAAATTAAAAATGTTAACACTTTACAATATTGCATTTCGTGTCGTCGTCGTATTAAAGGCTCAACTTAGTCATGAAGCGGACTACACACTCCCTATACAAAGCAAATAATTACCTAAAATATACAGCTGCTGCACTTGAATAATGCGCAACTCATAAAACAATTGCCGGAAAGTTGCGAGTAGTTGCAATTCCATCTGGACGTCTAGATCAGAGCAATTTTCCGGTATGCAGTTAACAGCGACACCTTGAATCAGCCAACAGCCTCGTTGATGTGACGGCAGATGGGTCTATTGTGATTTGTGACCATTAAAGTCACTGCAATTTACCAATTTGTGACGTAGGGCGTTGGGGCTCGAGTGTGGATGGATGCATGAGTTATACAATGCGATGCAGTATGCAATAACATATTGAACAGCTACAAAGAAGTTTTTTTTTTCGTAGGTATAAATCTATACTTTTTAATAAAGTTTGTTTTTTTGGTTGTACAAGCTAATTTCAAGAAGTACTGGTTCGAATTGAAAAAATATTTTAGTGTTGGATAGGCCCTTTCATCGAGGAAGGCAATAACATCACGCTACGATCAATAAGAGCGAAGGAGATTTTTCTGGTCATTAAAATTCTTAAGTTCATTCACTGACAAGACAACGCACGCACGCACTTAGGTAGGTACCTACTAGCTAGAATCATTAAAGTTTGCAACAAGTAGGTAATATGTGTACAAAAGTTTACATCGGAGTTCGTCATAATGGCCTATGAGTAATCCAGGAAACACGGCTTGTAGTTTCAATACACCAACCAAGGATATCTATAGTATCTCATGAAAATGATTTTCAAATTGAGAGATGAGTAGTTGAACATCAACACACATTTATAATTAATGGGACAGTCTGTTGGCAACCTAAACACAAATTCTGAATTACATTTTGTTCTAGATAAGTAATTTTATTCGACGTGGAACGAACTTAAAGCGATGAGGAAAACTCTTGGGATTCCCCAATCCCAGGAAACTATGAGTAAACGATATTTAAATTTAAACACCAGCAATGACATGTTCTGAAGAGATTATAGGTTTCAGAGGTATCAAACTAATGTATTCGTCGAATTGTTTATCACTAAAACAAGTCTATCACTACTACATAATAAAACGACCTCCAACGCGTGTCTGTCTGTCTGTTCGCAATAAACTCAAAAACTGCTACACCGATTTTCATGCTGTTTTCACCATTGTATAGTTAGATAGTTAAATTAGATAGTTCTCGAGGAAGGTTTTAGTATACAATTTGTGAAGCGGGCGAAGCCGCGGGCAACAGCTAGTCTATCATAAATAAATTATCCTTTAATTGTCAAATCATCATTATCCTGCCCTTAGGGTCCCATGTTCGATTCCATGCATGTTTTATTATTCTTTCATAATCATTCTTTCCACAATTCCATCACCTTCTTTGGTCTCCCTCTGCCTGTCCATCAAGCGTTTCATGCCCCTTCTACACTATACTATTTTTTGTTTGTTTGAAATGAATAGGCTCCGAAACTACAAATATGAAAAATTATTTCAGTGTTAGATAGCTCATTTGTCGAGGAAGGCTATATATCATCACGCTACTACTAAAAGGAGCGGAGCATTAATGGAAAATATGGCGCAGACGAAGTTGCGCGGGTCAGCTGGTCTTACAATTAAAACAGCATGTATTAAAAGCTGCTCCTCCACCAAAAGCAACGCCTGATTAGGTGAATTTACATAGACTGATTAAAATCTAAAGGAAATTGAGCAAAGTACTATGGCACTTGGTTGCGCAACTTTTGACACAGTAAAGTAATGAAAATTAGACACAAAAAAAGGGTTGTGTTATACTTTAATACAAGGTTAAATTCAAGATTAAATGTTGTGGGGTTTCTGAAGAAAAACATAAGTTGAGTACCTATTGAGGTTATGTTACATAACTCAAAACAATTCGTTTTGAAACCCTATTAACTGGCAAATATTTTGCATTATTTTGGTACATATTAATTGAGTTTTACCTTAGATGTTCATCATTATTTATTATATTTAAAAACATTGATCTAGAAATCTTCTCAGAAAAACGGTAGGAGAAATCCATGTACCTACGTAAGATTTTTACCATGGAATCCGTTGCTTCTCTGATTTGGCGTCTAGGCAGCGGGTGTGCTAATAAAAGAGAACAATACAATTCATACAGCGCAACATGTTTTCACAGAACAAATCACCGTGGACGTGAAAATGTTCTAACAATAATAATTCACTTCGCAGCACACGCACAAAAAGAGTCAAATTGCTCGATGTAGTAGATAGACGTGGAAGAATCCTAAAACTCAACTCGACACGAATTTATGTTTGTTAGCAGAGAAAAGCTGAAAACAATTTTCTCGGTTTACCGGCAGTTAACACGGTAAACAGAAAATACCAATTTGTTTGACATTTCATCGAATAGTGTTGTGACACAACAATAGACTACGGCGTCGTAACATTATCTATTTTAACTTAATTGTTTTATTTTTGTCTTGAAATTGCTTTTTAACGAAAAAATAGTAGGTAATATTATTAAAGAATAATAATGACAACTTTTAATATTTTTAGTTTCAAATGTAGATTGTTTTGTTGTTCCACGACTTATGTTAATGTTCAATCGATCGATTATAATTGAAAAAGGAGTCGCTTCACTATAATGGAAGAAATGAAATTGTATCGTATTAAATACTAATTAAAATGAAAATAGAAACCCCACAAATTATTTCAATGAATTTAAGTCAAAAATCGATAATATTAATAAAATGAATTATACATTAACTCAAATGGCCTTTACGCGTCAAAAAGTGAAACTATAAATGCCCAATCTCCTTTGGCTGCAAAATCAACGGAAAAGACGACTTACACAAATATAAAGTAAAAATCCGTACGTCCAAAGTAATAAGACTAATTGGCCTCGACATTGGCATTCACATTCAAGCCACCTACATTAGTTTCGAAATCAGTTCTTTTTTAAACATACTGTCTACTCAGACAAACACTTTAACTGTGAGTCATACTGTAATTCAATCGATTACAGACAACTTGGCTAGGCATCTGTATCTTCTAGATCGTTTATGGACCAGTAATTGAGGGTCTTAGTGGTTTTTGGTTGTTATTTAATATGAATAATCCAGTAAGTACTCTTTTGTTTAATTGTTAACTATAGGAAAAAAAAACCGAATGTGATTATCTCAAAACTGCGTTTCAGTGTCAGGTTTGATATGAAATAAAGTTTCCGATAGCTCTTTTAAAAGCGGTTTAGAACTAAAAAGAACTGAACACGATCATCAGATCGCGTTCAGTTCTTTTATGGAATTGGCCCCAAGTAGTTTGACTCCAGCGGTCTATGCCTACTGCTCGCGTGCACTAACGTTTCCTTTTTATTTAGCACTAGAGGCCGCCCGCGACTTCGTCCGCGTATAAATTCTCGTTATTCCCGTGTAAATCCCGATCCCTCGGGAACTCCGGGATAAATATTACCTATGTGTTATTCTACGTCTTCAGCTACCTACATACCAAATTTCATCGTAATCGGTTCAGTAGTATTTGCGTGAAAGAGTAACAAACATCCATACATACTCACAAACTTTCGCATTTATAATATTAGTAGGATCATCCGTTTCTTTAGCAACATGTTTAGTCGCTAAGACCAAGCATCAATCACTAGAATGAAACTGTGGTTAAGTTCCTGATATTGAAAACCAGGTCACGGCGTTGGCCTGGATTCTATAATACGTCCTAATTTTCAATAAGTTGCTCGAAGGTCTCCAGGAAACTTTACAAGCTTAACAGAATTGTGATCCGTAATAGCTTATCGTTAGTACAGATCATACCTAAAAATACGTGCAAAGAATGGATTTTCATATCTAATACCTACGTGTATTTTATCACAAAGAATAGGTACCTAAGTACCTACGTAATTATAAGCGTACAATAAACCCAAACCAGCTAGTTTCGATGAAATCTAAACCTTGCTTTTCGTACATTCGTTCTTTTTATATAAAGAACGTAATATTTCTTTGGCCACGGTTTAGTGAACGTTACCTAGCAATACAGTACTCATACAAAGAACGTTTTTATACGTCTCAGGCGAATTCTATTCAGTAGCAATTCTAAATGTCATGACTCGTCATCGATAGGATAGAGATTCTGACACAGTAACCGAGGCACCTACTTTCGAAACTTAGATTGGAGCGATTTCACTATGTATTGGAGAATAATGAGATCATAAAATCGGTATGCTCTGCTCAAGTCAAACAACGTAAGTCCCTATATTAGTTTTGTGTTAAAATCTTCACCAAGGGGGTTCACCTAAGCTTACAATACAATCAATAAATGAGTTATATAACCTTCTAATAAATTGCGTATTATATTCCATGACCGAAGTAAACAATGCTTTTGAGGTAAAATTTTCCTTCTAGAAACCTATAATCATTTATTAAACAGTTACCGTCATTCAACGGCATTGAAGTCCATCGGAACTTCGCAAGACAGGGCCAATGATTTTGACAGCCGTGAAACATTGCTCTCATTTCCCGCTTTTACGAAACAAACTGACATGCACATCTTATCTTAATAAAACATGGAAAGCAATGAAAAAGTGGCGTCAATGAGATCACATGACGGTTCGGTGAACGAAAACCTTGACGGAATGCAAATAGTCGGGCATCGTCCGACAATCTGTATTGAAGATTAATTCTTCCGGCAATTAGATCCTAATAAGTACCCGAGTCATCAATTAGATGCTCTTGGGAGATCATAAACATCGGAAATGGAAAATTACGTCGAAATAATATCTTTGAGGTTACAACAAGAAGGCACAGACGCATACGAGCCGTGTGCCGGATCTATTCTGTCAACATCTTACCGGGTAAACTTAGGTGGGGTGAACACCATGTGAACTGTCATTCTATCTTGTTCGAATTGACAGCTAACTTCACGTTCACATTGTTCACTTCACTTAAGCTTTTAAGCGTCCTCCACACTATTCCGAAGTTTCACGAGACGAAGTACCTACTCTCCGAAGTTGACCGAAGTCCGAAGTAGTTGTCCATACACTCGAGCAACTTCGCGAGGAGCTCAGTCGCCCGTTACCCCCGTTCCCCTTACGATAGGCATAATGGATAACTTTCATGTGGCAACTGCCGTTGCAATGTGTACTCTCGCTTAATAAAAATACGTGCGTATTTACTATGGCTGTCGCGAACCGAAGTGAGCCGAGTAGTGTGGAGCCGAGTCCTTTGACTCGGGCGCAAAAACCGACAACAAGCGAAGCGAAGTGCCGCTCTACACTATCGTATTCGATCAACTTCGGGAATAGTGTGGAGGCTACTTTACGGTGAAACGTTTATATTATAGAATCGCATGATATCGCATCACAGAAGGCGTGAAAGAGACAGCGATCGTCTGGCCAGTTTTTAATTTTTGCCTATCCATTCCATCACATGCTGTCAGTTTAAATTTCGACACCACGACCTAGACAAGAGAGACAGTATTGGCCGCTCGCTCGTCTCTTTTCAATAATCGTATTCGTAATCACTTTCGTGTCAGTCAGTAATTTATGTATGTCTAAGGAAAATTGATCGAGGAAGATGCTTGACGTCATAAGTCTCAATTGACAATATCAACTCTCTCGGCCAACTGTTTATGAAAGCAATGACATTTCAGGACAAACTAGGGCATTACTCCTAGACTTGAAAGATGTGGGATAATGATAGTGGTCGTTAAATGTCATCTTATTGAAGCCAAATTACACCAAGTTCAACGAAACTTGAAGAAAATGAAACGACTGTGAAGCAATCTTCAACTCTCTTGATATGTAGATCTTTTTAATCTTTTTGTGTGGATAGTAAAGGTCTAACGACCCCACACACCCTAGAGTCAGAATTTCTCAACCGCCTCAAGGGCTTCTGACATTTATTTTATTTGACGACCGCTATTTGGCTGCCTTCCGAAGCACGGAATCATCTTTTTATCGGACAATAATAATAATAATGTATAATTTAATAGTATGCTTCCCGTGGCAATCGAACCCACGACCACAAGGCAAACGCCTAAACCACTCTACCACGGAGGAAGTAATGAATATGTAGATGAAGCCATAGAAGGAACTTTTGATTCAAACTGTTTCGTCCTGCAGCTGGGTAAAGTTCTGCTCCATAGCCTTCTACTCGTCCCGGCGAGTCGCCTTCCGTGTAGTGAGTGAAATGTTTACGATGGATTGGTAGAACACAAATATGCAGACAAAGAAACTAAGATATCAATTTCTTACTGCCAAGGTGAAGGGGATACATCATAAGGTGGACTGAGTATAAAGTGAGCTGTCATCCTATTTTGTTTTTATGGATTGGCAGCTGACAGCTCACCTTATGTTCACTTTACCTAAGCGTACACGGTGATCGGTTTACGCACTGCTGTTACCTATTAGTCGGTATAACAGATACCTTACAACGTTTACCACAATGACATACTGCCAATATTAAATGGATATGTAATCCCTATTTGAGCATCTATCATCATTTATTTTGAAAACACCATGTTGAGGCTCAAGAGCTGGAAATAAAAACCACGAACGCCATAAAGTCGCATAAATTCTAACTACAAAAACATTATGATAAACGTAGAATTGAATTCAATTTCCGACTATTATTTAACAGTCGATGACATAATAGGCGCTCTGCATTGGATGCGCGTGACAACTGGCATTCCTTTATTGCTCACAACACATAACGACTAGCATTGAAGATAATAACAGTACCTCCCGGCATTCATTGGACTTATACGATGCAGAATCTTATCGCTCTATAAATAAGAAACTTGATACAGGAAGTCAAATAATTGGTTAGATTACAATGACTTCATCTAGTGGGCATTCTCGGAGATTTTAATCTGAATCTGATTGTACTATTCGAAACTTTAATTGTGCTGTTTCCTGGCGTAGCTATTTTAATTGCGGTGTTAAGACAAAAGCCCAATTTGTTGCTTCATGCACCTTGAGTCTCATAGTCGATTTTTCAGGGCACATAGCAAACAAAATCAGGAATTAAGAGGTAGCGGCACCGACAACCGACCGCCATAATAATATATACATATATAAACAAGCTGCCAAAATTACTTGGGATTCTTCGAACTCGAAGATAATCAACGAGTTTCTATTCTCACAGCAGAACACGAAATAAAACTTAACAGGCTTCACGTTAAAAGAAAACTGCCATAGAAAAATCCAGTTACAGATTACAATGGTTTGGTTGCAAAAAAACAGAGCAATTCTGACTTGTTCTGTCCTTAGATAGAGGCAGAAGACCAATAAATGTTGGTTTTGGTCACAGAAACATCGATTAATGAATGTTAAAAGAGAAGAGAGGATTGGAGAGGAAAAAGGAGGCCTTTGCCATCAGTGGGAGAGACTCGAATTTAAATAAATTGGTTAACAAGATTTATTTAAACTTTATGTGCGGTGGTGGTAGGTTCATAGGCGGACTTACCTAATTCAACAAGGCAATGTCTACCAGTCAACTCATAGGGTTAAAAAGACAAGACAAACTGTGGTAGATAAAGTGTTTATTAGAAGATCAACATCCGTGGACAAATTTTATTCGGAATGAAATACTTTCAAAACAAAGTAAAGATCGACTAACCCCGATGTCTAAATACTTTCAAACAAAAATAAATGAACAACACCACGTGCCAAGTATTTCAGTACCAGATTAAAGGCAAATGAACTTAGAACATGGTTTCAGTACATTTCAATTCTAGGTAAACCGTATTATCTTATCAGTAACTAGCTGACCCGCGCAACTTCGTCTGCGTTACATTTTCCATTAATGTTCCGCTCCTATTTATCTTACCGTGATGATATATAGCCTATAACCTCCTTCCTCGATAAATGGGCTATCTAACACTGAAAGAATTTTTCAAATCGGACCAGTAGTTCCTGAGATTAGCGCGTTCAACCAAACAAACAAACTCTTCTGCTTTATAATATTAGTATAGATAATCTTATCAGTAATAACAGGATGTCTATGGTCAACCATAGATAGACATTTACGATTTATTTTTGTCAATGCATTGTTAATGTTGAAAATAATTATTAGCATCGGTATTTGCGGTTTTATTATGGGAAATTAGATCAAATTATTTTTTCACGCTGTTAAATTATTTTACATTATTCTTCCTACAGAATCCATGCATTCTTCCATAATGAAGTACCTAACTCAGTTATAGTTTACATTTTTCGTAATCGGTTCAGTACTTCCAGAGACAACCTCCTATAAACGATAAAAAGATACTTCTTTATAATACTGTAGAGGTAAAATTATTCGTATTTATACCTAGTTCAGACAATATATCGACACAAAGTGAATCTTAAAACGATAAACCTGTAGTCGTTTCTAGGTCGTATCTTTTCAAAACATGTGAAACTAGTCGCGCCAGGAAACAGATAAGACTTGAAAATCTAGAACGAGTATTCTAAAGACCGCCTAAATTCTAAATCAATAGGATAAAGCCATAAAAAGTTAAGTTTCCTAAAGTAAACCCTGTCAGTAAACTGGGGTAAGGGTGGAACCACAGGTGGACGCGCGTTTAATTTTAATAACAACTAGCTGACCCACGCAACTTCGTCTACGTCACATTTTCTTTTAATGATCCGCTCTAATTTGTCTTAACGTGATCTTCCTCGACAAATGGGCTATCTAACACAGATTTTTTTTTTCAAATCGGATCATTAGTTCCTGAGATTAGCGCGTTCAAGCAAACAAACAAACTGTTCAGCTTTTTAATATTAGTATACTATACGTTGTAAGCTCCCCCTTCCTAAAAGATGATTTCTATGAATAAAATGAAAGTCATGGTCCGACTTTTGCAAGTAATAAAAGATGGCACGAAATTCATGCGTGACAAGTTGGCAGCTTGTTGCCTTGCCATAGACAAGGGACCCGGTGACCTTTCCATAGTTTTGTGAACTTTTACAAGTAGAGCAGCTGAAATAACGACCTTGTGTGAAATATATCATGACAATGTGTGTCTAGAAATAACTTTTTTGGAATAAAACCATCGAATTGCTACCGAGAAATTCGTGTGGCCACAATATCGAACTCTTGAACAGCTTATAGTCTGATACCTATCTTTATACAATATTATTGGTATTGCTGATAAAAGTTGTCGAAACATTATGAAATAATCCAATAAATCTAATCAAATCAGCACTGCAGATACCACCTTTTAGACTGCACTGGCTTTTCTTTTGTTCGTGCCGACAACAGAGAATAACGACTATTTAGCTGATCAATGGTCGTAGTCGCATATTCACCAGTCTATTTTATGTTATTTCCATCATTGAAACCTACTGTTGAAAAGCATAAGCTGATGAACAGCAAAACCTGCCACAGGTTGCAAATTCAAAAGCTGCCTCATTATTATCCCCTGTGGTAACCCTGCGCAAAGGCTCTAGCAATGAATGATGATAACGATGAAGTACAGTCAGAGAGTTTGTCATCTTTATTACAGGCAGTCAAAACAACAAACTGTCAATCAAGATGCACTACTAAATAGTAAGACCGTATTAGCAATGTTTACTTATTCTGCACGCAGTTTAGCTAGAGTGTACTGCGATGACCCAGAGGGATCGGGCGTGATGTTTACGTCGATTAATCTCGTGCTGATAACCGCAATGACCATGCCAGAACAGGCCATGCCATTTAGGATTTTATTGAATTGACGATTTACTTCACCAGTTATACAGAGTTAATTGCAAATAGAACGGTCTGTATCATGGAGCTTGAGGATGGCAAGGAAACGTGACTCGGAAATATTTCTAGAGATGTGCTGTGTAAGTTAGTAATATAAATCTAGAGCATAGATCAAGATACACTGTCCTAAACGAATAGTCGGTGAAATGAGATTGCCAACGGTAAAAACATTTTACCCAAAAATTAACTGTTTACCAACAACACAATACTTAACGGTTGCCACGATCATGAACAATGGACCTAAAAAGTCAAAACAATGCCAAAAGAAACCCATTCATAAGATTAAGACACCCACAAACTTTAATCGTTGTATGGCCAACAGACTGCATCCATTCGCGAAACATTTGGCAAAGACGACCGAGTTTCGCCATTGGGAAAGCGGTGAAAAAAAAGTGAAAGTGTGTAAGCGAGACGAACGAATAAATTGGCCTTGTTGAAAGGAGATGCAAGGTGTGACGTCACTATCCGATAACGTGGATTAAGGATGTCAATATGATAAATCGATGGTGAGTAAAATTAGCTATGCCCACATTTTTTTTTTTATTGATATGACGTGATGAGTTCTTGGGGGTCTGCGATAAGCTGTTATGAAATATGACTTGTTCAATTGAATGATGGATTCTCATCTTTATTGCTTACTGTTCTCCGAGAATCATTTACATTGTTATATGGACGTTTATTTTATTAAGTTTTGCATGCGACTCTCATGGACTTCCTTTCGAGTTGCGATTGCGACACAATACAACATCTGTGGTAATCGTGGATTTGCATGTAAGGCCGCACTGTGATTCTCTTTTAGGTCATCCTACAATGTAACCTATTCATTACAGGACAATTCCTCCCGCTCTGGGTGTAGCGGGAGGGAGTGTCAGACTTCTACTGACTAAACCCCATCCATGTTCCTTCATTGCCCTTTGTGTTCCGGAGCCATTTTACTTTACTAAGCCAAAACCTAGACATGATGTAAAAATGGGCAAAATTATACATTATTTTTGAAGTTATTCAAGATCATCTTCTGTCGATTTCCTGCATTTAGGGATAGCGTTAATTCGAGAACTCTTTCAGCTTAGTCTCCCATCAATCTACTTCAAGGTCGGAAAAAATAAATGTCCGGATTGCATTATTCGGAAAATGTAGGAAAAGTAGAACCGTAAAAAGATACCCCAGATTCAGAACTGGGGGGCTACTCTCTAAGCCCGACGTCCGTAGTTTCGGGCTTAGTTGCGGGCGTATTCTACTCCGTATCACCTACGGACTTACGATTAGTCTCGAACCCGAACTAAAAATGAATGACAACACGATTTGACAGTAACTTTCGAATTGTGTTGTCATTAATTCTTAGTGGTTAGATAATACGGAGTAGAATACGCCCGCAACTAAGCCCGAAACTACGGACGTCGGACTTAGAGAGTAGCCCCCCTGGGACGAAAAAGCTACTAAATAATGGTGATTCGATTTTAATTAACAAGGGTATAAAAAACAGTGGATAATCATGTTCTTTGTCCTCAATTACCTATAAAATGACGTCATTCCACCCGATAGAACCAAAACTACAAATGGCTTGAATGGTACCGGTGTGAATCGGTCCACTAATCCGTATTCGTCATCTAATTGTACTAAAATTTATTGTGTCACGCTGGGACAAAGGCCTTTGTCGATGTGCACAGAGCAATTCGTCAATACTAATAGACGGAACTTTTGGGAGTAGGTAACTGCCCCCATGATTCAGAATTAGTTCACCAACAGAAAATGAGAACCATCCAAACTGTTCTAATACTAATAACCTTCCCAACCTAAATATTCTATATTCTTCAGAGGTGAAAGGAGAGCCTGTTCGGGGTACCTACCTGCTCTTAGTTCTTCGACATTTAAGGACCACGAGGGTTACTCTCTAATCCCGAAGTCCGTAGTTTTAGCCATCGTTGCGGGCGTTTTCTCCGTATCAGCTACGGATTTACGATTAGACCCGAACCCGAACTGAGAATGAATGACTAGGTACACGATTTTTCAGTGTGTTGGTTGTCATTAATTCTTAGTGGTTATGGTTAGGTGAATACGAAGTAGAAAATGCCCACAACTAAGACCGAAAATAAGGATTTCGGCTTAGAGAGAGAGACTTAGAGCCCCCCAGATTCATAGGTAGCGTTTTGACCTCCGTGGTTTTGACTTTACTTTGCGAAGTAAGCGTCACAAGCATTTATGAACTTGATTGGTAAAGCATTCACGTAAATATTCTTGACATGGGGTAAAAAAGTAAAGTCTATGAATCTTGCTAAGGCAACAGTAGATTTATTCTGTGAACATCTCACCGTGAAAAACTCGCGCTCGAAGGAGTTCACTTAAACACACTTCTAAAATTTTTAAAGGTTAGGAGTTTACAGAATACACCTTCAGTAACTTTAAACTGGTGACACAGCCTCTTAGTAGGTGAGGTGGTTTAGTTTTGAGTCCCAACGAACATTGATAGTCAGACGGAAATTGACGGAAGCGCTACTTATAAATTGCAATATTGTTGTTTTAAAAGAAGAGAAGCTAAGTGAAGCAAAAATCGCATTATTTTTTTGAGTTCTAACATTACAGCGAAGCGTACAGATTGTGACATGATATCGACCTTCTCGTGGCTAATTAAGCCTCACTGGCAAATTACTCATACCAGTCTAGACTAGACAGACCAAATCACGCATTTGCGTCTAAATGAAACCTACATGCCGTGAATAGCCGATCCACAAAATAAATTTATCTTTTTTCTTATCATTTTTATCATTCACTACATGTTTGGTCTTTCATATTTTCCTTTAAGTCATCTCTATTGGACTATTGTGCGTGAACCATGGCGGCCGGCTAACCATATCTTTGGCACAGTCCATCTATCCTTCCTTTGGACTTTCCCTACGGGAACTCCACATTCATACTCACAACTTTCCTCACGACTTTTTCCTCATACCTTTGCATTACAAGAATTAACTATTGATTTATAAATCTTCTGCTCGCGCGTATTGTTTCTTTCCTACCCCAAAGGAAAATAATTTCGTTAAAACCATCCAAAGGTTGTCTGTAAGAGATTGCCCTGTGCGATAAGACCGCCCATTGTACAGTTGTTTTTACAAACCTATTTCCTGTATTTGTTATGAGGTGTACAATAAAGTAAATAATCTATATATATAAAAGAAAGTCGTGTTAGTTGCACTATTTATAACTCAAGAACGGCTGAATCGAATTAGCTGAAAATTGATGGGGAGGTAGCTTAGAACCAGGAGACGGACATAGGACAGTTTTTATCCCGGAAATCCCACGGGAACGGGAAAATGCCACGGGAACGGGAATTATGCGAGTTAAACGGGAGCGAAGCCGCGGGGGACAGCTAGTAAATAAATAAATAAGACCAGCATAATTATAAAGTATGAAAATTAATAACAATATCGAAATCTTAGTTCAAATCGTGTTCAACGCGAGTGCTAAGTTTCATTAAAATCTATTTAGCAGTTTATTAATTGATGTACACACAACCCATCTGAATTATACGATGATGTGGTATGCTGACAGGGTTGCGGAATTTGTTCGAAAGAGTCACAGTGGCCCTAGAATGCAAAGGGCATTAGGAAGAACAGAACACAAATGGGATTTAGTCAGTAAGAGTAGAAAAACAAATAGAGGTAGTTTGGACACAATAAATTCTACAAATCATCACCATTTAGAAATGGAAATTTACTTATGACGACATAATGAATCATTTGTAAGATAGCTTATCAGAAATGAAGATAAAGATATTACATTTTGAGTAAAATGAAGTTTTAGATCATTTGTTTACCTTCTGATAAAGACAATCTTACACAATGATATTTATTTGCATAGAGATTTGAGTACCTATTTTGGCTGAAACTTGTAGAGCTCAATAGTTTGGAATTGTTGATGTAAATTCTACAGACTGTAAGGACTTTTGGTATTCCAGAGAGCTTAGGATGAATGTTTTATCATAAAATAACAAAAAGGTTCTCAGCAGCAAGATAGGTAATTTGAACACACTGTATAACCTGACATCTTTTGTCATCTGATATTGGTTTTAAAATGAACCCTTTAAGGTAAACCATTCACATTAGTTTCATAACTTTGCATACAAAATGAGTGATAACAACATTACCTGATATGCAATAATATATGTTAAACAGTACTATCCTATTACAATAGTAATGATAGTGAATAAAGAGTATTAATTATAATTTTATTCATACTTCTATTAGTTACTCAGCCTGTGCTCGTATGTCTGGATACTTGGTATATATTTGGTTAGAACTTCTACGTAATACCTAGTTCAAACCTAACATTATGCCTGCATCTCCTGAATGGTTAGCCAGAGGAATGACTGCATATTACAATGAAATTTCCATAGTCACATATGTTTAAGCCTTATGTATAGTATCCTGACTCAATAGTCGATAAGCATTGGCTGACAAACCAATAATGTAAAGCATTAGGGCTGTTGTCGTCAGAAGAACCAATGGAGAATGTGCTTATGAATCGGGCTGGTTATTATAATAGGGCCCAAGCCATGCGGCCTTCTGCAGTGTGGACCGCTATGTACATGCTGCCTCCAACAGCCTTCTTCGTGGCTTGAAGGCACTTAGTATGTGGTTAAGACCCTCAGCAGTGAGGAAACGAGAGAGAAGAATAGGCACCAGCTGAGTGCCATCAACTAGGACCAGATTTAAATCTTCGTCCAAATGGAAAAACTCAATGACCTCATAATCAGCGGTATACAGTGCTTGCAACAACTGGACTAAACATGTGACCAGCTGCATGTGACAACTAGACATAGTACCAAACCTACGATGTTCAAGACACTTGGAAGAGTTGCTGCACAGTAAAGAAACTTATGTGACAGCAGGGGAGATGGGTGGAATACTGCACAGACATCATAAGATGTGAAACAACAATGGGCACTTTTTCATACTCATGCTACAAGGTTGCAATAATACAGATAATAAATACCTAATCCAAACAACAGTAAAACTTTAGGAACATTCATTTTATAATAAGATGCTTGCCATTTTGCCAATGACTTATTTACAAATCATTACTAGGTAAGTAACAACATCTGAGAGGATGTTGTGTAAACACTATGTATACATACAAATCATTCACAAATTAGTTCTTGACTTCATGATAACTGAGTTTTCTAAATACTCATTCCTTGCCATTTTTATCAATTACTTACACAGGAATACAGACAATATTTAAAAATTATGAGGTAATACCAAAGATGGCTGATACTTGGAAGAAGTAAGAAAATATTTTATAACATTAAAAAAAATTATGCTTCCAAGTATAGATTTGGGAAGCACTTCGTTTTACAAACTTTCGGTTTTTTATAGTAGGTATTTTTTTTTCGGTAGAATATACCTTTTCTATAGTAAATTTGAAATTCCCAAAACGCGCAAATCCATAGGGGCTGAGAAAAAAATCGCCAAAACTTTCTTTCGGGATTGGTGGGATAGTGGGAGTATTAAGGGTGGGGAAGATTACGTGGCGACTCTATATAAGCTTTTAATCCAAATTAAGGTCGGGGGCATCTTCAAGGTCAAGGACAAACCCGTAAATGTCAAGGTCAAACACTTCAAGGTCAAAATATGCCTAAAATCGTAGAATATTGCCCTCTATTAAACTCCAACGTCAAGAATATACTCAAGGTCATACTCGAACCTCTCAAAAATGTTAATTTGAAAGAAAATGTCGACGGAGCCCCGCTGCGCGGGGCTCCTACTTCTGAGTGGTTTATAAAAAAATAACCTCGAAGGGGATGGCGGGGTCTATTCGCTCGCTTCGCTCGCTCACTCGACCCCGCCATCCCCTTCTAACCTAACCTATCCGAGTCGGGGTGCCCCCAAGTCCAGAGCTCGCTCCGCTTGCTCTTGCATTTTGAGTCCTTCGAAATGTTACCCACTTCTTAATGTATGTGTGTAATTCTGTGCGTTGGTTATTATGTAGTGTAATTGTAGGTTATTATAGGTAGTAATAGAAAAAAAAAAGATTTAACTGTCAAACGTAAACGTCGCATACATCATAATATTCTAATTACGTTTCGTTACCCACAATCGCTAAAATACTTTTTTATTTTATTTAATTAAGTCTATTATTTGCTTTTTATTTGAAAACATAATACTTGCGCAACTATTTAAAAATAAAATAAAGTCAAAAACTATAATATTCAATAAAAAAAAACTTTTAAATGAGTGGTCACTTAGTCTGAACGTAAAACGAAACGACCTTGGACCGATTTTTTTAAGTTATCTGTGGCAAAATATGTCATTTTTTCGTAAATAGGTTAGAAATAATTGAGTTTTTAGGATTTTTTTTCTCTGAAACTATGTGTTTGCGCGCTATGTGACTTTGTGATAGTGTTCTACAAGAAGAGTACTCTACCCAAAAAAATAATCAAGCTCCAAACCGAAAGTTTGTAATACGAAGTGGAGCCTACAAATTAATCACATTTTACAGCACATGCTTGCATTATCAATTATTGACCGATGAATTGCTTTAAGTCACATTATCATATCATGCAATGAAATGACCTTCATTGGATGTGTTCTGATATGCACTCAAAGAAGAATGGCAGAACTAATGATTTAGTTACTAAAAAACTGTCAACAAACCAAAAACTTGACAGATGACAAACTTATTAAAGGAAACAACGTAATTAATTTATGACGACTTCTTTACGAGTGTGAAGATCAAAACAGACGTCGCAAAAGAAACCAGTGTGGGAAGCTAATCTTTAGGCAACTGTTTAACATAACAACTATGTTTGCTACAGCATCACATTATGCACGACCACCGAGGCGCTCAGTCGCTCACTACATAACATATCCACACTAACATATTTACTATTCTACACTGATTTGCATATGTCGCTCTGACCAGACAATGCAAAACTTCGTTGTAACGTGACGTAAGGACCAACAATACTACCCAAGTGATTTAACACAACCACTAGAGTAATAGCAAATAGTATTGGAGGCCTCAACAATCAGAACAATGGTAGGTAGTAGGAAAATCAAACAGAAACATAATCTGAATCATCCCAATATATGCCAACAAAGAATGACAACTTCTAGAACGCGATTCATAAATACCACGCCTACAAAACAGATATTCACCATCTGTTTACGACTGAGCACATATTTGAGCAGGTCAAAGTTAAAGTTATCACGTAAATTAGCACAGCTAAAAGGATTAAACAACTAAATATGCTGTTGACGTACCTTTGGTTTATAGAACCACTTTCTTAGTGACTCCATTGGACCTGTCTTGTATAGCAGCCTCATATGAACGGATCACTGCACATCCACACACATTATAAAAATGAAATAGCACCAATAACCACTACGCAAATGAAAACAGAAACTTGATTTTCGTCAATATTTACGTCAAATAACACAAACGGCAGACATGTTGCCACTAGCCGCGTTCCGTTCACGTTACGGAGTGAATGACATGACGAAACTAATTATTTGGGCTAACCGAATGAATGAAAAAAGAGTGCTGCGCGTGGCAATTAATACTATTTTGTTTTAGTAACTTCAATCCTATTTTCGATTTCACTAGGGATACCTTTTTATTATGGTTCCGAAGTTTAGTAATCATTTGAAGGACCACTATGTTAAAATATTTATTTATTCAAATCATTTTAAGTTTAACTACAACAAAAAAATTGGTTGCCTGTAAAGTCGGTATACGGGCGAAAGTTTTACGTGACAACGACTTTTATGTCTGTCTCTCTCGCTCTTAGGCGGGCTAACCATGCCCGAGTGGAAGGGACGCGTGCCTCTCACTCGCTCTCATTGTGAGCGCATAACGTGAGCGGAGCGTAACGCAGTTTCTTGAAGTGTCACCCGGCAAACCAATTTAAAAGACGTTGTCACGTCAAAATTCTTGATCCCCGTGAAGTGTGACCACGGAACAGAAAAAAAAGGTTTTCTGATCCGTGAGTGTGACGCTCAGCAGAATATTTATAAATCTCATTTTAATAGCAGAAGGTTCCTTTATTCAAACTAATTAGATATGAAAGGCAGACGGTAAATATCTATACATAAAATCATCTAAGAAAAATGCTTATATTTGAGTAATAAATAAAATAGTCGATTAAATAATACGGTAACTATTCACATTCATTCCATTGCATTAAGAATTTTAAAATGTACCTATGTAATCTGTGGTAATGAATGAGTTAGTTGTTAAACGCGGGAAATACAACGCTTGCATTTGCACTAAGGTTTTCTAATATCATTGTTTTGATGTTTCTGTGCTGTTAATTTTTAACGTAAACAGGTGGATACGGGTGGTTTTCATAGTAATTTAGTTGGACCCATGATCGAGGCATACAATATATTTGTGACTTGGAGATACCTACACCAGGTGCCTTTTACAAAATGCAATAAAATTAATAGTTGGTAGCTATAAATATAGAATGTTGTTAATGAATCCCTCTGGGGCCACGTGCAAGCTCATGTGAATCCGGTAAACCCCCGACCCCTTTACACCAAGTAAGAGTAGGACGGACGGGGTATCAATATCAATGTTACTTTTAATGTTGTCTGTAGCGCCATCTGTAATCGCATCATTGAACTAAGTGGTTAAAGTTGTGTACAACGACATCAGTCCTTGATGTTTCCTTGGGCTCACAAACATAGAGTACATTGTATTAAAGTTCTCTCGACGGCCACGAGAGTTTGCTCTTAGGAAAAAAATCTCATCTACTTATAGGTATAGGTAGGTACCTATACCTATAAGTAGATGAGATTTTTTTCCTAAGAGCAAACTAACTACATAGGTATGTACATAGTTTGAACGGCACGGTTGGCGCAGTGGTTGAGCGATCGACTGCTGCGTCGTGGGTTCGATTCCCGCACGGAACAAATATTTATATGGCCTACAGATAGGTAGTTGTTCCGGGTCTGGCTGTTTGTGTATGTGACTTTGAATGTTTGTAAACACACCCACGATACAGGAGAAATTCCTAGTGTGGGGCAAGGTGTTTTAAAGAAAAAAATAAAAAATAAAATTGTACTTTATTCCAAAATATTTTACATTTTTTTTGTGCTATGGTCGCTATGGAATTGTATTTCATTTTGTCAAAGATACAAAATCTATAAACCTATGTAACTGTTCTATAAAGAACTGTTACCACGGTATCTAATTATTAATGCTAGGAAAAAACTTAGACTAAGACTGAAACTAGAAATGTTTAATATCCCGGAGCACAAACCATTTCGCAACTCCGAAAATACGACAATTGAGACAACTTTTATAAAACCTTTCAAGCAATACGAAATAACGAGTAGCTTTCATGACAGATTACCTAAGTAAGTAGGTATATCAAAATCAAAATGTTTATTTCAATTAGGCAATTAAACGTTTAGCTCTTATTGAAGTCTTACTTGTTTCCTATATTTAGAACTTAGATAAGAGATAACAAAATAGACAAATACGTAGTAAGTTGAAATTAATATACGCACCTAAGGTAAGTCCGGCCCTGGTCCAAGCCATGGTCCGGAGCGAGACGGAATGGGACGCCGTCGCCTCCTTCTGCGAAGCAATCATGCTAGCGAAGGAGGTGGCGGAAAGGGAGATGGAGAGAACCTCTCGTCCTGGCCGCCGTGGTAGACGCCGCGGGCGTCGGAGGCCACCTGGTGACCTCCGGCCACCGCAGGCGCGGGCCTGTGGACGGCGAGCTATGGGTGGCTCGCCGTCCGTCCGTCTAGTGACGACAGGCCGTGTCGACGGCGCGTCAGTGTTCCACGCGCGCCTCAAAGAGAGTCAGCACACAGAGGGGCCCGAAAGGGCCGACGCCTGCCGGAGTCGCGGGACTATTCGAAAGAGATACCGTGGCTCCGGAACATAAAGGGCAATGAAGGAACATGGATGGGTTTTAGTCAGTAGAAGTCTGACACTCCCTCCCGCTCCACCCAGAGCGGGAGGAGTCATTGGATGATTTCCCATCCCTAAAAAAAAAAACCTAAGGTAAGTAGGTCTATCGTAAATTTTCTTCGCAAATTTTGTTCCCAAATTTCACTAAGTTTCCCATAAAATTGTCCCCATTTTGCCTTTTTTGTATTAAATTTTCGTGTAGTTCTTTGTATGTCCATACCTTTTGATTTTTCCAGTTTTAACTCAAACAGGATTACCCTGTGGTCCGAGGTGGTGATGTCCCCAGATAGCCTCCAGTTCGCTACGCTCCGAAGCATGTCCTCTGTACATGTCGTAATATAGCTGCAGTACCTTTGGCCACCCCTGAAGACATCGAAGGTAGGGGTTGTCCCTGAGTTCAGGATCTGGAGTCCCAGTTCGTCGAGGGCTCCCGCCAGGTCCTCTCCCCTCTGATCCGCCTCTCGGCTTCCCCACCACGTGTTCCAAGCGTTGACATCCCCCCCCCCCAGTATCACGTCGCTAACTCTGATCTCCTCCATAATTTTTCTAAGATGGTCCAAGTCTGGCTCAATAGGCTGCCCACCATGCAGGTACACCGACACCACTCCTATTTCCCAGGCTCCAGTCTTTAATTTTGCTACAGCAAAGTTTTCCGTAGTCAGAGTCGGGCACTGAGTGAGGTCTATGTGGTCGTCGAAGAGTACAATGGCCGCTTTGTTTACTTTATCGGTCTTCCTATCACACTGCACTACTCGTGTACCCGGATGGCTCTTCATTTTTCCAATCCCACCTATATATGGCTCTTGGACCATCGCAAACGCCCACTTCCTTTTGCCAGCTTCCATAATGAGTTCAGCCGTGGCCAGTTTACTTTTTTGGAGGTTTGCCTGTACGACGTGATACTGGTGAGGTCTGACACCGCCTGTTTCCGTGCTTCCGCCAGGGACCACCTTAGCAGTACGCCACCGACAGACACGCCAGTCCATCCCATTTGAGACGGACCGGGCATTCGCTGTCGAAGGCGTCGTGCTCGGTCTTGGACATCTTTGCGGACACACAGTTGCAGCACTTTGGCGGTTCCGCAGCTATCCTTGAGGGGCAGTCTGTCCTCATGTGGGCCCACAATGTGTACCTAGGTCGACGGCGAGCTTGGGTTTTCAGCCAGTATGCTGCAGCAAAGGAGCTGAAGCAGAAAATGGAGAGCACTCTGACTTCCAGCTGGAAAGAGTTTTGCGGAAAGCAGGAACGTGAAACTATGTGGGACAGTATATATAGGGTAATAGGCCGCACCACCGCTAGACGTATATACGTAATAACAGCGTGCTCAGTAGCGAGGAGTCAGCCCGGATGCTAGCGAACACGTTTTATCCTGAGGATAAAACACAGGATGACAATGCGGACCACAGCAAGTTAATTAAGACAGTTGGCGAATAGAGTAAACGAAAGTGAGAATGGTGAGACATTCGAACCCTCTATTCACAACGGAGGAACTAAATTGGTCCGCATACAGCTTTAATCCCAAGAAAGCTCCGGGAATTGACGGCCTTACCGCAGATATCTGTAGGGCGGCCATTACCCACAACCCACAACTGTTTATGGCAGTGCTAAACCGTTGCTTTGACCTGTCCCACTTTCCGACCATCTGGAAAGAAGCGGTAGTCGTGGTCCTTCGGAAACTGGGTAAGGACGACTATACGCACCCCAAATCATACAGGCCGATTGGGCTATTACCTGTATTGGGAAAAATTATGGAGAAGATGTTAGTTTGTCGAATAAGATGGCACATATCTCCACAGGCGAGCAGACACCAGTACGGATTCGTGCGCGCACCGAGGACTCCCTCTATGACCTGATAAATCACATAAAAGACAAATTAAAACCAAAAAAGATCATCGTCGTCATATCATTGGACATAGAGGGAGCCTTCGATAATGCCTGGTGGCCCGCAATGAAGTGCCGACTAGCAGAGACAAAATGCCCCATAAATCTGCGACGCCTCGTAGATAGCTATCTACGAGATAGAAAAGTGAGGGTGCGTTATGCGGGAGCTGAGTATGTTCAGAACACCACGAAAGGATGCGTACAAGGCTCTATAGGAGGGCCCACATTCTGGAATCTGCTTCTGGACCCCCTGCTTAAAGAGTTGAGTGGTCGGGGAGACTACTGCCAAGCATTTGCGGATGATGTGGTGCTGATATTTTCGGGTGACACAGCACTTGATGTCCAGAGAGGTGCCAATGCGAGTCTTCTGCATGTGCAGAAGTGGGGAGTCGGAAATAAACTCAAGTTTGCTCCTCATAAAACCAAAGCAATGGTAGTCACCAACAAGTTGAAATATGACTCACCCCTTCTGCACATGGGAGGAGAGGACATTGTCATGTCTCGGGAGATCAAGATTTTGGGGCTCACGATTGACGAAAAGCTAACGTTTAACGCTTATGCCTCGAACGTCGCAAGGAAAGCGTTAAACCTATACAAACAGCTGTCAAGAGCCGCCAAAATCAGCTGGGGTATGAAATCCGAAATTATCAAGACCATATACACCGCGGTAGTGGAGCCGACCATTATGTACGCCGCTAGTACCTATCAAATCAAATCAAGAGATCCTAGAGATTGATAAGCTCACGTTTAACCACAATCTCACCTGATGGAAAGCGATGATGTGGTCGGTAACCTGTTCACTCTTGCCTTTATTACTAGTGAGTAGCCAAGTAAACTTTTGATTGTGGTGGAAAAAACAGAATATTGTGATGACAGTAAACAGAAGTACGGAAGAAAATTCACGCTGCGTAAACTCCAAACAAATAAGTCGCTCAAACTTTTCCATGCATAGACATGTATCTTAATGATTTTATGTTCCTTTTGCTGCTGACGGATTCCTCTGGCCGTTTGTCTGCATTTAGCATTCATTATAATTGCAGCCAATTGCCTTCCACCGCTGCACGTAAGCCTCCCCCAGAGAGAGCCAACCATCCTGGTCTTGAGCAGCACCTTCTTTAAATCATCGATCCACCGTCCTACAAGGCGTCCCACACTATGTTTGCCCATAAGCGGTCTCCACTCTAAAACATTTCTGCTCCATCGACCGTCTGTCCGTCTACAGACATGGCCGACCCACTTCCACTTAAGCATGCTGATTTTACGCGCAAAGTCGGTGACTTTAGTTCTCTGGTGAATTCTTTCGTTGCGAATTCTATACACCAAAGAAACCCTGAGCATTGCTGTCTCCATTGCACGCTGAGCAAACTTGAATTTGTAGACCAGGCCTGTGGTGAGTGTCCACGTTTTGGCTCTGTAAGTCATTACGGGTGGGACGCACTGGTACTAGAACCTGGTCTTAAGGGATTGTTGGATCGACGATTCAAAGATATTACGCAGGCATTATGGTTGATTAATTGCGAGATTTAATATCTCCTTAAAAAAAACCGGCCAAGTGCGGGACTTATACGCGAAGGGTTCTGAAAATAAACACGTATATTGAATGGGAGCCCCTTTATTTTTTAAATTAATTTCACACGGCGAAAATGTCAACTGTCTAACTATTACGATTCTTGAGATACAGCAAATGGACAGTGGAGGTTCAGTAATAGGGTTCCGTTGGTTACCTTTTGGGTACGGAACCATAAAAAATTACGTCACCATTTTATGATATGTGGGATAACAAACAGAAATTCCATCGATTCCGTTTAAATAGGAGCAATGCAAAATGTCAAAGCATACCTTATAAGGTGTGCATCGACATTCTAGTTCTACATAACGATTTAACTGTACACCTACAGACGGAGGTAGGTGTCGTTAGCATTACTTAGTGTGTGCATTCCACTTCAGTCCCCTGGACAGTCTTTCTGGAACATTTTCCTATTTATTGATAAATGAAAGTCTTTTGTTAACAAAAAACCACCGGCACCGGCACTTTCTACCGGCCTACCCTCATCGAAAAAAATGGGAAGTGGAATTATGTATCTACAATGCGTTTCAAGAATAGGAACGTCAATAATCTCTATCTGTGAAATGTCTCTTGAAAAGTACGGTTTGCATAGAAAAGTTAGTTGCATTTCAACAAAAATGTTCAAATTATCTAAATATAATATATGCAATTATTTAAAGTCATTTTTAGTTATTTTAAACCATACCATAACACTTATTTCACTCAAAAGTAAACAATAATTAAAAAAGAATAATCTTGTTTTGCTCACCCTACCTAATTGGTTTGAATTAATAGCTCACAATATGGTGCTGAGTCCATGCTGTTCTTATTTGAATCGCAATGTAAGTATGTAAATCGGTTAAAGAAACTAAAATGATTTCCTATCTAAACACTTGTGTGTAACTTGCAACTAGATATTTACCAACTTTTTCGTAAGCCCGTGGGTGGAAAACACCGAAATAATGACAACAGATTCAACCAATGCGAAGCCTAGAGATTCGATGCTCCCTTTGAGCGTCAGAACTGTATCAATTTCAAATAGAAGATTGTTTTGCTCGTTTGCCATCCGTCTGTGTTTATCTTTTATTGCCGAATTGTTTCTTCCTTTTGACTGGCCAGAACTATGCTATTTTGAGATGTCATTAAATGAGACGTACCGTAAGTAGGTATAAAATTAACTTTGATACTGTTTCTAAATGCTTTTAGTAGTGGTCCTTTTCCTTTTGATTATATTGCAAAGTATTCAGATTATGTTTAATTTATTTATTTAAATTAAGTACAGCCACGAAACAAGGTCAATTACAAAATAATTATTTGCGCATGACAATTAAGTCCCTTGTATAAGGAGACGAGCTTATTTTCATCAACCGGCTGCAAATACTAATGCACACGCCGCCGCCAGCGCCGGTCTGCTACTAAGGAATCCTGGATGGGAAAACCAAATCGTATAAGAAAATTAGCTCAAAAATCTTCGATCAGACCTGAAAAAAGATACCCCCTTTTCCCCACCTTATCTCCCACCTTCGGGGACTGTTAGTATGTTCATCTGGACACCTCTGTACCAATTTACAATACTACAAAAATTCGATCTGATTACCATAATTTTATCAGACTCGAAACTTATAAAACCACTCTTTATTGGTTGGGGGTTAAAAATAACACTGACCGACCCGGGAACGAACCCAGGATCTCATGCATAGCAGTAACGCGATTACTAGACCAACGAGGCATTTGTTTGGAAATTAAGGCTGCTTTTCCACTAGAGATGTACTACGCAACGTTGCTATAGATGCGTTTGATATCCACCAATCATATTCATTGGTTCACATAGCATAGCACTGGTGGAAACTGATTCAAATAAGCTACGTTTTTTGTATAGAATGATGCATGCTTCAGATGCGTGCTGTGGATGCGTGCTTTGGACGCGTGCTATGGATGCGTGCTATGGATGGTCGCGAGTGGTGTAGCTGTGTGCAGGGCAGTTTATCTCAGTAGGCAAGCTGCGCATTTTCCTCGCACAGCTACCTGTCGGCGGCGCATTTTCATAGCACGTCTTACTCGCTCTGCTACATAGCATCATTTGAAACGGTCACATAGTTTCGTAGCTTAGCTTTCACATTCTCGTAACATAACTGCTTAGCATATCTCTGGTGGAAAGGCATCCTTATACTAATGCTCCTACATTTTCTGTTTCACTGAGCTTGAGCTTCATATCGAGCTTTAAAATTATAATTAGTTACCTAACTAAAGGTTGATCCAAACATAAAATATCAGAGCTCAAAAAATATCGGTGCGTACATTATAAGGACCAAATCAAATACTTTTATTTGTGTACACAGGTTAAAAAGGGTGGAACAAATATATTATCTATACTAATATTATAAAGAGGTAAAATTTGTTTGTAAGTTTGTATGTTTGTAAGTTTGTATGTAGGGGGTAATCTCAGGAACTACTGGTCCGATTTGAGAAAATATTTCTGTGTTAAATAGCCCATTTAATGAGGAAGGTTATAGGCTATATATCATCACGCTAAGACAAATAGGAGCGGAGCAGTAATGGAAAATGTGACGCAAACGAAGTTGCGCGGGTCAGCTAGTTATAATATAATTATGGGGCCTCTGTGTCCTGCCACAGTTAACTTACACTAGTACACTATCATACACTAAACACTTTAAAATCTTATACATGGGCACACACCTCAGTATCCAGAATATTAAAAAAAAAACATTTTGTGACGGATCACGGCCCGTTCACGGGCCAATACGTGTGGATCGACCTCAGTAAGGTTAACTTATCATTTCCTGATCAGACTTATCCAGAACCTACGCAGTAAACATTTCATTACAAGCTACCTGAAAAAAAAAACGTCAAATAAATTGTTCCAGGAATAATTATGAATAATAAGAGGGAGACCTTTTGCGTCCCTCAAAGTGACGAACCAGCCCTTAAGGATTAAAACAACAATAACAGTTAAGAGAATGAGCCGAATTTCAATGTAAATTGATCGACGAATTAGTGGCCTATCCGCTAGAGAACGAAGATTATTTTTTCTACTCTTTCAACTTTTTTTTAAAATAAAATGTCACGTGGCAACCACCCACCTAAAATGGAATTAAATTACTGGCATGCTTGCGAACTTCTGTTCCCCTTGGGGTTTTCAAATGGAGAAGTTTTTAGTAAGGTGTTGTGTTTAAGGTTATCATTAGCTAAGTTTTAACTGCTTTTTATAATTATGCGCTCTGGGATTTAACTGTGGTTCATTGAACTGTGTAAGAGTAGCTTGTGTCTTAGTGAAAGTTTTAGTCAGTTAGCAAGGTGGTACCTTTTGTGACCGGGTCGGAATCCATGAAAGCTTATTCGTGAGTAGATATATATTATGATATGTGACCTACTTAATTAATTACTTTCACATGATAATAAAACACACGTGTATAGGCTATCAGCCGCCTGTCAATGCTATTTCTGTCACTCTTTTAAAATTCAAATTAGTGATCAGGTTTAATATTTATTATGTGCCATTAAGTTCCCATACCACCTCACGGTCCTAATAAAAAGGTATGTAAACATGTAGCTATAGTTACCTATGTTTATTTAGATATAGTTGGATCTAAGATTTGTAAATTAGATTGGAAAACATGACTTTTCCTTTTGAAAGAAAGGGTAAAAATCTTGATTTTGAGGTTCTTTAAAGTCACCCATTATCAGCAGTTTAAACTAGTCCACTGCGAGATATAGGCCTCTGTAATAGCACTTCATTTAGCTTGAGTGCCAATTTTACTAATTTTCATATTCGCGTCGCATAATATTCGCATCTCAATCGCAAACTGTGAAAAAGGTATGAAAATTAAGGCTTTTTTGATAGTTTGCGATTGACATGCGAATGCGAAAGTTGTTTAAAAATTAGTAGAATTGGCCCTTTGATCAAAAAAGGGACTAATTACGTCAACGCAAAATATAATATTAAACAGTTATAAAAGGGTTATATCGTGGTTACAAAAACATTTTGTGGATGAATGATTTTCAAAGCAGCGATCTGTCAATTATTTTTAGCTAAAGCAACTAATTGGGGAAATGATAGGTTACTTTAAATGTCGAAGCCTCTTAAATTCTTTTGAGGAAATGTCTCCCCCTCGAAATACTTTTCCGGCGGACAGAATATTTCTTTTCGCTAATAAAAATTTCATCTTGTTTTAAGCTTATCTTTCAAGTGAGTGGAGATTATAAAATAGTTGTTTAACAAAAACTTTGAAACATTGAGTCAACCTTCATGTCAAGGACAGTTGAATACATTTCAGGCAATAATATTTGGGTCTCTTACCTAAATAAGGCTTTGTTAGGTTATGGACCCAAATAGTGTTGTTATATTCAAGTGTGGCATAACGCTGTCGGCAACAATTTTTTTATAAATAAAATATGTAGTCTACACGAGAGAATTTTATACTACTAATACTATAACTTTTATAACTTATTATAACTTTTATACTATGAATAAGCATTACTAATTTCGTAAGTTCCATTTTTAACACATCAGAAATGGTTTAGTTATGTTATTACCATCCTAATACAACTACACTTACGAGCTACGAAATAAGCAATTCACACAAGCCCGCACTAAACTACTTGCACCCCAAAACAAGTCCCTTACAGTGTAAGAAGATGGTACCTACCACAACTTTAGAGTAATTCTCAGCTCCTTACGTACTCTCTGAAGGGATATCAACCTCGCCGCAGTTATTAATTAATATAACGCGTACATACAATGTCACAAATTATACTCTATGGAATGATTAGAAGATTAGAAGCTATCCCTGAAGATCATTAACAGCCCCTTCAATTTGATGTTCAGGTTCTAGAAGGGGTAATAAGCGTAGTTGATTGATGAAGTGATCTATGTGTATGTTAATTTGGACACTCTGACTAAACTTATCTACATTTAAATTCTGAATTGAAAATAAACATAAAAAAATTAGAAAAACATAATCTGAGAAATGAATAACAAAGTTTCACACATTCACTTCATTCACTTTTAGGGCTAGCTATTAATTAAAATGGTAATTTAAAACTTAACTTAAAATGCACGACGCTAGAGTCGATATTAGAGTTAGTGGCGACGGATTCAAATTTTTTGTCTCGAATTATGAATTCAAGTAAAAAATCGCTACTGTTTATGCGTTTGTTTATCATCCTAAAATACTCTGAAAGTACTGATCCGATTACGTAAATGAAATAGAAATCTACACTATCATATTGTTTTGGTTACATTTTTTCTCAGAAAAATGTAAGCAGTGAATTTGTTTACCAACAGGCGGGCCGTAAGTTAGCTAATTCCCCTGAGCAACTTTTACGCAGAGCTAAAAGCCTTCATCTTTTCAAATACTCAAAGAACATTGGATGACTCATCTTCATTCATTATCACACTTTACGCCTTTGACCTTAAGGCAAAAAAAAATAATAAAAACTGTAAACAAATACAGACCCTTTCTTCATATTTTGTAATCAAGCTAAAATTCGCGAGTAGATCGAGAAAATTACGTAGGCACAGCGTAGGCCTGGCGTAGGCCCGGCGTAGTAGGGTAGCGCGCAGACGCTACGGCGTAGCATACTGCTACGCAAAATATGACAATATAACTGATTTGCGGTAGTAAGTACCTAAATTGTTTGTTTATACCTCCACGTTATTTCAGAACTGCGTCGTCATGTTAAGGATGTTCTGTATCTGACTGAAATACAGTAATGAAAATAAATATAGGCATGTTATTTTCAAAGATTTAGCTTTTCAAGGTGTCTGAAGCAGTTGGTTGCGTCAAATCTGTCATTGAACTAAAATAAATGTTACCAATTGAATTAACCTGCTTTAAAAGTGATTTGCTTGGCCTCGTACTCCTGAAACTCCCTTATGGAGTAAAGTAAGAAGTATAGATCCGATTTTACAAAATCTCTCACAGATACACTATGCTGAGTGCTAAAGGCTAAAATTAGCTCATCAGTTCTTTCCAAATGGGATAAAAATACAGTGTGAGTCTTTACAATGTGCACATACGAAAATGAGGAGTATACATAATTTTATCGGCGAAAAAGAATAAATAAAATATTAAAAAAAAATTACATGCAGTTTTTTCTATTGGGTAGCTAATATGATGAAGAATAACTTAAAGTAATAATAAAAAAGGTAGGAAATTTTACGATTACTGTAAAAATTTATGAAAAGAAAACAGATTTTTGGTAAAAAAACATAATTATGTATTTTCTATTGAGGGTATTTTGCTAACATTATTTTCATATTATAAGGATGGCTACTTACTTCCGATCGTTATGGAGTTGGTTTCATTGTATTAGATATTTATTTGAAAAATTGCACACTTTTTTGCACTGAGGTACAGGTCGCGTCACATAAAAAGAACGCTGCATGAAAGTGAGGGGGGGGGGTGTGTTTGCACATGGGTACACTCGCGCACGAAAGTACTAGGCCTATTGTTGCGATTTTCGCGTTTACTAGGCGTCGTATATTGGTTATTGGTAGGTAAATTGAAAAATTAGGGAAAATCATTAAATTGAATTAAAGACATGTTTGATTCAGTGTAGAATGTTTAATCTAATTACCAAAACTTAAGTAAACGTTTTTTACTATTTTATTTTCGAATCTTTTTAACCTTTGCCTCTGTGGTCCGTTTCAAGCATTGTTTTAAATTATCAACTGCATTATTATCAGCCTCTCTCTTCTTAAAACAATATAGACGTCATTTATAATTTTTCTCTCTTTTCTATATAAAACTTTTGTGCGCGATGAAATTTTGAGAACGAACGTGACGTGGACACGGAGCGGGAAACAAAGGTCGACTGACGAACCAATAGCGCACCGGCGATCACACGGCGCGCCCCGCGCCCCACCTCATACCACCAAATAGATCGATAAATCGCCTAATGCGCAGCTTGACCGCCAGCGTTCTTTTTACATGACGCGACCTGTACCGTTGTGAACAAACTTTTTAAACAATCACAGTTTAAATTCTTGCTAGTTTCTAAATCGCCTCAAAGGAACCGGACATGGTTTAACGACTGCTATTTGGCGGCTGGGACTACCGGCTTGGTGATTCAAGCCTGCAATGTCCTAGCCAAACAAAGAAAAATCAAAGTATGCTTCCCGTGGGAATCGAACCCAAGACCACCAGGTCACAAGGCAAGCGCCTAAACCACTCGATCACGGAGTAAAAATAATAAAATAACAATTAAAAAAATCAATATTTATAAAAATCTTCCGTTACCGAGTGACTGACAGACAACGCACAGCCGAAACTACTGGAAGCTGAAACTATAGGAAGCTGAAATTTGGCATGTAAGTTCCTTAGGGAATGTAGGGGAGCACAGGAATTCCCAAAATTCCCACGGGAACGGGGAAAACAGGGTAAACCCCTTTTTTTTTTTCTTTTTTTTTTAAGGATGTGAAATCATCCAATGACTCGTCCCGCTCTGGGAGGAGCGAGAGGGAATGTCAGACTTCTACTGACTAAAACCCATACATGTTCCTTCATTTGCCCTTTGTGTTCCGGAGCCACGGTATCTCTTTCGAATAGTCCCGCGACAAACAGGGTAAACCCTTACGAAGTCGCGAGTAAAAGCTAGTTTTTCATAAAACATCATCATCTGCCTTTCCCTACTATTGGGGTTGTCTTCCAGTCAAACACTATTCATCTGAATACTAGTATTTTACGTGGAGTGACTTTCTGACCACCACAACAAAGTGACTAGGTAACATGCTACTTCTTGGCAAGACTGCGGTTCTAAAAAGGCCACTTTAGCAGAATCCGAAAGCTAATTACGCTATCTTTCACTGTCAAATTTTCCCAATCAACCTTGAACCTATTTTTTTTTTTTAATTCAAATGAGATAAAGATGAAAATGAAATTTGACGGATTGTTGTGTGGTTATTATTACGATTGTGCTAAAATGGCCTTTTTAGACCCGCTGGTATCACTTCAATAAATAACTACCCCTGTCTCATTTAGTTTGACATATACATCTGTGTCACCCCTATACATATCCTAGAAATAGTAAAATTACAACATCTATGTAATTATCAATTCGATGAGAATAAATAATTATAAGGCAGAGTAGTTTGCTGTGAGTGTATTAATTTGGATCACTTTGATGACGTTAACTAATTATAAATATGTAGCTGACGTCAGTACAACTTGAATGTCAACAAATTAATAATTTTCATGTTTGTGGGAAGACGATATGGTTGCCATCGTAGATAGAACCTGGCAATCGATTCTAGAAAAAACTCACCGTGACAAGTATGGTGAGCTGCCATTCCAATTGATGCTGGGGATACAGACGACAGCTCACTTCACCCAACGGCTAGTATACACAGTGAGAGCTGTAGACTAGAGTAGATAGATACTCGGATTGTATACGTATATATTACGTATGTGCGAATTACTGTCGGTGAGCAGGCGCAGGAGTGAAAACAACAATATTGAAGTGAGTCGGAAGTGAGCTACTATCCGACTCGCACGTGGCAGTAACTTTTAAGATACGTCCATACGATATGAGCTACTGCACTGCAGCTAGTCAGCAGTATGACTATGCACGGTAGCTCGCACTGTGTAAACTAGCCAATAGTTACGACGTTAAGATTCTTACAGAATCGCACAAGGTACGGGATGAGTTTGAGATAGGAGGTTCCCGGAGAGATAGAGTTTCTTGCCCATATGTAGCCAAAGTGGAGCTGTGGCCTATGGTGATTATGATAAGCTGGGGCTTAGTTATTTTAGCCTACTAAGTTTTTTTTCGTGGCTTCGCTCTTGTAGCCTATCCCACAGTAACAGCGATTAAAAGCAGCAACAGCCTATGACACCCAATGACTTTTCGGAATCGGATGTTCTTTTACAAAAAAATAAATAATAATATTTTGAGTTTTTGCTGTCCACTTGGCAAACACACAGTAACTTAGTTTGTATATCAAACTATCACATTGAGGTTTGCAGTTAAAATACCGAATCAAGCCTTTCTACATAATTATGCTGTCCTGTTCTGCTTGTATTTTGTATGTGCTATTTGTAAAAAATCCACAACATTCATTTATTAATAGAGGTAGTATATTTCGCTTTTTAAAAATTTATTATCAGTTATAATATACTTAATATAATCACTGTTTATTGGAAAAGGATAAAATGAGTGTGACTAAAAAATAAAAATAAAACTCACTTTTTATTGCCCCAAAATTTCAACCAAACAAAGAATTTTACAAATCCGTCTTTAAAATATGATATGACGGAGTTATACCCGAACATACATTTAAAACGGGACGCACAGGACCGGTTGTTGACGCAACACTTGGAGAAGGCCTGTGTCCAGCAGTGAACGTCTCTCGGCTGTTATGATGATACATAGAAAAAACAGGGGGCCGAGTCACCCGCGTCCGTAGGAGAAAACCCTTCAGCGAATCCCTACACGTGGTTCCCGGGTGGTGCTAAACAGGTGACACTAACCGCCTCCGTGGTCTAGTGGTTATACCACCTGACCCAGAGGTCCCGGGTTCGATTCCCAGCGGGGGCAAATTTTTTGCTCGGTTTGGTTGGTGGTAGGACTTCTTCTAAGTCCGCCTGGCAAGCTACCACCATCATGTCTAAGTCTGTCGCCATAACAACAATGTTAACAGCATTGTTATGTTCCGGCAGTTAGAGGTATGATAGCCAGTTCCTCTTTGTAAGAGGATTCCGGGTGAAACTCGCTGCCATCTTCGGCTTAGTCATCACTTTCCATCAGGTGAGATTTGGGCCAAGAGTTTCCCCATTTATATATAAAAAAAAAAAAAAACACCAAAAAAAAAACAAAAAAAAAACACCAAAAAAAACAAAAAAAAAAAATATTCTTTTAAACTTTCATGGTTACTAACATTAGAATCCAATAAAAAAAGTCCAATTTGATAACCTCTACCTTTTTTGAAGTCAGTTAAAAAAAATATTCTCATCTAGAAATTTAAATTACAACAACCATACTATGATTTTATAGTCCTCGTAAGACCAACGTTTGTAAACAACTGAGTAATTTACACTTGTCCCAACCCGATAATTGGTGCACGTCTTTGAGGGGTTTCTTCTGGCAACAGGTGATATAATTAACTCCACATACATTTTATTGTTCAGTCACGTTCGAACCTCGATGTTTATTGCAATAATTAATTAGTAAAACTGTACTGAATTTGGTTCACAATTTGTTTTGCTAACGAAGGGTAGGTAGAAGATTAGCATAGATTTAATATATATTTTTAATCATGTTTGTTTCTTGATAAAGAGCTTCATTCAGATCATTAGTCTTTGTGAGGACTATTTATAAAATATATCTCATCAATTCGAATCATGATTTCTATGAAAATTTGACCTCCCCAGTGTGCTCTCTGACAAGGTCTACTGTGAGAGTAAACGTTTTACTTCCATTTATCAATAATGGCAACCAGACTTTTGTCCTGAGACACTCTATGTGATTTTAAATAAATGTTTTAAAAAAGGTTCCTCCAAACTACTTCAATTTAAGAATTATTTTTTTCAAACGTCATTTCTTAAGTCTTAACAGTTGTTTTGGTTTACTTTACAAAATTACCCAAAATGAGAAGAAAAGAATTTTAATGGTAATCTCGAAATTAAATTAAAACAGTACATAAATGCACGTGATTTTAATTTTAATCACGCAAAGTCCAGAACCCACCGCAAGCTAAGCTTTCTTGTCCACAAGGTTTGAGTATTTTTTTCTGGATTAAATGACAACTGACTGTAATAAATAAAAAGAGGTAACTGTACCCATCACTTTGGTCTTGTTTTGTTATAGGAACAATACCGAAATCGCGAAAAAAACTACTGCACCTCACATTTATTCCATCCATACATAACTCGACAAAAAGTACTGAATAGGTTTTTTTTCGGGATTCGGGGCTGTCACTACATAATATAAAATAAAGTCCTCCGCCGCGTCTGTCTGTTCGCGATAAACTTAAAACTACTGCAACGATTTTCATGCTGTTTAGACCAAAGGATGGAGTGGTTCTCGAGGCAGGTTTTAGTATATGATTTGTAAAGTGGCCGAAGCCGCGGGCATCAGCTAGTTGTGTACATAGTAAAAGTGATGGTTATAATAGTAGCCAACTAAGAAATCCACAATCCACCTTTCTTCTGGTCTCCATCAGATCCTTGTTGTCTATAACAATGAATAGTGCCCAAACGATTCGAAGGAGTCCAAATACGATGGTTGTGCTAGCGAACGTTTCTATACTTCGAGAACAAACTCACAAAACTTTTTACAAAAAAATACAACCGACTTCCAAAAAAAAACACTACAAAGTAAAAAATAACTTTAATTTCGGAAGTCGGTGTTTTTGTTACTTTCTTCGTATTTTGACACCGACTTCCAAAATTAAAGTTATTTTTTACTTTGTAGTGTTTTTTTTTTGGAAGTCGGTTGTATTTTTTTGTAAAAAGTTTTTTATTTTTCACTTTTTAGTGGTGCCCCACACCTAACAACACTACTGCAAAATCGCAGAAAAGCAAAATACGCAATTTCGATTATCAAAGAATCATCTAAATATTCAAATTCCAGGTATTTCGATTTAAAATCCAAAGTTCGTAACCGATTTTGATATTATTTAAATGGGACCAATCTGCAAGTATATCCTTTCAGATAAAACAAGAATTTTTCAAATCGGTTCATAATTGTCGGAGTTATGAGGTAACAAACATAAAAAAAAACATACAACCGAATTGATAACCTCCTCCTTTTTGGGAAGTCGGTTAAAAACCATATATTTAAGTGTACGCCAACAAAATCGATACCATAAAATCTTATATTTCAAACGACAAATAACCTCGAAACACGTATGGTTTCTGTCGTATTTGGGTAAATTTTGTATGGGCCACGGGCCACGACTCACGAGCATTCTTCTTTTTAAAAATTTTAATTGGTCACCAACCTGAATAATCAAAAAACTAAAAAGAATTATAAAACCTTAATAAAATTATTATTTCTAAGATTAATTAAGTTGAGTTGAGTCAAAATAGTTGTTCCAGTGCAGGCAGACCGACCTGGCTCGCGTTGATATGGGCGTATCGGGAGACTAATCGCGGAGGGTAGCGGGATCCGAGGCACGGTGCGCCGCTAACCGACCGCAGGTACCCAAGTAGTGTGCTAGCCATACATGAAAGGCTGCACCGCCAACTGTCGAAAAATCCCGGAATGCACCATCGTGCTGGTTGGCGACCAGACGAGCGAGCATGATGGACATTACTGGGGGGGCTCGAGTATCCCCGCAGGCTCCAGAATAGTCCCCCAATGATGCCTTCCTGTCAGAGCGTGCCCATAGGTTAGCAGCATCAACTCATTGCACTTCCTTCTCCTCTCCCTCCTTCACTCAAATACATGCCCAAAAGGAATAGACTGTGAAAAGCTGTGCAGCGGCAGCACTCCCTCTCACACAAAGTACACCTCTGTAACATACGAGGTCTGCACTCAAATCTCGCCGCAGTCCATCATCATCTAGAGACTGAGAAACCAGCTATCTTGTTCCTTTCCGAGTGTCGTATTTGTCGTACCCAGGATTTACCCTGGAGCACCACTTCCAACCACGCGCGGGCGTATGTATGTACGCCCGAGACGACATCTGCTATCGGCGTGTCCGTAACATTTAGGCGTGGGACAAATACAACGGGCGTTGGGCGGAGGCGAGGTGCGGGCGCGGCGCCGGTGCAGCGCAGAACAGGGGCGCAAACGGTGTCGGAACGACGTGGCGCGGGCGAACACAGTGGATGCATGCAACATGACGTCTTCTTGTGGTGCGCCGGGGGCGAGGAAGCGGCGCCCGCTCCACGCCCGCGCCTCGCCCGCGCCCCGCCGTCTCAGTATGTCTTGCGCCCCATCTCATCTATACATTTTGTATGAAATATCAAAGAAGTGGCGTCACGCCCGACGCCTGTTGTATTTGTCCCGCGCCTAAGAACTCCAGGTTCACAACGCTGTGGATTCTAGAGGACACTGGCCTGGATAAATTGTCTTTGCCTGTGTCTACCGTTTGCATAGCGGTGATCTATATACAACTGGGCTCATACAACACATCAGTGAGGCGGCTGATGAGACTCAGCAGCGGTACCCTTCTGCTCAATTGGTGTTGCTTGAGTCAGCTTGAGAGTCTTGACCACATGGTCTGTGGTCAAACTTGGGGATCCTAGCAAAGGTGAGACAGCTCCATCTTTCGGACGGATCTGCCAGATACCAGCTTGATGCCCTTGAGTCAATTGAGAAACGAGCCAAGAGGATCATCGGCAATGAGAGGCTCGTTGAATCGAAGCTCCAGAGTCTTTAGCATCGACGCCGAGTTGCTGGCCTGTTGGTTGCATTTTGGGGAGTGTGCGACGGAATTGCATAATTCCACCAAGTCTGTTCACCGTGACATGGTGGACATCCCACCCATACGCACAAAACGTTTTGGGGAACACTTCATAGTGCGTACAGCTAAGAAGTGGAATTCCCTGCCTGAGTCTGTGTTTCCTAATAGCTGCAACCTGGGAGTCTTTAAGTCAAGAGTGAATAGGTTACTTCTAGGCAAGCGTGTTCCATCTTAGACCGCATCATGGCTTACCATCAGGTGAGATAGTCTGTGCTTCCCAAAGATGAGAGGCAGTATTCGATATACGATCGAATTTGCGCTTTATAGAGTTTGAACAGCTGTTCCGGCGTGAAGAACTGTCTCACTTTTTCAGCCACTTGAGAATTTGCCTCTTTGAAAGGGCCAAAATTGAGGGTAGATTTTAATGTAACGCCTAGAAGCTCAAGTTAGGTGGTTATTGGCACGGCTACACCAAGGTAAGATGGAGCTGGGAGGAATTGGGTCATTTTGGCAGAATAAAGACACGCTTGCGTATTAGCAGCATTGAACTTGACCAGATTGGCATCGCTTCATTCAGAGGCAGCAAGTACGGACACGTTTAAACGCTCAACCATAGCCTCTCGGAGAGACCGGATGTGCGATCCACCAGCTCGTGCAGACACGTATCTCTCAGCAACAGTCCTGTCGTCTGCATACCCAATGGTCCCGGGATTAAGCAAATTATTAAAATGCAGCAAGAACAGAGTCGGAAAAATACTAAATACACACAGATATCCCTTTGTGCTTCCCTCCAAAAGCAACCTGTTGCCTATAAAGCCTAGCCTACAAGCCTATAAATGGACACTAGAGACAAATTGGGTTAGGCACTATCACTAACTGCCCTTAGTGATAAAACATATTAATCATTTTCTTAGTTTAAAAACTCATTATCATCATCATCACCATCATATCAGCCGAAAGACGTTCACTGGTGGACAATATAGACCTTCCTGAACTATTGCCAAATGATCGGTCCTGTGCGTCTCAAATCCATCGGCTACCTGCGACCTTCACCAGGTCATCGAATTAACAATAATGTTTAAACTTATCATAATTTTATTTAAATAAGGTAGGATTTATATTTTCAATCGGTAAAAATCCTAATATATAAGATTCTTCCGTTAATGACTGATTGCGTGAGTTAATGACTGACAGACGACGCACAGCCGAAACTACTGGTCATAGAAAGCGGTGAGTGTACGGTGTAATGTTGCTTCTCTACATTCCTTAGGGGAGTTCTAAGAGGAGTTCCCGAAATAGGAATTTCCTCCTTCGGGGACGGGATAAAACGGCAAAAAAAAAAAATATTGTACGCTGGTGTAGGCTAGTCATGTATCGGACACCGTCACCAATCTAAATATCATGTACCGTTCGTTTTCCGAGCACCACATACTACACACCCACACACTATTATCTAGATCCTAGTTCAACATCCTCTGAAATCAGTTCAATTTATTGCAAACTAGCGCGTTGAATCAGTCTACGGTGACTGTCCTAAAAATGAAACACAAGAAAGTGATCAACTATTGCGAAAACAAGTGATTAAAAAAAAACCAGCCAAGAGTTGGACCCGCACACGAATGATTCCTTACCACAAGCCGGAAAAAAACACGTTTCTTTAATGTGGACCACTTTATTTTAATTTTCATTTCATTTTTATTATTAACTTATTTAGAAAATTTCAACTGTCTACCTATAACAGTTCATGAGATACTGACTACTGACAGACAGTCAGACGGACGGATGCACGGACAAACGGACAGCGGAGGCTGTAATAGGGTTCCGTTATTTACCCTTTGGGTACAGAACCCCAAAAAACAGATAAAATATTACTGAGGGATCATTACAGAAGTTGTACTTATATTATTGTAGGCTCTCATTTTTGGCGCGGTCCAATTTCCTGGGATTATGTAAATGATCAAGACTGTGAAGTAAGAAAGGCCATATTTTGGTCACTCATTAGTGTAGGATTCTTAAAATAATTCAGAAATCTAAACATGCTTTTGGATCATTGCATATTAAATTACTTGATCGACTGCCCACTTGGTACTTATTCAACAACCCAGATAAGTAAACAAGTGCATATTCAGCACTATTTTCGCCAGAAAATTGAATATTTTCACTATAATATGCAGTGAGGTGTAAGAACCCGCTTTCTACCGCATGTATCTGACATCGACGCACAAACGATTTCCATGGGTCCAGGGCATGATTCTGGACACCCCAGTGTTGGAATTTTTCTCATTTTTTTTCAAGAGTAGCACAAATCAGCTCATCTGAGCTGATATCGATTTGTGGTTTTATTCAGATTGCTCTTTTTAGTGTAAGTAGTTAAATAATTATTTTTTTTTATTAAAAATCTCATTGGGTTAGGTCAGAATAACGATTATGAGCAGTCTAAAGTAAAAATGCTATCGAAATGACACGGGATCAATCCCACATTTTGGCGTCTTGACCATCGCATCCGCTGATAGAGTGGCATTTTGTCTAGAGCCTACTTTCAGACTTCGAAATGACAAAATAAGCGATTAAATTCGGTACGTATTTCCTGGATCTTGTACATACTTAATTATGTCAATCGTTCATTTGTATCGTGTTCTTTAGGTCAAAGCAAAAGTGGGGTGCTTGGACACTTGGGGCTCTTTACAATGTAAATCATGTTTTGCATTCAAAATGGATATTGGGTTAACTTGGATTTCCGGTAGTAGAGGTTTTAGGGATGATAAGCTATCGCTTTTCTATCTCAAAGATACATTTTAAGTTGTGCAGGATGCGTTTATAGTTTTAAATACACTAACAGTTAGTATCTAAACACACTATGCCGAAGGTACGCGACGGAATTAGCGCGGCTGATTTAACGTTCCAACGTATTCGGCTGATATGAGACACCATAAGTGTCGAACTTACGCGGCAGAAATTCAGTTGCGCAACTTTGTGTGTATTCATTATCTCGAGCGCTGTCGTGACGTTGTGTTGTGTTATCTAAATAGCTGGACAGACAGACGCTCATTAAGACAGACAGATGATTGATCCATAAACACGGTTGCAAATCAAACGCGATAATTTGTTTGAATCAAACATGGCGTAGGTACCTATGTTTAAATGACACAACAGAACGTGCGTCATGCGCGGGTATGCCTGCTTCCCGCAGCTCCCCACCCCAGATCTTCGTCGGCTATCGAACCTAACTTCGGTCGCGTTTAAGGTCAGGTAGACCGAGCGAAGTAGGTGCACGTGCGCATTGCGCGTTAAGTATGGAAACGTGTCTAACGTTACCATACTTTACGCGCAACGAACCGCGGCGGCGTGAAGCCGCTGTATTACATAATCATTTATTATTAAAAGAATTGAACTATTTTGCAAAACTTAACTACAAATTATTCTTCTTTATGTAATTGACTTCTATTAGATATGGTTTTTGGAAGTAAAACTTTCACAAGCTTCAAGAAAAATAAGAAAAACATAAAAAAATAGTCGAATTTAGCCTCCTATTCGGATTTTTTATTGATCGAGTGAAGTTTTCACTATTATGTTTTGAACCACAAATTGTCAAAGTACATAAAGTAAACTTCAACATGTTTTTTTGGCTTTAAACAATCACTATTTGTTTGTTTAATATTGATTCAAAGTGATGGAATATTCGGAAAATTGGGAATACCTGGGCCTTAATGTGCGCTCTACAGAATACGTTGCCGCTGAACTTACGCCCGACTGAAGTTCGGCTGTACGCTATAACGCAACGTAATTTCGGCATAATGTATCTTCAGTAATTCAAATAGCATGCGTGTATTTGTCTGCAAACACACTATGCCGAACTTCGGTCGCGTACCTTCGGCATCGTGTGTTTACAGAAAAATAATCTATGGCTGGATACATTTCTTGCATTGTGGAAGTAAAAATGAAGTTAGCTAAGTTTATAGGTATAATGTTGTACTTATACGCAGATCAAACCAAGATAATTTGCGGAAAATTACTTGTTTATAGAGCGTGAAGACTTTCTTTGGTTTGTTGGTATTTATATCATTCGTTTAACGTAATAAGTTAATCATTCCGTTCATTCACCTGTCGGCCTATAGGCTTCAAAGTAAAGGCTTCAGTTTAAGTCCCGAAGGATCTCGATGTTTCGGGACGATATTTTGTTTCCTTTCCTCTTTTTTTATCTATTACAAAAATGCATTAAGGATGGAAAACAAAAGTAGTTCTTTTTGCGGACTTGTTATTAATTTCTCGTCAACCTTTGCATAATTTAAAGGCAGTTTTTTGTGTAGGTAAAATTAAGCTGGGAGATACTTTTTGACAGCCCTTGTTGAAGCTATTAGATTTTTAAAAGAAAGTTATTGAATTTCAATGACACATTTTGTATTATTGGTCCTTTCAATTTTAGCTGAAACCACGAAAAAAACTGGCCAATTGCGAGTTGGACTCGCGTGCAAAGGGTTCCGAACCAATTTCATTTTTTAAACTTGTTATTTTGACACTAAAGATTTCTTATAGGTTTTTCTATAATCTTAAAGTATAGAACTATTGTCTTCATTTTTTCAACATCTTAGGCTTAGTAGTTTCGGAGATGATTTTCTAGTTTGACCCCCAAAAGTGACCCCCATTCTAAAAAAAAATATTTTCGTAGCGCGTCTGTGTTTGGGTCGTAGAAGTCCTTATGTAAGTATACTATATATCAACAGAATCGGTCAAGTAGATCCGGAGAAAACTGGCTGTGACAGACGGACAGACATACACCCGAGTGATCTTGTAAGGTCAACTCAATAAGTTGTGAGGGTAAGGTTGGGTTCCGTTTTTACGGATGAACGGAACTCTAAAAATCAGGTGATCAATATCAATTTTGACAATGCTCCACAGTTTGCACCTGCTACACGAAGTATATGAAACTAAAGAAACTAAATAAATAAATAAAATAAAACTAAAAACGTACTTTCCATTTTCCTTCTTTCTAAATTAAGTATAAAAAGGGTTGAATCAGTGTTTATACGAGTTTTGTATAATATTTCACGTTTGGGCGCGCGATTCCAAGCTATCCGCGTACTCACGACTCGTTCCATAATGGTGCCAGAAAATGCACGAATATTATTTTAAATTAAGTTTTTTTTTTAACAGAACATGTCTGTTGAGGATTTGTATAACTACTTTTTCGTGTGTAGAACATGTTATTATTTTAGGGGTCAGTAGAATTTATAACTGTGGTAAGTACTTCTTTTGCAAAAAGCTTAATCTTAACAATTTAACATTGTTTGATACGTTTTCATTTAAACATTTTGATGTAATAAAATATCCTGATTAATATTCCTGAATATATAAAGAGAGCTTTGCTTCATTACAGTTACTGTTTTCACTCATTTTGACTACATATTTATAAAAGTTATAAAGAATTGAGTCCTTTTTATGCTGCGAACGTTACAAATAAAATTTAAATATAAGTAGGTTGACTAGTTCAAGAGCACTACCATAAATTAAAAGTGATAGTCGTTTAAAAATTAAGCCATCAAAAATTACTGCTGCATCATTTCATTCATAAGATTAAATTAAAAAGCTTTAGTTTGTTGTCCAATGCGACAAACGATAAGAGTGTGTATTCCGTTCAGTTGGGCAGCTGCCCCCCTTTAGAAATCTTGCATAACATGTATGAACTCGCATAATTACTAATCAAAGTGTAAACGGGGCCTTATGCTCTAACTTTTAAATAAACCGCGCAGTAGACACTGGCAAAACGCACGGTGCAATTGAAAAACCGCGCGCGACAATGGCGGACGAAGATTACGAACGCTATGCTGTATTCGGTAATCTTTGTGTTTGTGTTTGTGTGTATGACTAAACAGCCGCGGACGATCCGACCTAAAAATCAGACTTGCCCCCCCCCTAGGCTAGAAGCTGGGTACGCCCATGGTTTCAGGTTATTAGTAACGGAAGAATTTTATATATTAGGATTGAAAGGAACCTATTACGGTATAAACTCAGCCATCCAAGTCGTGTGTTTACCAATAAAAGTTTAGACAATTACGTCTTAACTTTAGTTTAGACCTACTTACGATGTGTCGCAAAAACATTCAGATTTAAAATGATCGCAAACTGGTGGTTTTTAACCATTTGTTGGGTTTTGAATCACTTATTATACTTAAGTATTGATTGTTCAAGCTCTTGACTGGGATTAACGTGTTTAGATATCAAGTTCAGACGAGTCCTTACCAACATATTTATTTTATGATAGGGTACTACGACTATTGAGGTTTTGTGCACCGAAATCAAACACCCCAGCTTTCCTTATCTTTCCAAAAATAGGCGCAAATGCTCCTATAGGTCCTTGTTAAGATGAAACCATGTTCTTCTATGTTGTCTTTCCTCATGTGTTTCTAAATCAGTTGCTTTTATTTTTGTCAACACAGTTGATGCATTTTTCCAAAAATCATAAATGCAGTGTGATTTTTTCAAGTTGACGTGAATGGCCAAATCTTTCCTCGAATTCTACCCTTTACTTATGCATGAAAATTTTGGAAAAGCTTTGAAAACGTAGTTGACCATTATTAAATAAGTAAACCGAAGTTTAAGGTTTGTTTTTTTGTTTAAAACACTATCTTTGACCGTATAAAATCTTAAGTCATAAACAGTAAACATGAAACGTGTAAATCATTCGCGGCCAAATTATATATCGTTGCCAACCTACGCTCACTGTATAACAGCCCTGTTCATATAAAAGGCGACGGAGGAACAGTGAGGACCACAGTCAAGCCATACCTTCCAAGGAATCGAACGGTCTGAGAGAAGGAATCACTGAATCCATTTTGATTTTGGAAAACCATTTGTTTTTTAATTGACATTCCATTCTGTGGCGTTTGTGTCGACAACGGCTTTGATTGGCCACCTGTAATTAAACGGTGAGTTTTCTTTTTTTTCGTCTTTTAATTCCGAAGTAATTATTTTGTGCACTGATGGAATGGTTAGTGGTCTTTTTTGTTTATTTTTTCTTTTTATAAGGCTAGTGGTTTTCGGTTAATTAAATTGAAGTTTAAAAATATTATCAATAAATTTCGAATTTCTTCCAATTTGACTGTAGGTATTTTAAAAATAATTTTTCACATAAATAGTAAAAGAACACGGTGCAAGTAGCACCCACGGAATTGTGAAATTACGCATACAAGCAATATTTACTATTTTATTTATCATTATTAGTAATCAAATCTTAGATTCCGACTCTATTATTAGGTAAAATACCTAATAATAGAATTTTAACTTGCATAATTTATGTAATTTATGACATAAATGTCATAATTTATGTTTATAAACAATGCATCTAAAACGTTGCGTCAGCAAAAGCCTAAGCATTCCAAACATAACGACACTGATTTCAATATTTGCATCCCGTAATCTCAGCATTATAAAAACAAAACAAACTGAGAAAACAACAAACAAAAGACACAAGTTTCCTTTAATATACAGCATACAAATAAGTGTATTACTGTCATCACATACGAATATAAACAACACCTTTTATGCAGGCAGTAACTACACTTTGCAAAGTGCCTTACTTACACTACTCTTTGCAAATATTCATACACCTGCATTTTGTGAGGCCAAAGCTTTTAAGAGTTCGTTATTAAAACAATGGTGGCCATATAAATAAGACTAAAATTAAAATGAGTGTTGTTATTATGTTTTATCAATTTGTTAAACTAAATTTAATTACTATTAAACCAGTGACTGTAGCTTCTGCCAGCGACTTTAGCCGTGTAAATAAGAGCTATCCCAAGGGAAAATACTTCCATGATAAAAACCTATATGCTATTCCTGGCTATAATCTTTACCTGTGCCAAAATTCATCCAGATCCTTACAGCCGTTCTGGTGTGATAGAGTAACAAACGTCCATCAATACAAACGTTTGCATTCATAGTTGTACTAGTTGATTTGCGCAAGCTCGTCTGCGCCACATTTTCCATTAATGCTCCGCTCCTATTTGTCTTAGCTTGATGATATAGCCTTCCTCGATAAATGGGCTATCAAACACTGAAAAAATTTTTTGAATCGGTCCAGTAGTACCTGAGATTAGCGCGTTCAAGCAAACAAACAAGCAAACTCTTCAGCTTTATAATATAAGTATAGATAAGAAGTTAGTATACACTTATAATTTTACAAAATACTTTTTTCTACGTGGCCAAATACTTTTGCGAGGACTGTGTACTCCTTTCTCTCCATTTATACATCTTATCTAGGTAAACTTTACGCTAGTCCAAACCTAAGGACAACTTTTATCATTAGCACCAAATCTAATATTCGTGTACATCACTACAAGTTTAGTCATGAGAGTGGTCATTTATATGAGTTAGTTGGCACGGCTCTGTCCAGACTTGGGACGTATTACTGAGTGAATTACATTGTGTAGGTACCTAAGTATAATTGAGTAGTCGTGAAGACACAAGAGGGCCATTCAAGTAATTTTTAAGCAACGCTCGCATTTGCATCTCAGTCGCATTCTTATCATTAGCACCAAATCTAATATTCGTGTACATCACTACAAGTTTAGTCATGAGAGTGGTCATTTATATGAGTTAGTTGGCACGGCTCTGTCCAGACTTGGGACGTATTACTGAGTGAATTACATTGTGTAGGTACCTAAGTATAATTGAGTAGTCGTGAAGACACAAGAGGGCCATTCAAGTAATTTTTAAGCAACGCTCGCATTTGCATCTCAGTCGCATTCTGAGGCCCAATCCCACTTTAAAAACTTTCGCATTCGCATGTCAATCGCAATCTGTCAAAAAAACCTTAATTTTCATACATTTTTATTAGGAAATGCGAATTTGAAAATTAGTAGAATTGGTACATGGATGAAAAATTAATTAGGTTTTTTTACAGATTTCGCATGTTGCTTAATAATCGGCTAACTGCGACTCGAACTCATACGAAGGATTCCGTACCTACAATAAACTGAAAAAAAAAACCCTTTTGTATGGGAACTCCCTTTAATTTAATTTCATTGTTTTCTTTCTCGGGTCTCTGGAGACCCGGTCCTTTGGTAGGCGTACGAGGGGCCGAAACCAACTCGCAGAGGCCCCGTTAGAAATTTCAAATGTAATGGGGCACCAACCGGCGATTATCCCTGTATGCACTGTGATAATTTCATTATTATTATTCGTTGTTATAGTATCGATAGAAGACACACTCAGTGCAAATAACTGTCTATATATTACGATTATTGAGATACAGCCTACTGACAAACAGAAGGATAGAAGGATAGGGTTCAATTGGTTACCGGTAGGTTTAGGGTTCTATACCCACATACTGTATACACGGGAATAGGTATACTCCCGGGATGAACTCGGGATGTCCTATTCCAGGTCATGGTCTACCTGTTTGCTAAGAGAAAAAAATACAACTGACTTCCAAAAAAAAACACTACAAAGTAAAAAAATAACTTTAATTTCGGAAGTCGGTGTTTTTGTTAGTTTCTTCGTATTTTAACACCGACTTCCGAAATTAAAGTTATTTTTTTTGTAAAAAGTTTTTTATGGTATAGGTAAGAATGGATTTTACTTGTAAGTATAGGTAAGTAATCTTTACGAAAATAATTATTTCAATTAAATGTCAATTATTTGATGTTGTGCACTGTTGTACAACAATGTTGGTAGTCTTTTTTACCCAAATGTTAACTGGTGGATAGTGCTTGATTGCATCTATCTAACTATTTATATCTACTTACACTAACTGCGACGCCTAAATGGGTATGTATTTAGGTGTTGAAATATTCCTCCTCATCGCAGACATCCTGGTAATATGGCCAGAAGTACAATTCAATCTGCCCATTAAAAGAAATCAAAATTAGAAAACCTAAGAAACAAACTATATTTTTTGCCGCGTCCGTAGGAGAATACCCTTCAGCGAATCCCTACACGTGGTCCCCGGGTGGTGCTAAACAGGTGACACTAACCGCCTCCGTGGTCTAGTGGTTAAACCACCTAATTCAGACCCAGAGATCCCGGGTTCGATTCCCAGCGGGGGCAAATTTATTGCTCGGTTTGTTTGGTGGTAGGACTTGTTATAAGTCCGCCTGGCAAGCTACCACCATCATGTCTAAGTCTGTCGCCATAACAACAATGTTAACAGCATTGTTGTGTTCCGGCAGGTAGAGGTATAATAGCCAGTTCCTCTGTGTAAGAGGATTCCGGGTGAAACTCGCTTCCATCTTCGGCCTAAACATCACTTTCCATCAGGTGAGATTTGGGCCAAAAGTTTCCCCGTTTCGCATAAAAAAAAAAAACGAACTTCACCCATTTTAACCCCTAAAAGCTTTTTCAACGACATATACAAAAAATCAGCAATCGTGACGTCACGTCGTCCACCCTAACATGTCCTAGTGAATCCACATTCCATTCACCACATTAAGAGCTAGGATTGCTCCAAGCTAATAATAAAACAAGTGCTATAATATAAAACATCAGTCTATGATGCTCGCAATACCGTAGTCCGTCCGCTCCCCGCTCGGAAATATGATCACTTCATTGCTCCTTGGGTGTCTGGAAAAAATAATTGTTGATCCACCTGAAAAAGTGTTTTTTTTTTCGCAGAGAAATTTGTTACTTTATAGACAACTGGCTTTTATCTTGGTCAAACTATATTAGTATATTACTAGCTGATGTCCGCGGCTTCGCACGCTTGACAGTTAATATACTAAAACCTTCCTCGAGAACCACTCTATCCATTGGTGAAAACAGTATGAAAATCGTTGCAGTAGTTTTTGTGTTTATTGCGAACAGACTGACAGACGCGGCTGAGGACATTGTTTTATTATATTTAGTGATCTAGATACCAATTAGCACATTTTAGCGACTTTATGTAGACTTAATAGTCGTTCGCTTAATAAAAAAAATGTGAACTATTGGTATTCAAGGAATATGTAGTGATAATTATACTAATATACTCTGACCAATTTAAAAGCCATTGCATTTTTTTTTTAATTAGCCTGTATTGTCCCACTGCTGGGCAAATACCTCCCCCAAATTTTTCCAAGTACTCTTTTCTCGCGCCACCTCGTTCCAGCCCTCACCGTATAACCAATATTATAAATAAAACATGTATAGATGACTATAATAATAATTGCTAACGATTTTGAATGGCGCACGGTTGGCGCAGTGGTTGGCTATTGGCTGCTACGCTGCGTCTCGCGGGTTCGATTCTAGCACGGAACAAATATTTGTATGGCCTACAAAATAATTGTTCAGGGCCTGGATATTTATGTGTGTGAGTCTATATATTTGAAAACGCACCCATGATAAAATTCCTAGGGCCTAACCCTAGGAATTTTATCATGGGTGCGTTTTCAACAACGTTATTTTTGTTACATATTCATTTATCTGAACTAAATTAATTGAATAAACATTGCCACACAACGTGGTAATGCCGCCACTGTTTTGAGCACACTTCAGTCGACAGCGATGCTGATCAATGCTTTGACGTCATATTTTAGGGTTAACTTAGTTAGGAGTGTTTAATTTTATTTATAGAGTGTAAAGTTAGTGTATTATTTAATAAAACAGTTCAGTTATTAATTTAAATCATAACATTAAAATCATATTGAAATAAATAGTCATTATAATTGTAACATTTTGATGATATTAAAAAACTCATCATCTGCCTAGCCTTTTCCCAACTATATTGGGGTCGGCTTCCAGTCAAACCGGATTCAGCTGAATACCAGTATTTTACGTGGAGCGGCTGCCTACCAGACCTCCACAACCCATTAACTGGGTAACATGGTACTCCTTGGCAAGACTGGTGTCAGATTTTCTGGCTTCTGACTATCCGTAACGACTGCCAAAGATCTCCAAATGACAGCCGGGACCAACAGCTTAACGTGCTTTCCGAGGCACGGAGGAAACTCGATATGTTAAGATGCATGGTCACCCATCCACAAACCAACCTCGGCAAGCGTTGCTTAACCTTGAAGATCGACCTGTGCGGCTTTTATTATTTAGCCACGAGCTGATATTCTATATACTCGACCGCCTAAAACGACTCGACTCGACGAGGATCAAACGAGTCATTTTCCATGCAGTCATTTTCAGTTAGTGGCATTTACTTTTAGTTTAATCACGAATTTGATGCCACTAACTGCCTCATTTGTTTAAAATCAATACAGTCAGTCGTGCCAAAGAAATATACATATACATACATACTTACATAGGTACATAAGTTCGAAAAACTAGTTTTCACCCCTACTGCTAGAAAATTATTCGCAAGTGAAGAGAGGCTGACCGCGAGCGGTCTCAAAGTTGAGTTCCAAATTCAAATCACATTATTGACCTCCGGGCAATAATATTGAACTGAAATTCATTATAACCTTTATCTTACAACCCTTCTTATAACCCTTGACTCACTTTAGATTGAGTTTTCATGAAGTTTTCGTGCTTTAACTTAGGCTGAAAATCAGCACTTTTGGTAGTCTAAATTTACAGCCCCATAACTCCTGAACATCCGCACTTCCTAGTTAAAACACGCCAGTGAAAACCTAGTTAATGAACGTCTTTTCAAATAAACTAATGTATGACGATAGCCGTTATGCAACAAGCGTCTTGAGGTAACTGTTCTACTTAGCTCCGGTTAATGAAAATCTCCTGTACCTTAGGTATCAATTGTATTCGTCTGCACCCCCTCTATCTTCCCGTAATTGTGTGCCATCCCATTGTCCCGTCTAATTGTCTGTCTTCTGATTGTTTCCTCGTTAAAGTTACTTCAGTTCAGGTAATTTGAAGTTGACGGGTTTACAGCATTATTATTTAAGGGAGACATCCCACCCATACGTACAAAACGTTTTAGGAATATTGTTATTCACCTGCCCAAAATTGTGCGTAAAGTCAAGTTATGGAATTCTCTTATTCCATAACACGCTAATATTTAGGTTTTCTTTAGTGACGTATTTCTATCGATATTCAAAGCTGTAGTTTTCCCCAATATTCATGGGTAAATCAATTACATTTTTGGTGTTTAGTTGCGTAAGATTAACACGTGATATTTTTTGTTGATGTCGTCACACCTCTTACCAAATTCCCGTTTCGTTCACTCATGTTTCAGGTAAACATAGATTTCTAGGTTTCAAATATTTGTCTATCTGTCTGTCAGGGATTTAGCTTTGATTTCATTGATCTTACAAAATATTTTTTTTGGCTTGGCTTGCCCGTGTTATAAAATATATTAGTTAGAAATCAGCATAACAGTTCCATTACTAAATGTTTGTACAGTTTTCCAAAATGAATACTTACTTCTAGAATTTTTCACCATTTGTCGAGGTATCCTTGCACAACAATTTTACTGCTAAAATCCTTGATGACCGTCTCCAATTACGCAGTCAAATGTTTGACTCTGTTCTGCTAGGAATAATTTAACTTTCCACATTCCGATTGTGAACAGTGATGGACTTGCGAGTTTTACCTATGTGAGCAGCACCTTATTTCTACAGCTTATTACATCACCTCTGTCCCCAAAACGATGAAGGAAAACAACGTCTGAAAATTATATTAGTTTAGTTTTGATCTTTATTGGCTCAGAGACATTTTCCAATTCTTATCTGGCTATAACTAACTATATTGTTTTGTATCCACGCTATAAAATATCATAGTTATAAAAGAGACTTTTCCCAAGTTTGTCGCTGATTGGAATACTCTTGGTTAGGTACTAAAGTAATTCCTTAAGTGACGAATTACTGAGAAACTAACATGGACAGGGATAGAAGAAATTATTATTCCATCTACATAAGATTATGCTACTACAGTTCTTATTTACGCTACGATTTAGGACACTGACTTTTTACTTAAATATCAAATGGACTGTGGGCCAAAATCTTTTTTGAAGTCAAAACTTCTTTAGCGGCGTTGAGCACTTTTGGATGGGTATAAAATGTTAAACTCGCGTCAGGACACGTGACCTGATCGAAAATTCGTAAGACGGATGTTTAAAAAATACACTACGACAATGTTCAAGTTTTCACTTCTGGCACTCCCGCAGTGCAACCCGTTGCTTTTTTTTCTTTACTTTGTTTTTTAACGTACACTAGAAACTTCTTATGTATCGAGGGTGCGTTCACAAACATAAGACAAACTGCCAGACCAGCAACAACTATCTGTAGAACATACAAATATTTGTTTCGCGCGGGAATCGAACCCGCCAAAATAATCGGAAAACGAACCGTGTCGACAAAATAATCACTAATATAGGTCTCTGAGGATTTCAGTAATTTATCTGTCCTTTAACGCTATTATCCATAACGCCATTGGTTGTTTAGTGGTTAACGGGCTAAAAACAAGCCAAGTGTGAGTCGGACTCGCACATGAAGGGTTCCGTACCATAAAATAATTTTTTATTATTTGTTGTTATAGCGGCAATAGAAATGCACAATCTGTAAAAAATCCAACTGTCTATCTATTATCTTGAGATACAGCCTGCTGACAGACAGATGGACGGACGGACATCGGAGGTTTAGTTTTACCATTAGGGTTCCTTTGGGTACGGAAACCTAATGAACATTCGAAAAAGTAAACCTCAGAAACAAGACATTATTATTGGGTCCCATTAAAGCTAAGTGATATTGTAGCAGACCAAGGCGTAGGTGGAGATATTAAACTTGACCCTTACAGGAAGGTCAGGCCCACAATGTCATAGAACAGACGTGAGAAGGGAGTGGGAGACTATTGTCCAGCAGTGGGACATTAAGGGCTAATTAGATTAGCTAGGCTTCATATTTTGTGTTTCGCCTAGGCTCATAGTAACCAGTCAAGGAAAAGTTAGTCTCGATAAAACAATTACAAATCGATAACTAATTTATTGGTTGGGGTTGCGATACTTTAATGTCAGTAGGTCGTTAACAACACTAGTAAGATTTTGAGACATACTGCAGAGGGTTTCTGGAAACATCTCACATCGTAAATTTAGGTGAAGTGAACATCAATGAGCTGTTAATCCATACTCAAACAAGATGGCATGACAGTAAAGTTCATCTCACGCTCACTCTACTAAAGCAGCCGGCGTAGCTAAGCTCAAAAGGGGCCCAGTATCAAACATTTTTGGGGGCCCCGTTTTAAGAGTATTGCTTTTATAATAAAATAGGCCCTACTAGATAAGAACTGTCTTGGCACGCCACGACAGAAATGGTGGGACTAAATGTATAGCTTTGCGCACTTGGGGCCCTTGCAGTTTGGGGGCCCGGTATCTTTGATACGGCTGGTGTAGCGAAAGCTACGCTACTGCACCTAAGTTTACAAGATGAGATGTAGACAGAATAGTCCGGCTAGGTCGAGAAGTCGCAGTTGTACTCACTACAGTCTAGAACTCAGTCTTTCGAGATAATATCTATATGTACATAGCTGCCTGCTAAGATGAATTAAGTAAAATAATTGAGGTTGAAGCATTGTATTCTATACTTTCCAGTAATCAAGTTATGTAGTTCTCGCCCCAAAGGAATACCAACATGCACAATATTGGCGATAAATCAAAAAGTTTTTATTAGATTTTATTATCAATTTTTGTTTACAGTATTTGTTACAAAAAAGTAGGTACCTACTGCCTCGTCGATCCAGTAGTCGCGAGGGTTTGACTGGTCATGCAGTCTTGGGATTAAAGTCTAAAGTCAAAGTCAAATCATTTAGACCATTAAAAGGCACTTCTGGCTATGTAGTTCATCAATACCCAAGTCTGGGCAAAGAGATTTTTTCGATTGGGTCTTCAAGAATGAATAGCTCTAGGTTACTTCTGGGCAAGCGTGTTCCATCGCCGACCGCATCATTACTTTCCGTCAGGTGAGATTGTGATCCAACGCAAGAGTTTTTGAGCCGAGAGTGGCAACTCTGAAGTTTTTTCTCGTGAGGTCTGATCACCGGGAATGTGCTGGTATGCGTCACTCGCCCGTCAGCGTAACACTGGATTATTGTTAAATTATGTTTTATCAAGAAAATTGCGACCTCCTTTCATAAAAATTGAGTTTTAAGCGTAAATTCAAAGTGACGCCTTAGATCAGGTGGCATCGTGTTTACAACTCGTAGAAAAGCCGTAATCCTTGAAAATGTTTTAGGCATAGGAGGAAAACACATTTTTTTGTTCAAAATCAAAAGCGAGATGTGTGTCGCAACTTCCTACATAAGGCAAGAGTGAATATTTCTTGTGTATGCTGGTTCCATCGTATATACACCTAACCTATGTTTCAATAAGGCTAGATTTTTGATCACCCTTTAAGCAATATTAGTAGAAACGACTAGATACTAATTTATTGTGAACGTACTTCAACTTAGGCTATTTTTTTTTTAAAAGCAAATATTACCATATTTGCTTGAAAAAAAAGTTTGCCGATTTAACAGACACTAGTGCTAAAAACTGACCACCTTGGTTTTAACGTCAATAACTTTATTTAAGACATAATACAAGAACATTAGACATTCAATGTCTTAAACTTTATTTAAGACATTGAATGTCTTGTCAAAAGTCCCTACAACTGTCTTAAATGGAATTCACAAAAACTCTTTTCACAAAATACCAATCCATTAAACCGGAACACTATTTCTCATCACTGTAATTTCAACCTTCAATTTATTGCTTCAGAGATTCAAAAACATTATCGAGTATAGCTATAGAGGTTGTATGCACTTTACCCAATGCCCTGGTAGTTGATTTTCTAGCCAGTACTGTGTCTATGGGCTGTGAAATAACATGCAATAGATATTCTACTTTATGCGTTGTCTTCAACGCATAAAGTAGAATATCTATTGCATGTATCATTGATGCCCTCAATATTGCTGGTTCAATTATTTCGTTATGTTATAGCAGCTTTTTTATAGAAGGAGAGTTAATAGGAGTGTGAGATAAAAGGTTTGCAGGGTTCTGGATGCTTTATATAATTAATGTACGGATACCCACATCTTTAATAGCGCGTCAGACAACGTCCGTTTTGGATTCCAATTTTGAACAGTTGGGCATCAAAAAGATTGGTCCCACATTTGACTTCAAGAAAATTGGCCCCATGTTGGGCGCCAATGAAAGGTTATTGGCGCCCGACATAATTAAATCTCCAGATACCCCTATTTTTAATAATGCGTCAGGTAATCTTTTTTACGTCCAATACAATATTGGACGATAAACGAGTTGTGGGTGTTTTATCTACAATTACAACCATACAACTTTAATGGACACGTCAAATAAGCACCCAACATAAACAATTTACGAATACCCAGCACGTTAGTACGAGTACGAAATATAGACGTAGAGAACACCACAGCACCTTATTCTTTATTGCACACAAAATATACAGACACAAATATAACAGGACAGCTTACTTACAAAGGCGAGCTTAACCAAAAATTGGGTACCACTTCTTGATTTTTGAATTAATTTATTTCACTTTTTTCACTGTGCGTAGAATCAAAAGGTTTTATAATCGTACTTCCGGTTCGTATCTCATTGTGCGATCTTTTTTGGACAACGGCGGACGTAGAATCGGATGAAGGGTAGACTTAAAAATGTTTGAGGTATTATCGCTGAAAGAATCTTTGTCATAAATTACTTTGGAAGCAGTCTCAGCAAATTGTGTTTTTTTTTTCAACATCGGGAAACCACATAACATGATGATGACTACCAGATGTCCTAGGGGTTCATCGGCTAGTTTTTGACATCCAAAATACGAACAAAAGTTTTTCGTCAGGGAACTGCCAAGTACGACTATAGCTAGACATTAGAGGTGAAAAGCCAGTTCCAGGTGGCCTTGCTGTATACTGGAACTTCGTACTACTGCTATCTCAACTCGCAGTCTCTGCAACCCAACAGGAGCTGAAATAAAAAGACTCAATAAAACGAATTGAATGGACTTCAAATGGCTTCCATAAAATCACTTGGCAGCTGTTAATAATTGTTAAAGCAATTGACCGGTGGCTTGAAGTAAATTGGTAGTTACTACGCAGCCACTTCGCTCACATTGTTTTATTTTTGCTAATAAAGTAGGCTTTAACACCCAAGTCTTCACATAAAAAACATCAAAATCGATAAAGCTATTTCGGCGTAAAAGCGTAACAAACAAACACACTGTTGTCATTGTTATCTTAACATTTTAGTGAAAATTTTCATAATCGTTTGCGACCATCAATTTTAAATTACCTTCTTCAGACTTATCCTAATACCATTTCTATGGCATTCGATGAAACTATATATTTATATGAGTAGGTATATCCTAATAAAGTTGCCTTTTCATAACCTAAAACTTCCAATACCAAAATAGCGTAACGGAATTTAAAGCTCATAATTTAATATGAAATGGTCAACCCATTCGAATTCAGTATTTCGAACAGGTTAACTTTTTAACCCAATTAATCGGTCCTTGCATGAGACTCAATGGAATTATCGTTCTGACCTTCTCTTATTGAACTAACTATTACCGTATGTCCTATTTTAATTGCCCTGGGGATGTAAAATGCAAAAGATATCTTTAAGAGTTACTCGTAATTCAGTACGATGCAAACATAATACCAGTGGACTATTCTGATACAAGACCGATCTGAGAAATTGCGGGTACAGTTTTTCATTTTATGAAAATTTATGAAAAATAATTGACCAGCATTGCTGGATATTTGGATATAGTAGTATTTTTATAAAGGCTGATTTTTTAGTTTGAAAACGCAGTTCTAGTTTTCATCAAAATCGAATCAGGGAATGTACAACTGCATCACTGGATTTTTGAAAAAAAAAATCAGTTACAGTTTAGTTAGGTAGGTTTAATCAGAAATTCACCTGAATACTAGTTACACAGATTCTTCAAAATTATATAACGAATAATCAGAATTAGTTATGTTTTAAATTAAAAGCTCGATGTTTATATATAAGGCTACCTTTCTTCAGCAACCAGCTCGCATGCAAGTTCCATTACACTGCTGGCTACCGAGGTATAATGCGATCAATTACTCGAGCGTGCACCACAATGTAATTATAACTAAACTTGCATGCGCCACATCGCCTGAGGTTATTGTCATCTGGCAATGTTGCTTGCATGAGGAAACACGGCCTTAGTCTAAGGGCAGATTTCACCAATGAACTGCGAAAAAGAGCTGTCGGTATCAATATTCCACTGAAAGCTTGTAAACATGGTTAACATGTTGATCGCGTTCAGTTTCATAGATGAAATCCACCCTAAATGTTGTGCAACTTTTGTTTACCACGAATGCCAAGTTAAGGCGTAGAAGGTTTTCACGTGTTACCTGAAGTATCGCAGCATTGTACGTTCTCGTATGCATTTACTGTGTGACCACTTTTTGCCGCTGCGATGTGGTGTGGTTACGTACGTGTGAATTCTCCCTAAGCGAGGCTATGCTCAGCATAGGTGCAGTTACTGAAACCTACTCTAAAACCTTATTCCCTTGTTCCAGCCACCACAATGTCAGCCAATGTGACCCTACTTCTTATCTTCGTGACCTTGGCCTCAGTGACAGCACAGACCTTCCAGTACTCTCGGGGCTGGACGAATGGTAAGAGGGACGGCCATGTCAGGACATATGGGCCCGAAATGAAGGACCTCATCAACAATCTGGACAAGATCCTGTCGCCGTGCCAGAAAAACAAACTGAAGTACCTCCTGGAAGGGAAACCGGTTCCTGAGAGGGTTTGTATTTAATTATTATCATTATATTAGTAGTACAGTGGACTGTGGAACTAACACTACTTCAGGTTAGTCAAATCAAAATTTCCACAATTCTACTAGGGATGTTACGGAGTTCCGAATCCTACTGTGTGTGATAAGTCTGAACTTCCAATTGATTTTCCACCTCTGGTTCTGCCCGTCTAAATAGGCTACTTTAGCAGAATCAGAAAGCACAACACGCTACCCGTCTCTGTAAAATTTTCCCAATCAAATTTGAACGTTATGCGTTAGCGATAAAGATGAAAATTAAATTAGATAGATTGTTGTATGGTTAATATTATGATTCTGAAGTGGCCTTTTTGGACTCGCTGATTTCGGCTCCGCTACTTTTCATTCGGAGAACTTAATCGGAGGTCGAAGCATGATACGCTTCTATTAGAGTCAATTCCTTTGATTTGATTCGCTAACTGTAATTTATTGAAAACATTTATTTTTAATCCCTTATTTAATTTTATGTAGGTTATTAAAATTGACCAGAACTGAACTTCTATTCATTTCTCTGATAACTCAAATTATAAAACTTATATATCTACTAGCTGACCTGCGCAACTTCGTCTGCGTCTATAATCGGTTAAGTGGTTTAGGAGTTAGATAATTACCATAGCAGCGCCATAATATTGATTACTTACTCAACCCAGTCGAAAGGTATCGACATCTGTTAGAATTATTTGGAGTTAACAAATAATTGTGACTGTCAAATAATAACAGACAAATAATTAGCAATAAATTAAAATTGCGACTATAATTTGAGATTTAAACTATCCTATCTCTCAAGTTGGATTGAACTACACATGGTGTGCGAATTTTATTATAATCGGTTAAGTGGTTTAGGAGTCCATTGAGGACAAACATTGTGACACGAGATTTATATATATTAAGATGTAGCCGTGAAACACGTGCCTTCAGACAAAGTGATAGGTGAAGTGCGTTCCGTTTGTCTAACGCGCCACCATTTTGCACAGTGATGTAAGAATAACAAAAATATAATCTTATCCTGCACGCACGTTGAATGTTAGCTATTCCGGGAAATAAACAGAGGAAGGTGCAAACTTATATTGTGGGAAAATGACTGAAGTAAAGGTGAATAAGGTGCTAAGTCCCGCAAACCTTCATAGAAAAGAGAGTACCTATCCTCCGACAAGACGGTTGTTGTGTCTGGAGGGCAAAAGACCTAAGGTTTATGTTTGAGTTGTTGTAAATGATCAGATTGCACTGTTTCTTGTACCACAATGAAGGATTCGCCACGTCTTAGTTCAAACCTAGCGGTATAGATGTCACTACAACATCAGAGGTTTTAGTTATCATGTAGTGGTATAGATGGCGCTACAAAGTCAAGCTAGCTATTATGGTAACAAAAGGAGATGTCTCAAAATGTATGGAGCCTGGGCCAGGTCCTTGTACACTAAGCTTAGAAATTGGTGAATACATTTAAAACAGATCTCAATTGTTCAATTTCTTTAAAATCTCTTTATTTTTTTGGTAAAAATCATTTAAATTACACTTGAAATTGCAACACACAATAAAACCCGTCATGGCGATAAGCTGTGATTTTGATTGATTAACGACGTTCGACATATTCGTTTCTGCGGAAGTTGAAGGTTAAAAATAGTTCCTTTACTCTTTGACAGCTGGCAGTAATCTGTCATTGTTTTTATGCACAGAGTATCAATCAATTAAATGAATCTGTTTTTTCCCGAATACTACGGATTTTTCTTTGTTAGACATAGATCTGGCTCATTTTGGAAAATCTCTTTTATTTTCGGAAGTTCGTTCTTTTGGGATGATTTTCAAAGTTCAGGCTAGATAGCCCGCTGTCAGGAGTTTATTTCTTACTAAATATTATACTTTTCCTTTTCAGATGCTCCTTCCCTGTGACATCCTTGAAACTGAAGAATCTCCAAGAGCACTAACTGAAAGAAACCTGAACGCACTGATGGACGTTTACTACTGAAAACATTTTACTTTACTTTAAAAATGTGCCAACAGAAGTATATGAGATTCTTATTGATATATTTAATTTTATAGTTAGGTAATACAAGGACCATTTTGATAGATTTTATTGTTGTAATAATGTTAATTAAAACTGCTTTAGAAATGATTTTAAGTAATGCATTTATGGCTGGATTGGTGCATTACTAAACCAAAGATTTATGTTTCATTTTATAATTAAAAATTTTAATTTATCTATTGCAGACTTTTTTTTAGAGAGATCGTTGTATACAGTTATGAAAAAGTAAGTAATCAAAATTATAACTGTTTACATTATATGTATAGTAATTTCAATATACCTATTCGTCTTACTATATAATTAATGTAATTTGTGCTATTTCAAGGTGCAGTCCTAAAAAAACTATAGTGTATTACATTGTTAAAATGTTGACAACAAAATTGTATTGTAACTTATATTAAAATAAAAAGGTAAAAAGTGAAAGTTTGTGTTCTTTTTAACCCTCTTCAAAAAGGAGAAAGTTCTCATTTTATGTGTGGCCATGCTTGGAACCCAGGTGCAAGGGGTCCTGTTTTAACAGCGAGATTTGATTTTCATCAACATTATCTTCTGCTTGACGTGGCGTTCAAGTGATGCCACGTCTTTATATTTTTTTAGTGTTTGTTGTTATAGCGGCCACAGAAATACATAACCTGTGAAAATTTCAAATGTCTTACTATCATGGTTCATGAGATACAGCCTGGTGACAGATGGAGAGACAGACGGACGGACAACGGTGTCTTAGTAATAGGGTTTACCGTTTTACCTTTTGGGTACGGAACCCTAAAAATAATAAATACTTTTAAGACCAAACTAAAAAACAGGTTCTTCAAGATATTAATATTAATTAAATATTATTATTCCTTTTTTTTTTAATTATTAAAAAAAATATTCTGATTATCTCTAATCGAACGTAAAATGAATAAGAAAAAAATATATGTATAGGTACTAGTAGGTACATATAAATAAAATTGGAGTGTCTGTTTGTAATATTGGTTTTTATTGGTTGTTGTTACGTCTAAGTTGATTTACGTGTATATTGGATACTATTTCTGGATTGTGTTGAACTAATTGTTTACATAAGTGTGTTATTGCATCTGTTTGTTTCCCAAATATAATAAAATAAAATTAAATTTTGAAATAACCGTTTTTACTACATGTATATTGAACATGAATATATATACGGTACATACACCAAAATAACATATTTTACAATTTTGTCTGTTTGTTCCGGCTAATTTCTGAAATGGCTGGACCGATTTTGACGGAACTTTTATTGGCAGGTAGCTGATGTAATAAGGAGTAACTTAGGCTACGTATAGTTTAGAAAAAAAAACTAATAAAATAAAGAATCGACTGTTAGGCGGAACGAAGTTCGCCTGGTCAGTTAGTAATAAGTAAATCTCTAAAAATAGTGTAAGCAACAGTTGTACTATTGTCTACTTTATCTGCATTGTGACAACGGGACCACACTCTTTATAGTCAACCAGGGTATTTTCGCATTGTGGCTCAACATAGATTTTCGGATTACCCACAAACCTTATTCATCTATACTATATAATAATATATTAATATTATAAAGAGGTAACATTTGTTTGTAAGTTTGTATGTAGGGGGTAATCTCAGGAACTACTGGTCCGATTTGAAAAATTCTTTCAGTATTAGATAGCCCATTTATCGAGGAAGGCTATATGCTATATATCATCACGCTAAAACAAACAGGATTAATGGAAAATGTGGCGCAGACGAAGTTGCGCGGGTCAGCTAGTTTTTAATAAAATGTTAGTTTATGTTATGTATACTTAAGTTAGATTTAAGTGTCGAAGGACAATGATTGTTTTTATATTTGATTTTTTTGTGAAATGTAAGTGAAACGTAAATTTCTTTATGAGGATTAAATGTCTTTAACCAGAAAAGTAATGCTTAAACAAAATTTTTTTTAAAAATCGTTAAGTTGCAATATAGGATTTGAACAAAACAAGAAAGAGATACTGAAAGATTGGTTAAAAAGTTTTAAAGTAATTAAAACATAATAAAATATTTGTAATAATATTAAATTGAAACAAACACTGCATACCTAACTTAATACATACATATTATAAAGCAGAAGAGTTTGTTTGTTTGTTTGGTTGAACGCGCTAATCTCAGGAAGTAATGGTCCGATTTCAAAAATTCTTTCTGTGTTAGATAGCCCATTTATCGAAGAAGGCTACACGCTAAGATAAAAAGGAGCGGAGCAATAATGGAAAATGTGACGCAGACGAAGCTGCGTGGGTCAGCTAGTGAAAAAATAAGAAAGTTGCCAATTGACGGGAGCGAAGCCGCAGGGGACATCTATGATTTATAAACTTACTACATTTGATTCGTTATAGTAAAATAAAAGAATATTTTGAGTCACTTTGTATGAAATACTTATAACAAATACATTATAGGTACATAATAGATTACATTAAATTAACTTATCATTTAAGGAAAACTAAATAAAATTAATATAAGTAATACCGCGTGTATCTGACATCGACGCACAAACGATTTCCATGGTTCCAGGGCATGATTCTGGACACCCCAGTGTTGGAATTTTTCGTCGGTTCTTTTCTCATTTTTTTCAAGAGTACTACAAAGTATCAGCTCAGCTGAGCTGATATTATTTGTGGCTTTATTCAGATTGCTCTTTTTAGTGAAAGTAGTTAATTAATTATTTTTTTATTAAAAATCTCATTGGGTTAGGTCAGAATAACGATTAGGAGCAGTCTAAAGTAAAAAAAACCCTAGAAAAAAATAAAAAAATGAGAAAAAAGCCGACGAAAAATTCTAAGTCTAGGGTGTCCAGAATCATGCCCCGGACCCATGGAAATCGTTTGTGCGTCGATGTCAGATACACGCGGTATTTATATTTTTTAATTAAATTTCATTAATTAGAATAAATCTTAATTAGTCTATCTCTATATTTTCTATACATATTATAAAATCGTTGAGTTGCCGTGTCTGTACATTGAATATTCGCATAAAAATACATAGCAATGTCAGAAAAAAGACATAGAACACAAAAATGCTATTTTTGATTTGTCTATGTCTGTTCGTCTGTTAGTTTGTGGGAGCGTCACGCATAAACCACGGATTGGATTCAAAATATAGGTACTCCAAAATATTAAGTGATAACCGGAGTAACAAAATCAAAAGATATCGAATTTTAAGAAGTCAAATGTTTTGTTTAGCTATGTAAATGAATGACTAGATTGTTTTTCGACTGAATTATCGAGCTTACTTGGAGGAGAGTTGTAAACTGCATCCATAGGTAAACTCAGAACTGTTTTACTAAAATAAGTGGTGTAATTTTGGTATTATATGCTTCATAGTGGCTAAAGCATATAGCCGCACGCGTCGATCTTCAAGGTTAAGCAACGGTTGCCGAGGTCGGTTTGTGGGTGGATGACCATTACAACATATGGGTCGAGCGGCTCTTGCAACTGTTATTATTATTTAGCTACAGCCTAATCATTCAATCAGTCTCCTCAGTCAGCACCTACTAAAAATCGATTATTATTCACAATATATCGATTCTATCATTATCTATTATTATATTATTACCTAGCCTTTTCCTTACTATATTGGGGTCGGCTTTCAGACAAACCGGATTCAGCTGAATACCATTATTTTATGAGCCGCGTCTGCCTCCCAGACCTCCACAACACATTGACTGGGTAACAAGGTATTTCTTGGCAAAACTGCAGTCAGATTTGACTATTCGTAACGACTGCCAAAAATCTAAAAATGACAGCCGGGACCAACCAAAGGCTTAACGTGCTTTCCGAGGCACGAAGGAAACTCGGTATGTTAAGATGGTCACCCATCCTCAGATCAACCTTGGCAAGCGTTGCTTAACCTTGAAGATCGACCCGTGTGACTGTTTTTATTTAGCCACGAACTCCTCTATGTTAAATCGATTCTATGAACACAGTAAAACTTTAATAATATTATAAAATGTTAAAAAAACACTGTTCTACAATCAGCAATATAGTCAGTAAAAATCGGAGAAAATGTGATTCTTCAAGATAGGTTTGGACCAGGAGAATACCTGGGCTGGTCGGCATTTCAACCGGTAGAGATAATACAGTGCCCTGCATTAGGTACCCTCTTCCCTTACTTCTGAGAGAGATCAGGATACGTAACTGAACGTAGATTTTGTATATGCACCACATCACATCATTTTCCGACGTCCACGCGAACGAAGTCACGGGCACAGCTTGTAATTTTATAAAATAGTAACTAAAATGAACAAATACAAAAAACTTCCAACAACTAACTCAAAACATAGGATTATATTAAACACATATTATATTCAACTCAAATAGAAGGAATATTTTGACAAGCGCTCTTTAGACAAAGGTCTGGTACCTATACAACCATGAAGGGTCGGCCTTTTCGTGTGCCCTGGTTTGTAAATAGTAATTTAAGCCGAAAATTAGTTGTTACGGCTCATAGACTCCGATCTGGGGCCCGAGTCTGCTATTACAATAGTGTCAGAATGGTCGATCACTGATTTCAAAATGGTTGATTTTGACAAGTTTGGCAATCTACTAACATAATGGCGTCATAATGGCGTCACTATGACATTCCAATGTTCGTCCACTGACGGTCCACTGACTCGCCATTGGAAATAATTGGAATTTGGAACCTGGACACATTCCATGTAATAAGTATGCGTTCATGATGAGGAAAATGAACTCCCCTAACTGTGTGTAGTGTGGAGTTGTTGAAGACTTACACCACTTATTGATGGACTGTGTCCGGTAAGAGCCTGAGGGAAATGATTTGTTCATTAGAATAAGTAGTTCATATCGGGATTGCTACCATGTGCCTTTTTATTTGCGAGTTTCCGATATTTCGGCACTGTTGCAAGCGGTTTGTGATTTGTTCATGGTCTTGAGGTTGAACAAACTTGACTTAGGCACCTTCAATAATATCTTGGCTCAGCCAAATAGCGATGATGCGAAGAGGCTGTTTAGATTCATGGCCAAGATATGACTGATTTGCTTTAAGGGTATGATGGGACTGACATAGTGTAGCGATATAAAAATAAGGTCTTCGTCAATGTAACTCGTTAATTTATTTAATGTCAATTCGAAAAAAAAAATGTATTAAAAGGTTTAAACAGTCAACAACAAAAAGGGATTTAAAAAAGCTACATTGTGCTGGTGAATCTAATACAAAAATGACGGAAATTTAAATTAAAAAAAGGAAACCTAGGCACGGTTTTTTAAATTTACTAATGTTAAGGACCTCAAATTATAGTTGCAACTAGAAAATATGGCCTAGGAGCGACTCCAACATCAAATTGCATAAAAGATGCGGCACTATGTTGTCTTTACAACTCCTAGACAATATGTTATTAGAAAAATAAGAAAAAGGAACTAAAGCTCTATATAAAACGGGCCATTTGACATACTAACAAAAGTAGGTACGATCACATGACCTAATTTCATTTAATATTTTTTTTTAGTATAACGATGAAATGATATAATGAATTATTGATATAATTTCAGTTTAACTAATTTTATATGGTTTAATAAACATTTCCTATAATGCACATTTGAACTAATATTCAGTTAGTATAATATTTAGTTAGTATAATATTCAAATTCTATAGTAACGTTTAATATAATTTTGAAACGCTGACTTTGTTTTTTATATTTAAAAATAAAGAGAAATACACTGAGATTGAATTCCTTCGAGCTATGGCCTCTTACTTAAAACTGAAATAAGGTTAGTCAACCTTAACATATTATTTTGTCTTCACTTATAACATTGTTGTATGAATAAATAACTACGAATTAATATGTTTTTTTGTTCTTTCATATTCACCTCATATATACCTGCGTCAGATCCCTCTATGGTTGGTGAATCAATATACTAATTGAAAATTATATGAGATGATCGTTATACTAAATGTTATTAGAGTAAAAGAAGTTTATTTGTAATGTAATATTAGATCACATGAAATTAGGTTATTTGTTTTTATAGCATATGAAAATTATATCATGTGAACGTTATTTCAAGTGATTATATATTATCTGTTATTATGGCATATATTACACACCCACATAAAACTATGGTAGAATAAATTAACCTTTATCTTCCTAGTATCCTGGGAGCACGACGAATACGAAACCAACTGGCTCTTGTCTTTGGTATCTCGAAAGAAAGTCAAAAGCTTTCTGATTGATCAGGGGTGTCTGTGGACCGATATCGTCGTCTGCTACGATCGCTATCTACAGCAATAAATTAAAAATGAGTAATTAAAAATCAGAATTTCTAATGAAGTAAGTGAAGATATTTACGTATCGGTAAGTATTCTAAAGTTGTAATTAAAATTTGAGTTTACATAATTTCATATTCCTGCGACAAAGAGACAAATCGAATTAAATATTGAGAACGTCAAAAAACAATTCTTCCAAAAGAATAAAAACGAGAAATACGGACCTACAATGATTCCAAAAACACTATCCGTGGAAACAACAAACATCAATATGTTTTTAATTGTAGCTATTTGCGAAAAACCTCACATAAAAGAAATCGGATTACTTTATGCTTGAAAGATTCAACAGCACTGACACATCATAGTTATCAAATTTTCTAATGATTTTTTCATTGGTCTAAATTCAAATTAGCTTTCAGAAAAGGAAACAATTCGGCTCAGAGGTTAAATTCGAAAATGTGGATTGTCGCCAAAACTTTAAGCTGCATCTACAATGCTGCAATACGCATTGCGATGAAAAATGTCCCTACAAATAAATCTAGAAAAAAAAAACTCAAATCTTCTATATCTATATTTATATACATAAAATAAATCTGTAGAGAGGTCAATTCTGTACATGAAATATATTTCCAAAATAACTATCAAGGGGTGATTAGGGATCGATACTGATGTCAAAAATGCAATCAGTAAAATTTTTGTCTGTCTGTCTGTCTGTATAACCGTTATAGAAACAAAAACTACTCGACGGATTTTAACGAAACTTGGTACAATTATTTTTCATACTCCTGAGCTGGCTATAGTATACTTTTCATCACGCTACAATCAATAGGAGCAGAGCAGTGAAATGTTGGGAAAACGGGAGAAGTTACTCCATTTTTTAAGCTTCCGTCGCGTGTGCAACCTTAATGGTTAAAGCTACACAGAAATCATGTATGACGGAAATGTTCTCCTTAAAATTATGTAAAAAATATCTCATTACAGCATATGTCTATCTTTTATGATTGACTCACAATAACACGTGTAACTCCCGATAGCTTAGCAGTTCGGGGCTTTCTGATTATATATGTCTACTCTTACGTTTATAACACTCTCAGTCATCCCATTCTTTTTTATGGAATAGTTAATAATGTTAATTAAAAAATTTAGCATTATTAACTATTCCATAAAAAAGAATCATAGAAATCGGTATAGAAACACCAAAGTTATACATGAAATACGCTAATAATAAGCCATCGCGCGTGAATACCACTGAATCATGCTGGTCGATGAACAAGAAGCCATTACAACATTACCCGATAGAATTTTTAAATTCTTTAAATATGGGGCGGACTTCCTTCTCACGAAATTTATTTAAAAATTGGCATTCCGATTATTCTGCTCCGAAATTTAAGACCACCACAACTTTGCAATGGAACTCGGCTAAAAGTAACCCAGTTGCAACAAAATATAATCGAGACTCAAATTTTAACAGGTTGCGGTGCAGGTGAAACCGTCTTTATTCCCAGAATTCCCATACTCTATACTCTATACTAATATTATAAAGAGGTAACATTTGTTTGTAAGTTTGTATGTAGGGGGTAATCTCAGGAACTTCTAGTCCGATTTGAAAAATTCTTTCAGTATTAGACAGCCCATGTATCGAGGAAGGACATAGGCTACATATCATCACGCTAAGACTAAAAGGAGCCGGGCAATAATGGAAAATGTGACGCAGACGAAGTTGCGTGAGTCAGCTAGTACCAAATAATTGTCCATTCAATTTAAAAGAACGCAATTCCCAGTATCGGTGTCTTATGCAATGACAATTAATAAGGCTCAAGGACAGACTTTTCGTATTGCTGGAGTAGATCTCGGTGTCAGTTGTTTCTCGCATGGTCAGTTGTACGTCGCCTTCCCGGGTTAGCAGTTCTAGAAATCTTTATGTTCACGTGCCGGACGGGTCAACTTCCAACATAGTTTACCCGGAAGCTTTGCGCTGAAGTACGAGTATTTTCGTTCTATAGGTACTTAAGCCTCATGTGAACGTGATCTAAACAATATTACTACCAATAGGAGTTACACGCTGAGTCGCGGGCACAGGTATTAAACATTAATATTGTGCGGTTCCGTATTGCGATATTTTTCAACAGTATTGTAGATTGACATATTATATTTCCCTACTAAAATACGAAAGTTAATCTGCCTGTTACATCAAAACCACCGAACCGTGAGGGTACTTTTTTTTTACGAAAAACGACAGAAACGCGGACGAAGTCGCGGGCAAAAGCTAGTAGAGTAATAATTCAATCATATCACGTGAGTCATTACCAAACGCGACTTTCAATGCAGGCGGATTTTACGAACATACTCATTTTTAAAATAGCACATCATCCCTAACCACTCCTCCTGGGCATGCTGAGGATCAAGTTATTCAGCATTTCGTGGGGTAACCTGTCCCATTCTTGAATAACGGCTTCCCTGAGCTCTGGCACTGTCTGGGGACGTGGCTGACGGTTCCAAATAGCTCGCTTAAGAGCATCCCACGCGTGCTCTATTGGGTTTAAGTCAGGCAAGCCGGCAGGGCAGTCTAACCTCGTGATGTCGTATTCTTGGAGAGCAGCATTGACTCGTTGAGCTCGATGTGCAGGCGCATTATCATTGACCAGTACAAATTGGTACCCATGGTTTACTCGGTATGGTCTGACAATTCCATCAATAGCAAGTGCTTTACACATTATTATACATGTCTGCTCTCATCAAGCCTTGATAGGAGATCAAAGGCGTTCTAGCTCCAATCATAATACCAACCCAAAAGGACACTGATTTGCTGCTTGGTGAACTGTTCCAGTGGCAGTTCTTTGCCTTTCACGGTCTCTGGGTCTTCTTCAGACATGAACATGTCGGTTATCTGGATGAGTACTAATTCGCGATGCGTCAGCGAATAGACAGTTTTGCCAAATGGTTTTCTTCTTCATCTTCTTAATTTTGCCGAAGCCTTGTCCACTGCAATCTCCGTCGTTGACGGTGGTACAGCCTGGTGCAAGCAATTCCGAATGGTCTGAGTGCTAATTTCGTTAGCGTTGCTTGTTGGGTCACGGGCTGCCAACAATCTAATATAGCGCTTTTGGGCAGCAGTCCAAACGGTTATGCGACCACTGCGGGGTCGGTCAGCTAAATTACTCATCCCGTGGTACCTACCTCTGCAACGTGGTCCCGACACAGGATTGGGATACTTATAGCATCTCTGCGTGCTATTTCTCTCATGGTGTATCCATCTTCCCTCAAAGTTCCTATTCTTGCTCGTAAAACTTCTGAAAATCCTCTTGGCATTTTTTCAGTTACAACTTTTTTATTTTAATTTGTTTTATTTATAATGGGTTTGCTTTTGAGAGTCTAGTCTATGTCAGAGATGACGGAGACAAAGTCTACGATGGAGCGAGCTTACCCAGAAGTAGCGTGTTCAATCTAACTTTGAAAAGATTAGGGTAGTAGGTAAGCGTTCGGAAACACAGAGGCAGAGAGTTGCAGAGCTTCTGGATGTCCGATGGTAGAAGGGGGCTGGTGGGATGAGGTCGTGGAGTTCTTGGGCACACTTTACGAAGTACAATCTGTAGAAGACCGACAAGCAGACAAACTAATCTTGAAGTATATAACTTTCCGCGAAAAAGTAATCAGACTTCCGAACGAGTGTAAGCTAGGACTGAAAGCCTTTTTTTTTTTTATACAAAACGGGGAATCTCTTGGCCTAAATCTCACCTGATGGAAAGTGATGATTAGGCCGAAGATGGAAGCGAGTTTCACCCGGAATCCTCTTACACAGAGGAACTGGCTATCATACCTCTAACTGCCGGAACACAACAATGCTGTTAACATTGCTGTTATGGCGACAGACTTAGACATGATGGTGGTAGCTTGCCAGGCGGACTTAGAACAAGTCCTACCACCAACCAAACCGAGCAAAAAATTTGCCCCCGCTGGGAATCGAACCCGGGACCTCTGGGTCTGAATCAGGTGGTATAACCACGAGACCACGGAGGCGGTTAGTGTCACCTGTTTAGCACCACCCAGGGACCACGTGTAGGGATTCGCTGAAGGGTATTCTCCTACGGACGCGGGTGACTCGGCCCCCAAAGCCTTTTTATTTGGAAAAACAATTTAACTGTTTTATTATTTTATGTTCTAATTCTATATTTTAAATAATGAATCTAATAAAAAGAAGAAGAAATTATAATAGGTAGGGGAACCTGTTGTACCTTGACACCCTTTGTACCTAGAGCCACCTATTTTTTTGAATTGTTCGCGCTTTTTTTCCCACTTTTTTTCTATGGTAATAGTGAACTTTGACAAGACTAATCAACATGAAGTTAGTTGCAGGCGGCCATTGCATCGAGTTTACATGAGGGATCACTTTAACATTTTCGCTGCAAAAAAGTAAGATATTTATTATTTTTCATTTCTTTCGTTACTTCTGTTATTTACTACATACATTTTTAAAACCATTTGATTTAAACAAGTAATTTAGCCAAGTTTAGAATGTAGTAGGTATGCTTATTTGAGTTAATCATTACCTCCATTTTTATATGTGCGAATAAACATAAAAGGGTAGGGGTGTGGTACCTTGACCATAGTAAAACAGTTGTACCTTGGTCATATGGTCAAGGTACCTACATTCAAATGTATTCTTATTAGGAACGGACATACTTATTATTTTGTGGTTTTTTATACAGGTAAAATGCCTCGTAGCAAAGAAAGCATCAAACGGACTCCTATTGCTAAAACAGCACTTTCTAGAGCTATTAAACTAGTTAAAGAAAAAAATTCTCATTAAGAGGGGCTGCCAAACATTTTAACTTGTCAAGATGTACTATAAGAGGAATTATAAACACTGCTTGAAGACTGATAAAGATGAGAGTGACCTTCATGATATTTTAGCCGTGAAAAAAGTTTTTACAGGTGACGAAGAGCTCTTCCTTGTGGATTACATACAAGAAGCAGCAAAGTTACAGTATGGACTCAAAAAAAACTAATTCCAAGAGGGAATATTACTCAGTTTCTGGAAGTAATAAATACTCGGAGTTTATTGATTAATTAAGAAACGCTTAGTCCAAATAAATATTAGTCAGTACGAAGAGAATAAAGACTTGTTGCTAATGTGATTATAATATTTGAGTTGGGTGTTACGAAAAATACTGATTTTATTCATATTGATATGTCATTGAAATCAGATAAGCTTATTAAGATATTTAGAGACGTCTTGAAGCTGGAAATAATAAAAATATTTGCTATTTGTCGAGAAATATGGATTTTATTTGATGAGTTCTAACTATGACCAAGGTACAACATAGGCGGATCTAGGTACATCACCATTGTTGTACCTTGATCAACATTCCAAACTTTTTTTAGTTTATGTAAAACATGTAAAAAGCATGATCTATGCTTTTGTATAATTTATATTATGCAACCACATTAGTTCGTCTAACAGCTAAAATTTGTTTAATCGCAATAATTGTAACAGCTTTTTTTCAAAAAATCGTTGAATGAAAAAGTGACCAAGGTACAACAGGTTCCCCTACCTATAATTTACCAGAACAAAAAAGTTTTCGATTTTTCAAAGTGATCGCAAAGTTTTTTAGATGTCTGCATGTCACAACAGTGTACAAGACACTGTACAAAATAAATTACGGTAAATATGTACCTATTGTGACTATTCGACATTGAATAAATCACAATACAATTGAATTATGTTTAGTGACCTCTGTGTAAAAAAGTAGAACTAAACGTAATACTTATAAAAGCGCCATCTAGTGATGAATAGCTTTATTACTTTAAGCCATTGCTTTACGTCTTGTGTTTTTAGTTTAGCCACTGAACGCAAGAGGACAAAATAGGAGTTTAAAATTGAAAATTCATGCCATCATTATTTTACCGAAGTGTTGCTTGTTTCGTTTAATATTTCAGTTAAATAGCAGGTAACTAAAAACTGTATGTAAATACAACTTTGTTACTTTAAGCTGTAGTTTATTTATTTAAAGTTTTAGTGTAAAAGTCTATCAAGATTGTTGAGATACGTTAAGTATTCCGTCCACTAGCGCTGCCAATCGTTTTTTATTATTTGTGGTAAATTTAAGACACGTAGATAAAAAACCGCTCTGTAGTGCACTGAAGAAATGTATTTATTATGTTTTGAGAGTTATGTTTTGTACTTTAAGCAATAATTGCCGTTTTGGCTATTTAGCCATGAGTTAATAGCCAAAACGGCAATTATTGCTAAAAGTGGCCACTTTTAGCAAAAATATCGACTTTGGCAACTATTTATGTTCTAAAGTACAAAACATAACTCTCAAAACATAATAAATACATTTCTTCAGTGCACTACAGAGCGGTTTTTTATCTACGTGTCTTAAATTTACCACAATTAATAAAAAAACGATTGGCGGCGCTAGTGGAAGGAATACACGCTCTTAACATTAGGTACATACCGTAGTTCTGCTATAATTTTATAACAAACTGACAAAATATACTAAACAGCTACTTAATAGGTATTGCGTTTATTTGTGTTTCCAAAGTCGATAGTTTTGCTAAAAGTGGCCACTTTTAGCAATAATTTCCGTTTTGGCTATTTAGCCATGAGTTATGTATTAAAAATAGCTGTCAAAAAATAATAGATACATTTCTTCAGTGCACTACAGAGCGGTTTTTTATCTACGTGTCTTAAATTTACCACAATTAATAAAAAACGATTGGCGGCGCTAGTGGACGGAATACACGCTCATAAGAGCGCTTTCACATTTTTTCTTGAATTTTAGCGTTTTATTCGAATTTTGATGTGTGATTTTGCTTTAGATATAGCCTTAAAAAAATAAAAATATGCAGTTTTGACAAAGCGCTCTTACAAAATCGAATTGCTCAGGTTGACTAATGTTGAATACCGCGCGTCACAAGATTATATTGATTTTCGACAATTATTTAAAAATATTTACTTTACTTTTAAGCAGACCAATTTTTTTTTCAAGCTATATAGCAGTGCCACCTTATTAAATATTTTTTTTTTTAATTTTGATTATAATTTCATAGATAAAAATTGTAGTTTCGTACGGAAAATTGTCAATAACTCTCAGTTTTACAGAATTATTTTTGGTGTATTACTGTATGAATCGTAAAAAATTGATTTGAGCATTCCAAAGTAGAAGATACAGTTGTACCGTGGACATTTTTTATAAATGATCAAATTATAATATCTTCGGTGTACCAAGGTATCAAAAGATACCCTAAAGCAACGTTTTGTGAAACATCCCTTGCGGAGTCAAGGATTTTACTGATGTACGTGAAAAAATTGAAATATTTATTTAGAACACTCCCAAGATAAATGATCAAACTATCTTAGGCATATTTTTTTTTTTAAGGCTATATCTAAAGCAAAATCACACATCAAAATTCGAATAAAACGCTAAAATTCAAGAAAAAATGTGAAAGCCCTCTTTGGGTATTCACAATCATTAATTAAGTTACCATAACAAACTAAATACACTTAAAATAAATAGTAAAAAAACTAACCTAAGCCTGGGTTAGGTTATTTTTTATTTTCGACGCTATATTTTAGTTGGAGTAATTCAACTAAAATATGGCGTCAAAATTTCGTCCGTATTTTTGTCTGTGGCTCAAAACTCTAGAGGTAATGCCACGAGGTATGACAATGGCGATTAATAAATAAAAACCTTGCTAGTATAGGTACATAGCCCATTGGCAAGTAGGCCCATGTACCGGAAAAGCAATTTTATTTGTTTAATAGCTTTAAACTCAAGATGCATAAAGTTTAATATCGTGTGACATCTCAACAGCTAATTTGTGCTTCATCTATCATATTTTGTAACAGGCATCATTAGACAAGTGGGCACAACCTACAACTTTTGTTAATGTGTATGGAGCCATTTAAAACGAATTAACTTGAACTAACGTTCATTGTTGGTACTTAAGAGTCCTATTACATTTTTTACGGAAATTCATGATTTTTGACGCTGTAATTTTCAGCAACAGTAAGATATTTTAATTATAATAACGATAGTGCCAGTCTCTTTATTGTAAGTTGGAGTTACACATTTTCATTTTTCTTTTCGTGTAATTTACTATAAATATTTTACGAACTCAGTTTGCAAGAAAAAATGTCGGCGATGGAATTTTGACGGTCTAATTCACATTTTTACAATCAATTCTTTTAAAAGCTGAAATTACTAAAAGGTAAGTTGAATGTTTTACTTGTTTATTGGAGTTCTAGAATTTCATTAAATTCCTTGAGTTTTCACGGAAAAAAACGTAAAGAAATCCTAATTTAAGCCAGAAATGTCTTGATTCAGCGTCCATTATAATCCAAATAAAAACAATTTTACCAAATAAATTAATATGATATAAAATTTCAATCTAAAATGAATACGTTTCATAAGTTTTCGTTTGTTAATATAATAAAACAAAATTACAATAAATAAAATTAAAGTACTATATATTTTGCGTCAATTCAGCGCGCGCGCTCCTCAGTCTCGCGCGAGCGCCCAAATAAACTATAATCCTATTCAGACTAGTAAGTATCAAAATTGTTTCGCGGACTAAAGATGTACTCCCAACGCAGACCAACGTAACTTCGTCTATTGCAAACGAGCATTTACGATTCGTAATAGGGTGTTTTTATTTTATTTGTAGATAAGCACCTATGTAGTATCTAATGCATTAAAATCTCGTGACGCGGTGTTTGTTATTGAAGTCCTCCGCAACGGCTCGACCGATTTTTGCTTTCGATATTCAAGGTTAAGCAACGTTTGCCAAGGTTGGTCTGTGGATGGGTGACCATCTTAACATATCGAGTTTCCTCCGTGCCTCGGAAAGCACGTTAAGCCGTTGCTCTCGGCTGATATTGTAGATCTTTGGCAGTCGTTACCTACGGATTGTCAGCAGCCAGTAAATGTGACTCCAGTCTTGCCAAGAAATACCGTTGTTACCCATTTAATGGGTTGTGGAGGTCTGGTAGGCAGCCGCTCCACGAAATTGCTTTTATTCAGCTGAATCCGGTTTGACTGAAGCCGACCCCAATGTAGTTGGGAAAAGGCTAGGCAGATGATGATGATTTAATAGGTTTGAGAATGCTTAACGACGTTTGCCGAGTCAGCTAGTATTAATGGTTAAGTGTGAAACATTTATAGGTACCTACTATGTGCATAACAACTAATATTACTATAGTAAAGCTGGTAGATTAGTTTCACTTTTATTTGAGCCCGTCAATGTCTACAACTGCAGAAGAATTACCGAACGACTGGTAGGTACTCTATTGAACTGAACCTAAATACTGATGTTCAGTTGCATTATGTTAAGATAGAATTCCAATCTCAACATAGTTGGGAATAGACAACAATTTATACCGAGCCTCAGGGGCGTAGCTACCGCTGTATCAAAGATGTGGGGTCCCCGGACTACAAGGGCCCCCTAGTGCGCAAAGCTATACGTTTAGTCCCACCATCTCTTTCGTAGCCTGCCAAGACGAAACTGAAACGTTTCACCACCAGTCGATTGGCCCATGAACCGTTGGTCAACATTATCTTATATCCATTAACTTTTCATACAAAGGAATTTTCACCAACGAACGTTTCGCCCACATAACTCTTCGTCAGTGAATGCTTAACCAATAGAATGTTTGACCAAAACCCAAAGGACAATTTGGCCAACAGACACCGAGGGACTCGTAAATACAAATGTGGCTGCAACACAAACTCAAACTTTTATTTTAATTAAAACATTTACAGGCACTTTTGAATTGTCAAGGTCGGTCGGTCCAAAAAGATGAAGATATTTGCACGTTTCAAAGCGTAGATAACTATGGAGAATAACGTGCAAGAAACTCCACGGACACTCTTTTAAAAATAATAAATTGTTACAAAGTTTTAAAGGCACCAGTCTCCCACATTATACTTAGGTACTGTGTATTATTGTTCCTTGGAAACCTTGTATCTAATGGGTATTGTGGCGAGAAAATAAAAATATTACCTATTTTATTTTATTTTAAACCACGAGGAACATTCAAGCTATTGTAGGTAATTACTATATGAACCTGCCTTCCGCACCTACCTTCATAAACAGCTTTATTATATACCTACCTAGTCCATTCATATTAATGGCTTCAACTTATGCGGCTCGCGATCTAAAGATCGTGCAGCCGCCAGTCAAAGTACTTAGATAATTAGATAGGTATCTAAGTTAAAACATATTTCCCGCGACTTCGCCCGCGTATAAATTCTCGTTATTCCCGTGTAAATCTCGATCCCTCGGGAACTCCGGGATAAAAAGAGATAAGTAGCCTATGTGTTATTATGGGTCTTCAGCTACCTACGTACCAAATTTCATCGTAATCGGTTCAGTAGTATTTGCGTGAAAGAGTAACAAACATTCATACATACTCACAAACTTTCGCATTTATAATATTAAGTAGGGTTTATTTTATTTATATATAGGTACTTTATTGTACCCTAAATGAAAAATACATAAAAGAAACCTTAAACTAACAAAACGTACAATTGGCGGCCTTATTGCATTTCGCGATCTCTTCCAGGCAACCTGGATACCCATAGCCTAGTACAGGGATGGGCGAACCTATGGCACGCAACAAAATAATTTGGGTAGGTACCTACACATATACAACATTACTTAGCATCTTGAAATTAAAAGTTCAGTATGATTTCTATTTTAACTAATACAACAGAAATCTGAGAACATTAAGCTTACCTAATGTTACAAAAAAGAGTTAAATTAGGAGCATCTTATGTTATTTTTTATTCATTAACAGACTTTCGACATCACAGACTTTCGCATTGATTTAGTAGGATTTTCTAATCTTACTAATAAAATATTAAAATAAAATAATATTAAATATATTATGCTAATATATTACATTATTATGCTAATAAAATAGTAATGGAAGGAAGTTGGATGTCTGGAATAAAGAAAAATGAGAAATTAAAGTCAAAAAACATCATAACACTTTGCCAGACCCAAGAATCGAACTCATTCAAGAGCTCATTTTTTTGTTATTATTCCTTTATTAATTGGGATTCATAAAGATAAAAGGGATTTGTTGAGTTTTCTGTTGCCTACCTTAAAAGTTTAGGAACCGCCGCACTAGATCGACAAAGTAGTCAAAATATATCAAGTAGTAGATATGTAAAAATAATAACATACCTACGAATAAAAAAGACCCAACATCAAAACCCATTTAGTATAAAACTATTTTAACCATAATTACTCGAGATCCAATTACGCAGTTCGATGTTATGCGTGATTACAAGTAAATTACAACGATTCGTCCCAACGAGCGTATAATGATGCCCGCAATGTATGGCTGATGAAATTGGTCGTCTGCGTGAAGACGTAGTCTTGAGACGATTAGTTCACTAGTGATGTGCTCGTGTCGATAAAGTGTCGTTTTTCTTGCACGTTATTGTCTACGCTTTGGAACGTGCAAACGAGTCACCCGCGTCCGTAGGAGAATACCCTTCAGCGAATCCCTACACGTGGTCCCCGGGTGGTGCTAAACAGGTGACACTAACCGCCTCCGTGTTCTAATGGTTATACCACCTGATTCAGACCCAGAGGTCCCGGGTTCGATTCCCAGCGGGGGCAAATTTTTTGCTCGGTTTGGTTGGTGGTAGGACTTGTTCTAAGTCCGCCTGGCAAGCTACCACCATCATGTCTAAGTCTGTCGCCATAGCAACAATGTTAACAGCATTGTTGTGTTCCGGCAGTTAGAGGTATGATAGCCAGTTCCTCTGTGTAAGAGGATTCCGGGTGAAACTCGCTTCCATCTTCGGCCTAATCATCACTTTCCATCAGGTGAGATTTGGGCCAAGAGATTCCCCGTTAAGTATAAAAAAAAAAAAATCTCTTTCACCTTAACAATTCAAAAGAGCCCTTTAATAATTAGATTAAAATTAATTCATTGAGATTTGTTTTCTTTATAAAAAAAAAACATGTAGCTTTTATATTAGAAGTGAACACGAAGCGATCTACCAAACCATGCAACCGAGATAAAATGACAATTCACTGTAAGCTCACTCTACTTTAATTGTCACGATGGCAGGTTTACAGAATAAATAAACGGTATGTGACTCAAACTAAGTTTTTATGGTATGATTTTTATAGCGTAGCACTCACTGCAGAACTAATATCTAGGTCATAGTACTATTGTTGGGAAAGGGTAGACTGTTATTAAAAGAACTTATCTTGATGAGCAATAATATAAGTATTTGAGCTGGACCCGCATGAGATTTCCTATGTAGTCTCTTCTAAACGGAGGAACAAAAACTATTTATAGGTTACATTCAAAATGCTTGAAAAAGCTTCCTGTACAAAAGAACATTACGATGAGAAGTCACCATATAGGTACCTAACACAGAAGTGAAAACAGAGTTTCAACAAGAAGAACATATTAACTTCTAGGAAAAGCATTTCATTCATCTACCCCAAAGAAACTTACACAAGCATTCGGGCGGTTCATAAAAAATCGTCTATTATGGCACTTTTATTAAAATCGATATCGATACTGAACCTGCGGCACTGCCCTGTCGATTGTAAGAATGAGATGCCATAGACTTAAATCCGTTTCCCGCCATCGCACAATCTGTACCGCTCACCGACCAATAGCGTGAGCGGAGGGCGTTGCGCGACCGCCAACCGCCGCCGCTGATTGGCCGAAAATATTAAACGGGTTGCTCATAATAAAAAAGAAAAAAAAATGTATCGCAGCGTAAACCTTACAATTGAGTGCCACTTTTTGCTCGTGTTAAATTGATGAAAAAAGACTAGGAAAAATTGGTACAGAGATGTAATACAAAATGATTTATTATAGCCGTCTCTCAACTTTTTAACTTATTGGACATTAATGACTTTTGATTTTCCACGTTATTTTTGAAATTCGTTGTTCTTTTTTTATTTATAGATATTGTGTTGCCAGTTATTTTGGATATCTAATTTGGTAGATTTAATGCAACGTTGGGTTGCATATAACTTTTTTTGCCGTTCCGTTTCAGCGATGTAAGTGTGTCGTCATTTTTCTGTCAATTTATCTAATTTTAGTGAGCAGTGATTGGAATTGAAGCTGGAAATATTTCATAAAGGGTTCTTTATTCTTTTTATGTACTTTTCAGTTACGTCCAATCCGATTAACGGAATAACCGGCACGATATTTTCATGAATATTTAATTCTCGACGAAGGGAATAGATTTTGTCAATCTTACTTAGATTTAAAGTAAGTTATATTGAATGGGCCGTCCTTAGAAACTAGTCTTCAATTAGAATTTTCATACAAATCAAGAAGAACTTTTCAAAGAGCCACCTTTGGACACGAAATCAACTATTTTGTCGGTTTTTGAAAAACTTATGGTTAAAATGAAGAAAAGTGGCCACCTTAAGCCCCGTTCAGATCGATACAACTGCCGTTGTTAATGATACAGTGCTAGTTAGTAGCGTTTACTTGGACAGGTTGTCCACACGACATTCAGTAATTTGGTGGCCGGTTGCTGCCGTTCGGTGGCCGTAACGGGCCGTCTATTAGGGCACTTACGGTGAATGTCCGGCACATTGAGGTTGATGCGTTAAATGGTTGTTGCTAAGGATATCGGCGGTATCGTTGTTGTACGTACCTAGACGTTATTTGGGTAGGCATTCAATCAATAACGTTGGGCCTTTAGGGGCTGAATCGTCTTTAAGTTTTACCATTAAAAATTGTTTAACTCAGTCTCTCTAAGATTTATTAGGTAAACGTTTTTTGCAGCAGTATTTCACTAGAGTATTCACATTTTCTGTTGTTGATTTTATCGTTTAAAGAAAAGACAAGCTGTTGTAAAAAAAGTTACAAGTATCCCTAAAAATTGCATTGTTTTGAGCGTTTTAAAATCACTACATTCTACCTACATATTATAAAACAAAGTCCTCCGCCGCGTCTGTCTGTCTGTCTGTTCGCGATAAACGCAAAAAATACTACACTGATTTTCACCAATGATAGATAGAGTGGTACTCGAGGAAGGTTTAGATTATGTAATTTGTCAAGCGGGCGAAGCCGCGGGCATCAGCTAGTCTGTGATAAACAGAAACAGCACTAATTGCGTGTGACGTCACTCGCAAGTCAATGTTTGCGACAGGACCGGTCGATGTGGCGACACTTCGGGCAGGCCTGTGTCTAGATTATAAATATAAATGTAGGTATATCGGGAAACGTCATCACCATCAACATCATATCAGCCGAAAGACGTCCACTGCTCGACACAGGCCTCCCGCAAGAGTCGTCACAACAACCGGGGCTGTGTTGTTGTTGCTCTTGTTCTTTGTTGCATTGTCCTCACATATAGAAGCAATCAAAGATAATGTAACCATTATTTTTGTATTAGGTACATCACATGATTTAAAAGAGTTGCACGTTCTTCTTCAGATCTACGCTTTGGAACGTGCAAATAGCTTCATGTTTATGATGACTGAAACCGACCTTGAAAATTCAAAAGTGCTAACTGTTTGATGACGAGTTCTTGGAGTATGGAGGCAAGCATCATTCATGTTACACTTGTGTAAACACACAAAGAAAAAAAACTACTTTAGCTCCTCCTTAACTTGAATACCATCTTATAGGTCCAAGAATGTCACTTGAACAATAGCGAAAAGGGACAAAAAGTAAGGAAACACAAGACATAACAATTCTCTCTAACATTTGATTACTTGCGCAATTTATTTTGGTGCGATAAGCGTCGCCGTGAACTTGCACCTAACTTAGCACAGCGGATAACTGGAATACAGACGTTGAGGGGTTAGGTTGGTGGCACACCGGGGAGGTTGACAAAAAGTTATCTGTTTTATGGTACTAACAAATAGGTAGGAACTAAGTGATAGAAACACGTGTTTTGTTTCGAAACCTAGGCAGACTTGTCCAGTTGCGGAATTTGTTTGAACGAGTCACCGCGGCCCTGGAACGCATTACTACTAGAACGTATTAGGAGGAATATAGATGGGTTTTGGTCAGTAGGAGTCTGATTATAAGGAGTATAGGAAATCGTAAAATGATTCTTTCCGGTCTGGGCGCAGTGGCATAAGTCATTTGATGATTTCCCATCCAAAGAAAAAAAAAAGGTTTAGGTATAACTAAAGCGGTAAGGGTACTTTTCGTAGTAAGATTCCCTTTAGCTAGACATGCAGTAAGTTCATACGGAGCGTCAAACATACAGATAATAATTATCTCTTTTATATCCAATATTCTAAAACATCCACGAAACAATGGGGTAGACTCCTAAAAAACCTATTTAGTCCGAAAGTTAGATGACTAAAGAAATTATACAAGTATTTTTTCCTTTTGTCTCGTTGAAATTTTGCATAGCATCACTCACGCCTACGAAAAAATGTACCACTTTCTACGTAAAAGTGACGTCAGTTTTTTTTCGTTTTTTTTTATTGATATTATATAAATTTGATAAACTAGAACGTTAATAGGAAACATCCATATTAGTTTATATGTAGGCCAACTACCAAGCCATTTTGCAGAGTTGCCTATGCCGACACAATTTTTATCATTGATACAGCCAAAATAAAAATGTATACTATTAATGGGTGGAAACCGTCTCATAGAAAAAAAACATCATCTTCCGTTTTTGCTCTAGATCCTACGATTTATAGATTTGTTAGTATCGATGTTTTTTTTTTTTTTTTTTAGGGATGGGAAATCATCCAATGACTCCTCCCGCTCTGGGTGTAGCGGGAGGGAGTGTCAGACTTCTACTGACTAAAACCCATCCATGTTCCTTCATTGCCCTTTGTGTTCCGGAGCCACGGTGTCTCTTGCGAATAATCCCGCGACTCCGGCAGGCGTCGGCCCTTTCGGGCCCCTCTGTGTTGCTGACTCTCTTTGAGGCGCGCGTGGAACACTAACGCGCCGTCGACACGGCCTGTCTAGATGGACGGACGGCGAGCCACCCATAGCTCGCCGTCCACAGGCCCGCGCCTACGGTGGCCGGAGGTCACCAGAGGCCTTAGTGTGAGTTTTTTCGACTCACGTTCGAACGCGTTCGATTGCGAGCGCGTTAGAATTCAGTATGGGAATTTAGTTATAGTGCCACCTGGTGGGCACTCGTAGAACCTAATTTCCCATACTAAATTCTAACGCGCTCGCAATCGAACGCGTTCGAACGTGAGTCGAAAAAACTCACACTAAGGCCTCTGGTGGCCCCCGACGCCCGCGGCGTCCACCACGGCGGCCGGGACGAGAGGGTCTCCTCTCCCGCTCCGCCACCTCCTTCGCTAGCATGACTGCTTCGCAGAAGGAGGCAACGGCGTCCCATTCCGTCTCGCTCCGGACCATGGCTTGGACCAGGGCCGGACGCTAGAGGTCGCCGCCAATCGCCGTTTCGAGGACACGGCGGTGCGCCGCCCAAGCGGGGCACACCTGCACAGTGTGCTCTACCGTGTCCTCCGGTCGATCCTCGCAGTGGTGACACCCGGGCGTTTCCTCCCGCCGAATTCGGTGCAGGAACTTAGTATCGATGCTTACGGCCAAAAAGGCGAATTTTCTTGCAAAATCGACTTATGTATACTATATCCCTGGAAAATTGCAAACTCTGTAAGATAGTAATAAATAATAAATCTATATTAGAATACAATTTATCGATATATGAACTAATTATTTTGAATACAATTCATCTTGTCTAAATTCAACAGTTTCCAATTTATTCTTGACTTACGACGTTTGCAAGTTTCCGGTGACAAATATATTTAGAATCGGCTAAAAAAGCTAAGCTTACAACAGGAAAAACAAAACTTTGACAGGACTTTGTTTTGAAAAAAATAATGATTTATGAAAGTGTGTTTTCACATAGATCACCAACAAAAATGAGTATCATACCCCAGTACACCTCAAACCTCACTCTGCATACCCGTACCTCGTATACCAGTCGTGGCCCAGTCGTGGGCGCGCGATACCGATACGATATAGTGACGACTTTATTCTGCGACGAGTCCAGCGATTTATTGTCGGATGTCGCAGATAGCTAATCTGAAATTGAACGTGTAGGATTCAGATTGAGTTGGGTTTTGAAAGCAATCTCTATGAGGTCCTCCGATGATATTGAATTCTGTAACTCTTGTAAACTGTAAATTGTTCCTTATTTGATATTGTTATGTTGAAGATGTTTTTTTTTATGTTGTTTCTTTTTAATGCTGAGTACGCTGCGGGTTTGTCTTGAAGTTATAGTATGCAGGTTTGCGCTTTGCATATCTTACATAAGTACACAAAGACTAGGTTCGATAACAACATGTGGGCTACGTATCTAAATGATAAAATCAAATTGGTCGGAATTTTATTTCGGAAACCTGAAATGTTTTGACAAGTCCTAACTGGACGCAGTTGAGTGCCAGTATTTTACATGTTATGAGTTATTCCAGGATATAAACTAGGTATATGTTATTATGTTTACAAAATTTTATCCAAATCCCTTCAGTCAAACGAAAATACACACAATCTGTCGTACTGTGGAGGTCCATTTGCATTTTGATTAAAACATATGAATTCTCGAAGCGAATCAATTTACTTTAGAATTCCGGACCTTTGGAAAGGTTTGCTATACACATAAGAGAGCCGGTCTTAATCGGCACAGCTGGGCGGTAAAATCTAATATATGTAGATGAATGTTCGGGGAACGTAATGTTGTAATTGCTACGGGTCGACCTTTTCGTTCCACGAATACTGCCGAACTTACAACGGCATGGAGGTAGATACTGTCTCTAGCAGTTTCCTCTTCGAATGACACTAGTGACACGCCCCGGCCGGCGCTTCACACACGAGCAATAGGGAATATACATGCGATTTTTTAATTTGCAAAATGAAATAATTATTAGCTCTAGTAATATTGATACTAGAGATGATATTAATCTCAATCATGATATTATTTTTTTAAATACCTTCAACCGCGATGAAGTTATTTAGCTTCAAAGATTACAATTAGAAAGAGAAGTCCGATGTGAACTATGACGTCAAATTCCACGGAGTCTACTCTAGATTTTACTTTACTTTAGATTTTACTTTAGATTTTTATAGGGCAGCTCTCTAGCTGCCCTATAAAAAAGCGTTTTTGCGACACATACTTATATTTGTTTAAAATAGTTATATCTCATTTTTTTTCGAGCAATATGGATTCTATATTCAGTGGAAGTATCATATTTTTGTATATTTTTAGACAAACTGGATAGACATTAAATATTTTTTTCATGCATATTCCCTATTAATACTTGCACTAACTTTTTTCGTTTCTCATTTTTTCTAAAACCGTAGATACCAAAATCAGTTGCGTGATCAAGGAGTTAGGAATAAACAGACAAAAGCGGACTGTGTTTGATTTATAGAACTTTGTGACCAAAGCTGTTTTAATAAATACTTAACATAGGCCCTCCCCAGGGTCGCCACAACACCGGTCCTGTGCGTCTCGCATCCATCGGCTTCCCGCGAACTTCCTTCGGTCCACCTTGTGGGAGGCCTTCCAACGCTGTCTTCCGATACGCGGTCGCGACTCCAGAACTTTTCGGCCCTATCAACCATCCAACCTTTGGGCTATGCTGGTAACGTAGGTAACTAACTATATGGACTGGATGCAAAGGCTACGCCGATCTCCCAGTCCACCCCCACTCAGACGATGCGGGAATTTCGCTGCTGGGTTGTTTCAGTGGATATACCGGGCTTGCCCGGGGAGTCCCACAAAGCCCCTCACTCCCCCGAGTGGGAGGGTATGCGTAATGCATTTTTTCCCAGCCGAAACAAAAAACAAAAAAAAGGTAACTAACTATATACCTACGCTTTCAATTAGAATAAAAACTCCCAAATAAGTACCTAATGATCCGGGAACGTGCCCAGTCTTCTGGGCACATTTCCGGATGACAGCGATGCGGAGGAATTCTTCAACGCCTAGTATCTTGTTTTTGTATATTCATGTGGATATAGTTAGGTTTAGTACATTTTCTGTTTTTAATAATAACTATGGTTACACGTTCGATAACTAAATATAGGTATCAATAAGTAATGAAAGTAATTAAATAAACTCTTACCAAATATATAAATAAGAAGTTCTTTTTTTTTGTTTTCATGTTTCTTCCAAAAAATCTTTGCTAATTGGACCTTATTTTCCGCAAACATATAGTTACATAGCTCTGTATAACTTAGCTAGTGACATATGCGCTGTATATTACGGTGCCTTAGCATAATGCTAGTGTAGGCGTTGTGCTCAGCGCACATTCATTAATACAGGCCTGGTTATCGCGCTTTCATTTAAATGCCTTCGACTTGTAAGAGACGAGCCAATGCATGGCTGTACGAAAGTCCCACAAGGAAAATATTTTGGAAGAGATAAAAATTGTTCACTTTTTTTTTTACATATTTACGTTTGGTATTTAAATTAAGTAAATTTAAAGTAGAATATGGACAAATATACCTCATCATCATATCAGCCGAAAGACATCTAAACATAGCTACCTAGGTCCTGTGTGTCTCGCATCCATCAGCTAACCGCGACCTTCACCAGCTCATCGATCCACCTTGTGGGCTGGTCAAATTGCTCGCAGAACAGATGGTTGATGGTGTCGAAAAGTTCTGGAGTGGCGACCGCGTACCGTAAGACGTAACGTTGGAAGGCTTCCCTGAAATAGAAACTCAAATGATAAAAACAGAATTGGAAAAAAGGTAACACAGACCACAGAGGATGGGTCCCCAAAGGCTATACACACAGTGCCTTTTGTAAATTGAGGGACCGCGATTGAAAAATCTCAAGAGATTTGTTAAAGGAAGACTGAAAATTCAGATTTTGACTGAAATAACACAGAGGTAAACAAAATATAAAAAAAATTGGTACTTAGTTGATAACATGATGAAGAAGTGAATATTACTAAGATATATTTTCGCTCGTCTCGCTATCGCTGGTAACTCACTCAGTCACTAAGAGCTGTCCAAATTCTAGAATGACATCATTTTTAAACTCTACAATATTGTTTTTAAATACAACAGCCGTACTTTCCACAGTCCGACCAAAACTCCATAATAAAGTTCGAACAGAACATAATATTAAATAGCTTTTAACATTCCAGTCGCTATCTTAATGTTCTCTCGAGACATTTATATTTAGTCTCCTACGTGTTCAATGTTTACCTTTCTGCCTCTTTATCTGTTACCTTTTTTCGTTTTTTGTGCCGTGTTTTGGGATCTGTGGCAAAAAAGTTACATTGCTTGTTTGCGAGCGGGAATTCGGCGAGAATTTTTTCCCGTCTCGAAAGGGGTTTGGAATCTTGGATATAGGCTTGTTGAGGTTTAAATGAAAATCTTGGATTTCAGCGATAGAAAAGTAGAAAGGTTTCTATCTTGGTATGTTTAAACAGAGATTTTTCTTTGATATGTTGTCTGTTTAATGCGTCATCATTCCAAGACAAGAAGCCTTGTGACGGGGGTAAGAACAGTTAAATTTCCAAAAATATATACCTGTTTTTTTTTTAAGTTACTTACAAAAACAAAGAGTCCATTGAAATTTCACGTGACGTCATGCTGTCACGCATTGTTACAATCTTTACCAACAAGTGACGTCACCTGCCCACCTCTTTGATGCGTTTTATCTTTATAATTTTGTATTCTTTGAAAGGAAAAAACACTTGTCCAATATTTAGGAAAATCTAACTGAAGAAATTAATAAATTAGAAAAAAAAATTCTATCCAGCAACTATTCCATTTTACAAAAAAATTAATAACGTCAATAAAAAAATCTTGATGATTATTTTGGTCTAAACCTTTCCTTTGAATACGATGACGATTACATGTGTATCTATTATGTCAAAAATGTCCTAATTATATTTTCATCTACATCAAAATCAGGACCAATGTCTCAATCAAGACTAAAAACTCCATATAAATTATTTATTAACTACAGAACCCACAGTGTCGCATGCACTTAATACATTCCCACCGGTCCAAGTGATTTGTGAGTGCATGCCTCACATATTGAATGTTTTAAAACCTTTTAAGTTGGATACGAGGTTTGATAAAATTGTTATAAACTTGTAATTAATTGAACATATTAAATATAATCATTTTTTTGTCGTTAGATTAGAAGATTGTATTTGTTCTTTATGATTTCATGCGTGTAAATTGTTTTATTAGTTCCGAAGGCCAACTATATTCTATTTTAAGCAACATTCGCATGTCAGTCGCAATCTATCAAAAATGTATGGAAATTGAGGCTTTTTTGACAGATTGCGAATAAGATGCGAATGCGAACATTGCTTGAAAATTACTAGCATAGGCACTAAGATTGGTGTTTAAGATATAGAAATTCATCTTTTTGTCATTTTCATCATCATTATTATCATGGTCGTACCAATTTTTAATTTGAGATGGGTTTGCTCTTGACTTTAGTCTAGGTCAAAGATAGATAGACTTTTTAGGGACGTCAACATGCCTTCTTCTTTTAAATTCCCTATTAGTATTTCAGTGGATGTATTTTAGTAATATCATAGGTTCATTTATATTTTAATAATAATTCTAGTTATATTATCGTTTTAATTGTGAATTCATCGTTTTTTTGCTGTATATAATTAACCGTTTGATTTATCTTGCTAACCTATCTCATTATATTTTCTTTATTGTGTTTTTGCCATAGGTTACTCTATGTTATTTTCAATTAATTAATTGATCCTCTCAATAAAGTTTATATTTTCCCAATTTGTATTTGTTTCGAACTAGTTGTCCCCCGCGGCTTCGCTCCCGTCAACTGCAACTTTCTTATTTTTTTCTTTCATAAGAACCTTCTCCTGACAAACAAACACAACAAAAAAAAAAACACTACAAAGTAATAAATAACTTTAATTTCAAAAGTCGGTGTTTTTGTTAGTTTCTTCGTATTTTGACACCGACTTCCGAAATTAAAGTTATTTTTTACTTCGTAAGTAGCGTTTTTTTTTGTAGTCGGTTGTATTTTTTTTTTGTAAAAAGTTAGTTATTTTTCACTTTTTAGTGGTACCCCACACCTAACAACATCACTGCAAAATCGCAGAAAAGCAAAATACGCAATTTCGATTACTTGGATGACATAAAACCATCATCCAAGTAGACGAATTCCAGCTATTTCGATTTAAAATCCAAAGTTCGTAACGGGTACTTAGTACTATGCAGCAATACTTTTTCAGCCAACAAGGTATATCGATAAAATTTTGCGACTCTTCGCTTCGTATACCAAAGCAATTGTACGGAATAGCGAAGTGCTGTGCTCAATATCGATATGACACTCGTACCTAAACGCGGTGCTCACTTCGATATAATTTTTATGAGATCTCTCATCTTTCTTCTTATGAGGATCTTTAGGTTTTGATACTTTTGCTAACTTTTTGGAATTCAGGGTAAAGTAGCTAGACGGGGTCCGCTAGGGCCAGTGCCTGCCAGGGTTACTGAATTTGTTCGAAAGAGTCGCGGCCCTGGAACGCAAAGGGCATTAGGAGGAACACGGATAGGTTTTAGTCAGTAAGAGTCTGACACTCCCTTTTGCTTCACCCAGGACGGGAGGAGTCATATGATGATTTCACTTCCTTAAAAAGAAAGGGTAAAGTAGGTAGTTGTTCTGAATTTGCTAAGTATTGGCTAATTGTGTTTCAAAATTATTGGTAAAGCATATTGCCAAAATTTAGTTTGAGTATCAATTAATATAAACCTACAATCAATGATAAAACTGGGTTGTACACGACTCTAATTTTCGTGTCCTGGCTAGGTCAAATGTCTTCATATTTGACTTAACAAATATTCGTTAGCCAATAATGTCAAAGCATTAGCATTTTTACGAACATAACTACGTGGAAAAGGTTGCTTTAAATTTTTTAAAGAGCGATGAAGCTTCCACAAACTCTTCTTTCCTGGTATAGCTTACCTTTTGAGGAAGACTTCGGATAACGTTTCAAACTTCCACTGTGTACACCCTACGCGGTTCACAAAGCTGCAAGTATCAAAACCGCTAGTCGTACTCGGATCATCCGGAACGCAATAGGAACGTGACCGGTTTGCAAACGGCGCCGTATCCGGATCGCGTGTTCTCCTCTTATTGTTATGTAATTTGTCAGGGACGTTTACGGCTCTGCGGTAACCATTCCTTATGCGATATATGTACTTACATGCTTTGAGTTTCAGGAGCTGGTGAATACTGTTTTGTAAACTGTAAAGAAGTTGTTACAAGGAAGAAGTTACAATGAGTTTTGTTAGTAAAATTGAACATGTACAGCAAGGCCACCCAACTTATTTTGAATTCGGGCCATAACAATTGATTCTGAGTTAGCCGGTAGGCCATCTAGCTAAAAAATTAAATAAGAATGTATTGTAATACTTCGTTATTTAAATTGAAAATAGTGTTAGTGAGATTATTATAAAGTTTTTTATATAGGTACTACTAGCTGACCCGTGCAACGTCGTCTGCGTAACATTTTTCATTACTGCTCCGCTCCTATTGGTCTTAGCGTGATGATATACTATAGCCTTCCTCGATAAATGAGCTATCAAACACTGAAAGAATTTTTCAAATCGGACCAGTAGTTCCTGAGATTAGCGCGTTCAACCAAACAAACAAACTCTTCTGCTTTATAATATTAGTATAGATTTATACACTTCAGTCACTGTCAAAGAGTAAAGGAACTAATATCAACCTTCAAATATAAAATATATAAAAAAAAACTTCCGCAGAAATAAACATGTCAAACGTCATTAATCAATCAAAATAACAGATTATCGCCATGAGGGGTTTTTGTTGTGTTGCAATTTAAAGTGTTACTTCCCTATTTTTAAGTATAGTATAGATGGACCTGGCCCAGGCTCCATACATTTTGGATCATCACATCTCCTTTATGTTTCTAAATTTAAAGATACATTGATGAAGGCTTGAAATTATCATTTCTATTATTTTCATCATTTTTTCCCCGTAATCCATCCAAAGCCTGTCTGTTTAAATATATCGTCCCAGGCATAAGACCTTTTACTTATAAGCTCCTAATTTAATTTTGTATGGAGTACAATAAAAATATGTGACTATTCTAAATGATTACGATTTATTCAGCTGGCAGTTCAGTCCGCCATTTTGTCTCTAATCCTATTTATTCATCGGACCAATCCCATCAAAGCGGTCCATAGCCAGTTACACTAAATATTCTAGAATAGAATACTAATACACGAATTGATATTCAGCTGCAGCTCCGATGTATGAAATATAGATGAGAACATAGCGATGCAGTGATTTCGATTGGTTCCGTACGTGCCAGCGACCGAGGGGTTTTTCCTGCATTTTATTGGAACCCTGATTTTATATGACCATCGTCTGGTGTGGGTGTAAGATGATGTTATTTCAAATTTTATTTGGCCAGACAAATTTATTCTTTGGTAGAATATCTTTGAAATGTCTTCGTGTTTCGGAGAAATGGAATATTGGTATTGATATTCTGTTGCGTTTACAAATTCAATAAACATAATGATGTTTATTGAATTTGTTGACGAAATAGAAATAAGTTCTATAGCTTTATGGTTTAGACGAAGTTAAGGTGACAAATGAAATAAAAGGATTGTTGATATTGGATGTATTGAAGATATGTATTTTCGTGTCATAACAATGATTCGTAATGCTTAATTATTTCGAAATGGGGTTTGTAACGAATTAAGCATATAAAAATACTGTGTTGTATGAAATAAACACGTTAGGTTAGGTTACTTTGAGTTTTCAATTGAAAACCTTTTCTCCACTAAACAAGATGGGGTCGACTTGACCTTCACAAACCAGTTACTGGGTGAAATGATACCTTGGCATGACTGGTTGTGTTATAAAGAGGGCATTGAGACTACAACCGCAGCCTAAAAGCTAAGACCATAGACGCTTCAAAGCTGTTATTTCCATGACCAAAGATAAAAAATGTTTTTTTTTGAGAAAGTCGATATAAAATTGGCCACACGAAAGCCACAGATATGATTGCAGCAAAAACAATGCCCAGCCGAGTTGGAGATTGTGTACGGTAAAGTCGCGGGTAAAGTTTAATGTAATTGTTGTCTTCCTAGAGAATATTTGTAATTAATGAATTATCTCTACTGATTTTCCAGAATGGCTGTGCAAAAGTGTGTGCCTGCATCTCCTCCAACCCGTTACGCCAGTAATTTTTTGAAGCATTTTGTCAACGAGTCAGAAATTAAACGCAAGTCTAGTGACTCATTCAATCAATTAGAGCTAGGTAACGCTTATTTGACAATTTATAACAATATTTTTTGTTAATTTTCGTACGAGCAACTGCGCCAGTCAATTTATGTATCTACTTCTCTGTATAATGAGAAGAGATATTTGCCCTTCAGTTGGACTGGAGACAGTAAAAAGCTGTTGCTTATTAATTAAAAATATATATATTAACTTAATAACGTCTGTCAAAAACAAAAGTTGGTCTGTCCTTGGAAAATATTGCTTCTTCAGTAGGCGCTTTTCAAGCACTAAACAAAACCTTAGTTACTTAATATTGTTTTCTTGTTTATCTAATGGGAGTGCCAAACAAAAGTATTTTTCTTTCTTTTGCGTAGTGAGGTTACATTTATTAACATCCAAGTTAATTAAACTATTTTCCGTATCGACTTAACCATTCAGTCATTAAAATATCATCCAATTATTATTACCCAAAAGTCCTCAGCCAGTTAATGCAATAGTTTTGCCAAACTGCGTGACACTCGATGATACAATACCAATGTCGAAATGTTCCACTAAGTAATTAACCGTAGTGGTTTCTATTAATAGCAGTATTAAATTTAGCAGTATTACTGGTCCGAATCACGTGCGGCGCGTGCGGTTGGGAATGGGATGAAAATAGAATGTAGGTGCTTCGTAGGGTTATTTATTTGCAAGGAAATTAAGGAATGTATTTTTTTGCTTTGTAGATTATGGATTGCGTGGGTGAGTGTATTATCGTTTCGATATAGAGCTCCTTTACGTTCCTGAGGCTCAAGACACAGTGCCATTTTACTAGCGAATGCAGTATAAGAAATGCTAAAATATAAGAGATTGGTCACGTGACATTTCGAGACTGTGTCTAACTAATGTTTTTTACATTTCTGACGTTTTCGGCAATCACCTCTGATGGTCTTATGAAAATAAGGGAGCGTGTTTTGTCTAAAATTGTGTTAACATGCGACCAATGGACTCGTTACACGATAGGTAATATATTTTTGAAAAGTTTTGCTCGTTTTACTGTCAGCTTAGGATCTTTCAAATTAAGTTACTAAAATTCATACATACCTACCCATAGCCTTACAAACTATCCAGGTAAAATTGTAGCTCTTTAACCAAACATGGATACTAAAAAAACAGCAAAGTATATCCGATTTGGCCACCCTTTAAGTACCAAGTTACTATGAATATGTGTTTTCATATTTTATTTTTCATTTTAAATCAGAAAAATTAAATAGTGAAATATTTTATTCGATAGAAATTGCGATATCACCGCTTTTTAAGAATGGGAAATCATCAAATGACTCCTCTCAGCGGAGCAGGAGGGAGTGTTACTGGCTAAAACCCATCCAAGTTCCCTTTACGTTCCAGGGCCGTGGTGACTCTTTCGAACTAATTCCTCAATTGCGATATCGGTTTAAAGATTTTTATTCTCATATGAACAATACATAGGTTCACTTACAATGATATACAAAGTAATTATTTACCGCGTGTATCTGACATCGACGCACAAACGATTTCCAGGGGTCCAGGGCATGGTTCTGGACACCCCAGTGTTGAAATTTTTCGTCGGTTCTTTTCTCATTTTTTTCAAGAGTACCACAAATAGGTATCAGCTCAGCTGAGCTGATATCTATTTGTGCTTTTATTCAGATTGCTCTTTTTAGTGAAAGTGGTCATTTAATTATTTTTTTATTAAAAATCTCATTGGGTTAGGTCAGAATAACGATTATGAGCAGTCTAAAGTAAAAAAACCCTTGAAAAAAATGAAAAAATGAGAAAAAAGTCTAGGGTGTCCAGAATCATGCCCTGGACCCATGGAAATCGTTTGTGCGTCGATGTTAGATACACGCGGTATATCTAAATAAATACATTTTGCCTCCGATGCATGTTGGTGAAGTTATACAAAACAAATATTTAGGAAGTATGTTAATTGCTAACATTTAATATGCGGTATGACTACATTTCATAAACGTAATATCACCCCTGTCGCTCAATTTCAAGTTGTCAAGCTATCCAGCCCACTCACCAACTAACAGCGTCACATGACGCGAGAACAATTACGGCGCAATTTGGCGCGTGCCGCACTACAGCGGTACAACCGCGCGTGCGGACGACGCCTAACGACATTAACTGTTGCAGAATTATTGATTTTTGAGTTAAGATGATTAGTTGTTTTGGTTTTGTATGAACTTGTAGCTAGGTTTTTTATTATTTTTTTTGAGATGGGTTTGCTCTTTACTTTAGTCTTGGTCAGAGATGACAGAGACAAAGTCTACGATGGAACGAGCTTACCCAGAAGGAGCCTGTTAACTCTCTTGAACAAATAGAGCAATAATTATTTTGTAACATGTCATAATATAAGGTCAAGAGCAAACCCATCACAAATAAAAAAATAAAAATATTAGTGATTTTGATTCGAAATTGTAAGTAACTCAGTGGTGGCGGTGGTTAGGTACATATGAAAATTGTTTCGAAATTACTTACCTAAGTCAAATGTCATATTCGTAATGGTTTATGGTCATAATTTGTGGTTTGGCTCTCGCTTGTTTCCTCCTCCAATGTTACCCATCTAAAGACCAACCTTGGCAAGCGTTCTTAACCTTAACCCGTGTGAATGTTATTATTTGAAGTATTATTGGAATTTTTGTCAATTTGTTTTTTTTTTCGACTGTTTGTCATTAACACCGACATCCATTACAATGTATGACAAATAAATGCTTGTTTAAGAAAGGCCTAGGGGCGTAGCAATCTCGTAGCGATTTGGGCTGAGCTGCTACGCCGTAGCTCGCGACAATATCGTGCCAAGTTCATGACGTGATTCTATGTCTTGTAAAAAACATAATCAATCATAATCATAATCTATACTAATATTATAAAGAGGTAAAATTGTTTGTAAGTTTGTAAGTTTGTAAGTTTGTAAGTTTGTAAGTTTGTAAGTTTGTAAGTTTGTAAGTTTGTATGTAGGGGGTAATCTCAGGAACTACTGGTCCGATTTGAAAAATTCTTTCAGTGTTAGATAGCCCATTTATTGAGGAATGCTATAGGCTATAAATTATAAAGATATCATGCATATTAGCCAAACTATCTCAATTTTTGTCTATCCAGGCGGAAAAAAATAGCTCTTACAACAGAGTTATTTGCGTGCGCTGCCTTAACAGTTGTATATAATTGAAAACAATGTATGGCAACCTGGTCCGCTTTGAATAGTTCTACAAAAAAGTCTGCGGCACCATATTTCTATCTTTTATATTTTAGCAGATATAGTAGCTTTTATGTGTTAAAAAAAGTATTTTTCGATGTACTTATCTTTGAACGATTTTTTAAACAACAAAATATTAAACCTTATCGAAAACAATGTTATAATGATCACAAGAACATCATAGAGATGCGATTTGCTCAAAACAGTATGTCAATTGGTTGAATAGTTTCGAAGATAATATAAAATTACTAAATCGCAAAACGCCGCCCGCGCCGTCCATTCACGAACCGCATTAGAACATGCTTTGTGCAATTATGTAATTTTTCTGAATCGTGGTGTTAAGATTTTCCGCAGATTTAATGACCCTCTCCAGTTATTATTTAACTTTTGTCGTTAGGTACGTGAGTTGTACGTAGTTGGTTGAATGTTGGTTGAATGTTGTTGGTCTATTGTTTTGGTTGCTCGGTTTCTCAAAACACAATTACAAAATTACTTCGTTCTCATTCTTCGAGTTCGAAGCCTGCTGTGATATTTCTGTTTTTGGGATATCGGACAGTTTCAGCGATTGTTTATCATGCCTAAAAGGAAATCTCAACTTTCCCGTCAGACATCCCAGACATGAGACAAGAGCAGCTCGAGTACGCCGTACGGCAGAGTCCGCTCTTGATAATCATCTGCGCCTCTCGAGGAATAGAGAAAATATTTCGCAAGCACGCGCTGGGAAATCTAGCTCCGAGCGTTCACAGCGGCTTGCTAACCAAAGCTGGAGAACATCGCAGGTCAAAAAAAAAAAAAAAAAAGGTCCGTGCTCGGGAATCTAGCGCTGAACGTGCACAGCGTCTCAGTGATTTAAAGCAGCGTGTCTCTGCAACAAGGGATAGGGAGTCTAGCGCTGAGCGCTCGCAGCGGCTCGCTAGCCTAGCTACATACATATGCAATAAAAACAAAACCCTCCTTTTGGCAGTCAGGAAATAAATCATAGCACTCAGAACTAACCGAACCACACTCATCATTTCATCAGAAGTTAAAATGTTTACCGCCCAACGAAGTGGGCACGGGTCAGCTAGTCAAATATAAGAAGATTTGTAAGTAAATAGATTCTATTGCATGTACCGAAAATCTGTCTGACTGGGGCTAAGAGGATATAAAGAGGGACAAGTTGTTGTTTTTTATAGAGCAATATCTTAGGAACTACTATTTGGCTTCAATTTTTTTTTTTATATTTGTAGATTACTTATTAGAATATTTAGCTAACTTGGTTGATGGTTTAGCAGAATGTCGCGATGGAAAGTCTCCCATAAAACACCCGTAAGTGTGTCAAAAAACTTAGATAATAAATCCGTATTAAAACCACCGTTCTTGCATAAATCTCTCAGTAAACGCTCATGTGAGCCGTCAATCGCCACAATCGATGAATGGTTACAATCGTCAAACACGGCATCGATATAGTGCGACTAATTAATCGCTTCATCTGTCGCGTGTCGCATGTCTCATAATGAGCTGATAACCTGTCGCGGACGCGCGGACGCGCGGACGCGGTGTGAACAGAATTATTTATACGACGTCATATTATAGGTTTTTGAGTGTTTTAATGTGTGCTGAGAATGCTGAGATACTTTATTTTTGACAAATGTAAATATTTCTTTATGAAATAATATTGAGCTGTACCCTAAGTTTATCACCTGCCTAGCCTTTTCCCAACTATATTGGGGTCGGCTTCCAGTCAAACCGCATTCAGCATTTTGTATTCAGCTGAATACCAGTATTTTACGTGTAGCGGCGGCCCACCAGACCTTCACAACCCATTGACTGAGTAGCACGGTACTTCATGGCTAGCCTGGAATTAGATTTGACTGGCTTTTGACTATCCGTAACGACTGCCAAAGATCTACAAATGACAGCAGGGACCAACGGCTTAAGGTGCTTTCCGAGGCACGGAGGAAACTCGGTATGTTAAGATGGTCACCCAGTCACAGACCAACCTAGGCAAGCGTTGCTTAACCTTGAAGATCGACTCATGCGACTTTTTTTTTATTAACCCATGAGCCACCCTAAGCTTATATGTGTCAAAAACTACACACCGCTAAAATGATAATGTTGAGGTTGTTGGGTGAGTAACGAGATCAGACGGGGTCCACAACGAATGTTTCCGCGGACTGGTAGAAGAAGTGTCGGTCATCAGCCGGCGAGATGGACAAACGAAATTATTGCCATCGCTGGCTGTGAGTCAACCTACATGATGTGGTACAGAGGACAGTGGGTGAAATCGGGCTGTGAATGACGATGATAATGAAAGTAGATCCAATTCAGGAGAAATTAACGGAAAGCAGATTGAGAGGGTATGGACATGTCATGAGAAAGAGAGATCAGCACGTCATGTGGACGGCTCTGCATTCATATCGCAGGCGCAATCTATCAATCGGGCGGGAGGAAACGCCCGGGTGTCACCACTGCGTGGATCGACCGGAGGACACGGTGGAGCACACTGTGCAGGTGTGCCCCGCTTGGGCGGCGCACCGCCGTGTCCTCGAAACGGCGATCGGCGGCGACCTCTCGCGTCCGGCCCTGGTCCAAGCCATGGTCCGGAGCGAGACGGAATGGGACGCCGTTGCCTCCTTTTGCGAAGCAGTCATGCTAGCGAAGGAGGTGGCGGAGAGGGAGAGGAGACCCTCTCGTCCCAGCCGCTGTGGTGGACGCCGCGGGCGTCAGGGGCCACCACCTGGTGACCTCCGGCCACCGTTCTTTTTGACAGTTTGCGATGGAGTCATGGAGATGTGAAAACAAAAAAACTTTTTACAAAAAAATACAACCGAATTTTAAAAAAAAGTACAAACTAAAAAATAACTTTAATTTCGGAAGTCGGTGTCAAAATACGAAGAAACTAACAAAAAACAGATTTCCGAAATTACAGTTATTTTTTACTTTGTAGTTTTTTTTTTTGAGGTCGGTTGTATTTTTTTGTAAAAAGTTTTCAGTTTTTAGTGGTACCCCACATTTAACAACACCACTGCAAAATCGCAGAAAAGCAAAGACGCAATTTTGATTATTTGGATGACATAAAACCATCATCTAAGTAAACGAATTCCAGCTATTTCTATTTAAAATTCAAAGTCCGTAACCGATTTTGATAAAATTTAAATGGGACCAATCTGCAAGTATATCCTTTCAGATGAAAAGATTTTTTGAAATCGAAGGATATGAACATAAGTGACGGAGTTATGAGGTAACAAACATAAAAAAAAATACAACCGAATTGAGAACCTCCTCCTTTTTGGGACGTCGGTTAAAAATGAGAATTAAAATAAAGCTACCAGAGGTCAATTCCACTATATTTTTTTAGGTAAACTAACTTTGTACTTTGCCTAGAGCATAGCACCTAGTTTAAACACGAAAACACAGATGAGAATTATAGAAACAGATTTGCAAGTTAACGCAGCTCAGAATTTATAAGAAAATTAATAAGTCTGCATAACACAACAAGAAAACAAAGTCTTAAACATCCAATTCAATTTTCAGACATTCAATTCTAAACAGACACGAGACAGTTATTTCAGTGCCCAAACGATAATCCAGAAATAGACCAATTCACCGCAAACTATCGATTAACTGAACTTTGTCTTACAGCCACTCAGAAGGGCTATTTGTAGACAATTGCCGGCTAAACTCGATAATTGGGCATTGTGGATATTGGACAGAGTTAAATATTCATCTTGATTTAGACGCGTATTAGGTACGTCTTCGGAAGAGGGGTTATTTATGTTAAATGACAATTTTGAATATGAAATGGTTTTCGTTTGAGAATAGAATTGAATTTCACCTATTATGTTATTAATGGGTATTTAATATAACGTATGAATGGGATGCCTACTATGAAAAATATGTAGTTGTCCAGTCAAATTTGCGTTTCACCTCGGAATGCTCTCATTCCCGAGGTGAAACGCAAATTGGACTGAGTAATGAAGATATATATTAGTTTTCAGCTTATTATAGGGATAATAACGTTCTAAATGTTGTGTTGAAAGTCTCATAAAAGCGTCGTAAGTTATTGAAGGTCACAAAAAGTTAGTAGTTTCTATAGCTGCAATGATGTTAACACCTTGATCAAAAATTGTAGAGCGTATCTTGATCAAAATTATCAACAAATTTGCAAAACCAAACACTTTTTCATGCTCTCAACCTTTTTTTAAAGCAAAGACTGGTGAGGGTCACAGGTCTTAGCTGATGGATGCGAGATTATTGTAGCGACACTTGGGGGAGACCTATATCCAACAGTAAACCTTGTACGGCTGATATGATGATGATGAATGGAAGCAAAAGCGTTGACGGTTTTAATAGAATCTTTAAACCATCATCACCGTGTTTTGACCGTAATAATAACAGGAACACACTAATCCTCAACATAGCTAAAGTTCCATCTAAACTAAGCTTCACAGGCTTGCTACACGCGACCAATCTCTCACAGCCAGACATTCGTGTCCATCCCCTTTTTAATTCGTCAAACACAAGTCAGACAACGATAAAGCTGCCCCCTCACTCGCAGTATTAACTCAATTATCGATGCGATTTTTTTGTCGCATTGTCGCTGGGTAGCGGGTGAGTTGAAATTATCTGTGGATCTTTTAGTTTATTTTTATTGAGTTATTAACGCTTTTCAGGTAGTCGTTGTTTGAGGTTGTGTTGTCTGTAAGTGCTTTGTAGTCACTAAGCCAGTGACAGTAGGTTTAAGAGGGATCGGAGAAGGTACTTCAATAGGCGAAGAAACAGTTCGCGAATAATATTTAATTTAAAACAAAAAATTTCTCGTTTTTCTTTTTTATATTTAATGTTTATTCTAAATTTGAATGATAATTTAAAAGAGGCTCTGGAAGAACTTTTACCACTGTTTATATTGTAAAGATTCGATACCTCATGCGACCTTAGGTGTCACAGTACCTACTCTTCAGTAAGATTGTTGTATAGGAAACTCCCGATTTCAACTAGTCTATAATAATTAAATTTATTCGACTACTTTTTTATATACACTATAACTGATACACAGAATAGAATACTGTTTAACATTAAAACATAAGCATAAATTGATATAAAGTTGGAGACTATACTATCCAACACTAACTAATGGTCACAGGACCAACTCAACTAACATAACTACCTATTTACCCCTGAAACATTCATAAAATAATCATACAACTATAATCTATAAGCCATAACCCTGCAAATGCAGCACCGGGTACGCAATACCCGTAATAAGTGGGACACTAAAACAAAACCGTACTTAACGATGGACCGATAACAATATAACTGGATGCTCGTAACCCTCGCCCCTTTGCTAACAATTAACTTATTGCAACACTTGGGGGTTAAATGTAGAGTAGTTTAGAGACAGAAGTGACAGTTTTTGAAGGGACTCGGACGTACTGTTGGTGCCTACACAGAAAGGTCAATGAAGTTGGGTAGTTTGTGAATGGAAAAAATAAGAATAAGACGTAGTGACTTGATCTGATGTACCTACTTTTCTGCTATAAGGTGGAATAGAAAAAATATTGATTTATAATGGACGTATAGTCTTAACGCATCATGTCTAAGTCTGTCGCCATAACAACTATGTTAACAGCATTGTTGTGTTCCGACAGTTAGAGGTATGATAGCCAGTTCCTCTGTGTAAGAGGATTCCGGGTGAAACTCGCTTCCATCTTCGGCCTAATCATCACTTTCCATCAGGTGAGATTTGGGCCAAGAGTACCCCGTATTGTATTAAAAAAAAAAACTTTGCCGGGGGATAGGCTAAATTAACGACTCAAAAACAAGCCTAGTTTATGACCGCTAAAACAGCTTTACCATCACTCCTCATACCTCCTATCATTCATAAATAAACGCGGAAGTAACTCTGTATGTTCGTCTGTCTGACTGTTACCACTTCATGTCTTAATATCTGAACGGATTTGGATGAAGCTTGGTGCACAGCTAGTCCTGGAATAAGACATTTTATATATTTTTTAATACGATAAGATATTTTTATCCAGCAGTGTTGACTATCACGCGGGCGAATGACAGTCTTATATTATGTATAATACTATACTGAAGTTAGTTACTGTAAAACCTAGAAAATAAATAACATCCTTCAATGTTTGTAACCATTCAAAGAATAGGTTCAAGGTACAAATTTTTCTGCACACAGTATTTATACGTATAATTATAATTTATAGTTAATCGCAAGTTTATAGACAGACACTGTCAGATACCGCCCTATTGAGTTTTAACGCGCTTTTGAGGGTTAAATAATGTGCCCACTTTACCCAGACCCTTCTAAATCGAACGTGTCCTTTGAGTGTCTTTAGTACTCAGAAGTCAAAGTAAATTGGTGATGGGGATAAATTTTATTTGTTTGTGATTGGATTATAATCGATCGAAAGATAAGCATCTTAGTTGGAATCATTGTGGTTTATTGTTAAGTGATTGCTCTGGAAAATAATCTTCTTATAATATTAGATTTATTTATTATTTTATTAATGAGTGGGGTCTCATGAAGTAATGTTATGAAATAGTTTTGGCTGATTCAGTTTGGAGTGTTATAATAAAAACATGTTTTGGCACTTAACCAAAATAGTTCATTTATAAGCATCATGTAGGTCAACCACCGCCAGTTTTAAACCTAACCATCAATAGCAAAGCGGGGTAAGATCATATTTAAAAAAAAATATATTAAATGTGTTGTCACTTTTCAAGAGAAATGTAGGTATTCTAAAAAATTAAGCTTTGAGAAAATACGGCCTAAGTGACCCTGTTTTTTCATTATATGAAACAAAGCTTGATTCAGTAGATCACAGTTTGTTGCCTCATCTATTTTATTACTTATATTTCATATCACTTTCCGAACACCCAAATAAAACAGCACCATGTTTCAGATATAACTTTTTTTTATTAATAACAATACATTTTTATTGAAATAATATATTTATTTGTTTGTAAATCAATGATGCGTGAACACAACGAGCAGTGGAAGCACTTGCTTGTAAAACAATCTGTTGTCTAAACAAACAACTGTAACTGCCTGTCTGTCGCTGCGTGATGAATTAAAAAAAGGAAGCGGGTAGGGTTGTCACAAGCGCGAATAGGGAGGGTTCAATCTTTCAGCCTTATTTAGAAAATCATGTTTTGTGAACTGCACCGTGAATTGAAGTAGGTATAATAGTTATCGCCATTTGATCTACGGGCATTCGAATAAGTAGGGAAAAGCTAGATACGAACTATATTATGGCCTTAAGCAACATGTGAATAATATAAGCTTTCATGTATGTCGCGAAATATTCAAAAACATTTAAAAGTGTATGCAAAATAGCAAAAGCTTTGTTTATTAGCAATAAAATAAAATCAGTCTTAACTCGTCACCCGCGCTCTCTGCTGCCTTACTTAGAAAGAATGTCAAGGTATGTCCGTCAGAGTTCAAGTTTAAACATACAAACCCCCTAGCCATTATAAAAGCTTTTAAAGATCTTAAAATTAAATCAACAGAAGATCTTTGGGGAATGTCTGTAAAAGTCTGTAGATCTATTATTGAAACTATTGCTCCCCACTTAGCTCTCATATTTAACTCTAGTGTAGACCAGGGAGTATTTCCTGATCTCATGAAACACAGTAAAGTCGTTCCACTGTTTAAATCTGGTGATAGTCAAGAACCCAACAATTACAGGCCGGTTTCAATCCTGCCGGTTCTCAGTAAGGTGTTTGAAAAGTTAATGCTTAACCAGATGTTAGTCCATTTTAATGAAAATACAATCTTTCATGAACATCAGTACGGTTTCACTAAAGGGCGTTGTACAACTGACGCCGGTGTCACTCTAAAAACGAACATCTTTAATGCCTGGGAAGATTCGCAAGACGCCATTGGAATTTTTTACGATCTCTCGAAGGCGTTCGATTGCGTTAACCATGAAACACTTTTGTTGAAACTGGAGCATTATGGGATTAGGAATACATCTCTTGATCTGATAAGATCGTACTTGAAAGACAGACAGGTTAAAGTACAGTTAAATTGCTCGAACTCACTGGGCGTTCCGCAAGGTTCAATATTGGGTCCATTCCTCTTTTTAGTCTATATAAACGATTTGCCCCAATTGCTTCAAAATGACCCAAAGATGGTGTTATTTGCTGATGACACATCATTGATATTTAAGACAGAACGACGGTCACAAAATCTTAATGATGTCAATAACTCCATTCATCAAGTTCAAGTTCGGTTTACGGCAAACAACTTAGTACTAAATGAAAAAAAAAAACTAAATGTATTAAATTTACTTTACCAAAATAATGTTATAAGTAGCGAATGTGACATCGTATTGAATGGACAAAAACTGGAATTTATTGATCAGACGGTTTTCCTGGGAATCACTTTAGACGAGAAATTGCAATGGGGACCTCATATAACATCTCTTGCGGTGCGGCTAAGCTCAGCCGCTTATGCTGTCAGAAAGATAAGACAGTTGTAGAAACTGCGCGTTTGGTCTATTTTAGTTACTTTCACAGCATTATGTCGTATGGTATTTTGCTATGGGGTCGGGCTGCTGACATTGAATCCATATTTATTTTACAAAAGAGTGTCGTCAGAGCCATTTATAATCTACGTCGACGCGATTCTCTTAGGGGACATATTAGAATTAAATGAAAGAAAATTTAAAAATTATGTTAAAAGCACACTATGTAAACAAGCATATTACAAATTAGATGATTATATTCAAGATAAGAATGCTTGGAAACATGCTGGTCCTGCTCCATAGGACAATCTAGGGTGTAGTAAACAAAGTCAAACTTATTGATAATGTTTGTATTCATATATTTAGTATATCTACAAACTATATACAAGAAAATAAAATAAAAACTCCTAACTAAAAAATGGCATCAAAAAATTCGTCCCCATCGCTATCGACTGGAAGTGAGCCCAAAAGACTGGCTGCATTGCCACGTTGTATGGCAATGCTTATCCTCTGTCCAAGGTAAAAGCCAGCTCTTGGGTCACGCGAAGCGTCAAATAAGCGTTTTGCAAGATCTTTAAATAGGACGAGAGCACTCGGACCCCACGGTCCAAGAGTTTCAACCCCAAACGGCTCAAAAATGTAGTTGCCAATAAGGCTACTATATTTCCGCCGTTTCAGGTTTTCAGCAGCCGAAGCCGCAAAACCAGCACAGCACGACGAGCTAGGAAGATGGGATGGCGCAAGAGTATCGACACAAGTAGCGTCTCACACTAAAGGCCTACCCATCTTCCATGGAAATAAAGACATACCGTCCGGTCTTTTGCCATCGTCGCGTGCCAGGCCAATGGGTTCTAATACAGCTGGCACGCCGACGCGCGACGGCGACAAGAGCGCGTCGGATAATGTCGTTGATATTTGCGTGCCGTGCTATGCGACCCGCACTTCGACTGCATGACAGGCCGTGGTGCCCGAGGCTGTTGACAGCTTCGCCACAGTGGCAGCGATGAGGAGAACAACAGGATGCGCCTAAGCGAAGGGAAGCAGCGAGGCGGAAAGAGTATCGTCGAACAAGGTGCCTATGTTCGACGACGGTAGTGCGTGAAGCCAGAGGCCTGACTCCCACTCACCCACAGCCAGCAGGCGTGCACGCTCCGCAGAAGTGGCAGTAGAGGCAATTAGGTTATTCTGAACTCCTCTGCAGAGCGGCTCATCCCATTGCTGTTAATTAGATACATCAATAGTACCAACATTTATAAATGTGTGTGTTTGTCATGCTCACTCAAAAGCCTAGCTGATGGTGGCGTATGCGTTAAATTATTTGGCTCCATTCAAAATAGTTGAGAAGACTGTGCCTGGCGCATGTCATGGCGCCGTCGGTTGGGACTGGTCTTTTCTCAGCTGCCATGGTTTATATTAGTTTATTTTAATTTATTTTAATTATTCCTTTGAATTGTTCCTTTTTTAGTCCGGACGTTTTTATCATGCTCGTCACATCGTTCTCACATGTATGTATAATTTCAACACGATGTCAACAAAAATTGTAATGATTTATTATTTTTAAAAGAGTGTCCGTGGAGTTTCTTGCACGTTCTTCTAGCTTCATCTTTTTGGACCGACCGACCATGACAATGAAAAAGTGCCTGTAAATGGTTTAATTGAAATAAATGTTTGAGTTGAGTTGAGTTTGAGTTGAGTTGATCTGTCCAATTTTCTAAAAATTAAAAGCTTACAAATGAGTAAAAAGCAATTGCCACGACGAAGCATCCCGATTCCTGAAGACGGTTCGACCGATTTGGCTGCTTTTTTTGTTGTCATTGTAACTGTCGGGACTAACTTCGTAAGAAAGATTTTTTTAAGTTTAGCGGAAATTCAATTACACCCAAGCATAACGGGGTGAATAAAGTTTTAAGAGTTAACACAGCCATGCCTCTAAAAGTAAAGTAAAGATTTGTGAGTGATACTCTTAATAAAAAAAATGTATAAACGAAGGAGAGAATGGAAACAGCCAAATTGTTATCTGAAATGCATTTTGTCATTCCAAAAAATAATATTAAAGATTTGCAAACCGTACAGCCCTATATTCCAGCATCGCCCTATAATACCACTCATAGCTTGGGACAATAAAAACTGCGAAGGGGCCTGTACTGGCGCACGCCGCGAACGCACTGATCAAATTATCCCATTATATAATAGGCGCGATATGCACGACCATCTGATATCATTGTGAGGGTAGTACGAGAATTTTATTATTCATTTATATCATGGAGTTATTGATTGGTTTGTTCTGATGTTGTTGGTGTGGTTCAATCTATACATCTATCTTCTATATCTATCTATACTCTATACATATAATAAAACTGTAGAAAAGTGGTTTTTGTACATGAAAAAAAAAATCCAAAAAAAATAGCTAGGGTGTTAAAGAACAACCAATAGAACCCATTTCCAGCATTTTTAGAATTTGTGTCTGTTTGTCTGTTTGTCTGTTTATTTGTTCGGGCATCAAGTAAAATCAGCGAAAGCAATGTAGATAACTTTTACACACAAGGATTGAGCGTAACTTTGAGTAACATTTAGTTTTTGTTTCATTGCAATCAGTTCAGTCTATCAATAGATATTTGAATTTAAAGTTTTCCAGAAGTAAAATTAGGGTTATGTGCACTTAGTCTCATTATTACTTCACGTAACTTTTATACATTACAATAAACTGTGCGTAAATTGTAGAAATGTTAAGTTTTTTGTTTCATCGTAATCAGTTCATACCTTATAATAAAAAATGTGAATTAATAAAATTATAATTATTATAGTCTTTCCGAAGTAAAATATTGAAATAGCGCCATCTATCAAACTTAGACTGGACTATACCTAGAGATCAACTGCGTGCAGTATTCGATAGATGGCGTTTTCTGAATGATGTTCCTTGAAAGAATGACCTTCGCCCATGTCTGCATTTGAGTCAAGTTGATTTATCTATTTTTCATCTATGCTAATCTTTACTAATATTATAAAGTAGAAGAGTTTGTTTGTTTGTTTGGTTGAAAGCGCTAATGTCAGGAACTACTGGTCCGATTTGATCAATTCTTTCAGTGTTATAAAGCCCATTTATCGAGGAAGGTTATAGGCTTTAATACATTATCACGCTAAGACAAACAGGAGCGGAGCAATAATGGAAGATGTGACGCAGACGAAGTTGCGCGGGTCAGCTAGTTTAAAATAAACGCAAACTATTCTGTAAGGTGTTTTAGAACTTTTATTCCTTTAAAACATTTTTTTGGGTTAAATACTAGCCTTGACATCGAATGCATTGACATCGAAGAGGCTATCAACAGGATATCATGAAAGTTAATATGGAAATTCATGAGGGCAGAAAAATACACTAAGTCACTTCAGTGCAAGATATATAGGAAGATATAATGACACGAGTGAGTAGCCTGGCTGGACTTAGCGAACTATTCGAGGTAAAGATGGGTGTGCAGCAAGGATCTGCACTCAGCCCTCTGGCATTCAAATCTGTCTGTAGAATGCTTGCAAAGAAAGTCCAGTCACCTTTCTCCCATGGTGTTCTAATATTATACGCGATACGCTCGACGATCTGATGTCATTTTGAGGGTAAGACGAGAATTTCATTATTCTTTTATATCAAGAAGTTATTAATTAATTAGTTTGTTCTGATGTTAGTGTGCTTCAAACATTATCGTTGACTCAAATAATTTTGCTACTTGTATTTCACAGCTTCGCTTCCGTGGACTGTTTGGTAGTTTTATTTCGGATAAATCGTCCTCTTATAGAACTCATCGGTAACTTAGTAAGTATTTCTTTAAATCGGAGCAGAACTTTAAACCAACATTTTTCTCTCGTCGTTATATGTATAAGTTTAGATTAAATTAACAGAGGTAAAGAAAAGTCTACGCAGAATATCACTAAATGCTAACAAAATAATTGTTTATCTTTCATTTTCGTAAGACACATAAAATTATCAAAATATAAATTACATTTCCTATCCTGTCAACTATTTCTACTTGAGGCTCATATTTAATTGCGGTTTTCTAAAACGTTTTCACTGTGTAAGTCCCTAAAAGTAAGTATTAAAAGGCATTTGATTATAGTATCTCTTCTTCATTCGAAAAGGTTCAAACAAAATGCTACTAAAAATCACCTAGCCTGTTTAAATTTCAAATAAGATTTATTTCACAAATTGCCAAAGTTCAAATTGAAAGCATAAACTCATAAACTCTACCAAAGCAAATGAAATTTCACGTCGTATTAACTTTTAATCTAACAAAATTAACGTTCCGTGAGAAATTCACAAATATTATATAGACATCAGAGGATTTGACGCTATGGGACCATCACTATCACCCTTTGTATGGTGAACAAGATGTTACCCATGCAGAACAGTCAAGTGCAAAATTCGCTACTGCACTAACGCGCTACATATTATGGGAATCACGCCTTGGTTACAACAGTAAAACGTCCTTAGAAATTGCAACGACTGTATCCGATTTTGCGTTTTGTACCGAAAGGTTTAAAGTTGTATTTGCTTTGAAAACGAGACGTGTAATAGCAATTACTTCATCTAAATATCGAACATCGTAAATCAAACCTGCTTCATCTACAATTTCAAATTCTATTGCTTCAGCAATAGGAGCTGTTTTAGAGTAAGTGGTTGTATCAATATCAAATACCAGTTAACACGGCTAATCCCCATGGGGTACAAACAAACCCCAAAGCTTTGCGGGGTACAGATGGAAAGTTTATGAAGGCGCACTTGTTAGCCGAGGGAATTACAAAAACCGTGTTATTGTTTTATATGGAGGGCTGGGAGATTTTATGTGTTAATAAAAAGTGGATGGAAATTGGCGTCTGAATTGTGATTCTCTTATCTAATGTTTGAGTGATAAATGGGAGTGCTTTGTTTGATGTTTTTGGATTATTTTATTGTTAATTGATTAGTTTATTGCTTGTATGTGAGTATATACTCTATGTATGTGAGTAAGCATTAACCAATTTAAATTTTTATTATTAATATCGCAGTCTTTTCACAGTTTGCTATTCCAAAGGCTTTAATTTGCCAAATCTTTTCAGCATCATCTTTCAAACCTAAAATTTTTGTTATTTAAATCAGGGTGATAGTGTTAGTTGTATCTAGTACAATGAAAACATCGACAATAGAAGTTAATATATAAAATCCACAAAATTGCCAATTGTAGAAAAAAGAAACAATCCCACAATCTGCTCACTGAACATAGACAGACTTAGATGTCAATTCACACTCTCGTTGTCATTATCAGCTATTCCGAATCCTTTTACCACGTCCTACATAGTTAAGGTTTCATTTATCTGTCACTAAATATCATGACGATCAAATATTAGATCGCTATCATCACTGAGGCGTGGGACTGTTTCAAATTCGTGTGACGATCTCCAAACATTTATAACTTCTCTCTTGAGAATATCATTAGTTGGGGCTGTTATGTCCCCCATAACTTGATCTACCGTACCCCTCTCTTCTTCTATATTATCAGGAATTATAGGGTTAAATGCTTCAAAGGGAAAGGTCATCTTATACTGGTCAATTTGAGTCTGGCTAGTCGAATTCGCACGGGTTTGCGATTACAGGATTAAATAAGTGAGAGGAAATTTTGTGAGGTTCACTGGGGTCAAATATTATTTTAGTTGTATCTGTTTGTTTGATAGAAATCTATTTGAAGTTTGAGTAATTGTAATAATTTGTTACTATACTTTTTCTGTATTGTTGAAACGTTTAAAAATTATTCATGTTGATTGCTTAACCGGGAGAAACTTTGAGCAGTGAGTAAAAAGTTTGGTTTATGTGGATACCCCTGCAGGAGTCAGTACTTCCTGATAACTATATCCTGAAACTCTTTATGTCAAGTGTGAATTGGTTATTACAAGGCAAGAATGATCCATCGTTGACATCATAGCTTTCCATCAGGTGAAATTGTGGTCAAACACGAAGTTAAGAATAATAAAACAGAGTGCACCTGAAATACATTAAAACAACATACATACAAAATAACATACATAATTAATCTTTTCACCTTTCCTCTATTAGTAACACAAATACAACTTCCTAATGAGATAGATAATGACGTGGGCACTGCTACAGAAGAAGATCTATGTATCTGATAACCTTCAGATAAACTTTAGGGCAATACAAGTATACTCACACGATCTTGTTGTCGTCTACCAAGCGTTTAAAATGAATTTATGGTTCTCATGAACCGTAATAGGTAGACAGTTGAAAAATTTACATAGAAATATATTATAAGTTGTCTATAACAAGTAATTATAAAATAAGATGAACGGTATGGTTTTATAGCTGGAACCCTTCCTATATACGACTATGTGTGCTTTTTTAATGGTAATTAGAGCCCATGTCGGCTATTTTGTAAACAGCGATTGCTTAAAAATCAAAAATGAAAGTAAAGAATACAGTGAAGTTTAGTTTATTTCGTTAACGTATCATTTTACAATTTGCAAAGTGGCTAGAACTACCCAGGAAGCATAGTAATGCTTGTGTTGGGTGTCAATTCCATGAATTGGCAAGATCTTTTCATCGACAGATAACTTACATCACGCACCTGATCTCTTATTTTTTAACAACTCAACACCTACGTACAGGCGGAACCACAAGTATACCGAACTCTATCACCGTTGACACATCGTGAATATTGTAACACAAGACGGTGCGGGTCAGCCGTCATCCGTCAAAGTCCATTTTAACTTAAAATTTACTCTTTATTTCATTTTTTTCTTTCAGGGGGAACATAAAAGCGTTATCGAGTCAGGGTGTTGAAAATAATAGGGGGGACGTAGAATTTTTAACATTGAAAAGTTGCCTTGTAAAATATTAAATGGTTTTCGTTTTGAACGTACTTTGCTGTGAGTCTAGATTCGGAACTTGTATTTGTTTTGTTTATTGTGCGAGTTTGGCTTGCGATTGGGCCTTATTTTGAAAAACATTGCCATCCTTCTGGGGCAGTCGGAGATGTTTAGGAACTGTTTAAAAAATCTCTATATAACCTTTGTATTTAGAATCAGCCAATCAGTTGCTAAATAGTTCAAGGACTTTAGTAAATAAGTGTTAATGAAATATTAACATAACATCAAAAATTTGTTTTATAGTTTTGCTACTATACTTCGCCAACCACCACCAATTCCTTCCTGAATATTGAAAGCAGATTATGACCAAAAGATCAAGCTAATCAATTGTGTGTCGAAAAAAATAAGAATTTGTGGCGAAAAAAGAGTAGCCTTAACTTCTTGTACGTTCATACATCTGTAGTGTCTTTCTGTAAAATCTCACCGTGTAAAACTTAGAAACAGTGAAAATGAAGTCAGATGTCAGTGCATACAAACAATATGGAATTACAGTTTACTTTCTACTCATTGCACGTATGTTTTCATGGTGAGATGTGACAGAATAGACTGGCTAGACATACTCACCCGCCGCCGCGCCCGGTTGTGAATGCCTTATTGAACACTGTGGTATAAATATCATATCATATTTATATATTATTTTGTAATCTTTCGGACGGCCAATTTGTGACAATTCAGACCAAGCAACTGCACTTCCCACAAGTCTTGGTATAGGCATCTTCAAAGTAGAGTGTCGCTATTTCTAGAGGTCTGAAAGGGCCAGAGAGTGAAATTCAATAAATTAAACTATGCGCTACCCGAAATGGCACATAGGCTCTAGACAAGGTGACATTCTATGAGCGAATGTGACTTTTTTTTTAGGGACAAGCCCGCCACACATTCCCAACCACTGCAACTCCTGAAAGCCAGAATCAACAGTGGCGACCACCAGAAAAACGCCGAGTTAATGAAACCCGACGAGTCCCGGAGAAACGATTCAACTGTCTTGGATCCCGCAACGAAATTAATCAGAAGAGTACAGCGGAGGAGTAGGAAAAATAAATATAATTTCCACTTCCCTCCATATCAAGCAGGAGACAGATTAGAGCTAGGCCAATAGGCACCAAGGGACACATACAACTGGGTTAAGCCCAGTTGCCAAGCACCACGGATTATATATTAACATTTAAACTAATGGGTCCTAAATTGTGAGCTACTTTTGATTCCAGTAATAGGTATGGCAAAATCGCCTGAACGCACGGAAATTTGTTCTGGTTTCTACAAGGTCCGTATAGTAAACTACTCCAGATGTAACCTGAATACTATCTAACATAATATTACGTTCAGTCTGCCAAAGAATACACTCCCACAAGATGTGATGTGCGGATTGTTCGTATACAAGGTCAGCTGTAGAGCATTGACATAAAGGTGAGGCCACAAGCCTAAAGGAAAATAATTTACTCTTAAAGTTGCCATGACCTGTGAGAAATTGGGCAACACAGTGATCCACCTCCAGCCATGTCTTATCCAGCCGCTCACGAACAGATGGAAAAAACTGGTGGAGGTGTCGGCCCTTGGTGGAATTTTCCCACCTACATTGCCATTCGCATAAAAGTTCCTCCCAGACGTCAGTCTGGGGTTTTAGTAATCTAGAGATCTTAGCACGGTCGCGTTGCGGTAAAAACTCTGGGTCCGTGATCTTTTTAGCGTAGAAGTACATTGCAGCACGCCGCTGCACCTCGAGATCGACTGGGAGAACACCCGCCAGCACCGGTAAGGCATCAGTACTAAGCGAATGTGACTGTCAAAATATAAGGACTTGATCACGTGGTGAACATTTGTCAATCCCATACATGATTGACGTTTTGACAGTCACCTTCGCCACGCTACCGCTTAACAGAATATTACTTGTCTAGAGCCTCTTGTAAATCTCTTCTAGAGCCTCTGGTCGATCTCCTCTAGAGCCTCTTGTCGATCTTCTCTAGAGCCTCTTGTCAATCTCCTCTAGAGCCTCTTGTCAATCTCGTATAGAGCCCCTTGTCAATTTTCTATATTTTGGCGTTTTGACAATCATTTTGTCAAACAAAGTGGTGTTCACAGCAAAAATAATTGATTTACTCGATCAAAGTTTTTCTGGAGAAATAAATTAATAAATAAATAAGTCGTCCTGAGGGCTGATTCACGTAATTTTATGACGCGCCGATTAAATTTTAGTGCAGTTGCAGTTAAGTTTAGGTTTGAGTGATAAACAGTATTCTTGTAATCTTTGAACTGCACGTAAGCTGCGCGTGAACTGCACGTCAACTGCACGACAGCCAAACTCTACCAAACTTACTTATACTCACTAAACAATCGAGTAGAAACAATTACATTTAAATGAATATGACGTTATTATATCTTATATTAAAATAATATCCCAGTACAGATTTTAGCTTAATAAGCTGTAATTTTAAGACGTCAAACGAAAAATAGAATACCGATCATGTTGCGTTCCGAAGCACGCACCAAAGACGCACAAAAGTAGAATGCCGCTATTGCGCTCGCGTGACGCAAACTTGACGCGAGCATGTCTGACAGCAGAACAGAATACAAAAAACGTTGTTTTGATTGAAACTTAACTTCAACTGCACTGCAACAGTACTTATTTAGATACGTGAATTAGCCTACTGGCCAAACTTACGCTACAAAACACACTATTCAGGGACTACTCATACTTATTCAGCTCCTGTCGCGTTTCGCTGAACGTTTTTGGTCACACTTCTACAGTTCTGCTTCTATCAGCCGCGTACAGCATCCTATGAATGAGAAGGCGGCAGCGGCAGATAAGAGTTGAACTCTATCTATAGCACTCGCATGATAATAACACATACTTGTTCAGCAAACAAGCTGAACAAATGCATACGCGTCTCCATACAAAATCGTTTTTTTCTATGGGCATAAGCTGAAAAAGTGTGAGCAGTCCCTTAAACTAATACAGAAGCCTTCATAGATCTCTTTAAAACTCTCAAAAAGATTAAGACAGAAGACCAATCTGAAATCCAAATAAAACTGAAATGAACCCTTTGAAAAGCTTAATTATTACCGTCCTTAAGTAGACATGCGCTCGTTCTCACATATTTAGTAATTTAGTGCAATAGTGGAATGCAATTAGCCCGTAAGTGAGACTGATTAGGACTGCATCAAATATAATCTCGGGCTGGCGTGCAATTTGAGGTGAGGGAACCGTGGAGCTAGTATTCGGATAGAGGAGGTGTTTTTGATCGAATTAACTTCAACAGACGTTTTAATGTATCTAGCTGTATATTTAGCTGAAGAAAATAAATACTATGTAATATTTAAAACCTTATATAAAACAAATTACTTATTACTTTCTTTGGAGACAGAACGTAACCATTTCCATTCCAAACAAATATCGTTAATGGTATATTTGGGTTTAGGTATTTCTTCGGGTATCCAAATTGATACGGTAAAAGAAGTAGCTATTGCCTAAACTGACCTCGTTCAATACCTCGAATATAATCCTAATGGATCACACTCCCGGAAAAGAAAGTATCTATTTGATGTCCTCTTGCAGGACATGGTCTTCCCGCATGTCAAGTTATCAAGTCAGATGACAAACAAACGAACAAACTTACCTTCGCATTCTTCTTCTTTTTGAATCGATGGAAAACTCCCTGCATCGATTAGGCCCAGTAGGTGGCTACGGTAATTGCAGCCTCTTTGATTTTCATTAAATCCTCCAAAGTACAGGTGTATGAGCACTTGGGGCACTCCAATACGTGGCTCATGCCGACACCGCACTCACCTTGACAATCATTTCACATTCATAGTATTAACTAGCTTCTGCCATCGGCTTCGCCCGCCGGAACATACTTCCGGGATAAAAAGTAGCCTATATTACATTCCAGACTATAATGAACCTCTGTGCCTAAATCATGAAGATCCTTTCAGGCGTTCTGTAGTGCGATTCACTAAGGAAGAACATCTTTACAACCAAGAAATCATCGTTGAAACATCTGATGTGGCATACATTTAACAGATGTTTCAACGATGACATGAAAGAGTAACAAACAGCCATCCATCCTCACAAACTTTCTCATTTATTCATAATATTAGTAGGAAGTAGGATTATTCATAGGAAGTTAGGACTATTCTGCAATTAAAACTTTGAATCTTGGGGAAGTTATAAGCTTTATGGCCATTTATTATTCTCTACCGACCCAAATAGTGAATAGATGTATTCACTATTTGGGTTTATTTTATTGAAAACTATAAATGATCCAAAAAAGTAAAATACTACCTCCTTATATGTCCCTTCTTAGTTCCTCACACAATTTGTCGCTTGACATGAGGCTCATTACTGAACCACAGTGCACATCCTCGCTCTATGTGACTGTGTGACCAATGCTGTTAATTCATACGACACTGCGATACAATCAATTTGTAGCGAATGTGGGTAATGAGGACTGTGCTGTAGGCAGCTTCTTAGTTATGTAGGTTTTAATTTTAAACTTGTATTTAGGCGATTTATAGGTTGCAAAAATGTCTGGAGAATCATCTCCAGGCATTTTTCCTATCCTTTTGGGACTTTTTTTTATGTATGGTAAATCATCTGATGACTCCTCCCACTTTGGGGGATCCTTTTGGCTCTGATGACCCAAAAGGACATATCACATAAGTAATGGTTTTCACAAATAAATATATATTATATTAATTGTGATGGGTTTGATCTTGACTCTAGTCTTGGTCAGAGATGACAGAGACAAAGTCTACGATGGAGCGAGCTTACCCAGAAGTAGCCTTTAAGTACCTTCATGAACATACCGCGTGTATCTGACATCGACGCACAAACGATTTCCATGGGTCCAGGGCATGATTCTGGACACCCTAGACTTAGAATTTTTCGTCGGCTTTTTTCTCATTTTTTCAAGGGTTTTTTTTTTAATTTAGACTGCTAATAATCGTTATTCTGACCTAACCCAATGAGATTTGTAATAAAAAAAAATTAATTAACTACTTCCACTAAAAAGAGCAATCTGAATAAAACCACAAATAGATATCAGCTCAGCTGAGCTGATACCTATTTGTGGTACCTACTCTTGAAAAATATGAAAAAATGAGAAAAGTACCGACGAAAAATTCCAACACTGGGGTGTCCAGAATCATGCCCTGGACCCATGGAAATCGTTTGTGCGTCGATGTCAGATACACGCGGTATACATATTTCAACATAATATAAAGTTGGACTGGGAATTGTCTTAAAGCCAAGGAATACGCCAAAAAAATCTTAACGCGTCATTTTCGTGCCAATCAACGCCGATTTTCAGCTGCAAACTGCAACCCAAGCATTCTACCAATATCATCTAACACACGACAACTTGTTCCCCTCATTAAAAAAACTTAATAGAACAAACTATCGGTAGTTAGTGAAACTAGTCAAATTATGTTGTCGTGCTACGCTACGACATGGAATTAGCTGCGACTGGCGAGTCGAGCCGCGAAGAAGCGCATGTCAAAATGTCGCGTTCGTTTGTCTTCTAGTAGGAGTGATATGGATTGGTGCATTAAAACCATGTTATATTAACTGTTCCGAGGCTCTAGGCAACTGCAATTCTGTAAGCATATGCATGGCGAAGGCGATTTTCTTTTCTGTGTCAAGTATTGAAAAGTACTATGCATACGTTACTACTGTATAAATTCAAGTTTAAAAAACTTAACAGACAAATGTGTCGCGCCAAGTCTTCTTAGCTAAAACACTAGGAAGTGGTGACGGGCGGGCGTTTTGGGAAATCATAATCATTTATTTATTTATTTAACAATTTATGTACACACACACAAGTTGATAACAATAAAAAGGAGACAGAAAAATAGGTACAAAGGTTAGGTTAGGTATTTATTTGTCAGAATATGGTATAATTATATGGTCTTCAGATTAGGGGACTACTGTCTTTATATAAAACTTTGACGTTCAAAAATGATCGGCACTCAGCCTTATTTGAGTAAGTCTGTCACTTTGTTCCACCGATGGGCAAAAGCGTCCATTATTTCTTCTCTCTGCCCAGGATTGTACAGGACCAATTTTTGTTATATGAGTAAATATCATCTCGCAATCTCTGTTTGAGCCTGCCACGATCACAATCACTTAGCTGCTTTTGTTTAGTTTAATTCAACTTTAAAAGTATAAAAAAAGAACATAAACTACAAGCCAATCTTCGCCGCCGTCACTACATTCTCCAGTAGCTCAGTTTGCACGCTACACCTATTACGACTGGTCCCCGCTTCGATTCCCATCCGACGTGCCCTTGCGACTTTTGTAAACTAATTTGAGACAAGCGTCACGCGATACAGAAAAAAGTTTTAAAGCTTTTTTGAGGGCCATTATTTTAATACTGGCTGGTTTGGGTACCAGCAATTTGAATTTGGAGACATTTGGAGTTGAGTGCTGTTTGAGATTCTGTGTTATTAATCCAATGATGCCTGCGAGGGATTGTGGTCTTATTTAGATGGATCTCTTTCTTTAATAACAGTATAAACGACTATGAATTCTAGCTGGTACAGTAGTCGGGTCTTAGGAGGTCGAAGGATATGGAGTAGGAAATACCCGTAACTAAGGCCGAAACAATGGACTTCGTGCTTAGAGAGTAGACCCCTGAATAGCCTAATACCCGTGAAACCAATGTCCAGGAAGTGCCTGCCAGGGTTGCGGAATTTGTTCGAAAGAGTCTCCGCGGCCCTGGAACGCAAAGGGCATTAGGAGGAACACGGATGGGTTCTAGTCTGTAAGAGTCTGAGACTCCCTTCTGCTTCACCCAGGGCGGGAAGAGTCATCTGATGATTTCCCATCCTTATTAATAAAAAAAGGACTAAGTGGCGGATCTATTAAGTATTCAAAAGTTTAAACAACGGCATTTCTATCAACGGAAATACACACACTTTTTGACCCTTTAAGTTATTATGGCTCATTAAACTTCTTCCTGCAATAGTCTCACAATTCTTTTCCTTGCTAACCTACACAAAGTTGTCGTCATTATTTAAAGCTACAATAATACCTAATACGTTGGTAATCGCGCAAGTTTTAACGAAAATAATTATGCATCATATCGACAATAAGGTGACTTATAAACGACGCCGTCAAATCATTTGTATCGCTAAACATCAATTATGTGGAGACATCCTTTAAAATATCATTTGGACTAACCTTGATATGCACCTAGTACTTTGTAACCCAACAATTTAGACTACTACTCCGAATTGTATGAGAACCATTGCTGGTTATGTTTAGAGAAGGGAAATGTTGGTTGAGACTAAAGCGCCAATGGATTAGAAACTCGGTGATATGTAGGTTGGGCAGAGAGTTTCGTAGTACAAGAATATTAGGGTTAACAAAAACAATCAGTTATGTTTTTTTACGCTTCATAAAACAAAACGCTGTAATAATAGCACAGGAGTCACGTTCCATATAATGTTTCGTTATTATATCAAGCCTTCTTGGTATTAAAATTGTATTAAAATTTTTCAAAATGGTGGTCTAATTGTCGTTAAATCGTTCGTTTGAGGACGGAAATGTGGGCATTTTTTGTTTGAAATCGATTTCGTTTAGTAGTTTTGTGGACAATTGTTTTCCGTTGGCAGTGTATAATTTGTGGAGCGCCGCTTTTTTGTAGTAACTTGGAATATGACGGATCTACCTACTGTATTTTGTTTGATTGGGCGGTTTCTTTTGAGTCTGACCATGATTCTGTGATTGCAAGCCTCATTTATTTTTATAAGTCTTATTTGCATAAGGTAAACTTTATACCTACTTGAGTTTCAATCAATCATTCAATTGGGCTTTGATCCTATCATTTTTGGATTTGTTGACCAAACTGTAAAGGCATAGGCCTCGTCCAACGTTTTCCATTGGTTTCTATCTTTATTCTAGCAACCCTTCACCAGTTGGGACCAGTTAATTTTAACACATCTTCCCATCTTTTCTCGTCGTTTACCATCTCTAGGGTACCAGTCAGTCTACCAGGATTGGGTCATCGGGGGCCTAAGATAAAATAAGATAAGCCTGGAAAGCATAGGGCGTTAGGAGGAACACGGATGCGTTTAAGTCAGTAAGAGTCTGACACTCCCTTCCGTTCCTTGGACCACTTCTTTTCTTGTGTATTTTGCAGAATGATCGGTCTGCCCACGTCGTGCACTTTAGTTGGTCTATCTTTTAAAGTATGTTTGTTACTCAAATTTTGGCTCTTATTAAGTGATTTCATTTTGTGTTCTGTTTTTTGACGCCAGTCATGCTCCTCTCCATAGCTATATGCAATGTACTAGACTGTCACTATGATGTTATGTGAAAACCAGGTTTGACGACCACAAGTGAGGCAGGGAAGAATGTAAGTATCCAAAACTTTCCGTTTAATTTGAGTGCTTATGGGATTTCTTTACCTCTTTAAAGGTCATGGCATATTATACCGGCACCGCAACTGCACAGCTGCAGCACGGCGTCGCTTCGTATTTAGGCGACGGCTACCCGGCTACACGTCGTCCGCTCGCAGTCCGCGCACCAGTCGCGAGGTGCAAGCTTGCTGTCACCGCAAACACAGTTTTACATGGCATTTGTCATTGAACACGCCTAGGACTGGCGAATCGGAATTGGCGCGCAGTAAACACGCGGACGGCGCGCTGTAAGCACGCAGGCTGCGAGTTAAGTTGTATTGAAGCGGACTGCCTGCCGTTGGCTTTGACCTCGATAAATGGGCTATCTAACACTGAGAGATTTTTTCAAATCGGACCAGTAGTTCCTGAGATTAGCGCGTTCAACCAAACAAACAAACTCTTCTGCTTTATAATATCTACTATACTTATATTATAAAGCAGAAGAGTTTGTTTGTTTGTTTGTGTATCGAGGGTTATAGGCTATATATCATCACGCTAAGACAAATAGGAGCGGAGCAGTAATGGGAAATGTGACGCAGACGAAGTTGCATGGGTCAGCTAGTTAGTATAGATTCTTCCATTACCGACTGATTATGTGACTGACAGACAACGCACAGCACAGGTATTGTTCGTAGAAAGCTGAAATTTGGCTTGTAGGTTCCTTAAGGAGTGGAGAGGAGCATTAAGTTAAGTTCTTACGGGAACGGGAAGAAACGGGATATGGGTGAGGGCTAACTACTTAAACTACATATATTTTGTATACTGACTGCGAACCAACTCACTTAAAACTAAACAAGATTCGCGGATATAACTGGTACACGGAAGTAAGAGGAGCCCAATTAAATTAATATCTTCAAAATTGCAGTTCATGCAGTGAACATCAAGTTATTTGTTGGAAAAATAGCAGCAATTTTTTAGTATGAATTTGTATACCACTCTGGTCACCTTAGACTCTGCTTATCTTTTCTATTATACCTTTAGGGTATTAGAGATTCTTTTCTGTCTTTGTAGAACACTGTCAACCACTTACCCGTATCATCAAGCCAGAAGATGTGCCCTGAATGGCTAGGCAGAGGCGTACCAACAGCCAATTATTTCGAAGTTCCCAGTAGAAGACGGCGAGCCCATTGGACACGAAGCCAGATTAAAGACTGCTACTGAGAAATTCTAGATGGAAATAACCAGCCCGTCGATTCTGTTGACATCTCACCGTGATCACTTAGGTGGAGTGAACGACAAGTGAGCTGTCATGTCATCTTGTTTGTATGGTTTGACAGCTCACTTATCGTTCACTTCGCCTAAGTGTTCACTTCGACTTGTTTACAGAATCGCACTGCAGTAACCTTTAGTCCGACCTGGGTATCGAACCCAGGACGTCGCACTCAGCTGTAGAGCTTGGGTACACTACAAAAAAGAGGGAACTGATTGCTCGCCTGAGCTACGCCGTAGCAAATGGAGTAAACATTTCGAAGAGAAGGCTTGGGTGAAGTGATCACGAAGTGAGCTGACATTCCATCTTGATTACTTGGATCGACAGCACACTTCGATATACAAAATCGCACTGTTGTCAGTAGTGTAGGTACCATTCATAATTTGTGATTTATTGGCTAGCCATTCAAAGAAAAAGAGGTGCATCTGCTCTTTAATTGAGTTATTTCCATATTCAGAATAAAGAAAAAATGAAAATGCGAAGTTCAGTTTTGCAAAATTATCACGACTTTTTTAACTGTTTTGTATTTTGATATGATATGCACCCTTCTTGTTTATACTGACAGATTGTGTTTGAGATTATACTAAAAAAAAAACTAAAACCATATGGATATCTCAATATTTTATTAAAACGTCCTCCTCGTGTATGTAGCCAACGCAATGAAAATTCGACAATTATACAATAATTTACATTTCTAATACATAAACGCAATTTAAGAAACAAGTTTCACAGTGAATTGAGCTACTTTACAAACTATTACTTAATCTTAAAATAATTATATTTAATATTTACAAGTATTACTTGGAATGCATAATTAATTATTCTTAACTTACATTTAAAAGCCGTTATTCTTATTTTTTTTAAATTGATATTAAAAGTGGTTGTAAACCAATTTAAGATACAGAGAAGAAAAGAAATAAAAAGTCTTGATTATTTTATGAGTTTTTTTTTAAACGGTACATGTTTTTTATTGATATTGAAAAAGTAAGTTATTGAGATCAGTGTAAAAATTAATTTAAAATACGAAGAGTAATTTATATAAACTTACATAAATATTTACAGTATTTTTACAACGTATCATTACAATATAGTTGACTAAAACTGGGTTATTTTTCACATTTCAAGGCAGAAAGAAAATTAAAGTAATGTCGGTACCTACTTTAATTATATACTTTGACTTTTTATTTTTAAAACTGTTTGCAAAATATTATAATATTGGTTTAAGTACAATCGAGTACCTATACAAATTATATGAACGTTTTAATAAAGTAGCAAGTTTAAAAAAGTTTTAATAGGTACTCATCGTTTGAAAAACTTAATATTAAAACTACTTCTCTTCAGATATTGTGATGATATCTGCCAGTGAGTTAAGATTAATTATAACAATGCGTTGTTTCAAAATCTATTATTAATTTACAAATTCTTTGCTACATATCAAATAAGCAGACATAAAGAATATATTTTATTACACATTTTATCATTTAATTAATTAGTAACTATAATTATAATACTGATAAAGTTTATTTACAAAGAAATATATTTATTTATTGCTACTTATTTTAACATAATAATACAAAAGAGCTTTGAATATCGGTAGTTCTGTATTTTTATTGTATGTTAAATGGACTAGAGGCGAATTTCAATAATAAATTGAGTAGATACGAGTATAGGTGTCCATAAGAATTTATTGGTATGATAATTTTATTACATTTGATGCTTATCGTCATGCAAAACTAGTTCTAAGACCTGGAGCAAAGCTCAATAAATCTTAATAATTGATATATTGCATGCAATATAGTTATGAAGTTCGAAGGTTGATGATAATTTCAATTAGGTAATAAACTAGCAAACTGCTAGGACTTGTATTTCTAATTCATCTATATCACTTTTTTCAACGCCTGTACTTTATTTTTTTTTTAAATCTTCCAACTTTTTTACAATATGGGGAATTAAACGGATCAATTGTTGGAAAAGAACAGAATTCCTAGATCAAAAATTTAGCAGAAACTATCAGAAGCTTACATCATTTAACTGCACTATCTCTAGTACAAAAAGCACACACTGCTTCCTAAATTCCATCACAAAAATACTAATCTAATCCCGATCAACATATAGGCGAGGCGACTGGTGGGGGGTGAGGAGGCGGGGCAGTCGCCGCTTGCGCATTCATAAAGTTACTTTGATTCCCAGCCCACGGCTGGAGGTTTTGTAAAGCGCTTAAAGCGGTGTTCGACGGCTGTGCTTGCGCTGCGTTGCTTGAGTTCTGGTAGTGTAAAGCGGAGAGTTGCGCTGAACCGGGAGGTGGTTCGGGCATGTAGCCCTTGCTGAGAGCTTCGGCTTGGAGAGACAGCATCAAGCGGTTTGCTGCTTGCCGTTCGGCCTCGCGTTCTTCTGCTGTTTGGCGTCTGTAACAAGAGGTTTTGGGTTAGGGGGTTTGTTGGTGAGTGTATATGGATGGAAGAATTATTTTGCAAGTCATATCATCATTCTATTATATAAAACTCTTCCGTTACTGTGTGAGTGACTGACAGACAACGCACAGCCGAAACTTCGGTCGTAGGAAGCTGAAATTTGGCATATAGGTTCCTTGGCGAGTGTAGGGTAGTACTAAGAGAGGATTTCCTGAAATTTTTCGCTTACAAAGTAGCGGGCAAAAGCTAGTAAGTAAATATATAGATTATAAATTTATTTCCTCAATTAAGATTGAAACTGGGAATACAATATCTTGAAAGTAGGTATGTAGACAGCGTCGTTATCGTTGTGAGTAGAATGGTATCTCGCTAGCATTCCTTACCATAAATTGGCAACAAAAATTCCTCTGTAGTGATTGAGAACCAGCATCAGTCATTTTACGGAACTTTACAATCTATACTAATATTATAAAGCAGAAGAGTTTGTTTGTTTGTATGTTTGTTTGATTGAACGCTAATCTCAGGAACTACTGGTCCGATTTGAAAAACTCTTTCAGTGTTAGATAGCCCATTTATCGAGGAAGGCTATAGGCTATATATCATCACGCTAAGACAAATAGGAGCTGAGCATTATTGGAAAATGTGGCGTAGACGAAGCTGCGCGGGTCAGCTAGTAATAATATAAAACAAAGTCCTTCGCAGCGTCTGTCTGTCTGTTCGCGATAAATTAAAAAAGTCAAATCCATTCAATCCGACTTTCATGCTGTTTTCAACAATGGATAGAGTGGCTCTCGAGGAAGGTTTTAGTATTTTATTTGTCAAGCGGGCGAAGTCGCGGGCTTCAACTAGTTTTCATTATAAAACTTAGAATTGACTTGGTCATTGTCTCTTTCGCTATAGTAATTTGTTCTCGAAGAAAAAATGCTGCCGTAATTTGAAAAAGGAAACTGAATTCAAAACATTAATCATTTCCCCAGATTCTATCCAACTGGTAATCTCTGTAGTGGCAACACAATGAACTACTTTTATCCATACATCAATAAGTCAGTTTAATTACTGCAGTACCACATGTAAACAGACCAGCTCGACCAATGGACACACGCTAATGGGCAGCAGAATAATTCACGAACTGACTCAGCCTGACTCACTATTATAGTAAATTATATTAAATATGGCGACGATAATAAGATCGTGTGTAGGTACTTCAATTTATGATTCGAGATTATTTGAATGTATGGCCACCAATTTAAAAATCGACTTTAGCGTTGTGTATTATGAGTAGTTTTTTAAGTGTTCTTTGGTATTTAAAAGGCCCTCCTCCTTCGTCTTCACGTCGGCGGCGTCGTGTTCCTCATGATTGAGTGTCATGACTCCCTGCCGAATCGTCTCTTTGACCATATCCCTCATTTTTTTCGGTTTTTAGCTTCGTGGAGGGCAGCGAGAAGAAGAGTAGGTAGCCTTTTGGCCGTTTGTCCGATTAAAAAGAATACATATTGTTTTTTTTTATTATTATTATTTTTATTAAAATAATGGGTTGCACTGGAATTCGAGCTTAGTGTTCTATGCCATAAAGTTTATTGTTCGAAAATTTGATTTTAACCTTGACATTCGAATTCAAATATAGTCAATATTAAATATGTCCGTGTAGATATGACAGGATAATAAGACTGTTTTGTACTGTTTGATGTTGAATTGGGCGTCAGAGTTATTGTTATTGTTTCCAATGATTTATTGTTGGATATGAATATCAATAATGTCGTGTTGGCCGGAGATTTAGGACCCTTTGGCTGACGGAACGTAAGAACTACGCGATATGCAAATACAATGGCTTATATTCTTCCTCTTATTGAATTTCCCTAGGGTGAAAAAACTATCGATGACTTGTCTGTAAACTTTCAAGTAAGCGGGTCATGTCATGTATATGATTGAGTTGATGAGTTCTTACTCATTTATGCACTATCCTAACTAAACTAATATATCACTGACCATATCATATTATAAAGCGTCGTCCTAATTTAATAACGATATTTCGTCGCGCGATGAAAATGATTCCTGTGCTCGAGCGATGATTTGCAAGCGTCAATTAAGACACTATAGAAATGTGTGTGTTTAATATCGTCGTGCGACAAATCGCATCGTTAACTCGTAGGGTCTTTAGCCAATTAGGACCTTACGGAGAAAGAAGACGTATAAATAATTGTTGTAGGAAGGAATTCCTTCTTCTGGCCTCGTTTGAAAAACAATACGAGGAGCCACCGTATTTATCTATTTAATTTTTGCCGATTCGTAGCTACGAGTATAAGCACATAACAATGTCACAAATGTCTAGGTACTACATTTATGACATTGTAACAGGCTGGTAAGAAATTTCAATAATGTCCTTAGACACTCCGCTTCCATTCTAGGCTTTCTTTTTCTTCCTTTTTTCTTTTAATATTTTTGCAATAACACTTCTACTTACATTAAGTAAGCTAAGTATTTTTTCGAAATGTTCTTGCTGTTTTTCCCGCTCTCGCTTTATGAAAAGCATTGCTTGGGTTTCTGTGATGTAAGCAAACCGAAAAGATCCAATTACTGATTCATTCATAAATTCAAATTAAATCCATCGTTACATAAGCCATCGATTCTCAGAACTAATTAAATACACAGACACAAATATCGCTAAAAACAACTAATAACGATCCGCCCACTTCCATCGCGCACTAAATAATACATGAGTTTAGATCTAACGACGGAGCCTTGCCGTCATGACGTCAACACTGTCAATTAAACACGACTATCTAAATGACGACAGGCGAATTAGTTCTACGCGTAAGTTAGTGGGGGCTTTACTTACAGTACCTAGTTAATAGATGGAGGTTGAAAGGGTTTTAGTAGGCTGTCTGTTTGTCTGAACAAATGACACCAGTTGTGTTTGTCGTATTTCAGGTCCTGTTTGACCAATATTAAGTCGTGTTTGTCATATTTAAGGTCCTGTTTTACCAATATTGCAGAAAGGCCCGTGGGACATCTAAAAGAGAATTTCATTAATTAAAAAAAAAATGATGCCTAGCACAGGCTGCGTTTTGAGCTAGAAAAACATCTTTAGTCTGGTATGATTCACACAGTATCTTGCTTTTCCGAATAATTTTGCACCAATTAAAAATGAAGCCAATTTTAACGCAACACGATCATTATGCGCGGCTTGCCCGAAGGTAGGGTCGCCATCTTGGGATAGGTGTAATTAAGCCTACGAATTGATTTATAATGCTTATCTTTATTAGCAAACTAAATATACCTGGTGCCATTTTAGTCGTCTTACAAAGGCGGCCCTCTTATTGTAACCAATATAAACTACCTGCAGGTGCGTTTTTTTTTTAAAATAATTAATTAAGATAATAGGTTCAGTAAAAATAAATAATATTTTAGAATTATGAAACTTCCTGTTTGTTTACGTATCAAAACAATGTCACATTTCCATTCCGCGCCATCTTTGGAACAAAAGGCTCGCACTGCGATCGCCCCTGTATGTTTCAAATTTCAAACTACATCATGCATCACATGATATATAATTATTTTTTTTAGTTCATAAATTACTTTTTTACCAACATAAAGATAGTTCACCAATAAGACACCCACACTTAAGTATGTTATGTTTGATAAGATCTAAACGACATTAGCAGTTGACCCTGAGTATTAACTTACAAGCTCATGATAACTTGAGTCAAAGCTAATCCTTCATTTGGGTATCACATAACCGCTGGCAAAGCTTGGTTAACCGGGCTTTAAATATCTCCTGCGACCATGAATAACATTGCTTTGTAATAGTATTACCCACCATTGGTTTTCAACAATAGGTACTACTTTTTTTTTAATAATTATATCGGTAAGAAAATAAAGCTCAGACTGGGGTCAGTTGAGCTTAGTAAAAGGCAAAGAATTACCTATAACCAACACTGGACTTCGAAATGATAATGAAGTAGAATTCACCCATACGCTTATTTATATGGTCTATGCTGAATTTCTGATCTATGACTATAGTCACAAATATAAACATAGTTGTGTATGTTCAATCATGTACACAGCAAACTACACATGTCTTGTCACTTTGTGAAGTATTTTTTATATATTAGTCTATAACTAATAAAATACACACGAAACGGACGAAACCTGTGTTTTATATAATGTCACCGGAAAATGTCAGACTCCGTAAGATTATAATAAATCTTTATTAAATTATATATTTATTATGAAAAACTCGTTTTGAATATTATAAATCCAATACAAATTCAATAGTTTCTAATCTATTCGTGTCTTATTTAGAAAAAAAGTTTACAATTTCACGCGATATTTTACAATCTTACGGCGTTTGCTACTTTCCGGTGATATAACACACGAAACCATTGGTCAAAGAAAGCTGACATTTGGCATGTAGCTTAAACTCCGTAAGGGTGCACTATTTCCCGAAATTCTTACGGGAACGGGAGAAATGGGATATACGCGTACGAAGTCGCGAGTGAAAGCTAGTGTTGTAATGCTAATGCGCGTCCGTAGGAGAATACCCTTTCGCGAATCCCTACACGTGGTCCCCGGGTGGTGCTTAACAGGTGACACTAACCGCCTCCGTGGTCTAGTGGTTGTACCACCTGATTCAGACCCAGAGGTCCCGGGTTCGATTCCCAGCGGAGGCAAATTATTTGCTCGGTTTGGTTAGTGGTAGGAATTGTTCTAAGTCCGCCTGGCTAGCCACCATCATGTCTAACTCTGTCGCCATAACAACTATGTTAACAGCATTGTTGTGTTCCGGCAGTTAGAGGTATGATAGCCAGTTCCTCTGTGTAAGAGGATTCCGGGTGAAACTCGCTTCCATCTTCGGCCTAATCATTACTTTCCATCACCTGATGGAAAGTAATGATTTGGGCCAAGAGTTTCCCCGTTTTGTAATAAAAAAGAAAGAATCCAAAATTAACATTTTTCTTTCTTTACAATCGCCCCGTCAATACTAATCATGATCAACTAAATCAAAAGGACTATTCATATCTAATTGAAATCACAGAACATACAACAGGAAATAAATACTACGCATCTGGTAAAGCCGCCTACGCATACTGCTTCAAATAACTCAGCTATATCTTTAGCAAGTCGCATGCAATCTCATTAGCAGTTCCAACGGCTTTACCGAGCAGTCTGAGTGAGCAGTTGATCTTCAGAGTCAAGTACGTCGTCTGATAACTTTCAAGCCAACCCTCTTAACACGGAGGCTTGCATTTGCATAATTTATCTGGCGAATTTTCGCTAAATTTGTTGCGCGACTTGTCGTAAGATTTGTCGGGCAGTTTAGTCGCATGGTTAGTCGGGATCGGGACCTTTTGGTATTGATTATGATTATGGTTTCGTTTTGTGAGGAGATTTGAAGGGAAGATTTCGGAGCTGAAATGTAATCATAAACAAAATTACATATGTTGTCATCTCAGCTGCACAAATCTATCTTGAAATATAGTATGTATAGCGAGAAATACGGATAAAAGAGTAATATATGGGTTCACAGTAAGACAACTTCTATTTACAGGCATTTATATTTTGGATCCTAATGTGGTGGTATTTATTTAAACAAGTTATTTAAAGCAAGTATGTGAGGATTGTGAACAATGGTGATGATGTATAATGTCAGAAGAATAATTTCTTAGATTCCAGTAAATAGAATAAAAAACGAAAAAAAAAACCAGCACAATGAAAACATTAATATCTCGGTACAATTGAATATTTTGGACTTGGATGACACAAACCATAGTTTATTGTACCCCAAGAAAATGTATACCTTCATCGTTCATTTGTTTGACAAACAAACAGGCACAGTAACCATATTTTCTCCTTGAACCAGCCAGTAATGACGGACATACCGCAGTCTGCAACCACAACCCAAACTCGGATGGGTTGCGCAACTGATCGCGTCGTCTTCGTCATTTCGGAGAATCCTTTCCAACGGATTAAGATTTTCTGGATATGACATGGTTCTTGTTGTTCAGTCACGGTGGTTATAAAGGTAAATATTATGTTTTTTTTATATAGAAGCATTTCTTAGTATCTGTGATCTTTTGAACATTATTTTACATCAATTTGATTGGCTCTAGGTAGTCGCCATAGAAATAGCTTTTGATTTTGTAGTTTTCTTATTGCGCAGTGGCAGTAAAGCATTCAGTAACCCATTTTATATAAGTGAATTTTTGACCTCGTCAGCATCACTTGTTAAAGGCCAAAATATAGGGGCTGGAAAATCTAAAAAACGATATATACACGACAGGAATTGGGAAAAATGGATCTAGATTGGGCATCATTGCATAAGTAGCATAGGTACCAATCATAGGGAATAGGCTATTGTTAGCCTAAGTGTTGATCTTCATATGCAAAACTAGATGTCGAATTTACCTATACATTTCGCGAACTTGCACTCATCTCCACAGTGACGTCACGGCCGTATCTATGAAACATAGATCGGTGGTAATAGGTAGACAAGTACTTAGATAATGCAGCCACTGAGCCACAACTTAACTCTTAGCGGCCTTTACTTAAAAGGGGTGAACACACTTTAGCGTTAGCGATACCTCGCTTTTTAAGTACGTATTTATAAAGTAGACTAGGTATGAGACTTCTTGAACTTGAGAGTTTGGAGGTTCTAATCATAAGTATTTATGAACAACCAGATGAAGAAAATGAAGTATATTCAGTTTTAAATGTTCTTATTCAATCAATCATTGTGGAAAATTTCCAATCTAGCCAAGATTAATTGAATTAGGCATCGTTGATCGTTAGCCACGATCGTACGACATATCGATGCAATTTCGTCGCGCGTTGAAAAGGATTCCGCTGCTCGCGCAATGATTTACAAGCTTCAATTAGGACAGTGTCCTAGAAAGAAAAGTGTGTGTTTAGTCTCGTCGTACGACGAAATTGCGTCGTTAACTCGTATGATCATTAACCAGATAGGACGACGCCTTTTCAACAATCTACTTCAACATCACGTGACTTAAGATCAAATTTAATATTCCAACTAATGAGAAGTGGCTAGTCACTTCATTAAACTCTATATTATTTAAATTTTTGAGCTTTTATACTGAGTCAAATTTTATAACAAATTCCTTTGAATATTAGCAATGCTCAAAAACACTTCCGAAAAAGGTTATTAAGATTCGCTGACGATTATGTCTCTTTCAAGCGTCTTTGCAAATGACGATTCTGATTACCTTAATCTTCCTTTTCTTATACTTCAACGCATAACATTAAATACTCTTAAAAACGCTGGTTAACCATTCAACCATAATGTAAGCCCTGGTGCACACTAATGAACACTTAAAACTTAATCGTTATTAAGTACGGAGACAAGAATATCGGGACGAAAAATTTTCAATTACGATAAAGCCCTAACATAATTGAGACTCTTAACTTAACAGCGTTCGCGATATCGTGTGGACTCCGCTTAAAAGCTTTATTCATCTATAAAACATACCCTTCTCAAATGCTTAAACGAAAATAAACTTTATTACTATCTGCCTAAAGTTTATTTTATTTCAGCTGTGGCGCTTGGTTCCTTTACATGCAAATTAATGTTGGGTGCATTGGAAAAGTTTAATGGTATCTTAATTAGTCGATACAAGGAGGTTGGTGCTTATTTAGTTGTGGCCAGTATCAAATTTATATCTCCTCTAATATCTAATTATCTATTGAATAAAGTTGGGAAGTTTTCTTGTATGTGTTACATAGGAGGACTAGCTTCTACCAGCAGCTTCACCCGCGTGATCCTTAGGGAACATGCTTAACTAGGATATTAATCTTACATTATCTATGCTTCTATAGCTCTATGGTTTCGTTTGATAGTATAATTCTATAGTAAACTATAGATAGTATAATTCTATAGCTTCAGTGTTTTCTTTAAAAAAAAACCACACCAGTAAGGTATATAAAAAAAAAAACAGATCTTGATCCATACGATGTTAGTAATACACACTACTAAAATAAATATAATAATATAATAATTATAAATATATGGTAACTAATCAATATTTACCATATATATATAAAAAATATTGATTGGTAAATATTGATTAGTTTGTCCTCATTAACGAGTTTAACAACGACGAAGTCGCGGGGAAAGCTAGCCTGTCAATGAAGATACTTGTAAGGGCTGTTGTTTGATTTAAGATACCACTCAAGTGTTAAAATCTCAAGGAAATCTATTTTTTTTACATTCGTTTTTATTAATTTTTAATAACAAAGGTTTCATAGATTATTCTTTTTACGATTTAACTTTTGCCCGAGACTTCGATGTGGCGGGCAAAAGTTTCCGTTTTTTTTTCCGTTCTCGTAGGAATTTCGGGAAATCCGAAAAAATCTTTGTGCTCTCCTACACTCCGCAAAGAACCTTCACACCAAATTTCAGCTTTCTTCGACCAGTAGTTCCGGCTGTTAGTTCTCTAGCAGTCACACAACGGAAGAATTTTATATAGATTGATTAGCAATGTACCTAGCATGTAAGCAAACTGTATTATGTAAATAGGAAGGGAACTGTCTCCTGTGATACAGGTTACCTACCTAGTTCAGGAGGCAGAGCTTTTATGCAAGGCTAGCCACGCACTGGTGACTTTTGTCACTGTGACCGTATATATCTCTCTGTTGCACTTCACAATAGGGAATATGCATGAATTTTTTTTATTTGCAAAATGAAATACTTTTTAGCTCTATAAAACAATCATTAAATTGTTTTTTAAATATCTTCATAACTGATGAAGTTATAAATCTTCAAAGATTACAATTAGAAAGAGAAGTCTGATATGAAATTTGACGTCAGATTACATGACGCCTATACAGATGCCATACATTACAGCGTTTTCGCGAGAGGGACAGATTTTTTTAGAGTGATTTTGATTCTATTTTCACTGTTAGTATTACAATTTTTAATATTTTTAAATAAACTATGTATTTAATAAATATTTTTTTCATGCATATACCCTATTGCGAAAGAAGGAAATGAACTGTCACGGTGACAAAAGTCACCAGTGCGCGCATAGGCTAACAGTGATACTTGTTTGCAAATAAATGAATTCATTTATTTATATCTAAAAAGTAAGATATCTGACGAGTGTTGAATTAAATAAGGAGTTAAATAACCAAAAAGTATAAATGATCGTATACCATCAAACACATACGAAACAAAATTTACTTATAAGCGAAGAAAGTTCCACAATAACTCGCGTTTCATTAAAACTGACGTTCAAATGAATATAAAGTTAATTCATTCGTTGAATTCAAACTTTAGACTGATATATGACCACCCTGGAGAAGTACTTCAAACCGCCAGATCTCCCAGATCTCCCCCACCGCCTTCGGTTATGAAGATTCCAATGAGAACAGGCGAGATCTGGGTTGTTTGGAGGGCTCTTACTATCCTGGTCTGTGTGTACACAATAATGAATGATTGAACAAAGCGTTAAGTCTATTATAACGTTGCAAGAACTTTATTAGAACAGTTAATGTACGAGGCGAAGGGATGTGCCACGATGTCGATGTTTTTGTAAAGACATTCATGAATAATGCTGATAAAGGGACAAACATTTTCTTTAGAAACACTTCTGCTCATTACTTTCATAAAACAATCCTTGCAATTCTAGTTTCACGATATCAAAAATGTCTAAAAAGTAACAACGTAGGTAATTGTTTTGGAAAAATCGAACATAATTGGCACATCCTTTTCTATTTAGGTATCTTTCAATTTGAAAAAGAAACAACCAATTAATTTAATTAAAACAACTCTTTTCCATTCTGTATTAATCTAAAAGATAAAATAAACAATTAAAAAGTAATTAAAACGACACAATATTGCAATTAATATTATCGAGTTAAATTTTATCGACACCGCACAGCTCTAGCTACCGCGCTTCGAGTTGAGTCCGCGTCTTTATAATTAGATAAAGCGGGTAACAATTAAACTTCCCTTAAATAAGCCAAACGTGGAGGGTAGCAATTAGCATTTTCAGGCTGATTATTTTATAAGTTTAACAAGGATGGTTGTTTTGCTGGATGTGGCAACGGTAATCATTTGACTGCAAGTACGTTTGGCCAACGGTAAATGATACGACAGGTTTATTACCAATGCTACAACTATTTTCATGCCAGTCAATATGTGTTTTTGTGAAAGTAGTCATTTTATAACTAGTGGTTAGGGTGAAGTCAAAGTCTACTTATTTCATTGAGACCATTCAAACTTAAAACGCCCTAAGTCAATTGCCGTGACTGTGGTTAGTTGTATAGATGTTAGATTCTTATGAAGAATAACTGAGAAGAAAGTCCATACTAACTCATTTCCGTTTCCACAGTTTCAGAAATCGTTTGTGTTTTCTCTCAAAAAGCTCATCCAGTTTACTTACTACATTCGTGTGATATCATCCTGCCAGCGCGGTCGGTTCTAACAAATTTATGCTGGCTAATTAAGATCTGCTTTATTAATTACTTTGGCCAACTCTCTACAGTTTTTCCTTTTTTTTCTCCCAAAATCGTGTCTAATAATCTGTTTAGCGGTTATAAATTTGCTGGGGTTAAATAAGCTGATTTGACGTTAATTTTTGTCTGTATTTTTATTGTACGTTTGATTGGGTGCTAATTTCCGTACAGTTTTCGAGTTGGATTAAATCACGTAGATTATAAATAACTTGAACACATTTTACCTAATCAAGTAACTTTATGAGAAATTATGGATCTGTTTCTCAATGTACTTCGGGGTTGCAGTACTTTTTAAGATTTTTGAACGTCTGAAAATCTAATTAATTATGAGTTTTTTAATAAATAAAAATCATTACATAAAAAATGAATATACCCTCAAGTAAATCGTAAAGATAGAATCGCGATTTAGAATGATTGGCTCGATACTTTTTTTTATCAAACATGACAATAAATTACAATTTTAAACGTGTACTGCTAAGAGATTTCATCACGAATATATATAAAAGTTATATCAATAGATAGAGCTTTTTATTTTGAAGTAAATGTTGAAACCATATTGTATAATTTCTTTATCAGTTTTCGGCAAGAAGAAAAAACAATTAAAATGTAGGCATTATTTCGCTCGCCGGACAGTCGCTGTTGTTCGTCAAAACACTGCAACCTCGCCTTAAGTATTTTACTTACGCATACTTATATCTACTGATTTTCAATTGTTGGATTTAAACTAAAATAGTTACCGTCTATTTAAAAACCATTCATCTTTTCCAAGACAAAACCTTTCAATGACCGAATCGTCGGTTTAGGTAGCAAAAGCATTACACGCACTCCTTAAATGCCAACATTTTAATACAAAAACACCCACTTTCACAAATTCATTCACAAAAAATTTCATTACGTCAAAATATGCCTCCAAAAATTCCCCAAACTCAAAACATTCATACAATAAAAATGTTCTAACGATAAAACTTTACAACTCTACCCTCAGCAGTTATCAAAACAGTCAAATAAATCCGAGGAGCGTTTTAAAACTTCAAGGTGTTCTCGTAAAAAGTCTTTGCATAATATATAGGCTTTTGAATTTGTTATTATTTCGTTCCTTAAATTGTTGGAACTTGATCATGGATTATTCCAGATATCAGTGGCTACTGTTAAAGTACTAACTTTGTTTTGTGTGGAGTAAGAAAGCTATGTGTTTGGGCATCATAGACATATTTACTTTTGTGTAATTAACTTAAATAAAATATTGTTACAGAAAAGGTAGATAACATAAAAATTACAACCTAATTGATAGATACATAGATGACTTCTTTTTGTTTACTTAGAACTGTATGCTATCACAATCTTTTTACTTATAGCATTACTCATAAAATGCCTGATATTGGAATACTGTAACAAAATTCGAGTTCAGTGTATTAACAGGCTGCATGTCTATCAGGTGACAGTCATTTGCATCATTTGACAGCATCAGTACATCTTCCGGCTCCCCTAATCGTGTGAGGATATAAGAAAAGACGATGTGCAATAAAAATTAACGACTGACTGAGGAACACATTACTCCCCTTCTTAGAACCCCCGGATCAATCGGCAAACGGATTTGTTTCCTAATTTATAAGGAGACAACCTACAAGCAACAATTATACAAGAGAAAACCGACATTGCTCCGAAGAAACGTACAGGAAAAAAAAACAAGCCATTTAGAACTGTAAGTCAAGATAAATACACCTCATTATCCTTTGCAAATAATACATTCTCGAAATTAAATCGCAGAAAATAATCTTACAGGAAAACATACTCTTAGTGGTTGAAATAAGACGTACTTTCAAGAAACAGCTCTAAACACCCTAATTCGGGGAGTTTTAATATTCACTTATACAAGGGAAAAGAATTACAGGAAGAAAATGAAACAGGGTGAGTAAATAAATAAAGAAAACGAGACGACTAGGGCGGCCATGTTGCTACGTGGGTAACATTACGTGTTAGATCGTGCAACGATTCCAATTCGATTTGTTGATGGTCGAACACGATTCCAGGGAAATGACCATCGACCTTTAGAATGTGTAAATAGTTTGAGGAAATTGCCTTACGATACTTAGCGTCTAATAGTAAGAAATTTACGAAATAAGGTTCCAACTGCAATCAACTTTTGAAAGCGGTGAACTAAAATTAACTTTAGTGCCGTACCCACATATTATAGATAATTTTACCGATAACGAGTTAATGGAAAAGATACACATAGATTAAGATGTAAAACAGCATGTTAAGTAGCTGGTAAAGTAGTAAAAAAGAGGGAAATAATTTACTTTAATATGTACCTACTTAAAATTTAATTCTTCTTAGTGACTCTATCAATATTCATGAACAATGTTGCAAACTGTGTTGATATTCCATTACATCTCCGAACTACTTAACATGAATTGTAAACACGATAAAATTCGTCGAAAAAATAATTAAAAAGGTGCGCCTCATCATTAATTGTAAAATAACTAGTATGGACGCTTATCCGAGACGAGTTGCGCATAAAAATAACGTTAAAACGCCGGTAAAAGTCACAAAAATAGGCTATAAACCAAACAAACGGGTACAATACATGTAAAAAGTCGAGTGTTCGTCTTTTCCACCGCAGTTAATAATTGATGGCTCAAACTGCCGAGTTCTGTAGCTCATACAAAATGTATGTCCCTAGCTACCCCATGTTACCGCCTGCTTGATGTTGTGTACATAGCATATGTATAGTTAGTACGTCCACTTAACTGCTTCTCTCTAACCTTTGTTATAGCAATTTGGATCGGTTTGGGGAACGAATTGATTGGGTGTACGCGGGGATATATTGTTCCGCGCGTAATTTATTGTGTGAGGTGGATTTGGATGTGGTATAAATGATTTTGATTCTTATTTTCTATGGAGCCGTTAAGTATTCATGAATTTTCACTGCAGTTTATCCTCTTTATCTATTCATATTATTTAATGACATTTATACAAGGCTCCTAATCGAGACTATAGTCCTACACCAAAATTTATTTTTTGACTGAAGAGGAAAAAATCCTTAAAACTAATATGGACAAAAAGGTTTGGGACACCATAATGGTATTTATTTTAAAATGTGATTTCAACACTTCAAGCAACAGAAACCTATATAAATTTGATTTTTATAAGAACATGATAAGTTGACTCTGTTAAAATAAACAACACTTTCTACACTTAAAAAAGAATAACAAATTACAATTCCGAAATTCTTTAAGGTACCTATCGATATTTCAAACTGATAAATTATTCATGTGAAAAAAAAACCTACACGACTATACAACTACAATTAATTTCAAATATAGAAATCGTTGCACAAGAATCGTCTGTCAATAAAATCGATAGTAAAATATATGAGTTTGTCACATCCTTATCTGTGGACACAGATAATCAATGAAGGCACAGATCATAATGCATGGATCCATTGTTTATGGATGAGTTTAAACTATTACTTACGCGAGAGGTGTAATTCATTGTGTTCATTCATGTATTGTTTTCATTGTTGACAGATGAACGCTGATTGCATGAATATGAATGATTGCATGTTTTATTTAGCGCACGTTTAGTTTATGAATTGGTGAAATTAAAATATTATTTTGTCAGTAAGGTTTCGGAATGTTTCGGGGATGTAGGAAAATAGCGGATATTGTCCTATGGTCAATTGTCAAATATTTGATTTTTGAATTTTTTTGGCAGCCTATAATTTTACAGAGTAAAATTTTAACTAAACCTATTCTCTCTATATATGAAAAGCTCGTGTCACGGTGTTTGTTATCGAACTCCTCCGAAACGGCTTAACCGATTTTTATACGATTTTTAAAAGTCTGACAGAAGTTAAACAACGTTTGCCCGGTGAGCTAGTATCCTAATAATTAACAAAATACGCTAGAAGCGACATAAAATAGGCCATTTTTTACACGAATCAGGCGAAGTAAAATTTTTACCAAAGACAAGATATAAAAACACGAGAGAGCACAATAAAAGATTTAACAGAATTGATCTTTAATCACTGTCAAATAATAACTAATTATCATTGGACAGTCTACGGTAGCCCAATATTTGTATTAACAATCAGCATCCTCCGTCGCAGCCACAGATAATACAGACCCATTTGTCATAGATAAAATGCCATTTCATTTAATTTATGTCTCCTGTATCAGTTATAAGGATATAAGTTTGAAATCATTATGATTTAGATGATTTAAGAGTATCATTAAGTCTCATAACTAAATTCAATCGTTGTTTTTTTTCTTTAATTCTTGATATTTAAGAGTCACATTTAATGGCCTTAATGGAATAACAGTAGTCACCTCTTTTCACGGCTAGAAAAAGGTGTGAAAATTAGAGAATGCTGCTCAGGGTTAAAGGTGTCTTTGCTAGCTATCCCTCGCTGCATTCAGGATTCTTGTATTAACTCCCTCGCAGTGCTCGGAGTTAACTCTCGAATCCTTCATTGTGTTCGGGATTCAATATGACGCTCGGACATATATAAGACACATCCCATCAGTGCATAATCTACTATTAGTTTGGCATAATACTAATTTTTTTCCCAAAATAATATAATTCATGGGAAAGTGAGTTTTTATGCTTACATGCTTAAATAGCCAACCCGGTTTTGATGAATTTTGGTAAAGAGATATAGACGATGAATGCGAGCGAAGCCGCAAATAAAAGCTAGTGCTCCATATAAACTGAAGAAAGACTATAAAAATAGGGCAGGTTTTTTTAAAGGCAACTGTAAATAAATGTATTTGATACAAAACGTTCTAATGCAAGCTTCAACTTAGTTTTATTTTATCTTAAACAACATAGGCCCTAGAGAAGTAGCAACTACTAACACAAGTACCTACTTACTATCAGTAAACCGACGCCTACAATAACCATTTACTTGAAGATAAAGATTTGTACAGCACAAACTTACAAGCTAAATTGCATTCTTAGGAACCAGTGAAGATATGCTACTTACGGCAATAGGTTTCAGAGTTGCAATTCCCGTTTTTTTTTTTTTTGGAGCAACGGCTCGCATTCGCATCTGAGTCCCATTGCAATCTATCAATATACAAATATGTACTAATATATAAAATTCTTCCGACTTGAATGACTGAGTAGCTGACAGGCAATGCATAGCCGAAACTACTAGTCGTAGTTAGCTGGAATTTTGCATGAAGCTTCCCGACACTCCGTAGGAGAGCACTAAGAGAGGATCTCCAGAAATTCCGACGGGAACATGCCATTACCATACAATTTAATTTTAAGATATCCCGGAGAATAGGTCAAAGTGACCTGTTTCACAAAACAGCAATTTCATAAGTTAAAGACCCAAGATATCGAAATTCATTTCATGAATCCTTTTTAAAACAAATACAGGCACAATACAAGAAATTCCAAATTCAAAACTGCGAGACAATGCCCGAGTTGCGTTCCGAAGTTGTGTTGGTGGCATCACAAGCGATTACGTTCTAATGGACAAGCGGTGTTTGTGTTCGATACTGATAACGCTTGCTCGATACGCGCGGCGCCATGCCACTGATTTTATTATAATAAAACTAAAAAGACTATTGGCCAGGCACTCACGGCGATGTTCGTGATCTACTGTCTGATACAGGATTTTATTTCGCCTTTGTAATCGTACTCTGATTGTGTTTCGGAACGTATGTTTCTAAGTTGGTAGCGTTTGTGTTGTTGGTTTGAATTTCGAATAAAGGCTATCTGGATAGATAGAAATAAACATTGAATGTAAGGAACAAAGGTGTTTCGTAAATAGTTTTTTTTTTATTCGTTATTAGATTCCTATAACCTAAATATCTATAACTGCATCAAATTATTATTATGATTATGTAACCTACTAGTAAGTAACCTTTAACGACATTATAGATTAATAAACTAAACTTATATCTATATAGATTAAACATTTTTATGGTGTAACCAAAATTCAAGTGCTCTATTTTACATGCCAGTGAGTTAAACTTGAAACTATCTCTTTTATAAAATAGTCCGGCGCCATATTTTTTGTTCTGGCTAAAAATACGTTCCTATCAGCCCATAACTTAACCCTAACCCAGTTTTAAAATATATCGAGAGCCTCATAATAAATCGGACGTACTTTATTCTAATCTTTTAAATGAGTCTTTTATTTCAAATGTCCGTTAAAAAATACGGTAAAGAGCGGCTGAACCCAAAATTCCTTTGTCCAGTTTACATCGTATTGTTATGTTGGTATTTTAAAACGATATCGTTTGTCTGTGGTATTATTTAAAATGTTTCGAACACTAAATTCCTTTTTCGAATTCAAAGTGAAATTAAATAAGATTTATTTGAGTAAGTTTGCCATACCGATTGTTAAATGTTTTACATTATGTAAACACGTCTTAAAATTTATTACCAAACACCAGAAAAGGACCACGTTTTTAACTTAAAAGATTTCTTAAAAATTAATTCAGTCGCAAAACTAGTTTACAGAATCTTATAAATTATTCTATTCTGTAAAGCGGACGCCATAAATAAACTTAAATCGTAGCTCTTTACACTTTATCATTATTTATGTTTAAAATCGCTTTTACAAAATCCGTCGGTTACTTACTCTGTCAAAAACATTAGGCGGTAAATTAATCAAGTAAACTGGAACCAAATCCTATCACCATTGGTCCTAGCCACGTCGCCCCTCGTTAGCAGATAACCCGACTTTTAATAATACACAACAGGACAAAAACAAGGAGCTAGAGATAAGAGACCATTAACTTAGCCGGTTAATACAAAGAGACGTCGGCTAAATCGACCGAATCCGAATACTAATGCCCTTTGTACGACAAACTTCAAAATAGGAACGGATTAATTCGTCCTTTCAGGCGCCTTTCTTTGGAAAGTGTTTGAATTTCAAAAGCTGGCAGGAATTGCTTTAAAAAAATTAAAACCCAAAAAGTAATTCTCAAAAAAAAAAAAAAAAAAGGATATACTCATAAAAGTTTACATGTAATCAAAAATTTTTAACAAGATCAATACAATCAAAATGTTTGACCACACACGTTGCAATTTGGCGAGGGTGTGGCCTAAAGCTTAGAGAGTATTTGCTTTGGATTCTTTCATTTTATATATTTGCCAGATCATAAAACCTAATTCTACGGTAACGACTTATATGAAGTGACCTTTAACTTTTTTGTTATCATAATTTTAGATGATTGCATATAATGTTCTTCTTTTTCAACTACACCGCACGCAAAAAACGTTAAGGGAACACATTCATAGTGCCTATAGCAAAGGAGTGGAATTTCTTGCCGGAGTCTGTGTTTCCTGATAGCTACAACCTGGGAGTCTTCAAGTAAAAAGTGAATAGGTTACTTCTACGCAAGCGTGCTCCATCTTAGACCGCATCATCGCTTGCTATCAGGTGAGTTATTGGTCAAAAGCGTGTCTACCAAAAGTAAAAAAAAAACAGATTCGCTTAAGACTGTACGTACTAAGTATATCTAGGTACAATTTATTTCAAAGGTGAACAGAATATTGTTATTTAACCTTGCTTGATATCGATTGCGGTATTAGGCATATTGTGGTCGAACATGAGCCTATTTTCTAGACTATGTTCAAGCACCAAGATAATGAAGTGTTCACATTTGTGGTAGGGATAATGTCATGCTTCAATGACTTTGAATTTTATTATCTTCATACCTATAACGGGCTATCCTTTATTTTTTTAAGGATGGGAAATTATCAAACGACTCCTTTCGCTCTGGGCAGTGCGGCAGAGATTGTCATTCTCTAAATGACTATAACCCATGGATGTGTTCCTTCTAATGTCCTTTGCGTTCCAGGAATTCTGATTTTATTCGCTCTACTAGTCAGTAGTACAGTAACTGATGTTACTGTGTGGCGGACTTTTTCATCTGAATTAATCAAAATCTACTTGAGCTGCACTACTGCCTAACCTAGATACAGGGTATATGTTACGACAAACGTAACTGAAACTCGCGGTATCATTCATGTAAATAAATAAATAAATAAATAATTAATTAACAAAAAAAAAAATCTATAATTAAATCAAGGTACAATCGGTCAACGTCTTCAATATTCAAACTAGAAAATTAATTATCTATGGTCAAAGAAGACTACAATTTATGGTCAACCTAATGTTGTCATAAATAAAATGACGGTGTTACCAGCTAAAAGCACTTAAAAACACGTGTAGTATTGATTGAATGGTTCAAATTAATTTATGTTAATCGTTGATTTCAATATAAGATGGCATGGGAATTGATTAGAATTATATCTATAGACTTGTTTCCTGCTTGTTACTAGATAATAGACAGTATTACATGAAGGTTATAGGTTATTGAAGATATAAACTGGTGTTTATACTTTGTTCTTGTGTAAAACTAGCTTCGTCCAGCGGCTTTGGCCGCATGAAGGTCGGACATTATCCCACCGTAGCTAACCGTCCCAAAGTACAACCGTGATAAAAGATGGTCTACACGAGGTCCAAGTTTATTCCATGCTTGTCCAGCTGTCAAAATATTTTTTTTTACGAATCTCTAGACATAGCAACATTGGATTACGTCCATAGCTTGGCTCGATAGCGTCGCGGTTTTGAGCTTAAAAATATTCAAAAATTTCAACTGTTTGAAAAGTGCAAAAAGGAGAATGCCCACGGCACTATGGACAAATGTACTCAATTCAACATTGTTGTGTCTTCATAAAATAATCTTTAAAATACTTAATGGCATGTCTAAATACTACCTCAAAAGATTTAACACAAACTACAATGGCATTTCTGAGATATTTACGAAAATGAAATTACTATTTTGAGGTTATGTTCGACCAAAAATTAGTTGAAAAAAGCTATTTAAAAGGGTCTGAATGGGTTTACGGGTGAGCTTGGTATCTTTGAAGCATAATTTGTGTAAAATCTGTAACGTTTTACCTCACCAAGTCTTACTGATTTAGATTTTGCGCATTTTTAAATCTCATGCCCGCGTTTCATGAAATTGCAAAGCATGGAAGAAATCATTACTAAAATAGTCAATCGCTCAGTGTTATTTTCTAGATCCTACTCAAATCATAGATGTGGTAGGTATCATGAAATGGTATTTGTAAGTAGAGAGGGAAGGTAAAACACACAACACCAAATACAACAAATAAAAGAATGATTATTTCTGAAACTTGTATTTTATTCTTCTAAAAATATGTTATCCAAAAATAGTGCTGGAACACTAACATTGTCATAACGTGCCCAGCTCAAATACCATACTATGCACATTACATGCACACAGCAACCTACAGTTCTCTACTATACCGCGGCCTAATGTATCTCTTACATTTTCATCTTTATTTACTAAAATATAACTATAATATGTTCTACTAGACACATGCCTCGATTTTATTCTTCCTCTTACTAAATAATTATTAGTTCCCAATACTAAAATTCTGTGCAACTGCAATCTTAAATGATACTACACACAATTCATTCATATCCTCGAATACACTTAAGTGATTGAAAAAAATAATCCTAGTAAATAAGTTAGTTTTAACCAAAACATCAGTAGAAGGTTTCTACCTTTAAAGGTTATGTTACAATCCGGTAACCCAACGTTGAGGTGAGGAACTAACATACAGACATGGATTGTACTTGTGTCCTCTAAGATTTGTTATATGGTACGTAAACATAAAGCGCAGTTCTTAGCTGAAAAAAAATTCTGCTACGTTAAAAATACAATATGCATTCTTACCGGTGTTGGTGAGATCCAGACTCGTAAAATGTCCACGATGTTATTCGAAATCTCCGACAACACGCCTAAGTGGCGTTAATCTCAAAGAACAGTTGAGACATTGCATCACAGTCGCACTCGCCATGATCACAACTCAAAAAGTCCAGCTTTTAGTAATAAACAATACACACGGTGCAGTGGCGTTAAAAATATGTTTATTTTCAATGGGTTGGCAACAGTAACGGAGGAACTAAAAGGCTCGACTTGAAGCACAACGTACCAAAACCAGCAGAAATAACAGTATTGTATTGCAAAAATATGACAGGCGCGCAATAAACGTCAAATAAGGTTGTACCCATACTGATGAAATATCAATTTTTGATCGATTTCCGTAAACCAGCCCGTATAAAGTATAACTTAGCGCCGATGTCGCCGTTTACAACCACTGATATTGATAATGCCAGCAACAACTTGTGATTTAGAACTCAGTTATTACTTTACAATAAAAGATTGAACAATCAATACAAAATCGATATCATTTTATTTTATGTAGGTAGGTACGCACATAACCCGCAATAGAAAAAATGGACATCCCTAGTATTGACAGTCGGTAGTAAAAAATGGCGTACGTAACGTCGGAAAAATAAAAGTACTAATTATTTTTCAAAAAATTATCCCATTTTAAATATCAATCAAAATCTTTTAAAAAAATATATTTTTATTTTAAATATTTCATGCCGTTCAAGGTTTTGAGACACAAGTAATTTATCAAGAGTACTGTTCATGGGCAATCTCTTTTGTTATTCTCTCATTTAATATATTTTCTTGTCCTTCAAAAAAATGAGTGAAAAACTAGAGAGTTTCTACATAGTTTCCTGCCTAAATAAACCAAAGTGATCGAATTTTATTACAAACAAATTTGCCTTTATAAAACACTTACTTTTATAACCAAACACGTCATACAAATGGGGATATCAAGCACTCAGAATATTACGTTAAACATTCAAGGACCATTCAGTTTTACGATTTGTAATTAAAACTCTCATACTTACTCTACTTAACGTTTTACCATCCAACACAATAAGGATACAAAAAAACAACCAGTCTTGAAGACCCTTAGAAATTAAAAACATTTAGGGAAACGATAGATCAGGTTTTTTGGTCGTCCACACGATTATCATTTGCCTAGCCTTTTCCCAACTATATTGGGGTCGGCTTCCAGTCAAACCGGATTCAGCTGACTACCAGTATTTTACGTGGAGCGGCTGCCTACCAGACCTCCACAACCCATTAACTGGATAACACGGTACTCCTTGGCAAGACTGGTGTCAGATTTTCTGGCTTCTGACTATCCGTAACGACTGCCAAAGATCTCCAAATGACAGCCGGGACCTACAGCTTAACGTGCTTTCCGAGGCGCGGAGGAAACTCAATATGTTAAGATGGTCACCCATCCACAGACCAACCTCGGCAAGCGTTGCTTAACCTTGAAGATCGACCTGTGCGGCTGTTTTTATTTAGCCACGAGCTCCTCTCCACACGATTAGTAGTCCAGAAAATACCCGTGTTAAAGACCTTGAAAAGCTAAGGGTATGCAGGAAAAGAGATGTCAATTTATTTGGACGGTTTATACTTGTCTTAGGATACAACACCAGTTTTTTAAGACCTTAAAATTTTAAAGGTATTTTAGAATTGACGGAACGTTAGGATGTTTTTCAGTTATCTTAATAGGGACAAGCAACTCAAGAATGTTGACGCTTCTTCTAAAATAATTACAAACATGTATTTTTTTAAGTGAAGATAAATTTTGTAATCTACAGTACTACAAGTATTTTGTTATCAACAAAATCGTTTGAATAAATGTTGGGAACATGCACTTTAGAGAAAATTAAGTTATTTTTATGTAAATGTACTTATTGGAAGTGTTGATAAATGCAATAAAACGTGTGTTACTACGACTGTTACGATTTAACAGTATTTAATGCGTTATTTCGATAGTAAAGTGATATTAAAAAAAAATGTGATTTTTTGCTATAATTTTCTCCGTTTCTCCGCTCCCCTGCTTCGCTCCTCTAAAATGGACAGGTTTGCCCGCTTTACAAATAATATACTAAAACCTTCCTCGAGAACCACTCTATCCATTAGTGAAAACGACAAGAAAATTGGTGCAGTAGTTTTTGATTTTATCGCGAACAGACAGACAGACGCGGCGGAAGACTTTGTTTTATAATATGTAGTGATTTATTTACCAATTAAGATTGTACTACAGAGCTATTCTGTATACCTACATTTATTTCTGCCTTTGTACACAAATGATGTTATAACTTAGTTCTATGACGGAGTTTGGAAGCTGATGGTCCGACACCGACGTCCAAAAAACTTGATCTATCGTTTCCTAAATGTTTTTAGGTTCTAAGGGTCTTCAAGACTGGTTGTTTTTTGTAACCTAATTGTGTTAAATAGTAAAACGTTGATTAGAGTATGATATGGTCTGTAGATTTTTAATAACAAATCGTAAAACTGAATGGTACTCGAATGTTTAACGTAACATGTTAAGTACTTTATATCCCCATTTGGAAGTATTTATAAAATTAAGTGTTTTATAAAGGCAAATTAGTTTGCAATAAATTTCGATCACTTTGGTTTATTTAGGCAGGAAACTACGTAGAAATTCTCTTGTTTTTCACTCTTTTTTTAAGGGAACAAATGTATAAATTAATTGACAGACAAACAAATTATTTCACTTTTCAAACGGTTGAAGAGCTCGAATATTTTTAAGCTCATCACCGTCACGCCATCGAGCTAAACTATGGACATAATCCTATGTTTGGCTAGATTTGTTAAAATTTGTATTTCAACGGTTGAACAAGTATGGAATAAACTTGGACCTCGTTGGAAGACACAAACTCTCTGTGCATCTGTGTATATAAAGTTCATTGTACAAAAAAAAGAATAGACTATCAACAATTAACCACCTATCAAAAAAACAAAGTAGCATCTACGCACTCACCTCCACTTCGTTCGTCTATTCTGGAACCACGTCTTCACTTGCGCATCAGTCATCTTCAATGTCTTCGCCAGGCTAGCTCTCTCAGCCGACGCTAAGTACTTCTGCTTGTGGAACCGTTTCTCCAGCTCAGCGATCTGAAGCCGAGTGAAGGAAGTTCGGGGCTTCTTCCGCTTCGGAGGAGTTCGGTTCTGGTAGGGGTGGCCGATCCGCCTCGTTATGGGGAATGATGCTGGAAAGAGAAGGGAGATTGGCGTTAACAATGAAGTGTCTTTTTTTTTGTTTTACATCAAATAAGGAGGCCTATGTCCATGAGTGGACGTCTTTCGGCTCCAAATAAATGTTTTATCTATCTTGCAGTTGAGTGAGTTAAAGGGTGCCTGTCCATTACAGCGGAGCGGAGAAACGGAGAATTTTTGATTGGTTAAAAATTCTCCGTTTTTCCGCTCCGCTGTCATCAACAGGCACTCTTAAGGTGTGGTTTCGTTGGCCGTGATAATTTGGAAAACTACATCTGTCTTTACAAACTATACCATATTATCCGGTTCTAGGTTGCTTAGGTCAGCGGGTCTAAAAATATCACTTTAGCAGAATCATATTAGAATAATAATCACAATCTATCAAACATTTTCATCTTTATCGCTAACGCATTAGGTTCAAGCTTGATTGGGAAAATTTGGTAGTGACGGGTAGCGTGATGTGCCTTCTGATTCTGCTAAAGTGGCCTTTTTAGAACCTAAGATAGGCGGTAGTCGCTCTAGGGACAATACTGGTACTCAGTTGAATCAGCTTACACCAGAAGCCGACCCCAACATGGTTGGATGGTGGTAGGCAGATAGGTTGTTCTTATTAAAAAAAAATAGAATCTTGGGTCTTCTGATTATACTCGTCGTTACGTTATTCTTTCACATTGGTATATAAACTATATGTAATTTTGAGGCTGACGCTTATTTCAAGATATAAGCAATCAAAGAAATAATAATGAGGAAACGAAAACATTAATCATTTTTATAATGAAACAATAAAAACATCAAATGAATGAAAACTAATTTAAGAAGCGTATTATTATTTCCATTCATTGTTCCTTTTATGACTCAATGTTTATTAAAAACAAAACCTCAAGAACTAGGTTAAGCTGCCTTCATAATAAGTTTTATTCAAATTCTGCTGCGTAACGTTTATATCAGACTGAAACCATCAAGCAATTACACCGATTACGAGTCTTAACGTCCATTTACATCTTATCTTTGTAATTGAAATCACGATTATGAACAATACAGATCGCGTATTATGGAAAAAATGCTATGAATAAATAAAAATCACATTAAAATACGCATTCGTAGGTCTATGAAGTAGGTACCTACGTTCCTATTAAGGTTTGATTACATCGCATAATCAAAAGAAAATTACATGCTCATGGAAACACATCTTAAAATACTGGCCATATACAAACCGCAAGTTAACTTACTTTTAAAAAAGGAAGCGGTAATCGTTACAAATCGTTTCAAAGTAGCTGTTGCACGTTCTCTTTTCAAAATTACATCCAAGATGGCGGACGTAATAACGTTTTAAAAATTCGAAACTCAATAAATTACTATTTAAATGGCTTGTTGCTATTGGTCGGATGATCGGTAATCGTCGGTGTTTTCCGTAATAGATCGATTTGCATTAAATGATCCGTGAGATGAGATCATGTTGTTTATAACTATATTGTTTTCAATGTCATGTCCATATTATGGTACAATCAGCGTAATAGCATATTATGTCCATTTACTTCTATAATTTTATAGCAATCTATCCGTCTGGCTATTTACTAGACCGTAAATAAGCTGGGCATTTATCATAAAAAAAAACAAGTTTAATTTCGAGCATTAGCTGAAATTGAGTTGATGTTAATCTATTCGTACAAAAAATACTTGAGTGGGATAGAAAAAGTATTGGAACATCATATAACGTATTACAGCCATTTATTACAGGTTATCGAAACTTTCTTTTCTAAGAATTATAAACCTTTTACTGACCTTTAATTAATTGGCCATTAAATTCAATGCTGTCAAGGTTTTAACACTTTTTTGTGGCACTTAAACACCTCGAAACATACACACGGCGATAAATTTCCTGCACTAAGCAAGTCGGCCCTATGCTGAATTAAAAATACATTCATAAATTCTTTTCAAATATGGAATCGTATTAAACGGCGCGCTCTCATTGGTCGACCGACAGCGTAATGGCCGCCTCACGTGACCGCAACTTATGTAGCAATTGCTGGGGAGTAACTTGGTCGTAGTTTAAGATTGTTAGTGACTTTTGTTCCCCCTGCAATTTAAGTTCAAAGGTAAGGCGTTCGGTTTATTCATTTCCCAGTGCACGAAGTACGGGCGGGCTCACGTTTTGGGTAACTTTGGAAAATGACGAGTTCTTGTAGTAGTTTTGAAAATGTGAGCACATTTTTGTAATTTATCCAGCTTTCAGTGTGAATTAAAACTATGTTGTTGACCCATTACTCGGTGAAGAAATACCGGGAAAAGATCAATAATACAAAAAATGTTAGCTAAGTTAGTTAGATTCATTCAAATGTATACCTCCACGCCAAATTGGAAAACAGTTGTGCCAATCTAATAACAACAAAAAAACGAAAAAATGAATGTAGAACCATAAACAGATCATCCATTCCCAATGTTTTTTTATGACTGAATGTATATCTAGATAGTTAGTAGTGATTACGTATTTTTACACTAATTAAGTTAGTTTCGTGGTTGACAAGATTTAAAACCACAAATTAAACGATCTTGTTATCTGGTAGCAGGGTGCTCCGAAACTTTTCTAAAAGCATTTTTGAGCCAATTCAACATTTAGCCCTAATTTACAACACAAAACATCTTCAACACAGCCAATATCACTAAAACCGACAATCAATCTTGAAACCACCGTCAATATTCAGCAGAACCTAACAACATGACCCACAGCCGCCTCAGAACTATATAAAAACGATTAGCTACATAGTAAAACGAATTTCCCGTCCGTCGGTATCAGGGTGGAAAAGGGTGCGGTAACAAGATTCCACGGGTCGTAATCCGGTTAAGGGCGGTATGATTCATGCGTGCGCCCGGACTGGCGTGGTTTGTGTTACGTGTGTTACGGAATAAGGACGTTCCGAGGTGGGTGTGCATTTGAAGCGTTTTTATAAACATGTGCATTCGCATTTATTTTTTAAATCTTTTGAAAGAACCTTATGGTGAGTTAGTCAGTTGTGATTCGTATGTTTCTGATTTATTTTGTTTACAATTTAATTATATTTTTCTTAAAGTTCCCAATAACTTCTGCTGAAATATGAACTTATATGAAAATAATTATTATAAAAATTTGCTGAAAGAATATTAGTCACATTATTCGCTTGAACAGATATAAATATTTTATAGAATAATTTAATTATTCTTTGAAACAATACAATACAATACAATAATGTTTTATTGACATAAAAAAAAGGTTGTACATTTTCGTTTGAGACCCTGACTCCTGAGCTAGGTGAGACCTGTGTTACAGTAGTCAGTGTCTTCACCCGTACTTTAGAATTAACAATTTATGCAATAAATCGAACAAGTAAATCACTTAAAACTAAATTTAATGCAAAAAAACGACGAAAGCTAAAATATAAATAACCATTTAAGAGATACAAGCTATCAACATTAAATGTTTATACATGGTTAACTAATATTTTATTCATTAGGAGCTGATTCATAAATGCAACCCATTTTATTGTATTATTTTAAGCATTAATATACATAATGTATAGGTTTTAGTATAATTTCATCACGTTCTAAGGGGCATTACTGTCGTTATATCAACTTATTTCAATAAACTCTAAATTATTATAGCTGGCAACTCCTACGTATTACAAATTGCTAATGCATTTTGTGTCAACTGTCGATTTAATCAATAATGTTATACATAACTTAAATTATATCATTTTGTTTGATTAATTTCAGCCTTTGTATTTTGTATCTCTATCGACTTACTGAATTTTCATGGATTTCTGTAAGCCAGTCTTATGGGAGAAAATCTATTGCTTGATCCATGTTTTAGTGTTGATATAATTATATCAAACTGAGCATAAGTTATTCACAAGTATATATAGGCTTACTTCGGAGACAGCGAGTATTTTTCTTCCATGCAATCGGCATGTTTACGAGAACACACTTCAACAAAAAAAAACATGATTTTATTATTTTAGAAAATTAGTATAATTTATTTCCATGTTAATTACCGAAAACGCTACTTTTTATTTTTTGGTCTAAATTCGGTAAAACAAAAAAATCGTGCGTACGTATATCTTGGTTTCCAAACGCTCCAAGATATTACGTACCTTTATTAGATTTATTAAGACAGCTTTCATATTAGATCCAACTTTATATACCTAGATATTTGTGATAGAAGCATTTGCGGGGCGTTCCCGTAGGTATACAGATAAGGGACTCTCACTGTATGATGGCTGTTTCAGCGTAGTACAAGATAAGTGAATTACTAATTCACCATGTTGTTCTCCACTTGATAAGGCGCTAGTTTAGTTTTACCTTGTACCAGCTACCGTACACAGATGGCCTCTGTAACTGTTCTGCCAGACATCCGCATTGCAATCATATACGCGTTTGCGTAGCTATGTACAGAGTTATATAATGCCAGTCATGTAAGAGTGCCTTCAACCATGGAAGAAAATATTTTTAACGTAATCTAAACTATTATTTTAACAAACTTCAAAGCGGAAGAGAATTTTTAAATCGTCGGAATCTTTATTTTTATTTGTAGATATTATGTATGTTTTTCCCCCGTTTACTCAAAGAAGCCTGAATTTGAAAAACTTTTTATTTATTTAATCGGTCCAATACGGTAGAAGCTGTTCTGTAAAGATTTGGTTTTCATGCGTACGCAACCCAAATAAAAATAAGTAAAATCGCTCATTTAAGTGTTTCTAAACAGTAATCACTACCTACATGTTGGATCCGAATGCCAAAAAACATTTTACTTACTGGTAGTAAACTACATTGTCAGTGAAATACTGCGTATGTACTTTATCTTGAAAACAAGCACTATTTCTGTGAGGTAAGTCATTGGAGCGAAACCTCTGGAAAGGGCAATTTCTTTTCCAAGTACCAACAAATATATTTTTTAAGTATGAAAAGACGTTTAGGTACGCCTTCTCCCCTTCTCAAACAAAAATCTTTAACAGGGAGTAAAAAGCCACAAAGATTTCCACCATAATTTACCTCATCAACACAAAACAAATAAAAAATCATACCCCTTAATTATAAAACGAAAAACCTAATTATGCCGGTTATAAAGGCAGAGAAAAATTAACAAACAAATTAACATTGAAGGGTTTAACCGTCTGGGGCGAACCCTTTATGATATAACAGGGTAACCCAATCCCCACCCTTTGGGCAACCCACTCGCCGTGAATCACATTTATTTATGCCGTTTTATTGAAACCTACAGTTTTGTAACGGATGTTAAGTGAAACAGGCATGTGAAACTGCATAGAGGGTTATTTTTCAATGACAATTTTTTTTTTCAGGAGTCGGTTATCAGTCAAAGAAAATCTGACACTTGTCTTGCCTGGATGTTCTGTTTTACCCAGCTGTACTGGGTTGTAGGGTCAGACAGGCAGTCTCTTCAAGTAAAATACTGGTTCAAGATTCAAATATTTAGATAGATATTAGAATAATCCATTTACTGGCACTTTTTTCGAGGTCAGTTAATCAAAACATGAAGCTAAGTAGCTTCGCAAGTTCGAAAGCGTCTCGTCCGCGAAGTTTCTTGCACTTTCTTCTCCATAGATATCTACTATGGAGAAGAAAGTGCAAGAAACTCCGCGGACACTTTTTAAAAACATGTTCTGCAGGACTCAGCTGTATCAGCGATTCCATTCTGTAAATAACTATTTCGATATCGAGCTTCAGAAACACGAAAAGGATACAAATCAACTGTTCAGTAGGTAAGTTTGCTCCCACAATTCGGCCAGATGTAAGAAACAACTGCTTTTTTTCTTTTTTGGACTGTATCTTTGCGTATACATACAGTCTATATTAGTAGTACCTATATACCTTTGATTTATACCTGATGTGTAGATAGAAATAAGCTGGTCATTGCAAAAATACCTTGTATTTTAGGTTATTAAGATTAATTTCTGGTTATTAGAATACCTATTTGGGTATACACAATCAGTTGGGTTGAAAAGGTCAAAACCTAGCCTAACATAATATTGAAGAACGGATATGCTGTGATGAATTACCTACATAGATGACCTTGTTTAGAGTTTAGCTCCTGCAAGGTAAACCCTACCCTAAAAGTGTCCAAGTTTAGAGTACATATTGTTTTTTTTTTCTATGAATATTTTATAAACAAAAATGTATGTAAATACACACAGACACACACAACACCTCAGAGCGTTGCTTTCACTTAAAGTGAGACAAATCTTCGCTCATATTTTCCTACAAATCCGCCCCCAAGTGAGGGAAGTGAAAAAGTAAGGACGGGAAGACGAATGCCTGACGCCTAATTGGACGCAACCGTCACTAGGGATTCCATGGAGCCGCTCCATCACTCCTACACTCACATTTGTCCGCGCCTCTACCGCTTGTGTGTATCGCACCAAAAATTCAAGTAGACAACGAAAAATTTAACAGCATCCATTATTTAATGATTGAAATGTTCCCGCCATCTGCATACCAAATGGAACTACCGTATCAAAAAAATAAAAAGCGCAAAATTTTCGGCAATTTTTTGCAAATCAATTTGCGCTGCGATCATAAATATGCAATTATCCGGTCCACTGCAGGACCGACAATGTGCAGCGAGAGTAAACAATTCTCAATTACACTGGACAGTGGTGCGGAGCGAAAAAATAAGCGGACAAAATCTCATACATATTGCACGCAACAAGCGAGTACCAATTCCCACTAGTTAGGTTGCCAAACGAACGGTAATCGTGGAGGTACGACCTTATAGAAAATTCATGGGTTGAAATGCAATCGGGAAGCGGGTTTAGGTTGCATTTTCAAACGTTGCACTCGTTCGTGAAACAAAAGGCTCGCTTTATGATGTTGTGCTTTTAGTGCCTTTGTTCGTGTGCCGTAATCCGTGTACGATACGTGTTCGTTGTGTTTAGAACATTGGTTTTGTGTAGTTTTTGTTGTTTCATGTGGTGTGCAGGCTGAATGGTTGCCATGGTTGTACGTTTTATATGTTGGGATGTCTAACTTGTCGTCCTAAAGTAATATTATGAAGAGATAAACTGTTCGTTTCTAGATTAATTTATAAAAGTACCTGCTGATCCGTTTATGAAAACCCTTTCAAATGTGTTAAACACTCTTTATCCTGAAAGGTAAGCGGTTCTCAAAGGATTTGCCACGAGAGTAAAATCGGGAAAAGTTAGTAGATAGTAAAATCATTACTTTTTGACAGTCATGTTGCTGAAATTATTATTTACTAAGTAAATATAGATAAAATCATCCAACATATTGTATGCAGTTATCCATTATCATAATGTACCAACAATGATAGGCATAATTTAACTAATTTTATATATATGTATTTGCGGAAAATCCCTCTATGTTATTAGAGTAAATTGGTTTTACGGTTATATTATAGTATTATTGCACAAAGTACATTATGATTTCAATGGAAATCATATCTCATTTAATCATAATATTATCATCGCACATGCATTAAGATATGCTAAGTTAACTTCGCGATATCTTTCGGTGCTTAGGTATGGTGGTGTAATAAATTGCTGACAAAATGGCAATTGACTTTTGTCAAGTCTATAAATTGCTGTTGTAATGTGTGTTTTGTCGCTTCATACTAGTATTTAGCTGTTTCCAGTTAGACTGAAAGCCGACCCCAACATAGGTCGAAAGTGCCTACGCGGATGCTATGTCTTGTCTAGTATAAATAGAGTAATTTCCATAATATCTAAGATCTGAAGCTCAGAAGACTTGCTAGATAAGTAATTCCTTAATCATTGTTTGATTTAACAGGTTAGGAAAACACACTCTCATTTTTATCATCATTTATTTAAATCCTCATAATAAACAGACAAAGCAGAAAAAACGGTCAATAAAAAATTTAAGATGACCAAAATAACAAGGTTCAAGCATAAATTGTTATTTTCTAAGAGAGAACTACAAGTATGCGAGCAAAATGAACGATAGAAACCCACTCTTCACCATAAGTACTCGTCTTTACTACCTATTATTATCTAATCTCTTATGTACATACAAAAACAGCTTCTGTCGTCACAATATTTTCATAGCGGCCTAATTTTTTCCACGACCTCACTATGGTAACTCAAGGAAATGCTTCGCCTCGCTCCCACGTTCGTGGGACAGTGGCATGGCGTCGCATGGCCCACTGTGCGATTACACGCACGCTCGCTCAATGAGCTCATTAAAATTTTGTCTACTTCTGTCGTCGGATGGACCACTGGGGTTACGTGTTTGCCTAATTGCGGATAATCTAGCATCCGTTGGTCGGTGTATGGGAATTTTGGACTTAAATCTTGTGAGAGGAAATGTGGTTCTGAAATTGGTAGTGGACTTTTTGATATCATGCGGTAAATTGTATATACTGGATCACGGGGAATAACTGAAAGGAAAGAGTAAGAAATGTGGAAGGAAACAAAACGTTGGACAAACATTCCTGTAAGAAAAGGCGAATACTGAGCGAAAGGGTCAAAGGTTTAGAAAAAGAAAAAGACGATGTAGTGCAACTGTACGGCTCCCACTGACAGGAGTGACGAGACACGACACACAGACTTACGACAGCGCGTACCTTTACAACCGAAATACAGAAATGCTTTTAAAATTGTTCTGTGGATTCCTATGAAAAGCGGCCAATCTACGGAAACCTTTACAGCGTAGAAAAGTTGTCTCAATTCCAGATTAAAGCACTTGTTAGCGAGTAGCGAGTGAAAAGTTTCGATAGTTTTGACGCTCGGCTTTAAGCGAGTGCTTTTGTGCGACGGGCATTTACTCGCAATACTCGCTCCGGCCCGCACCATAGGTATAAATTACCGCTGGTTGGTGAGTTCTGACCGCCAAGCGAGCATCGCCGAGCGAGTGTCGCTAAGCGAGTACAGTTGCTGCGATCAACTAGAGGTAAGATTCGCTCGCCGGCAGTTTGAACAGCCAGCTATCGACTATGAATATATGTGTCACACGAGATCTATATCGTTTGTCCCTTTCCTCAGCGAGCAAATATTCGATCGTTAATCGCTTCCTCGCAGGCGATGAGACAAAGTGTCATACCTTGAGTCCAACGCCACCATATTATTATTGTCACAATACAGAGGAAGCAATTAATGCTTGTTTTAATGAAAATGTAGCATCCACAGTGGTTGTTTTACCAGAAACGTATTGCTGTCGTCAACGTCAATTTTACCAGTTGTTAAAAACCATTGTCTTCTGGTAAACTATAAAGTAATTTGTGATTCGGTGCCGTAGACACATTAAAAGCCTGTGAACGTTTGCACGACATAATTTTCTAGGCTGTTGAAGAAGTTATTACGTGCGTTTCAAGTGGTTACTTTAACTACAGTTACTTTAACTACAGTTTATGTTTACAAAGATATTGTTGGATCGGTAGAGCTTGACGCAAGAAAAGCATTATGTTTGGACTGCGATTTTACAATTGAAATAGTAGCTTTGAGTAGAATTGAAACAAACGATTAAATATTAATTTAATAACAATTTTAAATTAGTACCATGTATATTAATATAAACACTCTTATGTAAAAACGTTAATTGGTCTTTCATTCATGAAATAAAAAGATTTTAGGGTGCCGTACCCAAAGGGTAACAAACAGAACCTTATTACCAGTACGTACGTCCGTCCGTCTGTCAGCCGACTCTATCTCAAGAGCCGTATTAGGTTGATAGTCGAAATTATCACAGATTGTGTATTTAATTAATAATATAAATAAAAAAAATAAAAACTAAGGTATATGGTACCATTCATGCGCGAGTCCGACACTCACGCCAGTTTTTATTATTTAATCAATAGTAACTTTCGGGAAGGGGTCCAAATTACCTACCTGTGGTCTAGATTTTTTAGAAAACCGTCATGTGTGGCCTTATTAGAAACACTAATTTTGGGGATCAAGGGCGTAACGCCAGGATATAGGCTTGGTACGTTTTGATGTAAATTAAAACTGTCGGTACAAGTACCTTTAAAATAATCTAAACATGTCTGGGTCTAATATTGCTGTGATATCCCTACGGATAACCTCAAAAAAACTCAAATAAACAAAGAAAAATGCTTGAGAGACCTGATCCTTTCATAAGTATTCTTCTTGGATTGCTATTCCGTCACTGAGGGCACAACGGGACGGTTTGGACCTTAAAAGATTGACGTAGTCAAAGTCAAAGAATTTATTTTAATTAAACCCTTTACAGGCACTTTTGAACTGTCAAGGTCGTTCAGTCAAAGAGGTGAAGCTATTGCACATTCCAAAGCGTAGATCTCTATGGAGAAGAACGTGTAGACTGAAGGTTTTTATGCAACATTGATTCAGCAACCGATTTTTATTTATCTGGTTTTTCAGGTGTAGAATACACCTGTAAAACCAGATAAATAAAAATCGTTTGGTCGTCATTTTAGACTGCTATTCGGTCATCACTTACGGCGAATTTCATCAATGAACAAGATCTGCTGATCGCGATCAAATTAACACCTTTACGAGCTGTCAGTGTAATTATTTTTGTGGAATATTGACACTGACAGCTCTTGAACTCAGTTTAGATGTATTGATTGCGATCAATTTCATTGGTGAAATCCGCTCTTAGTCTTAATCACGACAAATCGTGTTGGACACACCTTAGCATATGATTAGCAAATGCACATTCAGATGCCTTATCACTTATCAATAAAAAAGAAATTAATGATTAATCAAAAATATCTATTTGATGTGGGTTCACCGGAAAATGGCAAACGCCGTAAGATTGTAAAATATCGCGTGAAATTGTAAACTATTTTTTCTGAATAAGACACGGATATTTTGGAAACTATTTAATTAAAATGAGATTTATTGTATACAAAACGGTTTTTTAATAATACATCGAGAAATCATAATCTAATAAAGATTTATTACAATCTTACGGAGGCCATTTTCCGGTGACATGGTTATCAAATCAATATTTTACATTAGGTATGAATTTGTTAAAAATAAGAACTTTCCTTTATGATGTCATAAAGGAAAGTTCTTATTTTTAACAAATTTATGTGTTTTTACTTTTTTTACTATTAATAGGCATGTATTGGTTAGCGATGATGTGGACGAAGATGGAGCACGCTTGCCTAGAATGAACCTATTCACTCTTGACTTAAAGACTCCCAGGTTGTACCTATCAGGAAACATAGACTCCGGCAGGGAATTACACTCCTTTGCTGTACGCACTATAAATATGTGTTCCCAATACTTCCCAGAATTTGATCCTTGTTAAACACATGTATTACACCATCCAAAAGTGTAGCTCTACACTTTTGGATGGTGTAATACATGTGTTTTTATTTTAAAAATCAACCGGTTCAATTCCTGAGTAAGATTAATGATTTTTCAAAAATCCTATGATGAAGTTTTGGTTTTCATCAAAATCGGGCTCGAGACTTCTTTCAGTGTTCTTCGATATTTCTCATAATTTCGGATTTGGCCATCCAGGTACACTTTAAAATTTTATCCTATAAATTATGTACTAACAACTTGTACAATGCTGTGAGTAGGTATACACAGATGAAATCGCCAAAAAAACAAATGCCTACTACTATGCCTAGTACTGCATAATTAATTTGTTATAACCTATTTTTTTAAAAGCTTTTATTTTAACTTGACTTGTATAGTATGTTTGTATGTGAGGGTGGAATCTTGCCAGTTAAATTTGACCCACTTCCCGGTGTCCGATTGAGCTGAAATTTTACGTACTGGTCTTGTTCCGATGACATTGCATGTTTATGATAAGCATGACGTGATGCTCCTCTCAGGATTGGCTCCAGACGAGGGAACTCCTCAACGGTTAACAGTAGGGACATAACATTTTGCACACCCATGGGGTAATGGATGACAGTTAGTGGGTCCACCAAAAGCTTTTTTTTAAAGCTTTCGTTCATTTTAAAACATATTATATAATACCTTGACTCATCCCCTATAAGACAGATTAAGGGCAAAGTAGAACCAATAGTATACTAGTACGTAAGTGGTAACTCGTGGCTAGATAATAAAAGCTGCATGGGTCGATCTCCAAGGTTAAGCAACGCTTGCCAAGGTTTTATAGATGGGTGATCATCTTAACATACCGAGTTTCCTCCGTTTCTCGGAAAGCACGTTAAGCTTTTGGTCCCGCCTGTCATTTGTAGATCTTTGGCAGGCGTTACGGATAGTTAGAAGCCAGTTAATCTGACTCAAGTCTTGCCATAAAGTACCGTGTTTACCCAGTTAATGGGTTGTGGAGTTCTGGTAGGTAGCCGCTCCGCGTAAAATACTGGTACTCAGCTAAATCCGATTTGGCTGGCGGTCGACCCCAATATAGTTGGGAAAAGGGTAGGTAGATGATGATGATGCCGTAAGTGGTAACTACCTACTGTACATAATTTCTACAACCTTTACCAAGAGCGGCCAGGACAATCAGAACAATAGCAACAAAGACTGATCACTGTTATGCCTACAACGTACCCTATTGTTCTATAATCTAGATAAAAGACACTCCAAGCTGATTCGTCAAGACGATGATTGATTAAACTAACATGAAAAAAAAACACATAAACATACATGCAATACCACTTAACATAAACGGGGATTCTTCTAATCTTGCCGGAGCGAAAAATATAAATTGCAATATAATATTTTATGTGCTTGGGTCCATGTCTTGAGGGGAGGCGCGGGGTGTGCGCTCACATATATTTACACATTTGAAATATGGCCGGTTTTATAGCATCGCGCGTTATGGATTGGTGATAAAACGTATCAACTTGCGGCTTACTTAGGTATACTTAAGCTTATGGATCTTGTTCGGCCTTTTTTGACGTTTTTTCTATGTTATATTTCTATATTCGCGTATTGATAAAAAGAAGAAAAAAAGAGTGAAGAATAGTTTATTCTACATTTCTTCCAAATGCCAAAAACATATCAGTTTAGATTTAGCCTTACTGATTTTCTAAAAAGCTATCGATTAATCTTTTGCGTAGGCCGCATTTCAGTGATAAGTAACAAAGTCAGTGTTAGCTGTTTGTAATGCGAGAGCCGCATTTAACTTGCTTGGTAAAGCACTAAAGTATAATAACATTGAAGAAAACCGAAGCTCATCGACCAATGCATTCAATTGCAGCTATGTATATTAATTTAGTCTGATGAGCCAATTATAGTTTAATTATTACGGCAGGTATCCACAACTTAGCCCAAATTAATATGCAAAGCGTTATGAAATCCTTACCAACCGCAATAATTTCAGCGCACCATAAACAATTACTGAACTAAAGCCAACCGATTAAGAAAACTCCATCTCACCCACAAGGGGAGGCCGGGCAATTTCACACATGCAAAATAATTTACGAAACATAACCCCTGAACGTATCATCGCATATTGGTTGACGTCAAATTTTCATAACGCCAACGATCCCGCGTCTCCCCTCGGGAAATGTGGGTGAAGAGGGGAGGTTCGGGGATATTAGACATGTGTATTATAGTGTATCGATGATTTTGTGGCACGTTCGAAAGGCAAGAATTGTGCGATAAAATTCGGAGTGACGACGAAATAAAATTGTGGTGACATGTCGTCTAATGTTATGTTTTTAGATAAATAATATTGTAAGCGCAGAAAGTGAAGTGGTTTTGTTTATGTTATTATTGCTTAAGTAATTAATAATTATGTAAAATTTTAGACTGTATAGGAGTTGGAGTTTTCCATCTGTTATTTCTCAGTAGCAACTCAAAGTCTGCTAAGTTCATAGTAAAAGTTTAGCCATTACCAACATGTTATGACAAACAAATTGGTAAACTGGAAATAACTACATATTACATTTGTCAAAATGGCACACTCCGTGAGATTGTAATAAAACTTAATTAGATCAGCATTTGTCGATACATTATGAAAATATCGTTTTGTAGATAATAATATCCCATCCAAATTCAATAGTTTCTAATATATGCCTCCATTATTTAGATTGATTTAATTCCACGCGATATTTTACAATCTTACAGAGTTTGCCATTTACCAGTGACATAAATTCATTCTTTTGCCTAATATTTCAGAAAATAGGGGCGTATTAAGAACGCATAAAATAGAAGTATCGGGCGTATTAAGAACGCATAATATAGAAGTATCGCTAATGCTAAAACCTGTCTATATTTCGGTGTTTTTATTCAGCTCAACCCAGTTTGACTGGAAGCCGACCGCTACACAGTTGGGAAAAAGCTGTGCAGTTGATGATTTAGGTTTTTTAACCAAATGTCTTGATTTGAAATTCAAATTGAATAAAGAGTCAATATTCAAAGTAGTCAAGTAAGTTTTTTTTTATAAATACACCTCAAGCAGCTGTAATTAGATCACACAAAACAGCAATAAATATTTTAAAACTTTTAAACATGCGAATAAAAGCAACCACATTTGCATACAACTTGAATTACAAAGTTAACTCCGGCCAAGTAAGAGTTGACGAAGAGTTCCATATACCATAAACCTTATCTATACTAATATTATAAAGCAGAAGAGTTTGTTTGTTTGTTTGGTTGAACGCGCTAATCTCAGGAAATACTGGTCCGATTTGAAAAATTCTTTCAGTGTTAGATAGCCCATTTATCGAGGAAGGCTATAGGCTATATATCATCACGCTATGACAAATAGGAGCGGAGCAGTAATGAAAAATGTGACGCAGACGAAGTTGCGCGGGTCAGCTAGTTTTTTAATATTTGTATTTATAGTGGCAATAAAATGCACAATCTGTGAAAATCTGTCTACCTATTACGGATCTTAAGATACAGCCCGCTAATAGACAGGCGGACGGACGGACAGAAGGACGGATGAACGGACAGCGGAGGCTTAGTAATAGGGTTCCGTTGGATACCCTCTGGGTACGGAACACTAAAAACCGGCATAGAGGGAGTTGCACTTGCATAGTGGGCGTTGGGTTCCGTAGCATAAATCTTACTTTTAATATTTTGTTGTTAGAGCGGCAATAGAAAAACAAAATCTGTGAATATGTAAACTATCTATTACGGTTCTTGAGATACAACCCGCTGGCAGACGGACGGACGGACGAACAGTAGAGGTATAGAAATAAGGTTCCGTTGGATACCCTTTAGTTGCGGAACCCTAAAAATAGGCTATAGGTTTTCCTATTAACAAACTGTCAACATATTACCTAACTACTTTGACTTTGTCTCTGTCATCTATGACCAAGACGAAAGTCAAGAGCAAACCCATCTCAAATAAAAAATAAAAAACTAGCTGACCCACGCAACTTCATCTTCGTCACGTTTTCCATTAATGCTCCACTCCTATCTGTCTTAGCGTGATGATATAGCCTATAGCCTTCCTTGATAAAATGTGCTATCTAACACTGAAATAATTTTTCAAATCGGACCAGTGGTTCCTGAGATTAGCGCGTTCAAGCAAACAAACAAACGAACAAACTCTTCAGCTTTATAATATTAGTATAGATTCACGATTAAAATTAAGTAATAAACACTGCTATAAAGTTAAAAACATTGACAAACATTCACAACATCTATTTATCTCTGTTTTTATATGTTAGTGTGCTTCGATAAGTACATCCTTATCTTTACTTCTTTGATATCAAGATTAAAGTTTGTTTAAAATACCGTAATCAATGCATTTACTCTTTGAATGGTGGGTAGTATGTAAAATAGACTAATGTTGTTAGTGAATTGATGTAATAAAAATAGATTGCATAAAAAAAATAGTAATAAAAATGTTCAGTCGTAAAATAATCGTAATTGCAATAGTTTATCACGCATGACGTATTAGTGTCCATGTTAAAAATACCTAATACAGCATATTTTAAGGAAATCAAACATAATACTGCTTATATATACATGTTTTAATGAAACAAATCAATCATGAACACAACATAAACATTGAAAAAGAAAAATATTAATTAAAATTGAAACGTTTCGTCAATAAATAAAATATGATCAAGTGGTTCATTTGTGCCGACGGGGAAACTTTTTTCGAAAATAATCAAATTCGTTAATATTAAAATCTTTAGTTACGTGATCCTCCATCCTTTTTGGACTGTAGTATAAAAAAAAACGGTCAAGTGCAAGTCGGACTCCAACACGAAGGGTTCCGTACCATACCTCATCAAGTTTAAAATGACCAAAAAAATTGACGTGTAAAAGTGTTATTTACAACCTACTTACAGAATAAATATCATTTATCATAAACCGAATAACAACGTTTATAATTATGTAGTACCTATGGGAGCCTACTTAATTTTTAATTAAATTAAAATTGTATTTTTTCTTGTTATGGCGACAATAGAAATACATACGTACTATGAGAAAATGTCAACTGTCTACCTATTCCGGTTCTTGAGACACAGACGGACGAATGGACGGACGGACAGCGCAAGCTTAGTATTAGGGTTCCGTTGGTTGCCCTTCGGATGCGGAACCCTAAAAATACTACATCCCAATTAAACTTTTACTTAGAAACAAACACAAAAATTCCTAAAGACCTCATTCTCACGACTAAAGTAACTAGTTACGCGTACTTACATAATCTTACACAAAATAATGACGAATCATCATTATACCATCACCTCAGCAATCACTTTGGGTGCCTTGGCCCAATTTAAGGCACAGCGTTCATTAAACAAAATAATGGAATCAAGCGAATTCGTGTCGGCAGAACAACTGGGCAAAATTACTGTGAATTAATGTTTTACTCTTTTGGAAGGTTGCTCTGCGGTTTGGAGTCCGTCGGATAAAACTAGCATTGACTGAGTCATCGCGAATCTATTTTTTTTTTTCAAGGCCCTGCAGTCTAATTGCGGAGGTCTGGGCAGACAATCGCTTTTGTTTTGGACGTGTCACAAATATCTATTGTTTTAGGGATCGTGATATAAGTGGATTTTAGAAAATACGTCTTCTCTTCTTCTTAATCTAGTCATTAATTTTCCATCACTTTCCGTAATCTGAAAGCCATCTCATACAATGCGAATGCGATTCAAAAAAGAATAGAATCAACTTAGCGCCATGTTGTGACGTCATAGCTGTCAATTCAAATCAACTAGGTTGGGTGAGCAAAGCAAGATTTTTTTTTGTTACACAAACACATGTTAATGCTCGTTTTAGGCCTAAAGCAAAAATCACGGGACCGGTCGTTGATATCTTTATTATAGGAGAAATGTGTTCAAATATTTTTTTCGATGTATAAAGTTTTGGAGACATTACTTTAAGTAAGAAAATCGTATGTTTTTGTTTAAAGGTACAACGAGATTAAAGATCAGTGTTTATAGATTTCGTATTTGTTTTTGAAAAAAATATCTTTTTACTTGGTTATATTTTTTAACTAATGAAATTTATCTCCTTATTTTATTTGTATTTATTTATCTTATTCCTGGGCTTTGCTATGAGAACATAGGAGCCCTACTTTTTTCGTGACAAACTCTTGGATACTCAGCGACAATGTACCCTCCTATTTGTAACAGAATATCAGTACTCGGATCAGTACCTCCGGAGATAACTTAGTACATCTTGCAAATAACAAACGATTTTGTTTCTAATCCTATAATTCTGAAGGTTAATTTTATATTTGCAGGTACCTATTGTCTTTCTCACATTAACATGTAACTTTTTTTTAGGATGGGATGCCACCAATTGCCTCCTCCCGCTCTGGAGCAGAAGGCCTAATACCTTTTGTATTCAAGGGCCGCGAAACAGTCGTCTTTTGAACAAATTCCACATTTACACGTTCTTAACAATGTTTTCAAAGAAATATTTAGTTTATGTCTTCTCGATATGTAATGTTTTTCTAAATCAATATTATCAACTAATAATTTTGTTACACCTATTTGTTGCTAGCAATAATTCCAATTGCTATGATAAACATTTTCCGATTTCACCTTCAACCTACAACTTAACTTCATAATCTTTTTCCAACATCTTTTGAACCCAAACTAACGGGTTCCGCAGCTTCTCATTACCTATGAGCACAATTTACAAGCTACGCTAGTTACATTGACTATCTGTAGATTGATATTTAAGAGTATGCTCACTTCAATATCTTTAACGAAGATAAGATAAGTTAAACCTGTTCTATCAACGATTAACTTGGTCTAGAATAGATTTTGCTTAACTGTTTTATTTATGTCCGATGTGTGCTTCTTAGAGAGCCTTTTTTGCAGTTGGTGTTCAAATCTTAAGGTGATAGCAGAACTGTCGGCAAGCGGAAATTGTAATAGAAATGCCACGTTGACAACTTTGTTCTTAAAAATTTCCTTATTTTTAACCGACTTCCCAAAAAGGAGGAGGTTATCAATTCGGTTGTATGTTTTTTTTTTTATGTTTGTTACCTCATAACTCCGACAATTATGAACCGATTTGAAAAATTCTTGTTCTAACTGAGAGGATATACTTGCAGATTGGTCCCATTAAAATCATATCAAAATCGGTTACGAACTTTGGATTTTAAATGGAAATAGCTGGAATTTGACTATTTAAATGATTCTTTGATAATCGAAATTGCGTATTTTGCTTTTCTGCGATTTTGCAGTGGTGTTGTTAGGTGTGTGGCACCACTAAAAAGTGAAAAATAATAAACTTTTTACAAAAAAATACAACCGACTTCAAAAAAAAAAACACTACAAAGTAAAAAATAACTTTAATTTCGGAAGTCGGTGTTTTTGTTAGTTTCTTCGTATTTTGACACCGAAGTTATGAGGTAACAAACATAAAAAAAAAACCAACCGAATTGATAACCTCCTCCTTTTTGGGAAGTCGGTTAAACATAAGGAAATTTTCCTTTACTTCAGAGGAGAGAGATACCGTATTTTTTCCTGGCTGTGCGACGTAACGCAGGTTTATGTGTTTTTAAGAACGTTCCCATTTTATTTAAAAAAAATATATAAGTGTTTGATATTGATCGTCTCTGAAATAAATTGCACTAGTTTTAAACGTTTATGTTTACTAGACAGGGCCTTATACTGATTTTTATTCTAAAATGTGAAAAAACTAGCTGGCCGAATGCTTAGGTACAATTTTCCAATGCAAACAATTTTCACTGCAAACCCCAAAAAAAAGAAAAAAATCTCAAAACGATTGCTAGCAACAGGCAAAACGGTTAGTAAATAAAAAAAGCTATAATAAAACAGCTCGATGGCCACTAATAGTCGCAAAAAGGTGGATTAGGTAAAACTGTGCGGTGAAATAATGAGAACTGTAGCGGAAATGGGTAACGACCATCAGGTTGGTACTAGGGTAGGTACTAGAAAGACCGCGGTTGAAATGATTACTCTCTCTATTGATTTCGCAAAGCGACCACTGTTTTTGTTAAGGTAACTGGCTTGCCTTTCTAAACGGTTGACAATCAACTAAGGTTGCTGCTTGCGAAAAAAAGGTGTTTTTGTGTGTAATGATGCCGTTTAAAAAATCAGCCAAGTGCGAGTCGGATTCGCGCACGACAGGTTCCGTACCATAATCTATAAAAACGGGAAAAAATTACGTTATGTAGTTGTATGGCTCTCATACAAAATTTATATTTTTAATTCCTTAATTATTTATATTAACCTGTTTTTTAGTATTTTTTTCTAATAGCGGCAACAGAAATACATCATCTGTGAAAATTTCAACAAGTCTAACTATGTATTACGGTTCATGAGATACAGCCTGGTGACAGATGGATAGACAAACGGACGGAGAGTGGTCTTAGTAACAGGGTCCCGTTTTACCCTTTGGGTACGACACCTTGAAAAACAGTTGTTAAACGTAAAAGCTCCCAAAAACAGTTGAAACATCGGTTACATTATTACAACTGTTTTTGTGATATTTCACGGCGATGAAACTCATGCTTTTTGTGATAAAAAATTATAATTATTTATTTATTTTTATTTTACGAATCTATCCATTAATAGAGATAAGAGAGAATTAAGAGTTACGTGTTCTTTTGACTACAAAAACTAGTGCAATAGGGAATACGCATGCAATTTATTTATTCGTAAAATGAAATACTTATTAGCTCTAGTAAAAAATAATGAAATTGTTATTTAAAAACCTTCATCAGCGATGAACTTATAAAGTTTTAAAGATTAAAATTAGAAAGAGAAGTCCGATTTGAACTTTGACGTCAAAGTCCATGATGCCTATGTAGCTTCCATATAGAAAACAGCGTTTTCACGAGAGGGACACAAACATTTGTTTAAAATAAAAATCTATCGTTTGATTTTCGAGCAATTTTGGTTCTATTTTCACTGTTAGTATTATATTTTTGAATATTTTTAGGTAAACTGTACAGATAATTAGTATTTTTATGCATATTCCCTCCTACATTTGTGATATGGCCGCGTAGGTAATAATTTATGTAAGACAGATACAATGCGAAGCTAATATTTTTATTTAAAACTAGCTGACCCGTGCAACGTCGTCTGCGTAACATTTTTCATTACTGCTCCGCTCCTATTGGTCTTAGCGTGATGATATATAGCCTATAGCCTTCCTCGATAAATGAGCTATCTAACACTGAAAGAATTTTTCAAATCAGACCATTAGTTCCTGAGATTAGCGCGTTCAACCAAACAAACAAACAAACTCTTCTGCTTTATAATATTAGTATAGATGTATGTACAGAAAGATACATTTTAAACATACACCGTTTAAAATGTATGTATGGGCGGACTTAATGCAACAAGGCATTTTCTACCAGAATCTATGAGTCAAAAAGACTACACTGTGGTAATTGAACAACGCATGAATATCATTTAACATAGAAATTGGTTAATCAATATATTATTATGTATGGCAAGTATCAGTAAAGTCATGCAATAACTACCTAAACTTTCATGAAAACAGATTACAGCAAAAAGCCTATACCTACCAAATTCGCGCTCCGCCGGCAAGCAAAGCGTAATAACCGCAAATCGACGGAAACTGTCTCAGACGACACGCTTCAAATGGTTCGGTTATACAACTATGATACAGCTTAGTTGCTGTGCTCATAATAATAGCATAATGGCACCATTTTTAGTGTTCCGTACCCAAAACGTAACCAACGGAACCATATTACCTACGTCCGTCCATTCATACTCAATACTCAATACTCAATAATTTATTGCATTCCATATGTATTACAAAGATGGTTTAAAATGGTTAAAGAACAAATATGGACCCTGTCGGGCACTGCAAATAATAGGAGAGAGGAAGAGTGCTAAATAGTATGTCAAGGTATGAAATAGTATCAAAAATTATTTAAAAAAAATGTTATCATCTGTCTGTCTTTCAGCGGGCTATATCTCATGACCCGTAATCGGTAGTCAGTTGAATTTTTCCAGAATGTGTTATTCTTTTGCCGCTATAACAACCAGTAAAAAAGTACGACGGTACGGAACCCTTCATGCGCGAGTCCAACTCCTACTTGGCCGGTTTTTTTTTGTTTGGATGAGAAACCATGAAATATCTTCTCGATCTGGGCAGAGCGGAAGAGAGCGTCAGACTCTTACTGACTAAAACCAAACCGTGTTCCTTCAAATACCCTTTGCGTTCTAGGGCCGCTGTAACTCTTTCGAACAATAACTGCAGAATCGACGGAAACTGTTCTAGACGACACGCTTTAAATGGCCCGATTATACAACTGTTATACAGCTTAGTTGCCGCGCACATAACTTTGTCGTAATCGCACCTACAGTTATGAGCATTTATGGAGAAAATATTAACGACGTAACATTTCTAAAAGAAAATGATTATTTTTTAAATTTTATTTCATAGTCATACATTTCCACAGACGTAATAGGCCTCTACGTCTGTGGAAATGTATAGTTATAGTGTAGTGTATAGATTCCATCATCCACAAATTGTAAAACTATTTAGTCTGTCAGTTAGACTATTGAAAAATAATGAACACGTATTTTTTGTTCTTGTAAATCAATGAATATTGGCAAAGATAAAACGCATCAAAACTCGGGAGTGGGGGCTCGTGACGTCACGACTCAGTAAAAATTATGCGAAGGTGTGACGTATTGAGAATTTTAAAAGCGTCGTCAATTTTGGTTCCCGTAATAAAAGAAAAAACAAGTGTCAAATATTTTTTGATAATCTAAGTGACGGACTAATTAGATTTTTTCAGGACACAAGCCCATTCTTTATAGGTAGGTACATAATTCTACTACTCAACATAAATTAGCAAAAAGTCATAAGGAAATTTTAATAAGTAGTGATTATATAATAACAAAAAAGTCTTTAGCTTCAAAAGTATCTCCAAAAGTGACAAAATTTTTGACCTAAATATTAAATTTATCAAACCGTCCAAATTATGGTCGTCTTAAAGAAAATCTTCATAATCGTGTAAATTATTTCGAAAACGTTTTGTTCTAAAATATAGGTTGGTTTAAAGATTTAGTTATTTGCCGCAGAATATTCATGTTACTTTTAGAACAACTTATAGTTGATGGCTACTAATAAAACTTTTAACTCGTTAGGTAAAACATTTTTTAATTATCAGCATCCCACTCCAGCCCACTTCAAATTGAACTCTATGTCCACCGTTAAATACAGAAAATCGTTCAACTTATAATTCTCAAATGCAAATCTAGATCACTGATTAATCCACCGCAAACTATTTACCTATACAGTTAATCAAAGATTATGTTAATCTCCGCTTAACGACCCTATAATACTCAAATGGCGTAACGACAAAAGTGTTTCAGTGTTTTAAAAAGCCATTAAAACTTTAATAGTGTAATAAAAAAAATGTGTCATTGGCGCCGACGAATATTTTTTTTTCTGTCACCTCGTATTTCCGATGTATGTTCGGATCTGAGGCTTTTGAGTAGCTATTGTCTCAATTATAGTGTGTATCTCCGTAACCACTTCCTCTTACCTGGTGGTCGCAAAAACCCAAGGGTCTGCACGCGTCGGCCTGTGGGACGGTTTTTTTAAATTTATTTTGAGCGAATTGACAAAGATGAGGTAAAAAATGATAGTAGTTTTCGTTGCTTTGATCGTAACAGTTATAAGTGATCTTGTTAAAATTTTCTATCTTGCTGAACCTTGCCCGTTGAGTTTTTTTGAAGTTTTTTTTTTCAAATAATCAACAGTATAGAACTTGATGTTCTTGTTAATTAGTATGTGTACTACATACTAATTATTTTCTCTGTCTTATTGCTTTTTTCAGTTATTGTGGATATCGAATCACGAAGATTTGAACAAACAAAAACACGACAAACATGACGAAATTATTATTTATAATCCCAATCCCTACCTACCGACCAAAAAAAAACTAAATCACCAAAGCATCCGGCTCAATAAGAAAAAGTTCACTCCAATTACAGCGACACCAAACGTGCAACTTAACAACCAATTTTCTGTCAGAATGAGTAACATAACAAAAAAAACAGTGTCCCCAACCTGACCGGCGGCGGCCGACGCGACAAATTACAGAACGGGGCGCCTTCAATCTCGCCTCGAAGGACCAAAAAAAACGGGAAAAAGAAATAGTTTTCTAGGTGTGTCATCGGTTCGCACGCGAGGGCAATTGGCCCAGAGGCCGTTGGCACCCGATTTGGACCCTTTTTTCTAAAACAAAGAAGGAAAAAGCCGTGTCTCAAATATTACAATTTTCGATACGTATTTGTTTCTTTTTTTTTTGGGAATTTAAGATTTTGTTTCGTCGGAGAAAAGGTTGGTGAAGTCAGCTGTTTGCATTTGATTTATTTATGTGAAAATGAATTTGAAACGTACACTCCCTTTCGGACTGTTGTGTCAAAATATGTTATAAGGAAAGCAATTGTAAATTAAATCTTAACACTAGGCTACAAAACTAAGAACAGCTAAGGGGTGGAATTCCCTGCTGACGTCTGTGTTTCCTGTTAGCTAGGTATAACCTGAGGGTCTTAAAGTACAGAGTGAATAGATTACACCTAATCAAGTCAATTATTAAAATCTAAAAGAATCATTAACACTCACAAACGCGAGCCAATCAACAAGAACTTAAAAAAAAAAACCGGTCAAGTGTGAGTCGGACCCTCACACGTATTTGTTGTTATAGCTGCAATAGAAAAAATACACAATGCAAAAGTTTCAGCCGTTTACCTATTGCGGTTCTTGAGTTACCTGCAGCCCGCTGACCGATAGGCGGACGGACGGACAGCAGAGGCCTAGTAATTGGTTCCGTTAGTCACCTTTTGTGTATGGAACCCTAAAAACAAAAGAGTTGATGACCAATGATCAACCAATCAATGAAATAAAAGCTACGGGCACTTTGCCACCCTAATTAAAGAACAAAAACTGAATGAATTAGTAGTTAGATTGATACAAAACTAACCGCAGTAATTAATCGAACCAGGTCAACATTATTGATAAACAGAACTAAATTAATTAACAAAGATCAGTATTTACTACTTACAAGTAATACATTAGAGGGAATATATGCGACACTTCAATTTATTTATTATCGGCCTCATTAACCCTTTTAACTGATCTGACATTTTGTCTATCATAGATTATAATTAATTAACGCTTATTTTACGTCAGTCAGATATCTTGGGACACTTAATATGGAAGATATAAATGTTTGCACAATACCTGACCTTAATTTAAAATTAAAGATAGAACGAAAAAAGATTAGAATACTCTTTATTATGTACACCATATAAGTTACAGAAAAAATAGACGAAGAAAACATTACATAGGGTGACACAATGGGCAGTATCGCTAAGAGCGATCTTTTCAAGACAACCTTTGGATGGATTAATAAAAAAAGTTAAAGTTTAATTTGCGACAAGTATCGGGCCCATACCATAAAGATATCTATTGGAATATCTGGTCTAGTAATCAGAAATTAGTCAAATCTGTTTACAGCGTCAACATCAATTCTGCTGGAAGATGCTAGTGCTGGAAATAGACCTCCGCCCAGCAACATTGCCACATCAACCGGTCCTGTGTTTCTCAGCGGACTCTCGCGGACCTCACAGCGAATTTCCCATATATTTCCAATTAAAAACTGTTGCCACCATAACTCCTTAAAAAAAAATGTGTTGCATATATCTTACCATTCAATCTATCCTTAACAATTTGGTGTGCAAACGCTGCCGCTGCTGCTTGCCGCATAGGGTCCATGGTGACTCCCCAGGCACCCAACGCGCCCAGAGCCCGATGAGCTGGCACTCTGACAACTCCAGGGTTACTAGAGAACCCATATCCGCCACCGATACCCAGCCCAGGTCTCAGTAACAGTCCCGAATTTGGATATAAACCTGGCGTATGTGAAAAGTTCAAAGGCATACCAGAATTGTCCTTCCCTTCATCTTTAGCACTCTCTGATTCAGTGTCCTGATCACTTCTGTCATCACTTTCCCCGGAATTTCGACGCTTGTCTATATCCTCGAATTGTTTCCCTAAAAGCCGAGATATGCTGAAAGGTAAGTTCACCCTCGGTTGGGTATCAGTCATATGCTCGTTCGGTGAATCATGATATCTGTCATGGTAACTGTGTTCGGAGTCTCGGTCCTCCGATGCTATGCTTCTATCGCAGTGACCCGACAGCCTGCTGTCAGAGTCCACATTGATCTCCTCTTGGTCATCATCTGAGTGCACCGAAGACATTTTGCTAATTTTTTAAACTGTTTTTCAAAACACTGACACTAGATTTTAGTCTTCACCGATACTTTTGACAGTTTAACATTTTTTTTAAACACCAATTTTAAATTAGACCAATTCTATTTGAAATCCGAAATGAGAATGGAACATAAGAACTCGAGTTTCTTATTTGAAAAAAGCTCAGTTGGCGCGCTACGCTCGACCGCACGCGACCGAATCGTTACACAGTGTATCGCCCAAAACGAGCCAATCAGCAGTATCCCCACCGCTTTCGGCATTCAAACGCGATAGTTTGACCGCACAAACGCCTCAACTATGCCCGTTGAGTGGAACAGTTTCCAACAAAAGCTTAATACGATTTCCAAACATAAAAACTCGTTTGGACTCACTAACTTAAACAGAACGATTCGCTGCGTCCCTTTCGTGGATCGTCTCGCTTCAATTGAGTCCCCCCATGATACCATTAACAAGACAATTTCAACTTTCAACGCAACTGCATAAGGTTTATAATCTTGCAGCAGGTATTGGTCATTGGCACATTTTTACCGGTCTTGTTACAAGGTAAATACCACCAAGAATATTCGTGCGATAGAGACGGACAGAAAGTTTAGCGAACCCATTCAGTGTGTTAGAGTGGGCAGACTATATGCCTGTCAGAGGGCGTGGCCTTTTTCTTGTAACGCGTCGTTTAAATCCAGTTATGGCCTGACAAATGGTGTACATATTAAGGGGGGCAATGTTAGGAAACTATTTTTGAATCTTTTAAGACAGTTAAATTATTTACGTTCGGTGGTCGACCGACCTCCTCCATAGTAGACAATGCACTTTATAATAAAATAGATCCCAAGTTTCATGTTATGGCCACAGATAAGTAAGGATAATGTATTGCTGAAGATAGCTACTTTATAGTATTGTATCCGACAGGCGGAGTGGTAAAGGGTGTTAGATTATGGTTTTCTATGATACGGGAATGCTTATTCCTTTTGCTGTTATGGTTGATCACGGTAAAAGGGATGACGTAATAGAATGTGTTTTGAATTTCACATTTTCATAAATATTTGAGTTATGCCTGATTGTGGGATGGACGGTTTCTGCGATTGTTTTGATATAATGCAAACGTGATTTGGCATACGGATACGACCTATAAAATAAAAAGCAATATAACTTCTACAAATTGATTAAATAATCAGATTTAAACAGTTTTTCAGGACTCAAATCGTAAAATAGAGAATCCCAGATTTTATCCGAATTTTCTAATTTCTCTGAATTAGAATTTAGGTACTCAAGATTTCGGCTAGTAACCAAATGGGAGAGGTAATTTCGTCTGTAATTAAGCCAACTCTATTTAGCGCAAGTTTAGTGCTAATAACTTTTAAAGTACTAGTCCTATGATGAACCGTTGCGGAACGCCAACCATAACTATATCTAAACAAGATCTTAAGTTACTGGTTCTAAATAATTGTTTCAAGCTACTAAGAATCAAAAGCAGAAATAAGCAACAATGAGCGGAGTACATTTCAAGCTTGAATATGTTATGAAGCCTAGTGTCAACTTTAATCAAACGCTAATCCAAAGTCCAACTGACGTTAAGAACGTTTCTTTATATTTTTTTACCTATTTGAGATGATGGCTAATTAATAACAGCCACACGTTTCAATTTTCAAGGTTAGACAAAGCTTGCTAGGTCAGTCTTTGGATGGATGAACGTCTATTTAATACTTCTTCGTGTCTCAGAGAAGCACGTTAAGCCGTTGGCCCCGGTTTTGTAGATTTTTGTCAGTCGTTAAAGTGATCAAAAGCCAGAAAATCTGATAACACTCTTGCCAAGGGTAACCTAATTACTTCATTGTAGAGATCAGATTGGCAGTAATGACCTGTCCATTCATAGACTGAAAGCCAATCCCAACTAAAATTCTTTATCTTGCTTAGTGCGTATGCGTACCTACGCAAAACAAGAACAACAACAACAAAGGACAAGAAGATAACAGAGTTGTATATACACTGTTAGAAGTAGCTTTGCACATTGTTTTATTAGCATTTTAAAGACGCAACGGAAGATAATTGTAGAGATAAATGTATTGGGTGAGCTGCCTTTAAAGAAAAAAGTATTTAAGAACAGCATCATCACTTCACAACCAGACATAGCCCGCTGCTGAGTTAAGCCTTTTTTAACTTATTTCAATCCCGCGCTCCTGTAGCAACAATATCGTGTGCCTATCTCGCCCAACGACCAACACTTGTACTTCCGTTCAATTATCTCTGGAAATCGTTTATTCTGTACGACACAGAATCAAGATCTTAAATTTTTAACGGAAGCACCAGCACACGTCCGTTTTGTACTTAAATATTAGGTTTCTGCTTATGTTTAGCTGAGATTTTGAATGGCCTGCCTGACTACTCTTTGTTAGTTCTTAGTTAATACTATCAAGGTACCTATCACACAGGTTTAAAAACACAGGTAGTATGAATCTAGCAGTACCTTTGCTTAGATTTTGGATACTCAATATAGAAAATGTGATTACAGAAACTCGTTTCATCGGTCGCTGTTTCACAAGTTCTATGAAAACCTTCATCTTCGTCTTAGGGCACATAAAGCGCCTCCTGCCTGGACAAGTCACCGCGACTTGACATTTTGCTAGTCAATGTTCGTCGTCCGATCATCGTAGTAATATAGCCGTGTGGAGACAAGTTCATTCGCTTATTTTAAAATGTAGTGGCTGGACAAAAATATAGCAGCGAGACACTCGATCACGCGTAAGGGTTCGTGATGCGGAAAAATGAGGTACAAGTCATGAGCAAAAATTGTGGGATGATTATAAGTGAAACAAATAGCCAGCAAAACATTGGAACGACGATAAATAATATGAGACTTTCGAGACAATCAAAATTGCTATGGAAGCAGGAAGTAGACCAGAACACAACTTCACTCAATCTTTCAATTTTAATATTTCAGTTGTTAAATAAAAGCTGCGCTTTGTCCATCAGTAATTAATCAGAACCAAGGCTACCAACAAAGCCCGAAGGATCGTCCAACTGAAGTGGTAGTAGACAGAACACTTGGTCCTTAGTCTTGCTCGCAGAACAGATGGTCGATGGGGCCGAAAAGTTCTGGAGTTGTGACCGCGTACCGGAAGTTCTCTCACAACTCTCACAAGGTGGACCGATAACTTGGTGAGGGTCGCGGGAAGCCGAAGGATGCGAGACGCACAGGACTGGTTGTCGTGGCGACACTTAGAGGATGCCTATGTCCAGCAGAGGACGTCTTTCGGCTGATATGATGATGATGAATTTTATTTGCATATATTGCTGTAGGTTTATTTTACCTGATTAGTTTTACTTTATGTAAAAGTTATGTAACGATGCTTTACGGCCAAAAAGGGGTAAGCGACATTTTTTTGTGAATTCGACTTACAAATGATTTGAATCGGCTTTTCGATTTCGAGTCTAATCTACTTAAGTCGATTTTACAAAAAAAAAAATGCTTGTTTGATGTTGCTTTGTCGCAGCAATGTTTTTTTAAAATTCTATTACGAAGACAGGCCCGATGATAATATTAAATTAATTATTTTTAATTGACAGGTCAATATTTTTTTTTTGGGAATTTAATCGGCCCTTAATCTCAACTTTTCGATCATAATCGCTGCAGTCTGACCTTCGATTTTCGAATTGAAAATTTAAAGTTGAGGTCTTGTCACTCTTGCCTGAAAATCAGTCAAACTTGGCATTAAACTAGGTTTAGACACGTTCTTCTCCAAACAGTAGGTTATTACCTAATTCAGAACTCAGCCTTGGAAGGAATGAGTAGATTTTCTTGCCAACTGGAATCGCTATTCGGTCAAAATAGATGCGAGTTATTTAACATACAGTTGATCCATTTAAACATACTCACCTAATGGTGTATTCTTGAGAAAACTGCTAGTGTGTGCCTACTTACTAAGATATTATAAATACATTATAGAAGCCTGTGGTCTTTGATGATGATGATATGTGAATAATTATTAGACATTACCTATAAACGAAATCAGGTTTACCTATAAACGAAGTCAGGTGATGACTGTAATCATGATGGCCTAAGAAATTTAACAGTAGCATAATCGCTTGTATTCCGTTTGGGTTAGGCTCCGTTGATCTCGCGGTCGCAAGCGCGACTGTCGATACCGGAGGCCTGAGTTTTCGATTCCCAGGTCAGGCAAAAAGTGTTATTGGGTTTTCCCATTAGGCATTCCTCAGTGTGGAAGTTGTTGGTGTTATATTATACCCCCATGTCTCAGAAAACACATAAAGCCGTTGGTCCTGCGCCTGATCTCTCTACGATGGTTTTTACCAGTGTAAGTAGTACTACACTGGTAAAAACTGTATACTTATTACAAAAAACAACTAGGTTTCACAATCTATTCAATTCTGTGGTTAACTGAATTGTAGGTTCTTAGAGAAAAAAATTCTATAAATATCATTTAAACAAATTTTTCTTACACCTTTGCTGTACGTATAAAATTGTGCAACATGTGTTAAGACTACTTTTTTGGTCTAGCTCAAGCAATATTGAACAAATTTCCAGGGTTTGTCAGTATCGAATAATATGCGTTGGTAAATTTTCTTGAACGCAGAATGTGTGCTTGCTTCTGCCTAACCCCTTACACTTAGGGCGTGATTTGACGTTCACAATGTTTTGAAATGCCACGCCATCTAGCGGTAAGTAGATAAACTAGTAAATCATGCAAACCCTATTGTGCACAGCTCCATCTAGTGACGAGTAGTTGAAACACTTCAAGTTGAAGTTGAAATGATTATGACTTCGCAAATTGTCAGCGCCCGCAAATTAAAACGGGCGTAGTTCAGCTATCACTACTTCATATTATTAAACAAAGTTCTCCGCCGCGTCTGTCTGTCTGTTCGCAATAAACTCAAAAAATACTGCACCGATTTTCATGCTGTTTTTACCAATAGATCGAGGACGGTTTTAGTAGGTATATAAATTTGCCAAGCGGTCGAAGCCGCGGGCGCCCAGATGTGATAAACGAATTTTGTAATTAAACATGACATTTTAATAAAGAATAAGAAGAATAAAGAATTTATTAAGAACAAGTTTACAGACATAGTAGGCACAATAAAAGTCTAAAAGCAACAAGATATAATTGAAAAAACTTTGTGTGCAATTGAGTAGGTAACCCTAGACCCCACACTAGGATACCCTGTGTGTGTGTTCTTTTAATAATCGGTGATGTAACCACTTTTTACATCACTGGTCATTAAAAGATAATTTTTACAAATTAGAACGCAGTGTATGACTATAGTATTAGTAGAAGTATGAAAGATACAAAGTAAAATCGTTCGCCTAACTTTTCTTTTAATTTAAAAACTGCCCATAAATTCAATCAGGCATGTTATCGAATTGCTTTTTAGTCCTGTCGCATACTAAGCGACTACTATGCCTACAGTGGCGTGCATTTAAGAGATTTTGCCGTAAATTTTACTGGAATTAAAAGTAGCTCATAATTTGGAACCCTTAATTATATTAGTGTTAAAATATAATCCGTGGTGCTTGGCAACTGGGCCTAACCCAGTTGTATAATTATGTTCCTTGGTGCTATTAGCCTAGCTCTGTTTTATCTCCTGCTTGATAAGGGAGGAAGTGGAAATTATATTTTTCCTACTTCTACGCTGTACTTTTCTGATTTATTTCGTTGCGGGATCCGAGACAGTTGGATCGCTTCTCCGGGACTCGTCGCGCTTCATCGTTTCTCGTGCGTTTTTATGGAGGTCGCCACTGTTGATTCTGGCTTTTAGGAGTTGCAGTGGTTGGAAATGAGATGGGGATTTTCCAAAAAAAAAAAAGCGACTAATGGTGACAACTAGCGATTCACGTGGTTGACTATCGTGTAGTCTTACCGAAGATATCCGGTAACAGCGACTCAAACTTATTTGTACTTATGTTTGTTTTGATGCAGGCAAAACCCAAGAACTATCTTTTTTATAATTTTGCTCCACACTAGGAATTCCTCCTGTATCGTGGACCACGGGGTACGTTCACAAACATTCAAACTCACATGTAACACAAACGGTGAGACCCGCAACAACTATCTGTAGGCCACACATATATCGCTCACCCACTGCGCCAACTGTGTCGTTAAATGGTTACAAAGTTGGTGACAAGGCCGCCATCTCCCGTGCCCTAATTCCAAGAATTACTGTTCTTGGAATTAGGACACGGGAGATGGCAGTTGTGCAAATTTTGGTCTACTCGCCATGTTGGAGTTGCAAGCCAGTGCAGTGTTCGAAGTCACATGTAGTCGCTGTTTTAACCTGATGCTAAGACTAACAGCCCTATTCATGGATTCTCTTAAAAATCATAGATATAGACTAGTTGAAATTACAACTGGCTATATAATACCAAGTACACATTTGATTAGGTATTTATTTTTTACAAAGTTCTATATTGATGTGACAATCACTAATGTAGTGGCGACCGTGCTCGTCACTTGTCGCCCTGTTAGCGGCGGGCCTTATGTTAGTCTGCGTACACGTGCATGTGCCTAAAAAAGAGACGAAGTTAAAAAATCTATATTATGTAACGCAGAAAAATAATTTGCCTATAAAATGTTGTTTGTAATTAATATAATTATGTGCGTCATAACCGTCACTGTTGCTGGTAAGTTTAATCGTTTGAAGTTGGAGGCCATCACTCAAATAGGTTACACTACCCTTCCTGAACAAGTCTTGAGTGCACCCATTCTTCTTCTTAGTTCGCTGGTTCGTAAGATTTTTTTTAGATTTGGGTGGCCAGAAACATGGCCACATTCACGGCCTCATTGGTGGCAGCACATAGGTCTCTTTTGCTGCATGGTTTGGGGCACAGGGGGCAAGATATGGAGCATGGTTTGCGACTCGGCTCAAGACACACACCCTGCAGTTGATTCGCCACGGTAGCCCCATTCTGCGAGGTTGTGATTACACCTACCTATTTGCGTTTTGAGGCGGTTCACAGACTTCCAAGTGGACCACGGAAGGTGTTCGCTTGGTAACAGATGCTTTGAAACATCCTTCTGTTTAGCCGCTGGTGGATGGTCATCAAAAGATAGCCTTTTAAGAAAACTGATCTTACCAGTCCTATTAGTTTACCTACCTACTTAACCTAACCATATGTTTTACAATAAGGGGTTAAAAATGGATTAGACCAGAAATCAACAATCTCATACAAAGCACAGTTGTGAGTAGGTGCACACACCCCCACAATCTGTACAATCGCCTTATGAACGCCACTGACGTGACCACCACTTGTGCTCAAGTAACCTCGAAAATCGACTCTAAAATACTGGATTAAGATCGCAGGAATTAAAATTTGTGGCCACGCTTAGAGAGACCTATGTTTTTTTCTACTGTACTATTCCGATTAGTGCATTGCCCTATTATGAACTGAAAAGACTAAAACTGTGATCAAGGAATTCTAGTTTGATCCAGGCTTTCAATTTACCTGTGCTTATGTTAATATATCTAATAGGTAGGCAGGTACTTGAATGAAGGTACGTTCAGCAGGGAATGTCTTTCGCCTGAACAGTGGCGTAGCAAGTCTCCAAGGGGCCCTGTATCAAACATTTTTGGGGGCCCCGTTTTTAGGAGTATCGTGTTTTCAAATGCTATACATGTAGTCCCGCTGTCATCTTCTTGGCCTGTCAAGACACTGCTGAGCTAATAGGGCCTCTATTAGCTCAGCAGTGTCTTGACAGGCCATGAAGATGACAGCGGGACTACATGTATAGCATTTCGTACACACGTCGGGGCCCTTATCGTCTGTGAACTCGTATCTTTGATACGGCTGGTATGGAAAACCTGCACCTGAATGACAACAGCAGAAATACAGCAGTCGTGTTGTTTTATAAATGTATTTTTTTTTACGTAACGTTATTTTAGAAAGAAAACCTAATTGTTTACAAAATCAACACTCATTGAATAAAACTTTTATTCTGCCTCCATTTCTAGGTCCTATAAATAACACAGGTACGATTTCCGGTCATGTGAATGAGACTTTGAAGCCAACAAGAAGGATATTAAAAGGACATCGAGTTGGTGACACGAGACCATATATGGTAGGCCTCATTTTGTTAAGTGTCTGATTAAGCTGAAGTAATTAAGTACTAGTCTGTTAAGTTGGTTTCAAACCTCGAAATCCCCGAGTCCTCCGTTTCTGGACCCATTTAGGGGGGCCGGATGAGGGTATTATCTGCCCTCCGCCGACGTCCAGTGCACCTGCTGCGGGCCGGCAGAGCACTCAAAATTTCCCTCTTCCTTTTTTTGGTGCAGGTGTACCTAAGAGCAGCTGTGACCCCGGGCTCCAGGCTGGTGGCTAACGACTGGATGTGCGGAGGAGTGATCATCCATGAGAGATACGTTCTCACGTCAGCCGCCTGCATTGAAGAAGCCAAACATTTCTACGTCATCGCCGGGACGAACAAGTAAGTCGGAATACCGACTGCGCTACACCTGTATTCCGAAATGGGGTTGTTATTGGTGTTGTGGTAGATACACTCTCATTTACTGCTACAGGATAACCAAGAGAAAATAATGAACAAAAACGCGTCATAATATTTTTGATTTAGAATATCCAAAAAATTGTGCAGTTGTAAGCTAAAATTGCTCCGTGTATAGTGGTTCATGCATTGCCTTGTGACCCGGTGCTTCCATAATATATAAAGTTGTTTCCAGTTTGGCGAGGACATTGCAAGCTTGAATCACTTAATTATCTGATTAAAAGATGATTCCATGTTTCGGAAGGCACAAATAAGCCGGTGGTCCCGGCTGCCAATTGGCGGTCGTCATATAAACCATGTCAGAGGCCCTTGAGGTGATTTAGAAACTCTGATTGTGATTTATTATTATTATTTTATTATTATTATTATAGTGTGTGGGGTCGTTAGACCTTACTGCCCACACAATGCGAAGAAGAAATAAAATACATTGTAATTTGGTTGTTTACGGGTGTCTTCTTAAATCTAAAGATATTGCGTATAAAACATTCGGCAACATTAAAGCACACAAGCTTAGCTTTAGCTAATACAAAGACACAAAATTAAAATCATGATCATCACGTAACTTACAATTATACCAAGCGTTCACCAAATTCCCTGTTATCCGCAGTTGGTTTTTTATTTAAATAATTTATTAAAATAAAAAACCCGAAACCTGTTTAAAATTAATTAACTGAAAAGGAAAAAACAGGTTAAAATTGAAAGTTACTTTACATTACACGCAGTCGGAGGCATTGGTAGTTTGTATCTTTGGTCAACAAAACATTGCCTCAACTTTGTATAAGGTAAATTATATAAGGTTGATGTTTTTTTATATAATTTAATAGGCATAGTGACGATCCACATTAATGTAAAATAGTTGATTGGTTTTGATTGTTTAATTTTAGTAAGTATATATTTTATTAGATTACTTATAAGTATTTTTCTATTTTTGCATGCCGTAAGGTAGAGTGTGTTGGAACTGTATTTTTTTTAAACTTCATCTGATCTTGTACCCACTTCAACGCAAAAAAGAAATGATTTTGATTTTGATTGTCTGTATAGTGCTTCAAAGGAACATACATACATACATAGGCTGATAAGCACATTACCATCCTTTGCGTCGCGCAGTCGGGTAAAGAGGTCGTTTTTATTTTTGGATTTCTAATCAGTTGCATACCTACCGAAGGTCAACATGATACCATCTCTAGGCAGGTAGGTACTGAAAGCCTACGAATTTACTGAAAAAAAAAAAGATACGCCCGTAGAAACCGCTCAAGGTTTTGCTATGCTCTAAACGTCACGACCATTTTTTTTTAATTGACCTATTAGGGGTGCTGACAGTTTCAATTGTTCCTTGCAGGTATATTCCGTATTCAGATACAGAAAATGAGTGCGTTAACAACGGTGCCAAGAAGGCTATATGGAAATGTGTGCCAAAATGTAAGTAGAAAATACTTTGTTAACGACGAGTACCTTAGGCAATTGCACCTACCTACAAAAAATTATTCTAATGTAGGTAATCTAATGTTTAATATAGATTTTTTTTTTACTTCGACTACTTACGTGTTCAACGAAGGATTATTAAAAGTGTCCGTTGACCTATTATTACCTGTCTCTGTCACTCCCGCGTAAATAGAATGAGTCTCGCTCGCACAGATGCAATGGCCGCCGTCCTCAGGGATTGTAAACCTTTGCCTGAGAGTGTAAGATTTCTTCTTGATAATGATAATGTAGATAAAACTTTTGATTTTTTTGTAATAAATGTGATAGGCGAGACGTTTTCGGAAAGCAGTAACTCCGATACAGAGGAATCGGATTCTGAATTTTTTATTTTTTGTTTTGCCGTATTAGTAACTAGCTTCTGCCAGCGGCTTCGCCCGCGTGATCCCTAGGGAACATGTTCCCGGGATTAAAAGTAGCTTATGTGCTATTCCAGACTATAATCTATCTTTGTTCTAAATTTCATCAAGATCCGTTAAGCCGTTCTGGCGTGATTGAGTAACAAACAACCAAACTTTCACATTTTCATTTTTTTTTTCATTTTTTCTATTGATTGTAGCGTGATGAAAAGTATACTATAACCTGCTCAGGAGTATGAATAATAATTGTACCAAGTTTCGTTAAAATCCGTCGAGTAGTTTTTGTTTCTATAACGGTTATACAGACAGACAGACAGACAGACAGACAGACAAAAATTTTACTGATTGCACTTTTGGCATCAATATTGATCCCTAATCACCCCCTGATAGTTATTTTGGAAATATATTTCATGTACAGAATTGACCTCTCTACAGATTTATTATAAGTATAGAAGATAGATATAGATTGTAACTCGATTTTTATAACTTATAATATAAAATCTAAATACATCATTAAAAATTATGATAATAATATTTTTTTATTTTCTAAGTTGGTACTTTCTCCTTCAAATATTTCATGTAAACCGCATTTAATTCAAAAATGTTTGTGACCACTGTCAGTAGGTAAAAAGGTCATTGTACGATATTCTTTCTGCTCTGCGACTGGACTTTAGCTACAACCTGGGAGTCTTTAAGTCAAGAGTGAATAGGTTACTTCTAGGCAAGCGTGCTCCATCTTAGATCGCACCATCGCTTACCATGAAGTGAGATAGTGGTCAGGCGCGAGCCTATCAAAAGTAAAAAAATAAAAAATTAAAATAATGACAACACGATTTGAGAGTTATTGTCAAGTTGTGTTGTCATTCATTCTTAGTCCGGGTTCGGGACTAATTATAAGTCCGGAGGTGATACGGAGTAGAATACGAACTAGCCCAAAACTACGGACTTGGTTAAGAGTCCTATTACATTTTTTACGGAAATTCATGATTTTGACGCTGTAATTATCAGCAGCAGTAAGATATTTTAATTATTTGATCCTGAATAACGAGAGTGCCAGTCTTTGTCTTGTAAGTTAGAGTTACACATTTTCATTTTTCTTTTCGTGTAATTTACTATAAAAATTTTACGAACTCAGTTTGCAAGAAAAAATGTCAGCGATGGAACTTTGACGGTCTAATTCACATTGTTACAATCAATTCTTTTAAAAGCTAAAATTACTAAAAGGTAAGTTGAATGTTTTACTTGTTTATTGGAGTTCTAGATTTCTTTAAATTCCTTGAGTTTTCACGGAAAAAAACGTAAAGAAAGCCTAATTTAAGCCAGAAATGTCTTGATTCAGCGTCCATTACATTCCAAATAAAAACAATTTTATCAAATAAATTAATATGATATAAAATTTCAATCTACAATGAATACGTTTCATTAGCTTTCGTTTGTCAATATAATTAAACAAAATTACAATAAATAAAATTAAAGTACTATATATTCTGCGTCAATTCAGCGCGCGCGCTCCTCAGTCTCGCGTGAGCGCCCAAATAAACTATAATCCTATTCAGACTAGGAAGTATCAAAATTGTTTCGCGGACTATAGATGTACACCCAACGCAGACCAACGTAACTTCGTCTATTGCAAACGAGCATTTACGATTCGTAATAGGACTCTTAAATATGAAAATCGATATCAGTCGTGGTTCAGAGGCCAATATCTGTCGTGTAATTTAAAAATGGAACGACCTTTTATTCCGAAACATGGCAACCAAGGAGGTAAATTATCAAAGGTTTTATTTAAATTTCGAACTGGCTTGCAAATAGAAAGTTGTTTATTGAAATAAAAGATGAACACTTTAAGAGTCCTATTACGAATCGTAAATGCTCGTTTGCAATAGACGAAGTTACGTTGGTCTGCGTTGGGGGTACCTACATCTTTTTTTTTTTTTTTTAGGGATGGGAAATCATCCAATGACTCCTCCCGCTCTGGGTGTAGCGGGAGGGAGTGTCAGACTTCTACTGACTAAAACCCATCCATGTTCCTTCATTGCCCTTTGTGTTCCGGAGCCACGGTGTCTCTTGCGAATAATCCCGCGACTCCGGCAGGCGTCGGCCCTTTCGGGCCCCTCTGTGTTGCTGACTCTCTTTGAGGCGCGCGTGGAACACTAACGCGCCGTCGACACGGCCTGTTGTCACTAGACGGACGGACGGCGAGCCACCCATAGCTCGCCGCCCACAGGCCCGCGCCTACGGTGGCCGGAGGTCACCAGGTGGCCCCCGACGCCCGCGGCGTCCACCACGGCGGCCGGGACGAGAGGGTCTCCTCTCCCGCTCCGCCACCTCCTTCGCTAGCATGACTGCTTCGCAGAAGGAGGCAACGGCGTCCCATTCCGTCTCGCTCCGAACCATGGCTTGGACCAGGGCCGGACGCGAGAGGTCGCCGCCAATCGCCGTTTCGAGGACACGGCGGTGCGCCGCCCAAGCGGGGCACACCTGCACAGTGTGCTCTACCGTGTCTCCGGTCGATCCTCGCAGTGGTGACACCCGGGCGTTTCCTCCCGCCGAATTCGGTGCAGGAACCTCCCGAAACATCCATGTCCGGTGAGGACCTGCGTCAGACGGAAGGTGAGGACGCCGTGGCGCCTCTCAAGCCACTCCTCAAAGAGGGGACTTATTGCCGCTATTGTGGCGTGCCCTGGGGTACCTACATCTATAGTCCGCGAAAAAATTTAGATACTTACTAGTCTGAATAGGGTTATAGTTTATTTGGGCGCTCGCGCGAGACTGAGGAGCGCGCGCGCTGAATTGACGCAGAATATATAGTACTTTAATTTTATTTATTGTAATTTTGTTTTATTATATTGACAAACGAAAACTAATGAAATGTATTCATTGTAGATTGAAATTTTATATCATATTAATTTATTTGATAAAATTGTTTTTATTTGGAATATAATGGACGCTGAATCAAGGCTCAAAGAGTCAAATTAGAGTCAAAGAAAGAATCAAATTAGGCTTTCTTTACGTTTTTTTCCGTGAAAACTCAAGGACTTTAAAGAAATTCTAGAACTCCAATAAACAAGTAAAACATTTAACTTACCTATTACTTAGTAATTGATTGTAACAATGTGAATTTGACCGTCAAAGTTCCATCACATTTTTTCTCGCAAACTGAGTTCGTAAAATATTTATAGTAAAAAACACGAAAAGAAAAATGAAAATGTGTAACTCTAACTTACAAGAAAGAGACTGGCACTATCGTTATTCAGGATCAAATAATTAAAATATCTTACTGCTGCTGAAAACTACAGCGTCAAAAATCATGAATTTCCGTAAAAAATGTAATAGGACTCTTAACGCGGGAAAAATTATTGTTGTTAGTGGTTCATCATTGATTTTGCAAAGTAATTGTGTTTTGATATCCGCGCAATATTAACAAGCGTTGGCCACAACTCGGCCCAGATTTACACGTTCGTCCATGAATTCCTCTTTTGGTGGCCGCTGCACATAGAGTATATAACCACTAGAGAGCGTATAGGCCGATTTCTTCTAAGTACGCGGCTCACTACAGCGGGCCGGGGGACGAGGAACAACGCGCGGCTGCAATTGGTCCGTTCAAGGGCAAGTTGCATAGGTAGCCTATGGTTAGTGGTGGCACTACTTGATTAAAGGAAAATAGTCGATATCGATAAAATGGATTTTAACATTATAATAAAAAACATTTTACAAAAACATACAACCGACTTCTAAAAAAAACACTACAAAGTAAAAAATAACTTTAAATTCGGAAGTCGGTGTTTTTGTTAGCATCTTCGTATTTTGACACCGACTTCAGAATTTAAAGTTATTTTTTACTTTGTAATGTTTTTTTTTTAGAAGTCGGTTGTATTTTTTTGTAACACCTACTAGTTTTTATTTGTATTTTTTTGTGTGTTACTAACAACTTTACTAACAATGTGTTTTGTAAAATATGGACTTACGTCTGAAATAAAGATAATTTAATTTAATTTAAAGTACACCGACCACTACAAAATCGCAGAAAAGCAAAATACGCAATTTCGATTATCAAAGAATCATCTAAATAGTCAAATTCCAGCGATTTCGATTTAAAATCCAAAGATCGTAACCGATTTTGATATGATTTAAATGGGACCAATCTGCAAGTATATCCTTTCAGATAAAACAAAAAATTATCAAATCGGTTCATAATTGTCGGAGTTATGAGGTAACAAACATAAAAAAAAAGCATACAACCGAATTGATAACCTCCTTCTTTTTGGGAAGTCGGTTAAAAATACTCAATCCAAACAAACAGCGCTATATCTTGTTTAAACAAAGTTTCCCTATTAACCTTATCTTTCCACTTTTATTTTAATTCTGAAATCTTCGAAAATCTAAAATGAAAACATGTATGTCAAACACACAGATGAAAAATCTGAGACCCTCCTCCTATTTCTAATGTCGTTTAAAAGTAGTTACGTGTTTAATGTAAGTATGTGAATTGATCAAAAATTGTATTAGTTGTAATTTTATGATCATCGATAAATCGACTTCAATCATTAAACGTAACAGCACAGATTTTTACGATAAAAATACAAAGGGGAAGAAAGGGATAAAAATATAAGTATTTCCTAATGAAAGAAAGAGACTTTTCCAAAAGACATCAACGCGCGCTTCTCACAGTGTGCTCGTTCACCTATCCACCATTTTATATAGACCCCTGCAGTGGCTCATCATCTGATTCAAATCAAAAATATTTTGCGTAGTCTTTACTCTCCGATGAAAAGTTATGCCATCATTTTTGTAACAAAAGGTCTTGGAATGTTTCCCACACAAATTCACCGGGTATGAAGGCATTTTTATGCGTTATAAATTGCATAAAAATTAAAACGATTTGTAAAAACTTAGCATGCCCACAGGTCTAACAATTGGTCACAACTAAAATGGTTACTAGTGCCGCTGACTAACATCTGAGCAAAAACACTAATAGTTTTCGTGCGTCGGGGCACTGTATGCGCAGTCAAGTGGTTTAATAGTCTTTGCCGCTGCAGTAATGTACCTACTATGGCATGCAAGTTGCTGGCAGGTGGGACGTGGCTTTACGCAAACGAAAGTGACCCTAATGCGGTCCATGCACGTTCAATTTATATGATCAAACAGGCTAGTTTAAACAGTTTTATTAAATTAATATGAATTACTGTGGGAGAATTTGATCAAATGAAAACCAGCCTGTTTGATCAAATTACTTGAACATGTACAATGATATTATAAGTAAAAAGGTGTAGATAGGTTATAAGCGCTCAGCAAGCGACACGTTAAAATGTGGCTAACTAGCCACACTTTATCTCAGTGTCGCGTTGCGCCGTCAACGGACACACGTCACGTAGGTTTCACGTTTTTGAAGATCGAATGTTGTATAGGTAACCTATTTACACCTTTTTACTTATAATATCATTGAACATGTAGGTATGATCCGCTTAAAGCAAACATGATAAATATTTATTTCCAACAAGCCTACGTCTTCGACGGCGATGAATTCGATAACATTCGCTGGATGGTGGGAGACATAGCTGTTGTGAAAGTGGAGGATGCCTTCAACTTTGAGAAGCGCGTCCGTGGTTGTGACTTCGTACCCAAGAAGGTGGACTTTAACAACCGCACCGCAGATCTGGAAAAGTCACGCTCTTTCGGATCAATCGCTGGTTGGGGAAGCACCGATGCATTTGATGATGTAAGAAAGACATTCACATATTTATTTTACAGGGACCGTGCAGGACTATTATAGGTGTCAGTCATGGATAAATAGAACAATATATGATCTTTGGTGGTAGCACAGAAGTGTCAATTTCAAGTATTAATATGGTAAAAGTTCCGAATTTGCAATGCTAGATAGACTATTTACGCTGTGCTCATTCCCTAATAGTTCATAATCGACCTCAATTGTTCCCTTAGCAGGAATACAGGCCTATACTTTACGTAGCTGCTGCTGGGATACAGGCCTATACTCTACGACAAACAGTTGCTCGAAACTAAGCACATGCCTAGTGATAAATTTATCAATGTTAATCATATAAAGGGAGGCCACTAAATAAGTCTGCCTCACAGGTTTCTAGTCGCATAAGATGCAGAAGAATAATAGTATCAGTTGCGTAGCGAGGGCCAAAACAAAGCAAATTCTATTTGAGTTTAGTTAATGTTGAAAAGGAAATCAAAACAATCTTCTTTTTGAATTCTTGGAAACCTTCCCGCCTCCCGAAAAATAGTAGAACGAAAGGCAGTACGCAGTATCTCATAAGTATTCACCCCGGGTGTCACCCATGCTATCTACGCCACTGAATAGTACCTATATTACATGAAGCTTCTTCTGAAGATCAGTTTTTTTTTTTGAAATGACGTTGTCCCACACTAGGAATTTCTCCTGTATCGTGGGTGCGTTTACAAACATACAAAGTCACATACACAAACAGCCAGACTTGCAACAACTATCTGTAAGTTATACAAATATTTGTTCCGTGCGGGAATCGAACCCACGACACGCGACGCAGCAGCCGATCGCTCAACCACTGCGCCAACCGTGCCAAATTATTTTGCGCAGTTACTAGGTCACACGCCAACATTCCATCCAGAATCCAGTGACTCTGGCAGGGAATTATATTCCACGGCCGTACAGACAATGAAAGTATTCCGAAAACGTTCTGTGTTCGTTATGTGTACCTATTGATGGACGTCCCACAACACTGAACAGTCATTTTTATAGTTTTTGCTTTCATTCGATATTCGTCTTATTTCAGATACTTAAAGATGAAGACGAAAACCCCGTAAGTACTTATAAATGGACCTACTAAATGTCCCTACCCACTGTGTAGCTGCTACTTATATTGTGCATGAAGGTTTATTGGCAATATCTGCACGCAAGTAGAAAACGACGGAATCCCTTACAAAACTTATATGCAATGACGTATTATATATAGACACGTCATAAACCAACATCGCGGCGCTTAAAAACGGCGAAAATACTAGATAGCTAATAATACGCATGAAGAAAGGGAAAGAAAATATGTCACCGTGCGACGGAATGCCTGTTGCTAGAGGGAGATAAATATACATCTTCAGGTTCGTCACAGGCTAAGTAAGAGTCAAATTGACATCAAAACAAACGTAGTGTCGCGCGACAGGTTGGTGCGTAACTAAGCGCGATGTGGCCAACTGGCTTCATTTCATGTTGTCATTTTAGAGTGCGGACAACGTATTTATAGTTAAAACTATAGATACGTTGTCCATTGCTTATATGTATGTCAGCTGTCAGCTTGTTCTTGTAATTAACTACTATTTTTAATCTTAGCGTGGTTCATTTGTTTCCCAGCCATACTTACTGCCGTGTTAAATAATCTATACTTCTATACTATAATATTATAAAGCAGAAGAGTTTGTTTCTTTGTTTGTTTGTTTGGTTGTTTGTTTGTTTGGTTGAACGCGCTAATCTCAGGAACTACTGGTCCGATTTGAAAAATTATTTCAGTGTTAGATAGCCCATTTATCGAGGAAGGCTATATATATATATCATCACGCTAAGACCAATAAGAGCGGAGCAGTAATGAAAAATGTTACGCAGACGACATTGCACGGGTCAGCTAGTAAATGATAAACGGTCAGAGTGCCAATTCTACTAATTTTCACATTCACATCGCATTCGCATCTCAATCGCAATATGTCAAAAATGTATGAAAATCATAAATTTACAGTTTGCGATTGACATGCGAATGCGAACGTTTTGTTTGAAAAGTAGTAGAATTAGTTATTGTTTAAAATTTTCTTAACATTGTTCTTGTTTAACATTTTTCTTTGAAAACTTTTTACCAAAAAATAAAACCGACTTCCTTATAAAAGAAAAACACTACAAAGTTAAAAATAACTTTAATTTCGGAAGTCGTTGTCAAAATACGAAGAAACTAACAAAAACTCCGACTTCTGAAATTAAAGTTATTTTTTTCTTTGTAGTGATTTTACATTTTTCACTTTTTATTGGTACCCCACCCACTCCTAACAACACTACTGCAAAATCGCAGAAAGCAAAATACGCAATTTCGATTAGGTACTGGATGACAAAAAACCATCATCCAAGTAAGCGAATTCCAGCTACCTATTTCGATTTAAAATCCAAACTCTGTAACCGATTTTGATAAAATTTAGGACCAATCTGCAACCATACCTATATCCTTTCAGTTAAAACAAGATTTTTTCAAATCGGTTCATAATTGACGGAGTTATGAGGTAACAAACAAAACAATACAACCGAATTGAAAACCTCCTCCTTTTTGGGTAGTCGGTTAAAAATAAGTAAATTTTGCATAAGAGAGTAAATCCATGCATCATGTAGTTACAGCGGATAATCCCAAACGAACGCAAAATAAGTACTTACGCATGTGACGACGTGTGTACACTTCTTTAATGCTATTCTGTAACAACTCACCGTGATAACTTATATGAGATGAGCTCAAAGTGAGCTTTTTTAATAGCACGCTTGCCTAGAAGTATTAACTAATTTATTCACTCTTTAGTTTAAGCCCTAGTTGCAACCAGAGAGCTGACTGCCCCCTGCAGGGAATTCCTCTCCTTGGCTGTACGGACAATGAAAGTACAGACGCCAGCACATCAAGTTACAACAATGTGTCAAATTTCTTTAATAGGTTTTCAACTGTAGTGCTTAATAGATTGGGTTCATACTTTGACAGTTTCGTATAGCCAGATGTGCTGACGTCTGTACATATTCCTAGAATCGAACGCCCTGTGTTCGTTTTATTGTTTTGATAGACGTCCCACAAAGCTAAACAGTTTGTTTAATACTTTTTACTTTATTCGGTAATTAAATAACGTAATTCGTCTTATTTTAGACACATGGCGAAAAAGAAAAACATGTAAGTATACCTTCTCAAAAATGTACCTTCTAAATATGCTGTTTTATAATAATAAGCGTCTTTATTCAGGACTTCTCATAAGTATGAATGCAATATGTTCTTGTTATAAAATGTCCCGAACCTCAGTTTGCCCCTTGGCATAGGCCTCCTCTAACACTTTCCATTGAGATCTGTCACTCGCCACCCTTCTCCAGTGAAGTCCAGCTGTGAGTTTCAGATCATCTTCCCATCTTGTTTGTTGACTGTCTCTGCTTCTCCTATCGTCTTTGGGATACCAGTTGGTAACAATTTTACAGCACTCCTCTTGTAGGTCGCGTAACATGTGAGCTGTCCATCTCCACTTTTGTTGCTCTATCCGGTTTATTATATCAACAGCTTTGGTTTTGGCCCTTATTTTGCTACATCTCACTCTGTCTTGTTTCTTTGTTCCTGTCAAACTTCTTTCCATGACTCTCTAGCAGCGTTTTAGCTTTTCTCGGTGGTGTTCGGTGAATTCCCAGGTTTCGTACCCGTAGGTGATGACTGTGAAGTATGCAGTAGGTAACTATACTTTATAGCTGCTACTAAGGTTGTACATTAAGAAAGAGATTTGTTGGTTATATTTGCACACCAGTGACCAGGTAGAAAACGATCGAATCCCTTATGTACTTATATCTGTCAGCTTGTTCTTGTTGTACTCATATTCGTGCAAGTCAATACTATTCTTAATCTTAGTTTCGTGGTTCATTTGTTTGCCAGCCATACTGCCGCGGCCGTGTTAAATAATACGATAAATAAACGGTCTATTGTTTTGTTTAACATTTTACTTTGCATAAAGGAGTATACATATTATCCATGCATCATGCAGTCACAGCGAATGATACCAAACAAACACAAACTAAGTAGGTACGCGTACGTACACTTCTGTAATGTTATTCTGTAATAATAACTCGCCGTTGAGCTCAAATCGAGCTTTCAATCCCTAGCCTCATTATTGGAATTCCAGGTGACGTTGAGTTTTTATCTAGATTCAACCAGCTGGGCGCACTATAGCACGGCGACGTTCAACTCAATAACAATAATAATTCACTGTTGCAAGCGCCATGATCACGGAATAACATCCCACCCGCAAGATCTTCAGTTACTCCGTGATCATGGCACTTGCAACAGTGCCGAAATATCGGAAACTCGCAAATAATTATTCACCTCATTTTTAGGGCTCCGTACCAAAATGGTAAAAAGGAATCCTTATAGTGTGAATAAGTCTGTCCGTCTGTTACAACTGGATATCTTAAGAGCTACTTATCAACTTAAAAATTTAGAATAGTTTTATATGGCATTTGCTGAACTATTTTTCAAATAAGAAAGAAATAAAATATGTACCTATGTATTTTTTGGCAACAACGACTAAAACTGATTGCCGCTTCCTCTTCGCCATACAAATATGATACATCTTCGCTCAGTGTTATTTACTTAAGCTGAGTGGTTACGAGATGTGTGGATTGAGCGATTAACGAAATTCTATTAATTTTTTAAAACGCCCCGTTCGTTTCGTTTCCGCCTCGGTGAATCCGGGCCTTTAGTAAAATCAATCTATCTTTCTAACTGTAAAAAAGTGAGCTGATTCGCTTTACGCTGCATTTCCTCTAATTGCAGAGCTTCCGAACTACAAAGAACTCAGCAGAACTCATGGAATCAGATGTACAGCTGATCTCAGACAAGAATTGTAAGCAGCGCTGGGACTCTCGCTACCATTTCATAATAGATGAACAAATGGTCTGCACTAAAGATATCACAGATGATGAGGCTATGAGTAGCCTTTGTGCGGTGAGTTTCAATACCGATAAGTATAAAAAAAAACAACGGGTTGCACTCCGGGAGTGCCAGCAGAAGTGAAAGCTTGAACATTAACGTTGTGCATTTTTGAATCATCCGTCTTACGATTTTTCGATCAAGTCGCGTGTCCTGACGCGAGTTTAACATTTATACCCATCCCAAGAATAGTGTTCAATGCCGCTAAAGAAGTTTTCACTTCAAAAATATCTCTTAACTTCATATCAACACTATTTGGATGTCCGTCATGGACTGAGAATGGTGTTACTGACGCTTAGAGAACTAGTATATTATGCAAAATTTGAGCTCAATTGGTTGGGGATGACTGTTTTAATATAAATTTCTCAAGTCTAGGTATCTACTATACAGGCCGGTTACTTGTAATTCGATGTACCTATATGCGTCAGGTGCTGATAGGGGGGGCAACATGCAGCAAATTGAACCCTCCATAATATCTATACAGGTCGAAATTCAATAGTTTTCGAGATATTTTAATTGTATGTTTATTTTCGGTATTTCCTACCCAAAAAATTGTCATTTAATTCCAAATTAACATAAAAATACATATGGAATGGGTACCATTTCATAATTATATTATAGCTGGCACTTCAATGAGGCCAAAAGTACTTACCTAATTCAAAAATAATATTAAAATCATGAGTGATTTAAGAATAATATCTTACCAATATTTTCATTATACTCTTCAAAAAACGTTGTCTCGTTTAAATATTATATGTTCGTATCTTTAAATTAACTTTTTTGGAAAGCTTACAAAATAGGCAAGTTGTTTTAGTTATTTTTACGATTAATTTCAGAGTAATATTTTGAACGAGACAATATTTTTTGAAAAGTAAGAATATAATAATAATAATATAATAATATCCTTGGACATTTCACACAACGCCATATAGTCCCAAGCTAAGCAACCTAATGCTTGTGTTATGGTAACGAGATGGCTGATAAACTACTTAGAAAAACACCCAGACTCGGAACAAATACTTGTAGGTCGTACAAATATTTGTTCCGTGCGGGAATCGAACCCGCGACATGCTGCGCAGCATTCAATCGCTCAACCACTGCGCCAACCGTGTCGTCAATAATTATTAAAAGTTTTACTATAATTAGTTTATATAGCCTTAGCTACATTTAATAATATTTATGAATTACAGGCCCGTGAAGTCAACTGTAAGGAGTTGGAATACAGTGATAATGATAACGCTGACGATTATGACGAAGAGGAAGGAACTATCGAAAAAGAACAAAAGCAGAAGGATAAGGAAGATGCATATGACGAACCTACCAGAAGAATGATAGTAGAACCTGGACAGCTGCAGGTTCACACTGCTGGCCACTTTCACGACACCAGAAGAAAGAATGCTGTTCCAACCGGTGGATTTTGTGAGGTGTTTCAAACATAACAACCTTATTCCTTGTACATGAAGTCCACCTTTTGTGCGTCCTTTATGCTTACGTTGTACATGACGATTAAATTAATAAACAAATAACAGGGTGCTAAAAAGGCTACTTTAGTACAATTATGTTAATATTAATCACACAACGATCTGTCAAATTTCATTTTAATCTTTATCTCTTACGCACTAGAAAAATATGACAGTGACGGTTAGCATGCTATGGTTTCGGATTCTGCATTCTGCTAAAGTGGCCTTTTTAGACCAACAAGGATTATGCTAAAGTGTAATATCTATAATGGTCATTAATTTCACTCATTATCTACCAAGTTCCAAGTGCCATGATTCTGATATTCCGGCTGCTAAGAAATTCCACATTAAAATCTGTTGCTTCATTTTAGAATGACCACGGAGGGCCTCTGATCGTAGGTCAAGGCAAGACCTCCGTAGTTATAGGAGTGATGTCTGCTTGCCTCACAAAAGAGGTCACCAGGAAATGTTACGGGCCCTTCCTCTTCACTAGCGTATATCGCTACAGGAACCTGATCACCTGCGCCATCGATAAGGAACTTGGGTGCGTTTAGCATACACACATACATACTTCACATCCTCTATCTTACTCTTTACTAAAAACAAAAACGCACATAGGCGAGCTTCATTCAGAATATTGGTTCCTCTGTTAGCAAACCTAAGTAGGTGTGTGTTCTTAGGTGCATTATATTTCCTTGGTTAACAAGCCTTAAGCTAACGTGAACTGGCCGAGAAGGCAGCGGCACGGGGTTCAGCGCGGCGGTGGCGTACGAGCGGTGCATGCTGGTTGAGCGGTGCCTGCGCTGCAGTGCGCTTTCGCAAACAAGACACTCGCCGTTCTAGTGCCACGCTATCCGCCCGCTGGCTTCGTGAACGGGTCTGCCCCGCTGCGCCAATTCTCGCGCCACCGCCGCCGCCACACCTTGCCCGCTGACTTCGTGCCCGAGGCCTAAGTCATTGACTTAAGGCGCGTCCCCGTGCAAAACGCAGCGCTTGTCGTTTTTTGTGCAGTTTTTTTGGAGCTATAAACTCGTTATCCAAAAGAAATATCAACTAATAAAAATTACATTGGACATTGCTCAGCGCCCATACATCGTTCGCCTCAGAACCAACAGAGACGTGAATTTACTATCTGTGTTTTAAATAATGCATATGTTCGACTGAAACTAAATTAAAATCACGGACACTTTTCAGAATTGTAAAATATCCAAAATGATTTCGGATTTTGAGGTTATAAAACATACCAAACAATAGAAACATATAACCAAATGGACTAAGATCCCAGAGCTGCCAGACTTTTTATCTCACCATAAAATGGTATAAAGTAGTGTTACTATGTTCTTCTAACATACGAAAGCGTGGTAAGTTATATCGACGGCCGATTCCCTGGTATCAGGTGCCAAATACATTACATCAAAGTGTCAACTGTCATTTCATCGACTGTCAGTGTCAATAGTGTTCGTGTCATACAGCGCTTTAATCGCTTTATATTTTTTGAAGGTAACTAAAAAACTTACAGCGCTGAGAGTGCTTTATTTCATTTTAAAATAATGGCGCCAGGTTATAAAACCCAAGTGAGTTACTTTTTAAAATTGTTTCGTAATTAAAAAGTGTCCGTTCTATTCTAATCATTAAAATGTAATTTAAAAAAAAAAAACTAGGAATAATGGTGAAGGTTTCGCATGTGTTGATTCATAGGCCACTTTTAACCATGTCCTTTCTACATAATCTTGGCTTCAAAATGGTAGATTTTTATTTTTTATTACTAAGGATAATGTTAATGTCATCACAACGAAACTACAGAAATGAGAAAAAATTACTGAAAACATGCATCTCCTCGAAAACTTACGATTGTTTTGATTTTGTACTTACACTAATGGATAGGCAATTTAATTATGAAAATTTTGGCAGAAATAATATATTTTTCCAAACGACCAACATTGGATTTCATAACGATTTTATTCAACATTCTGAGCGTATTCGCTATTGTATCTCTTGCGTTGCGATGTTATTGAGGGGAAAAATGCTCAAGGTTATTTGGTCAGGGTAGGCTGTACGCCCTTTGCCCAGTAGGTAGGTACCTATTTGTTTCTTTTTTACGATTGATCAGTCAATCAAAAAACTTCTTGCAAATGTGATCACGTTACTTATTGTGACTATTATAGTCATGAATCGTATTTAAAGCAACAATAAAACTATTTTTGTTAATCACAGGGCTACATGCAGGATGTTGTTACGGTCATCCAAGACTCCAGTGACCGAAACGTTTTTTGATTGGTCGGGTCATCCGACTCTACGTTCGAGCGGGTATGTTACTTCCGAAATACTTACAAATATAATAATCGTCCACCTAGCTTTTTCCCAACTAAAATATTTTGGGGTCAGCTTCCAGTCAAACCGGATTCAGCTGAATACCTATATTTTACGTGGAACGGTTGCCTACCAGACCGCCACCCTTTAACACGGTAATACGGTAGGTTAACTCCTTGGCAAGACTGGAGTCAAATTTTCTGGCTTTGACTATTCGTGATGACTGCTAAGAAACAACAAACAAACAACACAACACAGATAAGATTTTCAAATCGTCCAGTCAAAATAGATCATGCATAAATTCCCAAGACACTGAAATTTTACATGAACGTTAGGGATACTATTATAATGACATTGTGAAAACTCCCCATCGACCGCATGCGTGCAATTCCTAGTTATTAAGGATATTAGTGCGGTAAGTTGGTTTGTACAAACGAATAAATGAATGTAAAACCGAGACGAAGATGACTTACCATAGCGACGAGTTTGTAAATACCAATATCCGCACGTGTATCATACAACGTTTTACAAAACATTTACATTGCACAACCAAAACTTAGACCTAACCTAACTGAAACCGTACTATTCGCGTGAACATATTATTAATTATCTGTCAATTTCTTAATTTGAAGAGTAGCCCAAAACAGTTTTATTGTAAGTATTTAAAATTATTTGGTTTCTTTCGTTTTAGATCCGCAAAAAAAGCAGCCAGGAAAAGTGCACCCAAGTCTCTAGCACAAGATGAATTGTCTGCATTTCCAGCCGAATCAAAGAATGTATCGCGTACTACGTAGAAGCGCCCGAACTTTCAGTGACCAGTAACATAGAAAAATGTTTTTTGCGAAACTTCATTTTATAAAGCTACGATACATGACATTAAAACAAATAAAATTAAGCAACAAATTGATTTTGATATAGATACCTATCTAAATAAAATATGATTTTGATGTGGTTATAGTTTTGCGTATTATTTTAGTTGTCTATATTCCTAACCATCATCAGCCTAGCCTTTTTCCAAGTATATTGGGTTCGGCATCCAGTCAAACCGGATTCAGTTGAATACCAGTATTTTATGTGGAGCGGCTGCCTACCAGACCTCCATAACCCCTTAACTGGGTAACACGGTACTCCTTAGCAACACTAGTGTCAGATTTTCTGTCTTCTGAATATCCGTAACGACTGCCAAAGTTCTACAAATGACAGCCGGGACCATCTGCTTAACGTGCTTTCCGAGGCACGGACGAATCTCGGTATGTTAAGATGGTCATCCATCCACAGACCAAGCTCGGTAAGCGTTGCTTAACCTTTGAGGTACAGCTGAGGAGTGGAATTCCCTGCCTGAGTCTGTGTTTCCTGGTAGCTACAACTTGGGAATCTTTGAGTCAAGAGTAAATAGGTTACTTCTAGGCAAGCGTGCTCCACCTTAGACCGCATCATCGCTTAACATCAGGTAAGATAGCTTTCAAACGTATGCCTATCAATAGGAAAAAGAAAAACTACAGCACAAAAAGTTTCTATGGCAAATCTAGTTATGAAAGAGGATTTATGGATGACAGAAGAAGTCTAACAAGATATGTTGGCATCAGTCAATCCGCCTAGCCTTACGCCACTATCTTGGGTGGATGCAGAGTATATTACATCGACCTACTGCCTATCTGGAGGGCTAAAAGGCCACTTTAGGAGAATCATAGTAGCTTCATTTTCATCTTTATCGCTAACGCATTAAGTTCAAGATTGATTGGGAAAATGTAACAGTGACGGGTAGCGTGATTTGCTTTCTGATTCTGCTAAAGTGGCCTTCTTAGACTTAGACCCCATGACTACAACAGAGTGATGTGTTAACACAATACTGCTAAGCATTGTTAGCTGGCATCCAGCACCCATACTGTAGGTCTTGATGTAAATATAAAGGACCACTCAATAGGTTCAAGATAAAGTTGGCATAAATTGTGATAAGTCACACGAATAAAGTGACTCGAAGACCGTCGATAATATCATGCTTGTTCAAGAGCGGCAAATGTGAATTTGGAACAAAAAAATTAAAATCACAAAGTAATTACTAAAAAGTTTATTGACAGGTATAGACGAAACCAATTTATTTGCTTATTCAATTAACTTGAAAAAAGTAATTACATTGTAAGTTATGGTTTCCGGATAACGTATAATTAACTGGCTTTAACAAAGCGTAACTTTCGGGAAATTGACCAAAAAATTAACATCCTCAATTTCATTTTGAGATTAAATAAATAATTTTTTCGATCCTTCTTGGATCAGGCAGTGACTGAAAATGACGAACCTTTGCCTGCTCCTGACGACTACATTTCTAATTTTAGGTAAGTATATTTTTAATATACTTCAGCTTTTGTGCAATTTTGATAGTTATTCAAATGATTTATAATCTTTATTTCATGATCTAGGTCCACTATTAGCACATTCATCGAAAAAAGACAAAGAGAAAAATGCAGACACTACTCCGAAGGCACCTCACCATTCTAAACATCACTCCAAGAGCAACGACTCGGCTTTGAACGAAGTGGAAGAGATAGCAGACGATAGTTGGAACTATGAGAACAAAACCGTCGTAGATACCAGGAGAATCCTGTTCAGCAAGAAAACGGAGAAGGGGAAAAGGGCATACATGGTGAGTATGTAGGAACGAGTACGACAAGCTGTCGCGATATAAAATTAGTACCGGGAGTACTATTGGATCACGGAATTTCAAATTTATGTTGATGATGTCAACATGGCGTGCCACGTAAGTGCCAATGTGTCGACATCGGCTGTCATGGGACGTCTTTTACCAGGGGTCATCGAGACATTACTTTGAAACATGTTAACAATTTCGCAGTCGATTTATAAGATAGCTGAAACCAAACCGGTGCTTTTCTTAAATCGCATTTTGTAAAGTCACAGTCACGTCGAATTGCTGATCACGTCATAAACTATGGTTGAGAAAAATTCCTAGGACACGTCAACCACGGCAGGACGCTTCTCAGTCTCAGTCTGGTAGAATGCCTATGGCACTAATTCGCCTCTGTACATGTGCGTAAAGTATTTTTAAATAAATTAATAAATAAAAAATAGGTAGATAAAATCAGTATCGGATTGCCGACCTGACTAATGTGCAAGTATGAACTTTTGATCCGTGGCTCGACCAACACGCACGAGTAGCCGTTGGTTCTCCGTCTCTCCGGTCACGGAGTCAGGGACTCGAGTGACTCGGGTCACCTCACACTAAGCCTACGAACGCACTAGCGGTCAGCCGCGGGGGCGGTCAAACGCGCGGTTTCAGTTTAATATGCAATGGCGGTTAAGTGCGTATAATCACTAGCGGTTGCATATTAAGGTGGAAGCTCCAGGGAAGCCCGCGAAATTCAAATATTTTTGTTTTTGCAATTTGCCGGTCAGTGTGAAGCAAAAAAACTTTTTACAAAAAAGTACAACCGACTTCCAAAAAAAAAAACACTACAAAGTAAAAATAACTTTAATTTCGGAACTCGGTGTTTTTGTTAATTTGTTCGTTTTTTGACACCGACTTCCGAAATTAAAGTTATTTTTTACTTTGTAGTGTTTTTTTTTTTTGGAAGTCGGTTGTACTTTTTTGTAAAAAGTTTTTTATTTTTCACTTTTTAGTGGTACCCCACACCTAACAACACCACTGCAAAATTGCAGAAAAGCAAAATACAAACGCACTAGTTGCCCATACGATTTTCGAAAGTTCCCCTCGACTTCTCTGGGATGCCATCATCAGATCCTGGTTTCCTTATCATTTGGGAAGTAATCCCTTTCCAAAAAAAAATCATTTTTAAAATCGGTTGGCAAGCGACAGAGTTATGCCCGAACAAACATAAAAAAAAAAAAATACAAACATCCGAAATGAGAACCTCCTCCTTTTTGGAAAGTCGGTTAGAAATACGGTTTGCGATCGTAAATAGCATTTATCTAAAGGGTTATAACCATTTGAATCATAAATATAACCCTCTAAGTTCATAGAACTCGATTTAATGTTATTTCGTGAAAAAGTCATTCAATCGAGTTGTATGAACTTAGAGGGTTATATTGATAATTAAAATGGAAATAATTCTATAGATAAATATGCGTTACGGCCGCGAATTGTATTTTGTTAAACATACAGCTTCACACTGACCGGTAAATTGCAAAAAACATGAAAATATTTGAATTTCGCGGGCTACCCTGGCGCTTCCACCTTAAATTGGAAAAGCAGCCAGCCGCTCAAACGAACCACTAGTGTGCAGGTGGGCTTGGGCCGCGTTTCCACCTGCAAGTAATTCGCTAGCAATTTTAATCACATTACGGGACACTGCCTACCGTTTATAAAATCATAATATTACCTAATAGCTGACCCACGCGACTTCGTCTGCGTCACATTTTCCATTAATGCTCGGCTCCTTTAAGTCTTAGCGTGATGATATGTAGCCTATAGCCTTTCTCGATAAATGGGCTATCTAATACTGAAAGAGTTTTTCAAATCGGACCAGTAGTTCCTGAGATTACCCCCTACATATAAACTTACAAACTTACAAATGTTACCTCTTTATTTATTAGTATAGAAGTATAGATATAGATTTTTATTAGTATTTATAAGTATAGATATGTACCTTGGTAGTTCAGAGTGCAAAATGCAACTTGTAAGCAAGCTGGTTGCAGATTTACCGTACTTAAGAGAGTGAGGGAAGAGATAGTGCAAGTATATTTACGTACACGCTTGTGCACTTTAATATAACTCCAAATGAATTGGCTAATTCCTTTTGAGATTAGCTGCCCGAGATTTTTTGTAGTCTCAAAAACCAGAACACTGCCAAGTCAGACTGACGCTGTTTCCATTACGCAGGTTTACCTCCAACTGACGAAAGAATCTGCCAAAGCCCACAAGTACCGTGGCTGGTTATGCGGTGGCGTCATTGTGGACCCCTATTACGTGCTCACATCAGCAGCGTGCGTCGAAGACGCTGACAGGTTCTACATTGTCTCTGGCACCACCAAATTCGTTGACAGTTTTGACTATAAGAACGACGAGTGTGTCTGCAAACATCGCCGCAAAGTTGTATGGAAATGTATTCCAAAGAGTAAGTTTTTCAGTCTTCCATCATTTTCCAAAAAAATCAAATTAAGATCCTCGTTGAAAAGACACTAATTTGTATTCTATTAATTGCTTCCCGATTTTACGTAAATATACCAAAAAACTATTTCTAAAATTTTCTAGACTACAAGTTCGACTTCCAAGACAGCATCAAATGGTCTTCGAACGACATCGCTATAGTCAAAGTAGATAAAGCTTTCAAACTCGGAGTCCAGGAGAAGGGATGCGAATTCGCAGCTGAATGCATTCAATATAACAACATTAGTAGGGACTTGGAGAAGCCAGGAACCAAAGGATGGATCGCGGGATGGGGAAGTGGCAATAACTTCAGAGAGGTAAGGTTTAGACAATCATGAAATACTTTGTCTTGGGGGACTTATAGGAGCTCGTTGCTAAGTGTGAACATCCGCTTGGGTCGGTCATCGAGGTTAAAACAACGCTTGTCGAGGTTGCTCTGTGGATTTGTGACCATCCCTACCATACTGTGTCTCTTTGAGCTGTTGTAGATCTTTGACATTCGTTACGTATTAATAACGTTCGTTCGTTTCGTTACGTTGTAATTTATAAAAAATAAAATAATAATAATTTGATTCCAAGATGTCTGTTTGAGGAGGTTATTGGATGTAAAATACTGTTACTCAGCATCCAACTACACTAGAAGCCGACCCCAATATGGTCGAGGAAACGCTAGACAGATTTATTGTTGTTTACGGTTAAATAGGGATGATTACTGAGTTAAAAAAAATTATACCTCAGTTATATACCGAAAAATAATAGACACGATTTTCGCCTTTACAAATCAATAAAAATTGACGAAGATAAAACGCATCGAAGACCGGGAGTAAGGGCTTTTGACGTCACTATTCTGTAACGAGTGTACTTTAACGTGACGTCACACGAGTTTTCAACGCACTGTAGGTGTCGTCTATTTTTTATTTTGTGAAAAAGAAAAAAGAAAAAATACGTATTTATATTTTTTGGAAATCTATCTGATGGACTAATTAGATTTTTTTGTCATCTACTCTATTCTATTCCTAGGGTGTATACCGGCGCCAAGGACCGCACATACCCAAAAACAGCAAATGCCTTCAAGAAGCCAAAGTGTGCATTATGGACAATGAGCAGTGCGCCAAGAAATGGGCTCAGAGGTTCAGGGAAATTATCACACAGTACATGATCTGCACCAAAGATGTCATGAAGAGGCTTAGTGAACTTTGCGAGGTTAGTAAACATGCGGTGTATCTTAGTATTAACTGTAAAGTTTTTGAATTACTAAAAAATAAGTAGACATTTTTAGAAAACTGTTGTCAATAGAATTTCGTCCGTAATGTGCGAATTCCGAACTACAAAAGCTTGAAGATCCTCGAGTTTTTTTGTAAATGGAGATGTTTCTATTTTTTCAAGTGTCGACGCGGTTTACATTTACTAAGTCACTTACTTAGTAAATGTAAACTTTACTCGTTATTTCATTGTGTAAAGTAACTTCCGCAAGGTAGGTTAACAGCTCTAGAGCTCACATGGGACTTACACACTATTGAAACATCGCACCACAAATCACTCAATAAACTTGTGGTGCGATGTTTCCGACTAGGTACCGATACCGCCACAAAAAATACTAACGTAGCAAAATCTATACCGCCACAAAAAGTAACACAGTGACATATTTATAGCCAGAAACGAACTACAAAGGAATCCGGCATCGCGGTGTCAGAGTTTTACGTGCGATTTGAATAAATATACAACACTCCGAATATCAACTATCGGGTGGTTGCCCAACGAACAACACACGTCTGGTCAGAGGATCCTCCCTTTTCAAAGGCGGTTTGAAGGACTTAAGACACTGTTCCGCATAAAACCGTGCTCGTACATATAAGACCGCACCCGTTAGTTCGGAGAATTTAAAACCAAACCACAACTAACTACAAAAATCATAAGGGCTGCGTGGTGGATTGCAACCCACTCCCTCTATTTCCCGGTCACTAGATACTAACTAGGACATGTAGATATCTCGGTGTTTAATAAATGTTCCACCGAAATATTATGCGCCGATTAAACTGAAACAAAACAACAATTACTTTATAGAAAAAATACGCCAACTGCACGGATGTAGACTCTAGACGCCAGACAGATGTGGAAGTTCCATCCAAGACACTCAACGTCGACTTGGGAAGACATTTGAAGGACCCAGATGACTACACCGCGAGAAGATCTTCGATGCAAGGAGGTTTCTGTGAGGTAAGGACCGAATAAACTTGAATTTGTTAGGTACGGTAGCTACTCTAGGCCCTCCAGAATTTTGGGCAACTTTTATGGCAGAAAATTTTCGTATATACTTATCTGTTTCATGTTTGAAATAATTTGGTAGACAACTGCAAATAGGACTTACAGAAAGAGACTCCTCGAGTTTATTCAATTGGAGATTGGATGGAGTATTAAACTATAAGGTAGTTTGGAAGCTACATCCTTTTAAATATTCCCAAGACTTACACCAATTTCTGTAGGGAATACGCATAAAAAAAATATTTATTATCTATACAGTTTATCTAAAAATATAATACTAACAGTAAAAAGTAAAAATAGAATCAAAATTAAGTACTCGAAAAACAAACGAGATATAATTATTTTAAACAAACATTTATTATCTTGTCCCTCTCGCGAAAATACTGTTTTCTTTAGCAGCCATCATGGACGTTAAAGTTCATATTGGGCTTCTCTTTCTAGTTATAATCTTTGAAGCTTTATAACTTCATCCCTGCTGAAGGTGTTTAAAAATAATTTCATGATTGTATAATAAGTATTTTTTTTACAATAAATTCAGAAACCGGCCCTTAGGTATTCAAGTGCCACTGTTGTTGCTTGCTTTCAGAACGACCACGGTGGACCTTTGATAGTGCGATACCAGGGCAAGGAGAAAGTCATTGGAGTCATTTCAGCCTGTAAAATCGACCCTAAAACGCACAGCTGTCATGGACCCTTCCTGTATACTTCAGTCTATAGGAATCGTCAGTTTATATCTTGCGCTATTCACAAGGATGTCGAGTAAGTATATATTAAAGCGTATTAACTTTTTATTCCCGTTGAACAGTTGCACAAAAATCTTTTTACATGGTGCCAACTAGTTGTGTGTGAGTCTTGTCAATTAAATGCCACATTAAATGCTTTCTGCAATTCAAAACAAAAGAAAATGTCGATGAAATGTTCTGCTATTGTTATTTTTGTATTAAAAAACATGGACCCTAGAAGGTATGTCTATTATGAAGTGCTAATGCCATTATGATCCTTTATAAAAAAACCGGCCAAATATGAGTCGGATTCTCACACGAAGGGTTTCTTACCATAAATTGAAAAAACATGGTTGATTACCCCTCGGTTACGGAGTCATGCGTCTTGTATACCTCCATCAGCACTCTTCCACACCTCTCCTCTCTTGAAGTTTTTAAACACAAATGTATTTCGGTTTTGGTAGCTACATCATCTGCCTAGCCTTTTCCCAACTATATTGGGGTCGGCTTCCAGTCAAACCGGATTCAGCTAAATACCAGTATTTTACGTGGAGCGGCTGCCCACCAGACCTCCACAACCCATTAACTGGGTAACACCACACGCCTTGGCAAGACTGGTGTCAGATTTTCTGGCTTCTGACTATCCGTAACGACTGCCAAAGATCTCTTAATGACAGCCGGAACCAACGGCTTAACTTGCTTTCCGAGGCACGGAGGAAACTCGGTATATTAAGATGGTCACCCATCCACAGACCAACCTCGGCAAGCGTTGCTTAACCTTGAAGGTCGACCTGTGCGGCTGTTGTTAATTAGCCACGAGCTCCTCTGGTAGCTACATGAGTAACATAATCGTAATTACTTTATTTTCCTTATAGGGAGAACTGCAGAAGAGTGTTCCGGTCAGGTATAACTCACGAGGAATGGTCCGTTTCTTGGGATAATGTGGAGTAAGTATTTTGTATATTTTTTTGCAGTTTTGTTTTCTTATGAACTTCAGAATTTAAAATATTGACATCATTTTACAGCGACAGCGGTGAAGCTAAAACGGATGTGGCTAATAAGTAAGTAATTAAGTTTTGTAGTACTTATTGTCCCACTGCTGGGCAAAGATCTCCGCAATTTCTTCGAGCTTGTCTTCGGTACTTAATTAAAAGTATGGAGTTCTTTGTCCGTTCTCCTTCATAAGAATCTACCGTGGCGAATAGACACTAGATTACTTTATAGTTAGGTTATTTTAACTGTAAATACAAATTTTAATAAAACTTGGTTACTTTGACTTGAAAAAAAAAAATTCTAGAGAAGGCCTGTTTACTTCATTCTTATTTTTATATTTTTCAGAGACGAGAAACCCGTAGCAGCACCGGCGGCAGCGAGGTTAGAATAATATTGTTGGGTTTGGTTATATTTTTTAGACTTAAAACTATCCGATATCAATAACTTTTTTTCTGGTTGCAGTGATGATGACAAGTCCTCAGACGACAGGTAAGTTATGTGAACAGACAAATGGTGTCTACATCTCAAAAAAGTTTGTACATAGTATGATTCTACACTATGTTTTTTTTTTTCATTTACAGTGACACAAAGGAAGATAAAGCCGCTCTGAGACAACTTGAGTATACATCACATAGTTTTAAATTACTTATATAGACCAACATAATTTTCCACCACGATATTTAACGAAACATTATTCTTCTTTCAGCGAAGACAAAGCCAAGAAACCAGAGCTAGAGAAGGAGAAGAAGAAGAAAGATAAAACAGCAGAAGAGTCAAGTTCAGAATCAGACGATGAGAAGACAACCACTGAAAAACCAAAGAAGGAGAAGGCAGAAAAACACAAGAAGAAGTCTAAGTCTAAAAAACATAAAGCTAAAACAGAAGACAAAGAAGAGAGCACTAGTCAGAAGGCTAAAGCGGGGATAGGGTCTGAAGACAAAGCAAAAGGGAAAAAGGACCCTGTTTCTTATGAGTCCAGCAAAGATGAGAATGTAAATGAACCAGACAACGAATAAATACTGGGTCAATATATCTTGTAAGATAAATATATAATAATCGAATTTCATTTTTTTTTAATACACACCCAATTTACATAAATCGACACGTTTTCCCCGAGGTAGACACTACAGAAGTTCCTATGGATAGTAACCGTACTTAATTCCATACTCTGCATTTCCATAACAAATAAAAAAACAAAGAAAAAATCATAAAAACCTCAAACAGAAAAAACTATACGCACATGGCTATAGTAAAACATTTCAATATCCGAATAAAACGATCTAAAAAAAAAAACTCCGCATCAGGGAGTAGTGTGCCAAAAAAGCAGGCGGCATTACAACGTTGTTTGATCGATCTTATCCTCTGACCAAGGCCAAAACAAGCCTTTGAAGCAAGGGATGCAGCAAGAAACTCTTTATATAGGTACCTATGTCATTAAACAGAATGAACGGCCGGACCTTCAAACCCGAAATCCACGAAATATGATTGCCGAAAAGATTTAGAATAGATTTTCTCTTTAATCGAGACTCAAAAACAGTTAGTAAAACTTACGATTTAGTAAGCACTGATAAAAACAAATAACGGTGGATACTGCTGCGATAACTCATGAGGAATATCACAACGGCGACCCACAGTCCCTGTACCCTGGCGACTTTTAATCATGCTTGGTAGTAATAAGTTTCGTTTAGATTTTAGAAACGGCAGTGCGATTCTGTAAAGATTTCGAAGTGAACGACAAGTGAGCTGTCAAACCTTAAAAACAAGATGGCATGACAGCCGGTTGATTCTGTAAACATGTCGAAGTGAATGCGTATGTGAAGTGATCACGAAGTGAGCTGTCAACTACTAACATGATGGAATGACAGCTCACTTGTCGTTCACTCCACCTAAGTGAACACGGTGAGATGTCAACAGAATCGACCGGCTGGTCACTTGTCGTTCACTTCACCTAAGTGATTACGGTGAGATGTCGACTGAATCGACCAGCTGTTGTCAGTGGTTTAAAGATATAGAGAAAAATGTGTATGACTACTGATAGGTTAGGGTTAGGATATTTAGAAGGAAAGAGATTATATTAAGACATATTTTTAGTAAGGACGTAAACTTTATTTAATAAACGGTTATTTATTTATATTTATACATTAAATTACTCATCCATTTCAATTAGTAATTTGAGTGTAAGACAACACATGAATTCCTTATTTTTCTTACAGTCTCTTTCTGGATTCTTGTAGAGAGTCAAAAAGGCTTGGTATCTGCCGATTGTGTTGCTGTTGACTGGCAGGTCGTCTGTGTCCACAATGAAATCTTTGACTGGATAGTCACCCTGTGCAAAGGAGAAGAAATATTTAATAAATATAGGGTAGTTTCGATGAATCTATAGTAATGTTATAAAGCTGAAGAGTTCGTTTGATTGAAGCTCATTTATCGAGGAGTGGAGCGAATTGTGACGAGGACGAATTTGCGCGGTTCAGCTAAGGTCGCGTTGTCCAAACGGTTGGATAACGTAACATACGGATCGCAAAAAGTAACGATTACGGAAGATGTTTAACGTTCGTTAAATAAGAAGCGTTTTTTCAAATCCCCCTAAGACGACCCACTGACCAAATCATTTTCAATAAATTCCTGCTCATCCCAATAGCTCAAGTTATTATTTATTTACACGGGTCCTACCTAAATAGATTTTTTGCATTCTACCCTTTTTTGTGTCATCAGAATAATTGCTATTAAGGAATTAAAACGAAATTTCACAATATTGTTCCATTTGACGCAACTTAAGTAACGTTAACCATTGTTCAGACCATGTGTTAACTTAAACGTTCTTTTTTACGTGCGTTAACGCCGACATTATGTGAAACAACTAATTTTTTTTATTCAAAGACATTAGCATCATTTTTAACGTGAACGTGAAACAACACGCCCTAAGCAAGCTAAAGTTAATTCATAATTATGTTTGTAAAGGAAAGGTCCCAGAGATACCCATCTCTGGGAGTAGGTAATGAAAAAAAACCTATTACGAAAAATTTTCCACTGATATGTAGAGCTACAGTATAGCCGAGCAGGCTACCACTGCTTTTTTTTTTTCTCCGAAAAAATGCGGCTAGGCGGAAATGCGAAGCTGCGGAAAAACGCTTAAACGAAATAATTTGTTTAAAATCTGGTATTGAGACTTTTAACTTAATTCAGATAGAGTAGAAGACAATGATCAACAACAAACATTAAAGGCAATTAAAGTGGATATTCATTATCCACTTTAATAGCCTCAACGTCACGAGCTCATTTATTGAGAAAGCTAGAAAGACTTGAGCTAACAATTTGCTCTTAGTAGAAACAAAAAATAAAATCACAATCATAAGTATGATTGTGATTTTATTTTTAATTGGTCATAGTTTAGGCACGGTGAGACCTACTTACAGAATAAATATCATTTATCATTTAAACTATTGACTACATTTTTGTCTAACACGATTCGTAAATGTTCCCTCTCGATAGGCATTCATTTGGCTCGTCCCTTATTTGGCTGCGTTTTCACCAGATACTTGCGGGGATAACTAGCGAGGGATGTGTTTGTTAAGAACCAATAGAATCGCTTGTGGTGACAGAAGCTAGATAAATTGGTTAAATAGGTTTCTCTGGATCCTACACCAGGACTCTTTTATTTGCACAATTTTTTTTTTGTTTGAGATGGGTTTTCTCTTGTCTCTGGTCTAGGTAAGAGATGACAGAGACAAAGTCTACGATAGAGCAAGCTTACCCAGAAGAAGTTCACTCTAACTTTGAAAAGATTAGGGTCGTAAGCGTTCGGAAACACAGACGCAAGCAGATATTTGGGTGTAACGAGTGCAGCTGAGTGTTGCTGAAAACTGGCAGTAAAGAGACACAAACGCTTGCTTAAGGATGATACATACCGCTTCAAAAGGGCACGCGTCAGGGATGCCGAAGTACTTAATATACGCATAGTAGTCGCTATCCGGGCCTTTTGCTACTTCTGCACAGAGGTCGCAGATCTCATGCGAAAACATCAACTCGTACTTTCCAGAAGCTTCCTTTTGTAGAATTATTTCTACCTAAAAATATTCAAAATACTTATTATATTCAACTAATTAAATCCAACCTCCTTTTTTAAGGATGGGAAATCTTCAAATGACTCCGGCTCTGAGTGGAGCGGAAGGGTATATGAGACTCTTAGCGACTAAAACCCATCCGTGTTCCTCCTAATGCTCTTTGCGTTCCAGGGCCGCGGTGAGCGGCGGCTACCTCTCGCGTCCGGCCCTGGTTCAATCCATGGTCCGGAGCGAGGAGGCGTGGGAAGCGGTTACCTCCTTTTGCGAAGGAGGAGGCCGAACGCGTGAGAGAGAGGGAAACCTCACGCCCCGGCCGCAAGACGCCCCGGGCGTTGAGAGTAGCAGGGCGATTCCCAGCCAACGTAGGCGCGAGTCAGCGGACGGCGAGCATTGGGTAGCTCGCCGTCCGATCAGAACCAGGCCCGGGTCGACGGCGCGCTGTGTTCCACGCGCGCCTCAAAGAGCTGTCAGCATAGAAGACGGGGTCCGCTGGGGCCAGTGCCTGCCAGGGTTGCGAAATTTGTTCGAAAGACTCACTGCGGCCCTGGAATGCAAAGGGCATTAGGAGGAACACGGATGGGTTTAAGTCAGTTAAAGTCTGACACTCCCTTCTGCTTCACCCTGGGGGAGGAGTCATTTCCCATACTTAAATAATAAAAAAAAGGCCGCGGTGATTCTTTCAAACAAATTCGGCAAGCACTGGCCCTAGTGGGCCTGACATTTCTTTGGAGCGTGGAACGCAACCCTCCATCCCTTCTACTACCATGAATGTGAAGGTTTGATAATCAATCACCCCTAAACGGCTGAAAGGTTTTGTACGAAGTTTAGGATTCGGGTGGTCTATGAACCTGATATAGGATTCTTATTATCATGGTATTACGTTCTCTGAGATATATGCCTAGTTTAACTATCCTAGGTACATATGTAGAGGATGTGGTGTGAACTACTAACGTTGATAAACATGCAAATCTAGTCACTTTTAATATAAGGGTAGGCCTCTCCTATGTCCGGTAGTGTAAGTATTACAGACACTTTGATATTCAAAATTCAAAATTTACAAAGCATTCCAACTTAATAAAATATTTCTGCGTAGTAACTAACTCTTACACGTGTTTTCACTGATAAGAATGGAAACTTGGTATAGGTACCTACTAGTGGAAAGCAATTTTCCAAATCGTTGCATTTCCGCCTCGCGGGCTTAGGTACCTACTACATCAAACTGTTACGCAAATAGGTACTTTTATAAGAATGGTCACGATTCAGGAATGAATATAAACCTTAACACATTTTGTCTTTTGTCAACCCCATTCAAACTTATAGCCAGCTATAAAATCGCCTTTAGCGATGAGACCGTAGGTACTTTGTAAGGGTAAGGTTGCCTAATGGCTTACGCATACTGGGACAGTATTGTAGAGGATTATTTTTTTTACCAAAGGACATTGAAACTTATCTAGTAGGAATATGGCAAAAATGTAAAAGTTATAAATTGGCATCAAAATGGATTTCTTGACATGGCATTGGGGAGCACCCGAAGCCCTTAAGGCAGGCATGGCGAACCTTTATTGGTACCTAACCATGTCATTTCTCCAAAAAAATAAAATAATGTAGGTACCTATCCATGAGTGCCAACCACAGAATCTTGACTTGTAGTTTAATGGACAAAAACAATCAAACTAGTTGCTATTCATGTAAGTAACTCTTTATGAACCTGAAATTAGTTAAAAAAAGGAAAGTTAGGGTAATTTTTTCTGTTACAAGTGACTTGAATGCTAAGTACGTGTCACCACCGGCACGCGTGCCAAAGGTTCACCATCCCTGCCCTAAGGGATCCTGCGGGGGCATTCCGCTGCACGTCGTGGGATGTCTTGGTCGGCTGCCGGAATGCTACAATTAGCATTCTCGGCGGTACACGGTGCAGCGACATCCCTCTGCGGGATCTAAGCGGTTAACCTCTAAGGGCGGGTTGTATCAAACAGTTGGTTAACGTAACATACGTACGTCAAAAAGTTACGATTACGGACGATGTTTGACGTTCGTTAAATTAGAAGCGTTGTTTCAAAACATTCTGGTAAAAATTCCTGCTCATTCCAATAGCTAAGTTATTGACACGGGTCCTACCTAAATAGCTTTTTTTGCATTCCACCACTTATTTGTGTCATCAGAAGAACTGGTATTGAGGAATTCAAAAGAAATGTCACAATATTGTTCTATTTGACGCAACTAAAGTTACGTTAACCAGTGCTCAGACCATCTGTTAACGTAAACGTTATATTTTACGTGCGTTAACGCTGACATTTGTGAAACAACCCAATTTTTTGATTTGACGATAGTTAGCAACATATTTATCGTTTACGCGTGCGTTAAGTGTAGTTGAAACAACCCGCCCTAAGTCTCCGTTGGGAAGAATAAAATAAAACAAATGAGATGTGTTTGAGTGTGTTGATGTTAAAGTTTGTGAAGGTGATGGTATTCCCAGATAGAAGATGTAAGAATTTGTTCCGATTTATCGTACGAGAGACCTAATAACCATTGTTTAACTACATTTTTACACGAAAAGAGGGAGAGTCCTTTTGTGTCCATTTAGACTCGAAGTGAGAACATTTTGTTCTTTATTTCTTACTAGCTGTCCCCCGCGGCTTCGCTCCCGTCAATTAAGCATTCATTGCACATATCGAGTTTTCATTGTTTTTAAGATGTATTCTGCTATTCGGGTCGGAGACAAATCCAACGAATCAATAACCATGAAAATTGGTTCAGCAGATCTCGAGTTATAAGTGTTGTAACAAACCCGTCTTTGTTTTATATTTATAAAGATTTATTTAAACTGTATGTTCAATAGAGGTATTGACGCCAACACATCAAGCTACAACAAACTGTCTTAACTTTATTGCTTAAGCATTAGGTTGATTAGGAAAATTTGACAGTTCCGTGTGACAAATGTGCTGGACTGTACCTACATGGGCGGACTTAATGCAACAAGGCATTCTCTACCACTCAAAAATTGGTCTAAAAAGACAAAAAAAAAACTATATACCAATATTATATATTTATATAATAACGAATATTTATATCTAATATTAATGGGCTATTAATACCATTCAAAATAGCCCAGCTATTTTGAATAGGTCTAGTGTAGGTAGGTAGGTACGTCTTTTTAAGAGGAATGTAAAACTTGCTATTACTAGGTATGTCATGATCCGTAATAGAGCTTTTGCATACTTACTATATGCCTTTGGGTCAAGTAGTCTATGCCTTTGGGTTTAGAGTTACTTTTGACAAATATATGATCAAGACATTTGGCACATTATTTTTGTCGAGTCGGTTTGGTGATTACGGGAATTTATTATTTATGGTACTACATAGGTATGTCTATATTTATGTCTCCGGTGATTATTATTAATGTTGAGTGTTTGTTTGCCGTTTTCAGGAAGGTATCTAACGAAGCGATAAAGTTTGTAAGATTAGTAGGTAAAAACTTTTTACAAAAAAATATTACCGACTTCCAAAAAAAATAACACTACAAAGTCATAAAATAACTTTAATTTCAGAAGTCGGTGTTTTTGTTAGATTCTTCGTATTTTGACACCGGTTTCACTTTTTAGTGGTAGGTACCTCACACCTAACAACACCACTGCAAAATCACAGAAAAGCAAAATACGCAATTTCGATCACTTGGATGACATAAAACCATCATCCAAGTAGACGAATTCCAGCTATTTCGATTTATAATCCAATGTTCGTAACCGATTTTGATAAAATTTAAATGGGACCAATCTGCAAGTATATCCTTTCTGATAAAACAAGATTTTTTCAAATCGGTTCATAATTGGTTGTCGGAGTTATGAGGTAACAAACATAGAAAAAAAAAACATACAACCGAATTGAGAACCTCATCCTTTTTGGGAAGTCGGTTAAAAAGATGGTGGACGATATACATAATTCGAGTTTTGCAATTTTGTTGTTTAAAGTTAAGAGAAGGCTGTCTGTTTCCAGTATTTTAGATTCTATCACAGTATCTAATTTCGTAGTTGTTTTTGGTTTATACGACTATACCACCATTTTTGTTTATTTGCGAATCTGTTCTAGTTATTTTATAACCAGGTAAGTTATCCTTCGCTTAGCCAGCATTTTGTTAAAATGATAGCGTCTAGATCAATTTCAAGGCGCCTAAAGGCTATTGTGAAATCATCGAAATTTCAGTAGTTTGAAGCTAGACTCGGTGTTTGTACAATAGGTAAGTATTGTTTTCTTTTAATTCCCAAATTATTAGAAGTCTACGTTGCATGTCTTTTTCCACCCATTTCAGTAGTCACCTGTATTATATTAATAAGGCTCACCATTGTATCAGGCTCGATGTCCTTCAGGAACTTGACATCCCCGTACATATATGCAATGGTTTCGTTGTACCGCCCCACTGTCACTCCAGAGGTATCCACGAATGCTTGGCTCTCTTCGTCACAACACTCCATTTGGGAATCCATGTTAACTATATATTTCTTGGGAAAAAAGAAATTAAAGGAAAATAATATAGCTGTGTTTACAGTGGTTTTTATTTGCATTTTATTTTAAAACTGGTTAAATTAGGAAAAAATCGAACCTAAATCTTTCTAGTAATAGGTAGGTAGGTACCAATTCGTTAACAGAAAAAATACAAAACCGAATAAACGCGAAATCTCAAAAGAGGTCATTGTACCTCCTACTCATTAATTAAACATGCTTGCTTTTTTTTCAGTATAACCAACGGACTTCATTTGCCGATTTCGTGGGCAATAAGGAACTGAAAGAAAATACCAACGGCATGTTCAAGAAAGACATTCAGACAATGATAATGCCAAATCCACCTGCTAATGAGAAGTTACCACCTGGCTATGTTCGTAGGTACTCCTAGCACTGAACGAGCTTGTGTTTTCTTACACTGTGCAAATACTTCTAGACATTAGGATACCAGAAGAAGTTGTCCAGCGAGTGTTTATTCGGTACAATTTACTGTTATCTATACTAATACTAAAAGCAGAAGAGTTTGTTTGTTTGGTTGAACGCGCTAATCTCAGGAACTACTGGTCCGATTTTAAAAATTCTTTCAGTGTTAGATAGCCCATTTATCGAGGAAGGTTATAGGCTATAATAAAATTATATCATCACGCTAAGACCAAAAGGAGCGGAGCAATAATGGAAAATGTGACGCAGACGAAGTTGCGCGGGTCAGCTAGTGCAAACATAATCGTGTTTGTCATGAACTTCTCGAGCAAAACATAGGTAGATATAGCACGAGCTTACAACATAAGAAAATCTTAGGTAAACAAGACTTCACTTCTGAACACATTGTTCGAGCGTTGACTATGATGAAGAAACTCATTATTGATTGTTGTTTTCGCCTAGCTGCGGAGAGTAATATCATAGGCACAATCTTGTAGCTCGGATTATCCATCAGCAACTTGCTCTGCAATACTCTTGTGGAATCGGAGGTCCTGTACCTACTACAGGTATAGGTACGCCCGACCCCGTTCTCGATTGGCAATATCACATTGAACGAGGCTCGTGGCTAACTGGCCACGAGCATGAGCCTCGACCAGCACCTTAGGGAGGCTCTCGTTAGGCAGCTACTTAGATCAAGGGCTTGATTCAGAAAGCGTTACTTCTGGAAACGGCTCGCATTGTTAGGAGCTTCCTCTCTCTGGAGCCTTGACCGCCGCGCCGGTAGCTTGGACCCTGTTCCTGACACTGTTTGGCTACAATTTACCGATCATATTTTTTTTCTTGTAAGAATTATTTAAAAATATATGAATAGTTACAAAAAAATAATAAAAGAGTCGTGCTTAAACGAAAATATAAAGAACGTGTTAAATTATGTATAACTTAGATAGGTACATTTAATAGGTATAATATCGCTGTGATATGGTTATACATTACAAACGGAAGTAATATTTTAATTGACTTTCAGCAATTATCCCCGTTGTCTCTTATTTTTTATGGGCAGTGGGTTTTTATATTTTATTCAACATAAACAAAACCTGATTTTCGAAATGAATATTAAAAATAGTTATAACACTTGCAGAGGTTTGTTATAGTAGGTAAGTACCTAATACTTGTAAAGGTCACCTTTAATTTATTTTCGCCAATCGGTAGGTACCTATAGGTACTTATTATAGTAAAATGTATTAAACGAGATTTTTCATAACGGCTGAGCCGAATCTATATCTAGTAAAAAAAATATTAGGAGGACATCCCCACCAAGGTAACATTTTTTTTTCATTGTAGGTACAACGGCACTTTCGAGTTTTGGGCCCAACTTTGTACAGTACGATTCAAAGATCTTTGCCTATGCGAAGTAGGTAGGTACCTACGTCGCAATTGGTTGCGCAGGATGTCAATTTGACAAGAAACATAGAACAGCGCATGCGCGGGTAGGTCGCAAAAAGAAAGCTGTTTATTGAAATAAGAAAAGCTATAGAACACTAAAACGCGAAAAAAATACTGTCGTTTGTTTATCAGTAGGTACTACTTAGTTTTAATTTCCACGCATTATTTGAGAAAAGAAATATAAAAGCCTTGGCCACAACAAGGCATTGATGGACTTACAAACGAACCTATGTGTCAAGTTGTCAACACGTTCGTCCATCAATGCCTCCTTTGCTGGCCGCTGCAGTAATACCTATTCTATTACTATGGCAAAAAATACATGTAAGACGCGACAAAATATAGGTAGGTACTGCACTGCTGATTTTTTTCACGTTTTTAGGGTTTTTCTGAAAAGGGGTCCTCTTCAGGTACCTATTACGTTATTTCTGTTACACGTTGAATATTATGCAATATGAGGCTGAATGCCTCTTTGGTCTTCTCTTCCGAGCGTATGATTTCAAGTTCGTTTCGTAGGTAGGTAGGTTACGGGATTGAGATTTTCCATTATGTAGACTCTTGTCTAGGTCAGAGATGACAGAGACAAAGTCTACGATGAAGCGAGCTTACCCAGAAGTAGCCTGTTCACTCGTAACTTTGAAAAGATTAGGGTTGTAAGCGTTCAGAAACACAGACGTAGGCAGAAAATTTTACTCCTTTGCTGTGCGCGTTATGAAAGACGCTTGGGTAGGGATGGTAAGTTGCAGAGCGTCTGGATGTCCGATGCTAGAAGGGGGCGAGCTGGTGGGATGAGGTCGGAGTTCTTGGCACACTCTCCGAAGTAAAATCTGTAAAGCAGGCAATCTTGCGGCGCGGCGATGAGCCAAGCTCATAGGAGCCCGATCTCGATCGAGTAAGGAAGGCTCTCTCCCTTTTGCACGGGATTGATGAAAACATGGTACTAGCAAACAAGAGAGGCTTAGGACGACTCCTAAACTGGCAAACGATCATACGAGTCTATGATACAATTTCGTCGCAAGACGACCTTAAACACATATTTTTTTAGTGTTCTAATAGGGAAATATGCATGAAAAAAGTAGTTTTTATGGTCTGAACAATTTATCTAAAAGTATTCGAAAATATAATACCTACTAACAGTGAAATTAGAATCTAAATTGCTCGAAAAACGAACGAGATACTTACAATTTATTTTAAACAAATATAGGTATCTGTCCCACTCGAAAACGCTGTTTTTTATGGCAGCTGTAGGGACCTAGTCGTCGTGTAATTTGACGTCACAGTTCGTATCGGACTTCTCTTTCTTCGTCTTTGAAGCGGTAGTTAAAAAATAATTTTATGATTGTTTACTAGAGCTATTAAGTACATAAGTATTTTATTTTGCATAGAAAAAAATCGCATGCATATTCCATAATAGCTTGGAAATGGTAATGTGCACTGGATCCTACCCTCCATTATCATTTTTCTCTGTCACTCAAAGGTTTACTGGGAGAAAACTTAATTCCGAGTTAAGCTCTCCTTTGTACATTAAAGCGTTTTGGTGTACCTACAATAAAGAATCAAGTTCGCGCGAGCACGCGAGAGCGAAATCATCGCATCGTTAACTCGTACGCTAGCTAATGAGGGTGACGTATTATGCTCAGCAGAGAGCGTAGTGGGACTGTGGATTATAATGAAAATATGTGGATATGTGGACTTTGTCTACCAACTCGAAAGATACACGACGTGAGGTTTGTTAACCGTTTTGAACGCCAACGACGCTTACAAGCGACAAACGTAAACGGCCGCTAGAACGCCAACGACGAGTTTAGGCGACAAATACCTAGATGTGCTACTTTATAATCTAACTAGCTGTTGCCCGCGACTTCGTCCGCGTCTATGTCGAAAAGTAAACACACATAGCGATGTACCTACCTAATATTGATACGATATGATATACAAACAGTCAATATCTGGCATGCTTGACCCCAGCTCGTACAATTAGGAATTTGGAAGACTGTAATGCAAGGTACTGGCTGTATTATATCTTCTGTTCAAAATGCCGTAGAGCCCTAGTAATTTTTCGTAATGAGAAACTTCTGTGCAATACCTATGTTGAAGAAAGTTGCTAGGGTTGATAACACGCGATAGAGCTACATAAAGTTTGGGTGGGTATACCAACCAGAATAGAAATCTAACCCCGTAACGGATAGAGTAGAGTAGATTAGAGACTGCGCTATCCGCACTTAGACTTCCATTCGGTCTGTTGACCGTAAGTGTTCTGGCTAAGTTAACCAGCCTAGCTCCACCCAAATGCACTAAGGCCTTCTGGGTGATCCACACAGGGTGGGTGATTGACAGGTTTTGCGCTGCGACCTCATCGGTTGTTCAGGTCGGGAAGCAAGGCCTCATTTCCAGGAAGTCGGCAACTTCTCGGCGTCGAAGCAACCTCTGCAAATTAGGCTGTCTGGAAGGCAATGTCTCATGATACCTATTATTATTCTAAATGTATTTCTACTTAGGCTGATACGTCGTTAAGCTGGTCGCATGTATAGGTTTGATATTGGCATTTTAGTTGAAATTGAGAAAAATATCAGGAGGAGTAGGTAGGTATGAATGGGTCGAGCACTACTACCTTTGGAACCTCTTCGCAAGTTCGTTTGTGGCGTCATGGCCTAGGGATCTACAATTCCCCTATGAGACCCGCTGCGGATAATTTATGGCCCTGAGCTGGTCTTAACCTATCATAGGCTTACTGAAAATTGAACAGAATTAAAAGTTTTTCTTCGTCGTTCCCTCACTGCTGGTGAAACATCGCGTTTCCAAGCCACTCGGTAGTCTGGAGAGTGGAAAGCTCTGAAATGCTATCTCCTATAGCCTTCTTATGGCGTTGGACCATAAAAAAGACCACATGTTTGCCTATTTGAACTTTAACGTGTTGATAATAATGTATTGCGCTAAATGAATGGCGCTTTTCTTTAAACTACGAAGCTAAGAAACTACTTTATGAATAAAGTTGTTTCTTTGCTTCGAACCAGGAAAAGAAATCATAACTTTGTTTAGTTAAAAAAAAACTTTTTACAAAAATATACAACCGACTTCCGAAAACAAAGCACTAAAAAGTATAAAATAACTTTAATTTCGGAATAGTTTTTATTTTTCACTTTTTAGTCGTACTTGTGTAGGTATTCACTGAGTACCGATGTGATGTTACATTGTGAACTGGTGAAAACAGTAACAGACATGCCTTTTGAATTTCCGTTGCCTAACTCCGAAGTTCTTAATCAGATTTTCATCAAATTGAAATGAGACCAATCCGAAAAAATTCTCTCCTAAACAAAATAAGAATCATCAATTTTGGTTTAAAATTGGCAAAAATATCGCTGAACAAACATTTTTCATGAGATCCCAACATCAGATCCTAATTTATACCTTCCATCATTAGCTCAGCAACATAAGATGATGATTACCAGACACAAATATCTGAATAGCGTTCGAAATTTTTGTAAAACATTGTTTGTACCTATAAAATTTGAGGGGGTTCCTCGATTTTCATGGGATTCCATCATCAGATTCTGACTTAGTGACAATGGTACCATCTCAGGAATATAGGCTTTTGAAAACAAAAATATTTTTTAAAATCGGTACACAATTGACGGAGATATCGGTGAACATATAAAAATATAATTATATTAAATACTGTAGCCTCCTCCTTTTTGAAGAAGTCGGTTAAAAACTCAGTTACCTAGCTAATTCAACTGTTGTTGCGTCTCTACGATGGAACCTCGCAACTCGCTCGCGGGTGGTATGACATGATCCCTGGCTTCAGGCCTGTAACGGTTCATTCTTCGTCTTTTCGAGTAGATGATTGACTCTGTATAATGTTTTGGCCCAGTAGGTTGCTACGTTTATTTTATCTTAAGTGGCAATCATTTAATTCTCCAAAGTAGAGATGGTCTAAGAAGACTACTTTAGCAGAATCAGAAAGCACGCTACCAGACACTGTCAAATTTTCCCAATCAACCTTGAACCTAATGCTTTAGCAATAAAGATGGAAAATAAATTTGACAGGTTGTTGCATGGTTAATGTTATGATTCTAATATGATTCTGCTAAAGTGGCCTCTTTAGACCCACAGGTGTTATTGAGCAGCTTTATCTTATTGAGCTTCGCAAATCTAAGCGCGCGCCTGTCGACGAATATTATTGTAATCTTAAACACCGCGAAAATGAGATCGAACGCATAACGCCATCTATGGAACATGAAGTAGAACTATGAAAAGATTAGTTAGAGTTCGTTTTATTTGAGTTATAATAGGAATATTACGTTCATTTGGAACGATTTGCTTTTAAGGTATTAAAATAATTACAATTTGGTGATATGTCATGTTGTCGAAAGTACTATTTGTATCAATAGATGGCATTGCAGGTGTTACGTAGTAAGTTGATTTCATCTACATTTAATTAAGGAATATTACGTTCATTTGGATGGAACGATATGTTTTTAAGGTATTATAATAATTAAAATCATTTTAAGACGTTTTAAATGTACCACTAATAATACGTTTTGGTGTTATGTCGTCTTGTCGAAAGTACTATTTGGATCAGTAGATGGCATTGCCGGTATTAAGTAGTAGGTGATTTCATCTACATTTAAGTAAGTTAATTTTATCGACTTTGGTTTTGTAGGTACTTTGCGATGCGGACAAACAGAATACAGAAAATAGGTTCTGTTAATATTATCCTACTAATCCGGCATTACAGCGCTTTGGCCCATCCACGCCCACACATTTTTAAACATACAGGCAAATGATGTCGCAACCAACAAAAATTTTAGAGTAGAACATAAAAAAGTGTGAAATTATTCAACAATAATAAAAAAACCGCTTCAACTATCGGGGCTCGAACTTACACCCATTCACTCGAAAAGCAGCCATTGTACAGCCGTGTCTATGAATTCAGTTAACATTGGTTCTAAATAGCCGATCTTATATGTTATGGTTATTGTCTGCTTAGCTCCTCTAAGATATATCGTGATGATAACAATTTCTAAGAATGTTTAAAAAAAAGCTCGTTTTATGCTAAACTGAACGAATAATTGAAAATTGTACAAAACTTGTCGAAAAACGTTGATACGTAAATTTAAAAACTTTAAATGTTCATAACTTTTTTTCCCGGCCACCGATTGTAATGAAACAAAGCCTATATGTTGCTCAGAAATAAGCTGAATCTAATTTTGAAAATCTCAACCAAATCCGTTCAATATTTTTGGAGATCATCGCGTACAGACAGACAGACAGACAGACAGAGAAAAAACGTAAAAATGCTCTTTTTGTGTTCTATAGCTTTTTTTTGAAAACTTCTACTCGATTTTTGGTATTTTTCTTTAATGTACAGAATTCATGGCTTCTACTGTTTTATTATATGTATAGATATTATAGAAAATAGGTAAAAGGATTATGTTTTTAAAATTTTGTCGTCATCTCCGTTAGTCACTCGAATAAAATTGGACTAAAGTTAAGCTTGATCTTTTGAACTTGTTTTAGGCGAGGAAAAGACCTCAAAATATACATTCATCAGACGCCATTGTCGCTTTGAAGCGACACTGGTGATGGGGTAGATAATACAACCTTCTACAATGTACTAGAAGATTGTGCTAATGGGGTTGGCAACTGTCAAAGTGGCGCTAGCGTAGTTTGTTCCCAAAACATTGCCTTTTCATTTGGTCAAACACAGAAAATAATTTCAAACAGTTACAATGACGCGCTGTATTGTCTCTAAATGCTCTGAAATTGGAACTCATCAAATACCGAAGGATATAAAAATACGAAGGCTTTGGTTAAAAGATATCCGTCGTGAAAAATTGATTCATACGAAACAACGAAAAGTACGAGGTTATGGGGTAAACACTTTGTAGAAAGTGATTATGAAATAACACGTAAATACACAGGCAAGCTGATCATAAATAAAGGCTTGACTATTATTTTTTTCAATTATCTCTACACTCCATAATATTTCGTACCTGCCTGTGTGATTTCAATGTAAAAAATCACTTGCCCGATCAATCGAAATCTTGCAATCTATCAATTGCCCGTCGTTCTACAAGGATTCTATACTATGATTATGGGTTGTTTGTTGAATTTAAAAAGAAAACTCCAATATCTTTAAATAAGATCCGCTTTCTTTCATCGTAACCCCGCTCCACGTTTTTTAAGTTTTTCTTTCAGTTTCTTGACTCGCCAGTTGGAAAACATGATGTATAATATGTGCTCCACTTATTGTAATTATTTTACAGCTCCCTTTATGTTACAAAGTAAAGATTTAGACGTTTCACTGGAATTAACACAACATAAAAAATAACAAGGGAACAAACTATGCTAGCGCCATCTGCTTTCAGCTTGCACCGGCCAACCCCATTGAAATAAAACATTGATGAAAACTAAAAAAAATGCGTTTGTGGAATTAGTTTTACTTTCTTAATACAATTAATATATACAACCTGTAACAGAATAAACGCAAAACCTCTAGATCATTGAACTCATCATTTTATACAACTTTTACTGTGGGACCAACGCCGAAATCGCGAAAAAAAAAATCCGACTGCCCCATACATTTTTGTACGCATAACTAACGCTATAAAAGTGTTTATTATATTTTATATATAATTATTATTATGTGTTTAATTAACCATTACCACATCCCTGAAATATCCATATTTTCTTTGAAGTCATACGCCAACGCCATTGACGCTTTCAAGCGACAAGTATTAACGTCAATCTCATTTTACGGATGGGCTTTGTTCGATAAAAACTTGTTTCAGTGAAGTTTCAACTGTGAAACTAGTTAGTTAATTTGATTATTTCATTTATGTAAGTTAATTAATGCTACTATTGTAGTAACAGTGATAAAGGTTTATCGTTATTTGTGAATACCCAATCACTGGCATTTTGTAGGTATTTAATAGTAAATAAATGGCTCGGCGTAAAGAGCATACTTCCTATGAGCTGCGCTTGGGGTTCAAAGGGTTAAATAAAACAGAATCACGTGCACAAATGTGAACTTGAGTCTGTTTTTTAATTTATACAAAATAATAATGCATAGAAAATAAAACTTACCACATCAGGCGACTGACCATTACAAAATCGTAGCAAATAGATCAATATAATAGGAATCATTACGGCTGTTCATCAATACTTTACAATGCAAAATGAGCTGCATTGGTCCCTTGGTATATTTAATATATTGACAAAATCGCGTGCATCATCAGATAAGGACAGACATGTCACTTTATTTGTATGAAGCGATACGATAACACGGCAAGTGTTTTTTAAACATGTTGTATGTTGTTAATTAGGTAGGTATATTATGTTTTGGTAAAGTAGTAGGTTGCTATTAGGTGTAGTTAGCTGAGAAAGTTTATTTGTAGAGATAGTCACAAATAGCGAGGCAATACCCCAATTTCGTCGGTTGCAATCAATTTAGGCCGATCTGAAAAGTAAATCCGCGGTTCTGACGTACATCGACTGCGAAGTGCCAATACCTTCTAACTGTAAATTTTCGAGAAATTCACTTTATCATTTTGGATCTAAAGGCGTCATCCGCATGTTTTAGTAAAATCTCCTAGTGTATTTTTAGTTGCAACAGCATTAAATTAAAATGTGAACAACACTATCACAAAATATACAAATTTCGTATATTTAAATTTGGGAATTAATGTAAATTCATAAATATAGTTAATAACTAATTATTACCTTGTCAAAAATGAAACTTTTTTTAGTTTATTGGCACTTCGCCGTCGACATGATGTTTGGATGGTGTCTTGACAATATATTTTTCGCATATCAATGGGTTGAACAAATCACACATAGGTAAGGAATAATTAATAAAACAGTATATCGGCTAGAAAAATAGAATTTAATTTACCCTCAACCTCTAAGCGGCGAAATGTTTAAAGTACATACAATCACAACATTAAGTTTCGAATGTAAACGACTATTAATGAATTATATTCATATCATAATCAATCTAGCTACATGGATCCACAAACTTTACAGTAATAACAGGAAAAAACTCTTTAAGCGAAGCAAAATAATAATAAAAAGCCAAAAATAAAGTGTTTAATAAATTTATTAAAAAAAATACAAAACAAAAAACGCTCGTCCATGCTTGCTACCCAACGTTATAAAATTACAAAATAAACTAGTAAATAGCGTTATGTGTTAACAAGTTATATACATAAATATATATATCTTTATATAATAGTGCTTAAATTGCAAAGTGAGAAATAACAATAACGTAAGCACACCAACACTTGTGTACGTAAGTGTACAGACGCTAACAGTTACGAGAAATGCCTGTAAATGTAATTGAGACGAAGCCTTTTAATATTATGCAACCCGATATAACTAAAAATTTCGAAAAATACATCAATAAAGTTTATCTTTCTATATAAAATACATTTCTTTTACGCTAAAGGAGACCAATGCGGCGCGAACGTCTAGTTCGCCAACTCTAATAGAAATATAGTTTAAATATATCTTATTATGTCAATAATATATTACTTTTCAAGTCTTAAATTACAGATAACCTAATACTGAAAAAGTAACCTTGACATCCACAGAGGGTTCAAAATATTTATACCAACTTCCGTTCACTCGATATGTTAAATGTAAATATTTTATTTTCGAGACAAACGTTAAAATGCTGCAATGCAGCCTACGGATAAAAATTACGGCAAATTTTATAACAATATAGATTCAATTCAAACAAAGTTGGCACAAATATACAACTAGATAAAAAAACAGAGCCCCAAAATTCGTAATAAAATAAATACTCTTAACACTAATCAAATCCTTCCAAACTAATTTCTAAACAAAGTTCGGGACTCCGTTCTTACAAGCACCTTAAAATATTAAATATAAACTTTTTAGTTTTAGTTCAATCTATACTATATACTAAAAATATAGCTTCTTTTCTCGTAATATAATTATGGAAGAATGCTTAAAATGTATCTGCATTGAAAAAACGTGGAACCATAAACTTTTATAGAAACAACGTTCAATTACATGCTAACATTAGACTAGAGACAACTAAAACATTCATAAAGATATAATTTTCGTTAAGTGTATAAATATAGCTCACTCTAGAGGCCGGCCCATACAAACAAGAACAAAAACCATCGAGCGAACACATGTCCGAACAATCGACATTAACTAAAATCGAACCTTCTCGCTTCTACTTCGGTTACAGCGACGCGCCGCCTACTACATCGATACAACTAACATAAGTGAAATACTACAGAACAGTGATCCCATGACGAAGCAACATTAACAAACAGTTTTGTAGCACTCAACTCGAAAACAAAGTATACACTCCAAGAAGACACTGCGGCGATACAATCCATAGCGATGGATGCAACTATAAGAAAAATGCAGTAAGCAACGCGCGCGCTAGCGTTAACTGGGGCCGGCGCGAAGAAAAATGTACCTTAACTTTAAACAAATTAGTGTCGGAATGCGACAGGGAACCCGTCAGTCCGTGTGCAACCAAGCAATCAACGATATATGCGTGTTTTAGAAATAATTATAAGGTAGTCGTTAACAAAATATCGAGAGATATAGTTTGGTGTCCATCGCCTCTGGGAAGTCAATGAACCTGCAAAGAAAATTACCATTGTTACTTATTTTGTAAGTTGTTTAGAGATAGATATAGCTATGTTTACTTTAATAATATTCATAGCGTTTATACTACGTATTGTAGAAGCAGTGAACAATAGTTTCAGCTGAAAAGTTGTAGAACAGAACCGAGAATGCTCGAGCAGTCAGTTCGGGCGGAGATAGGGGAAGTGCCAGACTTTACCAACTAAAACCCACCCGTGTTCCTTCAAATTTCCTTTGCGTTACAGGACCGGGATATTTCGAAAAATCTCGCCATCCTGGCAAGCCCTGGCCCTAGCGGGCTACGTCAACCATGCTGTGAACCTAGTCCTTAACAGAGGCGAGACACCCATCGCTCTATGTCTGGCCTGCGCCTATGGTGGCCGGTAATCGGCAGACTCGTCCTCTTGCGTGGGCTGGGGCGTGAAGTTTGCCTCTCCCTCACGCGTCCCGCCTCCTCCTTCGTTAACATTAACACTTTCAGTGCTGACGTTGCCTTAAGTGGCGCTTGGGTCAATCCTTACTCCGATATCGCTAACGCCTCGGTGGCGTTTTCCAGGATCGGTTGTGGGTACCGCTGACGCTTTGGTAGGTTTCCTCGCAAGTAGTATGCAGCAACCGGCAAGGACTTCACGTAAGTGGCATCCGTATGGGTCGTTGGAGAAGGAAGTACAAAGAATAGAAATACAAAGCACGTACCTCGGCCGCGACGGGCTGCGTGCGCGGTGGCGCGGGCTCCACGCACAGCAGGCGCGGCTTGTCGTCACGCACCTCCTCGCCCGGCGCTGCGCCGCCACTGCCGCCGAGAGACATCTCTGCCAGCGCGGTCAGCACGCTGTCCATGCTCACGGTTGGACCACTGTCGCCTTCACCCTGAACAATACGAAACAAATGCGTTCTTATCACAGACGCATTTAAGCCGGGATACGGCGTACTTAATACGCTAAATAATAACATTTCTAACTACGAGCGCATTTCATCTCCTTTTCTATAATAAATAATAATTCATTACAAAAGAATACGTACACTCACTGGCTTTTTTATGGCTTCTAGACCTCCCTCAGTCAGAGAAAGTAGGTTTTTCAATTTAAAAGTCTACTTACTCATTCGATTTTTAGGAGTATAAATTAATTGATGCCGTGAAAATAGATGAATTCGCATAACGATGCACGTGATTATACTAAAATTGCTTTATCTGTATCCCATTTATTCGCTCGCGACAAAACTGGAATAACTTCATAGCGCCGTTGCTCAAAACATGTTTTACAATTTCTATGCAGAGAACTTCGGATTGTGGTACATTATATCAAAGGAAATTTTGCTAGCTTTCAACCTCTTTTAGAATCATAATCAAAAAGTTTTCACCTTATGTCGTGGAACATAAAAACAAAAAAAAAAAACATTGTTTGGACCGATTTATTGTCGCCTCTTCTCTCCGTAAAAGACACCTGACAGCCGTCGACGTCTAGCATTAGCTCAGAAAAGTTCAAGGGAGGGCTGACAGCGAGTGGACAGTGAAGCAAAGACTCGAAAGACCCCAAAAAGGAGAGCTTTGGGACTTCAATAGGCTTGTGTCCTGAAAAAATCTAAGTAGTCCGTCAGTTAGATTATCAAAAAATATTTGACCCGTATTTTTTCTTTTGTTACGGGAACCAAAATTGACGAAGTTACGACGCTTTTAAAATGATCACTACGTCACGCCCTGGCATAATTTTTAGCGGGTCGAGCCCCTACTCCCGAGTTTTGATGCGTTTTATATTTGTCAATATTCATTGATTTACAAAAACAAAAAATACGTGTCCATTATTTTTCAATACTCTAACTAACGGACTAAATAGTTTTGCAATTTGTGGATGACGGAAACTAGCCTATTGTATCCAGCCCACCGGCAAGCTCACCTTCAGTTTACTAGCGATCACGTAGATTGGGATATGGAGCAATAGAGCAGAGTCCTGTTCTCGGACCGAACCAAGATGTGCCTGCATGGTATAGCGACCGTCGTCGAAGGGTCCCGGGGGAGCAATAGACACAATGCTGTTTTGCAGAAACTGGCATACGGGGGATGTCTTGTAGGCGCCTATGACATAGGCGGGGATTTCTATTGAAGAAAAAATCCAGTCAAGAGCGAGTCGGACTCGCGCACCGAGGGCTCTCCTTCACAGAAAACGTGAAATGTTTTTAAATTTTCATCGGCGAGGACTCTATTCGTCAGTGAATTTTAACACTGCGGTGTATCAGTTGATCAGCGCGCTTTCTTTTGACCGCTAGTGGAACTAATGTAATATTAATGTTTGCTGAAAAAGTGTGCTATTTAGAGACGTCGTTTTATTATTCCCGTAATTTTTACATACATTTCTCTACGCAATTTTTGTCAACAAAATCGCAGAAAAGCAAAATACGCAATTCCGATTACTTGGATGACAAAAAACTATCATTCAAGTAAACGAATTCCAGCTATTTCGATTTAAAATCCAAACTTCGTAACCGATTTTGATAAGATTTAAATGGGACCAATCTGCAAGTATTATCTTTCTTTCAGATAAAACAAGATTTTTTCAAATCGGTTCATAATTGACGGAGTTATGAGGTACCAAACATTAAAAAAAAAACAACCGAATTGAGAACCTCCTCCTTTTTGGGAAGCCTGTTAAAAAATAAAAACCATGCGGTAAAAAAAGAAAGAAGAATATGCAAATAGCGCTCTTACATATGATACCCCACATGCCCTAGTAGCTCCACTTCAATTTTAACCCCTTTCAGTCGGTGTTGCAAAGAAAAAATACACATTTTTATTTATTTCTTATTTAAAAATAGTTGAGCAAAATTCATCTAAAATTATCCAAATTGCATGTTGTTAGCATTAGTAGATGTTGAGATATCCAGCTTTGACAGACGCGTCTTTCCGCCTGTCACAGCTCACAGCTGGATATCTCCCTTATTCACACCATAAGGATTCCTTTTTGCCGTTTTGGTGCGGAACCCCAAAAAAGGGAGCTAATATTCGTACCTTTTGGCAGTTGGGGAGGGAGGCTAACCGCAGAAAGATACATCAAAAACATTCTACTAGGCCATGTTCTGTCGCCCCTATTTATTGTACTGTTTATTGGCGAACATTTCCTGCTAATTACACGAAAATGCCTGCTGCCACCCTAACACAGCTAGAGGAAGTCAGGATTCCTACACTAGCCTGGCCAGGTCTCAGTCCTGGCTTGAGTCCGGTTGAACATGTGTGGGACGAGCTGAAAAGGTTACCGAGGAAGATGTCCAGCTCCGGCGTTGATAGAAGACCCGAAAACTGCTTTAGCCGAAGACTGGCAGGAAATTCCCACAGGAGTCCATCGAGAAACTCGGTCAATGAACAACCTTTTACAAGCAGTCATTAGGGCCAGGGAGAGGGGGGGGGGGGGGGGGGTGAACACAAAATAATGAGTGGTAAATACTTCTCGCATCGTGGGTACTATCGCAACAGGTATTTATAGTGAATCGTTATTTTAATAATTTATTTTATCAATTAAAATTGCATCTAACCTATAAATAATGTCATTACTAGGGAATGCAATCCCGATTCGAGATCGTAAATTCGAGATCCCTCGGTATTAGAACTGTCAATCCCGCGGATCCCGAAATTTTCAGGATCTCGTCTGGTTCAAAAAAAAGCACATTAAGAACTGAATACGATAAGAACTGAATACGATGAAAACTGCTTTTTTGTGAAAGTGAGGTAAATTAAAATAAAATATTATTTTAAAGAAAACAAAAGCCTTCATCATTTAAAAATACTAACTATAATAACAGTTTTACTAACATGAACATAATCAAAACAAAAGTAGGTAGGGGATTAAAAAGTAGTTACGGATGATTTTGAAAGTAACTTCTTAAAAAACAAAGTGTATCAAGAGTACTATCTGCTAACCGGCGATCTTATGTCCGTTGCAATATAGCCAGCTACTGAGAATGCCCTCTCCGACTCAACACTGGTTGGCAACAGCGTGACTAAGCTATTATTATATGCAAAGTGCAAAAATCTCCCTCTCGTTCCTCCACACCCAAACAAATCCATTTCTTTTTATATTACTGACTCTAATTTATATAAGCCTAGGACTTTTAGATGCTTGCCGAGTTTCTTCTAATTCCTCTTGAAGTGAAGTATTAGTTTGTGTAGCAGTAGCACTTTATATCTTTTGCTATCATAGTGGCAAGTCATCTTCGTTTAATACTGTCGTATTAATCTCTTTTTGGTTTAGTTCTTTACGATATAATCGCGTGATTATATTTTTAATTTATTTCCTTATGAGATATTTACTTGGCAAAAGTCTCGTTGCCTTTCCATTGCTCCAAATCATCTTGATTATTATTTGTTTTTTTTTTTTTTTCAAATATTATAACAGCTGACTATTGCCGCCCAATCCCGTCAATCTCGAACGGGATCTCGTCATATTAGGCTTCGGGATTGATCTCGAAAAATTACACGGGATCTCGCGAGATCGGGATCCGGCGAGATCGGGATTGCATTCCCTAGTCATTACTGTTTTTAGATTTAAACAGAAACCGCGAGTTCTTTAGGCATTAGGACAATGTTTTAGCTGTACTAGTAGACAAATAATAATTAAATAAGCGATAAGATGCTGCATGCTTCTAGTATATGACTGTTCTATAGTTTCTGGCATTCTCCTTTAGGCAGAAAATTCTATTAATTTGAAACCTTTTTGATACCATTTATGTGCTAACAAAATTAACTTTCAAATAATATTCCGCAATAAGTTTAGAAATTAAAAAATAATATTATAGTAATTGAAAAAATTGTTTTGAGCAATGCGCGATTAAGTGATTCCAGTTTATTGCTTACGAGGATAGTTTTGGTAAACTCCAAATATAACAATCAGTCTAGAAAAGTAAGGTAATTAGATCTTTTGGAGTAAAATTTAATGATTGATATTATCATTTCTTAACAAATAACACGCCCTACAAAGTAACGCCATTAGTAATGAATCTAGAACTCACCTTTTGCGGACTTGGCTTGAAGAAATGTAAATAACAGAAGCCACGGAATCCCTGAAATTATTTAAGAAATTAGACTGCGGTCTAAAACAATAACATTTTGTGTAATTTCCTGAAATAATCTCTTTTTTCGTCAGCTACATTTTCATTGTTTTTTTTTTCTTTTCAAATATAAACAAAGTATTAAGACGAGTGTAATGGTGTCGTCAGGCCCTCGGTACACTTGACCAAGATCTGACGTCAACAGTCGCCACTCCTGATCTATCTTCAGTTTTTATAGATTTGGAAGGCAAAAATTACATTTATATCAGTTTTTTTTTTGAGAATGGCTAATTGAATTATGATTTTTCTCACGGAACAGAAAAAAAAGTGGAAGTGCTATAGGACGAATTTTGTATCGGAACCTGTGTCGCCAAACTCACACAAATAAACCGATAATCATATTATCCACCACATATAAAGGACACGTTTGATTGGTTGTTTCCATATTGTTCAAAACAAGCATAAGTCACAGAACCTATATTTTAAAATGTACCTTCGCTCTTACACCTACGATTTATTTTGCTTAAAGGCAAAAAGTACTTACGGCGTTTCGTTTTCTGAAATCATTACAAGTTGAATTTACGAGTAAATTCCGCTACTTGACCATAGATGGCGGTATTTTCAATAGTTGCAATTATAAACTTAAATCTCTTGGCAATAAGGTTGAGATTCGCTTCATTAGTCTATCTGGGATACAAAAATTTGCCACTCGATCAGGGCTGTGGCACATGAACCTATGTCGAAATCGATAAATAGGATAACTTTTTTCAAAATTAATTCCATAAAATGTGATTCGTTTGGAGTTGCAGTTTTATATACGAAACTTATGTTATTGGAATCGTTATCAAATAAGCTATCGTGGATTAGTCTAGTTTTGCCTTGTAATTTAAGTTAATTCTATTTTGAAATCAGCGTGAGCAAAACATTCCCAGTTTACTGTATAAAATTAGATAGAAACAAAAATACAAACCGTTATATTATAACGTTTTGTTTTATTTATATCAATATACCTTATAATACATTAAAATCAATAAAAATAACACACATCATATAATTTTTAGGGTTCCGACATCCGTAGGAAGCGGAACCCTTATAGGATCACTCTGGTATCTGTCTGCCAGTCTGTCACATCCAGTTTTTTCCGGATCTACGGGACCGATTCTGTTCTTTGGTAGACGAATAGATTTCTGTGACCCAAACACGTATGCGTTACGTATATAATAAATTTTGAGTATGGTGGGTAACTTTTGTGGGTCAAACTAGAAATGTAAACTAGCACTACTAGTTTTTTAACTGTATCGTGTGACATATCAAATGAAAGGACTTATTGTGAAGGATTAAAAAAAAATAATAATAAATAGTGTAGAACTTATTCAAGAAATTATATATACCAAACATTACCATTCCGACCCCTTATCTCCGAAACTACTGAGCGCAAAATGTTGAAAAAAAATGCAAATAATAGTCCTAACCTACAAATAACAGGAAAACCTATAAAAAGTCTCGTGTTATCACATATTGCGCATATTGTCCCGATTTTTTGTTATTTTTTAATGTAGTAAGTGTTGTATGATTCCTATGCGTCATGCTTGGCGTGAATAAACTATTTTTCTTTCTTTTCTTTCTTTCTGTTAACATAACTTGTTACAAAAAAGAAATTCGTTCGGATTCCTTTGCACGCGTCCAACTCGCACTTGGCCAGTATTTTTTTCACAGCACAAGTCTTACAAAATCATGATTCTGGTAGCTTACTCGGCTGCCGACAATAAAAGGGAGTTGTTTACACTTTAGTTCGAGAACTCTCTATGCAAAGTGGCTTACGATAGTATTTTATTACTTAGTTGGGTACACAATCATATATTATTTAAATAAAAAAAAATCAATCTTCAATAAATAATCACAACAAAATAATTTCAATAAAATAAGTAATTTCAATAAAATATCTAGACGAACTACCAAAACATGTTCTTTATCGATATCCATCCACAGTATCCCACCCGACTACATCACTATTTGAGTAGCGAAGAACTTTCGAGAACGAATCAGTTACTGAATCGATGCAAAATAAACTCTGTGCAAATGGGAAAAGGTTTATTTTAAATAGACTTGAATTTAAGTTTTTAGAATATTTAATATGCTAAGATTTTATTAGAAAACAAATAAATTCGTACTTTCCGATGGTATTAAACACCTCCATTTTTAAGATTTATTCTCCTACTATTATTTTTGTAATCCAAAATGGAACAATACGGCATGGTTCAGGCATTATAAATTTATTTCGAGAGTCAGCGAGACTATCGGTTTGTCGCGTTGTTGGAACACAACTGGGTTAGAGTTGCGTAGCTACGCATAATATCGGCACGCGTACCACGCCTACTTTGCACTTCCACTGTTTTTTCTGTTCCGTGATTTTTCTATTCAAGAAAATTCACATTACAGTGTATTATGGGAACTTACCTTCCAGACCATGATCTGTGGCTTGACTCCGCGTTCAGAAAGCGCCTGCTTCAGATCGCGCACTCTTGTGTTAGGACTGATGTTTGATATCTGCAACCAAATGTTTGTTTTAGTGACTGTTTCCAGAAACTGGCAACTGCATGTAATTGGGTTGTGCATTATACGTTACTAGCTGACCCGTGCAACGTCGTCTGCGTAACATTTTTCATTACTGCTCCGCTCCTATTGGTCTTAGCGTGCTGGTATATAGCCTATAGCCTTCCTCGATAAACGGGCTATCTAACACTAAAAGAATTTTTCAAATCAGACCAGTAGTTCCTGAGATTAGCGCGTTCAACCAAACAAACCTCTTCTGCTTTATAATATTAGTATAGATTTAGTAAAGACTAGCTGACCCGTGCAACGTCGTCTGCGTAAAATTTTTCATTATTGTTCCGCTCCTATGGGTCTTAGCGTGATGATATATAGCCTATAGCCTTCCTCGATAAATGGGCTATCTAACACTGAAAGAATTTTTCAAATCTGACCAGTAGTTCCTGAGATTAGCGCGTTCAACCAAACAAACAAACAAACTCTTCTGCTTTATAATAGATTTAGTAAAGATGACGGATGATCACATCATCAGTATAATCGTAAACACACGGTTTTAATATAATGGACCAATGGCCCCAGCATTCTCTGTCTTAATAGTCATATGCCGTAGAATAACAGATTATTTATGCGGTGCAAGGTCACCGCCTATCTAGTTTAGTATACAGGCATCTTCCTTGAATTGCTGCTATAATATTGTTGTGACGAGGAGGTTGTGGCTAAATAATAACAGCTGCATGGGTCGTCTTCAAGGGAAGTAACCCACCATCCCGAGGCTAAGCACGTTAAGCTGGGCCCGGTTGGTATGTTTTCATTCTTTGACAGTAGTTCCGAGCATCAGATGCCACAGAATTCTGACAAGTCTTGCCGGAGAGCCTCGCGTTATACCCATATTGGATTGTGGAATTCAGATAGGCAGTTGTTCCATGTAAAATACTGGTATTTAGCTGCAACCGGATTGACTAAAAACTGACCCCCGGATTGACTGTAAAAAGCAGATTGTTTTTTATTGTTGTTGAGTAAGGACGATGTACGCTTTTGATCACTATCTCTCCTGATGGAAAGCGACAATGTGGTCGAATATGGAGCATGCTTGCCTAGAAGTAACCAATTCACTCTTGACTTAAATTCTCCCAGACTGTAGCTATCAGGAGACACAAACTCTGGCAGGAAATTCCACTACTTAGCTGAACGCATTGATGAAAACATTGATTGTGTTCCCAAAAGTTTTGTGCGTTTGGATGGCATGTCCACCATGTACCGGTGACGCATCACCGTTCGTCTTGTGGTCCAATGATAGAACGGGCTTGGTGGTATTAAATTATGCTATTACCTTGACAGAGAATTCGATGTCAGGCCTCTGTCGCTTGGGGCGGCGTGGTTTGTCCTCCTTATCCTTGCTGGCAGACTTGTGGCTGTTGCGTCGCCGAGCCGAGCGACGCGCCTTGCCGCCGCCCTTACCATCCTCTCCCTCCGTTGTGTTGCCCTGGGGAATAGAGGCGGTTATTGTGTATCCAATGACAAAGAAAGAAGCCATTTCAAATTTTCCCAATTGATCTTGAATCTAATGAGTCTGCGATAAAGATGAAAATTACCATTTGAGCTGTTTCTTAGCGGTTAAGTGTCGATGTGACATCTGAAAACACGCCCCGTGCTCGCGCGGATTGCGTCCTGTAAGGCCAGTACCCCTGCCGTATGAACTGACTCCTAAGCTATAGTTACCTCTCCCTCGCTCTGACTCTTGTGCGAGCGCGTGCGCCTCCTGAGGCGGCGCGGGCGCTGCGCCGCGCGCTCCTCTACGTCCGTGTCCACTTCCTTCAGCGTGCACGCGCGACCCGCGCTGTGGAACATAAACAAAATTTAGATACTATGTAAAAAAAAAAATAGGTATTTTAATAGTTATGTCGCGGATAGATGCCGTTACGGTTCAACCGATAGCAACATCTGACAACTTGAAATAGCCCGAAGGATCGCCGAAGTAAAGTAAGGGGCAGGCATATTGCTCGAAAAACAGATGGTCGATGGGATCGAAAAATTCTGGAGTGGTGACCACGTACCGGAAGACGCAACGTTGGCGCGGCCTCCCATAAGGTGGACCGATTACCTGGTGATGATCGCGGGTAGCTTATGGATACGTAAACAGGACCGATGGCGACACTTGGGGAAGAATGTATCCAGCAGTGAACGTCTTTCGGCTGATTTGATGACTACTTGATTTGTGGACGAGAATTACATAATCAGAAACATGTAAGCTATTATAAAAACTATAGAGCTACTTACAGCATCTCAATCTCGCGCAGCTGCCCCAGTATGGGCATGAGCTCCAGACGGCGGTTGGACAGCAGATGCCACAGAATGCCCACCGGGCGCTGGCTCATGCGTTGAGTTTGTATCACCTGGGTAGAAAGACTTTCTTTAGTGTACTGCGCGCCTGGTACTTTTGACTTGATTTGTGCGGTATTGTATTGAGACAGTACTCTTGTATAAACGGACAATAATGATACGTAACCGATGCATAAATGGCCGTAGAATTGTTTCCTTTTAATTTTAAAATTCACAGTTCTTTACTCAGTTTAAAGACAGTTGTCTTATCTCCAATGTTTGGCAAAGTTTGAAGACCAAATGTTTTCGTGAATGCATACGAAATACATCAAGATTATTATGGTATTTGTAAATAACTAAAAACCTTTTAGGGAGAGAAAGTACACATGGTCATTAAACAAATTTACTATTGAGACCCACCCTGAAAACTCGAAAACAATATCAGCTGTGAAATGGCTGGTTTTATCTTCCAAAAAGATTGTTTTCTTTCAGTAAGAATCGAGTTCATCTTGCCATCTTCGCCCTGATCGATGTCTTTTAGCATTTAATGGAACCTAGTTATTTTTGTCTCTTTCTCGTATGACATGTAACAGACATGTCTGTCTCAATCCCACTTAAGCTTCGCAGCTTTCTGGGTAAAGGATTGGGCGATGTAGCGGACAGAGTTGTTTGGAAAATGGGGAGGGAGGACCTTGTCCAGCTGCGGCAGTGGGACAAAAAGGCAAGATAAGGTTGTTTGTGTTTCACAGGTAACCCTGTATCAGCTGTCTTACCTGAGTTGGTGTGATAATGATATCAATGGGGACATCATGCGGCCCAAACAGATCGGCCGGCAGGGTGTCGAACACCTATAATAGAACAATACGCATTACTATGACGTCAAAAGCCTTGTGTGGCAGACATTTACAATACTAAATACATCGACTATTCAGCCTCTAGAGTCCACGTAACAGTCGATGGATTAATGTCAATACATCAGTGAGTCTACTCTATTATTTTTTTACCAACGTTCGCATTCGCATCGCAGTTGCAAATTGTAAAAATACGGATTGATTTTACGCAACAATTTTCTAGTAAATATCAGTGTCTGAACACGAGTGTCACGATGCACGATGCACGATGGACCGATGAATTAAAGAAGGTGGCAGGCAGTGGATGCTCTTTGGGGGAGACTTACGTACAGAAGTGTATGGTAATTGGCTAGCTGATACACTAGCTCTGGGGTTTTACATTCAAATTATTTACTTCTTTTCCTACTAAGATTTTGAAGAAAAGTTTATAAGCTTCTACTGTTACTAACCATAGTGTATCAAATAATCTGGTAAATAAAATGTAGAAATTGTTTTTTGACAGATTGCAACTAACATGAGAATGTGACGTTGCTAAAAAAAGTAGTAGAACTGGCCTTTTGCCTACAAAACATAATGTATATTTCCCCCCACTTCTGATGGACTCAAATAAGTTGGTAGAACTGAGTGGTTGCGTCCTTATACAGCATCTACACTTTTCATGCTTACTTTAGAAAGAAACACGATTTAAAGTAGCTGTTTCTTTGTCTAGTCCTGTCCATCAAACGAAAGGGGGCAATGAAAATGCAGAACTCCGCTTCGTACGCACCTCGGGTATTCCAAAGATTTTTCAAAGAGGGTTATATAATATTTGTCTAGAGGCTGAATAAGCAATGACCACATAAATATGATAGGTATTTGTTTAATGTATTAGGAGGAAGTGCTAATTATAAAGGTTATTAATAAAATCTACATGTTAATTAAGATAACAGACATTGTTATATTTTGTTGTCTAAATACGACGCCTTTCGGTGCAAGTAACTACATCACACAAACTATATTACGGAGAAGTTTACCATAAAGATCATATTTTTTACATTACCAAAATCTTTTAGTTGTAGGTACTTTGCTGATTACTTTAAATTTTTGTTTTCACCACTATTTTATGGACTTGAGGACAAATTGTTTTATACACGCAGTAAACTTAATAGGGAATATGCACGCGATTTTTTTATTTATAAAATGAATTACTTATAAGCTCCAGTAAACACTCTAGAATTTTTTTTTTAAATATCTTCATCAGCGATGAAAGTTATAACGCTTCAAAGATTACTTTTAGAAGGAGAAGTCCGACATGGAATTTGACGTCACATTACGTGACGTCTATACATCTGCCATAGAAAACAGCGTTTTCGCGAGAGGGACAGATATATTTGTTTAAAATAATTATATCTCGTTTGTTTTTCGAGCAATTTTGATTCTATTTCCACTGTTAGTAATATATTTTTGTATATTTTTAGATAAAGTGTTCAGATAATAAATATTTTTTTATGCATATTCCCTATTGTTAAACACCTTAATGTACTGTGTCAATCGGCCATGTTTTAAGAACTGATAGTGTGTCTGACAATTATTGACTTTATGCCTATGCTTTTAAGGTTCAAAATTGGTAAGACAATTTTCTGGTCAACCAACTTCCCTAACTCGACAATGAGTGAATAAACTTCTCCACAATATGATCTTTACCTGGCAATCGTGCACCGTTGTGGCGACTAGTGTGTTTGGCTTGATGGCTTTCATGTGCATCATCAGACCGAACTCCAGGTCGCCATAGCCTATACAATAAATATAATATACAGTCTATAGGGAAATAATAACAGAAAGTTATTTTTTGAATACTGGGGGATTTTAGTCTTCACGAGTTATATGAGTTCTCTTTTCCCTTGAGCCTTTTATTTGAATTTAGAGCTGGGACGTTCATATTACTCAATGAATCACATGAAAATTTCCTAGGCAGTTAACCTTAATCTCCAGCTGGGGTCTTAAGTATATCAAAATAATAAAATAAATATACTGTAAATATGTCACAAAGTACAAAATAAAAATACATTGCAAAATTATCCTTCCTTTGAGAGTTTAATTAAATATTATTTTTTATACTTTTTTTTTTATAAATTAGATATCGAAAATATTATTTATGTGTTTCTCACCTCTTCCTTTGCCGATGCGATATCCTTCCTTGGACACGGCGACTGACCCCATGACGACCAAATCGAGCGAAACGGAATCTTCTATGCCTGGTAAAAAAAGTAATAGGTATGTTTAACAGCTGTTTTATAGTAGCAAACAAACCAGCGGCCAACCTGATAGTAATAGATCACTGCTGCCTTTAAGGATAGGAAATCATCCAAAGACTCCTCCCGCTCTGGAAGAAGGGAGTGGACTCTTACTGACTAAAACCCATCCGTGTTCCTCCTAATGCTCTTTGCGTTCCAGGGCCACGGTGACTCTTACGAACAAATACCGCAACACTGGAGGTCAGCGCTGCCTACGGACATGTCGAGAGTATAATAGGTTCGTTGCCTACCCCTTTCAAAGAGACCAAGTGTAATAGAAATAATGCAACAACTGAAAGTACCTACTAATTATATTAAGAACAACTTGTACTAGGTTACCCCAAGCATCGTGAAAACCAGTCAGTTTTTTTTTAAATAAATCACATATTGTCCCGAACAGGTCATTTTCGCGATTACAGGGTTGATACCATATAACTCGCGCACGATTAGAATGGGATGCGAGTTGCGACCTTTTGGAACTGAGACGCGTGCGGTCCGCCGGCCAGCCGTAGCGTCGGCAACAGTTGCCAGCGGTTCTAGAAAGGTCACTTTAGCAGAATCTGCCAGCAATTCATACTACCCGAAACTGTCAAATCCTAAAAGGACCTTTATTTATTAAAGGTGAATACGAAACGAATCAGAAATAGGACAACGATACTGGGGTTCCGATATAGAAGATTTTATAGTAAACACAGGTGGTAGGTATTTATTTCAAATATGTGCTTTAATATTGTAAGCGAAGCAAAATAATTTAAAGTAGTACGTCCTCAATAGCGTAATCTCCATCATCTGTAGTAGGTAGACCGTTTACATTTCTTTCTATTATTCTGAAGGCGATACTTCGGAAGAAAGTGAAAGCTCTGATGATGATTCTCATGTAGCAAATATGAGTGGCATCGAAGTAACTGAATTGGAAAATAACTGTAAAATAATACCTGAATATTGAAAAGCTTTTGTGTATTTACATAACCCATTTATAATGAAAATTAACGTTTTTGCTAACGCTACTTGAAGAAAGAACTGTCATTATTTCGATTTACTTTGACAAGGTTCCATCCCATTCTGATCGCGTGCGGATTTTATAAGGTTTTTTTATAATGATTGGTAAAACACATTGTATATTTTGGTACAGGATAGCATTATTGTATCAAACTTTGTTAATAAATCGCACTGTTTGTCGCATAGTAAAAGGTGTCTACATTCTTAAACACTTTCACCCTCTGGAGAGATGCCAATAGATTTAAGGTCAGTTTTCCGTAAAGACTAGCTTATGTAATGCTACTGCAGAGTTCTACTACGTGTAACCGAATAAACGCAATACCTGAAAACGGATCATTGTAGGTACTCATCATTATTTACAACTTAATTTTTTTTTGCCAAAACGTACCGTGTCTAAAAAGGCCACTTTAGCAGAATTATTTTTGTTTGTCCACACAACAATCTGTCAAATTTCATTTTCATCTTTATCGCTAAAGCATTAGGTTCAAGGTGGGGGAATGTGACAGAGACCGGTAGCGTGATGTGCTTTCGATTCTGCTAGTGGCCTTTTCAGACCCCCTGTGATCAGCAGTTCTTTTTTTTAAGATTTCGGTATTGACCCAATCAACTAGTAAAACTATTCAAAGGACATTTGGTTAACTATTATTGAGGACATTTGGTTAACTATTATTGAAAGAGTTCTCTTGCTATAAAAGGTCGCCATCTCGCAATATCGCTAAAAGAACTAAGTATGCGTGAATTAGTCGTTCTGAAACCTTTCATGGAAGGTCAACTCCCACATTACTTAAAAGAGAATGTGAGCATGTTTTCAAATCCCACATAATTATACTATAATTATGTAAACTTTAATAAATCGTAGTCCTTGTCGATTTCGACAACGGCATTCCCATGTAACTATCTTCTAGCGTGTACCTAATATGACTCACCAGGCCGAATCTGTTTTTGAATACCCGGTCACAGATAAGTCAATACAGCTGACCGTCGGAATTAAAAGTAAAAGATCTTTTTTCTTATTTGGCGTTTCTCGTTCAAGTCGTTTTATTTCGAAAGTTTGTTGTAGACCGTAAGGCGCCAAGACGACCAATAATACTCTACTAGCTATAAAGTGTTCAAAATAATATACCCTAGTTCATATCAATAATTATTTAATTCTTCAGTTGTCAATATTAATATTATTGATCAAGACATAAGGCATTGCATAACATACTCATGAGTCAATGCGTCTTCGACATAATAAACGAGACAGTTTTTTTGTTGGTGCAAGGTCAAGTCTTTACAAAAGAGCTGTAGATACTACGCACCTGTTTATTGATGATGTCATTCTAGTACTACAATAAGTCTGAGAGTAGGGCAATCTTAGTTCAAGATAGAATATTGGGCTAGACTTTTCTGGTCTCACAAAATGGAGTTGAGATACAGTTGTGGAGTGTTCCTTGATTTAGGTTACTGATGATCGACAATAATTTCAATTGCTGTGCCATTATTTTTTATTATCATAAAATACCACACTTCGAACGAAGACTTGAAAGGACTTAATTTCTACTAATAGACAGTATGACATACCCAACAAAAAGGAATGATCAACGGCAGTTACCTTTCCTTAATAAGTAACTAAGTTGTATCCAAACCTATCATATCATAGAAATTCAGAACGAAACAAGCTGTGGATTTATGTGGCTGCTCCCAATTCTCTAGCTAATCCCTTAGAAGTCCTTTACGACCAACTAAGGCAGCGTTTCCATCAGAGTGCGACGCGAGCTGGGTCAAAATAAAACTCGGTCAAGGCAAAACACCGGCAAGCGTCCCACAACTAGGTACAGAAGACCGCATGAGATTGAAGAGAAGACGCGCCGTATATGATCGCGATCCGATCGCGACGAATAATAGTAAACTTACCTAATAGAACAACATAACATTACTTCAAAGCGACGATACTTAATTACTTACCAATAGGTTTTCCATAAGACTCCATTCCGTTACGCGAGACGGCCTTCCTGATGGCTGCCGGGCCAGTTTCTCCCTCAGGCAGCTCGAGCCGGTTGAGGAACCCCTTTTGCAGACGAGGCACCGGCACGTAGAGGGTCTTTTGTTGCTCCAGGCAGAGGACCCTGGGGATTACAGCTTATTTATATAACGTGTAACAGAATTAACGCGAAACCTGAAATGGTATCACAGGACCAACCCCGAAATCGCAAAAAGAGTGCGGATTTTTTTTTGTTTCGTATAGGTATTTTCGTGAGCTTGCATCTATGGTAGTTTAAGTTGAAGAGCTCCAAAATTCTTGTCAATTTCAGCGATGATGCCAAAATCGTTTTAGAACCTAACCAAAGCAAGATGTTCTTTTTTATTACATTAGAACTAGCTGTCCCCCGCGGCTTCGTTCCCGCATTTTTTTTTCTTTCATAAGAACCTTCTCCTGATAACCCAGCCGTTCGCGCGTGATGCCACTGCCGGGACCAAGGGAAATAGGGATTCATTTTTATATAATAAATAAGATAGAAGTCACGATGATTGAATGAAAACTAAACTAAAGTACTAGGTACTAAGGAATATCATGTCACGTGAACATAAATTGTAATTATCAAACAACTGTTGCCTAGAACAGTGGTGGTTCTACGAGAGAAAGTCGACCGTGATTCATTTGTTTATCGGGTTGAAATGGCTAATAGTTACTGTCTCGAGTGATAAGCCTGTCTAGCTGCATAAGTGAAGTTATGATCTTTGAACTTTGGTGAACCGCACGTGACAACAATGTGTCTGGGCCCGTAGAATGATTTTAAATATAACGATACATTGAGTAATTTTTTAATAAAATTGACTTGATTGGCAAAAGTTTATAAAATTGACTGTTTTCTGAAAGGGCGACCCAAAACTGTTTAAAAACAGATCCTAGAGTGCACAATTTCTCAATTGCATATCTGAATACAAGTGTTACAAAATTAGTAATGCGGTAATAGAAAAGTATGCCTTGCCCAGTTTGAGGTGTAGTATCAACGGTCTTATCAAAAAAAAAAGCTAAGGTCACTTTTTACAGCACATTCGTATTAGCCAACGTTAGCGTTACATATTTATTCATGCCGTCTATCAATGATATAGCAATCTTCAGGATATAGTTAAATACCGATTGTGTAAGCGGTAAGTTTTCGCTTAAAAGTAACTGTTCGTTAAGTATATTGAAACTGTTAAATATTGCTTCAACAACTCAAGCAAGTAATAAAAAACTGGCCAAGTGCGAGTCGGACCAGCGTACAAAGGGTTCCGAAACAATTTTATTTTTTGCATGTTTATTTTAACAGTACAGACTTATAGGATTTCCTGTAATCTTTAGGTAAGTATAAAGATCTTTTTTAGCATTTTTTTTTTTTTCAAAATTTTAGGCTCAGCAGTTTCGGGTTGGGGAATTACAATTCCCCAACCCATAACCGCTGAGCCTAAATTTTTAGTCCAATTTCTTGAATAACTTAACTGTTTATTTTTAAATTGTGAAAAAGAAATACTTAAAACCCTCACACTAACCCCATTCATTTGATATATCACACGATACAGTTGAAAAACTTTTTTTCTAGTTTGACCCCCAAAAGTGACCCCCATACTAAAAAAATATTTATTTACGTAACGCTTTCATGTTTGGCCGTTTGGGTCACAAAACTCCATATATAATCGGTCCAGTAGATCCGGAGAAAACTGGCTGAAACACACTGACAGATAGACCGACGGACAGACAGACAAGCACACGAGTGATTCTATAAGGGTTCCGTTTTTAACGGATGTTCGGAACCCTAAAACAAGTGTGTTTTTAACCGCTCGGACTAAATTGACAAATGCAAATGTTAAACTGACTATTTAGTCAGTTTTGAAATTTGCACTTGTCATTTTAGTCTCCGGGATTAAAACAAAGACTTTAGTTTGTTTTAAAATTTTCAACGGTTTTAGAAAGCCTAATCAGTAGTGGTTACAGTATAAAATGTCACGTAAACACTGGGTTCTGAAATGAAAAAACCGAAAAAAAAAAGTGTAGGAGTTCATTTTCAATTTAGGTATTAACGTAAGAATTGACAGTTTCAGTTCAATCTTCTCCCAAGGGAGAAGCCAACTGTGAGAAGAGAAGTGTATCCACCACCTCACGTCTTTATAAAACCCAAAGAGGATTTGCCCTCAGGTCGTTTGCAATTGCAATGGACTGTTTGGAAAACGTTAAACCGTTTGCGCACCCAGATAGGCCGCTGCGCCGTCTTTGAATAGATTTGATTTTCCCATCACTAAATAGTGCTTGTGACGTCTTATAGCAGGTAGCCAAAAAATGGCACGCTTGGTTTTCATACAGATCGTGATACTTGCGTTATCTATGTCTATCTATATCTGTGGACTCACTATTGTCTTGTCTGTCATCCTTACAGAACCCAAACAAACAAGACAGTTAAATTAGAAGTCTAGCTACTTTTTTACGACACTAGTTTCATAATATAAAGCCGCTTTATAACACTAGATACGACTAGTTATTACGTGAAAGTGGATACGCCTTGTTGACTTAGATTAACTATCGTATTAACACATACCAAATTATTGTACCTTACAACTGTTGATTTACGATTATGAATGATTTTACAGTTCATAAAATAACAGGCATGAAGAAAGGAATGGTTGTTTTCTTGATATTTTCTATACTGTGTTGGTAGTCTTTAATATGAAACTAATGACTTATTATTAAATGCACGTCGAAAAACGAATTAGTCGTGTATTTATTTACTTCAATTATAGGTATATATTTAATTATAAATCTCTTATTTAATTGAGGAGCTCGTGGCTAGATAATAACAGCCGCATAGGTCGATCTTCAAGGTTAAGCAACGCTTGCCGAGGTTGGTCTGTGGGTGGGTGACCATCTTAACATACCGAGTTTCCTCCGTGCCTCGGAAAGCACGTTAAGCTGTTGGTCCCGGCTGTTATTTGGAGATATTTAGCAGTCGTTACGGATAGTCAGAAGCCAGAAAATCTGACACCAGTCTTGCCAAGGAGTACGGTGTTACCCAGTTAATGGGTTGTGGAGGTCTGGTAGGCAGCCGCTTGTAGAGTAAAATACTGATATTCAACTGAATCCGGTTTGACTGGAAGCCGACCCCGATATAGTTGGGAAAAGGCTAGGCAGATGGTGATAGGTATATATTTAATTGCATATCAAATATACTGATTGCACATCAAATTAACCAGAGGCAAATGGCTTGGTTCAATGTCGTTTAACAACATGCCTACTCCTAGTCAAGTAGCGGAACATAGCGCACAGGGACTTTAGGGTACCATGACACGGATAGGTTCGTTTCGAAGGGTATGTCAGGAGCCAGTGTGAACGAGCGCAGCGAGCGAACTTAGCTCATGTCTTCCATTCATGTTAGGTTCTTCTAAATCCTGCAGACCGAAATAGGAGCCTCACTTAGGGGAGTTCCGTCAGCAACGTTCATAACCAGCAGTCAAGTGCGAATCGGACTCGCGCACGAAGGGTTCCGTACCATTATCTATAAAAACTGGCCAAGTGCGAGTCGTACTCGCGCACTGAGGGTTCCGTAAGCAGAAGTTGCGATTTACGATTTATGACGTATTAAAAAAAAAACTACTTACTAGATCTCGTTCAAACCAATTTTCGGTTGAAGTTTAGGTTCATGGTACTATTCAGTTTAGAAAAAAATTATACAAGAAACCTCAATATCATTTTTGAAGACCTATCCATAGACTTACTAGATGTCGTTCAAACCAATTTTCGGTTGAAGTTTAGGTTCATGGTACTATTCAGTTTAGAAAAAAATTATATAAGAAACCTCAATATCATTTTTGAAGACCTATCCATAGATACCCCACACGTATGGGTACGATGAAAAAATTTTTTTTTCGGTTCACGAAATACATCTACTTACCAAATTTCAACAGCATAGCTCTTAAGGTTTCGGAGAAAAGTGGCTGTAACATACGAACGGACGGACGTACGGACAGACAGACTGACAGACGGACAGACATGACGAATCTATAAGGGTTCAGTTTTTGCCATTTGGCTACGGCCCCTAAAAACGCCTTAAATATTTATTTTATTCTGTTTTTTAGTATTTGTTGTTATAGCGGCCTGAAATGCATCATCTGTGAAAATTTCAACTGTCTAGCTATCGCGGTTCTTGAGAAACAGCCTGGTGACAGACAGACAGCAAAGTCTTAGTACTTAATAGGGTCCCGTTTTTATCCTTGGGTACGGAATCCTAAAAAAGCTCCGCTTATCAATTAATGGTTACTAAAATAATAACGTTTTGACGCACTTAACCGTTTTGTAGTCACTTTTTAGGGTTCCGTATCCAAATGGCAAAAAAGGAACCCTTATGGATTCGTCGTATATCTGTATGTCTGTTTTTCTGTCCGTATGTGTCACAGCTACTTTAACTGAATAGTTTGCGCGAGAGACACTTCTAAAATAAGAGAATGATAAAACTAAAAAAAATATTACCATTAACAGTACATTACCATTTAAACTTCCACCGAAAATTGGTTTGATCGAGATCTAGTAAGTAGTATTTTTTAAATACGTCATAAATCGTAAACCGCAACGTTTGCTTATAATATTATATATCTACAGGTTTGTACGGAACCCTCGGTGCGCGGGTCCGACGCACTTGTCCAGTTCTTTTTTATTAGGACAGTTTTATTTTTAATTTTAAACAAAAAAGGAAGTTTCTTTAATTAACAGTTAAATACTACCCGAATTAAATTAATGTTATTAAGATAACACTAATTTGTTTTGTTTTTCATTAAGATTTTTAGAACTAATAAAAATCTGGTTTTGACATTGTTCAGACAACCTAATAAATTATGTGGATACCAAAACTTATTATTGAAATAACTTGAGAAAGGCGTTCGACATCGTCGTGACAAGATTTCAATCACAGCTATTTTCATCGATCAATGCAGTTGATCTTAACTGTAAGCACCTTTAGGTTAGCTTGAAGTGTGCGTTCGCCCAGCGGAATGTTGTTGAAGATTTTAATTATGCAGATATTTAGTGTATGACGTCGTATAATTGTGTATGGTATAAAAAAATTTGTGCACGCAGCCATTGTGGAGAAATTCACCAAAAACTGATTCCGCTGGGCGAACGTTGTCCTGGCGGAACTTTTTTTAATCCATAGATTTTAGAAGAAAAGAGATGTGTCCAAAAATTAGTGTGTATTTGTGTGTAATTGTGTATGTATGAATAAAATTAGTGCATGCATAAACTTCGGAGAAATTCAAGTTTCCGCTACGCGAACGTTTGGCCATTACCTAGTTTTCATATAAAGCGCTTACATAGAGAGCTGTAGATTTTTACATAAGTTGTTTTGAATTTGTTTATATTTGTTTAAAAAATAGATTTAGAAAAAATCGTAGGGCTTAAAAGATAAAAATATAAACGTAAAATACGCTTATTAGGTCTTAGTTCTTAAAGTATGCACTTTGGGGTCTAGATTTTCACGTTTATACAAACCTTGTAAGTGTCTGCAACATGTTGCCAAGTATCAATGATGTTCCGTTAGTAATTAAAGAGTTATAGGACAATTTACCATGAATTGATCACTGTTTACAAAGCAGTCAAATATCACGACGTTCTAAAGGAATTGCATGGTAAAATGTATGCCAATAATTAGTGTATTCATTCAACTATTCACATGCAAAATTTCATGTCATTAAATTCAGTAATTAAAGAAAAACAATTATAATACTGACGAAGCATCGAAAACCTACATAACCCGACCAAGTTCGGATGGCTACAAAAAAGCGGCCGTGCAATATATTTAGGTAACATCCCAAAATTTACAGTATAATATCGGTATTGAATTGGTATAGGTGATAACACAATTGTTGTTTCGATATAATAATGTCATTTATTTTTGTACACCTACTTTTTAAATGTATTTGACTATGACGGAAAGTAGGTACTATTTACGTAGGTACTTTATTTAAGTATGCTTTTGAGACTTTAGATATAATCTAGATATACCTATTATTTAAGACAAATAAAATTCATACAGCTAATTTCTATTGAAGATTTCACGGATCAGGATTCTAACTAAGTATAGACCCCTTAGGGAAATTAAATAATTACCACATGTAAGTACCTACTACTGTTTAGGTAAATATTTATCATATTGTAGCTTATTACACTATTTAACCAATGGACTAGGCATGCACGAGCGTTCCCCTTTGCAACTTTAGTGGATCAAACAATCTAATAACTTAAAAAAAAACTACTTCTTGAATCGATTTTTTAATTGATGTATACCGTTGTACTGGTAGTGACTTATGTATGTTGAGGTTATTTACTGTATTTGCTACTCATTTAAGAATATTTTCTTGAAAATACCTTTTTTATACCAATGTTTTAGTTTATAAGCACTTTTTTAATGTTGATCAAATCTAAACAACTGAATAGTCTAGTTATGTGATGTGATTTTAATTTTTATTGAAGCTGGAAATATTATACTTACCCTTATATTCATAATCGTTTTTAAACCTATTTTAGTTAAAACACATTTAAGTCTATTGCTGTCGTTGCAAGCGTTTGTTAACGTTATCATAATTACCTACTTACATAATTAAGTATTATATGTAATTAAAAATATTTTTGTACTCGAATATTTAAATAGAGAAGTACTTGTTAATTGAAGATTTATTTTTATCGTAGATAGTGGCGTTATTATTAAAAAAATAATTTTCATTCAAGAAATGCAATTGTTTTATTTTTTCCTAACGCTTGTGTACGTAACTGTACCATATTAATAAATACTATATTGCAAGGTTAAGAACGTTTCTAAGATATATGGCACGGCCGCTTTTTTGTAGCCATCCGAACTTGGTCGGGTTATGTAGGTTTTCGATGCTTCGTCAGTATTATAATTGTTTTTCTTTAATTACTGAATTTAATGACATGAAATTTTGCATGTGAATAGTTGAATGAATACACTAATTATTGGCATACATTTTACGTCGTGATATTTGACTGCTTTGTAAACAGTGATCAATTCATGGTAAATTGTCCTATAACTCTTTAATTACTAACGGAACATCATTGATACTTGGCAACATGTTGCAGACACTTACAAGGTTTGTATAAACGTGAAAATCTAGACCCCAAAGTGCATACTTTAAGAACTAAGACCTAATAAGCGTATTTTACGTTTATATTTTTATCTTTTAAGCCCTACGATTTTTTCTAAATCTATTTTTTAAACAAATATAAACAAATTCAAAACAACTTATGTAAAAATCTACAGCTCTCTATGTAAGCGCTTTATATGAAAACTAGGTAATGGCCAAACGTTCGCGTAGCGGAAACTTGAATTTCTCCGAAGTTTATGCATGCACTAATTTTATTCATACATACACAATTACACACAAATACACACTAATTTTTGGACACATCTCTTTTCTTCTAAAATCTATGGATTAAAAAAAGTTCCGCCAGGACAACGTTCGCCCAGCGGAATCAGTTTTTGGTGAATTTCTCCACAATGGCTGCGTGCACAAATTTTTTTATACCATACACAATTATACGACGTCATACACTAAATATCTGCATAATTAAAATCTTTTAATTCAACAACATTCCGCTGGGCGAACGCACACTAGCTTGAAGATCTATAAAATCAATGGAACCAATTTTCATTGTTTTAATCTATTACAAAACATGATCGATGATCTTAATTTATAATATATGCCTACCACAAAAATAAAAACACATCTAGATATTTTATCACCAGAGTTAATGAGTGTAGCTTACAAAGTACATATCGGTAGCGATATCGGTGATTATAGGGTCAAAAACAAGTTATGCATAACATGGAATATGTACTATAATGTAGTATTACATCCATTAAAGAAATATTTACAGAATTCCCGGAACTTTTAACGTAAAACCTATAGTGATAAGGTCAATAAACTGTTATAATATTAGTTTGCTTGATAATTTATTGAATATGTCCGTCAAAAATTGTTTCTATGTCATAACAGAGTGGATCATTAGATAGGCACGTCACATCATGTCGGAATGTTTGGTACTAGGTCATCCCAGGTTTATCATAATGGTTTCCTTCAGGTTTTTGAGAGCAGTGGTGAGTAAAGTGGCCAAACTATGTTTTAATACAATACTTAACAAGCTAAAATAGCTAAATATCACGCAGGTAGCAATTAATTATAATTTTCCATTTCTTAATAAAATAATATGTAACCAAACTAATTATATTTGAAAAAAGAAGAAAAAAAAATCGTAGGTCGCGCCAATACTGTAGCTCATTAAAAGAAAATTAAATTAAAGTTAGCAGAACGTATAAATTTTCAGCGGCTTGCAGCGATTTATGTAATAAAGCAGAAAGTTATAAAACATAATGTAGTACTTATGGAATGCGTTACCCAAGATATCGGTCATGGGTTGCGTAAGTAATCAATTGCTGTACCCGGAGTACTCGGACACTCTGCTTTTCAACTTTGTATTAATAATGCTAAAACTATTATGTTTGTGCAATTAAAATGTATTTTCTATGCCCCTCTGCAATGGGCTTGTCCTGAAAAAATCTAATTAGTCCGTCAGTTAGGATTACCAAAAATATTTGAGCCGTGTTTTTTCTTTTGTTACGGGAACCAAAATTGACGAAGTTACGACGCTTTTAAAATTCTCAATACGTCACACCTTCGCATAATTTTTAGTGAGTCGTGACGTCAGGAGCCCCACTCCCGAGTTTTGATGCATTTTATCTTTGTCAATATTCATTGATTTACAAAAACCAAAAATACGTGTCCATATTTTTCAAAGATGATGGAATCTAGCCTATTCTAATGTGTTACAGTGCTAAACAGCGGTAAATTGCAGGAGACAACCAAGTGCTATTCTGTAAGTTACACCTCACCGTAAATCTAAAGTGAAGCGAGCTTGAAGTGGACTGTCAATCCATAGTTTCAGGTATCCATAGGTTCACTTCAAGCGCCCTACTACAGAATAGACAGGCAGTAATGTTAAAAAAATCGGAAAATTCAGATAACTATTCAATAGGTAATTTGTCTGTCAACATCTTACCTTTGTAGAAAATACAGCGATACTACAAAACACAATCAGCGATACTACAAAACACAATCAGCGATACTACAAAACACAATCAGAGATACTACAAATTACTATGGAATTAACTATCTTGTTCAAGTTAAAATGACTGACGAATGAAAAATATTACTTATATCTGGAATATTCTGGATATTATTCTTCTCCTGCCCAATTACAGTAGATAAGTATTGACAGTTCGAAGAAGCGATGTGCAAAACATTTACGAGCAAATCCTGCACATCAGACTAGTGCTTATGAGAACAGGAGTAACATGGTGTATGTAGTCAGTAGTACCTAGTCCGACATAATCTTCCCGACATAGAAATTTTAATATCAACTTGCATTTTCCCGCGGCTTTGCCCACTTGACAAATTCTATAGGTACCTTCCTCGAGAACCACTCTATCCATTGGTGAACAGCGTGAAAATAAATAGGTGCAGTAGTTTTTGAGTTTATCGCGAACAGACAGACAGACAAACGCGGCGGAGGACTTTCGTTTTATAATATGTAGTGATACGTAGCGAATAGAGAATCAATGAAGCGCAGACACGGCTATAACTGCACAATAGACAGCATATTATTTTCTGCTGTAAAAATACGTAAAGAAAACTACAGTAAGTATATTGAAAATTCACTACGGTTGAGGAATTCGCCTGTTCCATCGGACATATTATTAACTACAGCTAGTTCGCTGTCTGTCACCATAATTTTGTAGCAGAGCTTCAATCTCGCGCTCCAATTGAGAAATTTATTGGCTATTAAAGAAATCCAATCAGAACTCTCCGCTTGGGATTCTAAACGTTAGTTGTGTGTAGTTGGTGTTTATCACCGGTGAGACAAATGTTTTACTGTGGAACAAAGAAACTTATCGTGAGTTAAAACTAAACTCGTAAATTCCAAATTCCTCGTAATTTCAACAAGTTCTGATACTTCTAGTATGCTATTGTCATTCTTAGGTGTTCCTATCATTTCTATTGTGGTTTACCGAAATGTTGAGCGCTCCTGTTCCCTATAACTCTCTACATTACCAACGCAGAGGGCGTTGACTCGGTTTGAAGAAACATACAGAATGTCATGTGTAATATGCGTATTTTGCAACAAGTGAAAGTAAATAATCATGCTGTTGTCAGTATTTTTTTATATTTCTTTTTTTAATTATCAGCGAGCTCAGAGCTAGCTGAAAACTGAACGTAATTCTTTCAGTAACGACTATTTTGGCGTTTCGGTGAGACACCTCTATGCTATAGTCTAAAATTAGCCCTGTATTATACGAGTTCTGGAATGTGTCCCGTGCTCGCTGGCTAACTCGAATCAACTGTGCACGACGCGAGATAAAGGAGTCTGATGCGATTCTAAGCTGTGAGCCGTCAATCAGCCAGCAGCGCGGAACGCAACCAACCGCACGAAAGGATGATATAAGAGGTACAAATGCGAGCGCTATGTACACTCTAATTCGCGTCGTGCTTGACTTTCTTCGTGTTTTTAAACTTATACTTTACTTTCCCAAAGTCACAATTAGATTAAAAATAAAGTAAAGCCCCTTGGAAGGTCGATTAAACATTAATTATTCAGTATCTATAGACCGATTTACTTATGATTATCTCATGCCCCTGAAACTACAATCGTCACTTTCTTGGAAATTGTCAATTAAACAAACTGCATATGATATATTGTTTAAAATCGATTTTTGAGGCCGATGCTTCAAAATGTTTGCATTTGATGTTGTGACAGCAGCGTCTAAGTTTTGAATTTCTTGGTCAATTGACGACAAGATGATGAAGACGTCAACGTTGTCTCTTACTTGCTTTCTACAGCCGGCAGTTACCAAAATTAGACGCCAGTAGCAATGGTCAAAATGGGAGACAAATAAGTGTCACTGACAACTCTTTGCAGCCGAAATCAGAGTATTTAACAGTTCTTGATCTCTTTGTCAAAGACAAGACGCAGTATAATGGTCAAAATGGTGGTAGTGTCTTACCTCACAGCCTCCTGCGGCTTATCAGGGTTGACTTTCACGGTGCTAGCATTCTTGAAGACGTCCAGCTCAGCAAGTTTAGCAGCTGCCTCCGGAGCTCCCTTGAAGTTCGGGATGCGATTGTACACGGGGCGCGGGAACATGGCCAGCCCGTTGGTCTCCAGATGACGCCATACCTTCAGGCGGAATGAATGCTTCGTAATCTCCTCCAGCACCGCTTTCTTGGCTGAAAGTTTAGTGAGAGTATTTTTATTGCGGGTCATTGAACTTTTTTTATTTTGTTTTGTTTGACTCGGAGCGTAGGAAGATAGTTGGCAAGAGATGTCGATGACTAGATGTAGTTTATAGGAAAGGACGGAACATTGAAAAGACTGGCGTCAAATTGAAAGTGTTGAACTGCAATTTGGAAGCAATAGCTGTCTATTCATTGGTATTGGCTATTTTAACATTAAGTCAGGGTCCTCTCCTTTTTTTAAATTCTTCTCAAGACAAAAATGTTTTCAATTGACTTTTACATCAACGAACGAAACGCGATTTCAAAATTAGGTCAAAGCGATAAGGGAAAGAAAAACCGTATATTTTTAAACTAATGTATAAACTAAGGTAAATGACCGTTATATTCAACAGTTGGTATGTTATTAATATACGTCGAATAGTAAAAACGTAAATTGCTGCGTATTGTAGATATACCTAAACGTTATTGTACCGGTGTATAAACTTTTAGGTACCACCTATTAATGATCAGTGAATTTACCATCAGTACCTGAACTGAAAGAAAACATTTGACTGTAGTATTTTTTAACTGAAGTATCGACGGCTCGATATGTTATGTTTTACCGAATTAATGAGTTGTGGAGGTCTGGTAGGCAGCCCGCTCCACGTAAAATACTGGTATTCAGCTGAATCCGGTTTGACTGGAAGCCGACCCCAATATAGTTGCGAAAAGGCTAGGCAGATGATGATACTTAGAAGTAGATCGATAGTTGTTGTAAACGGCGAGAAAAATGTCGAAGAAAATTGTGAATGTGGGACATTATGAGGGTAGCAGAAGAAATAAGAAAGATAGAGGTGATGACATTGAAATTACGGCAAACAGAGATGACATGTATGGAAGAACTGAAGAAGACAACCATGATGACCCAACACCAAATAAATTGAGATACAACGCTAAAAGATGATGGATGACTTATTGTACACGAGTATTTGAATCTAAAATATAGGTACTTTCTAAAGACGTTGGCAAACGGGTTGTCAATCAAAGTTTTTAATTAGCACAATGACTCTGTACTCCTGGGAATAATAGCGTTGTCCCTTATACGGTAGACACAGGAAGAGGCGGTGAATCAATAAGTATTTTATGTCCGGCAAACTTCATTAGCGATGGCGCTGCTTGTCAAGGGCAGATTGGCAAAAATCTGTCAAATCCAGTACATTTCAAGTTAGTTCTGCATTTCGCCAAGTTAAATACGATACCTACGTGTCGCACTATAGCCCCTTGTTGGCCTTAACAATGCGTGTGAGTGACCAAGGCAAGGTGACACCCAATAAAATATCGCAAACAGTGAATTTACTAACCGATTTGAAGTTAGAAAACGAAACGGAATAGTTGTACATTATTCGCATCAACAAGCAAATAAAAAATCTTGGCCGACACTTTCATTTTATTTGTCATTCGTATTTATTTTTTGTAGGAGCGTTCATGGTTACATGAAATTTCATCTTCTGTGTATCTATTTCTCAACTTTGTTAGGGTCGGCTTCCAGTCTAACGGCGTCCCAGACTAGTTGGTCCTCAAAGAGATGTCACAATAAGGGTGAGTTTCCCATACCCCGCTACTCATTCTTTCGAATCCGTGGAGGAAACGATACACGCCAGGGAATGCCAGTGCCTGCTAGGGTTGCGGAATATGTTCGAAAGAGTCACCGTGGCCCTGAAGGGCAAAGGTCATTTGAATGAACAAGGATGGGTTTTAAAATCCCCTCAGCTCCCTCCAGAGCGGAAGGAGTCATTTGATGATATTCCATCCTAAAAAAAATCTGTAGTTGGTCGATCTCTATTATAGAGGAGTGACAGCTGATATGGAAATGTCAGTAAGGTCGTAGAGTTCCTGATTTATTGGGCTTTAACCGGCCTGTACAAATAGGCTTACGCAGTCGATCTGTGCCCGTGAAATTGATTAATGCGTCAGCCCGCTTTTGTGATTCTGAGATTGAAATTACATGTATGGTTCTTGAACCCGCACGGGAGTAGGCACCCTATGTATATGGTCAATAGTAGGTAGCCGATGATTGAGAAATAAAAAAAAAAAGTGTTGGATACTTCATTTATCGAGGAAGGCTATATGTATAACTTCAAGCTACAACCATTGGGGGCGGAGCATTACTGAAAAATGTGACGCAGACGAAGTTGCAGCATAGTAATAACATCAAGGCCAGCTGCTTATAATACTGATTTTGTTGCTACTAGACACCTATGTATTTGGTCTATTTATTTTTTTGTGTATTGTACAGAGATAACGATTTGTTTGTGTCCAAAGTCAGGGCTACCATTTCAAACACTGCTTAAGTAGGTACCTACTTGTCAAAACAGACAGACAATCCAAACGTTTTTTGTCAATAGGTACCTCTTTCTAAGTACCTAGTTGATGGACAAATCAAATAGGTACAGTATGGCAACTGCATAAAAGAAATACCAACTTATAGTAATAAAAACAAAAGATTTTTTTATGTTGCAATAAAATTGTAGCCATATGTAAACAAAGAAAGTTTATTGATCAAGATCATAGAATATGACTTATCAGTTGTATTGCGACCTTGTAAACAATATCACAGTTCAAGTTCAAGTGCAAAACAAGAAACCATGCTACCTAAGTAGAAAGGTGATTTTCAAAGCCATGAATAAACTGTCAAATGAAATAATATTTTCTACACTAAAATTAACTAAACAAATCAAATACCTATTTTAAAACTTTCAAACCCATCTACACCTTGGAAAAAAAAAAACAACAAGTTTATGTAATAGTTCTAATGTTTTCAGTAACGCTAAGGGAGTATAGGCGGCAACCTGTATGGTAGTTATTTATCCACAATACCCTTTAAATTCTTCAATGACCAGAATATTAAGTATAACTAAAATCAAAGCATTAGACAAAGAAATATGTATGTGCCTGATGACTATATTGTGTGCCCAGTAAACACAGAAAACTTAGTGTGAATAGTGTGATCCAAGGTGAATACATTGACATGGATGAAATAAAACACCTGTGTCTACACAGAACTTGTTTACTGTAATAGAGTTTTGTTACCAAGATTGAAATACTTGTAGAAATGTGCAATGTGATAAGGATTATGATTTGTTTTGCTTACTGCATTTTTTATTAAGCTAGTTAAGTGTGCTTTTTCTTCAAACTGAAAACCGTTTTGTACAAAAAAAATTTAAAAAAAAAATGTGTGTACTGTGATGCAAAACATATTTATAGCATGTAGTTCTTTTTCACTACCTACTTATTTTTTTTTACCTACCTATACCTAAGTATGGTTTTTTGAAAGCAAGCTTAGATGGCCCTCTGACGACCTTAATCCAGCAAAATGAAGAATAATAGTTTTTTTTTTTCAAATATGCAGGTTCGAATTTGATTTGCTAGTTGAAAACCAACAGCTAATATTATTGTAGGTAAATATTTAGAAGTATAATCTTTGAAATTATACTGATACAGCTGACCCGCGCAACTTCTTTTGCGTCACATTTTCCATTAATGCTCCGCTCCTATTTGTAGCCTATAACCTTCCTCGATAAATGGGCTATCTAACACTGAAAGAATTTTTCAAATCGGACCAGTAGTTCCTGAGATTACCCCCTACATACAAACTTACAAACAAATGTTACCTCTTTATAATATTAGTATAGATTGTCCACATTTCCAATCAGACAACAGTAAGTATACCAAACGCATTATGATAAACCTATGCACAAGCTTATTACTGTAATGATAACATAAGTTTGTACATATAAAGATAATTGCTAAGCGATAAACACACTCAGAAATAACAAGTAAATAATCAGGAAAGCTGACAAACTGATAAATAATTCAACCATGACCTATGAAGCCCACACTTAAATAAATTGTCTCCGATAATCCATAACATGTAGGTAGTTACAAAATAATATGCTAAAAAAGATCAACTGAGTAAAGAATTCCTTAATTGCACACTCATATCTATAAAGATAGATGAGGCAACAACCTGCATGAGCAGACCTTCAAACCGATGATTCAATGCAAATAGAAAATCTCAAATGACCTCACACATGAACACAGCATGAAGGTACCTAGATTAATTAAATTTTATATTAATTACTGCAACGCTCCAACTTTCTTGCGTTTTTGCGTGTGACATACCGCCGCCAATTGCGAGTACATCGTACTCCGCGCCATTCTACTACTTATAAATCAAATGCATTTTTACAAAAGAGGTGGGCAGACCAGAAGAATGTGAGTCATGCTTCACACTCCAATTAAGTTACCCACAGTATCAATAATTACAAGCCGAGGAAACAACCCAAATCGCGGTTATCGATGCACGAAACACTCAAACGCAAGTGAAATTACAGCTGCAATCAGATTCTTCAATATTTTTTAACATCGTCGAAGAAACTTCGCAGTTTCCTCATCGATTGTATGCGGGTATTTCGAAAAACATGTGCTTCTCTACAGCGAAACATTTTTTATGCATTTTTACACGCATTTCAACTAGAATTTTCTCTAAATTGGTAAATAAAACAGTGGAATAATGATTGTTATTCCATTATTTTTAACAACAAAATGGAAAACTTACTGTTATCCGCGGCCGTTGGCGTACCGTCTCCGTTCTGCATTTTGATAATTTACCGCAATCGGGAGCTCTTCTGCAAGGATTTCAATGATCTAAACGAAAACCATCAAAAATATTTGCAAAATTTAATCCTTCTCCGCCGAACGGAACCGTCACACACAAAAATAGAACGCGAAGTCGCGAATAAAAAACAAATGCCACCAACTTGCCAACAAAAACGTTTTAGAGGTGTGTTATGTTACCAAATCGTATTATAACTAAATCGACTAAATTCAAGCTTTATAAATCACGTAGGTGCTGACTATAATCTGAGATTAAATAAAAACTAACGGTTTTAATGAACACCGTAAAATAGTAAATACACTGTTCAATGTTGTTTCTTACTGTGGAAATTACGGATATTGTTGCTTTAACGTTTACAAAATCCAGTTGACAGGCGTCATCACTCATCTCTATTCAGAACAATACGTCAGTGATTGTGATTCAGAAGAGTACCAACCTTGCGACGCGCTAGTTTGTTCTCATTTACAAAATAGTAGACGATGAAAATAATACTATACAAAGGATCAAATGAAAACAACTTCGAATAACAATACTTCAAACCCTCCTTGTCTTTCTGTTTTATGTACATATTGCTTTTCTCATAGTTTACTTTCTATTATTTAATATGCAACTATACAAACTACTCCTGGGATTTGGTAAGGGAACCGGGGTCTATAAGTTTCCCACACCATATCTATTATTACTTAGGTACCTATACAGTTAAAATCTTTACCAAAGCGTTTTGATCACGCTCATATTCTTACAGGTTATTATAACCTTAACAGCTACCTATCGTTAATAAAAACGTTTGTAGGTACCTACCTACGATATTTCCCCTCACAAGTTAACTCACATTAGGGATGCGTTGGAACAGATAAAATTAGAAACCTGTTTCAGTTCCAAGAAGAAAACAGTTCCAAAAAAACAGCCTGTTCCACTGGAACTAAAGACTCATTGATTGCAAAGATTCAGAAACAGTACCTGCTACTGAGAAGGTCAGAAACAGTGACAGGCAGGGAACAGGTTCTATCTCTTTCTATTACAATGAACCAGACGAGCAAAGAGCTTGTTCCAAAGAACAGATATTGTCTCTTTCTATTATAATAAGTCGGAAGAGAATGATGCATGTTCCATTAGAAACTGTTTCACATAGCTGTTCCAAGTCGTTTCGTTTTATATGTCGAGTTACGGCTACTACGGTTGTTTGAGGAACAGGCGGAATAGGTAGGAGCTGTTATTTCGGTTCTGAGATACCTGTTTCATGTTGTTACTTTGAAATACCTGTTGTTTTTAACTGTTTCGATAAATACGCCTCACCTCACTCCTAACTCACATTATTTACAACAAACGACAGCCAACAGCTGTTGCCCCATATTTCTCCCGTAATCCAAATTAATGATTTTTTGACTCATTTAGCTTTGGTTAAACTGTTAGGATTAAAATAAAACGTAGCGTCAACGTAAACATTTATTATAAGCATAGAATAAATATAAATTATCGTATAGTTTGGGACATATGGAGCGGGGTAAGCATCAGTTCAAAGGCCGCGTCTTTTAGATTGGCACCACGGAGATTCGCTTCGTGAAGATCACTGCCCGATAAATCGCAACACTGAAAAAAAAAATGAGATTGAGTTATTTCTAATTTTAAAACACATGAAGGGACTGTCCCAATCGGGAGGTACCTGCACCGAATCGGGCGGGAGGAAACGCCTGGGTGTCGCGGTGACACCCAGGCGTCGACGTCGTCGATCCTGGCCTCATCCTCGCAGTGGTGACACTGTCACCACTGCGAGGATCGACCGGAGGGCACGGTGGAGCACACTGTGCAGGTCGCCGTGACCTCGAAGCGGCGACAGGCGGCGACCTCTCGCGTCCGGCCCTGGTCCAAGCCATGGTCCGGAGCGAGACAGAATGGGACGCCGTCACCTCCTTCTGCGAAGCAGTCATGCTAGCCAAGGAGGTGGCGGAGTGGGAGAGGGAGAGAACCTCTCGTCCCGGCCGCCGTGGTTGACGCCGCGGGCGTCGGAGGCCACCTGGTGACCTCCGGCCACCGTAGGCGCGGGCCTGTGGACGGGGAGCTATGGGTGGCTCGCCGTCCGCCCGTCTCATGACGACAGGCCGTGTCGACGGCGCGTTAGTGTTCCACGCGCGCCTCAAAGAAAGTCAGCACACAGAGGGGCCCGAAAGGGCCGACGCCTGCCGGAGTCGCGGGACTATTCGAAAGAGATACCATGGCTCCAGAACAAAAAGGGCACACGAAGGAACATGGATGGGTTTTATTCAGTAGAAGTCTGACACTCCCTCCCGCTCCGCCCAGAGCGGGGGAAGTCATTTGATGATTTCCTAACCCTAAAAAAAGGGACTGCCCCAATTGTACAACTGTAAGAAATTATTGTGGATTTTATCAAACACTAGCGAATCGTACGGAATCAAAATCGTCGTTGCCTGGTTTTGAAGAAGCGTAGAAACAGACAGAGGCAGACAGCTTTGTTTTATACCATATATGGAAGGGAAGAAATTAAAAATTTTAGTAGTACCTACAAGACATTTATCTTGTGTTAAGTTAGTAAGGTAAGACACCAACAGATGTGCCAGGTGCTGTATTATGACATTCTAATGCTAGCATGATTCTAATGCGAGGAAGAGACGCAGCATACATGACTAATCGCACAATCGCATTTTCACATTGGAATCATTTTGATATGATTTCTTCAGAAAAACAGCCCAGGTGTCCCAAAAAGGTACAATAGCTGTGTTTTTTAATTAGTAGCCTCTCACGTGTTAACCAAAGAGGTTGTCGTCTAACCAGACATGCTTGTAGCGGCCTTAATAAAGCCTGGAGGCTTAGGCCAGTACTATATTTAAAATTATAACAGTTATTACCTCCAAATCAGCCCCAGCGAGGACGGCAGCCCTTAAATCACAGTTCTGTAGGTTGGCATTCTTCAGTGTTGCCACACGCAAATTGACGCCCGTCATGTTGCTTCCCTCTAGGTTTGCACCTGAAAAAATGAAAAAAGTAAATAACTAGGTTTTGCGAGCGGGTTTAGTTTGCCTCAAGAATGATTTCCGTCAAACGGCTCACATCGCATCGGATCGGAACGGATATTACAATCTTTAAAATTATGTAAACAGGATTTTAAGTCTATATTACTAAGCCGCTCAAAGCAGCTTCACCGCGGGCGTCTTCTGAAAGTATGCTGCGACGCGCGGTCGGCTCATTTCGGCTGTCGTCTAATCCAATCGGATCCGTTCGGCTCATCAATCCGATTTTTTCCCTCTTCTTCTAATGGAATTATAGCCAACAATACTACGTCAACATCAAACATTAAAAAAATTAGAACACTTCAACACGGTAGGTGTGAAACATTTGACTAGGCAAAGAAACGGATGCGTTCGCCAGCGACGGTACGGAGCGGATCTTATGCGACGCCATCTTGCTGGACATGATTGGCTGTCGCCGCATCCGTTCCGATGCGATTCAATGCAAGCTGTTTGAAATCATTGGTGGAAATCATTCATAAATGTGCATCTATATTTTGAATTATTCTCCGCAGGGTATATTTTAGGACAAGAATACTATCTCCCTAAGATAGTATTATTGTCCTAAAATATTCGATGTATTAAATGTACCTTTTAAGTTGACACCTTCCATCAAAGCTCTGGATCCAACAGGATCATCCATGTTACAACCCTTTAAATTGGCACCTGTAATCATTAACATTTTTTTAAGAAAAAGTGAAAACATAAGTATGTTATACTTTTAACATATACTTGTATGTCTCTTCCTTCAAGAAGATTTCTTCCTGTACGAAGATTATGAAATTCAGCAAAGACCTTTCTGAGGGGCATTCTTGTATATCTACTAAATAACGTTTTCACATTAGCATCTCAGTGGCCATCTGTCAAATAAAACATACCGTATGTCTAGACATATATGCAATCCTTGAAACCACATACTAGTTATGGTATTTGATAACGCTATACAAAAAAGTAACGAAATCGGTCCAGTAGTTTTGTCAAAAAGTCGACTTTTAATTTAAAGCAAATTTGAACACTCTGTAGAATTGCAACAGTAGGTTAATAGTACAATGAACTTGAATCCTTGAACATTGAAAAGCGACGTTGCCACGCTGTGCAATCATTCGCCTACGCAGTTGTACTCATTTTACCTATTTACCTAAAATGCGAACTCGGTACACCTAAACGACAGGCGGGACTTTAATGTGTTTGTATTGCATTTTAATTGAAAACAGAACAAAGCTGTTGTGGCATAGTTGAAGGTCGTGGGTGAGACCAGGCAAGCACTTTTCATTGTGTAATTTATTTATCATCACTGCTCTCAAAACGGTGAATGAAAGAAACTTCAAGTTTAAAGATGTCCTAAAAAAAAATCGAAGACATGTGATTTCTACCAACCCGTATGTATGCCCGCGTAGTGGATTGCAACCCACTCCATCTCACAGAGAAGAGGCTTTTGTCCCTAACCAGAGGGAACATTGTAGGACCGACTATTAAAAATCTTAATGTTGTTTGTTTTTCGTTACATTCGTACGTGAAATTTCTCCTTGTGAAATGTTCTTGACCTGTCACGGCCGAAATTTTATTTTGTTATTTTTACTCAAATTCATTTTCACTGAGACACTCCAACAATACCTGCAGGTGTACCGGCGGATCACGGCGGCGCGGTTCGTTTGTCGGCTTAGTACAAAAGGACGCGGCACGCGTGTGTCGGCTTTTTCAAAGGCCTTCGGCTTTTGGCGAGGAGGGGCGCGGGGAGCGGGTTGCGCGCGCGCTCGACGCGTAGGGTTGGACACAGTTATCGACAATATTATCAGCTTTCTCTCATTGTCTTTTGAAGAGAATAATGATCGGTTAGCAAAAAAGATGTTCTATTTTTAATGGACATGGTTAGTTTAGAATTATTATAGCACCACTATGTACCTACCTACCTATTCTGATTAAAAATTATAATTGAGTGGATTTAGAGATAAAAAATAATGTAATAATGTTTACATTTTAGGAAGAAACATCCTATTAAAAAAACGTACTCACCCGTTTTCTACATTAACTACTCACTATCTAGGTAGTACCTACGGTAGTTTCGTAAGTCGAAACGTACAAAAATTAAAATTTATTTTAAAAGTCCAATAAATTTAACTATCACTTCACTGTTAAATACGGTTATTACACAAAAGTACTAGTATTGTAATGCCTTGATTGCGCATTAAGTCTTTATTAGATAAGTAATTGTAGAAAAGTATCGATAAAAGATAATTATTACATTGTTTACCCTATTTACCTATGACTTTTATTTTTTGCCAGTACGGATGTAAGTGGTGCTTTGTCAGTTCACCGCGAGTCTTCCGGGATAGCGTGTGTGCATTTCGCAAAGATTTGATAGGTACTTAAGTACACGCATTGTTTTACGTGATTTTTGTTATTTACTTGTATGTATTAGTTTAATTATTTTCTTACAGTGAAATAGACACTGAGTAGGTACTTGACCTTAGTGTGTGTAAATTGTGTTTTTAATTTTATTTGTACCTACTTGTTTTTTACGGTGAAATAAACACTCGGATCCTGGTCGAAATTTGTTGGGCAAGGTTCGGGACAACATTGTTCGGCGATGTCACTTGTGCATTCAAAAACGTGGTTGTGGTTCGTGGTGGACATTTTGAACATGAGAAAATTTAAGTTTTAATCCATCTTGTGCTATGACAGAATTTATTTAGATTAGTTCAGTAATCAACTTATCACGAAGTAAAAAAGAACGGGTGAAAAATAACCATAGTGAATTTCATCGCAATTGCCGAAGATAAATCAAAACGCCGCCGCGCGAGCATTGTTGCCGCACTTCTCGAGGTCAGTCGAGGTCAAGGTACGTTTTCTAAATAGGGTGATTTACTTTTACTAAATTTATTTTCATATTTATTTTGTTTGAAAACTTAATTTTTTTCATTTACGTTTTTTTGTATTTATAACAATTTATTTATACTTCTGTGGACAAGTGTTACTTGTGGTTTCAATTATTGCATATATGTCGTAGACATACTGTATAATTTCATGCACTATAATCATTATAGTGCATTAGTGTGTGAGCAAACACTGTACACTCAATGCTCAATGTTCCTCTACTCTCATAGTCTGATGGGACAGCAATCCGACCCGACCAGGGAAGGATCAGGATCAATGACCAATGGCTTTACGTGCGTTAGTACATCGTAGATTGCTCACCTTCCATATTGGCACATAAAGCCTTGACACTAAGCAGCTGGGCGCCCTCTAAGTTCGCGTACGATAGGTCTGCGCGCTCCAAGCAACAGTGCGATAAGTTGGCACCATTCAAATTGCAGCGGGACAAGCAAGCATACTGGAATATGGACAAAAAAGGAAGTTGAAGAATTTTGCCTGGAAAATATCTTACAGGGTACAACACTTATTGCTAAGCGATTCCTCCCCTCTAGGTGTGATAGTATTTTATTTTATTTTATTTATTAGGGAAAACAAACAATTACACACTAAAAATGGTTAACAAATAATTGGTACGAGACTGCATCAGTGTGCAACTAACTACGTTCCACATCTTATAATTAAAATTGGAAGATACATGCACGAGTACAATAATCCTTAGCTTTAGTACTAATTATACTATATAAATTAAAAGAGAGAAAAAGAAAAAACAATAAAATCTACAGATACAGAAATAATTTGGTTAATCATCAAAGTCATTGATGGCTTTAAGGATATCACTTCGAAATCTATTAGCTGACATAGAAAACAAATCCAAATCCGAGAACAGGGTGTTATAATTTTTTGCTAAACGACGTAAAGGAGCGCGATTCACGTCTTATGACAGTCCTAGGTACTATGTAATATAATCTGTTTGATAAATCTGAACAGTCGTATTTGTTATTACACAGGTCATAAAGAAACATGATTTCCAAAAAGTTGCGTCTAATATTCAGAGTAGTAAGTTTGTAGTGTTTCAATAAATTACGGTAAGAGGTAGTTTTACGGAAGCATCGGTAATGAGTGGCTTTAAGGAATTTATATTGTACGGTTTCAAGGTTTTCTTTGTATTTTTTATAGAAGGGATTCCAAATCATTGCAGCATATTCTAACTGTGATCTCACCAAAGATTTGTATAAATGAATGTATGTATGGGTACGTTTAAAATCGGTCATGCATCTCATCACAAACCCATACATGCGAAAGGCATTACTAACAATCTTATCTATGTGTTGATCAAGATGTAGTTTGTTATCCAGCAGCAGCCCAAGGTCTCTAACTAAATTTGTTTTGTGCAATAAGGTGTTATTCAAGTTATATGTGTGAGTTATTACGTTTCTATTCTTGGTAAATGTTATAGATGAACACTTTGCAATATTAAGATGGATTTTATTTTCTGTACAGTATGTCGAGAATCTATCCAGATCCTCTTGAAATAAGAGACAATCATTTTTGTTTTTAATTTTTCTAAAAATTTTAAGGTCGTCGGCATATAGTAGCAATTTGGAATATCTGAAGCACTGATATATATCATTTATGAATAATTTTAACAAGAGAGGGCCCAAAATTGAGCCTTGAGGCACACCGGATGTAACAGGTATAGATGTAGATTCAAAACCTTTGATGACTACTTTTTGAGTTCTATTTGAGACATACGATGTAAACTAACGAAGTAAATCACCCCGAATACCGTTGAAAGCAATTTTTGTTAAAAGCAGTTCATGGTCCACCTTGTCAAAAGCTTTTCGAAAGTCCGTGTACACCGCATCTACCTGTACTTGTTGATCCATGTTATTAAACAAGAAATCAGTAAAAACCATCTGGTCCATCTGGACCAGGACGTTTTGTAGTATCCAGAGATTTTAAAGCCTTTAAAATTTTATCAAAACTGAAATGGATACTGTTAATAATAACACAATTTTCGTCGTACAATTGCGGCGGTAACCAAGTACTTTTGTCAAACGTGGAATGTTCGTAAACTGAATGAAAGAATTTCGAGAACATGTTGCAAATTTCAGTAGGATCACTCGAGTTATGGCCTTCATAGGAAACTGTGGAAGGTATGCTTTAGTTTTACGACTTGAAATGTAACTCCATAAGAATTTAACGTTTTTATTAATGTTTTCTTCAACTGAGTCAATATAGTCATTGTAACGTTTTTTACATTCAGCTTCAAATCTTTTTCTTAAGAAGGAAAATTGTTCGTAGTCTGATATGTTACCGTATACCTACCTTCCATTTAATCCAGGCTCTATTTTTGTTCTTAAAAATGCGTATTAATGACTTGGAGAACCAACAAGGGAATTTAGACGAGCGCAAGGAGGCTACAGGCGTATGATCTTTTATTGTTCGGAAAATAATTTCATAGAAAGCATTTACAGAATCTTCAGCTGTCATTGCGCTCAAAGCACTAAACCAATCTACTTTACACAAGTCTTGGTTAATTAGGTCGTAATTGGCTTTATAAAAGTTATATTTAGTTACTTTTGCTCGTGAAAACGTTAATTCAGATTTATAAGGAATGGTGGAACAAAAAGGGGGATGATAATTGTCCTTAGGTAATAATAGAGAAGATGGTGCGTAAACTCGACGATTGTTATTACTAATAATTAGATCAAGAATACGCTCTTTATGATTTTTTAAGTGATTAAATTGGGAAGCATTAAGTACTGACATAAAATTATCCAAATGCTGACAAACAGACGAGCTACCATTACAATATAGTGCTCCAGAAATATCGTTGGCGAAAGCGTGCCACTCCACGTCCGGTAAGTTATAGTCGCCAAATAAATAAACGTTACGTGAATTTAATATATCCAATATACTTTGAAGGTTCTCAAAGTGTAGTAATAGTAATCTAAAGCAAACTAATCAAAGCCACATTATTAAGGCCACGTCTGCTATCTATTGGCTATAGTATCTATCTAGTGGCTTTCTATTGGTATGAATATGTATATTAATCCGAAAAATAGGGCCCAACGAAGTGGGAAGGTTCAGCTAGTAGTAAATAACCCTCATTCTGGCGCAGTTAGGTAAAATACATTGAGCATAGATTGGAGTTATACCAAATCTGCATGCAAAAGAGAATTTCTATACTAATATTATAAAGCAGAAGAGTTTGTTTGTTTGTTTGTTTGGTTGAACGCGCTAATCTCAGGAACTACTGGTCCGATTTGAAAAGTTCTTTCAGTGTTAGATAGCCCATTTGTCGAGGAAGGTTACAGGCTATATATCATCACACTAAGACAAATGGGAGCGGAGCAGTAATGGAAAATGTGACGCAGACGAAGTTGCGCGGGTCAGCTAGTAAGTCTATAAAATACAATATTTTTGCATTGTAGGTATAGACTCATTCTCTTTTGAATTGTATAATTTCACTCATAAATTGTTTCACAATAAATGTAACCATGATTTTGTAAACACTGATAATTGCTATAAAGGAGTGTCCATGGAGTTTCTTGCTTCTTCTCCATAGGATCTACTCTTTGGAACATGCAACTACCGCGCTGGAGAAGGGTCAGTGAGTGTGTTTTGCTGTAGAACTGTATTTGCTGCTCTTGTCGCTAGTGCGCCAGAATTAGCTTCAACTATTGGATTGACTGACCTTGACTATTCAAAAGTGCCTTGAACATACCTTAAAATTGATATTCCTAAGATCCAGCCTATTAAGATCAGCTCCAGACAGGTTTACTCCTTGGAACCTTAACTCCCAGGTATTAGGGGTCATTATTATGGAGCGCACTACATCCATGCGCGTCAGAGCATGGTTGATACTGCAACTGCTCTGACACTCCTCAATAAGAAGGTTTAGTTGTGGTATCATTGAGTCTATACCTGGAATCAAATAAAATGTATAAGTAATAAAAACCGGCCAAGTGCGAGTCGGACTCTCACACGAAGGGTATGGGTTGTATGGGAGCCTTTTATAATTTTTAATTTAATATTTTTTTTATTATTTATTGTTATAGCAGTAATAGAAATACACACTCTAAAAATATCTTTACAGTTCTTGGGATAACCAATGATAGACAGAACGGACAGTAGTGGCTTAGAAATAGTGTTTTGTTGGTTACCCTTTCGGTGCAGAACTCTGAAAACTTATTTAGTGGTAACTTCTTCGAATGAACCAATTTTAATGGACTTATATTGCATAGGCAAAAAACCTAGGCAAAAAGAAATTTGAAAGTTTTTTAGGAATAAAGTTGAGAGATACAGAGGGAGTCTGTACTTATTTAGAAAGCGATTAAGTTTACCTCTCTGGAAACACTTTGTTTCCATTTAGCTTAGCAGTATATTCCATAGGTGCATGATCCATATTTAATTAATTGTACATCAAACATTGTAAAACATTTATTTGAAAAGAGTAACATTTCTTGTCTGTTCTTCTCTTTAAGAATCTACATTTCCGAAAGGACAGTAGCGCCACTGTATTATTTTTATATATAATTTAAATGTAATGATGACGTTTAAAAGTGTCATTTAATGGCCTAATTGAAATAAACACTCTGACTTTGACTGAGCCACTTTGTAATTTTTTTTTCAAAATCAGAAATAATTACATAGAGCTGTCTTGAATCGACTTCGTTTTCTAATAATGAAAATCAGTTCTTAATTTATTGTTCTAGTATCTATGAAGAGATATTAGGGAAAGGTCAATGTACTTTATTCCACGTTTATCTGGCGTAAACTATACCTATTGTTGTTTGAATAAGCAAGTAGGCAGTGCATGCTTTGATAAGGAAAATATAAATTAAAAATTAATGCAAGAGACAATACTAATATAAAAGGAACAATAGTTTCCGGTCCTTGGGTATCTGTGATGTGGGTACTAATGTAAAATAAACATTGTTAACTTGTAACAAAGTCATACTCTTCTAGTGCTCCCTTGCCAAAGAACCTATACATGCCACATTTCTGCTTTTTACAATGAGAACTTTCGGCTGTGCGTTGTCTGTCTTTGTTTGTTTTTTTTTTACTTGGTATGGGTTTGCTCTTGACTCTAGTCTTCGTCAGAGATGACAGAGACAAAGTCTACGATGGAGCGAGCTTACCCAGAAGTAGCCTGTTCACTCTAACTTTGAAAAGATTAGGGTTGTAAGCATTCGGAAACACAAACACAGGCAAAGAGTTCCACTCCTTTGCTGTGCGCATTATAAAAGATGCTTGGAAGCGCTTAGTGCGAGTTGGTGGAATAGCAACAAGGTAGGGATGGCAAGTTGCAGTGCGTCTGGATGTTCGATGGTAGAAGGGGGCTGGTGGGATGAGGTTGTGGAGTTCCTGGGCACACTCTCCGAAGTACAATCTGTAGAAGACCGACAAGCAGGCAACCTTGCGGCGATGAGCCAAGCTGTTTTGCTTGGTAGCCACCAGTTTTACGTCACCAATGAGCCTCTTAGCTCTGCGTTCCACCGAGTCAAGCACGGCAAGCTGATACTTGGCTGAGCCATCCCAAAGGTGGGTTTGCTCTTCTTGACTCTAGTCTAAATCAGAAGTGACAGAGACAAAGTAAACTATGGAGCGAGCTTACCCTGTTCACACAAACTATTAAGAGATTAGGTCACTCAGTAACAGAAGAGTGATTATTTTTTATGTCTGTGAGGATGGGTGAATATTTGTTACCCTTTTACACCAAAACTACTGAATATTGCTGAAGCTTTAAATAGACCATAATATTGTTATACTTACATCAGAATAATACAAACTATACTATAATAACTTATACATTGCAAATGGGCCAGACATTATATCTAAAGATTATAATGGCTGAATTAAATGTACCCACCATAAAACACAGCCTCTTCCATAACTCCTTTTGGGTTAACATGCTTATCTAATATCACATCGCCATGTCTCAAATAATTCAGAATAGGCTCAAAATATTCTGGACTACGGTCTATTAAGTATGCTCCAACAGAATCTGTGGCACTTGGAGTCATTAAGTACATATTATTGTCATCAGCAAACATTCGTGCCAACATTGACAAAGGCTCTTTAGCCAAGAGTGTCGACCGAGACGTGGTGAAATGCTTGCCACCAACATTCAAAGTTATCCAATCAGATACAGCCTTCCCTTCTTTCTTGCCATCTCCCATGCTCAAATTTTGCATTGAATTCACTATATTATCACAATTTTTTGACTCCCCGTCGCGGTCGCCGTCAACACATAAATATATCTTGTCGTCATCCCTAAGTACTTTCACATCTTCAATTTCACAGCCATTCGATGAATACAATCTCAAGTTTTCCGAACGCTCTTCGAACTTCTTCGATATTTCCGATTTTAATGCTTCAATCGTGTCTTCCACGGCCAAAACTTTTCCATTTTGTTCAGACTTATTTCTGTAAACGTAAACTCGTTTCATAATAAGCGTCTACTTTGTTCTCTGAATTTTAAATGCTTGGTAAAATCAATATTATTTCTGAAAAAGTTGCGAACTTAGCAAAAACACCAAGTTCGAAATGTCAAAAGACACCAGCTGTCAAAATATTTTAATTACAACAGATAACAAAAGAAGAAAACTATTTCTGAAAATCGACTAAAACTTAAAAATTGCTCTTAAAAATTTTTTGTTATTTAGGGTTTTCGTGGATTTTTTTTTAAGTGTCAAGAATTGTGAAATAGTCCACCAACAACACTCACACTGTCACACTATTATACTGTAATGCAATGGCCTTGTCCGAAACTACAGAGCTGCTGGCCGTAATACTGATAAAAATTATGATAGATTTACGCTTTAAACGATAGGTGGCGCTGCTCCAATGGTTGTTTCCTCGGCGCACAAAATGGAAAAAGGCGAAAGACTACAGGGATTTCAGCCTATAAGGGTTTTGTAGCTCCTTTTACCTTGTCGCTTTAGCTTTTCTACGATTAGCAAATGAGTAACTTGCAGGGAAAACAAAAAACCTTGTCTCCTAAAAACGTTTTCAGTAGAGACTTCAGAGCCGTAGGTAGACTTTATTTTAGTATCCGTAACATTCATGCTAGCTTTTATAATGAGTAAGTTACCTGCTACTAAAAGTTTAGGGTCGTCAGTCAGGAACCATCAAACCGGAAAGACGATGGCCCAAATGTGGGTAGGTAACTTTTTAACGTTTCCGTTGGTACAAACTTCGGTTGATAAATTGACATATTATTGTGTGTTTTATTAAATTTTTATATCCTACACCATTTTTCCCTTATTTTCAAAAGATTTCAAGGAGTGATGAGGTGAAGTGGTCAAACATTTGACAACAAAATTGACATACGGCGACATACGGGTAGGATATGGAAAATATTAGGTTTTGTATTAACTCATTAACTCATATTAAAGAACTAGACGACCCGCGCAACTTCGTCTGCGTCACATTTTTCATTACTGCTCCGCTCCTATTTGTCTTAGCGTGATGATATATAGCCTATAACCTTCCTCGATAAATGGGCTATCTAACACTGAAAGAATTTCGGACCAGTAGTTCCTGAGATTAGCGCGTTCAACCAAACAAACAAACAAACAAACTCTTCTGCTTTATAATATTAGTATAGATGTGAGGCTATAAGAGTATAAGAGGACACACGAAATTCACTTTTTTGCCATCTCCCATGCACATTTTGCACTATTAATTTCAATGGTTAAGAATTGGTTTACTGAGTTCCGTTGTGGTCATATCAGCACAAGTGACGCCGAACGTTCAGATTGCCCAAAAAAGGTCGTCACGCCAGAAATCGTCGATAAAATCCATGGATGATATTGGACGATCGGAGAACGAAGTGCATGAGGTGACTGAGGCTGTAGACATCTCAACTGAGCGGGTGCATTACATTACCTACATTTTACTTAAATATTTGGATATGAAAAAGCTATCCGCGGGATGGCTGCCGCGATTGCTCACACTCGACCATAAGCGAAACCGTGTGACCGCTTGAAAGGGTTATTTGGCGATGTTCAGCCGTAATCCGAAAGAGTTTTTCATAACCGCTGATGAAACATACATCACAATACATCATATACCAAGAACCAATCAAAACAGTGGGTTTTTCGAGGTGAACGTACACCAAAGAAGGCCAAATTGTGTTTGTCGCGGCCAACAAAGTCATGGCTTTAATTTTTTGGGATGCACCAGGATGCACACGGTGTCATTCATATCAATTAGGTACCTACCTTTGAAAGGGTACAACAATCACTGGAAAATATTATTTAGAGCTTTGGGGCAGATTTGATATTGATTTGAAGCAAAAACGACTGCATTTGGCGAAGTAAAATGTGTTGCGCTATCACAAAAAGCCACGGGTGCACATCGTTTAGTCAACATGACAGAAAATCATAACTTGGGCTACCAACAGCTACCCCATCTATTATACAGATTTAACCCCCAGCTACTATTTCCTCTTTCCGAACCCGAGGAAATGGTTAGATGGTAAGAGATTTGGGCCGAACGAAGAGGTCATCATCACAACAAACCACCTATTTTGAGAGCCTCAAAAAAAACAATTTTTTGAAAGAAATATAAAAATAGAAACGCTCTGGACTAAATGTATCGAGTTAAAAGAAGATAATGTTGAGGTAGGTACAAAACGATTTTTTGCCAAAATTATAAATACTATATATTCAAAAAGTCACTAATTTATCAAACTTAGTACCTATACCTATTTCAAAAATTTTGGGGGGGGGGGGGGTCCGTTTTTAGGGTATTGTTTTTTTAAAACTAAATTGGCCTTACTAGCTCAGAACTGTCTTGGAAAGTCATAAAGGAGATGCGGGATTTAATGTGTATGTAGCTTTGTGTTCAAGCGTCGGGATCATTAAGGGGGGCCGGTATCCTAGATACGACTCAAAAAACAAACAAACAAAAATAACCAATAAACAAACCCAAAAACAAAAAAAAATACAGTAAACTCTTTTTCTTTCTTTCTTTCTTTCTTTCTATACGGCTGATACTGGGGTAGCTACGCTCCTGGTCCCGTCCTTGGTTCTCACAAAATTACAAGACGAAATACCTGCTAATACTAATCTATTATCTAGCTAACAAGCACTCCTCCACGGCAATATTTATTAAAAGTGCCATAAACAGTCAGTTAACTATAGATTGATCGCTCACTAATTCCAGATGGCCGTCGTAAAATACATCAGTCTCTGATCTTGATCCATTGTATTGACTAACGGTATGACAGCATTGTTACGTTATGAGCGTAGATTTTTAGTCAGATTCCTGGAACTAAATTCGACCTTGTGAATTAGAAATTCAGGAACAAAACCCCTGCTGTTTTTTACCACTGATAAGCACCCGTTTGACCACTATCTCACCTGGTAAGTGATGATGTGGTTGAAGATGGAGCACGCTTGCCTAGAAAAAAGCTATTTTATACAAAAGGACCGTTTTTACCTTGTTTTCCGATGTTCGGAAGCGCGTCTGTCAAACGTAGGGTAGTTGCAGCTGTTGATGCAGAATTGTACTTTGGGGGGCCCTCCCCCCTGGGTGACTTGACCTCGCTGAGAGTAGGTTTTAGCAAAGTAAACTGTTAAAAGAGCTCATACAATGTTATTATGCTAAACGCAAGGCAAGCCTCCTTGGATTGCTTTTCATAAATTCCATATTGCCTTAGTAAGGTAGTACCTAGACTACAAAAGATTGGACCAAGGATGAGCCCCTTAGCCCCCCCCCTGGATTTGCCCTGGATAGCAGCTCAGACTCCTGGTTTATAAGTAGTACCAGGCCCCTTACTTACCTATCTATATATATATCTACATTATGGGACTGAACAAAAGGAAGGTACCTAGGCAACTTGTTAAGTATGGGTGTTTGTAAGTAGACCTACCTACCTACTTCGAATGTTCCGGATTACACGCACTGGATAAGCGAGGTGAGAGAGCATCTCTGAGTTCGAGCAATGAGGACATTATATAGGTACTACATTATAACCTACAGACATATCTAGTATGTAGGTACCACTTGGGCTGCGGACATGAAGACAACGGTCGCGGGGCGGCGGCGGCGCGGCAGCCGGCGAGTTTCAATGCATAGATTTATTAGGTATGGAACTGACCACGAAGGCAGCGGCTCGGAGAGCGGCGTGGCATCCGAGTGACTAGCCGTGCCCGCGGGTCTGCTATCACGTACGGCCCATTCAGTCCTTAGCAGCGAGCGGCGCCGCAGGCGGGGCGGCGGCGGCAAGCGGCGCGTTTTACGCCACGTACCCTCAGTAGCGGCCAGCGGCAGCGGCCGAGGTGTACGTAGGTATTTAGGTAGTCAGAACGTGCTTAAATTAAATCAATTTAAATTAAACTTACCATCATCGTCTGTAGGTACCGACAGACAATATAATTATGGTAGCTTCGTTTGTAAGTACCTAGGTACTATGTTTTTATGTTATCAATTTAAATTAAACTTACCATCATATTCCGGAAAACATTGTTTTATTTCTTCCCACAACCTTTTTATAACTTTTTTGTATTTGTGTTGGGGATGTTTTGTCATCCATATAGGGGGTCGATTTAAAATTTCGGTTATAAACGCCTCGATATACATTACCAGTTCGCCGCCGAGTCCGTCACACCTACACCGCTTTCCACGCCGCTCTGTTTCGTGGCGTTGCACTCAATCGCTTGTACTTTTGATCTCGCCGCTCCCCGCACCGCACGCCGCTGCAGCGATTCGCTCCGACAAAACCGCGCGCATTTTAGCTATGAGCGGCTACTCGTGGCGTGCTTCAAACATTTTCATACTTTTGTTCTTACCGCTCGCCGCCCCGTGCTTAGCCACCGCTCACCGCGGCAAGGTCGTGAACGGGCCGATAGTGTTGTGCATTTTACTTTTTGCTTTTTATCGATTAGCGTTTCAAAATGCGTGTCAAAATTTGTATCATAAAGATGTTATCGTCGCTCTTCAGACATTTTGTTAGCGAGCAAGGCACTAATTTCTCATAACATAACACAACACTACGAACCTCTAGCGCCGCGCCATTTGCCCGCAGGCTTCGTGACCGGGTCTTCGCCGCGAATCCGCTGTCCGCGACGCTATCCGCGCTGCCACCGTCGCCGCTATGCACCCGCTGAATTCGTGCCCACGGCCTTATACGTATCTGCATAATTAATTATTCACACTAACGACACGTTCACTTTATCACCGAACTATAACTATTGTAATTCCGTAACAAACACTTATTTATAGAAAAGAAAAGATTACTCCAGTTGTAAATTGCAATTCAAGTAGTATGCATTGCGTTACGGAAATTATTATCGGTCTTACGGCGCTCGAAGCCCGAACTGGCTTGGATATACTTAAAATCGCGTTCGTTCAACCCACTGAGTTTTGTGATAGTGCCTAAATGTTTTAAATGTGCCTTAATAATACAATACAATACAAATTGTTTTTATTCGGAACAACATAATTAGAGGAACCAATTTTGTAAGTACACTTACACACTAGTGTTAGTTAAACAGTTTTAAAAATAAATAATTAGTGAATCCTGTACTTACGAGGCACTTCATGCGGACAATGACTCCTCATGAAATGCCTCAGTGCCTGCTTTTTTTGACGCCGTTCAAAGTAATTGAAGAAATGGTGTTTGGACACTTGCCAGCGGCCCTAAAGACCATGAACTCGGTTTTCCTTAGGTACATTATATAATTATAAGACCATGTGATGCGGCGTATTCTTCACCAAGTTTCAGCATCTGACTGATTAACGTACATTCCCGTAAACAAAGACGAGGTATTCCCCCCCAGCTAGAACAAACGACCATAAAAAGCAGCTGGTCCGAACTGTGGTGGAATTGGCGTAAAGGCTGAAAACCTATTGTTGTGGTCTAAATAGTGAAGTAGGATGCTAATACTGGAATAAACGGTAGTTGCTGGATTTTAGTGAAGCAGCGACATGCCACCGGTACATGACATCCCCTTACCTACACAACAGTTTCAATGTGCGTACCCACACGTACAGTTAACGAGAGTTATTGCTGGAGACTGTTTCCTTCTAGGCTAGCGCGCTCCATCGTCGACCATCATCGCTTTTCATCAGGTAAGATTTTGGTCATACGCAAGCCTGTCAATGGTAATAAAAAAGCCAATTATTTATCCCAGTAGCCATTCAAAAGCTATCATCCTATTAGGCTGTGTCACACACATCCTCGCACATCCCTGATGGGAATCGGGGATGTGCAAGGATGTGTTCTTGTTAAGAACCAATATAATAGTTTGCGCTGAACGAGGTTAGGTAAATGAAGCGATTATTATTAGTTCTTAACAAGCACACATCCCTTGCTTCGCATTCTCCCACATTTCTGGTGGAAATGCACCCTAACAGTTAGGAGATATAATAACAACTAGCTTCTGCCAGCGGCTTCGCCCGCGTGATCCCTAGGGAACATGTTCCCGGGATTAAAAGTAGCATGTGCTATTCCAGACTATAATCTATCTTTGTTCTAAATTTCATTAAGATCCGTTAAGCCTTTCTGGCGTGATTGAGTAACAAACAACCAAACTTTCACATTTTCATTTTTTTTTTTTTCATTTTTTCTATAGATTGTAGCGTGATGAAAAGTATACTATAACCAGCTCAGGAGTATGAAAAATAATTGAACCAAGTTTCGTTAAAATCCGTCGAGTATTTTTTGTTTCTATAACGGTTTTATAGACAGACAGACAGACAGACAAAAATTTTACTGATTGCATTTTTGGCATCAGTATCGATCCCTAATCACCCCCTGATAGTTATTTTGGAAATATATTTCATGTAGGTACAGAATTGACCTCTCTATAGATTTATTATAAGTATAGATAGATAAACGTAAACATTGTTTCCCCCTAAATTACACCTTAGTGGCATTAGATTATTGCGTAAGAAAACTATACAAAGTGTAGTATGTCTTGGCACAAATAAACGCTTCAAAGATCAATTAAACAAATTACAGACAGTGATTGCCGAATGTAAGTAAACAAAAGATGATGTGTTCCGGTGTTTAGCATTTCAATACCAAAGCGTGTCAATCATTTCTGGGAACGCACCAGTGAGTTTCTATATAGGTTGAAATTAAACTTCACTATTTATTTTATCGATTTTTCATATTATAGTCTTAAGTCAGTAAACTTCCTTGGTCGCAAGCGCAGACTTAGATTCGAGCAGCATTGACTCGTACTGCGATTCCAAACGCCCGGCTCATGCTGAACAGCTAGCACTTGGTAAAACAGGGTCTACCTGACTCATCCTTTTACCACCATGGTACTTCCAAACGGTGGGATGGTCTTTATAGCGGTAGCCTCAGTTGATTCTGGCGCTCAGGAGTTGCAGTGTTAGGGAATAGTGGCTTGTCCCAGTGAAAAAATATATACTTAAGTAGGAAACTTTGTGATGATTAGATAACTTCGTACTTATCTATATTTATTATTATAAAGCAGAAGAGTTTGTTTGTTTGTTTGGTTGAACGCGCTAATCTCAGGACCTACTGGTCCGATTTGAAAAATTATTTCAGTGTTAGATAGCCCATTTATCGAGGAAGGCTATAGGCTATATATTATAACGCTAAGACCAATAGGAGCGGATCAGTAATGAAAAATGTTACGCAGACGACGTTGCACGGGTCAGCTAGTGCTAAAATATTCCTTTTTGCAATGTGTAATAGCAAAGAACAGTAGGTACCTAGCATACCATGACAATCATAATAGGTTCGTTAAATTATATTCTGCACTACGCTTGGCAAGACGCGTGAATTATGAGTTCATGATATTCACAGGTAATCTATACGCAAGGAAGACATTATTGTATGAAATAATTTATTACACTTATTTTAAGATGTGTTAGAATGTTAATAGGAATTCGTCTAGACTTGTTACGTCATAAGAAAATGTTGTAAAGAATTTATTTTGCTTCGTTTGCCAATCAAATCATTTGGCTGTCATAGGTCACGTAAATGATACTCGGTAGACTCCGTCAACTTACTTCATCCTACTTCTAGGCAGTGGCGTAGATAGACAATTGGGCCCGTGTCAACAAAAAAATTAGAGGCCATCTTTTTACCAGACTTCGGGAAGCCCAAAAGGGGTACTATTTTTACTCAAAATAGGCCCCCACTAGTTGTCGCTCATATCAGTTTTGTTTAGCAGCTGCCTGCGGCTCCAACGAGATCAAGCCTTGTATGAATACATAGGTGGAGCTATGAGTGAGTACCTATTAAACTAAACGGTGTAAATTTATTTTTTCCGGAGTTCTTTCTGATTATTTTCGTTGCGGGATCAAAGACAGTGGAATCGTTTCTCCGGGACTCGTCGAGTTTCATTGACTCGGCGTTTTTCTGGTGTTCGCCATTATTGATTTTGAATTTTAAGAGTTGCAGCGGTTATTAATGTGTGGTGGGTTTGTCACAAAATAGAAACTAAACATTTGGAAAGATGTTATCAGGGGCGTAGCTACTGCCGTATCAGACGTATAAAAGACTAGCTGACCCGCGCAACTTCGTCTGCGTCACATTTTCCATTACTGCTCCGCTCCTGTTTGTCTTAGCGTGATGATATATAGCCTATAACCTTCCTCGATAAATGGGCTATCTAACCCTGAAATAATTTTTAATCGGACCACCAGTTCCTGAGATTAGCGCGTTCAACCAAACAAACAAACAAACTCTTCTGCTTTATAATATTAGTAAAGATTCGGGGGCCCCGGGCTACAAAAGGGCCCTGACGTGTGGCAAATCTATAGGTAAATCCAGTCCCGCTGTCTCCTTCGTGACCTGTCAAGACAGTATTTAGCTAGTAGAGACTGTTTTGTTTAAAAACAAATAAAGGGTTGCACTTCGGGAATGCCAGGAAGTGAAAACTTGAACATTAACGTTGTGCATTCTTAATCATCCTTCTTACGAATTTTCGATCAGGTGAAGTGTCCTGACGCGAGTTTAAAATTTTATACCCATCCCAAGAAAACTGCTCAACGCAGAAGACTAAGAAGTTTTCACTTCAATAAATACCACTAGAAACGGGCCCCCCAAAAATGTTTGATACTAGGGCCCCTTTGAGAATAGCTACGGCACTGGATGTTATATAGGTATACCATAATCACCGGCTACGTATCAATTACAGGTAATATTGGTCGCAACATCAGGTAATCCCCACATTGAACACTGCAGTTACATAATTAGTCACGATTCGTAATGACTAATCAGATAGTTGGCAATGCGAGCGATAATCACGTGAATCGTTGATTAAGCATCGGAACTGATTGCGATTCTGACGCCCCCACTAGGTAGGTCAGGGATCAGAGATGATAAATTTTGAATGCGAAATTGGGTTTTAAAGGTTTAGCTATGAATCAGTATTAGTCAGCCAACTAATTCACAAACATACAAATATCTTTTTCTCAAAAATGCTTGTAAAAACATTATTTTGACAACCTTCTTCGAGAATAATCGTAATTGCTGTACTGGCGAAATACATGGTGAGCAGCCGCCGGCAAAGTAGTATGAAATTCTATGTATGTCGTGGTTTAGCGGCCAAATAAATTACATAGTGAACACATATCTGTCGTGTAATTTAAAAATGGAACGATCGTTTACTTCGACACATGGCAGTCGAGTTTCGAACTGCTAGTCTATTCTGTAAATAACCACTTCGATATCGACTTCACCTGAGTGACTAAGCTTACAAAGTGAACTTTATTTCACACATCTTATGGTCTTATATTTGTACGAATTTGAAACTCACCTCGGATTCCGCTGTCGAGACACGAAAATGTTGTTACAGAATAGCACTGCTGGCTTGCAAATAGAAAGCTATTTATTGAAAATAAAATACAAATCAACATTTTAACGCGGGAAAAAATATTGTTGTTCATAGTTCGTCATTCATTTTGAAAAGTAATTGTATTTTAATTTCCGCGCATTATTTGAGAAAAGCCTTAGTGAAAACTAAGCATTGATGTACTTCGTATGTGTGGCTCTGCTTCGCCCCGGCGCGGCCCACATTTACACGTTCATCCGTCGATGCCTCTTTTGCTAGTCGCTGTAGTGATGTACTATAGTGCTTGGCCTTTTGCTAAGCTGAGCTTTAAGTGTACGCACTCTTTTGTAGCGTAAATATTTTGAATTTTTCGTCCAAATCTATACATAAAAGTAATCTTGGGTTTTAATTTATACCTAAAAGCTCATGTCTCTTACAGTTTGTAGGTATAAATGAGTACGGTTTCCATTAAACAATACATTCTAACGCCCAACTAATAGAACTATTAATAAATAAGTAATTAGTTTAAATAAAAACATTCATAGACGCATTCCAAAAGCGCTTTTACATTCCAAAATATTTTCAGCTGGATCGATGTCAATAATTTTGGCCCGGAGCCATCTTTGCCGAGGCAAGGGACAGTTTGCGACGGTAAACACCCAGCTAATAGGCGCGTCAACCACGATAATATTATAATATGTAATTACCGTGCTTCAACTGTACTGTTACATAAATTTTATAACTGTGTTTAATACATCCTATTGATTATTATTTAGTACTGTACCTACTTACAGCTAAATTTTTCTACATAGTTTTATAACGTGTAACAGAATAAATACCTCTTAGGGGGTTAATTTACTCATAATTATGAACATTTTGTTACTGTGGGTCCAACCCCTAAATCGTAAGTAAAAAAAGCTGCTGTTCAGTATATTTTGTCGAGTTGTGCGAATAAATGTGAGGGGGGGGGGTATGATTTTTATTCACGATTTCAGTGTTGGTCCGATAGCAAAAGTTGTTCATAACGATGAGTAGAATGACTCCTGAAGAAGTATTGTGTTTATGTTATTGTCACACGTTGTATATCTATTATAGACATAATGCTTTTTCAGTATCTGCGCTAGCGTAGCCTATCCTATCTGACTGGACCCTAAGAATATATTATCTATCTTTTTTTCTGTAGCGTGGCACTCTGGTATAGTCTAGCTTTTTGTTACTGAAACTATTCGGAGTAGGGACCTTCTGCCAGACAAAAACACAATTTTACTTATTTAAATTAACTAGCTGAACCTGTGCTGTTCCGCACCTATTGGTCGTAGCGTGATGTTATAATTTTATTAGTCTATAGCCTTTTTCGAAAAATGGGCTACCCTAGACAAAAATATTTTTTTAATTTGATCCAGTAGTTCCTGAGGTAATTGCAAACGAACAAAATCTTCAGCTTTATAATATGGTATATACTTAGATATAAAAGTTACATAATACATAGAATATAGATTAACATTGGAACAACATTACTTCAAAGTTAATCTATACTAATATTATAAAGCAGAAGAGTTTGTTTGTTTGTTTGTTTGTTTGTTTGTTTGGTTGAACGCGCTAATCTTAGGAACTACTAGTCCGATCTGAAAATTCTTTCAGTGTTAGATAGCCCATTTATCGAGCTTAGTAATGGAGACAAATAGGAGCGGCGTAGTAATGGAAAATGTGACGCAGACGAAGTTGCGCGGGTCAGCTAGTAGTAATATATAATAAAAAAACTAGCTGACCCGTGCAACGTCGTCTGCGTAACATTTTTCATTACTGCTCCGCTCCTATTGGTCTTAGCGTTATAATATATAGCCTACAGCCTTCCTCGATATATGGGCTATCTAACACTGAAATAATTTTTCAAATCGGACCAGTAGGTCCTGAGATTAGCGCGTTCAACCAAACAAACAAACAAACAAACAAACTCTTCTGCTTTATAATATTAGTATAGAAGTATAGATGTTCTAGTTATTACCTTTCCACATTGTGTTGACTTCATAGTTGTAAATAAAATAAAACTAACTGGTTTTGAGTTCCATGTTCGGTGGGCTTCACGAATAGAATTGGCTAAAGACTCAATACTATAGTTTACGCCAGATAAACGTGGAATAAAGTAAATTGACCTTTCCCTAATATCTCTTCGTAGATACTAGAACAATAAATTAAGAACTGTTTTTCATTACTAGATAACGTAAAGGATCACGATAGAAGTCGATTCAGGACAGCTTTATGTCATTATTTCTGATTTTGATCTTAAGAAAGTCAATAAATGTATGTGGGTCAATGTACTTTATTCCACGTTTATCTGGCGTAAACTATAGTATAATATTATCTGATGACAATTTTAAAGAGAGTGATGAGATTTTAATGGCTATTCGCTTTTAAATTATGTTGCCAGAACACTAAAGATTGTACCTAATGTTTTTATTAGCCATGTTTATATTATGCTATGTATTAATTACTTGCCTTAAGGTGAATGCTCCAACCAGCCCGCGAAATTCAAAATTCCTTGTGGTTTTTGCAATTTGCAGGCCAGTGCTATGTTGAATGTTGATTAAAATATTATTCGCGGCTGTAAGACGTATGCAGTTACAGAACTATAATCATCAGAATCACCAATACAACCTTCCAAGTTCATAAAGGCCCAAAAAAAAAAACAGAAAGAGTCATTCCTAGAGCTTTATGAACTTAGAGCGTTGTATTGATGATTTTGATGATTATAATTCTGTAACTACATAATTATGTCTTACTTGTCTATTGTCTCTGCCTGTCTCTTCTTCATGAAGAGATAGACAGACAGAGTTACTTTCGCATTTACAATATTAGTAATAAGTAATATATCAGCTTTTCTTTTATGTTGTCTAGGTCAACAATATCAGACCATTGACATCATGATACCGCTATGAAAAAAGGATGATGCTATGCGCCTTGTATACATCTGTCTCTCTCCCACATTCGGAATCATGACCGAACGGCACAGGATCGAATCACATGGCTAGCGCTTCGAGATGTAGGTACCCATGTATCAGTGGACTCCTACTAACTGATTTTGATGACTTGGTGCCTAATTAATAAATAATAAATAAATGTAATAAGGGTGATGGAAGAGGGTGTACCTGTGTTTACGCACATACTTGTGCTTTATTATCCCCGCCATTGGCTAGTCTCTGTTGGGATTGACCGTCAAGACCGAATTAGGTTAGGAGGACTTTATTACTATCTTTTGCACGCGACTCTGTACGCACATATCCAGTTTCTTCCATTCCCGTGGGAATTTTGAGAAATTCTTTATTAGTATTAGAATCGTTAATTTCGGGTTTTTTTTTTTTTTTTTTTTTTTATGCGAAACGGGGAAACTCTTGGCCCAAATCTCACCAGATGGAAAGTGATGATTAGGCCGAAGATGGAAGCGAGTTTCACCCGGAATCCTCTTACAGAGAGGAACTGGCTATCATACCTCTAACTGCCGGAACACAACAATGCTGTTAACATTGTTGTTATGGCGACAGACTTAGACATGATGGTGGTAGCTTTGGGATTGCTACCATGTACCTTATTATTTGCGAGTTTCCGATATTTCGGTACTGTTGCAAGCGCCATGATCACGGAGTAACTGAAGATCTTGTGGGTTATGTTATTGGCATACATATCGGTCTACCCTCTTTCGTAGTCTTTTATTACGACCATCTCCGATCTGTAAATCGAGGGAGAGCGAGGCTTGTCCCAACACAAGTATCTACGGATTACTTCCTGGGAATCCCCGGCAATTTAATTGTATAGATTTTATTTTTATTTTTATCTCCGGTACCATTGTCCACAAACTCACTTTTTTCCCGCAATTGTTCTCGACACACAACACTAACCGTATCTGACCGCGAAGTAACACTTTGTTGAAATCTCTGGTTTTTACACATTCGAATCACTGGATTCTGGTTTTCTTTAGTGTTCCCCTACTCTCCCCAAGAATGGTTCCTTCAAAATTTCACCAGTAGTTTTGGCTCTGTGCGCTGTCTTTCAGTCACTTACTCAGCCAGCCAGTAACGGAAGAATTTTATTCATTCAAATTTCGTTTATTCCCGTTCCCGTAGGAAATTCTGAGAACCTCTCTTAGTTCTCCTCCACACTCCCCAAGGAACCTACGTGACAAATTTCAGCTTTCCATGACCAGAAGTTTCGGCTGTGCGTGGTCTGTCTAGTCTGTCAGTCACTCCATCAGTCAGTTATGGAAGAATTTTATAAATTAGGTTTAAGAGTGTGTATTCCATCCACTAGTGCCGCCAGTCGTTTTTTATTAATTGTGGTAAATTTAAGACACGTAGATAATAAAAAACTTTTTACAAAAAAATACAACCGACTTCCAAAAAAAAAAAACACTACAAAGTAAAAAATAACTTTAATTTCGGAACTCGGTGTTTCTGTTAATTTGTTCGTTTTTTGACACCGACTTCCGAAATTAAAGTTACTTTTTACTTTGTAGTGTTTTTTTTTTGGAAGTCGGTTGTATTTATTTGTAAAAAGTTTTTTATTTTTCACTTTTTAGTGGTACCCCACACCTAACAACACCACTGCAAAATCGCAGAAAAGCAAAATACAAACGCACTAGTTGCCCATACGATTTTCGAAAGTTCCCCTCGACTTCTCTGGGATGCCATCATCAGATCCTGGTTTCCTTATCATGGGACCATTTGGGAAGTATTCCCTTTCCAACAAAAAAATCATTTTTAAAATCGGTTGGCAAGCGACAGAGTTATGCCCGAACAAACATAAAAAAAAAAAAAAAAATACAAACATCCGAATTGAGAACCTCCTCCTTTTTGGTAAGTCGGTTAAAAAACCGCTCTGTAGTGTACTGAAGAAATGTATCTATTATATTTTGACGGCTATTTTTAATACATAACTCATGGCTAAATAGCCAAAACGGCAATTATTGCTAAAAGTGGCCACTTTTAGCAATAATATCGACTTTGGCAACTATTTATGTTCTAAAGTACAAAACATAACTCTCAAAAAATAATAAATACATTTCTTCAGAACACTACTGAGCGGTTTTTTATCTACGTGTCTTAAATTTACCACAATTAATAAAAAACGATTGACGGCGCTAGTGGACGGAATACGCCCTCTTAAAGTGACCCCTCACAAATTCTCAAATTGAGTAAGTCTAAAATCCCATCCGAAGCGTTGCGATCTGAATGAATCATTGATCCAATTTTGAATTTCGTTGCCAAGATGTTCACAGTACAATTATCATGAAAGTTTGTTTGACGTGACTACTTGAGTCAGTGAAAAAAAAATGTGTTGTATAATCTCAATTTGATTTTTCATTCTTAGGCACTGGTTTCAGTGCCCACGATAAGCGGAAAGTGAGCGAGCTAGAAAATAGTTTTCAAGCAGTAAGTGTGACTACCGAGTGAGACCAAGTGCTACGATTCTATCCTATCCTACAAACATCTTAAACAGGATGTTTTGTTACTATTAGATACGAAAACTTTGAACGTATTTGAAACAAATACAGAACAACATTTTTAGGGTTCCGTACCCAAAGGGTGAAAACGAGACCCTATTAATAAGACCTCGCTGTCTGTCTGTCCGTTCGTCTGTCTGTCGGTCACCAGGCTGTATCTCATGAACCGCGATATCTAGACAGTTGAAATTTTCACAGATGATGTATTTCTGTTGCCGCTATAACAACAAATACAACAACACATCCAAAAAACTTGTTTTTTTTTTTGCCGTTTTTATAGATAATGGTACGAAACCCTTCGAGCGCGAGTCCGACTCGCACTTGGCCAGTTTTTTTAATCTGCGCTTACACAGGTTCGTTGAGTTATCTAATTTATTTTTGGCATTCACGCGTGCGGTAATGCGGGCAACAGCTCGTAGATAGATACATAGAACTGTATACTTTGTTATAAACAACACAATTAAAAAAAAAAAATCTCTTGAATTAGTGAAAGGGCGGTCTTATCGCTGACTACGATATCTACCAGACAACCACTAGAAGGACTAAACGAACTTAAAATCAAAAGCGAGTGAGTTTCTAATTCGATAGCTCTTCTGGCTGCATGATATTAGTGGAAGGAGATTCCTTGTCGGCAGTGTGAACAGTTATTGATACTACTAACAAAATTATGAACCTATGTGCTAGCGCTTTACCCGCAATTTCGTTGCGCGTGAATTTCATAGGTAGATTTTATCTTCTTTTTTCTTGACGCAAAATTAGGTCGTAGCTACTCGCTTTCGGTGGTACAGTGCCTTACAGAAATGTTGCCAAATCAATGAGTGAAGTGTTTTCTATCAATTGTAACATACTTCGCTTTTGTTTCATGACTGCATGAAGTTTTCACTTTTCAACTATTCCATACAAATTAGCTGCTCGTAGAATAAAACGGTCGATCAATGATATATAAAACTATAGATACGTTGTCCGCACTCTAAAAATGACAACATGAAATGAAGCCAATTGGCCACATCGCGCTTAGTTACGCACCAACCTGTCACGCGACACTATGTTTGTTTTGATGTCAATTTGACTATTACTTATCCTGTGACGTAACTGAAGATGTATATTTATCTCCCTCTAGCAACAGGCATCCTGCCGTACGGTGACATATTTTCTTTCCCTTTCTTCATGCGTATTAGTAGCTATCTAATATTTTCGCCGTTTTTAAGCGCCGCGATGTTGGTTTATGACGTGTCTATATACCGGGTGTAAGGGACAGCCTTCCACAAATTAACAGGGTGCAATCAGCTCCTTATTTTGAATCATATTCCAGTGGAAATTTCCTCAGGGTTTTTTTATTTTTTTTTTTCGATTTTTCATTTTTTTTGCTTTATTTCAATGTAAAGTTACATTATCGGTATGCAGAACTCCATTAATGTAAATAACACAGCTAAAATGAAAAAATAAAAAAAATAATAAAAAAAATCTCATGAACGACGCATGAAATCAGCAAACGTAGCGCGGGCGCAGCTATCCTTTCGAAAGCTCGCTGCGCTGCCGTTCGCTGCGTGCGTTTTGCAGAGGTAGCGATACATTGCGAGTGAGGTAATTAACAAATCAGTTTTATTGGATTCCCATAAAGTTCCTGAAATAATTTAATGTACCGGTCAACTTAGTACGATATACTGAAATCACCCTATCAGTTTGAGGAGGGCTGTCCCTTACACCCGTTATAATACGTCATTGCGGTCGATTGGGTCGAAGTTCTGGAGTGACGACCGCTTACCAGAAGACGCAACGTTGGAAGGCCTCCTACAAGTTGGACCGATGACTTGGTGAGGGTCTCGGGTAGACGGTGGAGGTAAGACGTACAGGAGTGCGTTTCTATAACCATGCCTAAGTGAACACTTAGGCGAAGTGAACGACAAGTGAGCTGTCAAACCATACAAACAAGATGGCATGACAGTTCACTTGTCGTTCACTCCACCTGAGATCACGGTGAGATGTCGACAGAATCGACCGGTAGGACCGTTTGTTGTGACGGCACTTTGGTGTGGCTATATTCAGGAGTGGTCTTTCGGCCTATATGATGTTGCTGATACAAATTTGGGATTACCTCGTAGGCAATTAGTTCTTTTTTTACTTTTTTTGGAACGCTTTTGACCACTATCTCACCTGATGGTAAGCGATGATGCGGTCTAAGAAGGAGCATGCTTATAAAGATAGAATTGATATGCTACGATTTATAAGTTTCTGCCTACCTACGTAGGTAATATCATTTGACTAAAAGGATGAATTTACGAGTTTTTCGAGTGCCAACGTGTCAATATTTTTTTATGTTTTCACACAAAAGTGATCGAGTACCTGCCTATCTATCTGTCGAAATATGTACCTAGGTATGTGATTAATGTGCCGTTTATAAAAACCGGGTACGTACTACCTATAGTGGACACATACCTTCGTATAAATACTCATAGTCTTAGACAATACGAGTTAATGGTATATAGTCTAAGTACATAGCATTATTTATTTATTTATGCATGAATTCCTCGACTATTCTTATATTACAAAAATATGTTTTTATTACTTCACTAACTTACCTGCGTTTGTATTTCTAAAGACATTCAACCCTAATCTTTTCAAAATTAGAGTGAATAGTCCACTATGTCTCTGTCACTTCTTACCTAGAGTCAAACCAATCACAAATACAAAACCTATTTTTTATGTATGCCTTGTACCAATTTATTGGTCGATCAAACATTTTCTTTTCACGTATCTGGGTAACAATTCGTTTTACTTAAATAAAACCACATGATTCAGAAATTATTTAAAGAAAATAACAATTCCCGATGATTTTAATGGCGAAGAGAAAATCGTCACAAGATATAGGCGCCACGCCAAAAGTTATATGTTCAGAATTTGGTTTGTCATCAAAACGTTGATGATACAACTCTCAGAATAGCCCATTTTCTTGGTAAATCTTAGTTTAGAAAATGATTTTATTTAGTTTCAGAAAGCCAAGGGCTGGCTTTTACCTCAGATTAAGGATAGACATTGCCATACAACTTGGCAATGCTGCCAGCCTTTTGGGCACATTACCAGTGGCTAGCGATCGGGAGGAATTTATCGACGCCATATTTTAGATTATTATTTTAGTTTTAGGTAGTTAAGAGATTTTTTTTATTTTTAGGTACTTGATATGGGTTTGCTCTTGTCTTGGTCAGTTATGACAGAGGCAAAGTTTACGATGGCGCGAGCTTACCCAGAAGGAGTCTGTTCACTCTAACTTTGAAGAGAAGTTGTAAGCGTTTGGAAACACAGACGCAGGCAGAGAGTTCCACTCCTTTGCTGTGCTCATTATAAAAGACGTTTGGAAACGCTTAGTACGAATTGGTGGAATAGCAACAAGGTAGGGATAGGAAGTTGAATATAAAGTATTAGTTAGAATTAATATAATTAATGAATTTGGTTTCATAGTGTGCTTGATAATACATTCGGCCTTTAAAAAATATGTGAAAAGATTATAAAAAGACATGGAATACCTAAAGCGAAATTATGAGAAAGTTTTAATAGCCGGAACTCTGTTGACGAAGAAAATTTTCTGCAAATTAGAAGCTGTTAGGACAAATTTCTTTGAATTTCGTTAAGGAATAAAGATTTCTTTATACTTCAACTTGAGGTTTTCCACGAAACTTAATATACGAGGTTGCGCCCACGGGTCCGCCTGCGTAAAAAATGTTCTAGGGAAATCTAATCTCCAGGGAACGTACATAGGAAGGTACTGTGACGCTCATGTGTGTCCTTGGCTTGGGATGCTCTTGTATGTTCCGGGTTTTTAAGATTGGCATTGGCCATTTGCAAAACTTTGAACCGGTCATTTAAAAGTATAGCTCAGGTTTGAAATTGAAGGATAAAGAATTTGATTGTTTTTATAGCAGAACTTGTATTAAAAAAAATTCGGGCGGACCCCGCCAATATAACTATTTTAAATTACCAATTCTTTTTAATTTCCCGTAGTTTCTGAGTTACCCATCCACAATACTCTACCTGCATAAGAACTTGTCCTACCCTATGTCCTAGTCCAGCTGGTCTACTGTACTGTCAACCTCTCACCGTGTGAGTATGCATGAAGTGAACTGCCATTTTTTCTTGTTCTTATGGATTGATAGCTTACTCCATGTTGACGTCACCTAAGCGTAGACGGTGAGATGTTTACAAAATTGCACTGCTGGCGAATTTGCATTTGGAAAACTTGGTACGCGAATAGTCGTGTACCAAGTTTTCCAAATGCAAATTCGCTCAGTTGATGAGGCGTTATTGATATCAAACAATCAAACATACCTACAGTTTTTTTTTTTATTAATGTAGGATGTAAGGGATACCAACCTAAAGCATTACAAGTATTATAATAAGCCAAGATTTCCACGAAAACAATCACATAAGAAATCGGGCGTAAAAGAAAAAAATAAAAGCAAGTCTCGGTAGTCGGTGACTCATCCAATTTACATCAGAGGCCGTTGACAACATCTTACTGTAGGTAGGTACGGGGCGTGAAAAATTGGCACTCAGGAAATGAAAATCTTTACCTACATATAAGTACAGCCAAACTACAAGATTTCGGTAAATAAGTCTGGTGGAAGACCAGCTAGACCTAATCCTAACTAGCTTCGCGAACTACGACGTAGACCGAATGATTGCCAAACTGGAGTGGCAGTGGGCATATTGCTCGCAGAACTTATGGTCGATGGGGCCGAAAAGTTCTGGAGTGGCGATTCCGCTTGGAAGATTCAGCATTGGAAGGCCTCCCGTATGGTGATCTGATGACTTGGTGAGGGTTGCGGGTAGCTGATGAATGCGAGTCGCACAGAACAGGTTGTTGTGGCGACACTTGGGGGAGAGCCATGTGCAGAAAGGGACGTTTTTCAGCTGATATGATATAATGATTTTTAGGTAACGTTGATAGCGATATCTTCCTTAGGTCTGCCTTGCAACCTTAGATATATATTATACATATTCTACTGTATATTTAATCATATAATTATGTTGATACCGTCTATCTGTCAGCATGCTGTATCTCCTGAACCGTAAACGTTATAGGCTGTGTCAGCTCTTTATGCTGGTTACTTATGACTCTGGTTTTTACTACTTCAATAAGTTTAACCGTAGTTTAGTTTTTTTTTTCTTTATTTATTTAATACATTTTTTTAAAATCCTTATTATAACATTTTAAAATAGTAGCCTACTCGTACCAGTAACAGGGGTCTGGGCTTCTGGCTTACGGTAGTTTTATTATTCCGAAGATTTAAAATAGAAACTGTAAGAAAAGTCAAAGGATAATATAAATTGGCTCCATTTGTGATAAGCACAAAGTAGTTAAAATACTTTTATAGGTCTTATCAAATTTTATGACAGAACGAGTCAGTTATAACGTGGTTATTTATTTACTAAATGGAAATGAGACCAACTGAGAACATTTTACAAATTTTCCTCTATTCAAAAGTTTTACTGTAATTTCAAGCACCAATCGGCCAAACAACAGTTCGATGTACCGGAAAACTTGCGGAAAATTCTAAACGCACGCTTAAATCTAATTGAAATGGGACTGAGTGATATTAAACACGAAGTAAATAAATTGAAGCGAACTTTTTCACCAGAATCCGCCCGATCGCCTTCTCAGATACACCTCATTCGGGGAAAGCGGATTCAATGCGTTACGCATGAAAAGTTCACAGAACCAAAACGTATTGGCAATGATTACGTCTCACAGATAACCGACAGACAAGCTCCGATGACACAACGGGAAGCACTCGCTAACTCCCGTTTTATTTATAAAATCAGTGTCCAGCCAGTTCGGGCCGAAGCACGTCTACAGCCAAAACCCCACGCCGCGAAAAACATTCAAAATATTCAGATAATGTCAATGGTACAAGCGATACAAGTCACAATTTAGACGCCGGCGCTAAAACAAACATTGCGCGAACGCAGATCGCGCGTGCGTTGCAGTTGATAAACAGTGTAGTGATATTAAAAGCTTTATAAACATTGAAGATGGCTAGTTTGGAAGTGCCACCTAGTTACCCGCCGCCGCCTCCGCCGAAGCCACGGCCGAAGATCACGCTGCAGATACCGGACTCGACCGTGCTGATGACACCTAGAGGCCCCCCGACGGGGACCTCGGTTTACTGGGGAACGCCTCGGTACCACGGCAAGCCTCCAGGCACAGCAGCCTCCCACATTTCCGACCCCCATGGAAACCCGTACTTCAACCCGTTCATGCACATGTACCACAACAAGGCTTCAGAGTTCATGTTCAAACAGTTCGAAGGCTTCAAAGACTTTACTATAAATACGACGAAGCACGGGTTAAGTGCTGGTGAAAAGACCGCGTTTTGGTTCTACAATAAGTTAAAGGTGCTTTCGAGGAGGTGGTTCACGCATCTCTTCTTAAGTTTGTGTTTGGTGTTGTACAGTTTTATGGGTGCTGCTGTTTTTATGACTATTGAAGGTGAGTTAACTTACTTATCTACATAAATTTAAACATGATGTGAGTTAATTTTTTTATATAATATTAGGAGTACCATTTTAAGAATTTTGGGCGCACGGATGGGTGTGAAATTAGGCAAAGTTAAAGTTGGGGAAAAAGTAAATTAATTTAATTTACGATCTACAGTGGAGTTTCGACCACTGGGTTACCGCTATTTTTTATTCTTAATCAATTAGGATTAAGAATTCGATAATTTTCAGCCGGCCCACTGTTAGCAAATTCACACAATTATCTGCAAAAGAGGAATGTATTTAACTAGCTGTTAATTTGTGCATGGTCAGTTTAAATTGTTCTGTTCACGCAAATACGAACACAGTAGTAATCCGTTTTGATTAGCACAATTCACAAATTAAATTGTGGTTAAAGCCGGATTAATGCAAAACAAAATATCAACATGATTGCAGCATCATTTCATATTATGTTGAAACTTATTAATGCCCACCTATTAATAGGTTTCAGAGATTTATTTCAGAAATATCTAAAGCGAATATATTAATTTGTAAATCTTCATTACTTATTTATTAAAACTTCCTGCAACACAACATTTATTGAAGCGTAAACCATCGGATTGGTGATTCCTATAACAATCTGATATTTTAAACAAATCTGTTACAAACGCTGATCAAACAAGATAGGATAATACTACTATTTTTCCAGCAACGTCCGCATTCGCATCTCAGTCGCAATCTTTCTAAAATATATGGACAGGTTTTTTGACAGATTGCGACTGACATGCGAATGTGAACGTTGCGCTTTTCATTGTCACATGATGTAATTTGGTTTAACCATAATTTTCTATCTGTATTACCTACATGGTAAAAAAACAACAAATCACCAAAATCATTAAACCATTAATTCCGTATTTTTTATCAAACCAGTATAAAAAATATCTACAGCTTTGCGATACAAATGAAAAATAATACATATTTAAAAAAATAACTAAACCAAATCATGGTTTAGTTATTTTTTGAAATATGTATTATTTTTATTATAATAAACTAAAAGCGACCGGTCAAACTCCGCGTCTATATCACTCCCGCACTCGTTTATATGCACAAGGTCATTGGCATGAATACAAGCCTTAGGGCCGATTTCATCCCTGGTCCAAGCCATGGTCCGGAGCGAGACGGAATGGGACGCCGTTGCCTCCTTCTGCGAAGCAGTCATGCTAGCGAAGGAGGTGGCGGAGAGGGAGAGGAGACCCTCTCGTCCTGACCGCCGTGGTAGACGCCGCGGGCGTCGGGGGCCACTACTTGGTGACCTCCGGCCACCGTAGGCGCGGGCCTGTGGACGGCGAGCTATGGGTGGCTCGCCGTCCGTCCGTCTAGTGACGACAGGCCGTGTCGACGGCGCGTTAGTGTTCCACGCGCGCCTCAAAGAGAGTCAGCACACAGAGGGGCCCGAAAGGGCCGACGCCTGCCGGAGTCGCGGGATTATTCGCAAGAGACACCGTGGCTCCGGAACACAAAGGGCAATGAAGGAACATGGATGGGTTTTAGTCAGTAGAAGTCTGACACTCCCTCCCGCTACACCCAGAGCAGGAGGAGTCATTGGATGATTTCCCATCCCTAAAAAAAAAAAAAAAAGGGCCGATTACATCAATCTGAAACTGAACGCGATCAACATAATAATATGAACCACGTTTGGGGGCTGTCCGTCTCATTATTTTCTATTATTTTCTATGGAACATTGACATTAACAACTCTTGAACGCCGCTTTATCGCGACAAGTGAGCTGTCATTTCAACTTGTTTGTATGGTTTGACAGCTTACTTGTCGTTCACTTCACCTAAGTGATCACGGTGAGATGTCGACAGAATCGACCGGCAGTTTCATTGGTGTAATCCGCTCTTAATCGTCAAATTGGCACTCAGAAAGATAGCACAATAAGTTAGTTAATTCGTTCACTAGAAAAAGCCAACAAATACTATTTGTTTTTGAAAATTGCATTTTAGTGGTTTTATTTTATCAAAAAAATCTGCCTTAATGTAGGGCATAAACAAACACTGGCCGTAAATTACATTAATCCCATAACAACGAATTATCATAATCGAGCTCAGTCCTTATCAGAAACATCGGAATCATTAGGCCGAAACCTAAAGGTCAAAATTGATTGAACTGATAAATTAATACAACTTAATGCCAGGACATTTGGGAGGCTCACGATCTTAGTTCCGAAACTAATAGATACTAGAACTTGGTTAAACTAAGTTAAACGAACTTAGATCTGTCAATAAGGTCTGCAAATTGATTTGCTACTGTTTCGTGGGGAGTACCTTGCGTTGGCACGTGACGGTAGAAAATAGATTTAACTTGACTATTTTGGCTTCTAAGGGATGATTTATTGCAGACACATCTTAGACATTAGATAGGATGTGCTTCCGTCGGCCGTAAACCTTGTCGACGTTGGGTAAAATTTATTTGCATTTTTATCAGTAATTTCTCAGTAGAAGTCAAAGAATTTAAAACCGGTTCGTTATTAACTTATCATAAACATTTATTTTCACTTCCTGAAAGGTGCCGGTACAAACAAACATTATATTAATAAACAGAACTCCTTTGTGGGAGACTGGTATGTGCACGAGGAAATTCTGACACAGATTACCAGCCCTCCCCTCTCCGCAAACAGTGTTCTTGACACAAAAAAAAATCATAATTATTGGCAATAGGCTCGCTTCTATGACATGAAAATATGTCGTATAGCTGGCGAAAAGTGGGTCTACAATGAGTAGTGCTCTCTCTCTAACTATCCCTTCGGCTGACAAAGGCGCGTTTTTTATGTTAATTAATATTCGTTCATCAGTTACTGGTTGTGTGGCATCGGTGGTGGCAGCACAAATGCCAAATCAGCTCCATTTTTTTTTTTTTTTTATAGGGATGGGAAATCATCCAATGACTCCTCCCGCTCTGGGTGTAGCGGGAGGGAGTGTCAGACTTTTACTGAATAAAACCCATCCATGTTCCTTCATTGCCCTTTGTATTCCGGAGCCACGGTATCTCTTTCGAACAGTCCCGCGACTCCGACAGGCGTCGGCCCTTTCGGGCCCCTCTGCGTGCAGACTCTCTTTGAGACGCGCGTGGAACCATGGGCTATTGTGGGGCAAAAAGGAAGTGGAGCATGGTTTACAACTCAGCTCCACATCCACACCCTGCAGTTGATCCGTGGGTTTCAAATAAAAGTTATTAATTTTAATTCTTTATTAACTATCGTATTGCATACAAGCTGTAATACTTTCCGGAATCCGACGTTTTTACGACGCTTTTTTTAACTAGACAATAAAACTTCTGGAATTTCTAAGTTCATAACGGTTACAGTTTTAGATCACTTCAGAAAAACATGGCTGATTTTTTCCGATTTGATTTGTTGTCTGAGATGACAGAGACAAAGTGTACGATGGAGCGAGCTAGCTTTCTTGATTACTAACTGAAAAACTATTAGAACTGAGATGTTTGAATTAAAATTATGCTATATCCCTACTGTTATAATATTAATAAGCTAACATAATATAAGTGTAAAAGTATTATGAAGAAGAAGTAACATAGGATACTTTTTATTGAAAAATAATAATTGAAAGCAAGCGAAGCCGCGGGTTTCGTAAAAAACAAATTGACATGCACTTATATTTATAATAATAGTTACACTTATATTATACTAACTTATTAATATTATAATAGTAGGGATATAGCATTATTTTAATTCAAACATCTCAGTTCTAAGTTATATTCTAATAGCACTTCGCCCGCGATTTCGTTCGCGCCGTTTAAATATTGCAATTGTTTGAAGAGACCCCTAATTTTTTAAGTAATAAATCTAGTTTATTAGTTTAGATAAATAATTGTAGGCACATTTTGATGCACAAACTTTTCCCACTAAAGTTTGTAAATGCAGTCGAGGTAAGTTTATCAAAAAAAATCGTACAAAACACATGCGAAGAATTAATAAATCACTTAAACACAAAATCGCAACAAATGTTTTTGACCCAGATAATGATCATTAGTGATTTATTAAAGATTATTACTTTACAATTAGTATCGTGTGTGGTATAGAAATGCAGAAAAAACTGACTTGTTCTTTTCCGCACGAGTATGGTTATGGAAAGCAAAACGCACTGCACGTGATTTTTGATCACGCATTTTAGAAAATAAACTCAATATGGTGTTGTTTGCTGACGATACATCTTTGATTTTTAAAGTGAATAGACTTGCAAACAATCTTGACAATGTAAATAACGCTCTAATGAAGGTACATGATTGGTTCACTGCTAATAATCTAGTGTTTAATGAGAAAAAAACAAAGTGCATTCGATTCACTTTACCAAATGTCAAAAGTAATAATTGTGACATAATATTGAACAAGGAGAAACTAGAATTAGTCGAAGAAGCAGTTTTCCTGGGGATTAGGCTAGACTCAAGGTTACAATGGGGTCCTCATTTAACATCTCTTGCAAGGAAGAAGGAAGGCTAAGTTCAGCAGCATATGCTGTTAGGAAAATTCGCCAGTTTACAGATGTTGAAACCGCTAGACTAGTCTATTTTAGTTATTTTCACAGTATATTGTCTTACGGTATTTTACTTTGGGGACGGGCTGCTGACGTCGAGTCTATTTTCATTTTGCAGAAAAGAGCCATCAGAGTCATTTACCATCTGCGCCGGAGAGATTCTCTAAGAGAACTGTTTAAAGAAATTAACATCATGACGGTCCCTTGTCAATATATTTATGAAAATATTATGTACGTTAGAAAGAATCTACATCTTTTCAGTAAACGAGGCGACAGACATAACTATGTCACTAGAAATAGGAATCAGTTAGTTCAACCAGGTTTCAGACTTGCTAAAGTAGCAACATCTTTCATGGGATACTGTTTAAAGTTTTATAACAAAATACCGCCACATATACTAGAACTAAATGAGACGAAATTTAAAAACTGTGTAAAACGCACACTATGCAAACAAGCATATTATAAATTAGGGGAGTACATTGACGACAAAAATGCTTGGCTCAATGCTGGTCCGCTCCATAACGACTAAAATGCCCGAACTTTGATGAAGATGTGAAGACATTATTGGACCTGCTGAAGATTGTAAGATTATCTTTGCATTGTATAGACTCATTAACTAATCTAACCATGATTTTGTAAAAAGGCAGTGTTTAAAAGAGTGTCCATGGAGTTTCTTGCACGTTCTTCTCCATAGGATCTACTCTTTGGAACGTGCAACTGCCGCGCTGGAGATAGGGTTGGTGAGTTTGTTTTGTTGCAGAATAACTTGCTACTCTTGTCGCTAGCGCGGCAGAATTAGCTTCATCTATTTGACTGACATACCTTGACTATTCAAAAGTGCCTGTAAACTGGTCTATTTGAAATAAAGGATTTTGTATTTGTATTTGTATTCGTGAAAATTGTAGACCTTATTGCACCGGTTTGCCGCGTTTTTACTGTGAAAAAATAGCCAGTGTCCGAATAAGCATACGGAAAAATGGACTTTCGAATTTCAAACGCGAAAATCGAATTGTAGGCAAAGGTTTACAAGGTTAGCCAGACACGGGATAGCTCGGATTAAAAAAGTAAAGTCTCACATCGGCGCTATGCAATTTGGTTGCCTGCTGCCGGAATCGGATTAAGTTGTCGTGATTTCAGCTTGAACTTGTTTGTATTTAAATATTGGAGAGCTGAATTCTGGAACGTTAGGTTAGAATTCAAAATGGGAACAAACATGGAGGATTTTTTTAGGTTTCGTTGCAGGTGTGAAAGTCTCATGTAGTAAAGTTCAGACTATAAGGCAGCTAGCTTTAAAGTTTGAAAAAAAAATATATCGCAATTTCGTAGGTTTCCTGAATCAAAAAGACTTTGACTTAATTTTTTTTAAATGTTCACATTATTAAAGTTCTTCTTTAATTAAGTGATTAATTAAAGTAGTTAAACTTAAATTAAAGTAGTTCTTTAACTTCATAACGAAAACATTAAGTTTTGATATAAAAAATCAGTAAATAAATGTTATGTACGATTAAAATTTATCCAACCAACATCACAACATAAAAATAATTCATATTTATTCCTTCCCTCCGTTTCAAGAAAGTTCGTGAACGAAAGTTCCTCACAAGTCGAATCAACCCATTGTATGCACTAGATTAAACTTCCCAGCTCTTGAAGCACAAACTTTTGCAGAGCACTTTAGTTCTAACGTTCCGAAAGCCATAGAACTCGAACTACTCACTAAATCTAAAGAGTCTGAGGGCACTGGAAACATAAAGAGAATCTGGTTCAAAAGATGTGGAATTCGTTTTGATGTTTCCTTAATAGCAAGATTTAGTGATCGCTGCTCGATTTGAAGATATAGTTCGTGACTTTATACGAATACAGCCGATCGATTTTGTTGACATCTCACCGTGATCACTTAGGTGGAGTGAACGACAAGTGAGCTGTCATGCCAACATGTTTGTATGGTTTAACAGCTCACTTGTCGTTCACTTCGTCTAAGTGTTCACTTTGACAAGTCTCATTTATCCGACACTATTAAAAACAAATGATGTGCCGGACTATTGGAATGTTCGGATTACTTAGAAAAAAAAAAACAAAATAAAATAAATAAAGCACTTCAGAATGTACTAATGGCCTAGGCATAAGCCTCCCGCAAAAGCCACCTTATCAACCGGTACTGCACGTCTCGCAGATTCCAACGATCATCACCAGGACATGGGTTCAGTTTGTGGTCAGTTGGTCGTGTTATGGGCGGAGTGGAATTTCCGAACTGAAAATGCTCACTCTCAAACCGTCGCAATCGTATTAGTTTCAGTCACAGCACAATACAATACTCCGTTTTTCAATAGAGAGACAAATAGGTACGTAGCATACACCATAATACATTACAACTAAGTAAGTTAACACAAAATCATTAAACTTTGTTCGAAAGTATCGATCATAAATGTTGCAGACGTAAACCGTACCAGGACGTACCTTTAAGTTTCCGAGTCCTCAGCCCACAAGCGAAGGCGTGTAGTCGTTAGGTACGCTCCTACTGAAACTCTGTGGTTCCCACCCATAATTCAGTGTTGCCTGCAGTTTATCCGGACTGATATTTAAAAAGTTTTTATATTCGAACCACATGATGCGAGACGAGACTTAAACTTCGAAGCACCTAAACGTGTGGCCATAAGAAAAGCGACACGAAAATACGAGTCCCAATTCCAATGAAAATTTAAATGTGAAAATTATTCAGGCTTGCGGTGATCGCCGGAAACCACAACCTTTGATGAGGCGGACGTTATGGCCGCAACATGTGGAATAGTAATCGTAAAAGTTTGTGTTCGTGAATTGTAATAAAAGAGAAGCCAACAAATACATTTATTGGTGTCCAATGTTTTGTTGTTTAATGTTTTCGGTACAGTTCAGAGTTTTCACTGAGTTTTTCGTGATCGATCTTGACTAGACCGATAGAATTGAACAGAGACAATTGCTAACATAAAGCTTATATAAGACTTTACTACATACTTACTGTACTATTCCTATTCTGTTCTATTTCACCACATCAAACCATCACAATCTTAGTTTCTTCCTCAACTCGAGCTATTTTTCCATTGTCATTTCGAGTCGAGTGGAGCTGGGTAAGTTGTCGAATACTCGTGATTCTGCGATTTTAAACAAAGACATTTTCCAGTTCAACACAATTTACTGTCTCGCATTTAGCCCGCAGGTTCTTCGGAACAAGTTCTGTGTTCCCTGTACTACCCCGTTTCATAATGTTGCACTAAGTTTACAACTAACTCCTTCATAAAAGTAAGCGAGACAGCGATAGTTATACTCTCACTAACTACTGGAAACTGATGTCATTTCAATTGCAGTTCCCTACATAGAGCTTTAGAGATCCTTGTAAGACATAGTTGGTGCGCGTGTGGGTGACCAACATCGTACTCACTCAGCGGTACTCAAACAGTCTGTATTCTCAAAACTTTCTAACAAGAACGATCTAGAAACACGAACGTTAAACTTACGTCCAAAGTTTAATTCGTTCACGCCATTTTCTGTTAATATAATAAACTTTTAATATCGAAAGCCTCTTAGTACGTCGACTCAATGTGTTAACAGCTTCTTAACTTTATAAGCGGTTTATTAATACTATAGCTTAGAATAATAACGCATAGAAGCCGCGTCTAGAACAAAACCCGAGCAAAATCGTGTGTCCACTTTTTTTCTTTGTGTGCGTGAGCCGAATGTGTCTACGTTCCTCTAACGCACACAGTTATAGCTTTCAGTGATACCATTACTAAGCCGTTACCCACAAAATATGGGAAGACGCATTACTATTTTGCTATCAAGGCAAGTATTTTATGTTGTTGGGAACTGGAAAAGGTAAACATGATTTTTCATGTAATATGACATATTTTTTCGGAAGGTATAATTCAATTTATTTCAAAATAAAAGGAAATAAATCGCATAAAGAATGAGATATTGTTCAATGCGTTTAGAATGCTTGATGGGTTATAATTATAAACAATGTTAAAACATCGGGTTTGATATGAATTAATATTATAAGTATTGTATTTTATTATGAAAGCAATGTGGGTACTTTTTCCTCACAAATAGCAACACTGTGTTATGACAAGTTAGGTTATTAGAATTTTGTTTTATTTATCGATTTACGTAAAAATAGTGCATAGAATGTGAGTACTTATTTGTGAAATGTTATTTTATCACATTTTTTTGTTTTCCTGATGTGCTATAACATCCTTTCACGCAACAAACTGTAATTTTCAATTATTTACTCGCGAGCTGTGTTCGACGGAACGTGACATTGAGTACTGACGGCCTGATGGCTAAGTTTGACGGATTAGGCTAAGTTTTAGTTGCCTCACTTTTTGCACTCGTACTAGGTTTCTATGCGTTATTATTCTAAGTACTATAGATTGCTCAAGACTGCTCTTTTTAGGCTCTAAACTTTACGTGGGCACAGTTAATAGAATTCGTAATTTTAATGCTGAATTTCATCGTTCAAGTTCATAACTCGATTTAACTTCGTGACTTCGTGAGACATAAAGATCATCTGTCAGAAACGCTTAGTCAGACTTTGTTCCACGAAACGAATGACTAATTTTTTCCTCTAAAAGCACGGGAAGGTGAAATGTCACCATCATTGTCATTTTAATTTTCGCGGTAATTCTTATGTCAGTGTCAAACTTTCTTTTAAAGCGGCTTAATTTTTACAGGCAGTTTGTTATTTTTAATGCTTCGTGAGTGATGTTACATGTTTTCCACTAATTAATTTGTTGTTTCGAAATTGGGGCGCGTCGGAAGATGTAATTTTCTTGTCGGAATCTTTTATATCTTACCTAAAAGCATTCAGTTTAAATCTTATAAACAAACTATTTCTCGTTTCTGTTTTCAACTTTGTAGATATTTATAGTTTCTCGACATTCTTTTTAGATACTGAGTTCGAAAATAAACTGGAGACACTGACATTATTTTTGTGTTAATAAATTATCTTTTCCTTTGGCTAATACGTTTACGAAAGTATGTGTTACATCATTCTTACCTTGTTTCTAGTTGTTATATTTAACTGTTTACTTTAGCCATGGAGTTGCACGAACTCAGATAGTGACATGTGACGAACGAGCGGAGAAAATAAAAAGAAAACATGCCAATGTCGGTCCGAGTGTGGTCACTGACAGAATTCACGAAGCGACGCGACCAAGTTTTCATGCTCTACTTTAGACTTAAAAATACTCAATTCAGAAACCGACCGTTAGGTCGTCAAGTAGGTATTTTAAAGTTTCCTATGATCACAGAAAGCATATAGGTACAGCCAAGCGTAGTTGTCCATATTGTCGAAATCTCACCGTGAACACTTAGGTGGAGTGAACGACAAGTGAGCTGTCATTCCACCAATTCCACCTTGTTTGTATTGTTTGACAGCTCACTTGTCAGTCACGTCGCCTAAGATTTTACTTCGATGTTTACAGAACCGCATTGCTGATCAATTTGTCTTTGCCATTTTCAAATTTTGACAGCAATAGAATGAGGCGTAAAACTAAGATGACTGTTCTGCATACAGGGCCAATTTTACTAATTTTTAAAAACTACTTTCGCATTCGCATGTCAATCGCAAACTGTCAAAAAAGCCTTCATTTTCATAATTTTTTGACAGATTGCGATTAAGACGCGAATGCGATGCGAATGTGAAAATTTGTAGAATTGGCACAATTAAAGGTGTATGTGGTGCATTTTATTGGCCCTAACGGAGGGTCTGGCACGAATGTTTTTGACGTAAAGTAAAATTTGTCTGTAACTAAAATACTTGTTTCGCACATAATTAATGTTTGAATTGGATACAATATTCACATTTTTGTATGACACAAATTGTGTAGGAGCATGAAATTAAACCAAAATACTGTGGGGTTGTAGTTTTTTAAATTCAAAATTCCACTAACGTCAAGTTACTATACGTCAAAACATTTGTGCTAGGCCCTCTGTTAGTGTTACTTTGGCAACTATTTGGAGTTGTCCACTGTTTTTTCATTCGAATGATTCCCGCTACGTCGACCCCTACTCGAAATTGCAGGCGCTACGTGTTGTTAAAGTGTCACTTCTGTCACGCTTTCCTACCCTCTTCATAAACAAATAAGACGATAACAAATAATATTTCTATCCATTTCTGATGGAAGTTCATTGACTGACAGTTTATCGTTTAAACATACCTTACTCCATACTTCCATATTAATATAATAACTGCGAAAGTAACTCTTGTCTGTCATTCCCTTGGAGTATTTCTGTGTTATTAAGTGTTGCTAGTGTTCCTCTTTCGTTTCATATTTCATCTTCGTTTATTTGCGTTCCACAAGGTAAATACAAAATGTTAACAAGAGGTTTATTACTTACTTTTTAGAAATGGTTTGACAGCAAAAGTAATAGGCTAGATTACATCATCTACAAATTGCAAAACTATTTAATCCGTCAGTTAGAGTATTGAAAAATATTAATATATTGACAAAGATAAAACGTATCAAAGCTCGTGACGTCACGACTCACTAAAACTTATGCGAAGGTGTGACGTATTGAGAATTTTAAAAGCGTCGTAACTTCGTCAATTTTGGTTCCCGTAACAAAAGAAAAAACACGGGCCAAATATTTTTTGATAATCTAACTAACGGACTAATTAGATTTTTTCAGGACACAAGCCTATTCTGTTGACTGTTTGTTACATTTTCGCGCCTAAACCGGTGAAACAATTTTTATGAATTTTGGTAGATATAGGTAGAGAAAGATTGGACCTTGGAGACGGACATAAAAAGATTTTTAAGTTGAGAATACATTTCTTTGGGATATTATCCAACTTTCACGCGGGCAGAAGCTAATGTACTTTATAGATAAGTAGGTTATATGTATTTATCGTCATTAATTATGCCTAAAAGCTTTAGATATTGGCGTGGCATTAGTTTAGCGATAACATAGAGCGAGATATTACTATAGAGCCAAATACAGCTGTGATTATAAGTAGGTAGGTACCGTGATAGTAGTTTGGCAGGCTTATCAATATGTACTGTATATTTGGAGGACAAAGAAACTTCTGGTAACCGAAGTGGAAAATATAAATATTGATACGAATAATGACGCATGGTACTTGTGTTTAGATTGTATGTAGGTGACTGATAAAGTAATCTAATGTTATTAGGATTTTGCATATAAGTAGGTACATCGGAAAAGCTTTCTTTTGTTAATACGTAAATGTGATGTTATTATGATAAGTTCTCCTCAATATTTACCATTAGTTTCTAGGAAGGAAAGATAGAAAATATACGTTAAAATTGTTGAAAAGTTTATCAACAGCACGTTAGGGTAGAAAACACATTTTATTTGATGACAGTCCTTCAGGTACACTCATGTAAAAAATAAAAATAACTGGCAAAGTACGAGTCAGACTCGAACACGAAGGGATTTTTTAAAATTATTTGTTGATAAAGCGGCAACAGAAAAATCTATGAAAATTTCCGCTTTCTACCTGTAACGGTTCTTGAGATACAGCCCACTGTCAGAAAGACGGACGGACAGGTGGACGAACATCGGAGGCTTAGTAATAGGGTTCCATTGGTTACTCTCTGGGTTCGGAACCCTAAAAAGTGTCAAAAATCAGTGCGTGGCTCATGGCTGCACCAAAACAAAATTAAAGGTTCGTTTTAGTAATATTGGCAGACAGATACTTTCTGACGCTGATTTTTCTATGTACAGACGGCAGTACATTAAGGTACCCAAAACTGTCAAATTATGCCAATCAAAATTAAACTTAATCACTTTGGCTGCAAAGTTGAAAATTTAATACAGAAATTTGACACATTGTTGTGGCATGAAGCGCTGGCGACTGCACCTTGAGTGACGAGTGACGGAGCAAACGGTTTCTTCAAACATTATTTAAAACTTATATACTCGTAATACCCAAATAAACTTCTGTACGTATTTTAAATATGGTGTACAATAAAGTAGATATATATAAATAAATAAATAAACTACATCATTGGTTGTTAACAATCATTTTAACCAATCACAGCCATTGAATGATCACTTCTCACGTCAATCTATATTATATATAAAAATGAATTCCTATTTGCCTTGGCCATCGCACTCGAGTGAACAGCTGGGACCTTTTCGCTAATTCATTTTTTGTTGTGTTTGTTACTGTCAGGAGAAGATTCTTGTGAAAGGTAAAATTAAGAAAGTTTCAGTTGACGGGAGCGAAGCCGCGGGGGATAGCTAGTTTTGCTATAATTTTATTACAAGAAATTGAGCAACAGCCATACGTACTCCATATTATGGGATGAATGACCGTGTTTTTATTTTAAATCTACCTAAATAAAATAAAAATAAACGAGAAATTTTCACAAGTGTTTGTCACGCATCGTGACTCAGTAATCATTAGATATTTTATTAATAAACAGTTAAAAATACGATACTATCTTTATACAGTATCTAATGCCAATACTATAAAGGTCATCTCATACTTAGACGGGGCGTTGCGTGCTCTTGGGACGAGTTTTTGATCCGTAAATCCATTGGTTAAACATTTAATGCGTTTACGAGCAATTGTTTGTTCTTAACTAATAAGTACTTATTTTTTTAACTATTGAAAAAGCTTGAAGTTGATGATAAAACACACACTAACGAAAACGTGCCCATTATTGTTCACCAACGAGTAATTACGGATAAAAAAACTCACCCTTATAATGGTTTATGGATTCCATTTTCCGCATGTAGACTCTCATTCGGTCCTTTGTGCTAGGATAGCCAGGAACATGGGTCTGGCCAAATTCACAGAAGCTGCCTAGAGAAGCTTTACAGGCATCGCGTATTTATCAAGATAATGATACAATATTCCTCTCGTGCTGTAAATTTCTAATTTCAGCGTAATATTTCATTACGTACCTATTGAATTATCTCGCTAACATGTGCTTCATCTTTTTATTTTTAACGTAGTTTGGACAGTTATTTTAATTTAGCTTCCACATGTGTCGATTATGTATAGTTCAGCACGCACGAATTTTCAGTTTTCCGTACCAAAATGTTAAAAAGGAACCCTTATGGCGTGAATATATAAGTATATCCGTTTGTCACGGCTGGATAGCTCAAGAATTAAATATGCTATCAACTTGAAATTTGTAAGAATTTTAGATGACGTTTGATCACCTATTTTGCAAATAGAAAGAAATGAAAATGTTTATAATTTTTTTGCAACAGCGACTGAAAGGAGTTCTTAAAAAAACAAAGTGGGGCTACTAGGGCATGTGGGGATCATATGATAGAGCGGTTTTCAGCATTTGACGACAAACGTTAAACTTTTGACCTTCGAAGTTTTCATAGAGAAAAATCTGAAATTATAGTATGTGATAGAGGTCTTTGTAAAGATTACAGAAAAAATAAAACGATGTCTATAAATAGACACACTTTTTCGTAAATTATCAACATAATTACATTAGTTTCACTAGCGGTCAATAGCGCTGATTTAAAAATACAATATAAACCGCAGTGTTAAAATTCTCAGACGAATATAGGCCTCACCGATGAAAATTTTAACGTTTTATATGATGGCACGAAACCCTCGCTGCGCGAGTCCGACTCGCTCTTGACCGGGTTTTTTATTTTGGTATATCTGTATTAGTTAAAAATGGTTTGGGCGCTCAGCGCAGAAAATACACATCACGCGGGTAGACCGTGCGAAACGAACCCAGCTGTCAAACTCGGAGGGTAAACTGGGTTTTTGCTCACAGAAATGTGTACCTCTTTAAGTAGTAGATAAAGATCAGTATTGCGTAGCTATTGAAAAATGTACACGCAGTTTTGCGTCGTGGCGTCTCAGTGTGGGGTGACCCTAACGCTCATTCTTTTATTACACCGTGGCCGTGGGCGATTCACGGCCACTGAAATTACTAAGAACTTTTTTCTTCGAAATATCACAGGGTTATTCACATAATTCATCTTAATATGAATAGTTCATTAAAATTCCGTGAATTGAAATGAATCAGAGCTTTTGTTGATTTTATTATTATTTGAAATTGTTAATGGGGAATGACGATAAGCACGTCTAATAAAATTGTTACAAATTATTATTTTTGTGGAAAAAAAAATGGTCTGTTTAAACTGACTGAAAAAAAGGAAGAGGTCCTTAATTAGAAGTTTTTTAGTAGTTTTTTCGAAGGTATTGCTATTCTGTCGAGGCAGGCAGGCTTCGTCTTGCATGAACATGAATGAGATTGTTGCAACCACTGCAAAGCACGGACACGTCATGCATGTTGTGCACGCGGTACACGCTGTACACGCCCATGTCAAAACCATATTCTTGCAAAAAACGTGCGTAGCCTCTCCGTGTGCTGCGGTGGGCCACGCTACAGTTATACATAGCCGTGGGCGTGTAGCGTGTACTGCAGTGGAAACGTAGACCCACGTTGCAAACTAATGAACCCACGCAGCTAAAATGCACCGTGTGGCCTTGGATAGCGTGCACTGCGGTGGGTTCGCGCCTTACTTCTAATTCTAAATCTTAGTGAATTAAATTCACACTGGCTGTGACAATTGAAACATGGCCAAATTAAAATGGCGTCATCCAAAATATATATTTTTTTAATTTATTTATGGCATTTTTGATAAATGTATCAAAAATGCCATAACGTCGGGTCCACATATTTATTTACATTACTGTACTGTGTGGTTAGTCGATAAACTTGATGGCACAGCGGTTGGCAGTATCGTGGCCCAAAGATTTAAGATTGACGAGATTTTCCTGCTTAACTACTGCCAGGCTGTCTCGCCATTAAAACTATGATGAAGGTTTCAACTAAGTCGACCTCCTTAGATAGTATCTCAGGATTCTGTTGTTATTAAAGAGGGGTCACGTTTGTGTAGTAATTTTAGTAAGGTAGCAGAAAACACGTTTGGCCATAATTTTTATGCTAAGCTTTCAGAGTCATAGATTCTATATAAGTTATTTAACTTAAATCATATGTATGTCGGCTTCCAGTCAAACCGGATTCAGCCAAGTATCGTATTTTACGTGGAGTGGCTGCCTACCAGACCTCGACAATCCAGTAACTGGGTAACACGGTAGTCCTTGGCAATACTGGAGTCAATTTACTGGCTTCTGACATTCCGTAACGACAGCTTAATGTGCGTTCCGAGGCACGGAGGAAACTCAGTATGTCAAGATGGTCATCCATCCACAGATCAACCTTGAAGATCGACCCGTGCGGCTGTTTTTCTTTAACCACGAGCTTTTTAACTTTAATGCGAATTAATAGTTTCTGGTTTTTTGCAATAATACCAATCCTATAAAAATGAAAATATGAGAGCTGTTCCGGAGAGCTATATGCCAAATATTAGGCATTTTGTGAGCAGGTTGATTGGGTAGGAAACATTTTCCTGCCTGGTCATCCTTTGTTTAGAAAATACATTTGTATGTCTATGTTTTACTAACTCTAGAAGATAAGCTGTTTGAAAAACCAAAAAAAAATATGGATCACAGTAGCCAGAAAAAAAACGAATTTGAATTTTTTATTTTAATTTAATTTTATAAGTAGAAGTTTCACTCATGACGATGATCTCCTTCTAGTTCTAGGCCAATCACAAGTCTACGAGAAGATTAGTTTATTACTATGAGTCTGTGCCATAATACTTCATTTTCCCTTGCCCTACATAATTATAGATAATTCAATGCCACAGTAAAAATAACCGCGTAATGCGATCTTGAAAATTTATTGACATTGAGAAGATATTTTTATTTTAAACCTTTTATGAAAACGACACGGTTTCATAAACTTTTGCAGGGATGGCCAACTTGATTAGACCCAGGATCTACTTTTTACTTGCGAAATCCTGTGCGATCTACCAACTGCCACACTTCTTAAAATTTTAATGAAACAGAAATACCTATTTATTAATTTAAAGGACAAACAATATACACTTATAGAAAATAAAACTCCTAACTAAAATATGGCGTCAAAAAATTCATCCCCATCGCTATCGACTGGAAGTGAGCCCAAAAGACTGGCTGCATTGCCACGTTGTATGGCAATGCTTATCCTCTGTCCAACGTAAAAGCCAGCTCTTGGATCACGCGAAGCGTCAACTATGAAACAGAATAGTTTATTTCTTAATTAGCCGGCATTGAGAACTGCAGGTTAAAGGCGTCCCCAAGTCCTATCAGGAATTCTTTTCTAGCGCCACCTCGTACCAGACCTCACCGTGCTCATACAGGTCGCCATCTATTTTTGGGCAGGGCTCGGCGGCGCTGGCCGATTTCGGGCACCCATTGCGTGGAGACTTTTGCCCAATCGATTACAGTGCATTCGCCTTACGTGATCCGCCCAATCCCATTTGAGCCTGGCAGGAGCCTCCTTACCCACGTCCATTTTTCCCGTCCCGCTTTGGAACGCACCGAGGTGTTTCAAATTCTGTCCTGTCTTTTTACGCCCAGTATGCTGCGTTTCATCGCTCTTTGGCAAACTCCAAGGCGGAACTTTTCAATCACCCTTCATTAGCGTCTTCATGGACCAGTAGTTTTTCCAGGCGTTTTCGTTGCTGTGATCGATTTCCGTTTCTTGCCTGTTTTAGATAGAAACTAACTGGCCCAAGTATGTATGTTGTATACTCATCGACATAAAGTATTTCTTGCCCATCTACCCCGACCTTACGCTTCATGGTGTTGGTCATTAGCTGGGGTTTACAACGATTCATCGCTAGTCCTTGAATGCTAGCTGTGCTCAACTCTTTGATCATGGTCCGGAGTTCTAGAGCTGCGTGTGCGAAAATGACTAAGTCATCGGCACATCGGAGGTTTGCCAGCCTCCTTTTGTCGACGTCAATGCCTTTGTTCTTCCATGATTGATGCCGTTGTTTTAAATATCTCCTCAAGTGAGTTACACAGTTGCGCAGTCTGTTACGAGCATTTATATTTTTATCCTTGCAGCGATCGACTGGAGTACTAGCCACGATCGATGGCCATGCCTGATCTATTGTATTGTTTTCGTTGAAAAAATTAGTATAGGAATTTACCGCACGTAAGTTGGCGATGATTTTTTTATCATCTATCCTATAGAGTGTCGGGTCTTGTTGGATGGGTCGTTTAAAATACTGCGGTTGTGGGAAAACCATTTTTCCATTCATGGATTCGTTTGCGAAATATTATGCTAAGCTAAATGCTATTTTTTGTTGGGATCAAGCGTGTTATTTTTGGAAACGTGAAAATAATCATGATAGTAGCATATAATAAAGACTTTAAAATAAAAAATACACACAGTTTTAGACACTGTAAAACGTACAGACTGTCAAATGTACTAGGAGAAGGAAAATTTTGTGGAAAGTCCATTCAAAATTGGCAATTGCCACATGCAGCCGGTCGATTCCATAAACATGTCGAAGGGAAGGTTTTGGTGAAGTGAGCTGTCAATCTCGCCGCAAATCCTCCTTTATATTTTCTACCGAATGAAAACGGGTGCCACGAAGTGGTTGTTTAGGAAAAAGAAAGAAGTCGGCTGGAGCCATATGTGGTGAATAAGGTGGTAACTCGATCAGTGCGATTCTGTAAACACGTCGAATTCAAAATTTAGGGGAAGTGAACGATAAGTGGGCTGTCAAACCATACAAACAAAATGGAATGACGGCTCACTTGTCGTTAATTCCACCCAAGTGAATACGGTGAGATGTTGACAGAATCGACCGGCAGAACCCCACACTGAGCGTGAGCCGACTGCACTTGGCCAGTTTTTGAATTATCTACTAGCCAATTTTTCTCAAGCTATTTAGTTAGAAGTAGTTCCATGTTAATAGCCTGTAGCTTGCCAAATGTTGTAGGAGGAAATTATATGCACTTGCATTAATGAAAGCTTGTTCAAGCAAAGCGGATTTTGGCAACAGGCCGGGAAACGATAGAATTATAAATACTAAATTCCTTAAGCTCGGGAAAACGTTAAACACTGATAATCGTATTTTCGATATTGTATGTTACTTTTTACGGGTTCCGTACCTGAAGGGTGACTAATGTAAACTAAGCCTCCGCTTTTCGCCCGTCCGTCCGTCTGTCTGTTAGTGTTAGACATTTGAAATTTTCAGACTTTGTATTTCTATTGTCCCAATAACAACAAATAATAAAAACCGGACAAGTGTGAGTTGGACTCGCACACGAACGGGTTCCGTACCATAAATTGAAAAAAATAAAAAAACACGTTTGTATGAGATGTATGAGAGCCTCCTGTAAATTTAATTCAATTTTTATTTATAAACACACTCATTGAAAATTTCAACTGTCTATCTACCTATTACGGTTCTTGAGATACAGTCCGCTGACAGATAGATGGAATGACGGACATCAGCGAAGGTTTAGTAATAGGGTTCCTTCCGTTTTTTAAATTAAATTAAAGGGGGTTCCCATAACTCACAGTAACTCGTTTTTACGGTTTATTTTACGGAACCCTTCATGTGAGAGTCTGACTCGCACTTGACCATTTTTTAAACTTTATAGTATTACTAGCTGTCCCGCGCAACTTCGTCTGCGTCACATTATTCATGAATAATACTGCCAAAAAATTTAAAAAAAATTTTGGGGTGGACTACCCCTAACATTTAGGGGGATGAAAAATAGATGTTGGCCGATTCTCATAGATACCGGATAAGCACAAAAAAAATCATCAAAATCGGTCAAGCCGTTTCGGAGGAGTATGGCAACGAAAACTGTGACACGAGAATTTTATATATTAGATCATATGGTCAGAAAGTTAAATAGGATGTAGTTCATAAATTATAACTGAGAAAATAAAACAACAGAACCAAGACAGCTAGTCTTTATTTCTATTTCCAAATCATATAAATTGATTTATGTGTCCTACGCAATGTTTGGTAACTCATAATCTATTAAACTGACTCCAAACGATGTCGTTTGCTTCATGGACATTCTGTACAGCTGTATTATTGCGTGTTAAAATAATTGTGTTAACTTTGGAAACTTAGTGATGAGTGTGGGCGGTTCCAAACATGAAAATTACGGTGACAGTGACAAAATGGGGCTTTATAGTCCCGTCTGGTAACCAAGGTAGGTGCAGTGTCGAGAACATCCTACTAATATTATAAATGCGAAAGTTTGTGAGGATTGATGAATTTTTGTTACTCTCTCACGTCAAAACGCCTGAAAGGATCTTCATGAAATTTGGCAAAGGTAAATTGACTGGATTACTAATTATTTATCATTTATTTATTTAGAAAAGTGTAAATATATAAATAATTAGTAATCCAGTTAATTTACCTTAAAAAGTGCATAAAGATGCACAATAGTGGTACATGGACGGACTTAATGCAACAAGGCATTCTCTACCAGTCAACCTTTGGTTAATTATATACTTTTATACCGGGAATATGTTCCCTAGGGATCACGCGGGCGAAGACTCTGGCGGAAGCTAGTGAAGCATATACCTCGGAGTGCCCCAAGTTGACTTAATAACGCCTCTGACGCTGTTATATACGACTTTAAGAACTTTTGTCTTACTGTGGGACAGCTGTTGGCCTACCACCTACTTAGTATAAAGCCCACCTATCCTCCCTTGGTAGGTGCAGGTCTTGAGCACAATTTTCTCGTGGTAGGTGTGAAAGCAACCGGGCGACGGCGACGACGCGTTTTGTTCCACGCGGGCCTCAAAGTCAACATAGTAGTCGGGGCCCGCTAGGGCCTGACAGGGTTGCGGAATTTATTCGGAAGAGTCACCGTGACCCTGGATCGCAAAGGGCTTTAGGAGGAACACGGATAAAATCTGACTGGATTTATATATTTGAAAGCAAAAGTAAAGTTTATGAGTCATGTTGTCGGTATACTAATATAAATGATTTTCTCAGGGCTCGCAAGATACTACATGTTTATTTTTATACCTATCTTTTGACGGTTCACGTTGTGACTTGTCCGGTCTTATAATTTATTCAAGGGCATTTATAAAAACTCTCGATGGACTGACGGATAGACGAACCACAATTCGTGCTACTCATTTCGAAACGTAAATAAAGCGAAAGGATTATGCAAGGATCTTACAGCAGGTAAGGTTATGTATATTCTGCCGAACTCCATGGTAATAAGGCGTGAGATTATTAAAGTGTGTAAATGTTTCACTTTAGGCTTAGTGCTTGTTTACAGAGAGGCGGGCTATGCTGCGTGCGACGCTGAATGCGTAAAACGCCCCGCGTCTCTGTAAACGATCACTAGGAATGATTTTATTACTTTAAATGTTCACTGAACATAGTGAACATACCTAAATGAGGGTCCTTGGAGATGGTGTGTAAAAAATGATCTGTATAGTATTTTTGCGATTAATTTTTTTACAGAAGCAAACGGTCTGCCGTTTTCTGCAATTCTCAAGGTTTTTCTGGTAGTACGTGTGTCAGTTAGTCAATCAATCAGGGATTTTAAGTTTGAGTTGCGGGCTACAGCTTGTCTAATGCATAAAATCGTGCAAAATTTAATGAAATCCCCTCGTGGGCGTCAATCAATCGCTGTAAGACCATCGGATAGTCATCGATCCATACACGCGTAGGATGCGTTCAAAATAGTCTCTCATACTCGCAGACGGATTGCGTTAGCTAGATTAGTCTTGTAATATATATTTTTATTTGGATCTTCAGATATGTACGTAGGTATGCTGAACATGCTAATCCATTAGATTTGTTACCAACTGAACATTTATTATCGTTGAAACGTGATTATTTTGAATAGCAACGGCGATCTGATGCTCCCGATCAGGCGTAAAGGACGGAGGTGTCTCACGTTTATTTTCCAAGCGGAAGATAATAAAGACTGGATAATAACAGCCACCACTCCATATGCCATTACTTCATATTTGTGTGTGGACATAATATTACATTTTTTCCGTCAGACTCTTATGCCACGAGGCTCAAGCGTGCGTTTACGCGTGGCTTGTGGAGGCGCTACGCGCGCTGGTAGGGCCACTCCGCTGCCACAACTAATCGCAGCACGGTGGACAGAGCTTCCGCAAGAAATTATGGCGGTATGGAGACAGCGACCTCGTCAAGCACTGCAGATAGAACCGTGCAGCTGCGTCTAAAAATATTCGAAAGAGATTTTAATTTAGACGTGTAGCTCTAAATTAAAATCGTTATTGATTATCAATCAACTGAGTTATAATATGTACTTACACAAAGATTTGTTAGATGGTCATCGATCTATCTTACAAGTGATCAAAATACTTTCGCATACGTTGATAGACGCAAATTGACGTGTAAAAGTAAACCAGTAGGTATTTGGCCTCGAAACTAAAGTTTAGTGGCTAAAACTGATTTATTTCACTTACTTTTTCTCTCGGCTTTTGACTCTCGTGGCTTTTGACACAGGAAATCAGGAACTGTAATATATTTTGGGTTACAAAGTAGCTTAGAGTTCAGTTTCTCGAACGAAAATGAACGTTATAACTGTTGGGCAACTTTTCAAATGCACAGTCATCTAGCTGTTGTTACGCAAGTCAAAACTCATTCTGGTGGAATGAGTTTAATTTCTGTAGATACTGGGGGTAAAAAATTCAGCGACGGGGCTTTCTATGAGTGAAAGAATTTTCGTCGTTGGATTAGCAGGAACAGATTTCTTTTTACAAACAGATAGCAACAAACAAACGTACAATTGTATACTTCTTAATCATATTAAATTACGAGGAATGCTTAAACGGAAACGTGTACCAGAATATATGGACGTATGTTTATTTTTTTCAGATTTCCAATTCTGAGACGTGTGTTTGTATGAATATGTCTGTTCATTAGTCAGTTTATTGAAAAGAATCAAATATGAATTTGACTGACAAAATCTAATGGCAATTATTGGCAGAAACGCTTGCTTGGGCCTATTTACGGGGGTTTCTAACTTTCCACACAGTGTTTTCAGATCTTAGTCAGTCGGTGTCGTTGAGTTCCTACTTACTCTTGAACCATAGGCTAAGGTTGCACTATGGTTTTTCCCGCGAGCGGTTAGCCGCTATACCGCAATATCGCTCAAGAAGTACGGGATTCATTCGAGGGAAAAAACCGCAAGTGAATTCGCATGTTATTAGTTTCCTTGACTCACAAAATCACATGATTCAAAACAGCGGCGATTTAGTATAGTGCAGCCTAGCCCTAAAATTAATTGTTAGTCCACCATCAAATCTTCTTCGTTTTTAAAACAAACAGATTAAAAAATAATTATGTTCTTGCACCGTTGCTAAGAAACTTAAAACAGATACATCAAAAAACCTCCAGTCAAGCACACCACAAATATAATGAAATCCTTTTAATATCAAAAATTTGTTACAAAACAACCTCAAAAACATGAAAACCAATAATTAAAAGTTTCACTCTGGTACAACATTGTAACGGACCAAATTTTCGCATCAAGTCGTGTCATAATTTTCAAGAACAATGCCTAGTAAGTTTTCATTCTGTGTTTCTATACTATTATTATAATAATTAAGTGATGATATTGTTACCATTGTAAAACAGTGAATCGTGGCTAAAGTAATACATCCACATGGGATGAGGATGTCTCGGGTTGATTTTCAAGGTTAAGGTACTTGTCTCATCGCCGTCGATCAGCGAGTAGAGAATAAAGCTTGAAACGAGTTGGCGAGTAGTGAGTGAAAAGTTTCGGTAGTTTTGACGCTCGGCTTTAAGCAAGTGCTTTTGTGCGACGGGTTTTTACTAGCAATACTCGCTTCGGCCCGCACTATAGCTAGAAATGACCGCTGGTTGGTGAGTTATGACCACTAAGTGAGCATCGCTGAGCGAGTACAATCTTCGATAGCTCCTGTCGCTGCGATCAACTAGAGCAATGGTTCTCAACCTGTGGTCCGTGGACCACTGGTGGTCCACAAGAGCTAAAATATGGTCCTCGGGAGCTTTCAAATTTCATGTTTTCACCTCAAGACTGTTATTGATGCAAACTGACTTTATTTTCAATTAGACAACACTTGTTAGAAATTTAGAATCAGCTGTTTTAATCAGTGTTTTCTATATGAATACTATTTACTTTTGACTTAAAAAACTAGCTGAAGCTATGCTATAGTAGCCGGCAAGAGTCGTGAGCACAGATGAATCAGCGGGGTGATCTCGCCCAATAAGTTGTTAAAAGTTTACGTAATTTTCTTTTTCATATCTGGTCCCTACTAACCGCAGATAAATCACAGTGGTCTCAGTTCAAATAAAGGTTGGGAGTGAGTCTCGCCGGTAGTGTGAACAGCCAGCTATCGCCTATGAATGTATGTGTCTCTTTTACTCACACGCGATCTATATTTTTTATCCCTTTCCTCAGCGAGCAAATAGTCGAAAGCTAATGGCTACCTCGCCCGCGCGCGGTGCGAAAAGTGCCTAAGCGACGCTTGCCGACGTAGATCAGGGGCCGATTCTACTAACAAAATTGTTAAAAAATTGCAATGGAACCGTAGCTGTTTCACGGCTTTTACGCGTTTTCGCATTCTACTAATGAATAACGATCCAACTGCGATTACGTTTTAGTTGACGCCAACGATCGGTCGACACGATTTCAAAAACCTATTCTGCTAGCTAACCGAACTTGAGCGTAACATGAGCGTGACGTTTAGTCCTATTCTACTATTATTTTGACACTTGTTTGAATCGAATCGAAGCTGAACTTCGGCGGTTCATCTATCAAAATTTGCGGTTGAACATAAGTTGGTAAAGTGTAACTTTTGCCGCATTGATTGTTCGTTTTGTTCCCTAAAAAATGAAGTTTTACATGGATTTCGTTGAACTTTCCCATGAGGTTGAGAATGGAAGAGTAAGACAAAGAAATTTAGTGTCAAAGAGTATGCAATAATGCTTTTGATCTTACGGATCGCCAGCTCGTTACGACGTACCGACTCTCCAAAAGGAGATTAGTCCTCAAATGCCCGTCAATCATCGTTCTGACGGCATTGATACGGAAACAACCACAAAGGTACCTACTTTAAATAAATATTTACTATTGATTTATTATGCGCCAGTATGTGTGTGATAAAGTATTCGATATAACTCTATTCTCGTCTTAGATCTTGGTTGCACTGGCTTTTTATGCAACTGGTTCATACCAAACATTGGTAAGCCAGTCCCAATGTCATGCCGTGTCACAACCCAGTTTCCCGAGCAATAAAACAAGTGACAGAAATGATTAATATGCCACATAATTTTAAGAAGTACCTATGTTAAATTTCCAAGCTCCAGGAAGATCATGATGAAATCAAAAGATGTTAAGCATTGCAATATTGCCATTTATATTTATATGCAGACCTAGACCTAAATCCTAATATATCTAGGTAAGTATACAAATGTATTTTATTTTGCAGATTCTATAGAATGTTTGGCATTTCTGGAATTCTGCAAGAAATGTTGTAGAGCGGTATATAAGAATTTTGAAAGCAAGATTTAGGTATGAATTTTATTGTTTCTCTTGATCTTTTAATTATACAATTTTAAAACTTAAAATTATTGTTATATTCATGTATTTTAGTAATAACATGTCTGTACTTTGTTTTTGCAGGTGCTTATTAGTAGACAGAAAGCTGCATTATAAGCCATAAATTGCAGGAAAAATAATAAATGCTTGTTGTGTACCGCACAACATTTCTCTACAGTTAAGACTGGAGCCGGACAGTGAGGATCTTGAAATCGTAGGACAGGACCGTGAGGAAAGAGGAGATGCAGTCAGATTAATTTCTGAACACCGCAGGTCCCGGCAGCGCTTGTGGAAATCAAGGCAATAAAAGAGAATAGTTACCTAAGGCAATACATTAAATTAGAATAGATATTTGTACATTTAAATTGATAGATATAAATTTTACTAAAATAAGTACCTGAGCAAGTATTACATTTTATTATATTGTTAGTAATTTTAATGTTGATAATGATATTATCTATTTGTATGTACCTTATTTAGTTGCTAACATAGTGTGTCAGAAACATGAATCTGTGTCTAATATAAATGATTAAATTAAAACCAATTGCATGCTTTATAGAGGAAAAATATGAACTGCGCATAATCCACCAATTTCAAACCTTTATTTCAGCAAATAAATTCTTATTGTTATTGGTCATATCTTGTTACTCTTTCTTCTCCATTAGTTATATAGGGATACTAAATATTTTACCACTAATGAAATGCATCAATCTGCACCATACAACAAGTGGTCACATAATTTAACCATTTTGTTGTTGTAGCTTATTCAAGTGCGACGTTATAAGTGGGAAACTCTCAAGCATATCGCAAATCTGTCTGTGGTGCGATATTTGAAATGATGAATAAATATCTGTACCTAATATTTTAAAACGAATTCTCACACTAAACCATTTACCATTTTCTTGAACTCAAACAAATTTAAAGTTTTACTTCCCGCTGTATTTACAACCGAGTCTTTGACATAGGTAACCAAAACGTTTCGTTTCACAGCTTCAGCCAGTTAAGAACTCAAAACGAAACGTTTTACTGAGTTTTTATTGCATTAAAAGTTGAAATGTTATACAACATAGCAACAAAATATACAGGGTAAAATTATAACTATTCGCTAGATATCTTTTTGTATTAAAAACACTTTTAGCGACACTGGTTCGTATTTAGTAACATTTTCAGAATAAACTTTTTTTTCTGTTGTATTATTAAAACATACTATTTGGCATGTTGGTAACACAGCTTACCCGCTCTTACGTTCCGGTTCTGATTCAGTTGCGGTTCGACTTAAGTTTAGTTTCGAGTTTGCTAAAGAAATAGTAGAATTACTCTTTGGGTAACTATCGAACGGCGATCGAAATCGAACTGTTGCCGAAACATAACTGAACGTGTATTGTGGCAAATTAGTAGAATCGGCCCCCAGTGGATGAGTGGTGTGGCGACTATCCACCACATCCGATTGGCGGTAAAAAATCCGCGCGGAATAAGTCTGTGATTTGATGCAAATGTACGCGATGATGCGGGGCGATTTATTCCCGCGCGAATAAAAATTGCAGTACGGACAGGATCTTAACAATAATTTTCCATGTTACAGGGTACAAGGAAGAAGATATTTGCTATGGAAGACGAGCCAAGAAGGTATATACAGTCTGTGAGATAATCAAGATTGTAGGGCTATCGATTATTTACCATGTTGGTATTGTTCTGCCTCATTGCGTGTACATGGGCATGTGGCTAGTGTACCTAGTCTTAGCGTCTAGCTTATGCTTCATGTTTTGTATTTAAAAAATATCAATAGTACCTACGAAAATATTGTGTCCTTAAAATGATGACTTTTTGTGATTATTTGGTCCCTTCTGTTGATCGTTTTTGGATAGAAAACGGTTCATAGTGGTTATAATGTTGTCTACTGAAGAGATTTAGCCGTTCCGATTTGTAAGTGTTTTACTGCAACTGGTAATTTTGTTTCTTCCTAATTTCAATTTTTTTTTCAATGAATGTCACAATGTTTTATGATTTTTACATAAAGTTAAATAGTTAATTACACATTTGTATGGAGGTTAACGCTTTTGTTTTTTTTTTAATGGTTAGCGTTCCCATTGAGGGACCACATTTGAATTTTGAGCTTTTGAATGCGTTTATATATGCACGCGATTTTTTTATTTATAAAATGAATTACTTATAACCTCCAGTAAACACTCTAGAAAATATTTTTTAAATATCTTCATCAGCGATGAAGTTATAACGCTTCAAAGATTACTTTTAGAACGAGAAGTACGACATGGAATTTGACGTCACTTTACGTAACGTCTATACATCTGCCATAGAAAACAGCGTTTACGCGAGAGGGACAGATATATTTGTTTAAAATAATTATATCTCGTTTGTTTTTCGAGCAATTTTGATTCTATTTCCACTGTTAGTAATATGTTTAGATAAAGTGTTTAGATAATAAATATTTTTTTTATGCATATTCCCTATTGTAAATTCAGGCTGTGATTTGTAAAAGTAGCCACGCAAAAGTTAAAATCGGTTAAAGGTGGAGGAGGACGTTCTCAATTAAATTCGATTAAAATCGGTTTAGTAGTTTAAATCAAAATAGTTGGAATTCGTTTACTTGGATGACGTGCCTTAAATAAGAATGCGAAATGTGATAACAAATTCAACATTTTGAAGGTACTAGTGGGAACAAAAGAGTAGTATAACTAGGACAGCATTAGTTGGAAATGGTGTGAAAAAATCAACAGTGTGACAAACGACAAAAAAATCCTGTTTGTCACACTGGTGTGATAATCTGGTATGAGTACGAGTCAGCAAGGCTCCCTTCCGCTCCGCCCAAAGCAACGAAATCTTCAAATGACTCCTTCCGTCATTTGATGATTAGTATAATGTATCAATCTCTCGATCGTGCCTTGCAATGTAATTAAACTTGCAATGCGATTTGCATGCAGGTGGAAACGCGACTTTGTGTACCTAAAGCTGACTCGTCAATATCATTGCCAACCAACAATCTTCCTCAACCCTCTCTAGGGTAACATAAAACTTGGATCGAGCGTATAGGTATTAAATGTCGTGGAATCGGTACAGACATGTAGTACACAGAGCATGGAATCATCTCGGTGGGCACTGGCAGAGTCGGCATTTTAGAAACCTACCATACAAATTAAGCGTGTCACAGTCACAGCGAGTTCATCGTAGTCAGAGAAATTGAGGGTCATTGACGTTCACACAGCCGCCTCTTTATCTTCGTATTTTGCTGTTCAGCATAAATTGCCTGCACTATGTTTGGTAGCGTCTAAATACGACCTTTTCCAAATTCGAGGCACCAAAAGTGCGTTGAGCGCAGTTCTTTTATTAATCTGTTGGTTATAGCCTTGTGTAGTTATTGTGTAGAGTGCGAATAAAACGGTAAAAATTGCCACGCTTGGTTCGTGGGGAAACCCCACTATACCGTGTGAAGTGTGAAGTGAGCTGTCAAACTATACAAGGAAGTCACTGTGAGATGTTGGCATAATAAACCAGCTGTAAACATCTGAACCGAAATATTTAATTTTGCCGGCACGAGTAGTGAGCACAGATGAATGCAGCAGGGTGATCTCGCCAATGTACGGTGGGCGAACGAAACTTGCAAGCACAATATTCGATGAGCATTGACTGACGAACCTAACTTGAAGCGTCGGAGCTATCGTCGTCAAACCGACCAATGGAGAGTGTGCTTATGGATCGTGCCGGTTATTATTATAACTTAGAGATGTTAACAGAATGCATAGACCTGCAGATTGTATACCTAGATTGACAACTCACTTCGACTTGTTCACTTCACCCAAGTTTTCACGATAAGATTGACAGCATATTATTTACTCTGTTGCCACCTCTAGCAGCGGCCTTTCGTCTCCAAGCTCTATGACACATGTCATCGCAAATGATATCGATCACGCAGAGGAAGCTACAAAAATGTGTTTATTCGCGTATGATTTATTGCCCTCAGACATGTTTCCAAGACGTGAACTTGGCTGACATTGGCATTGATCACTGTCATGCTTCGGTTAGGGTTGGAAAAGGATAAATCGATAAAAATGACGTAGTGGTGAAGCCTGACAACCTTTTATTTTTGTAACTTGGAAGAAGGAAATATGACAATTACTCGTAGCTGCATGGGCTGGGTAAACGTTTTGTCATAAGGCTGCCTTTCCATCAGAGATGTGCTGATTTATAATAGCATATTTACTTACTCTTGACTCTAAATAGAGAAAGTTTCAATGAAGTCAAACTTTATACATATTTGAAACGTCCATTTTCACTTAGCTCTGTTAGAAGACAATGCTATAACTAATAGTCTTGTCAAAAAGTGCTTTTTTGTTCAGCTTTTTAAAGCAGTCTCGGAAAAATATGGATGAGGTGTCATTGGATTCGGAAGAGAATGTTTATAATTTTTGAAAAAAAATAAATGACCGCTCAGAAAAACTGCAAAACTTAGAAACATTTAATGAAAGGTGACTACACTCGGTTTATTGATCTTTTTTCCGCTCTCACTTCTTAACCGTCCGACAGATTTTGTTGAAATTTGGTATAAAGATCAGTAGGACCCCGGAAATATTATAAGCGACAAGGCGATTATTTATATACATATTAACGAGAACGAGCCGCGGGCAATAACTAGGAGGCGAATAATTTAGTCACATCGGCTTGCTATTCGTACCTCACTTATTTATTTATGTACACACAATATACTTAAAAAGAAAATTTTGTACAGAGAAAAGAGCACAAAGGTACTGCTTATTTCAAAAGAAATTTCTACCAGCAGACCTACGACAGAAGAATTTAATAAGAAATGTAGACACAGTGTGTCGAAAAGCAGAGAAGGAATCTTAAAACAAACTATAAGTACTTACTAACTTAACTAAAACAAATAATAATCTAAGTAAATACACATAAAATTACAATAGACATACAAACAAATATACACAAATAGATTTAACTAAATATATAATGATAATAAATTAATACATACTTTTAATATATTATACAGTATCATATTATTGACATTATAGCCGCAAATAAAGCCTAGAGCTGGTTCTCCTTTCTAAAACGTTATTTTGATGGATCATTCCTGTCCTTGAATACACCTCCTATGCTGCGATCGGTGCAACTTGATTTTCCTTCTCTCATACTTTTTAGTGTACCGTGATGTTTTCATTCACTTCCATTCTTTACACATCATTCCTTTTCCGATCCATCTTTTCTATAGCTTTTTTTATCCGACTATCCCAAACAGCGGGTTATGGGTTTTATAAAGGATGGCGATTGGATTTTCTGATGCAATTTAATTTTTACTTCTGCTTAACTCCCGTGGCCTATCCTTCGGGCAAGGTTACTGTGTACAGTATTAATGTAGCTTTAGCTACTTATAGTAAGTACAGCACTTACTTTTAAAAATATAAAAAAAAAATACATCTCATTAAATATAAGTATAAATTAATCAGAGAAGTAAAATAATACAAAATGGACTGGGAATCGTACGCCTCCAAGCATCGCTATGATTGTCTGGCTGCAGTCTATCTGTTGAAGTCTCACCGTGTAAATTTGGTGAAGTGAGCATGAGGTGCTGTAATTTTTGTATGAAACTATAAATCGCTTAAAGCACCATATCAAATCGTGCGTGCTAGCGTGTATTCCCGCAAATCTACATTTAAAAGGGGGGAGGGAGCAAAAGCACAACGACTGCAGCCAAAATGTTGAGCATCCTAGGGTAAGGCATCTGGACAGCTTCTGAATCTGTACAAAGTACAAGTCCGTTTCTGTATGGAGTATTGCAGCCACTTGAGGGATGGCTGACCAAAATACCAGCTTGCTGCATTGGACTCTATGGAACGCAGAGCAAAAGGGCTTATAGGTGACGAGACGTTGGTGGCTCAGCTTCACAGCCTAGCTCATCGACGTAGTGTTGCCTGTCTGTCGGTCTTCTACAGATTATACTTTGGTGAGAGTGCGCAGGAACTCCACGACCTGATCTTACCATCACCCTTTTACTACTGGAATAACAGACTATTTAAGCAGGGTACGATCCGTACTTGGTCGATAACCCGGCTAGTCTTCTGCTTCTGCTCCACATTTATTATGCGCACAGCTAAAGTGTGGAACTCTCTGCAAACGTCTGTGTTCCCGTCCACATAATTATAACCCGTCTGTCTTCAAAGCAAGAGTGAACAGGCATCTTCTGGGCACGCTCGCTCTATCATAGACCTCATACATCGCTTTTCATCAGGCGTGATTGTGTTCAAGAGAAAGCCCATTACTTAATAAAAAAAGGATCCTCCGACCAGAGGGTTGTTGTGTCTGGTGGGCAACTGCTCGATAGTTGATATTCGGACTCTCTCCAACCTTCCCATGGCCCGACCAATATATTGTTATACGGACCGAATCTAGGGACGGCTGCGGACATAGCACCCTTGGCCATCTTATTTTAAAATCCGCAGGCGCTTCTTGATCCCTACAAATTAGCCATCATGTGTCCCTTAAACACTCTCCCATCTGGGCGTGGTACGAAACACACTACAAGAGTCGTCTTCGTCGTCGCCAGCTGTTTTCTTGATGTAGGTTAATATCTTGAGCTGCCGCTGCTCCTGCTGTGCTGTCCTCTGCTCCTTTCCTCTCGCTCCAGAGCGCCCCGAGCAGCATGCCCGTGCGCGAATTCCTGCAGCCGTTCAAAGCTCGCCGGTGAGCTCACAAGATCGGGGTAGTAAACCGACCCGACCGCCTCGACACGTACAATCCCATCCATCATCTTTCGCCTGTCTTCTGCATATAGGGGGTAGACCCACAGTGCATGATGCAGGTCCTCATCTTCCATACCGCAATAACATACGCTCTCCTCACACAGCTTCATATCGTGCAACCTTGTAATATGTTCAAATCGCAAAAAAATATCACAATGCACATTCACTGCTGGCGGCATAGATGGCGCTCCAATACTTTTCTGAGCCGTACAAATTTTGCTTCGTTAGTTTCCCTTATGGTGGCATTTATGCTGCTTCATATATTTTCGCAATAAGAAGTTTACAGAATAACACTGCAGTCTTTTGTCGACGGTAAAATCAACATAAAAAAAATTCTAAGACATGGAACATCCCTAATCTCAATCAGACCTTATCTGCCCCTTTCATATATATATGACTCGGCTTGTTTTTATACATTCCCTGTTTATTCAGGAAGCCATTAGTTAGCTGTAAAAACAGACGATAGAAAATAAAACGGTAGATAAAGCTTAGATAAATAATTTGTGGAACATACTTTGCATTGCACCTTGTCGTTGTAAATCAACTGGTAAATGGAACGAAGCTATTTTAGATCGTGTATGTCTGAATAGATTTGTTTTGAACATTAGAAGAAGTAATGATTATACCTAGTGTTTGTTTTGTCTTAATTTTTTGTTATGCTAATAAGTGTAATTTGCAAGTTATAATCGGCGGTTATTAATCTATCATCTGCCTATCCTTTTTAATAATAGTGATAATGCATTTATTTTCATAACAAATATGTGTCGTGTAGCTTTCTTCCATCAACATGCAAGTAGTATGTTGGTATACGTATCAAAACGCCTTAAAGTTGACGCTGCGATGCGATTCCAGCAGCTACACTCTCGGCTTTCAGACAAACTGGATTCAGCTGTCTCATCATCTATCAGCCAAGCAATTATATTGGGTTCGGCTTTCAGACAAACCGGATTTAGCTGAATACCAGAGTTTTACGTGAAGCGACTGCCTACCAGACCTCCACAACCCATTAACTGGGTAACACGGTACTTCTTGGCAAGACTGGAGTCAGATTTACTTGCTTCTGACAATCAATAACGACTACCAAAGATCTACAAATGACAGCCGGGACTAACAGCTTAACGTGCTTTCCAAAGCACGGAAGAAACTCGGCACGTTAAGAGGGTCACCCATCCACAGACCAACCTTGGCAAGTATTGCTTAACCTTAAAGATCGACCCGTGCGGCGGTTATTATTTAGCCACGAGCTCCTCCACATGAAGCGACTACCTATCTGACCTCCATAACCCAGTAACTGGGTAACACAGTATTTCTTGGCAAGACAGGTATCAAATTTCTGGCTTCTGAAATTCCGTAACGAATGCCAAAGATCTACAAATGCCAGCCGGGACCAACAGCTTAACGTGCTTTCCGCGGCACGGAGGAGTCATTTCACCCATCCTCAAACCGTCAGGGGAAAACGATGCTTAACCTTGGAGATAATCGTGTGGCTGTTATTATTTAGCCACGAGATTCTACAATGCTCCTTTATATCGATATTCATTTTGTTGACCAAGACATTTTTCCTATAGTTGTGTAATTTTTTGACTGACGAACTTACATAGTTGCACAAAGATAAGTATATTAAAAATTAATAGATTGCGTTTCAGAGTTTCGAGTTTCTCTTTTATTTCGTATTTAGGAAAATAGCTTTGGGCAACAAATAATTTCGATTCAACAATGACTCGAGTAATACAGCTCAAAATATTAAACTGACGACTCAATTTAAAATTATATGGTTTTGTTAAACCTCCATCACACTACTCCTGAAGTCTCTTCGACGAAGTACTCTCCGAAGTCCGAAGTACGTGTCCACACCATCGAGCTACTTCGCGAGGAGCTCAGTCGCCCTTTATTCATAACTTGAACGTTCTTACGTTACATACGTATAACGTTCAAAAGGCAACTGCCGTTGCATCGTGTACTCTCGCTTATTAAAACTAGGTGCGTATTTATTGAGGCTCGACGCGAACCGAAGTGAGTCGAGTAGTGTAGTAAGACGCTTCGTGTTCGAACTTCAGGCCACTTCGAGTCCTTAGACTAGGGCACAAAAACCGACAACAACTGGAAGTCGCCAGAAGCGAGGCGAAGTTGCACGAAGCGATGCAAAGTGCCCTTCTACACTATCGTATTCGCTCAACTTCGATCACTTCGCGAGTAGTGTGGAGGACGTATTACACTTCCCGGAACCATTCAAAACGTTATTGAAGTTGTATCCCAACAAAAGCGAAAACCCGAAAACCTTTAATCCGGATTTTACAAGTCGAAGAGCAATCAACCGGTCAGTTCATAGAGGTTTTAAATCGACTGAAAACCTCACAGCGAGCAGCGAATGAAAAGAAATAAAGCGTAACCAACGGTGGTTTTGTACCGCTAGCTTTCACGTTGATTGCCCCAAGCCTGCAATGGAACGGTTTTTATTCATTTGGATGAGAATAATGTCGTGGTAATTGATAGAGGTTTGGATATTTTTCTACGGTTATTTTAAAAATAAATCAACAACGAAAAATGTTAGCTAAATAAAAACATTGAAAGTGTATGTATATTTTTCGTAAAAAAATCTGGTGAGAACGTTTTTTTTTTTTTAGAAGGTGAATGTTGGTTACGGACAACTTAAGTACTCAGAAGGACCTAGCTTTCTGTACGTGTAAACAACACATACCTACGAACGAAGCAAAGTTTGATTGAGTCATGCTTGGCGAAAATAAACTCTGTTACTTTTATTTATTTTTTATTTCTAAAGGATACGCATGCAAGCGAAGCAAGTTAATATGAAGCTTGTAACAAATAACAGCTATATCTTTCTTATTATAGTTATATATTACCTTACGATAGTTGGATTTGCTCAGTTTGCCCAAACATTTACTTAAAACCATCAAACAGGTGAATGAACATCAGGCTCCTCATATTTACGTCTGAAACTGTAAAACATACGATTATGAAAAGGAAAATAAACTCGCTTGTTAGAATAACAGTTCGTATTCATCATTTGCCTAGTCTTTTCCCAACAACATTGGGGTCGGCTTCCAGTCAAACTGGATTCAGCTGAATACCAGCCTAATAACAGTTCGTATTGTGTTTTGGAAATTAACAGTAGCGGCTTCGCTGATTTTAACCGATTGCCCGAAAGAGGCAACCTTTTGTAGCCATCTTGTCATCGCGTCATCGCCCGCATTCAAAGTTCAAAATTATCTCAAATACTTTCAAAGAAAAAGTAATCAAGGTCATGGTCTACCCGTTTCCTAAAATTGTATCCAAATCCGTTCAGTCGTTAAGACGTGACGAGGTAACAATTGTAAAGGCAAACAGACAGAGTAACTTTCGCCTGCCTGTCACATTGGTATGAAAGTATGAATTTACTCTTATCGCTATCATTAACTCCCATTGCTTTCATATTAATCCTCACACAATCCATGCATGTTTTTCTCCCAGTCTTCCTTAAAATTTCTCTCTCCAAAGTAGCTCTCCAATGTATTTTACGACTTACAAATGTCTGATTACAGTTTAGTTTTACGCATCCCACTTACATTACAAACTTTTTATTTCAGACAATTTGGATCAGTAGATCAATTGCTAGACGAATTAGAAACTAGTCGTTAAGTCTGTATGAATCAGATCAAATTGTCAGCAATAAAAAGCTTTCCATCAGATTCGAGACCGCCTGCTAGTCTATTCTGTAAATAACCATTTCGATATCGACTTCACCTGAGTGACTAAGCTTACAAAGTGAACTTTATTTCACACATCATAAGGTCTTATATTTATACGAATTTGAAACTCACCTCGGATTCCGCTGTCGAGACACGAAAATGTTGTTACAGAATAGCACTGCTGATCTAGTTACTTATCATACATTAGGATAAACAAACATTAAAAAAACTACAAACAAACTCCAACAAATGGGCACGCAGTTATAATACGAAATTATTTTGCGCTACTTGACTCTGCGCGTGCCTTTCTGATTTTCTTATTTTGAATGGGAAATCATCAAATGACGCCTCGAATTAGGCAGTGGGTTCTTACCGACTAAAACCCACCCGCATTCCTTTAAACCCTCTTTGCTCTCCAGCGGTTCTAAAATACCACATTAGCAAAACCAGAAAGCAAATCACGCTACCTGCCACTGTCAAATTTTCCCAACCAACCTTGAACAATCAAACAATTTTTATCGTTAGCGATAAAAATGAAAATAAAACTAGACAGATTGTTGTGAGATTTATGTTGTGATTCTAAGATTCATTCTCCTAAAGTGGCCTTTTTAGCCCCCCTGGCTAAAAAGGCTACTTTAGGAGAATAAAAAACTTAGTAACTCATTAAAACAATAACAACAATTCTCATTCAACAATTCTGCAACTCTGGTAGGATACTACGCCTGCTTGCTTGCGGGAGCCATAAAGTTCGGATCTGAAATGTCACCAAGTGATTATTTGCTACTATTAGGCTGCGCTTCCACCAGAGATGAGATTCTTTAGCGCTGAGCTAGGCAAGCTAAATAAAGCGATTCTATTGGTTCTTAACTAACATCCATATCTACGCATCTTCGTACATCTCTGGTGAAAACGCAGCCACAAATTTATATAGGGATACAGAGGTGAATGTAGAATTTAGATATAAGGTCTAAGTTTTTGGAAATTCTTTTAACATTCGTTTTCTATAATTTCTTGCCCTAATTTTTATCCCCGATTTACTTATATAGTATTGTCACCAGAAAGCGGAAGACTCCGTAAGATTGTAATAAATCTTGATTAGATATAATTTCTCGAAATATTATGAAAAAATCTTTTTGTATATAATATATCCCATCCAAATTCATTAGTTTCCAATACATCCGTGTCTTTTTTAGAAAAAATAGTTTACAATTTCACGCGATATTTTACAATCTTACGACGTTTGCCATTTTCCGGTGACAGTGTCATCGCCAAATAGTCGTTATCTCAGAGTCATCCTATTTTTTTATTCTAATACTTTTAGCATCTTTCGCACCATTGATTTGGGGTTCCGTACCTGTATCTGATGTATTTCTCAAAATATACAAAAATGAGTAAAAATTGAAGCGGGCTTCCAATGAAAGTTATTTTTAACCGACTTTCCAAAAAGGAGGAGGTTCTCAATTCGGTTGTATTTTTTTAAATGTTTGTTATCTCATAACTCCGTCAATTATGAACCGATTTGAAAAATTCTGGTTTAATCTGCAAGTATATTGTAAGAATATACTTGCAGATTAGTCCCATTTAAATTTTATCAAAATCGGTGACGAAGTTTGGATTTTAAATCGAAATAGCTGGAATTCGTTTACTTGGATGATGGTTTTTTGTCATCTAAGTTATCGAAATTGCGTATTTTGCTTTTCTGCGATTTTTTGGTACCAATAAAAAGTGAAAAATAAAAAAACTTTTTACAAAAAAATACAACCGACTTCCAAATAAAATAATAACACTGGGTACATACAACGTAAAAAGAAACTTTAATTTCGGAAGTCTCGGAAGTCAGTGTTTTTGTTAGTTTCTTCGTATTTTGACACCGACTTGCGAAATTAAAGTTATTTTTACTTGTAGTGTTTTTTATTTTAGTTTATGGTGCAAAACCCTTCGACACGCAATCGGCCGGTTTTTTTTTTAAAGTCTGGCGCTTGACCACTGTTCCCCCTGATGGCAAGCTATATAGTGGTAAACGACAGATCATGCTCACCTAGAAGAATTCTAGTAAAATGATAAGCCAAAAAAACAAACAAACATTTGTATTATTTAACTCCAGCAAGAATCACTTAACACCACACTCAAAATAGTCGAGTCTGTGAAATGTGAACCAGATGAACTCGTTTGCACGCATTCTTACAGAGTTAATAGGTTAGTTCTAAATCAGAGCTAGTTTACACGGAGTTACATAAATATGTGCGATAATTTACATTATTTATTTAGCTGCTTAAGTATTGAACGGAGAGCGTTGTAAATACCCTCTGCATTAGTAATTCGTGGCTGCAGATCGTTCTTTCGTGTGTACCGCAGATCTTTATTTACCTACTTGATTATAAAGTCGTATTTTTTATAATTAATATTGATAAGTACACAATGCTTGTGTTCCTCAAAGAATTGGGCATTATCACCGGCATATCCTAATACAGCTCCACCTATTTTCGTCAGTTATATCATAGTATCACTGTACCAAGGAAGTCAACATTTTTTTTAATTTATTTCTGTTTGTAATTCTTTTCATTTTTTTCCGTGTTGACGTTCCTCAAGTTTTGATTTGTGGCGTCCAAGTTTAGACTCGATAACTTTTTACAAAAATAAGAAACATTTTATTTACGGCCCTTCTCGCCACAGATTTTTTTTATTAATATTTTCTTTGAAAACTTAATGCATTCTTCGAAGTGTTGATGCGTTCTCTTAAAAGAAGAATAATATCACGTCGTCGTCACGTTTCGATAAAGTATTAACTTGTTTAGAAGGTGTCTTTATTTAGCGCTAAATCAGTTTGATAGGCAATCAATCATATCTATTGTAATATACGAATTTAATATCGAAGGAATATTTGAAACGTCACGTTCCTTTGAAAAGCTAATATTGAATTCATGAGATTTTTTATTTAACGTGTTATATTAGGCTGGGTTATTCGGGCTTGTTGGCATTAAAATGCTATCTCCGCCGTTGACGCCTCATGCTTAACACGACGATGTTAAATGATGTCCTGCCGATGACCACCGATGTCTTCGCGCAAAATATTTTCTTTGCGTCATTCAAGTTATTTTTAACCGACTTCCCAAAAAGGAGGAGGTTCTCAATTCGGTTGTATTTTTTTTATGTTTGTTACCTCATAACTCCGTCAATTATGAACCGATTTGTGAAATTCTTGTTTTATCTGAAAGGATATACTTGCAGATAAAATTTTATCAAAATCAGTTACGAAGTTTGGGTTTTAAATCGAAATAGCTGGAATTAATTTACTTGGATGATGGCTTTTTGCCATCCAAGTAATCGAAATTGCGTATTTTGCTTTTCTGCGATTTTGCAGTGGTGTTGTTAGGTGTGGGGTACCACTAAAAAGTGAAAAATTAAAAAAAATACAACCGACTTCCAAATTAAAAAAAATCACTTCATAGTAAAAGTAGTAGTAGTAGTAGAAGAAACTAACAAAAACACCGACTTCCGAAATTAAAGTTATGAAGTGTTTTTTTTTTAATTTGGAAATCGGTTGTATTTTTTCGTAAAAAGTTTTTTTTTTGAGTGTTATTTGAGCATAAAATTGCATTACGACCTACAAACGAAGAACCAGATTTTTTTTTAATTCCGAGTTACTTACGAGTATAACAGTAAACTATTAGGGACGATGGAGTGATATTATAGCCAAAAAAGGTGCTTTATTTTTATCACATTAAACTGTTTAAGCAGTCTCAACCAGATTTACCTATCCTGCATGTCCAACCATAATGCACTTTCCAGGGGGGCTAAAAAGCCATTTTTGGAGAATTGTAACATTAATCACACAACAATCTGTCAAATTCCATTTTCATCTTTATAGCTAACATATATTAGGTTTGATTAGATTTAGCGATAAAGATGCAATTTTGAGATGAAATTTTGATTGGGATGGTCTCACATACTGCGCTCGTTTGCCCAATGCACGAGAGTAGTGGTGTTTCTAGGTTCTGCCGGTGGCTCCACCCGCGCGAAAGTTATAAGCAGTCCTAGTAGAACATATTTTCAGGATAAAAGTACCGGTGTGCCAAGATTCATTCCAATTCGTTCAACCGTTTCGAACGACGTTTCAAAAATGTTTAAAAAAAACTCGCATTCGCATTTATATTATTAGTATGGACTTGCGTCACAGTTCAAACATGACTCAAGCCACTCAAACTGATGAATAAACATTAGATACATTTTCTGCTAAGTTATTTGGTTCGACACCTACAGCTTTTGGCAATATATTGAAGAAAACTGTCCGGTCTAAACCCAGGGTTGATGTAGCTGTCTGGCTTTTCATGTCCATATTTCACTGTTATTTCAGTAAGAAATCCTTTGTCCGAGAAATTTTACCTACAAAAATACAATAATGTTCGCATGAAAATTACGATATCAACGTCGTTTACGCGATACGATTATGTAACGACGCTGGTTCATATAAGTTTTATTATATCTGTGGTGAAATTGTAGAAAAATGTCTGTGCAAAATTGTTGTTGCACCGTTGACGCAGTGTCCCGACTCGCCTTTCTGTAGGAGCCTATAAGCTGTTTATCGAGTTGTATGCTGAGAAGAATCATGTAAAGAATATCTTCTCATCGATCTGTTTCATGTAGTTTCTTGATTTATGATAGATGATAATTATTTCGATGATCGATCTAGTCTAGGATAATCTTGAATTCTAACGTAGGCATCTCCTCTTACGCATCATGATTCATTATACAATTGGTCGGGCCTATATAGATTGAAAACGTATCACCGTTCTTTTTAAGTATGGCTGAAACCCATCCCGTTCTTTCTTATGCCCTTTGCGTTTCAGGGCCGCGGTGACTGTTTCGAACAAATTCCGCAACCCTGGCAGGTACTGTGGCCCTAGAGGGCCCGAAATGTATCTAATAATACCTGCCAACTATGCTGATACAGCTGAATAACAGTATTTCACATAAAGGAATTGCTGTCAGACATACTCAATCCTAAGGTAACATGATAATGCAGATCGAAAAAGATATGGTAAGAAGGATCTCCTATACCGCGTGTATCTGACATCGACGCACAAGCGATTTCCATGGGTCCAGGGCATGATTCTGGACACCCCAGTGTTGGAATTTTTCGTCGGTTCTTTTCTCATTTTTCATTTTTTTCAAGAGTACCACAAATAGGTATCAGGTCAGCTGAGCTGATATCTATTTGTGGTCTTATTCAGGTTGCTCTTTTTAGTGAAAGTAGTTAATTAATTATTTTTTTATTAAAAATCTCATTGGGTTATGTCAGAATAACGATTATGAGCAGTCTAAAGTAAAAAAACCCTTGAAAAAAAAATGAAAAAACTGAAAAAAAAAAGCCGACGAAAAATTCTAAGTCTAGGGTGTCCTAGTCCTCGCGCGCCTGCATGATTGGCGCGTGGAGGTACTACGCCGGGGGGAAACTCCGCTGACGCGGCAAATTGTCGCGCAGCGGACAGACCTCCGGCGCGATCTCATGGCGTCATGGAGACGACGACTGTCGCAACCCAGTGCAGGGCACGCCACGATAGTGGCGATAAGTCCCCTCTTTGAGGAGTGGCTAGAGAGGCGCCACGGCGTCCTCACCTTCCGCCTGACGCAGGTCCTCACCGGACACGGATGTTTCGGGAGGTACCTGCATCGAATCGGGCGGGAGGAAACGCCCGGGTGTCACCACTGCGAGGATCGACTGGAGGACACGGTGGAACACACTGTGCAGGTGTGCCCCGCTTGGGCGGCGCACCGCCGTGTCCTCGAAACGACGATCGGCGGCAACCTCTCGCGTCCGGCCCTGGTCCAAGCCATGGTCCGGAGCGAGACAGAATGGGACGCCGTTGCCTCCTTCTGCGAAGCAGTCATGCTAGCGAAGGAGGTGGCGGAGAGGGAGAGGAGACCCTCTCGTCCCGGCCGCCGTGGTGGACGCCGCGGGCGTCGGGGGCCACCTGGTGACCTCCGGCCACCGTAGGCGCGGGCCTGTGGACGGCGAGCTATGGGTGGCTCGCCGTCCGTCCGTCTAGTGACGACAGGCCGTGTCGACGGCGCGTTAGTGTTCCACGCGCGCCTCAAAGAGAGTCAGCACACAGAGGGGCCCGAAAGGGCCGACGCCTGCCGGAGTCGCGGGATTATTCGCAAGAGACACCGTGGCTCCGGAACACAAAGGGCAATGAAGGAACATGGATGGGTTTTAGTCAGTAGAAGTCTGACACTCCCTCCCGCTACACCCAGAGCGGGAGGAGTCATTGGATGATTTCCCATCCCTAAAAAAAAAAAAAAGGGTGTCCAGAATCATGCCCTGGACCCATGGAAATCGTTTGTGCGTCGATGTCAGATACACGCGGTATGTAAATAAGGTACGATAGTACTGAGTAGCAGTACAAGTGTCTCAAGCAAAACAAAATCGAGCTGTCACAGAAATCTTTGCTAAAACCTCACTACCAACACCGAACTCGGGCTGGCATCACAATGCGAGAGGTCATCTCAAAAACCCTTGATTCTAATCGGTCCTTGAACAAAAAACTGTAACTGAGTTACTCAAGAGAAAGTGAATAGTAACAAATCTTTTGGAAACATAATTCTATTCTGCAAAAGTCTGCAAAGTTCGAGCGTCGCATATGCAGACTTTTGGAATACCACTGTAGAGTTATGCGTTTCAAGTCGTGGATAGCTATCCGTTCCGCAATGTCAACCAACTGCACATATATTTCGTGTGACTGACTTTGGTATTTCCTTAAACGATTTTTTAAATGGCTTGCAATAAAAACGGCTGTTTGTGAAGATTTTGTGAATTTTTAAAGTGTGCCTTCATGACCAAATCCGAAACTATGAAGAATTTTGAAAAACAATGAAAGGAGTTTCGACATCGATTTTGATGAAAACTAAAACTGCATCATTAGTTTTGCAAAATCGGTGTTCCTACCCAGGAATAGGCAGATAGATTTTGAAAAAAAAAAAAAAATATCCTTTATTATCACACCATCCGAAAGTGGCTACAATATTGTTCATCAAAATGAGGCTGGAGACTCCTTTCAGAATTTTTCGATATTTCTCATAGTTTTGGATTTGTCCCTGAAGGCACACTTTCAAAATTCACCCAGTATATCCATACTTACTAATGTTATAAAGTTGAAGAGTTTTTTCGTTTTTTTGGTTGAACGCACTAATCTCAGGAACTACTGGTTCGACTTGAAAAAATCTTTTACTGTTAGATAGCCCATTTATTGTGGAAGGTTTTAGGTTTGTATCATCACGCTACGACCAATAGGAGCAGAACATTAATGAAAAATGTGACGCAGTCGAAGTTGCGCGGGTCAGCTAGTTTTGTAATATAAACGGCACTGGCAAGAATATACCTATTAATCATGTTTTATATTGTAGTCTGAACCGTAGATTTATTTATATAGCTAGCTCGAAAATATACAGACATTCTCAGTAATTACCAAATTTTCTCGGCATTATTTAGGTTTAACAAAGTTATGAGAATTAGGTTAAAAAATTGTTTATTTTTAGGAGTTTTTCTCGAGATATTGTTGTGGTTAAAAGTCGGATTAACAAAAGTTTTCAGACAGTTATTTTTGGACTGCTTTTAAAAGTTTTAAGCCCATTTTATGGTAAAGTTATTTGGCTGTAAATGGCTCCTAAATATTGTTAACGGTACTTTGATAGTGACAGTATATGATGAAAAAAGTAAATAGCTTATAAGGCTGTTTTAGGAATAAAACAAGGTTAATATGGAAAAACTGGCAAGTGCGAGTAGGACTCGCGTGCAAAGGGTTCCATGCCAATTTTTTTTTTTAAATACGTTATTTTAACAGGATTTCCTGTATTCTTTAGGTATAGAACTATTATTTAATTTTGCATTTTTTTTCAAAATTTTAGGCTTATTAGTTCGGAGATAAGGGGTGAATTAAAGTTATTTTATACTTTTAGTGTTTTTGTTTTCTTTTTAGGGTTCCCTACATCACTAAAAACGGGACCCTTATAGGATCACTCGGGTGTCTGTCTGTCTGTCCACACCACAGCCAGTTTTCTCAGAATCCACAGAACCGATTCAGTTGTAATTTGGTATACATATGGACTTCTGTGGCTCAAACGCGGACGTTACGTATTAAATATTTTTTTTAGGATGGGGGTCACTTTTGGGGTTCAAACTAGAAAAATAAAATAAAAGTTTTTCAAATTGTTTCATGTGATGTACTTATCTAATAAAAGGGCTTACTGTAAGGATTTAATCCTATTGTTTAATAAATTTAGAATTATTAGTTTTGAAGCCATTCAAGAAATAATATAAAAAATTACCATTCCCCTTATCTCCGTACTACTGAGCCTAAAACTTCGAAAAAATGCATATAATAGTTTTTTACCTACAGATTACAGGAAAATCTGCAAGAAGTCTATAGTGTTAGATCAACATGTAACAAAGATGAAATTAGTTCCCTTTGCACGCGAGTCAACCTCGCACTTAGTCAGTTTTTTGAAGTCGATTAAAATGAGAAACATTTATTGACGACACGGTTGGCGCAGTGGTTGAGCGATTGACTGCTGCACAGCATGTCGCGGGTTCGATTCCCGCACGGAGCAAATATTTGTACGACCTACATGTATTTGTTCCGAGTCTGGGTGTTTTTCTATATATAATATGTATGTATTTACAAAAGAAAAAAATGTATATAAGTAGTTTATCAGCCATCTCGTTACCATAACACAAGCATTAGGTTGCTTAGCTTGGGACTATATGGCGTTGTGTGAAATGTCCAAGGATATTATTATTATTATTTATCTCATTGAAAAATTGCTTTGTGTCGGCGCTGCGTGTCTTCATCTTCCATACCTCTCTATTATCTTTATATTATTATATTTATTTACCTATTTATCTTCTTATCTTATACACAGTAGACAAGGCAAAGGCATGAGGAGATGATGGAGTAAGGCATGTCATTCGTAGTTTGGTCTCGTCATAACAGTCGACTATTGTAAGTTCTCTGAATCAGAAATGATTATAAATCATCATATTTATTAGTATATTATTTTAGCAAATATATATGTATTTTTTTGTATATATATTATTTGTATACTGTGTTGTATCGATAAGACTCAATATAATTTTATTTTTATTTGTTTGTTGTACACCTACCACAGTGTAGTCTTTTTAACTCAAAGGTTGACTGGTGGAGAATGCCTTGTTGCATTAAGTCCGCCCATGTACCACTATTGTGCATAAAGTCTAAATAAATAAATAAAATAAATACAATCTGTTTGTTTGGTATTCTGCTACTCTTACAGCCATTCACATTCACACTACACAGTGGTACATAAATAAACACGCTTTATTACAAAAACGTGCAGTCTGTATACCCTCTGCCTCATGGGCGGATCTAGGTGGGTTAAGGTATCAACCCCCCGCCCCCGTTCCAAAAAGACCGAGATGACTTTTGTAGTCTACAAACTAAAGAAGTCATTGAGATATTTATGACTTATATAGACTACAAGTCATAAATTCCTCAATGACTTCGTTAGGCGGCTTGTTATGCGTTACGCAAATAAAATGTTTTGTGCTTAACCTACCCTCAGCGGGATCAAGATCAATCCAAACGACAATCCTGGAGAAGCTCCTGCAGGTCTCATCCATAAAAACAGGCGTGATGATATGAATAATAGTAAAACTCGACATTAACTCAGCTCATTCATATCTGAGGTGAATAGCAGCTATTTTTACAGCGGCCCTCGTTATGCTGTATTATCTGATTACATTAGGGCGTGTACGTGAAAGTAACGAGGCGCGTTTACATTGGGCGAGTAAGTAGGCAAGTTAATGGTCCAGTGCAATCAGTGGTACACTAATTGAAAACAACTATTTAAATGAATGCTCTGGGCATTCAGTTATAAATTATGTTTTCAGCCTTTAATTTGGTAATCAAAGAAAGGAGAGTATGCTTTTTAGAGTTCCGTACCCAAAAGATAACCAACGGAACCCTATAACTAAGCCTTCGCTGTCTGTCCGCCCGTATGTCTGTCAGAGGGCTGTATCTCAAAAACCGTAATAGCTAGACACTTGAAATTTTCACAGATTACCTACCTATGTATTTCTTTTGCCACTATAACTAAAAATAATAAAAGTTAAGGTTTATTTTACGGAACCCTTCGTGTGCAAGTCTGACTCGCACTTGGCTGGTTTTTTTTTGTTGTAATTCGGTAGAACGATGTCATCTGTGACTGTTGTTCAGTTGGCACTTTACCAGTTGACTTAAGGTACAGCATAAGTTTAAGATTTACGCTTATCGAGGTCGTTCTAATCATGGGTGCGTACTTACGTGCCTCAGAAAGCACGTTAAGCAGTTGGTCTTGGCTGTCATTTATAGATTTTTGACAAACGTTACTGGTAGTCAGAAACCACGAAATCTGACATCAGTCTTGCCAAGGGGTATTGTGTTGACCAGTTAATGGGTTGGGTATGTCAGATATGATAGGCAGTAGTTTCATATAGAATATTGGTACTCAGCTGCATTGAGTAAGACTGGAAGTCGAAATCAACATGTTTTGAAAAAGGCTAGGTAAATTGGTAAGTTATAGAATAGAATAAAAAACATTTCAAATAGAATCCTACAATAGAATCCATGAAACATTCTACTCCGCCAGGGTTGCGGATTCGTTCGAAAGTCACCGCGGCCCTGGGACGCAAAGGCAATTATGAGGAACACGGATGGGTTTTAGTCAGTAAGCGTCTGACACTCCCTTCTGCTCCGCCCAGAACGGACGTAGTCATTTGATAATTACCCATCATTAAAAAGGTAACATTCTACAAAACTTCATTCAACCTAGCAAAAACAAAACTAGTGAATTGGAAATACCTCGAATATTCCTTTTGCATCAAAAGTAATTTAACTTGTGTTATCTCAATAAGTAACAAGCTAGGGTAAACGAGTTTATCGCATAAGTCTAAACTGTAATGATAAATGTAAGAAGAAATTAATAAATAATAATTCATCTACTTAATATACCCAACTGATATTACCTAATGATATTTTTTACTCCACCGCACGTATCTACTTTACTCTACCAATGTACCAAACGCTCCTCAAAGCCTTGGTTTACACGTAGGAAAGTAGATGTTGTTAGAAAGTATTGCAGTACATATTGTAATGAAAACGTAAGTTGTTTCATAAGTTCTGTAGCCGTTGGAGAATATAAAACATGGTGCGGTGCGTCGACTGAATACAAACCGGGCTAAGCGGCTGAAGTTTCTAAGATGAATATTATTTGACGAAATTGAATAATGCACGATGCCGCGATGGGTGGCCATCTTAACATATCGAGTTTCATCCGTGCCTCGGAAAGCACGTTAAGCCGTTGGTCCCGGCTGTCATTTGCATTTGCCTCGGGGCGCTTTATAAATGCTTTACTCTAAAGTGCTATAAAATGGTTGTTAGCAAAAAATATAAGTATTCCTGCTGTTATTACGGCTGCATATGCATTAATACCTGCCGCGAATGTTTCCGTCGGCGCGCAGGAAGCTCACATCTGGGCCAGCGGGGGCTGCACTTAGGGCGAGTTCACGTGGATGTAAGGAAATGAGGACGATTCTTTACTAAGAGAAAATATTGTTGAGACTCTGAACGTATGTGTTTAAATAAAAGTCAATAAAAACGATGTTTTATGATGAGACTCTTTATAAACTTAAGTTGACCATGTAATGTACATACCTACCTACATACCATGTTCTGACAAATAAACGATGATTGTGATTACATTTCAGTATCATCTTCATAACACCGAAAGACGTCAACGTCCTTGTTGCCTAGCACCGATATGACACAGGGCATCCTAAAATGTCACCGTATCGAACGGCATGTATATTGTACATCGCATCCAGAAAAATACCATTGGATGCGAAGAATTCTGCAATCATAAAAAAATACCACTTGTTTTTCAATTTTAAGGTGCCTTAAAATATTGTGTATCTATCTTAGTGTCGCTAAATAAAAGGTAGTAATAAAATTAACTGATTTGATCATATGCTTCCCCAAAGAGACGCTACTTCGACTACTTTGACTAAAGGCCGCTGTTCACATTGGGCCAAGGCAGTGGGCCAGCATGTTGGGCCAAAATAATGAATTCCAAATGTCGCTGTTTACACATTGGTGTACGTTTTTCAACGAGTGAACACTATTTGCGAAGCACGCCAAGATCCTCTGATTGGTGTACGAAAAACCGACAACATTCGGTTGGCCGGCCAATATTGCCGCCAACTACCATACCGCCAAGTAGGTCTTTACACGCTGGCCCAATACGTTGGCCCACTGCCTTGGCCCAATGTGTACAGCGGCTTTTATAGACAATAGTAAAAATCAATCGAAAAATCGATAGAAAGTTAACGAACATTGATGGAGGACAGGCAGGGGCCAAAAGTTCTTCCATAGTATAAGTACGATTAGTCCCCTAAACATAGCGATTCATCTTTTGTTTCCATATTCTGCAATAGTCCTGCACCATTCGGGTCATCGGTCGCTTCATAGTACGTGCAGGGTAAATCGTTGGTTGGTGACCCATTCCATTAAAAAAAAAAAAAAATGTTTATTTCATTATTACACGTTATACAATGTGATACAGTTGGTGGCGTCCCCCTTTTAAGCATATAGATGCCTGTACCAGGAGGCGCCGCTCTTTTATATGATACGAGTGTAATAAGTTATACCATTTAAAATATCTAACGAGGCTTCTGCGAGTTGGCTTCGGTCCCTCAAACGCCTACCAAATGATCAGAACCACAGAGTTCCGAGACTATCAAAGACAAAAGACACCATTGCTACAATATCAATAAATCAACCTTAAAACACAAAATATGACCCTAGACTAGGCCAAAGCAACAATCAGTATTTAAACAAATCATGAATTATAAAATAGACTCATCTATATTTTTAACTTTAGTTAAGAATTTAATTCTACTCATAAAATATTGCAAACGATTGCGAAGATAGAAAGTGCAATTGCTCAATGTACAAGTTCGCTTGAATTAAAGTCGTTGATCATTGTGATAAAAGAGACTTTGACGGTATATTTTTCATATTCATTCAATAATATTGAAATTTTGCTAGACGGCTTTGCATTGTACTGAATAAAATGCTGCAACGATAAATAAAAAGCACAATGGGCAGTCCTATATCAAGTGATTTCTGCCGAAATGTGTTTAGTTTTTACCCCACGGGGTCCATTAATAATTGTGACTGTTCGCGCCGCTACATTGGCGCTCCTTTATTTTAGGTATAGTTTTCATTCTACCCGCTTTTTACTTTATATTTTTGATTTTCGCTGCTTGGTTTTGCACTGAGGTCAGATGGACGACCGACACCGCCGCCGCCGGTTGGTCGTGTCCGTGCCGCTTCATTTCTTATACATCCAGCATCAACAATTTTGGATTAAACCGCTTTGAGGTCGTTTCGCGCCGTGCACGACCCTCATATCGTCCTAACATCAAGAAGACCGAGAAGAGCGCATCAAGGTCACAGCAGCGTTGGCACGTGGAGCGAGGCCCTGAACTGGACCGCCCACCGTGGTGCTAAGGTTAGTCAACTTTCTTTCCTTTGTTGCGAGACCAGCAGCTTTTCTCAATCTTATGTTCTTTTGCCTTTTTCTGTTTTGAATAAAACCTATGGAGATACAACCACTAGCCAGCTAGTACCCACCCGCGCACACATTTTTTTTGGTCCTTCGAGCCGGATTTTACATACTTTTCGGCCTTAAAGCCGTATTATATCACATTTTTTGTTCGAAAAGTATACCGCTATTTGTTTTTCCGCTTAGTTTTCATAACTAGTTATTCTTTCCGCTTAGTTACGAAGGTAATTTACCTACTGTAATTACCTACCTACCCGCTATAATTTATCAGTATCATTTATTCGTGTTCCATTTTCAAACGGATAAATTTCATTCCCTTTGGTAAGTAAGTATCTAATCGCATTTATGTTGCATTTTTGTCGAAAGTTTTAAGCTAAATTATCGACGGAGCTTAGGCAAGAACGTGTTATCGCCGGCCGTTTCCGAGCGTTCCTTTGTTCTCGAGGTTGTCTATGTTGCAGTGAGTAACGCTGTTTCGGGTATTTTTAACTTAAATATTTTTAACAAATCTCATCATGGCTCCGGGTTCTAAGGAAGAAGAGAAGCATAATTTAACCATTAAAAGGCTCATGGGGAAACGCGAGGAAGTTTATACTAGGCTTCAGAGAATTTATGACTCAAGAAATGAAATGATTACGGACCCTAGTGATAGTAAGGTGGAGAATTTTCTCTGCAGCATGTTCACCATTGATACTATGCGTGACGAATTCATAAAAATTGTCGATGAGTTGAATGCGGTGAATTTGATGTTAGATCCGGATTTCATACCTAACTATCAAAGTTTGTCTACATTTGAGGACTTATACTGTCGTTGCAAATATGAAGCCAACAAAATATTTGCTAGTCGTGATAGGCCCAAAGTTGAAAAATTATCTTCATCTTCCAGTAACAGTGATAAAAAATCTAACTTGAATCTGCCCAAATTAGAGTTAGTGAAATTTTCCGGTTCACCCGCAAATTGGTCGACCTTTTACGAAACATTTAAGACTACTATACACGAGAATATTGATCTTACTAATAACGAACGTATTCAATATTTAATGGGTCAGTTATCGGGCCGGGCACTTGCTACTGTGTCGGGAATTACACCGAACGCTGATAATTATACTTTGATATGGACCACGCTGGTCAAGAAATATGAAGATAAACGTTATTTAGCTACCGCGTATTTGGATCAATTGAATTCAAATCTTTTTCCGTTGCTAACACTAAGAATTTAGACTCGTTTTTAGAACATTTTGCGTCTGCCGTGTCGAGTCTAAAAACGTTAAAACTTAGCAACTTGTCCGATTTTATTCTTCTTTATCTCGCTTTAAAGAAAATAGACCCGGAGACCGCTCGCGCTTTTGAAATGTTTAGGCGAGAGACTGCTTTGCCTAGCTACGAGGACTTGATCACATTTCTGCGTGAACAATCGAAAATATTAGATCGCACTTCGACAAACGCTATGACGAAGCGCGTCGGTACCGACATAAACAAAAATGTTTCTAAGTCTACCCATTCCTTTTTAGGTACTAGCGCGCCGTTACAGATAAAAGATAAAATTAAATCTTGTCCGTTTTGCGACTTGGCAAATCATTTCAACTTGTTTAAATGTTTTAAATTTCAAAAATTACCGCTCGATGACAAATTTAATTTTGTCAAAACTCGTAATGGATGTACGAACTGCCTCAGTTTGTCTCATAACAACGTCGCTTGTAAATCGGAAGTACGTTGCCGCTATTGCGATTGTAAGCACCACTCACTGCTTTGTAGAAAACAACAGCTGACTCCCCCCGCGCCCGCCTCAGCGCCCGCGCATAATGTTACTCCGCCGCCGCCGGCATCTACCTCCCAGCAGGTGCATACCACTGCTTTATCAGCCCTGTCGTTGCCAACTCCGGTGCAAAACAATAACCGACGTGATAATAATGTTACCTGTCTTTTAGGCACGGTTCAAGTTTTAATACCTGACTCTGCGGGTGTGTTGCACAATGCTCGCGCGCTTATTGATTCCGGATCGCAAAACAATTTTATTGCAGCGACATGCTTAGCAAAACTTAAATTAAATTTTAATCGAATAACGCGCGCTGTTGTAAAGGGGATCGGTTCATCGCCTAATCCGATTAAGGGTTCCGTCAGCATTGATTTGTTTTCGAACAATAAAAATATTTTACTCACACTGGACTCTTACGTCATTGATAAAATTACGGATAATTTGCCTTCTGCTCGTATCGAGCCCGCTTCGCTCAGTTATTTAAACCACGTTCAGTTAGCTGACAGTAGTTTCCACTCGCCTGGGGAAATTGACATCCTCATCGGTGCACCACAGTTTGCCGAAATTTTACTGCCGGGACGCGTAAACGGTCCACCCGTGTTACCTACCGGTATTGAAACGATTTTTGGTTACATAATCGTAGGAAATTGTCCTATTAGTAATCCGTCTACTGAGTTCGTTTCTTTATGCTCGTTTGTACAGAATGAGCCTCCGTTATCAAATATGCTAGAACGGTTCTGGCAGCTCGAAGAAATAGCGTCGAAGCGCCCGCTGAACGCCGCGTCTAGGGAGTGCGAGAAGCTGTTTATCTCAAGCGTGTCACGTGATGACACAGGACGTTATAGTGTGGCGTTACCTTTTGCGCGCGACTCCTCTGAGCTCGGTGACTCATACAAAACTGCTATGCGTCGTTATATGTACTTGGACCGTAAGTTAACCGCTACCCCAGAGTTGCGTTTGGAATATGACGCGATTATTAAAGAATACCTATCGAAGGGTTATATCTCCTTACTTGACGATGCTGGTTCGCTACCTACGGGTTTTTATATACCACATCATGCCGTTGTTAGGCAAGATAAAGTAACTACAAAGGTGCGAATGGTTATGGACGCCAGCGCCAAAACTGATTCGGGTAAATCACTCAATGATTTGTTACATCAGGGTGAGAATTTACAAAACGACTTGTTTTTAATTTTACTTGACTTCCGTTTATATCCCGTGGCTTTTACCAGTGACATACATCAGATGTTTTTACAGATTTTAGTTAACGAAGATCACAGAATGTTTCAAAAATTTTTATACCGCTTTGATCGTTCTTTACCGCTTGATACCTATCAATTTAACCGCGTTTGCTTTGGATTGCGCTGTAGTCCTTTCCTCGCCATGCGAGTTTTAAGACAACTTTGTGACGACGCACGCGCATCCTACACGCGCGCCGCGGATGTTGTTGTGCATAATTGTTACATGGACGATATTTGTTACTCCGTTCCCACCGTCCAGGACTCCTTGCGGCTCAAGGATGAGCTGTTAGGATTGTTTACGGCCGGGGGCTTTAACCTTATGAAATGGTCCAGTAACTCAACAGAGTTACTCGAATCACTGCCTGATACTCACCGCTATTCTTCCAAATTAAATTTCGATGAACCTAATCAAAGTCTAAAGGTTCTTGGCCTAGAATGGTCTCCAACCACAGATGTTTTTTCCTTTTCTGTCACTCTTGTCAACCGTCCGTGTACCAAGCGCAACATCTTATCGGTTATTGCTCGCCAGTTTGATGTTCTAGGATTGATCGCGCCGACTATTCTTTATGCGAAATTAATCTTACAAAAGCTCTTTGTTCTCAAGCTGGAATGGGATGACATGCCGCCCCAGAATGTAATGATCCTTTGGGAGAATTACCTTCACGAATTGCCCGCATTACGGGACCTAAAGATAAAGCGTCATCTTGAGGTGTTTAGAAATTACCTCGTCACTATTATTGCATTTTCCGACGCGAGTGAACGAGCTTATGGAGCCGCCATATATGTCAAAGTCCAGCAGGATCCCCACTCCCCAGCGGTCGTCAACCTGGTGTGCGCGAAATCTAAAGTCGCCCCTCTCAAAACGATATCGGTTGCCAGACTTGAGCTCTGCGGCATTTTACTTATGTCCAAATTGGTGCAACGAGTTAAGAATGCTTATGAATCGCGTCAAAAAATTGAGAATATATTTTGTTTCACCGATTCAATGGTCGCATTATATTGGATTCATTCTGATCCCCAAACTTTAAAAACATTCGTCGCTACGCGTGTTACAAAAATTTTAGATTACCTTCCCGCGGAACATTTCTTTCACGTTCCAGGTACCGACAACCCTAGCGACTGCTTATCGCGAGGTTTGTCTCCTAAGCAATTGTTGTCGCACCCGATGTGGTTCAGTGGACCGTCGTGGCTTCAACAGAGCGTCGATACGTGGCCTGTTACCTCTGTCGACACTAGTGCCATCGATGTACGATTGCCGGAAACCAAGGTGGTTTCATTGCCGGTTGTAGCAGGTGTAGACCCGCATCCACTTCTTGCATTGTCACATCGCGTTTCTAAGTGGACGGTGCTGCTTCATTCCGTTATCTACGTTTACAAGTTCTTAGGTAAACTGCCACGATCTAAGCCGGTTACCGCATCAGATATGATTTTTGCTGAAAGGATGTTAATTACCGCGTTACAAGAATTTTACTTTTCTGACGAAATCGCACGGTTAAAAGCAAACGGAAATTGTCGCAGACCAGACTTGAGCTCTGCGGCATTTTACTTATGTCCAAATTGGTGCAACGAGTTAAGAATGCTTATGAATCGCGTCAAAAAATTGAGAATATATTTTGTTTCACCGATTCAATGGTGAGGATCCGTCTGAGCTAAGCGCGTTGACTCCATCGCATTTCCTGATGTCTACGCCGCTAAAGAGTTTACCCGCTTGCGAAGCTACCGGTGATAACACAAGTTTAAAGAAACGATACAAAAAAAAAATGTATGCGCGGGTGGGTACTAGCTGGCTAGTGGTTGTATCTCCATAGGTTTTATTAAAAACAGAAAAAGGCAAAAGAACATAAGATTGAGAAAAGCTGCTGGTCTCGCAACAAAGGAAAGAAAGTTGACTAACCTTAGCACCACGGTGGGCGGTCCGGTTCAGGGCCTCGCTCCACGTGCCAACGCTGCTGTGACCTTGATGCGCTCTTCTCGGTCTTCTTGATGTTAGGACGATATGAGGGTCGTGCACGGCGCGAAACGACCTCAAAGCGGTTTAATCCAAAATTGTTGATGCTGGATGTACAAGAAATGAAGCGGCACGGACACGACCAACCGGCGGCGGCGGTGTCGGTCGTCCATCTGACCTCAGTGCAAAACCAAGCAGCGAAAATCAAAAATATAAAGTAAAAAGCGGGTAGAATGAAAACTATACCTAAAATAAAGGAGCGCCAATGCAGCGGCGCGAACATGCTCCCGGCTTTAAAACCATCGGTTTTAAAAATACACTAAACTATAAGCCGGGGAGCGGAAGAGATGCTATTGCGAGGGTAGAGGGCAGAGGCGGACGGCAGGTCTCTTATAGATCCCGGTCGCCGTCTTGATAAGAGCGACTCTACTGATCCCATCTTTACCGGGATAGGTTTCAAGAATTATACCTAATGGCCAAGATAGAGGTCCAACGTTATCAGTAACTACAACCACGACGCTACCTACCTTGATAGGATCTGAATGAGTGTTCCATTTCCCTCTGGATTGCAAAAGGTGAAGATATTCACGTTTCCATCGTTTTGCGAATGATTGCACGAATTGATCTAACAAAGCGTATCGTTTCTTTAAACTTGTGTTATCACCGGTAGCTTCGCAAGCGGGTAAACTCTTTAGCGGCGTAGACATCAGGAAATGCGATGGAGTCAACGCGCTTAGCTCAGACGGATCCTCACTAAGGGGCGTGAGCGGACGCGAATTTAAAACGCATTCAATTTGTGTTAAAACAGTTAACATCTCTTCGTAGGTCAGCAATTGAGAACCTATAGTCCTGTATAAATGAGTTTTGAAGCCCTTAACGAATATCTCGTAATGTCCGCCGAAATGTGGAGTGCGCGGCGGATTGATTTTCCACGTTATTTTTTGCTCGGCCAACTCGTTAGACAACGCGGTTTGATACTCATCAGAATTTACTAAAGCGTAGATGTCCGAAAGAGCGTTCTTCGCACCGACGAAGACAGTTCCTGCGTCAGAGTACATAGTTTGTACAGCACCCCGTCTCGCTAGAAATCGTTTAAACGCTGAGAGAAAGGTACTCGTACTAAGATCGGTAGTCAACTCGACATGAACAGCGCGAGTGACTAAGCACACGAAAATGCATAGGTATGCCTTAATAGAGCGAACGCCACATTTACGTTGCGGGATAATACTTATAGGGCCCGCGTAATCAACAGCCGTGCGTGTAAAGGCTTTAGCTTCCGTTACGCGGCACGTGGGTAAGTCTCCCATGAAGGGATGCACGGCCTTGGGTTTAGCGCGGAAACAGAAATTGCATTTATGCACGATACGACGCACGACATTACGACAAGACAGTATCCAATAACTTTGCCGCAATATTGACATAAGAGCCACCGGACCAGTATGACAGTTGTGGCGATGATAGTGCGACACGATCAAATCGGTGATACGGTCTTTATGCGGAAGCAGCAACGGATGCCGTTGTTCATTGGTCAAATCAGCGTTACGGAGTCGACCGCCGACTCTCAATAAGCCCTCGCTATCGATAAAGGGGGAGAGGCGTCTTAACGCGGTGCGACAATTTCCGTTTGCTTTTAACCGTGCGATTTCGTCAGAAAAGTAAAATTCTTGTAACGCGGTAATTAACATCCTTTCAGCAAAAATCATATCTGATGCGGTAACCGGCTTAGATCGTGGCAGTTTACCTAAGAACTTGTAAACGTAGATAACGGAATGAAGCAGCACCGTCCACTTAGAAACGCGATGTGACAATGCAAGAAGTGGATGCGGGTCTACACCTGCTACAACCGGCAATGAAACCACCTTGGTTTCCGGCAATCGTACATCGATGGCACTAGTGTCGACAGAGGTAACTGGCCACGTATCGACGCTCTGTTGAAGCCACGACGGTCCACTGAACCACATCGGGTGCGACAACAATTGCTTAGGAGACAAACCTCGCGATAAGCAGTCGCTAGGGTTGTCGGTACCTGGAACGTGAAAGAAATGTTCCGCGGGAAGGCAATCTAAAATTTTTGTAACACGCGTAGCGACGAATGTTTTTAAAGTTTGGGGATCCTGCTGGACTTTGACATATATGGCGGCTCCATAAGCTCGTTCACTCGCGTCGGAAAATGCAATAATAGTGACGAGGTAATTTCTAAACACCTCAAGATGACGCTTTATCTTTAGGTCCCGTAATGCGGGCAATTCGTGAAGGTAATTCTCCCAAAGGATCATTACATTCTGGGGCGGCATGTCATCCCATTCCAGCTTGAGAACAAAGAGCTTTTGTAAGATTAATTTCGCATAAAGAATAGTCGGCGCGATCAATCCTAGAACATCAAACTGGCGAGCAATAACCGATAAGATGTTGCGCTTGGTACACGGACGGTTGACAAGAGTGACAGAAAAGGAAAAAACATCTGTGGTTGGAGACCATTCTAGGCCAAGAACCTTTAGACTTTGATTAGGTTCATCGAAATTTACTTTGGAAGAATAGCGGTGAGTATCAGGCAGTGATTCGAGTAACTCTGTTGAGTTACTGGACCATTTCATAAGGTTAAAGCCCCCGGCCGTAAACAATCCTAACAGTTCATCCTTGAGCCGCAAGGAGTCCTGGACGGTGGGAACGGAGTAACAAATATCGTCCATGTAACAATTATGCACAACAACATCCGCGGCGCGCGGGTAGGATGCGCGTGCGTCGTCACAAAGTTGTCTTAAAACTCGCATGGCGAGGAAAGGACTACAGCGCAATCCAAAGCAAACGCGGTTAAATTGATAGGTATCAAGCGGTAAAGAACGATCAAAGCGGTATAAAAATTTTTGAAACATTCTGTGATCTTCGTTAACTAAAATCTGTAAAAACATCTGATGTATGTCACTGGTAAAAGCCACGGGATATAAACGGAAGTCAAGTAAAATTAAAAACAAGTCGTTTTGTAAATTCTCACCCTGATGTAACAAATCATTGAGTGATTTACCCGAATCAGTTTTGGCGCTGGCGTCCATAACCATTCGCACCTTTGTAGTTACTTTATCTTGCCTAACAACGGCATGATGTGGTATATAAAAACCCGTAGGTAGCGAACCAGCATCGTCAAGTAAGGAGATATAACCCTTCGATAGGTATTCTTTAATAATCGCGTCATATTCCAAACGCAACTCTGGGGTAGCGGTTAACTTACGCTCCAAGTACATATAACGACGCATAGCAGTTTTGTATGAGTCACCGAGCTCAGAGGAGTCGCGCGCAAAAGGTAACGCCACACTATAACGTCCTGTGTCATCACGTGACACGCTTGAGATAAACAGCTTCTCGCACTCCCTAGACGCGGCGTTCAGCGGGCGCTTCGACGCTATTTCTTCGAGCTGCCAGAACCGTTCTAGCATATTTGATAACGGAGGCTCATTCTGTACAAACGAGCATAAAGAAACGAACTCAGTAGACGGATTACTAATAGGACAATTTCCTACGATTATGTAACCAAAAATCGTTTCAATACCGGTAGGTAACCCGGGTGGACCGTTTACGCGTCCCGGCAGTAAAATTTCGGCAAACTGTGGTGCACCGATGAGGATGTCAATTTCCCCAGGCGAGTGGAAACTACTGTCAGCTAACTGAACGTGGTTTAAATAACTGAGCGAAGCGGGCTCGATACGAGCAGAAGGCAAATTATCCGTAATTTTATCAATGACGTAAGAGTCCAGTGTGAGTAAAATATTTTTATTGTTCGAAAACAAATCAATGCTGACGGAACCCTTAATCGGATTAGGCGATGAACCGATCCCCTTTACAACAGCGCGCGTTATTCGATTAAAATTTAATTTAAGTTTTGCTAAGCATGTCGCTGCAATAAAATTGTTTTGCGATCCGGAATCAATAAGCGCGCGAGCATTGTGCAACACACCCGCAGAGTCAGGTATTAAAACTTGAACCGTGCCTAAAAGACAGGTAACATTATTATCACGTCGGTTATTGTTTTGCACCGGAGTTGGCAACGACAGGGCTGATAAAGCAGTGGTATGCACCTGCTGGGAGGTAGATGCCGGCGGCGGCGGAGTAACATTATGCGCGGGCGCTGAGGCGGGCGCGGGGGGAGTCAGCTGTTGTTTTCTACAAAGCAGTGAGTGGTGCTTACAATCGCAATAACGGCAACGTACTTCCGATTTACAAGCGATGTTGTTATGAGACAAACTGAGGCAGTTCGTACATCCATTACGAGTTTTGACAAAATTAAATTTGTCATCGAGCGGTAATTTTTGAAATTTAAAACATTTAAACAAGTTGAAATGATTTGCCAAGTCGCAAAACGGACAAGATTTAATTTTATCTTTTATCTGTAACGGCGCGCTAGTACCTAAAAAGGAATGGGTAGACTTAGAAACATTTTTGTTTATGTCGGTACCGACGCGCTTCGTCATAGCGTTTGTCGAAGTGCGATCTAATATTTTCGATTGTTCACGCAGAAATGTGATCAAGTCCTCGTAGCTAGGCAAAGCAGTCTCTCGCCTAAACATTTCAAAAGCGCGAGCGGTCTCCGGGTCTATTTTCTTTAAAGCGAGATAAAGAAGAATAAAATCGGACAAGTTGCTAAGTTTTAACGTTTTTAGACTCGACACGGCAGACGCAAAATGTTCTAAAAACGAGTCTAAATTCTTAGTGTTAGCAACGGAAAAAGATTTGAATTCAAACATTTGATCCAAATACGCGGTAGCTAAATAACGTTTATCTTCATATTTCTTGACCAGCGTGGTCCATATCAAAGTATAATTATCAGCGTTCGGTGTAATTCCCGACACAGTAGCAAGTGCCCGGCCCGATAACTGACCCATTAAATATTGAATACGTTCGTTATTAGTAAGATCAATATTCTCGTGTATAGTAGTCTTAAATGTTTCGTAAAAGGTCGACCAATTTGCGGGTGAACCGGAAAATTTCACTAACTCTAATTTGGGCAGATTCAAGTTAGATTTTTTATCACTGTTACTGGAAGATGAAGATAATTTTTCAACTTTGGGCCTATCACGACTAGCAAATATTTTGTTGGCTTCGTATTTGCAACGACAGTATAAGTCCTCAAATGTAGACAAACTTTGATAGTTAGGTATGAAATCCGGATCTAACATCAAATTCACCGCATTCAACTCATCGACAATTTTTATGAATTCGTCACGCATAGTATCAATGGTGAACATGCTGCAGAGAAAATTCTCCACCTTACTATCACTAGGGTCCGTAATCATTTCATTTCTTGAGTCATAAATTCTCTGAAGCCTAGTATAAACTTCCTCGCGTTTCCCCATGAGCCTTTTAATGGTTAAATTATGCTTCTCTTCTTCCTTAGAACCCGGAGCCATGATGAGATTTGTTAAAAATATTTAAGTTAAAAATACCCGAAACAGCGTTACTCACTGCAACATAGACAACCTCGAGAACAAAGGAACGCTCGGAAACGGCCGGCGATAACACGTTCTTGCCTAAGCTCCGTCGATAATTTAGCTTAAAACTTTCGACAAAAATGCAACATAAATGCGATTAGATACTTACTTACCAAAGGGAATGAAATTTATCCGTTTGAAAATGGAACACGAATAAATGATACTGATAAATTATAGCGGGTAGGTAGGTAATTACAGTAGGTAAATTACCTTCGTAACTAAGCGGTAAGAGAAAAAAAATAGTTTTAAAACTAAGCGGATAGAATAACTAGTTAAGAAAACTAAGCGGAAAAACAAATAGCGGTATACTTTTCGAACATAATATGTGATATAATACGGTTGTAAGGCCGAAAAGTATGTAAAGTGCGGCTCGAAGGCCAAAAAAAAATGTATGCGCGGGTGGGTACTAGCTGGCTAGTGGTTGTATCTCCATAGGTTTTATTAAAAACAGAAAAAGGCAAAAGAACATAAGATTGAGAAAAGCTGCTGGTCTCGCAACAAAGGAAAGAAAGTTGACTAACCTTAGCACCACGGTGGGCGGTCCGGTTCAGGGCCTCGCTCCACGTGCCAACGCTGCTGTGACCTTGATGCGCTCTTCTCGGTCTTCTTGATGTTAGGACGATATGAGGGTCGTGCACGGCGCGAAACGACCTCAAAGCGGTTTAATCCAAAATTGTTGATGCTGGATGTACAAGAAATGAAGCGGCACGGACACGACCAACCGGCGGCGGCGGTGTCGGTCGTCCATCTGACCTCAGTGCAAAACCAAGCAGCGAAAATCAAAAATATAAAGTAAAAAGCGGGTAGAATGAAAACTATACCTAAAATAAAGGAGCGCCAATGCAGCGGCGCGAACATGCTCCCGGCTTTAAAACCATCGGTTTTAAAAATACACTAAACTATAAGCCGGGGAGCGGAAGAGATGCTATTGCGAGGGTAGAGGGCAGAGGCGGACGGCAGGTCTCTTATAGATCCCGGTCGCCGTCTTGATAAGAGCGACTCTACTGATCCCATCTTTACCGGGATAGGTTTCAAGAATTATACCTAATGGCCAAGATAGAGGTCCAACGTTATCAGTAACTACAACCACGACGCTACCTACCTTGATAGGATCTGAATGAGTGTTCCATTTCCCTCTGGATTGCAAAAGGTGAAGATATTCACGTTTCCATCGTTTTGCGAATGATTGCACGAATTGATCTAACAAAGCGTATCGTTTCTTTAAACTTGTGTTATCACCGGTAGCTTCGCAAGCGGGTAAACTCTTTAGCGGCGTAGACATCAGGAAATGTGATGGAGTCAACGCGCTTAGCTCAGACGGATCCTCACTAAGGGGCGTGAGCGGACGCGAATTTAAAACGCATTCAATTTGTGTTAAAACAGTTAACATCTCTTCGTAGGTCAGCAATTGAGAACCTATAGTCCTATATAAATGAGTTTTGAAGCCCTTAACGAATATCTCGTAATGTCCGCCGAAATGTGGAGTGCGCGGCGGATTGATTTTCCACGTTATTTTTTGCTCGGCCAACTCGTTAGACAACGCGGTTTGATACTCATCAGAATTTACTAAAGCGTAGATGTCCGAAAGAGCGTTCTTCGCACCGACGAAGACAGTTCCTGCGTCAGAGTACATAGTTTGTACAGCACCCCGTCTCGCTAGAAATCGTTTAAACGCTGAGAGAAAGGTACTCGTACTAAGATCGGTAGTCAACTCGACATGAACAGCGCGAGTGACTAAGCACACGAAAATGCATAGGTATGCCTTAATAGAGCGAACGCCACGTTTACGTTGCGGGATAATACTTATAGGGCCCGCGTAATCAACAGCCGTGCGTGTAAAGGCTTTAGCTTCCGTTACGCGGCACGTGGGTAAGTCCCCCATGAAGGGATGCACGGCCTTGGGTTTAGCGCGGAAACAGAAATTGCATTTATGCACGATACGACGCACGACATTACGACAAGACAGTATCCAATAACTTTGCCGCAATATTGACATAAGAGCCACCGGACCAGTATGACAGTTGTGGCGATGATAGTGCGACACGATCAAATCGGTGATACGGTCTTTATGCGGAAGCAGCAACGGATGCCGTTGTTCATTGGTCAAATCAGCGTTACGGAGTCGACCGCCGACTCTCAATAAGCCCTCGCTATCGATAAAGGGGGAGAGGCGTCTTAACGCGGTGCGACAATTTCCGTTTGCTTTTAACCGTGCGATTTCGTCAGAAAAGTAAAATTCTTGTAACGCGGTAATTAACATCCTTTCAGCAAAAATCATATCTGATGCGGTAACCGGCTTAGATCGTGGCAGTTTACCTAAGAACTTGTAAACGTAGATAACGGAATGAAGCAGCACCGTCCACTTAGAAACGCGATGTGACAATGCAAGAAGTGGATGCGGGTCTACAGTGACTAATATAATTAGTTTTCTACCGACTGTGTACATTATGGTAAGCCATAAAGAATTAAGAGTTGAGTTTTTTTTTCAAATAATTTTCGAGTTATGTTTGCCTTAGTTACTAACGGAGGAGCTCGTGGCTAAATAATAACAGCCGCACGGGTCGATTTTTAAGGTTAAGCAACGCTTGCCGAGGTTGGTCTGTGGATGGGTGATCATCTTAACATACCGAGTTGAGAGATCGAACTGTGCGGCTTTTATTATTTAGCCACGAGCTCAACCGATAAACCAACCCAACCCAACGAGCCTATCAATAACAACAATGAAAATACAATAAAAAAATATTTATAATATAATGATATTTATCTGTTAACGCACTATGTCTACCCCCTAACTTCCCGCTGAGCCGTACTGAACGCATGCACTCACGGCCGGCTTTAGTATTGCTTCAATTTATTATCACGCTTGTATTCTCAGAACAGGTAGGCTGGCATACTATACTTCTATCATACGATTAATGAATTGAAATTGGAATTTAGAACGTGTCTATTTTGACAGGTTTTGAGGCTAAAATATAGGTTAAAAATTGAAACCAGACATCGGGGTAAATTATTTACTGCTCGCTTTAGTCAAGTCTAAACGTATAGCCGAAACTGTTGTGTTCAGAAGCATGATTTTTTTTGTCAGTTAACATAAACAATACCTGTATTAGTAATAGGTGAACCCTATTAATAATATAGGGGAGAATTTGTGAAAGTTCATCGTCTAAAGGGGTTTTCAATCGGGAATAAAGTTCAAGCCTAATTAGTTTTTCATTGAAATTCAAATATTTCACCAGCAGTCGATTAGCCCGTGAACCGTTGGTCAACATTGTCTTTAACCCATTAACTTTTCATCCAAGGGACTTTTCACCCACGAACGTTTTGCCCACATAAGTCTTCTTCAGTGAATTATTATTATCACAACCTACGTGAGCCGGCTATAAATTGCATATGTAGATTGTTTGTCTAATTTATTGAATAACTTCAAAGTTATTTACATTAAAATTATGAAAAAAATAGTAAAACCCACCCAGTAAGGCCAGTTAGCCCTTTCATTTGATGTGTCACACTAAATAGCTAGAAACACTTTTTTTAATTTTCTAGTTTGACTCCCATACAATTTTTTTATTTATTTACATAATGCGTCCGTTTTTGGGTCACAGAAATTCATTATGTATACCAAATTTCAAAAGAAAGATTTCACTTTTTAGTTTAAATATTTTAGGCCCACGAATAATAGCAGTATTTTAAGGTATTGAGGCCCTACTATGACATGCCAATGCGATAATAAATAAGCTTAGAAAAAGGGATAGTGTCATGGGCCTTGTATAACTCTCCCTCCCTCCCACAGTTTATACATTTTCGTTGTAAGACATCATAGTAGGCCAGCATCCTTAACTACATCAAAAGATGAGGGTTGCTTAAATAAATCATGAAAAAAAAATGATTCGCGTACTTTCGTGTCTTTGGAATTTAGTTGTCAAGTTCCATTACTAAACACAGTCGTCTGAAGTCATCATAGCCAGAATAGTCAGACCGTTTTAGAGTTTTCACCACCGAATTTGAAATTCTTAATGCCAGCCACAAAGCTACTATTTCAAAGAAAACTTAGTTGGTCTTGAAACAAGCGTAACCAAAACAAAAAGTTATTCAAAATATTGTCAAAATTAATGAAAGCCACTTTGAATAAAACACATTTCATTCTGGATAACAATTTCGCGAAATCAAAACAGTCTTTGTTGCCAATTTTAAATTATTATTTCAGAATCCATTAAAGGTAACAAAGGAGATTTTTCTCCTTTTGTACGAAATGGACAAACCCTGTTGCCGAATGAGTTTTAGAGATTACAATCATAATAATCGATGAAACACCGCCGTATGATATTTGGTTGAAAATAAAACGGGTTTTAAAACGGGCTATTTTTGGTTTGAAATTGGTTCTATATGAATGGGTAATGAGAAGTTATTGAGTGATATAATTGCTTCTCTCTATTATATCTCTAGTCTAGTCTAGTGACAATCATTAAACGCTTACGTAACGTTTAAGCAAAGCTTTCGCTGCATAACGCAACAACTCGACTTCTTGTAAAGAAAATGAAAGAATCCTAAGTTTCAGTTTGCCGTCAACCGCTGTTCGCACGCCACAGCTAAGTGACGCCACCTTGACTGGTCCTCTGCAAGTTGCGAAGGCTGGGGACCACATTTTGGGGAAATCACATACTTAAATTAAGTTGTAGAAACACAACGGACATATCACAGGATGATCGGTAGAGAATGCCTTGTTGCATTAAGTCCGCCCATGTACCACTTATTGTGCATACAGTTTAAATAAATATCAGTCAGGACAGGTAGGTAGAAGCTCAATGTAAAATATTAGTACTTGGCTGCATCTAGTTAGAAGTCGACCTCAATATAGCTGGAGAAAGTCTAGGCAGATTGATTGATAAACATGCTTAGTTGTAGGGTGCAAAGGCACATGCTTCTAAATTCTAGAGGCTACGAAGATTCGTAGAGCCACGGCTACGAGAGCTTGTAGAATGAATGAAACTACAACTCCACAACGTGTTGTTAGCTACGAATGTGTGGAACGTCCACTGGATAGTTCATAGCAATTTGATGTCTAAACGGTTCGACATAACACAATAGACTGGCGATTCCGTTACAAATTGGCTTTTATGTATGTATAACTAAGTAAGAGTATCGACTACGCCTCCATGGATAATATAATATTGTGTCAGAAGTAGATGTCTAGTACGAAAACGCGTAGAGGTCTCGGCTACGAATATTCGTAGCAGTTCCGTAGACGCTACGTTAAATTGACTTAAACGTTTCCCTCTCAGATTCTATTAAAGCTTATAGAATAAATAGCCTAGGTTCGCACAAATTAGTTGTTGCCTTTATTTCAGACAGTATTTCATTTACAGTCTCTATCTTACTTATTGTTTGTATATCTAAAACTTGTACTTATAATCCTTCTAATATTATATAAAAAAAAAAAAAAATATATCCTTGGACATTTCACACAACGCCATATAGTCCCAAGCTAAGCAATCTAATGCTTGTGTTATGGTAACTAGATGGCTGATAAACTACTTATATGCGAAAGTTTGTATGTTTGGATGTTTGTCCGTCAATAGGGCTATAGGAATTTGGATAACAATTTGGTACACATGTAGGTCACATTCTGGAATAACACGTAGGCTACTTTTTATCCCGGTAACTTACATGTCTAAATGGAGACTGAGGAAGAAGTTGAAATCTAGAGCCGCTGCTGCCTTAGTACTTCAGATTCAAAAGTACCAGGAGAACAGAAACATGTCAAAGTATTTTCTTCTTTAGTTTTCTTTAGTTCTTTTGAAATTTAATTGACTCGTGATTTTTGGTGGTCGCTACTGTCGATTCTGGATTTCAGGAGTTGAAAATGATGGGCTAGTTCTTACAATATTGCTCGTGCTGGCTTCTACTCAATAAATGTAAACATATCCTCCTTGAAGATATCACTCCTTTATCAAGCAAACAATATAGTATAATATACCAGCCTATTTAATTCAAAGCAGCTCATTCAATGGTGCCAACAGTGTTACAGTACCTGCGATCCATTTCAGCTGCATTGTTTACCAAACAATGTGTCTGGAGAGATTGCAGATGTAAACTAACTCTCAAGTGAGGTGTATTCAGTACGTTATCTCCATCTCAATGTTTAGATGGTCTCGTAGCGAAGAGTGAGATGAACTTGGGTGTTGTGTCACGCACTTATTTAGGCGTTTAGGTCTTATGGGAACTTTTGTTTTTATATCTCTAGCAGCTGTAACGCTATCTAATTCTGACAGATCGGAAAATTACTTGGTATTTTTTTTGCGTGATCGAATCAGGGAAGATGATATCCGCAAGAGAATCAAGGTTACTGAAATTGCCCGAAGGTCACCAAACTGACTGTGGCAGTATTGATCGTAGAGACGTTCGACCGGGTACTAGAAAGCGCAGCGTTGGCGCGGCCTTCCACAAGGTATAGACAGATGACCTGGTGATGCGAGACCCACAGGACCGGTTGTTGTGGCGGCACTTGGGGAAGGCCTATGTCCAGCAGTGGACGTCCTTTGGCTGATATCATGATGATGGTTGATTTTTGAGGTGGCAATGAGCTTGCCCCCTTTCTGTGGGACTAAAACATAACTCGCATATTGTAGGTGTATTCCAGGTGTATTATGTATACCTACTTAGGTTACGTACCTAAGTGATTTTTTTTTTGGGACAAGTCAGTTAGTTTTTGGGACACTGCAACTCCTGAAAGCCAGAATCAATAGTGGCGACCACCAGAAAAACACCGAGCTAATGTAGCCCGACTAGTCCCGGAGAAACGATTCAACTGTCTCGGATCCCGCAACGAAATTAATAAGAAGAGTCAGCGGAGGAGTAGGAAAAAAATAATTATAATTTCCACTTCCCTCCTTATCAAGCAGGAGACAGGTACCTAAGTAAGATGTAATCAAGACAGTATCTTCATATAAATGTTTAGATGGTCGTCTCGTTGCAAAGAGTGAGATGGACTTGGGTTTTGTGTCACCCACTTTTTAACGCGTTTATGTTTTCATCATCACATTAGCCAAAAGACATTTACTGCTGGACATGGGCCTATCCCAAGTGTCGCCACTATTTCCGTTCATGTTTTACTCCTCAAATTTTACATCAAGCGACTGTCTACCAGGCCTCCACATAAACGATCAAACGGTCAATCTACCTTTCAGACGTTTAACCGTTAATGTTTAAGTAAAGTACTTACCTGTTTTTCCCATCTTATTTTAGGCAGCATTCATATAGGGCAGTGGGTCGAACCTTTTATATTTTGAACGCATTCTTCGTGAAGTGTGTGACATTATGAGGCGCTATTCAGATGTCTAAGGCACTTGTCTCATAGCATGCGAGGAAGCGATTGGCTATCGACTATTTGCTCGCTGAGAAAATAAAAAAAATGTAAAGATCTCGTTTGAGTAAAAGAAACACATACACTAATAGTCGATAGCTGGCTGTTCACATAGCTCAGCGACACTTGCTCGACAATGCTCGCTTGGCGGTCAGAACTCACCAACCAGCGGTAATTTCTACCTATAGCGCGGTCCGGAACGAGTTTTGCGAGTAATCGCCCGTCACACAAAAGCACTCGCTAAAAACCGAGCGTCATAACTATCGAAACTTTTTACTCGCTACTCGCCAATTCGTTTCGAGTTTGAAGCTTTACGCGCTACTCGCTGATCACTGGCGGTGAGACAAGTGCCTAAAGCCGACCGACAAAACTATCGAAACTTTTCACTCGCTGCCCGCCAACTCGTTTCGAGTTTCAAGCTTTACTCGTTGCTCGCTGATCGCCGGCGGTGAGACAAGTGCCTTAAGGTGTGCGGAAAACAACATTTATGAGAGAAAGGAAAGTGGCTACAGCGGTCGGGGTATGTTGGGTCAGGGTTATGTTCCTTAGGTACTGATTGTTATTGAGGACTCTGGGATTGTCAAACGTCATATAAGTGGACAATGGAAGACGATAAGAGCCAAAGACTATTAAACCACTTGACTGCGCATACAGTGCCCCGACGCACGAAAACTATGTATTAGTGTTTTTGCTCATATGTTAGACAGCCGCACTAGTAACCATTTTAGTTGTGACCAAGTGTTAGACCTGTGGGCCCGCTAAGTTTTTACAAATCGTTTTAATTTGTATGCAATTTAAAACGCATAAAAATGCCTTCATACCGGGTGAATTTGTGTGGGAAACATTCCAAGACCTCTTGTTACAAAAATGATGGCATAACTTTTCATCGGAGAGTAAAGACTACGCAAAATATTTTTGATTTGAATCAGATGATGAGCCACTGCAGGGGTCTATATAAAATGGTGGTTGGGTGAACGAGCACACTGTGAGAAGCGCGCGTTGATGTCTTTTGGAAAAGTCTCTTTCTTTCATTAGGAAATACTTATATTTTTATCCCTTTCTTCCCCTTTGTATTTTTATCGTAAAAATCTGTGCTGTTACGTTTAATGATTGAAGTCGATTTATCGATGATCATAAAATTACAACTAATACAATTTTTAATCAATTCACATACTTACATTAAACACGTTACTACTTTTAAACAACTTTAAAAATAGGAGGAGGGTCTCAGATTTTTCATCTGTGTGTTTGACATACATGTTTTCATTTTAGATTTTCGAAGATTTCAGAATTAAAATAAAAGTGGAAAGATAAGGTTAATAGGGAAACTTTGTTTAAACAAGATATAGCGCTGTTTGTTTGGATTGAGTATTTTTATAATGTTAAAATGCATTTTATCGAAATCGACTATTTTCCTTTAATCAAGTTGTGCCACCACTAACCATAGGCTACCTATGCAACTTGACCTAGAACGGACCAATTGCAGCCGCGCGTTGTTCCTCGTCCCCCGGCCCGCTGTAGTGAGCCGCGTACTTAGAAGAAATCGGCCTATACGCTCTCTAGTGGTTATATTATATACTCTATGATAAGAGCCTATGCACACGGCGTATTTTTAACGCGCCGACGACGCTCGTTTTACGAACGCGCACTCACGGTAAATGACCAACAAATAGTAGCAATGTCTGCGACTGAAGCGCATTATTTTAGTTAGGTACTGTCGGTGCGTTAAAAAATGTGTGTACAGGTTCTAAGCGTTATGGCAAATGTCAGTCGATTTTATACCTTCTGTCGCCTTGGCTCGCATAGGTAGGTACAGTGGTGGGGTAACTCAGTAGGTACGGGAAATTAAAGAGAATTGGAGATTAAAAATAATACTTATATTGGCGAGCTCCGCCCGAATTCACATTAGTACATGATTTCCTAAAACAATCAAATTTCTTATCCTTCAGATTTCAAACCTAAGCTAGACTTTTTATTCACCGTTCCAAAGTTTTACGAATGGCCAATGCGAATCAAATAAACCCGGAACACATGAGCATCACAAACCAAGGACAGTACCTATTCCGTGTTATTTTAATGATTACAAAGGGACCTTGAAGTTTTAATACTATGCCTTTATTTTTCGAAGTTCATTGGATTGAAAAGAGCTATACATACACGGAAGTCTTCTTCTTCATTGTGTCGATGAATAAAAAAATATTTTATCAAATGAAAAAGCGAAACCTTGATAGAATCACTCGAATATCGTTCTGTCTGCCTGTTTGTTTATCCATCTATCGCATTTACTCCGAATCTTATAGAAAAACCTAGAACAAGTTTGTGGTTATATTATAATATTAATTTAAATAAGTATTTTTAGCCACATTTTTCTTTAAACATCGATCCTGTATTTTGCAAAGGACTAGGCAGAGTCAAAGTTGAAGTCTCATAAATGAGTAGAGAAGCCTTTTCATCTATAGAACTGACGAGCACTTACTCAGGCTTTAAACTGCTACCAAAAATGTATTTATTAACCGACTACTAAAAAGGAGGTTCTCAATTCAGCGGGTATTTTTTTCATGTATTTGCACCGATTACTCCGTTTCTGATCCGATTTGTGTGATTCATTTTTAGTTTGATGCAGCATACTCAAATAAATAAATAAATAAATAAATAAATAAATAAATAAATAAATACTAGCCATTTGGTCCCGCATAAATTTTATTCAGTTTGGTTCAGTAGTTTTTATATTGATATTGTTTTCTTTCTCGGGTCCCTGGAGACCCGGTCCTTTGGTAGGCGTACGAGGGGCCGAAACCAACTCGCAGAGGCCCCGTTAGACGTTTCATATTGATATTATTGATATAAAATATAATAATGATATTTAAGTTATTTTATACTTTGTAGTGTTTTTTGGAAGTCGTTTTTTTTTTTAAATAACCAACAACGTTCGCCCGATTCGTCTAGCGAGCCTCGAGACGACACGCTCGGTAGTCGACAACTAGGTAAACATCGATTTATTTTTTTAAGAATAGAAATCGTCAAATTACTCCTCTCGCACTGGGCGGAGTACAGGGGAGTGTCAAACTCTTACTGACTAAAATCCATCCGTGTCCCTCCTAAAGCCCTCTTTGCGTTCCACGGTGACTCTTTCAAATGAATTGTTTGCTATAATTACATAAATTTCGTTTCAGGTCCAAACGAGGCCAAGTATGATCAGACCCTGCTGGAGGTCCGGAGAGACGTCGCCAACAAGATACGTGATGTGGTGCAGAATCACACGTCTTCTCTTGTAAGTATAGTTTTTGTAAGCTTGAACTAAAATAGAACAGGGTTGCCAAACAATTTGTTTTTGCCTAAGGACATAGATTTTATCAACTGTCGACCTTTTAGGGTTCATAAGATACAGCCCGCTGACAGACAGATCGAAGGACGGATGGATGGATCGTAATGGTCCCGTAGACCTTTGGGTACGAAAAATATGTACAGAGGCTTACTGCTAGTATTTTAGTGTAATAGGCTAGATTCTATCATCCACAAATTGCAAAACTATTTAGTCCGCCAGTTAGAGTATTGAAAAATAATGGACACGTATTTTTTGTTTTTGTAAATCAATGAATATTGACAAAGATAAAATGCATCAAAATTCGGAGTGGGGGCTCGTGACGTCACGACTCACTAAAAATTATGCGAAGATGTGACGTACCTATTGAGAATTTTAAAAGCGTCGTAACTTCGTCAATTTTGGTTCCCGTAACAAAAGAAAAAACACGGGTCAAATATTTTTTGATAATCTAACTGACGGACTATTTGGATATTTTCAGGACACAAGCCTATTGATCAATTTTATTGATCACGTTCACGTAAACGTTGCTTATGACAAAATTGTATTTATTTTTCGTCATTGTCACCAGACGGCGCTTATTCAGTTGCAATACAAGTTTACGATTACACTAACGCGATTGAGAATATTAAAAAAAATAACACGCACTAAGAACACAGAAGTGGAAGCGGTTTGGTTTCCGTATTTGAATTTGACTCAATAAGTGAGCCTTCGCCGCCGTCTGTCTGTCCGTCTGTTAATTTGTCGATCATAGCGTTGTTTCTTTGAACCGTAATGGATAGTACTTAAGTTGTCACAGAATGCTTGTTATTATGGATATAAAAATATAGTAAACTATACCCTACCGCAATTATATAATATCATTACTATTTGAAATAATCATTTATAAACTACACGTCATACTTATAATATTTCTACTGTTTTACTTATCCACATAAGAGTGTAATAAAAAACCACTCACAATATTATTATAATGAAGATATAAACTGAACATATTATTACAGTAGAATGTTTTAAAGTAGAAAGTACAACACTATTAGGCACTATGCCATACGATAAAACATACTGTTGTATGTTTATCAGCTGTTTTTGCGCCTACGCAAGCTCACTGGAGAAAATAGGTCACTAGTGCAAAAAGCAGACTGTTTTCACGTGCTAAACTGTAAGTAAGGTAAGGATCGACAATGACATAAGGATGGGAAATCATCAAATGACTCCCGCTCTTGGCGGATCAGTAGGGAGTGTCTTACTGACTAAAACCCGTCTGTGTTCCTCCTTTCCGCAACCCTGTTAGATCAATGACATCAAATAAGGTATTTGACCATCTTTAATCCACAAGAATTAATACTTATTTGAAAGATGGTTGTAAAATTGTACCTACAATTTATGAAAAAATAAACAAGTGTGGTAAATCGAGAAGTTTTGAACTTTTGATCCTATTCTTTTACTCTTTCCATAAAAATAATTGTCCGTAGATGGTGCGAATACATAATGCTGGGGCTTGCGAGTGACGTCAGTTGCAATTAGCAGTCTTTCTGCTTATCATAGATATTAAAACGTTTCCAACTCTCTAGGGTTTAAGAATATTAAAAAACAGTGACCGTTGGGCAAAAGACTCCACGCAATGGGTGCCCGAAGATGGGCAGAGCCACCGAGACCGGCCCAAAAAGAAGTAGAAGACCTGAAAACGTACCGTGAGGGCTGGTACGAGTTGGCGCGAGAAATTTTTCCTGGGGAGGCTTTTCCCAGCAGTGGAACAGTGCGGGTTAATTTTAAAAAAATAGTCAAATATCCTATTGATTAAGGATTACGATCGATTTAGAGCGGCTGAAATATTTCGGATGTGCAAAATTTCAACTTTCTACGACCAGTAGTTTCAGCTGTGCGTTGTCTGTCACTGACTCACTCAATCCGTCAGTAATAGAAGAATTTTGCTCTCTTGTCAACAGAATAGTAACTTCGACCTGTTCCCCTACATAGAGGACTACTTAGAAGAGTACGAGGCTAACTACACAGAGTGCATGAAGCATCTCAACAGCAACAACACGAAGAAGAAGACTTGGACGTTCTGGAACTCTATGTTCTACGCCGGCACTATTTATACCACCATAGGTAAGAAAAGTTACAAACATAGTCAGATTTTGCTGTCCCACTTAGGTTTTTGACAACCCTAAAGCGTACTATATACGATCAAATTTGTTTGAAAAATTGATTTGTAAACTTTCAAACTGAGGAACAAACAAACTTTGTCAAACAATGTGCCAGATTCGGTGTTTCCTTGTCTTTAACTTCGTGTCGGTTGACGTTGAATCAGTCGTGTTTGTCAAACACGACGCCTGTTGTGTTTTTGACGTTTGACAAACCTTTCAAACAAAGTCGCATACTATCAAATCGTTAGAAAAACACGCAAAATTTGTCAAAAAAAATGTATCGTTTACAGGGTGCTTTACGGTTAGTCAGAGGCCCGAAAGTCTGTTAACCAGCCTTTTCAAGGGTTATCGTGTTACTAAGCAGCTGTCCATGTAAAATACTAGGACATAGTTTCATTCGGATAGACTGAAAGCCGACCTCAACTTAGTTTGGAGAAGACGATGATCAGTAGTTTCCATTTATTCCACATGACGACATCGGACAAAATGTTATTACCTGAGCTACCGGCGATGATGAGGTAAAAAAAAGTTAATTATCAGTGCTAGTCAATGTGGCTGAAAAGATCTTACCACGACTAAGTTTCGGAGTAGAAGCGTGTGGTAAGCTTCTAACAAGCTATCTAACTAAGTGGACACACGACCTTGTAAACGCGTCCAACAGGATGTGGGAGGCACATGGTTCATCATTAGTGCGATGCTTGGGAGGTTTAGTAGGACTGATGAAGGTTCGCTTTTTTACTGTCAGGGTGATTTTCGACCATTGACATCATTTGTTTTTTCCTACACCAAAGAAGCAGGATGTCGGGTCACAACCTCTAAAGGCATGGATAAAGATTTTTCGGGCTCTGAAGAGGCAATGCTGGAATAGAGGACATCTGATGCTTTGCCTTCTCTACATTTTTGGAACTACATCTCGCTAGAGTTGCTGGAGTGACGTCTGAAAATATTGCAACAAATTGCGAATATAAAAAAAAAATTCGCAATTTGTTGTAATTATTCGTAATAATTTTGAAATGATTTTATCTCGGAAACTATTAGTTTACATACACAATTCTAGTCTCATATTATAACAAATTTAGTCTGCTTTAAAAACATTGTAAGAACATACTGTCAAAACCTAGTACTTTAGGGTTATAATCACCAAAATTAAAAAAAAAAACTAAATTTTTGCTTTTTTTTTAATTTTTGTCAAAGTTGCAGTCAGTGTTCGAGGTCTTAAACTTAGATTATTCATGGGACCAACATCATAAACAAGTCTGCAAAAAATTTGAACTACTGGATTTGACGCAAAGTACCCCGTACTTTCAGGCAACACACATTTTCGAATCTTTTCAACTTGTTGTCACGAAGTGAGCTTTGTTTTAACTATCTGCAATCAATTAATAGCAGTTGAGTTCTACTATCTCTTCAGAGTAGCTCAACATCAAGTTGAATTTTTTGAAAGTCTTTAATGACGATATAAAGAGCAAGTTTGTAGTATTGACAAAATCAGGTTAGCAGTACCTACGTAGAAACGCCTGCTGGTTCTGTAAGAGCAGTCATTTGTAAAACCACTCACGATAACAAAGCTCTCAGGCGCACGAATCTCGTTCTGAACAGTTTTAGTAGAAATGTATAAAATGGTATAAATTGTAGTCATTTTTCTTATGCATTTGTAGTTAAGTTACCTAAGTGTTCAAAGCATTAGGTAATAGGAAACATTTCCATTATTTTTCCCAATGTAAGGTAAATTAAAACATGGAGACGTATTATTTTGTGTCGGTTTGAGCGAGTTTACACAAGCGGATAAAGGATTTATTCCCTGAGTCTAACTCAGGAAATATTTTTTTATACTAGCTAACTCCCTTTAACAGGATCATTTGATTTCCCCTGTTTTACGACCTACTGGGTTTTATTTTGATAGCAAATTGTTTTCATTCAGCGTTGTTTTGTCTGACAGCTGTTGTTTCGGGATTCAAAGAATATTACATGTATAATTTAGCTTTTTAAAGTTCATTTCTTGCAGCTCGAGTTTTTATTTAGATGTTTTAAATAAATACCTTTTTTATAATGCGCTGCTTCTAAAAAAAGAGAGAGACAGAGATTTTCAGAGCAACCGAAATGATAAATCGCGTTTTCCAACTTAAGAGCAGATATTATGACAAATTACGCGAAACAATAGATACGTAATAAAAACTTACGTCAACAGAAAATCCATCTATTTATATACCACTTTAACGTAATACAGATATTATAAGCAATAGATCCAATTCCACTTTAAATTGACCTTTACCAATCGACATGTTCTTACAACTAGATGCTAGAGTTTCAACAGAACGTTTCAAATAACGATGGTCGCTTTTGTGTCGAGAACATTTTCTAGAGTACGACTGCAAATGCGAACTGGACTGAATTTAGGTGTAGTTGTTTTAAATTTGGAACGCCGCCCGGCTGGCTTGGCGCTCTTCCGCTCAGTAGCCGCGTCACAAACGTGCGGCGTGTATCACAAAAACTGTGACAACATTTACCATTCAAAGTTCCACACAAAAGTCAGTGAAAATCGTTTCAATTACCATTGAATCTTCGTCACCCAAACTGTGATTATTCTTTAACGAAAATGAATTGCACTCTCTTATCGACGGGCGTTTGTTTACGTCCGACACTCTGGGGCGGCCGAAATAGATTCTTTTATTAGAATTCTGCTTCGACCCCGTTGCAATAAAGAAGTTTGTTGTTGGGATCGTTAACGAGAGGTAAGTTTACACTTATTGAATTCTTATCGTTGTTGGCTTGCTTGATCTTATTTGTGTCATAATTATTGGCAGTAGTCTTATTATTCACTGCCAAGCCTGATATCGGCCTGACTCTTTTGATGGAGTTCAATTCCCTTAGTCTATTGTGAGCGGTTGTGATATCACAACTTTTTTTTTCAGTTACGGTGCTAGTGAAAGTTGGCGGTGATGAGTGATAGCGAATCCCAAGGAGAAGACGAGGTAACGTTGAAATTGTCAATTCCAACAATAAGAGCTGATTCTGAAACACGAAGAACTAGTCAACCAGTAATTAAGTCCCCTGAAATAAGACTAAACGAAGAAGAAATCATGGATGAAGATAGGCAAAATATGTCCATTAGAAAAAGACGTAATCTGTCTAAAAATAGAGGCACAGCTGCAAGACAAAGAGAAAAGACACCAGAACCTAGTAGATCACTAAAGCCTCATGAAGATACTCCGACTTCAGACGATGAAGAATCAAAACCACAGTTACCACGCCCAAATTCTAGGGAAATTGAAGCTGATAGTACTTATGAAGAAATGAGACGTTTAGTGCAAGAAAAAGCAAATGTTAGAGACCCTGTGTACGATTTAGACACAGAGGAAGTTCTCGAGCAACGAGCAATGGCAGCTCAAGAGCGTAGGCGCAGAAGCATTTCTCCTTTTGCTATACCAGACAAAGAGGAACTTGCAAATCTTTTGGAACGTAAAGGAAGCTTTATGGATCCCACTAACAAACTCTTATCGACTAATTACTCACTGACTCCAAAAGACGAAGATAGATCTCGACGTAGTTCACTAACAATTGAACCTCCAAAAGAGATAAAACATGTTCTCTCTACTCCTTCTCCTGTCAGCGGTTCTCCAAAAGAGGCATTCCCATTTGCTTTACCCACTACTCCTAAAAAGCAAGAACAAGCCGTTTATCCCGACGACAAAAAACCAGAAGAGGCTAAGAAACTGAAAACACCTATCAAAAATGAAGAGGTGTTCACGTTTGAAGATAAAGATATTAAAAAACCTGTTAAAACGGCTCCACCTAAACCAGAAACCCCAGGTGAACTTGTTACAAAAGTGATCCAACTAGAAAGAACGCCTAGCAGGAAAATAATACCAGAAAATAAACCAAATGTGGAAATAAGAGAAAGGATAGTGAGAACCCCAAGCAGGAGATTATCTACAGATATTAAACCAATAATTTCGAAAAAAGAACCTCCTAAGCAAGTTAAAGATGAAGAGAAAAGTCGTCCACCACCCATCAAACCGGCCCGCAGCAAATCTGCTTCAAGATTTGGGGTCAGTTTTTTCATGAAAATATTTTTTATACTGTTTGTCGCTTTGTTAATAGCACTTTATTTCCGATTGCCATAATCCCAAGCCCTGCAATACAATGATCACTATGTAAATAGTTTGCCATAATTTTGTAGAATGAGAGAAGCAACTAATTATAATTTATCCATAATAACATTTACAGAATAAAACTAGTGAAAGTGAGATGAGTGAGGATCAACATACCAAAGTAGAAGCACCGAAACGTAGAGCAATGCCTGTGCCACGACGATACACGAAGAACAAAATGTCACCAAAAGTAAATCGTTCGCAGTCGGTCAATCGCACTGAAGACGTTAAAGTGGTAGATAAAACTGGAACAGGTATGAGTCAGACTAGTCGAGAGATCATTGAGTTGATGGAAAAAGCTCGAGCAAGAAGCTTATCGATGCCTAAAGATGATCCCCGGCTTCCAACTGAATACAAACCAAGCCATAAGACTTTAAAGACTCCCAATAAAACACCTGTCAACCTAAGGCAATCTAGATCTCGAGGCGTGTCCTGTCCTAAAACTATTCAGATCATTAGTGAAAAAGAAATTCTAGCGGGTTTAATGAAGACTCAGAATAAGACTCAGAAAACAGAACTAGACCAACGTAGTAGGCAAAGCTCTGGTTACATTGATGCTAGCCAATCTGAGTACACGTCCAGTTGTTATTCTTCATCGCCGAGTGAAAATGAGTTTGACTTTGATTTAAAAGAGCGAACAGCGGAATTGACGCGCAAACTTAATGTATTAAGTCAAGAGGTTGATAGGCGTGAAATGATGACGGGTATCATATTAGGAGCAGATGACAATAGTGCTCCAAAACTTGAAAGAAGTGAACAAAGGTCAGAGTTAAGGAAAAGATCTAGAGCAGAATCCAAACTTTGCGATATTGGAGTCGGCTACAGTTTATTGAAGGAAAAAGAGAGGAAAGCTAGAAAAAAATCTCTAGAAGACAAAAACAAAAAAGTTGTCAGATCGAGATGGAAATTTATTGCAAATTGGCAAGACTTCAAGCAAGAACAGAAAATTAATTGCAACAAAATTCGGGATTTGCGAAACAAATGTATTATTGACCTGCTGATATTAATCATAATGTGCGGCCTAGGAGGAATGATGTTTAAAACGTTAGAAGGATCGTTCGAAAATGCGTATAAGTGTAGTACAAGAAATGTTAAGAGGGATTTTATTGAACATCTATGGCGGGGAAGTCACAATCTTAGGGAGGAAGATTGGAAGTCGATGGCTAGGAAGAAATTGTTTGAATTTGAGAACCAGCTGCATACGGCACATGAGGCTGGGGTTACTTCGTACAGCGGCCAGAGGTCATGGAATTTTATGAACTCATTCGTCTACTGCTTGACGTTAGTCACAACTGTCGGTAAGATTAATAGAATGTACTTAATCACCCACGATCAAGAACTCTCAAGTATTTTATGTTCTTTTTTGCACACCACAGTATTGTTTTTATTAGGTTGGTATTTATTAAAATGAATAAACTCTCACACTTTCTTTTTATTTAATCAGATGCAATTATTATTTTGAGTTAATTGTCCATCTCATTTTTACTTGCATTACTAAAATCTAAGCAATTTATGTTATATCTTGTATAGGTGCCATGTTTTTAAATTCTTTAAACTTATATTTTTCAGGTTATGGTCACATAGCTCCGAAGACGACATCTGGCCGAGTAGCAACAATAGTGTATGCCACTATCGGTATACCACTCTTCCTGATTCTCCTGGCTGACTTCGGTAAACTCTTCACAAGGATCATCAAGTTCTTCTGGGCGTATATCAGAAGGTTCTACTATACCCGAAGTTGCCGGAAAGTTAGGAGAACCGGACCGATGCAGGTAAAATTATTTTCTTAGAGATATAAATACACTAGAGCCATTTTAGGTCCTACTAAACAGTAGTGAGAGGAGACTGATGGCCTGGTGTGGGTCGCGGGGAGCCCATGGGTGCGAGACGCACAAGACCGATTGCTGTGGCGACACTTGGAGGAGGCCTATGTCCAGCCGTGTGTACCTTCATATACGAAATCGCGGGCGAAGTGCTAGTGTTGTAACACTAGCACTTCGCCCGCGATTTCGTTCGCGCGGGTTTAGTTGGTATTTATTTATCACTAGCTGACCCGCGCAACTTCGTCTGCGTCACAATTTCAATTATTGCTCCGCTCCTGTAGTAGAAAATAGAACGCTCTAAATGTTACGAAGTCTATGCGAAGCGTAAGAAAGCTCATTTTTTTTCATTTTCTTGCGAAACATAAGAAAGATTCGTAGAAAAAGCGTTCAATTTAAATATTTTTTATTTTTGTATGAAATCCTGATTAACTAAAATATGATGAATTTTTAAAAGTCATAGAACAAAAGTTGTTGGTTATGATGTTAGTAACATAGTTCTGAGAGGTTGCCGGTGTTTTACAAATAACCCTGTTTATTGTACACCAAAAATTAAACACCTTAGACCGCATCATCGCTTAACGTCAGGTGAGAAAGTGGTCAAACGTATGCCCCCTATACGTATCAATAGGGAAAAAATATAAAATAAAATAAAAAAACACAAAAGGAAACTTAAAACACATACAATGGGCGGCTTTATCTCATTTGGCGATCTCTACCAGGCAACCTGGGATGGACCACTTACCTTCTTTATCGCATTTGGCGATCTCTACCAGGCAACCTGGGATGGACCACTTACCTTCTTTATCGCATTTGGCGATCTCTACCAGGCAACCTGGGATGGACCACTTACCTTCTTTATCGCATTTGGCGATCTCTACTAGGCAACCTGGGATGGACCACTTACCTTCTTTATCGCATTTGGCGATCTCTACCAGGCAACCTGGGATGGACCACTTACCTTCTTTATCGCATTTGGCGATCTCTACTAGGCTACCTGGGATGGACCACTTACCTTCTTTATCGCATTTGGCGATCTCTACTAGGCAACCTGGGATGGACCACTTACCTTCTTTATCGCATTTGGCGATCTCTACCAGGCAACCTGGGATGGACCACTTACCTTCTTTTTCTTATTGTGTGGGCAATAAGCCACTCATAAATAGACTAAACGTGGGCAGGTCGCTCAAACCGGAAAATTTTTCTTATTTAGAGTATTTTATACCAGTCGTAACTTTTAAACGGAAGGTCCGATTTGAATAATTTAAAGTTTAGTTTACATGTAAATAGCCAAACTTAATTATTAAACAATTAAATTGTATAAGGATTAATATTGTGACACCAAAATTAGCAGTATTCCATTCCACCCGGGTTTTTATTGAATATTTTGAACAAAAAGCAGTCATTGTGACTTAACCATAATAGTAAGATAAATACCCATTCTATTAAACTGTAGTACATCACTTTGCTCTATTGTGAATAGTTCGCGATATAGCTTTTTTTTTGCATTTTTCGCGCCTTGGGTTACATTTTCGAAGATTTCATAACTTTAAAAAAAGATTCTATAGCCTATGATTATTACGGATAATGTAGGATTCTAATGGTGAAAGATTTTTTCAAATCGGTCCAGTAGCTTTGGAGCCTATTATATTCAAACAAATAAACAAATCTTTCCTCTTTATAATATTAGTGTACTTAGGGTACTTGAAAATACAAATTTCAAATATCAGACATTTTTAAAACAAGAAAAATTTGCGTGTTTGACATATTTTCTATACCAAACCTGTCGAACTGCTATTTTTATTCCATAGGTAAAAGTTATATGATAATTGAAAAATACTGTCATGGGTTAACGTTTCTTGGTGAGATTTTACCAGAATAAACCGGCGTATACTAGATACGGGATGGCGCATCAGCGGCATGCAAGCCACTGATACGTCGCTCGTTACAAAATATTCTGGGCACAGCACCAAACAGTGGTTTCAACTTTTTTAAATTCTTTCTGAATCAATTTATCTTGAGAGTTGTACTACATACATAGTATTTTGTCGTGAATAGTTTTTTATAAGATTTCCCATTTGTTATTAAACTGAATTACAAAAATCGGACCTATAACCACAATTGGGTTTAATTAACACTGTATACTACTACTACTACATATATGGTGTACATAATAAAGAGTATTCTATATATACCAATCCGTTTTGGTATTATCACAAAGAAACGCTCATGCAACGTGTAACTATCAAAATAAACAGAATAAACACAATGCCTGAAAAAAGAACATGAACAACATCATTTTATTAAGAGATCAACTCCGAAATCGATAAAAATCAGCTGTACAGTACAGTACATAATTGCCGATAAATGTGCTCACAAATGTTTTACGCATTCGATTTTTTTAAATTGGTAATGAATTCTTTACTGATGAATTTATTTATTAAAATCTGCATGCCATAAGGTTAAAAGTATTAAGACTCTACAAAAAAAAAAAAAATCTGTACCTATACTATACAATACGGACATTATTGACAAGTTTAAAACTTCTATTAAAAACATCTTATTTTTCAGCAACATAGTGAAACTGCAGCAAATAACGTAAATAGATTTCCCTCTTGCTTGGTATCTCAAATATTACTTATACCTACTTGGTTTGTTCCGTAATGACGTGGTTTACCGCACGCCTCGCCGCCGCGCACCACGCATATGGCGTTTTAGCTGTATTAAGTCTAATAAATCCTGTTACTATAACAGGCTACGAGAGAATATAAACTGTGCTGACCAAAGTTTCATATCAGTTTTACCGTTTTTATTTGCAAAATAAAATACTAAGCTCTCGTAAATAATCATGAAATTATTTTTTAAATACCATATATAATACCAATATCAGCGATGAAGTTATAAAGATTCAAAGATTACAATTAGAGAGAAAAGTCCGATTTGAACTTTGACGTCAAAGTCACGCCTATACAGATAACAGCGTTTTCGCGAGAGGGACAGATATACAAATTTGTTTAAAATAATTATATCTCGTTTATTTTTCGAGTAATTTTGATTCCATTTTCACTGTTAGTATTAGGTATAGTTTTGTATATTTTTAGATAGACTGTGCGACTTACAAGGTTCATTATCCTATTGCTAAACTTAGATTGCTCCAATTGCACGAATTGCAGTTGTATATGCACATATCTACATAATAATTGTAAATACAAAGCGATAAATGCGACAACGAAGCGATAACGGAAAACTAAAATTGCTTAACAGATAGGATTACCAATCAATATATGAAACTTTTCCGTTACTGTCGGTCGATTCTATAAACATGTCGAAGTGAAGGCTTGGACGAAGTGATCACAAAGTGAGCTATCATTCCATCTTGATAACTTGGATTGACCGCTCACTTCGTGATCACTTCACACAAACCTTTTACTTCGAAATATTTACAGCAGTGCGATTCTGTAAAAATGTCGAAGTAAAAATTTAGGCGAAGTGAACGACAAGTGAGTTGTCAAACTATACAAATAAAATAGAATGACAGCTCACTTGTCGTTTAGTCCACCTAAGTGTCGACAGAATCGACCGGCTGGTGACTGACAGACAACGCATAGCCGAAACTACTGGTCGTAGAAAGCTGAAATTTAACTTGTAGCTTTCCTACACTCCGCAGGGGAATTTAAGAGAGGATTTCTCGAAATTTCTATGGAAACAGGAAATAACGGGATATGAGCGTATAAAGTCACGTGCAAAAGTTATTACATAGATATATATTTTGACGCTTCATGTTACATTTCTTACTTCCAGTCTAAATGAATCCAGCTGATACCCGTAGGCTGGTTTCAGTTATATTCATTTAGTCTGGAGTTAACCCGAGCATAGTTGAGAAAAGCTAGATGGACAGATGGAACAAATTGTATAAAAAGTGATGTCTCATCGCTGTCACATTTTCGAGTCACGCCTGACTGCTTAGCTTTTTTTATTTATTTTTAAATAGGGGCTTTTACACAAAGCGTAGGTATGTCAGTTCCATCGTACTCTAAACATTATTATACTTTCACAGGACGTGCGTAACGTTAGTAAATTAAATGATAATGCGCGTCCCGATGGACCATAGATCATACCTACGGTGAGAGGCCAGACAATGAGAGATACAATCCGCAAGGAACTTTTGTGCAGTTGGGCAGTAGTGACCCCACGAACCTAATCTCCCAGAAAAAGTCTTGTTCCTCATCTCCGGCTTGCCTTTATTGGCTGGCCAAAGTGAACACTGACGAGGAACACAGCTCCCACCTCTTTCTTGCCTTAATCGGTCGGTCTGAGTGGAGATCGCAAAAGTGAACGTGCTCGGGAGAAGTATGTATAATCCAGTGTAAGTGCTGGTAAGGATCTTGACCGCACTTTCGGGATTGTCCTGATAGCCGTGGTATACCTCTCCACTCTTCTAACACCTCAGGCCATGTTGCCCCCTTAGCGCTACGACACTTTGTGCTAGCGACCGCTTTCGGGGGCCCATTCATTGAGTGTGTTAGTCCAAGCCCAAGTTACCCCAGCCATTTAAAAGCCGTGTACATTGTTAGTTGTCAGGTGGGATCCAATAGTTCTTCTACAATAAACGAGTATCAGTCCACTAAACCAACCAAACCCATTTCCGGAACAGGTTTCAGGTCCAGGGACCCGAGAAAGTCAAAGAAATGATAAAATCAATGAGGAAACATTTTTTATTTTTTTGACGACACGGTTGGCGCAGTGGTTGAGCGATTGACTGCTGCGCAGTATGTCGCGGGTTCGATTCCCGCACGGAACAAATATTTGTAAGACCTACAAGTATTTGTTCCGAGTCTGGGTGTTTTTCTATCTATAATATGTATGTATTTACAAAAGAAAAAAATGTATATAAGTCGTTTATCAGCCATATAGTTACCATAACACAAGCATTAGGTTTCCCTCCCCACTCGTGCGCTGTGCGGTGTCAATTATATCGCTCTGTTTTTATAAATTCGGAAATCGCGTTGCGTGTTTGTTTTAAGGCTTGTGAATTGCTTTCCGGTGTGCCTTAGTGTTTTAAGTGCGTGTTTTGTAAGTTTTTAAAGGTGTTTGTTTATTCATTTATTAGTAATTAGTCAATTTCTCCAGCCATCGGTAAGTTCATTTATTTTCTCTTTGTGTGGGTAACGCGAAATAACTTTATCGATCGTTATTTATCTGTTTCGTTTTTGTTTTATTTCATTCAATCGCGTCCTAATACGTTTATTTAGTGTTTTTCGCCGTTAATGATGATGTCAACAAACGATGATCCGCCGGATCGAGGCGGAGAAATATTTCGTAGAAATACTAAAACCCAAAGGTCGCCCGTGGCAACCTCCGCTAGTTCTAAACGCTTGTTCAGTGAACTGTCTCCAACGTACAGTTCACCCGATGACAGGTCAAAACGGCTTCACCAAACATCCGAAACCGTGGAAAGATCCTCACCCTTTTTAAATATAAGTAATGCGAGCAATACTGATTATTGCGACTTAGTTTCCGAGGCGTCGGCATACCTGTCTAAAATTAACGACTTGGTCAATGATCAGGGGTCGCGCATTAACGTTGCAAATAAATCTGCCATCATGGACATGACGCAGCGAATTACGTCGTGCAACGAGACGAAGTTAGCCAGAACGGAACGCGAATTAGAAAAGGTTAGGTCGATTAACGCTGTCAATCCTAATCCTGTCGGTAACAACAATTGTAAAATTTCATATGCGGACTCGTTGAAACTACGTTTACCAAAAGTGGCGCCAGCGATTATGGAATCTCGTCCACCGTTACCTTGTGTGGTGGCTTATCCGACCGCGGCTCGATCAGCTGATTATAGCACCTCGTCCGCGACAAAACAAGCGCTTATGAAGGCAATTAAACCTAGTGATGACGGTTTCCAAATAGTAGGCGTGAAAAAAACCGTGAAATCCGGTGTTGTATTACGCGTCGCTAATGAAAATCAGCTAAAAAAATTGGAATCGGTAGAAGCAATCAAGGCCGCTGGTTTACGTCTAGAAAAACCAAAAGGTAGACGCCCTCGAGTGTTGGTTAAGGATGTACCATCTTCAATGGAAGATGGCTCTTTTTTGATTGCATTATTCCGTCAAAATATCAAAGATGAGCTTCAAATAAAAGAGGATGACTTTATAAAATCTACAAAAATTATCCGTAGGCGCACGTTAGATAACGGTCGTAAATGGATCGGAATTGAAATAGAGCCTGCCGTACGTAAGCACTTAGTGTCTACAAAGGATAAATTATTTATTGATTGGGCTACCTACCGTTTTATTGATGATGTCGAAGTTGTTCGTTGTTTAAATTGTCAACAGTTTGGTCACGTTAAAAAACACTGCGTTAATAAAGAACCTACCTGTGCTAATTGTTCAGAGGCACATGAAACTAAAGATTGCCCGCACAATGACGACTTAAATTTTAAACCAACTTGCGTGGCGTGTAAACGCTTTAAAAAACCGTGTGATCATCGCTGCGGACCTACAAACTCAAACTCGAACAATTAATCCTAAACACTAATTATTAATAATGGATAGTTTAACCATAGGACAATTAAACCTTCATAACGATAGGGTGGCGACATCTGAGCTGGATAAATTGATTGTGGATTATAATCTAGATATAGTACTTGTTCAGGAACAGTATCAAAACGCGCGCTTGGGTCACAAGATGGTCCAGCTGAACAGCAAGTCACGTGCCGGAATTTATGTTGAGCGTTCTTCGAGCTTTACTGTAACAGCTATACGTAATCTCATGACGCCCCATTGCGCCGTGGCGGAAGTGTCATCGCCTACCTTTAAGGTTTACGTTGTGAGCTGCTACTTTCAGTATTCTGACCCTGTCACTCCTCATATACATAATCTCCGTCACGTCTTGCGGTCGCTCGCGGGCTGCAAGGTTATAGTTGGTGCTGACGTAAATGCATCTTCTTCCCTGTGGTATGGCAAAGTTCGGGCCACTGATTCCGAACGACGTTGTGCTGTTGAGGATTTTATTGCTGAGATGAACTTATCAATCCATATCACCCCAGACGCACCACCTACTTTTTGTAGCCAAATGGGCGAATCTTGTATTGACGTCACACTTTCTAGTGCAGACGTACGCTTGGATAGGTGGCGTGTTCTTCCTGACGCGTCTTGTAGTGATCATCGCCTGATCGTGTACGATTTTGTTCCTATTCTTACTCAAGGTTCTTCACACTTAATTGGAAATTTTAGATATAAGAGTAAAGGCGCGAATTGGGAATTCTTTAGCTCACTTTTTGCTTGTCATGCCAAAGACTTCACTCGCGATGGACTGTCAGCTGAGGAAAGTGCTGAGATAATGTCAGACACTTTCACTTACTGTGCTGACATTGCTATTGGTCGTGCATCTGTGACCAATATTCGTAGATGTGATTGGTGGAGTGACTACCTTGCTGAACAACGTAAGAGCTATCGCAGAGCGCGTAGACAGCTTAATAAGCTTAAAAAACGTAATGTTACCGGAGACGTTTTTAATCTTGCCATAAGTACTTTTAGAGTTGCCAAGTCGCGTTACAGAGCATCGGTTGAAAAATCTAAGGGTAATTTACTCCGGAAAATTGTTGATAAACTTGATAAGGAGGGTCCGTGGTCTCCTTTGTATCACGAGTTTAAGGCTAATAGATCGGTCGACCTTGCATACGTTCAGAACATTAAAGTAAATAATACACATACCACCGGCATTGAAGAAACAACTGATGTTCTGCTTGATTATCTTATACCAGATGATTCATCAGTAAATGAAAATGAATACCATCAGCAGATCAGGGCGTGGGCCGCGGTACCACCTGAATCACCAGAGTCAGACCTTCCGTCCACTGACGAATTCATAAACGTTGTCAAGAGACTACCTCTCAACAAATCATCCGGTGAAGATAAAATATCTAATAGAATGATTATAGAAGCGTGTAAAACGTCGAGCGATGCGATTTTATCAGTATATAGCCGATGCATTGCGGAAGGTATTTTTCCTCGAATATGGCGACAAGGCTTTATACGCATTATTCCAAAGAGTGGCGACAAGCCCTCGGACGACCCTAAGTCATACCGGCCCATAACACTACTCCCATCTTTGGGAAAACTTTTAGAGCGACTGATTGTTCCGCGCTTGTTACCGAACGGACCTAAATTTCATAAAAATCAATACGGTTTTACTATTGGAAAATCCACTGTAGATGCGGCTCTATCTGTCCGTAAAATTGTCAACTCATCGGAACATAAATACGTGGTTGGAATCTTTCTCGACATTTCTGGCGCTTTTGATAACGCATGGTGGCCGATGTTACTACTTAAAATGAAAACCCGTGGTTGCTACAAAACATCTATAATCTGATTTGTTCGTACTTTCTAAATGGCTCCGCGAAACTCAAACTTGGACATCATTCCATTACTAAGTCTCTAACCATGGGATGTCCTCAGGGCTCAGTTATCGGTCCATATATATGGAATTTTGGCTACGATGATTTCCTCGCGCTTCCGCTCCCGTACGGCTGTTCATTAACCGGTTACGCGGACGATGGCTTGCTGCTCATTCAGGCAAGTACTCGGGCTGGACTCGAGAACTTGGCTGACATATGCCTACGTTTAATATCTCAGTGGGGCGATCGAAACCGTCTGACCTTTGCACCGCATAAAACCTATCAACTTCTTTTAAAAGGAAACCTTAAATCCCGGCCTAGTATACAATTTAATAACGTACCCGTTAAAAGGAAAGAATCCGTGTGCTACCTCGGTATGCTACTAGAAAGAAACTTTTCATTTATTGATCATATAAAAACAGTAGGAGAAAAAGCAAAAAAGAACTTCTACGCCTTGACGAGAACATCAAAGGCTACTTGGGGTCTATCATTTCAAACCCTAAAAACTATATATGGGGCTACTTACTTGGGTTGTATGTGCTACGGGGCACCTGTCTGGGCCGATAGGGCCACCATAGGGGCGGTACGACGTAAATTACTTCAAAACCAGCGTTTGGCTTTGATATTCTTATGCAAGGCGTATAGGACGGTTAGTACTGAAGCCTTACCGGTGCTGGTGGGTGTTCTCCCAGTCGATCTTGAGGTGCAGCGGCGTGCTGCAATGTACTTCTACGCTAGAAAGATCACGGACCCAGAGTTTTTACCGCAACGCGACCGTGCTAAGATCTCTAGATTATTAAAACCCCAGACTGACGTCTGGGAGGCACTTTTATGCGAATGGCAATGTAGGTGGGAAGATTCCATCAAGGGCCGACACCTCCACCAGTTTTTTCCATCCGTTCGTGAGCGGCTGGAGAAGACATGGCTGGAGGTGGATCACTGTGTTGCCCAATTTCTCACAGGTCATGGCAACTTTAAGAGTAAATTATTTTCCTTTAGGCTTGTGGCCTCACCTTTATGTCAATGCTCTACAGCTGACCTTGAATACGAACAATCCGCACATCACATCTTGTGGGAGTGTATTCTTTGGCAGACTGAACGTAATGTTATGTTAGATAGTATTCAGGTCAAATCTGGAGTAGTTTACTATACGGACCTTGTAGAAACCAGAACAAATTTCCGTGCGTTCAGGCGATTTTGCCATACCTATTACTGGAATCAAAAGTAGCTCACAATTTAGGACCCATTAGTTTAAATGTTAATATATAATCCGTGGTGCTTGGCAACTGGGCCTAACCCAGTTGTATATGTCCCTTGGTGCCTATTGGCCTAGCTTTAGTCTGTCTCCTGCTTGATATGGAGGGAAGTGGAAATTATATTTATTTTTCCTACTCCTCCGCAGTACTCTTCTGATTAATTTCGTTGCGGGATCCAAGACAGTTGAATCGTTTCTCCGGGACTCGTCGGGTTTCATTAACTCGGCGTTTTTCTGGTGGTCGCCACTGTTGATTCTGGCTTTCAGGAGTTGCAGTGGTTGGGAATGTGTGGCGGGCTTGTCCCAAAAAAAAAAAAAAGCATGAGGTTGCTTAGCTTGGGACTATATGGTGTTGTGTGGAATGTCCAAGGATATTATTATTATTTTTTTGTTTTCTTTCTCGGGTCTCTGGAGACCCGGTCCTTTGGTAGGCGTACGAGGGGCCGAAACCAACTCGCAGAGGCCCCGTTAGAAATTTCAAATGTAATGGGGCACCAACCGGCGATTATCCCTGTATGCACTGTGAAAGTATTCCCAAGGACAATCCCCGGTTGGAGCAAGAATATTGCAGAATATGGGAAAAAAAAAAAAAAGATGAAACGCTATGGGTTTGGGCGGTTTAGTGGACTGATAATCGTTTATTATAGAACTATTGGCCCCTGCCTGACCACTAACAATATACACGGCTTTTAAATGGCAGGGGGTGACTTGCACACTCAGTGAATGGGCCCCCGAAAACGGTCGCTAGCACAAAGTGACGTAGCGCCAAGGAGGCAACATAGCCTGAGGTGCTAGAGGAGTGGAGAGGTATACCACGGCTATCAGGACAATCCCGAAAGTGCGGTCAAGATCCTTACCAGCACTTACACTGGATTATACATACTTATTATTATTATTATTATTTTCATGATATCAAGATTTTTTAAGCAGACTTTGCCGTTGATAGCAACAATCGAATTTTCGCAGCAGAGAAAACGAAGGCTAACGTTCCCTTTTTACATATAATACAGAAATGAGTTATGATTAAGCTCCGAGTTATAAGATGTTGTCTTACATTCTTATAAACCTTTACTTTGCGTTCACCAAACTCAGGATCAAAGTTGAGAAAATAACATGAAATTTTGTTCAATTTCAGGAGGTAATGAAGGGACTGAACATTGTCTACGATGTCGTTCGTCGTCCGTCGCAGATATTCTCCGAAGAAGATATTCATGAGAGTCCTGACGGCCCGCAGCCTCCACCAGTTGAGAGGAAGTCGAGTGACGTTCCTCCACCATTACCACCAAAACCTGGTACTCTACCCAGAGAAATCGATCTCGAGACCGATATGGAAACCCCAGCTCCATCAGTCTTCGAAATTGATGATGAGTTTAACTTACCCATCTCCGTCGCTGTCTTTATTTTACTCACATATATTAACATAGGAGCTTTCGTCTACAGCTTGTGGGAGAAGTGGAATTTCTTCGAGTCCTTCTACTTTATATTCATATCCATTTCTACGATCGGACTTGGTGATCTTGTACCCGACCACCCTATGTTCATGATGGCTTCTATATTATACTTAGTGTTTGGATTTGCTCTTACATCTATGTTCATAAACGTCGTCCAAGTGAAATTGTCTAATACATTCAAACAGGCTAGTGCTAAGCTTGGTGCTACCATAGGCTTGAAGGTGGCTGAAGAAGATGGCAGTCTTGTGCCCATAACACCACCTGCTACAGAGATCGTCCCTGTACATAAACCAAAAAGTGAATTAGATGAAAGCAAAAGTAAAGAGCTTGAAGATAATGATACTAAAAATAGATAAACATGGTTTTGAAACTCACAATAAAAATCTCTTAATAATTTTGTTTTAAGTAAGCCCAGTACCAGAGTCGATAAATTGCATCATCTCAAAGTCTCTTATTATTTTCCATCAGAAAAGTGGAATAATTCGTGATAACTGTGCTGGTAATAAAACGTAGAAAATGTGGTATTAAGTAATATCGTTGCTTTAAGCATGTAAATGGTGATAAATTGTTACTAATTATTAAAAATTTAATTAAAACCTTAATGTGTGTTGTTGCTGTTTGTGTAAAATAAAGATTTTTTACATGTTCCTCTTGCTATATTATTTACTCCCAAACGCAGCTTTATATTAATCACTAAAAGTGACTTAGGGCACCAAGCACTGGACTGATTTATAACAAGTACTTTACCGATAATGCAGAAAATGAAAAAATGCGAATACAGAAAAGGCTCGTTAAAAAGTACTGGTTTTATTTTACAAAGAATGAGAAACGTAAAAGTAATAAGCAACGATGTACCTAGACAACATCAAGCAACTCGAATGGAAGCTCAATATATGTTTATTTTTTTCAAGTCATTGTAATCAGAACTGGAAGCGAAGCGACTTCGTACGTTCAAAAGGTTTGAAGAATTTAATTATGGTCGCTTGTATACGAGTCGGTTCGATGGTTGCATTTACAAAAGACGTAGAATAATGTAATGAGGGATTACCTTGTTTTTATCAAGGTCTGCTTTGTATCTCCTCTGCTACTCTTCGGGGAAAACAGATGTATTATAATTTACTATATTGAAATGGGTTGTATTTAATACTCACTGTACTTTAGGATACATTAGTGCTTATTGTACATCTGGGTTGCATATTAAAAAATTAAAACTTTCTCGAGCAAATTTCAAAAGGACAATAACCGAAATAACAAAATTTAAATGACCAAATGTTTTATTAAGAAAAATTTTAGAATCCCAATGTATGTGACATCAAATGAACGACTGATCAAAAGTTGCTAGATGTAATTTTAAAATATCAAATCATAACTAATTTTATAATCACAAATGATTTCTTATTAAGAATTATTAATTTGGATATGTTAGGTTATGTTAGAACTGTGACCTCCCTACGCACGAGCCGAGCGAGCGAAGCGAGCGGTGCCGTGGCAGCGGCCGGCGAGTGCCAGAAATGACTAGATTATATAGAAAGTAATAATTTGTGCCGATCATGTTATGCAAAGGCTTTCTGTATCAGACAGGCGCTATTCGCTAATATTAATAATATTTTTACCTTTTTCAGTTAGTCCATTTGATAATTAATAATTTATCCAGTAATCCATTTTGACCTTTAAACGATTTGGTCAATAGTGTAATAAATAATAATATAAACATTGATATTCCAGACTTTGGTCAGTTGAACTTTTTAACCGACTTCCCAAAAAGGAGGAGGTTATCAATTCGGTTGTATGTTTTTTTTTTATGTTTGTTACCTCATAACTCCGACAATATGACCCGTTTTGAAAAAATCTTGTTTTATCTGAAAGGATATACTTGCAGATTGGTCCCATTTAAATCATATCAAAATCGGTTACGAACTTTGGATTTTAAATCGAAATACCTGGAATTTGACTATTTAGATGATTCTTTGATAATCGAAATTGCGTATATTGCTTTTCTGCGATTTTTCAGTGGTGTTGTTAGGTGTGGGGCACCACTAAAAAGTGAAAAATAAAAAACTTTTTACAAAAAAAATACATACGACTTCCAAAAAAAAAAATACTACAAAGAAAAAAATAACTTTAATTTCGGAAGTCGGTGTCAAAATACGAAAAAACTAACAAAAACACCGACTTCCGAAATTTAAGTTATTTTTTACTTTGTAGTGTTTTCTTTTTTTGGAAGTCTGTTGTATTTTTTTATAAAAAGTTTTTTATTTAGACAGTACAGCTTTTGCCTGGTCAGCTAGTATTTTGATTTTTTTATTTGTGATGGGTTTGTTCTTGACTAGTCTAGGTCAGAGATAGTCTACGATGGAGCGAGCTTACCCAGAAGTAGCCTGTTCACTCTAACTTTGAAATGTATAGCGTTGTAAGCGTTCGGAAACACAGACGCGGGCAGAGGGTTCCACTCCTTTGCTGTGCGCATTATGAAAGACGCTTAGAAACGCTTAGTACGTACAATAACAGTTGTTTCTCAGAGTGGTCCTTTAGCATAGAGTGAAATTCTTAAATAACTCTCTGCCTGCGTCTGTACTTCCGAACGCTTACAACCCTAATCTCTACAAAGTTAGAGTGAACAGGCTCCTTCTGGGTAAGCTCGCTCCATCGTAGACTTTGTCTCTGTTATCTCTGATCAAGACTAGAGTCAAGAGCAAACCAATCTCAAATAATAAAAAAATACTGACAGCAGCCGTTTTCTGCGGATGGCGTCACTCATTTGGTTTGTTTTGTTACCAAAAAAAGAGGGGTGTTATAAGTTTGACAGCAGACTGTGTGTGTATCTGTGTTGTGTGAGTGTGTATCTGTGTCTGTCTGTGGCACCGCAGCTCTTCAACGGGTGAACCGATTTGGATGCGGTTTTTTTATTTGAAATCAGGTGTTGTTTATTATAAGGTTCACTTAGGTTTGTATGGGATTTTAATAAAAAAAGACGTGTGTTCTAATGCAAGTGTATTTGGATTGATGGACGGGGAGAGGAAGGTCAAAAAAGATGGATGGATTGTGTGAAGAGCAATAGGTCGGCTGATAGGACAGAATGTAAGTAAAATATGTATTGCGCCGATCCCAGTTAACATGGGATCTAGTAATACCTATTAGGTATAATAAAATTAAAATGCCGAGTGCCCAGTTAATGGGTTTTTTTAAGTCTGGTAGGCAGTTGCTCCACGTGAAATACTGGTATTCAGCTGGATCCAGTTTGACTGGAAGCCGACCCCAACACAGTTGGGAAAAATCCTAGGCAGATGATGAAGTTTAAAAAAGCAAGAAATATTTTTTTTAAAGCTGTAAATAAAAAAATAATATGGCTTTATTTATTTTATTTCATGCTACCATACCGTCTGAAATGTAAACAGCCCCGGATCCGGTCTATAGCTCTATACGGATAATATGGTCATAACCAAAAAATATGGGCTCTGGAGATACACAAGGGCCCCGCGGGGATGGTAAAAAATAATAGAAGGAAGCTATTATTGTTTTAATTTGATATTTTCGTTTTCACTTTACGAAGGTTTTAGGTTTAGTGGCCCTTAGTAAAATTTTCCATAAACCCCGCGCTGGCTTAATCCGGGAGTGTCAAATATTGTTTTTCAGATCGGTATTTTCTACAAATTTAGTTCTTGAATTCATTCACTGATAGACAAAGCACCACCAATAAGCTGGGTCGAAATGTAGGTCACTTTACAAAAGAGTTCCTTCTAAACGAAACGTAAGAGAGCAACGAGGTAGGATTTTTAAGAATAAATCCCATAAAGTCGTTAATTAGGGGATAACAGTTTGTTGACTGGTTGCTAATAAACTTAAAGGGATACTTATGATTCATCAGCAGCATTATTATAATAAGAATACTTCGGAAAACAGAATATAAAATTATGATTTTTATCTTCTGTTTTCCGAAGTCATCTGAAGCTTTTTGACGAAGGGCATTATACTGTGATTGATTATTCTACTGTATTGAATATTGAAAGCTTTCAGTAGAATGGTTTTTAGCGGACGAATAACACGGTTTGACACTTAGAAATTTTGATGGTGAGGTGAGGTGAATTTATAGTTATATAGCTTCTGCCAGCGAGGAGCTCGTGTCTAAATAATAACAGCCGCACGGGTCGATCTTTAAAGTTAACCAACGCTTCCCGAGGTTGGTCTGTGGATGGGTGACCATCTTAACATACCGAGTTTCCGCCGTGCCTCGGAAAGCACGTTAAGCCGTTGGTCCTGGCTGTCATTTGTAGATCTTTGGCAGTCGTTACGGATTGTCAGAAGCCAGTAAAACTGACTCCAGTCTTACCAAGAAGTACCGTGTTACCCAGTTAATAAGTTGTGGAGGTCTGGTAGGCAGCCGCACCACGTAAAAACTGGTAAGTATTCAGCTGAATCCGGTTTGACTGGAAACCGACCCCAATATAGTTGGGAAAAGGTTAGGCAGATGATGATAGCTTCTGCCAGCGGTTTTGCTTGCGTCAACGTCACAAATTATCCCACCGGAACGTACTCCTGGGATAAAATAACTAATCTATGAAATACACCAGGACATGGTCTACTGGTGAGGCAAATTTCATCGTTCGGCGGCTTAAATGTGAAGAGGTAATAAACATACCTATAGACAGACAGAGTTTCTTTCTAATTTATAATATCATGCAGTATTAAGTAGTCTAATAGATTGAGTCCAAAACTTTGAGATCCGAAGACATACGAAGGTTTTCGACATCGGAAAACGAATTGCGGAACTAAAATGGGCTGGGCAGGACACCGGGCAAGGCGCGGTGACGATAGGTGGAGTAAGGCAGTGACGTAGAGGCATCCGAGCACTGGAAGAAGAAGTGTCGGTCGGCGGCGGCGGCGAGATTTGCGGACGACATTGTTGCCATCGCGGGTAGAATCTGGATGAGGCTGGTGCAGGAATGGCACAAGAAAAGAGAGGCCTTTGCAGTGGGCGATGTTAGGTGTGGATAATTAGTATAACGTGCTGATTAATTTAATTCCTATTTATTTAATATAGGTAGGTATAATCCGCGCGCGATCAAAAAGGGATGGAACCTTATCAAAGTTAATAGAAAATGACAGTTCTCAAGACAAGTAGCGTTAGCGAAAAAACTCTGAATTAATTATAAATTAGTTATTTCCACGATCTATCATACGATTGGGTAAAAATACAGAAAAGTTTAATGGTTGCAATCCTTTTAATATTAATGTTTAGATATACGAGTATATTTTATGTACATACATTAAAAATCGAAATTCATTGACCATCTTCGATACTTTTGTTTTCCAATTATATGGATAAAACATGTTACAAATGAATACATTCATTCAAACATGTTTTATTAGTGATTACAAATAACAGCTATAATAAAACAATAAAAACAATTTTATTTTAAGAATAAGGAGGATTAAGTTCAACTTCCAAAGTAAGAATTTGAAACGATTTGTAAATAATTATTTACAAAATATAGGTACGATTAATTGTTAGAAACTTGGTACACTGAAGGACGAGTAATGTAAATATTTCGAAGAAAAAACAATTTAATTATTTATTAAATACACATTGTAGGCGAAAATTGATACAAAAGTATTGAATAAAAACAAAACATGATTTTTGATTTATTTGTATCTTTTCGAGCATCGTGTCCACGCGAAGCCGAGAATGGACAAATCCTTTGCTGTTAAGTGGCCTTTTTAAACCCGCTGGCAAGTTTTGCCGACGCTACCGCTGGCCGGTGGACCGCGCGCGTCTCAGTTCCAAAAGGTTGCATCCCATTCTGATCGCGCGCGAGTTATACTTCTTCAATCCGTTTGTGTGGACAAGTTGAATGAAACAAAACTCCTAGCATTTTCTATTATATTCTTTCCATCATTTTCATTTACAATTACCGACTCAGAACTAATATTACATACATTGAACATACGATATTAAGCGACTATTATAGATGAAGAAAAAATAAGTATTTTAAGAATTGTATAGTTATTACTATTACACTTACAAATTGTGCATAGCAGAAGTATAGCTGTTCAAAATAGGATTTTTATTACAATTCTTCAAATACTTAATTTGGCTCTGAATTTTTTCTGCAGGAATATTTAAAATATCATCGATATAACTATTGATAATAGGATTTTTGTAATACTTGACCATAATTTTTTGTATTCTTTTTTTTATGTGTGCTAATTTTCCGAGCGCTTTTTCACACTTTTTTACTTTTTTATGTGAATTGATACGAATACACTTTTTTTCATGTTGAAGAAGATAATTACTACAGTCAATAAGTAATGTATTATCAAACAGTTTTTCATGTTCTACATAAACTAAAGTGTTTTCAAAAGCACACTTTTTGTCAGTGTCACCGTGGTTTCGGAAAATATCACTAAATTCTTTACTTAAATGTTTTTTGAAAAATTCGCAATAAGGCAGATCTAAATCGCCATGGTCAATTCCGTTCTGTACGGCTTGTATCAATAGGAGATTCAAGATCAAACTTGGCATAGCAATTGGAAGAAGTTCACATTGAGGAGAATCGTGTGTATATCTTGACCAGCCCGTTAAAATGATGCCTTCGAAATTGTGAACTCTCTTTTCTCCACCAAACTTGTAGTCTTGTATAAACTTCATCCAGCTCAAATTATTTTGAAATCGTCGTTTAATATTAGGGATTGTTGCAGTTTTACCATCAGCTCCTTTGTACGCAGAAGCTATCCAGATATTGTTAAAGTTTTTGTGCAGATTGTATAAATATGTGTGAGAAAAGTTTGGGGACGCTGCGTATTCCCATGAAACGGCTTCAACGTTATATAAAAAATACGTTTGTGGTGTTTGGAATTGCATCAGCATGTCGCCCCATATAAGAACTTTTATGTTCGGACTTAATCCTTTGACGATAGAAGACACTTCTTTCACGTGGTTGGTGAATAAGTCGCTGCAAACAGAAATACACGCATTTTTTATACTAGGCTGGGCTGATTATGAGACCTTCCTAACTAGGAACTAAGTTCAGTCTGAGTACGTTTGAATATGCCAAAAGAGTACCTATTCGAAAATTGTTCCATGACTCGGCCGGAAGACAGTCGTACTAGTGGATTTAGTGGCTGGCTATGAAATAATCTCCTTAAGTTTTGCTTACCCTCTTCGTTTTGCCCTATCTCGGGCAGAGTTTGACTCACAAACGTGATCAAACTCTGCTCGAGATAGGGCAGGTTGATTATGCAAAAATCTCACCATGAAATTTTAAGTGAAGTGAGCTGTCAATTTTTAGCATCAACGCGGATTGACAGTTTACTTCACGCTCACTTCACTACAATTTTCTAAGTCGGGTTTTTAGTGAATTAGGGAGAGGACGGTCAAAGAAAAGATGGATGGATGGTAAGAAGCGATATGAAAGAAAAGGGAGTTAGTGAAAGTTTGACGGCTGATAGGGCAGAGTGGAAGAAAAAAACGTGTTGCGCCGACCCCAAGTAACATGGGATAAGGGCAGGAAGATGATGCACTTCAGACTGTCTCTACACTACCTTCGCCAAGACCAACGTTGACAGCGACGCCGACGCCTGCTTTTTACTGTAGGAGGCACTTATACCTTACGTTCTTGGTGTACTTTTTTTAACCACCTCCGTGCTCAAAACAGGGAGGGAAAAGGAGACATTTTATATATTTTATGGAAACCCAAATTCGAGGCTGATGGGACTATGATATGCTATGCTTAAGTCGGCCGTTAACGTTTCAATAATTTGATCAAACAGACTGGTTCGAATAGTTTTATAATATTTTTCCACTAAATGACGTGAAGAAATACGAAATTTTGTATTTTCATTTAATCAATCAGTTTGAACAGATGGTCGATGGGGCCGAAAATTTCTGGAGTGGCGACCGTGTACGCAATGATGGAAGGCCTCCAACAAGGTGGACCGATGACCTGGTGAGGGTAGAGGGTAGCCGATGGATGCAAGACGCATAGGACCAGTTATTTTAGGGGAGGCCTTTGAACAGCAGTGGGCGGCTTTCGGCTGATCTGATGAACAAGTTTAAACCTGCCTGTTTGATCAGGCTACTTGAGCGTGTGTGGCCCACGTCACCCTATTTTTTCAAAGTTAACTACGTTATCTCGTAGGTATACTCACATTGATTTTAATTTTCTTTCAGTACATTTTGGACACATATTTAAATTTATGACTTCGTCGCAACCAACGTGTATGTGTTTCAGTGGATAAATGATGGCATGAAAGTCAATAACCTGTAATAGAGAAGTATAGCGTTTAGCAGAGGTAATGAAACCAACATTATGTTGGCCTCGTATATCGAATCTGGCTAAAAAGCTAGGCCAGCTGAAGGTTAGTGTTTCTGAAAAAGACTTTAAGGCTCCTCCAGGTCCAGGTCTCCATTGGTTAATATTTCGCCGCTCCTTTCCTCCCCGATTCGGTGGAAAGTCAGCCTAAGAATGCCATTTACATACTCTATGAGAATGCCTGTCCATTTGCGCGGAGCGTTGCAGCGGAGCGGAGAATGAGAAAAAATATTAACCGATCATGTCAGGCCGAAAATGCCAGTGGCTCACGTGGTGCGGAGGTTTTATGCAATTCCATTGCTTAAAATTTCTCCGTTTCTCCGCTCCACTGCCTTGCTCGCTCGCAATGAATAGGCACTCTAAAATTTAGTTTATTTTCTGACACATGTTTAAATTATCCATAAACCCTTATAGTCATCTAATTATCTATTATCATTTTAAAGTTGCGACGCACGACGAATTAATACCTATATATAAAATTCTTACATTATTGAATGATTGAGCGACTGAGTTTTGTGACAGATAACGTATTCCGAAACTACTGGAAAGCTGGAAATTGGCATGAAGCTTCCCTACACGGTCACAGTAGCGAACAAAAGCAAGTTTAGTATAAAAAGACTTAGGGGATACTTGACTAACGCAGGACATTCTCAGATTAAAATCACTTTGGTATAAAGTAATTCTTTAGGACTCCATTTCTCCTAAAGAATAACTGCCCAGATTTTGCAAGGGTAAGCTACAGCAAATTGCAGTGCGATTCTGTAAAAATGTCGAAGTGAAAACTGTGTGTGAACTTAGGCGAAGTGTGCTGTCATTCTATCTTGTTTGTATGGTTTGACTTGTGAGAATTGGCCGGCTGTATGGGACCTTTTTGTACTTCTTACTCAAAGAAAATGACTCACTTGTTTCAACATAGTAGTTATTAGTTTCAGGCTCTCTGGGTTGCTCGGGCATATGTCTGTGGAAGATGTATTGTTCTCCCTCAGGTGAGTGAAATCGTTCAACCTTAATACGTACTCCATGTGGCCAAACGTTTGTATCAGGGGTATTATTTCGATATTATTAGTTTTGGCTGCGTGGATAAACATTAAAAGCTGAAAAAAAAAGGTACTGTTACTATAGACTTCTTTGTAATAGTATAAAATTACTACTGAGTGCGGATTTGACACGGTGAAAGGTATCTTCATGTGTTTTTTTGCACGGAACCCTGTCCTCTTTCTGAAATAAACAAGTTCAGGTATCTTACAGTATTCAGCTTGGTCCAGCTCCAGCCGCGTTGGAGATTAGCCGGGCATACAGACAGACACATTTTTTTTTTGTTGTTGTTGTAATAAGTTACGTATACAATATATTATATGCATTTAATAAAAAGATTTAATTTTCAAAGTTAGAGTAAACAGGCTACTTCTGGGTAAGTTCGCTCCATCGTAGACTTTGTCTCCGTCATCTTTGATCTAGACTAGAGTCAAGAACAAACCCATCTCAAATAAAAAAAAATATCATAAAATAGCAGATAGCTGTAAAACATATATCTATTACAAAAAAGACATTTCCATTTTGTTAATTTACATACATAACACCAATATCACTACAAATTCACTACATATTATAATACAAGTTCTCCGCCGCGTCTGTCTGTCTCACTCTACACTAAAAAACTACTGCTTTGAATTTCATGCTGTTTTCAAAAATGGACAAAGTGGTTCTCGAGGAAGGTATACAATTTGATAAGCGGGCGAAGCCGCGGGCATCAGCTTAAAGTATAATTATTTACATATGATATGACATGTAGAAGTATTTCTAAAGCAAGCCGATGATACAAAAGTGTAATTGCTTTTACTCTCAATGTACAAGGTATAACCGATATAGCCCGAAGGATCGCCAAACTGAAGTGGCAGTGGGCAGGGCATTGTTCGCAGAACAGATGGTTTTGGGGGCCGAGTCACCCGCGTCCGTAGGAGAATACCCTTCAGTGAATCCCTACACGTGGTCCCCGGGTGGTGCTAAACAGGTGACACTAACCGCCTCCATGGTCTAGTGGTTAAACCACCTGATTCAAACCTAGAGGTCCTGGGTTCGATTCCCAGCGGAGGCAAATTATTTGCTCGGTTTGGTTGGTGGTAGGACTTGTTCTAAGTCCGCCTGGCAAGCTACCACCATCATGTCTAAGTCTGTCGCCATAACAACAATGTTAACAGCATTGTTGTGTTCCGGCAGTTAGAGGTATGATAGCCAGTTCCTCTGTGTAAGAGGATTCCGGGTGAAACTCGCTTCCATCTTCGGCCTAATCATCACTTTCCATCAGGTGAGATTTGCCTAGAGTTAAAAAAAAAGGTCAACGAGGCCGAAAAGTTCTAGGATGGCGATCGCGTACCGGAATACGCAGCGATGGAAGCCCTGTCACAAGGTGGAACGATGACTTAGTGAGGCTTGTGGGTAGCCGATGGTTGCGAGACACACAGGACCAGTTGTAGTGGTGACACTTGTGGGAGGCCTATGTCCAGCCTTGGACGTCTTTCGGCTGATATGATAATGATCATGATGAGTCAATCTACATCAAAAAGTAATAACGTGAATGTTTTTGGTCAAGCGAATTTCAGAACCGGGACCGCGGTCCCCGACTGCACCTGTTTTATTTTTGAGTGGTACTATGGGACCACAAGAAAAATGAAGTACAGTTAACAAAAAACCTAATTTAAGTATTGATCAATAATTACTTGAATTATTGGTACTTACCAGTACTAAATAAGGGGTTATATTATTATTTGAAGAACACGGGGAAAACACGGTCAAAGTCATCCTCAAACTGCTTTTTTTATATATAAAACGGGGAAACTCTTGGCCCAAATTTCATCTGATGGAAAGTGATGATTAGGCCCAAGATGAAAGCGAGAGCGTGAGTTAGCCAATCCCGCAATCGAAGAGGGTGAAACCTTTTAGTTTTAACATAAAAGTTATAAGTGATCAAAGTTATCTAGACCTTGATCTTTCTTCGTAATTTCAATGCGTAAGTTCAAAACGACTTTGATCATTATTTCAATTTATGTTTGAGTATTCATTTAGAAAAGATTAAATATTTTGAATAACTTCAAAATTTCTTGGTTGTCCGTACTTTCCTAAGAAATAACTTTGTTCAATTTATTTGTGGTCCCAAAATAGTACTCAAGAATAATATAGGTGTAGTTCTGAAATCCCCTTGACCCAATGTTTTGACCGAGTAGTTGTAGATAGCATAACCACGCGGTAGCGTTATTGACTAATGGAATATGTTTAACGTTACGGGGTTTATTTATCATCAGGCTCAAAAATAATTTTTGACTATTAAGAAGTTATAAAAATACACAGCTTAAAACTTGTCTTGTGACACAATTTTGTACAGGTAAGCACCACAATTAAATATTTGTCAAGTTTGACAGAATAATAATGTGCTATAATATTACATAAAAATAAAATAGGCCAATTACATTAATTGTCGCGAAGTGAAAATTGTTCATGTGACTATAATATATTAAAAACTTACCTCATTTCTTTTATAAGCATTCACAGAACTGATATTTGCAATGCTTCCAACATAAGGAAACATGTCTTCGTACTCCAAAAGTATCGCATTCACTCCATACATACCGAGAATAGGCAGAAGAGATGCCAAGTAAGACATTTTCGGAGGCGACCCCTTCAAATCGATATGAACTGCTACATAGTGTAAGTTAACATAAGACTTTTGTTTTACACCATTTTCACTCATGACTCGTATCATTATACTATATATTAAAAACAGTGAACTCAAATAAATAAAATAAAATTTTAATTTCCGCCATACATTCTTTAAGAACATTTTCAAAACCTGAAAATTTTTATCGACACTTTTCATTTTCATGGGTTTTAAAACGGTAATTATTTTTAATTAATCCACTATCAAACTGATTTGATTGGTCGTAGTAGTATGAAATTGTGAAGTTTTACAATATAGGCAAGTAGCCGACCATGGAGAGCGAAGAAAACTGAACGAAGAACGTTTAGCATTTGTAAGGTTTCAGTGTGTGCGGTAATTTAATATCTGGTGTTTTGATGAATACAAAGAAAGTGTAGTAAAAATATAGGTTTGTATATCCTTTCGATCCAACAACGGTATGTAGAAATAATTGATGTACTAAAAAATTTGAGCATTTGAGTTTCAATAAAACTATCTACAGAGCGCAGACATAAGAGGGCTATCACAACTTTTCTTGAATTTTAGCGTTTTATTCGAGTTTTGATGTGTGATTTTGCTTTAGATATAGCCTTAAAAAAAAAACAAAAATATGCCTAAGACAGTTTGATCATTTATCTTGGGAGTGTTCTAAATAAATATTTCAATTTGTTCACGTACATCAGTAAAATCCTTGACTCCGCAAAGGATGTTTCACAAAATGTTGCTTTAGGGAATCTTTTGATGCCTTGGTACACCGAAGATATTATAATTTCATGATTTATAAAAATGTCCACGGTACAACTGTATCTTCTACTTTGGAATGTTTAAAAAATCAATTTATTACGATTCATACAGTAATACACCAAAAATAATTCTGTAAAACTGAGTGTTATTGACAATTTTTCGTACGAAACTATATTTTTTATCTATGAAATTATAATCCAAATTCAAATAAAAAAATATTTAATAATTAAGGTGGCGTTGCTATATTGCTTGTAAAAAAGAAATTGGTCTAATCAAAAGTAAAGTAAATATTTTTAAATAATTGTTGTATGCAATGCAAAAATCAATATTAATTTTGTGACGCGCGGCATTCAACTTTAGTCAACCTGAGCAATTCGATTTTGTAAAAGCGCTCTTAGGGCGAGGTTGCAGTACTGTGTGTTTTGACGAACAACAGCGACTGTCCGGCGAGCGAAATAATGCCTAAATTTTGATTGTTTTTTCTTCTTGGCGAAAAGTGATAAAGAAATTATACAATATGGTTTCAACATTTACTTCAAAATAAAAAGCTCAATCTATTGATATAACTTTTATATATATTCGTGATGAAATCTCTTAGCAGTACACGTTTAAAATTGTAATTTAGTGTCATGTTTGATAAAAAAAAGTATCGAGCCAATCATTCTAAATCGCGTTTCTATCTTTACGATTTACTTGTATGAATTTATATGTAATGATTTTTATTTGTTAAAAAACTCGTAATTAATTAGATTTTTAGACGTTCAAAAATCTTAAAAAGTACTGCAACCCCGCCTTAATGGCTTACATCTAATGACGATGCAAAGACAAACCAAATCGAACAAATCATTTTTTAACATGCTATTTTGAATTTTGCTACTGTTAGAAACTCTTTCCTCGATATAGTCGGATTTTCGGAATAAATTATTAATTTTGAGGTATTCAATTTGATCAACCATAGATTTTCTTGTATTATCTGTAATTAAATTGAATAACAATATTTAACCTCTTAGTTCCTGTTTACATTAATAATAATAAAATTAAGTGTTATCGCACGCGCTATTTCCGGTTGTACCCCACGTTTTTATTATAAATGTCAACCTAGACTGTTTCCGGTAGAAACTACACGTGGTGGGAAGACATAGTGCGCACGATCGTTGGTCATTCGACATCGAGCAGTTGAAGTGTGCATACGTCTAAAGTGGTTTTGAAAGAAAACTTAATAAATATTGTGGGTGATATACTGACGAATTATTTTAATTTCCCTGGACTTTAATACTACCTATTTAATTACGATTTCGCATAATAAAAACTCGACTTCGTAACTAAACGACAAGTAATAATCGAAAAAGCAGTCATTCACAACTCTTACGAACACGGATGATATCTGTATCATTTGGACTTGAACCTTTTGGCACAACGCCAGGATTTCTCTAAAGGAGAATTTGGCAGAGTACAGTATGGCCGTATTACTCCGGCCTTGAACTTAAGTCTTTATGGCCAAAGCTTTCACAGTTTTAAGACCACAAACGTATCCTAACGACTCATATAATGTGGTTGTTACTGAGACGGTTTCAGCATAGAAGCTGCATACAGTTCGAATGGGATTTGGAGTGGAATACATATTCTATTAGAGTTAATGTATGGTAACTGTAAATGTGAGGATGGCATTATATACTTTGGTGTTTATTTGATTGAATCATATAGGCCCCTGAATTTTGTAAACAGATAATGTGTCGCGTCACTATAGTTCTGTTGTGTGTACCTGACGGACTGTCGTCACTTTTTTTTACTTTTAAAGTTTTTCTCTTAAGCTAGAGTAGAATTCATTTTCTTGCAGTAGGTAGGTGTGAAAAGTAGAGTATGCTCCTCAAGTCTAGCTTGAATCCCTCGCTGCATTCAGGATTCTTATATTAACTCCCTCGCTTCGCTCGTGAGTTAAACTCTCTGCGCTCGGGAGTTACTCGTAACTCTCGAGTCTTTCATTGTGTTCGGGATTCAATATGACGCCCGTATCATAAGACACTGCTTTATTCCCATATTTCATAATCTATTTCATCATGGAACCTATTTTCCTGCAAAGAAAAAAGCAAACATATTTTCTCTAATTGATTTGAAAGGTGCTAAGTGTCACCAAACAAAATCGATTGATTGGAAAAAAATAAAATCTTAGAAATTTCCGGTTTTCCGATTTTATCCTTAGGGCCTGTGCACACCACGTTTTTTAAACGTGCCGTTGACGCGCGTTTGTAGCGATACATACGCGATACGCACGTAAGTCAGACGCAGCCTGTAGACCTTTGCACACCTGTATAAATTCAAATACGCGTTTGAATCGATACAGACGCGATGCAAACGCGAGTGTGTATCGATACTTTTCCGATATTTCTTCCCCGGCATTTTTCTTTAACACTTTATTGGAATAATGCGATAACCGTGAATCGCAAATAGATGGGTTAAAATGGTTAAAGAACAAATATGGACCCTGTCGGGCACAGCAAATAAACTCCTTGTGTTCACCACAACATTTGGCTATTGTCCAGTTATTTTATGCCGAAGGACATTTACGACTGCAATAACTGAATTGTGGCAACACTGTAAAATTTCCCCCGATACCACGGCTCGTGGCGGCACTAACATACAATATTGAATTTTCAGCATTGCAATTTTATTTTATTTCTCGCTTGTGGATTATCCTGGCAATGGTTAAATAAATATCTCAGTGATTTTTATTAATAATAATTTCAGCTTCCCGTTAAGTGAGTGAAATGAGGTAAATATTCTCATCTTTATATTTGACAATGTGACGATATTGATCCCATCAAATTAAAAAAAAAAACCGACTTCCATATAAAAAAACAACACAACAAAGTAAAAAATAATAGTGTTTTTTTATATTTGGAAATTGGTTGTATTTTTTTGTGCTTTTTTAATTTATTTTTCACTTTTTAGTGGTACCCCACACCTAACAACACCACTGCAAAATCTCAGAAAAGCAAAATACGCAATTTCGATTACTTGGATGACAAAAAACCATCATACAAGTAAACGAATTCCAGCTATTTCGATTTCAAATCCAAACTTCGTAAACGATTTTGATAAAATTTAAATGGGACTAATCTGCAAGTATATCCGTTCTCTTAAATCAAGATTTTTTTAAATCGGTTCATAATTGACGGAGTTATACCAACGAAGAAAAAAAAAACACGGCACTGCAACAGCTAATGTGGAAAACATAAAAATGAAACGAAAATGTACGAAATTCTGGAGTCAAGATGATGTTGCAGAATTTGTTCGAAAGAGCCATCACGGCCGCCCTGGAACGCAAAGGGCATAAGGAGGAATACGGATGGATTTTCGTCAGTAAGAGTCTGACACTCCCGTCTGTTCGCTTCTACTTCCGTCATCCATAAAAAAAGAGCGCAAAAATAAATATCCACGAATTTCAAACGACATCTTCCACTTCACTCCTTTAAAATCCAACCCCTGCAATCAAAAATATACTAAACATATTCTGTGTTGTGTTTTTTTCGTCCCTGAGTTCGTAAGTATAATTTTTATGTCTCATGTTGATTATACGTTCACCCTGGAACGGAGACAGGGTGTGTATTCATGTGATTTTACAGGGTTTTAGGGAAGAGTGTATCTTCAGTATTGCATGTAAGTACCTGCATATGTACTGTTAACAATAAACTTTGTATTGTGTAGCAAGGTACTTGTTTAATTGAACCTTTTCCTTATTTTTATATACCCTACAAATTCACTATAGCACGGGTAGGTAATAAAACACGTCCGTGTCACGTGGCCGTGTGCATATTTATTAATTTTATTTATTTTTTGCCGTGTTTATACATATTGATGTTTTTTTTTTTAATATTCTTAAAAAAAACATCAATATGCATAAAAATCTTCCGTAACTGGCTGATTGAGTGAGTGACTGACAGACACAGAACGTACCTACAGCAAAATCTACTTGGTCATAAAAAGCTGAAATTTGGAATCTATTATTAGCCGTAAAAAGCCGTTAATGCTCTTCGCGTCCAGAATAATAATGCATTCAGGATGCTTTTGGGGCTGCCATGCTTCTGTAGTGCTTCGGGGATGTTCGCGGACGCCAAGACTGACAGCTTCGCTGCAATCAGGTGCAAGCGAGCAGCATTATTGTTGCGCAGGGTGCGTGCCAGTACCAATTACAGTCACCTGAGTTTCATTGCCAACAAACTGGATTGTCCTTTAATCATGTACTTAAACCAGCTACGTGGCTTAAGTCTACTAACATAGTTGTTAAGTTTTATGTCACTAACATCTTTGTATTTGTGTAATAACATAGTTGGTAAGTTGTAATGGTACTAACAATGTTGTATAAGTATGGAATTAATTTCTGAAATAAATAGATAATTTATTTTATTTATTTATTTAAGTTCCTAAGGGAGTAGGGAACACTGGGAGACGATTCCCTAAATTCCCACGAGAACACGAAAAAAAACGGGATATGCGCGTACGAAGTCGCGGGCAAAGGCTAGTCCTATCCTACTTTTATTATAAATTCGAAAGTTTGTGAAGATGGATGGATGGATGTACGAGTATGTTACTCTTTTACGTCAGAAAACCTGAAAGGATCTTTATGAAATTTGGCGTAGAGGTATATTTTGTTGGTACGTTTGACCGCTATCTCACCTGATGTTAACCCATATATGCCCACGAGGACGAAAACGACCCAACGGTACACGTTCTTAACCAAACCGCCTTAGGGAAAAACTACGGATAATTGTTTGAGTTTAACGCCATCTATGGACTGTAAGAAGATCCAAGCAAGTTGTAAACATAGTGCATATACCATACTAAAACAATCACAGATCAAAAAATTGCGTGCAAGTTGTGACAAGATTTTTTCGGCAAACATTTTGGACCGTGCGTGACAAAAATGTAAGTATTTATTTAATTGCTAAAACTTTCGTAAAAATTATTGTTAAATTAGATAAGTGAATGTATCTAGCATGTATACAAATAATAAAATATGTTCAAGACTGATTACTTTTGTTGATATTGTGATCAAAATTTGTTTGGGTCGAAATCGACCCGGTAGGCAAATATGATACAGATTGTACCTCTTTTTCGCAGGTCACGTCGCATACTATCGACGAACGAAATAGTGGATGTTTTGGAGAATTTGGGCGATGATTATGATTTTCAAGGCGTTGACATATATTTGGAGCCGCTTTGTGGAGGTACTATATCTGATGGTGACTCAGAGGACGAAGATGGCAACGATATTGCCAATTTCAACCGGCATCAGCTTCTTGCCCCGGCTGAGATGGTTATGCAACAATCTTGCAGTAACGAAGAGTCCGAAGACCATGAAGCAGACCAGCACCTTGCGGCCGTTGCTTCTACTAGTCGCGGTAACTCATCGAGGCAAAGACGTACTGCTCCATCTCGTCCAAGAAAATGGATCAAGCGAGACCTAGTACAGCCAGAAGTCGAATGGTCAGTACCACTACCACGATCAGTGATCACGTTATCGGCGGAAAGTGAGCCTATAGAGTTCTTTGAACTTTTCTTCGATCTGGAGGTGATCAGACATATTGTGAGGCATACAGTGATGTATGCTTTCAGCAAAGATCCCAACATAAGTTTTACTCTATCAGCTGACGAGATCTATTGCTTTATAGGCATACTCATACTTGCAGGCTACGCTCCACTTCCTAGACGGCGAATGTACTGGGAGCTGAATGAGGATACCCATAACGTTCTCGTCAGCAAGTCTATGCGACGAAACCGTTTTGAGGAAATCTTTCGATACCTTCATGTGGCGGACAATAATAATCTGCGCCCAGACGATAATTGCAAGGACTTTGTTGTTGAAGTATGGGACTGCTAGGGCTCAACCTGGACCTACTCTAAAAGTGGTGTCGAACGTGCCACTGTCCGTACGAGGGTATGCAGCTGAGCATTTGATCATGGTGTCTCAGGCCAGAAAAAGGTGTGCATACTGCAAAAACAAGACGGTAAAAATGTGCCGATCATGTGGAGTCAATCTCCATGATAAATGTTTTGAAAAATTCCATGCATAAAAAAAGTTTCTATTTTGTTGCTGATATGTTTCTACTTACCGATTTTGACTTTCTTGTGTAATAACAATAGAAATTAAAGCTCTAATTATGTTACAAAATCTGTTTCATTCACCTTCACCATATTTATGTACCTACATTGCTAGACCATATTTGCCCAAGGGGTCGATTTTGACCTACTGAAAAAAAAGTACTTCCGGTAACTGGAACTGAAAAAAAACTATTTTCTGATTTGGCGATGATGTGGTCTAAGGTGGAGCACGCTTGCCTAGAAGTACAGTACGATTGTTTTATCTTTGCCCATGCGAAGTTAGCTTTTAGTGACGACTGCGCAGGTCCCATCGCGTAAAAAAGTGTTACGTTCGTAGAATATTTTTCTGATTTATACGTTTTGTATTATTAACAAGTAAGCAACACAACCAGTAACAATAACAAGGTCACAAAGTAACACAACAAATATTATACACCACAAAAACACACAAAACACAAATGAAACAGTAAGAAAAACCAAAATAAATATTTTAAAACAATAACACTTTACGTACCAACAGTCGTATTGCATTGAGTAAGCGGGACACAAGTATGCATCGAACGTATACGAGGGACTGAGACTGCATACCTACCCGCGCATGCGCTGTTATAAGTTTCTTGTCAAATTGACATTCTGCGCAATCGATTGCGACGTACTTCGCATGGGCAAAGATAAATTAATCGTACTGTAACCTATTCACTCTTGACTTAAATACTCTCAGGTTGTAGCTATCAGGAAACACAGACTCAGACAGGGAATTTCACTTCTTAGCTGTACGCACAATGAATGTATTCCCAAAACGTTTTTTGTTTATAGGTGGGATGTCCACCATGTACCGGTGGCATGTAGAGGTAGATTATAGTCTGGAATAACACAAAGGCTACTTTGTATCCCGGGTGTATGTTCTCATAGGTTACGCAGGTGAAGCCGCTGGCAGTAGCTGGTGCTATTTAAAAGGAAAACAGAGGAAAGTGTTATTATAGGGATGATTCCTGAGTAAAAAATATTGTTCTGTTTTGTCCGTCAGTCAGTTAGATTACCTATCGAAAAATATTGGACACGTATTTTTTTCTTTCTCGAACCAATAAAAAAAAATTGACGAAGATAAAACGCATCAAAGTGGATATAATATGTGACTTCACTATTCTATAAAATGTGAACTTACAAAACGCACAATATCATCTATATGACGCATGAGTTTTAAACGCACTATATCGTCTTAATTATGAGTTTACGTGAAAAAATATCTCCTATATTTTTTGGAAGTTTATCTGACGAACTAATTAGATTTTTTTAGACATCTACCCTATTGTACAGCACTAGCGTCTACTTTTAGGGTTCCGTACCCCAAAAGGTAACCAACGGAACCCTATTACTAAGCCTTCGCTATCCGTCCGTCTGTTCGTCCGTCCGTCTGTCTGTCTGTCAAAGGGCTGTATCTCAAGAACCGTAACAGGTATAAAAGTCAATTTTTTACAGATTGTATATTTCGATTGCCGCTATAACAGCAAATAATAACACAAAGGGTTCCGTACCATTATCTATAAAAACGGCAAAAAAATTAAGTTTGTTGTATAGAAGCCCCCTTATATTTTTATTTTATCGTGTTTTTTTAGTATTTTTTGTTATAACGGCAACCGAAATACATCATCTGTGAAAATTTCAACTGTCTAGATATCGCGGTTCTTGAGATACAGCCTGGTGACAGACAGACAGACAGACAGCGAGGTCTTAGTAATAGGGTCCCGTTTTTACCCTTTGGGTACGGAACCCTAAAATTGAGGTTAATAGTACGGAACCCTTCGTGTGCGAGTCCGACTCGCACTTGGCCGGCTTTCTGTTACATTATGAATCTATAAACAGTGCAATATGAGACAGAGAGTGAACAGCAGTGCGATTCTGTTGACATCTCACCGTGATCACCTAGGTGGAGTGAACGACAGGTGTGCTGTCATTCTTATCTTGTTTGTATGGTTTGACAGCTCAATTGACGTTCACTTCGCCTAAGTGTTCACTTCGACATGTTTACAGAATCGCACTGCAGGCTACTTCTGGGTAAGCTCGCTCCATCGTAGACTTTTTCTCTGTCATCTCTGACCAACAGTGCTATTCTGTAACAACATTTTCGTGTCTCGACAGCGGAATCCGAGGTGAGTTTCAAATTCGTATAAATATAAGACCTTATGATGTGTGAAATAAAGTTCACTTTGTAAGCTTAGTCACTCAGGTGAAGTCGATATCGAAATGGTTATTTACAGAATAGACTAGCAAGACTCAAGAGCAAACCCATATCAAGTAAAAAAAAATAATGTTCAATAGTGTATTTAATTTTTTTGGGTGCCCTAAAAAAAAGGCTAATAATATTTTATGCTCAACACTTTAACGTACTAATACCTAAGTAGAACCGTATATTTTCGTTTAATATTTAGACATCCTAAGTGCAATACGTGTAGCCGGTAGGTAGAGTGTAGGTAGCCTGAAGGAAGCACTTAGTGACAGTAACTCAAGTTGAGCGACGATGGTCACTACTAGCCGCGCAACTCCATTTTATTAAGGCCAAGTTGTTACGAGATGGACAAACTACACTCCTTTGCAAAAAAATAAACGGTTACCTTACAGTTGTCGGCTTTCTATGGATAATATTAATATTTTTGTATGTCATTAGCTTAGATGACTAGAAATTGCTCATTTTAAATGAGAATCTAGTTTTCAACAATCACATCTTGAAATTGGTGTTGTATTCAATGTAAACAGAAAGCCGTGTTAAATGGGCATTTTGTGGGTAAATTTAAATTAAGATTACGAGTATTTTTATGATATTTAAGTAAGAAGACATTTAAAAAATAAAATTTAATAATGAATATGACCTCCTCTTGCAACGATCACGGCATGTAATCGTCTTGACATGCTTCCCACCAGACTTTTGATGGTGTCCTGTGGAATGTGTTTCCACTCAGCCGAGACCACTCGTTTAAGCTCCATAATGTCTTAAGGAGGTAGCTGGGCAGATCGTGCTCGCCTTTTTAGGAGCTCCCAGAGGTTCTCAATGGATTTAAGGTCGGGGCTCCGTGCTGTACAATCCAAAGAGGAACGACCAAACACCGACCTCTTGCATACCGCGTGTATCTGACATCGACGCACAAACGATTTCCATGGGTCCAGCAGTGCTATTCTGTAACAACATTTTCGTGTCTCGACAGCGGAATCCGAGGTGAGTTTCAAATTCGTATAAATATAAGACCTTATGATGTGTGAAATAAAGTTCACTTTGTAATCTTCCTCACTCAGGTGAAGTCGATATTGAAATGATTATTTACAGAATAGACTAGCTGGGCATGATTCTGGACACCCTAGACTTAGAATTTTTCGTCGGCTTTTTTCTCATTTTTCATATATTTTTCAAGGGTTTTTTTACTTTAGACTGCTCATAATCGTTATTATGACCTAACCCAATGAGATTTTTAATAAAAAATAATTAATTAACTACTTTCACTAAAAATAGCAATCTGAATAAAACCAGAATTAGATATCAGCTCAGCTGAGCGGATACCTATTTGTGGTACTCTTGAAAAAAATGAAAAAATGAGAAAAGAACCGATGAAAAATTCCAACACTGGGGTGTCCAGAATCATGCCCTGGACCCATGGAAATCGTTTGTGCGTCGATGTCGTCGCCAGAATGGTGGGCCAAAGCATTATCGTCCATGTAAATGGCATCTTCTTCAATTACAGTCAGTGCGGGTAGTGCATGTTGACAAAGGAATAATGTTATGTAACTTTGCGCATTAAGAGCGGATTTCACCAATGAAACTGCCGGTCAATTCTGTTGACATCTCACCGTGATCACTTAGGTGGAGTGAACGGCAAGTGAGCTGTCAATGAAACTGCCGGTCAATTCTGTTGACATCTCACCGTGATCACTTAGGTGGAGTGAACGACAAGTGAGCTGTCAATGAAACTGCCGGTCAATTCTGTTGACATCTCACCGTGATCACTTAGGTGGAGTGAACGACAAGTGAGCTGTCAATGAAACTGCCGGTCAATTCTGTTGACATCTCACCGTGATCACTTAGGTGGAGTGAACGACAAGTCAGCTGTCAATGAAACTGCCGGTCAATTCTGTTGACATCTCACCGTGATCACTTAGGTGGAGTGAACGACAAGTGAGCTGTCAATGAAACTGCCGGTCAATTCTGTTGACATCTCACCGTGATCACTTAGGTGGAGTGAACGACAAGTGAGCTGTCAATGAAACTGCCGGTCAATTCTGTTGACATCTCACCGTGATCACTTAGGTGGAGTGAACGACAAGTGAGCTGTCAATGAAACTGCCGGTCAATTCTGTTGACATCTCACCGTGATCACTTAGGTGGAGTGAACGACAAGTGAGCTGTCAATGAAACTGCCGGTCAATTCTGTTGACATCTCACCGTGATCACTTAGGTGGAGTGAACGACAGGTGAGCTGTCAATGAAACTGCCGGTCAATTCTGTTGACATCTCACCGTGATCACTTAGGTGGAGTGAACGACAGGTGAGCTGTCAATGAAACTGCCGGTCAATTCTGTTGACATCTCACCGTGATCACTTAGGTGGAGTGAACGACAAGTGAGCTGTCATGCCATCTTGTTTGTATCGTTTGACAGCTTGCTTATCGTTCACTTCACTTAAGTGTTCTCTTCGACATGTTTGTAGAATCGCACTGCTGATCGCGATCAAGCTGCGGTCAAGAGTTGTCAGTGTCAGTATTCCATAGAAAATAATGACACTGACAGCTCGTAAACGTGGTTCATTATGTTGGTCGCGTTCAGTTTCAGATTTATGAAATCCGCGCCCTAAGTGAGCCATTCTCAATAAATACGATCTCGGTACGATAGCTGAAAGTTACGCCCGCCGAAAACAACGGACCCTTCACCATAAGGGTTGATTTCATCGAAAAAAACGTCGTAATAGCATTCTTCTGGTCGTCGTAACACTCGCTGACGTTGTTCCTCACCATGCAGACAAATTAGAGCCTCATCGGAGAGTACGCTACTTCAGTTACCTAGAGTCCAAGATAGGCAATTATTTCTAGCGAACCTCAATCGAGAACCCCGCTACTCACAGAGTAACTTGGGAGTTCGCGCTGGTCATCGACTATATAATTTCAGTCGCTAATAGCCTCCTCCTCACAGTCCATAGGCTAACTTGCGCTCCTTGTATCACTTCAAGGTTTCTTTTGAGGGCTATGAAACTGAATTTGCTGTTCCTCGGCACCTGAGTCAATTGAAAGCGGTCGTCTAGTGGTTGTGTGCAACGTTTTCTCTCAACACCTTTCCTTTTCTGAACGGAACCTGTCTCTTGGTATCGAGTCCAGGTTATTTGGACGCTTGCTCACCTGTAATCTCTGTGAGACGTAGCATTGGCTACACCCCTCTTCCAGAAGCGCTATAAATATAACAGCGCTTAATGCTTTTTCTGCCATTACAATAGACACAAACATATCGGTTTTAAGTCACAATAAGGCATAATTTAAATTTGTCTCATAATCCTTTATGAGACAAATTTAAATTATTCTACTAAAAATAACGAGAAGTTAGTTTTAGTTGCCTGATAACCTTTTAACAGCAAACCCGCGAAAAGTAAGTAAAAAGTCACAAACTGAAAAAGGAATTATTATTAGGTCCTTACATATGAAATTGGAGTTAATTTTTATTTTGTAAAATATGTTCAATTAATCAAAGTATGCACCGTTGTTATCTATGCACTTTCGCCATCTCATAGGTAGTTCATTGACCCCTTTACAAAAAAAAACATGGGGGGAATCAATAAACTCTTTGAAGGCGGTTTGGACTGCCGCATCGGCGTTGAATTTTTTTCCTTGTAAGAAGTTGTCCAAATTCCGGAAAAAATTATAACCTGTTGGAGCGAGGTCCGGGGAGTACGGTAGATGTCGCAGACATTTCATTTGTAGCTCATCTAACTTGGTGGTTGTCTGTTGTGCAGTGTATGGTCTTGCGTTGTCGTGAAGCAGCAGTGGCCTAGAGCGATTGACCAATCTAAAATGAATACAACCAAGCTTCCCCTTAACACGTCATTTACCGGCCAAGATTAGAGCGAGCAAGCCGCAAGCTCTAAAATGTAATGCTTGCATCATCCCGCAACACATTAAATTAAGGTTCAGATTAGTTCTAGCACTAACAGTTACTTACTCGAGCTTTTCTGGTATTTTCACTTCAGAAAGTACCTACTGTTAGGGAGTGGGTGACTCTCCGTGACTCTTTAGTGAAAAAGCGTATTCGCTAAAATAAATCTTAAATGAAATAATATTTTGTTAATATATTTCTAATTGCTTTTAACACGATTTGTATTTGGATCAAGTTCAGTTACTAACATAATGTTTAAGTTTTACAAGAAAACATGATCTTTGATATCCGAACCAAATGAATAAAATCAAATAATAGCGGGAGAATAGTAATTTGATGAATTCCTTGAAAGGCCATTTTGGAGCTATGCTCATTTTTATTCAAAGTTAATGTAGAATGGGGGGACAAAGCATTCTCTACCAGTCAACCAAAATAAACTGTTCTTATTCTATTCTTATTCAACCTTTGGGTTAACAAGCCTACAATTGGTAGGTGTAAACTAATTTTTGATCAGATATTAACGGTATCGTCAGTGTTATCGGATACAGAATTATCAGCTTATGTTTTTTTTAACACATTTGAAATTTTCACAAAACGAGTATTTATGTTGCTGCTATAACAAAAAAACAACAACAAATAACAAAAGTGCTAATCTGACTCACACACGATGGGTTCCGTCCCCTTTAATTTTTAATTGAGTTTGTATTATTTGTTGTTCTAACGGTAATAGAAATACACAATCTGTGTACATTTCAACGACTACAGCTGTCTACGGTTATTGAGATACAGCCTGCTGACAAACAGACAGACGCCGGACGGACTGACAGACAGTGGAGGCTCAGTAATAGGGTTCCGTTAGTTACCCTTTGTGTACGGAACCCTTCGTGTGAGAGTCCGACTTGAACTTGGCCGATTTTTTTCTTATCTGCATGTTTATCGTACCTACTTACGTTACACGTCGCGTCGTTAAAAGAAAATATTCAACTAACTCATATTAGAAAAGTTTTAGTTGGAAGGCGGTTGAAGTTGTGTAGGTATTAAAGCCTTTTCGCGGAGGTACCTATTAAGTAGAAACTCTAAACTTGGCCAGACATATTTACAAAAGAATTTTATCCTGAGTTTATCAATAATTTTCTACTTGAGGAAGAATAGTTGTGTTAAAAGCTTTGATTCTACGAGTATTGTGGTCCTATTATCTGCCCTTTGGGTGCCTGTCCATTAGAGCGGAGAATCGGAGAAATTTTAACCAACGGAAATGCATAAAATCTTCGTACCACGGGAGTCACTGCAATTTTGACTGACATGATTGGTTAAAATTTCTCCGTTTCTCCGCTTCACTTTCTTGCTCCGCTGTAATGGACATCACCCTTACTGTAATAAACAAGTTTATTATTTATTTAATACTTTGCGCGCAAACATTTTGTTTTTTGGGACAAGCCCGCCACACATTCCCATCCACTGCAACTCCTGAAAGCCAGAATCAACAGTGGCGACCACCAGAAAAACGCCGAGTTAGTGAAACCCGACGAGTCCTGGAGAAACGATTCAACTGGCTTGGGCAACGAAATTAATCAGAAGAGTACAACAGAGGAGTAGGAAAAATAAATATAATTTCCACTTCGCGCACACATGTATACAGAGTCATAATGAGAGTTAACCATTGGGTGCTGCAGAGGATAACCTACCACTGAGGTGCAATATGGATTAAAAGAGAAACCAGAAACGCGATTAATAGTAAAATTAATACAAAGATAAATATATTATACCTACATACAAACTATACACACAATAAAATACTATAATATATACTCAAATTAAACAAGGCAATCCTTAATAATTGTTTTTTACTGTCCAGACTTATTTTAATTTATTAATGAGACTTGTTGGCTTAATTACCAACAAACATTTGTTACACTACAACTCTGGAATAATATAGCGCACTCTATATTACCACAATTTACAACTACTGCACCTATGTTAAACAAATGAATAAATGATTTATGACTTATTCATAAGCTACTAGCTGACCCACGCAACTTTGTCTGCGTCACATTTTCCCTGAATTTCGTTTGCTACAAACCTCACGGAGCCCGAGACCTTTCCAACGAATGCAAAACCGTGGAAATCGGTTCGTGCGTTCTGGAGTTATAGCGCCAGGAAGGAAAACCCGACTTATTTTTATATTATAGAGAATACACGAATATACTTGAACAGTTTATGCAAACAAAAATTGGCGCTGTGACGATACTACCTACTACCAACTTGCCATTCTAGATATTATTTTCGAGAAATCTATTTAGGTTTTCATAATATTTTCAACTTGTGAGTCAAACATTTTCTACTGCATTTAGCAGAGAACTCAACTGTCTAAGTTTCTAAGTTGTGTGGCGGAAAGCAGATAGGGTTGCCACGGTCTAAAACTGCCGAGAACTGGCATTAATAGGCGTATCGTTAGTACGTCGTAAACATCATACGAAAGCGGCTCATCTCAAAACTATTTATCCAAGTAGAGTTTCTGTTCCAGTCCAAGTTGAATTTTAAGAGTCATTAAAGTATTGTTGGTTTAAAAAATGTAGTTTGTTTCTAGACTATTTCGTACTCAAATAAATCAGTTTGCGATTTACTTTCTTGCTTGACAATTTTTGGTGAAAAAAGTGAGATTCTGTAAGCGATAAAAATGTTATTAATTCCTAAATATTTCGGATTGGTATTCGGTAACGGCGGGCATGTGACTCGTTTGGAATTGTCATGCAACGCCATTTTGGACTTTTTGACAATAGTCTGAATTTTTAAAAAGGTGTTGTCACATTTTTATAGTCTCATATAAAATTTAAGCATTTAAAACTAACTGGTATATGTTTTAAGGTTTAAATATCAGATTTGCTTCATAGAGAGCACTGGTAAACACACATAAAAAAAATGCGATCACTTTGAAAAATCGAAAACTTTTTTGTTACGGTGGATTATAATAGTATGGTTTCTTTTTATTTTTAGATTCTTTATTTAAAAAATATAGAATTAGAATATAAAACAGTTCAATTGTTTTTACACATAAACAGGCTTTCAGTCTTAGCTTACGCTCATTCAGAATTCAGATTTAGTCAATTTTAACGGATTTAAAATACTTTTTCGCGGAAAGTTGTAATTGAAAAAATGCCAAGAGGATTTTCAGAAGGGAGGTGCCCGATGCTCCTAATGCCCTTTGCGTTTCAGGGCCGCGTAAACTAGGTACCTAGTATACCTAACTGACACAGGTGTCACATGATACTTTCAACCTTGAAAATGCACGTTTCATGGATATAAGCGACAGGAGTAATGTCGAAGAAATAAGTTAGCTACATAATGACACCAGAAAAATAAATCCCACCCAAGTTTAGTACAATTTAATCTAATATGTAGTTTCCAATATGGCCGTGGATTATTTATAAAAAAAAATACAATTTCACGCAATACTTTACAATTCTACTACGTTTGCATTATTCCGGTGACATATAATACTTTATTTTCATTCATTCATTCTAATAAAAACCCAAAGAGAAAAAGACCCTTTTCAACCAAATTATTCCACCCCCGCTGTAAGAGATTGACATGTAAAAATGTTCTTTGTGGCCATTAGAATATTTCAGACGCCTCAATATCTTTTCAAATTCAAATATTATTTGTGTTAGAATAAATCTCTATAAGCTACACTTTTTCCACAAAGAGTTTGTGGAGCAAATGAAAACTAAATTTGAGCCTTCGTAATAGCAACAAAAGAAAATGAATGGGAATCTATTGAAGCACTAAGCATTCTAACACCCGGTTCCCACGTGTCGGTGGTCGGTCCCGGATAGGGTGTCGGCGCCTCTTTCAAATCGGTGTCAGACAATGTGCTCCGCCACTGCAACGTCCGATTAAATGATCCGGGCCTGACAGACGACAAGTCGGATCGGGCTGTTGCAGTGGTCGTCCGTCACATGCATTATGATTTGACCAGTACGATTGTATGGACTAAAAAAGACTGACCTTTAGTTTGTGTTGGTGTTTCTTCTCACGGTAGTCAGCTAGGAACACACCGGCCTCATCTATTTTAAAAATACCAAAAAAGGATTGACGAGTAAAAGTGTTATGTACCTATTTACAAAATAAGTATCATTTATAAACAGTTTCCTTAGGCCGCGGCCACTGGACAGTAAAGATATTCGTTTACTCTGGGTTACACATTCGTGAATAGGGAATATGCATGAAAAAAATATTTGTTATCTATACAATTTATCTAAAAACTAGCTGACCCGCGCAACTTCGTCTGCGTCACATTTTCCATTAATTCTGCGCTCCTTTTTGACTTAGCCTAATGATATACATATAGCCTATAGCCTTCCTCGATAAATGGGCTATCTAACACTAAAAGAATTTTTCAAATCGGACCAGTATTTCCTGAGATAAGCGTACTCAACCAAACAAACAAACAAACTCTTCTGCTTTATAATATTATAACTCAGAGGTTCTCAGATTTTGTTGTGCAAGGCGTTGCGAACGTTCGACACTCGACTCTCGAGCGCGTTCCAGAGAGTGTCTCTGATTTTGTTCAGCAAGGCGTTGTGAACGTTCAGGTGAAGATTCTCCCATACGGCGTATTCTTGCTGCCCGTGCTTGAGAACTATGTTTAGTAAGTTGAGACCTGGCTCTCTTAGGCATTTTCAAATGTTTAAGAAAATGTTAATAGCGTGTAATATTCTAGCTCTGAAAAGAACTGTTGGTTAGCCCTGAAAAGAACTGTTGGTTAGCCCTGAAAGGAACTGTTGGTTAGCCCTGAAAAGAACTGTTGTTTGGCTCTGAGAAGAACTGTTGTTTAGCTCTGAGAAGAACTTTTGCGTAGGTATAGTTTTAAGAACGAAATCTAAAAAAAATCGCACGAAAATTATTAGACTTCACGCACAACCGCTGCGTAGGGAGCCGACCTCGCGTCTGAGCCACGCGTGTACCTTAAGTAGCCTCCACACTATTCCCGATGTTGATCGAAGTTGAGCGAATACGACAGTGTAGAAGGGCACTTCGCTTCGCCTCGTGCAACTTCGCTTCGCCCCGGGCGACTTCCAGTTGTTGTCGGTTTTTGCGCCCGAGTCAAAGGACTCGAAGTTCGAACACGAAGCGTCTGTCCACACTACTCGGCTCACTTCGGTTCGCGTCAGCCATAGTAAATACGCAGGAATTGTATTATGCGAGAGTACACATTGCAACGGCAGTTGCCACATGAACGTTATCCATTATGCCTATCGTGAGGGGAACGGGGGGAACGGGCGACTGAGCTCCTCGCGAAGTTGCTCGAGTGTGTGGACACCTACTTCGGAATTCGGTCAACTTCGGAGAGCACTTCGCCTCGTGCAGCTTCGGAATAGTGTGGAGGACACTTTATATTACTCATAGATCTAAACTCCCCTCCCGCACGCGCACCCGGGGGCCTTGGTGACGTCCACTTCGCAACGGGCCGTGCAGCAGAAATCGTAATATTTTAATTTCGCCATAACTTCAAAATCAAACGTCCGATTTTAATCATTCAAAGACCAAACATTATCTACATGAACTGTAATTAGTGATGAAATACTTTATTTTGATAAGGATTAATAGCATGAGTAAAATAAACGCGTTTAAATATAGTCAAAAAAAAAAATCAGGATTTTTAAATATAAAAGTGGTTGTTGTGCCTCACTCGACATAGATAGGTATAGTGTGTCGCGGACTTTTTTGTAGATATTTATAAGATCTACAATTAATTAGAACAATTCATGGTTCTATCTTTTATAGTTTAGGCAGCGTACGCAAAATAAGTAACTTTTCTGGCTGATTTTTACACCTTGTGTCCCAAATATCTTACGGAACCCTATTTTTTTCCCAAAATAAAATATAGCCCATGTTACTCGTGGATAATGTAGCTTTCGAATGGTGAAAGAATTTTTAAAATCGGTCCAGTAGTTTTTGAGGCTATTCATTACAATCAAACAAACAAACAAACAAACAAAGTTTTCCTCTTTATAGATAAAAAAAACAAAAAAAGAGTACCTACTAACAGTGAAAATAGAATCAAAATTGCTCGAAATATAAACGAGATAAAACTATTAAATCAAACAAAATATCTGGCCCTCTCACGAAAACGCTGTTTTATATGGCAGCTGTATAGGCGTCATGGATTCATGGACTTTGACGTCAAAGTCCATATCGGACTTCTCTTTCTAAATGTAATCTTTGAAGCTATATAACTTCGTCGCTGATAAAGGTATTTAAAAATAATTTCATGATTGTTTACTAGAGCTAATAAGCATTAAATTTTGCAAATAAACAAATCGCATGCATATTTCCTATTGGGTAGTTGACACCACCGATCAATTGACATTTTTTATGAGCTGTGAAAACGCGGTTTCCATGTAGATATTGTATGTATATATATGGTGAATTAAAGCAATAGCAACCTATCAAGTCGTAATAAAAAAAATATATCATAGTCTACTAAAATTGTTTGCTTATGTCGCGGGCCGCACAAATATCGTCCGCGGGCCGGCTGTGGCCCGTGGGCCGCAGTTTGAAACATACGATAACCTTTGCGTTTTACGCGACTTTTACTCATTGTTAGATCTTTCAGAGTAGATAAATAGATAACCTAAACGGGAAATTCATTTTGAGGACTGAAATAAAGGAAAGTGACTTCCGCCCGTGCGTATTGCGATTTGGCATAAAAATTATCCCTATGTGTTATCCTAGACTATGATCTACCTTTGTGTTGTAAATTTCATCAAGTTCCGTCCATCGATCCGTCTTGATATCGTGCGATCCTGACATTACTATGCAAAACGTTTCGAATGGGCAGCATTAGGTACTTGATCGCCTAACCAAGCAAGTTGACTTAAGCGCCACTCAGTACCTATTGTTTGAACCCTGGTCAATATCGGAGCATCAAACCGAGTTAACTAGTAACGATAGCATCTCATTGTTCTCCGTAATCGCTCGGTGAGCATTAATAATAATAATAATAATAATGCTTTATTGAAAACAAGGTAAGTACACAATTACATAAGCGCCCTGCCTCCTGAACTAGGTTGTTAGCCTGTATCTCAGGAGACAGTTCCCTTCCAGTTTACATAGTTACTAGATTCTTACAGAGTTCTCAAGTAGTTGAAACTAAAAACAAAAAGGTAAATTGAAATAAAAGTAAATTATACATTACAAGGTAGGTAATTTAACTGAGTGCGCACGTAGTGTGGTATTCATTGTGATAAATGATGAAGGTGTGTGTGAGGGAGTGTGAGTGTAAAGTTTGTGTATTGGCACGGTTAATATGTATTTTCGGATTGGTGGGGTTGTAATGTATGTAGTTGTGTATGTGTATATATGTATGTATGTTTTGTTATGTATTTAAATTATGCGTAGGCGATTATACAGTCAGTTTAAATGTTGGTTAAGAGTAGGTTTTCCACTTGCTCATAATCTAGCTTGGTTAGCCAATCGAGAATACTTTTTCCAAAATCGTGGTTATTTAAATTATGAATATCCTTTGCTGTGAGTTTGTTATAAATACGTGGTGCGATTGAGTTATAGTGTCGTTTTGCAAAAAAAGATTTTACACGGAGTGTTGGACAAATAAAGCGTCTCTTACTGGTCGGCAGTAACTGTGGAATTGTAATGCGGTGATATCTACGGAGAACCTGACTTATGTAGAGTTTACGAACTGATAGAACACCAGTGCGATTATATACGTCCGTTGTGGGGTGGCGATATGGTAGAAACATAAAAACTTTAATAATTGCGCGCTGTGCACGTTCCAGTTCAATCATAGTTGTTTTCGCTGCAGCACCCCAACAACAGATGCCATAACTAAGTATACACTCGCATAATGCCTTGTAGGTTGATATCAGGAGTTTAGAGGTAGCAATGGTTCTTAGTTGCTTAAAAATGTAGATCAACTTACGAAGTCGGGAACTAAGACCAGAAATATGCCGATTCCAGTTTAAGTTCTCATCAACTATAATGCCCAAGTATTTTATATAGTTAGACCTAGTGAGAACATCACATGTACATTGCAAACATGCTTTTGGTTGTTGGTTACATGGGAAAGTATGTATTTTAATAATAAGCTCATTATCTTTAGGACGAGAAGCGTTAGTTTTGGTGAAGCATATGTACTTTGTCTTGGACGTGTTCAGTGTTAACAGGTTATCCTCAAGCCACCGCGTGACTATTGCAAGACCGTTTTCAGTTATCGTCCGTACTTGCTCCCAAGTACGCCCATGAAATAAAATGACAGTGTCGTCTGCGAACATGATCGTTTCGGCATTGTAGATAGCAAGCTCCGCAAGACTATTTATATATGCCAAGAAAAGAGCCGGGCCAGTTGTACTTCCTTGGGGAATACCGAACGAGCATGTCGCAGCGTCACTTAGGTGCTTTTCTACCCTCACTCGCTGCTCCCTGCAGGACAGATAGTCTTTAAACCATTTTAGAACATGTCCTCTGATACCGAGGTTATACAGCTTTGATAAAAGTATAGGAATCGAAACAGTATCGAAAGCTTTTTTTAGGTCGAGAAAAACACCGATCACTTTCTCTCCTGCGTCAACATGCTCGGTAATAGTCGATGACAGCTTTAAAAGGGCATCCTGAGTTGATATTCCCTTTCGGAAACCAAATTGGCAGTCAGTTAATAGTTTGTTCTTCTCCAGATAGTTTGTGAGTTTCTTGGTCACCAGTTTCTCAAGGATTTTTGACAAACAAGAGATCAGCGAGATGGGTCTGTAGTTTGAGGGCGTCTGCTTCTCATCTGCCTTGTGTATTGGCGAGACTATCGCCGTTTTAAACATGGCTGGAAAAGAACCGTTTCCCAGGCTAAGATTGCAGAGGTGGCTGATAGGTTCAACCAGTGATTTTTTTGCCAATTTAATTAACCTGCTGGAAATTGTGTCAAAACCCGGTGCACTATTTGTTTTTAGAGATGCAATGATGTTATCTATTTCTAATGGATCTGTGGGTGTAAAAGACATAGAGGTGGATATTTTGCTGGTTGTTTGTGATTTAGCATTCCGCAGTACTTCATGAGTAGATATTAATTAAACCGGTCATTTGATCTACTCGTAGTAATTGAGGTATGTGTTAAAACGTATATTGTTGTGTCTAATTGAATTGCCCGAACTGTGGTTAAATGCAGAATGAATTAAGTGGAAATGGCTGGTGTGTTTTAGTAATATGTGAAAGTTTAAATGATATTTTTAACCGACTTCCCAAAAAGGAGGAGGTTCTCAATTCGGTTGTATGTTTTTTTTTATGTTTGTTACCTCACAACTCCGTCAATTATGAACCGATTTTAAAAATTCTTGTTTTATCTGAAAGGTTTACTTGCAGATTGGTCCCATTTTTTACCAAAATCGATTACGATTTTATTTTATTTGGATTAGTTTGGATTTTAAATCGAAATAGCTGGAATTCGTTTACTTGGATGGTTTAACACTACCATAGAAAAAAAACGAAGAAACTAACAAAAACACCGACTTCCGAAATTAAAGTTATTTTTTACTTTGTAGTGTTTTTTTATTTGGAAGTCGGTTGTATTTTTTTGTTCTTCACAGTTTTTAAGTAGTACAAACGACGATTTTTACTAACTGATTGTTTCAAAAATACATCAAATCTATTTTAAAAAGGTTCAGCTGGTTGCTGTATTTCGGACCCGTGCAACGTCGTCTGCGTCACATTTTTCATTATGCTCCACTCCTATTGGTCTTAGCGTAATGATAGCCTAATAGCCTTCCTCAATAAATGGGCTATCTGACACTGAAATAATTTTTCAAATCGGAACAGTAATTCCTGAGATTAGCACGTTCAAGCAAACATACAATCAAACAACCTCTTAAGCTTTATAGTGTTCGTATCTTAGATAATAATAATATTAATTAAGGACTATTGTTGCCAATAAGCCTGACATAGTTGTAATAGACCGACTAGAGCTTCGCGCAATGATTGTTGATATAGCAGTCCCTCATGACGAGAACCTCGTGAAGTCTGAGAAAGATTAACAAACTAAGTATCTTGACTTGGCTCGCGAGGTTGTCGACATGTGGGATGTAATTACAGCTGTAATTGTGCCGATAGTCGTGATGGCCAATGGCATAATTTCCAAGCAGAAAGCAGTACTCTTTGACACGGCGCGTAAAGTGAGGAAGTTCCTCTCTCGGGAGCCCTGACCAGCACAATACAATATTGTGCAAGCGCTTTTTATTTTTCTTCTTTTCATTTTTTTTTGCAACGACGAATTTTAAAAAGATCTAGTTGCCAAGCGCTTTGCATGCAATATCTGACAGCTAGCCGTTTGAAAATGGAATAGGTATGACTAATTTTGTGCTCTCTCATATTTAAAAATCCGAAAATAATTGGCATATATTCCTTTCTCTCTAGAAATGTTGCCAAGTATTATGAAGAGATAGACATACTAGAGTTTTACATTATCTCAGAAAAAATATTACAAAGAACAATTTTCTTTTAAAGAGTTTTTTTTACATTTACATAATTTAGGTGACTGCGTTGAATTTATCCTAACACGACGACACGATAAAAGATAATATCTTGTATACATCAACAATACCTAGTGCTTAAATAAATCTTACTATTATAATAGAAACAAAAGTTACGATGGATGAATGGATGCGATTACCTAATCACGCTTTGAACGAATTGCAGAAAGGATTTTTATCCCGGGAGTATGTTCACACAGGCAAAACCGCTGGATACTGCTAGTCAATAATACATTTTTCACACCACCTGCACAAAAACGTCAAATTATTGATATACAAACCTAACCGTGTACGTCATTCTAACCCGCGAGCGGCTCCCGTCCGCCTCTGGTGCTAGATGCAGCGAGCGCAGTCAAATTGCGTTCCAAATTCAAATCACGTTATTGGCCGGTGGGTTATAATGAAATTCAGTACAATATTATTAGGTGGGCTGGAACCACAGCTTCGGACGCGCGACCTGTTCCTTTGGCGGGTGCCGACGCGCCACCTGTGTACATGGCTAGAACCAGAACACAATTTTCTCGCAGTAGGTGAGAAAAGTAGAGTATTGTCCTCAGCGACAAAAGTGTATTTCACTTGGGCTAGTTTGAATCCCTTGCTGCGTTCAGGATTTTTGTACTAACTTTAAACTCCCTCACTACGCTCGGGAGTCAACTCTCGTATCCTTCATTGTGTTTGGGATTCAATATGACGCCCGTGTCATAAGAAACTGCTTTATCACCTTGTTTCATAATCTATTCTATTATTATTACACTGGGTTTTTTACTAGACCCATCTATCCATTTGTCTGGCGGATGAGGGCAGACGAGGTTCATAGGTGGTAAATCTGTTTAGGCAATGCCTCTTTTTTGATTCTATTATTTGATTCTATTAATCAGAGCCACGGTGACGATGCGACGGTCGATTTGCAGTTTAATTCCGCCAAATCGGACTTAAGACGGTGATGCGCCACCGGTACGTGATTGACATATATTATTATCCCACCCTACCACGGAGCAAGTACTTGCTCCGTGCACCCTACACACAAAATGTTTTGGAAACACATTCATTGTGCGTAGAGCTAAGGAGTGTAATTCCCTGCCAGAGTCTGTGTTTCCTAATAGCTACAACCTGGGAGTATTTAAGTCAAGAGTAAGTTCCTTCAAGCGTGCTCCATCTTCTACCACATCATCCTTTACCATCAGGTGAGATAGTGGTCAACCGTGTTCTTATCAATGGTAAGAAAAAAAGGTCTCTACTAAAGGGCTTTTCAGTGACCGGCAGTCGAATCTGGCCCCTGGCCCCCTTGCCCTAGTTGCCACCACTCACGAAGGGTCTGCCACCAGTTAGCCCCTTTTCCGGGTTTTTCTATATCTGAAATTTAAAAAAAAAACACTCAGTGTCAGTGGGTAATGAATCTGAATATGTATTATCTTTTGTGAAGTGAATTATGTTCTCAAAATATATGTTTTAATGTAATTTTTTAAGATTCAGCTGTTGTTTATCATTTGGGAACATTAGAAGTTATTGTGTGGTGTAAGTATTAGTTTCTGTATGCGGCTTCACTCGCATGAATAGTGTCTTATTCCACGATAACTTACTGCCGGGATATAAAAGTACACTGTCTTTCCTTCTCGTCGTAGTTGCATATAAGTATGTATTATTATTTATATTTGATTTCTTTCTCGGGTCCCTGGAGACCCGGTCTTTTGGTAGGCGTACGAGGAGCCGAAACCAACTCGCAGAGGCCCCGTTAGAAATTTCAAATGTAATGGGGCACCCATGGATATTTGAATATTATTATTAGTTGTATGTTATTTATGTTTATTTACGTTATATTTTTAAAATTTACTGTTTTCATTTTAGCTATTTATAACTTTTACACACAATCTCCTTTCGCAGGTATGCAGGAAGAGGTTTCTATAGAAATAAGCATCACCTTTGTACCTATTTTTGTTTGTATTTCCTTCTTCTTGTCTTCTTGCTAAATGTATGTACATAAATTGTTAAATAAAATAAATTAATAAATAAGAGTTATCTACCTGTTTAATTAGGTCATGACTTTCCTGAGTGGTCATACAAGTATGAAAAACATCTACAACCTGGGAGCTTTTAAATCAAGAGTGAATAGGTTACTTCTAGGTAAGCGTGCTCCATTTTAGACCGCATCATCGCTTACCATAAGGTGAGACATTGTTCAAACGCGTGCCTATAAAAAGTAAAAAAAAAACCGTTGATCGACTTACAAACAACATCATACATGTTTTCACATTTTCTTTTGTATTAACAGAGTACTGACGTATCTATTCTTTAACACTCCCATTGTTATAGAATTCTCAGTAAAGTCGCTATGTCCTGTGGAGCCAAGTGATAACAAAAAATCATAAAATAAACTGACATTCAAACCATTCTTTGTTCCCATTTTCGCTTATCATGAAGCCGCGGCCACAAGGTCATATCATCCCATTCAAGCCGTGGGTTGAGGAAATATCTAACGCGATATTCCTAATTACCAACGATCAAGGTCACTTCGCGAGGCCATCAATTTGAGTGCTTTCTCCATAGACCACAGAACACCAAACCGGGCACCCCAGCAACTAAACTAGAGACGCCATTGCTCCTAAAGTTAAAATTTGTAGTCACATAAACATAAAACACTAGTTTTGGCTGTCATACGCAAAGACAGACTTGGGCCCACTTCTAAAAATAAACGTGTGAAAAAATAAAGTAGCTGTGTTCTTGGCGTAAATTCACTATGGCGTGATGACATAATTAATTAATATATCGTATATTTTAAAACGATAGCTCCGTATTTTTTTGGTAATTTTAAATAATTTTTAATTTCTGCATATTGACTTTACTTTAAAAGCATTTAAGTATATAATTATTTAAAAAAAATCTAGTCAAAAATACCATATTGCAATGGGCTGGCAAATGAGTCCTCGGAAACAGTTCTAGTCGAAATTGCGAAGACTGATGCAGATGCGGAGTCACTATTTATTGCGGAAGTTCCGCACATGCAGAGACGGCGAAGAAGACCTTACAACCCAAGTCTCTAACCGGGGCCACTGAAGCACTTCCATGCTCTGTAGCTTTCTCAACAATGGACGGGTGTCGACCTACGATACGTCAAATATTATCTAATGACCCGAGACAGACACGGATTTGGTTGAAAAGCGAGATTTTGTGGAACAATTCCAAATTGGCAAACGTTCTGCTTTTGTGTTGAAGGCGGCTGATGCATTGTTATAGAGTTTGGATGCTCATTATTATGTAATGCGATTTATTATTATTGGGATTGTTGATAATGTTTTCGAACAAGTAAACTCGGGTATGATTCCAAGAGTAGAGAAAGTGTTTTACTATTTGTCTAGCTGATAGCCGCGGCTTCGCTCGCTTGACAGATTATGTATTTAAACCTTCCTCGAGAACAACTCTATCTATTAGTGAAAAAAAAACTTTTCACAAAAAAATACAACCGACTTCCAAAAAAAATACACAACAAAGTAAAAAATAACTTAAATTTCGGAAGTCGGTGTCAAAATACGAAGAAACTAACTGTTGTATTTTTTTGTGAAAAGTTTTTTATTTTTCACTTTTTAGTGGTACCCCACACGTAACAACACCACTGCAAAATCGCAAAAAAGCAAAATACGTAATTTCGATTACTTGGATGACAGAAAACCATCCAAGTAGACGAATTCCAACTATTTCGATTTAAAATCCAAAGTTCGTAACCGATTTTGATAAAATTTAAATGGGACCAATCTGCAAGTATATCCTTTCAGATAAAACAAAAAAAAATCAAATCGGTTCACAATTGTCGGAGTTATAAGGTAACAAACATATTAAAAAAAAACAATTATACAACCTAATTGAGAACCTCCTCCTTTTTGGAAAGTCGGTTAAAAAGCATGAAAATCGGTTAAGTAGTTTTTGAGTATCTTGCGAACAGACAGACAGACAGATAGACAAACGCGGCGGAGGACTTTGTTTTTAATATGTAGTGAAGAAGAAAAGTAAAGTGAGCTATCTATCCATTGCACAAAGAAAATCGACAGCAGCTTTACCAAAGTTTTCAAAGTCGAATTTGTCACAGTTGTTTTGATGAATCCCAGTAGTACTTAGGTTGCCGTAAAACAAGACTCAAAAGGCAAAACTATTTACTTTAACACACTATACAGGTGCTAAATGATTATGTTGAGGTAAATTGTTTTGGTATGGCACCGGCTATACTAAACCACATTCCTAATTCCATAAAGAAGAAGCAGTGTCAAGTTTCAAATAAAGATTAACAGACTTACTATTAAATAAATGTAACTACTCCGTACCGGATTTTGTAGCTGATACATTCTTGTTTTTGATTGATTGCATCAATGTTTGCATGCCAAAATGATAGATTTTACAAGCATTCTTTAATATTATTGTAACGTTCCATCTTATTGTAAACTAGCTTTCTCGCACAACGTCGTCTGCGTCACGTTGAACATTAATGCTCCGCTCCTATTGGTCGTGGCTATCTAACACTGAAAGAATTTTTCATATCGGACCAGTATTTCCTGAGACAAGCATGCACACAAACAAACAAACTCTTCAGCTTTTTATTATTATAAGTTTAGATACATTTCTATGATATCTCTGTGGCTACAAAGATATATGTTATGTTCCTTCAGTTCATCTAAAGGTTGTCTGATGGATAATAGATGTCAGCGATAAGACTGTCATTGTACTACCTACATCATTCAGTTTGAGTAAAAGAGTTTTATAACTTTGTTTGGTGTTTAATAAAGTATATTCTTCTTATTTATTCTTCTTTTACAGCGTGACGATATGGTATGTTATACATTATAAATAATTCAATCGACCTCGCTATTTCTAAGGCAAATTCATCATCTGCCTAGCCTTTTCCCAACTATATTGGGGTCGGCTTTCAGTCAAACCAGATTCAGCTGAATACCAGTATTTTTTGTGGAGCGGCTGCTTACCTGACCTCCACAACCCATTAACTGGTATGGTACTCCTTGGCAAGAGACTGGTGTCAGATTTTCTGGCTTCTGACTATCCGTAACGACTGCCAAAGATATCCAAATAACAGCCGGGACCAACAGCTTAACGTGCTTTCTGCGGCACGGAGGAAACTCAGTATGATAAGATGGTCACCCATCCACAGAACAACCTCAGCAAGCGTTGCTTAACCTTTAAGATCGACCTGTGCGGCTGTTATTATTTAGCCACGAGCTCCTTCCATTCCATTCCATTTATGAGGCAAATTATTAATCTGGAATTCCTACAACTTGTTTTCATAAAACCAACAAAAGAGCCGGCGGCAAATCTCTATGAGAGATGCCCGCATAGCCAAACCTTTTGTGGTTTTAAACAATCTGCAAATGGACGATAACAGTATTAGAAAACAAAACATATGTAACATGAGAACCACAAAGAACTCTCGGGTGTTATACCCATATCTAATTTATTAAATGTTTTGTAAATGAATCCTACTTCTTCTTCAAAATTTAAGACCAAATCTATTTGATAAAATTTACATAAACTCATTCATTTACTTTAACGCATTTATTCACAGCATCGAGCTGAATTATTCACCTTAAACTTTTAGTTAGGAAAAGCAAGCAAGATTATGTGTAGCTGACTTTTGTCTACTTGACTCTTTCCGGAAAAAAATTGACCTTGATGGTACAAAAACCACAGTGTAAATAAAGTATTTTTTCTAAAATGGTAAATTAACCATCGCATTTCCGAATACAAACGAATTCATTCCTTAATTCAAATAACTGACATTAAATTAGAATAGTATTAACAACTCTATAAGTATATAGAGTTGTTAATACTATTTTATTTTTTTCCAAGTTGAAAGTGCAATTGATAGAAATCCTGAGACTGACAAATAAAATAATTATGATACTAAAACAAAACAGTGTAATAATTATATTTGTATTCTTCTTTCCCGTTACCTACACTTTATACAGAAAAACCCAGAAGTTTTCAATTAGGTTCGCAGATTAAAATCCTTCATAAAGATGGTATAATTATGCGGTGAGTAGTAAAACTTAATGCAAATGCAAACTAAGACTGGAAATTCTTTACTCTGTTATTAAAAGCACGTACCAGCACTAAAACGCTCCATTAGAGTACCGGTAGGAAAAAACTATCAGACTTTGAAATACAGAAGTAAGATGACGCAACCAAAGACTTTTCTGACTTCACTATATGCACAAAAATAGCATATACCTACCCTTGGCACTCATTGCCTCTGCTCAATCCTGAACTAAGCAACGCTGCTACCGACAAAGAAACTGGCCGAGTGCGAGTCGGAACCTCACACAAGGGTTCCATACCATGGGCCCGAAAGGGCCAACGCCTGCCGGAGTCGCGGGACTATTCGAAAGAGATACCGTGGCTCCGGAACACAAAGGGCACTGAAGGAACATGGATGGGTTTTAGTCAGTAAGAGTCTGACACTCCCACCCGCTCCGCCCAGAGCGGGGGAAGTGATTTGATGATTTCCCATCCCTAAAAAAAAAGGGTTCCGTAGATACCATTAGCCAAAAAAAAAACATGTTTCTTGCATGCAGGAAACATGTATTGGTTTTATAATTTTTAGGGCCGATGCTCGTGTCCAGTAGTATGTTGGTTGTTGAGTTGATTGCCAAATTGGGCCGTCATTTTTACCAAACTGCGCCAGAAGGAGGGATCTTGGCACGTTCTGTAGCCTAAACAGCTTGATGGATTTTAATTTGTGAGGTACCCATCGTTAGAGTTATCTTAGTTAGTACTGGGTATATAAAATTAAATCACCTACCCGGAGTGTCGATGCGCATAATGACGTCGTGCACTTACCTTTTGTATGAACATTTTTTCTACACCTCTTGTTACTAAATACTAATGTTTATTGTTGTTATTTGTCATAGTAACTAACTCACTACGCCAATAGGCTTCATGTAATTTTTTATTTTAAATGTTTTGAACAATTAATAAATGCCTAAAACCGTAAATGTATAAAACCATAAATTGGACGATTTTTGGAGCCATAATAGTGTTTTCAATAATTTTTTTTCCGCAAAACTATCGAGTAGGAAATAAAAAACAAAACTGCATCAGACTGCTTGAAACTTGACACGTTTGGAACATTTGAGTCTCGTTTTGGCGGTCGGGTTTTTTGCCAAGTAATTTGTTTGTATTTGTAAAAACTGTCTCATCCTTCTACTTTTGACGTCCATGTGTACCTCCTCACAGCCTCGTTAACAGGGCGAGAGCGGAACATTAATCAGCTACTTTTTGTGCCAGTCTAGGATTTTACACATTTTTCATAGGGACACTGATTTTGGTCTCATCTGTTACTCCGACGGTTCTATAAGTCATCCTGGCGCGGTTGTTATGACTAGACTTTTTGGAGCAGACATATAGTGCGTCTGCTGTGTTTTCTTTTTATATCAAATTAATATTTTATTCATCTTTTGATTAAAACACTGGTATTCAGGTGAATATTTATATTTCTCCTTAATAAACGTGTATTAAGGAGAAATATAAATATTCACCTGAATACCACTTCGCTCACTTTGCTCAGCAATCTAGCTAGGAGAACAGCATCTCACCCAATAATTTGTAATTTATATGCACATATTCTTTTATACAAATTGTGTTTACTGGAAATACCATTTTTAGCAATAAATGATTCACTATATTATGTTCCGGGATGACTGGAAGCCGACCCCAATATAGTTGGGAAAAGGCTAGGCAGATGATGAATATTTTATCCATCTTGTATAGGTACATTAATCTATTTAATCCCTCTTTAAGGCCTCGCATAAGGTGGATCGATGACCTGTTGAGGGTCGCAGGTAGCTGATGGTTGCGAGACGCACAGTACCGGTCGTTGTGGCGACACTTGGGGGAGGCCTATGTCCAGCAGTGTACCTACGTCTTTCGGCTGATTTGATGACCTCTTTATGACATACGATAAGATTCTGTATATACTAAAAAGCGACTTTTGATTAGTTGCTATGTTTCATATTGCGGATTTTGGGGGCCGAGTCACCCGCGTCCGTAGGAGAATACCCTTCAGCAAATCCCTACACGTGGTCCCCGGGTGGTGCTAAACAGGTGACACTAACCACCTCCCTGGTCTAGTGGTTAAACCACCTAATTCAGACCCAGAGATCCCGGGTTCGATTCCCAGTGGGGGCAAATTTTTTGCTCGGTTTGGTTGGTGGTAGGACTTGTTATAAGTCCGCCTGGCAAGCTACCACCATCATGTCTAAGTCTCTCGCCATAACAACAATGTTAACAGCATTGTTGTGTTCCGGCAGGTAGAGGTATGATAGCCAGTTCCTCTGTGTAAGAGGATTCCGGGTGAAACTCGCTTCCATCTTCAGCCTAATCATCACTTTCAATCAGGTGAGATTTGGGCCAAGAGTTTCCCCGTTTTGCATTAAAAAAAAAATATATATATGTCGGATATTTTTTACAGACCACACGATGGTCCACGAGGTTTTCAGAGAGCTAATTAAAAATTATTGAAGTGTACACGCGAGTGGAATAAATCATTATTCCTCCGTTAAATGTTCACAGCTGTTTTTGACAGGCATTATTCGGAACGGTGTCGAAATAATGCTGATGCACCGATATTTGTTCGACAAATATTGATATTCGATATTCAATAGTTGACGGATACTGGAAATATTCCATTTGGAGAGAATTGAGAGTTCAAAAATGGCTTGAAATATTAATTGAATAACATGGAGTTAGTTATTGCTTTTGTTGTTTGAATACTTTTGTGATATTGTTGGGGTGCTGAATTTATTGGTGTTGGACGAGTAAACTGTATTTTAGAGTATCTATTTTACGATGTTATGTGAATGTTTTAACGACACGTTTGGTGCAGTGCAGTGGTTGAGCGATTGACTGCTGCGCTGCGTGTCACGGTTTCAATTTCTGCTCGGAACAAATATTTGTATGGCCTAAAGGTGTTCCGGGTCTGGCTGTTTGTGTATGTGAATTTGTATGATTGTGAACGAACCCACGATACGTGAAAAAATCCTAGTGTTGGCAATTTTATAATAAGAAAGTGTTGATGGGGCTAATGGACCATCCCCATGTTTATTCGGAGTTCAAAGTCAGCGCAGACAAAAATAAAAAATCTTTATGTGTAGATCATCCATAAAGGGCGGCTTTTGAAAAATGACTTACAAATTCAATTCCGTTTTACCACCGTTGCTCTAAAGACTGATTTTTCAGTCAATTAATCTATACTAATATTATAAAGAGGTAACATTTGTTTGTAAGTTTGTATGTAGGGGGTAATCTCAGGAACTACTGGTCCGATTTGAAAAATTCTTTCAGTGTTAGATAGCCCATTTATCGAGAAAGGTTATAGGCTATATATCATCACGCTAAGACAAATAGGAGCGGAGCAATAATGAAGCACATTCTTCATTATTGCTCCGCTCCTATTGCAAACTAGACCTACGCAGACGAAGTTGCGTTGGTCAGCTAGTTTAGAATAATTATAATTTGGCCCTGTCTGAAATATCAGCGATGAGTTTTTTATTTTTTTTAATTTCGCAGATTTTTTAAATTGGCTTTGAACCTTTTCGGCCTCACACAGATACTGTTCATATGATTTTTAAGTGACCAAATGGCAAGTATGCCGCATCGAACTTAAAAGAATCACACAAATCGGATCAAAAACTTCGGAGTAATCGGTGTACATACATTATAAAAAATACCCGCTGAATTGAGAATCTCTTCCTTTTTTGTAAGTCGGTTAAAAATACTGGAACTCAGCTGCAGCCGGTTCGACTGGAATACGTATCCAACATTGTTACGAAAAGGTTAAGCAGATTAATTGGTTGGTCTTGAAAGCTCCATTCAGGACTGATACAGCAGAAATTCCCTCTGTGAGGTTACTCAGCATTCCACTTAGCTGTTTTAGAATTCAGCGTAATAGCTGTTTTGTTCGGCGAGATAACGATAGATATGTACAGTCAATGAGTACCTGGAAGACAAATTGTAATCTAAGACATAAATCATTGCTTTCATTATATATATATATATATATATATATATTTTTAAATAATCTAATTTAATCTAAGTTTGAATAGTTAATATCGGGCTTGCTACCATGTGCGTATGCCATGTATGTATGTGCGTGCGCGTGTATGTATGTGTATGTGTCTGTGTATGTTGCTAATCTAAGTTGATTTAATGTTCTATAATTTGTTTTATTTGTTAATTTTGAATGTTTTTTATATTTTTACTAATAATTTAATTAGAATATTTGTACGCTTCTGACGGCAAGACAGCGCTTGACATTATTTTCTTTACCTATGTTCTACAGACAAAAATGTTTGAGTTTATTTTTCATATTATGACAACAAGGGCTACAATATATTTGACTCTCTGCTCGAGTGAGCATAGTCTGTGAATACTAATGTTAGAGGACATTTGGGAAGGGAAGTGATACCGTTCGTGTATGCAACTATGAAGAATATAGTTATATTACATATATAGACATATAATATATAGAATTGACTGGAACGACTGGTTTTAGGCTGCCTATCCATTGACGCAGAGCGAGGCAGGGAAGTGGAGAAACGGAGTAATTTAACCAATGGAATTGTATAAAATCTCAGTGAATAACGCGGAGCAGAGATTTTATGCAATTCCATTTTTTGATATTTTTCCGCTCCTCTCTTCTCCGCTTCATTAGGCAGACTGTTTTAGACTGGATAAACGTGGTTGTTTAATATTTTTAACATAAGGTCTGCGTTTTACATACGTAGCTATTCGTACCCGCTATAATCTCTCAGAAATTTCGCTTCGTAAAATTACACTTGCAACAATGGCTGTGTGCCGTGAAAAACTAATCATTCCTTTATTTTAAAAACGGAAATACTACAAAACCTTACTATACAGTGTAATAGTATAGTTTTCCTCATTTTCGTATTTGCACATTATAAAGACTCACACTGTTTATATATGAATATACAAAAAAAGAGATAGTTTAGGCGTCGAAGAATTCTTCCGCATCGCTGTCATCCGGAAACGTGCCCAGAAGATTGGTAGCATTGCCACGTTAAATGGCAATGCTAATTCTTTGAGCGAACAACGAGCCAGGCCTCCAAACAGAAAAGAATCATCCAATTGGCGAAAATCGATATTTTCCATCCCATGGATCTCTCATTATGGATCCCATCATCAGCTCCTGACTTATACCTTCAATAATCAGCTCAGTAACATGAGATGATGGTTACTAGGCACAAATATCTGAATTGCGTTAGAAAGTACATGAAAATAATTGTATGTGCCTATAAAATTTGAGGGTTGCCCTCGATTTTCCTGGGATCCCATCATCAGATTCTGACTTGGTAACAATGAGACCACCTCAGGAGTACTTTTACAAGCACTCCTGAGGTGGTCCCAGTTTGATCTCGGTTTAAATTGGAATGACATTACACTACTCCGCGTTGGTTTTCACTGAGAAATGTTTACAGAATCTATTCCTAACAGGTCTTAATACTATCGTTATCGATGAGATTTCATAGACATAGAATGAGAACAGAGGTCATGATAGTGATTCACCGTTCCTGTAAGCCCGTCAGTCACGCTAAGCGACTCAGTGCGCAGTGCCATTCATATGCAGATCTTTGATGTGCTGCCAATAGTACTGGCCGGCGAGTATTCTAGGAATGCTAATATGAGGACCTGGCGTTGACATTTTGTTGTAAATTACTGAGAGAATATTGAAGAATTCATTTTTCTGGGAGCTTTGCCGGTGTGGTCACTTTTAAAAATTGTTGTGGAGAGTTGATCGTAGGAAATACCAATCTCTATTTCACTACACACGTTTTCTCTTAGAATGATTGTAGCCAGTATACTATAGTAGTCTTTGAGTGATACCTACAATACGAAAATATTAAATTACGGACGAGCAAATATAAAATTATTCAGGGTAAAAGTAGAAAACAGGCAATATTAAAAATGCAAAAATGCAGGCAATTTTAGTTCTAAGTTTCCTATTGTATTTAATTTTTGGTATACAATAAAGTATATAATAAATAAATAAAAAAAATAAATATTTTTTAATGCTTCAAATTCAAATTTCTTTGTTGTGATCAGTAAAGGCAGGTTCTTGGATCTTAGCTGCCTGTTGAAGCATTGCAAAATTGAAATGGTTTTGAAATAGTTTTGTATTGGAATTGAAACACTTTGTAAATGGGGGCTACCACCTACAAAGTATTTCACAAAAAAAAATGCCGTAACACAGTGTTTAGAATGATTTCTTTCAAGTCAAAAGCGTTAGTACTTGAAATAAGCAGCTGTGAGAGACAGACAGGACGATGAAGTCGTACTATATAGCTGCCAGTTTTATCATTTGGCTTCAAACACCTAAATTGTAAGTGCTTTTCTATAGTATTAACGTACTGATTCTGTATTTCATCACAAAGAGACAATTGCTTTGCATTGTTGTCGAGTTTTAAGTCTACGACAGTATATGCCAACTGTTTTATTTATTTTAAAATTTGTCGTCTCAAAACGACCAAAGCAAGTTTTTTACCCAAAGAAAAAGAAACAAAAATCCGGCATGGTATCAAATACGGGGCCCATCTATTATTAGAACGGGCTGTAATGACGGAGTTTCCCCCAACCTGAGACTCGTAACAAGAGCGCTTCGGGAAAACAGTGGCAAAATCTTGTACCAACGTATTCGATTCTGTAGATATTTATGTTTAGGATTTTTTTTGGGATTATTCAAACGTTTGCTTCGATGAAGGTTGTGTCAGGGTTTACCTATAGTTTAAAATTATAATTAGTTGCATCTACTTACTCTTTGTTTACAAAATTGATTTACAAGTTGTGTTGGTCGATCTGTCTCCGCTTTGCTCCTTCTATTTTTGCCTTTGACGATTCACCCGAAAGACGTCCACTGCTGGGAATTGTTCCTCCAAATGTCGCCATAGCAACTGGTCCTGTACATCTCAAAGCCATCCATCTGTTTAGTTCAGTATAAAGTATTACTACAGCACACATATTACACTTATCGCAGTTCACTACTGGATCTTGGCCAAATTGCACCATAACACCTGGTCCTCCAACTTTCGCTTCCATTCGCCATAGACACACGTATAAGGAGGTAATTAGTTTTAATTACCTAAACAACACTCAGCACTTGTCTAACAGTATTTCCCATTTCGAAAATCATACAAAATAAATTGAAACAAGCTATTTTGAAGTACTATTTACAGTCACAATGTTTGCTAAAGCTCTTATTAAAACTAACAAACTCGGTTATATTTCCACCTGCGACCGCAAGCCTCGTTGACGGTTTCAAACGGTGGAAATAATAATAATATTGCAATGATAAATACTGGTTGTAAATTTGGGCTCGGATTGATGAGGATTGTTTAAAGTTGTTATTGGACATTGTTTATAAAAACAGACAACCTGTGCCAGTAGATTTTTGCTACTTATTTCGACACTTGAGGCAATAAAACCATTTCTGATCAGAGTGGCAACTTTCGTATTTTTAAGGAGCATTCGCATCCGGAAAATGCGCGGAATTTGTTCGAAAGAGTCACCGCGGCCCTGGAACGCAAAGGATTGGCTTTAGTCAGTAAGAGTCAGACACTACTTTTTGCTTCGCCCAGAGCAGGAGGAGTTATTTGATGAATTTCCATCCTTAAAATAGAAGTATTCGCATCCCTGCAGTTGAAAACTGAAAAACACCTTACTTTTCTGCATGTGGACAAGTTTCTGAAATTGACTGTCGCTGATTATGTGCAACTTGAATTTGAACTTTCTTTAAGTACGAGATCAGCAGGTTTATTTACTGATTAATTTAATATCGTTCGTCTAGTTTAATTTCCACGAAGCTTTTAGTGCTATCAGGAGTTAAAATGGTTAGGTAGGTGTATAGTTGGGCATACATTCTAAAGCTTTGTCAATTAAGTCGATCAAATGATTCTCGTTATATAGGCGAGTTAAATATTCAGAATAAGCATTTCAGACGACAGTTTTCCTTTATTCTAGATCCATTTTCCAATGTACAGATTAAACACGCACATTTAGTACTACATCACATTTTGACGTTCCAAAAATGTAATGACATATTTATGTCCCCAAACGTTCGAGTTATTTCTTTCGGCGTCTGGTGATTTGTCTCTGTCCACTGTGACGGGTACTTCGGTTGACATTACTAAGGGTTACCTAATATGATCAGTACGACCTTCAGTTTCACTAAAAATGATGCATTTGTTTGTTGTCTGTTAATTTACCTCCGGTTCTTAAATGAAAAGGACATTGCTCATCGCCCATACATTGTTCGCCTAAGAACCAACAGAGACGTGAATTTACTATCTGTGTTTTAAATAATGCATATGTTCGACTAAAACTAAATTAAAATCACGGACACTTGCCAGAATTGTAAAATATCTAAAATGATTTCGGATTTTGAGGTTATTTAACATTCCAAACAATAGAAACATACCAAATGGACTAAGATCCCAGAGCTGCCAGACTTTTTATCTCACCAAAAAATGTATAGAGTAGTGTTACTATGTTCTTCTAACATACGAAAGCGTGGTAAGTTAGGTCGACGGCCGATTCCCTGGTATCGGGTGCCAAATACATTAGGTACATCAAAGTGTCAACTGTCATTTTATCGACTGTCAGTGTCAATAGTGTTCGTGTCATACAGCGCTTTAATCGCTTTACTCTTTTTGTAGGTAACTAAAAATCTTACAGCGCTGAGAGTGCTTTGTTTCATTTTAAAATCATGGCGCCGGGTTATAAAACCTAAGTGAGTTACTTTTTAAAATGGTTTCGTAATTAAAAAGTGTCCGTTCTATTCTAATCAGTAAAATGTAATTAAAAAAAAAACTAGGAATAATAGTAAAGGTTTCGCATGTGTTGATTCATAGGCCACTTTTAACAATGTCCTTTCACACTTATTCGTTACCCTGAAAACTTCGTCGAACTTTTTTACAAATAGTTAAAGTTAAGGTTTAGCAGTTTTAAAAACAAAATCTCTCTATACACTTTAATCTAGTTTTGGTTCACCTTTTAACATATCCTTAATTGATGGCTAAGGCTTGGAACTAAATCGTATAACTAAACAAGATTGCATTTCATCGATATTGACTAGACAATATTGATCGTCTCAAAGCGATAGTTGATAGGCAAACATAATTCGCCACAATGCCATTTGAGACAATGCCATCGAACAGCCGCAGAGCCAATAGCTGTTTATTACATCTGGTTCGTTTCATGGAACAAGCCTTAAACAACAGTTGGGGATACTCGCAGCCGTTACAACTCGCCACAGCTCCTTTAATAAATCTAAAATTAAATAAATAAATCTATACTAATATTATTTAAGCAGAAGAGTTTCTTTGTTTGTTTGGTTGAACGCGCTAATCTCAGGAACTACTGGTCCGATTTGAAAAATCCTATAAGTGTTAGATAGCCCATTTATCGAGGAAGGTTATAGGTATATATCATCACACTAAAACAAATAGGAGCGGAGCAGTAATGGTAAATGTGACGCAGACGAAGTTGCGCGGGTCGGCTAGTAAAAAAAAAAAATACAAAAAAATATGATCTTTAATTCAGACCAAACAAGATCCATAATTATTTACATTCATAAAAAATAACAGTAAAAATCATAATGCTCAAGGAATCAATAAAAACTAAATACAATCCAATTCAATTCATGAAAAATTAAAAACGTCAATGAGTTTAATAAAAAAACAATAATACCACACCATGATAACACCTCTATGTCATAGGAATTACAGACATCCTTCTCTGCAGAGCCTGCATGGAATAGGGCCAGACAGCAGCATATCTGCTTTTAAGCTGCCCGGTAGTCGCTGATGACAGGACTAATTACTACGGAAACCCAGGTACCCTCTGTGAGATAGTTACTAACACCAAGACGTTGTGCAGCATTGTAGATGCAGCTTAAAGTTTTGGCGTCATTCAACCTTTTCGAATTCTACCTCTGTGCTGAATTGTTTCCTTTTTTGAGAGCTAATTTAAATTTAAACCATTGAAAATTCTTTTGAAAAATTTGATAGCTATGACTTGTCAGTGGCTGGTGAAGTTTTGATAGACGACGACTGCACCTGATATAATGTGATAACTTATTTAAAATGCTAGTGAAAGCATAGTATGCAATGATATATAAAACTAATAGTATGCAGATCTCTTGATAATTTTGGTGTGGAGTTTTTTGATTGATATGGATTATAAATAAATTAATTATACCTATAGTGTATATTTAATATCTACAGTGTACCGATATCGATCAGACGACAATATCGGTCCCAGGACAGACCAGAGCCGTTTGGTTCCGTACTCGTCGTGCTCCAAAATTAATTCGTCGAAGATAGATTAAATTATTCTACGGTTGTTTTATATTTAGTTTAAGTACCTGTTTCCCATTTTTTCCATTAACCACATTGTCTAGGAGTTATAAAGCCTACCTAGCGCCGCATTCTCTAGGCAATTTGAGGAGTCGCTCCTAGGCCAATTTTTGGTTGTAACCACATCTTCAGGCTTATTTTTTTACCCATTAAATTTAAAGAACCGTGCCTAGGTTTCCTTTCTTTTTTAATTTATATTCACCAGCACTACCTTTTTTTATAAATTACTCTAGCTTGTTGACTTACTTTTTGTACGTTCATTTTTTACGTTTTTGATAAATACCTTTCAATAAATTTACGTGTACGTTGGCGAAGTCAGCATTTTTATTTCGCTACAGTTGGTGACCTTCCTTGAGGAGCTGGGGCGGATTGATTGACATATTTGTACCATTTGCACGCAAAACACGTGCTTAGTGGTGGTGTTTCAGAAACCAGCCCGATTTTGCCCGAGGAGTTGCAGTGGTTGGGAATGTGTGGCGGGCTTGTCCCATAAAAAAAAAAAAAAAAAAACCAGCCCGATTACACAATACAATAAAATAAAATCTCAAGCAAGCCACGCCAAACTGACGAACATTTAATTTTCTTCTGTCAGTTTTGCTGTACCACGTACTCGTATGTGGCAACCTTAACTCTTTAACAAATTTATTGCTTGTCCAGTAAATAGGACTATTTCACACGATATATACGACGCTTTCCTGACAGATATTACGTTTCTCATATATTTTGGAGCGGAGACGTGGTCGTCAAATGAATATTTGAATGGATTTATGAGGATCGGCCCTTTGTTTCCGTTTTGGCTATCAAAAAGCATTACGCTGACAGGATATTTATAGTCTTCACTAATATTATAAACAGGAAAAATTTGTTTGTTTGTTTGACATGAATAGGCTCCGAAACTACAGGATCGATTTGATAAAATATTTCACTACAAAATTGCAAGCAAAGGAGAAGCTCAAAAAAATACACAATAGATACACCCACATTTAATTATTATTTTATTTTGAGCCCTAATTTGATGGACGAGCACATTTGAAGAAACCGTATTTGCCTTTTCACAGCTAAATTGCCACTGGGATATTATCCCAATAGAAAAAGCAGCCCGACTGGGAAAATGAACCAGACTTCACGAATTATCAGTCGGTCTAGCGTAGATATATTATATTACGCCAAATAAGAAGCTATGAAGCAATTTCTGTATCTAGATCAGATGTTTTAGTTGTAGGACGAGTATCAAATAGCAGTTCAATTAATGTCAAAGCCAGAAAAAAAAAACATAATTAAGTTCAGGCACTCACAATTCATTCCCTTTTAGTAAAACTACAGTGTCCAACAATGTAGTTATGAACCACGAACCGATTAGTAGTGTTGTAACTAAAACGAGCCGTTGTAATTGGTTACCCTGTCCGATTTATATTCATAAGCCCGGCCACCTCTATCACAGTGTAGATTGGATACCTACTGCAAACACCGCTACTCAGGTTCTCGACTCCGTTTTCTATAGTTTGTTTTAAAGTTTAACCGTAGTGAAGCTTTTACTGTGTGGAAGAAAAGAGCAAATTATTTATTTTGATACAAGTAAATATACAATTAAAAAGAAGTCGGTTGACTCTTTTATTAACCGACTTCCAGGAAAGGAGGAGGTTCTCAATTCGGTGGATATGTTCATTTGGTTAGGTTTAGTAGTTTTTATTTTATGAACTTTTTTGCTTATTTCAATTTCTGCGTAGACGATGACGTCTTCCCAGTTTCAATTTTCATAAAATCTTTTTTTACTGTAAATATATCGGTAGACTTCCAAATGAAACACTACGAAGTCGGTTATTTTTTTATGTAAAACAGTTTATTTTTCTGACTAAAAGTCAGAAATAAAATTATTAAATAACCAGTCGATTCGGAGCAAGTTGGCTGTGAATGACTGACACACATACATTTATGTGATCGTATAATGACTTAATTTTTTCATTCATTTATTCATTAAAATGTTTAATAAATACTACAGTTGTAATTGCCCTGCTTGATTAATATTCATAAGCTCGGCCACCTCAATCACACTGTAGATTGGGTACTGCAAACACCGCTTCTCAGGTTCACGTCTCTGGTTTGTGTAGATTCAAAACGTTTTGGGAATACATTCATAGTGTTCAGATAATGAATGGAATTTCCTGCTAGAGTCTGTGTTTCCTGATAGCTATAACCTGGGAGTCTATAAGTCAAGAGTGAATAGGTTACTTCTAGGCAAACGTGCTCAATCTTCGACCGCATCATCGCTTACCATCAGTTGAAATAGTAGTCAAACGTATGCCTATCAATTATAAAAAAGTGAAACTTTTACTTGTGTGGAAGAAAGTAGAAAATAATTTCTTTTGGTACTAGATACCGATTGACTGAATAGTAGAAAATAATAAAATAAACGAACAAAAAAAACAAAATAGACGTGTCATTCGGAATCGGAATCTTTTGTTAGCGAGTCCGCCCCGCATTGCGAAGCTTTTTTACCCTTACAAAATATTAAAAATAATAATTATGTATGTGCTGAACGATAAAAAATGATGATGTAAGTTATTGGTGAAAGTACTATGACATTTGACATATTAGAGAACATTAGGACTTAATGAGGCAGGTTTTTAAAGTCACCAAGAAATTTTGTGTTGTGTTGAGTTGTCGCACACAATTTTTTTTGTCTGTGACAACGACCAGTAGTAGGAGTTACCACTGCACAGCGATATGCAACGGCATAGCACTCTAAAGACTGGCCAAGATGGCGTCCTCAAAATATACGCCACATAAAATTTTATGACACAAAATAATATCATTTTATAGCAAGAATATAACGTCTGAAGCAGGTGTTGTTTCTATTTATTTATATGAAGTTATTGGGATCTTTGTTGGCAAATTTCTCAGTGTATTGGAGTCTGGATTTGTGCCCAGTTTATGGGAATGCCTCTTGTCCATACAAATTATATACAAAAAGTGGTTGTTTACGCTTCTACTAGCCTTATAAGAGAAACAGGCTTCATATTATGTTAAAGGCATGTAATAGATAGGGTTGGTAAGTACCTACATTAATTTTATAGAAGAATAAAACGATACTGTAATGATTGGACAGCCTTGACAGAGGCGAATGAGAGGTAAAAACGTGTTGCATTGACACCTAGTTACTTGAGACAAGGGCCAAAATTTTATACTGTTATTTTATTTTCAGCCTGGCCTGTACCACTGCAAGGAAACCACCTCATTTTTATACTATTAATATGCGACATTGGTATAAAAACCGTTATAGCGACATACTCTGTAATCAACATTGAGACAGACAGATGGAATGGACGGACGGACAGCGGAAGCTTAGGATACCGTTTGTTCGGTATGGAACCCTAAAAAAACCGGCTAAGTGCGAGTCGGACACGAAGAGTTACGTACCATAAACCCTAATTTTTATTTTTTGTTATTTTTGCGGCCATACAAATACACAATCTGTGCAAATTTTAACTGCCTACCTGTTACGGTTCGTGAGATACAGTCCGCTGATAGACAGACGGACGGACGGTTACTCGATTACTGGGTACGGAACCCTAAAAAAGATCCGTTTTCAGAGACCACATACCTACTACCCATAATGTCCCTTCATTCAAACTCAGACAGTGCTCGATGCAGTGGTAAATAACATTCGGACGTGGCGTTCAAGTTGTCGCCAAATGTTTGCGCGGAGCCACACTGTTTGCCTAGTGTTTGGGCGCACTCGGCGCTTGTAGGTAACTGTAGAGCGACAATTTAAGTTTGAATATGACGCTGTTCCAGTGAAGCTTAGTAATCTCTATTATTAAAAGTTTTATGAAGCTGCGGTAAGAGTATCTCTGTCCGTAGACACAACTACTTTGTTACTAATTTTTAACTTGCATTGAAACCAAAAAGGTAACCTTACTACTACTTTCTTAGTTCTTTTTCCATTTGCAACCAGTTCCCATGAGTAGAATAGAGTAGGGACTCAATTTTCTGCACTTAAACTCCCATTCGGTCTGTTTTGCATAGGTGCTCTGGCTAAGTTAGCGAGCCTAGCTCCGCCCAGAAGCACAAGAGTTTCTTGGGAGCTTCACAGGCTTTGCGGTCGGACCTCACCGTTACGAGGATTTGTTCACGTTGGGTAGCCACAGCCTCGCATTCTAAGATAACGTGGGTAGCTGATTCTTCGGCGTCAGGGCTGAGTGGGCTGTCCGTGGCGCCGATGTTGGGCCATGGCCCGTAATTGTCATTTTTCAAAATTGTTCTAAGGTTATTTCTACTTAAAGCTGAGTAGTCGTTTTGTTAGTGGCCCCCCACTTGTAGACTTGGCATTGCCATTTTTAGGTTTCCGTACCAAAATGGTAAAAAGGAACCCCTATGGTGGGACTTAGTCTGTTCATCACAGCTGGATATCTCCAGAACTACTAATGCTATTAACTTGAAATTTGGAATAGTTTTAGATGACGTTTGATCAATTACTTTGCAAATAAAAAAAAAAAATATGATCTTTTTTTTGTAACAGCTATTGAAAGGGATTTTTAATATTCGTCAAGTAATGGGGCTACTAGGGATGCGGGATATCACCGCCCCTAGTATTAGCCCCTTATGTAATGTTTTCTTAGCCAATCTCCTTTGTCACGTATGATGTAGGTATCTACATAAGAAAAATAAACATACAACCGAATTGATAACCTCCTCCTTTTTGGGAAGTCGGTTAAAAAGTAGGTATACAAAAGAGAGAGCGAGAGAGAAAGAGAGTAGGTGCAGTGTTGAGTTTTCTGGGATTAGTTGCCAATTTATAACTAAGATTACATTTTACCTCCTTCAAATGAAATTGCTTCCAAAAACATTGTGCCAGTGCTCCAAAATAGCCCTGCAATCTCATTCGAATGTTTTGCCAACCCCTTTTCAAAGCGGGTCTTACCATGAGGTTGAATCTTGACCAAATGAAAGGCGTAATACCCTCTAATCGGCTCAGCAAGACCGCAGCCTACGCAAGTGTCCAACAAGCACAGTAAATGTTCATTTAGTTGACAGTGTAATGGTTTTCAGTAGGTAAAAACGGTTCTAAGGAAACAATTCTGAATTTCTTGTTCTAATGCTTTTTATTGCTTCTGTTTACAAGTCTAATTTTAATCGAATTCAGAAAAGGAGGAGGTTCTCCATTCGGTTGTATTTTTTATGTTTGTTACCTCATAACTCCGTCATTTATGAACCGATTTGAAAAATTCTTTTTATCTGAAAATATAAACCATAGAAATTTTGTCAAAATTGGTTCTGAAGTTTGGCTTTTAAATCAAGATAGCTGGAATTCGTTTACATGTTACACGTTGAATGACGGTTTTTTTGTCATCGAAGTAAACGAAATTGCGTATTTTGCTTTCCTGTGATTTTGCATTGGTGTTTTTAGGTGTGGGGTACCACTAAAAAAGGAAGTCGGTGACACCAACTTTTGAAGTGAAAGTGATTCTTTACTTTGTACTGTTTTTTTATTTATTTGGAAGTCGTTTGTATTTTTATTGTAAAAAGTTTTTTTAAAGTAGCTAAGCTGAATTATCATTACTCAAATATTAAACAATTAATAGTCTCATGCATGGAAGGTGGGCCTCAGTCACTGTCTGACATACTGACAGACGGACAACAAAGTGTTCCAATTAGAGTTCCGATTGAAAAATACACACAAAGGAACGGCCTTATGAGGGTCTCCAATATCTCCAGAGGTCCCGGGTTCGATTCCCAGCTGGGGCAAATTTTTTGCTCGGTTTGGTTGGTAGTAGGACTTGTTCTAAGTCCGCCTGGCAAGCTACCACCATCATCTCTAAGTCTGTCGCCATAACAACAATGTTAACAGCATTGTTGTGTTCCGGCAGTTAGAGGTATGATAGCCAGTTCCTCTGTGTAAGAGGATTCCGGGTGAAACTCGCTTCCATCTTCGGCCTAATCATCACTTTCCATCAGGTGAGATTTGGGCCAAGAGTTTCCCGGTTTCGAATAAAAAAAAAATACAAAAAAATCATAATCATTTCTTTTAAAATAAGCAGTATAGTTATTTATGGATATATTTATTTGTGACCAGTCCATCTTATCTCCAAAATTTCAGAGCCTACATTTTAAAATAATTTGGCTCTTATAAATTATGTACAATAAGAAACCCAGAGTTTTAAAATAAGATGAAAAACATATGATTCGGTCTGTTTTTTGCTATTACATTTCACCAAGCAAATACTTTCAGACTATTTGTAAGTGTTACTCATTCAAATTCAAACATGACAGATTTTTTTAATGTTTACATAGTTTTCATGTTTAGTCTACACAAAGTCAAAAGCTCATAAGTTTCAAGAAACTTCTAACAGTTGCAAATATGAGCTCGACATGCATGCAAATATTGTGTTCGTGTATTCATGCATACTATGCAACATTCAGCACTTTCCTATGAGCTTTAATTTAATACATCGCTGTGCAAAATTAATAAGTGCTAGTTTGAAACCACAGAGTAGAATGAAAATGGAGTTTTAAGTTTCTGTTGTTTAGTGATTTTTTTTCGACAAAATTCTTTATTTAAACAGGGCCCAGGACGTTGGAATTTTACTTTTTCTAGAGATTTTCATCCAAGAATAGTTATCTTTTTAATATTTTATTTACTGCTTGACCCAATTTTGATATTGTTCACGACGTTGATAAAAGATGCTGCAGGGTAGCTAATTCCCCCTTGAAAATTCATCAAATTTTAAATAATGGGGTTTATATTTTCCATGATAATGGGGCCAATTGCCTGACAAATCAACCAAATTGCTGTTTTAGGCATTTTTAACTCATTACAGTAGTAACTATAAAGCATTGACAAAATATCTTACTTCTTAAGCCACATTTACCTATTACACTGATAAACTCATATTTTTCTCATAGAGTTAAGCAGAAACTACTGAACACCACTAGCAGCTATAATAATTTCATACCTCTATCAAGTCAGATATGCACGCTAGTTGCAAGTACTACAGACCTGCCGGTCGAATCTGTAAACCTCTCACAACACCCCCGAAAAAGAAAATGAAAAATCAAGTGGAGTAAGCGCGAAAGGAACTGTCTGATGATTCTGATTAAATGGATTTACAGCTCACTTCATGATCAAGCACTTCACCCAAGCTTTCACTTTGACATGTTTACAGAATCGCATTGCTGGCCTTTTTGAAGAACATCACCAATAAAATCCGTGAATGTCCTTCAGTGGCGTACCATCTCGGCCTTCATTAACTAAATACTCCTTGTTTCATTCAAACTTGTGCCTGTACGGAATGCTGTACTTGGGTTGAAGTCAGATTAAATTAGCGTGTGTTCCGCTACTTAAGTTAACATTTGCTAGTCAAAGAGAAGTTGTTTCACGGCTTTCGTGTTGATTTTGACACGTTCTTTATAAAATAAACTAGCTTTTCATCGCAACTTTGCTACCACGAAACCAGTCAGGATCAGAGGGCTAATTCACGTAATGTTATGACGCACCGATTAAGTTTTAGTGCAGTTGCAATTAAGATTAAGTTTGAGTGATAAATTGTATTCTTGTAATCTTTGAACTGCGCGTGAACAGCACGTCAATTGCACGACAACCAAACTACCAAACTTATTGACGGTAGAGAGAAAAAATATTATTCACTAATTAATCGACTAGAAACGAATAAATTTCAATGAATATAGACGTTTTATAATATTAAAAATTAAACTTAAGCTTATAAGCTGTCATTTTGGGACGTCAAACAAATAGTAGAATACCGATCACGTTGCGTTTCGAAACACACACCAAAGACGCGCAACAGTAGAATGCCATTATTGCGCTCGCGTGACGCGCACTTGACGCGAGCGTGTCTGACAGCGGTAGAGAATACGAAAAGCGTTGTTTTGATCGAAACGTAACTTAAACTGCACTGCAACAGCACTTATTTAGTTACGTGAATTAGCCTACTGAGCTTGTTTCTGGACTATGGCCACGCAGATAAGCCACTCGAAAATAGTGTAGTTCCTAGTGAACTAAGACAGACTTAGCTCAGTCTGCTTTTTCTGTCCATACAATTTGACCTAAGCAAATATTTACTAAAAAGCCATTGAGTATATCATTAAAGTCGCACTAGACCTTCAAGCATTTATGACTAAGATTCTAGAACTATGAACGAGAAAAGATTAAGTAAATAAATATTTTATTTGAAACAAGACGCCACTATGAAAAGGTTCTTTTAAACTAGCTTCGATTCAGTTGCGCCATTACCACAGCATATTTCATTTCAACACATCGTTATCATTTTCCTAAGTAAGCTTCGCACACCACACTGCCATCCATCTTCATTTATTCCATGTCATCTCTAAACTTTCTACATTTTATCGTTTAATAATTTTCAGCAGATCTCCACTTTTCACCTTCGCGAGCTCTTTTGCCAATGATTAATATCCATACTTGTGATATTTTATCAGATCCCTGTCAAGTACGTGACAGTTTTGTTTTGTAATTTCGTTTAACTCTGGATGAATTTTCGATATGGCAGACGTCTTAGAGCGGATTTCACCAATTAAATTGATCGCGATCATGGTGCATTCAAGGGTTTAACTATCTATTTCGGTAGGTCCTGCTCAGGACCATAAACATAATAGTAGTTTTTCAAAAGACATTGCTCCCGAATATAGGCACCAATTCTACAAATTTTCACATTCGCATCGCATTCGCATATCATCTCTCATCTCAAAAAGCCTTAATTTTCATACATTTTTGATCGTTTGCGATTGACGAATGTCAATCGAATGCGAAAGTTGTTTAAAAATAAGTAGACTTGGCCCTCAGTATCTGTGACTGAGGTCTAATATTATTGCGAAAATACTAACATACATACTTTGAAAAAGCATTACGACGATGAAGTGACATGAACTGACATTTTGCGCTGGCAAAAACAGATACCTAACTGTATATCTAATTTTTTACAATAAGATAAACAGTTATCTGTTTTGCCAGCTCACGCAAACGATTATTTACGTTAAAAAAACTAAAATCGCCAAATTGTCAGTTAGGAGTTCATGTCACTTCATCGTCGATTACCTTTCTTCGGGGCCAGTAAGGAAAAAATAGCTTATCAGCTTGTGTATCAGCACTAGTGACTGACTGGCGGTTTTTACTATCGTCAATGAAACATCATCTCACTCGCACTTAATTTTTCTTATTTATTTTAATAGTAGCAGAGGAACTCGTGGCTAAATAATAATAGCCGCACAGGTCGATATTTAAGGTTAAGCAACGCTTGCCGAGGTTGGTCTGTGGATGGGTGACCATCTCAACATACCGAGTTTCCCACCAAAGCACGTTAAGCTGTTGGTCCCGGCTGTCATTTGGAGATCTTTGGCAGTTGTTACGGATAGTCAGAAGCCAGAAAATCTGACACCAGTCTTGCCAAGGAGTACCGTGTTACCCAGTTAATGGGTTGTGGAGGTCTGGTAGGCAGCCGCTCCACGTAAAATTCTGGTATTCAGCTGAATCCGGTTTGACTGGAAGCCGACCCCAATATTTGGGAAAAGGCTAGGCAGATGATGACTCTCAAATCATTGGCGCTGTAGCTGGAATTGTTTTAACAGCAATAGAAATACACTATCTGTGAAAATTTCAACAGACTGACGGACGGACGCAGAGATGGACGGGCGGACGGTAGAGGCTTAGTTAATACTAAGCCTCTGCTCTGGCACCCTTTGGGTGCGGAACTCAAAAATACCTATCATAGATGCAGGGTTTGTTAAAAAGTAAAAAAAAAAGTTTGTATTGCATCTCGAATTTTTTTTACACAAATGTAGCATGAAAAATAAAAGCAACTACAAAATAAATGTTCGTTGGTGCGTTTAAAATTCCTTTCATTTTTATTGTAAACGCTGCACGTAGAGAATAAATTCAACGAATGTCGCCGGTTGATTTATGGACTGAAATTCAATATATTGTAGCCATTTCTTATTTTTAAAGGAGTATTTGAAATAGAAATAATGAATTGATCGTGTGTGGGGGTAAATGTCAGAAGTATGAAAAAAGGTAAAAAAAAGGTTTTCATTTAAAATGTATGTTTGTATTTAATTCAATAAAATATCTATTGGAATTTGTTTGACGATAGTTACAGAAAATAAAAACATTCAGTTATTTTAGAGACATGCTTTGGTAATTTTTTACAATTCAATAATGACGTACTGTAAATACTCAGAGCCAGCAAGCGCATCACAGAGCATTTTCACTGTCAAACAATTATCGACTTTCTCCTTATTGAAATAATATTTAAAATCAATGAACACAACAATTAATTCCTGAAAAGCATCGAAGCGACTACATACGAAAGGTAGCTCGCAGGAATGCGAATGCAAAGCACCCTTAATCCTCTGTGATTTTAATTTTGTTAAGTAATTACCCAAGTAAATCCAAATCACAGGTACGTGGTATCAATACATGATAACTATTTTCTTACAAATTTGAAATTTTAATTAAATATTTCGCTACTGCTCTATATATGACCGTTATTGTTCGTTAACAAACATTAAATTAACTGATATAAATCAATTGCAATTAAATCCAGTAATGAAGCTTTATCCCATTAATTTTGAACTAAATAATTTAAAATTAACTGCAAAATAAACAAATGACTCAAATAATCGTTGTTCATTTGTTTTCACCTAGGGCATGAATAATATGATAAAAACGTACCTGGAACAAAGAATATTGCAGAAGGTCGGATCAATACAAAAATTATCTAACGATAGGCGAATGCACACATAGTAGGCGTCAGATAAACTTGCAATAAAGTATATTATCCGCGTAATGACTGAGCGAGCAGCCTCGCAAGGCAAATCATCAGTCAGTCAGGACGTGCTTCGCCCGAGTTGACTTCTATCGCAAAGGATTACGATAAAAGTCGATTCAGGACAGCTTTTTGTCTGTCAATGTATGGATGTGGTTCAATGACCGTTATTGCACATTTATTTGGCGCTACTGCCATAGAAGAGTCTCAACACTCAGAATCATCTGAGCCAAAAACCCTCCATTGTTGATAGACTATTGTACCGGCTACTGTACGTAAAGCGTGCATGCGTTTTCGCTCAATCTATGGAGCCATCCTTCTGTTTGATTCTATTATTTGGCACTAGTTGTGGAAATCAATCATAGTTATTATCAGTAATCTGATTATTACCTACCTTCTGATTATTTTGTGCTGCTAAAATGTAGAGGGTTAATCGTTTTTAATGCTGTTAGTGATTGCATGCAATGTTTTGTTTGAATTGATTTGTGATTATTATGGATTTATTTCATAAATGAATCAACCATAGGGTTTAGAAAATTTAAGGGCTAAAATAAGTACCTACGCTTATCTTTTTTCTCAAAGAAAATAAAATACTAAAACCAATTTGTCTTCCGAAGAATAAAAATAGCATTCAGAAACCAATTTCTCTTCAACTGAAAAGAAAGAAAACTCATCTCAAACATTTTAGCACATTTACACTATTTGAACTTTAACCTTGAATTTTTAGACAGACATCTGTTACCCAATATAAAAAAGCTTTTTACCTGAGACTCATAACTATTACCTACCCGTAACCGGCTGTGAAACTAACAGTAAGGCTGTCCCCTGGAGCGGAGATGAAAGGAGCAGAGCGAAGCGAGAATACGCTTCGCTGCAGAGGATAGAGATTTATGAACTAGTTTAAAATTCATACAGAACTGGGAAGCGGAGCGATGCAGCGTAGCAGGGAAACGCAGTGGAGAAGTGGAAAAATACCTGCCCATTCGTCCAGTAAACTAGGCCTACTTTGGCACAGTCTGCAACTCCACTCCGCATTATTCCCTCGCTCCGCTCCATTGCTTCACTCCGCATCAATGGACAGGCAGCCCTAACATTCAGACACAAAGGACACGACGTTCAATGATGTGCCTAGTCTTATTAATAATTCCTAGGGTCTGACTAACGGTTTCACTAAGTTGCGGAGTTTTCGACGCCATCTTGAATTCTTTATGTACGCACTATACGTAAAACTAATGGATAGAAGTGTGGAAACCCTATTTTACTGTTTTGAGGAGAAGTAAGATTTTGGACTTTGTTTTTGTAGTGGTAGAGGTCTGTTTAGGTTGTTACTGAAGCTGTTACGGCTAAGTCATAATTCTGTGGAACGTTTGCTAACTTTGTCTGTATTTTATGTTGTGTTGCTTTGTTATGAAGTGGCGTAGCTTTATTACAGTGTGTTTTCCAGACTTTGCCGAAAGTTTTAGATGTTCGACGAAATCAAAAGTACTAAACAATGACATAAAGATGGGTATACCATCTGACATGATGCCATGGTCGTCCGTGTGAGATGACAGCGTAAACCAAGTTTCAATCGATTTTCAGTTTGTTTAAGCAAAATCCGACCTAAAACATAGTCGGAATAAATTTTTCAGACAGTACCTACCTATTTAGGTCTAAATTATATATTTAACTAGATGATGCCCGCGGCTTCGCCGGCTTGAAAAATTATATAGTAAAACTTTTCTCGAGAGCCACTCTATCCATTAGTGAAAACAACATGAAAATCGGTGCACTAGTTTTTGAGTTTATCGCGAGCAGACAGTCGCGTCAAAAGAATTTCGGTCTTCGTTTCTTAATCTATGTTGACGTTAAAATTGTATAAAGTTCTGCAAGACATTAAAAGCTTTTCTTCTACATTTTTTACAAAGAGGTTTCTTTAAAACTAGTAAAAAAGCCGTAATATCTTCATTAACACACTTACCTACGCTATTTGTTAAGGAGTAAAAAAACATAAAGACGCAAAGATCATTTCCAGTTTAAATCCATCTATTTATATTTAGCTTTCTATGAGAATCGAAAAACAAAACACTGAGGTATGAAAACAATTGAAAAAGGTAAGTCCAGTGTATCTTGAGATTTAACAGTGGCACTGCTTCCCCAAACGAAAGTCTCTTTGCGTCAGTACAAACATATTTGAAAGCTAGTTCCTAATTCTGCCGCAGGCCAAGTGTAACTAGTCGTTTGCAAGCTGAGAGTATCGTTAATCATAAGTCATTTAACTAGAATGACTGTCGACTTCTCATTCATTTGAAGCGAAATGAAAAGTTGATGAATCATTTTGAATAACGAAAATAAATTATATTTTTAAGCGAGAACCGAACACTTTCGTTTATAAGGGTTAGGACACACAGCAGTTTATTCAACCGTGTTTAAACTAGATATTTGAGAAAAAACATTAAAAACAAAACAAAAGGGTCGACGTTTTTTCGGGATAAAATAAAACGCAACACGAATAGCTCACAACATCAGCAAATGGTAGGTATGGTATATACTGTATATTTCCATCAAAGATTTCCATGAGATAAAAAATGCATTAATAAAATGAGTTCTTTAACTTTACTAAGTGAATAGTATTTTCTGTTCATAATTCGGTAGACAAAACTTGTTTTATATATTTAGTTATTATGTATGTATTTAACTGATTCCGGCGAAATATAACACTGGGTTTAATACATAGACATAGATGCTTCTTAGAGACTGGGTCTGTCGGTTCTTTGTGCGAACCAATCTAGCACAAACGTAAGCTGTCAGATAAAATATAACCTGTGTGGTTGAAGCAATGATTTCAGTTCTGCATACATTTCTATCTCATAGAATGACTACAGATTTTTCTCTATGCAAATTTTGGAGCTATGGGTAATTAATGTTTTTTTTTTGTCAAAAGTCGAGAAATATGCGGTCTCAAGAAAAAAAAGGTTTGAGAATGTGCAAATAGCGCCCTTTCATATGATATTCCACATGCTCGCTTCGAAATTTTCTGAACCCCTCTCAGTCGATGTTGCAAAAATGTTATGTATATTTTTACTTCTTTCTAATTTTCAACATAGATAAACAAACGTCATCTAAAACTGTTCCAAATTTCAAGTGGATAGCATTAGTCGTTCTTGAGATATCCAGCTATGACAGACGCTCAGACTTAGTCACAAATACAAAATCCTTTATTTCAAATAGCTCAGTTACTGGCACTTTTGAAAAGTCAAGATCTGTCAGTCAAATAGATGAAGCTAATCCTGCCACGCTAGCGACAAGAGCAGCAGGTTGTTCTGCAACATAACACACCCACCGACTCCGTCTCCAGCGCGGCAGTTGCAAGTTCCAAAGAGTAGATCCTGTGGAGAAGAACGTGCAAGAAACTCCATGGAAACTCTTTTAAAGCAGTTGTCATTGTTTACAAAATCAGGCTTACATTCGTTACGAAATAATTTATGAGTAAAATTATCAATGCAATGAGAATGAGTCTATACTCATCACATCTGAAGGGAAACTTTTTACCATTTTGGTACGGATCCCTAACAAACAGATACCCGTAATTTAGCTATTTAAATGTATATTCATGGGTAAATATTTTATGGCAGGAGCCAAATTACAACGACGTATATTAAAAAAAAAACAACTGGTTCTTTTTTGGTTAAGCAAAAGAAAAAAAAAATTAAAATACGCCCATATCCATTTAAAAAAAAAAAAGTTGAATGAATAAGTGTGGATTACAACAAGATAAGTACTAAATACATTATTATTTACTGTGCAATTACGCCACCAGTGTCTCTAAAAATTGAAAACATTTTTATCAAATTCGGGAGACGAATAATAAAGAAATGATAAACAGAACTTTTTCCTAACTGTAATACTAGTATCTGTTTTCACAGATTTTTAGGCAATTGTGTAAAAAGTGGTTAAATTGGTAATCCCTGAATCTCTCCCTAATCAACGGGTGAGAAGTTGCGGGAAAAAGCTAATTCATCATAGTTGGGAAAAGCCTAGCCTTAACTTTTTCCCAACTATATTGGGGTCGGCTTCCAGTCAAACCGGATTTAGTTGTGTATCAGCGTTTTACGTGGAGCGGCTGCCTACCAGACCTTAACAACCCACTGACTGGGTAACACGGTACTCCTTGGCAAGACTGGTGTCAGATTTTCTGGCTTCTGACTGTCCGTAACGACCGCTAAAGATCTCCAAATGACAGCCGGGACCAACAGCTTAACGTGCTATCCGACGCACGGAGGAAACTCGGTATTTTAAGATGGTCACCCATACACAGACCAACCTTAGCAAGCGTTGCTTAACCTAGAACATAGACCCAAGCGGCTATTATCTAGCCACGAGCTCTTCCGGTAATAAGCTAATTAATTTTATAAAATGATTCATCGTAAGTGTGTCTCAGTCCTAATCCTTAAAAGTCATTGACTTAAAGCATCAAAATGACAACGGAATAATAAATTGAGGTACAATACGATTTATTTGTTGTCTGAATAATAGAGATTAGTATGTAAATTTATTCGAAAAGGTGTCAAAATGTCTATTCTGTAATATTATATTATGTTCACACTAACTATGAATTGGTTTCAATCATATTTTACGAAGCTTCTTTAACTTTTGATCATTCACCTTAACGTAAGTAGAATGTTTATGAAATAAAAGCTCAACAGTGCAACTATATCTGCGTTACGTTCACTTCGAACCGTATAGTAGTTCGACCGTTTAAAGAATAAAATAAGCTAACCTCATCTGTTGGGTGGGACTAAAATAAATGTCATACTTGTCAAATTGTGGAAGACACACAGGCATACCTCTATCTTCTGCATTGTCTAATACAGGCGTAACATTAGTAACCTAATTCACCTGAAATTATTTGATCTGAAATAAAACATGTTCAATCTTAACCTAGATGCGGCAAGGCCGTGCCGGAGGGTGCGTACGTGCGTCATTTCCTCCCCTAACACTTCCAGTTCCGTCACATCCGGTGCAACACAAAGGGAGGAACAACCCCTTTATTTTTATGATTCTTTGTTACCTGGCCGCACGTCGATGTTATTTTAAGAGGAATACAAAAAAACTGCCGATGTCTAGCACTGACTGTGTTGGTTTCAACTTCCAGTCCGATCGGATGCAGCTGAATACCAATATCCACAAAGTATCTACTTATTCGGCCTCTACGGTTAAGGAACTTTTTTTCCTTACTCTTTGGATGTTACAGCCCGACTACATCACTACATAGTATAAAACAAAGTCGCTTTCTCTGTCCCTATATCTCTATGTATGCTTAAATCTTTAAAACTCCGCAACGGATTTTGATGTGGTTTTTTATCTATACTAATACTAATACTAATACTAATACTAATACTAATACTAATACTAATACTAATACTAATACTAATACTAATACTAATACTAATACTAATACTAATACTAATACTAATACTAATACTAATACTAATACTAATATACTAATAATATTATAAAGCGGTAAAATTTGTTTGTAAGTTTGTAAGTTTGTATGTAGGGTGTAATCTCAGGAACTACGGGTCCGATTTGAAAAATTCTTTCAGAACACTGATCTAACAAGATAGCACATTTATCGAGGAAGGCTATATATCATCACGCTAAGACGAATAGGAGCGGAGCATTAATGGAAAATGTGACGCAAACGAGGTTGCGCGGGTCAGCTAGTAATAAATATAGTGATTGAAGAGGAAGGTTTATATGTATAACTAGCTGATCCACGCAACTTCGTCTGCGTCACATTTTCCCTGAATTTTGTTTGCTACAAACCTCACAAACCTTTCCAACGAATGGAAAACCGTGGAAATCGGTTCGTGCATTCTGGAGTTATAGCGTCAGGAAGGAAAACCCGATTTATTTTTATACTATAGATAACATCACAGTTTTTTTGTAGTGTAGACACGCTCGACAGAAGGCAGATGACTGGTCGCGTGCGAAATGTACTGCAAAATGTCGACGTGTGCGAAGCACGGCTTGAATTAAGTTGGATTAACAATTCACTAAATACTAGGATACAGAACAAAGTGCTACGACAGCCGTCAGGTGAATAAATTGCGATGCGTAGCACGTGTGAGCATGTGCGAAACTTGGACGAGCAAAAGGAAACATCGTGTGCGAAGCACTGCTTCGTATGTAACACAGAGCTAGGAAAATATGAAGGAAAGAAGGTTTAAAAAAAAATCAGACAACAATGATCCATAAGTCTTAAAAATGTGAGAATATCACTAAACATTGTAGGACACGATCCAGAGTCTATGCAATATGTCTTCTGTTCATATTGCTTCATTACCGCGCTGACACTGTATAATTTATCTAGTCAGTTATCTTGATTATGTGCTAGTGTGTCAGCTCATTTTTGTGTCTTTACAAATTTTAGTTATAAAATATCACTAACACTTGAGCTTGCCGAATGAAAATCATAACAAAACCTTATTCGAAAAAATTTAATTGCGCCTGATGTGAATAACCGCAAAAACTAGTGGTGTGAACTAAGTTGAGGGTAATACACAACACCATCGTCGATCTATAGCCGTTAGATCATATTCTACGAGTGAAGCGTGTGCCTATCGAAAATAAAAGTCAAATAAAAACTCCTTACACATTATTTTGTAGCTCTAGATGTGAATAACCCCAGCACCTAGTGGTGTGAACTGGGTCGGGGGTAATACACAACACTATCGTGGATCTATAGCCGTTAGATCATATCTACGTGCTAAGCGTCTGCCTATTGAAATTCTAAAAGCGAAGCGTTTCTCTGTAATGAATGCCTTTTTAAGGAAGTGGTGGAACATGCAATCTGATGGTATGTTGTGTAATGATTTGGTCGAACGTAGTAAGATAACATGAACCAGCAATACGTCTACAGTTTTTAGGAAAAAGTAGGCCAAAGTCTTCTGGAAAGTCCAACGGACAGGTGCCATGCGCCACAGCGATTTTTCATAATAAATATTATACATTTAATCCGTTGAAGAAAATCTATGAAAACGCGCTGTCGCAATGTCGCATCGTAACTTTCATTGGGAACTTTATTGTTATAATTTGACAAATACATGTTAGTCAAATTTCCTAGACGGCAAGCCTACAATTAGTCATCAATCGAGATTATATCTAGCAGATTTAGTAAAAAGATTTAAAAAAAAAAACAAAAATGGGCGTTTCTGTACTTACTAAATATTTTCATGATGTGCTAAACAGAACCACGGAACAACATCACAAACGCCGTCGTTAAAATCAGGATCATACCAACCTTACAACCAGCGGCCAAGTGCGAGTCGGACTCGCGCACCGAGGGTTCCGTATAAACCTGTAGGTATATTCTATAAGCACAAGTTGCCGATTACGATTTATGACGTATTAAAAAAAAACTACTTACTAGATCTCGCTCAAATCAATTTTTGGTGGAAGTTTACATGATAATGTACATCATATTATATTTTTTTTAGTTTTATCATTCTCTTATTTTAGAAGTTACACACATTTTACCACTTTGGAAGTGTCTCTTGCGCAAACTATTCAGTTTAGAAAAAAAATACTTTAGAAACCTCAATATAATTTTTATAGACTTATCCAATACACGAATGGGTTTGACGAAAAAAAAAAATTGACTTTTAGTTCTAAATATAACATAGACCTCCAAAATGTTTTGTTTTTTTTTTTCTATTTTAGTGTGAAAATCTTAATGCGTTTCACAGAATGCATCTACTTACCAAGTTTCAACAGCATAGTTCTTATAGTTTCGGCGAAAAGTGGCTGTGACATACGGACGAACAGACAGACAGACATGACGAATCGGGGTTCCGTTTTTTGCCATTTTGCTACGGAACCCTAAAAAAAGCCAAATAATTCTCTTTTCAAAAAATTGAAATCCAAAATGGCGGTTGTCACGTCGCTTGGCACATTGTAAAGTTTGAAGTTCTGTGCCTCGGGGCAAAGAGTTCCTTCATCAGCCTAATTAGGTTCCTGTCTTATGCATTGTGGTTCACCGACCTGTATAGCTTCGCACAAACTAGTAATCTCTTACCTCACAAAGTATGTAAAAAAGGGGGAGATAATATTTAAATTAAGCTTTGCAGAAAAATCTGCAAATGGTGGTCATTGGGGACTTAGCATTCAAACCATCTGTTTGTTTAATTTTTCTTTATCGTATTAAGTAGGTATTGTTTGAATTGAATTATAGATTGTGGTGAATGAAGTTTGTTGATGAAAAAATATTAATTTCAGACAAAAAAAAAACTTGCTTGTTTGTCTGAAATTAATATTTTTTTTTAATTTATTTAAAGTTAGCATAACATAACATAAAATCATATTCCACTGTACTTACTTGTTTGCTTATGCGTAGTACGCCGATATATTGTAATGCATGTTAAAGTCTCATGTAAACGGCAAGCTTATTGTCATGAAACGGGCAAAAGACGAAATTTCGGGCTGTTAAGGAATTTCAGAGATAAGTATCGGATCAGAGATAAGTTGATATAGTCGAATAAAATTATGCTTGACCTGGTTATCAAACTCAGGACCTCATGCTGTCTTGACCAACAAGGCAGTTCAAAGAAGGACAACTTAAAATAACATAATCAGCCAATACCACTACAATAATTCTCTTTGTTAGAAGAGAACTACTTACTGATATTTTCTACTTCGAAGCTACTTTTTCCCATCTCTTTATTTCAAGCTTCATAAAACCCAACATACATTCCCGACACGTTTCGTAAAACGAATTCAAAACAACGGATCCAGCAATTCGTTGTTTCAAAGTCAACAAATATTCAAAGAGCAAACTCGATTTTGGTTGCATCTAAAATTTTCTACCGAAAACTCGTGGGTAGTTTGAAACAGGGATTTTTATGCATTCAAATATATTGAGAGATGCAATCTGCTCAACGTATCTCTTACAACGTGAGTTTGCCTTGGTGGTAGGGTTGTCGAACTTTGATTTTGATGAACTGGTAAAAACATGTAGGATCTGGCATGGGATAAAACACTGATAAATTTTTGAAATCATACAAAATTGTACATGATAGTGGATACTATTTATTTATTTAAATATGTTTTATTAACTCCATTAACTGTAGAATAACTAGCACAAACTGTTGCTTAAGAGCTTTGGAGCTAATCCGACACAAACTGTTGCTTAAGAGCTTTGGAGCTAATCCGATTATTCCCAAAGGCGCCAAGCTCAAGCGCCAGAGCGTGCACTGCAGACCTTATGCAGCCGCTTTGCAGCCAAAGGGGCACAACTTTTTGCAATCTACAGTTCCATTAGAACTTCATAATAGTGGCATAAAAGCGCTACAGGAGCTGCAACAAATAATTAACACCACACTAAAGCTCTTGTGACGCCTATTGAATGAATGACAGGTTTAACTGAACGAATAAAGGATCACTGATCATTCACCTTGTCTCTCATTTATTAAAGACATCTGTTGTTCCTGAGTCAGACATTAATGAATACAAATAAATAATAAGTGAAGTGAAGGTAAGTGTTTTTGAGCTATATTTTGTGTTATATGCAAGTGGCTAAAAACGCAGATCAGTTTATCGTGCATATAGTTGATATTATTGGAGTATTTTTAACGCGCCTCAGTAATTACCTCAGAATATCGTAAAATATGTAAAATATTATTATACATATAAATATTATTTTATTATATCACATACCTACACGATATTGAAATTACATACTTGACTACATTTGTATTTAGTAAGTTGCTGGTTCTATATTTAGTTATATTTTACTACAAATTGTGTTAAAAACCTATAAACTTCTCAAGTAATGATAAATAATTGTCTTGTAAACATGGCGTCTATGAGAAGCAGCTTTAACTTGCAACTTCAACCTTAATACTTCCTCTCTGCGCGTCAAAGCGTTAAGTTTCACTCTTCTGAAGGTCCAAGTAATACCTGTACCACTAATGCAGTTCAAGTCTTTACAATCACTTTTATTTCGTACTTACTGCAGATATCAAACCATACTAATGGTTATTTGTTTAGAGATCCGTAGAACTCGTTGAAAACCCTCAAATACGATGATCGTTTGTTGCTGCTCTTTTTGCTCTTTCAATTGTTTACCACTTACTATGTCTTACCATGTTTTCAGAATGCCTTTCAAAATAATTCAAACTTATAATGAACAACAAAATAAACAAGAACTTTGCATCTGTCCATCTAAGTGGGAAAAACATGGAGTGTTACACTGGCCGAACAAAAAAAGTAAAAAATTATGTAAAATAGAAGATTCAACTCCACAACCAAACTGGACTAAAATAAACTGCATTGTTAAAAGGAACAATATTAAGTCGTACGAAATTGCTGACATGCAGTTAACAGAAATGTTAGATTGTTCGACAGCAGAACAAGAAGCCACAGAACTCTTAACAGCGCTCTCGCCAGACCTTATTGGACCAAACAACCAATTTGAAAATTTCAACATTATAGCCCAACAGGTACAAACTTGAAATAAATTTAAATTTCTTTAAGCCAATAATCTCGATAAAAACATTACCTACCCTCCTTTTTACGCAGTTGGGGATTATTTGTATTAATTTTAGACAACAGATTCAGCCTTATTAGCGCTTTATGCCTTATCTTAATTATTTTACACATGTGCCCGAGACAAGAACAAATGCCGTGCTTGTAATTGATAGTTTGTTTACTAAGTCACGGATCACGTTACGATTTTTAAAACTACAACAAAACTGTTGCTGCGAATGTAACGTCTTATCTTATTTTAGTCAGTATCTGTAAACATTTTGCCCTTTTCACACGTCTCTCGAGTTATTGTTAGTATTGTTCCACATGTTCTCTGTTTTATTATATTAAAATAGCAATTTTATTGCAAATGGCAATGGTACGTTTTATGTCATTTTTGAAGTTAAGGCTTACTTATTTTTTCTTTTTTCTTTTGACTAAAGTGAAAATGTTTTCCCAATTTTTAGGCCTTAAATCATGGTGCTGCTACAGTATCTAAACTGCCAGAACAAATTCAAATTCAGGAACCCTTATATGCTGTTGCTGTAAATGAACCTACATATGTAGTTACTGTTAACAATGAAACTACTTCTGTTCCCGTAGTAGCTATTGACCCTTCAGATTTGGAGAAAATTACAAGCAACCAAGTTGAGATCTACAAAAATCAGGAAGCAATTTTGAATGATCTGATATTACTGAAAGATAATTATAAAAAGTATTGGAAAGCCAGCAAAGCATATTGATGGCCATTACTCATATTTCGGTGAAATTGAACACTTTTATAACCGGAAAATATGAACCACAAGTTACTAAATTAAATGATGCTATGAAGAACACACCTGATAATAACCGATTTTGTTTAAAACCTATACGAAATATCGAAGAACTATCCAATTTAGAGGCAATATTAAACGAAGGCAAGATGAAAGAGGACTATAAAATTAAATATGGTATCGTGTGCCAACCAGGAAAAGCTGAAAACTGCGCATATCAACTAGTTGATGTGTTTTTTACCAGAGAATTTCTAACCAAATGCTCTTGGTCTGGTAGCGCAAGAGGTGAAGGCACAAAAATATGTTTAAAACAGTATAAAAATATTTTACAACTGTTTTTTGAACTGATTTACGAATGTGACCATACATATACTATTGCTGGCAATGAGAAGTTTTTTAAATCTGTTCTAAAAAACGCTACAAAGCGTAAAAACTCTAAATTACAAAGATCTTCGACTTGCAGAAATAGCCACAAAAGACAGAAACTGAGTGAAAATTCTGTAAATAATAATGAATCGTCAGAAGAAGGAACTTCCAACGAGGTCCAAAATCTTGTAAATGAAGCCAATGAAGAAAACCGAGACAATATTCCTCAAGAAGAAAAAACTTCCCAAGAAGAAAATGCGCAATGGGCAGTGTTGTAATTGAAGATAATGTATCTCAGGACAACCATGTCCCAGAACAACAGATCGTTTGCGGACAAGAAAATGAGTAAAAAGACACAGTTTAATAATCACCAAGGGTTTGTATTTTAATTTATATTATTAAGTTTTAAGTAAGTACAAAGGTTTAAATACAAAGGTGTATACAGAGAGTTATCGTTTGTATAACTTTCTTTTGTTAATTATTCTTTCAAAGATTTTTTTTTAATTTTGTTTACATTTGTATGGTTATTGAGATTTGTGAGTGATATCATTCCTTTTAAGATACTTCTACTACTTTTAATATTTTTTAGTTGTTCAAGACACGTGTACTCAATAACTCGACACGACACACACACACACACTAATTAAAAACTAGTAAGCATTGTTTTGGCGTTCTAGCAACTAGCATCACCGATTCGGGTCTCTTAGGACTGTTTATTTATTCGTAACTACATAGTTTTAGGTAACTTAAAATGTTTCATTTAGAAAGTATAATTTACTGTAGAAGTAAGTCTGCATATAGTCTCATTCAACTAGAATGAGACTACATGCAGACTTACACACTGATTGTATTAAGGTGGTACAACTAATAAGACTGAAATTTATTGCCATACGTAGATTTATTTACCTATATTGCTACTTTAGACTTATCCTAGATTGACAGGCCTGTTGGCGTAGTTGGTAGTGTGTCTGTGTGTGTGAAATGTCCCGAATATTTATTTTTATTATTAATAAACGTGTTGACTATGTCTATTATGTAAGTAAGGGCCAATTTTCCAAAGAAACATGTTGATTTTGATTCAAATATTTGGTCTATTTCGATTCACCATGTCAGACACATGAAAAGACACAATGTTGTGCAAATATTGTTTATACTGTTGATATTTTAGAATTTACCTAGTTTAATTATTTTAATAATGTCAATTATGGGCCAATTTGCCAATAAAACAAGTTGATTTTATCTCAATTATTTTTTATTTCAATTTACCAATACAATTATACAAGAGGCGCTTCGATTGTACTCGTTATAATGTGTGTAGTAAAGGAACAAAATATAAATCCGATGTTTGTAATATTCCGAAACGTCGAACTTCAGCAACAACATGAGTTAAGTTGTGAACATTGCTAGTTACATAGTCAATATTGTAAAAATCCTTATAATGTTTCGTAAAGTATTCCAAAAGTTCCTCTGCCAAAGGTAGCAATGGAGAGTATTCCTCACTAGAACATATTGTTATTGCACAAAATAATGTGAGAAAATGTTGCATAGCATCTTTTATTAACACTTTTTGTAATATCGCCACACTTAAAAAATGAAAGAAGGTTCTAAACTCTGATCCTTTCCAATGACTTAAACTGTCTAAACCTCGAACAGCTCTATGGATCTCAGTTGGAGTTTTGCAGGAGTTTAAGAAAATATTGACTGCGTGAATATCACTCGAACACCATTTAGTAACCTTTTTACCGAAATTGCCATCTCGCCATCCAACGAGCAATCTTTTTACTGTACCCAAGTCAATCAAATGCAGGGAATCGGAAACAGGAAATGCTTCTATCATGTCAATCGGTAATTTTAATAAAGGTGAGTCGAATTTGTGATGGTTTCCATACTTCTTTTCTCTAAAATCCTTGTCATTCCGTAATGGACAGTTGGTGTCAGGAAATATCACAGTGTGCGAAACATGCGAATATTCTCCCACAACTGTACACTTAAGGCAACCGTGTTTTCCATTATAATTACACACACCTGGAAAAAAACATACAAGAGAGACTAGATCTTAAACTATAAATACTAGTATATAATGACATAATCTTGAATAAACACGGCAGTTACAATGACAATCATTAGACTGATGAGAGACAGTTGGGAAATAATAACGAAATCTTCTCCCTACACAACATGGCAACACATTATGGCAGATAGCAAGTAGATACAGGTGTATACCTACCTTTTATCATAGCTCTGGCGGGAGAATCGCATACAAAGCATCTCAATGATACTGATGTTTTTCTATTTCGTATGTTAATGCCATCTTGAAGCATACTGCCCATTTCTTCAATAAAAACTTTTAAAAATTCATGCAAATCTTTTGGTTTAGCTAAATTCCACAAATAATAGGACTTAAGTGAGGCATTTCAGAAATGCTGCACAATATAGGCCAAAATTGTTGTTTGGAGCTTTTGTAAATAGGTAATCCGTCTATGTTTACTAAAATCGATATATGTTCCAGTATAACTTTAGAATTTTCTAAACTTTTTATAATACTATTTTTCAAGTTATGTGCCAGTATTCACCTGGATCGACGAAGTTTATTGTAATTTCTCTTGGTGTACCAAGTAGTGAGCGTGGATCTCTAGGCATAGCGTTAGGAGTAATTTGGTTTAAAATTTGAAATAAGTCTTTTAAAGCTACATGACTAGTTTTGTGTTTCAGCGCCCAAATTCGTATTTGCTCGCGATAGCTCCATTTTCTTTCACATTCGACATATTCTAGTTTATATTCAGTATCGCTGTCCGAGTCCAGTCTAGAAGAAAATTACACAATGAAGGTTATTTTACTTTATTTTTATAATATGCCACACCAAGCTATAAGTTACTTTTCCTCTGTAACTGGTCCGTTATCAGCAATTGAGAAAACAAAATCTACGGGACCCTCGCTTGTGTTTGTTGAACTCAAACTTGGCGCATTATTTTTGTTTGTTTCCAATGAATCCCTTAAAGAATAAATTAAATGAATAGAGTTTTATAAATAAAAGCTAAATTACTCTCACGTATTTGAGTAAAAAAACTTACGTGTTATTTAATATTTCAATTACAGAATTCTCACACACAGTTGCCTTTTGTAATTTCTGCATATTCTGATAAACTCTCCGTACTTTCTTGCGATATCCACCAGTTCTTTGTTTGAACTTCCATGCTTTCAGATCCATATTTCATTTAAGCTAGCTCAAATATTTTATAAAATATGATTTCTTTAATAAAAATAACAGAATGTATCCAAATGAGTAGGCAATGTCCATTACTCTCCTGCTTCTATTGTGAAGCCTTACTGTCGCTATTAGTAAAACAGTCGATCAAATTCTTACTTAAGTCTGCGCAAAAGTACAAATCACTTCTGCAATGTAACTATCAGTGGCAGAACAGTGATAAATATATCTTTTATACAGTTCCGTTTAACAGTCTGCCCTTAATGTCTTTATGCAGTTCTGAAGCGTACAGCAGCGGCAATAGAAGCTTTTGCAGCTTTAAGCTTTAACACACATGTTTTAACTCTCTTTTATTGCTATAGACGGCAAATGGGTTGTAAAAGGAACACTTATAAAACCTAGAGTGGCATTTGGTTCAGTTTCTGCTACCGCTAGTGATATTTACAGCTATGAGCAGTTACGGAAGCAATAGTAGAACTTAAAACCACTTTCTGAACCCCTACTGTACAGATAAAAGTTGCAAAATAGGCTGCTATTTCCACTAGTGTGCTAGGGGTTGTGGAGGTCTGGCAGGCAGCCGCTCCTTGTAAAATACTAGTATTCAGCTGAATCCGGTTTGATGAAAGCCGATCCCAATATAGTAGGGAAAAGGCTAGGCAGATGATGATGGTTTATTGTACAATAAAATATAAAAAGTATAAAGAACACCTTAAACTAAAAAAAATAACATTGGCGGCCTTATCGGCGTCGTTGCGGTTATTGTAAATTATTTATTTATTTAATGATTCAATAATTATAACTCCTTTACAGTTACATCCAAGGTGGTGTTATAACTTATATATAAAATAAACATTACATGACATACATTCATTAAATTCAGTTACAATTATTTATACGAACCAGACCTTTTTCCATTAGGTTTTGCGCTGCTTTGATAAATCTCGGCAGGTTTTGGCCAAATATGTCTTCTACATTAATTAAGTTCAGTTACAATTATTTATACGAACCAGACTTTTTTCCATTAGGTTTTGCGCTGCTTTGTTAAATCTCGGCAGGTTTTGGCCAAATATGTCTTCTACATTAATTAAGTTCAGTTACAATTATTTATACGAACCAGACTTTTTTCCATTAGGTTTTGCGCTGCTTTGATAAATCTCGGCAGGTTTTGGCCAAATATGTCTTCTGATATCGTAATACTATTAATCAAACGTATGGCTCGTGACAAAGGGGTAAACTTGAGCAAGTTTGTTCTAGCACACCCATCTGGCGCGCACAGCCGCAGCGCCTCCAGCACCTCTGGGTGGTGCAGCAAACCTAACAGTACGCTAGCCACATACTTGACTAGCGCGACGTCTCCTTCTTATATCCAGCCTGGTGTACCCGACCATGCCTAGGACGAACAGACTCGGGTACATGAGGGGATAGAAACCTCGCAAACTTGTTCTGTATTTTCTCCAACATGAGGCAGTACTTTCCCTCATGAGGATTCCAAATAATTGCACTGGTTTCCAGGTGGCTCCGTACCAGTGCATTATACAAAACCTTCACAGCAGCCATATCGCTAAAATCACATATTATATTACATTGACTCAAATTAAACCCGAGATTTCCGAAAGCCCTGCCACACACCTCAACTATATGCATGCGGAACGTCAACTCCGGCACCATCTGCACGCCCAGGTCCCGCACCTGTGTGACGCAAGGCATTACCTCCGTGTCCATCTCGTACTGATGATGTAATGGAGTACGCGCACGGCTGTAACTCATCACACAGCACTTATTTGCATTTTTTGCATTTTTTGCAACAGAGACTTGTGGGTGCCGGTGGCATATTTCACAAAATTCTTATTGCACAACACGACTTCTTCGGTTTGTCTTTGGCGCTGAACTGTGACTGCACAGGCATACTTGAATCGTGTGTGGTCACTATGGACGTTTGGTATACTTGCACAAGCCTTCATTTCCGTATTTCCTTCCTCAATAAATGGGCTATCTAACACTGAAAAAAAAAATTCAAATCGGACCAGTAGTTCCTGAGATTAGTGCGGTCAACCAAACAAACAAACAAACAATCAAACAAACAATTAACAATATTAGTATAGAATTATAGATGTACAAAATACCTGTATACAATCTACAAAAACACATAAGTATCTAATATCCTATGAATTTTTGATTTTGACCTTGACCTTGACTTCAACTTTAACTTTGACATTGACCTTGACAGTAACATTTACTTTGACCTTGACTTTGAAACTGACATTGACCTTGACATTGACTTTGACCTTGACCTTGACATGCCCTTGACATTGACATTGCCCTTGGCCTTGAAATTGCTCTTGACCTTGTCATTCACAATGACCTTGACATTGCCCTTGACCTTGACATTGACGTTGACATTAATCTTGACATTGACCTTGACATTCACCTTGACATTCACATTGACATTGACCTTGGAATTGGCATTGTCCTTGGCATTGGCATTGACCTTGACGTTGACCATGACCTTGGCATTGCCCTTGACCTTGACATTTACCTTGACATTGACCATGACGGTGACCCTGACATTGACCTTGGCATTGACGTTGACCTTGACCTTGGCATTGACCTTAACATTACCTTGACCTTGACCTATAAATGGCCCTTGAAATTGATTTTGACCTTGACCTTGAAAGTGACTTTGACTTTGCCCTTAACCTTGAAATTCCCATTGACCTAGACCTTGAAAATGACCTTGACCTTGACATTGACCGTTACGTTGACATTGACCTTGACATTGACCGTGACCTTGACCATGACCTTGACATTGACATTGACCTTGACATTAACCTTGGCATTGACTTGGACTTGGACTTGACCTAGAAATTGCCCTTGACCTTGATCATGACCTTGACCTTGACATGAACCTTGGCATTGACATGAACCTTGACATTGACCTTGGTATTGACGTTGACCTTGACCTTGGCCTTGGCATTGACCTTGACATTACCTTGACCTTGACCTAGAAATGGCCCTTGAAATTGACCTTGACCTAGAAATGGCCCTTGAAATTGACTTTGACCTTGACATTGACCTTGAAAGTGACTTTGACTTTGCCCGTAACCTTGATCATGACATTGCCCTTTAAATTGACCTTGAACTTGGCCTTGACCTTGACATTGGCCTTGGCCTTTACTTGGACTTGACCTTACCACTCCCCTTGAAATGGACTTTGACCTTGACACTGACCTTGACAATAACCATGACCTTGGCATTGACCATGACATTGACATTGACCTTGAAATTGACCTTGACCTAGAAATGGCCCTTGAAATTGACTTTGACCTTGACATTGACCTTGAAAGTGACTTTGACTTTGCCCGTAACCTTGATCATGACATTGCCCTTGAAATTGACCTTGAACTTGGCCTTGACCTTGACGTTGGCCTTGGCCTTTACTTGGACTTGACCTTACCACTCCCCTTGAAGTGGACTTTGACCTTGACACTGACCTTGACAATAACCATGACCTTGGCATTGACCATGACATTGACATTGACCTTGACCTTGACCTTGACCATGACATTGACATTGACCTTGACCATGACATTGACATTGACCTTGACTATGTCATTGACCTTGACCTTGACGTTGACATTGACCTTGACATTTACCTTGACATTGACCTTGACCTTGACGTTGGCCTTGGACTTGGACTTGGACTTGGACTTGGACTTGGACTTGGACTTGGACTTGGACTTGGACTTGGACTTGGACTTGGACTTGGACTTGGACTTGGACTTGGACTTGGACTTGGACTTGGACTTGGACTTGGACTTGGACTTGGACTTGGACTTGGACTTGGACTTGGACTTGGACTTGGACTTGGACTTGGACTTGGACTTGGACTTGGACTTGGACTTGGACTTGGACTTGGACCTAATGGCGGCCACATACGTAGCGGAATACCTGAATGGTATACCGGAACTGAAGGCTTATGCAAGTATACACGTCCATAGTGACCACACACGATTCAAGTATGTTTGTGCAGTCTCAGTTCTAGAGTTGGGTAGCACACACATTTATAAAGAGTATCGTGCGAGGCACTCTTTTTCTCAAGTGTGCTAGCACACCGTGCTAGCACAATTGAGGCGAGGCTGAGGGCCGCGAGCCCGCGAGGCGTGGAGACTCGCACAGCACAGTTGAGCACAGACACTCGTGTCAAATCGTGTGTGTTCGCCGGCTGACCGGCTCACCGCTGTTCTGTCTCGCTCGCTCCCTCACGAATCGGAATTTCGGCAATGATCGGACGGAGTCGCTGAGAGATTTCATTACTGGAAATTCGGCTTTATTACGTTACAATGAAACAGAAATTTGATTATAGTTTCGATTGAAAAGATTTCAAATGGCGAGGCAAAAGAGTGAGTAAAAATGTTCTGTGGTGTAGGTAATCTGTGGTGTGTGCTAGCACATCAAAATAAAAAGAGTGAGTGACTCTTTTTAGCCAAGTGAGTAGCTACAACTGTGCTAGCACATGTGCTGAGTTACCCAACACTACTCAGTTCTGCGCCTGTGACAAACTGAAGAAGTCGTGTTGTGCAATAAGTATTTTGTGAAACATGCCACCGGCACCCTCAAATGATGACGTTTTGGCTATTGTTGGTTTGGTGCTAGCTATTAAGAAAAAAGAGAAGTGTAAGAAGAAATGTTCTGTATGGTGTAAGGTAAAAGGTGGCGTAAGGTTGGGTAAGGGGCTTTTCAGTAAAAGAAATAAGTATTCCCACACCAACCTTTTAAATGAATTGAAATTCGCTCCGAAGGACTGGCACGCGTGCGACTGAAGCGTTTCGACACACATGCTCATGCATACTTGCACAAACTAGTTTGCGCAGGTATACAGATCGTAGTTTTGATCTGCCTACCAGACTTGTGCAAGTCAGGAAACTTTTGCAAGTTTTGTCACACACACGCTCCGGTATACTTGCACAAGCCTTCAGTTCCGGTATACCGTTCAAGTATACCGCTACGTACACACGTAGCGGCATGCATGCTTTCTATAAGAGAGAGAGAGAGACAGAGAAACATGCGCACGTCCTACGGCTTACAATAGCTTACTACAGCAAAAAGTAACGAATTTGAATACTGGCATGCTTTCTATAAGAGAGAGAGAGAGACAGAGAAACATGCGCACGTCCTACGGCTTACAATAGCTTACTACAGCAAAAAGTAACGAATTTGAATACTGGCATGCTTTCTATAAGAGAGAGAGAGAGACAGAGAAACATGCGCACGTCCTACGGCTTACAATAGCTTACTACAGCAAAAAGTAACGAATTTGAATACTGGCATGCTTTCTATAAGAGAGAGAGAGAGACAGAGAAACATGCGCACGTCCTACGGCTTACAATAGCTTACTACAGCAAAAAGTGTCGTGCCAACTTTTCGTGAGATTTTTTTCCATCTAGCCCCCTTTCACAACGCGCGATAAGGAACTTCGTTCCAATAAAATTAAATGCCGCTTTAAAATGATGGTAGCTATATATCAGCTGCGAATAGTAGCCACCATGGGATTAATTTCTATTACTACCTACCGATAAGATTTAGACTTTATGCACATAGATTTATTCCACCAGTCCAAGGGATGCACCCTTGGACTGGTTAGTTGCATTAAATTGTAGGTAGGAAGAGAAACAATAAATAGACACTACCAGTTTCCAGACTTCGATTCCCCTGTAAAATTTGTCGTTTAATATGTCAGCATCCGCAAATTAAAAGAAAGATAGTTATAATAAGACGATTCAACTTGGCTCCAATCGGGCCTTACGGTCCTTGAGAGGTAAACTAAACATCGTACAGAAAAATAAAAAAAAACCGATGTAGTACCTCAAAACAGGCACTATATGGGCCACTATAGGCCTTAAAACTAGAATTAGTAGGCAGCATCTATACCCCCACAAAAACATACATAGCGACCACTATACCGTCAGAGACGAACTGAGTTATACAAAACTAACACGCTGTATCAGAGTTTTCCGTTCGATTGAAACATATACGTACGAACATATAACATCCTAAATATCAACCACTGGGCAGTTACCCACCAGATCATCACCCTGATCTCTGGCTGGAGGATCCTTCCTTTTCTATGGATGTTTGTGGAACTTTCGCCCTGTTACGCATACCTCTGTAGATTCTTGATATCTACAAATAAGTTCCAAAGGATTAAAAAGTTTATTCCTAGTTATATAGGGTAAGTTGTAACTTGAAACGAATCGTTAATTTCCTTAGAGATGTAGCAAGAGGAACAGTTTCTTACAAAGATACATTACTTTCACCTGGACGCCTGCATTTTTCTTACAAATTGCTTGAACTCAGCTCTTGGCGCGTTCAAGTTAAATTATCTCTGGAATTATCATCTGATTTTCTTTCTGCTCTTTGTCGGACGTAAAAGGATTCTTGCACGGGTGACTATTAATTTAAGAATTACCAAGAATCTACGTATTGGAACTTTAGTAAAGAATACAAGGTGGTGTAATTCTTGCTATACATTCTCATTAGTTATGCCAGAAAGTATTGCGCCATTTTGTCGTACACCGTAACAGCCCCCATTGTAAAAGGAGGAAAGGGCAGTGCCTATGTCTTTATATTGTAGTGTATTGTCTTTAATACAGATCTGATATGACATAGTGGTGAGCAAGGAAATCAAGTATAAAATTACGGCGACGCACGATAATATGCAGTTTTTAATATAAAGAATAAACCGTTCAATCATATTAATAGAAGAGAGAGTTTTTATTAATTTCTTCATGAATTGAACACGCGTCATCTTATTGTGTGGGCAGTAAGGTCTAACGACTCCACATACCCTAGTGTCACTTTCTAATCCGCCTCAAGGGCTGCTGACATGGTTTATTTGGCGACTGCCAATTTGACGGCCGGGAACACTGGCTTATATGTACCTTCCACAAAGCACGGAATAATCTTTAATTGAAAACTAAATGATCAAGAAGTAACACAGTTGTAACGTTACATTTTACAGGGGGAGCCTGTAAAATGTGAGGTCACAAGCACTCACCTACCTAGGATCGTGCTAAAAGGAAAAAGGACAAATAAATACTAGTATAAATTTAATGAATTACACAACGAACGTCTGATGAAGGAGAAAGATGAGCGGACGTGAGATGAAAATGAAGTCTTCCTTGAAGAACCGGAGGACTGGAGGGTCCGTTGAAGAACCGGAGGGACGGCAGGGTCCGTTGAAGAACAGGAGGACTGGAGGGTCGTCACTCTTCAGAGGGCTGGAGAGGATGGGCCGAGTAACGTCTTCCTCCCAGGCTCGTTCAGCCCAGGCATCAAGGTGTCCTTTAAAGGCGGCAAGGAGAGAGGCCGACTTATCAGGTTCGAGGAGGTAAACTTAGAAAACGTCCTCTAAGTCTACTCTTAGTATAGGAGGGAGGGCGACTTCTCTGGTTCCCTGGAGGCAAACTGTCCTCTCAGTCACTCTTAAGAAACTTTTTCAGACTTCTTGCTGATCTCAGCTCCAAACGTAGACTGACCATTTCTTTACGACGGCTCTAAAATGAAGGCTCGCTTTTATTTTGAATTTGATATGAGTTTCTAGAATTTGATGGAAAAGGAAAAATGGACTTTATGAAGGTCTGATGACAGTTTCATATGCGACCTAAAGCTCCTAGCTAACTTCAGAATACAAATAAAAAGAAAACTAGGCCTGTCTAAATGACATAATGACATAATACAAGAAATGTAAACAAAGCATTGAAGATAGCTAATTTGCAGAAAAACTTAGAAAATACAAGTTAAAAAGAATCTAGGAATCAAGTTATGGCTATGCAGCTAAGTATTAATTTATCTAGGAAGTTTATAGAGAGCGTAAGTACAAAAAAATAAGACACACACTACACAGTCTATAATTTTGAAGCGTGGACCAAGTGATAGTTATTAATAGACTCGCTTTTGATCAAAATCTCACCTGATGAAAAGCAAGAATGTAGTCAACGATGGAGTACGCTTTTCTAGTAGAAACCTAATCACTCTTGATAATTATAAAGACTCCCATGTAGTATCTATTTTAAAAAGCCCTTTTTTATGGTTGTTAGTTGATAATTCCTCGTACGCGGTCTAAGATTCCGAATTTTGATTCACCATTTTGCAGCGTGGTCTTTTTATTTATGGTAAAGGTTTCATTCGAATCTGCCATCGAATGAAAGAATTTATTCCCTATTTTACCCAAGGGAAGTAACAAGAGATTTATCGTATCATTGCCAAGGGGCACTGAACTAAGAAACGATCAATGTCAACTGAACTATTTGTGACTGTCATCGCTAAGTTTCAGACGTTTGAACAAATGGCTAATTCCCTTGATATCTAGAACTTGGAACAGTCTCCGAGATATATTACTTTTACCTGGATGCTTGCATTTTTTAAACAAATTGCTTCAAGTCTGTGCAAGTACATTAGAGAAGGTCACATTCAAAGTTTATTATGATTACTTTTTGATGTTTTACAGTTTAAAAATGAAGTAATATTTTTGATTCAAAGCTACAAAATTAAAATACTAGTAACTTTTTTGCTAACAGTTACTGGAGCTTGCGCTTTAGTTAAAAAAGCCGTTTTAAAATATTTTAAATGTACAGGGTGACCGTCTATTAACTACATGCCGTAACTGCTCCTGGGAATGTACGTTAAGCCATTGGTCACAGTTGTAATTTTTATATATTTACGAGTTATTAAGCTGGTTTCAGACTACGCTATAATATATAGCATAGAGTATATAGCTCATAGCACAACAATATCGCGCTCCATACATTGTCAATAGTATATAGTATAGTATAGTGTGGACGTGTCCATAACAATGTCTGGTGCGCGATATTGCCTTGCTATGAGCTCTATACTATATGCTATTATATTATAGCGTAGTCTGAAAGTAGCTTTATGTATAGTCAGAACCAAGAAAACCTGACAGCAGTCTCACTGAGGGGCATGACGTTACCCAGTTAGAAGGCAGTGGAGGTGAGATTGGCTGCCGCTCCGAGTAAAATTCTGGTACTCAGGTGCTTCTGTTTAGATTGGAAGCCAGGGGCGTAGCTATAACCCGGTTCATTAAAGAAAGGAATCTAAAATGGCGGTGCTTATCATGTTCTCTCGCTTGCACACTAGTGCCGTCTATACTCACTCTTGCGCGTACCGTAGGCAGACAAAAATCATCATTCTTTTATTTTTACCAACATCTTTATAAGGATCCTCCTATTGTTTTATATGTTGTCAGGTGTTCAGAAACGGAACATTCATTCTGAATTAATTACTTACTGTTTTCGATGAAAACAACAATAACGATCTTATAATAATAGATTGCTCCACGTGCCTTTCGATTTTTCAACTTTGACATGCGCGAAGCCGCTGGCAGAAGCTAGTTTGGAATAAATACAACCCGGTAATGTTTTTATTATTTAATTTGAAAAATATCTTCGATTTAATAATTTTATTTGTCAACTGTACTATCTGTCAACGCAAGTACAAGACGACATTTAAGATTCCTTTCTTTAATGCATCGGCTTATACCGCCGTATCAAGCCTCCGGACTTCAAGGCCCCCGAAACTAGAAAAGGCTAGACAGATTTCAAAATACGAAGAATTTTGACTGATAAAATTCTCCAAAACTGAAATCACTACCCCCTAAAATTAAAAACCATCTCACAAAAACTCTGGCATCCAATACAAAACATTTAAAGAGCTGCAAAAAATATTCAGCGGAGAGCCTGTTGAGTCGTAAAGGAGATAGATAAAACGTATAATTTACGAGGCTTTTAGTACTAATGGCCGAAGGCTTTACTGCGGCCATCATAAAGTTAAACAGAAGGTGCTACTCAAGTGGCATATCTCGGGGGACGTAAACTGGGAACTCGGTGTCGTTTATGGCACGGAAGAACTGCGGTGAAGTTATGGCTCGTCGATATAGATCATGGGGTGATATGCTTGATGACGTCGACTTTGATGAGTTACATTTTTAAGGTGCCTTCTTGGGATAGCAACCCGTTGAATGGGTTTTTCTAAAGAAAATTGAGGATGAGATGTCTTGTCTGGTCATCAATAATATCGTCATAATAATAGGGAAAAAGCAATATTTTCATTTTTGCTTTCATTTAAAAAAAAATTCATCTAGAATAGACCACTATAAAAAAATAAATAAAACGCTCTAATTTATTACCAGAATTGCAGTTTTAATCGGACAGTTCACATTTTCGCGCGAAAGCGGACGATGACGTCACTCCTGCCTGTTATTGGTCAAGAAGTGTCACAATTATATTATATCAAAGTCATAGAGCAAGATCCCAGTGCTCCCAGACCTTACTTATTCTCTCAGTAACAAAATGTATGGAATAGAATAGCGTTCGGATACAATGTATGGTAGGCGTAGGAAATTACCGCAGAATGTATTAAGTTTTTTTTAAATCGACAAATTGTGTGGAAGTGCTGTCATTGGTTGAATGAATTCTCAACAGTCATTGCACCACAAAACTTCTATGTTAATAATTTTGCACGGGCATTAGCAGATTATGGTAGGCGCCAGTTAAACTTGCAATAAAGGACATTGACCTTTCCCTAATAACCCTTTGTAGATACTCGAACAATAAAATAAACTGATTTTCATTACTTGAACACGTAAAGAATCACGAAATATAAAAGAAATGAAAACAAAAGTCTACCACGATTTGGGAGGATGCAAAACTAGGAGGTTAGTTAAGTAACCTATATCATTAAAAAAGAAACTGGCCATCGAACCGAGCTAGCAGGTATGTCCGCATACGTTGTCATTACACAAAACTACTCTATCCTATACAAGGCGCGGTCCTGTGGACGGCGAGCTATGTGTGGCTCGCCGTCCGTCCGTCTAGTGACGACAGGCCGTGTCGACGGCGCGTTAGTGTTCCACGCGCGCCTCAAAGAGAGTCAGCACACAGAGGGGCCCGAAAGGGCCGACGCCTGCCGGAGTCACGGGATTATTCGCAAGAGACACCGTGGCTCCGGAACACAAATGGCAATGATGGAACATGGATGGGTTTTAGTCAGTAAAAGTCTGACACTCCCTCCCGCTTCACCCAGAGCGGGAGGAATCATTGGATGATTTCCAACCCCTATAAAAAAACAAAAAAAGGTGCTAGATGTTTTGATGAAGTTTTTTTTTTTACTTTCTCGGGTCCCTGGAGACCCGGTCCTTTGGTAGGCGTACGAGGGGCCGAAACGAACCCGCAGAGGCCCCGTTAGACATTTCAAATGTAATGGGGCACCAACCAGCAATTATCCCTGTATGCACTGAAAGTATTCCCAAGGACAATCCCCGGTTGGAGCAGTACTATTGCAGAATATGGAAACAAAAAATAAAAAAACGCTATGGGTGTGGGTGGTTTAGTAGACTGATAATCGTTTATTATAGAACAACTATTGGCCCCTGCCTGACCACTAACAATATACACGGTTTTTAAATGGCAGGGGGTGACTTGCACACTCAATGAATGGGCCCCCGAAAACGGTCGCTAGCACAAAGTGACGTAGCGCCAAGGAGGCAACATAACCTGAGGTGCTAGAGGAGTGGAGAGGTATACCACGGCTATCAGGACAATCCTGGGAGTGCGGTCAAGATCCCTACCAGCATCTACTGGATTATACATCCTTCTGATGAGGTTTATTGTTAAGGTTTTAGGGGCTAGTGTATCAACAGTTCTTCTTTGGGATGGGAACTTACGGCATGGGTTTCTTAAAAAAATCATTCTTTGTCTTCTCTGGCCATCAGTATCTTTGCCGTATCAATTATGATCACAAGATTTCTCATCTAATCCAAACTTACATTACAATGAGATTACACACTCCTTGAGAAACTTATTCCTGCGTAACAACGGCTGTATTTATTACAAGAGAAAAACAGGAATCCTTAAGATCGACCACTCCTATGCGTTTTGCTTCCAGAGGAATCCTGTAGCCTTCACAAGAAGATCAATGGACATTTTCAATCATCTTGGTTAGTTCCATGATTGGTAAATGCACTGTGTTTTTAGGAAGTGGATGATTCAGATTATATTCTTCGTGTTTCCGCAATATTTTTGTATTTTTTTTTTACTATTAATTGGCACACAATTGACCACGATCTCTCAAGATGGAGTACGCTTGCTTAGAAGTAACTTATTCACTCTTGACTTGTATAATAAACCTCATTATTATCATCATCTGCCTAGCCTTTTCCCAACTACACTGGGGTCGGCTTCCAGACAAACTGGATTAAACTGAACGCCAGTGTTAAGTACACCTCATTATTATATTATATTCGCAAAATAAATTGGTGTACCCGCCCACTTCAATGCCAGGACCACAACAAAACTAAAAACGTTAAGATGTTTCATAGACTCTGAGATTTCCCAATACCAAAATACTCATTGGTAGTTTAGTTTTATTACCTACATCAGAACACGCATAAACCTTCAATATGCATCTCCAAATGTAGCACAATTTAAAGCTATTTTGGTCGGACCAAAATCTTCAAATATATAAATATCTCGTTCACAGTGTTTGTTATCGAACTCCTCCAAAACGGCTCGAACATTGTTATGAAATTTTACTAGTTGACAATGCGCAATTTCGTTTGCGTCACATTTTCCATTAATGCTCCGCTCCTAATTGTCTTAGTGTGATAATTTATAGCCTATAGCCTTCTTTGATAAATTGGCTATCTATACCTACTGAAAGATTTTTTTCAAATCGGACCAGTATTTCCGAGATTAGCACGTTCAAGAAAACGAACAAACTCATTATCTTTATAATATTTATGCCTATATTTGTTATGTCTAACAGTAGTTCATAGGCTATTTTTATATATCGCAATGCAACGTTTGCCCGCTCAGCTAGTATTAGATATAAAAGTATATTCGTACATCCATTCTATACTTTTTCACCACAATACAAGCTATATACCACGTTCTCTATCCTCGGTTCACATTCAGCAACTGTAACTTATCTAACATGCCGTCCTGCGGGTATTCCCAGCACGTCACGGCTGTCAGATCAATCAACCGTTCTGATGCACGCTACATTTCCGCTAGAGTATGGCTTTCGGTTACACGTTTGATGAACGCTACTTTTTGGTGAACTATAGGGAGTGAATGTATGTATAGCTTAGAGTGCCCTTTGAGGTTTGCGTTTTTGATCCGATGTAGTAATATTTCTTTAGAAGAAGCCGTGTGCTCGATGAAATTTTGTTAGTAGTATGGTGGTAGTGTTATTCTATGTGCCAAATGTAATAAAACTTTTCTTTGAAAAGTAACTTAGGGGTTTCAGTCCGTGTTTCTCCATACGAATCTATCTTTGCAGGGACTACCAGGTTCCATTTTTTTAACTGTAAATCCTGATGTTCAAAAGGTTTATGGTTTATTTGAAGTGATTTAGCCGAACTTTGGCTATCTCAAAGGAAAAAAAAATTACAAGGACCTGGCCCAGGCTCCATATATTTTGGAACACCTCCTTTAAATGGGTCACTTCCATCTGGTGACGCTACCGTTTGGTAACGCTACATATACATTGGTTATGATTATAGATATTACGTACCTGAGCAGACTTTAAAGTACCGTAAAGTTTAGGTGTGCCGAAATGATTTAATACTTATTTTTGCCTCCGACTTCCTATGCGTATATCCCGTTTATAATTTTCCGTTTTTTTTATGTTTATACTCTATAGTTATTCTCATGAATGTGGTTTTTGTATACAAAAATAATTTTCCAAATCTTTTCAGTTCAGCTTTATTATATTACAATTAAACTAAGCGTAACAAAATTAAGCATGGGAAAAAACCGGATAACCGCGAACGAAGTGCCTGGCGAAACACTACAAAAATCTTAAACTTATTATTTAATTTCAAGTTTTCAACAAAATATATTCCTTGAAAATTATAGGTACTTCATAAGCTACCTACTATAAGTAGCGTTAACAAACGGCAGCGTGACCCATTTTAAATCGGCAACCAGTTTGTCTCTGATTTTTATTTTTGTATGTTGTCTGTTTCTAAAAACCAAAATGTCGAGCTGTTTCCCGGTTATGCTGGTGTCAACTGCCTGTCTAACTGGAGGCAGCTGAGTACAAGAATTTTACTAGGAGCAACCTGTCAACGCCTGTAAAGCCCAAAGCCCAATTGCAGTCAAGTTGTATTGTCTTACTATTGTACTTTTAATTTACGGGCGCCGCCAGATTAAAAGACAACTAAATTGATGTTCTCTGACTACCCGTACCGAAAGTAAAAGATATTCAAATGAATGACACCGGGATCAATGGCTTAAGGTGCTACGTGATTACAGACGAGTCTTGGTATGCACCCATCCACAACCGACCTCATCAAGCGTCGCTTAACCTCGAAGATTGACCCATGCGGTTTGTTGTTAATTAGTCACGAGCTTCACAAACTTGTCTCTGATTCTAACAAAAGCAATAAAATTAAATTTAATACAATAGCACCGCAAAACTAGAAACATTTCGAAGCACAGGTTAACTCAATTTAGAAGCAAAGCGAAGTACCAACTTCTGTATAAAATGCAGCGCTTCAGGCTTTGCGTGGTTGTAAACATTTTGTGAAGCTCACGATAGAATGCGTACATGTCCATACGAGGAAGTCTTTTGCGAATTACGCAAAACAAATATTACGTTGTTAAACCCTGCAGGTATTCGCTTGACAACAGTAATTTTTTTTGTTTCGTTTGGTAAATATGGTCGGTGGGTAAATTAACGTTGTTGTCTTGGATTTTTTGCTGCAAAAGGAAATGGTATAAAAAGGTTGTTTTGTTTGCCTATGGTTCTTTGTTTAACTACCTTTTTGAGGTAAACTGTTCTTTACAAGATTAGAGGACTCAATTTTATCAAGTAATCTCTTTCTATCGCCTTAAGGTTTGCTTGGATACATTGGTGATATGTAAGAAACGGGAGTTCATGGTAGCAAGACGAATGAATGAGCAAATTAAAAAAACCATGGGATAAAGGCAGGACGATGATGGTGGTGATGGTGTTCAATATATTTATAAGAATAAGATAATTTTGATTAGTTTCTAAGTAGGAAATTCCTTCTAAACTGGTTTGGCAGTATTCATAAAACAGTACAGTTAAACATAATCGGTGTTTAATTAATAAAATCCAGCTATGTCCTATTCGGACTCTCACACGAAGGGTTCCATACCGTCAATCCAAAAAAAATATGTTTCTTTCGAAAAACACTCTGGGGAAATTTCAACTTTCTACCTAATACGGTTCTTAAGATACTGCCCGCTGACAGACAGACGCACAGACGAACGGAGAGCGGAGGCTTAGTAATAGGATTCCGTAGGTTATCTTCCGGGTACGGAACTCTAAATATCGTAACAAAAAATAAACAATCCTAACTGCACTCAAAAAATTACACACCTATTCAATCAAAACTGAAAAATACAAACAACCCTGTATTTTATTCCCTTTCAATTCCCCAGTGCAAACAACACAGATTATTCATCTTCATTTGTCCATCAGTGCTGCATTCCAAGGCATTTCTTTGGATTCAACAAAAACTCATGTACAGAAATAGAATTTTAAGCAGTTATCTTCAGTGATGGCTATAAGCAAGTCTTTGATATTAATAATATGCATTATGATGCAAATCTTTTCTTTGCGGCTTTGAACGAAAGCTGAATTTTTGTATGCGATTTTCAATTCAATTCAATTCATTTATTTATTATAAGACAACTTTTGGTCCACAGTAGCTGTTAGTAATCTATACTTATAATAAATCTGTAGAGAGGTCAATTCTGTACATGAAATATATTTCCAAAATAACTATCAGGGGGTGATTAGGGATCGATACTGATGCCAAAAATGCAATCAGTACAATTTTTGTCTGTCTGTCTGTCGGTCTGTCTGTCTGTCTGTCTGTCTGTCTGTATAACCGTTATAGAAACAAAAACTACTCGACGGATTTTAATGAAACTTGATACAATTATTATTCATACTCCTGAGCAGGTTATAGTATACTTTTCATCACGCTACAATCAATAGGAGCAGAGCAGTGAAGGGAAATGTTGGGAAAACGGGAGAAGTTACTCCATTTTTTAAGCTTCCGTCGCGTGTGCAACCTTAATGGTTGTAGTGTATGTAGATATCAATATTTCGAACTACCTACAAACGGATAACAGTATTGTGACGTTGCCTCGGGCGCACACGTCGCTCGGTTATAAATACCGGTACGAGTGGTGGGGCGGTCAGTCGTTGTCGGACTGTCGGCCTGTGCGGTGGTGCGTTGGCGAGTCAACTGACAATATTGTAAATAAGTATTCTCTACATTGGCGACGAGGATTAAACTGTGAGTTAAAGTAATTCCTAGAAAAAAAAGGGGAAAGAATAGGAACGAAGTGCTGCTTTCTTTAATGGATAGAAGCATTTCGGCTATATGTTTTTACACTTTCGTCATAAGTAAGTGTTAAGACCAAAGTGCCTCAAGGCACGTTGGGCCGTAGGCCCTGGCTATCATATGTGGAACTTAGGTCGTTGCGGATGATCGGAGGCCAGTAAAATCTGACTCCAGTCTTGCCATGAAGTGCCGCTTGCCTAAACATGGGTTGGTGGAAAAATGTTTTTTTCCGAATAACTTAATTTGAAATTTATTTACTATACCTGATCATTACATTGACTTAATCATTAGCAGCAACGCTGATTTGACACGGGACCTAAGTCAGCATGGTTGATAGTTAAATGGATTAATTATTATGCAGCATTGCTGATCATTAAATTGATACCATACTAAGCAGCATTGCTGATAATTCAATTGATATGGTGTAACGCAGCATTGCTGATAATTCAATTGATATGGTGTAACGCAGCATAGCTGATCATTAAATTGAATGCCATTGAATCTTTTCCTAAATCACATGGAGCTGAGGCCACGTCCGGGAAGAAGCGATACAGCTCACGTCCTTTCTTCTCATCCGGCCATCACTTTTCCCGTCTGCGTACGATCGGCTCTGCCTGTGCTTCGGACGTGGCTTGGCGCTCCTCACCAAACCTGCCTGCACAGCCGTACTGGCGGACCTGGGGTTGGTCTTTGGCATTGGAGCAGCACGTTGCGACCAACGTGAAGTGTTGCTTGTTTGTGCCAACAAGCAACCGCATACGTATATTAAGCAGCATTGCTGCGGGTCATTAAAATGACAAGTCATCATTGAATGACGGTTATGCAGTAGAATAATTACCTACTGGTCATTAAATTGACAAGTCATCATTGAATGACGGTTATGCAGTAGAATAATTACCTACTGGTCATTAAATTGACAAGTCATCATTGAATGACGGTTATGCAGTAGAATAATTACCTACTGGTCATTAAATTGACAAGTCATCATTGAATGACGGTTATGCAGTAGAATAATGACCTACTGGTCATTAAATTGACAAGTCATCATTGAATGACGGTTATGCAGTAGAATAATTACCTACTGGTCATTAAATTGACAAGTCATTATTGAATGACAGTAATTGCAGTAGAATAATTACCTACTGGTCATTAAATTGACAAGTCATCATTGGATGACAATCATTGCAGTATAATATACCTGCCGGACATTAAATTGTCAAGTCGTCATAGAATGACAATAATTGCAGTAGAATATCTACTGGTCATTTAATTGAGTAATTGCAGTAGAATAATTACCTACTGGTCATTAAATTGACAACTCATCATTGAATGACAATCATTGCAGTATAATATACCTGCCGGACATTAAATTGTCAAGTCATCATAGAATGACAATAATTGCAGTAGAATATACCTACTGGTCATTTAATTGAGAAGTCGTCATTGAACTACAGAAGAAAGAGAGGGGAACGTTGGAAGCTGGTACTCTTGATCTACCTGGAATGGCTGCTGACATCGAGAGTAGTAAGAAGAAACGTTCTTCACTGCTATATTTTGTGGACTAGAATTGCTAAATTTTGTGGACTAAAATGTCTATAATAATGTTTTAAAGCTGAAGGGTTTGTTTGTGTGTGGCACTGATCTCGGTAGCTACTGGTTTGAATTGAGAAACTGTTCTAGTGTTGGGTAGCCTATTTATCGAGGAAGATTTTAGGATCTAACATCACGGTGCGAACAATAGGAGCGAGGCATTGATGGGGGATCGGACGCGGACGAGGTTGCGTGGATCGGTTAGTTTAATAATACAGCAAATGCAAATGTCACCAGCTGATGGAGTGGATGTCTTTGGTGTGGCTATTACCAAACTAGACATCTAAACAAAGTAAGATCTGAGAACGTCAATCTTTTCGATTGATGTTAGTAGATCCTAGATGTAGGTAAATGCAATAATGTTGGTCACACACAAAACCTGGGAAAATATGAAACAAAATAAAGTACAGGCTCGTAACCAAACATCCAGTGCAATAACACTATTATTGTAATTAAACTAAGAAACCTTTGAACCTAACAGGATCATTTGACGCAAATATAAAAATAGTAAACACTTTTAGAAAATGCAACTTTAAACGTCATGTCTTGGGAAAGAAACTGCCGTGGTATACTTATAAAAATAGTAAATCTCTTTATCTTCAGGCTATTGTGGCACATAGATATTATGTACCTTACAAAATTAAGTAAAAAACTTCACTAAGCATTACGTCATTGTGCGCTCTGGTGGGACATGTCCGCGGGAGTGACGGTGACACCTGCGGCCAAAAGTCCTCCTCCATGACATATTGGTACCCGCACCACAAACGCGTTGACGTTGACATTAGGGCGCGATTCCAGCAACTGCACTCTCGGCGTGTAGCTTGTCTTTTGGCGCACATACTCCACAATTCCCTCTGCCTTAGTGGTGTAGTGTAGTCGCGAGATATATACTGGAGTGTTTACGGCTTCGCGGTACGTATAGTTACTTTGGGTTCGGTAGGTGTCGTGCCGCAGCGGTTCCAGTTGGTTCGCTGGCGGCATTCTCTCCTTTGTACCATCACGAAACCATCATCGTCGGTTCCCTTTGATATCTTTTAGATACAGGCTTCATAGGGGGAGCAAAGTGAGTGCTCGTGCAAACGTGAGTTACTTGGAGTGGAATTCACTGTCGGAGTCTGTGTTTCCCGATGGTTGCATCCTTGGAGTCTTTGATCAGGAGTGATTATTGGGTGGTCTGAACAGGCGTGCTCCGTCTTCGACCGCGTCATCGCTTGCCCGTGGGTGAGATGGTGGTCAATCGCGAGCCGATAAATAAAACAAAAATAATATTAAAAAAAAATAAGCGAGTAATTTAAGAATTTCCCATTGGCATAATAAAATAACTTAAATAATGAGATATTGGATGGCAAGATGGCCACACAAGCAAACTGACCGCATGCGACGTGTTTAGTGAAAAAATTGAACCTAGGTTTTTTATATAAACGTGTGGGTCACAGTTTTCCATACATAACAATAGTTACTAAATTCAGTTAGTAAATTCGATTGTAAACGATTTAAAATAGCAACTTGATATTAATGACATTGAATAAAGCTATAAGAGTGTGTAGAATTATGAACTATTACGATTTCTAAATAGATGTTTCCCTTTCGGGTTGCTTGTTAGTTACACATTTTAGCTACTATGAGTTAGATCGAAATAAAATCAATTGATTCGAAGTATGCGGTGCGGTCATGACCGTAATTCTTGTAGATTGCCGTAGTAATTCGTGAACGTAGTAGCTACTTCACATGAACGTTAGACACAAACATGTCAGGCCTAGTTTCTCTTCTCTTTGTGGGCCCTAATGTGCATAGCTTACCGGTTGGTGAGTTTTAAAATCTCTTTGTCGGGAAGATGGCCAAGGTCAATTATCACGTGATGTTATGAAGTAGATTAAGAGGTAGCATCAAATTAGTTTGAGGGACCAGGTTCTTGTTTCTGTGGGTTGGCGAGCGTACCAGGGTATCATAGCAGCATTCCAGAGTGATATAGACGAGGGAGTCTGTATCAGGGTGTCGTTGTCGTAGCTATTGGTGGTACAAATAAGTGTTTTCTCGGTATTCTTCCCATGGGGAAGTGCCAGTATAGGAAGTGTGTTGTGCCGAGCTATGAGTTAGCTGTTGACTGTGAATAAGATTATTTAATTTCTTTGTTCAAATAATTATGAGTTTAGTGAGTTTCAGTGGTGCTTGGACTTGGTAATCACGAATAATAGTGAATCACGAGTCAAACCTAAAGGATTTATAACAGCCAGTTTTGAACTGTCAAACGGCTAATTGACAGAACGACTAGTGAGTTAAGTTAAAGTTTTTAATAACTCTGAGAGTAAACAAGCGTCGGTAGACGGTTTTTAATGATAAAGAAACCAAGGCATTAAATCTTATCATACGTCTACTTCATTAATGAGATTGATTAATTATGATTATAACACACACACATACACACAGACATAAGTGATAAAAATAAAAAAATCAACACAAAAAGATATAAGCGAATCAGAAAATGAAATAGAAGAAGAGGAAGGGTAAAAGGAAACATTGAATTAAACAATAAAATTATTTTTAAATATTATTCTGCCGTGATTTTGTATGCCAGACATTCCAATAAATTATAAATCAAAATAATAAAATATGCTAAATGTTTTTACTAAAAAAATCTTGTTACATACAACTACTTAAAACAAGGAAGGGAATGTAGTGTATGTAGATATCAATATTTCGAACTACCTACAAACGGATAACAGTATTGTGACGTTGCCTCGGGCGCACACGTCGCTCGGTTATAAATACCGGTACGAGTGGTGGGGCGGTCAGTCGTTGTCGGACTGTCGGCCTGTGCGGTGGTGCGTTGGCGAGTCAACTGACAATATTGTAAATAAGTATTCTCTACAATGGTGAAAGCTACACAGAAATCATGTATTACGCAAATGTTCCCCTTAAAATTATATAAAAAATATCCAACGACAGCATATGTCTATCTTTTATGATTGACGAACAATAACACGTGTAACTCCCGATAGCTTAGCAGTTCGAAGCTTTCTGATTGTATTTGTCTACTCTTACGTTTATAAAACTCTCAGTCGTCCCTAATTAACATTAATAAAAGTTAACATTATTAACTATTCCATAAAAAAAGAATCATAGAAATCGGTATAGAAACACCAAAGTTATACATGAAATACGCTAATAATAAGCCATCGCGCGTGAATACTGAATCATGCTATAAGGATTATTTTTGTATAAGGTCGCGAACGCACAGGCAGGCGGCTAGCTTGGCGCCTAGAGGCTAGCGAGTAGCTTCGGAAAACGGCTTACGACAGTTTGCAATATCCTTTAATAATTATAATGTCGAGGGATGGTTATAATTTCGCTTTACACCAAACGAGTAATATTATAAATGTGAAAGTTTGGTTGTTTATTACTCAATCACGCCAGAACGGCTTAACAGATCTTAATGAAATTTAGAACAAAGATAGATTATAGTCTGAAATAGCACATAAGCTACTTTTCATCCCGGGAATATGTTCCCTAGGGATCACGCGGGCGAAGCCGCTGGCAGAAGCTAGTACTTAATACTATGTTAGTAAACTTCAAATTTTAAAATACAAAATAAAAAATAAATAAATTAAATTTACTGAGAATTAATTGACAAGAAATAAAATCACAAAAATAAAATTAAAAAAATGGATAAAATTAAAATGTCACAATTTTAGGAACAAGACTTCTCCCGGGAGATAAGGTTCGTGGCGTCGTTACTACCCAACAGTTCGCCACAAAACTGCCTTGCGGATTGTATCTCTCTTTGTCTGGCCCCTCACCCTAGGTATGACCTAAGGTCCATCGGGACGTGCAAGACCCACCACGACGTCAACGTAGAGATACTATACTTTCTATAGTGAAGATTGTGGCGATTTTTTCTTGTTTTTAATAGTATTAATGACTATCTTTGGCTCGCGACTTCGTTCGCGAATAACCCGTTTTTAGGGTTCCGTAGCCAAATGGCAAAAAACGGAACCCTTATGGATTCGTTATGTCTGTCTGTCTGTCCGTCCGTATGTCACAGCCACTTTTTTCCGAAACTATAAGAACTATGCTGCTGAAACTTGGAAAGCAGATGTATTCTGTAAACCGCATTAAGATTTTCACACAAAAATAGAAATAAAACAAAAAAAATTGAGGGTAGTACTTAGAACCCCATGCGAAGCATAAGAAAACTTTTTCTTTTGCTTCGTATAGACTTCGAAACATTTTATTTTTTCCATAACAATAAAATTATTTATTGTATGACACACTAACACAGATCACCTTTTGATAATTTTGTTAAACAACCAAGTTATCTCTTTAGAATATTAATTTTGAAGAAAACAAAACTACGATGATACCTTCCATACACCGAATCTCAAGAGCCATTTAAATTTCCAAGTTCTAAAACAAGCCACTGTGGTCTATAAATATTTGGAGCATTCAGGTCACCTAAATCGGGCTCAGAGCAGCGTGTCGCTTAATTTTAGTGCTGCACCCCTGTTGCATTTTAATCACAGACTTCGAGTGGCCATCCCTGTGTTTGTGAACTTGGTACAGATTCTGGGGAATATATTGTAGGAAGAAGACACCGACGTAGTCAGAAGTTTTGGTGACGCAAGTTTCTACGAACATTTAAGAATCACGGTATTTCGTTGTTAACTACATAGCTAACTGGCGAAACTTCGTCCGCGTCACATTTTCCATTAATACAATAACATTTGAGGGAAATTAAATAAAACAGTTAAATCGTTTCTCCGGGACTCGTCGGGCTTCATTAGCTCGGCGTTTTTCTGGCGGTCGCCACTGTTGATTCTGGTTTTCAGGAGTTGCAGTGGTTGAGAATGTGTAGCGGGCTTGTCCCAAAAAGATTTTTTCATTAATGCTCCGTTCCTATTGGTCGTAGCTTTATGTTATATATAGACTTTCTCGTTTAGTAGGCTATCTAAGACTATTTTATTAATTCGTACCAGCAGATCTTGAAAAAAGCGAATTCAACTAAACAAACAAACAAACAACAAACAATCCCTTCATAGCTGTAGGTACGCAAAATGAAAGTAACCCAAAAAAAAAATATGACAAAGGTTAGTTACATTTTGACATGCTTTATAATTGCAGGTTCATTCATCATTGTTCGACAAACGTGTTTAATTTAATTTCACATTGTTAAAAGTTGCAAAATTGTTTTATCTCCAAAGTTAACAATTACTTATTTCTTAAACTAAGTATGGCAGCCCCAAATATTCAATTCAAAATCATAAGTTATAAGAGTTTAGTTCCAAAAGTTTTTGATTTAATAAGTAAGTAAAGTCTCTTTGTAAGTACTCATAAATAAATACTTAACTGTTCTTCAAACAAAACGTAAAACTTGCGAGCTATAAAGCAAATTGTTCATCAAAAAACTAGTATCAAAACAACTCACTCTCGCGGCCCTTTGTTCAGAAACCGTGTTTTGGTACCAATAGTTTAGATTTAGATCACCAATTTTTTTTTATTTGAGATGGGTTTGCTCTTGACTCTAATCTAGGTCAGAGATGACAGAGAAAAAGTCTACGATGGTGTGAGCTTACCCAGAAGTACCCTGTTTACTCTAACTCTCAAAAGATTAGGCATTTTAAGGCGCGTCCCCGTGCAAAACGCAGTGCTAGCCGTTTTTTGTGCAGTTTCTGGAGCTATGTACTCGTTATCTAAAAGAAATATCAACTATAACAAATAAGTACATTAAATTTCTACATAATCTTGGCTTCAAAATGGTAGATTTTTATTTTTTACTAGCTCTGCCAGCGGCTTCGCCCGCGTGATCCCTAGGGAACATGTTCCCGGGATTAAAAGTAGCTTATGTGCTATTCCAGACTATAATCTATCTTTGTTCTAAATTTCATTAAGATCCGTTAAGCCGTTCTGGCGTGATTGAGTAACAAACAACCAAACTTTCACATTTTCATTTTTTTTTTTTTCATTTTTTCTATTGATTGAAGCGTGCTGAAAAGTATACTATAACCAGCTCAGGAGTGTGAAAAATAATTATAACAAGTTTCGTTAAAATCTGTCGAGTAGTTTTTGTTTCTATAACGGTTATACAGACAGACAGACAGACAGACAGACAGACAGACAAAAATTTTATTGATTGCATTTTTGGCATCAGTATCGATCCCTAATCACCCCCTGATAGTTATTTTGGAAATATATTTCATGTACAGAATTGACCTCTCTACAGATTTATTATAAGTATAGAAGATATAGATAGATTACTAAGTACCTATAATGTTTTATTAATCTCCTCCCAACGAAACTACAGATATGAGAAAAAGTTACTGAAAACATGCATCTTCTCGAAAACTAACGATTATTTTGATTTTGTACTTACACTAATGGATAGGCAATTTAATTATAAGCACTTTAGTAGAAATATTTTATTCAAACGACCAAAATTAGATTTTACAACGATTTTATTCAACATTCTGAGCGTTTTCGCTATTGTATCTCTTGCGCTGTTATTGAGGGAAAAAATGTTCAAGGTTATTTGGTCAAGGTACGGCCTTAAAAGACGCTTGGAAACGCTTAGAGCGAAATGGTGGAATGGAAACTTGCAGTGCATCTGGATGACTATACATTGCTTGTTATGGTTCCATAGCCGAAGGGTAAATAACGGAATTCTATTACTAAGAATCTGCGGTCCAGCCACCTGTCTGTCAGCGAGCTGTATCCCAAGAACCGTTATAGGTAGACCACAGAAATATATCTATGAGGAAGACAGTTGTAATTTTCACAAAGTGTGTAGGTATTTTATCGCCCCCATAACAACAAATAACAAAACTTAAACTAAAAATAAAGCGACTCCGTACAAGTAACGAGTTATTTTCAGTTTATGGTACGGAAGCCTTAGTGTGAGTGTCCAACTCATACTTGGCTTGGTTTTACAACAGTATTAACAAAGAAGTCATTTCACTTCTTGATATAGGTTTTACTACTTACTCAAAATAAAACACCAGGTTATTCCAAAATTTTCTCTGCGAAACGATGCAACTATGCAAAGCGTATAAGGCTCATTTCGCTCAACAAGGGAACCCAACACCACAGCGTTCCCCAATAACTCTAGATTAAACTGCACCACTGAGTTTTCTTAGAACTTAGATTTACTTCGCTCGAGAGAAGCAAGTTTTTACTCACGGGAGTGCTCTATTATAAGCGACTAGTTTATAGATCGTCTAAAGTAACTCGTACGTTTTACTTGATGTGTCCTTTTTAGGGTTCCGTAGCCAAATGGAAAAAACGGAACCCTTATAGATTCGTCATGTCTGTCTGTCTGTCTGTCCGTCCGTATGTCACATCCACTTTTTTCCGAAACTACAAGAGCCATGCTGTTGAAATTTGGTAAGTAAATGTATTCTGTGAACCGCATTATGATTTTTCCACAAAAATTGAACTGAAACTCAAAAAAAAATTTTTCATCAATCCCATACGTGTGGGGTATCTATGGATAGGTCTTCAAAAATGATGTTGAGGTTTCTAGTATAATTTTTTTCTAAACTGAACAGTTTGCGCGAGAGACACTTCCGAAGTGGTAAAATGTCCCCCCCCCCCCCCACCTGTAACTTCTAAACTAAGAAAATGATAAAACTAAAAAAAAAATATATGATGTATATTACTATGTAAACTACCAGCAAAAGTTGGTTTGAATGAGATCCAGTAAGCAGTTTTTTTTAATACGTCATAAATCGTAAATCGCAACTTTTGCTTATAAATACCTACAGTTTTGTACGAAACCCTCGGTGCGCGAGTCCGACTCGCATTTGGCCGGTTTTTTTTTGTAAACAAATATGGTGGATTGAAATTTCGTTTTTTTTTCTTAAATATAGCTGAGTGCCAATTCTACTAATTTTCGCATTCGCATTGCATTCGCATCTCAATCTCAATTTCTCTAAAATGTAAGAAAATTGAGGCGTTTTTAACAGTTTACGATTGACATGCGAATGCGAACGTTGCTTAAAAATGAGTAGAATTGGCCCTCTGGTTGTTAACCAGAGGGCCACAGGTTCCCTTAAAATAAAGTTATTGTAACTATTTTGGTGTACAATAAAGAATATTTTACTCGGCTCTTTTAGAAATCGAGGCACACCACAATCGAGGCGATAAGTCCCCTCTTTGAGGAGTGGCTAGAGCAACGCCACGGCGGTGGTCCTGCCGCTTTACGCAGGTTCTCACCGGACACGGTTGTTTCGGGAGATAACTGTTTCGGTTTCAACGGGAGGACGGACAGGCCTGGGTGTCAACATAGCGAGGATCGCCTGGAGGACACGGTCGAGCATACGTTGGAGTTCTGCCTTGTTTGGGCGGAACACCGCCGTGTCCTTGTCGAGGCAATCGGTGGCGGCGACCTCTCGCGTCCGGCTCTGGTTCAATCCATGGTCCGTAGCAAGGAGGCATGGGAAGCGGTCACCTCTTTCTGCGAAGTAGTAATGCTAGCGAAGGAGGAAGCCGAATGCGTGAGATAGAGCGAAATCTCACGCCCCGGCCGCTTTAACAGAAGAAGACACCCCGGTCGTCGGGAGTCGCAGGGTGAATCCCGGCCACCGTAAGCGCAGGTCGGCGGACGGCAAAGGTTGGGTGACTTGCCGTCCGATCAGAACTAGGCCTGGATCGACGGCGCGTTGTCCACGCGCGCCTTTAAGAGATGTCAGCTTATAAGACGGTGCCAGTGCCTACCAGGATTGCGGAATTTGTTCGAAAGAGTCACCACGGTCCTGAATCGCAAAAGACACAAGGAAAAACACGGATGGGTTTCAGTAGGTAAGAGTCTGCCCAGAGCGGGAAGAGTAATTTGCCAAGAAGTGCCGTGCTACCCAGTTACTGGGTTTTGGAGGTCATACAGGCAGTCGCTCCTCGTTAAATACTGGTTTACAGCTGAATCCAGTTTGAATGGAAGACCTCCCTAAAAAAGTTGAGAAAAGGCTAGGCAGAAAATAATGACACAACCTATCTACGTTCATAAGTATTCATAACCAACCTTTTTCGAACAATATTTGTTTACAAAATAAAACACATAAGGAAGAATACACCATAGTTCCTAGTTTCCATTGTAGTGCTTCGTAAGAGTAATAAATTTATCAAAAGTTTATAATAAAGACGTGTATGTATTGAGGTAGGAATAAGCTTTGTGTTGCAATCGTGTTCGGCGTACAAGATTTACTAGTCGATGCGCAATTGTTCTAATTTTATCATATAGGTATACTTCGTGGAGGTCAAGATCATAATTTCGATCGTAAACCAGAATAGATGGAAGACCTATTTTCCTAGGGCAACACAATTACATGCATGAATAAATGTTACCATTTAGAGTTTCATAGTACGAATAGATTTTTCTCGTGGCTGGAGAGGAGCTCGTTGCTGGATAATAAAAGCCACACGGGTCGATCTTCAAGGTTAAGCAACGCTTTCCAAGGTTGGTCTGTGGATGGATGACCATCTTAACACACCGAGTTTCCTTCGTGCCTCGGAAAGCACGTTAAGCCGCTGCTCCCGCCTGTCATTTGTAGATCTTTGGCAGTTGTTACGGATAGTCTGACTCCAGTTTTGCCATGAAGTACAGTGTTTACCCAGTTAATGGGTTGTGGAGATTTGGTAGGCAGTCGCTTCGCGTAAAATACTGGTACTCAAATAAATCCCGTGTGACTGGAAGCCGAATCTAATATAGTTGGGAATAGGCTAGGCTATGATGAGTACAACTATTTTTCTATTGGCCTAGGTAATGTAGCCTATCCCACAAAAAACGTAATTTTTAACCGACTTCCCAAAAAGGAGGAGGTTATCAATTCGGTTGTATGTTTTTTTTTATGTTTGTTACCTCATAACTCCGTCAATTATGAACTGATTTGAAAAAATCTTGTTTTATCTGAAAGGATATACTTGCAGATTGATCCCATTTAAATCATATCAAAATCGGTTACGAACTTTGGATTTTAAATCGAAATACCTGGAATTTAAGAATAGAATAGAATAGACTAGAAAACATTTATTCGACACAGACACAACACAACAGCAAAAACACGTTATATAAAAAAAAAAAAAAAAAAATAAGAGAAACAAAGACATAAAATTAAGAAAAATAACAAATTTGACTATTTAGATGATTCTTGCTTTTCTGCGATTTTGCAGTGGTGTTGTTAGGTTGGGGGCACCACTAAAAAGTGAAAAATAAAAAAACTTTTTACAAAAAAATACAACCGACTGCCAAAAAAAAACTACAAAGTAAAAAATTACTTTAATTTCGGAAGTCGGTGTCAAAATACGAAGAAAGTAACAGAAACACCGACTTCCGAAATTAAAGTAATTTTTTACTTTGTAGTGTTTTTTTTTTGGAAGTCGGTTGTATTTTTTTGTAAAAAGTTTTTTTTTAAGTCCAAAATGAGGGATTGAATACGTGACATTTTGATTGACAATCGTTATAAGTTATAATTGATTGAATGCCAATTGTAGAATTGCCCTGCCTGTGTTTCCTTATAGCTACAACCCGGAGATTTTTAAATCAAGAATTAATGATCAGCGATGGAGTACGCTTGCCTTAAAGTTGCCTTACTCCAAGGCAAGCATATTCCACTTTCGACCACATGATCGCATTATCAGATGAGAATGTGGCTATGCGAGTTTAACAGAACCAAAATTAACCTTTACCCTCTTATCTTGTAGACCCATTATTTTATCTACCTAGGTGGCTTATGGCACTCGGTGAAAGTTCAAAGATCTACTAGAGTTTTTTAGCTCTGTATAGTTCAGACGAAAATCAAAACGAAACAACATTATAGCACTTAGTTCTAAATATAAATTGTTTTAAACGAAACATCGAATAATTGATGGACATGGAAATTATCATTCATTTGTGTTCGGAAATGCAATGATTAGAGGGATATTAAGAAAATGGTTGAACTGTATATTGATAGCACATAGATAGCAATAAAAAAAATTAAATTGTTTATTGACACAAAAATTACAAGATTGGTACTTAAGTATGGACAGTGTTAGGATGTTTCTTACAATATATATGTACTGATACTGAATCCCAAACTAGGCCAGGAGCCTGTATCTTGGGAGACAGTGTTCAGTTGCAGCAAAAGGTACACAATACTGTTTGTACATAAGGTCTCTGTTTATAAAGTTAATTACGCTATCAATTTTACGTGGTTGATAATGTGTCGTGGTGTGGTGTGGTGTGGTGTGGTGTGGTGTGGTGTGGTGTGGTGTGGTGTGGTGTGGTGTGTGTATGTGTGTGTGTGAGTGTGAGTGTGTGTGTGTGTGTGTGTGTGTGTGAGGGTGTGTGAGTGTGTGTGTGTGTGTGTGTGTGTGGGATTTATATTAGATAGTTAAGAAGGTCTTCAGTTGTTTGGTAGTCGAGTTGTTGAAGCCATTCAGTAACTCTCACTTTAACTTTGCGGCTACTTAATGAAACGATGTTAAGTTTCTTATTTAAATCGTTGTATAGTTTAGCACTTGTACTACGTGTTTGCCTTTTTGCGAAAGAGGTTCTACAAACCACACGAGGGCATACAGATGATAAGCTGCGTTTATTTAAGGTTGGGATGGGCACATCTCGATGCTTTTTGAGAACAGCTTTCAATATGAACAGCTGACGAACTGAGAGGACCTTACAGTTTGAATATAGGCTCACAGTCGGGTATCTGTAAGGTTTCCTGGTCATTACCTTTAGAACGGCTCGTTGTGCCCTCTCCAATTTAATAAGGTGCGTTTTAGCTGCTCCACCCCAGACCGTGACGCAATATTGTATTACAGATTGGCATAGAGACAGGTGGCACTAGGAGTATGGCGAGTTTTACGAGGCTCTTTTGAGAATTTCGTTTTGCTTATATTACGTAAACCCATAACATTCAAACTCCTTATCTTAATACAGGTTTCAGATAGGTATCAATCCCATAAACGCACGATTTGGAAACACAAACAAAGGACACTAAAGACGTTATAGTACACGTCATTTCCACAATAAAACAATACGGAGACTGCTTTTATTACAATACTAAAGCACAAACACTAACCTATTACGTTAGAAATGTGTTTGAAAGCCTCCTTTGAATTCCAACCCAGCTGCTTTTATCATAGAGTTTCAAATTCCTTTGTGAATGGATTCTAGTCTTGGATATTATGCTGTCAACGACGATGCAGGTAGTTTCGGGAGTGATAATAACATCAGGTTGCCTTGAAGGGTAGACAGACATAAAGGATATGGTGTATGGAACGGACATTACCTCTCAAGACTTGGAGCTCTGTGCTAAGCGATGGTCGGACCGTTTGGCACGGAATACACAACAATGTGAAGAACAAGACCTTTTATTCTCATGGTTTTGTGACTTTTGGGGTACAGACGCACGAAAATAATATTTGTATGGTCTTCATGTTTGTGTATGTGAGTTTGTATGTTTGTGAACGCACCAACGCGGCAACGATGCAGGAGATATTTCTAGTGCGGGACAACGTTTAAAAAAAATGTTGTCCACCTGTCGCAAAAGTTTTTATTTAAGAAAAAAATATTCTTTCCTTTATGGCACATAATGAAATAAACGCAGCTATAGACAACGCTTTACTTAATGGATTGGATCTATTGCGGCTAAGCATGGCTGTTGAAATAAAGTTAAGATTAGCTTCTAAATCTTGATTAGTTTTGTTTAGTTTAGAGAAAAGGTTTAATGTTAATTTATTTTACCTTTTTTTTCTTTCATCTTTTTTTAATATGAATTATGGGTGTGATTTATTTTTTTATTCATCCCATTTTTCAATCTTAATTGTGCTCACCATTTTGTAATCCCAATACTTTCTCAGCACTTTAGCTTAAGAGTAACTTTAATTTAAAAATATATGAAGATTTTTTCAATTCAAATATTTTTCTGAAGAACTCATTGGGAATTTAAGCCCCGTATAATGTTTGTCTAAATTTTAAAGGAATTAGCGCAGATGTGCTTATAGAGATTTCTAATTGCATGGATAATTTCACTAAATTTTTGTCTATAATGGCGTCATAATTATGATGTTTGCATTGCTGCTGTGACATACTCGTACATAGGTCCCCACTTTGTGAGAGGGAGTGGACTGTGATGGCGCGTGAACATTAAGTCAGAAAGAAAGAACGAAAACAAATTTATTTTGGTACACTCAGATACACACAATTTAGGTTTAAGTAAAAGGGAACGTAATAACTTAGGTACTTTTTAACTTAAGTCGGTCACCGAATGCAGCGACCGCATGCAAGCAGGACAATTCGATGAATTAATTCGGTTGAGTTGACTCAACCGAATTAATTCATCGAATTGTGCTGCTTTCATTAAGTTGGTCACCGAATACAGTGACCGTATTCGTTATAGTTATCGGTTTACCGGAATCTAAAAACGATCTGCTGCCGAAAACGGCTAAATCAAAACCTGTTTACGCTAGTCGGTGACCGAATACGGTTTGTGGTCGAAAATGGCTAAACAAAACCCGTTTACACTAGTTGATGACTGAATAAAGGCTGCGACCGAATTGGTCAAAATGACCGAATGTAAATGAGCCATATTCCATGACGTAGGCCCATTGTGGGATGTCACGTCATGTCTTCGTTTTTAGTTGAGGTCCTTACGATTTTTCATTTCAACGTTTTGAGAGCAGAAATTACAGAATGTGGCATCTTGCTGGGTAAAAAATTCACAATCTATTTATAATTCGAAGCTTTATTTGCACCAATAATTGTTATTCCATAAAGAACTACTTATCATTTTAGACGCCTAAAATAGGAGCTTCAAACTATACCAAAAGAGAGTGGAAATCGTTTTATTTCAATTGAACTACACGAGATAATCTATGCCGAAACTTAGAGGGAATAACAAATAGAAATACGAGACTTAAAAAGTCATTGAAATATAACTGACAAAGTTAGAAAGTGCTCCTTGTGCCTCAAAGGCAGACAAAATTGCAAAGGAAATCAGAATGGGAATATTTAAGTTCAATACATAGTTATTCAAGAGTAGTACTTAAAAAAAGAACCAATTTGTTTCAAGTAGGTACTTATTTCCAGTCACTATCAAAAGGAATCTTTGTTCTAAATATAAAGACTTATTCGCTACATTGCACACACACGTTCCTGTACTTTTAAACGGATTCTAGAGTAAAAAAACATGGAAACGTTCATATTTATACAACTTTTTTACTAGTGTACCTAAGTTAACAACTCAAAAGCCTCTTACATTTTCGTAAATAATAATAATGTGTGATGTAATGAATGTGTGATGAATAGTAAATAAGAATGCGTGAAGTAAATGTGAACTGTACTATCAGAGAGGCTCTAATTTTTACGTCAGACTTTGCACCCAGTTCAACTAAAGCAAAAAACACATAAGTAAGGTTCTTAGGCACCCCAGATCTCGGGTGCATATGCAGCAGCTCTCCCCAAACTCCTTCCATTTTGGACTGCATTCATCTTTTTTATGGATGGAGAATCACTCCTCTTGCTCTGGGCAGAGCAGGAGAGTGTGCCAGACTCTGACTAAAACCCATCCGTGGTCCTGCTAATGTGACGATACGGTAGGCGCAGTGGTTGAGCGATTGACTGCTGCGTTGCGTGTCGCGGGTTCGATTACCACACGGAACAAATATTTGTATGGCCAACAGATAGTTGTTCCGGGTCTGGCTGTTTGTGTATGTGTATTTATGTTTGTAGGAGAAATTCCTAGTGTGGGGCAATGTTTTATATTCCAGGGCTGTGGTGACTCTTTTGAACAAATTCTTGCATATTACCTGCACTCTGACTGCCACCTGCGATGTAATTGCTATATCCGCAAACGTTTTCACAATGTTAAACATAAACTTCAAAGTATTTTCGCTACGACTCGACGTACAAGAAATAATTTGGCATCTATTTGTGCGTTTTGATAATGATAAACCTTAAGTAATTCCTTTATGATCACTTTCCCTCCCACACAATGTAAAGGAAAACGCCCAAAACTTACCCTGAAATTCATTGAATACCGGCACAATACCTTTATCGTATATCACCCAAGCGGTACACATGTTATAAAGAATCTTAGATGGAAAATTTTCTCCCCTATTTACATATCGATTCAATTTGGACCACCCCGGAATTTTCTCGTATTTTCCTTAAATAGCTCGGGGGCGTAAAGAAATTGAATTTGCATAAACATTAGGTTTGGATAAGCTATTTTTAATTCATTAGGCTTAGTTATTTTAAATTTGGGGAACCGTGAATTTGTAGGAAGTATTTATCAAAATCAACTTTTGTATAGGAAATTTTAAAACATTAGTACTAAAGTAGATTTTCAGAAGATTATACTTATTCAGAATTCATGTGGAAGACCCATTTCAAGTATAGAAAGATTTTGAATGTCAAATTTATTAATTCATTTATTTAGTTTAAACTTTACCAACTTTATTAACAAACTTACCTTTTAACTTTATTTAATTAAGACTTCATGCACATAATAATAAGTAAAATAATAATAATAATAAGTTTATTTTTGTAATGGTACATATGGTAAGCGTATGCTTGAGCAGCTCGTGGCTAGATAATAACAGCCGCACAGGTCGATCTTCAAGGTTAAGCAACGCTTGCCGAGGTTGGTCTGTGGATGGGTGACCATCTTAACACACCGAGTTTCCTCCGTGCCTCGGAAAGCACGTTAAGCTGTTGGTCCCGGCTGTCATTTGGAGATCTTTAGCAGTCGTTACGGATAGTCAGAAGCCAGAAAATCTGACACCAGTCTTGCCAAGGAGTACGGTGTTACCCAGTTAATGGGTTGTGGAGGTCTGGTAGGCAGCCGCTCCACGTATAATACTGATATTCAACTGAATCCGGTTTGACTGGAAGCCGACCCCAATACAGTTGAGAAAAGGCTAGGCAGATGGCAGATGATGATATGGTATGCGGTAAAATAAAATCTTCGAATTTCTCATACTAAGTGAAAACCTGTTGCTTTACATTTGGAAGAATTCCAGAGCTCTACAACGGTTCGGATTTTTTAAATAAAATGATTAATCCCTATTTTCACACCTGTGAGACTTCCCACAGCTATTACCTTTCCGTTTTATACTCAGTTCGAAAACTGTTTATCCTGAACCTTGTTTTAACAACACACTCTCTAACTCCATATGATCCATGTAAATTCGCCTCCCAACGACGTAAACATACTGTCTGTCCTTTCACTCGCACAAATTGTCGATCGGTCCAACGTAGTTTCCTGTTCCTCAGTGGACATGTCTATAATATGGCGAACAAAACTTTAAATATTTACTCTATGTGCAGATCAAAATGTAAAAGAACTGTTACGTGTTGGTTACTTGAATTAGATTATGCAGAGACTGAAAATATTCTAAGTGTTTTGAAATAACTGCCTTTTGCGTTTGACCTTGTGGAACCTTGTCAAAGACACACTTCGCATATAACCATTTTTTGTACCTGTATTTATTTTTTCCCCTCTCAATACGTAGAGTTTTCACAATTTTGTGTTCGTGTGTGCAATTTTATATTTTAATTTTAAGGGTGTGAGCCTGGAGTTCTGTCATACAGGTCCCGTGCCCAGTATAGACTCCAGCTCTCACAAGGGTTTGAATTTATATGTAACTTGAATGCTATGTTCCAAATTGTACCTTTTTGAGAGAAATAAATATATTATATTAATATATATTATTATACTTTCGCACCAATTGCATTTTTATGTTTCATTCAACTAAGAGGTGATGTCCGCAGCTTCGCACGTTTGACAGATTTTGTACTAAAACCTTCCTCGAGAACCACTCTATCCATTGGTGAAAACAGCATGAAAATCGGTGCAGAAGACGCGGCGGAGGACTTTGTTTTATAATATGAAGTGGTATATAACATTGTGATGTTTTTGTACTAATAGGAATAATTGATTTTTTAGTTCTATTTTCGTTTATTTATATCTGGAATACCTATTTTACTAGGATTTAGATATCCTGTCGTTTGAATGTTTGTTAAGCATTCACGTCGTTGCGACGATTGAATGGATCTCGATGTATAAAATACTTTTTTACTACAGGCTAACAAAAATGTCATAACTTGTCACCTTCATTTATTTTCATAAAATTTAAAAATATTTATATTATATCTAGGTATGTATTATAATTGTCGATTTATTTTGCACTGTTTTTTGTAGGTATCTTTTGTTTACAGCATTTTGAATATGTAAAGATAACTTGAATAACCAGTAAGCTGCTGCTTCCTTTTTGATAAAGTAATAAAAAGTACTGAATATGGTATTTATTGCCGTCGGAAGGAGTGTTCGTATAAAAATAGCAGTACTTTTTATTATCTGCGGAAGTCACCGCCAATATCTTATCATCGGTCTGTCCCCCTAACTACTAGGCTTAGGTTTATTGTTTCTTACGAGTCGTAATTCCTTTCCTTTACTGTCGGTGAGATAATGGAACAAGCCGCTGACGTGCCTCTTACTGAAAGGTATACCTACTGAAAAAAGGCGCACGACATTTTCTAGAGTTCCGTGCCAAAATGGTAAAAACAAGACCGACACTTGTTTTCGTAAACGTTTTTCCTGTACTTGTTATGAGGTGTACGATAAAGTATAATTATAATAAATAATAATACCGCTCCCCTTATCTCCAAATTTTGCGTAGAAAGAAATCTGCAATTATTCTATGCGATAGAAGATTATGTAAGGATAGGAAAAATAAAATTATGTCTAAATACACTACTAAATAACAGACTATTTCAGAAATCATCACTTTCCATCAGGTGAGATTTGGGCCAAGAGTTTCCCCGTTTTATATAAAAAAAAATCATATACAAAAAAAAAATTGTTTCACCATCGGTCAAGAGATGGCGCTGACCTAAAACTGCAAAAAACATGATGGTACGGAAACCTCGGTGCGCGAGTTCAACTCGTTCTTTCGAAAAGAAAATCTTAATACCTTGGTGAAAACTTTCTAGGCCAATGTGACAAATGTAGAAAATAGCAGCGGCAGCGCATCAGACGTCAGGGGCACAGATAACGGTGACAAATGGGGTCCTGTAATGATTTACATTACGTGAAATGACGCAACTTTGCTGTGTGCTAAAACTCGCTAAATGGGAGCTTATAGTTTTTTTCCTGAACTTTTTGTGGATAAATATTGAAAGTACCAAACTTCTGGTTTGTCATAAGATACCTTTTTTCCATGAGTATGTTACATTGGAATAATTTTCGATCCCATGAAAAATGTTTGTTTAGCGATATTTCGCCAATTGTCAACCGATTTGAATGATTCTTATTTTGTTTGGAAAAATATTTTCCCAGACTGGTCCCATTTTAATCTGTAGAATTTCTGATGAAGAACTTCGCTGGCAGGCAACGGAACTATTCAATAAATGATAGCAAATTGATTGGAATAGCTTAAGGCATGTCTATTTTTATACCAGAGGGCCAATTCTACTAATTTTTAAACTCCTTTCGCATTCGCATGTCAAAAAAAAACCCTTAATTTTCATACATGTTTTGACAGTTATTATATTTATGTATTTTTATTTTTTGTTTGTTTCAGTCCAGTACTAACCCGCCAAGTTCAACTGTATCAATCAAAGATTTTTATCATATTGCTGACCAGTTTACAAAAACTTAGTATGCACACTTGCTTTTCCAATTTACTTTTGACATTGGCAGAATAGTCGACATCGGCTCTACTTGCCATTAATAAAAAATAGAATAGAATGTTTTGACAGTTTGCGATTGACATGCGAATGTGAAAATTAATAGAACAGGCTCTCAGTTCATAACAAAACATCTCGCCAGTACACTGTGAATCAGTACGAGGGTACTACTAAACAGTAAAAATCTGTCAAAACACGAAAATAATAATCAAAAACACCGACTCCCGAAATGAAAGTTATGTTATACTTTGTAGTGTTTTGTTTTTGGAAGTCGGTCGTATTTTCTCGTGAAACATTTTTTTTTTCACTTTCTAGTGGTACCTGCGTACCCATTCTTCACATACACTGCGCACATTCCCCAAAATGCAACCGGTAGAAAACCAACAGGCTAGTTACTCGGCGTCGATGCTCAAGACTTTGGAGCTTCGGCTCGACGAGCCTATCATTGCCGATGATCCTCTTGTCTCGTTTCTCAATTGACTCAAGGGCATCAAGCTGGTATCTGGCAGATCCATCCCAAAGATGAGAGGAGTACTCCATACATGATCGAACTTACGCTTGACAGAGTTTGAGCAGCTGTTCCGTTGTTAAACATGAACAAGAACAGTCGTATACACGTAACGTACTTACGCGTTCAAAAACTGAATATTTGTCTAAAATTATGTTCCTGTATATTTTTATGCTATGCATTCTCTTGTAGTGGACGTCAAACTAGTATAAAATGTACTAACCTATTTCTTCGTAGTAGACTAGAATTTTATAACATCTCGAAGAAGTATTGATATTCACTTGACATTAATTCCCTTACAACTCACTTTTAATGTTTTATCCAACACTAATGCATTTTATAAACTATATAATTAAAATATCAACCTCAATAACGCAGTTAAATACATCAATCCGCAGGCAGACATTGAAAAATCTATTTTTAATTCAACATACATCTCATTTGAGTTACATACGCAAATAATTGCTGAAACAAGCTATAAATACATCTCCAGAACTCAAATAGCTATGACAAATGTGCCCCAAAGCGTTTTGCGTGCAAAAAACTTGGCAGAATACGTGCATTGCACATCAACACTATACATCACAGTCCGTATTTTACGTAATTATTCACGAAAACACATAAATTAAATTCACATTTTTTGCTTGTTTCACAGTCAAAATATTGCATAGGAAATTAATAGGGATTTAAAAATTGTGGTTGGATTTAAGCACAATTAATATTAATGACAAAAGTAATTTATATCTGGTTTTTCAGACAAAACAATTACGTATTATCTTATGTGAATATTTAGTTAAAAATCACGCTATTGTTGCCAAAAAGAACAAAATATCACTTTCGGGATAAACCGAACTTGAGCGAATATTTTCAATGTTCAAATATTTTATATAGGTACTGGCAGCAAAGCATAAGATTACAAACGAAGAAATAATATTGCGAAAAAAGCCAAACGTAATTGGTCAAAAACATTAAATTCGTGGGTGGACCTGTATAGCTGCACAGAGGGCCAATTCTACTAATTTTTAAACAAATTTCCTATTCGCATGTCAAGCGCAAACTGTCAAAAAAGCCTTAATTTTTATACATTTTTGACAGTTTGCGAATGCTATGCGAATGTGAGAATTAGTAGAATTCGCACACAGAAATGGCTTTATATTGCAGAAAAAGTGTGTTCAGGTAAAATAAATTTCCATAAATTTTATATTTATATGAATGTGTGTATTTACGATATTTTTCACAATAATATGGCCAAAACAAGAGAAGAAAATCAGCTAGATAGGTGTATTAACAACAGAATTGCCTTTGTTAGATCAACTGAAACACCTTTACCCGAATTCTGTAACTCATAAAATTGAACATTCTATGACAATCGAAAGGAATTACAGATCGATTGCTTCATTATTCATGATTAAAAAATCGTCTGCTGGACAACATAAAAACGCAATGAATAAAAGCGCACATGCATGAAATGAAACAATATGCGATCGATTGCTTTCATTTGTGTATTGCGCAATTAGGCTACAGGAAAGCAAATAGTTAAAAGGAAAAGGACTAATACTTGGCAGTGGATGAAACCAGACTCAAAATGATACCGAAAGGTTCAGTCTATCCAAAGGTTGTCTTCAAAAGATCGCTTTTATACGACCGCCCATCGTGTAACTCTACGTAATGTTGTGTTCATCTTTTCTGCAACTTATAATGTAAACCTCTTTACAAAGGTATAAGTGGAAAAAAATAAAATGGTGAATATTAGTAAATAAGCTTCTCCTAACTCCTTTCAATTCCATTCCAGCTAATTTTCCCTTCGATCTATCTTACGCAATCCACCACATATACCACAAACCCTTGTAACTATCACAGCGAGTAATAAAATTTAACTTTCCTTTCTGCCATCAATCTTGTCTCATGTGATTAGGGCAGGGAGACGAATCGCCGCGGTCAGTGAGGCACATTCATAGACCACAGAAATACCTCTGCTGGCACTGATAGAGACTGTAGGGCCAATTCCCTAAATATTTAAGGAACGTTTGCATTCGCATTTCAGAAGTCGCAACCTGTCAGAATGTTGGGAAATTAGGCTGCCTATCCTTAGAAGTGGAGCGAGGTAGCGGAGCGGAGAAACGGAGAAATATTCACCGATGCGTAAAAATCGTGGAACGGAGAAACATTAATCAATTGCATAAAATGTCAGTGACTGACAGTGGCTTCAATTCTATTGGTTATTTTTGTCCGTTTTTCCGCTCCACTGCCTCGCGCCACAGGCAGCCTTGGATGTGATTTTGACAGATTGCGACCGATATGCGAATTCAAACGTTCCATCATAAGTACGGAATGCCCCAGTTATTGTCAAAAGCGATTGGCAATATTTTCTTTGGATGCTAGCCTAGATGAAAATTGTGTAGTCCGCAATTTTATTTGTTTAACAATTTTAACTTACATGCCCGCGGCTTCGCCCGCTTGACAGATTATTTATTAAATTCTTCCTCGAGAACCACTCTATCCATTGGTGAAAACAGCATGAAAATCGGTGCAGGAGTTTTTGCGCTTATCGGAAACAGACAGACAGACGCGGCGGAGGACTTTGTTTTGTTTTATGTAGTGATGGTTCAAGGATACTTAATCAAACAAAAAATGGCGTGACATTTATTTAGTACCTCAAAGTGTCACGTTGCCGAGAAACTTAGATTGGAAGCAAATATCGTTATAAACATAAGCATAATTATATGGGCAGGGCACATTGCTCGCAGAACAGATGGTTGATGGGGCTGAAAAGTTCTAGAGTGGCGATCGCGTACCAGAAGACGCAACGTTGGAAGGCAAACGTTATTGGTCAAAAACATTAACTTCGTGGATAGAAGACTGGTGAGGGTCGCGGATAGCCGGCGCAGCCAAGACGCACAGGACTGGTTGTTGTGGTGATACTAGGGGCAGGCCTATGTCCAACAGTGGACATTTTTTGGCTGATATAATGATGATGATGCTCGTTATACGCATAGTTTCATTCCAACTATCTGGGTAACGTGGCACAAAACAATAAAATATTTTTAGTAATGGCGTCTCTCGCTGCCGGAGCGGTGGTTCCACTGTCTATGGGCCCACAGATAAATGCGTCGTGGACCACTGACGTCTCTTGGTATATTTGTCAACGATTTAATGTTACGAGGTTATTTTGTAATCTTAGTTTTGGTTACGGATGATTTTCTGGATCGTTTGAAGTATTTTTCATCATTTGGAGGATAATAATTAATTCGAAATAATCTTTAACCCTAGCAGAACAGATGGTCAATGGGGCCGAAAAGTTTTGGAGTGGCAACCGCGTACCGGACGACACAACGTTGGAAGGTCACCCACCAGGTGGATTGATGATCTGGTGAGGGTAGCGGGTAGCTGATGGATGTCAGACGCACAGAACCGGTTGTTGTGGCGACACTTGGGGGAGGCCAACGTGAAGCAGAGGACGTCTTTCGACTGATATGATGATGATGAATTTTTAACGTATCACAGATTTGTTGAGGAATATACAAACGGTAGCAGAATTAGCAATACAATGTATATCGGAATAAACGCAGTACCTAAAAGGGATCATTGTGCTCAACATTATGAACAACTTTTAGAATAGGACCTTTAATGAAAATATAAGAAAAAAAAAATAGCTTCTCAGTACCTTTTTAAGACTTATGCACACAAATAAGTAGGTACCCACAAATAAGTGAGGAAGTCGTATTATTTTTAAAAACTAGTACGTATTAAAGTAAGAGTATTTAGCAACGTTGGTTAGTATCCCTATTTATTAACAGATAGCCTGAGGTCAAGTAGGCAGTCGCTTCATGAAATATGCTGGGATTCAGCTGCATCCAGTTTTACTTGACCCCAGAATAGTTGAGCAAGAGGCTAGGTGGACGAAATATTGACGAGGTTTAGAAATTTCTTATGACTCAGCTTGGTTTATTGACGAGGTTTAGAAATTTCCTATGATTCAGCTTGGTTTATTGTGTCAAGAACTCTTATCTATCAAAACTAAAAAAATATGTAAAGATAATGGTGTCGAAATATTCTACCGCTTTACTTATGACTAGTAATGTGTCCGAAACTTTGGCGGCATTGCAACCTTACATGACAATGGTAATCCGTTGTCCAAGATACACAAAAGCCAGCCTTTTGGTGACACGAAATATCAACTAAAAGTTTATACTGATCCTTTAACATTTTGAGAGAATTTGAACCCCACGATACGAGAGTTAACAGTTGTTGATCCTTAATAGTTTTATTCAGAGATATATATTTTTTTGGTTTAAGTGTACATAAGTTAGCTGAGCATTTAAAAATATTGTACATTAAAATTAGCTTACTTCTAAAGAGAAATAAAATCTTTTTTTCTATTTTTTTGTACCTAATAAAATTTATCTCGTGTAATTGCAAGAAAGAATAGATCTGAAGCTTATAGAAGAGTTTAACGAAGTTTCCAACGTTGTCTGGAAGCAAGATGAAGTTAGCTCAGTTTTAAAATGAGGATTTTATTTCTGCGCTTCAGAAAAAAGCGAGGGTAGACAAAACAAAAGGGTTCAAATAACAGTGCTTTGTTTTGACTGAACTTTCACCTGTGTTACTTAGTTTTTTGGTGTCTATGAAGACGAATATGACGAGATGAGTGCATATTCTTAAAAAAATCGTTACCCTTGTTCCGCAAGATTAACGTATGACATTCAATGAAACCGTGGGCTTTTATCAGTAACAGTATTTTATTAATGGGTCCAACAAATAATTTTTCCTCTTACCATGTTACTAAATATATACTAATTTAGCGCATGTTCTGTTTAAACTAATAGAATTTTCCATCAACCACAGAGGTCATTTGAATCTATTATAACTCTAAAAATATTTCAAGTAAACCATTTACAGGCTGTTTAAAACTGTCAAAGTCAAGGTCAGTCAAAGAGGTGAAGCTATTTGCACGTTCCAAAGCTTAGATCTCTATGGAGAGAACGTGCAAGAAACTCCACGCACACTTTATTAATTAATCATAAAATGACTAGCTTACCCGCGCAAATACGCGTAAATTTTTCATGAATGCTATTCCACTATTGGACGCTATGCTATAGTGAGCCTATAGAGTGCCATGATAAATGGGCTATACAACACTAAAATATTTTTTCAAATCAAACTGTTCCTGAGATTAGCGCGTTCAACCAAAATAACAAACAAACTCCTCAGCTATAGAATATTAGAATAAATAATAAATTGTACCCAATTAATTCTGTACCGTAACAATACATCACCAGACAGTTAACACCGACCAATGATTTAATGACCACATCAGCCCACTACTTTATCACAATTAATTTTCACATCTTACTCTATAAATCACGTTGAAATAAAAATAAAATATAAATGACAAAATTTTGCTAGCGGCTTTGCTGACGTGGTCATCTAATTCAAAATATTATCATAGCCTAGCCTTTTTCCCAACTACATTGGGGTCGGCTTCCAGTCAAACCGGATTCAGCTGAATACCAGTGTTTTACGTGGAGCGGCTGCCTACCAGACCTCCACAACCCATTAGCTGGGTAACACGGTACTTCTTGGTAAGACTGGAGTCAGATTTACTCGCTTCTGACAATCCGTAACGATAATTCGAAATAGGTTTTCCGTAAAAAATCTTTAAAACAATACTAGACAACTCTTTTCTCCTTAGTCACATAAAAAAATTAAAATGCAATTCGGTTCGTTAATTCGCGTGACGTTTTTGTTATGTTTACACAAAAAATGTCACTTTTTACTAAGAAGTGACGTTATATGCCAAATGCAAACCTAGATTATAATGTAAGTAGGATAATTTCATACAGTGTAACAATATTTCAGTCCGACAAGTTGACGTCCGAAGCCCTAGCGTTACAATCTTCAACGTATGTTGTGGGCGGTAGCGGGGCGATTTTATGAGCGGAGCGAGAATTTTCCGTCAATCTAAAGGAATTTATTTATTTTTCAGAAGTAAGTTTTTATTTGTAAAGTCGCTTATTATTATATTTTTAATGAATTAACTTGCAATATTTTTGGGCTGCAAGTATTTTTTTATTTATTTAAACATTATGTACAATAGGGGTACTTGGGTGGACTTAATACAAGAAAGTATTCTCTACCAGCCAACTTTGAAGTATTGCCAATATGAATTCAATAATTAGTTGCCAACTAACAATATTTTCAAGCATTTAATTTTTATTTTTACCAATTATTTCATTCCAAAAAATTTGACATTTTGTAAGTGGCAGAGGCAAGGGCTTTCGGTTTAATAGGGACCAATTAACTGACCATCGATAGCGAGAATATTATTTTCTGGCTGATATATCGACGGTCATAGACCTGTGTCGCTTGTACCTAACAGTAAACACGTCGCGATAGCTCGTGCGTAACCTCCACAGCAAGTTGCAAGCGATGGCGGGCGAGCCTAAAGGAGGTGAGACTCTGGTTTGCTATTTCTGACACAGACTCTTATATTTTAAGTACGTTCAGTTATATTGATCTAGAGGTTTTCTGGTAGATAATACTGCCAGCGACAAGACCGCGGCTGTACTTATAGACTTAAGTTTGTGTTATGGAGTTGTGTGTGTGAGTGTCACTATTATGTGAGATCACACATAAAGCATATTATAAAGTTAAAATATATCTAAAATGTGGTTTTGTGATCGTGTTTTCCTCTGACTCTTGACATAGTAGCCAAAGAACTGTTTTTCGATTCGCTGACATGAACATTTTTGGTTTGCGAGTCCGACTCGAACTTGGTTTTTCCGTTGGCACAGGCTTTTCAGCAAGCTTTCAGCTTTTTCAGGGCGACCTTCAGGCGTCGTCTATCAGGAAGACAATTGCGTACTCGCACAATGATCGCTTTGATAATACAAATCGATCATTGCACGAATACGCAAACGTCGTTGGCTTGATGACGCCATCGGGTATGCCATACTGAAAGACGACGCCTCATTACCCGCTCTATCTCGTAAATTACGCCACACAACAGTACTACGGGCATATTCAGCTAACACGATTAACTCTGTCGGGAACAGATGCAAACGAGGCTTCAATGTTTGAACTTAATTACGCAATTGCCGTGTCAGTCGGTACAACACTACGCCCGGCGGTACAACACTACATGCGGTGTGACGGTGGCTGTAATTTTACGTGATTAGCTGTTGTTTGGGAATGAAGGGTAATTAAGATGTTGAAGCTAGAATTGTTATTTGATGGGTAAATTTGTAACTGGCTACGGTTTAGCCCAAAATGTGGATGATGTTTTGCAAAGAGCATTTGTAGGAACACAGGTAGGTTTTAGTCAAGAAGAGTCTGATACTCCTCTCCGCTTTGATTGGAGCGGGAGAGAGGCATTTGATGGGTTCCCATCCACAAAAAAGCTGCTAAAATCTACGTTTTTTGCGCAGCATAATTTATCGTTTCATTTTGAAACATCTCGCGTGTATACCTTCAAGACAAGTTTATTTTTACACATGAAACGGCAAACAAGCAGACCCGTAACTATCAAACGCAGACGCACACGGAATAATACGCTTTTTTGCGCAAGTAAAATAGCAATAAAAGAAAAACAAGTTAGTGGTAATGGTAAAATGACACGGTACAGTTCGATTTGGTTCTTTACTATGTACAAATACCTGCAAACAATGCTAATGGCGGGTGGTTTCAAACGGTTGGTTAGCGTAACATACGTACGTCAAAAAGTAACGATTACGGAAGATGTTTAACGTTCGTTAAATAAGAGGCGTTTTTTCATAACCTGATAGCTACAACCTGGGAGTCTTTAAGTCAAGAGTGAATAGGTTACTTCTAGGAAAGCGTGCTCCACCTTAGACCGCATCATCGCTTAACATCAGGTGAGATAGCGGTCAAACGTATGCCTATGAATAGTAAAAAAAAAACCTTTTTTTATAAATTTCTGCTCATCCCAATAGCTCAAGTTATTAACACGTGTCCAACCTAAATACCCTTTTTACACTGAACCCTTTTTGTGTCATCAGAAGAACTATTGAGGAATTCAAAAGAAATTTTACAATATTGTTTTATTTGACGCAACTAAAGTAACGTCTGTACAGTGCTCAAACCATCTGTTAACGTAATCGTTATTTTTTGCGTGTTTTATTGCGTAGTATTATGAAACAACTCAAATGTTTGATTTAACGATAGTTGGCACCATAACGTTTATGCGTGAGGTAAGTGAACGTGAACCAACCCGCACTTATTCTTTAAAAAAAATTTTCTGGCAGACCGAGGTTTACTGAAAAATAAATTAATTTTTTTAAATAAAAAACGCAATTGCTGAGCCTAAAGCTCTAGACAAAGATCTATGCCATTAGCGGATGCGATTGTCGAAAAGTCAAAATATGAGGGAGTAATCACGTGACATCTTTCTTCGATCCATCATCGATCTTCGGCCTAATCATCACTTTCCGTCAGGTGAGATTTGAGCCAAGAGTTTCCCAGTTTCGCATAAAAAAAAAAAAACATTTCGGCAGCGTTTGTCAATACCATACATTTTTGACAATCGCCTTCGCCACGCTACCACTGACAGAATGTCACTTGTCTAGAGCCTCTGACCAGTCAATGAAGTATCATTTACTACTCCGTCAAGAAAATACCGAGACATGGTTGACGCAGTGGTTGAGCTATTGATTGCTGCGCTGCGGGTCGCGGTTTCGATTCCCGCAAGTAAAAAATATGCGTATGGCCTACAGACCTTGTTCTGGCTGTTAGTGTAATAGTATGTGAGCTTGTATGTTTGTAAACGCTCCCACGATACAGGAAGAAATTCATACTATGTAGCTAAATTTTTATTAAAAAAGATCAAAAATACAAAAAATTATAGTTATTCATCCAAATTTATTTTATCACCTACAAAGTATGCTCTATAACACATTTTTTAAACGCTTTTTCCGAAATCGAGTTCAGTTCTCGCCGCGAATTCTCCATTATGTTTTTTACCGAATGAAAACGGGTGCAAAAAAGTGGTAAGTTGAGTGTATAAAAAAGAAAGAAGTCGGCTGGAGCCATATCTGATGAATAAAGTGGTTGCTCCGTGGTGTTTGTTAAGCCTTTGGTCTAAAATTCGTTCACAATGATAGCCGTGTGGGAAGGCGAATTATCGTGGTGCAAACTCCAAGATTTTTTTTTCCACTTTATCTGTTCCATTCGGCGGCTATCTCTCTCAAACATGAATGAGGATATTTAGTCACTATTACCTTCACTTAACGATGTTAACTTCAGTTGCTGACGTTGATGGCCTACCAGAGCGAGGGATATCTTCCATCTTATCTCGACCACTTTTGAACGCTTTGTACCACTTATAAGCACGTGTTTTGATAAATTCGATTCACCGTAAGTCATGCGTTCTGTGCTTGTTGCCGTTGCGAGTACAACCCTCCAGTGAGAGCCGACCCTCTACTTGTTGCCTGATCATGTCAAGCTAAGTCCCATGTATTATGTCTTTTTAATCGACGGCGTTCGAATGGATTGGTCAGAACAGAAGTAATAAATGTAAAAATAATTAAAGTAAACATTACTTAATTATTAGGGTTCTGATCACATAAATACCTATAGTAACAATTTCTTTTTAAATATAGCGTTGCTAAGAAACATAATATCAGTTCATTGCTAAGGATAGGAGAGAAAACAAAACAAAATACCAACACTAGAAGCCCCCACAACTTCAACCAGCATCAACTATATCGGTATATTGGTTCTATAAAAGCACAAAGGTCTAAGTTGATCTTAAAGTGCTGACTAGTCGTGAGAAGCTCGATCGTTAGTTTGAAGGTGCGATGGAGTCAAAACTTTCTACAGTACTCCTGAAGTTTGAATATTCTCAAATAGGTGACTTGGTATCGTCTAGGAAATTGCTTCAATTTATTGCAGAGTAATTAAAAACTGAGGAGCTCGTCGCTTTATAATAACAGCCGCAGGGGTCGATTTTATGGTTAACCAAAGCTTGCTGAGTTTGGTGTGTTTATGGGTGACCATTGTAACATACCGAGACTCCGTGCCGTCGGAAAGCACGTTGAGCCGTTGGTCCCGGCTGTTATTTGTAGATACTTGGATTTAAGTCGTTACACATGGTCAAGAGCCAGAAAATCTGACAGTAGCCTTACTAGGAGTACCGTCTTACTCAGTTGATGGGTTATGGAGGTCTGGTAGGCAGCCGCTCTACGTAACATACTGATATTCAGCTAAATCCGGATTGACTAGAAGCTGCCCCCAATATGTATAGTTGGGAAAAGGCTAGAAGAATTATGAGTATAACAACTGACAGGTGTTTAAAATTGAACTGGTTATTAGCAGATTAGCACTTGCTTGTTGCAAAGCGCCTACATGTAAACTGATGTTGTAAAATAAGTTAAATTGTTTCCATTTATTATGTTTGTTGCAATCAATCTCTGCTTGAGGATGCGATCTTAATAATTCAATAGAAAGTGAGGGCGAGGAGTTTAAGAATTCAGTATTTTTTATAGGGATACTTGAAGTTTGCATTATAATAATCATTGTTATGTTTTTCATTCCTGTTCGTTTCATTTTTTATTATTTTTAAATCATTTATTATTTACTGATATGTAACTAAAATATCGCTAAGTTATGCTAGTTAGTGCAGGTTGGTGGCTAGAAGTAAATAAATCTATACTAATATTTTAAAGCAGAAGAGTTTGCTTGTTTGTTTGTTTGAACGCGCTAATCTCAGGAACTACCGGCTTGAATTGAAATTTTTTTTTTGCTTTGGATAGTCCATTTATCGAGGAAGGCTTTAGGCTATACAACATTACGCTATGACCAATAGGAGTGGAGCAGCAATAAGAAATGTTGCAAGCGGGATAAAAGCTTCCGTTGCGTGCGCTGCGTAAACGGTTTAAGTTACGCAAAAATCAAGTATTACGAAATTATTCCTCTTTAAAACTTCTAAAAAAAAGTCCTCGACAGCATATGTCTATCCCTTTAGGTTAACTCACGATAACCCTTTTTATGGAAATCAATTTTTTCTAAAATAATGCATTGAAGAGTTTTTTTGTTTGAACGCGCTAATCTCAGGAACTGCTGGTCCGACTTGAAAAAATATTTCAGTGTTTGATAGCCTATTTATCAAGGAAGGTTATAGACTATATATCATCATGTTAAGACAAAAAGGAGCGGAGCCCTAATGGTAAATGTGACGCAGACGAAGTTGCGCGGGTCAGCTAGTGTTATATATTTGGTAATGGTTAAGCTTGGCTTATTTCTTCAAACATCTTTAGCATTACTTTGTAATTTATCTCCAAACATAAGGTTGAATCCATTTGCCTAAAGTATGTACTGCTGTCAATAATGTGTCTAGCGCAAGTTTCTTGGTGCTTTCAAATGAAATTGATTACATTACGCGGCACTTTTGGTGCAAATATTATTAATTTTCGTCACGAAATTGCATTTTTATCGAAGCGGCGTCTGTAGTGCTAATACTCGCTTAACGATTAGTTATGATGCCTACACTATCTTTCTAATAACATTTTATCAAAGCGCCACATCAGAAAAAGCAGCGAATATTTAGCAACGTATATACATAACTTTAAGTTGCCACAGGAATCGAAATAGAACCAAAAACAAAAAGAAACCTTTAATATCTATTTAATTTTCCGCTACTTATAGTTAATCCTACTATGCTACTTTGCTATTGTTACTTAGCTGATAATATAATTGCAAGTTATTGCTACTTTATTATTAAAATTGCTACTTTGCTACTAATATTACAAATGCGAAAGTTTGTGAGTGTGAATTGATTTTAAACCCTATTATTAAACTAACCTATCGGTTTTTATAAAATTAACAATTGTTTTTTCAGCACCAAAAACTATACTCGACTACCCGAATTTATTTGACAATAGTCGCGCACAATCGAGAACTGCGGAAGTATATTTTGATGTACAAACACAATTGTATCGTTGGACAGCTGGCAGTCTCGCAATTTATTCCATTTTATTCCAATGGTGAATATTTCAGTTTCATATAAATCTTGTTTCATTTCCTGTGAATAGAATTTAAATGGAAAATTCGAATTTTATATTGACCTAGATCGATGTCCGCGGCTTCACCCGCGTGAAAAGTGTTTTGTTATTCCAAGGGAATATTCTGTAAATATCTCTCCGTGTAAACTCAGGTGAAGCTGTCAAACTACACAATAAGATGGAATAACAACAGTGCGATTCTGCTGGTTCGTTCTTTAAACATGACGAAGTGAAGGCTTGAATGAAGTGATCAGGAAGAGAGCTATCATTCCATCTTGACTACGTGGATTGGCAATTTACTTCGAGATCACTTCATCCAAGCCATCACTTTGACATGTTTACAGAATAGGCTTGTGTCCTGAAAAAATCTAATTAGTCCGTCAGTTAGATTATAAAAAAATATTTGACCCGTGTTTTTTCTTTTGTTATGGGAACCAAAATTGACGAAGTTACGACGCTTTTAAAATTCTCAATACGTCACACCTTTTCATAATTTTTAGTGAGTCGTGACGGTTCGAGCCCCCACTCCCGAGTTTTGATGCGTTTTATCTTTGTCTATATTCATTGATTTACAAAAACAAAACATACGTGTCTATTATTTTTCAATACTCTAACTGACGGACTAAATAGTTTTGCAATTTGTGGATGATGGAATCTAGCCTGAGCTGTCAATACGTATCATCAACAATCAAGATGGAATTAATTATGTTCGCAGAATAAACCAACAGGTGTGCCCAGTTTTATACGAACCTATTAAGACTTCACAAACATACAGAAATAGTTACATTCATTCTTTACAACATTTTATATTGGACTTTTACAATCTCGCTTTAATACATTGTGATTGAAGAACAAAATGGCGGAGACCACAGAAATGTGAATTTATAAGTAAACAATGAGTGTGGTTTATTGATGCGTATCTTGTAATGACAATGTTATTTACAGGGTTTTTGGTCTCTGTTTATTTTATCTGGGCTGATTTTAATTTTTTAATAATGAAATATGATATTTTCTTTGTAACGTGATTCTTTTTTATCTAACTACGGCAAAGCCAGGGTTGAGGGTTATTTATTTTCATGTAACTTCACTCTCGTATGTATAAAAGGAGGTTAAGTGCCCTACATCAGTCCAACAGAGAAATGTTTGGCAAGATAATTATATAGATAAATGATTTATTTATTTTCTTTGAGATACTCCTGTTGTTCATAAGTGACCTGATAATGAGAAATAACTGAAACTTTACCAGATTTATCAAGATTATCATATTAACCTAAAGGCAGCCACTACTAGACATAGGCCTACTTCTAGTGTCACCATAACTATTGGTCCTGGGTATCTCGCATCTATCGACCCTCACCAGGGGTTCTAAAAGGACATCCACTACTGGACATAGGCCTACCTCTAGTGTCGCCATAACAACTGTTACTGTGCGTCTCGCATCTATCGGCTACCCGCGACCCTCACCAGGGGGTCTAAAAAGACATCCACTACTGGACATATGCCTACCTCTAGTGTCGCCATATCAACTGGTACTGTGCGTCTCGCATCTATCGGCTACCCGCGACCCTCACCAGGGGTTCTAAAAGGACATCCACTACTGGACATAGGCCTACTTCTAGTGTCACCATAACTATTGGTCCTGTGTATCTCGCACCAACGACCCTCACCAGGGTGTCTAAAAAGACGTCCACTACTGGACATAGGCCTACCTCTAGTGTCGCCATAACAACTGGTACTGTGCGTCTCGCATCTATCGGCTACCCGCGACCCTCACCAGGGGGTCTAAAAAGACGTCCACTACTGGACATAGGCCTACTTCTAGTGTCACCATAACTATTGGTCCTGTGTATCTCGCACCAACGACCCTCACCAGGGGGTCTAAAAAGACGTCCACTACTGGACATAGGCCTACCTCTAGTGTCGCCATAACAACTGGTACTGTGCGTCTCGCATCTATCGGCTACCCGCGACCCTCACCAGGGGGTCTAAAAAGACGTCCACTACTGGACATAGGCCTACCTCTAGTGTCGCCATAACAACTGGTACTGTGCGTCTCGCATCTATCGGCTACCCGCGACCCTCACCAGGGGGTCTAAAAAGACGTCCACTACTGGACAAAGGCCTACTTCTAGTGTCACCATACCTATTGGTCCTGTGCGTCTCGCATCTATCGACCCTCACCAGGAGTTCTAAAAGGACATCCACTACTGGACATAGGCCTACCTCTAGTGTCGCCATAACAAATGGTACTGTGCGTCTCGCATCTATCGGGTACCCGCGACCCTCACCAGGGGGTCTAAAAAGACGTCCACTACTGGACATAGGCCTACTTCTAGTGTCACCATACCTATTGGTCCTGTGCGTCTCGCATCTATCAACCCTCACCAGGAGTTCTAAAAGGACATCCACTACTGGACATAGGCCTACCTCTAGTGTCGCCATACCTATTGGTCCTGTGCGTCTCGCATCTATCGACCCTCGCTAGGAGTCCTAAAAGGACATCCACTACTGGACATAGGCCTACCTCTAGTGTCGCCATAACTATTGGTCCTGGGTATCTCGCATCTATCGACCCTCACCAGGGGTTCTAAAAGGACATCCACTACTGGACATAGGCCTACCTCTAGTGTCGCCATAACAACTGTTACTGTGCGTCTCGCATCTATCGGCTACCCGCGACCCTCACCAGGGGGTCTAAAAAGACATCCACTACTGGACATATGCCTACCTCTAGTGTCGCCATATCAACTGGTACTGTGCGTCTCGCATCTATCGGCTACCCGCGACCCTCACCAGGGGTTCTAAAAGGACATCCACTACTGGACATAGGCCTACTTCTAGTGTCACCATAACTATTGGTCCTGTGTATCTCGCACCAACGACCCTCACCAGGGTGTCTAAAAAGACGTCCACTACTGGACATAGGCCTACCTCTAGTGTCGCCATAACAACTGGTACTGTGCGTCTCGCATCTATCGGCTACCCGCGACCCTCACCAGGGGGTCTAAAAAGACGTCCACTACTGGACATAGGCCTACTTCTAGTGTCACCATAACTATTGGTCCTGTGTATCTCGCACCAACGACCCTCACCAGGGGGTCTAAAAAGACGTCCACTACTGGACATAGGCCTACCTCTAGTGTCGCCATAACAACTGGTACTGTGCGTCTCGCATCTATCGGCTACCCGCGACCCTCACCAGGGGGTCTAAAAAGACGTCCACTACTGGACATAGGCCTACCTCTAGTGTCGCCATAACAACTGGTACTGTGCGTCTCGCATCTATCGGCTACCCGCGACCCTCACCAGGGGGTCTAAAAAGACGTCCACTACTGGACAAAGGCCTACTTCTAGTGTCACCATACCTATTGGTCCTGTGCGTCTCGCATCTATCGACCCTCACCAGGAGTTCTAAAAGGACATCCACTACTGGACATAGGCCTACCTCTAGTGTCGCCATAACAAATGGTACTGTGCGTCTCGCATCTATCGGGTACCCGCGACCCTCACCAGGGGGTCTAAAAAGACGTCCACTACTGGACATAGGCCTACTTCTAGTGTCACCATACCTATTGGTCCTGTGCGTCTCGCATCTATCAACCCTCACCAGGAGTTCTAAAAGGACATCCACTACTGGACATAGGCCTACCTCTAGTGTCGCCATACCTATTGGTCCTGTGCGTCTCGCATCTATCGACCCTCGCTAGGAGTCCTAAAAGGACATCCACTACTGGACATAGGCCTACCTCTAGTGTCGCCATAACAAATGGTACTGTGCGTCTCGCATCTATCGACCCTCGCTAGGAGTCCTAAAAGGACATCCACTACTGGACATAGGCCTACCTCTAGTGTCGCCATAACAAATGGTACTGTGCGTCTCGCATCTATCGACCCTCGCCAGGAGTCCTAAAAGGACATCCACTACTGGATATAGGCCTACCTCTAGTGTCGCCATAACAAATGGTACTGTGCGTCTCGCATCTCTCGACCCTCGCTAGGAGTCCTAAAAGGACATCCACTACTGAACATAGGCCTACCTCTAGTGTCGCCATAACAAATGGTACTGTGCGTCTCGCATCTATCGACCCTCGCCAGGAGTCCTAAAAGGACATCCACTACTGGACATAGGCCTACCTCTAGTGTCGCCATAACAAATGGTACTGTGCGTCTCGCATCTCTAGGCTACCTACAACCCTCACCAGGGGATCTAAAAAGGCCACTTTAGCAGAAACAGAAAGCACATCACGGTACTCGGCACTGTCAAGTTTTCCCAATCAACCTTGAACCTAATGCTCCAGCGATAAAGATGAAAATAAAATTGTTGTAGGAAAGTGGCCTTTTTAGACCCGCTGTTGTGAAGCTAGAGAAATTGGGCTCAGTTGTACTCTACAGTTAACTAATATTTTAACAGCCCAAAATGAGGCATTATGCCAAGAATGATAAAAAAACAAGCAGTCAAATAAAGGAAAGCATGTGATTTAAGGCTCGAACGCGTATGACTAACGATTGTATATTAAACTAGCTGAGCCGCGCAACTTCGTCTGCGTCACATTTTACATTAATTCTCCGCTCCTATTTGTCTTAGCGTGATGATATGTAGCCTATCCTAGTCCTCAATAAATGGGCTATCTAACACTGAAATAATTTTTCAAATCGGACCAGTAGTTCTTGAGATTAGCGCGTTCAACCAAACAAACAAACAAACTCTTCTGCTTTATAATATTAGGAAAAATTAAACGATAGAAAAGCTAGTCAGCGATAGTGTTACGTTTGATATGACAGAATGGACGAAGGAATTGTCTAGCTTCGTCGCGTTGCGTCGGCTTCAAGTAACTTGCGACAAGGACAGGAAAATTATGATGAAGCAGACAATCTGCCAAAATAACCTTAAGTACAGTGCCCGTACAAAGTTAATACAATTGAAACCATAAGCATAAACACACTGGTACAATCAGGACGATTACGATTACGCGTCCCAAAGCGAGTGTACGCCATAAAACGCTTGTACAAATACATTCGCGTACAGAAGTGCTCAGTGTGCTCACGCCTTGAGCGCTTTATTTCTTTGTAAGAAAACTGACCGACTTTTATAACGACGATACAACGTGTCGTTTGTAGTATGTTATTTGTGAAATGTTGAGGAGTGTCTTTATATCACTGCAAGATGTCTTTATGTTCAGTAGCTTTAGTATGTTTATTTTAACAACAATAACGCCTATCATATTGTGCTCTTTCTGTAACAGAATGGTCTGTGTATGTAGATACACATTTTCTAAATCAGATGAGAATGCCTTTACACACTGACACTATCACAGTTAACAATTGAATAAAATAACAAAATATGTATTAATCACATATTTTGTTATTTTATTCAATTGTTAACTCCTGTACCGAAATTATACTTGTGAATTTAAAACAATTCGATCTTTTGACAATGTTATCTCTGTCAGAATATAAATTTGCTTAAATTCCCAAACAAGTAATGGTTCGATGGATTTGAATAAACAATTTTGATATCCAGAGAACCTATTTAGAGAAAAAAAACATCAGTCTGCCTAAACTTTACCTATTACGTACGAAACGAGTATTTTCTTTTAATCAGTATTCATAAAGTAACAATTTTATATGACAAATCACTTCCGTATCCACCTATACATAAGGTATACTATAGATGTTTTTCTTTAATAAAACACAGGTTTGAAATAAGAATTTGACGCCTTATTCGAATCACTGGATCGAGTGAGACCTCTTTATTGACTAATAAAAGATTAGTACCTACTTTTAGCGCCCTTCCCATTACAAACATGTGAAAATAAAGAAGTACCGCGTAGGAACAGCTTAGAAATATAGATAGGAATAGGTTAACTTATATTATCACAAGCTTTATCTGAAAAGAAGAATGGGAACAGACTGTCGAGTCTGTCGAAATTTGTATGGTTTGACAGCTCACCTGTCGTTCATTTCGTCTAAGTGTTCACTTGGACATTTGGATAGAATCGCATTGCAGGTATGCTGTATCTTTTATTGAGTAAACGACTGTTCCGAATCATTGCTTGTACTGAATTCCTGAAAGTCTGAACAACACTGAGGCAGTCACCAGTTGTGGCAGTGAAAGTAAGTCTCAAAGTTTTTTTTTTTTGATATCGGTTTGCTCTTTAGTCTAGTCTAGGTAAGAGGTATTAGAGACAAAGTCGAATTGTTTTAACTGTCTTGGATCCCACAGCGGAGGAGTAAGAAAAAACATACGTAATTTGAATGTTGCAAGAGACATTTTTTGACCTTCAGCATAGTTTCGATGTGCAAAAAACAAAGAAAAGATTGCTCTTTCAAAAATCCAGTAAAGCAAAAACGGGAAAGAAACTTAATCGTTAGTCAGCAGTTTTATGCAGCTACAGAATACCAGTAAAAAGCACGCGTAGGAAGTCATTACTTCACTGCGATGATTCAGCAGACAGTAATAGCAGAAAATCAATGGTAGTAGCGGAAATGACACATGAAAACATTACGTGCCAAACGCCGTTCAAATGTCCGACTAAAAAGTTATTTTATAAAAACTTTGCCAAAAGTGTAGCACAGTAGTGACTGGCAATTTTGACACTGGCGAACAGTGTGATTTACATTTTCATTTGACTAACAGAACTACCCAATCAAAGCAACAACTATCGTCGCTTAATAAATACTTAATCATGCTCGTGGCTAACACAGTATAAGTATAATAAATAATAATAATAATAATAACCCTACCGCAGTATCTCTACGTTGACGTCGTGGTGGGGCTTGCGCGTCCCGATAGACCTTAGGTCATACCTATGGTGAGGGGCCAGACAAAGAGAGATACAATCCGCAAGGCAGTTTTGTGGCGAACTGTTGGGCAGTAGCGACCCCACGAACCTTATCTCCCGGCAGAAGTCTTGTTCCTCATCTCCGGCTTGCCTTTATTGGCTGGCCAGAGTGAAAACTGACGAGGAACAGAGCTCCCACCTCTTTCTTGCCTTAATTGGCCGGTCTGAGTGGAGATTCGCTAGAGCACACGTGCTCGGGAGAGGGATGTATAATCCAGTAAGGTGCTGGTAGGGATCTTGACCGCACTTCCGGAATTGTCCTGATAGCCGTGGTATACCTCTCCACTCCTCTAGCACCTCAGGCCATGTTGCCTCCTTGGCGCTACGTCACTTTGTGCTAGCGACCGTTTTCGGGGGCCCATTCATTGAGTGTGCAAGTCACCCCCTGCCATTTAAAAGCCGTGTATATTGTTAGTGGTCAGGCAGGGGCCAATAGTTCTTCTATAATAAACGATTATCAGTCCACTAAAACACCCAAACCCATAGCGTTTCATTTTGTTTCCATAATTATTCTGCAATAGTACTGCTCCAACCGGGGATTGTCCTTGGGAATACTTTCAGTGCATACAGGGATAATCATTGGTTGGTGCCCCATTACATTTGAAATGTCTAACGGGGCCTCTGCGAGCTGGTTTTGGCCCCTCGTACGCCTACCAAAGGACCGGGTCTCCAGGGACCCGAGAAAGTAAAAATAATAATAATAATATCCTTGGACATTTCATACAACGCCATATAGTCCCAAGCTAAGCAACCTAATGCTAAATAAGAACAAATAAATCGCACAGGACAGCATTTGCAGTTAAGCTACGCTTGTCGAGGTCGTTCCGTGGATGGGTAACCTATTACTCTTCCTTGTCTCGGAAAGTTCGTAAAACCGTTGGTCCTGGTTGTTAAATCAAGATATTTGTGGATCGTTATGGATTATTGTGGTATAAAATTAAAAGTATGGTTTTTAAATGTATTTATAATCTATATCCATTTATTATCATTTTCCTGCCATTATCCCATGTTACTAGGGGTCGGCGCCACACGTATTTTTCTTCTACTCCTGTCCACCGTCACGCTATAACTAACTTCCATTTCTTTCATATCCTCACACAATCCATCCATCTTTTCTTTGGCCTCCCCTCTCCCTGTCAGTCCATCAATATTTTGTATTCATAACTCTTTAAGTTACACGCAATTAAGCTCTTCCCTTTCAGTTTTTTCGTCTATATATTGCAATTAATAAAAATCAACAACTGCTATCTTTACTACAAACTGAAAGAAATCTCCAAAAATTTTTAACTAAAATCACGATAAGCAAAAGCACACCACCAACACGACAGCAAAACACTATAAGCCGCAACAAAATCCGAGCAAGAAAAACGAAATGTAAACTGGAACACAGTGAAATTGAATAAGACGTTAACTTGAAGAATTTACAGGGAAATGGAAGCTATTCCCTCGATCCAGCGCATCTAGTTACCTCGACTCTACCCCGAATGACTCGTTTAAAAACAGTTTAAAATTTTGCAATTCTGCCTGCCTTTTTGCCGACAGTTCGGTGCTATTAGTCTCAGGTTTATTAAGAGTGTATTTCGTGAAGAGAATTGGAAAAGGTATTGCAATTAAGGCGCTTGGAAATAGAGTTGTAGTTTGAAACAAAGTTGTAGACTGAAAAAAAAAACAGCTATTCGCGAGACTGTCGCACGCAGAGTTCCGTACCATAAAAAAACTCTTTTCTAGTTTTAATTAAATTTTTATTATTTGTTTTTATAAAAGCAGCAGAAATACACACTGTGAAAATTTCAACTGTCTACCTTTACGGTTTTTAAGTTGCAGCCCGCTGACAGACAGACGGACGAACAGCAGAGGCTTAGTTACAGGGTTCCGTTGGATGCTTTTTGTGTACGGAAGCCTGTTTTACAGGCAAATCTTAAACTTCTTGTTGAAATTGGTGATTTCGTATTTATAATGTGACAAAAGCAGACTTTGGTATTTCTTTTTTTATTTATTTCCTTAGACTACTTAGAGCTAGTCTGGGTTGTTCAGATCGAAGGTTTAACTAAAAATCGTACTATTAATAATTCATTCATTTATATCGGAATAATCCATAATATTATACATTACACAGCATTAAAATACAATCAAATAATTTAAATTTTAATAGATATAATTAAAAATAAACATACAATTTGTTTTTTTTTTAATGTTTAAATACTTTGTGAGGGAAAATGATAAAAAAAAATACCTACTATGAAAAAATTAATACTATGAAAATTAAGGCGCATTTTTCAAGTCCTACTCGTATCCACCTGGAATTAATTATTGATAATATATTGGCATGTGGGTTTTTCCATTATCACGGAGACAAGGCAAGTAAAAATCTTTCAATCATAATAGGCCTTAGTTTCAGCTGTACTGGATTTCTAAATACTTGATAACCCCTAAATTTATATTGACTTATGACAGTGCAGTTTTTTTCGACGAATCACATAAAAATACTAATGTAGTACCTACTCAAATAACACAAATCCACACCAATATATGAATCACCCCACAAACGGTAATCACAGCAAAATGAACCTTGTTGCAGCTAATAAACTATCTGTATGTAGTTTAATTAATGTTCAATCCCATTCCGACATCGCATAGGATGTTGGGAGACCGACCAGGTAATAACATATTAACTGTATTGAATAGCTTGTTGAGGAGCTCGTGGCTTAATGAGGAGCGCGTGGCTTAATAATAACAGCCGCACGGGTTGATCTATACGGGTAAGCAACGCTTGCCAAGGTTGGTCTGTGGATGGGTGACCATTTTAACATACCGAGTTTCCTCCGTGCCTCGGAGAGCACGTTAAGAAGCTGGTCCCGGCTGTCATTTGTAGATCTTTGGCAGTCGTTATGGATTGTCAGAAGTAAGTAGGTAAATTTGACTCCAGTCTTACCAAGAAGTACCGTGTTACCCAGTTAATGGGTCGTGGAGGTCTGGTAGGCAGCTGCTCCACGTAAAACACCGGTATTTAGCTGAATCTGGTTTGACTGGAAGCCGACCCCAATGTAGTTGGGAAAAGGCTAGGCAGATGATGATGTATTGAATAGCTTGTAGCGTGCTATCAGTGTGTCTGAGTTTGTGTTATATATCAGCCGAAAAAAGTCCACTGCTGGAAATAAGCCTCCCCAAGCGTGACCACAACGACCAATCCTGTGCGTCTCGCATCCATCGGCTACCCGCAACCTTCACCAGGTCATCGGTTCACCTTGTGGGAAGCCTTCCAACGTTGCGTTTTCCGGTACGCGGTCGCCACTCCAGAACTTTTCGGCCCCATCGACCATCTGTTCTGCGAGCAATGTGCCTTGCCCACTGCCACTTTAGTTTGCCGATCCTTGGGGCTATGTCTGTAACCTTGGTTCTTTTGCGGATATCATCATACCTGATTCGATCACGCAAGGAAACTCTTAGCAATGCCCTCTCTATTGCCTTTTGAGTATTTTTAAGCCTTCTGATGGAGGCCCATTGTGAGTGACCACGTTTCAGTTCCATAAGTGATCACTGGCAATATGCACTGGTGATAGACTTTCGTCTTGAGACACTGTGGTATGTGGGACGAGGGAACACTATACAGGGCAAGTAAAATCAATATATATACAATGACAATCAGTACAAGTCGCGGGAAAAAGCTATATAGTTATTATGGTGAAGATTAAGAAAGACGGACCCACGCACCGGAAAAACTTGAGAGCAAAGAAGAGAGAATAAAACATTTGCGTGAATGTATTCTGGTTAAAAAATATAATTTTTTAGTCCGTCAGTTAGATTGTCAAAATGTATTATTGGACACGTATTTTGGTTATACCAAATCATTGGAATACAAAGATAAAAGTAGAAAAGTTCAGGAGTGCGGTTTATAACGACTAATCTAGGAAATAAGCAAAATGTTGTTTTCTTTCTTTCTTTACGTAATCATAATGACTTTCAACGCATTTTATCGTCACTTCCGAACAAATTATATCAGTACCTAAAAACAAGTACACTATCTTGGTTTACAGGAAAGTTTTACCACAGTTTCAGCTGCCAGACAGTATTTCTTTGTTCCGGTATGGAGTACTGACGGTTTGCGCCGTGAAACTTACAACCACATGAGACTTTGAAAGTTTGCTTTTAAGGTCAGTTACGTATTAATAGTTTCATTTTACATTCACCTTCGAAGTTCAAATGAACTTACCAGTTTATACTTAGGGCGGATCTCATCAATAAATCTGAACGCGATCAGCATGTAAACGTTTATGAGCTGGCAGTGTCATTATTTTTTGTGGAAGATTGACACTGAAAACTCTTGATCGCAGTTTAGATGATCTCGTTCAATTTCATTTATGAAATCTGCTCTTACACGGATTAACCTGCCGGTGGATTCTGTTAATAATTCTTTAGGGAATATAGATGCAATGTCTTATTACGTGTTCTATAACGCTCTTCTTTTAATTTAAAAATCGAAACTTCATCGCCTGATCTATTAAAACCCATTCATTGAATTCTATCCGGCCAGCTGCAGTGTAAAAGAGTCTTCGTATTTCACGTCCCAGATTCTTCGTTCCCTTTGATTCCTCGGTAGAAATGGAAGCGATTTCATCCCATTCAGCCGGCGGCATGTGTGGGCTATTCAGCAGCGTGCGTTTCTAAAGTACCCCTCACAATAATGTTATAATATTTTAGAATTGCCCGCTGTGAGCTGTGGCCGAGTTCGCGATGGAAGTAAGGAATGTTTTTACAGATTTAGATTTATCTGATCAAAATTATTAATACATACTGCATTAATAATTCTGTGAACATTTTTGGGAGAAACTTAACGTTAATGCAAAATATTGTTTGTATTTATTACGGTATCATTAGTCACGAAAAAACCGTTGAATGCAAAAAAAAAACAAGAGCCGCTGATGTGGCGTCACTTGAGGAAGGCCTGTGTGTGACCAAAATTGGTTGTCTTTTGACTGAACTTTGTTACTGATAAATAAGCAGAGCTAATGTAACAAGGCATTCTCAACCGCAGTGAACCTAAGGGTTCTTCTTCTTTTTTCGAATCGATGGTTAAATTTTTAGATTTTTAGTGCCCAATAGGTGGCTACGTTAATTGTAGCGTCGATGGCATAATTTAAGCCCCCAAAGTTCAGGCGTATTGGCACTTGGGGCACTAAAACGTGCGGCATTTTTTTTGTTATTCGTTTTTGGTATAGGTCATTAAAATGATAGATGAATTATATTTATTTGCTGAAAAACTACAACTTGGTAAATAAGAAGAGTACAATAAATAAACATAATATATCTTATTTTATATTATTAAAATTTAGAGTGAATAGGTCGACGGTTTCGCTAAAAGTTGAAACTCGTCTCCAGTCAAATAGAAATAAATCCCATTAAATTAAATTGCACACCAGTTATGACGACATAAACGCATTAATTTAAATCATCACATCGTTCATCATCTCCAGATTAATCGTATATCATTCGGTGAGGACATTCAAATAAAACTTAATAGCCGTTGGACTATAAATCTTTCAACAGTTGAATAGAGAGCTATAAGAGTCAACGAGTTATTGCTACTTTTTCACTTTTGCTCTATTTTGTATGATACATTCTTAGTATTTTTGGAGGAAACGTCCACCAATCCTAAAAAAAAGAATCTACAAACACTGTTTAAAGTAATCATTACAATGTATTGGATGAATTAACCCGTCCAATTTCGTCTGCGTCACATTTTTCATGAATGCCTTGCTCCTATTGGCCATAAGGAAATGTTATACAACGTGTTACAGAATTATCGCAATATCTCATCATTGTAAGCAACTTTTATTATGGGACCAATGCCGAAATTACGAAAAAAAACTGGTTGGCTGTAGTAGTAGTAGACTAGTAAAGTCGGTTTATGGACGATAGTTTAACGTGACAACGTCGTAACAAAACATTGATGAAATTATTGCAATTTTTTTATGAACATTCCTCGAAAACCACTTTATCCATTGGTGAAAACAGTACGGAAATCGGTATAGGTCTTTGAGTTTATTAGGAACGTACAGCTGGACAGACACGGTTGAGGACATTGTTTTAAAATATGTTGGGATGTAGTAATAGTGATAGAAAATATAGTTTTTTTTTAAACCCATAATATACTGTAATATGTTTCTACATAATTCATTGTAATGAGAAGCCGTTGGTAAACCTGAGTAAATTAATAACGTAAGGATTCCTACTTTATTTTAGAGTGCTGAGGGGTTAGCACGAATATTTTGACGTATAGTAACGATAAAGTAAGTTATGATGTGAAAAATTACAACCCTATAGTACTATGGTTTATTTTATGAGTCATACACAATTTATATCATTTAAAGATATGAACAAAGTATCTATTTCGAATAAATATCATGTGCAAAACGAGTATTGTAGCTATGGTAAAATTTTACGTTACGTTACTACGACTACGACTACGACTTATAGTCAAAAATATTCGTGCTAGGCCCTCTGAATTAAGTTGTAAAGAGTGAAAAACAAGACCACATTATAGGATTCTCTGAACGTCATTTGTGGATTGGAAAAAGCATTTACGAAAATGAGTTATCTATTTGTGAAAAGCTGTGTGTTTGTTTGCTGAAAATAGTGCAGTCTATTTTTCCTGCAGATGCTTCATAGAGGCAAAACAAACATGTTTTTGCTTTCATATTAGAAGATAGATTCTTGTTTTAGACTGCATGCTTGACATATTACAACCCACTATGACATCTTAAGACCATAATGATCCATACAATGTAGGATGGAGACAGAGTTAAATATTATATACGACGTATTTAAATTAAGTATAGGTTAGACGCCCATTTAGTAAAACCGACAGGGAGACAGCTCAGGGTAAAACCAGGATAGTTTTCCCAGGGGTGTAGTTGCCTCGATTGTAATTACTTCATGTAGACACTAGATAAATATGCAATAACAGTCATCAATTACATACATTTATTGACTTTCCTAATATCTACAGAAACAACGAAAAAAAGCTGTCCAATCAATTCAAAGGTCAATTGACTTCTTGCGGGACCCTTTTAAGTTCTCTTGCTGGTCTTGTCGCTAGGGTGGCAGAAATAGCTTCGTCTATTTGACTGAGAGACCTTCAAAAGTGCCTGAAACTGGTCTATTTGAAATAAAGGATTTTGTATTTTTGACCGACTTCCCAAAAAGGGGGAGGTTTTCAATTCGGTTGTATTTTTTTTTTAATGTTTGTTACCTCATAACTCCGTCAATTCTAAACTGATTTGAAAAATCTGAAATTATCTGAAAGGATACTTGCAGATTGGTCCCATTCAAATTTTATCAAAATCGGTTACGAAGTTTGGATTTTAAATCGAAATAGCTAGAATTCGTTAACTTGGAAGATGGTTTTTTGTCATCAAAGTAATCGAAATTGCATATTTTGCTTTCTGCGGTTTTGCAGTGGTGTTATTAGGTGGGATGGCACAATTTCAGAAAACTTCACCAGTAATTACATCAGCTAAACTATTGGACAAGAGATGGCGCTTATCTAAACCTGAAATAATTTTCTGACGGATTTAGGCATCGCCGATGAAAATTTATAAAATATTTCACGTTTAATGTGACGATATGGAACGCGCGTAGTCAGTGCGCGAGTCCGACACGCTTTATTGATTGTCTAGCCTGACACCAAAGAAAAACAGTTCTATAACCATCTCGCATCAAATATAATATTTACCCGCCTCCATGAAATATATTCATCATTGCTATCACGATATTATCAGCCCCAAGCCGTCCGCTGCTGGACATAAGCTCTCACATAAATCTTGGTTATGAACACCTCCGGTGCGGTATAATACCTACAAACCGGAACATATATAGGTATAGTAAGGAACTATGTAAATCGTAGCGCTGGCCAGAGAACGGCATAATATATATTTCTTTTGTTTACCGACAGTAAACTGGCCACGACCCTTTTGTAGCGGAGAAAAGATCTTTTGTTTGTCAATCGTGTTTACTAATGAGTTTTTAGAAAATAATAAAGTAATTTCCTGATTTTTATTGACTTATTTCTCATCTCTTAAGCTCTTTCAGCGCTCCCTCGTTTCATTTTATACTCACATCTATCACTCTCCATAAAGAACTAGCATTTAAATATTAGTTGGGATAATTGTACCCCTTGCCAGAAAACTTCATACATTTCTTTTGTTTACCGACAGTGAACTGCCCGAGACATTTTTTTAGCGGAGGAAAGATCAGAGTCCCAATCCTACTAATTTTCACATTCGCATCGCATTCGCATCTCAATCGCAATCTGTCAAAAATGTATGAAAATCAAGGCTTTTTTGACAGTTTGCGATTGACATGCGAATGCAGTAGTTGTCTAAAAATGAGTAGAATTGGCCATCTTGTCTTTGACAATCGTTAACTTTTGTATTTTTAGAAAATCATAAAGTAACTAATTTCTAATTTTCTATTTTCTAATTTTTCATTTACTAATGTTGAGTTCTTACAGTGTCCTTCGTTTCATCTTACACCTACATCTATCGCTCTCCATAAAGGTTAAAAACTGGCCTAATATCCCTTGTAATATATAAATGCTAATGTGATTTGTTTGTTCCGCTTTCACGCCTAAATCGATGAGCCGATTTTGATGAATTTTGTTAGTAATTTCTCATTTCATAAGCTCTTTCAGCGCTCCCCCGTTTCATTTTAGACTCACATCTAGCACTCTCCATAAAGAACTAGCATAATTATAAATAGTAGTTGGGATAATTGTACCGCTTGCCAGAAAACGTCATATATTTCTTTTGTTTACCGACAATGAACTGCCCGAGACATTTGTTTAGCGGAGGAAAGATCTTGTCTTTGACAATCGTTTACAAGTATTTTAGAAAATAATAATGTAACAAATTTCTTGATTTTTATTGAGTTCTTTCAGTGTCCTTCGTTTCATCTTACACGTACATCTATTGCTCTCTCATAAATATTTCTTTTGTTTACCGACAGTAAACTGCCCACGACACTTTTGTAGCGGAGGAAAGATCTTGTCTTTGACAATCGTTTACTAATGTGTTTTTAGATAATTACAAAGTAACTAATTTCTTGACTTTTATTTACTAATATTGAGTTATTTCAATGTCCTTCGTTTCATCGTACACCTACATCTGTTGCTCTCCATGAAGGATAAAAAGTGGCCTAATATTATCCCAAGTAAAATTTAAATACTAAAATGCGAGCCGATTTTGATGAATTTTGTTACAGAGATAAATGGAACCCTAGAAACTGGAATAGGCTCTTTTTTCCGAGCAAAGCCGCAGTCAAAAGTTATTTGTAATAAAATACACAACTAAACAATTATTATTATAAGCCCCATGTCTGTCTCTTGACACAAAATTGTAGCAACAAAAACACTTAATATCTTTCGTTCAGCACCTGAGGCCCACGTGTATCGTATTAAAAGGTAATCTTCTAAGGATAAAAATAACCCAAATGATAGTGAGTGTTTTTATCTTATCTTGATCCATATTTTAAATAAAAACAAATATTTACTCAGAGAAACGAAATATTCCATAGAAAGAAAATACAAATTACACTGTTGGTAGAATTATAATTATCTAATCTTAATACTACGTACCTTCAGAAGTATGGACTTAACTCAAAAAATCTGAGAATTCGAGTTACGGTCACTAGGTTACTAGACGCACGTAGTGTCCATTCTATGACCAAAACTCAAATTTTTAGATTGATAAACATTGTCCATACTATTCTGAAGGTGCGACTAGTTTTAAACAAAAAAACCAGACAAGTGCTACTCGGACTCGCATGCGAAGGGTTCCAAACGAATCTCATTTTCGTTACATGTTTTTTAAACCATTAGACTTTTTATTTTTTTTTTCTGAAATCTTTGGTAAAGATTTTTAAAATATTTTTTTTTCCAGTAGACTCAAGACTTTCGGAGACAAGGTAATTTTCATCTAAGACGACCCACTGACCGTGGCTGGAAAATACCGCAAAGCAAATTAATAGTATGCATTACTGCGGTTTCATTATCAGATTAGAAATACTCAAAACTATGCTAACAAATTGAATTAATTTATTGGAATTAATTTATGTTAGTGTACATTCTCATTTAGTGCAATTACGGTTTGATGGTATGGTGTGTAGTTGAATTGTCATTCAAAATTTTGATGCTGATTTTTCTATTGGGAAATGTAAACTCTACTTACGAAAATCTAACTAACAAAGTGACTCAACAAACAAAAAAAAATAAAATTAATTTTCAGTTTGTAAAAACGGGTGCGTACTTTGATTCGTCTCCAAGTCATGCGGTCTTCTGCAGTATTGACCGCTCTGTACTGCTCTGTATGCTGCATCCAACAGACTTCTTTATTGCGTCGGTCCATCTTGGCGGTGTTCGTGTATTTTTTCAGCAACCAAACCGTCAGAGCAAATTTACTGGCAAAGTGAACGAGCAATTAGCTTGACACTTGTCATGGTTTCGTGCTCGGGTTAAATGTTTGTTAAGCTTACTGTTCGCGCCGTTGCATTGGCGCTCTTTTATTTTAGGTATAGTTTTCATTTTACCCGCTTTTACTTTATATTTTTGATTTTCGCTGCTTGGTTTTGCACGGAGGTCAGATGGACGACCGACACCGCCGCCGCCGGTTGGTCGTGTCCGTGCCGCTTCATTTCATGTACATCCAGTATCAAAAATTTCGCATTTAACCGCTTTGAGGTCGATTCGCGCCGTGCACGACCCTCACATCGTGCTAACATCAAGAAGACCGAGAAGAGCGCATCAAAGGTCGCAGCAGCGTTGGCACGTGGAGAGAGGCCCTGAACCGGACAGCCCGCCGTGGTGCTAAGGTTAGTCAACTTTCTTTCCTTTGTTGCGAGACCAGCAGCATTTTTCAATCTTATGTTCCTCTATGGAGATACAACCACTAGCCAGCTAGTACCCACCCGCGTGCACACTTACTAATAAATAGTGTTTCGGGTCTAGGTGTATGGGCACGTGAGATTTGTGGCTAGAAATAAATATTATTATATATCCACACAACATAAGACTAATAAATTCTGATCTGATAACTTAAATATTTTTTAAAATTAAATTATTTTTTTTTATTTTTATTTCTAAGCCATATTATAACAACAAGTTGATGATTGGAGCCTCCTTTTAAGTAAAAAATTACTGTATTAGGAGACTCCGCTCTTTCATAGCAAGACAATTTCACAAAATAGAACACGATTAGACATAGCAGAATATCATTATTATTATTTCTTTTTTATTTGTGTGTGTTTTGTGCGTATGTGTGTGTGTGTAGGTGTTGAGAGAAACGGGTGAGTTAAACTATGTATTGCAAGAGCGCCTCAGTATCATAGTAAGTCAGAGATTTTATCCAATTTGTTAACATTTTTTTACCTTCATGTGATTGCTTAGTTTATGTATGTATATCTCCTTGTTTACCCTATTATATAGCTGAGAAGAACGTTTGTTGTATTGTATAGCAGAAAATTTTGTTTTACTTTCTGGGATTTGAGCAATCATGTCTTTCCGTCTTTTTGCTAATGCGAAGTTGAAGAGAGGGACCTCAGGTTTATGGAATCCGAGAGTTGAGCTCCCACAGATTCCATAATCTCTCCACGCTTTACATGCATAACCGCACAATTGTCCATACCAAACTCCATCCTAATGGCGCTACTGAAAGTTTCAGTTACTTTTGTAGCCCCATCAGTTGCACATTACTGGGGGCAAAGAGTTTCAGATCAACCATATAAAGGAGGTGAGAAATAACTTGAGCACCTCTCTTCAAGCCTAGCCCTCAATTCTCAGCAGTTTGCTTAGAGGATTCAAGATATTCGACATCCTGGATAGCGACAGATTGTCCTCCACTGCCTCATACACGACATCAGGAAGGTGTGCAGCGTTGTATCAATTTTATACAATTCTAGCACCCTCATTAGCCATTATGAGGCACCGATTTATATGCATTCTTATATACTTATTACTATTAATTTTTTTTTGATACTTCAGAGTAAAATCAACTTTAATTTCGGATATCGGTATTTCTGGTTGTAGAGTCTAATACTTACGATATTTCTTCAAAATGATAGATAGTCAAGCTGCAACCAATGATCTTGATTGATGATATTTACATGTAAAAGACGCAGTTAAAACTCATTCATTACGCTCACAAATACCTATATACAAGTTCACGTGACTTCCGTTTTAATGACCATACTCTTCATCTTAAACAAGATGATCCATTTCTAATTATAAACTATCCGACATAATGACAGCAGAACACAATCTTAACTATAGTAGAAAGGGCTGCGGAATTTGTTCGAAAGAGTCACCACGGCCCTAGAACACAAAGGGCATTAGGAGGAACACGGATGGGTTTTAGTCAGTAAGAGTCTGATACTGGCTCCTGCTTTGCCCAGAGCGGGAGGAGCGGAAAAAAAACTATACTAGAAAGCTACTCTTTCAAGTTACACGCACAAGGAGCCGTTTTTTACAAGGATGGGAATAGTCGAGACTCCTCCCGCTCTAGGCGGAGCAAGAAGCAGTATCAGACTCTTACTGACTAAACCCATCCGTGTTCCTCCTAATGCCCTTTGTGTTCCAGGGCCGCAGTGACTCTTTCTAACAAATTTTGCAGCCCTTTCTACTATATATTTAACGTCTTAAAACTCTGGTGTTTCAGTTTTGCGAGACAAGGAGAACAAAAAACACTATCTCATTTCTTAACGGAATCTTGATGCCCCGTTTCGTAGACTTCAAAACCAATCTACCTCCATTCCAATTTTTAATAAAGAAAGCATAATAAAAAATAAAAATAAAAAAAACATACATAAAAATACTCTCAGATTGTTATGAAAACTGAAAACATGACATATATTATCCGAGAGAAATTCAAGACAGTTTGTTTCGTCGGATTTGTAAAATTGTCATAGTTTATTTCCTGTATTTTATCATTCTATGCATTTGGCTGGAAGCCACAGAGGTAAATACGTCGCCACGTCGTTGATCCTTATTTATATCACGTTAAGGTTCATAATGGGCGGTGTAATGGCTTACATTGTAGGAAGTCAACACAAATAAGATTTATTGCCAAGTAGCTAGCGTTTGGATGTGGGTATGCCTACGTTGATATGGATAATAGGTGTCTTGAATTAAGTTTGCTATGTTTAATTTGCCTGTTGAAAATAAATTACTGTAAAATATTCAGCTCTACCATGCTCGTTAGTGTATATCTAGTTTTATGAACGATCTTTTAAATTCCTTTATTTTGGCATTATAGTAGAGGTGAGATACTGATTAGCCTATCATTGCCTCTTGGCTTGCTTCTAAATTGAGTAAAGTGAATCAAACTGGTATCTGGCAAATCCGTCTCAAAGATTTCTTTAAAGACCACATTCCTCAAGCAGAATGTTCTGTCTTCTTTGTCGAAGTAAAATCGAAACTAAATTAGAAAGACAAAAATCAGTACACGAAATACTATGTTCATTTTTCTAATTATTTTTTGTTGTTTTCATTTATTTTCTTATCGATTTTTAATATAAACTAAAGACTAAAATACCAATCTACAGTATAAAATGCGTATAAAAACAAAATAAATCATTGGGCATTAAAAAAATAATCCACATAGCTGTCAATGGCAAAAGTGCCCAGGCAGCATTGCCGCGTTGAATGCTGATTCTTTGGCCGAAGAAAAGCCCAGCCCTGTGACCACAGGGCTGGGCACACATTCACGTGACCACGTGAACCGTCGACAAGTTGTTTGTTGATGTCCCGAAAGACTCGATGTGCACTTTTTTACGCAAATTAATATTAGGCACCATGTTTTGGTAACTCGTATCTAGGTTTTGGTACTGTGAAATACATTCAGTCTCAGAATAAAACTAATTAGTGACTAATAGTCCACGGAACCATCCAACTTTATCCGATATTGCATTAATTAGTACTGCATCTAGTTGGCTAGTAGTCGTGGCGGCGATCGATTTGCCGGCTAATTAATATTGTAGATAGGCTACACTGAATTGTTTTGCTTGCTATATTGCTTGATCGTCTATAGAATGTGGTGTGTTTCATGTTGTTGTGTCTGAAGGGTATTTAGTTTAGTGTGTAAGTTTTGACAGTGCATTTATTTTAGTTATTACGACACTGCTTAACATGTGCCTCTTTTGGCGAAGTCCTAAAACAAAGCGGTAATTTTGGGAATACGCGATCATCCGATACATTTGTACGGGAATGTTGATTATGTCGTCACGCCGACAGATGGACCGAGTTTGGGAATGATCGTACGAGTTAACTATGCTTTTCATCGCGCGATGAATATGATTCTTGTGCTCGAGTGACGCGAGGTGATCATCATGTAGAACCCTTTAAAGAATTATGTGCGTTTAATCTCGTCGTGCGGCGAAATCGTATCGAACGTTAGACAGTTAGAACGAGACGCCAGATGGTCGCGCGATGATCGTTTTGTAATAAGAGGATGCCTTACAGTTATTAGTGTGTCATCATCAGCTATGGGTATATAATAAAGTATTGATAGTATTTGGGGTATATATATGTACTTGAATAATGTAAAGAATGAAATTGTGGAATCAAATGCGTGTTTACTCTTGCTTTAAAGGCAGGCGGGTTATATGAGGACGGAAACACAGACGCTAGCAGAGAATTCCAAACTTTGGCTGTGCGCATAATTTTAATAAGTAAGACATAAAGTATTCATTTAACTAGACAAAAATAAAAATAGTATTATCTTAGTCTTAGACTAAAATAATATAATATTATCTTAGTCTAAAATAATGCATTTTTGTGCCAAAATGGATACTAATTTATTATAATATTATTATTTCCGCAGACATCTTAAATTACGATCAAGAGCGGTCCAAAATTTGAAGCCAAATTGCGTTGTTTATTATTTTAATCTGACTTTAATTTTAAAACATTGTAAACACATTCTATTGCAATAGGTATGCAGATTATTAATTATATTTAAATGAAAATATCTAAATTCAAAACTATTGTCAATTTGGATCATTTATTTTGTAAGTCAGAAAGTAACTCACATTCTGCAAGGGTTGCGGAATTTGTTTGAAATAATAATCGTGGCCCTGGAACGGCTTTAGGAGGAACATGAATGAGTTTTAGTCAGTAAGAGTCTGACAATCCCTTCTGCTGCGCTCAGAGCGGGAGGAGTCTTTTGATGATTTCCCAAATCATCAAAAGATCCTTAATCCTTAATCCAAATTTATATCTATTTTTTGTATTAGTCTGCTTATTTCGCATTATGTAACTGTAATTTATGCGGTGATATACACCCCATAAATTACCTAATTATAAAATTATTTAAAGTCAGTTATTAAAAAGTATACTATTAAGTTATTTAAAAGAATTGCTGCCTGTTATTTATGAAGGGCTATCTTTGAGAACGGCTCTATCGATTTGGTTGATTTTGGTTGGGTTTGTTATTTTATGGACAAGCGTTGTTATTTAGTTTTTTTTTTCTTCTAAAATTAAATTAGTAGTGCGAAGCGCGCGTGCGTTCATCGTTAATTTATGACAACTTTCATGTTCTTTTAAGCTAGATAGGATTAAGATAATTTAACATAAAACAAACTAATTATACACTTAAACCGTCCTCGAGAACCACTCTATATATTAGTGAAAACAGCATGAAAATCGGTGCATGAGTTTTTTAGTTTATAGCAAACAGACAGACAGACAGACGCGGCGGAGGACTTTGTTTTATAATATAAAGTAAGTAGTAAGTAAGTATAAAGCAGTAGAAATGCTAATAGTCAGTGAGACTGCTAGTAAAATTTCTTTTACTTCAAATCCCGTTGGTTTAGTTTATTTATAGTTTCCTTCTTAGATTCTACGTTTCTTTTCCCGCTCTCCTGTCGGAGGTCTGCTGGAAGAAATTTCTTGTGAAATAACCAGTACCTTTGTGCACTTTTCACTCTATAAATTTCTTTTTTTTTTTAATTTGTGTGTACATAAATAAATAAATTAAATACATTTTTAACGCAAAAATGTTAATTAATACCTACATAAGCACATAAATTATGTAAATAATCGAAATTTTAATGATCCAGGAAATAGTTTTATTCAATGAACATTAACGGGATGCATTCAAATGTTGTCAATAATAAGAAGTGTGGTAATTCCTTCCTGGATTGTTTAAAATTCGCGTAAACGCAGATTATTTATAAGTTAACTTATTTTTAAATTTGCACACCCCTTTATTTAGATAACCTAAAAATCTTAGAACCTAATTTATTTAGATATTAGCTTCACTAAATCTTTCATATGGTAAGTAAAAGTATACAGAGTGAATCTTGTAAAAAAATAGCTCTTTCCTTTTGTTTGACATGTGTTATTACTTCCCAGAATTTGATCCGTAGTAGCGACAATGTGCTAAATAATAACAGCCGCACGCGTAGCGTCGATCTTTACGGTTAAGCAACGTTTGCCTAGGTTGGTCTGTGGATAGGTTCTTTTTGTGGTTATCTTAACATACCGTATTTCCTCCGTGCCTCGGAATGCATGTAAAGCCGTTGGTCCCAGCTGTCATTTGTAGATATTTGGCAGTCGTTACGGATTGTCAGAAGACAGTAAGGGCGCTTGTACACGGTAAGAAAATTTACCGTGTCTGCGGCAGACAAGACAAATTCTTCGTGTACACGACAACAATTTTGTCTGTTCTACACACGAAAACTTTTCGTGTCTTCCGCAGACAAGACCAATCGAAACGTGTACACGACACGATTTTGCAGAGGGCCTAGCACGAATATTTTGACGTATAGTAACGTTAACGTAAGTGAATTTAGAATGTTAAAAACTACAAGCCCATAGTATTTTGGTTTAATTTTATGGGACATACACAATTTATATCATTTAAAATTATAAATATAGTATCTAATACAAATAAATATTATGAGCAAAACGAGTATTGTAGCTATGGTAAAATTTTACGTAACGTTACTATACGTCAAAATATTCGTGCTAGGGCCTCAGTTGTCAGTCGGGCGTAGGGCGCACAAGTAATAACAAGTCTGATAATAATTTTCGTTTATTTATAAAAATGTTAACTACAAGGCCAAAAAGAATGATAATTGCATATTATTATTATAACAAAATGAAAAAGGAAACAAAAAACAAGAGACTTTACGCACAACCAAAACTACCTGGCTGGCTGAACTCTATTACTCCGCCCCCCAACGCTCCGCAATAACGTTCGCCCACAAGACAAGATTTTTTTTCGTGCACCGCTGCAAGCAGTGTACACAGTTATTTTCTAGTTACGACACGAATTCTTGCGTAGGCCCGGCGTATTTTCTTACCGTGTACAAGCGCCCTAAATCTGACTACAGTCTTGCCAAGAAGTAACGTGTTACCCAGTTAATGGGTTGCGGAGGTCTGGTAAGAAACCACTCCTCGTAAAAGAATGAATCTCGTGAAACCGGTTTGACTGGTAGAGTTGGTCCTAGATCTTGAAGTGAAAGTTTGTCCTATTCATGAGTATAGCCGGTCGTTTCTGGCTTGGGTGAAGTGATCACGAAGTCTTTCCGTCTTGATTACTTGGATTGGCAGCTCACTTCGCTTCGAAATGTTTACAGAATCGCACTATGTAATACTATACTTCAAATAATTTTATTGTAACACATCAGATTCTGACGCAACAATAATCTCGCGGCATCATGTAGCAATTGTACGATAGTTCTCTTAGAAAAACTTAATAACCCTTTACCAGCAGTGCCTACAAAAAGCAACTTACCAAGTTAATAAAATCGAAGTTTCTCCCAGCAAAATGCAAACAGCACGTGTTCCCAAGCAAACAATTAAATGAACAAAATAATAATGCAAAAGATATTATTATTAATTGCTTCGCGTATTTGCACACACGGTTTGTTCAAATAACTCGTGTTAGAAAAAGATTGCAATATTTTTACAGGTTGCCTTTCTATGCTCATAACCCTTCTTTGTATTTATTCAGGACTGAAGGATCCTCAACGTTTGGTACGTAAAAATATTTGACAGCTGAGGCTGCAAAATATTATTTGGACTTCGGTTTAGTGGTTATTATGTTCATCACAGTGTGGTGTGGTTAAAGAAAAACCGCCACATGGTTTGATCTTCCAGGTCAAGCAACGCTTGCCAAGGTTGTCCTGTGGATGGGTGATTATCATAGCATACCAAGTTTCCTCTGTGCCTCGGAAAGCTCGTTAAGCCGTAAGTACCGGCTGCCATTTGCAGATCTTTAGCAATCGTTACGCATTTTCAGAAGCCAGTAAATATGACTTCAGTCTTGTCAAGGAATACCGTTTTACCCAGTTAATGGGACATTGACTTGACTCCATGAAGGCCAAAATAATTTCAAAAGATAAATAAAATGAGTAACTTTTAATTGCCACCATTAATATACAAATAATATATGTAGTTACTTTACAACAAGCCCGCCGTACGTGTGACAAACAAATAAAGGGCTTTGTGCAAATATGTACAAGTTATGAAACTCCTCATTAGCGAGCTTAAGGGTTCAAGGACGTGGGCGAAAGTTCACAGGTGAAGACACAATATACATAAGTACATAGTTTGATACAAATTTATTAAGTACCTAGTTAAAATGTTTGAGGTCAGAAGCTGAAAAGCAATTACTGAATGTAATATAACTAATAACCTAACTGACATAGCAACTAAGAATATAATAATCTCACTTTTTAATTTGTAATGGGTTTGCTTTTGACTCTAGTCTAAGTCAGAGATGACGGAGTCAAAGTCTACGGTGAAGCGAGTTTACCGAGAAGTAGCCTGTTCACTCTAACTTTGAGGGTTGTTGTGGTGATGAGAGGGTTGTAAGCGTTCGAAAACACAGATGCAGGCAAAGAGATCCACTCCTTTATAGTGCGCATTATGAAAGACGCTTGGAAACGCTTAGTGCGAATTTTATTGGTGGTATAGCAACAAGGTAGGGATGGTAAGATGCAGTGCATCTTACGGCGATGAGCCAAGCTGGGTAGCTTGGCATCCACCAGTTTCACGTCGCCAATGAGCCTCTTAGCTCTGCGTTGCGCTGACTCCGCCGAGTCAAGCGCGGCAAGTTGATAATTAGCTGAGCCATCCCAAAGGTGGCTACAATACTCCTCTCTGCTGAATAAGAGTGTTTTTTTTCTCATAGCCTTTATTGATAAAAAGGTCCCACTGCTGGGCAAAGGCCAAGGCAGCGCTATATTTTTCACACACCTTGAGCTTCCGACTCATCCTCATTGCATTTTTTTTGAGATTTGTTTGCTCTTAACTCTAATCTAGGCCAGTCTATGCCTCGACGGCGTTTTTCCCTATAGGCATACAGGCATCTCTCAGCCATCTCTCCATAAGACCCCTTCTTATGTAACTCAAGAGGAGTTTTAGTAGTAATTCATGCCTTCATCTATAGGTGTTATTCATTTTATTTTATATTTAGTTTTACATATTATTTATTAGTGTTATAAGCATTCTGAAGTAGTGAGAAGTTTGTAAATACTAAATCTGTCATTATGTACGAGATTACCATTCATATGGCTTTCTTTCAATGGCGTGTCAGTTGTTGATCATTGGAATATCATTATGACGCCATTATGATGCCATTATGTTAGTAGAATACCAAACTTGTCAAAATCAACCAATTTGAAATCAGTGATCGACCATTCTGACACTATTGTAGTAGCAGAATCGGGCCCCAGTTTTTTTGATAACTGTTCCACTAACGAACGGAAAACAAATAAATTCATACACAGACATCAGTAGATAAAGTTGAAAATGGCGTAGTTTGGACTGATGGCAAAATACGCACTGTAGGAAATTGAAAACAAAACCTTTATGCAAATAAGAAGAAATGGAACGATAGTGTACCATTATTGAAACAAACAATTATATCAGCACTGAAGTCATAAATTGCAAGGATCCAATCAATGGTTACCTACTTATTTACGTGCTGTGTATCCATTCTGTTATCATTGTGATAATTTTTTATTATTATGTTTTTGTCAATGTTCCTCTCAAAGAGAGCTCCTACCATCTAATCTCTTCACCACCCTTGGTTGACTGGTAGAGAATGCCTAAGGCATTAAGCCCTTCAAGTCTTTGACCTTTTTGTGTTAAATAAATAAATTGTGTTTCAATGTTTGCTTCAGCCCGGTAAAACTTGTTATAATCTACGGCGACTCTTAATATGCCATTGTGTAGCGATTCAAGTGTCCATGGTTCCTGTTCCGTTAAAAAGTAGTCATTTGAAGTTTTTTGCGGTACACAGATCTGGCTAACTTATAATTCATTATCCACTGTATTACCACTGCTGGATATAGCCCTATTAACTTTAAGCCCCCTGATATGGCCCATTGTGAGCAGCCATGGTTCAGTTACATATGTTTTCACAGGCAACAAGCACTGGTCATAGACTTTCGTCTTGAGAGTGTGAAATGAGAAGATTCTAGCACTAACATGCCTATTATACTGTCATCAAATATTACTCAACGTTGCTCAGGGGCACCTTCTGTTCTTAGAGCGCCTTGCAGTTAAGGATATAAATTCTCACTATCTAGTCTATGTGCAGAGGCGGCGAAGGGAAAATAAAGCTGAAGTTTTGTTATAAATTACTAACCTTACATGCAGTGAAAAGTTCCTTTACTATTGGTAACTCGATAGAACTTCACATTGATATTGATCAAGAAGAACTTCTGTAGAAGCAAAAACTGTTGATCGTAGCCTCTCGATCGTTTAAAATCTTTACGTCGTGTTCCGGACTTTAGTATTTTGAGTTGATAACGTGTCAGAACCCACTTTAACACCTCGAACAGGTTTTCTTGCCAAAGTATTTTTCCAGTACTAGTAATATTCAATTTCAAAAGATATTATGAAATTCCTATGCAATTTGACTATGAGAACTACATTAAAATGGACATCTTAGCAGAGTGGTTATCACTTTACTAGATCTTAATTTCGAGATTCTTGTCATACTCGTATGATTCATACGGTCCATACTAACACTAAACTAACACATGTCTGCTCCATCGTCCGTCTGTCCGTCTACAGACATGACCGGCCCATATCCACTTCAGCATGCTGATACTACACTCAATGTCAGTGGATTTAATTATCTGGCGAATGACTTCCTGAGCATTACTCTCTCCATTGCATGCTAAGCAACCTTGAATTTGTGGATCGACCATGTTGAGTGTCCACGTTTCTGCTCCGTCAGGAATTTAGAGGTTATTACCGGTAGGAAGCATTGGTCTTTAGGTGTGTGACTTAATAATTTGATAAAATAACAATGACAACTTCCCCTTCATGATGAGTTCTCATAGTAACACGGCGTAAGCTAAACTTTAAATCATTAATACGTGAAAGTGTAGTGCGGCTTCAGTGTTCAACGCGGAGGCGTTAGAAATAATTAGAAGAGTATTCGCGCTTTGAGATTTCAGCTGTTAAAAGTTCCTCTATGTAAAGGATGTAGGAGATAGATTACACGTAAGACTTTAATCTAAAGCCCTATAAGAAATATGCGATTACACGTAAACTGTGAAGAGGCTAGTGTATCAAACTAGTGTAAAAATACAACAATTACAAATTCCTTTATTTCAAATAGGCCAGTTAATAAATTCAAAAGTGCCTGTAGCATTTTTAAATTGTCAAGGGCTGAAAAAACACACTCACCGAATCTGTCTTCAGTGCGGCAGTTACACGTTCCAAAGAGTAGTTGAGATAGTAGATCCTATAGAGAAGAACGTGCAAGACGTGAACTTTTAAATCAGTGTTTACAAAATCGTAGTTACCATTCGTTTTGAAATAATTAATGAGTGAAATTATACAATGCAAATAAGTCTAAGGTACAATGCAAAGATAATCTAACAATTGATCTTACAGTTGCAGGTCCAACAATGTTTTCACATCTTAATAAAAATTTGGGCGCTTAAATTGCTGTGGCGCGGAACAGTATCGAGTCAAGCATTTTTATCATCAAGTAGCTATCCCCTGCGGCTTCGCTCCCGTCAACTGCAACTTTCTATTTTTTTCTTTCATTCTTATTCCTTTTCCTGACAGTAAAAAACACAAAAAAAAAAGAATTCACGGAATCGGCCCAGCCGTTCAAGCGAGATGCGATGACCAAGAAAAATAGGGATTCATTTTAATACACATAAATGTAGTTCCCTACTGAATTAAAATGCTTGTCTGCATAGGGTGCGTTATTAAAAAAAAATCATAACTCATACACGGAAAGTAGGCCTGAAGTTGCCTGAGCAGTGCGCGGGTTGAAAGTATAAGTTTTCAGCCCTAGGGAGAATCGTTTTCAACTGACAGCCGTCTCATCATAAAAAAAAAAAACTATGGAAAATGTTATGGCTGGCAGGTCACAGAAAAAAAAAACAAAATATAAAAGGCGAAATGGGGCAATCCGATCTTCATTTGTTTTTGTGGGTTGATTAAATAGCACAGATTTGTATTAACACGATGAGTTCACCAGTATTTTTATACATATATAACTGTGTGCATAACTCGGCGAAAACAATACGGAACAATTTTTATGTTTTTTTTTTATAATAATGAGTACTTTTCAGATTTTGCTTTTAATCTGTTACACATTATAACGGTACAATTTTCCTAACATTCTTTTAATTTGTTTTAAAAACAAAAACGTTTTTGTATTAAAAATAAATTCATAAATTCTAGCAGCAATAACCTAAACTTTTATACGATAAGTCTTGACCTCGTTGTTTTTAAAACAAATAACACATTAGTTCTCTGAAAATCATAATCTCATCATTATTTATCTGTTTAATAAATAAGGAAAATAACAGTTTACTTTCAATACTTTTCATTGTTTAATGTCGATGTACACAAAATGTCCTATATTGTTATTGAGTTAACTTTATCTAATATCTCAGGTATCTTGCTGATAAACGATCAATGTACATAAATGTAAGTTTAATGTCAAACTGTCTACAATAACAATATTTGTCATTGCATGAACTAATAAATATAGACAAAATATCGCACTGAAGCATCGCATCTGTATCTGGGAGCCGTATGACATTAAATAGAATGGCTCTGCGACCAGCATCATGAAACTTATTGACGGTCATTGGCACCCTAGAAAATCACAAGACGCCACCGGGGAAGTGGTTGGTCCTAACTCCTACGCATGATATCCTCCGGGTCGTGTAGAATTATCGTCTCAGTGAAGCACCTGTATTTTCGCACATACTTGTGTATTTACGATGTGGGGGCATTACGACATGCCATCGTCATTCCCGTCACGGCATACGAATTGTTTTTTTTTTGTTGTTGTTCGTCATGCTTTGCGCAAATAAACTGTTTTTCTTTCTTTTTCTTTAATCATGTTTCATATCAATAATACTTAAAATACCTTAATGTACGCAGGTAACTCACTGTACTGATTATTATTACATTATCCTTTATCGCATTCCAGACCAAACTGCCATTAGACTCTCTAAACCAAGGAGACAACATAATTAATTCCTGAATTGTACAAGTTTATCTTAAGTTTATATTGGTTTGAGTTCGGTTTGAATGCTAATTTATCATCAGACTTTATTTGTTCGCTTGTTCAGCTGATGACCTTCGAGAATTCGAAGTTTGTTGGTGATAGTAGATCTTATTTTGTGTTTCATGTTTTACAAGGTTATTTTTGGATGACAATTTGAAGATTTGAGTGGAAAGGTATGACCTACTTTTAGGTATTTTGATTTTTTTTACAAGAAAGCTTTACGTCTAGACACGTATTTTGATGTTTCAGTGCTTCGTGAAAGATGCCTACAGAAGAAAATAAGGTAGGTGGATGATTTAGGATTTGATTGCAAGAAAATATCTTGGTGTATACACATTTTCTGCCAATCTACGTTTGGGTTTCAGCTGCTCAAATTTGAATTAAGTATCTGCGACATTTATGCTTCAAATCCTCCATCTTTCGCCCTCTACGAACAGTAGTTCATCAAGACACCCCTGTACCCTATACAGTGTTCACCCCTACGTATTAGTACGACGTAACCAGCACAGGGTCACACATCGCTCAAACTATTAGTTGCCAATTACTTAGTAACACGACACGGTAGTAACGTGACGCCATGTTTGAGACTGAACCGGGCCTGTACCATGACATGCCAATGTCATCATGACTCCCTTATGAGAAAGGGCTGGCGCTATTCGTCCTGTATATCTCCATCTCTGTCTTACATGAGAATTATGATGTCTTTAAATCGCCATAGTAAAAGTCCTGAACTGTGACACCCGGGGGTAAGATCGACTGTCATTGGTAATATGCTTAACAAATTGACACGAGATACTTTGATATTTGATGCTACGGTTTTGAAGGTCAGGATTAAGTAAATATTAAAGGTTTTAGTTTTGTATTTCCGTTTAGCGTTTGATGTGTTACTTCTTTTGAACTTTCCATTGGTAATTTGTAAAGGAGAGAGTGACTACGCCGTACCAGTAGGGGATAAAATCTTACTTTGCGATTACGGTTACGGCTGTCATACCCAGCGTAGTCATCGGCATAGACGGGTCTCGGTTGCCCTGGAGAAAACTGTAACTTTATGACTAACTGATTGTATGTCCCCTAGCTGGGGCAGAGCCCAGAAGGCTTCCACGGGAGTCTTTTATTGCGAGCGATATTGGGCTTCTCGCTTCATCTTGTTCTACGTTATTGCGATGCTCATTGCTTTTACAAACGCGGCCGTCCCATTAAATTCCTGAAGAGTTATCTGCAAGTTTTACGGGGATGGCCGCGTTTCCATATGTTATGATGATTTTAGTCTACAAAGTTTACGGAGGAGACAAAACTACTTTATGTTGGTTTTACAATAACCTTTTTCAACTAATTATGACGTATGTTTTTGTATGTAAGTCGTTTTGAGTCTAAAAATAGACATACAAAAAGCTTATTATTGTCTGTCATGTTATTTGCATATCTGCTGCATCACGATGATTTTGCAATTTTTAATTGAGTAGGTACGATGATTTTAATAATTTATTTTAATTACAGGTTTAGAGACAAAGCACCGTTAGAAAAAAAAACTAATGAAATCAAAAACCCAGGGGGCTACTACGGCCACTTTTGGAGAATCATATTAGAATCATAATATTTTAATTTTCATCTTTATCGCTAATGCATTAGTTTCAAGGTTGATTGGGAAAATTTGACAGAGGCGGGTGGCGTGATGTGCTTTCTGATTCTGCTAAAGTGGCCTTTTTAAATCATCAGGCGTCAAAGTTGAGTCTCTCTCTCTCTTCATAAGTATGAGTATTTTCAAATAGAATAGGTACCTGTAGGAAATGTCTCAGACACCTCCTAGGATGTCGGACACACGGCTGTTTTTATGAATATTTAATCAAATTATAACACGTCTTGCACGTTTTTTATGTTAGTTGATGTAGGCACATCAAGTTTTTATTTTTGTCACACTTTCACTACATATTTACCCCATCTTCTTCTTATCACTTCTCACACAATCAATCCATTTTATGTCAGGCCTTCTTCTCTCTCTCCATCTATCCACATTTTTAATCATTACTATTTTAGTTACATGCGTTTCATCCCTCTTCTTTTCATTACCATACCAAGACAAGCTATTTACAATGCGATTCAAATAATAATAGGAAAGTCAATGACCTCCATCTGTCAAATGTCTCTTGAAAAGTACGGTTTGCAAAGAAAAGTTAATTGCATTTCAATAACGGTTTATTTTAGTTTGTTTTTTTAAGTCTTTAATCAAATTTAAATAAAAACGTTCAATGGTAGTAAATAAGCCAAATCTAATATTTAATTATTATATAAAGTCATTATTAGTTATTTTAAACCATACCATAACACATTTTTCACTCAAGAATTATAAAAAATATTTAAAAAAAAATACTTGTTTTACTCACCCTACCAATTTGGTTTGAATTGACAGCTATGATGTCAAAATATGGCGCTAAGTCGATCCTATTCTTATTTGAATCGCATTGTATTCTGTTTTAAGTTTTCCGGGACTGGTACCACTTTCAGACCTCCTCAGTGTACCTACTACACTATATCACAATGACTGTCTGCCAGCCTGCTTGCTGTAAAGTTTTCTTTAGCAGGCGAAAAACTTGATACCTATCTACAGAGGAACACAGAGGGACACAGAAGCACATACCTTCGCCTGTTATGGCTCATTTATATTAGATCGTTTTGGCAGCCCGTATTCGATCAACGACTTGTGTAAACGGGTTTTCGGTTAGACGTATTCGGTCAGCGACTAGTGTAAAAAGGGTTTTTGTTTAGCCGTATTCGGTCACTGACAGTGTAAACGGGTTTTCGGTTAGACGTATTCGGTCAGCGACTAGTGTAAAAAGGGTTTTTGGTTAGCCGTATTCGGTCACCGACAGTGTAAACAGGTTTTCGGTTAGCCGTATTCGGTCACCGACTAGTGTAAAAAGGATTTTCGGTTAGCCGTATTTGATCACCGACAGTGTAAACAGGCTTTCGGTTTGCCGTATTCGGCCGCAGACCATTTTCGGTGACTGACCACGGCTGATTTGTTGAAACACAAACTTCGGTAATCGACTTATTGTAAGCGCGTCAATACGCAGACCAATTTGTTTCAATCAGTTTCATGCTCAATATATATTATAATCATTTTCTTTAATTTCTTAATAAATCATGATAAGACTTTATTACAATGTACATTGTATGCAATAATGACGCAATGAGTAGAAATGCATTAAGATGCTGTTCTAATTAAAGAGTTCCATTGAAGTGTCTAGACAATGGTAGACTCGTGTGTCTTTAATTAGAGAAATATGTGAAGTTAATGATGATAATAGTGTGAAGTATGTTAATTCATCAATTCCGTCAAAAGCATTATGTACCTATTTCGAGAATTTCTCATACAAATACAGGTTTTCGCAAAAAACCTCATGTAACCGTCGCTTGGAATCATCTTCTCAGCGGCGCCGTGGCTTAGTTGGTTAAAGCGCCTGTCTAGTAAACAGGAGATCACGTGTTCGAATCTCGTCGGGGCCTGGTATGTTAAAATCCATTTTTTTGAAAATATCACCGCGGCCCTACAACGTAAAGGACACAGGGAAGAACACGAGTGGGTTTTAGTTTGCGGGAGTCGGAAACTCCACTCTTCTCCGCCCCAAGCGGGATGATTTGATCATTTTCCATCCCAAAATGTGCTATCATTTATCTCTTTAGGTAGGTACCATAATTCATCAAAATCGGTTCAGAAATTTAGGCTAGAAAACGAAAAATAAACTCACTATTACATTAAGAAAATTAAAAAGGATTAAAAATAAGGTTAAACGCACCCTGTAGTGCAAGATGTAACAGTGATGTTCACAGAAGAGAGTGACAGACATAATTATAATGATGAAAATTGCACGAAGTAAGTGAAGATATCTTATCAGAATAGTCATGTATTTTTTATATAAAGTTCAAAGTTTAATCTTTTACTTTTGTGTATAACTCAAATCGAATAATTCTTACTCGACGCTGGTCAAACATATCAATATTTTTAGATTCTCCTACATCATTATTGATGACGTATAGAATAGAAGATATTTTCATCACAGCTTCAAAGTAAATAATTCAGAAACAGCTAATTTATTCCGTGTGAAACGAACGTCATATAAATATTTTTACAAATAGAATCTTATTGAACTTTATTTTTATGCATTTCTATTCAAAATAAACTACGATCAAACTGTGAATAGAAATTCGTGTGCAGTTTATTGACTGTTGATCGAATTTTCGTTAACAATGAAAAATAAGATGTCTATAAACAACAGATAAGAAAAGCGTAAAAGTTATAAAACAGTATCTTGCAGCCAAAGTAAACAACCTCTTCCTACATAAAATATTTTCAGGTACAAAGATGGATTCAGACAAAGAATATGTATTTGTATATAATTGATATTTACCCAAACTTACATAACGAAGAAGCAAGATTGCTTGCTTGAGTATCTGCTTTAGAAACTACCAAATATCTGAAAACGATAATTCCTTCTCTTTCATTGATGGATGCTGCCTGACCTCAGCAGTGTATTTCTTGAGTGCCATGAAGGAGTTGCCATCAAGTTCACACAAAGTGCGGGCCATGCTGGTTCAAAATGTTTCATCAAATAGAAATACAAATGTTCATTTAAATTATTAAAACCTTTTGACAATTCACTTTTGATCAAATTATCCCACAGACATACATGTCAATTTTATAAAACTGTTTGATCTGGCATGATTGATCAAATTACTTCAACGTATATTTATTGCCTGCATAAAAAAATAAACGGAATACCTGAAAATCGGGTTATTGTAGGTACTAATAATTATGAACAACTTTAACCATGGGGCCAAAACCGAAATCACGTAAAAACAGTGAGTCGGACTGGCGCACCCAGGGTTCCGTACCATCACATAAAACGTGAAATGTTTTTTTTTGCATCGGCTACGTTTGTCAGACATTTTTAATACTACGGCGTATATATTGCAGTTTTAGATCAGCGTCATCCCTTGACTGACACAAGAACAAATGTAGTTTTTGTTGATGATTCGTGAAAAAGTGTGCTATTTTCTAGAGACTTCGTTTTATTTTTCCTGTAATTTTTACATTAACTTTTATCACATAGAATAATTTCAGATTTTTCTCTATGCAAACTTCGGTAATAAGGGAGGCGAATGGTCCACTTCAAATGTTTGTGCTTGATCTAACTTTTTTTTAATTTTTCGTCAAATGTTAAATGTTGCTAAAAAAAGGAAAAATGATCGAGAATGTGCAACTAACGCTCTTGTTTGAGTGTGTTGTTAGTCTCATAGAACAAGTTGTTCAAAATAATGAGTAAAATGACCCATTTTTAGGCACCTATTGCATTTATTCTGTTTCACGTTGTACAGGTACCTAATTGTCTATCGCGGACTCGGTCAAGCCAAAACGGGTTGTGAATTTTGACAGATTAAAAACGAAATATGATGAGGGTTTCTTAAAATAACGAGCACTGAGGTGTCAGGTCTGTGGGGATATTCTACTAATTTTTAAACAACTTTTGCATTCGCATTTCAATCGCAAAATGTCAAAAAAGCCTTAGTTTTCATAAATTTTTGATAGATTGGGATTGAGATACGTATGCGATGCGAATGTGAAAATTAGTAGAATTGACACTCAAGCACCTGTTAATAAAACGCTAATGTTTTCTGCCGGTCGATTCTGTCGACATCTCACCGTGATCACTTAGGTGGAGTGAATGACAAGTGAGATGTCATGCCATCTTGTTTGTATGGTTTGACAGCTCAACTTTCGTTCACTTCACCAGACTTCGCCTAAGTGATCACTTCGACATGTTTAAAAAACCGCACTGCTCACGAAGTGAGCTGTCAAACCAAGCAAACAAGATGGAATGACAGCTCACTTGTCGTTCACTCCACCTGAGTACACGGTGAGACGTCGACAGAATAGACCGACTGACATTAGTTTACTTGACAACAAAGTTATGTTTGCGTCAAAGTGACTTTTCAATAAATTGGACCTCTCGCCTATGTGGCACCAGCTGATGGTGTAAATTTTCCTGAAAACCCACATTACAATACAATATAAAATATGTATAAATTAACAATAATAAAAATATATATTTATATATTATTATTAATATATATATTTACCTATATTGTTTATTATTAATTTTATTTTCTTACTAACATTAGATTAAGTCATACATCTACTAATATTATATGGATTTTATTTTATCTGAAATAAATGATTGAAATTGAAATTGAATAGAATTTTTTTTTGTACTGGGTTTCCTAAAGAAGGTACATAAAGGTTGATTTAATAATTTTTCAAAGGTGCCCAATACACAGGTAGGTTTTGCTGTCAGTTTAACCACAGTCAATGCTGTGATTTTCGGATAACCTATCGTGTTAGGCTGACTGTCCACTGGAGCGTAGAGGAGAGGAGCGGAGTAATACTTACCAATGGATTTGCTTTTTATTGCCGCGTTTAAGCACTGAGAATTTTTGCAATTCCATTGTTTAATATTTCTCTACTCCAGTGGACTATCAGCCTAATGTAGTGACTGATAGTTGCATGGCGAAATTTAAGTGAACGGGTCTGTTTTTAACCGACTTCCCAAAAAGGAGAAGGTTATCAATTCGGTTGTATGTTTTTTTTTATGTTTGTTACCTCATAATTCCGACAATTATGAATCGATTTGAAAAATTTTTGTTTTAACTGAAAGGATATACTTGCAGATTGGCCCCATTTAAATCATATCAAAATCGGTTTCGAACTTTGGATTTTAAATCGAAATAGCTGGAATTTGACTACCTATTTATATGATTCTTTGATAATCGAAATTGCGTGTTTTGCTTTTCTGCGATTTTGTAGTGGTGTTGCTAGGTGTGGGGCACCACTAAAAAGTGAAAAATAAAAATCTTTTTACAAAAAAATACAACCGACCTCTAAAAAAAAACACTACAAAGTAAGTTTTTTTTTTATATAATATGTATATGGAATGGGTAATAATTCAGTCTTTGTCCTTTTTCAAATCCCGTCTATCAGTCAATAATATATCTTCGCGTATTCAAGAATGTTCCATCAGTCTTTCGACACTTATGACTTTTGGAATTAAGTGACGTTTGCATGAGCGCTCAATGGATGCCAAGGAGAAAAAAAATCGGTATGTCATGAACTTGACCAGGAAATAGTACCTAAGATCAACTGCAATTTCCAGTTAGTAAAAATTGCACTTATAAACCCCGCATCTCCATTAATTCCTTAAAAAAGTGTAAAATATTAGCTAAGAGTTGAGCAAATATCTCATTAACATTGAATGGCAAACATTAATACCTACTTATACATAGCATTACATTGTGTATTTATTTGTTCAGTTGCCATGTGAGGAAGATAAAATTACTATTTTGGTTCGCAAAAAAATAAGTCCTTATTTTAATTTACAGATGATTTTCGCACGTCGTTTCCTAAATTAATGAAGTTTTTAAGGAAATTATCTCTTTTTAATTGACTAGGTACTCTAGTAAGTATCAATAAGCTGTGTGGCAAACGTCCATACTACTACGTTGAATACCTCGTAAAAACGAAAAAAAAAAAATACAAACAGAATATTTTTTCTTTCTGGTTGCCGGCATGATGTCTGCCTGGAATCTCCAGCGCCCATGAAATATAAATTATCAATGGTAGCGTTACTTGCATCTGAAACGCGTATACCTACGCACGTTCGCTACGCGTATTGTGCAAATTATGTAGAAGGGCCTATGCCTTTCTACATATTAATTTACTGGCATTACCCAATTACTTAGAATTGAAATTGTTCCCACATTTATCTACGATTTAAATTAATTGCTTTTATAAACGCAACTGTAATTAATCCGACTATTAATTATACTTTAGACTTACAAGGATTTCAGTGCAGTTTTATTAACAATCCAATTAAGAAGTCATTAAGTTATGGTAACAAGTTGTAATTAGCAAGAATGTGGGAGAAATAATAAGTACTTGATTTTCCTGTGTATGTTGTTATTATTTTCTATTATTGTGTCAGAGAAAGAAAATAGCTAATCTCAGTCCACGTACGTCATATCTTATCATGTTTTTTGATAAGTATCTGCTGATATTTTTTATTCTGTTAATAGTTTGTCTTGAAAAGTTCTAGTTGCAAGATAGGATAGTTGCGTCGGCTCAAAGTAACATGGGATAAGGGCAGGAAAGTGATGATGAGTTTGACTTGAAAAATGTTACAGATTAAAGTTTTCGGTTCAAGACCTTTCCACCTACGACCGATTCGCATACAAGTTGCATTATGCTGAGGGCTAGCGAGTTACAAAGTGTTAAATCTCTCGATAGCGCCCTGCAGTTTAATTAAACGAGCATGCTAGTTGCTTGCAGGTAGAAACGGGAAATTACTTCAAAAATTATATGACTACTCTTTTGAAAATTTGTCACAATAATTTGTGACAATTTTCCTTCGAGACCGTCAGTAAAAAATCTTAAAATGACTTGACAATATAATAAAACAGTTGCAAAAATCATAGCTGCGACAAAATCAGACCGGATATGATGCAGAAGCAATATTTACCAAACACATTACTAATAATTTCAGGCAGCTATTTCTGTCATGTCAAAACATATGCGATTTGTTAAAGAAAAATATGTCATAACATTTCCTTTTTTTTAGGGACGGGAAATCATCAAATTACTTCTCTCGCTCTGGCCGAAGCGGATGGAAGTGTCAGACTTTTACTGACGAAAACTCATCCATGTTCCTTCATGACCCTTTGTGTTCTGGAGCTGCGGTATCTCTTTCGAATAGTCCCGCAACTCCGGCAGGTGTCGGCCCTTTCGGGCCCCTCTTTGTGCTGACTCTCTTAGAGGCGCGCCTGGAACACGAACGCGCCGTCGACACGGCCTGTCGTCATAAGACGGACGGACGGCGAGCTACCCATAGCTCACCGTCCACAGGCCCAGTCATAACATTTCCTGCGTTATATTTTTAACGACAACTAAAAATAGTTGGTATTAGATCACGATCGTTTCATTTAGCGATCGATTAATCTTAGAAAGGCTGATATTAGAAACTTGCTTTTGCCCGCGACTTGGTACCTATGTGCATTTCCCGTTTTATTCCGTTCTCGCAATAATTTCGGGAAATGCCCTCTTAATGCACCCCTGCAGAGTGTAAGGAAGCTACATGCCAAATTTCAGCTTTCTAGAAAGAACGAAAACAAATTTATTGCCAGTGGTTTCGGCTCTGCGTTGGGGGATCAGTCAGTGAGTTTATACTTTTATATAAGTCACCAGAAAGTGGCAAACTTCGTAAGATTACAAAATAACTTGCAACGATGCATAAGTCTGTTATTGCATCTGTTTGTTTTCAAAATAAAATAAACTAAACTTGAGACTTTTTAAACTCTCGATAAATTTTCAACTGAACATTCGGAATAATTTTTAAGCATCAAAATTTGATCGTCTATAATTTCTCGATTTTATTCCAAGAAATTGTGAACAGGAATAAAATGACGACCAATCAGAGCACAAGTCTACAAGTAACTAGGCTCTCACTTTTTAGTTCAGATGTGACGTCATAAGCACGTCATAGAGTTACGAATTACAAGGACTTCCCGCTGTCTGATATTGGTTGAGTTTACTTCGGGTCCTCCTAAAAACTCCCCTAGAACCTATATGCCCAGCTTTCTACGACCAGTAGTTTCGGCTGTGCGTTGTCTGTCAGTCATTCACTAATGAAATAATTTTATATACTGCGTGTATCTGACATCGACGCACAAACAATTTCCATGGGTCCAGGGCATGATTCTGGACACCCCAGTGTTGGAATTTTTCGTCGGTTTTTCCTCATTTTTTTGAAGAGTACCACAAATAGGTATCAGCTCAGCTGAGCTGATATCTATTTGTGGTTTTATTCAGATTGCTCTTTTTGGTGAAAGTAGTTAATAAATTATTTTATTATTAAAAATGTCATTGGGTCAGAATAACGATTATGAGCAGTCTAAAGTAAAAAACTCTTGGAAAAAATTAAAAAAAGAGAAAAAAGGCGGCGAAAAATTCTAAGTCTAGGGTGTCCAGAATCATGCCCTGGACCCACGGAAATCGTTTGTGCGTCGATGTCAGATACACGCAGTATTAGGCTAGTAGGTATCTATCCTAATATATAAAATCCTAAGATAGAAACGAAATTAACTCTATCTTTCCGTTTGTTTGTTCTTACGCATGATTTCAATTAAACTTCTTCAATTAAACAACGTAAATTCGTGCGTATAGGATATGGATCCTGGAATTTAAGAAAATATATTTTCAGAAGTATGGTGGACAATTGAACTGATTTGAACATTCCACCATCACGCTCAAAACGTTTTAATAACATGTTCATTGTGCGTATAGTCTAAAGGCGGATTTGCCAAGTCAGCACACAGAGGGGCCCGAAAGGGTCGACGCCCAGGACGGGCTACTATTCGAAAGAAATGCCGTGGGTCCGGAACACAAAGGGCACATGAAGGAACATGGATGGGTTTTAGTCAGTAGAAGTCTGACACTCCCTCCTGCTCCGCCCAGAGCGGGGGAAGTGATTTGATGAATACACATCCCTAAAGATTTGAACCACGTTTACGAGCTTTCAGTGTCATAATTTTCTATGGAATATTGACACTGACAACTTTTGAACGCAGCTTGATCGCGATCAATTTAATTGGTTAAATCCGCTCTAAGGAGTGGAATTCCCTGCCAAAATCTGTGTTTCCTGATAGTACAACCTGGGAGACTTGAATTCAAGAGTGAATAGGTTACTTTTAGGCAGACGATCATCGCTACCGTACTATAGTTACTTATATTTTCAGCGAGTTATTTCTGTAACGAAAAAACATGTGCGATTTGTTAAAGAGAAATATGTCATAACAAGTCCTGTGTTTATTTTTATCGTTGGCTATATTAGTTGGAATTCGATCACTATAGTTTGATGGTGTAATCGATAATTTGGAAAATAATAATGGTGTAAACCATGACATCACGCCAGTTTATTCCGGTCGGTTAAGCAGAGATGTACATATTATATATAAAACATCTAAGTTTTGATTTATGTCTACGTCCACGTCCCATCTAAAAGGGGTGGAATTGCGATTGCTATTATTATGCCACAAATTCACACTAATCTCTGCTACTAAAAATACAAGTGGAAAAACTTTATCATACTATATAGGTATAAACTAATTTGTTATGGTTACAAAATATTATATAGATCTATCTATATATATACTTTCTCTAGGTGTTGAAAATCACACGCACACACACGTGGATTTTGTTTTGGTCCTTATTTTTTTGTGACAATCTTGTATAAGTTTAATATATCCAAACTAAGTCTATTTCTGCATGGATATTGTAGTTACCTTTGGAATGGCTCAGCTAAATTTTAATATCAACTTGACGCACGCGCCTCGTTGGGACGCAAAGCTAAGAGGCGCAATGGCGTTATCCCTACCTTGTTACTATTAAACAAATTTGCAATAAGCGTTTCCAAACGTTTTTTTATCGCACAGAGCAGAGGAGTTATCTGTCGTCTCTGTCACCTCTGACCTAGACTAAAATGAAAAGCAAACGCATCTCAAATAAAAGAAAAAGCTATCCACACAAATCAAGTAATACCGATCAATCCAACCAGACCGCATTATTCAACTATTCATCATACGAAGTTCACCAGACCGATATATAGACGCCCTAAATTACCTATATTGTAACACAAGTGAACCTAGATCGACCAGCGACACAATGTCTATTGAAATCGTCGGGCCTTTCAAGTCAGCCATACGAGTAATGTCACTCGACCGCGAAATACATTATCTTTAACGTGATATTGTCTGAATCTTAGTTTTAGCTAGTTGCTTGCCAATTGAGTTGGTAAGTTTTACATAGGTATGTGTACTTTACATATTTTTTTTACTTTCTTGGGTCCCTGGAGACCCGGTCCTTTGGTAGGCGTACGAGGGGCCAAAACCAACTCGCAGAGGCCCCGTTAGACATTTCAAATGTAATGGGGCATTTATTGTTATCATTTTATAATGGGCTTGCTCTTGACCACAATCACGCCTGATGGAAAGCGATGCTTGAGGTCTATGATAGAGCGAGCTTGTCCAGAAGATGCCTGTTCACTCTTGCTTTGAAGGCAGACAGGTTACAAAATGGTTTACGAGCTACAATTGTAATAATTTATGACACCAAGCAATATCGTTGAGTCGTTATGAAGTTTGAGTAATCTATATTTTAATTTATACTAGTATTATAAAACTAGAGTTACCAGCTAGCTTTTGCCCGCGACTTCGTACATGCATATCCCGATTTTCCTGTTCACGTAAAAGTTTCGGAAAATCCTCTTTTAATGCTTTTCTACATTTCTCAAGGAACATACTAGTACATACCATATTTCAGATTTCTACGATCAGTAGTTTTGACTGTGCGTTTTCTGTCAGTCAATAGTAACGGAAGATAGCCGTCGGCTTCACCTACGTCATCCTTAGGGAACTTATCCCGGAATAAAAAGTAGTCTATGTTTTATTCCAGACTATAATCTACGTCTGTGCCAAATTTCATGAAGATTCTTTCTGGCGTTCTGGCGTGAAAGAGTAACATACATCCATCCTCGCAAACTTTCGCATTTACAATATTAGTGGGAAGTAGGATTACTAGCTTTTCGGCTTCGTACGCGCGTATCCTGTTTTTCCCCGATTCTGTAAAAATTTCGGAAAATCCACTCTAAGTGCTCCCTACGGAGTGTAAGGGAGCACTTAGAGTGGATTTTAAGGTACCTACATGACAAATTTCATCTTTCTATGACCAGTTGTTTGGGTTGGGCTGTGCATTGTCAGTCAGTCAGTCACCAGTAACGGAAGAATTGATTGAAAGAAAATAGATGACTCTATTATTTTTGTAAGATCTTCTGCCATTCCATGGGCAATGATAATTAGTTCACTACTTTTAATTAGTGACTCGTTAAAATAATGAGACGGGCTTTGAAAAACTTTCACTCTCAGCTTGCTATAAAACTAATTTTATTAGATTTTTTTCAATAATTAAATATTTTTCATTTTAAATTGACTGTTTTACCGAATCGAACTGAAAAAGTTCGATAGTTATTGAATCCTTATTAAAATTGTTGTTTGATGAGAGATTTAATTTTCTTGATAAGTTTTTAAATGAAATTATCTTTAACGGCACCTTTGACATTTGAATAACTTTAAAAGTTTTTGGTTTCACGTAAAAATATAGTCCCCGCCACGAGAAGTCGTAAGTAGTTAGGTACCTACTTGCGATATGATCAGCTTTCATAAACTTTTCGGCAATCCTACTAATATAATAAATGCGAAAGTTAGTGAGGCTGGATGGATGCCTACTCTTTAAAGTCAGGACGCCTGAAAGAATCTTCATGAAATTTAGTACATAGATAGATCATAATCTGGAATAGCACATCGGTTACTTTTTATCCCGGCAGTAGGTTCCCTAGGGATCGCGCGGGGAAGCCCCGTGCATCCGCTAGTGGATAATAAAACTATAATTTTTTTACCAACCTCAATTGTGCCTCAAGTAACGTTGAAATCATTATTATCCTCTCTAAGGTACAAATGACGTAGCTAAAATAAATTCCGAAGCAGTAAATCTTGTAAATATATCTTGCATATTGTATCTTGCATATTGTCCCAGTTTTTTTTTTTGTTATTTTTAGTGTAGTAAGTGTTTTATACCTATGCGTCATGCTTAGCGTAAATAAACTATTTTTCTTTTTTTCTTTAAATTATTATCGTACAATTAAATTAGGTTCTTATCTATAATTCTTCCATGACCTAATTAAATGAAATCATTCAGGAGAAACCTTTAAATGTTAATAAGACATTAGTAGGTCTTTTTCCATATTCTTTGATCGTTTAATACTTACCACAGTATTTTTTGTACCGAAAAAGTTAATGTTTAACTTCTTGGAAAAAGGAGGAAGTTATCTATTCAGATGTTTATAAATATGTATTTCAAATGTAAAATGTATTTTCGGGTTTACGAAAGAAGTTTTTGCCGAAACGGTTCCAATTAAATTTTGTAAAGATCTGATGAAGAATTTTGGAGTTAAGTATACAACTTAATTTATGGACTGGTTGGAATTTTTTGGTACCTCCACTAAAAAGTGGAAAATAAAAACCGTATCACTCACACACACGTAACAGACTTTTCCATAAGATTTGAACATGTACATAAACTATTTATTTATTTATTTAACAATTTATGTACACACACGTAAATGTAAAAAAAAAAGGAAACACTAAAAACTATCGAGTAGTTGCCTACTGGACAACCCGCACAGATGACGACACAAATATCCGGCAAAGATTTTTCATTTTGCAAGATGTAAAGCCATATGATATTGCAGCACGAAGTCGTCGCAAATGGCGGCAACGTTTGAGCATGACCATTACTGCCGAGTCACGGACGTGATGGATTTTCCATGAAATTACATTTCACAGACGACCACCCCTCATCTATACCTACCTTTTAACTATTGTACTGTAGGTATACTCCTATTATTGTGTACTAAATCTGTCTCTAAATAATATCAAACTAAATCGCTACCTGTTTCCCCGCTTACTTCTTCTGACTTTTTATTTTTACTAATTAAATTTCAACGGGCAGAATGGGCCCAGCGTTGTAGCACTTTCTTACCTATCTTAAAATGAAGATGCGAATAATTTCAACATTTTATTTTACGAAAGCATTACTCATAACATATAAAAAAAGTTACAGCGGTTTTAAAAGTCCAATAATAACAGTTACAAATGCAAATATTTTGATCTAATGATCGTCATCATCATTTCAACCGAAAGACATCCACTACTGGACAGAGCCCACCCCCGAGTATCACCAAAACAACCGGTCCTGTGCGTCTCGCTCGGCTACCCGCGACCCTCACCTGGTTCATCTTCTGGGACGCATTTCAACGCTGAGTCTTCAGGTACGCGGTCGCCACTCAAGAACTTTTCAGCCCCATAATTGACCATCTGTTCTGCAAGCAACGCTGCTCATTTCTATGGAATTTGCAGATGTGCCCCAACGTAAACTCCCAAGAGCCAAGAGACTTGCCGGTCTCTTGGCTCTTGGGAGTTCTGCTTGGCTTGCCGTTGAGTAGCGGTTGATGGGCAATTTGATTGGCTGTAACGTAATCTTGGTTTACAGGGTTCGGGGGATCTCCAGTCAGTTTGTGTGTTGTAGACCAAGCTTTCTTACTGCTGTGAGTAATATTGGTGTTTGTAATTATATTGATCCAATTTTGTTTCCCGTTTTGGCCAACTATGGTCATCAGCTCATTTCCGGCAGCAATTGTATCCTCCGAAAAGAAGTCTTTGTTGTAGAGGTCTTCGTAGGTCTTTAGAAGTCCTGATGACCCTGGAGTAAGGCCGGGTATGTATGATGTGCGACATCCTCTAGGTATACTTACTACACAGTCCAAATAGTATCAAATAGTGTAGTTGCACTGCGCCGTATATTGCATTTTTAGATCAGCGCCTCTTGAAAGATAAAAATGCAACATTTGTTGATGAGACATCCTTTTATTTTTCCTTTATCTTGACATGAAGTTCTATCGCATAAAATAATTTCAGATTTTTTTGTATGCACACTTTGGAGATAAAGGAGCCCCGGAACGGTGATGTTTTTATATTTTTCGCCAAAAGTCGAAAAACATGTGCCTTAAAAAAGAAAATATGTTTGAAAATGTGCAAATAGCGTTCTTTCAAATGATACCCAATATGCCCTAGTAGCACAACTTAGAATTTTTAAGAACCCCTTTCAGTCGCTGTTAAAACATGCATTTTTTTTTATTTCTTATTTGCAAAATAGTTGAACAACCATTATCTAAAACTATATCAAATTTCATGTTGAAAGCATTAGTAGTTTTTGAGGTACCCAGCTGTGACAGATGGACAGATTTAGTCACACCATAAGGGTTCCTTTTAACATTTTAGTTGGGAACCCTCAAAAGATTATTTAAATCAGTATCCATCTTCGTTGTTTAAGAGATCACTTACGAAAGTGATCGTTGTTTATGGGTCAAATATTCGACCAACTAAAAGGGGACCTTTCAACGTTTAGTTGACTCATAACAGTTGGTGAAATAGAACCCATCTTCTAACGGTTCCTAACCATGTTTAGGCGATCCAATAAACGGAGAGGATGTTGGTGAAAACAGGCACAAAATAAAAGCCAGCTCTTGGGTCACGGGAGTGTCACCCAGCCGTTTCGAAATTTCTTTGAAAAGACTGTGTGCACAAGGGCCCCACGGCCCATGGCAATTATAATTGCCGTATGTTGGCCTCGCACTATCTCTCAACAGTTTTGAATATTTTGTTATTTTTGTTCAATGACGTTTATATTATATATAGACACGTCATAAACCAACATCGCGGCGCTTAAAAACAGCGAAAATACTAGATAGCTACTAATACGCATGAAAAAGGGAAAGAAAATATGTCACCGTACGGCGGGATGCCTGTTGCTAGAGGGAGATAAATATACATCTTCAGTTACGTCACAGGATAAGTAATAGTCAAATTGACATCAAAACAAACGTAGTGTCGCGCGGCAGGTTGGTGCGTAACTAAGCGCGATGTGGCCAATTGGCTTCATTTTATGTTGTCATTTTAGAGTGCGGACAACGTATCTATAGTTTTATATATCATTGTTTTTGTTCAGCTAAATAATGGTTAAAAAAACTCAAAAGCCTCCTAATATATCTGACGTTTAAAAAGCATTAAAACTAGATTAAAGGCTTTCGTCATTTTCGTGTCTTTGAATACATTGAGAGGACAATGAAAAGGTATTTACAGCAACATTTTATACAAAGGAAAAGTTATTTTTACTGATAAGATAAGGGATTTAAAGCAAAGGCAAGGTAAGGAATCTGAGTCGTCATACTAGTTTTTCTTTGGCCCATCTCGGTTACGACGACGTTCCTGACGCATCCGTCTCGATCTCGATGTATCCTGTAAGATGACTCACCTTGCACTCATTGCAACATCGGCATTGCCTGGCTTAGAGCGTCAACAATGGTATTGCGCATTCTGTGAGTGAATTTTCATTATACATTTGAAGTACTAGAGGCCGCCCGCGACTTAGTCCGCGTATAAATTCTCGTTATTTCCGTGTAAATCCCGATCCCTCGGGAACTCTGGGATAAAAAGTAGCCTATGTGTTATTCTGGGTCTTCAGCTACCTACATACCAAATTTCATCGTAATCGGTTCAGTAGTATTTGCGTGAAAGAGTAACAAACATCCATATTACATACTCACAAACTTTCGCATTTATAATATTATTTTGCTTCTATTTCAGTTCAATTTGTATGGAGTCATCTAATTTAATCGTGCCGTGCAGTTTTATGACGTCCGTCAAATGTGTTCGCAAACGATTTGCATACTAAAGGCATGAAACGCTACTGACCCGCCGTTGAATGTAGAACTCTTCTGTTAAACCGAAAATATGAAAGCAGTCTAAAGCGAGCTGAAACAGGCAAAGCGCTTGTCATGCTCAAAATGTACGAACATGACACGACCATGATCGGGCATTTTCTGTTCGCCCACGAATGCAGCCTAACCCCTGCCACTCAAAGCTTGAACTTGTCATTGTAGCTGTTGTGATTGGGTGACCAAAATAAGGCAAACTAGCTTTTGCGACAAACATTATTCTGTTTAAAACTAATTTATAAAATTTTTGTATAAATTAATTTAAAATTTAAATCCCGTTATTGTGTATTTAAAAAAAATATATAATATAAATCCCGTATAAAAACTATTTTACTCTTATTCTTTTTTTCCGACTTATTAATTTTCCAGCTAATCTCTGAAACGGCTGGACCGATTTTGACGGGACTTTTATTGGCAGGTAGCTGATGTTATAAGGAGTGAAATACTACGATAATGCTACGTTTATTTAAAAAAAAAAAACAAAAAATCGACTTTTAGGCGGAACGAAATTCGCCGGGTCAGCTAGTGTTTACTTAAATTAAATTTCATATCTTAGCAGAACAGAGACAAATTAATATAAGTAGATATTACTAGCATCAAATCGCGTGCCGCTTCGCTCTAGTTCACTACAGGAACGACGGATTACTGTAAATGATCAATCTCGTCAGATTTTCATGATCTGCGCAGTGTGTTCCGGTCATAAAAGAGTCCCGAGTCTTGACGGTTAAGTTACAGAGCGACAGTAAACTTTATTTGGCCCCTTGAGCGATTGAAATTTATATTCGGTCATAGGGTATATAATATATATAAATATAATTATATCCGTCTGGAGTAAATGTTGGAGCAATTGTACGCAGCTGCTGTGAGAAACAGACAACAGAATTGATAGTGTACCTATTTTACTATCGTTTCTGACATAAAATTGGTGTACTTTATTATGCTTATTATAATTTGATTTAAAAAATCATCAATTGTTATAAAAAAATATGTAATTTTAACAGAAACATATTATAATATATTTCAATCCATTCCATGGCAATCAATTTTACATTTATTTTGTTGCCATTCAACGTGGTAATGCCGCCAGTTTTTTGGGCTCACTTCCAGTCGACAGCAATGCAGACGAATTTTTTGACATCATATTTTATTTTATTTAGTTACGAGTTTTTTTTTTTCTTTTGTTGGCATTTTGCCTGCCTGGGAATATGACCAAAGATCCCTCGGTAGGCAGCGGCGCTCACGACCTCGGGCCAAGAAAACTATGAATATTGTTGCAACTGCCTGCAGACACGACGAATGAAACTTGTGTTCGACGGTTCGTGTGATTGTTGTGGCTGAAAAGATAACAGAAATGAAGGTTAGCAGCAAACAGTCAATTTACATAAGCTATAAAGTGGGTCAACCTCGGGAAACTGTGAACTTTATATAAACTTTTATTTTGGTATTCTAAAAGTTTTCGCAAAAGCCTCATGCAATCTCGTATCACAAAATCTATTCTTCGCTTGACACAAAGGATACATTTAAAGGCAGGAGGATGATGATGTTAGTTTTCACAAACTCTGAACCATAAATCTAGTAAATACTTGTATTAAAAATATGATAAAAATAACGAATATTAACGACTAAAAGTTTTCAGCGTATCCATTTATATTATTCAGCGTATATCACTGACATTTTGACGGCGACTTTTAAAATATTATTGCTTAATGTTATTTTTTATCATTCCCAGGACCATTAAAGGGTGTCCCGTTAAATTCGGAGACCGTTTATTAAGGATTCAAGTTATTTTTAATTAACTCATAAAGTGCCTCGTCGCTGAAATTAATGTAGGTAAATAAAATTTTTGCTGAAAGGTCAATCGCATTTTTTGTGACTTTTAGAACCGGTCTTTAATCATGGATATCTATTATAGTTTAAAATTACACGGAAATAATAATGATTCTTACTAGTTTCTTCTACATCCAAGCTCGAATCTAGTTTTGACAGGATAGAAACTAAATGCCTTTAGAAATGATTTATATTATAAAATTTTTACTATCGTAGATTTCCAAAGAATAGACTTTTTCCTTGAGTGCTTCAGGAACTTTCATTAATATTTATTTTTTACTTTTTAGTTCTCCTATATTCATTCAGCTTTGTTGTGTTTGTTTTTGTAACGTTTAACATTCAAATGCGATACTTATTAGTAATTTCATAACACGTCGGTGATTATTTTGTCATTTATTTTGTGTATTTTTTTTTGTTGGTTTTATTTTGCAGCTGTTTTTGTTTTTGTTCAATAAAACTCAATTAGAAACTTTCATTGTTAAGTGGTAGGTATTTTTTTTTGCCTAAAATGAAACTTTAATTATTCAATCAATGATCAACTGGAATTCTCATTTGAAAAAAAAAACGTTGCGCAATAAGTTCATAAAACTCAGTACGAATAACTATAAGATTTACAGGAATTCGAAGTGAGTTTATTCAGAATTTTCAGTAGGTTGATATAAATAGACTATATACCAACGTAATAAGGAATGCATTGATTCAAAATTAAACAATACCTACGTTTACGTACGAAAGCCAAAATTAATTCTGCATTGACTGATATCCGACATAAAGATAGCTCGTACTGAAAGAGGGATGCGAGAAACATGAAACATTGAAAAACAGACTTTTTTATTTAAAAAGCTTGGTTGCTGACTTAGCATCATTTCGTTCTTATAGCTAGGTCTCGTAAATTGCCTCATCTGCCTAGCCTTTTTCCAACGCTTTGACAATACTGGTATCAAGATTGTATCACCAGTCTTCATCGTCTTCATCATCATATCTGCCGAAACACTCCCATTGTTGGACAAAGCCCGAATTCCATAGTTTCGGCCTCATTTGCGGACGTATTCTTCTCCATATCACCTAATCACTAAGAATTAATGACAACAGGATTCTTCAGTTACCGGCAAATCGTGTTGTCATTCATTCTTAGTTCGGCTTCGGGAATAATCGTAAGTCTTTCGGTGATACGGAGTAGAATACGCCCGCAACTAAGCCCGAAACTACGGTCTTCGGGCTTAGAGAGTAGCCCCCAGGTCATCGGCCCACCTTGTGGAAGGCCTTCTAATGATAAATCTTGCTGTACGCGCTTGCCAGTCCAGAACTTTTCGCGATCCATCGCTATGTCACCAAGGAGTATTATTTAAAATACTGATACTTAGCCGCATCCCGTTAGATTCAAAGCTGACCCACACACATAGTTGGGAAAAGTCTTGGCAGATGAATTGATTTACCGACCAGAGGCCTTAGTGTGAGTTTTTTCGACTCACGTTCGAACGCGTTCGAATGCGAGCGCGTTAGAATTTAGTATGGGAATTTAGTTATAGTGCCACCCTGGTGGTCACTCGTAGAACCTTTCCCATACTAAATTCTAACGCGCTCGCAATCGAACACGTTCGAACGTGAGTTGAAAAAACTCACACTAAGGCCTCAGATGACATTATTGTTTCAGCTTTCCAAATTACTTTAAAAAAATCTAAGCCTCCTTCGAATTTAAACCGCAAACTATCTATTAGTTCTAGAGCAAAGAAGCTACATCCATTGATAGTTATACGATTGTATAAGAGTTACTGTATACACGCACCGCGTTAGAGATTTTAATCGTTTACATTTCACGTATTTTCGACGTTTAAACAGTACCTATTGATTGTTATTTTCAACGTTTATGCGGTGAAAATATTTATAATCAGATCATGTTTGCAGATCATAGGTATTTGCCAACATAGAAACTCGATTATATAGACTCATCTGCACTTTTAAACAGGTTATTTCAAATGCTCTGTAAGTAATGATACGACTAAGAAAATTCTTACACTTTGAGAAAGCTACACTATTTTTGAGTGCTACTTTTATCCTTTAGTTTGGGGGCCGAGTCACCCGCGTCCGTAGGAGAGGACCCTACAGCGAATCCCTACACGTGGTCCCCGGGTGGTGCTAAACAGGTGACACTAACCGCCTCCGTGGTCTAGTGGTTAAACCACCTGATTCAGACCCAGAGGTCCCGGGTTCGATTCCCAGCGGGGGCAAATTTTTTGCTCGGTTTGGTTGGTGGTAGGACTTGTTCTAAGTCCGCCTGGCAAGCTACCACCATCATGTCTAAGTCTGTCGCCATAACAACAATGTTAACAGCATGGTTGTGTTCCGGCAGTTAGAGGTATGATAGCCAGTTCCTCTGTGTAAGAGGATTCCGGGTGAAACTCGCTTCCATCTTCGGCCTAATCATCACTTTCCATCAGGTGAGATTTGGGTCAAGAGTTTCCCCGTTTTGCATTAAAAAAAAAAAAAAAAAAAAAAAAAGTAAGACTCGGTTCCTCCGGGACAGCAACCGAGGGCGAAGCAGCATATTAGTTTTTACAAATATTATTATTGTGAACGTAATATGTTAAACAGCACGAATTAGAATACCCGGGGCCTGCGGGCTGCTAACTTGGGGCCAAGTATTCTCCTGAGCTGCCAGGCCTAAATGACGTGGTGCGGAGTTTCATGCGTGCCTTTATAGGAGCGGTCGTTGAATCGGCCACTCTAAGAAATGGAGCCCGCTAACGTTGCCCCAGACGGAGTGTATCCATGAGGATTTCCCCACAAAAGCAGGCCATATGATATTGGTATGAGCATGCAGAAAAGTGACTATTTAACACATTATCTTAAGGTGCATTTATGGAAAGCATCACATTAATATCATCAGTCATCATGACCTCTACGAGAATCCAGCTCAGACTGTTTTGTCAAAGATAAGTCAGTATTTTGACCGAAGGTGCTTTGCAAATTTACTTAAAAACAGTAACCGAAATAGTAGCTGACTTAGTAGAAAAATTTGTAGTTACTTACTGCACAGCTGCAAAGTTTTTAGTGAATCTGCAATACGTTGAATATATACAAAACAAAGTAACACATTGTCAGCCCAAATCAGCTTTTACAGTATCGCTGAAACAGTAGCGACGAAGAGCAACTATTTTGTTACTTTATTGTTTCACCGAGCGTAAACTTCCAAGAGTGCTTTTTCACTGAAACAATGTTTCAATGTAATTGGTTCAGTAAGAGCTTCGGGGTTGATGAAACGTATAAATTGAAGCCAGATTTGCGTAATACTAACTTGCCTTTATAGCATTTGTTTCAATTAGACCGTTTATGTTTATAGCTGTATTGTTGTTGTTTTACTTTTTAAATTGTTGTAGATTTATGTACCTCGTGCACTACGCGACTACGACCACAAACAGTGGCCACAACGAACAGATTAAACAAAGAAGATATGCGAATGTCGCATACTAGACGGTTACGGCCATTTATTATGTACATTATCTTACGGAGAACGTACGTTCTGAGTACCTAACTACCTACCCCATGTTGTTCCTGACATATATCTTATTCACTCAACAGGTCATCGGTCAACCTTGTGGAAAGTCTTTCAACGGTGCGTCTTCCAGTACTCGGGCGCCACTCTAGAACTTTTCAGCTTCATCTGTAACCTGTACTGCAAGCAGTGTGCTATAATCATCAGGGGGGCTACTCTCTAAGCCCGAAGTCCGTAGTTTCGGGCTTAGTTGCGGGCGTATTCTGCTCCGTATTACCTAACCAATAAGAATTAATGACAAAACTATTGGAAGTCGCTGTGAAATCGTGTTCTCATTCATTTTTAGTTCGGGTTTGGAACTAACCGTAAGTCCGTAATTAATACGGAGTAGAATACGCCCGAAACTACGGACATCGGGCTTAGAGAGTAGCCCCCCTGGTGAGGACTGCGAGAGTCCGTTCAATGCCAGAAGCACAGGACTAGGGGAAATCCTGCAGCGGGCGTCTTTAGGATAAAATAACAAAAAAATATTGCTTTTCCTACACCCAGAGGTAGCCAAGTGATTTTTATAAAGTGAACTCCCTACAACAACATCCAATGAAGCAACTTCCTAAACACAAAAGAGGTAGAGCACGAACTTCTGCTCGCGGTGGTCCAGAACGACGAAACTCTTATTGGAGGAAAGACAATTTGTCCAGGCGCCTCAATATTAGGAGACCCGACTCCATATAAAGTGGGGCAGAGCAAGCAAGAAAGTGAAGAAGAGAAGTACTCCTAACAACACTGCTGGTACTAAACTGCTCAATAAAGCATCGCCAATCGCTATTAACTCCACCTAACCTTATCCTACTAAGTATTTGTTGATCTTGGAGCGCGCTACAACTGATTGAAGGAGATTGATGTACACACACATACACACAGAAGATCCTATAATACCCGCAGACTGATTCATTCACGCGTGAATGAATCAGTCTGTTACATTTTAAACACTATTTGTAAATGTTTTTGATAAATAAAATTAGGTAAAATATACCTTTGAATAGTGCGATGTTTTAGACAAGGAATATTGTTATGACTTTTCTTAAATCTACTTGTCTGTTATATAACTATTTTGGTTAAACATATATTATCTGGAAATTATTATCGAATTGTATTAGTAAGTTTTGAAATATATTTCTGTTAAATGTCAAATATAGGTTTACACTCCACCAAAATACTTGCATTGATATTTTTTGTTGATAAAGATAACACTAAAAAGGGGCCGCCTGATAGCAGTACTCCAAATGCATTTTTTTGTGTCAAAAATGCTATCGTTATTTGCAATAGGCAAACATTTGTTAATTTAGAACGCTTTTCAACACGCGTCAAGAAAGTGAATTCTGACTAACATCTGTTCTTGCCTTTAGCACGTCGAACTAAAAGTACTTTTTCAATGTTTCTACCTTAAAAACAGGCGTGGGTTTTTAGGTACTTAGGTACTATTAAAAATATCTACTTTAAGTACTAACCCAATAAAAAATACGTAGACGCAAGATTTGTCCAAATTTCAAATCTATACTAATATTATAAAGCAGAAGAGTTTGTTTGTTTGTTTGGTTGAACGAGCTAATCTCAGGAACTTCTGGTCCGATTTGAAAAATTCTTTCAGTTATAGATAGCCTATTTATCAAGAAAGGCTATAGGCTATATATCATCACGCTTAGACTAATAGTAGCGGAGCAGTAATGAAAAATGTTCCGCAGACGACGTTGCACGGGTCAGCTAGTAGCCAATATAAAACAGTGTCACTGTGATTATAACAACTGCTCAAAGCAATATTAATTATTTAGGCCTGTAGGTATGTCTTAGGTGTAAAATTTACATGAAAACCCGAAATACTTGACTTCAAGTCACGCGTGCTTATTGCCCACATTGATAAAGTGTGAATGGGCACGGGTCAGTATGTAACGTCGCTACTTGCTGGGCGAGTAAGGTGTTACAAATCTTATTCCAGCTGAAAGCTGTTCCTGGTCGTGAAGGAACGAAATACGAAATATAAGTAGAAATGTTATTTGATAGCAAAAAGTAAAGCAAAAAATAAAAATCGAAATGCACGATTCTCAAGCCAGGCGTGCTTATTACCCACACTGATGAAAGGCGATTGAGCACGCGACAATTTGTCACGTCCTCTGGTCGCGTAAGGTGTTACAAATCTGATCCCAGCTGAAAGCGGTTTCTGAACGTGAATTAACGAAATCAATGCAATTTATGATGTTAAGACGGTTTCCCTACGCACCACAATTGCAATGAATGAACGAAATATTTTACTTACTCTTACACAAGGAAATAATTTTTAAAACACGAGAGAAAGATTTATATTTTACCAAAATCATTATTATGTATACTTTGTGGCATTGGCAATACATTTCCTTTCTCAATTCGCTAAACTCTGCTTTTGTGACAGTTGACTCTATAAAATAAGCTATTATTAGTTTGCCTCTACTCACACCGTTCATAAATACACCTAAAATAAATCAACTTCTCCACCTCAGAAAAATAGAAAAAACATCTTATCGAAAGTCTTCCTGGAATACACTAATTTAACAGCAAATAAATCTACAAACGTCGGGTAGGATACACAAAAAAGTAGTATTTATGAAAAAGTATTTGTTCGTCCCCGAAAGTTACAGCTTTGACAAAGATGGAGCCTATCAGTCTTCTAAAAAAGCTATTGAGGCACTATAATTTTTTTTTTTTTTTTTTTTTAATATTTATAGGCGTACGTTTGACCGCTATCTCACCTGATATTAAGCGATGATGCGGTCTAAGGTGGAGCACGCTTGCCTAGAAGCTTGCTTACGCAGTCAGACACCTACTACTGAAAGCATATATTATTCACAAAAAACTCATTTTAGAAACTACTTTGCGCTAAAAGCGAATTCTGACTCTGAATAGGACTCGTTAGATGAAAATTGTCACGAGATTTTATATTACTAATAGTAGTAGGAGCCATGTCGTTATTCAGGACAGAGTATAAATTTTTATGGCACTAGGTAAGCGGCGGAATGACGGAAGAAATAACCGTTCATCAGTCTGTTCGCGATTCGATTTCGGCTTGCGAAAATGTCGAACTTGAACTTGAAATATGAATGGACCGTTTCGTAAATAGGGATGGGGGAGTACGTCACTACTTGTGCCCTTGAACACGACTCGGTTTTTGTCGTACCCAAATGTAGGGTACATTAATCTGGGGATAGCAAAAACTGAATCGTTTAATCTTAATGATCGTATACTATACATAATGAAGCCCTTACTCTTTAAGGTTTAGTTAGTAGATATTCTACAAGATAACAACGTGATATAATAATTGATTAAAATAAACGACTTCTTTTGTAAGCAAAGTTAACAGCGAATTAATACTCATTTTTTAAATATTTAAAATACTTGCCTCTATTAAAAATCTCTTTTCATTTATTAAAATTAATAATGATGTAAGTCACTTCATTACAATAGATTTTACAAACATACTGTCATCTAAAATAATGAGTCTAATGTACTTCTAAAATTAATTGTAAGATGATCATTAATTTTGTCATAATTACTACAAATTAAATAAAAGAAAATATTATATTATTTTATAAAGATTTTTAATTTTAGGCCAAGCGCGCGATGACCTTAAAATTAAAAATAAACTAAACGTCAATTTGGTTTTTAAACGACAAAATAGCTTAGCAAAATGATCAGACAAAAAGCAATTGACACGGTTAGTCAATAAGATAACAGTTCTAATGACTGCAGTCCCTTAACCTTACCGAAGTACATAGATAGAGGTAATATTTTGTTTGGAAGTCGTGATTGAAATATTTTAGCACAATAAGTGCAGATAATATCCGCACTTATTGTCCTAAAATATTTAATAATAATAATAATATGTTTCCGGTTTGAATCTATACTTAATATTATAAAGCAGAAGAGTTTGTTTGTTTGTTTGTTTGTTTGCTTGGTTGAACGCGCTAATCTCAGGAACTACGGGTCCGATTTGAAAAATTTTTTCAGTGTTATATAGCCCATTTATCGAGGAAGGCTATAGGCTATATATCATCACGCTAAGGCCAATAGGAGCGGGACAGTAATGAAAAATGTTACGCAGACGACGTTGCACGGGTCAGCTAGTATAATATAATGAGAATGTATACAGAATGGAGAGAGGAAAATCAATTTTTCCAAGATTTAATAGGACTTTTTCAGATCTATATGAAGGTAGATTAAGCCACCGTTTAAGGCTTAATCTACCTTAGGATAGAAACTAATTTTCGGAACACGATGAAAAGTCGTAAACAGAAAAAAGTAGTCACGATGCTCAGCAATGCTAGAGCGCTTTGGAAAAAAGGGACAGATTACAAAACGCTTTCTGAAAGCAATTGTTGATTGTTTCTGAAAAATTTGAGTGATGACACCCAGATACTCGTCAAAATACAGTCTCACATTGAAGGTTTCAAAATTAAATGATGCCAGGCTGCCAACTCAACTCATTTTAAGCAATGACAGTTTGCGACTGAGAATAAAATATTATAAAAATGGGAACGATAATTAAGAAATAGTAGATTGGCCCTAAGAAATAATTATTTTCATTAATGTGATAGACAAAAATGTTTTGTCTACAGCGTATATACTCTCTTATTAGTAAATGCGTGAATTGTTCGTATTTTTATCTCCCATCATTACAGATATGTGTTTAGGTTTCACATTATTTACTGTTTGAAAATTGGCAGTAGTAAATTACTGGTCAGCCTTGGAGTGAGCGAGATTAGAAACAATAAAAACACAATAAGCTGAGACAACGATAAATTCTTTCGAGAATAGATATTGTATCACTAGATTATATCGTATCGAATACACCCGAAAATCTCAGTCTATACCTACAACACGACGGCACGGTTGGCGCAGTGGTTGAGCGATCGGCTGCTGCGTCGCGTGTCGTGGGTTCGATTCCCACACGGAACAAATATTTGTATGGCCTACAGATAGTTGTTCCAGGTCTGGCTGTTTGTGTATGTGACTTGGTATGTTTGCAAACGAACCCACGATACAGGAGAAATTCCTAGTGTGGGGCAAAGTTTTATTAAAAAGAAAGAAAGAAAGAAGAAGAATTCTTTTTGCACTGTGAGGTCAGCTTATACTGGAATTGTCTTAGCTTGATTTGTCATTATTTTTGACAATGTAAAGGCTCCAGTAGACAAGCACAACACGTTTTCATAGAAATTAATCTAGGGATAAGAAAAATATTTTAAAAAATCGTGCCCGTATTGTCGCCGCATTTAAGCGTTTCCCCAGTTGTCTGTGGGAACCTTAAATCGACATTAGCTTTTGTATGATAGATAAGATTACAATCTTACAATTGTATATCAACACAATATCTATGTCTGCATCTACTTATTTTTCTAAGAAATCGTTCGACTTTTCTCGTGCCAAAGATAACCAAACTCGCCAAGTGCGAGTCGGACTCGCGTGCAAAGGATTCCGAACCGATTTAATTTTTTTAAATGTTTTTTTAACCTCATAGACTCTTTTTATAGATTTTCCTGTAATCTTTAGATATAAAACTATTATCTAAGTACTTTTTTTTTCAAAATGATAGGCTCAATGGTTTTGGAGACAAGGGGGTAATGGTAATTTTTTGTCTAATGTCTTGAATACTTTCAAAACCATTTATTTTCCCGTGACCTAAGAGCTGGTTTTTACTTTGGGCAGAGATTAAGCATTGCCATTCAACGTGGCAATGCCGCCAGTCTCTTGGGTACATTACCAGCTGACAGCGCGGAGGACGAATATTTTGATGCTCTACTTTAGTCTTTTGTTAGTTTAGTATAATTTGTTAATTTTGCTTTTTAAGTATATTGCTAATAAATAAAATTATTTATTATTTTAAAATTATTAAAAAATACAATTTAAATTCAGTCAGTAATATCACACGATACATTTTGAAAAACTTTTTTTAATTTTCTTTTTTCACCCTCAAAAGTGACCCCCATACTTTCAAATTTATTTATTTACGTAAAGCTCCCGTGTTTGGCTCGCAGATTTCCGTATTTACACCAAACAACAGAATCGGTCTGTAGATCCGGAGAAAACTGACTGTGACAGACGGACAGACAGACAAACAGACACCCGAGTGATTCTATAATGGGTTGTATTTTTTACGGATGTTTGGAACCCTAAAAAAGATAAATTACTAAAATATAGGTCCTCCGTACCCGTAACTCGAGTTTTCATTTGGTCTATAAAAAATATCGCGTAATTTTATCATTTATTCCTGTAGGACGAATTTCTTTTAACTGCCCGAGTATTATTACTAGAGATAGTAGAATTTTATAGGAGGACTTGTGACTTGTCATATAATTTTTAATTTTAATAAAACTCGAGAATCTGTTTAGCTTTAAAGTGCGTAACAAATAAGTAATAGGAACCTTCATCAAAATGTGAGCGTAACAAAACAATGTGGAAGGTTTAGAAGAAATCATTTAAAAATGTTCACCCAAATAAAACTTCTCATCTATACTTAAATAATAAAGCTGAAGAGTGTTTGTTTGTTTGAACGCGCTAATCTCAGGAACTACTGGTTCGAATTGAAAAATCACACAAGTTAACAAAATTTAACTTTTTGTCTGTTGCCGCTGACTTGGTAGTTGATAATGTTAACTTTTGTCATGTTGTTTTCAAATCTATCCTCTAAAAAAACTGTGCAGCTCAAATTCTTTTGATTTTTAATTGTATAGTCGACTAGTTTGACCGCAACTTCGTACGGGTTTTCTCCCGTCTCCGTTGGAATATCGGAAAATCCTCTCAAAGTGCTTGTTTTCACTCTTCAAAAATCTACATGCCAAATGTCAGCTTTCTACGACCAGTAGTTTCAACTGTGCGTTGTCTGTCAGTCAGTTACTCAGTAACAGAAGAGTTTGATTCGTTGATAACGTATACCGCGTGTATATATATATATTAGAAAAGAACCGACGAAAAATTCTAACACTGGGGTGTCCAGAATCATGCTCTGGACCCATGGAAATCGTTTGTGCGTCGATGTCAGATACACGCGGTATATTGAATGTGTTAAAAATAATATCTAAATAATTGCGACATGAGTATCTCAAGAATATGTTGTTTGACAAATACAAATCGTTTGGCTATATTTGTGGAGTATAATAATATGTATATGCTATACGGAGTTTGTTAGAAACACCTCTGAAAAAAAATCATGCTTTGGGCAACTGATTATGTTTCTAAATCGTGTATTGATTATACAAGATTATGTAAAAGTGCCGAAAGATATATTTGGCGGGAACTAGAAAATATGAAACTCAAAATCCAGAGCTGAAAAAAAAAACTACTTATATATTTGAACTTAGCATACCATGTGGAGTCAACAACAGCCAAAATTTTTCCGCCAACCGATTTACTATAAACTAGTGTTATTTAAGTCTTAGTAAACCCATTTATCCAGGAAGGCTATGTACCATCATGGTACAACCAATAACTGGTCAAACTCTACCTTAATTAAGAAAGATTTTCATAGTACAGTACAGTTTTACAAGTTTTTAACTATGAATATTCTCAATTCAGTAAACGGGGTGTACTATAATGTGCAAAGAATTTTACCCGAAATCATACTTTTAGGTTTGCGTAGTCAACAAGAAACCCTTATAGTTTCGCCATGTCCTTCTGTCTGTCCGCGGTTTAGCTCAAAGGCGCCAACACTTTTAGAAAGTTGGAATTTGGTGTGCGTACACATATTAATCATTACGATAAAGTCAAATTGCAGTCTACCCCAGGTTACACCCAGGGTTGCGGAATTTCTTCGAAAGAGTTACCGCGGCCTTGAAACGCAAAGGGCACTTGGAGGAATACGGATAGGTTTTAAGTCAGTAAAAGTCTGACACTCCCTTCTGCTCGGCCCAGAGCGGGAGGAGTCGTTTGATGATTTCCCATCCATAAAAAAGAAGATTTTTTTACCGTCTATCCTAAATATTGAGGGTTCTTTACAAGTTAAAAAGTAATAGTCCACCAAACTATAAAATGTATTTAGAGGAGTCGGCAACTGTGACTTGCAATTACGGAACCCTACACTCCGCGTGACTTGTCACCCACTTAGCTGTTTTTTTTTGGCATTTTGAAAGTGTCGCTGCGGCACTGGAACTAGTCAGTAAGAGTCTCTCCCCTTGCGTTCCACCCATTGGAATAGGAGTCATTTGATGATTTCCCATCCTAAAAAAAAATCTCTATGAGGTCACACTACTAAAATAGCTTACTTTTAGCTTCCCAGAAGTCTCTAAATCAGCTTAAATAAATTCACTGTTCAACAACAATAAAAATCACGTACGAATCTACTCGCATCTACTCATCAAAAGAATTAAAATAATTAACTATCATAGGTCAGAGAGCTGACCTGTATAAATCATTTAATCAACGTTGCGTGTTCACAGTTAAATTCGAATTTATTGGTCTGATACATTCATTTTTCATGTTAATAGAATTCCGTGCTGAGTTTGGTAAAACTAAAGATTATGTTCGATTTTGAGCTTTGTCGGTGAATTTTAATAGTATTGATTTCATTCAAAAGTGGATTGTACTTACACTACAAAGACAAACATAATAACAATAGTACCAAGTGAATAAGAAGGCAAGTATGCGCCATCGTCGACCAATAAAAAAAGGACCAGGGACACAAGCCCATAAAAAAATGGAAACTTATCGTTAGAAACAAAATTACTTAAAACCTTTAAATTTCAGGTTGTAGTATTGTGTTGTCCAGTTACATATTTCCACAGATCTAGCCTGTTGCTTCATATTCTAAACTGAAGGAATCGAACTCTAACACAGTTAGATTATACAGGGCAGATGATAACGAACGATAAGAAGGATCAAATCATCATCATAAATTGTAAAATGCCTATTTTGTCTTACATTTTCATTATCATCATTATTTAGCCGAAAGGCGTCCCCTGCATAAGGACCTATCTCCTTACGGGTACAATAAAACAATGCGCTTAGAACGTATAATATGTTGTGGTAACATCGCCATTGTAGTGTATGTTTGCGTGGCGCGCATCGATTTCTTCTACGCTGCTCTGTGCAAGCGGTGCGCGTCAACGCTGAAAAGAGTACGGGCTAGCCGCAACAGAGTTTTAAGCATGATAGCCACTAGACTTGACTATCCTTACATGGTTCGATATAATGCTCATATTGATACGATTCATGGGTCAGGTAGGGGGCGAGTAAATAAAGGTTGTATTACTAGCACTAGTTATAAGTTATTATAGGTACTACTTTGTGGAAAGTCGTCTAACGCTGCGTGTTCCGGTACGCGGTCGCCACTCCAGAATTTTATCGACCCCATCGACTTTTTTCTGCGAGCAATGTGCTGCATATTTATTCAGTTACCATGAATTGATGTTGCATTTGATAGCTTTATAATTCGGTACAATTCTTCAATCATCGATAAAGCTTAATTAGTGTTCCCTTTTGAATATGCTTTGAATAAGCATTGAATAGTTTCAATCAGTCGCTATTGAAAAGCGTTTGACTTACTGGTTTCGTGTCACATTGCAAACTAAATGGCAATGCCCTGGGGAACCCCGAAACTTTAGAGTTTTGTAAACCATTTTATTTGCAAACTGAATCGGAAGTCACTGGCCGCAAGTTATTTTTCGTTTTTCGCACCGACTTTCGGACTATCGAAACTGTTACACACATTTTGGGAATGTTTTTCTCACTTTCTTTTCATTTTGGTGCAAGTTAAATAAGTATTCTTTATAGAGATTTCATTTTGAATTGTGAATTATATCATTGCATACAATCGATTCTATAAATAAGTCCAATAAAACAATCTATTCTGGCAATTTATTAAGAAAAATTGATGGAATAAAAAACTAAACTGAGCTTTTTTTGAATCACTAAAAAGTACACTCCAACAAACTTATGCTTTAACAACAAAATATACAGAACCTTAATGTCCAAAAGTCAAACGCCCAAACATTAACGCTTACTGTTATTTATAATGAAAATGACTGATTTTATTGTGATAATAGAAGCAAACTGCCGTGACTTAATATCGGTATTGCATGTTCATTGTTGTCGCTTGGTCAACGCATAATTTAGTGTTTTTACAAAAACTTCCCAAAGTAATCACTTCTTTTGAAGATTTTGACGTAGGTTTCAAAATTGCGGTAGTCAAGCAAACTTTTTTTTCCTACTCCGCTACTGTACTATGATGATTAATTTCTTTGCAGGATCCAAGACAGTTTAATCGTTTCTCCGGGACTCGTCGGGCTTCATAGATTTGGATGCCGCCACTGTTGTTTCTGAGTTTTTTACCAACTATGTTGGGGTTGGCTTCCAGTCTTACGTATTGCAGCTGAATACTGGTATTCTGCACTGATTGACTGCGACTGCGAAAGATTTATGAATATAAATGTGGATGGATGAGGAGGTAGAAGGGAGGCCAAAGAAAAGATGGATGAATTGTGGAGTGATATTAAAGAAAAGGCAGTTAGTGATAGCGTGACGGTTGACAAGAGAGAATGAAAAAAAAAACGTGTTGCGCCGATCCACAGGGTACTTAATTACCCCCTCGGCATACCGACCCATCGTCCTGCTTGATGAGGTCGGCAAAATGTTCGAGGGGATCATCGCCTGCCGGCTCAACAGCCATCTGCGGGGGGTAGGGCCAGACCTGTCGGACGCCCAGTTTGGTTTCCGACAGGGGCGTTCGACCATCGACGCGCTGGCCCTGCTCAAGGGGCAGGTGAAGGGGGCAGTCGAGGCGGGGGACGGAGTTTTGGCAGTGTCATTCGACATAGCCAACGCCTTCAACTCCGTCCCCCACTCGACGATATTGGAGGCACTCCGCTATCATGGAGTGCCCCAATACTTGCGGGACCTCCTGGCCGACTACTTGGAGGACCGAGAGGTCCTCCTTGTAGACAAAACGGCCAGGTTGCGGCGGTACGGCGCAGAGTGCGGTGTTCCACAGGGGTCGGTACTTGGGCCCCCCCTGTGGAACATCGGGTTCGATTGGCTCCTGCGGGGAGCCCTCCTCCGTGGCACGAGTGTCATCTGCTACATATCTGATGACACTCTCCTCACTGCCCGGGGGAGGAACTTTGGGGAGGCGGCCTGTCTGGCCTCGGCTGGCGGATCCTTGGTCGCAGGAAGGATCCGCCGCCTGGGGTTGAGGGTGGCGCTGAACAAGACCGAGGCCGTGTTCTTTCGCGGGCCTCGGCAGCGCTGCCCTCCAGATGCCCACATCAATGTGGAGGGCATCAGGGTGGGGGTCCAGGCCCAGATGAAGTATCTGGGCCTGGTACTGGACAGCAGGTGGCGCTTCGGCCCGCACTTCAGCGGGCTGTCGACGCGCCTGCTGAAGGCCGCCGGCGCCCTGTCGTGGCTCCTCCCGAACCTGGGTGGGCCCAGCGCGCGATGCCGGCGCTTGTATGCCGGCATCCTGCGGAGCATGGCCCTATACGGGGCCCCAATCTGGGCGGACTCCCTCCACAGGAGGGAGAATGCGACGGCGATCCGCAGGCCCCAAAGGGCCATCGCGCAGCGGGTAGCGAGGGCCTACCGTTCTGTGGGCTTCTCGGCAGCGTGCGCTCTGGCCAGCACCCCTCCTTGGGAGTTGGAGGCATGGGTGCTCGCCAGAGTGTACGAGTGGACGGCGCGCCGAAAAGCGCTCGGGGAGCGCCCCGTCGCTGAGGAGCGGGAAGCCGTGCGGAGGGAGGCGAGGGACGCCATCATCGTCCATTGGACAGAGGACCTCGCCTCCGCCACCTTTGGCCGTCGAACGCTGGACGCGCTCGGTCCAGTCTTGCGAGACTGGCTCGAGCGGCCGCACGGCTTCCTCTCCTTCCGTCTGGTGCAGGTGTTGTCTGGCCACGGCTGTTTCGGCACGCACCTGCACCGGATCGGGAGGGAGGAGACACCGGCGTGTCACGACTGCGGCGCGGCGGAGGACACGGCGCAGCACACACTGGAGGTGTGCCCAGCTTGGTCCGAGCCGCGTCGCAGTCTCACTGCGGAGATCGGACAGGACCTCTCCCTTCCCAGCGTGGTCAGATGCATGCTGGGGAGTGAGGAGTCCTGGGCCGCGGTCGCCTCCTTTTGCGAGGATGTCATCTCGCAGAAGGAGGCGGCGGAGCGCGCGCGGGAGGACGATCCTCTCGCTGCGCCGCTCCGCAGACGAAGGCGAGGTCGGAGAAGACGTCCTCTTCTCCCTCCTCGCGGTGGTGATGGGCGGGCGACAGGCGCGGGGGCGCCTCCGCCCGCATTGCACGCATCACCACCATCATCGTCGGAGGTTCCCGGCCCTCCCCCAATGGGGGGGGCGTGAAGGGCCCGCTAAGGCGGGCGGTCGTCGGAGGTGGACTGGACGTAAAGGCTACGCCGATCTCCCAGTCCACCCCCACTATGACGTTGCGGGAATGTTTTAGTGGGTATACCGGGCTTGCCCGGGGAGTCCCACATACCCCTCCCACTCCCCCGAGTGAGAGGGTATGCGTAACGCATTTTTTCCCAGCCGAAACAAAAAAAAAAAAAAAAAGGGTACCTAATTACAAAAAGTTGATCATGATGAAAGTTGAGAGAGCTGCCTGCTTTTTTAATTTTAGAGCGTTATTATATTAGTATTCAAAATTATCGCAGTCTTCGATAATTTTGAATACTAATATAATAACGCTGTAAAATTTAAAGAAAAACCAAGGTAAAGGATGCTTTACACTTTTCTCAAAGTCTCAAATGGAGATGGGTTGGCCATGTTGGGAGATACAGAGACAATCGATGGACAATTAACACCATAAAATGGAAAGGACCGAATGGCGTAGGGATAAATGGAATTCTTTGGAGGAGGCTTTTACCTTGAGGGGGTCCACATTTAAATGAGACTAAATTGTATGATTAGTTGATTTTTTTTTGGGGGACTTAAAATATTAGTAAAATGATTATTGAATATGAAATTAATTAATTGTATTGTATTAGAATTATTGTGGAATCAAATAAAGCTATTTTATTATTATTTTTTTTTTGTTTTCTTTCTCGGGTCTCTGGGTGGTCCTTTGGTAGGCGTACGAGGGGCTGAAACCAACTCGCAGAGGCCCCGTTAGAAATTTCAAATGTAATGGGGCACCAACCGGCGATTATCCCTGTATGCACTGTAAAAGTATTCCCACGGACAATCCCCGGTTGGAGCAAGAATATTGCAGAATATGGAAACAAAAGATGAATCGATATGGGTTTGGGCGGTTTAGTGGACTGATAATCGTTTATTATAGAAGAACTATTGGCCCCTGCCTGACCACTAACAATATACACGGCTACTAACATTATACACGGCTATTATTATTATTCAAAATTATCGCACTTGCACTTTTAGCAACACATGTAGCTAGGCGTATTGCTAAAAGTACAAAATCATGATTACATTCAAATGAAAAACAGTTCACACGGAAAATGTTTTTCAATATTTTTTTCCGTTTTTATTTTAACTAGACGGCGTCCGTGCCGGACAGGGATTACTCAAGCAAAATAGAATATTCGGCTTGTTCCAGCGGAATTTTTATTTTAGTTATTTTAGGATTTGGCATACCTAATTCATGTATGTTGAGGTATTATAATTATTACAGTTCGTTCAAATATAACTGATCTATAATGTACAACTAAATCTACATTTTTTTTTGTTTGGACCTGTGATTTCCTACAGCAGGGCAAGAGTTTTTTTTCCCGTTAGTATATGGCCAAGTGTGAACTTCTCTTGTCTGTTGATTTCGATCTAGCCCTAGCATCTTGTCCATCGATGTCGGCAGACATTTTCTGGGTCTACTTTCAGGTAAACAAGCTTTTGCAAATCCCGCTTTTCCCCGTTTTTGTAGGATTTTCAGGAAATTCTCTCTTAGCACTGATTTACAGTCTCCGAGGAATCTACATGCTAAACAGCTTTCAAGGACGTTATTTCGGCTGTGCGTTGTCGGTCAGTCACTTAATCACTGAGTAATGAAAACTTTTTACTTATATTGATACCTAATTTAGCTCATGATTCGTCCAACCAATGGATACTCTTATTTCAGGAGCTATTTATGTTTACTGCAGGCGATCATTCTTAATTTATAAAAAATAAATCGAAGCATATATTATGATTATTTAGATTATTGCAGGAACCGTATTAAGTAAAGACATCAGTAAGGTATCATCATCTGCCTAGCCTTTTCGCAACTATATTGGGGTCGGCTTCCAGTCAAACCGGATTCAGCTGAATAGCAGCATTTTACATGTAGCGGCTGCCCCCCCCCAACCTCCCTGGCAAAACTTGTGTCAGATTTTTTATTTATTTATTAAACACTAAGCGCACCCATGTTCAGTAGCGAACCTATATTTTTTATGGGAATCATAATGCCTGGCAGGAAATGGCCTTAGCTTTTATCATCTAACTGGATTCTTAGAATGTTCATTCCCAATTATGCTTAAGCTCATACACTCTCTTGGTGTCAAAGGTAAAATTTTGGTTAAATTAATTAAAAATATATATTTATAGTTAAATTAGACATATTAAAGCAATTAAAGGGATCACTTAGTGACATTATAGCAATTTAATTAGGTAAGTGGTAGAGATTCACATTGTTGCTAGAAAATGCTAATATAACACAAAACATAATTTACAAAACAAATTACTGAAATTCTTAAAACAGTGCTGCAATTAATAGAAAATGAAATATTGAATTCGAAATTAATTTAAAGTCTAATTTCAAATGTCAGTGATGAAAAGTCGATGAACATTATCGCTGAAGGTAATTAGATAAAAAGAGCGAAAATTGTATATTTGAAAATCGAGTCGAGAGCTACAGGTGAAGAATGGTCGGCGCACGAATTTACTCGCGGCGTCAGTTGGCCCGCGAACAGTGTCCCGTACGGACGTACCGCGGCCCGTCTCACGAATACCGACATGTACTCGAACACGAAGAATATAAGTGTACGCAAATAACAAACAACGTGCAAGTGCTGTGGTCAAGACAGTGATACAAAAAAGATTGTAGAACATACCTTTTTTTTTCGTTCTTTTAGTATAGTTATCTAATCTAATAAGTGCGTCAAACGAACAAATTCGAAAGAATTGTCTTTGATAAGATTTAATAATAGTATACCAATAATAGTTAATAAATAGTTAATATTAATAATACTGTTAGTGTGATTATCTTTATTATTTGTGTGTTTCTGAACAAAATTGTGGACAAGTTTGTGGACAAAGAAATTATGCGGATAACTGAAAAATTGTAAGTAATAAAATTATTTTTTAAACTTTATAAAAACTTCTCCGGAGGTGACGTATTTAAACGAACATAAAATCTTGAACAAAAAATATAAGTGTAATAAATTTCAAATATCAAGGTAGCAACTGCGCATCTTTCTGAAATCCTTGGTTAAATAGTTTTCAAAAGTAATTAAAAAAGTGTGAAATTTTTAACCTCACCACTATTTATACGGGGTGGACAAAAGCCCAAATTTTTCGTTTTAAAACTTGTCTCTAAGAAATGCGGAACTTTCTTCAGAATCATAATCACAATCATCTGTTATCGTTCATCCAAATACAAAATTCATGACGTATCGTGAGCTAGTAGAATTGCAAATACTGGAAAAGACGACAACTTCTTTCGTACATATTTGCTAAGGATTTAAGCAAAGTTTGTCCCTTTTGATGCATTTGATACAGTCATCTTACCGCAAGAATTTAAGTACTGTTATCACTGGAGGCGTATCTAGTATAATTCCATGGTTGAAGTTCAATGGTATGTGAGGTCATGGTAGTTTTTATGATGTAACGAACTTACCTTAAGAAATGTCGTCATAGGTATATAAAAAATGGCTGAAGCAGCTCTGGGACAGCGACGCAAATGGCGTTCGAATAGATCGATAATTTTATGAACGGATATTTTGATAGTACATTTTAAGTAGATTTTGTTTCAGCTGCTGATCAACTGTTAAACTTTTTATCGAATAGAGAGGGTTCAAAAATGGGTTGGGTGTGAACCCCGCTATCAGTATTTAGTAAAATTATCAATTTTGAGACACATGTTGTAGCAGGTGTATTATTCTATATCGTCTCGTTGTCAAGTCCAACCGATTTTTTATCTAATGACGCATTATTCGAGTTGCCAATCTTATTCAAATACGAGTGAAAATCTAAGACGTTGTCAAACAAACTTCAATTTATATTCAGTTGAAGATGCTCAAACATTGTTTTTGTGTTTCTTTGACTTTTTAGGTTTTAATTCGTGTATTTTTATGATGTTGTTTTGTATTTATCGTTATCACTAATGTTATCTGTAAGTCTTCGTGTTTCTTGATTAAATGATTGTAAAGAACTATTTGGTTGTTTTTACTCTAATGACTGATAAATATTTTTGGAAGAAATGGTTCCGAAATATTAACTTCTAAAGTTCCATGCCCGATATTAATATTAATTGAATATCAACCCATTTTCTCTACAAAAACCGAATGTCCATTAACGCTCGATAACTTTAGGTGACACTGGCATTTTCTTTTCAATAACTTAATGGGATTATGGAACATTTTAAACCTTTTAAATTAGGAGTTCAATTTGATGGATTAAGAAATAATATTTCAGAAAAAAAACAGATAGTCGATGCTAGAATGTATGTAGGTGAGGTATGACCACGGGGTATACTCAGTGGCTGTATTGCAAAGGTTAGGTAGTAACACTGAAATAAAAACTAGTGTTGCTGCATCCGGTTCGATTTGCAAGCTGACCTCAACAAAGTTGAGAAAATATATATTTAAACATAATATGATAATTTATCACATGTTAACGACATGGTAATGGCTTAAAATGCTTAAAAAATAATGTAATAGAATACTCTTTATGAAAAAACAATTTAAAAAATATATTTTGGTTATTATAATTTTTAATTTCGATGGCATAGGAAACGCTGCTACATGATGCTAAGGCATGGTCTCTAATAAACAAGGTAAATTCCTAGAGTACTCTATACCTACCTATATTATAGCGTAATATTCTTGAATCGTTTGTCCTATCGTTCTGACTAAAGGATGTTCTATGCTTGGTCGTGAACGTGTGACGATGTTTGAAATTGTATGCACAGATAAAATACTTGGAATAGTAAGTGGTCTGTATTATCTTCTTCAATTCTTTATCTGGCAGCACTTGCCTTTCCGCTTTTAAAACTTACAACGTAGTTTTAGGAACTTTGGTTGATAATGCAGTAATCTCTAAATAGTAAATTCGTTACGATAATTACAATATTAACTTGGTATTCCTAAAATACTTGATGACTTTTGATATGATTTTCAACGTTCATTCGAGGAAGATCTATAAGCGAAAATCTGGATACTGGGGAAAAGTCCTTCATCATGTCAATGCAACAATTATTATTGCTAAATACGGCAGTGTTGGCGATTAAATATTTTGTTTTATAAAGGACTGTAGCAATAAATCAAGACTTTCCTTTAAAAACATTTACTTTTTCACAATGAAAGAAACGTGTTACGTTTTTAAGGTGTAAATCAATCAATACAATTACTAGTTCTTTATTAACCACATTGCCACATTGTTCAACATTAACAAAATATTGCATTCTACTTCACTTTTAATTAAATGTGCAGACCTCGGGTGCAGACCATTAAAAACTTTGCCTCGGTTACAACTGTAAAAAAATATTAAACGCAAATGAAACGTTTAGTAAAGTTGAGTTTGAACACAATTCAAACTAAGTACTCACAAAAGCTAGATGAGATGTGCCAAAAAGATCACGCTTTTGAAATTAAGATGAATGAAATTAATGACATAACTCTCTGAAAGCACACACACATACTACACACTAATATAGATGAATTTCTTCATAAAAGTGTACCATACATTGAAGTGCAACTGTGCAGCTAATTCCATATCGATTCGGAATAGAGAGCTTTCATCAGATCAGATACCCATTGAGCTGTGCAAGATATAAGTTTCTATCAAGAAGAAATAAAAGAACTAGGTCAAATGTACTCAATTCCTAGCCTATTACGATCTCAGTAAAATTTTCAGTAATGACATACATATATAGGAATTCATACAATTTAGATACATAGTGGTAATCTGCTGGAATGATTGTGAAAACTGAAGATGACGTCAAAAATTGGAAAAATAGGACGTACCCTTATAGAACAATTACAGTTGACAAACGAAAATCGTCATTTAAGTTCTAACACCACGTAAGACAAATTTGGCGATGTTGATCATTACACTGCCGTGCTCGAAAATATGAAAACGCGTTATTGATTTTTACGAAATATTACATTACATTACACTCAATAGATATAATTTGATGTGCACACACATTATTAAATAGTATTATTATAATATCTATATAAAACTATGCAGTTTTTGCTCTCACCTGTTAAATTACAATTTTCGACTAACTTGGTGTTAGAACTACAGAGACAAAATATAAAAAGAATACGTGTTTCGCCATACCCAAATAACACAGAATAAGGATAGAAAGATAATGAAGGGCAAATGCATGTTGTATTAAAGATACTCGGTTGAAGTAATAGAGAAGATTGCCACATCCCTCTAAACAAAACAAACACACTTAGACACGTCTCGGTCTTTGAGATCCGGTACAAACATTTAACTGTAAAGGCATAACCATGAAAACTCATTTATCCATTAGAAGTTCGGTCAACAAGCCAGTAAAGTTATATCCGGTTATAAGTCAAACAAATGACGATGATAAAACAATGGCTAAGTCACTATTGATAGGAAATTAGATTTATGTTGCTGAAATTTCAATTTTGATTGTATGACATAAGAAAACATGGGAAGCATGTGTGAGGAATATTGTGATAGAAAGGTAAGTGAATGATAGTTTGACGGTCGACATTGCAAAACGGAATGAGGTAACATATTGCGCCGATCCCAAGTATCGTCTCTCCTCGTCTCGTCCTCTGTGTAAGAGGATTCCGGATGAAACTCGTTTCCATCTTCGGCCTAATCATCACTTTCCATCAGGTGAGATTTGGGCCAAGAGTTTCACCATTTCGCATTTAAAAAAAATCGTTGGACAAGGGCAGGAAGTTAATGATGGTTATGATTATTTGTAATACGTTTATCAACAAGATGGTTAATTCGACTAAAGCTTGAGCACTTTTTGTATTCGCATCTTAGCCGCAATCTGAAAAAATGTAGGGAAATTAAGAATTTTCGACAGCCTCTAAGACGTGAATACAAACGTTATTTAAGACTTAGTAGCAGGTGTTTCCATACTAAATAAAATGTACATACCTGTTGTCCTGGAAAAATAATCTATAAAAGTAGCTTGCACGCCATTAAACCGTTACAAATCTAATGCTAGGTGAATTTCAGAATATCATGCTACTTGCATTCTAAATTCATCACATGCATGAGACTACTATGAAGATTGTTAGTTTGGACAAACGATGTGTGAAAAGATTATTTCATGCTCTTTGTCCCTTTGCAAGACGATTATTCTGAGAAAATTCAATGCTATTTACGTCATCATCTTGTTGGATACCACATCATTGTTCTATATGAGAAGCAATTCATTTTAAACTGTTCACACATAAATCTAAACGATGCTGAAGGTTTTCTTAGGAATCATTTTTCTTTTGCACTTTTGCAGCTGATGCCCGCGGCTTTGTCCGCTTGACAAATTATATACTAAAACTTCCTCGAGAACCACTTTATCTATTGGTGAAAACAAAATGAAAATCGGTGCAACAGTTTCTGGGTTTATCGCGAAAAGAAAGACAGAGAGAGAAAGATGCGGTGGAGGACTTTGTTTAAAAATATGTAGTGTTTTTTTTTTAGATGTTTATGATGAATACATAGGAATGGTAGAAATTAAGTTATGACTTAAGGTTATTATAGAAGGTACCTATTACTTCAAAATAGAATTGATGCAATCAATTATTTATTGAATGCGTTAATCTTTGCAGTCTTTATTTTTACATTGACCACTTTTTTGCATTTGGTCAAATCAAACACTAGTATATCCTGCTTAAACCATTTATATTATTATGCTTCGAAAGGAAAATTAATACATTGCTTGAAAAAAAAGGACTGTGGTTTGATTTATAGCTTCATTAATCGGTAGTTCTATATCTCTAAGATCATTTTGACAGCATTCTTTAAAATGTCAAAATATTGATTGCCTTCCGTTTTTGTATCATGTACCTAATTGCAGTCTTAGTTGCTCGATTCTTGCTGTTTTGCGTCAGTCTAAAGACGGTAAAAATCCCTTATTTCCGTCAATTTCTTCTTGATTATCAGTTTGTAGTTTCACAAATCACAAAGATTTTTTCTATCAAAATGACGAGTTTTTGCGCTATTATCATTACGATAATGTCATGTGATTTCCTAGCGGTTGGAGCGTGTGAAAAACTGACCACAATGCATTATGTATTGCGCAAAATGTCACAAAAGTCGTAATGTGGTTTTAATGGAAATGTTTTGAAACTTACAAGCTTTTTCTACGTCAGTTACGATTGACTTATGTTTGTCTACATTTAATTCTATTTAGTGACAGCGTTGAGATTTTCTGAATTGAAAATGTTTATATCATTATTGCATTTTTGTGGGATGATGAATTAATACTCATTTTAAACTGTTCGATATTGTTACAACTCTGGTAGCTGTAACAGTTTCTAGGCTGTTACAGACAGTCGGTAAAATTGAGCAAAATCCATGAGTATTTACAGTATAAAATATGAAAAAATATAAACATTTAGAAACGATTCTTTCTACTAGATAGACCAAGAATTGAAAAAACTAAATAGATAAAGTTATACCGAGTTAAATGACTAAGAATAATTTCGTTGTCATTTCATGGCCGGAAAAAAAGAAAGTTTCTTTAAAGACTCAAAGTGTTTAGTGATGTGACTCTGATCATACCTAATCGAATATTTATTTATTTACTAACTTCTGCCAGCAGCTTCGCCCGCGTGATCCCTAGGGAACATGTTCCCGGGATTCAAAGTAGCTTATGTGCTATTCCAGACTATAATCTACCTTTGTTCTAAATTTCATTAAGAACCGTTAAGCCTTTCTGGCGTGATTGAGTAACAAACAACCAAACTTTCACATTTTCATTTATTATTTTTTTCAGTTTTTCTATTGAGTGTAGTGTGTTGAAAAGTATACTATAACCAGCTCAGGAGTATGAATAATTGTACCAAGTTTCGTTAAAATCCGTCGAGTAGTTTTTGTTTCTATAACGGTTATACAGACAGACAGACAGACAAAACATTTACTGATTGCATTTTTGGTATCAGTATCGATCCCTTAACACCCCCAGATAGTTATTTTGGAAATATATTTCATGTACAGAATTGACATCTCTACAGATTTATTATAAGTATAGATTTTATTTTGTGCCTCAGACAGAGCTGTCATTTTGAAAAGGAAACCGTCCATAAATGTAACAACTGTTCAATGAGGTGTTAATTCGTTCATAAGCCTTTTTGGCACTCAAATGGGGGTTTGATTTAAATAACAATGTTATTTTGAAGAAATACGACTTCATTTCGGACTCAATCGAAAGTTATTCCGTAATTTGAAGGTTCGTCCGTGTATTTCAAGGTACCATTTACTTGTTTTAAATCAAAATCTATTTCGCAGTTTAGCTGTACAGAATGACGGTGATTTTTATATTATTTCTTTAGCAAATCAAAATTTAATCGAATTGAATACAACCGTTATCATAATAGTTAAAGATAATATAGACCAAAACATGTTGTTCAAAATTGTGCTGAACATAGCTACCTTATAGTCAGCATTTACTGACCTGAATAAATAAGTGCGCATTAGAGATATTTAAGTATATCGACGATATAAATGACAGTAACTTTCAATAAATTTCGTCTACAATATTTTGTAGTAATCATTGCCATTAAACGTAAGCCTAAATTAATGAAGGATTAATTTTGTATTAAGTTTCGAAGCAGTTCCCAGAAATTCGCAAATGATTTGAATATTTAATTCTGACAGCCATCAGATATTCAGTTACAGATAATTGATAACCACTTTGTAAATAAAAACCTCTTCAACATCGAATTACCTTTTTCACAAAATGTTTAATTTACTGGAATATAATGTTGGGAAATCAGAAATCACTTCAAAGATTAGATGACACCTCTTTCTATTAAACATTTGATGAAAAATAAATGGTTTAGCTACGTCTTTTCAAAGTTCTTAAGCTCGGAAAAGTGTAGGTAAATTTGAAAAATAAATTAGTGAGTGCTAGTAGTTTGTTTTTTAGATTTTAGAAACTGTAATTCGTTTTTCAAGTAGGTAACGTAAAAGTAACACACATGTATTTAGTGGTACAAAGGAAACGATTCCTTTATCATTTAAGCCCTTTTAGCAATGGTCTTGAAAGTTAATTAGATGATCTTGCTATATTCTTCTAATCTATATTATAACTTTTCTTGATTGGGAAAACAAACAGTGACACAATAAATTTTATAGAATAAAATACAAAAATGTAAATTATCAAATGAGTACCCAACCATTTTTTTCCGCGAAATACAAAGACCTTTGCGAAGCATGTCATTAAAACAAGAACAGTTAGTTAAAAAACAAAAACTGCCTTTTTGGTGCACAAATGCCAAAAAGAGCGAAATTAAGTATTAAAAAGAAAAAAAAAAACATTTATTAATTAGGTTTTATTTATAAATCGGTCACTTTTCTAAAGATACTTAATATAGAAAGAAAAAAAAAAGAAAGAAAAATAGTTTATTCACGCCAAGCATGACGCATAGGAATCAAACAACACTTACTACACTAAAAAATAACAAAAAATCGGGACAATATGCGTCACCTCCACGTAAAACGGTCATCGCTCAGCATTATGCTGGGACTCGTGTGCGAAACAGAGCCCCAGCGCTGGTTTTCAGCGACGACCGTCGCTGACAGAAAGACGTCTGCCGGGGCAGCACAAAAACTGTACATATGAGACAACACAAACCAAAATAAAAACAAAAACAAAAAAGTAATAACAAAAAAGAAAGACAAATATACATTCCAAATGTGGTGTTGCGCAGGCGCAGGCGATGAGAACGCGCCCGACACTAAGTGGCACTGGCACACACAACTCAAAAGAGTTTTGTGATCTGTGCTGTGCGCACAAGAAAAAAAAATAAAAAAAAGAACATAAAAAAAAACACAAACAAAATCCATGGATCGTACTGCCCATAGTATCTATGCGCACGCCCAACCCACAATATGGCCGCCGACAATATTATGCAATGCGAAAGAAGATCCTCCTGACGAATATATATATCTAACTAGCTATCCTAATATTTAAAATTCTTCCGTTACTGAGTGACTGACAGACAACGCTTACACGAAACTACTGGTTATAGAAAGCTACTATTTGGCATGTAGGTTCCTTGGGGATAGTAGGATTTCCCAAGATCCCTACGGGAACGGAAAAAGCGGGATATGCGCGTACGAAGTCGCGGGCAAAAGCTAGTTCTTATATAAGTTTTTGATTACAAGTTATCTCACAGGATGTCCATAAGGCTCAAACTTTAGCGGCCCTCACTCAGCCGTGCATACTTTTTACTTAACTCACTAATATTGACATCGCTTTGATCTTTTCTTTTATCTCAACATTTTTATTTTCAAAATTCGCAAACAACTAATTCAAATTACACTCTACTACAAACAACTAACCTAACCTAACCTAACCAGATAATTCAAATATGAATTATCTAAGTGAATTTTTGCGTCGAAAAGACATTTTTGTTTCAAAATTCACGACGCTTCTAAAATTCCACCCACACCCGTATTGAGGAAGAATATAAAATGCATACCTACTCTTCAGTTTTTTGTTATTCTTTAGTTTTTGTCCAGATCGAAGAATTGTACCTATTTATCTAGTTTTATGTTTAAGACTGGTCTTAAACATAAAACTCGGTTTACGGTATCCTTATATTTAAATTCTTCCGTTATTGACTGATTGTATGACTGACAGATACAGGCGAAACTATGTATACTGGTCGTAGAAAGCCGAAATTTGCCATTTAGGTTTCCAAGACTCTGTAGGGGAGCACTATGATAAGATTTCCAAATTTCTTACGGGAATGAGAAAAACGGGATATTGCGTCGCAGTCAGTTTAGTCGCAGACAAAAGCTAGTCAGTGTATAAAGTGATTTGCATTTTGTCCAGTTTATCTTTGCCTTCCCAGTAATTTAACATTAAAACTACCGCACCAGAAAACTGCATTGTATCTGAATCTCAAATTAGGTTTTGCCAGATGTTAAATATATATCACACAATATCCTACAAAACGTATAATTATTCAACAATACATGAACCCAGTCCATGGATTAAATTCTGCTAACACTGGCGGAAACTACATGATGTAGTACTTTAAACTTGCTCGTTCGCCAAACGTCAAATGCTCTCTGGGGACGCTTAGGCAAATAAGATACGAGTATTATCACTTGTGTCTGTACGTATTATAAGTTTAACACTCTGCGATCCATCACCTCTTTCTAGTTGCTCGTTGTTTAAATTCCTCTCTTCTTCATTTTCTAACCATTTATTTCGTATCTTATATTGCTGTGGTACGTTATTGTTCTGTGCATACCTTTGCTAGGCCTGATCTGTCTCCTGTCGTTTTGGATTTCTTCCCATGCAAGTCCATAGAGAGGACTTTTCTAAGAAACTTTGTATGCCATTATATCTCTAGTCTAAAAATCTTGAGAAGTATCTAGTTTTCACTTACCTACATAAGCCATTTTTAATGAAATACGAATAGAAGGGCTAATAGCTATATTATAAATTCATATATATGATGCGTGATATTATTGAAGCCCAGTAGATGGCCACATCATCGCTTTGTCAAGGTAATGGCAAAATTTATAACAACACATCTTCAACAAAGATGATTCCGATACAAATAAAGACCTATTACCATCCAGTGTAATAGAAGCTCTAATGGTCAGCACCATGGTCGTCTAAATAGAGGAAGAGTCAATTGATCTGTTAAGATCTCGCAAATTGAAACAACTACATAACTGCGTTTGAGAAGCGCGTTTCCATCAATTCTCTGTACCTTTGTACGTGTTTGGTGCAGTCATGCTATGAGCACGATAATAATGAACAGATAGTAATCGTAAAATTGCTATTTTACTGCGTTTTATGTGAGTCGTAATAACAGTATGACACTGCATGAAACAGATTTTGACATAACTTAAGGTGCGATAATAGTGGTTTTGCATGAAATGAAGGCGATAATTTGGCATGTTTATTTTGTAAGCATCTACGAGCCTAAATAATTTAATTTACGTAGAAACTAGCTGGTGCCCGCGGCTTTGGCCGCTTGACAAATTATATACTAAAACGTTGATAGAGAATCCCTCTATTCATTGGTGGAAACAGCACGAAAATCGGTGCAGAAATTTTTGAGATTAAATCGAATAGACAGACAGACAGACGCGGCAGAGGAATTTGTTTTATCATATGTAGTGATGTTGTATCAGCTGATTTATGATCATGAATGGTGAATAACAAAGACGGTGAATAATTTAGTGAAACAGACTAAATGTGTATTAGTGAAGATCCAGAATTTAAGTCTAGTGGTAAGCCTATACATTGTGTGTTTAAACTGTTTAGATTAGTTACCAAACTACAAGACCACAGTAATTTACAGACCAAGTTTAGGGGAAATTTATTATTTGAAAGTGGAATAACAAGATGACTTACTCTTTGATTAAGACATTATGGTAATAAAAGTGATTAAAACTAATTCCTATGCGAAGGTAATCCTTTGTCTTTTATTACACCTGGCTGCAGATAAACAATAAATAATATTGTAAAACAAGTACAGCTATTTCCTCAAGGGAATATTTCTGTTAAGTATAATGACTATGTATCATAAAAACATTATCTGAAACATCGGTATCTTAAGATAAACGTGTTGATTTAATTGTGTCCAATAGTATCTATTTGTATATCTTCTAATTATGCTGATTCTAACTTAACGTGTGTTTTTCTAATCATCATTTCAGTTGTAAAGCATTTTGTAATATTACATATAACATTTAGGATACTATCAGGCACATTACCATTTCTAATTCTGAGCCAACTATTTTGGAACATCTAACCTTAAATGTGGCCTTAATTTCTAATTACAGGGATTCTGGATTAAATTAAACATTTGTTGGCAAACTAAATGTTGAGCTTCTCAAAGTACCACAGTTGCCTTGAGAGATTAATTTGAGTGACACTTCCTTCTGAGTAATCTTTGAGAAAATCTGTTATGAAATTGTTTTGTTTTTGTTAGGTGTCATTAGCATTGCCATGGTTGGCTTCAACTGGGTTTCTTTAAATATATTTAGAGGTTTATTTTGTCATAGCTATAAGTAGTGCTTTATTTTCTTAAGTATCTGCTGGTCCGATGCTATTAGAGGTTAAGTCAAGTTAACTGCTTTGATCAAAAAGAAATCTGAAGTGTTTTAGCATCCGATCAACACGTTTAATAAAGTAAATGATTGACATAAGAAACTACTCCTTTTATCCTTTGAAACATCTTTCATTAAACTCATAACTCTTATATAAATCATTCGAATGTTTTATTTAAATATCATAAACTAACTAAACCTTTGATGTTTCATATTAGTTTATTATTCTTTTAACGAATTCCATCCAATTTGTGTTTAGGTTATGAGTATCAAATCACATTATATTATAAGTTTTATAAAAATAAATTGATTTTGATTACTATGAACGAAGATTTATAGCATATTAATATGTATTAATAGTTTCTTTAAAAAATGTCAGATACGGTCTAGATTGTTTAATAGGTTGATTGTTGATAGTTATTTGAATTATGTTTTTTGCAATTTTAAATATTCTGTGGTAGCAACTAATACACGCTAGTTTTTATAGTTTCGGTGCTTTTTTTTTAGGGATGGGAATTCATCAAATGACTTCTCCCGCTCTGGCCGGAGCAAGAGGGAGAGTCAGACTTCTACTGACTAAAACCCATCCATGTTCCTTCAGTGCCTTTTGTGTTCCGGAGCCACGGTATCTCTTTCGAATAGTCCCGCGACTGTAGTTTAGGTGCCTCAAAAGAAAAAAAGGCATAATATTAATAGGATCACTTTGTTGTTCGTCCGTCTTTCTGTCTTCAACCTTTATCTCGGGAACGCATAGAGGTATCGAGTTGAAATTACTCTGATCTACAGTCTCTTGAAGTTGTACAAAAATCATACTTGTAAGTTAACGTAAAAAAATATACGGCCATTTGTGCCGCAAAGAAACGTATACTTCGACGCTATTAACGCTCTTAATTTATAGGGTATTTCCCGCTGACCGAATTTCTCAAGTTTAAATATCGTCTCATAAAACAAGTATACCTAGGAAAAAATCTGTAAACTATACATTTATAATTAAATCATAAAAAGTCTTTATTTAAAGTAATATGTATCTACAAATTTGTACTGATCCCTTGGTGGGCGAGTCCGACTCGCATTTGTCTGTTTTTTTATGGGTAAGTAATCATTTTGTTAGAGCTGCTACAGCCTAGCTTTATTGTTTCTTATCCATCCATCATTAAAGCGTTTTTTTTTTTGCAATAGAGGTAGATAAGTACTCTACTATTTTGATTACTGTTGTACAAATTTTGTTATTTGGTGTCAGCTTATTTTTTTTACTTTTAGTAATGTAACAATCTCAATCAACTTTAACAATACGGGCATGTGACCGTGATTTAATTGGCCTTCCTCAACACATCCACATCCACACTCAAAACATTTCTCAGAAAATCGTCATCTGCCTATCCTTTTCCCAACTATATTGGGGTCGGCTTCCGTGGAGCGGCTGTCTACCTTCATAACCCACTTAATTTTATTATTTCTTCATTACCCAATTAATAATTGGGTAACACGGTACTCTTTGGCTAGACTGCTAAAAATATTCTCACAAAGTATATACCAATGAACTATTCTTATTAACATACTTCTTATTGAATCCCAAACAAGAGTTCGTTTTAACAGATCTCTTTGCTTTTCAATATTTATATTCAAATCAAAATCGTCTCCAGTATTCCTTTACTCGGGTTCCTCGTTAAGTCCAAGTTTATATTTTTCATTACGCTTGAAATGATCGCGATAACGAAGCTGTGAATCTTTAAGAACGTACTCTAAGAAATCTTTACATTTATTTTCTGTGTATTAGACAGCTTTGACTTGTGTGTGGCCTTAAGAGGGTAACGAACGAGGTCTAGATTGAAATGATTTTCTAGCACCACTTTGAAAGTATTTTTGTTCTAAATTGGATACCGATTTGCTGGTTTACTTCTCTACTTATTTCATGACGATTATTATCATAACAGAAGGAGCTTTTGGCTAAAGAACAAAAGCAGCGCGGGTCGATCATCAAGATTAAGCAAGGCTTACCAAGGGTGGTTTGTGTATGAGTGACCATCTTAACATATCGAGTTTCTTCCGAGTCTCGGAAATTTTTGGAATTATTTCGTAGATTGTTCGGACTTTGTGAAAGGTTTTTTGCATAGTCCTCTTTTTTAAGGATGGGAAATCATCAAATGACTCCTCCCAGTCTGGGTAAAGCAGGAGGGAGTGTCAGACTCCTACTCACTAAAATCTATGATCCTCCTAATGCCATTTGCGTTCCTGGGCCGCGGTGACTCATTCGAACATATTCAACCCTGCCAGGCATTGGCCCTGGCGGGCCTCATCTGCTTTGCTGACAACTTGCACAGTCATCTGCGGTTGGAAAATATGTGGAAATGTTAAATACATTTCCACGTTTGTAGAGCCTTCAAAATAAATTTTGATTCAGTGGCAGTCTATTTGTTTTCAAATCGTCACTTTGTGCCAGTTTGAAGGAGCCAGAATAATAATTAATTTTTTGCTTTTTTATAAGACCTACATGTCTTTTTTTTGTCTAATGAGTTTCTCATATCACCCAGGAACGCAAATACGAGTATGATAAAATTATCGCCAGCAAATTAAATATCGCTAATAATTCGAATTCCACAGAATCTATATGAATATGGACTCAAGCCGGATACTATAGATTATATAATTATCGTGTTTAGTTATCATTGTGTATTCAAATGACATAGGTACAGTAAGCAGTCATTGGCTTAATTTACACTATAGTGCGGAGTCTTTATTTGCTAACTGTACATGTACTTAGCGGAAACAATGAAACACAATACTAATAATATACTACGTAGGTGACAAGATAGGAAAATACTGAAACTAATTTAATAGTAAAACATTTTTACAGTTATTGATGATTTGAAAACTAAATGTTTGGAAAAAAACCTAGCATTTTCTTGACTAGTCGGATCGGACTTTAGTAAATCCAGATGCAGTTACTAAGTGTCTCTCTTTCTAGATAAGCCATTGGGGAAAAAACGCAAGAAGGAAAATCAAGAAACAAAACCTGAAAGATAATGATTTTGAAACGAGCAGCACCTTTGTGCTCTTTTATCTGTATTGCATTTCTCTTTTAATAAAATTGTTTTGTGTTCATAAGAAAAACATAAATCAGTTAAGTATTTTCAATTTAACAAATCACATTATTTTTATTCTTAGCTTACACATTGTCTTGGCCTTCAAACAGCTCGAATGGCTGCATGATTTGCTATTCAAATTTGTTATTACACAAATCCACATTTAAAATTGAAATCGTCTATTATCATCGTCCGGTTCGTGTTTAGCCTAAATCAGTATTTTCTGATATTATTAGAATGTCTAGGGACATAGTCATAAAATGTCAATGATACACGGTTATTTAATATACCTCTAGAGAATTTGGTTGAATAATTAATTGAATACAATACCTATAAAGAAACCGACTGGTTTATTTCACAGAACGATTAAATAATCGGTACTTTATTGTTTTTGAATAACTACTTAGAGATTCGAATCTCTAAGTTAGTTTTCTACAACTGTCTCAATCTTTGTCTACTTTTAAAATGACGATGAAAATCTTTACCTCTCTTCTTAACCGTCTTTACTTGGGTTCTCTGTTTTGTTTCATAATTAAAGTCACAAGATTACTTTCGGTACTGTAGCTCCTTTTCTCTTTTGAATCCATTCGAAGGTTGTGTGAAGGCTTATTGTTGTCATGAGTCACCCTATGTCATATTTTCTGCATCTTTCTTTTCTTTAATTTAACCGTTGTAAATAATAAAGAATATTTTTTTTATGTTCTGTATTAACCATCCATGTTGTAGTAGGTTTACAAACATAATAATCATAGCCCTCGATAAAATTTCATTCATTCATATCAAAATTCTTTTGCCTTCCCACTTCCTCCATAATCAATCAAAAGTATCAGTACTCTTTCTTTCGAGGTTTATCGATCATTGTTTTTCTTTTTATCAATCGTTTCAAACATTATTTATGCAAAACAGTCCATCTTCAAGGTGGTGCTACTTTACATTAATGAATTCTTTGAATAAATTATTATTTTACACTTACTTCCACCTTTGGCCGCTTGTTTTTGTATTATGCAATATGCATGGTTTCCTGATTTGAATTTACGTTAGTACCACGTAGTTTGTGTATGATAGTAAGTTGTAGGGCCAGTACCTGCTAGATTTAAATGAACCAAACTGTTGAATACATTCATGAATTGTTTGTTCCTGGTTTGAAAATTTCAACAAAAAATCTTAGACGCCAAATATTGTGCCTGCCTAGCCTTTTTCCAACTATATTGGGGTCGGCTTCCAGTCAAACCAGATTCAGCTGAATACTAGTATTTTACGTGGAGTGTCTGCCTACCGGACCTTCATAACTCATTGACTGGGTAGCACGGTTCTCCTTGGCAAAAATTGTCAGATTTTCTGGCTTCTGACTATCCGTTACGACTGCCAAAGATCTCCAAATGATAGACGGGACCTACAGCTTAACGTGCTTTCCGAGACACGGAGGAAACTGCGTATGTTAAGATGGTCACCCATCCACAGACTAACCTCGGCAAGCGATGCTTAACCTTGAAGATCGACCTGTGCGGCTGTTATTATTTAGCCACGAGCCAAATATTTAAAAACAATTTATCTTCCGATAAATTACGTTGATCGTAAAATCTGAAGCCTTGAAATAGCTGTGACGCCGCATAATAACGATATCGGCACATGTATCAATTTACATCAAACATTAAAATAAACGTATTTTCCCATGTTTGATTCGCATCTCTCAATGATAAGCTACCTGTCAATGCTTTGATTTTGATAAAACTCTGATTCTTTGTTCATGATTGATGATTGTCGTTCGATGTCGTCAATCAATGATGTACCTACTATAGATGTATATCAGTGTTAGAATCCTATACCGAATTGCTAAAGTAATCTCTTCAAAGTTTGAATAAACAGGCTGGTAAGCTCGCTCCATCGTAGACTTTGTCTGTGCCATCTCTGACCATGACGAAAGTCAAGAGCAAAACCATCCAATATTAAAAAAAAAAGTGCGTTTGGGTGGGATGTCAACCGTGCACTGGTGGTGCATGGCCGTACAGCTTGATATTAATTTAATAGTTTGGCTTCTTACACATAAAGTACACTCAAACTCAAGAAATTATTTCAATTAAACCATTTACAGGCCCTTTTGAATTGTCAAGGTCGGTCGGTCCAAAAAAGAAGATGAAGCTATTTGCACGTTCCAAAGCGTAGATCTCTATGTAGAAGAACGTGCAAGAAACTCCACGGACACTCTATTAAATCAATTGATTGACACTGTCAATGTGTGTGAACTGTCAGTATCAACACGAATAGCGGGAAGTGCCCTTGGTCTTGGGATTTTAATGTGATTGTGCTACTTTCAACAGACATAACATATTATCATATTTTTTTTTAATGTTACGTTATTCATTGCCATTCAACGTAGCGATTCCTCAGTCTCTTGGGTACATTACCAGCTGATAGCGTTGTGGACGATTTTTTGATGCTATATTTTAGTTTTTTGTTAGTTTAGTATATTTGTTAATTTATTGTAAGTTTGGTGTATTTAATAAAGATTTTTGGTAGGTATAGATGATGTTTAAAACACGAGTCTATAATGTGGTTCCCCGTTATCTTTAAGATAGTCGCTTATTTTTTATATTTGGGCGCCATCTTATCTTTTTATTGTTTCATTACCACAGCAAAATGCCTGTTAAGGATTGGTTGACCTTAATCAAAATCAGTCACAAAATATGTTTTTATCTTAAAATAATTTATTTATCAATAATCTAAACAATAATATCATAATTTTGTAACTTTTCAATTATTATTGTTATTATTATTTTTTAGCAATAAACACAGTGTCTACTTACCCTGCATCTTATTGTATATAGTCGTTGCATCGGTTTATAGATTTCTACTAAAACCGTCTTCTAAACCAGATAATCTAAACAAATAAAAAACACATTAATATAACACGACAATTACAAATATAGCACTCGTGAGAATCTCAAGTTTATGAAGGTCAAGTGCAGAAGCAAATCAATTGATGATTCACGGTCCACAAACTATAAAGCGTCTAAAGTAAACTTTGCAGTTAGTGGCGCTAGTAGCTTAGGGAAATATTAACGCAGCTGTCAGATTCAGTACATTATAATTTAGTTCCGTAAATGGCCGTGTGTCAAGAAAAACTGGCAGGTTCAAACGTTGCTGTGCGTTTGTTTTTTTTTTTTTGCGTTTATTACAGTGTTGTGATTGTAATTACCTGGTTATGGTTCAATAGGTCATCTTGGGACGTATTAGCATAATGTAATGGTGTTATCTAATACTTCTATACTTTGTGTTGTATAAATTATCGTAAGTATGTGATTTTAATGAACTCATTGGGATTCATAGTACTCATGCTATGAGTGAGAAAGCAACTTTTTCTGTCAATCTCTTGAACATAGGTACTTTTCATCCCGGGAGTATATATTTTCTTGGGAGATTTTCCAAAATACATGCGGGCAAAGCTACTAACTAGTCTATGATGAAAGGGTTGTATAAATTAAATTATTGTTTCTTAGTCAGCATAATAAAAATAACAAAACATAACTTTTAGTTTTTATCAATGGTCAAACTAGGCTTTTTTTATACAACTTTAGAACATGATTGATGTCTGTTAAAATATAACAATATTTTATATCCCTTCGCAATTTACTGAGCTGTTTAGTAATATTTTTGTCTGGGTTGTCATTATAGCCACATGGGTATGATAGAGACAGTAATTAGAGGTTAGACCATCAAGAAAAGCAAAAAAAAAAATTACATGCGAGAAGCTGGATCCATGTTTATGTCATTTGTATTTATTTAAATAATAGTCTTACTCATTGTATTCTTGATTTTCCATAAAATAAGAAACAGATGGGTCAGACTATTATTTTGATATCCATAGAAACCTTAAATAGTTTTTTACGTCATTCTATGAGAGCAATAAGGTCTTATCTGATTATTACAGAGCCGTAAACCAAAATTGTTTACATAGACAGATTACGATCACATGTGACATTGTTTAGCACTTTTGTTTGTGACATACTCGTAAACTATTGAGCGGTTGGCGGTCGGCATATTATACGACTACATGGAATAACATTACCCTATTTTTTGTTTTACTATAACATTTACTTATTGAGTTTTGAAACCTACTGTATACCTACTGTTTTCGTTTATTTTGAATCTCATTTTTTTTTTCTTTGCTTAATTTTAATTCTGGTTTTTTTTTATGTGTAATTATTTAAAAAAGTTTTGTGTGCTTAATAATAACATTATTAAATTTTTCACTTTACTGTTTTTACATTTTTTTTTCTTTTAATATTTCATAAGAATAAAAAAATAACTTTTAATTTTTTTTTATGATTTTATATTGTCGACTCTCTGCACGTGATGGTTTAAACGGTTAGTGTAGATAGTAAATTGTAATAAATAAATACTAAATGGCGGTTGATTTTTTTTTAATTTTAAGACAGATTGTTATTGAAGTGTTTATATTGTGTCTCAATTTATAAGTTTTGTTGTTATTTGGGACCATAATTATTTAAAAAGGGTCTTTGATTTATTTTGTATCTTAGGAAGGTTGTTATTTTAAAGTCAATGTTTCATTGCTCTGAAGTATTTGGATTAACCCTTTATTTTATTTGGTCTTCTTCATCTTTTCGAGTCAATCGTGATCTTAAACAGATTGTGCCAAGTAGGTATAGCCATTTTTTTAGTAGCTAATAAAAAATAATCGTGTTAACTACTTCTAGTTAATTCCACTTTATTTTGTATCAAACACCAATTAAACTAGAATGAATGCCACTGACAAAATAAGAGTTGCAACTGCACTCAAAAAAAAAAAAACAAAATCCAACACTTTTCACAGTATCTAGAAAAAGCTTTTAAAAACTCGAATTCCAGCACCTACAAGCTTCAAAAGTAGAAAGTTTAAAGCATTCTTCTTCACTGCACTATCGCTGTAGAAAACAAAACAACAACAAACTTGTAGTCTACAAAGTTTCTTTGACATCTGCAGACAATCCTTATCTTGTCTCCATCAGATCTTCCTGCAAGATCTTCACAGACAATGTGTCAACAACCTTGCAACTTATTGTGCATCTGTCAACACAACATCTCCTATTTACACGTATGAAATGCAGCACGAATTGATTTTGCATTTGAAATAATTCTCACAGTAATTTACTGTACCTTCCTCGACATCTTTTGCATAATAATTGTGCGAGTCATGTGACTGGGTGGTGATTTAAATAATGTTGTCTAGTTATAGTAAGTGTAGATGTTTGTATGGGTGCATTTTAAATACTTTCATTAGTAGATGGACATTCAAGAGCGACTATCATGTTAAAATATATGCCACAGAGCGGTTCTATACATTTATCTGAAATAAAAGAAAAATCTCTAAATATGTTTGTAGTAGGTACAAGCGACGGGCCCTGGCTTTGAACGGATGCAATTTTTATACACAAATTTTCGTCGTTTATCGATTTGCTGTTTATTAGTGAAAACTTTATCAAAAGCAGTAGCATGGTTTAGTAGAAACAGACAAAACACGCTTATCTCAGGAACTACTGGTTCTAATAAAAAAAAGTAATAATAAATAATTCAGGAATAATATTGCAATACTTTTAAAACGCCACACTTGCTTTTAAATAAATGTTTTGCCTTTCATTGAGAAATTATTTCAGTGTTTAATATAAGTTTGTTTATAAAACATCACGCTACGATCAATAGGAGCGGATCGTTAATGAAAAATGTTGCAATAAGTGAAGCAGACAAAGATGCGCGGGTAAGCTAGTTTGGAGATAAATATAAGAAATCGCTATTTGTATCAGAAAATGTCTGGTGGCATTGCGGCAGACCCAAGCAAAGATGGCGGGACGAGCTTGATGCCTATTGACAAGATTGGTCCACATTAGCCCGGAGACGGGAAGAAAGGAAGGAAGAAAGGGAGGCCCCTTTAGTGGGACAATCTTTTTTCATTGGATATCATCAAATGATATCCTTTCGACTTGGGCGGAGTGTCAGACTCTTACTGACCCATTCGTGTTCCTCCTAATGCTCTTTGCGTTCCAGCTAGTCTATTCTGTAAATAACCATTTCGATATCGACTTCACCTGAGTGACTAAGCTTACAAAGTGAACTTTATTTCACACATCATAAGGTCTTATATTTATACGAATTTGAAACTCACCTCGGATTCCGCTGTCGAGACACGAAAATGTTGTTACAGAATAGCACTGCAGAGCCGCGGTGACTCTTTTGAACAAATACTGTAACCCTGGTAGGCAACGGGCCGTAGCGGTCCAACTCCCTGTATTTCCTGATAGCTACAACCTGGGAGTCTTTAAGTCAACGATGAATAGATTACTTCTAGGCAAGCGTGCTCCATCTTAGACCGCATCATCGCTTACTATCAGGTGAGATAGTGATCAAGCGTATACCTATCAATAGTAAAAATGTTTGCTGTAAGCTTTGTCTTTGTAAGTTAAAGCTACTCCTTTCTTAGTCCGTGATATAATGTATAAAAGTTTGATATTATAGAGGAGCGAACTAGCCTCTTGGCTTAAAGAGAACAATGTTTAATTTCTGGACGTCGCCTCTTGCTTCTTGTCCTCATATTACATTCGTTTTAGTACGGAGAGTTTTTAATACTTTTTGTGGAAGAATAAAAATCTAGTGGCAGCTGTTTTGTAAGACAGCGTCAAATTATGCGGAGGTTTTAAAAGCAAGAGTTCCTATAAGATTTATAACTCCACAATCCGATAACTAGATGACACATTACCCTTTGTTCAGACTGGTCTCAGATTTTCCACTTCCTGCAAACGACAGTCAGGAGTGTTGGTCCTGACTCCTGACTGTCGTTAGCAGGCTTAACTTGCTTTCCGAAGCACAAAACAAACTCAATAATTATGTTAAGATAGTCAACCCATCCACGGGCCGACATCAACAAGCGTTGCTTAACAGTGAAGATCGAACCATGCAGCTGTTTCTATTTACTCACGTGTTCTTAACAGTTGTAAAATAACACTTATAAATATTTCGCGTCGATGATTTAAAGGTGTTCTTGCAAAGCCAGTTATTGATTTTACCTGCACCGCATTACAATCAGCCAGGTAGATTTAAAAAGCCAAATTACAAAAAATATCTTGTCACAAAAAATACTTCTGATCAAGTGTCACTCCAATCGATTTCATATGTTACTAACTGATTCGCGCGAATTCGTCTGCGCCACATTTTTCAAATCCAATTTCCAATTCAATTTTACCTTGGCTGCCTTTAAAATTGAATCTTAAAAATGTCCATGTTGGGAAAACTACATTGAATGACAAAATGAGAGGGATCCAAATAAATATTTGACTTAGAGTTACTAGCCGTCACTTGTCAGTTGGTTGTTAGTTCAAACATACTTGTAAGATGCTAATTGACGTATTTTACGGATACAAACTATGCAGTAAATAATATGTATCTACAATATCAATGGCGTCTTTGTGTAAAATAAATAAAAAGGATCTTGTTTACAAGATTGAAAATTTCACATGTATTTGTGTTCATAATTATAGCTATATATCGATGGTCAAGAAGACAAACGTGCTAAGTGCAAAATTTAGATTTTTTTAAACTTAAATGTCAAATGTAACAAAAAGCTTAATTAGTATATGTGGCATTTAAATGTTAAAAAATAAAAAAAAGATGTACTTAGCACGTTTGTCTTCTAGACTATCTTCTTATATTATAAAAATCAATTGCTGTTCGTTAGTCTCGCTAAATCTCGAGAACGGCTGGGCCGAGTTGAATAATTCTTTTTCGTTTAGTTTGCCTGAATACAGGGAAGGTTTAAAAGCAAAAAAAATGAGTAGGTAGGTAGGGTAGCCAGTTGGCGGGAGCAAAGCCGCGGGGGACAGCTAGTCTATCTTAATCTTAATATATATAAATCACGTGTCACGTTGTTTATCCGCGATGGACTCCTAAACTACTTAACCGATTTTAATCAAATTTGCACATCGTGTGCAGTATGATCCAACTTGAAAGATAGGGTAGCTTACATCTCAATTTATAGTCGCAATATTTTTTAAGAGCTGAGCATTAATGGGAAATGTGACGCAGACCAAGTTGCGTGGGTCAGCTAGTATAATTATGTATAAAAATGAATCCCTGTTTCCCTTGATCACACGTGAACGGCTGGACCGATTATTTTGCTTATTCTTTTTTTGTTGTTTGTTACTGTTAGGAGGGGGTTCTTATGAAAGAAAAAAAATACCAGGTATGCTGGAACAGATTTCTTTAGAAATAAGCATCACCTTTGTACCTGTTTTTCTGATTCCTTTTTCTCGTGATCTTATTAAATGTGTGTACCTACATAACATTTGATTGTAAGTTTGTATGTAGGGGGTAAACTCAGGAACTACTGGTCTGATTTAAAAAAATCTTTCAGTGTTAGATAGCCCATTTATCGATGTAGGTTATAGGGTATATATCATCACGCTAAGACAAATAGGAGCGGAGAATTAATGGAAAATGTGACGCAAACAAAGTTGCGCGAGTCAGCTAGTCTATACTAATATTATAAAGAGGTAAAATTTGTTTGTAAGTTTGTATGTTTGTAAGTTTGTAAGTTTGTAAGTTTGTATGTAGGGGGTAATCTCAGGAACTAATGGTCCGATTTGAAAAATTCTTTCAGTGTTAGATAGCCCATTTATTGAGGAAGGTTATAGGCTATATATTATCACGCTAAGACAAATAGGAGCGGAGCAGTAATGGATAATGTGACGCAAACGAAGTTGCGCGTGTCAGCTAGTAATAAATAATGGTGTAGTTGACGGGAGCAAGCCGCGGGGGACAGCTAGTAATTAAATAGAATTATATCGAATAAATACACACATACTTGGGCAAAGGCAACACGATTTGTTGTTTTTTCCAGTGAAACATAAACATTAATTTCATAGAGCGACAATAGGTTCAAATATACCTATACAATAAAATATATGATTTGTGGGTCTATAGAGAATTCTTCAATAGGCGTCTATCATGAATGAACAAGAGAAAATGTTATTAGTGGATAGTGTTTACTGGTGAAACGAATTATTGATCCAGTATTGAGTAGACACGGTTGTAAAATAAATTGTGTCACCGAGTTAAAAGAAAAATGTACGCTTATAATTAACGACTTTTTTTAAATCTTTATTTGTTAAGAGGGTTTTACCTTACAAAGGTACGTCAGCCTTATCATATCCTAACCTAACTAATTATTACACGTAACTAAATTATTATTAAAACCAAAATATTAGGTACTAGCTTCTGCCAGCGGCTTCGCCCGCGTGATCCCTAGGGAACATATTCCCGGGATGAAAAGTAGCTTATGTGCTATTTCAGACAATAATCTATTTTTGTTCTAAATTTCATTAAGATCCGTTAAGCCGTTCTGGCGTGATTGAGTAACAAACAACCAAACTTTCACATTTATAACATTACTCGTTTGGTGTAAAGCGAAATTATAACCATCTTCCCCTCGACATTATAATTATTAAAGGATATTGCAAACTGTCGTAAGCCGTTTTCCGAAGCTACTCGCTAGCATCTAGGCGCCAAGCTAGCCGCCTGCCTGTGCGTTCGCGACCACAAAAATAATCCTTATAGCATGATTCAGTATTCACGCGCGATGGCTTATTATTAGCGTTTTTCATGTATAACTTTGGTGTTTCTATACCGATTTCTATGATTCTTTTTTTATGGAATAGTTAATAATGTTAACTTTTATTAATGTTAATTAGGGACGACTGCGAGTTTTATAAACGTAAGAGTGGACAAATACAATCAGAAAGCTTCGAACTGCTAAGCTATCGGGAGTTACACGTGTTATTGTTCGTCAATCATAAAAGATAGACATATGCTGTCGTTGGATATTTTTTATATAATTTTAAGGAGAACATTTCCGTCATACATGATTTCTGTGTAGCTTTCACCATTAAGGTTGCACACGCGACGGAAGCTTAAAAAATGGAGTAACTTCTCCCGTTTTCCCAACATTTCCCTACACTGCTCTGCTCCTATTAATTGTAGCGTGATGAAAAGTATACTATAACCTGCTCAGGAGTATGAATAATAATTGTTCCAAGTTTCATTAAAATCCGTCGAGTAGTTTTTGTTTCTATAACGGTTATACAGACAGACAGACAGACAGACAGACAGACCGACAGACAGACAGACAAAAATTGTACTGATTGCATTTTTGGCATCAGTATCGATCCCTAATCACCCCCTGATAGTTATTTTGGAAATATATTTCATGTACAGAATTGACCTCTCTACAGATTTATTATAAGTATAGATATAGATAGATAGATAGATTACGTAAACGAGGAAGATAATGATGCAGCAACCATTTCATAATAAGTTTCGCTTCTCCCGAATTAGGGGTAGCTAATATTCTAATGAAAGCCCCATTAATTAACGACGTAAGTTTGTTAACTCTGCTGACCATGTTTACTTCTAAGGCGGTATTTTTCGGATTAAGATATAGCCTGACACTCATCATTTTGAAAACCAGTTCAGCAGATCCAGAGATAACCCCCTACGAACTCACAAACTTTACTTCATTATAATATTAGTATATATTTCATAGGTTGTAGTATGTTTACAAAGAAATAACTTTGTTGGTGTTTTGCCAAAAAAACATATACCTATAGCCTACGACCTACCAATGTACACAAAAAAAATATCATAAATTCGGTCAAGCCGTTTAGGAGGAGTTCGAAAACAAACACAGTGACATGAGATTGTTATACATTACAAGACAAATCTTGCGGTGTCACGAAGTTACTGAGTTTATTTTTGGTAGAAGAATTGAAAATAGTTACATTCTTAAACAAATGAACTAATCAAAATTATTATAAACATTCTTGACTAAGTTATTTTTATACATCATCCAAAGACGTTCATAACCGCACAAACATCGATGTTTTTTTAACACCAATGACGCATTGAGCACTTTTTGCGCTTAAACGCACACACCTCGGACTCAATCGCACAAATCCGCTGCTAAGTAGCAGAATAAGGTTAATCAAAGGTTCCTGAACTCTAAATCATTAAATAATAAACAAATAAAACGCCATTTTTATCTTCAAAATGTATGTCGATAAACTTTATTTTATAGCTGTAAAGATAGCAGAAAATCCTAGGACTAAAACGATAAGAACTTCTGTAAAACAATGTTCGATTAAAATAATTGATAGCGATTTGAATGAATGAATGAATGAATGACTATGAAACTAAAGGAAAGTTGAACGAAGTTTAAAGGCTTATCGTATTCCGAACTTTTAAAAGTCTTATTCTAGTCCATTGGTCAGGTCCGCGTCGGTATTGAATGATTTTTCTCTATTTAGCCTGAAATGTTGGGTAAAACCCTGGGAAAGTTATTATGATTCGTGAAAATAGGAAGGATAAAAGGAATTTGACGAACAATTTTGTGATGCTGGCCTCCGTTGCTCTACCAGTCTACAGTAAAACTGGCTGAATTAGTTTTGTTTAATTATAATGAGTTTGTAAAATACACTAGATGGTGTCTTAAGTAGGTATATTGTTTATGTCACGATGATTTGCGCGAACAACAACTTTGTAACCGCTGTTTTCTAATCGCTCCAGCGAGATTGATTATTCGAAATATGTAAGCGTTATTCATGTGTCATAGACAATTAATATTTCAAACAATCATAATTCCAAAATACCAGTAAAGAATTCAAATTCAGAATACCTACGTGATAATAATTTAATGGAACAACTATACATAAATCTTTTAATTTTCTTTTAATACAATGAGCACTTAAAAATCAACTTAAAATACATACGGTTAAAGTCGATACTTGAGTTAGTGACGATTGATTCAAATGATCCCGAATTATAAGTTCAAGTACAGAATATTTCCACAAGTAATCAGTATTATTGTACTATTACTCAAAATACCTAAATTACTTTACAAGTACCTTGATCCATTACCTAGTTCTATATACCGCCAAGAAAAGCGGATTATACAATAAACCTTTTGTTCCAAGCCCGATTATACAGCATAAATTTTAATTTATCGTCAAAGTTCAGTAGCTTTGACGCAGCTTTATAATATCTACGTCAGGGGCTATAAAATATAAACATGCTTGGTTTATAGATCATTCTGTGGAAGCCGTGTTTTAGACTGAAACACACAGAACACGGAAACTTTTACTTACGTACTAGTTTCAGATTTTTGGACTTCTGACCTTACAATTTTTTGTGCGCAAACGCGCATAAAAAGTGAGGGCCCGTGACAATTCTGACTATGGACATGACAGCCGATTAGCGGGCTTCTGACTATCAGCCTGTTTCCTTATAAAAATTACAAAAAAACATACTATGGCTATCCCCAGTAAATTTTTATAAGCAAACGTTACGTTATGCGCAAGGTATTAGTTGTCCTATGACAGATGATATCTTATCCTATGATACCTACTAGGCACAAATGAGAGTAAATACATATTTTACCGCACGTTCCATTGTATGGTGCGTAATTTTTAGTTTTAGAACAATTTATACAGGCTTCATAAATGCATTTTTGAGCAAGTGTATTGCTAACATTTTTAATCTTTCTTTGTCGCTGAAGCCGTAGCATTCGTTGCTCTGTGATGGAAGTTATCGTAAATTTTGGTCTGCGTTAGCCCAGTTTTTTAATTAGACCAGTACCTAGAGTTTTTCTGTATCCGGCAATGTAAAACTGCCTTGTAAAAACAAATCTTACTTTTACTAACCCGTTGATGGTGTTTTGACCATAAAACAAGTGTTAAAACCACACACCTCCACGTGTAACACTGGAATTGGTTAGAGCTCATAATGTAGCATATTCCGAAATCGCTGTGTTTGTTCCGTTGGTTTTTCATGTGTCGGTATTGATGCCGCTATACTACTTTGCTGAGATAGAAATCAGGCAAATAAATTAAAAAAAAACTTCCTGAAACTAGAACTGCTTGCCACCAGTCATACGTACACAGAGAAATTGTGTTAACTAGTTACTGAGTTGAGCATATTCACACAGCAGAATAATATTAGAATCATAATATTAACCACGCAACAATTTGCCAAATTTCATTTTCATCTTCATTGCTTACTTTTCTTTATCTTGCATAAGGTTCAAGGTTGATTGGGAAAATTTGACAGTGACAGGTAGCGTGATTTGCTTTCTGATTCTGCTAAAGTGGTTTTTTAGACCCGCTGGTTTTCTGTCGTATTGAGACTTGTGAGTGACTTGAAAGGCACTACCTACTTAAAATGAAGATTAAAACAAAATAGCACCTATCTACGCATATGCCCCAGGTTCATCTATTTTATTCAAAACAACCATTGTCTGACAAAATGAATAATGACGCACATGTCCAGTTAGACATACTTCAGCCTTTTGTACCTAATACTAGGCAGTGACATAAATAAATCTAAAGAAGTAATCTTAAGAACTAATTGCTTACCAAAAAGCGTGAAAATTCTGTACGTTACGTGTGATATATCGTTTTTTCGATAACCTCTCGAAATTCCGAACGAGAAGCAACGAGATATACGGGTACAAAGGCAAATGCTAGTGGGCATATAATACGACATCGTTAGCGAGTGCAATACGAATGCAAATTACTCTGATATTAATACGAGAACATCCCATCAAATTTGATATAAATTTATTTATTTAAACAGTAAATAAAACCTAAACAGCTAAACGTTAATGCGATGTTACTATACTTACCCCAAAAAAAGAAACAATAAAAATACAATTAAAATTTAAAATAAAATAAAGACAATCAAAATAATAATAATTAAAATCAAATTAAAAATACAAGTAAAGATTCAATGAAAAGAATTAGAATACAATTAAAAAACTAGAAAAAATAATAAAAAAAAAACAATTAAAATACAAAATCCATGAGATTCAAAATTCGATAACCAAAACAATTACCAATAAATATACAATTTAAATGAATAAGTCAGTCTCCTTGTAGTTTCTATGTGCAAGGCGATTAGATAATAACATTCGACCCTGACCTCGAAAGGGCATCTATCGTACATAATCATAGAGATTACAGCCCGGGGCTCATCGGAAGTTCAATATTGGCACCAAACTTCATAGATTTGTGTACCGTCACATCCAATAGACAGTGCAATATTCTTGTTTTTTATATTAATATACTATTCTCTTGTACTTTATTAAAGATGAATAGACTTGTGATTTGATAAAGCTGTTTGCTTTTGAATTAAAATGATCTTTATTAAATATGATCTTATAAAAATGAGTTTCATTAGAGTATAAAAAACGTTAGTAGGATAGTGTTCTTTGGTATTGCTCATTACATGGTTTAGGAAGCTATACGCACAGGGAATACATTCACTGTGCGTATAGCTACGGAGTGGAATTCCCTGCCTGAGTCTGTGCCTATCTTAGACCGTATCATCGCTTTACATCAGGTGATATAGTGGTCGAACGTATGCCTATCATTAGTAAAATATATGGGTATATATTTTTTTTCTGAATATTTTCGTTGCTTTGGATCCCCCAACACACTCGAATCGTTTTTCCGGGACTCACCAACTTGGTGTTGTTTCTGAGAGTCGTCACTGTTGGTTATCTTCTTTGATTTAAAACTGTATTTTCTAACAAACAAAACAGAAAAAAAGTTTCAAAGCTTGTGTGCTTCCAGTTTAATATCCGTACCAAGTAGAAGTCAGTCAAGGAAAGCGGAATATTCAATATCGATTGAGGGTATGAACGTTTATTAAAATTACTTATGCATTGACCTTCTGAACTTCTCACCATTCAACGTTTAAAACTTTGAGGCTGAATTTCTTAGCATTACTTTTCCCATCAATGGGTCAACGCGGTGAAGTAGGGCCCATTAATTCTGTCACACATTTCCCGCAGAACAAATTTTCGATGGAGCTGAAAAGTTCTGGCCGCGATCGGAAGACGCGTTGGAAGGTCTTCCACAAGGTGAACTGAAGACCGGGTGAAGGTCGCGCACGTAGCCGATGGAAGCGAGACGAACTGGACCAGTTTTTGTGGCGACACTTGGGGGAGGCCTATGTCTTTCGGCTGATATGATTGTGCTGATGACTTCTCTCACAAAGAAGAAGCCTGCGACCCAGCAGTGGGAATGGTAAAGGCTGATTATACTCAAGATTCTTTTTTTGAACAGATTTAGATTATTAGATTAGAGATCTTTTGTTTTTTTTTAAGCATTTTTTTTTTGAGGCTGTTTGGAAAAGTTATTATGGCATGCATCTCAATAAAATATTGGTAACATCTGCAATAAAAATGTGGTGTATACGATATACGTACAATAATGCTATCTACTGAATCGATCTATTTTTAAATCAATGTTATGACGAAATCATTTGTGTACGAAAATCTTTTACCTAATATTATCATTTGGATCGACATTTAAATTTTATGCAGTTTCGTTCAATATTGAACGCGTCGGTCAACCAAGTTGAGCACCTCTTCATACTTTAGTGTCAGCTGACATTGAGACAGACAGTGTGAGTAACTTTTAAGAAAGCGATACAATATTACATAGTTAGGTCATCGATATTTACGTACATTATCTGATTGTTTAGCAGTTTTAGTACTCTATTCGACATATCCAAATGTTCTTACTATGGTATTGTTGGACGGAACGTTGAGCTCATTAAAGTTTTGAGTTGAGCCATTGGCTACAAGATAACTGACAAATGCCTGCACCTTAGAATAAAAGGCCTGCACTATCTGAACATGTAACCTCAAAAACCCATATTAGACATAAATCTACATGGTTCTCACATGCTTTGACCAGTACGGATTGACTTTAAAAGATACTATGACTTCTGACTTTAATTTTTTCTTCCAAATATTTTGATTTGCGCACAACAAGATCGAATATACCGTGCGGAAAGAATTTGATTGTAATCGCATTTTCAGATTTAAATCGCTATGTCGCAACCCGTATCGTGTCGATGTAAGCTAACCCTTAGGTTAAACAAGTACTAAGAATTTATACAAAAGGTCATTCAGTAGCATATCAGTTTAAATCACAATTATCGACACTACAGTGCATTTAGGTAAAAGAGCCTCTTCAACGCCCAAGTACGTTCGACGACTAGCAATGCCCCAGCCAGGGTGACCACTTCTAGTACAAGTATTTATGTAATTCGTATTATCTTTGCATTCAGCCTGTATCAGCATGAGGAGAAGCAGTTTTATGTGCTTGACCTTTGCGATATTGAACATAATAATCACTACTGATTTCCACATTACCCACATTTTTCTGTTTTAGTCTTTAAAAAAATATTTATGTACCAACAAAAGTACACAGTTTATCGCACTTTTTTATTTCTTCGGGTATTTCTAAAATGAAGATGCTCTGAAACAATTCAGTTAATTGTTATTATTCTTTTCTGAAACTGAGAAAGTAGTTGTCAATTGACGTCAAGAACATTCACATAGATAAATGGACCATCGCCTGAAACTGACCGACATCGTTAATAACGACAGATGTTCCAATTTATCAGCATATTTGTATTCTCATATATGATGAGAAATTGGAACATCTGTATAAGAATACTACATACTAATTCTTACTAAATTGATCGCTTGGCCTTGACATATTCGGTCTGAAACTGCATCTGTATATGCACACATGGCTATGAATGGTGCTCGTATGTGCATGGTGTAAATCTACATAATATTTTATGTTGGTACAGTCCATGTTTGAATGCTTCGTTTAAGATAACTTCAAGCTTGTATTCTTCGACAGCGTAAGCAGATCTGTATCTAAATTCTTAACGCTTTGGTCAGTTATGTTGCAATAACTACAAAGACTGCAACAGCTGTAGAAAAACCCACCCACCTGATCAGACTCAATTTTAACTAAATGGGTTGGTTTAAAGCAACCGTGCTCCATCGTATGCCACGTTTTTGCTTTCCATTAGTTGAGATAAAAAAAATCCAATCAATTCGCAAACAACTTCAATATAAATATCAGTAAGATGTAAGATTTCCACAACTAAGTGACCCTTAAAAAATCAGGAACCCTACCAAATTAGTCTTCCGAATTGGAGGACTCTTAGCCCTATAGATGTGACCCAAGATTGTCTGCAGAGTGTCACAAATGACCCTTGATGTATCCGCGACGGGATTCGCACCACTTACGTCAGTTCTCGACGTCGTATATTGTTTGATAGCACATCTTCGGACACCGAATGACTCCTAAGATTTATGAGACGGGCATAAATCTATATTGCTTAGACTATCCCTTGTATGATTTTTGGCAAGCACTTTCGTGTGGATATAAGATGTTAGTGTTAGTTAGTTAGAAAGAAGTTTTAGTTAGAGGGACATAAGAAAACAGGTTTAATTTCATTTTTGTAGTGTGAGACTGGAAATTTCTCGTGGATTTGCTACATAATTATAACAATTTCACTGACACATTTCTTAATATTTCAGTAAAAACTTGACCTACTTCTCCGTCTTTTATGGAGTCAGTGAACCATTATAACAAAACAACAAACCTATTATAAATTTTCTGTCGCCTACATAAGCATTTCAAACAATTCCCATCACCACCCCAAAATAACTTTCCTAATTGAACCCCCCTTCAAAAACCATTAAAGAACAAAAGCCCTTAAACACAGTATCCATTTACGCCCCATTCAAGTAATATTTTCCGCTATTCAAACCTCAATCGATACTCCGTCTTGTTTACTGCGTACCAACCGATTAGTTTCCTTTCTCTATAGATGCTTTGTGCAACGTTTCTCAAAGTGAGAAACGTGTACCCCTTGGGGTTTTCCTGTTGGTAGTTGAAATATTAATAAAATAAATAAATAATCTATTTATTTCAGAAATTCATTCCATATTACATATATTAGGTATAGATATGACAGTATATTGTTCACTAGCTGACCCGCGCAACTTCGTCTGCGTCATATTTTCCATTAATGCTCCGCTCCTTTTTGTCTTAGCGTGATGATATATGATATGCCTTTAGCCTGTCTCGATAAATGGGCTATTCAACACTGATAATCGGACCAGTAGTTCCTGAGATTAGCACGTTCAAACGAACAAACTCTTCAGCTTTATAATATTAGTATAAATGAAAGCGGTTGCTAAGCTTATTCTCATTAAATTAAACAAAATAATTAATGAATACTATTCCTATGAGTAAATAAATGGGCTTGAAGCTAAACAAGTTGATGTCTTACCATTGAATCTGACAAAAGAATACAGTAATAGAAGAGAGAGCTCACCCATTACAGAAGTAATTTTCACTACAACAAAATTTTCATCAACCATAGTATATCATTTTCTTTTGAAAATATGAGTGTGACCTCTGTCTTAGGTATTTTGGAAAACAAAGTCAGTTCATGAAATAGGTTACATGTGTTGATGAAGTTTGAGAATCTCTGCTTTATTGTTTACCATAGTGTCTCGTTCCATGATCATATTTTACGTCATCATCCACTCTGCTCTTGACCGTGGTTTATTTTAGAAGCTGCTGGTATTTGTGGGTTTGGCTCACATTGTTTGGGCTTCGAAGAATGCAGTGCTTTGATCTGGTGCAAGATTTGATGTGTGGAGTCAAGTCCTGGGATATTGTTTTGGCAAATTGAACATGACTTGCAAATATAAAGAAAAGCCATTGAGACTTAGCCAGGCTGTGTGGTCATAATCTCGTTTTTAACTAAATAGCTATTAGGAGACCATTTTGGTTGCTCACTATTAAAATATAACTAATGAATTAATTATTGATTAATAGCAAATATAAAATGTTAAATAGAATAAAATTAATCTGACTATAAATTAATGCTAACAGAATTAATGAGAACATATTTTTCTTTCTTTTGTTTTAGTATAAAATATTATTCACCCGTAATTTGTTCGTTCATTTGCTTATATACATATAGTATCTTTCTTTAATTTAGGAAAAGAACTGATGATCTACGCAGACAATGAAAACAGCAATTAAAATTAACAAAGTTACTCGCAATAATATCTGATATTTTACTATTTCATAACTTTTTATAAAATAAAACTGAAGTGAATGCATTTTCTTTTTGAAGAAAAATTGATTTATGAGATTTGGCAGTTCGTCTCTTTACAATATTGACGTCATCGATGTTCGGGTTTGTTCTATTTGAAGTCCAATAAAATTGCTTTTCTATCCGTATTTTGTTGTAGAAAGAAAAGCAAATAGTTTTTCAGGAACATGCATATAGAATTCTACTGATCTTAAGATCACGGGTTTTGCATCAAAATCGATCATGTTATGCACGAGTATTGAATTAAAATTCGACAGTGAAAATAACGTACCTATCTATAGAAAAGTAAAACAAATCAATTTTATGGATAGCCTCAGCCATATTCCAGAACAATTCTATACCTACCAAACATACTATGTTAATTATTGAAATTGTTTCAATATTTTAGGCGGGAAAGGTCACTTATACTAATCTATACTAATATTATAAAGCAGAAGAGTTTGTTTGATTGTTTGTTTGTTTGGTTGAAAGCGCTAATCTCAGATATGCTGATCACTTTCAGTTACTGGGCAAATAGGGGCCTATTTCCCCGTAAGTACATTACGACCTATCTATACATATAATAAAATCGTAGAGTTGCCGTGTCTGTACATTGAATATTTTCGCATAAAAAATACATAGAAATGTCAGAAAAATGACATAGAACACAAAAAAGCAGTTTTTGAAATTCTTTTCTGTTTGTCTGTTTGTCTGTGCGTCTGTATGTCTGTGCGTCTGTATGTCTGTGCGTTTGGAGGAGCATCACGCATAAACCACTGATTGGATTCAAAATTTAGGTACTTCGAAATATTAAGTGATAATCGGAGCAACATTTAGTGTTTATTTCATCAAAATCGACCCACAAAATCAAAAGATATCGAATTTTAAAGTATACGAGGAAACTTCATCGAGCGCTAAAATAGGTTGTTTTCATTGAGACTTCAGATACTTGCAATGCCATCTATTGAGAAATTTTTTAATAAGAAATGTGTGAAAAGACCCCGAAACAATGTATTTTTGAGTTATTTTTTAATTAAACACATAATGTTTATAATTATATGTTATTATATTATCATTATTTATCGTAACGTGTAAGCTTCTAAGTTTGAACTTATGAGTAGTTATGAGCATAAAGACAGTTCAGTTACGTTGTAGATCGATAGATGGCGTTGTACTTATGACGCGTTTTTCTGAATCGCGGTGTTAAGATTCTCCGCAGTAGCATAAGGTCAGCCCCATGTTTTATGTTGTTTAACTTGGAGACGTATAATGTTGAAATTATTAGCTATGGAATTATGGATTTGATTGAATTACTAGATTGTTTTTCGATTTACTGGGAGGAGAGGAGAGTCTCCTCCGGAGTCCGGAGTTACCTGTATCCATAAGTAAACTGTTTTACTAACAGAAGAGATGAATATTTGGTATTATGTTTCAATGTGGCTAAACTATATCAGCCGAACACGTCGATCTTCAAGGTTAAGCAACGCTTGCCGAGGTCGGTCTGTGAATGGGTGACCATTATAACAACCTAGCCTTTTCCTTACTATATTGGCTCGGCTTCCAGACAAACCGGATTCAGCTGAATACCGGTATTTTACGTGGCGCGGCTGCCTACCAGACCTCCACAACTCATTCAATGCAAGATTTCAGTCAGATTTTACTGGCTTTTGACTATCCGTAACGACTGCCAAAGATCTACAAATGACAGCCGGGACCAAAGGCCTAACGTGCTTTCTGAGGCACGAAGGAAACTCGGTATGTCAAGATGGTCACCCACCCACAGACCAACCTTCGCAAGCGTTGCTTAACCTTGAAGATCGATGCGTTCGTCTGTTATAGTTTAGCCTTGAAGATCGGCCCGTGCGGCTGTTTCAATTTAGCCACGAGCTCCTCTATAATAAATCGATTCTATGAACCCAGTAAAACTTTTTTGATATTATAAAATCTTAATACAAACTATATTTATCAGTGGTCTACGATCAGCAATATTGTCAGTAAAAATCGGAGAAAATGTGTTTCTTTTTGGACTGTTCTGGACGAAATTAAGAATCCACTTGATTCAGCACCTCTACCACCAGCAATCTATACTAATATTATAAAGCAGAAGAGTTTGTTTGTTTCGTTGAACGCGTTAATCTCAGGAACTACTGGTCCGATTTGAAAAAATATTTCAGTGTTAGATAGCCCATTTATTGAGGAAGGTTATAGGCGTATATATATATATATATAATCACGCTGAGACAAATAGGAGCGGAGCAGTAATGGAAAATGTGACGCAGACGAAGTTGCGCGGGTCAGCTAGTACATAATATACATACAGCCCTACTTTGTGAGACTCAAAACCCTTGGCGATGTTTAAGAAAAAAGAAATATAACATTCCAATTTCAAATATGAATTCTGCGAATCAAAGGAATCTGTTTAAGGCGGTTACCAACCTCCGTATATAAACCTCCTTTTAAACCCCCCATAATATCGAAGGAAATTAAAAACGTAACAGGAGCGAAAATTTGGGCAAATATTTTCAATCATTGAAATTATTGCTTCCAAAAAAAACGTTAATTCAATGCAGGATATTAAACATTTCTTTGATTCCTGTTTCAATTTTCGACATCCAAGGTCTTCGGAATTGAATTTGCATAATACATGAGCATTACGTATCTCTTCCAAAGTAGGCAGGTAGGTGACCTTAAGAAAGGCTTAAGAGTCCTATTACATTTTTTACGGAAATTCATGATTTTTGACGCTGTAATTATCAGCAACAGTAAGATATTTTAATTATTTGATCATGAATAACGATAGTGCCAGTCTCTTTCTTGTAAGTTAGAGTTACACATTTTCATTTTTCTTTTCGTGTAATTTACTATAAATATTTTACGAACTCAGTTTGCAAGAAAAAATGTCGGCGATGGAACTTTGACGGTCTAGTTCACATTGTTACAATCAATTCTTTTAAAAGCTAAAATTACTAAAAGGTAAGTTGAATGTTTTACTTGTTTATTGATGTTCTAGAATTTCTTTAAATTCCTTGAGTTTTCACGGAACAAAACGTAAAGAAAGCCTAATTTAAGCCAGAAATGTCTTGATTCAGCGTCCATTATATTCCAAATAAAAACAATTTTATCAAATAAATTAATATGATATAAAATTTCAATCTACAATGAATACGTTTCATTAGTTTTCGTTTGTCAATATAATTAATCAAAATTACAATAAATAAAATTAAAGTACTATTATATTCTGCGTCAATTCAGCGCGCGCGCTCCTCAGTCTCGCGCGAGTGCCCAAATAAACTATAATCCTATTCAGACTAGTAAGTATCAAAATTGTATCGCGGACTACAGATGTACTCCCAACGCAGACCAACCTAACTTCGTCTATTGCAAACGAGCATTTACGATTCGTAATAGGACTCTTAAGGATACTTATATCAACAGAGGTGCCTACAGTTACGATCATGGTCTACATGCATTTCGACCTATGTGACAGGTAGCAAGTACAATCCCAGGGCTGCTATCCCAAATTCATGATAGAACAAGTAATCCAAAACCAGTGCATTGTTGTCAGATCTGTGGACGCCCTTAAGCCCAACAGATGTACTTGCGGCTTTACGGAGTCTACATAATTATTTTTTCCATACACGCATGCATGTCACATTGACATACAGTAACAATGTTCTCGTTAAATAATATATAATGGCCAAACCAACGTGACAGGAATAAGTACTAAAGTCAATTATCGTTTGATCGTATTGAGGCTTATAGAAACCTCGTAAAAGGTTGGTACTACGGTTTCCCTTCCAAAAGTATTTGCGGATCAATTTCTTTTCGTCTTTGTTTGAGCATTGATGAGGTTTTAATGCCATCTTTTATGTTTATGGGATTATTTCTTTGGGCGGAATAGATATTATAAAATATTTTTTGGTAGGAAATTAAGCTTCTAGCGTACGACTTCGTCCTCTCGTTTCAACATAAAAATATAGTTCTCAAGTGTAGCTTTTCTAACAGTGGCTCCGTTCTTTAATCGGGGCAGGACTTGCAAAAAACAAATAAGTATCGCTTTGCTTAATTTTAGCTTGTTTGCCAAGCCGGCATCATTTTCGTTTACGTTTATATCTTCATCAAACCTACAAGTAGTGTTCTCAGAGATATATCTTGAACCTGTAGCAAATAAAACATTAATGAAAGATGAATATTGTAGCTAAATAAAACCAACCTGTTGCAAAATTGATTTTGTAAATCCCGAAAATTCCCCAATCTCTAGAGCTTACTTACTAAACCAAAAATCTAGAACTTTCACCCCAGTAGCACGTTGTCTCAGTGAATATTAGATAAGCACAAAATTCGCATGATTTTGGCTGGCTTTCCAACCCTTCACAGTGGCCTATAAATTTTTATTAAGACCAATTATATCGTTGGAGGTCACCGCTGTGGATAGCCGACTGGGAATCAAGATGAGTGCGTTCTGTACTTTGATGCGTTTGGTAGTTTTTTATTAAACGGTGACACTCGTAATAAAGGGTTAATAAAGATTACACAAAAAGCTGACCCTGACATGAATAGGAAAGGCTAGGTAGATGATGATGAACGGCATGAAAAAATTAAGCAAAGCGGTATGATATTACAGTAAGAGACCTTGAATAGTTTTGTGAACAGAAAAAAATATGATAAATTCTAAATTGTTAATATAGTTGAAAACAATTATTCGTCGCAGACGAAACACAATATTTCAAATCTAATCATTTCAGAAATCCGTCGTGGTTTTTGTCCATTATCTAAAAGACAAAAGAACTTACCTACTTTGAAAGTCAAGCTGGGATTAATCAAACTTAACAAAAGAAGTTAGACCGCCAAAAATTGGAGCAGAAAAACAAGTTATTCACCATGTTTTTTTTATGCAAAACAGAATAACTGAATATGATAATAGACTGCTGAATATTAATTGATAAGTAATTGGTATAATTTATTAGATAAGTCACTAAGATAGGAGATCAAATTCTTGAAGAGATAAGCGGTAAAGGGAGAATCAAAAATAATATTTGAGAGTTATTTCTGTTCAAAAATGCATCAGTTTTTGTAATTTATGAATAATAGCTCAAGTAAGTATATATGTAGAATAGTTCTTTACTTTCTACACTGTATTATATGTAACAGAAAAGAAAGATACAGACAACATTACATAGGGTGACACAATGGGTGGCCTTAAGGTGGAAGCGCCAGGGTAGCCCGCGAAATTCAAATATTTTCATGTTTTTTGCAATTTGCCGGTCAGTGTGAAGCTGCATGTTGAACAAAATATGATTCGCGGCCGTAACGCATATTTTTCTAAAGAATTATACCCATTTTAAGTTGACTTAGAAGGTTATATTGATATATAACCTTCTAAGTTCATACAACTCGATTGAATGACTTTTTCACGAAATAACATTCAATCGAGTTCTATGAACTTAAAGGGTTATATTGATGATTCAAATGGTTATAATCCTTTAGATAAATGCTTTTTACAATCGCGAACCGTAATCTGTTCAACATACAGCTTCACACTGACCGGCAAATTGCAAAAAACATAAAAATATTTGAATTTCGCGGGCTACCCTGGAGCTTCCACCTTAACGCTTAAAGCGCATTTTGAATGGTCACATTCAAAATGCGTAGACTGTTTTGTCTGTTGTAAATGTATAAGTTTATTGTTTTCGTATTGCGATAGTCTTACAAAATACAGTGAATAGTTCACTCAGTCTGTCAGTACCCCACAGCCTAAGGGCTAATAGGAGTATTAGCTAAATCTTTGAAAGTTTCCATTAGGTTTTCTAACGTAGTTATTCAGGCCGTCTGTGGCCTTTATAGAAATATTAAGGTAACTGGTATTATAACTTTTGTGGCCAAAGTTAGAAGTTAGGTTTTACCAATTATTATTTTAACTTTCAAAATTCGTGGACCTGTACTTTGATGACAATATTTTGGGGGATTTGGACTTTTTTAGTAACATTGAATAGAGCGTTATTTTGTTTTTGGTTTACAAACAAAGTGACTACTGAAATTTCAATAAGTACTAATTTATTAGATTTGACGACTATCTCGTAAACTCAATCCAATTTAGACAAAAATAACACGTTTTCATATATACCAATAGACATTTGACATTCCACAATTAGGCTTACGTTTTGGATAATGTTCTATATGAGACGAGGCATTTGATCCAGTGGTGAAATGCCATAGACTGATTATGAACCATGCATGTAATCTATACTAACATTATAAAGCAGAAGAGTTTGTTTGGTTGTACGCGCTAATCTCAGGAACTACTGGTACGATTTGAAAAATTCTTTCAGTGTTAGATAGCCCATTTATCGAGGAAGGCTTTAAGCTATATATAATCAGGCTAAGACCAATAGGAGCGGAGCAGTAATGGAAAATGTTACGCAGACGACGTTGCACGGGTCAGCTAGTTTTATAAATTGCCCGCGACTACGCTCGCGTTAAAGTAGCCTATTTCAACAATAAAAGATACTTCGAGGCAAGCTTGCGCCATCGTCGACCCATCGATTTCCGTCAGTTGAGATTCAAAGGTCAAAACTGAGGCAACCAAAACAATAAAAAAGCAAACCTTAAGATTAAAAAAATTAGATTAATTCAGGTGAGATAGTGGTCAAACGCGTGCCTATCAGAAGGAAAAAAAAAACTACGCGTTCATTTATACCCAACTAGCTGTCCCCCGCGGCTTCGCTCCCGTTTTACCCGCCCAAGCAGCATGACAGGCTGTATTAGAGCTTTATTTTAGTTTATTTGTACGCCACAGGCAGTATAGTGTGGTTGTACAAGGGCTGTATAAGCGCTTATACAGCCTCTATAAGTAAAAATTGGGCCCAATGCAATACAGCCTAATGCGTTATTCTAGCTGTATAGTAACTGTATAGCTAAACAATAGGCTTTACTATAGCTGTAGAAGAGCTGTAGTATGGTGTTGAAGGAAACCATAGGCGTATAGTTATTCTATTATAAGTTTCTTAAAAAGATAATAGTTCTTCATTGGTTTCATAAGAGAATTACAATGTGAAATTTATGAAACAGTAACCGCATAACATATATTATTCTTTTTATGTAGTTATGATAATGGTGGACCGCCGATTTACTGTAAAGTTATAAGTCAAGAATTAGTGTTGGACTTTAGGTAGTGATAATTGAAGATTCAACGTGCCAATTCATTTTTACCGTAAAATAGTGCATAGTTTTGTGGAAAAATATTCACGCGCCCGCAAAATACTGAAGAATTCACGAGGAATATTACTAAAACAAGTAAGTAAATTTATGGTTTTGAGGTTAGAATCATAAGATTGTTAAATAATATTGCACAATAGGTACCACAAATAATTTATTTAGCTGAAAATCATAATTATAACTTTGTCAATCGTCAAGATAATGTAAGAAGTCATATTTTCTGTTGTTGTTATTGTTCGAAAATGGCGACAGATTTTATACAGCCTAAAAGATATCTGGAGAGTATTATAGGTACCGTGGCTTTACTACGCACTTTCTAGATTCTATTATACAGCGTTAAGCCTTTAATGGCCGTTATAGTAGAATATTTGTTATTATTTAGGCTGCACATCGGTTTTTAGCACATAAATTATACAGCTCTTTAGGGTTATGTGTAAAAAATGTAAAACCCTTTATCATATTTCTTATTAATAAGTTTTGCAAACAAGTGACGCTTAATTATTTGAACTATTCTCAACTTAAATGAAAGTGTTAAACTTATAAGATTATTTTGTTTATTTCTTCGACTTGTATATATGTTTTATCCCAAGAGTGCGTCTGGGCCATCATGCTTGTGTGTGTATAGTGTACATACACAATCATGGCCTAGACGCACTCGTGAGATAAAGCACTTATACCCCGAGTGCGTTCGATAAAGACAGCAAGCAGCGTCCGCGTCGCAACGAACGCAAAACGTGACTAGTTTAGTTGAGAGAAAGTTCCAGGGACGCGAGCACGCATTCATTTGTCCTTTTCGCTCCTTCACCGTATTACTGAACTCGTAGGTGTAGGCAAAACGAAACAAATGCAGTTAGGTACCTATTAAATAATTTAATAAGTGTAAGATAGACAGATAGAAAGAAATGTTTTGTGTTGTGTGCGTATTTCTCAAATGTGTTGCTTTTTTTTTTTCAGAAAAATGTCTTTCAAAATAATTGAAACAATTGAAAAAGGCCAAAAACGACTATGCATTGTACCGAGCCTTTGGGAGTCTAATGGTATTTTAAGATGGCCAAGAAAGCGACTAGATGTCAACAAATTAGTCAAGGACGAAAATTCGCAACCTTTAGATAATTGGTCTACCTCACGTTGTTGTCTAAAAAGACAATTACTACCATCATACGAAGAAGCTACACAAGAACTAAATCTCATGTTACAAAATAGCGACACCGAAATTGATAATGAGACAGAATTAATCACAACAAATAGTAGTAATAATAACTTCAGTTACAACACTTTAGCTGGTCAATTGGTAAGCATATATTTTTTTAAATTATTAGCTTATCCCGCATGTATAATGACGTGTCTTATTGATTGATTAGCATGGGTATCACCGCTGCTGCGCCGCTGCGCTGGTTTGAAATCTCCCGTGCGAGCAGATTACTCTTACTTGCTACGTACCTTTCAGTTACTTATGTTTGTTTAGATAGGTACCTAATTAATAATATTATCTTGCGCTATTGTAACTGAAGAGTATGGACGTACCTACTTTGCCTTTTTTCTGATTTTTATTATGACAAAAATGGCTGGTGTGTAGGTAGCCGGTGGACGTTAGTACTATTACCTATATATTCTGTGGCGGTAGTGGCAAGTCATTACGTGTGTTATGAATGGCGTGTTTGTACATCTCTCTTATCGTGAAAGTTTTACTCGGTCAGACCAATCTTGGTATATAAGTTTATGAACAGCTTAATTGAGTTTTTACATAAGAACTTTTAAGAACCGTGATCAAGTTTTGTACATAACTATTGACAAATATCTCATTAATTAACTTTATATGTGATTTCAGGCATTCAGTCAACCAGAAAAGACATCAACTTCATCTACAGCAACGTCAGCATTAACATCCATACCAGTAAGTTCAACATCTGCAGCACAATATGTCTTTGAATATGTGGATGAATCTGATGTGGCAGCAACGGTTTCAGTTAACACCCATCAAAATGATTTTGAATCACGAATTTCAACACAACCACAGCAAAACACTGATGTAAATCAGATTGAAAATTATCTAAAATTGATTTTAAACAATCAAATTAATATGACGCAAACAATAAATGGTCTAATGGACAACCAGAAAAAAATGTTACACAAATTGGCAAGTCTATCTGTGCAGATAGAACACGAATTTTCCAATTGTGACAAAACCAAAAATACAGAAGTGGTTGCACTGGGTAAATCCAATAATCTGATCGAAAATGAAGCCTTTGCCATAAAACCAATTGATTCAGTTAAAGAGCTAGAGGAACTGGAATCACGTTTAAGTGACAAGCAGCAAAAAATTAAACTGCTGAAGCAATATTCTTTTGTATGTTCACAATCGGATGGAAAAGGTGCAACATGTGCTTACAAAATATTAGACATGTTTTTTACTCGTGATTTTTTATGCAAGTGTTCCTGGACAGGAGGCAGTAGAAAGAGTGACGAAATAAAAGTGCCTCTAAAGGCTTTTAAAAATGTCCTCAATTTTTACTATCAACTAATACGTATCTGGGACCAAACTTATACCATTGAAAACAATGAAAAACTTTTCAAAACTGTGCTTAAAAATTCAGTAAAGAGAAAACACAGCAAGAATGAACGGGCATCAACAAAACGTAGGAGAACAAAAAAAGTTAAAATCATTAATCAAAATGAATCTGATCAAGCAAATCAATCCACCAGTCAAATTGAAAATGTTGTGGTCATAGAAAACGACGCTGCCAATGAAACAGTACCAATGTAACACCAACAAAGAATAAAAGAAAAGAAAGGAGGAGGAGGAAAGGAGGGATCTCTCTTCAGAAAAATGAGAACTACATGGTATAATGGAATTTGCGGATAAATCAATAAGTACTTATAAGGAGTAATTCTACTAGTTATACTGAACGACGTTCCCATGAAAAAAGGGGAAGTTGTTTAATATATTCAGTAGGATTACTTACCCCTGTTGATACGTATTATCCGCGATTTTCGTTAATATAATCAGGAAAAAAGAACTTACCATGGGTAAGTTCTTTTTTCCTGATTAGTGATCTCGATATATTATATATTAAGTGCCATAGTTGTCATAGTAATTTGTTCCTATTTTTTACCTAGCTTAGTCAGCGTTTACAAAAAAAACGCGTAATCTCGTGACTGTGATTGTCCTTAAGAAAACACGAAATCTCATGACTATGTGATTGTATTTTTATGTAACTGTTTTTCTTGTGTATCTAGTAAATAAGTAACTGTTTGATTATTTTTAATTACTTAAGATATCCACTGATAGATATTTCTATTATGTTTGAAGTGCCTATACGGGTTTTCCAATGAATAAAACTACGTTTTCTCAATGACAAAGTTTTTTATTTCTCTTTTAAACTGTATGTAAAAGGGGTATAAAGTATAAGTAATTTTTGTGATCAGTACATACTAGTTTTGTTTTTATATCTTTGGAACTAACTATGGTCTCTGTCCGCCTAATAGTAGGTAATTTGGCTTTGAATATGTTCAAATAAGATGATTTAATCGGTAGTTCAAAAATATCGGATAAGTCAGTAATTTTATAACCTGTAATCTTTATTTCACTACTAACAGCAGTTTCTATTTTTTTCACTTCCAAAATATCATTATTGTTGCATAATACATATTTATCTTGAGGCTTTACAGAAATCTTAAAATCTCTGAAATATAGTGTATTCATTTTTCTGCTATTGGTGGTAACAAAGGGTTCCACATATGTAATTTGCCGACTTTCTCTGCCCTTACTCATTTCTGATGCTGAATCTTCACTAAATCTTTTTGCCACTTGAGCAAGAGGTTTGTTGCCATGTCTTAGCATTCTCTTTATTAAATACAATTTATTCTCAAAAGGATAAGCGCTAAATGTATGTAGTGGGCCAAATTGTTGCACTTCATCTGTGAGATGCACTACATTATGGACATTGCTAGTTATATAATCTGCCCCATAAAAGTCTTTATAATGCTCAACAAAATACTGTAGGAGCTCTTTTGTCAAAGGAAGAAAATGACTATAGTTTTTACAAGAGCATATTGTTATACCACAAAAAAATGCCAGGAAATGTGAAAATGCGTCATGTTGCAATACTTCTGGAAGTATGACAATGCTCAAATATAGTAAAAATGATCGATATTCCGAAGCTTTCCAGTGAGAAAGACAGTCTAGTCCTCTCACTGATCTGTGAATTTCAGATGGCAATTTTCGTTTTACAAGGAAATTCGAAACTGTTTCAGAATTTCTGGCACTCCGTTTGGTAATATATTTACCGAAATTACCGTTGCGCCAACCAACTAAGAGCCGCTTCATGATTCCTAATCAAGGTGTAGAGAATCTGCTATCGGAAAGTCTTGTATCATGTCAACAGGCAACTTCAGTATAGGACAATCTTTTTTATGGTGAGGCCCATATTTTTTATCACGAAATTCTTGATCTGTTCTAGGGCGGCAATTGGTTTCAGGAAATGTCACTGTATGTGATAAGTGTGAATATTCCCCTACAGTAACACATTTAAGGCAACCGTGTTTTGCATTAAAATTACATACGCCTGAAAATTAAATAATACAAGAATTATTATTGATACCACAGTCGAAACTTTAATTGAACAAAACTGCGAATGCTGCGTGTATAATTTTACATAACTACGTTTGGATACTTTATAAATCTAGCAGCTATAGCTTAATCTGTAATTTGTAATAATATTATATACTTTAGGTACCTTTAATGTAAGCTCTCGCTGGAGAATCACATATAAAACATCTGATTTCAATGGATACTATTTTATTTGGTTTTTCTATATAAATTCCTTCTTTTATTAAATTTCCTATTTCTTTTACAAAATCATCTAAATATTGATCAATATCTTTTGGTTTTCCAACACCAAAATAGATACCAATAACAAATGGATCTACGTCAGGTCTTTCATAAATATTGCATAAATTTGGCCAAAATTCTTTATCGGAGCTTTTAAATATAGGGAGACGGTCGAAATTAAAATTTAACTTTACTTTGTTTGGAACATCAACCCAGTTTTCCAATGCTTTACGTAGACATTTAGTTAGACCATTATGCCAATATTCTCCATGTTCTACAGTCTTTATATGTATTTGTTTGACAGTCCCTAAAATTGTTCTGGCATCCTTTGGTAAAATTCCCGGAAATCTGCAATTTAAAAGTTGTAGCTAAGTCGCTAAGAGCTATTTGAGATATATTTCTTTCAATAGCCCATTCCTTAATTTGACGACGGAACGTTAAATTTTTTGAAAAATCATCTTCATCATTACTTGAACTTGCACTGCTGCATGAAACTAAATCACTATCAAGTTCCGGAGGCTTTTCTAAATCCTCACTTTTATTATAGTATGCCGTTTTTGCTACGGAACCTTCATTAGACGTTGACTGAACTCGCGCTTGACTATCGATTGTTCGATTAATGAATTTGTTCTTTTCAATGTCTTCACATGACGGCTCAGTATCACTGATTTTGTTTGGTTGATAATTAGTTATATTTTGATATTCTCTTTTAATCTTCCTTTTTACTCCACCACATGTTTTTCTTTTTTTCCACATATTTCTATTTACCACACAAAGTTTTTACTTGCAAATCAAGGACAACTGTCAGTAATACAGATTAAAGCTGTATTACAGAATTCATTTATTATTATAGTTCTATAAAATCATATTTGGCAGAAGTAATGAAACTATTACATTTACAAGAGTGTACAATTACGCATTAATAATAAGCTTTAGAAAGGAGTTTTCATATACCATTATACAAAAACAAGTATAAAGTGATACCATATTAAAACTTATAGCTGTAGTAAGTAAGTGATCACATGCAAAATACAACCTCTATGCAGCTTGAAGGATAACATTAGATTGAAGTGTCAAAAAATGCTTAGGGTTTTAAAGTGGAGTTCAAATATTCTGTTTTAAAGCCTTAAGTATACACGGAGTATTTTATAAAGATTTAATACAGCTTTAGCTGTATAATAACGGTTTAATCACTTTTATAAGTAAATAATCTTTTCTTGACACCTTTATAGGCCACTAGTAGAACTCTAAGTTCTAATTGTGCTGTATATTTGATGTCGGCAACGCTTGCGTGCTGCTTGGGCGCATAGTTCCCGTTCCCGTGGGAACTTCCCGTTTCCGTGGGATTTCCGGGATAAAAACTATCCAATATCCGTCTCCTGGTTCTAAGCTACTTCCCCACCAATATTCAGCCAAGTCGGTTAAGCCGTTCTTGAGTTATAAATAGTGTAACTAACACGACTTTCTTTTATATAATAGATTGGGTTTAATTACTACTACTGTGCTACTTTTAAATAACCCTTCCTTGGCAGTCTTTTTTTTTACTTGAGATTGGTTTGCTTTTGATTCTAGTCTTGGTCAGAGATGACAGAGACAAAGTCTACGATGGAGCAAGCTTACCCAGAAGTAGCAAGTTCTCTCTAACTTTGGAAAGATTAGGGTTGTAAGCGTTCGGAAACACAGACGCAGGCAGAGATTTCCAGTCGGGTAATAAACTATGTATTATCCAAAATACTGCTTATAACGAATTAATACCTTCCATATTCAAATAATGCACTAAGCTTGCATCACAACACTGAATTGAGACAGTTGTTAAACACGAATCGCATTGTCACTTATGCAAAAATTGAGGAGGATGGAAGATTTAATAATATAATCGTTTATATTGTTTAGTGGTCACTATTTATTTAAAAGTAAGTTATAAGTTATTAGTTAGGAGTTTTTTTTTTTTTTTTTTTTTTTGTTCTTTAAATACAGTTATAAGTTGATTTTGCAGTATAAGCTATTCATCTTGTAAAAATCTTTAAATATATTATATTTTGGGGTATTTAAGTTTTAAATGCTTCTCCTGAAAAATTGTTTTTATGCAAAAGTGACAGTGTCGCACCGGGGATACGAAATACCAATAATTAATTTCGAAATTTTATACGTACAACAATACAGGTTGATTGTTTATAAACAGAGTCCAGTTTGTTAGAACAATATTGATTTGATTGCAGTTCCAGTTGATGGACTAACAGATTTTATCTCTTTGGCATTGGAAACAGTGATATTTATATTTCATGTTTGAATGTTTGCGGTATTGCTGAATGTAAATTTGAGTGTTTTTGATTCCTCGAATTCCATTTTTCTTTTCCTTATTTTGTTTCATTACAATTGAAACTATCCGAAACAAATCGAGTAAACAGTTGAACAGGACTTGGCTTCTATGAGATCTCAAAACTTTTTACGGTGGAAAAATTGTATAGAGACTTGGTATTTTTTTTACATTTTATGTATTTGTTGGGTTATATTTAAGGTATAACATAATGCTAAGACTTTCAACCTAAAACAGTTAATTTGGTGGTGTTTAATATAGTTTTATGCTTTATAGGTAGAACAGTACACTTTGACCGGATGCGTTTTTATTCAGCCGATGGGTTTATCGTACTTTAGAGTGGAGTATCGATCGATACTTGTATTGGTATTTTGTTTGCAACTTTATTTTATATTTTAAAGTATAATATGGAATTATTGTGGCAGCGGGCGGGGGGCACATTGCTCGCAGAACGGATGGTCGATGGGGCCGAGAAGTTCTGGAGTGGCGACCGCGTACCGGAAAACGCAACGTTGGAAGGCCTCCTACAAGGTGGACTGATGACCTGTTGAAGGTCGCGGGTAGCCGATGGATGTGAGACGCACAGGACCGGTTGTTGTGGCGACGCTTGGGGGAGGCCTATGTCCAGCAGTGTACGTCTTTCGGCTGATATGACGATGATGATGGAATTATTAATGTATTTTTTTTGGGACCAGCCCGCCACACATTCCCAACCACTGCAACTCCTGTAAGCCAGAATCAACAGTGGCGACCACCAGAAAAATGCCGAGCTAATGAAACCTGACGAGTCCCGGAGAAACGATTCAACTGTCTTGGATTCCGCAACGAAATTAATCAGAAGAGTACAGCGGAGGAGTAGGAAAAAATAAATATAATTTCCACTTCCCTCCTTATCAAGCAGGAGACAGATTAGAGCTAGGCCAATAGGCACCAAGGGACATATACAACTGGGTTAAGCCCAGTTGCCAAGCACCACGGATTATATATTAACACTGAAACTAATGGGTCCTAAATTGTGAGCTACTTTTGATTATTTATGTTTAACAATTATTGTCCTGACCAAGTAAGAATAGACAAGATCTCATCTCTCTTGGTACCAGCGCAACCTGTTCTGATCTTCTTTATTTCTATCAACCATCGTGATATTCTTTTCTAATTTTTAAACAACCATGTTTTCTTTGACCTTCATCTCCCTCTTCATATACTTATCGACTTATCTGCGATGAAATTACATAATGGTGATACCGATTTATCCTAATCTATAAATATCAAGTTGTATTCAATCTTCCCAATCCGATGACTTGGTGAGGGTTGCAGGTAGCTATGGTTGCGAGACGCACAGGACGTCTACTTTCTATAAAGAGTTCGCCCGCAACTCAGCCCAAAACTACGGGCTTCGGACTTAGAGAGTGACCCCATAGACCGGATTGTTGTGGCGACACTTTGGGGAGGCCTATTTTCAGCAGAGTGCCAGTTTCTACTAATATTCACATTTGCATCGCATTCGCATCTGAATCTGTTGAAAATGTATGTAAATTAAGGCTTTTTGGACAGATTGCGACTGACATGCGAATGTTGTCTAAAACTTACTATGATTATGACGATGGTTCAATATTACGCCTAATGATGTAAAAAAATATTAAGTATCGAATGAATATTGACGGCGCGGTTGGCGCAGTGGTTGAGCGATCGGCTGCTGCGTCGCGTGTCGTGGGTTCGATTCCCGCACTCAACAAATATTTGTATGACCTACAGATAGTTGTTCCGGGTCTGGCTGTTTGTGTATGTGACTTTGTATGTTTGTAAACGCACCCACGATACAGGAAAAATTCCTAGTGTAAAAATATAAATAATATATATATTATAGAAATGCTTACTCAGTTCCTTAACAGCACAGCTAGATAGATACGTTTAACAATGGAAGATGTTGGCCTAGATCGGGCCTTCTAGGCGCCCCTCCCTGTATAGAATGTCATCGTTACATACATTTATGTAACATCCCCTGTTACTATGTAGGTACCTATGTTAATCGTTATGCCAAGGCTAAATTGATTTCCCTTTGAATCTCGAAAACTGGGCTTGTAGACTTTCTGTCTGTTATTATTTAGCCACGAGCTTAAAATGTGTATCGTCATTCTGACTAAATAGCTATTTTCGATTTGAACTTTAATCTACTATAATCAACTGACGTAGGTAGGTGTAATTACATTAAATAGACCAAAGTATAATTACCTAACTAGGTATGTATTGAACATTGGAATTGGCATTGAATTTGCCTAATAAATACTGTTGTTGGCAATGACGTATTATAATATATAGGTAGACACGTCATAAACCAACATCGCGCTTAAAAACGGCGAAAATACTAGAAAGCTATACTAATGAAGAAAGGGAAAGAAAATATGTCACCGTACGGCGTGATGCCTGTTGCTAGAGGGAGATAAATATACATCTTCAGTTACGTCACAGGATAAGTAATAGTCAAATTTGACATCAAAACAAACGTAGTGTCGCGCGACAGGTTGGTGCGTAACTAAGCGCGATGTGGCCAATTGGCTTCATTTCATGTTGTCATTTTAGAGTGCGGACAACGTATCTATAGTTTTATATATCATTGGTTGTTGGCCCGTTTTTAGGTAAGCTTTAACAATAATTATTTTACTATGCTGCCAATATTATCTAAAGTTACTATAATAAATATTCCTAGCTATCGCTCACGACTTCGTACGCGCATATCACGTTCTTTCCCGTAGGAATTTCGGGAAAACCTCTCCTATTGCAACCGTACGGAGTATAAAGAAGCTACAAGCCAAATATCGGCTTTTTACGACCAGTAGTTTCGGCTGTGCGTTGATATTTAAGTCAGTGAGTCTGGTTTGCCTTTTAGATTTATAGATTAAGATTATAAATGTTTGTTACTCAATTACGCCAGAGCGGCTGAACAGATATGGATAAAATTTGGAACAAAGATAGCCTACTTTATTCACATAGGCTTCTTTTTTATCTCGGGAGCATGTTCCCTAGGGTCACCGCGGGCGAAGCCGCTGGTAGAAGCTAGTTCTACAATATTAATTAATTAAAATTGTATGCACTAGTAAAAACACAGTACAAAGGTGGAGTTAATGCCCTAAAAAATCTTCGTTTTTCTCTTTTGTTTTAAAAAAAAAAAACAATAATTACTGTGTGTTAGTCTCGCTAAACCCCAAACATGCCTTTGACGATAAAAATATATTTTTATAATATTCGCTGTAATACACACAGGGGTAGCTTTGAAATGCAAAAAGTTTAAATCAAATCAAGTAAAGGAGGATCGAAGTTCAACCGATCACCATCAATTATTGTGATATACGAATTCCTAAATACGAGCTTTTCTCATGGAGGTGAAGATACTATAGAACGGCACTTGCTATGATTCTTACAAAATCATTTTTTCCTTTGTGACAGAGGAATACACAGCATCTTTTAATTATACCAGCTAACGGACTCGGACAGTTTCCGTAGTTCATAGTAACTGCGAATGAGGCCAAAGACTAATACAATATACGACTATTTCAACTTGTGCGGTGTTCCATACTTCCGCTTGTTCTTTTTTGCTCAACTTAGACACTTGTATGAGTACATAAGTGTCAAGAATGTATGTAATTTTACAGCTATAAAAACTTTTGGATATGATAACTTGACTAGATACTCATACTAGTATTATAAAAGCAAATTTGTGAAGAAAGATAGATGCATAAATGTAATGCAGCATGATGAAAAAAAAAAAATGCTATTACTTTAGAATGGGAGAAGTAACTACTAGTTACACGCGAAGAGCTGCGGGCGATAAAAAATAATCCTGTGTGTAAGGTTGGAATGGTAAATCAGAATAGGGAATATGTATGAAAAAAGTATTTATGATCTGAACAGTTTATCTTAAAGTATTCGAAAATATAATACTAACTGTGAAATTAGAATCTAAATTGCTCGAAAAACGAACGAGATACAATTATTTTAAACAAATATATCTGTCCCTCTCGCGAAAACGCTGTTTTATATGGCAGCTGTATAGTCATCGTGTAATTTGACGTCACATTACGTATCGGACTTCTCTTTCTAACTGTAGTCTTTGAAGCTTTATAACTTAATAAATGATGAAGGTATTTAAAAAATAATTTCATGATTGTTTAGTAGAGCTAATAAGTATTTTATTTTGCAAATAAAAAAATTGCATGCATATTCCCTATTACTCCAAGAGTTAGGTAAACTGACAAAGACTGTAGTGTATTAAAAGTTTTAACATTTATTATTGTTTCTTTGGCGATTGAATAACCATCTTTTCTTTACTTGCAGATCAGCATGGACTCATTCCTTTCCAGCTCACCTGTAACCAACGTTTTATTTAAACCAAGAACATAACCGTATGTATCACTTTAAAACCTATCTTCTTTTATTTTAAAAATACATAACAGGGTTGAAAAAAAAATTAATTAGTCCATCACTATCTGTGATGCGTTTTATCTTCAACTGTATTTTTTTTATAAAGCAATAAATACGTGTTCAATATATTTCGATAATCTAACCGACGGACGAAATAGAATCACATTGTGTACTAATCCTATGTTTTATTTAAAATAATTCAATGCGAAATTAAAATAAACAAATCTCTTGGCTAATGTTTAATATCCGAAGAGATTTATTTTATTTTTTTCTATCCATAAGCGAATGCAATTTTTTTACTGTTTGTTTTTTTCCTTACAGCTAATATTTTCTTTCAACGCTAAATAAGAAAACATTAAGTGTTTAGTAATAAAATTCAAATATTAAAAAAACAGAATACTTTACACATCCAAAACGGGCTTTGCTGCTTTAAAATATTTATTCAACAACAAAAATTTATTTCGATGACTCTTGAACGCTTCATTGGTTTATCGTTGAGGTCAAGTTCAATTAATAATTTACCATTTTTTGCTATCAAACACGTACGTACCTTTATTTAATTTTAACGTGTAAAGGCGACGACTTCGGTCGATAACCGCAGATATACCGAGCTCCATTAGGACATTGACAACATGGGAACCGCGCTTTAGGTCTGTCGGACTGCTTAAGAGTCCTATTTGCTCGTTTGCAATAGACGAAGTTACGTTGGTCTGCGTTGGGAGTACATCTATAGTCCGCGAAACAATTTTGATACTTACTAGTCTGAATAGGATTATAGTTTATTTGGGCGCTCGCGTGAGACTGAGGAGCGCGCGCGCTGAATTGATGCAGAATATATAGTACTTTAATTTTATTTATTGTAATTTTGTTTTATTATATTGACAAACGAAAACTAATTAAACGTATTCATTGCAGATTGAAATTTTATATCATATTAATTTATTTGATAAAATTGTTTTCATTTGGAATATAATGAACGCTGAATCAAGACATTTCTGGCTTAAATTAGGTTTTCTTTACGTTTTTTTCCGTGAAAACTCAAGGAATTTAAAGAAATTCTAGAACTCCAATAAACAAGTAAAACATTCAACTTACCTTTTAGTAATTTCAGCTTTTAATAGAATTGATTGTAACAATGTGAATTTGACCGTCAAAGTTCCATCGCCGACATTTTTTCTTGCAAACTGAGTTCGTAAAATATTTATAGTAAATTACACGAAAAGAAAAATGAAAATGTGTAACTCTAACTTACAAGAAAGAGACTGGCACTATCGTTATTCGGGATCAAATAATTAAAATATCTTACTGCTGCTGAAAACTACAGCGTCAAAAATCATGAATTTCCGTAAAAAATGTTATAGGACTCTTAAGAAAGAAAACTATACTAAAGGCTAACCGCTAAACCCCAACACCACTGCAAAATCGCAGGAAAGCAAAATACGCAATTTAGTTTACTTGGATGACAAAAAACCATCGGCCAAGTAAACGAATTCCAGCTATTTCGATTTCAAATCCAAACTTCTTAACCGATTTTGACAAAAATTAAATGGGACCAATCGACAAGTATATTCTTTCAGATAAAACAAGAATTTCTCAAATCGGATCATAAATGACGGAGTCAAGAGGTAACAAAAAAATAATACAACCGAATTGAGAACCTTCTCCTTTTTGGGAATTCGGTTAAAAATAATATTTTTTTCGAATTTTATGCAAAAATTAGTTTAGTTAAAAAAAAAAACTTTGAACTATTGGACAATTTGCCAACATTCATGTACCTACTTAATATATTGGGGAGTAATATAAATGATAATGTCTATTTACTATTAAATAAAATATTTAATATTATACAATAATAAGGTCAAAATAAGAGGTTAATTTGTAATTTTTCATTCAAATATTATTATTTTTTTGCGTATTTTAGGCAAATTGGCAACAAATTTTCAAAAACGTGTTCATGGTTAACATTTTTTTTTTTTACAGCTTGACTAATAATATTTGTTTATTTTGTGCTCGTCTCTTGTCTTCGCTTCAACCATTCTCTCTGACGACCACCCGTAGGCAATCGTTGTTTCTGTTTTATTAGAAGTAATAATATGAGTTGTGTGTATTATAGGGTACTAACATAAACTGCAGGTAGTAAAAACATGAGCACGCGATTAAAAATGTACAGCAGGTTCTAGTTTTATGAAGCACCGCTGTAAAGAATTATCAACCCTTTCAGTAAGAGCAATAACCAAACGCAATTTCATTTATCATCATCTCTTCAATAAAACTCTTCTCTTTTACTTTGTGATTATTTTAGTTGCTGAGTTCATGTCAATTAAACGTTTTTTCAATACACCCCAAATTCTATCCTGTTTTTTCAGGTGAATAAATAAATCTTTTCTGCCATTTTTATCGTCGTTTCATTTGGAAAGGACCAGATATTATTATTATTATATTATTTCTGTTTCAAAATTCATCGAGATCCGTTCAGCCGTTCTGGCGTGACTGAGCAACAAACATCCAAACTCAGACATCACGGTAAATAACAAAAAAACATCAAAATTGCATGTCAAGGTCTCCATATTAGTCTACAATAGGTTGCTATAATTACACTTATCGACCTACCTATTTAGGTCCAACATGGGAACCAGCATCTGGCTCAAAGGTTGGTCGAGAACAACCAATCATTGATCGGTTCCCGAATGCTAGACTGATGTGAGTTTAGTATTTATAATTAGGTATTGTTGATTCATTCTGACATTGCTGTAGCGGTCATTGGAAACTGGCTTTCAACTGAAAAAAAAAATAAGAATCACGATGGATTCAGTGCAGCTTTATTTCTGTTTTTGAATGAAATAATTTTGTAATATTCTCTTCATTCACACTTCAAAGTCATTATTTCGGGTTGCGAAAACCTCAAATTAATTTAGTTCCAATGCGATTTTCGCTCAAATCTTTTAGTTCAGAACTGCAGAGAAAATACATACACAATAGCAAAAAGGTTGTCAATCCTCTATTTTAAAATAGGAAACAAAAAACTATGACGTTAACAAAGAGCCAACTGCCAATGAACGAACAGTTATTAATTACAGCAGTTTTTTGTTTCGTTTTTATTTCTATACGGTCACTTGAAACCGCCAGTCTTTCAGAATGCACGTTATACTGTTTGATTTTGGTTTGCTGTTTGGATTTGATTTAAGAACAATGGAATTTCGATTTGGGGCTGTCTGGTATTTTCTTTTTTTTTTGAGAGAAGCCATTTTCAAAGCAATAATTTTCGCTTCTTGTGGGTCACATTTTTTATTAATGCCCTGCTCCTGTTATTCATAGCGTGATGTCATATAGCCTATATCCTTCCTCGATAAATGGGCCATCCAAACAAGATTAAAATTTACAATTCGAACCGGTAGCTGCTGAGATTAGCGCGTTCAACTAAATAAATAAAAGCTTTATAATTAGTATATAATAGTCTCGATGCATATCTAAATAATATGAAGAAATGTTTACCAAAATAAGAATTTGCAATGCATCATTAAAGAAGGAAAATGGCAAAGGATTTGAGTTACGCATCACTCAAATATGATGCGTAGGTAAGTCAAATCCTTAGACATTTTTCTTCCATTATAAAAAAACAAAAAAAAAACATTTACCAAACATTTTCAAGCCCTTTAATATTAAAGAGTCCTAACTCCAAAGTTAGCTGGAGTCCATATCGAAGGTCCGCGAAGACAGTCGTAAAATTAAAAGCGCTTAATAATTGAAGTAAACGGCGGCACTTCGAACTTCTACCAAAGTTTGTTAGGTACCAGTTTAATAAACTATTTGGCACAAAAAGCAAAGTTGGCCGGACGGAGCGAAGCGATTTACGCCAAGTCACTTCACTCGCCACTCCGGGTATATTTTACAAGTATACTTCAGGTACCTACTTATGAAGTCCTTGCTAGGTTTTTGAAAGTACTTTTGAAAAGGAACCTGGAGTAAAATATATTGTTGTATAGAGCCGTTTTTAGGATAAGTGAAATGTAAAACAATTGAGGTAGCAAAAATGCTATATTATAGGCTAGCATTTCGAAATTAAAATTAAAATAGCCGAAAAAAAAATCCTTTTGAGATATGTGATAAACCTTCCCTGACAATCATCACAAATTGAACGTAAGACAAGTGATGGGTTTGGTTTTAATAAAAATTCATTCAGCAAAAAACGATAGAAGACGAAATGACACTGAACATATCTCACATCCAAAGTGATCGTAAAATCTCGCATAAAACTAAAAATGAAGTGAAATGCTTCCAGACATCGATCCCTTTGTCTAAACTCGTCAGTCAAGGGTTCAAGGCCACAAAGTCAATTTCCCGGCTATTCTTCCAAATGGGGATGACATAGCAAATAATAAAATTACGCTTTAACATCCCTCAAGTTTGAGGGACCATCCGCATAACTTACATAGTTCTAAAGTTTTTACGATCTTTTGGGGGCAACAAATAATAAATTGAAAAATTTCACTGCTCAAGTTCGTGCAAAATCATATTTCTTTTATGATTTTGGAACTGAATTAGGAAGATCTGGCTCGTATAAAAGTTATGTATGTCCAGTGCTTAGCTTATTTTACTTCTTCAGGTTTATTTAAATATTTCAAACACATCATCCCAAAAACTGACGTATCTTGAAGCTTCAATCATTCCGGGAGTATGAAAATTTGTATGAGCAACTTTTATTATAGAACCAACCTTGAAAATCAGTAAGCTATGTCAAAACATGTGATCATAATTAATGTGATAGGGGTTAAAGTATGAAATTGCCGTTTTATTGTAATTGGTACTTCGAATTGACATAGAATCTTTATGTTTTGCGATTTTTTAGTGAAACTTTTTCCTTTGCACATGGTACCTTTAAAATTCTTCTTTTTAAGAAATGTGCAACATTCGATTATCGACTTTCAGTTGTTTTCTTTATTCAGCTTATACAAGAAAGATGGAAACTTCGAAAATTCGAGTGATTTTTTAATACGAGTCCGACGCGGAACTAACGCGGCAGAAACAGCTCGCAATATCAATGTTGCGCTTCGAGATGGGACTGCTAATGCACGCACCGTGCGATTTTGGTTTAAACGCTTTCGAAACTTTTATTTGAAGAACGAACCACGTGGAAGATCGCCCACACAGGTGAATAACGATGAAATGAAAGAGATGGTGGAAGCCAATCCGTGCCAAACTACCCAGGAATTAGCAGCATGTTTTAAAGTTACCTACCAACAATATTGACTCATTTGCATCAAATCAATCAAATTAATAAAAAAAATGGAAAATGGGTACCTCATGATTTGACTGATCTGTAGAAAGAAACGCGTGTTGAAACTTGTCTTGCCTCGTTGAATCGATACAGAAATGAAGGAATATTGGATCGAATTGTGACATGTGTTGAAAAATGGATTCTTTACGATAACCGCAAGCGAAAAATGCAATGGCTGACCCCAGGTCAAACGCCGCATCAGTGTCCCAAACCAAAGCTTACCAATAACAAGGTAATGGTAACTGTTTGGTGGTCTCAGCATGGTGTTATTCACTATAGTTTTCTCCAATCTGGTTAAACAATAAGGGCAGATGTCTACTGTGCCGAACTCCGAACAATGATAGCAAAACTAGAGTGAAACAGCCCCGACTCATGAATCGATCTTCACCATTATTGCTCCATGATAACGCGAGACCTCATACAGCACGAGAAACCGTTTTACCTCTACAGGAACTGCAATTAGAAACCATTCTTCACCCTCCGTATTTGTCAGACTTGCTCTAACAGACTACCATTCTTTTCGTGATTTAGACAATTTTCTAGGTGATAAAAAGTTTTCTTCTCAGGAGGCAGTACAAAATGCTTTTACACAGTCTGTCGAAACTAAATCACCAGAGTTATATCGCAAAGTCATAAATTACCTTCATATTAGACGGCAGCGATGTATAGATTATAATGGTAATTATTTTGATTAAATAAATATGATAAATTAAAAAAAAAAAAACAATTTCAATTTTTCAGTACACATCGGCAATTCCATACTTTAAGAGCGTGTATTCCGTCCACTAGCGCCGCCAATCGTTTTTTATTATTTGTGGTAAATTTAAGACACGTAGATAAAAAACCGCTCTGTAGTGCACTGAAGAAATGTATTTATTATGTTTTGAGAGTTATGTTTTGTACTTTAGAACATAAATAGTTGCCAAAGTCGATATTTTTGCTAAAAGTGGCCACTTTTAGCAATAATTGCCGTTTTGGCTATTTAGCCATGAGTTATGTATTAACAAATAGCTGTCAAAAAATAATAGATACATTTCTTTAGTGCACTACAGAGCGGTTTTTTATCTACGTGTCTTAAATTTACCACAATTAATAAAAAACGATTGGCGGCGCTAGTGGACGGACTCGTAATTTTAATAATTATTTGAATTTTAAGGGTCCATAGCTCCAATATTACTAGCTAGTAATTAGTTACCTTTCAGCCCTTTAAAAATTGCCACTAAATGACTTACACTTGGGGGAAAAAAAAAATACCTTACCACAACACACTCTGATTTACTCTACCAAATATCACAGCAATGAAAATGTATATTCCCCAAATCGTCATTTTTATACCAACACAATGCGTCACATTTCAAAAGCACCCAAAGGTTTTGATGGGGGCCCCTGTCATAAATGACGAAACTCGGCAACATCCGTGTTTGGGGACGGATGGCAATAAGCTTTATTTTGCCTTTTTGTGGAAATAAAAGGTGTCCCTTACCCAAAATGTGTTTACCTTTGAATAATATTATTCTTTATTTGAAACATTTATTTTTTCATAAAATGTTAAATTAAGAAAGCAGTATATTTCAGAGAATTTTTGCTTCTTATGTATGTTTTCTAAATTCAGTCTCTTTAATCAACATAAAGAATTTTGCATTATTCAACATAGAGAAATTCAAATGCAGAAAGAAATTCCAGCAGCCAGTAATAAAAATATTTAACACGTAAAAGATTTTAATGCTGAATTTGAATTAGACATGATATTTGAAATTATATTTGTACTTTAAATTATTTAGAAGCTGCTTTTTCATAACTCATTTTGGGGTTTGTTTTTTTATATTTAAAGATTGGTATATTTTTAGATTTTATTTGAATTATTATTAAAATCGAAAAGTATTTCAATACTTTCTTCCTCGGTCTTACTGAGAAAAACATTTCTTTTATTTAATAAGTCTTCGGTTTCTCTCTCAAAGACGAACTTTTCTATTTTTCGGAAATAAAGTAAGCCTTTGACGCTAAGCGATGGACCTTCATATCAATTAAGTAATTCCGAAAGCAGACTAATTGGTACTTTCAGAGATTACCAACCTCGACACACAAACATGTATACTTCTTTTATTCATAACTAGCTGACCCGCGCAACTTCGTCTGCCTAACATTTTCCATTACTGCTCCGCTCCTATTTGTCTTAGCGTGATGTTGCATAGCCTATAACCTTCCTCGATAAATGGGCTATCTAACACTGAAAGAATTTTTCAAATCGTACCAGTAGTTCCTGAGATTAGCGCGTTCAACCAAACAAACAAACAAACAAACAAACTCTTCTGCTGTATAATATTAGTATAGATAAATGTAAAATAAAATAATCAATTACCACAATAAATAACTAAATGACCCCATAAATACTTGGAGTTCATTCCTCAAGAAATATGCAGATGAACTCCAGTTTTAACAAGAAGTTCAGTTGCTTAATCAACTTGTTCCTTTTTACTAACTCTGTAAAAAAAAAAATAAAGACTGGTGTAAACTAATTTACATTTTCTCGGAATCACTGCAGTTCCAAGTGCAAAATTAAATTCTTCCGGCAGTTTTAAGTCCTTTTAAGGAAAATAATCCCTATCAGTGGAAGTCCTGGACCCGTTAATTTAAATTCTCTGAGAGACTAAACTATTAATTTTTTGGTTTTAGTTAATGTACTATGAGTTAGTTGGATTGAAATTTTAAATTAAAATTATTTTAAATTAGCGTAAACACTTATTTTTATTGAAATGAAATAAGTAGAGAACTGGAGAAATCAAAACACCGGATACAAATTTAGAGAGATTTTAGACTAAGCTTCATACTATGACCGCTTTTAATAAATGGTTTTTGTGTTCAAGAGAGATATAATCCGCAAGGCAGTTTTGTGGCAAACTGTTGGGCAGTAGCGACCCCACGAACCTAATCTCCCGAGAGAAGTCTTGTTCCTCATTTCTGGCTTGCCTTTATTGGCTGGCCAGAGTCAACACTGACGAGGATCAGAGCTCACACCTCTTTCTTGCCTTAATCGGCCAGTCTGAGTGGAGATTCGCTAGAGCAAACGTGCTCGGGAGAGGGATGTTTAATCCAGTAAGATGCTGGTAGGGATCTTGACCCCACTTCCGGGATTGTCCTGATAGCCGTGGTATACCCCTCCACTCTTCTAGCACCTCAAGTTATGTCGCACCTTGGAGCTACGTCACTTTGTGCTAGCGACCGTTTCCGGGGGCGGGCCCATTCATTGAGTGTGCAAGTCACCCCCTGCCATTTAAAAGCCGTGTATATTGTTAGTGGTCAGGCAGGGGCCAATAGTTCTTCTATAATAAACGATTATCAGTCCATTAAACCACTCAAACCCATAGCGTTTCATCTTTTGTTTCCAAACTCTGCAATAGTACTGTTCCAACCGGGGATAGTCCTTGGGAATACTTTCACAGTGCATACAGGGATAATCGCCGGTTGGTGCCCCATTACATTTGAAATGTCTAACGGGGCCTCTGCGAGTTGGTTTCGGCCCCTCATACGCCTACTAAAGGACCGGGTCTCCAGAGATCCGAGAAAGTAAGAAAAAAATAAAAAAAATAAAGACAGTAATAATATCCAGATTTATCTATTAAAGACTCAAATTTAATTTACTTCTCAAATATAAAACATAATGAAAGTAAATCCAGCATAGTTAATCCCCGATCTACTCTCAAGCTTAAAGATTTACGAAATTCCTTCAAAGAAGATCTCAAACTAAACTTACCTCTATAAAATTTATGTTTCAATTTTTCACTCAACTGCATAATAATGTAGATTTTAGTTGAAAATTCAAACTAATTGAGTACTGAGTATATACCACAGCGTAGTGATCAAATTTGCCGGCACCTCCATCCTATGAGATGAGCGTCTTGGAGATTTAATATTCGAAGCTTCACTAAAATTGGACTAAAACGATTTGCCTTTATATTGGATGGGATCGTTGGTAGACTAAATTCGTTGACCCGTCTTAAGAATAAATTAAATTAAGAACTTATTGGTTCGGGATTTGAGATTGCTGTTGCATTTGGAGATGCAATAGTGAATGAAGTAGAAACGAATTGCTTTAGCCTTGTGTGGAGTAAACAATTACTGGAAGGATTGTCCTTTTCTAATGCAGATAGAATATTTTGCAGGAGTGTATCGACCCAAAGGGCGTAACTTTAGCAGCAAATGAAACGGTTCTGCGAAAAACCTTATTTTTATTATGCGCACTTTGCCTAAAGCGTCCCTTCTGCCTTCAAAGCATCAGCAAAGCAGCAGCAGAATGAAAAAGCATCTTCTGAGCACGCTCACTCCATCATATACCTCATCCATCGCATTCAATCAAGCGTAATTGTGGTCCAGAGCAAGCCCATTAGTCAATAAAAAAAAAATATATAAAAAAATGTGATGTTAAGCTTTTTATAACATTTAAAAATATTTTTTTTATCATAGCGCAATCTTGATCAAACAGGCCAAGAGAGATTAAGAATCTTAGGATAGGTGCGTCTAAAATAAAAAAAATGTATGGGATTATCTGCGTGATACATCTCTCGGACATAGCGCATATCCACACACATACATTTTAGACTTTTTGACAACCGTGATCGCTCGTTAATGTAATCCCAGTTTGCCTAAGCCCTTTTGTTAGATAAATAATTCAAAGCGACTCACAAAATTCTCATTTGCTATATTCTTTTGTTTTTCGTTCGAGACTAGAAGCTAACAAGGCGTAAAATGGCCCATATTCAACTCTATAACAACGATTATCATAGTAAATTGACCTTTAAAAAACTTTTCGAAAACGAAATTTTCTTCGAACAAAAAACTTTTTCTCTTATTTCTGTGAGTCACAATCCAATTATCGAAAATAAGATCGAAGTGATGATTGTTAATTATCTCTGTCTGTCACAGATGTTCTCGCTTTATGTTTTTTTTTAAGTTTAGTTTTAATTTTAGTTTGTTGCCAACATTATTCAATGAGCGGAACTATTTTAGTCATTAGATGAAGGTCAGATGTTAAAATGAAGGTGATAGTCATAATTAACGGTTTTTGGGATTACCTGCTTGCATGAATGAATGCAAAAACCATTTATTCATTTTTTCTATTCAAACTTTTTAAAGTAAAATCACAAAAACATTTCAAGCTTTATTTAAGCAAAAGATTTTCAAATTTTCGCTATCAAAAATATTGTTACTATTTCAATCATACCTACTTTTATTATCTTAGGCTAAAACATAAAGTAGGTATGTTGAAAACTCCTTCTTTCTGTCAATAGTTTTTATTATTTTTAGATTGAGTTTTCAAGTATTTGTATCTTATTTACTATCCTCCTATAGGTAAATGTACTGTTTTGATAAAAAAAACTTTGTTATTTTATGATTAATTAATAATGTTCCAACCGTAAAACTTTTATTCAGTTTTTTTGTTTGTTGTAATACTAACTTCTGCCCACGACATTGCCCAAACAGTTTTTGACGGTAAAATAATCCCCTAGGAACCAATGCTCGTGATAAAAACAATTAATGCTTCCGTGCTCAAAATATGTTTCTAAATATCAAATTTCTTTATTAGGGCACGAAGTCCCAAAATTAAAACTAAATTAGAACGTACAATAATAAATGTGAAATTAGATACAAATTATAGATTATAAAACTATGATTCAATGTAACTCAATTCAATATAATCTATAATATAAAAATGAATCACTGAATCTGTTGCTAGGCGCAAATCTCGAGAACAGCTGAACCGATTTCTCTAATTCTTTTTTTGTTGTGCCAGTTGACGGGAGCGAAGCCGCGGGGGACAGCTAGTTTAAAATAAAATAATCATTAAAATTCAAAGAAATGTTATCCACTAAAAAAAAATATATGTACCGCTTGTTGACTTTGTGCTAGTACTCATGGATCAGACCGCACCAATCCTCATTGACGATCCTAAGTAGTTGATTGGCCGATTTTTGTAACCTGATCGAAAACGACGCAATTCGACAATGTAATAATTGGTAGTTTTAAAGAATCCTCGTCACAAGTCCTACAACATTATCCCGACTAACTCTTTCATTGGCCACTCGCTCATGACCACTTTTGTAAAGCTGATTTATTTTATCACACGCTCATTAGTTATGCGAGCACGCTATTCCGGAAAGAACACTCGAACTTTATAAGAGACAGGCACGATATTTGCTCAGAAAGTTCGGTGTGCTCGGTAACAATGTTGTAGATTTCCTAACTGCGGGACTGTGACATTATGAAATGGTATGTTTAATTTACAATGTAGGTGAATTTCATTTTTCGTTGAAGAATTTGCTACGTCTAAACTAGTAGGTATTATAAGATTAAATTGTTTGTTTTGTAAATTCTACTAACATCAAAAAGTAAAGAATTTGTGTGAAAATATCAAAGGATAAAAGGTTGACATGCAACTTCGTTGTAGTCTCTCGATTGTTAATAAAATAATAAATGTGATTCATCCTCAAAACTAAAGTAATTTAAATCGAGGCAACTAGTTGCTCCAGGGGGCAACTATTCTGGTCTCTAGCTGTGGGTGGCAGTTGGTATATTATATTTCTAAAGACTAAAGGCTACACGATTACAAAGAATCTTTAGTTTGCTCTAACTTGATTTTAATTTTTAGTACAGGATTATTAACCTCATAGATGTATGTTATTATGTGGTCACATTTGATCGGTCACTGCCCCAGGGTTCCAAGCTTTAAAAACGATCATGTCAGTTCAATTAAACAATATTCGTACTTAACTTAAACCTTATTTCTGCCCAAATCGTTCACATAAAACGATTTTTGATCTCAGTTTCTAAAAGCCTAATATTTCGAAACGATATTGAAACCATAATCCAGATATATATTCTATTCACGTTTGAGCGAAAATTCTTTATTCGTCTTAAGCCTAAAAATATTGTGAGTTACCCTGCTAACCTGACCTCATTACCATTGAAAAGTAGTGAAAAAGGTCAGGATCTCTCAATAACCAAATATCTTTATATTATGAAGAAAAATCAATACTGAACAAAGTCTTATCAGGTAAAAGAAATTTTTATCGTATCTATAAAGATTAAGGTCTTATCTAACGAGGCATGTTCGTCTCGCAGCGCCATTTTAATGGCTCACTCGTAAAGTTTTGCAGGCATGGCTCAAATTTGATGGCTGGCTTTAATTTATTATGGCATGTATTAAATTGAGTCCTAAATAATACTCATTTCCTAAAAATACTAATCGATTGTGTTTTTACTATACAGGCTGAATTTTTAAAGCGTGTTTTCAGGGCCAAATCCTAAGTATGAGGAATATCAAAAAACACTGAAAAGTGTCTCGAGCTCGATTTTGATGAAAAGTAAAACTGAGTCATTGGATTTTTGAAACATCGTTGTTCCTACCCAGGAGTCGTACCGGTTGCTTTAAAATAAACACATCTTGTATTATTACGCCATCTGAAAGTATTCAGCCTGTATAGTGGTCGACTTTTAGTGTACTTTACTTTCTTTTTAGAACAATAATCAATTGTATAGCGCTCGTCGCTCTTTTTCTTTACTTGCTTACGCTTACTTTATCACAGTTCTGTTAAATTTTCCTATCCAATTCAGTCAGAGTGCTTAGAGCCTAATGAAAAGATCAGAAAACCAAAAAAAGGAAGCCTAAAAAAGGCGACCATCATTATAAAGTTTCAATGGTTCAATTCAATAAATTCCTCTTTCGTAAATTCTAAATTTGTATTTCGTTAACAGATTGTGATCATCTGTTAACACACTATTGAGTCGCGTAACTAAACTACGAAGAATAGTTTTACTGTTCAGTTGGCTTTCAGCGCAACTTTGTTAACCGCTCAACACCCGGAAATGTATTTTTTAACTTTAATACCGCTCATTGAGTCAGTTTACTCATATAGAGTAAATAATAAATAACATGTTGGACTTGTGCGGCATTTTATGGCGCCTGTTTGAATACATTATTGTATTAAATTGTTGTTTTATTATTTCTTTTGTTTCAATGGTTTAAACTTTTTATGTTTGATAAAAATGGGTGGAAAATCTGTTACCATACTAAATTTTTATACGATTTGAAATGAGAGGGTGAAGTTATTTTATTTATATCAGCCAACTAGGTGTTCCAAAAATATGAAAATGTGCCTAAAGTTGATAGGTAATAGTTATTTATAATACAAGAGCGGTAAGTTGGTCTTTACAAACGAGTAGACAAATGTAAGCCCGAGACGTTATATACGATACGATAGTTATATAGTTCTTTCCTACATACGTTCTCTTGAACTCGAAATCTAACGCTGTATTTAGTTTCAAGTCAATACCAATTTAAACTTCAGTAGGTACTGCATAGTTCTCCATTTCGATTGTAGATCTTGTTAGCAACTATATTGTTTCGGTCTAAATTAATGTTCGTATAAAGTGATTGTTAGTAGTTGGCTTATAGAAATTAGGAATGCCGCTGTATCTGTGAATCAAAGTTTGTCAATTGTTTCGGTTTATAGAATTTTGTTTATGATTTACGTTCAACCTAATTGATTTATTGTGTTATTTTAGTTTATTCGTTAATTATTGATATTTTAGTTAATTTGTTTTTATCCACATGTGTATTTAAATCTATACTAATATTATAAAACAGAAGATTTGAAAAATTCTTTCAGTGTTAGATAGCCCATTTATCGCGGAAGGTTATAGGCTATATATCATCACGCTAAGACAAACAGGAGCGGAGCATTAATGGAAATTGTGACGCAGACGAAGTTGCGTGGGTCAGCTAGTCACTACATATTAAAAAAACGTACTCAAAAACGACTGAACCGATTTTCATGCAGTTTTCACCAATGGATAGAGTGGTTCTCGTGAAAATTTTTAGTGTAAAATTTGTCAAGCGGGCGAAGCCACGGGCATCACCTAGTGTTGTAAAATAAAATAGATTCTAATCGCCAAGAGCGCACTATTCATCTTCATGATCATTTCACTCGAAAGTTCTATATTAAATTATATACAATTGACGGCCAAGATTGTCAATTGGGGGCCCGAGTCACCCGCGTCCGTAGGAGAATACCCTTCAGCGAATCCCTACACGTGGTCCCCGGGTGGTGCTAAACAGGTGACACTAACCGCCTCCGTGGTCTATTGGAGGGTTATTCAAATAATAATAGTAAAAAGAAAAGCACAACTTATAATTAGTGTGAAGTATAGTTAATTTTTTATAAAGACTTATTACGGTTAAACAAACAACCCATTAATAATAATATATGCCTATTTTTTGTATTATTTATAATGCTTTAGTTATTATTAATGACTTTGCAGTACTAAGTAGGCGGGTGGTTAGAAAAGAGTTTTATAAATAGTTGGGGTAATTATTTATAAGCATGTAGTTATAAAAGAGGTCCTGTAATTTCTATGTTTTTTTTTTTAACATAACTTGATTCTTGCAATTATTATGCTAATAGTTAGAGTGCAATATTAAACATATTGATGATAAAAAATACTTTGAGTATTACTCAAGAAGGCGCTGGCAGTTCGATGTAACATGTTGGCTCGCAGGTTTGCACGCTGTAGTAATGAAGTCAAAATAACGCTTTTTAAAGCTTATTTAATGTTTTACACGTGCAGTTTGTGGACCAACTATACTCAGGGAGCTATCAGCGCCCTACGGGTCCAGTATAATAACGGGTTCAGGATGTTGATGGGGCTGCCCCGTTTCTGCAGTGCATCAGGTATGTTTGCACAAGCACACGTCGATGGTTTTATGCCATCGTCAGACAGAAATCAGCCTCTTTGCTCGGCAGAGTGTGGGTCAGCTCCAACTCCATCCTGAAGACCATAGCGGGAAGGTATACGACTCTCCTTTGTTAGGGGATGTTGTTCGGAGATGTATCTCGAACAACATCCTTGTCTCTAAATAGATTATAAGTTTACTAACATAGGAATAAGTTATCTTTTTGTTTACTAACCCATATGGATGTTGCTTATCCGAAATAAAGATTATTTTATTTTTTAAAGAAACATTCAAGAAAGCGAACCAAGACGTCATTTCATCAACATGATACTTCAAGAAGCTGAAGTTTAAAATGCTTGTGGATTAACGAAGAGTGTGGTGTGACATCACTCTCCAACGTAAGAGGAAAAAATGTGGTTTTATACTCGTTGCGCATAAGTATAACTTAATTATTATTATTTCGCCTTATATTAGGTTTTGTTTCAATTTAATCATACATTTAACCAAATCAGTGCTCTTGTTACACAATTCTCTTATTATACAAATTCATTAAAATAGAGAACGCAGTTAAAGTAGGCTGGTATTGACAATATTGATAGAGATAGGCTAGTTCTGGGTAAGCTCGCTCCATCGTAGACTTTGTCATTGTCATCTCTGACCTACACTAGAGTCAAGAGCAAACCCATCACAAATAAAAAAAAAGATGAGTAGACAGTTAAAATTTAATAATTATCATTTTATCCGAAAATCGCCCACTGCTGGACATTTATGTGTGCTGCATCTTCGACCATATCATCGCTTACCATCATTCTGGTGAGATAGTGCTCAATGGCGTACCTATCAAACGTAAAAAAATATGCCTTCTTCTTTGTGCTGCAACAGTAGATACTCAAGACAAGCGCTGATCGGTAAACGGTAATTCCGGTAAACTTTCCTTGGTCAATCATACTTTCGACCAGACTGATTGTCGGGCGAACAATCATTCGGTAGAACGTTCTTCGTCCGAACGATCATTCGCCCGAACGTTCTTTGAAGTGTAATTCGGGAAATCATGACACACCCGTGATTCACTGTTCCATCCTTTGGTGACGTAATAACGTCTGGGCGGGAGAGGTTAATAAAACCATACTAGCCGACTGTACCTATAGAGTTGGTGTTAAGATATTATCTTCACAATGTTAATGAGGTGCTTATCAGCCACGGAAGTAATTTACTGGATGGATAAGTCCTCCACTTTGCTAAGTAGGGCATTAGGTGTGTAGGTCCCTGGAACAAATCGAACGTAATTATTGAAAGTTTTTAATAAGTGCTGGATAAAATTGTACGGAACCTCACTGTTTTTTTTTTTCAATTAAAATACATGATCGGGTTTTCGTTACATGCACGTATTAGATAAAATTTATTGAAAAGTGTTGCAAAAAAAAACTTGTGTGAAACTTCGTGTTTTTGTTAGTTTCTTCGTATTTTGACACCGACTTCCGAAATTAAAGTTATTTTTACACTTTGTAGTGTTTTTTTATTTATTTGGAACTCGGTTGTATTTTTTTTTGTTAAAAGTTTTATGTTTTTATTTTCACTTATTGGTGGTACCCCAGAACTAACAACACCAATGAAAAATCGCAGGAAAGCAGAATACGTAATTTCATTAACTTGGATGACCAAAAACCATCATCCAAGTAACCGAAATCAATTTAAAAGCCAAACTACCAAACCGATTTTGATCAAATTTAAATGGGGCTAATCGAGAAGTATACAGGGCGTATTTGACATCGTAACGCAAACTTCGGGAAAAGGCTACACCTCATGCCACTAACCAAATTGTGGAAGTCATTAATCTCGCTAATGAACGGTTACAGAAATTGACATTTTCGAGCGCGCAATGTATTGTGAACAACGCGATCTAAACGCGTGAGAGCGTTGCACGCAATACATACCTCACGTCTTGCACACACACAGCGGTACACAGGTCTGGGACGCCGCGGCCGGCGACGCGCATGTACTAACGCGCCTAATAGGTACCACATAAAATTATTTAATCACTAGAAATAACTACGGTGCCTACCTGCTGATGGTAGGAACATGTTTATGCAGAATTTAAGAGAAAAAAAGCTGACCTTGGTCGGAGCTTGCTTTCTATCCGCGAATTGTGTTCGAATTTTTATTGCATCTAGGTAGGTTCCTACCGTCTAGCTAGATGGATGGCAACAAGCAAGGTCACCTTGAATAGAACACTGCATTACATCCTTCTGGAACATGCTTAAGATCTTGTTTTTGAAAAGCTTAAGAGAAAAGGAGCCATAAGCTTAGTCTTTTAATTAAAATCACGATTCCGATAAGGATTAATTACAAAAAATAAGCTTGTAAGTACATCGAAATCCGAGTACGCAGGTAGCTAATGAACTACGAACTACCTAACTCTCTTTGAATGTACCTACCTCAATACCTACGAATATCAAACCCTCCGCCGACGGCAATACTTTCACATAAAATAATTTTAGTCACTCAAAAATACCTACCTACTATCATGTTTTTGCAGAAGTCAAGGAGCCACAAGCTTACGTCTCTTAAATTCACGAACACAATTCCGATAAGGATTGACAACAAAGCCGGCGATGTGCGAGTCAGACTCTCACACAAAGGGTTCCGTACCATAACCATACACAAAAAACACGTTTCTTGTATGCGAGCTCTCTGTAAATTTTATTTTATTATTTGTTGTTATAGCAGAAATAGGGATACCATGCCTGAGATACAGCCCACTGACAGACAGACGGACAGTCGGCTGGACAGCAAAGGCTTAGTAATAGGGTTCCATTGGTTACTCTTCGGGTACGGAATCCAAAAAAGAAGCTTGCAAGTACCTACTTTGAGAACTGATTATGTAAGTATTAACTAGTAACTACCTAACTCACCTTAAGCTCGCTCACCCCTAACCAGATAGGGTTCGAAGTGGCCGCCGCCAGCATGCTCGCAGAGTTTCAGCGTGGTCACGGGGCAGAAACGTTGGGTCCTGGGCACACTCCTCACGCAAAAGAGGCAAACAAATTCACGATGCGATTCCTCATCTCGGCTGCGGAACACTGCGCACTCGGACACAAACACCTTGTCTTTTGTCTTTGACGTACCTAACCCCAAAGAAAAAACCTAATGGGGTCAAGTCTGGTGAGCGAGCTGGCCATGGCTCCCAGCCGAATCTCCCAATCCACCGATTCCCTAATGATTCTGTAAGGCAGCGTCTCACGTGAGGGGGAGCACCATGACGAGCTCCTCACAGTTCCCACGTACATGTTACCGTATTCTTGGGCACTGAAGTTCTCTTTAAGTCCAGATGACATTTTTCAATGAAACACAAAGACACACAAAAACACGCAAGTTCACAGAAAGAAACCAAAACTTGTCTTCTCTAACGTTTCGAAAAATGATTTTTGCAAAAAAAAGCACTCGTTCGCGATCAGCGTCAACAAGGAACTGACAAAAATCCATCACTAAAAATGTTCTTTCGATCTATCCTTTGAGGTCGCCGACAGATGCCTACATTGGACCTACAGTGCCAGGGCCGCGCTTGCGATGATAATAGTATGAAAATTCTTTTTTTTGCTTTTAATTTATTAATGTTTTTTTATCGAATAATTTTGGTATTGTAAAACTGAACTTTTTTTTTAAACCAAACAGAAACAAATTAGGGTCATCAATCGTCATGATTAAGTTTCAACACCCGTGTTGATAGAATTTTGCCGTATTTAAAATTCTATCACATTAATTGTTTCAAAGCGATAAATGGGTATAGCAAGATCCAATTGTAATAAGCATCACATTACTTATTGTAAATTTTATTTATTTAACAATTTATGTACAAACATTGTATCAGAACATAAGAAGGAAACAGAAAACAAAGCATTATTATGGATTGTGAAACGCGCTACTATTAATAGTAAGAAAAAAAAAGATTATTTTCTCGGTCGAGTATCATCATGACTCCACGCTCCAATAAACGCTTATTAAAAAGCGTTTTACCGGTTACACCCAAATACGGCCCTGGTTTCGTCGGCGTTTGTCAAAGGTCAAAGAGCGCGCACTACGCGTTGCCGCCGCAATAAGAAAATGGGTTTTATCGACACCAAACGAAGTAACCGATTTTCAACCTTAGCCTATTACGTTAATGTTGGAAATCGGCTACTTCGTTTTGCTATGATACGTTTCATTTTCTTTGGAATGCAGTCTTAGGCGGCATGCTTTTAACAAATCATACACGCGTGACACACATGCATACTTGTTAGTGTGTGGGCAGCTACTATGCATTGCGTTGACCTTTCGTTTGTACTTTAGCACAGCTGAGCTGATACCTATTTGTGGTTTTATTTACATTGCTCTTTTTTGTGAAACTAGTTAATTAATTATTTTTTTATTAAAAATCTCATTGCGTTAGGTCAGAATAACGATTATGAGTAGTCTAAAGTAAAAAAAACTCTTGAAAAAACTGGAAAAATGAGAAAAAAGCCGATGAAAATTTCCAACTCTGGGGTGTCCAGAATCATGCCCTGGACCCATGGAAATCGTTTGTGCGTCGATGTCAGATACACCGTGTATTATCCTTTCAGATAAAATAATTTGTTTTCCAATCGGTTTATAGATGACGGAGTTATGAGGTAACAAACACAAAAAATGCAACCGAATTGAGAATGGAAACAAACATAAAAACAAAATACAAACATAAGAAACTCTCCTTTTGAGAAGTCGGTTAAAAATATGAATCCCCTGACGCCTTTTTTGTACATCTAATTTATACTGCCCTTTATGTTAAGATTATGATACTCGTAGTTAATTAAGATATGCACAAACAACTTATTTTAAAACCCAACAATATCTAGTCTACCTACAAAATACAACAGAAACATTTCAATTTAAAATTTTCCAATCGACGTTCAGTAATCTCTTTTCAATTATAAACTATCGATTGGCATCGCCAAACTTTGTCGTCTGGCTCCATGAGACTTTTGAAGTTCTGTTTTCGATAAAAATGGCATCTGATCGTTGAAAATTGAAAGAATCAGGAAACGTTAGGTTGTCATGTTTTAGATCTTTGAAATGGAAAAGCGACCTGACACATACAAGATCATGACCAGCCCGCTTGTGACTAAGTAGTCACGCTTTTAACCAAATCAAACAGAATTATATATTATTGAGTCATTCTTTCCATATTTGCAAAAGAAAAACTTTTTTCATCTTTCTCTAGACCAGTAATGACACGCCTATCTTAGACATTTTGACAGCTGTCAAAAGAATTTGAAAATTGAAATTCATAATATTAAAAAGGCTGGACGAAAACTCAAGCCGAGTCTACATGCAAACGATTATCAAATGTTTGTCGAACACTATCGGCTATCAATCGATGCGACGTTGACGCGATCGAAAAGATAGATAGAATAACATAAGTCATGTTCTGACAGTTTAATCGTATCGATGAAATGTTTGATTTTATTTCCCTAATACGTTTTGTATTTGCTTTTATTTTAGAACGTTATTGGTTTGATTAATGCGTTGATTAAACTTTTTTTCTACTGCCTACTAATCTGGAAATAGTTTATTAGTTAGATAATATTTTTAACTTTTACAGCAATTACTTCAGCTGTATTTTTTGCTGCTGCTTTACAGCTATATTGATTTCCTCTACCAATAGGCATCAATATTTTAAGATAAGTTTTCCATACCGTAGCAGTATTCATATTTCTCATTAATGGTAGTTAGTATGTGTGAAACAATATTTAATGAATTTGATTGTCAAATACCTAATTTCTTGACTGAGCAATCAGTCTCTATGCTATTTTTTTTTTTTTTAAAGGTGGGAAATCATCCAATGACTCCTCCCGCTCTGGGTGTAGCGGAAGAGAGTGTCAGACTTCTACTGACTAAAACCCATCCATGTTCCTTCATTGCCCTTTGTGTTCCGGAGCCACGGTGTCTCTTGCGAATAATCCCGCGACTCCGGCAGGCGTCGGCCCTTTCGGGCCCCTCTGTGTTGCTGACTCTCTTTGAGGCGCGCGTGGAACACTAACGCGACGTCGACACGGCCGGTCGTCACTAGACGGACGGACGGCGAGCCACCCATAGCTCGCCGTCCACAGGCCCGCGCCTACGGTGGCCGGAGGTCACCAGGTGGTGGCCCCCGACGCCCGCGGCGTCTACCACGGCGGCCGGGACGAGAGGGTCTCCTCTCCCGCTCCGCCACCTCCTTCGCTATTATGACTGCTTCGCAGAAGGAGGCAACGGCGTCATCAGTCTCTATGCTAGTGTGAACATACCTACTTGAATAAATATCAATACACATTGTTTTATGCAATCATGCGATTAAATTTGACTTTATGGAACGCTAAATGTCAAATCAATGTGGCAAAGAGTATAAAGGGTGATTAAAAGCAAAACTTTTCTGCAATTTCCAATCCCAAGAAAAAATTAAGTACTTATAAAATTAATTAATTTTTATTTCCTACCAACCAAGCTGGGCGCCAAAATATAGACAAACACTGTTGTTAAAAATAATTATAGCTCAATCTCGAAATACACTCATAAGCTCTATACCTAAAAAAAATAGTCGCAACGAATCAAAAGAGCGCAAAGTGAAAGATAAAGACTCTCATATATCAAACGCAGGTAATATACCGCATGTACCGCCATATCACGGAACGCTATCTCCCCGATATGCCACTAACACGATCGCAACTACTGAAGCTTATTAATCCGATAACATTACAAGCGTCACTCGTTAATTAATATATTCTGATGCTCCAATGCCTAATACGTAGATTATATTCTTTGGTATCTACTAATTCTACAGAGGAAACGGTTTAATTTCCGTCGCAACACAAAGCAATGTTCTAGAATAAACCAACAAAGAGGCTCGAAATTCGAAGGGTATTGAAATTTGAGTACAGGATGATTTAGACTCGTATTCCAAATCACTTTAAAGAACCTCTACTCGTTACAGTCGCCATGACAGCGGAGATAACTCTTGATTAAGAGCGTGTATTCCGTCCACTAGCGCCGCCAATCGTTTTTTATTATTTGTGGTAAATTTAAGACACGTAGATAAAATACCGCTCTGTAGTGCACTGAAAAAATGAATCTATTATTTTTTGACAGCTATTTTTAATACATAACTCATGGCTAAATAGCCAAAACGGCAATTATTGCTAAAAGTGGCCACTTTTAGCAAAAATATCGACTTTGGCAACTATTTATGTTCTAAAGTACAAAACATAACTCTCAAAACATAATAAATACATTTCTTCAGTGCACTACAGAGCGGTTTTTTATCTACGTGTCTTAAATTTAGCACAATTAATGAAAAACGATTGGCGGCGCTAGTGGACGGAATACACACTCTTAATGTCAATAAATAACAAAGCAATAAAAACTATTTATCAATGAGATGATTCGAGGTGGACATTTAAACTGTGTTTCAGGTTGAAGGAGCAGTAAAGAGTTCAATAAAGTGTTAGTTGCTGATGATAAAATCTTAAAATGATTCTTTCCTAAGAATATTTCAACAATACAGAATTTATACTGCTAGGTAAGCAGTATAAATTCTGTATTCCCGGTATCTGTATAAACCATAATTACCGTTTATTGAACAAACTAATTATACCTGTATTATAAACAAAATTCTGCGAATCAAATAGCTCAGCAGCTAATTCTGCAGCGATTATTATTTATGTATGCAGACAATCATCATTTCAGGCCTGTTTTGAGGAAAGCAATAGATTTTATTGTATCCAGTTAATTGATCACATTATATCAAATGAAGCATGTCAAAAAATATGTCATTGATGCACTATTGATGGCCTTAGTAAGGCGTGGCGATACCCTGATGTACAATGATAGCGGATGTCAAACAAAGAGTTGAAGGTCTGTTGGTAATAGAGTTTTGTATGATTTGTTTCACCTTTCAGGGACAGTGTCAATGCAGTGGTTACGTTTTGTAGATATCGAAACATTTTTTTAAACGAATTATTTGATTCTATCTTTTTTTTCAAATTTTTGATTGTCATTATCTGTTACTATCGCTAATTTTGTATATTGTAACTTATTTAGGACTTCAGAAAAAAAAAATGTGTTCTGTGTTACTGTTTAGACTGTCAAAAGTATTTCTATTTTTTTCTAACTCTTGCTTTTAAAACTCCCTCTCAATATGTTCTCGGATTTTCAGGTAATAGTCATTAATAACAACCAAAATTATTTAAAGTCCATCCAATACGGTAATTAATCACCGTTTGACACATTGTGGGCTCATTTGCAGCCTGAATTTGGTTTTGATTAAAGTTTGACACTAATTATCTAGAATCGCAATTATCAAAATCACACAGTCGACAGATTAATTCATTGACATTTGCAAAAGTCTGATTGATTTCACAAATCATCGTAACTAAAAATGTGTTAATAACATTTTTTTCAAACGGCTACACAAGTTCAATCAGAGTACGTTCTAAAGTATATTCCCTTCGCAACATTCCCTTTCATCAATTCATCATCTATGACGTAACTCTGTAGTTTATTTACTTTGATCTTCCATTAACTACAGTGCCTTTAATCATTATAACTGTAATCCCTAATTAGTAATGTCTCTCTCAACTCTTAATCTGTTGAACGTCGTTTATTATTCAGACTGACTCACTCGACAAGCTCTGGTCCTTTGGTCATATTATATAGCCCTCTCGTATGAGCACCACTATGTTATTCAACAAGTGGGTATTTCTAGGGACCAATTTTCGTGGCCTGAATATTCAAGGAAGAACCTTTAAGTTTGGACGGATGAAAGACTTACTGAGCTTGAATTTGTAAACACTTCTGGTGACCTTTGACGGGTTCTTGTCTAATGAGGTTTTTATAAATCAATGAGTGAGTAACCGACATACTCGTGTAAATTTTTAATTATGGAAGACATGAATTATTTTGAATAGCTCACCATTTTCCACAAACAAATATTACAAACAAATATTATTATTTAGTACAATTTGAATTCAATACAAAATTAACGGTCCACATTCAGTTACTAGACACAATGATAACAATAATGAAGGTCAAGGCTGTAATAAAATAATCGATATACTGTCTTTAAATAACTCCAAAACTAAAATGGATGTTATCAATACAGTTTAAAGCAAAATGATTCGCGCCAATATTATAAATGCCTAACACTACAGCTGCTTCCGGAGACAGATAAGGAGTGTAAAAATTCTAGATTGTCATTCAATGAATGTTTGTTTGATGATTAGAACGTGTAGCATTTTTTAATCAGCTGATTGTCAGCTGACATTAAATGTTTGGAACTTGAATTTTTAATGCCTTGTGTTATAGTCTGATTATATTTATCAAATTATGTTCATCAATAAAAGTAGAATGGTTTTCTGTTATTGATGGCTGTAACTCATTTTATCGATAAAAACACGTGTTTGTTATAAAACACAAAGAAAATCTTAACAATTTTAAACCTAGAGAGCAAAAAGGAAGCTAGAGGTGAAAAATTTTCAATATCTCTCGGAGTTCTATGTCACATAGCAGAATACAGTAATTTTCGTGAAGTAGACAAACAAACTCGAAACTCTGCAGCACTCTGCAGATCCAACAAAAACAACATAAAATTGTACGATCATGCATTATCAGACAAACAAGGTCAAAGCTAAGGAGGAAGTGGTCATGAGCTGGTGAAGGAAACGGTTATGCAATCCGATACGGTATGATATGACATTCGACGTCGAGTGGTGTCATTAACATATTGTTTTAATGATGCACAGTACGTTGTTGGAAAATGCGTAGTATATGATTGCACAATAGAACGGTGCACGTGCATAGTTTTTTGCTTAGTCTACGTTCATATCTAGTCGAAACTCGGACGCAATAAAAGAAATTATCTCGTCATAATCATCAACATCCTAATTTATTATTACCCACAGCTCTTTAACAGTTTTACTTAAGGTATGTTACTTGAAGTCAGCGAAATTGATTTTTTTCTTCCATTCACATCATATAAAAACACAACCGACTTCCAAAAAAAAAACACTACAAAGAAAAAAAATAATAGTGTTTTTTTTTTGGAAGTCGGTTGTATTTTTTTTGTAAAAAGTTTTTTATTTTGCTCTTTTTAGTGGTACCCCACACCTAACAACACCACTGCAAAATCGCAGAAAAGCAAAATACGCAATTTCGATTACTTGTATGACATAAAAATATCATCTAAGTAGACGAATTCCAGCTAATTCGAATTAAAATCCTAAGTTCGTAACCGATTTTCATAAAATTTAAATGGGACCAATCTGCAAGTATATCCTTTCAGATAAAACTAAAGAATTTTTCAAATCGGTTCATAGTTGTCGGAGTTATGAGGTAACAAACATAAAAAAAAACACAACCGAATTGATAACCTCCTCCTTTTTGGGAAGTCGGTTAAAAAGAACGATCTTATAATTATTGGAAGAAGTTGCATTTTATGTTTACCTTTCTTATTCGTTTGCATTTGGCATCATACATCTTTTGACATGTGACCCTGGCTTACTTGTTTTTCGTCTCATTCATAATACATTACATTAAACAGTAACATACAGTCTGGTTTCCGGAGTTAAATTTTAATCACATACTTTGAATTTCACGTAAACAAGTTTCAAGTATCCACGCTCTTTCCTAAAATTGTCTCACATTTAAAATTTAAACCAAGCAACTATTTGTTACTATAATATAAAGGAATAACTTGCTGCAACCAGAAGCCACAAAACACAAAAGATTACAGTTTGGCCATACAAAAGTTAAATACAACGATAAATTACGAGTCAAAAGAGAAAGTTCCTAACAAGGATACTTACTAAACAAACATGAATGATTTAGATTTCGCCTCAAAACTTTGGAACAAAGACTGACCGCGCGTGTATCTAGCAATTTTAGTGGTCCAAGTTTCTGTTGCGAATTTCTATTAATTTGATACAAAAACTTTTGTGATGAAATGTTTCTGGTTTAAGTTTTCTTGAGCGTTTTGGGTCTTTTGTCTTGCTACTTATAGCTAAACAAAAGGTTTCTGTACTGACCATTTTCTACAAACAGCTTAATTTCTTTCAAGGTCCATATTTTTATTTTATATTTCAAAACAATACGCATGGTTACTTTATCTCCTTCTTTCATCACCTGACATACAGCTAAGGAGTGGAATTCCCTGCCCGAGTCTGTGTTTCCTGATAGCTATAACCCGGAATATTTAAGCCAGGAGTGAATAGGTTACTTCTAAGCAAGCGTGTTCCATCTTAGACCGCATCATCGCTTACCATCAGGTGAGATAGTGGTCAAACGTATGCCTGTCAATAGTAAAAAGAAACAGGCTTTTCTAAATGATTGTTGGATTTTCTAGATAGAAGAACTAGATCCAACATCTAGATCTTTGACGATATCAGCTTTCGTTCATTTTTTATTGTCTAATTTTGATTGAATGAGAACAGTTCATGTCGTAATTTGGCGTTCTATTAATTGCACAGTTAATGGAAATCACTTTATTATTTCGACGTAGGATATCATGGTGTTATCATTTGGATGGACCAGTGTCAGACTCTTACTTGCTCATCCAAGTCCCTCCAAATGCTCTTTGCGTTTCGCGGCTACGGAAATTCTTTCGAACAATATTCGCAACTAGATTTGTATTGTGCGTAGTCTCTCAAAACAAAAGATTGTAGACTGAGATTAAGTTTTATCTGTGCCCTCGGCCCACACTTTCGTGTTGGGTTAAAAGGGCAGTAACTTTAAGTTTTTAAACACAGAGCCAAAAGAATTCCGCAATAAACTTTATGTGGGTATTAAAAATGCTTTCTTTTGGCTAAACAGAGACAGAGAAGAAAATATTTTTAGGAGAACGGCTGTTGTTTTTATTCTTGAAAGGATAATATTTAGGTCATCTTAGCAGGGAAAGCATTTGCTTTCAAGGTTTAATATTTCAAAAATTTTTGACTGACTGCCAATGGGGATGACTTAATTCTGACTAAAATCGTATACACAACTCGCCTAGTGATATTTATTTTTAATGAGAGATCAAAAATCATATTTCTTAAGCATGCTCATCACTATGATACAGTGACTTCACGTCAGTCGGCAGTGAAATTATTTGCATAGCTGTGCAAATAGCATTTTCACGTTCCGCTTATTTGCATAGTTTTTCATTCAGATAATTTCTTAGTTCTTGACAAGAACTACTTGTCATTGCAAAATAATAGGTACCTATATATTTTATAATTATTAGCATTTTTGCCTTATGAAAGGTGAAGGACCTATCATGAGTCTGGTACTGCAGATGGTCATAGGGACCTCTTACCTACCAGTATTGTCAGCTTATTTTCCACCCATAACGATCATTTCTCTGTATTTGCCTTCCAATTCAGCTATACATTCCAGTTATGCCTTTTATCCATATAGGTAGGCCTTCTCTCTCTACAGTCCATCTTTCAGCCAGCCAGATAACATTCAGTAAAAAAGTAATCTAATTGAAATGGTTTTCTCGTGTAGTATCTCTTTTAGTTGTCACAATAATAATTGATTAGTAAAACGCTTGCCTTGTTTCGGCCTGTCATCACGTATCTCTGAAAGCGCCTCGCTACATTACTCTGCTCATCAAGAAACCAACGAGCCTTGAATATTATAGTATCTTATATGATTTTAGACGTTATTTTATGGTACCTACCTACTTGTTTTTGCTGTCGTACATACATATTTTTTCTGTTAATTTTGACTGAATCGTACTGGTTATAACCGGCTTCAAAACCATCAGGATGCTTAATCTAAAAAATTAACTACACATGCTTACCTTTTGATTGGAATACCTAAAAAATAATATTATTTTTATTAAATTAATGAGAAGGATTTATGAGGAAGGGTTGTGTGAGAATTGATGTGAAAGAAAAGAGAGTACGTAAATGATTGTGTGACAGTTGACAAAGGACAATTGATGGTAGAAAACTTGACTACTATTGAAAAATTCATAAGAAGAAACAGAGAATAACCTCGTGAGGAAACCTCAATAAAGCAAGCATACCAAGTGACGACTTTTAGTTACGTTAAAATGGTCAGGAAACAGCTCATGTTGTAAAAAATACTGTGAACTCGATCTTGCAGATTTTCCCTTCAATAAATACTCATACCTTGTTTTTCCGGGTATGGATACTGATAGATACGCGAGATGGGGACAAGTGAAACCACTGCTTGCTGTTAGCGTACTGACGTGTATTCATAAAATAACATGGCGGGTGTGTGCCGCACGCACACATACATAACATTCCTCCCCTTAGTTTAGGTACACGTAAATTGAGAACACAATAACAATTGCCTTAACCTAAAAGTATTGCTTATAATTAAACCTTAGGGCGAGTGCGTTTAGACCGAGGAGTGGTTGCCAGGTAGTGGTTGCTACTACTGGACCCTTGTGTGGGCTCTGTTGACTGTACGGTAGGTTCTTGGTCTGGCAATGCCTCCTGGAATTCGTCATCATCCGACCGGTCCGGACTTGGTATTATCGATGTCTCATGCGAATCTCCACCTGGCAGGACCTGGTTATGGCTGTCATGATGCTCCATAACAGGGTCATCTCTCTTTTTCCTCCTCCGCGATAGGTTGCGTGTCCTCCGTCGGCGCTCGACCGACATCGGGTGATGAGTCATCGCACTGGTTCTCCATGTCTATATCGGCATAGTCATAACGCGCGCTGTCGTTGCCCTTGTACGCCACTATTTGATTTTTATGCTTTTTAAAAGTCATTGATGTAATATTATCCCTTACTATATACACGATTTTGCCTACTTTCTTTACAACTGTTCCCCGACACCATGTAAATTTTCCGTTTGTTGTGTATTTCTTATACATTACGTGGTCTCCCTGAGAGAAACACTGTTTATTATGGCCTCCTGATGCCTTATTCTGTGAACACTGATTTTTACGTACAACGTTAGCGTACTGACGTGTATTCATAAAATAACATGGCGGGTGTGTGCCGCACGCACACATACATAACAGATACCAATATTCCAGTAGCAAAATCTTGTATCAGGAGATTATTATTTTCACAAAGAAATACCGGATAGGATGAATATTCATATTGTGTTTACAACAATAGGATTACAAAACTCCGTGTCATCTTTCACGCTATTGACTGTGAAGGCAGACAGAATTCATTAACCATTGTTAGTAATTACATACCATGTGGCTGTAGTAACTGGGGCGGCAATCACACACAATCGATGGGGACATTAAAAGTATTATTGCCGCAATTCACTCTTCTTTTATAAAATAACAAACTGCAGATGTCGAACGGATACTGGGCTACCTCCTCATTTTCGCTTCACATTTTTCATTGATGAGGGTTGTGAATCCCTCGATTAGTGGTAATGTTTTTTTTTTTTACTTTTGACAGGCACGCGTTTAACTTTTATCTCACCTGATAGTAAGCGATGATGCGGTCTAAGATAGAGCACGCTTGCCTTGAAGTAACCTATTTACTCTTGACTTAAAGACTCCCAGGTTGTAGCTATCAGGAAACACAGACTCCGGCGGGGAATTCCACTCCTTTGCTGTATGCACTATGTGTTCCCAAAAGGTTTTGTGAGTATGGGTGGGATGTCCACCATGTACTGGTGGCGCATCGCCGTACGTCTTACGGTCCGATGATGGAACGGGCTTGGCGGAATTAAATTATGCAATTCCGTCGCACATTCCCCAAAATGCAACCGGTAGAAAGCCGACAGGCTAGCAACTCGGCGTCGATGCTCAAGACTTTGGAGCTTGGACTCGACGAGCCTATCATTACCGATGATCAGATCATGTCATTTTCTACTGGACAATGTCTTTCTACGAGTAACAGTCCTTGGCATCGTGGAAGGCATCATGCAACTTTATCTTGAGTGTTGAACGGATTTGCTAATAGGTTTATGTGCTAAATGGGCAACCACAATATGGGTCCCTGAATATGTCTAGTGAAATCATGACCCATGTTTATTAGTATTTACAGTTACTCGGTTCTTTAAAGATACAATTTTTTATACCAATGAAAATAACCTTGACGCCTATTGCTTAAATAAATAAAATACTGCACTACATAATTATATACCAAACTATCTGATTTTGTTTTTGCGTTATATAAGAGAATAACTCATACAGAGTTAGAAATAAATAAAAGCCAGTCATATTTCAACATTATCATCTCATCTCGAAAAACACGTTAAGCCGTTAGTCCCGGCTCTAATTTGGAGATCTTTGGCAGAATCTAGGAAATCTGACACCAGTCTCACCATGTTACCCACTTTATGGGTTCTGGAGGTCTGGTAGGCAGCCGCTCCACGTAAAAAACTGGTATTCAGCTGAGTCTGGTTTGACTAGAAGCCGACCCCTATATAGTTGGGAAAAGGCTGGGCAGATGAAGATAAACCAGTCATTATAGCCAGCCATTTTATTTATTTTTTCTCGGGTCCCTGGAGACCCGGTCCTTTGGTAGACGTACGAGGGGCCCGAAACCAACTTGCAGAGGTCTCGTTAGACATTTCAAATGTAATGGGGCACCAACCGGCGATTATCCCTGTATGCACTGAAATTATTCCCAGGGACAATCCCCGGTTGGAGCAGTACTATTGCAGAATATGGAAACAAAAAATGAAACGCTATGAGTTTGGGTGGTTTAGTGGACTGATAATCGTTTATTATAGAACTACTAGAACTTTTAGCTCCTGCCTGACCACTAACAATATACACAGCTTTTAAATGTAGCCAGCCATTATTATTAGTCTTTAAAATATTGTATATACTATTTATGCCTCGATTAGTACAAACCTAATTAAAATACGTTAAAAAGCTTATCATCGAGTTATCTTATGTCAGTGAATTAATCAACTTTAAAAACCGGTCAAATAAAATTGTGCCTACACAAAAAATAACATTTATCAATATTTGTTTTTATAATCAAACAAGAATAGGCGTAATGCTAATAGTATTTGTTGATCATTCAATCGTTATTCATATTTCTAGGATCTATGGCAAAAAAACGGAATAAATTACCATTTGATTATTTTTTCTTCTTGCAATTTGTCAAACAGCTGATTTGGATGCTGATTTATTTCAAGTGGAATTTATTAAACGGCCTTCACTGTATAAATAACCGTTTTAAAAATGTTTTTTAACGATTATTCTTTTGATCCAAAAAGTTGTAGGCTTAATAACTTTTTTAAATATTTAACTAACTACCAATCAAAAACGTTGATTTAAACACTTAACTTATTCAATTTAATTTATATAATAATATATGATGGATTTTGTTCACCGTTTAAACATTGTAACTGTTTAAGAACTTGATTTATGAAGTCCTGAAATAACTAAAAGATCTTTTCGAAGCATTTTCTACTGGCTGGTAGTTAATTGAATATTATTAAAATTAAATACTCGTAGTGATTATCAATTAATTCACTCCTCAAATTTCAAAATAATTTAAGGTAAATGCTAAAGTAACTTCGAGAAATTCCTTACCTACCTATATTATTTGAAAGCTTCATTAGTTCACTTGGAATTTCATTAGAAATATTTTGGCTTTGATCCGAGATCGCCTCGACAGGTGACCTGGAATAACGGCTTTGCTAATTGAGTGGAATGTGAAAAATAGTAGTGGTAGTAAAAAGTATTCAGGTCATGTCAGTTAAAAATTTTCTTACCAAGATATTTCTTTATTTTCAACGTGATATTTAAAAAAAATTATTTGGTGAGTTATAAAGATACAAGTTTTCTTTGTCTGGGTTTGTGTATGCTTTCGAAGGTATAATGAACTCATAGGACTGCACAATCATAAACTATGAAAATTCGATTCGAACCAAAATATTAGGTTATGGTTCTCGTAGACACGTGATATCAGACACAACAATGCAACAAAGTATTTCCATGGAAATAGTTCCTAGCTAATATATAAAACTAGCTTTTGCTCGCGACTTCGTACGGGCATATCCCGTTTTCCCGTTTCTGTGGGAATTCCAGGAAATGTTTCCTTAGTGCTTCCCTTCGACCAGAAGTTTCGGCTGTGCGTTGTCTGTCAGTCACTCAGAAACAGAAGAATTGATTGGGGGTGGAGGGGACCACTAAGAGAGGATTTACTGAGATTCCCACGGGAACGGGCAAAAGCGGGAAATGCGCGTACAAAGTCGCGGACAACAAACAAACAAACTCGATCTTCGGCTATAAAAATCATTTTCGCGTTAAAACTGTCACTGGGATAGGACAGGAAAATGATGATTCAGTTAACATAAAAAATACTACGTACTTTGCCCGAGGACATAATTAATTGCAGAAATGACAGAAGATAAAGAACTCTTTTAATTAAAATCAAATTACGTAAGACACTTAAAACAATCTACTTTGCCCATTTTCCTCATAAGAAAAAATAAAGAGACCAAGTTATACCGGATTTCACAAAGTAGGTGAACAGGTGACTATTGTAAATTGATCCACTTACTGATCCAATGGTTATCTCTATGATACTCTTTTGTGTGAATACCTCAAACAGATAATCTTTATTGTTTTATTATGGCTACTGTTGGTTTTATGACAGTACTTTTATAACATGGTATTTCAGGGGTTTACTTTGGTATTGGTATTACGGGCTCTTTTTAATATAATATGTACTTTTTTGTTATGATAAGACTTATTTAAACAAGTGGTAATTTCATTTAAAATTTAAAAGACATATTCAGTTGTAGGTACTGTAAAGGTTGTCTACAAAAAGGGTCCTTGCAGAATTTTGGATGGCATTAATTTAACAGGACAATTTTAAATAATTCCATGTTTAAATCACTATAAAATATTAACACCTCTCGGTTGCTTATTTAGGACTACATTTTATGCAGGCGTGCAAAATAAATAGATGCAATTTGCTTTGGCGTGTTTTGATCATTGGAGACTTAGGTCATTAAATGCATAATTACAATTACTTAATTATAATTTATTCCATTGTTAAAACGTAAATCGGTCTTCATAGTACATTTCAGCACGAATATTTTTAATTTCTATCAATTTCTAAATATTTTTCAAACGAGTAAAATTCATGCTAAAAATACCTATCTACCTACAGCGTTTTCGGTAACTTGTGGAGATGTGTTAATAATAGCAAAAATACAACATGCATGACTAAGGGTCGCCGCACACGAGCCACTCGCCACAACTACAAAACGCCGCCACCGGCATATTTCCTGTAATTTTCATACATTTTATATGGACTCGCCGCACACGGTTGACGCTGGTGGCCACACGCTACAATCGTAAATGTATGAAAACTACAGGAAATATGCCAGTGGCGACGTTTTGTGGTTGTGGCCGGTGGCCCGTGTGCGGGAGCCCTTATTCTTCACAGACAGTATTGTTTGTCTTTTGTTTTCTTTCCCGTGAATCTGAATTAGAATTGATTGAAATAAACAATTTTGCTGTATGTATGTACATAACAGTACCGATTAAGATTTTTGTTTTATTATTTATGGCTTTTTCGTACTGAAAAAAGTCAACAATTCTATGGGGCAAGGCGAGGACACGAAGCCGTGTTAAAAATGTTAGACCAAAACATTTGTCAACTCTTTTCTTTCAATTTTCAGTTAACCAAAAAGTTTCCAGTTCACCGCTTAGTGACTGTCTGACCTCTACAGAATTTTCTTTATTATTCATTTACTTCTCTAGGTCATAGCATTATTATTTAACATACTTTAAATAACTCATTTCATGGGACGGTAAAACTGCCATTATTCGTCACGCTATATATGGAAATACACAATGATTTGCATAAGGATTAGGGACTGGTTTTTATTAAACACCAGCTTTTACGGCTTTTTCTTGCGGCTTTTCTTCCTTACTCAAAACAAACGTAATTAGAAATAAACGCAATCGATTCTCAGTAGTTACGTTTTATTTATTTATTTATTGCTTTTGCTAAAATAGAGACACAATTTGATATCTTCTTCGGGGTTGTGATTTTTTTTTATTATTTATTTCTGATGGTTTTCCTCTTGACTCTAGTCTAGGTCAGAGATGAAGGAGACAAGGTCTACGATGAAGCGAGCTTACCCAGAAGTAGCCTGTTCACTCTAACTTTGAAAATATTAGGGTTGTAAGCGTTCGGAAACGCAGACGTTTTGTTATTTCATTTAAAACTAGAACAGAAAAAAAATCTGCTCACTGCAGCTTCGTCTAGTGATTGAGTCCTTATGGAATCTTTTTATCTGTACATGATTTTTAGAATACTTTGTATAAAAACCCCGCATCGATCAGCCTGAGGAGCCTTTATTAAAGGTAAATTAAAGGGTGCAACTGCAGAACTATTCCTTTTACATCCTTCCCTGTCTACTACATGTTGTCTGTGTCATGATTCTATTTTATTTTATTTATTTTAACTTAACGATAAATTTATTTAAAAATGAGTGTACTTTTTTACTGATTATAATTATTAATACGAACACTTGCTGACATTATATTTTCGAATGGGGTTATCGTGTCAGCGGACCCCTATAAAAATCACGGTCAAACAATGGAAATAATTCTTTGAAAATAAACTGGTCGTATTAACAGCTTTTGTTTAAATTTATACTAAGTAGTTGTTACACAGGGATTTGGTTTAAAATGTAGATCAAACTGGTAACCTTTGGAAAATGCACAAAGTGGAACTATTTTCCATTGTTTTCGCCAAAGCATTTACATAATACGCTTGCACACTTGAAAAGATAAAAAGAAGTTGTTTTGAATTATTGGTACCTAATGATTTGTTAGCTAATTTGTGAAGAAAATGTCTAGAAAACAGACAAAATAATAGTTTTCTGTTAGTCTAGACAGCAAAACAGACTTAAATAAAATGAACGACAATTATTTTTCTTAACTCTGCTGAGACAAAAGAGTTAGAAACTTATAAAAAGATTTATCAGAAAATAAAACAATATCCTTTTATAACAGATTTACTCTACCAAAAATATAATAAAAAATGCCACAGAGCACGAAAGTGCTTCGACAGATAGAGATGGCACTGTCAGTAAATTAGTGAAATTGTGGGACGATCTATTACCAGTTACAAGAAATTATCGGTAAGGAAGATTTCAGATGTTAATTTGGTCACGTGGGGAAGGTGGTCGCTGCAACTTGCAGATGTTTTGTGGTGCCTACAAAACAGAGATAACGTTGCATTGTCGCAAGTAGTTGCGATGTGGTTACGTTGTGATCAGTTTTTTCAGGCAGCCACTCAACTGCAATCCCTTCGACGCAACTTTGTTGTGCAACAAGGAGTCCGGTAGTGCGCGGTATCACTGGTAGGTGCGTTGTGGTTGCGATATCGTCCATATGAATGAATTTGGCGGCAGAATGTGGTCCATGTTTAAATTCGTCTCTAGTTGCTGCCGGAGCGACGATACCAAGCTCTACAGTGCTAACAGAATTATTCTTTGAACTAATAAATGAAAAAGGTTTATTCCGTAATAACGTATTTTAATCTTCTACGCAAACATAATAAGTTGGAAAAATGGAGTATAACATTTTGTGTTGTTGCCCTTAGGGGTTGGATGTTCACATGTGCCCCAACCTTTGAAGTGATTCGCTATTGAAATATTACTGTATCCTCATTACTTTTTGACCCGCGGCTCTCTTTGCATAAAAAGCTTGGCACTTTAGATAGCCGATGCTAAAAGCCTTTTCCAGTATATTTTTAAGGTTTTTTCTCTATTCTTAATATCGATATTTGATAGCGTTGGCATGATGTAATCTATACTAATATTATAAAGCAGAAGAGTTTGATTGTTTGTTTGTTTGGTTGAACGCGCTAATCTCAGGAACTACTGGTCCGATTTGAAAAAATCTTTCAGTGTTAGATAGCCCATTTATCGAGGAAGGCTATATATCAGAGCTATAGACGCAAGAAATTAGATATGGTTTTTAAACCTTTTAACCACATGTTTTTGTAATAATCATCTACAAATGATAAATCAAATTTCACTATAACAAGACACTACCTATACAGCTGACACATTTTCTCATGACGTGGCACATTTCATGGCAACTTTTATGAGCAAGTATGAATCATAGAGCGACACAAAGGTCGCAAGGTCGACGAACTCTTTGATGAAACCGATGCTGAAGCTTTTAGCATAACTGTTGGGGTTAATAGGAAAGATGTTAAGCGTCAGGCGATATTTATTTAGATTGAAATAACTACAAAGAACATCTCGAATATGAATCTTCTGCTTTATAATATTAGTATAGATAATACGAGTGCTAAAGTCTAGTATTTCATAGGTGTCTCTGAGAAGAAAGACTGAAACAAACTCAGGCGGAAGTCCATACAATTAATGTAATGGTCATAAAATGAGAATCATGTAGGTTAATAGGCGTATGAGGAAGTTTCTTGAAGAAAATACCTCACAGATTTCAGTGAACCTGTCCACTTAACGTACCTATAACCTAGTATATAAAATTCTGCCGGTACTGAGTGACACACAGACAACGCACAGCCAAAACTACTGGTCGTAAGAAGCTGAAATTTGTTTTGTAGGTTCCTTGAGTTGTGTAGGGGAGCATTAAGAGTGTGTATTCCGTCCACTAGCGCCGCCAATCGTTTTTTATTATTTGTAGTAAATTTAAGACACGTAGATAAAAAACCGCTCTGTAGTGCACTGAAGAAATGTATTTAATATGTATTGAGAGTTATGTTTTGTACTTTAGAACATAAATAGCTGCCAAAGTCGATATTTTTGCTAAAAGTGGCCACTTTTAGCAATAATTGCCGTTTTGGCTATTTAGCCATGAGTTATGTATTAAAAATAGCTGTCAAAAAATAATAGATACATTTCTTTAGTGCACTACAGAGCGGTTTTTTATTTACGTGTCTTAAATTTACCACAGTTAATAAAAAAACGATTGGCGGCGCTAGTGGACGGAATACACACTCTTAAGAGAAGATTTCCGATATGCGCGTACAAAGTCGCGGGCAAACGCTAGTAATATGTGAAATTCCTGCGTTACTGACTAATAAGTGACTGACAGACAACGTACAGCCAAAACTACGGGTCGTAGAAATCTGATATTTGGTGGAGGTTCCTTGGGCAGTGTAGGGCATTACTAAGAAAGGATTTCTCGAAATTCTTACGGGAACGGGAACAGAGGTATATGCGCGAACGAAGTCGCGGGCAGAAGCTATGTAGTAGCGTACAAAAAAACATACACAACTGACACAGATCCCAACTACATAATACGTGGATGCTCTGGTCTAAGGCCAATAACCATTATTACACTATAATTTTTATTCATCACGCGCGTCTATCTCACCGTGCAAAAGAAACGATTGTCCTAAATTGGACGGAATGGTATGTAGGATAATAGATAATTATTTATCCGAATAATGTTTTGTTTTGATTGCCTGGTAATAAAAATATGAACTAATTGTGATTATGGAACATTATTCTGCTAATAAAAGGGTAAAGGCATTGGTAACCACATCTTAAATAATTCTTTACTTAATTAAAGAGCGATTATTTTTTATTTTTTTATTATTAGAAATTGAAATCGTGCCGCAAGAGCAAAAGCGAAACTGCATGCTCCTCAGTTTAAGTTTTAAGACTTGCCGTATACGTTATTTCCGTCATTAAACTCTGAAATGTGCTACCCCTTGACATCAACAAGGTTGAGCCAACATTTTCTTTTAAGCGTAAGCTCCGAAAACACTACTTAGAAGCCTTTCATTCGTAGTTTGGTCTCGTCCTAATAATTGTAAGTTCTCTTAATAAGAAAAAATGTTACAAAACATCATATTTATTAGTTCATTATTTTAGCCAATATATTTATTTTATTAGTATTAAATATGTTTTTCTTATATTGTGTTGTATCGATAACATGAAATTTAATTTATATTTTTCATTATTTGGTTGTTGTACACCTTGGTAGGTCCTTTTTAACCCAAAGGTTGACTGGTAGAGAATGCCTTGTTGCACAATAGTGGTACATGGGCGTACCACTATTGTGCACAAAGTCTAAATGAATAAATAAGTATTTAACACCTGCCAAAGCTTGTCCGCTTGTCTCAACGATAAAGGAGTCTGCTTCTAGTGCTACCGAATGCAGTTGAATACCGTATCAGATTTTTTCGCGGAGCAACTGCCAAATTTATCTCTACAACCCAGTTATAGGTAATAAGATACTCTTTTATAAGACTGACTTATGTATAAAGCCTTGTCATTGTTAGAACAACAGTCCGTCAAATACATATCTTAAATAAGAATAAGAATAAGAATAGTTTATTGTTCAAGATGTACATTCAAATTTGTTGATTCCTGGATCTCACACTAGGATTCCCTGTGTCGTGGGATCCAGGCTCTTTCATTCCGTTTACATTTTGCAGTTATACATGTTATAAATCTAAGTATATATATCACTAAAAAAAAAAAAAAAAACATCTTAATTTTTTCTAGTATACTCGTAATCGAATAAAAATAAAAAAACATATACAAAATAAAATAATAATAAAAACAATGCATGTATGCTGTGTGTGTTAGTGTTTGCATGGGTGTATGATGAATTAAGAAATTGTGTTGGTGTTGACAGTGTGTACCTTAGGACGAATATAATGTTGGATAATAAATATATAAATAGTGGTATGTATGAGATGATGGTACCTGTAAAAGCGCATTCTTTTATCGTCTTTTTTATGTTAATAAATTTTCAGTCATATCATAGTCCAGACTTAGTAGCCATTTTGTAACCGTAATTTTGCATTTAGCGTGAGTGAGTTTTAGAATGTTGAGGTTGTTATTAAGTTTACAGTAAAGGTGCGGTCCCATAAAACCGTACGACCTTCTCCCGACTGTTTTACTGCATCGAACCTTTTCCCAATGTGCCCTTCTACTTGACAAGATACAAGTGCACATAGAGGTTTTGTGAAATCTTATAGTGACTGCTAGGATGTAAAGTTGTCTTACTCTAAGAACACCCACCTCGGTGTAAAGTGTGTTAATATATTGTACAAGTATTTTTTCGTACATTTTTATTGATTTGGCAAAGCAAAAAGTAGATTATTAGTTAGATTATCGAGATTATTAGACACGTTCTGATTATCTCGATAATCTAACTAACGGACTAAACAATTTTTTTTTTCTCGTCGTTCCTATTTGGTCATATGTGACATTTTATGACTAAAACCAAAATACTTTTTCAATAGCCATCATTCTCAATAAGAAACTCTTCACATAAATAATTGAACAACAAAATTCCGTTTCATTCCACAATTTTCAGACCATCATTTAAATCAGTCTAACCTCTCGGCCTCCCCAATTCAACGACGTTGCACCTTTATGCCTAAAAATACGTCCAAAATCCCGCCGACTCACGGCACACTATCAATCAAAATCTTGTGACGCGGTAGCTGGTTCATGCTGATGGATCTGACCTAAATATTACTGGTAGCTATTACGGCTACACGGCATTTAGTGAAGTAATAGCTTGTAAGGCTGGTGCCGATTGGTGAAGTAAAGCTGTTTGTGTGTGCCTACTTTGTTTTGGTTTTAATTTTTGGTAGGGTGGATTTTGGGTGGTTGTGTTTATTAGTCATTTATGCATGTTATTGAGTAGACCACGACATATATTTGGTTTGCCGTTTTTTTTAGGTTCCATATCCGAAAGGTAAACAACAGAACCCACTAAGCCTCCGCTGTCCGTCCGACTGCCTGTCTGTCAGCGGCCGTAATTGGAAGACAGTTCAAAATTTTAAATAATGTATAGTATTTGTATTACCGTTAAAGTAAAAAATAATAAAAATATAATGAAATGAAAAACTAAAGCGGACAGTTAGTTTTTATTTTGTTTTGTTATGGACCCTCCGTGTGAGAGTTGAACTTAGAATAGAATAGAAAATAATACTCTTTTATTATGTACACCATATAAGTTACAGAAAAAAAAACACGAAGAAAACATTACATAAGGTGACACAATGGGCGGCCTTATCGCTAAGAGCGATCTTTTCAAGACAACCTTTGGATGGATTTAAAAGAAAAAGAAAATACAGTAGTGTAGGTAGTCCTAGGTGTACGATTTATATGACTACTATACTACATTACTACTACTACTACTTTTTTACTTACATCTGGCCAGTTTTCTTTAAGTTGGTCAATGTTGTACGCCACAGCAACCTGGCTTGACATGATAACGTGCAACGATTCGACGTCCAGTTTTCATTTGGTATTAGAATTTCAGGAATCAGAAAAGGTTTTACGAACGAGTTAATGTTTTTCATTTTTGAATTTGTCTACTAGGGTCGATTTTCTTACGATTTAGTTTCAATATTTTTATTTTATACTTTGTAGTGTTTTGTTTGGAAATAGGTTTTATTTTTTTGTAAAAAGTTTTTTATATTTCACTTTTAAGTGGTGATACTTGGACGTCTTAGTCTACGCAGAAATTGAAATAATCAAAAGTGCCCATAAAATAAAACTATGGAGCCAAACTGAATAAAATTTTAACGGGACCAAATGGCAAGTATCAAACTAAAAAAAATACACAAATCGGATCAAAAACCTCGAAGCACTCGGTGCCGTCCTTTTTTGGAAGTCGGATAAAAAGTATTTCAACACAATTAATTATTTGACTTTCTTTTCATGGAATAGTTAACTGTAAGATCAGGGTTCAAAATTCAAAAGACCAAAATTAAGTGGACATCGAAATAAAAAGCAATTCTGAATGCCGTCTCGATTTATCTAGTCACTGTTATTAATGTTAGTACTTTACGCTCCAAAGGATTTCCAACGATGTTAATATACTCCATTGCTTTTATTTTAACAAACATAAATGGCTTCTGATCTTCAAAGGCCTGCACTTTTATGAATATATTTTAGACTTCTTTACATTAAAATGTTTTGAAGCTTTTTCAAATCAAAATTGTTTATTTGTTATAATAGAATAGAATAGAATAGAATAGAATACTCTTTATTATGTACACCATATAAGTTGCAGAAAAAATAAATTAAGTAAACATTACTAACATACAACACACAACACAACACAACATTACTATTACATTATAATATGGTACACTTTATGTTATAATAATGATTCCAGCATATACTGCCATAATAATATGGCGTACAAATACTTCTATACCGCGTGTATCTGACATCGACGCACAAACGATTTCCATGGGACCAGGGCATGATTCTGGACACCCCAGTGTTGGAATTTTTCGTCGGTTCTTTTCTCATTTTTTTCAAGAGATCAACAAATAGGTATCAGCTCAGCTGAGCTGATACCTATTTGTGGTTTTATTCAGATTGCTCTTTTTAGTGAAAGTAGTTAATTAATTATTTTATTATATAATATATTAGTAAAAATGTCATTGGGTTAGGTCAGAATAACGATTATGAGCAGTCTAAAGTAAAAAAACCCTTGGAAAAAATTAAAAAATGAGAAAAAAGCCGACGAAAAATTCTAAGTCTAGGGTGTCCAGAATCATGCCCTGGACCCATGGAAATCGTTTGTGCGTCGATGTCAGATACACGCGGTATAAAAATGAAACAATGCTTTTATTACTAACCAATTCATAATTATGGATAAGAGAATAAAATATGAATTTATAATATTTAACAAATAAGGATTGAACTTGTTACAGTTTAACCTACAGAACACGGAGTCTACACTGCTGGAGACCCTGCCTTCCTTGCGTAGTCATATTCATAATTACTGAGCTGAAGTCATTTTCCTGAAGATCTTCCGCCTTCTGTTCCTGTCTTTGGCATTTTGAAGTGCTTCGTGGAATTTTGTGTCCATAATTTGGTCTCATCATCTAACTGGAATGCTTGCCGTCAACCTTGCCAGTTGAGTTTTAAGTGACGTTTTCTCGCCATCAGACTACTAAACTAAAACATTCGAGGATTATCTAGATAGTCTGTATTGAAACTTTACGTCATGGAAAATACTCATTCGAGCAGAATGAGTCCAGGTAATTTGCAACAGTTTTCTCAACCACCATATCGCAAAAGCATCGATGGAATCACGATCTGCACTCCTAGTCGCTGCCGATGAGTTTCATTCCATCTCTATGCTTTAACCAATCCATGTTTGTATAATATGAATTTCAACGATACACGCATCACTTTTAATACGTTATTAGAGTACAAATAGATAAGATAAAATATCATAAGTGGTACTTAACATTCTGTCATAACTTCTAATAGTACCATTTCGCATGAGATTGGCACTAAAACTGTTACGATGTGTTGGTCGTTAAACCCGAATTGATTATGCTAATAACTTATTACATATACATATTCGTAGGTACTATGAAAACCGATCTATCGCTTGTTGTTTCAGTGACTGGCATAATCAGAGATAATATGCCAATTCCCTCCTAAATAAGCAAATTCAAATGGACTGCATTCGAATTCTGAGGGAACTTGTTAATGTGTCAGAACAATGATAATTCCATTCAGACCGTAATGTGTGTTTAAAGAAATAACACAAAATTATTTTTTCAAGGGTTTGTTGCTGATATCAATGCAAATAAAATCTCTCAACTCAACGTAAAGCCGGAATCGGATGATAGGACAAATGTCAGTTATGTATTTTTTTTTTTTTTTATTACGGTAAAAATGCCCTGTGATGATGGTTTTGAGCTCTTTTAGCTACAAAACATTACTGTTTTCGTTTTTTTGTAATCTTGAGTAGTGCTATTGTAACTTGTTGTTTTAAATTCATAGTTATTTTTATTTATCGATTTTTTTTTATTTTTCTGGTAACTGTTAGGATTTGTCCTATCACCCGATTCCGGCTTGACGTTGAGTTCTGGGACACCCTGTATATTTCTAAGTTAGTCTTTTTTTGCCTTAGTGCGACTTTATTAACGTTCTCGATTGCGTTAGCGGAAACGTCAGTTTATAATAACAGGCCGTTAGGTGTCAAAAACGGAAAACCTGTTTTTCCATTCTATTAAACAGAAGCGAACGTTTACGTAAACGCGATCGAGTACATTAGGAACTCACATTAAGTCCTCGGATCGTTAACTTTAGAAAGTCTAACTTTTAATAGAACCTATATAACTAATCGTAGCTAAAACTAGCCATCTGTACCTTCAGGAACTGCTCTTCACAGATACAAGTAGACTAATGACGTCCACAAAGAGCGGTCCTATTCGAGAAAAGATTTCAACACAATAGACTGCAGTGGGGCAATATAGGAAGAAAACAATAGCTCAGGTAGCTCTCGGAGCAATATACGACTATCCGAACGTGACAAAAGTGAGTACAGAGGTACTAGGGTACCAGGAAAGTAGGAATGTGTTTTGAGAAAGGAGTATTCCTGTGTGCAAAACTTTCGTCAGTGCGTCAAAAGCAAGATTTTGAACCAAAGGACTATGGATTTGCGGGTGTGTGCTGTGTGTCGAGCTTTCATATTTATTATATACTGTGAGAAGTCATATATTATGTTTTTCACTGCTTAAATCAATATACTTTATTTACTCTCATAATGATTTTATTTTGTTTGAAAATTTACAGCCATCGACATTACAGCTCATTTAGGTTAGGTGCGCACTGGTGACCTTTGTCACCGTGACAAAATATCTCTCTCGCTGTTGAAATATTTTGTGTGCAAGGGAGAAATATACTGCCACGGAGACAAAAAGTCACCCGTGCCTAGCCTTAAGTAAATAACATAGGTAAGCATAAAGTTATACAAAATTGCTTGTATCTGTATAGATAAACTAAAAGTTTTTGTGGAAATAGTCCATTTTGTTATTTATAAATTGACAAATTTTATCAAACGACACATAAATAAAATTTCCAAAATATGACATAAAAAATAGCTTTTAGTTTTTTTTGTAGGTAGATACGTCGCGCTTGATGTTATAGGTTGCCCATTGACCGGACTGATATTATAATTGAAATAATTTGAACAGGTGGGAAAACAGTTTATTGCATGTCTAAAAGCTAAAAGCGATAGGAGCCTATTTTCAAGTATTGCGTACTATATACGTTCAAGTAATTTGATCAAATAGGCCGGTTCAAACTGTTTGATCAAATCCCACACACATTATTGCCAAAAACTGGCAAATTTGAAAATTGTTTGAACCAGCCTGTTCGATCAAATTACTTGAACGAGTATGGCTCGCATAAGTTGTGTTGAAAAAATCATTTCAACGTCCGGGTTTGAAAGGGTGCAATATTATCTTCATTCTAAGAACCAGATAACAACTACTGGGTATATCGTACTATGTCACTCGTATTTTTACTACGTGATTGACTGCTCATTCATGCGTATATTTGCCAAGCGCCAATATTGCGGTGATATGACGTACAAAGCTAATTTAGGCAGTGACGGCAAACTACTTGCCTTGCTATCATCATGACTGGATATTGAATCGATGGGTTCGGTATTATCACTGCTGAGAGTCATTAATTTAAAAAACTTGTGCTTTTTATTGGGCGCATCGATTTTAATTCATTAGCGCTGTCGGTAGGTTCAAGATGATTCGCAAACCTACCGACTGCACTAATTAACGTACGTACGTTCTCGATGGGTGACAAATTATCACACCTTCTTCTTCTTTTTGAGTTTAAAATTTGAGATGGGTTTGCTCTTGACTCTAGGCTAGGTAGAGATAACAGAGATAAAGTCTACGACGGAGCGAGCTTATCCAGTAGTTGCCTGTTCACTCTAACTTTGAATAGATTAGGGTTGTACACACAGAGTACACGTTCGAAAACACGGACGCAGGCAGAGAATTCCACTCCTTAGCTGTGCACATTATGAAAGACGCTTGGAAACGCATAGTCTGAATTGGTGGAATAGCAACAAGGTGCCTTGGTAAGTTGCAATGTGTCTGGATGTCCGATGGTAGAAGGGGGCCGGTGTAATCTTTTGATTTTTTAGGTCCAGTAGGTTGCCACGGTAATTGCAGTGTTTTCCCTAGGACAGGGAAGATGGGTAGAAAGTAAAAGCTAAATATGGGTAACGGCTAGGTGAAAAGCTAGGTTTAAAAAAAAGATTTACAATATGAGTGCCAGCCTGGCTAAATAATAACAGCCGCACAGGTCAATCTTCAAGGTTAAGCAACGCTTGCCGAGGTTGGTCTGTGGATGGGTGACCATCTTAACATACCGAGTTTCCTCCGTGCCTCGGAAAGCACGTTAAGCTGTTGGTCCCGACTGTCATTTGGAGATCTTTCATTGGCAGTCGTTACGGATAGTCAGAAGCCAGAAAATCTGACACCAGTCTTGCCAAGGAGTACCGTGTTACCCAGTTAATGGGTTGTGGCGGTCTGGTAGGCAGCCGCTCCACGTAAAATACTGGTATTCAGCTGAATCCGGTTTGAATGGAAGCCGACCCCAATATAGTTGGGAAAAGGCTAGGCAGATGATGATGCTTGGTATTATGATCTTGATTCGCACTTGTCACTGTATCAGGTAACTTATAAAGGATTTTTAGTTTTAGAAATATGATGTCAACTGTTTAAACACGGATATTCTTATTTATCTAAACACTTTTCGTGGCAAGGTAGTGCTAAAGCATTGATTTAAGTGCTTGGTAAAGTACCTTACAGTACCTAACACATGTGTTTGCACAGTCATAAATAAATATACTTTTTGTTAGACTTTACTAATTCTTCTTTTAATGTTGCAATATTACATGATAAGCCTGCAACATGATTTCCGAACTCCTGGAAATAAACACTTGCAATAACCATAAAAATTAAGTCTTCAAGTGTGTCTTCAAAAATTTAATGGGGATATACAAGGTGTAACAAAAACGCATTACCTATAAAAGTATTGTTGTACTCATAATTGCACACTGAAATCACGAAAAATAATTCGACAAAATGAATAATTCCCATCATTTTAAACATTCGCATTCGCATCAAGTGATGCGAATGCGAATGTTTAAAATGTGTACAGGACGTGTTGTGTATTGCCCGGCGTGTAAAATTTATGACTAAAGTCCCATTATGAAAAATATGACACATCCCTATACAACCATACACAGACCTTCCATTGCTTTCAATGAATGGTTCTATTTTCTGAACTCCGAGTGAAATACCAAACGCTCATTTTTACTGTGTAGGTAAAAATACGTTCCTTCTAACTACATGTCAAGCATCTTACCCAAAAATAGAATATGAATAATAAATATTTCGATTATTCCTGGCGTCTATCCATTAAGGGCAGGCCTCTATTTTCCATACCGTAAATATCGTGCTTGGCCAAACGACGTAACGAGTTTCGTCCAACGTTTATTATTTATTAATATTTTATCGTTTATTTCTTTTTATGATGTGTTGTATTTAACGACACAGTATTTATGTGGGAATAAATGTGATTTATGTATTTAATTAGTAATTTCTTCTTGTTTACAAAATGAGGAAGTTGAATACCGAGGAAAAGTTAAAGCCAACTTTTGCAATCAATTCAATAAGTATATCCTTAGTTCCTTACTAGCTGACCTGCGCTAATTCATGTGCGTCACTTTTTTCATTAATGCTCTGCTCCTATTGGTCGTAGCGTGATGTTCGTAACCTACAGCCTTCCTCAATAAATGGGCGGACAAACTCTAGCAGTAACAGAACCAGAATCAGAAGTTCCTAAGATTAGCGGGTTCAACCAAATAAATAAACAAATTCTTCAGCTTTATAATATTAGTACTATGTAGATAATTAACAGTGTCCTATGTTTTCATATCCAAAATAAAGCACATATAAAAATAAAGTCAAATATATAAATTAAGATTCAAAAGCGTGTATTTTTAAGAGTCGGTTTACTTCTATTCACACGCTAAAATAAAAAGTTTCTTGTTTTAAACGTATCTCATTTCCCGCAGGCCAATAGGTTTTGCGTCAAAACATGGCCATTACGACGCTGTTTTTGTCACTTTTTTGTCCAAGCGTAGCCTAAAATTGGTGTGCCGACTTGGCAAAAACTTCGCGGAGTCTGATTAGGCGTTTGCCAAGTTTCAATTAAGTTTCTTTTTGAAGGCTGCGTTTTTATTATATGTGTGGAAACTTAATTGGTGTTTCTGGTAAATGTACCTAGTGAATGATTTTTGCAAAAGTTAAAGACAATTCCAAATGTTAAGATGTGTTAGTTTTTTTATGAAGATCCACTGTAGTAAATGGTCATTAGAAATTTAATGTCGTAAGTATGTCACTATCACTATCACTACATATTTTAAAACAAAGTCCTCTGCCACGTCTGTCTGTCTATCCGTTCGCGATAAAATCAAAAACTTTTGCCCCGATTTTCATGCTGTTTTCAATAATGGATAGAGTGGTTCTCGAGGAAGGTTTTAGTACATTATTTTTCAAGCGGATGAAGCCGGGTGAATTAGCTACAGTGTATATACTTTTTGTTTTGATGTTAACAATGCGAAAAGAGTTCAAAAGTGGATGTAACTAGTAAAAAGCTTTTTGTTACACGTGGGCCTTTAATTTATCAACGCGTCAACTCGCCATTTTAATCTCTTGAAAATAAAATGAATTTCAGGATCCCAAATTTTTCCGGACATCGTAACTTCGTCATTTTATCGAAATAACTACCAAACAGGTGTGAATTTACAATACATTCATTTAATCACTTATAAAACTATATAACTAGAGCCAGAAAAGAAACCTGAGTGCCAATTCTACTAATTTTCACATTCGCATCCTATTCGCATCTCAATCGCAAACTGTCAAAAATGTATGAAAATTGAGGCTTTTATGACAGTTTGCGATTTACATGCGAATGCGAAAGTTGTTTAAAAATTAATAGAATTGGCCCTCTGGTGTGAATTTACAATGCAATCATTTGAACATTTATTTCTCTTATAAGTAAGAGAGAGAGTTGTTAGTAAGTAATTAGAGACACACAAGATACCGGATTAAAAAATTAAATCAGATATTATCCGTTTAAGGCTCTAGATGAAGCAACCCCTCAACGATTTTTTATTGTTTAAAAAAAATACTTCAGAACTTGATTCATATAATGTTAGTAATACACACTAGGTACTTAAAAACTATGTTAATTACAGGCACAATACAAAAGATTTTACTTAATATACATATTTGTTGCGCTCACCTGACGCACCGGGCACATGTACATAAATATATAATTATGAGCCATGCTGATGAATTTTCCGCATTTAAATGAAAGCTCATATGGTTTTTATGAATTTACTATCTATCTTTTCTATTACATACTACTGATGGACACAGTAACTACTCTTAAATACTTCATTGTGTAAAAAACTAAGATCTACGAATAGGGTCTGTGTAATTTCCTCTGTTCAATTGTTTCTCAAGCTTGTAATCCGGCACCCACCTCCTCAGGATATCAAGAAGGTAATAGAAATGTAATAGACATCCGATTATTATAGAAAGGCAGATACTACTCAGATTTCTTAAGTATCTTTGAGAATAAATTGAATTGGAAGATTAATTAATATCTGTAGGTAGGTCTTACCTCCTGCCTGGGTTGCGGAATAACGTTCGAAAGAGTCACTCCGCCCCTGGAACGCAAACGTCATTAGAAGGAACACGGATGGGTTTTAGTCAGTTAGAGTCTGACGCAGCCTAATACGCCCAGAGCGGGAAGAGTTATTGATGATTGCCCATCTTTAAAAAAAAAAAACCGGCCGGTTGCTAGTCAGACTCGCACACGAAGGGTTCTGTACAAAACACCACATGTTTGTTGTTCCTAGTGGCAATAGAAATACACGATCTGTGTGACGGTTCTTGAGATACAGACACGGACGGACGGATGGATGGACAGAGTGGGCATAGTAATAGGGTTCTGTTGGTCAGCCTTTGGGTACGGAACCCTAGAAAGTTCTTATCAACTATTCTACTCAGGCATTATACGAATTGTGAGTGCTATTATTATTTGCGTAATGCATTAAAAGATTCAAATTAAATATTTTTATTTTTTATTATTTGTTGCTGCATACTTACCACAATGTAGTCTTTTTAATTAACCTAAAGGTTGACTGGTAGAGTTGCATTAAGTCCGCCCATGTAATACTATTGTGCATAAAGTTTAAATAAATAAAAAAGTATGTGTGTTTAATGATAAATGATATATTCATTTTGTAAGTAGGTGTTAAATAACACTTTTACTCGTCAATCTTTTTGGTAATTTTAAACTAGACGAGGCCGCTGTTTCCTAGCTGCCCTGAGAAGAAATACCGAAACAAACTCAGAGGTCAAAGTCTTTTAAAAGTCCATACAATCGTACTGGTCGAATTATATGAGAACCATGTAGGTTAATGTCTGAAGTAGTATTTTGAGGAAAGTAACACACAGACTGAGTGGACCTATCCAGACAGTGCAAGCATTTGTCAGGTATCGTGTAGCTCAAACTTATAACTTTCAGGAGCTCAAAACAAAAATAGTAAAACAGACTAGGTGTGTTGGCAACTTCTAATTTTATCAATGTATCTGATAAAGTTTCCCTAAGATACGACTAAAACCACGGCAGACTGCTAGAACCTTTATGAAATTAGAAACAATTTCTAATTTCATTATCGCTCCTATAATATAAATGTATCATCGCGATGTATAAGACTATAAGCACCTACGCAACGCCACCTACAAAATTTTCCCTGTCGTAATAAAATAACTTTTCAAGACTCTTTTGATCCTCATTTTAATCAAGCACCCATGAATTAATTATGAGTGCTTAATTACATTTAATTAACATGAAGAAAATCTTAGTATAACGTGCTATATTACTGAAATATATGTTTGAATCAATTACTGTTCTAAATGGAAAGAAAACAGAGTATATAGAGTACATTTTCGTAGGATTCGATAAAGTCAATTGAAGGGAAAGATTTATTGTAACTTAATTCAGGGGTTCTAAGCAATTCTGTAGGAAAATGTCTTGGTAAGAAAGATTATTGATTTACTGGGTACCCTTGTTGGCAGGCGGTTTTTTAGCCCTTGTATGGCTGGGTTTTTCATGAAAAAAAAATCCAGCAAAATACGTCCTGCTTTTTGTATCAATTCATACATCCAGCCAACACACGCTTAGGGCATAATTATTTATACTGTAACAGATAGAATTAAATTCTATTACTTTTTAAAGGCTAAAAAAACATGAAGCTTCAAGCTAAACAGTCTGCCTGTGGGAAAAGGGTTGTTAAAGGTTATTAACATTTTAAGGGTCGTAACGTATTATGAATTCCTTTTTAGGTTACTTTACTAATGATTATCATAAAGAGGTTAAATTTAAGTAAACAGTCTCTGGTCATATTATTCCTATGAGGACAATGTAGGTATAATTATTTCACACCCAAAGATCGGAAACGCAATATGAGTGAAAAAGACCTGTTGTTTTTTTCGCTCATATTGGAGACGAAGAACGTCATAATTATAGCGTTCTAAGTTGTAACTGATGCAATCAAATCGCTATAAAAGTAGGTATAGTTTTGAAGGAATTTAGGGCAAACAAGGAAAGGTAAGGCTCGAATGGAATAGTATGACGGGAGCTAACTTCGATACTTTTTTACAAGAAAATACTCTTGTTACTATGGAATAAGCCACACACATTAAAAAAGTGACTTACAAAATAAATAACAGGAAGTACCAAGTAACTTCAATTTCGGAAGACAGTTTTTGTGGTTTCTTGTCTTAAGTAAAGTTTTATTTGTTAAAAAAAAAAACTAAATAGAACAGGGAACTTAATTTTTTTAATTTATTAAATGATATTTTTGAATATTAATAAATTAAATCAAATCAAATCAAGCATTTATTTCAATTAAACCATTTACAGGCACTTTTGAATTGTCAAGGTCGGTCGGTCCAAAAATTTGAAGCTATTTGCACGTTCCAAAGCGTAGATCTCTATAGAGAAGAACGTGCAAAAAACTCCACGGACACTCTTTTAAAAATAATAATTTTTACAAAGATTTATTTACATCGGGTTGAAATTATACATACATGTGAGAACGATGTAAAAGACGAGCAGGATAAAAGCGTCCGGAATAAAAGAGGAACAATTCAAAGAAATAATTAAAATCAACCATGGCAGCTGAGAAATGACCAGTCCCGACTGACGGCGCCCGTTCACGAACATGACGCATGCGCCAGCACCATTCGGCTCAACCATTTTGAAGGGAGCCAAATGCCAATGATCAAACGCATACGCCACCATCAGCTATACTTTTGAGTGAGCATGACACTCCCAACCGCCAGGGTGGGTACATTCAAGTCAAAAACATACCTAAAACTGATAATTAAAGTGTAAGTTAAAGGTACAAAGAAGAATATGTTGTCTGTACTCCTATTCCACAAAAAAGACAAATTCTTTCTATATTTCTTGCGTAAATTTTTTGACAACCAACTCGTCCTAATCGATACTGATAAAACATCGGTTGATTGATGACCAAATTATTTCAGTAGACGTTTAGACAAGAACACTGAAGGACAAGGTTAGGTGAGTTGTTATTAATGTCTTATCCATGACGTAAAGCATCCAATATAAATGTTCATGGTATCAAGAAAAGGTTTAAATTATGAGTTTATATCGACACGTTGATGTTCTGTTTGGTTAGTAATATTGTATGAGATTTTAAAATTAAGGTTATAATTTTATGTTAAGTGTTTAAAGTGGGAAATCAAATGTTTTATGATTTGAAGAACTACATACACTTCTTGAAGGTATATTCATAATAGTCGTTTTTGGTGGAAATTCTTCAGTTAATGAGTGTCTAAGTAACTTACAGCAAACGCACAGCCGAAACTAATGGTCGGAAATTTGGCATGTAGGTTATTTGGGGATTGTAGGAGAGCACTAAAATGGGATTTTCCGAAATTAATTCGGGTACAGGAATAACGGGATATGCGCGTACAAAGTCGCAGGCAAAAGCTAGTTAATGAGATACACCTTACCACTCCTAAAAATTGACTACGTACTTCTCGAAAAACCAAGTATAAAGATTCTCAGCTTGTCAATGTCCCTTACGTTTATCCATTCGACTGAGGAGGAGTAATTTTCAGGTCCTACTCCAGCAAGCTTGGCAAGCAGAACGGTAATAAGAATATGAATTTGTAATGTCTTGTACTTACGTGTCTTAAAATATATAACTAAGAACGAATCTTGGTACATTAATAGGCGTATATGGACTACCATTGCTTCTTAGTCATTTTGAGTCAATCTATCTATACTAATATTACAAAGGAGAAGGGTTTGTTTGTTTGTTTGTTTGGTTGAACGCGCTCATCTCAGGAACTACTGTTACGATTTGAAAGATTACTTCCGTGTTAGATAGCGCATTTATCGAGGAAGGTTAAAGGCTATATATCATCACGCTAAGACTAAAAGGAGCCGAGCATTAATGGAAAATATGACGCAGACGAAGTTGCGTGGGTCAGCTAGTAATAGATAAAACAAAATCTCTATCGTTCTTAGCTTTTTTCTCCGTCTCATCATCGTCTTCCTGTCCTTATCCCATGTTACCTGTTGTTGGCGCAACACGTTTTTATTTTTCCATTCTGTAAGCCGACACGCTATCACTAACTCCGTTTTCTTTTATATTAATTTATCATTCCTCCCAATAGTGTGAGAGAGAGGCCAAATAGAAAATGGATAAATAGATAATATATTGTTAAAAACTTTAATGGTCACTAATATTAGAATAGTTAATATCGGGATTGCGTATTGATACATAGATATCCATCTTCTCTTTGGCCTCTCTCTCCCTCTCCATTCATCTGTTTGTTTCTCTTTCTACTTATTCTAAATCGAACAACGTATTTTGATACGATTTTCTTTAAAAGACGGAGCTAATTACGAAAACGTTTTTAGGGTTCCTGTAGCCAAATGGCAAAAACGGAACCCTTATAGATTCGTCATGTCTGTCTGTCTGTCCGTCCGTATGTCACAGCCACTTTTCTCCGAAACTATAAGAACTATGCCGTTGAAACTTGGTAAGAAGATGTATTCTGCGAACCGCATTAAGATTTTCATACAAAACATTCAGACATTTCTAAAGTGGTAAAATGTTCCCCCCCCCCCCTGTAACTTCTAAAATAGGAGAATTATAAAACTAAAAAAAAATATATGGTAAACTACCAGTGAAAATTGGTTTGAACGAGATCTAGTAAGTAGTTTTTTTTTAATACGTTATAAATCGTATAATACGATAATGGTACGGAACCCTTCGTGCGCGAGTCCGACTCGCACTTGGCCAGTTTTTTTTCTATAAATTGTACCCATGTAGAGCCGGGGTAGATAATAACATTAGAGGAGCTCTAGGCTAAATAATAACAGCCGCACAGGTCGATCTTCAAGGTTAAGCAATACTTGCCGAGGTTGGTCTATGGATGGGTGACCATCTCAACATACCTTAAGTTTCCTCCGTGCCTCGGAAAGCACGTTAAGCTGTTGGTCTCGGCTGTCATTTGGAGATCTTTGGCGATCGTTACAGACAGTCAGAAGCCAGAAAATCTGACACCAGACTTGCCAAGGAGAACCCTGTTACCCAGTTAATGGATTGTAAAGGTCTGGAAGCAGCCACTCCACGTAAAATTCTGGTTTTCAGCTAAATCCGGTTCGACAGGAAGCCAACCCCAATATGGTTGGGAAAAGGCAAGGCAGATGAGATGTAGAGCCAGGGTTGGTCGCTAGTTTAAAACAAAAGTTTCCCTGTAATAAAAACCATAATGTTTGGTAATTCACAGAAAGAAAAGGTTTAAGTAAATTATTAGTTGAGGCGTGGTTAAAAACACTGATTTAAAAATAAATTATACAATAAACAAACTATGTCGCAAAAAAGGTACCGAGAATTACAGCAACCGGTTTCCATCATTGCGATTACGATGATAATGCAATTATGTACTAAACCAACTATTTATAGATAATAATTGGTCAGTATCTTAAGTGTTTCATTCAATAATTCATTCACCAACAACATCAAAATCATATTAAGAGTGTGTATTCCGTCCACTAGCGCCGCCAATCGTTTTTTATTAATTGTGGTAAATTTAAGACACGTAGATAAAAAACCGCTCTGTAGTGCACTGAAGAAATGTATCTATTATATTTTGACAGCTATTTTTAATACATAACTCATGGCTAAATAGCCAAAACGGCAATTATTGCTAAAAGTGGCCACTTTTAGCAAAAATATCGACTTTGGCAACTATTTATGTTCTAAAGTACAAAACATAACTCTCAAAACATAATAAATACATTTCTTCAGTGCACTACAGAGCGGTTTTTTATCTACGTGTCTTAAATTTACCACAAATAATAAAAAACGATTGGCGGCGCTAGTGGACGGAATACACGCTCTTAATATACCTGTTTTTTTATTTTTTCGTTGAGATGGGTTTGTTCTTGACTTTAGTCTTGGTCAGAGATGACAGAGACAAAGTCTACGATAGAGCGAGCTTACCCAGAAGGAGCCTAAGCCTGTTTATTTTACACTGTTAAAAAATGTTATAGTGCAACTCGACTTTTCCCAACTATGTTGGGGTCAGCCTTCAGTCTAGCCGGACTCAGCTGATTACCAATATGGAGGAGCAGCCTCAACCCTGTAATTGGACAATATAAGACAATTTACAAGATTACCCTTGACAAACCTGGTGTTATAATCTAACTCCAGGTTTGCCAAATATATAGCCTTCCTCGATAAATGGGCTATCTAACACTGAAAGAATTTTTCAAATCGAACCAGTAGTTCCTGAAATTAGCGCGTTCAACCAAACAAACAAACTCTTCTGCTTTATAATATTAGTATAGATGTCACCGGAAATTGGCAATCTCCATAAAATTTAAATAAATCTTGATCAGATTATTATTTTCTCGATAAATTAAGATAAAATCGTTTTGTGTATAAGTTAAACAATCCAAATTCAATAATTTTCAATACATCCGTGTCTTATTTAGAAAAAAGATTGTTTACAATTATTTTCACGTGATATTTTACAATCTTACGGTGTATGCCATTTTCCGGTGACATTAACAAATCTCATCCCAATTTAAAAGTTTTCAATCTATCCGTGTCCTATTTAGAAAATAATTGTTCACAATTTCACGTGATATTTTACAATCTTACGGTGTATGCCATTTTCCGGTGACATTAACAAATCCCATCCCAATTTAAAAGTTTTCAATCTATCCGTGTCCTATTTAGAAAAAAATTGTTCACAATTTCACGTGATATTTTACAGTCTTACGGCATTTGCCACTTTCCGGTGCCTTTTAAAATGGTAACCTATCCATGGTACGAACTTGGCTAGCGTTGCTTAACCCTGAAGTATAAGATGCTATTTAGCCACGAGTTTACTTTTACAATAAAGTGGTTCTATCATTTTAAATTAAGTAGGTATTAAAATCTATTTAATTTCTAGGTAGGAGTCAATAAATTACTTTTGATTAATTACTTTAGGAGCGTGTTTTGATGAACACTTGCCAGAACATTTCTCTCAAATTAATTAATTTAGTATTAGTTAATCACCTGGCCGGAATTACGGCACAAGGTTGCGAGGAACTGGGGCCTGTGGACGGCGAGCTATGGGTGGCTCGCCGTCCGTCCATCTAGACAGGCCGTGTCGACGGCGCGTTAGTGTTCCACGCGCGCCTCAAAGAGAGTCAGCAACACAGAGGGGCCCGAAAGGGCCGACGCCTGCCGGAGTCGCGGGATTATTCGCAAGAGACACCGTGGCTCCGGAACACAAAGGGCAATGAAGGAACATGGATGGGTTTTAGTCAGTAGAAGTCTGACACTCCCTCCCGCTACACCCAGAGCGGGAGGAGTCATTGGATGATTTCCCATCCCAAAAAAAAAAAAAAAAAAAAAAAGGTTGCGAGGAACTCGGGATCGTTTTCAGTTTTATTTTGAGATTTAAGTGACTATAAATATGAGTTATACATACTTATATCTATAATAAGGAAATACCTGAATAACTAATCATCATCTTTGTTCATCATCAACCTATGATAGCCTATTAAACTGCAGGACATTCGTCTCTTCAAGGTCATGTTACTAACTAGAATAGTATGACTAGTGGTCTCAGTCCGAGTATTTTAACCTACCTACTCGATTGTGTTAACGTAAACGTCAGTTTGTGTTTGAACGGGTCAAATGCCGTGTGAACAACGATACCCGAAAATCTTTTTTTTCTTCTAAATATATAAATTGACACAAGTGTACGTAAGAAACAAATATCGTAACTCTTTCCTTGCTCCTTCATTTATAACTAACGCATAAAAAAATATAAAAAAGTCGTTATAATGACTGAAAAGGTTGTACATACGGTATTCTAGGGGGTTTGGTTTCCGCACTTAGTCCTGATGTTGGACCATCGTGCGTGAGCCATGGTGGCTGACACTCCAACCACCCAACCTCTCTCTAGAAACAGTTTGCCTGACGTGTTCAGGACATCTGTGAGCAAATTCGGTGACCCTATTGTTTGCTTCCGTATTTCGGCGACGCCCTCGCAATCAAGGAGTACCTACATGCGGTACCTACCGTTTCCTCCCCCTCCATGCATGCTCTGCATAGAGGCCTATCCGTAATACTTATAAGTGCCCGTGCCCGATCTTGGTCCCCGTCACCATTTGCAGGCTGTCTCTATCCAGTCGCAAATGGCGCCTGGTCAGTCTCCGGTCCAGGTTTGGCACAGCTTCCTTGGACTGCCTGCAGCTTGGTGCCAAGGCCCAATAGCGTTCCGCTTGTTTTAGGTGTGGTCACTCAGCCATGTGCGCAGTTGGACGAAGGGGAGTGGCACTATGGGTTTGTGTACATACGGTTGTTCAAAACTTTTATCATCAGACACTTTACCTCTATGTCATACATTAGGTAGGTATAACACGTTAGATTTGAACTTCCTATACACTAGCTGACCCGCGCAACTTCGTCTGCACAACATTTTTCAGTAATGCTCCGTTACTATTGGTCGTAGTGTGATGTCATTTACCCTATATCCTTCTCGATAAATCGATCTCCAATTCGAACCGTTCCTGAGATTAGCGCGTTCCACAAAACCAACTCTTCAGCTTTATAACATGAAAACAATATATTTATAGAATACTAGGGGTGCCCCGCAGCTTCACTCCCGTCAACCTACCCATTTGCTTTTAATACTTCCCAGTATTCTGGCGAACTAAACAAAAAAAGAATTACCGAAATCGGCCCAGCCGTTCTCGATTTTTAGCGAGACTAACGAACAGCAATTCATTTTTATATATATCGATTTAACGAAATCACAAAAGCACGTTACTGAACTTAACGTTGAAGGTAGTTTCGATTCGAATTATGCCAATAGAAAAAATTAAACTCCCATTTGCATACATTTAACATCCAGACTAAAAGTTCGGTTTCTAATAAACCCAGACAGAAATAAATAGGTTTCAGCTGTTTTTCAAAGAACAACGGATCGTTTGAGCTCCTCAACTAAACTGAGTCGTAAATAAGAGTAAAACAACAGAAGCAGATCATATTATTCTAAAGTTTTCAAGAAAACCGAGACAGAAAATTTAATTTGTAAGTACTGCGAACATAAAATTTCGGTTTCACCTTAACAAAAATACCTGTTGGAAACTTAGTCGTAGGTAATATTGAAATTGGAAAGTGATATGTAATATTTTCTTATTAAGGTGATTCGAAGTTTTTTTAAGTGTTGGAAATGTGGTGCATTTTCCTATTACGCAGTTTTGTAATTGGAATCCTGATGAAAAATAGTGGTAGTTGAAATATTATTTGATAGAAATAATTACATGTGTAGTGTGCAATTATTCACTATGCTATGTAAAGATTGTTTTTTTTGGCTGAAAACAGACAAATTATTTTTGTAAGTAGTTTAATTTAAGCCTAATAGACAATCTGTTTTGAACCATAATTTTCTTTGTGTTCGCACAGTGATTAACTTAACTATTTTAGTAAATAAAGCAGTTATTTCTTCACATTTTTACAACAAAATAAAGATCAGAAATTAACAAGTTAATTCCAATCCACCGGTGATAACCTCACGTAACTCCAATCATTATTATTTATCAAAAATAACGTGATTCTACAGTGCGAATTATTTGCCAATAGACCTCATTTAATAGTTCAATGCTTTTTATCAATAGGTCACTTGGGCCGAAGTGCCAATTTAATTTCCAACGCTTCAAAATTATTTGAACAGCAATAATCAACCGACATTACACGGATTGTTGAGTTATGGGAAGTTTTGTTATTTAGTAAAATCACTACACCCACTACTCACTAGTGTACCTATTATAATTCATATTATGAATAGGTACATTTAAGGCTGTAAACACTACACCCACTACTCACTAGTGTACCTATTATAATTCATAATATTGATTATAATAGGTACACTAGTTAAAACACTACACACTAAACTACTACACTTTACAGCGGTACACTTTTTACTAAACTACAAAAATCTACATATTATGTAGATTTTTGTAGTCGATGAATTGATAGTTGACACTTTGCCAATTTGCAATAAAATATAAAAAAAGCTGTGATTTAACTAACACTACTCTATACCATTTTTTTGGTGAGATATTTAGAGAGGTCTGTCAGCTCTGGTATTTTAGATCATTTGGTATGTTTCTATTGGCAACAATACATACCAGATATATTATAACCTCAAAATCCGAAATCATTTTGGATATTTTACAATTCTGAAAAGTGTCCGTGATTTTAATTTAGTTTCAGTCGAACATATCGATGCCTTACGGCCAAAAAGGGATATTTTCGATCGAAAGGGATATATCGGCGATTTTTATTGCGAAATCGACTTATAAATGATTTGATCGGCTTTTCGATTTCCAGTCTAACCTATTTACGTCGATTTTACAAAAAGAAAATGTCGCTTATCCCTTTTTGGCCGTAAGGCATCGATATGCATTATTTAAAACACAGATAGGAAATTCACGTCTCTGTTGGTTCTGAGGCGAACGATGTATCGGACGCGTAGCAATGTCCTTTCCTTGTTTCTGTGAACATCAGTGTAGATTATTCAGCACTAGCACTCCGCTCGCGAATTCGTTCGCGCGGGTTTAGTATTGCAGTTTTCGTAGGGATCTCTATTTTTTTCTAGTCCTAACATATAAAATTCTCCGTTACTGAGTGACTGACAAACAACGCACAGCCCAAACTACTGGTCTTAGAAAGCTGAAATTTGGCATGTATGTTTGCTTTTCTATACTCGGAGTACTATGAGAGGATTTCCCGAAATTCCCACGAAAACGGGAAAAACGGCACGCACATGCACGTACGAAGTCGCGAGCAAAAGCTAGTTATAAATATAGCTTGTGACACTCACAAATAACTTGACTTTCTTTTGGTAAAAGAATTTTCAAAATCAGTTTAGTAAATCCAGAGATATACTACCTACAACCCCACAAACTCGCAAACTTTACCTCTTCATAATATTAAATATAGATAACTAGCTGACCCACGCAACTTCGTCTGCGTCACATTTTCCATCAATGCTCGGCTCCTTTTAGTCTTAGCGTGATGATATTTACCTTACCTTGATACATGGGCTATCTAATACTGAAAGAATTTTTCAAATCGGACCAGTAGTTCCTGAGATTACCCCCTACATACAAACTTACAAACAAATTTTACCTCTTTATAATTTTAGTATAGATATAGATTAATAATACTGAATAACATTCCAGATAACCTTGCATGAGTATGTGAATTAGTGTAATAAATCCATGAACATTTTTTGTTACAGGTAACGACGACACTATTTTCCAGTAACAATATTACTAAGGTAAGCCAAACCAAACTTCATAATTTTGAGTCACGGCGGCGTCTTGAACTTGGTTCCAAGCGTGACCTCTTGAAAACCCGACCACCTGCGACAATTAACAATAATTTTAAGTCACCCGTAGCAAGATTTAAAGCGACGGACGGTGTGGCAAAAAATGATCCTATCTGTCTGCGGTAACCTTAACGTCTTCATTACAAATTGCTAATTTTACGACAAACCCCTCACTCAAGACACTGACACCGACACATCTTACTAAGTTCATCTACATAAATACGGTCCAGGTATATATATTCCACCGATATAGTTGGGATCTCATTTTGTAGACGTGTTCAATCTAGCCCTACGACCCTCAACATCTTCACCTTATGTATGCCAACGGATTAGCTCACGAACTCCCAGGATCTAAAGTTAGTTGACTTGTGGAGGTCAAGGTTCGAATACTAATTAGGGTGATAAGATTGTAATTAAATCTGTGGAAGCTTTGATTTCTTGTTGAATCAATGCGGACTCCGGGTCTGGGTTTGGCCTGGTAACGCGGTGTTCTGCGTGAGCGACGAATACGACGCAACGCGACGCAACACGACGCGACGTAATGCGACGCGATGCTATACGCGACAAAATGTCCTACGTTATTTTGGTCATTACTTCTCGAATCATGGAGAAGTACAGTACAATTTTGCTTGAAAGTAAAAAATAAACGATTCCTATAATGATTATGTTTTTTGTCCCACGACAACCTTTGCTCACACACTGCGGCGATCAACGCTTCTGAATCAACCATTACGTAGTTCGTGGTGTCGCATCTGGTCGCCCTCAAAACAAGACCGCGTTACGTCGCGTCTCGCTGCAGACTGTCATATAGGCCGCATGTAGGGTATGCCGTTGAGTTGATCGCGTTCGTCGCGTTCGCAGCGTCGCGTCGCGTAGCTTTCGTCGCTCACGCAGAACACTGCGTAAGTGGGACAAGCTCGCCACACATTTCCATACACTGCAACTTCTGAAAGCCAGAATCAATGGTGGCGACCACCATAAAAAGCCGAGTCAATTAATCTCAACCAGTCCCCAGGTAATAATTCAACTATCTTGGATCCCGCAACGAAATAAATCAGAAAATTGCAGCCGAGGAGTAGGAAAAGAAACCAGTTACTGACTGAAGACTCGTCTCATGACATGGTACTCAACCGTGATTGGCGAAAAATCTCGTGGATTTGCCATCGAACATGTTGGCTTTGGCATTTTTGGCTTTTTCTTAAGATTTGGGGTGAGGTGGGTTGTGGCTCAGAAAAAGGTACTATTAATTTCATACTCCAACGAAATGAAAACGCTAGGCAGTTTAAAACTTTAACGATTTAGCTTACTACCTCCGAAACTTATCAAAGTATACAGTATTATATCGATTAAAGAAATGACAGTGAAGCCTTTGTGAAGTCACGATAATAAGGTCAAGACGTAATTTTATTGACTAAATAGCTTCATATCATACGATGTATCGATTTGTCCTTGATAGACGGGGAGGGAAACATGTTTACAAAGTTAACGCATTAAAAATGCAATGCAAGCAATTGATTCAGTTCTTTTGATGTTTTTAAACTGGCTTAGGTAATGGTTTGTTGAGACAGAGGTAGTTATTGCCTCATCGGGTGCCGACCTACCTTCGACGTGTGGTCGGGGACTACCTGTCCGACCGGGCAGTAATCTACCCTAGTCACAGCGGTGAGTGGAACCGGCGAGAGATGTCGTGCGGTGTCCCACAGGGTTCGGTTCTTGGGCCGCCCCTGTGGAACATCGGTTACGACTGGGTGCTGCGTGCCGACCTCCCTAGCGGCGTCAGCGTCATCTGTTACGCTGACGACACGCTGGTGCTGGCACAGGGGGGGTCGTACGCGGAGGCGGCCGACCTTATGACACGCGGGGTTGCGAGAGTCGTAGAGAGGATCCGGCAATTGGGTCTCGAGGTGACGCTGCACAAGTCCGAGGCCATGTGTTTTCATGGCCGAGGCAATGCGCCACCGTCGGGATCCTTGCTGACGGTAGGAGGGGTTTCCATCGGCGTCGAGTTGACGCTGAAGTATCTAGGGCTCGTCCTCGACAGCCGGTGGAACTTCGTGGAACATTTCCGACGTTTTGCACCCAAACTGGAGCGGGCCGGGGCTGCTCTCAGGCGGCTCCTGCCCAACCTGGGGGGACCAAACGCCTCCTGCCGGAGGCTCTACGCGGGGGTCGTGCGGTCCATGGCTCTCTACGGGGCCCCGGTGTGGGCGCGTTCCTTGCGGCAGCGTGCTGCCAACTATCTGAACGCGCCCCAAAAGGTGATGGCTCTAAGGATGGCCCGAGGGTACCGCACGATCTCGCGCGAAGCGGTGTGTCTCCCTGCCGGATTGCCGCCATGGGATCTGGAGGCGATAGTCCTCGCGCGCCTGCATGATAGCGCGTGGAGGTACTACGCCGGGGGGAAACTCCGCTGACGCGGCAATTTGTCGCGCAGCGGACAGACCTCCGGCGCGATCTCATGGCGTCATGGAGACGACGACTGTCGCAACCCAGTGCAGGGCACGCCACGACAGTGGCGATAAGTCCCCTCTTTGAGGAGTGGCTAGAGAGGCGCCATGGCGTCCTCACCTTCCGCCTGACGCAGGTCCTCACCGGACATGGATGTTTCGGGAGGTTCCTGCACCGAATCGGGCGGGAGGAAACGCCCGGGTGTCACCACTGCGAGGATCGACCGGAGGACACGGTGGAGCACACTGTGCAGGTGTGCCCTGCTTGGGTGGCGCACCGCCGTGTCCTCGAAACGGCGATCGGCGGCAACCTCTCGCGTCCGGCCCTGGTCCAAGCCATGGTCCGGAGCGAGACGGAATGGGACGCCGTTGCCTCCTTCTGCGAAGCAGTCATGCTAGCGAAGGAGGTGGCAGAGAGGGAGAGGAGACCCTCTCGTCCCGGCCGCCTTGGTAGACACCGTCGCGTCGGGGGCCACCACCTGGTGACCTCCGGCCACCGTAGGCGCGGGCCTGTGACGACAGGCCGTCCGTCTAGTGACGACAGGCCGTGTCGACGGCGCGTTAGTGTTCCACGCGCGCCTCAAAGAGAGTCAGCACACAGAGGGGCCCGAAAGGGCTGACGCCTGCCGGAGTCTGCGGGATTATTCGCAAGAGACACCGTGGCTCCGGAACACAAAGGGCAATGAAGGAACATGGATGGGTTTTAGCCAGTAGAAGTCTGACACTCCCTCCCGCTACACCCAGAGCGGGAGGAGTCATTGGATGATTTCCATCCCTAAAAAAAAAAAAAAGGGTAGTTATTGCCTGCCAGGGTTGCGGAAGTTCTCGAAAGAGTAACCGCAACTCTGGAACGCAAGGAGCGTTTGAAGGAACACGAGTGGGTTTTTAGTCCGTAAGAGTCTGACACTCCTCCTGTTCCGTCCAGATCACTAGAAGACATTGGATGATATTCCATAAAAAAATACTATTATGGCAAATACTCATTTGTATTTTCATTGAAGAGGATTGATTTATTATTATTTGTGGTGTCATCACTATTGTGTCTATGCCGCAATCATAGACAATAATATTTCCGGTGTGTGTTGAATATTAACGTTCCGGCAGCGATACAATGGTTTTATAAATAGTTATGGAATTGATTTATAATAGAGACACTTTTTTACTGCCATGATGATTAGTCTAATGGACTACCACTATTAACACATAATTTATCTGACTGGACCGATGGTGTTCCTAAATTAATTTGTTCCAAAACGTAGCCTCAACATTTGTATTTGACTTTTTCTTTATTTTTAATTGGGATAGTGATATGGTGATATACTTTGTACTTTTTTTAATTGTAACACGGTATGGCCATACTTCTCTCTCTCAACCTCAGCAGAATAACGACCCCGTGGATGCAAACTGCAGACGTAAAATATCTTAATCGATTGCGGAGCCAAGTTGATCGCTGTACAAATAATATGGCCAAATTTCTCCACCCATTTTAATTACCGAGGCCCTTCACATAACATCGTCACCTCTTAAGTTGCCCGTCGTGCATAATCAGCTGCACCTTCCAGGATTTAAACGAGGCCAATATTCGATCTGGGGACTAATAAAGGATATATTATGGATAAACTTTCAAAGAATTTCTTTAGTGCCAATTCTACTAATTTTCACTTTTGCATCGCATTCACATCTCAGTCGCTAACTGTCAAAAATGTATGAAAATTAAGGTATTTTTGACAGTTTGCGATTGACATGCAAATGTGAAAGTTGTTTAAAAAATTTGTAGTATTGGCCCTCTTATTACAGTTTATCAAGTAAAATGCATAAGTACCAAGGTACCAAGTAACAATGTTAAAGGTTCCCCAACGCACCTCACACAAGCTCTTCTAAGCTTCAACAAAATTAATTTTCCTCCACAATATTGGTGATAAATAAAATTTAATTAACGCCATACGTTATTCGTCATTCTGTCACGTATAAATTCTATCGAAGGATCGAACATGGATCGTACTCGAGCTTGTAACGTCACAGAGCAAGAAATCACTGTGTGGGTTTGTGACTTCGCTTCTCGGTACAAAATGTACCATGGCGAAACGTCATAATTTATAATTTACGTAACAAAAGAAAAAAATGTAACTTAATTGTTTTTGGAAATCTAACTGAGACACCAAATAGATTTTTTTGGGATTGTACCCTATTGTCACTGTTCGTCGGATTCTATGAGTGAACAGCTGTAAGTACTCACTGATACGGTTCGTTTTATGGGTATTGTTGACTTTACGGCAGTGGCCGCTGAGGCATCTCCCAGCTCTATGGATAATGTTCTACGCTCTGCTATTCGAGGCTCGTAAATCTTTAGGTATCGGCGACTTGACACTACACGAAACTGGCTTTTGGTCTGGCTTTGAGAGTATTCGATATTTGAGGTGGAACGAAAATAGGATATTGGAAACTTTCCTATCGTAAACTAGGTAAACCTATATTTTTCGCCACTAAGCTAGGATAGACTACGTTTATTTGACCTACCTACTAACTTTAACTATTACTACTATATAGTAATGGAAGTATATAAAATAACTCTTATCTAAAAGTAATCTAAAATATGGCATTGAAAAATTCCTCTGTATCGCTCGCCACTGATATGTTTTAAAAAAGCTGGCAGCATTGCCATTGTACGGCAATGCTTATCCTTTTTCGAGGTCAAAGCCAGCCTTTGGGTCACGCGAAGTGTCCTTTAAGGCGCGTCCCCGAGCAAAACGCAGCGCTAGCCGTTTTTTGTGCAGTTTTTTGGAGCTATCTACTCTTTATCCAAAAGAAATATCAACTAATAAAAAATACATTGAATTTCTACATAATCTTGGCTTCAAAATGGTAGATTTTATTTTTTATTATTAAGTATAATGTTTAAGTAATCTCCTCACAACGAAACCACAGAAATGAGAAACAATTACTGAAAACATGCATCTTCTCGAAAACTAACGATTATTTTGATTTTGCACTTACACTAATGGATAGGCAATTTAATTATGAACATTTTGGTATAAGTATTTTTTTCAAACGACCAAAATTAGATTTTATAACGATTTTATTCAATATTCTGAGCGTATTCGCTACTGTATCTCTTGCGCTGTTATTGAGGGAAAAAATGCTCAAGGTTATTTGCTCAGGGTACCGCCTTAAATAAGTTATGAGCATTTACCGTGGTTGGTTGGACTAAACAAATCCTTAAATCTTATCTAAATCTATTGTTCAACTCAAAGCATTTATTTAAATGAAAACTGTTAGATAGAAAAAAGAGTTCACTACATAAAATAGAATGACGTGAGATCGAATAACACTAGCTCGAAAACATTTACTCGATTTTAAGAGCGCGACAGTTCACTTCCTCGATGCATCGAAATCTCGAATAACTATAAGCTCTAATCATCGGCAGCGCAAAGGCCCATTATCTTGAAACATCATTTCTTGATCGATCATCTAGTCGATTTCATAATAGTTTGAAGGTTTTTATTATTTTAGTACCTACAAATTCAAGTCCCTTTATAGCTTATATACGTAAGTAGAGCAATAGGTCTAAGTACTGTACTGAAAGCTAGCACAAAATTGAAAGGTGATTAAAATTTTCGTCAGCAAAGCCACAATTAGTGCTAAAAGGCACAAGGAGGCTTTACAGTTCGTGCGAGCTAGCTGGGGCCACTAATTGACCCACTCGTCACTTTTTCTCTCATGAACACACTTTCAAAACGTACATAATATTCGAGAAAACTGAGTGATTTTTTTTATATAGATGGCAAAAATCATCAAATTACACCTTCTGCTCTGGGCGGAACGGAAGGGAGTAACGGACCCTTACTGACAAAAATCCACCTGTGTCCCTCCAAATGACATTAATTGAGGTCCAGAGCCGCGGTAAATTCCCCAACCCTGACAGCAAACTGAGGGTAGGTTTGGTGTTACGAACTTCGCCTAATTATTTTATTGCCAAGTATAGTGCAAGAGTACTATACTTGGCGATAAACTAATTGGGCGTAGATAAGAATCTATTCTAATATTATGAAGCTGAAGAGTTTGTTTGTTCGGTTGGACGTGCTAATCTCAGGTTTGAATTGAATACATATTTTTGTGTTGAATCGCCCATTTATTGAGAAAGGATATAGGCTACATAACATATCGCCACAACCAAAATGAGCGGGGCATTCATGAAAAATGTGACGTAGTCGCAGGTGGTTAGAAATATGTAGTGGTTTACAAATGAGGAACAATAATCGTGTTTTTAAAGAAGCAAACTGTCAAAAAGTCTTCTACTCTCCCTACATTGTCACTAACTGATTGTTGCTGAGATAATAGCGACAAGAATTTGATCGCTATTTGAGTCGACAATTGGCCTTTACTTTAAACTAACCTTGGGTGAGGTGTTTTGTGTGAAATGTTATTTTCATACTGCTAACTTTTGTTAGAAAATCCGCAATCTGTTACCAAGATATCTACTCGTACCACTTAAACAAATAACAAAAGAAATAATGAGATGACAAATTCAGTCTTCCAGATTTTTCTTTGCACCAAAAAGAACATCAAATATAAAAGATTTGCTTATTTGACGGAGCTAAACATTTCTAAAGCCATTTAAGAAAGATAAACACGTAAATACGGAGCCAACGGCTGCTATCTTTGCTGTGGTCATTAAGGCGTCTGCCTCTGATAGTGAATTTAAAAAAAGATTCGGCATTAACGTGTTCTTTGTTAAGATGTCTTACGTTTAGTTTCTGGAAGGAAAATTATTGCAAATCATTGTGAAAATTTGACAAATGCGCTTTAGCAACTGTGATTGGCTGAGTTGTTTCTAAACAGTCAATCATATTAGTCCTAGTATATAAATTTCTTCCATTACTGATTCGTGAAAAAATACAAATTCCTTTATTTCAAATAGACCAGTTAAAGGCACTTTTGAATAGTCAAGGTCTGTCAGTAAAATAAATGAAGCTAATTCTGCCACGCTAGCGAAAAGAGCAGCAAGTTGTTCTGCAATAAAACACACTCACCTATCTCCAGCGCGGCAGTTACACGTTCCAAAGAGTAGATCCAATGGAGAAGAACGTGCAAGATACTCCATGGACACTCTTTTAAAACAGTTGTCAGTGTTTACAAAATCATGGTTACATTCGACATGGTGTCTGACAGAAAACGCAGAGCCAAAACTACTGGTCGTAGGAAGCTGAGATTTGGCATATCTAGGTTCCTTCTAGTGTAGTTTAGGGGAGCATGCTTGCTCAGAAGTAACCTATAATTATCTCTAATAATTCCTACGGGAACGAGAACGAAGACACGGACAAAAGCTAGTTGACTTTAATGTTTGACTTATCGATAATTAATTTCGAGAAATTTTGGTTAATGTATGGTTAGATTTTCGTTTATTGTAAAGCTGCTTTCAGACTACGCTATAATATATAGCATAGAGTATATAGCTCATAGCACAACAATATCGCATACCATACATTGTCAATAATAAGAACAGTGTGAACGTGTCCATAACAATGTATGGTGCGCGATATTGTTGTGCTATGAGCTATATAATCGTAGTCTGAAAGCAGCTATATTGTGAGAAAATCTGAACGTTGTCCAAATATTGTTTTGATTTGGTTTTGACAGCGATTTGCGTTGGTAACCCTTCCAAAACGAGCTGTCAGTATCATTGCTTCGTCATCATGAGACGTATATACCTACAATATTTAGAGACATGACTACACATACAGCTCAAAATTAAAATTAGAAGCTTTCTCTGTGTTGACAGATTGCTGAATCATAGAACAGTGTTCTCTAGCGGGCTGTTGCTAATTGTTTCTTGAAACTACACTATATTTATGTACCTAGAATCCAAGAGCATAACAATGAAAAATAGATCACAGAGAGCAAATTGAAATTTCAGCAGCGGTTTGTTCATTTAGCCGTATATATATAGCAGGGACTGAGCATACAATTTAGTCTACAGAAATAGGTATACGATATTAGTAAACCTTCCTCAGACGGTAGACAATGAGGGTTTTCTGGTCACCAGGTGGCAGTACCTACTGAAGCGTGAGGTCCATGCATCTCTCAAAAAGCTTAATATACGGAGCCATTAAAATATATGGACATAGATATCCAAGCTAAAAGACACTGATTAAAGTGATTTTATTTTGATCTAACATAATAATTTGCCAGCAGGTAGGTACTTACATTGCTGAACACACGCCTCCCAAGTGTCGCCTCATCGACCGGTCTCTCCGGATTCCCTTCTTCTTCAGACGAAGAACAAGAAGAAGAAGTTCAGTAGCTATAACACAAAACCAATCTATTCCCATTTAGATATTTTTAATGTCGAAAATTTATTGAAAATAATCGAACTATAGACTAATTTTTTGTTTGTCTGACAATGTGCTTTATGTAAGTCCCCCTGACCGAGTTTGACCACGGCCGCCTTTTGCTAGGGGTATAATGTAACGGAGTTTTTAAATGACAAATTTTGATATTTAAAATGTATTTTAGTATTAGTAATTTCAGGGTTTTAAATATTTTTAAATTGACTATTAATATGTGTTTGAATTTATTTAACTTTGAGTATGTTTAATTTAATTACCTATACTAGATATAATATTATAAAGCAGAAGAGTTTGTTTGAGTATCTTACCATTAATCAATATCTTACCTCTGAGTATTTTACCACGATCTCTAATTATTAAGATAAAAACTGCTTTTTCACTTGAGAAAAACATTAAATATGATTTGTCGTGACGGATTGCCGTCGCATCGGCGGCGCTAGAAGTTAAATACAAGCTATAACGATTTATTTTCACACGAACATTGCTTTTTCCACGTCGATCTAGTGGGTAGGTCAACTGTTCCCACATAGCCGTATTTCAGTCTATGTTAGCACATATCACTACGCGATCGAACAACGCTAGGTCTTTGTTGGGTAGTCTAGCGTAGGCGATGCTTCGAATAAATTATAAAACTGTCTGTTTCACTGTCTATACAAGCTGAAATGTTTATTTCTATTAGCCTCATAGTTGTTTAGTCGGGTATAATTATTAATAACGCTTTGTTTTCATTGGATTTTTAAATGAGAGCAGAATTATTGGGAGAATTATCTCGCGACGTGAGATAATCGTTTTTAGTTCATTTGTTATGCATATTATTGTATACTGTCTGAGAGCTTTCGATGTATGATTTTGTTTGACAAGCACCTAAAAGTGTTTTGCTGAAAAAATAATTATCTGAATATGATTTACTGTATAAATGTAAAAATTCTAGGACCATCACGTCCTCCTTTTGATTCACGCCTAAGCACGCCAACTTTGAGAATGCTTATAATCTACGAAATTTATAAAAAAGGTGTGGGTATAAAAAAGGTGTGGGTCATACCTATAGGTACGGATTATAAAATGAGTTCGGCAATATTTGCCTAATTTATTGAGAAACCGGGTCTCTTGGGATTGTTCAAAGATTATCCCTTATCGGACTACAAGATAGTTCTACTTTCTTTTCGAAAACTTTTCAACCTTCGGGCGCAGCATTAAGAGCCCTATTACATTTTTTACGGAAATTCATGATTTTTGACGCTGTAGTTTTCAGCAGCAGTAAGATATTTTAATTATTTGATACTGAATAACGATAGTGCCAGTCTCTTTATTGTAAGTTGGAGTTACACATTTTCATTTTTCTTTTCGTGTAATTTACTATAAATATTTTACGAACTCAGTTTGCAAGAAAAAATGTCGGCGATGGAACTTTGACGGTCTAATTCACATTGTTACAATCAATTATTTTAAAAGCTGAATTTACTAAAAGGTAAGTTGAATGTTTTACTTGTTTATTGGAGTTCTAGAATTTCTTTAAATTCCTTGAGTTTTCACGGAAAAAATCGTAAAGAAATCCTAATTTAAGCCAGAAATGTCTTGATTCAGCGTCCATTATATTCCAAATAAAAACAATTTTTTCAAATAAATTAATATGATATAAAATTTCAATCTACAATGAATACGTTTCATAAGTTTTCGTTTGTCAATATAATTAAACAAAATTACAATAAATAAAATTAAAGTACTATATATTCTGCGTCAATTTAGCGCGCGCGCTCCTCAGTCTCGCGCAAGCGCCCAAATAAACTATAATCCTATTCAGACTAGTAAGTATCAGAATGGTTTTGCGGACTATATATGTACCCCCAACGCAGACCAACGTAACTTCGTTTATTGCAAACGAGCATTCACGATTCGTAATAGGACTCTTAAGTCAACCCAGATTTTCCAAATGAAAGATAAAATCTGTTTGACAAATCTGGGATCCCTTTCAGCCATTGAAATGTCGTGTAAATGTTGTAAAATCGAGGAATTCACACGAAGGCATTTTAAGTGTGTTAGACCCAATTTTTGGAACAAAAATTATCGCATATTTCAGATTGGAGTTTTCCGATCACATCACTTGATTTGCTTTTAATTTGGAACAGATTGATATTTTTTTTATACCGAGTGTTATCATTTTACTCATGTATATCAACTTACATATTATATTTCTCCTTCAATAACCTACCTTAGGTAAATCCATTACCTGAAAACCCAAAATCTGTACCCGCCATTATCCATAAATTAGTACCAACACAAAGTAATAATAAACAGCTCCAAGATTTCCCGCTCAATAATGAAACCCAGGCGTAAATCTCCTACCCTTTTACTACAGTTTATTCATGTTCCCGCCATGCTTCGGGCGCGGGCGGCCATTACCGCGCAACCACTTATCGGCAGGTAACCCATTTGCGAGACTAGGCGCGGAATATTTTAATACTTCATTTGCAACAAGTGTTGTTAGTTTGTATGTTGTTGATAGTGTGTAACTAGCTTTATTTTAATTTTGTTCTGAGTGTGTTACTAGCTTTATTTTAATAGAGATTACGTGTGTAAGTTTTAATGGGAATTAAGGTTGTTTGAATATTAGGTTTTCCAACTGTGTGATTTTATTAGCATTGATTTAAGTTGGGAAACCCTCAACCTTTCTCTCTAACCCTTTGGGAAATACAGACTAGGTTTTTTAATTGGTTAATCCTTAAACATCACAGATAAATGGTAAAAGGAAAAAAACAAGAATCAGGGGATTGGATAAAGAAAATTATTTGGGCAATAAAATCACAGACGTCCGTCTTATTTACTTTAGACGTTGGCAGGCCTGCCACATAAAAGTATACATAAAAAATAAAACAAGCATAGCGGTCATTCGATCTCTACATTATATGTAAGAGGATTCTGCAACTGCATTGGGAAAATTACAAACCAGTATCTAAGCCTTCCGTTCCGGTTCACAGATATTTAGAGCTGGAAATTGGATTCTGGGTTCCAAAAACGATAATTTTTGAACTGGAGATAAACCAGCTTTCGTGTAGTTTCGGCCGCTTTCGACTGCATTCGGGATCTTAAGCTAAACCGTATGGTATTGGATATTTTTCAGATAGTGTTATATCGTTCAGAGAGGAATTCACGTGTGAATGTATTTTTTTTTTTAAATGGTGTCAAAAAATTAAAATTTTAATAAAAAACCTACGAACAATATACGTGACGAAAGGTATCGATTGTTTTCCATAAATTGAGATCAACATTGTTACAAATGCTTTTTTCAGGGTTGCCTAGTGTAATTACTTCTTGTATTGATAGTAGGAAAATTATAGAAATTATTTTCATTTCAATCCAAATAATACCTAAATTGATGCCTAAGTACAAAATGGTATAAAATAATTGATTAAATGAAATGAAAATAGCAATGAATGCGACCAAAAAAACATTTAAATTGAATTACAATTTAATAAAGTACCTCACAGAAAATAAATTACGCTGAAATTCTGTGTTTTCAATTAAAAATCTTAACATTGAAATGAATACGAATTCATGTTGCTCTGGTTACAAATACAAATTAAATTTTGTATCTTCACAATCTGCGCAATAAATTAATTGGTTGTTGGGAATAAATGTAGACAAATTGTTGTTTCTGATGCAAAATGAAGCATTATGTGGTTTCAAATTAGTTTCCAATACATTGTTAAGGTCTTATGGTGGTTTCCCAGTAACAGAGCATTCAATTACAGATGCATTGAATTATTTCCGCGATAGTTTAAATACGATTTCAATTTAAGAGGTTTTTCTGGAAATTATCCTCTGACTGATACCTATGGCTCATTTCTCTATTATATTTGAGGTTGAAATTTTAGCTGGGATTTATAAAATGTGTGTGTGAGAATTCGAAGTCTCTGCATTTGTTCAAAATTAATAATTGGTTTGATTAATATTAGTTCATCAATAAGTTTTGTGACGAGTAGGTACAGAAACGCACAATTTTTTTTTTTTAAATTATTTGACATTAAAATCTGAGATGATTATCAAACTTAAGACCTATAAACCCATTCGTTATAAATATAAATTAGACCTTAGAGAAGGTCATTAAATAGAACATATCGCTTCAATAGAATATTTATATTCAAGGAGAAGAGATGGTTAGCGCGAACGAAACCGTTAGGAGAAGCTACATAGTCCACTAAGATCTTGAAATATTGTCCTTCTATTTATACCCAACATGTGTACTGTTTTTCCGCTCAATATACTCACCCTAACACACAACACAAATAAAGAATGGCCACAGTCGGAAGCAGTCGGTTACCGATCGTCGTTTGTTGAGCGAAACTCGTTCAGTGCCAGTTTTCCACGGCTCGAACTGTCGCGGAGAAAATTACGGTAGTATAATAATATCGAGGGAAATTGTTGGTACGAGGTACGAGGTATTGTTATGGTTTTGTCGCAGAGGTAAGGCCTGTATCTTTAATTGGGTAGGGGGCTACAAAAAATATAATTAGTCCATGAGTTAAAATTATTGGACACTACTTTTTTACGTAAACAAATAAGTAAGACTATACAGTGGGGTAAAAACTCGTTTGACGTTACTTTTAACTTTTTAACCGACTTCCCAAAAACCTCCTCCTTTTGGGTCTTACCAATTCGGTTGTATGTTTTTTTTTTTATGTTTGTTACCTCATAACTCCGACAATTATGAACCGATTTGAAAAATTCTTCTTGAAAGGATATACTTGCAGATTGGTCCCATTTAAATTTTATGAAAATCGGTTACGAACTTTGGATTTTAAATCGAAATAGCTGGAATTCGTCTACTTAGATGATAGTTTTATGTCATCCAAGTAATCGAAATTGCGTATTTTGCTTTTCTGCGATTTTGCAGTGGTGTTGTTAGGTAGGTGTGGGGTACCACTAAAAAGTGAAAAATAAAAAACTTTTTACAAAAAAATACAACCGACTTCCTTCCTTCTTTAATTTCGGAAGTCGGTGTCAAAATACGAAGAAACTAACAAAAACACCGACTTCCGAAATTAAAGTTATTTTTAACTTTGTAGTGTTTTCTTTTTTTGGAAGTCGGTTGTATTTTTATGTAAAAAGTTTTTTTTTTTTCAGAATATTGACGTCACGAGCCGCCACACCTGCTAGTCTACTCTCTAAATAACTATTACGATTTAGAGCTTCACCTGAGTGACAAAGCCCTCAAATTGAGCTTTACTACACACAACATATTAAAGGTCTTAATGTTTATACGAATTTGTTACTCACCTCAGGGGGGCTACTCTGTAAGCCCGAAGTCCGTAGTTTCGGGATTAGTTGCGGGCGTACTCTACTCCGTATCACCTACATACTTGCGATTAGTTGCAAACCCGAATCAAGAATGAATGACAACACGATTTGACATTGCAGTAAATATCAAATCTTGTTATCTTTAATTCTTAGTAGTTAGTTGATACGGAGTAGAATACGCACGCAACTAAGCCCGAAACTACGGACTTCGGGCTTAGAATAGCACTGATCTTTGATGCGTTTTGTCTTGGACAATTTTGATTGATTTAATAATGCCAAAAGTATTTAACCTAACTGACGGACTAAATGGAATCATATTTCTTTTTTTACGAAGTCATCCCTATTTAATATAATTAAAGGGCGGTTTATCGTGCTTTGCCAGGCTAGCTAAAGTTTCGCCACTAGAAGGTGTGTCTGTTTGAAATATTTACTCATCCCTTTTAATACTTTCAGCATTGAACAACAATCAACACAAACCTAAGAGTAATGCGCACACTGTTACACTACATTCAATCACTTAAACACACATAATTCAATGATATATGTATTTACAATACACATATACACCTACATGAATGAGTTGTGTTTATTTTCACACTTTATTTCAACACTGGCTTCCCAGCCGTTCAACCAGACTGTTTGATATTATAAGTATCGTTTGATTGAAAACGTAACATTGTAAGTGAATTTTAAAAAGCAGATTTACGTAAAACTAAATAGATTGGATATTGAAAAGATTTGTTGTGATTATCTGTTGAAGTGTGCAGAGGAATTTTGGCTTTTGTAGAAGCAGTCTTTTAAAATCTTTTGCTATGGAATGGAACCAACTCTTATAATAGCAGAATAGGTGCTGTTTTTAATAACAAATAACAGTATTTTCTGGTCCTCATCCTAATTTATTTGGTATCGGCCCATCATGTATTGTGATCTTCCATACATAGACACAAGTAATATTTCTTGGCCAGTGTTCTCCATCATTGAATACATCGCCGCTTTCGGTAAGGTGTCTCTTCTTAGTTAGCTGCTTTACTTTACTTAGTTAGCTTACTTCTCAATTAGCCATCATGCTCTTCCCCCTCTTTCTAGTACCTATTTCTTCCCCTACTATAAATACCCACATAGTTTTGTAAACAAAATCCATAGGTAATTATTTGGTCAGTGAGAATGTGCAAAACGTATTAAGCAAGAGGTCTGTATGAAAGTTCTTCGAATTATTGAAAACGATAACCTCTCTCAAATGTAGCTCATAAATTCAAGGTCAACACGTAATAAATAACGTACCTACCTAGTAAGTACCTACGATTAATTTTCATAGAAGCCGAGGTTGATTCATCGCAACCCTTATTGATGAAACCTGACATTTAACCGCTTTATAAAAATAGCCTGTCCTTGTCATTTTCTTGAGCAATAGACAAAATACCATTGTTTATTCGGTTTTTAAGTACGGGGAAGGCCAAAGTAGGTATTATTTACCATCCAGATAATTTTCATATTATTATTAATTGTCTACCTTTGGCTTTGAATTAAGTTGCAATGTAACTACGTGTAGGTACTTCTGATATTTTATTTTAATTTCTTCTCTGAATTACTCGAATTATAAACAATTATCAACTTACTAGCTGACCCGCGCAACTTCGTCTGCGTCACATTTTCCAATACTGCTCCGCTCCTATTTGTCTTAGCGTGATGATATATAGCCTATAACCTCCCTCGATAAATGGGCTATCTAACACTGAAAGAATTTTTCAAATCGGACCAGTAGTTCCTGGGATTAGCGCGTTCAACCAAACAAACAAACTCTTCTGCTTTATAATATTATATATATAAGTATAGATGCAACGGTTGTTCGTTTCCGAGAACCTTTACAATGTTTGAAGACACTTTGAAGTGACCACTAGACAATTTAAAGGTACAATGATCTTGGCGACTGTGAACGCGACCCACTGCTTTGTATGAATTAGGGATGTTAAGGAGGTAATTTTATCGGAACCGAAGGCGGAGTCGGAGTTTTTAAATTTGATTTATCGGAGTCGGAACCGGAGTCGGAGTCGGAATTTTTAAATTTGATTTATCGGAGTCGGAACCGGAGTCGGAGTCGGAGGCGTAGGTAGGGTCAGAAGTGATGGCAGGAGAGAGATTTTTATTTGAGGACAAATAAAACAATATTTAGTCAAACTTTTTTTCATTTAAATGGTAAATAAAAAACATACAATGAATTGGCATGTTCCCAAATAAACAAGAAATTTAATTAAATGGATTGAAACCCAAAGTAGCATATTATTTTAAATGAGCTTTGAAATAAATTCGTCCGCCTCTGTACTCTTTTTGTGCTGAAAGTGTTAAATAAATAAATTAAATCAAATGAATTAACTCCAAAAGTAGTGTAGTTGTTCGCTCGATACCGATCCTGGTGGACTCGACAGATATTGGCGGGCAATTGATTTAAGGGGCTGGAATTTTGTATTTCCATTTACCTACTTTCCATCACAATAAGGGATCATCACTAATACTTATACGTAGTTCAACGCAGGCCGCCGCCGCTATGTTATGCTTCGACCTCCGATTAAAACCTCCGATTTAAAAGTTTCGGAGATGCAGTCGGAACCGAAGGTGTAATAATAATCGGATGTTCCGACTTAACGGAGTCGGAGTCGAAGCTCCGTAACATCCCTGGTATGAATAAGCCGCGCGATGCGGTCGCCAAGATCGCAATTATACCTTGAGACTTAAAAGAGACCAATTAGTGCGGTGCGTTCGGCAATTGTGACGTAAACTAAGCTCTAAAATTATTTTCGAAACTTTTTGGTGTATCTGAAAAGTTTTCATATTTCTACTACCTCTGCATTATTCATTTATTTTATTATTAATGTACACAGATAAATATTCATTGATAGCACTATGACTGTTAGTACAAAAGAATTGTTAATTTATAACGACATTTTTTCCAGTAGACATACGAAAGGAGAAATGAAAAAGAATGTAGACAATAGGTAGGTACTTATGTTTATTTACTACTACATCGACATGTGGTCGTCTTAAGAAAGTGATTTGCACACTCAAAACATTATTTTAAAGTAGTTGCAACTCTTACAATTATGTATGAAAAGTAGCTTCTCCAACAAAACTTAGAGAAAACCAAATATTAAGCTATAAATCAAAACAAAATTATGTCACGGAACTTCTAAATAGAAACAAGCTCAAGAAACTAACGAAACTCGCGTCCGCAGTAGTCAAAGTTAAAAACAGCGATATATCAATTACTTAATAAAGTTTCAAATTCGACCAAACTGTCGACTCGAACAACAATGAACAACTTATACTTACAATAATTGTTCGTTTAGAGTTGGGTATGCGTCAACAACTACGAACCAAGGTAGTTGTTTAGAATATTTGTAGTGATGTTTACCAATTTAAGTCAGTACAGTTTCTACCTATTCTAATAAAAAAAATCAATACTCCTACAATAAATTAGAATGCGTTAAAAGATCTATCCGTCTGAAAATCACTGTCTCTTTCAATAATATAATTTTAGAAGAGGTATAATTCCCAGTTATCATAGAGTGACAATCTTGCGAGCTTACTGCCACATAATCTTGGTTTCCTAATGAAAAACTAGCCTTGAAAAACTGAGGTTTGCACCTTTTGAACGAATTTAATAAGGCTGGGTCTACAACTCAACGTTCAAAGTGTTTCAGATATCACATTAAAATGTGAGTCTCGTGTTACCAAAGGACCAATTTTATCCTACTATAATTTAACTATCTGCCTGCGTCTGTGTTTCCGAACGCTTACAACCCTAATCTTTTCAAAGTTAGAAAAAAAGAAAAAAAACAAAGTTCGCATTCGCTTTTCAGTCACAAACTGACAAAAAACCCTTATTTTCATACATTGATGACAAATTGCAACTAAGATGCATATGCGAATGCAAATTTTGCTTGAAAATAAGTAGAGATGACCTTCTGGTCTTCAAAAACCTATCAACTTAATGTTGTTGTTAAATGAGAAAGATTTATGTTTTCATAAACCTCCATAAAAATAACATCTTAGTTTATTGAATCGATGCAATACCAATACTGGGAAAACCCTAAACTCCTGCGCATACCCATTACCCAGCCCGTAGTAAACCGGCACGGTTATTATCCCGCATCGACCTGCCATGCTATAAATAACAGCGTTTCTGGAAGAATGCCTGTAATGATCTACTGCCGTTTATTTGTGTCCGACAATATGAACAGACCGCTCTAACGAAAGATGGGCGGTTTGGCTCAAGACGTGAGCGGCAGCGGTGAGCATGATGCTATTTTTATAAAAAAAATCTCTTGTAAAGATTGTTGTTAGCTTGCAACTTGCATGCAAGTTCACAATCAAGAAATAACTCGCAATTTAATGATAACTTTGTTGCAGGTAATTGTGCTATAACCAGTCACGAAGGATATTTTATATTGATTGTATTTGCCAAGTTCATGAGTAGGTACTTGAAAGTAGGTATGAGAAAAAAAAACGAATACAACGATGAGTTTACTCCAGAATGTCTTTGAGTGAGGCAAAATAAATATGGCTTGTTGATTCGAATGGAAAAGATCCGTTTGATCTCAGTCTCAGAATATGTTACCTCAGGCATATTAAAGGTTACATTATTATATTACTATCAGAGATAGGCAGCTATTACTACCCGGTCGCTTATGTAATGAAGGCCCTAATAATTATAAACTAGCTCCTTCTAGCGTAATCGCCCACGTGAATGTCGAATATTATCTGGCAACTGAAAGAAAGTAGCTGCGAGTACATAACAGACAGAAATAAGTACTTTCGCATTGATAATATTAGTAAGCACGAACTATATGCAAGTAACAATTTTAGTTAAACAGAAATTTGATTGATTGATTGAAAAAAATGATTTTGAGCAAAAATTACATAATACAATTACACAGTGAAAATACCTACACATTTTAACCCCCGTGTGTTTATGCCGTGCCGGCAAAACTGTTCTAAACCAAAAATAAGGCAAAGTTTATTGGCAAAAGCTATACTACCTCTTACATTTTTTACAAACTCGCTTCTGCTTAGGACTTGCATTGTAGTGTTAGTTTCGTTGTTTTTCACAACGGGAAGTTAGTATTGGCTCCTGATTTGTTTCTTAAAAAGTGCAATGACGTGCAGCATCATCGCCCTTGGTGTTTGTACAGTGAAATATTTGCTTGTGAACCAGTAATATCACTATGTTAAGTTATATTATGTGTCTACTGTCTAGAGCGAAACGTTGAAAGGCCTCCCACGAGGTGAACCGACGACCTGGTGAAAGCCGTGGCAATCCGCTGAATGCGAGACGCACAAGACCGATCGGTGTGGCGAATCTTGGGGAAGCCTATTCCAGCAACGGACGTCTTCCAGCTGAAATAATGATGACGTTGATTAAAGAAAATTGATATTGCAAATGTTATATGAAGTTGGCCACGAAGGGATTGAAAACATGCACTTTGCTCGAGAGCCAGTTTTAGGTGAAAATATAGTCTAGCCGAAACTATTATGTTCAGTTTAAGACGTACCTACATCGATGACTCAGACCGTCTCGAATTAAAATAAAAACTTTTTGAAAAATCTCCCGAAATCTTCTCTAATCCCAACAATATGACGGCAACACAGCCGCACTTTAACAGCAGTCATTTATAAAAATGTCTAAAACCGACGGAGATATTTATCAGTTATGTTTACATTGAGTTTTCGCTTAAAATAGTGATTTGATGTACGGGATTAGAAGCTTGATGTGATGGGAAGGTAAACATCTGGAACTGATGCCAGCAGTTGCAGAAATGCTCAAGGAATTTCCACATGTCGACGTTATTTCTGTCAATCTACATTTTCTAAAGGTATCGCTTAAAAAACTACCTGCGATTATAATTTTCCATTCATTCATATATGCTGTATACAGGGTGTAAGGGACCGCCCTCCCCAAATTAACAGGGTGCTATCAGCTCCTTATTTTGAATCATATTCCAGTGGATTTTCTTTCAGTTTTTTTTTAGTTTTTTTTTCAGTTTTTATAGCTTTATTTCAATGTAAAATTACATTATCTGTATGCAGAACTCCATTAATGTAAATAACACAGCTAAAATGAAAAAAAAATCTAATGAACGACGCATGAAATCAGCTGTTAAACACGTGGCGCTGTCCTTTCGAAAGCTCGCTGCGCTGCCGTTCGCTGCGTGCGTTTTGCAGAGGTAGCGATACATTGCGTGTGAGGTAATTAAACAAATCAGTTTTATTGGATTCCCATAAAGTTCCTGAAATAATTTCATGTACCGGTCAACTTAGTACGATATACTGAAATCACCCTATCAGTTTGTGGAGGGCTGTCCCTTACACCCTGTATATGTCGCAATCGGATTGTATAATCCGCCGTATTACATTAAGGCTAGCCGTTTTCAAAAACAGGGCAGTTTTGAAATGCGACGGTTCAACGATTAGCCGAATTGAATGCAGCTGAATATGGAGCTTTTGACCGCGATTTCGTACGCCCATATCTTTCGTTTACTCGTTCGCATAGGAATTTCAATCAAAAAGTGTGATTGGGGCTTTCCGTTTGGAGTTTCTTAGTAACAGCCTTGAGTTCAAAGTTGGTGGTTTGACTCCGTGACTGAGCCCGTTAAGCCTTTAGACCTGCACCTGATCTAGGGGGTCTATTCTCTAAGCCCGAAGTCTGTAGTTTTGTGCTTAGTCGCAGGCGTATCCTACTCCGTATCACCTAACCACTTGGGGCGGATTTCATCAATCTGAAACTCAACGCGATCACCATATAAACCACGTTTACGAGCTGTCAGTGTCATTCTTTGCTATGGAATATTGACACTGACAAGTTGAACGCAAATTGATCGTGATCAGTTTCATTGGTGAAATCCGCCCTTAGTGGCTTTGTGGTTATCAAATTGTGTTGTCATTCATTCTTAGTTCAGTTTGAGACTAATCTTAAGTCCGTAAGTGATACGGAGTAAGAGACACCCGCAACAAAGGCGTAAATTACGGACTTCGGGCTTAGAGAGTAGCCCCCCCTGATCTCTCCCTGACCGAGTCAGATTGCCATCCATCCATCCATCGGACTATAAAAGTAAAGGAACTGTGAATGAACTTTGGTTTTCATTTCTGCACTCAATTATCTCGTACGTACAGACACCAGCACGTCAAGCTACCAGAAACTGTCAAAGTTTCCTAATCAATCTTGAACTTAATGCTTTAGGGATAAAGTTCAAGTTCAAGTTTAAGTTTTTCCATTAAAGAAATTTTGACGGATTGTTATAGCTTGATGTTCTGGTGCCTGTACTTGGCCAATCTCTGCTGAGATTTGTAACCGTGATCGCAATTTGGTCGAGAGGATTATTGTTCCTAGGTTTGCAACAAATAGTATAATAATATGGTTTGCAAGTAAAAGTGGTGGGTTTTGGCCTATACTCTGTTTATTATAACATTAGAAAAAAGAGGCTCGCAGAAGCAGGAGTACGAAACCTTTTATTTCAAGTTGAGTTCAAACAATTTTCATAAATAATGTGAGCTTTTTGTAACAATGTATGGCATGCATATAATAAAGCATTTACTATCGATCTACTCGTCACAAGGCTTGAATAGGTACATGAAATGAAACAATTTTTAGTAACAATCAGTTTATTAAAAAACAACTATCACAATGGCATGACGTTCATTATTGTTTTCACAAACTTCACAAAACAAATATAATAATTTAGAATGTCAGAGGATTAAAAAAATACACTACCAACAGTAAAAACATTTTCTAGAGACAAAAGCGTAAATTGAGAATTTATGAATTTTATTATTCTGTTATTCATCATCCTCTGATGATGATGATGATGATGAAGTTTCACCAACGTTAATAATGAACCTTTCTACAACATTATCCATTATACCATCAAGTTGGCAAAACCTTTCCTCTTCTTTAATTGTATGAGCAATGCAAGATTGCCATTTCTCTGCAGTAATATTTATTAGTGCTAGAGGGAGCAACCGCTTCACTTCCTTTAATTTAAAAGTTTTGTTGTTTTGGGCTACATACCCCTTCATTTGAGCCCAAACTAATTCTATTGGGTTGAGCTCACAGTGGTAAGGTGGGAGGCGCAATACTAATATATCTTTTTCTTTAGCCATCTCATCTACAGCAAACTTTTGGTACAAATGTCGTACTTGTTTAACTTTTTCTAATAAAGTGGCCCTTAAGTCTTTTTCATCAAAATGAATATTTTTGGTTTTAAGCCACTCCTGAATATCTGCCTTTCGTGTGGCTGTAGTTGGCAACTTCTCCACTTTCCTCGAATGATATGGCGCATTATCCATAACAATAACAGCATCACTTTCAATTTTTGTTAGTATTAATTTGAACCACTTTTCAAAATTGTGTGCATCCATTTCAGAATGGTAGTCTCCATCACCCTTTTTGGCTTCAAATATTAATTCGCCATCCATTAAAAACCCATCTGTTGATCCTGTGAAATAAAATAAAAGGAAATGAATTTATTCTGTACTGGTGTACTGGTGAAAGAGAATTGGCTTCCAGTCTCACATGCCATTATTTATTTTGTTTGTATTAGCTGTAAGTCATCCATAGTGATAAATAAAAAAATACATTTAAATCATGTCTTACCAATATGGCCAATGATAAGCCGTTTTCCTTTTCCAGTTGGGTTCTTTAAACCAGTAGATAAACCTGCCCGGTGTGCTTACTTTGAAGACTTTATAGTACTATCTTGCCATACCTTGCTTTTGGTGTGTCCTGTACGTATAAAAAAGTTATAGATGTTAATACAATATTACATCGCCTTATGTTCAACTAAAAATACTAATTCACTGTATCAATGTAACATAAAGGAGGTTTACGAATTTATGTAAAGGCAAGCATGCCCCCACACTAAGATTTGTCTTGTATTGTGGGAGCGTTTTACAAACACACATTATCACACACACAAACAGCCATATCCGGAACAACTATCTTCGACTTCGTGCAAAATGACTTAAAAATATTAGCAGAACTGTACCTTCATTTAGCCAAGTCTCATCTAAATAATATATTTTTTTCCCTTCGTTCCTTAATCTCTTAATTTCATGGAGATATTTCACCCTCCATAATACAATCTCTTGTTTATCAATTAGGGCACTTTTTCTACTTCTTTTAATGTAAGTAAATTTTAATTTGTTTTTTATTAATTTGTATAAAGTGCTTCTTTTAAAATCAGGTAGAGACTCATCGCTATTAACAGCTTCCAGAATCTTGTTCAACGTTGGTAACTCATTATCAAAGAAAAAAGAATGAATTTTTCTTCGTATTCCACTAAATGTAATATCATCATACTCTTCGAATTTTGAATGTTTCTGTTGGCGAGGAGGGGGTGATTGCAGGCGACCTTCTTTATTATACTCTTTGAGTATATTATAGACTGTTGCACGAGATATGCCTACAAAATAAGATTAGTAATGTATATTTATTATCTCACAATGCAAAAAAATAGATGGATGGATTGTGTGAGGAGTGAATATGAAAGAAAAGGGGGTAAATGATAGTGAGACAAGTGACAGGACGAAGTGGAATAAAAAAAAACGTGTTGCGCCGACCCCCAGTAACTTAGGATAAAGGCAGGAAGATGATGATGATGATGATGGTACCTTTCTAGTAATTTAAATCCTTACCTGCAATTTCTGCAGTTTTTTTAACTAACTGCGTTTTATAAGCAGCAGCACCTTCGGGCAAGGACTCCTTAACATCTTTGTAAATATTAATCACTGTTCTTTTTTCTGTAGAACGAAGCGGTGTTTGTTTAATTCTACTTTTCTTGGGAGACAATATTTTATCCTCATGGTCAACGTTGGGGCCACGTCTTTTTCGCTGTTGACATTGATCAGCGCTACCAGCAGTTTCAGAGTGTGCATGTTGCGCTTGCATGCCACTCGGGCCTGCATCGGGATCCATAGTTCCACAAAACGTACCAGTTTGTACAAACAACACAAAACTAACAATTAAAAAGATAACAAAACAAATAGGTAACAAAAGAAAAACAGTAACAACTAACAACAAAATCACGAAAATTCAGCAATAACAACGAGAAAAGGCGTAGCATTCACAAGTATTCACAAGCGACAACACAATTGACAACTGCAGAAAATTTACGCAAATTGACGGATGGTTGATAGCATAAACCGACAAAATAAACAAAACACGTGCTTCCATAACTTATGAAGGGAATACGTAACATTTTAGATTTGGTAGAATTATAGTGACGTAAAAAACGTTCCCGGTCTGTCCACCTCTGCTTCTTTTAGATTTTAAACATCAACACGACAATATAGAATGTTAAATCTAAACAATATTAAATAAAAGCCTTGTAATTTCAGAAGGTAGATAGGTTAATTAAGTACAATTAAGTGTGACAGCTATTATATAAATTGATTATAATAAACTCCACATCAATCTTGACTGTAATAAAGTTTGTTGTAATTTTATTGCAAAGTGTGCACCTAAAAGAGCCTTTTTTAACTTCTGTCTAATGCTATAGTAAATGGAGTATAGGTCTGTAAAAGCTTTGTGTAATATATAAAAAAAATACTTAATTTTAAGCTAAACAATGATAAAAGCGTTATTGAAATAAGTTAAGCTGTTTTGTGTGCCTGAGTGTACACAAACATACATGAAGTCTAAAATTATTTTCGTGTCACTCCATGTTTTTTTTAACCGACTTTCCAAAAAGGAGGAGGTTCTCAATTCTGATGTTTGTATTTTTTTTTATTTTTTATTTATGTTTGTTCGGGCATAACTCCGTCACTTGCCAACCGATTTTAAAAATGATTGTTTTGTTGGAAAGGGTATACTTCCCAAATGGTCCCATGATAAGGAAACCAGGATCTGATGATGTCATCCCAGAGAAGTCGAGGGGAACTTTCGAAAATCGTATGGTATCGATTTTGCAGTGGTTTTGTTAGGTGTGGGGTGCCACTAAAAAGTCAAAAATAAAAAACTTTTTACAAAAAAATACAACCGACTTCCAAAAATAAAACACTACAAAGTAAAAAATAACTTTAACTTCGGAAGTCGGTGTCAAAATACGAACAAACTAACAAAAACACCGAGTTCCGAAGTTAAAGTTATTTTTTACTTTGTAGTGTTTTTTTTTTTTGGAAGTCGGTTGTATTTTTAAAACCTCTAATAGGTAAGTACCCTATTACAGTAGAGTTATTTTATTTTATTTAACTATCCTAGATGGATTTTTTTTATTTTTTTATTTATGATGTGTTCGCACTTGGCTCTTGTCTAGGTCAGAGCTGACGGAGACAAAGTCTACGATAGAGCGAGCTTACCCAGAAGTAGCCTGTTCACTCTAACTTTGAAAAGATACGGGTTGTAAGCGTTCGAAAATACAGATACAGGCAGAGAGTTCCACTCTTTTGCTGTGCGCATTATGAAAGACGCTTGGAAACGCTTAGTGCGCTTAGACCTTATATCTACCGATATACTCATACTTCAAATAAAACGAGATAAAGTAAAAGTTATTAACACTGTCATTCATGAAGGTTTACATTATATTTAATTAAACTAGCTGCTGCCCGCGACTTCGTCCGCTTGTATGCCGAAAAGTAAACACACCAAACCTAACCTAACGATGTAAGATTGATACGATATGATATACAAACAGTCAATATTGGCATTGCTTGACCCCCCTTAGAATTAGGAATTTGGAAGACAATAATGCAAGGCACTGGCTGTATTATCTCTTCTGTTCAAAATGCCTTCCAGCCCTAGTAATTTTTCGTAATGAGAAACTTCTGTGCACAATATTGAAGAAAGTTGCTAGGGTTGATAACACGCGATAGAGCTACATAAAGTTGGCCATGGGTATACCAAACCGAATAGAACTCTAACCCGCAACGGATAGAGTAGATTAGAGACTGCGTAATTTAATTAAATAATTATATCCCTACTATTTACTTGAATATAATTATCTCGTGAAACATTTCGTGTGAACTGACGTGTAATATTTCAAGTCGTAGCCGTCTTTGAAGTTCTCCGCGTCAATCAAATGTACTGCTGTCTGTATTTTAGTTAGATATTAATGTTCTAAAGTGATTAAATAGATAATCAAGTGGTTAGTTAATTATATTAATCATATTAATTATACATTTCGGGGAAATCAAACTATGTCGTAATTAAATAAAACATAAATTAAAAGAGATTTGCAAAAAGAAAATATACGAGCTCCTCTTAAGTGTTATAGAAATAACTACCACATACCTTGTCAATCAATAAGATTGAAAATATTAATTGACATTATCGCTACTGTACTTCCATAAATAGTTAGGTATTGACATTTTAGATCTTGACTTTATTTGAATGATTTTTGTATTTTAATTAACATTTTTGCAATTTATCTACACTAATATTATAAAGAGGAAAACTTTGTTTGTTTGTTTGTTTGATTGTAATGAATAGGCTCAAAAACTACTAGACCGATTTTAAAAATTCTTTCACCTTTCGAAAGCTACATTATCCACGAGTAACATAGGCTATATTTTATTTTGGAAAAAATAGGGTTCCGTAAGATATTTGGGTTTTTCGGACACAAGGTGTAAAAATCAACCAGAAAAGTAACTTATTTTGTGTACGCTGCCTAAACTATAAAAGATAGAACCATACATTGTTCTAATTAATTGTAGATCTTATAAATATCTACAAAAAAGTCCGGGACACACTATACCTATCTATGTCGAGTGAGGCACAACAACCATTTTTTTAATTTAAAAATCTTGATTTTTTTTTGGACTACATTTAAACGCGTTTATTTTACTCATGCTATTAATCTTTATCAAAATAAAGTATTTCATCACTAAGTACAGTTTATGTAGATAATATTTGGTCTTTGAATGATTAAAATCGGACGTTTGGTTTTGAAGTTATGGCGAAATTAAAATATTACGATTTGTGCTGCACGACCCGTTGCGAAGTGGACGTCACCAAGGCGGGGGTGCGCGTGCGGGAGGGGAGTTTAGATCTATGAGTAAGGTACCCGCGCGGCTCAGCCGCGAGGTCGGCTCCATAGATAAGTATAAGTAGTACGTCGGCTCCCTACGCAGCGGTCGTGCGCGAAGTCTAATAATTTTCGTGCGATTTTCTTTAGATTTCGTTCTTAAAAAAACTACACCTACGCAAAAGTTCTTCTCAGAGCCAAACAACAGTTCTTTTCAGGGCTAAGCAACAATTCTTTCCAGGGCTAACCAACAGTTCTTTTCAGGGCTAACCAACAGTTCTTTTCAGGGCTACACAACAGTTCTTTTCAGAGCTAGAATATTACACGCTATTAACATTTTCTTAAACATTTGAAAATGCCTAAAGAGAGCCATGTCTCAACTTACTAAACATAGTTCTCAAGCACGGGCAGCAAGAATACGCCGTATGGGAGAATCTTCACCTGAACGTTCACAACGCCTTGCTGAACAAAATCAGAGAAACTCTCAGGTACGCGCACGAGAGTCGAGTGTCGAACGTTCGCAACGCCTTGCACAACAAAATCTGAGAACCTCTGAGTTATAATATTATAAAGCAGAAGAGTTTGTTTGTTTGTTTGTTTGGTTGAGCACGCCAATCTCAGGAACTTTCAGTGTTAGATAGCCCATTTATCGAGGAAGGCTATAGGCTATATCATTAAGCTAAGTCAAAAGGTGCGCAGAATTAATGGAAAATGTGACGCAGACGAAGTTGCGTGGGTCAGCTAGTTAATAATAACTTCGAAATTTTATCAATAATTTTTGTTAATATTTGTATGCCTTCTGGCGGAACATTGTTGGGACTTTGTACTTATATTTGTATAACATCTTTTACCATACCCTATGTTCACAAATAAGTAAATAAATAAATAAAATACTATTTTAGTTGACACCCAGTTCCCAGGTACTGGCTTAAAATACTGCAATCAAAAGCAAAGAATAGAACTCCACAAAAAAGATGAATAAAAGCGTGCAAGTCAGTGAGTAACCTTTAATTGTATGCCACTTCTAATTATATGCTCCTGCAAACCATCAATCAATCACAGAGTATGTACACAAAAGAGTATTTTTGTAGCCCCTCAAAAGTTTATTGAATCATAACTAAATACATAACAAATGCACTCCACACTCGAAATAAACAGACAAAACATTTAAAAACGATCCTTTCATTCATAAAATTAAAAAGAAAAGCAAAGCACTCACGTACTAAAATGTTCACATAAACTTGCTACTTGCTAGTAAACTTCAAATCCCAATCTTAAAACAAAGACATAAAGCTCAATTTCAATGGGTAGTAAAGTAACAGGTAATTTTATGCCGTAGTAAATTGTACGATATATCTCTCTAACAATTTGGACGCGAATGTAATGCAGAATTATGTTGTAAAATAACAGAGGGTAAAGAGGCGGAATTATACTGAATTTAGCAGTGAAATATATCCTGTGAATGTAGTGAATTTTCACAAATGATTGATGTAGGTACCTAGTTAAATTATCTAATTGGAGATTAAACGAACTTACCTGAAGTGAAGTTCTATCCAAATTATACGAGTTGCTTCGTCCGAAGAGATTAGATAACATTGTAGTAATACGTCTAAGATATCGCCTTTCACCCACTAAGTTTTTTTTTTTTTTTTTTGGTGGGTACATTGCCTTGCTTCTCGATATGGCTGGAGTGACATTCATTTAGTTGAAAGCCTGGAACCTTTTAATATTTCACTTAAGATATTGGGATTCCTAGGGTTGGGAGGGAACTAATCTCTTCGGACGAAGCAACTCGTATAATTTGGATAGAACTTCACTTCAGGTAAGTTCGTTTAATCTCCAATTATACTTCGTTGCTTCGTCCTTCGAGATTAGATAACATTGTAGATTTTGAAAGTTGGTGAAATATTAAACACTCATATTTAATTTATAAACGTGTAATGAACAAATAAAAATATTATTTCTATTTTATAAACTAAAGTCTCTAAAGATCTTTAATTAAGAGTAAGTTATAAGTTTAATTAGATACAATTTTACAACATTATATTTAATAAGAATATAATCATAATGTAAATGCGTTATGCATTATACACAAATATTTTAGAAAAAATAATTTTTTAATCGGAGGTTAGGATTGATAAAGCAAATTGATCAGATTGATCACATTGAATATCTCTATGATAATATCTAGCGAAGACATTAGAAGTGCCACTCCACCCAGCGGTCTTTCGTATCGTGTCAATATTGACACCAGCTCTATGAGCGGCTGAAGTGGCTGCGTGTCTGGTGGAGTGAGCAGAAAATATTGAGGTGTCAATTCCGCTAATTGATAGCATATCTTTTATCCACCGGCTGATGGTATTGGTGGAGACTGGTTTATGCGGCTTTTTAATACTTAGAAATAGGCTACTGGTATTGTTTCTCAAAGACTTCGTCCTATCTATGTAAGCTAACAACGCTTCAGCCGGACATATTTCTGGACGATCTTTATAAAATGGAATATTAAGACAAGGTTGAGCCGTACCTGGGCGGGATGATTTTATAAAATCTTTTATTTTGATCAATATATTCTGACCCTGCACAATTACATTGTCCAGTGTTATTTTTCCAATCGTTTGCACTCTGTGTGCTGTTATTAGCATGAGCAAAGTTATAGTCTTTTTGGTCAATTGTTCTAAACTTAGATTACAATTCGGGTATAATTTTGATAAAGAATCTAAAACTATTGAGGGGTCCCAAGTGATATTGTATTTCGGGGCTGGAGGACGAAGTCTGTAAAAACCTTTAAATAGCCTAGTAACACGGTCATCAGACCCTACTCTCGATCCTAAGATCAAAGACAGAGCGGAGCGATGACTGTTTAAAGATCCGTATTGTAAACCAGAATTAAATAACTCGGTAAGAAAATAAATTACCATCGGAATTGATGCCTCATGTATTTCAATGCTGTGAGTTTTACAAAAGCTTACCCAACGTCGAATTGCAACGTCATATTGTTTTATTGAATTTTCAGACAAGGAGGCTATCATAATATCTAAGGCTGACGATGGTACTCTTCTGTTCCGTAAAGCCGTCCTGATAACTTCCCTGCAATCAACGTGAGCTTCGGGAGACTGTTTGAAATAGACAATAACACATTATCAGAGGGTGTAAATTGAATCAATTCGGAACAGACAAGTTGTTGAAACAGTGGGAACCAGGGCTGTGTGGGCCACAATGGGACCACAACAATACCCTCGGCCTGATCAGTTATTATTTTTCTTAAAATTTTTAGTATAACTGCAAAAGGAGGGAATGCGTAGAAAGAAAGGTCTTTCCAGCTTATAGTAAAAGCATTCACAGCGCATGCTCCGGGGTCTTTGTTCCATGATATGTACCTAACACATTTGTTATTCAACCTTGATGCAAAAAGATCAATTTCAGGTCGTCCAAAGGCCTGTACAATTTTTTCAAAAGCATGATCTTTGATCTCCCATTCGGTATCAGGGTGAGATTTTCTAGACTCCGCATCTGCTATTTCGTTATCTTTCGAACTAATGTATGAAGCGAACACAAATATACTGCGAGCTTCACACCATTGCCACAGTGATTTTGTGATTTTCGTTAGATGTGGAAATCTTACTCCACCCATACGGTTGATGTACGAAATAGCAGTTGTGTTATCAATACGTAGCAAAATTTGACAATTATTTAATCCCTTTGCAAATATTTGTAAACCTAAGAACGCTGCCAGGAGTTCGAGATAATTTATATGTTCGACACATTCTGAATTACTCCACTGGCCACTGGCGGTCTCCTCAACGCATGCTGCCCCCCACCCTTTTTTGCTAGCATCTGAAAATATTTCTAGTGAGTAGCTGTCTTGTCTAATGGGATTGACTGCGACATCAATTGATTTTATCCAGCAGGAGAAATCGTCCTGCAGATACTGTGGTAAAGACATGTGACTATCGTAACTCGTGTTTTGACACAATGCAAGGTATTTGCATCTTTCCATTTGTTTAGTATATAGCCAACCGTACTGAATCGCGGGGCAAGATGAAGTGAGGAGGCCTACCAAACGTGCAAACTGTCTGATTTTACAACGAGGTTTGAATTGGAATGATTGTAATTCTTGCTTAATTAGACTTCGTTTTTCCTTAGGGAGGCTAACATGTAATTTTTTCGTATCTATCATGAAACCAAGGTATTTGCAAACGTTACTCGGAACCAAACAGCTCTTTTCTACATTGATAATAAATCCTAATGACTCTAAAATATTTCTCGTTTGCAATACATTGTGTAGGCAATCATGATAATTATTTGAAATAATACAAATGTCATCTAAGTAAATAGGTGACAAATAGCCTAATGACCTCAGTAAATAAATTACCGGTTTTAATAATTTTGTAAAAACAAATGGGGCTGTATTTAGACCAAACGGTAAAACATTGAATTGGTAAATTTTACCCTCATGCTTAAATCGTAAGAATTTCCTGTAGGTTGGATCTATGGATACCAGAAAATACGCATCCTTCAAATCAACTGTTTTTTGATACTAATTTCAAAGTTGTTCTTAGATCCTCAATTTTAAAATGTTCTGTTGTGATGTACTTGTTCAGAGACTTTAAATTTAATATAAATCTGTTTTTACCATTAGGTTTTTTAATCAAGAAATAGCTAGAAAGAAATTGACCTTCACATGGTTCGCAATGTGAAATAGCTCCACTACTTATAAGGTCAGTGATGGCCACCTTGTATTGAAGGGATTCTGATGGAGACAATGTAGGTGAACTAGGTTCGTATGACTGATAAACCGGTTTAGTAAACGGTATCTCATAACCTCTTATCCATGATAGTAAAACATGATCGTTGGTTATCAGTTGCCATTGATTATAAAAGTATGATAATCGTCCTGCGGAACGTACCAGATCTACCGCCGGGGGGCTGGGCGCTGCTGCGAGCGCGGCGGCTGACGCGGCTGCTGCCGCAGTCGTGGCGCCGGCTCGGTCCTCCTCGCTGCTCCTGCTTGGCGCGCCAGCGGGAATGGAGGCCTCAGGTTTAAAGACTGAGTAGGGGGCTGTCTCAGTCTCTGCACTGGTGCAGGTCTTCTGAATGGTGTATTTACTTTAATTTCAGAGCCTGATTTTGATATGGCTTTTGCTGCTCTGAGAGTATCGTTGAGCTGTTCGCCAAACAAGAATTGATCGATTTCTGTATTAAACAAATGATCTTTCATATCTTTTTTTATTGTAGAACATATAAAACTACGTCTTGTCATGGACTCGGTGTGTTGTGAGTCACACAGCAGTCGACCCGCTTCGATCAGTAATTTTATTACAGTCTGGTCTTTGTGATCTGAAGTGAACAATGTATTGAGAGCTTTACCAATACAAGATATACTTGCTGCAACCTGCACCTGTTTATTCTCCAGTGCTTTGTCTTTTTTGATGAGCACGTCCGATAATGCGGCCTTAATTTCTGGATTTAACTTCGGTGCATCAATCTTTGTGCAGTTTTTAGGAACAAGATGCTTTTCTAGCAGCTCTTTTCTAGCATCCTTTGTCAAACCCGTCGTAGCAATGTGTTCCCAGCGAACAGATAATTCACCTCTAATATCCGGTCCATATTTTTTGTCCTTTGAAGGTGATTCGCCTAAAAGATTCAGAATCTCGTCATCCAGTTCAGGGGAGTCGGGCACTGCTTCTACGGGTAGTTCCGACTGCACTGTCTGTACTTCATCAGTAGCCGGGACCTGAGTCGTTGAGGTGGACGTACCCAGTTTTGGTTCTTCAGAAATCGGAACAGACTCGACTTCTAGTTGAACTTCCATTTCATCTGGAATATAATAAGTACCCGATGAAGGTATTGGAGAAAAAATAGCGCGGCGATAGTCCGTAACAACTATCCACAACACAGAGTTCGTCATTCATACCAATACTCAGAAAATTATGGGAATCACACTGATCACTACCCATATGTAGGTACCTACTAAAATTTCGAGAGGCGATAGTCCTTGAAAACTATCCACAACACTATGAGATAATGTGAAGGTAACATTCCTTTAAAATGTACACAATCACTAAAATATGTAGGTAGGTTTACAATTTTACCCAGTACATTGGGAATCCAAACTATGTAAAGGTAACATCCCCACAAGATGTTCACAACACTTTTTGGAATATGACGTCATGTCAATTATGATACGGATATAGTCCTAAAAAACTATTCACAATATCTTTTGTTTTGATAAGAAAACACTTCAGCTTACCTTCATGATCCGATTGCTCAGGCGATAGAATAACATCTGCCAATGAGCTACTGCTTTCAGAGCATATTCGAACTCGCGAACGTTTAGCGTGTTTATTGATTTTCTTTTGGAGTTTGCGAATCTTTCTTCTTAAATAATCACTGTCGTCGTTTTTGTGACTACGTTTCGGCATCTTTTTTGAATTTTCAACGAAAAGTAGAAAGTGATGGTGATTGGCGACGCACTAAAACGCGAATGAATGTCACTCCAGCCATATCGAGAAGCAAGGCAATGTACGCACCAAAAAAAAAAAAAAAAAAAAACTTAGTGGGTGAAAGGCGATATCTTAGACGTATTACTACAATGTTATCTAATCTCTTCGGACGAAGCAACGAAGTATAATTAGTTCGTACAATATCGTAAATGCTTTCACGCCAAGCGTACCAATGTTAGAGAAGTCTCTGATAGAAAATGTGGAAATATGTTTACTAAACAAATGGCCAAGTGCGAGTCGGACTCGCGCATGAAGGGTTCCCTACCATTATCGTATTATACGATTTATGACCTTTTAAATAAAAAACTTTTTACAAAAAAATACAACCGACTTCCCAAAAAAAATGTGGTGTTTTTGTTAGTTTCTTCGTATTTTGACACCGACTTCCAAAATTAAAGTTATTTTTTACTTTGTAGTGATTTTTTTTGGAAGTCGGTTGTATTTTTTTGTAAAAAGTTTTTATTTTTCACTTTTTAGTGGTGCCCCACACCTAACAACACCACTGCAAAATCGCAGAAAAGCAAAATACACAATTTCCATTATCAAAGAATCATCAAAATAGTCAAATTCCAGCTATTTCGATTTAAAATCCAAAGTTCGTAACCGATTTTGATATGATTTAAATGGGACCAATCTGCATTGTATATCCTTTCAGATAAAACAAACATTTTTCAAATCGGTTCATAATTGTCGGAGTTATGAGGTAACAAACATAAAAAAAAAACATACAACCGAATTGATAACCTCCTCCTTTTTGGGAAATCGGTTAAAAAAATACTACAAAGTAAAAAATTACTTTAATTTCGGAAGTCGGTGTTTTGTTAGTGTCTTCGTATTTTGACACCGACTTGAAGAGTCTAGTCTAGAAGTCGGTTGTATGTTTTTGTAAAAAGTTTTTTATTTTTCACTTTTTAGTGGAACCCCACACCTAACAACACCACTGCAAAATCGCAGAAAAGCAAAATATGAAATTTCGATTACTTGGATGACATAAAACCATCATCCAAGTAGACAAATTCCAGCTATTTCGATTTAAAATCCAAAGTTCGAAACCGATTTTGATAAAATTTAAATGGGACCAATCTGCAAGTATATCCTTTCAGATAAAACAAGAATTTTTCAAATCGGTTCATAATTGTCGGAGTTATGAGGTAACAAACATAAAAAAATACAACCGAATTGAGAACCTCCTCCTTTTTGGGAAGTCGATAAAAACTACTTACTACAGTACGATTATTTGATCTTTCTCGCTCAAACGAATTTTTGATGGAAGTTAACTTAGTAATGTACATCATTTTTTTTTTTTAGTTTTATCATTCTCTTATTTTAGAAGTTACAGGGGGGGGGACACATTTTACGACATTGGAAATGTACCTCTCGCGCAAACTATTCAGTTTAGAAAAAAAATATATAAGTCACCAGTCTGTATCTCAAGAACCGCGATGGCTAGACAGTTGAAAATTTCACAAATCAGAGAAAAGAAAAGAAAGAAAAAAAGTTTATTTGCGGTCAGTATGACGCATAAAAAAATACCGCCGCCGCCGCCGCTATAACAACGAATACTAAAAAATAGAATAATATAAATATTTAAGGGCTCCCATACAACAAACTTGTTTTTTGCCGTTTTTATAGATAATGGTACGGAACACTTCGTGCGCGAGTCCGACTCGCACTTGGCTAGTTTTTTAGTATAATACCATATTCTCGTATTAGCATTTGCATTGCATTTGCTAATAAACTTTGACAAAACTGGCAAAAAATATCTCTTATTTCACTATTTTTGGTTTTTGACATTGATTGACGCTGAGATAATATTTATATTGAGATTGGCCTACTGCTTATTTATCAAATCAGTAGAAGCTTTCTTCCATTCCTAGGCTATTTAAAACTTACTGTTACTGTGAGGTACCATCTTCACAAAGACTGAGTGCCAGGCGTCGTGACGCATCCCTGGATATGAAAACGTATTCATATCGAGAAGCCCAGTTTTATCTTCAATAGTAATTGATGCTGGCACTGACTTGAAACTTGCTATTTTTATGAAAGTGTGTCGTCATCCTTACTTACACAACAACGGATTTATGATTTATGTGAGTTTTACACAGTTACTTTGGAGTCAGTATTAATTTTAAACCAAAATCATCACTAAATTTTATAAAACAAAGTCATCTGCTGCGTCTGTCTGTCTATCTGTCTTTCTGTTCGCGATAAACTCAAAAAATACTGCACCGATTTTCATGTTGTTTTCAGCAATGCATAGAGTGGTTCTTGGGGAAGGTTTGAGTATAACAATTTTGAGATTTGTGACTATCAATGATGCACTGTATTTGTAAGAATAGGAGAGTCAACCCGAAATAATAGAATAGTCAGAGAAAATTTAGATAGTCTTTAACAAAATCCACATCCATTAAGACAATCATGAAATTTCCTGGAACAAAGTTTCAAAGTAAAATTTCAAACATACTAATTACACACAAACAACACAAACATTCCACTGTCGGTAAAGCAATTAAACACACTAAAAGGATTGCTCAACACAAAAGGTAAAACAAAAAAGATATCGCGGAAATCCTGAAACACACTTCAACCGCTTCATAAAACCCGCTGAAAGTAATTGTGTACGCTTGCTTATAAAACGCTCGATGCTTCTGAAATGCTCGGAAACGAGCAAACATAATTTATTAACGTAGATGTATTGTTAGATCTTCGAGAGTCCCAGAAACACTCGATTGTGCATATTTAACGAGGGGCAGATGAAAAGATATAAGGCGGGATATGATGTCATATTTTTGGGGATATCTTGTGTTTGGTTATGAAAAGAAATGGTTATAATTGGGGACATGTCGTTAAAGATGTATCGGAATTCTCAGTACTTGTTGTTATATCTTTTATGTTATTATTTCTTTGATTAAAATATTTTTTGGTATCAATATGGTCAATCGAATAATGACAAAATGGTTTGAGGTTAATATCCTTTTATTTCAAATAGACAACACTTTTAAATTGATATAATAACCTGATACAATCTTCGATATCATATGCATTTATTTTGTACTTTAACTTTGCTTATTCTTATTTCCCCCCTCATCAAAAACTTCAACGGAGAATATTTTAGATTTATAAATCCAATTATTTCACTCATTCATTAATTTTATTTTGACAAATAATGTCCATAATTGTTAGTAACAAAGGTCTTAAAACTATGTTGGTAAATATTAAAAATCAAATAGAAACAGTTAAAACATAGATCAAACAAATATTAAATTCAAAATAATTATAAAACAATTGTTCAAAATACCTATGTCAAAAAAAAAAGAAAAATGAATTATAAAATAAAAAATGTAATAAAAAAATTATATAAGCATACATACATTTTCATCTCGTCACATGAAGCTGAATAAATTTCCACAGCACTTCAGACTCTGGATTTTCAGAAATCATTTTTAGGATCTAAAATCCTACACTGTTATAATTATTTGAGCAAATTATGCAAATTCTAGCAAGCAGACCACTATTCATTTGGGTCACGCTGACGGCTCGCGGTGGCGGTGGGCTAGACGGAAAATTTCATTTCACCGAGGCTTAAATGCGAGTCGCCATTACGGATGGCTTACGTGTCCATTTTGTGGCAGAATGCTTGTTGGTAGATCTTTTAGGGGATAAACGTGGCGTACGATCTTTTGGTTTGCAGTTCACTACTGGTTCACGATTTTGTTGTGGAATTTGTTCGAAAGAGTCGACGTAGCCCTTTGTTTTTAGGATGGAAAATCATCAGATGACTTCTCCCGCTCTAGGTGGAGCGGAAGGGAGTGTCAGACTTTTACTGACTAAAACCCATCCATGTTCATTCTTTGCCCTTTGTGTTCCGGAGCCGCAGTATCTCTTTCGAATAGTCCCGCAACTCCAGGTCGACGCAGCTCTGGAACGCAAAAAGCATTAAGAGGAACACGGATAGGTTTAAGAGTCTGACACTTCCTTCTGCTCCACACAGAACGGGAGGAGTCATTAGATGACTTCCTAAAATTAAAAAGAAAACAAAAAAAAATGTAAAAGACCTGCTGTGATGTTTTTTTGCTAATTGACTGAATAAAGATATCGAAACGATTATAATGTATCCACAAGTGTGAACAAATAAACGAAGTCGATCCTGAGAAACAATAAAGTTTGCTTGAAGTTTTGATGCATTTGGTGGTCCGAGGTTACATTAAGTTCCAGTGAACTTCATTTCCGAAAAAAAAAAAACAAAGGATCGCTCGATTTTTGATTTTAACTTTTATTAGTCCCACGGAACTTTTGATTCCGTAGTCATCTAGTCATCATCATCATATCAACCGAAAGACTTCCACTGCCGCCGAACATATGAATCTCTCAAGTGTTCTACGTAATAAGCTATTTCTCTCTGGTTCCACATCTGCACAAAAAACCCTTTCTGGTCAGCTATGAAATAATCCGAATAATAACCAGATATTCCTCCTTCTTCAAAATACTCTTACAAAACTCCACTCCTCCAATATATCACATTTTTACCTACGAACGTAAAGCGTTCAATAAGTGCTCTATAACAAAAACTAGTGCTGTAAACAACATAAATCTCTCAGACAATAACCACGTGGCACTTTTAGCATAGTGTTGAATTTCTATGTGCGTTTACAAGCCATTTATTAACGGGACTCGTAAACAATTAGTTTGGAATACAGAGCACGGAACACTGCGAATAGAGATGCCATTTATTTGCTTTCTTACATTCATTTTTGAGTTTGTGGTAATCAGGATACACACTCTCTCTATCTTCGACTGCATCATCGCTAACCATCAGGTTAGGTAGTGGTTAAATGATCCCAAAACATTTTGTGTGTATGGGTTCCGACCCGTACCCGCAAAATGTTTTGGGTAGCAGGGGAGCATAGCCATATGTATGTCTTATAGTCCGATGATGGAACTGGAATTTAATCCAAAATACGGTCGCGGTTGACACTACCATGCCTACCTCGTCAACTGGTCTTGCACGTTTCGCATCCAGTGGATTACCGCGTCCTTCACTGTCTCATCAGCCCTCCGCTGAATGATTTATTCATGAACATGCAATTGCGCTTCTCACAAGTTTCGGCTGTTATAGCCAAAACCAGAAATGTGATTCTGTAAACATGTCAAAGTGTAGGCTAGGGTGGAGTCATCACGAAGTGAGCTGTCAACACAAGTAATTAAGATGGAATTATAGCTCACTTCACTCAAGCTTTCACATCGACATGTTTACAGAATCGGCTGGCAAAATTGTCAGCTGTCAATTTCTACAAGTACTCGTAAATGGTTCGAATCACTGGCACACTTAGATTGTGTGAATAATTTTGACAAAAGCATAATATTTACCATTGGCCGCTGAGTACTTTCGGTGCTCTATGATTTGGAAGCTCCTAGACGTAAGTGAGCTTATATAGTTATGAATTAAATTGTGATGAATGATGTGTATTACGTTGGCAGATTTTGGTTTCGGAGTTGCGACATATATAATATATCAGTTTTACAATTGGGTCTAGTTTAGTTAAATTATTATTGTTTTAGGTGTCGCAATCTTGGTAAAGATTAGAAATCACTAAACTAATATTTTTGTTACAGGTAACTACCCATGGTGCTTTTGACTTCCAGACAACATAGTTCACGGTATTTAAAACAGCTATTTCTCCAACTGTTACTGTATTCTTATTGTTATTTAAGCCCATATTACCGGCCGGGGCAACGATATTGTGAGATAAATTCTTACGAACTTATATAGTTGCTCTATTATGTCGTGTGAGGTTCTAGACACCTTCTGTCAGCGATAACGAATGTTGAAACTCCAAAATGTTTAGAATAAACCACGCAATGTTTCGGTTACCCCATTTTTGACGTCGCACAACACAAATCATTGTTGCTGCTATAATGTACATTTGAGACCTGAGGGCCAATTCTACTTAAACAACTTTCGCATTCGCATGTCAATGGCAAACTGTCAAAAAAGCCTTAAGTTTCATACATTTTTGACAGATTGCGATTGAGATGCGAATGTGAACATTAGTAGGCTCTGGTCATCTATCTACCGATATCGACGTTTTCATTCACTGTGATTATAAACCACTAATCCCAAAGCCGATGAATGCGTGGCCCATAGGACCGGTTATTCTGGCGACACTTGGGAGGTTTATGTTCAGCAGTTACGTCTTTCGGCTGACATGATGACAAACCACCAACCTTCTAACAAACACATTAACAGCCACCTTGGAATTGTAATTTTCCAAAATATAATATGATTGTCTGAATCATAATCATTAATTTGCAATTCATTCGATCTAATAGGTATAAATTAAACCACAGACATTATTCAAAAGCAATTTACAATGCCTACTTCTACTGACAGTTATTTTTTAACAAATGGTGATTCAAGTGTAAGAGAAAAACCACTTAATCCCATTCAGACAGTGAGTGATTGACACTTTGTGTTCCGAAGCAGTCACGCACGTGACACTTTTCTAGATGGAGTGAAAGTAATTTCAATTGACACTTGTATCCTGGGTAATGTGGCGAACGATTTTATTCCTAGTAGGATCACCATTTCTTCACTATTAGGTTTTTTTTTGCGACTTTGTCTTTATAATCTTTCAAGACAATTGGTTTGGGCGTTATACGAAAGGAGAAGGGGACTTCTGGGCCCAGCAGTTAACTAGTTGAAATGTATATAAAAAAACCGTTATATTTTTCTAAAGGAAATAACAAAATATGGTACCTACCATGTTTCTATCTAGGAAGCGAGAAAACTTAAATTAACTTCTGAAACTAAATAATCGATTCAATTATGCCTGAATTGCGAGTAATCGATTATGATTAAATCGGTAAAATCTCAGAATATGTATGAAAGTCGAGTGACAAGTGTTTTTCTTGGAATCGATTCATAGCGAATCGAATTTTTTTAATTTTTCTTCCGGCAGTTCCGGCAACACTTCTGCCTGACACCAGTCAATCTCCGACTGACAGATGTCACCCATATTTTATTGTTTAACCCCTCGACCTCGGTTTTACATAGGACTTCACAGAGTACATTATACTATATACTGAAATAGGACTTTTTCTCTATTTTGGACGACATGGAGCGCTGTGTAAATTGTAAGATTGCGACTGGTCGCAGTAACTCTATTGGCAGAAGAGTCTTGGAAGATGAGGCGATTTTATCAGTTATTCGTTAGTGGGGTGCATCTCAGCCTGTAAGTTTTTACCTATATTAATATATTTTTTTTACAATCCCGCCATGTAAGTCGCAAAATATATTTTGTTTACATTTTAGTTGACAGCTGTCGAAGAGGACGAGATTCAATACAATAATACTACCTACAATACTATTATTGTAATTGTATTGTAGGTAGAAGGACTGTAGGCTGCTGTGCCCATGTAATGTGCATAATATGGTATCTCAGTTGGGCAAGATACCAAGAAAATATCGTACCTCTTGCACAATTCTTAAATGATATTCTCCTAATTATTGAAAATTAATATTACAATATTTTATATACATATTGGTGTTTTATTTTACATCCTCTTGTCTCTTGTTTTTAAAAGGTTGGTAAGTGCAGGTTATTGAATGTAAAAACTGGTCTTCGACTGTAGCGACTGTCCAGGGCGCGGGAAAGCCAAACGTGTCAGATCTTCGACACGTCACACACGCTTCATGCATAAAACCATGACACAACCGAAGCCAATCAAAAGTATTTCCAAAAAACATAAAAAAAAACTACAAGGTTGTAATATAACCTCACTTTTACTATACTTCATACAACTTGATTCCTGGAAAGCCAAATTTCACCAAATTTTCAGTGAGGCCTTGTTATTATAATATCCTCTTACAAATAAAGCTAGTTTGATTCAGTTAACACCTGGGCCCAGGAATGTATGGAGTCATTCCCTTCTCCTTTGAGGAATGATATGAATGAAACGGAAGTTAGTGATAGCTTGATGATAAACAGGATGGAATGGAAGAAAAAAGTCATCCTAAGCCGACCCCAAGTAAAATCGAATGTTACGAACAGAAGAAAAAACAGTTAAGTAAACCGATTGCAAGAGTCGCCAATAAAAAGTAAATTATTGGTCCACCTCTGTACATCAGTATTAAATAGATAAATTATTAACTAATACCATTTAAATAAAATAAATAGCCGAACTAGCAAAAGGATCGTCTGATTCTAAGCTATATTTATAACAAAATGCAATATCTCCTCGATCACGTCAACCTGAGACGTGCCTTACGTTTTATTGCATTGCACCCTGTCACTAGCAATAAACTTGTCATATAACTCACGTGTAGCAACAAAGTCGTCATGTCTCTTATTTGCTGCAATTTCACCGGTGCACACTCACGTACCCTTCTCGCTGTAACATAGTATTATACTTTGAGGCGTAAATAGTTGATACTTTCTTGGTAAAACTATTTCTACTTGAACGAACTTTGGACGTTCGACTACCCTGCTAAGTACTGTTCTTTACTTTAAATTAGATCCTGTGATGAAACCACTCTCTTACAACAGTTACAACTTTCAAGAGGTACTCCTAAAGAGATATCCGAGTCAATAATACACATTTTTAAAAACAAAACATTTGTCAATACAAATGTTTTGTTTTTTTTTTCTTATCTGAAAATTACCTATATATATTTTCAGAATACGTTTAGTCACTGCTACGTGTCGTCACAAACTTTCAGCCCACCTTTTTTCCTAGAAATTTTGACGTAAAAATAGCCCGTACCTAATCCGCATGCCAGCAACATTGATGGACAGCCAATGTGTATAGAGGGCCAGGCCAGTCCACACCATCTGTCACAGATGACGCATCCTGTCCCTCCACGGCGTAGAATTTATCATCCAAGCAACCTTTGTGAAATAGTTTTTCTTCTAATTTCGTTTGTGGAACTGTGTTTCGTTTGTATACAACTCTAGTTTTTGCACGATGTGTAATTCTCTTATGTGTAGATTTATAGGCTCCGTTTTTATGCGAAAATGGTTGTTGCGGTTTACTTTTGCCACGTTGACCAAGACTGTTAACCACAAGTCATTCTAATAAAAATGTGTGTGTGTGGAATAGAGTCACAATAAGAAATTAGGATGTAAAGTAGTAATCGCAAGTAGTAACAGTAAACCTTATTCCTGGAACAAGCTCAGTTTAATTATACCATAGGTCCTTCACCTATAGTACAGATAATAACTTTAACTTTTGATTTTTCTAATTGTCTTTTAATTTACGTTACATCAAAAAAAACCCTGTGCTAACTAATATCATTATTAATTATAATTTTGAGCACGAATTTGCGCTTCCTCGCCTAAATCATTAAACCGAACTTTGTGAATGTTTGTACTACTACAGTTAAAAGCTACTTTTTTGCGAAAATATATCTTGTACGCGAGTTAAGCCGCTGTAAGAAGCTACTATTTTATAATCTGAAGGCGTTTTGGCCTTTTCTCTATCCTACCCAAAAACCACAAAATATCACCAAAAATATCGCCCTTGTATTTCGTAAAATCCTCTTTTCAAAAAGGTGTGTGCTCCCCGCAGCGTCACCGCGGTCTATTGACGTACCTCTGTTCACGGAAGCAACTAGAGACGATAGTGTTGCGACTGCTAGGGTTGCCACTGACCATGTTTTATGATAATTTTTGTGAACATTTATATATTTATGATGGTTACCAGTTCTTGAATATAATTTTGGTCGATGTAGATTCATTTTCGCCGGCTTCGTTTGCTATATAAGTCCATAAAAGTGTCGATGGTCTAACTGTCCCAAAATTCATCAAAATCTGTTAAGCGACTTAGGGATAACAGCATAACAAACAAAACTTACGTTATCATTTTTAGGGTTCTGTACCCAAAGGGTAAAATGGGACTCTATTACTAAGACTCCGCTGACCGTCCGTCTATCCGTCTCGCACCAGGCTGTATCTCATGAACCTTTATAGTTAGACAGTTGAAATTTTCACAGATGATGTATTTCTGTTGTCGCTATAACAAAAAATCCTAAAAAACAGAATTAAATAAATATTTATGGAGGGACCCATTCAACAAACGCGATTTTTTGCCGTTATGGTACAGAAACCTTTGTGCGCGAGTTCGAGTCGCACTTGGCCTTTTTTTTTAATTTAGTAGGGGTATTTTGTAGTGACCAAAATTTAAAAGAATATACGAAGGTGGTTTGACTACATAAGAGCGTATTTGACTACATATTAATAAGTAGCTTTCAAAATCCTTTACAAAAACCTATTAAAGTAACTGATTTTGGTAGAACAAATTCAAAAAATTAAATGCCTAAAAAGGTCTCTGCACTAATCACAATATTTTTTCCAAAATTGAGCAAAAACATCATTAAAAAACACAAAATCTACAGATTAATTTATATTGAAATAGAGCTATTAAATAGTATTTCGAGCTTACTTTACTATTACCACGGAAATTTTGAATGCAAGTTAAACTAAACAATTTTACTATGTAGGTATTTGAAAATAATGCTTTAATGTAGTTTAACAGCCGTTCAAACCAACAAATATTTTATAACAATAGTAGGAGGCATTCAGAATAGTTTGTCGAATATTTAATTAAAACTGCAAAACTATCAGCTAATTAATAAATCTTAGAACAAAATGATTACATTGAATGATGTTAGTTTCCAGATTTTCTTTAATTAATAATTGTATCATGCAGACTCCGTAAAATGTTGTGAAAAAAAATCTGACATAACATACTCTTGAGATAAAAATATTATCCGCGGCATGGTCTACCTGTGGACCAACTTGCAGCCAAATCCGTTCAGCCGTGGGTAACTAATAAACAAACATACCAAGAAACTCACTTTTGCATTTATATAAGTTGGGATAAGGATAGTAGCCGCATTTTAACTGTAGTACAATACTTCGCTTGGTTACGATAACCCTAAAAACCACAAACAATGTTTAATAAAACAAACATAAACGATTACAATCACCAATAAAAACATCACCACACGCCATTACTCTTCATTTACATTCCACCCGAGTGACAGCCCTGGCGACATTGACATTGCATCTATAATGACGTTTGACGAGAACAAATGGCAGTTTAATTGCAATAGCATCGTCTTACGTTGTCCGACGTCCAGGGACGTCCAAATTATTTACGATGCAATAGATAGGTACGAAGTTGTTGAAAGGTTTTGCTGTGATTAATATTGTACCATCACGTAATATGAAAATACTAGCTTTTGCGGGTATAAGCTACTATTTCACTTATCCCCTTTTTTCCGCTACCGTAATAATTTCGGAAAATCCTCTTTTAGTGATCCCTACCCTCCCCAAGGAACCTACATGCCAAACAGCTTCCTACGACTAATATTTTCGGCTTTGCGGTATCTGTCAGTCGCTCTCTCAGCCACTCAGTAACAGAAGAATTTCATATATTAGGATTGATTGCTAAAAGATCGAGCAGAGGTGTGTCTGGTCCGCCAAACTATTCCCAGCAACTGGAACTCTGAAAACCAGAATTATCAGTGGTGACTACTCTCTAAGCCCGAAGTCCGTAGTGTAGGCCTTAGTTATCATATCACCTACGGACTAATAATTAGTCCGAAACCCGAACTAAGAATGAATGACAATTTGACAGTAACTATTAAATTGTGTTGTCATGAATTCTTAGTGGTTAGGTGATAAGTTCTATTTTCCCTTTTATGTTATTGTTCCACCTTATAGGGGAAGCCTATCCTCTGAGAATTTTCGAATGTTCTAATAGAAAACTCGATTACAATTACTTGAACAGGGAATCAAACTTAGTGCCTCACGATTAGCTTTTCCAATTACGTTAATTTCTCAAAAAATTTTTTTTTTTATTTATTTACTTTTTTATGCAAAACGGGGAAACTCTTGGCCCAAATCTCACCTGATGGAAAGTGATGATTAGGCCGAAGATGGAAGCGAGTTTCACCCGGAATCCTCTTACACAGAGGAACTGGCTATCATACCTCTCAGTGTCAGTTATAAAAATGGTTCAGCCAGCCGGGTACATATAAAAACTAAGCCACAAGGTATTATAGGGTACATTTTATTCATCATCCTCTAGTATAAAGTAGTAAATGAAGTCAAGGTTTCATAATATTCAGCTACCCACAGCTTTGAATAATTTCTGAAGTCATTTATGAGGCCGTGCCGCTTCATAAATGACTTCAGAAATTAGTAGTACTGCCTGCTAGTACTGCCGCGCTAGTGACATGAGCAGCAAGTTGTTCTGCAGCAAAACAACCCTCACAGACCGTATCTCTAGCGCGGCAGTTCAAGCACGAAATCACTAATAGGCAAATAATTGTTAATGAAATAAATGTTAAACCACTACTTTAATCCGCTGAAATCAAAAAACAACAACACAAATCAATGTTGTACATATACAACAGGAAACAATGCTTCTTACAATAAATTATATGCTTACAAATGAAATAATAGTTCTTCGAACAAAATGGACGTAAAAATACACCCACGGATTCTTCGCCATTATTCCGATACTCAAACGTTAAAATAAAACGAAGCGGATGTTTCTAGTTTAATGGGAAAAAGTACAGTAAAACAGAACTTTTAATATGTCGTTATTTTGTTTGGGAGAGTTCCAAGTCGTAAAATTGTTGTAATTGTTTGATTCAATTGATTGCGTCTGTTTGAACGACACTGACCCGGGCAATGAGGTGAAAACTACAAGCTAAAATTAAAATAATCAGAAAATCCTTAGGGGAAAATATGAAATGTCTTACTTTCTTAGAGAAAAGACAAAGATTTAATTTTGTTGTAGCTCCAGTTTATAATCTCCATTTAATTATGTGAGCAATATGATCAGTGCCTTAAAATGTATTATAGTGTTAGGTATTAGTCCATATCTGGAAACTGGGTGACCCATGCTACTGCCTGCGTCACATTTTTCATAAATGATCCGCTCCTATTGATCCACAGAATTCTTCGATAAATGGGCTAGTTACTGAGATTAACGCGTTCAACCAAACAAACGCTTCAGTTTTATAACCATAAAAATATAACTAATGTACCTTCACAAAAAATCTCATAATTATATAATTCACAGTCGTCATTGAGATACATACCTAGCAATAAGAAAATTTTTATTGGTGTTTACATTACATTTGTTAGGTCAAACGATTGCATGAATCATTGTTATGGTAGACGCAGTCACGTAAGAATTAATTGATTATAAGGCCACGGATACACTTGCGTTGTCACTCGCCTATAGAACTTTTAACGAACGTTTAATTGCCGCTGACTTTTATCCAGATTTCAGAGGTAGTTCTCCTTTAAAAGTAGTTCATAACAATTTCTTCAGGTTGCAGCGGCATCAATGCCACAAAAATAAACCAACGAAATTAATCTGCATCGCAACAAAAAGAACCGCGACTCCATCTATTCAACTGGCGATGGCGGCGAAATAAAATCCGCTCGAATATGAACGCCCCCCTTTTTTTTAGGGATGGGAAATCATCAAATGACTTCTCCCACTCTGCGCGGAGTGAGAGGGAGTGTCAGACTTTTACTGACTAAAACTCATCCATGTTCCTTCGTTGCCCTTTGTGTTCCGGAGCCGCAGTATCTCTTTCGAATAGTCCCGCAACGGGCATTAGCCCCCCAGGCAAAAACAACCGCCTTGCTGGAGGATCCTCCCTTTTCAATGGTGGTTTGCGGGACTTTACTCTCTGTACCGCATTCCTCCAAAAGGTTTTGCCTTTAATTGGACCTCCACAAACCAGTTACTGGGTATCCGATAGACGCGAGATGCACAGGACCGGTTGTTGTGGCGACACTTGGGGGAGGCCTATGTTCAACAGTTGACGTCTTTCGGCTGACATGATGATGACGATAATAAAGCCACCAGGGCCTTAAGAGTCCTATTACGAATCGTAAATGCTCGTTTGCAATAGACGAAGTTACGTTGGTGTGCGTTGGGGGTCCATCTATAGTCCGCGAAAAAATTTTGATACTTACTAGTCTGAATAGGATTATAGTTTATTTGGGCGCTCGCGCGAGACTGAGGAGCGCGCGCGCTGAATTGACGCAGAATATATAGTACTTTAATTTTATTTATTGTAATTTTGTTTTATTATATTGACCAACGAAAACTAATGAAACGTATTCATTGTAGATTGAAATTTTATATCATATTAATTTTTTTGATAAAATTGTTTTTATTTGGAATATAATGGACGCTGAATCAAGACATTCCTGGCTTAAATTAAGCTTTCTTTACGTTTTTTTCCGTGAAAACTCAAGGATTTTAAAGAAATTCTAGAACTCCAATAAACAATAAAACGTTCAACTTACCTTTTCGTAATTTCAGCTTTTAAAAGAATTGATAGTAACAATGTGAATTTGACCGTCAAAGTTCCATCGCCGACATGTTTTCTTGCAAACTGCGTTCGTAAAATATTTTTAGTAAATTACACGAAAAGAAAAATGAAAATGTGTAACTCTAACTTACAAGAAAAAGACTGGCACTATTGTTATTCAGGATCAAATAATTAAAATATCTTACTGCTGCTGAAAACTACAGCGTCAAAAATCATGAATTTCCGTAAAAAATGTAATAGGACTCTTAAATCAGTATCTTATTTATGTTGCAAAATTATACCAAAGCAGAACAAGCTAAGTGCGAACGAATCCTAAGTTTTAAAAACAAATCTTCGGTAGATTACAATATTGTTTAAGTAGGTAGGTGCCTCTCATTTATCATGCATAAGAAAAATAATATATAATAATACCTTTTCTATAGTCGATATGTTTTCAACAGAGTTACAGAACAAAATTCTACTAAATATCTCTCTATCCAACTGATACACAATAATAATTATCTACAATATAATTGCTCGCTCCAACGTAGACTTTATCTCTGTCATCTCTAACCTAGACTAAAGTCAAAAGCAAACCAATATCAAGTAAAAAAAAACATTATTAAAAAGTGCCGAAAACACTATCAGGTTGATTGTACGAGTATATTACACTCTAGCTGACCCACGCAACTTCGTCTGCGTCACATTTTCCATTAATGCTCGGCTCCTTTTAGTCTTAGCGTGATGATATGTAGCCTATAGCCTTCCTCGATAAATGGGCTATCTAATACTGAAAGAATTTTTCAAATTGGACCAGTAGTTCCTGAGATTACCCCCTACATAAAAACTTACAAACAAATGTTACCTCTTTATAATATTAGTATAGACTAGCTAATAATAATAATAATAATAATATCCTTGGACATTTCACACAACGCCATATAGTCCCAAGCTAAGCAACCTAATGCTTGTGTTATGGTAACGATATGGCTGATAAACTACTTATATACATTTTTTTTTTTTTTTTTTTGTAAATACATACATATTATAGATAGAAAAACACCCAGACTCAGAACAAATACATGTAGGTCTTACAAATATTTGTTCCGTGCGGGAATCGAACCCGCGACACGCAGCGCAGCAGTCGGTCGCTCAACCACTGCGCCAACCGTGTCGTCACCCGTGACCCGTGCAACTTCGTCTGCGTCACATTTTTCATTAGTGCTCCGTTTCTATTGGTCTTAGCGTGATGATATATAGCGTATAGCCTTCCTCGATAAATAGGCTATCTAACACTGAAAGAATTTTTCAAATCGGACCCGTAGTTTTTTAAATTAGTGCGTTTCACGCAAGCAAACAAAGCAAACAAACAAACTCTTCAGCTTTATAAATTAAGTATAGAAATACGAGTATATACAACTTGTAACAGAATAAACGCAATACCTCTTCAGGGGTCATTGTACACATCACTATTAGCAACTTTTCTAAGGGACCAACATTGAAATCGCGAAAATAATGTGCGCATAGCTCGACAAAATCTACTAAACAGCAGTATTTTCTTCGTGTTTTTGGAGTTGATCCCCCTAGTAAAAAATGTTCACAATGATGATGACAGTTACCCCTTAAAGAGGTTTTGCGTTTATTCTGGTACATGCAGTTAGTTAACTCTTTAAGAAGCTGATACTAGACTAAAAAGTCTATACATATAGATATCCTAGCTAGACTAGTACGCACCACGTAGCCAGCGGTTTGAAGTGCCAAGCATTTTAATATCAGAATACTCAATACTTGGAATGTGAAGATAAAAATAAACGCTGTTTAAGAATGTTTTGCACCGTATTTATCGTCAAGAACTTAATATGGAAATAAATACAAATTACTCACGAAAGGTTTCATTTTGACGGAAGTCAAGACATTTTTTTCGTGATCAACTTTCATGATGGGGATCTTAATAAAATTCAGGCATTCTGACGTGAAAGAGTAACAAACATCCATCCATCCACCTATCTACCCAGAAAAACTTTCGCATTTATAATATTAGCTAAGTAGCTTAAAGCTAAACAAAAGTCCTAATACATCATCCAATAGTAATACAAATGTCTAGGTTTAGCTACCTAATAGCTGATCCGCACAACTTTACCTGCGTCACAATTTTCGTAGCGAGTTTTGAAAATAAAAATAAAGCACCAAAGAAAACATCAACCAAGCAACCGACTTCATAATATTATATTTCGAGGTGTGCAGACAATGCTTTTAAAAAAAAATGCTATATGGTCTAAAATTTCCCAACCCGTCCCTGCGAGTTTATCTTTCAGGCACATCAGTACAACCTCTGTCTCATGTTTCACCGTAAAACGCAATACCTTCGTACCTTGTTTTTAATTACTTTACCTCTTTAGAGTTAACTAAACATAACCCCAATTCTGAGGATCATAACCTTCCCTTCATAAACCTAGCGCCGCCGCCATCTTGAATTTCAAACCCAAGATGGCGGCCTGTTTCGTAATAACAAACTCTAAACAATCATTTTACTGACGTCAATAAGGGCGAAACGCCAAAACTTACAGGTTAAAGTAAGTACTTATAATTGGGTCAGGGGACCACCAAGTACATGAGACTTGGCTTCATGTAATAATGTTGCCAGCCACAAAATAAAGACGCCTATGATACAGAGAAATTGCTTTAAAGTTGGGCGTAGAGTTCTGTCCTTTTAAAGACGTGTAGGCGTATACTTTTCTTGATCGAGAACCACACAATAACTTTTATTTTGTTGAGAACAGGAACGGGATAGAACGGAAAATGCCCAAGTAAATGTACGAAGTCGCGGGTTAAAGCTAGTTCTATGGAAGATTTCTCAGTTATGCCCACGACTTCGTCCGCGCGTATCCCATTGTCCATCGTCAGCCGCATTATCGCTTTACATCAGGCGAGATAGTGGTCAGAGTCAATAATACGAAAAAACTCCAAAAAATTCTGGTGAACAATGAAACTAATGAGTTTCAATCTGTCCATTAAATGGCAAAATATAGTAGAACAACAAACAGCCTAAGAGTAATATTTTTAGCGTTAGTCTTTTCTAATTTAATGTTACATCTGATATAATCTGTTATTTTGGTGTCATAGACTGCTCGTAGATATTCCACGTCTAATTTCAGAAGATTATAATCAACGTATGGGCCTTGTGCCAGAGTTTGGTATCCAATTTAGTATTATATGACCGTTGATAGGAATTGCATACCAATATTACCAATGCGTTCGACTCTTGTTTTAATTATATCTCGATTGACTGGGCAGATGCGTTATTAGGTTGCGTTTCCACCTGAGATATTCAAGGATGCGTTGTGCGGGATGTGTTTATTAAGAACCAATAAAATCGTGAGAAAGTGGAATGTGCGACGCAATTGCATCATTTAATTCTGCCAATCCCATTCCATTATCGGACCACAAGACTTACGGCGATGCGCTACCGGTACATGGTGGATATCCCACCCACACGCACAAAACGTTTTGGTAACACATTCATAGTGCGTACAGCAAGGGATTGGAATTCCCTGCCGGAGTCTGTGTTTCCTGATAGCTACAACCTGGGAGTCTTTAAGTCAAGAGTGAATAGGTTACTTCTAGGCAAGCGGTTTCCATTTTAGACCGCATCATCGCTTTCCATCAGGTGAGATAGTGCTCAAACGCATGCCGTATAAAAAAGAAGAATCGCTTGCTCTGAGCGAGGCTATGGTAATGAAGCGATTCTATAGGTTCCTACAAACAAATCCCTCGCTACGTATTCTCACACATCTCTGGTGGAAACGTAACCTTATTCTAAAATCCCATTCCAAATTCAGGACAGCTTGCAAGATTTATAGTAAAAGAAAATGTTCGTTAAAGGCTACAACTTAGACTAGACCAAAACGTCTAGCACACTTGGGACTCGTGTAGGAAGATAAGTAGCTGTTATATTTTATTCGCCTACAGTAGAAGTTCGTTTTCAGTAAAAGGGAAGTTTAACAGAAAAATCCTTTTGAGTCGAGATATGGAAATATTTAGGATTTTCTTTTGTTTTTTTTTTTGTTTTTTTATGTTCGTCTTTTGTTGAAATTCCTTCTCATTTTTGTTTTCAAATAGGTACGTCTTCAAAAGCTTAGCTATTTATTCTACAAGTACCTTCTACAAGCTAAGTATGTATGTAAGCTACATAGTTATAAAAATAACTGTACTTACAATAATTGAAACAAAATCCATTAATGAATTGGAAAGCTATAAATATGTTCGTATATTTATCACGAACATATTTATAGCTTTTGTTTTAAATTGTTGTAAGTACAGTTATGTTTGTATGAAATCTAAAATTAGGTACCTACGTAAATCTTGTAATTTTTTTTTATCAAAGAAAAGTATAGTCAACGCATTAAATGTTAAGCCCGTAACGTATTATTTACTTTCAAATTATTTCTGTCCTCTTGTCTGTTTTGAGGAAAATCTACTGAGATAGCAACATAATCTAAGAGGTAAAAAATCCTCAGGGACCCGTGCCCCAGATTATTAACTAATTAACCCTCTGAAACGAGCTCCTTAATAATAAATTAAGGTTCCCTTCGGTGATAATTACGAAAATAAGGAGAGATTATGAGTAAGAAGATTTGGAACAATTTCTATTCTTATTTAGATATACGTGTTAATTTTGAAATTAATATTATGGGCATTCGACCAAACTGATTCATAATCAGTTTTCTTGATATACAACTTATTAGTTTATAGTATATTGTAAAGAAATATATGTATTAATCTTGTTATTTGCTAAGAAATTCATAGCAGGCGCTTTCTAGAAAAACATTTACATGGTACTAAAAATCAATAAGTATTTATCTAAAATTGTAGATGTTATCTTGATATACAATAAATATACATTTGTTTATATTATGACCTGTGCATAATCAACGTGAAATAACCGTTATTTTAAAGTAGTCCTGCTGGAGAGCATGCTCTGTAGCATGACCACTTTGAATTGATATTTGCTAAAAAACGAACAACATACATTTTTTCATATTAAGCTACAAAAATATAGACATTATCTACATTGTATCCTGTAATTTGTATATAATGTAGTCAAAGTGGTTCTGCTGCGGAGCATGACACGACTATTGCTAACAGAATCTCCACGTCGGCGTCGTTCAGGCGATCACTCAATCACCACTACGCGAAAACTTTCTAAGAATAATAGATACACACCTTTTTTATTTCAAAACACTGACGTAACATGAATTATGAACACTCTGAAACCTCGATATATTATGTAAATGCTCATTTCGGAAACACCCACGTCTCCTTCAAGTTATAAATACTTTGATAAATGGTCTCGATACTTCAGCAAGCGGATTGAATAGGTCTCTCGTGAGAGCTGAACATCGGTCTGGAAGTGTTCTTACGGGTATTATACCCGATTGCAAAAGACGTTTTGTTTGTACGTATAATATGTTTTTGTTTTTTTCTTTTTTAATAAACGGAACAAAGAAAAGTTTTCTCATAAAATATGTCTGGGCTTGAGTGCCTATGTCTTGTTTTCATTCATGTGAATCGGTCTGGAGTGCTGAGAAAAATACTTAGAGAATTAATGTGAGTGTACTGATATCTCTGTGCACGTAAATTTTTCGATATTTGTTCATATTTCTTGTAGGCACATAAAATTGAATTGACGGACGATAAAATTGGCAGACGGTCACACCGTTTCACAACTTTGTGTTTGTCCGAAATAGTAATTTATTCTATGAATATTTTGCATCGGTGGATGTAACGTTAAAGCAGTACACTTACGTAAAGCTACATTCCAAACGATACATAATAATATACCTACATACCCTCTATGTCTCACAAAAAAATGTCAAGGACAGTAAACATTCGACGACGCAACAGACACCCAAACCACTTACAACTTCATCTAATATCAGCAAACAACACCAGACCACAAAATTGGCGCAATTAATACTGAAACATTTTCTCAGAAAAATAACAAAAATAGCCGTAAGTTGTCTATCCATCCATCAGCGATGTAACAGAAACCTTCTCTTATTAGGCTCGCCTAGCTGTCAGGCCGTCCGTCGTTCAGTTTTATTGGATTGTCAGGCTTATTGGAAGGTGGCGAAGGATAGGCCATTAATTTGTTACGGAATTACATGTACCAACGTGCGGACGTAAATTGAAAGGCCCGGTTTGACGTTGATTGTTTGGCCCGTGAGTGCTTCGGTGTGTAAGGTGGTCGATTAGTTTTGTGTAGGAAATTGGTTAGTAATGTGTTACTTATAAAAAGTACTACAGGTACCTATTAGGATTAGTATATTAGGGTTTTTTAGTTAATTTCTATAAGTAATTACATAAATAAAGTTTTTATATTCGTTAATCAATGCCGTCTAAATTTTTGAATAGAATGACGGAAATCGGAACACGTACTCTGCATTACGACTAAGGTTACTTTTTATCCCAGATAAACATTCCTGTAAGATAATTTTCGAATATCAAGCAGGCGAAGCCGGTGACTGAAGCTATTTAAACTTTATGCACAAACTTTAGCGGTCGACCAAGGGTTTTAAACAAATATCATGGCAAGTAACTTGTTTCTAAAAAAATATCAACACCATGATGATGAAAGATGTCTTCTGCTGGATATAAGCCTCCCCTAAGTGTTGCCACAACAACCATCAGCTACCCGCAACCCTCACCAGGTCCACTGTAAGAGAAATTACAAAAATCTAATCCACCAAAATTAAAATAAACCAAAGAGACCAAATTTTTATTCACTTTCGCTGAATTAAAAGCTACTGAAATTCAGAAGTACCCATCTTACAGCTGCAAAGCCAATAAAAAGAAAGAATTTTCTACATGTGACCTGATTACAGTTTTAAAGTAAAACTTCGTTAGAACCGATCCAGGAACTAACCAGATTTAAAAGAGACATTCCCTAGAGTGCTCCACCTAATGTAGATAGTTAGGTACTTTCTTACATTACGAAAGTAGTTTTTTTTTTTTTTTCATTATGTCGGTGTCACTTGATGATAATTAAGTTTCTTATATCGTTGAAACCGCGGATGTTTGCAAATATGGAAAGGCCCGCTTGCACAAACTAATTTTTATATGTAACAATCAAAATAATGTATCCTCTAAGTAATGATCCCCTTACCTACTTATGTATAAAGTATTTGTTAATAAACATCATAATATCAGTAACTAAATCTCAGTTTAGAAAGACGTTTCTGAATTGTACATGCAGGGCAGATTTGTTAAAATCTCGCAGGGAGATCAACTGTATAACGTGTATTAAAATTCTATAATTTATGATTCCATGAACCTGTGCGGCTGTTATTATATAACCACGAGCTCCTCATGAGCTCGTGGCTACATAATAACAGCCGCACAAGTTGATCTTCAAGGTTAAGCAACGCTTGCCGAGTTTGGTCTGTAGATGGGTGACCATCTTAAAATACCGAGTTTCCTCCGTGCCTCGGAAAGCACGTTAAGCTGTTGGTCCCAGCTATCATTTGCAGATCTTTTGGCAGTCGTTATGGATAGTCAGAAGCCAGAAAATCTGACTCCAGTCTTGCCAAGGAGTACCGTGTTACCGTTAATGGGTTGTGGAGGTCTGGTAGGCAGCCGCTGCACGTAAAATACTGGTTTTCAGCTTAATTCGGTTTGACTGGAAGCCGACCCCAATATAGTTGGGAAAAGGCTAGGCAAAAGGTGATGGTGATTACATGAACTTATTTTTGATGCACATTTTGTCATCATCATCATCATATCAGCCGAAAGGCGTTCACTGCTGGACATAGGCCTCCTCCAAGTGTCACCGCAACAACCGGTTCTGTGCGTCTACCTACGACCCTTACCAGGTCATCTGTCTACCTTTTGGAAGGCCTTCCAACGTTGCGTCTTCCGGTACGCGTTCGCCACTCCAGTACATTTCGGTTCTATCGATGATCTGTTCAAAATCTGTTGTAAATTAAAATTAGCGTAACCTTATTCTAAACGAGCGTGTCACAGTCTAAAAATATCAGCATAGAAATGTCTAAGGAAAGTTCGTGATCACTAGGGTTGACAGCCTGACACCCGCCCACGTTCGACGTATAAAAAAAACACACACACACAGTAAAACTTTTTCGTCCGACCAATGAAACATCTGGCTGAATCGAATAAATATTCTATTCGGTTATGTGTCGTACATACAGTACAATCAATTTATTTATATTGATACGTTTTATAGTGCTGCAGTGTTTTGTTTTTACTATCAAATGTCCGTGTTTGTACACTGCTATTTGTATTGCATGACTATATTTCAGTTTTAGTAAGGGGGTTCCCAGATGGACGGTATATAAAATACACGCTAGCTGTAAAGCGGGGGTATGTAGTTGGAAGCCAATCCTTCTGTTAAGACCTTTAGTGTTCTAAATTTTAAATAAAGAAAATTGTATTTTCAGCTGCTGGAACTCAGGCCTTCTTTATATGAGAGTGAATGGACCTTCATAAACCAAGCAAGCCTCGTGATAACGTCACATGGTTGTATTTTGTTTCCCTTTACATGAATCCTCGAGTTAATTTTGGTCACCGTTAAGAGAGCAATGATGTTGAAAAAAAAATGCACAATGTAAATCGCCTTCCTTAGTTCGCACACACGAGCTACAACCCGTACTAAGTCAGAGCTTTTCCACCAGAGATGTGCGTGGATGCCTAGCGAGGGGTGTGTTTGTTAAAAACCAATAAAGTCATTTAATTTGCCCAGCCTCGCTTAGCGCTAGCGATTCTATTGGTTGTTAACAAACACATCCCTCGCTACGTATCCTCGCACATCTCTAATGGATACGCAGCCTTACTGAGCCGTAAATGTTGCTCAATGTTTTGAATCTTCAAGAAATTAAAATTAACAACATTTTCAGTATCTTAATGTAGGTAGATACATAGGTACTATTTTCATAAAAAAACCTCATTATATAAACATAATTTTATCAACACCCACTTTATTATAAAAAATTGCCTTCTCAAAATTATTTACTCGACTACTTAGGTACTTACCATAATCTTTATAGCTTTAACATAAATAAAATTGATTTATCTATTGAACAGTACCTAATAATTGAGTACCTAATTTATCGCTGTTTTACTCTGTATGATTTTAAATCGATAAGAGGTTAGCGACATAGGAAATTGTTTTTTTTTTTTTTGGACTATTATATTTTTAATCAACAATTCCAATAAAACCATAAATACCTGTCACAGCCAAATAAATTTACAAAAAATTGATTACATCACAAAAAAAATCGCGGTCCCATTCCAAAAGTTGAGACTTTTATTCAAATTCATGATAACGCCTTCAAAACATCCACGCACAATGAAATGTTGAATTATTTAATACAAAGAAACGAGCCGGGCTTGCTCACGCGATTCTCAAATCCGGCTTTGAGGCTAAAATCCCTGTATTTTCTATTCGCCTTGCCTTTATTCGTGCATTGAATAACCCAGCCGTATGTCGTGGGTTCTATAGAAAATTCATACTTCCATTAATGGATAAATGTACTCTGAATTCGAATATTCAATTTTGGTAAAGAATTATAAATGTAGAATTAGTAATGCAAACTTTTAGAATTTAGATCAACCATCATGTGAGTTTCTAATGTTAGATAATAATGAACTAAAGGTTTTCGATTAGTGCTTTTACGTGTACAATGAATTGGAACAGGTTATTCAAACGAACTTCTACAACTAATTAGAATTAGATGTCTGAACTTTAAATTCAAATACAATTAAGTCCAAGTAATTTATCAATACAATTGTAATAATTATCTAGATTTTGATGGCTTGTGACCTCTAAAATTAGTTTTATCAACAAACCGTTACATATAAGTTTGTTATACATACATTTTTCGGGTTTACTACGAGAGAAAATCAGATCATTCGGGTGAAAGTCGGGTAATATCAAATCCGAACTACTAACCCCTGAAAGTAAATGGAGCAAACTTGCGTGATACAGCAAAGTACCAATAGTTATTCTTAGTAAAAATCTGGTTATCTTCAAATAGGGTTTTGTAGATAAGATATACTAAGAGCTGTCAATCAAAGGATCCTTTGAACTATAAAGATTTTAGGCAGCTCCAATTTTTAGAGATGCTTCAATCTTACTCCGTTACAATTAGAAATAACAGGAAATGTGTTCAAAAAGGCTCTTACAGACATATGCAACGCGACAGTGCAACTATGATGCACATGCGTAGTGTGTCTTTTCATAGACAAACATGTACAGACAACGTAAAGTTTTAATGGAACTATTTCTATAAGAAATTGCGGTTTCGTCTTTCACGTATTGTCGTGTCGCGTCTTTCTGTGAGTGCCCTAAGGCGACCTACATAAGGCCGAAGCACAAACAAAAAAATAAAAGGGTCTTTACCATACTTACACAGCGCAAAAGTTTCAATAAAGAATCTTCCTTTAATATAAGAAGTGCGTACGAAAAAGAATTCAAAAGAAAGATCAAAAGCTTACTGTGAATGCATTGTGACGGTCCCCTAACTCAATGAGTCCCCTTCATTCCGAACAAATTGTTTCTCGTTACTGTCTTAAAGGCGTGTGCAGACTTCGCGACTGTCACGCTGATTGATTGACGACGATACGCGAGGAAGTGGGCAGTCTCCTTTGTAACAGTAATTGTAACGCCGAATACGATTGATTATGTGTGAATTTTTTTTTTTTTTTTTGCAGTATTCAGTAGATACCTACATAACGTTGCTACTAGAGTCTGAATAGGCACTCGATTTTGTATGTAATGACTAATTAGACCTTCCAATAGACCAAACTTTTTTCTCAAGCCATTTTATTTCTTACTCTTTTCAAAATCGAAAGGATTTCACTGAAATAATGTATTATAAAAGATTCAGAGGATTTTTCAATGAAGTTGCTTAAAAATAGTAGAACTGGCCCGGTAATGGTCAATTATTCTTGTTCCAAAAAACTAACTTGCCAGCATGTAGGAAAATTGTAGGTGTCTTGACATATTGATGAGACTAACATAAGAATGCAAGTATTTCTTGAAAATCTCAATCTTGAAGCTTAAACAAATATACAAATAGTCGAATATAGAACCTCCTCCTTTTTGAAGTCGGTTAAAAGTAGTCCTATGATACCCGAGAAAGTTTCCGTAAATAGATAAGCTTGAAAATAAATTACCCATAGGTAAAGTTGTACAGGTTTTGCGAACCAATTCCATTAGGGACACCATAATAAATCATTTTCTCAATGTTTTATGAAAATTATAAATCATCTTCCATTTCTAAATTGGCTTCGACAAAAGCTTTTTATGGTGGTATATAAAATATTATGATATACTCTGCCGTGTGGTGAAATCACCCCTTTTATGTCAGGAGCTATTGTTAAAGGCATTAGAGGATAGGTACCTACATGTCAGAAGAGTGTGAATTGTGATAACAAATCCGTGGTGATTTTTGAAATTATACTTTGGATCGTTCATTTCTGGGTCATTCATGGTGTAAGTCTTCATAATATATAGCAAAACAAAGTGATTTTTCCACATTTAGATTATTCTTAAGGTGGAAGCTCCAGGGTAGCCCGCGAAATTCAATTTTTTTATGTTTTTTGCAATTTGCCGGTCAGTTTGAAGCTGTATGTTGACCAAAATACGGTTCGCGATTGTAAAGAGCATTTACCAAAAGTATTATAACCATTTGAATCATCAATATAACCTTCTAAGTTCATAGAACTCGATTGAAAGTTATTTCGTGAAAAAGTCATTCAATCGAGTGGCATGAACTTAGAGGGTTATATTGATAATTAAAATGGGTATAATTCTTTAGATAAATATGCGTTACGGCCGCGAATTATATTTTGTTCAACATACAGCTTCACACTGACCGGCAAATTCCAAAAAACATAAAAATATTTGAATTTCGCGGGCTACCCTGGCGCTTCCACCTTAATTTAACTTCAAATGAAAATTTGAATAATATTTTTCATTTATATTTACAGCACGGCACGGACAAAACGTTTTTATGGTGGTATATAAAATATTATGAAGTACATTATCGTGTGGTAGGAATCACCCTTTTTATGTCATGGGGTATCATTAAAGGCAGTAGAGGATAGGTACCTACCTGTCGGGAGAGTGTGAATTGTGATAACAAATCCATGGTGATATTTTGCGTCGTTCATTTCTGGGGCATCGCTTGTAACATTGGGTGTTAATGGGCCGAAATGTTGCTTGTTTTCCCTTTTGGTGTAAATAATCCTAATACATAAAATTCTTCCGTAACTGACTGACAGATAGACAACGCACAGCCGAAGCTAGTAGAAAGCTAAAATTTGGCCTCTAGATTTCTTGGGGAGTGTAGGGGAACACTAAAATAGAATTTCCTGAAATTCCTATAGGAACTAAAAAAAAAAACCGGCCAAGTGCGAGTCGGACTCGCGCACTGAAGGTTCCGTAAGCAGAAGTTGCGATTTACGATTTATGACGTATTAAAAAAAAACTACTCACTAGATCTCGTTCAAACCAGTTTTCGCTGGTAGTTTACATGGTAATGTACATCATATATTTTTTTTAGTTTTATCATTCTCTTATTTTAGAAGTTAAGGGGGGGGGGGGACACACATTTTTCCACTTTGGAAGTGTCTGTCGCGCAAACTGTTCAGTTTAGAAAAAAATGATCTTAAAAACCTCAATATCATTTTTGAAGACCCACACGTATGGGTACGATGAAAAAAAAAAATTGAGATTCAGTTCCGAGTATGGGGACCCCAAAATTTATTGTTTTTTTTTTCTATTTTTATGTGAAAATGTTTATGCGGTTCAAAAAATACATCTTCTTACTAAATTTTAACAGCGTAGTTCTTATATATAGTTTCGGAGAAAAATGGCTGTGACATACGGACGGACAGACAGACAGACAGACAGACAGACATGACGAATCTATAAGGGTTCCGTTTTTGCCATTTGGCTACGGAACCCTAAAAACGGGATATACACGTACGGTGTCACGGGTAAAAAAGGTCCAACTGTAAATTGCAACAACTAGGTACCTAGGTACACAATACAACTGTCACTAGTAGCGATGCGGACTAAAACTATAGGTAGATCTCACCCAAAACTTCATAAAAAACTTTCGGAAGTCGGTGTTTTTGGTTTTGTTTCTTTGTTTTTTTAACACCGACTTCCGAAATGAAGGTTTTTTTTATCCTTTGTAGTGTTTTTGTTTGGAAGTCGGCTATATTTTATTGTTAAAAGATTTTTATTTTTCACTTTTAAGTGGTAATACTTGGACGAGGTCTTCGCCTACGATAGGTCCGCGTCTAAATGCTCATAAAATAAAAACTACGGAGCCAGACTTAATTAAATTTGAACGGGACCAAATGTCAAGTATGCCCCTATACTATCTAATTAAAAGAATCACACAAATCAGATCAGAAACCTCGGAGTAATCGGTGTACAATGTGTACATACATAAAAAAATTGAGAACCTCTTCCATTTTTGGAAGTCGGTTAAAGATAAAGGCAACTTCCGCGATCCTATATGTATAACACGGGCAAACACGTAGGATCTTGTTAATGTTTCGTTCCGATTCTGCTTGCGCTTAATCATAGGGACGAGCGAGTGAATCGCCGCGAGTTGACGTTTTCCTCTTCGAAGTCCCTCTTTGAATCGCCGCGAGTGGAGAGGAGACACGTTTATAGAGTTGTATATAAATATTCCAAATTCAGCCAGAACATTTTTCATGTTTAACATGCAGGATGGATGAAAATTGATTTTATCAGCCTTCGGAACCTTCACACAATCTAGGTATGTACCTACAGTACAACTATTTTCTTAACGTCACTAAGCAATCATCACATTTCCAAATACAAACGAATTTCCTCCGATTTTTAAATAAATTAGATTAATTTATAAAATATTAAATTAAATTATATATTTCCAAAGTGATAGCGAGCTACCCGTCTGCACCAAGTGCAAGGGGCAACTGACAGAAATCCATCAAATGACGAAACACGAAGAACATTAGGAAAATAGTTTACCTGCTCTTATCAAAATAATTGCTACTATTCTAAAATACTGAATTTCTATTTCAACGTTACCCGGTTTGGAAGAAACTTTAAATAAACATTTTCAATTCTTCTCTACGGAGAGGTCCTAATTTACTCAGAATAAATTATTTAGTCTGTATGAACTCTTTGCAAATAATTAACTTGAACTAAAACTAAGAATTTCTTAGCATTTTCTTGGAATTTGATGGTAATTATGTGTTCTCTTTGACATTTAAGATTTTTTAATTATTTCAAAAGGAAACGTTTTTTTTTTTTTGCTATTCTTAATTTATATCTTAAAGGTTAGAATCCAATTATTATACGGGCTGTATCCTATGAACCGTAATTCAATTTAACAATGCGTGTATTTTTTGCCGATGTAACAAAAATAATAATTAAAATAAACTAATCTGAAAAAACGTTGTTTCTTGTATGTCGTAGAATTTTGAGTGATTTTAATTATGTCTTGCTATCGTTCAATAAAACCTATTATCGTCGAAAAACCTTGTCATAAACTGTCCTAGTGACAACACTATGACAATTTCTGATAAGGAAACATTACTCTTAGCGGCAGAAGCAGATCCATAGGAAAAGCTGTTGTGGAATTTGTTCAAAAGAGTCACCTTGGCCTTGGAACACAGAGGACATAGGGAGGAATACGGATGGGTTTAAGCCAGTAGTAGTCTGACACTCCCTTCTGCTCCACTCAAATCGGAAGGAGTCATTTGATTTGATTTCCCCTCCTCCCCTAAAAAAAAATAATATGGAAAAGCTAGTAATTTAAAAAAAAAAAATAATTAAAACAAAAAATAATTAATTAATTCATTCATTCATTCATTTAATTTTTTCATTAATTTATAATTTTTTTGCTTAATTTAAATCAAATTAAATAAATAAATATAAATATAAGTAAATATCTTTAATACAATATAATTAAGGTATAATAATTTTATTAATTTTTTCATTGATATCTTTTTTTTTCCTTTTTTTTTGCTATGTGTTTCAATTCATTTTGTTTTTGTTGCATGCATGTTTTTCTATTTCTACGTTGAAATTTATGATTGTAACACTAAGCCAAATAATATGTTATGGGAGAGGGCGCTGACTCCTGACATACAGGTACACCTAGTTCAGGAGTCAGAGGCTTCAAACAAAAAAAATTGTAACCTATTGTGTCAATAAAGAAATGTATTATTATTATTTATTATTATATACTATTTCTGAAGCTGCTCACACGAATACGTAAGAATTTATCTAGCCGAGTGGGGTACATTTTTCACCCAACCTAAACCATACACCACCTCTTTTCTTTTTCTTTTCAGTTCATTAGACATACAACACCTTAATTGCCCGTCAAACCCAAAAATCTGCACCATACAAAATTTGATGAAGGAGCTGTAAAGGTTGCTCAATACTAGTCGAACTGAATTTGAAATGAGTCAATCGACACGAAATTAAGAAGAATAGCAACATTCTGCAGCTTTCAGTTTCCACTTACCCTTATAAGACACAGCGTGGATATCCGTATGAATACCAAACAAGTCTAAAAATAGTGGAACTCCCTAAAACAACATTTTGCCCATAAATCAGTTTAATAGGTGCTCAATTTTATCAGGTCACTGCCTCCCAAAGGTACTCAATATTTGCCCTAATTTCTGAATGCTTCTGAATAGATCGTAAATTATCGAATGATAGTAGAGTTTAAAATTGACCAGCAATTTTGTAACTTAATTGTTAGGTTAGGTTAGTAACATCACATTTAGGAACCGTCTGTCGATGTTTTCATTAACTATAGAGTAAATACTCCTTTTCTATTTATAGAGAGGTCTTGACGGGGAACTCAATTGTTCCAAATGTATATTAACTTTAAACCTCTATCTTTACCTGATTGGTAGACATTCATTGGCCAGTTCCTGAGTAATACGGTACCCAATGATTAGACTGGTGGTCAGACACTCGGGCTTTTGGTCATGTCAACTAAAATAATGGACACGTATTTTTTTTGTAAATCAATGAATACTGACAAAGATGTAACGCATCAAAACTCGGGAATGGGGGCTCGTGACGTCACGACCCGCTAAAATTATGCCAGGGTGTGACGTATTGAGAATTTTAAAAGCGTCGTAACTTCGTCAATTTTGGTTCCCGTAACAAAAGAAAAAATACGGTTCAAAAAATTTTTTGATAATCTAACTGACGGACTAATAAGATTTTTTCAGGACACAAGCCTATTTTGTTACTTTTACAGACCGTATCTGCCGGTCGATTCTGTAAACATGTCGAAGTGAACGACAAGTGAGCTATCAAACCATACAAACAAGATGGAATGACGGCTCACTTATCGTTCACTCCACCTAAGTGAACACAGTGAGATGTCGACAGAATAGACCGGCTGGTTTTGCATGAAACCTAATAGAATTTTGATCACGAAAAGCTTTCAACAGGTTGGTAAAAGAAAAACAATAACATTGCTAGAAAGTCCAGCACCAATATCACTAAAACCTACATTTTTATCCACAACCTAGGTGACAGTGCAAATACTGTTAACAGTTTCTTACGAGAATATAATACGGGTACGATCCACATAAACACAAAGTATTATGGCCCGAGAGGATTGCCATTACCGCTGCGGCCCGTCCCGAGAGTCCGACCTGACTGCGGAAGACTCTGAACTTAAACCTTTCTAATCTCCGAAGAGTTTCCTTACTAAATAGGTTATGGAGGAAAAGTGATGTTTTAGGGACATTGAAAAAGTGGAGTTTTATGTTTGTGCACTTACAAGGAAAATTTGTGAATTGTTTTAGATCGTCTTGGTAATTTTTCGTGAATTGTTGCGTTTAGTGGATGCATATTTTTAAAAGACGAGTTTTATGCCACAATTGCCTGTCTTCTTAGTCAGTACACACTTGATAAAGCGGTTCTGGTCGTTGTGAGGTATCTTAATAATGTTTCACAGTTAGAAATATCGCGCCATTCAAAATTAAATCAAATTCTTGCGTTTATGAGTGACTGATAGACAACGCACAGCCGAAACTGGTCGTAAAAAGTTGAAAGGAGAAGGGAATGACTCCATACATTCCTGGGCCCAGGTGTTAACTGAATCAAACTGGCCATATTTGTAAGAGGGTATAATAACAAGGTCTCACTGAAAATTTGGTGAAATTTGGCTATCCAGGAATCAAGTTATATGAAGTACCTTCCTATAGTAAAAGTGAGGCTATATTACAACCAAACCTAACAACTAACGCAGGGCCATGCTAATCTTCTCTGTATCGTTCCAATTTTAGTATATGTACTGCCGAAGCAAGTACAACAACTAAATATATAACGAAAGAAAACGAACGAGTGACATCTGTCAGTCGGTGATTGACTGATGTCAGGCAGAAGTGTTAGGCCGGAAGAAAAATTAAAAGAATTCGATTCGCTATGAATCGATTCCACGAAAAAAAAACATGTCTCTCGACCTTCATACATATTCTGATATTTAGTTTCAGAATTTAATTTAAGTTTTCTCGCTTCCTAAATAGAAACATGGTACCATATTTTGTGATTTCGTTTAGAAAAATATAACGGTTTTTTAATATACATTTCAACTAGTTAACTGCTGGGCCCAGAAGTCCCCTTCTCCTTTAGCATGTAGGTTTTTTGGGGAGTGTAAGGGAGCACTAAGGATTTCCTGAAATTCCTACGGGAGTGAGAAAAATCGTGATATGGACGTACGAAACCGCTTGCAAGCTAGTGACCTTATATAACGGTCAACAGAATAAACGCAACACCAGATATAGGGTCATTGGTCCTATATCGCTTACCATCATATAAATAGTGGTCAAACGCGTGCCTATAAAATGTAAAAAAAGTTGATCGTAATGATGAGACCCTTTTTCAGGCATTACGTTAACTATGTCACACGTTTTACTTTTTATGTTTTTTTGTCTTAAGAAATGTATCTCTATCTCAAAACTATTTAGTTAATACTGACATATTCTTATGTAAAGTTTACCCGACTCCGTGCCAGAAAATCGATAGCATTTTACACTTTCAGCAACTTTATTCCAAACCTCAAAAACGTTTGCAGTTTCAAATCTAGCTCGTTACAACTAGCTCTACAGAAGTAATTGTGTTTATAGCAGAAAGAACTTCAGGTAAAATAACTGCGAAACGAAAATTCAAAATAACATGTTGATAAGAATAGTTTTATAAAATGTAAGTGCGATACAATAGTCTAACGCGAGTCTATCTATACTAGTCTATACTAATATTATAAAGAGGTAACATTTGTTTGTAAGTTTGTATGTAGGGGGTAATCTCAGGAACTTCTGGTCCGATTTGAAAAATTCTTTCAGTATTAGATAGCCCATTTATCGAGGAAGGCTATAGGCTACATATTATCATCACGCTAAGACTAAAAGGAGCCGAGCATTAATGGAAAATGTGACGCAGACTAGAGAGCAGCGAGAGACGAGAGGTCAGCTAGTAATAAAAAAAAACAAAAGCATTTGAAGAGTAGACTATGATGGCAGGTACTCTGTGACGTAGAAAGTACATTCTTTTACATAACAGCACGCAAACACTTATGAATATGCAAACACGGTTGAAAAATTCGACGCAGAAACCCACAACCTTTGTGAACAAAAACAGAATATCTACACGAGATAATTGAACGCAAAACAACATGCTACAAAAAGAAAGGTTTTCATAATAATTAGGGCAAATATTTTCATAATAATAAAATACATCGGTAACTTGCCTGTTCCACGAACATAATTCGCCTCAGGTCGTGAAACCTCAACATTGTCGGTTGGAACCGAACACGGGTTTGTAACTTTGTTGTCGAAAAACGGTACTGCATAACAACATCAAAGTTGTAGCCACAATAGGAGCTATATACGGCGGCAAGATGGAAGTTTCAAACGGTCCATTGCGGAACATCAAACCAGCTTATGTCTGTGACTTTGACCGCGTGGCTTTGCCTTTCATGTTTTTCTTTTCAAAATGAAATGAGACACATGTTCGAGTCTCTGAAGTCGGGCCAACTATCATTACTGAATAAGTTGGTGGAAGATGTTAATGAGATTAAATTACAAAGCATAACAATCCAAAAAAGTAATACTGAGATTGAAAAATCGTTAGAAACTATTAAAAACAACTACGAAGATATGAAAGCAAAACTGGGAAAGCTTGAAAAAGAACGTCTAGAATGCTATAACTATATAGAAAAACTCCAAAACCGAATTGAAGATTTGGAGTTCGGCTCCAGGTCATCATCTATAGAATTACGCAATATCCCATCAAATGAAAATGAAACTGCAGAAGATATTGTGAAACATGTACTTAATATCGGAAAGACATTAAGTTTGGACATAAACTATTCTGATATAAGAGATGCATACCGTCTTCCAGCCAAACCGGGCAGAAATAAGACGATAGTGGTGGATTTTAGTACGGTGCTAATTAAAAACAAAATTCTTATCTCAACGCGAGTCTTTAACAAGAACAAAGCGAAAGGGCTCAAGCTTAACTCTACCCAGATCGGTTTAGAGGGACAACCACTTCCAATATTCGTGTCTGAATACTTGCCAGGCAATGGCAGAAAGCTTTTCTACCAAGCCAGGGAATTTGCCAATAGCAATAACTACAGATTCTGTTGGACCTCAAACCAAAGGATCTTTCTACGTAAGGATGAAGGAAGCAAACGCATACGGATTCGTTCAGAAGAGGATTTCGTTACTTTAAGGTCAATATGACTACCTTTGTTTAGTTACCGTAAAATATTATTTTTTGCTTTAGCACTATGTCGATTTTTAAACTTGTATTTCTACCTATGTCAATATTTTCTTAGCAAGTTATATTCTTATTTGCCAAACATTAACGACTTACACACAAATCACTATGACACTAATTTCCCAATATGCACACTTCTCATTTTACCTACAATTAACTCATTAAGTAAGTTTAACTCTGTCCTGTATGATAAACAAAAGTGTAACAACATCCCCAAATATGTCTCATTATTGCATTTTAAAAAAAGCGGTGGAGTGCTTAAAGTTCTGTTACTTTGGTATTGTCACTTAACATAACAACAATTGATAGTAATATTGATAGAATATCGTCGGAACTTGAAGCGCTCCATACAATGCAATCGTATATCTGCGCAGCAGACAAATGTGAGAATTTCGCGCGTAAGATTAATAGTCCTTTCTCAGTACTTCATATGAATATCCGCAGTATTAATAAAAACATCGATCAACTTCTAGCCTTACTAACCTCAATTCATGTGTACTGTGATATAATAGTACTTACAGAATGTTGGCTCTCTAAAGTCTCAAGTGTCCCTTCTATGGATGGTTATGTATCGCACTTTACCTATTGTACATCAAACCAAAATGATGGCATCGTAATATACATTAAGACAGGGCTTGACTGCACTATATGTGAACCTGAATATGTCAAAGACTTTAACTGTATAATATGTAAAATTGGTAACGAGTTAGCTCTTGTTACAGTCTACAGATCACCCTCGGTGCATTGTATCGACAGTTTTCTTAACGGGCTCAATGATGTGTTGACAACGCTTAATACGCATTCTAATGTGTGTATCTTAGGGGACATGAATATTGACATAAAACCCAACGGCTCCGACCGCAGGGCTGGGGACTATTTAAATCTGTTAGCGTCTCATGCTCTCTTGCCAACACATCTATATCCAACAAGAGGAGAAAACTGTCTGGATCATGTTCTGTTGAAGTCTCAGCGTGATTCTGTCACATTGGTCCTTGAGTGTTTTATCACTGACCATTGTCCAACACTTTTTACAATATCCTTAAAGAAAAAGCTACTGTCACCAGTTGTCTTTCGCAATCGAATTAACTACAGTGCGATACGTCACAGTTTAGTTCAAGTTGATTTTACGCCTGCGTTAAATTCATTGGATGCAAACTTTGCTGCAGGTTTTTTGGCTAGTGTGGTATCGGAAATAATTAAAAACAACACTAACAGTTATAAAGTATCACGAAATAAAAGGAATATTAAACCGTGGATCACGCCGGGTCTGATACGCTGTATTCGAAATCGAGATAGAATGCACAAAGCATTAAAAAGGGATACCAAAAATATTACACTAAAAATATCATATATTAGATATAGAAATTTCATTAATAAACTACTTAAAAAACTCAAAATACAATTTCAGAAAAACTTACTTCTAGATGCAAAAAATAATTCAAAGGCTACTTGGGACGCTATTAAAACTATAACTAACTCCAATAAAAAATCCTCATCTGCTGTTTCGCTTCTTAATATTAAGGAAAATCCAAAATTATCGGTAAATGCGATAAACCATTACTTTACCAACATAGGCAGGGAGCTAGCTACTCAAATTCAGCGGAAACAATCTTCTACCACGTCATCTTCCAACAACTTATCAGTTGCTTCTCAGTGTGACTCTATGGCTCTGATCCAAACCGACGCCGAAGAAGTAGAGCGTCTCATAATAAGTCTACGTAGGGATTGTGCTGTTGGTTTTGACAATATTTCAGCATCTATCTTACAGTCCTCACTTGATGTATTTGTCCCTGTTTTGACGCACATTTGCCAACTATCTCTTTCTACTGGAGTCTTTCCTGATGTCTTTAAGAGAGCCATTGTAAACCCCATCCATAAGAGTGGTGATGGAGATGTTGTCAGCAATTATAGGCCTATCTCAGTATTGCCAGCTATGTCCAAAGTCCTTGAAAAACTGCTAAATAATCGATTGACGAATTATCTTGAAGCAAAGGGTATCATCTCACCTAATCAATTTGGATTTCGAAAAAACAAATCGACGGAAGATGCTGTTTTATCATTGGTTAGCAGAATAGTGGACAGTCTGGATAAGAAGGAAAAGTGCCTGGGATTGTTTTTGGACCTCACAAAGGCTTTCGACACCGTCTCCATCCCGATTCTTATCACTAAGCTGGAGAGAATTGGCGTAAGAGGAATGGCTCTCAAATTATTTGAAGATTATCTGACTGGCAGGACGCAGGTGGTAAAAATAGGAGATTGCATCAGTGGGGACGAGGGGCTGGTGTGTGGTGTTCCTCAGGGGAGCGTTTTGGGGCCTCCATTGTTCACAATCTATATAAATGACCTCTGTGAGCTAAAATCTCACAACTGCCAAGTATTTGCGTACGCAGACGACACTGCACTTTTTATTCACGGTCCTACATGGACTGATGTGAAAAATCATGCGGAAACTGCTTTGAGTGGGGTCATGTGTTGGTTATCGCGTAACTTACTAACGCTCAACATTAGTAAAACCAACTACATAACTTTCGCATTAAAATCCTCTGCTCTCCCACCACTAAATTCTTTCTTTATACAGTCTCATACTTGCCAGGAGCCGTCTTCTAACTGTGACTGTGTAATAATATCCCGAGCCACCACTATTAAATACCTTGGAATCAAGATTGACCAATTTTTAAAATGGCAATGTCACATTAATGCCCTAACCTCACGTGTAAGGAAGCTAATCTACGTGTTTAAATTGCTCCGAAATGCTGCTGATTTGGAAACCCTTATGTTGACCTACCTTGCGCTATGCCAATCGCTACTATCTTACTGCATCACGACATGGGGAGGGGCAGCAAAGACTATACTCCTGCCTTTAGAAAGGGCACAAAGAGCGGTTCTCAAGGTTATAACTAAAAAGCCTTTTAGATACCAAACAACTAAGCTTTATACTGACACAGCAGCTCTAACCGTGAGACAGCTCTTTATACAGCAAACGGTAATTAGGAAACACGCAATGCTAACTTATGACCCTACAATTTATAATCGCAAACGTCGCTCGGATATAGTCTGCCCCCCCATCAGACATAGAACGACAATGGCTAAAAGGCATTTCAAAGTTATTAGTTCTTTCCTGTACAATAGAATTAACAAAATCTTAAACCTGTACTCCTTAAAGAAAATGGAATCAAAAAGAAAATTAAAACTTTGGCTTCTAAAACTAAATTACACAGATACTGAGAACCTCCTTAATCAACACTAATCTAACTTTAATTTACCAATCACTGATGGATTCCTAATAATTATGAAAAAGTATAATTAATAAAACAAAAACGCGCCTCATTTCACTTAAATAATAGCCTAATTAAATCAAACCTCATCAATCAAAACGTAACAGTTGCACACTCAGAAATACACCCCCAGCACTTACTTTCTCACACACACACACACAGTACATACAAAAACATATCCTTGCAAGTCGTGAATGTGGCACCTTCATATTTTGTTTACTACCCACCTAATTTTATATGGATTCCCTATATACAGGCATGCCTAATTTGGGAATCCAAACAGTCAATAATTTTTATACTACAGATCTCTGAAGTAATGTTTTGTGAGGTGTCGAAGCTACCTCTAGTGACCGTAACACAGGTTAATTCCTAGCACGGGACTGGGGTTTGCTCCGCTATCCACTGTAATATTTGTATCCGTCACTCATGGTGTAGTATCTAAGTTAACCTGTACTCAATCTTTTTGAAGAATAAAATATTTCAATATTTCAATATTTTTGTGTGTACCTGTGAGGCTAGTGTAGCTCTCCGAGATTGATCTTTTTATTCCTACAAAGGTTTACATTAAATTAGTACATTTGATAGCACATTCGAATGATTGTTCAAATACAGTCTGAATATAATAATTTTTAACCGAATTCCAAAAAAGGAGGAGTGTAAATTAAAGTTTTAAGTGACAAAAATACGTTATAGTATTACTAAGTGACCGACGGACTGCGAGTGACGAGAAATCAACAGAACAGCAACATACAAACATTCATTTGAGTTACTTAAAATATAAAATGCTAACCTAACCTAACCAGGTCCGCGGAAATTAACTCTAACAAATAAAGTAAAAAAAACCTAACCTAACCTATCTATCTTTATATTGAAAGTTCCCCTCAAGTTGCCCTCTGTGTATTTTTTTTTATTTGTGATGTGCAAACCAACCTCTTCATTTTAGCCTATTATTGCTAGTATTTCTAGTCGCTCTCTTAGTTATTTAGTCGCACGACTAGAATTTTAATATCTGAAATGGTCACAACCCATTTTCTGTGGGTTCGTTCTGGATTTTATTATTAATCAATATACGTCCTAAGTTTAGTTAATTTTTCGCTTACTCAAATTCATACCGCTCAAGTAATAAAAATAAACAATCAATCATTCTAAACCAAAGACCTACGTCAGAAAATGCAAAATTTTAATAAAAAGTCGTATATAAATGTACGATTGCATACTAAAATGTAATATGAAGAGAAATCGAGCCGGTAGACTTTATATTAGCAATTGAAATGGGCTGCGAGCTTTTCAGGATTCAGGCAGAAAACTGAAGAGCCTTCTGTTTTTCCCGACCGTAATTTATAAATTGATCGAGGGATTCTTTCTTTTGAGTTTTTTGTATATTTTTTAGGTGTAGGTAGTACACCTACGTAGGTAAAAATAAAGCTTAGTTGTCAGAAAAATTGTAAAAGAAAATAGGGTCCGATTTCTTTGTCTATCTAAAAACTAAATATTGTATTGGAAAGGTAAACTTTTATGTAAAAAAAGAGCAAGAGCTTATCTGCGCCAACTACAACGCATACTATAGTAAAACAGGCCAGGTACGAGACGGACGCGGGTTCCGAATGAATCTCCTTTTTATAACGTGTTACTTAAAAACAATTGATTTTTTTTTTAGGTTTTTCTTTAATATAGAAAAATCAAAGAACTATTATATCATCTGTGTGTGTCCCACACTCAAAGTTTATTTTATTTGTGTAATTCGTCTGTGTTTGGGTCCAAAACCTAATTTAACAGAATCGATCCAGTAGTTTCCGAGGAAATAACAGAGAAAAAATAACAGAGCTCTTGTAGGATCAGCATTGACAGACGTCAATGCTGATCCTACAAGAGCTCTGTTATTTTTACGGATGTTCAGAACCCTGAAAAACCCTGAAAATGAGTTACTTTGTTATTAAGAGCTTAATTTTTGTGATTTTTTATAGAAATAAGTACCTAGGAGTTAGTGAAAGTTTGACGGCTGATAGGGCAGAGTGGAAGTAAAACGTGTTGCGCCGTCCCCAAGTAACATGAGATAAGGGCAGGAACAAGCAATAAATGATTTGATTTGAAAAAAATAATAAAATACTTATATAATCCTTTATTTGTGAAAATTGGTTATAATAGTGTAAGACAAAATGACATTATATATTATAGAAACGTATGATTTATCTAGTACTAGCTGTTGCCCGCGTATTTTTCGCGTGAAAGCGTAACAAACAAACTTACATTCACATTTATAATATTAGTAGGGATGAGAGTAACTAGAAATATGCTACAGTAACAAAGCAGAATCCTAATTTATATTCAAATTGGAGATTCCACTTCATCAAACAAACAAATAATATTTCTGTAATACAACACTTTTGGCTTCTTGATTTGTAACTTCAGTCGACTTACCGAACTCCGGGAATCCTCAGAAGATAAGGAAAATCGTAATCTAAAAGGTTTTTCATCTTACATACATACATGAGCGTATTAATGAGATAAGGACGCTAAAAATATCCTTTGGTGATTTATATATTTATAGTCTATTTTTTAATCCCGCAGACTGACTGAAAAATACAAACTGACATAGATTACAATTAATAAGCATTTATAGTAAATTTTACCAAATGTCAAAATCACCAGTGCGCGCATAGGGCTAAATCATATACTCTATGGGTTAAATAGTACAAGGGGGTCAATTCTTCTATTTTTAAAATAACGTTGTATGTGTTGCCTAAAAAATTGCAGGCGCTCTGAACTCAAAAAAAAAACAAATCAGCATTTAATTCTAACACCATTTATAAAGTATATTGTTACTAACACTGAGTCTTGTTACCTGAAATAAACATTATTCACCAAAATAGTCAACTTCTAGCCAGCCAGCATCAATAAGTTCAATCCAGAAACTATCAAGTCATGCAATCTAAGCAGTACCAACTACCAGTACGAAATCCTTCGCTGGTCTATGAATTATGCAAAGCCTTATATTGAGCCTTCGGTGAGTATTGATATCCAGCTGAATATAACTATTGTTCGGTCTTGAGGACCGAGTTGATTATTGTATTGGCACTTGTGTATTAGGAATCAGTTGGTTCTAATTGGGTTAGTTTTGCGTTATTGAAACAAAGTTTAACGTAGGTACCAGTTTAGATTTTTGCAAAGATTTTCAAATGAGGTTGTCGTGAATTTAGTTTTGAATGTGGATGTGGATTGGAATGGATGTAAAAACAACGTTGTTGGATTTTTCGATAGAAAGTGACTATTTAGATGTCAGGAAAATAGAAAAATTTGGAAGAAAAAAACGGTCAAGACCGAGTTGGACTCGCGAACCTCGATTCCTCTGACATGGTTTATTAAATTTGACGACCGCCATTTGGCGACCGGGACCACCGGCTTATAGGTGCTTTCCTAAACACGGAATATCAGACAGTCAGGTGATTCAGGCTTGCAATTTCCGAACCAAACTAAAAATCTACTTTACAAAGTATGCTGTCCTGTGGGAATCGAACCCAACGGGTCACAAGCTAAACACCTAAACCATTCGACCACGGAAGCAGTCAGAGGCCCTTGTGGCAGTTTAGAAACTCTGGGTTCCGCACCATCATAATAATATAAAACGGAAAATATTTTATTTTTCTTGTAATCTTTGCATAAATTTCTATCACGTAGGATAATTTCAGATTTTTCTCTATGCAAACTACGGAGACAAAGGGGACCCTTTGAAAGTTGACAGTTTTCGTCATAGACGAAAACCAATTAGCCTTAAAAAAATAAAAATTGTGCAAATAGCGCTCTTTCATATGATACTCCCGTGCCCTAATAGCCCACTTCAAATTTTGAAGGACCCCTTTCAGTCGCTGTTGCAAAAAAATATAGATGCATTTTTATTTCTTATCTAATATGTAAAAAGTTGAGCAAACGTTTTCTAAAACGATTTTAAATTACCATTTGATAGCATTATTAGTTCTTGAGAAATCCAGCTGTGACAGACGAACAGACTTAGTCACCCATAAGGGTTCCTTTTTACCATTTCAGTACGGAACCCATAAAGCATGCTTTGCCGACCCCAAATAGAGGGGGGTAAGATGCCTTCTAGGCAGATGAAATATAAAAACGGTAGAAATGGAATAACAAAGTCAAAGCCAAATCATTATTTTAATTACATAGACCACTAAAAAGTTCTTTTGAAAAACCAGATTAAGTGACTCTAGCAAGAGTTGTTTTATAGTTTTAAACACAGGACGTTCTGACAAAAAATGATGTTCTTGATTAGATAGTCGTTTTATATCCACGTCGTTTAACAACTGAAAACCTAAGAGATTCCTTAACAACAAGATGAAATGGTTGCTATAAAACGGAATAGTAGTGTCCACGTTCTATTACCACCTGATTCTATTTTTCAAACCTTTCTTAAGCTGCTTTCAAAATACGCTATAATATAATAGCATATAGTATAGAGCTCATGGCACACCTATATCGCGCTCCACACATTATTATGGACACGTTCACACTTTGCTGTACTATATATTATTGACAATGTATGGTGCGCGATATTGTTGTGCTATGAGCTACATACACTAGGCTATACATTATAGCGTAGTCTGAAAGCAGCTTCACACTCTGTAGGGGTGCAATAAGAGAATTTCTCGAAATTCTTACGGGATATGCGCAAATCCAGTCATGGACGACAACTAGTTAAAGATATTAGAAATTCTTTTTACGATCGACTAGAGTTAAACCTGAAATCACTTCAAATAAAACCACAACGTAGTGACGTCAATTTACGGTTTGTGTCAAGTTTAATGCTTCGAGTTTCAAACTCGATTTTGTAACACATTTCAAATGCAACTCTGTTAAACGTTGTTTGCTGTTTCTGTTTACATTTTAAATTTTAGATGCATGTTAAAGTGTTTGTAATAACACTTTCGTTTTTTTTTTTGTTTCAGGTAAGCAGCAGCTACACATATTTGTATAGAAAGATTTGTTTTTGTACAGAAAGGTACAACAGCACCTTATGAAAAGTAAGTCATCACTATCGATATAGCAGCAGAGTTTTTCAATTCCTTTCAAACATTAGAAAAAAAAATTAGTTTTCTGAATAGTAAATTTTTTCCAAAGTAGTCTAGCTGGATGCAGCTGATAGTATTCCTCGTGAAGTGACTCTCAGTCTGACCTCCACACGCCCTGAACTACAACCCACCTACTACCTGCAACAATACCAATGAGGGCTACTGTTTTGTACCCACCAGATGGCGCCACTGTCGAGTATTGTCCTTAATCATGACATTAAAGTTGTACGCCCATGTGTGCGAAGTTAGAAGAAAAATAATGTATGATGCCGTAAACGTGCGATTTAACACAACATGAATAGTGTCGCAGTGTTACGTGGTCTCATCAGAATGTAAAAAATAAGGAGATAATATTCATATTTCCAACAAAAAATTATGGAAACGTTACTGAATCTGAGTCAGGCTGTTTTAGTAAAATATTCACAAAAATTAAAACAACAACATGAATAGTGTCGCAGTGTTACGTGGTCTCATCAGAATGTAAAAAATAAGGAGATAATATTCATATTTCCAACAAAAAATTATGGAAACGTTACTGAATCTGAGTCAGGCTGTTTTAGTAAAATATTCACAAAAATTAAAACAAATATGTTAATAAACTTGAGGTAAAAGCCAACCAACAGTGAAATTCGACATTATGAAGACCTCATGCTACACTAGCACCTCCAGCGGTGAATACAAACGCGATAGTGGTAATGCTTAAAATTGTCTCACATGCCAGCAAATTGACAAGAGGACGCAAACTTGAGTAGCTTTCAAATGCCAGCTGGAAACCCTCTTAACTTTATAAGTAAGAATGTAGACGATAGTCTAAAATAAATCAAACCAAAGTTAACGTACTCTAGTAACATTTGAAGAGGATCTTTGACCCGAGCTAAAGAAATCTTAAAATGTTCACGATCAAGCTAAATACGTATTTAGCTTGTTTGTGAAAATTTCCGCCGCCGCCACGCCGCTATTATAGTGTGCCATGACCGTTAGTTTTAATGTTACTAACGGTCATAGCACACTATACCAGCACCGCAATGGTACCGCTCTACCCCAGCAATTTATTATTAATTTGCACTCTTAATTAATTAAACTCGGGAATTAAGAGTGTGAAAAGTGTAAATGGAGGATAAAAGGCAAGCTTAATAATCTCATGTAAAGTGTAACCATAAAAAGTATAACATTTTGCATTAAAAAAAAAACAACAACGAGCCGAGTAGAGAACAAATATAATCAAAAGCTGCCAAAAACTTTGTAAGTCTAACTTTGTACCTAAAAAACTTCGGTACCAAGTCAGATAAGTAAATAACAGAAAGGCTTTTTCATTTGAGCTCCCACATGTTACTCAAAGAGATTTTGCCGATGAACTGGCTCGAAAAACAATAGAACTCTCTTTTTCACAGCTGTCCAAATTGAACGATTGACCGAATGAACGTTTGAGCTGAAACATTCTAGTGCGAAAACTCTTTTGATAAAACTTCAAGCTACTTTTTTTAGAAGCAACATCTATTGCGAATTTGACATACTCAAAGATTAAAGATACTGTCTAACAGAAACATATTCAGGCTTTCACGAGAATACACCAACTTATAATGTTCCAATTTGCATAAAAAACCTTTCATAAAACCTTCATCGTTCCATTATCACAAATAAAGAGTATGAATACAGGCATAATACAAAAAAGAGTCATGTTTCTAGATATTAAATCGATACATTGCGGCATATTTTCGAATAAAAAGGAAAAAAAAATGAGAAATATTTTTTCCATCCAGCCTGTGTTTTCATTTGTTGTCAAATCGACTATGGATTCAAACAAAAACTGTTATCATAAACATATGAATATTCAGTATCGTTTATTCAGACCCGATTTTTGGTATTTCGATACGAATTGGTTGAATAAATATACTGTATTAAATAGCTTTTGATACAGTTTAAATAAATGAGTTATTTTTTGTTCATTCGTTGTCAGGCTTTTTGAAGTTCGTGATTGGAAATATTTTCTGGAATATTCCTGCTTGTGAAAATACTCACTACTAATTTTAAAGGTTTTATCTTGATAAGAACGGCGTTTGTATCCAAGACAAGGAAAACCTCCTTACTAGGAACCCTCATATCCACGTAATCGCCAATCTTTTAACGAATTTAACTATTTTACTGAGAACTAAAATTCATGTTGTCTTGGACTCGGACTAACCAATGATACAAATCTTCTCCACATATAAAAATGAATCCCTGTTTCGTATTTCGCATCACGCGTGAACGGTGGGACCGATTTCGCTAATTATTTTTTGATGAGATAGTACTTATGCTAGAAAGAAAATTGTCAGTTGACGGAAGCGAAGCCGCGGGCACAGCTAGTAAATGATAAAATAAAAAGATCTGGTGAAGCATCTTACTCATTCAACATCGTTCTATCATATACTTCAATGATACAAATTATAAATACAGTCTACGGTACAAAATTACACGCTTTAATCCTGAAAGAAGTATTCAGCGTTGTACGAGTGCTAAGGATATTGTAATGAAACGGTACATTAAAATAATTGGGGCTTCTTGACGTAAGTACGGTTAACTCTATGGCTGCAAAGGTTTTTGTTAAGGTGCTGACTACATTTTGGTCTTGGGAGTCCTTTCAATGACTTAAGAGTGTGTATTCCGTCCACTAGCGCCGCCAATCGTTTTTTAATGAATTGTGGTAAATTTAAGACACGTAGATAAAAAACCGCTCTGTAGTGTACTGAAGAAATGTATCTATTATTTTTTGACAGCTATTTTTAATACATAACTCATGGCTAAATAGCCAAAACGGCTATTATTGCTAAAAGTGGCCACTTTTAGCAAAAATATCGACTTTGGAAACTATATATGTTCTAAAGTACAAAACATAACTCTCAAAAAATAATAGATACATTTCTTCAGTACACTACAGAGCGGTTTTTTATCTACGTGTCTTAAATTTACCACAGTTAATCAAAAACGATTGGCGGCGCTAGTGGACGGAATACGCCCTCTTAAGCAAAATATAAAATATAGAATCACGTCTTTTTTCTTCGAAAGAGAGATCCACCAACCGAGCACAAATTCATATTCCGTAAAACTATCTCAGTATAATTTTGCCCGATCCGAAACCGCTACCATAAACCGAAAAAAAAAACGTCTCTTGTACGGGGTCCGTTAATTTTTAACTTAGTTTTGATTTGTTGTTATAGCGGTAGTACAAATAATGTCTGAAGTCACACTTTTACTCCACTTCGACCCCGGGTCATTCAGGTTAGTCAGCTCCTTAAATACAAGTCGTGTGTAAGCGCCCACAAAAGTTGCCAAAGTTGGCGCCATTTCCTTTTGTTATATTCGTCGAAAAGATTTTGCTACATTTGTATGATTATGCTATTACCATTACATTTACCTACCGGTCATAAATGGCAAATGGCAAAAGAAAAATTGTTATAGGGTTATTGTGTCTCATAGACAGGGCTTCAGTAACATTTTTTTACGTTTTCATGAGATGTAATGAAAACATCTTTCGTAATGCTTCTTGTGTAGTAACTTATTCTAGGCTAGCTCTTACCCATTGTACTGCCTACACTTCAGAACCGTGTATTATTCTGGAATTAACGGGCACCGAGGAAATGAGACGTAATTGGAGTGTACCGTCATTAATTAATCTATAGTAATATAATGATTATAAAATATATTTGAAAAATTACAATTAAAATTCATTAATTTCAGGCTACTATAAAACCCAATGAAAGAAATAAAATAATTTTAGTCAAATAACAGTTTGGTGCGCTTTTAAAAAGGAGTAGCACTCAAACCCTCGGCGATACTAAAGCTTTCTGCTAGTGTAACAATTGCAGGTTGATCCAACTTGAAAGATAGGATAACTTATATCTCAATTTATAGTCGCAATATTATTTAGGAGCGGAGCATTCATGGAAAATGTGTCGCAGACGAAGTTGCGCGGGTCAGCTAGTAATATATAATTATTTATCAATTTAGTTTGTAGGTGCATTTGCACATATGTATAAAAATTGTGTACTGTCAGAAACCGATTTTGTTTTATACGATTTAAATGTTCTAAGTGCAAAATAATAATTAATCTAATCAATATAAATGCAAAAATGTGATTGAAATATTTAGTCCGAAGGCTTCTACTTTAAATGCCACCCCTAATTAGAACCAGTAGGCGTAGATAACACTAATAATGATAACAACACCCCTTATCACTTCAATTGGAACATCGTTATCAATTGATTTAATTAATATTGGATGTGCAAGCTTAGTTATCTTGTGACCTTGCTTGAAGTGTTTCATTTGAACAGATGGTAGGTAAAACAATATTAAAAGGAAAATGTGGGTGTACTGGCTTTACTGCTTCATAATGGTTTTCGATTTAGTTAGGCTGTGGACTACTTTATCTAGCGATGTTAGTTATCTGTGATGTTATCTGAAGCTCATAGTTACTATAATATTTTATATTGCTTTGTTTGGCTATCTGAATGATTTTAGTGCGTAAAATAATGTGGAAATAATTTAACGATCTTGTTGTTGAAGTACTCTAAGTTGAAGAGGAGCTCGTTGCCTAATAATAACAGCCACATGAACACACACAGCCGCACAGGTTGGTCTTCAAGGTTAAGCAACGCTTGCCGAGGTTGGTCTGTGGTTGGGTGACCATTTTAACATACCGAGTTTCCTCCGTGCCTCGGAAAGAACGTTAAGCTGTTGATCACGGCTGTCATTTGGAGATCTTTGGCAGTCGTTGCGGACAGTCAGAAGCCAGAAAATCTGACACCAGTCTTGCCAAGGAGAACCCTGTTACCCATTTAATGGGTTGTGGAGGTCTGGGAGGCAGCCGTTTCACGTAAAATACTGGTTTCCAGCTATATCCGGTTTGACTGGAAGCCGACCCCAATAAAGTTAGAAAAGACTAGGGAGATGATGTTGTTGAAGTACTCTATGACAATGATACGATCGTGGAATCGAAGCGCCAAAGTCTTGAGCATCGACGATGAGTATTGTTGCTGGCCTGTCGATTTTCTATAGGTTGCATTTTGGGGAGTGTGGGACGGAATTGCATACTTTAATTCCGCCAAGCCCGTTCCATCATCGGACCACAAGACGTACGGTGACGAGCCACCGGTACATGGTGGACCCACCTATACGCACAAAACATTTTGGGAATACATTAATTGTGCGTAAGGAGTGGAATTCCCTGCCTGAGTCTGTTTTTCCTGACAGTTACAACCTGGGAGTCTTTATGTCAAGAGTGAATAGGTTACTTCTAGGCAAGCGTGCTCCATCTTAGACCGCATCATCGCTTACCATCAGCTGAGATAGTGGTCAAACGTATGCCTATCAACAGCATACTTCGCCGCTTCCGGGAAATCCTAAAATGATAACTGCAAAAATATGATTTTTGAGGAAAAATAAAAAAACCGATTTTTGTCTACTAAACAAACAGATAAAAGTCAATGATAACTTCTTTTTAAACTTTATGTTATAAATATTATGTTATAATGTTTACTTAATTATTAAGGTTATCGGATCTCAAGAATTAAAAAAACAATATCGTTTTTTTATTTATTCTCGTTACTTTCAAGATATTTACAGTGTAGTGTGGTATGTATTAAATAAAGAGGCTTTTTTTCCCCCTAGTTCCCATTCAGCCGTCTTATACTCTTATAAGTCGTCCTGTTCATGATTCCAAGCTACAAGGCAGCAAGAGCCATCCATTGCTTGCAGACGTCGCCATACTAACCCCATTTCCCTTCCGTTTACTTCCACAGCAACTTTAGCTGTAGGTTTTTATTATATTCAAGATGATATTATTAAAATTACCTATATAACAACAGACTTTAGGTACTATAGAGCCTAATTGTTTCAACTGAGCTTTTAAATAATGGTTATAGAAAACTTTGTGCCCAATCAATTTAGTGATAAACACATTTAAATTAATTCGCATTATAAAAAAACAGTATTAAATACTTAGACTACTTTATCAGGAGCTAGCTGATGCCGCGGCTTTGCCCGCCAAATTATACACTCAAACCTTCCTCGAGGACCACTCTATCCATTGGTGAAAACAACATGAAAACCGGTGCACGAACAAACAGACAGACAGACGCGACGGAGGATTTGTTTTATAATATGTAGTGATTATCAAAAATATTTTTTTTCTTTTGTGAATATAACAATGATCTAATGACCTTTCCTTGCATTGACTTTTTCACAATCGCCCTTCAAAAAGTATAAAAAATTAACCGCACCCTGTATTTTTTTTTTTTTTTTTAATATTTATAGGCGTACGTTTGACCGCTATCTCACCTGATGTTAAGCGATGATGCGGTCTAAGGTGGAGCACGCTTGCCTAGAAGTAACCTATTCACTCTTGACTTAAAGACTCCCAGGTTGTAGCTATCAGGAAACACAGACTCAGGCAGGGAATTCCACTCCTTAGCTGTACGCACAATGAATGTATTCCCAAAACGTTTTGTGCGTATAGGTGGGATGTCCACCATGTACCGGTGGTACATCGCCGTACGTCTTGTGGTCCGATGGTGGAACGGGCTTGGCGGAATTAAGTTATGCAATTCCGTCGCACACTCCCCAAAATGTAAACGATAGAAAACCGACAGGCCAGCAACTCGGCGTCGATGCTCAAGACTTTGGAGCTTCGATTCGACGAGCTTATCATCACCGATGATCCTCTTGGCTCGTTTTTCAATTGACTCGAGGGCATCAAGCTGGTATCTGGCAGATCCGTCCCAAAGATGAGAGCAGTATTCCATACACGATCGAACTTGCGCTTGATACAGTTTAAGAAGCTGTTCCGGCGTGAAGTACCGTCTCACCTTTGCCAGGATCCCCAACTTTCTAGCAGCCACTTGAGCCTTGGCCTCTATGAAGGGGCCAAAATTGAGGGTGGATGTTAATGTAACACCAAGAAGCTCAAGTCTATCGGTTATGGGCAGGGTTACACCGCGGAGAGATGGAGCAGGGTTGAATTGACTCCTTTTAGCGGAAAAAAGACACGCTTGGGTCTTCGCAGCATTGAACTTGACCAGATTGGCATCGCCCCATTCGGAGACAGCCTGTAAGGACACGTTCAAGCGCTCAACCATAGCCTCCCGGAGAGACCGGGTCTGTGACCCACCAGCTCGTGCGTCAGATACGTATCTCTCAGCAACAGTGCTGTCGTCTGCATACCCAAAAGTACCGGGTTTTAGCAGATCGTTAATATGCAGCAGGAACAATGTTGCCGAGAGTACTGACCCCTGAGGAACCCCGGCATTAATATCCAGCAGTCCGGACGAGCAGCCATCTATGACCACTCGGATAGACCGATCCCTCAGGAAATCTGCAATCCAGTCACACAATCCGACGGGCAGACCGAAGGAAGGAAGCTTACTAATAAGGCCATCGTGCCAGACCCTATCGAAGGCTTTCGAGATGTCTAGGGAGACCGCAAGTGCTTCCCCGTGCTTCTCAATGGCCTCACTCCAGATGTGAATGGCATACGCTAGAAGATCCCCAGTTGACCGATTTCGGCGAAAGCCGTATTGTCGGTCACTAAGGATATCGTTCGCTTCTAGGTATGCCAGGAGCTTGCGATTCAGTACCCGTTCCATACTCTTACAGAGTATGGACGTTACCGAGATGGGTCTATAGTTTGACGGGTCGGCTCGACTACCCTTCTTGGGCACGGGCTGCACGTTAGCTTGCTTCCAAGCCTTCGGCACTTTCCCAGTCTCAAACGAAAGGCGAAATAGGCGTGTCAAGATCGGAGACAACTCAGGCGCACAAGTCTTCAGTACAATTGCTGGAATCCCGTCGGGGCCACTGGCCTTGTTCACGTCTAGGTTACGCAGTACCCTAAGTACGTCCCTCTGATGAATGCTTATGTTCGGCATATATGACCCGCATCCAACAGGAGGAGTAGGGGGCCTCGCGCCACCCGAATCTAGACGTGACGATTCCGCAAACATAGAGGCGAACAAGTTTGCTTTCTCCTCAGCGGAGTGGGCCAGCGACCCGTTGGGTCTCAGCAGTGGTGGCAGTGAGGGGCGGCAGAAGTTCGATTCGACCAACTTAGCCAGGGACCAAAAAGCTTTACTACCTGCTGGGTATGAAGCAAGTTTGTTCCCTATTCGGCTAATGTGGTCGAACCGAGCCCTCCGCAACACCTTCTTGCAGGACTTGGCAGCCCTGTTGAAGGCTCTCTTCTTCTGAATCGCGTCACTTGCTTTGCGGGTACGGGCGTCAACCCATGCTAGGTAAGCCTCATGCTTTAGCGCATTAGCACGGTTGCACTCGGCACCAAACCACGGGCGAGCTTCGCCAGACATCACTATGTATTTACAAATTAAAAGGGGTGGTCAACATTTCGTCAGCACAATTAAAAAAGCTAAGAGCTTGTTATTTGTTCGCGGGGCCGCTAACAAACGGTGGTTTCATTAAAAAGTTAAAAAACCCGCTCAGTGCACGATATTTTATTTCAGTGCCTGCCTGTAGCCTGTTTAATTCTGGCATGCGAGCCCAGTGTGTTTCCACCTGAATATGAAAATAGAGACTGTTTCTATTTTAGAACTGCTACAATATTTAAAAGATTTAATTTATGAACAGGTAGGCCAGTTGTTGAACAAGTTAAATGGAGGGTTAATATTTTAAAAGGGTTATAATCATGTATAATTTTCTGTATTAAATCTTGACGGCTTTAATCTTTCCAAACGGATCAAAATTGTGCCTAGAATTTGCCCCACGTCCAGCAGCCGCACTGGTTGAGGTAAAGCATGTAAGAGTCACGCAAAGTAGGTTAAGCTGTTAGAACCGGATTTTATTCGTGGATCTTTCAACAGCTGTTACAGGCCAAACTGGATCAGGAACAGCTCGGCTGGCTTATTGATTGATTGGACTGCAATTAAAGCCTTTTATGTACCTTTCCAAATTAAAAAATAAAATACATAACGTACAAAATACGTATTTGTTGAAACGTAAACAAAAAAACAGGAGGCAAAAATATTGATAGCAGGCAATTGTCCCATATTGACGAAACACGTTTTTGCTCAAAACGATTCCAATAGGTTTTCCCATAAACTGCTTTTTATGGTCCTTTTCCCTAATATATAATAGTTCTTGTGAAGAGAAAGAGTTTTATTAACATTTGAGACCTTTTTACATTTCATTCCGCATGTTCTTTTCATTTTAGTATTGGTGGTTTTGTGTGTTCCCTGTTACCAATAGCCCACCTTTCCCATACACGTGGATTTCATAGGATTTTAGATTTATTGAAAAGACACCGTGTGCCCGATGGGATATTTAATCGGTAATAATGACTGAAAGACAACGTGTGCCCGATGGGATATTTAATCGGTAATAATGACTAAAAGACACCGTGTGCCCGATGAGATATTTAATCGGTAATAATGACTAAAAGCGGATTTCAACAATGAAACTGATCGCGATCAAGCTGAGTTCAAGAGTTGTTAGCGTCAGTGTGTATTTTCTATGGAATACCATAGAAAATAATTAATCTGACAGTTGTTTTTTTACTAATTATTGAAATTCTAAAGTAGATGGTTCACATAGATATTTTTATTATATTACTAGATGCTGACCAAGGTTCCGCCCACGTGAATGTCGAAAATTATCCCAAGGGAACATACTCCTTCGAGACTGTAATGTACTTCTGTTCATCAATCGAGTGAGTAACAATCATCCAACTTTCGTATTTAAAATATTAGGTTTAGGATACATAGAATCTTTTCTTTTTATAAAAACCTACTACCTGACTATGCACTTTGAGATAATTTAAAGAAAATGTGCCAAATGGTACCCGTATTATAAAAATGCAATCATAAATTCGTCCGTAAAAGTAGGGCCAACGAATATCTGAATATCCTATTTTCATCATAGAACGATAGATTTGTTCGCTGATAAAAATAATGATTCTATTAAACACAAAGCGGGTAAACTATAACAAGGATATTACTAACAATATCTCGCATAATCTCCAGATATAAATAACAGCGTTATTCGCGCTATACATTCTTGTGATAAACCCTTTGAGTCGGTAACTGGGATGCCAACAATGAGCTCGATCTACAATCCTTTGCTTCCTTTAAGACGCAACTTGTCTACAGTGTGGAGCTCGCAGACTTGCTCAAAGGATTCACAGTGGCTTAGTTATGTAGATAACCATAATTAATGTGTAGTCATGGATTATTTAGAGAAGTTCCAGGAAAGTGGTTAGGTTGGTCGTCTGCGTGCATTGTGGTCATTGGTCGCTGCACTAAATAAAACCAACAAAGCCAGTCCCATTTTATAGATCAGATAGGCGCAATGCGACATTGAGACATGATCTTTGATTTTTATTTCCATTTTATTAATACTTCATATCACACAAAGGAGAACTAAATGCCTAAAGCATTCTGCACTAGTCAAAACGGGTGAAAAATTTTCTATGAATCTATGAAATATTTCGATAGAACGCGTGATCGTATTATTGCTTCGAGATTCTAGTAACTATGACTCTTTTATCAAAATATTCTCTTTATTATGTACACTATTTAAAATACAGAAAATATTATTAAAGGAACTTGAAAAATGGCATTTAGCAAGCCTATATTTACAAACCGTCTCACTTCAATACAATTGCTGCCCATTTAATAAGAATGCCCCAAAATAAAAATTCTTCCCGAGCAATAAAAGCAATAATTTAGGCACAAAATGGTGGACATTATGCGTTGGTCGTAAATCTCTGGCCAAGATTTACATCCAAGTCCTGCCAACGCCCTTCTTGGCTAAACCATAACTTACATTTATAACAAATAGATGGAAATAATTTATCCGTCAATATTAGCATCTACAACAGCACATGCATTAATTTTGGCATCAATATGATCTTGCTCTATAATTTTGATTTAGTATTTATTTATCTCGTCTTCTGATATCCTGTACCTCATAATGGTTGGCAATTATTCTATGATTTAGGCTATCTGGATTATGTTTTGTATTCTGTTGTTTCCGTTCTCATTGTGATAGGTAGTTTTAAAACTTCCATTCATGAAGGAGTCAACCTCCAAAGGCCATATGCCGCGATTTTTTTTCTTATCGGTTCTGTCACGTAACATTCTCACTAGGCGATTTGATCAAAATAATTACATGAGCACCTTCCACCTAGTACGTTTTTAAAGAAGTTGTAAATGTGATTACACATGGAGATAATACGAATGTAGGTATGGCTACAGGGGCCTTACAGTCATTGCGTTCAAGCCAAAGTTTTTTCCAAACGAAACATCATGTTTTAAGGGACTACTCAGACTTATTCAGCTCCATTCGCGTTTTGCTGAACGATTTTGGTCAAATTTATACATTTCTGAGCTTCTATCAGCCGCGTAAAGCGTCGTAAGAATGAGAAGGCGGCAGCGGCAGAACAGTCTGAACTCTATCTATAGCACTCGCATAACACATTTGTCCTCATTTTATAATTGTTTGCCGCGAAAGCTGAAAAGATGCGGAAAATTGAATGGATGCATACGCGTCTCCATACAAGATCGTTGTTTTCTTTGGCTGAATAAGTGTGAATAGTCTCTAAATCGGCGTCGTACTGCATGTTGTCACGCTATATTTATGTTAGTGTGTATCATCATTATATTCCCATTGAATTACATCATCATATCAGCCGAAAGACGTCCACTGCTGGGCATAGGCCTCCCCCAAGTGTCGTCACAACAACCAGTTCTGGGCGTCTCGCATCTATCGGCTACCCGCTACCCTCTCCAAGTCATCGATTAACCTTGAGAGGCCGCGCCAACGTTGTGTATGTACAGCTCATAATTTTAGTAACTTTCTAGGCACTATTTTTTTTTAGGTGAATTATATAATTATCAATCAAATGGCAAACCTAAAACTGACTGCTGAACACGTGACCAATTACAGCCTTGTAGATATACATTGTTACATTCTACGATTTTACCCTTTTTGGCGCTTCCCTAGCTTGTAATCTTCGCAAAACGTCTCTTTGAATTTCAGGATCGAATGTTGTTCCCTTTCATTAGCTAAATTATTCTGTGAAAAGCTCGTCAAAGCTTCAAATTCGACACAACCCATTACGGGGCGTCCAATATAAACCGACACCTGTGTGCCTACTGCGTGGGTACTAGGTTCTTGGCTTTGTAATAACTTGGGGCCTAAATTATCCTCCAGTCGACCCAAAAGCCCTCAGTAGCGTTGAGGCTTTAAGCCCGGTTCCTGTGTGGCTAAACGAAATTTTGTATTAATCATAAGTTGGTTGAACTAGGTTACTGATGAAAGGAATTAATATGTTGAATGTAATATGAAATTTTTATCGAAAAAAATTAAATATACCAAGCCGTCGTTGTAGTATAAAATACAAATTTTTAGATCTATACTAATATTATAAAGCAGAAGAGTTTGTTTGTTTGTTTGTTTGGTTGAACGCGCCAGTCTCATGAACTACTGGTCCGATTTATAAAATTCTTTCAGTGTTAGATAGCCCATTTATCGAGGAAGGCTATATACCATCACGCTAAGATAAATAGGGGCGGAACATTAATGGAAATTGTTACGCAGATGAAGTTGCGCGGGTCAGCTAGTATAATATGAAATTACTATCGAAAAAAAAAAACACAATACTAAACCGTCGCTGTAGTAAAAAATACACAATTTTAGATGTAAAATCTGATTTAGACGGGGCCTGCTATGGCCACTACCTGGCAGGGTTGCGATATTTGATCGAAAGAGTGACAATAGCTCAGCAACGCAAAGGAAATCAGGAGAAACACGGATAGGTTTTAGTCAGTAAGAGTCTGACACTCTATTGCTGGGTCGAGAGCGGCATGAGACATTTGATGAATTTCCATCCTTAAAAAAATATCTGATTTAAGACCTTAAGGATATCTGTCGCATAATCTATATTTATATTTTACAATACTGTTACTGTTTAATAAAATCCACAGTATAGGAGTCTTGTGTATCTATGTTTTGAAATTCATAACAGCCAACAAAACAACAGACAGTAGTATAGGAACCGAGGATTAATCTTTCATTCCAACGTTATGACTGACCCAACCATAATCCGGAGCGGTCCACATTATTCATCCAAAGCACGCCCCTAATTCTATATTCACTTTCCATTTTTGCGTGTAAAACAATGAAGATTTATAATGTAGAGAGAGATATACTGGACCGGACGGAATACGAGTAAAACCTACTTAAAAAAACAGCCAAGTGCGAGTCGGACTCGCACACAAAGGGTTCCGTACTATATCCCTCATTTTTTTTTTTGTCATAGTGGCAATAGAAATACACATTCTGGGAAACTTTCAACTGACTACCTATTACGGTTCTTGAGATACAGCTCTCTGATAGACAGACAGACGAACGGACGCTGGAGGCTTAGTAATAGAGTTCCATTGGTTATCCTTCGGATCCGGAACCCTAAAAGAAGTAACATTTGAATTATAGCGTTGGGTAGGCTATTGGGGTGGTCTGAAACACTGCATGTCTGGTTCATAAGCCGTTTATTATCTTAAAATAGTCAACATACATGAAACCAGGCTAATGCTTAGCCGAACACTCAGTCACACAACTTATTACCTAAGCGCAAGCGCGGGGAAGAAATCGTGGCACCGCGCAGCGCGTCTCGTAGAGCACTCAAAGTAAAATACCTGCGCGCGCATCGGCGCGTACAACTACCGCGCAGTCTATTGGCGGCAGTGGAAACAACTACCGGGGTTGCCAACTACACACTACTATATAATATTGTACTAGCCTCACGCTATACACTCCCCCTCGAGTCGTGAGAACGCCCTCGCTCACGAACTCGCCCAAAAAAAAATAATTAACAAACGGGACAAACGTGCTTCCGTGGACGTCCTCTGTGTCTTTTCGGAACCACGGGACGAGGAGGCGATTCACCGCGGGAATGAAAACGCGTGAGCTCGGAAACATGATACTTGCCTAAAATATCATCCGGGTTTTCTATTTCTGCGATGCAGTAAGCTGTAGGACTAACCCTTTTTGCAATAACATATGGACCATCTCTTTTCGGAATGAACTTAGCAGATATATTCTTAGCTGCATTACTAAGGACATGAGACTTTAACAGCACCTGATCTCCAATCTCGAAAACTTCGGCAGGCTTCTTGGACTTATCCGCACATTCCTTGCGTCGGTCCTGCTGAGCTTCAACTCTTTCTCTAACAGAAACTAACCGATTAATAAAACTATCCAAATAGGGTGTAATCTGAGGAACGAAATTATCCTTGTTGAGAATCGACCTAATGTCGTGTTGCACGTCGAGTGGCGAACGAAGCTCCCTAGCGAACATCAGGTAAGCTGGAGACGAACCAGTAGTTTGACATACCGACGAGTTCATGGTAAACCTTATTGCAGGAAGGTGCTGTGGCCATGACGAGTGGTTGGTATCAACTAGACGTGACAACTGAAACTTTAAGTCCCTATTTTTACGTTCAGCAGGATTGGCTGACGGATGGTATAAAGGTAACAACTCTTGACCTATACCTAAAATAAACATACACTGCTGCATAACAGCTGAAACAAACTGGACGCCATTGTCCGATACAATGCGTCGAGGAAAACCGTAACGGAGAAAATATTCTTCAATTAACGTACGGGCGCATACCTCCGACGTTGCCTCCTTCAATGCGTACAACTCAGTCCAACGGGTCGCTGTGTCCTCTACCAACAATATCCATTTCTCATTGTTGTCTCCTTTAGGAAGTGGGCCGAACAAATCTATGGCCAGCACTTCTCCCCTTTGGTTCAAAACAGGAGTTTGCAAGAGTCCCGACGGCTTCGTGTTTGAGGACTTATACCGTTGACAGGTGGTGCAGGTCTTGATGTAGTCTGTGATGACCCTACGCATACCTGGGAAATAGAAACCTTGAGCGACCCTACTGTACGTTCTATCGACTCCATGGTGACCGCCTATGTCGGAGTCGTGGCATTCTTTTAAAATTTCTGAGCGGAGGGAAACCGGAACTACCAGCTGTGGCTCTTCACTATCCACATCAGGATTATACCTATATAACACGCCTTGCTGTAAGAAATAACCTCTTTCTGACCAACGCTTAACTCCTATAGACTCAGCATCACCCGTATCTTCCAGATCATTAATAATTTTCTTTAGTTCCAAGTCATCGAGCTGCGCACGACGAAGATCAGCTGGACTTCTAACAGGTAAGTCTATGACAACAGAACAAATTCCACACTGACTTTTATCTTCTTCTTTACAGGGCGGACGGCTGAGTGTATCTGCGATTACATTGGCTTTTCCAGGCGTATACTGAAATTGAATGTTAAAACATTGTAGTTTAAGGGCCCATCGAACGAGCCTACCCGATGGCGACTTCAGAGTAAGGAGCCACCTTAACGGCTGATGGTCGCTACCTATAATGACCTCATGACCTTCGATATAGCCTCTGAAACGTTCGACAGCCCACACTACAGCGAGCGCCTCTCGCTCAGTTGTGCTGTAATTCCTCTCCGCTGGAATGAGCAGACGGCTAGCATACTCTATTGGGCGTTCTTCTTTACCCTCGCCCTGCAACAACACAGCACCTAAGGCGTAGCTGCTAGCATCCGTCCTCAACACAAATGGCTTACTATAGTCAGCTTGAACAAGAATCGGTGCCGAAGACAACCGCGTCTTCAACTCTTGAAAGGCACGAGTCTGGTCTGGCCCCCAAGACCATGGCTGATTCTTCTTCAGTAAGCGTGTCAGCGGCTCAGCGACAGCAGAGAAACTGGGAATGAATTTTCGAAACCACGAGCACGTCTGTAAAAAGGTCCTAAGATGACGCAGCGATGAGGGTGCCTTCATCTCCAGGACTGCACGGACTTTATCTTCGTCAGCTGACACACCATCCTGTGTTATAACATGACCCAGATACTTTACCTTGTCTCGCGCAAAGACACACTTTTCTCTATTCGCGCGTAACTTGAACAAACGTAACCTCTCGAATACTGCGCGCAGATCTGAGACATGCTTCTCGAAGCTACCATCTGAAATCAGCAAGAGATCATCTTGGTACGCTAGCAGGGTCACGTCTTTCAGTGAGGCACCAGCACGAAGCCTGTCTATGAGACGCTGGAACGTTGACGGAGCGTTTTTCAAACCAAACGGCATACGCTTAAAACGAAACGAACCAAACGGCGTCAGGAAGGCTGTTTTGTCCCTGTCCTGTTCACGGACGGACACTTGCCAGAAACCACTGCGCATATCGATGGTACTCATAAAACAATGCTTTTTTGTAGACTGCACAAGCTCGTCTATCAATGGCATCGGATAGACGTCGGTTTTCGTAACCGCATTGAGCTTTCTATAGTCCACACAAAAACGAACCTTACCGTTAGCTTTCGGCACTAAGAGCGCGGGAGATCCCCAAGCGGACTCACACTCCTCGACTATATCGTCAGCCAACATTTTATCGAGCTCTGCCCGCATAACCTCTTTCTTTGCAGGCGTCAACCTATAGGGCGGGACAGCAATGGGGGGGTTATCACCGGTATCAATAATATGCTCGGCATACGGAGTCGCGACTCCCCCTGGCTCAAAGATATCCTCATATTCTACGAGGAGGTTGGCAAGAACTTGACGTTGTTCGGAAGTAAGCGAAGTCGCCTCCTCGTCCCGGAGAACCTCTAAAGCGGCACACGAAGATATAGGTGACGAAACCTTTTCAAACTGTATTTCGAATTTTTGCTTACCATTTTCCGCAAAGTGCCAAATACTTTCACCGAAATTAAACACAAGGTTAAATAAGGTAAGGAAATTAATACCTAACAAACTTTCATTGTTATTAGTTTCAGGAAAAATCAAAAACTTTACTACTCTAGTTTTATGGTGTAGTGTCACCTGTACCTCCGTGGTAAGTACATTCATCTCCCTACTAACACCATCCGCCAACCTAACATTTTGCGTTGACGGCACTAACGGGTGTCCTAACCTGAGTAGGAGAGCGTAGAGCGTGTGACCGGCAATACAGCTAGTAGCTGCAGAATCAACGAGCGCAGTACCACAATTTCCCAGAATGTTTATATTTAACACGGGGCGTCGAAAAGGTAAATTACAACTATAACCATCATCTAAACTAGATACACAAGTATTAGTACACGAATAACTTTTATCAACATTAAAGTAACATAAATCTCCTACGGCACATGTAGGGTTAACTTGAACAGTCAAAGTAGTGTTATTAAAATGCGAAACATTTTCATCGTCATCAACACAATTAAATAAATCACCCCCGGCACGCGCAGGGTTAACTTTCAACGATAAACAAGACTTATCATAAAAATCACAATCATTTACAGCATGATCAATACAGTAACTTAAATCACCCACGGCACGCGCAGGGTTACCTTGTACAAACATTCGCGTTGGCGGGTTAACTCGCTGCGACGCGGGGACGGCAGCGGCGCCCGAGCGAGTCGAGGGCCACCGATCTGCGGTAGCGCGGGCGGCGCGGGGGAAAGCGGCGGCGGCGGCGGGGGCGGGCCCGCGCGCTTTATAACTACTGTTGCTGCGAGTTAGGGCTCCGCTATGCAACGTGTTGTCGACTGAATAAAACGCTTGCTGACCCGAACAGTTTTTACACTTAGATTTGATAACGTTCGCGGCACCACAGCCGTAACACTTTATTTCACTTTTTAGCTTTAAATTACCGCTATCACTGGTATCATCATTATTACGCTTAAGTTTCTCACACATATCCTTTACGTGGCCTGAACGTTTGCAGTATGTACAGAACTTCTTCTTGTCCTTGCCGACGGCGGCGGTGGCTGTCTCGGGGGACTCAGCGGCGGCGGCGGCAGCGCCGGCGGCCGACGACGACGTTGACGACGACACTACACGTGTACTCGTCTGCGTACGTGACCTCGCGAGAGACAAGCTACTAGCCTGACCTGGACTAGCTTCCTTCAGGGAATCCTCCACGTTACGGCACTTGTGTAGTAACTCTTCGAAACTGTTGACATTTTCTCTGCATACACGCTTTCTCATGCGTTGGCTGAGCAGCCCATACGCCATATCCAGTTGTACCTTTTCTGATAGGTCGTCTTTTGGGAACTTGGCCAACAGCGCACGTACCTTAGCGATGAACAAGTCGGTATGCTCCTCTCCTTGAGTCAACGAAAACAGTTTAATGTAAAGTCGGTGTGGCGGGTCATGGTCGCCGAAGGCACTCTTTATCTGTTCTAGGGCTTCCGACCACGACTTGGTGGACCGCTTTACACCTTGCCACCATACTGCAGCAGGCCCCTCCAACAACATCGAAAAACCACGTAGGGCGTTTTCATCAGAAACGGCGACGCAATCTTTATAGGTAACTACGGCATCTATAAAGTTTTCCAAAGATTCGTCCGCGCGTCCGCCATAGCGTGTCGTGCACTTCGCGAAGTTTCCATTCGCGCCAAATGCAAAACCCGATGCTTGGACCTCAGAAACATTGCTATGCGGCGTTGACGATCGCACCTCGCGTAATAATTGCTGGCAGAACTCTTGTTGGGTTTGCTGCATGGTATTGAGCAAACTTGTGAGCGTCTCTTGAGACATTGTAATGTTGGTGCCGGCGGCCGAGCCGCCATCATTGTTCGACTTCGAGCGATCTTCAGACCGTGTTCGCGGCATTTTCGATACGATAAGACACACGCTACTCGTATAATACCGAAGAAACACAACACAGGGTTCGATGTAAGTCCCAGATAGTCACTTGTAGCGTTCGTTGTAACACACGACAAACTTTTCACTACGCGTTTTATACCTACACACGTTGGGCAGCCACTTATAGCGTTGGGTAGGCTATTGGGGTGGTCTGAAATACTGCATGTCTGGTTCATAAGCCGTTTATTATCTTAAAATAGTCAACATACATGAAACCAGGCTAATGCTTAGCCGAACACTCAGTCACACAACTTATTACCTAAGCGCAAGCGCGGGGAAGAAATCGTGGCACCGCGCAGCGCGTCTCGTAGAGCACTCAAAGTAAAATACCTGCGCGCGCATCGGCGCGTACAACTACCGCGCAGTCTATTGGCGGCAGTGGAAACAACTACCGGGGTTGCCAACTACACACTACTATATAATATTGTACTAGCCTCACGCTATAGAATGAAATTTTTAAATAAGTTTGCTTGTTTGATTGTGAAGTAACCTTTTTTTTACTCTTACGTGTCTAGAGAGTTGTAATTCAGCGAATTGAAAATAAAAAACAGCCGCTTTTTATAAAATCTCGGCATTTATTTACTTACGCATGCAGAGAGAGTGTTTTCCTTTGAATTATTTACCTTATGATCGCCATTGTCACATGTACATTCATACTATGTGACAAACTAGACCATAAGCGCTAAAGTCGAAAAATATGTGGTGGGTACGCCAATGCATGTATACTCCGGCTTTCAAAAGTTTTGAACATAAAGAAACAGAAAACTTTTAAAATTCATAATCTTCTTCTTTCGAATCGATGAATAACTTAGGCTCAGTAGGTGGCTACGTTAATTGTAGCATCGGTGGCCAAATAATGCCGCAAAGTCTGTCCCTGTTCAGACTATGAGCCACATGTTAGAGGGCCCCAAGTTCCCATCCGTATATGTAGGGGCACTAGGGGCACTCTAACATCATCTGCCTAGCCTTTTCCCAACTATACTGGGGTCGGCTGCCTGTCAAACCGGATTCAGCTGAATACCAGTGTTTTACGTGGAGCGGCTGCCTACCAGACCGCCACAACCCATTAACTGGATAACACGGTACTTTTTGGTAAGACTGGAATCAGATTTACTGGCTTCTGACAATCTTTAACGACTGCCAAAAATCTACAAATGACAGCCGGGACCAACGGCATAACGTGCTTTCCGAGGCACAGAGGAAACTCGGTATGTAAAGATGGTCACCCAACCACAGACCAACTTTGACAAGCGTTGCTTAACCTTAAAGATTGACCCGTGTGGCCGTTATTATTTAGCCACGAGCTCCTCTAGGGGCACTCTAACAGCTCATATTTTGTACAAGGACACCGTACTCAGAGTATACAACGGGTCTATGAAACCTCATTTCACCAAGTTGTGTTTGCGGCCTACCTTTGTTATGCAAATGGTTGAAAGTTTAAATTCTAATAAAATATAACCGACTTCCAAACAAAACACTACAAATTATGAAATAACCTTAATTTCGGAAGTCGGTGTTTTTGGTTTTGTATCTTTGTTTTTTAACAAAGACTATTAAACCACTTGACTGCGCATACAGTGCCCCGACGCACGAAAACTATTAGTGTTTTTGCTCAGATGTTAGGCAGCAGGCACTAGTAACCATTAGTTTTGACCAATTGATAGACCTGTGGGCATGCTAAGTTTTTACAAATCGTTTTAATTTTTATGCAATTTATAACGCATAAAAATGCCTTCATACCCGGTGAATTTGTGTGGGAAACATTCCTAGACCTTTTGTTACAAAAATGATGGCATAACTTTTCATCGGAGAGTAAAGACTACGCAAAATATTTTTGAGTTGAATCAGATGATGAGCCACTGCAGGAGTCTATATAAAATGGCGGTTAGGTGAACGAGCACACTGTGAGAAGCGCGCGTTGATGTCTTTTGGAAAAGTCTCTTTCTTTCATTAGGAAATACTTATATTTTTATCCCTTTCTTCCCCTCTGTATTTTTATCGTAAAAATCTGTGCTGTTACGTTTAATGATTGAAGTCGATTTATCGATGATCATAAAATTACAACTAATACAATTTTTAATCAATTCACATACTTATATTAAACACGTAACTACTTTTAAACGACTTTAAAAATAGGAGGAGGGTCTCAGATTTTTCATCTGTGTGTTTGACATACATGTTTTCATTTTAGATTTTCGAAGATTTCAGAATTAAAATAAAAGTGGAAAGATAAGGTTAATAGGGAAACTTTTTTTAAACAAGATATAGCGCTGTTTTTTTGGATTGAGTATTTTTATAATGTTAAAATCCATTTTATCGATATCGACTATTTTCCTTTAATCAAGTAGTGCCACCACTAACCATCGGCTACCTATGCAACTTGACCTTGAACGGACCAATTGCAGCCGAGCGTTGTTCCTCGTCCCCCGGCCCGCTGTAGTGAGCCGCGTACATAAAAGAAATCGGCCTATACGCTCTCTAGTGGTTATATACTCTATGTTTTTTAACTACGACTTCCGAAATTAAGATTATTTTGTACTTCGACGTTTTTGTCTACGCAAAAATTGAAATAAGCAAAAATGCTCATAAAATAAAAACTAATAAACCAAATGAAATGTTTTTTTTACGGGACCAGATGATGCAAGTATGACGCATCGAACTAAAACAGAATCATCAAAAACCCCGCCTAATTGAGAACCTCCTCCTTTTTTGGAAGTCGGTTAAAAATAAGACTTTCTCTACCTACCTTTTAACGAACTCCATGTAGACTCCATCTCATAAGTAATCTCTTGTTCATAACAAAATGGCAATATTTATGTTATGGCCGTTTTCCGTGCCTCCGATGTAGGAGCGTTAAGTGAAGCCTCGTTAAGTGGGCCCCGCTTATATGCTTCATATCTTTTAACTAGAGCTTGTTTATATAAGCGAAGCTATTCTTCTTTTTTAACTTCATAGATTGGTATTGGAAGTCGACCCCAATACAGTTGGGAAAAGGCTAGGCAGATGATGAGATAGGCACTCGCACTGATACCAACCAATGTGGCCATTGTGAGAGCCACTTATAGGTTTACTATCAAAAACCTAGAACAGGCTCTGACAATGGCAAAAAAAGGATCTATACATTTTTTTAAACAAAAACTTTGGACTCCCAACGGACATCTGGGAGTCTTCTACACGTTACTAGTTAAATTAGTAAGTTACTCTCAACAATCAGTCGTTGCTATTTTTTTAAATTCATTTCTAAGTACCTAGTTAACTTACGTTTCCTTAAAAATAATACTTAATGATTAATTTTAAATGCAAAACTATATGATGTTTATACATGGACTAGGTAAGTCATTTTAAGTCTTTTCAATCCCACCCCAAAATAACGGTCACAACTACATATTTAATCAATAAAATAAATCTCTTAAACTACGGAACACAAAACATAATTAGCCCACACTAATAACCTTTTTAATTATGCAAGGAGGAGGTACAACAAAGGATGAGGTAGATAGCTAAATAAAGATGGCCGCCGCCGGTCAGCTGATGCGGGTTGGACACGAGGGGAGTGTGGCGGACATGCCGACGATAAATCATAAAGAATGCCTCGAGTGTGCCCTTTTGGAACGGACAACAGTCCTTTCACCTAAAAAGGTGGATGGTGGACTTTTGATGTCAGAGATTGCGAAGAAACTGGGTTACAATCGTTTTTTGAGGTTAGGTTTTTAAGTAATGATGTGTTGTGCTCTTTGGGATTATTTTTTTTTTTGCAAAAAAAAGATAATTCTTGAAATGGACTTCTGTTACATCTAGTAAGACATATAGGTCAGTGAAGTTATGGACATAGAAAGCAGTATTATTTGATTTGGGTAAGAATTCTTGTGGCCACGTAGATTTCTTTAGAAAATTTTACAACTATAATTGTGTCTTCTACTAAATTATTCTGAGAAAAAACTAAATTCACTAAAATTATGAATGAACACCATCTGCTTCATTCATAACATTCTTATAACCAGCTTAAAAATACACTCTTAATAATTTAGCCAAAATAGTTTTAGCTCCTACTAAATATAATAATATAAGCCAAGGGAATAGACCCAAGGATCTCGTAGATGTAACTTGGCCCACCCACACCGAACTAATCTTCCTGTTAAATAATCTATGACATATCACTGGTCCTCCGAGGCCAACTCAAGGAGTGCGCCACTTACGAACATTTATTATTCAGTACAGCCGTGATGGAACACAGGAAACTTAATAAGGGAAATCAATTAAGAATAATGGTTAAGTATTTATTGATGAACAAGAAAGTTTGAACGGCCAGATACTGATATAAAGTTTTGTTACTGGCTGAAACTAAGCTAATTTATCTAAGAGCTGGTTTACAAGAACTTATTAGTTATCCTGTTCTATAAGGAATAATTAGGGCTGACACCGCTGAGCTTGCTGAAAACTTATTAAATTAACAAACAGGTGAAGCGTGGCAGTAACAGTTAATTTTAAATATAACGTACAATAATAACATACAAATATGTACTAAATAATATAAAATAAAAATAGTAATATATGTAATTATATTAAATAACTATGACGAGAAAAACTAGTCGGACTCTCACACGAAGGGTTCCGTAGCAGAAACCGAATAAAAAAGTTTCTTGTGCCCTTAAACTTTGTAATTTAGTTTATAGAAAAAATATACACTCTGTGAAAATTTTAACGGATTATCTCTTACGTTTCTTGAGATATATCCCGCTGACAGACAACAGGACGGTCGGCGGAGGCTGAGTAATCTAGGGTTCCGTTCCGCAATGTAAAGGAAAAATGCAAATCTTCCATTGGTGTCCGTTAGTCTAGCTAAAACTCAACTCGTTTTGGTGGCTCTTATACAAGGGTGGTTAAAAAAAGTGTCTCAATCATATCAATTTTGGGTGGTACGAACTTCACCGGATCACTAGTTAAATTTAAAGTAGATCAGCAAGTCAAGTAGATCAAAGAAAAATGTTTATTACAGAAAACTGAAACTAGTACGCAATAAATAATTCTTAATCTTATTCTTATTCTTAAAACTACTGCTGCTTACGCGAATAACCTCAGAAAACCTGAAAAGTAAAGTTCTTTCTTATACCTAGTAATATTCAATGCCCTTTGTATTTCGTTATCCCTCAACAACTTTAGACCAGCGGAATTTAATATCATACTAATCGATCTTTCCAGACCTCTCAAGTTGTATTGTATTGTACCCACATTTTATTATAAACTACACGCTTCTGAGAATTAGAGATACATCTTTAGTAAGCCCCTTAAGTCCTTTATTACCGAGAGGCTAAAGTAGTCATAGATGACATTCTACAGGGAATGAAAAATACGTATGTCGCTTAGTCTTTAAAACATAAAGGTGCGTTTTCACTGAAAACTAATCTAGCTATTTTTTCTCATTAATGATGTAAAACATTAACCACTGATTAAGTGCAATTATGATCAGCCGGTCGATTCTGTCGACATCTCACCGTGATCACTTAGGTGGAGTGAACGACTAGTGAGCTGTAAAAACATTCAAACAAGATGGAATGACAGCTCACTTGTTGTTCACTCCACCTACGTGAACACGGTGAGATGTCGACAGAATCGACCGGCAAGATATTGGTTAACTTGTTTACCTACTACCAGTTTTCATATATTTTGAAACTTATCAGTTCTGCCTAATAGGAATGAGGCTATACCAATCCGAATTTTTTAGAACTGTTATTTGGTAAAAATTGAGTAGAATTTGAATGCCAATCTACCTCAAAAATTTCATCAAGATCCTCATTTATCAATCGCACAAGAAAATATTGAAACCATGAATGATTTCTATCAGGACTTATATCAGCCACTGATTGAGACATAGGCATGGATTACGACATAAAATATTTTTTTTACTACAAGAAGACCATTTTAAACTTACCTATAAGTGGGCTGAGCCGCTGGCAAACGCAAAGTGTTAGGCTGCGTTTCCACAAGAGATGAGCGAGGATACCTAGCGAGGGATGTGTATATTAAGAACCAATAGAATCCCTTCATCTACCTACTAACCTCGCTCAGCTCGAACTCCTCTATTGGTTCTTAACAAACACATCCCTCGCTGCGTATTTTAGCATTGCTTTTGTGGAAACGCAGCCTAAGGTCGATGCTCTTTAAAGATATAAACGTAAAAGCTATCAACAAGACAATCAACACTCCATTACCAAGTTCTTCCATTTATTCTCAACACTTCAACCGTGTTGAAAAGCTTTTCCACTCGTTGATTGAGTAACATTTCGTGTACAAGTTGTTCTTCGCAATTTCCTAAATAATTTATGTTTATGTTAGTATTCTACATCATAGGGTAACCAACGGAACCCTATAACTAAGCCTACGCTGTCGGCACGCCCGTTTTCACAGAGTGTTTATTTCTATTGACGGTATAGCAAAAATTGATCCTAATATATAAAATTCTCCCCTTAGGCCCAGATAGTAATGTGTTTCTGGCAGGTTTGCGGAATTTGTTCGAAACAGTCACCGCGGCCCTGGAATGCAAACAGAGATTGGTTTTAGTCAGTACGAGTCTGATAAATCCCTTCTGCTCTGCCCACAGCGGGAATAGTCATTTGATGATTTCCCGACCTTAAAAAAACGTAGAAGTTTCTTAAGAAGATCCTTAAATTAGCCTTCAAATTTGACTTCGAAAGAATGAAAATTTGAAGCATGCGTTCTAATAAAATTCACCTTCTATTTTTCTCATGAGACTCACAAATGTGATGTGATCCGACACATTTTCCTCCTTATCAAAACCCTGTTCCAAGTGACGCCTCTCCTAAAAACGGGCCGGACATAACACGTCAACTGTCAGTTCAGTCTGTAGGTAGTACTTTCAACATTAACACACCTGTTATCGAGTTCTTTTTTCTGTTCAAAAGAAAGGAAATGTCTCCCTTTTTGGAATTGTCTGCCCTTTTCACGACTGTCTGCGGAACTTGCGTTAAGCGAATGCCGCAACTTGTTAAACACTACTTTTTTTTTCTTAAAAAACGCCTTTTAAAAAAAAAAATAGACTTCGCTGATGGGACAGCAGCAAGAAACAGGTTTAAGCCGTAATTTGTCCACCTTTTGTTGCCGAGGTTGGAAAGCTTCAATTTAGCAATGCCATTACCACAGAAAAGATGAGGAGACAGCAACTTCATAGACTGATCTGATAGGAGCCAATCACAAATGAAAGTTACATACACTTTTATAACATCGTTATTTTCTAGAGCATTAATGATTCACTCAAATCGCCCATTTAGTGCTTTTGTCGCGCGATAAGACACACCAAACCGCGTTGTGGTGATTTGTGACAAGCTCTAAACAACTTCTTTTCTTCTTTCCTTTTTCTCTCAACATCGCTGCTACGACACACTGCCGCGATACGCGAGTCGCTTAAGCTTGTATAGGAGGCCGTGGCCAAGGTATACAGGAAAACGTTTGTCTCTACACCGTTTCATTTAAACAAACGTACGGGCTGCCACAATAAGATAAAAATAATGGCACTTTTTGCGTCCATATTACGATGTAATTACAGCGCGTTGTGCGGAAATGTTCGCCTGTTGTGTTCCAGTATTAATATGTTGGAATAATTTTTGAATGTTGGAACGCTACTTTGGATGGTAATAGTTGCAATATTTGCATCAGTTATAATGTATGCCATAAACTTTAGTACGTATTCAATAAAAAACTTTTACAAAAAAATACAACCGACTTCCAAATAAAATAAAAAAACCGGCCAAGTGCGAGTCAGACTCGCGCACCGAGGGTTCCGTACAAACCTGTAGGTATATAAGTAAAAGTTATGGTATTTTTATTGCTAAATGAAATCCATAACATAACAATGTGGAAAGCTGACGGTACCTTGTCAATACATATATGAAAACATTATGTATGTTCGGAAAAATCTTCATCTCTTTAAGAAGAGAAGTGATAGACATAATTTTAATACTAGAAATAGGCACAATTTGGATCAATCTCGGTTTAGATTGGCTAAGGTACGAAATTCTTTTATGGGGAATTGTGTAAAATTTTATAATAAAATACCACTGCGGATTCTACAACTGAACGAGACAAAATTTAAAACATGCATAAAACGCACACTATGTAGACAAGCATATTATAAATTAGAGGATTATATCCTTGATAAAAAAGCTTGGCTTAATGCTGGTCCTGCTCCACAGTCACAGCCACTTGGGTTCACTAATTAGTTTTCTTTTATTTTATATTTGGTAGAGATGCTCTCCCTTTTATTTTTATAAACATGGTTTTTTTTTTTTTTTTTTTTAAATCTTATTTTTTTTTTGGAGTAAATGTTTAACCTTTTTATTTTTAACTTTTGAAAAGTTATAGTATTGTATAACTTCGAAGCATTTTTTATTTATTTTGTAAATATGAGTACCACGTGTAATATAATGTAACTGTTTTTGTTTTTTTTTTTTGACATGAACGAGCATTGCAATTGAGAGTTTGTCATGCTCACTCAAATGTTTCGCTGATGGTGGCACGTGTGTTGGGTCATTCGGTTCCCTTCAATATGGTTGAGCTGAGTAGTGCTGATCCACGCGTCATGTTCGTGAACGGGCGCCATCAGTTGAGACTGGTCATCTCTCAACTGCCACTAGCTTATTTTAATTTTATTGTTAATGTAATTTTTAATTAGCATTGTTCTCATATATTAGAAGTAATAAGACATGTAACCAGAATTTCTGTAATACATAATCATGGTTTAAAAGAGTGTCCATGGAGTTTCTTGCACGTTCTTCTCCATCGAGATCTACTCCTTGGAATGTGCAACTAGCTTCCTTTTTCTGACTGACCGACTTATTGACAATTCAAAAGTGCCTGTAAATGGTTTATTTGAAATAAATGCTTTGAGTTTGAGTTTGAGTTTGAGCTGGAGGAGCATAAAATGTAAGACAAAGGTCTCTCAGTAATCCTTTATTTTGTATTAACATATAGGTATTTATTAATATTTTTTTTTATTATTTTTTCTTTTTTTTTAATATAAATGAAATACCTAACACTAGCCTTGTAAAAATTATTTTATCAAAGTTATTTATTTATAAAGTTTTTTAGTCACTATTTAGAAATCTAATTCAAAAATACTAATAATTAAGTATTAAATTTGAACCAGATCTGTAAATGGTGACTGAAAAAGGTATGAATAGTACCACATTGAACATTGAAGTTCGAAAAAACGTTATCTATAGTTGTACTACTTCGTGTAGTGCTAGTGTTTATTAACGGAAACATGTTTATGGATGAAAAATATGTGGAAATTCCATTTTGGGGATTCATTCTAAAATTGATATTGAAGTCTCCCACAACTATCAAACGAGAACATGAAGTATACCTATTGAGGTTGCTGCCGTATATTGTTGTATTTATGCATTCTATTGCAACATTAATTTGACATTGTGGTGACCTATATACAGTTATCACTCTGACATTAAACATTTCAAAATGCAAGCATTCACAATGGCCGTTGGCATCGCCTGGGTTATTTAAATAATATCTTTTACATGATCCATCTGTCACGGCATCCTTAAGATTGCGACGTACATACGCGATAGATCCCCAACCTGGATTTGCATTAGATATAGCTGGACCATCTACTCTGCAGACCTCATAAAAACCATCAAGTTCAAAAGTGTCTCTACGACATCCCCAGGTTTCAACAAACAATGCTGCATGGGAGGAATGAATAATCGGATCTACGATGACGTCTGAAAAATGTTTGCGTAATGACTGCACGTTATGAAATACAATTTGAACTGCATTATCTTCAGGTGTTTGCAAAAAATTAAAATATGGAACCAATTTGATTTGCTCTAGTCGTTTCATTTCTATACTTACAGCACTCGATTCTGATATTTCAGAGGGAGGTTTGAATCCACCTGAATTCACGACTAAAAATAGTCCAGACGATGACGTTGCTCTAGAACAAGCTACATACAACATCGATCTTTTTACATTTTTAGAAATATGAATCACAACTTTTTCTAAGGTTGCACCTTGCGACTTATGAATTGTAATACCTTCTGCTGGTACTATTGGAAACTGAGTACGCTGCACTATAAGATTTGACGATTTCCACCTTTTCACAGTATAAGTGACAGCATCTAATGGCGTCCAATACGAATTGAGATATTGACGATGTTTCCGAGAAGTTACTTGACATTTACTTCTTGTAGCTATTCCCGTACTTTTATCGAACAGAACCCAAATACGTAAAGGCCGCTTTTCACTTGTCTCCTTGTGTCGACCGTAATCTATAGCCTTCAATATTCCGGTAGTACCATTCACAAGGCCATCCGTAGTGTCAATATTCACAGTTATCATATAACGTGCACCTACTCGTAAAAACAAGTTCTTAGGAAGACCATAGGTCTGCATTGTAGCTAGAGCATTTACAGATTGCAAGGCTTTTCTAGCAGCTTGCGGATTTGGTGCTCCAGAAACCACATCAAGTGCTTTAACCGAGGACCCTTCAGTGTTCATTAGAGACAATACTTGATTATTGTATTTGTCGACTTCATTGTTGGTTGCAAATAAGTGTATCGCTCCATGTGCCTCAATAGGTAAAGTATTAATACTGTGACATCTAGAATTTATTAACTCTATATCCATAGAAGTCATCCGACCGACAGCCATATTGTTTAAGGCTATTGCAAATGCCAGATCATCTCTTTGCCGCATTATTTTAGTCATCATAAAGAGACGGAATGGTTCCCACAACGGAGCGCCAGCAAGGGGTGCCAATGGATTTCGACTACTGTTTGGCTGAAAAACCCAGTTGTCTCCTACCGGTGGTAACTGATTGAAGTCCCCGACGCTTATAATAGACATACCAGCAAATAGCGTATCTGTGTGAAATACTTGCTGCAATCTCCTATTAATTTGGTTCAGAGTTCTACTCCCTAGCATAGATATTTCATCCAAAATAATTAATCTTACTTTTGCAAGTTTATATGCTAAGGTATTCGCGGTGCTTGCTGATAATTCGGGCATTGTTTGGCCACACTGGGATACTGGAAGTCCAAACGTACTGTGTACAGTTTGACCACCGATTCCAAAAGCAGCTTTTCCCGTGTATGCACAAAGTAAAATTCTAGCATCATCAGGATTTACACCCGGAACTCTATTGAACATAAGCATTAAATATTGATACAAGCCCTTAATTAACAAACTTTTGCCCACGCCAGCTCCACCACTAACAAAATAATAAAAAGGTGGTGGTGATTCTTGAGTGAAAATATGTCCTACATGTAATACAAAATGTCTTTGATCACAATTAAATATTCTAACTAAACTCAATACATCATCTTCACACAATACTGCTGGTTGAGCAATCGCTCCTCCTACTAAATCCGATTGATTTCCATGTAACTGTAGACAATGATCTGGATCACCTTCTTGTGTTTCTAATTCATAATCATCTAAAGGACGAGCTTTTTCTTTCACTGCACTATCCTCATCCTCTTCATCTTTATCTACGTTACGAATTGCATCCAACAATGCCTCAAACTCATCTGGCCCCCCCAAGCGATTAAATTGAAGACTTTCAGAACGGATTTCATCACTAAGTTCAATAAATTTCTGTTCGAGGTTTATAATGTCGTTGACCAATTCAGTAATTTCATCCCTCCAGTTTGTGTATAACATTAGCTGCTCCCTGTAGAAATTATCAGGATCTTGAGCTCTATTATATCTTCGGAAACGTATGACCCTGCGTTTTCTTCTTTTTCGCACATATCCATCGTTATTTAACAACTCAATCCAATTTCCTATACATTCATGGTCAGTGTTTTCACCTTCATGTGTACACGAGATTTTAGTTGAAAAAGTATAATACGCAGCAAAGTAAGCTAAACTCATTGTATCAAACGTTTGATCACGTGGCCGATTTTTATAATGATCCAGTAAATTTTTTTTAAATATGTCTGTGGACGATGGATCCAAGGACTGCAAATCTATTAAAGATTTTAAAATACCCACTCGTTCATTGGGGTGTCCTGTGTTTATGTAAACATCGCTCTCAGAGGCTTGTGACATGGGAAGTCCCGCCAGACAGTAAATTGCCTCTTGGGCAGAAATTTCTGAAGAATTTAGAAATACTTTTGATATAGCGCGTAGAGAGTCTCTTATGCTACTATTGCCACTTTTGGCCTCTTCCACCGCCGCTCTTAGTAAATTTGACATGCCTCGATCAGCTTTGTTAATATAATCGACAATATAAACGGAACAGGCAAATGGATCTAGTATAAATTGGCAATCCATATTAGCTCGCTGTAATTCCAATACTTTTTTGCAAAATGGATTAACCATGACGTCTTTTGGGCGTCTCTGTAGATATATTTTGGGCCGTTTAAGTGTTGATCTAACTGCGCATATGTATTTTTCGATATTTAATTCTGTCGATGCTAAGTACTCATCAAATGTTAAATGTGGCGGAATATTCACCAAGTCGTCCTTTAACTTTTTAGATATTTCTTTCCATTCTTTTAGTCTTGGATTATCTTCTTCCAGGGGTGTTAGAAGACGTGTCTTATCCATTGGAAAAAAAGGTATTCCAAACCTACAAGGGCGACTTGGCTTGGGATGACATGAATGTGTGTGTTTGTGAGTTTGTAGCTTAACTAAGTCTTCATCTAATTCTTCACTATTGCAGGATATGATTTGGTCAACAAACATTATAACCCTTTCAGTTGATGATTGATCTCCAGGAATGAAGATAGGCGCATCTTCTATCCACAACATCATATGGGCATGAGGAGAACCTCTGTTTTGGAATTCTATTCGATGGTATTGATGGTTTATTTTACGGTCACCAAAAGGCCCAACGGGAGACAGCCATGTTCTTTTTAATTCTTTATAACGTGTTTCGAAAAAAGTAGCACATATAAATGGGTCGGACTGAATGAGTCGCACTTTTTCTGCGTATGGAATATTTTGTGATTCCTCAACAGAGACTTCCTCTTTGTCAACTGTGCTTTTAGGCTGTTTTATTAAATGAGGCCATTGTGTTTCAGCTGCTGATATCGTCATAAACAATGTGGGGACACCGAACTGCCGAATCATTGCTAACAATTTTTTCTTTTCTTCTTCCCAGTGTGCTGGGGAATTTCTCACACTACTAAGAATTCTATATCCATCATCATGCTGAATGAGGTTCTGTAGGTAGTCGTTATTAAGAAGGTTGTTTACTAAAATAGGAGCGCCGTTGACGGTTTTCTTTCGAAGACAAGTAGCTATGTGTCCTCCTATTTGGGTCATCTGTTGTTTCTTTAATAAAGTAAACAAATAATCTGACCGCATAGCCCTTCTATCATGCCGACTTATTTCGGATTTCACTATCTCAGATGAACTTAGTTTTATTTTAAACTGCCTTTTAATGCCACCATGAACCTTAATGAAAGCTAATTCTTCAAGAAAATCGTCATACAGTAGTGACAGCGGGTACTTACCCTCACCGGGTGCCATTGTTATGACGACATCCTGCTCATTATCAAGTAAAGTTTCAGCATTACCGGGATTTACAGGTTCATCTATTAACTCATCAGGTTCACATGTGCATTCATTGTTATCTATACGATCATCATCAGCGTCAACTTCGTCGTCGTATGCCCAGTTATCATCATATGTAATTTTTAATTCTTTAAATAATTCTGTCTGGACTAAATATTTTGCAGCTTCTCTCACTATTGCAGGACGAATACGCTCTTGACGACCGTGTTTGTAGCACATTTTTCGCTTCAAAACAAGTGTTATTATATGACTATCAGATGCATGCCTTGGTAACGCTGAGACCATAGTGTTAACATCGACTGGAACGTTCACTACATTCCCTACCAATCCATGTTGAAAACCGAGACCTTGACCTCGCCTAACTATTTTAAGGAATATATGTCGAGGTGATACAATACGTTCCTCAAGTGGAGTAAGTTGTTGCAGAACATCTGGAATTACAGGATAAGTTAAACCATTATACATGGAAAGCCGTGGTATTTTGCCTTCTTTTAGATATTTTTGACACGTGTAACAAAATGAACCACAGTCACCAGATGTATTGATTAGAAATAAATCATTTAGGTTTTGATCTGAAAATGTTTTAGGCAACTGATCTTTTCTCATAACTCTAAGCGAATTTTTGTGCCACAAACGACCGCAACAGGAACAGACATTCGTGTGACCATCTGCGATATTATCAAAAAAATTTTGACGTATGGCCATCCAATCACGTAGATAAGTATTTTTTCTAAAATTACGCGTCTCTTTCTCACGTTCAACATAATCTGAATCCTGCCTATTTAATTGATGTTCAATTGTATTATGAACTTGCTCTTCATCCCTGTATATTGAATCCTCGCGTAACACACGATGAGTAGCAGTGTCACGAGCTCGTTCATTTTCTCTGTATACAGAGTCCTCGCGTAACACACGATGAGTAGCAGTGTCACGAGCTCGTTCATTTTCTCTGTATACAGGGTCCTCGCGTAACACACGATGAGCAGCAGTATCACGAGCTCGTTCATTTTCTCCGTATACAGGGTCCTCGCGTAACACACGATGAGCAGCAGTATCACGAGCTCGTTCATTTTCTCTGTATAGAGAGTCCTTGCGTAAAAAACGATGAGCAGCCGTGTCACGAGCACGTATATTGTCACGTATTCTTGTAGATTTTTGTGACCTTTGTAATCTCTTTGACAGTCTGTTTCTTATTCTCTCCTTAATTTCAACGTCTTCTTTTTTTCTCGATACACGTTTTTTCTCTTTGTTATATTTTTTAAGCTCTTCTGACGATTTTCGTTTACGAGGAACAGAAAGATTTTTTTGAGAAACTGTATCACCAGACTTAGAAGCTACTAAAGACTCAGCATGTTTAGGAGTATACGTCATGGATATTGGCGTAAGTGACTTAGATGTATAGGTCATAGAGCACACTGAGGTAGCAGGGATTACGAGTTCGTTATTGACCCGAAGATGCTGGCCTTGAGATTCCTCGAGGTCCATCGCCGTATGATTCGCCACAGCTGGCCTATTAATTTTAGGTTGAGTTTGCTTATGTTTCTGTTTAGCTTCAAGTACTTGTTCTGAGCGGGACTTTTCAGACTTTTTTGGACGACCACCTTTATTACGTCTTGGACGACCAACCTTTGAATCTTTTGTTTTATTTACCAAGCTTTCCTGCGTATTATCGTATGTATTATTTATTAATCCTTCGGACCCTATTGGTGAACAAAAATCATAATGACCCGATGATAAATTACCTGAAAGAAGTAAACGCTTTATTGCATATCCTTCTCTGCCAAATACACCCCTCAGAATACCCGTATTACGTTCATACACTTCGAACTTCGCTGGATACAAAAATCCTGCTGCCTTCACCTCAGCAGTACCGCCATAACTGGTAGATCGGAGCATCGTAGCTTTGTACTCTTGTCGTGAAGAGAAAGGATCTCCCCGTGCATTGCTTGTATACAAATTAAACTCGTCCCAGTTATCATAAATATAATTAACTATTGTAGTTCTTAGTAATTGTGTTTGATCAAAATTAATGGAATTGTAAATAGAAAACGCTATTGCATGAAATAAACAACTTCCATCGGGAGGCATAGGTATTATATTATGTAAAATAGTATTTTCGTTGACGATTAATGCAACTGTAGCCATAATTATATCTTTACAAAGTTTTGTAATTGAAAATCAAAGCAGAAACAAAACAACAACAACAACGAGCACCAACAAACAAAACAACAAAACCAACGAACAAAACAAAACAACAAAAACAAAATCAACGAGAAATTGTCGCAAATTTTACTTATTTCGGTACACGTGCGCACAGCATCCGGGCGCTCGTGCGTATGGCGCACGGTAGGCTTGTGTAGTACATGTACTATGTACTACTAAGACGCAATTCCTTTAGGTGACCGAGAACGAACTATTCTGTTTCAGTCGTTTAAATAGTTCATTTAGTACAGTGACCGTCTGGCTCGCGAGTGCCGAATCAGAACGAATATGTACGAGAGTCTGAGCGAGGAGCGAGTGAAATAAGTTAATATGCTGTTTCGGTTGTTTAAATAGTTCATTTAGTACAGTGAACTACAGTGATCATCTGGCTCGCGACTACTCGCGAGTGCCGAATAATCAGAACGAATAAGTACGAGTGTCTGAGCAAGTTGAAAGATTAGAGAAGCATGCGTGCGAGCGTGATGGACGATGTACGATGACCGACTCGCGAATATTCCGCGAAGCTTTATGTTATACCAATCACAATAAGGTCTATTATCACTTTCAATGCATGGAAAAATTAATATTGCCCGTTCTTCTTGGCTCTTTGATTGACAATTTATTATTATTAGTTCATAAATAAAACTTTCACCGCCATATTTAATGTCGCTTGGTAATAGCTATATTAAGTAATTGTTTTAATTTGTTTTTCGATGGTTCTATGTTTACCTATGTCCGACATATACCCTGCAAAGTAAAGTATGAAGGAAAATCAAATATGTATTCCATTATGTCCGACTGATGTTCTAATGGTCAGTGAACTATAATGAACTAATAGTACTAGAAGACCGAACTAGTTCATTTCAACGATTGTACTACTTCGGAGCGTTCCATTCAGTGTCCGAATAAGAACAAGCCTAGCGCACGGCTGCCGCTCGCTGTACCTCGGTACCCCTTCCCTTGGCTAACCGCCTGCCCCCGCGCCCGCGCCCGCGGCCCGCGTGACTCACGCGCCATCAAGCGTCCCATCCCATCCCACTTCGCCAGTAAAAACAATACAAGCAAGCTGTTTGATAATAACCGTATAATATGTATAATCTATGATAATAACCAACAATCTTACTTCTTACTTACCTATATATATATACATATATATATCTTACTAATATGATAAATGTGAAAGTTTTTGAGGATGGATAAATGTTGGTATGTATGTTTGTGGCTCTTTCACGCCTAAACGACAGAACTGATTTAGATGAAACTTTACATGAATACAGATTATACATCAGAATAACATATAGGCTACAATTTATAAAGGTTTTGTGTATTTTTGGTCTAATATAACGATAAGTATTAGGTAAGTCTGAAAAATTCTTGCTCCCTGAGAGCTATCTTGGCGTGCGCTGCCTATACCGTTGGAGTTACATGAAGTTAATGTACTGTAAGTTTGTTTATCTTAAATAGTTCTAAATAAAAGTCCGCGATAGCATATATCTATCTCTTATGTGGTAGCCACTATATGCAAAATACTGAGCCATGAATACAATTAAATTGGATACATTTTTTACCATGCACATTTTAGAATATCTGTCAAATTCTTATAAAAATTGATAAAATGGTCGTTTTAAGTATTTAATATAGATAAACTTTGTCTTTTACACTAAGTAATTTTGACTAATCGTTCAAAAGTTATCACGATAACATTGACTTGACGCAACGCAGTAAGCCATTGTGATAACGCGAAGACTCTTGGATGAAATAGCGAGCGATACATCAACGTACCACTCCATCGATACAGTCATGTCATTCGAAGATTGTACGAGCTACCCCGTGGAGTTTCTAAACTCTTTAGAGCTATCATCCCGTATGCTGGAATTAAAAGAGGCTGGCATTAAGTCCGCCTCTGTACTTGTGTGCATGAAGTGTTAAATAAATAAATAAAAGTAGGTCTACCCGTTTTCACCATTGCGGCGGTAGTGCCCCTCTTTGAGGAGTGACCGTGAGTTCCGCCTGACGCAGGTCCTCACCGGACACGGGTGTTTCGGGAGGTTCCCGTTCAGGATCAGGCGGGAGGACACGCCAGGGTGTCACCACTGTGCGGATCGCCCAGAGGACACGGTGGAGCATACGGTGGAGGTCTGCCCCGCTTGGGCGGAGCATCGCCGTGTCCTCGTGGAGGCGATCGGCGGCAGCGACCTCTCGTAGGGCCGGGCCCCTGGTTCAGACCATGGTGTGGAGCGAGAGGGAATGGGAAGCAAAATTCTCGTGTCGCGGTGTTTGTTTCCAAACTCCTCCGAAATGGCTGAACCAATTTGCATGAAATTTTGTGTGCATATTGGGTAGGTCTGAGAATCGGCCAAAATCTATTTTTTTATTTTTTTTTGTTAATCGCATAACAACGTTTGCTGGGTCAGCAAGTCTAATATATAAAATTCTCGTGTTGCGGTGTTTGTTTCCAAACTCCTCCGAAACGGCTGAACCGATTTGCATGAAATTTTGTGTGCATATCGGGTAGGTCTGAGAATCGGCCAACATCTGTTTTTAGGGTTCCGTACCTCAAAAGGTAAAAACGGTCTGTCTGTCTGTCTGTCTGTCAAGACCTTTTTTCTCAGGAACGCGTGGAGGTATCAAGCTGAAATTCATATCAAATACTCAAGTCTATGGTCTCTTGGAGCTGTGAAAAAATCAAACTTCTAAGTCAACGCGATCAAAAGATACTCCCGTTTATGCCGCAAATTTTCGACACTCGCAAGGGAATCAAAACCTACAGGGTACTTCCCGTGAACTCAGAATCTTGAAATTTGGTACGAAGCAACGTCTTATAACACAGATAAAGGAAAAATTGCGAAAAGCATAAATTTTTAGTTACATCATATAATAAAAATATTTTTAATAATTTTAAACTTATTACCCCTTTACTCATGAACGCGTAGTGGTATTATATTGAAATTCTTAACAAATACTCAAGTCTATAATATCTTTAAGCTGTAACAAAATCAAACTTCTACGTCAACGCAATCAAAAGATACAGCAATTAAAGCCGCATATTTTGAAACTCGCAACTACTCGCAAGGGAATCAAAACCTAAAGGATACTTCCAGACGACCTGGAATCTTGAAATTTGGCATGAAGCAACGTTATAAAGTACACATATAGGAAAAATTCCGAAAATCTTAAATTTTTAGTTACATCACATAGTATATTTTTTTTAATAATCATAAACTTACTAGCTGACCCAGCAAACGTTGTTCAGCGATTAAAAAAAAAAAACAGATGTTGGCCGATTCTCAGACCTACCCGATATGCACACAAAATTTCATGCAAATCGGTTCAGCCGTTTCAGAGGAGTTTGGAAACAGTACGGAACCCTCGGTGCGCGAGTCTGACTCGCACTTGGCCGGTTTTTTTTTTTTAATCGCTGAACAACGTTTGCTGGGTCAGCTAGTAAGTTTATGATTATTAAAAAAAATATACTATGTGATGTAACTAAAAATTTAAGATTTTCGGAATTTTTCCTATATGTGTACTTTATAACGTTGCTTCATGCCAAATTTCAAGATTCCAGGTCGTCTGGAAGTATCCTTTAGGTTTTGATTCCCTTGCGAGTAGTTGCGAGTTTCAAAATATGCGGCTTTAATTGCTGTATCTTTTGATTGCGTTGACGTAGAAGTTTGATTTTGTTACAGCTTAAAGATATTATAGACTTGAGTATTTGTTAAGAATTTCAATATAATACCACTACGCGTTCATGAGTAAAGGGGTAATAAGTTTAAAATTATTAAAAATATTTTTATTATATGATGTAACTAAAAATTTATGCTTTTCGCAATTTTTCCTTTATCTGTGTTATAAGACGTTGCTTCGTAGAAAATTTCAAGATTCTGAGTTCACGGGAAGTACCCTGTAGGTTTTGATTCCCTTGCGAGTGTCGAAAATTTGCGGCATAAACGGGAGTATCTTTTGATCGCGTTGATATAGAAGTTTGATTTTTTCACAGCTCCAAGAGACCATAGACTTGAGTATTTGATATGAATTTCAGCTTGATACCTCCACGCGTTCCTGAGAAAAAAGGTCTTGACAGACAGACAGACAGACAGACAGACGGACAACAAAGTGATCCTATAAGGGTTCCGTTTTTACCTTTTGAGGTACGGAACCCTAAAAACACTATAAAGTAAAAAAAATACTTTAATATCGGAAGTCGGTGTCAAAATACGAAGAAACTAACAAAATAACCGAGTTGTATTGTTGTTGCATATAATACAGAATACGCAATTTCGATTACTTGGATGACATAAAACTATAATCTAAGTAATCGAATTCCAGCTATTTCGATTTAAAATGCAAAATTCCTAACCGATCTTGATGAAATTTAAATGGGCCCAATCGACAAGTATATCTTTTCAGATAAAAAAAGAAATTTTTTAATCGTTTCGTAACTTTTGGAGTTATGAGGTAACAAAAATAAAAAATAACATACAACCGAATTGAGAACCTCCTCCTTATTGGGAACTCAGTTAAAAATATAAGACATTTTTGTACGTAATAAAACTAATTCATTTGTAGCGTATTCTGTATATTCGTATTTCAAATATATTAGATTTTCAGATAAATAGAAATTCTAAACATTTTTTCGCAATTTTTTTCTACTAATCTTAACAAAATCATCCTAAAGATTTAAATATTTTTCTTCCATATTATTTTAGTACAATTGAAACTATCAAGCAAATTAAGAGAAACCCTTAAAAATACTTTATTTTAGTTCATTTAATAAAACCATTTCTATGGAAAACCTTTCGGCCACTTTCAACACGAGCTAAGTGAGCCCACAGGAAATCAATTAACCTTTTTCGAACATCCATTGTTTAAGGAATACAATGGCTTTTATTCGCAGACAAAAACTTGAGGGTGATAAATCAGTTTCCCTTATAATGGAACCAATTGACAACGATCCACACTAGGAAAAAGGAAAAACAATGTGGCTGCAACCTATAAAATAGAAAACAGAACATTTTATTTGTTAATCGCCTATGACTTCCCTGTGTCTCATCATCATAGAAAGAAAGCAAGAAAGAAAAGAAAGATAGGCGTCCACTGCTGGACATAGGCCTCCCCAAGTGTCGCCACGATAACCGGCCCTGACCGTCTCGTATCCAGCGACTATACACGACCCTCGCCAGGTAATCCATCGACTTTGTAACCTTCTAACGCTACGTCTTCCAGTACGTGGTCGCCACTCCAGAAATTTTCGGTTCCATCGGCCATCTGTTCTGCGAGTCCACTCCACCCTATGATGGGATGGGATGGGATGGGATGGGATGGGATGGGACGTGCCCTGCCCTCTGCCACTTCAGTTTTGCGATTCTTTGGGGTATGTCGGTAACCTTGGCCTTGGTTCTCTTGCGGATATCGTATTAATCAATATTATGTTATCGTCTGTCCCGAGATAGTAATTTTAACCTCACTACCGTTGATCATAAGAAAGCCAATAGCTGTCATCATCGTTTGCCAAACCTTTTCCCGACAATATTGGAGTCGGCTTCCAGTCAAACCGGATTCAGCTGATTACCAGTATCTTACGTGGAGCGGCTGCCTACTAGACCTCCACAACCCATTGACTGGGTAACACGGTATTTCATGACAGGACTGGAGTCAGATTTTACTGGCTTCTGACTATCCGTAACGACTGCCAAAGATCTATAAATGACAGCCGGGACCAACGGCTTAACGTGCTTTCCGAGGCAATAGCTGTACAGGTACAAATAAATACATATTGTATGGGCAGATGTTCCAGTGATGTGGTTCAACTCTTCTATTGAAACGTTTTAATTCAAGAAATTTATAGATAATTTAGTAGTATTATACTGGCGTAATTTATTCGTGTGAATTGTGTTCGTATGTACAGTCAACAAAGATATTATGGTATACAGGTAAAACTATTTATTTGTCCACTGCACTGCCAATTTCTGTAGAAATACATAAAAATGCACATATTATAGGTAGAGACCTCTAATAAGTATATGCATTTTAACTTTTAAGCTTATGACTTACTTAGGAGTGTCGTGTAGAATAATTGTCTATACTCTTAGCACCCTCTTATTTGCTTAGTACCTATCAAAACAAAACGCGAACAAGTATCAAAGCAACAATGAAACACAAATTAACCATTTTAACCAAAAAAAAAATACTTCAGCAAAAAAATCCACCACCAAACCTGGCGACCACGTTTTATACAGCATCACGGACCATTGCTGGTCGTAAAATAATAATTAAAATGGCGTACCAGGTCTTAATCATGTTACTATAACCATTCAAGGAGCATGTTATTGCTGCCCATGATGCATATCAGTCAGGTTAATTGTTTAGAGACCTTATGAGCCATTTGTATGGGTTTGACACCACTTTTGCCATTTGTTTTTGATAGGTTGTGAGCGCGATTTCGCCCGCGTAATAATATTTTTTCTTTAGAACGTCGGCTATCTGCCAGTAAAAGTCCCGTCAAAATCGGTCCAGCCGTTGCGGAGGTATGCCGAAAAAAATCAAATCTATTATACAAATACAAAATACAAATACAAATTCCTTTATTTCAAATAGACCAGTTACAGGCACTTTTGAATAGTCAAGGTCTGTCAGTCAAATAGATTAAGCTAATCCTGCCGCGCTAGCGACAAGAGCAGCAGGTTGTTCTGCAACATAACACACCCACCGACCCTATCTCCAGCGCGGCAGATGCACGTTCTAAAGAGTAGGTCCTGTGGAGAAGAACGTGCAAGAAACTCCATGGACACTCTTTTAAACCAGTTGTCATTGTTTACAAAATCATGGTTACATTCGTTACGATATCATTTATGATTAAAATTATACAATGCAAAAGAGAATGAGTCTATATATATATTTTTGTTATAAGTGTCGTATGTGTTCCATGGATGTTTTAGAGTTCCGTTCCCAAAGGGTAACCGTCCGTCCAGCCGTCCAAACGTCAGTTTTTGCTGTCCGTACATGTTTTTTTCAGTTTATCGTACGGAACCTTTCGCATTTGAGTCCGACTCACAATAGTACGGTTTTTATACAAACAGACACTTCAATTTTATTTATTTGTGGTATAGATTTATAGATAAGCGCGATGGTAATCCCAACGTACATTTAGCTTGTTACTCGTAATAGAATTGATTACTTTTATGGTGTCATAATATTATATCTTGACAGAGCCTTTTACGATAGAGCTATTAATATAATATAAGTAGGTAACTCTAGGATTAATCTGTGGTGGATTGTAATTTCCACGTGACATTATATTGTTTGTATGAATTAGTAGTATTGACAGACTGACGCCCAAGACGCTCGGCTGTTGGTTGCCATATATACAGCAAGCATGTCAGTGAGTGTCACCATTTATAATCCGTACGCGATGAGAATAGGATTAAACCTCGTCTAAGTAAATAGAAAAAGACAGTTCTCAAGACAAGTAGCGTTGGCAAGAATGGCATGAATATTAATTATAAATTACTTATCTCTACGCTATATCATAGGGTTATGTAAATACACAAAAATGTTTCATTGCTGCAATCCTTTTTATATAACGTTAAGGTATGTTATGTTACAGTTATTACAATTCAGTTACTTCGATGCTTCTCATATTTGCTACATGAGAATCATCATCAGAGCTTTCCTCATCTTCAGAGCTTTCACTTTCTTCAGAAAAATAGAAAAAATAAAATGTAAACGGACTACCGACTGCAGATGATGGAGATTACGCTATTGAGAACGCTTTGCTTTGAATTATTTACTTCGCCTACAACTATTAAAACAAACGGTAACTTTATATAAATACCTACCACCTGTTTTTATTATAATATTAAATCTTCTTTTTTCCTATGACTGAAAATTTACGAAAACAAAGGGCCTAGCTCGAAAATTCTGAAATATAGTATCGGTTAGTGTAAGTGAACTTTGAATAGACTACAACCCCATAGTATTTTAGTTAAATTTTGTGCGACACACACAATTTGTATCATACAAACAGAAGAATGATATAATATCCAATTCAAATGAATATTATATAATATGTGAACCGAGTAAGTAATAGAGTTATGATAGGTAGGTACATTACTATACGTCAAAAAACATTTAAGCTAAGCCCTCACATCTAAAACCAACCAAATCGAATACCATTTCAACAACCTCTTGTCATCGAATAAAGACATCGTAATATGACCCATTTTGCCCTATAGTTAAAATATGATCGAAATTCCCGTTCATCAATATCCTCTTCCACTAATTAAAATTATAATTCAACGAGCAATATCCAATTTTTGAACGATAATTAAGGAGTGATTGTACACTTTACAAATCACACGGTATTACAATTTTATCCAATTTTACCATAATTGTGTTGTTATAGTTTAAAAGCTGCTGATGTACGTTTCGAAAATTAATTTTATGAATATGTGGTTTTTGTGGCGCTTTTATGATGTTTTTTCCATGTGAAATACCATGTTGTAATTTTTAAAAGAGAAAAATAGAATATTGTACGTCTATACGATATGCCTAGAGGAAAGTAGATCCTCGAGAATGCGGTATCTTAATTCTGTTTACAATATTATAAAGCAAAGCTAGATGACTTTCCGATATCTACTCGTCGACAGTGTAACTTTTCATTAGTGAAAGAACCCGAGATAACCTACATCAAATATACAAAAAATATCAGCTCTTCCGTATATTTATAGGTATATGCTTTAGATTATCGTTCACTTGTTTATCTAGACGCAGCTATTTCACTGGTGGGCAAAAGCCTGCAAAAATTCTTCTGTCACGCCTTATAAAATCAGCCCTCGTATTATTTAGTAGCTTAAAATACAAATTTTCTTTATATTTTTATAAATAAAACATACCTAAAATAACACAGCACAAATAACAATACAAAATATTTTATCCAGTCATAGCCAGGCATAAAACAACAAAACATCAAATACGGACGAAACCATTAAAATTAGTAACACAAACGAAGCACCGCTGTCTACAATCACAAAGGGGCATAAAATGATCATATTCATAATTCTATAAAGCAAAATGTGGGTTATAATTTCCCGTGTAAAATAGCTTTACCCGATACCACATTGTTTAAGCAATATTCGCTTCATGGCACATGAGTAAATATAGAACAGAGACCAAGCTTTATATGCCCATGTATATAATACATTGCGTTAATTTTGAATTTTTTCTTCTAGGAATCAATCAAAATGGGATACTAGATATTCCTACACTAAATCAATTATAAAATTAACAACCCGACTTCAATCGAATATCGCTCTTCCTATCAAAATTACCCATTTTACTAAAACTTATACTCCAAATGTATTAAAAATACACTTCAAATATAAGTTTTGTGACTATAATTAGCACTGCAACATTCAGATGCAAGAATAGTTGAAAACATCATGCACATAAGTCCAGTCAATTTGTTTTAACAAGCCTTAAATTCAAGCTAAATTAACCACAAATTGGGTCTCTTTCCCATGGAAACTTCGCGGTAGACCAAGGCAATGGTGGCGAGACGAACTTCTCTTTCTTTAAGAGATGGCCCCAAATGGCAGAGGAGAGACGTGTGTGGAAAAGAGAGAAGGACGCCTTTGCCCAACATTAGGACAAAATGGGCTAGATTAGAATAGAATAAAATCTGTATGCGAGGAATGTGATGTGTATGCGAGGAAAAAGCCTGGTGAGGCCTGACAATTTTTCACCTTCTATAGTAAACTTAAAATGGCGCCCTCTATCTGTAACACGTGATCGAAAAAGTTCGTTTGTAACTTTTTGGACCTAAGTATAATTAAGTTTTATTAAAATTTGTTCATCAATTTCCAAGAATTAGAACTTCAGGACGCAAGTTGGTTTAACATACCATGGGGGGTACCCTTAAGTCTCTGTAGTCCACATACTCTTGAACTCAATATGTAGCCGTGACGCGGCGCTTCAGTTAATGGGTTTCGGTTTAAATGTGCTGTTTCACGCTGGAACGACAATTAAGCTCGAGGCATAGCTATTGTATTGATATCTGTACTGTTGACGTGGAGTTTCACTGAAATGAGGGATGATTTTCTAGATTGTACCTAAGGGTGACTAATGGAACCAAATTACTAAGTTAATGCTGTCCGTTCGCCCGTCCGCCTATTTGTCAGCGTGCTGGATCTATAGAACTGTAATATCTAAACAGTTGAAATTTTTACAGAGTGTGATTCAAGAAACGCGGGGTACGAGACGCACAGGACCTGTCAATGTGGTGACACTTGTGGGAGTCGAATGTCTAGCGGTTGACGTCTTTCAGTTGAAATGATTATGACGATGAAAGTTGAACTTCAGCAGTGTTCTCTGTTTTCTTTGTATACTTAGATACTTAGGTACAGGCACTATAGCAACGAGCCGTCTTGATAATCTTATGCCCCAAATTTTGTTGAAAATCAGATACGACAATCGCCAAAATCCTTGATTATTATGTGTGTATTATAACTTCTTGTCACTGAAGCACGTGACAGGCCTACAGGCCTACTAGTATATTACATAACTTTTTCAGTTTTTTCAGAAGATTTTTCCATCACGGTTGACACTTCATTTAGGAAACCTCATCCCGAAAATATAATCAACTCAAGGAGGTTATGCTTTAAACATGCGAGGTTATGTTTTGTATAAAATATGAATGACTGACGTGCCATTTATATAGTTAGAACCCTCGAAAATCTACTGAAAATGTACTTACTTATAAATAATTTTTCGGATGCCTACCTGTCGCTGTTTGGGCTTATGTATTTCCATCTTTCGTCATACAGTATAGCTGCCTGTATAACCAAACGTAGACTATGACATCTGGCATGAACATAAAAATATATCCATATGAATATCTGTGGGAATGCGACCGAAATTATAACATAATATCCGCAAGTAGTATCAGAATAAATATCTCCGTCAATGTCCTAACGAAATCAAACGAATCATATTTATTTACTTCGTATATTGCCACTTTCATCTTCAGATACTCACAATCCCGACTTCTTATAATAAATATTTAAATTAGAAATAGATAAATAAAGATAGTCCGGGTATCATCGCTTTCAATTCGGGTTATTCCCAAGGGTAATAATATAATGCTCAAACAGAGTATATTTATGTGTGTTTGTCCAAAATCTTTTTATTATTATTCATAGGATACGATATTGATAATTTATATTGAGATGGTCGATGAGCCGAAAAATTCTGGAGTGTCGACCGCGTGCCGGAAGACGCAACGTTAGAAGGCCTCCTGCAAGGTGGACTGATGATCTGGTGAAGGTCGCGGGTAGCCGATGGATGCGAGACGCACAGGACCGGTCGTTGTGGTGACGATTGGGGGAGGCCTATGCCCAGCAATGGACGTCTTTCGGCTGATGTGATGATGATGATGACAATATTATTATATCCATAGTTGGATTCAATAAAAAATACGTTTGAAAAGCTATAACCCAAAGTAAAATAGTCGAGTTTTAATAAAAAAATCTTAAAATCCTTTTCTTTTCTTTTCAGATTGGAAATTTTCTTCACCAATCAACGGCACTAATGAAGCAATCCGCAGACGGGATATTGGAATAGCAGCCGTTCGCGCCACCTTCCTCGCGCAATAAAACAACATACCCTTGCTGACGACGCCAAAGACTCTACTCAAACAAAAACAAACCCTATCACGACGGCACAAATACCACTCTCTCCCAAAATCCCGCAGTCAAATGGCTCTGCTCCGAATTGAAAACACAATCCAAGCAATATGTCAATTAAAGCCTATTCTCAATTGTAATCAAGCGCGCCACTCTAAGACCAAAAAGCTACGCGACGAGGTCGTGTTTCAGACTTGATTGGTTAACGCAATTTAGGCATCGTAGTTAAACAAAGGGAGAAACAAAACCAATGTATGGTTACGATAGGATAACGAACAAATTAATCGTCACCCAAACCAGGGATTCGTATGGCGACTCAAAGTCATAACTCCTACTGTTCACTGCCTAGCTTTGTTGCTTTACCTTCGTGTCTTCTTGTACTGGCATCTATTCTGTTGCAACCGGCGATAGCCTCGGTTGAACTAGAATCAACCTTAAGTCCAGAGTTCAACGTAAGCAACCCCAACTCTACGGGCAACTGGACCTTCGAAGAAGACAACTCCACATTGAAGCACGGTCACATAAAGCATTCAAAATATTCCATACCTACCACTATTTTCATGGTTACAGTATTTATGATAGTTATAATCGGAACTATAATAGGAAACGTACTAGTTTGTGTTGCAGTGCGTTTAGTTAGAAAATTGAGACGGCCTAGTAATTACTTGATTGTGTCCCTGGCAGTGAGCGACTTGTGTGTGGCGTGTATAGTGATGCCAGTAGCCACCGTCTACGATATTATGGGAACGTGGCCTTTCGGACCGGTCATTTGCGACTTTTGGGTGTCGAGCGACGTCTTATCCTGTACTGCTAGCATCCTCAACTTATGCATGATCTCCGTGGATCGATACTATGCCATAACGAAACCTCTAGAGTATGGTGTCAAAAGGACGCCTCGAAGGATGCTCTTCTGCGTTTTCCTAGTATGGGTTAGCGCAGCATTCATATCCCTCCCGCCGGTCCTAATCCTAGGTAATGAGAAGACTGAAACCTCCTGTTCTGTGTCACAGAATCAGGTGTATCAAATCTATGCAACTTTTGGTTCGTTCTACATCCCGTTGACTGTAATGATCGTGGTCTATTATAAGATATTTAGAGCTGCTAGGAAGATTGTAAAAGACGAGAAACGTGCTCAATCGCATTTGGAGACGCACTGTTATTTAGAGATCAATGTGAAGAATGGTGGAGCGGCGGAAGCGAAGCTGTTGGGCAACCAGCCAGCGCAACCTCCCCCGAGAGGATCCACTGCAAGTACTAACACAACGGTGAGCTCTTTCATACAAGTTCTTTCATCTTATTCTTCTGACGCCTCTTTAATGACTGAGGGTTGGCTATCAACTCTAGATTATTTATCTCTTGAAATAGCGCAAGTACTGTTCATTAAAAATTTATAATGCATCTTCCATAGTTATTAAGAATCAAACACAGGCTTCTCATCTATTTTGTTCAGCTATAAGTTTAAGTAAATAGGTATATGTTGCCACACATACTTAATATGTTATTTTGAAAGCAAGATCTGTCATGTGTGGATAAAAGGAAGAAAGTTTTTGGCCTGGAAACTATGGATGCAGCCTGGGTGACTGCGAGTCACCCATTAATATTATAGAAACGTGAAAAATTTTCTTTGAAATTATTCACCCGCTAAATAATATTTCCTAAATTTTTATAATGTTTCCTCAACTAACCCGACAAGAAAACATGATTTCTCGACATTACCATCAGATCATACTGACTTTGAACGTACAGATGAAAGTTTTATAATTGATATTTTTTTTGTTACAGTATAGCGTAGACAAAACAGAAAGCACAATCGGGAGGTGTTTTAGCGGCCAAAGAAAGTCGAACGAGTCCCAGTGTCCTATGTTACAACCACCAAAGACTCCAACGAAGCCTATCCACACCATCAACCAGTCACCAACACAGCTGGTACCCGGGAAACTAGCAGTTAAAGAGAGGCAAAGACAACCCTCAGAGAGCAGTCAGAAGAATACGACGAACAGAATCCGATCGTCACTCTCAAATTTTGCTCATAAAAGCCATATCGCCAAAGACTTATTGCATCCACAGAATGCAGTCCATCAGAAGAAGCTGCGGTTCCAACTCGCTAAAGAACGAAAAGCGTCCACAACCCTTGGCATAATCATGTCAGCATTTGTGATCTGCTGGCTTCCATTCTTCGTGCTAGCCCTGCTCCGACCATTCGTCAAAGAAGATGCAATCCCTGACGCAGTGAGCGCACTCTTCCTCTGGCTGGGCTACCTAAATAGTTTGCTCAACCCGGTCATATACGCGACTCTGAACCGTGACTTCAGAAAGCCGTTCCAAGAGATCCTCTTCTTTAGATGTGGCAACCTGAACCATATGATGCGTGAGGAGTTCTACCACAGTCAGTACGGCGATCCTGATCAACACTACTGTGTAAACAATACTACCAAAATGCATAACTATGAAGAGGGTGTTGAAATAGTGTCTGCTATCGATAGGGAGGAGACGCGAGCTTCGGAGAGTTTTCTATGATTGTCAATGCCAGAGGTCGATACCAGAGACCTAGATACTGTGATCTAATTAAGACTTTTTTTACATAGAACCACGGTCTAACAGTGTTGATTTTGTCGATTTCATTTTAATAACTTGTGTATTATAAAAGGCTGTTTCTACCCAACTAGTCGTTACTTATGTAAATGTACTCGAGGTTTGGTTTCATGATGTTAAAATACATAATAGTAAGCCATTTTATATCTGCAATCAGAGAGTGTGACACGTGTATTAGATTAAATAGTAGCTATTGTAAATATTATTTTTTATTTAACAATCTAATGACGTTGTGTCCTTATTGTTATCTGTCAAGTGTAAATGAATAGTATTAAATATAATGTTTCAATTTGATGTTCCAAAAACATTTTCTCTTTGCAAATATAAATGGACCTCAAGTAAGTTGTACGATTTTATTATTAAGTAGGTATCTTAAGTCACATGGTACATTACGTCACTTTATAAATAAATAATTATAATAATGATGGGATGAGAATGTATTATTATTATTAAATAAATTTGGAATGACCAAAGAGGTATAATATTAACTTGAAACGCGAGGTTTTGTAAGTATAAGATGTTGTGAATTTGATAAACTTTAATAATAGAAGTGTATTATATTGTTAAAATAATAAATGATGTATATGACATTAAGTTAGTCAGAAGTATTAATCCATGTGATAGTAGATATAGAATTATATTCTTGGTTAGATTTCATAACATTTATATTTGTTTTGTATAAATATTTTATTCTTATTTGTTTACATGATATCTTTTCATATAGTATAGTTATATGTATTATTTAATGTAAATATAAAGAAGCAAAGCATCTTTCAGAACTACATGTGGTTGTAGCTAAAAATAATAATAGGCACTGCCAGAATAAATAATCACTGAAGAATAATAATGTATACGTATAGTAAAATGAAATAGCCATAGGATCTTAGAATATACAAATATGCTTTATATCGCATCATAGTATCTGTGCTAAACTAGCTGTCGGCCTGTCGTATGTTGTTCTAACTGGATCTTTATTCTTATTGAGTAGAGTTCAATATGCCTTGCAAAAGTTGTCAGAAACTGTGGTTCAGAGTTGCTTTCTTATAGTATTCATTTTCTTCTTCATAATTTATAAAGAGTTAAATAATCTACAACTGTCTGTTTTATAAAATATATATTTGTTATTAATACGTAAATATATATAATTTAATTCACTTCTGTTTCAACTTAGACTAACTAGAACAAAAGTCAGTGTTGTAAATATTGTTAATAATACTAATGACATTATGAGTAATAATAATAATAAAACGGTTAATAAGTATAAATAATAAGTGAATATTGCAGAAACCGTGTGGGGAAACTACGCTTGGAAAAAATAATTTGACAGTTCAATTGATGTTTTTATTAATAACGTACATACTAAAATTTCTTTGGTGTAGTTTCTTTCCATTTGTGAATATTGTGGTTGTTTATAAATAGATGTATTAATAATAAATGATTGACCACAAATTTCTCAGTACTTCTAGTTCTAAAATTCATTTTGTAAATCTTATAGTTAGGATTAATGCCATATTCTGCCATCAAATTTATCTTTCAATTTCTGTGTTGTTCAAGTTACATTTTGTTTGTTATTTAAATAATTTTCAAGTTTTTGTTATTGTAAAAATAACTATGTTTTCCAATATTATTATTGAATAAAATTTCTTTATTTTGGCTTAAACTTTCCAAGCTGGAAAGGTAAGATTATTCATGATATTAATATTAACATCACTATTTTAGATTTCAAAAAAAAGAAAATAATAATGTATACAGGGTTATTTGTAAAATACCGATAACCTTGCAGGACTGTATTACTATCATCAATAACAAAATTTGTTCTATGACTTTTTACAAAACAATTACCAAAAACAAACCTTCAAGATTTCGTTGTCCTATCTAACACATTACAACTCTGTATTATGCTGTACCTACCTATACCTGGCGCGCACTGTCCTCTTAGTAATAATTTTGGGTTTGTAATTATTTTGCTTCGCAATTATATATACACACATATTTTTATATTTATATGAAAACATGATAAACTAAAATATGATGAACTTTTAAGAGTCACAGAACAAAGGTTGTTCATTATGATGTTAGTAACATAGTCCTGAGAGGTTGTCGGTGTTTTTCAAATAACACTGTATATATGTTACTTATTTTAATCATCTGACAACTCGTTTGTCTTTTACTACACCAACCTACTAGCTATAATGATTGTATGACGATGCGAACATCGTTCACAATGAGTTTTAAGCAAATATCGCGCTACTAGTTGCGATAGGTCCTCTTCTTGGGAACGCAATTTTCACGTTAACATGACGCTGACGTCAATTTAAAATTAAAAATTAAGAAAATATAAGCGTTTCAACAGGTGCCCTGGGCTTGACACCTCATTGCTGCCATCTGGCGAACGATATTTTGGAAAAGAGGTCAGAAGCCTTCTTTAAGCTAACGTATCGTACAGGTATCTATGGATAAGTACTACAATCGAGTCAAGAGGACTGGTAGCTGCAAAGATATATTGGAACCCTGCTGGCGGGTTTTCCTTTATTGTCTCTCGATTACGTTAGTGCGTTTTTTTTATAAATTAAAACATCACTTTATTGTATCACACCGAAAGTTGTCCGTCTAGGTTCATATGTTTTGAGTTTCAAAACTGTGTATTTTCATTAAAAGTGAATCATCAGTTAATTTATATAGTATTTCATTCCATTTTACAGTTAGTATTTTTCATAATTATTTAACATAATATCATGTATGACTTACCATCCAGCTTTCAAAAATAGTTGTTCACCATGTTCCAAAATTTTACGTTTATCTATTTACAATTTATATTTAAATTGTAAATAATTAAAACTTTAATTTAAATAGAGCTGTTTAAGTAAAAATCACAGTTACATTTTTTAATTACAGAATTATTTGTTTTCCTTGTTATTTATTTATTGTATTTATTCTGTCGATAGTATAGTGTTAGGTGAAGGTTACAATAACGAATTTATAACAAAAATAAGAGTGTAAATAAAATAACCATACATTCGTTATTGTGGCACTATCTGTATAGTTTATGTACACAATTGTGAATGTTGGCAATATTGATCGATTAAAAACGGTCTTGTCGTATTTTCAAAGCATTTGACAACTTAACAAATATCGTAATTTCTGTTATACCATCTTTTGAGGAAGGATTAAATTTTATTATTCCATATTTATAAAAACAAGCTAAATTCGATCTAATAACCTACGTTATGTTAGGTCTACTACTGATCGATTCCTGGATTTAAAATGTAATCAGTAGTCTGTATTGAATAAATATTTTTACATGCTTCAATGTATGCAAAATTTGCCTTTATTCACAGTAGTGTACAATTTTAGCAATGACGTCGTGTTACGTATGTAACAATGTACATTATTATTGTATGAAAACTTTCATAGTAGCGAAACGAATGGAATTCTTATCTTTTGGCATTGTTGTATTTTTCTTATGTAGGGGTCCTAAAAGCGACGAAATAAAAATTAGATTCGAAGTTTATTTGTTTTATTTTATCCTTCAAAAATATGCATTAAAAGACTAAGAAAAGCTAATAGTGATCCCCTGCTCTACTCAAGTTGAATGCTAGAAACTCTTAGCTGGGTTGCCACCATACTGAGTTTCCGATAAAGAAAATATGACAACATGAATATTATACTGTATACACCTTTTCTATCTGTTACCTCTCAGAGCTACGATGATACAAACATCATAGTCGGCGATCCTTCCTATCTATATAAGGAACCATAATAACCGTAATTTTTGGTGTACAATAAAGTATCTATATCTATATAGACTATATATATATATATAAAACAAAGACGGGTTTGTTACAACACTTATAACTCGAGATCTGCTGAACCAATTTTCATGGTTATTGATTCGTTGGATTTGTCTCCGACCCGAATAGCAGAATACATCTTAAAAACAATGAAAACTCGATATGTGCAGTGAAAACTTAATTGACGGGAGCGAAGCCGCGGGGGACAGCTAGTATTAAATAGATAATAAATGTCAAAGGAACGGCCTTTTCAAATTTAAATTCAGCAAGCGATTAACAACAAATCAATTTCTTAACTGAATAAATGCTTGCGTCATTACATTAATTATCATAAACAACAAACCTTTGGCAATGACTTACCGACCTATACCTTTGTCTATTTCTTAATAGTCACACGAAACTGAAGTTCATTAACCCGCGATGACTGCTTAATTTAGTCATTAGTAATACAGAAATGTTGGCAGGTTGAGTAGTACACACCTCAACTCGTCAACTTCATTAAATAGATGAAAATATTTACGCACGTAATATTAAATTGAGCTTGTGATACAACCACCAACTATCAGATAAGTTTTAGTCCTATGACAAGGTGTGAGGCTATCAACTGGGTACAAACGGACTGGGTTTATGCTTGCAGTAGCTGCTGAGGCACCCTTTTTCTATCGAGTGGATAATCTAAATTAAAAAAAATCGGCCAAGTGCGAGTCGGACTTGCACAAGGCCTCAACGTTCTGTATCCTAAACTCAGCTTTAGAGTGTTACCACACCAATCGATCGATCGTCGATTGATGTTTGAATTAATTAGTCGACGTCAATCTATAGTTCCTACTTTTTTTTTTTTTTTTGATCAGCCGCAGCTACCACGTCAATCAATCAACATCGATCGATGAGATGGATCGGCGTTCGAACAATTGTCTAACTATTTCAATTCATAATCGCCCGGTATCCGTCGATCAGCCAAAGCTACTACACCAATCGATCGACGATAGATCGATTGGTGTACATCGTAACACCCATAGCGGCAATATATAATAACACACTCAAACGTGGCAATTACATACTCAGTAAAACTATAATAGTCCAGGAAAAACAGACAACTGGCAGACAGGCGGAGACGCTGAAGGCTTATTAATAATTGGGTTTGATAAGTCTTCAGGTACGGAACCACAAAAAAGCGTTAACACTAGAGGTTCAGACACTATGATAAAAAACAATCTGGTAAGTAAGCTAAATTATTGCTGAGTGCCAAAGGCAAAAGGAATATGAGAGAATCCTGAAAAAAGGCATGGTTCTTGTGTAAACTGTCACGCAAACAAAGACGCAGGAAAAACACTCACGGAATCTATAATTACCAAAACAAAAACACAACGATCGCCCTAAAAAGTCCAGGAAACTCGGACTTACTCCGTTATTTATATGTTTACATCAAAAAAAAAGTAGCCTGTGATATAAAATCTGATTAGTTTCCGTTAAGATATTGATATTTTATAGGCAGCTATAAAAGATTGACAGTAACATCAGAATATTATCTACCGACAGATAGGAATCAAATTGACGATTGTTTTTGTTTTTCGTGGCTTACCCAAAAGTTCACTCTATTTTTGTGTTAGATACAGGGTGGTCCAGGCCAGATGGATATATTTTTTTTTTTAGGTAGTCGGCTTAGGGACATATTTGTATCCGCCAGGAAAAAAATCCATTTTTAATTTTTAATTGGAGTTTACGAAAAATCTGTCGATTTCAAGGAAAGTAAAATTATTCTTGCATTGATATGAAAATGGACTTCCAATTTGCAGATCAGTCTGATTTTTTTTTCTGAGAGGGTGCAATGTCTAAGTAAGCACCTAAAATAAAAACAAAATAGAATTTTTCATTTTAAAATATAAAAAAAATCATATCTTGTAAGCGGGTGACAAGCGATTTTTTAGGTCCCTAAGCCGACTACCTAAAAAAAATTGTATATTCATCTGGCCTGGACCAACCTGTATACATCGTGTTCCGGGCGATAAACATGAACTTTAGCAAACGCTTCTACAGCTTGAACTAATCAAATACAACAAAGAAAGTAGAGCTTAAAGAGACTTCATTACAAAGAAACTTGGAATTTCATTTAATTGAGCTGTGCTGTATGAAATGATCTTAATGAAGGCAATTTTGAAAATCAATCAAACGCTTTTTGAATTTTATTTTGTTTTGCGTTGCCAATTTGGATAAAGAAGCATACATATCGTCAAGGTATTTAATTTGTATGAAAATTAACAAAAAATAAAAAGTAAGTAATCAAAATACTGGCTAAAGCTCATGAGTCATGACGTCATGAATCCGACGCCATACTGTTGATTCGTTCCAAAATATACTAGCCAGTGCTTTGACTTCATAAATCTATAGATAAATTAAATTCGTATAAAAATTATTGATGACTTTGTTGGGATGTCATTATTGCAAATAAAATAACAAAAAATCCTCAAATTCTGATGCACACACGCCCGTTTGATATATATTTATCACTCTTGTCTTACCAGCCCAATAATAATAATAAGAATATAGTGGCATACCAGTACAATATTATACAATTTATCGGATTCATGACGTCATGAGCACTTGCCAGCATTCTGGGTTAAATTTCGGAAGACGCCCTTTATAATTTCTATTTTCTGGTTTCTTACTGTATGTTTATATCTACAGCCGCTGATGTGCTCACATGGTAATACCAAAAAAAAAACTGCCGTATTAGTTCGAGTCCACTATTTTTCTAAAAGTCTGAGATAAGATAAACATAGGCAGTACATAAGCTCACAAAATGAGACTTTGGCTGTAATTTGTAGATTTTTTTAAGTCGTTACGTTTTTAGGTCGTTACGGTTTTTCACAACTGACAGCATCTTGCCAAAGGGTACCTTGTTACCCAGTGGTCTCATCCAGTTATACTGAAAGCCAATACATAGTTGAAAAAAAGTTAGGCAGATTAGTAAGCTAGCAGAAATAAAACCGATTGCCTCACTAAACAACAGTTTAGATAAGTATCAAGTACTCACTATTATGTAGCCACTTATAATACAAGATCTACATAGGTAGCAAGGTATAATCTTACTAGTTATATTCATATTCTTGCTCATTATCTAAAAATGTCTAACATCATTACATAATTATTAATGAAAATGACTACGCATAGTCGCTAATTATGTCCAAAACAAATTAGCGTAAAGTTTCAACGACACTGACATGTTTGACCTTGAGTTTTTCTATTGCATGATGTCAGTCGTAACGGAAAATTAGACGAAGTCCAAGATACAAACAGAAAGATGTTTTGCTGCAGGCACATAAAAATAATTCGCCAACAACGAATAGACTCCTTTCCGACATCACGGACGCATGTCGCTTTAGGGAACTATTATTTTAAAAGGTAGACAATAGACATCTTTGTCTTAGACAGAGATCATGTATATAAGAAAGTAATCGAAAGAGGAAGTAGTTTTTGCCTAAACATATTATTGGTTTTGAAAATAAGATTTTTTAGACACATTTGCTCAAAAAATGCATTTACGAAGCCTGTATATATAGTTAGAAAGTTCAAAATTACTGACCATACAATGGGCCGAAGGGTGTAGTCTACCGACGTTTTCGTGGCAGGCTATGTGACACCGCGCAGCGTAACATGACGCCGTCACTTCGTGTGTCTTAGTGTTTGTCTTTTATATATGTATTAGTTTATTTTTATATTTTGTTGTAAAGGTGTATTTTATTTTGTATGGGCTACTGTTGCCTGAAATAAAGGAATAATAATAATAATGGAGCGTGCGGTAAAGTAGGTACTCTCACCTAAGTACCTACTTTACCGCACGCTCCGATATATGGCGCCGTTCGTATTCTTTACGGTATTTTTTTAAGTGTCCATAAACAATATATTATTGTAAGAATTCAATCCGTTTGTATCCGTCAGCAAAAAACGCTTCCGTCTGCGTCCGTTCCGGAAGCGTTCTAGAAGCGTTTTTTTGCGAAGAACTTTTTGCTCAGAAGGTTTGTCGCACATTAATGTTGAACATTAATGTGTCGCACATTAATGTGTCTTACAACTATCTTAGACGTTTCTAATTGAACATGGCGCGAATTTGCAAATGGGGAGTGTGTGTTTGGAATAGTGTGTAGAGTTTTTAAAATGAGAACGCGCTTCTGTTTGCATCTGCGTGAAACATTTTAGTAGAATTATATTATATTGTAAATTGTATTATATATTGTACCAATCGGATTTTTTTGACAAAACATTAATCATCATCATTAATCATTAATCATTTATTTAATAAGATATTTTTTTTTTAATTTGTCTCCTCGAGCCTTTATATTGATACCCCACTCGATAGGTTAAAAAAGCTGAAGTCATTAAAATGGCACCGAAGCTCAGATATTTTAATTTGTATATACCTATCCAGTATCATTTTCACTATTTAGACGAATCTAACGACACCTTTTAAGCTAAAATCTATGAAGCCACAGGGTTAGGCTACAGTGTGCCAAAGAAATTTGACATCAGACATAAATACACTTGAAAAAAACATAAGTGTGACAGTCGGGTAATTAGAACTACATCTATTGTCTCATTTTTTCTTCAATATTAAAGTGCGACAAACCTTCTGAGCAAAAAGTTCTTTGCAAAAAAAAAACGCGTATGGAACGCTTCCTGAACGAACGCAGACGGTTTTTTTGGCTGACGGATGCAGACGGATTGAATTCTTATAATTATATTGTTTATGGACATTAAAAAAATACCGTAAAGAATACACACGGAGCCATACATCGGAGCGTGCGGTAAAGTAGGTACTTAGGTGAGAGTACCTACTTTACCGCAAGCTCCATTGTATGGTCCGTAATTTTGAACTTTCGAACAATGTATACAGGCTTTGTAAATGCATTTTATGAGCAAATGTGTCGAAAATAACTATTAATGCGCGGCATGTTGATGTCTTAAATCTTTTTGTTCTTGAATCTTTGAATCTTGAATGATTTGTTTACAAAAAATCTTATAGGGCTGAAAATTTGTAGAGGTCTCAGGTTCATCATCATAATTTAAGCCAAAACACTTCCGTATAAGTTAGACTCAAAAAAACAGGTTGATACAGACAGCAACAATAGGGTAACTTTCAGGCACACATTAGAGTACCTTAAAAAAGGGTCGTTACCAATTGATGTTGCTGTCCCTACTCAGATTTTTGTCATGTGTTCCTATATTCCAGCCAAGTAAATCATTCAAAAGACTATTCATAATTTCATACTAGTTTTTCGTGCTACCCACATTACTCAACAAGAAATAAAATACCAGCACAAAAAAAAACCTCAAATACCCGAATTATTTCCTCATTTTTCGAGCAAATAAGTATTATGCTCAAATATCTGCTCGTAAACACTCGTACTCACTCCAGCATGCTCATCCCGATAAACGGGTATCGGTATTTTGTTTCGTGTGAGGTAGCGAGTTTTCTTATATCTCATGTAAAAGAAAATTAAATAACATTTGCAAAGAAAATCGGCGTGTTGAAGATAATCGTGTCTTGAGATTCGGAATCCTGTCTCGTAATGGACGGATTATATTAAAATTGCCACTTCAAACAGGCCTTTTAGGAATTTTCTGAAATTCCAGAACCTGATTGGTTGCCACGTTCATTGTTTGCCTTGTTTTTCGATTACGGTTCCTTAATGTTACGTGATAAAGATTTTGTTTAAGATTTACATAATACGTGTAAAGACATATTATTAAACCAACTCGCAGAGGCCCCGTTAGACATTTCAAATGTAATGGGGCACCAACCGGCGATTATCCCTGTATGCACTGAAAGTATTCCCAAGGACAATCCCCGGTTGGAGCAGTACTATAGCAGAATATGGAAACAAAAAATGAAACGCTATGGGTTTGGGTGGTTTAGTGGACTGATAATCGTTTATTATAGAAGAACTATTGGCCCCTGCCTGACCACTAACAATATACACGGCTTTTAAATGGCAGGGGGCGACTTGCACACTCAATGAATGGGCCCCCGAAAACGTTCGCTAGCACAAAGTGACGTAGTGCCAAGGAGGCAACATAGCCTGAGGTGCTAGAGGAGTGGAGAGGTATACCACGGCTATCAGCACAATCCCGGAAGTGCGGTCAAGATCCCTACCAGCATCTTACTGGCTCCCGAGCACGTGTGCTCTAGCGAATCTCCACTCAGACCGGCCAATTAAGGCAAGAAAGAGGTGGGAGCTCTGTTCCTCGTCAGTTTTCACTTTATTGGCCAGCCAATAAAGGCAAGCCGTAGATGAGGAACAAGACTTCTCCCGGGAGATAAGGTTCGTGGGGTCGCTACTGCCCAACAGTTCGCCACAAAACTGCCATGCGGATTGTATCTCTCTTTGTCTGGCCCCTCACCTTAGGTATGACCTAAGGTCCATCGGGACGCACAAGCCCCACCACGACGTCAACGTAGAGATACTGCGGTAGGGTTATTATTATTAGTATTTTTTTGTTTTCTTTCTCGGGTCTCTGGAGACCCGGTCCTTTGGTAGGCGTACGAGGGGCCGAAACCAACTCGCAGAGGCCCCGTTAGAAATTTCAAATGTAATGGGGCACCAACCGGCGATTATCCCTGTATGCACTGTGAAAGTATTCCCAAGGACAATCCCCGGTTGGAGCAAGAATATTGCAGAATATGGAAAAAAAAAAAAAATGAAATGCTATGGGTTTGGGCGGTTTAGTGGACTGATAATCGTTTATTATAGAACTATTGGCCCCTGCCTGACCACTAACAATATACACGGCTTTTAAATGGCAGGGGGTGACTTGCACACTCAATGAATGGGCCCCCGAAAACGGTCGCTAGCACAAAGTGACGTAGCGCCAAGGAGGCAACATAGCCTGAGGTGCTAGAGGAGTGGAGAGGTATACCATGGCTATCAGGACAATCCCGGAAGTGCGGTCAAGATCCCTACCAGCATCTTACTGGATTATACATCCTTCTCCCGAGCACGTGTGCTCTAGCGAATCTCCACTCAGACCGGCCAATTAAGGCAAGAGAGAGGTGGGAGCTCTGTTCCTCGTCAGTATTCACTCTGGCCAGCCAATAAAGGCAAGCCGTAGATGAGGAACAAGACTTCTCCCGGGAGATAAGGTTCGTGGGGTCGCTACTGCCCAACAGTTCGCCACAAAACTGCCTTGCGGATTGTATCTCTCTTTGTCTGGCCCCTCACCCTAGGTATGACCTAAGGTTCATCGGGACGCGCAAGCCCCACCACGACGTCAACGTAGAGATACTGCGGTAGGGTTATTATTATTATTATTATTTTATTAATATTATTTTGAGAAGCGAACAATGTCAAAGGGTGCAATTGCTTTTCTGAGAGAATCTCACGCATTGAAAGGAAGTATTTATTCAGCACGTGTTCACAACGGCAACAATAATTAATATCAAAAGAAAAGAACAAATTAGCTAAAATTTGTACAAAGAAATGAAACAAATACCTATTGCAGAAGTACCTAATGGACATGGAGAAGCGCTGCTTAGTAAAAAATAAATATATTATATATAATATATTTATTTATAAATTAGTAATAGTTTATTGTAAAACTTCTAGAAAGATGAGAGGCTCCAAATAAAGTGCTATTTTATCACCGACGGTGATTGTCGAAATGTCAAAATACCTAAGGGCACATCACGTGGCATTTTGAACGCAGTTGTCAATCCCGTATATTTTTGACGTTTTGATATTCGCCTCCATGCACTACCAGTGACAGAATGTCATTTATCTAGAGCCGTTGGTTATCATCATCATCATATCAGCCAATTGTTGTCCACTGCTGAACGTTAGCCTCCTCCAAAGAGCACCAACCATCCCGTTCTTGAGCAGTCTGCATCCATTCGCTGCCAGCTACCTTCTTTAAATCATCGATCCATCGTGCCAGACCGTAGGTAACGCTTGTCAATCTAATAAAAAAAAAACGACTTTCTGACAAGTAATCGCTGATAGAATGATAGGTACCATGTCTATTGCTTCGCAGTAGACATAATACTTCTAAGTAAACTAAAATATAGTACTTATACTAACTATCGCATGCAACGTCTTAAGCATATTTTCCGATTTTTTCCAGTTCCCGTAGATATTTCGGGAAATGCTCTCTTAGTGTTCCCCCCTTATGGAGTGTAGGGAACCTACATGCCAAACAGCTCTCCACGACTAGTAGTTTCGGCTATACGTTGTCCGTCAGTTACTCACTCACTGACAAACGAAATAATTTTATATATTAAGATATTGATTACGATGGTAATCGCCGTCGCTTACGCCTTTTCCCATACTAGTACCTATTTTGTATCGCTGCCAAATCGCGCATTGTCTAATAATATTTTTTTAACTCAATTTTACCGCTTTGAATTTGCTGCCAATTGACAAAGACTTTCACTTTCTAACCTTATCGAAGACTATTGATATGGTGGTAAAAAGTAAGTAAAAGGGTATGTATTTATTCAAGTGGATAGGAGATGACACATAGCAAAGTGATCTCTTAGTACCATTTGCCATAAATTCTTCATGATCTTTTAAGTTTTCCTAAGTTTCTTTATTTATAATTATTTCAGCCGACAGACGTCCATTGCTGGGCGTAGGTCTCCCCCAAGTGTCGCCACAACAACCTCGTCAAAGTCCTGTGCGTCACGCAGCCAGCAGGATCCCTCGGCTTTCACCAGGTTATCGGTCCAACTAAACTGCTACTTAATAAAGTTAAACTCAAGCTAACAAACATGCATGTCAAGAAGCTTCGAAGATTCTTTTTTCGAAAATTTGTTTTCATCCACACATTTATTTACCTCGCTTCGATAAAAATAACTACTGTTATCTTGTTAACGCCATGTCCCTCGTCAAAGCTGCTTCAGATAGTATCAAACTGAACACTGTATGACGTCAAGCACTAAATCAGGCAAGATTTGCCCTCGAGTTACAATTAATCTGCTTAGAACTTCCAACTAAGTTGGGGTCGTTGTTGTCTAATCTAATGCAGCTAAATACCAGTATTTTACCATTATTTTCTGCGTCGGTCACACAATATACAGGTACAAAAGATATGTACGTGCCTGTAGGAGCGAGATCCGAAATGCACCGTAGGCTTGTGGATTCCCCGCTATAGAACATAGAGACCGCACATGACACAATATTTCTGACCCTTCGGTCTATTAGAGTGAGGGAAGTCACAGTGCACCAATGTCTGCATGTTTGCACACACACTTGTTGAATATAAGGGTTCATGGCTAATCTCCGCAGAGATTGACTGGCTTGACCGAAATCCAGTCACACACACAGTTTACACATTGATGAAATGCAACAGCTATGTTGTCTCTTTAGTGAACCAGACCACATTATAAAAAAAAAGGATAAAACTAGTTGATCCTTTTTCTAACTCAGAAAGTATTCTAAAAGAAGTTAGGTACACAAGCCACAACAAATTTAGGAACCATTATTTTTTATGACTCCCTTTAGGTTTGTGAACCCTTTTAAGTTCTAAGGTCAAACGCAACAAACGCACATCCAACCATTACTAAACTTATCTGTCATTCGGTGACGTATGCGCCTTATGGAAATCTGCAATCATTTCCATAACGATGCTTTTATGCAAAACTTTGCTATTATAAATAAATAAGGCGTACTGTGAAGCTTCTGATGACTATCGTGTTCTTTTGTTTAGATAAAGAGGTTAACCTAGTGTAAAACATAATTTTGAAGTGGCAATAGACGGTTGCGTGACGTGGCGAATACGCCCGCCCGTCACCACTTCCTAGTGTTTTAGCTGAAGAGAAGAAGTGGCCAACAAACTCCCCAGAAACAGTACCAGTCTTCTTTCACCACACACGTCGTGATGTTTTCAGAACCTACCTACAAACAATAAATCAATTATAACAATACTCCGACCATTACACCAGACCCTTATCAAAGTTCGAGCCAGATAGTCCTTCGAAGTTTGAAGTGACATAGAAGTTTCAAGTGTAGTGATGGTACCTTTGGGACTGACAGTATGTACTTATAAGTGTGACGTATTGAGGGACTGACCCGCATACATTTTGAGAACTACGGTGTTAATTTATTAGCTTATAAAGTCATGAAATGAATGATAAATGATATTGTTGTTTTGATTGGTTTTAGGGCGGAATAACGTAATTTACACGACACTGGCCCGATGTTACTGACAAAACCTTTCTAAATCTATATTAAGGGAATGTTGATAGAGGAAATTCATCACTATTGGCTTTTGTGACAAGCCCGCTACACATTTCTAACCATTCCAATCAATGAGCTCGACGAGTCCCGGAAAAATGATTAAACTGTCTTGGATCCCGCAACAAAATAAATAATAAATAAGTACAGTGGAGGAATAGGAAAAAGGTTATAGTAGGATGTCGCTACATAGTATAAAACAAAGTCGCTTCTCGCTGTCAGTCCCTATGTATGCTTAATATAATAGAAAAACATTGATAATTTTAAAGATTTCTAATGTGATGTCGTAAATTAACACTAACATATTTTTTGCGCTTACATTTCAAATGGCAGAACCCTACGAGATGGATCAAAATAATGTGCTACAGTATTGTACACCTTAAAAAGGTCTACAAAATAGTCTGCAATAGTATATGTCTATCTCTTACGGATAACCCACAATAACCATTTTTATCATTTACTTTTTACGGAAATAATGGCTTATTGTAATGGCTTGTATAACCATTTTTTGTTTGTTTTTAATATTTACTTTCCATGAGAAATAAATAAAAATGTAGTTCAAACTCCCAGAACCACTTCTGTCTTCAAAATCCTCTATAAGAAAGACTTTGGGCGGAAAATACAAAAGCCCCATTTGAGAGATTGTCATTGACATTTGAAGTTTATTTTCCTGCCTAACAAGTGCTCATAAATATGAAAAATATAGGGTGGCCAACGCAGATTTTTATAACTTTGTCTTGTAAGCATTTTATTTCTTTGTTATATCTTGCAAATCTGGTGATATTAGTTTTTTTTTAATAATTATGTAAAAAAAAAATCTACTCTGTGTTTGTAAATAAAATCTATCTATGTATATAGCTAGACTTTTAAAATGGAAAACTATGAAATCAACTTCGTACTTTAAAGACATACAGACGTTGTCGTTTCCTAAATATTTCACTTCTAGTAGAGATCCAAAAATATCTTCGTTGCTACATAGAACATGAAAACGCGTAGTAAAAAAATATATACCTTTATTGTAGTAAGTTAGGGCAGTGCCGAAAGAAAGTAAATAATTGCCGTTTCCGTTGAAACCGTTTATTACTCCTGCCTGTGACGAAAATACTTTAATGGTAAAGCCTTTTCACACTGTTTCACAAAATAGTTTATTTTACCTTCTTTGAAAACATCTTTACAATTGCCGAATTATTTAACCAAGTCCTTCTCCTAGATTTTTCTAACATTTATTGATATCTATCTATACATTTATCATAAATCTGTAACTTTCTGTTCGTTTGTGCGCGCTTTATCATATAAACAGCTGAACAGATTTACATGAAGTTTGGCACACGGATAGTTCTTAAACTGCTACTTTTTATCTAGATAAATGATATCCCTTAGCGGAGACTGAGGAGAAAGTGGAAATTTAGAGTCGATCCGGGCTGAGTGCTAAAGATTCACTAGTACCAGGAGACCAGAAACATATCGTTTATAATATTAGTAGCGGATAACACTTTTTTGGTTTCTCTACCGATTAAATATTTACGGATGACACTATTGTGCACCTATGCTGGACATTGGTCTCCCAAATGGAGCATCTCAGTTCGACTCAACTCTTTTGACTAGATCGATACAGTTGGCATTAAAGGTCTCATAAATAGCAGACCACTGCTAGACATACTTACACAGACTGATGGCAGCCAAAATTAATATAACCTTAAATCAATATTATATTTCAATGATCTTATGACGTTTCAAGCTTGTCGTATGCTGTGCCAAAACTGCTTTATTTCTGCTTTACTTTTACAGCAATCATGTAAGTTTTTTTCGCTCGTTTTATATGAAAAGGCTGTTATGCTAATAAGGGTACCTTGCTGAAACGATGCTCGCGTGGACTGTCCTAACTTTAGCTTCGACTCGTTTTTTTTGTCTAGTCTACTTTGACGATAGCGTTTTGACATGCACTAAACGTTCCGTGGTTAGTCCACATTAAGTACGAAGAGAATATTTGTTGAGTTATTATCGTTTTAGTTGGTTGACAACTTTATTTCGGGACTTGTTTATGAAGGAAACGATTTGACTTAGTATTATGTTGAATTTAGCTGCCGTGTTGGTACAAAAAGTGTGTCAGTCTTTTATGTGATTGCTACATAAATAGTAATATGTAACTTCGGAATGAGTTATTTTTTCTGTGCAAAACCAAAAGCGCTCACAAGACTTTATGAGGCTTTTGAGACTTTTAAAGTGAAACTTTTATTACATCGTCTCAAACTTTTTCGTCTGTGTGTTGCATGTCGCGTGACGGTCGGCCGCGGAGTAGGGATAAAGTGAAAGGCGCTCCTGTCCTTTCTTAGCGAAAAGTTTCACTTTTACCGTGGTTTCATAAAAGCACACAATCCTTTTTTTTTGCTTATTATCTTTCATTCTGACACCCCAATTTGATGGGACTATCGGTGATGATGATCCAGTTGAGGTTTTAGGACAACACTAGCTTTTACCGGCGACTTCTTACGTGCATATCCCATTTTTTCTCCTTCCTATAGGAATTTAAAGAAATCCTCTCGTAGTTCTCCCCTACACTCCCTAAGGAACTACATGCCTAATAGGAAATATGCATGAAAAAAGTATTTATGATCTGAACAGTTTATCTAAAAGTATTGGAAAATATAATACTAACTGTGAAATTAGAATCTAAATTGTTCGAAAAACGAACGGGATACAATTATTTTAAACAAATATGTCTGTCCCTCTCGCGAAAACGCTGTTTTCTATCTATCTTCTATACTTATAATAAATCTGTAGAGAGGTCAATTCTGTACATGAAATATATTTCCAAAATAACTATCAGGGGGTGATTAGGGATCAATACTGATGCCAAAAATGCAATCAGTAAAATTTTTGTCTGTCTGTCTGTCTGTCTGTCTGTCTGTCTGTCTGTCTGTATAACCGTTATAGAAACAAAAACTACTCGACGGATTTTAACGAAACTTGGTACAATTATTATTCATACTCCTGAGCAGGTTATAGTAAACTTTTCATCATGCTACAATCAATAGAAAAAAGGAAAAAAAAAAAATTGAAAATGTGAAAGTTTGGTTGTTTGTTCCTCAATCACGCCAGAACGGCTTAACGGATCTTAATGAAATTTAGAAGAAAGAAAGATTATAGTCTGGAATAGCACATAAGGTACTTTTAATCCCGGGAACATGTTCCCTAGGGATCACGCGGGCGAAGCCGCTGGCAGAAGCTAGTCTATAATATAATATAATAATATAATCGTTTATTTTCTCATCCACAAATAAAACAAATGAAAAACTTAATACTAACAAAATAAAGGAACTTATCTCCGACCATGATGACTTAAATAGGTATGGCAGCTGTATAGTCGTCGTGTAATTTGACGTCACATTACGTATCGGACTTCTCTTTCTAACTGTAGTCTTTGAAGCTTTATCTATACTAATATTATAAAGAGGTAAAATTGTAAGTTTGTAAGTTTGTAAGTTTGTAAGTTTGTATGTAGGGGGTAATCTCAGGAACTACTGGTTCGATTTGAAAAATTGTTTCACTGGTAGAAAGCTACATTATTCGTGAGTGCTATAGGCTATAAATTATAAAGATATCATGCATATTACTCGAACTATCTCAATTTTTGTCTATCCAGGCGGAAAAAAATAGCTCTTACAACAGAGTTATTTGCGTGCGCTGCCTTAACAGTTGTATATAATTGAAAACAATGTATGGCAACCTGCTGCCTATAATAGTTCTACAAAAAAGTCCGCGGCACCATATTTCTATCTTTTATATTTTAGGAGATATAGTAGCTTTTATGTACTAAAAAAAGTATTTTTCGACGTACTTATCTTTGGACGATTTTTTAAACAACAAAACATTAAACCTTATCGAAAAAAATGTTATTATGATCACAAGAACATCATAGAGATACGATTTGCCCAAAACAGTATGTCAATTGGTTGAATAGTTTCGAAGATAATATAAAATTACTAAATCGCAAAACGCCGCCCGCGCCCCGTCCATTCACGAACCGCATTAGAACATGCTTTGTACGGACGTTTTATCCATCCCATAGAAGGCGTTGTGCAATTACGTCATTTTTCTGAATCGTGGTGTTAAGATTTTCCGCGGATTAATGACCCTCTCCAGTTATTATTTAACTTTTGTCGTTTGGTAGGTGAGTTGTACGTAGTTGGTCTTTAGAATTGTTTTGGCTGCTCGGTTTCTCAAAACACAATTACAATATTACTTCGTTCTCATTCTTCGAGTTCGAAGCTGTGATATTTCTGTTTTTGGATATCGGACAGTTTCAGCGATTGTTTATCATGCCTAAAAGGATATCACAACATCCCAGACATGAGACAAGAGCAGCTCGAGTACGCCGCACGGAAGAGCCTCTCGAGGAATAGAGAAAATATTTCGCAAGCACGCGCTGGGAAATCTAGCTCCGAGCGTTCACAGCGGCTTGCTAACCAAAGCTGGAGAACATCGCAGGTCCGTGCTCGGGAATCTAGCGCTGAACGTGCACAGCGTCTCAGTGATTTAAAGCAGCATGTCTCTGCAACAAGGGACAGGGAGTCTAACGCGAGCGCTCGCAGCAATAAAAACAAAACCCTCCTTTTGGCCGTCAGGAAATAAAATCATAGCAGTCAGTACTAACCGAACCACACTCATAATTTCATCACAAGTTAAATGTTTACCGCCCAACGAAGTGGGCACGGGTCAGCTAGTAACTTAATAAATGATGAAGGTATTTAAAAAATAATTTCATGATTGTTTACTAGAGCTAATAAATATTTTATTTTGCAAATAAAAAAATCGCATGCATATTCCCTATTACAGCTTTCAACGACCAGTAGTTTCAGCTGTGCGATGTCTGTCCGTCACTCAGTCACTCAATCATTAAGACACCTAGCCGGTCGACTCTGTCAATAATATCTGGAGTGAACGACAAGTGAGCGGTCATGCCATCTTGTTTGTATGGTTTGACAGCTCACTTGTCGTTGACTTCGCCTAAGTGCTCACTTCGTCATTTTTACAGAATCGCTGCAGTAACGGAAGATTTATATATGTGTTGATTGATTTTAGTTGTTTATCTATAATGTAACTACCATTAGATACATATGGACTGCCACTGCAGGTAAATATGACTGTAGCTACTTGATGTATTGCAACGTATAACGTACACAACAACAACGCACTGGTAGTTGCTGTCGAGTGCTTTTGATGTGTGCTCTTGTCTACCATGGATGCGAGCACTTGTTTGTAAGTACACTTTAAGTGTTGGGAACACCGAGTACTTACGAATGTATGAATGTTGATCTATTGCATTCTCATTGTGCTATTGTGTTATGTCATCAGCCACATCTTCACTGCTGGGCATGTAGCGGTATCAATGCCGCTACAAGAAAAACTAACGGGACAAATCTACATCGCAACAAAAAGAACCGCGACGCCATCCATCCAACTGGCTGCAGACTAAAAAAATCCTACTTCGCGCAAGCAGAGTCTACCGTACGATTTGAAGAATATATGCGGATGAATATGCTACGCCCGAATTTGAACTATGGGACAGTTGCCCACCAGGCACAACTACCACCTGATCGGAGGATCCTCCCTTTTCAATGGAGGTACAGAGAGTAAAGTCCCGCAAGACTACTCTCTGTACCGCATACCCTCCAAAGGCATAGGCATGGCGGCCGTCATTGCAACCAGCCAACCTCCCTCTAGAAGCATCAATCTTTCAAGTGTTTTAAGGATATCTGTGAGCGAATTTAAGGTCCATATTATTTGCTTCCGTATTTCAGTGACGCCTGTGCACTAAAGGACCACGTGCGGTACCGTACTCTCCTCCATGCATGTTCTGCAACGAGGACTGTCCGTAATACCTGTGTTTTGGAAATGTTTGTTCAGTCAACAGTGCTCGGTGATGGTCCCCGCCACCATCCGTAAGCCTCTCTTTCCTGTGCCAATCACTACACTTATGTGCCACCCTCATCCAGGTTCTACCTACGATGGCAAGAATTTAGTTTGCTCATCTTCCTACCGGTAGACTACCATTCCGATAACCTGTATTTTGAGGCTACTCAGTCACTGCCTTACCCGACTTTTCATCACCGCACTTTTTCAAGTACCTATACTACCCAAGTACATTTGTATTAAATAGCTCCTTTTCGAAGATCGAAGATTACTTTGTATGACGCTGTATATCAATGTTGGAAACTCGGTCTAGTAGACTTATGGAAGCCAAACGGTTTCACTAGTGCTCTGTGCAACTCCAAGATTGAACAGTCTTCTGCTTGGGCATCCATGTCACAGCACCATAAGTCATGGTGTACTGTATTTTTCGATTGTATAGTTTTTTTCGTAGATACCTAACACAAACGGATAGTTTGAGGTAAATTGTAGTAACCAATGTAATCTCATTGCGCAGAAACAATAAACGACTTCAATTAAAAAGCTTAATTGATATTCTTTTCGTTACATAGAAATTATGGCTTCACCATAAAAAGTCTGAACGAATAAAGAAAACAAAATCTGAACCGAATCAGGCGTAAAATACTTATTCAACGAACGTGCCTACTAAAACAGTTATTATTCCAGAGACTTATAGCGTATATAAATAACCGAATATTTACCGACAAAAATAAGTATTATCGTAGTACAGAAAAGAGGTGTTAAAGTTTGTGTTCAAGGGTTGTAAAAAAATAAATATTGCAAGAACGGTGAATTAGGATGATACGACAACGAACATTAACTAATTAGAAAATTAAAACCAAAACACAGTTCATAGGAAGCGTGGTTGAAGAACAAAAGCAGCACGGGTTGATCTTTACGGTTAAGCAACGCTTGCCAAGGTTGGTCAGTGGATGGGTGACCATCTTAACATACCGAGTTTCCTCCGTACCTCGGAAAGCACGTTAAGCCTTTGGTCCCAACTGCCATTTGTAGATCTTAGGCAGTCGTTACGGATTATCAGAAGCCAGTAAATCTGACTTCAGTCTTACCAAGAAGTACCCAGTTAATGGGTTGTAGAGGTCTGGTAAAAACTGGTATTCAGCGAAATCCGGTTTGACTAGAAGCTGACTCCAATGTAGTTGGGAAAAGGCTAGGCAGATGATGAGATGTAAAACTAGAAATTAGTGAAAACAAAAATTTCAACAAAAGAGTTCATTATTTGAGGACAAAGTTTATTTGATCCAGATTATATTGATAATGTGAAAGGTTGCAAAAAACTGAAACAAGGTGACGTATTAAAGATTCAAAGAGACTTACGTCATAAGATTTACCACCCAGAACTTTTCCGCATAGCATGCGACATCACACAACATGCATTCCACGTCCGCAGCCAATCATGGAGAAGTCTCAATTGAATTAATTAGGAAAACTACCGCAACTTCCAAGTATTCGCTAAATTTTATCGCCCTATTTACCTTATCTGTAAGGAGACTGGATTCGCAGTATCCATTCTGGAACCCTTCCAATCACAATCATATTTTATTAGTGAAAGATCTAAACCCATTTTTGTGAAATGGGACTGAGTATAATGAAAGTTTGAGCGAGTGTTGCATCGCCAGCACTAGGTAGATTTTTAACCACGAAATTGTGAACCTGTAGAATAAATATCTCATTGGACGTAACCTTACATACAACTGTCTTATTTTTCCTTGACTGAGTGAATGACTGGCAGACAATGCCCAGCCGAAAGTACGGGCCGTAGAAGGCTGAACGCCCTATTTACCTTATCTGTAAGGAGACTGGATTCGCAGTATCCATTCTGGAACCCTTCCAATCACAATCATATTTTATTAGTGAAAGATCTAAACCCATTTTTGTGAAATGGGACTGAGTATAATGAAAGTTTGAGCGAGTGTTGCATCGCCAGCACTAGGTAGATTTTTAACCACGAAATTGTGAACCTGTAGAATAAATATCTCATTGGATACGTCCAATGAGATATTTATTCTACATACAACCTTACATAACCTTACATAATACCTTACATACAACTGTCTTATTTTTCCTTGACTGAGTGAATGACTGGCAGACAATGCCCAGCCAAAAGTACGGGCCGTAGAAGGCTGAACGCCCTATTTACCTTATCTGTAAGGAGACTGGATTCGCAGTATCCATTCTGGAACCCTTCCAATCACAATCATATTTTATTAGTGAAAGATCTAAACCCATTTTTGTGAAATGGGACTGAGTATAATGAAAGTTTGAGCGAGTGTTGCATCGCCAGCACTAGGTAGATTTTTAACCACGAAATTGTGAACCTGTAGAATAAATATCTCATTGGACGTAACCTTACATACAACTGTCTTATTTTTCCTTGACTGAGTGAATGACTGGCAGACAATGCCCAGCCGAAAGTACGGGCCGTAGAAGGCTGAACGCCCTATTTACCTTATCTGTAAGGAGACTGGATTCGCAGTATCCATTCTGGAACCCTTCCAATCACAATCATATTTTATTAGTGAAAGATCTAAACCCATTTTTGTGAAATGGGACTGAGTATAATGAAAGTTTGAGCGAGTGTTGCATCGCCAGCACTAGGTAGATTTTTAACCACGAAATTGTGAACCTGTAGAATAAATATCTCATTGGACGTAACCTTACATACAACTGTCTTATTTTTCCTTGACTGAGTGAATGACTGGCAGACAATGCCCAGCCGAAAGTACGGGCCGTAGAAGGCTGAACGCCCTATTTACCTTATCTGTAAGGAGACTGGATTCGCAGTATCCATTCTGGAACCCTTCCAATCGCAATCATATTTTATTAGTGAAAGATCTAAACCCATTTTTGTGAAATGGGTCTGGGTAAATGACAGTTGTGAGCGAGTGTTGCGTCGCCAGCACTAGGTTGATTTTTAACCATGAAATTGTGAACCTGTAGAATAAATATCTCATTGGACGTAACCTTACATCCAACTGTCTTTTTTTTTCCTTTACTGAGTGAATGACTGGCAGACAATGGCCAGCCGAAAGTACGGGCCATAGAAGGCTGACATTTGGAATGTCAGTTTCTTGGAGAGTGTAGGGGGCACTAAGAGAGAATTTCCCGATATTCTTACAGCACCGGGAAAAATGGGATATGCGTTTACGAAGTCACGGGCAAAAGCATAGTATGAGAGGAATTTTCCTATTTTTAAGGAGCGATCGTCTACCTAAAACATCCCTAATTCCCCTTTAATCAGAATTTTTTGATGATATTGCTACTTGAATTTTAATGCTAGACGAGAATTGGCTTTATTTTCAAAAACATCACAAGACCAGTTTGATTAATCATTAGTAACATGTGAAACACGTTTTGCAAAATTTTAAGATGTACGATTTCCTTGACATATTATCGTTGAGTGTTCGTAATAACCCCAGTCTCCTCTACTTAACATTATGACGCCACTGCTCACGACATTAGCCTCACACATTATTATTGAGTTCAAAATCGACACAGTGCTACATCGGTCGCATCTATCGAGTGAAATCACATTAAAATGTGGAAATTAATAATTTTATCAGCGTTCGCTGTTGTCCAAGGAGCAAATATAAACGAAATCTATGGAAACTACACACTGGTCATGGAATTTGCAAATACACTATCTCCAAGATCACCCATTTGCATAAGGATGACAGCTTCCGAAGATAAACGTGAAAATAATAAGTGTTCGTGCCCGGACGGACATAAAAGTGCACTAGTGGAATTTCAAGTGATAGAAATCAGGCCTCCCGTGCAAAAGGAGGTTGCTGCTGATGCCTTTTGTGCGATGTCAAAACCTATTCTTGCTTTGGACGATGTAAGTGATGTGCAGTCACTCGTCAAACTAACTTGCAGTTGCGCAGACAAGTTCAATGTCGATCAGGTTCGAAGTGTTATGAAAAAAGTGAACGACAACTATGTGCTGATATACGACGATCAGTTCGTTCCTGTAGGCAGCAGAGCGGTACTGTGGGCACGGACCTTACCCAGCAATTCTGAATTGGAACATGATGTAACACTCATGGATGAAGTTAGAAACAAGAAGGGATTCAAGATTTGTACCCGGGAAATATATGAGCAATTGCGTCCTAAATAAAAATATACGGTTTTGTCAACGCTTTAATCGGGTAATTATTTGTTTTGTGAATATAAACAGTTTATGTTTTATAACTATGAGTAGTATACATGATATTGAACAACAACATTGTAATAAAACAACCTACCTTAACTTTGTTTCTTTATTTTTTTGGACTCTTAATACTTGTTACTTTTTGGATTTTATGAATCACGATTTTTTACATATTTTGTAGATGTTTACATATTATAAAACTAGTATAATACTGTGCAAAGGCGGATCAACGCCATAGGCATTTTCTACCAGTCGACCTTAGGGTGGTGCACAAAGGCGGATCAACGCCATAGGCATTTTCTACCAGTCGACCTTAGGGTGGTGCAGAGACCATTATGTCAGGGGCAACTTAAAGGAAACAGACAGACTGAAAAACAGACAGAAAAATAAATACAATCATGAATACATAGACACACACATACACATAAAAAAAATTAACAACGTTACAAAAAAACGAATCCAACGAAATTATGCTGCGATGATTCTACCTTTTGTTTATATTTATGGCATTGGACTATTAAATAATTATTGCGGGCGTATTCTACTCCGTATTAATTACGGACTTACGATTAGTTCCAAACCCGAACTAAAAATGAATGAAAACACGATTTCACAGCGACTTCCAATAGTGTTGACATTAATTCTTATTGGTAAGGTAATACGGAGCAAAATACGCCCGCAACTAAGCTCGAAACTACGGACTTCGGGCTTAGAGAGTAGCCCCCCTGATCATTTCAAATACTATTTATTTATTACTAGTTGACCCCACTACTTCGTCTGCGTCACATTTTCCATTAATGCTCCGCTCCTATTTATATTAGCGTGATGATATATATCCCATAGTCTTCCTCGATAAATGAGCTATCTAGTACTCTTTTTTTTTAATTGGATCAGTATCCTGAGATTAGCGCATTCAAGCAAACAAACAAACAAACTCTTCAGCTTTATAAAATTAGTATAGATTTTTCCCAGTCAGCAACGACAGTAAGAGATTCTATATTTTCGCATTAGTGGATACCCAGTCAGACATAGTCTAGTAATTACGTCACAAAACCAGCTTATGGTCGTTCGAAGAAGTGTTATTTATTTATTCTTTCCTCTATAACAGGTTTAAAATATACCTACCTAACTAGTACAGCGCTATAGCAAAAACAAGTTACAAAAAATCTCGGCTTTTTGGTCTCAATAACTTATAAATAAAAACCTGTAGTTTTTAAAATGGTAATATATTATTGCTGCTAGGATACCTACCAACAGGGCACGCCACGATAGTGGCGATAAGTCCCCTCTTTGAGGAGTGGCTTGAGAGGCGCCACGGCGTCGTCACCTTCCGCCTGACGCAGGTCCTCACCGGACATGGATGTTTCGGGAGGTACCTGCACCGAATCGGGCGGGAGGAAACGCCCGGGTGTCACCACTGCGAGGATCGACCGGAGGACACGGTGGAGCACACTGTGCAGGTGTGCCCCGCTTGGGCGGCGCACCGCCGTGTCCTCGATACGGCGATCGGCGGCGACCTCTCGCGTCCGGCCCTGGTCCAAGCCATGATCCGGAGCGAGACGGTATGGGACGCCGTCACTTCCTTCTGCAAGGCAGTTATGCTAGCGAAGGAAGTGGCGGAGTGGGAGAGGGAGAGAACCTCTCGTCCCGGCCGCCGTGGTAGACGCCGCGGGCGTCGGAGGCCACCACCCGGTGACCTCCAGCCACCATAGGCGCGGGCCTGTGGACGGCGAGCTATGGGTGGCTCGCCGTCCCTCCGTCTTCAGATGACAAGCCGTGTCGACGGCGCGTTAGTGATCCACGCGCGCCTCAAAGAGAGTCGGCACACAGAAAGGCCCAAAAGGGCCGACGCCTGCCGGAGTCGCGGGACTGTTCGAAAGAGATAACGTGGCTCCGGAACACAAAGGGCAATGAAAGAACTTGGCCCATCCATGTCAGTAAAAGTCTGACACTCCCTCCCGCTACACCCATAGCGGGAGGAGTCATTGGATGATTTACCATCCCTAAAAAAAAAAGGGTACCTACCAACTCTATGGGTCATGGTGGAAATCCCACCTAAGCAAAAACGTTTTTAGGAATACTTTAATTGTGCGTACAGCCAAGGAATAAAATTTTCTGCCGGAGTGTGGCTATTACCGGGGGTTTCTTATTTCATGAGTGAATATGATACTTCTAGGCAAGCGTACTCCATCAACATACTTGTAATCGCTTACCATTAAGCGAAATAGTATCACTGTCAATAATCACTGATTACAAAACAAAGTCCTCCGCCGCGTCTGTCTGTCTGTCTTTCTGTTCGCGATAAACTCAAAAACTACTGCACCGATTTTCATGCTGTTTTCACCAAGGAGAAGGTTTATATGTATAATTTTTTCCATTATTTCCGTTATAATTAATTCCAACGGGAAAATGGAAATGCGCGTCCGAAGTCGCGGCCCCAACTAACATCAAAGCGTTAAAATAACCTATAAAAGAATCGTATATCAGTTACATTTGAGTATAAAATTGTTAACGCATATCTCTACAACAGAGTTACAGCATGCTCTAACTCACTTATAACCACGAAAGAGGCCCACAGTTTTACAGGTAAGTATTATAGAAAACCTATAGTACGGTGATACAAATGTGTCAAAGCAATTGCACAAGAGCGTTAATTAAGTGACAGCTATTACTTTAACCGGTATTACTGTTGTAATATCGGGTTGGTAAACACAACAGGTGGTAGGCAAGCATCGGATAAGAATGCTTTGCCGATGAAACCTTTATTAGACCTGTTAAGAATAGAATATTGATACCGTGACTCATATTAGTTATCTAAAATGGACTCAGGTAAGTGTATTATATCTTCTTGACTTCATTTTAAAACAACTGTATAACTTTTAGTCCACGTTAAGATTTAAAAAGCCTGTAACCTTAAAAAATAAATCTGTTCGTAGTGGAAGCGTATAATGTCAACCATCTTTCAACATAGCAGAACAATATGGAATAAAACAGGAGCCATTTTAAGTTTTACGTTATTTGAGTTTGTGAAGTGAAAAATGACTGCCCTTGTGATTTCATGGTATATTTATACCATGTTTCTCATCTCAATTTTAACGCGCCTAGGATTTATTAAAGATTTACAAGAAAAGTTATAACAATAAAATAGACACCACAAGCAAATATTATTTATTTATTTCTGATTCCTGAGCAGTGGCATGTAAAATTAAGTGGTATTCAAGGAACGCTTCAAATGATATAAGAAATTTAGTATTTTGTTGTCAAATGTTGAATAACTCGAAATAATATTTATTGTTAGGTTACCAAAACAATGGCGAACTTACTTTAAATATTAAGTCTTCACTTAAATCATTTGTACCACTCTTTGAGCTATAACATCGTTAGTCACGAGTATGGTGCTGCCATTGGTGACTTAACATTGTCATAATAGACTTAGCTAAATATATTTGTCACAGTGAAGACAATACAGCCGCCTTAAAATTTTACAAACCGACTCGATTAGGGTTCTTCATCGAAATAATGAAAAGCTGCTACGACTTGACGTAATCCGTTTATGTATTTATATATGTTACTGTGAGTGATTATTCGCGATAATATATATATATATATTATCCAGCCGCTATGTATAATATCAACTCAATTTGTACAAAGTGATTATAATTTTGATCAAAGAATTTATTAAATTATAAAGCCATTTTATACAATCTAGTTAGACCCGGTGGGATGTGGGCGTGGCAGTAGTAGGGTGGGGAACACCATAGAACACCTCAAAAATATTGTATATATATACCTTGAAATCAGGTTTCGCGATTCTAAGGTACGGTACCAGGTCAATATTCATGGTTAGTGAGCTTGAGGTCAAGATCAAGTGACTTTTAATTCGAGGCCAAGTGATCCTGGAAGTCATGATAGCTTGGAGTTGAAGGTCGGGTGACCTTGGAAGTCAAGGTTGAGTGACCCTGGAGGTCATGGTCAAGTGGCCTTGGGAGTGCCTAAACTACCAACTCCTTGACTGGGACTGCAATTACCGTACTTTTTATTATTTTTTTCTATATTTACCTACTTTTATCTCGAAAACGGCGTGTCCTATCACAAAAATAATGAAAAATTTGCCCCCTTTAAAACCCCAAGGCACGCAATTCTCCACATGTAGGTAGTAATCAATTATAAAAAAAGCATCTTTCACATCATTGTTTACGTTGCGTCGAACAAAATTGAGGTTAGTGTTAATAACGACCCATAGATGCGTTATTTGTCACCAATGCCTTTAGAACATCATTAAAGGAGTACCGCTTAACATAATAAGCTTTAGTTAAATCCTGTATTATAGGTTAAACCTAGATAGAGCAGTTTGTTTGACACTTTTTATATTCGTGTTACTAAACTCTCGAAAATCTCTATTTTATAACATATGTCTGCAATAATAGTCAATATACTACCTCAAGGTGTATAAGACACTTCATTGCAATAACTAAGCAACACTAATAGTTAACAGGATTCAGCGAAAACTGTTATATAGACATGGGAGTTAAAGATAGGTTAAAGTTGTAACGTTTTAAGTATAGCTGCTGACACTAGCACCATTTTAACTCTCAAACCTATATTACGTGGTTCATTAAAGATCTAGTGCCGCAATTGGAGTTAAAAATTGTTTGTTGCCTCCTCTTTATCGATTTTAGTTAGAACTGAGACAATTGTAACTCTTTAATATCACTTAAAGTCATAAAAAAGCCTGTTACTGACAACAATTGTTAGTTGGGGGGAAATAGGTAGTATAACGTAATACGCAAGCAATACAAGAGTATAAAAAAAAATAGAGTACACTATTTACTCGTATAAATCCACTTTATAGAAGGGACAGTGTCGGGACACTTGATTATCCAACTAGTATTTCACTCCTGTGATCCAAAATTGAATAGTTCGAAATGAAATGCTGTCTTTGGGTCAATTTGGCTCAGTTTAAGCTAGGCTAACATTAAACAAAGAACAACTATGATCCTTAAATTATCGCAATCAGTACAAAACGTAATACATTCTACAAAATTAATACTTAGCAAGAAGTAATTTGAATTTCAAATGAAAGCTCAAGTCAATGTGAAACCTATTCTTATAATTACTATTGAAACTTGAGAAACCTACAATTGTTGGCAGTTTCAATAACACTGGATTACGTGCATGACTTCGTAAAATATAGGGGTTGATTTTCAAAGCGCTTTTTAGAATGTAGAGTAGGACAAACCCTATGAGTTTTGTTATGAGCGGTTACAACCAAGCATAGATTGCAAATGAAACATAGCTCATTGTAAAACTGAGTAACCTATGTAAAAGTGTATTACGATGATTCAAAGTTTCTTGTATGGAAGCTCTGTTGATTAAATTTTAACTGAATTACTTTTATATTATTTTTTGCAACTATTATAGACATACTCTGAAAAATTCAACTGTCTATCTGTTTCGGTCCTTAATGGGCTAGATTCCATCATCCACAAATTGCAAAACTATTTAGTCCGTCAGTTAGAGTATTGAAAAATAGTGGACACGTATTTTTTGTTTTTGTAAATCAATGAATATTGACAAACATAAAACGCATCGGGGGCTCGTGACGTCACGACTCACTAAAAATTATGCGAAGGTGTGACGTATTGAGAATTTTAAAAGCGTCGTGACTTCGTCAATTTTGGTTCCCGTAATAAAAGAAAAAACACGGGTCAAATATTTTTTGATAATCTAACTGACAGACTAATTAGATTTTATCAGGACACAAGCCTATTTACAGGCCGCTGACAGACAAGCGGACGGACAGCTGAAGCTTAGTAATAAAGTTTTGTTTGTAAACCTTCGGATACGGAACATTAAAAATGTATTTATACAAGTGGTCGACGATGACCAAGACATGTTCAGACATGAGTTAAATCGATCATGGGTGCACCAGTGAAAAAAAAAACCTTTTTTTTTGGAGTCTTTCGTGGGGTTAATCCTGGTGCGTTAAACTATGAATCCGCTGTTTGTGTCCATACTGAAGTGATTAGCTCCAAAAAACCGTGTCTGTTGTCTGCTGTCCGTTATAACAACTCCTGATATTTTGTGTCACTGTAACCTCATCACTGTGGACAAGGCTTGAAAGTACAAAATGCTTACCTAATTGACAAGCGCTAACGAATTGTCACGTGAATTATCCCTTACTTTAAGACAATCGTCATCGGTAACAGAATGTCGCGTTGTCTAAAGCCTGTCCAGAGCTGCGCCTAAATACAAAGAACATCGTGCGAATTTCACTATTTTTTACGGCAACCCGATCGCGTTTTCGCGCCGATAGAGGGCGCCTTTCGTATCCACCGAACTAATGAACACGTATAGGGAACGTGCACGGCGTTGACTATCCAATCTAGTGTTGCATATTCGAAAATTATTAGTAAAATATACACTGACCCTTTTTTGCAGCCATCTATAGTTCCTGCATGCTACGTTTAGGGGAACCTCCACGAAGAAGACTTTGCTACCTTTAGTTTAATTTTTTTACGTTCCAGGCTCGCGGTGACTCTTTCGAACAAATTCCGCAACCCTGGCAGGCACAAGACTATGCCATCTAGCGTTGAGAATTTAAGGTAAAATATACTTGACATGTGCTACCACTTATCGTTACTGCACGTTCTCATTTGCACGAGACGATCCAGTTGTTTGAAGGTTGGCTAGGTCATTGCAGTCTTGAATCACCTGATTGTCTGATAAAAAGATGATTGCGTGCTTCCGAAGGCACGTATAAGCCACTGGTCCCTGCCGCCAAACGGCGGTCGTCTAATAAACGCGGCTTAAAAACCATGACACTAGGGTGTGTGCGGTAGTCGCGGGATTATTCGCAAGAGACACCGTGGCTCCGGAACACAAAGGGCAATGAAGGAACATGGATGGGTTTTAGTCAGTAGAAGTCTGACACTCCCTCCCCCTACACCCAGAGCGGGAGGAGTCATTGGATGATTTCCCATCCCTAAAAAAAAAAAAAGGGTGTGTGCGGTCGTTAGACCTTATTGCCCATCACGATAAGAAGAAGACGAGACGATCGCTTTGTATGAAGACTAGCTACGTTCCAGGTTATCACAATTGCTCGACTCAAAAATCGTTCACTTTGTCATAATAAACCCAATAATATTTGAATGTGCTAGTAAAATTCAGTTAGCTCGCGTCACTTCAGTAAGTTAGTCCCACATAAAGGAAATTACTTTCGCAAGTAATGTTACTTGAGCAAGTACGTAATTCGAGTTAGCAACTCATAACTTATATTACTTTTGCCTTTCTGAAAATTGATTGTAAGTAGATCGTGGCAAAATAATAATAACCGCACGAAGTCTAGTAAAACTTGCCGAGGTCAGTCATTGGATGGGTGACCGTTCATAATATATTGTTCCAGCGTTCTGTTCTTCAACAGATTTCTTTTCGACTTTCCCGTATGGGTAGTTAGAGCCAGAAAATTTTAAACCAAATTTGCAGAGTTGTATTAGGCAGTTGCTCCATGTAACGGCTAGTTTACACAGTGCGAGCTAGCGTACGAGTAAGCCTGTCGAGTAGCTCCAGTTTTGCAACTCGCATCATACGGAAATATCGTTACAGTCACGGTCGAGTTGGATAGTAACTGTAACATTTTTTCTTTTCACTCGCATGCTTGCCTGAAAGTCACTCACAGTAAAGACGCGTACGGCAGTAGCTTTTAAGTGTAACTCAGGCAGTTGCGAGTGAAATCTATATTTTTCGTGAGCTACACCTGCCTAGCCTGGGCAGCTACTATCATCGATAGGACAGCTACAAGCATACGAGTAAGCAATCCGATCCAATTGATTGTGTTATAAAATTAATTTAAGATTTGTGTAAGTTATGCAGTAACAAATTAAGTTTAGAAAAACCTGTCGGACTCGCATGCAAAGAGTCCCAAACCAATTTATTTTTTTACGATTTCTTCTTATAGATTTTCCTGTAATCTTTAGGTATAACACTATTATCCGCATCTTTTTTTTAAATTTTAGACTCAGTAGTTTCGGAGATAAGGAATGGTCACTTGTTAAAGTGATCAATGACCCCAATACCCGTGCCGTGTTCAATAGTAATATACAAGCGTGTGACGTAATAAGCGATACCGGGAGGCTACTGAATGTCGTGTGGAGTCGCTGACCTGACTTCTGAGAACTGATAGGTGTTGACTTCGAACTACAATAGCTTTTGATTATACTGTGCAAGGTTTGCCCTGCGGCTTTGATCCTGAAGTGCTACCTGATGGTTCCGTGGATTAAAACAGGAGAAAATTTAGCTGCAGCAGTGGCTTTGGAACGTACTCCCAATCAGATAAAAGGTATCCAATGTCTTCTTCCTAAGTCATCATTATCTCAGTCATCTCCTTGACTTGGTATTTAAGGAGTGAAAACATAACAAACAAACCGAAGACATATTTATTCTTGCATTTATCGACAGCGCACAGCCAAAACTGCTGGTCGTAGAAAGTTGATATTTGGCATGCAGGTTCCTCATTTAGTTATAATATAGATAATTAATTTGGCTAAACAATAACAGCCGCATAGGTTAAATTCGCTAAGGTTGTTTTTATTACATTCCCAGGCTATATTCTTACCAAAAGAAAGCAATTAAAGCATTGCTTCCGACCTGTTACAAGTTTTTGTCACAATTTTAGCCAAAATACGGCCACTGCTGGACATAGGCCTTCCACAGACATCGACACATCCTTCTGGGGATTCATGCAGCTTTCGCCAGGTCTTGTTGGAGGCCTCCCTACGCAAAATCATTCGGTGGATATAATAATGGAGAAACAATTCAAATATAACAAAAGCAACCACTCGATTCACGTTTCAATAAAGTTTAACATATGGTGATAGTTATTAGTTTAATAATTTTGTGAATTATTCCATGTTAATTTTAATCCCCCAAAAAGTCAAGTTCCGAAAATCTGCCCTAATAAAAGTATTGAGATCAATAAAGCAATAGGCCAAGCATTTCAGAAAAAAACGTATAAAACGATTAAACACTCGAAACATCATTTTCTAAAGGTTTAACCCAATTATAATCGACTTTGCAGGTTTTTTTCGTTATTAAACTGATTGTAAAATCGGCATTGTATCGACACATTTGCTCATAAAATGCATTTACGAAGCCTGTATACATTGTTCGAAAGTTCAAAATTACGGACCATACAATGGAGCGTCGGTAAAGTAGGTACTCTCACCTAAGTACCTACTTTACCGCACGCTCCGATGTATGGCGCCGTGCGTATTCTTTACGGTATTTTTTTTTTAATTTCCATAAACAATATAATTATAAGAATTCAATCCGTCTGCATCCGTCAGCCAAAAATGCTTCCGTCTGCGTCCGTTCCGGAAGCGTTCCATACGTGTTTTTTTATTGTGGAGAACTTTTTAATAATAAATAATAATAATAATATCCTTGGACATTTCACACAACGCCATATAGTCCCAAGCTAAGCAACTTAATGCTTGTGTTATGGTAACGAGATGGCTGATAAACTACTTATATACATTTTTTTTTTTTGTAAATACATACATATTATAGATAGAAAACACCCAGACTCGGAACAAATACATGTAGGCCGTACAAATATTTGTTCCGTGCGGGAATCGAACCCGCGACATGCTGCGCAGCAGTCGATCGCTCAACCACTGCGCCAACCGTGTCGTCGTCGTCGTTTTTGCTCAGAAGGTTTGTCGCACTTTAATATTGAAGAAAAATGAGACAATAGATGTAGTCCTAATTACCCGACTGTTACTGTTAAGGTTTTTTTTCGAGTGTATGTATGATGTCATATTTCTTTGGCACACTGTAGCCTAACCCTGTGTCTTGATAGAGTATCTGAGTGTATCTGAGCTTCAGTGCCATTTTAATGACTTCAGCTTTTTTTAACCTATCGAGTGGGGTATCAATAAGGGCTCAAGGAGACAATTTAAAAATTTAACTTATAAATAAATGATTTTGTCAAAAAAATCCGATTGATGCAATATATAATACAATTTACAATATATATAATTCTACTAAAATGTTTCACGCAGACGCATACGCAAAAGGAAGCGCGTTCTTATTTTAAAAACGCACACGTTTCCCCATTTGCAAATTCGCGCCGTTTTCAATAACAGACGTCAAAGATAGTTGCGACTTTTAATAATAATTAGAATCTGTTCAAGAGAGGAATCAGATTTAAATATGGAATCTACTCCACCTGATATCTTGAATGAGGCGCCAATTGCAGAAAATGGTCTCTAGCCGCCAAAATCGCGAGAACGCTTTTGAATGATTAACAAATTATTGTTTTGTTTGAAATTTTAATAGATAATGAAAAAGTTTGTTTAATTATGTATTTATATAATGTGTCGAAAAACGTTGTATGACACACGAGCGGATATTGGCCTTTACAAACTCGTGACTATGGTAAACCCTCGACTTCGTCTCGGGCTTACATTTGTCTACTCGTTTGTAAAGACCAACTTACCGCTCTTGTATCATAAATAACTATTCTTCAGTACACTACAGAGCGGTTTTTTATCTACGTGTCTTCAATCATTTGTTCCCAACGAGTAACACCCTCAAATGTCACACTGTTACTCGATGGGATTTTTTTCTGAAAAAATTCCCAACCGGTCACACTACCAGTCACACTGTTACTCGATGGGAATTTCTTCAGAAAAAAATCCCAACCAGTCACACTGTTACTCGATGGGAACACACTGTTACAGAACTTAATGAAAATAAGAATTATACGTAGCCACTCCAGAACTTTTCGGCCCCATCGACCATTTGTTCTGCGAGCAATATGTGCCCTGCTCACTGCTACTTTAGTTTGGCTTGTGTTTAAACACCACCCAAAAAAGTACCTTTTTACTACCAAAAAAATTCTAAACGGTTACCAAAATGGATAAATGGTCACCAAATAACGATAATATAAGAAAAAAATCGCGACCAATTTCGAGGTAGCGCTCGCCGGCCGCTGCCGCGGCACCGCTCGCTTCGCTCGCTCGGCTCGCGCGTAGTTGGTCACAGTTCTAACCTAACCTAACCTAACCTATAATATTTTTGGTAGTAATATTAATCTTTTAGTTGGATAGAATTTGGTGACCGTTGATCCATTTTGGTGACCGTCTAAATTATACCCCTTTAGTTTGACCATTTGTTCCCAACGAGTAACACCCTCAAATGTCACACTGTTACTAAAACGTTCAAAGGAGAATCACCAGCAAATATGACGAATAAATGTTTTTAAAGTAAAAACCGATTTAATTCTTCTTTTCATTAACTACTGTAATATTGTGACTGGTTGGGAAATTACTAATAAGAAGTTCCCATCGAGTAACAGTGTGACTGGTTGGGAAATTAGTAATAAAAAGTTCCCATCGAGTAACAGTGTGACTGGTTGGGAATTTTTTCTTAAAAACATTCCCATCGAGTAACAGTGTGACATTTGAGGGTGTTACTCGTTGGGAACAAACGTCTTCAATTTACCACAAATAATAAAAAACGATTGGCGGCGCTAGTGGACGGAATACACGCTCTTATGAGTTTCTTGTACTACTTTTTGGCTAATCGTTATACCTAATATGATTTACTAGTCATGTGGTTTCCTTCTTGATAAGTAATAAGGTTTATCGAGAATCTACCAGCTTTTATAAAATTAAATAAAAACTATGTTACAAAAAAATACAACCGACTATTAAATAAAAACCCACTACTAAGTACAAAATAACCTTAATTTTGGAAGTCGGTGTTTATGTTTTGCTTTTATAAAAAAAATATTTAACCTCATTTTTTCAAGTCGGTTTAGAAGGACACCAGACATTTTTTATGTAAAATTCACTGCTCTCCAAATTAAATCATCAAATGGCTCCTGCCGCTCTGGGCGAAGCAGAAGGGAGTGTCAGACTCTTAATGACTAAAACCCATCCGTGTTCTTCCTAATGCCCTTTGCGTTCCTTGGTCGCGGTGACTCTCTTGAACAAATTTCGCAATGTCCACTATGCTGACATCTCTTTGAGGTGCGCGTGGAACTCAACGCGCCGTCGACCCGGGCCTGGTTCTGATCGGACAGTGAGCCACCCTTAATCCAGTCATTTAATAAGGCATTTTAAACCCAAATCTGCGGAAAAAATCCTAGTGAGCTGGATTTTTGTATATATTTTAGGTTTTTGCTGAACAAAAACCGCATTCTAGTCGCTTTCTCGGCGCTCTACTCCGAAAACGGTTGATATTACAGAAAAATGCATGAGACATTTTTGTAGATAATTTTACTAGAAAAAAAATTTATACGACTGTTATTGACCTTCGAGCAATAGGTCGCGAGATATTTGCGAAAAACTGATTTTCGTGACCTTTTGACCTTTATAACTTTTTTAGCCGGCACGTTAATCGATGTCCATTTTTCACATTTTCATTACAACACCGTAATAAAGGTGTATGCAAAAATTCAGCTAAAACCTAAAATGACTGGACTACCAATGCTCGACGTCCGTCTCCAAATGTGGTATATTGGTGGTTTTGAGTTCTAAAGCCAATAGTTTTGGCTTCTGATAATTTCTAATTTACATTGATTATCTTTTGTGAAATACTCTCAGTTAAAATGCCAGTATGGAAAATTGGTACGCATACCCAGCAAAAAAGTTCAAAATACTTTTTACATTGACCAACACCTGCCAATTTTAATTAAAAAATGTAGGTACAGGTAACACCAAAAATGAATATAAATTAAATTTTTTTACCATTCATTTATGTAGGACTTAGAAATTTTGGGGTCCGGATAAAAAATCGTTGAATTTTAAGTGAAAAAAAACCACAGGCCGGAGTCTTTTCAAAGTCATGAATAACTTGCAAAAAGAGCGAAACGGCCAAAAGAAACAATGTAAATTTTGTAATGGCAACCCTGAATTTTGAAACAATGGATGCAAATTAATATTAACTTGCTGTCTGTTTTAACGGTTTCTAAACAAATTAAACAATTAACTTTTTGCGCGGTGCTAATTGCGAGATTTAAATACAAAATGAAAGAAGAAAATATGCAAGGATATTTTAGGAGAGTAAAAGTAATTAGATAAGTCTTTGATGGACCTTCACCAGTGGTAGTTGCAAGTACCTAACGATAAGCTTTTGTTTTTGCATTTTAATAGATGCAATATCCGCTGGTACCTACCTAAAACTGGGGGGCCATTCTTTAAGCCCGAAGTCTGTATTTTCGGACTTAGTTGCGGGCGTATTCTACTCCCTTTCACCTAACCACAAAGAATGAATTACAACACGATGTGATGGTAATTACTGTCAAATCGTGTTGTTTGTTAATTCTAAGCTCGGGTTCGGTCCCGCAACTAAGCCCAAAACTACGGACTTCGGGCTTAGAGATTAGCCCCCCTGGTCGTCAAACTTTCTGGTTTCCAACTACCAAAGATCGACAAATGCAACCGGAACCAACGGCTAGCGTGCTTTTTAAGGCACGTGGAGGTCTGGGTACAATATATATGATCACCTATCCACAAACTGGCCGCGGGAAGCATTGCATTTTTTTTTGTATTGAAATTTATTATATCTATACTAATATTATAAAGAGGTAACATTTGTTTGTATGTTTGTAAGTTTGTAAGTTTGTATGTAGGGGGTAATCTCGGGAACTACGAGTCCGATTTGAAAAATTCTTTCAGTGTTAGATAGCCCATTTATCGAGGAAGGTTATAGGCTATATATCATCACGCTAAGACAAAAAGGAGCGGAGCAGTAATGGAAAATGTGACGCAAACGAAGTTGCGCGGGTCAGCTAGTAGTATATATATATATATAAATTAAAATACAAAAATATAAAGTAATTGTTAAAATAGTAATTGCAAAACCTAGAAGATCGACCCCTGTAGCTGTTATTATTTCACCACGACCACGAACTGTTACTGAAAACCAAAAAATAAAATAAATTTAAACCACCACTTTGACATAATGTCGTTATCTATAACCCAAGAGCGCCACGCAAATTTTTGCTTTTCAATTTTTAATACAAAGAGGAAAACTTGTAATGGAAAACTCTCTATCTATATCATAAACGAGCTGCCTCGGGAAACTTGAACTTCGTGCAAAGTAGCAAAAAATAGTTCCGTAATACTTTAGTTAAGGTAATTTTCATCTCAACGCTCTTGAATATGTTAGTTTGTGTGATATTTAGTTTACCTTGGTTTTTCTGTACGTCACATTTTAGTCAGACTCTCTAACCGAGTACCTAGGTAAGTACACTAGCGTTTCCAAGGGATATCAATATCTATTTTCTGAATTGTGTAGTCCTCTATTATTTGCCAACTTCTAAAAAAGGAGGTTAAATTATTGACGGTTGTTTACAGCCTCGTCTGATGACAAGTGATGATGTAGTCGACGAAGGTCACGCCTGTCTAGAAGTAAGCTATTGACTCTTTACTTTAAGACTTCGGTTTTAGCGACCGGGAAATACAGATTACAATAGGGTACAAAAAGAAATAAGCGATAAACATATAATAACCACACTAGCTTTCTAGCAGTGAAAGTATTTCATAATTGTATCAGCTCTTCCAGAGACACCCTCTAAAAAATACTCATTTATTATTTATTTATTATTCATTATATACTTTATTGCACACCTCATAACAAGTACAGGAAAAACGTTTATAAAACACAAAAACACAAAACACACACACACACAAATTAGTAAATCACATAAATTAGTTATTTTAGTCAATCTAATGGTTACGTGAAGAAAGAAAAAATACGATAGTTCAGAAATATATTTGCTTTAATTTTTTATAGAGAACTACCTCAAAAATTACCAAAGCTGATGCAAACATAAATTTGCAAACAAGTTGAATAAAAGTTACTTAGCACGTCGGGCCCATATTTTAGGCAAGAGATTCTTTTACTGTTTCATAAAACATAGTAGTTTCATTTGATTTACGATTGCACCAGGTTTTGTCCATAAACTTTCTAGTTGCAATAGAATGCTTTAAATATCATCATTACCTTGCTTTTATCTTTTTGGGGTCACCGCACCACATTATTTTTACTATTGATAGGCACACGCTTGACCATGGAAAGCGATGCGGTAAACATTTTTTTTTTTTACTTTTGACCACTATCTCACCTGATAGTAAGCGATGATGCGGTATAAGATGGAGCACGTCTACCTAGAAGTAACTTATTCAATCTTGACTAAAAAACTCCCAGGTTGTAGCAATCAGGAAACACAGACTCTAGCTGCAAGCAAGATGAATGTGTTCCCAATTTTTTTCTCCTTACTTTTCTTATTTGAGATGGATTCTTATTTGATTTTTTTATTTGAGATGGGTTTGCTTTTGACTTTCGTCTTGGTCAGAGATAAAGTCTACGATGGAGCGAGTTTACCAGAAGGAGCCTGTTTACTCTAACTTTGAAGTGATTAGGGTTGTAGGCGTTCGGAAACACAGACGCAGGCAGAGAGTTCCACTCCTTTGCTGTGCGCATTATAAAAGACGTTTGGAAACGCTTAGTGCAAATTCGTGGAATAGCAACAAGGTAGGGATAGTAAGTTGCAGTGCGTCTGGATGCCCGATGGTAGAAGGGGGCCGGTGGAATTAGGTCGTGGTGATGAAATGATGAATAGATTATAATATGATTCTCAAAAATTGGCTGTTTAGCCCCCATGTTTTCTCTGAATCAAAAATATCGATCACAAATTAATCTAGCCACAAAAACAAGAGAGCGACGGAATAATAAACTGCAGACGAATGAGCTTTCAGTTTCTGAGTTACGATGTCATTTCCTGAGTGACACGGTACTAATTAAAACGAAATATTAACGGATGAATGTGATGTTTGGAAATTCGTGGAATGAGATTTTAGTACGGCTCCATATTATTTATTCTGCTGGATAGGGGACAAGAAGAAAAAGCGATGTAGAGCATTTTCATACCTCCTTCCTAAAGGGTTTTTTTTGCATGGGAGCTGGCAAAGCCTGGCAAAGCTGGCAAAGCCAGCAGCTGCTATTTTGTTCTTTTCTTTTTCAAAATCGCGATAAAAATATATAAAAATCACATAGATACATGTGTATAGATGACACTTAAACAAAAAATCTATGCCTTATGGTGCCTTAAAGTGACACGTTGCCAAGAGATAATTCGACATGTATTGTAAGAAAAATAAAAATAATTAAAAACGAATTAATCATGTTCTTGTATACAGTAGATTGAAGTCTAATAATAGTTCTCGGCTTGATTTAACCTGTTTGTTGTAGTTGTCTGTTGTATCCATTTGACATAATTACTTAGTCGTCGCTTACGATACCCACGGGAAAACGGGGTGCCCTACTAACTCTTAGTGCGAACAGTCGAGACTGATGGGATGCTGCTCCCGTTCTTTTGTTTTTTTTTACTGTTAAGAGGTTGTTGGTGACTAACATTCATTTCAATTTTTGACGTGAACCGTCTTTCATTACTGTCAGTAGGGATCATTTTCAAAAACTACATTTAACGAAATATAACATAGCAAGATCGCTAATAACTTTTGAAGTATTGCACCTACCGACATTGTTTTACTAACATAATTTACGGCCAGTCTCTTTCTTTTAACAAACTGTCACATAAGTCTCCATTATTATTTTAGACTCTTCGATAATTTATAAATATACTAGATATTGCACGCGACTTCGAGTGCGCATATCCCGTACCCATAAGAATTTCGGTAAATCCTCTTAGTGCTCCCCTACGGATGCAGGCAAGCTAGATGCCAAATTTTAGCTATCTACGACCAGTAGTTTTGGCTGTGCGTAGTCTATTTAGTTTTAGTGTGAATTTTATATATTAACTAGCGACCCGCCCCGGCTTCGCACGGGTGCAATGCTGATTCTAAATACACTACAGGAAAACTGTGATGTTATTATACATATAAACCTTTCTCTTCAATCACTCTATCTAATAAAAAAACCGCATCAAAATCCGTTGCGTAGTTTAAAAGATTTAAGCATACAAAGGGATATAGGGACAGAGAAAGCGGCTTTGTGTTATACTATGTAGTGAAGATTATAACCTCTGATGATAGAATGTCACTTTGTCTAGAATGTACAAAAGGCTCGAGATGATTTTGTCACTTATAGACAATCCCTATCTCTGGCAGATTGTCACATTGTCCAGATTGCTAGAATGTTCGATGACGTTCGTGAAGAGAGAGGTTCTGAGATGGCAGTTCTAGGCCCGTACCCACTCCTCCCCCTACCTTTCCCGCAGTTCGTTGATGGATCCGCCAGAGATCAACTGAACTTCATAATAATAAATGGTTACGGGCTACAGACTGACAGTCAAAACAGTGCCAAGTCTACATCTGCGACTAACAAAACGATTACTCGGCCTAAGTAGATATAACTTCAGAATAGGGACAATCACGGGCCCTCTACACAAACACTTCTTTAATATAGGCGCCAAAGACAGCCCACTCTGTAGGGACGTGGTGCTTTGACGCCGAAGAATCAACCGCACACGTCATCCTGGAATGCGAGGCCGTGGCTACCCAACGCCAAAAAAACCTCGGAACGGTGACGACCAATGGGCCAAATGAAAGTCTAAGTGTGGAGTATGGAGTCCCTACTCTCTCCCTAGTCTACTCTAAATGCAAAAAACAAGGCTTATATTACTTTAAAGTGATTAACTATTTCCCTAACTGATAATATATTTACAGCCATTCATAAAATTACGAGGTCATGAAATACTGGTACAAGCAATATTGGCCGAACCATTCAATCAGGAACTGCGTAGTTTGTTATAATATCTATGGCGCCAATCGAGCCGTTTTGTAAGTTAAACTAACTAGCATAGAAATATAAATGGCGAGCTGAATAGATATTATTATTCGTAAAATTATTGTCAATATTAAAATGAAATGAATCACATATAAACGCACTGTTTGTTCATTACATGTCCCAATTAGTTTTTGCTGTCGTAAAATGTAAATTCCCATCATCTGCCAAGCTTTTCCTATCTATATTGGGGTCGGCCTCCAGTCAAACTGGATTCAGCTGAATTCCAGTATTTTACGTGGAGCGGCTGCCTACCAGACCTCCACAACCCATTAACTAGGTAACACGGTACTCCTTGGCAGTCAGTGTCAGATTTTCTGGTTTCTGACTATTTATACGAATGCCAAAGATCTTCAAATAACAGCCGGGTCCAACAGCTTAAAATGTAAATTACCAATCAACCAAAAAACATTGACACAAACCAATGACGTATCATGATTGGAACTAACCCCTTACACATTCAATGAAACACTTGGATCCCGCAATAGCGTCCGCTAGAAAAACGCCGAGACAATGGAGCTCAGCAATTTTCTCTTATTTCGACTACTTACACAGTTTTTTTTTTTTAAATAGTAAAATAGCTTTTATCCGCGACTTCGTACGCGCATATCCCATTTTTCCGTTCTCTTTGGATTTTTGGGAAGCCAAATTTTAGCTTTCTACGACCGATGAGTAGTTTCAGCTGTGCGTTTTTTATCAGTCCTTCAGTGACGGAAGAGTTTTATATAAATTGTCATAATAATACAAAAAAAAAACACCATTTACTCATTAAATAAAACTAATTTCACTTTTCAAAAATAGACTCTAAATTAACAACCCCAAAGTCTATAACATGAGACAACCTTCCAAAAGCTTATCACCTATGTATGATGATTGATCGCGCCTAATGGTGCGAAAGGGATTGACGATTAATCAATGTGTGTTACGCAGAATGGAATCACTCAGGCGGAGGTGGCAAGAAATGGTCCACAATGGGCTACAATGGGCTACTATGGCCGTAATGGACAATTTATAGGATGATTGTGTATGTTCTTGTGGCGAACAATGAGGATGCTCGCACTTGTATATTTCTGATTTAAGGAAATCCATTTTTTCGTGTTCTATTACGTATATCTATAATATCTAGACAATGATTGAACTTTAACTGAAGCTTATTTTCAGGGATCAATCATTTTGTTTGCATAGCTTTTTCTAAACTATGTATTATCGGCTTGGCTTCCCGGGTTATTCCCAAAGTACTCCAAAAAGAGTTCCCTAACTACTCCATGGAAAATACCCTTATATTTTAAATTAGTTTTCATTCTACTCCATGCTAATATTACATTTTTCTCAAAGTACTCCACCCCATTATGATTAAAAAGCTAATTTAAATATGGACCGGATTTTATTGTTGCATTTTACTATAAAAGGGTAGCTGACGTACAGTCAGGCTCAAAAGCATTGCATTTTTTTTTTGTATGAAGAAGTTTTTAAATGAAATACTTTATTGTTTAATTCAACAATCAACATTTTGCTTTATTGGCCAGGGCGGAAACCTTTGAAAATGGTAAAAAGTGAAAAAATTAGTAAAATGAAACCCATTGGAAAAGAAAGAGAATGTAACAAAAATGAAAGGAATAAAAATTTACGGGCGATCTGAGGTCGGGAAGTGGAAGGGGGTGCGTGTTTAAGGGTAAAAAACGATTTATCTCGATTTCGGGCAAAACTACAAGTCTTATGGAAAAAAGTCAAATGGCAAAGTTGTAGGTAATAAAAGATCTACAACGTCGGTATTCCAAAAAAAAAAATTCAAATAACCGTGTCTTTGGTTTTTTATTTTTCTCTTTTACAATAATTCACTTACACACAATTGTTAGCCCTTGGCGTGAAAACGAAGTTTAAATGTAAGTGTCGAGTTTGTCCGATAGATGTAGAATAAAAAATATTATGATACCTAAACTAGACATTTAGCTAAGATTACAAATTGTTTGAGAACTAGGGATTAGATATCGTACAAAGCCTACAATTTTAAATATGCATTGACCTTATACTAAAATGCTAAACTTCTATCTTTCTTTTAAGTATTTTTGTCGCTGACTGTAATGAAATATGTAATTAGTAAGTAGATGAATTGATAACGAATAATCGGTGGAGTACTTTGAGAATAATTCCATATACCTATGGAGCAGAATGGGTACAAAATAATAAGTATTTATAAATAATAATAATTCCTTGGAGTAACTTGGGAATTAATGTATGAGATTCTTATCTTTTTCGAACAAAAGAATGGAGTAATTTGGGAATAACCCGGCTTCCCGTCTAACTGAATGCAGCAGAATATTCACCAATATTTTACAGAAATCGAGTGCCTTTCTGAAAATCCAGAAAGTAGCAACAAAATACCCCAAGGCAGTAACGATTTAAAAAAATCGAAGAGTCGAGACCAACGACTAAACTTGCTTCATGGACGGACGAGTCTTGATATTTTATGTAATCTTTGGTCATTCATCCACAGATCGACCGCGGCAAGCGTAGCTTAACTTTGAACATTGACGCATTTTTTTGTAATGCGATTTCATCAAATGACTCCTCCCGCTCTTAGCGGAGTGGAAGGGTTTGTCAAACTCTTACTGACTAAAACCCGTCTACGTTCCTCCAAATGCTCGTTGCATGGAGGCTGCGGTGACTCTTTCCAAAAAAAATCCGCAACCCTTACAGAAGCTATGAGTTTACAGATATGCACAATGTACCAACAATGTTGTCTATGCATGGCATGACTATGACTCTCTGGTTGGAGGAACGTGGCGGCTGAGGGACAACATTTGTATTTTTATATGAATAAAATTCTATTCACGTAATACACCAGATTTTTATTTATTTGCTCCTGAAACTGAGCAGTCGACGTAACTTCGTCAACAACTAACCAGCTGTGTACAAACAAGAATGTATAGTTACCACAAAATTTTCCCTCTAATTGCCATCACAACAGCCAAACAACGTAAGTTAAAATCCATCAAGTAATCAATACGTCAATCCAAGTTTAGTTCAAAATTGTGACTGATCAAATATGTATGTGAGTGCACTTTGTAATGACAGGTTATGTGAAGGGTAAGCTAGACACGTACCGTTGGCAACAATAGTGACTTCACTTACATATAATTATGCAATTTCAGGAATACCGAGCACAGACATTTTAGATTTTTGGAACTGATTAACTTTTGTAGTCATACCTGAATGATTCCTTTTAAATAAGAAACAATCTTGAATACACAATAACAGCCACAAGGAGCAATCTTCAAGGTATATCAACGCTTGCCGAGGTCTCTTTATGGACGGGTGACCAAGACATCCATTATATACCGAGACACATCCACGCCTCAGAAAGCAAGCTAAACTGTTGATCCTGACTGTCATTTGTAGATTTCTGACAGTCGTTAAGGATTCTAAGAAGCCATTCAATCAGACAATAGTCTAGCTAAGGAACATCGTGTTAACCAGAAACTGGCTGGTGGAGTTCAGATAGCTCTGTAAAATACTGGTATCCTGGAACTGGACTGAAAGTGTTTACTTAGCTACTGATGTCATCCATTTTTTAGTGCCTGTACGTTTTAGTTACTGATGGTAAACACTTGTATCCGCTGCATACGGTTGGATTAAAAGTCGACTCTAACAGAGTTGGGACAAAGCTACCTATTTACCAAATTTTTCATGCGCATTAAATGGTTCTGATCTGCCAGTACCGTTGGTAAATACTTTTGTTACCATCAAAAAACACTAATCTTGAACCTAGTATTCTTTTACCTACACGTACGAGTTTATGACCCTCAAAATAGTTGATTTGATATATACTCAGAACACAAAATATTAAAGAATTATTATGTCAATTTCTTCTAGTGACTGTACCTGTATCGTACACAAGGTAAATTTCCAGAAAAAATCTCCTATTAGGTATATTGAAGAGTTTTTGTTGCCATCTCTACTAGACTATAGCTCACACGAAAATAGAAACACGGTATGTGATTACAAGACAATCAAATATAAGCTTATAAATCTGGCTTGCAAAGTGGTTTTTGGTATAACAAAATCTATGTCCAATTAACTGTTCATTTATAAGGTTGTTGAAAATGTTAAGCCTGTATTTTGTATGAGACCTATAACTGGACTCCTACTATATTTTGTTTTTGTGGGACAAGGAACCTTCCAGTCTCGTTAAAACCACTTGTACGATCTGATGACCTGATGGCCAGGGTCTGCAGAAGTCCTATACTTCGGGCAGTACCAAAGAAAACCATCACAGAAATAAAACCCAACAATCTTTTCCCAATGATATTTTTCATGAAAAGAGAAGTCTGGCAAGCATCTCAAGATGCTTCGAAGACCCATCCACTATCGACCTCCGGTCTCCAGTCCCAGCCTGGTGACAGACCTAGCGAAGGAGGTGGCGCTAGCGAAGGAGGTGGCGGAGCGGGAGAGGAGACCCTCTCGTCCCGGCCGTCGTGGTAGACGCCGCGGGCGTCGGGGGCCACCACCTGGTGACCTCCGGCCACCGTAGGCGCGGGCCTGTGGACGGCGAGCTATGGGTGGCTCGCCGTCCGTCCGTGTAGTGACGACAGGCCGTGTCGACGGAGCGTTAGTGTTCCACGCGCGCCTCAAAGAGAGTCAGCAACACAGAGGGGCCCGAAAGGGCCGACGCCTGCCGGAGTCGCGGGATTATTCGCAAGAGACACCGTGGCCCCGGAACACAAAGGGCAATGAAGGAACATGGATGGGTTTTAGTCAGTAGAAGTCTGACACTCCCTCCCGCTACACCCAGAGCGGGAGGAGTCATTGGATGATTTCCCATCCCTAAAAAAAAGCCTGGTGACAGACGGATGGACAGCGGAGTCTTAGTAACAGGTTCCGTTTTACCTTTTGGATACGGAACCCATATTCACAAACGATATAAATTAAATTAATTAAAAATTATAGGGGGCTCTGGTGCAAGAAACCTGTTTCTTTCAGTTTATCAAATGGAACCCTTCGTGTGCGAATCAGATTCGTGCTTTGCCAGTTTTTCCGGATTATTATGCTAAACTGTATCTCTGCGGTATCTAAGTAGAGTTAGCACTACGTCATTCTAAACCTATCCAAAATAGTTGTTCACCAAGTAACACACCACTAGTTCTGCTGGTAATAAAAACGAATTGTCCAGCAATTCAAAGCCCAAAAGTCATTCACTATAATTCATAAGAAATGGCTATAATTCAATTTACGTAAAAAATTCAACATTCTAAAGTCATTTATTCAAATTAGGCTGAGGGCCAGCACTTTTTGAACGTCAAGTTTTACAAGAGACAGTCCCTCAAAACGCCCACCCGTCACCACTTCCTAGTGTTTTAGCTGTGGAGAAGAAGTGGCCAACAAACTCCCCAGCAACACAACTGTCTGTTACGTTTTAGGAACTAGAATTTTACAATAATTAGTATGCAAGCAAAGTAATTCAAAATTCCTTCTAAAATTTACATGACACAAAAATATATATATATTATTTATCACTTGTTAGCTAGCACACTGACACTAAAACAAAATACACGTAGTTAACAACACCTGTACGTGTACAATTCATCAAAATCATTGGGTCATAGACTTACAAAGATACAACGGTGCCTAATAGCTGGACAGTAATTGGAACCTCTCAGGCAATGCCTTAATTGGTCCAGATTAGCAGCGCTTGCCTACCAATAGGCTCGACCAATCACTGCTGGAGTGCTGGAGGGATTTAGTGAACGACAGTTAGGGCTATGCCTGTATTTTACTGTACCTACCTCCAGTAACCTAAGGGTAGTTAGGTCTCGGTTCCTAAAGCAGTCTAATAAGATGACGTTACGTCTATAATTCCTGAAGGATTTCGTCAAAGGGCCAGTTCTACTAATTTTTAAACAACTTTCGCATTCGCATGTCAATCGCAAACTGTCAAAAAAGACTGAATTTTCCAATGATATATAAAACTATAGATACGTTGTCCGCACTCTAAAATGACAACATGAAATGAAGCCAATTGGCCACATCGCGCTTAGTTACGCACCAACCTGTCGCGCAACACTACGTTTGTTTTGATGTCAATTTGACTATTACTTATCCTGTGACGTAACTGAAGATGTATATTTATCTCCCTCTAGCAACAGGCATCCCGCCGTACGGTGACATATTTTCTTTCCCATTCTTCATACGTATTAGTAGCTATCTAGTATTATCGCTGTTTTTAAGCGCCGCGATGTTGGTTTATGACGTGTCTATATATAATACGTCTTTGGAATTTTCATAAATTTTTGACAGATTGCGATTGAGATGCAAATGCGATGCCATTGTGAAAATTAGTAGAATTGACACTGAAGTGTACAGACTTCTCAAATTTTAAGACTACTGCATTAACATTTGTTTAGTTTCCTATGCAGCTGTTGTCTGTTCAATGACCGTAGCTTTAGAGAGACTTGCCACCTGACGTGATAATCCACTTGAGTAAGAATTTGAACCACCGCGAGGATAAATGACTCGAACGTACCTCGGTTTATAGAAAGTTTCTCAAAGCAAACTTAGTAAAAATAAACCTACAAACAAATTGGTTCAAAATAGTAACGATAACATCAAGATTTAAGTATAACATCAAACCATCTTTTCAAAATCAGAGTGAACAAGCTACTTCTGGGTAAGCTCGCTCCATCGTAGACTTGGTCTCTGTTATCTCTGACCTACACTAGAGTCAAGAAGTATACCCATCTATCTATCTTCTATACTTATAATAAATCTGTAGAGAGGTCAATTCTGTACATGAAATATATTTCCAAAATAACTATCAGGGGGCGATTAGGGATCGATACTGATGCCAAAAATGCAATCAGTACAATTTTTGTCTGTCTGTCTGTCTGTCTGTCTGTCTGTCTGTCTGTCTGTATAACCGTTATAGAAACAAAAACTACTCGACGGATATTAATGAAACTTGGTACAATTATTATTCATACTCCTGAGCAGGTTATAGTATACTTTTCATCACGCTACAATCAATAGGAGCAGAGCAGTGAAGGGAAATGTTGGGAAAACGGGAGAAGTTACTCCATTTTTTAAGCTTCCGTCGCGTGTGCAACCTTAATGGTGAAAGTTACACAGAAATCATGTATGACGGAAATGTTCTCCTTAAATTAAATAAAAAATATCCAACGACAGCATATGTCTATCTTTTATGATTGACGAACAATAACACGTGTAACTCCCGATAGCTTAGCAGTTCGAAGCTTTCTGATTGTATTTGTCTACTCTTACGTTTATAAAACTCTCAGTCGTCCCTAATTAACATTAATAAAAGTTAACATTATTATCTATTCCATAAAAAAAGAATCATAGAAATCGGTATAGAAACACCAAAGTTATACATGAAAAACGCTAATAATAAGCCATCGCGCGTGAATACAGAATCATGCTATAAGGATTATTTTTGTGGTTGCGAACGCACAGGCAGGCGGCTAGCTTGGCGCCTAGAGGCTAGCGAGTAGCTTCGGAAAACGGCTTACGACAGTTTGCAATATTTTTTAATAATTATAATGTCGAGGGAAATATGGTTATAATTTCGCTTTACACCAAACGAGTAATATTATAAATGTGAAAGTTTGGTTGTTTGTTACTCAATCACGCCAGAACGGCTTAACGGATCTTAATGAAATTTAGAACAAAGATAGGTTATAGTCTGGAATAGCACATAAGCTACTTTTCATCCCGGGAATATGTTCCCTAGGGACCACGCGGGCGAAGCCGCTGGCAGAAGCTAGTCTCAAATAAAATATAAAAATAACCGTTTTACACACTTAGTTACTTACTGTTTTTAGTGTAAAATCCAAACTATTGATAATGTTTATCTGTGTTAATATTTCGCGCTATTATTTATCTGTGCGGCTATTAATTATCTGTGTTAATTATTAGAATTGTAAAATGTATCCTGTTCTCTTACTAGATTCTTGTGAAATCTTTTATTTCGTCAAAACTAACTTTGTAGGGCATAGTAACAAGGCGCCCGCGCTTTCTCGGTACCTAGCACGCGTAGGTACATAAGCACAAACCACGCGCCGCCCCACGCCGCGTCGCAGCGGCGTCGCGCACGCGCCAGACCGGCTCGCATCGCTGTCGTACACGGTCACGTTTTGTTTTTTTCTTTTGAGAATTCTCGAATGTCTTGTTTTTTTTGAATACCGTGTAACTGACTAACAATATTATAATTTGTGCATCTTATCTTGGCCATTATTGATTCAAGTCGTTACCTGCCCCACTACAAACTGGCGCTCCAACGCGGCACGCGTACCTAACCGACGCGACGCGAACTCAAATACCTATGTGCATCGTAACGGTTTTTCTTAGTGGACAATACCAAGTTTAGTGCACGTTACGTACAACGTGAATAGTGTTTCCTTGTGTTTTAATGACTATTGTGTACTATAATGCCTCGTCGCAAAAGTAGAAGCAACGATGACGACTTCGGCGTGCCGCCGGCGTCTCCGACGCCCGCGCCGCTATCGGAAGGGACGCTTACGTCGTTTTTGGAGGCGTTCGCCAAGGCTCAAGCGGAATCGAACCGTCAACTGGTTCAGAGCCTGCTGGCAACGTCGGCCGTCAACGGCTCAGCTTCACCGTCTCCATCGCCTGCTGCACCAGCCACAAATCACGGAAACTTCGCGCGCTGTACGTCGCGATTTAGCGGCGCCAACCGAGACTCAGAGACCCTCGAAGTATTCGTCGACTCGATAGTAATATACAAGGAGTGTACAGTCATCAGTGACGAACATGCGCTTCGCGGCCTACCTATGCTGCTAGAAGGAGAGGCAGCTGTGTGGTTTCGCGGCATAAAATCATCAGTGACGTCATGGGAAGACGCGCTACAGAGACTTCGCGCCATGTTCGGTGCAGCACGACCGCCACACAAATTATTCCGGGAAATATTTGCCGTGGAACAATCAGAAGAACGCACGGAGGTCTTCGTTGCTCGACTTCGCCCGCTTATTGCTAAACTTCCATATAAAGTCGTAAACGAAATGGAAGTCGACATGATTTACGGGCTACTACACAGACGTATAAGAAAACGGGTAACTCGTGAATCAATCGAGAATTTGGAAAAGCTGATCGAGAAGGCGCGAAACATTGAGGAATCCCTCTCTGAGGTGTCGACCGACGCGCGTGGCCCCGCCGCTGGCGCGCACACGCCGCACGCGCCGCCGCCGCAGCCCCGGCCTCCGCAGACGCCCGCGCGCGCGCCCGCCGCCTCCGCGACGAGCGCGCCGGCGCCACCGAGTACTACAGCGTCGGCTACGAGCAGCGCTGCGCCTATTGTGGTAAACAGTTCGGACAAAGGTAAAAAACTTTTCTGTGTTTATTGCCGCAAAAGCGGACATACCCGTGACTTTTGTAAGAGTATTAAAAATAAAATCAAGAAAACGACTTCCGAGTCTAGTGTGAAGTGTTACGGTTGTGGCGCTATTGGTGTAATTCGATCTAATTGCGCTAAGTGTTCGGTAAATCCGAAAGAATCTATTTCTGTTGTTGAATTTAACATGCTAGAGCCCACTAGAAGTTGTGTTAATACAGATAATCTTAATGTTGTTTCACACGATTGTAATCATAATACTTGTAAGTGTAACGTAACTTTGAATAGCGGAACTTTTGATAGTAATGTATGTAATGTGTCTCAATCCGCTTGTTTATGTAGTTATAAGTGTAATGTCGACCTCGACTGCGATGCGTTGCCGATTAGAGTAGGTAACTTGTCCGCGTCGAACTTATGTACTGACGGTCGTCCAATACTCGACATCGAGATAGACGGTCATCGTGGTACCGGGTTGATTGATACGGCTGCTAAGCGTAGTGTAGCCGGTTCGAGTCTGTACGCACTGCTTCGTAAACTACACTATTCGTTTCGTAGTAGTTTTATGTCGGTAAAATTAGCCGATGGCATTGTGCGGGAACTCAAGGTCTTACTCGTAGATGTTGACATACAACTTAAGGGGTTGACGATACCTATTACTTTTGTCATTTTTGCTAACTCAGTTAACAATGACACGTTACTCGGTATTGATTTCTTACGTAAAGCTGGTATTGTTATTAACGTTTCGAACAATACTTGGTTCACAGCTGATCGGCCTCAGGTCATTCACCCCTTGCGGTGTGAGACTTCACGTGACTTCGTTGGGTGCGCTTCCGCGGATGTCTTACGTAGTAATGAAGGTTCGATGCTGTCAATTCCAGAGAAGGGACGTCTAGCTCAGCTGCTGCAAGAGTATGAGGATATCTTCACTGAAGGGGGAGAACCCACACCGTTCGCAGAGCATCGCATCGATTGCGGTGATCACCCGCCGATTGCGGTGCCGCCATACCGACTCACTCCCGCCAAGAAAGCCATCATGGAAGAGGAGATCGAAAAGATGCTGCGCGAAGGTATCATCACGGAATGTGAATCTCCATGGGCAGCACCAGCTCTTCTGGTACCAAAGACGGATGGTAGTTACCGTTTCTGCGTGGATTACCGTAAGCTGAATGCCGTTACCAAGAGTGACTCGTACCCACTGCCAGTGATCGACGACCTTCTTCAATATACTGGTAAGAGCTGTTTTATGAGTACTATTGACCTCAGATCAGGGTACTGGCAGGCTACAGTGAGGCCTGAAGACCAGGATAAAACTGCTTTTGTGTCTCCATTTGGACTTCACAAATTTACCCGTATGCCGTTCGGTCTGCGCAATGCGCCCGCAACGTTTCAACGTTTAATCGACCGATTTCGTTCTGCAACATCCCTTAAGGGGGTGACCCTCCTTGGGTACATTGATGACCTGATATTAATATCTGGATCATTTCACCAGCATCTCCAGGACTTACGTGCGGTATTCGACCGCTTACGTGTCTTCAATCTCCATGCGAATCGCAATAAGTGCACATTTGCTCGAGAGAGTGTGAAATACTTAGGACACATGATCACATCAGAAGGAGTGTTCCCAGATCCAGATAAGGTTACTGCAATTTTAGATATGAAGGAACCAACTAATGTAAAGCATCTAAAATCCTTTCTACAGAGTTGTTCATGGTTCCGCAAATTCATGCCGAATTTCTCACAGGTTGCACAGCCACTGATTATGCTAACGCGTAAGGATCAGTCCTGGCTGTGGGGTGAAGAACAGATCAAGGCATTTATAGAACTAAAAGGATTACTTACCTCACCTCCGATTCTTATTCAGCCAGATTATAATGTGCCATTCGTTCTCAGAACTGATGCTAGCAATTACGCACTGGGTGCTGCTCTGCTCCAGGGGGAGTCGCAGCGAGAAGAGAAACCCATCGCGTATGCCAGTCGCCTCCTCACGCCGGCGGAGCGGAACTACTCTACCACCGAGCGCGAAGCGTTGGCAGTTGTCTGGGCAGTCGAGAAATTCCGAGGGTACATAGATGGCCATCCAGTACGTGTCGGCAGTGACCATCAGCCCCTGAAATGGCTACTTACCTTGAAGTCACCTGCTGGACACCTCGTACGATGGGCCATGAAACTCCAGTCCTTTGATCTACAAGTCGACTACACTCCTGGGAAGGCAAACGTAGTTGCTGATTCGCTCAGCCGTCCGCCGTGTGAGGAGGAGGCTCGCGATTACTGTGGAGTCTGCATGGTGCTCGTCGACCCGCCGCACTGGGATGCCGCTACTCTTCGTGAGGATCAGCTCGCAGACCCTGAAGTGGCGAAGATCATGAAGGCTCTAGAAGGCAAGGATGAATTAGAACTTACTCGATGGACAGACAGAGGTTATCATACGTGCAGAGGTGTACTATACCGATATACTGAAGCGGAGACAGAAGAACCGCAGCTCGTCATTCCTGAAAATCGAAGGAAACAGGTACTTTTTGAATGTCATGACTCAGCTACTTCAGGTCACGGCGGTCTGGACCGAACCCTGCACCGTATAAGTCAGAGATTTTATTTTCCCGGTATGCGACGTTAGGTAGCAGAATATCTGAAAACCTGCATAGAATGCCAGCGTTACAAACCTTCCAATGAGAAACCAGCGGGACTCTTACAGACTCCGGTTCCCGCTCAGCGCTTCGAAGTCATCGCTGTCGACCTTTTGGGCCATTACCCAAAGGAGCTAATGGAGAGAGATGGGTGCTGATAGTGGAAGACACAGCCAGCAAGTGGGTTGAGCTGTTCGCCCTCTCCGAAGCCACAGCTGAAGCATGCGCTAAGGTACTAATTGAAGATGTTTTCTTACGCTTTGGCGTTCCTCGGCGTCTCATATCTGATAACGGCGTACAGTTCGTTGCCGACGTCATGCAACATGCAATGTTCACGCTTGGTGTGAAGCAGAGTCTCGTGCCACTTTACCATCCGGAGGCCAACCCAGTCGAGCGTAAAAATCGCGATCTCAAGACCCAGTTGGCGATCCTGGTAGAAGGACACCACCAGCAATGGCCAGAAGCTCTGCCATTCATCCGTTTTGCATTGAACACCTCAATAACCAAAGCAACTCAACAGACACCTGCTTATCTAACCTTTGCTCGTGAACTCCGCTCACCTATTGTAGTACAGAGCGATCTTCGTGCTGTAATAGAGGCTGAAAACTATGTTCCACAGATTACGCCATATCTCTTGAAGCTAGCGGAGACACTCAGCAACAGTAAGGAGTGCATAGAACGACAGCAAGACATTCGTAAGGCTGCCAAAGACAAGACCCGAAAGGCTGAGCAGTTTGCCGTTGGTGATCTTGTCCTGATGAAGACGCACGTGCTTAGCAGTGCTGCCAAAGGAGTCAGCTCTAAGCTCATGCCTAAAAGGGACGGCCCTTACCTGGTACAGAAGAAGGTTAGCCCAACTACTTACCTTTTAACGTTCCCTGATTCACCGGATGAAGTCATTGGGAAGTACCACGTTTCAGCGTTAAGGAGGTATCACTCTCGGGATGGTGAGTGCCCTGAGGTTCCGCAGCCGGTTGTTCCTAAGCATTCTCGTGGTCGGCCGCGTAAGAAACGTGTCATTGTTGATGTTTGACCAACGGTGAGGTCACCAATGTTTGTCAAAAGGGGGAGTATGTAGGGCATAGTAACAAGGCGCCCGCGCTTTCTCGGTACCTAGCACGCGTAGGTACATAAGCACAAACCGCGCGCCGCCCCACGCCGCGTCGCAGCGGCGTCGCGCACGCGCCAGACCGGCTCGCATCGTTGTCGTACACGGTCACGTTTTGTTTTTTTCTTTTGAGAATTCTCGAATGTCTTGTTTTTTTTGAATACCGTGTAACTGACTAACAATATTATAATTTGTGCATCTTATCTTGGCCATTATTGATTCAAGTCGTTACCTGCCCCACTACAACTTTAATTTATAATTTGACGTAAACATAAACCGCCAATCTAGCACCCTCTCGCGTCAAAATATTCCGTCAAACTTTAATCTAAGCAATTCTATTTTAAGCCAGTTACAAATTAAAGGTTAATTCTTAGGGTCGGCACGGTAAAACGTTAACCAAGGGACGCACGATAAAGCGGGTCAAAGAACTGTGTCAGTTTAGTTAACGGTACCTACACGTAATTTAACTTATAAGGGATTATGAAAAGGGTTTCTCTTATAATTTAAGGAAGACATTAATCATAGTTTTTGTACTAATTGAGGGATCCGAATACGTGGGACTAAAGATAGGTTATTAATATCACTATCGAAGTGTGTCCTGCCGGTCGATTCTGTCGACATCTCACCGTGATCACTTAGCCACCTAAGTTATCACGGTGAGATGTCGACAGAATGTGAACGACAAGTGAGCTGTTATGCCATATTGTTTGTATGGTTTGACAGCTCACTTGTCATTCACTCCGCCTAAGTGTTAATTTCGACATGTTTACAGAATCGCACGGCTAGTAGGTATGGGATACACCAATCAAACGAATATGTATAAGCCTGCGTCACATCACAACGAGCTTTGCAACTAATCAAGAGCATCATACATCGCCACGAGACGACTCAACAGAGTTATAAGACATCACCTTTAAATATAACTATTTCTCATTTTTAAGCGATTCCACCTCTCCACCATAATCAATACCTCAAATCAGTCAAGCGTACTCCATTGCTGCTCATTGCTCTCCCATGGTGCACAAAAATACTCAATTCTACGACTCCCGCATACAGTCCGTCCCAGCCACATTTTCAAAATTATCGATCTATCCAACGAAGGAGCGTCCCAAGCTCCAGGAGGCGATTTAAAATAAAAACCTATCGGCTTTAGATATTTAAAAGTATAAAACCATTAACTTACTTAAGCAACTTTGCTAATATTTGCCTAAGCAATAAAAAAACCTGTCAGAATTTTCACGTCTTCTATTAACACAAAACAATGTTATAATAGGCACGTCACTTTCAATCACAAATAAACAGTCCGACTGTTTCAACGTCAAATAAAGAGCAATTGTTTTCCACAAAAAAAGGCATTTCTACACCAATTGTCCGTGATCGCGTGCTCAAAAACTATAACATAAATATATTTGTAGCACAAAAGAGTAATAAGTTATATTTTTCTTTGTAAAGCAGTGCTATAAATATGTATTTTCGTAATAAGTGCTTTGGTTTTCATAAGCAGTAGATTGATACATATCTTTGGCTAATCAGTCAAGCGTTTGACCCGAAATGTAGCAGAAACTAATATTAGTACGATTTAATTAACATTTGTATGAACCTCGGCGATAGGATCTCTTAATAAGGAACACGCTACCACCGATATTTGTCGTTATTTTTTTTAACCAGCTACGCATTAAATGCCTCCTTATTGTCATACAAATTAGGTCCTTATCATTTTTAACTGCAAAGAAAGGACAGTTTTAACAGCCCTGCTAGTCTCGACTGGACTGGGGAAGACTTGTCTTTACTTAAGTCATTTCCTCCATGTTTTTGAATGAAATTGTCAGGTTTTAAATCAGGTAATGTAGCGTGTTATCTCCTCAAGAGAACCAAGGTTACCGACATAGCCCGAAGGATCGCCAAACTGAAGTGGCAGTGGCCAGGCCACATTGCTCGCAGGACAGATGGTCGATGGGGCCGAAAAGTTCTGGAGTGGCGACCGCGAACTGGAAGACGGAGTGTTGGAAGGCCTCCCACAAGGTGGCCCCATGACCTAGTGAGGATCGCGGGTAGCTCATGGATGCGAGATGCACAGGACTGGTTGTTGTGGCGACACTTCGGAGAGGCACATATCCAGCTTGGACATCTTTCGGCTGATATGATGATGATGGCGATGAGCGTGTTTTTTACTGACATTAATCAAAAGTTTTCTCCGTTGTGATGGCGTATTTACGTCGCCTAGAGTGGAGCATACATTGTTTTCTAAAGGTTCAATGTATTGCCCGATGAGAAAATGGAACTAGTAACACAATTAGGCCTACGCCTACGATACAGTGTTCGACAAAAACTATGCAGCGTTTGTTGGTTTATGAATGCTTCTATTTGTCTCTGTCATCAAATCGATTGTGTCACAGAGGACAGTTTTTTGTTCGATAACTTTTGTTTTGAAAAAAATTGCTATTTCAGTCTGTTTTCATATCTAGTTATCTTCAAAATCGATTGTGGTTAGCCAGTCGCCTGTTGCCACGTATTACTACATGAAAAGCTTATGATTTGCGTTCTAACTTACCTGATTAGCAGCCAACCTAGTAGCCATAAGCTTTGCTCATGAATAATTAACTAATAAATAACAGAACTAAACTAGTCGAAGAATAAATTATGACTTTATCACTTAAGCAATATTGTAACGGTCTCATGATCGCGAGCGCGACTGCCGAGCGTGGAGAACTGGGTTTGATTCCCGGGTCAGGCAAAAACGTGCCGTCCCATCGGGATATGAGAGTGATGGAAAAAGGAGTGTACCTGTGTTTGCACACAATTATGTACTATAATATGTCCCGCACCGACCTAGTCTCCGTTGAAAATGGCCGCCATGACCGAAATCGGTTAGGAGGAATATAAGAAAAGTGTTCAAGTTGAAAAACATAATGCTTGAAATGATTTATTAAAAAACGAATTGTGGATTCTTTTCATATTACAAATTGAATTCTCGCAAGTTATTTCAATAGTTTTCACATTTTCATTACACCAAATGAAATTTGTTTCAACAGCACTTACAAGTGTTATGAAATATTTCCCTAAAATCGTTGTCGATTATCCGAAACGCTTTTTGCATGTCAAGTGCTTGTCGTTTTAAGTCAGCCTAACTTAATATTACCATTTTAACACCCCAGTCACAAACTTCGGAGTAGCGAAAGAAATAAACATTGTTGTGTCAAATAAACAGAGCCGTTTGCCATTTATTATGACAAATGGAATTCAGGTTTATAGGTCCGAGCGACCTCGAGCCTTGGAATAGACTAAAATGGAGTGTTTGATTATTACGTATTTTTTATTTCAACACTAGTATTGATTTTTTTGTAGGGATCTCTATTTTTTCAAGTTTTAAGTAGACACACACAAATAACGTGGTTTTCTATTGGTAAAATAATTTTACCAATAGAATTTAATATTAGTATAGATTTAGTATACTATATTTTGGGGGCCGAGTCACCCGCGTCCGTAGGAGAATACCCTTCAGCGAATCCCTACACGTGGTCCCCGGGTGGTGCTAAACAGGTGACACTAACCGCCTCCGTGGTCTAGTGGTTATACCACCTGATTCAGATCCAGAGGTCCCGGGTTCGACTCCCAGCGGAGGCAAATTTATTGCTCGGTTTGGTTGGTGGTAGGACTTGTTCTAAGTCCGCCTGGCAAGCTACCACCATCATGTCTAAGTCTGTCACCATAACAACAATGTTAACAGCATTGTTGTGTTCCGGCAGCTAGAGGTATGATAGCCAGTTCCTCTGTGTAAGAGGATTCCGGGTGAAACTCGCTTCCATCTTCGGCCTAATCATCACTTTCCATCAGGTGAGATTTGGGCCAAGAGTTTCCCCGTTTTGGATAAAAAAAAAAAAAAAATAATTAGTTTATAGTATAGATCTGCCTTCAGCCTAAGTTTTTCCAAACTACATTCGGGTTTGCTTCTAAACAAACCGGATTTAGCCCAATACCAGTATTATTTTACCAATAGTATTAGTTAGTCTATTTTATCTAAGACTAACCAAGGTCTGTCTCTTGGAAAGTCTTAAATTAAACATCTTTCTTATAACTACAGTATTAGGAGAGCAAGAAGACAGAGTCGTAGATGAAAACCATGCGGGTCATCATGCCGACCAGTTTACATTTACCTCTGTGTCCAGTGGCTTAGATAAACCTATTTAAACCAATCTACTACGTATATTTCAGTATATTATCTGACATACTTTTGCTGACGTTTACTCCACAGTAACTTATTTATTTTACGCATTAATTTTTGTAACGCATACCTATCAATTTAATTTTTTGGACTTACAAAAATCGTTATCTGTGATTGTTTATTACTTTTCCTACGTCTCTTGGTTCGCTCTCCTGCACGATGTGTCTTCACAATTGAAACCTCCATTTCTAACTACTTCATGTCTCAAAAAGACAGCCATCTGCCGACGTCACACCCAAATTCCCTAGACATTGCCGATCTATTAAGGTGGCTGGGAGGCACCTCAATTGGGTCCATAAAATTAATAGCCACCCTGAACAATATTAAACGCTAGAATTGGAATAAATAAACTCGTCATCAAAGAAGGACAATCAAATTCTTCCATTTAATTTAGGAGCGAGGCGACGGGAAACTTTCGACGTTAACATACTGTCTAGACTCAATTAGACACCTACAAATTACTGAAGTTAGTATTAACAGAGAGGTAGAATTTGCTGTTCCAGGCTAAGTGATCAGTTTGAGAAAGTATCTTCCTACGTATTGTTATGATGGATCAAAAGTACATCTTTTTACATAGCTTCAAATCTTTTCACTAGCACTATGACGTAAGCAGAAATTATAGCAGCAATCTTTAGGTACATACTAATAATTTGTACAGTACTTTTTCTAATATTTAAGTTTGTTTATTAATTCTCATTTTAAGCCAATTTTGGCACCTTTTTTACCACCTGCAATTAAAAATCATAATATCTTATCTCACAAACAAAGTTTGTTCCATTTCTGGCACTTAGAAACATGCTCTGAACTTTACACACGCGTTCGAATTGACCCCCATTTCATTTACCTCTAAACCAAGCACACGGACTTCAAATCTAAAACGCTATTTCCATTTTCGTCACACTGTCGCCGACGACGTCTATTTAAAAACTCGTATCTCCATGATGGACGTCTAATATGTCAGCGACCTTGAACCTCGGCCTTTGTGGTTCGTTCAAGGCTTCCTTGTCGTTGACAAATGATACATGAGAAACAAAAGACGGAGGAAATGCTTTCAGCTTTCGTCATAAGTGTGTGTTTTGTGTGGGACGGTGACTATCTTCTTTTGTGTGTGTGTGTTCAGTCTTAGCGTTTGAGTGTGGATAAGGCAAGCTGGGAACGGCAAAGAATTTTTCTAAGTGATACTGCCAGCGGCCTAAGTTGTAAACTATATCAAGGGCACATACTCCCGGGACTAAAAGTATCCTATATCCTGTTCCATGTTGCATTCGATTTGGTTTCAGGTTTCAACAATTTGACGAACCTTTAAACGTTTGTTTTTTTTAACATGGTTAAAAAAGAGGTTCGTCAAATTGTTGAGCTGCTTTAAGTTCAAAGTTGAGCTACAGAATCAATTTTTATTCTCTCCTAGATACCCAATCATAATCTTTCACTCCATTTGATGTATTAACAACGTCTGTAAACTAACAGAAATGTCACGGTTGTATAAAAAGAGCCGTTAAATCTGCAACTCCAAAGATACAAGACTGCGTACCTAATTGAGAAGTCCGGAAAGATAACAAGAATTGTATACTTGGTGTTACAAACCTCTGTATATCTCTATATACCATGTGCCTATTGTATTGTTGTTGCTGTTTTTATCTTTACATAGTTTAAAATGAAATCGCTTCCACTGTCTGTTCGCTTAGATCTTATTAAGTACTCAACGGATTTTAATTCAGTTTTCTACAATAGATACATTCAAGAGGAAGGTGTATATGTATAATTAGTCCCGAAATTCCTATGGGAACAGGAAACGGGATATGAGCGAACGAAGTCGCGGACACTAGCTAGTAGTAGAATTAAAAAAAAAAACTATTAATATTACTAACTAACCAATGCTTGCATTGCACCCTTGTCAGATTCATACTCAAAAACGTAACTGTCTTTCCTTAAAGACTTTTTGCTGAGTAATCGATGAGCGGCGCTTGTAATTTGACATTTGTGTCTTATACTTACAGCTCTATCTATAGTGAGGGGCTGTTAACTGCTAACATTTACAGCTTTATTTTTGCGGCTTTATTTAACGGGAGTTTTTTCGATGCCAATATTTTTGTCGATAGAAAGAAGATACTTTAAACACACAATTTTTACACATCTTTGTTAAAATATTGAACATACTTTTTATACTGTAATCTACTTAAACAGCGCTAAAAACATACAATTAGTCAGTTGGAGCGTGGAGCATTAAAGATAAAAAAACGATAAGTGGTTCTAGTAATTATTTATATTCTAGACAGCCTGATATTAATAAGAAACTGGCCAAAGTTGGATTGTCAGACGAAGGATTCCATTCAATAAACCAAAGAAATCCTTTTTTGTTGTTATAGCAGGAATAGAAATACACTCTGTGAAAGTTTCAACTGTCTACCTATTACCGTTCTGGAGATACTGCCTGCTAACTGACAGACGGACGGACGGACCGATAGACAAACAGACAACGGAGGCTTAGTAATAGGTTACCACTGGTTACCCTTCGGGTACGGAACCCCACAGATAAAAGAAAATTGTCAAAGGCCCTGGTCGTCAGAACTTACTTACAGCCACCATTTGCTCTTACAATCCTACTAATATTATAAATGCGAAAGTTTGTGAGTATGTCTGGATGTTTTTTACTCTTTCACGCAAATACTACTGAACTGATTACGATGAAATTTGGTATGTAGGTAGCTGAAGACCCAGAATAACACAAAGGCTACTTTTTAACCCGGAGTTCTCGAGGGATCGGGATTTACACGAGAATAATGAGAATTTATACCCGGACGAAGTCGCGGGCGGCCTCTAGTCTTAAATATTTATTAAGTTAGCACGTCACACCATCACTTTCAAAACTTGCGCCTCTCGATCTGAAGTATCGATTTTCGAACTAAATTCACGTACACGCCAACAGGAACTGCTAAACACCACGCTAGGGCTGACACAAACAAATTAATGCTCACCAACCCCTGTGCCTAACTTTCCTAACGAGAACCTTCGTTCACTTAGGTCATCAACTCTGTAAGAAACTTCTTACTCAAGTTTGTCGACCTAAATGGCAGTGTGGAAGCCCTGGAGACGTATTATATATCTTAGTACCTCATTCATAGGGATGGACCAACTAGTTGCCTACTATTTGAGAACGCCTACTGACCGACTTTTAGGCGATTAGTAGACAATAAGCTGCAGAAATATTAAACATTTATGTTCCAAAAAAGTCTCCAATACCTAAGGTACTACTTACCTACTGAAAGTTTTATTGTTAAAAATTAAATAGGTTTAACAAGAACAGCACGTTACTTACTCAAACTATTAAAAACAAAACTAATTAATAGATATTATAAACCTAGCAGTCGAAGAAGCCGACTATCCCCGTTACAAGTCAACAAATAGTCGTCAGAATAAAATTAATCTCACAACTATTCGCCATTTAAGAACTAGTCATCATGAGTCCATAATCAGCCCATCTCTAGTCATTCGTTAAGGAAAGTGATACTTGAAGGACATTGACGCCGCTAGATAAATTGGTATAGTAGAAAGTAATATGAGACACATGTCCATTAGTGAATAAAGTATTTTACGGGAGAATCCTTTTACTGAATTACGTTGACATACAGCTCAATCTATCGTCGTGATGGATGTCCTGAGCTTGTCATATCTTGTTACTTGTCTCCGAGACGATCAAGTCTAGGTTTTAGGTGTCTACCTATCGGGTTTATGACGGACAAATTACCTACGGCAAAAAATTGGTTGAAGAATAGTTTTCTTGACTGTAATTCTTTTCATATTATTATATATAATATGTACTTTTCGCAAATCAAAAAAGTATCCTATTACTGTTTCCATGGCACGTTTACACTAATACACTTGCGGTCCACCCCTTAGTCAAGAGCCCCAATCTCCCGCCAACGCCCGTAAGGCTCTATTGGAGCCAAAACGTCCTCCAGAACCCGAAAGGGTCTTTGACAAACCGCGGAAAAGCGGTTTTGACGTTTTATGCGTAGGTACGGACCTTAACCGTTCACAGGTTCATCCTATTGAACATTTATGGGATAATTTAACACACACGTTTAGGGCTAGAACTCGTGCTACGAAAACACTTCAAAAACTAAAGGTAGCTCATCCAGAGGGAGTGGAATTATTTAGATAAATACAAGCTGATACCCGCAGCTTAAGCCCGCTTGACTAATTATATACTAAAACCTTCCTCGAGAACCACTGCCATTTACCAGTTACCGGCCAGATTCATCGCAACACTAACACGCACTTCTTTTTCTAGGAAAATTCTAAAATAAAAATTTTTACAAAAAAATACAACCGACTTCCAAATAAAAAAAAAACTAAAAAAAATATGAACACCATAAAATGCTTTGATACCTTTAGTTTTGTAACCAAAAATATCTACTTAACACCAGAAAAATAAAGACTAAAAATACAATAGTACCAGCTATTTTAGTCACGACTCCACTTTAAATTGTATTCGACCACCAAATTTAGTAAATGATCACCAAATCTTAGCGAGCAAATTAATATTCAGTTAGTATAATATTCAAATTCTAGTAACGTGTCTGCGTCAGATCCCCTCTATGGCTGGTGAAACATGTGGGTTAGGTTTGGTTAGAACCATGACCATTAGCGCGCGAAGGCGAGCGAGCGAAGCGAGCGTGCTGCGACAGCGGCCGCCGAGCGCCAGATCCCTTCTATTGTTGGTGAATCATTTGGTTTAATCGGATAACGAGATGTTATTTTTTTGCGTATCATTTTAACTATTTTTGGGTTATAATATTTTTTTTGGAGTTGGTTTGCTTAAATAGGATAGCAAGATGTTATAACTTTGGTTATAAGTTTACATTAAAATGCGGGTTTAATTTTGGTGATCATTTACTATTTTTGACTGCTAAATGTTACTATATCTGGTGGTAAGTTAAACATAAGCCAAAAACATCATCCAAGTAAACGATTTCCAGCTATTTCGATTTAAAATCCAAACTTCGTAACTGATTCTGATAAAATTTAAATGGGACCAATCTGCCAGTATATCCTTACAGATAATACAAGAATTTTTCAAATCGAGAACCTGCTTCTTTTTGGGAAGTCAGTTAAAAAACTACTAGGTAACAACCAAATGACAAAGTCATTGTCACTACAACCGCTAACTTTATTTCTCACAACATGACAACCAATCGTTACTTTTACACAAACGTTCCGTTACTTACAGGGACCCAGAAAACGTCAGCTACAAAATTAACGATCTCTCTCGACCGGTCAGTCAGGGTGACAACGTGGTACGATAAGTCCTATTGTTTTCCGACATCGTTTATCAGTGACAGCAGCACGGACCTTCGACCTGCTGATAATGGCAAGTCTTTGGTTTAATCGGGTCTAGTTTGTCATCGCCATTCAGCTTGTCACTTCTGAAGAGTCAGGCGGTTTGTCTGTGATACTGTTAAGGTGGTTGTTATGTTCTAGTTATTCTGTGTCTAGGAAGACCTTTTGCAAGAACGCTAGCTAAAGGCTTTTTAAGTAAGGTAATCCTCAAAAACTGGCCAAGTGCGAGTCGCACTCTCACACGACAGGTTCCGTACCATAAACCAAAAAAAAACACGTTTCTGGTATAGGAACCCCCTTTATTAAATGTAACTAGTGGTCCCGGCGAACTTCGTACCGCATCAGAGTTAATTTTAGGCATGTTTTGTTTCTGCCATGTAACTAAAAGAAATGGCGTTCTTTCAAATTCATAATAAAATTATGTTTTAATCCGTTCTTAAGTTCTAAATGTTGTAACTATATGTTTTATATGTATAGAGATTTTTTCTAATTTTGTTGTTATAGCAGCAATAAAAATAGGTACACACTCTATGAAAATTTCAACTATCTACCTATTATTAGTCTTGAGATACAGCCTGCTGAAAGACAGACGGAAGGACAGACGGCAAACGCATGGACAGCGGAGACTTAGCAATTGGGTTCAGTTGGTTATAGAACCATTAAAACCATGAAAAAGCTACGAGAGTCTCAGCGAGTTATCGCCAGTTAGTTTCTGGCATCTTTACATTTAGGATCTGAAACCTAATATGTCCAAGTTGCCTCACAACAAAAACAAAGTGAGGCTTAGAACTCACGGAGCGATTTCCACCCGCGACCGCCGCGGTTGCGGGCCCGCAGCTTCTGTAGAATGCAGATATATATGTTAAAAATTAAAGCACAACTCACGACGCGATTTACGCCCGCGGTTCTCCGTGAGTTCTTAGCCTAAAGCTTTTAGTTATTTGGTTAAAATAGCATGATCCAGAGACCGACATCGCACACTTTACGTACAGTCGTTAGCACATTAAGCTACCGAAAACTGTCAAATTTTCCCAACCAACTTTGATCCTTATGACTTTTACGATAAAGTTAAAAACCTATTGTGGCCTACCCAAACGTCCTTTCATTGGCACTGTTCGTCGAGTCGTTGAGCTCCTTATTGGTTCTAAGTTGGACTGATCGACTTCTGACCAAGGCTTGCATTGACTGGACAAGTCCACTCAAATCTGTGTGGTTCTTTCCTCAAAAGACCATTTCAGACACTGATCTGCATGGTCCTCATATAACGTATTGTGAATGTTTTATCATTTATTGAAGAAATTTGCTAGATCGATGTAGGTTGATGTGCTGGCGTCTGTACGCCTACGTAGACCTTTCTTTTCCCATGACAATCCCCATACTTCTGTGGCACCCTTATCGAAGTTCTACCCGCGAAGGCAACAATGTCGCCAGCCCATATAACCATTGTATTTTTATCCGAATCACAAGTAACTTATTTACTTATATTATCAGTTATTTAAAACTCCTCACACATTGTGATACAAAGTTATTTAACCAAAATAAATATGCTTTCCAACGTCCAACAAACCAGTTGTTTCTTCATGACATTTATAATATTATTATCTTCTACCAGCACATTTTGGCGGACTTAATTTTCTTTGCCTACGTCCGCGCCAGTCTTTTAAAAAGAAAACTCTTTACTGCAGGCAAACTAGGTTGTCATTGTAGTGTGTCCTACTTTGCTGTGAGCAAAGAAACGTTTATCATGCAAATACATTAACGCCTGCGTGATATTTTGTGAAAAGATGTTTTTTCTGTGTGGATGGAAATTAAAATAATACAGAAAGAAATAAAAAGCTTTATTTGACTTCAGTTTACTAGGTGTACTTAAATTAAATTTAAAACCGGACCAAGTACGATTTGGAGTCTCACAAGAAGGGTTCCGTACCATGAACCGAACAAAAAATGTTTTTTGTACGGCATCCCCTTTGATTTTTAATTTAATTTATTTTTGACTATTATTGTTTTAGCGGCAATAGAAATACACACTCTGTGTAAATGTCAATGGTCTACCTATTACGGTTCTGGAGATACAGCCCGCTGACATACAGATGGACGAACGGTTTCTTAATGCTGGGCAAGGAATCCCTCTATCTCATCCACTCAACTCTGTCCGTTGCTAATTCGGGTCAGTCATTACGGGTTATTCTTTCATAATTAACTTGAAATACCAACCCATCTCTCTCATACAGAATAAAAAAATAAATTAAGTTGGTTGGTGTATACCTAGTTATTAATTTAGTTGTTGTTGAATAAATTGAATTGAATTGTAAACCCTACAAAATAAACTTCGTCCCAAAATAATTTACTTACATCGTAACTGAACCTATACTAATCAAGACTTTACAATCTTGTGGGCCCATCAGAATTAGCAGTCAAGTTCTCCACACAACCCATCCATATTGTGATTGAAATGTTTCTGTCCCTTTCAAACCCTCCAGTTAGAAAGAGATGAAATGTAGCTTTAACTAAATTAAAATTGGATTAGTAGAGTAACGAGTTTTGATTACTTTCAGTAAGTTACGATTAAGTATCGGGTTTGTATAGGGATAGTATTTTGTGAATTTGTTGAAACTGATAAGTTGGTAGCTTGACGCAATTTTTTTGCAATTTGACGTAATTGAAACCTTTCACGCAAAATTATGGGTGCACTCCGAAAGATTGAACAAAGGCATTTTTCTCAAAAAATTTTGCTTGATTATCATCAAGCAAATCAATGATTTGCTTAGCCCATTCCCAACTTATTTGGGATAGACCAGTCTAACTGGAAGCAGTTTATTACTAGTATTATACTTGGAGTGCTTGCCTATCTCACCTGTACAAACCACACATTCTGGCTAAGGGATGTCGTGTTAGGTAGTTACTATCAGGATATTCCATGGCAAGATAACTTATAAAGAAAGCCGGAACTAACGTGCTTTCCAAGGCACGGTGGATTCTCACTAGTTAAATGAGTGTATGGTCACTCATCCATGGGCCGACCTAAGCAAGCGCAATGTTTAACCTCGCAAATTGACTCATACGGCTGATTATGTTAAAGTTCCGTGTGAAAGAACGAATCTATGTATAAGCAAAATTTGGGACCAAATCCCAGGCTTCCAAGTGCTACTTAGATATACCTAATGGGCGAAAATTGCAACTTACTACACACTCCTGAAGTTCAGACATTATTGATACGCCATCGAGCGAAGTAAACGATGCCAATGAATGATTTCTTCACAAGATTTTGCCGGTGATTTCGGTTGCGTTAAAGTAACTTATCTCCTATTTATCTCTGTAACAAAATTCATCAAAATCCGTTCGGGGATTTGTGCGTAGGCATTAAAAACCGGCCAAGTGCGAGTTGGACTCGCTGCAGCGAGGGTTCCGTACAAACCTGTTGATAAATATGAGCAAAAGTTGCGTTTTACGATTTATGACGTATTAAAAAAAACTACTTAGGTACTAGATCAAGTTCAAACCAATTTCCGGTGGAAGTTTACATGGTAATGTACATCATATGTATAATTATTTTCTTAGTTTTATTATTCTCTTATTTTAGAAGTTAAGTTAGTTTCGGAAAAACATACGGACGTACAGACAGACATGACGAATCTATAAGGGTTCCGTTTTTTGCCATTTGGCTACGAAACCCTAAAAATGAATTAACTAGCTTAGCATTAGGATATTATTAATACGAAATTGAATCTGGTAAGCCATTAAAAAAAACACATGTCTGTCTTTATATTTGAAGCAGCAGTATTTATTAAAAATAACATTAAAATGTATAATTACTACAGACTACGAAGTTACGGCACGGTTGGCGCAGTGTTTGAGCAAGTGACTGCTGCGCTGCGTTTGTCGGGTTCGATTCCCGCACGGAACAAATATTTGTATGGCCTGCAGATAGTAATTCCGGGTTTGGCTGTTTGTGTATGTGATATTATATGTATGAAAACTTACCCACGATACAAGAGAATTCCTAGTGTGGGCAATGTTTTTTATTAAATAAAAAAATTAAACATAAGTCTTATAAAAATACGCAAAAATGCGATACAATTGTGTTCAGACTATTATTGACTTTGATTTTTCACTTTTTTTCATCTATAAATATAGTTTATGGCTCTAATAAATACACAGACTTAATGGATTCTCCGTCTTTTCGACCACGCCGACATAAATTGTCTGCATTGCTTCGTAACACAGACAAAATTCTACAGAAGTTTATAAAAGTCTGTATCGTGTAGACCACCCTTAAAAATGTAAATAATATTTTGTAGCGCCCTTAATGCACTCTTAAAGTAGAATATTCTCTAACAAAAATAGTATCCAGCTCGTCTATGACGCAGGTACTTCATTATCATAATGATACTTTGTGATATTTGGCGCTTACGCCAAATTGTGTGGAAGATATGACGCATCGCTACATTGAAGTCTGAAGGTGTCTACGAAGCTCTTTTTTATTTTTTTAGAGATTTTTTTTAATTTAAAAATTTGATTAAGGTTTCTACTAGTTTTAAGATTTGATGCGTATGAGATTAAATTGGGTAGCCAGAACACTTACAGCTAATAACAAAGGATTATAACACAGTTCAGTAGAGAGAGTCAATAAAATATGTAGATTTAAATAAATAAACAATACTCGTATGTTCGAGTATAGCACAATGACTTAAACTAAAAAAAAAAACATAACGACTGCATTCGTTTACGAGAAAGGCAGAGCTGTAGCCCCTTTTTAGGGTTCCGTACCCAGAGGGTATCTAACGGAACCCTAATACTAAGCCTCCGCTGTCCGGCCTGTATCTCCAGAACCGAAATAGTTAAGGAAATAAATTTTTAGAGATTGTGTATTTCAATTGCCGCTACAACAACAATCAAGGTGTATCGTACGGAATCCTTCGTGTGTCAGTTTTTTCTAGATGTTGTTTTGTTTCGTAAGATCAATGAAATAGGGGCAGAAACCCAATCTAAAAAATGAGAAACCCAACTTTTTCCCATCTAGGAAAAAACATAAGAAATTAACGACGTATTTTAAGAAAAAAGCAAAAGGGGTACTTTAGCAATACTTGTTATAACTTAACAAAGTTAAAGTGCTAAAGAAAACAGTTTTAAAGTTCAGCCCACGAATAACTGTCGCATTACATGTTCTTATGAATTTATGAAAAAAATTGTTAAACAATATTAATTTCCCTTGAGATAGGCATGCCTTAGATGTTAGAAACATTTTTTAAATAATAACTAAGTAATCTTATTTCTTCAAAGTTGATTTGAATTTTGAAGTTTTAACATGAAAAAGAATGTACAAATTCATACCCAAGAGGGTAAGAAAAAGTTGCAAACAAGTCAAATTACGGTACGTTAGGCTGGTTTTGCGGTCTCTAAATTGATAGGTCGGGGTCGCTTGAGCCTGACTTTAGAATAATCTTAGGTATGTCCTTTCTAGAGAGTTTTCAGTCATAATTGGCTGCAATTTTCGTAGTTGGCTGCAATTTTCGTAGTTGGCTGCAAAGTTCGATAGCGATAAGCAATACTGTTATTTGGAGTTCCATACCCAAAGAGTAACCAATAGAACTCTATCACTAAATCTCCGCTGTCGATCCATCCGTCTGCCTGTCAGCGGGCTGTATCTCAAGAACTATTGCCGCTATAATAACAAATAATAAAAAATAAGGTTTTCGATACGGAACCCTTCGTGTTCGAGTCCGACTCGCAATTGGCCGGTTTTGATTAGGAATACATATGTCTTATCAGCTCGTGTGGTCAGAACTTGTGTGCGGTAAAGTAGCAACAGTGTCACCCTTTATTAATGCGACTGAAACATAACTAGCAAAATGCCTATAAGACTCTCCTTAGCCCTTTGAGAAATATAATCATGATAGTAGATCGTAGAGGACCAGGTAAGTATGGCAGTGCTATTCTGTAATAATCCCACAGAGACACAAACTTGTGTGAAGTCCACATCAAGTGAGAATCAGATCGAATTAGAACTTTTATATGCTCTAAATGTAAGAGCTTTCCATACGTCCAATCACGGTGGAATCATAGTTCACTTCAATCTTACTCCCGCTAAGTATCAACAATTACCACAGTGAGATGTTCACTACAACCTATCACTATACTGCGGGTATTTTTCAAATTAAGTACAAGATATCATCATGATTATAGCAGCCGAAAGTACTTATATCATCATGATTATAGCAGCCGAAAGTAATTTTATCATCATGATTATAGCAGCCGAAAGTACTTTTATCATCATGATTATAGTAGCCGAAAGTACTTATGTCATAATGATTATAGCAGCCGAAAGTACTCATACCATCATGATTATAGCAGTCGAAAGTACTCATATCATCATGATTATAGCAGCCGAAAGACGTCCACTGCTGGACATAGGCCTACCTAAGTGTCACAACAACAACTGGTACTGTGCGTCTCGCAGCCATCGACTACCCGCAAGCCTCACTAGTTCACCAATTCTACTAATTTTATTTAAGCAACCTTCGTCTTTGCATGTCAGTCGCAATTAAATTCGTTTGGACGACACGGTCAGCGCAGTGGTTGAGCGATTGACTGCTGCGCTGCGTGGGGCGGGTTCGATTCCCGCACGTAACAAATATTTGTATGGCCTATAGATAGTGGTTTCTGTTCTGGCAGTTTGTGTATGTGACTTTGTATATTTGTAAACGCACCCACAATACAGAAGAAATTCCCACGATATCCTGGGGAACTTTTAAAAAAAGAAAGAAAAAGGTCTCAAATTCCATGCATTTTTGACAAATTGTGAATGAGATGCAAATGCGAACGTTATTTGAAAGTTAGTAGAATTAACACACAGGGTCATCGGTTCAAATTATAACAGCAACTAAAACATTCTACACATTAAAAACAAAAGCCAACAGTTCCCCGACCAATGGAATGAGGATACCCAATATCGGTTGAATGTTTATTTTCTTTGCGTTCTCGGCTATCAGCGGATGAGCACTGATAGGCCGATAATATCCGACGATTTAACATTGGTCCTGTATTTTGATTGTATCATTCGTATCCTCGTAACATGGTCTAAGCTTAAAGCGTTTTATATACAATTATTTTTTATCGTGAGATTATGGTTCTTTTACTAGTATTTTTACGTAATAAGTATACATGGCTTTCTCCTGCTACTCCGTACGTGCATATCTCGTTTATTCCCGTTCCCGTAGGAATTTCGAGGAATCCTCTCTAGTGCACCCCTACAGAGTGTAAGGAAGCTACATCCTAAATTTCAGCTTTCTACGAGCAGTAGTTTTGGCTGTGCGTTGATCGATATCAGTCAGTCAGTTTCGGCTTTTATATATGTAGATAGAATATAGAAGATTTAGTGGATAAGCAAATGCTGAAAGAAGCAACTTTCTAACATATACTCATACGTACAAGTACATAAAATCGTTTCATGCTTTCGGAAGAATCATTAGAAAAGAAATTCTATCTGGTCAAATGTCAAACGCCGCTATACTTACATACCCTGCTCAATTCTTTTTTTAATTTATATTTAATCAAGGTACTTTCATCGCTTTGTTGTGGAGTTGTTTGAAAGAGTAACCGCGGCCCTGGAACGCAAAGGGCACTAGGAGGAACACGGATGGGTTTTAGTCAGTATGAGTCTGACGCTCCCTTCTGCTCCGCCAAGAGCGGAAGGAGTCGTTGATGATTTCCTTATCCTTAAAAAAAGTAATATCCCTTAGATAATTGACTTGAGTATTTTTTTTTTCACGTCTAATTGTTCATTTCTTCTTTCTTTTCTACCCCTCATCTACTCCACCACCTCTCCTAGCTTGCACCAACCCCAAAGGTTCGAGAAAACAGTAGTAACAGATAAACACGTGAGCTATTTCGTCGGTACGTGTCGAACTGTCGATGCCTCTAGGACCACAGATCAAGGACTCGACTCGACGGCCGCTGCCAAAAACTATGTTCTTAACAATTTGTAATGCAAAGCTATGAAGAAGGTTATAATTTCAGCATTTTATGGAAATATATTCATACATTATCATATCTCTCCTAAACGTTTAGCGTTTTAGGTGTCGGGGTTTTCCGGTTACCTGGTACGGTTTAATGCTAACGCGGTGTCCTGCGTGAGCGACGAACGCTACGCGACGCGACGCTGCAAACGCGACGAACGCGAAAATTCAACGGCATACCCTACATGCGGCCTATATGACAGTCTGCGGCGAGACGCGACGTACCGCGGCAACGTCTTTTTAACTTTCAAGCAAAATTGTACTGTACTTCTCCATGATTCGAGAAGTAATAATGACCAAAATCACGTAGGACATTTGTTGCGTATAGCATCGCGTCGCATTACGTTGCATCGTGTTGCGTCGCGTCGCGTCGTATTCGTCGCTCACGCAGGACACCGCGTAAGAAAATTCGAAACGATGCCTCATATCTGAATGTTATTTTTAAAGAAATATTTAGAAATCTAAATTATATGTATTTAAATAATAAAATAAAAGGATAATAAATTAACCCTTCGTGTCTTACAGGTGGTTCTGAATTGAGTATTTTAAGTTTAAGTTCAGAACATGTAAAACCCTGCGTTGATGCCTTAAGAGTGTGTATTCCGTCCACTAGCGCCGCCAATCGTTTTTTATTAATTGTGGTAAATTTAAGACACGTAGATAAAAAACCGCTCTGTAGTGCACTGAAGAAATGTATCTTTTATTTTTTGACAGCTATTTTTAATACATAACTCATGGCTAAATAGCCAAAACGGCAATTATTGCTAAAAGTGGCCACTTTTATCAAAAATATCGACTTTGGCAACTATTTATGTTCTAAAGTACAAAACATAACTCTCAAAACATAATAAATACATTTCTTCAGTGCACTACAGAGCGGTTTTTTTATCTACGTGTCTTAAATTTACCACAAATAATAATAAAAAACGATTGGCGGCGCTAGTGGACGGAATACAAGCTCTTAATATTATCGTTTACTAGCTGACCCGCGCAACTTCGTTTGCGTCACATTTTCCATTAATGCTACGCTCCTATTTGTCTTAGCGTGATGATAATATATAGCCTATAACCTTTCTCGATAAATTCTCATTTCATTTCATTTCAGTTCATTTATTTCAGTAACAATTTTTACATTGTGTCGAAATTTCACATTATAAAATAAAAACATTTGAATTAAAAGAGTTACACTGACTATAAAACATATTACTAATAAATTAATTAATCAGACAAAAAAGAAAACAATAAAATTAATTTACACTTTCCAATAAATAGAATTCAAAAACAATATATATATATATATATATATATATATATATATATATATATATCAAACAAATAAATCAATTATCCTATCATATTACACGTCGAAAGTATAATGCATATAATGTCAATATAAAAAAAAAAAAAAAATTATGTATAATAATAAAAAGATGTCAAAATAAATAGTGGTAAAACAAAATATGTAACTCAGATTATTCCATTGCACAAATGTCGAAAAATAATGATGTCAAAATTTAAAAACCATAATAATAATGTCAAAAATTAAAAGAAAAATAAAAATATTTAAAAATAAAAGTCAAAATATAAAAATAAAAGTCAAAATTTACCACACCAATGTCCACAAATAAAAGTAATTACACCACCGCAAATGTCCAAATAAAAATATAATGTCAAATAAAAAATTTTAACTATAATAATAATTTAAAATCTAGTTATATGTGTCACAGAGAAACTCATCAAGGGTGTAATAGCACTTTTCTATCAAAAATGATTTTAACTGCTGCTTAAACTGATTATGGTTGTAAATTGACTTTAAATTAATTGGTAGTTTATTAAACAATTTAATTGATTGATAACCTGCAGCATGACCAACTACTTTTAAATGTGGTTTTTATTTTGTAAGTCCCTACGCCTAGTAGCTTCCCGCTTACTTCTTTCCTCTAGAGTTTCGAAATTCTGCAGATTTTTCATAAGATTACTAAGAAGAACTAAAATATACAAACAAGGGACCGTTAGTATTTGAAGCTCTCTAAAGTATTCCTTACAAGATACCCACTGTGGAATCCTCACCATGGTTCTTATTGCCCTTTTTTGTATGACGAAAGCTGTATTTATATTGTACGCGTAACTACCTCCCCATAAAGTGATACTGTATCTAAGCTTTGACTCTACAAGTGAGTAATATACCACTTTCAATTGGTCAATAGCGATCACATCACGAAGACTTCTTACGGCATAGCAAGCTGAGCTAATTGAATTTTCTATTGCTGTCAATTTTTTTTTCCAGTTAAGGCTTTCGTCAATGTGAATACCTAAGAATTTTACGCTGTCTACCAATGTTATTATATTTTCATTCAATATTATGTCCAATTTGTCTTTGTTTCTCGACGTCGTCCTAAATAACATGGCATTCGTTTTACTGACATTCAATTTGAGATTATTTATGGCAAACCAATGATGAAAGAGAGCAAGAGCATTATTTACTTTACTGATGAGAGTATCGACATCTTTAGCGGCTATAATAGCATTCGTATCATCAGCAAAAAGCACAAGTTCAGTATCAGTTAGTCCCATCATGTAGCTAATTAAATCATTGACGAATAAAATGAAAAAGATTGGTCCCAATATTGAACCATGTGGAACTCCTTGTTTTATTAGCCTAAGCCCTGATTTGAAAACTTTCTGAGTATTTCCTTCATTCGCTTTAATTTCCACATATTGTTTTCGATTTTCTAAGTAAGACTTGAATAAACTTAAGACCGGTCCTCTTACTCCATAATGCTCCATCTTTTGCAATAGTAACTTGTGATTAACTGTGTCAAAAGCGGAACTAAGATCGAGAAATAACCCAATAACCTTCAATTTATCATTTAATTTGTCAATTACTTGCTCCATTAACATATTAATTGCGTCATTTGTTCCCACATGTTTCTGATACCCGAATTGCCTGTGGTTTAGTACTTTATTACGATTGAGGTGTCTTAGCAGTCTAATTTTCAGTATTTTCTCAAATATTTTTGAAATCACCGGTAACAAAGAAATCGGTCTGTATAGCTATTAGGATCCAATTTACAACCTTTTTTGTACAGTGGCAAGACTCTTGCTATTTTTAGATGTTCAAATGGGCTATCTAACACTGAAAGAATGTTTCAAACCCGTAGTTCCTGAGATTACCCCCTACATACAAACTTACAAAACAAATGTTACCTCTTCTTAAATTTTATTTTAGATAAGTGTTGAAGCTAAAATACAGGACATACCCAACTTCAAATATATAATTCAGGAATCGGCGGTTCTGAGATTTACACAAATCCAGCATGGCAAGGACCTTACCGTTTGCGAGGCAGACGATGTATAAAAAACACTTTTACCACCACAAATTTTATTATTACTGCCACCTCTATAGATGTTAAACGCTACAATTCCATATTCTATGCTCAAGACCTCTCAACACCGTACTACGGAAGATATTCGGGCCGAAGGGTATCACATTCAAACGTGTGTAGCCTGAGGAATCCCGGATCTACGCCGAATAATTGAAGAGCATCGTAACGGAATATGGCTAATGTTTGGCGATATGAGTCTATTTATTTTCTTTTTTCAACAGCCGCGCACCTAAAATAGGGCAGTCTTTGCGTTTCACCTCGGAATGAGCGATAATAAGTCGGAGACAAGCGATTCCATTTTAGCTTTTCCATCACTGGCACCACTCTTAAACTACCTCTAATGTAGTCATCTCTTACTTTATCCATTCTCGTTACTCCACGCATCCATCTCAACATTCTTATCCGTCTTTTAAAAACCCAACTTTCTACTGAACGGGTTTGACTGAATGTACATACGAGTATGTGGGTAAAATTTGCACCAATTTTTGGAACGAATATTTTTTCATGCGCTCTACTGTTTTTGAGATAGAGGGCGGAGAGCGCGTAGCTCTCATCCTGTAATAATTATGGTCAACCGTGAATCTCGGTGAATAATACCTTGTTTTAAGCTATACTATTTGACAGTGACGTTTCAAATCATATCAATTGGCACTCTTGTTAGGACGCTAAATGGCTGTATTTTTCTTTTATTGTGATCATCCCACGCAGGTTTGTCTCAAGATTGTCTAATGTCTACTTGAATTTCTAAATGATGGCCTTTTGTAAATTTCAATTTTCTTTTTATTATAGAAATATGAATTGTATTCTTAGTTCCAGCAAAATGGAGCAAAGTCGGAGTTTCCTATGTTCAGCAGTATTTATACGAGTGCCACTTTTTACTGACCTAACTAGCGTACCGTTAGCTTAAATATTTTCTGACGTCTGGCTTCAAATAATCGCATAATCATGCGTGGATGATCAAAAAACGGTGACAACGGATCCCAAAACTCGCCTTTAGACAAACGTACTCCAAAAAATCTCTACTTAAAGATTCGTCTAAATAATTGTTCCAGAATCGAACCTAGGACCACATGCTGGTGGCACTTGCTAGCAATAAACCGTACAGGTAGATTAATAATAAAATGTCTAACGGGGCCTCTGCGAGTTGGTTTCGGCCCCTCGTACGCCTACCAAAGGACCGGGTCTACAGGGACCCGAGAAAGTAAAAAAAATAAAAATTAATACTACGTACGTGTATTAATTTCAATAGAAACAATATATTTGTACAAATATACACCCTATTAACACTGTTTGTATACCGACGCTTGCATTCGCAATTCAAAAATTATATTGAACCTATTTCGTTTTTCATTTTATTTTTCTGCGCTTGATATATTTTTTTTCTGCTCTATTCGGTATTATAACCGAAAAGTTAGCACCAGGCATCCAGCTTCAAGGATGCAGATTTTTCTAGAAGGGAATGCAAAGTGGGCACATTTTCATGAACCTTGTGACCTGACGTGGGTCTATGCTACAGAGCATACAATTTTAAATCTTTTGGTTTATTTTTTCATTTCTTTGTTTTAAACTGTTTTTATTTTGAATATTTTCCAAACTAAAAAACATCAATAAGCACTTTTGAGTACCTATTACAGACTTTTCAAAACTCGAGATATATAGGTAACACCGTCCTAGAAAAAAATCCGTAACCGTTAACGTGATCGGAACTACATTAAAAGCTTACAAAACGTTTCGTTTATCCAATACAGCGTAATGTGGTGGACAGGCGACCGCGGCTAATCCCGCCAGTGACGTCACTGGCGTGCCCGCCAAATTGCCCAGAAAACCGGCTGACCACAGCCCGCATGGCCGATGTTTTCGCTTAGAGACGTTACGTTTGGAATTTATTGGCTGTGCTGTGTCGATTGTGTCGCCTATGTTTTGGTTGGGGAGAGTTCTGTTTTGTGTGAATGTTTTGTGAAACAAAAAGTTTGTGGATCTTAAGAGATAGAGAGAGAGAGAAGATCTTTTAGTGTTAGAAATTATCATTGGAGGATCATCAAGGAATCTCCTGCTCTTAACGCATATTTACTTATTTTGGGCAAAAAAAATATTTATTTATCATATAACCGCCTCCAGTGTCCAATTACCTCTGTACCAAAATTCTTCTAAATCGGTTCAGCGAATACGCGTAAGCTCCTCAACTTCATCGGGTTCTAAAATCAACTCAACATTATCCCTATTTGTGTTTAACAGTCGAATGAGCATAAAATCATTCATCCGCGCAAAACATAATTCTGCCAGCTATCACAATTCAGAGTGTGTATTGCAGCGTACCTAATATTCCGTAGGTATACAACAAAACGTATGGGATGAGCAGATTACATTGCATTAGGCATTAGCGGGTTGTCAGCTCTGCTGTGAATAGGAATATTACAAGCCATTCCCATCTAGTGAACATATAGATAGGATTCAGATTAGAATTAGCTTTGTCGGTACGTGTAATTTTGTATGAATAAAAAAACGGCCAAGTACAAATCAGACTCGCACACTTAGTATTTCGTACCGAAAACCTTTTCCTGTTTTTGGACCCCTTTTTCAGTTTCTATAATAGTGTTAAGAGCGTGTATTCCGTCCACTAGCGCCGCCAATCGTTTTTTTATTATTTGTGGTAAATTTAAGACACGTAGATAAAAAACCGCTCTGTAGTGCACTGAAGAAATGTATTTAATATGTTTTGAGAGTTTTGTTTAGTACTCTAAAACATAAATAGTTGCCAAAGTCGATATTTTTGCTAAAAGTGGCCACTTTTAGCAATAATTGCCATTTTGGCTATTTAGCCATGAGTTATGTATTAAAAATAGCTGTCAAAAAATAATAGATACATTTCTTCAGTGCTCTACAGAGCGGTTTTTTATCTACGTGTCTTAAATTTACCACAATTAATAAAAAACGATTGGCGGTGCTAGTGGACGGAATACACACTCTTAAAACTCACTAAGATTCATGAGATATACCCGCTAACAGACGGACGGACAGCAAAGGCTTAGTTAGGGTGTATTGTATTTTTCCCGCGCCGAGCGCCGTTCTCTTTGTATGCGAATTTTATTACTTGAAGGCACATATTCTAAAACATTTGGGTATTGCAGTATCCAAAATACAAATTGTACTTCTGTAAGTGTGCCCAAGAACTACCCAACCTCATCCCACCGGCCCCCTTCTGCCATTGGACATCCAGACGCACTGCAAGTTACCATCCCTACCTAGTTGCTATTCCACCAATTCGCACTAAGCGCCTGCGTCTGTGTTTTCTTCTGGTTAGCTCGCTCCATCGTAGACGCTGTCTCTTTCATCACTGACCTAGCCTAGAGTCAAGACAAATCCATCTGAAAAAAAAAAAATATCATCAAACTTTTCTAAAGAAACAAGATTTTGATTTTTTAACTAATATCAGAAAACGTCGAGGATAAAAATATAAGCCAATCAATTCTGAGGGCCCAAAACAAACTTATCATAAAAAATTAATTCATCTTTGTACCTTTCCTATACAGAACATTTATACATGGCCAGTAACAACCTCGGGGCTATAAACCCACAAAGGGTCGCAAGCGGCCTGCATGTCACATGTCATTTTTGTTCGTATTTCAAACATAAAGTAACTGGCTGGTTCTGATTATGTCACGCCGTAAAATATTACTGTGGTATTTCTTGCGAGTATTTTTGAAATAATGATTTTGTTCTGAAATATCTGTATTGTCTGATAATCGTAATTAAGAGTACATTTGGCGTTATCGCGTGAACAAAAAATACTACCCGTATTCTAAGACGGTTCTTCCACTTTTCTCTATCTCGGGATTCATTAAATCGACAGTCACGGCTTGTAATTTATTGCCATTTACATCCACCGCAATGGAGATTTTTTTCTTGTTTTTAGTTCAATTGAGTCTAGTGAAGTGGATGAATTACCTATATAAATATTCACCGGCTTTTGCTCGCGACTTCGTTTGCCCATCGACAGTCACGGCTTGTAATTTATTGCCATTTACATCCACCGCAATGGAGATTTTTTTCTTGTTTTTAGTTCAATTGAGTCTAGTGAAGTGGATGAATTACCTATATAAATATTCACCGGCTTTTGCTCGCGACTTCGTTTGCCCATCGACAGTCACGGCTTGTAATTTATTGCCATTTACATCCACCGCAATGGAGATTTTTTTCTTGTTTTTAGTTCAATTGAGTCTAGTGAAGTGGATGAATTACCTATATAAATATTCACCGGCTTTTGCTCGCGACTTCGTTTGCCCATTTCCCGTTTCGGTAGGAATTTTGAGGAATCCTCTCTTAGTTCTCACCTACACTCTCCAAGGAACCTGCATGCCAAATTTCAGCTACCTCCAACCGATACTATCGGCTGTTCGTTATTTGCCAGTCACTCATCAGAAACGGAAGAATTGAATATAAGGTCACCGGAAAACGGCAAACTCCGTTATTGTAATAAATCTATATTACATAGATTTTAATTTCTCGATATATTATGAACAGATCATTTTGAATACAATAAATACTGTCTAAATTGAATAGTTTCCTATATATTCGTGTCTAGTAGAAAGAATGAGTTTGCTATTTTACGCAATATTTTACAATCTTACGGTGACTTCTATTTTGCGATGACACATAATATTAATTGATAACGACTAACATAATGGTTGTCACACCTACCCCATACCACTTTGTACACAAAGTAAAATCAACAGAGCCAAAATCCAAGAAATTTCCTTTCAATAATAAAGCCGAAAAACAACAAAACTAAATTACAAGGGTCCCAAAATAACCCATTGATGACTCAATATTCCTTTACCAAAGCCCAAATGCTCATACAAAATAGGGTAAGCACGATCATTATTCCACGTTACAACTTATATGTTTTTGTGATGAAATTGTCCATAAAAACCCGCGTTTCGCCCGCCTACAGTTGGGTCTACCCAATTTTCTATTAGTGTCCTGAATGGGCGAAAAACGTGTCAATTTTCCGTGTACCCTTGAGAAGGGGAAAAATGCTCCATTGTTCATTTGGGGACAAATGTATTGGAAGGATTTTAGTAGTATAAGAAAATCAGTGGACAGTTTTGGGTTCTGTTGAACTGAAAGATACGATTTTGAGTGTTTGGAATAAGAACAGAGCGTGTATTTTTATTTTTTCTAGAAAGTGAAAACGTTTTTGTCTTTCTCTGCAAACTTTACAAAAAAACTTTAGGAAATTTTATACATTTAGCTATCTTTCATATGCATATCAAGTTTTTTTTAAATCGGTTACTTAATTTTGTAGTCTGTGTTTCCTGATAGCTACAACCTTCGCTTTTTTTAAGCGTTCTTTAAGTGAAGAGTGAATATAGGTTACTTCTAAGCAAGCGTGTTCCATCTTCGACCGCATCATCGCTTACTGTTAGGTGATATAGTGGTCATGCGTATGCCTGTCAATAGTAAAAAAGTCGTATTTTGGAATTCAGGGAAATCTACTGTTAAGAGATTGCAGATCATGGTGAAAATTAACACTGTGCAGCGATGAAGATTTTCATAAATCCAAAATCTTTGCATTTAACTAATTGACATTTCCGTAACGCAAGTCAAACCCACACGTTTTTTACTTAATGAAAATTGTGTTTTTCCTGATTGAATATTACTTTGTCAAGAGTCTTCCCGATAAGGGTGATGTTAACACTGATTTATAACATATGTTTTCCAACACTTTAATCAGTGATATTCATATCTCACTTGTAAGTAGAGAAACACGTAGGTATCTAATTTACGTGATTTTAATTCACGGTTTATTTGTCTGACAGGACGACTATATCTGTCTAGTGAGAACCACGCCTAAGGGATTAGTGACGTCACTCAGGCGGATATTGTTGTCTGTCTACCTGACATAACCCCTTAGTGTGGTCCTACGAGTTACGACGGTACAGTTGATGTATTTATATTTGATAATTGAGCTAACTTCAGCTTTTAACTTGAATAAATTCAGTTCGAAATCAATGTCACCTTTTATAATAAAATCTCATTAAACAGTTTGGGACGCCATGCGGCCTAAAGGATCAAGTGCTATTTGTACTCACATATACAGCATTCTGTACCATCAGTATGCTATGGTTCTTGAGAAATTTTGTTTGTTTGGTTTGTTTTGGTTGATTTGTTTTGGCTTTTGGTATCATTTTATTCAAACACATATACAAGAGCTTCATAAGGTTCAACGGCAAGAGCTCTAAAGGTTTTGCGAGTAAACTAAAATGCGGCATCGCGAAAACTTGATGTTCTTTTTTACTTGAAATGGGTTTGCTCTTGACTCTAGGTCAGCGATGACAGAGAAAAAGTCTGCGATAGAGCGAGCTTACCCAGAAATAGCCTATTCTAGTCTAACCTACAGTTTTCAGTATTTAATAGAAGTTAAAAGACAAGTCAGAAATTGACGTTCACAAAGCTATAAGAAGGAAGTAGATAAGATAGGTATTAGTACCTTATATTGTCCAACTAACCACATACAAAAACAGTATCCCTCTTTTAATGAAAAGAAATATCCATTGAAAGGCACTCTTCCAAAGACATACGAGTATCTACAGTAACTACATACTCGTACATACGGCACAACAATATTTTCTCTCGGTACAACCGTCGCCTCGACTCGAGCATATCGAGCCAACGACTGGAAAATATTATTTCTTACCTCAAACCGAACTATCGTGTCACCGTACGCGAGTACCGTGCTGAGTATTGTGGGAACATACGAGGTGTTATATTGTGAGGGGTAGTCGGAACCGAAAGTTTGAAGACCTGCAGTGCGATTCTGTAAACATGTAGAAGTGAGAACTTAGGCGAAGTGTACGACAAGTGAGCTGTTAAACCATACAAACAAGATGGGATGACAGCTCCACTTGCTGTTCACTCCACCTAAGTGATCACGGTGAGATGTCAACAGAATCGGTCGGCTGTTGTATGTCATTTACTGTGGCAGGACACAGAGACCTATTATGGTTTTTTACACCTTTCAGTAGACTGGTAGAGGTCGTGTGAGACATCTTACACCTACACTCTCCTCAGTCATGACTGATTCCAGTCCCATAGCGTTATGAAAGTAAGGGAACAGCGAGTACACCTGTGAATGCACACACGATAACTATGTACTCTTTACTGAGATCGGCCGCCATGTCTGAAACAACTTTCTATACCTTTCCTAATTTGTTTTAAGACGTAAGTCATCATTTGAGGGATTCTAGACATTTGACATTCTGCGATTCTTCAACGGTAACGAGACGAAGGCGTTTGTCAAAACTTCAAAAATGTCTGGGATTGACAAAAGTCGCATTTTATCGTGAAAAAACTTTTTACAAAAAAATACAACCGACTTCCAAAAAAAAGTCGGAAGTTCGGAAGTCGGTGTCAAAATACGAAGAAAGTAACAAAAACACCGACTTCCGAAATTAAAGTTATTTTTTACTTTGTAGTGTTTTTTTTGGAAGTCGGTTGTATTTTTTTGTAAAAAGTTTTTTATTTTTCACTTTTTAGTGGTGTCCCACACCTAACAACACCACTGAAAAATCGCAGAAAAGCAATATACGCAATTTCGATTCTCAAAGAATCATCTAAATAGTCAAATTCCAGGTATTTCGATTTAAAATCCAAAGTTCGTAACCGATTTTGATATGATTTAAATGGGACCAATCTGCAAGTATAATCCTTTCAGATAAAACAAGAATTTTTCAAAACGGGTCATAATTGTCGGAGTTATGAGGTACCTAACAAACATTAAAAAAAAACATACAACCGAATTGATAACCTCCTCCTTTTTGAGAAGTCGGTTAAAAACCTCTCATATTTTGGCAGTTAGAAAATCGCATTTGCTAAAAGAATGGTATTTTTTTCTAAAGCCACAGTTCTGCGTGATCGTTCACCCTATCATCCCGTATTATTCTCTTGAAATAATAAATAGTAGATACGTAGATAACAGCACACATAGGCGGATAACGTTGTCTGCTTGCTGTTCAGTGTTTACAATCAATATTTACGTACGGCTAGGTCGATGCGACGCGACGGGTTCGTTCTACGTTACGAACGTTTGTTTGTTACACCTGTTACTTTAACGTTCTGGGTATCGACTAGGTTTGCAATTACAGGTCAATGACTTGCAGCGAACCAAGTCCATTTTTACATGTTGACCAACCATCATCTTGTTTATCTATTTAATATAAAGAACAAACTATATACACTTAAAATAGAAAAAAAAAACTCCTAACTAAAAAATGGCATCAAAAAATTCGTCCCCATCGCTATCGACTGGAAGTGAGCCCAAAAGACTGGCTGCATTGCCACGTTGTATGGCAATGCTTATCCTCTGTCCAAGGTAAAAGCCATCTCTTGGGTCACGCGAAGCGTCAACTAAGCGTTTTGCAAGATCTTTAAATAGGACGTGAGCACTCGGACCCCACGGTCCAAGAGTTTCAACCCCAAACGGCTCAAAAATGTAGTTGCCAATAAGGCTACTATATTTCCGCCGTTTGAGGTTTTCAGCAGCCGAAGCCGCAGAACCAGCACAGCACGACGAGCTAGGAAGATGGGATGGCGAAGAGTATCGACACAAGTAGCGTCCCACACTAAAGGCCTACCCATCTTCCATGGAAATAAAGACATACCGTCCGGTCTTTTGCCATCGTCGCGTGCCAGGCCAATGGGTTCTAATACGGCTGGCACGCCGACGGCGACAAGAGCACGTCGGATAATGTCGTTGATATTTGCGTGCCATGCTATGCGACCCGCACTTCGACTGCATGACAGGCCGTGGTGCCCGAGGCTGTTGACAGCTTCGCCACAGTGGCAGCGATGAGGAGAACAACAGGATGCGCCTAAGCGAAGGGAAGCAGCGAGGCGGAAAGTAGTTTTTACATGTTAGATTAAGGATGCTTGTCCAGTAACGCAGAGCAAGGCAGCTGAGCGGAGCGACGGATTACGCGGAGCAGAGTCGCAGACGGTCTGTCCATACTCCATTGATTCGGAGTGATGTAGTGCGAACTAAAGTAACGACTTCATTCGAAGACTAGGTGATTTGAGCGGGCGGCTGTTTTTTTTTTTTTTTGACTTTCCCGCCCCACTTCCCTCTCTACAGCTTCGCTACGCTCCCCGATTTAGTATGGATTTTAAACGCAAAATCCCTGTCTACTGAAGCGGAGCGGAGATTTTATGCAATACCATTGCTTATGTGGTACTGATCCGACCCGCTTTTCTCCACTCCGCTGTAATGGTCAACCTGCCTAAACGTGGTTAGACCAAGATCAGGCCATATTGCAAAAGAATAGATGGCCGCAAAGGTTAACTTCTTGAATACGTCCATATAGCAAGCGTGACGGAGAAGATAGAGAAAGCTGGGCTAGGCTGGCTAGGGGTTCTGAAATATAAATATATTTTTTTTTTGTTAAATATAATAATAAACGTGGAGATGTTTAAAATTGATTTCTTGATGTACCTATTTTTGTTTAAAATAGGAATCGTCGCAACACAGGATTTTATTGTATCTATCGACGAATGAAGTGTTCTTATAATAGAGAGTGTGCCTCTAAGCTTCCGATTTAATGCCGTGCAGCGTTCCTTAAAAACGACAAACATTTTTTTTTTCTCTCGTTCTCGTAACGCTACAGCAAACCGTATTGTTTGAAAAACACAACCTCATTTGCTCCCTCGGGAGTCATAACAGGCAAAAACACTGAAAAGCCTATTTTTAATAAAAAAGTTCTAAACTCTTACGTCTAAAATTCTAGGGGAGCGCTAGCCTTCATAAAATGTTTTATAAACCACATATTTTTGAATTTACTTTTAAAGGCAGACGCTAAATTAACATACAGCCTCAGTTGGTAATTTTTAGAGCTGCATAACTTCTGCTAGCGGGTTTGCCTGCGTGAGTTGGATATTATCCCAAGGGAGCATACTGCCGATATAAAACAGTAGATTATGCACCGAGGGGATAAAGCAGTGTCTTATGTCACGTTCGTCATATTGAATCCCGAACTTAATGAACGATTCATAAGTAAGCTCCCGAGCGTATTAAAGGAATTAATACAAGAATCCAGAATGCAGCGAGAGATTTAAGCTAGTTCAAGGTAAAGACACCTTTATCCCAGAAGAGCATATATTCTACTTTTCACACCTACTGCAAGAAAATTGTTTGCAAGTCATGAAGAGAGGAGACTAGCCGCAAGCGGTTACCGTCGGTCTCCAGGTTGAGTTCCAAATTCAAATCACATTATTAACATCCGGGCAATAATATTGACCTGAATTTCATTAAAATCTGCCGGTCAATAATGACTTACTCTAGGTTGAGTTGCATGACATACAATCTGACTTTTTTGTGCAGGTTGTGTGTGTTTTTTTTATGAATGTCCTACTCTAGGATATATGTTAGAAGATCCAATCTACCCGTGTGTTAAGTTGCATCTAACGCCGTTCGTTCAGCTTTCAAACCGTGAAGCAGACGGACAGATTTACATTCACATTTATTATATTTATACCTAGGTGAACAAGTAAGAATATTATTCAGCTGCACTGGATTAAACTTGAAGGTAATGTACGACTTCATTTGAAATTATAATGTGGATTTTTGAGAGACACTACAGATTTAGAAGCTGATTTGTAGTTTAATTTTATCGATACGTGCTGCAGGCGTCGCACCCTGCCTGAGATAGATTGACGAAGACGATGTTGATATACAACCAATCTCTTTTACGGCAATGACAATATAATATACGGCAATCACAAATCAATTTGACAAGCTACCGGTGGTCAGGGCTCCAGAGAGAGGAACCTCCTAACAATGCGAGCCGTGTCCAGAAGTACCGCTACAACCTATACAACTGACCAACGAGAGCCTTCTAAGGTGTTAGTCGAGGCTCGTGGCTCCTAAGCTATTTGCCGATACTACTACCGGTACAATGATTGCGGAATCCAAATCCCACATGTCGACAACCTCGCGAGGCAACTCAAGATATTTGATTTGTTTATCTTTCTCGGCTTTCACGAGGTTCTCGTAATGCGGGACGGATGTCTACAATCATTGCAATTCGGTCTACCATATATATATATATAGGCTATATCTATATCAGGCTTATTTGCAACAATAGTCCTGTCAGTGATGATGAACCGATATTACTATTAAGTTTGTTTACTCAGACTTTTCCGACAAGCATTTGTAGAAATAAAATTGTTGACATTTTCACTTATTTTATGGACCTCCTTTGAATTAATTGCTAATCGTTGAGAAGATGAAAAATAATTAATCTATAGCAGTGAAACCACTAACTCCGCACAGCTGCACGGGTATCCCACTCTCTTTTGCTAACGATTCTGTCCTTTGCGGGCGGGGCTAATACGGGCCATCCATTTCGGCAGGAGACGAACTCGTCCCGACAACTTACTTTCATCATCTGCCTAGTCTTTTCCTTACTATTTTGAGGTCGGCTTCCAGTCAAACCGGATTCAGCTTAATACCAGTATGTATTAGGAGCGGCTGCCTACCAGACCCCAGAAACCATTAACTCGATAACTTTACTTCTTAGCCAGACTGGTATCAGACAATCCGTAATGACTGTCCAAGATCTACAAATAACAGCAGGACCAACGGCCTAACATGCTTTTCAAGTCATGGAGGAAATTCGGTATATTATGATGGTCAACCATCCACCAACCTCGGCAAGTATTGCTTAACCTCGAAGATCGATCTGAGTGGCTATTATTATTTGGCCATGAGCTCTTCAACCCCACCAACTTACTTTCATCATGAGATAAACACCGAAATCGAAAAAAAAAGTCTCTGTTTCTTACGTTTTGCTTAAATTGCAAACATTAATATTCAACTATAAATTTTTTTTGTTTTTTTTTTTTTTAATCAAAGTCATTCCGTTCTCTAGATATTTTTTTAAAGAATTCGACAACGGACCGCTATTCTGTATAGATTGTCTAAAAGATAAGTAACAAGAAGTTGGGTAGAATCCTGTAATCCGATTATTCGTAACAGCAAACCCAAAAAGATTATTTTTGTTTGTATGTGTGTACTCGAGCACCCTTGACTTTTACTGCTGAACCGATTTGATGAAAATTATGTAAAGATATTTTTTGGGACCGTTGGGTCTCTCGTGGCCTCGTGACTTTTTAACGGTAAATATTAGAAATACTAAAATGTTGAATGGTTTTCTATCGATAGAGGTTCTATAGTATTCTTTATAGGGGGGGAAGAACAGATAACCTGCAGTGCGTGCGATATATTGGCGCTTGTCGCAAAATCATGTCTGTATATCGTGAATCACACATCAGCTTAAAAAATAATCTAATCATAGAACTCATAGGTTTCCATTCTTAAGTTACATTTGCACATAATTCAACGCAGCAAGCAGCTTTTAATTTGTGCTCATTGCCAAGTCACTATAATTATAATAAAATTAAAAAAAGCTATTGATACAGTCACAAAATGCTGATTTTTAACTTCAAAATAAGTTGATCAGGAAGACCTGATCAAGTTCAAATGAAGTTTTGAGATGTCAAGTGCCAAGTGGCTTCTATGAGATCTCAAAACTTTTTAGGGTGGAAAGATTCCATAGCGAGACTTGGCATTTTTTTGCATTTAATTTTTTTATTAACATAGTCATAGTTGATATTTTTTGATATTTTATGTTATAGCGGCTATAGAAATACACAGACACACTCACTGATAATTACAAACGTCTACCTATTACGGTTCGTGAGATACAGCTCGCTGACAGACAGACGGATGGACTGACCGACAGCGGAGGCTTAGTAACAGGTTCCATTGTTTACTTTTCGAGTACAGAACCCTAAAAATCAAAGACATTACAAAAAAAATGTTTGTAAAGTAAAATAATGGACGTAAGCTTCCTCGTCACTGGCCCTCTTATCAATGACATCGAAAAAAGAAGTCTTGAATACCAAGAGTTTTGACCTGATTTCGGTAATTCTTTTTTTGTTTAGTTCGCCAAAATACAGGGAAGGTTTAAAAGCAAAAAAATGGGTAGGTAGCCAGTTGACGGGAGCGAAGCCGCGGGGCACAGCTAGTAAGATATACATATTTCAATGGTCAATGATCGGCCTTAGAGCGCACTTTTTTCTGGAACATCAGAGCATTTGAATATATTCCGTATTTCGATTGGATAACTATTAAATTGAATTGATTAATTAAAAATCATCTACCATCTCGTCCCATACACAGGCCATTTAGATGAGCTAATCTGAGTTAAATTAGCTTTGAACTGCAAGCAGCTCTATTCTGTAATGTTGTACCTTCAAATCTCAATATAGTGACGTCACACGGTCATTCAGAGCAGTCCGACCGGAGCATTGAGCCACGATCAATTAGATTAGATTGCTTTCCCCAAAATCTACGAATCTACTTACAAACAGACCTCGACATAATATAATGGTATTAGTTGACAAGGAGATTGTACCCAAAATCCTGTGTAATCCCTTTTCTCACCTAGTGACATTGAGAAACCGATCTGAAGCCGGAAACCTGATTGTTACGACCGACATATTACTGTCATAGAAAATCATACAATTTAGAGCTTTTGTGTTTATATTAGAAACTAGCTGACCCGTGCAACGTCGTCTGCGTAACATTTTTCATTACTGCTCCGCTAAGATCAATAGATCTTAGCGTGAAGATATATAGACTATAGCCTTCCTCGATAAATGGGCTATCTAACACTGAAAGAATTTTTCAAATCGGACCAGTAGTTCCTGAGATTAGCGCGTTCAACCAACCTAACAAACAAACAAACTCTTCTGCTTTATAATATTAGTATAGATAAGTATATAAGTATAGATGTTTGTGCTCATTATGAGGTGTAAAATGATTAAATAGATAACATAAAAACTGGACATAATACCTAAATAGTAGATCATGCTCCTAGGGGATAAAACAAAGTCACGGGCGTCATATTGAATTTGAACATATTGAACAGCCCTACGAAAATAGTATTTTTCATTTTTGGGGGCCGAGTCACCCGCGTCCGTAGGAGAATCCCTACACGTGGTCCCCGGGTGGTGCTAAACAGGTGACAGTAACCGCCTCCGTGGTCTAGTGGTTAAACCACCTGATTCAGACCCAGAGGTTCCGGGTTCGATTCCCAGCGGGGGCAAATTTTTTGCTCGGTTTGGTTGGTGGTAGGATTTGTTCTAAGTCCGCCTGGCAAGCTACCACCATCATGTCTAAGTCTGTCGCCATAACAACAATGTTAACAGCATTGTTGTGTTCCGGCAGTTAGAGGTATGATAGCCAGTTCCTCTGTGTAAGAGGATTCCAGGTGAAACTCGCTTCCATCTTCGGCCTAATCATCAATTTCCATCAGGTGAGATATGGGCCAAGAGTTTCCCCGTTTTGCATAAAAAAAATAATAAAAAAGCATACCACTTGCTTTTCTATGCAATTCTCCGGTGTAGCGTTTGTTGTTTTCGACCAGTGAAAGAATTTTCATAATCAGAACATTCCTTCCAGAGATAATATATAAAACTTTTCCGTTGCTGAGTGACTACGTGAGTGACTGACAGACAACGCACAGCTGAAACTACTGAACGTAAAAAGCTGGAATTGCTACTCCACGGTATGTAGCTTCCCTACACTCAGTAGGGGAGCACTAAGAAAGGATTTTCCGAAATTCCTACGGGAACGTAGAACTAACGAAAAACGAGCATAAGCGCGTTGGAAGTCGCGGGAAAAAGCTATAAACATAATAAATATATTAATAAGCATATAATTTCACATTTCGTCATTTTTAAGATTAAGATAGGTAATATCTAACATAGTGCTCTATTAAATAAAGATGAATTAAAAAGAAATATCACTTTTTCCTCAGCACCTATCAAAAAAACATTAATGAACTAACAGTTACATTAATCAATTACAGAACCGATTTGTTCGACAGCTTTGTTTGAAATTCGAATAATGCTGAAAGCTGTAAAATATTTAAATTCACAACTGTTCCGTTCCAATTTCAAATAATATACCTGTTTCGAATGGATTCGTCACTTCCGCGTATTTCCGTTTTAACAATTTTGTTTGGAATGCCGTTTTCAATGTATGATATTTTGTTAGTTTTACGGCTTTTCAACACTAAACATTTTTTAATAGGTTCACTGTCCGCAAAGCAGACACATTAGTAAAACAATCAGCGCAGACCACATGTGGTCTGTTGGACTGTGAACCGGTTAAGTCGAAAAACGCACGTTCAACCAATCAGATAAACAAACTCTTCAGCGTTATAATATAAGTACAGATAAGTACAACCAACTCCTAAACTAGTTTGTGGACTAAAATCAACAAACAGGAATTAGTCCTACCAAAAACAGTTTCAGACAGCAATAAAAATATATCACTATTAATTGACAAAACAAAACACATAGGTACACAAAACAAAAACCTGTACTGACTATTAATCAAAACCATTTTACCGTGAAGGATCCTTTTATTCGAAAAATCAACAAATAAAAGGAAATATTTTTTCACAATCCGTTGTTGACGCGAGTTTCGCCCGATCGGGATACAGTTTTTATTCAAATAGAGCTTATCCGGCATTTAATAACCGTACGTACTAAATTTTGTCAATGGCTTTGCTTGAACGGTGGGAATCGAATAAAATGTTAACTTTTTTTTATAACGCAAATAATGTTAACACCGCAAAACTTACATTTTATTAAATTAAAATCTTTACCACACCGACACTTCTATGCTCACATCGGCCTAGCCTTTTCCCAACTATATTGGGGTCGGCTTCCAGTCATACCGGATTCAGCTGAACATCAGTATTTTACGTGAAGCGGCTGCCTACCAGACCTCCACAACCCATTAAGTGGGTAACACCGTACTCCTTGGCAAGACTGGTGTCACATTTTCTGGCTTCTGACTATCCGTAACGACTGCCAAAGATCTCCAAATGACAGTCGGGACCAACATCTTAACGTGCTTTCCGAGGCACGGAGGAAACTCGGTATGTTCAGATGGTCACCCATCCACTTACCAACCTCGGCAAGCGTGGCTTAACCTTGAAGATCGACCTGTGTGGCTGTTATGACACTTCTATGCTATGCTATTGAATTCCGTATCGAAGTCTGTACCTATTGTGTAGACCCACCGATAACGGATCGTCAGAAGCGAAGAAATTAGAATCTAGTATTGTGGCTAAACGGAATGCATAACCAACATATTTGGGGAAAGCCTCAACAGATTGCCAGAAGTTGAAATCTGTTTCGACTTGAAACCTCAAGTGTTTCTCTCGTTTCAGTGCGTTTGTTTTCTTATATATTTTGTTTTTAGTTGATAATTTATTTTCTTTAATTTTTAGTGTGTCGCTTCTGGCGGAATAAATGCTTTCTTTCTTTCTTTCTTTTTCTTTTCTTTTTTTACTTGGAAAACTTTTATTTCTAAATTTTTTTTTCAAGTTAGCAATCCTGACTGATTGATCGATTAAGTGACTGACAAATAACGCACCGCCGAAATGACTGGTCGTAGAAAGCTGTAAATTGGCATGTAGGTAGGTAGAGGGAAATACCCAAAATTTCTACGGAAAAATGGGAGATATGCGCATACGAAGTCGCGGGCAAAAGCTAGTAAATAATAAATAATATACGTTCATATAAACAACACAATCAAAACATATAACAGACCATAGCCAACAATTATTTTTACTCCCACGTTGTGTTAATATCATTCCTGAGGGACGGATGTTTCACGAACGATTGGTTCGATTAATTTCATACCGATGAGAATATACATTATTTATTTGCAATTTTGTCCAATGAAATAGGTACTTTTCTTCAGGTCTACAACAGACATGAAGAAAAATAATTATTTCATTTGTTCATTGTGTACTTTTTGGTCATTTTTTTTTTCACCAGTTATTCTATACTGGCCAGCGTTTTGAGAACGTGTAAATCCGCGAAACGTTGGAATATTCCGCTTATCTGCACTCCGTTTAGGTTAACAGGGGAAAATATTAACTGATAGTAAATGTTTTTGCTTTTATAAACGGATTTTGACCTCATTTTTACATGGAGAATAATAATTAATGAGTAGGTATCAGTATAAACAGTGGAAATCTGTTAAAGTCTATATATTATATATTAGAAGAAATAATTTATAGTCTATACTATATTGTATGGCTACATTTTTCAGATACATGGAATTATTCAATACTAGTTCCGCGGATTTGCACTATTCCCGACGATTTGTATTTTATGACGATCTTATTTTAAAATATAAAACGATGTTATCAGGTTGTCATGCTGTAAGTTGAATGAAATTGAAAAAAACGTTTTGTCAAGCGGTCCTCGATATACCACGTATCTTGTCAGACACGCCAGGGCTAGGTTATTTATAATGTCATTTTTGTTGAATGTTGCTATTTTTAATAAAAGCACCAAACCAAATACGTCAGTAATAAATATTAATATTACCAGCTTTTGTAGCGGGATCCCAAAAATTATTCCAAGGGAACATACTTCTGAAATAAAAACTAGAATGTGTCCAAATTCAGGACGTGGTCTACCCAGGTGCAAAGTTTCATCCGAATCCGGGATGGATTGAGCCGTTCAGTCGCGAAACGGTAAACAGGTCGACAGTGTTCCTTTCTATCCATAATATATAAAAATCTCGCGTCACGGTGTTTGTTATCGAAATCCTCCGAAACGGCTCGACTGAGTTTTATGAAATATTTTGTGTGAGAATAGGTCGTAGGTTTTTTTTTATGTGGCAAAACAACGTTTTCCGAGTCAACTAGTATTACTATGAAAATATGGATTAATTTACTTCATGAGACAAGAATAAAATGATTTATATCACATTATTAAAAACGTAGGGTCCAAACCTTCATAAAAATACCTACTTACGTAATCCGTCCCACGGAAATGTCTACGTACCATTACGATTAGGTACATAATACTACCCACTGAATTGTGAAAGATTTTATCTGGTACAAAGCAGTCGGATATTATTGCTGGTAGTACAAGCCTACTTGACCGGAAATTACCTACCCTCACACACAATGGGACACAAATTGACAGTAGACCGGTTTGAGGCGGAATTAATTGGTTTTAGAAGAAGAATAAAGTCACTTGTGTGAATAAACTTTTAAATCTATGTTGTAATGGGGTATCATGACCTCAATAGGGTAGATTACTGAAAATATCTATTTAGTACGTCAATTAGACCATAAAAAATTAATGGAAACAAATTAATGTTGTGTGATAAAAACAAGTCAGAGCGACACGGATTCGAGCACCGAGGGTTCTGTAAATAGTAATTATTGAAGTAGCCGTCAACATTTTAAATTTTTATCGGCGAGGCACAGTCGTCGATGAATTTGTCAGAGATTTTTAACACTAAGGTGTATATTGCAGTTTTAAATCAGTGCCATCTCTGGACCGATAGTGGAACTAATGTAATTTTTTGACAAAGTGTGCTATTTAGAGACATCGTTTATTTTTTATCTGTAATCTTTACGTAAACTTCTATCACATAAAATAATTTCCGATTCCTCTTTATGCAAACTTCGGATATGTATGATGGACAACATTTTAAAAAAATCTTCAAAAGTCAAAAATCATGCAGCTAAAAAAAATTGTTTTATTTTATTTTATATATTAATATGATACTGCACATGTCTTAGTAGCCCCACTTCGAATTTTTAAGAATCCCTTTGAAATCGCTGTTGCAAAAAAGAAACTTTTTTTTTTCTTTATTATTTGCAAAATAGTTGAGCAAACGTCATTTAAAACTGTTCCAAATTTCAAGTTGATAACATTTATAATGCTATAGCTTTCCTGAGATATCCAGCTGTGACAGACGGACAGCCTTAGTCACACCATAAGGATTCCTTTTCGTCTTTTTGGTGCGGAACCTCGATATCGTTTTTTTTACAGGATTTTGGATACAGGGCCTTCAAATTTCGTGAAAAGCTTTGAAAGGCCTACACTTATGAATTTTGATGCGTTACAACATTAATTTGATTAAGGTAATAAATGAAAGAATTACTCGGAATGATACCCGGAGTCTAGGAAATATCTATAGATTAGTAAAGTACATGTTTAAATACAAATCATCGCATCAAAAAATAACACACCTTCACAAAAAATCGATCTCAAAATTTACTATCGAAGAACTTCCGTTAAAAACTTCCTGAAATAAAAATACTAGACGTATCAACTGTCGATATCGTAACAATCGCGTGACTACCCTCACTTTGACTGGAGGTAACTGTAGCAGAAACCTAACTTAAACACGGCAGTTTATCGCGGCTCCGATTTGTACTATGAATCGCTAAGGCGCCACCTCCACGAGCGATACTTTGAGTCGTCGTGACTATTTAACGTTAGGATTTTTTCCGATAAGACCTTTTAGACAAAGGTGCCATAATGCAGACCGTACAAGTTTAAATAATTTGATCAAACAGGCTGGTTTAAACAGTTTCATAAAATTGGCATGGAGCGCTTGTAGACGTCCGTTTTTTTCATCGGATAACGGACCGTCAATAAACGGCTATCCTTGTATACATATTTTTTTACCGGATGGATGAACTGCCGTCTAAATGCGTTAGAACGCAGGTAGACGGCACTCAATTAACAGAAAACAGGCAATACGTCCGGCAGCGTCAACACGCACCAATACACTGACGTGGATGACCGCCCTTTCTTACACCGGACCGGTGTCCGTCGCGCCGAGGAGAAGCGGTGGTGCATCCGGCGTAAATTGTTCGCCGGACCGATGTCCGGTGCATGTACACACATTCATTATAATTCATACACCACCGCGAATCCGGCAAAAAACACGGTCCGTTATCCGGTGAAAAAAACGGACGTCTACAAGCGCTCTTAGAGTGAAAACCTCGGGAATGGATTTTTGCTCAAATTTATTTTTGCTCAAATTTATTTTATTGCGTTTCTAGGAAGAAAACCTTGCAACGCACATACTGATCTGACTAATTTGTTCATTCGACACTCGTAGCGCCACCTATGACAGTAAATAAGAACCTCGTAAATACTCGCATCTGTCAGTGGGGCGTGAATACCTTGCAACTAACATGCCGTTTTATGCATTTCGTACAATATTATAGTATCGAACAGTTCTGGATATAAAAGCGGTTTTAGTTTACAATTAATGTAATGAATAAAAGACGCTGAAGAAAAACTTAATAGTATGCAGTTTTTTCTTCCTCCTGAAAAGTCACTTCATATACACTTACGAGGTTTTCACTCTAAGGCGTCGGTCTGTGGATTTTTTTTTAACAAAAATAAGTGGTTAAATGGCATGAAGAAATATAAAATTTCATATTTCTAATTGATCCAACAGTATGAACCAGCCTGTTTGATCAAACCACTTGAACGTATATGACTCGATTTATATTGGCGAATGCGAATTTCGAAATGACAAAAGTCGACTGCGTCTTTCAATCTCATACATTTTGATGTTTTGACAATCACTTTCGCCACGCTACCGCTGATTGAATGTCACTTATCTAAGTCCTTTCATTTTCGATAAGTTACTTCAATATATACAAATTCTATGAACATGCCTCGGCGATCCGACACGTGACATCGATGAGCAAAACGTCAACTCGCGGTGCAAAATTCAGTCGGTCGTGGAGGCGGCGCCTAACTGTGATTCGTTTTCATGGCAGTAGTAAGATTGGAATAGATTGCAGTACCTGTCACTTTTTCAGCGATTTTTAAATTGGGTAAATTCATCCGCCAGTTGATTGCTCCAGTCATATGGTACTTTTACCCTGAAAGTTTTCTGAGAGCTTTGAAAATGGGTAATTTTACAGACTTTAATGTGCTCTCGCGGGAAAACGCGTGTTGATTAACACTTTCAGCCACTCGTGGGATATTTTCTCTAGTTTAATTTTGTACAAATGTTTTAATCTATACTAATATTATAAAGCAGAAGAGTTTGTTTGTTTGTTTGTTTGGTTGATCTCAGGAAATACTGGTCCGATTTGAAAAATATTTTCAGTGTTAGATAGCCCATTTATCGAGGAAGGCTATAGGCTATATATCATCACGCTAAGACCAACAGGAGCGGAGCAGTAATGAAAAATGTTACGCAGACGACGTTGCGCGGGTCAGCTAGTCGTAGAATAAGTCGGAAAAGAGATATTAACAAAAAAGTATAAGACGCCATTTTTCCAATACGGCGGCGCGAGCAGCAAAGATCAGAGAAAAAACATCAAAATTGATAAAACTATAAATTTTCAAAAGTCTGGGATACCTTTCTAGATAACTCTCTGCTTTTGTACCAAATGACTGCTCTAGACGCTGAAAAACAACATTGTGGCTCTCCATGAACACAATTGTTTGATCTCGCACCATTTAGCGCAGATGTTTTTTTTTTTATTTTTTTTTTTTTTATTTATTCCAGTAGACTATCTTACAAAACATCTTCATATCTTCTGCCAAACTGCTGCACAGTTTGTCGGCAGTGTTCTCGTGGATACTAGGTATGCAATTTCCAAAGAGCTACAATAATAATAAAGAGGCTACAAATAGCTTACGAGGGGATCAGGTCGTCCTACCCACCAGACTGGCAGCGTGATTGCTAATTACGTGACAATGACAACAACACTGAAACACGCCGCCGCGCGCGCAAGCCAGCCTGGCCGGCCGGCGCCTGCCTTATACAGTCATTACATAATTGTAGCCAACCAGTGGTAAACAATCTCGATGTGACAAACACATTCCAAACAAATAAAATACTGCAAGTCACCTGATTAAGTAATAGTTCTTGTACTAAGGTAAATTAGTTTTTAGTTGCACGTCACTTTAAAACTTAATTTTTAAATAATAAAGATTACAAAGTCACATCAAGACTGCTCACCTTCATAAAACTACTTAAAACACTTAGCATAAGGTCTTAACACTACGGACACAAACCCAAATAATGCTTACGTAGGACTTTTTTTAAGACATTTTTTGAAACTGCTGCAGTTGTAATTTGTGCAGGTAACTCATTTAATAATGTTGGAATTAGCCATCGCTGTGTCTTTTGTCCGAAATAATTAATTACTTTAGGAACTACGTATTTGTTTCTCTGTGACGCTTTACGGGTTGGCCTGTTTGTGACGCATTATTTCCCAACCTGTATAAGTATCTAATTTTATTTCTTTAGAGGGTTCCGTACCTGAAAGATAACCAACGGAACCCTATAAATAAGCTTCCGATGTCCTTCCGTCTGTCAGCGGGCTGTATCTCAAGAACCGTTCTGCTTTAAAAAAAAAATAAGTTAAAAATTAAAGGTGAAGGGATTAAACTGAAAAAAACCTTGTAACCAGCTGGTTACAAGGACCGTGTTTTTTTTTTTTCAGTTTATTTGCCACCACGTCTCCTATCTGCTCTGGACCTCTAGGCCGCCTTCGGCAATCAGCACAATGTCATCAGCAAACAGCATACACCAGCCTTCTCCTGGATGTCCGACATCAGAGCGTCCATTATCATTAAGAAGAGATAAGGGTTGAGGGCCGACCCCTGGTGCAAACTGACTGCCACACTGAAGCTGTCAGTGGTGCCCACTGCAGCTCGGACTTGAGTACTACATCGACTGTACATTGCTCGGATAAACTGCACATTCTTCCCAGGCACACCTTTCTCCTTAAGGGCCCACTACAAAACCTCAGGAGGCGCCCGGTCATAAATGCCTTTTCGAGGTCAACGAATACCATATGCAAGTTTTTATGCATAACTCTATATTTGTCGCTCAGCTGATGGATAGCGAAAACGGCATCCGTTGTACTCCGACCAGGCATAAAACCGAACTGGTTCGGTGAGATCACACTCTCTATTCTCAGTCGCCTTTCAAGAACTTTTTTGTGAGCAAGGCTTTCATAATATGTGACAAAAGCTTTATTCCTTCATAGTTGTTGCACTAAATCGCCTTTGTTCTTGAAGATAGGTACCAAAAAAATGTTGCACCATTCATCGGGTATGGCTTCTTCCAGCAACAACTTATTGAAGAATAAAGCTAACCACGCCCATCCATCTACCCGTAACGACTTCCACACTTCAATTGGAATTCCGTCTGGACCAATTGCCTTACCATTCTTCATTCCATTCACTGCTGTTCTCATTTCATCTAAAATGACCATTCTCACTAATCCCTCATTCACTGGTTTATTCTCTAGAACACCACTCCAGATATGTTCCTCATTCATCAGTTTTTCAAAACAGCCCTTCCATCCCCAATCTTATCATCCTCCGATAGAAGCATTCTAGCTTCATCCTTTACACATTTTATTCGACTAACAGCCTGCGCCTTCCTCTCTCTAGCAATACGGGACAGGTCTTTTTGGCCAGCTGGACTGTCCAGTTTGTTCTACGATTCAGTCCACTCTATTCTACGATTTAATACCTAAATGTGAGTCCTCATCTGCCGGTTACCTGCAAAACCTTTGAATTAATAATTAGAAAACTGCGCCAATTACACTGCCGAGAAACTTTCTCTAGTCAAATATTAAAAGGCAATCCAAAGTTTCCAGTTAAAAGCACCATGTCGGCGATCTGACGCGAAATGCGGGAATCATTGTTATTATTGCGCTGTGAAAACGTACATTTCAGAATACATTTATGATTATGGTTCTCTTCGGTCAGTGGGGCTTGATGCTAAATAATAACATCAGCACGAGCCGATCTTCAAGGTTAAGCAATGCTTGCCGAGGTCGGTCTGTGGTTGGGTGAGGCTTCTACGTATAAAAACGCGTAAAGGTACAATTTCGATCTTGGCGACCGCGACCGACGACAATGACAGTAATTCATACAAAGCAGTGCGTCGCGGTCGCACGTCATTGTTGCCGGTCGCGGTCGCGCTTCGTTGTTGCCTAGATCGGAATTATATCTTTAAGCTGTGGTTTTCAGCTGTCATTTTTATATTTTTGGCCTGTTTATTATTGGCTGTTTAAATTACATAACTCTCAGCTGCCCGAAGTTTGGATTTGTGTTCGTTTGATGGCAATAAAGTTGCCTTGATGACGTGGTATACAGAACACAAAAAAAAAGCGCAAATGCCTGTGGTACGTTGGTAGGTTGAAAGATACTACGTATTACTTACGCGTGCGGGGTTTCAGACCAGATAGCGGTAGTTAACTACTTTTCTTAGAATTTATTGAGTGCAGGTAACCTATCTTTAGTTCATAATTATATATCTTTGGCTAGCCCTCTTTTACATGGGTACCTCCGTGGTGTTTGGCAACTGGGCTTAACCCAGTTGTTTATGTCCCTTGGTGCCTATTGGCCTAACTCAAATCTGTCTCCTGCTTGTTAAGGAGGGAAGTGGAAATTGTATTTATTTTTTCCTACTCCTCCGCTGTACTTTCTGATTAATTTCGATGCGGGATCCAAGTCAGTTGAATCGTTTCTCCGGGACTCGTCGGGCTTCATTAGCTCGGCGTTTTTCTGGTGGTCGCCACTGTTGATTCTGGCTTTCAGGAGTTGCAGTGGCTGGGAATGTGTGGCGGGCTTGTCCCAAAAAAAAAATGCTAGGTACCTACTCCGCTGTGCTGTGCTGTCTGCTCCGCGCTTGAGACAAAAGAAATAAATTATATATCCATTACAGATTATTACTTATGCAGGTACTGGCTTCTGCCACCGGCTTCGCCCACGTGATCCCTAAGGAACGTACTCTCGGGATAAAAATTCTAGCCTGTATGCTATTCCAGACAATAATCTATCTATGTTCCAAATTTCATCCAAATCCGTTCAGCCGTTCTCACGCGATTGAGTTTAGAAACTTTCGCATTTTTAGTATTAGTTAGAAGTTAAATTAGATTAGATGTTCAATCATGGTTACTGTCTTGATTCTCAAGCTTGGCAATCGGTTTGGTGATTGCTGTAAGCTTGCAAGCCTAAAAAGTACTTGTCACCAATTACCAACGTACAACTTTTCTAATATCCAGAAAACATGAAAATGTTCTTTCTCTCTCCAAATGTATGAATTACTTTCTTACAAACCTACTTGATTTACGTACCCTTTATTTAGTATGCAATAAAGAGTATTACAGCCATCTATCTACCTAATATAGATAGCCGTTATCGCTTATACTGCCTCTAGACAATTATTGTTCGCCACTGGCAGATATCCAGGCCATTCCCAATCGTTGAGTATGTTCGAAATGGAATTTATATGTCTAGGATAGTGAAATGGAACACATAGGCGTATTTCTAGAATACTTGACTGCTAATAATAGATAATGTCTATGTATATCGATGTGATTTTTGTTTTAATAACCTCTAACCTTCTTGACTTCATTTTAATTATTATTCACAAGCTGAAATTCGGCTGCGTTACATTTTTCATGAATGTTTAGCCCCTTTTAGTTAGAAGGAGGAGCTCGTGGCTAAATAAAAACAACCGTACGGGTCGATATTTAAGGTTAAGCAACGCTTTCCGAAGTTGGTCAGTGGATGGGTGAATGTCTTCTCGTGGAGGGATATTTGGGACTCCGACCAACTTCTTCAATAGTATGAGTCTATCCTTAGTATTAGCCGGGGGCCTGGGATCCAAGCTTAGGCAGTAGTGCAGTGCAGTGAACCACTGTGAACTTGGAGCTAACCGAATGCAGAATCTGCCATTCTACACTATGTTATGTTATATGAGACCTCCTGGTAGGTCTAGTTTCAGGAGGGCTAAAAGGGCATTAGCAGAATCAGAAAGCAAATCACGGTACCTGTCTCTGTCAAATTTTACCAATCAACCCTGAACCTAATGCGTCAGAGATAAAGATGAAAATGAAGTTTGACAGATTGTTGTGTGATTAATATTATGATTCTTCTAAAGTGGCATTTTAGCCCCCCAAACTTTCGGATTTCTGACAACCAATAACGTCTGTCAAAGATCTACGAATGACGGCCAAGATCAACGGCTTAGCGTACTTTCTGAGACACCTACTTGTCTTGGAATAGAAATGAGGGACAGTTGGGCATCCATCCACAGACCGACTGCGGCATAGATCCCCCTTACGACTGTCATTACTTTACCCTCTTCACTTAACACCTGAATTCGGGCTGACGACACCATCACTTACCCCCGTTAACACTTCTTTGCACTAAAACGTATTAGCGCGTCACCGCCAATTCAATGCATTTAAATGTTCGCATTGGTACGCGTATGGGACGCCGTTACAGTAAGTTAACCGCGAGTTAAGCCGTGTCACCCGAAATAGGCTTGTATGTTTGTTGAGGCAGGCTTACCTATGTTTGTATGATTAGTGATGAATGTGCTATTAGGAGATAATGTGTTAGTTACACATGAGCTGAGATGATTTATGTGGTGTTACGGATATGATCAAGATTAGGTTAACCTTAGGGCGCGTTCACATATACGTACGTTTCTACAGGATCCTTTTTAATGGATCCGTCGCTACTGGAGATAGTATTCACACAGGACTGATTTTAACAGATCCGACACTACTAGACTTTCTTTCTTCAGTGCGCCGCCAACTTTCTACGAGGATGGACGTTATCATGATTATGCGACCACTGGACACGTGCACGACTCTTGCAAATGGCCATTTTAAACCGGAAAATGGCGGCTGTGTGCAGCACCCCACCCCCGCGCACCCAAGCGCATTTCGATAAACGGATCAGTATATTGGATCCGAAATACTGTATTATGTGTGAACTGGCTCATACAACTACATACGCTAATCCTACTAATATTATAAATGCGAAAGTTTGTGAGTATGTATGGATGTTTGTTACTCTTTCACGCAAATACTACTGAACCGATTACGATGAAATTTGGTATGTAGGTAGCTGAAGACCCAGAATAACACATAGGCTTTTATCCCGGAGTTCCCGAGGGATCGGGATTTACACGGGAATAACGAGAATTTATACGCGGACGAAGTCGTGGGCGGCCTCTAGTAACACATACGTTTAAACGGACCTGTAAAACGGATTGCTGCTTATTTTGTCGGATCGGTATTTTCTACTGGATCAGGAATACTGTATTATGTGTGAACTCGCTCATACAACTACATACGCTAATAACATACACGTTTTAATGGACCTGTAAAACGGACGTTAAATGTGAACACAGCCTTAGTCTCTTAACTTCGAAATTCTACAGCTGGTCTATTCTGTCGACATCTCACCGTGTTGCGAACAACAAGTGGACTGTCATTCAATCTTGTTTGTATGGTTTAACGGCTGACTTGTCGTTCATTTCGCTTAAGTTTTCACTTCGAAATGTTTACAGAATCGCAATGCTGTACCTATATCTTAGGAAAATATAAAGCTTCTGGGTGACGCCTCATTTGGGTAAGAAAAGATCCTGAATGACTAAGTCTTTTTATATCGTAGGGTAAGGTACTTTTTTTCTTAAGGATGGTAAATTATCAATTGAGTTATGGGTAGAGCGGAAGGGAGTGTCAGACTCTTACTGCCTAAAACCCATCCGTGTTCCATCAAATGCTCTTTGGGTTCCAGGACCGCGGTGACTCACGAAAAAATTCCGCAACTGTACCTGCTGTGTAGGTTCCCTGCTGAATGCCGACGTCTGGCTGAAGTACTAAGTAATACCCTCTCTTTGTTATAATGATAAGATGAATCTGAAAATTCATTTCAGAAAAGCACACACTTTTGTTTAGATAATACCGCTCCTTATACTGCAATACTTACCCAAATTACATATTCAACCTTCCTTTACAAATCTGCTAAAAATAATCTCAAACTCGCTTAAAGCGAAAACAAGCGACGTTTAATGTAAAAGAGACCACTAACTTAGAAAATTCTCTTGTCCCGAAAATGTTGACTTTTAATTAAGATGATGTAACACAAGGAAATTGGGACCTTATTATTGTAGGCAGAGGTTTCGTAGTCGAGTGTGGGGGGTTGTTTTCTTAACCGGCCTTCGGGGCTGGGGGGATTGCCCGCTATGAAGTGATCACGGGAGATTATTCCCATCTCAGCGGTTTGTGCGATTGTAAACATGGTGAAAACTTCTAGAAGAAGCCGTAACTACTGTGTAACACTGGTGGTTCACATAATTCAGCTCAAGAAATCAAAATGATGGTGATGAATTTTAAAACTGAGCGCCTAGGAAGCGACTTTTGATAATTTCTCATCCCATAAATAAAAAGTGCTCACAATTTTTATTTGTATATTTTTTCACATTAAAATTTAAGGAAACAGAGAAAAGAGCACAACGCTACTGCTTATTCCGTAAGAAATTTCTTTCAGGAAATTGAAATCGTAGGTTGTAGTAAGTTTTATTTTAGTACTGCAACAAATTACTATTAATGTGTAGTCGACTATAGAACGACCCCACTCAGGTTCAGAGTACGTAAACAAAAAACTAACATTACACTAACTATTACGGAATTATAAAAAAAAACGTTCTATCAAAATCTCTCAGGGATCGCAGGTCACAGCTGTATATAGGTGGGTACACAACAAGCTTAATATCGGGCAGTTTAGGCCGAAAGGTTAAAGGGCTGAAACCAGGTCGTCCAATGTTCCGGCTCAAAGACCGCGTCAACAGTAAACAAATTACTGGATTGTAGTTCAGTGTAGTACACTGATATTGGCTGAAATATAGGTACATAATGTACTAATGTAGTATTTTATTAACCAGCTTTGCTGTTATACGTGTACAGGTAAGTATGTAAGTCAGAAATTACGCTAAGGGAACGTATTAGGCATATTCTTTCTCCTAATCCTGGTCATGGTCTACGTTTCGGTGTTAACGTGAAAAGGCAATAGACAGACATACTTATGCATTTTTTTTTTACTATTGATAACACAGACTCCGGCAGGGAATTCCACTCCTTAGCTGTCCGCACAATGAATGTATTCCCAAAACGTTTTGTGCGTATAGGTGGGATGTCCACCATGTACCGGTAGCGCATCGCCGTACGTCTTGTGGTCCGATGGTGGAACGGGCTTGGCGAAATTAAATTATGCGATGCCGTCGCACACTCCCCAAAATGTAAACGATAGAAAACCGAAGCCTATCATTGCCAATCATCCTCTTGGCACGTTTTTCAATTAGCTCGAGGGTATCAAGCTAGTATCTGGCAGAACCGTCCCAAAGATGAGAGCAGTACACGATCGAACTTGCGCTTGATACAGTTTGAGAAGCTGTTCCGGCGTGAAGTACCGTCTCACCTTTGCCAGGATCCCCAACTTTCTGGCAGCCACTTGAACCTCGGCCTCTATGAAAGGACCAAAATTGAGAGTATGTTAACGTAACACCAAGAAGCTCAAGTCTGTCGGTTATCGGCAGGGTTACACCGCGGAGAGATGCATGCATTTATAATATTAGTATGAATACATTGGGAGTGATATGAAGATTCGAATGAGGGTTACCCATCGTGTTGTTTTTCTCCTCCTCTTATAGCCCTACATACTAATACTTGAACTTCTCTCACGACATGGCAAGACATAGGCCTCCACCAAACGTTGTCAAATCGTCTGGGCATCTGTCCATATTGTGGGAGTTTCACACTAATAAAAATCACAAATAATATTACCATTTCATTTATTCAATTCCTAAAGGTATTTATATATTTTATATTTTTGACTCATAGGTTATTTGTACGTTTCATATTTCATTGAAAGAAAAACACAAAAGATATAAATAATAGTATCCCATCGATATCGGAAACCGTGTCCAAGCTACCAGCAGTCAGAGCTCCAGAGAGAGGAACCTTAACAATACGAGCCGTATCCAGAAGCAGTGCTTTCTGAGTCAAGCTCTTGATCCAGCTGCCTAACAAGGGCATACTAAGATATTGATCGAGACTCATGGCTTTTAAGACATTGATGGCCTGGATGATTACGGATTCCGCACCCACAACCAAATATTACCATCATTATTGTGAACACTACATGATGATTCAACTCAGTTCTTTACACTTCAATACTCATGAAACCGTTCGCTGTAACTGACTGACATATTCATGAAAAGTTAAGTCACGCAATTTCCAATGGCATGCTGGTTTCACACAATATTATTTTTGCTGTTAACATTTGTGTAAATTGTGAAACTACGGACCTATTTTTACAATTTTTTTATTATTATATTAACTGACAATGTTTGTATGTTTGTCCGGGTGGAATCTTGCAACTGAATTTTAAATAAGTTATCTTTATCCGATTGAGCTGAAATTTGGTATACACGCTTATTTTGATGACAATGTATGCTTAGTTATATTATGACGTCATCCTAATTCCAATATGGCGGATCATCCAAGATGGCGGACTAGTTATTGTTTCTGCACTACTACAGTATGGGTATCAGATGAAAGAAACTGAGGAGAAAACGAAAACTTATACAACGTCACATTCAATCAATATTATGGAGGATCATCCAAGATGTATATTAGCTTGTTATTTTAAGTTTTTTTCTACCATTAATTTATTATTGTAATTTCCACTTTTAGTTAGGTAGGCTCATAAGGAGCTGAGTTACTGGGTTATGAGAGAGGCAGTCACTACATAAAGTCATCTCAATCAAATCAACACAAAAATAATATGGTTTAGTTTTCGAATACCTACCAGCAATTTGTAAATACCAATAAAAGCCCGTAATAACAAAAATCTCAACTTTTTGAATCTAGGAGTTGTAATGTGATTTATTTATGGAAGAACCCAATATTTTTTGTATAAATCGTAAGATATAAAGAAAGCTAAAGCCAGGCTTTCACGTCAATTTCTTTTGACGTAATGATTGATATTTTTATTCATTGGCTTAGCTTTCTTTTTATTACCTTTGGTACGCGGCCATTTATATTGGTGTAGAAATCCTAAAAGAAATAAGAAACCATTCCATAACGCTGTATTCTCGGAAGAGTTAGACAGAACTAGCGTTATGTAACCTTTTGGGGAATAACTAAACATTAATGTAGTGGGTGTATTATTTTTTTTTTTTTTTTTTTTTTTTTTTTAATAATTATTGGTACCTACCTATGTGAAATTCCCTCACACTCATCAATTGTGTTTTTATACCCACGTATTAACAAATCCCTCGTATTAACATGCGACTGTATTGTCTATGCACTATTGAGAACTCCCAAATGTAAAGTTTCATATCACTTTGAAATCTATATTTCTCGTAATTCAAGGCATCTATCGCCAAGTGTTGTACGTATTCTTAAAAAAGTCCAATTCACCTATTGCACTTACGCATCTTGCCTTGTGAATACATCATCGAGCGGGAAAGGGATTTGATTTTCCTCAAAATTCACTCGCAGCTACCAAAGAATCCTTCCTACTTCCTACATATTTTATAAATGCGAAAGTTTGTGAGAATGGATAGATGGATGGATGTTTCAACAAACACCCATCTTCATACTGGTTCACGTCAGAACGCCTAAAAGGTCTTCATGAAATTTGGCATAGAGATAGATTATAGTCTGAAATAGCACATAGGCTACTTTTCATCCCGGGATTATGTTCTCTGGGTATCACGCGGGTGAAGCCGCTGGCAGAAACTAGTTATTTCTAACTTCGCAGCGGCAAAGCTTTCATTACTGCGTTGTTGAATAATTGATTTTTTTAGTTGATTCACTATTAAAAAAGTAGTGTAGTGTAAATAAATATCGGAAAGTGTTATCCAATATTTATTTACACACAATTCCCTACAGAAATAAATAAAATCGAACGATATACCTACTACAACTTTAATTGATTCCATGAACATTGTAGTCATTGACCCGTGTAAGGCCGGAGTGCAAAATTCAATCAAAACTGCGGGCACCATACCTCAACTCAATTGGTTCCTGAGCGAATTATTTTACCTCACTTCTTTGTTTAAAATTCACGAGAAATTTTAAATAAATAGGTTGAAAACTAGCGAGGGATTTAAAAGTGTAAAAATAGAATTTTTGCGGTTTTTGTATTTTGAACCTTATTTAATATAGTAAGGCTTCGTTAATCTAAAGTGACCCATGATACTAAGCCAGTCACCTGTCATTTGGACACTTTCATTTTGGGAATATAATGACTTGCTACTGAGGCCTTTATCAAGGGACTTTTTTGTCAAGCCTTTACTTTTTTTTTATAGTCACATTACACTCTTATATTTATTCAATTTATCTTTTTTAAACTTATAAAGTGGTTAAACAAAGTGTTTTTTTTATATTAAATTCACCATGTTGTTTTTATTTAAAATTAATTAAAATTCTTAACTTCAACTATTGGTTAAAAACTCCAAAATAAAATCTATTAGAAACTACCATCAGCAGATTTATAAGAGAAATCACAAGAAAAGTAACTTAGAATAAGCTAAATATCCTCATTCCTGACTACAGAAGATATTATTAAGTAATAACTCAGAAATAATTCCTACACCTAGTATTTTTTATCAGTTTTCATATAATATCGGAACACCATTCGACATCAATAAATTGTTGTTAGATTTGAAAAATACGGCTAAGGTTTCGCTTTTAATCCTTAATTTTATAGAATAAGTTATCATTGTCGTGGTTTGAAAAATGTAGTGAAGTAATCGCCACGTGCAGAAGAAAAACTAAACAAGTACGAGTTGGACTCACGTGCAAAGGGTTCCGAACGAATTTCATTTGTTCCAACATGTGATTTTAACAGTACAGACTCCTTATAGATTTTCCTGTAATCTTTAGAACTATTTTTTAAACTTTAGGGTCAATAGTTTCGAAGATAAAGGGAAGTGGTAATTTTTGGTCTAATTTCTTGAATAGCTTCAAAACTATTTAAATTAAAATTATGAAATTTATGTTATTTAAACTCTCACAGTAAACCCTTTCATTTGATAAGTCACACAAAACAATTTGAAAAACTGTTTTTTTTTAATTTTCTAGTTTGACCCCCAAAAGTGCTATACCAAATTACAACAGAATCAGTCCAGCAGATCCAGAGAAAACTGGCTGTGACAGATGGACATACAGACACCCAAGTGATGCTTTAAGGGTTCTGCTTTGTTCGGAACCCTAAAACTAGACAGAGTATAATATTATAACCTGATTAAACAAGACACCAGCCATATTATCTAAACCACTTGGTTAACTCAACCGCAGCCTGTCTCCGTTCAATCTGTCACCGGAAAATAGCAGACTCCGTAAGATTGTAAAAAATCTTGATTAGATTATAATTTCTCGATAAACTATGAAAAAATCGTTTTGTATATACTAAATCGCATCCAAATACAATAGTTTGCAATACATCCGTGTCTTATTTAGAAAAAAAGTTTACAAGTTAACGCGATATTTTACAATTTTACGGGGTTTGCCAGTTCCGGTGACAAATCCACCGAATGCTCCACCGTGTCCTCCGGGCGATTCTCGCAGTGTTGACAGCCAGGCGTATCCTCCCGCCGAATTCGAAACAGGTATCTCCCAAAACAACCATGTCCGGTGAGTACCTGCGTCAGGCGGAAAGTGAGGAAGCCGTGGCACCGCTCTAGCCACTCCTCAAAGAGTGGACTTATCGCCGCTGTGGCATGCCCAGCGCTGGGTTGCGAAATTCGATGTCTCCATACCATCATGAGATTCTGCCGGAGCTCCGACCGCCGTGCCGCGGCAGAAGAGTCTCGCCCTGACGTTGCGCCTCCACGCGCCATTCATAAATGAGCGCAAGAGCTCTCGCCTCCAGATCCCATGGCGGCAATCCGGCAAGGAACAACATGGATGGGTTTAAGTCAGTAGGAGTCTGATACTCCTCCTCTTTGCCCGGAGCGGGAGGAGTCATCCCATCTTTAAAAAAAGGTACAAAGGTGGCCTGCTGTAGGCACACCTCTGCCTAACCTTTCAAGTTTAGAAATCTGGTTGGATATTAATCGAAATTTTATTTGTGACAGTAACGAATATGTATGAAAACATATTTACGCATGCAAAAATCATTCTATCAAATGTAAGCCGGTTTTGCCGCAGAAACCGGTTACTTTTATTGCCAATCATATTATTATCCATGTCTGCCATAATCTTTTCCTCATAGGCAACTAGCTACAGCTATATGATAAACCCATTTGAAGTTAGAATAAGTAACATTAACGATTCAATAAGTTGCCAACCATCGAAAAGAAAAATCAACCTTTTATAAAGGTTTTTTTCAGGAACATTTTTTCTTTTTTTTTACTTGAAATGGGTTTTGCTCTTGACTCTAGTCTAGGTCAGAGATGATAGAGACAAAGTCTACGATAGAGCGAGCTTATCCAGAAGCCTGTTCACTCTAACTTTGAAAAGATTAGGGTTGTAAGCATTCGGAAAGACGCAGGCAAACAGTTCCACTCTTTTGCTGTGCGCATTATGAAAGAAGCTTGGAAGCGCTTAGTGCGAGTTGGTGGAATAGCAACAAGGTAGGGATGGTAAGTTGCAATGCGTCTGGATGTCCAATGGTAGAAGGGGCTAGTGGGATGAGGTCGTGGAGTTCTTGGACACACTCTCCGATGTACAATCTGTAGAAGACCGTCAAGCAGGCAACCTTGCGGCGATGAGCCAAGCTGTGTAGCTTGGCATCCACCAGTTTTACGTCACCAATGAGCCTCTTAGCTCTGCGTTCCACCGAGTCAAGCGCGGCAAGCTGATACTTAGCTGAGCCATCCTAAAGGTGGCTGCAATAATAGTCCATGCAAGATCGGACTTGCGCATTACATAGAGTTAAAAGCTGCCCAGTCTTGAAGAATAGCTATTCTTGAAGAAGAGCTGGGCACCCTATTTAGGATGCCCAGCTTTTTGGCTGCAGTTTGGACTTTGCACTCAATGGTGGCGCCGTATGGAGGTTTCTATATTTTTATAGCACCAGTTTATTTTAAACTCCCTATATTTAACTGAAATTTAATAAATATTCCATCTTCATTTATTGAAAAGTATACCAATAAATATTATGTCTACAACGTGAACGAATGCTACATATTATATATCTTAGGTACAAGAACTCGCTTTCCACAATAATACTTTAATTTTCTACTTCATGTAATTTGGAAACGAAATGGGAGAAGACGAGACAGTTTTATTGAAAAAGTCGAAACTGAACGATAATGTTGTGACACAATGAGACAGAAAGGGGGATAGTATTATCTTTTAAAAAAATCTAAAATTAAATAGTGTGAGGAATGATTTTAAAAAGTGTGAAAATAACGTTATCATTTTTATATATTTTTTTAAAACATTCTTCATAATCTGCCGTTGACAGAAGATCATATTAATACAACGTGTTGCAACCACTCCAAATATTGTGCGACAAGAACAGGAAGATGATGATCTATACTTGTCTTGAATTTTTAGTATGTTCATTAATCTCACTGGTTGCTCTATATAGACTTCTTTGTTAAGCCCACAATTTTCAGTAATTCGTTTAATTTCATGACAAAATTGTCAGTGGCTTTAATGCTTTTTAAATACTCCCAGTGTACCCCAAACATAATTTCCTTACACCGTTCGTTCGTCTTAGCACAATACCAGAGTTATTTCAAGTTATTGCCATGATACCTACTCACTTGATTAAAGTTCGCACAGTATCAGATCGTGAGAGATGGAAATATCACCAGTGGAATCAAAAAGTTAATACAGGTAAATCCACAGGTTTTACCAACCGGATGGATTGGGATTACTCTTGCTACTGACACATATTGGAGGCAGAAACAGAAGGCCAAGCGAAAATGCACGTAGATGTTAAAATTACAAACACGTACAGGCGATCGAGATAGTTTGAGATTTCCGTATAAAGTGCCATAAGGTCCCTGAAAACAATACAACCGTCTTCCAAAAAAAAACACTACAAAATAAAAAAATACTTTAATTTTGGAAGTCGGTGTTTTTGTTAGTTTCTTCGTATTTTGACACCGACTTCTGAAATTAAAGTAATTTTTTTATTTTGTAGTGTTTTTTTTTGGAAGACGGTTGTATTTTTTTGTAAAAAGTTTTTTATTTTTCACTGTTTAGTGGTACCCCACACCTAACGACACCACTGCAAAATCGCAGAAAAGCAAAATACGCAATTTCGATTACTTGGATGACATAAAAATATCATCCAAGTAGACGAATTCCAGCTATTTCGATTTAAAATCCAAAGTTCGTAACCGATTTTAATTAAATTGAAATGGGACCAATCTGCAAGTATATCCTTTCAGATAAAACGAATTTTTGAAATCAGTTCATAATTGTCGGAGTTATGAGGTAACAAACATAAAAAAATCACAAAAAAAAAACCGAATTGATAACCTCCTCCTTTTTAGGAAGTCGGTTAAAAATAGGCACCTTTTGGCACTTCAATGATATTGTTAAGTTATAGACTCTTGGTAGGACGTCAACGTTGCAGTATGTGATGCTGGTTAAAACCCTGCACTCCAATGAACACTAAACACTACTTATTAAAAAAAAATATTTTCCTGCTATTTTAATTTCAAAATCAAACTACTGAACCGATTGTGAAGAAATTTCTATGAGGTCAATGAGAAAGCATAACTATCCTTTCACAAGATAAAATAATTTTTCAATAAGTTTATATATGTTTTTGTTTAGGTTTTCTTTATGTTTTTATTTTTTTGGTGTACAATAAAGCATATATAAATAAATAAATAAATAAATGACGGAGTTATGAGGTAACAAACATAAAAATTGGTACAACCGAATTGAGAACCTCCTCCTTTTTGAAGTCGGTTTTAAAACATTCTAGGCGTTTTTTATACAGTAATGTAAGTAATGTGTCCAGCATTAGTATGACAGCAGTGTTAGTTTCGGTCCAGAGACTTAAATAAAAACAAGATGGTGGCATTAGTAGCTTAGACGCTCCATCTTTTTAGGGTGCCGTACCAAAATGGTAAAAAAACCCTTACTGTGTAACTAAGTCTGCCACAGCTGGGTATCTTAAAAACTTCTAATGCTATCAACTTGACATTTGGAGTAGTTTTAAGTAACGTTTGTTCAACTATTTTGCAAATAAAGCAAGACACCAAAATGTACATTTTTTTTTTTGCAACAGCAAAGGAAAGGGGTGTTTTAAAATTTGAAGTGGGGCTACAAGGACATGTAGGGAAACATTTGAAAATTTTGAAAAAAAAAATTAGGCCGCTTGGTTTTCGACTTGGCGAGAAATTTAAAAAAAATAACCGTTCCTTATCTCTGAAATTTGCATATAAAAAATATGAAACTATTCTGCTGTAGAAATGTATGAAGAAATTAGAGAAAAAATAAAAAGATGTCTTTAGATAGCACACTTTTTCAGAAAATATGAACAAAAATTACGTTAGTTCCACTATCGGTCAAGAGATGGCGCTGATCTAAAACAGCAATATACACCTCAGTGTTAAAATTCTCTGACTATATAGGCCTCGCCGATGAAAATTTAAAAACATTTTATGTTTAAAATAAGGAACCCTCGGTGACTCACTTCCGTTTGTTGCACAGAGGCGACTTACTGAACTTATCTTTTTGTTGGATTTACGGAGCACTCATTTCTTTCAGGATCGTAAGTAGGTACCTATTATAGATACTTTTCTGTACAGATGTGATCTTCTCTTTCATTCAGGCGTGATCTCAGCTTATTGTGGGTCTGCATTGCTAAAAGAAATGAGTCTTGCGCAGCGCGATTGCTTTTATGGAGTCCCTATGGATCACAAGTTGGATACGGAATTAATATGACTAACAATAAGAAAGCGAAAATTTTGAAATAAAATTTATGTTAAATCATAATATTGCAAAATGCGAAAACTAAGCAAAACAAACAATTACTCTATATTGTTACGTCACTTCTGGCCAGTTTCGTCTGCAAAAACATTACATAAATTAACGCCAATATAAAATTTTACACAGGTGGAACAGGCTGTAAAGTCCTGCAAACCTCCATGGAGAATCATCCGATCTGACAGTTGTAGTCCGGTGGGCAACTGCCAGATAGTTGATATTTGTATTGTTGTATAAGTTGTAATCGCACTGAAAACTCTGATACCGCGATGCAGGAATTCGTTAGTAGTTTGCTGCTGTTGGGATAGAAGACGTTGCGGTGCTTTTTGTTGCCGTGCAGGTATTATTTTTGTCGGTGCTGTCATTCAGCTGTCATTTGGTGTCACTTGGTTTCAACATACAAAACTTTTTACAAAAAAATACAACCGACTTCCAAAAAAAAACACTACAAAGTAAAAAATAACTTTAATTTCGGAAGTCGGTGTTTTTGTTAGTTTCTTCGTATTTTGACACCGACTTCCGAAATTAGAGTTATTTTTTACTTTGTAGCGTTTTTTTTTTATTTGGAAGTCGTTTGTATTTTATTGTAAAAAGTTTTTTATTTTTCACATTTTAGTGGTACCCCACACCTAACAACACCACTGCAAAATCGCAGAAAAGCAAAATACGCAGTTTCGATTACTTGGATGACATATCATCCAAGTAAACGAATTCCAGCTATTTCGATTTAAAATCCAAACTTCGTAACCGATTTTCATAAAATTTAAATGGGACCAATCTGCAAGTATATCCTTTCCAGATAAAACAATAATTTTTCAATTCGGTTCATAATTGTCGGAGTTATGAGGTAACAAACATAAAAAAAAACATACAACCGAAATGATAACCTCCTCTTTTTTGGGAAGTCGGTTAAAAACGGGTAATAGAATTTTGTCTTGTGAGTATGAAAGTAATATTTATATTAAAACCGAAGCTAAGAAAAACAGTAGATAATTCCTATGTAACATTTAAACTGAAAATAACAAATCGGACGCTAACAAAAGTCTGCTTCGATCTGAGGGCCTAGCACGAATATTTTTGACGTATAGTAGGTAACGTTACGTAAAATGTTACCACATCATAGCTACAATCCTCGTTTCGCATATAATATTTATTTGAATTAGATACAACATACATACATATTTTTAAAATATATAAATTCTGTTTGTCCCATAAAATTAAACCAAAACACTATGGGGTTGTCGGTTTTTACATTCAAAATTCACATACTTTAACGTTCTATACGTCAAAATATTCGTGCTAGCTCCTCAGCTGTATCTTGCTACATCTAAATTCGACTCAAATAATGAAACAACACTCGTAAACAAATTCAAAGCACCTTAAAATAAACAATAGCAAGCTACATTTTATAAATGTCAAAGAAAAACTTACATTTCACGACATCTCGAAACTGTAGCAAGCTAATTTAAATATACCTTGAATTCAAAGTAGCCTGGCACAATTTTAAAAAGCTTTTTTACCGCTGAAACACGGGAACGAAGTGAAACTTTCAGTATGGGGGGGCTGTGGAGCTGTAGGAAATAAATATAGGGAAAGTTTCAGTACATTCTTTTGAACTGTAACTGATTTGAATGAGGTGCTTTGGTTTGCTAGAGCGGCGGCGATTGGATTGGAAGTGGCGAGAACTGACTTTTTAGGGTTGCGCACTGAAAAGGTAACCAACAGAACCCTATTACTTGGCCTCCACTATCCATCCGTCCATCTTGATCGAGACCCAGTCTCGTAAAGATATCGAGACGGCTGCCAAGGTATCGCTTGTTATGGTCACGGCATGGGGTGCCAGGAATCGACTGGAGTTCTCCCCTGCAAAGTCAGCCATGAAGACAATGAGGGAAAAATTCCAGCGGGCTCCCACTATACAGCTAGCCGGGGACTCGGTCAGGAGTGTCACCTCGACGATGTTGCTAGCCGTGGTGCACGACACAAGTCTGTCCTTGTGCAGCTTGAGTTATCGATAGGTAACGTGCGGCCAAGTGCTTCGTGAAGATTTCCCGAGTGTCGGCATCGTCCTGGGGCATTCGATATCCCGGACTCCGCGCACTCTATAATAGGACTTTTGTAGCCACGAAAACGTATGCGGTTGCTTGTTGGCACAAACGAGCAGCACTTCACGTTGTTCGCAACGTGTTGCTCCAATGCCAAAGATCAAGCCTGATACTGCTGACGAAGGCGTAGTACAGGTCTGCCAGTACGGCTGTACTGGCAGTGTTGGGTGGTGTTCTCTCGGCAGACCCGGAGGTGATCCGTGCAGGCAGGTTTGATGAGGAGCGCCAAGCCACGTCCGAAGCACAGGCGGAGCCGATCGTACGCAGACGGGAGCTAGATCGACGAAAGCGTGTGATCGGTGGAATGCATGCTGAAAGTGATGGACGGATGAGAAGAAAGAACGTGAGCTGTATCGCTTCTTCCCGGACGTGGCCTCAGCTCCATGTGATTTAGGAAAATATTGCATGACATGAAGTTATGTGTAAATAGAATTTAAAAACTTTGGTAGGTAATACACAGGTATTACCTACCAAAGTTTTTGGTAGGTAATACCTTGGTTGGACGGACCAACTAGAACTAAACCCGCAAGTAAATCATACATTAAAAAAATCTTCACACAGTTTAAGAAAAACATAGTTATCAACACCAACCGACCACCAATATTTGAAAATACAATAAAAATATATTTTATTTCGTTTTAATTGGTTCTGTTTGTGGTTAAATCGAATTGGTTTTAAACGGGCCTAACATCTGTTAGAATATAAACAGGTTCCTACCACGCAATACATAAAAATACTGCTCCAGTATTGAGACTGGGTCACCAAACAACCTACCAAAGAGATTTAAATGCAAAATATTTATAATTTTCTTTGTTAATTTAGATTGAAAAAGTTTGCAGATAAGTTTTAGATGGAGGACGGTGAGCAGATAAACACCCACTTCAGGTCAGTGCCGATCATTTATAACAAGTTCGGAAGTTATTTGTCATTTAAATAATTTGTTTACTTTCAAGATTTTTGAATCTTTTGTTTCATGTTAATTTGACGAATGTTTTTTTTTGTGTTTAGTCTCGGCTGTCATTTGAATATCTTTGGCAGTTGTTACAAGTACCTACTTAACTAGTGTTACATTTTTCTGACTAAGTAGGTACTTGGCTTTGCCAAGGTTCTAATTAGTTGGTTGTGCATTCAGCTGCATCCGGTTTGCTTGGCAGACGACCCCAACTTTGGAAAAAGACAAATTTGTAGGTTTTACCTAGTTTATGGGTGCGTTTCAAGCAATATACAGATGGGGTTCTGGAGTAGTGTTTATGAAGGACACGGTGTCCCCTTTCATACGCTGATAGGAACCATCAGCGTGGTTTTAAAGACGTGTGATTACTAGACATCCCAAACTTATCCTCAAAGTTCAGGTGTCTTATGGTCTAGGAAATAAAGGATGAAATTGAATTTCCCAATATCAAATTGTACCAACAGATTTATCTGCTGTCAAGAACGATACAGCAGCTAATTCAAAACATTCTATTAAAGTAAAAATATTGTTTTAGCAGCTGGAACAATAACTAACTAACTAATTTATGATTTCGAACTTGAGTCACTCAATTAGTAAGGCGACGTATTTTTGCGCTAATGACTCAATCCATTAATTAATTTTGTCTTACTAGTAAGAAAACTTTTTTAATTTGTCCTCTAAATGTAAGTAGACTCAGTGGAATGGAACTAAGTAAATACTGAAATCAACGCTATTAGGTACTGAACATTTTCTACTTTTGTTCCTAACAACTTGAGGATTTAATGGCAAAATATTTTTATTTTACCGTTGATGTTCAAAGTTAAGCAACGCTTTGTCCGTAGCGTAGATGGATGACTATCGATTACATTTCGACAAAGTCTGACAACCAATTTTGCTTAGAGGTGTGATATCCGGTAAATTTATCTGACCGCCTAAACATTCAATCTTTGCCTTATCAATTTAAATGTTGACCTCATCAGAAGGCTTAAAGCCACCCAAAGGGCAACGAAGAGGGCAATAAATAAATCTATCTATATCTATACTTATAATAAATCTGTAGAGAGGTCAATTCTGTACATAAAATATATTTCCAAAATAACTATCAGGGGGTGATTAGGGATCGATACTGGTGGCGCCATCTCTCATAACATATATTAAAACAATGACCGAATACGAACGAACGAACTCGATCCCACCCTCAATCTCTTATTATCTCGGTCCTACCCTCAATTCTTTCCTTTTCCCCTGTATGTACGCCTACCGCAGAGTCATCAGTGCGATCTAGAACTTTGTCTGAAAGGGACATCGTACCTCAACCGCCGGCCTTCATGCCACCTGGCTGAAGACTGAAGCATCCAATTAGTTGGATTGCCGAGAACTTTATAAACAGTGTCTATTACCCGCCTCGCGGTTATAAAACGACTTGTGATAGTGTCGTGCGTTGTGAACGAGATTGACGCCGTCGCCATTTTGGGAGCAGCAGAATCACCAGGTCGCCTGCCTTTGCGCCACGTGGGCGAGCTTCGATCATCAGGTAAGGCGTACTATCCTCTCATTCCTTTACGATTCTCATTCCTGATCGCCCGAGTTCAATCCGTGAGTAGGTTCCCGCTTATTTTCAACAACTATTGACCAGACCCTTCAAATACCGTCCAGTATTTATAATAGTCACGAAGTTTAATGAGGTTTTCCTAAACCGCCGCAACATTTGGTCCTTCGAGACGGATTTATTACTATAATAACCATTTTCCGAATTTAACATAAATTCCATTATCAATTTGTAGACCCATTACGTGGTCCCATTAACGCCGCTGTAGTAGATACATAAGTACGTATCTAATATTAATTTAAATCATTAATAAGTAAAACTAACTCGTCGTATTGTAAATCTCCGTATTTCAAGCGTCATTTAGTTAACCGCCCTTAGAGGAATCACCTACCTTCTTTTATATTGTCAGGAATAATTTGCTTTCCGAGTACCGCGGGTAGACATTCATTCTCTAAGAGAAAAAATAAAATAAAATAGGTGTACTACTTGTAGATACCTACGCAGTATAAATATCATACCTACATAACTTTACCGAATACGTTTCGACGATAGCGGGCTGTGGGTTGCATATTTATACTTACATCTTAACCCATTCTTAAACATAGTTGTTTGTGTGGTTATTTGTAACTGCATTACATAAACATGCCGCGTGATGCAAAGGCAATCACTTCGTCCGAAGATCAACAGTTGGCGATTTTAGAAGCTAAACGTAATGTACTTTTCGAGCGTATTCAGACAATTTATGATCGCTCTAAAATCGCTAACACTTCCGAATCTGATAGGGAAAGCTTTCTCAGCTCATGTATAACGATGGATGATATTCGAACGGACTTTCATAAATTGTTAGATGATTATAATGCAAGGTTAGTGGCTATATGTCCCAATACGAAGCCTAACTATCAAGCCTACGCCTCATTCGAGGATCTGTATTGTTCCATTAAACGAGTGATGTCTCAATTTGAAGACAAGCCGTCCGGGATACACAGTGTGGCTGATCCCGCAACATGCAGACCAAGGTTGCCGCCAATCGAGCTCATGTCGTTCGACGGTGATATACGAAACTGGCCGTTATTTTATGCAAGCTTTAAATCTACAGTTCATGACAATAAGTCGTTGACAGATGCAGACAGATTGTACTATTTAATAGGTAAGCTGTCGCCGAAGGCACAGTCTGTGTTCTCGGGCATCACACCCTGCGCTGAGAATTACCAGGTCATATTCCAGGCACTCCTTGCTAGGTTTCAGGATATTCGTGTCCTCGCATCTACCTATTTGGATCAAGCTTTAAATCTTAAACTGCCTGGTACCGCGTCTGCTTCGAATTACCAGCTATTCGTGGACAAGTTCGTTACCGCAATTAATTCCCTTAAGAATCTAAAGTTAGTTGACCTACTGGATTTTATTTTATTGCACCTAGCAATAAAAAAGTTTGACGCTGAAACTATTCGCGCTTTCGAGATGACAGAACGTAATCATAAGATTCCCAGTCTAGATAGTTTTGTCAGCTTCATCAATGATCAGTGTCGGATATTCCGTAATACCCAACCACCCTCATCTAACAACAATAATTCAAACAGTTCTGACAATTCGCGTAAGTCGGGTAAATCGCGTAGTTCTAATAATAAAAATTCCGCTCCTAATCCACAATCTTATGTAACTTGCTCCGAATCGAATAATTCAAACAAGTGTCTGTGTGAATCATTCGTGCATGAACACTTTTATAAATGTCCCGCTTTTGATAATTTGACTCCGACAGCTCGTTTTAAATATGTGAAAGACAACAATGCTTGTATCAATTGTTTGAGTATTAAACATAAGACAGTTAATTGTTCTTCTAAATCAAGGTGCCGTACATGTAATCAACGTCATCACACATTGTTACATTTTAATAATAAAAATCCGCAATCAACACCTGTTTCGACGTCACAATCGGAACCGGTTTCGATGCATACAGCCCCTCCTACTACGTCACAGTCCGAAGTGTCGTTGTGTACAACTTCGGTTGCCACTCGGTCGCGCTCGATTAACGCTCGGGGCGAGGCAGCATCGTCGACAGATAGCCCGCAATGTACAGCGTACACAACCGTTCTGCTCGCTACAGCCCAAGTAGTTGTGTACGATGCGAATGATAAACCGCACGTAATACGTTGTTTACTAGACAGCGCGTCACAAAGTAATTTTATTACTTCTGAATGTTTTAATCGTTTAGGACTTTGGAAGAACTTTCAGTCTTCTAACTTAATAGTTAAGGGAATCGGTGGGTCGGAAAAACCAGTTAAGGGTTCCGTAGATATTAAATTATATTCTCGTTTTAATAGTGATATTAATTTCAACGTTTCTTCGCTTATTGTTGAACGTATAACGGAGACACTGCCGAACGCTCTCGTCGATGTGTCTGCGCTTACACATCTCAAAACATTACCGCTCGCAGATTCGAAGTTTGCGGTGCCGGGCGCTATTGATGTTTTGATTGGTGCTGCTATATTCCCGCGCTTGCTTTTGCCTAACATAGTGCAAAGCGAGAAAAATAATATACCTCCCGCTATTGAAACTGTGTTGGGGTATGTGGTTATGGGTTCAGTACCTACAGCATATACTTCACACTGTACGAGTACAACGTCATGTTGTTCTGTTCTTCAGGATCCCAGTTTAGATTCGCTTCTAAAGCGATTCTGGGAACTTGAAGAAATTCCCGCCTCGCCCTCGATGAGCCGTAAGGATCTCGAATGCGAAGAACATTTCCGCGCTACCACTGTTCGCGATGACAGTGGTAGATATGTTGTGTCGTTGCCTTTTTCCGACGACGCTTATTCGCTAGGCGACTCATACTCCACTGCACTTAGGCGTTTTCATTGTTTAGAGCGCAAACTGGATGCGTCCTCAGCGTTGCGCGGCGCTTACAATGACGTCATTCAGGACTACATAAATAAAGGATACTTGAGTCCAGTTGTAAAGGATGACAACGTTTCTAATCTGTCGTATTATATTCCGCATCACGGTGTCGTTCGCGAAGATAAGACTTCTTCTAAACTTCGCGTGGTTTTAGACGCTAGTAGTAGAACCACATCGGGTCGTTCGATTAATGAAATTCTGCACGCAGGACCCAATCTGCAGGGTGATCTATTTAACATTATAATTCGTTTTCGTCTCTTTCAAATTGCCCTGTCTGCTGATTGCCGCCAAATGTTTCTCAATATCGGCGTTCGTGATTCTGACCGTAGATTTCAACGCATCTTTTACAGATTTAGCAAACATGAACCTATAGCGGTTTATCAGTTTAATCGTGTTTGCTTTGGATTTAAGTCTAGTCCATATCATGCATTACGTGTAGTCCGCCAGTTAGTCGCCGATGAAGGCGATAACTTCCCCGCAGCAGCAGCTGCTGCTTCCTCCGCTCTTTATATGGACGACATTGCCTGTAGCGTCATGTCCGTACCGCAAGCAATCTCGCTTTGTGATGAGCTTATTCAGCTCTTCAAGCGAGGTCAGTTCGACCTCGTCAAATGGACAAGTAACTCGAAAGAGGTTCTCGCACACATACCTGATACTCATAAGGCTTCGCCTGATATCGAGTATGAGAAGTCTATACCGCACAAAGTCCTGGGGTTACGCTGGGACAAGTCTTGTGACAGTTTCCGCTTTGACGTCGCCACACCAGATGATATGAAGTGTACTAAGCGAACCATGCTTTCCACAGTGGCTCGGCTATGGGACTTAATGGGGTTTGTTGCCCCCACCATTCTGTACGCCAAGCTCTTAATTAAGGAGCTTTGGTTGTTAAAGTGTGACTGGGACGACATACCACCTGACCACATAGTCACCGCTTGGAAACAGTTTTGTACTGAGCTCTCTACGCTTAATGAAATTATTATTCCGCGTCATCTGGGGTTGGTCGATAGATGCGTCATCAATTTAATAGGTTTCGCTGACGCCAGCGAGCGCGCTTTCGGCGGAGTCGTGTATATGCAAATAGGCATTGGTTCTAACTACTCAGTGCAGTTAGTTAGTGCGAAGTCAAAAGTCTCGCCTGTGAAAACCATTTCGGTGGCTAGACTTGAGCTGTGCGCAGCCCTACTGTTGTCGAAGTTGCTTCGCAAGGTACAAGACACTGTATCTCCCCACTACTGCATCCATAAGGTATACGCGTTTACTGACTCTAAAGTAGTGCTCGCCTGGATAAATTCATCTCCGCACCGTTGGCAAACTTTTGTCGCCAATCGGGTTACTAAGATAACAGAGCTTATTCCCGCTAATTGTTTTAACCACGTCGCGGGTACTGAAAACCCCGCCGATTGCCTGTCTCGTGGTGTTACTCCAGCTAAACTCTTGCATCATCCATTATGGTATCATGGGCCCTCGTGGATTTCTCATGACTCATCTGAGTGGCCCATACATACTTTCGACCACAGTGCACTGCATGAGGGCGTACCCGAAGAGAAGTCAGTGGCTCATCTCGTGGTTTCTGACGTTACGGAATCACCAATTCACGCGCTCGCACTGCGGATGTCGTCATGGCCTAAATTACTGCGCGCAATTGTTTACGTCTATAAGTTTATAAGACAACTGCCTAGTGAACATACTGTATCAACAAGCTCTGATCTCAAATATGCAGAAGTTAAGTTGCTGCGAGCTGTACAGCAAGTTCATTTCCGTGACGATATTCATAATTTGAAAAACAATAAACCGTGCACTCCCGCCCTACATAAGCTTAAGCCGTTTTTCGATGAGCACGGCATCATACGTGTTGGTGGTCGTCTCACAAATTCGGACGAACCATACGAATATAAACACCCCTGTATTCTACCGCGTCATGACCATATTGTCGATCTACTGGTTGACTTTTGTCACAAGAAACATCTTCATGCTGGTCCTGAGTTGCTGATGTCCTTACTCAGGCAAAAATATTGGATTTTGGCCGCACGTCGAATAATTCGCCACAGAATCCATAAGTGTAACACTTGCTTTAAATTCCGCCCGCGTCCTATTCTCCCACTTATGGCAGATCTACCTAGTCAGCGTGTTAACCAAGTCGACAAGGCGTACACTCACACCGGCTGTGACTATGCAGGCCCGCTGCAGTACACGCCATTTCGTGGTCGGGGTGTTAAAAGCCGTAAGGCTTGGCTCTGCATTTTTACGTGTTTGACGACACGTGCCACGCACATTGAAGTGGCTACAGATTTAAGCACAGTGACTTTCCTCGCAGCCTTAAAACGCTTTCTTTCGCGACGCGGTCCTATTAAATGCTTATACACCGATAACGGTACTTGTTTCGTGGGTGCTAGTTCTTATTTACGAGACCTTTATAAATTTCTTAAAGATTTTCGTCCTTGTCTGGAGGAAGAACTTTCCTTAAATCATATAGATTGGAAGTTTATTCCGCCTGCTTCCCCACATTTTGGTGGATGTTGGGAAAGTATGGTTAAAGTAGTTAAAACTCACCTATTTAAAGTTATAGGGCAACAAATCCTCTCATACGAGGAACTCATAACCGTTCTTAGCCAAGTTGAGGCCTTAGTTAATTCGCGGCCACTAACTGCTATGAGTAGTGACCCTACTGAACCAGCCGCGCTGACCCCTGCGCACTTTTTGCACACGGCTCCATTGTTGTCCCTCCCCGCTCCTGAAGCAGACAGTCTCAGCTTGCTTCAGAGACATACTCTACTTGACAAACTTGTGCAGTCGTTCTGGCAGCGCTGGCGTTCGGAATACTTACATCAACTTCAGGCTAGATCCAAATGGAATAGTCATACACCTTCCATACAAGAAGGTACTATTGTAGTTATCATTACTGATAATTCTCCGCCTCTTTCGTGGCCGTTAGGCATTATTGAGAAATTGCATACCTCTAAAGACGGTACAACCCGCGTTGTTACTGTAAAAACCGCGAAGGGTAGCTACGTGCGCCCTGTTGTACGTCTGTGCCCGTTACCGACTCAATAAGGCCTGGCTTGATAGTTAGGCCTATAAGTTTTAGTTAGTTAGCGATTCCAAATTATTATTTCTCTAAATTTGTAATTGTAGGTATGTAACTTAAGTTATCACGCAACTCGCAGCCATTATTACTCTTAAATTAAATCATATATTTATCCGCACCTTAGTCTTACTACCTGCTGAGTAGGTACACGGTAGTACGCCTCATAAAGCTAAGTTTAAATTTTCATTAAAGGTGACCCTTTAAGGCCGGGGAAATGGTGGCGCCATCTCTCATAACATATATTAAAACAATGACCGAATACGAACGAACGAACTCGATCCCACCCTCAATCTCTTATTATCTCGGTCCTACCCTCAATTCTTTCCTTTTCCCCTGTATGTACGCCTACCGCAGAGTCATCAGTGCGATCTAGAACTTTGTCTGAAAGGGACATCGTACCTCAACCGCCGGCCTTCATGCCACCTGGCTGAAGACTGAAGCATCCAATTAGTTGGATTGCCGAGAACTTTATAAACAGTGTCTATTACCCGCCTCGCGGTTATAAAACGACTTGTGATAGTGTCGTGCGTTGTGAACGAGATTGACGCCGTCGCCATTTTGGGAGCAGCAGAATCACCAGGTCGCCTGCCTTTGCGCCACGTGGGCGAGCTTCGATCATCAGGTAAGGCGTACTATCCTCTCATTCCTTTACGATTCTCATTCCTGATCGCCCGAGTTCAATCCGTGAGTAGGTTCCCGCTTATTTTCAACAACTATTGACCAGACCCTTCAAATACCGTCCAGTATTTATAATAGTCACGAAGTTTAATGAGGTTTTCCTAAACCGCCGCAACAGATACTGATGCCAAAAATGCAATCAGTACAATTTTTGTCTGTCTGTCTGTCTGTCTGTCTGTCTGTCTGTCTGTCTGTCTGTATAACCGTTATAGAAACAAAAACTACTCGACGGATTTTAACGAAACTTGGTACAATTATTATTCATACTCCTGAGCAGGTTATAGTATACTTTTCAACACGCTACAATCAATAGAAAAAATGAAAAAAAAAAATTATGAAAATGTGAAAGTTTGGTTGTTTGTTACTCAATCACGCCAGAACGGCTTAATGGATCTTAATGAAATTTAGAACAAAGATAGATTATAGTCTGGAATAGCACATCAGCTACTTTTAATCCCGGGAACATGTTCCCTAGGGATCACGCGAGCGAAGCCGCTGGCAGAAGCTAGTAAATAAATAAATATCCTTGGACATTTCACACAACGCTATATAGTCCCAAGCTAAGCAACCTAATGCTTGTGTTATGTTAACGAGATGGCTAATAAACTACTTATATACATTTTTTTTTTGTAAATACATACATATTATAGATAGAAAAACACCCAGACTCGGAACAAATACTTGTAGGTCGTACAAATATTTGTTCCGTGCGGGAATCGAACCCGCGACATGCTGCGCAGCAGTCAATCGCTCAACCACTGCGCCAACCGTGTCGTCAATTCTAGGAGTTTCCATGCGTGATCAAATTAGGAATGATGATATCCGCAAAATAACCAATGTTATAGACATAGCCCGAAGGATCGCCAAACTGAAGTGGCAGTGGGCACATTGCTTGCAGAACATATGGTCGATGGGGCTGAAAAGTTCTGGAGTGGCGACCGCGTACCGGAGACGCGGCGTTGGAAGAGCTTCTACAAGGTGTACCGATGACCTAGTGAGGGTCAAGGGTAGCCGATGGCTGCCAGACGCATAGGACCGGCTGTTGTGGCGACACTAGGGGGAGTGGGGGAGGTCTATATCAAGTCGCTTGTCAAGGAAAGTCAAGGAGTGGACGTCTTTCGGCTGATATAATGATGATGGTAAATTTAGATTTTCTCCTAAGTACTTTTTTGCCTACCTGTATGCTAAAAAATCCATTACAGCATTCAACCTTCATATGAATGACACTACCAACCTAAATATTTCATAAGTATCTTGATACTGTTACCTAAGTAACAGAATTAATTAAGTTCAGTGCATGATAATTCATGAGCCTAGGTACTTAATTAACACATTTCACTAATAACTTACCATAGGCCTAGCACAGGAGGTGAAGGAAAGTAAAATTTAATTTGCGATCGCTCAAGCAGTTAATTTTATATTAACTGAGTTACTTCGTTGTAACGCATATAATTTCATGGCGATGCTCGTGTAACACGTTGAAGGTGTATACAATATTTTCAGATGGGTGTGAAACGACTATCACCCATTACATTATTGGAAAAGTAACTCAGTCTGTTCGTCCGTTTGTTATTATCTATTCACGTTTTATCAGCGAAATTGATTTGGATGAAATTTAGTAAGTACATCATTTTTTATAAAGAACAATCTATTAGATAGTACATAATAGAATAGTCTATAAATGAAATGGAAAATATATCAAACATTTCTTGATTCTTCTTAGGATTAGGAATTTGTAAGACTCTTTTCAACAAGGCATTTTGCTGTAAGACCTCTTTTATTCAAAATGCGGACTAGCCCTAGTAATGTTTAGTAATGAGATACGTTTTAATGATACCTAACGCTTTTCTATACACGCTGTTCCAGATATTTGCTAGGATTGTTAACCCGCAATGGAACTACATATAGTTGGCCATGGGAAAACCAACCAAAAAGAAGAAAGAAGCCTTCTCAAGCAGCGAATAGAGTAGAGTAAAGACTCCGTTTTCCGCAATTAGACTTCCATTCGGTCCGTTATGCCTAGGTGTCCTGGCTACGTTAGCCAGCCCAGCTCCGCCCAAATTCACAGAAGCCTCCTGGGTGCTTCACAGGTATTGCGGAGCGACCTCACCGTTCCGAGGAATTGTTCACGTAGGGACACAACTCTTTATAATTTCTAGGATAAAGTGGGCGACTGATTTCTCGGTTTCAAAGCAACATCCACAAATTGGGCTGTCTATGGCGCCCATGTTGAAGAGATGTTTTAGGTGGCAATGACACTTAATTATATGCGCCTCTACTAAAAAGTGGAAGTGGAGGGTTTTTCTACTAAGACTGACAATTCGTTTAGTCAGGCGCGTTTATAGATTTGATATTTACTGTCTGCAATGTGTAGCCCGTGACTATTTGTTTTCATCAGTTTTCATGTCTACCTCTGCTGTTATTACTTTATTCTAACAAGTACATAAACGTTTAGTATTTTCTAGGTGCATCGTCCTCACATACATACAGGGTGTATGGGACAGCCCTCCACAAACTGATAGGGTGATTTCAGTATATCGTACTAAGTTGACCGGTACATGAAATTATTTCAGGAACTTTATGGGAATCCAATAAAACTGATTTGTTTAATTACCTCACACGCAATGTATCGCTACCTTTGCAAAACGCACGCAGCGAACGGCAGCGCAGCGAGCTTTCAAAAGGACAGCCGTGCTCGCGCCACGTGTTGCGTCGTTCATTAGTTTTTTTTTTTCATTTTAGCTGTGTTATTTACATTAATGGAGTTCTGCATACAGATAATGTTTTTTATATTGAAATAAAACAATAAAAATTAAAAAACGAAAAAAAAAATAAACCTGAGAAAATTTCCACTGGAATACGATTCAAAATAAGGAGCTGATTGCACCCTGTTAATTTGTGGAGAGCTGTTCTTTACACCCTGTATAATAAATTTATTAATGTTTACCAAATATTTTAAAACTTTTATTTGAAAAGCGTAACTATGGAGCTTATTGTCCGTTCTATCTACCTTTACTAAAGTGACTCTAGAGTCAATTTATTGTTATATATTATATCCTTTTTACTTTAAATTTTGACATTCAAAAGTATATCTCAATGGACTAATAAGAATAAGCGTTTTAACCTTGACCTAAAACGCATCTGATTGTATTAAAAAAATATCCATCGAGTCAGACCTGTATAAAACCATCACCACTCTTCACATGATAAATATTCATCATTCCACCACATCTAGACAAAATAAGACCTTTGCGTACCCCATCACTTCCTTTTAATTTATTCAGAACATCGATCTACCGGCTTCTAACAAAGAAACACTTTTATACCAAGCTTCTAACAGCAAACCGAGTACCATGGACAGGATTGGAACAAAAGGTCCACTTCTTAAAGAAATTCAAACAGTAGTCAAATCTTAAAAGCTGCCTGCAATAATTGAGTGCTTTGCTATAAAATAACTTCCAAATACGAGTAAATCTTCTCTAACAAGCTTAGCCAGGTTCACATTACTGTGCTGTGTCGTGTCATAGCGCCTTTTGACGCAGTTAATTAGCTACAGATTCGTTTAGATTTGACGTGAGCTTGAACAGAGTTGGCTGATTGGTTCATCCCGACCAGCCTTGGTATTTTTTTCTAGGGAAAAGGTTTTAATGGTAATGCTTCTCTATACTTGTTGCTAGCCTTAGAACCACCCAAAGCTCTATGAAGCCATTCTATTAGCGAATGCAATTGTCGAACTGCTAAAATACAAGGACTCAAGTAACATTTCGACAGTTTGTCAATCCCATATGTTTTTTAAGTTTGCCACACTACCGTTAACATAATGTCACTTGTCCAGAACCTCAAGAGCGTACAAAACAAGTTTCTGGAAATCAGTGTAAACGAAAAAAACTTTTTACAAAAAAAATACAACCGACTTCCAAAAAAAAAAACACTACAAAGTAAAAAATAACTTTAATTTCGGAAGTTTTTTTGTTAGTTTCTTCGTATTTTGACACCGACTTTCGAAATTAAAGTTATTTTTTACTTTGTAGTGTTTTTTTTTTTGGAAGTCGGTTATATTTTTTTTTGTAAAAAGTTTTTTATTTTTCACTTTTTAGTGGTACCCCACACCTAAAAACACCACTGCAAAATCGCAGAAAAGCAGAATACGCAATTTCGATTACTTGGATGACATAAAACTATCAATCTAAGTAGACGAATTCCAGCTGTTTCGATTTAAAATACAAAGTTCGTAACCGATTTTCATAAAATTTAAATGGACCAATCTGCAAGTATATCCTTTCAGATAAAAAAAGAATTTTTCAAATCGGTTCATAATATTTGGAGTTATGAGGTAACAAACTTAAAAAAAAAACACAACCGAATTGATAACCTCCTCCTTTTTGGGAAGTCGGTTAAAAAAGGCAGTAGGTACTTCTATGATTTCTTATACTGTGTCTTTAATGTAACAATGTTGCATGAAACGAGGAAAAACACGGTGTTTTATGATCCTTATTATCGTTGGTAGCTGAGAACAATCAAATGAAAATGTGTCCTCTCAGTAAAATGGAAAGCCTGCACGTACCCTCTCTTAACACTTTGCGTTATTCACGCTGAACATAATATTTCATACGTATGTTTTGTCGTGCTACCTTATTCTTGTGAACGATGAGGAAATTATTATTTTTTTATGTTTTTTCAACGTTCTAAAGTATATAAGACATATATGATAGTCTTCAATCTTCTTAAACTTTTTTTTAACAACGTCAAAGTCAGCTTCCAGCTTTACTGAATACAGCTGAGTACCAATACTTAACATGGGCGATGCCTATCTGAACACCCAATAACTGGGAAAGATACCCCAAGGAAAAATTGATGTCTTATCTCTTGGTTTTTGAACACTCGTGACGACTCTCTGCAAGCCACGGTAGAGTATAGCTATGTAATGATGGATCACACACCGTCAGACCGACCTCGGCAAGATCGTTGAACCTCGAAGAATGATAACTGTGGCTGTTCTTTAGCCACGATGTTTTCACAATGCTTTCCTCATACTACTAATCTACCGGACAACTCATCATACCAGAGACGGTGGGATGAGCTGCTCTGCAGAGAAGTTTAGAAGAACCTAATTGCTTCTGCTGCTACTTCTGCGGAGCGTGCGCGTCTGCTGGCTATAGTCTCGGACATAGGCACCTTATTCGACGATACTACTTTCCGCATCATATTCTCCTCATCGCTGTCGCTGTGGCGAAGCCGTCAACAGCCTCGGGCGCCACGGCCTGCCATATAGTCGAAGTGTGGGTCGCATGGCGCAGTATCAAAAACATTAACGACATTATCCGATGCGCTTGTTAGAAAGGTGGAAGGGGTTATAATATAAAAATAAGCTTCAAGCAAGTATATGACAAGTATGTATTTTAAATAAACTATTCCAATAGAATAAAGATTTATCAATGGCAAGTAATTATTTAACATAGACCATTTCAATAAATTAGATATTAATTTATGGCAAGTATTTATTTCACATAAACCAATTCAATAAAATAAGGATTAATTACTGGCAAACATTTACTTTAAATAAACCAATACAATAAGTAATAGCTTCATTAACATACTTAACTTTTATTTACCCAGAATTCTCAATTTAACAATTAAATATATCGCTGATATCGATACTTTCAAGATTCAAAGCATTTATTTCAAATAAACCATTTACAGGCACTTTTGAAATGTCAAGGTCGGTCAGTCAAAAACATGAGGCTATTTGCACGTTCCAAAGCGTAGATCTCTATGGAGAAGAACGTGCAAGAAACTCCATGGACACTCTTTTAAATCATGTGATTATTACTTACTTATTACACACATTATTTTATAGAAAACAAAACATATCTACATTATATTCATAGCCATAGCCAGTCTTACACATACAACAATATATATAAAACAATAAGCAACAGTAATACAACAATGTAAATACAACAATAAGCAACAGGAAAGAAATACTTATCTGGTGATCTGCTCGGTTCGACGGCTCGACAAAGAATGTCCCCAAAGCGGTTGGGCTCTGGTTTTTATAGGCAGTGACAAACAACTGACGTCATCGAGCCGTTGCCGCGTCGGTACAAAGAACACGTGTACGAAATTGATCAACCAGACTACTCTTTACTTAACTAAAGCTTTATAAATTTATGAAAAAATATAATTATGTTACCAAGTAATTATCGTAATAAATAAGTAATGTAAAAGTTATTTTAAACAATGATTTTATGATTTGAATCACAACCGAAACAACTTCCGGAATCAAGCATATTTCAATTTGACTTTAACAATTATTGTAAACAATAAATATAGTGCTCTAAATTAGAATAAATATAACACGCTCTTGTCGTTATCGGCGTTCCAGCGTGGTTCCAGCCGTACTAGAATGTCTTTATTTCCATAGAAGATGGGTAGGCCTTCAGTGTGGACCGCTACTTGTATCGATACTCTTGCGTCTTGCGAAAGATGGAATAAAATAAAGGAAATATAGGGAATATAGAGTTTCGTTAATAAAATCAATTTATTCTCCTTATTATTTTAATTATAATTTTTACAGAATATATGTTTCAGCAATAGTGATAAATCCGGATATTATGTACCTATACCATCCAGCCATTATATATAATATGGAAAGGTTACCGGAAGTTTTGAAAATAAGTACTTTTATAGATTTTGATTTGCGAACATCAACTTTGCCACTTATCTTTGCCGCGCATGCCATATTGAAAAATGGACTTTCCGACTCCGACAAAATTAGAGAAAATTTCCTACAATAATTTATGTCTCAGTGGAATTTTTTTTCAGATATAAATTCTAGGAAATATTCTCTAGTTTAGTGTGTAAAATGTTTTGCATCGTAATAGGAGTCGGAAAGGAGATATCGTCAAAAAAACTGCTAACTGTTGAGGCGGCAAAATTGAAGGCAAAGATATGAGGGGTCAAAATTGAATTTCGCAAATAGCACATGAGAATCTATACTTATCCATTTTCTATTTATTTTGTCAGTAATAAACATTTTTAGCCCTGAAGAATATTGTCAAAAAATTAATATGAAGTTTTTTCAAAACTCCGGTAAAACTTTGCCCTTAGCAAAACCCTCCATTTTTGCACCAAATGACTGTACGTACCTACTACTAGCCATTTTATGTAAAATCTTTTAAAACGTGGATGTAAAAAATAACAAGAATAGGTGTATGTACATTATAACGTTTTATTTCAATTTTCTGATCAGTGGATACGAAACGGGGCACTATGAAAAAAAATGTTTCAAAATGGGCTACCTCAAAAAAAAAGAGAAAAATTCGTAGAATTCGGAAAAAAAATCAGACTACTTAAATTGATTATGTATACTATTGTACGGTTGTATCGTAGTTAATTGATGTTTATCAATTACTTTTATCGATTTTCAACATCACGTCTCACCGGTTTAGTTACTCTGTGCTTAAAAATAATGGCAGTAAACCATGGATCATAGAAATAATACTGTTAGATGTCACTTCAGTCACTTCGTCTCGTTATCGGTATATAAACATGTCAGAAATAATCATGTCAAACGTCATTAATCAATCAAAATGACAGCTTACTGCCATGACGGGTTCTTGCTGTGTTCGCCTTATAAACTCCCTGGCACTAAATTCTCAACATGTCGGTAATAATCAATTACAAAAAAAAATACGACTAACATTACAAAGAGGTAAAGTTTGTGACATTGAAGGGGGTACTGTGTATTGCTGTGATGGCATAAAAGTTAGTGATACTGCCAAGGCGAGCCTGTAGATCAAACTTGATGTGATCAAATATACTTTATTAAAATACTGTGTAAAATGAAGCCGATACATGAAGTTCAACCAAATTGAGCAGTGCTTTCACGAAAGTAAGATGAAAAATATGTCGATACATCTGCGATTTCAAATAGAAGAAAATAGGCACTGAGTTGGTTTCGTGATCGTGATTTAAACATCATCAAGATAAGGCCATCCTGCCCACCCCTGAACGACACAATTGCCATAGCCGACGAGACGCCAGTACCCTGAAATAGTAACAACAACACGTCATATCGCTTAAGAAATTGCTTACCTATTGTTTGAATGGCAGTTAAAATCAATATACACGATACTTGTTTATTTATTACTTAGCAGACCGTTGAGTGAGCCTAGGCAATAGTAAATACAGACAAAACAATTTAAAGAAAGAAACGTGTATCGAAAAAAATACGTGATTACAAGGAAAGTGACACCAGAATGATAAAAAAAAAACAAATAATTAAAAAAACACGCCTGTCACGTCTATAAACGAACTAAAAAATTTTAAACGAGCATTTGCCCAAAAATTTTTTTTAATGTGATCATGGCTTTGTGTGTTACGGAGAATCACTGACTCCTAAGTTACAGCCCAAACCTAGTTTAGGAGTCAGAGTACCTACCAATATATTTGTACCTTAATAAGCCTATTTATGGTCATAGTTTTATGATGCAAATGTTTAAATTAATTATATTATTATTATTACATACTTTATCTCACTTGAAATCTTCGTTAGTACCGGATTGCTGAAATAAATACTGAACCGAAACTGTCCAAACTGTGTTTTATCATGGTCACCCTAAAACAACAACTAACGTAAATTAAAACAATAGGGAATATGCATGAAAAAAGTATTTATGATCGGAACGGCTTATCTAAAAATATTCGAAAATATAATACTAACAGCGAAATTCGAATCTAAATTACTCGAAAAACGAACGAGATATAATTATTTTAAACAAATATATCTGTCCCTCTCGCGAAAACGCTGTTTTCTATGGCAGCTGTATAGTCGTCGTGTGATTTGACGTCACAGTTCGTATCGGACTTCTCTTTCTAACTGTAGTCTTTGAAGCTTTATAACTTCATAAATGATGAAGGTATTTAAAAAATAAATTCATGATTGTTTACTAGGGCTAATAAGTATTTTATTTTGCAAATAAAAAATCGCAAGCATATTCCCTATTGCACGAATTACCATTTTGCCTTCGGCATATTACATAACTGCGAGCATTTTTAAACTGACGACGCCGTATGTAAGTGGCGGAATCATATAAATTGCCTCCACATTGCAGCATTTTTTCTTTATACTCTTAGTATAGGCTTTAATTTCTTATCTATCCTTACTTTTACTTAGAATTAATCTAATCTCAGGAACTACTGGTTTGAATTGGAAAAATCTTTAGTGTTATACCCCATTTATCGAGGATGGCTACATAAAGGCTTCATATAACATCATGCCACGACCAATAAGAGTGGAACATAAATGAATGATTTGACGTAGACGAAGTTGCGCGGTCAGTTACTAATAAAATATACTTACGATGTTTAAATCTGCAGTTATAGAAATATGCATCGCAATACGAGAACACAGTTTTTATTTCATATAAATTGTGCATAATACAAACAGGCATCGGAGCAACCCTGCAAATAGAAACACATATATAAATACTTTAGTGAATCAGCCTAACCTCTTCCAAACTATGCCCGACATAGTATGGAAAAGGTTCGATCGACTTGGAGTTCAACCGATTCAGCTCCATACCAGTATTTTATAAAGAGCTGCTGCCTAGCTGACCTCCATAACCCAGTAAACTAGTGTCAATGATGTTCAAATGACAGTCGGGATCAACAGTTCTTGCTTTCCGAGGCACGGAGGAAACTGGGTATATTATGATGGATGATCACCCGTCCACGGACCGAAGCACGTGCTAGAAGATTGTGCAGTACTTGCTACGTTTACTGTTTATTCATTTAGCAACGAATTTGTAACTAATGCTAAACGCAGTACTCACCATTACTGCATTTGAATGTAGCCAGAATAACAGAAAGCTACTCTCACGACGCCGAAACTAAACGCAATATTCACCATTACTGCATTTGCGTGGAGCGACAATAACATAACAAAGCCTTTTTTGCGACGCCAAACCAAAAATGCAATATTCTACAGTACTGCATTTAAGGAAAGCAAGAGTGAGAAGAAGCTAGGCATGTACTGATGCTGCACAGTATAGTGCCGCGTTTTACGGTACAAGATACTAACGCCATAAGTCGAATATGTGTCTACATTGATTATGACCTAAAGTGATGTACAGAAACAGCTTGACTTATTAAACAGTATATATGATTTTTACGAAGCAGCATATTCCTTGACTTTGCAGTGTTATGAGACATTGCCGAGCTCAGTAATGAACGTGACTTTAATAATAAATCCAGATACAGTTCCAACGGAAAATATATATGTCAATAAGGATACCCCAAGTGAAAAAAAAATAAGAAAACAATTATGATACAAATTATATAAATGAAGAAAATATGGATGAGGTAAAGAATAAAACTGAAAGAAACATTGATAAGGAAACGAATGGAATTGAAGAAATCATGAATAATGCAAATGCTAAAACTGCAGGAAATATGAATGAAGCAAATACGGTAAATAAAGAAAATAATGCACAGGATGTTACAAACCAAGAACAAGAAGAAAATTATGCTGACAATAAAACCAATAGAAATACAGGTGAAGCTCCTAATGGAGCAACAAAAAGCGGAAAACCAAGACTCAGACGTAAATTGAATATCTGGATACAAGAAATAAAAACGAAAAAGGTTAAAATTAGAGAAAATTTGTGTTGAGCCTGGATGCAATGATGAAAGTTGCAGATAGAAAATATGTTGCTCATCTTTTACAGATTCTAAACGCGAAAATCTAAATACATTATTTTGGGAACTCGGATATGAAGCTTAAGGAATTTATATCAAGTCATAACTTATAGTTAAAGCAGAGCTCTTGAGCAGCTCTGTGGTTATCCCGCTCTCCTCCGTAGCTTTTAGACAAGCCCGCCGCACATTCCCAACCACTGCAACTCCTGAAAACCAGAATCAACAGTGGGAAACGATTCAACTGTCTTGGATCCCGCATCGAAATTAATCAGAAGAGTACAGTGGAGGAGCAGGAAAAAATAAATATAATATCCTCTTCCCTCCTTATCAAGCAAGAGACAGATTTGAGTTAGGCCAATAGGCACCAAGGGATACAAACAACTGGGTTAAGCCCAGTTGCCAAGCACCACGGATTATATATTAACACTGACATTAATGGGTCCTTAATTGTAAGCTACTTTTGATTCCAGTAATAGGTATATCAAAAAGCCTGTACGCACGGAAATTTGTTCTGGTTTCTACAAGGTCCGTATAGTAAACTACTCCAGATGTAACCTGAATACTATGTAACATAATATTACGTTCAGTCTGCCAAAGAATACACTCTCATTAGACGTGATGTGCGGATTGTTCGTATTCAAGGTCAGCTGTAGAAAATTGACATAAAGGTGAAGACACAAGCCTGAAGGAAAATAATTTACTCTTAAAGCTGCCATGACCTGTGAAAAATTGGGCAACACAGTGATCCACCTCCAGCCATGTCTTATCTAGCCACTCACGAACAGAAGGAAAAAACTGGTGGAGGTGTCGACCTTTGATGGAATTTTCCCACCTACATTGCCATTCGGATAAAAGTTCCTCCCAGACGTCAGTATGGGGTTTTAGTAATCTAGAGATCTTAGCACGGTCGCGCTGCGATAAAAACCTCCAGATCGACTGGGAGAACACCCGCCAGCTCCGGTAAGGCTACCCGTTCAGTACTAACCGTTCTATACACTTTGCATAAGAATATCAAAGCCAAACGCTGGTTTTGAAGTAATTTACGTCGTACCGCCCCAATGGTGGCCCTATCGGCCCAGACAGGTGCCCCGTAGCACATATAACCCAAGTAAGTAGCCCCATAAATAGTTTTTAAGGTTTGAAATGATAGACCCCAAGTAGCTTTAGATATTCTCGTCAAGGCGTAGAAGTTCTTTTTTGCTTTTTCTCTTACTGTTTATAATTGATCAATAAATGAAAAGTTCCTTTCTAGTAGCACACGGATTCTTTCTTTTTAACGGGTACGTTTAAAATTTAATACTGGGCCAGGATTTAAGGTTTCCTTTTAAAAGAAGTTGATAGGTTTTATGCGGTGCAAAAGTCAGACAGTTTCGATCGCCCCACTGAAATATTAAACGTGCCTAGGCATGTGTCAGCCAAGTTCTCGAGTCCAGACCGAGTACTTGCTTGAATGAGCAGCAAGCCATCGTCCGCATAACCGGTGAATGAACATCCGCATGGGAGCGGAAGAGCGAGGAAATTATCGTTGCCAAAATTCCATATATATGGACCGATAACTGAGCCCTGAGAACATCCCATGGTTAGCGATTTAGTAATGGAATGATGTCCAAGTTTGAGTTTTGCGGAGCCGTTTAGAAAGTACGAACAAATCAGATTGTAGATGTTTTTGTAGCAACCACGGGTTTTCATTTTAAGTAGTAGCATCGGCCACCATGCGTTATCAAAAGCGCCAGAAATGTCAAGAAAGATTCCAACCACGTATTTATGTTCCGATGAGTTGAAAATTTTACGGACAGAGACCACTTGTTTTTTTCTTTTTTTTATGCAAAACGGGGAAACTCTTGGCCCAAATCTTACCTGATGGAAAGTGATGATTAGGCCGAAGATGGAAGCGAGTTTCACCCGGAATCCTCTTACACAGAGGAACTGTCGATGGCGATTAAAAAGATGCCTTCACCCAAGATCTCAAACTTTTAAAAATGAAGTCTAATAAAGCTTTACTTACAAACTCGTGAAGCACTTGGTGTAATCGTCATAACAAACATCAACTGGTGGAGAATACATCCATTGTTTTGCCGGGTAATGGAAATTTAGAGTGCTATAACGTCCGTAATCCAAATTTAAAGCTTTATCCACAGCTGACTCAGGCAAATCCGTCATTTGTACTGTTTGTAATGTTCTGTCTGTAAAATCATCCGGATCCTCGGCTGGAAAAATGGGTAAATAAGTATTTGAATATCGAAGATTAAACACCGAAAATTTTAATATCGATACAATCGTTCGTTCGTCGGAATTCGTTCGCGCTCATTCGTAGCATACAGACGTATTCGTTAGCAATTTTTAAATAACACAATAGAAATAGTGACCTAGATTAGTGCATTCAAATAGTAATGCAATTTTAAAATTTTGCCTAGAGTTTAGTTTTAGTAAATATAATGAAAACTTAGAAATAGTGAACTTATTATAAAGTATAATGGATAACAGCCCGCGTAATCCATGTGGTCAAGTGCACCCTTCCGCCTCACCGGGGACGACGACGACGCAAAATCCAGCACAGTCAATTGAAGTTGCATCCACGCCCGAGATACAAAAATGGATGTCATCCATTGAACAACACTTAAACGAGGTTTGCACTATTGCTACGGATGGCAAACTTAACTCAGACCAGAAGTTGAAAATATCCAACTTATGCCGCAAAATAGGATCGGGCACCTCACAGATGGCAGTCCTATATCAATCCCTGAAGCAGAAAGCCGTTCAAGCATACAGTCTGGTGGAAGACTTACAAGAAAAGCGGAAATTGTCGGACCACATTTCGGAGCTCCAGCAAACCATTAAGGACTCTCGCTCTTCTGAAAATGTTTATTTTGCCGATATGGTAAAAAAGGGAACAAGTGACTACGTTCGACCGAACAATTTTAGTTCTGTGGCCATTTATCCGAACGATAAATTCAAATCCAGCGATGATACAAAAGACCTCGTGCAAAAAATCATACGCCCGGAGCAAATGAAGCTGCATGTTCGTGGTGTCCGCAAAACGAAAAATGGAGGCGTAATTATTAGTACCGAGACCAAAAACGACGCAGACAAATTAAAGCAAGCAGTCCAGCTCTCTACTTCTGGACTTACCGCCGACGAACCCAACAAGCGCAAACCCCGGATCGTGGTCGTAGGAGTGCCGACTTCCATGTCTGAAAATGAGGTCTTCAAGTGCATTTTCGAACAAAACGTAGCCGACAAGTTTCCTGGTATGTCCTTGGAATCATTCCTGACCTTCGTAAAATTAAGCCACAAATCTGGGAAGAGAGATGCGTCGACCTGTAACTACGTCATTGAAGTACCAGCTAATTTACGTAAAGCCCTGATCGCTCAATCGAGACTTTTTATAAATTGGTCTTCCTGTCCTGTCAGGGACTTTACATTAGTAACTCGGTGCTACAAATGCCAACAATATGGTCATGCAGCGAAATCGTGCAGAGAGGTCAACTGTATGTGTGGTCATTGTGGTGAAGCAGGGCATTCGATGGCTGAGTGTGCAAAGAAAACTGAAATGCCTAATTGTGCAACTTGCTCACGCTTTAAAAAACCCAGCAATCATAAAACAGGAGACGCTGAGTGCCCTGCAAGGAAGATAGCGGAATTCAGATATATAAATTCCGTCGATTATGAGGGCGCCTAGAGCGTCATACTCAAGGCCAGATTTCCGGTCTTACACCTGATGCTGATTCAAATAGAATATTCCGCTGTGATGACCTACTTCCCCTGAATTTGTTGTTGTTTAAGTGAATTAGCCGTCCAGTGCAAAAATCAAATACAATTCAGTACATGAGTGCTATGTGCAAATTTTGCAACATTGACTTTAACCCAGCAAACGTTTCTGCTGACGCTAATTGTTCACACTGTGTATGAGAAACTAATGAAGTGTTAGAATTAATTTATGTAAACTAAACTTAACTAGCATTTCTGATCTTTATAATTAATTTCAGGGGATATTTGTTTAATTAAGTAAATTAGGTTAGGAAAATAAATTAACATTACTCAATTAACAATTGTAATATTAAGTAAATATTGTTAAAAAAATCTAAGGCAATTTTTTTGTACACTGTTTGCACCCTTGCCGCCTGTGATACAGGACCCTCCTAGTACAGGCATCTAACATCGTTTTACCTATATTATTATCTAAGATTTATTGTTTTATTGTACCAATTTGAACTTTTGAATAAAGATTTATTATTATTATTATTATATTATTATTATTATATTCCATTTATTTATTTTTTTGTACATATATTTTACATTTTTAAATATTTCTATAAAACTAATTAAAAAAAAACATTTAAAAATATAAAAATAGTAGCCCATCGGCATCGGGAACAGGGTCCAAGCTACCGGTGGTCAGGGCTCCCGAGAGAGAAACCTCCTAACAATACGCGCCGTGTCCAGGAGTACTGCTTTCTGGATCAAGCCCTTGATCCAGCTGCCCAACGAGAGCCTCTTGAGGTGTTGGTCGAGGCTCTTGGCAATAATGCCATTGGCCGTCACGACAATCGGCACAATGACTGCTGTGTTCACATCCCACATGTCGACAACCTCGCGAGCCAAGTCAAGATACTTACTTTGTTTCTCTTTCTCAGACTTCACGAGGTTCTCGTCATGAGGGACTGCTATATCAACAATCATTGCGCGACGCTCTAGTCGGTCTATCACCACTATGTCAGGCTTATTGGCAACAATAGTCCTGTCAGTGATGATAGACCGATCCCAGTACAACGTGCAATTGCCATTTTCGAGAACTGGGTCGGGCACATACCTATAGTACGGTACTTCCGATTCCACAAGATTGTATCTCAGAGCAAGTTGCTGGTGGATGATCCTGGCTACAAGGTTGTGCCTGTGCAAATAGTCTCCGTTAGCCAGACTAGAACAACCGGAAATAATGTGGCGGATGGATTCCCCGGGTCGGTGACATGCCCGACATATGTCAACCGTACCGTCCTTCACAATGTATTTCCGGTAGTTGTTCGTCATCATAACTTCGTCCATGATCGCACAGACAAAACCTTCGGTTTCCCCAAAGAGGTCACCAAAACGCAGCCAGGCTACGGACGCTAAAAAGTCTACATCGGGCCCATGTAGGACCCGATAAAAGCGTCCGTGAAGCTCCTTGCTCTGCCATACCTCCCTGCGGTCGTTAGTATCTAATACCACAGGTTTGCGCCAGTTCTCGTTAGCCAAGGAGAGCGCGGTAAGGCCTTTGTCCACCGCTACCACATCCCGATGCATACTCACGTCGGCCTCTAGGAAGTATTTCCTAAGGCTGCATACCTCGCGGTTGTGCAGGGTCTTAGCATTTAAGAAGCCACGACCCCCGCACTTCCGCGGGATATACAGCCTCATCACCGATGACCGTGGGTGATGCATCCGATTTGCGGTAAGCAGTGAGCGTACCCTTCTATCCAGGGCGTCAAGTTCTGTCTGAGTCCATTTGAGTATGCCGAAAGAGTACATCAAAACCGGAATGACCCAACCGTTGAAGGCACGCACCTTGTTTCCGCCTGATAAAAGACTGTTAAGTACTTTATTCAGGCGGCCAAAGAAGCGCTCCTTCAACGATTGTTTCATATCAGCAGCATTGATGCCTAACGCTTCCGACATACCCAAATACTTGTAAGTTTCGGTTGAGGAGAGGGACCTTAGGTGTATGGAATCCGAGAGTTGTGTTCCCACGGATTCCATAATCTCCCCTCGCTTTACATGCATGACCGCACATTTATCCACACCAAATTCCATCCTGATGGCGCTACTGAAGTTTTCTGTCACCTTCAGTAGCTTCATCAGTTGCAAGTTGTTAGGAGCAAATAGTTTCAAGTCATCCATGTAAAGGAGGTGCGATATGACCTGACCACCTCTTCTCAACCGGAAGCCTTGCCCCGAACCCTCCAGCAATGTACTGAGAGGGTTGAGGGCCAGACAAAACCACAGTGGACTCAGACTGTCGCCCTGAAATATGCCACGCTCGATCCTTATCGGGTTGCTGTTCACCTGGGTCTGTCGACACCCTGGATAGTGAAGGACCGTCCTCCACTGCCCCATACACGACATCAGGAAGGTGCGTAGAACTGCATTAACTTTATACAGCTCCAGCACCCTCATGAGCCATGTATGTGGGCACTGAGTCATAGGCCTTCTTATAATCTATCCAGCATGTCGACAGATCCCTTCGCGAACGACGAACCTGCTGGCTAATGGCAATGTCAATGAGGAGCAGCTCCTTAGTACCGCGGGACCCGTTCCTACATCCATTTTGAGAGGCAGACATAATTGAATTACTATCAATATGATGGTTTATCTTAGCTCTCAAAATGGATGTAAGAACTTTATAGACCGTCGGTAAACACGTGATCGGTCTATAATTTTTAGGCTCCGCGGTACTACCTGATATATGGAGCAGGTGGGTTATTCCTGTAGTTAGGAACTGGGGCAGCGACCCTGACTCTAAGGCAAACTGGAATTGAGATGCCAAGCGAGCGTGCGATCCTTTAAACCATTTTATCCAAAAGTTGTGCAGCCCGTCCGGTCCTGGAGATTTCCAGTTAGGCAACGGACGGACTGCACGAGCTACATCTTGGGGGCTGATGGTAGTTGCCCCCATTTCTGGTATCGGATCGCACGCGCGTTCGACCTCCCGAGTCCAATCGCCCTCGGTATGACTGACAGGCACCGACCAGATGCTGCGCCAGAATAAGCACATGGCGTCATCATCCGGTAGGCGCGTATCAGTCACACCTTGGTCAGGTCGCTCCCAAGCCCTATAAACCCACCTCTGATTGCTTTGGAATGTGCGATTCTGAGTGTATCGTTCCACTCGCCGCTTGTACCGACGAATACGGTTTGCCCATGCATAGATTTTCTGCTTCAGGAAGTCGATACGCTCTGTGACGCGGGACAGATAATCACGAGGACTGATGTCAGTCCTCAAGAACGCCCGCCTCACAAAGCGCATCACTCTTGGGCGAGTGTTGCCCTCCCTGAAGCAGATAAGTTTGCCGATGAGTGCTCTAGCCTCACCGATACGACGCTATTATTATTATTATTATTATAATCAAAATATCGAAAATTGTTATAATTAAGCTTAAAACGTCTAAGATTGAAATGCTGAGAGAATAAAATACAGAATGTTTTAAAAAATCGATAGAAGTTATACCTTCGAAATGTCAACATACATCTAAGTTCATAATATATAGGTACGTTAAAAATCCTACTATAGTTAAAATATCGATCAAATTTGTACATTGGCAGTATGAGTGTTTTCATAAATGTAGAAAAATATCAGCATGCAACTACGTGGAGTCGGTATTGCAGCGGTTTGTTTTTGTCACAAATAATACACCACTAATTTTTAATTAGTACAAATACTTAAAGGGCTTATTAGAAAAGGTCTTGTTATTAAATATGTAAAGTCTCAATAAATAATATTCATAAACAGCAAAGTTATTAACGTTTGTTTAAATCCCAAAATGTCACTCAATTTATGGTAAACGAAAAAATAAGCAATTCAACCTTTTCTTTCGCACTTTAATTGGGCTTAGGACCAACAAAATTATCAACTTTTTACAATTAAGTAATTTTTAAGTAATCATTTAAGATACTCAAGTAAAAATAAATCAAATTAAACAATTTTGGGATTTCGTTTTTTTTTTTACTTGTGACTGCAAAATTATGATCAGTAATGGGTACGGGAACAGCCCCATTTTTTTTTGTACTAATTAAAAAATAGTGTTGTATAATTTTTAATCTACACTAATATTATAAAGAGGAAAGATTTGATTGTTTGTTTATTTGAATTGAATAGGCTCCGAAACTACTGGACCGATTTAAAAAAATATTTCACTAATGTGTAGAATGGACTGTCCATATGCAAATAGGCTATATTTTATCCCGTTAAAATAAAGGGTATACCCGTTCGAAGTCAGAACGTGCAACTAGTTTTTAATAATTTTGTAGCACATGTTGACTTTTCTAAAGAAAATACGAACATTAATTCAAAGACCTAAACGTTTGATCCTTGAAAATCGGTCTACAACGTAGGTCAATCGTAAAGGTATTCATCACGATTGACCTACGCTGTAGACCAGATTGTTTTTTCAAAAGCACAATTTTCTAATAATTTTCACTTTTTTTTACACATTTAACAAATAAAGAAATCTTATCTTATCTTAAGAGCGTGTATTCCGTCCACTAGCGCCGCCAATCGTTTTTTATTAATTGTGGTAAATTTAAGACACGTAGATAAAAAACCGCTCTGTAGTGCACTGAAGAAATGTATTTATTATGTTTTGAGAGTTATGTTTTGTACTTTAGAACATAAATAGTTGCCAAAGTCGATATTTTTGCTAAAAGTGGCCACTTTTAGCAATAATTGCCGTTTTGGCTATTTAGCCATAAGTTATGTTGTAAAAATAGTTGTCAAAAAATAATATATACATTTCTTCAGTGCACTACAGAGCGGTTTTTTATCTTCGTGTCTTAAATTTACCACAATTAATAAAAAACGATTGGCGGCGCTAGTGGACGGAATACACACTCTTAACAATCTCCAAATAGGAATGAACCTAGAAACTGACACAAATATAGAAATACTAAAAGGAATGAAATGGCTGTAATCTAATAATTTACGTGTTAACATTGTAAAAACAAAATTAGTTCAATTTCAAACAAATAATACGTTGGCAAATCCACCACAAATACATTATGATAATTCAATTTTGGAATCCGTACCTTCAACCTTCTTCTTGGGAATAGTTATTGATCATTAATTAAATTAGAAAGAACACGTAAAAAAAGTCTGCACTCGACTCGACAAATCTGTGTTTGCTCTTCGAAAACTGAGACGAATAGCCAATAAAGAAACAGCCCTCCATGCTTATTATGACTACCTATGTGGCATCTGTGCTGCGCTGCGGCCTCGTGATATGGGGAAATTCCGTCGATATGAAGAAAGAAGAAGAAAAAGAAGAAGAAGAAGAAAAAGAATTTATTTGATGCAACACAAGACACAACACAATAGATGGGTTACCCAAAAAAAAAAGAAGCAAATAAATAAATGTACATTTGTGTGCCTCAAGGAAAAGCATTCATTGCACAAAAAAAATGTGTCAGAGATGTGTATGAAGCAGAATATTTAGAGCATTGTAAGCCATTATTTAAAGCACAAAAAAATCATCCACTTCCTAGCCTATAAATTTTGTATGTTTGGAAAAGAGTGAAAATCAAAATTCCAAATAAATTACTTGCACCCCAACAGAGACTGCATTTGTACTCGTATAGTAGGAATTCCAATTGCCTGGCTTTGAGACAACTGTTTCTATTCGATAAATGAATTTTTAATTATATATTTTGACAATACATTTTAATTATCAATACTTTGTGTGTGTGTGTACTCCTATTGACTTGTATTGTATTGTATTTTTTTACTGACACTAAATTATAATTACATGTTGATATTTCATTCGTAAATCAAAATAATTAGACATTGTATTAAAATCACATGTTTTCAACTAATTTATAATTACTTTATCTTTTACTTATTGCTTCGATGACAAACTGTACTGTAAGTTGACTAGTTGACTTGTCACTTTTAATATTTCTACACCGCCAACGGTAGTGTATGTGAGATTGTGTAATTTTATGATCTTTACTGTATAATTCGGTAGTAGTACCAATTGGACCTTGACAGACGAACCTAAAAGATATGTCATACGACATCCTTATTATTAACGCTGTTATTAATAAAGCTTCTTAAAAAATCTTGTGTATGACTAATAATAAAAATAATTGGATAAAAAGGTTATATGATAGCGTCAACAATTCTTTGTTTTTAACCCGCAAATTTAGATTTTTTTTTTTTTCAAAATAAATTCCAATTTTATAAATGTGATAATCGCCGTCCACCATTTAACCATATTGTTTGTTTTATTCGTTTTTTGGGAGTACCAAAATGATTATGCTAATCGATGATTTTTAAATTTCAGTCTAATCGATTCATATAAATGAGCAATTATAGTTAATCGATTCGAGGAAAAAGTACGTTTCAGGCATGAAATACAATTTGCAGTAATGATAATTATTATTTATGTTTTCTCATATAATTCAAACTGGTTTTAAGAGTGTGTATTCCGTCCACTAGCGCCGCCAATCGTTTTTTATTAATTGTGGTAAATTTAAGTCACGTAGATAAAAAACCGCTCTGTAGTGCACTAAAGAAATGTATCTATTATTTTTTGACAGCTATTTTTAATACATAACTCATGGCTAAATAGCCAAAACGGCAATTATTGCTAAAAGTGGCCACTTTTAGCAAAAATATCGACTTTGGCAACTATTTATGTGCTAAAGTACAAAACATAACTCTCAAAACATAATAAATACATTTCTTCAGTGCACTACAGAGCGGTTTTTTATCTACGTGTCTTAAATTTACCACAAATAATAAAAAACGATTGGCGGCGCTAGTGGACGGACGGAATACACGCTCTTAAGACAATAGGAATAAAACTTACTGAAAAAATTCATCGGAACGATTTAGGCGTGGGTTTTCGCGCCGATTTGTTTATGTGATGCAAAAATATTTTATTATATACCGATATATTGAGAGTTTTGTATTGATATTTTCAGCATAAATGTATACCGGGCATTCGATATGAATCCCATACAGTATTTCCGGTAAACATTAATGTAGGAATGCCAAATAGGTGTAGGGCTTTGGCAACAATTAAAAACCGGCCAAGTGCGAGTCGGACTCGCGCACCGAGGGTTCCGTACAAACCAGTAGGTATTATATTATAAGCAGAATTGCTATTTACGATTTATGACGTATTAAAAAAAACTGCTTACTGGATCTCGTTCAAACCAATTTTCGCTGGTAGTTTACATGGTAATGAACATCATATATATTTTTTTTTAGTTTTATCATTCTCTTATTTTAGAAGTTAAGGGGGGGGGACACATTTTATCACTTTGGAAGTGTATCTTGCGTAAACTATTCAGTTTGGAAAAAAATTACATTAGAAACCTCAATATTATTTTTTAAGACTTAATGGGTTTGATGAAAAAAAAAAATTTGAGTTGTAAAAATAAGTATGGGGACCCCCAAAATTATTTTTTTTTCTATTTTTGTGTAAAAATCTTTATGCAATTCACAGAATACATCTACTTACCAAATTTCAACAGCATAGTTCTTATAGTGTCGGAGAAAAGTGGCTGTGACATACGGACGGACAGACAGACATGAAGATTCTATAAGGGTTCCGTTTTTGCCATTTGGCTACGGAACCTAAAAAAATACTCTACGTAAATTTGAGTATTTTATGGTTAAGTATTGCATCAGGTTGTATTTACATGTGAATGGGTGATATTTGTGTAAAACAAATACGTAAACAGTTGGCGCGAAACCTCGACTTTGGAAATCAATGAACTTCATTACCGCTACATATATCGTTAGAAATTTGGATACATTCATCAGAAAATCAATGAGCTGCCATTGCAGTTGTGCTTTGGATGTGTCGTTTTCACTAGGTAGCCACTCAATATTAGGAAGGTTATAATCGCCAAATCAATAAAATTTACTGGAACCTAACTTAACCTAAATGTGCTATGAAGATTTTCGAAGTGAACAAGATAGGTTTCTTCAGAATATATCCCGCAATTTGCTGGAATATATCCCGCACCAATGTGATGTTGGTCGTGACCGTGACCGGGAATTTGCAGAAGTACGTACTTAATCGATCGTACGTAATCAAAACGATTTGTAGAATACGGTACGCTCACAGCATTCAGTTTTTTACGAACAGCTACCGCCACTCCGCCACCTTCTTTATTATTAGTAGCAGTGCGATTACGATCGCATCTAAAAACCACATAACGTTCGTCAATATTTTCATGGGCAAGCATATAAACATTTTAAACCATCTTTGTAATACATATGGAATGCAATAAATTATTGAGTATTGAGTATTGAGTATATGGAGTGAGCCAGGTCTCAATTAATATCGTTTATTTATAAAATAGGACACATTTACAATTACAAATTAGAACAGGTGCGGTGCCAGAAGACCTCCACGTGGCGCACGCTAGGTACAGGTGGGATTGCTGCCTGTAGCGAACTTCTGGGCGAGTTAAGAAATCAGTAATGGTTGAGGATATATTATATAGCGATATCCGTGTGCATTCTTACTTATTTAAGGGCACGGTGGATGGCAAAGGACGAGGTGTCGCTGCGGGGTCCATCTACGACACCGAAAGTGGAAAAAGAAAGTTTGGCGCTGAAGTCAGGGTAGACGAGCGCAAGAATGAGCCACAGGCGAAGTGAGTACATAGGCAGAAAAAAAAGAAAAGGTTTTTTAAAACTTATTCTCTGTTTTAAGCAGAAGAAAATGATGGAGAAGCAAGGGCAGCGCTTGTTGTGGACTTACCCTGCCAATGAGCGAGCAGTTTGACTGCACCCGTCGAACTTATAATCCAGAAAGAGAATCATGGATATCAGTGGCGAAGGGTGAATTTTCTTAAAAGGGAAGCCGGACTAAAAAATGCTTACCTTGCTCAAGTGTGATGCGTAAATTCCAGCTGTGGCCCTGTTTCGTCAATCATGACTATTCATGACCGATACAAACTGAGCTTTATTTATTTCAAATTTAATTTGGTCGCGTAAAACGAATGCGATACTTTGTATTAAGTAAATCATTTTGTATACCTATCACTCGAAAGGCCAGAGAATGTGGGATTGTGTTGAGGAACATTTTTCCAAATGCGAATTGATTACAGTATCATACTTGCTTAAATATAACAACGTTTCGATATAGTTACCGCGGTTATCGGATTTTCGTGGTGGCCGCGAAAAGCTAATTCTTGTTTACCTAGCAAAATTACTGTGTCGTTGAACCGTTTCATTAAACTTCTATTCCGATCTACTTTTCTATTATGAACTTCATACGTATTAGCAAAAAATGTTTCTATCCTACGATTTCCGAAATCATGCAAAGATAAACAACTTCGAATAATTTAATTATAACTTCCCGTAAGCCACGGGTATTTGTCGTACAAAGAACTGTTAAAATGTTTGAAAAAACCATCGCGTCGTTTATAATTTATAATCATGTCAGAGCGAGCACGGCCTATCTGAATTACATGTTTTTTTAAATCCAAAACTCAACTTTGAAAAGGATGTTTCCTCAGTCAACAAATAATCTGTCAGACAGCATTCTACGTTCACTAATGCCGCCATGCTATCGAACTTAATAACAACAAAATCATTACTTATATAACTTCTTTCTAATAAAACTATAAACTAAAAAAACTATCTTACTCCTTACTTACCTAAATACCTATTTAAATAGCCGATCACCAAACAATACAACGCCACTAACCATGTTTTCACTACGCAAAACTATCACTAGTTTACACAAATAACTCAATTTCAACAATAATACACGAATAATGCTATAATATTCTAAATTATGATACGAATATATCAAATCAAATGAAAATGAACAATGATATCAATAAACATGACACTTAAATTCGCGCGAAAGAAATCTGTTGTGGATCTGTCATGACTGTCATTCAAATATTACTATCCGAACAAATTCGATTTACAACTTCAGTATCATTCCATCTCGTTCTGGCGTACACATTTCCTATCTCTGTCCTGATCGTAACTCGATGATTAACGGCTTGCTAACTGCCTAAACCTAGCAGTGTTATATTGTGGCCTCAAGGTCACGATCGCTACAAAAGACTATGAATTAAATGTACTGAATTCCTGTTCGAGCGGCCGGCTTATTCTAGGCACTGGTTTTATTTCTTTGATTGTTACGTTTATAAGCAAATTTTATACCTGCAATGTAACTTCGTAAATAGTTATTTGTTTGAATGATGATTGAAAACAATATAATTTGATACTAGTATTTGCCATATTTCGAAAGGGAAGCCGATAGGAATCGAGTTGTATGGACCCTTCGCCACTGATGGATATATTTCATGACTTAAAATGGGAAGAGGGTCGTGGTCTCATCACCTAGGCCGCGAAGCAGAAAACCTCTTCAAAAATTACCTCTAATACTAAGTTCGGTGCGTGATGAGGGTATCCTCACGAGAACTAACCAACTAACTGTATGGCTGAGAACTAGTTCCGTCTGCAACTAACTTACCCTATATGAGACGGAACATATCTAAGCCACCACAATTTTGGTAGAAGGAAAGACATTTAGTTTCAATGTATCTGCAATATACCGTCCGCCGAAACACGAAGTTACTGCCTGATGACAAACGAATATACAATAAAACTATTGTTGAGTTGAAGAAATTGATCAGGGATACTAAAAACGTCACATTGAAATCACAACTAGAGGCAATGACAGCGACTGAAGCAACAAATTACTCACTGTAGAAATTTCCATCTCAAATTAAAAAAAAATAACCGAAAATGCCTAATCCAACACTTAAACTTTGACAACAACATATGGGCTACAACAGCACAACAGAGAGCCGATGCCTTTGCAAATCACCTTGCGGCTGTGTTTAAACCTTATGACGACATAAATTTTGACGAGTTAAAAATCAACAAAATATTAAACCAAGACTTCCAACTAGACACCCCTCTGAAGCCAATTTATCCCAGAGAAGTGATCAGACAAGTAAATAAACTTGACAATAAGAAGACGCTACGCCTGGCTTTGACCTTTTGAAATGCACCGTGGTTCAAACGTAACGATGAATTGCATTATGAGCTCCATATTAAGACGGTCAAAGAAGAAGTCAAAAGCAACACCGAAAAGTACAAAAAATTACTTCATACACAAGCAAACACCTTAGCAGCACAGCTGATCATTATTAACTATGATAGGGTCGTCGAATTGAAGCTCCAATATCTTGAGTATCGACGTCGAGTTGCTGGCCTGTCGGTTTTCTATCGGTAGCATTTTGGGGAGTGTGCGACGGAATTGCATAATTTAATTCCGCCAAGCCCGTTCCATCATCGGACCATAAACGTACGGCGACGCGCCACCGGTACCGCGACATTCATAGTGCGTACAGCAAAGGAGTGGAATTCCCTGCCTGAGCCTGTTTCCTGATAGCTATAACCTGGGAGTCTTTAAGTCAAGGGTGAATAGATTACTTCTAGGCAAGCGTGCTCCATTTTAGACCGCATCATCGCTTTCCATCAGGTGAGATAGTACTCAAACGTATGCCTATCAAGAGTAAAAAAAGAAAACTATCCCAAAAGGCCAAAGCGACACCACAACATGAACTTTTCTGAAAGACCTTGATTTGAAAAGAGAAGAAATAAGCTCACTGAAGCACTCCTTCTTCAAAGCCATATGAGACTACAAAGAATCTGTTCATAGTCAATTGACTGATCGCAGATATTTAAAACAAAAAAAAAAGTCTGCAACTAACTCATTTTGTAGTTGGTGCATCAGTTATTAGCGCACCCCCAGCCAGGGCACCAGTGAACCTGGTTAAAGTGGTTTGGTTATAAATGTATAATAAACTCTTAACTAAGAACAGGGGGGCCTCTAAATGTACTTTATAGATCCCCCATAATCGTGGAACTAACTATGGAAAACTTCAAAAACAAAAATTAATTTAGATGATAAGGAGGCGGGTGTTGCGTTAGAGTCTGACGAGACTGCGACGGCTCTGCACGGCGTGTTGGGAGATTGAATCCAGCCAAACCCCTTTATGACTTTTTCCAAGTTTGTAGTAATTTTTAACAGGATCAATGATGGCGTCGGCCATACATGGGCACTTACGCAATATAATAAGAGAGGGACCGAGTACTAATCCAAAACTATTAATGAGCGACAAAAATGAGGAAAAATTAAATGAAGTATTAAAATAAGAATTAAAGACGTGCACTCGTGACAAACTCCACAATAAGAATGAAATAATTAATTACACGGAGAAATAAGTATTAGTTACGGATAACTTGCAAGCCTAATTCCCCATATAACTGAGAAAAATTGCAATTTTTTTTTCTTATGTTGAGCCATGGAGCTGGCTTGAGCGATAAAAAGATATGTTTCAAAGTGACGAACTATGAAGCAAAATCCAGCAGTTTTACCTTTTGGTTCATAAAGACAAACTATTTGTCAGTCCTTTCACTCACTTTCGCGTTTATTATTTAAGCTAGAATTCTTACAGACAGACGGACGACGCACAGATAAAATTATAAAAATTTCATATTTGTCATTTGCCAAGCCAAACCAAGCATGAGCCCTAGCTAGGCCGACAAGCACTTACTACGCTCTTCAAGATCTTCTGGTAGTTTTGGCCTATCTGGTCCTCCGTGTTGGCCTGGTCCGCCTTGGGGAGGTCCTCCACCAGATGGTTCACCGGGTGGCCCTTCGGGTGGTTCATCGTTCGGCCCCCTGGGCTCTGGTCCTCCTCCAGGTGGTCCGCTCGGGTCACCTTGTCTCCGAGAGGCTTCACTGGCATACGTGTTGCGTCGAGGTGGTACGCGTCCGCAATTAATGTGTACCATCAAAAACAACACGCATAACAAAATATAAAATGAACACGTATATTTTTTCGTCATTTTCGCTTTTTAATTATTCTTCATTATTAGAGCCTATCCTCCACCAACTCTAATACAATTTCAACAGAGAAATTAACTCGTTCCATCAATCTTATATACTTAAAAATGCAATTAAAAACTTACGAAGTAGTTAATGTAATTAACACTCTGCCTAGTTGCGATAACTGTAATGATCTTTGAGTTCTTATGATGTGATAGGATTATGTCTGTTTTGACCTTGTATTTTGCCCCTTGCACTTAAAAAGAAAATGCCAACAGAACTGAAGCAAAATCAAGCAGTTTTACCTTTTGGTTCTTCACCCTTAACCAGGTCCAAGAAAACTCCTTACGCTGGGCAAGTGGTTTCTATGGATTTAAATTACTATTTGCGTCTTGTATGGCGTGTAGTGTCAGTGAAAACTGGAAAAAATAATGGAAAAGTAAAGAAAATGACGTGGGAAAACATAATCCCTTTGCCTGGCAAGAGATAAAATCGTGTGGGAAAATAAAATCCAGTGCCTGCCAAGATAATAAAAAATAATACTGTGACTACGTAATGTCAGAACCTAAAATATTCTTTTTAATGTAAATTTTTTTTTTCTTTCTCGGGTCCCTGGAGACCCGGTCCTTTGGTAGGCGTACGAGGGGCCGAAACCAACTCGCAGAGGCCTCGTTAAACATTTCAAATGTAATAGGGCACCAACCGGCGATTATCTCTGTATGCAATGTGAAAGTATTCCCAAGGACATATTGTTTTAAACTTTCATGGTCACTAACATTAGAATAGTTCATATCGGGATTGCTAACATGCCCACCCACCCAAGGACAATCCCCGGTTGGAGCAGTACTATTGCAGAATTTGGAAACAAAAGATGCAACGCTATGGGTTTGTGTGGTTTAGTGGACTGATAATCGTTTATTTATAGAAGAACTATTGGCCCCTGCCTGACCACTAACAATATACACGGCTTTTATTTAAATGGCAGGGGGGACTTGCACACTCCATGAATGGGCCTCCGAAAACGGTCGCTTGCACAAAGTGACGTAGCGCCAAGGTGGCAACATAGCCTGAGGTGCTAGAGGAGTGGATAGTTATACCACGGCTATCAGGACAATCCCGGAATTGAGGTCAAGATCCCTACCAGCATCTTACTGGATTATACATCCTTCTCCCGAGCACGTTTGCTCTAGCGAATCTCCGCTCAGACCGGCCGATTAAGACAAGAAAGAGGTGGGAGCCTTGTTCCTCGTCAGTGTTCACTCTGGCCAGCCAATAAAGGCAAGCCGGAGATGAGGAACAAGACTTCTCCCGGGAGATTAGGTTCATGGGGTCGCTACTGCCCAACAGTTCGCCACAAAACTGCCTTGCGGATTGTATCCCTCTTTGTCTGGCCCCTCACCCCAGGTATCTTCTTTCAGGTGCTTCCCATCGGGACGCGGAAGCCCCACCACGACGTCAACGTAGAGATACTGCGGTAGGGAAAATTATTATTATTACTAGCCCGTACTGTCCCACTGCTGGGCAAAGGCCTCCCTCATTCCTTCCAATTCTCTCGGTGTTGTGACTCTTCCTTCCAATCCGTAAGGAAGACATCCAGGTCGTCCCGCCATCTCTTTTGCGATCTGTCGCGGCCTCGTCTCACTGTTTCAGGGTTCCAATCCAGTATTTTACGGACCCACAGTTTGTACGGCATGCGGCATACATGTCCTGCCCAGTCCCATTTAAGTTGGGTATAGCCTTTTGTGCCACATCGACGATTTACGTTTTGGAGCGCAGTGTAGTGTTTCGGGGGTGTGTAATATATGCCATAATAACAGATAATATATTATCACTTGAAATAACGTTCACATGTTTAAATTTTCATATGCTATAAAAACAAACAACCTAATTTCATGTGATCTAATATTACATTTCATATAAACTTCTTTTGCTCTAATAACATTTAGTATGACGTTCATCTCATATAATTTTCAATTAGTATAATTATTGCTCTTTTTATATAACGTTCAGTTGACCTAATTTTCATATTTACTAATTTTCTGCCCAAATTATGTAGTGAATAAGTAAATATCAGAAAACATCATACTGTTTTATCCTCATCTAACCCACATGATTCACCAACCATAGAGGGGATCTGACGCAGGTATATATGAAGTGAATATGAAAGAACAAAAAAACATATTAATTCGTAGTTATTAATTCATACAACAATGTTATAAGTGAAGACAATATACTATGTTAAGGTTATTTAAGAATTTGAATATTATACTAACTAAATATTTTATTAACTGGATATTAGTTCAAATGTGCATTAGAGAAAATGTTTATTAAACCATATAAAATTAGGTAAACCGAAACTATATCAATAATTCATTATATCATTTCATCGTTATACTAAAACAAATATATTAAATGAAATTAGGTCATGTGATCGTTAGAACTTTTGTTATTATGTCAAATGTATCTATGTCTAATCTATGTCTTCCTCTGAAAAGGCGGTCACACATAGCCTTTTTTTTAAGGATGGGAAATCAACAAAGGACTCCTTCCGCCCTGAGTAAATCAAAAGGGAGTGTCAGACTCTTACTGACTAAAACCCATCCGTGTTCCTCCTAATGCCCTTTGCGTTCCGGGGCCGCGGAACTCTTTCGAACAAATTCCGCGACCCTGGGTCACACATAGCCTTAATAGCAAAACAGTTGTATAATATTAGAATTATACAACTAACAGACATGTAAGGGCTTTATAATAGTTTTGCAGCAACTCAACAGTTGTAAAGTAGTATTCAGTTCGACGGATTAGTTAAATATAATTTAAGTCATTTTAATGTGTTTGGTAAACGTCATCTCAATAATTTATATGACGATATTATAACTTTAAGTCGAGTTAACGTTTTAGTCGGAAAATATTAATGAGTCGCCATGATTTGTAAATTAAGAGCCTTTTACTCAACACTTAAATGACAAACAGTGATGTAACGATTTTATAATTAACTTTTATAAAATCGTTATATTAGGTTGTATATTGCCACATTTAAGTAACGTTTAGCTTGAAACATTATTCTAATATAACATGTATAAGTCAATTAATCATATAGATGATAACTAGTAACTTTTATATAACTTAGTCGCAATTTTTCATTAAACATAATAATAAATTATATTAGGAATTCCGAAAAGTGGAAAAGAATTTAGCGAAGTGGGGGTTTTAGAAGAAAAGTAGATAAAAATTATCAATTATTCAATACAACAACTATACCCACTTTTAATCTGAATAAAACTGGGCAGAATCAAGAAAAAAGGGGTAAAAATTAAAGTGGTTCCGTACATTTTTCAACATTTAATATGGTAAAGGCTGCATACAGTCAGGACAAGTTCAGGGTATTAGGACAGTGTTCTACAAATCAAAGTTGTATCGCTCATCCTTTTTCGTCAGTTTTCGTCTTGGCCAATATAAAATAAAATCTTGTTCCCATTTTTCAGGTACCGCTGATAAAAACTAATTTTCCCCTTTCCAACGCGAAAGTTTGTACAATTTTGTAGGCCATTTCTAAAACAAAACAATATTGCTATATTACCGAACACATAAATTGAAAATTGGGGGGGGGGGGGGTTAGCTTAGAATCAGGAGACGGACATAGGACAGTTTTTTTTTCCACGGGAACGAGCACTATGCGAGTAAAATGGGAGCGACGCCGCGGGGGATAAAACTAACTTTAAGTTACTGTACTACGTACTATAGTCATTAATGTAAATTTTAGATGAAAATGCGTGTTTTTCCATGGCCATTTTAAATGTTTCAGCAATTTTAAGTCCCTTTTTGTTCAAAACTTATCAACGTCAAAAAAGGTCACCATGATGTCCCTGCAATTAAAACAGAAAGACTTACTATACACAAAGGTGTTTTTCTATTTTCCAACAGAACTCTAATTGCAACCGTCATGGTGGGTGCCATAAATTGTTTAAAAACATCTATAAGACCAATAGTTATATACAGGTCTAAATGCAGTCGCCGAATGTCTATCGGTAGTATGGCGGAGATTATTGACGACCATTAATTTATTTTATTTTTATAAACAATATTGAAGTACAAAGATTATGAAGGCCCATTAAAATATTAACAAAGATAACCATACATTTCATCGAAAAATTTTAATTCCCAAGTATAAGTCACCGCTCTTATACTTGGGAATTAAAATTTTTAGCTTTAATAAATTATAATGAGTATTAAAACATTTGACTTACCTTTTTTCAAGTTTTATTGCTAAGTAAAAAAAATGGTAAAATGGTCTAGCTTGCACCACTGAACATCAGTATAGTATAACCAAAAGCGTACGTCTATACGATGATATAGTTATGTAAGAGTATTACTAGAAACGATTACAAACCTTACTAGTTAAACTTACAACGTCTATGTGATTTTTACCCAACGTAATTGTCACTGATACGACCGCAAAACGACCGTTACACGATTCAAATGTTATATAAGATCGCCAAACCTGCGTTTTATTTACGTATAAAAAACTATTATAAAACCATATTCATAATCCTGAAAGTTAAATGAAAAACGTTATTGTACCATTTATATGACATTATATTGCTAATTACTATGTCTTCTTCGTCCATCAGATCCAATTTTTTTTTTAAATGCTAAAAGTTCAGAGATGATAATATTACAAGTCGCACACATTGCGCCCGGGCCTGAGTCACCGACACCGTCCATAATACGTCCGACCGCTAGCGCTAACGGCGGAGAAGAAGTCACTGTTGTTTTTTTTTAAACTATTTAGCTATCCTCCGCGGCTTTACTACCGTCACATGCAACTTTCTAATTTTCTTCTTTCATAAGAACAGTAGCAAACTCAACGAAAAAAGAATTAGCGAAATCGGCCCAGCCGTTAACGCGTGATGTGATGACCACAAGGGAAATAGGGATCCATTTTTATATAATGCCGAGTCACCCGCGTCCGTAGGAGAATACCCTTCAGCGAAACCCTACACGTGGTCCCCGGGTGGTGCTAAACAGGTGACACTAACCGCCTCCGTGATAGATTTTTATGTTATAGATGTGACTCATATAACGACTAAACCCTAAATTCAAAGAAACTGTGTGGTCAAAAATATATTGCCGTCGCTGTTAAATAATGTGCCAAAAAGACTCGAACGAGTCGTGCGGATGCCTGCGGCGTCGCGGGGATTCCGGCGAATTCCATAAACGGAGCCGTGCGACTGCGCGAGAAGTCGCGGGAAGCGAGCGGCCGCAGGCAATATCCCGCCCCTCGCGCCCGTCTGTTGCGCGCGAGCGTTCGCATTCATGCGAGTGATAGAAATGGATATATTTTTTATTTATTTACTCACCAGGCAGACTGATAGTCTTTCTTCCTCAGGCAGACTAATAGAAGGCGCGTGGAGTCTCGCGACTTCTCGGGCATTCCAGGAAATTCGCCAGCCTTCTCTACCGAGCGGGTCGCTGCGCTTTGCCGCCCTTCGCCGCTCTTTCGGTGTGAATTGACCCTTAATGAAATGACAGCCTATGTCACTTTAGCAGTTTTAAATAGAATTACAGCAGATGTATTCTGACAATTTCTCACCGTGTCTTTCTACCAAAGTTTACAGGTGGGGCGAGTGTTTTGTACGTATTGATTGTCAGCTCACTTTATGTTCACTTTAGCATACGACGCGGTGAGATTCTTACAGAATCACACTGCAAAACCTCTTCCGAATCGAGACAAATTTCCTTTTTTTCCTTATTTCGCAGCAGTCGCTTGGGGTAGCAAGCTATTTACATTGCAAAGTTTTTAATACTAAGTTTGGCCATTTGAGTTAATTTCAGTGAGCTGAGGCGCGCTCTGGTGGCCGCCGGAGGATTAGGGCGCCCGCCGTGATTGATAGCGGACACGGCGGATAGAAACGCAATGAGCCGCGTTTCGTACCCTTCATTTGTTTCATTCGCCAGCGGATTTAGTGGCAAGCGGAGTACAGATAAAGTTTACCCTTTTTGTTGCGCGGTTCATCATACTTTCTCTCTCTGTTTCTACGTATTTTTTTTTTTCAGAAAACCATCATGCTACTAGCAAATACACGCATTGAAAATATTAATAAACAGTTACTAGTAGGTATCATAATTTAATGTACGAGCTGCTGAAACTGATTGTGGAGCCAACGCTCTCACCCAGCAAGAGAGCCCAGGCAGCGATGGGCAAACGCAACAGCCAGATTGGCCGCAAATGAGAGATACATTTAAAACCTACATTGTCGGAGAAGCTTGAAACTAAATAACAACAGCGACGAAGGTCGCTCAAGGTGAAGCAACGCTTGGCAAGGTCGGTAAGTGGATGGGTGGCCACCAATTACATACCGACTCCCCAAAAACACGTGACGGCTGTTATTTATAGGCTCAGGGATCTGAGAGCCAATTCTACTCATTTTAAAGCAATATTCGCATTCACAATCTGTCGAAAAGCCTCAATTTTCATACATTTTTGACAGATTGCGACAAAGATTGCCATTGCCAATGAGAATGGTGCTTTGAAATTAGTAGAGTTGGGTCTCAGATGTCGCGCCATGTTAAATACGGGTATTTTTTGTTATCTAGTTAGACTGGAAGCTAACCCTTAAAATAGCCTAAAAATGGAAAAGGCCAGGCAAATAAATTTTCTAGTCGCAGTTATCAGGCTAGAAAACACCTCAATAAAACAAACCTAGAGCTGTATTATACGTATCGATTACACAAAAAATCTAAATAAGAATTATTTGAAAAAGAATTTATCGCTTTTTCTGGCTACATATCCATATCCTTATGTTGTAATGGAATATTTAGCGTACGTACCTATATGTATCAAACCGACCGGCAGCCCGATATGGAAATTGAGATTTATCTGACACGATATTGCTTTAAAAATGCAAAATTTAAGCAAAATATGACAGCAAAGGTTTGACAGATTACTCTTTTTCGGGAATTTTTTTGTTCAATTTACGATTGTGTTTTGTTAATTTTTGTTAATATGCGTATGAAAGCAGATTGGAATTTGAAATAAGATTTATTAATCTGCCCGATTAAATTGATAAAAGGCATACCATTTTGATTTTCCAAATTTGAGACGCGACTTTACATTAATGTCTCGGCAACGTAGCACTTTAGGGCAACACTTTTGTAACATTTTTTGTTTGTTTAAGGGTGGATTTCATCAATCTGAAACTGAACGCGATCAACATATGAACCACGTTTACGAGCTGTCAGTGTCATTATTTTCTATGGAATATTGACACTGACAACTCTTGAACGCAGCTTGATCGCGATCAGTTTTGTTGGTGAAATCCGCCCTTAGTGTCCTCTACCATACCATATTACATGTCCGATCGTGCGCCGCAACATTGTAAAAAATCAAAATACCAGCTCCTCTTATAAAAAAATCGAACCCCATTGGCTCATTTATGCAATAAAAAATCATTCAATATTTTGCCAGTATTCCTCGTAATTGACATCCACCAAATTCTGAAAGTGACCTACGAATGAGAAATTACTGCAATATTACCTTTCTACTTAATAATATACATGTGAAATCTGTATGTTTTTATATATAAACCTTTTATGTCACAGTACATTCCTAGTGGATAATTTTCTACATTTAAAGCGCAGCCACTGGAAATTTCTTATCTCTAAAATGAAAAAGCAATTCTACATACATACTTAAATGTTATGCCTGTTTTACCACCCGACTACCCGACTACGGCGGAGCAAAAAGGGGGATTAGGATTATTGTTGGTCGAAGTTATTAGGTTTATATAAAAGTCAACTCACCACAATTTGATTTGTTTGCGTGCCGGAGTGTTTCGCTAGTAGGTCATCATCATCTGCCTAGCCGTCTCCCAACTACATTGAGGTCGGCTTCCAGGGAAACCGGATTCAGCTGAATACCAGTATTTTACGTGGAGCGGCTGCCTACCAGACCTCCATAACCCATTAACTGGGTAACACGATACTTTTTGGCAAGAGACGAGTCAGATTTACTGGCTTCTGACAATCCGTAACGACAGCCAAAAATCTACCTATGACAGCCGAGACCAACGGCTTAACGTGCTTTTCGAGGCATGGAGGAAACTCGGTATGTTAAGATAGTCACCCATCCACAGACCAACCTTAACAAGCGTTCCTTAACCGTAAAGATCGACCTGTTCGGCTGTTATTATTTAGCCACAAGCTCCTCACTAGTAGGTATACCTACAATAGTATAACTACTCAGCTATGCAAACAGTGGTTTGCAGTTGAAGTGATCCAACTGAATCGATTGTACAGGCTCAATCCGTTGTTCTTAAAATAGATCGCTCTGGTAACCTATTTACAGTGACACCTTCGTGTAGTTGGAATTGATTCCCGCGGCATTAGTCACGTGGGTTATCCCACTGGTATCGAAGAATTTTTGTAATCCGGGTATAGATCAGCACCAACGACCTACTAGCCACCAGCATTTAGGTACCTTTCATCATTATATGATTCAAAACCGTGGTAATTTTTCGGCAGCATAACAATACTAATCATATTTGACATTCATATATCATAGACAAGTGGAATACACTTATGTACTTATATAGTCGTTTAAGTGTGTAGGGAAGGGAGAGGATTATGCTTTTTGTTTTTTTGCGTGATCGAATACAAATTAAAACGAAACGCAGGAAGACGAAGGTTACCGACATAGCCCGAAGAATTACCCAACTTACGGCCGAAACCAATATCCTATCTATCACATACTGGAGATAGAAAAACAAATGAAACAACAGAAAACCTATATAATTTTCATATTGTTTCATTTGTTTTGCTATCTCAAGTATGCCAAATCTGGTGATAGTTAGGTTATTGGGTTCGGCCGTAAAGTGATAGAGGGCAGGGCACGTTGCTTGCAAAACAGATGGTTGATGGGGCCGAAAACTTCTCGACTGACGATCGCATACCGGAGGACGCAACGTTAATAGGCCTGCTATAAGGTGAACCAAAGGTAAAGGGCTCGTGTAAGACGTGACGATCTGGCAATGATTCTAAGGCGCGGGACAAATATACTACATATAAGAGGCGTCGGGCGGAGGCGAGGCGCGGGCAAAGCGCGGGTGAGGTGCTAGCGCGGCGCCGTTGCAGCGCAGAACAGGCGCGCTAACGGTGTCGGAAAGACGTGGCGCGGGCGAACACAGTGGATGCATTTGGGGAATTCTAGTGTTTGATTTTATCACGGCAACATGACGTCTTCTTGTGGTGCGACGGGGGCGAGGAAACGGCGCCCGCTCCACGCCCGCACCCCGCCGTCTCAGTATGTCTTGCGCCCCACCTCTTCTAAACATTTTGTATGAAATATCAAAGAAGTTTATTTATTTATTTATTTATTTATTTATTTAGACTTTATGCACAATAGTGGGATTCGCTCGCGCTCGTTCGTAGCATACAGACGTATTCGTTAGCAATTTTTAACTAACACAATAAAAATAGTGACCTAGATTAGTGCATTATAATAGTAATGCAATTTTAAAATTTTGCCTAGAGTTTAGTTTTAGTAAATATAATGAAAACTTAGAAATAGTGAACTTATTATAAAATATAATGGATAACAGCCCGCGTAATCCATGTGGTCAAGTGCACCCTTCCGCCTCACCGGGGACGACGACGACGCAAAATCCAGCCCAATCAATTGAAGTTGCATCCACGCCCGGGATACAAAAATGGATGTCATCCATTGAGCAACACTTAAATGTCTATTGCTACGGATGGCAAACTTAACTCAGACCAGAAGTTGAAAATATCCAACTTATGCCGCAAAATAGGATCGAGCACCTCACAGATGGCAGTCCTATATCAATCCCTGAAGCAGAAAGCCGTTCAAGCATACAGTATGGTGGAAGACTTACAAGAAAAGCGGAAATTGTCGGACCACATTTCGGAGCTCCAGCAAAACATTAAGGACTCTCGCTCTTCTGAAAATGTTTCTTTTGCCGATATGGTAAAAAAGGGAACAAGTGACTACGTTCGACCGAACAATTTTAGTTCTGTGGCCATTTATCCGAACGATAAATTCAAATCTAGCGATGATACAAAAGACCTCGTGCAAAAAATCATACGCCCGGAGCAAATGAAGCTGCATGTTCGTGGTGTCCGCAAAACAAAAAATGGAGGCGTAATTATCAGTACCGAGACCAAAAACGATGCAGACAAATTAAAGCAAGCAGTCCAGCTCTCTACTTCTGGACTTACCGCCGACGAACCCAACAAGCGCAAACCCCGGATCGTGGTCGTAGGAGTGCCGACTTCCATGTCTGAAAATGAGGTCTTCAAGTGCATTTTCGAACAAAACGTAGCCGACAAGTTTCCTGGTATGTCCTTGGAATCATTCCTGACCTTCGTAAAATTAAGCCACAAATCTGGGAAGAGAGATGCGTCGACCTGTAACTACGTCATTGAAGTACCAGCTAATTTACGTAAAGCCCTGATCACTCAATCGAGACTTTTTATAAATTGGTCTTCCTGTCCTGTCAGGGACTTTACATTAGTAACTCGGTGCTACAAGTGCCAACAATATGGTCATGCAGCGAAATCATGCAGAGAGGTCAACTGTATGTGTGGTCATTGTGGTGAAGCAGGGCATTCGATGGCAGAGTGTGCAAAGAAAACTGAAATGCCTAAATGTGCAACTTAAAAAACCCAGCAATCATAAAACAGGAGACGCTGAGTGCCCTGCAAGGAAGATAGCGGAATTCAGATACATGAATTCCGTCGATTATGAGGGCGCCTAGAGCGTCATACTCAAGGCCAGATTTCCGGACTTACACCTGATGCTGATTCAAAAAGAACATTCCGCTGTGATGACCTACTTCCCCTGAATTTGTTGCTGTTTAAGTGAATTAGCCGCCCAGTAAAAAAATCAAACACAATTCAATACATGAGTTGCTATGTGAAAATTCTGCAACATTGACTTTAACCCAGTAAACATTTCTGCTGACGCCAATTGTTCACACTGTGTATGAGAAACTAATGAAGTGTTAGAATTAAGTAATTTATGTAAACTAAACTAAGCTACAATTTTTGATCTTTATTATTAATTTCAGGGGATATTTGTTTAATTAAGTAAATTAGGTTAGTAAAATAAATTAACATTACTCAATTAACAATTGTAATATTAAGTAAATATTGTTAAAAAATCGAAAGCAATTTTTTGTACACTGTTTGCGCCCTTGCCGCCTGTGATACAGGATCCTCCTAGTACAGGCATCTAAAATCGTTTTACCTATATTATTATCTAAGATTTATTGTTTTATTGTACCAATTTGAACTTTTGAATAAAGATTTATTATTATTATTTCGTTTATTCATTTTTATATACATATTTTCTACATTTTTAAATATTTGTATAAAACTAATAAAAAAACATTTAAAAATATAAAAAATAGTAGCCCACCGGCATCGGGAACAGGGTCCAAGCTACCGGTGGTCAGGGCTCCCGAGAGAGGAACCTCCTCACAATACGCGCCGTGTCCAGGAGTACTGCTTTCTGGATCAAGCCCTTGATCCAGCTGCCCAACGAGAGCCTCTTGAGGTGTTGGTCGAGGCTCTTGGCAATTATGCCATTGGCCGTCACGACTATCGGCACAATGACTGCTGTGTTCACATCCCACATGTCGACAACCTCGCGAGCCAAGTCAAGATACTTACTTTGTTTCTCTTTCTCAGACTTCACGAGGTTCTCGTCATGAGGGACTGCTATATCAACAATCATTGCGCGACGCTCTAGTCGGTCTATCACCACTATGTCAGGCTTATTGGCAACAATAGTTCTGTCAGTGATGATAGACCGATCCCAGTACAATGTGCAATTGCCATTTTCGAGAACTGGGTCGGGCACATACCTATAGTACGGTACTTCCGATTCCACAAGATTGTACTTCAAAGCAAGTTGCTGGTGGATGACCCTGGCTACAAGGTTGTGCCTGTGCAAATAGTCTCCGTTAGCCAGACTAGAACAACCGGAAATAATGTGGCGGATGGATTCCCCGGGTCGGTGACATGCCCGATATATGTCAACCGTACCGTCCTTCACAATATATTTCCGGTAGTTGTTCGTCATCATAACTTCGTCCATGATCGCACAGACAAAACCTTCGGTTTCCCCAAAGAGGTCACCAAAACGCAGCCAGGCTACGGACGCTAAAAAGTCTACATCGGGCCCATGTAGGACCCGATAAAAGCGTCCGTGAAGCTCCTTGCTCTGCCATACTTCCCTGCGGTCGTTAGTATGTAATACCACAGGTTTGCGCCAGTTCTCATTAGCCAAGGAGAGCGCGGTAAGGCCTTTGTCCACCGCTACCACATCTCGATGCATACCCACGTCGGCCTCTAGGAAGTATTTCCTAAGGCTGCATACCTCACGGTTGTGCAGGGTCTTAGTATTTAAGAAGCCACGACCCCCGCACTTCCGCGGGATATACAGCCTCATCACCGATGACCGTGGGTGATGCATCCGATTTGCGGTAAGCAGTGAGCGTACCCTTCTATCCAGGGCGTCAAGTTCTGTCTGAGTCCATTTGAGTATGCCGAAAGAGTACATCAAAACCGGCATGACCCAACCGTTGAAGGCGCGCACCTTGTTTCCGCCTGATAAAAGACTGTTAAGTACTTTATTCAGGCGGCCAAAGAAGCGCTCCCTCCTACGATTGTTTCATATCAGCAGCATTGATGCCTAATGCTTCCGACATACCCAAATACTTGTAAGTTTCGGTTGAGGAGAGGGACCTTAGGTGTATGGAATCCGAGAGTTGTGTTCCCACGGATTCCATAATCTCCCCTCGCTTTACATGCATGACCGCACATTTATCCACACCAAATTCCATCCTGATGGCGCTACTGAAGTTTTCTGTTACCTTCAGTAGCTTCATCAGTTGCAAGTTGTTAGGAGCAAATAGTTTCAAGTCATCCATATAAAGGAGGTGCGATATGACCTGACCACCTCTTCTCAACCGGAAGCCTTGCCCCGAACCCTCCAGCAATGTACTGAGAGGGTTGAGGGCAAGACAAAACCACAGTGGACTCAGACTGTCGCCCTGAAATATGCCACGCTCGATCCTTATCGGGTCGCTGTTCACTTGGGTTTGTCGACACCCTGGATAGCGAAGGACCGTCCTCCACTGCCCCATACACGACATCAGGAAGGTGCGTAGAACTGCATTAACTTTATACAGCTCCAGCACCCTCATGAGCCACGTATGTGGCACTGAGTCATAGGCCTTCTTATAATCTATCCAGCATGTCGACAGATCCCTTCGGGAACGACGAACCTGTTGGCTAATGGCAATGTCAATGAGGAGCAGCTCCTTAGTACCGCGGGACCCGTTCCTACATCCATTTTGAGAGGCAGACATAATTGAATTACTATCAATATGATGATTTATCTTAGCTCTCAAAATGGATGTAAGAACTTTATAGACCGTCGGTAAACACGTGATCGGTCTATAATTTTTAGGTTCCGCGGTACTACCTGATTTATGGAGCAGGTGGGTTATTCCTGTAGTTAGGAACTGGGGCAGTGACCCTGACTCTAAGGCAGACTGGAATTGAGATGCCAAGCGAGCGTGCGATCCTTGAAACCATTTTATCCAGAAGTTGTGCAGCCCGTCCGGTCCTGGCGACTTCCAGTTAGGCAACGTTAATTGTAAATATCAAGTTTAAAAATGTTTTTCACAACCAAACCACTAAGAAAAAAATAGAACTATATAAAAAAAATAACTGACAAGAAAAACTGATACAACATGACAACTTAAAAACGAAAATAAAATGCTGACACGAAGCCGGGCACGAGACAACAACACACATCCAACACCTTCGGGTTCGTCGCTCAGCTCCGCCTCGCAGCCGCCGGGACCTGCGCCAGCCGCGAGTCCAGAGATTCCGGTAGCTGCAGTTGCGTCGAGCTCGAGCGACGAATACTTCTCGCCGCCGACGACACCACCACCTGCGCGTCGGCGCGGGCGAGGCCGACCACCGGCCAGCTTGGGACCTCGAGGCCCACCGGTCTCTGACAGGGTCCCCGCTATCGGTGGAAGTGTGCAGCGCATGCGATGGACTCAATCCATCAACGAAATTGTCATGCGCTCATACTATGGGGCTACAGAGGGGGGAACTAACCTGACTGCGTACCGTGGTCGGATGCTCTCTCTGTTTCAGGTACTTGAGCCAGCTGTCAACGTTTCAGCCCAACGACTATCGGATCAGGTGCGGGTCATTCAGCGTAACCGTATGTTGGATGAAGCCGTACTTGATAGACTGCGTCTGGAATCACGGAATAGCCGCGTCTCACCAGCTTCGCCACCGGCCGCGGTGCAAATACAACCCAGTGTTAGTGTTCCACCGCGACCCGACTGCGTCGGTGAAGATGATGATGGCGGGGCTATATCCGTGAGTACCCAGTGCAATGAGCGATTGAGGAGTGCTTTGGAGGATGCTTTCCGAGAGTATCGCTCCACACCGCCAGAGCTTAGGCCTCGGCTACCTCGTTTGCCCATGCACAAGAAAAATAGGGCGGGTGTGCTCTAGATTCGCAACTAGCAAGTTATTTTGCTAGCAGCGAAGACCTCGCCGATACCCACTCGATCCTATACTGTGCGGCTGCAGCGGCATGTCGTGTAGCTCATGTCAAATTTCCTAACAGTGACAGAGTTACACGACCAGCCGTACCAGCTTGGCAGTGCAGGATCGAGCGTCGTATCGGTGAGGCTAGAGCACTCATTGGCAAACTTATCTGCTTCAGGGAGGGCAACACTCGCCGTAGAGTGATGCGCTTTGTGAGGCGGGCGTTTTCGGGGACTGACATCAGTCCTCGGGATTATCTGACCCGCGTCACAGAGCGTATCGACTTCCTGAAGCAGAAAATCTATGCATGGGCAAACCGTATACGTCGGTACAAGCGGCGAGTGGAGCGATATACTCAGAATCGCACATTCCAAAGCAATGAGAGGTGGGTTTATAGGACTTGGGAGCGACCTGACCAAGGTGTGACTGATACGCGCCTACCGGATGATGACGCCATGTGTTCATTCTGGGGCAGCATCTGGTCGGTACCTGTCAGTCATACCGAGGGCGATTGGACTCGGGAGGTCGAACGCGCGTGCGATCCGATATCAGGTCTTATTATTATTATTATTATAGTGGTACATGGGCGGACTTAATGCAACAAGGCATTCTCTACCAGTCAACCTTTGGGTTAAAAAGACTACACTGTGGTAGGTACAAACAAATAAAAATAAAATATAATTGAGTCATATCGATACAACAAAGTATACAAATAATATATATATACATATACTATAAAATACATATATATTTGCTAAAATAATATACTAATAAATATGTTGATTCATAATAATTTCTGATTAAGAGAACTTACAATAGTTATGACGAGACCAAACTACGAATGACATGCTTTTAAGTAGTGTTTACGGAGCTTACGCTTAAAGGAAAATTTTGACTCAGCCTTCTTGATGTCATGGGGTAGCATATTCCAGAGTTTAATGGTGGAAATAACGTAGGAGTTAGACAAGAACCCGGTACGGTGAGGAGGAATATAAAGAATTAAGTTCTTGGACGCTCGGAGGTTAAGATTGTGAGAACTGCCCAACACTTTAAAATATTGTTTTAGATAATCAGGAGCACAAGGATCATTCAAAATACTGAAAAGCATGCAGAGGGATCTGAGGGATCTCCTTTGACGGATAGGTAACCATTGAAGCTGAGAACGGAAAGAAGAAATGTGGTCGTATTTACGAAGACCAAAAATGAAACTTATACAGTTGTTAAGAAGTCGATCCAGTTTGTTAAGGAGTTCTTGGGATAGATCGGAGTAGCAAACATCAGCATAATCGATTATAGGAAGCACAAGTGATTGGACCAACGTGGTTTTAGTGCAAGAAGGAAGAAAATGCTTGAATCTATAGAGAGATCGCAGTGTGAATGTTACTCTCTGGCTAACTTGAGCAATCTGCTTTTTCCAACCGAACCTGTCGTCAATGTATAGGCCTAAGTCTTTAACGTGTGGCGAGAAAGGGATGACAGTATCGTTGAATGACAGCGGCAGTAATTGGCTGGTGTCCAAGTTGCGTAGAAAATAAGAACTACCAATAAGGATAGCCTGGCATTTACTGACATTGACAGTAACCCCGAATCTGCTCGACCAATCACTAACAGCTATAAGGTCAGCATTCAGCAAAGAAATGCAGTTGTCCAGGTTGTCAATGTCAGTTTGCACGTAGAGCTGTAGATCATCAGCGTACAGATGGTAAGAGCATTTGAGGATAGTGGTAATAGAGTTTATAAATAGAGAAAATAAGAGTGGAGAGAGTATACCGCCTTGTGGGACGCCAGTTTTCAGGGCGCACAAGTCGGAAAATTTCTGATCAGCACGGACCGCTTGCTGGCGACCACGAAGATATGAAGAAAACCAATCCCGAGCCGATGAAGAAACCCCAATTTGAGACAGAAAAGCCAGGAGAATGTCGTGATCAACGGTATTAAAAGCATTGCAGAAATCTATTAAAACCAACACCGTTAATCTCGAATCCTCCAAACCACTCCTAATGTCTTCAGTAAGCTTAAGCAAAGCCGTGGCTGTGCTGTGACCAGGCCGAAAACCTGATTGGAAAGGGGATAACAGATAATTCTTATACACAAAGGAAGATATTTGTTTAAGCGCAACTGCTTCCAGAATCTTGGATAGGAAAGGGAGAATGGAGATTGGTCTGTAATGGTTAAATAAACTGGGGTTGGAAATTTTAGGAAAGGGGATTATGAAGGCCTTACGCCAGATTGCGGGAAATACTCCAGTCTGTAAGGAGACATTAATAATGTGTGTGATAATAGGGACAATACTTTGGATTATGAGGGATAACATAGTTCTGCTGACACCATCACAGCCAACAGCTTTGGACTTAATCGCATTGAAAGTTTTCAGGATCTCAGGGTCGGTCACTGGGGAAAAAGAAAAAGAATCGGGAAGTAAGATTGGCGTGGAAGATATCTCAAGCATAGTTTTGTTTTTAACAGCAACCGTAAGCATCGCCGATGATGAAAAATGCTTATTCAAATCATTCAAGGAGACATTTGATGAAATAACATTGGACGAGGACTTTGTTATACCAAGTGATTTGAGAAACTTCCATATATCAGCCGGTGAAGAGTTGAGAACATTTTCACAAATGTATCGGCGTTTAGAAGCTCTTACTATCTCATTACAGCGGTTTCTGGCCACCTTGTACAGGCTCCAGTTCTCCTCACTGCGATCTCTTCTATATCTACGAAAGGCCTTATCACGCCGTCTCATCGCCATACGAACTCCAAGGTTAATCCATGGAGCCGGGGGGCGCTTAACACGGACGGCCCTCAGAGGTGCATGTGCATCAATAAGGCGAAGTACAGTTCTATTAAAAATTTCCACTTTTTCATCCACAGTTGATGCCAGTTCAACACCGGTCCAATCAACGGCTTTTGCATCTTCATTAAGATGGTCTTTGTCCATCCTCGCGAAATTCCGGAGAAACATAAAGGCAGGTCGCTGCTTAGGAGGCTTAATTTTATATGATAGATAGACTAAGTCATGTCTAGATAAGCCAGGAACCGCGATCTGACCATGATTAGCAATCAGATTTAACGAAGAAGTGAGCATGAGATCAAGCCAAGAATCGTTAGTGTCGAGATTATGATGAGTTGGATTTAATTTAAGAAGAGATAGACTCGACGATTCCAGGATTGCTCTCAGTCTGCATGATCTAGAGTTATCTTTTACGAGATCGGTGTTGAAATCACCCATGATTATGTGATGTTTGTACTCCGAGGAAAGAGAATCAAAAAGAGAATCAAGATTGGAGAAATAATCAATGGCAGGCGGGCAGTAAACTACTCCCAGAATGGCCTTAATCCCCTTGACATCAATTTCAAGCACTAAGTATTCGGGATTGCCGCCGACTGTTCCCGACGAAGAGGATACAATTTTATAGGGGATATCACTGCGTAAATAAATGGCAACACCCCCGGCTCTTTTACCCATGCGGTCATTGCGAATCAGGATGAAACCAGGTAGACTGTAGAATGCAGAGGGAAGTTCGGGCTTGAGCCAACTTTCTGAGACTAAGATGGCATGCAAAGCAACATCACTAAATAAATTTAGCATCTCAGAGTGATGTTGAGGGATACTCTGTGCGTTTACATGACAGACATTAAAACACTTCTGAAATTGCTGAAACTCACTACATAATAGGCTGTTAACCGAGATGGAATCGTCTAAGGATGAATATGACGTAGAAGAACTACGGCAGGAAAAAAACGAGTCGTCATCAGACATAATTATAACAAAATAAAAATAAATATATAAAAGAATATAATATTTAAATAAAATTTAAACTAATTTTATGTGAATTTAACTTGACTGCCGGCAGACTGTTCACAGAAAAAAAAAAAAAAAAAAGTTAAGCAATTGCTAATGCGTGTTTCCAAACGTACGACTTAATTCCCAAGAAGTCAAAGTGGCAATAACATAGATAACTGACACTGACACTGATATGACTGACATAAGACAGAAGAAGAAGTGGCGTCGCGCCCGCGCCGCGCCCGCGCCGCGTCCGCGCCTCGCCTCCGCCCGACGCCTGTTGTATTTGTCCCGCGCCTAAGAGGCTTATGTCAAGAAGTGGATGTCTTTCAGCCGAAATCAGGATCAACCTACTCACAATTGTAACGTATGTTGAGATGACTATGACGATGAATTTGGCTACATCGTCGCTTAGGAATATTATACGGACTCAGATACATAGACACATTCTGTAGAAAGTTGAGTTGTCTATATTGGCGAACAGATGTACAAAACGTTGTCCAGAAACTTCTTCTTTACTATAATGTTCTGTTTTTTGAGATAGCATTGCTCTGGAACTTAGTCGGAGATAAAATCGACAAAGGAGCGAGCTTACCCAGAAGAAGCCTGTTCGTTCAGTCTAACTTTGAAGTGGATAATAGCAAAAGCCGTAAGATTGTAAAATATCGCGTGAACGTAAACGTAAACCATTTTTCCTAAATAAGACACGGATGTATTGGATACTATTGCATTTGGATGGGATATATCATATACAAAACATTTTTTCATAACATATCGAGAAATTATAATCAAATCAGGATTTAAGTATTTATTTTTATTTTATTTTATGTCAAACTTACGGACTCTGCTATTTTCCTGTGACATATAATGCTTTCGAAAACACAGACGCAGGCAGACAGTTGCACTCCTTTGCTGTGCGCTTTATAAAAGACGTTTGGAAACGCTTAGTGCGAATTGGTGGAATGGCAATAAGGTTAGGGCTGGTCATTTGCAGTGCATCTTGACGTCCGATGGTAGGAGGGTGCCGATTTGATGAGTGTTATTCTTGTGTACACTCACCGAAGTACAATCTGTAAAAGACCGACAAGTAGGCAACCTTGCGGCGATGAGTAGTAGCGTTTTGGTTATGGTATTGTCTTACTTCAAAACAAAAGGTAGATAGGTACTAGTTATATCTAAAACACACAAAAAAATCTCATCTTTAATCGAAACACCTTTTACAAATGAATCTTCAGCACCTTACGTCAAGCCTAGCTAGACGTCGCTAGTTCGCGCGGCTCGTTCGATCTCACTTGATTAAGAAATGCCTGCATGCCTGGCTCCGCATATCCGGACCCCGCGTTACTCGCCCCGTCCACTGAATCTATTGAACTGAAGAGAATGGCTCTCCATTACGAAGATGGGATGTTTGATTTTTAAGAATGTTTCGACTATGAAGATGCTGTTTTCCATTTTGTGTTTTTCTTTACCTTTTGTATGGAACTAGGGTTTGTTTTTGAAGCTGGAACCTTTTTGGGTTATATTTCATCTTATTCTATGTAACTAATACTCACAAGTAGGTATTATTATCCGAAAGTTTGTTTGTTTATTTGTTATACATTCACCCCTAAAGGGTTCAATCTATACAATAATTGCCAAGTCTTTAGACTAGGCAATTTTTTTTTATCATCTAGGTATATTAACATAAGCGAAGCCGCATACAAAACCTAATAATTTTATCACCAACATAATAGGGCAAACTTCCATAGAAAAAGGAGAATCCTTCGATCAAGGGGTCTTAAAAGACCACTTGAGCAGAATCAGAAAGCACATCATGTAACCCGTCACTGTCAAATTTTTCCAAACAACTTTGAACTAATGTTATATATAATAATGAAAAACTAACGTTAGCGATAAAGATGAAAATGAAATGTGACCGATTGTTGTGTGGCTAATATTATGATTCTGCTTAAGTGGCCTGTTTAGACCCGCAGTGGGTTGTTGTGTGTGATGTGCAACTGTCCTATAGTTGATATTCGGACTATATTGTAAATGTTCAAATCGCACAGAAAAACTGGTACCGCGATGCAAAATTTTATTCACTACTTCCCTGCTGGCGGGACATATGGCATTGCTTTTCATTTCATTTCATAACATAATCCTGCTAAATTTTCGGCACAACAAGCATAACAACCATTTTCTTTACATCCTACCTATCAAAAAACCGTGTGTGTAGTACACTCTATCAAAGGTAAAAACTGTACCTATGTCATTTCAAGGTATATAAATTGTCAAGAAATTCTTCCACAAAAACACGTCTCCTATCCTCTCTGCATAAATTCAGTTTAGTTCAATAAACAAAAACTAATCTCTTAAGTCTAGACATAGAATAAAAATGTCCAGAAGTGTTTTTTTTAGCTCATTGGAGTAAATTCCTATACCGCAAAGCATTGGGTATAATCATCCTAATATATAAAATTCTTCCGTTAGGTAATAGTCACTGACAGACAACGCACAGCCGAAACTACTACTCGTGGAAAGCTGCAATTTGGCATATAGGTTCCTTGAGGAGTGTAGGGGACAACTAAGAGACAGTTTCCCGAAATTTCTACGGGAACGGGATATGCGCGTGCATAGTCGCGGGCAAAAGCAAAGTAAACATTATAAAGCGTTGGCGGTCCGCGGAAACATGCTAGCTCGCAGGTTTAAAAGGTGCCCTGATGAGGTAAAGTGTACAATGTTCAGGTCATACTGCCAGTCTTTTTATACGTGCGTCCTGTGGATCAGCTGCACTCGGCGGACACTCAACGCCCTTCGTGTACAATATAATAATGCTTTTAGGATGTTGTTGGGGCTGCCGAGATGCTGTAGTACGTCTGGCATGTTCATGGAGGCACGGATTGATGGTTTTCATGCCATCATGAGAAAGCGAACGGCCTCCATTTTGCACCGTATCCGAGTAAGCTCCAACTGCATTCTGAAAGTAATAGCGGATGTCATAAACACTGGATGGCACTCCATGTGTCTATTTGATCGAGTGATGTTTTGTGTGTGTTTTTAATTTTGAGTTTTACTAACATAGTTTTTAGCAACGTAGTAAGTAACTTACTAACACAGTATGGATTCTCAAATTATCTGAAATAAAGTATTAATAATAAAAAAAAATCTGTTGAGTTGTTTAGTTGGTTGAACGCGCTAACCTCAAGAACTACTGTTTTGAATAGAAAAATCACCAGTAGTTCCTGCCCGTTTATCGAGGAAAGTTATAAGGCTCCGAATTACCTACATGACGCTCCGACCAATAGAAGCGCATTTATGTAAAAAGTGCGCGGGTCAGCAAGTAAACTCTAGATTCTCGTCTAGGTCAGAGGTCAAAGAGACAAATTCGACGATGGAATGAGCTTACCCAGAAAAAGACTGTTCACTCTAACTAAAAATAGGAAATTGGGGTTGAATGTGTTGTGGCTGTGGTAATGGTTGGAAACAAATCCTGATATAAATGAAAACCCTGATAGGGTGTTCTACGTTTCCTTACTTTCACGGCTCATTCACAAAGAACAGTTAGGTACTTACGCCTCTAGCCATTTTCTTATTCTTTGCTCCAGCCTTAAGTACTTTCAACAGAGGCCTGTCATAAGCATGACAAATGCCCACACTTGACTCAGAGCAGACAGACTCGAGAAACTGCTACAGAGCCCTAAACTTAAGATCCACATTTTTTTTACAATTTTTTTTTTGTTTGTTACAACTTTATGTGATGGCATTTCATATTTTTGGGGTTGGGGGTTGAGGGCTTTGCCAAAAGGGTAACCAACGGAACCCTATTACTAAGCCATCACTGTCTGTCCGTCCGTCGGTGTGTCAGCGGGTAGTATCTCAAGATCCGTAGGAAGTAAACGGTTGAAAGTTTCACATAGTGTTTATTTCTACAACAAATAATAAAAACTAAATTAAAAATTGAAGGGGGCTCCTTAAATATTTAATTTTCTTTCATTTTGAAACGTAAAACATACAATATACCTTTTTTTTTCGATAAATGGCTGAAAACCTTCGTGTGAGTTTCCGACTCGCACTTGGGTAACACGGTAAACAGCGGTTGTCGAACATATTAAAATATCAGCTGACAAAAACCAGCTGTTTTTGTCAGCAGATATTTTCTTTTTCTTTTTATATTTGCTTTCTTTTTTATTTTAAATTATCCAAATATGATAACTAGAACCAATTATACTTCCTAACTGTAAATATAAAAATCCGTACCTATATTTGAATACTTTTTTATTAACCGACTTCCCAAAACGGAGGAGATTCTCAATTCAGTTGTATTTTTTTTTTATCATGGCTCAACGGACTTGGAACAAACTCGGCACCTCATGCATAATTCCATGCTAATTAAGATTCCGTACCCAAAGGGTAAAACGGGACCCTATTACGAAGACTTCGCTGTCCGTCTGTCACCAGGCTGTATCTCAAGAACCGCGATAGCTAGACAGTTGAAATTTTCACAGATGATGTATTTATGTTGCCGCTATAACAACAAATACTAAATCAACAGAATAAAATAAATATTTAAGGGGGCTCCCATACACCAAACTATTTTTTTTCGCCGTTGTTATAGATAATGGTACGGAACCCTTCGCACGCGAGTCCGACTCGCACTTGTATATCCGAAATTATTAAAATTTATCACACGAGTAGACCAAGTTATGGTTTTTTTTATAGGGGATCATCAAATGACTCCGTCTAGGCGGAGCGGAAGGGCGACAGTTTTTGAGTATCAGACTCTTACTGACTAAACCCTGATCTTCTTTATGCCCTTCGCAATCTAGGGCCGTTGTGATTATTTTGAAAAACATCCGAAACCTGAGAGACTTCCTGGATTAGGACATCATCGGCCTAGCCTTTTCCCAACTATATTGGGGTCGGCTTCCAGTCAAACCGGATTCAGCTGAATACTAGTATTTTACGTGGAGCGGCTGCCTACCAGAGCTCAACAACCCATTAACTGGGTAACACGGTACTCCTTGGCACGACTGGTGTCAGATTTTCTGGCTTCTGACTTTCCGTAACGACTGCCAAAGATCTCCAAATGACAGCCGGGACCAACAGCTTAACGTGCTTTCCGAGGCATGGAGGAAACTCGGTATGTTTTGGGGGCCGAGTCACCCGCGTCCGTAGGAGAATACCCTTCAGCGAATCCCTACACGTGGTCCCCGGGTGGTGCTAAACAGGTGACACTAACCGCCTCCGTGGTCTAGTGGTTAAACCACCTAATTCAGACCCAGAGATCCCGGGTTCGATTCCCAGCGGGGGCAAATTTTTTGCTCGGTTTGGTTGGTGGTAGGACTTGTTCTAAGTCCGCCTGGCAAGCTACCACCATCATGTCTAAGTCTGTCGCCATAACAACAATGTTAACAGCATTGTTGTGTTCCGGCATGTAGAGGTATGATAGCCAGTTCCTCTGTGTAAGAGGATTCCAGGTGAAACTCGCTTCCAACTTCGGCCTAATCATCACTTTCCATCAGGTGAGATTTGGGCCAAGAGTTTCCCCGTTTTGCATATAAAAAAAAAAATGTTAATATGGTCACCCATCCATAGACCAACCTCGACAAGCGTTGCTTAACCTTGAAGATTGACTTGTGCGGCTGTTATAATTTAGCCACGAGCACATCATTTAGCCACGAGTAGCTCTCTAGGATTAGGACATGCATATTAATTTTCAACTTTCACGAGTGTTAAATCTTACAAACTAGCTGATATCGCAAAAATAAATTTTATCAATAGAATGCACCTTCCTTTTGTAAGAAGTAGGAACCGATTCATTTTTCCTTCTCAACGGGAAAGGAAAAAATAAAAAGTAAATGGAATCGACTTCTTATCGACTGGTGCTGGTCCACAATGGGAAATGGATTACTTCGCTCCAGCACTGAAAGATTGGCTGCAGTACTTTCACAATTAAACTAGTGCTACTCTTTTGAAATCTTTTATTTTTTCATTCTTTCGTTTCAAATAGAAGATACCCACTGTGTAAGGTTTCTTTCTGAACCATCTTTTAGTGGCAGAGGGATTTGTCTGATTTTTTACCTTTGTGTGGTTTTTGAAGTGGAAACTTCTTTAGCGGCACTTTTCTTGGGATGGGTATAAAATGTTAAACTCGCGTCAGGACACGTGACCTGGTAGAAAATTCGTAAGGCGGATGTCGCGTCAGGCTAAGTGACCCGATCGAAAATTCGTAAGACGGCCGATTCAAAAATGCACAACGTTAATGTTCAAGTTTTCACTTATGGGGCACTCCCGGAGTGCAACCCATTGTTTTTTTTTAAGCATTTGGGTTTTCTATATTCTCTTAGTACTCTTCTACATTCCCCAAGGACCCCACCAGGCAAACTTCAGCTTTCTATGACCAGTCGTTTCGAATCTGTCAATCAGTAACGGAGATTTTTAAGTAAATTGATTTTTGTTTATACTTAAGTACACACCACACCGTACACATACACATAAATATTACCTATATAGGTACAAAGGTTAGACATAAAAAGTGCAAGGTTCTTCAACTCCATAATTACGAAATCCTCAAGTATTGCGCAACCTCTCACCTTATTAACTCCCTTTAGTCTTGGCTAATTTGCCTAGAAAACGCCCCAACAGCCCTCGAGTACCCCGTAACGACGTGACAAGAATTAAAAGAACCGAAGGGAACCGAATCGTTTTAATACCGAAGCTCATTTAATTCCAAAGAGGCTTAAAAGGCCTTTGAGATCCTTCTTTGAATTTTTAACGTAGACAAAGATATCGGTAAATAATGTTTTACATTTAGATACGATCTTTTTGATTGGGAATGGTTTTTTTGATGCTCTCTTCTTTTTTTGTAATGACGTAATGAAGATAATTATTATTGTAGTATAAATATTACACTAGTGAAGTGATGACATCAAATGGCTGCTGCAGCCTAAAAATACATATTTTTATTTTTTGTCGATCTGAACTGTCCCTTCTGGGCAAAGTCCTACCGCATTCCTTCTATTTACTTAACAAATTAAAGTAAGAACAAAAAAATGCACACTTATTATTTTAACAAATCCAAAAAGATATCAAAGCTAAACATATCCGATTTAAATTCAAATATCTTTCATGAGTCTTGAGTTAAAAAAATGCTTACGATTATTCATTGGATCTTAAAAGCCGAAAAGGTTTTAAAACACAGTCAAAATCTTCTTGGAATCTATAAGGGCTTTGAAAAGACAAATCTGGGGTGGGATATCTGTCGCATGGAAGCTTAAGATGGCCTGGATGAAACACTCAGATCCAAGGAGGGCTATTTATAAAGATTACTGAACGTATATCGACTTAAGACTAAATAAAATGGAAATTCGTTTTTAAAGGGATCTTTGTATGCCTCGAGATATTTGAAGTGGTAGCGTTTTCATTATCCGATATTTTCGAAATTATATTTTTACAAAGTGTTTTGATTATGCGACATTTCAGTATCGGTTTAATTAATTTTTCGACCTCCAATATTTGAACATTCAATTCAACTTCCTTAATATTTTAGAATATTTTTTTTTAAATAAATGTTTAAAATATTTAGGAGATTGAAAGTACGCGTGAAAATGAAGAGAATAAATAAAATATAAATACTTTATTGTATACCACAAAACATTACTAAGCACAAAACATCTTATAACGATCGAGGAAAGTATATAATCTCTCACATATTTTCTCAAATTGGTTCATTAATGACGGAATTAGAAAGAATAGAAAGAAAGAATATATTTTATTTAGCACATACATAAAGCACGCACGGTACATTGTAAAAACTTAATAATAAAATGGTAGGTATGCTAAACTAAGTGAATTATGAGGTGAAATACAAAAATAAATTAGAACTTCCTCCTTTTTTTGAAGTTCTCTTTTACCCTTTTACTATGGGATTCTATGAAAAATGACAAACATTTTCGTACGCACTTTCAACCTTTTTTTATTTAAGATGGGGTTGCTCTTGGCTCTAGTCTAGGTCAGAGATGATAGAGACAAAGTCTACAATTTAGCGATCTTACCCAAAAGTAGCCTGTTCACCACTCTAACTTTGAAAAGATTAGGGTTGTAATCGTTTGGAAACACAGACGCAGGCAGAGAGTTTCACTCCTTTGTTGTGCGCATTATGTAAGATGCTTGGAAATGCTTAGTGCGAACTGGTGGAATAGCAACAAGGTAAGGATTGTAAGTTGCAGTGCATCTGGATGTCCGATGGTAAAAAGTGGCCCCAGGGATAAGGTCGTGGAGTTCTTGGGCACACTCTCCGAAGTATAAATCTGTAGAAGACTGACAAGCAGGCAACGTTGCGGCGGCGATGAGCCAAGCTGTGTAGCTTGGCATCCACCAGTTTTACGTGACCAATGAGCCTCTTGGCTCTGCGTTCTAAAGAATCAAGCGCGGCAAGCTGATACTTAGCTGAGCCTTCCCAAAGGTTGTGCTTTGTATAGAGTTAAAAGCTATCCAGGCTTGAAGTATCGCTTCACCCTATTTAGGATGCCCGGATTTTTGGCCACAGTTTGGGCTTTGCACTCAATGTTGTTTTTTTAAGATGAGAAATTATCAAATGACTCCTTACGCTCTGGGCAGAGCAGAAGGGAGTGACTCTTACTGACTAAAACCCATCCGAGTTCCTCCTAATACTCTTTGGGCCGCGGTGACTTAATTAAAAGTTACTCTGTAGATAAAACAGATCCTTTGAACATAACATTGATACAATGCCCAAATTGTGTTGATTTGTTTAGACTGCCCTAATCACGTATTGAATACTCCTAAATTTCGTTTAATTAATTATGTTGTCGGATTTACTGAGCCATGAATTTGGTTACTAGTTAAACCACAGAGTAAACAAGGACCAGAGGGGCAATTGTAGTCATTTTAAGCAGCGTTTACGATTATTTTTTGACAAGTTTTTGGAATTGCGCCTTGAATTTGAAAGCTCGTTGAGTACGAGAGCACGAAACAAAACAGAATGGAAGAAATGGAAGAGGTTGGCCAAATAGACGAAGCTATCGATGACAAATACTTTTGTAAGAGCGGATCCAGAATCGTCGGTGGGGTGTGACCAGGCTTGACCCTGCTGAGGGTAGATTTGAAATAAACAGTAAAAACCACATAAAATTGTATTTTACTAATGCATAGCAAGCCTCCTTGGGTTACTTTTGGTAAAATCTTCAATAACATCGATAGATGGTCGACTAACAAAGGTATCTGGGTCTTTTAGGTGGAGGTTTGAGCCCCTTGACAGTTTACGGACAGTCGGACATGCTATGACTGCGATATCTTGTGAACAGCAAGCATCGCGCAAAAAACGAGAATTTTCTGGTGTATGTAGAAAACCTAGACATTCAGTGCCTCAGTCTTTTCTATCGCAGATCTGAGAACAAACAAAACTATAATATTACCTATACAAGGTGCCATTTAAGTCGTCTTACAACGGCAACCCAATTCATCTATCCAAAGAATACTACACATTCTTTAAAAAAATGATTTAAATCTTAAATATTTGAGTTACTAAAAAAAATTATTAATTATCCTGTTGCATGGTATGACGTGGTTTGAAACGAGCGCAGTCCGAGCCATGTGTTTTAAGGACGGCGCGACGCGTAACAAAACAATGATCAACAGGGTGTTTTATAATGCATTAATTATTTTTATTTTACCTGTCATCTTATTGAATTATTTAAAAAAATAATCACGCCTGAAGGTAGTGTAGTTTATTTCGGGTACATTAAGTGCAGGCAGTGTACATTTTTTTTTTAGTTACCTTAATATGGCGTTACATCGCAGCCGGCAGCGGTGCGGTGATTCAATGTTCTGTGGCTTACTCAGGCAGTATAAACGAGCAACTATCAGTAACCACTATCAAACGCTGTCGCCGAAATAGTTGTGGGAAACAATTCTAAAACAAGAATTAGAATTCTAAGAACATATTTTGGTCGATCAAAATTATTGAAACGAAATTAGGTTATCACTTTTTTCTAGAAAAACATTTATTACCATCACAAAGTATGGTATCAAGACTTTTCATATTACTCATTCTGAACAACTTGAGTCAAGAGCAAACCCATCTCAAATTAAAAAAAAATAAACATAACATGAAACAAAGTACCAAGAGACCAAAATCATGAATAAATTAAGTATCCAAATATTGAACTACTATGTCGGAGAACGCCTAGAGAGGTAAAGACTCTGAAACTCTGAGACAAAGAATTTATGATAATACACTTTAGCCTTGATCTTGATCCTATTGAACATCTGTGGGATGAACTTAACACACGCGTTAGAACTAGAACTCAGGCTGCATAAACACTCCAAGAACTAAAGGATAATTCGTAAAAACATGAATATGAATAAAGTCGATAAAAAACAGGATGGAAGCTGAAGGCTTAGCTATAGGGAAACATGTTTTTTTTATACTTCTTTGGATCTAATTTTTGTGAATTAATTTTGGTTGATGGCAATGATTGAATCTAAATTAGGTAATCACAGTCCCAAGTAATAAAACCATTACATCACACTTGATAAATAGACTTTGAATACCTATAGTTTATTGAGGCCTTTATAGTTGCTGTTTATTTACGGGTAATATTGCCCAACGATAACTTTGGTTGAACTTAAAATATTGAATTTAAATGAAGTTTATAAAGACCTATATTTCCTTTCAGCTTGGCGAACCTAGTCCATTCAGCCTTAAAACATGAAGAAGTTATATACAAATAGAATTTAAATAATCAATTGATTGATTGTAAACAAAATACTATAAAACTTACATTTGCAAAGAGTAGGTAACTATTAAAGATTTTCTTGTGCATTTTTCTCCATAAGAATCAAATTTTTGCGAATGGACGACTAGAGTCACTACACTGTTCTATTTTCGTTCACCAAAACCTTTTCTCATAGTTAAAAATGAATGAGCTGAATAAGATTACTTATCAAACATTTACTCTTTACTTTAAGTTGGTAAGGCTAATTTGAATTAACAGGCTCATCAGAGAACATTTTAGAGAAGACTTTCATTATCTGAGTTCCATTTAGTATTTACTTATTAGATCAGTCTTTAGTCATGTTTAAAATTAAAAGAGGTTGTGTTACATTAGTTTTAATAATGATTTTTGAGTGCTTTTCTTAGTAATAAGAGAATTTTGAGTTAGGAATTTAAGAAACTAATTTTAGGTTTGAAGGCTTGAAATATAAAGTAACAAAATTATTCAACTTCCATATTTTTTATTTAGAAATTATTGCAATTTAGCTTTTGCCCGCGACTTCGTAATTGTGTATCCTATTTTTTCCGTTCCCCAGGAATTTCGGGAAATCTTCTCATAGTTCTCTCTACGAATGCATGGGACCACTAAGATAGGATTTTCCAAATTTCCGCTGTTTGGCATGTGGGTTCCTTGCGGAGTCGTAAGGAACTTACATGCCAAACAGCTTTCTTCGACCAGCCGAGTATTAGAATAATTCAAACACAGCCTTTTCATTGTAAACAACTGCCTTTAGATTTGTTTGGTTTCAAAATCAGCAGACAATAGTAGATAGACTGGTAACAAAACCAATGCATAAACGAATCATGAAAATGCTTCATAAAATTAGATCGAATCGAATCAAGATTAGATCTGTTCAACCACCAATACTCAATTAAGCCAAAAAACAGAGACCATTAAAAGGTCCAGTAATTCCTATAGGTGCACTCTTTATTCGGCGTCATGTCTAGAATAAACAGATGTCAGGTCCAATGCTAAAGGCTGTCAGATTGTTCTGCGGTCAGTCAGGTCCAGAACAGGTACCTCTTTGCTTTGTGTAGCTGATCGTTTGTGGGGCTGACAACGTAAATAAAGTATCAAAGAAGCTGACGGTTTTAGTTGGAATTATGCTTGCAGATAGACAGGTCTAATGCCTCGCACTGAGGGACTGTTGTATAAAAATATCAGCTGTTTCATACATTTTCGTAGGCTAAATATTTTTACAAAAGGCTGTTCCATACAAAATACAATATTTTGTAAACTTTTCGTCAAAAGACGAAAATTACGCGGGCAAATTTTTTTTTCTTATAATATGCAAAAAGCACTCTCTCATGTGATACCCACCGTGCCTTAGTAACCTCACTTCGATTTTTTAACAACCTCTTTCAGTCGCTGTTGCAAAACAGATATAAACATTTTCATTTCTTTTCTATTTGCAAAAAAGTAGAGCAAACTTTATCTAAAACTATTTCAAAAGATATCATATCCAGCTGTGACAGATGGACAGACTTAGTCACACCATAACCTTTTTACCATTTTGATAACGAACCCTAATTTTACCCAGTTAATGGGTTATAGAGGTCTGGTAGGCAGCCGCTCCACCTAAAATACTGGTATTCAGCTAAAATCCGGTTTGACTGGAAGCCGACCCCAATATAATTGGGAATAGGCTAGGCAGATAGATGATGGCACGGATCCCTAAGTCTTCATTCAGTAAATTTTTTCTATGTACATTATTTAAGGACTTTCCCTCTACGTGACAAAGTCTTGGACGCTTTATTGATAGGTATATTGATAGTTACTTGCTGCAAATCCTTTTCCCCAGTGAAGTAACGAAGTCTCACAAAGGTGCTAACTCGATGTTACAGATTACCGCTTGACCTACATTCTGTTTACCTGTTGTGCACAGCGCCTAAGACGCTGGTTGAACGGTAAACGTATTTCCGATTTTGCACTGTTTTCTACCGTAACCTTTCTTTCTTTCAGAAAGAATAGGGAAACGTTATTGTCAATATTAACCTTTTTAGTACGTACGTAAGTACTTTGGTACAGTATTTCGGTGTACCATGCAATTCCTAGCAGCTGTGGTGCCTCATATGGATCGAGGGGATTTCGGGACAGAAGACGCGGTCCCGTATTCCACCTATTTTATTTTAAAATTCGTATTCTCATCCATATTACTCTACATGATTCTGGTATCCTGATAATGTGTGAGTCTTAGCTGTTTGTACTTAAAGCCCCGGAATAACTTCGACATTTTTACTGGTCTCCTGGTACTGATGAATCTTTAGCACTCACAATTTCGGCCTAGAAAAATCTTCGTCATGTCAATTAGCTCTGATAAAAAAATACTTCGACATGTTTCTGCTCTTTTGCAGAAACACATCGTAGTAGTTTCAGGGCTGGAATTATGAGGGCTAAAGATTCGCAAGTGTTAAAAGAAGACTAAAAACATGTGGAAGTAAATCCGGCGCTGGAATTGTGAGCGGTTAGGATTTAAAAGGACTAAGAGAACAGAAACATGTTGAAGTTTTTACGGGGCTGGAATTTTAAGCGCTAAAGATTCATTTTGTAGCAGGAGACCAGAAACTGGGCTGAAATTGTCAGTGAATAGGATTACAAATTACCAGAAGACCAAAAACATGTCAAAGTAATTTAGGGGCTGAAAGTAAGAACAGCAAAGACTTATATAAATACAAAATAATTATGTAATTTTTATTCCGTTAATTGGCTGACCAGAGACTGTGACGGAAGCAGAAGATTAGAAACGGGCTGAAATTAAAAGTGGTTAAGATTCACACGAAAGAATCCCAGTTTTAGTTAATGAGAACTCAAGTTTCTCAAGTGCGTGTTCAGATTCTCCCTAAACGAGAGAATCCTAGTAAGAATGATTGAGAAGTCACGCTTCTCAAGAGTGAATCTTAGAGTCTTCCTCTACGAGAGAAACCCGACTCAAATTATTGAGAATTCACGTCGGATTTGAATATTAGAACTTTAATCATTTTTATCAAAGAGTTCTCATTGAACGGTAATCCCATAGAATTCGGGGTATGATTATACTGGAAATGCATAGCTTGTGTCTTAGGTATAACTGCACGATATGTAATTATACGTAAAACAGTCTCATTTTATTTATATCCCATAAAAAACAAGGTCAAATTATACTGGGAATGTTTAGTTTGATATGTCGTCATCGTCACGTGTATGTAGGTAGGATGTGACGTCAACAAATCCCTCAGGATCATTATCCTGGGCTCACGGAGGAATGCATGCTCATGCGAAGGTAATCTTTTACGATGGAAGCGAGCCTCGGAAGGATTTAACGATGCTCGTTGATCTACCTTCTAATGTTAGCTACCAAGACGTTTAATCGTCTCATAACAAAACAATTTCCAGAAAACGTTTATTTCTCGCGTTTCCATACAAAATCGTTGTTTTCTATGGGTTTAGCTGAAAAGAGCTGAATAAGTGTGAGTATTGTCCTTATATGCCACCAAATGCATGAAACTGCTTGAATATTGTTTTATTTTAAACTTTTTAGTACTTTTTGCGATCAGGTATTTTGACCGATAGTTTTCATTTTAAATATTTACCTTATTGTTAATCAGGTACAAAACGTAACCCATAAATATGACCACGCACTTCTGAAACATTCTGTAAAGTTGAGATAAAGCAAGTCAGTTTTTGTATGATGACGATGATGGCGCAGTACAAAATAAAGGCCTTTGCACGGTAATCACCAACTTCTAATGTAATTTATTCGACTCTTTAGCACCCGTTTTACGCGTCGACTAACTTAATGCTAATTGTACACTCTACAGACAAATGTGACGAGTGTTATTCCAAAACGTGCTTTTGCTCGGTTTGGTTGGTGGTAGGACTTGTTCTAAGTCCGCCTGGCAAGCTACCACCAGTACCACCATCATGTCTAAGTCTGTCGCCATAACAACAATATTGTGTAATATTCCATTGTTCTAACTAGGTTTAAGTAATATTAACTCAATTAGACTGTATGGTAAACCGCGACTAAACTTCGACACTGGCAGTTCAAACAATAACGCGGAGTACTAAACTTGAGTGTTCACACATTGTGACGTCATAATTTTAGTGAGCTATGTCGGTGATTTCTAATTGTAGTGAATATTTAATGTGACTGTAATTTCAAGGTACACAAACCTCATTACTAACGAAGGCGAAGACGTTATAAAGTATTATTCTAGCTGTTGACCCACAAAAATGATTAAATAACCGGTGAACAATCATATTATTATTTTACATATGATTTAAAACCGACCACTATTTTTTTCCCTGTTTTTATTAATCTCGGTATTTTGACAAAAAGTCTTTTAACTGTTCCGTAGTACAGTTAAAAAGACGTTTCGTGACATGATTTTATAATTTATTCCCGAAAAGGTACCCGATATGTTTATACTCTTCCGTGTTTGGGTCACAAAAGCATCAACAAATGTGTATTTTCAACTAAATCAGTGCAATAGGTTTAGAGAAAATTGCCTGTTACAGACTGACAGACATAATCTACGTTACCAAATATTAAAAATACGACAATCTCTAGGCAACAATAATTATATTAAGTGAGCTTCAGTGACCGCAGTTAAACTTGGGGCATGTAACTAAACGAATAGCACAGACGCATCCAATTTAAACTATAACGTTACATAAAATTAGGCGAATAACTACATTACTTTAGATGGCTACACGCTGAGAGATACTGGGTTTAGGGTGGTTACAGACAGACGGGGCCCGCTAGTGCCAGTGCCTGCCAGGATTGCAGAATTTATCTAAAATAGTTACCGCGGCCCAGGAACGCAAAGGGTACTAGGAGGTTTACGCATGGGTTTTAGTCGGTAAAAGTTTGACATCCTTCCATTGCACCCAGGACGGAAGGAGTCGTTTGTTGATTTCTTAATCTTAAAAAAAAGGTTGGTAATAGACAAAACTTTTCCCATATTCCTTTTAAGTTCTGGTTTTTACATCAACGTTAAGTAGTAACATAATGATAAATTTCACAATTAATGTAGGTACATGTTTCAAAACATTATCATTTTGCAAAGAAATTAAAACATAAACTTAGAAAGTAATCCTACATGACAAGCGAATAGAAAATGGAAACAGCTGTAATGTCGTACTTGTAACCGAAGCATGCCTAAACACTAGCGTAACGATTTAGATTCATTCCTGACAGAATGGCTGAAGAAGACAGGTGATAAAGCAAGCTGATAAAATATGTTTGACTAAAATACATCTTAGTCTTAATCGCAAAACCAAAGTTGTTTTATTTTGCGACTAAAACCAAAATGTATTTTAATCAACTCCTATTGTTTTACGGCTATTTTTATTTTTGAGTCACATTCTTAATTTTGTAAGTCTGTCATAAACCTAGAAGGGAATATCTAACGTTCCCATTTTTACAGAAAAAAAGTTTCGTACATCTGCACCAAGCCTTATGTAGCTGTTGTGGCTTCATGAACTATTTTCAATTGGCGCATAGTTCACGGACGCACTGGCCGCTCCGAGGACAGCCAGCTAGTTGTCTGACACTAATGACATTAACATTCAAAGCCCACTATTGAACTAGGCTCGCTAACCAGAATATTGTATACTGAGAATTCAGAAACAGAATAAATTAATTCACTTACAGAATAGAGAATGGGAGTCTTTAAGTCAAAAGTGGATAGATAACTTCTAAACCGTAGTTCTCCATCTTCGGCCGCATCATCGCTTACCATCAGTGGTCAAACGCGTGCCTATTAATAATAAAAAAGTTACTTTAGGAAAATGATCGTATGGACGATCATGTAACGATTTCAACTAGGCTATTAAATCTATTAGCATTTATATAAACACAAGATTTTTCCCACTGTTTCATGATGCCCCTCCCGATGATATGTCACACATTCAGTGATTGAGTTTTCACTAGTGAAAGTATTTTAATAATCAGGTCAGCAGGGGCCTATTTTATAAAACTAACAAGTGAAAAGCGAAAATCTGATAATTCCACAGTTTTGTACGTTTATTTCAAACATTATCTGCTTTAGTAAACAGCACCTGTCGCGAAATTGAAACTATATTGCCAGTTTTTGACAAAGTCATATTGTCAGTTCTATTAAACCAGAGCCCTGCAGTGCGATTCTGTAAACATGTCGAAGTGAAAACTTAGGCGAAGTGAACAACAAGTGAGCTGTCAAACCATACAAACAAGATGGAATGACAGCTCACTTGTCGTTGACTCCACCTTGTGTACACGGTGAGATTTTGAATGAATAGACCCGCTTGTACTTCTGGATTATAAAATCCTTTATTATATTACCAATCAATTATTAATATGCTGAATAACTGAAACAATTTAGAATAACAGTCTTTGAAAGTTAGTTGGAGATCCAACAAGTAAAATAGGGCTAGATACTAAAAAAAACATTTTTTTATCTATGAGATTTAACGACATTTTGGCAAAAACTCGCTATCAAACCGCAACATGTAAATAGTTCTCGTGTAAAGGAGATTATTAAAATTACCAAATGAACACACAGTGACTGCTTTACATCCCAAAAATTACGTTTTTAATTAAAAAATAAACTGTAGAAAGTCATAAAAAGACTATTAAAATTCCGCACAAATGGCTTCACGGAAAAAATTGTTAAATATTATTTTATGCCCACATAAAGTACTGTTGCTTTGTTTATTCACGATTTTGGAAGCCCACATTTTTTCATTTGTGAACCATACTTTAATATTACTGTTTGTAGTTTAATGAAAAATTAGGATACTAAGAATAGGAAAGTATCTTTATTTTTTGGCCCATTACCTTTTCCGTGCTGACGATTAAACGTGGATTTCAAAATCTAGACAGCCCGCAACCATCTCATCGGGTCTCCCCACTAAAGGTATTTCCATTGAGTGGCAGTCGTAGATAGACTGACCCATAATAGCAAACCACGGGCCAGTCGGCATTCAATTCTCCGCTTTAATCTAAAAAGTGGGTTTCTTTAGGGTTTCGTACTCGGAACCCTATAACAAAGCCTCCGCTGTCCGTCCGTCCGTCCATCCGTCCCTTTATCCATCCGTCCGTCCGTCCCTCCGAACACCCGTTCGTCCGTCTGTCTGTTAGCGTGCTCTATATAAATTTATATTATTGTGTCGTGGGTTCGATTCCCGCACGGAACAAATATTTCCGGGTCTGGCTGTTTGTGTATGTGACTTTGTATGTTTGTAAACGCACCCACGTTACAGGAGAAATTCCTAGTGTGGGGCAACGTTTTTAATAAAAAAAAGAAAGAAATAGGTAGTGCTAATTTAATGAGTTTGTATAATCATGTGGAGTATACCTAACCTTCGAAACCACTGCTCACAATTATTGGGCAAAGTCAAGACGGAATCAATAGTTTTGCTAAAAGAAGCTTACTAAAATATATTCTCAAAAGATACCACGAAAGAGTTAATAAAATTCTACTTTGTCATGTTTTTATTGATCTTGTAGAAAGGGTCAGGGGTCCAAAAAGAAAGATTCACCACTAAACTTATAGGTATATCTTTGACATTCCTCTTTGTATGCCCTCTTGACCCACAATCGGGAGGAATCAAATCGGATTACAAGAATTCCAAGTTCTATGTTGGACCGACTATAAAATAGTTTCGGACGTTAGAGGAGACTTGTAAATGGTGTGGAAATGAAGACTAGACAAGTTTGCTGTAAACTAGATCGAGGTTGTGATAAATGACGAGTAAAAAGGTCTTGGTTAGTTAAAAGGTTTTTTAAACTACTAAGTTACGAAGTGGCACGACGGTAGATATGTGTTTACGCCGATAGCAATAGTTACTTATATTTTCGAATTCTGTTGATCGTGTAATACTTTGTAGTTTCGTTTACGGTAAAGTGGGGTTTTCTTCCATCCACAACATTCTCTACCCATAGTTCCATCTCTCAGTGCCTTTCACACCACTCAAATTCGCAACCATCCAGGGGCCTATAGGTTCCAGGTTCTGCGTAATACCTGGAAAATATAAGCCCCTGGATCTATAGGTTCCAGTTACTGACGTGATGGCTCAGCTTGATCCCAACTCGAGATCTCTTGTTTAAGAAACTCCCCCTGATAGAAAGTTACACTATCGTTGAATGCCATTGGCAATTACCACTGCTCTGTATCCATCCCGGAAAATGCACAGTTCTTATGGGATGAGCCATGGAATTACAGCCATGAGAAAATCTAGTCGGTTATTATAATCTACTAATTTTTTCTCGCAACTTTGTAAATATTGCGTTTTTTCGCGATCCCGTAGGAATTTTGGAAAATTCACTCATAGTGCTTCCCTAACCAAATTTCAGCATTGCACGACCAGAAGTTTCGGCTGTGCATTGTCTGTTAGTCACTCAGTAACGAAAGAATTTTATATATTAGGATGTCTCACGAAATACTTTCAGACTTCGAATCTATATACTCTTCAGAATCGTCAGAAATTGCATTGAATTACACACAAGTTCCTACTCCACAGCAGCGCCATAATATTATGTATATTGCCCATGTGATAATGCAAGGCTTTGACAGCCGTTATTTTCCTAACGCCTCGAGGCAAGGGAACCTCCTTTCACAGCCTTATTGGAGCCAGTCGCGACTCATTAGCTTGTGAGGAGATTGTATGTGACTGCAGCTCGTGTTAGTAATTTGCAATATGGCGACGAAGAAATATCGTGTTTACTTGGGTTTATAAAATGATCGTGTGTAGTAAGCTTTAGCTATGTTTCATTATCGAATACTTATGTGCGTCATGATCAATTCACCGGAAGACATTCGCTGCTGGGTACATGCCTCCCCCATGTGGCGACACATCAACTTGCCCTGTGCGTCCCGCTGAACGAATTTTAATAAAGGATATAGTCTTCGGCAATGTCACACCTCCAATTTTCAAACTCCGAGCTGTCACAGAGAAATCCTTATTGGAAAATCCAACAAAACTGTTTTGCCCGACCTGTGAATCGAGCCCAAGACAGTTTACAAAATACTTACCTGGTGAAGGACGGGGTCAGTAATTTATTAAAATATGTGAAACAAAAATCATAACAAAAGAAAAATATGAATACCAAAACCACGCACACCAAAGACCACCTTGTGTGTGTGTGGAGGCTTTCCAAATGATCTTTCCATATGCGGTCACTTCAGATCGTTTTGTTCTAATACCTAGTAAGAGGTGATGTGATCGACATAAAATAAAACTTATAATAGGATTCATGTCTCACTTAAATCTCTCTACAAAATAAACCTTTATAACTAAAAATCGAGCATTTCGCAATGTTAAATCATCCCAAATAAGTAGATACTTGTGACTTATATGCTTTTATACCAATTGATGTTTCTAATATTGTTTGGCCCAATTTAAATATAAACACTAGCAGCTTAACATTAATGTAGAGTAAAATTATATTTCAAGCGAGGATCGCATGTAAGTACAGTCAGCCACAACATCGATTAATAATGTCAATTTTACAAATCATCTAAATTGACATAAAATATTTATTATCTGCTTTTTGTTTAAGCATTTTTTCTAGTAGTGAAATTAAATGTTACTTCTGTTCCAAGTTTAACTGATTATGTACTACATAATTATTATAATAAATTTTGTCGTGCACTGTACCTAAGGAAACCCAAATAACAACTCCAATACGCGTGTAATTACCAACATCCCGCTGTTATCTTTAATTACAGCGCTCGCCATAATTCAGCATTTTGATTATAAGTTCTCTTTGTAATCACCAGTGGGCAGTGGTAGTGTCCAAAGGGATGTTACAATTAATGGGTATTTAATCATTTTTAATCGTCTTAAAAAAAGGAGTAGTATGTTTGTTCAGCGATATTTTCGCTTATTGTCATCCGATTTGGATGATTCATCTTGTGTTTATTAGAGCATTTTCCCGGACTGGTTTCATTACAATTTGGTGACGATTTAATGAAGAACTTCGGTCTTCGATCTTCAGTAAATGATAGCCACTCTCCCGGGATTTGTAAAATGGTATGTTTGTTTGTGTACGACACACACATACAGCGTACCGGTGTGATTTTATATTATGAACTGGATCATAATGTAAAATCACACCGGTACCCTGTGAATGTACGCCGAAATGTACAAGTCAATTTGTGCCCTAAAAAGTTTTTTTTAGCCGACTTCCCAAAAATTGAGAACCTCCTCCAGGTTCTCAATTCGGTTGTATTTTTTATCACCTCTAATATTTTACCGATAATATTTTGTTACCTCATAGCTCCGACAATTATGAACCGATTTGAAAAATTCTTGTTTTATCTGAAAGGATATATTAATTGCAGATTGGTTCCATTTAAATTTTATCAAAATCGGTTACGAACTTTGGATTTTAAATCGAAATAACTGGAATTCGTCTACTTGGATGATGGTTTTATGCCATCCAAGTAATCGAAATTGCGTATTTTGCTTTTCTGCGATTTTGCAGTGGTGTTGTTAGGTGTGGGGTACCACTAAAAAGTGAAAAATAAAAAACTTTTCACAAAAAAATACAACCGGCTTCCAAAAAAAGAAACACTGCAAAGTAAAAAAATACTTTGATTTCGGAAGTCGGTGTCAAAATACGAAGAAAGTAACAAAAACATCGACTTCCGAAATTAAAGTAATTTTTTACTTTTTAGTGTTTTTTTTTTTTGGAAGTCGGTTTTATTTTTTTTTGTTTATATCGGTATCACGGATGCCTTTGCTACCTATTGTTTTTTTCGTTTTACAGACTTATTTGAAACTAAAACCCTCGGTTGTTATATTGTTTACCCAAAATCAAATCAGATGTACCTACACTAAATTATATTTTTTGTTTACAATTTAGCTTTTAAACTTGCAAATAACTTTAGTGGTCGGACCTAAACAAACAGTTCGATGTTTACCTTTAATTTAAGAACCTGTAAACTTTCAAGTACTTATCTACTTTAGTGGAAAAACCTTGAAAAGTAACAAGTAAATCGTTTTTCGTGTATCTACTCACTCTGACTTGTTATTTCAAACGAGTTTTAGTGAAATTCGAATATTAAATCACGCCTGTTTTATTTGATGGGTTTGGCAGATATATGGCGAGAATTGTTTGGCAGTTTGATTCAACATTTATTTTTATTTGGCGATAAATTTTAAGATTTTCAATCAATTTTTTTTTAATTTTAAAACATTAACTCACGCATATTTCTCATGGGAAAATATAGAATAGAATAGAATAGAATAGAATAGAATAGAATAGAATAGAATAGAATAGAATAGAATAGAATAGAATAGAATAGAATAGAATAGAATAGAATAGAATAGAATAGAATAGAATAGAATAGAATAGAATAGAATAGAATAGAATAGAATAGAATAGAATAGAATAGAATAGAATAGAATAGAATAGAATAGAATAGAATAGAATAGAATAGAATAGAATAGAATAGAATAGAATAGAATAGAATAGAATAGAATAGAATAGAATAGAATAGAATAGAATAGAATAGAATAGAATAGAATAGAATAGAATAGAATAGAATAGAATAGAATAGAATAGAATAGAATAGAATTGAATAGAATAGAATACTCAAAACAAAACAAAAGAACCAAAGGCAAAACAAAAAAAAACCAAAGACCTCACTTGCTACAATCGGTACATACTTCTTTTGCTTCATTTAAGGTTATACCACAGAAATATAATAAAGACCTATATCTATTGTCCATATACTTGCACCGTTGTGGTTGCGTGTACCTAGCAATTTTGAAGTACTATGAAAAATATACATGAATGACTACTTATTTAATAAATCTTATTAAAATAGTACGATTGGTGAAAAACTAAATAAAATTGGTAGAAAAACAGAGAAGCTATACGCTTTTGAAGTTATTCTTCTGTCCTTGCCACCCTAAATGACGTATGTACTGCATGGCTTCAATTTAAATGGCAAGACTTTTGAGTGACGTCACATGCCATTATTGTCTTCTCTGTTTATTACAGACTAGCGTGTGCCAGAGGCTTCGCCCGCGTGATCCCTAGGGAACATACTCCCGGAATACATATATCCTATTTACCCGCATAGTTCCCATTCCCGTGGGATTTCCGGGATAAACCTATGCTACGTCCTTTCTCGGGTCTCAAACTATCTTTGTACAAAATTTCATCTAAATCGGTTCAGTGGTTTAGGCATGAAGAAGAGACAGACAGACAGAGTTACTTTCGCATTTATAACATTAAGTAGGGAAGTAGAGATTTCAAAACGCTGATAACGCCGCCATTTTTCAAGATTTTTAATCGACATCTTACAACTGCGTCTCATCTGTTCTCTAGGTTTTGAGAAATGGAATAAAAACATCCAGTCAAATACCTTATTTGATAACTCTTATTATGTTATTATTAAAATGTATCAATCTAATAACAAAGTTCGAATAAGATTGTAATTTAGAATTCGGAATTCCTAGTATTATGGGTATTAACAGTACTGAAAACTTTTTTAATTATAATGAAACGATGCGTTGGTTTTCTTCGGCATATAATGTCTAAGTGTTTCCTTTGTATTATTGTTTGTGAACTTATTGGCAGGTTCATCAAAAGAAAAGTTTGAATAATTGTTTTATTCCGTTTACTTTGTAACCTTGAAATAGACGAAGAATCGTGGAGTTTTGTGGTTTGGCCAAGATATGCGGTCAATAAAGTTAAAATTCAGCAGCGTAGTTTAGTTCGTAATTTCCTACCATTATGACATTGTCGACTCACACTCATTTAAATAACCGGCCAAGTGTGAGTCAGATTCTCACACGAAGGGTTCTGTACCTTTAAACCTTTTTTTTTTTCATTTGTTATAGCGGGAATTATAGCGGTCATTTCTCGTTATACAGTATGTCTACGACATATATGCAATAATTGAAACCACAAGTAACACTTGTCCACAGAAGTATAAATAAATTGTTATAAATTTAAAAAAACGTAAATGAAAAAATTTTAGTTTTCAAACAAAATAAATATGAAAATAAATTTAGTAAAAGTAAATCACCCTATTTAGAAAACGTACCTTGACCTCGATTGACCTCGAGAAGTGCGGCAACAATGCTCGCGCGGCGGCGTTTTGATTTATCTTTGCCAATTGCGATGAAATTCACTATGGTTATTTTTCACCCGTTCTTTTTTACTTCGTGATAAGTTGATTACTGAACTAATCTAAATAAATTCTGTCATAGCACAAGATGGATTAAAACTTAAATTTTCTCATGTTCAAAATGTCCACCACGTTTTTGAATGCACAAGTGACATCGCCGAACAATGTTGTCCCGAACCTTGCCCAACAAATTTCGACCAGGATCCAAGTGTTTATTTCACCGTAAAAAATAAGTACCTAGGTATGTACAAATAAAATTAAAAACACAATTTACACACACACAAAAGTCAAGTACCTACTCAATGTCTATTTCACTGTAAGAAAATAATTAAACTAATACATACAAGTAAATAACAAAAATCACGTAAAACAATGCGTGTACTTAAGTACATCAAATCTTTGCGAAATGCACACACGCTATCCCGGAAGACTCGCGGTGAACTGACAAAGCACCACTTACATCTGTACTGACAAAAAATAAAAGTCATAGGTAAATAGGGTAAACAATGTAATAATTATCTTTTATCGATACTTTCTACAATTACTTATCTAATAAATACTTAATACGCAATCAAGGCATTACAATACAAGTAGCTACTTTTGTGTAATAACCGTATTTAACAGTGAAGTGATAATTAAATTTATTGGACTTTTAAAATAAATGTTAATTTTTGTACGTTTCGACTTACGAAACTACCGTAGGTACTACCTAGATAGTGAGTAATTTCTTGAGTAGAAAACGGGTGAGTACGTTTTTTTAATAGGATGTTTCTTCCTAAAATGTAAACTCCCTTAAATGTGGATTTACAGAAAAAAAAATAATGTAAACATTATTTTTTTTCTCTAAATCCACTCAATTATAATTTTTAATCAGAATAGGTAGGTAGGTACATAGCGGTGCTATAATAATTCTAAACTAACCGTGTCCATTAAAAATAGAACATCTTTTTTGCTATCCGATCATTATTCTCTTCAAAAGACAATGAGAGAAAGCTGATAATATTGTCGATAACTGTGTCCAACCCTACGCGTCGAGCGCGCGCGCAACCCGCTCCCCGCGCCCCTCCTCGCCAAAAGCCGAAGGGCTTTGAAAAAGCCGACACACACGTGCCGCGTCCTTTTGTACTAAGCCGACAAACGAACTGCGCCGCCGTGACCCGCCGAGTACACTTGCAGGTATTGTTGGAGTGTCTCAGTGAAAATGAGTTTGAGTAAAAATAACAAAATAAAATTTCGGCCGTGACAGGTCAAGAACATTTCACAAGGAGAAATTTCACGTACGAATGTAACGAAAAACAAACAACATTAAGATTTTTAATAGTCGGTCCTACAATGTTCCCTCTGGTTAGGGACAAAAGCCTCTTCTCTGTGAGATGGAGTGGGTTGCAATCCACTACGCGGGCATACGGGTTGGTAGAAATCACATGTCTTCGATTTTTTTTTCTAGGACATCTTTAAACTTGAAGTTTTCTTTCATTCACCGTTTTGAGAGCAGTGATGATAAATAAATTACACAATGAAAAGTGCTTGCCTGCTCACCCACGACCTTCAACTATTCGTAAGTCGGGGGCTTTACCACTGGGCCACAACAGCTTTGTTCTGTTTTCAATTAAAATGCAATACAAACACATTAAAGTCCCACCCGTCGTTTAGGTGTACCGATTTCGCATTTTAGGTAAATAGGTAAAATGAGTACAACTGCGTAGGCGAATGATTGCACAGCGTGGCAACGTCGCTTTTCAATGTTCAAGGATTCAAGTTCATTGTACTATTAACCTACTGTTGCAATTCTACAGAGTGTTCAAATTTGCTTTAAATTAAAACTCGACTTTTTGATAAAACTACTGGACCGATTTCGTTACTTTTTTGTATAGCGTTATCAAATACCATAACTAGTATGTGGTTTCAAGGATTGCATATATGTCGTAGACATTCGGTATACACAATTTGTGAAAATTTCAACTGTCTAGGTAGACAGTTGAAGTTTTCATAGATTGTTCTTGATATACAGCCCGCTGATAGACGGACGGACGGACGGACAAACAGCGGAGGCTTAGTAATAGGGTTCCGTTGGTTAGCCTTTAGGTACGGAACCGTAAAAAGAGCTATTTTACCTTTATCTATACTAATATTATAAAGCTGAAGAGTTTTTTTTTGTTTGAACGCGCTAATCTCAGGAACTTCTGGTCGGATTTGAAAAATTATTTCAGTTTTAGATAGTCCATTTATCGAGGAAGGCTATAGGCTATATCACGCTAAGAAAAATTTGTCCATAGTGATGATAACATTTATTTTGTTACACGTTGTAAAACCAAAGCTGTATCAAAAATTTTTAAAAACAAAAAATCGCTTTCGCTTTCATTCATTTAAGAACAATTCTGCTGCTAAATAGACTTCATTATAATCATTATACATTCAAGCAATACAGACAGCATACACTCTTACAGTAACAATCGCGTACCTTCCACGATCATTAGAGTTATAAATATTAATGGCTCCGATATTTTCGTGTTGGTCCGATGAAGCTTTACCAATATCGATACCGTTTTATTGAGCATTACTCGATTCTTATTGAGATCGACGTAATATTCCGTAAATATTTACTTAAGAGGCGTGCGAAAATCGTTGCGAAATATTTTAAGTGCTTCAACGCTGGTTCAGATAATATTGGTGGGACTTAAATAAAACAGTTTTATGGGTAATTTCGTTATTATTGTTTGTATTAAATTTTCGCGGAATTTTGAGTTCTTTACGGGGAAATGGAATTCAACTTCTTCCTTTCGTTTCTTTAAACAGCACTTGCAGGCACCGTTATTTTTCACTGGTATATTTAAAGCAATAACGACATAATTATGAAACGAAATATTAGTTAGGTTTGACATTTGGAAATCAGTTTATTGGCTTATGGGACACGACTTAAACTAACTTGACATTACACTCTGAGGGTTTTATATTTATCCTTTTTAAAGAACCGTTAAGCTATTTCAAGCCAGCAATTTACGATGGTATTTTGGTAAGTAAAAAAATAAAAAATGATAATGTCTGATAAGCTGTTTTGGTGTACAATAAAGAATTAAGAATAACTCTATTTAGTTGGTCCGTTTGACTAACAAAAAATATTGGATACGTATTTTTTGTCATTTCAAATCCATAAAAAAGGATATTGATAAAGCGCATCAAAGTTCCGTGGTTGATGAAGTCACATTTTATTTATAAAAAGATTTTAAAAAAGGACGAAACTCGAGTTTGAACGCACATCGTCTTCATTTTTAATAGACTCCACAAGAAAGAGGAAGTTCTCAATTCGATTGTATTTTTGTTGACGTGAAAAATTGAAATTATTAATGCGCTGTATTACTAACATTTTTTTGTTTGTTAAAGTGTCCGTTACATATATGTATATGGATGTTAGATCGTGCACTGAAACTTTGAAAAATAATTCAAAATTGCGGCGAGGGGCTATACCACAATGGCTCTACGCGCTTTGTTCAAGTTTTGTTGGCAAAACAGTAAATACACTTTTGCTTAAATTTTGTCAAGTTCACCAGCGTTATGCGTCACAGAAATTCGGAACGGCTCGCGGGTGCACGCCTTACCTCGCTCGTGCCTTGCCAGTCAGGAAATTAAGAGAGTATTAATTTATCTGTGGTCAGGATTAGCTCATGCCATAAAACACAACCGTTACGCGATCGAACTTCTTATTTGTTTTTCTTGTGAACTTTGTGGTTAACCGTAATAACCAATTTGTGAGTGAGTGTTTTGAGAAATGTGATTATCGTTGTGAGAAGTATTTGCAATAAAATACTACTGAAGATCATCATTTCATCATCCGACCAACACCAGTAAGGAACCATCATTGGAAGAAATGTAGGATAAACACCAAATATTATTCCAAAGAGTCTAATCATAACAAACATTTTAGGCAAAATCGGCCATAACGATATGTCATAAAATATAATCGATCTAGTAACATGAGCATAAACAATCTACCAAAGCAGACAACAAGCCAAGCACATAACATTATCAGAAATCAATCATTACCAAATTGTATCGGACAGTAATCCATACAATATACATATTACAAGCGAACACAATACAAGTCCGTCCCGAGCAATACTATAGTAGTCTTTGGTCCCGAGTGACCAATAATGACAAGTGCACGACAAGCCGATAAGATTAGTGTGGGTAGGCGCGACGCACACTGAACGGTTTGAGGGTAGTTGTAACACGTTATTGTGGTAGATGTATTTGGGGATAAATATAATGACCACCATAAAATGCTTTGATACCCTTAGTTTTGTAACCAAAAATATCTACTTAACACCAGAAAAATAAAATCTAAAAATACAATAGTACCAGCTATTTTAGTCACGACTCCACTTTAAATTGTATTCGACCACCAAATTTAGTAAATGATCACCAAATCTTAGCGAGCAAATTAATATTCAGTTAGTATAATATTCAAATTCTATAGTAACGTGTCTGCGTCAGATCCCCTCTATGGCTGGTGAAACATGTGGGTTAGGTTAGGTTAGAACCATGACCATTAGCGCGCGAAGGCGAGCGAGCGAAGCGAGCGTGCCGCGGTTGCGGCCGCCGAGCGCCAGATCCCTTCTATTGTTGGTGAATCATTTGGTTTAATCGGATAACGAGATGTTATTTTTTTGCGTATCATTTTAACTATTTTTGGGTTAGAATTTTTTTTTTTGGAGTTGGTTTGCTTAAATAGGATAGCAAGATGTTATAACTTTGGTTATAAGTTTACATTAAAATGCGGGTTTCATTTTGGTGATCATTTACTATTTTTGACTGCTAAATGTTACTATATCTGGTGGTAAGTTAAACATAAGCCGATGTATTTGATGAAGTATAGATCTATGTCACAGATATAGATAGACCTAGATAACGCAAGAGCAACTACTTCGCGTGCCGATTTTTGTACGTAAGCTACGTACAAAAATCGTAAGTGGCCACTTTCGAGCTCAGTCTGCATCGGTGTATAGCGCTAGTCGGACGTCGGCTGGGTGAGCGTGGTGGGCGGCGTCTTTGAATTGATTTGATTTTCCCATCACTAAATAGTGCTTGTGACGTCCTATAGTATAGTAGGTAGCCAAAAAATGGCACGCTTGGTTTTCATACAGATCGTGATACTTGCGTTACTAGATAACGCGTCTATCTATATCTGTGGTCTAGGTGATGTTTCGAGCGTATTCTCAGGTGTGTTAGATATAAGGCTTCAGTTGAACCATTTCCCCAGCCTGTAAGTAATTTTCTTATAAATAATGATAAATTACCTAGAACTGTTATAAATATTGTTCTAAGAACACTTTATAATTTCAAAACTCAAAATCAAGATTTTTCCTGCTAGTACAACTAGTAATAGGATTTTTTATTTGTTTGGATTTCAACTAAATTCTATACTATGACAAATACATAGTTTTATGTTTCTCGGTGGAAAATAGGCGATGTCGCCAAAACAGCCAAACACAACCCAATTAAACAAAATGTCTACCTATAGTAATTTTTTTTTGTCTTGAGATGGGTTTACTCTTGACTCCTTATCTATAGTTTCTTACACCAGTTTTAAGCAAAAAGTGTTTAAATTATTTGGTACATTACACGGTTTTAAATTAATAACCACATAATCACGTCATATCCATTATATACCTACCAAAACTGTAAATTTAGTACGTACTCGTTCAATCAACGCAACCAATCGACTACATCTATTGGCAATTTCCTATAACCAAACGCAATTCGTGCCGTGACCTGTCAACTTAGTTGCCGGTAACTCAGTGGTTGAGTTACTCTGGAGACTCAATTTCTCAGTAACGTAGTTGATCAGTGGATACACCGTCATTGTTTAATTTACAATGAGGTCTTTGTTAGCCATTTGATTAGGATTATATTGGTTGTTGTTAGATTATTGTTGTAGGTTTTCTTGGTGAGTATAAGTAAATTCAATTGTAATAGTGATAACCATGTTTGCTGCTTTATTCGACCCACTGCTGAGTGACTCACTCTTTTCACCCACGCTTATCTGGAGTTCAATACGATAATACAAACAAACCGTTTTTTTTGCTTTAACTTCTTCGTACCCCAGAAGAAGTTCAAGCTAAAATACAAAAAACAAGTATCAAGAAGTCAACACATACGTTCTAAACCACTATGCTGTTGAAACTTGGTAAGTCGATGTATTCTGTGAACCGCATTAAGATTTTCACACGAAATTACAAAAAAAAAGGTTGCAGAATTTGTTCGGGAGAGTTACCGCGGCACTGGAACGTAAAGGGTATTAGGAGGGACACGGATGGGTTTCAGTCAGTAGGAGTGTGACACTCCCTCCTGCTTTACCCAGAGCGGGATAAGTCATTTGATGATTTCCAAACACAAAAAAGGGCTGCGGTGACTATCGAACAAAGTCTGCAACCCTGGTTTCGGAACGTGGCAGAGGGTTACTTTCTAAGCCCGAAGACTGTAGTTTCGGGCTTAGTTAGTATTCTACTCCATATCACCTAAACACTAAGAATGAATGACGATACGATTTGACAGTTACTATCAAATCGTGTTATTATTAATTCTTAGTTCGGGTTCGGGACTAATCGTAATTCCGTACGAGATACGAAGTAGAAAACGCCCATAACTAAGGCCGAAACTTCGAATGTCGGACGCCCATAACTAAGGCTGAAACTTCGAATGTCGGACGCCCATAACTAAGGCTGGAACTTCGAATGTCGGGCTTAGAGAGTAAACCCGAGACACAACCAATCTCGCTTCAAAGACACCTTTAAATTCAGTTTTCATTCAACAGGAGGGGCACCATTCTAAACCTTAACTGAGGAAATTATACAATGTGATGAAACCAGGCGTGAAACTACCGACAGTAAAATTCATAGTCGGTATAAGTTTAGGTAACTAAAATGTGCCACAATCTAACATGAACGAGGAAGTTTAGGCTGACGCATTATTTCGTGTGCCAATTTTGATGATAATCAGATAAAATTAATAAGAGTCTTTTTTTTAATTTGTTGTCTCATGATGGCAATTACATTGTTAAGCGAACAATTTAAAACATTGCCCTAATAACACATTAGTCTGAGATACAGCGTTACATGTGCCTTGTTGAACGTCAATAATAAAACCACGTTAACGCATGTTATAGTATCTCATTCCTAATGGTTTTGACACAATTCAGTCACCCTACGAATTCTTTTTTTTTTTATTATTAATTATTTAGTACAGTTTGGGACAGTTTTAATTTCTATTGTACCATTAAACCAAGAGTGGTTTGTATTGGTACTCACTATTCAATTCAATGTATTCATTGTGTATCATAGGTTTGTACATAATACAGGTCTGAAATAATTAAATAGATCAGCTATGTCCCGCCCTTTGGGCTTACAATAGTCACGCAGGAATAGGTATTTTAGGTAAATAGTAGTAAATTATTTATTTAACAAATTATTAGATAATATTCACAAAAGAAAAAAAAAAAGAAAAACAAAAAACTAAACTTCAACTGCGTATCCAAGACGCAGCGCTCGAAGATCTACCCCATGGTGAACCGATGACATGGTGAAATCATCAAGAGATACGAGAAGCACAGTTGCTGGACAGAAGCCTCCTTCAAGTTTCGCCAAAACAACCGGTCCTGCGCGTCTCGCATCCATCGGCATCCCGCGATTTTTTATATGTCCGTCTTGAGGGAAGCCTTCGTGGTGACTACTCCAGAACTTCCGGCCTCATCCACCATCTATTCTACGAGCCCTGTGATGACACTTAGCCTGCTAATAGACTAATAAATAAGTAAAGTGACTAAAATACTACAAAGCAGAATGATTTCAGACGAAGCGAAAAAAAAAATGAATGAATAAAACAACGGTTGCAGTCTGAGGTAGAAATAGCTGCGGTGGTCTGAAATAAAATGCGATACAATGCCGATTGTATTGCAATCTCAGGTCGCTTGATCTAGATTCAAATGGTACCTATTGGAAATGTGTTCTTATTGCACTAAGACAGCAAGTTTCTAGAAAAGGAAATACCTTTTTAATTTTTTTGTGTTCCGACATTGTAATATGTTAAGAAGATATTTTATAAAGATATTTATATGAAGATATAGAAGATATTTTATATGTTTAGAAGATATTTGATATTTACAGGATTGTTATCCACATTGCCAAAAACAGTCTCAACAAATTTATGAATGAGAAATTCTGTTTATTAGAGTGTGTGTTAATCAGTCGCACCTCAATGGCTGAACGTAATTTAATATAACTTAGCCAGCATAATAATCTATCTCTCCATTTCATGGACGGGGGCATATACTTTTTTGTGTTTTTTTTTTTCAAATTACCAAACACTTTTCAGAACCTACTGCAAACAGACTCAGTTTTTACAAGACGTAACAGATATAACGCTAAACCTGAAAGATGTCTGTATTCATCATTATTAACAACTTTTTCCCCTGCAATCGAAAGTCAAAAAGTCAAAATGTTTATTTCAATTTAGCCAATAAACGGCACTTTTGAACGTCGAAGTGTCTCTACTGTCCATTCGGGAAGGTAGATTCTGATGGAGAAGACTGGAAAAGAAACTCCATAATCGCAAAGAAAAATCACTGTTCAGCACATTTTGTTTGTTTCTGTTAAACTCTGTATCCATAACTGGAACGCCCCAATAACTACAGTTACGTATAGGTATTTAGTTCACCCCACAATCTCGCCAAACTACCGAAATTACCACAATATTGTTTCATAAGCCCCTTCCTATGTTACACGTTCAGTCAGTTATCAGTGTACAAATATACATGGCACTATTTATACGTATACCGTAGTTATAACGCTGGCGTGAAATTGAAGGGAACCGGGTGTGTTTACCGAGAAAGGCGTCTCCGGTGTGCAGTAAAATATGAGAACTATTTGTACACTAGGCACTGTTGCATCGAAACAGATGCACGTGAACATATTATGTATCACGCGTATAAAGCCCTACAAACAGCCGATTCTATGCACATGTCAAAGTGAAGTCACGAGGTGAGCAGTCAATCCAAGTAATCAAAGTGGAATGACTGCTCATTTCGTGAACACTCTTCACGCCTTCATTTCGACATGTTTATAGAATCGACCGGCGGTTTGCAGTGCGGCAAAGCGAACACGCGTCTTCTGAGTAATTTTTTTGAGTGCGACTTTTCATTGTTGCATCGCTACTGTTTACAGAATTTTCAGGAAAAACGAGTAAAATAAAACTTGTAACAACAACATTCTGTTCAACATTCGAGAACTCGCTCGTATATTGAACAGAATGCGTGAATGAATTTTAATAATTTTATTTTATGTTTATGGCAATAAAGTACGCAACATGCGCTTGAGAAAAATATGTTCATCTAGTTATTATTTTCAATTTAGAAAAAAAAAAACAGCCAAAATTATGAAATAACGGAGTCTCTTATTACGGGCATCATCATGCTTAAAAGGCTGGCTACAAACATAAGGAATTGTAAAGTAGTAGGAGAAATAAATATTTCGTGTTTGTAACAGGTACAATGTGGGGCACTACACCACTCTGCTCTACCCTTCAAAATAATAGGCGTGACTTTACTAGTGAAATTAATTAACCTGTAGGTACCTCAAGCTTTACCGCTCCTATATCAATATGCTTGCCTTATTTTTATTGATAGGCTCGCTTTTGGCTACTGTCTTACCTAAGCCGCCATATAGGTACATATGACCATTAGTGCCGATGAAGTAAGAATCAGAAAAACATTGCTTTTTAGTTTTTGGTACCCAAAGGATTTCCAACCGAACCCTACTACTAAACCTCCGCTGCCCGTCCGTCTGTTAGTCTGTCTGTCTGTCAGCGGGCTGTATCTTCTCAAAAACCGTTATTGGTAGACAGTTGAAACTTTCACAGAGTGTGTATTTCTATTGCCGCTATAACAACAAATAATTAAATCAAATAAAAAATTAAAAAGAAGTTTTTCAAACAAGAAATTTGACTTTTTTTTCGATTTTCGTACGGAACTCTTCGTGTGAGACTCCGACTCGCACCTGGACGGTTTTTCAATCAAATCACATATAAATATACACAAGTTTGATGAGTTTTGATTATTACAGAAAGTACATTCACTGTTCAATAAATGAAAAAAACCTTATAATATAGTCAAAGTCAAATTACTTACAAAAAAATTATGAAGAAGAATCAATTTTTCAATTATAATTAAACAGTCAAAAGACCTTTGAAACTAAAGTGCACATCAAATTCATAACTATATTAGTTTTCCTTTTACTTTAAAAAGTAAAATTATGTCTACTTTAAAAATTAGTTAAGTAAAAGTAAAGAGTTCCTTTAATTTCTTTGTTTGACTGTAGTAAGTACTAGGGCAAACACTTTTTCTTTTCTTAGCAATTTTTTTTTAAAGAGGGGATTTTATTTTCAGGTGTTCTATAGCCGATGAATAAACAACGAAACCCTATAACTAGGTGAACCTCCATTATCCGTCCGGTCGTATGACTGTCAGCATGCTGTATCTCAAGAACTCTGTAGGTAGACACCTGAAATTTTCGCAGAGTATGCAATTATAATGCCCCTATTACAATAAACAAAAATTAAAAAGGGCTCCCATACAAAAAACGTGTTTTCTTTGGTATATGGTACGAAACCCTTCGTGTGAAATGCAGTCCAACTCACACTTGGCCGGTATCTATACTATCTTATATATATTATTATAAAGCTGAAGAGTTTGTTTGTTTGCTTGAACGCGCTAATCTCAGAAACTACTGGTCCGATTTGAAAAATTACTTCAGTGTTAGATGGTCACCCGCGTCCGTAGGAGAATACCATTCAGTGAATCCCTACACGTGGTCCCTGGGTGGTGCTAAACAGGTGACACTAACCGCCTCCGTGGTCTTGTGGTTATACCACCTGATTCAGACCCAGAGGTCCCGGGTTCGATTCCCAGCGGGGGCAAATTTTTTTGCTCGGTTTGGTTGGTGGTAGGACTTCTTCTAAATCCGCCTGGAAAGCTACCACCATCATGTCTAAGTCTGTCGCCATAACAACAATGTTAACAGCATTGTTGTGTTCCGGCAGTTAGAGGTATGATAGCCAGTGTTCCTCTGTGTAAGAGGATTCCGGGTGAAACTCGCTTCCATCTTCGGCCTAATCATCACTTTCCATCAGGTGAGATTTGGGCCAAGAGTTTCCCCGTTTTGTATAAAAAAAAAATAAAAAAAAAGATAGCCCATTTATCGAGGAAGGCTATAGTCTATATTTCATCATGCTAAGACCAATAAGAGCGGAGCACTAGTGAAAAATGTGACGCAGACGACGTTGCTGGGTCGGCTAGTTTTGTTATAAAGAGGTGGAATTATTTTTTCCATATAGGTTTAATTAAAAGTAAGTATATACAAATCCGATCACGAGATTTTTCCACTGAAGCTGTAAGCTACTTATCACTGACTATAAAAGCTACTTAAGTCCCAAAAATAAGAATAAAATGAGAAGCAGAATAATACTGTTTGTGTATAAGTCTGCTTTTTATTTTATAGTGTTCCTCTCTGAGTATTTAAAGCTAATAAACTTTACGGAAAGATTTTATTTAAATTTAATAATGAATCAGGAACTTTATTTGATAACATTATCTGAGAAATAATTGTATCAAATCTTATTCCACCAGTTTAAAGCGAGTCTTTTTACCGAACATCCCTCTTTTATTCTTACAAACAGCTGAAAAATCTAATCAAACCCAGTAAGATACCTTCAACTTTATAGCAACCCATTTCTACCGACCATAAGTTTCTAAACCCTCTCTAATACCTTATTATAAGCGTTCTTATTCCGCGCCCGTCCACAAGTTTGTATCTTCACTGGGACGCGGCCAGAAATATAATAAGTCTGTCTACAGAGACGACGGATAGATAGATAGAAAATCTACATTATAATTGGTGCCTCGTGAAAAAAAAAACACATTTTCCACAGTTATTATTCTCTCCAGAACCTAGTAGATAATTGAATAACCCAATGGCAAGACTAACATAAGTTTTTATCTGGTGTCGATTACCATGAAAACCGCCTTAGGACTACCAACTACTGCTGGAACCAATAACTTTACGTGCTTGAAGACTTGGTAGGTATATTATGGTCGGGGACCACCACGAAAGATCCTTGGCATGAAAAACAGAAAAAAACCAGGCTACTTCTGGGTAAGCTCGCTCTATCGTAGACTTTGTCCCTGTCATCTCTGACCTAGACTAGAGTCAAGGGCATACCAATAAAATTTAAAGTAAAAAAAAGAAAGGAAAAGACAAGAAAAGAAAAGAAAAAAAGGAAAGAAAAGGAAAGGGAGGGAGGAAAGGAAAGGAAAGGTATCATAAGCATCGAGGTCCTACTTCTACGTGACACAAATGACATAGTTCATAGGATTTGAATGGCAGTTGTAACAGAAGTGGTGCGCGTAACTCACTTTAAACGAATCTATGAGTAAAGCCTATACATCTATACGACTCCATGCTCTGTGTCATAGACTTATTGTTAAGGCACACTTTACACGTATAAAGTCAAGAAGGTCATAAGAAATGGCTAAGCTATGAATGAGCCAAAAAAATGATATACCAAAGAACAATTCTCTGGTATATTTTTTTTTTCCGCAAAAAATTGTGATTTTCTTGTTAAGGTATTTAGAAACTACTTATTTGATGTAATTTTAAAGAATTTAACTTTATGATTTGTATATCATAGCTACCCAATAAAGACTCGACCTACTAAGATCCGAATTCTATCAGGAAGCTCAAGCACTAATCTCGATTCAAAGGAAGTGAAATCTATACTAATATAATAAAGCAGAAGAGTTTGTTGGTTAGTTTGTTTGTTTGGTTGAACGCGCTAATCTCAGGAACCACTGGTCCGATTTGAAAAATTCTTTCAGTGTTAGATAGCCCATTTATCGAGGAAGGCTATAGGCTTTATAACATCACGCTATGACCAATAGGAGCGGAGCAGCAATAAGAAATGTTGCAAGCGGGAAAAAAACATCCGTTGCGTGCGCTGTGTAAACGGTTTAAGTTACGCAAAAATCAAGTATTACGAAATTATTCTTCTTTAAAAGTTCTGAAAGAAAGTCCTCGACAGCATATGTCTACTATAACCCTTATTATGGAAATCAAATTTGTTCTAAAATAATGCATTATAAGCGAGGAAGTTTTTATTAACTTGGTGTTAATCCTATGCATATTAGCCGAGCTATCACAATTTATGTTTAGCAAGTCGGAAAAGATAGCACGAGCAAGCGATGCGTTGCGATATCAAAACTTCACGCGAACGAAGTCGCGGGCAGAAGCTAGTGATAACATATGTTAATAAAGAACAACATGTTTATTTTTAAATTTAAACTACATATGTACAATTAAATAAAAAATATCTTTACTTACTTAAAATATATAGGTCTGGTAGGCAGCCGCACCACGTAAAATACTGGCATTCAGCTGAATCCGGTTTGACTGGAAGCCGACACCAATGTAGTTGGGAAAAGACTAGGCAGATGATGACTTACTAAAAATATATTGTTACGCGCCAGAATTAATGCCGGGTTCACAACGTACTACTAACGCCATCTAGTATCGAGTAGTGGAACTAATTGGGTCACGATCTTTCTAGAATTTTCGATGCTAGAACATTCTCGATGTTTCGACACCTAGTCAGTCGGGACCGGTATGTTCCCGAACTTTCTAGATATTTCCATTCTCGAAGGAACTTCTCGGACTATATAAGGTGCGCAAAGCTCGCGACTCAGTCAGTATTGAATTGGCGATACAAGCGATATATCGGAAGCGATCTTCAACTGCGAATTAAGTGAAGTAATAGTGCGATTGTGTGTTATAATTAGTGCGTTTAAAGTGTCAATTAGTGTTGATTATTAAAGTGTCATTTTTGGTTAATTAATCGGCTGTTTTTATTGTCACGAACCCCAAGCTCGTAACAATATCTAACACTAGCTGACCCGTGCAACGTCGTCTGCGTAACATTTTTCATTACTACTCCGCTCCTATTTGTCTTAGCGTGATGATATATAGCCTATAGCCTTCCTCAATAAATGGGCTATCTAACACTGAAAGAATTTTTCAAATCGTACCAGTAGTTCCTGAGATTAGCGCGTTCAACCAAACAAAAAAACAAACCAACAAACTCTTCTGCTTTATATATATATATATATATATATATTGCGTGGAAAAATTCATCCGCATCGCTAGCAGCTGGTAATGTGCTCAAAAGGCTGGCAGTAAAGTCAAAAAATAATAAATGAAAAATGTGGACGTATTTCAGAGCTACAAACACTAAACTACATTCGTAACTAAATCAAACAAACTCTTTAAAGTTCTACCATCATAAATTATCTTTATACAAAATCTTCGGAGATAACAATATCATAATAAGGTTCGTCTTGACAACTTTGATTTCATTCCTCACGATTTTTCCATTCAAATACCAACTTTCAAAAACTCGATAAAATCGACAATCGCACACTAAATTTAGAGCAAAAGTTTGGAAAGCACACATCGACGATCGAGCAAAAAGAAAAAGAAAAAGTATGTGTTACGAAAGATAGGAAAAGTTTTTTCAAGGCAGACTTCTGTTATTCCACACATGTGTTCAAATAGATTTCTGAGGGCGTTTCATTTCGATATAAGTTTTTTTTGCTATCATAATATTAGAATTGATTTTCTCGACGTCTTTTGTTTTTGTTGGCGTTTGGGAAAATAGAAGGTTTGTCTGGGGACTTGATTATGATAATAATGTATCATTTGATTCTTACTGTTCTGAGAAAAACAGATGTAAAAACAGTGTATTGTTGAAATTATCAGTTCTGTTGGAAAAAATACGGTGTAGTTTCTGACACAAATCAAATTTTTTCATTTTAATCTTTATATTTCTAAATTTAATTGGAATAAATAATTCAATTTTATCATTAACAGTGATATACCTCTTTTTTATTTTATTTTCTGTTTTGTGACAGGTCTACTGAACTTAACATAGGTAGGTAGTTTATGTTAAAGTTACTATAAAACAATATAATACTGTAACACGACGCCTTACGCCATCTACCAGATTATATGTGTAACACTACGCTACCCGAGTAGTTCAAAACACAAACTAGATCAATCATCGATAAGACGATAACATTAGCAACAGTACCAGCAGACTACTATCGACATCTAACATTCTACGTGAGAAGTATCCATGACGTCAACGAAGGTTACGACTACATTCAAGAATGAGATGGTTAAAGACACACACTAGTCTATCAAACCGCCTATATAAACCAGCGCCTCGGAGAAACTATTCATTCGCTACTTAGAAGGCACAGTGGTCGATAGCCCCGCAGTCACCACTGTTGTCACAAGCTTGACCTGAGCGGAGGCCCCGTCGCCCTCAGGAATAGCCTAGCTAGGAGGTTAAGGGATAGGATAGCCCCGCAGTCCATCCCTAGGGACCACTAATAGGTTAACATCCGTCTTACTTGTTTGCTAAAATCTGTCAAGTGTTTGTTTTTGTTTTGATGTGAAGTAAATAAACCCCCTATCTGTCATCCAACGTTGGTTTTATTCCACCGCCACCATTATATTGGCGCCCAACGAAAATCTTCTTCTACCCGCAAAAATTTTATCGGAGTACCCACATATTCGACGGTGTACCCACATATTGGCGGACATACAGAAGCATACCCTCAAGAGAATTAATATTTTTTTGACACTATTGACATGTCTGAGACAAAGCAAGAAATGGTGATGATGACTCAGGAACAATTTACCGCTCTCATAACAAAAGTGACAGAAGCAAACGAGAGTGGAAATAGACACATGAAAAGTTTCGCTGCGTGCACAATACGGTACGACGGTGAACGCAATTTTAACAAAGTCGAAGAATTTGTGACCGGTATCTCAGTTTTTAAAAAGATTGAGAAAATCAGTGACGAAGACGCCTTAGAAGGATTGACATTGTTGTTGACTGGTGCTGCTGCTACGTGGTGGAACGGTACAAAAAGCGACATCAAAAAGTGGAACCACGCTCTCGACGCCATTAAAATTGCTTTTGCGCCGAAAATGCAGCCACACGAGATTTATTTGGAAGTGTATTCGAAGAAACAAACGACTGAGAAAATAGACGCATTTGTGTGTGAAAAACGTGCTTTACTTGCTCAGTTACCTGCAAAAAGACACAAGGAAGAGGAACATTTGGACTTTGTGTACGGACTTCTCAATTTAACCTACAAAAAGGAGATAGCTCGCTCGGAAGTGAAGACATTTGCTGAACTTCTGGATCGTGGTCGTCATATTGAGAGTTTGGCCAAGGAAGCTGAGATAACGACATCCACTCAAACTGAACGGAAGCCGCTCAAGAGATGTTCTTTTTGTGGCAAGAAGGGCCATCTTTTTGACGTCTGTCGCAAAAGGTTGGCAGAACAAAAGGTAACGGCAGAACCACAAACAGACAAAAAGCCAGTAATTAAGTGCTATGGATGTGGAGCACCTGGTGTTTACAGAAGCAACTGCAGCACCTGTAAAACTAAGGAGACGCCGCCAAAACCAGTTGCATTTTACGCTGCTCAAAGTTACCTCAAGATTCACGCAAAAATACCGACGATACAGGTATATATAAAAGGGGAAGAAGGCTATGCATACATAGATACCGCTGCCCGTCGTAGTATTGCAAGTATGCAACTATATAAGACGTTGTTACGAAAAGGAACACAGTTTGACCAGCGAGTAACTGACATCAAATTAGCAGATGGAACGGTGAAAACATCAAACTTGTTAACAACGACAACTGACATACGTATTGGAGAACGCACACTACCAATAACATTGTCAGTCATACCAGAAGCTGTTGACAACCGAACGCTGTTAGGTATCGAGTTCCTAGAACAGGCAGGAATCATACTTAATGCACCGCAACGCAGCTGGAATTTTATTGATGAACCACAAACTACGTACAACTTCATTCAACTCAGCAATGATGCCATTCCATTGAAGGCAGTAAAGCGGTTGACATTTGAGGTTAAAAAGGAGCCAGTGGAGGTGAAGGCAGTATCAGAGTTCATCCGTTGGGCTAACGAGCTGGACATGTTGTCGCCGTTACCCATAACACCGACAAACTCCGACGTACAAGACAGCCCACCAGTAAGCAAACGAGCAAGATGGACACTACACAAATTGGACACACCACCAGGACCTGTACGTCCACGAGAACCTGCTGACAATCAATCTTGTGTAGACCCACGAATTATTTATTTACCAATAAACCCTACTTCTGTGTATTCTGTTGATCTTTATTTAAAACCCGATGAAGGTACCATACTTACAAGCAATGAGCAAAAGATGTTCAACGAATTAATAATTGAGTACAGCGACATCTTTGAGAAAAACACGGAACCAACTCCGATTACACAACATAGAATCGACACAGGCAATCATCCTCCTATCAGTGTTAAGCCCTATAGATTGTCACCTACAAGGCAAAAACAATTAAGAGAAAAGTTGGATGATATGTTACATGATGACGTTATCGAGGAATGCGATTCTCCATGGTCAGCACCTGTAATTCTAGTTCCAAAAGGAGCCACCGATGTTCGAGTTTGCGTAGATTATCGACGACTCAACGAGATAACTAAACCAGACAGATATCCATTGCCTCGTATTGACGACTTATTACATCAGGCAAAGGCAATGCCATACATGTCAACAATTGATTTACAGTCAAGTTACTGGCAGATTAAGGTACACCCAGATGATTACGATAAAACAAGCTTTGTATCACCATTTGGAACGTTCCGTTTCAAGCGAATGCCATTCGGTCTTCGAAACGCGCCTGCTACGTTCCAAAGATTAATGGACAAATTCATACAAGGATTGCAAGCAGAGTGTGTATTAAGCTATTTAGATGATCTAATTATACGATCAAATGTTTTTAGTCAACATTTAAAAGACTTAAGAGAAGTATTTAGTAAACTGAGAGAATACAAACTACGAGCCAACAGAAAGAAATGTAAATTTATGTGTTCAGAAATTAAATATCTGGGCCACCTCATAGTTTCTGACGGTATCAAAACCGACCCAGAGAAAATCTCTGCTATTACAAACCGTCAGGCGCCTAAGAACCTAAAACAATTGATTTCATTTTTACAAACTGCTTCATGGTATCGGAGATTTATTCATAATTTTGCAGACATTGCTAGACCACTTACTAACTTAACGAAGAAGAAAATAAACTGGAAGTGGGAACAAGAGCAACAAGAAGCATTTACGAAATTAAAAAATGCCTTAACTACGTCACCAGTGTTGAGACAGGCAAGTGACGATTTACCCTTTGCTATCAAGACTGATGCCAGCCAGTATGCCATTGGCGCAGCATTAGTGCAGGGGGAGGGAGACAATGAGCACCCTGTTGAATACGCAAGTAGACTCTTAACACAAGCTGAACGCAATTACAGTGTCATAGAAAAGGAAGCACTAGCCATTGTATGGGCTATTTCGAAATTTCGTGGCTATATAGAAGGAACAAAGTTCATAACAATTACAGATCATCAACCATTGAAATGGCTAATGAATCTAAAAACACCTACTGGTCGCCTAGCACGATGGGCACTACAGCTGCAACCATACGAGTTCAAAATCCAGTACACTCCTGGACGCACCAATGTAGTAGCTGATACATTGTCTCGACCACCGTGTGACCAGCATGATGAAAAATGCACCATATGCAGCGCAGAGTTATATCTACCAAGATATAATGAAAAACAGTTAAGAGAGGAACAAATGAAAGATGACACCCTTCAAACTATCTTAAAAATATTAGAAGAAGGAAAAGAAACACCAAGTTATGTAGAATACATTAAGAAAGGGTACCTAGTCCATAAAGGTGTCCTATATCTTTACATGCCAGAACAAGAAAACGACAATCCAAAGTTAGTAGTTCCACGTCATGAAATCCAAAACGTACTGAACGCTTACCATGACTCACCTACAGCTGGTCATATGGGAGTAGAAAGAACAGTGCAACGGATAACAAATAATTTATACTGGACAGGACTACGAAAAGATGTTATAAAACATGTAAAAACATGTGTGGAATGCCAAAAATATAAGCCCAGTAATAAGAAACCAGCAGGCTTATACCAGACCACCCCAAACTCTCAACGATTTGAGGTATTGTCAATTGACCTTTTTGGACCTTTGCCAAAGGGACCAAAAGGAGAAAAGTGGATTTTAATCATAGAAGATACTACTTCAAGATGGGTAGAACTATTTCCACTAAATGAAGCAACTAGTGAAAATTGTGCCATCATTTTACTCAATGAAATATTTCTTCGGTATGGGTTGCCAAGGAAAATTATCAGCGATAATGGAGTACAATTTGTATCAGCGATAATGCAAAAACTAGCATATTGCTTAGAAATTCAACAACTATTCACACCTGTATATCACCCAGAACCAAATGTGGTTGAAAGGAAAAATAGAGACATGAAGTCACAAATTGCAATTATGGTGAAAGACAAACATAAGAACTGGCCATCAACTTTACCAACAATAAGATTTGCAATGAACACAGCTAAGTGTCAAACTACAGGCTTCTCACCATCTTACCTTACATTTGGGAGAGAATTGCGTACACCATATGAGTTGACACATGATCTCAGCTCGGTTGTAGAATCAGAAAACTTTGTCGCAGAAATCACACCAAAGTTAAAGCAACTAGCCCAAGACTTGGAGCTAGCAAAAGAAAATATTGAGTGTAACAAAGAAACAACACGCCAAAGAGCAAATAGCAAGAGACGACCTGACCCAGACTATAAAGTTGGAGACTTAGTCCTGATAGAATCTCATCCCGTTAGTAACATGGATAAACAGTTTACTGCTAAATTTGCACCTCGACGAGATGGACCGTATGTTATATTAAGGAAACATGGAACCTCAACCTATGAAATTGCTCACTCAGAAACTCCAGACAAGCCTATTGGAAAGTATCATACGTCAGCAATAACGAAATTTGAAAAGAGAGACAACGTGAATACCAAACCAACTAACCCAATACGCCGAAGGGGAAGACCGCGGAAACGAACTAGTCCTGGTACTCTGTCGGGACGACCATAGAGTACCAGAGGGGGAGAATGTAACACGACGCCTTACGCCATCTACCAGATTATATGTGTAACACTACGCTACCCGAGTAGTTCAAAACACAAACTAGATCAATCATCGATAAGACGATAACATTAGCAACAGTACCAGCAGACTACTATCGACATCTAACATTCTACGTGAGAAGTATCCATGACGTCAACGAAGGTTACGACTACATTCAAGAATGAGATGGTTAAAGACACACACTAGTCTATCAAACCGCCTATATAAACCAGCGCCTCGGAGAAACTATTCATTCGCTACTTAGAAGGCACAGTGGTCGATAGCCCCGCAGTCACCACTGTTGTCACAAGCTTGACCTGAGCGGAGGCCCCGTCGCCCTCAGGAATAGCCTAGCTAGGAGGTTAAGGGATAGGATAGCCCCGCAGTCCATCCCTAGGGACCACTAATAGGTTAACATCCGTCTTACTTGTTTGCTAAAATCTGTCAAGTGTTTGTTTTTGTTTTGATGTGAAGTAAATAAACCCCCTATCTGTCATCCAACGTTGGTTTTATTCCACCGCCACCATTATAATACGAAAAAATTTTACCACAGGTTTTTTTTGGTAAAAAATATTTTAGTTTAACATATTATTACAGAAAAGAACTCTCTTTCACATATTTAATGACAATTAAGTAAATCTAAAGTTATCAAGGTTACCATCTTCTAAATAAAATTCTCCATTTAAACATTTACATGTATGACTTCCTTATCCCATAGCTCATTCATGCTAAGTTCTGGGCATATTCCTTGAGGACCGGAGAGGCTTCCGGCAACCCTGGCCAGCTTCCTTATTAATGTCTGCTAGTTTTGACCCCGACCCCGTTTACAAGTTTCTATAAGTAGTTATCTATTTATTACTATACTAAGAATCTATCTTTAGTTGCTAGATAGGTTGATTGTAGTATTTTTAACCGACTTCCCAAAAAGGAGGTTCTCAATTCGGTTGTATTTTTTTATGTTTGTTACCGCATAACTAATTTAACGAAAAATTCTTGTTTTATCTGAAAGGATATACTTGCAGATTGGTCCCATTTAAATTTTATCAATATCGGTAATACAACCGAGTTCCAATTTAAAAAAAAAACACTACAAAGTAAAAAATAACTTTAATTTCGGAAGTCGTTGTCTAAATACGAAGAAACTAACAAAAACACCGACTACCGAAATTAAAATTATTTTTTAGTTTGTAGTGTTTTTTTTTATTCGGAACTCGGTTGTATTTTTTTGAAATAACTCTTTTTATAAATTAAAATTTAACAAGCAAAGCATAGAGTAAAAAACATTAACAATAATTAACTAATAATTGTTTCTTGTTTCTTTTAGTAACTGCCTCAAATCATGTTGTGCCATTAGACGCTGACTTAACCTTATTAACTAGTTAAATTAATTCAGAATATACCATTGTTTTGCATTTATTTGATACAACATGTAACACACATTAATTATATATCGTTCTCATTTAAAGTAAAAAAAAAATAAAAGTCATATATTTTACATGAGGAATAAAAAGGCGTTTTGACAGCTTTTCATATAATTTATATGAAATAGTCAATTTCTTAAAAATGCATAAAAAAACTAAAGTAAAATTTTATCAGACTTTTCAATAAATCGTCCCTCACATAAATAACAAACTACTTACTTCATCTTTGTTTATTCAAGAGATCATAAGTATTACCAGTAATTAAAAACGTATTTTTAAACACTTACGTCTTTTATGAAACTACAATTTTGTTAAATGAGTCCACCATTTCCGTTTTCCCCGCTAGCTTATTAGTACAGCACTCGGAGTGAAGTGAAGCGCACTTCGTAAACACTCTCTTGGTGTCCGGTTGCGTTTACAAAGACAGGCGCCCACTGAATGAGCAAACGAGTACTTAGAATTATATGATAGAGGGATTTGTCTCTAAGAAAACAAGTTTGTTAGTCAACGAAATAAAAATGATGAAATTTCACAAGAAACAATGTCTCACAACACAAAAAGAGCTGCCTCCGTGGTCGAGTGGTTTAGGTGCTTGCCTTGTGACCCGGTGGTCGTGGGTTCGATCCCCACGGGAAGCATACTTTGTAAAGTTTTTTCCACGTTGGCTAGGACATTTCCTTCAAACAACTTTCCAGCAAGCAAACAGCAGGCTTGAATCACCTGATTGTCCCGGCCACCAGATGGCGGAGGCCCTTGAGGCGGCTTAGAAACTCTGACACTAAGGTGGGTAGGACTGTTAGATCTTACTGCCCACACACGATACGAAAAATAAGAACCACAAAAAAAATAAAAAACCATAATTGTAGTATTTTCATCACTTGGCTGTTTTGTTCCAGTTCAATTGTTTTTTTTTTTTTGACCAATATCTCACATAATGTTAAGCGATTTTGAGGTCGATGATGGAGCACGCATGCCTAGAAGTAACCTATGCACTCTTGAGTTAAAGACCCAAGTTATAGCTTTCTGGAATCTCAGGCTTGCGTAAATAATACCAAATGACAGCACATAAATAACCATAAACCAATTAAATCTAAGATAACAGACAAAATTTAAGTATCCCTCTGATAACTCTAAATTAAATATCCCCCAGACCCCTGTCTAACAGATAAGGCGGGAGATAACGCTAAACTCAAACAGCTGTGCAATGGAAACTAATAACTCCAGGGAAGACGTTAACTCCCATAGTCTGTCTGTATTGGAAGATAAAGTTTCTCGTGATAAAGAAATATCCCTGGCCATTGCCTTTGATAACACCTTTGAGTATGTATAGAACAAGGTATTTTTATTAGCTTATTTTATCCCACTACTGGGCAAAGACGACCTCAAACCAGTTAGGTGTAGGTAAAAATAATAAAAAAACTGGCCAAGTGCAAGTCGGACTCGTGTGCAAAGTAGACACGGAGAAAACTTACTGTGACAGACAGACGGACAGACAGACAGACAGACACCCGAGTGATCCTATAAGGGTTCTGTTTTTTGTTAAGAACTTTAAAAAGGCAAGTTCTCGTACTTCGAAAGTCAAGATGTAGTATTATCTTTTTTTTTTCTTTATTTAATTTATAGAGGGTTTGATCAACCATGATCATGCCACCCTCATAGGCCTCACAAAATTAACTTATCTACGCTTATTGGCTAATTTATAAATTGATTTTGCTTCATCTGAAAGTAAGTAAGTAAGTAATCTTTGATTATGAATAGCAAAAACTTATCAAACAAACATGTGAGGAATTTAGGCATTATTTTGAGTGATTGAATCTGCGAACTTTTCGTAAAACTACGATAATCATCTGTTTTTTCTGTCCCTTTTCTCACTTTAAAAAACAACAAAAGGTTGAAAAGAGGACGAAATTGAAACGTTTCACCAACAGACGATTGGCCCAAGAACCGTTGGTCAACATTATCTTTAAACCATTAACTTTTCATCCACAATCGTTTCGCTTAAAAAACTGTACGTCATCCAAATTAAATTAATTGAGAATTTGTTAATACCTTTTACAAATTCCTTACTAAAACTTGAAATAAAGACCGGGAAGGCTGAGAATTCGGAAATAGGTGTCATGCCATTTTCGTTAGGCGTGTGAATTGAGTGATCCAGTTATTTGACCATAAGCTTTTAACCTGAAGTTTTACAAATTTTTTACTTCACCATTTAGTTTTTACAATTTTTACTTAAACCCTTCAAATTTTTATAGAGATTAAGCGAACTTTAATAAGAATCAAGAGATCACTCAATCCACCCGCACATTAAAAACTTAACTGTGAAGTCATTGCAATACTATATTCCGGTATTTTTGCTACCATTTTTCCTCTGCGTCGGCTTTCTACTTCTTATACATACTCTGAAGTCCTCCAGTACAATTCCCCAGAAAGTTTGGACACGGACAAGTGCTGCACATTTGACAAACGCTTATAGCGTCTTGAACAAACTTTTTCTATTAAAAACAGTCTGTTAATAAAAGTTATTAAAATGTTGATTAGTTTCTGAAGTGAATTATAACTTATTAGCTGGTGAGTTCATGATTATAGACACTACGCTAAGTTTCGCAATAATTAAAAAGTGTAAAAAATTTGATCTGTCAAAAGTGGAATCTAAATGAACTTTCATTTAGAGTACACACAAAGGCAATTATTTTATGAAAAACTAAATATCGGTTCAACAAAATACTGTGCAAAAATAAGTCAAGCAATCAAAACATAATTTTCAGCTTATAACATTCCCATTGCAGCTAGAACTCATACCTTTTCTCTGTGAGTTGAAGCAGTTCATAATCTACAACAACACACACACAACCGCAGGCACAGAGTGTTTTAATTAATTTCAGATTTCTTAGATTTTTCTCTTTTGAGACATAGTAGAGGTTTTTCTTCACTGTTTTGAGAGCAAAGAAAACCCCATGCGTAGGGGTTCAAACAACGAACCGACAGCATTTAAGGAGCGGCCGGTTTTCTGCAACTGGACAACCAGTACTTCTTTAGCTGAAAACTGAATATAATTTAATAAATATTAGTAGCAAGAACTCACTGCAATTTTACCAAGATAATTGCCAAAATGTTCTTCGGTCCAAGACCCCATTAGAGTAGAATATTTAGTTCACTCACTCTCCGCATTCACAGAAAATGGTCGTCGCCACATATAGCGTTTACATTTCTCCAACGCAATATAACTAAACCTGGTATTAAGCCTGATGTATCGTGTAGGGCTTCCAAAGTGGCGAGGCAGTTAGAAGTGATTATGAAAAAATATACTACACCTCCCAGAATTTCCGCTTACACCTACATATTTCTCTGCTTTCATATAATATGTGTATTTATTTTAATACTGTCATTAGTTATGAATAGTAAATTCTACATCGTTGTCTGTAAAAGATCGCTTTTAGCGGTAAGACCGTTCATTGTTAAACACGATTTTTTTAACTACCATATTATTTTTTATTTTTCATAGTAAAATAAAGTGGACTTCTGTTCTTCTTTTTTAAATCCAGAATATTTTTGATCTAAATTGTGGTACAAGAAGTTATCCCATCCCACCTACAGCTCAAATTAAAGTTAATCAATGTCAAGTTAATCCGTGCTTAAATACGAGTTCAATAACTATATGGATAGCCAACATTTATCATAACTTTTAATTCATTGGCCTAGTCTTCCAGGGGATCATTTTTTATTACAAACCTTAAAAAGATGCAAGAGTGGTCGCAGATTTAGTGGCCCCACAGAACACCATCTTCCCGCTTTCGCCATTTATTCTCATGCACCTGTTTTGTCCGAGCCATTTACTTGCAGAGATTCCACGAACGCCAAATATTTTTACGGCCACTAACTAAATCATTTTCATTTTAAACTCGTTGTGACAACAATTTTGAAATTAAATATTTAAATTGATGTATTCGTAATCATTGGGATTCCTCACAATTAATTTCAAATTTTATACTTCATTTGGCGAGATTATTCATTTTAAAATAAATTTCAGTTAAAGTTTTGTGGTTCAGTTAAAAACTGTCAATATTCTCGAGCCGGGCTTGTACAACCGCAAAATTTAACATTTACATCGCCTTTATATCACAGCAGTAAGAGTTGTTTTTCGTAAAGCAAGCGGTACTTTTAATGCGTCACTTTGAATTTTCCTTATGGGTTAAGGTTGATCTATACATATCCTAGCCGTACCCCGGATGTGGCGGGCCCGTGATCTAACTGGAGCTCAAAAAAATGACTGAATTAATGAATGTTCATTGTTTATGAATTCGTTCACACACGTCCCGTGTATGGCCCTAATATGTGTGGGTCGATCTTTAGCCAAAAGGCTGGATACAAAGTCATGCTTTGCAGTAACTTAGCATAAAATCATACTAATTTAGAGCACATGCCACTAAAATGGAATTAGCTCGTGTATTTTTCGCACTCGAGAGCGCGCTGTAATTGGCCATAATAACTAGTAGCAAAGAGAACTTTGAATTCCAACCTTAATTCCGTATTCTTGTTAAAAACGCTGAGTGGGATTGTGTTGAATATTTTATTTACGGTTGTACGTATTACTATTTCCACTATGACAACAAAAATAATTAAATTAAATTAGAAGTTAAAGTTCAAGCAAGAATTGTGATTTATTCAATTAATATTACAAAATCCTTTGTATGCAGTGTAACTGTTGAATTTTTAATTTATCTCATTGTGCCTGAACCTAAAAAAACAACTCACCATATTAAACTATTACACATTTTCTTGATAACCTCAATTCAAAAAATCTTATCACATGCATACATGCCAAGCACATCATCCTTATATCAATTAGTCTGCCTAAGGTTTACATTCACCTCTCAAGACCTCATCTAACATTAATATGTACTAATGAATTAACGAAGAACATTTTCTTGTAGATGTTCTTCGTTAGAGAGAAAATGTATTTTAATAATTTACCAAGACTGGAAATTAGTATTAGGATTCAGAATGATGGGTTGCCGTTTTTCAATTCAGATCTTATGCGAACGAACCATACGAGTAATATGACGTACATGAATTCTTTTCACAGAAAATGACAATGAACTATTGTTTAATAATTCTAAAAAGAAAATTTATTTAAACCAAGCATCGTGGAATTCCCTGTTGGAGTCTGTTTCCTGATAGCCATAACCTGGGAGTCTTTAAGTCAAGAGTGAATAGGTTACTTCTAGGTAAGCGTACTCCATCTTCGACTACGTCATCGCTTACCGTCAGGTGAGATAGTGGTCAAATGCGTGACTATAAATAGTAAATAAGCATGTCGCCCTAGTGCGAGTCGGACACTCACACGGCGGGTTCCGTACCATGCTCCGAAAAAAAAAAACACTTTTCTTGTAAAAGCCCCCTTTAATTTTTAATTTATATTGTTAGTTATTGTAACCGTAATTGGAATAAACTCTATTTTCAAATTTCAACCTATTACGGTTTTTGAGATACAGCCCGCCGGACGCTCGGACGGACAACAGAGGCTTATTTTTGGGTTGCGTTGGTGTCACTCTGGGTACGGAACCCTAAAAATTAAATAAAAATGACTTATATTAAAAACTTTAAAGACAAACCAACTTGATTTTTACATGAAACGTATTTCTACTCATAATTTTCTTACCCGTATCTTAATTTATTTGAGACTAGCTGACCCGTGCAACGTCGTCTGCGTAACATTTTTCATTACTGCTCCGCTCCTATTGGTCTTAGCGTGATGATATATAGCCTTCCTCGATAAATTGGCTATCTAACACTGAAAGAATTTTTCAAATCGGACCAGTAGTTCCTGAGATTAGCGCGTTCAACCAAACAAACAAACTCTTCTGCTTTATAATATTAGTGTAGATAGGTGCAGCATGTTTCCTTCTTCATTTCATCCACATTGGCCGAAATCTCAATAGTCATCACCTTTCCAGCCACATCATGTTTAACATAAATTATCCGTTCCTTTGATGTTCCTCTACTAAATGATCACCTTAAATTTACTTTTACATATTTCTGCCCATACCCTATTAATTTAATCCTCCAATCTCATTAGAAACTGAGCAGCAGCTTATCCTCAGCCTTTTTAATTTGAGTTCAAACACTAACGGGTTAATTCTGATCCTTTGTGCTCGCGTATTAACACTCAACCCCTAAGTAAATATGCTCAAAGCAAATATTAATCAAGCTCCAACATGCACTATAATACCTCCGTAGCACAAGGTCTACGGCGTAGCTAGTCTGCTACGATGTGCTACGCCGTAGCGTGCGTAAGAAGATGCTGATGTTATGGTACACAAAGGGCCATTTATTTCTTGAACAGCAGTGGTACTCAATGTTTCTGTCATTTAAATACGACATCTGCTTTCCGGTATTTTCCGGGTGACCGGGTGTAACTTAAATTACTGTGGCAAGTAGTGTCTTTGTTATTTAGGGTTTTGATTCGAGAAAAATAATTGTGTCAATCTAGTATTTAAAGCATACTTGTTAAGTAACAAGTATGATACGCGAGTTTATTAAGTATGAAAAAGGACTAGTGTGTGTTATTTGCATAAACGTCATTTAGGAGTCATTAAATATCTATTTATTTTAAACTATCTGCCCACCGCGGCTTCGCTCCCGTTTTACCCACATAGTACCCGTGCCCATGGGATTGAAAAATTATCCTATGTCCTTTCTCGGGTCTCAAACTATCTTTGTACAAAATTTCTTACAAATCGGTTCAGTGGTTTAGGCACGAAGAAGAGAAAGACAGGCAGAGTTATTTACGCATTTATAATATGAGTAGGGATTCATCACCTTAATATCTACAAAGAAAGATTAAAAAGTAATTGAGTTGAAAACTTTTCATCTCAATTAAATTCTTAATTCTTTATTGCGTACCATAATGTATACAGATCAGATCTCTGGACCATCTTCAGGTTTTAGAGGTTGAGAATCACTGGTGTAATGTAAAGGCGGCCCTGTAGGTATGCTATTATTCTAAGAATTTACGAGTCACGTAATAGCATTGTTTTATTATTAGCAACATAATTATAATTAATGTGTACACGTAAACTCAAACACGGCCTGACATGGCATACTACGATTAACATTTTGTAATATTACTACCAGATTTAATGTGTTTACCTTGTGCTTTGAAATGTTTTAGAGCTATTTGAAAGAAAGGTTAAGTACCAACATTATAAAATACAAGCTAGCTATTCATAATTAACACTCGTCCTGTAACCATGGTAAATGTTATCAATACTTACTATCTCTAATGTAATTTATGAACGTCAATATTATTAAAAAGTCGCATTTTTGTCTACCTGTATGCCATGCTGTTTTTTAATATCTAGTTAACTAGAATTATTGGCGATACGTTTATGGCCATTATAAAAAATACAACAGTGTTTTATTTAGGCGCACCAACCGCGCGAAGCAAGGGTGTGTTTCTGCACGAGTAAAACATTTGCAAAAAAGAAAAGAATGCGCATGTTTACAATATTCTTTAGCGTACCTCTACAACTTTTGTTGTTGACATCTACGTAAGCCTTAGGCCAAACGCCATTTTGACTACATAATTCCAGAAAACTCCCACAAAAACCAAACAACTAAAAACTGACATCCTTTAGCTACAGGCGGTTTCATAATTGCATAACAAGTCTGCGACATTTTGTTGAAACGACCTCCAACTTCCTACGATTAATATTAGTATGGAAGTCGTCAGAAACAGCTGGTGATACTGATAATAATGATCTGAAGTTTCAGTGTCCTTATCAGTAAGAGATAAGGGATGGTTACATTTTTGGTGTCAATTAAATGGGGGTCCGGTGTGATTGCGATTTGAATTTGATAATTTCAAGGTGGATTATCAAATTGAGATTGGAAGTTTGGACAAGCAAAAATAATTGATAGACTTACTTATTACCCCTTCACTCTAAAGTGAAGAGACTAGACAATATTAATCCATGTCTAAACTAATAATTAAAGAAGTAAAATTAAAACATACTTTGATTACAAATGTATGTTTGTAACTTCTTATAGATTTTTGGAACATACTTCACAATTTTAATCGTTACAACACTTTAAGCATATTGTGATGAGTTTCTAATTTCTATAGAGGTAGATTACAGTTTAATGGTATGCCACTAAAATGTTATGTATGGACTACTTATTTCCCACTCATCTACAACAATTACAGCAACAAATTGTCATTACTATTTGTTGGGTACAAATAGCAAAACTCACCGTTATCGATAAGTATGGGTCCTATCTAATGGCTTTTAAGCCATGACCGTTGCGAGACCCCTGTCAAGGGACCAGGACGGTTATTAATGTGGGCCCGATGTGCACAGCGTTCAACGATTATCGAATTGACATTATTTAAGTGAAGTAAATTGTGGTTTATGACCCCTGGGCGAACCGGCTTTAAGAGATTCTTGGACTTGAAAATGTCTATTTGAGTTATGAGGTCGATTTTGCAAAAGATAGGTTGGTTTTTAAAAAATAAAAAAGAATTGTAAAACAAATTGAATTGATGGAAAGAAAAAGTTAAAATTATGCAGTGATGACATATTTAAACGAATATTATACAAGTGTTTTTTACTTGTTATTTTTAGGGTTCCGAACAAATAATGGAACCCTTATAGGATCACGCGGGTGTCTGTCTGTCTGTCCGTCTGTCACGGCCAGTTTTCTCCGGATCTACTGAACCGATTCTGTTGAAGTTTGGCACACATACGGAATTATGTAACCCAAATACGGACGTATTAAGGAAATAAATACATTTTGAGTATGGGGTCACTTTGGGGGACAAAATACAAAATTTGAAAAAAAAAATTTCCAAACTAAATCGAGTGACATACCAAATAAAAAGTCTTACTTTTTATTTGGTATGTCACTCGATATAGAGGTTCAAATAAGATTTTTTTTCATAATTTTAAAATAAATACTTTGAAGTTATTTAAGAAATTAGACCAAAAATGACCATCCCCCCTTATGAGCGTGTATTCCGTCCACTAGCGCCGCCAATCGTTTTTTATTATTTGTGGTAAATTTAAGACACGTAGATAAAAAACCGCTCTGTAGTGCACTGAAGAAATGTATTTATTATGTTTTGAGAGTTATGTTTTGTACTTTAGAACATAAATAGTTGCCAAAGTCGATATTTTTGCTAAAAGTGGCCACTTTTAGCAATAATTGCCGTTTTGGCTATTTAGCCATGAGTTATGTATTAAAAATAGCTGTCAAAAAATAATAGATATGTGTAATTGTGAAATTTATTTTTGTCCGTCAAATTATTGATATTTCATTGAAAGTACTGGTTTTCATAAAAAAAAAAAACAAACAGAGTCGCACACAGTAGTACTACCTAATATTTCGAATCTTTTATAACTTGTATGGGCTATTTTCAGCTTTGGCCTTGAAGGCACACTTTAAAAATTCAACCTGTATATTCGGCCTTTCTTCAAATAGATCCGTTTTTCACTTTGTCTATACTAACGTACATTGAACTCAAGTCATGCATGTCAGCCTGTATCCTTCCACGCTGTTCACACTGCACTCTGGAAACTGTGTCAAACGCTTGCACGAAATCTACATACAAAATATAACAGGATTGCTCTACTGCGCGATCCTGGTAAAGCATGTTAAAACCCGTGTTAAATCTTTTTGGGGAAAGTAAGAACGGAAAAGTTCTCTGTTAATTCAATTCACACATTGAATTCTCTGTTAATACTCTGCTTAGAGTGGGTCAGTATATTAGTGGGGACACGACAGTGTCTTACGGAGTCCCCCAAGGGAGCGTATTGAGGCCTACTTCGTTCCTTATTTATGTGAACGAACTCTGTAACATGCGTATTGCAAACGCAAGAATTTTTTCGTACGCTGATGACACGGCAGTAGTGTTCACGGGTAACTCTTGGCGAGACGTCCAGCTTAGCGCAGAATTGGGATTATCTGAGATTGCTGGATGGCTGGGACAAAATTTGCTCACACTGGACATATCTAAAACTAACTACATATGTTTCAGTGTGTGCAATCGTACACAACCCAGTACAGATTTTAATCTTAAAGTTCACCTATGCGATGCTGGAAGTCACTCACACTGCAGCTGCTCCACTCTAAACAGAGTACCTCATATCAAATATTTGGGTATTACCGTCGACCAGAGATTATCTTGGCATCCCCACATTGATCAAGTTGCTAACAGAATCAGAAAATTAAGTTGGATTTTCAGGACACTTAGGCATATAATACCTATAAATGTATGTACTCCTTCAGGCAGGAACAAAAACGTCCTAAATAGGATATACTTAGCGCTGGCCCAATCAGTATTGCTATATTGCATCACTATTTGGGGGGGGGGCGTTTAAAACAATTTTTTTAGAATTAGAGCGAGCACAAAGGGCTCTCATTAAGTGTATGTATTTTAAAAAACGGAGATATACTGTACTGTACTGAAAAACTTTATCAAATCAGTAACCTTTTAACGGTCCGGAAGCTTTACGTTACTCAAGTTGTTCTCACAAAACATAAAGCACTAACCTATGATCCCAGAATATTGGCTAGAAGAAGAAAAGATATTATATTAAAAATACCACAAACAAGAACTCTATTCGCCAGTATTCAACTTTATAAACGGTCAGCTCAGCTTTATAATGCTATTAATAAACACATTTACATCTATCCTAAGAATTGTTTTTAATGCAAAAAAATACTAACGGAATGGATAAGAAGGCTAAAACCTATAGTGAGACTGAATCACTTCTACAACAGATACACTAACACTATACTAACACACCACTCTACACAGACACACACACCCTCACTTACACACAAGCACCCTCATTCACCCAAATCACCTTGTTTTTGATTATATGTACTCGTATTGTATAGTTTACACTTCTTGTTTTTAAAGGAGCGGAGTCTCCTAATACAGGCATCTTTTGCTTAAAGGAGGCTCCAATCTCAAATTTGTTGTACTTTAAGGTTATCAAATAAAGTATTTTAATTTTTTAATTAATGACAATAAATGATAAGCTTTACTATCACAACTGAGTCGAGATTGAATCGAGTGGAAGTAATTACAAAGAATAATAAAGGTAAAGTTATTCCCGAATGTTGTTTGTGGATCTAGGACAGGTGTATCGCATCATCTTATTACTGGGGACATCTGACCTGCAGATAGGCCAAAGAGTATTGAGGTATAAGGTAGATTAGGTTAGATAGGTCAGCTGTGCCCAGTTAGTCTGAGAGTCAACCTGAACATAGCTGGGAATAAAGGCTTCACAGATGGGACAATCTGAACGTCACCATGGTTTTTGTAGTGATAGAGCGTTCTAATATTTTTTTATTTTATTTATTACTAGCCAATGCCTGCAGCTTCGCCTGCTTTTTAATAAAAAGTATCCTATGTTACTTCTAATACCTACAATGATATGTGTACAAAGTTTGATGGTGATCGGTTCAGTAGTTTTTGCGTGAAAGCGTAACAAACAAACTTACATAAACATTTATAAAATTAGTAGGGATTATTTTTAATCTTTTTTCCTGTCGGTTTTGAATTTTGTTAAGCTATTTATACTCGATACTATCACATTCAAATGCACGTCTTTTAATAGCAATGTGACACCGTATTTTCATTGTTGTAAAGACGGTTTTCCAAGTAGTGGCTAGTGAAGTGCGGATGATCCCACGTCATTTTCATTTGAGAATTTATCGAAGCCACAGAGCCGGTGTTGGGAACTAACCGGGGCTGGAAAAGGGTTCTTACGTATATGTAGGCCGATGAGTTTTACATTATTCATGACCTTAAAGTTCTTGTTTAAATAGAATACAACGTAGGCAGACCTTTTGACTATGTAGGGCATATGGGCTCGATACAATAGTTTGAATATATTTCAAAACTATTGGGTGCACATAAATCAAAGTTTAAATTAAATATGAGATAAAGTGTTTTTAGGGTTCCGTACCCAAAAGGTAACCAACGAATCAACTAAGCCCCTGCGATCCGTCCGTCAGTCTGTCAGCGGGATATCTAAAGAATCGTAAAAGGTACATAGTTGAAGTTTCACAGAATTTGTGTTACTACGTAGTGCCGCTACAACAACAAATAAAAAAAAACAATTTACTAAGAATAAATTGGGGCTCCCATACAACAAACTTATATGTTTTTTGTTTATGGTACGCAGCCCTCCGTGTGAGAGTCCGGTTTTTTTTTCCACAGTATAAAACCTGGCACTGTCATTAGAACGAATTCAAACGTGCCACAGCCACACCACGGCCTCATTACAACGTCAACACTTGGGCGGGCTCTTATTTTTATGACAATAAATAATTTAATTCACACGGACCACATTTTGTCGCCAAGATCGACTTCCAACCGATCCAAATTCAGTTAAAAGTCAGTATTTTCAAACTTATCTGATCTCTACGACCTATTAATTAGGTAACACCATAGAGATAAATTCATACATTTAGACAGATTACGATTGAGATGCTAATGCGAATGCGGACGAAAACGACACATCGGCTGGCTTAAATCTTAATAGTTATGCTGGCTTAAATCTGTTATATTGTGTATCAGTATGATTTATCCAAAGTGTGTTTCAACTTCCCATGCCACACTATAATAACTGAATAGCAGAGAACCAACTAATAATTTTCTTTAAAGCGGATGAAGAAGGTGAAGTATAACTGCGGTCCGATTTTGTGAACATGTCGAAGTGAACACTAAGGCGAAGTGAATGACAAGTGAGCTGTCAAACCATACAGTATAGATGGCATGACAGCTCACTTGTCGTTCACTCCACCTAAGTGATCACGGTGTGATGTCAACAGAGTCGACCGACAGGAACTTTGATTTAAGGAACTTGGCATACAGTTAGATCTCACTTCTTTTGTGAAATTTCACTTATTTTTCACATTTATGTTTTTGAGATAACATTTTCATAAATTCTATTCGACTTTGATTGATAGAAAAATTATAGGTATACGATCTTATTATTTGAAATGTGTGTATATATGTAATAAGTGTTTTGAAAATAAATATTATTTCACGAAAAAATTACTTTTCTATCTTACCACAGTGTATGGTATTTTTGCAGGGTACTCGACATACCAATACTCGTCTGTGAACAGTTTAACTTTTTACTCAAAACAACCTCACTGTTTGAGCCCAATCGCATTATTCAATGGTTTAACACTACCGTCGTCGTTGCGTGCCCGAGGTAGCGGTGTAAGTAAACATGTGTTATACGCCTGTAGGTATGTATAAAGCATATCCATTTCCGCGTACGAAAGACGGATATTGCACTTCGATGTTGAACGCGACTGTTATATTAAAAACACATTTATTTTGAACCCTGAGTGTACAGAAACAGTTTTTTTTGCACCGTTAACAATATAATCTGCGTGGTGCTTTTACGACTTAATATGAATATTGCGCAGTTGCTTGTAATGAGACTCTGAAAATTATACAAAGCTGATTTGATGTATGTTTCTGTGTGTCATAATTCATCTGTAGGTATACGGCTGGACCGATTTTGATGAAATTTTCTGAATGTTTGATTGGAGATCCAAGACGTTTTCTTGCGAAAGTCCGGTCAGGACAACGTCAGTCTGTTGCGGTATTTGTTCGAAACAGTCACCAAAGCCCTGGAACGCAAAGGGAATTTTGAGGAACACGGGTGGTTTTAGTCAATAAGAGTCTGACTCTCCCTTCCGCTCCGCCCAGAGTATAGGTTTTTGTTTGATGACAATTTTGATAGGTTAGTATTATTTGTTTCTGTTTGTGCTTAATTTTAATAAAGCGTTCTAATGCATAATCTCTCACTCACTGCCGTTATGAGTCCAGCTCAACTATATAAGAGTAATAGGCGTAGAAATAATAAAATCGGAATTAACGCAATCACTTGATCACTTCCTTGATTTTACAAAAATAGTGAACCTCATGCAAAGGCGCAAGTCGCTTTTATAATGGCTGGCTGGCTGGCTGGCTTGGTGGCAACTGTCACACCCCCCCACTTAGGCCTCGTGGTAGGATGTGACGGCATGGCGATGGCGGTTGGCTCGCTGGCTGTCACTACAGTGGCGACACCTTTGGGCAGGCGTTACATTCGGCCATCCTGTAAGCATTGCTCCCGCAATGGGAACATAAAGCACAATTAGTCATACAATCAGCAGTGCATGGGACGAAGAAACCCCTGGGCCCAGATCAACTCTCAAGAAGATCTATTAGATCTTCTGTCACTAACTGCTCGTCAGTACTACTTCCACTATCCGACATGGGTGCTACACTCTTATATGGGCGAATAGCGTCGGCTGATACTAAACCGGTAAACTGTTTGTATCCTCTGAATCCCTTAATACTTCTAATCTTATACCGATCGTTACCTAAAGCTTTAATAACCACATAGGGACCAGAATATAAGTCATCTAACTTCGAGTTTACTTTGCCAACGCTGTTGGTTGGTGCTTGTCGCCATAATACATAGTCACCTCTTTTATAAATAGTGCTATGTTTACGTTTCGTGTCATAATTTCGCTTCGTTTTTGTACTAGCTACCTGAATACGTTTATGCGCTTTAGAACGCCTAGATTGAACAGGTTCTGATAACTGATTGGGAATAGAGACATCACTTAAGGGCCTACCAGGTTGAGCAAACATTAGATCGTATGGCTTATATCTTGTAGTTGCATTAACCGTATTATTTATACCCCAAATCACGTCAGGTAAGCTGTTATCCCAATTGTGGGAAGCATCACTGGGTTCAGTGGTTCGTAGAGCATCCAATATGGTACGGTTGGTGCGTTCGACCTGACCGTTTGCTCTGGGACATGCTATAGCGTTTAATATATGCCTAAATTGTTTTTCAGTAGCGAATCTTTTGAAATACCTGCTCGTGAAGGCTTTGCCATGATCAGAAACCACTCGTTCGGGGTACCCAAATAAGCTAAATATCTTTTTCAAAAGTCGAATGGTTTCCACAGAGTTAACAGTACGAGCTGGTTCAGCTACCACAAATTTAGAGAAGGCGTCAGTCATCACGAACATGTATTGATACCCTTTTTTAGTACGAGTGAATGGTCCTAGATGGTCAATATGGACCATTCGCATCGGTTCTTTAGGCTTTGGTATGGGGTGAAGCTTGCCTTCCCTCTTACCATATTCACCTTTTCCGTAAGCACAATGCAGACATGATGATATATATTTCTTTATAAATCGCGACATTTTGGGAAACCAGAACATATTCTTAATAGTTTCAGTACATCGCTTTAGACCTACATGACCTATATCGTCGTGGTGTTTTTGTAATATTTTCCACCTAGCTAATCCCGGAACAACTAAGCGGTTGCCATTCAGGGTTTTACGATAAAGTCTCTCATTAACACACACGTAAGTATTAACTATATCGCTATCCTTACAACCGCTTTTTAACAAGCCTATGATGTGTCTTAATTTTTCATCCTCGTTTTGTACGGTAGCAAACCAATCCATTACATCTAAACGGTCAACATTAAACATTTTTACAGGATTTCTACTTAATGCATCAATGTGTTGCATGCGTTCGCCGGGCCTATAATCGATAGATATGTCGTAGTCCTGAATTAGTAACCACCACCGAGCAATACGAGGAATGAGATCGCGTTTTGTTAATGAGTCGCGAACGGCGGTACAGTCTGTAACTACCCGTACATGTTTACCTACTATGTAAACCCGAAATCTGCGTAAAGATTCTACTACTGCCAAAGTTTCGAGTTCATAACTATGGTACACACTTTCTTCCCGACTAGTGACGCGACTAAAATACATGACAGGGCGCAAACTGTCATCGTTTTGTTTTTGTAGCAGCATACCCGCAATTCCTAACTTGCAAGCATCCGTGTGAACTTCGGTAGTCAGTTTTGGGTCGAAAATTGCTAATAACGGTTTACTACAAAGTTTTTGCTTTAATTCGGAAAAACTTTTGGACTGAGTTTCATCCCAAGTCCAAATTGCATTTTTCTTCGTTAGTTCCGTGAGTGGGCGTGCTATCAATGCAAATTTAGCTATAAATTTTCGAAAGTAACTCCATAAACCATTGAACTGTCTAATCTCATGAACATTCACACACTGATAACTTCAATTCACCCGGTTGAATGCTACCCGGAGATATTTCGTGACCGAGGTAAGTGACAGTATTTTTTAAAAATGAGCACTTTTTTATATTTAGTTTTAAATTTTCTGATCGCAATTTAACGAGAACCTTTCTTAATAATTCAATACCAGTCGGTACGTCAATCGATGGCAAAAGTAACTCATCCAGAAAGGCTAGTATTTCTGGATTTTGTTGATTTAATGATGATTTAATATCATTAGGGTTATTTATGGAGTTTATGATTTTATTTATCAGGCGCATAAATACAGATGGGGCATTCGCGAGGCCAAACGGTACCCGATTGTATTCGTAATGACCTTGAGGTATTACAAATGCAGTCTTATGAGTATCTTCTGGTGAAATCAATAACTGATGAAAACCTTGGGCTAGATCTAAACTGGTAAAGTGATTCATACCGGCTAACTTAGACACCTGGTCGTCAATATTTGGCAACGGATATCTATCGCGAACCGTAATGGCATTGAGTGCACGGTAGTCAACACATAATCTACTATCTCCGTTTTTCTTTTTAACTAGTACTACTGGGGACGCGTAATTCGACTGAGATTCTTTAATAATACCGGCACTAAGCAAGTCAGAAATTTTAGATTTGACAATTTCTTGTTCCGTATGAGAAAGTCTATAGGGACGACGAAATACAGGCTGATCGGTTGTAAGCTTTATTGGCATGTTTACGAGATTGGTGCATCCTAATTCTTGAGTGCTAGCTGCAAAACAGTCGCCGAATTGTGATAAAAGTTCTATTAATTGATTATGTTCTATCGTTCCTATGGGCCCTATGTTAATTTTATCTACATCTATCCCCCTATGGCACGATTACTACTAGAGGTTATGCTGGCACAGTGTATGTTTTTGGCAGAAAAAAGGCAATTTTTGTCATCACTGACAGTGGCACTGACCTGAATATCCCTGCAGCTTTCAGCACGCAGCAGAACGGTTCCTTCCTTCCAGTTGATATCCTTTTCTCCAATGTTGATGACCTTCAGATAGCCAGTGCTTCCGTTAAGCACAGATGCAGGGATCGAGTAGGAGACGCCTAGGAGCTCATAGTGGCGTACTGGAGTCACCACGTTGTTTCCTTCAGGGTTCCCGGTTATGCAGACTTTGATGATCGATATTCCCGGAGGCAAACATTCATCGTTGATGGTCTTGACTGCGAAACGACTGGATTCTTCTGCTACATCCACTTCACACGGAAAACCAGAGGCCTTTTGTAACACAGCTGTTCCATTTTGCACGATTAAGGAGACACCATCGCTATTGATCACTGGCTGACCAATGAGAAGGTTTATATCGTTCATGTCAATATCGGTCAAGTGAGCTTTGCAGCTTACGTCTAACCCGTCGATTTCAAGGCGAAAGTTCACTTCCCCACGGCTGGTAACCAGCGCGCCTGAAAACCCTTTGAGCGCGATGGTTGTTGGTGTGGCCTCTAACTCCAGCAATTTCGCAACTTGAATATTAAGTACATTCACCTGGCTGCCGGTGTCAATGTAAGACTTCACGTAAGTACCATTCACTTTTGCAGTTTTTTTATAAATGTCACTATAGTTCAACAGTACTTTAATATCCTTGACAGCACTAACTTCACTGGTTTTTGAATTGGAAGGACATCTCGTGGCGATATGCCCCTGTTTACCGCATTTGAAGCAGCTGCGCTGGTCTGGTTCGGGACAGTCCCTTACCAAGTGTCCCGTTTTCTTACAGCGAGGACATGGAACGATGTCTGGGTTGACAGGTCCTGTCTTTTTTTCAGCTTGTCGTCCCATATCCTTTTGTGCTGCACGTTGATCATGAGATTGCGGTCGATAGTCATCGAGAGCACAGAGAAATCCTTCGTAGAGTTCATCTGGACGTTCACACTGAAAGGCTCTTGCATTCGACTGCAGTCCAGCAGGCAAACCGCGAATTATACAGGAGATAGTAGCACTGTCTGAAGCACATAGCAACCTTCTCCTGATAATACTTGGTCATGCTTTCAGAGTGCAATTTTCTACGATTGAGCATCTCTTCTAAGATACCTGCATAATCCCGGTGCTTCGGAAAGGCGCGTAGCAGCATTTGTTTCCACTGTTTCCATGAAAAATCATACTCCTCGAGACGGTTGTACCATTTTCTTGCCTGGCCCCGCAGTTTGTCTTGTAAATGGAAAGATTTTGTTTTTTCATCCCATCCGTAGATTTCTCCTAGTTGTTCTATCTTCTTCAACCAAGCTGTTATCGTGCATTCCTCGCTATCAGGGTCAAACTCTGGAATCAGGGCAGCTGCGCGCTGCTGCTTCACTGGAACTAGGGTGGGAACTTCGTTTTGAAGATCTTGAAATGCTTTTTCTACCTCACGAGCAAGAAGGGTCTTCAAAATTTTTCTTGCAGGTGGCGAGTTATCTTCGGCATTGCATGAAGGCCCTTCATCAGCGCCAGAATCGGTACTTTCATCTTCTTCACGATAGATTCGTCTTTTCATTCTGCGTGGATACCACTTCTGAAATATAAGAGTAATAGGCGTAGAAATAATAAAATCGGAATTAACGCAATCACTTATATTTCCTTGATTTTACAAAAATAGTGAACCTCATGCAAAGGCGTAAGTCGCTTTTATAATGGCTGGCTGGCTGGCTTGGTGGCAACTGTCACACCCCCCCACTTAGGCCTCGTGGTAGGATGTGACGTCATGGCGATGGCGGTGGCTCGCTGGCTGTCACTACATTGGCGACACCTTTGGGCAGGCGTTACAACTATTTGAAGTACAAATGTCATCTTTTAGGTTTTAAAATAAATTAAATAATTAAATTGAAAACCAACAAAGGCATACCAAACCTACTAGCTACTGAAAGCGCTTTCTTTTACCCGCGTGTTTCTTAAAAATACTCCCGGGATAAAAAGTAAGGTTAAAGTAAGGGTATCTATGTATATTCTATTCCAAGACATAATCTACCAGTGTGCAAATTTTAATCCAAATCCATTCAGCCGTCAAGACGTGATAGACAGACTGACATAGTTACTTATTCATTTATAATATCAGTATGGCAATTATGTATAAGCGACGCGACTGAACATGTACACTTTCTCATTTTATATTTTCCCGACACACCTGACATCCTCGAACTGGTGGCGCTTAAACTCATATTAATAATCAATTTTCGAACACGGCGCTTGAGAGCTGTTTTTTGAGAGGCTGTCAAAATGTCACCGTTTGACAATGTTAAATTATTCCTGTTTTCTTAACATGCCTGTATTCCTTGGAGGCAGATGTGTTTTGTCCTACATTTTGTCAGTTACTCGCACAATTTCTGTACTGACAATTTCCTTATGGATAAACTCAGTAGATTATTGGACTGGTTTTTTTATTTCATTTCTCAAAACCATTAAGAAGACTAGGCGCAGTTAACTGCGTTTAAACGTTCCAGCTCTTTCATGAAACACAGAGAGAATACTATTACTTGATGACACTTCTAAATTACGCCGTAAATAATTTGCGCCGTTCGATGATTCGACGTTTTTCGTGACAAGGATATAAAATAACTTCTAAAGCGTGTAACTTCTCTTTTTTTGTGGATGTTTGGTATTGATCAACCATTTTACCCATCCCGGAATCCGCCTAAGGTACCCTCAGCAGTAAAGCTTGCGACCAAAGACTACATGTTTGACCACCTGATGGAAAGCGATTATGTATCTGTCAATGAAGCATGCTTCTAGAACTAACCTATTCAGTGTTGACAAGAATCCGGTGGGCTAGGCAATACTTCAAGATCGAAATATTATCATCTATAGCTTTCCATCAGAGCCGAGGTCAGACGCTGGTTCATACGAAATAAAAAAAAAAGCAAGTGCGAGTCTTACTCACCAAAAAAACACGTTTCTTGAATTCTTTAATTATTAATTTGTTGTTGAAGCGAAAATCTATAAAAATTTCAACTGTTTACCTATTATGGTTCTTGAGATACAGCCCGCTGACACACAGAAGGACGGACGGATGGATGACGGACACTTATAAAAGGTGCATTAAAAACGTACCACTTAAGTGAGCTTTAAAATAAGCTCCCAAGCGAGTTAATGTTTACTTTTAAAGAAGAACTAAATGTTTTCTGCGATGTAAAACAAACATAAGTATTAACCAAAAAAAACTTTGAATATTGAGCACTACTCTCAACTGAAGTGACATTTTTAATGTACGAAAAATATTTATATCCAAATGGCTATTTACTTTTGTCATCTGATTTTAGTAAAACTTTCACGATCGCTAATGGACGCAAAAACATTTTTAATTTCTTTTTGTATATTTTACCATTAGTATAAGCCATTTGTACAACAATAGGAGTATTTATGTAAATTGCATTCACAAAAAGAAACTCATGATATTACAACTTTCATTTTCATAATAGCTGATGTCCGCGGCTTCGCCGAGTTTCCTCGAGAACCACTCTATCCATTGGTGAAAACAGTATGAAAGTGTTTAAAAAATATCAACTATATTTATCTGTACCATTAAAATCAAAGTGTTTGTTGGTTTATTAACATTGTTGGTATTATCCAAACGGTTTATCCTTATAAAATCAGACTTTGAAAAATAAACAATAGCATTGAAAGCCTTTCATCTTCAAATCGCTTGGAGCCAAACCCTTTTCATTTGTTTTTGTTTCCAATTGTTCCCAGCCTTGTTTGTGCCGTCCGAACTGCGATCGACAATATTACACGCAAAATAAGAAAACAGAACTTGAAACTTGGTAATCAAAATAAGGTGGCGTATTGGGCGAACCCAGAAATATTTCTTGATTTTATAAACTTAAGAACAAGAGCACCAAGGTTACCGACATAGCCCGAAGGATCACCAAATTGAAGTGGCAGTGGGCAGGGCACATTGCTCCCATAACAGATAGTCGATGGGGCCGAAAAGTTCTAGAGTGGTGACCGCGTACCGGAAGGCCCCCCCCCACAAGCTAGACCGATGAATAGGCTAAATTCCATCATCCACAAATTGCAAAACGATTTAGTCCGTCAGTTAGAGTATTGAAAAAGAATGGACACGTATTTTTTGTTTTTGTAAATCAATCAATATTGACAAACATAAAACGCATCAAAATTCGGGGCTCGTGACGTCACGACTCACTAAAAATTATGCGAAGGTGTGACGTATTGAGAATTTTAAAAGCGTCTAGCTTCGTCAATTTTGGTTCTCGTAATAAAAGAAAAAACACGGTTCAAATATTTTTTGATAATCTAACTGACGGCCTAATTAGATTTTTTTAGGACACAAGCCCATTGTCCAGTACGATTGATTTATATGGAGTTTAAAACAGACTTTGGCATCTGAGTGTGTTTCGGTATTTCTTCTCAGGGTAGTCAGCTAGGAAACACCGGCCTCATCTAGTTTGAAAATGACAATAAAACACCCAGGTATTACAGGATCGTGACAGACATACTTAGTGACGTATAACGTGTTAGTTTACAATTGTAGGCAACTCGGAGACTCGGAGACTCGGAGCTTATTTGATACTGAGTCTATTATAACCAAAACTGTACCAACTAATATTCTGAACTTTAAAGTAAACACGAACAGTTCCTAGGCTAGTATGTGTCACGGTCCATTTCGGAACGAACACTGTCCTACTCCTAGACTCTACCCAAAAACTATAAACAAAGGCATTTGTGTATACATTTTAATTGCAGCATGCAGCTTCATGAAAGATCCGACATATAAAAAAAACACTACAAAATCGGAAGTCGGTGTCAAAATACGAAGAAACTAACAAAAACACCGACTTCCGAAATTAAAGTTATTTTTTATTTTGTAGTGTTTTTTCTTTATTTGGAAGTCGGTTGTATTATTTTGTAAAAAGTTTTTTATTTTTAACTTTTTAGTGGTACCCTACACCTAACAACGCCACTGCAAAATCGCAGTAAAGCAAAATACGCAGTTTCGATCAAAAAACCATCATCCAACTAAACCTATTCTAGCTATTTCGATTTAAAATCCAGAATTCGTAACCGATTTTGATAAAATTTAAATGGGACCAATCTGCAAGTATATCCTTTCAGATAAAACAAGAGTTTTCCAAATCGGTTCATAATTGACGGAGTTATGAGGTGACAAACATAAGAAAAAAAACTTATAACCGAATTGAGAACCTCCTCCTTTTTGGGAAGCCGGTTAAAAATAAATATAATTTATCATCATTTACAACTTTCAACCAAGACCTTAGGCTAGCTTGTAATATAAGAAGTGCGTCTAATTAAGACTAAAGCCCGTAAGACCATAACCACTCACTTTCTACGCGCCTAGAGTACAAACAGTTAAAACTTTTAATGAGTTCCTCTTAAACTGTTTATACTTGGACGAGATAAAAGAAAAGTCGTCCGATCTCCCGTCGGGATTCTCATTTTGGTGAAAGCTCGGGATTAAAGGAGTTAGAGCGGTATCCGTCGGGTTTTTGGTACCGTGCAACTGGTTCTTTGATGCAACTGAATAATACAGAAATGCACAGGCTGAATAGAGCTTTTGGCTACTATCAAACTGTTCATCAAGGAATACCATTTCACAGATGTTACAAAAAAATCATGTACTGTTTTTTTAAATGGAGTTGTATTTAGTTAAAAGCACGAAGTCAGTATGGCGTTTCTGACTAATGAAGTAATAGATTTTTAAACGCTTACGACTGCAATTAGTGATCTCCAAAAGAATAACCAGCAATCCTTAACAATGAATTTGATTTGTTTGTTTTTCTGTCCATCAAAACACCCGTGTCATAAGTAAGGAACGCAAATATAGGCTTATTAATAAAAAAGGAACAATAACTTTGCTGTTTTTTTTTTATAAACAAACCTGAATGTATGAAAAAAAAACCCATCCCTCCACAACCGTCCTCCGCTAATATTTTTCCAAAAAAGTTGGTTAGATGAACCTCTTTTATAGCTCACCAACTTAACTCTTAGTTTATATCATGAACACGTGTATTCCAGCCATCTCCACAAAGCTTACAAGGTCACAAAACTAATAAAAATACCTAAATCAAGTCTAAATGAACTACAAACTTCACTAGTTAAACTATGAAATTATATTTTAATAATGTTAAAATACGATTACGCGAGAAGTAATTTCCATAGTATTTTATTCCCTTTGTCAACATTTTGGGTGATATTAAACAACTTTGCCTGTGTAAGCACTTTAATATGGGATAAAATGTTTAAAGAGTTGAATGACCTTTAACGTCGGACGTGGGAGTTTAATAAAATATACTTTGTTTCAACAACTTGTAATACCGTTCAAATTGTAACGTGGAGGTAAATTTGTAGGTCGCAACTTTTTATTTCTTTATTTATTATCTTGAAAAGCTTGCACCCTTGAATCGATGAATCCATTTTCATGAATTTTGAAACAGAGAGAGGAGACCTGAGTGCCAATTCTACAAATTAAAAAAATTCTATAAATTATAAACTCGAGCGTAGCCGTGAGCATTATAAAAATAACTAGCTGACCCGTACAACGTCGTCTGCGTAACATTTTTCATTACTGCTCCGCTCCTTTTGGTCTTAGCGTTATGATATAGCCTATAGCCTTCTTCGATAAATGGGCTATCTAACACTCAAATAATTTTTCAAATCGGACCAGTAGTTCCTGAGATTAGCGCGTTCAACCAAACAAACAAACTCTTCTGCTTTGTAATATTAGTATAGATTTACGCTAGAAATAATAAAAAACGACTGATACTGACTGACTGGTTGGGTGACTGGCAAACAACGTACATCTAAAACTACTCGTAGAAAGCGAACATAGGTTCCTTGGGGTTGTATGGAAGCACTAAGAAAGGATTTCCCGAAATATTGCTATGAAAACGGAGACAAACGAGATAGGGTATGTAAAAATATACCGAGCCATATTTTTTACCCTGAATAAATTATAATTTAGACCCAGTCCCGAGGGTTTAAAAAGACAATAACGTAAGTGATTGAGGTCTCCTCCTGGGGCTGATTACATTTCGCACTCAAATCCAGTTTTCGAAGCATCCAGTAACGTTCAGGGCATTGAAGGACGCCCAATTATTATAAGTGATAGGCTATTGACCAAAATTACTTCTAATAGCCAATCCTGCGTAAATAGGCGACCCCAATAACCAAAATGGTGCTAATTCCGGAAAAATATTCTTGGTATAATAATTACGTGGAGTTTATAAATGAAAGTCTCTTACCATCGAAAAGGAAACCTGGAAATTCAAACCAAATATCGTATTATGAAACTGCTATTTGAAAAGAGCAATTATGGACTTTATCAAACTCAGAACATTAATGCTAATTAGACCATTTACAAGCACTTTTGAACTGTCAAGGTGGGTTGGTCAAAAAGATCAAGCTATTTGCAAGTTCGAGAGCATACATTATATTCTTGTAAGTTCTTCTACATAAAAATCTACCTTTTGAAGACTAGAAATAATTATTTTATTAACTTTAATATCCAGTCTGTGTTTACTAGCCGGGTTTTATAATATCTACAAACACGGTTTCTTACTCGTTTCGTTCGATGACATTGAACCCAAATTATCTCTGCGTAACTTGTCCTACTTCAAAAATAATATATATAAGAATCTAAACGACTTAAACAATAACATTATTACCAAAACACCATTTCGTTCGAATTCACAGGCTAAAAACATTCTCTTTTTTCTCTCTTTAGTTCAATCGTAGTGAATTTGTTCTAACATCGAACTCGAATCGAACAAAGAAAAATTCACAATGACCTCTTGACTCACAACTATATTGGCACAAACCTTTGCGTATGAAACAGAAAAGCCACCAGATAGCACCCAAATTCCGTGACACATTACTTCGCATGTTCTAAAGGAATTTCTGATGCATTGCTTCATATGTTTATCCCTGTTTGGTTCAATCCTAGTGAATTTGTTATAACATCGAACTACTGACACTTCACAACGACCTCTCAAAACTGGCACAAACTTTTGCGTATCTATCAATCGGGTAAAGTACCCGATTGATAGATACGCAAAAGTTAAAAATTTTCTCATCTCATTAAATAACTGTATCCCAAAATTAATAAGTGATGATTTTAGTACAAATTATTATATATGTCATATGCAAATGAAGTAATTTGAAATCCGGGAGAGGAAAGCTGTCAAATATTAAACAAAGGATGTACGTAGTGACATGTGACGCTACAGTTATTGGATTACACGCTTACAAAAGAGAAAGCAAGATGTTTCCACCACGTTCCGACTCTTCCACATACCCTCATTAAATGTACTAATTGCTGCTTCATTTAATCCTCAATGTAAACGATGATTTTGGATTAAAATACAAATAATTAAAGAAACACGCCTGCCATGTCTTAAAATGAACTAATAAGTTTAAAACAAGCATTCTGCCAGAAAAAAACGTAACACAACTTTTATTATTGCAGTCAGGAGATAGTGGTTCTCTAAAACATTTCTTGTTTCTATATCTATCTACTCTTCATAAAGGTCACTCGACTTTTTTTTTTAGGGATGGGAAATCATCCAATGACTCCTGGAGTGTCAGACTTCTACTGACTAAAACCCATCCATGTTCCTTCATTGCCCTTTGTGTTCCGGAGCCACGGTGTCTCTTGCGAATAATCCCGCGACTCCGGCAGGCGTCGGCCCTTTCGGGCCCCTCTGAAAAGGTCCCTCGACTGGTGGAATAAAGAAACTCACAAACAAACAAACATACATACATGAACCCTGACACACACTCAACATACCACTCCTTTTTTGGGCAATTGTGTAAAAAGATTCCTCTTTCAGTGATTTGTTCTTTCGTATAAAATATTATACATAAACACAGGGCACAGACACAGATCGGACAGGACCGGTTATTGTAACCGACACTCAGGGTAGGTCTAGGTCCAGCAGTGGATGTCTTTCGGCTGATGTGATGATAAAATATAGTATCTGCAAAATAGAGACTAGAATATATCCTATTAGACAAGCCACATTCAAGTTTATGTTCAAATACTTTAGTGCATATTAGTCTCCTGTTTCCCTTGTAAGGCACTTGTCTCACCGCCGGCGATCAGCTAGTAATGAGTAAAGCTTCAACCTTAAAACGAGTCGGCGAGTGAAAAGTTTTAATAGTATTGACGCTCAGCTTTCAGCGAGTGCTTTTGTGGGACGGGCTATTACTCTCAATACTCGCTCCGACGCGCACTATTGGTAGAAATTACCGCTGGTTGGTGAATTCAAACCGCGAGCATCGCCGAGCGAGTGTCGCTGAGCGAGTACAATCTTTGATAGCTCTCGTCACTGCGATTAACTAGACGTAAGAGCCGCTCGCCGGCAGTGTGAGCAGTCAGCTATCGACTACGAATATATGTGTCTCTTCTACTCACATGAAATCTACATCTTTTGTTCCTTTCCTCAGCCAGCAAGTAGTTGTTAGCTACTCGCTTCCTCACCGGTGGTGAGACATGTGCCTAAGGCTTGTATAATTCATACTCTTAAGTAGCACAGAAAATTGCTAGTCGAATTCACGTCACTATGTTGTAGAAAAACCTCGCCTGGCGTTAAGTGTTCTCGATCTGTAATAGTCTACTTGTGTTTTTGTACTAGATTTAAGTATCTTGTCAGCACATTAAGACTTAATAAGTCGTTACTGGTAGTTGTGTGTGCATTAATTACTTAGGCAAGGCATTAACCCTCGCAATATGTGAACTCTTAAGGTCATGGCAGCAGCAGCACGGAAATTTACTGGTCATTTAAATGACAGCATTTAATCGTGTGTCGTAAAATATATTTTGTGCTGCTGCTGTGCCGTTGCGATGCCGTTATAATATGTCATGACTTTTACAAAATAAAATTATTTATCACACTTCATAAATTATGTAAACTTTCAGTTGGATATTGTGTCACCTCAAAATGCTGTACGAAACTTGTATTTTCTTAACCGACAATTCCTTTCCAAGTGCAGTTTAGAAAACAAGTTGTATAACTGTTGTACGCTAGGTCCAATAAAATAATCAAAATCCAACATCAAATTGTAGAAAGGTCCCACAATATTTTACCGACATAACCATAGAAGTAATTCCACCACAGACCGAGTGAAATTCCCAATTCTAGGGTCAAAACAAGAATTCCATATTCATATCCCCGCTATACACACGATTCGTTTAACTACATAAAACATTCATAGGCTATCCGAACATTTGACCCAATATTGGCCCAACAAAACACACGTCATATTGTTTAATCCAGGAGGATTCGAATCCAATCTTGGGTTGGTAACAAAGAAGCACTCATCCATAATAGTCTCTTGGCATACAATACCGAGACAGATAGATTTGGACCAGGGTTCCGTTTCGTTTGGTAATCCCTTAATTTGCATTGTATTGTACTGCGATACGGTTGAAAATGATACGTTTTATGGAATGTGGGAGCTAAAAGTCGAATTTGGGAAATGTACTCTTATTAAGAGACTAATACTATAAAGCTGATGAGCGTTGTTTATTTGTTTGTTTTAACGCGTTAATCTCAGGAACTGCTAGTTTGAATTTATTCAAAACAATATATTGGTGTTGGATATGCCATTGATCAAGGAAGCTATAGCATATGTAAGCTATATTATATAATATCACGCTACGACCAATAGGAGCAGAACAAGATTGACGTAGACAAAATGTGACGCAGACGAAGTAGCGCGGGTCAGCTAGTTACTAAATAAAAATGATAACACTACCGCGACTTCGTACGCGCATATCCCGTTTTTTTACGTTCCCGTAGGAATTTCGGGAAATCCTTTCCCAAGGAACCTACATTTCAGCTTCTTACCATCAGCTTTTCCTACGACGAATTTTATACATTAGGATGTTTTAGTATAGCCTAAATATGTACCAACATTCTTTCAATAATTAAAACACCATAGTGAAAATGAATCGCCAGTGGGGCTGAAAGATTCTAGAGGTGCAAATACCAGAAGACACATTCATATGGTAGACCGATGACCTGGTGAAGACCGGCAGAACCATTTGGATATAAGAAGCACATAGCTGAACATAGGCCTAAGCCCATTTCCAGCAGTGAAAATGTATTTTCAATAAAGATAAGAACTAAATTGAAACAACTATTTTAGATTTAACAAAAAACTTTTTACAAAAAAATACAACCGACTTCCAAAAAAAACACAACAAAGTAAAAAATAACTTTAAATTCGGAGCTCGGTGTTTTTGTTAATTTTTTCGTATAATGACACCGACTTCCGAAATTTAAGTTATTTTTTACTTTGTTGTGTTTTTCTTTGGAAGTCGGTTGTATTTTTTTGTAAAAAGTTTTTTATTTTTCACGTTTTAGTGGTAACCCACACCTAACAACATCACTGCAAATACAAACGCACTAGTTGCCCATACGATTTTCGAAAGTTCCCCTCGACTTCTCTGGGATGCCATCATCAGAACCTGGTTTCCTTATCATGGGACCATTTGGGAAGTATTCCCTTTTCAACAAAAAAATCATTTTTAAAATCGGTTGGCAAGCGACGGAGTTATGCCCGAACAAATATAAAAAAAAAAAAATACAAACATCCGAATTGAGAACCTCCTCCTTTTTGGGAAGTCGGTTAAAAATAAGGTTTTAACTCGTGTCAATAAACCCAATTGTTAAATCTTCATCCATTTTCAGAAAAACCTCTGAACTTTACTTACTTAAAAGCTTAATAAAAACAAGCAAGTATTTGCACAGTCACAATAATAGCTGGACTAGCAAACACAATGGGATTAAGTGAAACAAAATTGAATTTCGAACTAAGTCTTTGAAGAAAAATAAAAATAAATAAAACCAGCAACAGGTATTTCTGTTCCCAAACAAAAAGTCGCACTCTTATTGTTGAACAGTATCCCCACATTTTATTTTCCATCTCTACGAATAGCAACTTATACCAAATATTTTCTTAACGGGACCTCATTATTTTCTCTGTATTCTGAGATTTATTTATGATAAAAAGGAATAAAACGTTTTCTTTTCACAGATACACAATCAAAAACCCCTAACTTTTTGATGTTGCCTTACATAAAAAAAACATCGAACATGGAGTTTCATAGAGGCCAGACCTTTTTACCTTCGGTTCAGCAAAAACAAATTTGGCATAAATTCGTCATATCGCCGACTTTTCAAAAAGCCACCTGTACATAAATTATTTGGATTAAAAAAAGCAACAGGACGATTTGGTTGGTGGTAGGACTTGTTCTTTGGACTTAGAACACTTACCACCATCATGTCTAAGTCTATCGCCATAACAACAATTTTAACGGACGTCGGGGGCCACCTGGTGGCCGGAGGTCACCAGGTGGCCCCCTCCTTCCACCGCCACCTCCTTCGCTAGCATGACTGCTTCGCAGAAGGAGGCAACGGCGTCCCATTCCGTCTCGCTCCGGACCATGGCTTGGACCAGGGCCGGACGCGAGAGGTCGCCGCCAATCGCGTTTTCGAGGACACGGCGGTGCGCCGCCCAAGCGGGGACCAACTTAACTCTTAGTTTATATTATGTACACGTGTATTCCAGCCATCTTCACAAAGCTAACAAGGTCACAAAACTAATAAAAATACAAAATCAAGTCTAAATGAACTCCAAACTTCACTAGTTAAACTATGAAATTATATATATATTAATTAATAATGTTAAAATACATAGAGTATATAACCACTAGAGAGCGTATAGGCCGATTTCTTCTAAGTACGCGGCTCACTACAGCGGGCCGGGGGACGAGGAACAACGCGCGGCTGCAATTGGTCCGTTCAAGGTCAAGTTGCATAGGTAGCCTTGGTTAATGGTGGCACTACTTGATTAAAGGAAAATAGTCGATATCGATAAAATGGATTTTAACATTATAAAAATACTCAATCCAAACAAACAGCGCTATAATTATCTTGTTTAAACAAAGTTTCCCTATTAACCATATCTTTCCACTTTTATTTTAATTCTGAAATCTTCGAAAATCTAAAATGAGAACATGTATGTCAAACACACAGATGAAAAAACTGAGACCCTCCTCCTATTTTTAAAGTCGTTTAAAAGTAGTCCTATTTTTAAAGTGTTTAATGTAAGTATGTTAATTGATTAAAAATTGTACTATGTGTAATTTTATGATCATCGATAAATCGACTTCAATCATTGAACGTAACAGCACAGATTTTTACGATAAAAATACAAAGGGGAAGAAAGGGATGAAAATATAAGTATTTCATAATGAAAGAAAGAGACTTTTCCAAAAGACATCAACGCGCGCTTCTCACAGTGTGCTCGTTCACCTAACCACCATTTTATATAGACCCCTGCGGTGGCTCATTATCTGATTAAATCAATAATATCTTGCTTAGTCTTTACTCTCCGATGAAAAGTTATGCCATCCTTTTTGTAACAAGAGGTCTTGGAATGTTTCCCACACAAATTCACCGGGTATGAAGGCATTTTTATGCGTTATAAATTGCATAAAAATTAAAACGATTTGTAAAAACTTAGCGTGCCCACAGGTCTAACACTTGGTCACAACTAAAATGTTTCATGTGCCGCAGCCTAATATATGAGCAAAAACACTAATAGTTTTCGTGCGTCGGGGCACTGTATGCGCAGTCAAGTGGTTTAATAGTCTTTGTTAAAATACGATATATAATATGGATAATATGTTTAAAGAGTTGAGTGACTTTTAACGTCGGACGTGGGAGTTTAATAAAATATACTTTGTTTCAACAACTTGTAATACCGTTCAAATTGTAACTTGGAGTAAATGTTGTAGGTCGCAACTTTTTATTTCTGTTTTATTATCTAGAAACTGCATTTGACTTTTTGGTAAACTTGCACGCCTAAATCGATGAATCAATTTTGATGAATTTGGATACAAAGAGAGGGGACCTGGAAACGGTTATAGACTACTTGCAAAAATCTATACAAACTCGAGCGAAGCCGCGTGCGTTTTTTATAAATTTACGCTAGACACAATTTTACTGACTGGTAGGGTAAGTGACAGACAACGGACAGCTAAAACTACTGGTCGTAGAAAGCTGAATATAGGTTCCTTGTAGTTTTAGGGGAGCACTAAGAGAAGATTTCCCGAAATATTGCTATGAAAACGGAGACAAACGGGATAGTATGTTAAAATATATATAGCCATATTTTTTACCCTGAATAAATTATTATTTAGACCCAGTCCCGAGGGTTAAAAAAGACAATAACGTAAGTGATTGAGGTCTCCTCCCGGGGCTGATTACATTTCGCACTCAAAACCATTTTTCGAAGCATCGAGTAACGTTCAGGGCATTGAAGGACGCCCAATTATTATAAGTGATAGGCTATTGACCAAAATTGCTTCTAATAGCCAATCCTGCGTAAATAGGCGACCCCAATAACCAAAATGGTGCTAATTCCGGGAAAATATTCTTGGTATAATAATTACGTGGACTTTATAAATGAAAGTGTCTTACCATGGAAAAGGAAACCTGGAAATTCAAACCAAATATCGTATTATGAAACTGTTATTTGAAAAGAGCAATTATGGACTTTATCAAACTCAGAACATTCATGCTAATTAGACCGTTTACAAGCACTTTTGAACTGTCAAGGTGGGTTAAAAAGATGAAGCTATTTGCAAGTTCGAGAGCATACATTTATTCTTGTAAGTTCTTCTACATAAAAATCTACCTTTGGAAGACTAGAGACAATTACTTTATTAATTTAATATCCAGTCAAGAATCTAAACGACTTAAACAATAACATTACCAAAACCCCATTTCGTTCGAATTCACAGGCTATAAACATTCTCTTTTTTCACTCTTTAGTTCAATCGTAGTGAATTTGTTCTAACATCGAACTCGAATCGAACAAAGAAAAATTCACAATGACCTCTTGACTCACAACTATATTGGCACATACCTTTGCGTATGAAACAGATAAGCCACCAGATAGCACCCAAATTCCGTGACTCATTACTTCGTATTCGTGTGTATTCTAAAGGAATTTCTGATGCATTGCTTTATATGTTTTTCCCTGTTTGGTTCAATCCTAGTGAATTTGTTCTAACATCGAACTACTGACACTTCACACGACCTCTCAGAACTGGCACAAACCTTTGCGTATCTATCAATCGGGTACATACTTTATTTTTTTTTCATCTCATGAAATAACTGTATCGCAAAATTAATAAGTGATGATTTTAGTACAAATTATTGCAAGGAAGTAAGTTGAAATCCGGTGGGACCTTTTAAATCTTGTGGAGAGGAAAGCTGTCAAATATTAAACAAAGGATGCACGTAGTGACATGTGCCTGTACCGTTATTGGATTACACGCTTACAAAAGAGAAAGCAAGATGTTTCCACCACGTTCCGACTCTTCCACATACCCTCATTAAATGTACTAATTGCTGCTTCATTTAATCCTCAATGTAAACGATGATTTTGGAATAAAAAACAAATAATTAAAGAAACACGCCTGCCATGTCTTAAAATGAACTAATATGTTTAAAACAAGCATTCTGCCAGAAAAAAACGTAACACAACTTTTATTATTGCAGTCAGGAGATAGTGGTTCTCTAAAACATTTCTTGTTTCTATATCTATCTACTCTTCATAAAGGTCACTCGACTTTTTTTTTTTAGGGATGGGAAATCATCCAATGACTCCTGGAGTGTCAGACTTCTACTGACTAAAACCCATCCATGTTCCTTCATTGCCCTTTGTGTTCCGGAGCCACGGTGTCTCTTGCGAATAATCCCGCGACTCCGGCAGGCGTCGGCCCTTTCGGGCCCCTCTGAAAAGGTCCCTCGACTGGTGGAATAAAGAAACTCACAAACAAACAAACAAACATACATACATGAACCCTGACACACACTCAACATATCACTCCGTTTTTGGGCAATTTTGTAAAAAGATTCCTCTTTCAGTGATTTGTTCTTTCGTATAAAATATTATACATAAAGACAGGGCACAGACACAGATCGGACAGGACCGGTTATTGTGGCGACACTCAGGGTAGGTCTAGGTCGAGCAGTAAGTCGAGCAGTGGATGTCTTTCGGCTGATGTGATGATAAAATATAGTATCTGCAAAATAGAGACTAGGATATATCCTATTAGACAAACCACATTCAAGTTTATGTTCAAATACTTTAGTGCATATTAGTCTCCTGTTTCCCTTGTAAGGCACTTGTCTCACCGCCGGCGATCAGCTAGTAATGAGTAAAGCTTCAACCTTAAAACGAGTCGACGAGTGAAAAGTTTTAATAGTATTGACGCTCGGCTTTCAGCGAGTGCTTTTGTGGGACGGGCTATTACTCTCAATACTCGCTCCGTCGCGCACTATTGGTAGAAATTACCGCTGGTTGGTGAACCAAATCAAACCGCGAGCATCGCCGAGCGAGTGTCGCTGAGCGAGTACAATCTTTGATAGCTCTCGTCACTGCGATTAACTAGACGTAAGAGCCGCTCGCCGGCAGTGTGAGCAGTCAGCTATCGACTACGAATATATTATGTGCCTCTTCTACTCACATGAAATCTACATCTTTTGTTCCTTTCCTCAGCCAGCAAGTAGTTGTTAGCTACTCTCTTCCTCACCGGTGGTGAGACATGTGCCTAAGGCTTGTATAATTCATACTCTTAAGTAGCACAGAAAATTGCTAGTCGAATTCACGTCACTATGTTGTAGAAAAACCTCGCCTGGCGTTAAGTGTTCTCGATCTGTAATAGTCTACTTGTGTTTTTGTACTAGATTTAAGTATCTTGTCAGCACATTAAGACTTAATAAGTCGTTACTGGTAGTTGTGTGTGCATTAATTACTTAGGCAAGGCATTAACCCTCGCAATATGTGAACTCTTAAGGTCATGGCAGCAGCAGCACGGAAATTTACTGGTCATTTAAATGACAGCATTTAATCGTGTGTCGTAAAATATATTTTGTGCTGCTGCTGTGCCGTTGCGATGCCGTTATAATATGTCATGACTTTTACAAAATAAAATTATTTATCACACTTCATAAATTATGTAAACTTTCAGTTGGATATTGTGTCACCTCAAAATGCTGTACGAAACTTGTATTTTCTTAACCGACAATTCCTTTCCAAGTGCAGTTTAGAAAACAAGTTGTATAACTGTTGTACGCTAGGTCCAATAAAATAATCAAAATCCAACATCAAATTGTAGAAAGGTCCCACAATATTTTACCGACATAACCATAGAAGTAATTCCACCACAGACCGAGTGAAATTCCCAATTCTAGGGTCAAAACAAGAATTCCATATTCATATCCCCGCTATACACACGATTCGTTTAACTACATAAAACATTCATAGGCTATCCGAACATTTGACCCAATATTGGCCCAACAAAACACACGTCATATTGTTTAATCCAGGAGGATTCGAATCCAATCTTGGGTTGGTAACAAAGAAGCACTCATCCATAATAGTCTCTTGGCATACAATACCGAGACAGATAGATTTGGACCAGGGTTCCGTTTCGTTTGGTAATCCCTTAATTTGCATTGTATTGTACTGCGATACGGTTGAAAATGATACGTTTTATGGAATGTGGGAGCTAAAAGTCGAATTTGGGAAATGTACTCTTATTAAGAGACTAATACTATAAAGCTGATGAGCGTTGTTTATTTGTTTGTTTTAACGCGTTAATCTCAGGAACTGCTAGTTTGAATTTATTCAAAACAATATATTGGTGTTGGATATGCCATTGATCAAGGAAGCTATAGCATATGTAAGCTATATTATATAATATCACGCTACGACCAATAGGAGCAGAACAAGATTGACGTAGACAAAATGTGACGCAGACGAAGTAGCGCGGGTCAGCTAGTTACTAAATAAAAATGATAACACTACCGCGACTTCGTACGCGCATATCCCGTTTTTTTACGTTCCCGTAGGAATTTCGGGAAATCCTTTCCCAAGGAACCTACATTTCAGCTTCTTACCATCAGCTTTTCCTACGACGAATTTTATACATTAGGATGTTTTAGTATAGCCTAAATATGTACCAACATTCTTTCAATAATTAAAACACCATAGTGAAAATGAATCGCCAGTGGGGCTGAAAGATTCTAGAGGTGCAAATACCAGAAGACACATTCATATGGTAGACCGATGACCTGGTGAAGACCGGCAGAACCATTTGGATATAAGAAGCACATAGCTGAACATAGGCCTAAGCCCATTTCCAGCAGTGAAAATGTATTTTCAATAAAGATAAGAACTAAATTGAAACAACTATTTTAGATTTAACAAAAAACTTTTTACAAAAAAATACAACCGACTTCCAAAAAAAACACAACAAAGTAAAAAATAACTTTAAATTCGGAGCTCGGTGTTTTTGTTAATTTTTTCGTATAATGACACCGACTTCCGAAATTTAAGTTATTTTTTACTTTGTTGTGTTTTTCTTTGGAAGTCGGTTGTATTTTTTTGTAAAAAGTTTTTTATTTTTCACGTTTTAGTGGTAACCCACACCTAACAACATCACTGCAAATACAAACGCACTAGTTGCCCATACGATTTTCGAAAGTTCCCCTCGACTTCTCTGGGATGCCATCATCAGAACCTGGTTTCCTTATCATGGGACCATTTGGGAAGTATTCCCTTTTCAACAAAAAAATCATTTTTAAAATCGGTTGGCAAGCGACGGAGTTATGCCCGAACAAATATAAAAAAAAAAAAATACAAACATCCGAATTGAGAACCTCCTCCTTTTTGGGAAGTCGGTTAAAAATAAGGTTTTAACTCGTGTCAATAAACCCAATTGTTAAATCTTCATCCATTTTCAGAAAAACCTCTGAACTTTACTTACTTAAAAGCTTAATAAAAACAAGCAAGTATTTGCACAGTCACAATAATAGCTGGACTAGCAAACACAATGGGATTAAGTGAAACAAAATTGAATTTCGAACTAAGTCTTTGAAGAAAAATAAAAATAAATAAAACCAGCAACAGGTATTTCTGTTCCCAAACAAAAAGTCGCACTCTTATTGTTGAACAGTATCCCCACATTTTATTTTCCATCTCTACGAATAGCAACTTATACCAAATATTTTCTTAACGGGACCTCATTATTTTCTCTGTATTCTGAGATTTATTTATGATAAAAAGGAATAAAACGTTTTCTTTTCACAGATACACAATCAAAAACCCCTAACTTTTTGATGTTGCCTTACATAAAAAAAACATCGAACATGGAGTTTCATAGAGGCCAGACCTTTTTACCTTCGGTTCAGCAAAAACAAATTTGGCATAAATTCGTCATATCGCCGACTTTTCAAAAAGCCACCTGTACATAAATTATTTGGATTAAAAAAAGCAACAGGACGATTTGGTTGGTGGTAGGACTTGTTCTTTGGACTTAGAACACTTACCACCATCATGTCTAAGTCTATCGCCATAACAACAATTTTAACGGACGTCGGGGGCCACCTGGTGGCCGGAGGTCACCAGGTGGCCCCCTCCTTCCACCGCCACCTCCTTCGCTAGCATGACTGCTTCGCAGAAGGAGGCAACGGCGTCCCATTCCGTCTCGCTCCGGACCATGGCTTGGACCAGGGCCGGACGCGAGAGGTCGCCGCCAATCGCGTTTTCGAGGACACGGCGGTGCGCCGCCCAAGCGGGGACCAACTTAACTCTTAGTTTATATTATGTACACGTGTATTCCAGCCATCTTCACAAAGCTAACAAGGTCACAAAACTAATAAAAATACAAAATCAAGTCTAAATGAACTCCAAACTTCACTAGTTAAACTATGAAATTATATATATATTAATTAATAATGTTAAAATACATAGAGTATATAACCACTAGAGAGCGTATAGGCCGATTTCTTCTAAGTACGCGGCTCACTACAGCGGGCCGGGGGACGAGGAACAACGCGCGGCTGCAATTGGTCCGTTCAAGGTCAAGTTGCATAGGTAGCCTTGGTTAATGGTGGCACTACTTGATTAAAGGAAAATAGTCGATATCGATAAAATGGATTTTAACATTATAAAAATACTCAATCCAAACAAACAGCGCTATAATTATCTTGTTTAAACAAAGTTTCCCTATTAACCATATCTTTCCACTTTTATTTTAATTCTGAAATCTTCGAAAATCTAAAATGAGAACATGTATGTCAAACACACAGATGAAAAAACTGAGACCCTCCTCCTATTTTTAAAGTCGTTTAAAAGTAGTCCTATTTTTAAAGTGTTTAATGTAAGTATGTTAATTGATTAAAAATTGTACTATGTGTAATTTTATGATCATCGATAAATCGACTTCAATCATTGAACGTAACAGCACAGATTTTTACGATAAAAATACAAAGGGGAAGAAAGGGATGAAAATATAAGTATTTCATAATGAAAGAAAGAGACTTTTCCAAAAGACATCAACGCGCGCTTCTCACAGTGTGCTCGTTCACCTAACCACCATTTTATATAGACCCCTGCGGTGGCTCATTATCTGATTAAATCAATAATATCTTGCTTAGTCTTTACTCTCCGATGAAAAGTTATGCCATCCTTTTTGTAACAAGAGGTCTTGGAATGTTTCCCACACAAATTCACCGGGTATGAAGGCATTTTTATGCGTTATAAATTGCATAAAAATTAAAACGATTTGTAAAAACTTAGCGTGCCCACAGGTCTAACACTTGGTCACAACTAAAATGTTTCATGTGCCGCAGCCTAATATATGAGCAAAAACACTAATAGTTTTCGTGCGTCGGGGCACTGTATGCGCAGTCAAGTGGTTTAATAGTCTTTGTTAAAATACGATATATAATATGGATAATATGTTTAAAGAGTTGAGTGACTTTTAACGTCGGACGTGGGAGTTTAATAAAATATACTTTGTTTCAACAACTTGTAATACCGTTCAAATTGTAACTTGGAGTAAATGTTGTAGGTCGCAACTTTTTATTTCTGTTTTATTATCTAGAAACTGCATTTGACTTTTTGGTAAACTTGCACGCCTAAATCGATGAATCAATTTTGATGAATTTGGATACAAAGAGAGGGGACCTGGAAACGGTTATAGACTACTTGCAAAAATCTATACAAACTCGAGCGAAGCCGCGTGCGTTTTTTATAAATTTACGCTAGACACAATTTTACTGACTGGTAGGGTAAGTGACAGACAACGGACAGCTAAAACTACTGGTCGTAGAAAGCTGAATATAGGTTCCTTGTAGTTTTAGGGGAGCACTAAGAGAAGATTTCCCGAAATATTGCTATGAAAACGGAGACAAACGGGATAGTATGTTAAAATATATATAGCCATATTTTTTACCCTGAATAAATTATTATTTAGACCCAGTCCCGAGGGTTAAAAAAGACAATAACGTAAGTGATTGAGGTCTCCTCCCGGGGCTGATTACATTTCGCACTCAAAACCATTTTTCGAAGCATCGAGTAACGTTCAGGGCATTGAAGGACGCCCAATTATTATAAGTGATAGGCTATTGACCAAAATTGCTTCTAATAGCCAATCCTGCGTAAATAGGCGACCCCAATAACCAAAATGGTGCTAATTCCGGGAAAATATTCTTGGTATAATAATTACGTGGACTTTATAAATGAAAGTGTCTTACCATGGAAAAGGAAACCTGGAAATTCAAACCAAATATCGTATTATGAAACTGTTATTTGAAAAGAGCAATTATGGACTTTATCAAACTCAGAACATTCATGCTAATTAGACCGTTTACAAGCACTTTTGAACTGTCAAGGTGGGTTAAAAAGATGAAGCTATTTGCAAGTTCGAGAGCATACATTTATTCTTGTAAGTTCTTCTACATAAAAATCTACCTTTGGAAGACTAGAGACAATTACTTTATTAATTTAATATCCAGTCAAGAATCTAAACGACTTAAACAATAACATTACCAAAACCCCATTTCGTTCGAATTCACAGGCTATAAACATTCTCTTTTTTCACTCTTTAGTTCAATCGTAGTGAATTTGTTCTAACATCGAACTCGAATCGAACAAAGAAAAATTCACAATGACCTCTTGACTCACAACTATATTGGCACATACCTTTGCGTATGAAACAGATAAGCCACCAGATAGCACCCAAATTCCGTGACTCATTACTTCGTATTCGTGTGTATTCTAAAGGAATTTCTGATGCATTGCTTTATATGTTTTTCCCTGTTTGGTTCAATCCTAGTGAATTTGTTCTAACATCGAACTACTGACACTTCACACGACCTCTCAGAACTGGCACAAACCTTTGCGTATCTATCAATCGGGTACATACTTTATTTTTTTTTCATCTCATGAAATAACTGTATCGCAAAATTAATAAGTGATGATTTTAGTACAAATTATTGCAAGGAAGTAAGTTGAAATCCGGTGGGACCTTTTAAATCTTGTGGAGAGGAAAGCTGTCAAATATTAAACAAAGGATGCACGTAGTGACATGTGCCTGTACCGTTATTGGATTACACGCTTACAAAAGAGAAAGCAAGATGTTTCCACCACGTTCCGACTCTTCCACATACCCTCATTAAATGTACTAATTGCTGCTTCATTTAATCCTCAATGTAAACGATGATTTTGGAATAAAAAACAAATAATTAAAGAAACACGCCTGCCATGTCTTAAAATGAACTAATATGTTTAAAACAAGCATTCTGCCAGAAAAAAACGTAACACAACTTTTATTATTGCAGTCAGGAGATAGTGGTTCTCTAAAACATTTCTTGTTTCTATATCTATCTACTCTTCATAAAGGTCACTCGACTTTTTTTTTTTAGGGATGGGAAATCATCCAATGACTCCTGGAGTGTCAGACTTCTACTGACTAAAACCCATCCATGTTCCTTCATTGCCCTTTGTGTTCCGGAGCCACGGTGTCTCTTGCGAATAATCCCGCGACTCCGGCAGGCGTCGGCCCTTTCGGGCCCCTCTGAAAAGGTCCCTCGACTGGTGGAATAAAGAAACTCACAAACAAACAAACAAACATACATACATGAACCCTGACACACACTCAACATATCACTCCGTTTTTGGGCAATTTTGTAAAAAGATTCCTCTTTCAGTGATTTGTTCTTTCGTATAAAATATTATACATAAAGACAGGGCACAGACACAGATCGGACAGGACCGGTTATTGTGGCGACACTCAGGGTAGGTCTAGGTCGAGCAGTAAGTCGAGCAGTGGATGTCTTTCGGCTGATGTGATGATAAAATATAGTATCTGCAAAATAGAGACTAGGATATATCCTATTAGACAAACCACATTCAAGTTTATGTTCAAATACTTTAGTGCATATTAGTCTCCTGTTTCCCTTGTAAGGCACTTGTCTCACCGCCGGCGATCAGCTAGTAATGAGTAAAGCTTCAACCTTAAAACGAGTCGACGAGTGAAAAGTTTTAATAGTATTGACGCTCGGCTTTCAGCGAGTGCTTTTGTGGGACGGGCTATTACTCTCAATACTCGCTCCGTCGCGCACTATTGGTAGAAATTACCGCTGGTTGGTGAACCAAATCAAACCGCGAGCATCGCCGAGCGAGTGTCGCTGAGCGAGTACAATCTTTGATAGCTCTCGTCACTGCGATTAACTAGACGTAAGAGCCGCTCGCCGGCAGTGTGAGCAGTCAGCTATCGACTACGAATATATTATGTGCCTCTTCTACTCACATGAAATCTACATCTTTTGTTCCTTTCCTCAGCCAGCAAGTAGTTGTTAGCTACTCTCTTCCTCACCGGTGGTGAGACATGTGCCTAAGGCTTGTATAATTCATACTCTTAAGTAGCACAGAAAATTGCTAGTCGAATTCACGTCACTATGTTGTAGAAAAACCTCGCCTGGCGTTAAGTGTTCTCGATCTGTAATAGTCTACTTGTGTTTTTGTACTAGATTTAAGTATCTTGTCAGCACATTAAGACTTAATAAGTCGTTACTGGTAGTTGTGTGTGCATTAATTACTTAGGCAAGGCATTAACCCTCGCAATATGTGAACTCTTAAGGTCATGGCAGCAGCAGCACGGAAATTTACTGGTCATTTAAATGACAGCATTTAATCGTGTGTCGTAAAATATATTTTGTGCTGCTGCTGTGCCGTTGCGATGCCGTTATAATATGTCATGACTTTTACAAAATAAAATTATTTATCACACTTCATAAATTATGTAAACTTTCAGTTGGATATTGTGTCACCTCAAAATGCTGTACGAAACTTGTATTTTCTTAACCGACAATTCCTTTCCAAGTGCAGTTTAGAAAACAAGTTGTATAACTGTTGTACGCTAGGTCCAATAAAATAATCAAAATCCAACATCAAATTGTAGAAAGGTCCCACAATATTTTACCGACATAACCATAGAAGTAATTCCACCACAGACCGAGTGAAATTCCCAATTCTAGGGTCAAAACAAGAATTCCATATTCATATCCCCGCTATACACACGATTCGTTTAACTACATAAAACATTCATAGGCTATCCGAACATTTGACCCAATATTGGCCCAACAAAACACACGTCATATTGTTTAATCCAGGAGGATTCGAATCCAATCTTGGGTTGGTAACAAAGAAGCACTCATCCATAATAGTCTCTTGGCATACAATACCGAGACAGATAGATTTGGACCAGGGTTCCGTTTCGTTTGGTAATCCCTTAATTTGCATTGTATTGTACTGCGATACGGTTGAAAATGATACGTTTTATGGAATGTGGGAGCTAAAAGTCGAATTTGGGAAATGTACTCTTATTAAGAGACTAATACTATAAAGCTGATGAGCGTTGTTTATTTGTTTGTTTTAACGCGTTAATCTCAGGAACTGCTAGTTTGAATTTATTCAAAACAATATATTGGTGTTGGATATGCCATTGATCAAGGAAGCTATAGCATATGTAAGCTATATTATATAATATCACGCTACGACCAATAGGAGCAGAACAAGATTGACGTAGACAAAATGTGACGCAGACGAAGTAGCGCGGGTCAGCTAGTTACTAAATAAAAATGATAACACTACCGCGACTTCGTACGCGCATATCCCGTTTTTTTACGTTCCCGTAGGAATTTCGGGAAATCCTTTCCCAAGGAACCTACATTTCAGCTTCTTACCATCAGCTTTTCCTACGACGAATTTTATACATTAGGATGTTTTAGTATAGCCTAAATATGTACCAACATTCTTTCAATAATTAAAACACCATAGTGAAAATGAATCGCCAGTGGGGCTGAAAGATTCTAGAGGTGCAAATACCAGAAGACACATTCATATGGTAAACCGATGACCTGGTGAAGACCGGCAGAACCATTTGGATATAAGACGCACATAGCTGAACATAGGCCTAAGCCCATTTCCAGCAGTGAAAATGTATTTTCAATAAAGATAAGAACTAAATTGAAACAATTGACAATTGAGTAGTGACTCACAAAATTGACTGCCCCCAGGTATTGTACCATTTAAGTTTCCGTGCACCCTCAAGAATTCCTCGTCACCCCATAACACCACTTTACCCACCGCTTAGAAGAACAGTACTCGGCGCAAATTCTCCTTATGCGAGATTATGTAAGGTAATAAATAGTTGCAGCGACCAATTAGATCTTAACTTTGATGGCTTGGGAAAGCTAAAAGCCACTTTTTATAAATGTCTGCCCGATTAGCCTCAGTTTCATATTCTGTAATAAGTTTTATAATAAGTTAGTATTAAGTGTTTTTCGATTTGATATTTTCCAAATTTTATGTACTTAATTTTGATTTAAGTATGTTTTAGTATTAAGTATTTTTAAACTAGCAATTTTTTTTTTGTTTTTGTACAACTTCAAGCATGCGGAGTTTACCTATAAGAGATTGTTACACCACTTTTTTAATTTATCCAGCATGTGGTCTTAAGCGTAATTACTGTGTGTAAACAATTGTTGGTAAACCAAAATAAATAAATAAATAAATAAATAAACAATTTTAGATTTAATAAAAAACTTTTTACAAAAAAACACAACAAAGTAAAAAAATAACTTTAAATTCGGAACTCGGTGTTTTTGTTAATTTGTTCGTTTTTTGACACCGACTTCCGAAATTTAAGTTATTTTTTACTTTGTTTTGTTTTTTTTTTGGAAATCGGTTGTATTTTTTTGTAAAAAGTTTTTTATTTTTCACTTTTTAGTGGTAACCCACACCTAACAACATCACTGCAAATACAAACGCACTAGTTGCCCATACGATTTTCGAAAGTTCCCCTCGACTTCTCTGGGATGCCATCATCAGAACCTGGTTTCCTTATCATGGGACCATTTTGGAAGTATTCCCTTTTCAACAAAAAAAACATTTTTAAAATCGGTTGGCAAGCGACGGAGTTATGCCCGAACAAACATAAAAAGTAAATACAAACATCCGAATTGAGAACCTCCTCCTTTTTGGGAAGTCGGTTAAAAATAAGAATCTTCAGTATTTTGGTTTTAATTCGTGTCAATAAACCCAATTGTTAAATCTTCATCCATTTGCAGAAAAACCCCTGAACTTTACTTACTTAAAAGCTTAATAAAAACAAGAAAGTATTTGCACAGTCACAATAGTAGCTGGACTAGCAAACACAATGGGATTAAGTGAAACAAAATTGAATTTCGAACTAAGTCTTTGAAGAAAAATAAAAATAAATAAAACCAGCAACAGGTATTTCTGCTCCCAAACAAAAAGTCGCACTCTTATTGTTGAACAGTATCCCCACATTTTATTTTCCATCTCTACGAATAGCAACTTATACCAAATATTTTCTTAACGGGACCTCATTATTTTCACTGTATTCTGAGATTTATTTATGATAAAAAGGAATAAACGTTTTCTTTTCACAGATACACAATCAAAAACCCCTAACTTTTTGATGTTGCCTTACATAAAAAAACATCGAACATGGAGTTTCATAGCGGCCAGACCTTTTTACCTTCGGTTCAGCAAAAACAAACTTGGCATAAATTCGTCATATCGCCGACTTTTCAAAAAGCCACCTGTACATAAATTATTTGGATTAAAAAAAGCAACAGGTGACCCTTTTAAGCCTTTTAAAATATCGTAACCCCAACAAAAATATATTTGAAAATGTTACGAATGGTTGAATATACATAGATCAATGGTTTTTACGTCTGGTTTCGACAAAAATTGTATTAAAAACTGGTTGGTTGTATTAAAAAAGGGACTGAGTTCAATTTACGATGTATTTTTAGTATCTCGAATTTGAGCTGCCTTCGATTTATTATCAATAAGGGCTCAGAATGAATGGCGTATGTGAAGTCTAAAGGGTATAAATATCGATATTGAGCAAAAATTTAACATTTTTAAGCTCGTTCATTGAAAGATCTTTTATTTAAATACTAAGAGGCGGGTTTTAATCGTATTAGAGTCCGTCTAGTAATTTTGGAGATAATCCCGACCGTTTTACTTCTGATGAAAGCGCTTTAAGGCTTACAGAAGTAGACGCAACGACTCTGCGACACCGATGCGTTGACCATGTTTGATAGAAATTGATCTACTGATTTTAAACCCGTGGTCTGAACACGCCATACTGAAGTGCTTATAGAAACCGAGACTATAAAAATCATGTTATTCTTCTTTCAGCATAAAACATCACTTAAAGCGGCTCCGCTACTCATTTTCAGCGGCATTCCCCACAATTTATAGGCAGGGGCTGTAAAGTCGGTACACAAATAATAATATATTGGCGTGTACGTGTAGCAAATAAGGGCGTTTCGTTTTATGATAGCAAGTAAATTACAACAGTCGATCGTGGTGCACGGAAAACGGTAATCAAACCAGCGCCGCTCGCTCCTAGAGAGTGTGGTGTAAGTCATAAGGGACAGCTGATTTAAGAAAAAAACAAAATGACAACTGTTACATTAAACGAAATGTATGTATTACATGCCCGTAGCGACGCAACGACTTTTACAAAAAAACTTTTTACAAAAAAATACAACCGACTTCCAAAAAAAAAAACACTACAAAGTAAAAAATAACTTTAATTTCGGAAGTCGGTGTTTTTGTTAGTTTCTTCGTATTTTGACACCGTTTTTTATTTTTCACTTTTTAGTGGTGCCCTACACCTAACAACACCACTCCAAAATCGCAGAAAAGCAAAATACGCAATTTCGATCATCAAAGAATCATCTAAATAGTCAAATTCCAGCTATTTCGATTTAAAATCCAAAGTTCGTAACCGATTTTGATATGATTTAAATGGGACCAATCTGCAAGTATATCCTTTCAGATAAAACAAAAATTTTTCAAATCGGTTCATAATTGTCGGAGATATGAGGTAACAAACATTAAAAAAAAAAAAATAAAAAAAAAAATACAACCGAATTGATAACCTCCTCCTTTTTGGGAAGTCGGTTAAAAAGGTACGATTTCCTCTCTTTTCGCAAATTAGCACACACGGTCTGCTCTAGTGTGCTACTGGTGACGAGATACTAATGACACAATCTTTATCCTGCGTGTGGCCAGAAACGCGATATATTGTCGATTCAAACTAAACCCGCAATCGGGCGAAAGCATGATAGAATTGACTTTCCGCAAATGTGTCCAGTTTGTCATTTTCTTTCGCAGCTAAGAAGCTAATTGTACACTTCTCAAAAACTTAAGATGTCGGACTGCTAGTAGCTACCAATGTTGAAGCAATAATAAACTAGTGTTTATTTTTATCGATCTTGAACTATTTAAAGAGTCAATCATCGAATCTGACTTGGTTGGGTGGCATTTGGGAAGTTGCGTGGTATCTTCTCGTCTCACATACCATAGTGTCTCAAGACTAAAATCTATGTATGACCAGTGAGTGTTGTCAGTGATGACTTATGAAACCGAAACGTTGTCGCTCACAATGGGCATCAGAAGGCACCCAAAGGGCAATGGAGGGGGCAATGTTTGGAGTTTTCTTGCGTAATCAAATCAAGAATGATGATATCCGCAAAAGAAACAATGTTACCGACATAGCTCGAAGGATCGCCAAACTGAAATGGCACTGGGCAGGACACATTGAATGCAGAACAGATGGTCGATGGGGCTGAAAACTTTTGGAGTGACGACTGCGTATGAATACGCAGCATTGAAAGACCTGCAACAAGGTGGACCGATGAGCTGGTGAGGGTCGCAGGTAGCCGATGGATGCGAGACGCACGGAACCAGTTGTTATGGCGACACTAGGTTAGGCCTATGTCCAGCAATGGACGTCTTTCGGCTGATATGATGATGATGATGAAATGTTCTATGAATGCTCGTATTTCTACTTCGCAAGAAGCTTATAACTTAAAACCAGTGCTGACTACATAGTTGTTGCAGCACTGTCTGCAATGCGGGGAATTATGGCCCTCGGTCATAGAAGCCCGGACTTATTCGACGCGATCCCGATGTAGTCCGCCGCCAAATTGCCGCAGACGTGGCAACAACACTACGGCTGTAAACAGAGAACGAGACGTGTAATTAAGGAAGTGTTTTATAGAGGTTAGAGTTTTGTTGGACATCGGCTGATGCCCGGTTTCTGAAGTTTTATCGTCGTTTATCTGTTAAACAACCGAATTAAAAATATTAAAAGATGAATTTTAACTGACAACCGTTAACGCTATTTGTCGAAACGTCATTGGTTGGTTACTTTTTAATGACTGATGAACTACCTCAGAAACCGGGAATTAGTAAAGTTGTTTTTATTAGTATTGATAGATTCGCGGTTGAACACTATCTCACCTGATGGTAAGCGATGATGTGGTTGACTTTGGAGTACGCTGGTCTAGAAATAACCTGTTAAGATAAAACTCAGGATGCGGCAGTGTTTTGGGCACTTGCCCTTGACAACGATGTGGTCAATTTTTCTTTTACTCCGTTTTATACATTTATAAATATTTTCTACTTGCTTGTATAAATGAATCGTATGAATGAATAAAGCACAAATAGACTCAAGTTGAAGCTTAACAAGGGAATCACAAACTCTGCCAGGGAATCACACCGAATGTAACAGATTGAAGACCAACTAGAACTTGATGTTCAAGGCTGGTGATGAGCTTCATGGCTCAATTCAGTTAATATATTTTTGTCAATTTTTTTTTATTACCTTTTGGCAAAAAGTCAAGATATTTAGTTTATTTAAAGGTTCTAGAAATTGAGGTTTTAAATAGTTCAAGTGAAGTTGAACTCCGCCGGATTGATTTCAGACAAATATTTACCTTTTAATTTTAAACGAAACTTAAAAAATAAACCAGATACTCGAAGTTTTTCCACAAAATAAGCAAAATTTACGCAAAATTAAGTAGCAATAAATTAAACCTCGCCAAAATTTGATTTCGGCGGCAAATAAAAAAGAAATTCCTTCAAATCATAACGGAACATGGCAAAATTCTTAAAGCAAATTGAATGTAGGTAATTTACGAAGGAAAATATAACATTTTATTTATTCACATTATACAGTTACAAAGAGGTGAATTTATTTCACCGTGAAGGGTAATCTTTGCTTCGTTTCGAGATCTTTCTTCTTCATTCGTGTGTTTAGTGAAAGATAAGATTAAATATGCTTGCGTTCCGACATTTCTTTTGTTACTTTAAGAATTTCTTAGTGTAAGTAAATAAGAATGGCTTCACTCCGTTATTGCTAAGGGTATTTGCTTAGTGTAGCTACTGTTTTTAGGATTCCGTACCAAAATGGTAAAAAAGAAACCCATATGGTGTGACTAAGTCTGTCCGTCTGTCACAGCTGGATATCTCAAGAACTGCTTATGCTATCAACTTGAAATTTGAAATAGTTTGAAGTGACGTTTGCTCAGCTATTTTGCAAGTAAGAAAGAAATGATAATGTTTTTATTTTGCAAATGAGACTGAAAGGGTTTCTTAAAAATTAAAAGTGTTTGGTATCATATATGAAACAATGCTATTTGCATATTCTCATGTGATGGTACGGCACCCTCTGTGCACAAGTCCGACTGGCTTTTGACCGGCTTTATTAATAGGAGGTCGTGGTTGTAACAGCAGGGTCGATCGTCAAGGATAAATAACGCTTGTTAAGGTCAATCCGTGGATGGGTTACCAACAATTACATATCGAGTTTCTTCTGTGGCACGGAAGCATTTCAAGCTATTGGCCCCGGCTGTCATTTATAGACAGACATTACGCGTATCGTTGGCTATCGTGCGTTATTGCGTTGCTTACTGAAAACCGATCACAATACAGTGGGGAAAAATTGAACATTAACTAGATTATTGGTTTTTGCAAAGGGATTCGGAGAATTATTTTTTTTTATAATTATGAAAAAAAAACACATTCATGAAGAAGACTATAGTTTCGGAAAATGTTCGAAAAAGTCACCGCGGCCCTGGAACGCTAAGGGCATTAGGAGGAACACGGACGGGTTTTTGTCAGTAAGTCGAGAAGAAACGTGATATAACGAAGTCTTGGGCAAAAGCTAGTGCGAACATTAACCAGACCTACGAACACCGGAGTTATCTATTACTCGAGTTAAACGATATTCGGTTCTATTTTGTACTATCTAGCGTATTTTGTTCCACTGCTGGGCAAATTCCTCCCTTTCTCTGCACATAACTCCGAGGCCGAGTCCGAGTCACTCGCGTCCGTAGGAGAATACCCTTCAGCGAATCCCTACACGTTGTCCCCGGGTGGTGCAAAACAGGTGACACTTATAACGGCCTCCATGGTCTAGTGGTTAAACCACCTGATTCAGACCCAGAGGTCCCGGGTTCGATTCCCAGCGGGGGCAATTTTTTTGCTCGGTTTCGTTGGTGGTAGGACTTGTTCTAAGTCCGCCTGGCAAGCTACCACCATCATGTCTAAGTCTGTCGCCATAACAACAATTTTAACAGCATTGTTGTGTTCCGGCAGTTAGAGGTATGATAACCAGTTCCTCTGTGTAAGAGGATTTCGGGTGAAACTTGCTTCCATTTTCGGCCTAATCATCACTTTCCTTCAGGTGAGATTTGGGAAAGAGTTTCCCCGTTTTGCATAAAAAAACAAAAATAAAAACTGACATATTTTTTATTTTATATAGTATCTTAACTCGAGGCTAAATAGCATACATTTCATACATAATAACCCCGGGCTGGCGCTAACTCCGAGCTCTTGAGTCTAGTCTAGGTCAAAGGTTTCACAGACAAAGTCGATGATGGAATGAGCTTTACCAGAAGAAGCCTGTTCACTCTAAACTTGAAGTGATTAGGGTTGTGTGCGTTCGGAAACACAGACTCAGGCATAGAGTTCCATCCACGGCGTCCTCACCTTCCGCCTGACGCAGGTCCTCACCGGACATGGATGTTTCGGGAGGTTCCTGCACCAAATCGGGCGACGCCTGGCTGTCACCACTGCGGGGATCGTCCGGAGGACACGGTGGAGCACACTGTGCAGGTGTGACTTCTCTCGTCATGGTCCGGAGCGAGACGGAATGGGACGCCGTCGCCTCCTTCTGCGAAGCAGTCATGCTAGCGAAGGAGGTAGCGGAGAGGGAGAGGAGACCCTCTCGTCCCGGCCCCCGTGGTAGACGCCGCGGGCGTCGCGGGCCACCTGGTGACCTCCGGCCACCGTAGGCGCGGGCCTGTGGCCGGCGAGCTATGGGTGGCTCGCCGTCCGTCCGTCTAGTGACGACAGGCCGTGTCGACGGCGCGTTAGTGTTCCACGCGCGCCTCAAAGAGAGTCAGCAACACAGAGGGGCCCGAAAGGGCCGACGCCTGCCGGAGTCGCGGGAATATTCGCAAGAGACACCGTGGCTCCGGAACACAAAGGGCAATGAAGGAACATGGATGGGTTTTAGTCAGTAGTAGTCTGACACTCCCTCCCGCTACACCCAGAGCGGAAGGAGTCATTGGATGATTTCCCATCCCTAAAAAAAAAAAGGCATAGAGTTCCATTCATTTGCTTAACTTAGCTTACTTTTATTCGAGTAGGTAGCTACGATCCCTCTTGAAGGACACGGTGGAGCATACGTAGAGGTTTGCCCTGCTTGGGTGGAGCACCGCCGTGTCCTCATCGAGGCGATCGGCGACGACGATCTCTTGCGTCCGGCCCTGATTCAATCCATGGTCTGGAGCGAGGAGGTATGGGTGACCTCCGTCTGCGCAGCAGTTATGCTAGTGAAGGGGGACGCCAAACGCCTGAGAAAGAGTTAAACCTCACGACCTGGCTGCCGCAATAGAAAAAGACGCCCCGGGCGTCGGGAATCGCACGGCGATTCCCGGCCACTGTAGGCGCGGGCCTGCGGACGGCGAGATTAGGTGGCTCGCTGTCTGATCAGAACCAGGCCCGGGTCGACTGCGCGCTGTGTTCCACGCGTGCCTCAAATAGATGTTAGCATAGAACACAGGGCGCGCTGGGGCCAGTACCTGCCGTTTTTGGGGAATTTGTTCGAAAGGGTCACCGCGGCCCAGGAACGCAAAGGCCATTAAGAAAGGATGGGTTTAGTCAGTAGATATCTGACGCTCACTTCTGCTTTACCTAGAGTGGGAGGAGTCATTTGATGATCTCCTATCATTAAAAAAAGGTAGCTATGATCATTAAAAATTTAGAAATTAGTAAAAATGCATACTCTAATTTGGCTGTCTGTTAACAACAGATGCTAAAAATGATCAGTGATGCTACCATTCAAAGTGCAGATAAAAAATTTATCGTCAATACAAAATCACCCACCTCCATTACTGAAAGAATCTATTTACAATCTTAGAATAAAAGGATCTCAGCATCTTTTATTGAAGCGTTATTATCTTTCCATCAAAGATAACGAGGAAAACCTTCTCTTCTTAATAAAAACGATGATGGCGAAAAAGTATTGTCAAACAAAACACTTGTAACCATTCAAACGATGAAGTGGCTCTCTCATTTTAATTTGATGTAAACAAACCATTTTAGGGTACCGGCCACTGGAACGCAATTTAAAATAGGACTGAGTGAAGTTGTTACTAACATAGGCTTAACTGTATTATAATGATAATGTATTGTTTAGACTAACATGTATTGATATATATCTATAAGCCAAAGTAGCCAGAAATAATGCGGTTATTATCATTATTAAAGGGTAAAAACGGAACCTGAAGCCAATTGATTGCAAGTCGCGTCTTTTCGTCTGTCAGTGCGTGTGCGCATGTCTGTCTTAGGGTATATCTAGAACCGCAATAGCGAGCCAATTGGAATTTAAGCGAGATAATTTAATGGTGAGACAGCGTAGCTTCAAGCGTACCATACCAATTAAATTCCATCATGGAAATTATTATGCCTAAACCAATGTTTTGAAATACATAGTTGCAAATTTTGACAACACCCCTCCCCTTTCTTAAAAACGAGACTGGGACTGGATGTGTTCGGAAAGTACAGGAGGAATGGCTACGTTCATCGTCGATGTGTAGGACCGTTCATTACAAAAAAAAAACTGAGGTATTTAGTTGTATTAGTTAGTACAGAACCTGTGGGAGTGCGACTCGCATTCGCGCTATTTTAAAACATAATTTTTGGTACAAAAATATAATATCTGCTATCAATATTAAAATTGGTACAACAGAGGCACAACTTTTAGCGTTATCGTCCCCTGTCAAAGTTTTCATTTGTTATTGATGGGTTTTCGGTCCCGCATTTCGTTTTGAAAATAGAAAGTCCTTTTCATTTTAAGAGTCCTATTACGAATCGTGAATGCTCGTTTGCAATAAACGAAGTTACGTTGGTCTGCGTTGGGAGTACATCTATAGTCCGCAAAACAATTTTGATACTTACTAGTCTGAATAGGATTATAGTTTATTTGGGCGCTTGCGCGAGACTGAGGAGCGCGCGCGCTGAATTGACGCAGAATATATAGTACTTTAATTTTATTTATTGTAATTTTGTTTAATTATATTGACAAACGAAAACTTATGAAACGTATTCATTGTAGATTGAAATTTTATATCATATTAATTTATTTGAAAAAAATGTTTTTATTTGGAATATAATGGACGCTGAATCAAGACATTTCTGGCTTAAATTAGGATTTCTTTACGTTTTTTTCCGTGAAAACTCAAGGAATTTAAAGAAATTCTAGAACTCCAATAAACAAGTAAAACATTCAACTTACCTTTTAGTAAATTCAGCTTTTAAAAGAATTGATTGTAACAATGTGAATTAGACCGTCAAAGTTCCATCGCCGACATTTTTTCTTGCAAACTGAGTTCGTAAAATATTTATAGTAAATTACACGAAAAGAAAAATGAAAATGTGTAACTCCAACTTACAATAAAGAGACTGGCACTATCGTTATTCAGGATCAAATAATTAAAATATCTTACTGCTGCTGAAAACTACAGCGTCAAAAATCATGAATTTCCGTAAAAAATTTAATAGGGCTCTTAAATATAAAAGAACAAAATAAATGTTTGAATTTATTTAGGTGTCTGTTCTATTGCTATCCGTCTTTTGGTTTGATATATTGTGAATTTAAATTAAATTATTTTATTTTATTATTGGTCTTTCTTTTAATATTTTTTTGTTAATTTTGTTTGTAAATTAGTTTTCACTCGACATTTTTGTTTTCTTTTTTTCGATTATAATGTTTATAAAGTAGGAAACATTGTGCTGTTCACGTGAAATCTAAATGCTTATTCACACTTCCTGGGCCACCAAGATACAGGCTGTGCCTAGTTTGGGGCCCATGGCCACAACCGATGTTTTTACTTCATATTTTATTTATAAATTGTAAATGCATAATAACTTGTGTGTGCCAATAAATAAATAAAAAATAAAAAACAACTGAACGGCAGTATTTAATTTACTTGGGCTAGATAAAGTGACAATTGTCAAAAGTTCTAAATGCTTGGGATTGTTTACATGATATTCCGTCAGTGCAAGTAAATCTAGCACAATCTAGCTGTACGTTTCGATTGTCCCTTCCAATATCACTGGGTTATGACTTGTGTTGGTGTGGCGAGTCATAGCAAAGCAAGCAAGCGTGTACTGTGTTGACAAGGTTAATATCATTTTTCTATGGGTCTACTATGCCACCCGAAATAAAAGTTTTATTTAAATCTTATTAATTTTGGACTTTTTGGAAATTGTTATCACTGACAAAGTTTAATATATAAAAATATTATAAAGTTGAATGAAGTTCGAACCAGTGGTAGGTACTACTGGTTCGAATTGAAAAATTATTGAGGAAGGAAAAATGCGACACAGACGAAGTTGCGCGCGTCAGCTTGCTGTGTAATTGTGTATATGTGTCGTAAATAAGACGATTGACAGATTGGAAACTATTCATATAACTATCGAGAAAATATAATCTACTTAATCAAGATTTATTACAATCTTACGGAGACTGCCATTTTCCGGTGACATGCATTGAAACCAAAATCATGGACACTACTCAAAACCCCGCTAAACTTAAGCTGGATTAGACTGGACATATCTACCGTATGTCAAACGAGAAATGAGCAAATAAAACCACCAAATGAGTCGTTATTAAATGCTAGACTTAACGCGGCAGACCAAGGTGAAGGTGACGGGATGAGCTCGTCTCTTTCCGAAAAGACTGGCCCGGACCGGCAAAGGTCAGAATATTGTATGAAAAGAAGACACTTTTTCCCAGCAGTGGACATACTGGTCTAGAAAGAGAAGCTATACTTGATTCTGGTTGACTTTCTGCAAGTACGTATGTGTTAATGTCTTGAAACAACTTGAACTTTCATATGCTTAGATGGTGCTAGCATGTTATTTTATTTTTCCGATGCATATAATAAAAGGTAACAAATTGTTAATTGAAGTAAAATGATTAAAGAGCTGTGGATTTTGTGAATAAATAAATAAACAATACGTATATACCCGAACAATTAAAGATCACCGCGAGATTTAATCAACCCGAGCGCATACACGTTCAACTAAAGCTTTCCACAATTTAACACATAATATACCTACCTCTAGAAACTTCTCATGTATACCTTAAATATATCAAATCATTGAAATCTCGTCTGAGCGTCTCAGGAATTTATATCGCTCAAGGCAGCTCTACTAATTTTGTTAACGTAAATAGCACTTTGAAGATATATCTACCTACTAAATACAATATTAATATGAGCCTAAAGCAATAACTGAACTATCAAATATGATTGAAAGCCGAGGGAATCTGCTAGATGCGCACAGGACCGGTGTAAGTAGTGACGCTTGAACGAGGCCTCAGTAGTGGATGACTTTCGGCTTAAATGATAACGATAATGAACCCAATACTTCTTTAAACAGTACTCTCTAAACCGTATTTTCTTGCTAAATTTCGTGGCAGTAGCAAAAACCTGTAAATGATTGCTGATCGGTTGGATGAGGGCCCCTTAATGAGGCATCTTATCAAGACAATATTATCTCTTGCGGTATTAGGCTGCCTGTCCACTGCCGCAGAGTGAGGCAGCGGAGCGGAGGAATGGAGAAATTTTAACCAATGGAATTGTGTAAAACCTCAGTGGCTGATGTTGTGCGGAGATTTTATGCAATTCCATTGGTAAAAATTTATCCTTTTTTCCGCTCCGCTACCTCGCTCCGCGTCAATGGACGTACTTATGTAGGTTATAAGCTATTGTATTACAAACTCCATCATCGGCTTTGTCTCAGTCACCTCTAACCTAGAACAAAAAAATCTCAAAAAAAAAAACTGTCTTTAAGCATTTTGTTGTTGTTTGTCTGTGTGGACTAAACGGCCTGAGAAATAAATAATTAGCTAGTAATAAAGTAAAGAGTAATATACTTATGTCACCGATTAAACACTTTGACAATATTGACCATAATGACCAAACTATTACAACCAAGATCTAAACAAAGGTCCGATCAAAACATGAAAAACCGATCAACACCCCATTTCAGCGCTCACCGCGATTGATCGGAATCACGGCGGAACTTTGCGGGTAGACTAAACAAATAAAAAAAGTTGGTTTCAAAATGGCGGTAGTTTAATGCCCACTCAAACAAAGCGCGAAGTCTAATGGAAGCCACTGAATTTTAATCCTGAGCGAGCGACCCTGTCGACGAGGCCTCTAGGTGAGAGTGCAACAGATGAAATATGAATTTTTATGAAATTGAAAATGAAATTTTTATCTTGATTTTGTGATGATCGGGGTTTTTAATATTGACGGAAATGTCGATAGGGGTCAATATTTTGTATTGATTCCACAGGGCAGCGAGAATTTTGCTTTGGAATGCTTCCCTTCACTTTATATTCATAAATTTTGTGTTACTTCTATCATTAACCGAGCGAATTTTCGCTGAGATACAAAGTATTTCCCGAGCAACATCGTAACAGCATAGTTGTTTAGTTTTAGCTAGCAAAAGTGGTCATTCTCTAACATCTGTTTTTCGGAAACCGAGAAATTAAACTTTTTCATACTTAATAATTATAAAAAACCGGCCAAGTGCGAGTCGGACTCGCGCACCGAGGGTTCCGTACAAACCTGTAGGTATATTATAATCAAAAGTTGCGATTTATGAGGTTTTAAAAAAAAAAAACTAACTAGATCTCGTTCAAACCAATTTTTTTGCTGGTAGTTTACATGGTAATGTAAGTCATATATTTTTTTAGTTTTATCATTATCTTATTTTAGAAGTTAAGGGTGACACTCCTTAAAGTGATTCTGCTTAAGTGGCCTTTTTCTCTCTCTCTCTCTCTTCTGTTCACTCCTACTTTGACGTTGCCTTTTTTGTTAAATGCTTGCAGAAATCCAAAGCTTTAGTAACAAAAAAGCACGGTGACTGTATGACTATTTCTGTATCGCAACATTTTACTATCCAAAATAATAGTTTTCTAGCGGGTGACATTCCATCAGAATACCAGAATCAAGGTTTGTTGTTACCATACAAAAACGATTTTCACTATAGATACCATTTCTAACGCTTTTTTCATAGCCCTATCTTATGGCGAAAAGTTGGTATCTCAGGACTTATCGTACAAAGTCAAAACTCTGATTCCCTCATAATAAATCCGGATCATAATCCAGGGCCAGGGGAAAGAACAAATATTTGTGTGTAAAATAGTTATACCCGCAGATATTTCTGGATAAACCGGTGCATCGGTATAAGCTATCTGTTGCAGACCTAGAGGCTTGATAGTATAAATGCTTAAGTTTTAATGTTTGTTACATCGTCACGTATCTTTTCGTTAAAGGGCTTAACACAATTAGTTAAAGCTCCCAGGTATAATGCCAGCTGAAATTATATGCATAACTAGCTGTCGCCCGTGAGTTCGCTTCGTACGCGCATATCCCGTTTTTTCACGTTCCCGTAAGAATTTCAGGAAATCCTTTTTTTTTTTTTTTTTTTATGCGAAACGGGGAAACTCTTGACCCAAATCTCACCTGATGGAAAGTGATGATTAGGCCGAAGATGGAAGCGAGTTTCACCCGGAATCCTCTTACACAGAGGAACTGGCTATCATACCTCTAACTGGCGGAACACAACAATGCTGTTGTTATGGCGACAGACTTAGACATGATGGTGGTAGCTTGCCAGGCGGACTTAGAACAAGTCCTACCACCAACCAAACCGAGCAAAAAATCCTTTCTAAGACGAGTTGTTTCGGCTGTGCGTCAGTGAGTCAGGTTTGCCTTTTATAGATACTGTTTATCCTGGGAAATAAAGTAGATCTAACAGAACTGCTAAATTTAACCTCTTGCTCTACAAGGATGAATGTCTCCTCGTCATGAAAGCCAACACCAACCACAAACGACACTGGTCTCAGATATTTTTGTTCAAATTTTTCCCAGATATTATCTCCAAATTGCGCCTCCATTATATTTGAATGTTATCTTTCCTTTCTCTTTATAGTTTGTAAGTTTATTGTAACTATTACTTTAAGTCTTGGTATTTGAATTAAATTTTTATTATCTATTTTAATATTTTTTTCATACCATACTTTTTATCCAGATTACCATAGTACTATTATTAGGCCTAGATATAATATGAACAAATATAACTGATACTAATAATATCAACTAATATTACTGAACAATATGTACATTTATGTAAACTTATTATTTTTTATGTATTTTATTATTAAGAAAAAAATCGAAAAAGTTTCGATAATTAAGACGCTCGGCTTTAAGCGAGTGCTTTTGTGCGACGGGCTTTTACTCGCAATACTCGCTCCGGCCCGCACCATAGGTAGAAATTACCGCTGGTTGGTGAGTTCTGACCGCCAAGCGAGCATTGCCGAGCGAGTGTCGCTGAGCGAGTATAATCTTTGATAGCTCTTATCGCTACGATCAATTTGAGGTAAGAGCAACTTGCCGGCAGTGTGAACAGCCAGATATTGACTATGAATGTATGTGTCTCTTTTACTCACACGAGGTGTATATCTTTCGTGCCCTTTCCTCAGCGAGCAAATAGTCGAAAGCTTATCGCTTCCTCGCCGGCGGTGAGACAACTGCCTTACGCGAAGTAGTAGGGGCTCGGGTTTAATGCAACTACGTTGTAACATAATTATGTCCACAATGTCCGCACTGAAATGTTCGGTCTTTACCTCGAAAGGCCGAACTAACTAACCTCTGAATACTGATAGCCTGATATTCTCTGATTACTAAACGAGGTATCAAATCTCATGACAGCTTATTGTGAGTTGGCAATAACAAACGATATTATTATTAGACCGCAGATTTGATTACACAGTCTAATTAGCCTGTAATGTAGGTACTATGCGGCGAGGCATCTACTTGTAAAATATAGCCTTTTTCCTTTTTTTATGTTTTGTAAAGTATGCGTCTAGTTATAGAAATTATTAAAATGGAATAACTATTTTACATTATTTTGAAAAAAACACCATTTGACAATTTTATCTTTATTTCTATTTTGATTTAATTTTTAAAATCCTATTCCAGTTTGAAGGGCAAGTACAAAGAAAAAACAAAATCATCAAAAAAGCCATTGTTTCCATGTAGCTTTCAAACTTAGAAATTTCTCATGGAAAAAGAAAATTAAACTGCATGATCCGGGAATCGAACCCAGACCCGCACGTTCAACAGTTGCGGCTTGCAACCACTAGACCAATAAGGTACAACTAAAGAGATGGTGAGGCCAACGTGTTATCTGTAAAGAATCGGTACGAATATAAACTTCTCATTTTGAAGTCGGTTACAACAAAACGAAATATTCATGAAGTCTCTAAAAACCAGGCTTGACTACAAAAAGCAAGCTAAGTAACTCCGAAGAGGCTACTTAAAACAAGTTCGTATAGAATTAACCATGCTAATGCCAGCTTCATATGAGTCGACCTGACCCACTTATGTAAAGTACTGGTGTCTATATGCATACATATGTATATGTGCTATGCAGCTTAGACTAGATTTGGGCCAGGGTCACCTTTTTGCAGCAAAAGATAAAGATTGGAAGAACGAAAGTAATTATATCGGTTTTAATTTCGTATCGATCTTTGTAGGTTTTTAAACTGACGATTGACTGGTAGGTAATGTATCATGTTTTGTACCGTAACGTAATCACATCACTATCACTACATATTACACTACCACTATCACTGTCTGTCTGTCTTTTACGATACCGCCTTTGTACAGTTACTTGTGCATAAAGTTTTAATAAATAAATAAAATACCGCACCGATTTTCATACTGTATTCACCAATGGATAGAGTGCTTCTCGAGGAAGGTTTTAATATATAATTTGACAAACGGGCGAAGCCACGGTATCAGCTAGTTTAAAATAAATGGTAAAAAGAGAATGTGATTACTAATAGTTGCTAGGAGGGAGTTTGTTGCGCCACTTGTTCCTCCCAGATTAAACACTAGGAAAAGATGACTTACGGAGCGATATGAGGACTGACTTTCTGTAAATTTTGACGTTCATAAAGTGGTGAATTTCAGCCTAGTTTGATAATTCAAACTAGGCTGAAATTCACCACTTTATGAACGTCAAAATTTACAGAAAGTCAGTCCTCATATCGCTCCGTAACAAACAACACAAAGATTAAAACAAACAAACGTAATAACAAAAAGATTAAAATCAGAAGACATTAATATGTCTTCTGATTTTAATCTTTTTGTTATTTAGGCTTAATCAATTTGAGTTCTTTATCGGGATTGTCCCTCTCGTAGGAACGGATCATTTCAAAACCGACCCAAGCAAAATATTGTGAACTGATTTTATTGCAAACTGAAACTTGAATATTAACTCTTGAAGTTAAAAACTGTGCATCTATTGAGCAGCCTCAGGCCAAGCAGCCTTTACTTGAGGAATACTGAAGCTTCTTACCTTGAGGCATATGGATGAGGCACGTCATGGATCACAGTGAGGCAACGTGATCCTGTTTAGAGCAAAAGCGCATTGGCACCAGACGCGCGTAGAGTACAGACTGTTGCTTTAATATTCATTAAAACTTTTTAACCGACTTCCCAAAAAGGAGGCGGTTATCAATTCGGTTGTATGTTTTTTTTTTTTTTTTTTTTTTTTTTATGTTTGTTACCTCATATCTGCGACAATTATGAACCGATTAGAAAAAAATTTGTTTTATCTGAAAGGATATACTTGCAGATTGGTCCCATTTAAATCATATCAAAATCGGTTACGAACTTTGGATTTTAAATCGAAATAGCTGGAATTTGACTATTTAGATGATTCTTTGATGATCGAAATTGCGTATTTTGCTTTTCTGCGATTTTGGAGTGGTGTTGTTAGGTGTAGGGCACCACTAAAAAGTGAAAAATAAAAAACTTTTTACAAAAAAATACAACCGACTTCCAAAAAAAAAAAACACTACAAAGTAAAAAATTACTTTAATTTCGGAAGTCGGTGTTTTTGTTAGTTTCTTCGTATTTTGACTTTTATAAAAAGTTTTTATAAAAAGTGAATACAAAAAAGAGGAAGCATCGATGGTGGATAAAAGAGTAGTATTAATTTAACTGCTGTATCATTTTTAATCTCCATCAGGCGCGATTCAGACTTGAGGCCAAGTCAAGGTAACGTACATAAACACAAATATAGACATGTTTGTGTCAACAATTTCATCCTTGACAATATCCAAGGAGCCCCATAAATACTTTAACAACGACATCATTCAAGTTAACTTTGTTATTAAGCGAGCTTTTTCCACTTTATCTGTTAATTATCGCGTAACTGAAATTCTGGAGTTTGTCGAACTTTCCCAACTTCGATACAGAGTTGGAACATCTTCGTTCGTGTATTTAAGAAATATTTATGTATGAATAACAACCTTTTGAGGTGTAATTTGATAAGTAAATAAACTAATTACAATCTTGTAGAAGTTATTTTTTCTAGCTTTTTCGGAGAAATATTACCGCTGTCTGTTCAAAGTCAAAGTCAAAGTCAAGGATTTATTTGCAAATAAATATGGTTATAAAAGATCGTGCAATAGTAGTATAGTAGCGTAACATATTCAATCATAACATAATGACATGCAAATTTTGGTATAGGTACAATTAAATCATTATTTTTTCTTTTTTTCATATCTGCCACCTTGTTTCGTTTCGATTTTTACGTTCAAAACACATAAGAATTTATTAAGATAAATATAAATTGTGAATTGGACTCTACATTATATACAATCAAACAGTTGCAACCAAGTTTATGCATAAAGAACGAAAACATTAGAGAGAAAGAATGTGTATAGATTTGTCTCCTACTACGAAGTACTAAGTGCGCTGCTTTACAGTGCGCGAAAAAAGGATGTCGTTAAGCTATATTAAATGTATAATAGTTAATTTTACCATACACTGACAGGAAATACTTAACATGTAGGTACCTGTGTCTACGAAGATGCTACGCCGTAGCCCTCTATACAGCTACGGCGTAGCAAAAGAATTACAACACTCCAGTTGTGTTTTGTGAGACACAGAGTGCATTGCTGCAAAACATATTTTCAAAATGATTTACTCAAAATTCAGTACCCAATCGATTCCTTTAATCTTTCTCCTACATATAGGTTTCAGTCACTGTTGGATACTAACAAGAATTCCTGAACAATTGAATTTCCGAGAGCCGGAGAAAATCTCACTCGTTATAGAATAATGGTTTTCAATTTGTTTTCTCGATGTAGACTGCGATAGGTATTATGTACTTGAACGAGATAAAATATTAATGTAATCTGCTTTATATCTTTACTGGGTTGTAGCTTAAATTGTTCGGATGGATGAAATTGTGGTGTTTCCAGTTTAAATATCGAAAACAGTTTTAAATATTGTTCTGTTTTGTGGAAATACAAAAGTGGTTGTAAAATATTAATCTGCGATTGGTTAAGGATCATTGTTGAAAGAATTGTTTGGTACTTGTTTTTCAAAGTAAAGTTTCACAAAGCCGAAGTTGACTTCAGTTGAGCGGCCAGGGTTTATGATTCAATTGTCGAAATCTCCTAAATTCAACTACACGATTGTCATGCGCTACGGAAATGTATAGTCGTCATACCCAATATTTTTTGCATTTAATCATTCAAATGAACGCTGGGCTTTAGGAAGTTTGAGATCCACCTCCCATTTTTTCAGCACAAGTTCAATCAAAAAACACTAAAAAAGCAACTACAGTAGACACCAGATAAATTAAAAATAAAGTACATTGACCTATCCCTAATATCTTTTCGTAGGTAACCGAAAAATAAGAATCGTTCTTCATGTAAAGGAATATAAAAGAAGTATTTTAATCTTCATCGTACACCATAAAAATCACGATAGACGTTGATTCAGAACAGCTTTACGTCATTTTTTTATACACATTAAAATACTAATAATTATAAATATTAATAAATTTGAGTGACCATTATTGCAAGTTTATTTGGCGTCTACCGTACCACAATTAAACAGATTTACTTAAAAGATCTTATAACATCTTCCTGTACAACCAAGCGCTATCAATCCACAACTAGGTTCTCCAGTAAAGCTTCATTGTCTTAACCAATGAGACAATTAACCCACAAACAAAGAAACAGAACAAAGGAGAACCACGTAAACTGAGCAACAAACAAGTCAATCAGATGTTCAGTGGAACAACTTGTAACTCGCACTAACTCTTAGCACAAACGTTACGGGTTTAACGTGATTCCACCAAATACTATAATTAAACCGAGAACACACCGCATGGTGGAGAACACGGAGGATACACAAATGGAGTGATATAATGTGGAGTGAATGGTGTTAGCCATAGAGCAAATAGACGCGATGCCTCTTCGGCCAGTGTTGGACGCAGCGATTTCGTGTTCTGAAGGGACAGCGGACTTGGCTAAAGAGTTAATATCTCTAATAGTAAGGTACCACCAAGACGTTTATACTACGGTCGAATGATTATTGGCTTCTATTTTGAACGGTAGTTTATGCATTGCCGATTTGTAGCTATCCCAGAAATTTGACGTCACAACCACATACACACATGATAAATGATTTAGTAGCAAATTAAGTGCCTAGAAAAGAGCTATATGAGTTCACTTGCTCTGATTAAAAATTGCCTATGTCGAAGCTTCACACCTACTTACGTAATGAGTAATGACACTTCAAAAATGTATGAGTATCTTCATAGAATTCTCAAATAATACACAGCAAAAATTGTTTTTAAATATTATAAAATACGCATGTTTATTATAAAGCCACCAACGAAAAAATATTTTGATTCTTCTCTTTTGAAACGGCATAAATAGACAGAGCAAAGTATTTGACTAGCACTCCATTTCCATAACTTCGCACTGTACTACCCATTTTAGACGCCAGATTATCCCTATGAAGGGAGATTTGCTAAATTCCTCCCGAGCAGAGTTATTTGAGCGCTGAAATGTGCTCACCGCCTGACGTTGGAGCTTAATTCTTGAAGGCTCTTTTTATGTTAGCGGCAATATTGCCAGCTTGGGATTTTGGCAACATTGCTTTGGTTTTTAATGGCTTTCGGTAACTGGTAATTAGGTTGTAGATGCTATATGTGTGGTACTAAGATTGCATACCGTAGCCTAACGGTTATTTATTGACCACTTGTTTTTATTGCTAACATTTTATATCACAAACAAGAACGTATGTGATCATAACAAAACTAATATTTGTCTATATACTAGGTATTGGCCTCACCTCAAGTCATTTAAATATGTATATTACGGTATTTTAAACACTGTAGCTATACCACATTATTAGTATTCTACGTCGTTCTGTTACAGATTTCATTATAATTTTACAGAACTTTCAAATGTCAACCCTCGATTTAATCTTTAATGACCAGAAGATTACAGGCTTCAATAAAATCAGTCAAGGTTTTCCTAAATCCAAAAAGCCACTTTCTTGGCCTTTGTTTTACACGATAATTGCGCCAATTACATTGACTATTGAATTCTGAACAATTAAGTTATTACAGCTACTGATTTTAGGTTTAAATGAGTTGGCAGTAATTAAGCCATTGGATTTGTTTCTGGAGCTACTCACAGGAGCTAACCCAGCTCCCACCATCCCATTAATAATAATAATAATAATAAGCCCCCTAAACAACCACACGTCCTGATTGACCAACTAATCACGTGGGGGGCGGACACACGAATGAGAAGTTACTGGCGTGGCTAACGTGGCTCTGGAAACCCATTTAACATGGAGACTAGGTCAAAGAATAAACGTTTAGGACCGCTACCCGAGGGCAATCGTCGGGGCGCACCTGGGGCCGATGCTGGGTGTCACAGCATGCGACCCATCGGCGGTGGGGGACTGAGCAGGCGGGTTCTCCCCGATAAAAATACTACAGCCGAACCGACAGACAGACTAGACAGTAGGGACAATAGTAAAGCAGTAACATCTGCCGAGGATGTTTCGCAGGCGGCATCAGCTACTCAGCCTGCGACCACCAAGGCAGGAAAACCCAGAGTGCGCATGAAATGGAATGAAGATATGAACATATTCATCATGCGCACATACTACTATATCACGAAACTTGAAGAGGACAAAACAATGTACTGCACACAACTATTTGAAAAATTTAAATTACAATACCCAGATATGATAGTAACAGAACAGAGAATTGCAGACCAAAGACGAGTTATTATTAGAAATAAGCTATTATCAGATGACAAAATAAATACAATTAAATCTGAAATAGCAGAACAGCTTAGGAAGGAAGAAGAAGAAGCAAGTATACATTTTACACAACCAACCAACACCTTGCAAATAACCCATTCACTCACACCTTATCATACCTCCTCCCAGTACGAGACCAGTCCAGAGATGGAATATTCAGACGACCTCATCACCAACAACACACCGCATAGTAATCAATCAACCTTAGATAATCCCGTATTAACACAAACTCAATTTGACCCTTCTTTAATAGAGACATTAAATAGGGAACTAGAAACAAATATGCTAAAGTACAATGGAATAGATCCCGCATTTAGACCTTTATTGCCCAAAATGCGGACAACTCGTAAATTATCGGATCTCATTAGCATATTTAACCAAAATATTATTCCACTAAAACTTTCATCTCTAGAAAACTTATCCGACACACATTCATTAATTTATTGCATAGCTCTTACAGCCGCGGAATACTTTAGGTTAAACATTAATAAAGATAGGACTAGCTACAAAACTAAAGTAAAGAACGAGCCACCATGGCAAAAAAGATTAGAAAGTGACATAGATCTGCTAAGAAAAGACATAAATAGATTAACACAATATAAAAATGGTAATTCATCAAGAAAATTGGAAAAAAAGTCAAACAAATTATTGCAAAAACCAAACAACACAGTTCACATGAAAATTTAAATAAAAGAATAGAAGATCACCTGGACACATTGAAACAAAAACTCTTAGTCAAGAGCCATAGACTAAAAAGATACAAGAAAGCCAAAGAAAGAAAGGATAACAATAGATTATTTACAACAAGCGAGAAACAATTTTATAGAAAGCTTAAAGGTAACGACACCACAATCACAAACCCTCCATCGCAAGAGACCCTTAAAGAATTCTGGCAAAACATCTGGTCAGACAGCGCTGAACATAATAAAGACGCTGGATGGATACATGAAGAAATAGTTAGATCAGAAACAATAGAAGAAATGCCGTTTGATGAGATAGATACTCTTGAAATAAATACAATTATAAATAGAACGCATAACTGGAAAGCGGCAGGAATAGATGGTTTACATAATTTTTGGATAAAAAGACTACACGCACTACATAGATCATTAGCTGAACAAATTACTGATATTTTAAAAGGTAATCAAGCTCTTCCAGATTTTCTTACTAAAGGAATAACATACATGATTCCAAAATCTAGTAGAACCCAGGATCCCTCACAGTATAGACCAATAACTTGTCTCCCAACTATGTACAAAATCATCACATCTTGCATTACTAATAAAATTATTAAACACACCGAAAAATATAATATTTTAACTGAAGAGCAGAAAGGCTGCAGACGAGGGCACATGGGTTGTAAAGAACAATTAGTTATTGACTCCACTCTTTTAAAATACGCTCAAAAAACAAGAAAAAACTTATACATAGCATACATCGACTACAAAAAAGCCTTTGACAGCGTACCACACTCATGGTTACTTAAAATTCTAGATATCTACAAAATCAACCCATTACTAATTAATTTTCTTAAAAATACCATGGGATCCTGGAAAACAACACTTAAACTACAAACACACACCACAAACTTAACCGTAGATGGAATAGCAATAAAAAAGGGTATATTTCAAGGGGACTCGTTAAGCCCTCTATGGTTTTGTCTAGCTTTAAATCCACTCTCTCGCGCATTAAATGAATCTAAATTAGGCATTGATATAAAGAACAATCGATCACTATTACACCAAATAACACATTTACTCTATATGGATGATTTAAAATTATACGCTAGTAAAAATGCAGATTTACACGGTTTATTAGATATAACAACTTCATTTTCGAAAGATATTAGAATGGACTTTGGACTAGACAAATGCCGAAAACTTAATATAGAAAAGGGTAAGATTGTGGAAGGAAATTACTTAACAGATTCATCTGAAGTTATAGAAGCAATGAAAAATGAGGAACTTTATAAATACTTAGGATACAATCAAGCACGACTTTTAGAACACAAAATTATTAAAGATAAATTAAAACAAGAATACTTTAATAGAATTCATGCTTTATGTAAAATGTACTTAGCCAGCAAACATTTGTTTAAATCTATTAATACTTATGCTATACCTGTTCTAACTTATTCTTTTGGCGTCATTAAATGGTCAAATACAGAGTTACATGCACTTGAAACTAAAACTAGAACCATACTCACACAACATAGATATCACCACCCCAAATCAGCAATCGAAAGAGTAATTATATCCAGAAAAGAAGGGGGTAGAGGATTAATAGAAATATCACACTTACATAAAAGACAAATTATAAACCTAAAACAATTTTTTAACATGAAGAAGAATACCAGTCAAATACACAAAACAATAGTACATATAGATAAAAAATATACACCATTAAACCTTAGCGAAGACAGTACTAATGAAACAATAGATAAAGCGAGACATATAGAAGAGCTACATAAAAAATGGAGACAGAAAGAACTACACGGCAGACATCCTAATGATTTAAACCAAACATACATAGATAAGGAAGCTTCCAACAAATGGCTTGAATTAAGCGGCCTGTTCCCAGAAACAGAAGGATTTATGCTAGCCATTCAAGACCAAGTCATTAATACAAAAAATTACAGGAAATTTATAATAAAAGATAGTTCAGTTAGAAATGATTTATGCAGAAAATGTCACAGCAAACCTGAAACAATTCAACATATAACAGGAGCTTGTATGACATTGACTCAGAACGACTACACTCATAGGCATAATCAACTAGTTAACATCATACACCAAAAACTCACCACAAAACTTAAACTCATGCAAGATCCATACACACCATATTATAAATATTCACCAAGAGCAGTTCTAGAAAACCAATTTTACAAAATATATTATGACCGCGCTATTATTACAGATCACACTATATATAACAACAGACCCGATATAACACTAGTCGATAAAGAAAACAAACACACATACATAATAGATATAGCAGTCCCAAACACTAATAACATACAAAAAACTATCACAGAAAAAATCAGGAAGTACACTGAACTACAAGAGGAAATCACTCGAGTTTGGAAAATGAACAGGGTGACAATAGTCCCAATAGTAATTTCAACAACAGGCGTTATTCCAAAACAAATATTCAATAGCTTTAATATCCTCAATCTATCGAAATACACATACCTTACATTACAAAAAGCCGCCATATTGAACACTTGCCGTATAGTTAGGAAATTTTTACAAATGGACTTAGATAATAATTTCAATCCAGTACAAAGCCATTTACCATCTTAAAATATGAACTAGGATCTCACCTTGGTTCACGCCCGTGAGATTCTAGAAAACCCCAGGTTAGTACCTGAGAACTTTAAGTTTGAACCCATAATAATAATAATAATAATATCCTTGGACATTTCACACAACGCCATATAGTCCCAAGCTAAGCAACCTAATGCTTGTGTTATGGTAACGATATGGCTGATAAACTACTTATATACATTTTTTTTTGTAAATACATACATATTATAGATAGAAAAACACCCAGACTCGGAACAAATACTTGTAGGTCTTACAAATATTTGTTCCGTGCGGGAATCGAACCCGCGACATGCTGCGCAGCAGTCAATCGCTCAACCACTGCGCCAACCGTGTCGTCATTCGAACCTAACCTCATCAGAGTCGGGGTGCCCTAAGCTCCCGAGCCGGCACGGTTGCTCTTTTTTGAGCGGTTAGATAAAATGTCAATTAACCTATCTGTATTATTTTATTTATAGGAGATCGCCATGTTCTCGCTTGTGGTATAGATACCGTGGCTCCGGAACACAAAGGGCACTGAAGGAACATGGATGACACTCCCTCTCGCTCCGCCCAGAGCGGGAGGAGTCATTGGATGATTTCCCATCCCTAAAAAAAAAGGGGTGAACCCTTAGGTTGCAGAATAATCCAGAGTGGTCTTCGCTCGCATTAAAAACAAAACCTAACTACCCTACTTTTTAGGGTTCCGTACCAATATGGTTTAAAGGAATAATAAGAAAAACGGAGAAACGGAGGAATTAACCAATGGAATTGCATAAAATTTCCCCACCGTGAGCCACTGACATTCTGATTGACATGATTGGTTAATATTTTTTTTAATTATAGGCACCCTGTGATTGTGATAAGGTGTAACGAAGTCTGCCCGTCTGTCACGGCTGGATATCTCAAGAATTCCTAATGATATCAACTTGAAATATATTTGTAAACAACGACTGAAAACTGTACTTAAATATTCGAAACGGGGCTACTAGGGCATGTAAGGTATCATTATATATAAAAGAGCGATATCTGAACATTTTAAAAGATATTTTTTATATTTTAGGCTGCATGGTTTCCGACTTTTGACGAAAAATTAAAAAATGACCCTTATCTCCGAAGTTTGCATAGAGAAAAATCCGAAATTATTCTATGTGATAGAAGTTAAAAGCAAAGACTACAGGGAAAACAAACGATGTCTCTAAATAGCACACTTTTTGAGATATCATCAACAAAAATTGCATTAGTTCCACTATCGGTCAAGCAAAGCCTGCTTTAAACACCGCAGTGTTAAAATTTTCTGACGAAAATAGAAAATTAAAAACATTTCAAGTTTAATAATATAGTACGGAACACTCGGTGTGCGAGTCTGACTCGCTCTTGACCGTTTTTTTTTCTATTCACAGATAGCAAATTAGTTCCATGTAGGGTGCTCTGCTCCCTAGTGGCGTGCACGGCTCATGGGCACTACAAATTGTTTCTGCTTTATTCATTCGTTTTAAACTCTTTGCGTTGCCAACCGTACTCTGTACTGTACTGTAGTCGACGGCTGAAGTGTACGGGCGGCGCGGCGGTACGATAGGTTTTTAGTCATTAATTATTTGTTATCCTTGATGTATTGTCTCTGTTACTAATTAGTAATTACTAATGAAAGCGTGTGCTTTTCATAAAATAATAATATAATTTCCTCATGCGGGCCATACACGTTCCAACAATTTGATCAAACAGGCTGGTTCAAACTGTTTTATCAAAACGGCATTTAATGTTGGATTTGATCAAAAATGAATCACCAAATAGCATGAAGTATACCTACGTTTGGTATTTTTATTTGATCATAAGGGTTGGTTCAAACTGTTTAAAATCAAAGTGACATGAAGTGTGTGGGAAAATTTGATAAAAAAAATAATCGTCAAACGGTTTGAAGAAATAAGAAATTTCGTATTTCAAATATTTTGAACCAAAACAAAATTGTTTGGTGAAATTACTTAAACGTGAATGACCCGCATTATCGTAACTAAACAGTAATCTGAAAGCCCACATAAATCAAAAGAATCCTGTATAATCTTTGCTCGTTTTAAAAACAAAAACTATATAATTGCTTTACTTTTTCTATTTACAGATAGTAAATTAGTTTGGTCTGCTCTGCTCTCAAGTGACGTGCACGGCGCGGGGGCACTATAAATTGTTTCTACTTTATTCATTTGAATTAAACTATTTGCGTTGCTAACCGTACTCTGAGTGCGCTGGCGGTACAATTAGTTTTTTTTTTCATGAATTATATTATTTGTTATTCATGGTATATTGTATTTATTTTTGCTGGTTCGTAATTAACTTGGTAATTTAGAAGCGACATGGTTCCTGTCTTTTATATGACATATTAATTGAATTGAGATGAGTAGATTTGTTTTTGTGACGTTGTAATGTTTTTCAAAGGTGAATTAAATCCTTTCAACGAGATAACTGAAAGTTAGGGTTTGGTAAATTCTTAATATTATACAGCTTGAGTTATAATTCTTAATCAAAGAGAACAAGAGTTCCAACTAATCTACTCGTACATACTTTTGAATTGAAAGTTTTAACCAAACATCCAATTCTTTTGTAGCCTCCTCCAAATCCATTAAACTTAAAATTATTCACGTTCATAACACAATTACACTCAAGAAAACTTTTAACAAGTACGCTCTAGCAATATAAATAAGTTGAAGTATTCAGTAAACTTTGATAAAGCTATTCCGAATGTCTAATTACGCTATAAATGTCGACTCTTCCCTTCGCGGGGAATTAACGTTGGAAAAGTTTCATGTAATGGAACAGAATATCAAAATTTTGCATACCAAAGGCTTGTTTACGTATTCTTGACAAGCATTTTCCCATGGCTTCGCTTTTTTGAAATTATTGTTATTTAATAGGCTTGCTCTTGACCACAATCACGCCTGATGGAAAGCGATGGATGAGGTCTATGATAGAGCGAGCTTGCCCAGAAGATGCCTGTTCACTCTTGCTTTGAAGGCAGACGGGTTATATGTGGACGGGAACACAGACGTTGGCAGAGAGTTCCACGTTTTGGCTGAGCGCATAATAAATGTGGAGGAGAAGTACTGGGTACGACTATTCGGGATATCGACCAAGTACAGGTGATACCCTTTTTTTTTTAGGGATGGGAATGCAGTACGTTTGGGATTTCGGTAGTAAATGGGCGATTGTGAGATCAGGTCGTGGAGTTCCTGTGCACATTCACCAAAGTACATTCTCTAGAGGACCGACAGACAGGCAACACTACGCCGATGAGATGAAGCTGAGGCACCAATGTCTCGTCACCTATAATCCTTTTTAGCTTCCGAGGTTCATCGTAATTTGGAAAATATTTGCCTATGTTTTCGGATGGAAAATCTTCAAATTACTTCTTCCGCTCAGTGTCAGACTCTTACGAGTAAAACACACCCGTGTTCCTCCAAATTCCCTTTGTGTTCCAGGGCCGCGGTAACACTTTCAAATAAACTCCACAACGGTAAATTAGGCTGCAGTACAGCGAAACAGTATTTTTCAGCCGGTTCTATTCCACTGCAGTGTAAAGGCCTTCCCTTCTTCTTTCCATTCCTCACAACTTTGGGCTATGGTTGATCTATTTGTTTTTGTAATCAGCTTTCTTTTAGTGAAGAATTTTCGTTGTTAAATCACCAATGCCATACATCTAAACTGTGTTCAAGAGCTGTCTGTGTCAATATTCCCAATATTCCACAGAAAACGACAGCTCGTAAACGTGGTATATATGCTGATCGCGTTCAGCAGTGCGATTCTGTAAACATGTCAAAGTGAACACTTAGGCGAAGTGAACGACAAGTGAGCTGTCAAACCATGCAAACAAGATGACATGACAGTTCACTTGTCGTTCACTCCACCTAAGTGATCACAGTGAGATTTCAACAGAATCGACTGGCTGTTTCTTTGATGAAATCGGCCTTAAACTAATAACTATACTGCTACACTGATTCGAAGCCGATTCAGCAGCGAAAACGTTATAAACACACATACGGGCTGGAAAACTTTCCCGATCATAATAATTAGTATGGATGGGTTCCTTATAGAAATATCCATCAGCTGAAGTTTCATCCATTAAACAATTACAATTTATAACTTTGCTAATAATCCTTCCTGAGGCTATGTGTAAGATGTTTCAATTTATACGCTTCAATGACGTGTAACTTTTACAGCGGATGAGTTATCTTGGGGCTACCCCCAAGATACCTACGCAGATGAGTAGCTTCGGTAATGTGATATGATTAGGTCATAATGATGGTGTTCTGATTAAATAAGTCATTTTGAAGCTTTATCATGGTGATGTGTTGAAGATTTTAAACATAACACTGATTACATACTGGTATATTTTCTTGATTTTTAAACAGATAACTTTTATCCCCAATCGAGAAGTTTCTCCTTTACCAGCCGCCGTTGTGCCGGAAACCCTGTATCAGACAAAGAGCTAAATAACATTTTTATTTTTTGTCTTTCAAATTATGTTAGTTTATTTAAGTTTCCCTCTATGCGAGTCAAGTTTAAACCAAGGCCGCGTTTATACCTTGCATGGAAGTTTAGTAATATTGCGGGGTACAATTGAGCGATTAATTATATTATACTTAAATACCCAGCAATGTATCTTGCTCTGTAAACTTTAAAGTGTAAAGTAGTGCTTTTATTCCTTGGGTGAATTTTGTATTTTAAGAACATCTTTTTTCCATTCAAATTATTTTTTTATCTACACTTTATCTTCTAATATGTAAAAATCTCGTGTCACGGTGTGTTATCGACCTCCTCCCAAACGGGTGGACCGTTTTTTTTTTGTGTATACTCAGTAGGTCTGACTACATAGGTTGTAGGGTACTTATTTTTGCATTTGGCAAAACAACGTTGGCCGAGTCAACTAGTCTAATTTATAAAAATCTCACGGTGTTTGTTATTGAACTCCTGCGTAACAGCTTGATTTGACCGATTTTTATGATTTTTGTGGGCACATTCCTTAGGTATGAGCATAGCTGTAAGGGTATTTTTTGGGCAAAAGAACGTTTGCCCGGTCAGCTAATTATATTGGAGGAAATAATTTTATTTTTGCACAACTACTGGACCGATTTGAACAATTCTGTCACCATTAGATTGATAAAGCTATTCCGATAGCTATCTTTCTCAGGGATAATGTAGCATTACATTATCCCTGAGAAAGATGGGCAATATTTATTACTAGAAAAAAAATAAGAATTCTTTTGGAAATTGCAGCGCGGATGAAGTCGCGGGCGGAGTGCTTGTAATTTTATAAACAAAACTTTGACTCAAGTCTGTAATATAGAAAACCAATGTGTTAAATAAAAGATCGAAATACCTTTAAAACTTCAGAAACAGTTTCTAACCACCTAGTTTCTTACCAATACCAATACACAAACTTGTTTATACATATGTACAAATTCCATACACGCTTGTACAATTGTACATGTAGAATGAACGGTACCATTAGCAAAGTTCCGCAAGCTTGTGTTACAAGTAGTTTCGTGTTAACCATTCCACACTGTGTTAAGATTTCTGTAGGGTAGTTTGTACGAATGTGCGCGAGAATGTGGCTCTTTGTTTTGCTTAACGACGTATTTGAAAACAATTGAATGAGGGTAGGCATGTAGTTTGTAATGTTATGTCTCATCCTTGCTTTATTGAAGTTTTAGAAAAAATGGTTGTAAAGTTAAAAACTTAAAACCCTGAATTCAGAGAGCCTAGCACGAATATTTTTGACGTATAAAATTGTACGTTACGTTAGTGACGTAACGTATAAAATTTTACGTTACGTTAGTAACGTAACGTAAAATTTTAACATAGCTACAATACTAATTTCGCAAATAATATTTATTGGAATTAGATATTCTATTCATTAGAATAGTTAATAACGGGTTTGCTACCATGTACCTTTTTATTTGCGAGTTTCCGATATTTCGGCACTGTTGCAAGCGGAGATCACGGAGAAACCATGAAAGTTTAAAACAAAATATTCTATTCATATTTTAAATTATATAAATTGTGTATGTCCCATAAAATTAAACCAAAATACTATGAGGTTGTAGTTTTTCACATTCAAAATTCACTTACATTAACGTTACTTTACGTCAAAATATTCATGGTAGCCCCTCAGAACTTAAAATGTAATATATTAAGTCCAATATTCATAAGAGCCGGAGTTATAGTGAAATCAGATAAAACAAGGCGTGCGTTAAGCCGGCATCAGTAAGGTCTTCTGGTAGAAGGTTCATGACGTAGATTTTAAACAAAGTTAACAGTTCTCACAATCACTTTTTAACCGACTTTCCAAAAAGGAGGAGGTTCTCAATTCGGATGTTTGTATTTTTTTTTTTTTTTATGTTTGTTCGGGCATAACTCCGTCGCTTGCCAACCGATTTTAAAAATGTTTTTTTTGTTGGAAAGGGAATACTTCCCAAATGGTCCCATGATAAGGAAACCAGGATCTGATGATGGCATCCCAGAGAAGTCGAGAGGAACTTTCGAAAATCGTATGGGCAACTAGTGCGTTTGAATTTTACTTTTCTGCGATTTTGCAGTGGTGTTGTTAGGTGTGGGGTATCACTAAAAAGTAAAAAATAAAAAAACTTTTTACAAAAAAATACAACCGACTTCCAAAAAAAAAACACTACAAAGTAAAAAATAACTTTAATTTCGGAAGTCGGTGTCAAAAAACGAACAAATTAACAAAAACACCGAGTTCCGAAATTAAAGTTATTTTTTACTTTGTAGTGTTTTTTTTTTTGGAAGTCGGTTGTATTTTTTTGTAAAAAGTTTTTTTTATATTACAGTAGTTTCTCGTATTATCACAATTACAGACATTCACGAAAAAAAACATTAAACTTTGTAAATAATACATTTACTGACTGCTACAATCATAACCCTTTCTTTTGGCTTTGCTGTCGGGTAAAAATAGACACTGGTTTTTGAAGCACTAGTTGGATATCTCAAGAAATACTAATGCTATAAAAATCCAAATGAGACTACTATGGCGTGTAGGGTATCATATGAAAGAGCGCTATTTACACTTTCTCAAACGGATTTTTTAGGCAGCATGATTTTTGAATTTTGACAGAAACTATAAGACAGAAGTTTATGTAAAGATTACAGGAAAAATAAAAAGATGCCTCTTAATAGCAAACTTTTTCAGGTTGCCTGCTTGTCGGTCTTCTACAGATTGTCCAGACGCATTGCAATTTACCATCCCTACCTTGTTGCTATTCCACGAATTCGAACCAAGCGTTTCCAAACGTCTTTTGTAATGAGCACAGCAAAAGAGTGGAACTCAATGCCTGCGTCTGTGTTTCCGAACGATTATATTTTCTCTTCAAAGTTAGAGTAAACAGGCTCCTTCTGGGTAAGCTCGCTCTATCGTAGACTTTTTCTCTGTCATCTGTGACCAAAACTAGAGTCAAGAGCAAACCCATCTTAAATTAAAATGCAAAACAAAAATAAATTGCAGTGTTAAACTTCTCTGACGAATATAGGCCTAACCGATGAAAATAATAAAAACATTTCAGGTGTTATAATATGATGATACGGAGCCCTCGGTGCGCGAGTCCGACTCGCTCTTGACCAGCTTTTTTTCTTCTATCTCAGAAGGTTTACACATTCCTTAGGTATGAGCATAGCTGTAAGGGTATTTTTTGGGCAAAAGAACGTTTGCCCGGTCAGCTAATTATATTGGAGGAAATAATTTTATTTTTGCACAACTACTGGACCGATTTGAACAATTCTGTCACCATTAGATTGATAAAGCTATTCCGATAGCTATCTTTCTCAGGGATAATGTAGCATTACATTATCCCTGAGAAAGATGGGCAATATTTATTACTAGAAAAAAAATAAGAATTCTTTTGGAAATTGCAGCGCGGATGAAGTCGCGGGCGGAGTGCTTGTAATTTTATAAACAAAACTTTGACTCAAGTCTGTAATATAGAAAACCAATGTGTTAAATAAAAGATCGAAATACCTTTAAAACTTCAGAAACAGTTTCTAACCACCTAGTTTCTTACCAATACCAATACACAAACTTGTTTATACATATGTACAAATTCCATACACGCTTGTACAATTGTACAAGCGTGTATGGAATTTGTACATTCTGCTATTATGCTTTTTTTCTTCTATCTCAGAAGGTTTACAGACCGGATATTCTGGAAATACAATCTGGTAATGACTGTTAATAATACTAAAAGGAAATACTAGAGATACATACTGAAACTTCCAAGAACTAATCTTTACTGTTTTAGAAATAAAAGTACTCAGCCAATAATTTGGCGTTTACCTAGAAATATTTATGATATCAGATATTTTTGTTTAATGTGACTCAGAAATTTATTGACCATCGATCAGACCGTTATATAATTTATTTTTGGTTAGTTTTTAGTTTAAAAAAGCCACTTCCATTAGTTTCTAATAAAAAAAAAATCATTTTACTCTTAATTATTTGCTTATAGCGATGAACCAAGACCAAATTCGAAACAGTTTGAGCCGTTTTTTTTGTATCTGATATTATACTTTAGTTTAAAAATAAATTGTTTTTGTTCCATGCTCAAGCGGAAAGCACACCACATAAACTTAAATATAACTAATCCTCTTAGAACTTTAATAGCAAGTGTAAATCCCGATCCCTCGGGAATTCCGGGATAAAAAGTAGCCTATGTGTTATTCTGGGTCTTCAGCTACCTACATACCAAATTTCATCGTAATCCGTACAGTAGTTTTTTCGTGAAAGGGTAACAAACATACATACACATACACATGCATCCATCCTCACAAACTTTCGCATTTATAATATTAGTAGGATAGGATTTAACACTTTAAGCACAAATGTAAAGAGGCGGACTTAATGCCATAGGCATTCTCTACCAGTCAACCTTTGGGTGATGTAGAGACAAATAGTGGTAGGTGCAATATGGAGAACAGAAAAGCGATTGATATTAATATACAAACATACAAAATACATACATATTATATAAAATATACATATAATATAACAAAATTTTAATTGAAAAAATAAACATACGAACATATTTATACAATTAGTACCAATAGACAGTTGAGAAATATTAGCGCTGTGATGAGACTACTGCCAACTTCTAGCGAATGTGCACACGAACTCTAACTTTGAAGGTTAATCGGTTGGTGGCCATCCTGAATTCCTGAGGGGGCGCATTCCACAGAGAAATAGCCTGAACGAAGAAGGAAGAGTGAATAAACTCAGTACGGTGAGTGGGACATTGAAGGACGCGGTTATGTGATGAGCGTAGATTTCGATTGTGGTTGGCACAAATGTATTGGAAGTGAGGGGCAAGATAACTGGGGGAGTTGGGAGAGTCAAGGAAAGAAAACAAGGTAGTAAGGGCTCTTAGCTCTCTGCGCTCGCGTATGGGCAACCACTTTAGAAGCGACCGATGCGCAGAAACATGATCATATTTACGCAGATTGAAAACGAATCGAATGCAGTAATTCAGAAGGCGGTCAAGTTTGTTGAGGAGATCTGCATTCAGGTCGTAGTAGCACACATCGCCATAATCGATGATAGGAAAAATTAAGGTCTGTACAAGCATTGTCTTCGTTTTTGATGGTAAAAAGTTTTTCAAGCGATACAGGGCCCGCAGCGCTCCAGTAACCTTCTGACTGACACTAGCGACTTGAGTACGCCAGTTTAAGGTACTATCAATGCGCAAACCTAGATTTTTTACATCAGCGCTAAATGGGACGATCGTACTGTCGAACAGGACATTTGGCAAAGCTGTTAAATCCAGTTTAGCAATGCTTCGTGAACTTCCAATGATGATAGCCTGATACTTATCAGGGTTTACCGTAACACCAAACCGGCCGACCACGTTTTAATGGCTATCAAGTCCTTGTTCACTTTGTTGATAACGTCAGGTAATTCATCGACCCTTCCTTGAAGATACAACTGCAGGTCATCTGCATACAGATGATAAGCACATTGAAGTTCGGAGGTTATTAGATTAATAAAAATAGAAAACAGAAGAAATAGAAAATTGTTTTTTTAATGTCTTTTTATTATTTATTTATCTGACTATGTCGGTCAATCTTTCTGCAAACGTCAACACTTGTTTGAGTGTTGACGTATTTTGTTTTATAGTATCATATTATTATGCTAGCTTTTTTTTGTTTTGTACCTACTAATTACTTTGCATTCTACTCATTATATAAATTCTAGTTCCTAAAACGTAACAGACAGATGTGTTGGTGTGACACTCAAAAAGTGCTGGCTCTCAGCCTAATTTGAATTAATGTAATAATCAGTTTATTTCTTACGAAATTTTGATGAATTTGTTCCAGAGAAAGATAGTTCCTTGGAGACGGTTATAGGTTATTTTTTGCGACGGTAAAATTTGAACACAAACAAAACCGTGGGCAAAACGCAGTAGAAAAATATCTGTATGAGAAGATGGCATTTCTCTACAGAGTGGGGCAATAATTAGGTCGACATTATTTTCTTTATCTGAAATATTTCCATGAAATGAAAATAGGCACGTTACACATTGTAGGGCCACCACACTTAGCCCTGAGCGCGTATTTCGCGGCATCGTCTGCTCGTTAAAACACTCCTAACTAATTTGTTCAACAGATGTGAATGCGGGGGCTTCGCAACTGTGGGTAATCAGCTTTATTTTTGTTCGCTGACAGCCCACGTAGTGCCGAGTGACGTCATTATATAGTAATGAGGGAATTATTGTTTGAGTGTGGATTCCTGGAGGTCTAAAAAGGCCACTTTAGCAGAATCAGAAAGCACTCCTTACCTTAAACCTAATGCGAAATAAAGGTGAAAATTAAATTTTACAGATTGTTGTGTGGTTAATATTATGATTCTAACATGATTCTGCTAAAGTGGCCTTTTTAGACCCGCTGATTTGTAAGTAGGAATAAATTTTATGTTAAAAGGAGATTTTTTCTAAAAGGTCACATACATAACTCGTGTCTGAATAATAAAAATGGTGGTTTGACATATTATATATGTGGTGTTGTAGAAATAAGACACGTACAGCTAGTTCAACCGTTTATTGTGGACTGCCCGTCTAACACTACACGCTTACATGTGTGCGTGTGCGCAGATATGCGCACGATTCATACACTACAATATACAAAAGCTGCCAATCTATCGTTTTTGTTAATCTGAGAATTAGATTAACGGCCTGAGACAGTTTTACCCTATGAAAGTTTAGGTAGTGATATTTTTGTTTCTATTTTTGTTAGTATACCTAACATGAAAGTTTTATTAAATAACGTGACTATTTAAATAAAAATATTTTTTATGCCTACTAGTAATGACTCCATTGAAGGCTATAAAAAATGGCCAAGTGCAACTACATATATTCTAAAAAGTCTGCGATTATTATTACAATTAAAAAACTGCTAATAAACAATCATAACTCTCTGTAGTCGGGTAAAACCTCATACATCCTATCCACCGACAGTTATTGCATGAGAAACCACAAAAAAACCAGCCCAGTTCGAGTCAAACTCACACGAAGGGTTCCTTGAAATGTATTAAATGAAAGAAAAAAACAAAGGGAAGCCCCCTTTAATTTTTTAATTCATTTTATACATATTTTTTGTTATCGCGACAATAGACATTCATACTCTGTGAAAATTTCACAGATTAACTAACCTAATTAAGGTTTTTGAGATACAGCTCGCTGACAGACAGACGGACGGACAGCGGAGGCTTAGTAATAGGGTACCTTTGGTTTACCTTTGGCTATGGAACCTTTAAAACATCTTTTTAGCGAGCAGCTTTCGATGCCCAACTTACTCAGAACTTCAAGTCCTTACCTTCATGACCATACAACTTGAATCAACATACTTTTAGCTCCGTCAACTTTCTTCTTCATTTGCGTAAAGTGTTTCGAAACTCCGGGAAGGATGCCTATCGTGGGCGGAAGTAAACAAAGTTATAATACGTTTTGAAACTAGCGAGCAAAACCGCTTGCAAGTGGTAACGACGTGTGCAAGTTTAAAGTCGAACTTGAGCAAGTAGGGAAGTAATACATCATGGATGTAATTGAAAGTGTTATGGAGCTTTTGAACTTCTCTTCGTTTTTGTATTAGAATAGTTTATTTTTTTACTTTTCTAAGCTAAATATGACTTGCGATGAATCGGTCTAAAACGCAGCTAATGACCAACAGCACGAAGCGTAGGGTCGAGGTAGATGGGCAAGAAATACTTTATGTCGATGAGTACATCTACTTGGGCCAGTTAGTTTCTTTCGAAAACAGACAAGAAAAGGAAATCGATTGACGCATCGAAAACGCCTGGAAAAGCTACTGGTCCATGAAGACGCTAATGAAACCTTCATTAGCGTCTTCATCTGATCTGCCGATCTCCCTGAAGCGAAAACTTATCGACATGTGTATTCTGCCCATCCTAACCTACGGTGCTCAGACCTGGTCGCTTACCGAGTCGCAAAAGTTCCGCCTTGGAGTTTGCCAAAGAGCGATGGAACGCAGCATCCTCGACGTAAAAAGACAAGACCGAATCAGAAACCCCACGCTGCGTTCCAATACGGGAATTCTGGATGTGGGTAGGAAGGCTGCCAGGCTCAAGTGGGATTGGGCGGGTCACGAAAGCCGCATGTACGTTGACCGTTGGGCAAGGATCTCCACACAATGGGTGCCCGAGGATGGACGGCGCCACCGAAGCCGGCCCAGAAAGAGATGGCGAGACGAGCTGGACGCGTACCGTGAGGGCTGGCACGAGGTGGCGTGGGAAAAGGATACTTGGAAAGACTTGGGGGAGGCCTTTGCCCAGCAGTGGGACAGTACAGGTTGAACAAAAAAAAAAAATATGATTATATGTTCATGGGAGAAGTATGTTTAGGTTTAATTAAAAACCCTCAACTCTTTATTACACGTACTTGGCTCAATACGTTAGCTTTACATGTTTTAATAACAACAGAAAAAAAAAACAGAAATATATGTAGATGATGCTTATTTCTAAAGAAATCTCTTCCAGCATACCTGCGAAAGGAGAGCCAAATCAAAGAGATGTAGACATCGTGTTTAAAAGTTAAAAATAACACAACAACATAACAACTACTCTTATCTAACACTTTTTTACTGATACAGTAATCATATAATCAAACTAGCTGCCGCTCGCGACTTCTCACGCCCGTATCCCATTTTGCCCCGTAGGAATTATGGGAAATCCCCTCCTAGAGCTCCTACACACAACAAGGTACCTACATAAGTTCAGCTTTCTACTGCCAGTAATTTCGACCTGTGCATTGTCAGTCACTGAGTCAGTTACTTCGTAACGGATGAGTTTTATATAAATTGATAGAATTGCCAATGATATCGGAAATAATATGCTGGTACCAAATCACTTTCATTGATGTCAAATCAAATCACACACCATTAAAAGGCACTTTTAATCCGTTACATGGACTACCCGTGTGCTATGTTTGATCCAAACGTTCATATCTTTTCTTTTCAGTAAGTAAAAAATAAAATAAAATACAATGATCGCTTCTTTCGCTAAATCCATCCAAAGGTTGTCTGTAAGAGATTGCCCTGTGCGATAAGACCGCCCATTGTACACTTGTTTTGATCAAAGTTTTTCCTGTATTTGTTATGAGGTGTACAATAAAGTATATAATAAATAATAATAAATAATAAATGATTCTGTTAAATAAAACTTGAATCCATTCTCATAGAAAACAATTCCAATATTCATAAAAGAACTCAATCCTGAAACCAATACAACCCCGAAATAAAATTGGTTATCAGAAAATTCCGTACAGGTATTATACCGCACAGGTCGACGTACCTATCTCGCATGCCATCGAGTATTCATTCGATTCGAATCGATGCAATTCTCAGAATCGAGAGGATCCGCACTCGACCGGCTCGTAATTCTATAGTAGCTATCATCCGTACGTTCCTGGAGGAACTGTAAATGGATAATGCTCTTGTATGAATAATAGTGTAGGTACGAATAGGTGAAACTTAAAGAACACAGCTAGTAGTAGTCTTTGTTTCTTTGTTAGCTTGGTTTAGTGTTCCAACGCGAATATAGATTTAAGTATATATTTTCATGTGACCATTTTGAAATAGTTTTAGAGGCAAATGATATTGTGACACACTTGTTCTAGTAAAACTGAGGAGTATTCTTTAAACTGTGTACAACAAGTAAACAATTATTTATACATACACCTCTTGTATTATTTTTATTTGTATAAAAGAAAATCAATTGTCGCATTAATGATGGAGGATCAGTTGAAAATGGCTAAACCGGTTTTTTTTTTGTTGACTGTGTCTACATCTCTTTTATTTGGCTCTCCTTTCGCAGGTATGCTGGAAGAGATTTCTTTAGAAATAAGCCTCCGAGCGGTTTTTTATCTACGTGTCTTAAATTTACCACAATTAATAAAAAACGATTGGCGGCGCTAGTGGACGGAATACACACTCTTAAATTAATAAATAAATAAGATTTCTTTTGGAAAATCAACCGCAAACTAAATTGCATCCGAGCAAATCCGGTACAGGGTACATATTATGACATCTTAAAACCATCATGATAACGGTGTGGGAGGGAGGAGTTTATTTATTTATTTAGGTCAGCCTACAATTGTTTACACATTACATTTCAATTAAGAGTACACGGTATACATTTATAAGTGCAACAATTATTTACAGGCTAACACCACATGTACATTTTACTTAAATTATTCCGTTATAGTAAATGATGAAATATTAAAAATCCTATAACAAAAAATTAATCTAGTGATTTTACAAACAAATCAACATTGACATAATTATTCTTAAATTAAACAAAATTATTAAAATGACTAGTAAAAAGACGCAGAATACGATCCCTTTTTCACAGCTTAATCATGATGGAATAAGCACGGCATAAAATGGCCCATGGTAGTTGTTTTTTGCTAGTTTTTAATAAAATTTCCATAGCATCGCACTGTGGTTCAAACTACGGCGTAGCCGTGCGCTACTGACCAAGCTACGGCGTAGCCATGCGCTACGACCAAGCTACGCAGCTACGGTGTAGCCGTACATTATACCAAGCTTTTGAGAATAATAATACATATCATTGAACCAATATTGTTTTGGCTATTTTTTTCTGTTGCTTCACGTCTGTACCCTTAATCTGTTTAAATTATATAAAAAATATGTTTTACTAATTTATTTTTCTTGGACTTCAAAAGTCTCGACCGTACTTTCTAGATTTTTGTAATATGTTTTGTGTGTGTTAAGCTATTTAACGTCCACAATTTAAAATAATAATTGGTTATTTAAATTGGTAATTGGTAAATAAATAGGCTTTCCCATTAAGCAGATCAGATGAGATTAATTTTCAAAATGGTTCGTCGAAATACGAATATCAAGTATGCTGCTTTCCGGTGTGAAATATTTCAATCAATCAGCCCGATAGGGTCGTAAAATAAATGTATCATTTCATAAATATAAATTGAGCAGATGAAACTTCTAGTCAATTAAAGGAAGTGTATTTTTAAATTGAGAGTTTGAATAGTAGTGCAATTAGGTGTTATTTTGTGGAAATAATTGACAAAAAAAGTTGTCTCCTGAAAATATTTTTGTTTTAATTCCGTCATAATCCAGATTCTAGCTGGGATAAAAACTACCTTTTACATATTGAAGAGTATATTTTTTTGAGTGTTGGACATTCAAACTCGACGTGTATGAAAGATCTTTTGCCATGGTTAAAGACAATACCATAGACTTGTAAATGAGATACAAATCAAACTGTAAAGATTGAATAGACAAAACGACGTTTTTATTATTAAAACTAACTTTTCCCGTGGCTTTCTGGGACATGTATATTTATCTGGGATAAAAGGTGCCTCTACTGTTAATTGATATCAATGAAAGAATTTCGAAAGCGGATCAATTACTCCAAGGTACAGGTACAGACAATCAAAATAATACCCCTTTATTATTTGAAGTTTCAAAAGTCACATTCTTTTAGGTATGCTTAGCACAAACCCTAAAACAAAAGCCTACCACAATAATAACCATTATAAATAATACACCCTTCTATAATAGTATACATTATATCCACACTAAAGGTCCCATATTAAGACACGGCATACCACCGCCCGTACGTCTTATGTTTACAACCGACGTCAAAAGTATAGCAGACGTGCCGTGGAAATACAACAGCCTATAGATGGACGTGATAAGAATGATAAGGGCTTAGCCACAGAGTACTGAAGAGCTATTCTGTATACGTCTCACTGTCAAAACTAATATTATCATAATAACTGTCATTCCATCTTGTTTGTATACATTGACAGTTCATAGTGAAATGTTTACAGAATCACACTTCTGTCTTCAGTAGCGTGATTCTGTAAACATTTCTCACTGTGAAAACTAAGGTGTAGCAAACTTGAACTTACTTATGATTAGAAGGAGTGACAGCTCACTTTAAAATGTTTTCTCAGCGAGCTTTTAACATAATAGACCGTCTGATTCGATTCGATCGTAACGCTAGAAACGTCATTTACAGAATATTCCATAAAAACTTAACATATCAGTAAGTGACGTCCTCAGTCGTAAACATTAACTGCTAGATTAACCCTTCTAACTCGGTACTTATGCAGTTGTTAACGAAAACAAACTTTTCTAAACTTTTTCTTCTTCCAATTAATAATTTGTTTCTATTTGTTCTGACTTTAGCTGTTGTCAGAATTGTTGATTTTGACTACCGGTAACAACTGCCTAAGATTCACAGATGACAACCGTGCCAACAGCTAAACGTATTTTCGGAAGATTCTCAGTACTAATTAAATGATAATGGATCAGCCTCGTATTGCTTATAGTACCGGGGACGAGTCGTGAACACAGATGAATGCAGCAGGGTGCTCTCGCCAATGTCCGGTGGGCGAAAGAAACTTACAAGCGCAATAGTCGATGAGCATTGACTGACGAACCAATAACGTGAAGCGTCAGAGCTGTTGTCGTCAAACCGACCAATAATACTCTCTATTGGTCGGTTTGACGACAATAGCTCTATAATATAGATAGATAGATATAATAACCGGTACCGTACATACCGTTTATTATATCCTTGTGAATTGACCCGTGAGGCTGTTTTATTATTTACATACGATTACACATATACTTTTATTTTACCGTAGGTCTTTGCGGTTCATTAGGATATATGGTGTATTCTGTCGACATCTCACCGTGTACACTTGGGTGGAGTGAACGACAAGCCAGCTGACATTCCATCTTGTTTGTGTGGTTTTCACATCGACATGTTCACAGAATCGCACTACTGGTCTCGTCGCTGCCGGAACGGTGATTCCGTACTCTATGGTTTCATCTTTGTGTATTGTAATCCTTATCACGTTGACTATGAATAGACCTTCACGAGTGGAAAAGAGTGAAATATGGAACGTGTGTGGTGACACCTTTCAATGAGAGTATTATAATGGAATAATCAACTATTTGAAACCCAAATTTGCCGTGTTATGTAGCTATGATAGCTTATCTTGATGAAATTATCATACACATGCTACATACAACATGATACATTGAAAGATAAAATTATTCTTCTTCATAATGCTTAGCAAATGTACCATTCAAATAGCGATGACGATTGTTCAAAATCCTACTAATATTATAAATGCGAAAGTTTGTGAGTATGTATGGATGCTTGTTACTCTTTCACGCAAATAATCGGTTCAGTAGGAACCGATTACGATGAAATTGCTTGAAGCTGAAGACCCAGAATAACACATAGGCAACTTTTTATCCCGGAGTTCCCGAGGGATCGGGATTTATACGCGGACGAAGTCGCGGGTGGCCTCTAGTCCTAAATATTTATGTGAAGACTAGCTTGACTCGGCAAACGTTATTTTGCCATTTGAAATAAAAAAAGCCTACGACCTATTCTCAGACCTACCAAATATACACAAAAAAAAAAAAGTTTTTACAAAAAAATACAACCGACTTCCAAAAAAAAACACTACAAAGTAAAAAATAACTTTAATTTCGGAAGTCGGTGTTTTTGTTACTTTCTTCGTATTTTGACACCGACTTCCGAAATTAAAGTTATTTTTTACTTTGTAGTGTTTTTTTTTGGAAGTCGGTTGTATTTTTATGTAAAAAGTTTTTTATTTTTCACTTTTTAGTGGTACCCGACACCTAACAACACCACTGCAAAATCGCAGAAAAGCAAAATACGCAATTTTGATTATCAAAGAATCATCTAAATAGTCAAATTCCAGGTATTTCGATTTAAAATCCAAAGTTCGTAACCGATTTTGATATGATTTAAATGGGACCAATCTGCAAGTCAAAACCTTAGTCCTTTCAGATAAAACAAGAATTTTTCAAATCCGTTCATAATTGTCGGAGTTATGAGATAACAAACATAAAAAAAAACATACACCCGAATTGATAACCTCCTCCTTTTTGGGAAGTCGTTTAAAAAATCATCAGAATCGGACAAGCTGTTTTGGAGGAGTTCGATAAACAACACTTTGACACGAAATTTTTATATATTATATTAGATAGAAAATTTAACACGTGACATTTCGGTATAGTCTATCAAACCCATACAAAGAGCTCATGGTTTCATTTTAAATTATCTGAAACAAGAAGATGCTACAAACTTATTTTTGAGCAAATGACATCCTTTTTTTTTTTTTAGAGGGATGGGAAATCATGGTGTAGCGGGAGGGAGTGTCAGACTTCTACTGACTAAAACCCATCCATGTTCCTTCATTGCCCTTTGTGTTCCGGAACCACGGTGTCTCTTGCGAATAATCCTGCGACTCCGGCAGGCGTCGGCCCTTTCGGGCCCCTCTGTGTGCTGACTCTCTTTGAGGCGCGCGTGAAACAGTAACACGCCGTCGACACGGCCTGTCGTCACTAGACGGACGGACCCCGACGCCCGCGGCGTCCACCACGGCGGCCGGGACGAGAGGGTCTCCTCTCCCTCTCCGCCACCTCCTTCGCTAGCATGACTGCTTCGCAGAAGGAGGCAACGGCGTCCCATTCCGTCTCGCTCCGGACCATGGCTTGGACCAGGGCCGGACGCGAGAGGTCGCCGCCGATCGCCGTTTCGAGGACACGGCGGTGCGCCGCCCAAGCGGGGCACACCTGCACAGTGTGCTCCACCGTGTCCTCCGGTCGATCCTCGCAGTGGTGACACCCGGGCGTTTCCTCCCGCCCGATTCGGTGCAGGAACCTCCCGAAACATCCATGTCCGGTGAGGACCTGCGTCAGGCGGAAGGTGAGGACGCCGTGGCGCCTCTCTAGCCACTCCTCAAAGAGGGGACTTATCGCCACTATCGTGGCGTGCCCTGCACTGGGTTGTGACAGTCGTCGTCTCCATGACGCCATGAGATTGCGCCGGAGGTCTGTCCGCTGCGCGACAATTTGCCGCGTCAGCGGAGTTTCCCTCCGGCGTAGTACCTCCACGCGCCAATCATACAGGCGCGCGAGGACTATCGCCTCCAGATCCCATGGCGGCAATCCGGCAAGGAGACACACCGCTTCGCGCGAGATCGTGCGATACCCTCGGGCCATCCTTAGGGCCATCACCTTTTGGGGCGCGTTCAGATAGTTGGCAGCACGCTGCCGCAAGGAACGCGCCCACACCGGGGCCCCGTAGAGGGCCATGGACCGCACGACCCCCGCGTATAGCCTCCGGCAGGAGGCGTTTGGTCCCCCCAGGTTGGGCAGGAGCCGCCTGAAAGCAGCCCCGGCCCGCTCCAGTTTGGGTGCCAGACGTCGGAAGTGTTCCACCGGCTGTCGAAGACGAGCCCTAGGTACTTCAGCGTCAACTCGACGCCGATGGAAACCCCTCCTACCGTCAGCAAGGATCCCGACGGTGGCGCATTGCCTCGGCCATGAAAACTCATGGCCTCGGACTTATGCAGCGCCACTTCGAGACCCAATTGCCGAATCCTCTCTACGACTGTCGCAACCCCGCGTGTCATAACGTCGGCCGCCTCCGCGTACGACCCCCCCTGTGTCAGCACCAGCGTGTCGTCAGCGTAACAGACCACGCTGACGCCGCTAGGGAGGTCGGCGCGCAGCACCCAGTCGTAACCGATGTTCCACAGGGGCGGCCCCAGAACCGATCCCTGTGGAACACCGCACGACATCTCTCGCCGGTTCCACTCATCGCTGTGACTAGGGTAGATTACTGCCCGGTCGGACAGATAGTCCCCAACCACACGACGAAGGTAGGTCGGCACCCGATGATACCGGAGTGCCTCCCCAATGCAGCTCCAGGGCATGGTGTTGAAGGCGTTGGCGATGTCGAGAGACACCGCCAAGATAACACCACCCCGGGAGACCGCATCCCCCGTCGTGAGGGCTCTGAAGCGCATGACGGCGTCCACCGTAGAGCGCCCCTTGCGGAAACTGAACTGGTTGTCCGCAAGATCCGGCCCCGTTCCCGCTAGGTGCCCGGCGAGGCGGTTTGCGATAACTCTTTCGAAGAGCTTGCCCACCTCGTCGAGCAACACTACGGGCCGGAATGCGGACGGCGAGTCCGCAGGGCGCCCAGGCTTCCGGATGAGGACCAGCTTCCCGGTCCTCCAAGGAAGCGGGAACTGGCCCCTCTCCATGCATGCGCTAATGAGCCCCTCCAGTAGAGGCCCGAGAGCCTCCAAGGCCAGGGCCCAGGCTTTGCCAGGCAAGCCGTCGGGCCCTGGGGCGGTATTTTTGGCCTTGAGCCTTCGTACCGCCGCTCTCAGGTCTACCCCAGTCACAGCCGGGATGTCGTCGTCGTCGTCCTCTAGGTCCGCTTCCGGCACCTCAGGCGGCGGAGCCATAGGCGGGGGAGGATGTTCCCCTCGAGCAGGGAACAGAGCGCTCACCACGTCCTCCACGAGCTGAGGCCGGAGACTCTGCATCAGCGCGGCCCAGGTGCGGAGCTTGTTCCGCACCATAAGGTAAGGGCGCCCCCACGGATCTCTGTCGAGAGTCGCCGGCATTTCCTCGCGGGCCAGATCCCTAGCCCGCAGGACAGCGTCGCGGAGAGCGGTCTTCGCAGCTCTGTATCCCTCGTATAGCTCCGCCTCGATGGTATCCGCATCCGGTGGACGGATGCGGCGCCTGCGATGCCTGGCGTACCGGCGCCGCGCAGAAATGCACGCCTCGCGCAGAGACGCCAGCTCTCGCAACCACCTACACCTGGCACCGGGCTCTTCCTGGCCGGACTCGGGGAATTGCCACGTCACAAATGTCGGACATGGCCTCCTGGAACCACCTTGCCTCACTGTTGACGTCGGCAGGCCTGTCCGGTGATGTCACCCAGGCCTGCACGATCGAGGCTTCCAGGAGGAGCTCCCGGTTCAGCTGCTTCAGAGACCAACGAGGACCACTCGGGGTCTGTACGACCGGCGCGCTTGAGGTCTGGGTGGAGACGTCGAACCGGATATACCGGTGGTCGGAATAGGTCTCCACCTCCTCCATGACACGCCAGTCAATGACCCGCGGTGACAGAGTAGGACTGGCGAACGAGATGTCCACTACCGACTCGCCCCGCATCCGCACACACGTGGGGACAGAACCCCGATTGAGGACGACCAGGCCTGTCTCCAGAGCCCAGTCTTCCACCATCCTTCCCCGCACGTCTGTCAAACGAGAACCCCAAGCCAAATTCTTGGCATTGAAGTCCCCGAGGACAAGTACGGGTAGGGAATAGTGTCCGACGACGACACCTAACTCTACAAGAGAGTTGTGGAACTCTGCGAGAGTTCGGTTCGGGGAGAAGTAGACGCCTACTACGACGACTGATATAATGACATCCTGGCATAGGAATTTTAACAAAATTTTATGTGTATTGTAATATTATAAAAGGGTAAAGTTTATGAGTTTGTGGATTTTGTGATGTTGTAGGAGGTAGGTAATCTCTGGATCTACTGAACCGATTTTGAAGATTATTTTACCAATAGAAAGCCACGTTATTTATGAGTGTGAAAAACCATACCATAAAAATACCGAAAAATACCATCCAACAAAGTGGGTATGAGTCAGCTAGTTAAAAATAAACGTTATCTTATAGAAAGAAAGAAAAAGAGTCTTCTTTCCTCCTTTCAAATGTTACACGAGCCCTCAAGATCGGCGGCATCTGTTCCTTCGACCAATGTTTACAGGATCGTCGTCAAAAATACTGACAACGTTTTATGACAATACAGCACCAACTAGACGTGTGGAGAATAGTAAGGGACACTCGATACGATTCATCTTTATCATTTTACGCACGTCCTGTGCTCGCAGTCTAACAATAGGTAGGCCTTTTCCCCTGAGTGGTTCGATGTCATGTCCTCACTAATACATGCGGTAATACGTCTGTTTGTCTTTCATGATAGAAACTATTCAACATTATTAACCGACTTAGAAAAGGAGGTTATCAATATCGAACCGTATGTTTGTGATTATTGTGATTACATTTGTTTATACCAGCTTTTAAAGATGTGTGCCAAATTTCATAAGTGTATGTATATCCGCGCATGTCTCAAAAACTGTAAGTCGGATTGCAAAAAGTCTTTTTTAATCAGACTAGACCATAATATAGTCTAACTTGCAAGTTTTATCAAAATCGGTTCTGTAGTTTTTGAGACAGAGATTTAAGTGAACGAAGCACATATTTCCTGACCCGCACACCTTAGTCTGCATCACATGGTCGTAGCGTGATGTTATATAGCCTATTATAGCCTTCCTTGATAAATGGACTATTCAAAAATAAAACTATTTTTCAATTCGAACTAGTAGTTGCTGAAATTAGAGCATTGAACAAACCAAACAAACAAACAAACTCATAAACTTTTTTTTTAGTCCCTTGCGAGTGACGAAAATTTGCGGCATAAACGGCTGTATCTTTGATTGCGTTGGCTTAGAAGTTTGTAACACACTTCTAAGGAACAGTAGACCTGAGTATTTAATATTAATTTTAGCTTGATACCTCCAGGCGTTCCTGAGAAAAAGGGTCTTGACAGACAGACGGACGGTCGGACAAAAAAGTGATCCAACAAGGGTTCCGTTTTTTCCTTTCGAGGTACGGAACCCTTAAAATCCATGCATTTTCCCTATTGCACTCTGTGAATGTGACATTGAACTGTGCGTCTTGCTCTTGCTCTTGTACGGTTTTCGCTTGAGCTTTCGCACCACATAAGCTTACCTACGTAAACCAAAAGCATTTCTAAACCAAAATATTGGCGCGCTCTTCGTTAAATATTGATGGACACAAAAACGTTGAAATTATTAAAACTAAACGTTCCGCTGCTTCCCGTGACAGGTCCATTTATCCGGGTTAAGAGGTTCTGACAATGACAATTCTGACTTCGCTAGTTTCTTCTTATTTTGACCATCATACTTCAGTCTGTCGTCTTCAATTTCAAAGTCAATCATTCGCAGACGACATGTTCCCCCCATCATCGTTTGAAGACAAAGCCATAAAACCTTGGCTGAAGAAACAAAAGCAGTTGTAAGCGTGTTAAATCGCTTACTGGTAAAGTTTCGCCCCCAGACACGCATCGCATTTGAGCTTTGGGTGTTCCGTGCTCTTCGCTATGCTTCATAATTAAAGAACGTTTTTCTCCCCTACGATTGTTGCTTTTTCATATCTTACGATTTTTATTTTTTGGAAGTACTTTGCCCACCGTGGCACGTTTTATGGCTTTTTAAATGCAGTGTTACGTTATCATTATGGAGTTTGAGGAGAAATTATCGTATTTTTAAGGAAAGTTTACATTCTTATCTCCGTCTCTATTAATCAAAAACTCTCACTGAACAAGAGTTTTGACATTCATAGTAGAGAAGAGATTGAGGAGCCAAATAATAAAAAATATCAACCGCACGGAACGATCGGCAAGATTAAGCAACGCTTGCCGAGGTCAGTCTGTGGGTGAGTGACCACTTAGCATACCGAGACTCCAACGTGCCTCGGAAAGCACGTTAAGCCGTTACTCCCCGCTGTCATTTGTAGATCTTTGGCAATCGAGAATCGAGTCGATTGTCAGAAGCCATAAAATGAGACACCAGTCTCGCCAAAAAGAGACGTTAATGGGTTGTGTATAGAGATGGGCCGACTAGCCGCCGACTAGTCGGGAAAGCCGACTATTCGGCATCGTTTGTAGTCGGTGACTAGTCGGCGACTATTCGGCAAAATATGCCGATTATGATCGGCGCATAACAAATGAAATAAAACAAATAATTTGTACTTGTTTTATAATTTCTAAACTTTACTAAGAGTAGTTAGGATTTGGCGATAGCGGCAAGAGCTCAAGTTGGTATACAGAAGCAACAGACGAATGGGATTCATTTGAACTACTTTTAATAGAACCTGCCAATTTATTGAGGCATCAACTCATTGTGCTTATATTTTATGTGATTCGTCATACTTGTCGTATTCGCTTTTCTGCCTTGACCGCCTCGTGAAATAATTCCCTGGCACTGGTTACATTTCACTTTTCACAGTTACAGTTCACCTTCAATATCATCAAAGAATGTCCACACACGCGATTTCTTTTTCGACATTTCATACATCACACTGTTTTATTTATTTCAAATAGATTTAATTATACCGGCGCCGCAGCAAACACAAAACGAATGAAATAAAAATGTAAACAAACACGTCACAACGTGCTCTGCGGCCGCGCGATGACGAAAAAGCCCGAACACCTCCGAAAAGTAGGTATTAGAATGATCGGCAGTGCCGATTAGTCGGCCGACTAATCGGCATTTTGAAAACCGATTAGTCGGCTAGTCGGTTAATCGGCAAATACTATAGTCGGCCCATCTCTAGTTGTGTAGGTCTAATAACCAGCCGCTCCTCGTAAAATAATGGTATTCAGCTGAATCCGGTTTGACTAGAAGCCGACCCCAATATACTAGTCGTTGAGAAAAGGCTAAGCCGATGATGATGATGTAAAGAAGAAGAGATTGCGACTTGAATTTGAACGTTATTTTTAAATAGGTACGAACATTAGCCTTATGAAGGAAATACTTCGTCTCATTCAGATAAGTAGTACTTCATGATCACATCATTAGCCCACAACAACGCTTCATTTCTAAAAAATACTGTATAGTAGCGATGGGCGATTCCGAGATGTTTTAACAATCGAAAGAATCGAAGTCGTTAAAATAAACCATCGAGTCAACCATCGATTCCCCATTCTATAAAACAATCGAGATGTTTGTCGATTGTTTGGAGTCAATGGAATAATAAGATATATAAATAATAAGATTAAAAAACTATGCTACATACATTTAATAAAAAAAACAGATTCAATAAACATACAGAGAGAGATACATTATAGAGTACATTATAAATGATTGTAATGATCTAGTGAATAAGTCGTTGGTGTGTCAATAAATAAATAAATAAATAAATAAATAAGAACCCTCAATGTGTTTTATTTATTTTTACGTTTCCTTCCATCTAATTATTCGTACGTAAGTTAACTACTTGCATTTTATTCCCGTCGCGGTATTGATTCGCAATTACAACGCAAGTCAAGAACTCGCGAAACTCTAACTAAACCATCGAGGAACAACCTCTCGAATGAACGCGTTATGCGCCAGTCGCAATAACAGACCGAGTCGGACTCGAGTCTAAGTCGAAACAATCGAGAACCATCGAGATGTTCGAACAATCGAAACAATCGAATAAAACCTCTCGCCATCGCGCATCGCTACTGTATAGCAATCTAATTTTGAAGGCATACCAATGGTAACAAACATGCGAAATCTAATTTTACAAGTAACCAATAAAAAGCACTGAAACATTAAAAAATCCTTCTAACAAAAAACAGAACCACATAGTGCAACATCGAACCACAAGGAACTCCTCCAATTTGTACGTATACAGTACAAATCCCAAATATACAAAGAAAATCACCAGATCATTAAGGGTGCTATTCTACCCAAGATGTGCGAGGTTAGGTACTAGGCGGAGCTTGAAGTATAAATCGTTCAAATTTCTTAGCCTGACTTCGCGCAATTGTGCTGAAAAAGGGCTAGCGAAGTTAGGTAGGTCCCAACAAAAGAAAATACTGAATCGGATGTAGCTTCGGAGCAAACTGACTGTGATAGACGGTCAGACAACTGACCGAGTGATCTCACAAATGATCCGTTTTTATTATATGGACGTTCAGAACTCAAAAAAATTGAGATATGTGCACAAGAGATGCGAATGGCTGACTCCAAATTCCCCAATACTGGCACTCGGCACCAACCAACCGCGCATCGCTGAAAAGAATCCGCTACGCACCCTCGCACCACTCAGCTACACATCATTTCACAGCTTCGCTTCACCTCCTCTCATCGCGTAATCTCCTCGCACACCTTTGGTGGAAAAATCTCACATCCTCACACCGCTTAGCTGCCTCGCACATCTCTCGTAGAAAAGTACCCTTAGCCAGGCTGTGACAAAAAGGGGGTGACCGCAGAGATGAGGGTTCTCAGCAAACAGACGAAGTAGCTAGCTGCTGGGTAAACGTTACGCAATCCGCTGAGGTTTCGAGTTACTAATTCACTCATAATATGATATAGGCCTTGTTGACTGTTCTGTGGTAGTAATGCTTACGTTTGATGTTATTTCTGGGTGAATCGCATAAGATGTGAGAATGGGTTTAATTGTAGATATTGGGTCGAAAGCTTCAGCGGAAAATCGACCACAATTAACGAAGCAAAACGGGCTAAGTCATGAAAAAACTAAATGATTTGATTAATCACAATTCGTACTACGCGTTTCCAAAGTCATTTGTTATAGTTATAATGCGAACAGCAAAGGAGTGGATTTTTCTGCCTGCTCTTCAAAGCTAAAAAAACTCTTATCTTTCATAAGTTGTGAACAGAGGTCTCCTGGGTGTGCTCCCTCCATCGTTGACTTGGTCTCTGTCGTCTCTGACCAAGATAGTCAAGAGCAAACCCATCACATAAAAAAACATACTGATTAACAGATTCTAAATTCACATTCTCTATAGAACATTTTAAAAAAGCCTGTCCATTGGTGCGGAGCTAGGCAGCGGAGCGGAGAAACTGAGAAATATTAACCAATCATGTCAGTCAAAATGACAGTGACTCATGTGGTGCGCAGATTTTATGCAATACCATTGATTAAAATTTCTCCGTTTGTCCGCTCGCTTCGCTGTGTGTGGATGGACAGGCACCCTAATAAAGAATCTGCTACTCAGTATTAAACCATTTATTTGTAATTTTTTTTACGTTTTGATATCCCAGGTGCAAATAATGGAGAAATGAATTAATGTTGTCTACGATGTAATAAAGCGAGCCCAGAAAGTGAAATACAAAAACCTAGAGTTATTATTATAAAATCCAAACAGGCTTACAAAAAATGCTACAAAATCTTTCAAGAACATTAAAGCTTATACAGAAAACTTGAAAATGCCTCTTAAAACAGAACAATGTTACGTACATTTCTATAAGATCTTTAACGGCCTTCTGAACGATTCTATTATTAAAGAGTGTAGTAGATAGCTTGCTCGTTCACCGTAATGGTTATTTTTATTACCCTATTTGGTCTGAGCAGTGTATTGCTTATTTAAACTTACATATATTTTGTTAGGCAACGATCATATGAGGCGACAGAAAGTGGTGCTTTCTTTTGAGCACTGTTCTTTATTTTTATCTAGGCAAAGAATAGGGTTGTTCAATATATAATGATACGTGCATAGTTCTTGTTATGGCTCATCAAATTTAATACAATTTATTTCACTATACTAAACTTTTAATAAGGACACCCGGTTTTTAATAAAGAATTTTATTTATCTAGGCAAAGAATAGGGTTGTTCAATATATAATGATACGTGCATAGTTTTTGTTATGGCTCATCAAATTTAATACAATTTATTTCACTATACTAAACTTTTAATAAGGACACCCGGTTTTTAATAAAGAATTTTAAGTTGACTAATGGACTAAGCGCCCGCGACGATCAGACGTACGGTAATTTATAAAACCTGGAAGTTTATCTCTGTATGTCCCGAATACAGGTATGAATGATCCCCGACTTTGAAGTTTAGATCATGGTAACTTTGGCTGTTTACGTTGGTTTGCCTATCTTGGACACTAGGTAACGTATTTTTGACCTCAGACTTCCAAAAAGCAGGAGTTTCGCAATTCGGTGGGCATTTTTTATGTAAGCAAATGATAAAATGAGGTGATGATAATTTGAGAATTTTAATGCAACGTTTCTATCTCCTAACGCTATCGGTACTTTTGAACATAAATCTCTGGCAGGCTAATACAAAGGTGGGCCACACGTCACGTGGGCGGACCGATGGCAGGTCGATGACATTATCACTTGTTGACGACACGGTTGGCGCAGTGGTTGAGCGATTGACTGCTGCGCAGCATGTCACGGGTTCGATTCCCGCACGGAACAAATATTTGTACGACCTACAAGTATTTGTTCCGAGTCTGGGTGTTTTTCTATCTATAATATGTATGTATTTACAAAAAAAAAATGTATATAAGTAGTTTATCAGCCATCTCGTTACCATAACACAAGCATTAGGTTGCTTAGCTTGGGACTATAATATGGCGTTGTGTGAAATGTCCAAGGATATTATTATTTATTTATATCACTTGACACTAACACAGACTGACATAAAAAGGAAAAGGCTTATTTCTTCAGTGGGTGGACAAAGCTGTGAACAAGATCGGCTATTTATTAGTTGTACTTTAATTGTATGATATTTGTAGTAGTTTATAATTTTTATTTGAATGGTATTTTATTGAAATTAGGATTGTATTATTAATTTTAATTCAGTTTACATTTTAATTGATTGTATTTTTATTTGTTTTTGGAACGAAGTTCCTTATCGCGCGTTGTGAAAGGGGACTAGACGGAAAAAATTCTCACGAAAAGTTGGCACGACACTTTTTGCTATAGTAAGCTATTGTAAGCCGTGCGGTGTGCGCATGTTTCTCTGTCTGTCTTTCTCTCTCTCTCTCTTATAGAAAGCATGCCAGTATTCAAATTCGTTAGTCAAAGTCGAAGTCGAAGTCGAAGTCGAAGTCAAGGTCAAGGTCAAGGACAAAGTCAAGTTCAAGGTCAAAGTCAAAGTCAAAAATTCATAGGATATTAGATACTAATGTGTTTTTGTTGAGTGTATACAGGTTTTTTGTACATAATAAATAAAAGGAGCTTCGTTCCATCCGGGTGTCCCTTGACACCTCTCAAGTTTTTTTTTTTTGGTATTATCATCGAATTGGCTTTGTAGCTGTTAAGATGTTATTACGGTATTATTCATAAATAATAAGTAATTAAAAAGTAGGATCCCGTGTCTCAGTAAGTTAAGAAAGTTTACCAAAAAAATGAGTGGGGGCGATGCAAAAGAGTTATAGAACACATTTTTTAGGGATTTGTACCAAAGGATAACCAACGGAACCCTGTTACTAAGCCTCCGGCCGTCCGTCCGTCAGTCTGTCAGCAGGATGTATCCCAAGAACCGTAATAGGGAGACAGTTGACATTTTCACCGATTATGCATTTGTAAATATTATGTATCAGCAACTTTCCTATGAAATAAACCTGCATTGGTACAATAAAATTGGTCATCTTGGAAGCCATAGTAATTTTCTTGACCCAAGTTATTTGGGGTCGACACAATATATCTTCTTCCATATATCTCTACAAAATAGTCGAAACTTCCTTAGCCAAACCATTTCTAGCCATCTTTCACGCGGACTGTCCATTATTTCTTTGGCCATCCCCTACTATCATAACAATGTGGATTGTGACGTAATTAGCGAAGAGCGTTGCTCATGAGCGCTCGTTGCCTGCACTTGCTTGCCGGTGCTTGAACGTCGTTGGTTTGGGGGTGAACGATGAATACATCCTCCCGCTACATTCGTCGTTGGTGTCGCAACAACTGTTACACAGGTATTATTTATTTATCTAATAACCTATTATTTCTTATGACATGAAAAACTTTTCTCATGACATTTTCCTTATTGTTTTTTTTTTCATGCGAAAATCCGCATAAATGTTTTCGACCCCTGTGCGGTCTGTATCAGACTCTTACTGACTAACACAACATGGTGTTTTGTCCCTTAAGCCCCGCTGATTGCCCCAGCTTGATTACATCTCATACCATGATAGCCGATTTCTATACAACTTTTTCCATTGTGTCTTTTATATTTGATAAAAATATGTTATTTTCTCTTACAAGTAATTAAGGGTAATTTCTAAGTGGCTACAAATGCATAATTTATTAAAAAACATAATACCTTAAGCTAGTATGACACGAGTGTGCAACCGAGTTTCGAGAATATCCCTCCCTGGAGCGATGTTAAGAGATTATTAATGCGAGGTTTACAGCCGCTGTAAGCCTTGCAGTATATTATCTCTTCCACACTTTAAGTGCTCGTTAAATAAATAATAATACTCCTACATGTTTAGCTGGACATGTGGTTAATTACAGCAAAATTTCGCGCTTGTATAACTCGCTGCTGTTGCCCGCAGACACACTCACATTTGAAAAATATTACACACTGAAAAACGCTCGGACTCGAATCATTGGATTCGACATGTTTTGTCCGAGCGTCGCTATCGTTGGAAACCCTTCTTTTAAGTTGGATTTAGATATTGATCTAAATCCAACTTAAAAGAAGGGTTTCCAACGATAGCGACTGCCAACCAATGTCGTTCAAATAATTACATTTTGGTATCGCATTTCAATCTCATAGGTACACATTTTGGTATTTTCGACAATAGGCTAGATTCCATCATCAACAAATTGCAAAACTATTTAGTCTGTCAGTTAGAGTATTGAAAAATAATGAACACTTATTTTTTATTTTTGTAAATCAATTGCCAAAAAATTTACAAAAATTGACAAAGATAAAACGCATCAAAACTCGGGAGTGGGGGCTCGTGACGTCACGACTCACTAAAAATTATGCGATGGTGTGTCGTATTGAGAATTTTAAAATCGTCGTAACTTCGTCAATTTTGGTTCCCGAAAAAAAGAAAAAACACGGGTCAAATATTTTTTGATAATCTTACTGACGGACGTATTAGATTTTTTCAGGACACAAGCCTATCGTTGTCGCGAATAAATTGCCACTTTGTATTCAGCCCTTCATATTCTGTTCATGCTTCATCATCATCATGTCAGCCAAAAGACGTCCCCTGCTGGACAAGGGCCTCCCTCAAGTGTCGTCAAGGGTGTGTGTGTGTCTGTTTGCTTAATTTAATTCATAACATCAGCCCTTAAAGTGGAATTAAGAACTAAATCAGAGGCTTTAGACAAGTGCCCATCTGTCAGCGGCAGTGTAACGAAACCGGCTGTCAAAGCACCAAAAATATGTATTGTATTGACAATCAATCGCTGTCGAAATACGCGTGATCAATCAATCAATAAATACAAAATTCTTCCATTACTGAGTCAGTGACTGACAGACAACGCACAGCCCCGAAACTACTTGTCGTAGATAGCTGAAACTTGGCATGTAAGCCCGGTTTCCACCGCGAGCGGAACGGACCCATTAATGACTTCGTCACTCACCACCTGAAGTATCATGAAATCTATTCATCTTATGAAAGTCAGTTCAACATTTATTCGTGACTGAAATTGTTCTGAATATTAAATTTTTGTTCTGAATGTTTAACGAAGTCATTAATTTGTCCGTTCCGCTTGCGGTGGAAACCGGGCTGTAGGGTCCTCGGGGAGTGTAGGGGGCACTAAGAGAGTATATTCTAGCTTAAACTACCAAAATACATTGAAGTGTTTCAAAGTCTCACTATTTACAAAATAAACTTAATTTATCAAACCAACCCCGAACTCAAAATTAAAAGAATCACAAACAGCCGAACGCTTACATTATTTATAAATCTTCAGTAGAATTTTAACGCAACTTCCGTGTCCCGCCAACAAATGGCTTTGTATGATTAAGTGCGAACTCATTAGTGTAATTATAACGAGCTCGCAAATTAAAAAAGATGGCGCTTTATGTCATTTTAGCTGTAAAAGTTAAACAGTCTGTGGCCTTAAAAGAGATTTTTGACTCTTCTGAAAATGATCCTCCCCGAGTTATCAAGCAAAGAAATATATATATATGTTTTTACCAGTCGAAAATAATCCCATGGCAACATTCTCTTGTCACAAGACGAACGGCGATGCGCCACCCTCCTCAATAAATTGCCAATCAATTTGAGATTCCCGCAGTTTGGGGAATGTCCAACATGTTGGCAACACTGGCTTGAGTGTCAAGCGTTGCTTCTTCGTCGCACGCCCCGCATCTCTATAAACGACTCTCTCAATCTCATACATTGCCACCCATGTGTTTGTGTTTACGCGTGTGATAATTCGGCCTGCTGCACGCGCCGCCTCTCCGTGAACGGAAAAACCGTCCGACGCCCCGCTCGACGCTACACCGCACGCGACGCTCGACGCCCCGCGTCTCCGCAAACGGGCAATTAGTCTTTGTTTGACGTCTCCCTCCGAAGCGTTCTGTTTTTCCATTTTAACAAAACGACTGCTTGTGTCACATTTACAAATAAAATATGATTTTAAATTCGGTGGTATTAGATTCAATAGTATAGTTATTTCTTTAAACTTCCCTTTACAAAACATATAAAATAGTAGATTTTTTAAAATTAAATAATGTTAAAATACTTGCGAACATACTTTGCTTCCATTTCAAATCCGAGAGAAAAAGCGATTTACGAATAAAGATCCTTGAAAAGACCCTCAAGTCTCAGGGGTATAATTTTGTTGACTTGCAACCCGCAACTTAATTAATCAGATGAGAAAACAGGAAAGCCAAAATAAGAATTCTATTCTGGTTTTCCTTTCCGATGAAGTCAGCCTGCAGTATCTTGTAACTTTTTACGTAGAACAAGTTAAATTTCTTGAACGACTACGCATACAGTATATTTTTTTTACTTTTGATAGGCACGCGTTTGACCACTATCTGACCTGATAGTAAGCGATGATGCGGTCTAAGATGGAGCACGCTTGCCTAGAAGTAACCTATTCACTCTTGACTTAATGACTCCCAGGTTGTAGCTATCAGGAAACACCGCTTCGATGCTGTACATAATTATACTTTTCGACACATTTTCTCATAAAATGCATTTACGAAGCCAGTATACATTTTTCGAAAGTTCAAAATTACGGACCATACAATGGAGCGTGCGGTAAAATAGGTACTCTCACCTAAGTACCTACTTTACCGCACGCTCCGATGTATGGCGCCGTGCGTATTTTTTACGGTATTTTTTTAATGTCCCTAAACAATATAATTATAAGAATTCAATCCGTCTGCATCCGTCAGCCAAAAATGCCTTCGTCTGCGTCCGGAAGCGTTCCATACGGTTTGTCGCACTTAAATATTGAAGAAAAAATGAGACATTAGATGTAGTTCTAATTACCCGACTGTTACACTTATGTTTTTTTCGAGTGTATTTATGTATGATGTCATATTTCTTTGGCACACCTTAGTCTAACCCTGTGGCTTCATAGATTTTAGCTTGAAAGGTGTCGTTAGATTCGTCTAAATAGTGAGAATGATACTGGATACGTACATAAAATAGTTATAGTGGTAGTTAGTCAAGAGTGGTAAGTTTAAACCGACCGGTACAATATATTATAAAATTTACTATTTGTATAATTCTACTAAAATTTTTCACGCAGACGCAGACACAAACGGAAGCGCGTTCTTATTTTAAAATTGCACACGTTTCCCCATTTGCAAATTCGCGCCATATTGTAGTGTGTGTCTTATTGTTTGTACTTACGCTCTCTATAAACTTCCTAGATAAATTAATACATAGCTGCATAGCCATAACTTGATTCCTAGGATCTTTTTAACTTGTATTTTCTAAGTTTTTCTGCAAATTAACTATCTTCAATGCTTTGCATTTACATTTCTTGTATTAGGTAAGTTGGACAAGCCTAGTTTTCTTTTTAATTTTATTCTGAAGTTAGCTAGGAGTTTTATGTCGCATATGAAATTGTTATCAGACCTTCTTAAAGTCCATTTTTCTTTTCCATCAAATTCTAGAAACACTTCTCATATCAAATTCAAAATAACAGCGAGCCTTCATCTAAGAGCCGTCGTAAAAAAATGGTCAGTCTACGTTTGGAGCTGAGATCAGCAACAAGTCGGGAAAAGTTTCTTAAGAGTAGACTGAGAGGACAGTTTACCTCCTTGGAACCAGAGAAGTCGGCCTCTCTCCTTTACTAAGAGTAGACTTAGAGGACAGTTCTAAGTTTACCTCCTCGGAACCTGATAAGTCGGCCTCTCTCCTTGCCGCATTTAAAGGACACCTTGATGCCTGGGCTGAACGAGCCTGGGATGAAGACGTTTCTCGGCCCATCCTCTCCAGCCCTCTGAAGAGTGACGACCCTCCAGTCCTCCGGTTCTCCAACGAAGACTTCATTCTCATCTCACGTCCACTCATCCCTTTCATTCACCAGCCGTTCTGGTATAAGTTGTATTTACATCATTAAATCTTAATACTATTTATTTGTTCTTTTCCCTTTTAGCACGCATTCCCCTCCTAGGTAGGTGAGTGCTATATGTGACCTCACATTTCACAGGCTCCCCCTGTAAAATGTAACGTTACAATTTTCAATTAGAAAGTCAAAGATAGTTGCGACTTTTAATTATAATATTAATGAGAATATGTGATCAAGTCAGGAATCAGATATAAATATGGAATCTACTCCACCTGACATCTTGAATGAGGCGCCAATTACAGAAAATGGTCTCTTGCCGCCAAAATCGCGAGAACGCTATTTAATGATTAACAATATTTTTTAATAGATAATGAAAAAGTTTGTTTCATTATTTATTTATATAATATGTCGAGAAACGTTGTATGACACACGAGCGGATAACTCTTTGCCCGACTCGAGACTCGAACCCAGTACTCCATGCCTAGCAGAAATGCTTTCAACCACTTGACCAACGTAGAAATATGCTATATTTCTCTACGTCTACAATCAGTCGTCTTTTCAGAACTATTTTGGGGTTGGTTCCTAGTCTAACAGTTCGCACCAGTTTTATACATGGAGGGACTTTAACTTTGTCCGGGTTCCGTACCCAACAGAACCCTTAGAACCAACCGACTGTGCCGGAACTAACGATACACTATGCCTCCGCTGTCCACCCGTTCGCCCATCTGTCCGTCCGTCCATCCTATCCGTCCGCCCGTTCGTCTGTCTGTCAATAATACAACAAATAGGTTGATATTTTTTGTTCAAATTTTCAAAGAGTTTTTTCTGTAGCCGCTATAACAACAAATAATAAAAATTAAATTAAAAGCAAGAAACGATATTATTTTTTTCTTTTTAAGGCACGGAACCCTTCGTGTGAGGGTCCGACTCGCACTTGGCTGGTTTTTATGTTTTCTCGTCTGCGATAAAAGCTATCTTCCTTCAGCCATTTTTCCGAAGAGCACATACTCATATTTCTAGGCTTAAGTACTTAAAGAGTTTCCAAGCGTCAAATAAGTATGTACATTAGCTTACAAACGTAGGTAATATATTCAACCTTTTCATATGATGAGCCTGTAAACAAAGACCTCTGGCTTTTAGGCTGAACATCATTTCTGAGTAAATACTTTTAGGCGCGTTTGCTGAAATATTCACTTGAATTTAGTTATTCTTTGGCTGTTTACAAAGATCTACTTTAGCATAGTGATCTTAGGGCCAATTTTACGCATTTTTAAACAACGTTCGCATTCGCACGTCAGTCACAAACTGTCAAAAGCATTCATTTTCATAATTTTTTGACAGATTGCGATTGAGATGCGAATGCGAACGTCGTCGCTTGAAATTATTAGAATCTAAAAACTCATTTCGCTGTGCCCTTGAAAAACGTATGCGGTCACCCTTATCAATTATTCTCCATAACATCTACAGGGACATCGAAACTATTACTCGTTGAAAAAAACAATGTAGGTATCTAATAAAAACAAGAAGCACACGAAACAAGTTCCTATAAGTCATAGTTTAAATGCAATAACACCAAACCAAAGTACAGACCGAAACAGAAGGTCCGCTCTATGTACCAAGCGACAACAGACATATACTTACGCATAGACGCGAATAGGCAGCGATCTCAAACAAATGCCGCTCGCGAGTGCGCTTGCACTCGCTATACAAACTATAGCGTCTGTACGTACGAGCGTTTAGTTATACATATAAGTACTCAGACGTGTTAAAACTATCATGGTGAACAAAATTATCTCAGCTTATTGTATTTATCATGCGTGGAGGAGTGAAATACCCTTTGAACACCATTCAAGTCAAGAGTGAGTAAGTTACTTCTATGTAAGTGTGCTCTATCGTCAATCTGATCATTACCATCATGAGTTTATGGTGTAACGCAAGTCTATAAGTAAAATTAAAATCCATTTTCACACCGGAATCATGGTGGCATTAACATTTCATAAGTATTGCCCCTCACCTTCTGCATTTATATACATTTTGTGCCCTGACAGCGGGCACTCGATCTCATTTGAGAAACATTTTTACGACTTCACGAGTTTTTCGGGCAAAATTATTATCTCGTATTTACGGTGTGAACTGTACGGTTAGTGGAGATTCTTTTTATGACGCCCATGATGCCCGGAATGCCCAGCGGATGGAAAAAAGGGAATTTTATGGGCGAACACTCTCGGCCTCTGGATGGCTCGCGAGGTTTTATTACGGGAATCGTAAATTCAGCTGGCACTGAATTTTATTTCTTGATTTGTTGTTCATTTAAATTGCGCTTTGTATCGTATTTTATAGTCTGAAAAATAATTAAGTGTTATTTTTAGACTATAAAATACGATAACGTACAAAGTTAACGATTGATTTGACTGTATGAAAGTTTTCAACTCCAGAATATCATTAGGTAAGTAGTTTTACATTAATTAATTTGACCACTTATCGAAACCCCTCCACGTAGTTAGCACGTTTATTAGGACCTGGGTTTTGAAGTTCACATCACAGGCAGTCGCTCCATGTAAAATATCGGTTCTACTGGAAACCTTTCCCAATATAGAGGTAGTTGGGAAAAGGTAAGGCAGGTGATTGAGATGCGACGTACCTTTTTTATGGATGGTAAATATCAAATGAATCCGTCCGCTTTGGGCGAAGCAGAAGGGGTGTCAGAATCTTACTGAGTGTTCCTCCTAATGCCCTTTGCGTTCCAGGGCCGCGGTGACTCTTCCAAACAAATTCCGCAATCCTGACAGGTGACGTACCTACCTACATAAATGTTTTATACAATCACAAGCGCCTGCAAAAAGTAAGACTATTCTACATCACATTTCCACTTCCCACCAACTAAACAGGAACGACACAATCTACATATTTATACCACAAATTCTATCAACAAAACGTGATCTCCTCCACCGTCGTCAGACGTACGAGTATATCCTTCGTTCAACGAAACATAAAACCTTAATAATATATAACGCAGACTCTCAACCTGCGGCCCGCGGGCTGCATCTGGCCCGACAATCTTTTCTGTGTAGCCCTGTAGCTTCACATCATTGGTGCTTCATTTAACCAATATGTCTCAATAGCAATCCTAATATATAAAATTTACTAGTGACAACGCACAGCTGAAATTGCTGTTTGTAGATCGCTGGGCATGTAGCTTCCCAACACACAGAGTGTTGGGAAGCTACTGCATGCCAAATTTGAGAGGAGGAGCACAAAGAGAGGATTTTCCAAAATTCCTACGGTAACGGAAAAAAACGGGATATGCGCGTACGAAGTCACGGGCAAAAGCTAGTGTTGTTATAAACTAAGAGTATTTATTTAAACTGTAAAGATTTTTTTATTGTAAAATTTATGTATTCTCCGGCTACTGTACAGATCTTGGCTTACTGATTCATTTCTTGACGATGTGCTGAGACAGATCAAAACGAAAGGGTTGCCCTTTGCCATAGCATATTCAAGGAGATATTTCAAGATTCATGTAGATGTCACCGGAAAATGGCGAACGCCGTAAGTTTGTAAAATATCACGTGAAATTGTAAACTATTTTTTCTAAATAAGACAAGGATGTACTTATTGGAAACTATTTGTATGCAAAACGATTTTTCAAAATATATGAAGAAATTATAATCTAGTCAAAAATGATTAAAATTTTACAGGTGACAAAGACACTGTTAAATATAGAGTCTTATTTAAATGTAAATAATGGCGGCGAAGCGCTATTTGGCCCAGAAAGCAAAAAAGGTTGAGGATAGCTGAAATAACGCCATTCTCAAGCACTTACTTTTGCGTCGGAACTTGATAGCACATCGGAAATAGAGCAAATATTGACATGACGTGACGTTAGGTGAAAAACAATGGAGATGTCAGAGCTGTGTTTATTTTCACCCTTTTCAAGTGAAAGTGTTAGTTGAAATTGGATCATATTACCTTGCTTTAAGTGCGACTGTCGTGTCCCTACTACGTGTTTACATACATAACTTCTGCTACGTTCTATGTACCTAATGATGAATGAAGAATGTATCCAGATAGTGAAATCCTCATACCACGGTCACATGAAATCAGTGACATCAATGATTTCGGTGTGGGAGGGTAACGGAACTATTCAAGATGCATAGCACTATCTTTTTTACACAACAGAATCATGTTGGCATTGGCAAGTCATAGTTGTGGCAGGACAAATTAAGGCCAAGCCTCTTTGGAAACAAAGAACAATCGATTTATTACGACGACTGCTTACCAAATTATTAAGAACAGACAGACAGAAATACCCCCGACTGATCCTATAGCGGTTCCGTCTTTTGTAGTGAACCATAAAAAACCATGATCTTTTCCTCTGAATGTAAAATCAATAACATAAAAAGTACCTGAAAAAAGTAAAGACACAAAAATCAGCATCAAACAAAATAAATGAAGAGCTAAAATCTTAACATTCCTCGAGGAATAAAGTCAAGACCCGATATTTATAGGCACGAACGAAATCTCTCTGTAGTGCCACGAGCCGCGGCATCACAAAGGGAAGCCTAAAAAATTGTTATCCTTTGCCGTTTGCCGATCAAGTACACAAAGGGTGTCAGACCGGCACAACTGGTACTGTTGGGGTGGGCTTTTTAGTAAAACTACTACTGTGTTGAGAGTTTAAAAGCTTTGACTGTTTTTCATTCCATAATTTGCATGTTTTATGAATTAATAATGGTGAACAAGTACGCTATGACTATTTTGCACATACCACGACCATACCACAACTCGTTAGCAGGCACTAATTTGTATGACAGTTAATAGTTAAATTCACAAGGCCCACATTTTGCCGTCATTATCGACCGCGTGTGTGATAGGTACCTACCACATCGCAGCCACGTCGCAACCTCCAGCGACACCGGGAACTAGCGGCTGACCACATCGTAAACACAATACGCACATATTGTTGGACCATAACGCAATCGCAAGAAACAGCAACAACACTATTCACACGTAATCACACTTTTGTCGCGACGACGATGTAGTGTGGTTGTAGTCCGTGTGAAACAAGCCTAACTTAGCTCGTTGTGGTAGTAGAGACAAGTGACGTTCTATCACAGATAATAATTATTGTCAAGAGACCAAATGTTTGAAACTGACTTTGGCCACGTGACATTTCGGTAGCGAAAGTCAATCCAATACATTTTGGAATTTCTGCTCTAGAAAAAGTATCAGTATGTATTTTTAAAGTATTTTGTCGGCGATAGAGATTGTCGAAATGCCAAAACATTTAAAACTGACCACATGAAGCAGTTGAAGCGGCACTTGGGGGAGGCCTATGTCCAGCAGTGGACATCAAACGCATCCATAGCAACGTAGCATAGCACATCTCTGGTGGAAAAGCACCCTTAGAGTGGTACATAGGCTGACAAAATGCAACAAGGAATTTTCCGTTAGTCAACCGTTGAATTAAAAATACTACACGAACTATTAATTCGAACTGTCAAAATCAAGAACTAACTGATTTTGACAGATGGAAGAGCAAGTTTACGCCAAGTTTCATCTAAGTCTTAGTTGGCATTGTTATAATTGCTAAGTTAGACAGGCAGATTATAAATTACTTGTTAACTCTACAAAGGATATTGCTGCCCATCTTGACATAATTCTCATTAGGCTACAATACCTGAGGGCATTAACAATCGCTCTAACTTGATTACTGTTAATGAACTGCTATCACAAAGGAATTTAGTGTCAGTTTAACAGGAGATTAATTTCTGGGGAAATATGATAATTAACGATTTTTCCACTTCAAAAATAGGTCCGTAATTGGGACATAGTGTGTCATGTCTTTAAACTGATCCTCCAAATACAAACCGCGATCGGCAATCTTTGGAAGCGATCGTGTGCCCGGGACATTAAAATACAGTGTTTCTTCTATGGTGATAGTGTATAAGCAAACGTTCGAATGGCAATATCTTCACTAAAATCTATTAGGTACTATTCTAATAAAAATTACCATAAGATTTTTTTTTACATAAAAATTAAAAAAAAACCAATAACACCGACTTCCGAAGTCAAAGTTATTTTATACTTGGTAGTGTTTTGTTTTTGGAAGTCTGTTCTATTTTTTGTACTTAAACACTTTTTATTTTTAACTTATTAGTGGTACTGCGTTTCAGCTGAAACCGGTTTGATTGGAAGCAGACCCCAATAAGTTGAGAAAAGGCTGGTCAGGTGATGAGTGGTACTTGCGTCCCTACCCCTTCACAGCGTACCGGCGTGATGTTATGTTATGAGCAGAGAAAAAGTATAAACAATAAATAGAAACGCTATTTCAGCAATCCCGATCCGTTTGCTATCATTAATTGAAGAGTTCCGTTGCCTACCTCCGAAGCGCTTCATCAGATCTTCACAAAACTGATACAGAAAAATTCTGGAAAAATACTCTTTCAAAAAAAAAAAACGATCCAAATCGGTTATTAACTGACGAAAATATTTCTTATACGTTCCCATCACCAGATCCAGATTTTTACCTTCCATCATCAGCTCAGCAACATAAGATGATGATTACCAGACCCAAATATCTAAATTAAGAGAGTTTATGAAAAACATTGCATGTGCCTGTAAAATTTGAGGGTCAATGGGGAGAGGTTTCAGGAGGGAGTCAATATAGGTACCTAATTAAATGAATACATTAAAAAAATTATATCAATGCAATGACCTTCTTTTTTCAAATCGGTTCATAATTGACGGAGTTATGAGGCAACAAACATAAAAAAATACAATCGAATTGAGAACCTCCTCCTTTTTGGGAAGTCGGTTAAAAACAGAGAAGATATACTCTTTTTAAGTTATTCTTCTATCCTTGTCACACAAAATGACGTTCGTGAATGTCTTCAATTCAATATGGCGGGACTTGTGAGAGACGTTAAACGCCATTCGTGCCAATGACGTATTATATATAAACGTCATAAACCAACATCGCGGCGCTTAAAAACGGCGAAAATACTAGATAGCTACTAATACGCATGAAGAAAGGGAAAGAAAATATGTCACCGTACGGCGGGACGCCTGTTGCTAGAGGGAGATAAATATACATCTTCAGTTACGTCACAGGTTACGTAATAGCCAAATTGACATCAAAACAAACGTAGTGTCGCGCGACAGGTTGGTGCGTAACTAAGAGCGATGTGGCCAATTGGCTTCATTTCATGTTGTCATTTTAGAGTGCGGACAACGTATCTATACTTAGTTTTATATATCATTGATTAGTGCTGTCTCTGTTTATCACAGATTTTAAAACGCTGATAAAACAGCGAATTTTTGAGATTTTTAATGATATTTTTTAACTGCGTCTTGTCTGATCTCTAGGTTTTGAGAAATGTAATAAAAATCCAGTCAAATACCATGTTGTAGTTCCACTTAGATATTTACTTGGGTTTATTTAGTGTACTGTATACTCAGGTTACTTTCTAGCTTGTTCAAATGTTTTCACTTTTACATTGAACAAACAAAAGGTATTTATAGTGCAACAACCACATGTCGAGACGCGAAACATGAGGTGATTGAGCGCCATGATTGATTTCAGTTTTTAATACAACAACATAATGTTTTGACGTTAACTTTTTGATATCTTTAAAAAAACATGGTCTTTATTTTCAAGTTAAAATAAATTGTAAACACAAAGGAGAAAGCCAACCGTTTTTATGTTCGCAACAGAAAAAAATATCAAATGCTGAAATATATATCTCTATACTAAAAAGATTTCTCACAGGTAGCACGCAGCTAAAGTAACGAAAAAGTAGCTGACGTGGTTTAGGGGTCTATTCTGTTGCTATCATAAAATATATCAGATTGATTTCTACTCGGGACTTATCGAGGGGGATATTTTACTACTTTTCACTAAAAATATACTCGTAGAATAGACCAAACCTTAGACTCTAGAAAGATGGATACTCCACCAGAAATAGTTATCGGTTGTAGAATTTCCTAAATTTTTGGATTGACATTTTGAACTTTTCAATTTAACTAAATTTTCTCTATTTAAGGAAATGAAAATAATTGATTTTTTTATCTATCTTCAATAAAAGTTATCGCTGACAGAATGACAATGTGTTTCTCCTTCACATAATGCGTATTGAAGTTCTAAGATTGGTCAATATCAAGGCACACTATACACTTATATCGAAGATTGTAGGTAAGCAATGGTTATACTAAATCATTTCTCGCAAAGTCCTCTTAATTTTCTAAGCCGTAAAGATATATACGTGTATGCGTATTTTTAATTTATCTTTCTTAAATTTTCAGTTTCCATTTCATGAAATCTAATTTGGGTTCCTATCGTTTTCTATATTGAATCAACACTCTCGTAATATTGTTTACAGATCATTTGCTTTTGTTTGTAGCAGGTGATCTCTTGAATTAAGTACTTCAAGATTCGTAAACGAATACTGCAGTACGATTCTATAAACATGTCGAAGTGAACACTTAGGCGAAGTGAACGACAAGTGAGCGGTCAAACAATACAAATAAGATGGCTGACAGCTCACTTGTCGTTCGCTCCACCTAAGTGATCACGGTGAGATGTCAACAGAATCGACCGGCAGATTCGTTTACGAATCTGCACTCATCTCTGCTGAAAATATTTTCTTTGATTTCAGCTTACCTATACTATCGCTAAATCTTAGAATTATCCCGACGAAATGCTCAGTTATAGTGAAATGAGCCACAAGAGCGAGACTGCGGGAAATAGCTTGACTCTTATAATAGCGAATACTTTTAGAATAGTGTCGTTGAAAGCGTAGGTTTTACCGGATGTCATGGAGGAACCGCATGGTTGCGGCGCCGGCTTTCCTCTCCCGGCTCCAGAGCTGTCCACATGTGACGTCAGAATACACTATATTATGTTGTATTATGTATACCTTGTTTTAAATGATACTTTTGAAAGAAGAAAACAGAGGTGTGTTTTATTGTATAGCATAGAGTAGGATATAATTTAATGTTGGTTTCATAGTACCATATCTTTAAACTGAAGGCTACACAAAATACCTCAATAATATATACAGTTTTGATTTTTGTTTGGTTGTTTTATATAAACTTTTGACACAACTTGATTGCACATAGTTAAGTATACCAACGAAAATCGGTTTTAGCGATCGTTTGATCGAGCGTGATATGATTCAGTCGATGTCACGTCGTTCAGCCGCACTTTTTTTACTTGCCTAATTTATGCCCAGTTTTGGTCAAGAGCTACCACTTTCTCCTTCCATACTGCTTTTTCCTGTGCTATCTCTGGTCAAGTTAGAAAACAATCACAGCACCTTCGCCAAAATTTCCTTGCTTGGCGTTTAGAGGGCGCTGATCGTGAACAAAATTCGAAAACGTCAGTTGCCAGTCTATATCATTTATATATACAAGCTGATCGGGCAAACGTCGTTTAGTCAAATAACAAAAAAAAACAAAGTACCCTACTACCTATCTTCAGACCTTCTGAGTATTGACAAAAAAAAATCATAAAAATCGGTCAAGCCGTTTTAGATGAGGTCGACAACAAACAACGCGACACGAGAATTTTACATTTTAGAAAATTAATCTATGGTATACCCAAACTTACATACCAATAACTAATCGACCGATATCAATTGACGATCGATAGAATAGTGTGGTTTTACGGTTTTACCCATAGCATATCTCTCACCATTTTTACCTTTAACAGTATTTAAATTATATCAAAAGATGAAATAAGTAAGTTAAAACCAAATATGTTTTGGTTAGCGTGACCTAAAAATAAATGCGTCCAACAAAATATTATGGTTTTAACTGTGTCATGGCGGCTCGCAAAAAGTACAACGTATTGAGCGAATTATAATGAAGCATTTAAAGCATTCATTATCGAAATAAGGAATGTATCGATGCAATGGTAATTTATTATACAGCTGTTATTTATTGTGTCCGCAGTTCTCACCAGGTCATCGGCCACCTGACGTCACTTTTTAGTACACGTTGTACTAAAACGTGACGGAATTATAGGAAATGGAGCCATTTCACAAAATGGCCGCCAACTTCATAAAAAAACAATTTAACGACCTGGCTACGACATATTTAATATTCCTAATCGCAACTAGTGAAAGCGAACAAATATACAAAAATAAGTAACATTACAAGCTCAAAAACTTCTAAAATATTACGTTTCTAAACTTTTCAACAACTTGTGTTGAAACCGTACGATAAACTCTGCTGTTCAATCCCAACTTTGCAACGTATGTAATCTTATAAGTGTGATGTCTCAACCGCTCTGCAATTTTCTGCGTCACTATACTGACATCCGAGACCTCCATCTTGAAAGTCTCGAATATATCTCCCAAGTCGGAATATTTTTTACATTTTCTACGCGATATATCTTTATAAAATTAGAGTATCTGTCCCCGTTTCGAGATTGTGGGATAGAGCGTTCGATAGTCGAAATGTTTAGCTATAAATAAGGAAAAGTTTTGCAGTTATTCAATATCTTGCCGATTTTACTTGGCTCAATTGTTTTCGGTTCTAACAAGTAGCACCCGAGGAAGGAAAAATAGGGGAAATAATCTGTGTATAAGCAAATTTTGGTAAAAATGTTGGTAAAGGTGCCTTACAACATACTAAAATAGTACTGATGGATTGAGGTGAAGCCAACTGGGTGTAAAAGTTCCTTTTTGTAGTTATTCGTAAATAACTCGTAAACGGTGACCCATTCGCTTACACACGAATTATTTCCGCATTTGACAGTTTTTGTTTGTCTTTGGTGAGCTCAAGATATTGAGAACCAGAACTCTCTCATTGGTTAAGTGTTCGCAAGCCCCAACGGTGAGCTTGTGTTCCTAGGTTTGATTCCCGGTTCAGGCAAAGCGTAGCGTTTTGCTATCTGAATTTCCTCAAAAGGAATTTTAAGGTGAAGGGGTAGGGAAAGATCACGGGTTTACCTAATTAAATTAAATTATTTATTCTGCAAAATAGGATGTCAAAATCACTTTTACATGTCATGTTTTTAAATTGTTTACAGCCGACATTTCCTAGGGCACGTCACGATAGTGGCGATTAGTCCCCTCTTTGAGGAGTGGCTAGAGAGGCGCCACGGCGTCCTCACCTTCCGCCTGACGCAGGTCCTCACCGGACACGGATGTTTCGGGAGGTACCTGCATCGAATCGGGCGGGAGGAAACGCCCGGGTGTCACCACTGCGAGGATCGACCGGAGGACACGGTGGAGCACACTGTGCAGGTGTGCCCCGCTTGGGCGGCGCACCGCCGTGTCCTCGAAACGGCGATCGTCGGCAACCTCTCGCGTCCGGCCCTGGTCCAAGCCATGGTCCGGAGCGAGACAGAATGGGACACCGTTGCCTCCTTCTGCGAAGCAGTCATGCTAGCGAAGGAGGTGGCGGAGAGGGAGAGGAGACCCTCTCGTCCCGGCCACCGTGGTGGACGCCGCGGGCGTCGGGGGACACCAACTGGTGACCTCCGGCCACCGTAGGCGCGGGCCTGTGGACGGCGAGCTATGGGTGGCTCGCCGTCCGTCCGTCTAGTGACGACAGGCCGTGTCGACGGCGCGTTAGTGTTCCACGCGCGCCTCAAAGAGAGTCAGCACACAGAGGGGCCCGAAAGGGCCGACGCCTGCCGGAGTCGCGGGATTATTCGCAAGAGACACCGTGGCTCCGGAACACAAAGGGCAATGAAGGAACATGGATGGGTTTTAGTCAGTAGAAGTCTGACACTCCCTCCCGCTACACCCAGAGCGGGAGGAGTCATTGGATGATTTCCCATCCCTAAAAAAAAAAAAAAAAAAGCCGACATCTCTTTTAAAGTCCAAGAATTCAAAAAAATATCGTGTAAGAAAATGCAGGAAAGTACCCCGACTTGCCCTTGAAGGGACAATAAACAGTTTGACAAAACCTACCCTACCAGATGGCACAAATGCATCATGATCTCAACTGTCTCTTAGGGAGCTCTACGGCCCGACAACATATTGTAGCGAAATGAAACTTCGGTCTTCGCCAACGTAACACGTAAAAAGTCTTACAACGTTCTTGAAAGATTCACCAGTCACTCACATGCCATAGCTATCAAATCAATAGATTTTTTATTGGTCTTAATTCAAATTAGCTTTCATAAAAAGAACGTGATGGTAAGCGACAATGCGGTCTAAGATGGAAAAAGCTGGCCTAGAAGTAACCTATTCACGCAAAATTGAGGGTAGATGTCAACGTAACACCAAGAATATCAAGTCGGTCGGTTACGAGCACGGTTACATCTTAGAAAGATGGAGCTGGTTGGAATTGGCTCCTTTTAGCGGAAAAGAGCAACCTTGAATTTGACCAGATTGGCATCGCCCCATCCAGAGACAGCCTGTAAGGTAAGGTCAAGCGCTCAACCGTAGCCTCCCGGAAAGACCGCAATACCCTGCAATGCCGGGTTAAAGACTACTTGATGCGCCAAGCAATTGATGCCTGTGGGCCCCCCTAACCACATCATCGTTCTGACTTGTCGGAAGGTTTACGAAATTTCGTTCCAGTTAATCAACATAAGTACGGCCTCTAATTCCTGTAGTTTAACCGTTTATGGTGCCCCCTGAAACGTAATGCCCTAAGCAATTGCTTAATTTTCTTATGGGTTAACCCGACACTGCCGAACTACATAGCTGTACTTACATCGAATAATACTATAATGATTCAAATTTCTTTATCTTAGCTTATCCCCCATTCATCCTTTACGCCTAAAAATAAACCCTAAATATTACAATAGGATCATTAAAAGCTTAAACTTGATACTCGATGAATATTCAGACAAACAAATCAATACAAACCTACGTCAAGACGATCAGCTTCAATTTTCTTTTTATAAAAACGAAAAGCCTTATCGGATTCCACAATGGAGAGGCATTTAATTAAATTGATTCCTGCAATACTGTTCACTTAGGCGAACAGAATATTCGATATTCCATAATCGAGAATCGCAATTGTACCGTAAAAACGATACAATATAATTAATTGAGGCTAGGGTTGTCGATTTTGGAAGATGTTTCTTACTTTTACTTTTATTTTAAAGGACTATGTTTTGCGGTGGTGAGCATTTTTAGGCATATGCTCAGCGCAGTGAAGACGACAAAAGTTCTGCAGCCGCAATGTTATCACTTCACCTCATACTTGGTTGACTGGTAGAGAATGTTTCGGGCATTAAGTCCACTTTTGTACCTATAGGATGCACAGTCAATGTAAGTAAAAATCTTTTAAAGGCTTTGCCTGATATTTGCCGAGTACTCTATTATTTTGCTTATTTATCTATCTAATTAACCCGTAATATCCCACTGCTGGGGAAAGGAATCCCACTCTCCAGACACGTCTTTCCACGGCCATTGCAAGCCAGTTCTTCTGGTAAGAGTAAAGTTCTTACCCCCAGCTTCGTCTTGGTCTCCTTGCATTTAGTGGGACCAATTAAACCCAAGTGGCATACTGGGGCCCGAGTCTGCTATTACAATAGTGTCAGAATGGTCGATCACTGATTTCAAAATGGTTGATTTTGACAAGTTTGGTAATCTACTAACATAATGGCATCATAATGGCGTCATTATGACATTCCAATGATTAACCACTGACACGCCATTGAAAGAAAGCCATATGAATGGTAATCTCGTACATAACGACAGATTTAGTATTTACGAACTTCTCACTACTTCAGATTGCTTATAACACTAATAAATAATATGTAAAACTAAATATAAATAAAATCTGGCATGAATAAATGCTCAAATTTAGCTCGGTTTTATAATAATGGCAATACGGCAGTCCTACCGCAATTCTATTACGAGACCATTGACGTGCCAATGACCGGTCACTGACGTGCCAGTGACCGTGCCATTATGAATTTAGCAGATTACGAACTTTTAACAAAATGACAATGGCATGACAATGACATCGTGTCGGAATGACAAATTTATAAAAATAGCAGACTCGGGCCCCAGGTCATCTGATAGGCGACAGACATTTTCGACCCAAACTATTTAGGAATTAGCAGCTTTCCGGGTAACATTTTCGTTTTAAAAATACGACCGTGTAATATCTGACACCCCTAAATGCCACACCTCCAGCAATGGCGATAAAACTCGCGCGATATTATCGAAATAATAAATACGGTTAATTGATGTAGGCAATTACTTTTCATGGATAGATACCGCTTTTCAGTACATAATAAACCTAATTAGGGGAGGTCAACCACTCGTCCCACTTCCAATATATTGGGTGCTAATTTACAATATTTATTGGTATCTATAATTTCTAATTTCAGAATTGTCAATCTGATTTTTTAGGCACGTGGTCTCACGTGGATGATCATTCTAATATTATAATATTCTTCCCTCACTGACAGAATGACTGACTGACATCGCATAGTCGAAACTACAGCTAATCTATTCCGTAAATAACTAATTCGATATCGAACTTCACCTCAAAGCTCACAAACATAAAAATCTTAATGTTCATACGAATTTGATACTCACCTCGGATTCCGCTGCCGAGACACAAAAATGTTATTACAGAATAGCACTACTGGTCGCAAGAAGCTGGGCATGCTTATGGGGAGTGTGGGGGAGTACTAAGCGAGGAATTCCTAAATTTCCTTCGGGAACGGGAAATAAACCGGATTTGTGCGTTAAAAAAAAAAGGTTTTTATTAGTACAGCAGAATAAACATTCACAATATTATAGCTTCTAAATAAGTAGGTACAATTATCTCAAAAGTTGCTGGTACTGGTCAAGTCGCGAACATGAGCTAGTTTTAATAAAAAGAACACATTGAGACTATTATGTAGGTACTAGCTTCTGCCAGTTTCTTAACTCAATCATTTATTTCAATTAGACCATTTACAGGCAATATAATAAATTTGAATAGTCAAGGTCGGTCGGTCCAAAAAAAAATAAAGATGAAGCTATTTGCACGTTCCAAAGCGTAGATCTCTATGGAGAAGAACGTGCAAGAAACTCCACGGACACTCTTTTAAATCAATTGATGTACTTTATACAAAAATCATGGTAACATTATCTTTGATTGTTTCTATGTGAGGACAATGCAAAGAACAAGAAAGTATATAAAACAATTCAAAAAGTACAGATAAAAAAAAATAACCCAGTTGTGCCTATTGGCCTAGCTCTAATCTGTCTCCTGCATGATAAGGAGGGAAGTGGAAATAATATTTATTTTTTCCTACTCCTCCGCGTCGAATCGTTTCTCCGGGACTCGTCGGGCTTCATTAGCTCGGCGTTTTTCTGGTGGACGCCATTGTTGATTCTGGCTTTCAGGAGTTGCAGTGGTTTGGAATGTGTGGCGGGCTAGCTTCTGCCTGCAGCTTCAATCGAGTGAATGTCGGTAATTCACCCAAAGGATCATAATCCTGAGATAAATAAGAGCATGTCTATGTGCTAGTCCAGACTATAATGTATCTCTCTGCCTTCATTTAGATCCGTTCAGTCATCTCATTCTCTCTCATCTGAGCGTGTTCCCGGTTGCATCCTCAGCTGGTTTGCTTCGGAGCCCGGGGTCCGCTTTCCGGCTTTTTCTTCTCCACTTCGCACGGTCTTCGGCAGCCTTGGTTCCGTGATCCGTTCAGCTATCGATAGGTTAATATTGTCACCCATCCACGAACCGACCTCGACAAGCGTTGCTTAACTTTGGAAACCAACCTGTGTGGCTATCATTACCAAGCCTAGAGCTCCTCATAAAGCAGTGTTAATTAATCTCATAAAAACCAATGAAATTAATTACTACGCTGAATGACTTCATAAAAGGTTACACGCTTTAATGCGATCTCATTAATATGATGCCGGCTCGAAAGGAACGCAAATTAAAATATAACTCAAACAAAGTCTACGTCAAACGAATTGTTTGGAGATATGGCAATAATTGCTTGGGGTTATGTTCATATATTATTTACTAGCTGATGCCCGCGGCTTCACCCACTTTTGAGATATTTTTTATAATAAAAAACTTTTTACAAAAAAATACAACCGACTGGCAAAAAAAACACTACAAAGTAAAAAATAACTTTAATTTCGGAAGTCGGTGTTTTTGTTACTTTCTTCGTATTTTTACACCGACTTCCGAAATTAAAGTTATTTTTTACTTTGTAGTGTTTTTTTTTGGTAGTCGGTTGTATTTTTTCGTAAAAAGTTTTTTATTTTTCACTTTTCAGTGGTGCCCCACACCTAACAACACCACTGCAAAATCGCAGAAAAGCAAAATACGCAATTTCGATTATCAAAGAATCATCTAAATAGTCAAATTCCAGGTATTCGATTTAAAATCCAAAGTTCGTAACCGATTTTGATATGATTTAAATGGGACCAGGACCAGGACCATAACCTTTCAGATAAAACAAGAATTTTTGAAATCGGTTAATAATTGTCGGAGTTATGAGGTAACAAACATAAAAAAAAAACATACAACCGAATTGATAACCTCCTCCTTTTTGGGAAGTCGGTTAAAAAGTACCCTATGTTACTTCTAATACCTCCAAGAATATGTGTACAAAGTTCATGATAATCGGTTCAGTAGTTTTCGCGTGAAAGCGTTACAAACAAACTTACATTTACATTTATAATATTAGTAGGGGTTCTCGTATGGTATCGCATTACCCAGTGCCTGGGTTGTAGAGGTCGCTGTGTGTGCATTCGTTCTATGTTTATTAGTGGTGTTCAACTGAATGTGAAAATATTAAAATAATAAATAAATAAAGAAATTTTCATACGAACTTTAGGGAATATGCACGCGATTTTTTTATTTACAAAATGAATTACTTATAAGCTCCAGTAAAAACCCAACAAAATATTTTTTAAATATCTTCATCAGCGATGAAGTTATAACGCTTCAAAGATTACTATTAGAACGAGAAGTCCGACATGGAATTTTACGTCACAGTCCGTGACGTCTATACATCTGCCATAGAAAACAGCGTTTTCGCGAGAGGGACAGATACATTTGTTTAAAATAATTATATCTCGTTTATTTTTCGAGCAATTTTGATTCTAATTCCACTGCTAGTAATATATTTTTGTATATTTTTAGATAAACTGTTTAGATAATAAATATTTTTTATATGCATATTCCCTATTAACACGGCATTTATAATGTCTTGTGCACATTGCTGCTTCGAAAATAGCCGAACCAATGGCGCGTTAGCTTCGTTCTAGAATGACCTATTTATCTATAATCAAACCTCACTATATACCTATAGTGAGGTTTGGTCATACAAACATAGGTAATTCATCGTCGTATTAAAGCTACTATGTAAATGACGTCACTTTTTAACCGACTTTCAAAAAAGGAGGAGGTCTCAATTCGGCGGGTATTTTTTTTATGCACGCCGCCGATTACTCCGAGGTTTCTGATCCGATTTGTGTGATTATTTTTTAGTTCGATGCAGCATACTTGCCATTAATAAAATTAGTCCCGTAAAAAAAATTCATTCAGTTTGGCTCAGTAGTTTTTTTATATACAAAACGGGAAATCTCTTGGCCCAAATCTCACCTGATGGAAAGTGATGATTAGGCCGAAGATGGAAGCAAGTTTCACCCGAAATCCTCTTACACAGAGGAACTGGCTATCATACCTCTAACTGCCGGAACACAACAATGCTGTTAACATAGTTGTTATGGCGACAGACTTAGACATGATGGTGGTAGCTTGTCAGGCGGACTTAGAACAAGTCCTACCACCAACCAAACCGAGAAAAAAATTTGCCTCCGCTGGGAATCGAACCCAGGACCTCTGGGTCTGAATCAAGTGGTATAACCACTAGACTACGGAGGCGGTTAGTGTCACCTGTTTAGCACCACCCGGGGACCACGTGTAGGGATTCGCTGAAGGGTATTCTCCTACGGACGCGGGTGACTCGGCCCCCAAAAGTTTCGTAGTTTTTATTTTAAGAGCATTTATGCTTATTTCAATTTCTGCTTATACTTTGTAGAGTTTTATTTGGAAGTCGGTTTTATTTGTTGTAAAATGTTTCATAGCATACGTAGGTGAGTATATTAACCGATTCGTACAAACATGTCGTTTTAACTTACCTAGGCAGATACTCTACATTACTTTACATTGTAGAGAATGAGGCTGTACCTGCATGTATTTTGTAGACTACTATCTTATTCTGAAATCAACTTAAAATGTCTAGATAGGTCCTTACGGTCCTCAATTTTTATTTTATTTAATTTAGGTTTTCTATTGAGCTCATGCAAAATACATTCGCGATCAACTTGGGACACTTCGCTTTAGTCCAACCATTATTTTCTTTACCTTTTAACGAAATACCTTTTATTTGCAGAAGGCGTTCTGTAGTACATTTATTATGAACGTATGTTTGAATACGAACTAAAATAGTAATGTTTTTGTAATAACAGTAGAGAACGAAATTACACAAGGGGTTTGTACAATTCAATGTTTATTTCAGTAAGAATCATGGTCATATGTTTTCGTAAATTTAGTGATTTGTTCGACGGATTGATTCTTTTTTTATGATATTTTTATACCCCTGGGTATAGAATTCATTTATTGTTTACCTTTGGAGGTAAAGCACAGATACTTTCTATTTTAATGCAGTCTCCGTGTGTGCTTTTATTGAGGGAGGTCTTCATAGAGCACCGTAACTCCGACCATTGCTAGACTAGCCAGTATTGAATAAATTTACCATGCGTACCTATCAGTGGATTTTTTAAAATATTTTTCTCAAAACCTAGTGAAAATAATCAGACCGATACGACGTTTAGTGCGAGAAGAAAGTTATCATTCTAGAATAACTTCACAATCATGTAACGTCTCCAATTTCCCATCGATTTTATTTATTTTCCATAATCCAAACTATTCTCGTTAAATATTTCAAGTGTTCATTTACTAACCTAGACTTTTATAGTATTTTAATTCATCTGACTGCGTTCTCAGAATAGGAGCGATCAAGATTATCATAATACAATCTACGAGTACGTTTATCTCTTCGAAAATTAATATTTTTACTTCTTATTCTGTGCTAAAATTATCAAAGTGGCACACTTATTTATGAAGCCCACGTACCAATTGGTATTCAGACGACGTTAACTTGGATTAAGTTGACGCGCAGGTAGATAAAATGTAAATGTTTTAACAAAAATATAATTCAATAATATATTTCAACTTTTCCGGCCGACCGGACCCTTAGCGAAACTGAACTCGCAAGATTTATGAGTTTCAGTGGAAAAATATTTTCTACAGACGAAATTAGTATTCAATTCTATTAGACATATTCCATTTGGTCGAATAAAAGTGATGAAAGTATACGCAAATACCATGCGGCATGGTAATAGTGTAACTACCTTTTCAGAGAGCGCCAGCCCTCATGAAGACATTTTTTGCTACTGTCACTCGTATCGAAATATTTTGAAATAAACCTTATTGTTGTATTGTAAGTTTGAGTACGCAGGTCAGGATGATTCCCAACCCGCCTGTCTCATTGAACGGCCTGCGTCTCTCTCTAGTCAATGGAACACTTCTTAAACTTTGTTGAACATTTTAGTCCTTAGAGTCGAATTAAGAAAGGCAGCTAGCACCTCGTCATACCTTATTTTCTTTGACGGTAGTGCCAGTCCCATGTGCCTTATATTAAAAGGCGACCACGAACCAAGACTACAACAAACCAAAACTCCATTTTCTCTCACACTTCACAACACAAACTACTTATCATTTTTTAAAAAGCATATCGCTCCATTTCTCACTGAAACTAAGTGTGAAACAACTCAAGTTGGGGCGTGTACCAGAGCGATAACAACGTTATACAGAGCTTGTCTACCGTCGGATCGTGATTAATTATGAGCAAAGCAAGGCGAGAGACGCTGACGTCACAATTAACACGGCACCTACGAGATTCGGGGCCTCAGAGGCTATGTTGTTTCGTGATTGTGTACCTGGTTAGTGGTTGTACGGTATAGCTACACTAGATACCCAATGGTGGACAGAGTTTTTTAATAAGAAAACGTAAACGTAAGAACACGGTAGCGTGTTTTTAATTGGAAATTCTGGTTTACCCAACTGCACAATAAAATCTTAAAGCGACTCTTACTAATCATATCAGTCCTTTAATTTTTCCACTGCTGGGACATACGCAGGCTTTTCCCTGTGACAATAAGTGGGATGGAAACCACCACGAGAGCCATTTACTATTAAAAAACCTTCGAAATCAAGGGCCACAGAGAATTTTTCACTGGCAAACTATTATTGACATTCACTTCATCAAAATAATATCTAAAATCAATTAACACAACAATTAATACCTGAAAGCATCGAAGCGACTTCATACAAAAGGTAGGGCGCAGTAGCGCGAGCATGCGCGTTTCTCCGCTCGCATCCTCTTCTGGTCCTACACGTTTGGAATATGGAAAAATTGAAAAACTAATGACGACGGTGTGTCGAGTAAGCGCAGTCTAGCGCATACTCGAGCATACGCGCGCATTCTTGGGTAGACATTCACCTAATGTACCATGTGTTTAGGGCATGCCCTGCGCTGCGCTCCGTCATATGTACCCTTAAACACAATTTCGATCTGCCCGTCTTGATAATCCATGATATTCATAGACCCTTTAATCAAAGCATTGACTCCGCCACCCGTTACAAAGTAAACAAATCTCATGTCAAAAGTCTTTGTTAAGATAAAACGATAATAATTTATGTACGCGCCTGCTCGCTTCCTTACGCATGTCATTTTATATTCTGGCATGTCACAGCGGTATGTTAGGCCTTGTTCAGAGTGAATGCGCGGAGGCGGGAGCGGTAGCGGTAGCGGATGAGATTATTTTTAAATGCACATCAAAAAACTTATCACCCGTCAATTTAATTACATCATTTTTTTTTTCATTTCTAATAATTATTCTAATTGCACAAATGCACTTCCAATTATCCAGAGGCAAATGGCTTGGTTTAATATATTTTTATGATTTTCCTAGTCAAATAGCGAAATACAGTGCGCAGGTAGCTTAGGACACCCCGACAGGGATAGTTTAGGTTCGCTCGCTTATTCTAGCTCCCGTCATGCCATTCATGTGAGGTTCCTTTAAACAGAGATAGGAGCCCCAGCACTCCGTCCTCGAAGATTGTCGATAGGGCTCCGACGTCGAAGTTTATCAAAAAGCTCCGCTTTTCAATTAATAGCGATGCCTCACGAATTCAAATTGTTTATTTTTAGGTATGTTTGTTGTTTTGCTGTGCAATCAGTATTCACTAACATTGGGTTTTTTTTATTAAAAAGGATCATTTTTTATTTACAATTAAATATAAAAATTACTATTAAATATTTACAATTAAATACCATTGATTAGACAGTAAAAGCGAAAGTAACTCTGTCTGCGTGGTTATTACCTATCACGTCTTAACTGCGGAACGAATTTCGATGAAACTTAGCACTTTTACCCGTGCAAATGATCCAGAAAAAAACATAGGAAATAATTTGATACTGCGCGTTCGCCTTAGCAGCCGCGCGAGCTCGTTACCATGACAGCGGCCTTAATTTCAAGGAAGTGACATTAGTGACCTATATTTCCTCTCACTTTCGATGTTTTCTTATAAGTAGGTTATGTTGATAAAAGGGTGTCGGGGTTGACGACTTTGAGTTTAAGGAATATGTGTTACTTTAACTAGGGTGAAGATGTATATTGTCGCAATATAGCCTTGATCCAGATTTTTAAGCCAGACTTATGGGATGGAAATAACTCGCATCTGAATTTTTTGTGGACTTTCTAAGCGAGGGCAATATGAGATAAAGTGTCTTTGTGTGACATTAGTGACATTCTATCAGCAATACCTAACCAAAAGTCCTAAATGTTTGCGATTGGCCACGCACGTAATATCTTGAAAGCATGTTAATCTCAAACTTTTTGGACTTCTTGACAATCATCATCATCTACTACTACTACTTAGGTACTACGTAGTTACTTCGCAAAGGTTCAAAAGACACTATAAATGAATTTCTACACTATTCATGAGTACTGACTATTGATGCATTTTTAGGACATAGTCTGAAATTTTCAACTAACTATCAGTGCATGAACTACAGTCCACTAACAGACACACAGACGGACGGAAGGACAAACGAACGTACAATGCAGATTTACTGTCATTATTTGAGGGAGAGGCTTATTTATATTAGAACAACTTAGGCATAGTAACAGTGTTACATTTGTTACCTATTGGGTACCTACGGAAAACGAAGTGAACCCTTCACAAGTTCAGGCACATCCCATACCTACTATGATAAGTAGGTATGTACGCCCACAGACTTCTTACTTTTCTATTTTTTTTCTTTTATATAAAAACGTTGCCCCAAACTTAAAGTTTGGGTGCGTTTACAAACATACAAAGTCACATACACAAACAGCCAGACCCGGAAGAACTATCTGTAGGCCATAATAATAATTGTCCCGTACGGGAATCGAACCCGTGACACGCAGCGCAGCAGCCAATCGCTCAACCACTGCGCCAACTGTGCCGTCAAAACACTAAAACCCATTCACGTTCCACCTAATGCAGCGAACTCTTACGAACCGCAACCCTGCAAAGAATAAGAAAATACTTACCGAGATATTTGAAAGTGCAGACAAAAACTATCTCAGATTGAGATGACTTATGACTATATCCCACACAAACTGTTTACTAACTTAATTTAGTCTGCAGTCAACCCAACTCTATTTTTGCAGTTGGTAAGCACTTCATCTGCAAACAATGTACGAGATTTCAGGGTTTTCAGCATTTTGTCTAGCTGGATATTCTGATAAATTCAGTTTTCATAGAGATAAACTTTTAAGTTAGCTGAATATACTAGCTTTTGCACTGGCAAAAGCTAGTATATTCAATACCAAGCCACTGGGCTTGGTCTATGTGAAAGTAAAGAATATCCACGGGAACTTGCAATACTTAATAATTCGAGATAATTCCATTCATTTTCGCAAACTCAATTATCGGCTTACTGTAATACTATTAAAGTTGATTTTAAAGTGGCAGTCTGTTGCGAGAAGGCCCTAAAAAGTATGGGTTAAATTGGAATTTAAACTTTGTTTTGTGAGATTTAGAGTTGTTTGTTCCAAAATTTGATAACCATCTCGATTCTTAACTCAAATGTACCGTTAGCAGTATGCCAATTTCAACTTAAACTCGTTTAGCAGTGGTGACGTGATTGATGGACAAACATACAGACTTGGATACTTTTAATATCAGTAGGATTATTCAGGTTTTGAAAGATTTAAATAGGTTCTTGTATTATTTGCGTACAAAAGATGAATGTGCTGATGAAACCGAGTTAATCAGATTAACTAGAAATTCACTTAGCACATGTTTCTATTACAAAAGCCAGGTTGGTTTTATTGTTCATTCAAAATGGCTTTCGTGATTATTATCTAAAGTAATTTGGTCTATCTTTCAAAATTTTAATCAAAATAACGGCCATTTTAATTCGAATCGAATAAAATTTCAACACTTGTTGAAACTTAAAAACAATTAAGGTGAATAAGTTCATCTAATTCGTCAAAAGTGTTACAATGTTGGCACAAGAAAAGAGAAGCCTATGCTCAGTAGTGCGATTCACTAAGGCAGAACATCTTTACAACCAAGAAAACATCGTTGAAACATCTGATGTGGCATATATTTATCAGATGTTTCAACGATGATTTCTTGGTTGTAAAGATGTTCTGCCTTATTGAATCGCACTACAGCAGTGGGTGAAGTTGGGCTGTGGATGATGATGATGATGATATTACAATATTAAATAAAATGTGTAGTACAATATTAAACAATATTGTCAAAAAAAGATGTGTAGCGAATAACTTCGGGTTAGGCACTTGTCTCACCGCCGACAATCAGCGAAAGCCAGAAAAGAAACACGAGTTGGCACGAGTCCACAAAAAAAAATGCCCGCTGTTAGGTCTCTCGGCGTGAGTTTTGATCGCCAAGCGAGCATCGCTGAGCAAATATTATCTTTGATTGGTATTTTCGCTGCGACTAACTAGTGGCAAGAGAGTTCTCGACGGCATGGCAGTGTAAACAGCCAGCTATCGACTATAAATGTTTGTGTCTCTATTACTCACAAGGGTTCGTTTCCTCAGCGAGAAAATATTCGGTAACTAATCGCTTCCTCGTCGGCGGTGAGAAAAGTGCCTTAGAGAATAGATATAATTTTCCTGGATGTCTGTATAGCCAGCGTTATAAATCCCTAGGATTTTCTAACTCTCATGGCTGGGATTTTCACATACACGTCTATTTTTCTTCTACGCTAACAAAACATTTTGTAAGGGTTCTTGTTTTCGATTTGGATTTAAAGGTAAAAGAAAATATTCCTGATGTTTTTGTGAATACTGAATCTATGTAGACACCGATACCTTGTTGGTTGTTTTTCACATTTTTTGCCGAGTATTTGTGGGTGAGCTGATTTATTATCTGTAAATCTGCTGGATAGAGATAAAATGTTAAAAACCTTTTTTTGTGATACCTAATCGGTAAAAGAACAATTGATAACAACTTCTGTATTTTGACCCTCACTTAGTCTCATAAACAATATAAAAACGAATAACTGTGCGAAAAGGATTTTAGAAGAGGACTCTTTTATTCTAATACATTAAAAGCATTCAAATTCAAGTCCCAATATCATCTCAGCGACCAACGATTTCGAAAGTGAAGATGTAGGAAGTATGTAAAAGATATTATGTATTTTTGACAGTTCCGAACTACGATCCGAAAGCAAACGCTCCTTAAAATATAAAATTTGTCCCTCTGGTTTTTCTTAGGTTTCGGTACCCAAAGGGTAAAAACGGGACCCTATTACTAAGACTTCGCTGTCTGTCTGTCACCAGACTGTATCTCAAGAACCGCGATAGCTAGACAGTGGAAATTTTCACACATGATGTATTTCTGTTGCCGCCATAACACAAATACTAAAAAACAGAATGAAATAAATATTTAAGGGCTCCCATACAATAAACTGGTTTATGTTCATTCACGCCAATTTATCCATTCTAAAAAATAGCAAATTTTAATGGTCCCTCTCAAGAATCATTCTGCACACGATAATGAGAAACCAAAATTAATCCCGGCCCGTACCTATTGCTAAACATAAGTGATACGCGCAACGTGCTCATATTTTATCACTATCAGCAGCTACACGCACCTGTCAGGGCACAACAAGTACCGAAATAGGCACTTAACCACCCCACACTCAGAAAACAACCTTATAATAAAAGCTATAGGGTGAGTTTTACGTTGGAGTGCAAGTTAGAGGTGCCAAAGTTAATGGCTGACACGGAGAAATGCCGAAAAACAGATTGTAAGAAATTTATCAGTGCCGTCGTTCTCGTGTGTGGGCTGCTTTGGGTTGCCCAGCCATCACTCAAGTGGTTACGCGGTTAAAGCTGCTATTATGCTAATGGACGAACAGGGTTCATATTTTAAATGGGCATTTTAATTTTGAAGAGGGCAAGATCATTAGAAAGGTAGTTAGGGTCAGGAGGAGATAAGTCTCTGACTTTTTGTCAGTGTAGGAAACGAGAAGAAATGCCCTATTTTGTCTTTTTACGGTAAGGAAGCTGTTCTAGTTTGGAGAATATTGTGAATTGAAACTGCAAACTGAAGCGTGTGACGATGAGCAATCATTTATTACACTAATTGAGACGTAAGAAAATGCCTATCTTGTTTAATCCAGTTTCCATCGTAGACTTTGTCTCTGTCATCTCTGACCAAGACTAGTCAAGAGCAAACCCATACCAAGTAAAAAAAAAAAAATCCATCCAAAACTTTACTACCTTACTCACGTAAGAATTATGTCTCCAAAGTCTGAAGCACTTTTGGCACAGCATTTTTTCATCAGTATTCTTTCCTGATTGTTTTTAACTTTTACCCCGTAAAATTAAACACAGTCAACAAGACACATCCAAGTTCATCTCATGACCTCAAACACCTACTAAAACCAAAACATTTATTTCACATATCTTTCCCTCTTTTACAAGATATTTCAGCCCCTAAGCCCCATTCAGCCCCATTCAGATCATAATCCTACAGCTGTTAGAACAATCTCGGGGCAGGATATACCCCGGGGGGTACGGTATACTCCCTGCTCGGAATGGCTGCTAAATAATTACAGATCATCCCGATTCGCTCGCGGTCGTGATTCTGATCGATTGGAGTTGTGATTGAAACATAAATGTGGAAAATATGTTTCCTTCGGTTTGGGAGAAACCCTAATCTTAATTTTAAACTTGCAATGAAAATGTTGGCTATGCTTTATTTTTGATATTACCTACTATTGATTCCCACTGACGGGCTAAATTATTGTGACCAATTGTCAAACGGGCATAATCTGCTGTGATCACTTGGATGAATATTCAACAGCCAATCGAAACCCTTTACTTGTAATTGGCGACACTGGACGCGTCGATAATTTGATTAAAGAAACCAAGGAATAAGAGAAAAATCTTCTGTTTTAAAATCATGTGAATCCACGATCTAAATTTTTTTGACTATAGTTAGGGCTAGGAAAGGTTGACTTCCATTCTTCACCTACGCACATGAAACTCATCAAATTCCGGAGGAGCTCGTGGCTGTAATTATAATAGCAGTCGCCGTCAGTCGAAGATGGGTGACCATCCATTACGCACTGAAACTCCTCCGTGCCTCGGTAAGCACGAAAAGCTATTGTTCCCGGCTGACATTTAGAGATCTTAGGCAGTCGTCACAAATATTCAGGAGCCAGAAGAGCTGATCCTAATCTTTCCAAAATGTACCGTGTTACCTTGTTATAGGGTTGTGCAAGTTAGATGGGCGGTCGCTACATGTATATAGGTACAATACTGGTACTCATCTGAACCCGGTTAGACTCGAAGTCGACCTCAATATCTATACTTATAATAAATCTGTAGAGAGGTCAATTCTGTACATGAAATATATTTCCAAAATAACTATCAGGGGGTGATTAGAGATCGATACTGATGCCAAAAATGCAATCAGTGCTATTTTTGTCTGTCTGTCTGTCGGTCTGTCTGTCTGTCGGTCTGTCTGTCTGTCTGTCTGTCTGTCTGTCTGTCTGTATAACCGTTATAGAAACAAAAACTACTCGACGGATTTTAATGAAACTTGGTACAATTATTATTCATACTCCTGAGCAGGTTATAGTATACTTTTCATCACGCTACAATCAATAGGAGCAGAGCAGTGAAGGGAAATGTTGGGGAAACGGGAGAAGTTACTCCATTTTTTAAGCTTCCGTCGTGTGTGCAACCTTAATGGTGAAAGCTACACAGAAATCATGTATGACGGAAATGTTTTCCTTAAAATTATAAAAAAAATATCCAACGACAGCATATGTCTATCTTTTATGATTGACGAACAATAACACGTGTAACTCCCGATAGCTTAGCAGTTCGAAGCTTTCTGATTGTATTTGTCTACTCTTACGTTTATAAAACTCTCAGTCGTCCCTAATTAACATTAATAAAAGTTAACATTATTAACTATTTCATAAAAAATAATCATATAAATTGGAATATACTGAATCATGCTATAAGGATTATTTTTGTCATTTTTGTGGTCGCACACGCACAGGCAGGCGGCTAGCTTGGCGCCTAGAGGCTAGCGAGTAGCTTCGGAAAACGGCTTACGACAGTTTGCAATATCCTTTAATAATTATAATGTCGAGGGGAAGATGTTTACAATTTCGCTTTACACCAAACGAGTAATATTATAAATGTGAAAGTTTGGTTGTTTGTTACTCAATCACGCCAGAACGGCTAAACGGAATTAAATTAATGAAATTTAGAACAAATATAGATTATAGTCTGGAATAGCACATAAGCTACTTTTCATCCCGGGAATATGTTCCCTAGGGATCACGCGGGCGAAGCCGCTGGCAGAAGCTAGTCTATAATATAAAACAAAGACGGGTTTGTTACAACACTTATAACTCGAGGTCTGCTGAACCAATTTTCATGGTTATTGATTCGTTGGATTTGTCTCCGACCCGAATAGCAGAATACGTCTTAAAAACAATGAAAACTCGATATGTGCAATGAATACTTAATTGACGGGAGCGAAGACGCGGGGGACAGCTAGTTGTTGATAAACGCAGATCGATTGTTTCACCTAATCCAGATTGTTAATTGCCTACAAACGCGTTATAAACGAAACAGCCACCCATCACGACAAAACTCATTCAATAGAACACAATTCATGAATCAAACTGCTACCATTCCTAAAAACAGTTACCGAATCTAAATTATTTCCGCACCGAGCAGTTCCGAATACTTCCGAAATGATCCGAAAACAATGGCAGGATGAATGTTTACAGTTTATTCATGAGTCGACGAAGGACTTTAACTGCAGACTCAAGATAAGGTTGAAGCGGATATGTTTATTTATATTATTGAATTACTTGGTGTTAGCACTTAAGCGACAGTTTACAAGATATCAAACGCGCTAATGAATGAAACAGCATTCACCTCCAGAACGACAAAAACCCATTCAATACAAAACAAATGAATCAAACTGCTATCGTTCAAACAGTTACCGAATCTAAATTATTTCAGTACCGAGCAGTTCCGAATACTTCCGATGTGATCCGAAAACAATAGCCGGATGAATGTTTACGGTTTATTCATGAGCCGACGAACGAATTTAACTGCGGACTCACGATAAAGTTGGAACGGATATGGTAACAGTACTGATCTTGGCATTATGTTTTAGGGACAAAAGGTTTGTGCACGGTTTGTTGTTGAATCGGTGGGACAAATGTTATTTGACGATTTTACTTATTGTTCTTGCTAAGGGTTTACCCCTTGTTTTGTGTACTTAATTTTAAAGCTTTGCGTCTAAGTACAAAGCGATAGTGAAATTATCGATAGTGCTACAGACTAAAAACATCATCAACTATCAATGTATCTTTCATGTAAGATGAGTTTCAATTCATAGGCAAACTTTCGGGAAATGGAATCGCGAAAAAATATTCTGTTCCCTACATTTTCTCGATGAACGCGAACATAAATATGCTGCGAATTAATAAAAAGTCAACCTGTATAAACTCCTCCAGAAGAGATACACCGTGCAATATGCCCTTTTTTTGGCTGATTTTACTATTTGTTACCATGTAAGATCTTAATTACCCATACTAGCTGATCCCGCGGCTTTACTCTTGATAACTGTTCAAACACTACCACCAGATCGGTGCATTTGACTGGCAAACACTTTCTTGAAACTTGCTTCGCTTTTCAAGTATATTCATTATCATCAAGTATATTCATAAACATAGAAAGGTACACATGACGACGCAAAGTAACAAAAAACTACCTAACTCATAAACCAGAAGGTTTTTTTATTTAACTATTTAAAATACTGCCACATCACATACATCAAAAACTTAAAGAAAAAACACCATAACAAGAAGGTATTATTTGAATGTATTTTCATTTTCAGAAAATTCGCTTTTCATCAGGTCTTCATATTTTTCCCCATATATTTTACCAAACTTTTTCCACATGTGTGCCTCACACCCAGTTATGGAATATGAAAATGATGATGGTGTCATTTCCACCACTTCCTTCGCTTATATCGTAATTTAAATGTCCCATAATGTGGCTTTGAAGCGAGAAAAAGTAAGAAGGAATTTGTGGTTAGGAATTTTGTAAGCTTAAGATATGAATTACAAAGTAAACTCTCAAGAAGGTAAACGTTTTTTAGGAAAATAAATAGCAGTATTTAGACAAATATCTGCATTTTATGAATAAATATTTTTTTTGTTTATATAAACTTGTTTTATCGTCATCAAACAATTCGTTTTTAAACAAAAATATATAGACCACACTATAAAAAGAGATTGCTCTGTAAAACATCTTTATTTAAAGAGCTTAAGCTAGACTGATAAGCCAGGTTCACACTTTTTTGTGTTGTATTGCAATTTAAAACACATGCTTTCAGTTGAAATTGGACTCTGCCAGCTCCAGTTAAAAACCGTTAAATCTATATTTTCGACTAACTGGTGTTGTTAGGATCCGATTCTATTTCATTTTATCCAAAGCTTTTCGATTATGCCCATCGATCAATCCATATTTATAACACATTGTAAATGTAAAGAGGCAATGATTTAAATGGATTTGAAATGAATATGTACATTTCCTTATGTACCACTCCATTTTGGCTTTAAAAAGGCATTGGTTACATGGCCTAGTGGTAGAGAGTTAAATTTAAGAACATGTTTTCAAAATCAACGACTGCAATAGACTGAAAAATTCCATTTCCTTTGCCAAGTTATCCAAATTCCATTTGCAATAAATATGTTGCCTACGGAAAAGGAAAACTTTTTGAAATTCGAACAGCGAATTTGATAGTAAATTAAGCATGGACGCGTTGCGTTCGGAAGCAGCGTTACAATCTGGCAGCGCGATCGGAAGCATTAAAAAACTAACAAAGTCTAACGAAATGGAATATCTGAGCGAAGCGATCTCTGGGGTTTTACAGTCCGGATGGTCGGCCAAGCACGTAAAGCTGCATTCATATCGGAATACCGAACATTGTTTTGGCTGCAAGGTATTTCCTTGAGTCAAGATTTTGACTTAAGCTTGGGCTTGTTAATGTAAAAAACACGTTGTTATTAGTAATGGGTATTCATTTGAAGTCAAACATCATTTAGTATTTTTAGTTAAGAATTTGTAATAAAAAAATGATAAAGGAATTCAAAATAAGAAAAATAGGTTTAAACATTGGTTTAAACGGATAGCTATGAGGTTTAAAAAAAAGCGCTTACACAACTAAACTGTTCGACAAGCAATAAATAAATCTGAATCTGAATCTGAACAACTCAGACTGACTTGTGGCTTTAAATCTATCATAAACGTTTTAAGGCAATCTTATAGTATTGTTTGAACAAGCCTCAGAAGTTCTGTCCAAGTAACTGTTCCACGTGATCAATCATATATTTTGTGTGTTATCTAGATCAGCCCACATTTACAGACACGCGTGTGCGCTGATAGAGTTGTCATTATTTTAGCTATTATAATAAGTATAGGAACTTACTTATTCGTAAATAATAATAGTGGTTGACTTGGTTTGAAGTGTAGTTAAGGCATAATTTGTGCTTATCTATCACTGCTCTACCAGGTACAACTTTATGAAAGGTTCTACTACTAGTAGACAAAAATAAAATAGAAAAATGAACTGCTTAAGTTCTTCAAGCAAATATTAACTTCCCAAAAGAAAACTTGTTACTTAAAAAAATCGTTTTCATCATATTTCTATAAACCTCTTATGACTGAACTGTGTAAGAGCTCAAATGTGATCAAGACCCCGTCGCCGTCTCATAAACTCAATTTACATTAGGCTTGCCGACAAAATCTTTCAAGTAAGTACATAATATTAGCTATTACTCGTATAATTTCAAGCCGGAGTAAAGGTTTTATTATTCTTCTCCGCTTTCGGCTGACTCAGGTGATAATGTACTCTGAATATATAGGCAACTTCAAATCGTCGCGTCGACTAAGTCCAATATTTTTCGTTCAAAGGCTTAAGAGCAAAAATTGTTCGAACATTTCTCGGAACGCAAATTATTTTTCCCTTTCTTGGCAACCAAGTTATAACACAATTTTCAAAAAGCTTTTTTAATATCCATACTAATATTATAAAGCTGAACAGTTTGTTTGTTTGAACGCGCTAATCTCAAGAACTACTGTTCGGATTTGAAAACTTATTTCAGTGTTAGATAGCCAATTTATCGAGGAAGGCTATGCTATATATCATCACGCTAAGACAAATAGGAGTGGAGCATTCATGGAAAATCTGACGCAGACGAAGTTGCGAGGGTCAGCTAGTAATAAATAAATTCATTTACTCAAGTAAACAATTAATAATAATCAAATTGTGATGTAGATTAACAGATTTTTGCTTTTAGACAGGTAATTTGCGTAATTTTGTTTCCTAAGAGTTAATAAAATCTTTTCCAATTTCATAAGTAGTCTTATTATAAAGAAAAACTGTTCTCGCTTTATAAAAACAGAGCAATTTCGAGCAAAATAAAGTCTTTGCAAGACCGAAATTCAAAGTTCCTCAAAAATAATATTTGTTCCGTTTCGAATTCATGAATAATTCTTTGTAGGTACCCATGTAATAAGCTTTTGAGAAAACGTTTTCTTTGTCTGGTCTATAGTAAAATGTATTCAATCCAAATCGAATAAACTGACTTTCTTTTTTTTCCCTTTACAGAAAAATTATTGTTCTACGAAAAATAATGCAACAAATGTTCTAGTGGAAGCTAATGTGATTCCCGGATCACAAGTATTACTTATTTACAAAAGTTGTGTCAAATGTGTCCGCCCGCTACCTGTATGCCGGCGGCTGATGTAATCGGATTACGAACACGAGTTATGCTACAAGATAAATCGGATTACCGAATGGCTGCGTTTTAACCAGATTTCCTTCGCTTGACGGTAAAAAATAAATTTCCTGGCGATTTATTTAACAGCAACTTTATTACGGCGCGGACTTGACGTATCGCTTGATTAATCAATGGCCGCGTCAGTATTGCGCTGCAATCTTCGTACCCGAGACCATCGATCCTCAAAGGACGCTTTACATGAATAATCGGGCTCCGTCGAATCGAGTGTCGAACGAGTCATTAGGTAATCGGATTATCTGCGATACAGACATAAGTCAAGTGATTGGCTATTGAAAAGCTTTGTTATTTTACCTTTGTTTGTTCTCTTTTTGCTAGGTTTATAAAATCCTTTATCTTTCCGGAATGAAAAGCTGTTTTCAATTCAAAACTACTGCCGTTGGCAAGCTTTCTATTTTATAAGTTACTTGGGTCGTATTTGATATGTATCTCAGTCGATTTCTAATTCAAGATTTAACAACAGGAAGTCCAACACTTCTTATCAACGTACTATCAGGCCTACCTTTTCCCGCGAACATAAATTTTAATAAATCCGCCACTAGTCGGCGTCACACCCCTAAACAACAGTGACGTGGCCATTGTTACACCCAGGAAGGCATTTAAGGGCTCACACTGACCCATAAAAGTCAAATTTTATATTGGGTCGCGTGGAAAATATTGGGATTTATTGTGAGCTATAATGTGGTAAATAAATCGGTGGATTTACCGACTGATATAAAAAATGATCTACGTAAATTCTTGATTGTTTGTTTTCAACACATTACAATTTTGGCCAGCTAGAAAAAACCGTGAGCCGTGATCGGGTACACTTATTTTTCTAGTCCTTGGAAACCTCTAAGGACTATAAAATAAGAAGTGTTGTTCGTCTGATGGCTAAAATGACAGACTTGCTGCCATCGCTGGTAGAACGCGAATAAGGTTGGCTGAATAATGTGGACTGGCACAAGAAGAAAGTAACCTGTGCCCAGTGGTAGGCTGTGGATGATGATAATGGATCTAAAAGGCGATCCTTTGATCCTATGTTCCAGAATAACAGGTGATACCAATAAATTGATAGTTAAGTCTGGTCATGACATTAATAGGAAAAATTGAATATCCAACAGCATAAACAAACCTAAAATAGTTCCAAAGGTACAAAAGTAATTGCATTAATAAATCTAGACAATGCTGAACAACAAGACAGTTGTAACAATGGTACAAAAGTAATAAAGTTATCAAGTGGCTGCTGCCATGAAAGTGAATTTATTGATATAACTTAGTAGTTATCGCCACCTGTGCCTTGGGGATTTATTCGACAAAATGTTTTGTTGATAACCAGTACTTTTTCAACATTTTCCGCTGTCTCGTGTCGTAATAAATACGGAAAGAAAACTATTGCGGAATTTATTTGCCAGTTACTTTCAGGGTCAATTGAATGATGTACAATTGTAGAAATAATCATCAAAAGTGTTAATGTTTTGGTGCCAGCATACTGAACAAAATAAATGATTCAAGATAGTTCAACAAGTTTTTCAAAGCTGAGTTTTACAAAAATCTGTAGAGTACAGGCTCTAAGGCTAAGTGAAACCTGTTCCATCTATAGTGTCGTAAGAGGCAAAACGTAAGGGTTTATAGTTTTGTGTATTCAATTGCTTTCATTGATAGAATGTCGCTTGTCTAAAGCTTAAGAAATGAAATAATGTAGGTATGTATTCATTTTAACCTTTGGTCCCACGTTGGGTGCCAATATATAAAAATGATGATTATATTTCACGTACAGAAAACTTACGAGAAAAGAGAATAATAGGTTATAGAGGCGTAGAACTAAAGTAAAATAACTAGTTTAAACGTTGTTGCTAGATGCAAAAATATATATAGCTCCAAGTTGGGCGCCAAAATTACATAATTAATATAGGTCATAAAACTGACAAGTTTCTAATGTAAAATTTAATGGTATGAATCTTCAACAAGGTCTTCAAAGCTGTTTATAATAATAAATAATAATAATAATAATAATATCCTTGGACATTTCACACAACGCCATATAGTCCCAAGCTAAGCAACTTAATGCTTGTGTTATGGTAACGAGATGGCTGATAAACTACTTAGATACATTTTTTTTTTTTTTTTGTAAATACATACATATTATAGATAGAAAACACCCAGACTCGGAACAAATACATGTAGGCCGTGCAAATATTTGTTCCGTGCGGGAATCGAACCCGCGACATGCTGCGCAGCAGTCAATCGCTCAACCACTGCGCCAACCGTGTCGTCGTTTATATAGTCGATCAGTTAGACAAGAAATATTTGACTTATTCGTTTTTGGCCCACGTTGGGCGCCAAAGGAAAAACTTGCTTATATTTCAACTGCAGGAAAACTCATGAGAAAAAAAGAGTAATAAATGTGAGAGGCGTAGGCAATGAGGTGAAACAACAAATCGTTGTTGCTAGAGTCTTGATATACTTACCTACATAGTTCCATGTTGATAGTATTGGAGATTTTTTTTAATGAGAAAAACACCTCCATTAAATCCAAAATGAAACTCACAGCATATATTTTAATTGTGCAATTTAGATTTTCTATGAATTATTAATATACGGGCGTCATATTTATCGAATCCCTAACATAATGAATAGTAATTTGACGTTTTCGTGCAGGTGCTAGGTGGTGTGAAAATATTCTTATACTTGCCATTCTACACAAAGAAGGATTTTACTGCGTCATATTAGTATTCCATCTTGTTTTTATTTTTTAATAAACCTTCCCTTTGACAGCAACCAGGCTCTGAAACTAGCACGCAACAAAATAAAGGGCGTTAATTTTGCCGTCAATTTATCTCAATAACCCTGGCAAGGGATCCCAAAACGTCGGCGCTCGGGTTTCATGAAACAGAAGGCCTGCTGTGAACATCATACATAAGTAAATAGCTAATGAAGCTCCGACGGGCCACATGTGCCATACTGACCTTGTTCAAAGAGATTGTGTACTTTTATACTTTCTATAAGTAGGAGCAGAAATAGAACTGGGTTCCACGCTTCTTCACCTTTGTTACGCGTTATGTGTGGTTTGCCAGAATCTTCACTCTGTCTTGTATACTTGTAATCTAGAAGACAACTGAGTAGATTTCCGTTTTATTGTAGGTATTCGGGAAGTTGTTAGATTGTGACCATGGAGTGTGTGCTTCTAATATAATTCTAGTTTCCCGTAACAGGACAAGTTGGAATTTTCAATCAATCTAACCCAAAGACTATAATTATCTAACCAGTCTAACCCATCTAAAAGTCTGGTCTATTCTATACGGAGCCCTGTCCTTGGAACTAAGAAAATCCTTTATCTTGAAGTATAGTTTTCTTTACATGGATTAACTGTTGTAGAACAATGTTATTAATTGAAAGGGCATAACGTCGCTATAGAATGAATACCTGTGAAACCGGGAACCCAATATATGCACACCACTGCTATCTTTGGATTAAAACATATGTATATTGTGTATTGGTGGAGGGTGAGGGGGTGATTCTAAAGATACTAAATAAGAATAGGAGTCCAAGCCCCGCAATGTACCTACCTTTTTTAATCATGGAAAAATATCCGACACGTATAAACCGGAGAAAATCTCATCTCGCAAGTATAAACATGCAACGTTGTCGTTTGAGTTCTGGTGGGCCAGACCAACCGAGTAATTGATTTAATGGGCTTCGCTAGTAGGTACGCCTGCAAGCCCGCGGCGCATCCATATTTTTGCTTTCTTTCTATAGCGTACTAGTGTAGTTACTTGTTTTCAGGGCGCATTAAGAAGTGATTTTTTTTCAAGGTACCTAGGTAGTTTATGGAGCGATGTTGCAGCTATTTTATTTTTATCTAGTTAATTTAGTTATGTCTAGTATTCGTGTATCTATGGTTCTGAGGGGCAATTCCGTATCTTTAATTAGTGTTCGCATTCGCATCGCAGTTACAATCTGTCATAAACTCCTCTAACATCCGGGCTACTATTTGACAAGTTGACAAGACATTGATTGTCGCTGAGATCACTTTATACCTTGAATTTGAACCTTTTGTAAGGACGAGAATTAGTTTTTTTGCTTTGACTTAAATATGTACTTATAGGTTTGTAGCTATATTTTGACATATGTACGTTAGACTACAAGCCCTTTGGAATTTCTAACAGGGAAAATGGGTAATATTTTTTTTCGCACATTGACTGTGCGACATTGACTAAGCTACAGGGGGCACCATAAACGAAAGAATAGCCCGCAGCGAGGTAAACATAAACCGGCAACGCAAATAACTCATTTCGTCGCCATACTTAATGCTTAAGCGTTGTTTTAACGTTGCATAATAACAAATACAGCCTTGTATTAGCGGGTATGACAATAAACTGGCGTATATGACGCCCTAAGTCGCACAACGAGCTATTAAACGCACGACATGTCGCTTTACGACTGTTCCTTGTATAATATTCGTGCTGCGGGGGGTGTACCTACGTAATGGCAGGGTATGAAAAACATGTACTGTTAAAAAGGATAGTAAAGTCCTCCTTTATTGACATGTGCAGTAAGCTGCATATTGCACATCGTAAATGAAATCCCAACTTTGCTGGGGTCGTTTACAGTCTATCCGGATACAGGTGTATACCAGTACTAGCTTTCGCCCGCGACTTCGTACGCGCATATGCCTTTTTTTTCCTGTTTCTGTAGGAGTTTTGGGAAATCCTCTCTTAATGCACCCCTACAGAGAAGTGTAGTAAGCTACATGCCAAATTTTAGCGTTCTACGAACAGCAGTTTCGGCTGTGCGTTGATACATAAGTCAGTGAGTCGGGTTTGCCTTTATATATTTTACATGAAGCGACTGCTTGTCTGATCTCTACTGCCCAGTAACTGGGTTCTTCGATATCCATTGGCAAGACTGGTGCCAGAGTTTCGGTCTTCTTCCGACTACCGACTCGACCCAACATCTTCTTTCGACTACCCGTAACGACTGCCAAAGAGGTTCAAATGAGAGCCAGGACCACGTGCTTTCCGAGGCTCGGAGAAATCCCGATTTGTAATGGATAGTCACTCATCCACGAATCAACCTCGGCATGCGTACCTTAACCTCAGAGTTCGTTCTTGCGGCTGTTATTATTAAGCCACGAGTTTTGACGAGAGCTTTAATATCGTAAGCTGGCCTCATGTTCTATTGAAACTCCGTACAGCACAAGCCAGCTCTAGGTATTACCATCGATGTGTGGTCAACTTTACCTACTATATTAACAAAGTTTTGTGATAACTGCGATGTTTCACAGGCTGCGCCAAAGCGTCTATTGATGCTAGGGATTGCTACGTAACTACTACGAGTGCTACGTCGTAGCCGCGTAGCGGGCATGTGTAGGAGAGAAGCCATATTATATGGAGATCATACAAGTAGTGTCTCTGTAACAATCGAACAAATGTTATGAAAACTATTTGTAGAAAGATTGTTTCAAATGTTTGAACATTTTATTGGAACGTGGTTGTCTTTTCAGAATAGAAAGTGCATAATAGGGTAGATACCTATTGCAGGTCGAAAAGAAATCAGACAAAGTTCGTTGAAGTAAGACCTCATTAAACATTTTAAACTAAGAAATTATAAAAACTTTCTCTTCTACGGAAAATAAGTTCCATAATGGTTACTCCTGATTTATAGTCTATGACAATAATATATTATCTGTGGAGTTTCTCCGACTCTCTCTCTTGGTTCCCATCTTCGTAAGGTAATGCTCTATTTTCTATGTAAGGATTCTAAAATAAAGTTTAAGTATTTCAAACAGTGTTTTACATTATTTATAAAACAACTCCAGCGAAAACTAAACATACCGAAGTACCTACAGAATTGTTTTTTTTATTATTTACAAATTGAATTTTATCAACGTTGAAACTGGGCGTTCGCATTCGAAAACTGTCAAAAAAAAACCACTTTTACAACACATTTGCTCAAAAAATGCATTTACGAAGCCTGCATTTTTCGAAAGTCAAAAATTACGTACCATTCAATGGAACGTGCGGTAAAATAGGAACTCTCCGCACGCTCCGTTGTATGGCGATATAACGGAGCGTGTGGTAAAGTAGGTACTTACGTGCCCGGCGTATCCATTTCGGTTTTTTTTTTTAATTTCCGAAAAAGTATATAGGAATTCCACCAAGAAATTTTACACTACGAGAATAAGAAAAGTTCAGAAGCTTGGAGGTGAAATAAAGCGCAGTATACTTTCCAATGCTTCCTCATATTTTTCAATAATACTCAATTCATTATTTTCATGACGGGAGAATCGGGAATACCGCAAAGTAAAAATGACCACCGCATAAAACTAAAGCTCATTCATTGTTAAAGTAGGCTTTAAATTCATTTGAACTAAAAATGGAACGTCCGAAAATGAATGCTTATTCATTTTAAGTATTTAGAAGTTGAGTAATAAAAGTAGAATATCATCAGAATAAAAATAATGAATGAACCTCCTTAGAAGCGCTCTTGAGACAAAGATGAGACGACGATATAGTTCTAATTTTAAATTTGAAAATTTGAGCCATTTTATATTGCAAAGATCGTTGTGACTTTCCGACTGATATCTAAAAAAAAACTTTGTTTGTTTTCTTGCAAATGTGTTGTAAAACTTAGTATCGTCCACTCGTTTGTAAAAACAAACTTACCGCACTAATACCATAAATAACTATTATTACTTTCCCAACATTTTGACTTATTTATGACATTGAATGACGCTGATATGCTTATATTGCGACTTAAATTTAATGCAAAGAGCATTAAATTTAAGTTTATGAAACATAAAATTTAAGTGCATGAATTGCAGGCCAATCAATTCTGGCCAGTCAATTCTGCCTATGTAGTTGTTGAAAAGGATGAAATTGTAAAGGTACAGTAAAACGAGATCTCTAAAAAACTAACACGTAGCATTTAAATATCCTAAACCCAAATAGCACTAAGTAATCTAAGTATCTCACAATATTAATGAGAGAGTACACTAATGTACAGTAAGCTATGATTTAACGAAATGGACCGAGCGAAATTGCAAATGACTGGCGACATGAAGCGACGATAAAAAGAAAACCGGGCAAAGGTATTACGACTTTTTATTCCTATTTCCTACGAAGAACAGAATGTGGCGGCCAGCGAACGTCCAATGTGACTTTTTTATTTGAAAATGCTACGGAATTATCGGATCGAGAGAGCAATTGAAACATCTCGATGACCACATTGTGTTTATGGAGTTTTATTGAATTTAAAATGGAGTTCACCCGTAGACATCGGATGAAGAGGACCGCTGAGTAAAACGGACAAGGAGAGTAATTAAACATTGAACGTATATCGTTCAAAGTTGAACGCGCAAAGAAGAGTAGGTAAACAAAAAATAATTGCTCAAATGTGAAGTTGAATGTTACTCGTAGTTAACATAGGCCTATTCGACCACCCAAATAATAGATACTTATGTTGATACTTACGCTTAAACAATTAAAAATACTATTGGTAATTTGGTAAGTTAACATTTTAGCACCTAGAAAAACTAAATGTGTTTTTTAATGTTTTAAGAAAATTTATTTTTTGATACCACTGAGTAGTTTTCAAATAAGTTCAAAGAAGTTTGGCACTTTGGCCCGAGCTTCAGCCACACAAACTCCGTTCTCTGACGTCGTCATTGATGCAGTCATAAGGTCGGTTTTCTGCAATAGGCACCTTGGCAATATACACTTGGTTGGGCAGCGCAAATAACCAACTTGATAGTGTATAAAAGGATATTACTATGCGTCTTATACAGCTCTGTCTCCCAGACCTCGTCAATAGAATGAACAACCTAAATTGACGCGCAAATTCCTGCAACGGAAAAATAATAAACGCATCGAACAATACGACAGCAGACACCTAGGTATACGACCGACTATAAAACATTATCCGCCAACACATTCCAAGTAGGTATCCATTGTTCCGTGAACAAACACTCTTGGCACAAAGCGAACAGATATTATGGCTGCGGAGCGACCTGGGTTATGGCGGAAACACTCAGAGTGTGGGTAAAGACGATCTTTATTGTTTACGCTATAATCATGCAGTGAAATGCGTGACGAATAAAACTTGACGGTGACTTTCCTTTATAGGAAGACAGCTCATTCTATAGCGTAGAATAGGTACCTACTTAGGATATGTGTGTCATTTTTCAATTTACACGCAATAGCACGTAATGAGCGCGGTGCGCCACCGGACCTCTGAGATGTAAATTCTTTGCGAAAATTTATATTGGTCTTTCTAGATGACTAGACTGATGTAGTTACGTAGGTAACTAGGTACCTAGATAAACATATACCTAATAACTGGGCTATAAATAAATAAATAAATAAATAAAATAAATAAATAAAATAATTTATTTTCAGTAAGTCAACTTCAACAATATATCTTACATAAGGGTCTCCTTTTAAGTGTAAGGAATACCTGTGCTAGGAGGCCCCGCTCTTCAAAACTATTACAAAAGTATGTAGAAGTGTGTATAATAAAGGTACAAAACAATTAACTCAAAACATGTACATGTACGGGTGTGTGGATGAGTGTTGTGTAAGTGTGTGGATGTGTGTGTAAGTTGTGTATGCGTCATTTATCACCGGATAATCACACGGTAGTTTGTAAGAGAGTTTCGATGTTGTCATAATTTTTGCTTTTTAGCCAATCTATCAAAGATTTTTTACAATCCCGATAGCACATGGGGAAAATATTTATTAGTTTATTTACCTTGTTGTAGATAGAGGCCGATTGCCTGTTATACTGTCTTTTTGCGTAAGTCGATTTAACTGAGATTTCTGGTGCAACAAGATATTTCCTTCTTTTTTGTCGAGACTGGGATCAAAAGGGAGAGTTTTATGGAGTTTTAAAACAGCACGGAGGACATATAATTTCCTGACTGTGAGGAGACCGCTTAGCGAATAAAGGTTTTCAGTGGGGAATCTATATGATTTGAAACACATTACCTTCAAGAGAGATCTTAGTGCTCGCTCCAATTCTAAAAAAATATTTTTTGTAGCTCCGCCCCAAACAGGTATACAGTAAACTAAAACTGATTGGGCCAGTGAAACATATATTTGGTTTAAAAGAGTCTTGGAAGTAACATGTCTCAAAGTCTTAAAGATCCAAATGAGCTTTCTAGTTCGAGCCATGACCATTTCAGTGTGTAGATGCCAAGATAAACGTTGGTCAACCATAATACCAAGATACCTATTTGATATCAGTCACTTTTGCGATTTTTTTACAAGAACAGTTTGTGCTAAGTAGAAAATTATCACAACTATGGATTCGAAGGTTATGAACAGGTTGAGTGATGTTGTATTTTGTAAATGCTATATACTTAGTTTTAGAGGTGTTTAATGTTAGCAAATAAGAATTTAACCACTTAGCAATATTTTTGAGCCCCTTTTCAGCGTTTTCATACACAGATACCCATGAATCTCCAGTGAAAGTAAGGGCTGTGTCATCTGCATAGGAGAATACCCGCCCATTCTCAAGCTTCATTTCGCAGAGATTATTAATGTAAATAAGGAAGAGCGTCGGGCCCAAAACACTGCCTTGCGGGACACCGAAACTCACCCCTAACTCATCACTGACGTAATTTCCTACTTTTACGAATTGCTTCCTATCCTGGAGGTAATCTGTCAGCAAAGCTAAAGGGCCTCCTCTTATACCTATGTTATCTAGACTACGCACAAGGATGGGAACAGAGACAGTGTCGAAAGCCTTTTTTAGATCCAGGAAAACAGTTAGACACTTTTTCCCTCTATCCACTTGTTCGACAATATGAGAAGTTAATGCAACGACTGCGTCTTCTGTCGATAAACCTTGTCTGAAACCGTATTGAGCACGAGATATTATATTATATTTGTTAAGGTAATTTATTAGCCGAATGTTAATTAACTTTTCTATTACTTTTGAGATTGCAGGTAAAGCCGAGATGGGTCTATAATGGCCTTTTTCAAGGCGGGTGGGAAAATACCTTGCGTAAAACACAGATTAGCCAGATGTGATATTGTTACGAGCTTGGGGTTCGTGACAATAAAAACAGCCGATTAATTAACCAAAAATGACACTTTAATAATCAACACTAATTATCACTTTAATTAAACACAAAATCGCACTATTAAACACTTCACTTCACTTAATTCGCAGTTGAAGATCGCTTCCGATGTATCGCTTGTATCGCCAATTCAATACTGACCTAGTCGCGAGCGATGCGCAGCTTATATAGTCCCACAGTAATTTCCAGAACCTTCGAGAATGGAAATATCTAGAAAGTTCGGGAACATACCGGTCCCGACTGACTAGGTACCGAAACATCGAGAATGTTCTAGCATCGAAAAGTCTAGAAAGATCGTGACCCAATTAGTTCCACTACTCGATACTAGATGGCGTTAGTAGTACGTTGTGTACCCGGCATTCATTCTGGCGCGTAACAATATTATTGGCACAACCACTTCATGCGATGATTTAAGAAATTTGGTAGATATATTGTCCCATCCCGGGGCGCTCTCAGTTTTTAGACTCATCAATACACCATACACTTCCCTAGGATTAGTTTCTAGAAGTACAAAAGATGAAACTTGTGAATCAGTTGAAGTAACAGTACTTGAATTTTGCGATAGATTGGATGAAATAATTTCTTCAGCGAAGGCCTTACCAATGTTAGCGAAGTAGTTATTTACGTGATTAACCGAGTCCTGGGGGGTTGGCTTTATATCTAATAATTCTATATTTTCACTTTTGCTTGGTTTGCGATGCGTGATATTATTTACAGCTTTCCACATTTTTTTAGTTTTTTATTTGCCTTACCTATCCGTTCTCTGTCATATTTTCTTTTAAGTTTTTTAATCAGGTTATTGCAGTAATTACGATACCTCCTGTATGTAAGTTTTAAAATATCGTTATTTGGATCTGAGCGTAATTTTCTCTGCATGTTATTTCTGTTCTGGATACAACGTAAGATTCCTAAACTTATCCACGGCTTAATTATGCGGTTACTTCTCGGGACTAAGGTTGTAAAGGTATATTGTAAAAGGTAATATCTAAGTTATCCAACCAAAAGTTCACTCAGTGCAACAGGATCATTCATTGAAAGCAGATCAAAAACATTACTGTCTTTTAGGGTAGCCAGCGCTCTCCCAAAATCAACAACTGTTTTAGTTTTAGAGCATTTATGCGCGTTGACGATATCAGATAGCTTCAAGAAAATCATGAAATGATCAGTTATCGTAGTATTGTTACGAGCTTGGGGTTCATGACAATAAAAACAGCCGATTAATTAACCAAAAATGACACTTTAATAATCAACACTAATTATCACTTTAAACGCACTAATTATAACACACAATCGCACTATTAAACACTTCACTTCACTTAATTCGCAGTTGAAGATCGCTTCCGATGTTCGCTTGTATCGCCAATTCAATACTGACACCTTATATAGTCCGACAGTAATTTCCAGAACCTTCGAGAATGGAAATATCTAGAAAGTTCGGGAACATACCGGTCCCGACTGACTAGGTGTCGAAACATCGAGAATGTTCTAGCATCGAAAAGTCTAGAAAGATCGTGACCCAATTAGTTCCTCTACTCGATACTAGATGGCGTTAGTAGTACGTTGTGTACCCGGCATTAATTCTGGCGCGTAACACTGCCCCCTCCTAAGACATGCTCGTCCTGAGCATCGGTCCCATAATAACGCGCCAGTCGATCCACATGGACGATCTTAGGTGCACTTCTCGTACCTTTCTGGATACGGTAGGTCACGTCATTGATTTTTGTGACAATCCGGTACGGCCCGTCCCATTTAGCTTGAAGCTTAGGAGATTTCCCTTTACTGCGAACTGGATTGTGCAACCACACTAGTGAACCTTCGTCGAAACCTTTATTGTTCATTTTGCGGTCATATCGAGTTTTCATCTTTTCAGACATTTGCTGGCCCGATTGTCTAATGTGCTCATAAATGTCGTTCATTTTGTTCCGCAAGTCATTCGCATAATCGGTCATACTGCGTGGGGCATCAGGTGGTATTCCGGTGATCAGGTCTGCAGGCAGCCGTAATTCCCTACCAAAGTTTGCGAAAGCTGGTGTTACCGATGTGCTTTCGTGAACAGCACTTCGGTATGACAGCAAAAACGGTTGTATATGCTTGTCCCAATCGCGTTGCCGGTTTTCCACAACTTTAGCCAGGTATCTCTCCAATGTCTGATTAAATCGTTCCACCATTCCATCCGACTGTGGGTGGTAAGAAGTTGTTCTCGTTTTATGAGTACCCATAACTCGACAAGTTTCCTGGAATATTTGTGACTCAAAATTCCGTCCTTGATCGCTGTGAATCTCCAAAGGTACTCCAAAACGACAGAAGACTTCATGAACGAGTTTATCTGCAACTGTTGAAGCTTCTTGATTCGGAATGGCGAAGACTTCCGGCCACTTGGTGAAGTAATCCATTACAACCATGAAATACTTGTTACCTCTGTCACTTTCCGGAAACGGTCCCGCAACATCCAGGGCTATCCTTTCCCAAGGTGCACCCACATTGTACAATTTCAACGCACCTCTGCTACGAGTCTGAGGTCCTTTAACAGCCGCACAACTTGTACATTTGCGACACCAGTCCTCGACATCGTCACGACAGTGTACCCAGTAAAAACGTTCCCGTATCTTCAGTAGAGTCCGTTTCACTCCCTTATGACCTCCTGAACATCCATCATGGTACAGCTGTAGAACATCCGGTACTTTAGCTTTAGGTACAACCATTTGCAAATGACAGCTGTCACCCCGAGTATTCTCCCATTTACGGCACAGGACTCCATCCTAAATCACTAAGCTGTCCCATTGTGCCCAATAGCTTTTTGTGATCGAACTCATCGCTGAGACTTCGCTCCACGTAGGCTTAGCAGCACTGGTCCTTATCCAGTCCAGAATCGGCTTGACGTCCGAATCTTCCTGCTGTGCACGTTGTAAGCTTTCCTTCCACTCATTGCTGAGGTCTGTCTTGAGCATCTTCACAGGTACAACTTCTTTGTCCTCTTGCCTAGTACAATGCTTGCAGTCTTCAGGGCAAGGTCTTCTTGACAATGCATCTGCGTTGCCATGAGATCTCTCGCTGCAATGTGCCACCAACAAGTCGTTCTCCTGCAGCCGCTGGGCGCTGTCGTTAGCCGCCCTACCTTCAAGAGATCGTCTATTTTCCCTTCCTGCATTTCGCTTAGGGCAACTTGATCTAAGGTGGCCCCTTTCACCACAGCCATAGCATCTAGGGCTGTATCCTTTAAAACGGTCACTAATTGCAACTGCTGTAATCTCCTTGGTACGGTGAGGTCGATAATCTTGCCACAAAGCTTCCTTTTCTGTAGTTCGCTTAGGGCAACTAGGTCGAAGGTGACCTCTTTCACCACAGCCATAGCACCTAGGGCTATATCCTTTAAACCGGTCGTGAAACGTTACTGCAGCAACCTCCCTAACGCTATAGGGACGATAATCCTGCCGCGCAGCTTCCACTTCCAGTGCATGTGCCAAAGCGTCCTTAAGTGTCGCGTGGTGCCCGAGCCTCACTGCAGCCCTAACTTCAAGGTCGCGGATGCCGTCAATGAAGGCCTGGACCAGGTTCCCTTCAATAAGCGCAGGTACAGACTGGTATGCCTTCCGCACCAGCTTCTCCACTTCAAGGGCCCACTGCTGCAGGTTTTCACCACTACGCTGTACGCGATCTCTTAGTTGTGCGCGAAACACGTGCTCCAGATGAGCGTCACCATACCGGGATTCCAGTGCTTCAAGGAGCTGCTCGTAAGTTACTTCTCCGAAATAAGCGTAAATTTCCTTCATGAGGAGCATCTGTTCTTCCTGGCGGCGCACCTGCTCCTCCTTGTCACGCTTGAGCTGTTCTTCCAAGCGACGGGCCAGCTCCTCCTGTCAGCGGATCTGCTCCTCCTTGTCGTGCTGCAGCTGTTCTTCCAATCGACGGGCATGTTCCTCTTGTCGGCGAGCCTGTTCCTCCTGTCGGCGAGCTTGGTCCTGCAGCATCATCATCAGCGCAGCAAAGTCTGGCGCTAATGATGCCGGAGCTACTGTGGACGGGCCGGCCTCCATGCTCGGTACCTGACTTTCCGACGTCTGCGGCGTTGCACCACCAAAACGCCTCTGATCCGTCTCCTGCTGGCGTTGACTACGGGTACGGATACCCTCCGTGTCGTCGTTTGGCAGAATCGGCATAATTATCCACTCTTCTGACACCAATTGTTACGAGCTTGGGGTTCGTGACAATGAAAACAGCCGATTAATTAACCAAAAATGACACTTTAATAATCAACACTAATTATCACTTTAAACGCACTAATTATAACACACAATCGCACTATTAAACACTTCACTTCACTTAATTCGCAGTTGAAGATCGCTTCCGATGTTCGCTTGTATCGCCAATTCAATACTGACACCTTATATAGTCCGACAGTAATTTCCAGAACCTTCGAGAATGGAAATATCTACAAAGTTCGGGAACATACCGGTCCCGACTGACTAGGTGTCGAAACATCGAGAATGTTCTAGCATCGAAAAGTCTAGAAAGATCGTGACCCAATTAGTTCCTCTACTCGATACTAGATGGCGTTAGTAGTACGTTGTGTACCCGGCATTAATTCTGGCGCGTAACAGTATTTAGAACAGCGATAGAGGCAGTTTTTTTATTTCTATCGGTTTTCAAAATGAAATGATCCAGACAATTTTCACCTCTGGTTGGCAGTGAATGACCTGGTAACAAGCCGTGAATTGCCAGCATGTTTAGGTAGCTATGTCGGTTAGCGCGCTCTATTGTTTGTCCGTCTACTTTATAGATAATATTTATATTTATATCGCCTGCTATTACAATGTTATTACATGATTTTAGGGAATTTAGATGCTCCTCGAGAGAAGTTATAAAGTTATCAGCATTTGTGTTAGATGGTGAGCGATATTTACCCAGGATTGTAAGATTGGGCATGCTTATTTGTAAGCAAGATGCGTGAGTCAATATTATTTCTTTGACATTAACTTTGTGCGAGTTTTTAACATAAGCAACTACGCCGTCGCACCGGTTTATGTGGTTAGTAGTAGAGAACGACAGATAATTATCAATTTCGGGGAGAGGTTTGTTAGCGTCCAGCCTGCATTCACTTAAAATTATTAGATCTACATCAAACTTGAATTGCGTTAAAGTTACCTGAAAATCATCCAGGTTACTATAGATGCTTCTAATATTCTGTGAGACAATTGTGAAATCTGAGTTTTTTATATTGATCTGCTTGAAAAAATCCTCAATTTGAAATTCTCTACATTGCGCAATAACTGTATCGTCTAACTCTTGCATAATTGTATGCACACTATCCATAGATACGATAATATAACGGGTTGTGATTCAAGACCATACGGATACGATTTTTATTTTTGAAAATTAAATCATGGATATAATGATAAATTGGTGTTATGTAATATGTTTCATTATTTTTATGTATTAATATTAAATTACCTATTTCGGTTTTTTTTTTACTGTAAACGCAACGTATGTGTGTGTATGTCAAAGTAGGTGGATGCTTGTGGACACTGTGTGGAACGTACTGTGTAATGTAGTGTACATGTTTATTAGTGAGTATTTTGAGTGGGAATTGAGTGTATGTATGAGTTATAACTGTTACAATCTATACTTATAATAAATCTATAGAGGGGTCAATTCTGTACATGAAATATATTTCCAAAATAACTATCAGGGGGTGATGAGGGATCGATACTGATGCCAAAAATGCAATCAGTACAATTTTTGTCTATCTGTCTGTCGGTCTGTCTGTCTGTCTGTCTGTCTGTCTGTCTGTATAACCGTTATAGAAACAAAAACTACTCGACGGATTTTAATGAAACTTGGTACAATTATTATTCATACTCCTGAGCAGGTTATAGTATACTTTTCATTACGCTACAATCAATAGGAGCAGAGCAGTGAAGGGAAATGTTGGGAAAACGGGAGAAGTTACTTCATTTTTTAAGCTTCCGTCGCGTGTGCAACCTTAATGGTTAAAGCTACACAGAAATCATGTATGACGGAAATGTTTTCCTTAAAATTACATAGACATATGCTGTGATTGACTCACAATAACACGTGTAACTCCCGATAGCTTAGCAGTTCGAAGCTTTCTGATTGTATTTGTCTACTCTTACGTTTATAAAACTCTCAGTCGTCCCTAATTAACATTAATAAAAGTTAACATTATTAACTATTCCATAAAAAAGAATCATAGAAATCGGTATAGAAACACCAAAGTTATACATGAAAAACGCTAATAATAAGCCATCGCGCGTGAATACTGAATCATGCTATAAGGATTATTTTTGTGGTCGCGAACGCACGGGCAGGCGGCTAGCTTGGCGCCTAGAGGCTAGCGAGTAGCTTCGGAAAACGGCTTACGACAGTTTGCAATATCCTTTAATAATTATAATGTCGAGGGGAAGATGGTTATAATTTCGCTTTACACCAAACGAGTAATATTATAAATGTGAAAGTTTGGTTGTTTGTTACTGAATCACGCCAGAACGGCTTAACGGATCTTAATGAAATTTAGAACAAAGATAGATTATAGTCTGGAATAGCACATAAGCTACTTTTCATCCCGGGAATATGTTCCCTAGGGATCACGCGGGCGAAGCCGCTGGCAGAAGCTAGTTATATAATATAACAAATCGAATGGCTTCAATGCATGCAAAGGTGTAAAACAAATTTCAATAGTAAGCTTTAACAAATAAGTTTTTAAAAGTAAAGTAAGGAAAATTTTGTATAAACAACTTGCCTCTAGTCACATCTCTTGCATTAAAGCTTGAATTTGGGATTCATTCTTAATTATGTAAGTCGGCGCATCGTCGTGTTTTTTAACGTAAACTTTACCGTAGGCGGTCCAGCAATATTTGTATCCTTTGGACTTTACAAGGTCCCGTGCCAGGAAATGTAGTCGTGCACCTTTCGCGGTAAGCTGCTCCGAGATAAAAATAGGAGTGTCCTCATTATTTTTAAAGCCTAGATGTTTGGCGCAGAGCTTAACTTTATGTTTGATATTATGTGCCTTACACATCTTAATAATATCGGTTTTTAATAACGTGGACGAAATTTACACTATGATAGGGGTGTTAGTCGTCCCCTGCTTCTTCCCCTTTATTCTGTATATATCTCTAATGTCGGATTTTGCGATTTCACAGTTGATATTTTTAGTTAAACATAGCACCATGTTAATTAAGTCTTCCTTCGATTCCTTCAATTGCTTAGGGACGTTTTTTATTTCAAGGTTAGACTTACGGGAGTCCCGTTGTAGATCTTCCACTTTTTCTTCAAGAATGGTGATGTATTCCTTGTCTTTTCTCGCTTGAATCTCCATTGTTCTATTTTCTTTTTAAACTCTTCGTTCTGCGCAGTGAGATAAGCCACAGAACTTTCTATGTTGGAGTTGGTCTGTTTTATTTCCATGAGTGTAGGGGTAATTTTTTTGAGCTCCTTTTCTTGTACTAATAACATCGATTTAATCATATTAATCATGTCTTCCTTAAAAACTTCCAGCTCATCCTCTCTCCTTCTTTTACCCCGTAATGAGACATAATTTGGAGGGGTGGTGAGAGTTAGATCCAAGCTTTTTTCGGTAAGGTTCGACTCAGAGAGTGACTTATCCATTCTGGGTCGATACTAGGAAATTTTAAACGACAAAAAGCTATCAAGCCGTCTGTTTAGATAAGAGTAAGCAAGCAGAAAGAAGCACTCACAGTGTCTCGCTATATTCACAACCAGTGGTCGTATGAAGTACCAGGGCAGCAGAGATCCAGTGGAGGTGTAGTGGTCTTGCGTCGAGTATGTCCAGGGCGGGGCAATTTCTCACCAGTTCTCGAGACGTACGGTAGCTGGGAGTGACTTGGGTGGAGTCAGTGCGCGTACGCAGATCTGGGAGGAGTCTTCTCAGCCAATGTCTGGGGTCCAAGTACCAGGCTCTCACGAGCGGTGGAGTTAGACACAGTGCGGTGCGCGTTGTAAACTTATATTTAGGCACCTCTACGAGTTTTACGCACTCCTATTTTTCTTGGTGAAATAAAATGTAATTAATAATGAATTATTAGATAGAATAGACATGGAGCCAAATACACGTTAGCACCTTGCGGCGGTCCGGGGGAAGAGGAGATGGGCTATAATATGCAAAATACATTTTTCTCATAAGAAAGATCCGAGCATAAAACTTTAATCGGGCTTTCGGCATATATGAGACATACTTAAACCAGTGCCAAAGATCTAGGTAGAATCTTGAAAAACGCTGAAGCTTCTTTTGATCAACTGGTACGCTAATAAGCTTAGTATAGGGGCAAATAATGGGTGTAATTCCACTGATCTAGTTTTACTAATAAACTATAAAGCAATATCGACATTGTATTGATGAGGCGGAAATGTGTTCCTAGGTAGGTACTATGGCAATGACAAATGCTCAGGCTTTTCAAGCGAAGATTTACAACAAAGTGGCGGAGAAAAGAATAAATAAATACCTTTTTAACCAAACCAAATCAAAATCTTCACCCAAGCCTCACCTATAATTTTATTTTGACGTAAGTAGGTATCACCGTCTAATAAATCGATGAACGACGACGGCTGCACGCACGAAAAAGGATGACTCATTGTCCCGTTACGCTCATTTTAACCATTGTCACGTTAAACTATCGTCCGTAAACCAGTGCCGTAAACTGACTTTACAGACAACCTTTTTTTTTTGCTGTTGATACCTAATATAATATAATACCGACTAGGTACCTACTCCTTTAATCGAAAAGCGTTGACAAAGAATTCCAATATCGCCACGTTCAATTTACCGTGCGCCCTGGTCCTCAACAAAAACTCTTTATAAGAATGTAGAACACGAAATAATGTTAGCGCGCGCTTGATGAATAACAATGATTAATGACATCGGATAATGCCGCCTTGGTGCTCCCAAGCAGCGGTTCTTTGAGGCTGATAGACAATTTAACCAGGTTAGGTACTGGATATCTATAGATAGATAAGTAGATACCCTAGCTGTAGTGGATGTTTCTAGGTGTCATTTATTACACGACTGGCTAAAAGAAGGGGCCTTCGTTTTCGATGTATGAACTTCTTATGACGGTTAAAAGGGCCGTCTTAACCCATGCGGGGGGCAGATCTCATCGGAGGGAGTATGATGCAGTTGCTGGCACTTATTTTAGTTCAATAATGGATCGATGCCACCTACTGACTCCTGTAGTACCAGACTGCTTGAAAAGCGATTTTTGAAAACTTTGCAGTCGGTTTTTTATAATTTGAATAGTTTTTTTTTTTATTTGCTTACCCAAAGGGTAACCAGCGGAACTCTATTACTAAGCCTGCTCTGGCCGTCCGTCCGTCTGTCAGCGGGCTGTATCTTAAGAACTGTAATAGGTAGACAGTTGAGTGTGTATTTCTATTGCCGCTATAACAACAAATAAATAAAAAATAAATTAAACTAAAAAATAAAAGGGCCTGCCATACCTACAAGGCACGTTATTATTATTATTTTATGAGCGTAGTACCTAAACGAGGTAAAAGATTATGTACCGCGTACCTACCTACTTAGGTAAGTACGCCCTCAGGCTAGGTGGAATAGACGATCTTCGCAGGGTGGCTGGTAGCAGCTGGATGAGAGTTGCCGGTGATCGAGCCAAATGGCGTGCACTTGGAGAGGCCTATGTCCAGCAGTGGACTGTTATAGGCTGATGATGATGATGACCTACCTACTTATGCCTAATAAGTACCTATTCACATTATAACGCTAGAGCAAGTTGACTGGTAGAGAATGCCTGTGGCATTAAGTCCGCCTCTGTACATTTGTGCTTAAAGTGATAAATAAATAAATAAATAATAAGTAGCGTTCTGTAGGTCCTAGTACCTTCCCCAATGGAAAAAAGCGTGGTTACCTATACCTACGCATGTTTTTTCCGATTTTGTAGGAAATCTTTTCAATTGATAACGTTTTTAGGGTTCCGAAGATCCGTAAAAACGTAACGGTTGTCTGTCTGTCACAGACAAGTTAGTTACCTACTCTGGATTTATGCTGGACCGATTTTGTTTAAATTTGGTAGACCCGAACACGCATCATTTACGAATGTAGGACACTTTTGGAGAGACAACTTAGGGACATGTCCATATCGTGAAAAGGCTTTTGAGCCTTTTCACGATATGGACATGTCCCTAAGTTGTCTCTCCAAAAGTATTTTGTTTCGTAAGTATTTATTTCGTAATTTTAAAATAAGTAGGTAAATGGTTTTGAATTTACCATAGACATTCGATAAAAACGTTAGATAAAAGTATATGTCGTACTCGTATTCCTGTTTCGGATATGGCCACTCACGGCCACTTGAAAAATTCATCCTGTAGATTCAAGTTTTATTCTAGGGTGCCGGTAGTACCTACCTATGGTTAGTGATGATGCGGCCAAAGGAGGCGTAAGCTTGCTTAGAAGAACACCTATTGAGGCTTGGAAAATATTCCATTTATTGCATAATAGACTTTGGCAAAGTGCCGAATTGGAAATTCAGATATTTGCTACAGAGAAACTCCTAATGAAAACTCAATTACATTATCTAGCCTGGGAATCGAACCCGGGATCTTAACGGACACCAGCGTTTCTTGCACCGAAACAGCTATAAAATAAACATTCCAGTTATAGGCGGGAATATATGCGATCGTCGCGTTCATTATGTCGGAAAACTGGAAAGCGCCCCCGCTACGACGCATTCCGCTTTTGCCAGACACATTTCTATTAGGACAACGCCTTACACAGTCCGTTTTATAATTTTAATATTATTTTAACTAGAACTACAAATAAAACTATAATTGATATTAAGAACATCATTATTATTGCCTTAAAAAGGAAGAATATGGGAACTAAAATAGTAATGTAGAAAATGAGTTCTAATAGGTACTGACAGTAACTCACGTTACAAATTGCCTCAACAAACTAATAATTAACTAGTTTAAATCCATATCAATTTGGCTCCACACTTTGGCTTATATTAAAATCGCGCCTTATAAATTTCCTATTTCCAAAGAGCTGACTACCATAAAGCAGAACCAAGTAACATGTATTTTCAACAAGAAATAAATTCTTTTGACTTCAACATCATAGTATATATTCTGAAATATTTTGCAACGGTATCTAATTTGTTAATATTATGGCATAGACACTGGGTTATGACTTAACAGTTAAATTTCAATCTCATTGAATCCTAACAATTATTTTTCAACTCACACATCCAATTCATACACTCTCCCAAAGTGTGGCAGTACATTTAAGTATTATGTATAATAAAAACTGCTCAGTCAATGAGAAGTACCCTGTTCTTGTCAACTCTCACATTGGGTGCACTCCTCAATTTCTTTATAAACTTATCAGCTATGCGGTCATCAACTTCTCTGCCAGTTGCTTCACTGTATTCTCCCAAAACCTTCTTCTGTAAACGTTTAAAAGGTACTTCATTGCCTTTCTTTTCCAAAACGGATAAAATGACCGCATGCCAGTTGAATTTGTCTCCGCTGACTGCTAATTCTCCAATTTTGGCAACATTTTGGTCATGAAGACAGATACTTTCTTCTGCATCTTCTTCCTCAGTTTTGCTTTTCTTCTTCTGCGCCTTTCCTGTAGTTGCTACAACAACTTCAACAGGTTCTGCACCATTTTCTTGGGCTTCTTGATTTCCATTAACACTATTAACGGTATCCTGTCTCTTGCGTTTCTTATTTTTGCCATTTTTACCTTCTGTAACATTATCCTCACCATTTACAGATTCAGTCCTATTCTTCTTCTTTTTACCTTTCTTGGTTTCTGTTTCCTCTTCAACTTCCTCAGGAAGTGGTTCTGCTGCACTCTGGAGTTCAGCTTCATATTTTTTGTTTTTCTTCTCTTCTTTTCTTTGTTTTTTGGACAATTTCTTTTTGCCAACTACCTCAGTATCACCATTCTCTTCTGTTTCACCATTTTGTTCTACATCACCGTTGTGTTCTTCAGCTTCATCAGCAGTGTTCTCTTCTGATTTCTCATCCGTCTCTTCAATAGTTCCATTTTGTGGTTTTGCATCTTCAGAAACAGATTCATCTTTCTTTTGATTTTGATTCCTATTATTAGCATTGGATAAAGCCGTCAGTTTTACAGATATCATGTCCCATGCTTGGTCAATATCTTTTGGATTTGTCTTATTTCCACAAACATTCTTAACAAAGTTAATGAATTTGGGTTTCTTGCGTGGAGTGTTGTTGTGTTTGGTGATGGTCTCAATAATCCTGAGCACATTTCTTGGTGCGCTCTGCTGTTCATCTAGAACCGATGTTAACATTTCCACCCATGTATTCTGTTTCTTCTCTCCTTTTTTCTCCTTGGAAACATATCCTTTTCCAGAGTAGCGTTCCTCTTCAGTTATACATTTAATATGTGATTCATACTCTTTACCACTGAAAACGGCAAAACATAGGTAATGTAGTTTTTATTCTTAAGACTATACATTAAATGACTTCAAGAGCATCAACATAATCTAGGTAACAGACCATCAAAACACAGACTGCAGTTTTTTTTATCGAAGCTTTAGTATTTTGTCACAATGCCAAAGGAGGGATACTTTACAAGAAATACTCGCTTGTTTATGCCAATAGCAACAAAACTATGTCAATGACATAGTTAAATTAACAATCACAATGAACTATCAATGAAAATCTCTGTATCTTACAAGAAATTAATATTCATGGTACTTAATATAAAATGACGAGTATGTTTAGTATTTTTTCAATAAACACTACATTATCATTTATTTCCTGATTGGCAACAGTTTGGTATCATTGGCATAATTCTATTTATAGCTCAACCTATTATCTTCTGTATTATCTAGTCTACTCGACAGAAATCTCTTTGTTTACATATATAATGCGGTCACGTAAACAAAATATCATGCGGCAAAAATATTTCATACTTACTGAAAGTCTTTAAAGCAATCCATGCAAGACAAATTGGGATTCCTATTTCTGCATGCTATCATATAATGTTTCTCGACCTTAGGTTTTGTCACAGACTCTCCGCAATGTCCACACGTGAATACGACCATTGCAATAATTAATTAAAACACGTGTTTTTAGAAAGAATTGTTTTGAATACAAATATTATAACCTGCAAAGGAATGGGCGTGTTAATAACCGGAATAAATACACAATTTACAAAATAACAATAAGCCTTCTACAGTGAGATGCATTATTTATACCAACATACGTTAATTTCTAAGTATTTTAAGAAAATTGAAAATTTGCTACGATTTTGCGAACTTTTCTCAAAATTGTCAAACTACCAAATGTCAAAATTTTGTTCTTTTTTTGCGATTTGTGATTATGACAGCTCGTAACTGCTCGTTCGTTCCACGACGAAAACTATTTTGAAAAAAAATATGAATAGTTTTTAATATTATAAACAAACGGAACTCAATAAAAGTTATAGTAGGAGTTGTGGTAGGAGTGATGTAATAGATTTTTTTTTTCATTATATAAAATCATTGAATGCATCATGTTATTGTTTATTCATAATGGTAACACTGACAAGCATCAATGTCAATCAAATTTGATCAAATTCGTTTTGTCTAATTGTCTGTTTGCAAGCTGGGGTGTGTCCAAAAATTTAATAATTTATAACGAAATTAATAATGAAATACTGCTTTTTTTACTGAAAAACTCGTGAATATCAGTAGATATGTATATTTACTTTATTTCGACTGTTATATTAATTCTTATTGGTAAGTACATATGTATACAAACTTTGCAATTATGTTTCAACAACTATATATTTATTTACATGTGGAATTATTATCATTTGTTGTTTATATCAGATAATCAGAATAACATTGAGATGAATTAAAGTGATTTAAATAACAAATTATCTATCAAATGATATGAAAAATAATGAGGTAAAGATACATAAACCGAAACTTTAGAGGTATCCTTGCGTCATCCCTAATTCTAAAGTGATATTGATAAAAACAACCATTAAGCCAGCCTAATTTTGCCTTAAACAGCTGCTAACATGCAATTCTTGAAATAAATTCTGTGTACAAACAATATTGTGACTCACTTCATGTGTTCTCAATGAAAGGTCTTATGTGAGGAATTTAACATTTGGTCAATAAAACTTACCTTTTCGGGTGTTGCATGATCCCGCATAGGGTGATGAAAAAGTGCTTGTAATTTCATACCTCATTCAGGATTTATTGACTTTTAATTTATCTATATTTATTGACTTTTAATTTATCTACAGGTACAACAACAGCTAGTATCTATGGCAGTGAGAATGCTATCAACGGCATTGGTAAAGTACCTAAAGTGGAAGGCCAGGACATCATAACTTGGTGCACCACGTCAATACTTGAAACACAGAAATGTGAGAAGCTGTCCAAGTCTGTGCTACAGGATAAGGGACTGTTTGGACAGGATTTCATTGAGCTGCAGTGTAAGAGGGTGAGTGTGTGTGTGTTTCTTTTTTTAAAATCACCACACTGCACTCTAAAAGAGGTTGCTGAACGCTGAACGCTGTAATCATAGACATGGGCAAGCTGCCAGGCTCAAAAAGTGTGAGTCACACCAGCCACCTGCATAGTGAAAGCTAGGCAAAAGTCCTCACAATGGGTGCCACAGAGGATGGATGGCCAATTAAAAAAAACTACTAGTATTATGTCCAATAAAAAATACTTAGAATTTATATTTGATATAGCCTAAATTAGTATTTCAAAACAGTCCTTAGAAGAACATTTTTTGTTATTTTGTGAATTAATTACTTAATCTAGTTACATTGTCAAGATTATAGATAGATTACAGCCTGCCAAGAGTCCATTATTATTTTAAGTTTATCCAGCATTAGTAACACAAGAAACTGTGTTGATGCATTCATGAAAAAGATCATAATGTATAATCTATTGTTTTCAGGCTTTCGACACAGAAGAGTGCATGACATGGGTTGACCGAGGTGAGGCTTCTTTGCTTGGTCTCGACGCTGGGGAAGTGTATGTCGCTGGTAGATATCACTCCCTTGTGCCTATTCTACAGGAGGTAATCTTATTTTCTAAATATATTTATTTTTTCAATCTGATTCTATTTCTGAACTATTGTAAATAAAAGTACTAGTGAAGTAGTAGTGACTGTATACAACAGAAATAATCATGGAGTTAAAGAAAAGACTAGTAAAAATGTGATAAACAATTAACAAAATTGCTCTCAGCATTTGCACTGCTTTCAACTAGTCTACATCATACAAAACCTAAATACAATTTGTTTTTGGGTTTTAGGTTCATTAATCCTAATCACACGCACAGTCGAAACTACTGGTCGTAGCAAGCTGACACTTGGCATGTAGGTTCCTTGGGAAGTGTAGGTGAGCACTAAGGAAAGATTTCACGAAATACCCACGGGAACGAGAAAAACGAGGTTTGCGCGTACGAAGTCGCGGGCAAAATCTAGTATCCTAACATATAAAATTCTTTCGTTATTGACAGACACCGCACAGCCGAAACTACTGGTCGTAGAAGGCTGAAATTTGGCATGTAGTTTTGCGACACTCTGTAGGGGGCACTAAGATTTCCCGAAATTCCTACGGGAACAGAATAAAACGGAATATACGCGTACGAAGTCGCAAACACTAGCTAGTTGTATCATAAACTAGCTGACCCACGCAACTTCGTCTGCGTCACATTTTCCATTAATGCTCGGCTTCTTTTAGTCTTAGCGTGATGATATGTAGCCTATATCCTTCCTCGATACATGTGCTATCTAATAATGAATGAATTGATCAAATCGGACCAGTAGTTCCTGAGATTACCCCCTACATACAAACTTACAAACAAATGTTACCTCTTTATAATATTAGTATAGATAACATTTCTTTAAATTCATGCTTTGATTAAATTAAATTCAGCTTTTATTGAGCAACAGAATATCTTATAGATTTACTTCTAAATCAACACTGTCCATTTGTACCCACAGTTATATGGGCGCGGTGAGCCATACCAGTACTCTATCGCAGTAGTCCGCAAAGGTGCTCTACCTAATGTGCAGCCTGGCTATGGACTTGGTGCATTGCGAGGGACAAAGGCATGTTTTCCTGGTGTTGGAGCACTAGCAGGATGGGTGATGCCAATACATGTTGTAAGTTTGCACACTCTGTTTGAGGACTTATTTTCTTTTTTTTTTAACTAACATCCTTTTTAGTATTTTGTTGTTGTGTGTGTGTCTATATGGACTTTATTGTCAGTAATAAATAATAATAATGAATCATATAGCACAGAGGGCCAGGTGCAAGTTTTTGTACTTGCTCTCTACTCTCTTTCTCTCTCTCTCTTTTCTCTATTACTCTCTCTATCTCTCTAGTCTTTGTTCTTTGCCAGACGGCACACACATTGACGCCACAAATTGACGTTTATAACACGATAGAGTGCATTTAAAAACTCGCCCTATACAACCTGTAACAAATTAAACGCAAAACTGACGCATGATACTCATCAAACTCGAAAATTGTGATTTTCAAGTTTCAAGCGTCAAAAGGTATTGCATTTATTCTGTTACACATTGTATAATCACTGAAAATACAACAATTAAAGACTAAAACCTTTTCACAGCTTATGCAAGAAGGCGGCCTCAAGATAACAGATTGCAACAACCACGTGAAATCGGCGACCGAGTTCTTTGGCGACTCGTGCGCGCCCTACTCACTGAAAGACATGTACAATCCGATTGGTGATAATTCTGACAAGTAAGTACATGAGTATTAATATTCTAGGCTCTCATCATCATCGTATCAGCCGAAAGACAACCACTGCTGGGATAGGCCGCCCGCCAAGTGTAGCCACAACAATCGGTCCTGTGCGTCGCGCATCCATCGACTCTATCATGGATGACCCCATTCAAAAATAATTTTCATACGCTTTTCTAAACTACTGGGTTTCAGTGTACCTACTATGATGAGGATAATTATGTAAAAGTTAAATTCGAAAATGTAAATCTGTGTTTCTTAAAAAATTCAAATACTTATGTATTTTGCAAATAAATATATCATTATCAAACTTAGTTAATAGTAACCAATAGTTCCTACATAGGCTATTCTTTTTTCGATATTGTACCTTTTATATTTCACCGAATATTGAAAACACGTACGTTTGTAATCTCTCTTTATAATAAATCGCGTAAGATATTAAACTCTTTTCGATGAGACACGTATCGTAGCTATCGAATTTGGATGAGATTTATTCTACTCAAAGTATCTGTTTACAATACATTGAATAATATTTTTGTAAGTATATAAGTTGGTCACTGTGTTGAACGCAAGACATATTATCGTATTCTTTGTTGTATAAGTAATTAGTTTATGACTGGCTAAAATGTGTTCATATAATATTGTATTTTTTTTTACTATTTTATTTAATCCATATACGCCAACACTTGCTTGAGTGTGTATTTCGTTTTATAGTGTGCTAGTTGACAAGTGATAAATAATATTTTTTTGTCATGTATTAATTACTTTTGCATACGAATTATTGTATTGTATAACACTAGGAAGTGGTGATGGGCGGGCGTTTTGGGGGACTGTCTTTTGTAAAACTTGACGTTCAATTAGGCTGAGAGCCTAATTTGAATTAATGACTTGAATTTTATAGTCCTCCTGACCAATTTCGGCCATGGCGGCTAATCTCAACGGAGATAAGCCATCAGCGCGGGACATATTATAGAGCACAAGTGTGAAACACACAAATTATCTATCTTTTCATAAGTTACTTTCTTATCCAAGATCCTTACTTCCCCAGGCTATGCAAGCTCTGCATCGGCGGCGCAGGCATACGATGCACTCTCGCGGACCCTTACGCCGGCTACGAAGGAGCCCTACGTTGTCTAATCGCGAACAATACGGGTGACATCGCCTTTGTGCGGGACACTACCATACAACACGCCCTGCTGTCGCATCAGATACTTGGTTAGTACAGTAATAACTACAGGACGACTATTGATAGGAATTTAAAGTAGTTAATGTTTAACTGACACAAAAAAACCGGCCAAGTGCGAGTCAGACTCGCGCACCGAGGGTTCCGTACAAACCTGTAGGTATATAAGTAAAAGTTATGGTATAAAATATACTATGTGATGTAACTAAAAATTTAAGATTTTCGGAATTTTTCCTATATGTGTACTTTAAAACGTTGCTTCATGCCAAATTTCAAGATTCCAGGTCGTCTGGAAGTATCCTTTAGGTTTTGATTCCCTTGCGAGTGGTTGCGAGTTTCAAAATATGCGGCTTTAATTGCTGTATCTTTTGATTGCGTTGATGTAGAAGTTTGATTTTGTTACAGCTTAAAGATATTATAGACTTGAGTATTTGTTAAGAATTTCAATATAATACCACTACGCGTTCATGAGTAAAGGGGTAATAAGTTTAAAATTATTAAAAATATTTTTATTATATGATGTAACTAAAAAATTATGCTTTTCGCAATTTTTCCTTTATCTGTGTTATAAGACGTTGCTTCGTACCAAATTTCAAGATTCTGAGTTCACGGGAAGTACCCTGTAGGTTTTGATTCCCTTGCGAGTGTCGAAAATTTGCGGCATAAACGGGAGTATCTTTTGATCGCGTTGACTTAGAAGTTTGATTTTTTCACAGCTCCAAGAGACCATAGACTTGAGTATTTGATATGAATTTCAGCTTGATACCTCCACGCGTTCCTGAGAAAAAAGGTCTTGACAGACAGACAGACAGACAGACGGACAACAAAGTGATCCTATAAGGGTTCCGTTTTTACCTTTTGAGGTACGGAACCCTAAAAACAGACTGCACTTGTGGCCCAATGCTGGACAAAGGACTCCCCTTTCTCCTTCCAAACATCTCTCATTTTATAAATCATGTTTGTGGGCCAAGTTACATATTTTTGTTGTTTTGCTCGCACTGCATAAGTTAGCCGAGCTCTCGGTGTACTGCATAATTATGTTAGCCGAGCTCTCGGTATGGTAGTCAATATTGAAAAGGCCTTGTTAAATGGATAATATTTCTTTGTGTTTGTAGGAGGAGTAACAGAAGACCAGTTCGAGCTGATCTGTCGCGACGGGTCGCGGCGCCCGGTCACGGACTCGGAGAACTGCAACTGGGGCCGCGTGCCCGCTGACGCTATCGTCACCAGCAGCGCTGTGTCTATGGAGCAGAGGAAGAAGTAAGTCACACACTATCATCAGTAACAGAAGACCAGTTCGAGCTGATCTGTCGCGACGGGTCGCGGCGCCCGGTCACGGACTCGGAGAACTGCAACTGGGGCCGCGTGCCCGCTGACGCTATCGTCACCAGCAGCGCTGTGTCTATGGAGCAGAGGAAGAAGTAAGTCACACACTATCATCAGTAACAGAAGACCAGTTCGAGCTGATCTGTCGCGACGGGTCGCGGCGCCCGGTCACGGACTCGGAGAACTGCAACTGGGGCCGCGTGCCCGCTGACGCTATCGTCACCAGCAGCGCTGTGTCTATGGAGCAGAGGAAGAAGTAAGTCACACACTATCATCAGTAACAGAAGACCAGTTCGAGCTGATCTGTCGCGACGGGTCGCGGCGCCCGGTCACGGACTCGGAGAACTGCAACTGGGGCCGCGTGCCCGCTGACGCTATCGTCACCAGCAGCGCTGTGTCTATGGAGCAGAGGAAGAAGTAAGTCACACACTATCATCAGTAACAGAAGACCAGTTCGAGCTGATCTGTCGCGACGGGTCGCGGCGCCCGGTCACGGACTCGGAGAACTGCAACTGGGGCCGCGTGCCCGCTGACGCTATCGTCACCAGCAGCGCTGTGTCTATGGAGCAGAGGAAGAAGTAAGTCACACACTATCATCAGTAACAGAAGACCAGTTCGAGCTGATCTGTCGCGACGGGTCGCGGCGCCCGGTCACGGACTCGGAGAACTGCAACTGGGGCCGCGTGCCCGCTGACGCTATCGTCACCAGCAGCGCTGTGTCTATGGAGCAGAGGAAGAAGTAAGTCACACACTATCATCAGTAACAGAAGACCAGTTCGAGCTGATCTGTCGCGACGGGTCGCGGCGCCCGGTCACGGACTCGGAGAACTGCAACTGGGGCCGCGTGCCCGCTGACGCTATCGTCACCAGCAGCGCTGTGTCTATGGAGCAGAGGAAGAAGTAAGTCACACACTATCATCAGTAACAGAAGACCAGTTCGAGCTGATCTGTCGCGACGGGTCGCGGCGCCCGGTCACGGACTCGGAGAACTGCAACTGGGGCCGCGTGCCCGCTGACGCTATCGTCACCAGCAGCGCTGTGTCTATGGAGCAGAGGAAGAAGTAAGTCACACACTATCATCAGTAACAGAAGACCAGTTCGAGCTGATCTGTCGAAATGTGCTTCTAATTTTAGGCAAGTTTAGGACACTCCTCTTTTTTCGTTCATATAATCTTTGTTGTCATAAATTTATTTAAGCTTTTAATAAGCCAGCAGACCCAACTCTATCATAGCATGGTAGTCTTTGTTTATCTACAAAAAAATAATTGTGGCTACATTTATCATCTGTTGCTTTTGCAGCACACAAGTAGGAAACATTTGACTTCTGTATTTACAGATATTCATAATGTCAAATAAATGTTTAAGTTTCAAATTTTCTCAGGTACCAAAACTACCTCCAAGTGATATTCAAACTATACGGCGAGCCGAACCCCCTTAATCGCAACTATAACAAGACAAATGCGTTCCAATCCGGAGCCCCGTTCAACGCGTACTCGACCACTGAACCGTCGCGCTATCCCTACGACTCGTTCAACAGAGACAAGTTCAACAATAACAACTTGAACGACCGCCAGAATGAGTATGAAGAGGATATGAATAACAAGTGAGTATTTTAATCTACTTTCACTGAAGTATAGCATAGGCGTGCTCCAATCTGGAGCTTTCAGTCCCAGAATTGATTGAATACTAGTATTTTACATGGAGCGACTGCCTATTACCACCACAAAGCTGAAATACTATCAAAACTGACATAAGATTTATATTTTAAAACACTTTTCTGCAGAGCAAGTACTATGCCGCCTTTCAAGACTCGCGTGGACTCTTCAGGACAGCCAATTGAATCAATTTTCCAACTCTTCAGATCCAACGAGACCACAGATTTATTACTGCAGGTATGTTTTTTTTTTTTTGATTATAAGTTAATAGGGAATATGCACGCGATTTTTTTATTTACAAAATGAATTACTTCTAAGCTCCAGTAAACACTCAAGAAATCATTTTTTAAATATCTTCATCAGCTATGAAGTTATAACGCTTCAAAGATTACTTTTAGAACGAGAAGTCCGACATGGAATCTGACGTCACAGTCCGTGACGTCTATTTATCTGCCATAGAAAACAGCGTTTTCTCGAGAGGGACAGATATATTTGTTTAAAATAATTATATCTCGTTTGTTTTTCGGGCGATTCTTTTTCCACTGTTAGTAATATATTTTTAGATAAACTGTTTAGATAATAAATATTTTTTTATGCATATTCCCTATTACTTAATACTCCATCGAGTCATCATATGCATGGGCCTTGATTAAGTTCATTTAATGGCATCATTATTTTGAAGATTACTTGTTTAAAAAAAACACTAGCTAGATTACCATAGAAAGTTTTTGGTTTCTGTTTTCATTTTTGGTGTCAACTACCATTGCACCAATGCCACTTAATTTTATGTCCACAGGATGCTACAGTAAACTTTCGCATACTGAAAGAAGAAGAACAAGCTGCAAAACACATCCTCAACAATAAATTCGTAGGCGGACAAGCAGAGAACGCGGTGCTCGCCATCAGAGACTGTCCCATCAAGCGAGCCACGCTGTGTGTCACCAGTGATCAGGAGATGGACAAGTGTTTCAAGATGAGGGTAAGATAAACAACAAGCTTGTAGCATAGCAGGACAGCACAGAACGCGGTGCTCGCCATCAGAGACTGTCCCATCAAGCGAGCCACGCTGTGTGTCACCAGTGATCAAGAGATGGACAAGTGTTTCAAGATGAGGGTAAGATAAACAACAAGCTTGTAGCAGGACAACACAGAAGGCGGTGCTCGCCATCAGAGACTGTCCCATCAAGCGAGCCACGCTGTGTGTCACCAGTGATCAAGAGATGGTCAAGTGTTTCAAGACGAGGGTAAGATAAACAACAAGCTTGTAGCAGGACAACACAGAAGGCGGTGCTCGCCATCAGAGACTGTCATATCAAGCGAGCCAAGCTGTGTGTCACCAGTGATCAGGAGATGGACAAGTGTTTCAAGATGAGGGTAAGATAAACAACAAGCTTGTAGCATAGCAGGACAGCACAGAACGCGGTGCTCGCCATCAGAAACTGTCCCATCAAGCGAGCCACGCTGTGTCACCAGTGATCAAGAGATGGACAAGTGTTTCAAGATGAGGGTAAGATAAACAACAAGCTTGTAGCATAGCAGGACAGCAAAGAACGCGGTGCTCGCCATCAGAAACTGTCCCATCAAGCGAGCCACGCTGTGTGTTACCGTTGATGTTAGTGATCAGGAGATGGTTCAAACATTTGCAGCAATATCACTTTGGTTTCGGTTTCAAACTAAAACAGTTATTTATTTATCCTCAGGTAGCGTTAAAAGCAGCTTTCCTGTCCCCCACGCTGATCTGCTGGCGCGGCCACAGTACGCGGCACTGCGAGCGCGCCATCGCAGAGGGAGCAGCAGACTTCGCGCTCTTCGACGCAGCCGACATGCTACACGCCGCCAGCATCCACCGCCTTGTGCCCTTCATGCAGGAGGTAACACAAGCATCATCTACCTAACCTTTTCCTAGGTTAGGTATGTTAGGTACCGAACGCTGCTAAATACCAGTATTTTACGAAGAGCGACTGGCTAGTAGCCCGAAGGATCGCCAAACACAAGTGGCAGTGGGTAGGGCACATTGCTCGCAGATGGGGCCGAAAAGTTCTGGAGTGGCGTACCGGAAGAAGCAGTGTTGGTCTCCCACAAGTTGGACCGATGACCTGGTGAAAGTTGCGGGTAGCGAGTACCTATGCGAAACGCACAAGACTGGTTGTTGTAGTTATGTCCAGAAGTCGATGTCTCTCTGCTGAAATTATGTGATGACGTTGACTATCTGCCCGCTTTAACCGAGTTATTAGGTGCCAGTTTGCATTGCCTTGTGTCATTCATGCAGGAGGTAACGACAACCAGCATCTGCCCAGCCCTTGCCATACTAGAAATGTTGAGATCGGCTACCAGTCAATCTGGATGCAGCTGAGTACCAGTATTTTACATGGAGATACTACGTATCTGACCTCTATAACTAAGGTACTGGGTGCCAATTTGCATTTCCTTCGTGACTGGATGCAGGTGATTACCAGTGTTAGACCTGTAGGCTAATTCACGTAACTAAATAATTGCTGTTGCAGTGCAGTTGAAGTTAAGTTTCGATCAAAACAACGCTTTTCGTATTCTCTACCGCTATCAGACACGCTCGCGTCAAGTTTGCGTCACGCGAGCACAATAACGGCATTCTACTGTTGCGCGTCTTTGATGCGTGCTTCGGAACGCAAAATGATCGGTATTCTACTATTTGTTTGACGTCCCGAAGTGAAAGCTTAAGTTGAAGTTTTAATATTATAATAACGTCATTTTCATTGAAATTTATTCGTTTCTATTCGATTATTTAGTGAATAATATTTTTTCTCTGTACCGTCAGTAAGTTTGGTAGAGTTTGGCTGTCGTGCAGTTCACGCGCAGTTTACGCGCAGTTCAAAGATTACACTACACCTTAATCGGCGCGTCATAACATTACGTGAATTAGCCCTCTGTAGCGGCATGAATGCCGCCACAAGAAGAACTATCGAAAGGAAATTTGTACGGCAACAAAAAGAACCGCAGTGCCATTTATTCCACCAGCAACTATTTATGAAATCCTGAATCGCGGTATCCGTTTTCTGTGCGATTTGAACATATAATTACAACAGTTCAAATATCAAATATCGGGCAGTTGCCCACAACAACCGTCCGGTCGGAGGATCCTCCCTTTTCAATAGAGGTTTGCGAGACTTTACACTTTGTAGCGCATACCTCTATAGACCGACCGCCTATCTGATCCCTATAACCCAGTACCTGGGAAACACGAACGTATCAGAAGACATCCGGGACCAACGGCTTTCCGAAGCACGGATGAAACTCGGTGTGTAGCAGATGGTCACGGACATCCACGGACCAACCTCAGAAAGTCATAACGAGTATTTAACCACGATTTTTGTGTGTAGCGAAAAAATTGGTTCGTAATAATCAGTATCCCTAAATTCTGCTATCTGCAGATTAACTGAAGATAGAACTGTGTTAGGATTACACAGGTTTCGAAAACCTTTAAAATTGAGCTTCAAATCTTCTTTCCAACCCCAGATCTATTCAAGCGGAGACAATTGGTACTACGCGGTGGCCGTGGCGAAGGAACAAGACCCAGACACCGACCTGACGTACCTCCGCGGCAAGAACACGTGTCACACTGGCCTGGGGACCGCCGCCGGATGGGTGTTCCCGCTTGCTTACCTCATATCTAATGGATGGATCAGGTACTGTAGATGTTTTAATTTTTAGTGTGATGTTAGAATGAGGGTTTCCAGGAAATTTCACGCCACCAGTTGGCGCCACTCGAGGTGTCTTATACTTTGGAAGTTTTATTGGAATTTCTGGAATACTCTGGATGACTGTCTTTAAAGTGCCTACGCGTATCCAGCATTTCAACAATTTGAATTTGACATAATGGCAATATTTGATAATGCCTTACTCCCTCTCTCGCAGTGTTTAATGGTCAAGTAAAAAAGAGGTGTAGTTAGTAAGTAGTAGAACATCGCGAGTTAAAATGTAATAAAGCAAAGGATAAGACGGGTATAGGAGGGAGAAGGGGGTCAAAGCTTCGGTAATAGTAGCCAGCACGAGTCTTTGGATCTTTGTTCTCGGCAATGTTCGGTGGGTGAACAAAACTTGCAAGCCCAACAGTCGATGAGCATTGACTGACTAACAAACAACGTGAAGCGTCAGAGCTGTCGTCGTCAAACTGAGCAATGAAGAGTATGCTCACGACTCGTGCCGGTTATTATACTATGGCTGACAAGGTGAGGGGATGTTTAAAATGGCTAAAATCGTGAATGTTCCCATATACGACGTATTATATCCAATCCTTTCGCAGGTCGTACGGTTGCGACGGCGCGCACGCCGCGGCGCAGTACTTCACAAAGTCGTGCGCGCCCGGCGCCCTCAGCTCGGAGTACGTGGACTCCGGCACGGTGCCGCACGACAACCTCTGCCATCTCTGTCACGGAGCTTCGTTCAGGTAACACAACATTACTGTCAGTGGGGGTTCCGATTCCAGGTACTCGACATTCTGTCTCTACACGGGGCATCCCTCGCAACAGCTGCTTGTGACAAGAAAATACTGCAGATGTAGATAATTTTAGGTACTCATTGCAAGTACGCGGTAACGCGGTCACATTAACTTGACGCTTGGCTTTGATGACGTCATTTTGGCACTCAAGTACGGTGTGACAAAAAAGCGAGTGAGTTTAAATGTTTGTAAATGTTTCAGAAAAAAAATGTAGGTAGGAGTAGATACTACCTATATAATTTCAAATCTTTATTTACAGGAGGTTTATTTAGGTAGTAAAAAAACTATTTTATATTGATTGTAAAAAATATTTAATCAAAACTTTCAGTCATCATCGCTATAAACAATAGGTACAAAGTCGTCATAACTGACTTCGCCTTCACTCTCACTCTCGCTATAGCTGTCGGATGTCTCTTCTCCTCCTAAATTGGTCACCAGTTGACGTATAGAGCGGTCAGTCAGGCCATATTTTTCCCAGTATTCCTGAAAATTAATAAAATATTGTTAATAAATTAACCATAAATGATAAGTAGAGTACTTTTGATAAATAATTTAATTAACGAACTGACCTGCTGTAGTCTTTCGATATGATTCACTTCCTTTTTCCAGTCCGATGCTGTTATTGTATTTATTGCATCTCTTGTGAGTTTTTCAATATCTTTTTCGTGCTGGTCGACGTTTTTGTATGCCACCCTTTGTTTAATTAAATTCCATATTATATATTCTATGGGGTTCAGGTCACAATGGTAGGGTGGCAAACGTACAATTTCATGGCCATGTCGTTTTAATAAGTCATCGACAATATATTGTTTCGGCGGTTTTGTCTTTTTATTACCTATTGGATAATTCCCTTTTTCTCATACTATCTCCAAAGGGAACATTGTTTTCACGCAGCCATTGTTGCATTACCCCTTTTGAAGATGAACTCGTGGGCGGCATCACCGTCTGCGTTGAGTGAGTGGTAAGGCGCATTGTCTATGACAACTATCCCATTTGGCGGCAAGTTTGGTTTTCAAGCTTTTCATTAAGCCATTTCATAAAATTGCCGGTATTCATCTCATGATCAGTTTTGCTTTTGCACTTGTACAATAAGTCGGCACCTGGAATGAATCCACTGTTGACCCGGGTTAAAATTTTTTTCACGCTGCTATCGGTACTGTTTTGCCAGCATTTACTGACAGTGTAGTGAGAATGGATCCACGTTTCATCTAAGTACGTGACCGGTTTTTTATTCAATCTCAATTAATAATCATCCAAAAAAGTTAAAATAATTTACTCTTAAACATACTTGATCCCTAGACACTTTTGATGTACATAGAAACAACGGAGTGTACAGTACGATTCAGGGTTCATTGCCTATGCGAAGTACGTCGCAATGGCGCGGGATGTCAATTTGTCAAGAAACATAGAACAGCGCATGCGCGGGTAGGTCGCGCATGCGATATTGATTCTTATCAAAAATGTTTGGTGAACAGACGCTGCCGCCGTGACGCGAGTGAGGACTACTTCGGGCACGTGGGCGCCGTGCGCTGCATGGTGGAGGGCGGCGGAGACGTCGCCTTCGTGCGCCACTCGGCGCCGGCAGAGGTGTCCGCGGGCAGGCGGCGCGAGTGGTGGGCCAGGGATCTGCTGCCTGATGACTTGCAGCTACTCTGTCCTGATGGTAAGACTAAGTGTGGAACATATTCACCATCTGCCAAGTCTTTTCCCAACTATTTTAGAGTCGGGTCCATTTTACGTCTATTTTTGCGGAGCGGCTGCCTACCAGACCTCCACAGGCCATTAACTGGAACATATTGAGGATTGAAATTTCAAATGTCGTAATGTCTTGCCTTTACTCAACTCAGTTTGGGTCGGTTTTGCAACCATCAGTAGTAAGAATAGATGTTATAAAATTGGCCATGTGATGCTCAATGTATTGACATTTGAAATTTCAACCTGCTTGTACAAAGCGCTGTTCAAAAGTCTATTAATGACTAGCTGACCCGCGCAACTTCGTCTGCGTCACATTTTCCATTATTGCTTCGCTCCTGTTTGTCTTAGCATGATAATGTATTATAGCCTATAACCTTCCTCGATAAATGGGCTATATAACACTGAAAGAATTGATCAAATCAGACCAGTAGTTCCTGACATTAGCGCGTTCAACCAAACAAACAAACTCTTCTACTTTATAATATTAGTAAAGATTAGCATAGATGAAAAATAGATAAATCAACTTGACTCAAATGCAGACATGGGCGAAGGTCATTCTTTCAAGGAACATCTTAACACCGCGATTCAGAAAATTGACGTTACACGCCAACGCCATCTATCGAATACTGCACGCAGTTGATCTCTAGGTATAGTCCAGTCTAAGATTGATAGATGGCGCTATTTCAACATTTACTTCGGAAAGACTCTAATAATTATAATTTTATTAATTCACATTTTTTATTATAAGGTATGAACTGATTACGATGAAACAAAAAACTTAACTTTACTACAATTTACGCACAGTTTATTGTAATGTATAAAAGTTACGTGAAGTAATAATGAGACTAAGTGCACATTACTCTAATTGTACTTCTGGAAAACTTTACATTCAAATATCTTTTGATAGACTGAACCGATTTCAATGAAACAAAAACTAAATGTTACTCAAAGTTACGCTCAATCCTTGTGTGTAAAAGTTATCGACATTGCTTTTGCAGATTTTACTTGATGCCCGAACAAATAAACAGACAAACAGACACAAATTCTAAAAATGCTGGAAATGGGTTCTATTGGTTGTTCTTTAACACCCTAGCTATTTTTTTTTTTGATTTTTTTTTCATGTACAAAAACCACTTTTCTACAGTTTTATTATATGTATAGATAGATATAGATTACATTATATCACAACTCAATCAGAATAGTTACCACTAAAACTAAAAAGTATTTTTTTCTCAGGTACTCGCGCGAAGATGCATGAATACAAGCACTGTAACCTGGGCAAGGTACCCGGATCAGTGCTGATGGGCAGGCCGAATCATACGGAGTTGGATACCTACTCCAATCTCATGGTGTACGCTCAGCAATTCTATGGGGCTGTTACTACTGATGAGTTCAGGTAAACAGCACGAAGATAATTATTTTATTCAGATATTGATCTTGATTATTTTTCGAATACATTCTTTCTTTTGATCTTTCATAATATGATGAGGATAGATACTACGCGTGCGCATTTCTCCCAAATGGTGGCAAATTACAAACTTTTATCACGTTGTTTTGTATTACGTCCACACTAACGCTTGACTGTAACTGAGATCAGTCAAAATACACGCAAGAAATTTTTCCTCCATTCGTCCCCTCCTTCCCCTTGGATTTTTCGGTAACCTAAGTGTAAGAATCACCAACTGCACCTTGTTATTGTATTTATTTTGCTTCTCGTACCAATAGGAACTCTCTTGATATAAAGTGTCCAAATTCTTAATAGTTTACTTAGTACTTAAATAACGTGAATCTCGCCCTAACAATCTATCTAAACTATGTAACCCAGTTCTAGAACACGAACACTAAACCTGATCTTCTTTTGACAGTTTCTCCATGTTCCAATCCCCGCCGCCATACTCCGACCTAATCTTCAGCGACGTGGCAGTGCGCCTGAAGCCCCTGCGCCACAGCAAGCGCTCGGCGGACACCGTGGCCGGGCCCGCGCTGGTGCGCGCCGCGCGGATCGTGTCGTGCGACGCGCCGCAAGCGTCCTACTACGTCGCATCCGACCCCGACTTTTTGTCGCACGCCTATAGAAACGGTGTGCTTGGACACGTATTAGCGATCGGGCTCTTTGTAGTTGCCTTGTTGAGGTAGTTTAGTTTTGTGTGTCTGGAGAAGTGAGGAAATGGAATGTTAACTTGTGGTCGTGTATATGGCCGCTACTATTTACTACTATTAGATAGAACACCAGTAAGCAATAATACTAGTATTACAAATACCGCCACCAGAATGTTTCATATAAATACAGTTTCAATAACGGGCTATCGGTGAATAATGTAACAATTTAACGATATGATCATATCGATCATAAAATAAAATGGACAGGCTGTATCATCAAATGTTGAACGTTTATCATATGGCCAGCTTACAGTAGTCGCGGCCACTTCATAAAATGGCCTTATTTTTATGATAAGTCTTATAAACACTGCACAAACTTAGTAAACATGCAGAAAACAGATAATTCTCATTGGTGTTTGTTGGCACTCCACTTCATACACTAGCCCATGTTAGAATGTAAGCAAAAAATCATTATGTGACAATCCATTCCTTAGAGACTTAATTTAGATCTGATCTATGATATTATTATATCTGACTTAGAATAAGTAATTTTTGTGCCTGTTGCAGCTTTCAGTAACTTAAATCCGTCCAAATGTGTGTCTTGATTACTATTTAGATATTATTTTTAAGCATATATTTTTACCGTCCAAGTGAATCTGTAGATTTATGTATATTTTTTATTAAAACAAATTATTTTAAAATCGTATATTATTTATTTACACCTCTTACAATAATCGTTTATGATGATAACATTCAAATCCTTGAGGTAATACATCAAAGACTTTAAAAATCACTCTCAAATCAGTTCTTCGACAGACTTCCCTAATCGATTTACGTTCACATTCGCCATTTGTATCGATCCTCCTTGCATGTTCCCGCCATTTTCCAAATATGCAATTAGATTTAGCCAATTCATCATTTATTAAAGGTACCAGGCTCGTGCATTTGGGTGTTGACTTTGCACATAAGTATAGAGCTTTCCATGATAAATATCTAAAATGATTAATACAATATACAAACATAAAATCACTGGGCTTATTCTTCATTAACATTTCTATCATCGAATTACTCAATTTCACAGATACCCTCTTTTTATAAAGTGACAAAAAATTCTTCATTTCTTGCTCATTGCATAGTACAGCCAATATGGTGCACAATTTGTTAGCTGACAAACAAAAAGTGGTAAATATATGCCTCCATATCACCTCTTCCTTATTATAGTTCAAATTGAAGATGTGGCTGTTAATTTGAATGCCAGATTGGCCAATTCGACTCTCAATAAACTTGTTTATTTCAGAAAATCCACTAGTGAACGCGATTTTGTAGCACATCTGTCCAGCAAATATGTTACTGGCTCTACTAACTTGCATTGTGGATGTATTGTAACAGTATCCAAGGAAAAATATATCCTCACTTTGCTTTATACTCTCATGGGGAAAATTCACCACTGTTTTTTCATAATTCACATTTCTATAATTTGATAAGGCATCCAAAAATGATGAGGCGTCTGATAACGAGTCTGTGATGTATAAATAATCATCAACCACTCTGATAAATAATTTAACTTGATTTTCATTAGTCTTCAGGTGCTCTGAAAAATATAGTTCATCCAAATATGTGTAGTACAGTTCTGACAGTGCGGGAGAGTATTTATATCCTTGAACCAATCCTTCTTTCCATTCATAAACTGTACATCCTGCACGGATTAAAATTGGCTTTCGTAACTCTGTTACCAAGTCTCGGTATTGTTGGGCAAGTTTTTTCTTCATATTCAAAGACTTTTCAGCCTTCTGGCAATTTATATGTTTCTCTGACAACATTTTTGATAATTTATCTCTATTTATTGACCCAAAAGCATTGCAGAGATCAGTTTTAATAAAGTAAAGCTTCGGCTTATTTGCAGCTAGCCATTTAGAGTGCAGTGTTTTATACTGATTTTCAAGCTTTTTATGAGGCTTACCAGTCAGTAATCTTAAGAACCTTAATCTGTCCTTAATTTTATATTTTTCAGAAATACTGAGAGAATCATTTTTGTAACAAACTATTGGTCTACAATCATTATTCGGTTTCAATGTTAGATATAATTTTGGAATATCTTTTTTTAACATTTTTAGTTTTCTTCTGTCAGCAAGGCTATGGTTTCTCTTTGACTTTTTGCCTACTGAACAGAGTTCACATTTCTGTATCACTTTAGTGAATACCATTTTGGAAAGTTGTTTGTCATAAAAACTCTGCCACTGATGTTTCCAAAAATAGTAAAGTTTGTTTTCATTGGCATCTAGTTTGCAAGTGGTAACATAGAAATTTAAACAAATCATTGATGATAGAAGGTGTTTCAATGTCCATAATACAATCTTTTCCAATATATTTCTTGTGTTAGCAACAGGAAGATTTTTCCAGGGTGATATTTCCATGTCCCACTTTTCAATCATTTTAACAAGCATAAAGTGTTGGCGTTTCATGCTATATACAACAGTTCGAACTAAATTCTTGAACATTTTACTATTTTGATTACTTCCAAAAAAGTTTCTTGGACATATTTCACATATCGCTTTCCAGCAATTATCAAAAATAAATTCTTTGTTTACTGGTTGTAAGTATGGAAAATGATCATCCAAAGGGAAGAAATTCTTGAAATCCAGCTTGCATTTATTCCTCAGGTTTGTTTTAAGAATAGATAAAATATTTAAAAAATCAGGGGGCAAATTACTCACCAGCTCCACATCTTCAAAGATAAATTTATAGAAAATTTCTTCGTTTTCGTTTTTCAAAATGTTCCATTTTATTATATTTCTAAATGACCTCACATTTTGTTTATTTGCAAAATATTGGGATAAACAAACTGGGTTATGGGTTATCCATAACGTCATTTATGTTAGAAGAAAATAAATCTCACGTTCGCTTTCGCTTCTTCATTGTATTTTGAAATTTCCGGCAACTTGTCACGACACGTTCGCGCGTGCGGGAATGAATTACGTTCGGTTTTATTCGTAGCTTTGTATTGAAAGGTTTTGCATAAAATTAATATTAAATGCAACTTAGTCAACTTCTTATTATAATCGATTCAGGGTATATAAGAACTAGGAAAACCAGTTACAAAACCAACCAAACAAAAAAAAACCAGAACAAGAATTTCTAAAAATAAATTATCAAAACTGTTAGGTACCCGTTCATCCAACTATCAAATAAGTAAAATAAACGGAACGTTACTTCATTTTTCGCGGCAAAATATTGGTTTGTTTTGATTGGCCAACACCCAGCGACTGATCAAGAGTTCTGACCGCCCTAGGCTAATTATGAGGACGCGCCCTGTCCAGGTGTATTACGGACGGCCTAAAAAGTAGTGTGTAGAGTAGTAGTGTGAAAATTTTAACATGGTTCATAATACCTACAAAAGTTTTCAGATCGATTTGCAAGCGAATTAAAGTTGTCCTTTAATTTGCATGACATTCAACCTTAAGGTGGCAAACCATTTTTTTTTTATGCTGACCGTACATAAAGGCAGCCTGCTGGGGTCGCGGGATTTTCTAAACAGGATACCGTGGCCCCAGAACGTAAAGGGCATCCGAAGGAACACGGGTGGATTTTAGCCAGTAAAAGTCTGACAGTCCCTTCCGCCCCACCCAGGGCGGGAGGACTCATTTGATGATTTTACCATCTCAAAAAAAAAACCGTACATAAAGGCAAAGTACCGGGGAGTCCCCGCACATCGTTGCCATGTCAATGTGTTCTATTGCGCGCGGCAAGCTGCGCCGAGTGCCTAGTGCGGGTTTTGTTTATTTCGCCTCATAGAACAGAAACTCGCGTATACGTGAAGATTATTTTGTATGGGAATTTAAACAGTGCAACCTAAAAGGATAAAGAATAGAATACGATTCAGAGTCATTTAGCGGCAAACGCGAGAACTAGGTTGCACTGTTTAAATTCCGAATTTCCCATACAAAACAAAGTTAAAATTTACGCCCGTTATCGCGAGGCGGATTAAACAAAACTCGCACTAAGCCCTCTGTTGCCAGCTCACCCACTCGCTCGCTCGACCACCTACCGATTCGAGTAACAAGGCAGTGTTTGATCCAACCGCGCTTTTAAAAATTTCTAAATTTATTGTTAAAATCAGGGACTCTCAAGCGCGTTTAGTTTGTGTTGTCTCGGTCTAGTTGAAATATGTAGGGTAGATGCAATGATAGACTAGATTAGTGCATGCGAAGACACGATTTCAGCGCGCCCCCCCCGATCCTCGCGCCCTAGGCTGCAGCCTAATTAGCCTAAGGGTTAATCAGGCCCTGCCAACACCCAGTAAACCAAAAAGATTACCTACTAATTCCTTATCAATGCTACTATCGTGCGTGAACCATAACATTTGACATTCCTATTCTTATCAGATATTTAAGTCTTGTCATAAAGCTGACTATACACACAATAGAAAACGTTACACGTTACAAACCAAGACACAAAAATAAACACATGTTTCTGTTTGTAACTTTCATGCTAGCATTGCTAGCAGAAGAATAAAATTATACTAATAATAGTTTTCGTTGTTGATAGAAGTAACACCAGACTCAAAAAGCTGTAGCAAACTTTAATAAATGAGTAACTTAACTTACACTTTTTGAGTCAGTTAGCAAAAACAAAAGTACTCTGTGGCTAAATCAACGAGTACCGGAAAAAACAGCTGTTTTTCTGCTGTCAAAATGACAGCAAGAGGTAATAAACAAAGTTTCTGCCGAAAACTTCAAAAGCGTTTATTTATTTCGGAATGTGGAAAAGCACCATAATATCAATAATCGCAAGATACGTTATCGGAGAGTATACTTGATTGTGCCTATTTTGTTTGTATTAAAAATTGTAATTTAAAGTTGGAAGAAGAACAAGATAGAGTGTTCAAAAATGTCTAAACAAGTGGTCAGCGATATGGTAAAAACTTTCGTAAGTAGTGTGCAAGCGGTTCTTCCAGAAAACCTCATAAGAAGATTTGTTAACTACAATCCGACAAGTCAGCAGTTAACTATAGACGGAGAAAATATAAACTTACGTAACAAAAATGTACATTTGATCGGGAGCGGGAAAGCCGTGCAAAACATGGCTAAAGAACTTGAAAGTATCTTGAGTTCGAAAATAAAACATGGAATTGTTAGCATCCCTGTGGGCAGTTTAAGTCATAAACCATCGAATCCGAATATATTTTATCATGAAGGAGCATTCAACAATCTACCTGATGCCAAAGCTCTGAATACTGCTGAAAAAATTAGAGAACATGTTAACAAACTTGAGAAAGATGATCTACTTCTGGTGCTACTATCTGGTGGTGGTTCTGCTCTTCTGCCATTACCTAAGCCTCCTATTACACTTGATCAAAAAACTTCACTGATAAAGAAACTAGCCAATGCAGGTGCAGATATAAAAGAACTTAATACTGTGAGGAAAAGAATTTCACATTTGAAGGGAGGTCAGTTGGGAATAATGGCTCAGCCAGCACAAGTTATTTCTTTAATACTGTCTGATATTGTTGGTGACCCACTAGATTTAATAGCCAGTGGACCTACTACAGAAAATGAAGATGACCCATCTCATGCCATAACTGTTATTAAGAAGTACAAATTAATGGACCAACTTCCAGAATCAATCAACAAAGTTTTGAGTGAAAATAATAAAAGAGATGAATTCCCTCGAGCAAATGTGAAAAATTATGTTATAGGATCTAACAAAATAAGTATAGCTGCAGCATTAGAAGAAGCAAAACAGTTAAATTATTTGCCTATCCCACTGTCTGATATAGTTACTGGAGAAGTGAAAGATATTGCCTATAAATATGCTAAGCTCACAAAAATATTTTGTCAATTTTTAACAGGAAAATTGAGTTTATATGATTTAAAACAGAAAATTCAGTCTTGCAATATTCCTGGGATTGATTCAATTCTTTTAGAAAATCTGGGCATTAGTCCATCAAATAAAGATCTTTGTCTAATACTTGGTGGAGAAATAACTGTTAATGTGAGAGGTTCGGGAAAGGGAGGCAGAAACCAGCAACTGGCCCTAGAATTTTCAGATTCCCTCCATAATGCAAAAGATGATTTTGAAAACTTTGAGATCTACTTCTTAAGTGCTGGGACTGATGGAATTGATGGCCCAACCGATGCTGCAGGTGCTATAGGGTACCTAGGTCTAATTTCTGATGCTAAAAAGGAAAATTTGGAACCTCATGAGTACTTGGCTGAGAATGATAGCTACAATTTCTATAAGAAATTTAAAAATGGTGAGTTTCATGTAATTACTGGCCATACAAATACCAATGTGATGGACATTCATTTGATAATTATAAGAAGAAATAAATAAACTTTTATAAATTTATTCATTTGTTTTATTTTGTCATGAAGAAGATGGTTTCAAAAACAGGCTGAGCTTGTCTGTCTTTACGTCTTTCCCTTTTAGTTTAGCTGAAGCTAGAACAGCCTTTTGGCATAGTCCAGCAAACTTGTCCTTTTTCTTTTTATTGTTGTTTATGACTTTAGGCTTCTCCTTGGTGACCAGTGCATTATTTTTGTTTTGTAATGAGAACACATCTAGTGCAGTAGCATAAACATTAATTTCTTTCTTTTTGCCAGGCTTTGGTTTCTTTGTGTCTGGGTTTTGCAAAGAATTGATTTTGGAGATTTCATTTACTTTTATTTTCCTGTTGTCATTTATTCCAGTATTCTCAGGTTTATTGGCTTCTTTCTGTGGCTTTATTGCAGGTGTAACATTGCTGTGTTTACAGAATGAACAGATTTGCTCCTAGAATAGTAATTTTATTTTATATTATTATAATATACAATTAATAAAAAACAAGTATATTATTTTGCTCATATTATAATGATACTTACTACATTGTTACTGTGTAGCAAATCTTGCTTTCGCCTCACATATTCTTTCTTACTTTCTTTTGTTTTGCGAGATTTAAGTCTTTGCTTTTGCCTCTTAGTTAATTTGATTGACTTTACCTGCAGAAAATGAAATTTCATTTAGTGGATTACTGACAAGTAACTAATAAATAAACCAGCTGGTAAAAAAGCTTAAATATATACTTGAGTCTATTTCTTACACTTATCTCACTTTTTTTATTCCATTCTATGCAACAGGTTGGACATCTTATCTTTGCAGAAAAGTATTTGTCAGGAAGTCCATATCCTCTTGTTATATCTTTACAGCGCATTCTGGAAAGAACTACTTTAGATATGCGACACAATGAAGTACAAGGATTCCCATACTTATTAGTAGTTAGGTACTTACAGGTAATAACTTTTCAGAAAAGTTTTAGTTTCATTATTTTCTGCACGAGAAACAGCTCCAGCAATGTTAAACAAAAAACCCACTTGGGCTTCCGTCATTGTTATGGGACTTAATTCTTTATATCCGTCAGTTTCCAGTCCTAACTTTTGTAATGATAAGTAGGTTATGTTGTAGTAATCAATTTATTGATGATTAGCTGATTAAGAATCCATGCTTATTATATTTGTAGACACCTCGTATATCTCAGCTGCGCCGCCTTGTAAATTATAATTTAGTCACGTAAAATAATTATAAGAATCACAGATTCAACACAGATTCTTCGTGATTCTATTGTATGAATCTATGAATTTGCTATGAAATGAATGAAACACGTTTGACTTTGTTTACGTTTTATGACAGATTATTTATCGTTCAGAAAATGTAATCGAGGAAGAGAGTTAAAGGTTGGTTGTCATAAAACTTAAATCTAGTGCATATTTATTGTATAAATGACGCAATCTAATCAGTATTCTTATTTTTGTTAGGCAGTTCGTCTTAAAAGTTACTTCGACGAAGTACTCTCCGAAGTTGTGCACACACTCGAGCAACTTCGCGAGGAGCTCCTGCACAGAGCTCAAGCTCAGTCGCCCGCCCGGTCCCCTCACGATAAGCATTATGGATAACATTAAATTGGCAGCTGCCGTTGCAATGTGTACTCTTGTTTATTTAAACTACGTGCGTATTTACTACGAGACTACTCGACGCGAACTGAAGTGAGCCGAGTAGTGTAGTAAGACGCTTCGTGTTCCTTTAATTCGAGCACAAAAAAGTGACAAAAACCGACAATGACTGGATGGAAGTCGCCCGAAGCGAGGCGAGGTTGCACTAGGAGAGGAATGAGCCGTATTTATCGAAACAGTTAAAAAAACAGGTATTTCACAGTAACAACATGAAACAGGTATCTCAGAACCGAAATAACAGCTCATACCTATTTCGCCTGTTCCTCAAACAACCGTAGTAGCCGTAACTTTGAGAGATACAAACGAAACGACCTGGAACAGCTATGTGAAACAGTTTCAAATGAAACATGCTCCTTTCTCTTCTGACTTATTATAATAGAATGAGACAACATCTGTTCTTTGAAACAAGCTCTTTGCTCCTCTGGTTGGTTCATTGTAATAGAAAGAGATAGAACCTGTTCTCTGCCTGTCACTGTTTCTGACCTTTTCGAATACACATACATATAATGATACCATTGAACAAAATATCGAAAAAAAAATGATTTAAATTTACAATATCTCTTGTGAACATAATAATTAATTTAAACTATAGTGGGGATTTTGCTGCAGTCCTAATCCTGGGTGGTTTTTATTTCATTTCAGTAGCAGGTACTGAAGCTACTTCCAGGTACTATTTCTGAATATGTCACAGACATATAAATAGTAGCAGACCAAACATTAATACGTAGATATATTTTTTTATATGGTATGATTCTTTATCCTTTTTTTTCTAAGTGACTTTTCATAAGCGTGTCTCGTTCTGTCACGTGTTGTCACACTGACTCATACATAGACAAAATTTGACGCGTAGCTTGTTTAACCCGCGCCGCCATATTGATAAGCTACATACGTTCTGTTTCAATCGTGTTAAAATTAATAAAATATTACTTGTTTGGGACATAAAATACACAAGGACGGTAAAATAAAATGGTAAAGTGCTGTGCGTATCGCTGTGACAGTGCTAGCTACCACAAAACACCTGGATTGACCTATCATCGGTAAGTTTTGGGAAATCTTAGTGCTTTCTTTACTGAATTCAAATGTTTCGATACTGTTTATTCGTTTTTTACATACAGTTTTTAACTAAGATGCGATTTGTACCTAAAACTAAAGAAATAAACCATAACAAGGACAAAATAGTCAGAAAGTGGCATCAAGTGACAGCTCAAGTACCTGTTCAATTAGTCAGGGACGAATTCGGCAACAAAGGCGAAACTAGTTAATTGCATTTGTTGTATGTAAAATATTTATTTCCATTGAATTATCAAATAAAGCCTCAGTTTAATGTCTGATTTTTTATTCTTTTTTGGTGATACAATTTCAAAATACCTGTAGTAGTTTCAGTGTATGTACACATTTCATGCTATTATAAAAAATAAATTATAAAATCAATGTTATGTTACCCAGTGTCTGTGTTATGGAGAACATAGGCATATGTATAAATACAGTATAGGCTACTCACATAACGATGAATTTTCATTCAGCAGGCAATAAATGAGCATACTAATATTTTTCCAGGTTTCCTAAGGATGAAAGTTTACGGAATGCCTGGATTAAAAACCTGAAACTCCAGGATTGGCAACCAAGACCTTAAGTGTACTTTGCTCAAAGCATTTTGAGAATCATTTGATCGAACAACATTACGTCCCGGAGCAATTCCTACACTGTTTAACGAATTTACTCTATATGTAAGCATTATGAGAGTGTAAGATAGAAGAGTGTCCGTGGAGTTTCTCCATAGAGATCTATGCTTTGGAACGTGCAAATAGCTTAAACTTTTTGGACAGACCGACCTTGACAATTAAAAAGTGCCTGTAAATGGTTTGAAATAAATGCTTGAATTTTGAATTACATTACTTTTATTTCACAAATCCTGATTTATTCCTAAACTAGCTTTCAGACATACTAATACCTTGACTCTCGGTTCTACAAAACTGGGCATGCGGGTTAATAACTGCAGTGCCGGTTCTTCTAGCTGATACTGACATCCGTCAACGGTTTGTAAACACCGTCAAAAGGTGAAGAGTGGACTGCTGCCCATCGTCCTCTTAAAATATTCCCTTAGTCGCCTTTAACAATAACCACGGGAATAGAGGGTGGTTCTATTCGTTAAGACTTTTGATAAGTAATCTATATTTAATTTACCCAGAAAATATCGATTTTCACGGATTTTCAGAAAGTATAGGTATGGATTGTTTCATTATCGTTAGATAATACCGGCAACCGGTCCTAATTCGGCCCTGTAATGACAACATTCCCTATGTGTGCGTAATGGCTACGCAAATTTTAGCGAATGTTTGGTCTGCTACTATTTATATGTCTGTGGAATATGTTGCAATCAATGAGTCTTTAGTTCCAGTGAAACAGACTGTTATTTTGGAACAGCATTTTGGAACTGTTTTCTTCTTGGAACTGAAACAGGTGAAACAGGTTTCTAATTTTATCTGTTCCAACCCACCTGTAGGTAGCAGGTGCTGAAGCTACTTCCAGGTACTATTTCTGAATCTGTTGCAATCAATGAGTCTTTAGTTCTAGTGGAACAGGCTGTTATTTTGGAATAGGATTTTGGAACTGTTTTCTTCTTGGAACTAAAACAGGTGAAACAGGTTTCGAATTTAACTGTTCCAACCCACCACGTTATACGAAAAGAAGCGAAGTACCCCTCTACACTATTGTATTCTAGAGATGTTGTATTACCGTCATTTTTAGGTTATCCTATTATTGAATACATTAGTTAACGCATATTAGGATACCATACCTATTACCCGATATTAGTCAAATATTAGTGAACCGATTCATTATAGCTACTCAATCTAATATGCATGTCTGCGTAATATCGGTAATAGTCTCCATAATAATTAATTTGAAATACGAGATTCTGCACGTTTATTATTCACGTATGACTATTAAATACAATATTCATCTCGCTCACTCCCCCGCCTTGGGTCGGCTTAGGCGAGTCTAGTCATCTCGCTCTCTCGTCGGGCGCCGAGACAACCGAGAGTGAGTGAGATGACCGCGGTTGGCAAGATAATAATATCATAGCGAGCGACCGAAGCTAGGCGAGTCGCCGCGAGGCGCGATCGAAAATAATCGGAATCGGCATATCATCAATCGCCGCGACCAGTCGCCTCGCTATGCTATTACGCAACCCTATTATTTGACTAATACCTGGTAACCTATTATTCTATATTCGCATATCCTAATATACGTGGCTTGTTTTATGATACGTGTACTTATTACGAATATATTATTCACAGCTCTATTGTATTCGCTCAACTTCGATCAATTTCGCGAGTAGTGTAGAGGAGGTAGATGTTTTATCTGCACAATTTCCGGACGACTGATGAAGATGAAAACCCGCTAGGTTGTGTTCTGTGATGAAAACTCCCGCCAAAATGCCAACTGACGTTTGTCAAAACTGAAAAATGCGGCTGATTGTACTATTCGCGCATTTTTGAAAAAAGTTCTTATAAATATTCCATCACATTTCTCCCAACACACAAAAATTTGTTAAGTACCAAGATATTCGTTGCATTTTAATATTGTTAAGAAAATATCCTTTTAGCAGGCCTGTGAATGAATGCATGGAAGGCGGACTAAGACTAACCGACGCGTTCCAGAACAAGTGAATAAAGTAAAGTGTATCTTTTAACGTGTTTCTTTGTTATGTATTGATTATGTGTTAAGTTTCATTAGTGTTCTCTTCGTGGATATAATTATCTTTTACTTTAAAAATGGATGTCGCCGACACCTACGCCACACAAAGCCAAGTCAAAGACGAGGTTGGAGTTCGTTGCCAAAAGCTTTTTCAGGATTTCTTAGAAGAGTACGTATATTTTTTTGGTATCAAGCATGATTATATTTTACAAACACTATTTGGTATACTGCCTTTGTTTTGAACAACAAATAGGTTATAATAACAACTTTTTTTTAATGCAGATTCAAAGAAGATAATGAGCTGAAATATGAGAAAAACGCTAAAGAACTCCTCAAACCCGAACTAAGCACCCTTGAAATCAGTTTTGATGATGTAGAGAAATACAATCAAAATCTTGCAACCACAATCATTGAGGAATATTATCGAATATATCCATTTTTGAACCAAGCTATATTGAATTATGTTTTGAGTCTTGCAGACAGTGGTATGAAAAAGGATTTGCAGGACAAGGAGTGTTATGTATCTTTTGTTGATGTGCCAACAAGGCACAAAGTAAGGGAGCTAACCACGGCAAAGATTGGCACATTGATTAGAATCTCAGGACAAATTGTTAGAACCCACCCTGTGCATCCCGAGCTGGTCTTGGGTACTTTTGTCTGTTTGGATTGTCAGACAGTCATTAAGAATGTTGAACAGCAATTTAAGGTATGTTTTTAATTTAAAAAAAATCAAATAGTAATAAATTCAAAAATTTTAAAGAATTCATTAAATACAAATTTGATTAATTACTCTAAAGTACCTATGTGTGTGCTAAAAAATGTTTTTCTATTTTTCCAGTACACAATCCCAGCAATCTGCCGTAACCCAGTGTGTGCTAATAGACGTCGCTTCATGCTGGATGCAGACAAGTCTGTGTTTGTCGACTTCCAAAAGGTCCGCATTCAGGAGACGCAAGCTGAGTTGCCGAGGGGATGTATCCCTCGCTCCCTTGAAGTCATATTGAGGGCTGAAGCTGTAGAGTCTGTGCAGGTAGCTAAGGAATTTTTTTAGGCTGATTTAAATTCCTAATAATGTATTATGAAAAAAAAAAAATATTTATGGTATCCTAAGAAATATAGACTATAGAAGAGTGTGAATGTAAGCACCTCCCAGTAGAAAGTAAATTAGTTTCAACAATTTTCACAATAATATAAAATTCTTGGTGGTTACATTGAGATATCAATCCATTACTTTCACAAAATAAGTAACATTTACATTACATACTAGTATTCACAACATAATATAGTGTACATATATGTAACACCACCCTTAGTTGTCTGGTAGAGAATGCCTAAATCATTATACCTTTGTGCATGAATTTTAAATATTAATTAGATAAAATAATTAATTTTTCTCTACTAACTTTAGGCTGGTGACCGCTATGACTTCACTGGCACACTGATAGTAGTACCAGACGTGGGCTCCCTTTCATTACCAGGAGCTAAAGCTGAGCTGACCACCAGGACACGACAGGGCAATGAAGGACAGATGGAAGGTATCAAGGGACTAAAAGCTTTGGGAGTCAGAGAATTGCATTACAAGTAAGTGAAAAGAAAAAATTCCAAGCTTTGCCAGGTGTGTGACTGTTATTATTTAGCCACAAGCTCCTCAGCATGCTGCTTAATAAGACAAGAAATTATACCCATAAAACTGGTTGTTTACAAAGGTAAACTTGCACAATGGTCTTCTATATTTTATGTATTTTTTCTTGCATCATCAAATGTATATACAGGTCATAGGCATAAGCATAGACATTATACATAAGTACTTAGCTAAAAGGTATGTTTTGGGTACATACACTCATCTTACCCAAAAATCAACACCTATTTCTCATAGGGGGGGGTATAAAACTCTTTTTCTTTTGCCCACAGAACAGCCTTCTTAGCATGCAGTGTGCAAGCAATATCTCGAAGGTTCGGAACAGCTGACATGGCGACTGACGACCTTACCACCGAGGACATGAGGAAGCAGATGACTGACAAAGAGTGGGACAAGGTTAGTCAATTCAAATCTTCTGAATCCCCTTAGAATCATTACTTTCTTTTACTAATCCCTGGTTTCAGAAAAAAAAAAATAACCTATCACAATTGGCTGTTGAAACTCATTCAACCCAAACTCATGAAAATCACAAGATAACGCGCATATACCCTATCGAAGCCTACACTCTAGACGCGTTAGCGTCTCGTTTACGTAACTCATTGGAGAACATCATAATAAAAATATTACTGTAGATAAGACTGTAATCTTTTCTATTATTAGAAGCACTTTTATAAATAAGCAAATCAAATAAAATGTATAACTCACTAGCTGGTACACGCAGCTTCTCCCACTTGACAAATAATATACTAAAACCTTCCTCGAGAACCACTCTATCTATTGGTGAAAATACCATGAAAATCGGTGCAGTAGTTTTTGAGTTTATCGCGAACAGACAGACAGACGCGGTGGAGGACTTTGTTTTATAATATATGTAGTGAATATTATGAGTATTTTATGTGTCTTGATTATAGTCTGCAACCCTTGAAACAACTAAAATAGTCTAAAGCCAGAGAAAGAAATATTTTTCTAACTAAAACTCGATTGGTACCAGGTATACGAGATGTCCCGCGACCGCAATCTGTACAGCAATCTGATCACGAGTCTGTTCCCGAGCATCCACGGGAACAACGAGGTGAAGCGCGGAATACTACTCATGTTATTTGGTGGAGTCGCTAAGACTACCATTGAAGGTAAGGTTGTTTGATAATATTTAGGTAGATCTAAATTAGCTCAGTAATTTTCATCTAGTTAAAAAACTCGTATCCTCCTAAATTTTATAAAGCCTACTTCATGGTTTTTTGTAAACTAATCTTTATCATTTGTATAATTGAGGTATTTCGTACTTCTCACGTGAAATCTATACATTATAAAAAAACCTACCATACTACTGCTGGGCGAAGGCCTCCCGATATCGTTCCAGACATTATTTTCCTGTGCTAACTCGAACCAGCCTTCGGTATCCACTATGTTCGCGAACCGCTCCACGGTCCATATAGTGGATACGTTTGCGAAACCCACCATGGTGTGCAACTATGTCATTTCGCCACCGCTTTGTGGCCCGGCCTCGGCAACTTAGTTCATTCTGGAGCACTGATTGCGTGGAAACTTTGACTTTTGGAATTTATTACAGAACCAACATTTTTTGTATGATGTATCCACGGAACAGAAAAAACAGGATGTATCTTTCGTCAATCTTAGAAGACGGAAGTAAGCTAAAAGTCGACCCCAAAATTACGACCAAAGATAACAAATCATGAGGGAACTTGTAAATTAGAAAGTTTAGATTACATAACGTAAATATTTCTTAATCCTTCCTTCCACCAGGTACAACCCTCCGAGGCGACATAAACGTGTGCATAGTGGGCGACCCGAGCACGGCCAAGTCGCAGCTGCTGAAACAAGTGAGCGAGATAACTCCGCGCGCCGTCTACACCAGCGGGAAAGCTTCCTCTGCCGCCGGTCTCACCGCGGCCGTCGTAAAGGTATACCATTTTATATTACTTCACACTTATATTGCACAAATGGGATGGCAGACGTGTGAAGAACGTGAAACTACAAATTCCTCCCTGTTATTTACAGGACGAAGAATCTTTCGACTTCGTAATAGAAGCGGGCGCGCTGATGTTGGCTGACAACGGCGTGTGCTGTATCGACGAGTTCGATAAGATGGACCTCGTCGACCAGGTGGCCATCCACGAGGCCATGGAACAGCAGACCATATCTATTGCTAAGGTACTTATACAGAATGAATTAAGCATGCTTTATTTCAAAATACCGTAGCAAAGATCACATTAATTAACATACAGGAATGTCGAGTTATGCCTTTTTTAAATGCCAAGCCTAAAAAATCGCCCCAGGCATAAATAATCCATAATAGAACAAAAATATTTCTCAAAGCAAGCCAGACTATACTTTTAGTTTCGTTTAGAGGTATGGAGAAACATAACCATAGTAACTGGCTTATACCATTCCCCATAGATAATGCCTATGAAATTTTTTGGCCAGACATTTTCAGCCAAATACACTAGATGGATGTGGTATGTTAATCGAGAGAGATTTATGGTCTTCAGTAATCTTTTCTCGTTTCCAGGCCGGAGTGAGGGCTACCCTGAACGCGCGAACCTCCATCCTTGCCGCTGCCAACCCGATCGGAGGTCGTTACGACAGAGCGAAGTCTCTACAACAGAATGTGGCTCTTAGCGCACCAATCATGTCGAGATTCGACCTGTTCTTCATACTGATTGGTATGTTCCTTTGAAAATCGCCATCAGATAGAAAACGGACACTTTTGACGCATCTGCAAACCAATGATTGAAAATCAGGATTCTATCTTAAGCCTTTTAAATTTTAGAACTTAATACTATGTAGTAATAGTACACATTTCGCGTGGCAGATTTTAATTTTTAACCGACTTCCCAAACAGGAGGATGTTCTCAATTCGTTTATTTTGTCATACTATACTACCAATAAATAATGAGTTAGAAAGTCAAGCTCTGATATTTTTTTTTTTTTGTTTGAGATGTGTTTGCTCTTGACTCTAGTCTAGGTCAGAGACAAAGTCGACCATGGAGCAAACTGACTTTGAAGAGATTGGAGCTGAAAGTGTTTGGAAACAGACATTATTACCCTAAAGAAAACCCCAATAACAAGTAGCCTGCTCCACATAAAGAGACATCGACCTTTGATTCAATGTTCTATTGTTCCTAAGTAAATGCTATAGTTAAATATGCTGCAGCATGTCGCGGGTTCGATTCCCGCACGGAACAAATATTTGTACGGCCTACATGTATTTGTTCCGAGTCTGGGTGTTTTCTATCTATAGTATGTAGGTATTTACAAAAAAAAAAAGTATATAAGTAGTTTATCAGCCATCTTGTTACCATAACACAAGCATTAAGTTGCTTAGCTTGGGACTATATGGCGTTGTGTGAAATGTCCAAGGATATAATTATTAAATATGAGGAGAATTTTATTTTTTCATTCTAAACATGAACTTTCTTTTTCTCCCAGATGAGAGCAGTGAGATGGTAGACTACGCTATTGCTAGAAAGATTGTGGATCTACATTGTAACAAGGAGGAGACATACGACTGTGTATACTCGAGGGAAGATCTGTTGCGATACATTGCATTCTCCAGATCTTTCAAACCCATAATTACTGAGGTGAGTTTTGAACTACTTAATTGTAGCCACATCTGAACATTTTTAGAGATTACGCGCAATTTCAAAAAGTTTATCAAAAGCCGAGGCACTAACTCTTCAAAAACCAAGCACTGTGAATATAAGCTGCACTTACCGTGGTCGGTACTTATACAGACTGTCTCAACATCGAGATCCCAAACGTACCATGGAGAGCACGTAAGGCCATCTAACCCGCGCTAAAATATGTCTTGCGTACATGAGTGGTGCGCGTTGAGACTGGCCGCCGCGTCGTGTTGGTTTATAGTTGATATTGGACTTTTTGCTTCAGGAAGCCGGAAAACTCCTGGTAGAATATTACACGGTTCTACGACAACGCGATGGCGGCGGCGCAGGAGGTGGCGGAGCGTGGCGCATCACTGTGCGGCAGCTGGAGTCCATGGTGCGCCTGGCCGAGGCCATGGCCAAGATGCACTGCAGCGGACACGTCACGCCGCAACATGTGCACGAGGCATACAGGTACACTGTATACATGCCTGTCATTATCTGCCTAGCCTTTTCCTAGCTTTATTGGATTTTTTTTCAGTCAAACCAGAAACTAGTTAAATACTGGTATTCAGCTGATGAATACCAGTATTTTACTTGGAGCAACTGACTATCTGACCTCCACAACCCAGTAACTGGGTAACACGGTACTTCTTGGCAAGACTAGACAATCCCTAACTACTGCCTATACAAATGGCTGCTAGGACCAATGGTTCAAAGAAGTAAGTTATTAAAATAAAAAAACTTTTTGTCGTTGAAACAGCACTTTGCTTGTCTCAGGAATAGAACCCAGGACCTCCTGCGCAGTAGCGGTGCATGCGGTCACTTTTAGGACAGTGCAGCAGTGTACTAATTGAAATTAAGTTTTATTTTGATGTCGCGTAAAATACTGTTTCCGAACGCGTACTTGACCCTAATCTCTTCAAAATCAGAGTGAACAGGCTCCTTCTGGGTAAGCTCGCTCCATCGTAGACTTTGTCTTTGTCATCTCTGACCTAGACTAGAGTCAAGAGCAAACCCTTCTAAAAAAAAAAGCTAAGTGTATGAGTAACTACGAAAAAAAAGGCATAACAAAAGATGTTGTTTTTGATTGCAGATTGCTTAACAAGTCCATCATCCGAGTGGAACAGCCAGACATCCACTTGGATGAAGACGATCCTCAGTACGAGCCCAGCATGGATGTTGATCAAGAAATGCCGAACGGTGGCACTAACGGTGGTACGTTTTTAGGTACTTTAATATTGTTTGATAGGAAATGGACGTCGCGATCGTGGTCTCTATCTTACTGCACCGAATACGTTGTACTATAATCTAATCTAATGTAACTAATATGATAAATGCGAAAGTTTGGATGTGTATTTCAATCACACTAGAATGGCTGAACAAAATGATCTGGATGAAATTTAGAAAATAGATTTATAGTCTGGAATAGCATATAGGCTACTTTTTATCCCGGGAGTATGTTCCCTAGGGATCACGCGAGTGAAGCCGCTAGCAGAACCTAGTAAAGAATACAAAATCACAAAAAATAACTATTATTTTAGTCTTTCAATCCTTTTATTCATTTCAGATGCCCCAGTAAACGGCGACTCGGCTCCTAAGAAGAAACTGACGCTGTCTTTCGAAGAGTACAAATCTCTCAGCGATATGTTAGTCGTGTTCATGAGGAAAGAAGAAGTGGAGGCAGAGACTAGAGGCATGTTCGAGTCTTCACTATGATTATTATATTAGTATCAACAACACGTCTCTATTCCTAGAAAGGACAGGCAAACGTGTCAATCAAGCTTTTTCTTTCTTCTTCTTTCTGAAGAAAAGAAGCAAATAAAGTTCTCGTAGTTCAAATGTTCCAATCCCAAGCGTCTTTCATAATGCGCACAGCAAAGGAGTGGATCTCTTTGCCGGACTTTTTCTCTGTCATCTCAGACCTAGACTAGAGTCAAGAGTAAACCCATTTGAGTAAAAAAAAATGAGACAAATACAAAGACTTGATTGGTAGATACAAATTTATTGAATCCTACAATTAAGTTTGAAACAAGACAAGACACTAGTACTAATAACATTATAGTGTCAGGCGAACATCAATTGCTGATCTATCTACAACCCCTATAAATATCATAATTTTTATTTCTGGCACGAGTCGTGACAACACTCTCCATTGACGACGACAGCTCCTGACGCTTCACGTTATTGGTTCGTCAGTCAATGCAAGATAAGTTCGCCCACCGTATATTGGCGAGATCTCCCCGCTGCAATGTGATCTCGACTCGTGCTGGCTACTATATTATAGGCTTGGGTTAAGTAACTCCACTAGAAGATTGGATATAAGACATATCATTCCAGCCAAAGACACATATCCCATAACTATATCCATGTCCGCTAATCATATCCGCAGTTATGATGACGAGAGAGAGCGAAGACAAATCCCATATCGCGGAACTATGTTGCTGTGAGAGATTTCAAAAGTTTCTCGCTCTCGCTCTAAGAACAAACTATTTGATTTCCCTTCAAACTTTACACTTACAGGCTTAGGACTGTCAACCATATAAATATTTGATTGGCGTATTTAAAAATCAAATAGTATTTACAATGATTTTTATTATAGAACAGACGACCGAACGATGAACAAACCTAATCGTCCTTTCTCTTTCGCTCACTAGCCGCTGCGTTGTATTACGCTCTCGCTCTCTTACTTCCGAACGAATGAACGAAACTGATATAGAGGATATATTTATTTGTTAGAAAGGGAATGAACGATTCATATCCAAAGTGAGACACATATCCGAAGATATAACTGTGTCCGGAGTTACTCAAGCCTACTATATTACCGTATGAAATACGTTTCAATAATAGTTATTGTAATAATATTTGACAGGAGAAGAAAGCGCGGGCATGCGTAAGAGTGCGGTGGTGAGCTGGTACCTCGAGCAGTTGGTCGCGCAGGGGCAGATTGAGAACGAGGACGAACTTCTGGAGAGAAAGACCTTGGTGGAGAAGGTCATTGACAGGCTCATGTACCATGTAAGTTGCAATTTATTTTGTACAACTTTACTTCACTGGCTAACATAACCAGGACACCTACGTACAGCGGACCGAATGGGAGTGTAAGTGTGGAAAATGGAGTCCCTATTCTACTCTACTCTTCTCTACCAAGTTCACTTGATACCAAAAAAATAATCAAAATATGGTGAATAATTTTATTACAACCAAAATAAGCTTACATCACAAAATCTGAATTAATCAATCCTCTTTAAAATAATCTGGGATCCCTTTTAGGTTTCCATACCCGAAGGGTAACAGCTATTACAACAAATATGAAATAAAAATAAAATTAATAATAATAGAGGGGCTCACACATGGCCGGTTTTTTCCGGTCATTTTGATTTCTGCTAATCTATCGCGATCTGTAGGATTAGGACATACTTTTACTTCTAGACTAATTTCCTGTGGGTGTACAATAAAGTACATAATAAATAAATAATAATACTGCACCACCATCAAACACTTGAATCACCAAATTGCACTGTTTTGTGGTGAAATCACTGCTTTTGTTACGTTTAAAAAACAAGTGGTGTTTGGTTATCGTTTTCATTATTTATTTTTATTATGCCTGTTTCTTAATTTTCAACATCACTGACTGACTGTCTTTTTCTTTGTTTACAGGACCAAGTTATAATCCCTCTTTCGACTACGGGTCTAAAAGCGTCGCAGAAATCTTCAGATCAGGAAGTAGAGGACGATCCGCTCCTAGTAGTGCATCCAAACTATGTTGTCGATACATAGACATTCCGAGATTAAGCTCATCTTTTTTAATAAAGTTTTTTAATCAAAAGAAATTAATCTTTTTTTTTTTGTTGACGGATTCCTGATTAATTTTTCCGATTAGGAATTACTTGAGACTAGCGTAGACATTCATTTTTTCCGTTCTTCTGACCCAAACGCAAGGCTTGTTTTAAGGAACTCCAGATTTGTATTTCACCCATTCGAAACTTGATTAAACGTTGCCGCCACACACTAGGAATGTCTCCTGTATCACGGTTGCGTGTGCAAACATAAACTCACATACACAAACCGCCAACCCTGGAACAACTATCTGTGCTATTTGTTCACAAATTGTTGTACAAATATTTGTTCCGTGCGGGAATCGGACCTGCGACACTCAGCACAGCAGTCAATCGCTCAACCACTGCACAAGCCGTGACATCGCTTACACATGCAAGATGCAACACTCATTTCCCCAGAACAAAACATGTATTTCATAGATAATTATGTCTATAATACGAAAAAAATATCGTTTACTTCCATCACGTTTATCACTAGCTGACTCGCGCAACTTCGTCTGCGTCACATTTTCCATTATTGCTCCGCTCCTATTTGTCTTAGCGTGATAATATATATCCTATATTCAAATCGGTCCAGTAGTTTCGGAGCCTATTCAATTCAAACAAACAAATCTTTCCTCTATAAATTATTAGTGTAGATTAAACTGACACTTAGTAAATGTAGGGGGTAGTTTTTTTTTTGGGGTAACCACCCCAATATTATCTTATTCATATCTTTCATTCACTGTCTCGATCAAAGAGTAAAATGATAATATGGGAGGATGGTCTCGATTTTGCGTTAAATCTACCGGAGATTTATCGCAATTGAGATTGTGGTATTACATAATAAAAAAAAGTACATAAGTTTTTTTTTGTTGCCTATTGTTATCCAACACGTACCTATGCGTCATTTTAAAACCCTTTAAGGAAGATTTTTATCAAATACGGTTTTTTAACCCGACTTCATATCAGTTGTCATACCCCCAGGACAGTGAATCGAATAATAAATAAGCACCTACAACAAAGAGGGATGTGCAATGCTTAACTTTGGTCTATGTACTGCCCTGGCGAAATGGACAAGAAAATATGAATTTGTTGGTGAAGGAAATATTAGGCACATCTAATAAATTTATTTTGTAATTTAAAGTAGCTTTAGAAGACCCAACCCTAGATACTGTCCCTATAGTATAATGTACTCTGTGATACTGTCATAGGATCTATCGGATCTATGATCGACGCCAGATAAAATAGGTCTAAAAAATTGGCGATGCAAAAACAGCGAAATTGAAAAAAAATAACACCGAAGTTGCTAATTAGTTTCTATGAAATTATTTTTTTTTTGCTGCAACCGATCTCAAAAAATCGGCATTAACGCTTACCTACTTTTCATTAAGATAGCGTGGAAATCACTGGATGTGGACTGATCGATCAATCGAATAGGGGTCAATTTGTTGCTAAAAGATGCTTAGGAAAAAAAAATGTTTTTTTTTTAATTATGCCAAAATATAATGTCCACTCGAGTTTTCCGTGAAAAAGCTAATAGAAAATTTGTTGCTGCTTCTACTACACCTTGTCCAAATACAGAGGGTCAGCAACAAAATAGAAACTGGAAGTCAAGAAAGATGGAAATCGGTTTATGAAAAAACCGGCCACGCTACGCTAGCTTTCCTCACAATTTTTCCGTAGAAAAACTGTTGTTAAAATTTGTTACTACTCATACTGCAGCCAGTCTGAGTATAGAGAGTCAGCAACAACATAAAAACCGGAAGTCAAGAGAAGTTGGAGATCGGATTACAAAAAAAACCCGAAAAATAGTTTTTCCAAGGAAAAGTCAAGAGTTAAGCTAGCGTGGCCGGTTTTTTTGTAAACCGATCTCCAACTTCTTTTGACTTCCGGTTTTTATTTTGTTGCTGGCTCTGTACTCGGACAAGATGTAGTAGAAGCAGCAACAAATTTTCTTTCAGCTTATTCACGGAAAACTCGAGAGTTAAGCTGGCGTGCACATTATTTATTTTGGCATAATTAAAAAAAAAAATTTTTTTCCTAAGCATCTTTCAGCAACAAATTGATCCATATTCGTTTGATCGATCAACCCACATCCAGTGATTTCCACGCTATTAGCGTTATTGTCGCAAAAAAAAAAAAATCTTTTCAATTTATTAATTAGCAACAAAAACGCAACTTTCGGTGTTATTTTTTTTTCTATTTCGCTGATTTTACATCGCCAATTTTTTAGACCTGATAAAATTTACAATAACGGTCATTGGTCACTTACATTTATTGACTAGGGTACTTAATAATTACGAAAACAAGTAAAGACAAAGCTGTCCTATAAATCGACATCTATCGTGTTGTAGTAAAAACTATATTTTGTGATTATATAGTCCAGGTATCTACAAAGAGATGGACAGGGCAATGGCCGTTATTGTTTTAACTGGCGTCGACCATAGTTTATGGATAGAGATTGGAAGATTAATTTTAAAATCAAAACATGATTATATGAAAGGGATTTATTAGCCTTATAAAGTTAAAACTTAACGACTAAATTGAAGCTAAAAACATTTTCTTGCTTATTCAAAGTCTTCTATGCTCTCATCATTACTATCTATTTCCTCCTCAACAGCAATAACGGCTTTCTTATTTTTAGCGTCATCTTGATTCAGATCAATATTTTCTGTTACATCCTTATTTTTATATTTCTTCATACATTTAACATTTATCGTAATTTCTGGTGCAGTTGGCAATGTTGGTGGTCTGATAAAAACAGAATTTATTTTAGGTGAATATAATACAGTGATTTCATTAGGCCCCTCGTTAGATAAAATCATTGGCCATGTGAATAAAACATAGAATCTTTCTAGAACCTGCTCTAATTGCTCCTTCAGTAATACGTTTCGCCTGCAAAGTACATGCAGGTTGACAGATTCACTGTATTGACTGTTTTCTAACACACATTCTATAACTGCTTTAATACCTGTAATACTTGAAAATTGTGGGGGTAATACAAAAGTCCGCTGTCCCATAGTACACGCGCCTTCAAAAAGCAGAGGCTTTCCCCAAATATTAGGAGTTTCTTTAACCATGATAGTTCGGCTGGAGTTCTTCCGAGAATAGGATTTCACTCTAACTAAAGAAACATCTTGACTGTTATTTCCTAAATCTGGATAATCTGTACTGTATGTGCTGTCTAAATATCTTCTCTCATCTATACAAGCATTTAAAATTAATAAATCCTTGCGCATGTTTGTAATATTCAATTTTGCAACTGAGACCGTGTCGTCAGGACCTAAGACTAAATTATCTTCAGGAGTTCTTTTCTTCACCTCTGCTTCTGATTCCTTTTGTATTACATAATTTATAAAAAATACATCAATGGCATCATCCAGTTCTACATGTGTCGACTGTTCACTAAGCTTCTTTTTCTTGCCCTTTGTTTCAACTGTTGTGATTAAAGAGTTATGCAAATTATCTAATGCATCGTTTAAATTTTCCATGGGCCGCCCATGATTCAAACGCCGTGCGCCTCGTCGTGGTGCATGTTCCAAACCTAAATATGGATGTTTTTTCATCCATTTCATTAGAGTAACATATCTAGTTCTAATTTTTGTTCTGTTTCTCCCTGGAAAATGTTTTGTGGCTGTTGAAAAGTTCATATTAGACTCTTGGTTTCTCATCAAATGAATAAGTTTCTTATCATCTTCAACAGTCCATACAGTTGACACTCTCATTTTGCTCAAGACTTGATGTCTGGCACGTATCTGGACCATAGATCGGCCAGGTAAATAATTAACCATCCTCTTATAGTTGGTTCCAAATCTTTGCACACAGTTAAGAATGACCGTATCTTCCTCAGGGAGGAACCTGCCTTTCCTTTGTTCAATGAGCCTCATATACTTATTATAGATTTGGATTTTAGTGCGGTTTTCCATTGCTGCAGCTATCTTCCCCCATGGAATGTAAAAGTCTTCCTTGAAATATTCTATTAGTCTTTTAAGGTATGTTATTTCCTCAGTGGTCCATTTCTTTCCAGTAAAAGAACTGTTCATATTTGTCCGGAAGTACACAAAGCACTGATACCCAGTCCGGCCAGTATTTAGTTTGAGAGCAATAGCATCCCAATCTTGTTTATGGTTTTCATTAGCAATTTGCTGTAAATTGCCATGTTCAGATCGACTCCAACTGCTTTTGCTAATTGTTGGATGAAAGAACAACTTCCAGAGGGCTTGATACTCTTGGGCAGTGTGCCGTCTGTTCAGCCTGTTTGCTAACGCATCCCAATCATACTCTTGATCTATTGGAAGAGCTACTTTACTCAGAGGCAATTTACTGACTTTATCAATTTCCTTTCGAATGGCCATTATTTCATTTTCTAGTTTTTTTGATGGTTTTGAATTGCGCTTTAGTTTAGTAATTTTAGCATGCAACTCATTTTTTTTTATCTCTATTGACATTTTGTGAATCACATTAATGAGTTGAGACTTGTCCCTCACTGTCCAGCCTGGTGCTGAAATTACTAAGGAGAAGTCATACATCTGAGATTTTGCCATTTTGGCATCATCATTATCCGGAGCTGGGAAGTTCTGTTTATCTTTAAAATAGGGCCTACCACAATTGATGTAGCGGAAAACTTGATTTTTATCATTTTCCCCAGCACTACTTTGGACAACTTTCAGCTTCTCCCGGCACTCATTTAGACGTGAAGTAAGAACTCTTTCCAGTCTGTGCAACTTTTCGTCTAATAATTTGTTTGCAGACAAGGCTAGATCTATTTGAACTAATGTAGCTGATGACTCACTATTCTTTAAAAAGCCACTACGGGTTCGTAGGGTAATCGTTTTGGGGAGGGAAGGTATAGTACACGACATCCGTTCACTGTGATCGTCGTCATCTTCAGTCGGCTCGCATAGATCAGGCGCCAATGGCTCCACATCGCTGCCGATTTCCGAGTCCGTTTCATCAACATAGTCGTCGAAATTATCAATGTTCATGATGCTTCTATTTCTTCATAACAAAATAGAGACTCACTCTGGCAATATTGATTGATTGATTACCTACTGCTTACAATTTATTACGAGAGTACTCAGGAATATAAATTAATTAATGGAGTAGTGATATCAACATTTCACGGTATTTTTGTCACCACTGCTTAATAAATATCAGACTTTAACATAAACCATCATGTAGGCAAATAAAATTCAACACTTGAAAATAGTTGAAATTAGTTGAAAAAAACTCAAACATATGATTTTGATAGGATTCGAAAACACAACCACAGAACATATTAGGACTTTAGGAGCATTAGGAGGTAGGAATCATAGATTATACATTATAATACTGGATTAAATTCAATGTACTCTATCTCTATGGGTAGGAGATCACAATGATCACAACAACAATACTTCTTTACTCCCATACTATAGAAATTCTAAACTTGCAACTTTCAAACTGTCATTGGCTGTCAGTCATTCATTATTTTTGACTAATTTGTCTTTGACTTTCTGACTGTTTTGTAAACAAATAGGTAACTCAAAAACGCCGTCGCGGGGCGGGAATAAAAATCATTTTGTTTGTACAGTGTAGAACTATGGGTGAACCCGGTGTCATTAAAAAGTTGAGTGAAGAAGTAGTAAACCGGATAGCTGCAGGAGAAATTGTTCAAAGACCATCGAATGCTTTAAAAGAATTGATTGAAAACAGGTTATACTGGAGTAGTTATCTAAATTATTTAGTAAGATGGTGATTACACTCGACTATTCTGTCTATTTTCTATTACAGTTTGGATGCTAAAGCCACCAATATTGTGATAACCGTGAAAGCCGGCGGACTAAAGTATTTGCAGGTAATAATTTAAAAATAATCTGAGTTCTCTATACATTATAGAACAGACAAGCATTTTTGAGGTGAATGCTCGGTGTTTTTGCAATTTGCAGGCCAGTGCTAGGTTGTATGTTGATTAAAATATTATTCGCCGCTGTAAGACATATATGTAGTTACAGAATTATAATCTTCAAAATCATCAATACAACACTCAAAGTTCATAAAGCTCTAGGAATGACTTTTTCTGTTTTTTGTTTGTTCCTAGGCCTTGCTTAATACTAGCTGATGCCCGTGGCTTTGTCCACTTGATCACCTTAGACCGCATCATCGCTTAAATCAGGTGAGATAGCGGTCAAACGTATGCCTATCAATATTTAAAAAAAACAAAACTTTCCTCGAGAACCACTCTATCCATTGGTGAAAACAGTATGAAATTTGGTGCAGGAGTTTTTGAGTTTATTGCAAAGAGACAGACAGACAGACGCGACGGAGTACTTTCTTTTATAATAATATGTACTTAGTGATTTTGGTAAATCACACTATAAAACTCTTTTATGGATATGACTTCAGATTCAGGATAATGGCACAGGTATTAGAAGTGAAGACCTTGAGATAGTCTGTGAGAGGTTCACGACATCAAAACTACGTGAGTATGAGGATCTGAAAGAAATATGCACATATGGGTTCCGAGGTGAAGCTCTGGCCAGCATCAGTCACATTGCTCATCTTACTATACTTACAAAAACTGCTTCTGCCAAATGTGCTTACAAGTATGTATGACATTTTACCATTTATGTAGTTGTTAAAAAAATTACACTGATTGAAAACACTTATTGTTATTTAAATCGAAAACTAGCTGCTGTCTGCAACTTTGTCTGCATTAACTTTAAAAAACATTAAACAGCACAAAAGACAATTTCAGTGGGTTTTCTTTATTCGCATGGACACTAATCCTATTAGATTAGGATATTTGCTAATGTAAGCTAAACATTATAACATTTATAAGTTCTGACATGAACTAAGTAAACCAATACAAAAAAAAAACATGTTTGCTATTTTAAATACATGAAAGCTTTTTTCGTTAATGCAAACAAGTACTTAAAAAACTGGCATAGCCCTCTGACCTAATGATAAAAATCCATTCACTCAGAAAGCTCCACTCACTCTGTGACTACTTATATTTATATATGCTGGATTAGGAAAAAAAAAGAAGAAAAACATAGAAGTATTTTCAGGAATAGCTCTGATTCTTCACTAATAATGTAATGATCATTCTCTGTTTCCAGGGCATCCTACGAAAATGGAATGCTTAAGGCTCCAATGAAACCATGTGCAGGAAACAATGGGACCCAAATAACAGTTGAAGACCTGTTCTACAATGTGATAGCCCGGAAGAAGTCCCTCCGGAGCCCTACGGAAGAGTACACACATATAATGGAGGTGGTTGGGGGATATGCAATACATAACAGTCATGTTGGGTTCACTTTGAAGAAGTTTGGAGAGAATACCGACTTGAAAACACCTGTGAACTCTTCGGTCATTGAGAATGTTCGGATTGTAAGTTTAAATTTAATCTTCGGCTAATTTCTTGATTATGATGTGCTGTGATAGACCCATAGTTTGTGCGGAACTTGAGAGACGACTGAGTGACTAGTAGTTGCCTGTTACAAGTCGTGGCCATTGCTTTTCTGGCTGGAGGAATTATAATTCTCCATTGTGAGTAGATTTTGCTTCTTCACATAATTTTTCTTTACAATACGCAATACACACATACTGTCACGTCGGTGTCAATAGGCGACGTGAGGTTTCGATTTGTTGTCGTCGTACAAAATCCGGCAGGCAGCAAAGGTACGTTTCGATGCAATTGGCCAAACTTGCAGTCTCTCTGCTGCAAAACGGCCTCTCGACAGGCCCGGCGCACTCTTCCATTCTAGCACGAAATTCACTACATTGCGTGCCTCAATCTCAAACTGGCCCCTCGGTCATTTTTCGAGTGGGGAAACTACTAATATCTACTAATACTAACTATCTTGCAATCCTCGGCCCACGAGAACCAAATAATTCTAAGAATGCTTGCAGTACAGATAGTCGATGTGGTCGAAAAGTTATAGGATGGCAAATGCGTACCGGACGACGCAGCGTTGAAAAGCCAGCTAGCTGCGAGACGCAAAGTTCCGTCAATGTTGCGACACTTGCAGGAGGGTTTTGTTCAACAGTAGACGCCTTTTGGCTGAAATGATGAATGTTAAATGTGTAAAGATCCTATATATACGTATGTATTCCCAGATCCACGGCAATGCCATCGCTCGGGAACTGATGGAGATAGAGCTTGAAGAACCGACTCTGAAGCTGTCTCTCCGCGGGTGCATCACCAACGTCAACTACTCACATAAGAAGGGGACTATGCTATTGTTCATCAATCATAGGCTTGTGGACTCATTATGTAAGACTTAGTTTGTAATTTCATGTAGGGGTCTTTTCTTTTTGTTCTTGAAGAGAGGAAAATGACATCGCAGCTGTAGCAATGATCTTGATATCGCAGCTGTGGCTATGACCTTGAATAACACATATCTGAAACTTGAGATACTCCTATAATATGGTCGGCAGCAATATAATTATTTATTTCAGCCTGTTCCGACCTACTACTGCAGGGCAAAGGCATCCCTGTTTTCCTTCTATTCATCCCGCCTTTGGGCAAGTATGCACCAGTCCTGCCGATCAAGCTCGTCCCTTGCGCCATCTTCGCCTGCCGCCATGTGGCCGGACACTATCTAGGACTCACATGTGGTTACTTTAGCCCAAGAACCGGTTGACATGCGCCAGACGTGTCCGCCCCAGCCCCTTCATGTTTGTCTCTAAATCAAACTGACTATATTGAGTAGATTTGTAGAATAATGTTTACTTTGTTTTATTTCAGCAATAAAGAAAGCCGTGGATTCAATTTACTCAACTTATCTACCAAAAAATTCACACGCATTTGTGTACCTCAGTCTTGAATTAGGTAAGCTGATCATATTTTTCGATAAATAGCTTCTGCTAGCCGATAGTGGTGACCCGACGTGTCCACTCCCTCAAAGATAAGTAAGATTCGCCGACCACGGCACGCTCTCGTCGAGCTTGACGATCCTGTCACACTCATTCAAGAAAGCTGTAGGGAAATCTGCACTCAAGAACACAAAAACAGACCGCGTTCCGTTTTCCCTCGGACCTCGCCGTCGAGGTCCATCGCGACGCCCCCGTTATTGTCCCTCCCGCCGAGCCGAGGTCCGTACCCCACAGGGGGTGCCCTCAGTGAGCGGAATTTTAGTTTTAAGTAAAAATAGCCTCGGCTGGAGGCCTTAAATTCACTTAAGACCCACTCGGGCAAGTCCGGTTAGTCTGGTTTTTTTTCCTACTCCTCCGCTGTACTCTTCTGATTAATTTCTTTGCGGGATCCAAGACAGTTGAATCGTTTCTCCGGGACTCGTCAGGTGGTCGCCACTGTTGATTCTTGCTTTCAGGAGTTGCAGTGGTTGGGAATGTGTGGCGAGCTTGTCCCAAAAAAACAAAACTTTGGATAAGTAGTTACAAAAAAAAAAACTTCTAGGGTTTGGAATTGCGAGTGGTCATCGTCAAAAAAATAAAAAGATAGTGGTGTCCTATTCCAGGACATGGCTTACCAGTGTGCCATGTTTTATTCAAACTCGTTCAGCCGTTAAGATCTAAGGATTATTAATAAAAAATTCTCGTCAATTTCATGCAAAACAAAATCATATCATCTCCGAACGCAGCAGCAGAGTTTGCGAATATTTTTAAGTTCCATTTAACAGGCCGGGGTACACCTATTGCCAACAACTCAAAAAAAAATTCCCAATCTAGGTATCAAACCCAGAACTTTATACTGAGCAGTAGCACTACTACTTCATACAATAATTTTTTCAACTTGTTTTTTTACAGATCCAAGAAACGTGGATGTAAACGTGCATCCAACTAAACACGAGGTGCAGTTTCTGTACGAAGAGCAAATCATAGAGAAGATCAAGTCTTGTATAGAAAGAAAACTCTTGAGCTGTAACTCTACCAGAGTTATGTACACACAGGTATGTTTCTGCTTTCAGTACCATGTATGAAGGCCATCAATCAAGCTCAAACGAAGGTCAATCAGGCTTACTGAATACTCGAAAACAAATATATTAAAAGCCATCCGATCAGAACCAGGCCCGGGTCGACGGCGCATTGTGTTCCACGCGCGCCTCAAGGAGATGTCAGCATAGTAGACGGGGCCCGCTAGGGTCAGTGCCTGTCAGGGGACAGAAATTTGTTCAAAAGAGTCACCGCGAGCCGGGAACGTAAAGGGCACTAGGAGAAAAACAGATGGGTTTTAGTCAGTAAAGGTGGAAACGTCTGACAGCCGCGGCTGATTAGTGTGCACCAGTGTAGGTACAGTCGGCGGACATCCAGCGAGCCAGATTTCTATCGGACGTCCGAGCTTTCTCGAGTCCGCTCAAGGACAGCCCAAGGTTGCGTCGCGGATGATGTCCGATAGTATGCACAGTTCAATGTATACATTCATTAGACAAATACCTCTAAGTCGTCCGATAATATGTTTCCACCATAATAGTCTGACACTCTCTTCCATCCAGAGCGTGAGGAGTCACTGATGTAATCCCGCCATTTAAAAAAAACGGCTAGAAGGCCAGTATAGAGTTATAAAACCTATCGAAAAAATTACCGAGTCCGAAGTATAGTCCAAATCACATCTCCATTAGTTTGAAGTTTGAACTTGCCATATTTTGTTTATGCACCACCCTAAGGTCGACTGGCAGAAATTTTCAAAGTCACTAATAAATATTGGGATTTCCTGCAGGTCACTGAGCAGCTCACAACAGTACCTCTTTCTTAATATAATATTATACTACAATTTTTTGAATGAGGGAATTTTTGCATGACCACCATCCAGCCTTTTTAGCAAACCGATAACCCAAAGAATACCTATATTGAAAACAGTGAAACCAAGTAAGCGACTTAAAAAAAAAATGGTGACATGGTGGATTTTTTTTTGTAATCCATCCAGATTATAAATCAAAATGTACGGTCGACACGAAAGGAAGAAGAAGCGAGCGTATCAGTGTTCAGTAAATTCAGTATTTAAATAAGTATTTATTTACATTCCAGGCTCGTTTACCAGGCGCTACAATGGTCGAAGAAATCGTCAAAAAGACAACGGATACCGCCAAAGTAAACCCCAGTTACATGGTCCGGGTTAATTCCGATGTGCAGAAAATAGACAAATTCTTTCCCTCAGTAACCAAAGCTAACGAAACTGTCGCCAATGATGCTGAAATGGATATCGAAGAAGAGAAAAATGAAGGAAATAACACTAGAGCACCTAAAATAGTAGTTGATTCTGTCCAAGACGACGACATTCTAGAAAATTCGATAGTAGAAGAACCAAAAACTGAAAATAAGGAGAAATATAAAACCCACACAGCTTTAGACCAAGCGAATTTAAGCTATATAGACCCAAAAGAATCTTTCAAAACGAGAACTTTTAAGTACGAAAGAATAGAAACTAAGTTGACCAGTGTAAAACAACTTAGATTGGATGTAGAAAATAAGTGTAATTCTAATTTGAGGGAAATATTAGCAAATTTAATATTTATTGCTTGTATTGACTGCCATAAGTCTCTCATACAACATTCCACAAAGCTGTATTTGTGTGATACTACACGATTTGCGTAAGTATTTTATGATACTTACGCAAATAATTATTTACTTGGCCACATATGGGCCATAATTATGAACCTCACTGGCGCACCCAAAAATGTAGACATTCACTCACTTGAATTTTTGAGAGCAAACCGTAGCCTCATCTATAGACTCACGTAGGCTCATCTATAGACTCAATTAGCCTCATCTATACACTCACATAGCCTCATCTATACACTCACGTAGCCTCATCTATACACTCACGTAGCCTCATCTATACACTCACGTAGCCTCATCTATACACTCACGTAGCCTCATCTATACACTTACGTAGCCTCGAATCATCTATACACTTACGTAGCCTCATCTATACACTCACGAAGCCTCATCTATAGACTCACGTAGGCTCATCTATACACTCACGTAGTCTCATTTATACGCTCACGTAGTCTCATTTATACACTCACGTAGCCTCATCTATACACTCACGTAGCCTCATCTATACACTCACGTATCCTTATTTATACACTCACGTAGCCTCATTTATACATTCACGTAGCCTCATCTATACACTCACGTAGCCTAACCTATACACTCACGTATCCTTATTTATACACTCACGTAGCCTCATCTATACACTCACGTAGCCTCATCTATACACTCACGTATCCTTATTTATACACTCACGTATCCTCATCTATACACTCACGTATCCTCATCTATACACTCACGTAGCCTCATTTATACACTCACGTAGCCTCATCTGTACACACACGTAGCCTCATCTATACACTCACGTAGCGTCATCTATACACTCACGTATCCTTATTTATACACTCACGTAGTCTCATCTATACACTCACGTATCCTTATTTATACACTCACGTATCCTCATTTATACACTCACGTAGCCTCATCTATACACTCACGTAGCCTCATCTATACACTCACGTAGCCTCATCTATACACTCACGTATCCTCATCTATACACTCACGTAGCCTCATTTATACACTCACGTAGCCTCATCTATACACATACATAGCCTCATCTATACACTCACGTAGCGTCATCTATACACTCACGCTTTAGGGAAGCCTTTGTCCAACAGTGGCGTTATTTCAACTTAAATGATGATGATAATGATGGTTGCTCATAATTTTTTACCGGTATGCTTAAAGAAGTTTTATTCCTGTTTCAGAGAGGAACTATTTTACGAGACAATGCTGTACGACTTCCAGAACTTTGGCCTGATAAAATTGTCCAGTCCGCTGCCTTTAGAAGAGTTGCTTGTGCTAGGGCTTAGCTCGCAGGAGGAGAGCGAATGGGATCCAGAGTTAGGTGCGTAAGTTTCGGAATCCTACTAATAATTATTTTATGATGCAAGCGGCTTCGCTCACGTAATCGCTGAAAATTATCCCAATGGATAATACTCCTGGGATAAAAAGTCCGATGTCCTGTTCAGGGGCATAGTCTATCCGTGTGCCAAGTTTCATCCAAATCCGTTTAGTCGTTAAGACGTGAAGAGGCAACAAATAGATAGACAGATAGTACAGTGTATTCGAATTAATAATATTGATGCCTTAATGAACAAAAACACTGACTATTTAATTCAAGACGTGATTTAGCTGGACGAATTAGATCAGAGTCTGACTCGCTCTTGGCCGGTTTTTATTTATTTATTTAATTTGAAATAAGATAGTATTTCTACCGATTTCCTGTATTATGTAGTCATTGGAAACCCTAGATTCTTAAAAATACCGAAATTTCGATAAGATCGAGGCCTTGGCCTGTGTTCCAGTACTTCGAAAGGTATTGGCTAACTATGCTCCATACTTATGTTTTACGCCTATGAATGTTTCAGGTGACATGAGGGACATGGCCCAACAAATGTCAGAGCTACTTATGAACAAACGAAATATGCTGTACGAGTACTTTTCACTGGAAATCAATGGAAATGGGGAGCTCTTGGCATTGCCTTTATTGTTAGGTATGTACCAAATTCTTCTTTAGGGATTTTACGAAAATCTTGTAAGTTGAATTTGTCTCAAATCTATCAGGCTGATCCAAAAGTAATGATAAATTGATTCTATTTTCTGTACCAATAATAAAGATTAAAAATTGTTTTGTATGTTTGAACGCGCTAATCTATGGAATTTGCCAGTCGGATTTGATAGCCCAATTCTTGAGGAAGGCTAACAATATAAAAAATACTTAACATTACGCACTAGCGTAATGTTTATAATTTATCGGCGCCTATGGGTAGTTGGGTACCAAACCATAGGCGCCGAGCAAAAAGAAAAATAACCTATTAATCATTACTTTTTGATTTTACAGCCTAGTAGGTTTAACTGTGATGTGTCTGCCATGCAACTTTTAAATAAATATAGTTTTCACTATGAGTTGCCCCAAAGATACCTTCTGTTGATGACAACCTCACTAAGTCTCACCTTATGCACAATTATTTATGTGATTCGTGCGCGATTTTGTCCTTTTTGCGGAAAAAATAATAAGTCACTTTGATATTCCCTTTTCTGTACATACGTCTCATCAAAAGCACTCAAATTCTTGAATAATTTATGTAATTATGTCTTTAACAATAATTATACTAACTGTAGTTTTTTCTTCATACAGATGGCCATACACCTTTCATGGGCGCCCTCCCCGCGTACCTCGTGCGCCTCGTCACCGAAGTGAACTGGGACAGTGAAAAGGACTGCTTCGACACGTTCAGCCGACAGACGGCCATCTTCTACTCTCAGCCGAGCGCAGACACCAGCGCAGACAGCGGGAAGGCAGAGCAATGGCGACAGGAACACGTGCTGTTCCCAGCTATACGGAAGAACTTCCTGCCGCCGACCAGCTTTGTACATAATGGTGCTGTGTTGCAGATTGCTAGCCTAAATGATCTTTATAAAGTCTTTGAACGATGTTGATTTGTTGTTGTTAAGAGAAATAAAATGGTTGTATTGCTAAAAAGTTTGTTTTTTAGCTGTATCACGTATAAATACTATTTACAATATTGCAATTTTTTATCCCACGGGTACTACGAGGATAAACAGTATCCTTTGTCTCAAATCCAGGGGCTTAGTAAAATAAATTTATAAACGGAGAGAAACAAAGAATTAAAGATTTTACAGACATAGGTTCTGCTTATTCCGATAGTTTATCTGACAGACATGCGACTAAAGAGTAGGATAAGTAGTTAGACACTGTGTAAAAGGGCAAAAAAGGCAACTGAAAATATATATATACCATCCGATTTGAGAACCTCCTCCTTTTTTTGAAGTCGCCTCCTGAAAATTAAAAAGTACGTGTAAATGGTTTAAATATTATAAATGGTTTGAATTCGTAACCGTGTTGAAATTTGCAATGATTTTAAACATCAATTTACACATTTAGCAGGACAAAATAAATTCACGCAATGCAAGTAACTAGTTTAATACTTTTCTCTGCGCCGAACAAAAATAGTTCGACTGAGCTCGATAGATGGCGTTGCCGCGTTTAAAAGCGCGCTATGGTTTCGTTACCGCGGGTTGTATATATAGCCCGGAGAATTAAATATCGCGCATCAGACAAACAGCAGACAGACAAACAAGATAGGTTATACTAGCTTGCCCGCGGTTTCGTTTGAAATCGTTATTTTTGAAAATTAGTTGCTGTCGCTAAGACATGCAACTGTAAATACCTGAACTAATGAAAAACAACTTTCAACATTGCGATTGTTGCGCTTACACGCCCAAATCGCCGAATCTGTTAGTGAAATATTTTCGTTAATTTGTGTTCTGGTACCGACCGTGAGGTAATTCGGAATGAAAAGCTGCAATAATATGCTCTAAATTTTTTGCCGAGGTTGGTCTATGGATGGATGACCATTTTAAGCTTTCGCTATCTGGTCCTCTGTGCTTCTTACTCCCAGCCGATATTTGTAGATCTTTGGCAGTCGTTACGAATAGTCAGCAGGCAGAAAATCTAACACCAGCTTTGCCTAGAAGTCGCTCCAAGTAAAATATTGGTTATCAGCTGAATCTGGATTGACTGGAAGCCAACCGCAATATTGAACAGATATAACCCAGAATACTGGTGGTGGTGAAAAGGGAGGTTCAACAATAAAACAGATATTACGAATTATCGTTATGTATTCAAAATATTCTTATTAATTTATTACAAGGCAAATTATACATTGCGCAATAAATGAACTGATTACATTCTTAAATATTTATATTATACACACTATATACGTTCACACAATATTATTACCTACCTATCTGTAAAACATTGTAAAAGAAAAAGACCTGGAAATTCTGTACATTAGTCTTAGGGTGCATGCATGTACATAGAATGTTGGTAGGTTGTGCCGGGTTTCTCGCGCAGTTGGTCAACGCTGGCCAGTGTAGTTTTATTTATTTCGGCTTTTCGCAGGTCAGCCTATCAGGTTGTTGTCTGCTTAACAGGACTTGCATGTGGCGGCCTTGATAAAAATTAAAGCCAACACTAGAGGCGCGTTCAGGCCCCCTATGTCGGGTGCAGGCCTCGGCTTAGGACGTTCCTGGGAGAAGGGCAGCTAGGACTAAGGCGTAAAATATGAGTTTTGACCTTATTGATGACTTTAATTTTATGCAAGGTTCACCACAGGAAAGTCAGGGTACGCAGCCAACAATAAGGTTGACCTGCAAAATTCCAATTATGAAATAAGATTGTCCGCCCACCCTCCGATAATAATCGGCGATCGGCTTTTTGTAGGTGAAAAAATGGAACGTACTGATTGCAATAGTGTAACGCTCACGTCCTACAAAAAAGTCGGTATTTTTTACCTAGCAAGGAAAAGCCGGCCTGATTATCGGTCTTACATAAATTCTGACGTGGGAGGGCTGCGTAAAGCATCTGATAACCTGCTATAGAACGATTGAAGCTAAACGGCGGCTCAGATTAGAGACGAGTCGCTGCATAGTAACAAATTCTTGTGACCGTCCGCGTACAGCGCAGCGAGAAGAGCGCTTCAAAGCGACCGCTAAGTTTGACGCTTACTTCGTGACTGCACTTACTTTCTAATGCACCCTTAAAAAGGAAACTGATGGACATGATTTAAAAATATCCCAGAACATGCCAGAAAATTAATTTCTTATAAATAGATTCACTCAATTCATTATTTAGTTACATAATATCAAACGGGCAATAAAATCTTCCCAATAACAAATGCGTTTAAATGCATTAAACTATCGACTATTTACATTAATGTGAACACACCAATGGACTAAGGACATTATTTGCTTTTGGAAGTTCGATTGATACGGTCAATATTATAATACTACTAGCTGTCCGGGCCAACGCTGTTTTGCCAAATAAAAAAAAAATAAGTACGTTACGACCAATTCTCAGACCTACTAAGTATACACAAAAAATTTCATACAAATTGGTCAAGCAGTTTCGGAGGAGTTCGATAACAAACAGCGTGACACGAGATTTCTATACATTAGACTTTATTTCGAAGGTTCTAGTGTTTACAGAGCTTATAAACAAATTACAATAATACTATCTAGAAATTATTAATTTAATAGCATTGGTATGAATTTATTTAGCAGATATTTCATATGAATTAACCGTAACTTTTCTTTGTAAAAACAGTTTGTAAGGCTTTTTAAATCCAAGTTTTGTGCAGTACTGGTCTGTAGTTATTGGCTCGAACTATGACGATCAGTTGATTCACAAATTTTTAGAACCAAAAGACCTACTCTTGAATGTATTTTTTAATTAAGAGGGTTTACGCGTGTCGGCATTTCATACTAATTTTCAAGTTCTTATTCTTCGATGTTTATGAACCGATTTTAATGACACTTGTTATCAATACGCTTGAGAGCCAGGCCTAAATATTTAGTAGAGAACATTTTCGAAAGAGAGTTTAGAGGAAGAGTGAGGACAATTTTATGTTTTCTATAGTAAGTGAAAAATCACTCTATCTTTCCCCCTGTACTCTGTACTCTTAGAAAATGTTCTCTGCTAACTATTTAGACCAGGCTTTGAAGGGTATCCATACCAAGTTTCATTAAAATCGGTTCATAAACATCGAAGAATATGGACTTGAAAATTTGTATGAAATGCCGAAACGCGTAAACCCTCTTAAGGCTTATTTTGTACAGGACAGAAAGATTTAAAGCTATTACAGACATTAAACACATACTTTTTTAAATATAAAAGATAACAGAGCATGCAAAACTTAATACTGAACTGAAAACCTTATACAATTATCACTTTCGACGGTTGACATCATACAAAAGTTTATTCTTATTGCTTACTTTATTGCTATATTCACAGACTCACTGACCTTGGAACATGTAATAATGAAATCAGCTTGTTAGAAACACAAAGGAGCTGCCTATAATCTCGGCTTAATCTCATTTATTGGGACTTGTTCCATTTTAGAACAAAAATTTTAGACTATTTTTTTGTAGAGTCCAATAAAACTTCCTACAATTCACCTCTACACATGTAAAAAGGCGGAAGAAACCAGTATGGATGGATTGTGTAGACTCATCAACAAAACACCTCGCCAGTCAAATCTGGAGGCGGCATTGTCCAAAACTTTCCACAATACAAAGCAAGAGTGTCACATAAATCATCATATAAATTGACAGTTCCTGACTTAACTGTGTATGGCTGTGTGTGGCTGTGTGTGTAATATTATAAGTGAGGTCGGGTAATTTTGCGACCGATAATATGGCAAGGAAGACAGAAACCACTGAAATTCTGGCAGAAAGGGAAATTTACGGAAGAGTCAAAATAAATAAATTTGTGATAAGTAACTAAATAGTGCAAGTCAGAATTTAAAGGTAGTTCTTTCATGAAAAACACTGGTACTCAATATCTGGTGTGACTGGAAGCCTACCAACATAGTTGGGGAAAGGATGGGCAGATGAAGTAAGGCTGGAGAATAACAGCTTGATGAAACTGTCTGTTTTATTTGTAAAGCAATTCAACAATCACTACATAATATAAAACGTCCTCCGCCGAGTCTGTCTGTTAGCGGTAAACTCACAAACTAATGGATAGAGTGGTTTTCGAGGAAGGTTTTAGTATAATTTGTCAAGCGGGCCAAGCCTCGGGTACCAGCTACTTCAAAATAAATAATTATGTGTTAATCGTCGTTATAAGTGATGTAGGCGTTGAGATAGTCAGCGGGAGCGTCGTACGCGGCTAACTTATTGGGCGGCGGCAGAATCAGTGGGCTCGACATGCCCGCTGTTTCTAATTCCTGAAACGAATGCAGTTTTTGCTTAGTCAGATGAATATACACTGATGCTTAATTAATGAACGCTTGACAAGAAAGCGGAAAGTTCAATAAAAACAACAATCACTACATATTATTAAAACAAGTCCTCCACCACGTCTATCTGTTTGCGATAAACTCAAAAATTACTGCACCGACTTTCATGCTGTTTTCATCAATGGATAGAGTGGTTAGCGAGGAAGGTTTTAATATATAATTTGTCAAGCGGGCAAAGCCGCGGGCATCAGCTAGTAGTTTGTAGTGAAAAATGTTAGTCGGACTTTTTATTATTACTTATTATTGTTTCAAATTTGAAGACATTTTTCTCTATTTCAAACGAAAATATATAATTGTTTGTTTGTCATGATCAAAACAGCGGCGCTTGCCGATCAACAACTTTTTTAGATTGGATATGGCAGAGTACTGCTGGGTTTTTACAATAAGAAATTCCCAGTAGCTGTACTACTTGTACAGGTACTTTTGACATGATTGGTTTGCATCTGGTTACTCCGGATTTTTTAAAAAAAGGTGGTGTTACATCTTTGTTTTTCTAAACCCACGGGTAAAAAGGAATAGCATAAGAACAGGATAGAAGACATTTCTTCGACACAAACAGAACACACCACCAAGAGAAGGATAATAGTACAGAATGGTGCAGTAAAATAGCGCTGAGCGTGCCCGTATCGAAAGGACACAAGGGTTGCCATCGCAGCGTGTGCTGACGTCAGACAACCTGCGATGGGTTTGAAATGGCACGGACGAGGGTAAATAAATATATACAATGCGTTTCAAATAAGAATAGGATTGACTTAGCGCCATATTGTGACGTCATAGCTGTTCATTCAAACCAATTCGGTAGGGTGAGCAAAGCAAGATTATTTAAAAAAAATATTATTTATAAACATTCGAGTGAAAAAAGTGTTTTGGTATGGTTTCAAAATAACTAATAATGACTTTAAACAATTAAATATTATATCAAGCTAATTTTAATAATATTGAACGTTTTTATTTAAATTTGATTTAAGACTTATTCAAACAAAGTAAAATAAACCATTATCGATATGTAACTAAGTTTTATTTGCAAACCGTACTTTTCAAGAGACATTTGATAGATAGAGGTCATTGAGGTTCCTATTCTCATTTGAAACGCATTGTAGATACCAACATAATATACTAGAAAGGTTTAAGTAGGTATTTATAGGTAAACCATTTTGATGTGTCTTTTTAATCTCTTTTAATTTAAAACCATTTTTTAAAATAAATGCAACTAAAAACCAATGTAAATACAACACTAACGATTACTAAATTCAATGTGTAATTAAGGCTAAACCATATAAAGTAAAAATATACGAACTATACATGTATTTTGGTGTATGCTTTGTTGTAATAAATGTGTTTGTGTAAAAAGTCACACCCTGATTGTTGATTTTTTTTTTTTTGAGAAAAAGTGTTTTTTGACAGTCAAGATCAGAGGTGACAGAGACAAAAAGCACATACCCAAACACAAAAATAAACCTTTCTAGTATAGAAAGACATGAAGTAAAATTAAAAATACAGAAGTATGGTAGCATACCTTGCGCCGCTTCCTGTTCTTCTTATTCCAGGGCGCGTAGGGTATCTTAAGGTGCACGGTCTGTATGTGCAGCTTCACGGCGCTGCTCTGCGTGAAGCGGCGGTTGCAGTGCTGGCACTGGTAGCGCTTCTCTCCCGTGTGTACCTGCAATGTTACATAAAGACGAATTAAGGTGAATGCACCAACCAGCCCGCGAAATTCAAAATTTCTTGCGTTTTTTGCAATTTGCAGGCCAGTGCTAGGTTGTATGTTGATTAAAATATTATTCGCGGCTGTAAGGCGTATGTAGTTACAGAATTGTAATCATCAAAATCACCAATACAACCCTCCAAGTTCATACAACTCGATATAATGACTTTTTCACGAAATAACATTCAATCGAGTTCTATGAACTTAGAGGGTTATATTGATGATTCAAGTGGTTATAATCCTTTAGATAAATGCTCTTTACGATCGCGAACCGTATTTTGTTCAACATACAGCTTCACACTGACCGGCAAATTGCAAAAATCATAAAAAAATTGAATTTCGCGGGCTACCCTGGAGCTTCCACCTTAGGCAAATTCACAGGATTTTAACAATCAATGTGAGGCTCTGGACTCCAGCTGTAAATAGTTGGACCGTGGATGTTAATGTGGACCTATGGTGGTATAATCCGGGGTTACGGAATATTTTCGAAAGAGTCACGAACAACGCATAGGGCATTAGTAGGAACACGGATGGGTTTTAGTCAGTAAAAGTCTGACATTCCCATAGAGTATATAACCACTAGAGAGCGTATAGGCCGATTTATTTATTATTATGGCACTCCAACGAATAGTTCGCAGAAACATTACAGAAAAATAAAAATCTTATAAAAATAATTGTCACAACGAATTCTTCACTTAAAGGTGTGCACAGCACTTACAGAATTTTGGTAATTAATAGTATAATAATTAAATAACTGTAAGGTATAAAACAAAAAAGAGAAAAGAAACAAGAAACAATAAAATACGGTACAAGGAATCAATCGAATAATCAATTATATAAATTAATTCGGATTGAGATAATATAAATTACATTAGAATCCATTTTAAATTTCAGTGAATCACATAAAATTATGTTAAATTACTCTAAATTAAATTGAAAACTAAATTAAATTAAATGACAGTGAATTACATTAATTCAAATTAAATTACATTAAACCAAATTAAATTAAATTACATTAAACTACATTAAATTAAATTAAATATCATTACATTAAATTGTATTGAATTACATGATTAAATTAAATTAAATTAAATTATGTAGGAAAGCAATACATAGTCTATGATCCACAAGTTGGTACAAAAGATGCTTCCGAAACTGAGCCAAGGTATTGGAGAAGATGTCAATGCCATTGGTGCGAGAGTGACTGTCATTATAAGTTCTCATCATGCGGTTCAGCGGCGCCGAACGCCCGAGGTTAGTTCGGGTCGCAGACGGCAGAAACAAATCCAATCTGCGGTCAGGCCTAGGTTGACCACTTCGGGGGACTGATAAGTTTATGTCATCCAGTAGTTTTGGGACTTGGATCAGACCATTAACAATTTTGTATAACAAAATTTGGTCCATCGTTTTTCTGCGGTCTTCTAGGGTGGTTAATCTGAAGTGGTTTAACCTTTCAGAGTAAGTAGCTGAGTTAGGACAGCTGCTTGACTTGTACCGCAGATACCTGGTAAAACCTCTTTGGACCCGTTCGATTCTATCGATATGAACTCTGTAACTAGGATTCCATACCTGCGACGAGTAGTCCAGCACACTCCTTATGAGAGTGATGTAAAGTAGTTTAAGAGCACGTACGGACTTAAAGTCGTGGCAGATACGCTTCAGAAACCCTAACATTTTGGTAGCCTTCTTGACGATATTGTCTACGTGTGGACTGAAAGTTAGCCGACTATCAAGGTACACACCCAGATCGCGAATCGTGTTAACTTTCTGAAGTGTTAGACCATTCAGAGAATAGGAGGATTGAAATGTATTGCGTTTCCTAGTGAAGGTGATGTGGTAACACTTTTCAGCATTAAGAGTCATCCTGTTCTGTATGCACCAATTGTATACTGAGTTTAGGTCCTCTTGTAGTAAAGAAATGTCACTAGCTGAGTTTATTTGCTTGTAAAACTTGATATCATCTGCAAAAAGTGAACATTCACTGTGTTTGATATAGTTCACAATGTCGTTGACGAATATTAGAACAGGATTGGACCCATATGAGACCCTTGTGGAACTCCAGAGGTTAAATAGTAGAAGGAAGATTGATGCCCCTTTACTACGACTTTTTGCTTTCTTTCAGTCAAGTAAGATTTGAACCACTGGAGAAGTCGGCCGAATATGCCAAGGTTTGAAAGCTTTTGAAGCAGTATATTGTGGTCGACCTTGTCGAAGGCACTACTGAAGTCTGTGTATATAGAGTCAACTTGTGAACGACAGTCCATAAGTCTGCTGATGTCATTAATGTAAAGGGCCAAATTAGTTGTGGTGGATCTATGTGTGCAGAATCCATGCTGTTGAGGAGCCAGCTCTGTTTTAAAGTGCGATGTAAGCAGAGGACACATCAGGCTTTCAAAAATTTTTGAAAATACTGACAGAATCGATATTGGTCGATAATTTTTACAGTTGTCCGCTGCACCTTTTTTGTGGATAGGAACCACATTGGCTTCTTTCCATTTAGAAGGGAATGTGGCTGTCTCAATAGAATGGTTCAAAATAACTTTAAGTGGAAAGGCTAAGCCACTCGCACAGTTTTTAACAAGGAGTGGTGGGAAACCATCAGGTCCCGCGCCCTTGCATACATTTAGTTTTTTTAGGGTTTTTAAGACATCCCTTTCAGAGAACGTAACCAGACCCAAACTATTCTGAGGATACTTGTGACCTTCCCGAAATGAAGCATGCAATGCGTCATCCGATGAGGTGAAAGTTGAAGAGAAATGAGCTGCAAAGAGCTTGCAGACCTCGTCCCCGGAAGTTGCTATTTGATAACCAAGCTTCATTTCAGACGGGAGATCATTTGAATTGGACCTCTTTGCCTTTACGAAGGACCAGAACACTTTGGGATTTTGTGTTAAGCCCGTCTCGATTCTCTCCAGGTAGTTATTGTAGCTAGTTTTTATCATAGCATTAGCTCTTCCACTCAGCAATCTATATTCGTAGTTATCGCGAGGGTTTTTATATTTTTTAAACCGTTTTCTAAGCTTTTCTTTTTCGTTTAAGAGCCTTATAAGAGCCCTCGGGAACCAAGGAGGGTACAAACCTGTTACTTTTTTAGTTTTTGGTACGACCTCATCAATTATATTATGAAGGTGTGTGTAAAGCACTTCTACCATTGCATTAACATCCTCACACTCATACAAGCATGTATTCCAATTGATTTCCTTTATTCGCTCATTCAACAATGTATAGTCTGCATTACGGTAATTGTATTTTACTGTGCGTTTAGATTTTAGTGAATTTATAGGAATATTTTTAACAACAATTTCCAATGGTGGATGATGGGAGTCTACAACCGATAGGGGTATTTTACATTCATGAACAAATCCACCAGGAAAGTTACTCAGTATTAGATCAAGGGTTTTTCCAAGGTGGTTTGTTACGGGGTTCAATTGTTCGATATTATTTAACGATAAACAGTCTATAAACGAGTAACCTATTGGATTATTATAATTACTTGGTGATGTGGATGTACTTTGAGTTCCGGATTCTTCCAGGGTCCACTTAATAAATCCAAGATTGAAGTCGCCAGCTATAAGTGTTTGGTTTCCGGTCGAGTCGATGACAGAGGTAATCCTGTCTAGTAGCAAGTTAAGTGTTTGATGATGTACAGGTGGTGGGAGATAAACAGCACAAATATTCAGTCGTTGAACCTTTGTCCCAGTTGTAACCTTCAGGCTCACCCATAGGTTTTCCGAGTCTGTCTCGAACTGAGACATGCGAGCAGAGTCGATAGACTTAAGAACAGCCACCAAAACACCTCCACCCTTATTCTTCTTCGCATTCGTCGAGGCTCTGTCTCTGCGGTATATATTGTACCTACAATCAAGTATTTCCCCGTCGTTAATACTGTCGTCTAACCATGTTTCTGTACCAATGATTATATCATAGTTCCTGTTGCACGCGTTTAACATAATATTACCCAATTTGGTTCTCATTCCTCTAAAATTCTGGTAATAAATGTTGAATGTTAGGTTTTAGTACACGTGTTTTATGCAGGTGATTGAAATGAAAGAATCAGAGTGACGCAATTGCTTCGAGGCTGCGAATTTGTTTGGCTGGTAGCCCATCTGCTTTCCGAACAAGAATGCGTCCATCTCGCACCCACACGTACTTATAGCCTTTGTCACGTGCTGCTTTTCGGGTTGCCGCATGTATTTCTTTGTTTAGCGGAGAGAGATGCTCGGATACAAATATTGGCTTCTTTGGGCCCCCATAACCCAAGACACTCGAGTTAAACTTGTCTGCTGGGTTTTCTTTGTTAAAATTCAATACAGTGGTTAACATCTAGTCTCGGGCAGTTACGCTGTTCAACTTTACAATGACGGTTCTAGGATTATTGTTTTTGGGATCAAGTTTTCTGACACGCACAGCTGATACAACATCCGTCTCTTTCAGGGTGCTGGAGACCGCCCTTCCAAGTTGCATCACGGTTTTAACTAAATTCTCAGATTTATTCTCCGGCACTCCATTGACTTCCAAGTTCTGCTGGCGTGAGTTCTGCTCAAGCATGTTTAGTCTGGTAGATAAATCTGTCACAGGCTTTTTTAGTAACTCGTTATCTTTTTTTATCTGTATGTTCGTGTCCAAGCAGCTGTCGAGTTCAATTTTCAGCAGGTCGAATTGGTTGCTCACAAATTGAACAGACTTTTCGAGGTTCCTGATGAGTGCTAAGGCTTCTTTTAATTCCCTTAATTCTGTAGCAACACATACTTTTAGGGATGCTGAAATTTCGGCGGTCACAGTAGTTCTTATTTCACGGCGAATAGTATCCAGTAACTGATCAGAAGAAGGATCTTCGATCTCGCCAGAGGGTGGGCTAGAAGGCGAGCTACCTACACGGGGTCGCTTCTGTCGATTAGATACATTTGGATTATCAGGAGTAGGTAAGAGCTCATTCTGCGTGTCCGAGTTAAGACTGGACAGACGTTGTATTTACAGCATCCATCGGCTTGGGGGGGGGGTACGAACAGTGCGAGGCATAATTAATTAATATAATTAAATTGCTTTGCGAAGTCTTCCAGTAGAAATATGATTGGGGTGGCGCCACTAGTCACGATGCAGTTAATTTATTTTGTAGCTGGACCGTACCACACTTAGTCGATTATTGTAACTCTTGAACGCAGCTCTATTCACAGTTAAAATTCCAATCAATGTGCCACCACTGAACGCAGCCTTAGCGAGATGTCAACAACAGTGACGTTATTTGTGTATGTTGTGTGAGTGCTTATCATGCGTATGCGCAATTCCAAAAACAGCTGCTAATCAGCTGTTTATCGTGGTGTGAGTGCGTTTTCAAAATTTTGACCAGTGGTATAGATCAGAATATAAGAATTAACTCACGAAATCTGATGCAGGCAGTGACGATTGTTGATAATTTCACTGTATTGAGGTTATGTTTCGGGGTCGCAGTAAAAATTGATCCAATATTCCTCGTAAATACACTTAAAATGATATTAGTAGTTCACGAGATACGAAATCGTTGTTTACTTGGCCAGTGTTACCAGCGTTTTTTTTAGCATTAGCATTTCTTATAAGTACGTGGCTCACTACAGCGGGCCGGGGGACGAGGAACAACGCGCGGCTGCAATTGGTCCGTTCAAGGTCAAGTTGCATAAGTAGCCTATGGTTAGTGGTGGCACTACTTGATTAAAGGAAAATAGTCGATATCGATAAAATGGATTTTAACATTATAAAAATACTCAATCCAAACAAACAGCGCTATATCTTGTTTAAACAAAGTTTCCCTATTAACCTTATCTTTCCACTTTTATTTTAATTGGGATATGCATGCGTTTTTTTATTTGCAAAATGAAATACTTATTGGCTCTAGAAAACAAGCATGAAAGTATTTTTTTAATACCTTCATCAGCGATGAAGTTATAAAGCTTCAAAGATTACAATTAGAAAGAGAAGTCCGATATGTACCTTGACGTCAAATTCCATGACGCCTATACAGCTGCCATACAAAACAGCGTTTTCGTGAGAAGGACAGATATATTTGTTGAAAATAGTTATATCTCCTTTATTTTTCGAGCAATTTCGATTCTATTTTCACTGTTAGTATTATATTTTTGTATATTTTCAGATAGAATGTGTAGATAATTAATATTTTTTTCATGCTTTTCCCCTATTCTGAAATCTTCGAAAATCTAAAATGAAAACATGTATGTCAAACACACAGATGAAAAATCTGAGACCCTCCTCCTATTTTAAAGTCGTTACGTGTTTAATGTAAGTATGTGAATTGATTAAAAATTGTATGATCATCGATAAATCGACCTCAATCGTTAAACGTAACAGCACAGATTTTTACGATAAAAATACAAAGGGGAAGAAAGGGATAAAAATATAAGTATTTCCTAATGAAAGAAAGAGACTTTTCCAAAAGACATCAACGCGCGCTTCTCACAGTGTGCTCGTTCACCTAACCACCATTTTATATAGACCCCTGCAGTGGCTCATCATCTGATTCAAATCAAAAATATTTTGCGTAGTCTTTACTCTCCGATGAAAAGTTATGCCATCATTTTTGTAACAAAAGGTCGTGGAATGTTTCCCACACAAATTCACCGGGTATGAAGGCATTTTTATGCGTTATAAATTGCATAAAAATTAAAACGATTTGTAAAAACTTAGCATGCCCACAGGTCTAACAATTGGTCACAACTAAAATGGTTACTAGTGCCGCTGCCTAACATCTGAGCAAAAACACTAATAGTTTTCGTGCGTCGGGGCACTGTATGCGCAGTCAAGTGGTTTAATAGTCTTTGAACATTCCCTTCTGCTCCGCCCAAAGCAGGAGGAGTCATTTGATGATTTCCCATCCTTAAAAAAATGGTGGTACAATGTTGTACTGGTCACTGGTACGTGTCAATTTAGGACTGGGGTATACGATGTCGGTGAAAATTAAGAACGGTGTTGTGAACTGTAGGACTATGGCTGTAAAATGTTGGACTGTATTTGTCAACGTGGGACTGTAGTTGTAAACTGGTCTCACAGCTATGTTTTAATATTGCCCCAGGAACTGATAAAATGGACTTTCGATCTAGATATGGGCAAAAACGACTGGGTAAGAAACATTATCTACACTAATATTATAAAGAGGAAAACTTTGTTTGTTTGTTTGTTTGTTTGTTTGATTGTAATGAATAGGCTCAAAAACTACTGGACCGATTTAAAAAATTCTTACACCATTCTAAAGCTACATTATCCACGAGTAACATAGGCTATATTTTATTTTGGAAAAAAATAGGGTTCCGTAAGATATTTGGGTTTTTCGGACACAAGGTGTAAAAATCAACCAGAAAAGTTACTTATTTTGTGTACGCTGCCTAAACTATAAAAGATAGAATCATACATTGTTCTAATTAATTGTAGATCTTATAAATATCTACAAAAAAGTCCGCGACACACTATACCTATCTATGTCGAGTGAGGCACAACAACCATTTTTTAATTTAAAAATCTTGGTATTTTTTGGACTACATTTAAACGCGTTTATTTTACTCATGCTATTAATCTTTATCAAAAAAAAGTATTTCATCACTAAGTACAGTTTATGTAGATAATATTTGGTCTTTGAATGATTAAAATCGAACGTTTTGTTTTGAAGTTATGGCGAAATTAAAATATTACGATTTCTGCTGCACGGCCCGTTGCGAAGTGGACGTCACCGAGGTGGGGGTGCGCGTGCGGGAGGGGAGTTTAGATCTATGAGTAAGGTACCCGCGCGGCTCAGCCGCGAGGTCGGCTCCCTACGCAGCGGTCGCGCGGAAGTCTAATAATTTTCGTGCGATTTTCTTTAGATTTCGTTCTTAAAACTACACCTACGCAAAAGTTCTTCTCAGAGCTAAACAACAGTTCTTCTCAGAGCCAAACAACAGTTCTTTTCAGGGCTAACCAACAGTTCTTTCCAGGGCTAACCAACAGTTCTTTTCAGGGCTAACCAACAGTTCTTTTCAGGGCTACACAACAGTTCTTTTCAGAGCTAGAATATTACACGCTATTAACATTTTCTTAAACATTTGAAAATGCCTAAGAGAGCCAGGTCTCAACTTACTAAACATAGTTCTCAAGCACGGGCAGCAAGAATACGCCGTATGGGACAATCTTCACCTAAACGTTCACAACGCCTTGCTGAACAAAATCAGAGAAACTCTCAGGTACGCGCACGAGAGTCGAGTGTCGAACATTCGCTACGCCTTGCACAACAAAATCTGAGAACCTCTGAGTTATAATGTTATAAAGCAGAAGAGTTTGTTTTTTTTGTTTGGTTGAGCACGCTAATCTCAGGAACTTTCAGTGTTAGATAGCCCATTTATCGAGGAAGGCTATATGCTATATCATTAAGCTAAGCCAAAAAGGAGCGCAGAATTATTGGAAAATGTGACGCAGACGAAGTTGCGCGGGTCAGCTAGTGTGTTACACAGACTTCGAGCCAAACCAGTCAACTGTTGGACATCTTCAAGCTTAGCTAAATTTCCATATATATCTTTATTATTCTCACATAAACCTACAGTGTCGTTGTAATTTCATAATTATTGCTTTATCATGCATGTACTACTGTCCACTATAACTTTTTTTTTTTCCGTACGGCTTCTCAGCAAATAAGGCTAGGCGCGCACTGGTGACTTTTGCCACCGTGATAATATTTCTCTCTGTTGCACTTCAAAGAGAGAAATGTACTGTCACGGTGACAAAGAGTCACCAGTGCGCGCATAGGCTTATAGTAGACTTACGACAAGATGTCTGTCTCTGTTGCTGGGCATGTTGAACCGGCGGTCGCAGTGCGGACAGCCGTACGGCTTCTCGTTCGTGTGGGTGCGCATGTGGACTATGAGGTTCGCGTATTGCTGGAAACAATTAACAAATAATATTAGTACATTTATAAATTAACTTTATGAATGTTAAAAGATAGGCTCTCAGGCTCTGCAGATAATGACGACGCACGATTGGGTATAAACTCTATATTATTTACAGTATAGTAAGTGTGGTAAGCAGAAATACCAATGCCCAAAATGTTTGGCGTTTTTAATATTTTAGAAACAGTATCATAGGGACCAGTAGTTGACCAGTATAAGTGAGGTTAGATCCATGTCCGCGCATATCACTTGGTGGGCGACAATGAACACGAAAGACCAGACGTCAGACAAATCTTACATCGCGCTTCAAAGTACTTCCCGCGATTTGAACATTCAACCATTAGGCAGTTGCCCACCAGACATAACACCTGTCTGATTGGAGGTCCTCCCCTTTCAATGGATTTTTGCGGGGACTTTACACGATGTTTAGTATGCGTCTATAAAAGAAAACAGTCTTACTATCCTTTCGTATTTATAATGTTATAAATGCGAAAGTTGGTGAGGATGGACGGATGGATGTTTGTTACTTTTTCACGTCAGAACGCCTGAAAGGATCTTTTTGCCACAGAGGTAGATTATAGTCTTTTTTTTTTTTTTTTTAGGGATGGGAAATCATCCAATGACTCCTCCCGCTCTGGGTGTAACGGGAGGGAGTGTCAGACTTCTACTGACTAAAACCCATCCATGTTCCTTCATTGCCCTTTGTGTTCCGGAGCCACGGTGTCTCTTGCGAATAATCCTGCGACTCCGGCAGGCGTCGGCCCTTTCGGGCCTAGGTAGATTATAGTCTGGAATAACACATAGGCTACTTTTCATCTCAGTAGTATGTGCCCTAGGTATTATTTTCGAACATCACGCGGGGGAAGCCATTGGCAGAAGCTAGTATAATATATAATTGTGTATGTATAAGGTATATGTACCCTGGTGGTGTGTCCGCAGACGTCACACATGTATCGCTTGAGGTACTCGGTGTCGGGGTGTTCCGACTCGTAGTGCTTACGAGCCTGCACGTCGTTGGATAGGAACTTGCTGCACTGGAACATCATGAAATATCTATTAACGTTAATAAAAAAAGAAGCATTTTCATATCCGGCTTGAAGGACCAACATCAGTACGATGGTAAATTTTTTAAATGGGTTTGGATGGCCACATCCAAAACTAATATACCGGAGAAAATACTCCATGGAGTCTCGAGACCTATTTGTTTAAAAATAGAACTGCATCATTGGATTTTTGAAAGTCGTATGTTTTAATCGCCACGCGCCGTTCACCTTTGTATCAGACACGAAGGTCCACAAAGATCTCCTAAAGTCCAGTCGCGGAGCAGGAAGAATTTCGTACAATGACCTCTTTACCTACACACACACTGTGGTCACAAACATTTTTGTATTGAGTGCGGTTTACATGAAATATTTGAACGAGAAAGAAAATTTACCAACTTGGAAAATAAAAAAATGTTGTTATCATATAATTTATTTATTTAGATTTTATATTATAAGTTATAAAATCGAGTTACAATACTAATACGGCAGAAATAAAAAAAATAAAAATTCATAATTCAGAATCCGATTCCTCTACCCGTATCGGAGTTACTGCTTTCCGAAGACGTCTCACCTATCACATTTATTACAAAAGAATCAACAGTTTTGTCTACATTATCATCTAGTCGAACCAATTTCGATTCCTCTTTTTTTACGGGATTTACAAATGCAAACAAGAACAAAACCTTACACTATTAGGTAAAAGGTTTCCAATCCCTGAGGACGGCGGCCATTGCATCTGTGCGAGCGAGACATAAACATTTAACGCGGGAGTGACAAAGACAGGTAATAACAGGTCAAAGGACGAAATTCTTCCTGCTCCGCAGCCGGACTTTAGCTGTAAGCATAGTTACCACTTCACAGGTGCTGGAGGTGGTGAGTCCGTTGTTGACGATCTCCGAGCAGGCGCCGCGCCGGGGCCGGCCGCGCGCGCGGGGCTCCTCCGACTTACTGCGCCGCGACGGCTTGATGGACCTGGAACCATACGCAATCACATAACTCTATGTATCTATATCTATATTATAAACAAAAAGTTTACTACTTGGAACAACTTGCGAGTTGCGACCCAAGGTTGCCAACGAAGTTGAAGGGGAAAATCGATAAGTTAGTCCATGCTGATAACACCAGTCGTACTCTATGGATCAGAATGTTTTGCAGTGAAAAAGACGGATAAGAATAAATCACATGTAGCGAAGATATAACTGACGGAAAAACCTAAGAACACTTTGCTTATTCCGGATTCGAACAACCGCCCAACCCAGAATCCTCTTACTCGACGAATAATTGTCTGTGGGTAGAAAGCACCAAAAAAGTTTATAGTGGTCCTATTATATGTATTTTAAAACTTTTTCTTTTAAATTCTTAAATCACAAATACAGTTTTACTCACAGGTTAGTAGTGGCATGTTTGTAGGAGCTGCCGAGATGCGTCGTGAAGGCCGCGAACGACATGAACTGTATCTCGCAGTCGGCGCAGTAGTGAGGGTCGGCAGTGTTCAGCACCATCTTATTGCTTTGTTCTATCTCCTGTAAAGGGTGAGGATTACCGATGATTCAAGGCTAGGGGCTGACTTTATTAACGTCAGATATCAATACCAGGCCTGCTAGAATAAATAAATAAGGGGAAAAAGGTAAAAGACATCTTCACATTAATAATGTTTCTTACCTCCTCAGTATGAGCAATCTGTTTGTGACAATACAGTCCGGAATCGCTCACAAAACTGTGTCCGCATATAGTGCACAGACACATGGACGGGTGCTTTATTCTTATGTGAGTTAGACGCGTTGATGCTTTCCTGTGAACGTTAAACAATCTTACATGAAATCTAGATAGTATATTTGTCTTCAGACATAAAAGAAAGCGAGGGTTATGCATTCGATACCCAAAAAATCACTATTTTCGTTTTATACTAGTTCGTTTTGTACTGAGTAAAATAATATGTATAACTTACATGAACTCTCTCTTGCAGTGAGGACACTCATACGTCACGTTCTTATGCCATCTATAGTGCATATGAGCTTGACCTCTAAAACAAAAAACAAGTTTTTTTTTTATTCTCTATTTTTCCTATAACGTTTTTTAGAGACAAGCTAACTAAGCTTTTGGTCAATATTATTGTGATAAAATGTGCTTAGTATCGCACGAAAGTACCGTGAAGAAACATGCGTAGTTTTTAGTGTAGTGCGCCTAATGTATAAAAAAATAATAAACGAATTAGTATAATATAAAGAATATTTTACTCAAATATTGCTAAATTGCTTCTCTTGCTAAAAAAAAATAGTACCAAGGGCGATAGATGACGTTGCCGCGTTTAGATTCGCGCTATGGTTTCGTTCACAATATTTACATGATTAAACTAGGTGGCATAAATTGCTTGTTTCACTTCACAACTGATAAAGCGCAGGCCAGACTGGGAACGAAGCGATATGAAGCTAAGTTCGTAAAGCTCGTATAAATTGGCTCCTGTAGCCACCGTCTCTCTTCTTGCTTAGGTTCTCTCAACGAACTATAAAACTAAACTACGCTATCTGGCAAACCAGCCGCTCTCGTTTGTAAAATTCCTGCATTTAAGTTTTTTTTTATTATTATTATGTAATGGGTTTGCTCTTGACCACAATGATGTAGAAAGCGCTGGGCAGGTACGATTAGTCGGGATTTCGACCAAGTAGGTGAAATGAGTTGAAAATTCATTAAATCAAGGGGAAATCATGTCAGTCCATTTCAAGCTCCCTCCTCTTAAGTTTTCATTGTGCAATGATTACAGAATAGATTGGCTGATGTTCCTACCGAAGCGACGTGAGGCACGGGTTAGATGGGACGCCCATCGCGTGATAATTTACACTACATCGTTCGTTTCATCTTAGCTTCCGGTGTACACCCACTTCGTTTAGCTCGCATAGCTTCGCTTAGCTTTCAAAATTGAACTCCATAAGCGCAGTGATAATATTGGCTACATTTGGATATATTTTACGATCGCATCTATCTAAGCATTTCTGAATCTATCTTTAATTTCAGAACTGACTGCAAAAGAAGGTAACACACCATATACTGCCAATACAACTTTACGGTGTTTCGCAAACCTCTCGATTAATTGTTGAATTGTGTGCTCTTAAATGGGATGAATAAATTTATTTTGTAATACGAGCATATATCCGACGCAATGTTAGAGCGATTCAGTTGCCTTCCTATGAAACGTGGCATTTGTAGTATACCACTATTTTCTTTGAGCGTCACCTTTGCTTCTTGATACAGATGACGGTACTCTTTGTCAACTTTGAACGAGTAAAGGAATCAGTTGATACCATAAGTTTTCGGGGGGTGTTTGAACCCCCAAAACACTCCCACTGGCTACGCCTGTGGTATCTACCTTACATAAAAGATGCTTACCTATTACAACAGACATAACTACACAGCTGACAGGAGTATTTGAACAAGTGGGTGATGTTCATATGTTTGTAGAGCTTCCTCTGGTCTTTGAAGTGGATCTTGCAGATGTCGCACTGTAAGGGACCGGAATGAGCCTGAAAGTTAAGGAGAAAATTGTTAATTTTATTATTAACTAAAAAGTTCAGTTCAGAAAAGAAATACATGTCAAGGTTTAATACATTGTAGTAGTATCCCGGTGCATTTTACGTTTTCCAGTGTAATGTTTTTTTTGTGCATTTTTTTTCTTTATAACCGGAAGGTTTGAATTTTGTTTTCGAATATTGCGCCTAGGAACACATTTTGCCTTTTGTATTATTTATGTTAACACATTTAAGTAGACAGGGCTAGTAAAAATGTCTGGTAAAATTCGGCAAATAAACGACGTGAATGAAAATGTATACGCTGATTGGGCGGGTGGTTAGGACAATATATATTTAAAAGCTTATACTCACAGGATCATGTTTCTTCATATGCTTGTTGTAAGTCTGCATACCCCTAAACCCTCGGTAGCACATGCCACACTGGTACCTCGCCTCCTGATAGTTCCGAGACTGTTGTCTCTCCTGCACCAACCGGTACTGCTCCTCATGACCAATAGGAGAATAGATAAGGAAGTCTTCAGGCAACTTCCTGTTCTTTTTAACCGGTTTTATTGTGACAGCACCCTTGACACGTTTTCCGCCGCGAGTTTGCATCCACTTCGGTCGGGATTCGTACCAGTTGGCATTCTTTTTGCTACCGTTTTGTAAGTGTGTCCAGATGTAGTGCTGTTTTGCTGATGATCTGAAATTGTATTAGGTTTTGTTATTGATTTTTTTTTAAGGGATGTGTTTTTTATTGGTATGCGCCAGGAGCATTCGCTCCATTTGTCGTATTTAGGAAATGGCCTTGAGCGCTTTAAGCACACTGGGTCATTTCGGTCTTTCAGCCGTACTTACGTAGGAAAACCCCTAATGTACCATTGAATCCTTGCATGCATTATAATTCTAATGAATGGTTACTTAGGACTTCTGATATAGACAATCTTTTTATTATGATTTGATGATAATAAGCATAGAACAAAATTCAGTAGGTGTTATTCACGTAATTTTTTCACTAGGACAGTGTAAAAATCAAGCTCGAATCACTAGCGTATTTTCCTGTTACAGTTAAAGAATATTGTTTAGAACTTAACCGTAACTGACTGCAGTTACGGTTAAGTTCTAAACAATATTCTCCTCATTTTTAAACTGCGTAACTGTAAAATTATTCTATTTTACAAGCTTTTTGTTAACTTGCAATGTATTGCTAGTACAAGTTTACACATACTGTGTGCTTAGATTTTATTGTACAGGACCACTTACCTATCAAAACTGACTTCAGGACATTTCCTACACAGATACTTGAACAGATGCTTATCAGTCATATGAGTCTTCAATAGGAAGTCCGTTTTGTAGTAATACTGGCAGAGCCCACAGTGGTAGTTACCACTCACATGCTGAAAATTTTAAAAACATTACTTGAGGTAAAACAAATGACGTGTTAGAGCACATTTAGTGAGAATTAATAAATGTATAGTCAAAAAAGCTATTTGATATGCAGGCAGCTAACTTGCAACAGCCTTAAAATAATGTTTTGTTGTGAGTGTGCTAAGTAGACAATTATTTTTGTACAACACACTCAAAAGTATGTCCATAAGCTAAATAGTTTAATGTCTAAATAGTCTAATGTGTGCACATTAGAAATATTGGCCGTGCAGTGGAAAGATTAATATTTTTGCCTGTATACCAAACAGCTTTGTTGACTTTACCACACCACATAGCAATGACAACAAGTGGTCAAGCAGTGATTACATATAGATAGTGTCACTGCAGCTTCCTGTAGTTTCATTGTGGTAACAAAAAGTGTTGATGTGGTTATGTTTTGGCTAGTTTTTGCAAATTATATAATAGACTTTAGGTGTATGGAAATAAGAACTACAAATTCCTAGATAATGTTACAACTAACAGTCAGCATTGGGTATGTGGATTTTAGCCAACCTAATTCTTACCCTCAGAGAGCAAACCTGTATACCAGTTCAGGGAATTTATTAGTCTTATCATGTTAGGCAGGAATAAAAGTATAGTAATTAATTTTTATAATATTTTTCACCCTGATCTGTATTAGAGGAGCATAGCTGAGGGACAAATACAAGGATTAATTTGCCTCTCAAGTTAGAGGGATGAACAAGCATTTATACAGAAATTCTCTTATAAAACGCATGCATACATGAAAAAGGACATCTATACCCTTGCACACAAATTATTTAAGAGCTGACTTCTGAGGTTCTGGGTGCAATTCTTGAGTCAAGGAAAGTATTGAGTTTGTGTGACAAACTATTGTCTGCATCAGTGCCCAATTGATGGCAATAAGTGTACCTCTGACAAACTTTTTGTTGAATACAGGCATGATGTTATGTTATAAATGTTAATTCTCAATTCAATGTAGTTATTATAATATCCATTTTATTTTGATGTTATGTCTCACCTTATCATGCATCCGCAAATGTATCTTCATCCGCTCAGCATTATTATAAGCCTTATTGCATATCTCACAATGGTATTTACCCTGAGTGAACATTTTATACACTTCAATCGCTGCTTTAGCCTCTTTTACAGATATTGGAACCAATGTAGCATATTCTTCATCCATATCAGTTCCATCTACAGCTGTATTATCAATGTTTAGTGCCAAGTCAGGGAATTTGTCAATATCTTGATCACTATCAAAGTTCTCGTTATCTAGAAATGAGTCTGGTATTTCTGCATCTTCTGTTGTACTACATACAAATCCACTGGACTCATTTTTAGCTACTTCATACTCAATGGGTAATTCTTCAGGTTCCATTTCTTCCACATCTGTTTTGATTTTTTCTTCAGTGAGTTCTAGTTCAGTGGGATTGGTTATTCCATCAAAGGTGTAGTCAGGAGTGAGCGTACTACAGTAAAATATAGGTATGTTACGTTTGAAAGAATGACTATCAATGCGGTTTGATCTTTTCCACTGGAAGGACACTTTTTCATAATGAGTTTTGTCTAAACTCATGAATGATAGGGGCGGCATGATACCTAGAAGGTTACGGTTCAAGTCTTCGAGGTTGGTTTGACTAATCTATAAAAAATAAAAAGGTTATTATTATTTACACATTTTACAATAAAAAGGTTGGTTTTAGTAAAGTGTTCCCAAGGAATACCTCTTTGTTTCTGCTTAAAATTTCTTTCAAAGTGTAATGAGCTCGTTGGCATCTATCGCGAAACCTTTTGAATTTTCGCACAACAGCTGAACACTGAAAACATAAATAATCCGGCAAGCCGTCCCCTTGGGAAGTCTGGAAATAACAAAAGGAATTAAATATTAGAACCCCAGGAAAATAAAACCATAATATTTGGAATATTTCATGTATAAAACGGATATAAACAAAGCATACCTGGATACCAGAAACCAAATGGAATTCATTTCGCAGTTTACCACTGTTCATGCTAAATAATTTAACATCTGTACTGAAACACACCATACACGCTTTGAGATTATACATTTTGTTATTATTTATCTCATTGTCCTGTTAGAAAACCGAATTTTCTAAATAATTACGGCTCCAAGCATTTTGTTTGATTTCGTTGACATTTGACAAAGAAACTAGCAGACAGGCAGACAGACGTTCGTTATGTCAACCAAAACTGACGTTTACGCTTTTTCGCACAATCTTTTTTTTACAGTATTTGAATCTATGTATTTTTAGGTGGGAAGGTGCTGAAACTGTAGGTGGCAGCACAGAAATGACACTGTATAAAATTCGAAATGGCACCGCTAAATAGTAGTACTATAGTACTATACTTCACGCAAGTTCCCCTAAACTGATCGTGCAGAAACCGCAGGCATGCAGAGCAGAAGCGTCAATGTCAAGTATTCTGATCTTACGAATATACGACACAAGCTGGCATAGTCAACGCCGTGCACGTTTTCTAAAGATCTGTTTTTCTACTTCGTTCACGTTGCCCTAAATAGAGCGTCCAGGAACTATAGGTGCTGCACAGGTGCACAGTAGCATCAATTTCAAGTACCTATTCTTAACCTCAAGGTTTCAATATATGCAACATTAAATGGCATAACATTTATCTAACGTTTTTGACGTTCCTTATCCTCCTCTAAAGCACCGTCCACACACATCCGGGTTCGGGACGGAGTAAAAGCGTGTTTGTACAAATCGTATGTAACCGATTTTTCTCCAACCCGTTCTCTGTACCTTCAGAGACGGTAACTCGGATGTGTGTGGACGGGTGGTGCTTTAGAGGAGGTTATGGAACGTCAAATATGTTAGCTGAGGAAAATATATAAAAGTACTCTGTGATGGGAAATTAGGTTCTACGAGTGACCACCAGGTGGCATTATAACTAAATTCCCATACTAAATTCTAACGCGCTCGCAATCGAACGCGTTCGAACCACAGGTTCGAACGTGAGTCGAAAAAACTCACACTATACGTAGTATCTCTATGTAGTCTGTGCTCACACTGAGGCCTCTGCGTTTTCAGAGTCTCCATCGGCGAGAGCATTCCAGCTCAAGTAAATGAGACACGCCTAAATTCCTCCTTTATGTGAGAAGTCGTGCTCGAGAAACCAGTTTAATCGAAAGACTTTTAAAGTTTATTCACCTCCTCCTAAACATATTTGTGTTCATGCAAGCAACCAATATCATTTTGTATATCTCTTTTACTCTTATTTTGATAATTCTTACATCTCAATGTCCATATAATTATGTAAAACTTAAACTACAATGTACTTGTTACTAAATTACACACATCACAATAATTGTAATTATCTGGTAGATACCTATTTATCTATCTATATCTTCTATCTTCTATCTATCTATATCTATTCTATATACTTATAATAAATCTGTAGAGAGGTCAATTCTGTACATGAAATATATTTCCAAAATAACTATCAGGGGGTGATTAGGGATCGATACTGATGCCAAAAATGCAATCAGTACAATTTTTGTCTGTCTGTCTGTCGGTCTGTCTGTCTGTCTGTATAACCGTTATAGAAACCAAAACTACTCGACGGATTTTAATGAAACTTGGTACAATTATTATTCATACTCCTGAGCAGGTTATAGTATACTTTTCATCACGCTACAATCAATAGGAGCAGAGCAGTGAAGGGAAATGTTGGGAAAACGGGAGAATTTACTCAAGTTTTTAAGCTTCCGTCGCGTGTGGTGAAAGCTACACAGAAATCATGTATGGCGGAAATGTTCTCCTTAAAATTATATAAAAAATATTCAACGACAGCATATTATGTCTATCTTTTAAGATTGATAAACAATAACACGTGCAACTCCCGATAGCTTAGCAGTTCGAAGCTTTCTGATTGTATTTGTCTACTCTTACGTTTATAAAACTCTCAGTCGTCCCTAATTAACATTAATAAAAGTTAACATTATTAACTATTCCATAAAAAGATCTCAAGAATCATAGAAATCGGTATAGAAACACCAAAGTTATACATGAAAAACGCTAATGATAAGCCATCGCGAGTGAATACTGAATCATGCTATAAGGATTATTTTTGTGGTCGCGAACGCACAGGCAGGCGGCTAGCTTGGCGCCTAGAGGCTAGCGAGTAGCTTTGGAAAACGGCTTACGACAGTTTGCAATATCCTTTAATAATTATAATGTCGGGGAAGATGGCTATAATTTCGCTTTACACCAAACGAGTAATATTATAAATGTGAAAGTTTGGTTGTTTGTTACTCAATCACGCCAGAACGGATCTTAATGAAATTTAGAACAAAGATATATTATAGTCTGGAATAGCACATAAGCTACTTTTCATCCCGGGAATATGTTCCCTAGGGATCACGCGGGCGAAGCCGCTGGCAGAAGCTAGTAATTATTATACCACTAAGATTCGTACAACCATCCGAACACTGCCACATACACATACTCGTAACTCTACTTCACTCATTAGGTACCTACTAATATAATAATGGTAAAAAGTAATATGCTGGCACGCAGGTTCGCTCGCTGCAGTAAACAGGTGAAGGTTACACTTTTTAAAGCCTATACTGCCAAACTTTTTACACGAGTAGCCTGTGGGTCAGCTATACTCAAAGGTCGATCAATGCCTTGCGCGTCCAGTATAATAATGGATTCAGGATGCTGCTAGGGCTGCCCCGGTTTTGCAGTGCTTCAGGTATGTTTGTGGAGGCTCGTGTTGATGGCTTCCAGGCAATAATGCGCAAGCGTACCGCCTCCCTACTGAGCAGAGTGCGGGACAGCACTAACAGTATCCTGCAAGTTATTGCTGAGAGATATGACTCGGCAGTCATGAAGGCTTTTGTTCGGGTTCTGGTCGGATAGTGATACAGTCTGGGCTGAACTCGACTAAGACTCATGACAGTCAGAGTTCATGACACCCTTTTTTTTGTAATGTGGACCTACTAACTTAGTTTGTAAGATTTTGTTACTAACAAATGGACTATGTAATAATTGTCTGAATAAATAAATTGATTGATTGATTGATAAACCGCTCCCTATAAAGCATACATACCTGACACTGCTACTAATAAACAATTATCTACATGGAATAAGAGAATAGATAGAAATGCCTGACAATGATAATCTTAAATTAATTTTTACGCGATGCAGAAAGAAGGTTGGCCAAAACGTAGGTCTGGCGACGAAACGATAGTGTAAAGACATATCAAAGACATTTCCACCATTTTCCAGTTCCCTGCCACCCCAACACCAAAGATCGCGATTAGCAAATTTTATAGTCTAAGATCCCAGAGCCCTTAAACGTTACTTACTTGTCTCGGCAAAAAAGCCGTGGGTTAGTGTTAGTATAATATAGTATGTTCTATGAACGTGCGCAACCTGTTAGCTTAAGAGTCCTATTACGAATCGTGAATGCTCGTTTGCAATAAACGAAGTTACGTTGGTCTGCGTTGGGAGTACATCTATAGTCCGCGAAACAATTTTGATACTTACTAGTCTGCAGACTATGATTATAGTTTATTTGGGCGCTCGCGCGAGACTGAGGAGCGCGCGCGCTGAATTGACGCAGAATATATAGTACTTTAATTTTATTTATTGTAATTTTGTTTTATTATATTGAAAAACGAAAACTAATGAAATGTATTCATTGTAGATTGAAATTTTATTTGTTTTTATTTGGAATATAATGGACGCTGAATCAAGACATTTCTGGCTTAAATTTGGCTTTCTTTACGGTTTTTTTCCCTGAAAACTCAAGGAATTTTTAGAAATTCTAGAACTCCAATAAACAAGTAAATCATTCAACTTACCTTTTAGTAATTTCAGCTTTTAATAGAATTGATTGTAACAATGTGAATTTGACCGTCAAAGTTCCATCGCCGACATTTTTTCTTGCAAACTGAGTTCGTAAAATATTTATAGTAAATTTCACGAAAATAAAAATGAAAATGTGTAACTCTTACTTACAAGAAAGAGACTGGCACTATCTTTATTCAGGATCAAATGATTAAAATATCTTACTGCTGCTGAAAACTACAGCGTCAAAAATCATGAATTTCCGTAAAAAGTGTAATAAGCCAACGACCAGTACGACCATACAACAATTTCCAAAACTAGTATTAGAAGCAGTTTTTGGTTAGCGTCATGCCAGATGCAAATTAACTATTTCTCTTTTTCTAATTAGTACCTACGAGAAATAGTCATGTTAAAATCCGGTCTGACAAATCCAACAAGGAAACATTTTGTCCCCAGGCATGCCGACGGAGAGATAATATAATAAATAAATAAGATAAGGCGCCTGCACGGACATGCGGATATTAAGGGGTGCCTACTTCTTCAGGTACAGACGCCAGCACATCAAGTTACAACAATTGTCAAATTACTTCAATAGATTTTTAACTTTATTATTATAGAATGCGTAAGGTTCAAAGTCGATTGGGAAAATTTGACAGTTTCGGGTAGCTTTATATGCTGGCGACTATGTAGGTAGGGAGATTTGTGAATTAATACAAAAAGTATTTTCATTTAGGAGGAGCGTACCTAGCTGTGGAGCTACGCTGCGTTGGCACAACGTAGCAGTCGCGCTACGCTGCGTAGGCATGTCGTAGCTGTCGCGTAGCGGCAGTGCTACGTTGTGTACGAGCCTCGTAGCAGTAGACTAGCAGCCGTGCTACGATGCGTAAACTCGTCGTGTAAATGCGTCGTGTAATTGTGTGTTTGACAAAACGTTATGGCACTAAACACACATTATTCTGGATGGAACCACCACGTGTGGATTCCGTCGCCAACCCCAACCACGAGCGAGTGAGTGGCCATGAGTTAATGTTTTGCTTTTCAATGTCACTCGTCGAATCGCCGCGACAATATAGCCGTATGAAATACGTTCATAGTTTTATTTTATAAAATGAAGTGGAAGGACAATAATACCGCCGTCCCACGCTCGCTCGTGGTGGTAGCGCCCGAGTCCACACGTGGTGGTTCAAACCAGAACATACCTACGTGTGTAGACTTTCATTGAAACACCACCTCTGAAATCAAAGTGATTTATTTGGCAAACTCTTTTGTTTATAAATACATCGTTGACTTAAATACCTAAATCTTGTAAAAAAAATAAATTTTCACAAGTGTAATGTTAACAAAGATGTAGCAAAACAGCGGGTCTACTTCAAAAGATCGTGGAATTCAGAATCAAATAGAATGTGCTTGTTATTGTTAGTTATGAATTCCAAAAACCAATTTGGAACTCGAAGACTTTGGGAGCAAGCCTCTAGTACCTACCTACTTTACTTCATAATATCGACGAAACAACTTTATATACCAAAAACTGTCGTCAAAGGTCTCCAGAACGACCATCACAACCTAGCATACCCCGAGAAAGTTAATATAGCATCAAATATGTAACCCCGTTTGGCCAACAAAAATTTGCAAACCCCTCTTTGGAACCCAAAACCTAATAAGCGACAAGTTTGCTTTTTCTCAACTTCCCCAGAAGAAAGTTAGTACTATCGACCCAAAATATTGCCCCCAACCACGCCAAGAGAGTACGTTTTTGACCCGGCGGTGCTTGGGTGCATCTTGTTATACGTTTGTTAATCAATTGGTACAGTCCGATTTTCTACCTGCTTACAATCCCTTGTTGTAGTAGACTGTCGTCGACTTGGGCGATAAAATTAACGCTGACTTCTGAAAAATTAAATCAAAGCGTTATTTAGAGGTGCGGGATATTATATACAGGGTCCAAGAGAACGACTCGCACTTGCCGTTAGTTTTTTGTCAAGATAAATAAAACAAATTTAATATGTAGGTAGGTACTACGAAACAACAATTATTACTTGAAAATAATATTAAAGGTTAAATGATATATATTTTGTAAGTACCTAGGTTGTAAATAACACTTTTACACGTCAATCTTTTTTGGTCATTTTAAACTAGATGAGGTCGGCGTTTCCTAGCTGATTGCTCTGAGAAGAAACGCCGAAACAAACTCAAAGGTCAAAGGTGGATCAAAGGTCAGACGTTCATACACACACACTAGTCACGTCACCTCCAAGGCCAAGTTGCCATTCAGTCACGTCAAAAAATACAGGTTATTATAAGTCGTAAAAATATCCCCAATCATTAGGTACGCCACGAATGTGTTACTCAGTTAATAGGCTGTGGAGGTCTGGAGGTGTTCAGCTGAATTCGGTTTGACTGGAAGCCGATCCCAATGTAGTTGTGAAAAGGCTAGGCAGATGATGATTCTTATGTCAAGACAGGCACGGCTCAAGGCATCCACGCCACGCACAAACCTAACGTTGACGTGACTGATCGGCGATATGGAATTTATTTATAGTGATTTGACTGGTGTGTGAACGAATCTTAAATATTTTTACCTGTAAGTGCGGCTCCAGATCTTTGATATTCATATTAGCTTTTTGCTCAAAGATGGCGCAGCAAAATGGCGTCGCGAATATCGCACAAAGGCAGACCAGTGACAGTTGAAAGGGAATCACAGCAAGAGGGTAGTGGCAGAAGACGTTGCGCTGCACCGCTATGTTTGTGACTAGGGGCACCAGGGCTGAAACATAATTAGCCTTGGAAAAACATGCGTTACTCAATATATCCCAGCCCACCACACACCAGCCAGCCACCAGCCAGCAGACCTTGCACATGTTATGATGTAACTATACCTACCTACTTATGATGTTTTACAATAAAATATATTCTGTTCTATTCTATTCAATGTAAAACCACTGAGGTATTCCTCTTTTATATAGTGTGAGTTTTTATAATATTATGCATGCACATTTATGAAAATGAGGGAAAATAAACCTAATTTTATCGACGGAAAACGTATTACAAAAAACTCAATATAATTATGAGACTGACTGCCGTTGTCAAAATTCGGTTGTGACGACAGTTAATGAACAAACCAATAGAATATGAATTCTGTGATATTAAACTTTAACGTGCGACATTTCTTACTTTCAACTCCTCCAAATATGCCGAGAAATTCTTGTGCTCATTGCCAGTCACTAAACTAATACACATAATTAAATGTAAACCCCTAACTTTGTCTAAATCGAAGATATAGGGGGATGAAATAGCCGCGAATGGCTTCGAGAAAAGGATGGTACGGCTGTGCCCTCTTTGCTCGAGACTGCCCCCCGATAGATCAGTTGAAAAGTTTTGTTTAAACTGGGGTCACACTAGTGAACAAACTTTTTAAAAAATCCATAAAAAAAAGTTTAGATTTTTGTAATACGATATCCGTCGATAAAATTAGGTATAGGTTCCGTCATTTTCGTATTTGCACATTCTAGAGACTCACACTGAATTCACAAAAAAAAAAAAAACAAAAATCGGTCAAGCCGTTCTGGAGCAGTTCGATGGAACCCCAGGACAGATCGGGGATTCGGAGAATCCAGAATTGCATTGAACTTTGGGTTAAATGAAGCAGCTTTCCGGGCATCGTTGTTAAATTCGTCGTCATTCAGCTGAAAGTGGTCAATTTGCACACAGGCCACTAAGCTCCTCGCATCTAAAGGGTCCCTGCGACATGATAGTCGCTGATCCACCTTGTAGAGGCTCACTCACACTTGCCCACTTCGGTGCCCAAAATTAGAGAAAAAATTTCCCACTGCTGGGCCAGACCTTTAGTATCCCTCCATTTGTCTTTATCTAGGGTTATTTGAGACCAGTTGTTGTTGAAAGAAGACTCCGTCACTGAGCTAGGTAGCTCAATCGCTTACTACTACTACGCCAGTTGCGATGACATCAATCTGACACACCATTGGGTCGTGAGTTTCGCCCGTTGATCGCCTATCAAAATGCTTTTTTAGCGTGGCAGTACCTACAATAAATTAAATGGTTGCGTCATACGTACTCATGCCGGGCACTGCCATGAACACTCGGGATATGCAGACAAGTAAGATTCCTTTGGCCGCTGCTTTCTTTGACTCGCCCACTCTCACCCCGCTCGGTGTGAATACTGGTGTTCCGTTTATTAACTCACTGGAAATTGAATAACAAAATAAGATAAAATATGTAGGTAGGTATGTACATGAGAGCATACTTTTATTTGATTACCTGCTCCTCATCATAGGGATATTAATGAAGTTAGCGCTGCCGACGGCCACGAAGGGAACTAGCCGCGAAAACACGGGGTTCATGCCCTGGAAACCAGAATTAACCAATTAAAAAGAGATCAAACTACTAGTCGAGTAGGCTTTTAAAGGACATTCTGCTGTTGACGAAGTGCAAGCCAAGTGCAAAGTTTTTAGTAGTAGTAGCACTTCTGCAATAGGGAATGTGCATAAAAAAATATTTATTATCTAAACACTTTATCTAAAAATATACAAAAATATATTACTAACAGTGGAAATAGAATCAAAATTGCTCGAAAAACAAACGAGATATAATTATTTTAAACAAATATATCTGTCCCTCTCGCGAAAACGCTGTTCTCTATGGCAGATGTATAGTCGTCACGTAATGTGACGTCAAATATCATGTCGGACTTCCCGTTCTAAAAGTAATCTTTGAAGCGTTATAACTTCATCGCTGATAAAGATATTTAAAAAATATTTTCTAGAGTGTTTACTGGAGCTTATAAGTAATTCATTTTATAAATAAAAAAATCGCGTGCATATTCCCTATTGTTAATACTTCATCTAAACTGCCAACCGACTGCTACAATGTTCTAGTTCTGCTATAAAACTGCATCTGCACGCCTTCACTACTAACTGTATCGACTCCATAACCATAACTGTGCAGTATACTTGCAGCTGGCATGCAGTTCAAATGTGTCTGATTAAGGGCTAGATTCCGAAACCGAACAATTTTTCGTTCTTACCTTAACTTTACTGTTGAGGTATAGGGCGGTGGTGAGGGCTCCCGAGCATGCCGCACAATACGATGCAAGTATTTGCCTGCCAAAGACGAAAAAACTTTAACATCTGTTATCTTAGGGACCTATCTATAGGTCTAAACAAACAGGGGGTCTTAAAAGGCCACTTGAAGATAACCAACACTAAAACAATTTCAAAGGATAACCAACGGAACCCTATTACTAAGCCTTCGCTGTCCGTCCATCCGTCTGTCTGTCAGTCAGTGGGCTGTATCTCAGCGACCGTAATAGGTAGACAGTTGAAATTCACAGTGTATTTCTATTGCCGCTAAAAAAAATAATGGAAATTAAATGAAACTAATAATTAAAGGGGGCTCCCCCACAAGTTCTTCTATTCTGTTTTTTCTTTCGGTTTGTGATACGGAACACCGTTCGTGTGAGTCCGATTCGCACTTGGCTGTTTTTTTATCAGATTCTGAGACGCTTTGTTTCTTTCTTCTGGTCATTTGATATTTATCACAACAGAAAAAAAACCTCTCTCTGTCAATGCTGACGTGGAAGGAATCGACAGGAAAATTAAATTATGCAAAGAAAAATTATCAGTCTTATTTAATTACAATTTTTGTGCAATAAACAATTGCGCAAAACCTAGAACTATACATCTGAGTACGTCGTTCTGTTTTACGCAAAAATACTTGCCAACAACCTTTTTTGTGTTTTATTATAATTATTGAATCCCAAAGAAAACAAATTATGCGAAATAACGTATTTTTGCGTACGTTATTTTACTCATAAACTATAGAGTACAATTATCGAAATAGTAAAGTACGGCAACCCTATTTTTGATTCTGCTAAAGTGGCCTGTCCCCGACCCCTGACCCGCTTGTCAAATATCGCCTTGGATCAAGAGATAAGCTGCATCAGACCTAGCTACGAATTTGTAGTTTATATGCAGTGTTAGTGTAATTGACATAAATGCATTGAAACTGACAACCAGTCCTGAGGCCCGAGTCTGCTATACCTAACAATAGTGTCAGAATGGTCGATCACTGATTTCAAAATGGTTGATTTTGGCAAGTTTGGTAATCTACTAACACAATGGCATCATTATGGCGTAATTATGACATTTCAATGATCAACCACTGACACGCCATTGAAAGAAAGCCATATGAACGGTAATCTCGTACATTATGACAGATTTAGTACTTACGAACTTCTCACTACTTCAAATTGCTTATAACACTAATAAATAATATGTAAAACTAAATATAAATAAAATCTGGCATGAATGAAAAACACAAATGAAAAACCGAGTTAAATTTGAGCATTTAGCTCAAATTTAGCTCGGTTTTATAATAATGGCAATACGACATTCCTACCGCAATTCTATTACGAGACCATTGACGTTCCAGTGACCGGCCACTGACGTGCCAGTGAATTAGCAAAATGACAATGGCATGACAACAGACAATGGGATCGTGTCGGAATGACAAATTTATAAAAATAGCAGATTCGGGCCCCTGCTCAGCCGATTGCAGTCGGCGTGCAGTTGGCATGTAGTCTACACGACTGCATACTGACTGCCTAGCCTGTAGTCAGTTTGCCGTCCAGTCTCATCGTTTGTAATGCAGCTCTAACGCAGCTTGAACAGCTGCAATAGAACCGCATTTCAACTGCAATAAAAATCACGACCGCACATCTTATACGTAACTAGCTTCTGCCCATGACTTCGTTCGCGTATACGGTTTTTTCCCGTCTCCGTAGGAATTTCTAGAAATTCTACACTCCCCCCATGGAATATACATGCCTAATTTCAGCTCTCTGCGATACGACCAGTAGTTTCGGCTGTACGCCGTCTGTCAATCACTACTCACTCAGTAACGGAAGAATTTTATATATTAGGAATAATATCCTGCCTAACAATGTGCCAATGGATGAAGAAAACACAAGGTAGGCACTTACTTTGTGGTGATAACTGCGTCGCCCGAACGATTTGTGTAATTAACTATGGCGTTGAATGTCTGATTGAACCACTGCCAGAACATTATGGCTGGCTTTGTCTTGTAAAACGTTATCATACCTGAAAAAAAAAACAAACAATAGTGTACCAACTCGCTGTTTACTTTTTAAATTCAGAATTTCATTTTTTTTTTTGGAAATCCAAATTTTAATGTTACACACGATAAAGTTTTAAGGGCATAGAACCATTACCTATGTCAAGATTCAAGATTCAAAGAATTTATTTAAAATAAACCATTTTGCAGGCACTTTTGAAATGTCAAGGTCGGTCAGTCAAAATCCTGAGGCTATTTGCATGTTCCAAAGCGTAGATCTCTATGGAGAAGAACGTGCAAGAACATCCACGGACACTATTTTAAATCATGTGATGTTTTACAAAAATCTTAGTTACATGTAAGTACTTGCTTCTTCTGAATATGAGAACAATGCAAAATAAAAATAAAAAACTTATTACAAGATCTTAAAATATAAAGATCAAAATAAGCCAGTGGTGGTTAAGAGATGACCGGTCTCAACTGACGACGTCCGTTCACGAACCTGACGCATGTATCGGCACCATTCAGCTCAACCATTTTGAAGGGAACCGAATGATCTAACACACGCACCGCCATCAGCGAAACATTTGAGTGAGTGAAGTATCGTCAGCAAATAATACTATTTTAGGTTGATTTTTCAAAAGATGGGGTAGATCATTAATATAATATACTAAAAAGAGGAAAGGACCCAATATTGAGCCTTGTTATACCCCCATTTTGATTTTTAAGCCCCGAGAATTGACACCATTTACTTGAACTTGCTGCTGTCTGTCACTTAAGTAAGATTTCACTAAACTGAGTGCAAGTTAACCTAGTCCGTAATGTCCTAGTTTTAAGAGCAAGGTTTCGTGATTTACGCAATCAAATGCCTTTTGTGACCTCTCGTCACAAAAGATTACTCTGACATCTTGCGCCTCTTCCCACGTTGTATATATGTGTTTTAACTACGTGGTACCAGCGTCAGTCGTACAACTACCTTTGCTGAAACCATACTGTCGATCGTGTAAGATTTTATTGATGTTAAAATGATTGAGCATCTGAGTGTGCATTACTTTTTGCTTGCGTGCAATACTTTGCTAAAAATTGGCAGTACAGATACAGGTCTATAATTATTGGTGTCTTTGCTGTCACCAGATTTAAATAGTGGTATAACCTTACTTTATTTCATTATATCTGGAAATACTCCACATAAATTAAATATCAAAGCCAAGTATGGTGGTATGTTCTCAATTATGGACGTGCACACTTTGATAGACATTCCCCATATGTCTTCGGTCAATTTGATTTTAATTTGCTGGAAAGCTTTTATGACTGTCATAGGGTTGATATGATATGTTGAATTGAAATTCAACCGTACAGCCTGGAACGTTTGCTCTTAATAAATTATATGAGACCTCGGGTGAAATATTTAAAGCTTCCGTAGTTTTAGTTGGTATATTGGTCAAAAAATTTACAAACTCTTGAGCTACTTCTAAATTAGAGCTTTTGGCACCATGTGCAGTATCCAATAAAAAAGCAGTGTTTTCTTTATTTCTATTGGTTTCAATTACAACTTCCCAAACTGTCTTTATTTAATTTTCTCCCGATTTGATCTTATTGCTAATGCATAGGGCTTTAGCCACCTTACAAGTATTTCTGAACACTTTAGAATATTATTATAGCCCCCTGTAGCCATTAGGTTTTTTTTTTCAAAATTGTGGCGCACGATTTGATATGTATATATAGGTATGACACTTCAACAAACAAAAAATGTTAGGTTAGGTTATTTTGTACCACAAAACAACCGCTAGAAGCCGCAGCGACGCTATTCACACGTAACCACAGCTTGTCCACCTTTTGTGGTATAATAACCTCCACAGTATGGTGTGGTTGTGGTAGGTGCCTTAATCAACTCTTAAAGTTATAGTGGAGTAATCTAATGGCGATGGGATATACATTTTCTGAGTTAATAAATTCAAGAACATCGCCTCTTGCTCAATCAAGTCATCTATCACAGTCTTCAGTGGAGCCAGGAGCTTATAGTTTCAAACCATGCTCCAACTCAGCCACCTTAACCATCTTGCAGTTTTTGAACCAAAACCCTGCGTTTCTACCGTCAAAATGGAGAACTTTTGGGTCAACATCGAGCGTGTCGAGCCAGCCGCAAGCAGAAGAACAATGATTGGCTTTGAATTTACAGCCAAGAAGTTTACTTACAACCGGTAATGAGGGTGTTCATCGGCGCCTGTGCAGACATGCGACCAATCTTGATCATTTTTTCACCAGTGTCAGGATGGTATGCACTATCAACCAGATATTTGGTCGCCCAAAGTCTGTCTTCATCATAACCACTGGGCATTTTTTTCGTTTTCCTGTTATGAGAAAGATAATAAACTTACAGTAGTTATTATTTATGACGTAGTTTTGGAACTCCATTGCACCTGCACGAGAGAGAGAGAGAGAGAGAGAGAGAGAGAGAGAGAGAGCGAGGTTACATGAGTACGACGAATTGCCAATCGCATTGCACTGATTCCACCTCATTGGATGGCACACACGATTGAATTTTTCCATTAAGAATTCCTGTTTTGAAAGCGGCTGTGTGTAACATCTTCGGGAAGTACGTAAAATTGTTGGTCTTGCGCCTGATGTCTCTTTGGATGTATCGAATTGCCGTCACATTGAACGATTGGACTAAGGTTAATTTTAATAGTTTCTTTCGTATAACATAGTTCATTTTGTTAGTTTATTGTACCTGTGCACTATCAAAATCTCCTACCTACTTGACAATTAATCTCAGTTATGATTGACTGAAAAGATCTAGGTACTTATTACTGTTTTAAATACCGAATGAACGAACTTGTACTCATCCACGAGAGCCTTGGCGTCCTCCAGTTCTTTGTCGGAAGCGAAGAAGTTGATGGGGTTGGTGAGCACGATGAAATGCTTGGCGCGCCCCATGTATGTGCTCTGGTCCCATCGAGGTTTGTTCAAATCTATCACGGCATCCTTATTCTTTGGTGGCGGCGGTGCTGCCTTTTTGGCAGGTTCCGGGGCCGGTTTGGCTGCTTCCAGCTTGCCCATTGCTTTTTATGCTAAAGCAAAATTTTACCACTCGGCATTAATAAAAATAATAGTATCAGATTTTGGCATGGCAACATTTAATAAATGCATAAATTGCTTATAACTATGAAGTTTCACAATAATCGGGAATTGGCTATATAACTTACTATGATATAGAGGTAAATAGAGTTTTCTATTGATTGTTTTGAAGTGGTGAAACTATAAATGAACCATGAATCTAAACAGAGAAGTATAGAGGAACTATCGTGAGAAAGCTAGCACGATGTCCTAGAATAACATACGAATTTGTAAACGTAATACGTAGGTACGTAGTTAAAATCATGTGGGTACTCACCAGATATAAGGGCGCGTAAAGGGTAAAATTCAGTTTAGAATAGAGCACGCTATACATTTAAATAAGATCTTAGACATATAAACCAATAATTCATTTTATTTTGTAAATACACCGGAATTTTATTTCTAATTTCAAAATGTGACGTTCGTTATAATTGTAGTTTCCATCGTTTCTTCTTAGCATAGACATAATCTTCTATGTATGATAGAGAACTGTGATAATCGAAAGAGGTTTTATGTTTAATTCTGATTGACCTAGATTTGCCAGAAAGATGTCGATTGGTCCAATTAGTGATTTAGCTAATAATGATTATGTCAGCTACCAGGCCCGCCGCTAGTGGTTTGATCGCCCGCGTGTAATACCGATTATGCCGCCCTACGACTACAATAATATGCTGACTTTTGTTTAAAAAGAACATAATTTAATGTTTTTTCACTCAAAGAAGTTCACTGCTGGACATATGCCTCCCCCAAGCGTCGCCACAACAAACGGTCCTGTGCGTCTCGCATCCATCGCCTACCCGCGACCTTCACCAGATCATCGGTCCACCTGGCCTTCCAACGTTACATCTTCCAGCACGCGGTCGCCATTCCAGAACTTTTCGGCCCCATTGAACATATTTATTCTGTTCTGCGAGCAATCTGCTCTGCCCACTGCCACTTTAGTTTGGCGATCCTTCGGGCTATGTCGGCTGCGGATATCATCATTTCTGATTCGATCACGCAAGGAAACAAAACTTTCGTCTTTAAACACTGTAGTATGTGGGACGAGAACATACCACACAACTTCCCGAACGCTGCCCAGCCGAGTCGGATTTGACGGTTGACCTCTTTCTCGAAGTTAGCTCTACCTAACTGGACCGTTTGTCCCAGGTAGACGTACTCGTCTACAACTTTTAGTGTAGAGCCTCCGATCTTGACAGGAGGGGTGATACACGGGTATTTACTATGATCTTGGTTTTGTCCGTGTTCATTTTAAGACCCACTATTTCGGAAGCTCTACAGAGGTCATCGAGCAATGTACTGAGGCCTTCCGTAGTCTCAGCCATGACGACTGTATCGTCGGCAAATCGAAGGTGGGTGATGTACCTACTCGCCTAGCCTTCTCCAGTCCAAAACCTTGAAGACATCCTCCATTGCGGCCGTGAACAGTTTCGGAGAAATGACGTCTTCCTGTCGCACACCCCGCTGCAAAAGGATAGGTTTCGAGGTCTGATCATGAAGTCGGACTGCCATAGTGCCGTTTTTGTACAAAAATTTCAGCACCTCGATGTACCGATAGTCAATTTGACACCGTTGGTGAGTGCAGCACAGCCCAAGTCTCGATCGAATCGAAGGCATTCTCGTAGTCCACAAACGCTAAGCAGAGGGGCAGATTATAATTATATACTCTTCGGTCTTTTGTATAACCTGCCGCAGCGCCAGCGTATGTTTGTGGTCTATGGTGCTGAAGCCTTTTCGGAATCCGGCTTGTTCGGGAGTCTGGAAGTTGTCTAACCTGCGTGCGAGACGGTTCCTGATGACTCTGGAAAACAGCTTGTAGACATGGCTCAGAAGTGAGATGGGACTGTAATTCTTAAGCAGGACATATTCGCTCTTCTTAAAGAAGAGTACCACCACACCTCTGCTCCATGTCTGTGGAGTTTTCCCTTCGAGTGTGATGGAATTGAACTGTTCCTGAAGGGCCTTAAGGACCGGCTTTCCACTCGCCTTTAGGAGTTCGGCCGTGATCTCGTCCTAACCAGTAGCCTTATTGTTTTTAAACTGCTTTAGAGCCATTCTAATCTCAAACAGGCTGTCGTCCGGGATGTCCTTGGTATAATGACGTGCCAATCTAGCTCTTGGGTCGATAGCTAAACTCGTAGCAGGATTAGCCATTGCTTGCCGTGTATAACTGTCCAAAGTAGTAGTAATTAATAGGTGGGGTGGCTATTTATTATGACAATGACTTTGAATATTAGGTACGTGATGAGTCTTTTCGTGCGCTCGATTTGCCACCCGCGAGAGTTGTGCTTTGTGCTTTGTCTGTCACAGCTACAACAACACTACTCAGTCAGTCGACACCAGTAACGGAAGAATTTTATACATATTGATGAAGTCAAAGGTTCCTTTTCTTATCGTGTGGGTATAATAGTAAGGTCTAACGACCCCACACACCCTATATAGTGTCAGAGATTCTAAACCTTAAGGGCTTCACTGACATGAATGACAGGGGATGGAGTATTTTAATTCCATTCTCCGGCATCTCGCTCGTTCACAAATCGCGGCCTTGGTATAATGCAGAATGCGTCCACGTTGAGGCCCGTAAAGAGTCTGCTTACCAAGCGTTGATCAAGGCCCGCGACCGAAAGGTCAAAGCACGTAGGATTTGCACGAGGAAGAGAGCCTTTAATTCTGCCACTAAGTTATGCAAGCGGGTTCTACGTAGGGCACGTTTTGACAATGTCGGACGTATTGGGGCCAAACTAGCATCATACCCCCCCGGGTAATAAGCAGTTCTGGTCCCTGTCGAAAGCAGTCGAAACGAACTTCTGTCGACCCACTTTGCCTCCAATGTTAAAACCTGATGGGTCAATGAATCAGAATCAGATGCTTTTTTTTCTCTGGTTGTAATGTAACATGTCACTTATATTATATTGAATTCAATTTTACAATTTAAAGAGTGTACGTCTTTCATTTTGTCCGAAAAGTGGGAGCTTTTGAAACCTATCCTAGTCGTTTCCTCGTATTACTTTTTTTATATAAACCTAGGTGAGGATAACGATGAAGCAACAGGGATTAGCCCCAGCGGTTAACCGCTTATTAAATACGAGTGACGCTACGGTCATAGCCTACGCTGTTGGAAAGGGGCCAGTCGTTTGAAGAGCGGCTTGTCCCTATCTTTTTTTTAAGTACTGGATTTCAACCACTCTATTTATTTATTTAAGGACAACCAACAAAGCATACACCAAAATACATGATGAAGTACCTACACGTGATGAAGTATATGTACATTCTGTAGTGTAGCCTTAATTATAGGTTGCCACAGCATGCATTGAACATAGTAGGTATTAGGAAATTGAAGGTTGTTACAAAATTGATTTGATTTATTTAGATAGGTTTGATTAATCAAAACAATAAACCTAGTTCGACGTTATAACAGTAAAAAAGCAAAAAATACAATATTTTTTTGAATATTTCAGTCTTCTCTAGTGGCAAAATGGGTCGCTGGCTCACTCTGCAAGTGAGAAAGCAAATTTGTTTGCATCTCTTTTTGCAAGAAATTTACGTCTGGACGCTGGCTCTAAGCAACCACCAACTTTACCTCGTTGTGATTCTTCGATGCTGGAGATCGCAGTACACAATGTAGAGGTCCGAAGAGTATTGTGCAGTCGAGACTTGAATAAGGCCAGTGGGCCTGACGGCATTCCAGCGAAAGTGTTAAGGCAATGTGCGCCAGAACTGTCTCCTGTGTTGACACGCCTGTTCCGCCTGTCTCTTGAAAAAAGAACGGTGCCAAAATCCTGGAAGCTTGCAAATGTGCAACCGGTGCCCAAAAAGGGTAACCGTGCAGTACCTGCTCATTACAGACCAATCGCCATTACCTCCATCCTTTGCAAGGTTATGGAAAGGGTATTGAAGTATTTCTTTCGCCGGGGCCGGTCTTCTGGCGATCTTGTGTATGTCACGCACTGCTGGGGCAAGGCCATCAAGAGACACGCTGAAGCACTTGTTGTGTCTCTCGATATCTCGAAGGTTTTTGACAGGGTTTGGTACGCAAGTCGCGGACAAATTTGACCTTGAGCCTTGTCTCCCAGTGGGGTGACGACAAGATGCTCTCTTTTAACACCACCAAAATACAGGCGTTTCTCTTTACCACAAAAAGGAGATGTTTCAACCAAACTCCTACTTTTCAGGGTACATCTGTTCCAGTGACTGATCGGCTCGAGCTCCTAGGCATGGAGCTGTCATCCAATCTCAACTTCGGCGCCACCATTGAGTGCAAAGCCCAAACTGTGGCCAAAAAGCTGGGCAAGCATGAGCAGCTTTTAACTCTATATAAAGCACAAGTCCGATCCTGCATGGAGCATTGCAGCCACGTTTGGGATGGCCCAGCTAAGTATCAGCTTGCCACGCTTGACTCGGTAGAACGCAGAGCTAAGACGCGCTCATTGGCGACGTAAAACTGGTAGATGCCAAGCTACACAGCTTGGCTCATCGCTGAAAGGTTAATTGCCTGCTTGTCGGTCTTCTACAGATTGTACCAGATTGTATTTCGGAGAGTGTGCCCAAGAACTCCACGACCTCATCCTACCAGCCTCCTTCTACCATCGGACATCCAGACGCACTGCAACTTGCCATCCCTACCTTGTAGCTATTCCACCAACTCGCACTAAGCGCTTCTAAGCGTCTTTCATAATGCGCACAGCAAAGGAATGGAAGTCTTTGCCTGCAGACGCATATTGTTTCCGAATGCTTACAACCCTAATCTTTTCAAAGTTAGAGTGAACAAGCTACTTCTGGGTAAGCTCGCTCTATCGTAGACTTTATCTCTGTCATCTCTGACCTAGACTAGAGTCAAGAGTAACGATCGCCGTTTGGCGGTCGGGACCCGGCTTATAAGTGCCTTCCGAAGCACGGCATCATCTTTTTATTAGACAATAAGTAGGTGATCCAAGCCTGCAATGTCCTAACCAAACTGGGGGCCAATCGCGCTAATTTTAAAAGTTTAGGTCCGCTTGCAATTCGTTTCCAATTCAGTTTTAGTTATGATCTAATTTCGATTCACCTGTAAGGAATTTGGTATCGCGCTAAAGTTTAATTAAACTTCAACCAAACTTGCGTCAAAACTATATCGTAACCTTTACAAATATTTTCGTATTTTCCTTCAAAATCCAAACAACACAACGCGAACGATTGAGAAAAAGGTCACGAAAAAGTAGCACTGTTTCAACTTTTTGTTTGACAGCGGTAACGTTACAGTTGTGATGCAGTTGCGTTCCAAGTTTCTGTCAAACGTTTAGCGCGATACGGAATGTTTAAAAAAGTTGTGAAATGGCTACAGTTCAGTTGCGTTCCAACCGAATTTTATTAGCGCGATTGCCCTCCTGGAAACAACTTTACAAAGTAAGCTTCCCGAGGGAATTGAACCCACGACCACCGGGTCACGAGGCAAGCGCCCAAACCACTCGACCACGCAGACAGTTCTAAGTTAGGTCATAGTTGGGTCATAGTGATAAGAAAACATTCGAACACAATTTTTTCCTATCGGGTACGTCAGTACGTGGAGTGGTTTTGTGTTATTTCGTAATTATTTCTCGTTGGCCCAATCTAATCGGAGGAAAGTAGGACAAATGCCCAGAGCGGCATACATGGAAGGCGTCAAAATTGGGAAGCGGAAGCTCCGTTTAAAACTCTAATCAATATGTCTAAATTTATGTACTGATTTTTCGCTATTATTCGTGATTATTGAATAGGTAATTTTTTGTACTCGAGAAAGCGTATTCAGCTCACTTGTGTGGTAGATATGTATTCGAGCAAGCCTACCATTAAAATGGTAGGCTTGCTCTATATGTATTCGCTTTTCTTGCCATCTCTTCAACTATTCAAAATGAGCAAGCGCGAACCAACCCGCTTCGCGCTTGCTCATCTTGTTTCTAGTAGGAATAGAATATAATATCTACCTAGCCACCATGTATGTACGGTAGGTACACCGTATAAGTAGTAGAAAAGATAAATAAAAAAACCGGTCAAAAGCATGTCGGACTCGCGCACCGAGGGTCAAATGTTTTTAAATTTTCGTCGGCGAGGCCTATATTCATCAGAGAAATTTAATACTTAAGAGTCCTATTACATTTTTTACGGAAATTCATGATTTTTGACGCTGTAATTATCAGCAGTAGTAAGATATTTTAATTATTTGATCCTGAATAACGATAGTGCAAGTATCTTTCTTGTAAGTTAGAGTTACACATTTTCATTTTTCTTTTCGTGTAATTTACTATAAATATTTTACGAACTCAGTTTGCAAGAAAAAATGTCGGCGATGGAACTTTGACGGTCTAATTCACATTGTTACAATCAATTCTTTTAAAAGCTAAAATTACTAAAAGGTAAGTTGAATGTTTTACTTGTTTATTGGAGTTCTAGAATTTCTTTAAATTCCTTGAGTTTTCACGGAAAAAAACGTAAAGAAAGCCTAATTTAAGCCAGAAATGTCTTGATTCAGCGTCCATTATATTCCAAATAAAAACAATTTTATCAAATAAATTAATATGATATAAAATTTCAATCTACAATGAATACGTTTCATTAGTTTTCGTTTGTCAATTTAATTAAACAAAATTACAATAAATAAAATTAAAGTACTATATATTCTGCGTCAATTCAGCGCGCGCGCTCCTCAGTCTCGCGCGAGCGCCCAAATAAACTATAATCCTATTCAGACTAGTAAGTATCAAAATTGTTTCGCGGACTACAGATGTACTCCCAACGCAGACCAACGTAACTTCGTCTATTGCAAACGAGCATTTACGATTCGTAATAGGACTCCTTAGAATAATAACGCATAGAAACCTAGTACGAGTGCAAAAAGTGAGGCAACTAAAACTTAGCATAATCCGTCAAACTTAGCCGTCAGGCCGTCAGTACTCAATGTCACGTTCCGTCGAACACAGCTCGCGAGTAAATAATTGAAAATGACAGTTTATTGCGTGAAAGGATGTTATAGCACATCAGGAAAACAAAAAAATGTGATAAAATAACATTTCACAAATAAGTACTCACATTCTATGCACTATTTTTACGTAAATCGATAAATAAAACAAAATTCTAATAACCTAATATGTCATAACACAGTGTTGCTATTTGTGAGGAAAAAATACCCACATTGCTTTCATTCATGTTTTTCATTTTTGTAATTTTAAAATACAATACTTACTGTTAATTCATATCAAACCCGATGTTTTAACATTGTTTATAATTATAACCCATCAAGCATTCTAAACGCATTGAACAATATCTCATTCTTTATGCGATTTATTTCCTTTTATTTTGAAATAAATTGAATTATACCTTCCGAAAAAATATGTCATATTACATGAAAAATCATGTTTACCTTTTCCAGTTCCCAACAACATAAAATACTTGCCTTGATAGCAAAATAGTAATGCGTCTTCCCATATTTTGTGGGTAACGGCTTAGTAATGGTATCACTGAAAGCTATATCTGTGTGCGTTAGAGGAACGTAGACACATTCGGCTCACGCACACAAAGAAAATGAAGTGGACACACGATTTTGCTCGGGTTTTGTTCTAGACGCGGCTTCTATGCGTTATTATTCTAAGTAGGACTCTTAAAGAATCTAATACTCAAAAGCAATATAATACACCACGAATATTGCTTTTGACCGCTAGTGGAACTAATGTCATTTTTTTGATGATTTCAGAAATAATGTCGTTCTATTTTTCCTGCAATCTTTACATAAACTTCTAACACAAAGAATATATTTTTCCTGCAATCTTTACATAAACTTCTAACACAAAGAATAATTTCAGATTTTTCTCTATGCGAACTTCGGAGATAAGAGGGTAATGGTCAATTTTTTAAATTTTTTTCGTCAGTAGTCATAAAACAAGCGGGCAAAAAAAATGTTTGAGAATGTGCAAATAACGCTCCTTTTAAATTTCAAGTTGATAGCATTACTAGTTCTTGAGATATCTAGCTGTGACGGATAGACAGACTTAGTCACACACACCGTTAGGGTTTCTTTTTACCATTTTGGTACGGAACCCTAAAACGATTCAAAGGGACACAAGAGGCAGCCTTATCAGTAAAAGCGATATTTTAGTCCAACAAAATAATTAAAAAAAACTTTTTTCAAAAAAATACAACCGACTTCCAAAAAAACACTGCAAATTAAAAAATAACTTTAATTTCGGAAGTCGGTGTTTTTGTTACTTTCTTCGTATTTTGACACCGACTTCCGAAATTAAAGTTATTTTGTAATTTGCAGTGTTTTTTTGGAAGTCGGTTGTATTTTTTTGTAAAATGTTTTTTATTTTTCACTTTTTAGTGGTACCCCACACCTAACAACACCACTGCAAAATCGCAGAAAAGCAAAATACGCAATTTCGATTATCAAAGAATCATCTAAATAGTCAAATTCCAGCTATTTCGATTTAAAATCCAAAGTTCGTAACCGATTTTGATATGATTTAAATGGGACCAATCTGCAAGTATATCCTTTCAGATAAAACAAGAATTTTTCAAACCGGTTCATAATTGTCGGAGTTATGAGGTAACAAACATAAAAAAAAAAAAAAAACATACAACCGAATTGATAACCTCCTCCTTTTTGGGAAGTCGGTTAAAAACAGTGCGACTCGGACTCTCACACGAAGGGTTCCGTACCATAAATCTAAAATAACAAGCCCCCTTTAATTTTTATTATTTGTTTTTATAGCGGCATTAGAAATACAAACTCTGTAAAAATTTCAACTGTCTACCTAGTACGGTTCTTGAGATACAGCCCGTTGACAGACAGACGGAGGTACGGACGGATGGACGGACGAACTGACAGCCGAGGCTTAGTAATAGGGTTCCGTTGGTTACCCTTTAGGTGTGGAACCCTAAAAACACTTTTCTTATATGAATTTAGGCACCCATATAAGAAAAGTATTTTAGGGTTCGGTTCGCTGAAACGATTTTGATTAGTTTTGGTACAGAATTAGATGGGAAGGAGATGATTATTGTAGAGGCTACTATAAAGCGATAAGAATCGCGGGAAAAAGCTAGTTTACATTTCTATTTTTCAGACATATGTCGCGCCCGTCTCAAACCTAAGCTAACCTGTCTCCAGTTATATCTGTGGTCTCCAGGGTTTAAATGAAGCTAACATTGTATGGTAAGTGCTCGTTTACAAAGACGCGGGCGGGCGCGGCGCGATTACGAAAAAGCGATTTACGCACGCGGTGTCGCACAGTGCGGGCACAGTATACGTCATATATTATGTATATTTATACTGTGGTGCAGGCTTTATAGTGTTCTGTCTGTGACTCAATTCAAACATACAATATATGCGTTTCAAATAGGAGGGAGAGCTCGTAGCTATATAATAAAAAGCCGCACAGGTCGATCTTCAAGGTTAAGCAACGCTTGCCAAGGTTGATCTGTGGATGGGTGACCATCTTAGCATACCGAGTTTGCTCCGTGCCTCGGAAAGGACGTTAAGCCGTTGGTCCCGGCTGTCATTTGTAGATCTTTGGCAGTCGTTACGGATAGTCAGAAGCCAGTTAAGGCCGTACCCTGACCAAATAACCTTGAGCATTTTTTCCCTCAATAACAGCGCAAGAGATACAATAGCGAATACGCTCAAAATGTTGAGTAAAATCGTTATAAAATCAAATTTTGATCGTTTGAAAAAAATACTTATACCAAAATGTTCATAATTAAATTGCCTATCCATTAGTGGAAGTACAAAATCAAAATAATCGTTAGTTTTAGAGAAGATGCATGTTTTCAGTATTTTTTTCTCATTTCTGTGGTTTCGTTGTGAGGCGATTACTTAAACATTATACTTAATAATAAAAAATAAAATCTACCATTTTGAAGCCAAGATTATGTAGAAATTTAATGTATTTTTTATTAGTTAATATTTTTCTTGGACAAAGAGTAGATAGCTCCAAAAAACTGCACAAAAAACGGCTAGCGCTGCGTTTTGCTCGGGGACGCGCCTTAATCTGACACCAGTCTTACCAGGGAGTACCTACCGTGTTATACCCAGTTAATGGGTTGTGGAGGTCTGGTAGGCAGCCGCTCCACGTAAAATACTGGTATTCAGCTGAATCCGGTTTGAATGGAAGCTGACCCCAAAATAGTTGGGAAAAGGCTAGGCAGATGAATGCGTTTCAAATAAGAACGTCTATGACCTCTATCTGTCAAATGTCTCTTGAAAAGTACGGTTTGAATAGAAAACTTAGTTTCATATCAATAACGGTTTATTTTACTTTGTTTTAATAAGTCTTAAATAAAATTAAATAAAAACGTTCTATAGTGATAAATTAGCTAAATATAATATGTAATTATTTAAAGTCATAATCATAATTAGTTATTTCAAATCATACCGTAACACTTATTTCACTCAAGATAATTGTAAATAATAATTAAAAAATAATCATGTTGCTTTCCTCACCCTACCCAATTGGTTGGAACTGACAGCTATGACGTCACAATATGGCGCTAAGTCGATCCTATTCTTATTTGAAACGCATTGTATGACATTGTATTCATGAGAGCGTTTACGGAGAAGCGATTCACGCACGCAGCGGGGCCCGCCCAACTTCCCGCGTCTCCGTAAACGAGCTTACGTTCGCTTTCGCGCAATATTATTCGAACCATAGATATAATAAATAAGTTTGTTATAAATAACTCTGTTTTTTATGTTTCTGTGATTCGAACCTAACCTAATTCGTGTCGGGGTACCCCATGTTCCCAAATGACTTGGCTAGCAAGACAATAAACGATATTGAAGCTGTTTAATTAAATACCGGGATGTCACTAAGGCCGCTGTTTAAACGGCGCTGCAAGCTGTTCAATGAAATGGCTAGGCTGCTAATTAAACAGGTGATTAAGCTGCGACATGACAATAAGTTAAATAATAATGTTCTGATCGTGTGAAAAATACATCGATCGTTTTAACTTAGCTAAGTTGGCGTCGCTGACCATTTGTAAAATGTTAAAGTTCATTTCCGTTTAAAAAACTTGCTTACATTTGCTTGTACGAATATGAACAATACGGAATCGCAATATGGTTCATATTTTTTAAAACGCTAACTTATCATAGGGAAGTTATCGCGTCTGGCGGAATGAGGCCGGTGACGCGACGCGCGACGTGGCGATAAGTCTGGATGATAGTGTCCGACCAAAGTTTCGGTTTCGGTTTCGGCCAACGTAACTGTTTTGGGCACAGTTTCGGTTTTTATAAAGTGGCGGAATAATCAGCTCGACAGAAATTAGCCAGAATATCAAAAAAACAGTCACGCTTTTCTCTGGGTGTAAGGTGGTCTTTCCTTTGTTGGTTCGAACATGAGTGCCAATTGTACTAATTTTCAAGCAACGTTCGCATTCGCATATCAGGCGCAATATGTCAAAAAAGTTATACTTTTTTGAGTCAGTCAGCAGCTTGGAGACTAGATGTGTGCTCGATGATGTCAGTGGCAATACTGGCAATAGGCTCGCGTCTGTTAATGTGGAGCTTAATGACAACCGATTTTTTTTTTCTAAACCCTAAAATCGACTTTAGAGTGAAAAAACTTTTCACAGCGCCTGCACGAAAACGACAGATTAGGTGTATGTCATGCAAACAGAACCTAAAGTAAGTCATTATTGCCCATTAGGTACGGTTATCATGAAATTGACTAATTATTGCCCGGAGGTTAATCATGTGATTTGAATTTGGAATTTAACTGGAGACCGACGGGAACCGCTAGCAGCCAGCCACCTCTATTCATGACTTGCGAGCAGTTTTCTCGCAGTAGGTGTAAAAAGTAACATATTATGCTCCTCACTCGCTGCATTCAGAATTCTTGTATTCCTGCAAGTAAAGAAAAGTGTGAAAACTACCTACACATTAGATAGTAATTAAATCATAAAAACTGTAGTAGTAACAAATTAATGACAATAATTTTAAATGATACCTCCACGCGTTCTTGAGAAAAAGGGTCGGGGCAGGGCGAGAGACGGGCAACAAAGTATCTTATAAGGATTCAGTTTTGTTTCCTTTTGAGGTACGGAACCCTAAAGATGAGCGATTTATCAATACTTTTTTCTGACTTTTCAGTGGTCCGAAAACTTTATTTGGAATTAGAGACCGAAACTAAAGGACCAGACAAATATTCGTTCCGGTTTCGGTTTAAATCGTGTTGTGGTGAAACACTACTGGATGACGAAATAACCCATTACAGTGAACTTTTTATCAAGGAGCCCCTTATCACCTATAACATTATTTTTTGTGTTCAAATTAAAACAGCGTTTTGCTGCACTCACATTTCAAGAGCGTTCTCCAAGAGAAGACGCATCGGTTGAAACAATTTTGTATGTTTGAAGTAAAATGGGTGAAACCATAACACATTTTGCACATATTTCTTCAGAAATACAAAGTTGTTTCAGAGCAGTTTTTGCTAGTATTGGTGTACTCGGGGTGAGTAGGTACCTACTTATATGAAAAGCATGTGTTAATGCAAGCGTGTATTTTTAAGAGTCCTATTACGAATCGTAAATGCTCGTTTGCAATAGACGAAGTTACGTTGGTCTGCGTTGGGAGTACATCTGTAGTCCGCGAAACAATTTTGATACTTACTAGTCTGAATAGGATTATAGTTTATTTGGGCGCTCGCGCGAGACTGAAGAGCGCGCGCGCTGAATTGACGCAGAAAATATAGTACTTTAATTTTATTTGTTGTAATTTTGTTTTATTATATTGACAAACGAAAACTTATGAAACGTATTCATTGTAGATTGAAATTTTATATCATATTAATTTATTTGATAAAATTGTTTTTATTTGGAATATAATGGACGCTGAATCAAGACATTTCTGGCTTAAATTAGGATTTCTTTACGTTTTTTTTCCGTGAAAACTCAAGGAATTTAAAGAAATTCTAGAACTCCAATAAACAAGTAAAACATTCAACTTACCTTTTAGTAACTTCAGCTTTTAAAAGAATTGATTGTAACAATGTGAATTAGACCGTCAAAGTTCCATCGCCGACATTTTTTCTTGCAAACTGAGTTCGTAAAATATTTATAGTAAATTACACGAAAAGAAAAATGAAAATGTGTAACTCCAACTTACTATAAAGAGACTGGCACTATCGTTATTCAGGATCAAATAATTAAAATATCTTGCTGCTGCTGAAAATTACAGCGTCAAAAATCATGAATTTCCGTAAAAAATGTAATAGGACTCTTAATGCAAGCGTGTATTTTTAACAGACTAAGTTCAAAATAGGGGTTATCAATTCGAGCCGTATTTAATGTACCTACTTTAAGTAGGGACCTGACATTGCGAAAAAACACATCGCATAGTAATGTTGGTATACGTATGTGGGCTTCTGAACAAGTATCGATAAATTAGATTAGGTACTTAAAAAAATATTCTTGAAATAAGTATATTTCAATTTAGGGAACAGTTTCATCAAAATTGGTTCAGTACTTTTCAAGATATGAACTCTTAAGTGTGTACGGATCAGTCGAAAACCACATCATCGGTTTTAAGGCGCAATTTTAAAACGCAATGTTTGTGATAAGAATCAAGTCAGTCGGAACACATCGCAAAAGGAAGACCTTTTGCGATGTGTTCCGACTGACCACATTATTATAACTAGGTACACTTTTAATGTTCAGTCAGTCAATTGTGTAAAATCTCACGCTTAACTGTCACAGTTGACAGCTAACTTTAGTAAGTTTTCACGCAGAATACCACTATCTAAGTTACTGTTTTGTCGGTTGATTTTTGCTGTAGAAAAGTTTTTGTGTAAAAATACTGTTCTTAGTGAACATAGAAAAAACTTTTTTACAAACTTCTATCGAAAACTGGCTCCTATTTGAGTAGGGGATCACTTTTGGGGGTGAAACTATAAATAAAAATATTTTATTTTACTGGATTGTGTGACATATCAAACGAAAGGGTTTACTGTGAGCATTTTAAGATATTTTTCCCTAAGGATTACAGGAAAACCTATAAGAAGTCTATCGTGTTAAAACAACATTTTACAAAAATGAAATTGGTTCGGAACCCTTTGCACGCGAGTCTGACTCGCACTTGGCCAGTTTTTTCGTACTAATACCTAAGCTTATCTTTCCAAAGTGAGAGACTTATCAAACCTTAAGGGTTAAATATTTTTTTTTGTTGCAATCTCTCAAACTGAAGTGCCTCCCTTGTACCTAACGTTACTAGACTACGTTCAGCTTTTTGTGACCCATTAGTTAAACTTCTTTTACTGGAAAAATTAAGGCATTTATCTTTGGGTGATAGCGAGTGACATCACTTTTGACCCTTGATTGTACAGCCGGTCGATTCTGTCGACATCTCACCGTTATCACTTAGGTGGAGTGAACGACAAGTGCGCTGTCATTCTATCTTGTTAGCGGTAGATGGTTTGACAGCTCACTTCGTGATCGCTTCACCCACGCTCTCACTTCGACATGTTTATAGAATCGACTGGCTGGGGCCCGAGTCTGCTATTTTTATTTTGTCATTCCGACACGATCCCATTGTCATGCCATTGTCATTTTGCTAAAAGTTCGTAATCTGCTAAATTCATAATCGCACGGTCACTGGTACGTACGTCAGTGGCCGGTCACTGGAACTTCAATGGTCTCGTAATAGAATTGCGTTAGGAATGCCGTATTGCTATTATTATAAAACCGAGCTAAATTTGAGCATTTATTCATGCCAGATTTTATTTATATTTAGTTTTACATATTATTTATTAGTGTTATAAGCAATCTGAAGTAGTGAGAAGTTCGTAAATACTAAATCTGTCATTATGTACGAGATTACCATTCATATGGCTTTCTTTCAGTGGCGTGTCAGTGGTTGATCATTGGAATGTCATAATGACGCCATTATGATGCCATTATGTTAGTAGATTACCAAACTTGTCAAAATCAACCATTTTGAAATCAGTGATCGACCATTCTGACACTATTGTAATAGCAGACTCGGGCCCCTGTTCTACGAGTGTGACTTGTGAAAAACGATCTTGTTCTAAGGCTTAACCCCTTTATTTGATTATCAGCTTGTAAAAACGATTCTTTTGTTTCAGACATCGCTGTAAAATCACGAGATCGACATTTACGAAACCAGAAGGATCGTTGTACGTTTTATACCCGAAAACTTACACACGTTAGCCTCTGATCACCGTGAGGTTTTGGAGTTCACAAACACTCTGCTGTGCTTGAAAAACCTGGATCCCAGAACAATGTTTATGAACGTGGATAACGCACCCCCGCCAGCTATCCACGGCTATGTCGATGGGAATTATATTTGGCATTGCCGTGGATAGCTGAAGGGGTTACGTTACAGTAAAACTTCCAGCATTTTGACTGTCTGCATCGTGATCAGCGCCAGTGATTTTCAATTTACCTATATTAAGAACAATGTTTATCAAGGTGGATAACGCACCCCCGCCAACTATCCACTGCTATGTCAATGGGAATTAAATTTGGCATTGCAGTGGATAGCTGAAGGGGTTACGTTACAGTAAAACTTCCAGCATTTTGACTGTCTGCATCGTGATCAGCGCCAGTGATTTTCAATTTACCTTTAAAAACAATATTTATGAAGGTGGATAACGCACCCCCGCCAGCTATCCACTGCTATGTCGATGGGAATTAAATTTGGCATTGCAGTGGATAGCTGAAGGGGTTTCGTTACAGTTAAACTTCCAGCATTTTGACAGTCTGCATCGTGATCAGTGCCAGAGGTTTTCAATTGAACTTCAGATATACTCACCAATCTTACGAAAGAAGAATACTTAATACAATGTACACTTTTTACAGGTATACCAATCTCAAGAAAGAACAATAACATAATTTCAGGTACATAATCTTACGAACGAATCATTTAAGAGAATGGTTTTCCCAAATTGAAACATCGCATCGGTTAACGGTGCGATGCGATGTTTCAGTCTGAGAGAACTGTTGTTTCTTATGCAACTGAAGTTTCAATAAAGAGGAGTTCGCGTGCAGGTGAATACTTATGTTAAACTAATTCTTAAAAAGTCTGTACCTAAGTCATAAATTCATTTATCACAACTATATTTATGCACCGAGGACACAAAGCAGTGTCTTATGTCACGAGCGTCATATTGAACCCCGAACTTAATTAAGGGTTCGAAAGTTAACCCCCAGGGGAACAGGGCGAGTTAATACAAGAATCCAGAATGCAGCGATGGATTCAAGCTAGCCCACGGCAAAGAGGAGCATAGGTACACTACTTTTCATACATAGGCACTGTGAGAAAATTGCTAGAGGTGGCTGCGAGCAGTTCCTGTCGGACTCCAAGTTGACACATTATTGACCTCCCTCTTGGCAATAATATTGTATTGAATTTCATTATAACCCGCCGGGAAATAATGACTTGTTTTAGGTTGAGTTTACATGACATATAATCTGACGTTTTGTGCGTTTTCGTGCTGGTGGTGTGAACATTATCTTATAATTTATGTGCTTAGTAAGTAGGTAAGTATTTGTCTGATATCTATACTAACTTATTGTATGTCAAAAATATGTAGGTATTGTTTTATTTCCCTATCACTTTTACACACGGTATCTATAGAATCTACACACCTTTTTTTCGTGACTTTTTCGCAGGTATGATGGAAGATATTTCTGTAGAAATATTAATAAGCATCAACTATGTACCTATTTTGCTGTTTAATCTTCTTATGTGTTTGTTATATGTTATAATATGTGTGTAGGTAAAATGTTAAATAAAAAATATATTTTATACAACGAATAAACGAGTCTTATTTATCTCATGTGAAATGTGTGCACGGCTTTTGTGGAGATTGGGGTCAATATATATAAAAAAAAAATTTGAGATAAATGCCTTGTTTTAGCGACAAAACCGCCCATTGTGTCATCCTATATAATGCTTTCTTCATTTATTTTTCTGTTCATTACTTTAGGTAACGGGAAGTATCCTATACGGTTTTGATTCCTTGCAAGCGTCAAAACGTGCACCATATTTTCACTGCTACAAGGTGTTATATTATTTTTAGCTTGATTTCTCCACGCGTTTCTGAGAAAGAGGGTCTTGACAGACAGACAAACAACAAAGTGATCTTAAAAGTGTTCCGTTTTAGCTGACTGAGGTACGGAACTCTAAAAATAACTCATTGCAAGCCACTACGACCAATGGCCGCGTATGTTCCTTGAGTGAGAGATTTTACGACATCATTATTTCCGCATCCTAAGGGTAACCAACGTAACCCTACTATGTCTCCACTCTGAAGAGATAGATTAAACTACTTCTATTTAAAGACAACATTATTTTTCTTAAACCTCTTTGCGGTTTGGTGCATAATAAAAGCCATCAAATAGGTAAAATAATTATTTATTTTCTAGAAAATTATAAATATTATAAATCAATTTAAATTATTTTGTTTTGGTCTTCTTGAAAAAAAAAGAAGCATTTTCACAGTAGGTAGGCCGATGTTTTTAAGCATACACAACACCAACAATACTTATAATAGCAAATTCCATTAATCATGATTAACGTTTTCTATAGCTAAAAGTAAAAACAGAGTAGACGTTCGGTTTTCCGTTCTTTTGACCAGAACGTTCGGCTATCTTTGAAGGGAACGTCAGGTTTTTTCCCATTCAGAAAATATTGATACAAACCTGTGCGCCTAGTTGTATATTTTGTATGTAAGGCAAGCATTCAGGTCTCTGAATTCCTCTTAGGGAAACCGTACGTATGGATTGCCAGGCGTCCGGATAAAGCCAAGGACACAAGTAGGCTATTAGGATGCGTGTCCGGCCAAATTTGACGGTGTCCAGCCTGTCCGGCTTTTGTTGGGGTACACATTTCTGAACAGGATGAGTTATCCGGGCTTTTATATAAATTTATACAAAAGTCCGGCTAAATTGACTGGTCTGCTCTGCTTTTCAGTTTATGACCTAGCAACCCTATACGTATGCGGCCAATATTATGGGTAGTTTAAAGGACATGTGCTCGGTATAATATACTTGGCTATGCTACCACTCTGGGTAGCGAATTCCACCTAGGTCTGAACAGGTCCTAATTTTGACCGACGCACAGTATTCGATGTAGATCATTAAGCGGGACAAAATTAAGTGGAACTAATCGTTAACCTAATGGGTTATTCACGTTAGTGGACATTAGATACTTCGATTAAGATAGGTATCAAAATTTCTCTTCTCAACGTATTGGTGCTTCTTATGATTAATAAAATTTAATTAAATTTTTTTCGTATACGACTCAATATATGTACAAGAAACACTTTAAAAAAAATAGATTATGCACTGAGGGGACAAAGCAGTGTCACGGGCGTCATATTGAAACCCGAACCTAATTAAAGAAGTCTCCTGAGTATAGCGAGGGAGTTGAGAATTTTAAAGCAAAGACACCTTTATCCTTGAAGAGCATACTCTACTTTTCAAACCTACTGCTAGAAAATTGTTCGCAAGTCATGAAAAAGAGAGGTACTCAGCGCGAGCGCGAGCGTCGGCCTCCAAGTTTAATTCCAAATCACATTATTGACCTCCGTGCAATAATATTGTACTGTATTTCATTATAACCCGCTGGGCAATAATGACTTACTTTAGGTTGTTTTTGCGTAACAAAAATAATTTGACGTTTTCATCCAGGTGGTATGAAAAAACTTTCAACGTCGGTTCTCGCAAGCTCAGTAATTGATATGTCAAAACAGATGTATTGAATTAAACTAATCATAATATGCGCCGACATGTTCAAGAGATGATTTTTGCTATGATAATGGAAGAATCTTATGTTCTCTTGACATAAATGATATTGATAATAACACATTCGATTTACGATTGGTTGCATTTCGAAAATAAACCTTTTATCTCCGTAAATTGGCAACAAACCAATAAACAGTAGTTTACACGCGCTTGACAATTTGTTCGACAATCTTGTGTTGATATTTGTTCCACAAACCGGATGAGTAAAAAAACAAAAGTATTAAAAAATCATAATAAAAAATACACGTGTGTATTAAAAGTAATTATAAAAATCTTTATGAAAATAAAAATTTGTTTTCCAAACGGCGTGACATTAATTTTTCGCTTTACATGCAGTTATTTTATACATGAGCAAAGAGACAGCAGCTGGCTAGGCACGATTCTGGGGACCACAGTTTTAATGACACTCCCCCAAACCATGCAAACAATTTGGAGACAGCCTATATTTTTAATTATTTAATATTTTATTTGGGCGTAAAACCCCATCAAAATCTGGTTGAGAAAAGTTGAATCCCGCAAAATGTTAGGTATGCCTGCGACTGCATCCGTGCTTGACACAACATCGACGATAAACAGCTCATGAGGTATTCAACTAATTTAATCCGTCGAAGCTAATAATAAAACGTGTGTAGTCATAACAACTAAGCAACTCTTGAGAAAATTAAAAGCTTTTGGTCACAAATAAGGGGGATGAGTGCCCAAAGCTGCGAACAGGAACTAGCCGAGTCAGTAGGTACCTACAAATTTCAGGATGACCTATCAAAATCAACACTGATTTCTTATTTTCTGAAGAGTCTTTTCGTCATTGCAATTAAAATATTTCTTGATTTTTTGCAATGGTAATGTTTTTTTAGTTGGTGATTCATGACAGTTCACTAAAATATTCACAGTTGCTGCTTACAGACCCTTGTTGTAGTACACAGTATCCGTTTTAGGTGATAGCTCTAGCGCCTTTTTCTGTGAAAATAGAAAAGAGGTCATACGTCGATAGTTAAGAATCACAATGACCGTCAGTATCGCTACTGGTTCATAGGTCGTGTGATCGTGTCGCACTGTCGCATCGGATAGTGAGCGAAAAGGAACAGAGGCTGCACTTGAGTTTTCGCACACTTCTCATCAACATCTAGGTACCTACACCTTTTAAACTAATTATTATTTTTTTATTTTTCCTTTGGGATAGGCCTTCGTGCATGGCCAAATTTTATTTCGATCGAGACGAGACAACTATTTAAAATAATTATTATACCGCGCGTACCAGGGATATAATATCGTGTAGTCGTGTAAGTATAGCGAACGTGCAAGGCGAAGTCTGTGCCATCTAGTGCTAAGAATTTGGTTGGAAAAACTTTATAGTGACCTTTTTAGACCCGCTGACTCTTGTGCTACTCGTAGGTAAAGGCGTATCCACAGACATAGTATAAATAGTAGCAGACCAAACATTAATACGTAGATATATTTTTTTATATGGTATTATTCTTTATCCTTTTTTTTCTAAGTGACAATTCATAAGCGTCTCTCGTTCTGTCACGTGTTGTCACACTGACTGACTCAACTTTTTCCTTTTAAAAACTTGAATTTGACGCATTTGTGCTGTCACATAAAGCTCCTACACAGTTTAGGGAAACATTCACATAGACTGTATCATCTGGTGTTGTGAATAATTCGGAACTTTTACCTTTTAGATACATGACATTGACACTATTGTATTGCCGCCTATAGTTTCTGCACGCTCCCTATGACCTGGTGAGGGTTGCGGGTAGGCGATGGATGCGAGACGCACAGGACCGATTGTTGTTGCGACACTTGGGAGAGGTCAACGTCTTTCGGCTGATAGATGCATCATTATAATGAGATAAGCAGTGTAGGTAATTTCTTACCTTCAACGGTGGCTCTAATCTGTTGATGGACATTGTGGCTTTCTGTTCAAAGAAGGCGCAGCACAACGGCGTCGCGAACGTCGCACAGAGGCACACCAGTGATAGTTGGAACGGAATGACGGCCAACGAGTTAGGACAGAAAATGCACCTCTGAATCGCTGCGTTCGTGATCATAGGTACCAGCGCTGAAAAAGTTAATCACACATTTGTAAGTGTGGTAACAGGGAAAATCATAATCCTCCTTTGCTTTGCTTCGTTACTGTCGGGTAAAAATAAATAGGAAAGAAACGAAGAAATCTTTCGAGTTTACTGAAAAACCAGCTTTCACTTCGTCTCATCGAGCAATTGTTCGACAGAAGACGCTCAACCCTCCAAAACACGCATTACCATTACTATGGCAGACATGGAATACTCTTGGTTCCGTACTCAGGTCGGTCGCAGTAAAGACAGCCTCCACAGGTCGGACCATCCAAGAACCCCCTGATGGCTAGTCCATTATTTTTGTTTTCTGGCCAGCACTTTTATGTTTCGGTACAAATGTTTAATGTTTGAAGTATACTATTCTTAAAGTCATTCATAAATACTGCCCTCTACTATAATAAATGTAACGTACTCATTCCGGGCACTGCCATGCCCACTCTGGATATACACACGAGCAGAATGCCCGTGATCGCCGCGATCTTAGAGTTGCCCACTCGCTGTCCGTCCGGGGTGAACACTGGGGTTCCGTTCATGAGTTCACTGAAATATATCATCTAGCTAGAATCAAGTTATCAGATCTACAAACTGACTGATAATTGTGAGTATCACGAATTTGGAAGATGAGTATCTAAAGGCGGATACAGACATTGCGAAGCATGCGTAGCGCACGGGCGTTCATCGCATGTTTCGCCATGTGTGGACGTTCATATTCCTGGTGACATGACTGCCCAGGTTTTTATCTTCGAAATTTTTATCGAAGCGTGTGCGTTGCGACTTTGCGAGGCGTGTGCGGCGCATGCCTCGCAATGTATGTATCCACCTTAAGGCGCGTCCCCGAGCAAAACGCAGCGCTAGCCGTTTTTTGTGCAGTTTTTGGAGCTATCTACTCTTTATCCAAAAGAAATATCAACTAATAAAAAATACATTAAATTTCTACATAATGTTGGCTTCGAAATGGTAGATTTTATTTTTTATTACTAAGTATAATGTTTAAGTAATCTTCTCACAACGAAACCACAGAAATGAGAAAAAATTACTGAAAACATGCATCTTCTCGAAAACTAACGATTATTTTGATTTTCTACTTGCACTAATGGATAGGCAATTTAATTATGAACATTTTGGTAGAAGTATTTTTTTCAAACGACCAAAATTAGATTTTATAACGATTTTATTCAATATTCTGAGCGTATTCGCTATTGCATCTCTTGCGCTGTTATTGAGGGAAAAAAGGCTCAAGGTTATTTGCTCAGGGTACGGCCTTAATAATACCGATGCAATATAAGACCTCGTCCATATTTAATACTAGCTACTGCCTGCGGCATTGCCCGCCTGAGTGTCGGAAGTTATCCCAAGGAATCATACTGATAAAAAGTAACATAGCACATAGTCTGGAACCGCATCTGTGTATTCCAGACTATTTCTATGACAAATTCGTTCAGCCAACAACATCCATCCATCAAAACTTTCGCATATTTCAATAGTAGCAGAATCGTAATAAGATGCGCTCAGTTAAAATTTGGAAATCTCTGCCAGAACCTATGTTCCTTACCACGCAGGTAAGTTTGATCTGTCAGCTTTCAAAGCAAGGGAACATTTGTCATTTGAGTTCGCTGGTTCTATCGTCGACATCATCTATCGCTTACCATCGAGGATAAGAGCGGGCTCATAAGGAATAAAAAGAGAATCAAGATACTCTGCTACAATTTCAATGCGAGTCCAGTCCATGCGTGTGGGTGATGCAAGTAGGTACTTACGTGCTCCTCATCATGGGGATATTGATAAAATTAGCGCTGCCTACGGCTGCGAAGGGAACCAGCCGTGCATACAATGGATTCATGCCCTTTAAATAAGTTAAAAAATAATAAGTACCATGAGTATTAGTAAATGGGAAAAGAGATAAAGAAAGAGGTAGGGGAATAAGAGATGACTATGAATGGACTGAGATCCCAGAGCGGTCAGACCTCCCTTATTTTCTCCCTAACAAAATGTGTGTGGATTTTTAAGTCTGGGTGTTGATTTAAATGGGTGTTTTAAAGAATATTGTTAAATAATTAGTAGTTAAATAATATTTTAAAGACTGTTTAGTCAAAGTAATAAGTCTAAACTTTATCTCTAACATCTCGAGTGAGATCCTGTTCACAAGGCTGAAATTAGGGCATATTTACTAGATGCAATTAACGACAGCTAAATTTTGCTAGAATTGGATGCAAAACTAACTCCTTGAATACTGATAAAATTCTGAAAAAAAAAAAATGGTCGTCGGCCCAAGCTGGTAGCTTTACATGCGTATATTAAAAGTGCATGCATACTAACACCACTCTATCCCATACATTTTGTTAATAGTAAATAGTGACAAAATAAGGGAGGTCTGGCGGCTCTGGGATCTCAGTTGACAACGTTGACAATGGAATAGAAGAGAAATAAAAGATGGATGGATAGTGCCAGAAAAAAAAATGATAGACATGACGTTTGACGGAGGAGAGGTAAACAAAGCGTGTTGCGTTGCGCGCAAGGGAAACGGAACATGATAAGGTACTGTGGTAGGTAGGCGGTTTTTAATAACAAATAATGGATGCACCAGAGAAATAACAATAGTTGCGTAACAATTTATTTCCTTACTTAGAGTATATGTAGCTAGCTAGTTTGTACGGTAACTGTCTTTTTTATTTCTATCGACAATGTTGCTACCAAAGCAAAACAAATAATCTACAACAAAAAAAAGCTGTAAATAAATGTAGTATACAAAACAATGTTTTAATTACAGCAAAAGAAGCAATCACAATAATTGAATATGTAGCTATTTCTACTACCTAGGTAAACTATTATTGTCAGCTTATACACAATTCAATTGACATCAAAATTATAAAAATATAACGAATAAATATAGTACAATTTAGGTACGGTAAACAAAATATTATTAATTATGAAAAACGGAATATCTTTGGAATGTTATTGCACATTGCTAAAACAATTCTTAATAAACCACGTCCTTTGTGGTTCAGATCAAAGGGGTAAAATAAAAACTATAATAAATGGTATTATTATTGAGCTCTTATATAATTATGGCTGGTTACAAATTAGGAACATACAAGTTACCCCGGTTTCTGGAAAAAATATATCGACCCGTTTTTCTTTCAAACTTGGCTGAAACTTTACATATTTGTTGCATAAGATTTTGCACATATGTAGGAAATCGCTGCTTCTGAACACAGAGCATATTATTATATAAAAACGGAAATATACCAAAACTTTTAAATGCGTTTTTGATTCACTGAGAGTTTGCTCTCAGTGAACTAAAAACAAGACAAAATCTTACAAAAATCATTCACAATCCGCCTCACCCCATAGAGCAACACAGGCCACCGGCGGAGTTGCTCCGTGTTGCTCTATGGCCTCGACCATTCATAAAAAAAAGAAAAAAAATGTAGTACTTAATAATAAGCATTAATTGGTTGGAATATACATTATTGTAAAAGCTTAGACAAAATAAAAATACATCTATTTATAAATATTAACAGTGAGGGTGCTATTCTGAACTATTAATTCCAAGGAATGCCGAACTGCAGGACAGACATGCAGCGGTTAAATAAGAGTTCATGATTAAGGGTTCGTACACAAAACTGCGATGCGACGTCGCATCGCAAAAATGTGCGAGCTCCTTCTACGTTAATGTGCGAGCTCCCTCTCGTTTTTTCTGCGTTGCGAATTCGCATCGCATCGCATCGCAGTTTTGTGTACGAGCCCTAAGCCTTTCGTATTCAACAAGTCAAAAATATTATCTTTATAACAAAACGAGTGTATTCTTAAAAACTAGTCATAACAAGTTATATAGCGTCTCTCGAAAATATTATAAGCACAAAGTTTTGGCTCCCAATCCCCCAAACAGTTTGGAGATTTGGGATACCCCCATCAAAAACAAAGAGTATATTTCTCAAAATTTTACCACTAATTTGAAATCGATGAGACGAAAAATCTACAAAAAGTAGTAAATGCTTTCAAACATAAGATATTTTAAGCACAGTTGTCTAAGATCACATTCATCACCGATTTTTAGGTTCAACAACTCGATTTCTTCCAACAAAATTGTTTCGTGACATGTTGTCACTGTTAACAGCCATTCTAACTGATGAGGTTCTTTGATAACGCTTGCGGCTTAAAGCCCCTTATTGTAGTATAATGTTTTCGTTTCGGGGGATATCTTCTGAACGTTTTCCTGTAAAATTTAAAACAGATTGTTGTTTAAATTCATTGCAACACACAAAATAGACTTCTAAAAACAAGTACAAATTTTTAATTTAGCTCCACTTGGCGTAAATAAGAAATAACATGTTAACCCACAAAATTGATTAAGTTACTATAGTGGCATTGTTTATCAAATGTTTGAATAATATCAAAAATACCAAGCACGTCTTTGTCTCCCGGTGTGGGTCAAAATGTTATTGCTGGCTTATGATCAACTAGCTGACCTGCGCAACTTCGTCTACGTCACAGTTTTCATGAATGCTTCGCTCCTATTGATCGTAGCGTGCCTATTATAGCCTTCCTCGATATATGGACATTAGTACAGATTTAGGGAGATGAGTTCCGGGAAGGACTCGAGGGAACCTTTTTTCCGACAGAGGACCGATATAGATCTAGGATGTAATTACATAATGATGTTCTTACAGTTGGCGACACAGGCTTCTATTCAGAGCTCTAAGAGAGACGCTGAGTGACTATCATAAGTCATTTATTAATTTGTTAACATAGGTAAGTACAGAAAATAGTAGTTAAAAAAAAATACAGACGCGCTATTATGTTATGCCAGATGGCGTACAAATATGAATACACAGATGTCATCATAATTATCCCAGACCCAGTGCAGGTTTTTTTTTAATGATGGGCAATCATCAATGAGCTCTGGGCTGAGCCATTTTCCTCCTTGCTTTTGAGCGGAAGGAAGTGTTCCTCCTTGCCCTTTACGTTCCAGGGCCACATCGGTGACTCTTTCAAACAAGTTCCGTAAAGATCCAATTAGGTTGATAGATGTTACATCTTATATATGTTATTTTTTTTAGCATCATACGACATATTTTTTCGTTTCCTGTTTTAAGAGCAGATCTTAAAAAGACAGACAGACAGACAATAAAATTGATGTAGTATTTTGGATAGGAAATCATCAAATGACTTCTCCCGCTCTGGGCGGAGCGGAAGGGAGTGTCAGACTTTTACTGACTGAAACCCATCCATGTTCCTTCTTTGCCTTTTGTGTTCCGGAGCCACGGTGTCTCTTTCGAATAGTCCCGCAACTCTGGCAGGCGTCGGCCCTTTCGGGCCCCTACTCATTGCTGACACTCTTTGAGGCGCGCCTGGAACACAAACAGGCCGTCGACACGGCCTGTCGTCATAAGACGGACGGACGGCGAGCTATGCAGTACGAGCCCTGTGGCATAAACCCAACAGGCATACAATTAATAACGCTTAAAATATGTTCATAATATCAGCTGAAAGACGTCTACCTCTGGACATAGGACTCTCCCAATTGTCTCCACAACATCTGGTTCTGTGCGTCTCGCATTCATCGGCTACCCGCGACCCTCACCAGGTCTTCGGTTCACCTTGTGGAAGGCCAATGCTGCGTCTTCTGGTACGCGGTCACCACTCCAGAACATTATTATTCCGGCCCCATCGACCATCTGTTCTGCAAGCAATGTGCCCTGCCCACTGCCACTTTAATTCGGCAATCCTTCGGGCTAAAAATCATCCGAACTTAAATATGTTGATTACCTTCAATTCCTTCTCAATGGTGTCCACACTAATGCTAGCTTTCTGTTCGAAGAAGGCGCAGCACATGGGCGTCGCGAACGTCACGCTGAGACACACCAGCGCTAGTTGGAACGGAATGATGGCGAGCGAGGACGGCTTGAACCAGCGCTTCTTTATCGCCGTGTTCGTTATTATTGGCACCAGAGCTGGAACGTTATAAGATGCATGTCAATATGTTTACGGGAAGGTACAGACAATAAACACAGCATGACATTTCTAAGTAGCTTTGGACATAAATTCGCAATTTTATGGTCATGGGTTTCGATATTTTCCGAAGGATACCTACATATTCCTCCCCATTTCAGTTATGAATGGAGGAGGAGCCTGGAGGGTGAGCCTGGTGCCATAATCCGGGTACAAATCCAGGCTCACGGCTGTAACTGAAGTTCCAAGTGAAAAACTCAATTTCATTTTTCCTGCGAATCGAACCCAGGACCTCATTTTTAGTAGCGCTTGCAACCACTACCAATGAATATTTTTTTAGCTTAGGAACACTTTCTACCATTTCACTGTCTGCCTACTTTATTTTTTCCCAAGCCATCTTTAACTTTTGTTTGTTTGATTCGTTTTCAAGCCGGAAACGCACAAGAAACGGGAGACCTATCTATGCTCAGCAGTAGCAGTAGCAGACGTGGGTGAAGGCGGACTTGTGGATAGGCTTTTTTTTCAGGTTGGGAATTTATCAAATGACTGCTCGGTCCTCCCGCTCTGGGTGCAGCAGAAGGTGAGTGTTACGACTCTGACTGACTAAAACCCATCCGTGTATCCTAATATCCCTAATGTCCCTATTATCCCTAATCCCTTTGCGTTCCAGGCCCGCGGTGACCCTTTGGAACTAATCCTGCAACCCTTGGCAGGATAATGATAACTTAGGACCGGGAGAAGTGCTAGGATAGGATATAATAGGATACAAGGAATAGGATATTAGATTTAAAAACCCATGCGGACAAAACAACGGGCAGAAGTAAGTTTTTCTTTAAATAATACGTACTCATTCCGGGCACAGCCATTCCCACTCTGGATACACAAACTAGGAAGATGCCTGTGGCTGCTGCGATCTTAGAGTTGCCCACTCGCTCTCCCTTTGGTGTGAATACAGGTGTTCCGTTAATGATTTCACTGAAATATGACATGTGAATGGTTAGATATTAATCTTATTAACAAAAATTGGGATAGCTGTCCCCCTACTCAAGTTGGTGCACATTTGTACACAGAGCGCTGACAGCGCCCTTAGTGATATGGACAGTGAGTCATCTGCCTAGCCTTTTCCCAACTATATTGGGGTCGGCTTCCAGACAAATCGGATTTAGCTGAATACCAGTAGGTGTTTTACGTGGACCGGCTGCCTACCAGACCTCAAAATATTTACTATGATGTGGATAGTAAAATACGCCGAAAACTACATTTTGAATGTCGTCAAAGTGTAGTTTTCGGCGTCAAACATGATACTCGTGATGTCATTCTCAATATTGTAAGCTATGATGATATACATTCATTCAAAAAAGTTTTGGGAATGGATGATTGTTTAAGGTTCCAAATTAAATTTCTTGTTGATATTAGATTGGCACAACTGTTTTCCATTTTGGCACGGAGAATAAAGACTGTCTTGAATTTTGCATCGTCAATGGAATTTTGTATGAGTCGACTTTATTCAAAAACAGGTGGTTATGAGTGGTGAAAAGCGTTCAAAAGCGGTCAAGATGTGATGGAATATTTGACTTAATTTGTCTTAATTTTATGATTTTGTTTCTCTTATTTCTGATCAGAATGTTGGGCTGTGAAAAAGACGGATGAAAATAGATTGCATGTGGCGGAGATGAGAATGTTGAGATGGATGTGTGGAGTAACAAGATTTGACTTAGTCTTAATTTTATGATTATATTTCTCTTATTTCTGATCAGAATGTTGGGCTGTGAAAAAGACGGATGAAAATAGATTGCATGTGGCGGAGATGAGAATGTTGAGATGGATGTGTGGAGTAACAAGATTTGACTTAGTCTTAATTTTATGATTATATTTCTCTTATTTCTGATCAGAATGTTGGGCTGTGAAAAAGACGGATGAAAATAGATTGCATGTGGCGGAGATGAGAATGTTGAGATGGATGTGTGGAGTAACAAGATTTGACTTAGTCTTAATTTTATGATTATATTTCTCTTATTTCTGATCAGAATGTTGGGCTGTGAAAAAGACGCATGAAAATAGATTGCATTTGGCGGAGATGAGAATGTTGAGATGGATGTGTGGAGTAACAAGATTTGACTTAGTCTTAATTTTGTGATTATATTTCTCTTATTTCTGATCAGAATATTGGGCTGTGAAAAAGCCGGATGAAAATAGATTGCATGTGGCGGAGATGAGAATGTTGAGATGGATGGAAGGCCAGATTTGTGGAAAGAAAATTCTTGAATTTTGCATCACGATAACGCGCCTTCCCAAAATTCAACCAGATATGGCTTCGTCCGACTTCTTTCTTTTTCCTAAACTCAAATTCCACCGCCACTTCATCACACCCGTTTCCATTCGGTAAAAAACATACAAGGACAAGGACTCCGGAAAAAGCGCTTAAAATGTGTTGATGATTGGATTTATTCGTTGGCGTAAGTGTATCGTTTCAGAAGCAACATGCTTTGAAGGTGATAAAATAAATTTGGATGAATACCTAACATTTTGTGTATTATTGACTGTTGGCTGTGAACATTAATAAAAATAGTTATTGTTAAAAACATTTTGACGGCAAGCATGACGCATACCTAAAACAAAATGAATAAGTAACTAATGCCAGTTGGGAACATACTAAATATGATAGCTTCTATTTGAATAAAAAATCGGGTCGGTTGTATTTTTTTGTAAAAAGTTTTTTATTTTTCAGATTTTAGTGGTACCCCACACCTAACAACACTACTGCAAAATCGCAGAAAAGCAAAATACGCAATTTCGATTACTTGGATGACATAAAACCATCATCCAAGTAGAGGAATTCCAGCTATTTCGATATAAAATCCAAAGTTCGTAACCAATTTTGATAAAATTGAAATGGGACTAATCTGTCACTCCTTTCAGATAAAACAAGATTTTTTCAAATCGGTTCATAATTGTCGGAGTTATGAGGTAACAAACATAAAAAAATACAACCGAATTGAGAACCTCCTCCTTTTTGGGAAGTCGGTTAAAAACTATAACAAAAGAAGTGTACTTACGTGCTCCTCATCATGGGTATATTGATGAAGTTGGCGCCACATACGGCGGCGAAGGGGACTAACCGAGCGTACAGAGGGTTCATGCCCTGGAAATAATTGTAAAAAAAATAGTAAAATTACAAAAGAAATACAATATTGCAAACTAAAATAATAGTAAAGGGGCCATTCAAGTATTACGTAAGCACTATGGGGTGTGGGAGGGGGTCTTCACTATGCTTATTTTTGATGACATGGGGGCAGGGGATTTAAATTGTGATTACGTCAGCAAAATTTACTTACTTTTTTTAGTTTGCAAGTCTTAGTAGATTTCGGTTTGACATAATAATGGCTAGTTTTATTTTTACTCTAATGCGATGTTTCATAGTTAAGTAAGAAATAACCGAAGTGGGGAAAATAAAGCCTGCGAGAGTAAAAACTATGCCAATGCTTACGTAAGCATAGGAGGGAGGGGTAAGAGCTTTGATTACTATCGCTGACAAGGGGAAGGGGGGAGCTAAAAATGTCTAAAATTCAGCTTACGTACCTAATACTTGAACGGCCCCAAAAACATACAATGGGTGAGGTAGTCAACTAAAATAAATAGGAGTAACGCTTACATGGGCAACTTTTTCATTACGTATTATTGCTGTCAACAGTTTCCATAAAGGAACAATGTGGAGCAATCTGGATTTTTAAGTTGCTCCTTGTCTAACTAAGATACGGTGTATTTATACAGATACAGACTTTCTGAGCTTTTTGAAGAAAGACAGCAAACTTAGGGGAGAAAGTCTCTTATTGACACCAGAAACATGTTTTCAGGTCAAATCAAGATGGTGAGAACAAATGCATGGTACCTACATACAATCAAATGGCCAAGATGGTCTCTTAAGGATTGGAAAGGACTATCACGAGATTGACTGGGAGCTGGCAATAACATTTATAAATAGACCAATGTTGCCTAAAAGTTGCTCGTCTAAGCGCACCTGAGTCTTCTAATTATTCTAACTACTAAATGAGAGTACCTATGTATGACCTCGTACCTACATACTTAGTCGAAATTATGAAAACAATTTATGTAAAATCTATTTATACTGTTCTAAGTACGATGAATACGAACTACAAATTATATTGTAGAATATAGTACTTACGTACTATTTCAAACGAGTAGGACAGTTCTGACGTCATATGTAACATAACAAGAGTGTAATACTAATGTTTTTGTTTACTATCCCATTATAGTGTAATCGTTAAGTGAACTTTCATGACACATTACTGCAAATCCGTTAAACACGACTCTGTGATGCTATAGGTCACGGAGGAGCTGTTGTAATGATAACTAAATATTTTCTTTGAAGAGATGAATTATCTATTTTTCTTACAGCAGACTTGCTTATCTGCCTATGATAAATTATTGATAGTTTTCTTTCAGAATTCTTCGTCAAATTTCTTGATTATTTAAATATCTATTACAATACTTTTTTGAGTACTGATCGTCATTTGATTAACATGATTAGGTACACTCCGTCTTCTTCTCAGGAAGGTATCCATTAAAATTTGACCACCACATCATTAAAAGCTCAGTGCGGGTCATTAACATTTTGTTCTCCTTCATTTGAAATATCTTCATATAAAAACCCACGCCAGTAGTCTTTTGAATGCTCATTGAAATGGAAAATTATCAAATGACTCTTTCCTATGACTGGGCGGAGCAGAAGGGAGTGTCAAGACTCTTGCTGACTAAAATCTGTTTTCCTCCATGACCTTTGCTTTCTAGGACCGCATGACTCTTTCGAACAAATTTCGCAACATGCTTAGTGGGTACACTCTCAGTTAAGTCTCATATAAATAATACGGGGCTATTACCCATCAACCAGCTACCAATTCAGCCTCCTGGCAAAAATCAGCTTAATAAATTTAAAATAACTCTTTTACGCGTCAATATTTTTTGGTCATATATTATTCTAGATGAGGCCGATGTTTCCTAGAAATTCCTAGCTGACTACCCTGAGGAGAAACACCGAAACAAACTCAAGAGGTCATAGTCTGTTTTGAAGTCCATACAATCGTGAAATCGTGAACAATATATGAAAACCATGTAGGTTCACGTCTGTGGTGGCCTTTTGAGGAACGTACCGCGCAGGTTTGAGTGGACTTGTCCAGACAGTGCAAGAATTTGTCAGTTATCATGCAGCTCAACTCAGAACTTTGAGGAGCTCAATATTAGTTACAGGACAATATTTCAGGCATCAAAGCCGCGTTACATCAACATGAGGTGTGTTTTCCGATGTAAACAGTATGTTATGTAGTTATGTTATCAATTGTTATCTCACGATTTTCCCTACACGATACGACACACCTCCATGACGTTATAACTTGACATAAGTAATTAGTGGAAAGTGTTGGCACTACCGAAATAGATGATAACGTTGGAATAATAATGAGATAAGCTATCGCTTCGATAATAAAAATACACCTGCCCAAAATTTATTGGCGGGAAGATAATGCGCTGTGATTTGATAAATTATATGGTAAAGTTGTAAATTATGAAGAGGATTGAACTATTCCGATTGATTTTATTTAAAAAATTGCGGCATTCGATGAAAATGGTATGAGATGAGAAAAAGATAAAGATGAAACGAAAAAAAAAACAAAATCATGTTGCTGTTGAGATATTTGGAAGCAACGAGCTTATATAACATTTACATCAAATTTCTCGACGAGGTGGTAGGTACTTTAGACTTAAGGATAAAGTTATCCTTTACCTATAGGTACATGGCAATATCATTTTGTGGTTCAGCTATGAAGGTAAAAACAAAACCGACCGAATGCAACCTGCATATCGTCGCCGAGAAGTCTTTTCTTATTTATTTTATTCCTAAAGCGTGATTGGAACGAATGTGCATAGCTCTGTCTATGGTGCTCACTAATTGTAATAAAACAGAAGAACTTACATTCAGATTAAAAAAAAATTTCTTCTCCTGCGAAATTACACTTAGGTATTGTAAACGAGGTTTTCACTGCAGAGCAGCTAAATGCCTAACTAGTAACTAGACAATTTATTTCGCGATTTCAGGACGAATAGACCTATCAAATGCAAAAAAGTCGCAGAGGTTTTTCAGAAAAAAAAAATAGTTTGGCAGAAACAAATCGTCGGGGATAGTGCAAATCCGCGGAACTAGCATTTGAAAATGTAGCCATATACAATATAGTAGGTATAGACTTAAATAGATTTCTACTGTTAACAGTACTAAAACTCATGAATATTACTCTCCATGTAAAAATGAGGTCATTAGCAGTTTACATATTATTATATGAAACATATTACCTTATAATAAAACCTTCCCCATAAACCTAAGTGTAGATACACGGAATTATCCAATGCTAGTTCCGCCGATTTGGACTATCTCCAACGAAATGTAGATTTTTTAAGGTCTGTTGGATGTGTTTAGCATGTAGAGGAATCCCTACCTTAACTTTACTGTTCAGGTATAGGGCAGTAGTCAAGGCACCAGAACACGCCGCACAATAAGACGCCAGCAATTGCCTGGAAATAATGCAAAGATACTGTAAAAAAGGACGGGAATAAAACTTTGTCCTCGCTTACTCGGGGACACTAATCGACCGCATGGATTTTATGCGGTATCGGGATTTTTAACAAAAAGGTAATATTAATGATATCTATGCTGAACGGTCAAATCAGTTAGTTCTAAATCCTGTATTAACTAACTTACAGGGCTATCCTAATATATAAAATTCTGCCGTTACTAAGTGACTGGCAGAAACGCACAGCCGAAACTACTGGTCGTAGAGCACTAAGAGAGGATTTCCCGAAATTCCTTGGGGAACGGGAAAAACCAGATATGCGCGTACGAAGTCGCGGGCAAAAGCTAGTTCTCTATATAAATATACTAACGGCCCGTTCCGGCTACGCACGGGTGGATCCGATTTTTTTTTCTAGTAAGTAATAAGTAAGCTTATGATCTCGTTTTCTCGTTCTCGTTCTCAGGGATAACGTAGAATTCAATTGGTGAAAGAATTTTTGAAATCTGTCCGGAGAGTTTTGCGAGATTATTCGTTACTTGAAACTTACAAAAAAAATCTTTACAATATGCTGTATTTTTATAATTTGTTCTTAAAGCAGCATTATAAATACACACTCAGCGAAAATTTCAACTGTCTAGGTACCCACGGCCCTAGTTAGGGGGGGGGGGGGATTGAGGGGCAATGCCCTATCTTAAAAATACCAAAAACTAAGATAAATTATTATAGTTCAATTGTTTGTTTATAGTTTGAGATAAAAAATATTGTAGCGATAGGTATCTAAACTTTTCCAAACATACCGTCTACTGACCTAGAGGTCAGTGATATACATGGTGATTGATTTATAGGAGCCCGTGCTTCGGAGCAGATCATTTATGATATTTTTTTAAATTCCGCCCTACCTGTAAACAATGCTGCCCTACCTCAAATTCGACTCTAGCTACAGCCCTGTAGGTACCTATTACGGTTTTTCAGATACAGCCCGCTGACAGACAAACGGATGGACGGATGGACAGCCGCTGATTACCATTTGGGTACGGGACCCTAAAAAGGATGCAAAAGGGTCAGTGCAAAAAAAAATCAGACGCGGGCAAAGTCGCAGGCAATCGCTAGAAAACAATAATAACTATGGAACTTACTTTGGGGTGATAACTGCATCGCCAGCACGATTCGAGTAATTGACTATAGCGTTAAAGGTTTGATTGGTCCACTGCCAGAAAATAATCGCCAGATTCGATTTGTAGAATGTAATCATGCCTGAAAAATAGATACAATCAATAATAAGTTATAGTATGTCTGTCGTCTACATGTAAACAATTTTAACTATTCGTAATACTGATGCATAAACGATGAAGAATATTCGACAAAGGTAGGTAATCGGGTGACTTTTTGAGCAATTTTACGATTACTGTAAAAATGTATGTAAAGAAGCAATGACGTATTAGTTTTATATATCATTGTAAAGAAGACAGATTCTTGCTAAAAATACATGTCTATTTTCAATTGAGGGTAGTTAACAACACTCATCAGCCTAGCCTTTTCCCAACTATATTGGAGTCGGTTTCCAGTCAAACCAGATTCATACCAGTATTTTACGTGGAGCGGCTGCCTACCACAAGTCCACAACCCATTAACTGGGTAACGATCGATACTCCTTGGCAAGACTGGTGTCATATTTTCTGGCTTCTGACTATCCGTAACGACTGCCAAAGATCTCCAAATGACAACCGGGACCAACAGTTTAACATGCTTTCCGAGGCACGGAGGAAACTCGGTATGTTAAGATGGTCACCCATCCACAGACCTCGGCAAGCGTTGCTTAACCTTGAAGATCGACCTGTGTGGCTGTTATTATTTAGCCACGAGCTCCTCGAAGAATAAAACGGGATAAGCGGGTACGAATTCGCGGGAAAAAGCTAGTATAAGTAATATTCCTCGGCTGAACTTTAACCTGATAGTCAATCTTCCTTTCACAGGAGTAATTAAAACTCACTACCCTAGTCTAAGGAAAGAGCGCGGCAGCCCCAACTTAAGTAATATTGTAACTTACTGGAGCTGTCTCAATTCATGTTTGCTTCGTGATGTATGCATGACAGATTTACTCAACCAATCAATAAAATCCAAGGATAAAACCGGACTACGCAGAAGATGGTGTACACGTGCGTAATATCTACACAGGTGCACTCTACGTAGTCTAATGGGCTATCCGACACGACCAGGAAGAGTTCAGGCGCCGGCCGCCCGGACCAACAGCCTATGTGCTTTACAATTATTAAGGCTCGACTAATTCTAAAATCTGATCTGTTAATGAGCATTTGAGCAACTACGCTATAACCGTCGGAGTCGAACTCACGCTCAGCAGTCGAATTACTCTGCATATCCTCCTGCTAAGAGAAAACACGAATTATTTTTGCCTATCCTGGCACCCAGGTGGCCTTTGGAATGAGTGAGAGGGGGGCTAAAGCTAACACGCAAAGTGGTATTCCGTTCCAGATACTCTGAAATATTATTAATATTACTCACATCCAGTGATGAGGGTGTTCATGGGTGCCTGCGCAGACATGCGTCCGATCCGGATCATCTTCTCACCAGTGTCGGGGTGGAATGCACTGTCGTACAGATATTTGGCGGCCCATAGTTTCTCCTCGTCGTAGCCATCTGGCATCTTCTGTGTCTTTCTGTTATCATGAAAAAGAGAACTGTTAACTACAGTGTTTCATAAAAATAAAACAGCTGTATTGGCCGGAAGGGTAGCGAGTCGATTATATGGCTCTCTTTAAACTTTATGTACAATAGCTATAGGCAGATTTAATGAAATACGGCACTCTCAATTCTCTACGAGTAAACATTCGGGATGACTACACTGTGTGAGGTATCATTAAATCAGTCTTTATTACTATTTTTTTTTAATTACCACAAAGTAGCACACTATGGAATCATGAAGACTTCATCATCGCAGTTCTTAAAATGGTGATGTAAAACATCGAAACCAAACCCATTTTGTAGAATCCTGGGCCCACGTGGTGAATTACATGACTGTACCCGTTCCGTCCCACATAGAAGTTGTCTGAACCACAGAACAAAGAGTTAGAGTACGGCATGAGCAACAAGTCTAAGAAGTTCATTGATGATTGGGCAGATGGGCAAACGGGCAGACAACATGGTTGTCATCTCGGCAGTGGCATAGCTAGCACGGGTAAATGGATTTTGCTGACTGATACAGATAATCTCAATTACTAAGACAGACAATTATGAAGCTTAGAGTGAGCGTAGAGAGCTCAAAAATTTTCGCTCGCGCGCCGGCTCGTATAGTTTTGAATTTCTTTTCATTATTGTTCTTACGCAATTTGAATTAGAATTAATAAGAGCGAGCCAAGCAAGCTCGAAATTATTTGAACTTCACTTCGGAAAGGTTTTATTTCCTTTTGATCATTCATACTTATATATATAGAAGTCAATTTGTTGATTTATACAGAAAAACTCAACTTCCAAAAGTGCGAAATAGACTGCCAAGCTCGAAAATTTTTAATCGGTTAGGGGTGACACCTGACCGTGACAAAAAAAAACCAATGAACGGAAGCGGGCCACACCCGGATGAGTTTGGTACAGTAGTCAGGGCATTGGCACATAAAAAGGTCTTACGGATAGCCCTCTATGCAGAGCATGCATGGAGGGGGAGGAAACGGTACCGCACGTACTCCTTGAGTGCGAGGGCGTCGCCGAAATACGGAAGCAAACCATAGGGTCACCAAACATGCTAGCAGATATCCTGACCACGCCGAGAAAACTGATCTGTTTCTGGAGGGAGGTTGGGTGGTTGGAATGACGGCCGCCATGGCTCACGTACAATGGTCCAACTTCAGGACTAAGTGCGGAAACCAAAACCCCCTAATAGAATAGAAGGTCCTGTGGGCATGAAGTCGTTCATCCACATAACGACTTCGCCCACAGCTGCAGCATAGAGACCATGTTGAAGAGAAGGAAGGTTTATCAAGAACTTACCTAAAAGTATCGACGATATTCTTCGCTTCATTTAACTGCGACTCTGTAGCAAACACGTTCAGTGGGTTGGTGAGCCGGATGAAATGCTGCGCTCGACCCCAGTAAGTTGTCTGGTCGTACCTCGGTTGGTCTAAATTTATCGGCATTTTGAATCAGGGACTCTGAAACCATAAAACAAAGATTAGGTATGATAGCGATGAAACATTGAATGGATTATGTTAGGAATAATTTATAAAAGAAAAGAGAGCACGGAAATGGAACAAGAAAACGTGTTAATTTGATCCAAAAAATAAGGGAATGCCTATTCCTATTATAACTGGGGTCGTAAGATGTTGATGGTCAATGAAAACCTTCATAATTATCAAGTTTGGCTTATGCAGCCTACTGCTGTTCATGCCTCTCCTAATTTTGGGCACTGTTCCCGGTTATCCAGCTTGCGCATTGAATCTATTCCAGCTGAAACATTACTTATTATATGCAGTGTCGATATCTCCTGCTACCTGCATCCCTGTTTTTAGGGTTCGGTAAAATGGTAAAAGGAACACTTATGGTGCGACTTAGTTAATGCTTACAACGTCAATCAAGACGATACGCCATTACTAGATATATTCGTGCCTGTGCAATGAGCAATGAGCACAAGTTCCGATTGTCATAGCTATGGTCAGAAATCTTCGAAAATTAGTAAAAGTTGGCGGCCTGGTACAAGGGCTTGGCATGTATGGATTTTTTGTTTGACAAAGTCGTCTCTAGCAGCAGTCGCTGAAGTGTCTCGGTGCTCTGCAGGATGCTTATCTACTTTGCAGTCAGTTATTGCTTTGAAAAACCGGACAAATGCGAGTCTGACTCTCACACTAAGGATTCCTTACCTTCTAAAATTCTTATGTATGTATGTTTCCTGTATGGGAGCCCCCTCTAATTTTTAACCCCCGACACCAAGAGAACAAGTTTAACGTGTCTGTCTGTGTATCTGTCTGAGGTATCGTAGCTCCCAAACGGATGAACCGATTTTCGTTTAGTTTTTTTTTCGTGTCATAGGTAATTTTATCCCGAGTGTTCCTGGCTATGTTTCATGAAAATCTGTTCAGCCGTTTGAAGATTATCAGCTCTTTTCTAGTTGATCAGGGGATCTGATTACCTACTTCCTTATGTCCGATCGATTCGAAATTTGGTACCGTTGTACTTCAATGATATTGAAAGTATATGGTAAGGTAACCATGACCTGATCAGCCGTTTGAAGACCATCAGCTCATTAATACTTGATGAGGGGATCTGACTTACCTACTATTCCTTATGTCCGATCGATTCGAAATTTGGTACCGTTGTACTTCAATGATATTGAAAGTATATGATAAGGTAACCATGAACTGATCAACCGTTTGAAGATCATCAGCTCTTTAATAGTTGACGAGGGGATCTGACTACCTACCTACTAACTAATCACTATAAATATCTTACTAATATTACCTATACCTACTTTAAAAAGGACAAAACAAAAGTAAAATTAAACATTTAAAAAACCCCCCGATACAAAATAAAAAAATCTAAAATCTAGCAAATAATATTTTAAACCTATTACTTATAATTATTAACGTGACATATGTTAATGTAAGTTCAAATATTTTAATTTTCCAAGCGTTGTAGAGTCGGGGGACCACAAAGTGAGAAAAACAGATGTAGTCGCAGATTGCAACAAAAGAGTTTAATAATAATAAATAATAATACCCTACCGCAGTATCTCCCTACCGCAGTATCTCTACGCCCTACCGCAGTATCTCTACGTTGACGTCGTGGTGGGGCTTGCGCGTCCCGATAGACCTTAGGTGATCATACCTAGGGTGAGGGGCCAGACAAAGAGAGATACAATCCGCAGGGCAGTTTTGTGGCGAACTGTTGGGCAGTAGCGACCCCACGAACCTTATCTCCCGGCAGAAGTCTTGTTCCTCATCTCCGGCTTGCCTTTATTGGCTCGCCAGAGTGAAAACTGACGAGGAACAGAGCTCCCACCTCTTTCTTGCCTTAATTGGCCGGTCTGAGTGGAGATTCGCTAGAGCACACGTGTTCGGGAGAGGGATGTATAATCCAGTAAGGTGCTGGTAGGGATCTTGACCGCACTTCCGGAATTGTCCTGATAGCCGTGGTATACCTCTTCACTCCTCTAGCACCTCAGGTCATGTTGCCTCCTTGGCGCTACGTCACTTTGTGCTAGCGACCGTTTTCGGGGGCCCATTCATTGAATGTGCAAGTCACCCCCTGCCATTTAAAAGCCGTGTATATTGTTAGTGGTCAGGCAGGGGCCAATAGTTCTTCTATAATAAACGATTATCAGTCCACTAAAACACCCAAACCCATAGCGTTTCATTTTGTTTCCATGATTATTCTGCAATAGTACTGCTCCAACCGGGGAGTGTCCTTGGGAATACTTTCAGTGCATACAGGGATAATCATTGGTTGGTGCCCCATTACATTTTTTTTTTTTAAATACGTAAGTACATATTATAGATAGAAAATCACCCAGACTCGGAACAAATACTTGTAGGTCGTACCTACAAATATTTGTTCCGTGCGGGAATCGAACCCGCGACATACTGCGCAGCAGTCAATCGCTCAACCACTGCGCCAACCGTGTCGTTTACTCCCAAATATTCGCAAAAACGACGAACTTCAGCGGTGTTCCGTTGGTTACACTATCGGTAGGTAGGAACGCGACGTACGGATTCCTAAAAATGTAATAAAAACCAATCGTGTCGCTTTTATTGTTTGTGAGTTAATAATTTCCGTTCACAACAGTTTAAAATTGTTTAAGAGTTGGGTTGAGACCTACTCGGTGCGGACTTTATCTCAATCGTACGGTTGCTTAATAATTAAAAATGTTTGTGTGGCTTCAGATAAGACGAGTAATTAGATAATTTTACATACTCGCTGAAGGTAAAGACATTATTATTGTTATCGTTGACAGAATTTCAAGGTTCGTCTGTGTGATACATCGTTATTTATCTCGGGCACATAATGTAACTGATTTAACAGAATAATATAATTAGTTCGGGCGAAGTATTTAATAGTCATTTACGTACTTTATTGCGGCACAAAATATAGCTAGTCAAGCCCAACAGTCTTCACTTTTTACTCTGTTGGTACGAGTATCAGGTACCTAGTCATCATGATCTGCCTAACCTTTTCCTATTTATGTTGGGGGTCCGCTTCCAGTCAAAATACCAGTATTTTACGTGGAGCGACTGCTTACCTACTTAGTAACACGGTAGGTACTTCGTGGCAAGACTGGAGTCATATTTTCTTGCTTCTGACAATACGTAACGAATGCCAAAGATCTACAAATGACAGGCGCAGGACCAGGACCAATGGTTTAACTTGTCGTGCTTTTCGAGGCACGGAGGATCTTCGATTTGTTAGTATCAGGTAGTCTCGGGCCCTCAGATAAATACTTATTTATAGTCAAAAACCTATAGTCCAGACATCTATGACCAGCCGAATCAATCTGCAGCTTTTGAGATGTTGGTTTTATTTATAAATTAGATTAGGGACTACCTACGAAAAAGAGGCGGATCGAGCTAGATTCTTTCTGAAAGACAGTTCTTTCCAGAGCAGTCCCGGCACTAGCAGAAGTAGAACTGTACGGAAAAGTAGAGCCTTTTGCCAAAATGCAGATGAAAAACGTATTGCTCGGAATAGAATACTGAGTTTCCATCCAATAATAGGTACATGGAGAACTTATAAATGTCAAAAATTAGCTGAAAGAGGATTACCTAGGTACAATAATTACTTACTACTTCGATAGTTACTGTTGCTAAAAAAAAATGGAAATATGCACACACCAAATCGCGTGATAACGGCTAGTATTTTGTTCGAAAAAGTACACAAAGCTAATTTTTAAAAAACGTATTTTCTATATTTCCAGTTTAAATACGCTGACGGAAATTTAACAAAATGACAGATTGTTTTTCACTCGTTCTTTCAAAAAGGCGATTTCATTTAACAATGAAAGAAGTTGTGGGCGCAAATAGTTTTTGTCGCCTCTACATAAAACCTATTACCCAAACCTTCTAAGGTTTGGTTGGATAGGTTCACGCACGAACGGTAGGTAATCTCACTAGCGCAAGCGCAGCGAATCACTAGACTTCACAAATGTGTGAAGTTGAGCATATTACTAATAGTCTTCTTTTTACAAAGCCGTTTTCAGTGCTTTATCGTAAGGAGAGTAATTCTATAAATAAATCATTAGTAAGCAATGACGTAATATAATAGACACGTCATAAACCAACATCGCGGCGCTTAAAAACGGCAAAAATACTAGATAGCTACTAATACGCATGAAGAAAGGGAAAGAAAATATGTCACCGTACGGCGGAATGCCTGTTGCTAGAGGGAGATAAATATACATCTTCAGTTACGTCACAGGATAGACATCAAAACAAACGTAGTGTCGCGCGACAGGTTGGTGCGTAACTAAGCGCGATGTGGCCAATTGGCTTCATTTCATGTTGTCATTTTAGAGTGCGGACAACGTATCTATAGTTTTATATATCATTGTTAGTAAGGTACTATTCTCACAGTATATTATACTTAGTCTAGAGAGTCAACGAGTGCTTTTTTGTTCAACTTTTATATAAGCGTTTTTGGGAAATCATTCCTTACTGCTCCCTTACAATCCCCAAGGAACCTACAAGCCAAATTTCTGCTTTCTACGACCAGTAGTTTCGGCTGTGCGTTGTCTATCAGTCACACACTCGATAACGGAAGATTTTTATATAAGTACCTACTTATTAGGATTTTCCTAAATGGGTGAAAATACGGCGGAAACGGGTACTGGCTTGCGCAAGTCACACTCGCTTTGGGCACTTTAACAATAAAATTGATATAATATTTAATCGAAATATATAAATTCAAGCACATACTGGATAGGTGAATGAACAAAATAATCCGTATGTAAAAAAAAATATCGCGATTTTTCAATCAGTTATGTAATAGATAATTTTTGCTGCTTCAACATGAACATTGCAAGTGTGAATAATGTACAACTATGAATCCGAGATTTTTTTTTCCTTTCCCCGTTGGAAAATTAAACAATATATATGTATTTTTCTTTTCTACTAACAATTTACGCACCTAGTTGAAAAATTAAAGACTAAACGGGACCCTATTACTAAGACTCCGCTGTCCACCAGGCATGTATCTCATACACCGTGACAGTTAAGTTAGGTAAACAGTTGAAATTTTCACAGATGATGTATTTCTTTTGCTGCTATAACAACAAACACTAATAAACAGAATAAAATAAATATTTAAGGGGGCTCCTATACAACAAACGTGATTTTTTTGCCGTGTTTATACATATTATAGTACGGAATCCTTCGTGCGCGAGTCCGACTCGCACTTGACCAGTCTTTTTTTATTGTTTTTATCATTCGTTTTTTTAGCATCCAAAGCTGCATGGAAATGTTTATTCAAAAATTACATAAACAAATGCGTTGTTTATAAGATACCTAATTGTTTTGTTTTTGGAACCCTTATCTTTTACCCAAATGATTGATTTTAAAAAGGCAATGGTGGAAACGGCTACAGATAAATAGATATTATTGTTAGATATGATTGAAATGGGTACTTTACCACCCAAAAATGTATGCTTAAAAAAGTCCAAACTATTCAAAACGACTCCTCTCGATTGGATTATCGGATTACGTAATCGAATACCAATACTGTCGAAGGGCGACATCGACATTGTTGCCATCGCGGGTAATATGTACCTGGGTGAGGCTGGCACACGAACGTGGTGATTGGGAAAATAAAAACAGAGGCTTGTGCTCAGGGGGGCTACTCTCGAAGCCCGAAGTCCGTAGTTTCGGGCTTAGTTGCGGGCGTATTCTACTCCGTATCACCTACGGACTCGAACTAAGAATAAATGACAACACGATTTGACACTAACTGACAAATCCTATTGTCATTAATTCTTAGTGGTAACGTGATACGGAGTATAATACGCCCGCAACTAAGCCCGAAACTACGGACTTCGGGCTTCGAGAGTAGCCCCCAGAAGTGGCGGAAGTTAGGCTGTGGATGCTAATGACGATAAATCGAACACCCCTAGGTTTTCATAAAAGCAAAGACAACGGCCGGTGAGGTCTAGTCATAAAAGTAATGACATAGCAAATAAATCATTACTTATTCATTGGAGAGTAGTAAAAAAATCCTGGATAACGTATCAGCGTGATATTACAAATCAAAGTTGATAAACTGCTATCAAAGATCGCATTAGATTATTGCAATCTGTTTCTGTTTTAAACCTTAAGGGAAGTAAATAATAGATAGATTATTGATACTTGTACTCAGCTGTACTTTCTATACCTATGGGGTATTCTTTCTAATATATATTTGAGTTAATTAATGAATATTTTATCGAATTAGATAGGCGTCGCAATTTACAACGTTGCTGCGACGCAGTCGGGGTCGAACTTACAAAAATAATTTGCAAATGTTAATTGCATTCAAATTCAAAGTCAATTAAAAATTCGAGGTGAACGTGTTTTGCTCTTTTGTATGCAAATCTAAATAGACGAACAGAAATTGAAATTAACACAACTTATAACAGCAATCGATAAGACCGACCTACGACTTCTAATCTACAATTTAAAAAGTATCTTCTCTTCAAATAAAGCGGAGAATATTATCATTGTTACAGATAGGTTCATCAGTAATAATATTATCAAATAATTTTATCTTAGTTCTTAGGTGACGAGTAAGTACAATACTTTAGTGAATTGAAATGACTAACAGTGCATCTATTTGGCCTGACACTTGCTTATAGAGACACTATTTTTAAGTAATTCAAGTATTTAGACCAGAAATAAGATTTAGGATTAAAAAAATAATACACTTACCGATTTCACACTTGCGCCTCCTATAAGCTTCGACCTAGCAAGTAAAAAATTGGACCGAAATAAAATTCACGATATCTAAAGGCTTAGAAAATAATCTAAATATGATGATGTTGTCACATGCATTCTATATCACTTTTGTGCCGAAATCACTTCATTTTCAAGACGTAGAGTTCAAATGTTGCGCCGTGACGGACACTTGAATGGTGACGTAAAAATCAATTCCCCCGCACTTGGTATTGGTTCGATAATTTAAAGCAGGGTTGCTAGTACTCCGTTCCTTTTGCTTCCATTGTACTAATTTTATTTATTTTGTATAGTATTTTAATTGTTAAATGTTCATATTCATATAAGAAATTTAATTGAAATTCTTTTCAGTTGACTTTTACACTCACGATTACAAAACTGTTTTCAAACCTTTTTACCTAATTCAAAAAGTTTTTCAAAACTTGCAACTAGGAAATTTGATTTCATTACGTTTTGTTTCACGCTGGTGAAAGAACTTTAGCCAAGCGTTTTTTAATTAGGTAGTCTGTTTTAAAATTCAAACATTGTGAACTCAGAACTACTGAAAAAATATAGTTGAGTGCTACTAAAAATAATCTCGTAAATTGAAGAGCTGTCAATTGTAGTGGAACAGAACGTGTGATAGGTTAGGTTACGTCTTTTCAGGGATTACGTCCAAAAATAATTTTATTATTATATCTATCCTTGTAAAAAGGTTGTTTTGAATAAAACAAGGATGTCTCTTCTCTCTAGAAATGTGTGCCGTGCCCTGATGCAGGTACTGTTCGAATTCGACTGATTTTATTTTATTATAATATTATAAGTTGCCAAAGTCGTACACTGGCTGTTTCGTAACTTTTGTGTTATGATTAACCGTTTCGCTGATATTGTTTATTATCACTCATGTTTTACTTAAACTACCGAACATCGTAACATTATCATGTTATTACTTGGTTATTGTTATGAAAATGTGCATAAAATATTTAATTTTTCCTGCGATGTCTCACGTGATCTCGGCTAATAATATCTACTTGAAACCGCAGTTGCATATGCGTTTAATTCGCTGATTCTAATGAAACTTGAGGACTCGTAATAATTAATGTTGTGTATGCCTTTCACATGCATTACACATTTACACATTCTGCTTATTTGTTGACAATGAATAAAAAAAAATTGATAATGGGTGTACAAATATAAAGAAATTAATCTGTTTGAATCACCATAAAGATTTGTTTTAGCTTCATAATTTATCTATCTTAATTCAATAGCTTTAGTTGAAGCTGCTAAAATTAATGTATATCTTAATATTTTTTCAGGGATCATATTTGGTTCATGCCAACAAAGGAGTCCACACTACCTCGGTAAACGCAGACAAAAACGTATGTTACGCTCCACATGGTATCAGCACGCTGGTGAGCATACTAACTGTCTACTAATATCCTATTATCTACTGGTGATGAAGCAAGTACAACAGTATTGTATAAAGGGAAATAAAATTATATTTTTGGAAAAAGAAATGAAAGTTCTTTTTGATAATTACACTTTCACTCTTCTGAGGTTGGCAAAAGAGTCAGACTATGACCATTACAGCCATGGAAAAAAGAATTACTAGGTTTGCATAAATTCAAGATGTTAATAAATTATTATAATAAATTTGTAATACATTGTATTTATTTTCACCAAAAGACATTGTACATGTAAATATAAAATATATTCAAGTCTACTGCATCCTTCAAAAGTAAGTTCAGCCCAAAATATGTCAACTGGATGAACGTCCAACAACTGGCCGTCTCTCTGTTGAGGGATTGATTGTGATCTATTGCAATGTAATTGTTCAATGGACTGATGTTCAGATGGAAATATTTAAAAAAAAAAACATAATAGCTGCTAGTTTTGTGAACAAGGAATAATTTAAATTTGGCTATCTTGTACTTGCTTCATTACTACATCAACTATTTTATCATTAAAAATTTTAACATAGTTACACAGAAAAAAGTCTATTTAATTTAATTTAATATTGATAATTGGCCCATAAGTTGGTAATGGTTTCAAAATTTAACACATAATAAAAAATTACATATCTATTTAAAATCACTTTGACACAATTTCTTAAGTTGTAGTATGAAGGCTCCTTGTAAGACTTCAAATGATCCGTAAGCTATATTTTATTGTAATAATGCATGCACCCACCCACCTTGTTTTTGTTTTTAATTTTATTTTGAAATATACCATTCTATTCTTTTACAAAATAGTCAAAGACTATTTCCGGAATTCCTATTCTTTGTTTTGTTTGCTTTTGGATATATTTTTTTAAAAGAATTGTTAGCTTTGTTTTCATAATTGGTTCTATTAGTAAAAAATGTAATTATAGTATTTAAGTTAGGTAAAAATTCTTAAAAAAATACAACAAAAACGTTTTAACCTTTTACGAAATTCTAAATGTTGTCATTCCAAATTGTTACACAAAATACCTACAGAAACAAAACATTTTCACACATTGGTGACACAAACAAACACACACACAATATTTGCACAAATGGTTAGAGAATAGGATGGTCTTACATGTGGCATGATTTTGAAACTTAACTATGTTAAATGTTAGATTTAGAATACCCTTTAACTGCAGATACAAAATTATCGAAGAAATGCATGTTCAAATCAGATATTGGTTCATTTTAAATTCGGTCCTATAGTTGGGTTACTGTTAGCTGATATTTACTTTATAGATAGATTTTAAATATTAAGTACCAAAAAGTACAAAGGTAAGGTGAAACTTGTTTGAAAGTTTTTAACGTCTGAACAGTTTCTTGTCAGTTGAAAGGGTACAGATTTATTTATGTGTAGCATGCAAGCACAAGCAGTGCCTCTGTGTTGTCCAATGCATTGTTAACTATAACGGCATAACCCTGGGTCATTTAACATAACTGGAAGTGTATAATAATATATTCACTGCTGTGTCATTTAAAATGCACTGATGTTCAACTGAATATAGGTAGACTAGAAGAAAACGGGAAATGGCATAAGAAATTCAGTAAGTTTTAGTAAAATGAGGTAAGTTTTAAAATAAACATTTGCATAACTACCGATATGTAAGAATGTTGATATTCCAGGGGCATTCAATTTCGATTGTGTAAGGAGACACTGATTTTAAATGCTGAAATGAAATAGGTAGGTTCTTCTAAAGACACCAACATTACAAATTTTACGAAAATCTATTTTTGAGAACAAAGTTTTTGGTAGCATAATATGTCGTTCTATTGGTTGCACCCTCCACAAAACCGGCCAAGTGCGAGTCGGACTCGAACACGAAGGGTTCCGTACCATAAAATGAAAACGTTTCGTGTTTGGGAGTCCTTTTTAATTTAATTTAATAACATAGCGGCAATAGAAAAAGACACTGAAAATTTCAACTGTGTAGTAGCCCCTTCTTACGGTTACTAAGATACTGCCCGCTGACAGACGGACGGACGGACAGCGGAGGCTTAGTATAGGGTTCCGTTGGTTACCCTTTGGGTGCGACAACCCTACTCAATACTCAATTCATTATTGGGTAAAAAAGTATCTTGAAAATAAAAACATTATTTAATTTGTAATAGGGAATACGCACGCAATTTTTTTATTTATAAAATGAATTACTTATAAGCTCCAGTAAACACTAGAAAATATTTTTTAAATATCTTCATCAGCAATGAAGTTATAACGCTTCAAAGATTACTTTTAGAACGAGAAGTCCGACATGGAATTTGACGTCACATTACGTGACGTCTATACATCTGCCATAGAAAACAGCGTTTTCGCGACAGGGACAGGTATATTTGTTTAAAATAATTATATCTCGTTTGTTTTTCGAGCAATTTTGATTATATTTCCACTGTTAGTAATATATTTTTGTATATTTTTAGATGGAGTGTTTAGATAATAAATATTTTTTTATGCATATTCCCTATTGAGCAACGATGCAGTAGTCGATCATATAAGTAAGATAAATAAACGGGAAAATGAAGTAACGGAACTCATTAAAACCTCTTTATTTATCAAAGGGCAGAAGCTATTTATTCTCAAGATTCCGACATGTGTCGGTTGTCGATAAGTGTCAAGTTTGCGACCGTCTGACCTAGCCATAGCCCCACAATGTTATCACTAGTACCGTTGGCTGTAAATCTTTGCGATTGTTTCAGAGACGCGTTAATTACGTACTTATTATTTATGTTAATATATAGTAAATGTGTCTCGCGACTTTGACACGTACGAGTATGATGTAGTTATAATATGTACTGTCGTACAATAAAATCATGCTAACTACTTTATAAATACTACTTCTACAAATAATTCCTTCTTGGTATTCTAATGTAAACTTAGATAATTAACAAGTATTGTTTTAGAGTTTAGACTCAGCTATACTCAACCTGCGGCCGGAATATATTGACGGCACGGTTGGCGCAGTAGTTGAGCGATCGACTGCTGCGTCGCGTGTCGTGGGTTCGATTCCCGCACGGAACAAATATTTGTATGGCCTGCAGATAGTTGTTCCGGGTCTGGGGCTGATTGTGTATGTGACTTTGTATGGTTGTAAACGCACCCACGATACAGGAGAAATTCCTAGCGTGGGGCAACGTTTCTTAAAAAAATATATATATATCTACTGTACTGATTAACTCCTTGACAATGTGCTGAGACTATTCGTCATTCAAAATAAACATGAAAAAGTTGGCCTAAGCCATATTAAAACGGTCCTTAGGTCACAAATTAGAAAGTCCTATTCATATAGCTTTATTTTTATTTGGTTTGCTCTTGACGTCAGAGCTGATAGAGACAAAGTCTACGATGGAGCGAGCTGCTTACCCAGATACTAGGTACTAAAACATGTAGAATTTTATTTTACCGTAGGTTATTACGGCCCATTATGTCAACACTAGAAGCGCAATGTGTCCCAAAGAGAAAAAAGGTTGACTACAGCTGGTTTAGACGCTTAAATAGTTAATAAAACATAAAAATATACATACAGCCAAACATAGAACCTCTTCCTTTTTGAAGAAGGCGGTTAATTAAAAATCCATTAAACGTATGGTATAGGAAGCATCAATGGTAACATTATCTACATAAAGAGTAATCATGAACTACTTAGATTAAATATGTATTGAGAACATGGAATTATTCTTTAAGAGGTGATATTACAAATCAGCCATTAGTTAAGGGCTTGATAGGGAAAGGTGTTTAAGTGAATATAGGCAACAAACTGCTACAAACGAATCATATTTTTTAGACTACAGAAGACAGCCAACAAATATGATCGCCGCATCACGATTTACTCCCAGTTTGCTTTTGCCAAACCTTCCAGTTCTAAATATCAACAAAATCTAAAGCGGTAAAGTAGTACAGACATATTAAACGTTTGTGATCGCTCTCCTGCCATTTAGAAGAATATGACCTCTAATACAATAAAAATAAGTGCTATAATATGTACATTAAATGTGTAGCAATCGAGTTCGACGGAGGGGCGCATCAAGTGCACACTGATCCCTGGAGATGGAGTCGGTCCTGAGCTGGTCTACTCCGTGCAGGAGGTATTTAAGGTGAGAAACGTCTAATAGTACAAGATCCCAGAGTACCAAACATTCCTCCTTCTTTTTTGAAGTCGGTTAAAAATAGAATTATTCACCGACTTCAAAAAAGGAGGAGGTTCTCCATTCGGTTGTAATTTTTTATGTTCGTTACCTCATAACCCCGTCATTTATGAACCGATTTTAAAAATTCGATTCGATTGGTCCCATAGAAATTTTATCATAATCGGATAGAACTTTGGCTTTTAAATCCAAATAGCTGGAGTTCGTTACTTGGATGACGGTTTTTTGTCATCCAAGTAAACGAAATTGCTTGTTTTGCTTTCCTGCGATTTTGCAGTGGTGTTATTAGGTGTGGGGCGCCATTATAAAGGGAAAAAAAAACTTTTTACAAAAAAAATACAACCGAATACCAAAAAAAAGAATAACAACAAAGTAAAAAATAACTTCAATCTCGGAAGTCGGTATTTTTGACACCGACTTCCGAAATAGATTTTACTTAAACAATAAAGAGTAATTTTAGTATGTATGTACAGTACATGAACGAATGACTCCTCCGTTGGTCTCGCGGACGCAAGCGCTACTGCGGAGTATGGAGTCTTGGGTTCAATTCCAAGGTCGGGCAAAAATTGTTATTGGGATTTTCGTTGCTCTGTGACAGCCCGGGGTTTGGAAGTTGGTGAATGGTGGTGTGACACCATGTCTTGGTGCGCTCGTTAAACCGTTGTTCCTACGCTAGATCTATCTCCGATCGTGTCGGGATACCTCTAATCGGAATATGAGAGTGGTGGAAGAGACATTTGTTGTTTTGTTGTTGACTTGTGCACTAGAATATGTCCCGCGCCGATGGCTAGTCTCCGATGAGATTGGCCATCATGTCCAATCGATCAGTAGAACTATATAATTATAAGCATACAGTTTTGAGAGTGTAATACTTCTTATAAGCTTGGATTTGAAAATATTTGGCGAAAGTAGGTGTAATTTACGGCTCTGCCTAACCCATCGGGAGTAAACGCTCGCGTTTGGTCAGTTCTATTTTCTTTATTAGTTTTGCATTGAACAGTTTTAATTAACGTGTAACTATATGACATGAATTTGTTGGCAGGCGGCAGACATCCCGGTCGACTTCGAGCCGTTCTTCTTCTCCGAAGTGAACCCCACGATGAGTGCGCCGCTGGAAGATGTCGTCAACTCCATCGCTAGAAACAAGTGCTGTATCAAGGTATTTATCATATTCCAGTTGCTTCTCTCTCTCTCTGTGTATCGCGCATGAAGACGGGTCTTGCAACGTGCTGCAATTCAGCATCGTCATTGACCGAAAAATTGCTTGCAGCTTGTTGACTTACCCTGCTGGACCACATTGTGATTTGAACCACTAGAAAATCCATCAATATCCCAGTACCCTATTTTATAAAAGTGCGTGTTAGACTCGCGCTCGAATGAGTATGCGGAACAGATTAAAGTCCCGCAAACCTCCATTGAAAAGGGAGGATCCCGCGACCAGGTGGTTGTTGGGTCCGGTGTGGGCAAATGGCCGATAGTTGATATTCGGACTGTTGTATATGTTCAAATCTCACGAAAACCTAATACCGCGATGCAGGATTTCGTTGTAGTACTTTGCTGCTAGTAGATGGAGTTGCTGTTCTTATTGTTGCGATGTAGATTTGCTCCGTTGGTTTTTCTTGGGGATACCGCTACAAATGAATTTAGTTGTTTTTTGACATATTACCATAAAACGTAGACTTCTCATAGGTTATCCTATAAGGGGAACAACATTGCTTCTAGCCAACATTAAATATATTTTTACGGAATTTATTAGTAGGATTTATAGATTGGACAGACAAAAAAGCATCATTTGTAGGTTTGGTTCAAACTAAATAATATAATGATGTGTATTTTTCATAATTTTAGGCCTTTTTCACATGAGCTAAATAAACAGCAAACTGGTAACAAAACAGACTACCTCAGGCACTCAGGACAAGAGACACCGTGGCTCCGGAACACAAAGGGCAATGAAGGAACATGGATGGGTTTTAGTCAGTAGAAGTCTGACACTCCCTCCCGCTACACCGCGAGCTAGAGCCGCTAGAGCGGGAGGAGTCATTGGATGATTTCCCATCCCTAAAAAACTATGTAAAACTAGATTGCAAACATTCTTTAATTATTTCCAGGGAATTCTGGCTACCCCAGACTTTTCACACACCGGCGAGCTTCAAACCCTGAACATGAAGCTGCGTAATGCACTGGACTTATATGCCAACGTCGTTCACGTCAAGTCGCTGCCCAATGTGAAGAGTCGCCACCGTGACGTCGACTGCATCATCATCAGAGAGCAGACAGAGGGAGAGTACTCCGCGCTCGAGCATGAGAGCGTACCCGGTAAGTTGTTCCTGTTAAGTCGCTGTCCAACGTGAAGATTCGCCACCGTGACGTCGACTGCATCATCATCATCAGAGAGCAGAGCTAGGGAGAGTAATCCGAACTTGAGCACGAGAGCATGCCCGGTTAGTTGTTCACGTCAAGTCGCTGCTCAACGTGAGTCGCCACCGTGACTTCGACTGCATCATCATCAGAAAGCAGACCTAGGGAGAGTAATCCGCGCTTGAGCACGAGAGCATGCCCGGTTAGTTGTTCACGTCAAGTCGCTGCCCAACGTGAGTCGCCACCGTGACTTCGACTGCATCATCATCAGAGAGCAGACCTAGGGAGAGTACTCCGCGCTCGAGCATGAGAGCATGCCCGGTTAGTTGTTCACGTCAAGTCGCTGCCCAACGTGAGTCGCCACCGTGACTTCGACTGCATCATCATCAGAGAGCAGACCTAGGGAGAGTACTCCGCGCTCGAGCATGAGAGCATGCCCGGTTAGTTGTTCACGTCAAGTCGCTGCCCAACGTGAGTCGCCACCGTGACTTCGACTGCATCATCATCAGAGAGCAGACCTAGGGAGAGTACTCCGCGCTCGAGCATGAGAGCATGCCCGGTTAGTTGTTCACGTCAAGTCGCTGCCCAACGTGAGTCGCCACCGTGACTTCGACTGCATCATCATCAGAGAGCAGACCTAGGGAGAGTACTCCGCGCTCGAGCATGAGAGCATGCCCGGTTAGTTGTTCACGTCAAGTCGCTGCCCAACGTGAGTCGCCACCGTGACTTCGACTGCATCATCATCAGAGAGCAGACCTAGGGAGAGTACTCCGCGCTCGAGCATGAGAGCATGCCCGGTTAGTTGTTCACGTCAAGTCGCTGCCCAACGTGAGTCGCCACCGTGACTTCGACTGCATCATCATCAGAGAGCAGACCTAGGGAGAGTACTCCGCGCTCGAGCATGAGAGCATGCCCGGTTAGTTGTTCACGTCAAGTCGCTGCCCAACGTGAGTCGCCACCGTGACTTCGACTGCATCATCATCAGAGAGCAGACCTAGGGAGAGTACTCCGCGCTCGAGCATGAGAGCGTGCCCGGTTAGTTGTTCACGTCAAGTCGCTGCCCAACGTGAGTCGCCACCGTGACTTCGACTGCATCATCATCAGAGAGCAGACCTAGGGAGAGTACTCCGCGCTCGAGCATGAGAGCATGCCCGGTTAGTTGTTCACGTCAAGTCGCTGCCCAACGTGAGTCGCCACCGTGACTTCGACTGCATCATCATCATCAAAGAGCAGACCTAGGGAGAGTACTCCGCGCTCGAGCATGAGAGCGTGCCCGGTTAGTTGTTCACTTCAAATCGCTACAATTTTCAGGACTTATAAATTTCCATACTGCGTGACTTTGGTATGGGAGCTATAGTAACGCTGTGGCCACTTCAATCGAAATTTCGTTTGAAACGTCAACTTAAAAAACGTTGTTTACCGAATTTCAACAATTTAAAATTCCTTATTTCAGGCGTCGTGGAATGCCTGAAGATCATCACTGCGGCCAAGTCGGAGCGTATCGCCAAGTTTGCGTTCGACTACGCGGTCAAGATGGGCCGCAAGAAGGTCACCGCCGTGCACAAGGCTAACATCATGAAGCTGGGAGATGGGCTGTTCTTGCGCAGTTGTGAAGAGGTTAGTGGCAGAGATTTTAAGTTAGAACTACCTGGGAAGAGATTCATATTGCTGCTTTAATCCTTTATGCCAGCATGCCTTTTTTTTAAATGGAAAATCATCAAATGACTCCTTCCGGTCTGGATGGAGTAGAAGAGAGTGTCAGACTTTTACTGACTAAACCCCATCCGGTCCTTTTTCGAACAAATTCCGCATCTCTGACAGGCACTGACCCTAGCAGGCAGAGCAGGCAAAGATCTCAGCATAACAGACGGGTCTGTTATGATGAGATCTTTTTGAGGCGCGCGTGGAACAGCCGAACGCTCGCCGTCCGCAGGCCCGCGCAGTAGTTGGCGCCCGGGGCGTCTTCTGTTGCGTCGGCTGGGACGTGAGGTTTCTCTCTTTCTCACGCGTTCGGCCTCCTCCTTCGCTAGCACTGCCATAAAAGTATCCTAAGACGTCATTTTAAAAGACTATTTTTTTGTTTTCAGATGGCAAAGTTATACCCTCGTCTCCAATTCGAGAAGATGATCGTAGACAACGCGTCTATGCAGATGGTGTCCAACCCCAACCAATTCGACGTGATGGTGACACCTAACCTGTACGGTAACATAGTGGACAACCTCGCCAGCGGACTGGTGGGAGGCGCAGGCGTCGTCGCCGGCGCTTCCTACAGCGCTGAGTGCGCTGTGTTCGAGCAGGTCAGTTATATTTAGTGCGAAATGTAAACATAGTGAGCATTAGGGGCGATACTACCATACAACTCGATTCTTGCGGGCTACATCGCCTACAATTATACTACCTACTGCATACGTTATATATTATGTTCGAAAGTAAATCTTATGTAACAAGAATCGAATCTAATCCATTATGTCAAACACCGGACAGTAGCCTAGTAATTTACATCACAAATTCTAAAATGTGGATTAATTAATATAAAGATTCCTGAATACTTGATGCTAGAACCGACCCAGGACCTGGGATAGGGGGCGAGTCGTTTCTGCGCTGGCACCAGTTTCGCATTGCCTTTCTTTCAGACTAATAGAGGTTTCACACGATAGAGACTAGTCTGCACAGACAAAATTCTATAGTTAAACAAGTTTATAGAAGTCTGTATCCTATCCTATAGTCGGTGTCCATAACACCTAAATAGTGGCTATAGTAACGTGTGTGCCACCTGCAGGGAGCTCGGCACATCTTCTCGGGCGCGGTGGGCAAGAACATCGCCAACCCGACCGCCATGCTGCTGTGCTCCGCCAACCTGCTCGCGCACGTCAACCTGCACCCCTACTCACGGATGATCAAGAACGCCATCAACAAGTGAGTGTAGTCAATACTCAATACTCAATAATTTATACGCCACGTCAGATCGTAAAATGCATCAAAATATCACTATTTGCGAGGCCTGCCTGGCAGTTCTGGGATCTCAGATAAATGTACTACTCAATTAAGAAACCCGCCCTTGGAGGTATCCAAGTGACCGAAATACGGTTGAGTTGAGAGATAGATAGAATATACTTTTGGTTCTACACGCAACCTTCAATTCCAGGGTATTGACAGACGGCAAAGTGAGAACAAAGGACCTCGGCGGCCAGTCCACAACGAAAGACTTCACCAACGCTGTCATCCATTATCTCACATAAAAGCCAGAGACGTAGAGTAATCATTCAAGCACACGTCAAACGTGCTTGATATACCAACATAAGTTTAAGCTTCACCTATTTATTATTACTTATATTATTTTGTAGACAAACGATCTGTGAATGATAGTGAAATTATAATAATCAATCTTCAGTATTCATTTTTTATGAAGTATTTATGTAGATAAATTCTGTTGGAAAGTGTAAATAAAACCATTATTACTAATGTGTTTGTTTTACTTTTGGTGGACACTATTTTTCGTACCTCATCAGCTTACACAAAAGAAGGTCAGGTGTGTGTATTATATCGAGGTATGCGAACACAAAAAGTTCGAAAGGGCTTTTATACTTTGAGTAGTTTTTACAAAACATTAGTATTTTATTTACGTGTGTAATTGGATGGTGATAAAAACACTCCGGGAGTGCCGGCAGAAGTGAAAACATGAACATAAACTTTATGCATTTTTGAATCATCCGTCTTACGAATTTTCGATCAGGTCACGTGTCCTGACGCGAGTTTAATATTTTACACCCATCCCCAGAAAAGTGCTCAACGCCGCTAAAGAAGTTTTCACTGCAAAAATAGGCAAGAAGGGGAATAGTGGTAGGTTAAGCTGTGTATTTGTACTCAACAGTTACTAGCACACTATCGATCACTTATCTCCGAAACAAATAAATAAATAAAATTATTTTTTCAGAATATTAAACTGCAGCGATCACAGCCGCACAAGCGCAATAATTGCTCTGTGAGCAGTTCAAGGCCTCATATTTATTAGGCCCTATTCATTTATTTTGTTTTGAAGAGTGTCCAGCCAAAGCTAAAAACTAGTAGCCCCAGAATGAATTTTTAAGAACGCCTTGCAACAGCGACTGAGTAGGCATAGATTCCATCATCCACAAATTGCAAAACTATTTAGTCCGTCAGAGTATTGAAAAATAATGGCCACGTATTTTTGTTTTTGTAAATCAATGAATATTGACAAATATAAAACGCATCAAAACTCGGGAGTGGGGGCTCGTGACGTCACGACTCACTAAAGCTTATGCAAAGGTGTGACGTATTGAGAATTTTAAAAGCGTCGTAACTTCGTTAATTTTTGTTCCCGTAACAAATGAAAAAACACGGGTCAAATATTTTTTGATAACCTAACTGACGGACTAATTAGATTTTTTCAGGACACAAGCCTATTGCTGTTGCAAAAAATAAATATACATTTTATTTCTTTTAATTTGCAAAATACTTGAGTAAACGCCTTAGATTACAAGTTGATAGTATTAGTAGTTCTTGAGATATCCAGCTGTGACAGACGGACTTACTTAGTCACCTCTTATGGGTTCCTTTTTTACCATTTTGGTACGGAACCCTAAAAAAGAAGGAAAGAAAAAGGAAGATTTGACTTGGCTAGTTTTTACCACCAAATCAAAATTTAGATGAGGCTCTACTTATATTTGTCAAAAGTCAAATATAAGATAACATGATTGTATGTAAAAACTAGCCCATTAAGATCTAAATTCTTTTTTCGATGAAGTCTACAAGTCTAGTCTTTTTGATGGAATTAAATAATACAACATTTAGAATGTATGTCGATTTAATCCAGTTCAGAAAAGTAAATAGGAATTGATACAGGCATTAGTATGTTAAATGTACGAGTTAAACGTCCTTATTCATAACATCATTTTACAGGACTTCACTATTTTGATTACCAAAAAAATTACTTAGGGGAGGGCATTGTCTGGCTCATTTAGATTGGGATATCTTCTCGTCTACATCTAACTCGAAATAGGTTTCTTCTTCACGCTGTCAAAGGTAGACGACTAGGTTATTCGGTTTTGTCTTGCGATTATCACATCTACATATTTTCTATACGAGTCACTTTTAATCTTCTGATGCGAGACATTCATCTCAAGTGTAATAAGCAGGCGCCATTTTTTTTAATTTTCTTTTTTTCAATGGTGTTCAAACCTGTCGGGTACTCGGGCGGCAAAACCAGATCCTGTAGTGATTTTCGGTATTCTATGAAACGCGCAATGGACGGACTTCGGACGTTTTGAAATGCTCATTTGTATGTATTACTAGTAGGAAGTAGTCAGAATTTCTCATAATAATATTTAATAGGCTGTGAGTGGCTTTTGATATTTCAGTCTTCATGAGTGTGTCTGATATCGACTGATATTAAACTAATCAGTTATTGGTACAACTCTCGCAACGGCTAGCTTCTTCGTCCTTTCTGATAGTTCGTATTTCAAAGCCTTTGGCGACACCTGGCAAACAAAATATATTATAAATAGGTATGTGTATATACGTTCGAGCATAGCTAGCTATCTCAATCTTCGCTAGACACATTACAGAAAATGAAACATTTTCATGACAAATTGATGCTGACCAAATTGGAAATGGCTACGTTTTAATTCATAAATGATATCTTGACGCAATGTGTGATTATGTGTGTCATAATGGGACATTACATCGCAGTAGGTAAACTGTTTATGACCACCAGCTCTACGTCAAAGGTAAGTGATCGACAGACCCGATCAATGGGTCCTTTATGGGTCGACTGTTCTGGTCAAACCGACTGTCAAATGTCCGACTTTGCAGGGCTAAAATTCAACAAACAAAGAACAGTCTGCAGCCGAAAATGTCCATTCGCGTCTCGCACGTGGAAATCCATATTTGGACAGCCTGGCGGATGTGTACGCGAGGGCTTATAACCGGATTTGCATTATACGCTAAAGTGGTGACAGCGTGTCAGGAATCGCTTTAGTATGAGATCTTATGAAAAACGATGCGGCAGCGAGGCTAACGGGAGATCCCTTCACAGTCTCTCCCGGGAAGTGCCCTAACAGGTGTTGCACAGAGGGAGTTCCGGAATGGTCTTTTAAGAGGTCACGGTGTTCTAGAAATGTGCTGATGGTGATCACCGGGATGGTTTTAGCGAGGGAATAATCCCACACTCCCTGGTCATCCCTCCTAAATTACAGGTGCTTAATAAAGGTTTCTCCCAGACAAAAAATAAATGTTTCATCATCAGGATTTGTACAAGTAAATAAATATAACACATCTACAGTGAAAAGAACGAAATCAAATAGAATATCACGGGCAATCCTAGAAATATTTTTAAGCTGACCTTTTCAGGGTCCCTGTACCATTCCTCTTCTGTTATTTTCTTGTAGCACTTGAAATCCGGACGTGTACTTATGATTGCAAGCCTCGGTAGCAGCACTTCCAATGGCACTGATTTACCTCGCTGTAAGTTTTATATAAAATTTATTATCGAATAATTGACTTGAAAGCCAAAACATTAAAAAAAATTGGTAAGATCTTCTAATTAGTACAGTAATGTGAAGTGGAAACATACGATAAGAGGTGGCGGCTTGAAAACTTTTTTAGGTCCGGCTATTTGCGATAAATAATCCGTATGCTTCTTCCATTCAGAACTAGACCAGCTTTTTTTCTTTTTCGCATCTTTAGCTGATTCCGCTTTCTTGAGGTCTATGGCGCAATTGGCCAGTTTCGAGTAAATCGTTGCGTTGGCAGCTTCAATCAAGCGATCAATGATTTGCAGTCGTTCTGAGCTGAGTCTGTTTTTGTACATTCTTCTCAAAGCTAGTAATCGTCTGTAATTAGTAAGTGGTACCTACTTATTTTGTTAGCACAAAATGTATTATGAAGATACCAATAAAACAAACAAAACACCTAATTTCATAGGTAGGTACAGAACAATTGAAGACTCGACTTACCTTAGATACGGCCAAGCAATATCGCTGTTATTCAAGTGCCCCTTAAGAGCTGATTGCCTTATACCTGCTTTAGTATACCTGGGCATACCTTCTTCGGGGTCTATGAAGAGTTTTTTAGGTGTACTAAGAAGCTGAATTCTCTTGGGTACGTGGTGAAATGCATTACCACCCACTCGTCTAAACTTGTGCATACCCATAGTTGTAAAGATTGTTAGCCGTTATGAGAGTTACCTACGGGGGTGTTGGATGTTGGATGATGGTCTGTGGATGTAGCCGGGTTTAAATTTTACATGGTTGTTTACTGGTTCAAGTATAGGTACCTACTATTGTTGTTAAAACATATTGGGCACTGGTTTTGAGTGACTAGTGATATGACACTGACATTGCATGTAGGCTACTGTGTGTGCATAGATTTCATAGATTTCGTATTTGGATCTATTCATTATTAAAATTAACTAGCTATCCCCAGCGGCTCCGCTACCGTCAACTGCAACTTTCTTATTTTTTCTTTCATTAGAACCTTCTGACAGTAACAAACAATAAAAAATTAACGAAATCGGGCTAGGCGTTCACGCGCGATGCGATGACCATATGAATCACAGAGTACTTTTATATATATGGATATGAATGCAATAGGTAGGGATTCATTTATAATACAATATCAAAGATGAGGTAGTTTAGGGTAGGTACCGATTTCGAATTCTTCAATATCCTGTAATAGTAGGTAAATTATCTTTAAACATGTACTTAAGTTTTAGTGTTGTAGTTTGTGTGTGTTGATAATCATTCAAAGTTGAAGAACCATAATACCTACCTATTTTTTTTGGTTAGCTAAATTGAGTGTGAAGTTCTTGCTTCCTCACAGTGTTTTGATATCTACTAATTTATTCTTTTTTATTTAGTTTTTGACTATCCTTACCTATATTATATGTTACCTACTAGCTGATCGGGAAAACGCTGTTTTTTCCTAAAAAAAAAGTAACTTACGACCTATTCTCAGTTAGATAAATCTACACAGAAACATTCATAAAAATCGGTCAATCCATTTCGGAGGAGTTCAATGACAAACTTTGACACGAGATTTTTATATATTAGATGATGTTGAAAATAAATGCAGTTTTCTCTTTTAAATAAATATTCCTAAATTAGTGAAACTGAGTTGGTAACATTGATAAATGGCTTACCGAGTGACTGTAGAGGAAGCAGGACCTCGCAAAAGGGGTGTATTCAAGAGTGGCCAAGAGTCCAGAATCAAAACAGTAGGTAGTGTTTCCGGATTTCATGAACGGCAATGATAGACAAACTAGGTGGGTACCAGGACTACTAGGTCACAGAGGCAATATCACATTTTTTTTTGTTTATTTGGTATAGGCTCATCATCTGCCTAGCCTTTCACCAACTATATTGGGGTCGTCTACCAGTCAAACCGGATTCAGTTAAATACCAGTATTTTACGTGGAGCGGCTGGCTACCAGACCTCCACAACCCATTAACTGGGTAACGCGGTAATCCTTGGCAAGACTGGTGTCAGATTTTCTGGCTTCTGACTATCCGTAACGACTGCCAAAGATCTCCAAATGACAGCCGGGACCAACTGCTTAACGTGCTTTCCGAGGCACGGAGGAAACTCGGTATGTTAAGATGGTCACCCATCCACAGACCAACCTCAGCAAGCGTTGCTTATTTGGTATAAGCTATTTTTTATATTTTATATGGTGTTTGCCGAGTCAGTTAGGTAATTAACTTCAGTGGGGCAAACACTTCAACAATGTGGCCTGTCTATTCTGGCTAGTGACTAGAACTTGACTAATCCCACTGCCGCCCTTCGCCAGGTCAGCCACTGTCAATAAAGGTAAAGTTTCGTCGAGTTTTAAATAAAATACTGGTTGTTACTAAACGGATATTTATTATTGAGTAGGTAGACACTTTGTTTCTTGCATGGCTATGAGTTTACATTTTGTACAATATTTTATTATTCTGATTCACTTGACTAGACTATACTTCTTGGTTCCATTGAGTAGGTATTGCTCACGTAGCGCGTAGGACGGTGCCAGTCGTTTGATGACTAGTTGTGGTAATTGCTATGCTAGTAGCCTTGTGGTATGACTCTCGGAGCGGCTAGCTTCTTCACTCTATCCGTTATTTCGTATTTGAGAGCATTTGGAGGAACCTGGCCGAAATATAAAAATCTTTAATAAGACACTCCTAAAAAATCTAAGCCAGCAGCGATCTTGAATTTAGCCAAAGGCTCAAGTTGAATGAAATCCTTGTTTCCTTTTGAACAATATTTCTACTCACAACAAATATCGACTTTACGCTAATTTTTATTAAGCTGATACTAGACTGACTTCCTAAATCTTATTTATTTATTAATTTAACCATTTATGTACACACATTTAATAAGAACAAGAGAAGAAGGAAACAGAAAAATAGGTACAAAGGAGATGTAATGTAACGGAAACTGAATTTAATAAGTACTTAGGTTATTTTCAATATCAAAATTGTGTAAGCGGATTAAATATTCACCTTTATTGGATCCCTGTACCATGCATCTTTGGACTGCCTGATGTAGCACTTGAATTTGGGCATGGAAGCTATCTCCATGAGCCGCGGCAACAGGGCGTCCAGTGGCATTGTTTTACCTCGCTGGAAGGTTAACAAAATTATCTATGAAAGTAGGTAACTAGGTACTAAAAGTTCACTTGTGAACCGTTGACCAAAGACAATGGTATACAGCTATTATCATTCATCATCTTTAGAGCCGAAAGACGTCCACTGCTCGCCGGTTGCAGCTGCATACCTACTAATATTTCATATGGCTTATTTGACCTCTTGTGGAGGTACCCAGCGACGGGGTAGCACGATATACTTTAATAAATCCGGCAGTCATAGAACTCCTGACTACGCTCTACGACAGTAACATTGTAGCGGTACCCATATCGCCAGTGGAGCTCACGTCTCACAAATCCTACATCGCGCCGACAAGGCTTTATAGGTTCTGTGGGTAGAACTGCCCGACAGCAGGAATCAAGCAGTTGCCCACCAGACACAACGCCCGTCTGATTGAAGGATCTGTAGTGGCATCTATACCGCCACATACACTCGTTTGATTGAATGATCTGTAGTGGCATCTATACCGCCACATACATTCGTTTGATTGAAGGATCTGTAGTGGCATCTATACCGCCACATACACCCGTTTGATTGAAGTATCTGTAGTGGCATCTATACCGCCACATACACCCGTTTGATTGAAGGATCTGTAGTGGCAACTATACCGCCACATACACCCGTTTGATTGAAGGATCTGTAGTGGCAACTATACCGCCACATACACCCGTTTAATTGAAGGATCTGTAGTGGCATCTATACCGCCACATACACCCGTTTGATTGAAGGATCTGTAGTGGCATCTATACCGCCACATACACCCGTTTAATTGAAGGATCTGTAGTGGCATCTATACCGCCACATACACCCGTTTGATTGAAGGATCTGTAGTGGCATCTATACCACCACATACACCGTTTGATTGAAGGATCTGTAGTGGCATCTATACCGCCACATACACCCGTTTGATTGAAGGATCTGTAGTGGCATCTACACCGCCACATACACCCGTTTGATTGAAGTATCTGTAGTGGCATCTATACCGCCACATACACCCGTTTGATTGAAGGATCTGTTGTGGCATCTATACCGCCACATACACCTGTTTGATTGAAGGATCTGTAGTGGCATCTATACCACCACATACACCGTTTGATTGAAGGATCTGTAGTGGCATCTATACCACCACATACACCCGTTTGATTGAAGAATCTGTAGTGGCATCTATAACACCACATACAGCCGTTTGATTGTAGGGTCTGTAGTGGCATCTATACAGACACATACACCCGTTTGATTGAAGGATTTGTAGTGGCATCTAAACATCAAATTAATGAACAAATTTTAACACAGTGTTCAATTAAATACCTTAATAGGTGGTGGCGGGAACGTCTTCTTAGGGCCAGCCATTTGTGAGATATAATCCATATGTTTCTTCCACTCGCTCTCGGACCAGCCCTTCTTCTTCTTCAAGTCTTTGCCTTCTTGCTTCTTAAGGTCTAGGACGCAGTTCGCCAGTTTGGAGTACATAGTCGCATTAGCGCTCTCGATCATGCGGTCGATGCGTTCCATGCGATCTGGACTGAAGCGGTGCTTGTACATCTTCTTTATCAGCGTTAAACGTCTGCAAAGTAGAATTTTGAGAATATAAGTATTTGGAGTTAAAGAATCGTTAATAGCCTTCATGTGCGAGTTCCATACTTTATTATACATACGAGAACGGATTTGGTTTGCGGAATTGGTACGTCGGACCAAATTCGAGCGTGTGTTACGGTTTTTACGGGTTAGGGACTAATCGTAAGTCCGTAGGAAACTACGAACTTCGAGCTTAGAGAGTAGCCCCCCTGATGAAGTTGAATACCAGTATTTTTTTTAAATAGAGCGACTGCTTCTCTGACCTTCACAACCAGGGATTGGGTTTGGAGGTATGTGTATTTTGAGTTACAGCCGGTCATTCTGTCAACATATCACCGTGCATGTTAACTTGAGTGTGGAGTGAACATTAAGTGAGCTGAAATTATTTTTTTATTTATTTGCTTTCATTCACACAATATACTTCACAATTACATTTGTCACTTTTGTGCATGAACCCTGTTAGGGCACCGCAAACAAAGGAACGATGCTGACTAAACATTAATTAATTAATTAATTAATTATCCACTAACATTATTATAATTATATAATTACATATTGTCTGTATGGATTGACACTTGACGCTCACTTCACCAAAGTTCACACGGTGAGATGTTGACAGGGGTTCTAAAAAGGCCAGTTTACCAGAATCATAATTATTAACCAGACAAGAATCTGTAAAATTTTATTTTCATCTTTATCGCTAACGCATTGTGTTAAGAGTCCTATTACATTTTTTACGGAAATTCATGATTTTTGACGCTGTAATTATTAATTTTTTGATCATGAATAACGATAGTGCCAGTATTTTCAATTTTCTTTTCGTGTAATTTACTATAAATATTTTACGAACTCAGTTTGCAAGAAAAAATGTCGGCGATGGAACTTTGACGGTCTAATTCACATTACAATCAATTCTTTTAAAAGCTAAAATTTCTAAAAGGTAAGTTGAATGTTTTACTTGTTTATTGGAGTTCTAGAATTTCTTTAAATTCCTTGAGTTTTCACGGAAAAAAACGTAAAGAAAGCCTAATTTAAGCCAGAAATGTCTTGATTCAGCGTCCATTATATTCCAAATAAAAACAATTTTATCAAATAAATTAATATGATATAAAATTTCAATCTACAATGAATACGTTTCATTAGTTTTCGTTTGTCAATATAATTAAACAAAATTACAATAAATAAAATTAAAGTACTATATATTCTGCGTCAATTCAGCGCGCGCGCTCCTCAGTCTCGCGCGAGCGCCCAAATTAACTATAATCCTTTTCAGACTAGTAAGTATCAAAATTGTTTCGCGGACTATATATGTACTCCCAACGCAGACCAACGTAACTTCGTCTATTGCAAACGAGCATTTACGATTCGTAATAGGACTCTTAAAGGTGGATTGGCGAAATTTGACAATGACAGATAGCGTGATGTGCTTTCTGATTCTGCCAAAGTGGCCTTTTTAACCCCCCAAAATCGCACTGCCGAGATACTTACCTTACAAATGGCCACGCGATATCGTTTACTCTATCTTTGGGTGGAGCTCTCACGGCAGACTTTCGGACACCCATGTCAGTGTAGGCGGGCATCCCTTCCATTGACTCTATGAAGGTTTTCCGGGGTACGCTGAGGAGATTCAGTCTCCTGGGTATCTTGTACGGATAGGTGCTGGTCGGGTGGTCATACTTGGATTGATTCGCCATCTTGGTATTGTTGGCTAGCCGTTCGGAGAGTTATACGGGTGGTCGGTTTTGGGCTTACATTTTTCCTGTCATGGTTTTTGTTGTAAAATCTGGTGGTATAGTGTTAGCTGATCATTTTTGTAGGAGTGTGCACAGCACGGCAATTTTGTTAGTTGTCACACTGGCAGCCTGTCACAGATTCTTGACAGACCTTTTAAATTCGGATTATTTTATTTTTATTTAGCAAAGAAGATGCATACGACCTTCTTGTATTAGTGTTTTCCTCCTTGTTGCCAAATAACGTCGCTCAAGGGCTTGCTTAGAAATAGCACAGCACCAGGTAGAGGACCGTAAAACGCCACCGCGTTTTTCTCTTACTCTTATCCAGATGTGTTTGGGATCGGCCCCCCTCTCTAGACATCTTTCAAATATTCATTCATACATTCTTGTTTTCCTTGGGTACCAAATTCGTTTGCTTTTTTTTTTCTTCTATGGCCCGAAAATGTGAATGTACAATCGAAGATGAAAGCGATTATAGTTACAGTGACCAACAAGTTTTTTTCATGACTAAAACACTTTATATAGCTCAATATAATTATTTAGAATGTCAAATAAAACAACAGGATTGTTCATGAAAAACGTTTGTATTAGATTCTTAACATAACATAATGATCTCACATAACTTAACGCAATACTGATCTCATAACAAACAGTTTTTAACCAAAGACAGCCTTGTTTCACATCTGTTTCACCTATAAACGAGTTGCGAAAGTCACCGATAAATATACGAACCGAGATCGTATTCACAGTAATACAAAATCATACAAAAAGCGAAAAAAAAAAAAATGACAGAAAAAGCTGTATTGAAAATAAAGCAAACAAATACTATTTCTACCACACAGGGTTGCCAGATTGTTGAGATTTTTATATAATTCTACTAATAATAAAATGCGTTATGACAGTGACAAGTACAGTTTTTACTGACATTTTGTTCAGTTTTATTAGTTCAAAATCAAAGAAGACAAATAAACTACCATTCTACAAGTATTTTGTTCTGGCAACACCAAAAACGCATGCGAAATACAGCAATTATACCCCTAACCGCCACTATTGCAAAGAAAGATGTAAAAGTAAGAGATAAAATTATTAATTTGTTCGAGTGACTGACAATTTTATAGGTGAAATCCATTCAATTATGTGACAAAAGTCAGTAAGATTCCTACACATTATCGACTTACCGAAAAACGGATCGATAAATAAAAACTTAAATTCTACCTTCGATTTTAGTAAGCAATAATGTGCTTTAAATCTTTTGTAAAGAACTGTACGGCGCCAAAACATATGAAGGCCCGTACAACAATAAATAATTAAATAAAATCACAAGTTCTCCAAAAATGCATAATAATGCGTTCAGAAATTTTCAAAGAGGATGTTATAGCACCCCTAAAAATTAATTGATATTCAAAATTATTTAAGTTTCAGAAAAAAATACGTAATTGTAGCAAAAACACGTATAACAAGATTTTTTGTAAATATTTACGTTCCATTTTTGTATATGGCAAGATATGTTCAGAAAATTTTATCTCTGGTAACACTGCTCATTAAAATATTTTGGGGTATTTTAACACTACTTTATAGATATATTTTAAACATACTAATAGCATAATTCACACTCTTTATTTATAAGTAACCACTTATTGCAATAAATTGCTTTTTGCATTGAGTTCATCCTAAATATAATTTATAATCTATGGCGGGAGAACCATATCTAACAGAATATCGAAAACAATAATATCTTTTTTTAAACTTAACATTTTTATACTAAGCGGAAAGTCATATGACATTTCACTTGGCGTTTTTATTTTACAAAACGGACTATATTTTAATAAAGATTGTAGATATTATATTATTATTTTACATTTTGAGTAATTATTGGCGTTTTGCAAAATTATCTTTATCTTAGTGGATACAGAGTTGTATTTTTCACTTCCCGAATTAATCGCAAAGACACCAAGTGAAGTGCCAGTAAAAACAAAAAATAAAGGAAAAATCTTGTTAAACGTATTAGTTGACTACAGAAACTCCCGTGGGATTGACGCCGCTGTTGTTGACGACGTCAGGAACGTCAGTTTTGACGTCAATGTCGGCGACGTCATCTAGACCTTTGTTGGACTTCCCGTAAAGATCAGCGGTTGAGATGATTGCGGGCTGTGGCGAGTCTCCTCGAGGGGTGATGTCTTCTTCCAGCATTTTCTTGTGCTTTCGTCGGTTGACAAAGCTGGAATATTTGGGTTTTATTAGTAGTGTAATTCATTTTTCAAAAGTTTTTTTTTGTATTCTGAATTATAAAACTAGTACCATAGACACTGGCTCAACACCTGTCAAATGTCAATTCAACGTCAAACTCCATATATATTATGGTAGACATGGGTAACTAGCCGAAATATTTAATAGCTTAGCTAGCCGGCTATTTGTGTTGGAATAGTTGGCTGTTAAACAATAACGACAAGCGCTTGCTAGCTAGGTATGTTTCATCGACAGTCCTAAGCCTGAAGGGGAGTTCATTTTATTTCAAAGTCATTAAAATAAAAAGGCAAATACCTAATATCACATAATCATCAAATGTTTATTACTTTTGTTTCCTTTCAATACTCAATACTCAATCATTTATATCGTCTTTCGTAAATTCGTATACCAAACGAACGAAATAACTAAGTATAGTGCCCTCTCTTTCTTTAATCTATTTTGTGAGTATTGTGAGAAAGAGATGTACGATGCGAATGAAGTTCGCACGCGCGTCTCACACTTCTCAGCGCAGTGGGCGCGCACACAGCTAGTCAGCTATCGGCTACTTTGGCTAGCCGGCTATCATACCGGGACGGCTGCAAAACGTAGTAGTTATGTTATATACTGAGGCGACCGCTGTGCCGTATTCTAGCCAGCCAGTAGCCAATCGCTAGTTATCCTGTTGACGGATATCGGTTATTTTATAATAGCCACTATTTGGCTAAGTATTGGAATAGCTACCCATCACTACATTATGATGTATTTTTAGCTCGCATTTGATAAACCTGGTTGTAAGGTATGCTTTGACACTGACAGGTAGGTTGATTTGCTTTCTGATTCTGCTAAAGTGACTTTTTTAGATCCGCTGTAGTAAAATGGGGCCAATTTTTACTTGGCTTACTATTCGGCGCTCAAATGGGACTAGTCGCCCACTATAAGTCCAGTTTAAAAAGAAATGAACGCCAAATCTCGTAGTGGTCGCGTAAATTAAATGCAAATAGGAGGACAAATAATCTTTAGTATTGGATTGCTAACAAAAAGTTTTATAATTTCTATGTTTAAGTTCATAATTCAGAATACGTGAATATTCATGCAGTTGTTATAGATTAGAAGTGAGAAGGATTAGATACAAGTTAGGAAATAAGAACAGATTTTTTTACTCATAAATGTTTTTGAGGCAAGACCCGCAATGTTCAGCAAGGTCCATAACCATGTGGTTCATTTTATTTACATTTTGACAGACAAAACTTACAGAAACCAGTGAAATTTTAATTTTATTCCAATGGCAAAACTCTGAGCTAGTTATATTATTTTGGAACTTTAATACAAAAGGCAAGAGTTTTAATTTGCATGGAAAGTGGTGTACGAATCAATAGAGGCATTCCTTTGGGGATGCATCAACTATATCCTTGTGCAAAAGGGTATCCCCAAAGAAATACCAATACGGCATCGGTATCGGTTCATAGACCACTTTTAGTCAGTCTCCTTTACTGCTTCTGAAGGCCGATTTTGTAGTACATTACACACTTAAAACATGACGGAATAAAATACAAAATTCAATAACTGGCTCAATAGGACTGAAGTTCCCGTAATGTTATGAAGCACTATAATTTAATTTACCCTGTATTGTTTAAATCTCATTGTCTCAAATAACATTTACGAGTAAGATATTGACGTGAAGTATTTACAACTTGCGCAGCTAAAAAGCAAATCATCTGTCAAATCGATGATTTCAGTCAAGTTTTTGTTAAAACAAGTATTTTTAGTTCTACATCCTCACTATATGTGGGTTTAGTTTTGTAACCATGCATCCTGCAATATAACGGTAAACCAATGCATACAAATTTCAGGGAAATTTTGATCTTAAAACGACTTTAATAAAGTATTTAGTTATTCTACCTATGTGGCCGTCAATAGGCTCATTTTTACGAGGTCAGAATATGGAGACTCACCCACGATTTTGCCGCCATGAGAAAAGGACGAGAGGACGTATATAAGACAAAACGAAGTAATAGATTTCCGACCCTAAGTTATTTTCTTAATGTCGGAAATCGTTTAATTAATTTTTTGTAGATACCTACGTCCTTTTGTCCTATGACGGCAGGATTGTACCTACTAACATTTTTTATAAGTAGGTATCTAAAAAACGATAGTGAACGAGTACCCTGAATCATGAAGATGAATAGGGAATATGCATGCGATATTTTTATTTGCAAAATAAAATACTTATTAGCTCTAGTAAACAATCATGAAATTATTTTTTAAATACCTTCATCATTTATTAAGTTATAAAGCTTCAAATACTACAGTAAGAAAGAGAAGTCCGATACGTACTGTGACGTTAAATTACACGACGACTATACAGCTGCCATAGAAAACAGCGTTTTTGCGAGAGGGACAGATATATTTGTTTAAAAAATTGTATCTCGCTCGTTTCGTTCTTTCGAGCAATTTAGATTCTAATTTCACAGTTAGTTTTATATTTTCCAATACTTTTAGAAACTTTTCAGATCATAAATACTTTTTTCATGCATATTCCCTATTATATGTCTACCAAATGAGGTTCCAGTCTTTAGAAGCCACAGATTTGTGAACCAAAAACCGTACTCTTTCAAGCGTTTAAAAACATTTATTTATCTCTAAAAAGCCTCAAATCAAACAGGGCAAATTTTACAATAGTCAGAATACTAAATATTATCTGAAAAATAAAATAAAAATTCGGTTTGACAAATTTTTCACGGAAAAAATATCAAACTGTTACATTTATTCCTCAGGTAAAAGTTTTCTTATTGATAAATCAGCCCACAGCCTGCTAAATCTACCAAGCGAAGCATAATAGCACGCGTCCACAATGAACTCGGAACCCAACACCTCAACCCAGTACAAGTACATATTGACATACCTCCCATACTGTCACGACAAACCGTGAATGATGTTGATGTTTATTTTATATGAAAAACAAAAAAAAGTATGTCGTTTAATTTTGAGAAAAGTATTTTTTTTTTACTTTAAAGTCATTATTGCCAATTTTCTTAAATCTGCTGACATTGTTGCCAATTCTAAAAAATCTGTTGTGTTGCCATGGTGTAAAAGATGAGTAACCAATTCGATAACGAAAATTTTGTCTAACAACAAGATAGCGTACCAAAACAATTACAACATATTCCCAAAAATCACAATTTAAATTCTCTTCAAATGACCCCAAAATGATGATAACCCCAGACTGACTTTCTGAATTCATTTTTATCATCCTCGAAAACTCCCAGGTTTTGTTTTCATTGTAAATACGTATTTTCTAGAATAGACTATGAAATGGCAATGTCATGAAATTAAAATTAAAAGAGTGTTTTAAATAAATTTGTGGCCTTAGCCAGCTATGTAGAGTTTGGCTTACATTTTAACCGGATAAATAGCAGTATTTTACATGGATCGACTACCCAATAAACTGGGTTTCCAATATTATTTTTAATAGATTACGAACTTAGTTCTAAAACTGCTTGAAAAACATAGATTTGTTGTCATAGTTGTTTATCAAAGAGACCGTTAAAAAAATCTTTATTGATAATCACTATCATGTGATCTTTCACCCACTGACTTGCGTACATTGTTAAAGGTCAATGTGCTCTACTTAAAATGACTTTGCAATCTTTAAACAATGACATTGCTAAATCTTAATCTTCTACGTATACAGAATGCAAAAGAAAACATTTAAAAAGTGAATGGCATAATATTACGGCAACCAATAATGACATCTAATGAGTTAGGGACTTAACACGAAACATAGCCCAAGAAATAATACTTTGCGTTCAGTTTAAGGACGTATGATTCGCCAAGTAAATCTTTTACATTATGTGCAGTATTTTTTTATTTTCTGCATTTAAAACTTAATCAAAGATAGTACCTAGACAATTTTTTCGTTGCGAAACAAGGAAGGCAATAGCCGTCTAGAATAGCCCCTTCTATTTCTCGTACTGAAACAATGCAAATAAGTTTGATCTTTGAGCTATGTCTGCTGTTCTAAATGTTCATGGTAAGTCCCTCATGAATTCTGGTAAATTAATTGTTTGCCACGGCTTAATTGTAACTTCACCAAAATTAACTGCAGTGCGATTCAGTAAACTTCTCAGAGTATAAACATAGATGAAGTGAACACAAATTTATATTCAAACAAGATAGAATGACAGACCTCTTCATGCTCACTCCACCTTAATTTACACAGCGAGATGTTTACAAAATGGACACGCTGGTACACAGACTTTAACAAATATGGATATTTTAGCCGCGATACAAACTGTCAAAAATGTTAAGGATTGATCACAGCACACTTAGGTAACTTAAATCAACCCCATTGTGAACTTTCGACAATCTCTTCGCTGATCTAATTCCAACTTTGTCTAAGGAATTTTATGACGATGAACAATTAATTTCCATGACGGTACCAAAATGTAAAACAGTACAGATGAACAAAATGAAATGAATACTCACCAAGCCTTAACTTTCTGGAAGATATAGATGCACGTCATCGGGACTGGAGTCATGATGGCGCATGATACTGGTACCACTGGAAAACGCAATGTTTCGAGATGAAATAAGTTTTATTCGTAAGGAGATAGGGTTCGATTTTGGAGCTAAACTAGGACTAAATCGTTCGTTTTTGCTGAATTTACAAGGTAAATGCATGATAAACTTTACTTGATACATGAGTTATGTTCTGATCTCGATCATGTTTTTTTTTAAATTTAAAAGTTTATTGTACGACAATCATCATCTGCCTAGCCTTTTCCCAACTGTGTACATTGGGGTCGGCTTCCAGTCAAACCGGATTAAGCTGAATACAAGTATTTTACTTTTATTTTTTTCGTTGTACGACAATGGCATATCTTTAACGCAACTCTAAAATGCGTATTCCAAATCTATCGAATGCAATTTAAAATCATATAAAAGAGATACTACCAGAACTGTCTTAAATAATGCTGTAAGCTGTAACCCTACAGTTTTAGAGCGATACGCTTTTTTCTATGATCCAACCCTTTTTCTTATTCAATAAATTTTTGGCACTTTAAGCGAACGAGGGCTGCTGGAGAGACTGGCTTGAGGACAGCCAGCTATCAATAAACGCAAGCAATACAAAATACCTTTTGCTTTAGTATGTCAAAGAAAGGCAGCCCCAGTTCAGCCGGTCGATTCTGTTGACATCTCACCGTGTTCACTTAGGTGGAGTGAACGACAAGTGAGCTGTCATTCCATCTTATTTGTATGGTTTGACAGCTAACTTCGTGATCACTTCACTCACGCCTTCACTTCGACATGTTTACGGAATCGACCGGCAGGCTTTATTGTGCCTATTCATACATTCCCTTGTAATATAGGTTTATGCTATAACGTTACTTGTGCTTGTCCTAGGCTTGAGAGAGTGAACAAAATAAAATACCTCGGTGTTACAATCGATGAAAAATTACTTTGGCTTGAAAACTATAGCTACGATGACACTGTAACCTAACATAGTGACATAGCATACTCAAAAATCACACACACACACTTCTCGCCACACGCATAGGGTATCCCATTTTGCTCCATAATTTTTGTACCTTTAATAACAGTATTTATTTTTGCGATATATATACATATATATATACATATATATATAATTTTGTTTTTAGTAAATCAGTGTACCTATATTTAAGCTGCAGTAATCGCTGTCTTTAAGCTTCCTCACTCTGATCCATGTAACCGGATGAACCTCGACCCCTGTCGTACAGGCTGCCCTAGATCAGGGGTCGAGACCACATTGATGTGATGTAAAACTGAAGTTTGAGAAATAAATTGTATTGTATTGTATCTTATAAACTTTAATAAAATTCTTCCGTTACTAATGAGTGAGTGCCTCACAGACAACACACAACCGAAACAACTGGTCGTAGGAGGCTGAAATTTGGCGTGCAGCTTCCATGGGGAGTGTACGGCACTAAGAGAGAACTTACTGACATTCTTACGGGAACGGGAAAAACAGGGTTATGAGCGTACGAAGTCGCGGGCACAAGCTAGTTTTCTATATTACCTGTGGTAAGATCCGCCTCAGGCTGCCCCAGCGCGTACCGCAGCAAGAAGATGGCGATGCCGGTGTTCTGTATGCCGGTCTCGATGGAGATGGCCAGCGCGTCGGGGTGCGGCTGGCGACACACCCACGCGAGCGCGTAGCCGAAGCAGTAGCCCAGCCACGGGATGCCTATGCCCGCTACTACGATCTGGAGAGATAAACGATACTTAAAAATTACTGCTTGCTTAAAATACAAATCGCCGACGTCACTCAAAAAGCTGCTAAGCTTAAATGGGACTAGATGGACAAGTCAGCCGCATGTCGCATGATTCATTGGTGTCGACCACAATGTGAGTCCCAGAAAATGTCCAGCGGCATCGCGTCAGATCCAGGCAAAGATGGCGGGACGAGCTTCACGCCTATCGACAGGATTGTTCCACATTAGCAAGCTTAAATGGGATGGGGCCGGACACAGCTACCGCATGTCACACGATTCATGGGCTAAAGCAACCACAATGTGGGTCCCAGAAACTGTCCAGCGGCGTAATGTCAGACCCAGGCGAAAATGGCGGGATGAGTTTGATGATTATCGACAGGATTGGTCCAAATTAACCCAGAGCCGGGAAAATGGAAGGAAGAAAAGGAGGCCTTTGCCCTGCAGTGGACCGGAATAGGCTAAAAATAAAATAACTGGTTTCTTCTGCAAACCTTTAAAGGCCAATGGTCATTTTCAAGTTTCGTTTCGAAAGTCCCGCTACCTATATTGAAAAGGGAGGGTAGGCAAATGTTGGGGTGGGGATGTCGTATACCCATGTCTAATCGAGTGCAGAACTTGGATATCGCGACGTAGAATTTGAGTGACGGTGGGTCTTTTAGTATAGAAGCTATTTCTCTAACCCTACCACTACTAAGTTTATTTTTTTACTTTACTAGTAAAACACAATTATTAGTAATTAATTACGATCTATTCTAGCCTAACAGACTCATAAGCAAATTAACTCTAACTTTAATATGTTACGTGATAGATTATGTTAAAACTAAGAATAGTGTCCATTTGCACTTAGAGTGTGATACAATTTATAAAACACTACGTTCATGTGCTATATTTATATGTATAGCACTACTAAGTGTTTTTTTGGATAAAATGTTTTACACACGTAACTTAAAACATAATAATGTTCGTTATTTGTTTAAAAAACACCACCTGACTGAAATAGCATTTGTCAGGAGTAATAATGAATTATAATACGTTAATACAAAACGTTTGTCCGATACAGACACACAGAGTCAAAGAGAAGAATAATATAATATTTAGCAATTATATTGAAATAAATAAACATTTCTGTATTCTCACCTGCCAAGTAAACAACTCGAAGATATACAAGTTAGTGACGATAGCGAAAACTATGATAAATAGCAGTAAGGTTGTAGAAAATCCCTTCAGGATTCGGACCATGAACTGGGCTATCTTAGGCGTCCATCTCTGCATGCCCAGACCAATGCCCAGAGGTACTAACAGGCCTATGACGAAAGTGGCTATACGCATGTACGGAACCACTATTTGAGCGTTACGGAACACCACTTGACCGAGCGAGAAGAGCCACATGGGCATGAAACCTGAAAAAATAGAAAGGATTAAATAATTAATAGATATACATTATAAGATGTACATGTGTAAGAGTAACTGGGCAGTAATAGGGAATATGCATGAAGATTAAATTTGTCTGGAATATTTTTTTTCTAGTCACATTATATCTACAAGATATTTTTTTAATTTAGTTCTTATTTAAACCGAAAAAAAATATATATAAAAATACAAAATCAGCGCGGGAAATTTAAACTTGCGAAACGCGTCACCATTGGTCGCGGGTCGTGACCAATGGTGACGCGCGTGTGAGACGTCACACAACAGGACCGCACTGGACCGCACGACGACATTGACACGACAATATCATGACTGACATTGGATTGACTTATTTACCGGCTCCCGTCTTCATTTTCGAGTGAAAAATTTTGTTAACCGTTAAAAAATTTGTTCCTGCGGTGATTTCTAGTTAATTTAGATTTGTAATTAATCTAGGACGATGACTGACAGTGGTTTTGTTAAAGCGCAATCAGACAATTTACCTAGAATAGATTATCAGGTGTAGTTCTTATATTGTTTGTGCAGTTCTTATAGTGTTTAACACTTACAATACTTTGTAAGAAGGTTTCTCAGCTTCTTCCATGGTCTGTATGGTGAATAAAACGAGAATCGAGCTGAAAACTGAAACGCCTAAAGTTCAAAAAGGTAAACAAACAAACACGCGAAGTGCGCGACGTAACGACGACCTGTTATGTGACGTCATCCAAAGCCCGCGAAAAATGGCGGCGTTTGAACTGCAAAATTTTATGTAGTTTTTTTAATATTTTTTTAAAAAATAATTAAGACATTTCCAAGACTATTTATATTTTTTCCTGCGTTATAAAGATGAAAAGAATAAAATAAAAAAATAAAAAAACATCATGCATATTCCCTATTCTCCACGAGAGCTAATGTCGGTTTCGATAGTCATAATTTAATATAATGTTCTATTTGGTATATTTTTAAAGACCATGTTTCACCACCACAATCAAGCACTTTTGTATCATAGTAACAACATTAGTTCAAAGACATATTCAGCAAATTGACCGTCAATTTAACATAATATAAAACAAGTTCTCTCTCTGACTGTACAACAGAAAGCACTAGGTCCAACGAAGAAAGAACAAAGCTGGCGTCAAATACAAAAAACTCTTTTCACATAACAATGGCACCAATTGCCATGAAAACAGAATCATATATTGAACTAGCTGACCCGTGCAACGTCGTCTGCGCAACATTTTTCATTACTGCTCCGCTCGTATTGGTCTTAGCGTGATGATATATAGTCTATAGCCTTCCTCGATAAATGGGCTATCTAACACTGAAAGAAATTTTCAAATCGGACCTGTAGTTCCTGAGATTAGCGCGTTCAACCAAACAAACAAACAAACAAACTCTTCTGCTTTATAATATTATTAGTATAGATATAGCAGAAGTAATATTATAAAGCAGAAGAGTTTGTTTGTTTGTTTGTTTGTTGCAGACGACTTTGCACGGGTCAGCTAGTAATATTATATACTAGCTGACCCGCGCAACGTCGTCTGCGTCACATTTTCTATTACTGCTCCGCTCCTATTTGTCTCAGCGTGATGATATATAGCCTATAGCCTTCCTCGATTAATGGGCTATCTAACACTGAAAGAATTTTTTAAATCGGACCAGTAGTTCCCGAGATTACCGCGTTCAACCAAACAAACAAACAAAGTCTTCTGCTTTATAATATTAGTATAGATAGTATAGAGTATAGATATCACAGTGACTATTTTTTTAGTTAAAAGCTTTTCCCCGTGTCCATTGGTACTTCGGGAAAACCTCTTCGTGCTCCCCAATCTATAGAAAAAACATCAGCTATCACGACTAATAGTTTCAACTGTACATTGTATGTCAGTCACTCAGTCAGCTACCTGTCTATTTTGTCGACATCTCACCGTGTACACTTGGGTGGAGTGAACGATAAGTGAGCTGTCATTCCATCTTGTTTGTAAGGTTTGACAGCTCACTTCTCGTTCACTTCGTCTAAGTGTTCACTTCGACATGTTTACAGCCGGTCTATTTTGTCGACATCTCACCGTGTACACTTGGGTGGAGTGAACGATAAGTGAGCTGTCATTCCATCTTGTTTGTAAGGTTTGATAGCTCACTTCTCGTTCACTTCGTCTAAGTGTTCACTTCGACATGTTTACAGCCGGTCTATTTTGTCGACATCTCACCGTGTACACTTGGGTGGAGTGAACGATAAGTGAGCGTCATTCCATCTTGTTTGTAAGGTTTGACAGCTCACTTCGTCTAGGTGTTCACTTCGACATGTTTACAGAATCGCACTGCAGCAGTGTAACGGCAGAATTCTAAATATTAGGGGCTATGTCCACGAACGAATCGCGGCGATAATATCACCGTATGGAGACACGTTCATAGAGTATAGAAATACTTGGTAGGACGATTATATCGCCGCGATTCCCTCGCTCGTGGAGCCGGCCCCTTTATGATGGATTAAAAGATCATTTCATGAAAAATACTGTAACGAAATCCTTCAAAACTTACCAAAAGACGCGAGCGTAGAAATAGAAGTCATGGCTAGCGACAGGTTCAGGTTCCCTCCGAGGATGAAGGTCCAGATGTTGGAGGCGCCGCCGCCCGGCGCCACGCCCGTGAAGAACATGCCCAGCCGCATGGCCGGGTCCTCCGGGAAGATCAGGAACCCCAGCCCGAACGACATCTGGGACCAAGGGGGAGGGGGGGGGGGGTTAGGCAGGATTCACTCGAAAGGCCCTGGAAAGCTAAGGGCGCTAGGAGGAACACGAATGGGTTTATGTCAGTAAGAGTCTGACACTCCCTTCTGTTCCACCCAGAGCAGAAGGAGTAATTTGATGGGGATCCCTTCTTTTCGCATAATGTTCTTTGTCCTAATATACTTCGGCATTACGATTTTGGCACAATTTGTTTTGGCATAATAATACTTCGGCATAACTTTTTTAGGCATACATTTTATGTTGGCATAATCATCTTAAAGACTTATTTTTCGCCATCACCTTCGTGGTTATTTTTTTATAAACCACACAGAAGTGGATCCGTCGACCAAGCCCACCATCGACCATGCATAGAATATTTTAAGGTTTGGCTAGGTCTATTCGCTTTCTTCGCTCGCTCAAACGACCCCGCCTTCCCCTTCGTGGTTATTTTTTTATAAACCACCCAGAAATAGTTTGGTTAGGTTGCTTGCATGCTTGCTTGCATGCTGTATGCTTGCTTGCATGCTGTATGCTTGCTTGCTTCATGCTTCCTACAGCTTAAAGTTATGCTTTAGAACTTTATGCTTGATAATTTTATGCTTTAGAATATTATGCTTAATCATTATTATGGTTAGAGAAATTATGCTTAAAAATTTTTTGCGTAAGCTGTTATGCGTAATTATATTATGCGAAAATATAATTATGCCAAACTAAATTATGCTAAGTTATACTAGGTCTTAAAATTTTATGCAAATGGATAGGGAACCCATTTGATGATTTCCCATCCTTTAAATAAAAAAGGGGGTTGGATGTAGCCTGTGACGGCCTCGCACCTCAGGGTGCCTCATCAGGTGGGTAGAACTACAGAGAATTGGATCGTGGGTTAGTTCTCCATTCTTCAAGCGTGAGTCTAGACTTATATCCAAATATTCAACTAACAATATGTTCGCTAACAATCGCTATGTTTAGCTTTTCCCAAATATGTTGGGTTCGGATTCCAGTCTAACCAAAGACAACTGAATAATAGTATTGAATTACATGGAGCGATAGCTTATCTGACTTCCACAACCCAGTAACTGAGCAAGGTACAATTCCGTTCTTGCAGACCGCTACCGGCGACAATGACATGCGACCGCGACCCAAAGCTTTGTATGAATTACTATAGAATACTTACGGGTGCACGCGACCGACAAGACCCGTAAGTAAGTGTTCTATAGTATAATTCATACAAAGCAGTGAGGTCGCGGTCGCGGTTGCCGTGATCGAAATTGTACCTCTTGGTAAGACTGGTTTCAGATTTACAGGTTTCTGACTATTTATAATGATTGTAAAGATTTTCAAATTCCAGGCGGGGCCAACTGCTTACCGTGCTTTAGGAGGCACGGAGGAGTCTCGGTATGCTATGGATTGTCACCAATCCACTGATAGACCTCGGCAAGCGTTGCTTAACCTCGAAGACAGAACCTTGCAGCTGGTAAGATTTAGCTACGAGGTCTTATGGTCGCTACCTTGGTACTGTAAACTGGCAAATATAGGCATCAAGCCTATGGAGCTCTGCCTCATCATCATCATATCAGCCGAAGTACGTCCAATGCTGGACATAGGCCTCCCACAATTATTGCTACAACAACCGGTCCTGTATGTCTCTCATCCATCGGTTACCGGCGCCCCTTACCAGGTCTACCGTCCACCCTGAACTCTGCCTAAACGTTTGAATCATTATTTAGTAGAAAGAAGTTTACAAAACAATGCAATAATACTTACAAGTGGCATGAAGATAAACTGTCCAACCATTCCTATTATAGGTCCTATAGGCCTTTTGAGCACCTCCTTTACGGTCGGCCAGTGCATCGCACAGCCGAAGTTTATGAAAATCAGCGATACCTGGAACACAACGTTAACTTTATAATGACTTCTGAATGTATTTTTAAGCACATAGACTTCATGAGATACAAAGGCAGACTTTATGCCCTAGACATTCTTTACCAGTGAACCAAGTCTGAATGTTTTTTTTTTACCTTTTTATTTTTTTATTCAATAGACCTTATTACAGAATTTCGAGAAAGTTATTGAATTGAGAACTTAATTTCAACAGAAATAAAGTTTTTAATAATACTAAATCGATAAATTGGGTTTGGTTCTAAAGTAATTTTAGTAGTGGTAACTTTAAAGTAATAGAAATAAAGTTCCATATACAACAACAAGCTTTAAACTTGATCAAAAACTAATAATGATGGCTGGCTTTTCGCTTCAGCAGAAAACAAAATTCAGTAAAACAGAATTCAGTAAAATCGCTGATACCTGAGTGTGATGGCGCACTAACAGTTATCGGATAATAAAAGCTAATTAATAATGGCTTATTTTGTTCTAAATGTAACGTGTAATCAATGTTAATGTTTATGTCGTACGACATAATTATGATAAAGATGCTTAACTTGACTTCGATCATGTTAGGTACTAAGAGTATCAGACTATTCTGTAGACACACAAATAAGGACCTTTTTATTCAGATTAAAATCAGTCTTAAGCCTTACAATCTGACTGACAGACAGACAAACCGACGGTAAAAATATGATTAAACATCCTGTATGTCATTTATTTTTTGGGACACAAGATGCAGTAAGAAAACTCTCAAAAAGTGATATCACTTGTCGTGAATATGCCTTCAGTTGCCCACCAGATTAGTATGGTAGTATCAAACCAATTTAAATGAAGGTTAGGAACACGCCGCGAGACGTTGCCCCATAGCAAATTCGTATCACAGCGGGCGGGGGTGACGGATGGGGTTTACAAATGTCATTAAGTTTGAATCGACATACACCATGACAGTTTTTCTAAAAAAAAAACATTGAATACTCACAAAAGTAGCGACAGAGGTGACGAATATAGTGTCTATGACCCTCTCTGGTCGGACAACTATGACTGGTAGCGTGCCGTTCACCGGTAACGCCTGTGTCCCGCGGCGACCTGCCACCACCACATTTGTTCTCCCTGTAGACGAAAAAATAAGTTGAGAAGAGCGTTACGTACTATCATGCATAAGATGACATAGTCATCTTTTTGCCCGTGTCTCATGTTATAGTAGCCGGCACGAGTCATCCGCATAAATGAATAGCAGCGGGGTGATCTGGCCAATGTACGGTGGGCGAACGAAACTTGCAAGCCCAATAGTCGATGAGCATTGACTTGACGTACCAATAACGTGAAGCGTCAGACAGAGCTGTCGTCGACAAATCGACCAAGGGAGACTATGCCCACGACTCCTGCCGGTTATTAAACTTGGGGTCAGACATCTGATGGCAGCACCATCTCGGTAAGATGCGATCTTAAGTGAGAGAAGCTCAAGCCTCTGGACTATTTAATCAAGCCGTCGGAGATCCCTCCACCTGGGCACGCGTAACCTTGATCGATGTGGAAAACCCTAAATACTTGGACACCGCATTCAGGGCGGCCGCGGTAAAGACCACGTAATACATTATGTAAGAAAGAACCTAATAATATTTTGAAGGTTGCGAAATGTATTTGAAAGAGTCACCGCGGCTCTGGACGGCTGAGAGGAACACGGATGGGTTTTATTCAGTAAGAGTCTGACAATTCCTTCCGCTCCGTTCAAAGGGAGTTTGATGATTTCCCATACTTAAGAAAATATGTAATTTTGAAGCGAGTATACCTAAGCTTTTAAAGCAATCAGCAAGCGATTGCTTTTGGTCTGTAGGCCAGAGGGCTTAGTGTGAGTTTTCTAACGTACTAGATCGCGTTTAACGTTAACGTTTGCTTATGTCAAAATGTATAGAAAAACAAGTTTATCCGTTATTCACACTAAGCGGCGCTTACTCAGTTTCAATACAAATTGGAATTTACGCTAACGCGGTCGAGAACGTTAAATAACTCACACTAAGCCCTCAGGTCTGAATGGAGCACAAAACTACCGCACAGGGCTATTTTTAAGCTTTAGAAAATATCAACTGTACCTTCATATAAATTAGGTTGATTTTGATTTTGCTCGACGCTGTCTTAGTAAACGCATAGTTAAAAACGCTACGAACGTTCGTTTCGTGGCCTTCGCATAAGCATAAGCGATACGCCCATTTAATTAAATATTTTAAAGTCACAAGTTATCCGATCACTTGAAAAATATAAAAAATAATGTATCAAGTATTTATGTTTCCTTATTTGTATTTACCATCATAACACGTTAGCCGACATTTGTTCAAACAAATTCGAATAAGTATGTGAAGAAACTACCTACTTAAAAAAAAGAAAAATATATCATGGTTCTAATATTTTTTTCACACCTACACGAAAACGTCAATTTATTTGACAAGCAAACCTAACCTAAAGTTCGTCATTCTAACCTGCGAGCGGCTCCCGTCCGCCTCCACTGCTAGTTCAGCGAGCGCAGTCAAAATACGTTCCAAATTCAAATCACATTATTGCCCGGCGGGTTATAATGAAATTCAGTACAATATACAGCTTCAGACGCGCGACCTGCTCCTTTAGAGCACAATTTTCTCGCAGTAGGTGTGAAAAGTAGAATATGCTCCTCAGGGATAAAGGTGTCTTTGAATTGGGCTAGCTTGAATCTCTCGCTGCATTCCAGATTCTTGTATGATTCATGATTCTTTAAACACCCCCGCTACGCTCGGGAGTAAACTCTCGAATCCTTCATTGTGTTCGGGATTCAATATGACGCCCGTGTCATAAGACACAGCTTTATCCCCTTGTTTCATAATCTACTTACTTTTTTTATTGTTTAACCTACAAAGTCGCTTTTTAGGGTTCCGTACCCAAAGGATAACCAACGGAACCCAATTACTAAGCTCCACTGTCCGTCCGTCCGTCTGTCTATCAGCGGGCTGTATCGTAGGATCCGTAATAGGTACATATTTGAAATTGTCACAGATTGTGAATTTATATTGCGCTATAACAACAAATAATAAAACCCTTCGTGGCCAGTTTTTTATATCTACTTTAGTTAAGTAACATCATGCTTGCAAGTCATCATGAGTTTTTTAAATGAATCCGGAAGCAAATAAGGAAAAGCCAGATAAATACAATGACTATGCTGAATTCTTTATTGAACAGCTGAATCTACATTCTTTTTTATTGAATTTTTAATGAACTGAGTCTAAAGAACGAGTTTTAGCTTTACTCTAGCTTAGCATAGTATCTTTGTATACGAAAATGAACCTTAAGAGTGTGTATTCCGTCCACTAGCGCCGCCAATCGTTTTTTGTGGTAAATTTAAGACACGTAATAAAAAATCGCTCTGTAGTGCACTAAAGAAATGTAGGTATCTATTATTTTTTGACAGCTATTTTTAATACATAACTCATGGCTAAATAGCCAAAACGGCAATTATTGCTAAAAGTGGCCACTTTTAGCAAAAATATCGACTTTGGCAACTATTTATGTTCTAAAGTACAAAACATAACTCTCAAAACATAATAAATACATTTCTTCAGTGCACTACAGAGCGGTTTTTTATCTACGTGTCTTAAATTTACCACAAATAATAAAAAACGATTAGCGGCGCTAGTGGACGGAATACACGCTCTTATAAGTCAATGAGTAAAATCGTATAAGCTACTGTGATCCAGAATTTCATAAAGATGTGGATTGATTAATTTCATAACAATAAGGTGCGTATAATATGGAACGTTGCTGTACTTTGCTTGACCATAAAGTCAAAGTTCAATCTATTATTACTATTTTTTTAGCATTTACGCAAAGCCTTTAGGGCAAATTTAGTTCTTCGAGTTGAATATTTATCAATTCGAAGAACTAAATTTTGCGTGGGTAAATCTATACTAATATTATAAAGAGGTAAAATTTGTTTGTAAGTTTGTATGTAGGGGGTAATCTCAGGAACCCATGTATCGAGGAAGGATATAGGCTACATATCATCACGCTAAGACTAAATGTGACGCAGACGAAGCCTAGTTGCGTGGGTCAGCTAGTTCTTTATAAAAAGGCATAGGATCTAAGAACGAAATTCCGCTGGCTCAGCCATACTATTACCCAAAATAATAAAATGAAGCTTTTCTTACCAAGGAACTTCCCAGAGACGCGCATCTTCCCCTCGAACCTATTATTCTGGACGTGTTCGTCAGTCAGCTGATACGTGGAGTTCCAATCCGCCGCGGCTAAGTGATCGTCCGTTGTCGACAGCGTGAACTGGTCGCCTGCTTGCATTCCTGTGCCTGGGGACAGGAAAAAGTAAAGGTATAATAAAATACATCATAGTACCTACATTTAGCTAGTATGAACCGGAGGGGAAGCAAGCACAGGTGTACTTGTATAGCACAGTAAATTCGCTAGTTTGGGTTATGTATGTTTAAGTTCCATGTAATATAGGGCCATCAAGAGCCTACTGCTATCCTGATTGAAACCTTTTTTTTTGGGACAAGCCCGCCACACATTCCCAACCACTGCCACTCCTGAATGCCAGAATCAACAGTGGCGAACACCAGAAAAACGCAGAGCTAATGAAGCCCGACGAGTCCCGGAGAAACGATTCAACTGTCTTGGATCCCGCATCGAAATTAATCAGAAAGTACAGCGGAGGAGTAGGAAAAATAAATATAATTTCCACTTCCCTCCTTATCAAGCAGGAGACAGATTTGAGTTAGGCCAATAGGCACCAAGGGACATATACAGCTGGGTTAAGCCCAGTTGCCAAGCACCACGGATTATTATATTAACACTGAAATGAATGGGTCCTAAATTATGAGCTACTTTTGATTCCAGTAATAGGTATGGCAAAATCGCCTGAACGCACGGAAATTTGTTCTGGTTTCTACAAGGTCCGTATAATAAACTACCCCAGATGTAACCTGAATACTATCTAACATAATATTACGTTCAGTCTGCCAAAGAACATTGATTGAAACCTTGTTACCTATAGGTATGTCAATTCAAACAAAATGACGTCTGTGAAGTTTTCGCTGTGCAGTAAATACCCCACAGAAATATAAAAGAAATATCCCAATCCTCACTCTTGTTGTCACAACAATTTGCCTGTAATACCACTTGTCCGATCCGGGGTTGGAATAAAGGGTGCCCTGTACCTACAGGGCATCCTTTACTGTATTATTACAAGAGTATACTTTATCATTTAATGAGGATTTGATCAACTCACTCCAAACTACAAACTTTAGGTTTTCGAAAGGTTCTGTTGCAAGATATACAGACTACCTAAACATTTTTTTTGTTACACTATTACCCTAATTACATTTCTTTTTGTCACAGCAGTGAAGTCCTTGATTGGATCGTTAAAACATTAATATTCGAGTGTTAGTTGCCGCTAACCAGTTATAAGCCGAGCGAAGGGCAATCGATACAATGTAGTGCATTGCACCATTGGTTATTTCTCAATGGTATGTTATGATGAAATAGTCTCTAGAGCCGACCAATTCCAATATTTTATTTTGTAGTCAGTTTCGAGTTTAGAGAATTAAATTATTATATATATTTCAGTTTTAGAAAGATAATTTCAACATTGATATGTTGGAACTAACTGGAAATAATTTCAGCCACACTGTACACATAATATGCAAGATGTTGATTTTCCTGAATTCGTTAATGGTCAGTTCCACACCAAACAACATTCCATAAAACTCTTATTATTCAAGAGACATAATCTACCTAGCCGACTATTTTGGATGGGGTAACACGATACCCAATAGTAAGACTGTAAGACTTCAGCTGATGTATACCAGTAACGTTAGAACTGTCACAGATTCGGTAGAGAACCGAGACCTTGAATAGTCACCCAGCTTTTGACTGACCTCGGCAAGTGCTGGCTAAACTTTATGATGGATCCATGCGACAGACCTTCCTTAGCTACGTGGTCCAATATCCCCATTATTTATGTGGTCCAACATGTATATTGCATGTAGGTAGTAGCAACTTAGATATTTCCTACAAGACATCATGTACCTGTGAGCCAAAATATCAACTTTGTAGGTCCAAGGGCTTTCGCGGCGCAAGCCTCGCAATGTCTGTATCCACCTTTAAGCTCGTTATTTAGGATCGCCACTCACTGGACGCCTAAAGAAGGACGTCGTCGTCGTCGGCGAAGGTGGTGTGACAATCCCATCATGTTCAAAACAGAGAGATTTGGAAGGAGAAAGGATTCGCTTTGCCCAGCGGGAAACAAGAACAAGCTAACAAAAAAAAATAAGCTCATTGCAAAAAGGTACGAACCTGCAACAGCCACGTCGACGTACTTATACTCGTTCATGTTGACGGTGATGTTGTTGGGGTCGAAGGTCGCGATCAGCGTCGGTGCCGCCTGGCAGATCATCCACAGCGGACATAGCGCCAGGATGTACAGGATTATCAGGTGCAGCGGCCAGATGGGACACATTGTGGCCGAGGTTTGTGCTTAGTTGGTTTCTGGAAAGAAGAGAGAATATGTTTTAGTTAATAACGTAGAGGATGTGCCCGGGTGGTGCTAAACAGGTGACATTAACCGCCTCCGTGGTCTCGTGGTTATACCACCTTATTCAGACCCAGAGGTCCCGCGGTTCGATTCCCCGCGGGGGCAAATTTTTTGCTCGGTTTGGTTGGTGGTAGGACTTGTTCTAAGTCCGCCTGGCAAGCTACCACCATCATGTCTAAGTCTGTCGCCATAACAACAATGTTAACAGCATTGTTGTGTTCCGGCAGTTAGAGGTATGATAGCCAGTTCCTCTGTGTAAGAGGATTCCGGGTGAAACTCGCTTCCATCTTCGGCCTAATCATCACTTTCCATCAGGTGAGATTTGGGTCAAGAGTTTCCCCGTTTTGAATAAAAAAATAAAAAAAAAAAAAAAGATAGAATAGGAATTTGTCAGTTTATCCACCAGAGAAGCTATACGCATTCTCGCACATTTCTGGTGGAAACGCAGCCTTAATGTCCACCAAATCTTTGTCTCGTCCAGCTCAAATGTAGGATCACATGTTTTGCAGTTCTTTTTACAATATACGAGTGCTAGAGTCCAAAGGAAGAAATGCTACATGCGACAAAATCATTGCAATATTAATTGGGCAAATCCGTTGGTTGCTCTATGTAAAACCCTTACAGAACGGAGTAGGTAGCTAGCCCACCTCTTTGAAATATCGCTCAAAATCAATTGGTCATTTATGAACTGGAATAAATTCTAGATAAGGTTTGACATAATCCGATAGTAAACAATTCAAAGTGCAGTGCAGCTGAATAATCCGATATTGATTATTATGTAATTGCTCCGATTATACTGAAAAGACACAATTTTATAGACTATTTTCATCATAAAGACGCCACTAAATTTAACTTTAACTAGTCTAAGTTTAAAATAACATTCCACAACTTTGTGTGACCTTAGGGCCTTAGACCATTGGCTGCTAGACCCTTTAAATACCAAAGGACCAGTTCCGCGCCAATCTCAGGAACGAATTGAAAAATTATTTTAGTGTTGGATAAATAATCTATTTATAGAGGAAGGCTGGTTTTATAACATCTCGCTACAACCAACAGGCAGCATTAATGAAAAATGTGACGCAGATGGAGTTACGCGGGTCAGCTAGTTACCTATATCATTGTGATAATAAGGCGATCAGAATGAAGTCTGCAGGACATTTGGTTTATTACACTGTAATTAATCCATTTAGCCTTTGCCTTGAAGATACCTATCTATTACACCTGGATTCTGAATTGGAATTTATTTAATCCTTTGTCTTAGCGCTACCTACATGAAAATAGAAATTTAAAGTTTCCTTACAGTTTTTCACATGATAAATAAAAACGACGCCTGTTTATAATTAAAGCAAGGCAAAATTAGGAATATTTTTGTTTCCCTAAGCCGTTTCATATTGATGAAAATAAGGAAGGACTAAAATCTAAAAATATTCACACAATATTTCACATTCTCCAAATTCCTAGCAACTCACCAAGCAAGGTCGACCGCGACTTCAAAACTATATCACAAGGCCCCTAACTTAAGTAACTTTAATACTTAATTACTATACATCTTTGACGTCCACCATCCACCAACACATGGGCACAATTGACGCAGTATCTCTCAAACCGAATTACTACTCTATACTTATCTCTTTACGACCTATTATCCCTTATTATCACCGAATCCTAGGGTCGATTATTCAATGATTTTTTTATCACGAGATAAGTATGATACAATTGAACGATCACAAGTTTCGTATCTCGTGGGCTATGTCACGTACAGATAAAATTGATAACAATGTATTTAGCATAATAATTAATTACTAAGGACTAAAGAAAAACGTGGATTGGATTAGATTATATTCAAACATGTGAGTAACGCATTAGACGTCATTCGCCCCCCGGTATCTGAAATGAAATTGTCGACGCGTCAAAAATTAAATTCAATTGATGCTTTTGGCTCTTGAAACTGCATTCACCATAAACTGCAGTTAACGCTTGTAATAATTTGACACAATCATATACATATTGCAATAATTTTCGTTCAGAAACTCGGTTATGGTATAAGAGCTATTCGGGGTACGGAATTCAAAATTACTTGGTCCTTGTGCCCTCTCCTTGGTGCTCTTAGACCTTATAAAGCAATAATTATTAAATTATCAATCTGTACCTAACTAAGTGACAGACCTATATGTCACACATACGACAATGACATTAAGTACAGGATTGAATGTGTCAAGGTGACTTATATTTACATTATTTATTAGTGTTGGTACTGCATTCGATAACGATTCATAATAACGCATAGCACATACTAACTTTTTTTTATTTTTTTTTATGCAAAATGGGGAAACTCTTGGCCCAAATCTCACCTGATGGAAAGTGATGATTAGGCCGAAGATGGAAGCGAGTTTCACCCGGAATCCTCTTACACAGAGGAACTGGCTATCATACCTTTAACTGCCGGAACACAACAATGCTGTTAACATTGTTGCTATGGCGACAGACTTAGACATGATGGTGGTAGCTTGCCAGGCGGACTTAGAACAAGTCCTACCACCAAACAAAGCGAGCAAAAATTTGCCCCCGCTGGGATTCGAACCCAGGACCGCTAGGTCTGAATCAGGTGGTTTAACCACTAGACCACGGAGGCGGTTAGTGTCACCTGTTTAGCACCACCCTGGGACCACGTGTATATAGGGATTCGCTGAAGGGTATTCTCCTACGGACGCGGGTGACTCGGCCCCCAAAAACTTAAAAATAAGTAATAATATAGATACAGAATCAATTAATCTGTCTAGGTTTTCCCAACTAGGTATGTATGTATTTTGGAGACAGTTTCCAGTCCATACGAATGAAGCTGAGAGCTAGTATTTTATTTCGAGTAACTGCCTATCAAGGGGTCTAAAAAGGTACTTAACTTTAGCAGAATCAGAAAGCACATCACGCTCAAATCCCAATCAACCTCGAACCAAACGCGTTAGCGATAATGATGAACATGAAATTTTACAGATTGTTGTGTGGTTAATATTGTGTTTCTAATGTTTCTGCTAAAGTGGCCTTTTTAGACCCGCTGACCTTAACAACTTAGAAACTGATCAACACGATACCTTTTGGCAACAATTTTCAAAAATATTCAGAACAGTGGTCACTATCGTCTGGAAAGTGCTACGTGATTTATTTTAGCGATATAATTACGATTCTGATCCCGGTGAACACAAGCGTCCAAGCGTATCGAAAAATGGTTGAAATTGTCCTTGAATCGGTACCTACGTGAGCCTCCTCTATAATTGACCTGTAACACAATACCACTATTGTTGTTACGGATTCAATAAGTAATTTGGTCGTAGCACCTAGTGTTTTGAACATGACATTTGGCAAACGATAAGTGTAAACTTGACCAAATGACTTGGGGAGGTAATACAACGTTGAATAGCCAACCTATTTCTCATAACATACAAGACAATTTGGTCAGATAACGTCTTAAGTTTGAAGAAAAACGGTAAAGGAAAATGTCGATAGGGAAGGGAAATGAAAAATTCGAAGAAATGTGTTGTCCACCGACCATGCGCTGCCCTAATGGTGGATTATGGCGCACTCTCTCTCAGAACAGAGGGCCAGCCAGCTGTCTGAATGTGAAAAGATGTCAAAGAGTAATATATTATTGGCAGATAATGATCTGCCAATAATATATTACGATACTGTATACCTATATTAATTTTGTATAAATATATATTTAGATAAATCTATTTGTGTATTATTGTTTGTAAGTTTATTGTTATTTTATGTGTATTTATTAAGATTATAATTTGTTTTAGTTTTACTTCCTGTAGTCTGTTTTAAGATTCCTTCTCTGTTTCTTGACACACTGTGTCTACATTTCTTATTAAAATCTTCTGTCGCAAGTCTGCTGGTAGAAAAAATAAATAAGCAGTAGGTACCTTTGTGCTCTTTTCTCTGTACAAAATTTTCTTTATATGTACATTGTGTGTACATAAATAAATATGTTAAGGGCTGATGAATATGATGTACCTACAATTTGAAATATACAATGGCTAAGGTCCACCCTAGCCATCGTTTATTCTCAGTCGATCTATCGACTGACAGTCAGAAGTCTTCTGATGTAACATCCGTTCGGACTAGTAGCAGAGCAAATACACCACACAGGAAAACCAAGCCAGCTTAGTAAGGGCGTTTGTTCACTACAAGGAATTTTACCATCCGGCAGTCTGATTTCTTACAATTGTCAATGAATTCTAAGTAAATTTTACTGCGCGATGGTAAAATTCCGTGTAGTGCACAAACGCCCTATGGGACAAATTAAACGGTGTTGACTTAGCAGAAACGAGCTGTCACGAAATCATCGCTCAAACGAACTAGCAACTAAATGTCACGATGACCAACCAGTTTCCTTACCAATACACGTAGATGATAAAACAAATATTGTTACTAGTTACACTGTTCTACAGGGAGAAGTATTCGAAATAATTTTAACTAACTTCTGCCTGTCTACTCATGCTGAATACAAGTTGATGAATGAAAATGAAATTCACCAATATTAGTCATAAATATACGTCAAACACTTTTACTATACCACAACTGTAATACTCGTTTCGCACATAACATTTATTAGAATTGGATACTACATTATATCTTTGTATGATACAAACTGTGTATGTCGCATAAAATTAAACCAAAATACCAAGGGGTTGTACGTTACTACACATCAATACATCTGTGTCCCTCTGATATCTTGCGAACCTAATGATTCTATCCCCTTTCGACTTATATTTTAAGTTGGATATTTGCTTAGTTAAGAGGCATCAAATGTTTACAATTGGTTAATTATTGCATTAACTTTTATGTTTTTTTCTTAAAACGGCAAACTAATTCTGACTTATAATAATTGTTTTCGAATTCAGCATTTGAATATTAATAAAAAAGCTACTTTATCCCGAGAACACTTTTTCAAAGTCAAAACTTGTAGACCAGTGTTATCAGAAACAAGATCTGGAGTTGAAGTGATTACGAAGAGAGTTGTCAATAAAGTAATCAATATGGAATGGCTCATTTCACCCAAGCCTTCACTTCGACATGTAAAGGTAATATAGAATCGACCGGCTGTAGTGTTCTCAAGTATTTGTAGTACACTGTAGTACATGCTGCTATAGTAACTAATATTACAACACACACTATCCGTTACATAAGAGTTTATTATTGTTTCACTTATGAATGGTCTAGATTCAACTATTCTACAAAAGCTATATTATATTCGCCAACTGTAAAAATAAATAGAAGATCAAAAATAAACTGTGGAATATTTTGAAGAATGAGCCCAGGTAGCCGACAGATGAATTTATTTGAATACATTGAGTTTTTGCTCCGACAACAACTCACGCTTAGCATTCGTGAGCCTATCGGAAAACAACGAAAGCCATTTTGTTTTTTTTCACATGCGCATTAATGAAATCTCAACATTATTTGACAACGATAGAAGATCTTTGTTTGGGCAATATTTTACGCAATATGTTGGTAAAGATTTAAAATATTATTGTCAAAGCACGTGATTGTTTTGTTCCTAGGGCAGAAGTGAATTGGGTCTAGCTATTCTTAGCTACAATTTCAATGTCAATGACGTTCTAAGAATATGTCGCGCTGCAATAATTGCGAGTGGATATAATGAGGAGTCTGTCTGCTACGATTGGAGAAAAGGAATTTTGGTTACTGTCTAACTGTATGAACTGTGTACTATAATTCGGCAAAATCCTCCCCCTATGACTTCTTTAATTCGGTTCAGGGCTATTCAGGACCATTCTTCACTAGCCCTTAACCCTTAAAGCAACTATCGTTAGTTCGTAGGTACTTTCCTATTGCCTTGCCGATAAATATGATCACCTCCAATAGTTGATTCACTTGTATCAAATATAATTACAAGGCTAAAAATGTATTTGTACCGAAGGACCAAAAACCGCAGTTACCGCAGTAGTCTTTTTGGTGTCTATTTTTGCTACGAGAGAAGTTCTGTTTTGTGATTGCATTGTATTTAGGTAACACCATACGTGTTGTTATGAATTAGCTTTGCCTGAAAAACCTACCTTTAGTTTTCGCACATTTATTTTTATGTAATAAAAAAATATTTCAAGGACTTACACGGATGGCTCCTTAGATTATTCTTATGTTACGGTTGTTACACATATTATTTTGTACTAGCTGACCCGCGCAACGTCATCTGCGTCACATTTTCCATTACTGCTCCGCTCCTATTTGTCTTAGCGTGATGATATATAGCCTTCCTCGATTAATGGGCTATCTAACACTGAAAGAATTTTTCAAATCGGACCAGTAGTTCCCGAGATTAGCGCGTTCAACCAAACAAACAAACTCTTCTGCTTTATAATATTAGTATAGATATATAGATTAATTTATATTTTTTTATTATAAGGTATGAACTGAAAACTTAATATTACTACAATTTACGCACTATAAAAGTTACGTGAAGTAATGAGACCAAGTGCACATAAACCTAATTTTACTTCTGGAAAACTTTAAATTCAAATAGGTATCTTTTGATAGACTGAACCGATTGCAATGAAACAAAAACTAAATGTTACTTCAAGTTTTGCTCAATCCTTGTGTATAAAAGTTATCTACATTGCTTTCACACATTTGACAGAACAAAAACCACTTTTCTACAGTTTTATTATATGTATAGATAGACTAGTAATAGTCCTTCTAAGGTCAAGCAGAATGAATGAATATCTCGTCCAATGCAAGTTATAAATAAACTAAAATCTATAGGAATATATAAAAGGCAAACCTGACTCCCTGACATATAAATACATTAGGTATATCAGCGCACAGCCGAAAATATTGGTCGTAAAAAGCTGAAATTCGGCATGTAGCTTTCTTACACTCCGGTGCACTCAGAGGATTCCACGAAATTCCTACAGGAACGGGAAAAATCGGGATATGCGCGAACGAAATCGCGGGCAAATGCTAGTTTTGTATATTAAATTAGCTTTAGATTTATAAAATCAGTATGTAACCTTTACTGGTAACGTCTCATCTACCTGTGTACCAAAATATACTCAGCAATTAAGAAGTGCAAGTGCAATGCGTTTCAAACAAACCTTCGCATTTATAATATTAAAGTTAGGATTAGGATTGAGATTGTCCATCATCATCATAACTCAATTTACCAACATTGGTTCAACGTTCTCTCAAGGCGAATAGACGCGTCTAGTATAAATTATAATTGACTATTCGTGAATAAACACCTGAAATAAATGATAGTTTCATTTCCGTCGGTCTGTATGTACCTTCTTCTTCAAATTGATGTGGCCTTTGAATGGCTAAGGAAACAGCCATTCATTCTGATGGATGTTTTCCTACATAATATACAAATAGTCTTTATGTCTTTGTCTATGAAAGCTAGATGCAATTTGGTTACTTGTTCCATCATCATTTTGTAGAATGTCTTGTCTGTGGCACTTTCCATTCTTGAATATTAAGCTAGCTAGGTCTTTTATCTAGTTCTCTGTCGGCTTTTATCCTTTTGATGTTATAAATTCATAATTCTTTCTTTTTACTTGGTTTTACAAACATAGTCACCGTGACCTATAATTTTAAATCGATGTCTCATGCTTTTCACACAGTATTTGTTTTCTAATACTTATGCAGCAAATTACCTCTAAGTATGACAGAATCAAAATGTAATGGTTTTATTATGCTGACAAAAACGCTCATGTCGTAATGAATGTTAATAAAATTGTCCTTACGAAATATTGACTAGGTAAGTCGTTGATATTTTTCGCTTTGCCTTCAAAACTTGACAGTAGGTACAGTCGCGTTATAAACCGGGTGCCCGAACAAAAGCGACTCAAACCGATTTTGAAGGACAATAAAACTGTGGAAATCGATATGGGTATAGATCACGGTAGCGACTAGAGACGCCATTGTACCTAACTAGCTTTTGCCCACGACATCGTGTGCGCATATTCCGTTCCCGCAGGAATTTTGGGAAATACTCTCTTAGTGCTCACCTACACTCTCCAAGGAACCTACATTTTATTTTTTATTTTTTTGGGACAAGCCTGCCACACATTCCCAACCACTGCAACTCCTGAAAGCCAGAACCAACAGTGGCGACCACCAAAAAAACGCCGAGCTAATGAAGCCCGACGAGTCCCGGAGAAACGATTCAACTGTCTTGGATCCCGCATCGAAATTAATCAGAAAGTACAGTGGAGGAGTAGGAAAAAATAAATATAATTTAAAGGAACCTACATGCCAAATTTCAGTTTTCTACGACCAGTACACTACTTAGGTACGGCTGTGCGTTGTCTGTCAGTCCCTCAATCACTCAGTCAGTCACCACCACCAGTAACGGAAAATTTTTATACATTAGGTTAGGATATTCATGCCCGAATAGCCCACGTGCGTCAGTTAGTTTTGGGGTTAATGCAAGATTTTTAACCGTATCTTTGTATGGAAGTAGAATGCTAAGTACGGACGGAAGTAGACGGAGAACCTCTTTTTCTATTAAAAGTAACCTAGGTGAACTTTTACGTTAAGCCGATTAAGTAGGTAGGTACGTTTTAAAACTCCCTCAAAGGACTTTTCACGATTTTTTTACGATAGTTATTGTCATCAGGCGGCGCTTATTTAGTTTTAAGGCCGTACCCTGACTAAATAACCTTGAGCATTTTTTCCCTCAATAACAGCGCAAGAGATACAATAGCGAATACGCTCGAATAAAATCGTTATAAAATCTAATTTTGGTCGTTTGAAAAAAATATTTCTACCAAAATGTTCATAATTAAATTGCCTATCCATTAGTTTAAGTACAAAATCAAAATAGTCGGTAGTTTTCGAGAAGATGCATGTTTTCAGTAATTATTTTTCATTTCTGTAGTTTAGTTGTGAGGAGATTACTTAAACATAATATACTTAGTAATAAAAAATAAAAATCTACCATTTTGAAGCCAAGATTATGTAGAAATTTAACGTATTTTTTATAAGTTGATATTTCTTTTGGATAAAGAGTATCCAAAAATATGCACAAAAACTGGCTAGCGCTGCGTTTTGCTCGGGGACGCGCCTTAATACAAATTGACGTTTACGGAAACGCGACCGAGTAAGTATGTACAGTCGCCAGCACATCAGGCTATCCGAAACTGTCAAACGTTCCCAATCAAATTTGAACCCTATGTTTTTAAAGATAAAGTTGAAAATCTAACAAAGAAATTTGACAGATTGTTGTAGCTTCATGTGCCTCTACGTCTGTACCTCTCAAGGAACGTAAGGCCCGATCGGGGCCAAATCGTATTGTCTTACTATTTTTCTTTTAATTTGTGGACGCTGACGCTTGAAATCGTAGCACTAAGGACTCTCACAAATCACAAGATCACAAGTTTCGGCTGTCTTAGCTGTAGTCAGAACAGTCACACGCCGTCGATTTCTTTAAGTAAAGCGTCGATGGGACGGAGAGCGGGACGGAGAGGAATCGGTTACATACGATTTGTACGAACTTGCTTTATCTCCGTCCCGTTCTCTGTCCTGTCAGGGACGGAAACCCGGATGTGTCTGCCTAAACGATGACACTCACGACACGCTTGGATTGTTTGGGAAGTATTGACCATGCCGTGTCTAGCAGTGGAGTTTGCCGTGCTCTGTGGGTAAAAGTAACGAATGGAACAGTAATTTCCTAGTCCTCCTATTCGATTACTCGCAGATAGGTTCTGTTATATCAGTTCACAAAAAGTGAAAGTAATTACTGCTTTACGTAATTCTGAAGATAATTTTGTAATCTGCGTGTCAAATTATGAAGAGCACCTTTTGTTTAGAATTCTGGAAATAATCAATTAAGTTAATGACGCTTGGCAGTCTTGGGAAGCTGTTTTCATTATACCTACTAGAAAGGATTAGGTACCTTCTTACATGAATCTTGATGTGTCTTTTTAATCTTTTTAGAGTTCCGAACAATAAACAGAACCCTTATAGAATCACTCGGGTGTCTGTCTGTCTATCCGTCTGTCACAGTTTTCTCCGGATCCACTAGACCGCCGGGGGCCGAGTCACCCGCGTCCGTAGGAGAATACCCTTCAGCGAATCCCTACACGTGGTCCCCGGGTGGTGCTAAACAGGTGACACTAACCGCCTCCGTGGTCTAGTGGTTATACCACCTGATTCAGACCCAGAGGTCCCGGGTTAGATTCCCAGCGGGGGCAAATTTTTTGCTCGGTTTGGTTGGTGGTAACCACCATCATGTCTAAGTCTGTCGCCATAACAACAATGTTAACAGCATTGTTGTGTTCCGGCAGTTAGAGGTATGATAGCCAGTTCCTCTGTGTAAGAGGATTCCGGGTGAAACTCGCTTCCATCTTCGGCCTAATCATCACTTTCCATCAGGTGAGATTTGGGCCAAGAGTTTCCCCGTTTAGTATAAAAAAAAGACCGATTCTGTTGAAATTTGAAATCTGTTAACGTTACGTAAATGATTAAATTTTGAGTATGAGGATCACTTTTATAAAAATATTTTTTCATAATTTTATAATAAAAGGTTTTTAAGATATGATAAATGAACATTCCAGTATCTCCGAAACTGGTGAGCCTAAAATTTGAAAAAAAAAGGAGGACATAGATCATTACTTATAGATTACAGGAAAACCCATAAGAAGTCAATAACATGTTAAATAAAATCGTTCGGAACCCTTCGCACGCGAGTCCGACTCGCACTTGACCAGTTTATTTTTATTTAAAAACTCAGTTTAAAAATAAAATGCAACTAAAAATCAATGTAAATACAACAGTAACGATTACGAAATCAATTGAAGCAGTATTTTATTTGATTAACATTATTATGTTTGTGTAAAAAGAAACGTCGAGATTGTTTACCTTTATTTCTAGTTTAACTCTTTCCTTCTAATAATAAATAATAAAAAAAACGTCTAATAAAAATTGTCAATTAAGTAAAATACATTTCAATGTTTCAAAGCTTAGTTTTGATACTTGCAAATATTTTTTTGTTTATGTGAATTAAAAAATGTATTTTATATGCCGATTTTAATTATTGCTTGCCAAATGAACTAAGATTTATTATTGCTTCATAATCATAATTCATTTACAAATAAATTCAAAGAACTTGTTTTTGATTTTAAACCACAGTGAAGTCGCGAATGATTCAAAAACGAAGTCACCGTATTTAGAGCTGATAAATAAAAATTGGCTACGGAATTCCAATAATGTTTCAACAATAACTTATTTAAGGTAGAAATAATCAATTTCTCGAAATATTTAGAAGTAAATAAAATGATTTCTTTTTTATATTTATTTATACTGTGATGTGACGTTCCATTTGAAAAAGCTATCATTAATTTGTAAAGCTATTTGAATTTAAATTGATAAATAATAATACGTTCGCAAAAGTGTAATTTCTAGAATGAACGATCCTTCCAGGTTACACTCAATTTGAATTTAAAATATCTGCCAAATATTAAAAAAAGTAATTTGCTAGATAGTTGACATAACATGAGTCAATGCAAAAAACAACTAATCTCTCAATTGTTATCGGTTACTTAATTTTAGGTCATTATTCGGTGTTGAAATCATAATTACGTATCGGCATTGACCTCCTGACTGATCACAAACTATTGTGACGTTGTAACGTTTTACTGCGGTTCGATTTGATATTATTCAACTACGATTACAGCTTAGTACATTGGGAAACCGGACACGGTAAGTTACCGAGGATTTGCGAAATAGAAACCGAAGAAAATCATAAGAGTTCCGATTTGTTAATTTTAGCTATTACATTGAAGCTGTATAACGGACATGACACTTTTGGGCTTCATTTTGCAACCAAAGACCAGAAGCTGATGAACCAAGAAAAATAAAGCCTGCCTAGACTTTTCCAATTATATTGGGGTCGGCTTACAGTGGAACCAGACGAAGCTTTGTATATATATCTATACTAATAATCAGGGCTTTAAATACCGGTAAAAATTTCGTAACGTTACCTGTATTTGACAGAGTTACCGTTAATTTGAAAATAACGTTAACCGATTTAACGTTATTTTCGAAACATTTTATCGTTAATCTTTTTTACCGTTAATTGTTTTATAACGTTAATTTTATCGTTATTTTGTAACGGTTAAGCTTGTGAGGTGGAATAAGCGTGGGGGCAGAGAGGCGATCGGCGGGCCGCCAAAGCTAAGCAAAGCCACCTTATACGCCGTTGCGTCGTGCCGTCTCGCTCGACCAAAACGTTGCCAGATTCTTACGTGTGAGACGTGCTGGTAGTACCTACAGTTAGCTGATTTAGTTGTTTTGTCCAATAATTTATTTTGTTTTGTCAGTTGCTTGAGATCAATAATGGGTAGTTTTCATAGTTACAATTTTCGATATAATAATAGTGATAATTATGTCAGTACGATTTCTAGCACTGTATTCAATGAGTGTGAAAGAAGAACATCGACACAGTCCAACGCGTGAAACAGAAGATTTTGTATGGGAAATTAGCCTTATCTGGAGCGCCGCTTACGCGCGGCATTGCCAAATCGTGCAAGGCGGAGAGAGAGTCGTTCAAGAGACGGAGTCAGTTACTTTAGGGTAGAATGTAGATTCTTCGCAGTTTTTCTTTTAATTATGGATTAAAAATAATTTTGCGCCAAATTTGTCTGACAAAAATTGTGAAAAGACTCTTGAAATGCGTCTCGAACTTACAGCTAAGGGGCCACCAGTCCACCGAATCCTAAAATTGCTTTTACTCAAAAATGTGGTACGAAAACTACATCTTTTATGTATTATGGTAAGCTCTAGTTTTACTTTTTTTTTGTGATTCCCGTATAAATAAATGTCACGAGCCGCCTCTGATAGTAATAGGAGTTAAAGTATGAAATTGCCGTTTTATTGTAATAGGTACTTCGAATTCACATAGAACCTTGAAATCAGTGAAACTTTTTCACATGGTACCTATTAAGTTTTTCTTTAAAAAAATGTGCACAACTGAAAGTCGACAATCGATTATCGACTTTCAGTTGTTTTTTTATTCAGCTTAAACAAGAAAGATGGATACTTCAGAAATTCGAGTAATTTTTGAATACGAGTTCCGAGTCCGACGCGGAACTAACGCGGCAGAAACGGCTCGCAATTTCAATGTTGCGTTTGGAGAAGGGACTGCTAATGAACGCACCGTGCGATTTTGGTTTAAACTCTTTCGTAATGGAAACTTTGATTTGAAGAACGAACCACGTGGAAGACCACCCACACAGGTGAATAACAATGAATTGAACGAGATGTTGGAAGCCGATCCGAGTCAAACTACCCATGAATTAGCGGCATGGTTTAACGTTATCTTACCAAAAATATTGACTTATTTGCGTCAAATCAATAAAATAAAAAATATGAAAAATGGGTACTTCATGATTTGTCTGATCTGCAGAAAGAAACGCATGTAGAAAGTTGTGTTGCCTAGTTGAATCGATACAGAAATAAAGAAATATTGAATCGAATTGTGACATGTGATGAAAAGTGGATTCTTTACATTAACCGTAAGCGAAAATTGCAATGACCCCAGGTCAAACGCTGAAACAGTGTTCTAAAGCAAAGTTTACCAATAAAAAGGTAATGGTAATTGATTTTTCTCGCTTCGGTATTTGAACGGGTAAATACACGCGCTCTTGACTCTAGTCTTGGTCAGAGATGACAGAGACAAAGTCTACGATGGAGCGAGCTTACCCAGAAGTAGCCTGTTCACTCTAACTTTGAAAAGATTAGGGTTGTAAGCATTCGGAAACACAAACGCAGGCAAAGAGTTCCACTCCTTTGCTGTGCGCATTATGAAATACGCTTGGAAGCGCTTAGTTCGAGTTGGTGGAATAGCAACAAGGTAGGGATGGCAAGTTGCAGTGCGTCTGGATGTCCGATGGTAGAAGGGGGCTGGTGGGATGAGGTCGTGGAGTTCCTGGGCACACTCTCCGAAGTACAATCTGTAGAAGACCGACAAGCAGGCAACCTTGCGGCGATGAGCCAAGCTGTGTAGCTTGGTATCCACCAGTTTTACGTCACCAATGAGCCTCTTAGCTCTGCGTTCCACCGAGTCAAGCGCGGCAAGCTGATACTTAGCTGAGCCATCCCAAAGGTATAATAATAATAATAATAATAATAGAATGGCGCCGAAGTTGAGACTGGATGACAGCTCCATGCCTAGGAGCTCGAGCCGATCAGTCACTGGAATAGATGCACCCCGAAAAATAGGAGTTTGGTTGAAACATCTCCTTTTTGCGATAAGAGACACCCCTGTGTTTTGGTGGCCGGTTGTGGCGCCGGACAAGTATCTCTCTGTAACCGTACTGTCATCTGCGTACCCAACAAGACCAGGCTGAAGTAGGTCATTGATGTGCAGCAGGAAAAGAGTTGCAGAGAGAACAGACCCCTGAGGAACACCGGCATCAATAGTCATGAGGTCAGAGGAGCAGCCGTCAACAACTACTCGGATCGACCGTTCACTAAGGAAGTCCGATATCCAGCTGCAAAAACCAGCTGGGATGCCATATGCAGGAAGCTTGCTGAGCAGACTTGCGTGCCAGACCCTGTCAAAAGCCTTCGAGATATCGAGAGACACAGCAAGTGCTTCGCCGTGTCTCTCGATGGCTTCGCCCCAGTAGTGCGTGACATACACAAGAAGATCGCCAGTAGACCGACCCCGGCGAAAGCCATATTGACGGTCACTGAGGAGATCATTGTCTTCAAGGTAAGTCAGCAACTTACTGTTCAATACCCTTTCCATAACCTTGCAAAGGATGGAGGTAATGGCGATTGGTCTGTAATGAGCAGGGTCTGCACGGTTACCCTTTTTGGGCACCGGTTGCATATTTGCAAGCTTCCAGAATTTTGGCACCGTTCTTTTTTCAAGAGAGAGGCGGAACAGGCGTGTCAGCACAGGAGACAGTTCTGTTCAGTTCAATCAGTCAGTTCAATCAATTCAGTTCAATCTTGGAGCGAAATAATAAAAAAGCAGATTATTACAATTAAAATTGGGGACATTAATGTGTGTCCTTTTTTTGTGAACTTTGAATGATGAGAAGAAGACAAAAAATACTAAGAATGGACTGTGTGAAAGATTATAGCTAGAAAGGGAGTGACTACCGAAATTACGACTTTTACTTACGTGAGAAGACATGTTGCGTTATCTAAATTAATTGGGGTCATTTTCATCATCTTCTATTTATTTGTTTTTTTATTTATTTATTTAACCCTTTATGTACACACATTTAATAAGAACATGAGAAGAAGGAAACAGAAAAATAGGTACAAAGTGATACTTATTTTTAAAGAAATCTCTTCCAGCACACCTTCGAAAGGACAGTAGAGTAAAAAGAGATAGCTATTTATAACTTTTGCACGTAGACATTGTGTGCAAAATTTAAAGCTAAAATAGTATAAATATAGTAAGTATATATAGTATTAATAAAATATAGATATTAATATATACTTATATGCAACTAGGAAAGATAGTGTTCTTTCAATCTTCTTTTAAAAATAGCAAGAGTTTGGCACTCCCTAATGTCAGGCGGTAGCGAATTCCATAACAGTACCGCATGCACAGTGAATGAGTAGGAGTAAAAATCGGTAGAGTGGGGAGGGGATTTAAGGAGATTTTTAAGATGTGACCTGCAAGGCGCATTCGAAGGATGGGAATAGGAGAAGCATTCTCGCAGGTAGGAAAGCGTTTTAGGGTTGTGAAGGATGTTGAGTAGCAGACACAAAATCCGATTCATCATATTAGCTGAAAGACGTCCACTGATAAATATAGGAGACATAGGCCCCCAAGTGTGGTCACAACAACTGGTCCCCTGCGTCTTGCATCCATTGGCTACCTGCAACCCTCACGAGGTCATCGGTCCACCTTGTGGAAGGCTATCCAACGCTGAATCTTCCAGTACACGATCGCCTCTCTAGAACCTTCCAGCCCCATCGTCCATCTGTTCTGCAGTGCGATTGTGAGGGGCCAGACAAAGAGAGATACAATCCGCAAGGCAGTTCTGTGGCGAACTGTTGGGCAGTAGCGAACCCACGAACCTTATATCCCGAGAGAAGTCTTGTTCCTCATCTACGGCTTGCCTTTATTGGCTGGCCAGAGTGAATACTGACGAGGAACAAAGCTCCCACCTGTTTCTTGCCTTAATTGGCCGGTCTGAGTGGAGATTCGCTAGAGCACACGTGCTCGGGAGAAGGATGTATAATCCAGTAAGATGCCGGTAGGGATCTTGACCGTACTTCCCCTTCGGCCCCTCGTACGCCTACCAAAGGACCGGGTCTCCAGAGACCAGAAAAAGTAAAAAAAATAATTAATCAACATCCATTACTAAAATAATATAAAATCACAATCTTGGATTCCAAGGTCAATTTAAATAAAAAACGATAACAAAATAAAATACTTTCAATTCAAAATATCTATAAACATTATTTTGTTTTTTACGTCCCATCTTGTAAGCGTCTCGCACAAACCAACACACTGTAGGTATTACACACGACTGAGGCACGGCGGCGCGGCGGCGATAGCGGCAACAGTGCATCTAAAGATCTAATAATAATAAAGCAGAAAGCAGTACTCCTGGACACGGCGCGTATTGTGAGGCGGTTCCTCTCTCGGGAGCCCTGACCACCGGTAGCTTGGACCCTGTTCCCGATGCCGGTGGGCTACTATTTTTTATATTTTTAAAAGATTTTTTAATTCATTTTATACAAATACAAAATAAATAAATATTTAAAAATGTGAAAAATATGTACAGAAATTAAATAAATGAAATAATAATAATATCCTTGGACATTTCACACAACGCCATATACAGTCCCAAGCTAAGCAACTTAATGCTTGTGTTATGGTAACGAAATGGCTGATAAACTACTTATATACATCTAAGCGAGTTGCACGAGGCCATGAGCGCACAAAAATGTTTACCTACGCGGAACGGCAACGCGTGGCCACAAATTCGCAATATCTCTGTACCACTCAGCCTTCACAACGCTGCGCTCGCCCAGCACGAGTCATACCTATGTTTAGACCGGGTTGTAACAGAATTAACGGTAAAATTAACGTTATTATCGTATTTTACGTTAGTGTTAAATAACGTTAAATTACTGGTAATGTTATCAAATAACGTTATATTTTTGTAACGTTAATTAGGTATCACATTGGAATTAACGTTACGTAACGGTTATTATTTTGTTAGTTGGTAACGTTAACAAGCCCTGCTAATAATATAAAGAGGTAACATTTGTTTGTAAGTTTGTATGTAGGGGGTAATCTCAGGAACTACTGGTCCGATTTGAAAAATTTTTTCAGTATTAGATAGCCAATTTATCCAGGAAGGTTATAGGCTATATATCATCACGCTAAGACTAAAAGGAGCCGAGCATTAATGGAAAATGTGACGCATACGAAGTTGCGTGGGTCAGCTAGTATAGGGTAAACCTAATCAAAAGGACCAAAACGCTTAACTAAAACAACCACATACAATACTTCCTTTTCGGGCGAGTAGAGCTAGACATCGTCTCGTATTTCCTAAAAGGGATTGAAGTAAAATAAGCGGAAACTTTCACTATTATGGGTTTAACAGTAAAAGAAACATTAATAGTATCGGAAAACAATGTTGTGGCTTGTGGTAAACCAGGTGCCTACTCAAGTACAAGGTAATAAATTATTTATAGCTTATAGTCCTTGATATTAATATTAGCATTGGATTGTGCTTTTTCATCATGATTAAACAAAAATCAAATAAATACCTATTCCCGCCTAAAACTGCATAAGCATGCTGATTTCATCATAAAACCTTTTATCTAAACAAACATTAATAAACAATTAAATTATGTTGATATTTGATCAAGACGCGATAAGAATTTCCTCTCCGTCGTAGGTCGTGCCATTAGCAAAATGCGGTTCCGGGGGAATACCAACCGGATAAACAAATCCAATTTTCCTAAAGGTCAGCTAATAAATAGATCAATCAGGGAAAAGTAGGTTATAAACATTCTACTATGATGAGAAAATCAATGTGATAAGCAGACCGGCGATGGCCTTACACTCTGGCAATAGGTACTAGAATTTGATAACAATTTGAACTTTTTGAACTTCTATATCTTACGTGAGCAAGCAATTTTGGAAAAAAAAAATGGCCTTTGCAATCTAATGATTATGAATTTTTATATTCTAGTAACATCTTTATACGAAGCTTCATACAGAAAACATAGCAATGTGACTTTGGACACAATTATAAGATCACATGATAAAGTCAGAAGACCCAATTTTAAGAGCAACACACACTAAAAGGGATATTTTATTTTTCTAGAAAATATGCCTAGGTTTAACAAAAGCTTGGAATAATCTTAGCAACAGTAGAACCAATCCCTATTGATAAAACACGAAATAAAGTACTAATTAGCGCTTTATCACCACGTGTTAGTTATAAAGTCAAATAAAAGAAATCTGTCCAGTTGTTGATCGAATGGTACCCTCGTTTCAGCAACGTGTAAATCGAAGTTATCGGGACACGTAACGCAAATAATAGTTTTATCGCCGATAAGCTAAAATACATAAGCACTGAAGCATCATGTATTGATGTCAATTGGGCGGTATATTTGCCTTGCACTTGGTGGGAGAAAGCAGCATTGTACGTATTTCCTTTTATAGGATTAGCAGATTTTCTGGGCGGTATATTTGCCTTGCACTTGGTGGGAGAAAGCAGCATTGTACGTATTTCCTTTTATAGGATTAGCAGATTTTCATAGTATAAACTTCGAAGAAACTGCTAGTTTCGTTTAACTATGTCAGATAGGTTTAGGTTCTGTAGCTGTAGCTACTACATAATTATGTACTCCTTTACAAGTAATGGAGAGCCGTTCCGTCTTGCTTAATACATCCGGCCGGTCCATGTCTTTGCATGATGGGATTAAAGCGCCTTGAGAATTCCAATATCAAAGGAGATGGACCAGCGATCACTTCATAGAGGGGTTCCGTCTTGCTTAATACATCCGGCCGGCCCATGCCTTTGCATGATGGGATTAAAGCGCCTTGAGAATTCCAATATCAAAGGAGATGGACCAGCGATCACTTCATAGAGGGTAGAGGGTGCCGGCCGTATAGTTAGGAGGATACGCTCGTAGATACTGATCATAAAAAATAATTCTATGAAAGTGATACAGCGTCTAAAATTAATTTTGAAGGTCTCCAAAGATCTTTCACCTATGTAATTGTACAATGTAGTTTGCAATCAGTGCTTGCAGTTTATTGTAAACAAGATAAAGGTATGCGATTGCTCGAGGTATACCATCCATCAAATCGTGTAATTAATATATAACTTATTGTCATGTTTTCCTTAAACAGGTCCAGTTTCAAGATTCCTGACCGTTATAAATGGTCAAGAGCGGCTGAGCAGCTGATTATACCGAAGGTTTTACCCACGGGTTTTACCACTATCCTGGATTGGCAGTACGACACCCTAGCATATTAGAGCATAGTGCTAGAATGTTGGCCCTATTGCCCGGCGAAGAATGATAAATAATAAACCAGTCATATTGATCATTTCATGTGTTAGAGTCAAAGCTATGACACAGTTCGTCTGTGGTCAGAGGGGAGAACCAGGATATTATGTATTGTGCGGGTGACAGACTAGCAATCAGTCACCGCTTATGCAATGCCGTGCGATCTTTAAATAGATCCGCTATTTTGCACGCAGTTACCTAAGATTACGAACAAGTTTTAGTATTACTGTTTGGAATTTCGAATATTTTCGGGTACTGCGAGCATTTAGCCATCGAACATATTAAATGACAAGAATTTATAAAATGAGAGGTAACCAGAATAAGAGTAACACAGCATGGGCGGCGCACCGCCGTGTCCTCGAAACGGCGATTGGCGGCGACCTCTCGCGTCCGGCCCTGGTCCAAGCCATGGTCCGGAGCGAGACGGAATGGGACGCCGTTGCCTCCTTCTGCGAAGCAGTCATGCTAGCGAAGGAGGTGGCGGAGCGGGAGAGGAGACCCTCTCGTCCCGGCCGCCGTGGTGGACGCCGCGGGCGTCGGGGGCCACCTGGTGACCTCCGGCCACCGTAGGCGCGGGCCTGTGGACGGCGAGCTATGGGTGGCTCGCCGTCCGTCCGTCTAGTGACGACAGGCCGTGTCGACGGCGCGTTAGTGTTCCACGCGCGCCTCAAAGAGAGTCAGCAACACAGAGGGGCCCGAAAGGGCCGACGCCTGCCGGAGTCGCGGGATTATTCGCAAGAGACACCGTGGCTCCGGAACACAAAGGGCAATGAAGGAACATGGATGGGTTTTAGTCAGTAGAAGTCTGACACTCCCTCCCGCTACACCCAGAGCGGGAGGAGTCATTGGATGATTTCCCATCCCTAAAAAAAAAAAAAAAAAAAAGCATATTTTTCTGAATTCCGCATGCGATTAGATTGATTATTTTTACTATCAACATCATATCGAGTACTTGAATACTTATCTGATCTACATAGGGTTTCAAGTACCGCAGCAAGATATTTTGATAAAAAATTGGCGAACCCATTTGAGACAAATAACTTTTGAAGTACCTACACTCTTCAGCTGTTCACAATAACAAGTAATTAATTATACAAACAGCGCAACAAAAGCGACAGACAGTAGCCAACAACACGACGATTAAAGGTCGCGCAAGTTCAAATGAAAATTAATTTCGTAGTATGAATTCGTAAATTGATATTGCCGTAGTATGGCTGATTTTCATTAAGGTGAGTATTCAGACAAAATTAAATACATTTTCATTTCATTTAAATACCTAAAAAACTAGCTAATTAAATAAAAATGTGGCTCAAGGAAGGACATCGAAACGTCAGAATAATCTTGATAAAATCTACCAAAGCCACCACAAGATATTTTCTGAGGCAATCGTAATAGTAACCAGTTATTAGAATTTTATTTAACCTTAGAACTCGGGTGAGTAATAAATTGCGCAAATAATCATGGATGAAACATTATTTGAAGAGTAAATACGTGCAAGTTACGTGCTTACGATCAGTCATGTGTATTATAAAATTGATTACTGAACAAGTGTAGCATTTAAAGTAACCTCTATAAAAACTGACAGGTAAGCGAATCTTAAGCATTATCTAATAACTTCAACACGTTTTAGCTATCTGCGGTCTAGCCTGCTGGCGTTACCTATGTTTTAATTAAGTTATATAAAAATTAAAATCTAGATCCGCTAAGATAATCTCTTAAGTCTTACTAAAAAAAGCTTAAAATCCCAGTAAACACCTTTTATTTATTTTTTATTTATTTATTTAGACTTTATGCACAATAGTGGTACATGGGCGGACTTAATGCAACAAGGCATTCTCTACCAGTCAACCTTTGGGTTAAAAAGACTACACTGTGGTAGGTGTACAACAAACAAATAAAAATAAAATATAATTGAGTCGAATCGATACAACAAAGTATACAAATAATATATATATACATATACTATAAAATACATATATATTTGTTAAATAATATACTAATAAATATGATGATTTATAATAATTTCTGATTAAGAGAACTTACAATAATTATGACGAGACCAAACTACGAATGACATGCCTTTAAGTAGTGTTTACGGAGATTACGCTTAAAGGAAAATTTTGACTCAGCCTTCTTGATGTCATGGGGTAGCATATTCCAGAGTTTAATGGTGGAAATAACGTAGGAGTTAGACAAGAACCCGGTACGGTGAGGAGGAATATAAAGAATTAAGTTCTTGGACGCTCGGAGGTTAAGATTGTGAGAACTGCCCAACACTTTAAAATATTGTTTTAGATAATCAGGAGCACAAGGATCATTCAAAATACTGAAAAGCATGCAGAGGGATCTGAGGGATCTCCTTTGACGGATAGGTAACCATTGAAGCTGAGAACGGAAAGAAGAAATGTGGTCGTATTTACGAAGACCAAAAATGAAACGTATACAGTTGTTAAGAAGTCGATCCAGTTTGTTAAGGAGTTCTTGGGATAGATCGGAGTAGCAAACATCAGCATAATCGATTATGGGAAGCACAAGTGATTGGACCAACGTGGTCAACACCTAAATGTAAGTTATTCGAAAGAAATAAAAAAAAACATTTATTAGACATGGCATGTTACAAAAAGGTTCTCACTCCTTACGGTCATAAAATAACACAGCAATGACCCTGGCACATGACCTTAATCTACATCAGATAGTAGTTAAGCACCTACTACTCGAGGTGTTCGTAAATGTTAAGGTACCTAGTGCAATAACTTCTTAGATAAGAAGTATTATTGTACTCGAAGAAATTGTTGATGGTATAAATAATTATAGTACCTATGTATGGAGAAACAATTATCGTGAAATTTAGACTATTTTAAGTTAATTATTTTATTTATTTAGAAAGTATGTATAGGAAAATAGCCAAAATGGATTATTAAAAAAAATACATATTCCACACACAGCAGTATTACTACAGAGCACCGTTATGATTAAATTTGAACCCAAATCGGGATTTCCAAATCGGCCATGACATGCCAACACGATCTCAAGATCTCTTCCGCGTACTATACATTTGTGTCAACTGTCAAGTATTGCGCTTCAATGCAATAAGGCAGTATGTGTATGAGGCCAGAGGTAGCTAAGGGCTTGTTACAGTAATAACTAGCTTTTGCCTGCGACTTCGTACTTTGTTTGTGCATATCCCGTTATTTCCCGTTCCTGTGGGAATTTGGGAAAATCCTCTGTTAGTGCTCCCCTACACTCTACTCCCCAAGGAACCTACATGCCTTCTTATACAAGTAGTTTCGGCGGTGCGCTGTCTGTCAGTCACGCAATCAGTGAGTAACAGACAACGCGGCAACGTTTTACAAAAAAAAAATATTTTTAATCGGTGTCAAAATACGAAACAATTGCCAAAAACACCGACTTCCGAGAGTTATTTTTTACTTTGTAGTGTTTTTTTTTATATTTGGAAGTCCGTTGTATATTGTTTGTAAAAAGTTTTATATTTTTCACTTTTTAGTGGTACCCCACACCTAACAAAACAACACCACTGCAAAATCGCAGAAAAGTAAAATACGCAATTTAGATTACTTGGATTGGATGACATAAAACCATATTTCAAGTAAACAAATTCCAGCTATTTCGATTTCAAATCCAAACTTCCTAACCGATTTTGATAAAATTTAAATTTAAATGGTACCAATCGACAAGTATATCCTTTCAAATAAAACAAGAATTGTTCAAATCGGTACATAAATAACGGAGTTATGACATATGAGGTAACAAACATAAAAAAAAATTAATTGAGAACGTGCTCCTTTTTGGGAAGTCGGTTAAAAAGTCCTAGTAATCTGTTAGTAGTAACTTCATAAAGGATAACTGGTACATGATATAGATACACGTCAATTAGCGATGAAAGAAACGAAAAACAACTAATCTTCTAACAAAAGACCTTGTGAAAAGAAAGCTAGCTGTCAAGGCTTGAATATTCAGCCAGTCGGTCCTTAGGAATCATAGATATACTGTTTTTTATATTTCTGTGTTAAGAATCAATTAATAAGGGTCACATTTGAATGGCATTGTACCTCACTATTATTATTCTTCCATATCGTGGGAAAAAACTTACGATTTTATTTACGTCTCTATGACAACTAGTGTGTAAGACTGTAAGTGTGTCTAAAATAGTTATTTTTATGAGATTAACAATCATGCGCATTTCCATATCTTGAAGGCTAAAAAACGTAGAAACGTAGAGACGTAGTAGGTACGTAATGTCTACTAGACACTATAATTTACCTCTACAATATAATTATAACTTTACCAAAAAATGACCAAGTAACTAAATTATTGAGTTACTAAGGTTCTTAGAATATAGTATAATACCACCCAAGAGAAAACCTACTTTTAATTATATCTTTGAGACCTAAAACCATTAATTGTGTTGTACTATGGTTGAATATTCTCACACCGACGTCTCAACTCGCAATGGAAACTAGATAACGAACTAAGGGCCCTTTTCCTGTCATGCATGTTTTCGCTCGCGCGCGGTTTTAGTCCGCATGCGGGCTGCCCGCATCCTATCATTTCATACATGTTTTTCCTATCATGCTGCAGGCAACATGCACGCGGAATGCGGATTGTCTGCGTGCGCACAGCCCGCGTGTGTGCTATCCGGATGCGGGCGTCGGCGTCGTCGTTCTTCTGCCTTCAGTGTTGTTTTTACTGTGACGCGGGTCGCACGCATGGTCTATAGACTATGACCAAGCGTGCGACACGCTCGATACTGCAGCGGCAACGAAATCTTTGTCCTGCGTGTGGCCAGAAGCGTGCTATCTCCCGCATGCGGACCAGATCCGCGCGCGGGTGAAAACACTCATGGCAGGAAAAGGGTCTTAAGCCTAAGCCTAACGATACTACTTAAGTACAACCAGTCAGGTTATTGGCCTGTCAACTGTCAAAATAAGTCACTGATAGCCTTTGTTGACTTTGACGAAATACCGGCGAGTAGATAAAATTCTTAGCTATTACAAAAACAAAACAATAATGATTTCGTTTATTATTTGGGAAAATGACTGGCATATTTACGGTATTTTTTAAAACGTAGCAGTAAGTCCCAGTTTCTTTGGTAATTATTCAAAAAACCCTCATTTTCCATACATTTTTGACAGATTGCGACTGAGATGCGAATGCGAATGTTGCTTAAAAATTAGTAGTTGTCGCTCAGGCAGCAGGACTGATGCTTCTGCCAAGCTCGTATCCAGTTAAAAAAATATTCGAATTGACAATTGACTATCAACCAATGTGAACGCGTTTGCAAGCAATAAGGTGCATCCACACCGCAGTTACTTTTTGAGGAGCGACAGAATGCAATACGATAACATTAGGTATTAACATTCTTCAACTTATAACTTACATAAATACTTAAAACATAATAATATAACTTTTTGTTTTCGGATGATGCCCACTAACACTTGGAAACGTTGCTCCAAAAAAAGAAACTGTGGTGTGAAATTGTGAATGCACCTATAGCCGCGTATTTCCCAGGTAACGGAAAACATTTTTATTTATTCCCAATCGCAATTTTACTCTTATTATAGTTATTATTATATAGCATTTGAATCAACGTTTGTATAAAGAGTAAAACTATTACGTCAGTGTGGATGCTGTATATTCAGTGAAACAAGCTTTTATCCGCATTTGTGGTGAATTTTAGGAACCCGTTTGAGTCTCGTCTTGTATTTTATTGACCAAGTTTTCACCGTTACGTACAGTAACGGTTAAGTCAAAGATTTTATTATAATGCATAATATTGCTGACGATGTTATTTTAAGATTAAAATTTGTAACGCATGTGACAAAATCAATAATAAAAAAAGATATCTATATCTATACTTATAATAAATCTGTAGAGAGGTCAATTCTGTACATGAAATATATTTCCAAAATAACTAGGTATGGGGGGGTGATTAGGGATCGATACTGATGCCAAAAATGCAATCAGTAAATTTTTTATCTGTCTGTCTGTCTGTATAACCGTTATAGAAACAAAAACTACTCGACGGATTTTAACGAAACTTGGTATAATTATTTTTCAAACTCCTGAGCTGGTTATAGTATACTTTTCATCACGCTACAATCAATAGAAAAAAAAAAAATTAAAATGTGAAAGTTTGGTTGTTTGTTAGTCAATCACGCCAGAAGGGCTTAACGGATCTTAATGAAATTTAGATCAAAGATAGATTATAGTCTGGAATAGCACATAAGCTACTTTTAATCCCGGGAACATGTTCCCTAGGGATCACGCGGGCGAAGCCGCTGGCAGAAGCTAGTATTATATAAAACGCTCATCTCTATTATCCATAAACGTAGGCAACTTGAAAATCACGAATTTAGTTTTATTTTATTCTGTAGTTTAAGGAAAACTTACATTACAGTATTGTGTAATTTCATACGGCTAACCTGTTTTAGCTTGAAATTTCAAATAACAATCTAAATATACTATATTAAGTACTGTTTTGAGTGTGTTTACTAAGCCTGTGTCGAATTGGCACACCTACTATTTTTTTAATTTTCCTAACAGTTTGAACGACCATGGCATATTGGTGTACGTGCCTTGAAACATGGCTCCCATAATGCATGTGACAGAATCAGATGTGATTCACTTCACATGGCCAACTTTCTTGGTAGTGATTGCCAAACCTTTAGATTTTTCGACGGACGGCCTACCGTAATAAACACAAAAATACGATTATTATTTCAAGGTGACTTATTCCGATAAAAGGTCAAAATCTGAGTGTTTCGTGTTATCCTTAAAAAGTTGATGGAACGTGTTTTCAACTGACTTTGGACCTGGGGAATAACTACAACATGACGTTATTATAGCTTCGTAGAATTTGGAGTTTGTCCAGCCTTCAAAACATAAAATCTATTATACCCATTATACTAGTTCTTGTTGGACTGTCTGCATTTTCCAACAGCTTAAACTTCCCCATATATTTGCAGACACACTTCATAGATCTTATATCTTCTCATATCTCTTCATATCTTCTGATAAATGCAGTCAACATCCAATACAGGCCGGAATCAAGGTATTTTGCAACTTGGGAGAGTCCCATCGACTGTTTATACAGGCGACTAAAGTAAAGGAAGGACAACCTGTCCCCAAGTCAGACTGCACCAAAATGAACTAAAGACCATGAAACTACAGAACTCAATACGGTATAAGAAACTTAATTAAAGAACTTCAGTGCTGTTATACGGTACGGTCGAGTAATTTTCAAACCAGTCTCTTTATATTTACGTAAGTAGAGGAAACTTGTTTTACGAGCAATATAAACAACACGTTTGTTACAGTACCTACCTATGTGTTATTATTATATTAGTATTAAGATCCTGACATCCGTCGTTATAACGCAGTTATCGATTCAATAATTTATTACACAACATAATATATTTACAAACAATGGTAGGTACTTCGCTGGAGGAATTTGGCTCAAGTGGCACTTTTTTAAGTTCCCAATTTAGCGATTCTGTTATGCCCCGTTTCTGGAAAGTTAATTATCTCAAAAATAATGCTGGATTAGTTCTTTTTACACGAATACCTAAAAAAAGGAGTGTTATGTTTTCAGGGTTCATGTATGTATGTATGTAGGTACCTACTTATGTATGTTTCAGAGTTTCTTTATTCCACTCTTATAACTTTTAAAAGGCTGAACCGATTTGAATGTTTGTTGTATCGTTAGAAGCTTTGCGTTATTCCGAGTAACATAGGCTAGTGATAATAAAAAAATAAATAAAAAGGGGTAGCCATGGATCTGATGGATCATGAAAAAAAAACAGTAATATTTTTTTATTTTCCTGAAAATTTGCCTACCTTTGCTATCAACGTCTAGAGCTTGCTTAGTACATAACAAAAATATAAAACAGTAGTAATTTTTCAATATGGATTCGTTCGCTAATAACAAACGAATTCAATAAATGTAGGAATAGTAAATAACCCATACCAAAAAAAATATTAAAAAAAAAAATACACGCCTGCCATGTCAAAAAATGAACAAAAAATAAAAAACAAGCATTCGCCCCAAAAATTTAAAACTGAAAAACAACTTTTTTATTGCAGTCGGGGGACCCTTAATTAAAGAAATGTTACCTACTGTCCCCCGATCATTGGTTCCCAACGGCCAACCTGTGGTAAGCGGACTACTTGTGGTCCACAACACAAGAGCTTAAGTATGGTCCACGGATTTATAATATCAATCTTATTAATTGGAAAGCAACATTGAAACGAACTGATATTCAGTTTCTATCTAGAATATTGTATTTTCTACGTTTATGCTCGTTACTTTTGAGTTAAAAAAAAAATTAACATTTTCTTAAGGCCTCTGGTCCCTGAAACCATAATGGTCCTTGATCATTATAAGGTTGGGAAGCACATTTATATTTCGTCAAATAAGATCATGTTTATTTTTTTAGGTTTATAGTGCTAGACATAGTTTATTTCTTTGGTTTTGCCTGCCGTGTTTTGATTCTAGCTGAAGTCAATTAAGTGGTGAAGACATGAAGTGTAATAAAACTGAGTTCAATTGGTGTCACCAGCAATCTTATCTTGTTAAAATCAGATTACATAATACTACAATGGAGGCTGCAAACTGTTCTAGAAACTATTTTTAGCATACAACTAGGTATCAGTCGATCGCGTATATGTGGTGACACTTCCCTTTAGCTGGTCTGGCGTTGAAGGGAATTTTAATAGAATTACAGGTCAGTTTATACTGGTTGGGTCACCACAGACGTGCGGCCTCCTGTACTTAGCAAGATATCTATATCGTTGAGAATAATGAATAATAATATACCATACAGGTTAGTACCAAAATACCTGTATCCTCGAAACATGAATAGGTACACACTACACGCATACCTATATATATTTTTTTTAACTTTCGTGAGGAAAATAGTTGTTAGTAACTAAACTAATAACTAAAATACATAGCCACTTATTTTTAACAGACTTCATAATCATGAACGGACGTATACATAGGAAATTCCTTTAATTATCCTGCTGTACGGTTATGAGTATCTTGGTAGTGGCAAAATTTAAAGCGAGGTTTGTGATACCTACTCGTAAAATCACGCCTATATTTACAGAAGGGTTCAGCAAAGGTACCTACAGTACAGGTACAGCCCACTCCCCACTATCACTACATCTACACTAATATTATAAAGAGGAAAGATTTGTTTGTTTGATTTGAATAGCCTCCGAAACTACTGGACCTATTTGGATGAAATTTTGTACAAAGATAGTTTGAGACCCGAGGAAGGATAGGATAGTTTTTATCCCGGAAATCCCACGGGAACGGGAACTGTGCGGGTAAAACGGGAGCGAAGCCGCGGGGGACAGCTAGTAAATTATAAAACAAAGCCCTCCGCCGCGTCTGTCTGTCCGTCTTCGCGATAAACTCAAAAAGTACTTCACCGATTTTCATGCTGTTTTCACCAATGGATAGAGTGGGTTCTCGAGGATGGTTTTTGTATATTATTTGTCAAGCTAGCGAAGCCGCGGGCATCAGCTAGTAATAATAATAATAATAATAACCCTACCGCAGTATCTCTACGTTGACGTCGTGGTGGGGCTTGCGCGTCCCGATGGACCTTAGGTCTTACCTAGGGTGAGGGGCCAGACAAAGAGAGATACAATCCGCAAGGCAGTTTTGTGGCGAACTGTTGGGCAGTAGCGACCCCACGAACCTTATCTCCCGGGAGAAGTCTTGTTCCTCATCTACGGCTTGCCTTTATTGGCTGGCCGGAGTGAATACTGACGAGGAACAGAGCTCCCACCTCTTCCTTGCCTTAATTGGCCGGTCTGAGTGGAGATTCGCTAGAGCATACGTGCTCGGGAGAAGGACGTATAATCCAGTAAGATGCTGGTAGGGATCTTGACCGCACTTCCGGGATTGTCCTGATAGCCGTGGTATACCTCTCCACTCCTCTAGCACCTGAGGCCATGTTGCCCCCTTGGCGCTACGTCACTTTGTGCTAGCGACCGTTTTCGGGGGCCCATTCATTGAGTGTGCAAGTCACCCCCTGCCATTTAAAAGCCGTGTATATTGTTAGTGGTCAGGCAGGGGCCAATAGTTTTATAATAAACGATTATCATTCCACTAAGCCACCCAAACCCATAGCGTTCCATTTTTTGTTTCCATATTCTGCAATAGTACTGCTCCAACCGGGGATTGTCCTTGGGAATACTTTCAGTGCATACAGGGATAATCGCCGGTTGGTGCCCCATTACATTTGAAAAGTCTAACGGGGCCTCTGCGAGTTGGTTTCGGCCCCTCGTACGCCTACCAAAGGACCGGGTCTCCAGGGGCCCGAGATAGTAAAAAAAAATAAAATAATAATAGCCCCACCGCAGTATCTCTACGTTGACGTCGTGGTGGGGCTTGCGCGTCCCGATGGACATTAGGTCATACCACCTAGGGTGAGGGGCCAGACAAAGAGAGATACAATCCGCAAGGCAGTTTTGTGGCGAACTGTTGGGCAGTAGCGACCCCACGAACCTTATCTCCCGGGAGAAGTCTTGTTCACGGCTTGCTTTTATTGGCTGGCCAGAGTGAATACTGACGAAGAACAGAGCTCCCACCTCTTTCTTGCCTTAATTGGCCGGTCTGAGTGGAGATTCGCTAGAGCATACGTGCTCGGGAGAAGGATGTATAATCCAGTAAGATGCTGGTAGGGATCTTGACCGCACTTCCGGGATTGTCCTGATAGCCGTGGTATACCTCTCCACTCCTCTAGCACCTCAGGCTTTGTTGCCTCCTTGGCGCTACGTCACTTTGTGCTAGCGACCGTTTTCGGGGGCCCATTCAGTGAGTGTGCAAGTCACCCCCTGCCATTTAAAAGCCGTGTATATTGTTAGTGGTAAGGCAGGGGCCAATAGTTCTGCTATAATAAATGATTATCAGTCCACTAAACCACCCAAACCCATAGCGTTTAATTTTTTGTTTCAATTTCTGCAATAGTACTGCTCCAACCGGGGATTCTCCTTGGGAATACTTTCAATGCACACAGGGATAACCGCCGGTTGGTGCCCCATTACATTTGAAATGTCTAACGGGGCCTCTACGAGTTGGTTTCGGCCCCTCGTACGCCTACCAAAGGACCGGGTCTCCAAGGACCCGAGAAAGTAAAAAAATAAAATAATAATAGTAATGCTAGTATAAGCCTTAAGCTCCAAGTAATAAGGATCGAGCTCCCTATCCGGTTAATGCCAATCATTAACCGGATAGAAATCCAGACTCTGGGCTTGAACTTAAAAATTCCAGTCGAAAAAACCGAATCACACTTCGACTGATCCAGGGACCGAATCGATGACTTCATGCTCAGCAATAGCACTTGCAACCACTACACCAATGAGGCAGACTTTAGTAGTTAGTAGCCTAGTTTATGTTCAGAAAAAAATGTTATAAAATTAATAATCATGTATATTTATGTATTATCTTAATATATATAAATCTCGTGTCACAATGTTTGTCCTCAATGGACTCCTAAACCACTTAACCGATTATAATTAAATTCGCACACCATGTGCAGTTCGATCCAACTTGAGAGATAGGGTAGCTTACATCTCAATTTTTTGTTGCAATATTATTTAGGAGCGGAAAATGAGACGCAGACGAAGTTGCGCCGGTCATCTAGTAAGTTTATAATTTATTTAAGTACTGTGTATCCATTCTATTTATCATTATGATATCTTCTTATTATTATTATTTTTTATCATTGCTCTTCTCAAAGAGAACACCTGCCATCTAATCTCTTCACCACCCTTGGTTAACTGGTAGAGAATGCCTAAGCTTTTTTGTACGAAAAGTTTAAACAAATAATAATTAGGGAGATTTTGGAAGTCACTGAATTCAAACAGAAGAGTCATGTGATTTTAAATAATCTTTATCACGTAACATGCTGAAGTGGTGTGTCTGTTAATATTACTCCTAGCCAGCGTGTGACTTTTTGTTTATTCGTGTTTTTAGTTCATGATAGCGAGTAGAACGGTTAAAATAAAATTAGTAAGCAACTGACACTGTTGCATTTGTTTTTAGAATTAGCTGAATGCATGATAATAAAAATTAAATATTGTGTTTAAAAAGTGTGTCATCAATTCACCGATCAACATTTTTTAGACTTCACTATAGATAATTAAGACGAAATTATGCAGATTTTAGCATTTTCCTAACTATGTTGGGGCCGGATTTCCTATGCGCAGCTCAAGTTTCCGAACAAAATAAAGTTTATAGGTACTTATTAGAAACCTAATCTCTTAAGAAAGATTAATGACCTTCCGACTGCCAGATATCAGTCCATTGTAAGACTAACCACCAAGTGCAATAATAACTTTCATAACTTGATATTTTGTCTGTCAGAATGAATCAATGCAACTGAAAGGTTAATCAAGAAAATGTATTACGTACCTAGGTAAATATTATTTTGTAGATACTATGAGCACCCATCGTTTGTAAAAAAAGTCAGACTTGCAATAAAATAATGTATCAGGATATTGTAATCTTAATAACAAGTATTTCCAAGTAAAACTGACGTAGATACTAACGTGTGTGTGTGTGTTATTTACAAAGGGGTTTATAGTCATTGGTTATTTATGTGGCGTCGCCAGTGCACAACATAAAACGCTGAGTCTAGCTCAATCGTTGCATCACTAAAACCTGCATAAGTTATAAAATTGGATACAAGTTACAACATCTTAATTAAAATTAATATAATAAACAGTAAAATCGAGATTATCTCTGGAAGTACTGGTATGATTTAGCTACACTTATTCCGTACGTCTCTTTACCTAATGCTGACTGCCCCAGGAATATATGTAAGTAATGTATTTATTTATCCGTTAAAAAGGCTTCGGGAGCGTAGACTGATGAAAAAACTGTGTACTTAAATAAAAATTCTACAGCTTGTCTCCTCACTAAATTCTTTAATATGATTTTTAAGAAAAAAATAGCATTTATCAGTTACTGTTTTTTTTTTTTTTTTTATGGAAAACGAGGAAACTCTTGGCTCATATCTCACCTGATGGAAAGTGATGATTAGGCCGAAGATGGAAGCGAGTTTCACCCGGAATCCTCTTACACAGAGGAACTGGCTATCATACCTCTAACTGCCGGAACACAGCAATGCTATGCAATGTTAACATTGTTGTTATGGCGACAGACTTAGACATGATGGTGGTAGCTTGCCAGGCGGACTTTGAACAAGTCCTACCACCAACCAAACCGAGCAAAAAATTTGCCCCCGCTGGGAATCGAACCAGGGACCTCTGGGTCTGAATCAGGTGGTATAACCACTAGACCAGAGGCGGTTAGTGTCACCTGTTTAGCACCACCCGGGGACCACGTGTAGGGATTCGCTGCAGGGTATGCTCCTACGGACGCGGGTGACTCGGCCCCCAAAAACTCTTAACTACTTTACTCTTAATACACTTTTATTTAAATTACCATGTCAGTTTGATAGCTTAAGGCATAATATTAATCTGTATTGTGTAATTAGGTTAAGGTTCCCCTCATAAAACTCAATGTTTTCATTGAACTAGTAAAGATTTTGGCCAACCTACAGGTGGTTGATTAATAAATAAAAGCCTGTGCCACAGAAGTGGGCAAAGATATTTTAGCCCATTTCAATCTACTGCCTTTTTAAAGACATCTTTAGTTTATCGATGATGCTGCTGTTGGGCTAATGCAGATAAAAAAGAAAGAAAAAGAGCGCTATTAGGTTAGGCCATAGCCATAAAAATCAGGTAATTGGTATAGTACAATACAACTTGTATAGTACAACTTATTTCGCATGGTAACTTGGAAGGCTTGGTCCTTCGAGCCGGATTGGGCCTTTTTATGAGAAATCATTGGATTGATCCTAGAGTTCTCCGTGTATATGTACATAAAGTACCTACAACCAAAAATTTTATACTTATCAATAAATAATTCAAAACTCCACATGCACGTTGAATAATATGGCGCAGTAGCTACTAATTCACTCCTTATTAAAACGCAAATAGTAGATACGTGCAATGCAGCCAGTCCCTCGATAAACAAGCCGGTATTTTGCAATTCTGATCCTAACAACAGCAAAGGGCACGTAGTCATTAGAACCATTCAACAATGGGTACTTGAGACTGCTAATGATTATTATTATATGACCTTACGATCACTGATCCACACACGATCTGCGCACGGCTTTTCGAAAGGTAAGAACGTACGTAACCGGCAAAGCACATGACGTTAAAAAAACATTTGGAGTCACATGATTTTTTTTGCGGAATCTTGCCAAAGAGTATTGGATATTTAAACATTTCGACGGGACGTTTACTGGGATTTTAATGGACTTCATTGAGTTGAGGATAGTCGTTGATTGGTGCCTGTACCCTATTACTAGAATAAGGCGTGGACCACATGTGCAGCGCGTTTTTCCTTGGCAATATCCAAAGTCCGGGATTATGAGATTCTATAAACATTATCATGTTTTCCATAACTTCCATAACCCTCGGACGGAATGCAACAGAACATCACTATTATTCGACACGTTTTGAAAATTAAATGTTTATTAACATCGGATCATTGTCTCAGTCGAATTGAATGGTGATTGTTTGTCGTTGTTTGGTACACACTGCAGCTGGTAAAACGTCTACAGAACGTAGTTAACGTGTTTAAAATAAACTAAATTACTTATTATTCACATTAATTAAATATTTATGTAGATTCCACGCTGAAATTAGCAAGTAGAATAGGCGAACTTTGCAATATAACGAAGGCAACTGTAAAACCTTTTTATACAGACACTATATCAAACACGTTGAGACAATTTCATAATCTACAAGAGATACAAAACAAGATTACACATTGCGAAATATCTGTAAACAACACAGCACATGTAGGTAAGTAAGCAGGTCGCATATCGCTTAGTGATGCAACACCAAAATTTTAGTGAAAGTGACAATAAAATGTACCTTGTTCGAAATTTGAAAAAGGCGCGGGAAGACGCGACTGTAGGCACGCGCGCTTTAGCCGCGCTACTCGCGAGTACTGGCTAGTGACGTACGTACGTACCTCACGTATCGTAACATTCGTAACCACGCAGACTCGAATTCGCGAGTTGAATCAAACGTCATTCCTCAGATCCCCCCTCTCGATTGTAATATGTTCAAGGGTAACCGGTCGCCGCCGGCTTGATTTATCTTGTAGACGCGTACAATCTCGGCGTATTAGCTTAATTGAGACCTTACTTAGTTCTAGAGCTGATCTTTTTTCTAGAGTCTAGCGGATGCTACAACATTCTTGAGCAATTATAAATATATATAAAAATTGCTACAGAGGAAAATAGTTAATTGTTATTTGAAATAGCTGGAACCACCTGACTATCCTGTATTTACCTAATGGTTTTCCTAGATGCCAAACCCACTACTTTCGTTTATGGTGGTGGCACAAAACACAGAATTCTACAGTATGATTACTCTCGTCTCTTTCTCTTTTCACATAAAACAGAAACAATTCGGTTATCTGTTAAAATTCTTCCAATCTTATCTTCACCTATACCTACTTAAAGACGAAAGATTTTTTTGTTTGTTTGTTTGCACCGAATAGGCTCCAAAACTACTGAAGTGGTTTTATACGACTTTTTTCACCAATATAAAGCTAATTACTTATCAGGAAGTAACCTGGGCTATAAATTTATTTTCGAAAAAAATTAGAGATCCCTACGAAAATTGCAATACAAAACCCACTTAACAAAACTGGTCTCTGATCTATGAGTTTTATGAGGGACAACTATGGGATAGCTTAATACATTGTGTAACAAACTACTTAAATTAGAAAAAAATTAGAGATCCCTACGAAAATTGCAATACAAAACCCACTTAACAAAACTGGTCTCTGATCTGAGTTTTATGAGGGACAACTATGGGATAGCTTAATACATTGTGTAACAAACTTGATATATTTAAAACAAAAAGACTCAATACAATAGCTATTTCAAGTATTTACTATGGTATGTGAAGAGTACGAAAATAGGTACCTACCTAAAGACGTAGGTACAGACGCCAGGACATCAAGCTACAAGAATCTTTCAAATTTCTTCAATAGATTTTCAACTTTACCTGGAAAGGAATAAGGTTCAAGGTTGATTGGGAAAATTTTACAGTTTCGGGAAGCTTGATGTGTTGGCGACTGTACTAGTGCTTCAAGGTTGTGAGTTTTATTTTTTATTTATATCATCATTTTTCTGGGTGAAACTGCGTGAGAGATAGAGAGCTTTGGAAGGAGAAAGGGAGAACTTTGCCCAATAGTGGGATACAAACTAAGCTAGTAAAAATATTTGTATTATAATTCTGCTACAATAGGTAAACAAAACTTGTGATTTTATTTAGAATAAAAAACTTTTTACAAAAAAGTCGGTGTTTTTGTTACTTTCTTCGTATTTTGACACCGACTTCCGAAATTAAAGTTATTTTTTACTTTGTAGTGTTTTTTTTTTAGAAGTCGGTTGTATTTTTTTGTAAAATGTTTTTTATTTTTCACTTTTTAGTGGTGCCCCACACCTAACAACACCACTACAAAATCGCAGAAAAGCAAAATACGCAATTTCGATTATCAAAGAATCATATAGTCAAATTCCAGCTATTTCGATTTAAAATCCAAAGTTCGTAACCGATTTTGATATGATTTAAATGGGACCAATCTGCAAGTATATCCTTTTAGTTAAAACAAAAAAATTTCAAATCGGTTCATAATTGTCGGAGTAATGTATGTAAAAAAAAACCTTCTTTTTGGGAAGTCTGTTAAAAATATTTTATTGGTGTGACACACTAAATCACAATTTCAATTACAAAAAAAAATGAGTTCTAATTCATCACATAATGGTGAATTTGTGTATTATGCAATCACCACACTGAATTGAGACATAAAAGTAGTTTTACATATTGTTTACATACTTTTAAGCAGAGTAACTATACCAAAATTGAATATTTGGTAGGCATAAACAATTATTAGTTAGGTACACATAAATGATAACAAATGCATTTATTGACTAAACTAGTAGCAATACACACGAACAAAACAAACTACACTCACATTGGAAATAAGGAGGATGAATGGTCAATTTCCTTCTATTTTCTTTAATAACTTTGAAATGGAGTCTCTAAAAATTATGGAAAAAAAAATACTTTTGAAGCCTTCACAATGATCCATTCTCTGATAATCAGGTACAGCTATAGTCTAATCAACAAGTGCTTTTATGTTCTACTTTTTTCAGCAGTGTCGGGTAAACACGGTAAACATGAATGGGACGTCATTTGATTCGGAAGAGCATGTAGATGGTTTTTTTTGGCCCCTGAAAAAAACTGCATATATTGTTTTAAACAATTTATGTAACATTGAAACATTTTTTCCAAAAAACTTGTGATTACACTCGAGTTGTTGAAAATAAACTTGTTTTTTCTAAATCTCCAGTGCCCTTTTTGCTCACTCATAACATCATGTTTTCATGCATGAGGCCTTATCATAAATTTTTATGAAGCTAAAATGTATGCACATACTAAACACTGACCGAGTTGAACTTCATACAAGATTTTATTACCGCCCCTGTGACGACCCCCTGACCAAACTTTTTTATAAAACGAGGGTGACTGTACCCTGATTATTGTTGCATATTTTAAACATGTTTCATATTTTAAAATACCTACTGCTTAAAAAAGGCCATTTTTAAAGACATAAATACCTACTTATTTATTTAATTTTTTTTTTTTATAGATTTTGAAAACTTATCTAAATAATAATATTACGTAAATGAAAGGTATGGTTAGGTATGATGAAAACAAAAAGAATGAACAGGATAGAACGGTATTTAAAAATAATTAAAGATATTCAAAGAACCTAATATCATTCGTACGAGATAATTACAGTAAAATAACGGCAGTATTTCGTAATAATATTTGTGAAAGTTACAGCTGCAAAAACTTACAGTTTTCTGGAATAAACTCCAATGCTTCTTCAGTGATGAATGAATTTTCACACGTAAATTGAAATAATTAAACATTAGCCATTCAACTCATTTTTGCATCAGAAACCACACGGAAATCGAAGAACAACCAACAACCAGCTGAGTTTAACACCTTTTAACCTCTGTGTTCCAGATCAAAACTTTTTCTAGTGGGAATTGTAAACATGTGCAATTGACGTTTCTTTGACTTTAGAAAATTGGTTGTGAAAGAGACATCACTTAGAATGCTTCATTTGTTTGGTTTCCAGTTTACCTTGGAACGCTGTTAATTAGTGATTGACACAGAATTGTTACTATTTTCAAAAATCGACTAAGTACTGCAACTACAACGTTCAAACATTTTATATGATAGTTTATTACAACACCTGTTGAAAATGTCATTCGCGTGGGGTGTTACATTCTTATTTGCCATATCATGAGAATAATCCTAAAAAAACATTATCAGTGGTGGACTAAAGCCGCACCGGTATGCGGAAATAAACATTTTTCAAAAATAACAACCGACTACAAAATACAAAACAAAGTTTATTTTTTTATTTCTTTTTTTAGTATTCTGCAAAACTAAATTGGAAATTCACATGTAAACACACCCCAAACAGCGTACCAGCGTGATGCTATGTTATCAACTGTATAAACTATAGAAAAACATGCTATTTCAGCAATCTCGTTCCATTACACATAATTTATTGAAAAGTTCCGTTGTCTATCTCCGGAGTTCTTCATCAGATCTTCACCAAGTTGAAATGGGACCTCTCCGAGAAAATACACTTCCAAAAACAGATTTCCAAATCGCTTCAGATGAGCCTATAAAACGTGAAGAGTTCTTTCTATTTTTCATTATCTTAACTTGATGCGACCACTTGGGAAGTCTCTTCTTTCCAAAAAAAAAACGATTTTTTCAAATCAGTCCGGTGGCTTGGAGTAATCGGGGAATATATACATACACATAATTTTTTTTTAAAGATTTCGACGAATTGAGAACCTCCTCCTTTTATAAGTCGGTTAAAAATGAAAATAATGTTAATGGTTTGGCTAAATAATTCACATTGTTTAGCCACTTCGGTAATAGGTTGTCGCGGAAAATCAAGATTTTAGGTTTTCTTTTGGCTTTTCAATAAATTAGTAAAGACTTAACCGAAACTGTCAAACCCAATCAACCTTGAATCTAATACTGTAGGGATAAAGTTGAAAATCTTTTAAATTTTGATAGATTGTTGTAGCTTGATGTGGTACATAAATAACATGTTGACGAAGTTACTGTTTTTTTTTTTTTTTTCTGTAAGCATCAGTTACTTCGTCAACATTTTTCAGAAGAGTTCAAGAATGCAATGGCCTCTTGGGATAATTTTCGGCTACCACCCGGGGTCTCGGGCGAAGCCACGGGCAAAAACTACTATTAAAAGCTAATAATCCCGTGCGGACGTGTCAGATTTCAGGAGCAATTGCAAAAATATTGCTGGTGTAAACAGACGGTTTATGATAATATCTTGAAGAAAACAATGTAATCTCAGATTATAGGATTAGTTTCAAATCGATAGATCGAGGCCTATAACTTTTTGCGGAACGAGAATCTACTTTTTAGGCGAGTCAATCGTTTTGTCGAGTAGTCGCATCATTATCATCGTTCACGTTTTTGACCATTCATTTTTGAAGACTCAACTTCCCAGTCTTGTCAAAACGAACGAAATTTCTAAAAAAACCCTGCGACAAAAACAGCTGTTGATTTAGATTACAAAAGTATTTTTATCGTTTGCGGAGAAAAATATGGTTTTGTTTTAATGTCGTCAAGGATAGGTACATCTACCTACATTATCAGTTGTTATTGAAAACTGTTGTGGTACGCTTGTCTGTTTTAAAGTGTGATTTTTTATATCGTTGTTATAAACGGAGTTGAAGATAATGTCTGGTGAAAAGCCTGAAAAGCCAGTGTTTGGAGGGCCGGCTTCAGGTGAAGGGAGTTCTCAGGCTTTGCAGCCTGCTGAGGATGAGAATGCGAAGTCGTGTTGGGTGTGTTTTGCTACGGAAGCAGATGACAGACTAGCTGCCTGGGTACAGCCTTGTAAATGCATCGGGACCACGAAATGGGTGAGTGCATAGTCAGTACTTTTTCTAGATCGCCGCGGACATAATCCGTGCTTCCGATCCATGATATAAACATGTGAGGGGTAAACTTTAGTTACCGGTAGCACGAAAAGGGGGTTGAGAGGGGAAGGGGGGGGAGGGGGGGGGGGTAAACTTTAGTTACCGGTAGCACGAAAAGGGGGTTGAGAGGGGAAGGGGGGGAGGGGGGGGGGCTCAATCCCCCCCTGTACCACTCCCATGAAAAGGAAATGCACCATTCTTGAGAAAAACGAATTATTGTAACCTAACCTCAAAACACTTTTTGTCAACAAAGTCGCTTCTGGAACGTCTCCGGCGCTGCGGGAAGTGCAGCCCCTTCGCCCTTGCGTAACAAAGGATAGGCACCCATGCTCACCTCCGCAGCTTCGGCTTGTTGGTCGCCTCCGGCGACCAGCCTCAGCCGCTCCGGCTCGCACGGGCGCCTATACTTTGTTACAGCGGGCGGGGGCTGCTCTCCCTCCGCGCCTCCGGATTTTATAAACACTCTAGGGGTAGCAGCCAAAAGACTAGGTGGAGTCGGGGTGCCCTGATTCGGTTTTGGGACAGATTCGACCTTTTTTAACCATTTAGAACTGCATACAAATGACAACAACGAAAACAACACACACACATTAACACAGACTCATACAGTAATGACAGTGTCAGTGTCACTGTCATTTGTTGATGCAAAATTGACGTAAAGTTGCGTTTTTATTTTTTATTTTTACGTTCCTTTTCACCGATTTTCCACGACATTTTATACCACAGACAATATACTGGTACAGTTTTGGTTGTCAATCGCCCAAAATTACGTTTCGTTTTTCATTTTTGTCAGATTTGAGGTTAAAACTATTTTTTGTAATTTCTCGAAAAATATCCATTTCCTTTTAATAAGAGTGATACCGTTATAATCAGGGACCCAAACCGAACCACCTTTGACCCCTCTTGGTGCTCACTTCGTGCTACCGGTAACTAAAGTCCACCCATATCAATAAATATGGCAAAAAAACATGTCTGTTGTATGGGAGTCCCCTTAAACATTAGTATTATTTTATTTTATTAGTATTAGTTGTTATAGCGGCCACAGAAATACATCATTATGTGAAAATGTCCACTGTCTAGCTATCACTTGACACTAGACGGAGTCTCAGTGATAGTGTCCCGTTTTACCTTTTGGCTACCGCAACCCTAAAAAGCCCATTATCATTTTGATAACTATTAAGAACCAAAAATATAATATGCCACACTTAGCCTATGACTATACCTTGGCGCCCCTAATTCTTCATGTATCTAAATTATTGATAAAAACTGTCCTATATTCACTTTTAACACACAATAACAAATGAGTGTTTAACAAACTGATAAGTTAGTAAAAACAATCATTTTCATAATTATCTTAATGATAATATACTTTCAGCGAAGATAAAAATTATATTGTGCTAATAATTGGTTTTAATGTAACAAATACCATAAGGTGATGTATGTTCCCGTAGAAACTTCTGGAAATCCTTCCTTAGCGCTCCCCTACACTCTACAAAGAACCTAAATGGCAAATTTCAGCTTCCCACGACCAGTACTTTTGGCTGTGCGTTGTCTGTCAGTTACTCACTCAGTAACAGAAGAATTTATTTCAATCAACCTTTGGTTGATACAAAGTCGAATAGTGGTAGGTGTGATATGAAAAGAAAAGAAGAATTAAAAAGATTACCATTTTTTTATTATTTATAATTTTCTGGGTCTTGACCTTAATCTTGCTTGAATGCAAGCAATGGATTCTACAATGGAATAAGCAAGCCAATTTCAGTTTTGGCCTCCTTTAATTAATTAAACAAATTGTTTTCAGCTTTTATTAAATGCTTGCTCAAACTTTAGACAACAGTAAACTATTGGATTGGACGATAACTATATTTTTATTTCAATTTTGATTTTTGTTTTCTTTCTCGGATCCCTGGAGACCCGGTCCTTTGGTAGGCATACGAGGGGCCGAAACCAACTCGCAGAGGCCCCGTTAGAAATTTCAAATGTATGTTTATTTCAATCATTATTATTAAATTAAATAGAGGACAAACCGATTGACCTTTAATTTTGTCTTTTAAATTTTTAATGTAGCCCAGTTTTATTTATTTATTTGCAAGAGGTTCTTTTCAATGTATGCTTTTGTTTTTGTGAACCATTTATTAAGATGGCACATAAGAATCAATGGCTTGGTTTCTTTGTCTTGTTTAATTTTTTTTTTAAACCACCCTTCGACTCCCAACCCTCGGGGCTGCTACTTTGCTCTCTAGTCTAAGGTGACATTGATTGTGGCTCTAAGATTGCAGATTGGTCATATTCAACTAAAGAAGAAGTCTATCACTAAATGGGCATAACACCTTTGCTACTATGTGGCAGAACGCAGATGCCACAAGCTAGAAATTATTTATTCCCTTTGTGGTTTCAAGAAAAATCTTAGAATAACTTATAATGGACAATGTCAATACTCATCAAATATTGTTATCATTCACCTGAGTGGACAAGAGTAATCTCTCATAAAGGTTTATTTATTTACAGCTCGAAATGAACTGATAACCTTGGTAGTACATTGACTGTCACACACTCACAACAAGGGACTTGTGACACTCATCAATATTTATCATCATCAAAATACAAGTATTGATTGTTACAACAATAAACTTAAAAAATATTGTTCTTTGTTTTTAGGGTTTCATACATTCAAAAAGTCATGAATTTTTGAATGGGTTTGGGTGGAATCTTTTCATAATCCTTTTGCTCTGTTCTTAGGGGAGAACAGTGTATTGCTTGTATGTTCAGAAAAGTGTATGGCTTGCAAACCAGTGAAATTTGTATATAATGATAGTTTCATAGTAAACATGTAAGTTGTTGTTTCCCAAAAAACAAAATTGAAGAAGTCGTCAACATTGTGAATTTTCAATGGTTAGTAAACAAACAATTGGCACTGACGATATAGCACACACAAATAAGACTGCCACATATAAAGCTTACACAACTAAATCTCGTTTCACAATATAAATCAAATTACAATGCAATATAATAGCCTATTAGTGTTTACTCAAAACAACTGGAGCAAACAACACATACTTTCACTTCCTCACATGGGGTGGACTTTAGTTACCGGTAGCACGAAGTGAGCACCAAGAGGGGTCAAAGGTGGTTCGGTTTGGGTCCCTGATTATAACGGTATCACTCTTATTAAAAGGAAATGGATATTTTTCGAGAAATTACAAAAAATAGTTTTAACCTCAAATCTGACAAAAATGAAAAACGAAACGTAATTTTGGGCGATTGACAACCAAAACTGTACCAGTATATTGTCTGTGGTATAAAATGTCGTGGAAAATCGGTGAAAAGGAACGTAAAAATAAAAAATAAAAACGCAACTTTACGTCAATTTTGCATCAACAAATGACAGTGACACTGACACTGTCATTACTGTATGAGTCTGTGTTAATGTGTGTGTGTTGTTTTCGTTGTTGTCATTTGTATGCAGTTCTAAATGGTTAAAAAAGGTCGAATCTGTCCCAAAACCGAATCAGGGCACCCCGACTCCACCTAGTCTTTTGGCTGCTACCCCTAGAGTGTTTATAAAATCCGGAGGCGCGGAGGGAGAGCAGCCCCCGCCCGCTGTAACAAAGTATAGGCGCCCGTGCGAGCCGGAGCGGCTGAGGCTGGTCGCCGGAGGCGACCAACAAGCCGAAGCTGCGGAGGTGAGCATGGGTGCCTATCCTTTGTTACGCAAGGGCGAAGGGGCTGCACTTCCCGCAGCGCCGGAGACGTTCCAGAAGCGACTTTGTTGACAAAAAGTGTTTTGAGGTTAGGTTACAATAATTCGTTTTTCTCAAGAATGGTGCATTTCCTTTTCATGGGAGTGGTACAGGGGGGGATTGAGCCCCCCCCCCTCCCCCCCTTCCCCTCTCAACCCCCTTTTCGTGCTACCGGTAACTAAAGTTTACCCTTTTGAGGTTAGGTTACAATAATTCGTTTTTCTCAAGAATGGTGCATTTCCTTTTCATGGGAGTGGTACAGGGGGGGATTGAGCCCCCCCCCTCCCCCCCCTTCCCCTCTCAACCCCCTTTTCGTGCTACCGGTAACTAAAGTTTACCCATTGATATTGCTGCAGAACACATCGTCTGCGAGTCCGACTCGCACTTGGCCGGATTTTTTATAAACATTGTAATAAAGCCTAATGGTTTTCCCAACCTAATCATTGTCTTCTACCATTTTGGAATGTGTCACAGTGTCACCACTAGAAAAGTATTATTTATTTATTTATTTTATTCCGAAAAAGACAACTTTTTGGTCCACAGTATCTGTTTGTAGCACTTCAACAAAAAATAAATAAATAAATACAATTCATCAAACTCTCTGATGAAATCTTGTAATACATGAAAAAATATCTTTGAAGAGGTTTCATCAGATTGCATCAGAGTTTTGTAGTAGGCCAACGTTCAAAACCATACCTGCTTAAGGTGGAAGCTCCAGGGTAGCCCGCGAAATTCAAATATTTTTTATGTTTTTTGCAATGAGCCGGTCAGTGTGAAGCTGTATGTTGAACAGAATACAGTTCGCGATCGTAAAGAGCATTTATCTTAAGGATTATAACCATTTGAATCATCAATATAACCCTCTAAGTTCATAGAACTCGATTGAATTTTATTTCGTAAAAAAGTCATTCAATCGAGTTGTATGAACTTAGAAGGTTATATTGATAATTAAAATGGGTATAATTCTTTAGATAAACATGCGTTACGGCCGCGAATTGTATTTTGTTCAACATACAGCTTCACACTGACCGGCAAATTGCAAAAAACATAAAAATATTTGAATTTCGCGGGCTACCCTGGCGCTTCCACCTTAACTTAACACTTTAGTATTTCTTTTGCATTGTCATCTACCTGTTAGTTGTTACCACAGAAATATAAAATATCTATATTCTATGGTTGTTACAATGTGCCAAATAATGTTAATTCTAGCTGAATGAGAAAAATTGGTTCTTCAGTAAGTTGCTTCTTGGTTGGGGATTGGTTATTCACAAAACAGATTCTTTAAGTAAATTGAAGAGCTCTTGGCTAAAGAATAACAGCCGCACGGGTCGACTTGGTTAAGCAACGCTTGCCAAGGTTGTTCGGTGGATGGGTGACCATCATAGCATACTGAGACTCCTCCGTGCCTCGAAAAGAACGTTAAGCCGGTGATCCCGGCTGTCATTTGTAGACGTTTGGCAGTTGTTGCAGATTGTCAGAAGCCAGAATATTTGACTGCAGTCTTGTCAAGTAGGTTCCGTGTTACCCAGTTAATCGGTTGTGGAGGTTTGGTATCCAGCCGCTTCATGTAAAATACTGATATTTAGTTCAATCCGGTATGACTGGAAGCCGACCCCTATAGGTAGGTATAGTTGGGAAAAGATGATGTTCCCTGATAACTACACCTTAGAGTGTTGAGTGAGTGTGAGTGGCCAAATGCAAGCCTATCAAATAATGATGAACTGAATTGGTTTATTCAGTTTACTTTTATGGTAATTTTTCATTACCCTTGTTTTATTTCCTTAGCGCATTTATGTATGTGATGTATGGCACATTTTCCTTATCAAAAGTAAATTATCTATGGATTGAAGTAGGTACTTTTGCCCTGATTCAGTTAATGGGTCCCTGAATCAAGTACCATTAATATTTAAAGAAAATGTACCTAAGCCACTATTCCGCGAAGTGATTATGATGCGGCATTCTGTTTGCGTGTTGCGAGCGCATAATTTTTTAATCGAATCTACATATAATTTGTATTAAGTACTGCCCTGTGGCACACCTTTAAAATTCGGTGCAGTGCGGTGGCAAGCACAACTTAGAATACTTTTATGCATCTAATAGCAAAGTAGCCATAGCAAAAATATTCGCGAGCTTTTGGATTTCTTACTCTGCTCTGACCCTCTTCTGGGCATAAGCCTCCCTCCACTTCTTCTATACACGGGTCTGTGTATCTTTGTGCCGTTACGTTGTTTCAGAGCATCGGGATTATCCTATGTTATTACATTATAATGATTGGTTTGGGTATTTGTAGGTAAATAAACTGTAAGCACATAAGTTGGTCGACCTGAAAGCGGTACACCTAATCTGTGTCAATTTCGACCTGCAACACCTTACAAAAGAACGGCTAACTAACTGCAAAGGTCATGTACAAGGGCACAAATATTTTTTCGCCGTCTTGTCTGTCTACAGGTGTTTGAACCTAAGTAGGTACTAATACCTGGGTCATTTACAGTATCCTTATCACCATTTATCGGCCACTATATCAGACGAATACAATGTTGCTTGAAAAAATTGTAGGTCAACTTACCAAACTTAAGGTAAAAATGCTACAGCACCTTTTCATACTTGAATAAACCTTAAAATGTTGGTGCATGGATGGCTGTAGAGCGGGAAAGACCAAAAACAAAATGAAAAAGTAAAGAAAAAGTGATGATGAGCAAGAATGAATGATGATTGAAAGATAATGATGAGGAGGACCACTGAGGCTAGTATACAAATATGGAAGAAGGCAAAAGGCAAATACATTTGGATAAGGGAAGGGCAAGAGAATAAGGATGAAACCTACCTGTTGAACAATTTTAATGAAAAGGGTGGTCGTATCGTTATCGTATTGACGTGTTAAGCCTGTCTGTGGAAGCCTTGATAGAGCACCTTGCTATTGGTTGCGTTGCTTAGATAGGAAGTTTACCTCTATGCATTCGTCAATTTGTTTCTGAATCATGATTAATATTCATCTGCTTATTTTTCAAGGAAATCTTGATTTGTATATTCTCATAACGTTTTTGTTTCTTATGTTGTGGCTTGCTAGTTGATACTTTATTTTAGAGTTATTATAGTTGTTGATGTATCACCACGTTTGTTTAGTTAAGTTTGTTGTTGGTAAGTGTTAGAAAGCTTCCATTAAATGGGTAATTTTTATGTTAACTTGTGTTTAGTGTAGTTTGAGTTTAGTGTAGGTACCATTATAATCTGTTATGGTGAAGGTCACGCATAAGAACTCGTTTAAGATCAACCACTTTTCCTTCCAAATATTTTTTTCATCGGTAAGCATAATTTTTAGTTATCATTATGGTAACCACAATGTAACCCTGGGGTACTCGCATTACCATTAAAATAGGATTCAATCTAAATTATTTTTGATTCACAAATATTACTAACCGTTATAATAAGACATGAGTAACAAGGTCTAAAATCCAAAAATAGTGTTACTTCCGAATAAACGTGTCGCATATTTGCGATAAACACATTCAAAAGCCTTGGACAGATCGAAAATAAAATCAGAAGCAAGTCAATGACTTTGTTATTATTCGAATGTACCGGAGACTGTCCTGAATAGTTCATGTGGTGCTGAAAAACATTTTTAGTACATTGAATAGAAAACTATTCAATTTTCATATTGAGTTAGCGTGAGAAATAACTGGGACAGAGGACTACTACCTATGACTAGCACTCGTTAAAGTTAAGTACAATAATGTTATACATTTAGCATGTACACACTACTCGTATTTAAAATTGTCCTACATTTGCATCAAACTGTGTATTTGTATTATTGATCGGTAGTACTGTCGATTGATTAATAATTACGACATATCGCGTCAACGACAATCGATTCAGTGGTTACAGAGCATCATTGTCAACTGCAACCCTGACCTTTGTACTTAATCCGTTGACCCTACGCTTTTAGTTCTCAATAGATAGAGACCGATTAAATGCCGGTTCTATTGGAAAGGAGACTTGACTAAAACAAGTTGTTACTATCCACAACAAGTCATATTTAACCTTTTGGCGGAATTCGCTTGCTTCCATAGTCGGATAATTATCAAGATTCATTATTGGCTACAACCTAGTCACGATTTACTGAGGTTTTGTATTTTAATCTCTACACGTTATGTACGTACGTACCTAACTACCTAGTTCAATTTGCTTTTTCTGTAAAGGGCCTGGAAGAGTTTTTATTGCAGTTTTTCGTATGAAAATCCTCCTTCATGTCTTTTTTACTGATTGAAAACTCATATCCAACTACCGTTCTGCATTCAACTACTCGATCTCTAGCAGGCTCTTCATGAATTGGTCTTCAATTTATTCAGCTCCTATCTCATTATTTGAAGGCATTTTTCAGATCCTGCTCCAGAACTTTTTACGACTTACGGTTGTTTAAATATTCTAATGGTCTAATGTGTTGACGCACTTGACGCGAAGTATCTTGATATTTGGCTCGTACTTCAATTACGTCTGGAACGCTGTTATGTTTGTAATTACCCGCCTGTAAAGGTTGATAAACGACTGAGCTCCGTCCATTATAGTAATTTTATCTTCTGTGGATTTCTGGGACCCATGTAATGGTTGTTTAATGTAGGACATATTTGGACGCTACGTCGTTAATGTGAATGTAGTTAAGGTCAAATCCTGTGCCCTTGTACAATGCCTTTCTTTTTGTATGTTTCGTTTGAATTTACTGGTCCTCGTTTATTTATTGTAAAGTTAGCTCGAGCTCGGTTAGTAATACTTATTGCTTAGTTCCTGTTATTTTGAGTAATAGAGTAGTTGTTCGTAAACAGCAGATTGTCTACAAACTGCGTGTAAAATGCTGAATTAGTTCTTAATATTAGTGTATCAGCAATAGCCACTGAATAATTGATACCATTAATTAAGTGACAAGCCTTAGGCTAAGCACCATTGACAAATACTTACCTCATGTAACCTAGGCATAATATTCCGATATCTAATCTGAATGCCAGGTGCGAGTAAGTTTAATTTAATATCATTCATCAGCCTATCAGTTTAATAACAAAATTTATCTCTCCTTGCTTCAGGTGCATCAGAGTTGCCTTCAACGGTGGGTGGATGAAAAGCAGAGAGGCAACATAACCCGGAAAGTGTTGTGTCCACAGTGTAAAGCAGAGTATATTGTAGTGTTTCCGTCTATGGGAGCTTTCGTGGCTCTCCTGGATGCCATGGAAGATATCACCCACAAGATCTGTCCCTTCATCGCTGGAGGAGTGCTTCTCGGATCTATATACTGGATCGCGATTACATATGGAGCTGTTACTGTTATGCAGGTAAGATTTTATTGTTTTTAAATTGATGTTTAATAGATGAAAATGTTGTGTACAGGTGGAATTTGCCCTAGGCAATTTCTACTGCGTACTGAACTTTCTCTCATTCGTTTTGTTTCGACTGTTTTTGCGAGAGATTTTTTATACGTGTTTTTAAAACACAATTTTACAACGATTTTTGAGTTATACCTCTAAATACCTCCAGGTATTTGTCATTGGTTAATATTTTAAAATGCCTTTTTTGACTGAAACTAGGCGTCAGTTGATTGTAATGCTTTAATATTTTTGCACTTTTGCGCAGTACAAAAATAGTTTGTTTTTATTAAGGTTAACATTTTGGTGTCGCCTAATGGTAACGAAAATGGCGTTAAATCTGAAGATTCACATCTCGATTCATGTCAGTACTATTAAAGCAAAGCCGATTTTCTTTTAATATACCGTATCGGTGTATTATCTTCGTTTTAGATACCAAAGCCAGCTTACCGCCACATTAATGCCCTTCAAAAACGCGTTCCGCTATCTCTGTTATCTTTCTATGACCGTTCCACTGTTCTCTTAGTTGAATGATACAAAGAATCTGCGCTGTTTTCTATTGCAAATAATACACTTCTGGACACATCTATTGGCCCACCTTAGAGTTTAGGTTTCGATGGCCCCTACCGAAATATGATTGCTAGATTGAACAAAAACTGTTGATGCAGTTTTAAACCTGATACATTTTACCATCTTTTTCGATCGTATTGTTTTAAATTTGAATTCAGAATACCATACGACATGGAGCTACGCCTAACAAGTCGGATATGCGACTTGTTAAAGGCAATTGATTTTTGAATATAAAACATGTTTTATCAAATAAAGGTTTAATTTAATAACGCGTGTTGCCTCCATGGGCATCTACCACAGCTCTCATACGATTAGGCATAGAGTTTATCAACCGCTCTATGAAATTTTGAGGGATCATCTCCCATTCCTCTTCTATGGCAGTTTTCAACTCCTGCATCGTCTGGGCAACTGGCTGACAGCCCTAACACGTCTTTTTAGCTCGTCCCACATGTGCTCAATGGGGTTCATGTCTGGGCTTCTGGCTGGCCAGTCCATAACTGTGATGTTCACATCCCGAAGATATTCCCTGACGATGCCGGCCGCATTATCATGCATAAAAAGGAAATTTGGGCCCACATAGTCCGCGTATGGTATCACGTGAGGTTCTAAGCACTCACGAATGTACCTTTCAGCATTTAATGTTGGCAGCCGTGGTCCTGTAACAACCTCAAGTTGAGTTTTGCCGCTCGCGGATATACCGCCCCAGACAGTCCATGAGCCACCGCCATAAGCAACCCTCTCTTCAAAGCAGCATTGTGCGAAACGCTCTCCCTTACGTCGGTAGACCTTCTTCCTTCCATCATTGCCATGTAACACAATTTTAGATTCATCAGAAAAGAGTACACGGCTCCAATCTTGCTGTGTCCAATTTAAATGACTGCGTGTGAAATGAAGGCGCGCTGTTCGGTGGGCTCGCGTTAGTTTGGGCCCATTAGCTGGCTTGTGTGGTACCATATCGCGTTCTTTTAACCTTCTCCGAACAGTTCGAGCGCTCACAGATACTCCGTGGAAGTCGCGAAGTTGGTTTTGTACCTCAATAGAGGTAAGGTGACGATTTCTCAAGCTGGTCGTCACGATGAATCGATCCTGCCTTTCAGTTGTGACCCGAGATCGTGGCCTTCCTGGCGACGAACAAAGCCGCCAGTCTCTAGGTACCTCCGATAAACATTTCGGACCGCAGATCGACTTAAATTAAGTTGAGCACTCACGTTTCTTTATAAGTGAATAAGTGCCACAGCTTGGGCGGCGACTTCAGGTGAAGTATCCATAGATTATTGATAGAAACTCACCTTAATGTTAAGAATAAGTAATGTTTGTTGCAAAACCAAAGATATCAATCACTTTTTCAAGAATTAAATCCAAGTAAACCAATAAAACCAAGTTTTCTTAGTATTCGATTGTTTGATATCAACAAACAGGCTCCAAATTGTCTTTTATTTCTTTAAATTCTGTGTTCGAAATTCAAAAAAAGACAATTGAATGAAATTGTGAATGTGCCAGGTTCAAAACTGCATAAAAACTTTTTGCTCGACCTAATATAAAATTTTAGCTAGGACCAAATGAAACTGAAAATACAAGGTGGGCCAATAGATGTGTCCAGAAGTGTTATGTAGTTTTTAACAAATAATTATTATATGTGGCCGACGAATGACGATGGAGCATGGTACGCTTGTGTAGAAGTAGACTATTCACTCTTGACTGGAATACCTCCAGGATGTAAGTATAAAGATATACTGTGATGAACTAAGAATAGCTAATGCTTCACCTATGAACTACTAGAAATTAAACAACGACTGGGATAAAATGTTAATTATTGGTGCACTGGCTCAGTTCAACGCTCATACAAGACTGTCATAACCAAACAATCAATTTCTTTTCCTTCTAATTTTAAACCTATTGACGACACGGTTGGCGCAGTGGTTGAGCGGTTGACTGCTACGCAGCATGTCGCGGGTTCGATTCCCGCACGGAACAAATATTTGTACGACCTACATGTATTTGTTCCGAGTCTGGGTGTTTTTCGAGTCTGGGTGTTTTTCTATCTATACTAATATTATAAAGCAGAAGAGTTTGTTTGTTTGGTTGAACGCGCTAATCTCAGGAACTACTGGTCCGAATTGAAAAATTCTTTCAGTGTTAGATAGCCCATTTATCGAGGAAGGCTATAGGCTATATATCATCACGCTAAGACAAATAGGAGCGGAGCAGTAATGGAAAATGTCACGCAGACGAAGTTGCACGGGTCAGCTAGTCTATAATATGTATAGTATTTACAAAAAATAAAATGTATATTATAAGTAGTTTATCAGCCATCTCGTTACCATAACACAAGCATTAGGTTGCTTAGATTGGGACTATATAGCGTTGTGTGAAATGTCCAAGGATATTATTCATTTATTATTTATTTATTCTAAACTTTTTCACTCACCCTTACAAAGCTTTATCGGCTGACCAGTACGAACCAAGAAGAACCAAGAAGGTTCACATGAGCGGCCCCCTACGAATAGAGGATACAAAGAAAGTCTTCTTGTTATCGTCTATTCGAAGGGGCGTAGTTCAAGTGGACAGATTAGCAACAATTCGTGCGTAAAACGTATCGTGCGTAGAGGTATACCGCGTGTATCTGACATCGACGCACAAACGATTTCCATGGGTTTCTCATTTTTTATTTTTTTTCAAGTGTTTATTACTTTACACTGCTCATAATCGTTATTCTGACCTTACCCAATGAGATTTTTAATATAAAAATAATTAATTAACTACTTTCACTAAAAAGAGCAATCTGAATAAAACCACAAATAGATATCAGCTTAGCTGAGCTGATACCGTCTATTTGTGGTACTCTTGAAAAAAATGAGAAAAGAACCGACGAAAAATTCCAACACTGGGGTGTCCAGAATCATGCCCTGGACCCATGGAAATCGTTTGTGCGTCGATGTCAGATACACGCGGTATGCTCGAGTAGTAGTGTCAGTAATATAACATGCTAGAACAGCAATATGTTTTCAGCATTCAGAGGGCTAATTCACGTAATGTTATGGCGCACCGATTAAGTTTTAGTGCAGTTGCAATTAAGTTTAAGCTCGAGTGATAAACGGTATTCTTGTAATCTTTGAACTGCGCGTAAACTGCGCGTGAACTGCACGTCAATTGCACGACAACCAAACTACCAAACTTACTGACGGTAGAGAGAAAAAATATTATTCACTAAATAATCGACTAGAAACGAATAAATTTCAATGAATATAGACGTTATTATAATATTAAAAATTAAACTTAAGCTTATAAGCTGTTATTTTGGGACGTCAAACAAATAGTAGAATACCGATCACGTTGCGTTCCGAAACACACACCAAAGACGCGCAACAGTAGAATGCCATTATTGCGCTCGCGTGACGCGCACTTGACGCGAGCGTGTCTGACAGCTGTAGAGAATACGAAAAGCGTTGTTTTGATCGAAACGTAACTTAAACTGCACTGCAACAGCACTTATTTAGTTACGTGAATTAGCCCACTGAAATTAACAAACGAACTTTTGAAGTTTTTTTTCTTCTCTCTATTACATTTTCTTCTGACCTTGTATGATGAAGTTCTAGTACTACCATAATTATTTTAACGTTATTATTTGTCGCGCGTAAGCATTTCAACTATTCCTTTGTACCTAATTCCCTATTTTTTACTTTAAGAGTGTTAATTGCCACGTTAAGTCTACAATTTATATTTAAATCAGAAACTAGAACATTAACTTCAATGTCATACGAATACTAAAATGAGTAAGTATACTGAGCATTTCGGTCAAATACAGAATAAAATATCGGAAAAATACGAAACCAATAATACGATTTGCCTGTTGGCGACTTTTTTTGGCTGCGAAATGACTGTTGCTAGACTAAAATTATTCTTTGTTCATGGAAAATAAATACAACGTAATCATTTATATTCTACCGAATGTGTTCTTTCGTTTTTATATCGATTCGATTTTAGTTCTCTGGATTTTTTTGGTAAATGCCTTTTTTATATGTTTATGTGAATTTGAATGGGATTTCTTGTATTTAAATTGACATTCACAATTTAAGGAGAGTCCACCTATACTTCTTAGCTAAACTATCTATACTGATATTAACTATACTAATATTATAAATGCGAAAGTTTCGCTGTTTGGATGGAAAGATGGATGTTTGTTACTCAATTACATCAGAACGTCTCAACGGTCCTTGATGAGATTTGGCTCAAAGGTAGATTATAGTCTGGAATAACACATAAGATTTTATACCGGGAGTATGTTCCCTTGGGATAATTATCGAGTTCAACACGGGCGGAAGTTAGTATTCTTATAAAAAAACTAGCTGACCACCAACCACTAGCTAGCCGCCTAACAGTCGACTCTTGATTTTTTTTTAAATAAACGTAGCCTAAGTTACTCCTTATTACCTGCCAATAAAAGTCCCGACAAAATCGGTCCATCCATTTCACAGATCAGCCGGAACAAACAGACAGACAAAAATTGTAAAAACATTATTTCGGTGTATGTACCGTATGTATATATTCATTTACATGTAGTAAAAAACGATTATTTCAATATTACAAACAGACTCCAATTTTATTTATATGTATAGATATTACAATCTTACGGAGTTTGCAATTATCCGGTGACATATATACACACATATCGATGTCCTCCTCCTGCTTCTTTTTCTTTGAAAATAAACAACTAAAAGTAAAGGTACAATTATCAAGAAGGTCATTTGAGGTAAAAATAAATAATAAAATTCCTGATTGGCTAACCTTTTCAAGACAATAAAAACAAGTTCTACCATCGAATTCACATTTTGTAAATACATCTATGAAAGCATTTTGGGCAGGTAGTCATTGAGTAGGTACTATAGAGAAAATAATAGATGCTCGATATTACTAACATAAGAAAAAAAAGTCAAAAAAATTCAGAGCTCGCTAAATAATTACAGCTGCATAGGTCGATCTTCAAAGTTAAGCAACGCTTGCCGAGGTTGGTCTGTGGATGGATGACCATCTTAACATACCAAGTTTCCTCCGTGGCTCGGAAAGCACGTTAAACTGTTGGTCCCGGTTGTCATTTGTAGATCTTTGGCAGTCGTTACGGATAGTCAGAAGCCAGAAAATCTGACACCAGTCCTGCCTGAGAATCGTGTAACCCAGTTAATGGGTTGTGCTGTAACCCCAATATAGCTGGGAAAAGGCTAGGCAGATGATGAAGGAAAAAGTCTCAATCACTAGCAAAGAAATTAGTATTTAAATCTGAGACGAAGAGAGATCACGTCGTTTTTAATTATTAATTAATTTTATTTCCATTGGGCTACGATACTAGCCTCTGCTTACAAAACAGCAAATATTTTGTATGAGAAAACAAATACTTATCAGAATTAAGTATTTGGTTTTTACATACCAGGAGTGTCTAGAAACCTGTTTTTCTATGTGCTAATAGGCTTTTTGACCTGCCATAAAGATTGAGGTTATTAGGATTCAGTTAGTTTGAGCTCAGTCTCTAGTTGTCAAAATGATAATGTCCGAATTTATTGAACCTGTACATATTCTTGTCGCCTGCATGCTCTATTTTTGGATGGGAAATCATCAAATGACTTCTGGCCCGAGCGGGAGGGAATGTCAGCCTCATACTGACTGAAACCCATCTATGTACTCTTTAGTACAATTCCGCAACTTCGTCGCATGCTCTAGTTTAAATGTTACCTGAGGGAGGCGCAACAGGTTTTCCTGTCAGCTTTTCTATCTCTTCTATCAGTCGTCATGTACCACCCACTCTATCTACATATCTTAATTGACTAAACATAGAAGTTTCTAAACGATCAATGCATCGTCATTCTTGATGAATGGGCTTGCTCTTGACCTCGATCACGCCTGATGGAAAGCAATGGATGAGGTCTATGAGCGAGCTTGCCCAGAAGGTGCCTGTTCACTCTTGCTTTGAAGGTAGACGGGTTATAATTATGTAGAAGGGAAAACTGATGCTGGCAGAGAGTTCCACACGGCTGTGCGCATAATAAATGTGGAAGAGAAGCGCTGAGTACTACTAGTCGAGATATTGATCAAGTGCGATACCCTGCAGTACGTCTGGTATTCCGGTAGTAAAACGACGATGGTGGAATCTCTTCAATATTTCGCGGGAAAACCAAGCAGTATCAACATTTCCGTCTAATACCAACTTGACCTCTATCGACCTCACCATAAAAGTATCACAGTAGTATAAGTGGTGTAGTGTAAGTCACTTGTGCAAAGTCTACTGAACCTTCTCAAACACGTTTGTCACGATTGGTGACTTTGTGATTAATTAGCGTCTTTACTACTGTTATAGATCGCGATCCTTTGTCGAAGATGACACGGACAGCTGACCAATTTACTGTTTGTACCTAATTGATGACGTGGTCATGACATACATATGGCTTTGTGATGTTTGTTCAGGGTACTTCAAGTGTGGTCGTTGTTTTGGCACCTTTTTGAGTATCCAAAAAAAAAATAATGATATCGTCTTTTTCTGCCTGCGTTATTGAGTTTTTGAACAGGTTCTGCCCCAAAATCAATTATTTACCTATCTCATATAATTTTGAACAGGTAGGTACCCTTGCCTTTCGGTAATTTTTTTGACTTTATTGTCCTCTGTCTAGCGTAGAGTTACTCCCCCATAATTCAGGCGAATTTTCGCATTATACTACCTAAACTATATAGCTTTTAAATTTCAGAAGCTTTAACACGGGCTTTAGACAAACCGCAGGAATTTGATAATCCAAATGCCTTGACGATCCTTGGTAGTTAACCTGACCCATAATTCCTTCTATAAATACTCCGTGCGATTTTGTTTTTTTAATGACTGTTTGTCATAACTGTGAGGATTATGTGGAAGACAAGTGGATAGTGTGAAAAATATTTAGGTTAGGTTAATTATCTCGAAGTTCAATACATATGTGGTTCCTTCCCGAAAACTTTAACTGGCTACTTATCCAAGAATACTTACTTTAGTAGTCACTGTGCATTGCAACTGCCATTGCTCAAGTCGTTACGCGAAGCAGGATGCTACTCGAAATCTATGTGACTAACGAAATGTAAACAATTGCGTTAAACTAACCGATTTCCGTTAACTTTATCGACTTGAAACTGTTTGTGGAGGAATTAAAAAAAAAACTGCCTTGTCATCTACCACTCTTGTCTGGACCCTCTGAAGTCGAAGCGCACGGGACTTATCGTCATATTTTGGAGAGTTAGCAAGCTAAAGTAGCAGTGGGCCAGATTTGTCTATCGAAAGCTGCCTGGTGGAGCCAGTAAGTCCTTGAGTGGAGATGGCGAACTCAAATTGGCAATCATAGCGCCTTCCAGTAGGCTAATTTACGTAACTAAATAAGTGCTGTTGCAGTGCAGTTGAAGTTAAGTTTCGATCAAAACAACGCTTTTCATATTCTCTACCGCTGTCAAACAAGCTCGCGTCAACTTCGCGTCACGCGAGCACAATAACGGCATTCTACTGTTGCGCGTCTTTGGTGCGTGCTTCGGAACGCAACATGATCGGTATTCTACTATTTGTTTGACGTCCCAAAATGACAGCTTATAAGCTTAAGCTTAAGTTTTAATATTATAATAACGTCATATTTATTTAAATTTGTTCGTTTCTATTCGATTATTATATAATATTTTTTTTTTCTCCACCGTCAGTAAGTTTGGTTGTCGTGCAGTTGACGTGCAGTTCACGCGCAGTTCAAAGATTACAAGAATACCGTTTATCTCTCAAACTTAAACTTAACTGCAATTGTACTAAAACTTAATCGGTGCGTCATAACATCACGTGAATTAGCCCTCAGAGCTGAATGATCTTTAGTAATTCGACAGGCAGTTGAGTTATTGTAGTCCAACTGCCTGCGGGGCTCCTACCGGGCGTTGTTGATTCTTCGACATCCTCATCTGGGCCTTTCAGTCGCCTTCTCCGTTGCATTGTCCAGCAGTGGACAGTGGTTGGTTATATTGCTTGACCGAACGAACCTAACCTTTTCAGCCGCCTTCTCTATCGCTTTGTCCAGTAGTTCGGTTTGATTGATCAAGTCCGTGCGTCATGAATTTTGGGGGTACGCAAGAGGTGCGGTATAATTCATGTTAACGAATAGCGTGTAGCTTTCCTACTGAACCAGAATGGAATGCAAATGTCAGTCGCTGATTGTGATTCATTCAAGACTTGTTGACAGTGACCTAGTTGTTCATTATCAATGAACTATACATATTTACGCTATGCTTCTCCTGTTGCGTTGAAAAAAATGTTTCTAATGGTTCTGGAGTACGCATTGATTTGGATTGTTGTAAGTATGCATGCAGTTGGTATGGATTTTCTTCAGTATCGGCACAAAATAAAATCAGTAACCCGTTAATGTCTTGTTTCTTTGGTTGTATTAGACCTTACACGTGCCGATGGAGAACGTAAAAACAGCGCAATAAAATTCTCGATGAAAACACTTTTCATTTTCTTATCTTCTTCTTACTTCAACCAATTAACAGAACGAAATAATTATAACTATACAAGTACATAATTATGAACCTTGCACGTTCGGAGGTAAACAGTATAGAAATGTCATCATTATATTAAAGTACATAAAAGCGATGTTTTTTTTAAATTAGTGCTAATCAATCACTTTGCTCTTGACCCTAAATATGCGTCGTATTTATGATAAACTTATATTATGTTCTTACTCTTATTTACCTCAATGAGAACTGGTGTGCTATAATGTAATAAATAAGCGAGTCTAATGAGAGTTGTTTGTTGATAACAAGGGTAATATTATGGCTTGGTTTATTTATATGATTGAGAAAGAGATTGTCGACAAACGTCTTCGCTTGTTTGATTTCGGTTCTTTTGATGATGATTGGCCATCACTTGTTGACATTTAGACCACCATCATGATACATCCTGCCCTTGTCCCATGAAACTTGTTGTCAGCGCTGTAAGTTTTCTTCTTCTATTCTTCCCTGTCAACTATCACTACCATTAACTCCTCATAATCGTCTTCTTCGTTCTCCTGGCTATGCGACGCAATGTCTTCTTTATTCATTCTTCTCTTTTAGTATTCACCTAAGTAGTCACCCTCATTATAGCCATTTCATCAATCACACAATCCATACTTCGGTTCCGTATTTCGCTTCTCTCTAAAGTCCGGCCACGGAGCAGGAAGAATTTCGTCTTTTGTCCTGTTATTACCTGTCTCTGTCACTCCCGCGTTAAAAGTTTGTGTCTCGCTCGCACAGATGCAATGGCCGCCGTCCTCAGGGATTGGAAACCTTTTACCTAATAGTGTAAGGTTTGTTCTTGTTTGCATTTGTAAATCCCGTAAAAAAGAATAAATCGAAATTAGTTAGACTAGATGATAATGTAGACAAAACTGTTGATTCTTTTGTTATAAATGTGATAGGTGAGACGTCTTCGGAAAGCAGTAACTCCGATACGGGTAGAGGAATCGCATTCTGATTTATGAATTTTACTTTTTTTTATTTCTGCCGTATTAGTAATTGTTACTCGATTTTATAACTTATAATATAAAATCTAAATAAATAATTTAAATGATAACAACATTTTTTTATTTTCTAAGTTGGTAAATTTTCTTTCTCGTTCAAATATTTCATGTAAACCGCACTCAATACAAAAATGTTTGTGACCACTGTCAGTAGGTAAAGAGGTCATTGTACGAAATTCTTCCTGCTCCGCGACTGGACTTTATCTTTCTTTACATATTCCCATTCCACATTATAGTTATATCTATATACTTATAATAAATCTGTAGAGAGGTCAATTCTGTACATGAAATATATTTCCAAAGTAACTATCAGGGGGTGATTAGGGGTCGATACTGATGCCAAAAATGCAATCAGTACAATTTTTGTCTGTCTGTCTGTCTGTCTGTCTGTCTATCTGTCTGTCTGTCTGTCTGTCTGTATAACCGTTATAGAAACAAAAACTACTCGACGGATTTTAAAGAAACTTGGCACAATTATTATTCATACTCCTGAGCAGGTTATAGTATACTTTTCATCACGCTACAATCAATAGGAGCAGAGCACTGAAGGGAAATGTTGGGAAAACGGGAGAAGTTACTCCATTTTTAAAGCTTCCGTCGCGTGTGCAACTTTAATGGTGAAAGCTACACAGAAATCATGTATGACGGAAATGTTCTCCTTAAAATTATATAAAAAATATCCAACGACAGCATATGTCTATCTTTTATGATTGACGAACAATAACACGTGTAACTCCCGATAGCTTAGCAGTTCGAAGCTTTCTGGTTATATTTGTCTACTCTTACGTTTATAACACTCTCAGTCATCCCTAATTAAAAAATTTAACATTATTAAATATTCCATAAAAAATAATCATAGAAATCGGTATAGAAACACCAAAGTTATACATGAAATACGCTAATAATAAGCCATATATCGCGCGTGAATACTGAATCATGCTATGTGGATTATTTTTGTATAAGGTCCCGAACGCACAGGCAGACGGCTAGCTTGGCGCCTAGAGGCTAGCGAGTAGCTTCGTAAAACGGCTTACGACAGTTTGCAATATCCTTTAATAATTATAATGTCGAGGGGAAGATGGTTATAATTTCGCTTTACACCAAACGAGTAACATTATAAATGTGAAAGTTTGGTTGTTTGTTACTCAATCACGCCAGAACGGCTTAACGGATCTTAATGAAATTTAGAACAAAGATAGATTATAGTCTGGAATAGCACATAAGCTACTTTTCATTCCCTAGGAATCACGCGGGCGAAGCCGCTGGCAGAAGCTAGTATTTTAATAAGTCTAGCTTCTGTTGTAGTTTCATAATTAACTTCCTAACAAAGCTTTGTAAAAAAATCAGAATACAATGCTAACATTTAGTTACGGTTCATCGAAATACGCTAAAATCAAACATACGGTTACGTAAAGACCAACATTTCTGTTCTCTAAGCCTCTGACCTAACCCAACCCAACGTGTTATGTCACTACTTTCTCTGAACTAGCAGGTTTTTCGATGGGCTCTCCTTTGTCCAAGCCCTGATACTATTGCCGAGTGGCCCTGTAACTTTCTATTGATGGACATCGGAAGTTGGTACACTTTACTCACACCTTTCCCGCACTTGCTGCGATCGATAGAAATCCTGCTAATCCTACTCCTACTAATATTATAAATGTGAAAGTTTGTGAGGATGAATGAATGGATGGATGGATTTTTGTTACACTTCTGCGTCAGAACGACTGAAAGGATCTTCATGGTGGTCTGTATTTTTTCCTACTCCTCTGCTGTACTCTTCTGATTAATTTCGTTGCGGGATCCAAGACAGTTGAATCGTTTCTCCGGGACTCGTCGGGCGTCATTAGCTCGGCGTTTTTCTGGTGGACGCCACTGTTGATTCTGGCTTTCAGGAGTTGCTATGGTTGGGAAAGTGTGGTGGGCTTGTTCCACAAAAAAAATGGGTGTATGTTCCTTAAGGATTACGCGCTAGAAGCCACTGGCAGAAGCTAGTACTTACATAAACTTCGACGTTTCCGCATAGAGGTAAGCAGAATCTACAGGTCACCACCTGCTTCACACCCATCCACCAATACTTTTAGTAGGTATGTGGATTAATTCAAATATACCAAAACTCGCTTATACATGGATTATGTCCCCTATTTTTCCTTCCTTGGGTGGCCGGGCTATATTTAACACATCTATTTACATGACAAATAGTATGCACCTAAAACTATCAAGGTACGGTATCTAGTTATTTACAATATATAATTTCCGGTCATATACTAACTAAATTTATCGTTATTCCTACTACAAATTGCAGTAGGTAATTGACACATTACATCGAAGTAAATAACTTAATTAACAAGATTGTGTAGAGCAGATAATAAAATAAAGTATTTATGTACTCATGTAGACACAACCTTGCTTTGTTCCGTTGTTAATTGTGCAATAGTTGAAATTATAGTAATTGGGTCGGGTACATAGTAAATGTACTATAGCCCATAATATACAATATAAGGGACGTCTGGGAGATCTGGGGCTTATTTTTTTATTATTTTGAGTGTCTATAGATTCTTGAATCTTATCGAGAACTAGCTTTTTCCCATGGCTTCGCTTTCGTGGTCTCGTCAGGGACCATAAGTATCAGTGCTTGCGTCGGCGGCGTCGTAATCGGACGCTATTTCAATCCATCCACTGACGACACCCACTGGACTGGTTTGGACTTGCAGAGATTAAAACCTTTTACCTCATCTTAACTTGGTCAGATAGACAGAACCTACATGACTAAAGGCTACGCAGATTGATAACACAGTAGAGTATCACTTCAGTACTGCGGCACATTCAGTAGACAGGCTCACACGGTCTGCGCCTACCCTACTTATCCCCTCAAAATATAAAGGACTTAATCAAAAACAATTACTGCACTATGGAAAGTTTAATTTATTTGTCTTAATTTTTGCTAAATAATTCAGTTATCCGACCACTTCAATAAACCCTCTGGTTTATTATATTGTGATTTGTGCGATTTCATTGTATTAGTTTAATAAAATAAATAAATAAAAATTCTCTTTAATAAGGCACCAAGTCCCAATAGTAATGAAAAAAAAAATGAGAGGCTTATATTATCCGAATTAGAAGTTCCGGTCAATCTTGGGTTCTAGTTGCTCATAATGCTATAAAGGAAATATTTTATGAACCTAAATATACAGGTTGAACTTTTTAAGTGTACCATCAGGGCCAAATCCGAAGCTATGTGGAATATCGAAAAATACTGAAAGGAGTCTCGAGGCAGATTTTGATGAAAAGTAAAACTGCATCATTGGATTTTTGAAAAATCGTTCCAGCCAGCCCAGAAATCGAACCGATTGATTTTGAAAAAAAAAAAAAACGTTCTGTATTCAAATTCAAATTTTATATAGAACACATGGCAAACTAAAGGAAAGACGATTTTTCAAAAATCCAATGATGCAGTTTTACTTTTCATCAAAATCGGCCTCGAGATTCCTTTCTGTGTTTTGCGATATTCCTCCGTTTTGGCCCTGCAGGCACACTTAAAAATTCAACCTGTGTATGACGTTTTATGTCATAGGTTAATGTACAAATTGACCCCGTCCTTGTTGTAACATTTTTTATTTGTATTAACAGAAACTGGTTTTTGGCCATGTTTTTGTTTTTTTTCGGCTGGCAAATGAAGCCCAATCAGCCCAAAGTGGAATTCAGGTAAATAATCTGAGATCCAACCTTCGAGCTTCGCTAAATAAATGATAATTGTATTGTAATGTTTTTTTTTTGCCGAAACTAATGTTTGCACTTTATTGAAGGTGGGCACTTGCTTGCATTTGCGCAAATATTCGCCTTGTTTACTTGTTGCAAAATGAACTGTATTTAAATGATAAATTAAGGGTATATTTTCTCGAAGTAACGCGATGATATTATATTCATTAAAACACTCACAATCTCATGGTGGCACTACACTTGTTAAAAAAAAGCTATATTTTTTTAATTTAATTAGTTAGCTACCTACTTATTATTTTTGTGAAATGATCTGACTTATTTTTTATAAAATAAATGCAATGAAGTGAAAACAGCAGACTCCTAAACCTCCTGAGTTATTTGCCTCTCTAAAGGAGATAGGTATAAAATATAATTCTGGAAAGAATCAGTAAAAAACTGAATCTGAAGTCTTTAAAAATAAATACTATCCTACCGATGGTAAAACACGAGGATATTTAACAACATTGTAGCTTTACTATGACAATTATTTCATACTTTATATTTAATTTCGTAGCTGGTCGATATTTTTATACTTTGTAGTTTAGTAGCCTTCGAAACTAAAATGTCATACAATACGATATGCTTGTCAATCGCTCGTCCCCGTCCGCCACGTGTAACTTGTAAGTCCGCTACGGCTCATTGACCGTTAAATTCAATTGTTCCACTCGAAATATTCAAATTGTAGGTAGTTTCATAGTGCACATATTCAACGAAACTTGTATTTATAATGATAACTTTATAAATGACTAGCGTTGGCCCGCGACTTCGTACGCGCATGTCCCGTTTGCGTATTGCCAAACTGTATACTGACCCAGACCGGGGTTGCTCTGAGTTCGATCGCAGTTTGCGTTTGTAGTTGACGAGCAAACTGTATACTTATTCAGAGAGTGTCTGAATCAATATACACTTTGCTTTAAAATACTAGAGCAAAATACGTACGAGTTGCTATTTCAGTTTTTGTTTTTGGCATTTAATGATCGTCAGGTTCAGATCCCCTCTATGGTTGAAAGAAAGAAAGAAAAGAAAAAAAATTGCATGTGGGTTAGGTTAGGTTAGAACCATGACCATTAGCGTGCGAAGGCGAGCGAGCGAAGCGAGCGTGACGCGACAGCGGCCGCCGAGCACCAGATCCCTTCTATTGTTGCCGTTGGTGAATAATTTGGGTTAGATGAGGTTATAGTTATAACATAATATGCGAACAACCCGTATACTTATACAGACTGGTCTGTAGTCATACGTAGTTTGCTTTAGAGTATTTGTTATTTTTAAGAGCACAAAGTGATCGAGTACAGACTATGGATGTCTGTACTGATATACACAATGGCAATACGCGTCCCGTTTCCTCCTGTCTTAGTGGTCCCTTACGGAGTGTAGGGAAGCTACGTTCCAAATTTCAGCTTCCTACGATTACTAGTTTCGGATGTGCGTTCTCAGTCAGTCACTCACTCAATCATTCAGATAACGGAAGAATTAATTATTTATAAATTGATGATGATTAGTTTCTTGCCGCAGCTTAAGTCCCGTGGCCTCAGACACCGCGCAAATTTCCGAGATAAATAGCAGCCTATAATGACACTAATCATCGGAGTCAATGAGGCCAAAAGGTTCTGGAGCAGCGATCATGTACAGGAAGACGAAGCGTTGGAGGGCCTCCCACAAGGTAGACCGATGACCTGATGAAGGCAGCGGAAATATGTTGGATGGGAGACGCACAGGACCGGTCGTTGTGGCAGCACTTGGAGGAAGCCTATGTCCAGCGCAGTGGGCGTCTTTCGGCTAAATTATAATGACACTCAGCGGTTTCTCAAGTTTGTTTCGAAAAAAAAAAAAAATATCTGGAGATTACCTCTGAAAATTATTTGCTTGCATTTCAGACAAAGAACCCCTTCAAGGTTGGTTTCGATTTTTTGTAGTGTTATAGTGAAACTGCATCAGCTCTTATGCTTTTTTGATAGAGTTAGCCGATTTGTTGCAAGGTTTCTGGGGAATCGCAAAAACCTTATTTCTATTACGTCATGCATAATACATTTGAGCAATTTATGTAGAGCTGCGAATATTTGTAGCCGAATAAAGGACCACCTCTTGCAAATTTTTCTGACTTCTATAAATCCTTTAACGAAGTTCGTTCGAATACAGGAAAACCAGATGCAGTACAATTAAGCAGGCAAACTTCGAAACAAATAAAAAATGATTATACATAGTTTTGGTTGCTGATACCATCATTATTATTAATCAAACAACTCGTGAAGGTTGTTATAAAGAAAACCACACTTGAACTTCGGAGTCGACTAGAAAAAAAATCTTCGAGTCAATACTTGACTTGAAACATACAATATGTATTATTAAAACAACTATATATACTGCTTTAACTATTTATTGTGTAGGTTAAATTCTTTCGTAATCATTCAGGTCCATGTATAGCTAGTTCAGAAATTAGTGGGATTTTTTACGGGTATCATTTAAGCTATCGCCAATTTAATTAGTTTTGTGTTTCTTAAATAATAGGGTTTGCCCACAAAATAGTAGATTTGTCACCAAAATCAAGTCACCAAATAATATAAAATCAATTCCACAATAAATCACCTAAAATCATGGAGTCGTGCGTAGGTCACAGTTCTAACCTAACCTAACCATTTTTCTTTTAATAAATCAATTTATTTGGTGACAGATCTACCATTCTGAGTACAAAGCTATTATTTAAGTAATAAAACTTTGATAATTATTCATACCTGGGAACAATTTTTGTTTATCTGAGAACGAAAATATTTCGTGGCGATAGATCTATTTATTAGTTGATACAACTTGATGACAAATATAAATTTTGGTGATAGAAAATATAGTTCCCATTTTTTACTAATGATATTATTGCTGGATGCAAAGAGCTGCTAATACATTATGCAATATGCTAGGCGTAGGACGATTTGCAACTTAGTTGGGACGGGCTTTTAGTCTAACCGGATGTAGCTGCCCATCTGACTTCTAATAAAATTCAGTATCTGAATAACACGAAGCCCATTCGAGATTAGTTGCAAGAGGTTCCGAGTATCACAAAAGAATGCCCCTATTAACTTGGAGCTTTTTTTAAGGTGTCATCAGTCACTTACGAATTAATACCGAGACCTCACTAATCTTGCCTAGGTGTATCTTGTTGCCCAGTAATCAGATGGGATGGTTAATATCCTATCTGATCGTTTTACTGGGTAACTGATTAGACTGGACGCTCTTGGCCGACCCCAATATTCTTCTTCTTTGAATAGGGTGGCCCCTAAACATTACATCGTTGGTGGCAGCGCATAGTTCACTTTGGTTTCATGTATTGAGGCATGATTGGAGATGAGACATAGTTTGTGACTCAACTCCAAATACTGCCCCACTGTTTTACCAAGGCAGAGTAGATGCACATACTGATGGTCATAATAAGTGTAGTCCCAGTATGGCCTAGGTTCAGACCTTACTGGAACTACAGTTATTATTATTACCCAAAATTGATATCCTCATCTCTTCTATTACAGGTGGTAGGTCACAGAGAAGGCCTGGAGATGATGGAGTCAGCAGACCCCCTAGTCCTGTTGGTGCTCCTACCGACCATCCCAGTGACCCTCATCAGTGCGAAGATGTACAACTGGGAGGACTCAGTGCTTCTGTTCCTGAGGAAGTACTGCGCTAAGATACCGGCCTTGTCTTATATATTGCCGTTTGGCAAGTGAGTTTATCTTTTCTTTTTGGGGCAAAAATGTGCCTTAGTAATCGAGCTTGAAGAATTTGTGCGCCCGTATGTAGTTTGTCGTTTAGTTACGAGTTGCTTAGCAAATAATACTGATTCTCGAGTTCGGGAAAAAGCTGTAAAAGATTGCCAAAAACAAACATTTTGTAGAGGTCTGACTGTGTCTCTGGAATGGCAGCGCACATGCGATGCCTCTGGATTTATGATATAAGATGCAGTGACCATTTGCGTTGTATGCGCAACTGCTTGTTCAGCACCGAATTACTTAAAAAGGTTTCAGGTTAGTTTAGTAAGAATGCTTTTTTTATTATAAGCAGTGTAATTAAAACTTGTCATTATAATTTGCAGCGTGGAAGGCGACCGAGGCGCTATAGTGACCGGCCACAACCACAACAACTCCCAGAACAGCAGCAGCTCGCACCTATCCCCAACGCGAATCTTCTGCTCCGCCCTCCTCCTGCCCACCATATCCACCATCATCGGCAAGATCTTCTTCCGCTCCATACAGAACAATCTCCACAGGACCATACTAGGTGGCATTACATACATCACCATCAAAGGAGCTCTCAAAATCTACCACCGGCAAATGCTATACATTCGACATTCCAGCCGGAAAATCTTAGACTACACGGAGTCAAATCTTAAGCTGTACAGAAGTGCTGCTACGTCCACCACTACAGATGCCATTTCTAGTACGCGGGATGACTCCGAACATGTGGTTTAAAGTTAGGCTGTAAATGTACATATGTATAGTCGGTTAAGTTCGTGTTTGCGGGGTGAAGAGACCGAATTTTTACGCGATTGTACACTAGGATTTTTTGAGATGGAAGTGCAAGGCCTCGAGAGACATGAGCTCGTCTCGTTTCACAAAAATAGGTCTTATTGTAGTACGAATACAAGCCAGTCAGTAATGTAACGACAGGACCGAATGCTCAGGGTGTTGATTTTACTTGGGGATCTTTAAAAAGTTCAGATTCGTGATAGTCGCAGGGCATATATGACCAGATGTAGGCACGTGACCGAATCAAGAGTATGTAAGAAGTTCTGCCTACCCTCATGTTAAAGCGTGAGTTTTTGACGTATTTGGAAGTTTTCCCAATTTCGTGAAGGCTAGGTGCTATTTGCAGAGATAGGTTAAAAATTATTCTGACGATTCTTGATGTGTTAATGTTAATAGAGAATAATACATTTATTCATAAACGTTAACCGATCATAGATAATCATATTTTAAGGTCGTGGTCAAGTAATATTTGTAAACTGTTTGTTAATTTCAAGTGTCTATGGAAAAGTTGTAATAGTCGTGTTTTTCATATTTATACACTATTCAAATTGTCTTTCCTAAATGTTACTATATTCCTAAAAATATATTTAGAAGCTTTTTAAATTTAAAGTATGGTGTCGTAATACAATTAATGTTTAAAAATATGTAGGTATGTTGTAAAAAAATATTTATATCAACGGGAAAAATTCTCTGTTCGAAGATTTCTTATGTATAAATAAAACCGGGCTCTTCACCCACGCTTACGATAAAATAACGTCAATATTTACAAAGGAATGTTGAATAGAAATACTATTAATAAATTATTGTAAACACTCGGACTTACCTGTTATAATATAATAAAAATATTTACAAACATATGGAGAGCGGGCTGAGCTTTCCTTAACCAGGAGTTAAAAGAATACGGACAGTAAAGTGTGAGAGAGAAAGAGCGACCTTGCAGCGAGTGGTTGTCTCCTATTCTGATTGGTTCACGCCAGTCTTGCAGTGTCACCGTCGTCAATATAATCAATCTGCTAAGCCTTTTCCAAACATGTTGGGGCTGGCTTCCACTCCAACTAGACCAGAGGCGTTATCTACCTGGCAAGACTCATCATCATATCAGCCTGCAGACGACCACTGCAGTATCGCCACAGCAACCGTTCTTGTGCGTCTCGTATCCATCTGCTATCCGCCCAGTCTTGGCAAGACTAGTGAAAGATGTTCTAACTTTAGGCTATTAAATCGACTGTCAAAGATCTACAAATGACTCTTGTGGCAGGACCACCGACACTAGCGTTACTACAGCATGCAGCAGAGAGACAGGCATTAGCTGTAAAGTCGCTTTATCTCTGTCTACAGTGTAATCAGTTTTGATATGATATTCCTCAGTTCTTTCTCCATATATGACTACATAAGTCTTTATGCTCACGCCTCCATGACACAATCAATACTTATTTTCATTTCATTTAAAACTTCTTGTACCATGTCGCTTTAAAACAATGATGTGCTAAACTTTAAACTAACTCCCAGACTATGAACAGGATTCCGTTTTGTGATAAAAATAAACGAATAAATTTGTCAGAACAGATGTATTTTTGGCAAAGCAACTTTAACACCCACACGTTAAAGTTAATTTTGTGTGAACTATAACCAATTCATGAATTTGCAATACTAAGAATCGACCTGAAATCAACTTAATGCACATGAATATAAAGTTGGTATTCGTTTAAATGAAGATAACATCTATTGGGAACAAAAATTTGAAGAGTCCTGCATTTCTGATTTGAGATATTTAAGCGATGATTTGAGTGTAACTTATTGTGACTGCCTTTAAATAGTAAATTTTGACGTTTGCTGGCTTAAAAAAAAGTGTTATTACACTGAAATTCTTGTAAAATTCTCATCGGACTCTGCGTTTAATAGCCACATATTGTTTCGTTAAGTTTTCAATGTACTATAGCGCTGCGCTTACGCCTAATGATAGAAAAAAAAAACGGACTGTAACATAATAATATGACAAAGCGGTTCATATTAATGAAACTTAGTTTTTGTTTTAGTTATTTTTATATTGACTTTTGTAATATATGTACGTTCTGTATGAGTATTGTTCAAAGGAGGATTTAAAAAACATTACCTACCCTCATTTTCGGGCTATGCAACAGTCGGAAATAAGGCTACGTACCCGTTATCCCGCTATTAATAATAAGACAAATCAACTTTGTAATTATAGACGGAATATCTTAATATATATAAATCACGTGTCACGTTGTTTGTCCGCGATGGACTCCTAAACTACTTAACCGATTTTAATCAAATTTGCACACCGTGTGCAGTTTGATCCAACTTGAAAGATAACCCGGCTTACATCTCAATTTATAGTCGTAATATTTTTTAAGAGCTGAGCATTAATGGAAAATGTGACGCAGACGAAGTTGCGTGGGTCAGCTAGTTGTAATATATCTCTTAGTCAAAAAACCTCTTTGAACAATGCTCAATAGAAAAATAATTGTAATCTACCAGTACTTTATCTTCGAGCTAGGTGAAAAATTGATCTTTTGGCATTGTCCATCAGCTATCCTAAAGCGTGCCAAATTCTACCTTATGTCGATTGCAGTTAGGACGTTATTTTAATGGCATTTTTTTGCTAAATATTTTATTTTAAATTTTTGTACTTTGAATGTAAATAATATAAATATAGTATGTTAATTTGTATGTGATAGGCCGGGAATTTAAAGTTGAAAGATTAAACGTAAATTTTTAAAGTAAATAAAAATTAATTATTGTAAAATGTTCCAATTTATTATTAGAAAAGGGTTTTAACAATGGAGTGCCTTTACGGAATTAGAATGGATGGTTTGTAAATGAATGACTGAATTACTGCGCGAAACTTCACAACTGTGATACCTAGAGTTGTTTCGTTTTAGCATGGCAAAAGAGGTCCTTGCCTTTTCCCCAACATCTGTATAGAGTCCCGTAAAATAAACCTTGTAAGTTGTATGTTAAAAAAGAATGAGTAAAAAAGTTTAAGGACTACGTTAGATGTCGCTTAATGTCGTTATTTCAGTAAATGTCAATGTCAATAAATGTGTTTAGGTCAATGCCCGATATTGCCATGCTAAAAATCAACAGCTATAGATATCGAAATTCATCAAGTTTGTTTGTTTCATGTTCACTAGTTAGTCTTATTTGACTTTGTATAATATTGTTTAGTTTTTCCTTTTGCCCGGTGCTTCCAAGCTTTTATAGCCAAAGAAGGATCTTTTGGGCGTGGAAAAAATCATAACGAATGCCGACATTTTGTTTTTTCAATAATATCCACAGACAATGTCATTCAAGCGCCAAAATGACTCCTGTGTTTGAATATAGAATTCAAAATCGTTTGAATGATGGACCCACCAACTCAAGCTTCGACTTTAGCTGTGTGTATTTTGAGTTGATTTTTAAATGATCAGAAGCATAAACACCTTGAAAAAAGTGGGCTGCAATTGAATATGACCTTTGTCTTTATTGACATAGAGTTTGTTGTTTTAAAGTTTGATTATTTTTATATAATTCTGAATTAAAAATAATGCTATTAAATCATATCACTAGATATAAAAGTCGATAGCTGATTCGTTTTGACTAACTACCCTTAGTTGATAATTGTCTAGAACGTACAATCGAAATTAGACCTTCGAAATACGTTTCGATACTGAAAGTTTTATTTATTCCTATGTTCTATCAATACTTGCCAACTGTAATCCATAAAGTGCTCCCACACTGCTGTTATAAATGTTTACAAACATTAATAAATACTTTTTAAACAAGCATTTGATCACAATGATAGTAAATTACACATTAAAAAAAGCATAAGTGTTAGTTTGATTCAAATGGAAACTATCAATATAATTGTTTAATTACTTACTTATGGAATTTTAAATTGTATATTTGGTTTTATAGTTATTTTGGTTTGTATGTTTTAATAATAACTAAGTTGAACTTATGGCTACCTGAGCTTTAAAACGCGGTTTCAATAAGGGGATTTTTATCTTAAAAAAAATTATTGCGATTATTTGCTCGCACTCGAATTTAGGAACAATTCGAGCATTCTTCGCCGAGCAGTCATAGTCTCAACTCTTACTGATAGATAATTTTCATCTCTCCATCTCCTTTCCTTTAAAAAAAACGTTGCCCCACACTAGGAATTTCTCCTGTATCGCGGGTGCGTTTACAAACATCCGTATTATCATAGGGGTTTGTGAATTTTCTATGTTGAGGTAGCCAACGGCTCTCATCGATTACATTCTGTACTATTGAAATCATTTTCAGAACTGCGATTCAAGAGATTTCCGTTAACAACCGTAATTCAGAAGTATTCCCATTTCTAAGTGAACTGCTAGGTAGGGTCGAAGCCCATTACACAACTACCCTCACATGTACCTATATCTAAACTTTCGGGAGTAGGGACGAGGTACGAGCACTCTTGGACTGTAATATATATGAGTTCATCTTTGATATTTCGTGGTCAACATCGACTTTTGATTACAAGAGCATTTAATCATTTAAGATTTACTGCATTTAGTCGAACTTAGGCTTACCTATATACATCTTGTGTAGACTTCCCTTGTAAGCAATAGTAGATGTTGGCGTAACCTCAACTGTAATTATAGACCACTCGCTTTTGCCCGCGACTTCGTACGCACATATCCCGAAGGAATTTCGGGAAATCTTGTTAGTTCTCCTCTACACTTTCCAAGGAACCTACATGCCAAATTTCAGCTTTCTTCGACAAGATGACTCACGGGGTATCCTATGCGTCTTGCTACGAAGTCTATATATCTTGCAGTATTTTTTTCTAACAGACTATATTTATCTTATTTTTATAATTTATGATAATTAATGTCCCTGTCTATTCTTTTTTCCATGTGATTAGTAATTCTAGCAGAATCTAAAAGGCTTGTCTAAGGAAATGACGCATTCCAGCAAGCATCGTTACTATCTAAGTTAACCCTCAGCAAGTTTTCAAGTCATCTCAATACCCACCCCTCTTACTAGCTTATTTATACCCACAGTCCTTTACAGGAAATCGCGCAACATAAAGTCATTTTTTAAACCGATAATTAAGTACGTTTCCTTTCGATTTGTTAGTAAACCGTTCAGTTATCGCTCAAGTGGCCATAAGGGTTAGTTTTGCTAGTCTTTTGTGAACCTAGTGCGGTCCTCATGCAGTTTTGTAAAAACGAACTTAAACCTAGCTATTATTTTGTCTACTGTACATTTTCAACAGATTATAAATATTATTTTTTATTGAGTCTCAATTTGTTGTTTTAATTTAATGCTATCGCCACGTCAGAGGTTTTTTTCTATTAATTATCTACAACGTGTAAAAAAATCGACTGTCCCATACATTTATGTGCGCATAACTCGACAAAATGAACTGTAAAGCTGTTTCTTTTTTCGCGATTTCGGCGTTGGTCCATATTAAAAGTTGTTCATTATTATGATGAGTAGACCTCTTATAAAAAACTTTTTAACCGACTTTCCAAAAAGGTATTGCGTTTATTCTGTTACATGTTGTTAAAAGTTGCATCAAGGCATAATTGATAAGCGCGAAATTTCGCGGATATTCATCGCATAATTTAATTTGACCTTGGATATATTTAGATAGCTTTACAGCAAAACTAGTTCCATGTCACAAAATTACCCTTTTTGTGATTCTGGGAGGTCTTTTGTGACATGAAACCTAATTTTAAGTTCGGCCTTTAACTTATCTAGCGTAACCTAGGCCAAACGTGTTAGCCACATACACCGTTGCTAAGTGCTCTACTTACCAGCAAATTATTTATTTGTGGTAATCTTTAGTCATGTATTTGATAAAGCGTCAAACAAATGAATGAATCAGCACTATAAATTATATCATTATTTTATAACTAGCTGTCCCCCGCGGCTCGGCTCCCGTTTTACCCGCACAGTTCCCGTTCCCGTGGGATTACCGGGAAAAAATACTCCTATGTCCTTCCACGGGTCTCAAACTATCTTTGTGCAAAATTTTATCCAAATCGGTCCAGTAGTTTCGGAGCCTATTCAAATCAAACAAACAAATCTTTCCTCTTTATAATATTAGATTACAAGAAGAAGATATAATATAATAATATTACAGATTAGTTTGATGTGTACAACAGTTTCGTGATCAACCCCAGTTTACCCCAGGTTTTTGAAGATATCAGTGTAGGTAATACATTATTCTCTTTTTTATGAAGTCTGTTTAAAAAAAGGTCTTCAAACTTCATCTTACATAATATTTACTTTGATCAAGATAAGTACTAGGCCCTACCTATTTTTGAATGTGCAAGCCTGTTATTGAGCTAGTAGTTAACATATCAGCTTAGATTCATCGTTTGATACGCTACCAAAAAACTTCTGTATATAAAATAATACTTCCTTCGCTTGTCAATCAATTGAAGATCAAAAAACCGATTAAAACATTTAACGAAACCGACGCTCATGAAAATCCAATTATAATTTAAGAACGAAAAATCAACAATCTGCAAAAAAATTGCAATAGCCAACAATCTATAAGAAATCAAGTTAACAATATCCATTAGCTAGATAATGATAACAGCATTATCATATAAAAAGCGGTATCGATGATAATATATCACTCGTATCTTATCGAAGATGAAATTATGGTAAATAGTGAGCCTTGTTTCAATGCGTTGCAGTGTTTAATAGTCCTCGTTTTATTTCGCGCGTGTTATCAATACAAAAAGAGTGCATTTCAAACGATTTAATCAAGGAAACTGTGGCTTGTGAACACGGTAAGTGATGTAGGCAGACGCCTGATTTAATTACTATTATAATTTTCGTGTTAGATTAAATAATAAGCCAATCTAGATCATAAGGTAACAAGGGCATTGTTTAGGTCAGGTACAATCATGTAACCTATAAACCTAGTCCATTTTCCATTTATTAGCGTCGAAAATCAAAAGATTATAATTTTTGCAGTGTTTTTGCCAAAATGATCGCCAATTTTAGGTAACGACACAGCTGATAAGGCTGTAATTGTAATACTTTCTTAATCGAAATCGAAATGATAATTTTATTTAGTATAAAGATTGTGATTTTTGTTATACCTAATTTAGAGTCGGTAATATGTTTTGTGTCGTATAATGTATAGTGGACTGATACGTGATCGTGACGTGAAAGCCTTCTCGATACCTAGTGATCGTGAGTGCTTGAAGTTTCCGCAATAGAAGTGTTATTTTCTAATACATGTCTGTTCCGTGTTTCTTTAACATTTTCCTCAACTTATCTTGCTCTTATAATCAATGCAAATCAGATCTGTCCTTTGATATAATACTGAGATTTTATTGCTGTTTGGTAGGTCTTAAAATCTTCCTTGCACCTAGACTTAGATTTATAAGGGCTATTTATACAAATATTTTTTAGGTACCTACTTGTCTGTGTTTTTAGTAAATTTTCAGCTTTATTAATAACTAGCTGATGTCCGCAGCTTCGCCCGCCTACAATTTTTTTTTAAACCTACTAAAATCTTCCTCGAGAACCACTCTATCCGTTGGGGAAAACAGCATGAAAATCGGTGCAGTCGTTTTTGAGTTTATAGCAAACAGACAGACAGACAGACGCGGCGGAAGACTTTGTTTTATAATATGTAGTGATGGCATAAGGACGAACAGTGATCGACCGGAAATATTGACATTATTTAATTATTGTTCAGTACCTATCAAAATTGTCCAATCACGCAGCTTGCTAATCCTTTTCATGCTATCTTATACTGAATAGACAGATTAAGCATTTTAATTAGTCGCTTAATTAATCAAAACAAATTATGACGTCATCATCGTCCTGCCTTTGTCCCTATTTATTTAGGACAGCCGAGCAACAGATGCGTCTATCAGCAGTCGTCTTCCAAGTCACACCCTTACTATCTATATAATTTAAGCATACCACGCCAAAACAGGGACACCTGGAAATCTGTCCTTATTTTTACATTAAAACACATTAAAAGCTTGTTCAAAATGTTATGGGTAGATTTATGGGTTCACAAACCATTTATTGTATTAATTTTCATCTTCCTTTATCTTCTTCCAACTACGTAGTGGTCATCTTCTTGTATAATCGCATCCAGCTGAATATCTGTATTTTATTATCATAATTTATGACGTTTAAAACTAAAATTTTCAGACGCACAAGAACCCAAGATGGCGAAGTTCTTCAAGTCGATCTTCCACACGGCGGACAGGCGGAAGGCTCCTCATTACAGAGAGGAAGCTGATACCGACGAGGACCGGAGCGAGTCTCCTCAGACGGGCACGAAGAGGCAGCTGTCCATCTCTCGCTCGGGGAGGATGAGGCAGGCGAACAAGAAGAGGCATTCGCTTACTTTGGAGCTATATGGTGAAGTAAGTTTTGATTCCCATTCATTTATTTGGGTCTTTGGATCCTGAGCTGTTAGGAACCTCCTAATAATGCATTTTCAGTTTAATCTTTCTTAGGAACAGAAGGGACCAAAACGTTACACTTCACCTAAAGAATTCCCCATGGAAGTGAATCAGTAACGAAATAAAGTGCGCTATGCCCCTCTGCCTGAACTCTGAGTGAAACTGTGTCAGTATGGCATAAATATTATATTATCACTATTGTTTCAACTAAGCATGCATTTCGAGGGCCGCCGCCGCGCGTCGCCAACAGGTCATTGGTACTCCTTGTGGAAGGGTCTCTAATGTTGCAACTAAATACAGTGCGCATAGCCGTCGTGGCCACCTCAACATCTTTGCTTTCTATCGTGAACATACGCAAGGACAGAATCAATCTCAGACTTTTCGAGCTTTTTAGATCTCCGGTAGACCAAACTCTTCAAGTATCTTTCCGTGATATCTATATAATTATGTATTACTAGTATAGCTTAAGTAGCTCTTTTGTTCTCCCTGTTATCTTAACGCCTGGTCTGCATCAGATGCTCAAGAACTCGAGTGTTTTGACAATTACACAGACTACTCGTGTAGACTCTGCCTTATCTGGCCACTTCATTTAGTGATTACTGGGGTTTAGTTAATTGATATTGCTCACTGCTGATTTAGATAGCTACCTATTTCTAAATAGGTGTGTTATGTCTGATGAACACGGTTTTTCCAAAATGGAAAACTTTTTATTTAGGTTTTGATTTTTCTTGTGTAGGTAGGTGGGTACTGTGGAGGGGTAACTCGATGTCTAAAGCATTTAAATCCGTCTCCTAAACAATAAAATGTTCATAAGCTTCCGATTTCAAAAACCTAAGCTATACTTTTTAATTCACCGTTCCAAAGTTTTATGAATGGCCAATGCGAATCAAATAAACCATGGAACACACATGAGCATCACAAACCAAGGACATTGATTTGATTTGATTTGAGTACTCATCATCATCATAGTTTGAAGATTATTTTATGGTTTGTTCAGCAAACTTTTCTGTCCAAGTTACGCACCTAAACAGGAAATAGGTACTCAAGTCAAGTATACCTTTACTTGTATTGTCCCTACATTCAAGTGGGTTTTCTTGAAGATTGCTAGAAGCAGAAGGATATCTGCCACGGCAGCCAATCTCAACGGAGACTAGCCAAGTGCTCAGGAGATATTGTAGACCACAAGTGCAGATACACTCTCCTTAGTCCATGCGACCTGGACCAACAGCTTGGCATGCTTTTTGCCACGGAAGAAACCTATTGGCAACTTCCTAATTCCTCCATTTCGGCTACTGAGAATTGTTATTTCCAACAATATCCAGTTATACTGCAGCAGTGTTTCAGGGCCCTCTATAAATTCTTTTAAGTCTCAAGAGCCATCGATATTCGGCTACGGGAGACCCGGCGCAAAAGTAAATGCTTATCTTGCCGTGACACGGGTGTGACATACCCACCGGCAACTTCAAAATTCGGGCTACTAATAAGGATTTATAGACAGAAAAACAAATGACACATCAATCAGGCTATATTCATACTATCAGCAGTGTTTTAGGGCCTTATTTTTTACTCAATAAAATAATAATTTGAAAATAATATTGATAAACGACTGATAGTGTATTTTTACAAAAAGGAACATAAACTTATCAGTGCATTAAATTTTGCTCTCCGTTTGATCTATACGCGATACCTTCCTTATAAAAATCTACATTGATTACCAGACATTGATAAAGATCGGTTACCGACCGGTGGCAAAAGGAAACAAATAGATGAAGATAATATTATTATTATATAAGTCAATAACAAACTTTTGTAGTCATGGGGACCGTCTTTTTTGGATAAAAATACGTAAAATATGTCCGTGTTAACAAATTACATTATCTTTTCCCATTTTGACATCAACAGACATTTGATACTTATTTTACTATTAAAAAGATAGCTCGTTGGATATTATCGCTCGGTAAAAATATCAAGAACGAATGCTTTAAAATGCATCAGCCTGTAGCATTTCACCGTTTCCTTTCTAATTGCACGACTGTGATACCCGTCTTTTATTATTGGTCCTAGTGTATCTCCTTGTGGCACACCTCCTTTGATTCTGTGTAGCAGTAGGCTGAAGGCATTATATTTGACTACAGAATACCGTAGTTTTGATACTGATCATTGGTCCCAGCTAATAATATGCCACTTACACTCTACTCTTGTCGTGAAAGACGACAAATGATAAGTAGTGTCTTTGTGCTGATGCTGGTTAATAATATGAAACGTCTTTCAAAAGTCTGTTTGCTAAGTAAGATTGTATTTTGTGGCTTTATTGAGAGGTCTAACTGTAGACTGTAGTCCTTATTCAGTTGCTCAGCAGTAAATAAAAAAATACTTCTGAAACTTTGTTTACGAGCGTCATAGCTCATTGATAGGCGAGTATGTCTGAGGTTAAATGAGCAGTTGCTCCATGAAATAAACTGGTATTTAACTGCATCTGGATCGACTGAAAGGTGACCCCATAAAATCAGAAAAGTTGTCTTGAAATTATTACTAATGTAATGTTGTTCTTTCAATGTTTAACTTTTCCAATTGCATTCCTATTATGTATATCAGGGAACTACACTGTTACGGAATCCGGGACGCCTCGCTGGATCTTCTTACTTCATACTTGAGTGTTAGGGTTCAGAGAGTTGATGTGAACGGTACAAGATCTCCCGTATCTGTACCCCAGGGCTCAATTTTAGGCCCATTTTTGTTTCTCATATTTATTAATGACTTGCCGTACCTCATAAAGGATAAACATGATATTAAAGTGTTGTTTGCAGATGACACATCACTTTTAATTATAGTCAAACGTCAGCAGCTAGTTACTGACGATGTTAATAGTGGCATTGCAACTGTAGTTACCTTGTTTAAATTAATAATCTTCTACTGAACGAGAAAAAGCACTAAATGCATAAAGTTCAAGTTACCACATGTAAGACTAGTGAACACTAGTGTGTCAATAAAGGGTGAAGAGTTAAAACTCGAAGATAACACAAAGTTCTTAGGCATAAATTTAGATGCGAAGTTTCAGTTCTATATCGGGATATAGATCAATTATCGAAAAACTTAGCTCTACAGCATACGCCGTGAGAAAAATAGTGGTTTAAGAGTCCTATTACGAATCGTAAATGTTCGTTTGCAATAGACGAAGTTACGTTGGTTTGCGTTGGGGGTACATCTGTAGTCCGCGAAAAAATTTTGATACTTACTAGTCTGAATAGGATTATAGTTTATTTGGGCGCTCGCGCGAGACTGAGGAGCGCGCGCGCTGAATTGACGCAGAATATATAGTACTTTAATTTTATTTATTGTAATTTTGTTTTATTATATTGACCAACGAAAACTAATGAAACGTATTCATTGTAGATTGAAATTTTATATTATATTAATTTATTTGATAAAATTGTTTTTATTTGGAATATAATGGACGCTGAATCAAGACATTTCTGGCTTAAATTAAGCTTTCTTTACGTTTTTTTCCGTGAAAACTCAAGGACTTTAAAGAAATTCTAGAACTCCATTAGACAAGTAAAACATTCAACTTACCTATTAGTAATTTCAGCTTTTAAAAGAATTTATAGTAACAATGTGAATTTGACCGTCAAAGTTCCATCGCCGACATGTTTTCTTGCAAACGGCGTTCGTAAAATATTTTTAGTAAATTACACGAAAAGAAAAATGAAAATGTGTAACTCTAACTTACAAGAAAGAGACTGGCACTATCGTTATTCAGGATCAAATAATTAAAATATCTTACTGCTGCTGAAAACTACAGCGTCAAAAATCATGAATTTCCGTAAAAAATGTAATAGGACTCTTAACTGATTTGTATACAGCCCGTTGAGTATACTTTACCTATTTTTAGAGTGTGATTTAATAGATATAGATAAATTTATACGGCATTCTGTTGTGGAGAAATGCCGCCGATATTCTGACAGTATTTATTTAACAAAAAAAGGCTATTCGTGCCATTTATAATTATATTAATCTCTTTAAATTTCTGACTGTGCCCTCTCAGTTTATTCATGAGAATCTTAAGTATGCACACAATTTTGTCATTCCTAAAACCAGGCTAAAAAAAAAGGTGGTTCATTAAGATGACAATGTATACGTTTGTATAATAAACTCCCTAGCCAGTTCAAGACCTTAGTATTAATGAATTTAAATTATTTATAAAAACGTAAGCTGTGTCAGAAAGCTTTTTACTCAGTTAAAGATTATGTTGAAGACAAAAAGTTTTGGGATTGACCTGTCTCAAAAAGCTGCTGGAAGTCAGCTGGTACTGGTTAACACCTTTATATATATATTTTACATTGTAGATCGCAATATTAGGGTTTCATTGCATGTTAGTCTGGCGGTTTGAGTTCTTTATGCGGCCTACCCTAATGTCTTTACTTTGGTATAGTTCGTCTGGTCGCTGAGCTCCTTAAAGTTCTAAGTTTGAGCTTCAGACATTGACCTACATGGTTCTCATAATGATTTGACCAGTACGATTGTATGGACTTTAAAAAGAGACTTTGACCTCTGAGTTTGTTTCGGTGTTTCTTCTCAGGGTAGTCAGCTAGGAAACAACGGCCTCATCTAGTTTAAAATTACCAAAAAAGGATTGACGTGTAAAACTGTTATGTTTAACCTACATATTTACAAATTAAATATCATTTATCATTTGATGCATCTATGCGTCGATCATTCTTGTAATACCATGTCACTATACCTAGTGAACAATGTTGTGTTGCAAGTATTTTAAAAACAGGTGTTATGTTATCGATATCCCTACGTCGTTTCTGAGAAGAGATTTTTACTTATAAGCTGGCATGATGTATCGATATAGTGATATATTGGGAGTGTCTGTTTTTTGAAGATTAATTTGTTCAACTTTTGTCATTATCTGCTCATTCATGCAAACCGAATTAATTCCATGTATTGTGTTGTTGTCTTCAACAAAACGTCTGATCATTCTATTGTTTTCTAATTCCAGGCCATTCAGATAGATGCTGTAGAAAAGCCACAAGCTATGGAGTACCACGTCAACACTCCAAGCCACACGGCACCAGCTGTGCTAGGCCCCAGAAAATCCAGATTTGGTTCAACAGAACCGGAGGAAGTAAAACCTAAAGTGGATGCTTCTACAGAGTTTGCTTCTTTCGACGTGGTACCTCTTCAGAAAAAGCTGAGTACCGTAGCCATCGATCCATTAGCCATAGATTCATCAGCGAAATCTCCCGAAGAAGAAATTGACCTCGCGTTCGAGATTTTAGATAAATCATAGCGAATTTAGGGAAAATGATTACGTGAAGCAGTGCTAAGTTTGTAGTTTTATGCTAGTTTATATAAGTGTTATTTTGGTTAATGATATAAAGCCTTGTATATGCGGACATAAAGTATTTTTCTAAGCATGTCAAACGGCTCATTGAATGATCTCCAGGCGCGATACATATTGATATTTTTGTCATGAGAACGAAGTTTCAATTTCCAGAATCCAGAAGATTGCCTGTATGTCATAAAGACATATTGATTTGTTCAGAATTTGCGCCAAGACAATCTATAAAAATAATTTAAGTTTATCATCTCTAGTGAGTGATTTAAAATATCTACCTATTATTTTATAAGAATTTTGTGATTATTACTTTGTAAGACGTATTATTTCGTAAATATGTGTTATCAAATACTTGTAAAATGAGATTATGTACATTAATTAAGTAAATAAAACGGGGTATTTTGTTGAAAAATTATGAAAATTGATTGATTTTGTCAATCAATTCATTAAAAACTGTAGGTAATGCTCTGATTAGAATTACGTGCATTGTAGGAAATATCACTTTTTGGTTCAGATAATTTAATTGGATTATGTGTAACGTATATACCTATTTACTTATCACGTGCATTTAGCTTTAAAATTGCCCCAGCCCCTGATATCGTTACATTTTCCAAATTAAAGTATATTTAATCTTATAGATGGTTATCTTTGAAGCCAAATCAACGATGGACTTCGCGATATGGCGTAAAAAGTGTAGTTTTAAAACGTTTTATATGTTAATTTCCCCAGTGAAGAATTTATCTAGCATTTATCTGAAGTAGGGCTAAACTGATATCTAGTTACTGTGTGTAGGTGCTGATACCTACCTAGGTCGTATAGGTACTTTTCTACTTTATACATGTGTAAGGTATTGTTGCAGTGAAGTGCCTACTTTAAAATATTGTGTTGTTTTTTGTTATCGAGACGTATTTGCATGAAATTAAAGACTGATTGTTGAAACAGTTGCTCGCTTTCATTTTATTGTCATTGACGATTAGCGTTATTGCTTTAGGGCTCGTAAAAATTGTTTTTATTAGTCACATTAGTGCCCTAATAATGTCCTTTATAAGACGATATTAACACGAAGATATAAAGCGTCATCATGATAGGTTTGTCTGTTGAAAATAGTGGTGGTTAACCATTTTTAAGTGCTCACATAAGCTGTTGTAGGCAATATTCACTTTAAACATCTATTGCCTAATGAGATTACAAACTTAACATCACGACAGTTTTCCCCAAAGGTTAAGGCAGAGAGAGGTGTGCGTATAACATAAGGAAAAACGAAATACCCTTTTTTTTAGGGATGGGTAATCATCCAATGACTCCTCCCGCTCTGGGTGTAGCGGGAGGGAGTGTCAGACTTCTACTGACTAAAACCCATCCATGTTCCTTCATTGCCCTTTGTGCAGGCGTCGGCCCTTTCGGGCCACTCTGTGTTGCTGACTCTCTTTGAGGCGCGCGTGGAACACTAACGCGCCGTCGACACGGCCTGTCGTCACTAGACGGACGGACGGCGAGCCACCCATAGCTCGCCGTCCACAGGCCCGTGCCTACGGTGGCCGGAGGTCACCAGGTGGCCCCAACGCCCGCGGCGTAAATCACCCCCCCCCCCCTCCGTAAGGCGGATACTCGGAATAACTAACACTTCTCAGGCTCCATTAAGCCATGTAAGTTACCGGGATAAAAAGTAACCGTGATACGGCTTATTCCGAGTATCATATAATACCTATATACCAACTTTAGGATGGCTGTTTTAGGGTGGATAAGCTGTACACTCACAGCTTATTGGTATAGGTCTTGTTTCACGGTGATCCTATCAGGTCGGTAGATAGCCCTTCAGGCCTCATTCAGTCCTACAAGGTGGAACGATGATACGGTTAAAAGAGCGTTGAATGGGAGAAGCAGAGGACCGGTCTACCTATGTTGCGGTCCTCTCGCGCCGAATAAGTAATCTCAGACTTCTAATGGACCAAGTGGGCCCTCGCGACGGAGAAAGAGCCTTGACTTCTTGTTGCTCGTAAGTATAACAAATGGAAATACGGTACTGATATAATCAGCAAGTTAGATATCTGTACCTCGTTTGGCCAGCGTGTTAGCGATGTGATTTTAGACCTGTCTAAGCATGTTTTTATTACCTAGTAAAATATTACGTACTCACGCTAAGTTGAACATTTTTATCTACTCGTAGGTACATTAGCACTCTAAAATAAAAAACAAACTTTTGTGTCATTGATTATAAATTAGATACGTTTTTAATAAAAATATTGCGTCGCAGTGACTAATTCCGTCTGTAAGTACTCGTGACCGCTAGAGCGAGTACTTGAGAATTCCTGGATTCGCTTCCTGGATGGCCGTGTAGTTTGGTTTGGTCCTGGGAAATGTTAGTAGTAGCTCGATGTCTACATTTTTGGTCAGTAGGTCGTCTTAGGGGCGGAGTTTAGCATCTTAGGCCTGATTAATGGTAAATAGGTTATGAGTTTTTTTAGCCCAATTGCAAGAAACTCGTATGGTGTGATGTAAGAGAATTATTACAAGTCGGTTGTCTTCTCGTGAGCATATTCGCAAGAAGTTGGAAGAATCATTACAGCGGTAATTCGTTGGATTTGTGTTTTCTAAATAACGTTGTTAATTTTGTTTATGTACCAATACGTATGTATCTATGATTGTATTTTTTTTCTCTTCCTCTCGGTTTGTCTTTTCTTTATGTTGCACTTACCATGCTGTCTCTTCACCACCCTAACGTCGACTGGTAGGAAATGCCTATGGCATTAATTCCGCCTTTGTAGTTTCTTTACTTGTGCATAAAGTTTTAATATAATATAATATAATATAATAATATCCTTGGACATTTCACACAACGCCATATAGTCCCAAGCTAAGCAACATAATGCTTGTGTTATGGTAACGATATGGCTGATAAACTACTTATATACATTTTTTTTTTGTAAATACATACATATTATAGATAGAAAAACACCCAGACTTGGAACAAATACTTGTACGTCTTACAAATATTTTTTCCGTGCGGGAATCGAACCCGCGACATGCTGCGCAGCAGTCAATCGCTTAACCACTGCGCCAACCGTGTCGTCAAGTAACAAATAATAATAAATAAATTATTCAGTCTGCCTCAAAACGGTTTAAAATTTAAGCCAAGTTAAACTTTGTGAACATAAATGATTTGCTAAAATTGGGTAACACCATTTTGAAAGCGTTTGGTTGTATGGGAGTAACGCCTCTATACACAATATTAGGTAATACTGCTTCATCACTGTATTAATGCTTACATCAATCAGATTTCTATTTCTAGCATTAATCTAATTCTTAAAGTATATGCTTATAACCCTATAAATAAATCAGTTACCTCACGTGTCTTTCAAAGACAGATAAAACATATTATATTATTCAAATAAACATAGTTTAGTATTGATAAATGCGTGTAATTTGCATAAATAATGCAATAGTAACACAAAGAAATAATGCTCGACACCGGTTATCATTATCGGATATAAGATAACGAGTTAATTACCGATAACAAGGCGTTATCAGTTATCTTCAACCGTCGGTAACTGCCGCTGGGCTAGTGGTATTGATCCGTATCTTGAAGATAGTGAATATTACCACTGTTTTGTTAAACATTTCAAGGGCGACTGTTTATCCCCCAACTCAAATTATATACCTCGACATCAAATAAGTTAGTTTCCATCATCCACATAATTATTACAAAACTATTTAGTCCGTCAGTTAGAGTATTGAAAAATAATGGACACGTATTTTTTGCTTTGTAAATCAATGAATATTGACAAAGATAAAACGCATCAAAATTCGGGAGTGGGGGCTCGTGACGTCGCGACCCGCTGAAAATTATGCCAGGGCGTGACGTATTGAGAATTTTAAAAGCGTCGTAACTTCGTAAATTTTTGTTCCAGTAACAAAAGAAAAAATACGGGTCAAATATTTTTTGATAATCTAAATGACGGACTAACTCAGGACACAAGTATTGTCTAGCCTTTTTTCAGCTGCGTTGGGGTTGGCAGTAGACATGTACACAACCCAGGTACTGGGCGATTATACTAAAAAAGTTTAAAGGCCAACAATCTTGATGTAACTTTTTACACAAACACATATTACATGCGATTTTTTATTTGCAAAATGAAATACTTATTAGCTCTAGTACACAATCATGAAATTATTTTTAAATAGCTTAATCGGCAATCTACACTAATATCATAAAGAGGAAATATTTGTTTGTTTGAAATGAATAGGCTCCAAAACTACTGGACCAATTTGAAATTCTAGTGTTAGATAGCCCATTTGTCGAGGAAGGCTATAGGCTATATATCATCACGCTACGACTAAAAGGAGCGGAGCATTAATGGAAAATGTGGCGCAGGCGAAGTTGCGCGGGTCAGCTAGTGAAGTTATAAAGCTTCAAAGATTACAATTGGAAAGAGAAGTCCGATATGAACTTTTGACGTCATAGTCCATAACGCCTATACAGCTGCCATAGAAAACAGCGTTTTCGCGAGAGGGACAGATATATTTGTTTGTTTTATATCTCGTTTGTTTTTCGAGCAATTATGATACTAATTTCACTGGTAATCGTTATTCTTGTATTTACTGAGTTTTTAAATAAAAAAATAAGTCTCAAAGATTGTACCTTAACTACCTAAACCTTTCTAGTATAGATGAGTTGTCAGGTTTTGGGCTTATGTGTGTCCATAATGACTGGCAAAGATCTAGCTACTCATTCAGGGCCGACGAATATGCCCATAGGGTATAGTAACTAAAATGTGCGGTCCGAGACACGTACAGCATAGGGATGTTTATACCTATACGCTTCCCGATGCGGATTAGCCCACCTTTACCCCACCGACACGTGAACTTGCTACTGCAGCAACAGGCGGAGTGTTCTTTTTCAGACACTTAATGCATTTATGACTTAATAGACTAGAATGTCTCTTTAATCGAGTATCCATGACTGAGTGCTGCAACAACCCAGAGTGATGGCACAACAGCGAAACACAAACCATCCAGGCGCCTTTTTTTATTTTTTTTTATTTGTGATGGGTTTGCTCTTGACCTTAGTCTTGGTCAGAAATGACAGAGACAAAGTCTATGATGGAGCGAGCTTACCCAGAAGGAGCCTGTTTACTCTAACTTTGAAGAGATTAGGGTTGTCATTTTTCTCTTTAAATTTTAATCTTTGCCTTGCAATCAATCATGTTTAGGATACTGTTAGAATAATGTATCAACTGTCAAAAGCTTACCGAAATTTATACAGCGGTCAAATGCATGAATCCAGACGCACCGCAACTTACCATCCCTACCATGTTGTTATTCCACCAATTCGCACTAAGTGATTCCAAACTTCTTTTATAATGCGCACAGCAAAAAAGTGGAACTCTCTGCCTGCGTCTGTGTTTCCTAACGCTTACAACCTTATCTCTTCAAAGTTAGAGTGAACAGGCTACTTCTGGGTAAGCTCGCTCCATCGTAGACTTTGTCTCTGTCATCTCTGACCAACACTAGAGTCAAGAGCAAACCCATTACAAAAAATAAAAAAATGTTTTAAGCAAAATCAACTTTAACTTCTACAGTCTATGGTACAAGTCTGTGGTTCAGTCAGCTTACATAAATAAAGCTTTTTAGATAAAAGACATGTTTGAGAAGTCTTAGCATCTATATTTACAGTTACAATATCAAACAGTCTCACTTTACAGCTTCATCTTCTTCTTCTTAGGCTTGATGGGCAGCGGACCGCCGATTTTGAACACCGTACTGAAAATTATAGATAGGTATTTATAATTAGTAATATTTGGACGAAAAAGAAGCGATGTTGGTTGTAGTATGTTGCGTTCTGTAGTTTCTGCCATGGGAGTTTTTGTGTATGTTGTTATTAATTCTTGAAACTAGATAGATGTAACATAATATTTGTTTTGTTTTTAAAACGTTGCCCCATACTAGGAATTTTTCCTGTATCGTGGGTGCGTTTGTTTACAAACATACAAAGTCACATACACAAACAGCCAGACCCGGAACAACTATCTGTAGGCCATACAAATATTTGTTCCGTGCGGGAATCGAACCCACGACACGCGACGCAGCAGCCGATCGCTCAACCACTGCGCCTACCGTGCCGCAAAACCGCCGCCGCCGTGCGCCGTGCGTGCAATATTTAAAACAAAAATTATTTGGTATTATCACACCCCCCTTTCACGTCCAGGCAATTCGGATAATCCATTCCAGATTGCCTGGAAGAGATCGCGGAATCGCAAAAAGACCGGCCTTGGCATGTATTTTAGTTTTCATTTTATTTGTACCTAAAATTAAATTAAATTACAAACCCAAGACAAGACAAACCGTATATCAAAAATATATTATTGGATACTCACTGGCAAGTTGTGCAAATAGGGCTGAATTTGCAGAACACTGAAACAAAAAGATTAAGTTGGTGCAGGAGCTTCAATCACTCACAAAAAATAAGTCATCGTTATAGGACGACGACGTCTTTAATTTATTGATTTTTAAAAGTTCGAATCAAGTAAAGTCACCAGCACATCAATCCATCCGAAACTGTACATTTTTCCCAATCTACCTTGAACCTAATGTTCTAGTGATAAAGTTGAAAATCTACTAAAGACATTTGACAGATTGTTTTTGATTGATGTGCTGGCGTCTGTACGTCTACCTGATCCCATTACATCGGGTATAAAAAGACTTAAGAGTCCTATTACATTTTTTACGGAAATTCATGATTTTTGACGCTGTAGTTTTCAGCAGCAGTAAGATATTTTAATTATTTGATCCTGAATAACGATAGTGCCAGTCTCTTTATTGTAAATTAGAGTTACACATTTTCATTTTTCTTTTCGTGTAATTTACTATAAATATTTTACGAACTCAGTTTGCAAGAAAAAATGTCGACGATGGAACTTTGACGGTCAAATTCACATTGTTACAATCAATTCTTTTAAAAGTTGAAATTACTAAAAGGTAAATTGAATGTTTTACTTGTTTATTGGAGTTCTAGAATTTCTTTAAATTCGTTGAGTTTTCACGGAAAAAAACGTAAAGAAAGCCTAATTTAAGCCAGAATTGTCTTGATTCAGCGTCCATTATATTCTAAATAAAAACAATTTTATCAAATAAATTAATATGGTATAAAATTTCAATCTACAATGAATACGTTTAATTAGTTTTCGTTTGTCAATATAATAAAACAAAATTACAATAAATAAAATTGAAGTACTATATATTCTGCATCAATTCAGCGCGCGCGCTCCTCAGTCTCGCGCAAGCGCCCAAATAAACTATAATCCTATTCAGACTAGTAAGTATCAAAATTGTTTCGCGGACTATATATGTACTCCCAACGCAGACCAACGTAACTTCGTCTATTGCAAACGAGCATTGACGATTCGTAATAGGACTCTTAACGTTAACGTTTTTTCAAAAAATATTTTTGGTCTATGTTTGATGTGCAGAGTGTGAAGTTTTCGGCTATGTGATGTGTCTTTTTACTCTAAGTATAAAGTACTACGTCTATCAGACTCCTACTAAGTGTTAGCGACTCACCGCTGAGACACACGGAACTCACATATCCGATGGGGATCAGTTCTCGGTGACAGAAACAGGCGGCGCGGTAGTCTACTCGACCGCGACCCGGTAGACCTTACGTCACTTTACTCCTAATATGTGTTGTACGTCTATCAGCCTCTTACTAAGTGTTAGCGACTCACCGCTGAGACACACGGAACTCACATATCGATGGGGATCAGTTCTCGGTGACAGAAACAGGCGGCGCGGTAGTCTACTCGACCGCGACCCGGTAGACCTTACGTCACTTTACTCCTAATATGACGTGTTGTACGTCTATCAGCCTCTTACTAAGTTTTAGCGACTCACCGCTGAGACACACGGAGCACACATATCCGATGGTGAGCAGCTCTCTGTGACAGAAGCAGGCGGCGCGGTAGTCTACCCGACCACGACCCGGAAGAACTAGCTTCGTACGTTCTGAGGTGTCCGGGAGAAATACCCACTGAAAAACAGAAGAACACCAATGATTGGGTATGTGTTGTGTTGAGTTGAGAGAAATAAAATTTAAATTGTAAATGCCCTATGGAGTTGGTTGGTCAATGACAACATGTCTATCTGAAGTAAAAATCGGAATCCATAAAAAATATTCAAATATACCATTTACAAGCATTTTTGAGCCAAGGTCTGTCAGTCAAATGAAGCTAAATATGCTGGCTACAAAACAGCAAGTTGTTTTGCAGCAAAACACACTCACCGACCCTATCTCCAGCGCAGCAGTTGTATGTTCTAAAGAGTAGATTCTATGAAGAAGAACTTGCAAGAAATGGACACACTTTAAAATCCATGTTTAGTTAAAAATCATGGTTACGAAGCTAGCGTCCGCCCGTGATGTCACGTCTGAGCTGGAGTAGCTGAGGTGCTTGTCCAGTGAGCGCACGTCTAACCAACGTATAGATACATTACCAGCAAGTACTGCAGCATTCCTTCAAGTGAAGGCACTTATAGGTACAGTCCGCCAGTGATGTCACATCCCTGCTGGAGTAGACTGAGGTGTTTGTCTAACGAGCGCACGTCCAACCGACGTATAGATACATTACCAACAAGTACTGCAGCAGTCCTTCAAGCGAAGGCACCTTGAGGCACAGTCCGCTAGTGATATGTCACATCCCTGCTGGAGTAGACTGAGGTGTTTGTCTAACGAGCGCACGTCTAACCGACGTATAGATACATTACCAACAAGTACTGCAGCAGTCCTTCAAGCGAAGGCACCTTGAGGTACAGTCCGCCAGTGATATGTCACATCCCTGCTGGAGTAGACTGAGGTGTTTGTCTAACGAGCGCACGTCTAACCGACGTATAGATACATTACCAACAAGTACTGCAGCAGTCCTTCAAGCGAAGGCACCTTGAGGTACAGTCCGCCAGTGATATGTCACATCCCTGCTGGAGTAGACTGAGGTGTTTGTCTAACGAGCGCACGTCTAACCGACGTATAGATACATTACCAACAAGTACTGCAGCAGTCCTTCAAGCGAAGGCACCTTGAGGTACAGTCCGCCAGTGATATGTCACATCCCTGCTGGAGTAGACTGAGGTGTTTGTCTAACGAGCGCACGTCTAACCGACGTATAGATACATTACCAACAAGTACTGCAGCAGTCCTTCAAGCGAAGGCACCTTGAGGTACAGTCCGCCAGTGATATGTCACATCCCTGCTGGAGTAGACTGAGGTGTTTGTCTAACGAGCGCACGTCTAACCGACGTATAGATACATTACCAACAAGTACTGCAGCAGTCCTTCAAGCGAAGGCACCTTGAGGTACAGTCCGCCAGTGATATGTCACATCCCTGCTGGAGTAGACTGAGGTGTTCGTCTAACGAGCGCACGTCTAACCGACGTATAGATACATTACCAACAAGTACTGCAGCAGTCCTTCAAGCGAAGGCACCTTGAGGTACAGTCCGCCAGTGATATGTCACATCCCTGCTGGAGTAGACTGAGGTGTTTGTCTAACGAGCGCACGTCTAACCGACGTATAGATACACTAGCTGACCCGCGCAAAACTTCGTCTGCGTCACATTTTCCATTAATTCTGCGCTCCTTTTTGACTTAGCTTAATGATATAGCCTTCCTCGATAAATGGGCTATCTAACAAACTGAAAGTTCCTGAGATTAGCGTGCTCAACCAAACAAACAAACAAACTGTTCTGCTTTATAATATTATAACTCAGAGGTTCTCAGATTTTGTTGTGCAAGGCGTTGCGAACGTTCGACACTCGACTCTCGTGCGCGTACCTGAGAGTTTCTCTGATTTTGTTCAGCAAGGCGTTGTGAACGTTCAGGTGAAGATTCTCCCATACGGCGTATTCTTGCTGCCCGTGCTTGAGAACTATGTTTAGTAAGTTGAGACCTGGCTCTCTTAGGCATTTTCAAATGTTTAAGAAAATGTTAATAGCGTGTAATATTCTAGCTCTGAAAAGAACTGTTGTGTAGCCCTGGAAAGAACTGTTGGTTTGCCCTGAAAAGAACTGTTGTTTGGCTCTGAGAAGAACTGTTGTTTAGCTCTGAGAAGAACTGTTGTTTAGCTCTGAGAAGAACTTTTGCGTAGGTTTTGCGTTTTAAGAACGAAATCTAAAGAAAATCGCACGAAAATTATTAGACTTCGCGCACGACCGCTGCGTAGGTAGCCGACCTCGCGGCTGAGCCGCGCGGGTACCTTACTCATAGATCTAAACTCCCCTCCCGCACGCGCACCCCCGCCTTGGTGACGTCCACTTCGCAGCGGGTCGTGCAGCAGAAATCGTAATATTTTAATTTCGCCATAACTTCAAAACTAAACGTCCGATTTTAATCATTCAAAGACCAAATATTATCTACATAAACTGTACTTAGTGATGAAATACTTTATTTAGATAAAGATTAATAGCATGAGTAAAATAAACGCGGTTAAATGTAGTCCAAAAAAATCTAGATTTTTAAATAAAAAAAATGGTTGTTGTGCCTCACTCGACATAGATAGGTATAGTGTGTCGCGGACTTTTTTGTAGATATTTATAAAATCTACAATTAATTAGAACAATGTATGGTTCTATCTTTTATAGTTTAGGCAGCGTACACAAAATAAGTAACTTTTCTGGTTGATTTTTACACCTTGTGTCCGAAAAACCCAAATATCTTACGGAACCCTATTTTTTTCCAAAATAAAATATAGCCTATGTTACTCGTGGATAATGTAGCTTTCGAATGGTGAAAGAATTTTTAAAATCGGTCCAGTAGTTTTTGAGCCTATTCATTACAATCAAACAAACAAACAAACAAAAAAACAAACAAAGTTTTCCTCTTTATAATATTAGTGTAGATTACCAACAAGTACTGCAGCAGTCCTTCAAGCGAAGGCACCTTGAGGTACAGTCCGCCAGTGATATGTCACATCCCTGCTGGAGTAGACTGAGGTGTATGTCTAACGAGCGCACGTCTAACCGACGACGTATAGATACATTACCAACAAGTACTGCAGCAGTCCTTCAAGCGAAGGCACCTTGAGGTATAGTCCGCCAGTGATGTCACATCCCTGCTGGAGTAGACTGAGGTGTTTGTCTAACGAGCGCACGTCTAACCGACGTATAGATACATTACCAACAAGTACTGCAGCAGTCCTTCAAGCGAAGGCACCTTGAGGTATAGTCCGCCAGTGATGTCACATCCCTGCTGGAGCAGACTGAGGTGCTTATCCAATGAGCATACATCTATAAGGACTTGCTGTTTCTGTGAAACCGAAAAATGAAATCCGCTTTAGTCACATAAATAAGGTAGGAGAGATCTATGGTAAGTCCATTTTTCTAAATTCTAGGTGAATTTTTGTCTCAAGTAAACTCAAATTTGAGGAAGTAGCTTTATTGCTATCAACCTGGCCATAATGTAGACACTGGGTCGTTATTGAGTAATGATTTTTGTCAAAATCTGAATAATAGTAGGTATGCCTTGAGATTGATCATGACCAAGGACCTCACACTCATGTGGTTGTGCTATACTAACAACTCAAAGAGAATAGTGAAATTCTGGGTATATTTATTACATTCCAGCAGCCTGCCCTGGCTAGGAAATGCCGCACCCACCAGGTGGCAGCGCTGAGGCGTCCAAACGCCTATCATATCGCTTGTTTTATGACATTTGTTAAGTTTACGTTGATTGCAAAGTCACTTTTTCAATGAAGAGGACATCTCGTCTATGTTGTGCCAACTGATGGAGTAAATTTTCCTGATAATCCTCATTCAATAGATAAAACCGCAAAACTTGGTAGTAGACCACATTTCACCCCAATGCATTTAGGTATAAGGTTGAAAATTGGTCGACCACGGGAAAATTCGCCCAATTACCTGAGCAGTAAAGAAGACATTCATATAATTAATGTATTGTGCAGCTGTGTCGCTACTGCCCGTCACGATCAGGATGCGACTGGTCATGCGTAGACCAGGGGTAATTTCGCGGCGGATCTGAAATAAACATGAGCTTCTGTGATTTATTTGCAATTTTAGAACATATTTATGTGTTAGACTGTTAGTAATGGTTTTTGTACAGTTATTCACAAAAAGAGTTTCATTACATATGATACAGATGCATAGAATATAGATCAGTAAAAATAGGTATGGTGTAATATTTACTCCCCTTCTCTGAGAAGTGACTGAGAAATGGGGAGTTGTTTACCTTACTTAACTTTCTAAAGCTAGTATAGATTGATGCAACTAATGAGACAAGCAAAAGTGTTGAAGATTGGTATCAAGTCTCATAAATGTAACTAAACCAAACAGGTTCCATGCTGAAGAAGTTAAGTACTCACATCAGACAGTTGTTAATTCTTACCTTGGCTATGAAGCAGAGTGCCATAGCAACTGCTCCTGCTAGCAGAGACTCCCCTGGTTTATCATCTTGTGGCTGACTTTTTACTAAGTTTACTAATCTGAAAACAGCAGCAAAATAATTAAAAGAGATGAAAATATTTGTAGATACTGCCCACAAGCCTTCATTCGAAAGCAAATTAATCTTAGCCAAGCAATTGTGTGCTCTTCTTACCTCATTTTGATTGTCTTCTCAACTAATGTGAACAACTCATATTGACCATCAATTTGTCTTACATCCAATGGCTTCCCAGGAGAAGGATACAGGTATTCACTGGAAAAATAAATGTATAATCACTACATATTATAAAACTAAGTACTCAGTTGCGTCAGTCTTGTGTGTTTGCGATAAACTCAAAAACTACAGCACCAATTTTCATGCTGTTTTCATCAATGAAAAGAGTGGTTATCGAGGAAGGTTTTAGTATAGCCCCGGGCATCAGCTAGTTTGTAATAAAAATCTTGAGTCATTGTCTTTTGTCAAATATGTTGAAATGAATTGACCAAATTTTAATGAAATTTTATGTGTACATTTTAATTTTACTTTGACTTTCGTCTTGGTCAGAGATGACTGGGACAAAGTCTATGATGGAGCGAGCTTACCCAGAAGGAGCCTTTACTCTAACTTTGAAGAGAGTAGGGTTGTATTTGGTAGGTTTGAAAATAGGTTGCAGGCTATTTTTATTTATACTGTCAGGTCAACTAGTAGATGTTTAATAATACAGCCTCATAAAATTAGGACTACATGGCAGGTTTCCAAAATCAATAAGTCTGCAAAACAATTATTTAAATAGTTTTATAATGGGAGTTCACACACCAAAACTGTGAAATTTAAATTTCTATTATTCATTTCTAAACCTTAGTCCTTACATTTTATAATGTAAGGACTAAGGTTTAGAAATGAATGAACTTTAACAAAAAAAACTGCCAATGATTATTCATTGGCAGTTTTTTTTGTTTAAGTATGTACTATGCCTCTAGTTAAAAAACTCACCTCTTATGAAAATGGCATCCTATCACTGCCAGTTCATTTCTAGACTTCTGCATCAAGTGTGAGTTAGCAAATGCAATGACAGCATCGAGACAGTTGGTCAGGACCTTCGGGTCTTCAGTTATGTAGCGCTGGTTCGGGTTTGTGTCTACTATGATTACTAGGAGACTGCTGTCTGAAGGAGCTGGAAATATTACGATTGGTGTTGTTATTTGTTCTTTTACAGGGTTAAATATGACATTTTATAACAAATTATGGATAGTTGGATTGGAAACAGTTTAAAATAAACTTTTAATTTAGTTTAAACTAGCAATTTCTGTTACATAACCGCAGTATTGTTAAATGTTAACCACCTGTTAAGCATTATTAAACAGATAATCATTGAGTTCTCATCTGTTTTACACCTTGCATTTTTTTGGTGAATCAGATCAAAGTTAACCAACCAAAAAATCTATACATATTTAGTTATTAAGAGAGGTGTCTTTCAATGCAAATAACACTGTATTCTGAACTGTATCACCATAAGTTGTTAGTTTATTTTCAAAAAGCAACATTTTTGTAGGTTATGTTTCAATACTCTCAACTTACTGTCGTCATCTGCCATTTTATGAGGTAGGACTTGATACTTGATGAAAGTGAATTTAAATCTTAATTTGTTTACTTTATCTGGTTTTAGTTACAATTAAATTTATTTTAGTAACAAATCACAATTTCATTTCCTGTGTCAACTTGTTTGACAACAACTTTGACATTGACAATTTGTTGTAAAAAATGACATTGCGTCAGTGTTGCCAGTTAGCCACATGCGTTTTAGGTTACCAAGTAAAGTTGTATAAATGTTTTGGTAGAAAACCCTCATCTCTTAAGTCAGAGTTAACTAGAGGTGAGACGTACAAGGTAAAACGCGTACTGAGTGTTAGAAATACTCATCCGTCGAAATACTTAATCCAAAAACTAAGTCCCTGAGTATTTAGGCATATCAAGTTTATTGATGTTTCCATAGGTAGCAAGTCTTCGTAACTTCGAATTTTTGAGTAGGTAATCGGAGTAATGGATTATTTTTAGTTTATGATGACTAACGTATATTAGATACGCGTTGGTATTCGTATCTTTCCTAAATTTTATGATTCTTAGAAATAAATCTTATTGAAAACTTCCCTTCATACTTGTCTTGACAGACTTAGAACTGTCAGCTTATATAGAAACATAGAAATAAAATTGTTGGAAGGTACTTAAATCAATGAAAAGTTAGCGTATTAAAAGTCAAAGCTTGTACGCTGCTTATAAAAGTAAATGTGATTCTATTGGTATGGACATTAGGTTTAGAAATGCAAAACAAATTAATCGATCCGCAAACTTTCATTGGCGAACCGAACGTCTCCGGAACTAACCGAGCTTGTGAGTCGGAACAGATCTTTACGCGTCCAGCCAAATACCTATTCCAGTATATTATACGTCTCACTTCTAGAGTGAACAGGCTCTTTCTGAGTAAGCTCGCTCTATCGTAGACATTGTCTCTGTCATCTCTGACCTAGACTAGAGACAAAAGCAAACACATCTAAAAAAAAAACAACACCATTTCGCAAGCGTAGAGACCTTTGCAACCGTAATTTTGGCTAGAAAATGGCAGCAAAGGCTACTAGAAAATTCATATCGAGACCCTTTGCAAAACACGGCCGACTTTCACTTATTGATCTTTGAATCATCTTTGAGTGTACCTAAGGTGTTTTCTATTGTGCCAATAAATGCAATTTTCTTTTTCTTTCTTTAACGGTAGTAAGGTAGGTAGGTTTGACAGCGGATGCGCGCTGCATTCGATCAGAATCCGTGAAGATACGGATATAAAAACTCGGACCTATTTCGGATATTGCTTTCCACCCTGCCTCCGATTTGAATTCATGAAAATAAGGATAAAAAACCTATTGCTTACGCACTCATTCGAACTCTGATCCAAACCGATTTATTCGGGGGTCATCTTTGGCATAGAAATCTACATCATTCGTTTACTTTGTTGAATGTGTCCTTTCAATCAGCGGCAGCTTCTAGTACCTACGTACGTACCAAGACGGTCGGTTATGTATGATTTGAATGTGAGGTAATGCGAAAGCGTTCATACATACAGTAGTTACTGCAGCTACTTCGGTCCATCAATATTTTCAAATTGGAGACTCAGATGATGCCTAAACATTAGGCGTAGAACCGATAATGTTAAAGAAACGCATCGGGAGGCTAAGCTAAGATACCAAAACTGGATGGTTCTGGGTAGACCTAGTTCTGGTCCCGATTATGACCTAATGTGCGACTCCGTAGAATTTTTAGAGGGAGGATAAAATGGTGTCAAAATCACCAGGACCAAATCAGGATGGACGCGATAGCTAAGCAAAGAGCCGAAAAAGATTTTACTAAATTTTGGAAGTCCACTAGAGCTTGATGTTAAGCCTGGCCTCCCCGCGAGTGTTGATGGCCGGAATGACCCAAAGGATGTAGCTAATCTGTTCATGGAGCACTTTATAGTACGCTCTCCTCTGGGCCCTTTGACCAACATGCCAGATGGTGGGCCCGTCGGGGCGGGAGAGGGACCTTTACTTAGGTTTACAGTGAAGCAACTTCAAAAAGTTATTAACAGTACGCGTAGAGGTGAATCTCCTGGCCACCATGGGCTCAGTATTGAGCACTTAAAATATGCTGGTGTACACGTGCCAAGGGTCCCGTCTACGTTCTTCAATTTGTGCATCAGTCACTCGTATTTACCGGATGATCTGATGAGAACTACAGTGGTGCCCATAGCTGAAGAACAAGACAGGAGACTTATCGAATGGGGACAACTATCGCCCGATCTCTCTTGCGACCACTGTTTCTAAAACATTGGATAGTGTGCTTGAGTCTTGTCTGTAAGTATATAAACATACATGACGCACAGTTCGGGTTTATAACTGGACTGTCAACTGAAAGCGCGATTCTGGCATAATGACGGAGACAAATAGGATGACGGCAGTCTGATTTAGTGCGTAACTTATTTACCAAACAAGTAGTTTTATAAATAAATAAATAACTCATTTATTTCTGATATTGGATCCATACTATTATTACCTACTACCTACTTCGGAACGTATTTTCACGATTTCAAATCGGATGCAGTGCGTAACATGAACATCTCTAAGGGTACCTAAGAAGTCGTAGGCCCTAAGGCGTCTGACAAGCCCGCCACACTATCCTCATAACTTCTGAGAGCTAAAATCTACAGACGACTACGAGGATCAAGCCGAGTCAATGAAGCACGAGTCCCAGAGTAGGTAACAAACTGACAGTTAGTATTACAACGTATCCCTGTGTCGTGTTACTACATACAAAATATTGCAGCTACATCCAATAAAACGAAAAGCCGACCCCAAGTAATCACTGCCTAGAATTTTCCCAACTCTGGAGAAAAGCTGGGTAGCTGAAGCAGCTGTTTATATTTCATAACAAAAGAAGTTGAAACTGAAACAATAACCGTTTAGAAAGGCATACCTAAGTACTGAGTACTGTGAAGGTTGTGTCCAGGGGGTAAGAAACTTATTGGTTCAGGGCTTTATAAGAGTTGCAAAAGGGTTGGAACGGTCGCTGAAAAAGTATAACGTTTTATTGAATTATGAAAAAAAAAGAATTGAAGTGTTTTTTATGACATTTCCTGGTATTTGATTTGAAGTCGGGCGCATGTCGCCACTATAATTCGATTATTGCTGCATTTTCTGCTTTGATTTACTAACCCCACCATCTCCCATCATCACAAATGGTGGAGGCGCCGGGTATATTCTAAATAAAAACCCATGACGCAGCTGGGCGATGAAAAGGTCGCGAAATATCGTTAAGGTGAAAGCGCCAGGGTAGCCCGCGAAATTCAAATATTTTTATGTTTTTTGTAATTTGCCGGTAAGTGTGAAGCTGTATGTTGAACAAAATACAATTCGCGGCCGTAACGCATATTTATCTAAAGAATTATACCCATCTTAATTATCAATATAACCCTCTAAGTTCATACAACTCGATTGAATGACTTTTTCACGAAATAACATTCAATCGAGTTCTATGAACTTAGAGAGTTATATTGATGATTCAAATGGTTATAGTCCTTTAGATAAATGCTCTTTATGATCGCGAACCGTATTTTGTTCAACATACAGCTTCACACTGACCGGCAAATTGCAAAAAACATAAAGATATTTGAATTTCGCGGGCTACCCTGGAGCTTCCACCTTAAGTAGATAGGCTGAAGTTACTCCAGACTAAAGTGTTGTTTAGAGAGAAAGCGTTCACCCGAGCGCAATTAAGGGTCTTTTAGGGCTGTGATGCCAACTTTGTTTTTTTTTTTTTTTAATTTCCAGTGTACATTCAGTTTAATTTATCGATTAACTTGTATTAGCTGGAGTAAATTCAAAGTTTAGCATTCAGTTTTTATGTACTGACCTTCATTTCTCACTGGACCCAGTCGCGTCAGTTGAGCAATCAGGGGTAGTATTAAATTTTCTATCCCTTATGGATAAATGTGAACTCTCACATTATTTTTTTTGTTAGTGTATGTTGATGGGCTACAGCTTTTGCGTGGTAGGTTTTGCGTAGCATGGCTTTGGCATGTCTGCGACAATAAGTTAAGCGCAAGTGGCGCATAGTAATTTCCAAAGATGTACGGCTCGTCGTAGGACATGACTGAAGCTACTTCATTATTGAGAAGCATTGACACCCGTGTCTACGGAATTCCTACCCATAGGTAGGGACTTCTGGTTAGGTTTAGGTAGGTGGGTGACCCTTCCAAAACTTTGAATAGATGATTACAAGAGGAATTTCTTGCATCCTCTATTCTTAAGGGCGTAGCTCATGTGAAGGTTGTGTCCAGGGGGTAAGATACTTATTGGTTCAGGGCTTTATAAGAGTTGCAAAAGGGTTGGAACGGTCACTGAAAAAGTATAACGTTTTTTTTGAATTATGAAAGAAAAAGAATTGAAGTGTTTTTTATGACATTTCCTGGTATTTGATTTGAAGTCGGGCGCATGTCGCCAATATAATTCGATTATTGCTGCATTTTCTGCTTTGATTGACTAACCCCACCATCTCCCATCATCACAGTACGATACTACGATTCAAAATGGCGATGGCGGTTTGGAACTTGGAACAGGAGGTGCGGGCGCGGTACTACAAACTGAGTAGTGCACTTTACAGCCGCCGTAGTTGCATACCTGAGCTACAAACATGCATATACAATTCAACATAGTTTCAACCTCCATCATCAACAATACATCAATAAATTAGCATCTTACAAAGTAACAACCATTTAAACCGTCCACAGTGTTCTTATTAATTTAAATAATTGTTTAGAAAGCACCTGCGGACAGATGTCAGTGGTCTTAAGATACATATTTGTCAAAGGCGCATTCCTCGCATAGTATGGGAGCGAGGCACATACATCATAGTTTGGTCACCAATCAGTTTGACTCGTGCGCTTGATAATAATCGGGGGACTAAAGAATTGGATGGATTTTGGTTCGATGTTAATGTTAGGTATTCAATAATTTGGAAATTTTGGTCAAATACATTTTAATTTTTTTATTTTTTTTTTATTTGAGTCTAGCTGACCCGCGCAACTTCGTCTGCGTCACATTTTCCATTATTACTCCGCTCCTATTTGTCTTAGCGTGTTGATATATAGCCTATAACCTTCCTCGATAAATGGGCTATCTAACACTGAAAGAATTTTTCAAATCGGACCAGGAGTTCCTGAGATTAGCGCGTTCAACCAAACAAACAAACAAACTCTTCTGCTCTATAATATTAGTATAGATTAGTATAGATGGGTTAGCTCTTATTTATTTTTTTTCTTTTTTTTTTTTTTTTTTTCTTTTTTTTATGGGTTAGCTCTTGTCTCTAGTCTACGTCAGAGATGACAGAGACAAAGTCTACGATGGAGCGAGCTTACCCAGAAGTAGCCTGTTTACTCCAAATTAGAAAAGATTAGGGTTGTAAGCGTCCGGAAATACAGACGCAGGCAGAGAGATCCACTCCTTTGCTGTGCGCATTATGAAAGACGCTTGGAAACGCTTTGTGCTAATTGGTGGAATAGCAACAAGGTAGGGATGGTAAGTTGCAGTGCGTCTGGATGTCCGATGGTAGAAGGGGGTCTGTGGGATGAAAATTTTAGAAACGAAATATGAAATGCTGAATGCCATCTCACCGTGTAAACTTAGATGCAGTGAACGCCAAGTGAGCTGTCATTTCATCTTGTTTGCATGTTGCCGTTCACTTAGTTTTCATTTCGACACGTTTACAGAATCGCACTGCAGGACTCCCACAACGACCAAATATTTCAGCATAGCTATTCACAACCGTTTGGTCCTATCCCGAAACGAGTGGTTTTAGTTCTATGAGGTTTGTGTAGTGTGCATTTGGTGGCATCCAAAAGTTGTTGGCTAAGGTTTAAGCTACCAGATCAAATCAACGTAAAACATTCACAACAAAGATATCAGATATCTTTGAGTACTTGGTAGGACCTCAGGAATTTTCTGAAGTGCTCATCACTTTGTCTATGATAATTTCTAACGAAATTACCAGTCGTAGAAAGCTGAATTATGGCATTTAGGTTCCCTGAGTGCTCCCCTGAGCACTAAGAGAAGATTTACCAAAACTCCTGCGGGAAAGGGAAAAACGGGCTAAGCACATACGATACGCGGGTTAAAGCTAGTATCTGTATAATTCACTACATGTTATAAAACAAAGTCCTCCGCCACGTCTGTCTGTCTATTCGTGATAAACTCAAAAACTGCCGCATTGATTTTCATGCTGTTTTCACCAATGGATAAAGTGCTTCTCGAGAAAGGTATAGGTATAATTAGTCAAGTTAGTATCAGCTAGTTAAGTATAAAATTCTTCCGTTACTGATGAGTGACTGACCGATAACACACAGCCGAAACTACTGATCGTAGAAAGCTGATATTCGGCATGTAGGTAAGTTTCATGGGGAATGTAGGAGAGATGATTTCCCGAAACTCCTGACGGGATATGCGCGTAGGTAGGTACGAAGTTGCGGGCAAAAGCTATTGTACTAAGTATATATAAAGAAGGCAGTAGGTACCTACCTGCCGAGGAGACAATTCAAGATTTTTTGTTTGCAAGATATCTTAGGAATCTTCGTTTGCTAGGAATACCTACATGGGCAGGTTGCAAGCCCATTGCATTCGAAAATTAGCATATCTTCCCTTAGTTGACTGTCACATTCCGCTTTTTGTTCACCAAGGAGATCCATACGGAAAGTTGTCGCAGAAAATTACTGCATTTTTCATTGAAGTGGTTAATTTACATTGAGTTTTAAGTCGTTTATTTCTATGTTTGTAATTTTAAAGATCAATGATATGGTTATTATCTGTTGCGAGAAGCGAGGACGGGGTATGTTTCAGAGAAATTAATAATGAAGGTGGCGAAGTCGGCACTGCCAACTGTCAGGAAAAAAGCAAAATGTCACATTTCGATTAACTAAAGTAGTGCCAAATTGCAGTAGCGCCTTAACCATAAAATTGTGGAATTCGGGTAGGTAAGTTCGATATGGGGACTATAATCGTAAAAGAAATACACAGCTACGGGTAATCGCCAGAACTTCATAATTTGCTCCATTGCACGTAAAACTAGCGCTAAATGTGCGACAGTTTATTACTCACACGTCTGTTACAAACGAAATGATAGCGAAACAAAAGATTTCCAGTGAAAAGCAACCGTCTGACGTCACAACAACCATTACATTGATTTACACGAGTCTGTTTATCAACGAACGTAAGACGGGAGCTTATTATTACATCCGAATTGTATTTCATCGTAGCGAGATGACAAACCGGTGATACGGCGCCAAACTTATGTCATCTGTCAAAATACATGTTAACAGTACGAAGAACGGTAGATGAGTCGAGACGATAACACCACATGAATAATATTATACCAACGATGTGACAAGCTCTGCTACCTGTCATTTTACGACATTGTTTATACACGGCTAATGATATGCCTCATTTGAATGCCTTGGTGGTCTGGATAGAAAAAACTACCAGCTTTTTGTTAAGATTCCCTTAACAGACTTTATACTTACATATAGAACCTCGTCTCTTGAACTGGCAACATTACCAAGTATTTATTAATTTCCACGGTCTTTTGCGCCTGAATATAATTAACAGTTGGAAAACTAATCAGTATATTAAGAGGGCAGGCTGTAATTGAATAAGATTTTACGAGAACATTGTTTACAAGACTTCGTGCCAGAAACCAGCGACGCTACATTAGCGCGGGCTTTCGAAAATCGAAATGAGAATAAGAAAAAAAGGCGGGAACGAAATAATTATGCACGTTCCGTTTCGTAATGGGCGTCGCGCTACCGTTTCGCTTTAATAGCTCGCTTGTTCTGAGAATTTAATTACGCTCAGAGCGCGCCCAGATTAGCCGGGCGCGCGTTCCGTTTTGTTAATAACTCTAATAATGGATGACGCCCGCGCTCTTTGCTGCATTCATGTTATTTATTCCGATTATAGCGCTTTTATTAAACCGATTCACCACATACGCTTTTCTATGACGCCTCACGCCAGTCGAACAACAATGCCATGAGATTTATTTCAAATGTAACATCAATTGAGAATATACAAAATATCAATATTAATAATTCAATAACGAGCTTCCAAAAACAAATTGACTAACCGATAAGACATTGGGTTTGACACAAACAAAATATAAAACGATTCAGCCTTAATAAGAACCGGAGTCCAGAGATGAACACAAAAGAAAAAGATAACCGCCTATTGTTTTTATCATGTTGTCAATATCGCGCGGCCAAATTTTCAATATTGGAATGCCACGATTCGCCAATAAGAAGCGGGAAAGAATTGATTTATTGTCCAATTAGCGTCGGTCAGGTGTGCCAACTGCCAAGATAGCATCAGGCTGGCCAACCTAACTCGGCTGCAACTACTATTTCTTTTGGCGCGTTCAGTTTAAATGGCATATTGGAATCAAAAAAGAACCTTTACACCATGCTGGCCGCGTTTTCTGAAAGTCGAATTTGAAATTCTGATCGTTCGCGGCAAACGTTTGCTTAAGTGGAAATCGATTTGAATTAATTGTAGGCCGGCTTTTTATCGGGGAAGAACTTTAATTTGATAAAAAGTATTTTTGCGTAGTTAAATACATTATCATTTTAATGTAATATATAAACGTCGATATTTATGTCTCACTTTATTCAGTAGGGAAAATCTTAATTGTCGTAAAAGCTAATCACACAACTTAGATTGTTTTAAAAGGGCTCACACTAAATTATCACATTACGGTGGAAATCAAACATGGGGTGGCGGGATTTCATTTATCGACCGACTACAACGTGTTAATAGCTCCTCGATAACTTCGTATCGTATTACACGGGGAAGGGATTAATATACAACCACAGTGGGTAAAGAATAACTGTTCAATATTTGAAGCTACCACTAAAATAACTCTTTGATTTTCTTTACATCCCAGAATAGTTTGGTGCAAACACGCTAATAGGAAATAAAACGCCGTAAAGTTGTTTAAGCTAGACTAAACGCAGTGCTCATATCCGTCAGTGTTGCTTTAAACTTTAAACTGAGAACAATGGCGGGCCTGTCGTCGCTCTCAGACGCTCCGTTACCGCCGCCATATTAAACCCACTTGCTGTACAATTGCACTGTAAACGTTTATGAGATTATCTGTTCAAACACCTCGAACCTGAAACCAATAGCCTCATTAATGTTCATCTCAATCATATTTACGACTTTCTGAAAACTCATTCTGGTAAATTATTTAGCGATAACTAAGTAATCTGTGCTACTTCCTACAATACCTATTTTAGTACTGATTCCTGCATCCGCTTTTCACTATGTAATAAATCCCTGTGCAATAATTCGCTACCAAAGTTGCCTCAATAGAATATAGCCAGCGGCGAGGCGAATTGTTTGCGGGTAGTCGATAAATTCCGGTAGCGTTTGACGCAACGCGGTCGGAGGCGTCATTTGCTATTGAAGACTCGGCCGGAGCGGACCGCTCGAGATATTGCCGCTCAATCATATTATTGCACTGCGGTATAAAGTTATCGGGGACTGCTGCTTTGCCGTAAATTCAATATTATTTAGATAAACTATTTGTATTGATAAAAAAAATAGAATTACAATTTAAATGCGAACTTTCTGATCGTAGCTATGCATATACATGACTATCCTTTTCAATTCAGGACAATAGAAGTACCTATACTACCTATTCAAATAACATAATTAAATTTCACTCTCTATTTTCATAACAACTTCCAAACAACGAGAAAAATTTAGACGATAATTATACAATTTTCCAGAGTTCCATTACATTACAGACACCACACGCTCTATTAAATAGTAAAGTCCCTACACGCTAGAAAAAGACAGTATATGCCACCCCAAACACGTTCCCCGCAATAAATGTGCGGGAAAGAAAGAGACGTAGTAATAGCCGGAAATTAGCACTCGTCTATCTTTCATTTTACACCCCAAATTTTCTTATTCCAATTTCCTCTCGCTACGAGAGTTCCCATTTTACGAGCCTTAACTGAGTGATGTAGCGACACGCTGAACTCGCCCGAAGTCGGTTAGGGACAGAGTTTAAATTTGGAACGTAACATCGACGACGGTTGCGGCTTTCTATAATTGAACACGCTTTAGAACACTCTGTCATTTGAAATGAGTCATTTTCTGATAAGAATGCCCTATTGGCTGAGACGTGTGCGCCTCGGGCCGCGCGGCCGATAATGCCATTTCCGAACGTAGATAGCGAATAACTTGGGTGTCGGTTTTTGCACTGGAGTTTTAATAATAAAGCATAGGGGGAGAGAGGCCGAGATATGGAAATGAGCGTGTGGAGAAGAGGAAATTTGAATTTATACACCAGCTAGTTTTATTCATGAGGGTGCCTCCGTTTGGCGAGATTATACCGACCGAAATTTTGTATGAATATGATATTTGTTGTGTTCTAGTTTAATTTTTTGCTTGTGCAATTTGAATCTTTCGTTTGTTAGATTGTGTTTGAGTAGAACAGATCTATGCCTCTTTTGTTTAAGAAGCCTGTACACCCTGATGTCCAAAGACTAGGTACCTACTTATAGGTGGATAAATCTAGACTAGATAATTCGATACGTCCTTAACTTTTTCAACATTTTGTCAAAGCGGTTGCATAAAGCTCAAAAGACCATTTTTTTAATACGACATCAATAAGTATCACACATCAAAGTATCATCACATTGCACTATACAAAAATTCAAATCTACCAAAAAAACTTAAAATTACAACCGATTAACCGTGTCCGCACATCATCGGTCAGGTCAGGTATCACTATTCTGATTTTTTTTTCACGCGTGGGAAGAATCTCGAATTTTTCTCGTCACACATCTCGATTGGCGAATGTAAGCGATTTCTTTCACGTCATTAACTCGCAAGTGAAGGCTGTGTCGCTAAAATGACTGCGGTCAACTTGATCGGTCATTATTTTGTGTATTGTTGGTCGTGGACCTCGTGGGAATCAAATAGGTATTTGAGTCTTGAGACAGCGTTCCGATATTGTCTGTTAAGTTGAGTAGAGTTATGAGTTAGTCATGGTACTGTTTAATAAGTAATAAGGTGGTTTTGCTTGATTTATGGGTCTGTGCCATGGTTTGATTAGTATCTGTGAAGTATTGGGGCTAATTTGTTTGTTGGGGAAGTTTTAAGGATTCAATGTAGGTAGGTGTCTTCAAAGTCAGAGTGAACAGGCTCCTTCTGGGTAAGCTCGCGCCATCGTAGACTTTGTCTCTGTTATCTCTGACCAAGACTAAGAGTCAAGAGCAATCCCATTACAAATAAAAAAAAGTTAGGTACTTAACTGTCAACCTAACCTACCTATAACGAAAGATCACAAGCATTTTTTTACATTTTAGAAAAAAATAACTTATATAGGATCCAGAAAGCTGAACTGTATGGCAATCAAATAAAATTTAAAACTAATCTGTTCAATCCGTCTCATTCATTCACAATATTTTTCACCGTTAATAGTCGTAAAACTTCTCAAAAATTCTCCGAATTTTACGTTGTTCACAAAAAGTTTGGAGATCATAAATAATATCACTTGTAACAATACAAATTTTTATAGTCAAGAACTCTATTGCACAGGTGTAAAAAACGTCACAGAATAGGTTCATTCACAAGGTTCGGTCATTCATGTAACGCAAAAAAATGCCCAATAAGTGGACTGCCTCTATTCTGTATTGTAAGAAGTTAATCTATAATATCTTATAACGTCTTCATTTTATTATCCCGTGGGATTTCAAAATGTGATGATGAATTTTTGTGTATAATGCAGTTCTTATTTAGAACCATTTTTTTCTGTTCATTCTTTCGTTCGGTACTGTACTCGTTCGTGCCAACCACACAACGTTAGGTAGGAACAAAAAAATATTGGCCTAGTATTTTTATAGCCTGCATAGATAGGTAATTAGATAGATACATTGTCATAACATTGGTAGAGGTATCGTCAACATTAACTTGTTATTTTAATTTTCCTCTTAGGAACTAGCAACAAACTTTTTATGTTTTCTAATAATATTTTCGTCATGTAAACTTTGGAAGATAATAGGAACCTACCTAAGTCTGAAACTTGAACTCTAATTATAATTTGAAGATTTCACCAATCCACCGCTAATCTGCTAAATCTGTCTGGCAGCAATGAGGTACCTAGAGTTTTCGGAAATCCGATTAGGTTGGTACTATTGGATGACCACTATTTGAACCGTGTTATTGATTGTAATTTAAATGAATGTATTTCAATCGTTTTGTCGTTTAAACCTAGGAGGTGGAGTGGGCATGAAGTAAATAGTCCATAGAAATATAAATTTATATTATGTCAATGGAACTGTCATTCTACCTTGTTTGTCACCTAAGTTAATACGGTGAAATGTTTACAGAATCGTACTGCTGAACTATTTATGAAAAAAATTGTTCCAAAAATATTTTGTAAGGGTAGGTAGGTGTTCAAATATTTCAAGAATTTGTAACTTTTTTTTGTTTACATTAATTTAAAACTTAGTTCAATTCAAAACAGCATGTTACGCTTTTTTCTTAGAAATACTTAAATAAATTAGCCTCTAATAATGGTACGACATTATTACAAGTACCTATATAATTACGTAATTACTTACCTGAATGATGACTTAGTTGAAGACGTATACGTTTCTTGAATTGCAGAATATGACATAACATTACGATTGCATTATTTTCCAAAAGGGTGGACACTGGTAGGGGTAGAGATTGCGCCAGTTGAGGGCTGTGATTTTGCATCCTCTCAGGTCTAGGCCTTTTCAGTATAAGTCAAAAAGTCACTTCTGTTTATTTATGGATGGCTAAGAGTAAATCAAACTTTATCCGACATGGAGGGTAAAAATTAACTTGAGAATTCGCTTCTCTCGCTCTTCGTAAGCTTTCCTGCATCAGTCAAAAAAAAAAAAAAAACTGTTATGTAGGTACCTAGTACGAATGGTTAACAGAAAAAATACAGTAGAAAAAGTAAAGTTTTTTATTTTTCACTTCTTAGTGGTGCCCCACACCTAAGAACACCACTACAAAATCGCAGAAAAGCAAAATACGCAATTTCGATTATCAAAGAATCATCTAAATAGTCAAATTTCGGCGATTTCGATTTAAAATCCAAAGTTCTTAATCGATTTTGATATGATTTAAATGGGACCAATCTGCAAGTATATCCTTTCAGATAAAAAAAAAAAATTCAAATCGGTTCATAATTGACGGAGTTATGAGGTAACAAACATAAAAAAAAAGAAACATACAACCGAATTGATAACCTCCTCCTTTTTGGGAAGTCGGTTAAAAATCGGACCTATCCGACATGGGTTACAAAGATTTGAAAGCTGACTTCGCTGGCTCTGGCTTTCTTCACCGAGTTTTCCTATATCAGTCAAGAAAGTCAGGGGATGAAATCTATCCGATATGGGGTGCAAAAATTGGCGAGCCGACCAAAAGCTAGACAAGGCTAGGATAGAAAATTTCTTAGGGGATTAAAGAATGTAATTTTTTCTACCCCTTATTGTCAGAAGCCGCAGAAGCAGAAGTAAATCTGACTCCAGTATTGCAAAGAAGTATCGTGTTACCCTGTTCATGGATTTTGGAGGGCTGGTAGGCAGTAAAATACTGGTATTCAGCTAAACCCGAGGAAATCAGCTAAATCTGACTAGGAGCCGACCTCAATATAATTGGGAAAAGGCTAGGCCGATCATTTTTGTTCACCCCTATGGAGTAACATGATGATGTACTTCTTAATAAAAATATAAAATTATGGTCATTGATATATAAAAAGGGTTTTTATATATTTATGATTATGGTGTGAAAAATAAAGATAAAGATGCATAACTGAAGAAATTATGATAATTTCAATCTTAAACTTAAGATATCTAGTACCTATGAAGTTTATTTTACAGCTTCATGTAAAAGCTGATAGAAATTATGCCATCAACTGGTTTCAAGCAATTTAATTTTATAAATAAGAGCGTAATATAATAACATATAAAACTTTACTATGATAACCCTGTGTTTACAACGAGATTCAATCTCTATTAGAAGCGCCAATTACTGATTAAAATACTTCTTAATCCTGCATAATGGTTTAATATAACTTTAATATATAAAACCCAGTAAACGACTCGATTCGATAGCCATCTTAGAGTCTTTTGAAGTAACAACAATTCTAGAAACAGTTAAATAATAAGATAGATATTAATTGCCCACACAGTAATACTTAGCTATCTCGTATTCCGGTTATAACATCTAAGCCCCGGTAGCTACCTAATTAATCTGTGCTCGTAATAATCTTTATAAGCACCCACCATGTGTCGGTCTCGGAATATTTTTACCCAATTAACTTGTTACATTCTCGCTTCCGAAAATGTCTACCATAGTTGAGGAAAAAAAATCAAAGGAGCGTTCCCCGAAATTCGACCATTATCGACCGTTAGATACCTCCCAAATAGAGCGAGATCGAAACCCAAGATAAACCCCTTCACGTAGACTCTACTAATTGGTGCAATAAATTTGAGACAAGCGACAACTCTGGAAACCCATTACTCGTCCATCTCGGACCTTATTAGGACCTTTGGCTTCCGACCTGTCATAGACAAAACTTACGGACACACTTCTGAAATCTGTCAAATTCGATCCCATCTCCCAAACGAATCTCATCTCTATTGACGCCAATTAAAGCACAAACGCGTCTAGAATCGCTTCGAAGGAATCGAATGCAATAAAGAATCGTCATCTCGTTTAAATTCCATTTTCAAGTTTAAAAAACTGCCAGCAGGATCCACGGGAGACTCGACCCTACTGCGACTATTTAAAAATAAAAATCTCTAATGAGGAGCGTTCGGAAACGTGACGTGCCGGTGACAAAATGTTGAAGGGATATCGATTTTCAGCATTGTAAATCGAATCGTAATAGTATTCGATAAAGCAGAGTTTCGTTCATGGAATTTGGGTTGAATTCGTATCGTTAATATAGAGTCGTCGTGAGCGCGCACCCGTTTGTACCCGCGTCATGCGAACGGACGCTTTTTGTCGTTTTTAATTATATTTATTGTTCTCGTTATTTATTTATTGTTTTGTGTTTTGAACCGTTCTCGCTACCGTGCGTGCATTTTAACGATTTCGGCAGAGATAGCGGACGCATCCAAATTAGGCCGAATGTGGTTTCGGAGGATGCAAATGTGCTCCTTTGCATACGCTCGCAGAAAAAACGTCCCCATCGATATTTAGAATGAACTCGAATGAAAACATCATTAATGCTATGCAAATGATCATGAGAAGGAATTTTACTTTCAAATAATTCAAGGGATATTGTTGTTCCTTAATAAGAGTCGCTTTATGGCAACATTTATTGAAACAAAAAGCAAGACAGCTTTATAATTTTTCCATTTTCTTTTTTGCCTTGATGTTGTGGAAATGGGAACATATCGTTAAAAGAGATAAAGCTGCGCCATTATTTATCGATAATTGTTTATAAAAGCCAAAGAAAAGTAACACTAAAGTGCATATTTGCAAACAAAGGCCCGTCAATTGTATCCAATAAAATCGATGAGATGCCGCGTCACTCGCACTCGCCGTATCGTGGCTTCTGGGACAATGTGGAGAAATGTCAAGAAATTCCAATACTACTCACAGAAAACTGTGACATTATTTTTTTGGCACGTTACATTCTGATTGGTGCGTTTAAAGTTCCTTTTATTTTCGTAATAATACCAAAATGTGGCACAATTATTTAAAATGTCACCGTTCAAAAGATCAAATTCGTCATTATAGGTGATAATTCAAAATTTGAAATCGCTTTATAAGTGACTCTGTGGGCAGTCGTCGTCAAAACATGGGTTTATTGCTCTTATCTTCTTAGAAAAAAAGGTGGTCCATATTCCGCAAATAAAATGCGAATTTCGAATTTGCAAGTTGGCTACTTGATTCAAGCAGTCTTGATATTTTGGAGGCTACTATATTTTTCGTTTTTTTGTAACTTTTATGAAATAACTAGTTAATGAGTAAATAAAACTAACAAAATGAAGAAGGTGTTGTGAATTTTGAATTTCAAAGGATTTTGAAGGTGAAATCGATCGAAACGTAGAATACACTTTATTGTACTTTCAATACAATGTCTATCTACCTAATAGATTTCTACGATTCTGTTCGATTTCTAGATTTTATTCTTAAAATAAAAGGGTGTACTTCAGGGATATTGCTATTTCCCTGTCCTCCACTTAGCGACGCCCTAAGCCGAGGTCTGCAGTATGTTATACTAGCTGGAGGTTTTAATTTTATTTACACTCACTATGACAACCTCATAGGTTGACTTGCAACAGGCCACGAATAAAACTGTTACTGCGATAATTCTACATACAAATACACCCATAAATAAAACACATACAACGTGTAAAACAATAAACGCAATACCTTGTAATCTGTAAGATTACACGCAAGAGCGGTAAAAATCTTTAATAAAACACTATACTGTAATTAAAGATAAAATATGGGAAACCTCAATAACTTGTTTACCAACAAAGACAATATTTGTAGATAATGTAGTAACTAATAGGTATGGACATATTAAAAGACAAACCGGAATAAACTGGTCTCTTTAACGTTACATACAACATGAGTCACAATTAATTACTTACCTAAGACAATTTTCCTCCTGGTGCATAATCTGCATGCGTTGTATCTAAGGCAATGTATTTTCCTTATGCATATTTTTTTTCATTTTTGTTTTTTTCCTTTAATTAATGATCTAGTTATTTGCATTGTTTCTTAAGGGAAGTGGACTAAAAAAATAATAATTAGTCTGTCAGAAAGATTTCCAAAAAAAATTCGACACGTATTTTATCTTTTTTCATGTAAGCAAAAAATGTGAAAATGTTTAACACAAGTGACGTCACACGAGTTTGCAACGCATTATCGTCTTATTTTTTTGTATTGAACGCATTCCCTTTTATCCTGTCAGTTCAACAGTATTTCCTGCGAGTTGTATCTTGTTGAGCAGACGATTTGTTAAACAAATTGACGCAATGGACTAGGAATTTCATTCGATTGCGATTGAAGCTGTGATCTAGGGCATTTCTTTTTGGAGATTAGTTGCTGTGGTACCAAAATGTGAGGATCATGGCGCTTGAGTCTCAAGCACTTCCTTGAGTGAAAGAAAAGTGATTTAGGAGTGTCCGTCCTTTATTATAATATATGTTTTCAATCTATCTATACTTATAATAAATCTGTAGAGAGGTCAATTCTGTACATGAAATATATTTCCAAAATAACTATCAGGGGGTGATAAGGGATCGATACTGATGCCAAAAATGCAATCAGTAAAATTTTTGTCTGTCTGTCCGTCTGTCTGTCCGTCTGTCTGTCTGTCTGTCTGTATAACCGTTATAGAAACAAAAACTACTCGACGGATTTTAACGAAACTTGGTACAATTATTTTTCATACTCCTGAGCTGGTTATAGTATACTTTTCATCACGCTACAATCAATAGAAAAAATGAAAATGTGAAAGTTTGGTTGTTTGTTACTCAATCACGCCAGAACGGCTTAACGAATCTTAATGAAATTTAGAACAAAGATAGATTATAGTCTGGAATAGCACATAAGCTACTTTTAATCCCGGGAACATGTTCCCTAGGGATCACGCGGGCGAAGCCGCTGGCAGAAGCTAGTATATTAATATATTAAAAACCGGCCAAGTACGATTCGGGCTCGAATACGAAAGGTTCCGTATCATAAATCTTAATGTTTATTATTTGTTATTATAGCTCGTGGCTAAATAATAACAGCCGCACAGGTCGATCTTCAAGGTTAAGCAACGCTTGCCGAGGTTGGTCTGTGGATGGGTGTTTCCTCCGTGCCTCGGAAAGCACGTTAAGCTGTTGGTCCCGGCTGTCATTTGGAGATCTTTGGCAGTCGTTACGGATAAAACGGCCAGTAAATCTGACACCAGTCTTGCCAAGGAGCACCGTGTTACCCAGTTAATTGGTTGTGGAGGTCTGGTAGACAGCCGTTCCGCGTAAAATACTGGTATTCAGCTGAATCCCGTTTGACTGGAAGCCGACCCCAATATAGTTGGGGAGAGGCTAAGCAGATGATAGCGGCAATAGAAATACACAATCTGTGAAAATATAATCTGTCTACCTAATACGGTTCTTGCCCGCTGACACACAAACGAAACGGAACCCTAAAAATCAACTTCATAACAAAATTATGTTCTGCAGGCAGTCCATTTTTGTATGAAATGGCAATTTACACAGCATTATGCTGAGAGATGGCCGTTTTGCGCAGATTTGACGCTTAGCTTCCCAATTTTTCATATTTAAAAATTTTGTGTATTTTTGGTATGCGTTATATTGACCGCAAATAAACTCTTTTTCTTTCTTTCTTTCATGATCATATCTCTCCCTGTTTAGTACTGGAAATTCCTCTATGCAACATAAGACTAAGGTTATCATATCCTAATACTTGTCTTAGGTTATCTAACTACAGATAATTACCTATACCTAACTGCAATATGTTCCATTTTCCGTATCATTTTCCTCAATTTAGTATAATATATGTTTAAGTAGGCATGTTATCATGCCTACTTAAACAACTAGTGTTGATATGTCGCAACATGAAGGTCAAACAAATCATAAGGAAACTATCTGGTTTATTAAGTAACCCTAGACTGCTTACTGTCTATCTGGTCAAGTAGCAAAGTAAACATAGTTTCTTTTCTGAATATTTTTTAGTAGTGAGACAATGCAAAACAAACTGGCCAAGTGGGAGTCGGTCTCGTATGCGAAGGGTTCCGAGCGAATTCATTTTTTGGGGTTCCGTAACCAAAGGGTTACCAACGGAACAACTCTTTTGTTGTTGTTTGTTGTGTAGTTGTTGTTTTTTCCAGTTTATGGTACGGAACCCGTCGTTTGAGACTCCGACTCATACTTGGCTGGTTTTCAAAACATGTCATTTTAACAGTACATATATTATAAGCTTATAAGTTTATTATGACGACACGGTTGGCGCAGTGGTTGAGCGATTGACTGCTGCGCAGCATGTCGCGGGTTCGATTCCCGCACGGAACAAATATTTGTACGACCTACAAGTATTTGTTCCGAGTCTGGGTGTTTTTCTATCTATAATATGTATGTATTTACAAAAAAAAAAATGTATGTAGTTTATCAGCCATCTTGTTACCATAACACAAGCATTAGGTTGCTTAACTTGGGACTATATGGCGTTGTGTGAAATGTCCAAGGATATTATATTATTATTATTATTATATTATATTAAGTTTTCTTGTAATCTATAGACCTGTGAAATCTATACTAATATTATAAAGCAGAAGAGTTTGTTTGTTTGTTTGGTTAACGCGCTAATCTCAGGAACTACTGGTCCGATTTGAAAAATTCTTTCAGTGTCAGTTAGCCCATTTATCGAGGAAGGTTATAGGCTATTTATCATCACGCTATGACTAATAGGAGCGGAACAATCATGGAAAATGTGACGCAGACGAAGTTGCGCGGGTCAGCTAGTATTATGTAATTTTTTTCAAATTTCGGCCATAAGGGTGAAATGGTTATTTTTCGTCTAATTTATTGAATTTCGAAACTATTAATTTAAATATTATAAATCTATACTAATATTATAAAGAGGTAACATTTGTTTGTAATTTTGTATGTTTGTAAGTTTGTATGTAGGGGGTAATCTCAGGAACTACTGGTCCGATTTGAAAATTTTTTAGTATAAGATAGCCCATTTAACCAGGAAGGTTATAGGATATATATCATCACGCTAAGGCTAAAAGGAGCCGAGCATTAATGGAAAATGTGACGCAGACGAAGTTGCGTGGGTCAGCTAGTAAATGTATAAAATAAAACTTTTCACGATGCAGTTGAAAAACCTTTTTTTATATTTCGCAGATTGTCCCCCAAAATGACTTCTATACTCAAAATGTATTTGTGTACTTAACGTATCCGTGTTTGGGTCAAAGGAGTTTTTATGTGTACCAAATATCAACAGAATCGACCTAGTTTTATTATTCGGAGAATTTACCTTGACTGACGGACAAACAGGCAGACGAACACCCCAGTGATATTATAAGTGTTCGGTTTTCGCGGATATTTGGAACCCTAAAAATAATCGAAAGCAATATAAAATAAACTATTTTCACTGGGAACTATTTCCACTAAGCACTAAGATAAAGGCTCCCGTGACAGGGCAGGGGACAGCGACGCGCCAGTATAGCAATGCTATGCGTTTCATACAAAATGTATTTTTTATAGAAAAGCGTTGTTGTGTGCGTTGTCACGAAAAAGCAGTACATATAATCTACTGCTTTATCGTGACACGTCTGTCTGCGGTAGACTTAAGTAGGAATCCTTAAGGCTAAAAGGTGATCGACCACAATTAACTTGTTAATTAGTAAGTTAATTTTGGTCGATCACCTTTTAGCCGAACAAGCTGAGACTGTGTATCGTGCCATGTAATGCTATACATACATTTAGTTAAGCCGTTTGCTGACAAAGGATAAGTTCAGTCAGTTTACAGCTGAGATAAGTTTACATACTTCTGTGTAAACCACGGACTATGTAAACTAAGCTTCAAAATATGAAAAATAACTTCAACTTTGCCAGCAATTTTTTTTTAAATATCGATATACTGGGGAAAAGCCCAGTCGCAGAAATACAAGAAAAGCCGACAAGGGTTAACAAAAACATTTTCCTGTTCACAACAAAAAACCGGTGTGATCTGATTTGCAATGTACATACTCATTACCTATCCGCTTTATCGTATAAATATGGAACCGAACGTCTCAAGCTTCACAACATATCTTCACCTCTTTACAACCGTATCTCAACTGAACCTTCTTCAAGAACAAAATGGCTGCTATCAAGACTACCTTCGTTCTCGTGCTCGTAGCTTTGGCTATGGTGCTGTGTACCTTCGGCGTCAGCGCTACTCATATTGGACCTTGCGACCAGGTCTGCGACCGCATCCCAGGTGAAAGGGATGAGTGCTGCAGGGCCCATGGCTACAGCGGTCATAGAAGCTGCGATGGTGGACAAATGGACTGCTATTGAAACACACACACCCACCCTGAGAATGGAGCTATTCCCTTGAACATTAATTTGAAGAACCTCAAAGGTAATTAATTCTGCAACTGTAACGTATAACATCTGTAACTTTTTGTATAAAGTTTTCGTGATCAGTTTAAGCTCCATGTCTCTATATTTTTAAAATGTAATATTTCCGATTTATTGCTTATGTTTATCTATCATATTAAATGTTTTGCAAAAATGATTTCGTATTTTTTTTTGATTTGTTAATCTATCTTTATTCTTTTCTTTTGTATTTTGATATTAAAGATCAAGGTGACTGCCTGGGGAAAGTGACATTCTATCAGCTATAACCAAAAGTCAAAATGTTAGAATAAGTGACATTTTGTATTAACGTGGCATTGGAATACATAACGTATTCCAATGCCATACGTTAACTTTTGCGAAAGTCAAAGAAAGTTAATTTATTTCAGGTAGACCAGTTGTTAGATTCAAGAGAATTGAGAGAGGATGGTAATGGCTTATTTGTTTGTGAGAAAATAAGTAAGGTCTGAGGTCTCAGATAATGTAACTTGTTTGGGGCTTCTTATGTTTTTGCCTAGGGACAGGCTTCTTAGAAGCTCTACCATAAAACTCTGTTCAGTTCGACAGAAAAAAAAACTGTGATTCGGCTTGCTTAATCTATTGTTTATTCTAGTAAAATATTCTAAACTAAAGCAACAAGTAGCTATCACGATCAAAACCCATCGGTCGCGCTACACTCGAATGAGTTTAGTTTCGATCGTGAATGAATAAGTGAACGACAATGACTCTGCGGGTTGCTTGGGGAGGCGTTCGTTCATAGAAGAACACTATTAATTTTTGTCAATACTCGCTTCTGTCCCCGCCATACTGTCTGGCCGATATTGGCAAGCTTTGAAGGTGAATGCATATTTAACGTAAGTAAATTGTTTATTTGACTATTTGACACTTATGAAGAGGACAATATGGTTTCTATGATTTAGAGTAAAGTGTACTGTTTATGTTAGTGGTTAGAAGAGATGGCAGGTGCAATCAAATGTTTTAAACCCAGCTTTGGACCTAAAGGTTATTCGATTATGGAAAATCTGCTGGTAGACTTTAAACAGCGATCCTCCTGATGGTAAGTAGCCAATGCTGGCTGATTAAGGCGAGGTCAAGAGTCATCTCATCACGAAGAATCATTTAGTCTATGACCTACCTATCACAACGAAGTGTTTAAGGTTCAGGGCAAAAACAGTCGTTTGGAATAAATATGTTTCTTACACAGTTTATTAACAAGTAACTGCTACCTTAGTACCTATCTATAAGAAAAGTAAGTCTATCCCGATTATGAAAACTTTTGGCGAAAAGTAAATGTAAAATAGTAGATTCATTATGAAACGAGGGGATAAAGCAGTGTCTTATGACACGGGTGTCATATTGAATCCAGAACAGAATGAAAGATTTGAGAGTGAACTCCCGAGTGAAGCGAGGGAGTTAATGCAAGAATCCTGAATGCAGCGAAGGATTCAAGCTAGCCCAAGTCAAATACACCTTAAGTATATCCCTGAGGAGCATTCTCTACTTTTCACACCTACTGCGAGAAAATTGTGGTCAAGCCATGAAAACAGGTGGTGCGCGTCGGCCCCCGCTAAAGTAGCAGGTCGCGCGTCCGAAGCTGTGACTCCAGCCCACCGCCGGGGTAATAATATCGTATATTAAAACCCGCCGTGCAATAGTGTGATTTCAATTTGGAACGCATTTTTTCTGCGGTCGCTGCACCTAACAGCGGAGACGGACGCCACTCGCGGGTTAGAATGAGGTTAGGTTTGCGTGTCAAATAATTTGCCGTTTTCGTGCAGGTGGTGTGAAAAATTAATTACCTGCTTACTGCCCAATGTCTCACTTAGGTAATGTATCATATTATGTCCTGTGACCACAGAACATATATACTCGAGCGTGAACAAGACTCATGAGCGGATCTCTTTCCCGCTACGTAATGGCCATAAAAAACATACAAGCAATGTCAACACTTGCCGTTTTCGTAAGCCAACTAACAATTACCTCCATAATGAGGAAAATCATAATACATGTCTAATTAACCATAATAACAAGAGAAAAGCATACCATTTCCTTTAACATACCACGTACGCATGTCGGCAAAAATCAATCGAACAACTCAAATATGAAAATCAAAACAAAAAGCTTAAATTCACACAGTTAATATCCGAACTACATAGGTACACGAGTATCAATGAGTCCCACAATAGATCATTAACCACTTCCTCTAGATTGTTTTTAATTGTCTATGGAGTCTTGAAGTTCCACAGTGGCGTCTGCGACCAGAGACAACACAAAACGTGTTAGCTCAAAGATATAACGAGAATCATTAGCAGATTGTCTCTGGAGTATTTATATTAACATTCTTTATGGGAAAAAGTCGATGTGTTCCTGTGTATGTGATACGTTAGTTGGTTTTACTTATTATCTAGATTTATTGGACGTGAGGTGAACCACAAGTGGTTATGGTGCTTGATATAATGATGGTGTAACTTATCTCATGGTTTCATGGACAAATGCCTGGACAAATGTCATATCTATCTACCTGGCTTTTTCTTAAGTGTGGCTTAACCTTGAAAGTCAACCTGTGCAGCTGTAACTAATAAGCGACGAACTCCTCCTATAGTAAAATCTGTCAAATAAACCATCAAACTTAACAGCTCAGTAGCCCTACCAGCGCTCGATTTACAATAGGGGCAGTCGGGCAAGTGCCCAGGGCGGCAAAATTTGGAAAATTAAAATACAAATTGTAGTATTATCAAAATTGCTCAATATAATTTATTAATTCTCTTAATTAAACTTTTTTGTTTACTGGATACGATGGCACTTTTAGTTAAAATTAATAATCAAAATAATTAAATTAATGTATTTCCTTGAAGATTTAAAACGATGATATTGTTTTTTTTATTTTCTGAAAAAATTAATAGTACCTACCTAGTACAGTTGCAGTACCTACATACTTGTTTTCCTGCATTTTTCAAGAAACAAGCAAACTCCATCAATTTTTTTTTTTTATTTCATAATTTATACCGCGTGTATTTGACATCGACGCACAAACGATTCTGGACACCCCAGTGTTGAAATTTTTCGTCGGTTCTTTTCTCATTTTATCATTTTTTTCAAGAGTACCACAAATAGGTATCAGCTCAGCTGAGCTGATATCTATTTGTGGTCTTATTGAGATTGCCCTTTTTAGTGAAAGTAGTTAAATAATTATTTTTTTATTAAAAATCTCATTGGGTTAGGTCAGAATAACGATTATGAGCAGTCTAAAGTAAAAAAACCCTTGAAAAAAATGAAAAAATGAGAAAAAAGCCGACGAAAAATTCTAAGTCTAGGGTGTCCAGAATCATGCCCCGGACCCATGGAAATCGTTTGTGCGTCGATGTCAGATACACGCGGTATATTTAAATTTTATTTTATAAAATTAGTTACCTATGTTTTAATATGTTATTTTTTTATTAAAATAGAAAAATAACATATCAATACTATAACTTTCAGTGTTGGAGCGGCATTTTCTACAGTACCAAGGGGCGGCACTTAGTTTAGTAACATTTACTGTCAATCTATGTGATCAGTTGACGATATCAACCATGTTACTTAAGTAATTGCATGTGTGGAAACAGTAGGTCACTTCATCGGAATCAATTTTTACTTTTGTCAATAGCAACGGTCAAAATTGTTTGGATTATGCGATCACTTTACAAACATAGTATCTCTGTGGTTTTTTTTCATAAATCGGCATGTGTCATGTCTCTAATTATAAGTTAACAAGTCTGTTATAAATGACATATAATTCCAAAAAGAATAATTACGAAAATTAATTTCATAATGACAGACTCAAACAAAATGGCCGCCAAACGATTAATAAAAATGTCTGTCGTCCGCACGCCTAATTAAAAACAATTCGCGAGGCATTTTAATGAAACAATAGAACCGCGAATATTTTTTCATGGCGGCACCGTAATTAATTTAATAATAAATAAGGAAATGCGACGTGCTCAGGATATTTAATGATAAAATGTCTCTTATTAATTTATGTGGATCGTTGGTACTGGGGGAGCTTTTTCCTATATTTTTATCGATGGCCACTATAGATAGAAGTTAGAATGCCTACACGTGATAGGTACACATACTGACGAGTGCTGAATTTCAATCTGTTTATTTGATTCAAATTAAAATCTTATAAAAACGCTTTATCAAGAAGATTTATGTATATACTAAATCGTAGGTAGAGTTACGCTCTATATCTAAATAATGTTCTTCCCTGTGTTTTTCATTTGTAGTTTCTGCCTGTAATTTTTTTGTTCTTTTAAAAAAAAACTCAATCACTACGCGAAACTTGTCGAAAATTGAGTAGGTAATTGACCTTGATGAAAGTAATTGACCTTTGTAAATAATAACATTAAAAGGACGAAAATATCATCAAGGTAGTACCAAAGTGCCTACGCTCAATTTAATTGTACAAGTAAGCTCTTTCTATTTACGTTTTTTAACGCTGCTACTTTTAATTTTTTTTAACTGAATTAACGTCTATGATCATACTAAACTATCTAAGAAAATAATAGTTATAGTCCTTAATTAACTCAAAACTACTAAATTACAAACACTTAAACTTCTTTTTTCTCAAATGTCATCCAGACCATAAAACAATAAATTAACTTATTTACCAAAGAGTGTTGTCAGCCGAAAATAAATTTCCCCGCGATAGCATAGGTAGTTAATACAAATTATATTTAATTACGAAGATATTTATTTGTTTCAGAATTCACCGTGTTCGGTCGACACGACAGAATTCACGAATTTTAATTTGGGCACACAGTGTGTTTATACGATACTTTTTGGTGATATCAGGGTAGTTGTGGTTTTAGTACGATTTAGGACATTTAAAAAATGTCCTATATGAATGAATATGAGTAACTATCATCATAATGTCGGATCAAGTAAATCCTTAATCAAACGCAATGTACCTAACGTAAAAAAAATCCGGCGGCGTCTAGGCAGACCCTTTTTTTTAGGGATGGGAAATCATCCAATGATTTCCCCCGCTCCGGGCGGAGCGGGAGGGAGTGTCAGACTTCTACTGACTAAAACCCATCCATGTTCCTTCATGTGCCCTTTGTGTTCCGGAGCCACGGTATCTCTTTCGAACAGTCCCGCGACTCCGGCAGGCGTCTTTCGGGCCCCTCTGGTCGAGGCAGAACCTCACACGAAGATGGCGGAAGGAGCTTGACTATCGAGGATTGGTCTACACTTGCCCAAAACCGGGATTAATGGAAGGACGCAATGTAAAGCAAAGGCGAAGGCTTTTCTTTACAGTGGGACATAACAGGCAAAAAAAAAACATTTCAGCCGTAAGACTGCTGGGCACAGCAGGGCTCACAGGCAGCACTGGGACAGCTTTATGAACTTACAGCGTTGTATTGGTGATTTTGATGATTATAATTCTGTAACTACATACATCTTACAGCCGCGAATAATATTTTAATCAACATACAACCTAGCACTGGCCTGCAAATTGCAAAAAACGCAAGAAATTTTGAATTCGCGGGCTGGTTGGAGCATTCACCTTAATGGATCTCTTATCTGATAAAATATCTGAACAAATTATATTAGTTAAATAACGACATAAATTTGATGGCGGAAGCTGTTAGCAGTGTATTAAAATTAAAAGCGTATGTAGAGTGTAGGTGTTTATTTGTTACTATTGATATCCTATCGCTTGAAGTTCAATCGTTAATGGAATAATTGTGAAAAATGGACATATAGTCAGGCAATTCTCGTATTTTTGAGGGCATTCCTAATCGCACAACTTTCGCAAACTGTCAAAAACACCTCAAACATGTCATTTTGACAAGTTTTTGACTTTGATTGACGCTGAGATGATAGATATTGCGTGCGACTTGAATAAGTACGACAATTAAGACAAGTCTTCTCAATTAATCTAATGACTTGACAGCTAAATAATTTTCATTATTTGACGGCTAGTTTTACTAAACTAAGTATATTGGAATTGACTTCCCTCAAACAATTTTTCACATTTAAAATTAATGTTTAGCGTGTATTCTAATAGGTTTTTTTAACTAATTGGGTTGCTACGTAGGTAGCCACGTTTAACATGGACGTGATTATGTTAATTAATGGCCGTAATCAGAAAACTACTCGTAACCGAATACTTATTATTATTATTGTAATTACCAGATAAAATTAAAAAAAATAAACCAAACATTCTACATTAAAAATAACATTGTCCGAGTCGAAGTGAGCGTCAAAAATCTTAACAAGAAATGTTTTAATAGTCTTTAAGCTATTCCCATCAAAATTCATTATGCGTTCTCATTATAATTTATGGAGTACTTAACAAACTAACGACAACTTTAATAAACTAAACATGTTTCAAATAGTATAAAATTTCACCCGCCCACAACATGAGAGCGATGCTTCGTATATCGTTTTTTTTTCGGTCTGACCGGTCTTCGAAGAACTTTGTCACACTCAACTCCAACCAAAGATAACTCCGATGTCCGAAACAATTGTAGGAGTTCGCTTTTACGTCTTTACTTCGGCAAGGTTCCTAATGTTGTCGAGTGTCGATCTCAAAATCCGGTAGCTAAAAGTAATTTGTGAAATTACTTTCTTAGAATTGGAGTCAATTAAAGAGTGTATGTCGCCCGACCTGGCGATTTCAGACAAACTGGATCGGCGATTTGTTTTTTTAAAGAATGTTTGTTTAAAAGGTGTAGGTATGGCCAGGGTTCGGAGATAAGGAGGGGACGACGGCAGAAAGAAAAAAAATACAGTAGTTTGAATAAAGAACCTGTTGTTGATTAAGGGACGAGACAGTATTCAAATTAGGCTAAGCCTATTAGGCAAGCTTAAAGTTTTAATGTTGCAACTTTTCGTAAAGATTTAAATCTTCTTCTCTTTTTTTCTGTGTTCCGTCTTCGTAGTGACGGAACACAACAGGACCAGAGACAACGTTATGACTGATGAAAATTGGAAACAAGTTTCTTTCATACCATTGAACAATAATTAGAATAGGGAATATGCATGAAAAAAGTATTAATGATCTGAACGGTTTATCTAAAAGTATTCGAAAATATAATACTAACAGTGAAATTAGAATCTAAATTGCTCGAAAAACGAACGAGATACAATTATTTTAAACAAATATATCTGTCCCTCTCGCGAAAACGCTGTTTTCTATGGCAGCTGTATAGTCGTCGTGTAATTTGACGTCACATTACGTATCGGACTTCTCTTTCTAACTGTAGTCTTTGAAGCTTTATAACTTCATAAATGGTGAAGGTATTTAAATAATAATTTCATGATTGTTTACTAGAGCTAATAAGTATTTTATTTTGCAAATAAAAAAATCGCATGCATATTCCCTATTCCCTGCCGAAGTTGGTTAGGTAGGTACCTTTTTTAGCAAATATTTCTTTGTCATAGCTGAAGGAAAGTTCTGACTGACTGACTTGGGTCTGACTCTACCCTATAAACTATGACAAAAGAAAACATAGTTTCTGAGCTATTTTTTTATTCTTGCACAAGACGAGAACTTGTTACTTGAAAGGCTCTAAAATACTTACTTTTTACGAAGCGTTGACAACGACAGACAATTAAACGAAACTAGTTAAAAATAATGTCATCATAATGTGTCATTTCAGTTATTAAATTAATCATCCTTGTCAAATCATTATTATAAGCACATATTGTCCTAGCAAGAAGTGTTGCTGCCCTTGTCTCTCATTGAACGCTAAACAAGGACAGCTTATAAAAAAAGTATGCTCAATTGTGAAGTTTAATTGTCGTATGATAATGATCTCTATTGGTTAAAAATGATATAGTGTAAAAAGTGGCCGGTGTGCTGCTACCGGGAATCGAACCCGACTAATTAGCGGTGGACGGGTGCACAGTTACTTCACGACACTTGTATGTGTAATAGGAGGGTCGGCAGAGTAGGTTGGGCTGTCGAGGTGAGGATATTTTAATTAAAATAATGTAGAGGCTTGTATGAACAATGTTTGAGAGTTGTATAACTATGAATCTATACGAGTATGTATGATAATGTGTAGATGATCGCGCGTTAAAAAGACGTAGGTAAGTGAGCTTTTAAAAATAAATGCTGATGCTGGAAAAATAAATGCAGTAAACTTTTCACATTTCTCAAATCTCTAGGGTATGAAACAGCCGGTCGATTCTGTCGACATCTCACCGTAATCACTTAGGTGGAGTGAACGACAAGTGAGCTGTCATGCCATCTTGTTTGTATGGTTTGACAGCTCACTTGTCCTTCACTTCGCCTAAGTGTTCACTTCGACATGTTTACAGAATCGCACTACTGGATAATACCTTTACTCCTAATTCGATTTGATCTTTTAAATACATTTAAAAAATATTTTTCCAGTGAACAGTTTAAATGAGGAATGTGTCAAATCCTACCATAATGCCAAAGTTTTTCATGTTAAAGTAGCGTTCGACAAAAAACTCAACTTCAAATTCTTGATTCAAAACGGAAAGCATTTTCCCTCCAACTTATTTGCGGCCAGTACCCTACCACTCGTAATAGGTGTTCGACATTCGCTCAGCGGGATGCTACGTGGAAAGCTGCCATGTGCCCATTTAACAACTATAACTATAGTAAAAGTCTGCGCAAGATCTGTCTTTTTGTCATCACCTCGCCATATTGGCGGCATTACTCATTTCGAAAGTTTAATATGGCTTTTAAGCTGTAAATGGCTATCGGACAAGCGAAAGACGGGTTTGTGGCCACGTTTTATTTTTAAACGATTTTAATTTGTTTAATTGCTTGTAAGTGGTCGATTTGAATTTGGATTTGGAATTGATATTATCTCTGTAATGTGACTGGTTTGTTGTTGACGTTGATTAGATGTGTATCGTGTTGAAAGAAGAACAAACAATACCCTAAAGTGGAGTTTCAGTAGTAAGTGCAAGTTTTTACAGTAGTAAACTGTCTTCAAGACTATCAACTATCACGACGGGCATTTCAATACTGTTAAAGTGACGCCTTTTATGTAAAGACCAGAGATTTAGGCCTTCATGTAAGCAGAAATCATTAAAAAAGTTTAGTGCTACGCGACTTTAAAGTATCGTTTTAATTATTTTACATCGTTTGAGATAGAGTCAGAATGACTTTTTGATATACATAAAAAACATTAAAGTGAACTTAAATTTCTTAACTGGCGGCACTTGCTGTAAAACTGGAGGGTAAGAAAAAAACTTAGAAATAAAATTTAGGTATTATATCTATGGTAAAAATTCATTGAGCAACAAATATTCATCCGCACCTCTTTCAAGAAAAATAGCAAACAAGCTGGCAGCGTCAAACGTAACAATTATGAAAACAATAAAATAAATTAAGAAAATATTAGGTATTTAGAACCGTGTTAAAGTGCCACAGTGTGTTAGTAGTTATAAGTACTATTCATGAATGAGTGCATAATATGTAGAGACTCACCGACCCCACACTCAAACCATTAGAACGGTTTTGTGGGGCTTAATTAATTATTGACGACTTGGTTTGCGCAGTGGTTGAGCGATTGACTGCTGCGTTTCGTGTCGCGGGTTCGATTCCCGCACGGAACAAATATTTGTATGACCTACAGATAGTTGTTCCAGGTCTGACAACTGTTTATGTATGTGTATTTATATATTTGTTAACGCACAAATGATACCGGAGAAATTCCTAGAATGTGGTAAAGTTTTTTTTATCTTAGTCTATGTGAAAACAAAAACAGTTAATGGGTTGTAGAGGTCTGGTAGGCAGCCGTTCCACGTAAAATACTGGTATTCAGCTGAATCCGGTTTGACTGGAAGACGACCTGTAGTTGGGACAAGGCTAGGCAGATGATGAGATGTGGACATAAATCTATACTCTATACTAATATTATAAAGCAGAAGAGTTTGTTTGTTTGGTTGAAACGCGTTAATCTCAGGAACTACCGGTCCGATTTGAAAAATTATTTCAGTGGTAGGTAGATAGCCCATTTAACGAGGAAGGCTATATATCATCACGCTAAGACAAATAGGAGCTGAGCATTAATGGAAAATGTGACGCAGACGAAGTTGCGCGGGTCAACTAGTAAATAATAACATCATATCAGCCGAAAGACGTCCACTGCTGGACGTAGGCCTCCCTCAAGTGTCTCCACAACAACCGGTCCTGTGCGTCTCGCATCCATCGGCTACCCACGACCTTCACCAGGTCATTGGTTCACCTAGTGGGAGGTCTTCCAATGCTGGCAGGAGGCATCACATGTTGCATAGCAATGCTAATCATTCGGCCGAAAAAAAAAAATTAAAAAAATACCACAGAGCCGATTAAGTGTTTGCTGATGTTCCGAATATCTCGATGAGCACTCAGATCCCATGATCCCCATTAAATTTGGCAACGTAGGATAGCTTTAAATATATCAAAAGTAAGTAATAAATACGTTATGGGTTCAGCATTTCAAATGGAAACTCCTACCGTATTTCTAGATGATTTACTATAATATGAAATTGAATGCAGTAAACTATACCGGGTCTAAGTTCAGAATACTGTTAACATAAATAGTTGTATCATTGCAGTAACCCGTCGGTTTCTTTAGCCAATTGATGTGCCGGATAATGGCAGACTCTGTAAGATTGTAATAAGTCGTGATTATATTATAATTTCTCGATGTAATGTTTTTGGACGAATCTTAGGAAAAAATCGTTTTGTACCTATTATATCCCATCCAAATTCAACAGTTTCCAATAAATGCGTGTCTTATTTTGAAAAAATAGTTTACAATTTCACGCGATATTTTACAATCTTACGGTGATTGCCATATTCCGGTGACATAACTTCTAACTTACAGGGTTTAATGCTTATTTAATAAATAATAATAATAATAATAATAAATATTTGAAGTAACCTATACCTTTTTGGAAAAAATTACAAATCGTAATCGCACGGTAAACTCTGCTTGCGCGATTCAGGAGTTTAGTTGGCTGCTAGTTGGATACATGACGTCGAGAACCTTTGTTGCGATGTAGATTTGTTTCGTTGGTTTTTTTGTGGCGGTATTTTTACACTTTCTTGATATGCAAGTGCTCCATTGGTCTCTCGGTTGCAAGCGTGACTACTGAGCAAGAAGTCCTGGGTACGATTTTGGACTAAAAGGTACCTATTTGGGCTTATTCATTAGGAAATTCTCAATAGAAGACGGGAGTCTGGATTTGTGCCTGGTTGATGGGAATGGGCCTGTCCTGTACCTATTACATTATTACGTATTATGAAACAAACTCCTCCGTCGCGTCTGTCTGTCTGTCTGTCCGTTTGTCTGTCTGTCTGTCCGTTTGTCTGTCTGTCTGTTCGCGATAAACTCAAAAGCTCCTCTCCGATTTTCATGCTGTTTTCACCAATCGATAGCGTGGTTCTTTAGGAAGGTTTTAGTATATAATTTGTCAAGAGGGCGAAGACGCGGTCAGGCAAGTAAATGATAAATTATATTTATTTTGTCAGTAGATTGTAAATAACACGTCATTCTTTTTGGCGACTTGAAATTTCACATATCACTATGTCAGATAAATTCTTCTAACACATTGTTAGTTATAAGTTATAATTTGTAATTTTATTATTTGTGTCTTTATTTAATTTTAATTTTAATATTGGGATTTGGTGCCTTAATAAAGAAAATTTTTATTTATTTATTTATTGTTATGGAAAAATGTCTAACACAGTACAGTGATGTTGCCTTTTATTTTTGTAAGGCATATAAGTGATTTATAAGATGATGCCAATATTAATAACAAAACAGTTGTCAATCAATAGGTACATTCTGAGTCATCCTGTTTCCCTTTAGGCTCCTTTGACCTGCAGGTACTCATAGCTGCACTCTTCAATATCAGTATTGTACTCTCTAGGATGTTCTAAAATTTTATTCGTTGTTGCCTTACAAAATACAAAAAGCAATATTATTATGTTAGCCGCTTTTCCTGGAAAACTATGTGATTTTTAAATCCACCTTGGCTTTTCTCTAATATAGTGGTGTTGGCTTCCATTCCAACCGGATGCAACTGAATAAGTACTTGTATTTTAACTGAGCCAATGGAGAGTATTTTTTTTTAGTACGTTTCTCAAATCCTAGAGAGCAAACAAGACGCAGTTAAAAGACGTTGGTTAAAATCTCAAAAACGTTGTCAGCGTTTTAAAATCTGTGAAACAGAGACAGCACTAATTGTGTGTGATGTCACTCACAAGTGCCGCCATATTGAATTGAAGCCATCCAGTCGGTCGATTCTGTTGACATCTCACCGTGTTCACTTAGGTGGAGTGAACGACAAGTGGGCTGTCATTCCAACTTATTTGTATGTTTTGACAGTTCACTTCTAGATCACTTCACTCGCGTCTTCACTTCGACATGTTTACAGAATCGACCGGCAGTACCTACTTGAACGTCATTTTGTGTGACTAGGATAACTTCAAAAGCTTCTCTGTTTTTTTTACCAATTTTTCACTTACTTACATTTTTTCACTACACACAGTTTTAATAACGTCTATTGAATAAATATTCATTCATGTTGATTTTTCATAGTATTCAAATACCCTATTAGGTACAACCTAATTATTTTTCATCTGTAATTGTGCAGCTAGACTAGCAACAACGATTGTCGCACGAGTCAATCTTTGAGGTGGAGCAACGTTTGTCTGGTGGATGACTATGCAGAACATAACGAGACGCCTCCGTGCCTCAGAAATCGATCCGTTGGTCCGGGCTGTTATTTGAAGCTGTTACGAGTAGTCAGAATCCAGAAAATCTTACACCAGTCTTGTCTTGTCTTGCTCAGAAAGGAAGTCGCTCCTTTTAAAATATTGCATACTTTAGGGACCATACTTGTCTTTATGTTTGGGTGTGTTTAGAATAGGTTTAAAATTAGAAGGAAAAGAAATTGATTGTTTGGAGAGGGAGTCTTGAATTACCTTTCAACTGGGCATGGTCCCTCAATAATTATTCATTAAATCCGAATTGTTCTTTGATTTCTAGTAGTTTATTGGTGATGCCTTAACGATCAAAGTTTGGGGCATCACAGTTCTTATCTGCATCCGGTTAGACTGAAAGTCAACCCAACACACAGTTGGAAAAATGATAATTTCTTGCCAGACTATGGTACCTACCTATGGTGGTGGTATGAACCTTAATTTCCCTATAATATCTTTGTAGAAACCCGAACAATAAATTATGAACCGTTTTTCATTACAAGAGAACGTAAAGAATCACAATAGCTTATGTCGATTAGGACAGATTTGTGCCTTTATTTCTGTTTTTGAAATTAATATTTGTCTGTGGGTCAATGACCGTTTTTGTTTATTTATCTGGCGTCTTATAAACGAAGGATATGATGGGATTTGCATGGTTTCCTGAGGGATTAGGAAGCAGTGATGCAGAACAAAGAACGATGGAAAAAATGGAGAGAGGCATGTGCCCAGCAGTGGGACTGTACAGGCTATAATTGGTTAACGCCAGCCATTTAGCCCAATAAGTATAGGTAAGGTATTTTTATTAAATTTAGAAGAGCAGCGCGCGGTCGCCGGCCAGCCGTAGCGGCGGCAACAGTGGCCACTTTAGCAGAATCAGCCAGCAATTCATACTACCCAAAACTGTCAAATCCCAATCAACCTTGAATCTAATGCTTTAGCGATAAAGATGAATACGAAATAAATCTGCAATAGGACAACGATACTGGGGTAAGGAAAGTGTAGCCGATATATAAGATTTTATAATAATCACAGGTGGTTTTTATATGAAATATTATGTGTTTTAATATTTGTAGGCGAAGCAAAATAATTTACAGCAGAACGTCCTCAATAGCGTAATTTCCATCATCTGCAGTAGGTAGTCGGCTAGGTTCAGTTGACATTTTTTCTATTTTTCTGAAGGCGTTACTTCTGCAGATAGTGAAAGCTATGAAGAAGAGGAAAGCTCTGATGATGATTTTCATGTAGCAAATATGAATGGCATTGATGCATTGTCATCATCTGCCTAGCCTTTTCCCAAGTATATTGGGGTCGGCTTCCAATCAAACCGGATTCAGCTGAGTACCAGTGTTTTACGTGGAGCGGCTGCCTAGCAGACCTCCACAACCCATTAACTGGGTAGCACGGTACTTCTTGGCCAGACTGATGCCAGATTTTACTGGCTTCTGACAATCCTTAACGACTGCCAAAGATCTGCAAATGACAGCCGGGACGTCGTCGGCTTAACGTGCTTTCCGAGGCACGAAAGAAACTCGGTATGTTAAGATGGTGAGTTGGTCACCGCCGGTATATATATAATATAATCTCCGCCGGCGCGATTCTCTCAGGGAACTGTTTAAGAATATTAACATCATGACGGTACCTTGTCAATACATTTACGAAAACATCATGTATGTCAGAAAGAATTTACATCTTTTTAGTAAAAGAGGCGAGAGACATAATTATAGTACTAGAAATAGGGACCAGTTAGTTCAACCAGGCTTCAGACTGGCTAAAGTAGCCTCATCTTTCATGGGGTACTGTTTAAAATGTTATAATAAGATACCTCCCCATATATTAGAACTAAATGAGACGAAATTCAAGTCTTGTATTAAACGCACACTATGCAGGCAAGCATATTATAAGTTGGGGGATTATATTGAAGATAAAAATGCTTGGCTGAATGCTGGTCCTGCTCCACAGCCACTAGAGAGCCCAAACTAATCTGTAAATAGTTCGGAAACATTGTTGGACCGGCTGAAGATTGTAAGAAAAATTTGCATTGTTAGAATCAACTTACTAAGCATTGTATAATTTCAGCCATTAACAGCACATGTGTGAGTACTGTGTACCTTTGACTTTAATAATCAGTTTTAGGTATGTTTTTGACTTGAATGTACCCTGGCGGTTGGGAGTGTCATGCGCACTCAAAAGTCTAGCTGATGGTGGCGTATGCGTTGGATCATTTGGCTCCCTTCAAAATGGTTGAGCCGAATGGTGCTGGCGCATGCGTCATGTTCGTGAACGGGCGCCGTCAGTCGGGACTGGTCATTTCTTAGCTGCCATGGTTAATTTTAATTATTTCTTTGAATTGTTCCTCTTTTATTCCGGACGCTTTTATCCTGCTCGTTTTTTACATCGTTCTCACATGTATGTATAATGTCAACCCGATGTAAATAAATCTTTGTAAAAAAATATTATTTTTAAAAGAGTGTCCGTGGAGTTTCTTGCACGTTCTTCTCCATAGAGATCTACGCTTTGGAACGTGCAAATAGCTTCAACTTTTTGGACCGACCGACCTTGACAATTCAAAAGTGCCTGTAAATGGTTTAATTGAAATAAATGCTTGAATTTTGAATTTTGAATTTTGAATTTTGAAAAAAATTTTTTTCACCCATACAGAGACCAATCTTGGCAAGAATTGCTTAACCTTAAAGATAAACCCGTGCGGCTATTATATTTTAGCTCGTGGCTAAATTATAATAGCACCTCTTAAGTAACTGAATTGTGATAGCTGTAAAATAATATACCTTAACATTTTTATTAAAAACATTGCAAATTTGCAACCATGAAACATTTTTGTGTATTTACATAACCCTATGATAGATCGTAGAAATAACTAATTTATAATTATAATTTATTAATATGTCTTGCATGTTGTGTGTTGGCCATTGAAATTATGTTTTTATTGTATTGTCAAAATGAGTCTATGTTGCTTGAACATCAATAATTAATAATAATAATAATTGAAATGCAGAACTTTTTTGGTAACGCTACTTGTCTTGATACTGTCATTTTCCATTTATTTTGACAAAGTTCCATCCCACTCTCATCGCGTGCGCATTATACTGGTTTTTTAGCTTTCAATCCGTAACGACTGCCAAACATCTACAATTAAAGACAGCCAGGACTAAACTTCTCAATGAGCTTTTCGAGCCACGGAAGAGTTTCGGTATGTTAAGATGATCATCCATCCACAGATCGACCTCGGGAAGCATTGCTTAACCTTGGAGATCGACCCTTTTGAATCATTCCATATCGATTCAAACATTCCCAGTACCGAGTAAGTTATCAGACCAATGCTTTACGTCCGCGCAAAGCAATTAACCGTGCGCCGCTCGCTTTATTATTTCTCTCCGATTAATCGATTCCAGTCGCCATTTTAATAATCGATACTGATCAGTGTCCGATGAGTTATGCTTATTTGTTTTTCGTATTCGCGCTTCGTAATCGATTTTTTCGATGATCGATATGTTTCCTTATGAGTCGCGATTTTGGTACACGATTCGATTTATTGGAAGGCGGGGATTATTTTTCTTTTAAATTGATGTTATTAATATCTACTCGTGTATTGACAATGTGTACATGAGGATTTAATTTCGTGAGGTTAAGAATTTATTTGAAGAACATAATATTGTCTCTCAGCTGTATTTTTGAAATAAGAAAAATGTTGTAAATATCAACATCACGCCTGTAGTCCACACAGCAGGGGCTTGACTATAGTATTACCAGTGTAGAACTACCACCTTGGTACTATAACTGTAGTTCTATTCTGTGACAATCTCACCGTGCTAACTTACTAGTACTTGAAGTTGTTTTTTTTCACGATGAGACTTTTACAGAATTGACTGCCAAGTTACTATTTGCCCTATAGCTTCTAAACGTTTCGATCTAGGATTCGATCTAGCTTTTGAGGATCACAGCTCCTGTTGTCATCTTCTAAGGGGTCTACTACGACGCCTTCTCGCCGTGTCAAGCAGTACACTTCACAGAGGCTTTTTGGCCCAACCCACAAATTATAACTGCCGTCACATTTCATAAAAAGAGCAGTCAGCAACTGGCAATTAAAGCCCATATCAGCCACCTTCTCTGAAAACTCGATCTCAACAAAAAAGGCACTAAACAAAAGTAATGGTTTGAAGAATAAAATGGTTGATGTTTGCATGCGAGTCGGCGCACTTAGCTTTCAATTTAGCAAGCAAAATGAAGAGATCCACCGACACTGGAAAGGCGTAAAACAATTTTCATGGGCCCTTAGTAGTAACTAACCAAGCTCGCAATAGGGCTGCTACAGCGATCCTCTTTTGTTTTAATTTTAATAGATATTCTAGTTTGAAATCAGGAAGGATATTTGGACTAGAGGTGAGACGTATATACTGGAACAGGTTTTTGCAATAGGTATTTGTCTGGACGCGTAAAGATCTGTTCCGAGCGTATAGAGTATTTAGGCGTGTGGCGTATGTCAGTATATTCGTGCCTATTACGAGTGTTGCGACTTGCGACCCAAAAGCTCGGTTAGTTACGGAGAATAAAAAATATTTCGATTCTCTTATAATCGTTGTGTAGTCTGAAATATTTTTTTGCTAGAGTTGTATGATATTAATAACCAAGCAAGTTCGTGAATTTATACATTGCATAAAGTTTACAATGAACAGGCTTGAGTTGTTCTTAGCACTATCTAGTTTGATAGTGGTAGTAACGGAATATGCTTTGTAAGTGCACAGATTTGTAGGCTTAGTCTAAGGCTATGGAATGCAGTACCATACATTCTATTAGATCCCTAAAGGAACTGCCCCCCAGGATCAATATCCATTTTGGGCAACGATATTAGCAACGCAGTTCAAATGAATTCCTATATTATCTATCTATAAACAAAGCTCCTAGAGCCAACCCTACCAAAGGCTCCAATTGGCTGTCTGGCTAAGTGCCGTTGCCTGTGGGCTAATTAAAACATCAGCCAGGCTGCGGCCATGTAGCCCCCGACGGATAATCTTTCATATTTTGTCTTAGCTGTCAAACGACGCCTCAGGTTCTCGGGCTGTCGTTTCAGCTTAATTTTAGCCTAAGGATGAACATACTTTTAAGAATTAGTCTGGATCTGCTAATGATCGGAAATATGGACCGGCTTTTTTGGTTTGTGGTTGTGATTGCTAAATGAACAGGAAAAAAAATAACAGAAATATGAGAACTTTATCTTTAAGGTACCTACTTCTTATTCACGTACAATACGTACGTCTACGTAGGTAATATAAATTAACCTTTGGTATTGATGACGTTTAGTTAATAAATGTTGCACTAATTGTATCCATTGTACAGTCATTGAATGAAAAATGAAAATTGGATTTTGCTGCTTTCAACTAAAATATTCGTCTCCACTTTCAGATCAATTACCTATATTCTTGAAAACTATGCATTTAGGCTCAAAACTGTTGTCAATTCAGGCAATTTGGTTAGAAATTAAGGTTGCCTGATCATTTGCGCGGAGCGAGGCAGCGGAGCGGAGAAACGGTGAAATATTAACCAATCATGTCAGTCAAAACGTCAGTGACTCTCGTGGTGCGAAGATTTTATGCAATTCCATTGGTTAAAATTTCTCCGTTTGTCCGCTGCCTCACTCCGCTGTAATAAACAGGCACCATAAAGCGGCCTTTTTGAGTCTGGCTTGCCACTACAAACAGCGCGGGTCAAACCACAAACGTATTCCATTATTGAAACACTCGCACCTATCAAACGCAATCCCATTCAACCACAATAATTCCTTTTTCGAAAGATTGCAAGCTCGCAACAGCAACATCACATGCAGCCTTGATGATTTGATATCTCGATTCCTGCACTGGTTATAGTGTTGTGCCTCGAATGACAAATGAATCGATATCGAGGCGAGGGCGTGCGCTGATTAGTTATAGGTGGCACTTGGTCATTACGCAGCCGCGCCCACTCACAACTGAATTCAAATTAACTTCAGCTCTTACTTGGGTTTCTAGATTGTGTTTCCTTCAAGGAATTTTGCTGTTAACTGGGATAGATTTAGCTTTGTTTTACACGGTGAACAAAGCCTTCATGATTTTGTAGTCTGATTATTTCAAAACCTTATTAATTATGTTATGTCATAATAGTGACGTAAGTTGAAATTTGAGTGGTGGACCAACCACCGTGGCTACTCGGTGAGCCAGCAGCACAATTATAAAATGTTACACTGAAAAATAACTTGGAAACGTTCGCCTGAAAAATCCATTAGCACTAAAAAAAAATTGACGAAACAAATCACGTGAAAAGTTTTTACAGCAAAATTCACTTAAGAAGCCTTGAATTAAACTTCAGTCAAGGAAGTTTTGACTGAAACTTCAGTCAAGGAAGTTTTGACTGAAACTTCAATCAAAGAAGTTTTGACAGAAACTTCTCTCAAAGAAGCTTTGACTGAAACAGGGATTTTTAACTGAAACAAGTAACTTTGACTGACACATTTTTCATATTAATAGTGGAGATTCAGGTTTTTGTCCCACAAAAGAGCAACTTCAATCAAAGAAGCTTTGACCGGAACAAGAAGCTTTGACTGAAACAAGAACGTAAACGCCTGGAAGAGGATGAAGATAACAGATTATCCACTTTTATGTCCGACATGAAGGAAATGTTTCGCCAGCTCAAGGAACAACAAGAAGAGAAGTACGAAAAGTTGTACTCTTTGGTTGACCAAATCCGCGAAAACGTCGATTTCATGGCTACCAGATTCGATCTACTGACCTCTCGAGTTGAGCGTCTAGAAACGGAACGTAAAGAAAACGTATCTTACATAAATAAGTTGGAAGCTAAACTAGAATACTTCGAGCAAAGTACCAGGTCAACTTGCTTGGAATTTCGCAATATTCCAGTCAACCAAATAGAAACTAAGGCTTCTCTGCTAAATATTGTCATGAATACTGGCCGCATTTTAAACCTAGAAATACAGCCGTATGAAGTAAAGGATGTTTTTCGTATAAAATCGAAAGACCCGGCCAACAAAACAATTATAGTAGATTTCACCACTGTCCTACGGAAACAGGAATTTCTCGATAAGTTCAGAAAACACATTAGGGATAGTTTTAAGCTTACCACAGAGCACCTCAAAATTAGTGGCCCCGCTAAGCAGATTTATATTTCTGAGAACCTATCAGCAAGGAACAAAAGGCTCTTTTTCTTGGCTCGTGACGCGGCCAAATCAAATGACTACCAATTCTGCTGGGTCAAACATGGCAAGATTTTCGTTCGCGAAAAAGTGGGCTGCAAGCACATTGAAGTCAAGAGTGAAGCGGACCTTGTTAATATTCAGAAAGCTGCATGACTAAATCCTGTCTTAGTTCAAAATTTCAAACTCAAGCATAGTTCTGTAGCTGTAGCTCACTCATTATTGTGTTTTTCGAATTTATTTGATTACTTTTGTTTTGTTTTTTCTTTTGTTTTGATTCGTTTGTTTTGTTTTTTCCTTATTATTGTAAACCGCACTTTTTACACTATTACACTTTTTATCACACAAAAATACAACGTCACACTTACTTTATCAACAAAATATGTCAATTCACACAAGCTATTTCCCTCAATTTTTTCATCTCACACGTGGCGTGATATAGCTGCTCCTATGAGTATTTGTATGTACTCTATTACGTTTGACTTTCCCCTCATTTTCTACGTTCCCCTGTTTGAACTACTACTAAAAAATGGATAATTTAAACACCATAAATACTGAGATCGAGCAGGTATCAGTCTCTAACTCATTCATTTGCTCGCCCGAACTAAGCTGCAATTATATAAATTCATCTTGCTCTCTAAAAATTCTACACGTAAATATTCGAAGCATAAGCTGTAATTTCAATGATTTGTTAATACTAATAACTAGATTAAAGTTCTCACTTGACGTAATATTACTGTCCGAGTGCTGGCTTAGCAAATGTCCAAACATTCCCTCTTTACCTGGGTATGTAACACACTCTTCCTCATTTAAAAACCAGAACGAAGGTGTTGTTGCCTTTACTAAGAGTGAGTTAAAGTGTTCGATGGAAATCCCCTCTTTTAATGATGCAAATTGCCTTGTCCTTAAATTTTCCAACAAGTTTGCACTTATCGCTCTATATCGATCTCCCTCGTATAGAGACCTTTCACCTTTCCTGTACAGCTTGGATGATCTGCTACGCCAGCTTGCGACATACCAAACAATCGCTCTAATTGGAGACATAAATATAAACATTGTGCCGTGCAGTCTTGACTCAAATGCTGATGAATATTTAAATACTGCGGCATCACACGCAATGCTTCCGGCACATACCTTCCCCACCAGACTCGCAAATTGCCTAGACCACATATTGCTGAGATCCCCCAACACAGCCACTACCCTCGTACTTGACGACCCTATAACAGATCATTTCCCTGTTCTTCTTTTCTGCAACCCAAACATGACAATTAATACACCAAAAAAATCAAAATCAAAAGTTAACATCCCTGAGCTTATAAACGACATGAAAAATGCAGATTTTTCCCACATTTTTCAATGTAATGACCCAAACCTAGCAGCCGAATTCCTCGTCTCCCTACTGTCTACTTCCATAAAATCGCACACTCACTATTCAGTAATTCCTAGCAGACTGCGTATTAAAAAACCGTGGATTACTCCTGGCCTTTTGAGATGTATACGACATAGAGATAAATTATCAAAGACTTTTTTAAAAAACCCTGAAAGTGAATCACACAAACTAGTTTTCAACCGCTATCGAACTTACTGCAATAATCTGCTCAAAAAATTAAAACAAGACCATGAAACTTCCGAGTTCCAAAGGGCCAGGAACAACCCAAAAGAGACTTGGCGACTTATCACGCAAATAGCAAACCTGAATCAGAGCAACAAACAACCTGCCTCGGAGTTGCTGAAATGCTGTGAAGACCCCACCCAATCAGTCAATGAAGTAAATCACTACTTCGCGAATGTCGGTAGTAATCTAGGCTCCAAAATCCGGCAACCTTTTCCTCCCACCAACAATACTCAACCTGTACCTAGAGTACCGTGTTCTGTTAGGCTGTCCTCATCTGGCTCAATGGTTCTGTTTGACGTAGACTGTGATGAATTAGAAGAAATTATCTTAAATCTAAAAGAAAAATGTGCTGTTGGTTGTGACGGTATCTCGGCGTCTGTTGTTAGGGCTGCTAGGCACTCTATAATCCCCGCTCTAGTACACATCTTTAATCTGTGCCTATCCTCAGGTGTTTTTCCGGATGTATTTAAAACCGCTATAGTTCATCCCATTTTCAAAGCCGGAGACAGGGCCAGTGTCTCTAACTATAGACCTATATCGGTCCTAACAACTTTGTCCAAGATTTTTGAAAAAGTTATTAATATTAGGCTTGTGAATTTTCTACAAAAGAATAATATTTTAGCGGCCAACCAGTTTGGCTTCAGAGCTGGAAAGTCTACGGATGATGCTGTTTTGGAGCTTACAGATACAATAATTGGCCATATTAATAACAAACAGAAAACTGTTGGCATCTTCCTGGACCTATCTAAAGCTTTCGACACTGTTTCTGTCCCCCTATTACTTTCCAAGCTAGATACCATTGGAATTCGCGGTATTGCTAACGATATCTTTCGCAGCTACCTAACTGACCGCCAACAGGTAGTAAAAATTGAAAACTTTATTAGCAAAGAGGAGACAGTCACTTTTGGTGTGCCTTAAGGTAGTGTCCTTGGCCCTACTCTCTTCCTGATTTACGTGAATGAACTCTGCCAACTGTCTCTTCCAAACTGTAAAATTATCACATATGCCGATGACACATCACTTATAATTCACGGCAAGGACTGGTCTGAAACCTTTAATAAAGCGGACATGGCTCTCAGCATGGTTATGTACTGGTTAAACACCAACCTCCTCACGCTAAATATCAGCAAAACCAAGTTCATAACCTTTACCCCAGGCATTTTAAGCCAGCCCCCACGTTCCCTCAAAATCAGAGCTCACGCTTGCACACTGACTGATTTTTCTACCTGCAACTGTACACCTATTGATCGAACTGACTACATCAAATATCTTGGAGTAATCATCGACAGTCTCCTTAAATGGAAAATCCAAATCGACTCTGCAGTGAAACGTGTGCGAAGATTAATTTACATATTTAAAAAACTTAGGGGGGTTGCTGACTTCAAATGTCTGATTACTGTCTACCTTGCTCTCGCTCAATCGGTACTTGGTTATTGCGTGACTTCGTGGGGAGGAGCGCACAAAACTACGATGCTTCGTCTAGAAAGAGCGCAGAGGGCAGTACTAAAGGTCCTATCAAAGAAACCAATCCGCTTTCCGACATCTGATCTCTATTATCATTGCAAGGTCCTCACAGTAAGGCAGCTCTTTGTACTGCAGACTGTAATCAGAAAACACAAACAGTTACACTACGACCCAGCCTATAGTACTGCAAAGCGCCTCTCTGACAGAGTTTGCAAAAATATACCCTGTGGAACAGCTCTAGCGAGAAGACATTTCAGATTTGTTAGCTCCAGGATCTATAACTATATAAATAAGACCTTAAATATCTATCATTTGCCCCGTACCCTCTTAAGAAGGAATTTGACTGAGTGGCTGAAGTCATTGTCATACGATGCAACTGAGAAAATTGTGGAAACTTAACCAACACTAACACTGAAACACACCCAAACTCTCACTCACAAACACCCTTTACACTATACAAGCACACACAAAAACTCGCTAACACACAAATATTCTCCCACACACCTTTCTTCAAAATTTTACTCTAATTTAACCTAATTTTATGTTACATAACACAAATAGTTTAAGTCTGGAACAACTGTATTCTTGTTTAGATGGGCGTTGATAGCTGCGACACAGTTATAAACTTTTGTAGCTATCATCGTTTTCCTTATATTGAGCCAACTTTTTATGTTCCAAAATAAAAACTTTTTACTTTTACTTTTACTTTTTTACTTTTTACTGAAACAAGAAACTTTAACTGAAACAAGAAGCTTTTACTGAAACAAGAAGCTTTCTGATATCAATAGTGGAATTCAAGGGAATATTGTCCCACAGATAAGCAAAGGCCTGTGTTCCCGCCGCCTTGCTCGCGTTAAAGCAGCCTATACCCGTATCCAGAGTCCCATTTATCTCTGTTTCAAAAATCAGCTCGGCTATTTTGGCGGGAAAGCGTAAGAAACAAACTCACTTGCGCATTAAATAAAGTGAGGATTCGCAAGTCTTTGGAAGGTGCATGGTAGGGGTCACAATTTATGAAATTAATCGAGTATTGCCAGGAATAAAAATGATTTAGGTTTTAATCTCACGATTGTGCTTCGGATTTGTTATTGGTTTATAAAAATAAATAATTGGTAGTCTGTGTTTATTATTGAGCAGAGAGAAATATTATATTTTTAATTGTGCGAAAATTAATATGAGGTGATTTTGATATGCGATCGTATTGAAATTGCTTCTTTGCCAGGATAATCGAGCCTCGAGAAAGGAGTGAAAATTAAATAAGTATTACAATATGCTTGTTTACTGAAAAAAGCATAATTTTTAGCGGGTAGTGACGTCACGAGCCCCCACTCCCGAGTGTTGATGCGTTTTATCTTTGTTCATTGATTTACAAATACAAAAAATACGTGTCTATTATTTTTCAATACTCTAACTGACGGACTAAATAGTTTTGCACTTTGTGGATGATGGAAACTGGCCTATTGGGTAGATGACTAAAAAATCTTATTAGTCCATCAGATAGATTTCGGAAAAATATTTTAGTCACAGTTTTCTTTTTTCAGATAAATAAAAAAAATAAGACGATATAGTGCGTTGAAAACTCGTCGGACGTCACATTTCAGCACACTTTTAATCGAATAGTGATGTCACAGGCCGCTACTCGTTCGCTTGTCGCTATATCTTCGTAATGTTTTTATTGATTTTATAAAGCAAAAAATAGGTGGCCAATATTTTTCGAAAATCTTACTGATGGACTAAATAGAATCATACCTTTTTTAACTCAGGAATAATTCATCCGGCCGTTACCAGTATACTTATTTAGTATTATGTATCAACACATACATAGATAGACGATATATTTGAGGAGCTCGTGGCTAAACGAGCTCCTCAAATATATGACGACTGTCAATTATGATTTTTAGAAAAAAAAAAATCTTAACTAATTATTTAAACAATAGAAATATACAAAAAAAAAGAAAAGAAAGATACAAAAAACGATTATAAACAATAAAAAAATGTTATTAAGGAAATTTTTTTTTTACAAAAATCATAATACTTGTAATGTAATAAAGTTGTGAAAAAAACTTTAAAGAAATATTGATTTAATCAATTTGTTTATAAAAAATTATCAACAAATGGCGGGATTTTTTTTTTGCAAATCAATAAATATCGTTATTGTATTAAGAGGGCTTTCACAATTTTTCTTGAATGTTAGCGTTTTATTCGAGTTTTGATGTGTGACTTTGCTTTAGATATAGCCTTAAAAAAAAAAACAAAAATATGCCTAAGACAGTTTGATCATTTATCTTGGGAGTGTTCTAAATAAATATTTCAATTTGTTCACGTACATCAGTAAAATCCTTGACTCCGCAAAGGATGTTTCACAAAACGTTGCTTTAGGGAATCTTTTGATGCCTTGGTACACCGAAGAAATTATATTTTAATCATTTATAAAAATGTCCACGGTACAACTGTATCTTCTACTTTGGAATGTTCAAATCAATTTATTACGATTCATACAGTAATACACCAAAAATAATTCTGTAAAACTGAGAGTTATTGACAATTTTCCGTACGAAACTATAATTTTTATCTATGAAATTATAATCCGAATTCAAATAAAAAATATTTAATAATTAAGGTGGCATTGCTATATTGCTTGAAAAAATAAAATTGGTCTAATTAAAAGTAAAGTAAATATTTTTAAATAATTGTTGTATGCAATGCAAAAATCAATATAAATCTTGGGACGCGCGGTATTCAACTTTAGTCAACCTGAGCAATTCGATTTTGTCAAAGCGCTCTTAATAAAAAAACGATAATACGATGATTATAAAGAAAAAAATAATAATTTAACAACATTACTTGGATTTTTCAGTTTTTGTTCAAGTAAAAAAAATATTATAAACAAAGTATATATATTTCTTTAACTTTTATGGCGTGATCTTGTTAAGTATGTATGTAAAAAAGGCTCTACGGCTCTACGGCTCTAAACCATTATTTAAACATTTTTATTCAATTACAATTAAGACGGTTGTTCGAGAAAATTGTGTTAGTTAACAGTTGTTTAATTTGTTGAAAAATAACTTAAAGTAAAATTTCCAACGGGAATAAATTATTTATAATGTTCAGAATACAACATATTTTTTTAAAATTAAAAAAAAAATATTCAATACCCTAAATAAATTGATTTTAATGTGCCGTACTCGCTTTTGACGCCACGCGTGCAACCTAAAAATGTCGCGGCCAGACCTATTTTCAGCGTTATAAATAATGGAGATAGAGTCCGGGAGTCAGGAGTTTTTTATTGGAAATTTCCTCCTCTTTCAGACTCTGTTTTTGAAATTTCTTAAATATTAATATTTTATGAAATTTAGGCATAAAACGAATTGCCATTTTTTTCATCTTTTATTGTTTATAACTTTTGCAATTTTTTATGTGCTAATTAACGCTTTTGACACATTTTTCTAGGCGTCATTCCGGATTCAATGAGCTATCGCACATCATTTTAAGAGCAGTATCTCTATTTTGTACCATTTTCAACTTGTCGACTAGACTACATGAGTAAATAGTTCCCAAAAATAATAGATATATTTCTTCAGTACACTAAATTGCGGTTTTTTATCTGCGTGTCTTAAATTTACCACAATGAATAAAAAACGATTGGCGGCGCTAGTGGATGGAATACACACCCTTAAGCTGTCGGTCCCGACTGTCATTTGGAGTTTTTTGGCAGTCGTTACGGATAGTCAGAAACCATAAATACTGACACCAGTCTTACCAAGGAGTACCGTGTTACCCAGTTAGTGGGTTGTGGAGGTCTGGTAGGCAGCCGCTCCACGTAAAATACTGGTATTTAGCTGAATCCGGTTTGACTGGAAGCCGAACCCAATATAGTTGGGAAAAGTTTAGGCAGATGACATACATAGAACGATATGGTAGATATGATTGAAATATGCATGCGATCACAACTTTTGGGAGTTGCGATAGATCAAAGACTACAATAGTTGGTATAATGTCAACGATAGATATAGGTAGGTTTTCTTGAATCTTGTCTGATGGCAGGTAAAGACATATAGGTAATACAGAATACTAATATGTGGTTCAATGTAGGTTTTTGCTCTATCCGATCCAATAAGCGTGTGAGCACCATAAAAATATGAAAATATAAAAATGTTTTTCTTAAATCAATGGTCTGCACCTAAAGTACATAGCGTGGTTTGCTTTTATTGGTGGTATTCGTAGCACAGTTTTCTTCTAGAAACAAAAAAAAACGCTTTCTTTCCCCAACCAACAACAGGAAACATTGTTACCACAGTACATTGTTACCCAGGGGTGAAAGTAACTGATTTAGTCCCGACACGGCGGGCGCCAATAGTTCGAGGGACTAAATAAGTCTGTCACCCGAAGTGGACACTGTGCTTTTCATTACAAATACAAGGAAAGTAAAAATAAAAAAACAAATCTGAATCTGATGAACTAATAATGTTAATACAAATGTGTGCTATTCGAAAGTATGAACAAAGGTCGAAATAACAAATGAAGATCGGATTGCCGCTTTTCCGGCTATTTCGTTTTTTCTTTTCTGTGGCCGGAGTATAAAAAAGCAATGATGAAACATTTTCATATTTTTTTTTTTATGATTAGACGGCTGTCAGTTGAAAACGATTTTCCCTAGGGCTACAAAGTAATACTTTCAACCCGCTCCTCAGAAAACTTTAGGCCTACATTCCGAGCATGAGTAATGAAAAAATATTTTTTAACCCTCCAACCGCCTAGATAAAAATCTACAGCTTAGGTGGCCAAACAAACAACTACCGGCTAGGCGGAGCGCGGAAACATGCAAAGAATCTAAATTGGACCGAAAGGGTTACCCTGGAATGCCATCGATCAGATAATTAAAAGTAAATTATGTTTAATTCATGTTTTAGGCCAATTACCCGTGTTCCAAGTTACCTATTGGCTGTATGCTGAGTTTCCGTTGCGTATTAATTATGACAAATTGGCTTTGCTTTTGAGCAGTGATTAAAGTGACGAAATGTAATTAGGAGTGGTTTCGTGTTGGCTTCAATGAGATAAGTTTGATAAATTGTGAGATTGGACTTCGTTGAATTAGGTCGTTTATTATTTTCATGAGAAATTATGTCGTTAGTGCATTGACGAATTAATTTGTAGTTTAATACTGTGCTTATTAGTTGTAGCATGTTGAAACAAAATGTTGACGCGGTTCCTTAATTTCACGGCCTAGCATTGTGGAATTTCATAGTTTTATTTTTTACATGTTCTTCGTTCATTATGTAGGTATGTATTATCATGTCAGAAAGGTGCAATGGGCAAAGATTACTCGACAGTGGATACGAAACGCAGGGAAATGAAAACGGGGCAGGCCCAGAAAACGATGCCGGGATGAGTTGGATTCTTTCACAAAGGTATGGCCCAAAGTTGCAGAACACCAGGTATAGTGGAAGGAAAGAAGAGAGACCTTTGCCCTGCAGTGGGCCAACACAGGCTCATTCTATTACTTATTAAAAAAGCTTCCAAGAAGTCAGTAGCCGTTTTTGTTAAAAAAAAATGTGACCACGAGTTCTATATGTGGTCCTACTTTTCTTTGATGTCAAATCAAGTGTTGATTATTATTTACTAGCTAATGCCCGCGGCTTTGCCCGCTTGAAAAATTATATACTGAAACCTTCCTCAAGAACCACTCTATCGATTGGTGAAAACAGCTTGAAAATCGGTGCAGGAGTTTTTGAGTTCAACGCGAACAGACAGACAGACGCGGTGGAGGACTTTTTTATAGTATGCAGTGATTTACTTCGTTAAACTGTGAAGGAAAAGGTCGCGAGGCAACCAGCGTGGCAAAGGGACTTGTGCACTGAGCACGCGTGGTGGATTCCATCCCACTCCGTCTCAAAGGTAGGAGGCTGGTGCCCCAGCAGTTTGTTAGTTAAGGCCGTACCCTGATCAAATAACCTTGATCATTTTTTCCTTCAATAACAGCGCAAGAGATACAATAGCGAATACGCTCAGAATGTTGAATGAAATCGTTATAAAATCTAATTTTGGTCGTTTGAAAAAAATATTTCTATAAAAATGTTCATAATTAAATTGCCTATCCATAAGTGTAAGTACAAAATCAAAATAATCGTTAATTTTCGAGAGGATGCATGTTTTCAGTAATTATTTTTCATTTCTGTAGTTTCGTTGTGAGGAGATTACTTAAACATTATACTTGGTAATAAAAAATAAAAATCGACCATTTTGAAGCCGACATTATGTAGAAATTTAATGTTTCTTTTATAAGTTGATATTACTTTTGGATAAAGAGTATAAAGCTCCAAAAAATGCACAAAAAACGGCTAGCGCTGCGTTTTGCTCGGGGACGCGCCTTAAGAGTCCTATTACGAATCGTAAATGCTTGTTTGCAATAGACGAAGTTACGTTGGTCTGCGTTGGGAGTACATCTTTAGTCCGCGAAACAATTTTGATACTTACTAGTCTGAATAGGATTATAGTTTATTTGGGCGCTCGCGCGAGACTGAGGAGCGCGCGCGCTGAATTGACGCAGAATATATAGTACTTTAATTTTATTTATTGTAATTTTGTTTTATTTTATTGACAAACGAAAACTTATGAAACGTATTCATTGTAGATTGAAATTTTATATCATATTAATTTATTTGATAAAATTGTTTTTATTTGGAATATAATGGACGCTGAATCAAGACATTTCTGGCTTAAATTAGGATTTCTTTACGTTTTTTTCCGTGAAAACTCAAGGAATTTAAAGAAATTCTAGAACTCCAATAAACAAGTAAAACATTCAACTTACCTTTTAGTCATTTCAGCTTTTAAAAGAATTGATTGTAACAATGTGAATTAGACCGTCAAAGTTCCATCGCCGACATTTTTTCTTGCAAACTGAGTTCGTAAAATATTTATAGTAAATTACACGAAAAGAAAAATGAAAATGTGTAACTCCAACTTACAATAAAGAGACTGGCACTATCGTTATTCAGGATCAAATAATTAAAATATCTTACTACTGCTGAAAATTACAGCGTCAAAAATCATGAATTTCCGTAAAAAATGTAATAGGACTCCTAAACTCTTCTGCTGTCGCTTACTTAATTCGGGAAAAAGCTAGAAGATGTTCCTACATTATCATATCCCGTTTTTTCTCGTTCCAGTAGGAATTTTGGGAAATCCTCGCTTAGTGCTACAGTCCTCAAATCTGAAATTTGACATGTAGGTTACATATATTATTAAATTTCACCTTGCTATGAGCAGTTGTTTCGGCGGGGCGTTGTCAGTCGGTCACTCACTCAATAATAGAAGAATTTTATTGTATTAGGATTTAGCTTATCAAATAGATACCTAGTTAGGAATGCCTGTATTGTAAATATGTAATTTTTTGGAATAGTGAAGCTGTAAGTACAACTTATTCGAAGTGTTCGAGTTTATTTAACCAATTCCAATCGTTACCTGGTCGAAAATACCGGAACAAGTGCGAGTCGGACTCGCCCACCGAGGGTACCGTAAAAATTGTGATAGAACTTTAAGCGTTCCGTTTTTTCCTTTTGAGGTACGGAACCCTAAGAATATACATAGAATGAGGCGAAAACCCGAATAATAGAAATTGCATGTTAATGGTAATATGTTAGATGGAGTTAATATTTTCTTCAATAGTACGGCAAATATCCTTGCCTATTATTATTACTATCGACTAAACTATTGACATAATGACGTCATTACGTCAAATTAAATACCACAAATTACCTATAACCTTTGTAAATAACACCCATAAATAAAGTGCCGTTAATTACAGCCTCTTAAAAACCAAATAATTGTATAATTGCTTTCAATAACGAAAGACAGACCAATAAATATTTACTTGACTGCGCATTTTAATGTAAAAACAATAAAATTGATGGTCGCGTAGAACCTACCGCAGACAGACCGTTATGCAAGAAACTATGTATACGGCTGTGTGCACACAAGAATCAAAATAGTCTGTCGTAGACAGAATTCACCGGGTCTACATAAAATAGCTACTTTAGCAGAATCATTTTATAATCATGATATTATTATCCATACAACATCTGTCAATTTTTATTTTCATCTTTATCGCTAAAGCATTAGGTTCAAAGTTGATTGGAAAACATTTACAGTGACGGGTAGCGTGATGTGCTTTCTGATTCTGCTAAAGTGGCTTTTTAAGACCCCCAAAGACAGTGTAAGCACCTACACTGTGCATAAATCTATATTAATCTATGTCAATTTATAATAAAGGTGTATTTGTATGTTTGTATGTAGGGGCTGATCTCCGGAACTAGTCATCTAATTCAAATATTTTTTCACTTGTAAAATAGGCTAGTTTCCATCATCCACAAATTGCAAAACTATTTAGTCCGTCAGTTACGGTACAGTACAGTGACTTTTTCACGAAATAAAATTCAATCGAGATCTATGAAAACTTAGAGGGTTATATTGATGATTAGAATGGTTATAATCCTTTAGATAAATGCTCTTTACAATCGCGAACCGTATTCTATTCAGCATACAGTTTCACACTGCAATTGCACACATATTGCAAAAAACATAAAAATATTTGAATTTCGCGGGCTACCCTCGAGCTTCCACCTTAACAAAAAACAAACTCAAGCAGCTGTGTTTCCGAACGCATACAACCCTAATCTCTTCAACTTTAGAGTGAACAGGCTTCTTCTGAGCAAGCTCACTCCATCGTCGACTTTTTTTCTATAATTTCTGATCTAGACTAGAGTCAGGATCAAACCCTTCTCAAATTAAAAAAAATGTTTGATAGTGAATGTTGTGTCCTCTGTCTCGTTGTTCAAGTTGTTCTGTTTCTTTCCCGGGTCGGACAAACTGTGAAGCAAATACTTGAATTTCTACCTGATGGCAACACCTTCGTCTTAACACTTCTGTCTGCGTAAACTTTTTTATTTTTAGCAATTGGAAATCATCCAATGACTTCTCCCGCTCTGGGCGGAGCGGGATCCCAGTGTCAGACTTCTACTGACTAAAACCCATCCATGTTCCTTCATGTGCCCTTTGTGTTCCGGTGCCGCGCTAACTCTTTCGACTAGTCCCGCAACTTCGGCAGGCGTCGGCCCTTTCGGGCCTCTGTGTGCTGACTCTCTTTGAGGCGCGCGTGGAACACTAACGCGCCGTCGACACGGCGTCTGCGTAATACTGTGGATAGAACTGCCCCCTAATACGATGTTCCAGTGCCTTATTACTTATCTCGTTGTAAAAAGAGATAGTGCTGTTCTTCTGTCTTGCTTTCATATCGGAATCATTAGATATGGTTTTCAGAAGTGCATACGATGTAAGCAGTATTTTATGACCCCTAAAGGCGATGTTATGATTGTCAACACTGAGAAAAATACTGAATTTTTGGGACTAAACTCGCTATCATTATTTTCATTGAGCGGTAGATAGTTTAAGTTAAAAAAAAAACAGCCTTCACTCTGAACACATCTTAATGATAGGTAAATAGTCCTTATCCTCATAAAATGAAAGAAATAGCAAGGAGGTGTCCATAAACAGCCAAGTATTGACGTATTACCAATTCATGCAATAAAACATCGACCAATTTAAAAGATCTTCGTAAGAAGGCGTAGTTCTTTAGGTAGATATTTAGAATATACACATAGTATTCTTATGTACTAGCGTTTGCTCATGACTGCGCTCGCGTTTTATTTTCGCAAAAAAATAATCTCCAAGGTTCCATTAATCTCTGTATCTAAATTCAGCAAAATTGGTTCAGTGATTAAGGCCTGAAAGTGTAACAAAAAAACACATTTATATTTTTTAAGTTGAGATGGTAATTGTTTCATAACCGGCCAACCTGTGGCTTTACTCAAAGATCCATTCTATTTAACCAATGGAATTGTCGAAATGCCAAAATATAAGGTATTGATCACGTGTAATTTCGATAGCGTTTGTCAATACTGCCCAACATACGTTTTTGAAGTTTTGACAATCGCCTACGTCACACTACCGCTGACAGAATGTCACTTGTGTAGTGCCTCTTGACCCGGTTGGCCGCTGTAGAAACCATTTGGCCAAATGGAGTATCATAGACCCATTCTGAAAACAGTGATAGTGGTGAGCCCCGTCGCAGAATATACCCCACCAACTTTTCTGCCCAACCAACTGTAGGTACATTCCAGGTTATGAACTTAGCCACAAACTGGGCCGATACAATTTTAAAGGTTGAGTCAATCGACTCGAAAAGAAGAATACGTCATCAACTGCCTAGCCTTTTTCAAATACATTGGGGTCGGGTTCCGGTCAAACCGAATTCAGCTGAATACCAGTATTTTTCATAGAGCGACTGCCTAACTGCCATTCAAAACTCAGGAACGGGTAACATGGTCATTTTCAACAAGAAAGATGTCTGATTTTCTGGCTTCTAGAAATCTGTAAACTTATTATTTAGCCACTCTCCTCCAAGAAGAAGACCCTAGACCTTTTAAATTAAATATTATGAAACTAACTAAGTATTAGTTCTCACTACAAAGTTTCAACTCCTAGAAAATAAGCTACCATGCAAAGAAATTAGCTGTAAAGGCTTGACCACGACTCAGCTTAATCTGGCCAAGGGGCCATGTTTGCCATAAGTTAGTGAGACGGGCGTCATTACGAATAAACTGGCCAATTACAATAAATTACCAGCCAGCAGTAACGGCCATTTTTGTAAATATATGTACTTGTAATAAAACTGTTGTGTGTTACGCTTTTTGCCTGTAAGTTGGTACTGTAAGCTGCTAGTATAGGTAGGACGGCTTATATTTTATACGGTGGATAGTTTGTATGTTTGTTCCAGGATAGGGTTTATCTTCAAGAAATTGTGGTTTCAGGCTTAGCTTTTAATAAAGCTAATATAATAAAAATAAAAGCCAAGAGCTGGGTCCAAACGATTTAGCGAGTTATCCATCGATTGAAAAGAAGTGAAGAGTGAAAAGGTTACTTCCAGTCTTTACATCAGGCGAGATTGTGGCCCGGTCCCATTTGGACTCAAATTAAAAGTTATTTTGGATTATAATTTCGTCCAGCCTAAATAGCTCTATTAGGGCTTGGATTATCCAGTACCTGTAAAAAAGTTTGCGAATCACATGAAAACCTAAAACTTCCCAAGCAGCATTAACAGGTTTCATATGAATTTGATTAATTCTCTCATTTTTTGGCCTATAACCACAGCTAAAGCCACGAGACATCAACTAGTTCACAAATGAGTAATTAATGTCTCCGGGCGCGTCCAGTCACCGACGCGGCATACAAATCTGTGTATTTAAAAGTATTATCATTCATTATGGCGCAGCAAGTTTTTAGCCAAAGACACCAATTAGTGAGTGGAACAGGAAGTTATGGCGTCCCCACCCCATAACACGACGTATAAGGACGCCATGATAAACTTTATGGTCGATGTCTTCATAGACTTTCAATCGAGTAGAAACGCGACTTGTTTATGGTAAATTGCGATAGATTTGACGAGTATTTTATCTGTGGCGTTTTTGTTTATGGTTTCTGATTAAGGTACGGACATACTTTTTATTTTTTAAACGGCTCCTGCGAATTATAGCGGACGATGGTATCTATTTTTTACGGTGTTTATGATCAAAGGTACATATTGTAAAATAACTTTTTAATATTACAATGTGCTTTTCATATTTTAGTTGGTAATTTTAATAGAAATGATAAGATCAATATTTATAGCTAATGTAGGCCACATTAACACAGTGACCATAAATAAGTACCTACTCCATTATTTATTTTTCTCCTAAAGGAATTATTCGATAAGTTAGTGTAAGGTAGAAACTTAGAAGAGTTTTTTTTTAATATTATCAGGAGTTTGCTTTTAATGTAATAAAACCGCGTGATTGTACTAATAACGAATTTATAATTTAATCAATAATTTACAAATGTTCCATAGTTTTTCCTATGTTTAAGTATTTATTCAAGGCGATTATAACATAATTATGGATTCAAATTAAACCAGATCAACTATTACTTTTTACTATTTTTGTACAGAGTATAAGTGACCTTTTCATCGTTATAAGCAAAGATTGTCTTCCAATATAATTATAATTGTGAATCCATTTAGAACTCTTTTTTTTACTAAGGTGACAAGTAGATTTAATTTTTACAAAAGTAATTTTCCATTTTTAATCGATGCTAGTAACAACATTACTCATCAAATAAAACGTAATAAATAAGCATGTTTTTAATTAGTATGACACAAAAGCGATTTAACTTAACTTTTTCAAGTACTTATTGTGATAAAACTATGGCTTAAAAGTAGTAATATATAGAACACTTATATGGGGAAAAACATGCGTATTTGTTCCTTTTGGCGCCATTAATAGCGCCACTTTTTCGTTTGGAAATTATTTTTAAGTGTCGGTAAAGAGATTTTTATTTAATTAGAAGTAATATTTAGATTTTCATTATTGTGTAATTAAATATAACAAAATGACAATTAGTTTAGTATGTCGTTTCCAATATAAATGCTCTAAATAGTCATGTCCACAAAATCTATGATCAGGGATTTGTTTTAAAAAATCTAATGTTTTAGAAATATACTTAAATTAAGTTATACATAGTGTACTCGTGTATCTTACGTATACAATAATTTATTTAAATATTATATTTACACTCTTATTTGCACATCAGTTAACTTATTTAAACATATTTAAGTACAGAAACCTTATAGCTTATATCCGTTAAGTATAATAGGAAAATGTTCGCTAAAATATTTTGTTAAAGGTCGTGTGGTATAAAAGAAAAGAGAAAAACTAAGAGGAATACGTAGTCCACTTGTAGGAATAGTAAATGGGCTGAATGACAAGGAACTACAACCGAAAAATTAATTGCGCACTATTTGGGATGTTGGAAGTATAGAGTAAGTAAGAGCTGTCTTTTTGTATTATGATAAATTTGAGTTGATAAAACACAAGAAATGCACTCAGCATGCCACTATGACAACGAATACAATATCTATATCGACAGTGGTTGAAAGCTGATTAGTCTTATGACTAAGATATTTTTATATTAAGTATAAAATAATAGTTCAATGTGCTGACAATACTTCAGAACAGATTTAAAAACATTCCGTAATTCCTAAGTAAACATTATTTATTCTTAACGTATTAACGTACACTTATTTACAATTTTCTATCCAGTACTATAAAATTTCCTTTAGGTATTTTGAGAAATTGCACTTTTATAGAGAGTTTTTCATTTTGTGTAAGTATATATGAATAACCAAAACGCTTGCTACCAGGAATTTATGCACACAAAGGTAAACATTTTAACAGTTTTACTAGGTATGTTATTTGTTACAATAATATAGTGGTTTAAAATCTAAAACTTTAGAAATTATTCTCATTTATGTGTCCATACCTAAGTCCTCGGGGCGCACAAAACGAACACAGTTTATTTTTAAATTGGAACACATTTTTTTTTTGTCCTTGTTTCACTTATTAAACTTTTATTCTCGACACCGGTGTTGGCCCCTATTCTCAATATTCTACAGCAAGTGACGCCATGACGGCTAAAAATCTAGAAATGACTAGGCGTTACTGATTTTGCCTTTACATAGAACAGTACAGAAGTTACGCGAAATAATCAGTTTATCGTGTAGAATAAGTGAACATATTTTTGTTGCTAGCATTCACGTTTTCGTTAAGCTACTAGATAATCGCGATAGGCAATTAAATTGCAATAAAAACAACCGATAAAATTTGTAGATACCGCAAAGAGTGAGAAGAAAGCGTTTCCATTACAATGGCCGATTCAAATTCACAACAATAAACAAAACACCGCACTTATTATACGAGAATAGGAACCCTTTCAATTTAAATTTCGAACACACCGTTTCAAGATGGCGGCTGATCGTTGGCTTCACGCGTTGCCGCGTGATCCATTCGTCAATGTGGCTGTAGAGAGTTTAGTATGTTCATGTTTATCGCATGTTGGTGGCTTGGAGGACCTCCGAGGAAGCTGAGCTGCGGTCTGGAGGCAGCTGCCATGGCTGCGAACAGTGGAGGCGCCCCCCCTCCCCCAAATAGCGCGAAGGATGGCGGTAGGAGGGGCCGTGCGGAGAGCCTTAGTTTTTCTATCTCGGCTTCTTGCAATCTTTTCGCTTTCGCGCGACGATTTTGGAACCATATTTTTACCTGGAATAAAAATGTTTTGTTTAGATTCGACTTTTATGTTTTAACAGACCTAGAGGGTAGTCGCTTTATTTTGTGGTGTGTTCCATCAATAACACTTTGATTCATCACAAAGTGTTGTACATGAAACATACGATATTTTTATATACAGCAGTTACTGCGTGGTGAAGTGTGTTATTAGTAGATGATGATCCTCATCTGAGTCTCAGTAAGTCTAAGTGAGGAGGAGAACTCGGCTCTATCCGCGATGCTCAGGCACTACTTGCCCCAGAACCTCTCCAGCACCTGCAGTTACTGCGTTGTGAAATGTGTTATCAGTAGACGACGATCCTCACCTGTGTCTCAGTAAGTCTAAGCGAGGAGGAGAACTCGGCTCTCTCCGCGATGCTCAGGTACTGCTTGTCCCTGAACTTCTTCTCCAGCGCCAACAGTTGCTGGGTGGTGAAGGGCGTCCGCGGCTTGCGGTTCGGCTTGTGCTTGCGGAGCTGGCACCGAACCACGGGCGGACCGCTGGGGGCACCTGCTGAAGAGAGAAAAACATATTTCAAACAGTGATACATAAACTTAAGATGTGTTGCCCTCACTCTGAAATGGCAACATAAAAAAGAAGGTGAATACCGCGATCCTATACTCCGCTCGCGTATGACGTAGCTATCTTGCTATTGATAAGTACCTACTGATTATGCTTGCGCTGTTCTTTTAGAGCTGTGATGTTGTTGCATGACGTGTCTTGCGTGAAAACGTTTGAGAGCATATTTTAATCGAATATAGATAAGTCATGTTTCCTTCGCCATTACGAAGTTAGCGAAGTTGCGAGCGCAGGTGCAACCAGCTCTTACGAGTGAAGCATAATTTACTTCTAGAATACGGAACGTGCTTATTAAAACTCTACCTGAGTTTGGTAGGTGGCAAAAATAGGAGAGTAGGTATGAAGGTACACTAATTAAGAACGGAGCAAGCGGCTTGAAATACAAACTAATATAAGCTAATGAACCAGCAGCTACCCACTGATTAACAAGTTAATAACACCGCCATTTGAGGCAAGTGAGATATCGTTACGAAAGTTCCTTATAAGCGGAATGTTGGGGGCAAAGAACCCTCTGCTCGTCTTGAATCTGACTCATCATTTTAAGCTGTATGATGTAAGAGATGCTAAAAGACTTAGACTCAATTCACAATACATGATCAATTATAATATATATCCTGAATGACGTCAGTAAATAGTTTTTGAAAAATTAGAGCAACGGTGAGGTGACAAGATATTAGCATACAGTTAGCATCTATATTGCTCGTATATACTAATTAAATTTAATTTATCAATACATGACGGAAATGGTGTCATTCAGTTTGGTTTAAGGCTCCCGGTGCAGTTATTGAAATTGATGTGATGGTCATATGTTTAAGAGATTATTTTACTGCCGTAGAAAAATGTTTTTCGATCGTGTATTCCAAAATAAAAAATACAGTAAGAAACTGTATTTTTTATTTTTGAAAACACAATCGTCTCGGTTGAGTTGGTCTTACTACTAAAGATATCTGAGAGAGATAAATAGATAACCTCTAATCTAAACTATTAGTGTGTGTGTTTGTACCACATGTTTCCGAAATCCGTGGACCAATTTTAACAATTTTTTACCAATAAACTGCTAAATTATCAGGAATTACTATCGGCTATAACTAAAAAAAAAAAAGAGATTCCTACTAAAATTACAATACTAAACCTGCGAGAACGACGTCGTGGTTGAAGTGTTGGTACTTAATAAGCGCGGTCTAAAAGGTTTCATGCTAAACTGTGGAGAAAAGATTTTTCCTTGTAAATGAGCTTCAAAAAAATTATGTCAGAATCAGCTAAACAACATATTGCAATTTCCCCATAAAACCGTTGCTCCAGTACAGAATTACAACACCCTATACACGAGTCACGACCGAGTTCCGCATCAACATCCGTTTCCTGGTCATCATTCGCCATGAAATTCGACCGTTAGTTTAACCACGGTAAAGCGTCGCATCGACCGTGGAAAACGCCAGTTACGACTGACACAGTTATACACGGTGCCATTTCAGTCGTCTCACAAAGGCGGTCCACTTGTACCCGACGTAAACTACCTATAGATGCATTTATTTTGTTTAAGTAAATCATTAAGATGATAGGTACACTTAAACCTGTACGAAAAAGTAAACAAAAAGCTTAATATCTTCTCCTTGACGAAGTTTAGATGTAAGAAACAGGTTCGAGACTGGCTGCTTTTTTTTTTTTTTTTTTTTTTATTATTTAAAACGGGGAAACTCTTGGCCCAAAACTCACCTGCCTCACCTGCTTGGTCTTAACTATACAGAAACGGAAAACCTTATATCTTTCATCTGATAAAATACTCATTATTTACTTACATACACACTCTTTTCACACAAACAGACTCTTCAAGTTCCTATACGCATCACATGCATACATACTTTTTGTTACCTTTTAGTCCTCGAAATAGTGGATTTTGTTCAACCATTGCATATTTTGTATTTTTGTTTTTTTTTTGTATCATTGTTGAAAGAGACTGGATCCTGCGACACAGGGTATCCTAGTGCCGGATCCAGTGTCACACCTAATTATTGCAACACATTTTATATGAGATAATAAACTTTTATTATTATTTAACTATTATTATTAAAATAAATGATGCGTTACAATTATAAAACTCCCTATGGATAATGTTTACATAATTATTATCATGAAAAAGGCCACCGTCCTTGAAACACAAGGCTCGGACTGAGCTCGCTCCTGGATGTTTCAAACTACGTTATGGGTCATGACAATGAATAATATCTTTTATTTTTTTATAATTCAAATATTCATTAATATATTTTTTTAATGAATGTGCAAGTAGTAATTAGATAGATGAACTGGGCTACCGTTGTAAGATGGCTAAAATGGCAGCGTGTATTGTGACGGTTAAAATTACTACGACCGTACTCCACAGGAAGAGCTTTTGAAAGTTTAAGTGCATGTGTGTCGGCCATTAGCCAAAATGCTCGTTATGTCGTAATGTCTGGTTTCGGTGTTAAACTGCTGTTGTGGTGTACGGTAGCTTTGCAGACCACCTTGGTGGTTGTGGGTTGCGAAAGCGCTAAAGTATCTAGGTGTGTTTTGCAACGTGAAATGTCTTAAAAAAGCAAACGCTGAATAGTTGAAAATGGTATGGGCAAGTGATGCGGAGGATTGAGGAGAAAATGAGTGGGGAAAGTTTTATATAGGTGACATGTAAGTTTTGTGTGAATTTGAATGATTAACCTAGGCAGTTAACCTATACGCCATCGCCATGCTGCCGCTGCTGATGCTGGAACATAACCCCCAGGTAATGTTCCAGACGTACAGTCACTAAAATATTTGCAGTAAGTGTGCAGTGAAATCATCAACATTTTCACCAACGTCTACTGCTTAAACCAGACCAAACGCTAATAAAAAAAACTCCATCGCATATTAAAACTTTCAATAAACAAACACACCAAACAATAACAAACATAAGCATAAATTAGCATACCATTATCGTCATATTATCATCATTAATGAATGTCCCTTCGGTCATTAGCCGGATAACATCGAACGCTGAATCGGCTCAAATCGATTTGAATATTAAAACATCGATTCATTGGACTGTATAATCACACTATGGCCGGCCTATTGTCTCACTTCCGGCCGCTAAAGAGCCCTATTAACTGCCAAATCAATCGGTTAATTCAAATTTTAATTAAAGTTTTGATAGTGTTTGTTGGATTTTTGTGGGATTTCCTGGAAGTAATGTGATTTTGTTGTTGTTTTGTTGTATTTGGGGCATATATTTGATAGGTTCTCATAACTTGCTTCTGGGATATCGTGATCTCATTGGGTTTTGGAAGGCAAATATACAGACGATGTACGTAAAAATTGGTCCACCAAAACCCACTATTCTGAAAAAGTTACGCAGATTGAGTGCTGTTTTTGAATACGTCTAGAGTTGTTTAAAGTAAAAGATGGAATTACTCCTCTTGACCGAATTTCGGCTATAGCTTTCGTCGTTTCGATTATAGCGCACAAATGTGAGTGAAGTTACGAAGAGTGCACTCTCTCAAAGCCCGATAGCTTTCCGACACACAGCAGCAGCAGTATCACAACGCTTACTTTCTAACCTTCAAAACTGCCTGCTGCCTAAGCTGGCCAACTGAGAAACATCATAGAAAACATTACAAAATCCAGTACCACTTTGCTCGACTTGGGGATCGAACCGAAGAACCCAAGATCAGCAGAAGCACCCAATCTGGTTGATGTGACTGAATAGCGTTCTTATGCTTAGGGTGGCTCAAAGGTCGCAGTGCATCAGTTTGATGTCCTTTCGCTGAATTGATGACGGCGATAAAGAACAGCAAAAAGTGTATGTGACCTCGGTTGCTGGCCAGGAGCTGAGCTAAGTCAGTTTAACATAACTTTAATAGCTGAAGTAGCAAATTTTTCATACCTACTAACACAGCTTAGTTAGCGAGGAGCAAGGAGCTTGGAGAATAATAACAGCTTTTTGGGTCGGTCGAGGTTAAGCAACGCTTGCCGAGATCGGGCCGTGGATGGGTGACCATCCGTTAAATACCGGACATTCATGTGAACAATTTTGACAGCCGTAAAAGTTGTTAGAAACCCAGGTAAACTGACTCCAGTCTTGCCAAGGAGTGTTATGTTTGCCAGTTTTTGAAGTCAGACAGGCAGTCCCTGCATATAAGGCCACTTTAGCAGAATCAGGAAGCACATCACGCCACCCGTCACTGTCAAATTTTCCCAATCAACTTTAAACCTAATGCGTTAGCTATAAAGTTGAAAATTAAAAATGACAGATTGTTGTGTGGTTAATATTATGATCCTGCTAAAGTGTCCCTTTTAGACCCCCTGGTACCAGTTGGTACCTTAAAACTTATTTACACATTTTTAAATATTTCATTAATAAATTATAAAAAAAAACAATTAAAAATATAAAAATAGTACCCCACCGGTATCAGGAACAGGGTCCAAGCTACCGACGGTCAGGGCTCCAGTGAGAGGAACCTCCTGACAATCCAAGCCGTGTCCAAAAGTACCGCTTTCTGAATCAAGCCCTTGATCCAGCTGCCCAACGAGAGCCGAGCCTATTGAGGTGTTGGTCGAGCCATTGGCCAACACGACTATCGGTACAAAGATTGCAGAATCCACATCCCACATGTTGACAACCTCGCGAGCCAAGTCAAGATATTTGATTTGTTTATCTTTCTCGGCTTTCACGAGGTTCTCATCTTGCGGGACGGTTATGTCTACAATAATTGCACGCCTCTCGATTCGGTCCACCACCACTATATCAGGCTTATCAATTGGCAAGATAAATCCTGTCAGTGATGATGGACCGATAAGTTTTTTTTATTTTTTTATTTGAGATGGGAATTGCTCTTGACTTTGGTCTTGGTCAGAGATAACAGAGATAAAGTCTACGATGGAGCGAGCTTACCCAGATGGAGCCTGTTTACCTACTCTAACTTTGAAGAGATTAGGGTTGTAAACGTTCGGAAACAGAGAGTTCCACTGCTAAGTTAGTTACCTCCTTAGTTTATTGATTGTTACTAACACTATACGAGTCATTGTTGCACGCAATAAATAATTTAATCATCGTCATACCAGCCGAAAAACGTTCACTACTGGATATAGGCCTCCCCTAAGTGTCGCCACAACAACCAGTCCTGTGCGTCTCGCATCCATCGGCTACCCGCGACCCTCACCAGGTCATCGGTCCATCTTGTGGGAATAATAGGGATATCTTTGACCCCTGTCTCACCTGATGGTAAACGATGAAATGGTCGATGATGGAGCACCTTCTTCTTATATGCGAGCTAATCGAAAACTAACTTACTTTAGGTGTTGGTATGGCTTTAATATTTCTATATTACCTACCAAAATTTGCCACAAATGTCTAGTCATGCTAGAAGCAATTCGCAACCATTTTGTCATCATAAACCTACCTAAAAGTTTAAAGTTCCTTAACTAAATTACCTAATCAATAAATAAACTTAATTACCTCAGCGGACATCATTGTATAGTTTAATACATAATAAAATCAATTCGCATGTTAATTTTTCAATTTCCTTTGAAGACGATTTGAATGGAATTGCTTGACCTTATTATTAACATCCCACCTCTATTTACACACAAACCCCTGTAGAATTATACATTATAATATAAATACATTTAGTAATTATTTGTTATTTTTAAAGAAAGACAATTATGTAAACTGGTAGACAAAAAATAGGCCACCTACGAAGTTGGTTGTCGTGAAAGGGTTTTGTAAAATTTTGCCACCATGGATTCCAGTCCGAATGATTGTATGTAAGCTAATGAATGAATGAATCATACTAACATAGAAAATAGGGAGTGACTAGATAGACTAGATATTTATATTTGGGGTTAGTAGCATGTCTTCTAATCATCTTTATGAACCGTTTTTTCACTAAGGTCTTCCTATTTGGCCACTGAGGCCATATAAAATCATAGTTAGATTACTTGACCACAAAAAGAACGACACACAGGACGTGAATATTAGATAGCCTGGTCATTATTCATTATAGTTTCAGCCGAAAGCTTCCACCGCTCTGGACACATCGAACGGTCCTGTGCGTCTCGTATCCAGCGAATATCTGCATTAGCAGGGAAATATTGTGTAATTTAGGAAAGGTCTTCCAAAACACCTAGTGAAGAATAATATATTGATAACCAAACAATGAAATGGCACCCGTATTTTTCTAGGCTAATCATCATCATAAACATCAAGTTCAAAATAGCAAAAAAAAAAAAACTGCATCGACCTTCAACGACTCAATACGTACAGAAGGCAATAAGAAGAGTATCCCCTGAATGCCTATCCGCGGCGCTCCGGTGATAAAATACAACAATTTCAATAGCCCCCACCTGCGGACATATCAATGCTCGCTACCGAACGTTAATGAAGATATAATATCCATCTCTAAACGTATTTATTTTCCCGCGCGCGCCATTTTGTGCAGCGATGACAGACCATAGACCATTTTGTGTAATGGCCGCCAATTAAGCGCGCCGTTTGGGCTACTTAATAGGATTTAGTTGTCAATGTCGCCATTTAATTGGATTGTTGTAATCTCTGTTTGTTATTGAATAAATTACTTTGTGTTCGCTCGTTTTTCTGTTGAATAAATGCTCTGGAAGCCGATAAGCGCATTTCGTTTAACTAACTGTTTTGTAGTCATTTGTTTTTCTCTTTGTTGTTCGTGTGTGGAACGAATGTGTAGCTAGTAGCAACAAAGTTGCAGTAGATTTTCATACTTATCTATTCCCCACTTGTGTGTAAATTAATTAGCAATTTATTAAATGTGTTCCGCTGTGCAGGTTTCTAATTAAAAATACGAGTTGAATACTATTAATGTTTCTAGTAGGTAAGTAATTTTAAATACAATCTAGAAGGTGTTATCATCAACATTTTCTTCAAGCAGAACAATAGGACAATTTAAATGGACGGAACAATTATATTTCCTCCGCATCGAGTGTCAGACTTGTTAAAGCTGCAATGTAACGTTTGCGGATAATATGACACGCAGAATTCATAGCACGTCAGCGTGTTAGCCATCCATCAGTAATCGCTTGAAAATTACCGACACGACCGACTAATTAGCAAGAAAATGCGATCTCTAGCCATTTTCCGGTAAATAAGCATTATTGATGCACCACCAGCCCGTTCCACAAGAATGTTTTTCTACCAATTCTTGGAAAATCGAACAATTATGGGATTAAATACAGCATTTTATGGAGTGTTTTCCAAATGGAGCATATTTTCAAAAGGCTAAGGGCGTTTTTAACGAGGTATTCACGTAAATGGGACGTTTGACGAGTAAAAACTGGGATATTGACTTTAATAAAGCATTCGATCGTATCGAAATTGAACTAGAATGGTATTCGGTAAAAAGTTAGTTTATTTATTGGAGCCCATCAAGGTAACGGCCGATGGTATTTTAAGTCTACTTAGAAAACAATAACTGAAAAGTAGCCTCCAGTTGCCTCCAGTCTTAGTGCAAAATTGTTCAATTATAACTCTGCCTTAGACCTAAGTATTTCTAAAGTTGCCAACCCCAGCCATTCTCCGCTCATCACCTTAGCAAATTAAAAATAACTAATCGATGATTAAAACCCACTTTATAACTTCACAATCAGCATTATCACATTCTCTTCACAATAAAATGTCAGTAATGATTAGATGCATAAATAACAGGATTCTGCACAAAAAATTTCACGCTTGATCGCTGAGGTGCCACAGAATACTGGTCAAACGTATTTAATGTTCTTGATATATACAGTACACCAATTAAATATAGGCAACGAAAATTAAATGGCTGTTACGAGCTGTCATAGCCTCCGATCGTCATTAAAACGGTTGGTAGTAAAAAGATAATGGATGTAAGTTGCATAATTTTGAATTGAATGAGTTCGGCTCGAGTCAAGACGCGTCGTTCACTAATTACCGCGCTCAAGATGTGCACAGGGCCGGATTGGGAGTGAATGAATGAATGGCGGACAATTACTTCGCTCTCTTATAGTCCAGTAGTTCTAAACCTTTATTTGACCTGAGGCTTTAAATAAAGTGTTAATCCATTAGCGAATGAGATTGTCGAAATGCCAAAATATAGGGGATTATATCAAAGACATCTTGACAGCGTTAATCAATCCCATACATGGGTATTTGACGTTTTGATAATCGCCTTCGCCATGGTACCGCTTGTAGAACGCCACACTACTGTAGAGCCTCTGAGTTCATTGATTTAGAAAACAAGTAAAAAAATAAACTGCATTTAACTAAAATTAAACATAACGAACAAAACTCTGAAGCAAATATTCTCTGAAATCAAAACTAATGAGCATTGTCAATAAAAAAAGTTCTCACGAGAAACTTAAAATCGGATGGTATCAATGTAATTTTTGACGAAAGTTGGAAATAAACATTTCACAGCTCATATTTTAGCTCTGCGTACCACAATTCGTCCACAGATCACAGTTTGAGAACCAGTACTATAGCCGGTCTATAGGACAATTAATACCTACGCCAGCACTTGGACCTATAAGGCCCGGCGTAACAATGTAATGTCTATTAGTATAGACGATGCACTAACATCTAAGCTAAATTAGGTTGTGCCATTTATAAACCGATAATGGTAGGAAAAATTAAAATAATTGTTAAGGTTACTGTAGCTGACAGTTCAGTGTGTGTGTGTGTGTTCTGATGATCTAATTGATCGCTTTTAGTTAGACTTGAATTTTAATTAGGTACTAGATGCCTGGCATCTTGCTGAAATGGATCCATTTTCTGCAACCCCTAACAGTCACAAAATGTTATTGTTTTAAAATTAAGTCTCCTTGTTAAACACATTGTGTGCCAAACAAAAAATGTTTGGTCTTCTTTAACGGTTGCAAACATAGTTATTTTTATGGTTTTCCCTGCCCAGTATTGAGATACGGGTAGTCCATTTTCTGACGCAGCCATAAGGTCCACATAAGTACAGGCGACAGGGCAAGACAAAAGGTGGGCCATGTACTGCCAAGAGACGTCACATTGTAGCTCGTTGCCATCCGAAAAACTCCATCTGTGAAGGGTATTTTTACTGCTGCAGATTTCAATGTGGACCTACTCCACTCACATATTTTAGAGTAAGACTAGAAGTCTTTTTTGCCAAGGTTACGATTTTTATTCGAAAGAGTCATTGCGGCCCTGGAACACAAAGGGTTTTAGGAGGAACCCGTGCCACCCAGAGCGGAAAGAGTCATTTGTCAGTCGGCCTTGTTTAGGTTTCCTATCTTCTCTTCACGGACTGGAAGCCTAAAATGTTAGTCTTCCAGTCCGGGAAACAACTGGGAGCCTAAAATATATAACCATAAATAATTTATATAAAATCAACCTTTAATATGTTTTACTAGCTTTTGTCAGCAACTTTGCTCTCGTAGTATCTTATAAGCGTATCCAGAGATAAAGATATCTCTTAGTCAAAATCCACGAAAATCAAATCAGCGATTTGGTTTTGAAAGCGTAAGAAACAATCTACTTTCGTATAATTATAATATTAGTTCAAGTTCTGACAAAGATCATCAAATTAAAAAGACAATCATTCATACAGAAATAATTTAAGATAAAACACATCTAACATCTCAATCACACAACTCACTTAAATATCACTCCAAATTCGACCCTGTGGCCATAAAACCTCCGTCAGTTGTTACGAGATGACGGAGTATGAAATTGTTTATTCAGAAAATATTAATTATAATTTATTATAGGTTATTGTTTGTTAATCACAGGTTGCTCCTACAGAAGGGGGTGGCGGTTTTAACGATTCTCCATGTTCAAGATAATTAAGACATAAAAAATATTCGCAGAATTGCGTTGAGTGGTCGTGTGAGAAGATTGTGCGGTTCCATTTTATTTGTCGCTTTAGAGGCGGTTTGAGATGGCTTCTAGTTAAATGATTTTCCACGTATCTAGTATAAAATTATGTACCTAGCTAGTACTATTATTGTACCAGCTAGATTATGTTAGGCCGGGTGGGTGTTTAAATATGGCTTTCATTTTCTTTTTAACGTGTTATGAACTGATGAGACAGCGGGATTAATTCTTGTCAGATATTAAATATTGGAGAAGTGAGGTAAAAGATGGAAAATTATTTATTTATATTGTGATTGACACCTTAAAAACGCTGTTATCTAAAAATTCAGTTGTCATACCGTTTTTTTCCGCTAAAGTATTACTTATTTGTAAACTGAATAAACTTATTTGCAAAGTAAATTACATGTTAAGCATTAATTTAAATTTTTACGTCAATTACATGCGGAAAGGCCAATTTGGTAGTGAAATGCCTTATATTGCATTAATTCCTTCCATGTACCTACCACTATTGTACGTAAAGTTTAAATTAATTATGTATAAAAAAAATGAAAATCGGCTTTTTGAAAATTATGAAACAACAAAAGGGCCGATACTAAAACGTTGGATGACTTTTATTTCAAGAACAATAATGGTGGTTTGACTATATTTTCTATGCGGAAGCTATCAAACTTAACCGAAAAATAAACAACATTTTTATTTATATTTTTTTTTATTTGTTAAGAGTCCTATTACATTTTTTACGGAAATTTATGATTTTTGACGCTGTAATTTTCAGCAGCAGTAAGATATTTTAATTATTTGATCCTGAATAACGATAGTGCCAGTCTCTTTCTTGTAAGTTAGAGTTACACATTTTCATTTTTCTTTTCGTGTAATTTACTATAAATATTTTACGAACTCAGTTTGCAAGAAAAAATGTCGGCGATGGAACTTTGACGGTTTAATTCACATTGTTACAATCAATTCTTTTAAAAGCTAAAATTACTAAAAGGTAAGTTGAATGTTTTAGTTGTTTATTGGAGTTCTAGAATTTGTTTAAATTCCTTGAGTTTTCACGGAAAAAAACGTAAAGAAAGCCTAATTTAAGCCAGAAATGTCTTGATTCAGCGTCCATTATATTCCAAATAAAAACAATTTTATCAAATAAATTAATATGATATAAAATTTCAATCTACAATGAATATGTTTCATTAGTTTTCGTTTGTCAATATAATTAAACAAAATTACAATAAATAAAATTAAAGTACTATATATTCTGCGTCAATTCAGCGCGCGCGCTTCTCGGTCTCGCGCGAGCGTCCAAATAAACTATAATCCTATTCAGACTAGTAAGTATCAAAATTGTTTCGCGGACTGTAGATGTACTCCCAACGCAGACCAACGTAACTTCGTCTATTGCAAACGAGCATTTACGATTCGTAATAGGACTCTTAACTGAATTTTAACTTGCAAGTTGCTACTAAATTGTGTGTTTATATGTGTTAAGTCACTTAATCAGTAGTTTAGAATTATGACGGAGTATATGAACATACTTTCATACACCGGGCTAAGATCATAATCCTACTGTAGGCTTTGCCGTAGTTGGGCAAAAATAAAAAAAATAATCGGTTCCTGTTTTTATGACGCACCTAAATAAACTCCACTCACAGCATCATCTTCTCCCAACTATATTGGGGTCGGCTTCCAGTCAAACCAGATTCATCTAAATACCAGTATTTTACGTGGAGCGGCTTCCTACCAGACCTCCACAACCCATTAACTGGGTAACACAGTACTCCTTGGCAAGATTGGTGTCAGATTTTCCGGCTTCTGGCTATCCGTAACGACTGCTAAAGATCTCCAAATGACAGCCGGGACCAACAGCTTAACGTGCTTTCCAAGGCACGGAGGAAACACGGTATGTTTAGATGGTCACCCATCCACAGACCAACCTCGGCAAGCGTTTCTTAACCTTGAAGATCGATCTGTGCGGCTGTTATTATTTAGTGACGAGCTCATCTGGGATATATTATACTCACATATTAATCTCTACTCACATCAAAACCTTACAATAAACTTGAAATAATAAACAGATTTTAAGCCCGAAGGTTTTAAGACAAAACGAAAAAAAGTGTTACACACGGCCTACATGAATTTTATATTCCTTTGATTGTCTCAGCAGCTAATTACCGCGATTAAAGATATTAAAGTTAATTGTATTTTTTATTCTGACAACCAGTAGTATGTTGGAACATTAAGCACAATGAAATACCTCACATAAAGGTACTTAATTATTTGTAAGGGCAATGTCTAGGTTTTTCTTTTGGCCTCGTTGAAACTTTAAATGTTGATTAAAGAGTGTTACATGACATACCGTCGAGTGAAATAGTTGTAGAATTGTTGTTTAAGTTCCTATATGAAATACGGGGGTTCGGTAAAATGATGTAAGCTGATCATATTTTTAAATGAACTGCAACCAATAATGTAACTGTGTAGTTAGCTTTATTAAAATCATAAACTTTTATGAATGGCCCAATTTTACCAAAAAAGATTGACGTGTGAAAGTGTTATTTAAAACCTACTTACAAAATAAATATCATTTAATGCCAACTAGAATACGTTACATAACAAAATCAGAAAGAAGACCTGGATAGTTTGTTAACTAACTGTTAAGAAATATATCTTAGCATTGATGAGCAAAGTTATTTCTGACAGTCAAAAGCCAAAACCCAACCACTAAATTCTTCGTCAACAAAGCGTCGTCCATCTTGTTAATAGGTCAGAGCCAGAGGTTGGTGGTTGGCTAAGCTCAAAAGCGCACACGTTTACAATTTCACAATTTGTCCGCGCGCGCTTTTTGCGCTCCCCAGTAATTGGCGCTCACCTGCACATGCGCCTGGCCGCCACAGCGAACCAAATATGGCGACCAGTCCGACGCGGACATTTCGCTTTTTAGGAGTATCTGACAAATGTGTAATTATTTATTTAATATTGTCGGCGTGTGGACGCATTTGGGCACAATTCACATACCACATTAAACGTTTTTCGGTTGCCATTACAGTTGAGTGTTAAGGACGGGTTAATGTTGCAACTAATAAATACGGTAATGATGCTCCGATGCGGAAACATGGCCGACGTTTTTTTGTTGAAATTTATTAAGCTTTACTGTTCACTTTAATTGGTGAATTTCAATATCTCGCTATGGGGGGCGGGCTGGTATTTTATTTATTATATAAAAGCGGTTTGATCGAGAACCAGTTGTATTCGAATAACCATAGAGCATCCTCAATCGATTGGTCCTTAAGAATATACCAATCCATGTTTCCCGGTCCTTTAGAAGAAGCAAGTAAAAGGTGTTAAATCAGGTGGACAGTAGCATTCATCTGGATACAGATAGCATCACACTGCGGTATCTTAGTATCACCAAGGTATCCGGCTCGAAGAACCAATTTCTTGCAAAGTGGACGGATTCATGTGGACAGATGGGAAATGTTAGTGATTATTGTGGCGTAAATAAAACTTTATTTATTCCGATAGTTTTTCTAGACTTGGAATAATCTATCAATTATAGAGAGGTTTCAAGTTTTATGTAATTCAAAAACATATTTACGGTCAATTAAAATGCGCATCAAAACCATCCTCAATTTGCTTTTAACGATTTTCAAAACGTTTTCTACGATTACACGTATTGCAAAGAGGTTCCTTCTAACATTTAACTGCTGATAATAAAAGGCCTGTGGTCTTTAAGTTTTAAAGTTCTAGGGGTTATCAGGCTCATTTAATTGGGTGTCAGTCATTACAGGAGACGTATGCACGTAACAGCGGTTCATACTGACTGACCTTTTGCCATTTTCAGAGTCGACGTTGATTGCACATTTCTTCATGGTATTTTCACTTGAGGGAGTGATAAGTTCAAATTATGTACTTGCATACTTATTAGGTTTGTAGGCTTGAACTCTTAGTTCTAGAGGCGTTGCGTATGTCTACGTAAGGCCAAATATAAGCGTCGTTTGTTAAACAACTTCTACAAGTAATACAATGACGCTGCCCTTATAAACAATTTGTAAATTGATGACTCAGTGTGTCTGATAAAACCCAGCCTTTTTAATTGCACTGTCGTTTAAGGTATCGTAACACTATTCATATCACTAGGGTTATCATTTAGACTTCGCCTCTCCCCTTTAAATGGAGTAACGATAACTATTGACTTAAGTATGAAAATGTACTCTTAATAAATCTATCTCAGACTAAATTCTTTCTTTTCTTTTTTAAAAAAACGTTGCCCCAAACTAGGAATTTCTTATCGTGAATTTTGTACCGTGGGTGTGAAATTATAAGTTCAATAAAGAAATCGAAGCCGCGAAGGAAAGAATTACCTGATTATTGTCTCTTCTCCGCCGATACCTTCAAGTCCAGGGAAACCTGGTAAATCTGGTAAATAATTATTAACCAGGAATTAAGGAATTATAATTAGGTGTTAAGGAATTGTTTGGCTTCTTAGAAGTTATTATGTTTGTGTTTTATGTATTGTATTGTGTTGAAATATTTTTATTTATTTAATTCAATTAAAAATAATATTGTAAGTTTTTCAAAAATATGATGTAATTATTAATAGATCCTGTACTTAATAATTTTTTAATTTAATTTTAATTTAGTTGTAATAAATAATATTGCAATTTTTTTATTTTTTTTCTTTAATTTACTCATAATAATCCCAATATGTATTTTGCTATGCGTGGAAACAAAGTGTGTTGTATTGTAACTATCGTTGGACTTAACCTAATTTTAAATTTATGTAATCTCACAGTACAATTGCTGGTCTTCTCAAATAAATGAAAAAATAAAAATAAAAAGAAACCAATTGAAGGATGAGAGGATCTTGCCATCTAACCACTAGGTATTTCATAAAATATAGACTTAAAAAGAAAATCTTAAAGAAAATAACCTTCATTCTCGTATGGATGGTCTAGTCTATTTAGACTTTATTCAATCAAGTCAAGTGTTATGCCTTACACGGGTAATCTTTTTCATCTATTATTGTAATAGCGGTGAGACGATATCCGATGGCCACGAGTAGTTCAAGATCAGTATGATTGACTCCGTGCCTTCTATGGGAAATATACTGAAACAATAGCTTTCAGTTTATTCATTGGTTCAGAAAAATGGGGACAAGTTTATAATTGATCATAAGATTTTCTAGCAGTCTGGAAAGGAAAATAAGAGTATTATTTTCACCTAAAAGGCCTTTGCAATGTTAGGTAGTATATAAACAAAAATCTAATTAGTGCGTCAGATAGATTTCCAAATAATGTTGGAGACATATTTTTTACTTCATCAAATCAATAAAAATTGACACAGTAAAATGCATCAACGATCAGGAGCGGGGGGTTGTGACGTCACTTTCCAATAAAAAGTGTATTGGAATTGGTGTGTCGTCACACGAGTTTTAACGCAATGTCTTAATTTTTTGAAAAAAATAAAAATGCTGGCTTATTGTTTGAGAGGATGTCAGAATATAAGATTATTAATATAAGAAAGAGCAGATAGAGAATTCTTTTTTAATTAAATTTAAAGATTTTTCTTATATTCAGATCTCTTCTTTTGCATGTACAATCAATATTATTGCTCTATACTCGCCAGTTTAAAATATTGCAATAATCGGTGGTCTTTAACAGAAAAGTGAATAAATCTATAGAGAAGGGAGAAAATATATGCTGGAGAAGACGAAGATTGAAAAGAAGTGAATATAGGTATTAATGGATATCTCTTATACTTTACAGAAGATGATATAATACACACACCTAACCTACTTCGAAAAAGCTATACCCGACTGAACCATAAAACCATATCTCCCAAAATCCCAAACGTCTTCGAAAGCGATTTCCCACGCGATATCAAAACGAAACTAAGCCCAGTTCACACGAACCGTATTTTTCAACATTACTGTCAGATTCCAGCAACTCAGCTGGCATCTATAATTGCATTGCGTCGACGACATACCGATTTCTATCCACCGCACCTAATAGGCAACTGCCAACCTGACGGCAACTTGCACCTCGTGAATTGGTCCTAATAAGCCCATATTTAGTAAATATTGATTACAAGAAATTGATATAATTTACTTAATAGTCACACTTAGTGTGGTATCTGTATGTGAACAGGAAGCCAGGAAATTGCTGAAATGATCAGTTTCTACGTTTCACTGGAAATCTATATGGGATTATAATTTGTTGTCTATTAAAATGATATTTTTCTGAGCAATTACGTGGTCTAGTTTCGTTTGAAAATCGATGGCGATATTATCTTTATGTCCTTTAATAATCAGCAAATTGATGTTAGTAATAGATATAATGACTTATGTAGTTTTTGATGATCTTTGGGCAATAGGTAACTTCACAATTTCATATGGTTCCCACTACTAACTCAAAAAAATTATTTCCATTACAACATTTACAGCTACGAAGGAGTCGAAGTTGATAACAAAGGAATAACGCTAGTGGTACAATTCAAAGGGTCAATCACAGAAGAGAAGAACGGACAAGTTAGAAGTTGCAAACTCTGATCTTCATCAAAAAGAGCATCAAGAGAGCATCAGGTTCCGTACTCAAAAGGGTAACAAACGGAACCATATTACTAAGCCTCCGCCGTCCGTCCGTCCGTCTGTCTGTCTGTCAGAGGGCTGTATCTCAATAACCGTAATAGGTAGACAGTTGGAATTATCAACATAGTTCAGAGATTGTGTAGTTCTATTGTATGTTCAGCCTAACCGGATGCAGCTGAGTATCAGTATTTTACATGCAGCGACTGCAACATCTGACCCCCACAACCCACAATCTCGGCATGTCAATATGACCCCCATCCACGGACTTCGGCAAGCGTTGCTTAACGTTCTTCTTTTCGATTCGATGGTGACCCTTTAATATTTTGTGCCCAGTAAGTGGCCATGTTGGGGTTTCATTGATACGCTTTGAGTGCGGTGCCCCCATTCAAAATATGGAGTGTTCCAAGTGCCCAGGTTAAACCTCCCCCGTTGAGGACCTGATGCTTAACCTTGAAGTTCGAGTTAAAAGCAGATGTATATGTCAAACAGTAGATAGAAAATGATACGACATCAGTGATGAATTTTCAACAATGTCAGGCTATAAAACTGATGGATGAGGTTCCCGGAAAAAAGGACCACTCGGTCCTCACGTATCTTTTATAAAACTTCCTCTTTTCATGAATGGCGAAGGCAAAAACTCCACACGAGTTCGATCGACTAACGAGTGCGTTGCCGGGACAAAACATTCAAGTATGTGTACTGTGTAGTGAGCTGGTATCAAATATCATGCTACTACTTGGTAACTAGCTACCTCATTTTGTGGTTAAGAATTGGTTTGAGCGAACGATGAAACAAGCTCCGTTTGGAGGCATAAACTAGAAAGATTGAAAAATTCTTTATTTATTCTGAGAGAACATACATTGTTCACTTATCGAACAAACAAACAATATTAGTATATTATAAAGCAGAAGAGTTTGTTTGTTTGGTTGAACGCGCTAATCTCAGGAACTGCTGGTCCGATTTAAAAAATTATTTCAGTGTTAGATAGCCCATTTATCGAGGAAGGATTAGGTTATATATCATCACGCTAAGACAAATAGGAGCGGAGCAATATTGGAAAATGTGATGCAGACGAAGTTGCGCGGGTCAGCTAGTAAATACATAATTAACGTCGGTGTAGTCCAGTAGCTTGCAGTTTTGTTTTCAAAATGTAGGTAGGTATGATGTCGACATTGGTATTTGTTGGTATTGTGTGCTAGGCGGCCAATACACGGCAAATTTGACTGACAGTTTAGGAGTCAGTTTAGGCACAGTCAAAGCTTGACTGGCGGATAGCCTATCGTGTCATGTAGTGACTGATGGTTGCATGAATCCTTATGAAAATCTGAATATTTTATTGGTCATGATTTTTGAAAGAAAGGACCAGTTTTACCTACATGTAAATTTATAATGGGTAATAGTTCAGCCCTTGTCTTTTTCGAATCCCGTATAGCAATACCAATAATATGTATACATATCGTGGTATTATTTAGGTAGTTAAATAAAGATAAATAACCTTGATGTGACTTTTATGCAATCAAATAAACTACTGCTGCTACCAGAAATATATTGTTATATGCATTTAGCGACCTCCGCCTTTTCCATTACAAAGCCTGTCCAATTTGAGAACAAGGAATTAAGCAAATAATCTTTTAAAGTTAATTCTTCGATTCGATCGATCTTCAAGGTTACGCAACGCTTGCTGAGGTTGGCTAGAGGATGGGTGATCTTAACATACCTAAACTCCTCCATGCCTCCAAAAGTACGTTAATTCGTTAGTCCCGCCTGTCATCAGAGGCCTTAGTGTGAGTTTTTTCGACTCACGTTCGAACGCGTTCGATTGCGAGCGCGTTAGAATTTAGTATGGGAAATTAGGTTCTACGAGTGACCACCAGGTGGCACTATAACTAAATTCCCATACTAAATTCTAACGCGCTCGCAATCGAACGCGTTCGAACGTGAGTCGAAAAAACTCACACTAAGGCCTCTGGAGATCTTTGGCAGTCGTTACGGATTGTCAGAGGCCAGAAAATTTGACACCAGTCTTGAAACGCAGTATCTTGTTACCAGTCACTGGGTTGTGGAGTTCAGACAGGCTCTACGTAAATACTGGCTATTTAGCTGAATCAGGTTTGACTGGAAGCCGACCCCAATGTAGTTGGGAAAGCTAAGCAGATGATTCCCTGATCATTACATAAGCCAAAACATCACAACTTTAAGACAAAAATAACTGAAAACTAACCACATCTAACACCAATACTATACATACAGGTATCGTTGGCTAATTTAATAGATACCTCATACGCTCATACCTTAGCTGTCATACCATAAAAATTCTTCGTCCAAAGCCTGCTCGTTATGTTGACGTTTTGATATGATTTACCGAGATATGATCGAGCTATGAAGTTGAACATATGGTGGGCTTACGTGTTTTTTAAGGAGTTTTCTATAAAATAACGGATATGGATATCTGGGGCCACGGATTTGTTGATATTCAGCTGCACAAAACTGCAGTGATCTAATGTTAATGAAAGATAAGATGTTGATATGATGTTGGAGAGATGTTGTTAAGATTCAAATGGGCAGATCGAAAACACTGGCCTTAGTGCCAATGTTTTAAAGAAGAAAGATTTGTTTGTTTGAATTGAATAGGCTCCGGATCAACTGGTTTTAAAAAATTCTTTCACCATTAGTTTCCCACATATAGGTACATTAGTGAACATAGACAATAGAATATTTTCAAAAGTTAGAGATCTTTATGAAAACTTCGATAATGTAACAGCCATGATAATGATGCAGACTGGTGACAGACGGACAGACAGACGGACGGACAGCGGAGTCTTAGTAAGGTTTTAGGGTCCCGTTTTACCCTTTGGGTACGGAACCCTAAAAAGGAACTGATCTGTTTTTTCATGAACCTAAAGTCTGAGGGAACATCTTGTAACTATTAGCAAATAATTTCCATTTTTGTGTGGTGCCAAACATGGCAACACCGCTGCAAATATTGCTGGAAAACTATTAAAAAGTAAATTACTTTATCAACAAAACAATTCTCCTAGAATTCTCGACGTACATAGTATGTACACTGTATAACGCAGCATGACCGTATCCAATTGTGTGCGTACGATAGCAGTAGCCTGTGCGATTGGTTGCTCGCCAATCAAACACTCATTATCAGCAACGAGCAGTTTGTCAATAGCTACTGTACGTCGTATCCTTGAACGATATCATGAGTACAACACATGCCAACATTTGAGTTAACATTGGATATAGGTAGGTATACTCCACCACTGCAATTCTTGGAATCAACAGTAAAGATCAACAGAAAAGCGCCTTAGCAATAGGCTTGTCAACTGAAAAATCTAATTAGTCCGTCAGTTAGATTATAAAAAAAAAAATTTACTCGGTTTTCTCTTTTGTTACGTAAACCGAGAAGATACAACTCTTTTAAAATTCAAAATACGACACTCCGTAGTATAATTTTAGTGCGTACTGACGTTTTTTTTGACTACCGAGGTTTGATGCGTTTTGTCTTTGTAAATATTCATTGACTTACTTTTTATTGGTAAAGGAGTTTTCAAAACCTGTTCAGTTTATCCAGAGATTATACCCTACAACATCAAAACCATTAGTATAGATTCCAGGACATAGTCTACCCCTTTTTTTATCCCGGGGGGATAATGGTTTATCCTTGGGTCCGAAGAGGTAGCATACAAACTGACTATCGCATTTATAATATTTAGTATAGATTTACATAAAACGCCATAGTTTCAATACCAACTACATACCGCGTCATACCTACATCAAATGCAGCGTGACTATATCGAAAGGCATGGCCACGATAGCAGTCTTCTGTTTCATTGGGCGACCAATCAAATAATTGCCGCTAAGCTGGCCACCACGCTTGCAACACTGGTTTTATTTATCGACGTTATATGTCTTGATTAAAGTTTATACACGTGTTAGTTTTCTTTTTAAACTATATTTGATGGTATAAAGAGGTTTAATATTTGTTTCGTGGGATGCTATCGCTGGTAGTAGAAACCTACTGATCTGAGTCTCTCTTTCACTGGCAGAAACCTACGCTATTGCTGAATGTTTACATTACATACTGGAAAAAAACACGTAGGTATGAGTTTTTAGATGTTGAATGTGTATGATTTTTTTGTTCTGACCTTTGGCATCAACGCGAAAAACTTGAGACACTCTAAGTCACATTTTAGGCTAGTCCAGAAAATGGTGGAGAGGTTAGGTTGTCGAAACCTATGTGGGAAAATTTGGACTGTCTTTAACTTAACTTGGGAGAACTGTAACAGATTTCATGATCAATTGATCAATCAATCATCAAACGAATCGAACTAAAATCACAATAAACTAAGACGCAGTTACCAATTTCAAGTGTGGCTGTATTGATTTTTTAATGTATTTAAAGAACAAACTATATACACTTAAAATAGAAAAAAAAAACTCCTAACTAAAAAATGGCATCAAAAAATTCGTCCCCATCGCTATCGACTGGAAGTGAGCCCAAAAGACTGGCTGCATTGCCACGTTGTATGGCAATGCTTATCCTCTGTCCAAGGTAAAAGCCAGCTCTTGGGTCACGCGAAGCGTCAACTAAGCGTTTTGCAAGATCTTTAAATAGGACGTGAGCACTCGGACCCCACGGTCCAAGAGTTTCAACCCCAAACGGCTCAAAAATGTAGTTGCCAATAAGGCTACTATATTTCCGCCGTTTGAGGTTTTCAGCAGCCGAAGCCGCAGAACCAGCACAGCACGACGAGCTAGGAAGATGGGATGGCGCAAGAGTATCGACACAAGTAGCGTCCCACACTAAAGGCCTACCCATCTTCCATGGAAATAAAGACATACCGTCCGGTCTTTTGCCATCGTCGCGTGCCAGGCCAATGGGTTCTAATACGGCTGGCACGCCGACGGCGACAAGAGCACGTCGGATAATGTCGTTGATATTTGCGTGCCGTGCTATGCGACCCGCACTTCGACTGCATGACAGGCCGTGGTGCCCGAGGCTGTTGACAGCTTCGCCACAGTGGCAGCGATGAGGAGAACAACAGGATGCGCCTAAGCGAAGGGAAGCAGCGAGGCGGAAAGTAGTATCGTCGAACAAGGTGCCTATGTTCGACGACGGTAGTGCGTGAAGCCAGAGGCCCGACTCCCACTCACCCACAGCCAGCAGGCGTGCACGCTCCGCAGAAGTGGCAGCAGAGGCAATTAGGTTATTCTGAACTCCTCTGCAGAGCGGCTCATCCCACTGTCTCTGGTATGATGGGTTGTCGGGTAAATTTTGATTCGGGCAAGCGAGTCTCCAGGCATTTATAGCCTCGGTAAAGTACGGCACATCAAAATCAGTCAGTGTAGAAGCTAGGATATTCCTGACTAATTTTTCAGTGCCGTGAACCGAGGATATAAAAGCCGGTAAACTAATACTGGTAATTTTGCGGACGCCAAGGCCTCCCATGCGGATGGGTAGAGTGGCTTGAGCCCAAACTCGGTCGTCCATGGCCACATTTAAAATTGATGACAGCGTTTGCTTTATAATTTCGTCCATTTTTTCCAGAAGGTGAGGGTGCTTCCATAGATGGGAAGCACGAAGAAAATATGATAATTTAGGGCCGAAACAGCAGTAGCGAATTATGGTGATGGCCGAATGCATGTTAATTTTTGACAATCTTTCCGAAACATCATTGAAATTTTAAATTTTTTCATCAACAAAATTAGGAAAAGAATTCTCAAAGATTGGCGACCCAAGGAGGCGAAGAGAGCTTTTATCCATTATTTTGATTTCAGGGGCTATTGCGTTGAATTTTGAAAGAATGAGTTGTCGGTCAGAACTGTCAGATAAAAATAATTCACATTTAGAAAAATTCAGATCAAGTCCTATGGAATGAAACTGAGTTTTTAAAAATTGTAGATCATCTAATACCGAAATTACATCGCCACCAAGGGTTCCATCATCGAGATACCAAACATTAAATTTTGAATTTAGCTTTCGAATAATTGGATGAATAGCTAAACTAAAGATCACTGGCCCGAGGGGATCACCTTGTTGACAGCCAACAGCGGATTCCAAAAGGTTGTCCTGGTAAAGTAATTTAGATGGTTGTCTATAGCATTGCCAAAGAAAACTGAAAATTTGAGGTATTTCTTTTTTAGATTCTGCCAGCAAGGTGTCCCTATTAACAGAATTAAAAGCATTTTTGATGTCAACCTTCAGAATGACCTCTCCTTTGCCAGAATTTACGTAGGTCGACAATGCGTGTACGGCAGCCTCACAGCCCCCTTTGGAACCGTAACCCAACTGAAGGGGCTGAAATTTTTTCGAAACGACCTCACCATAAAATTTACAACAAATCTTGGCTGCCATACGACGGTAAGTTGTTCCCACGGCAATGGGACGAATCCCGCCATCTCTCTTGCGTAGGGCACATAAGTTAGCTCCATACAAGACGTCGATGACGGCCTCGTTCACCTTGCCGGAGAGCATGAGGTTAATCAGAGCCGTGAGCTCCTTCAAAAGTAGCTCACCAGCTTCCCCGGCACCTGAACAGGTAAGGTCCTTTAGGTGTTGAGGACTTAGGCCGTCGAGGCCGCCAGCAGATCCACTTCGGAAGGAGCAAACGGCTGTGACCACCTCTCGACCTGTAATGGTGAGGGAGTGAATGTCCGAATCAGGGGGGTCGGGAAAAGAAAGATCATCCGCTGGGGCAGGATGTTTGCTCTCCAGAGCTGCGAGAGTATCTGGAGAACAGGGAGCCACCACATCACTACTAAAAAGAATCCTGGCTGCTCCGCTAATGTCACCTTCCCCTAATTTAGATTCGACCACATGGGAAATACCTCTTAAAGAGGTAAACCTCTGTGTCGAAAATTTTGGTTCCAAATTATGGGCCGAAACGTTACAGTTTTCTTTAATTTGTGCTGTCAAAGTTTTTGTGGTTGCCAAATTCTTATTAACATGTAAAATTCGGTAGGGGAAAGTGAGAAGATGTTCCCAGGCACTTTGCGAGTTCTCCCGGGTGGCACGGCGAACGCATCCTGCTAAGTGTTGCGCCACTAGAGGTCTAGCGCCGCGGGGAACTCGTTTTAAAACAGGTACAGAGTTTTTGAATTTTGCAAGAGTTTTCCAAAACGGAGTTACCAATCATATCAAACTTCTTACAAAAACTACAGATTTAATGGTTCTTGGAACAATTCGCGTCGGTAAAAATTGTATTCTTATCGCATAAACGGTATAATTTCAAATAGCGAACGGCAATGAGGGCCGCTGATTGGTTCGAATAATTTAATTGGCGTGCGGTCATCACGGGTAGATGGCAGCACTATCGTATGTGTTCAAATCAAAGTCGTTTTATGTCATTTAAGCCGATTATTAGGTACGCATCCCTAATGCGGGTTATGTAAAGTATCTACTAGTAATTTGATTGTGAATATTTGATATTGTATGTGGCATGGGTCACACAAGTCAATTCAATGTCTGAGATAACCAAGGGAATGTCACCAGAATACCAAATGGTTTGGTTATGGTAGACCATCAGAGCTTTAATTATGCAGAAGACAGTCTTTTCGACCCTGGAAGTCCATCAAAAGAGGCCTGTTTCCTCTTGTTTTGTTGAATGTTGATGGGATTATAATGTTGTCTCCTTCGTAGTGACGCAAATAGTGCTGTGAAAATCCATCAACCAAGCTGCCTAGCATTTTCCGCACAACCCAGTAATTACCCGGTAACACGGTACTTCGTGGCAAGACTGGTGTCAAATTTCCTGGCTTCTGACAATCCGTAACGACTGCGAAAGATCTGCAAATTACAGCCGGGACCAACGGCTTAACGTGCTTTCCGAGGCACAGAGAAGTCCCGGTATCTCAAGATGGTCATCCATCTAAAGAACGACCTCGGCATGTCTGAAAAGTCTGTCTCTAGAAAATGTTTTTAAAATTAATATTTATTTGTAAATAAGTCGTTGGGGTGCATCAATAAATGAATTAGGTAATATTTTGTTGTTGGCATTCAAGAATCTGTAGGTGTATTATAAATAATTGTATAGATTTTATATAACGTGGAAATCGTGGCAAAACGATAAATGCGGTTGTTTAATTGAATCCAATTTATTTAATCTTCACGGATAATATTTTATGGTTTACATAAGAATTTAATTTTATTAAGGTAAATATTTTCATGATTTCATTTCAGAACATGAGTACTGATAAGGTTGATGTAATAAAATAAAACTTTAAAGCATTGAATTTGCAGATTGATAAAAACTACACAATTGAGTTTTCAGAGGCAAGTCGTCTAAAGATATCTTGGTAGATATTTACTTATACTGTGTAATTTCATTGCGCGTAAAGCTAATAGAGTGGATTTCTCAGAAATCTATGTTTCCTTATAGCTACAATCTTCTGAGGGTAGAGAACCTGGAACTGAGTGAACCGGGTTGGTGGTAATATATCACCTACTAGCTGACCCACGCAACTTCGTCTGCGTCACATTTTCCATTAATGCTCGGCTCCTTCTAGTCTTAGCGTGATGATATGTAGCCTATATCCTTCCTCGATACATGAACCATCTAATACTGAAAGAATTTTTCAAATCGGACCAGTAATTCCTTATATTACCCCCTACTTACAAACAAATGTTCCCTCTTTATAATACAAAAATACAAATACAAATAATATAATATTAGTGTAGATTCCATAGAACTTAAACAGTACCTACTAACTAATTTTTGAAGACAAGTACCTATTGCATTTGTGGATGTAATTCTTTTTAAGCGACTTCTAAAAAGGAGAATGTTCTCAATTCATCGGGTTTTTTTTTTTCTATGTTCACCGATTACTCAGAGGTTTCTGATCCGATTTATGTGAATATTTTTTAGTTCTTGCCATTTGGTCTCGTAAAAATTTAATTCAGTTTTGATTAGAAGTTTCTATTTTATGAGCATTCTTGCTTATATCAATTTTTGTGTAGATGAAAACGTCGTCCGAAAATAAAACCGACTTCAAAACAAAACACTACAAAGTATAAAATAACCTTCATTTTGGAAGTCTGCGTTAAAAAACAAAGATACCTACACAACCGACTTCCAAAAAAAAAACACTACAAAGTAAAAACTAACTTTAGTTTCGGAAGTCGGTGTTTTTGTTAGTTTCTTCGTATTTTGACACCGACTTCCGAAATTTTAAAGTTATTTTTCGTTAGTTAGTCGGTTGTATTTTTTTGTAAAAAGTTTTTATTTTTCACTTTTTAGTGGTACCCCACACCTAACCTACTGCAAAATCGCAGAAAAGCAAAATACGCAATTTCGATTACTTGGATGACATAAAACTATCATCCAAGTAGACGAATTCCAGCTATTTCGATTTAAAATCCAAAGTTCGTAACCGATTTTAATAAAATTTAAATGGGACCAATCTGCAAGTATATCCTTTCAGATAAAACAAGAATTTTTCAAATCGGTTCATAATTGTCGGAGTAATGAGGTAACAAACATAAAAAAACGTACAACCGAATTGATAACCTCCTCCTTTTTGGGAAGTCGGTTAAAAATAAAAAAATCACTGACTTCCGAAATTAAGGTTATTTTATACTTTGTAGCGTTTTTTTTTTCGATAGAAAAACATCAAATTACAATGCGTTTCAAATAAGAATAAGATCGACTTAGCGCCATATTGTGACGCCAGCTGTCAATACAAACTAATTAGGTAGGGTGAGCAAAGCAAGATATTTAAAATAAATAATTATTTATAATTATCGAGTGAAAAACTGTTATGGTATGGTTTAAAATAACTTATAATGATTTTTAATCTAAACATATAATAAAATCGTAGAAATTAAATATTATATTTAGATAATTTACTACTATTGAACGTTTTTATTTAAATTTGATTTAGGACTTAGTACATAAACAAAGTAAAATAAACCGTTATTGATATGCAACTAAGTTTTCTATGCAAACCGTACTTTTCAAAAGACATTTGACAGATAGAGGTCATTGACGTTCCTGTTCTTATTTGAAACGCATTGTACTCCTCTCGCTTTGGGTGGAGCGGGAGGGAGAGCCAGACTCTTACTGACGAAAATCCACCCGTGTTCCTTTCAATTGCCCTTTGCGTTCCAGGGTCGCGGTGACTCTTTCGAACAAATCGCAACTTGTGGGTGTCCTATAGATATTTAGTACATCTCTACTTAACCCTGCGGAGATTACAGGCGTGATATTAACCTTCATAATTATTTAGATGTATGCAACTCCACTTTGTTATCATGTTAAATTACGAATTTACATACCTACATTAATAATGATGAACGTTGAGTAAAAATAAATTAAGAACATTATTATCTACTAATTGTTTCACGCCTTACTTATGTGGGAGACGTAAATTTTCTTTTCACAGTAGGTATTATATATGAATGCAGTATTTTTTCGAGTTTTGTATTAACGCAATTTTATAATAATTTGGGTAAATTTTTGCCAAAACCACAGAAGGAACCCAAAATCATTCGTCATAAAAACAATATTTATGAATTTTAGTAATTTTTGCGGTTTATGAGTTGGAGCTTTATTATAAACTACTAATGCCTCGAAATGCTTCTAAGTGCTAAAGAAGTTTAATAATCGTTCTACAACTGGGACCGACTTTATGAATTAGAATAGTTTAGGAAAAACAAAAATTTTATCAGCCTTGGGTAACTTAGGAACAGTCACATTTGGTGCCGTGACCAGTATTTCTGTGAATCGTTTAAAGATGTCACTTCAAAGTATTAATGTGCCGGTCGATTCTCTAAACGTGTCGAAGTGAAGGCTTGAGTGAAGTGATCGCCAAGTGAGCTGTCATTTTATCTTGATTAATTGGATTACAGCTCACTTTGTAATTATTTCACCCAACTTCGAGATGTTTGCAGGGTCGCACTTGTTAGGTAAAGAAATGGTGTACCTAGGTATAGAAGACTTATTTTTTGTACATCACCAGATTAGGCTGAAACAAAATTATGTTTTACGTACTAACGTTTAGTCGTGAAACCAGTTTTCTCTCCTGTCACGTAATGTTATGACGCACCGATTAAGTTTTAGTGCAGTTGCAATTAAGTTTAAGAGTCCTATTACGAATCGTGAATGCTCGTTTGCAATAAACGAAGTTACGTTGGTCTGCGTTGGGAGTACATCTATAGTCCGCAAAACCATTCTGATACTTACTAGTCTGAATAGGATTATAGTTTATTTGGGCGCTTGCGCGAGACTGAGGAGCGCGCGCGCTGAATTGACGCAGAATATATAGTACTTTAATTTTATTTATTGTAATTTTGTTTAATTATATTGACAAACGAAAACTTATGAAACGTATTCATTGTAGATTGAAATTTTATATCATATTAATTTATTTGAAAAAATTGTTTTTATTTGGAATATAATGGACGCTGAATCAAGACATTTCTGGCTTAAATTAGGATTTCTTTACGTTTTTTTCCGTGAAAACTCAAGGAATTTAAAGAAATTCTAGAACTCCAATAAACAAGTAAAACATTCAACTTACCTTTTAGTAAATTCAGCTTTTAAAAGAATTGATTGTAACAATGTGAATTAGACCGTCAAAGTTCCATCGCCGACATTTTTTCTTGCAAACTGAGTTCGTAAAATATTTATAGTAAATTACACGAAAAGAAAAATGAAAATGTGTAACTCCAACTTACAATAAAGAGACTGGCACTATCGTTATTCAGTATCAAATAATTAAAATATCTTACTGCTGCTGAAAACTACAGCGTCAAAAATCATGAATTTCCGTAAAAAATGTAATAGGGCTCTTAAGTTCGAGTGATAAACGGTAGTCTTGTCTTTGAACTGCGCGTGAACTGCACGTCAATTGCACGACAACCAAACTACCAAAGTTACTGACGGTGGAGAAAAAAAATATTATTCACTAAATAATCGACTAGAAACGAATAAATTTCAATGAATATAGACGTTATTATAATATTAAAAATTAAACTTAAGCTTATAAGCTGTCATTTTGGGACGTCAAACAAATAGTAGAATACCGATCATGTTGCGTTCCGAAGCACGCACCAAAGACGCGCAACAGTAGAATGCCGTTATTGCGCTCGCGTGACGCAAACTTGACGCTGCGTGTCTGACAGCGGTAAAGAATACGAAAAGCGTTGTTTTGATCGAAACTTAACTTCAACTGCACTTCAACAGCACTTTTTTAGTTACGTGAATTAGCCTACTGGTCTCCTCGAAATCGCTTTTAAGCCGATTTAAGTCATAAGTCATTTATTCATTTGTTTAAAGTAGGTACAGTAACAAGTGGTATATTTAATTACAATAAGAAACACATTTTACTTAAAATACCAAACATTTTTTTATATTTACAGACACGTGCTCCCAAAGTATCATCATACATCAATTCAGAATATCATCAAGCGGAACCTGTCAAGTCAACATACGGTATCGTCAAATCAGAAGGATCTTTCTTGGCTTCGATTTCATCCGTTTTGTTTGAGGACCAAAAATTCTTGGAATCTCTGGCAGACCATACGTTTACGTTAAAACTAAATAAAGTGTTGCTATTTTGTTAATTATTGTTTTGATAAATGATTGGTTGTCAACGCCATCTACCGGACGCTTATATTAATGATCGAGGAGGCATTCGTAGGGTAACCAAGCTTTTGGGCGGTTTTTCCCGAATTTGTTAAAGTTTTTTTGTACTGTATCTTCATGACCTTTGTTCAACATCAACCGAGCGCAGATCTATGACTCCGAACTCCGTGCTGTTATTGAGAAATTTTAGATGGACAACGCCAGTAATAGGTACCTACTATGCACGACCCGGGAATCGAACTCAAGATTTCTGGCTCATCAATAACAGTTCCGACCACTAGAGGAAAAAAAGCAACCTAGATTTAAAATAGGGTATTTATTTAACAAGTATCAAAAATTTACATAAACAAATATTTATTTTAAAGATGTTACTAAAAATTTACGAGTTATGGGTCTGTACTGCATGGTGAAAGTACAATAAATGGCGTGTAGCGAATGACGACACAATTAGTGCTGTCTATGTTTGTCATGTATTTTAAAACATTAAATATTCGTTAGTTTTGGACAGTTTTAACCACTTTTATGATTCTGTACCCAAAGGGTAACCAACGGAACCCTATTACTAAGCCTCGACCGTCCGTCCGTCCATCTGTCTGTCTGCGAGTTGTATCTAAAGAACCGTAACAGGTAGACAGTTGTAATTTTCACAGATTGTGTGTTCCCTTTGCTAAAACCAAAAAACCATAAAAAATACAGTTTATGGTACGGAACCCTAACTTTGGCTGGGTTTTTTACCACGTCCTTTTGTCTAAGTTTTGAGAAATTTAATAAAAATGCAGTGAAATACTCTGTTGAAAACATGGTGTTCCTACATTCGGTTGTCAAACGCTCCCGATGCGCGGGCGCATGCGTGCGCTAACGATGTCTTATGACGTGTTCGATAGTAAAAAATGTAATTAATAGTAAATTTCATAAAAGTTATGAACTACGAAAAACTTGTCAAAGATAAGGTAATATGTGAAGCGGTATTTTTTTGCAAAGGTGATTCATTGTCACCCTTCATAAAAGTTTTAAAAAATGGATCGATCTTATTTATTTAATTTCCCTTGGAGTAACAGTCATGAAATTATAACGAGACGTATTTAAAATAATGGCGATTTTTATATGGATCATCATCATTTCACCCCGGAAATTGTCCACTGCTGGAGATAGGCATCGTCCAAGTATCACCACATAAACTGGTCTTGTGCTTTTCGTCCCCAGTGGACTACCATGGCGGTCACTAGGTTGTTCCAACGCTACGATGTTCTGTACGAATACGCCACTCCAGAACTTTTTGGCCTCACTGGCGATAGGAAAGAGTCGACTATAGTTTCCACCATTGACGTGCAGTCGCCAGCACATCAAGCAATTCGAAACTGTCAAATTTTCCCAATCAACCTTGAACCTAACGCTTCAGCGATAAAGTTGAAAATGTATTAAAGAAATTTGACAGATTGTTGTAACTTTATGTGCAAGCGTTGTAGCTCGTTACTAGCCTCACTATTATAGGCTTAGTAAATGAAAGCGATTCTATTGGTTCCTTAACAAACACATACCTCGCTACGTATCCTCGTACATCTTTGGTAGAAAGGCACCACGAAGGAAAGGCATAAGTTTGAGCGCTATCTCACCTGATGTTAAGCGATGATGCGGTCTAAGGTGGAGCACGCTTGCCTAGAAGTAACCTATTCACTCTTGACTGAAAGACTCCCAGGTTGTAGCTATCAGGAAACACAGACTCAGGCAGGGAATTCCACTCCTTAGCTGTACGCGCAATTAATGTATTTCCAAAACGTTTTGTGCGTATAGGGATGTCCACCAAATTGATTTCGCCAAAAACTCGTGGAGCATTATTACACCACTGATTTTTGGGTCGTAAGGTGCAAATTTAAATACCAGATTTGTCGCAAATAGTAAATGGAATACCAGAAATAGACTACCTTTAATTGTTTGCTAAAAACTAAAACATTGTATGCATAGATATAATTTGAATACAAAGCGCTATTATTTTAATTTATAGTGATTAATTAAACTTTGACAGTTCCATTTAGCAATGTATTTCGGATTTTCTGTATACTATTATAATGCTCAAGGATGTTTCTTTAGTATCTGTATTTCTTCATTTTGTCAGCAGCTTCGTCCGGGTGAAATCCGAGATATAAAATATTCCGCCGTTTGAGGGCTTAATAGGCGATTCGGCCGCTGAGTTTCGTCCGATCCGTTCGAAACAGAAGTTTCATTATTATTTATTTTTTGAGTGGTGTTTCGGACTATACTTTTTTAAAGCAAATTTTGTAGTCAGAATTAAAAACCTTAGGGTTATACTTTATTTAAGTAAATATCAGGGAATTGTTAGATAGAAACAGCAATACTTTGTAATGAGAGTTTTTGTTTCGTTGTGTTTGTGTGTCAATACGTGAAATTATGCCAAAAGTCGAAAAGAAACCGATCCGTGACAGATAATTTTTCAATCATCATTCTATTTATAATTTTTATTATTCAATTTTTTTTGTGACGTTAATTTGCCTCTAAAGAAGGATTCGACCGAAACATAACTCAAAAATATTAATAACTAGCTGATGCCTACCGCCCGCTTTACAAATTATATACTAAAACCTTCCTCGAGAACCACTCTATCCATTGGTGAAAACAGCATGAAAATCAGTGCAGTAGTGTTTGATTTTATCGTGAACAGACAGACGCGGTGGAGGACTTTGTTATAAAATATGTAGTGTTAATGAGATTCCTGCTTCGACCGGATCGGACGAAACTCAGCGGCCGAATCGCCTACCTACTAAGACCGTTTGAGGAGTGTTTGGTCACACACACTTTAGCATATTCATCATGAAATTACATTAAAATGAAATCCATATAATCATTTTTGGACGGTTTCCATTGCTAAGTCATTTGCACCATAATATCAAGTTTGCGTAAAATGTGTTTTGCCATAGATCAGGTATTACAGATAAATGAAATTTGGTTGATATAAGTAAGTCTATCTACCTAAGTACCTGCGAACAAATTCACTACAACGGCGATTGGTTTATTGTAGGTACTTAGCACAAGTACATAATAAAAATAAGTAATAGATTTCACAATATTTAATTTATTCAGAATAAATTATCCAAACCAGAAACCGAGTGTTATTGATAAAAGCTAAGTAATACATATTAATGATACATAATAAATCATTTGGAGTCATTACGATCATGTGTTTAGATACGATAAAATATGAGCAGTGTTTTTTTTTTTTTAAATTAATCAACATCCTATCAAAAACCAATTTGTTTGAAACACGAAAGATTTGGATTTTTATTTTATACCAAACGAAATAGTCAGTTTTGTATTACACATAGTATATATTTTGAGTAGATTGAAAACTGGCAAAATATATTTTTATTGGATATCTTTATCAAATATAACTGTTACATTATGATATAATAATAATAGTATTATAGTAGCCTTTATTTCAGACAGTTCATTTACACTTTTACTTATAATTTATTATGATATAGTGAGGAAAAAATACTGAGTAGCATAATCAATACTGTTTTTTATAATTTTATGTATACCTGCAATAAGAAAATTAAAATAAAATCATGAAAAAAAACCTTTTTTCTCAGACAAACTATATAGTTGTATGAAACAGAACCCTATTGCGATATAGACTCAAACTTGGTCTGTTTTTTCTTAATTCAAATTAATGAATTGGTTATTTTGGATTTACAAGGTTGTATAAATAAATAATATTCTTCGTTTTAAAACGATACAAATACTTACAAGTACTTACCTATAATCATGGTTCAGACTCGTTTACTCTCAGTAGACGATATAAAAAAAATTATAATATCTTATTAATAAAAGACAACTTTTGTTCAGTAAGTGTTAGGTAAAATATAAGTTTATAAGTACGACATGAAGGTCCCTTATGATATTAGTTTATAACTTGATATGGGATAGAAAATAAATTGAAAATAAATCGACAACAAATAAAATGAAACTATTAAAAAATGATTAAGTAATTAAAGTTACAATAAATTACAATGCCACGAAAGACAATAATATGATATTAAAGTGTTGATTAGAATAGAAAAGTTGCACTCATTTTAAGTTAGTTAAAATACTATAATTTTAGTTTTTAGAGACTTAGGCTGCTCTGACTTTTTTTTTTTTTTTTTTTTAGGGATGGGAAATCATCCAATGACTCCTCCCGCTCTGGGTGTAGCGGGAGGGAGTGTCAGACTTCTACTGACTAAAACCCATCCATGTTCCTTCATTGCCCTTTGTGTTCCGGAGCCACGGTGTCTCTTGCGAATAATCCCGCGACTCCGGCAGGCTCTGACTTGGGTTGACATTTCCAACTACAGAGATATAAAGATTCGAAACTAGTAGCCGGCCCCGACTTTGCCCGAATGTTTTTTTTTTCTTAATTTTCTTTCATACAAACCTTGCCCTGACAATTATCAGGGCATGGTTTGTATGAAAGAAAATTTGAATTTAAATTTAGGTTTGTATTGCCAACACAACAAAAAATCGTTAAGGTAAATAGTTCAAGTCGGTCTTACCCAGTGAATGGTTTGTGGAGGTCTGGTAGGCAGCCGCTTCACGTAAAATACTAGTACTCAGCTAAATACGGTTTGACAGGAAGCCGACCCCAATATAGTTGAGAAAAGGCTAGGCAGAAGATGTTCAAGGCGGTCTTTAGTTATGTGCGTACCGTACACCCATTTCGGCGATTCATTTTTATTAACATCTACTTATAGATAGAATGACCTAATTTTTTTTTTTCAAGTTTTCGTACAATAGTTTTATCATGAATGGGCATACTGTCAGAGATATAATTTCTGGAAGTTCTGATCTAAGAGCAAAAAAAAAACATAAGTATATTTAAAATGTTGCGACATTTTTTTTCGCAAATTTTACCTGAACTTTAATAAAACTATTTATGTAAACATCAGGTGATGCATTGTTTTCAACTGACACATTCGTAGATAAATCATTAATTCTAATAACAGTATGTATCATTCATACATTATTTAAATTGTTTAGTTATAAATAAATCCTATTATACGTCAAACTAATTGCTTTAGTAACATATCCTTGCATAGTTGAATAAATGTGTGCATTAATAATAATATTATATGCTACTGTATTTGATTAGGGTTCCGTAGCATAACGGCTAAAACGTAAGTGTACTGTCTGTCTGTACGATTATTTTGAGCTTTTTTTAGTTTTTTTTCCCCTTCTTCATATTGTTTCACAGCTATTTCATTAAATAGCTCATCGCGTAAGTGTTGTCCTTTTTTCTGGACAAGCTCGCCACACTTTACCAACCACTGCAACTCCTGAAAGCCAAAATCAACAGTGGTCCCACCAGAAAAACTCAGAGCCAAAGAAGCCCGACGAGTCCCGGAGAAAAGATTCAACTGTGTTCGTGACACAAAAGCCAATTTTTTTTGTCAATTTCGCTACAGTAATTGCTGCATTTTTATATGAGGTTCTAAAATTATAACAGCTTAACTATATTTTTCTATGTACCCAATTTATATGAGAAGCGCTATGAAATACACGAAATTATGAATATTGTAAGTGTATTTTTGCAAATATTTATCTCTACTACGGAACCATGAATAAATCGATATTTTATGAATATGTCGTTTATTCAGTATTTTCTTTTACTTATCATAACCAAAAATAGTCAAGTAAAACCAGATAAAAGATTTATTCTAAAAATGTCTGATCCTGATGATTGAACCGATCGATTGATGGTAAATATACAGAATGTTTAAAATAGTAACGTAGGTGTTAAAAATATAATCAAATGTAACCTAATAAGAAAAGCTTAATTTGTTTGTACTATATTTAATTATTGTAACCGAGTTATTTTTACAAGAAAAAAAAAATAGAGCTGAAGAGTTTGTTTGTTTGTTTTAAAGCTAGTCTGTATTGTAAACACTATATAAAAATAGCTCATGTATGCAGCGGTAGATAAGGCGGTAAACTTGGACTCGAAAATGGACTTCTCTTTCTCTTCTAATCAGAAATTGCACACGTACTTAAGTAAGTGGGAGCGCATTTCGTGAAGGGACAATCTAATTTCAAGACCATTTTTGTACAGATCATATGGCTATCAGTCCGCATCTATGCCGTGGCAAAATATTTGCCAGTTAGCCAGTCCGGCAAATATTTTGCCACCGTATTAGCGATCCTCATCAATCAGTGGGAATTCAACAAATCGGATTATTTAAGCTTTGGATATTTGTTATGATGATTTAATGACTTTAATAATCTTACAAATTCTTTTTTACGGTAGCATAATACTTTTACTTAAGTAGCTGAAATTCTCAAAAAATAAAACGCAGCAACCCGTAATGGGTTGCTGCGTTTTTTTTTTGAGAATTTTTTTTTTTGTTTTTTGTTTGCCTCTTAACATAAAGCAGTAAAAAACAGGCAAATATATGTATAATAGTAGGAAAATTAAATAATCCTGATGTTGATCACCCTGTATTTAATTTGATAGCAAAAGTTGTTGCCATGCCTGTAAGGTTAACCACAATTTAAATTTATGTTTTCGAATAAGATTTTTATTGGAATGTAGGTATTGTTATGTTTTGTTGTATTTTTATGATACAATAAGATAAATCAGATACCTTTTTCATCACAATAATTGATTGGTTGGTCAATCAATTCATTATTACAAAAGTGTTTTTTTTTGTTGTCGAAAGTGTTTTTTTTTTTGTTCCACAGAAGAAAAACAAAGTGGAAAAGATAACCTGCATGTTGGTCCCGATTTCCGGTGTCCAGCCAATGCGTTTGTATTAAAGCATTTTATGTTGTGATTTTTAACAAAAATGCTTCTTGTGGTGTTATAGCATAACTAGGTTATTGCCAACTGGCCTAGTACTTTTTTTTATTATGATAGGCATACGTTTTGACCACTATCTCACCTGATGGTAAGCGATGATGTGATCGAAGATGGAACACGCTTGTCTAGAAGTAACTTAACAAATAGATCAATATCATAATCATCTTTTCAGCCACATGCGTCTCGCATCTAGCGGATTCTTTTTACATTTCCTCGAGACAGAAAATGAATTTCTAATTTTCTATTAATTTCTTCTTTTTAAAAAGTCCACTATACCGATGAATTATATTTTATTTTTGACCACGTGTCTATTTAGCGCGCTAATAGGTAGCACGTTTGAGCATTTTCCTACAAGGAAAACGGGCAATGTTATCAACCCGGAAAATAATCACTAAGTGTTTTAGTATATACCTATAAAGTTAATTCAATCATGAGTTCTTTATTTTTATAAGAGAAACTCAGGTTCCTTCAGGTTCAGGTTGAAACCTTGACGCAGTTGGAAAAAACTTACTGTTAGGGGATCCTCCTCTGAACATGGGGTTGGGAGCCATCCATGGGAATGCTCCAAACGGCCAGGAGTGCGGCGGCGGGCCCTGGTACAGGCGCGGCAGCAGCGGCTGCGGCACCACCACCCCGCCCCGCGTTTCCAACTCCTCGCTATCGTGACCATTCTCCCTCTCCTCGCGGTCATCCACGTTGGAGTCCACATCCTCGATGTCCACGTCGCTCTCGTCGCTCTCCGGCGCCGCGTCAGTGCTCTCAGCATCATTGCTGTTCGTATCAGCTACTGTGTCCTTCACCGGCGCGTTCTGCTTCCCCCCCAGTAACGAGTCCACGCTAAAAGATATCCGGCCTTTCCCGCCGCTTTCGGCGGTCTCGGCACGCTCGCATTCGAGCGAAGTCTTCATTTCATCTGCTCGATGACATTTCAATTAAATTCGCGCGCTAACCCCGACGGCTTATCTCGCCATTTTCTTTTTTATAACGTCCAATCACAATATTTGTTCGTTTTTGAGAATCTGTTTATTTAAATGCGCACTAGAGTGTCATTGAGTTCATCATGTGTCCCATTGTATTCAACAATTGCTCTTGTAAGCAATTTGTACTTTGTAAATTCGTCCCATTGTTAACGATTGAAGTTTACAGAGTTCGCTAATTGATTTCGCGTCGGTGTATTATTTTGCAACTATCTGTCGGGTGCGGTTTGCGTTCATATGCACATGGTCTTAATTACACTATCCACGTAAACGATGTCCGATGCAGTAATCGAGTCAGTGTATCACTATTGTGTCAGAAGTCGAATTAGCACAATCGGCAGCACTAATAAAAGTAAAAGAAAAAAATAGGAACAAGTAGCGTGGATTTGAAATGAGAACGTTGTGTCGCGGAGCGCGGCGCGGAAACTTGCGAATGTGTTCGGAAACGAGCGATATCTCCGCGTAATGATTCGCGTGGAAGCGCGGTGAAAATCGCGCCAGCATTGGGGCGCTCGCCGCGGCCGCGGACCGCCTCTCCCGTCGACAGAGATGCAGCTACCGACCGAGGAATTTTAATAAGCGGCGCGGAGCGAACGAGACGACGATACAATCCGACATGTGTGTAAACGCGATATTGAGTAGGCGGGGTCCGTCGCGCTCAAATTAATAGTCTCTACGGAATACGCCTTATAGAATTATGCGCGTGTAGACAAATTAGATCGTTATTTTGTGTGCTTAAGGTTGATTTTGCTGTAGGAGTCACAACAATAAAGTGACGTAACGGAGCCAAGCGTATTGGATTGCAGCGGCTATTGTGTTGAATGAAAAAGGAGTAAATAGACGGGTGCTGTAGGCGGCGTAGAGGGGACTTTACGATTTAATTATTCGCGAATGCGGAGGCATTTTGTAGCGAGCTAATGTCTCATTGTCTCATTAATATCTCGGGCGGGCCGGCCATGTTTGATTTGTTTATGACGAAGGAGGTGTGCAGACGTTCAGCTCAATGTTTTGTTCGGCGACAGTTGGGAGTTCCGAAGCGGAGATTCAAGCGCCGCCGCTCGACACTACTAAATTAGTTGGTAGCAACATGTCTTGTTTAATTTGTGGTGTTCATTCGAATTCGGTGGAGTTTATGACGTTTTTGTGTTCGAGATTGGTTGTTGATGATCTTTTCAGGGATTGTATACGAATTATGACAAGAGCGAGATATTTGTCGATTATTTAAAATACACCCTGTATATTGATTCTACGGTTAACTTTTTATAGTACTTATTTCATAGCATAATTATTTAAAAAAGAAAAAAAAAACACGAAAAGAGACTACAACCAAGCGAGATATTTAAAAGATCAATTTGAACACGATTACAAAAAGAAATCCCGAATCAAATCATTAGCGCAATGTCACTTAACAGTTAATCGTATTACACAGATATCTACAATCTCATTGTGCATCGTCGAAAAAGATTTCCTTAACCCCTCAACACCAATCTAAACTCTATCACCAAGTCATAAGATTGAAAAAACCTTGTCACGTCAAATTGATGTTGTCAATTCGCAAATATTAACAAAAGACGATGTGTCTCCTAATTTTGTTGGGGGAAAGTGTGCTCTATTGTGTTGTAATAGAGTCGATTTGTGTGTGTAATTAATGATGCTTGTCCCCTACCCAATTAATGTAATTTAATAGGACGGAGAGATTAACGTTCACTTTAATTGAAAGAGTATGAAGGAGAGAACATTTTTAGATTATGCTATGCCATGTTTCAGAAAGACACATAGATTTTTAGCATTGATTTAAAGTACTGCGTGGTTAATAATAAAGAAAATAGAATCTGGCTATACAAGGCAGACAGGCAGTGTACTAAGAATCCTAAAACAAATATCCAAGTTTATGGTTGTTAGTATTACTTTGAAAATACAAATTCATTTCGTAGGCGCAATACTGTTTTAGGTGTCTATGTTTTTTCGTAGCGCGTAGCCGTAAATTAGTGCGTAGCTGTGGCGTAGCATAGCATTTTCGTAGCAATCAAGAATCACCTTTGCAATTACACTGACACAAGGAGTTTGAGATTGTCACCGCACTTTATATGCGTTTAACTGTAAACGTTTATATTGAAACCACTTTTTGAGTCTTTGATATCTTCATAAAAAGGAAGAAGTCGAACTTTGAATGTAATTCGTGTACTTCGGCCCAAAGTATAATAATTTTGTATTAGTGTATTACCAACATTTTAGATTTGTGTTTTTGTTTGAATATATTAAGTTGACCTTCAATTAGATCAACAATTAAGTTATTTGAATTTAGCTACCTACCAAAATCTTACGGTTTATTTCAGTCCAGAATAAACCAACTTCTAGTACTAATATGATTACTCGTTCACGCTAAAACTACTGAACGAATTTTGTTGACACTTTACAGTAATAGTTAAAACATTACAATAACACTACTAAAACATCTATGTGGGTATATGTCCGCGGAAAATGACAAACGTCGAAAAGATTGTAAAATATCGCGTGAAATTGTAAACTTCTTTTTCTAAATAAGACACGGATGTATTGGGAATTATTTGCCAGAATGTAGGTGTACAAAGTAGTGAGGTGGTAGCGGTGTGGTGGTGGTAGTGGTGATGGTGTGGTAGTAGTGTGTAGTGTGAGTGTAGTGTAGTATTGAATTTGGATTTGGAAAAAATCGTTTAACAATGAATCGAAAACGATTGTTTCATAATTTATCGAGAAATAATAATAAAGATTAATTACAATCTTACGGAGTTTGCTATTTTCCGGTGACATTTAAAACCAAGTCGGGTTAGCACCATTTTTATCTCAAGAATGGCTGGGCCGATTTAGAAGTTCTTTATGGCGTTGTGTTCTTTACGGCCTAGTTTAAAATGACCAAAATAGATTGACGTGTAAAAGTTTTATTTACAACCTACTTATAGAATAAATATCATTTATCATTTAGATTGTTGGATTTGCGGTACGAAGTACGCCGGGTCCACTGCTAGGCTATAATTTACAAAGCAGTAACGTAATAACTCCATACAGGCGGAGCTGCAGGCAACAGCTAGTCTAAATAATAATCCTAAAACTTCCCTAACGCAACCTAAACATACGCTGGCATCACAAACGCATTTAATCCTCAGCTTAGCGCTATAAATGTCCGAAACATGATTATTTTTGAGCTATCTACGTCGAATAATGAGATGTAAGACGATTGTGATGCTTACTTGTTACCGAGATCAAACGATATCGCTTTGAGGCCCATTAGATGTACATAACAGACAACCACATTTCACCCTTTACACAAACACCGGCCTCATCTAGCTTAAAAATAACCAAAAAAGATGTGAAATGAATGTGTTATGTTTAACTTATTTACAAAATAAATAGCATTTATCATTTACAGTGTTTTTTCCAGTTTGAAAGTAGCTAAGCGGAGCGGAGCGAGGAAAAAGTATTTGCACTGTGAAAATGTTTGTCTGGTGTCTACCAAAACTGTGCGAGCTAATGTGTAGCGAAGCTGAGAAACTGTGTTTAGCTGAGTGGTGTAGGCATTATATAGTCGACCCAGTAATAGTATTCTAAAAGGGTCACCTAAAGAGATTTCGTCCGTTGTTTCTCTATTAGAAGTTACCATTGCGAGTGGATGACAATTAAACTCACTTTATTATTTTTAAGTTTTTATTTTTATCAATTCTGACGTTCAAATGTGCCTTTTAATTTATTTTTGACTGTGATTTTGACTCAGCACACATTTCTAGTTCGTGTCCTTTTTTACTATTGATAGGCATACTTTTGACCGCTATCTCACATGATGTTAAGCGATGATGCGGTCTAAGGTGGAGTACGCACATTTCTCTCACTTACGTTTATGTATGCAGAAATACCTAGCTCCGCTGGTCCTTTTCCACCACAGCTGCGGCACAAGCCAGCCTAGTAAACGTGATCCCATAGGTGGGTTATTACCTTCGTGCACCGCCTAGACATAGAAAGAACATAGGTGCCGTGACTTTGAAATCACTTGTTTTCTGACATTTGTCTATGTCAATTTCAATGTTGTAAATGTCAAAGTCACTTTTTCTCTCGCCTATGTTGGGACAGGTGGTGGAGTAAATTTTCCTGAACCCTCATTGGTTGATGTAAACCAAAATCATTTCACTACTTGTCTACACAACAGCTACCACGCACACGCGTCTTTGTTGAAAAATCACCTTTTCGCCACAATATAAATGCGCTGTCAATGTCAAATGTTTTCGACAGAGAACGTTTTGACTGTACCTACATAAGATGTAAGGATTAGATGTTTGAAAGATAAGGTTTTAAAGGTAATAGGGTACATGCATAATTGGTTGCTAACACAGGAGTTTTTGTTTTTTGATGGGAACAAAACGATAGATCTCGAACATGATCTATCGTTATATTTTCGTTGCTAAGTATAGATGTAGTTTTTGTTTAACTCTGTATCTATACTAATATTATAAAGCGGAAGAGTTTGTTTGTTTGTTTGCTTGAACGCGCTAATCTCAAGAATGATTGGTCCGATTTGAAAAAATTGTACAGTGTTAGATAGCCCCCCAACTAGCAAAATCAGTGCTTATAACGATCTCAAGACTATTTTTATTTTTACTTATAAGAAACTTGTAGCATGCTACAAAGCTGGATTTGGGCGCAGTTATAGAAGCGTTTATTTCTATAACTATCTTATAATCAACTTATAAAATGTTACTAAGCCCTATAATGTACTTGACGAAGCGCAATAGCTTCTATATTGATATGAGACTACACAATTACAAGTACAAACGCTCTTATTAGTATCTGGCATAAGTATCATACTAAAGCAAACTTGTTTATATGGCACTAGTAATGTACTTATTAATGAGTTATAAGTATATTTTATTAAAGGTTATCTTTGTTGTTGCTTCGGATTGTGGTGCCGGTTGTTTTTGATAAATATTTAATAAAAACGTAAGTAAGATTGCTATTACTAGATATTATTTTGTACTATTGTGAAACATAATTTAATGTATGGTAAATATAGTGTGTGAAGTCTTGGGGAAGTCATATTTACTGTAAATGTGTACCGCAATGTAGTTATTTTTACGATGCCCTTCGAAAAATAGCACATTAGTATATTGTTGTAAATAAATTATTTCATTAATTCTAATGAATATTCGCCATGTTTTAAAATTGCTCTTCATAAAGTACTTTATAGAACCATTGTAAGTAAATTAGGTAGTACTTATAGCAGTCTCTGTCCAAATATCTCGCCTCCATTTTAAAATAAATTAGGGTTCCCTTGAAGTCTGCCTGCTAATGATTGATTTTCATTCTTTTTTAGGATTTAATTAACAAGATGGTTGCATTTCTGGATCTCGACTGCTTTTGAAAAAATCATCATTGATTTTACTTAAAAATATGAGATGGCCTTGGACAAAAACACATTTTGTGTTATCCGAAAGCTGCAATGGGTGTGGATTCCCAGTTTATTTATAAAATATGTATAATACAATATATTTTCTCAAGACGAAGACTGTATAATACAATATATTTTCTAAACTGAATGTCAAAAAAATTACTGACGTTTACTAATAAAGTGTTTAATCTACTAACTTATAAGCTTTTTTGATCTTATATCGCTCTTTTTAAGTACTATTAGATTGATAAAAGTCTCAAGCAAGATTATGACGACAAAAACTTATAGTCGTCTTGCCAAGTATGTTACAATATCTATTTCTCTCAGAAAATGCTACTATTGGATCAAAATATTATTCAGGATTATTTAGTCTTACTGCAAACAATTATAGAAGACTTATTCCTAAAAGTGTCCTAAAAGATAGTCTTGTAGTTAACTATAAGACTGAGATATAAAGGCAATTGGTCTTGAGGATATCTGTGCTTGTGAAATGCTATTACTAGAAAATAAATCCTATAAATGATTGAGAGGTCAGTCTTGTAGCAAACTATAAGACCGAAATATAAAAACTAATGCACTTGAGTATGTTAAGGCTTGGCAAATGCTATTATAAGTTAAGGAGTCTACCGCAATGCCTTTATAAGAACGTTATTAGTAGTGATAGACTTATAATCTTTCTTTATAGGATTACTTTGCTTGTTGGGGGCCATTTATCAAGGAAGGCTATAGGCTATATATCATCACGCGAACAAAATTAGGAGAGGAGCATGGAAAATATGACGCAGACAAAGTTGCGCGGGTCAGCTAGTTAGATAATATAATCGTGGCATTACCTACCTATCTACCTGTCCATTTTTCAAGGAGTTTGATATAACATGATTTTATTTTCACGTAATAGTGTATGGTACTAAGTTTGTACTTTGTTGAAGATTTTGTAGTTCTCTTTGGTAATTATGAAATCAAATAAATAACATGAGGTTTTTTTATTTCGCAGCAATCATTTTCGATTCTTTCAATGTGGTGTCTAAGCAGTAGATTTCTTACGGCTGGAATGATGCGGTAATGTCGATGAAATCCTGAGTTTTTAAGTGAATAATTTACCTGAAAGAAAACTCAAACTCTTTAAAATGCAAATTACATCGCATGATTATTGAGGTCAGACGCGCAATAAGACCGAAGTTCATCGATTCATTTGTTTGTTTTATTTTAAGTTAATTGGATTGAATTAGACCGAATGCCGATTTGATGAAAAGAATAATGTTGACGACACGGTTGGCGCAGTGGTTGAGCGATTGACTGCTGCGCAGCATGTCGCGGGTTCGATTCCCGCACGGAACAAATATTTGTACGACCTACATGTATTTGTTCCGAGTCTGGGTGTTTTTCTATCCATAATATGTATGTATTTACAGAAAAAAAATGTATATAAGTAGTTTATCAGCCATCTCGTTACCATAACACTAGCATTAGGTTGCTTAGCTTGGGACTATATGGCGTTGTGTGAAATGTCCAAGGATATTTATTTATTTATTTATTTTATTTAATATAATTTAGGAATCGATAAAACTGCAGTCACCTTTTCTGGCAATAAATAAACAAGCTCCTTTTGTCAAATATCCATGTTTAAACAGACAAGCAGTATTGTCGATCCCCTCAGTTGCCGCCATTAGGAGTCAATGGTTAGGGCGCTCCCTATCTCCGTTTATCAGGCAATTTGGGGCCATAGCTGAGATTCTTTATAACAGTCAAATTCAATTATAAGTTGTTGCTGGCTTGTATATTGATACGAAGTGCTGTATTTTTAACCGACTTCCCAAAAAGGAGGAGATTCGGTTGTATTTTTTTTCTTATGTTTGTTACCTCATAACTCCGTCAATTATGAACCGATTTGAAAAATTCTTATTTTATCTGAAAGAATATACTAGCAAATTGGTCCCATTTAAATTTTATCAGAATCGGTTACGAAGTTTGGAATATAAATCGAAATAGCTGGAATTCGTTTACTTAGATGATGATTTTTGTCATCCAAGTAATCGAAATTGCGTATTTGGCTATTCTGCGATTTTGCAGTGGTGTTGTTAGGTGTGGGGTACCACTAAAAAGAAGTCGGTTAAAAATACAACCGACTTCCAAATAAAAAAAAAAACACTACAAAGTAAAAAATACCTTTAATTTCGGAAGTCGGTGTCAAAATACGAAGAAACTAACAAAAACACCGACTTCCGAAATTAAAGTTATTTTTTATTTCGTAGTTTTTTTTTAATTTTGAATTCGGTTGTATTTTTCTGGAAAAGTTTTTGTTTATTATTTATTGAACTTTATAGATGAAATTACGTTTTTTTTTTTATTAGGATCATATTTTACTTTCACGTTTTCATTGTCAATTTTGGACTCGTTGGTCAGCAAAGCAATTGCTAAAAAATTACAGGCAAAATTTTGAAGTTTAGACCCAAAAGCCCCAAATTGTCGACACAGTTATTGCTTAGCCTATAAAGTAAGGAAACACTTTGACATTTCTCGTGGTAGTTTGATGAATATTTTAAATTTTGTTTGAATCTCATCAAATCTTCGGGTAGCTATAGGAACCTAGTCAAATGGATATGATTTAAATATAAAAGCCATTTAACCAATCTATTAATGAGGTTTACAATATAAAAATGTTCTAAAATCACGAATTAAAGATCAACCCTCAACTAAACCCCAAAAAAGAACATCTATAATAAATAAAGACGTTCTTAATTAACGCTTCTATTACCATAAATACATCGAAAACGCAAACCTACGGGGTACGTAATAAAATTTTGATATTCACTCAGTTTCCCGTCCTCAAGAGCCCAGCTTAACTTAAATTTACGTAGAAATAATACGAGAAAAAGAGGCAATCTTTTTAAATAATGACTTTCATATTCCCCGGAGGAGCGGACAATTTAGAGATGAGGGATTCTGCGCTTTTTTTTTATTAAAAAGTCGACAATGACAACGATAGTAAGTAGGGGACCGGCCATTACTCCGCGAAATGAGTTTTCAGTTTGCTGGTTTTTTTTTGGACTGATACGGGAGGATGTTTTTCAGGAAATGGTTATACAAGCGAATAGAATATGGAATAGAAGAAGAAAACTTACTAAGAAATATTCAAAACAGAGACAGTTCTGTTGTCTCTGTTTTGAATAGTTTTTCAAATGAATGTTCAATTTGCTGATTTTTTTTACAGGAGCTTTTCAGGATAAAGTTTTACAAGCGAATAGAATTGTGGAATGGAAGAATACTAAACAGAGGAATCAGAACTGCAGCAGACATAAGAGAAGAATATGTAAGATATTTGCACGCCATGAAAAATGGCAAACATGTCGTGAGCCATTTTTATTTAAGATCTTGTATGCATTTATTATTTTTATTTTGTATGTATTGTATACCTGTACACATATTTTTAAGCAAATAAAATCTCTTATTCTTATTCTTCCATTTATTTATTTCATACAACATGGCAATGTCGCCAGTCTTTTGGGCTCACTTCCAGTCGACAGTTGTGTGGACGGATTTTTTACGCTTAATTTTATAGTTAGGAGTTTTATTTTAAGTGTATACAGGGTTATTTGTAAAACACCGGCAACCTCTCAGGACTATGTTATTAAAATCATAGCCAACAACTGTTAAATGTTACGAAGTCTGTGCGAAGCATAAGAAAGCTCATTCTTTTTTTTTCTTATGCTTGGCATAGACTTCGCAACATTTAGAGCGTTCAATTTAAATATTTTTTATTTTTGTATGAAATTCTGATGAACTAAAATATGATGAATTTTCAAATGTCATAGAACTAAAGTGGTTGGTTATGATGTTAGTAACATAGTCCAGAGAGGTTGCTGGCGTTTTACTAAAAACCCTGTATAGTTAGATTAGTATTTTAAATATTAATAGGTAATTAATGTCATTCAGCTGAATCCTAAACACATCAAACAGCATAGCTTAGATAACGCTCGGCAGGTGATGATTGTTCCAATGCCAACAGGAAAAATCAACTCAACACTTAACAAGTTTTACAAAAATGATTGTTTGATATTCGCGATTTTTATTGACATTGCTAAATATAACTTTGTTTGCTGTGTCCGTGGGTCTTGTAAATTAAATAAAGCTGCTATTTGAGTTTGTTCTGTCATTAGCGAGTTTTTAATGTTGCAATGTTGAGGATGTTTACACTCGCAAAGTGAATGCTTGTTTACGGTTGCACTGTGACACCTTCCTCTGATTTTCGTGTTTTTGAAATTGAAAATTAGGGAAAAATTATGAGTAAACAATTAAGTAGAGTTTAGTGAAATGTTTTTTTTTTTTGGATGGAAAATCATCATCCTTCTGCGAATGCGTTGCGGATGCGTTAAACAGATTTTTTTTTAGTTTCTGACACACAAATACTGTTATTACATACTAGCTTTTGCCCGCGACTTCGCTCGCGCATATCCCGTAATTATTTCGGGAAATCCTCTCTTAGTGGGGAGCCCTTTTTTTTTTGGGATGTGAAATCATCAAATGACGTCCCCCGCTCGGGGCGGAGCGGAAGGCAGTGTCAGACTTCTACTGACTAAAACCCATCCATGTTCCTTCATGTGCCCTTTGTGTTCCGGAGCCGCGGTATCTCTTTCGAATAGTCCCGCAATTCCGGCAGGCGTCGGCCCTTTCGGGCCCCTCTGCTGACTCTCTTTGAGGCGCGCGTGGAACACTAACGCGCCGTCGACACGGCCTGTCGTCCATACCACCGTCCACCCATAGCTCACCGTCCACAGGCCCGCACCTACGGTGGCCGAAGGTCACTAGGTGGCCTCCGACGCCCGCGGCGTAGTGGGGAGACCTAAGAGAGGATTTAGGAGTGTAGGGGAACTACATGCCAAACTTCAGCTTCCTGCGACCAGTAGTTTCCGCTATGCGTTGTGTCTGTCACTCACTCAGTCACACAGTAACGCGAACTGATGAATTTTATATGTTAGGACTACCAGCTAACATAAAAAAAATGAATGGAGAACCTTCTCCTTTTTGGTAAGTCGGTGAAAAAGTGAATTACGCTATCGGAGTGCTGGTTTGGGTTAAAAGTTCACTATTTAGGTTTAGTCGCGAATCTTTTGTTTAAATGTCAAAATTTCTTCTTAATATTTTTTTTGTGATAAATAGCATGTTTCTAATTAATTTTTTTTTTTGCAATTGGACTGCACGTGTGTGTCCACCTGGACAATGTAAAGTGCGTCATAATTCTTATCCGATTGCCCAAAAAAGGAGTATTACCTACCTATGTTTTTTACCGGCGGCATATACTTAATACTAAGGCCGTTAGTTCCCAAATTAGAATTCACATTATTTTGTAAATAATATATCGTTAAAATAATCAATAAATTTTAATGACGAGTATTTTCCATTAATCAAGAGGAAACTTTATTTGTTTTTTTGGGGAATCACATAAAATTTATATTATAATTATTTATCGATATATAAAGCGGAACTTGCACTGTGACAGAGTCTATGGTCTAAACATAGAAGAATAATAAGATTATTGTTCTTTGACGAGGACAGTTATAAGGCTTTCATTTGTAGATGAGAGAGACTTTGGCAGTCGTTACGGATAGTCAGAAGCCAGAAAATCTGACACCAGTCTTGCCAAGGAGTTCCGTGTTACCCAGTTACTGGGTTGTTGAGGTCTGGTAAGCAGCTTCACGTAAAATACTTGTATTCAGCTGAAGCCAGTTTGACTGGTAGCTGACTCCAGTATAGTTGGCAAAAGGCTAGGCAGATGATGGTGACGAGGAGAGCAACGTTTCCATCAACTCTTGTTAATCGGATATTTGAGCGAAAACTTTTATTGTTGCCTCAACATTAGGAAGGTGCATCGTATCGAACACACTCAAAAATGGATCAGTTTTTTTTGTAGAAAAATAAAACTTATTAACGTTTTTGCGTAATCAATCACAAAGTTGACAGTTCTATATGGGTCTGGATATTTTTTGTTTTTTTCTAGCTTCATGTAAACTTTTATAAAACTATAAAAATTATTATTGTTTTACTAGACAGTTGGTTGTATTTTTAAGGGTTGGGAAATTATCATATGACTCTTTCCGCTCTAGTCGTAGCGAAAAGTGTCAGACTCTTACTGAAACAAACCCACCCCAAACACCCTTCCTTTTTTCCTCTAAATGCCCTTAGCGTTCCAGGGCCGCGGTGACTCTTTCGAACAAATTTCGCAATACTGGCATGTCCATAGTGTCATAAACTCATAATAATCAAGTAGGCTGAGCCAATGAGGTGTCGTTTAATAAACACAGCATTACCTCGTATCAATATCAGTAGTAATTTCCTGGTGTCTACACAACAGCCTGTAGCTTCAGTCCCGATCCCTAGGAACAGCGGTAACGTAATAAAACGTGCGTCGCGTCGCACTCACAGTGGGCTCGTGATAACATTTGCGTGGACATCATTCATAATTAATAAGACAAAAACATATCGAAAACTCGCAAATAAATAGGTACATGGTAACAATTCCGATATGAACTATTTTAATGTTAGTGACCATGAAAGTTTAAAACAATATAAGAACCTTATGATTTTGAACTTTTTTGTAGGTACAGAGCATATACCAGAGTGCTGCAGCAGCTGCTGCTATTTCTACTAATCTTCACATTCGCATTCACATCTCAATCGCAATCTGTCAAATATGTATGAAAATCAAGGCTTTTTGACCGTTTGCGATTGGCATGCGAATGTGAAAGTTGTTTAAAAATTAGTAGAATTGTCCGTCTGAGGCTCTATATAATTGCCATTATTTCAAGCGATTAAAATGATGGAGACTAGGTTGTGATAACTTGACATTTTAGAAGCGTTAAGTGAGCTGTGCGTTACGCATTCACGCCATTAGGCCGTACCAAAGTTTGTTAGACAGATAGATGGAACCATAGAGATGGTTATAGGCTAATTTAATGCAAGCGAGAGCTAGTACCATATTATATATTTTTGGTCCTTATGACAATTGGTATCACTGAAAAATCACTTTATCCTGGGCCTACTTAATTTACAGATTACAATGAATGCTATCAAAAGATCCAGAGGGCCAAATCTACTCATTTTTGAACAACTTTCACATTCACATGTCAATCGCAAACTGACAAAAAAAATTCTCACATTTTTTATAGATTGCGACGGAGATGCGAATGCAAACGTTGCTAAAAAATTAGCAGAATTGGCACTCAGGTCATACTCACACTTAAGTTATTCTATGTCTGCTTATGCCAGGTGTTGATACGACAGAATAACATATTATTTATTGTACTTACCTACCCATCGTTTCATAGCAGTTCACATTAATCTGAGTGTATCTTCTATGGCATATGCGTAGCCCAAAAGCACAGTTGGTACAGCCAATAACTGGAAATAAAAAAAAATCTAGGTTAAAAACTACATTAAACCTCTGACCTAGACTAGAGTCAAGTGCAATGCCATCTCAAATAAAGAAAAAAAAAATACATTTTCGTTGGAATTTGTTCCTAAAGTTCACGTGATTTAATTGATTTAAGTCTTAGCTTCCCAAAAAAGGCGAACAACTACAAAATTTCTACACCAAATTTTGTCCACGTAACTTTGCGAAACACTCCACAGTGCGCTGTCATCGTAAAAACATTCCCTGGCTTAATATTCCACAATTGCCACTTCTGTAACTGCACGGAAGCTGCGGCGTTTCACCTAACGATGCAGGAATAACGAGCTTTAAATATGAATAGATATTATTGGGATTGAATAATAATAGCCATACGGATCGATGTTCGGGGTTAAGCAACGCTTTCCAAGGTATGTTCGTAGATGAGTGACCTTCCATTACATATCTTTCGTGTCTGGGAAATGAAGTTATGCCGGTTAGTCCCAGTTGCTATTTATGCATTTTTGACAGTGATCGTTACGGATAGTCAGAAGACCGAAATCTGTCACCTGAGGCCAGTCTACTAATGTTTAAATAAATAAAATAAAAAAGCCTTTTATTTCCAGCTAACAAAATTGGGTGATTAACGTATCTACCTTTACAATTTACGTTTACACTAGAGAGAAAATTTTTTTTTTGTACTTATCTATGAAATCCAAGCTGTCTAAATCTACGTCTAATTATAATTATTATAAATAAACAATCTTTAGTAGGTAGGCATTTGTGTTATTATATTATTTTTACTGGAACCCCCTCAGGTAAAGGCCTCCACCAAAGCTTTCCATTTCTACCGGTCCTGGGCTATTTGTTGCCACTGTGGGCCAGCTAGTTTTTTAATGTTTAAACAACGTTGCTAAAATTTTGAAGAATTGGCCCTCTGATCAAAAGATCTAAGAGGGTTTCTTGAATTGACGAGCACCAGGTGGCAGTAGGTACTGAGGCGATTGGTCCAGGCATCTGTCAAAAAGCCAATGGTTTTTCTGACATTTCTGAAATGAACACCAACGTCATGTTTACGTCATTCACTTTTCAAAGGTCCTCTCGCTAATATTGCGCCAACTGGTAGCGTACATTTTCCTGGAAATCCTCATTGTATAATGTTATATCAATACTAGCTGACCCACGCAACTTCGTCTGCGTAAAATTTTCCATTAATGCTCGGCTTCTTTTAGTCTTAACGTGATGATAGCCTATAGCCTTCCTCGATAAATGGGCTATATAATACTGAAAGATTTTTTCAAATCGGACCAGCAGTTCCTGAGATTACCCCCTACATACAAACTTACAAACATACAAACAAATATTACCTCTTTATAATATTAGTATAGATGAACCAGCTCTTGAATCGCTGCCTATTTAGAGTTAGCAAGTCCTATATTAAAGTAGGATTTCCCAGGTAGGCTACTTAGCCTCAGAATTGGCACTCTGGTTTCAGGTTGAAAACCTACTTTGGTTTTGGTTTGGTTTTCAACCTGAAACCAGCAGTGCTATTCTGTAACAACATTTTCGTGTCTCGACAGCGGAATCCGAGGTGAGTTTCAAATTTGTATAAAGGTGAGTTTCAAATTCGTATAAGACCTTATGATGTGTGAAATAAAGTTCACTTTGTAAGCTTAGTCACTCAGGTGAAGTCGATATCGAAATGGTTATTTACAGAATAGACTAGCCGAGTGCCAATTCTACTAGTTTTCACATTCGCATTTCATTCGCAAACTGTAAAAAATGTATGAAAATTAATGCTTTTCTGACAGTTTACGATTGACATACGAATGTAAAGCTGTCTCATTACTCCGGTACCAGGGGGCCGCGATGTCGTCAATGGAGGAAACTTTTTGTTATTCAGGAATAATATTCAGACACAGAGACAGGATATTTGTATGAGAGAAGCAATTTTACATTGAATAGCAGTTGACTTTATTGCCATAATTTCGGCACATAATATTTGGACCTGATATACTTGGATACTTGTACCTGTTACAATCGTGTCCCTGAAACAATCACGTTTTCTGTTAATAATTAGTGTGGTTCGAAAATCAGTCAGTTTTGCAACAAAATAGCACTCAATGTGTCACAAAACAAAAGGATGGCTCGCGGCTTGCGGCTCGTGGCAAAATAGGTTTGTACGAGCAAAATTTTAAACCTGTTGGATCGCCTACGAACTTTCTCATCGAGCCATAAGCCAGTGTACTTACGGTGACACACGAACGAAAAAGGTCGTCAAGCCATAAGTCCGGGGACTTGCTCGCCCGTCTATCACCCACTTTAGAATCGCTTCGCCTATCTAGCCTCGTCCAGCGCGATTCTATAAGTTCGTTGGTTGGTTATCTCACACATCTCTGGTGGAAAAGCAGCCTAAATGTTAAAAATAAGTAACTACTTATGATAACAATAGGTTGGCAATTCACGGCCGGCTGCTCAGTTTCGCACAACATAATAGGTAATTTGGCTAGCTTCAGTTTTCATTTTCAGTTTACCTACAAGGCTTTTTGCCTTTCCCTTTGGTACTTTTTCACTATAGGAAATGAATGCGGAATTAAGAGCAATCTAATCAGTAATCGGTATTATGAAGGATCTGACATACCCATTGTATGCTAGTCAGTTCAATACTGCGAAAGCTGAATACCCTATGAAATGACACCAGTATCCGTCTGTCTGTTGTAATAATGGGGCTTCACAAAAACTGCGTGAGGTTCCTATGTGATCTCTGCAGATAAGTTCATCGTTTGAAAAAATTAATGAATACCTATTACATTAAGATACCGTTGTACATAACTCAATGTTCAACCATTTCTTCTTCCACTATTATTTTTTATAATGGTAATTCTTTGACTAGAAAAGAAAATGTAACGTTCAATGATGGGCCTACATAATATATTGACAACTATCGCGGAATTTGTTTGGAAGAGTCACCGCGGCCCTGGATCGCAAAGGGCACTTCGTTGGGAGGTATTTTTCGGGTTATTATATAACCTATGGCACTCACAAATAATGTATCTTTCTATTGGTAAAATAATTTTTAAAATCGGTTCAGTAGATCCAGAGATTACCGCTAAGAACCGCACAAACTTTACCTCTTTATAAACTTACTAGCTGACACACGCAACTTCGTCTGCGTCACATTTTCCATTAATGCTCGGCTCCTTTTAGTCTTAGCGTGATGATATATAGCCTAAAGCCTTCCTCGATAAATGGGCTATCTAACACTGAAAGAATTTTTCAAATCGGACCAGTAGTTCCTGAGATTACTCCCTACATACAAACTTACAAACAAATGTTACCTCTTTATAATATTAGTATAGATTAGTAAATATGTGTCGTATTAGCTATATTAGGTACTGTAAAATCTGTTCAATCTCAAAAAGGATCAAATATCCAGCCACTGAAACATTACTCTTTATAATAATAATAATAATAATAACCCTACCGCAGTATCTCTACGTTGACGTCGTGGTGGGGCTTGCGCGTCCCGATGGACCTTAGGTCATACCTAGGGTGAGGGGCCAGACAAAGAGAGATACAATCCGCAAGGCAGTTTTGTGGCGAACTGTTGGGCAGTAGCGACCCCACGAACCTTATCTCCCGGGAGAAGTCTTGTTCCTCATCTACGGTTTGCCTTTATTGGCTGGCCGGAGTGAAAACTGACGAGGAACAGAGCTCCCACCTCTTCCTTGCCTTAATTGGCGGGTCTGAGTGGAGATTCGCTAGAGCATACGTGCTCGGGAGAAGGACGTATAATCCAGTAAGATGCTGGTAGGGATCTTGATCGCACTTCCGGGATTGTCCTGATAGCCGTGGTATACCTCTCCACTCCTCTAGCACCTCAGGCCATGTTGCCCCCTTGGCGCTTCGTCACTTTGTGCTAGCGACCGTTTTCGGGGGCCCATTCATTGAGTGTGCAAGTCACCCCCTGCCATTTAAAAGCCGTGTATATTGTTAGTGGTCAGGCAGGGGCCAATAGTTCTATAATAAACGATTATCATTCCACTAAGCCACCCAAACCCATAGCGTTTCATTTTTTGTTTCCATATTCTGCAATAGTACTGCTCCAACCGGGGATTGTCCTTGGGAATACTTTCAGTGCACACAGGGATAATCGCCGGTTGGTGCCCCATTACATTTGAAATGTCTAACGGGGCCTCTGCGAGTTGGTTTCGGCCCCTCGTACGCCTACCAAAGGACCGGGTCTCCAGGGGCCCGAGATAGTAAAAAAGAAATAATAATATAATAAATAATAATATAATATAATAATAATATAATACTCCATTAGATACTAACGACCGCAGGGAGGTATGGCAGAGCAAGGAGCTTCACGGACGCTTTTATCGGGTCCTACATGGGCCCGATGTAGACTTTTTAGCGTCCGTAGCCTGGCTGCGTTTTGGTGACCTCTTTGGGGAAACCGAAGGTTTAGTCTGTGCGATCATGGACGAAGTTATGATGACGAACAACTACCGGAAATACATTGTGAAGGACGGTACGGTTGACATATGTCGGGCATGTCACCGACCCGGGGAATCCATCCGCCACATTATTTCCGGTTGTTCTAGTCTGGCTAATGGAGACTATTTGCACAGGCACAACCTTGTAGCCAGGATCATCCACCAGCAACTTGCTTTGAAGTACAATCTTGTGGAATCGGAAGTACCGTACTATAGGTATGTGCCCGACCCAGTTCTCGAAAATGGCAATTGCACGTTGTACTGGGATCGGTCTATCATCACTGACAGGACTATTGTTGCCAATAAGCCTGACATAGTGGTGATAGACCGACTAGAGCGTCGCGCAATGATTGTTGATATAGCAGTCCCTCATGACGAGAACCTCGTGAAGTCTGAGAAAGAGAAACAAAGTAAGTATCTTGACTTGGCTCGCGAGGTTGTCGACATGTGGGATGTGAACACAGCAGTCATTGTGCCGATAGTCGTGACGGCCAATGGCATTATTGCCAAGAGCCTCGACCAACACCTCAAGAGGCTCTCGTTGGGCAGCTGGATCAAGGGCTTGATCCAGAAAGCAGTACTCCTGGACACGGCGCGTATTGTTAGGAGGTTCCTCTCTCGGGAGCCCTGACCACCGGTAGCTTGGACCCTGTTCCCGATGCCGGTGGGCTACTATTTTTATATTTTTAAATGTTTTTTTTTAATTAGTTTTATAGAAATATTTAAAAATGTAAAATATATGTACAAAAAATGAAATAAATGGAATATAATACTCCCTACCGCAGTATCTCTACGTTGACGTCGTGGTGGGGCTTGCGCGTCCCGATGGACCTTAGGTCTTACCTAGGGTGAGGGGCCAGACAAAGAGAGATACAATCCGCAAGGCAGTTTTGTGGCGAACTGTTGGGCAGTAGCGACCCCACGAACCTTATCTCCCGGGAGAAGTCTTGTTCCTCATCTACGGCTTGCCTTTATTGGCTGGCCGGAGTGAAAACTGACGAAGAACAGAGCTCCCACCTCTTCCTTGCCTTAATTGGCCGGTCTGAGTGGAGATTCGCTAGAGTATACGTGCTCGGGAGAAGGACGTATAATCCAGTAAGATGCTGGTAGGGATCTTGACCGCACTTCCGGGATTGTCCTGATAGCCGTGGTATACCTCTCCACTCCTCTAGCACCTGAGGCCATGTTGCCCCCTTGGCGCTACGTCACTTTGTGCTAGCGACCGTTTTCGGGGGCCCATTCATTGAGTGTGCAAGTCACCCCCTGCCATTTAAAAGCCGTGTATATTGTTAGTGGTCAGGCAGGGGCCAATAGTTTTATAATAAACGATTATCATTCCACTAAGCCACCCAAACCCATAGCGTTTCATTTTTTGTTTCCATATTCTGCAATAGTACTGCTCCAACCGGGGATTGTCCTTGGGAATACTTTCAGTGCATACAGGGATAATCGCCGGTTGGTGCCCCATTACATTTGAAAAGTCTAACGGGGCCTCTGCTAGTTGGTTTCGGCCCCTCGTACGCCTACCAAAGGACCGGGTCTCCAGGGGCCCGAGATAGTAAAAAAAATATAATAATATCCTTGGACATTTCACACAACGCCATATCGTCCCAAGCTAAGCAACCTAATGCTTGTGTTATGGTAACGAGATGGCTGATAAACTACTTATATACATTTTTTTTTTTGTAAATACATACATATTATACATAGAAAAACACCCAGACTCGGAAAAAATACTTGTAGGTCGTACAAATATTTGTTCCATGCGGGAATCGAACCCGATAACATTACTATTGAGTTAAGGTAACCTATATCTACCGACCGCGATCTATCTCAGTACCAAAACTCATCAAAATAGGTTTGTTGATTAAGGTGTCAAAGCGTGACAAATAACTTACTTTCGCATATATAATACGTAAGTTTTAGTTACGATTAGGAGGATAGGATCCTCCAAAACGGTTCAGGATCGATAAACCAATACAGATTTTTGGATCGTAAATCAAAAGTCTAATAAGTTGATTTGCATCACCAACGACAAGATTAAATCGGTACGTAATATCATTGCAACAAGAAGTGATTTTTATTAAATAATCATTATTGCTATTGCCAAGTTTATTATGATAAATGTGAACAATAAATCCATAGGGCAGCGTACTCTCTGAATTATTGTGGCATTTTTATGCCGTGGGGTAATTCCGTACCCCACGGTGGCAATATTCGTTTCGCCCTTAATTTATTGTTCTTTTCGTTTTGTTATTCAGTTTTAATGAACTTTTACACGGTTTTTATTTTTCTGATAATTTTCAGGAAATAGAGAAAAAATATATGCACTATATATGTTTATGGATTATGTAGACTTGACAATTTTTTGTAAAAATGTGTTTAACTAAACTTGATTTGTACTTTGAAAAAAGATCCCTTTATCTTCCGTTAATATTTTAATGGACAAATATTAACATTAGAATAAAACTAAGATTGTTTTCTCAAAGTCAGAATTATGGCAACACTAAGAATAAGGTAATACGTATGTACCTTTAGCATTACGGAGGTAGACATCATCTAACAAAAATAAAAAAAAAAACAATCTGCTACCACAGTCTCTTTGTTGTGGAACAGATAAAAATAAACCCACCTTGTTAAGACGAGTCGTGTTTAAAGCCCGAAAACAAACAGCGCCCTAAAACAACCAAACATCAAGTCTCCACTTAACCACATCACTTAACCGAACCATTTTTAGAAGACACTTCTATTTGGTTAATTTTAAACAGCCCTTTAAAACAAAGGAGGGCCTTTGAAATTTGGTCGTTTTATACGCCCTACAAATATTGTTCGAACAAAGAACGTGTAACAATTTTTGAATAGGGAAGTGTAACTAGTTCGATTTTCAAATAGTCGGGGCGCCGGGTAAAGGAGATTATGGCGTTTTAAGCGCCATGTTTGTTTTTACGAAAATGGAACGTGTTTCGTTTTCGCATTAGCACCTTTTACTGTATGTTTCGTTTTTCGACGTGTGTGGTCCGGGGCTTATGATTACCGAGTGAAGTGCTTTCGGATTGCCTTTTCGTCGATTGAGTAATTTGTGTGAGTTCATTGATGATTTTAAGAATAAATACGCTTCAGAACCTTAGTAGGTATTTGGGTGTTTATCAAAATAATATCGGAATGCGAAAAACTCGAAGCATTATTTCACAGTTAGCAGTAAGAATAACAATTTTATTTATGCAAGGTGTTTTTTTTTTGCGAAGTAGGCATCGGACAAAAATAATGTGTTATAAAATTCCTGGCGGAGATGATAAAATTAAGACACCGCCAAAGATTTTTTTTATACGGCAATTCTATTAATATTTTTACAAAAGAGAACAAGTTAATCCGGACAGTTTTTTAAAACGCATTGATCGAGTCAATTTTCAACGCGTGCTCCAGAGATTCGCAAAAAAATACATTTTTGTCAACAAAAGACGTCTTTACACCTTTTGATAAACGAAATCTCTTTTGAAAACGTGAAATAAATGTCATTGATCCAACAATCTTAAACTATTTCGTCTCTTTCCTATTTCGCTCTTATTTTTAAAGTATTAAGTACGAAAATGCTGCGAATTTTAGTCTTACAAGAGCAAAAGGTTTTGGTAAAAATAGTTTTATGTGACATCTTCTTTCCCGTGAAGATGTCTAGATAACATTAGTGGCTTATAAACGGTTGTTCATTTCAATGGGGTCCCATAGACCCCATATAAAAGTCTTTAAAGCAAGGGAGGTCATGAATGGGTGACGTTTTTCCATGAAGATGGTCCTTAGTTGATAAATACGCGACTAATCAAATTATTTATGGCATTAAATCGTAATAAAATGTTGTGAACATCTGCAGAGCGACGTTTTTCAACGCTTTTGTTTGGAAAAAATAAAGGGTTGGTGTTTTTGTGTGTGACGGTTTAATATCATAATGGTTAATTTGTATTCAATGTTAGCTGGTGTGATACGGGTACTTGAATACGGTACGAATACGATTATTCTTGATATAAGTACTCTAAGTGTGACTTTAGACGAATTGTATGCGATTAACTGCACACCGCATTAATTATTTCACGTCTTTAATTAAATCCTACATAGTTTATGTTGGCACTGTTTTTAAGTGAATTCCTAATTAAGTTAACACCTGGGTAGTTCATTACGAAAAAAACAAGGCTATATTACGAACAGCTTGCCAGAATTCATGGAATGTAATTTTACTTTGTTCTCGACTCATTGTATAGCCGTTTACATTAATTAACCTTCTCAATTCTTTAATCTATTTACATCTCGAGTACCCTTAAACCTAACTCTCCAATACCAACATTATCGATTTGAAATATCACGTGAATTGCCAAATGCTCTATATTTGGCACATTGAACGATTGGACGAACATTAACGCTCCACCAACAGGGTAAACGGTCCCGTTTTCACCTCATTAAGCCCAAGTTAAGGACCCTATTATGTACTTTATGTATTCCTAAATTACCCATCACTTAATAGGGTAGCCAACAACGAGGGAGCTTACCCTTCGACCGTTTTACAGTGACCTTCCTGCCCCTTCTTGTGAGGTAATTATTTATGTAAAGGGGGGTAAATAATGATATTTTCAGGTGTCTTCTTATATTGGATAATTACTAGAGGTGGGGTGTTTTAAAGTGTTCGTATGATTACTGGCCTGTTCAAAATTTAATGCTCGTTTCTCGTTAAGCGAGTTTATGTTCTACAAGTTAGGAAATTGGGTGATAAGTAGGTGTATCGATGTTATTCTTGTAGCGTTATTTATGATACTGTAAAACGCTGAAATGGATCATAGATAATTTATTATATCAGTTTGAATGTATTTTAAGGCGTAATTTTTTATGGAGATTGTTTTTTTTTTCAATGTTTTTTTTTTTCGGATTTTACTTGGTCCTTTATAAATATCAATAATGCCGAACCAGAAACACAGTTTTAAATACAATTATAAATTCTTTTAATCAATCAGAACCCTCATAATCCATCGCAATATCAAATGAAAAATCGTTTCTAATTTGTTTTAAGTACCTTTTCCATTCACCCATTCAGTGAATGAACGAATGAATGACTGAATGATAAATTCGCTTAAGACCACATTCTTAAGTAGCGAAATGACGTAGCTAAAAATAGAATAGGTAGGGTGTCCACGCTTTATGGAACGATATGAGACCCCAGATGTCCAAACAACAATCGTCTGGGAGTCTGTGAGTTCTATTGTGTGACATGACAAACGTACACCTATTGTTAAACTGTCCCATTATTAAGAGTACTTAATATACTACTGGTAAGGGTGACAATAATTGAAATGGGCATAGGATAGTGTTTTGAAATTTTGATTTATAAAAAACAGAATTTAGAAAATCAAGCTAGAGAAAATTGTAAACTTTTAATTACGGTTAGTGTTATGACTAGAAAATATTTTGTGACCTTAATTGTAAATAATAAAGAAAATTAATGAAAATGTTGGTCAGGACTAAGGAAATCTAAAGATGATACTCGTATCTCATCTTTAACACTACACTATACAACTAAGCTGGAGAATAGACACTTGTTTGTGCTTTAATTATCCCAATATTTATTGCAAATACTCTAAATACGGAGGTCATTAAGTGTAATAAATAACCGCAATTACAAATATGTACCTGATTCAAGGTGAATTGCACGTTTCATGGTAAATTAACGTTTAAGAGATAGTTCGTTCTGTATGTATTGATGGGAGTCGTAACCTTAATATGGCATATTTGTGTTGAAACTCAATTCGGTAAATGGTCATCATTGCCGTAAATGGACTACTGAGTCTACTGATATTTGGTTACTTAAAATTATTCTTTAAGTACCTTATTCTGCACGCATAATTAACCATCACGTCAAACAAAATGTTGAAAAGGTTAGAATTAAATAGCTTTGTTCATTAAACAAGCTAATCTGCATATTAAATGAAAGTTAATCGATTTTCTGTCTTATTCAGTCATTTTAATAAATTACATGCGACATGGGGTTCTATTTAACATTTTTCCTAAGAACTCTTTATCATACTTAATTTTTATACTAGTGTACAATAACATAATTGTACACCTTCCAGTACCATTCATTACTGAATATACACTCTTGAAATAAAAATCAGACTGAAACAAAAAGCGTATTTATTTCCCTATGAACCGTTTCTTCTCAATACACCTATATATTGAAAACTTGAATCTGAATTGGATTTGTTGTGCTTCAAATGATCTATTCACAGTATTTAGTTTATAATCTAGTAAAGATTTATCTTACATGATCCTTTATTTAAAAAATCGTAGTCACCCCACATGGAACCGTACCATGAGCGTCACTCACAGTCGTATAATGACCGGCTGATAGCCGTTTAAAAACGAATTTGCTCACTTCTGGTACATTAAACAATCGCTCACCAACAACGCTATGGGAGATATGTTCCGATTTTGAATTAGCTGTGTTACTTACTCATATTTATTATCTGTGCGTCGGGGACGATTTGATTTGTATTATTATGTTGGTAGCTTGTGATGATGCACAGTTGATATTTTTAAGACCCGATCTATCCAAAATCAACTCGAATTAGAAAAAGAATTCTGCCGTTCCTTACATTTTCTTCAGTTCATGCAAGGTAAAGTTTAGGTACTGAACATCTGGGGTAGTTGAGACTTGAGAGTTGATTTTTGTACCAAATGCGTGGAACAAAATTGATCGGTGCTTAAAAATCTTTCAGTAGGTACTTATATTGAAAATAAAATAGTCAGTATGTACCTACTTGGATTTAAGTAGGTATGGGTACCTACTTAAATCCAAGTAGGTACATACGTTTACTGAAATAGTTAAAATTACTATTGGCAGGCCAGTTAGTTAATGATAGTAAATGTGTTATGACGTAAACACAATGTAAGGAAAAAGTTTGACAGTCGTCAACTTTTATGGAAACTGATTAATTTAGTGTTAATTACCTTATCAAGACGTTAACTATTTTCGACAGTTACAAAACAGGAAACTACGTGTTTAGTAAATTATAGTCCAATATTCATTGCGCAGTATTTTACAATAAAATCCCATATTTTAACATTAGGCATGTTATCAAAACAGGATATTAGTTAGTTATTACGTACTTCACGATAAAAAATAATTGGTATGAATTAAATTAGAGGAAAAAATTCAAATAATTACCTACGTAAATAACTGTTGGAGTAATTAATAGTAATTATATTTGTTCCATTTTGTATTCCTTTTATATCTCTATAATTATTATTCTGACAGACGCCATGTTTGCGCGGGAATATGGAGTAATGGCGGGATTTGTCGAAAAAACAATCCTGCTGTTTATAATTACTATGATAGAATGATTGATTACGACTATTATATTGTGTTTGTTATGCTCATTGGAAAGTAGGTACTTACACTGAAATTTAAATATGTAGCTAGTCATTGCTCAACATATTTTTTTGTTTGTTACCTCATAACTCCGTCATTTAGGAACCAATTTGAAATAATCGTCCCATAGGAATTTCACAAAATCAGTTTGGTAGTTTTTTTAAATCAAAATAGCTGGAAATCGTTGACTCGGGTGACGTTTTGTCCAACCGATTAAAAAAGTCTGTTTAATAATTAAACGCTCAGTTTTAAAATACGAAGAAACAACCAAAAACACCGACTACCATAATTAAAAAAGTTACTTTGTATTTTGTTGAGTTTTTTGTTTTTGGAAGTTGGTTGTATTTTCTTATACAAAACCTTTCAAACCGCCATTTTTATCTCTTAGATAAAAAATATCTGAATATTGAAAAATCGACCCGAAAAGAAACAGCCCAGGGAGTTAGCCACAGTTATGTGAAAAATGTGCATTTCACTTTAGGACTTTCTGTAACTTAACAAAAGCGGTCTAAATCAGTACCAGTTATCAAAACACAATAAATTAGCTACACAATAAAAAAGCTTTTCACTTAACTCTTTTAGAGATCAAAAAGGGCTATTATTAAAAAGTCCCTTTCGATCGGAAATAAACAGAAAGTTCCCAAAATAAGGCAATAAAGAAACCCTATATGTGTTGTATCGAGTCGAATGCGATGATCACTCGTTTAAACACATTAAGGCGGGCTATTATAGGCCACTTTGGCACCCCTATACGATCTAGCGATGGCGTAGGGTTGTCGAACGTTCGAAGTTGTGGTCCATTGGTTTTGAAGCAGCTACGAGTAATTTAGACGGATTTGACATTGATATTAATTATGTAACTTATTGTCAAATAGACTTAACAATTAATTTAATTTTCTTTTTGATTAAAATCATTGAGTTTTACTTTAAATCTTATTTGTTTTGTGACGTTAGGAGTAACGCATACCTACTTATTGTGGTGTAATGAAATATTTGTTTATTAAATATTTAAATAATAATAATCTATACTAATATTATTACAGTAAAGTTTGTGGGTTTGTGAGGTTGTAGGTTGTTGTTTGTTGTGATCTCTGGATCTACTGAACCGATTTTGAAAATTCTTTTGCCAAGTTCGTTCTGAGTGTCATAGGTATATTAACCCGAAAAATGGCGCCCAACGAAGTGGGTCAGCTAGTATCTTTATAAATAGGCATGAGTACAAGTAATTAATGCCTTACTTGTATTATTTTATGCAAAAACCCAGTCAAATAACTTGAAAAAACCATGGTGATAATAAATAAAATAATATCATGACTCACAATGTTTATGATAGTGGTTATTTATATAAAACAACAAACGACCGGAACAAAATAAAAAAAGGATTTCCCAATTATTTTCCTGTTTGAAATATTGGATCTAAGTGGAAATAGAAACACTATTTTGTGTAACATTTTGCAATATTTCACAATAAATATACAATTGCGTAATTATCTATACTAATATTATAAAGAGGTAACATTTGTTTCTAAGTGGTAATTTCAGGTAATACTGGTCCGATTTGAAAAATTCTTTCAGTTTTAGATAGCCCATTTATCGAGGAATGCTATAGGTTACATATCATCACGCTAAGACTAAAAGGAGCCGAGCATTAATGGAAAATGTGACGCAAACGAAGTTGCGTGGGTCAGCTAGTACTTACCAAATATAATTATAAAATCCTTTACTTGAAATTTAGACAGGCACTTTTGAATTGTCAAGGTCTGTCAGTCAAACAGATGAAGCTAATTCTGCCGCGCTAGCGACAAGAGCAGCAAGTGGTTCTGTAGCAAAACACACTCACCGACCACACTCCAGCACGGCGGTAAATCCGTTCAGTAGTTTTGGTGTGAAAGAGTAGCACATCCATCCATCCATGAAAAGTTAGGAGATTGGATGGATCCATTCTCCTAACTTTCACATTATCTAGTAAGTAGGTACGATACATGACGTGATATAGTCTTTTTTTTTAAGGATGGGAAAATCATCAAATGACTTCTTCCGCTCTGGGTGGAACGAAAGGGAGTGTCAGACTCTTACTGACTAAAACCCAATCGTGTTCCTCCTATTGCCCTTTAGGGCTGCTGTGACTCTTTCGAACTAAATCTATAACCGTACAGAGTTCCGGAATGCCATAGTTTGTGTTTTTAATATTTAGTTTTAGGACAAAGAATGCTATTTATCCCGCTAGTAGGTATATACAGTCCTGTGGGCCTGCGGACGGCGAGCATTGGGTGGCTTGCCATCTGATCAGAATCAGGCCCGGGTCGACGGCGCGCTGTGTTCCACGCGCTCCTCAAAGAGTTGTCAGCAAAGCAGATGGGGCCAGTGCCTGCCGGGGTTGCGGAATTTTTTCGAAAGAGTCACCGCGGCCCTGGAACGCAAAGGACATTAGAAGGATCACGGATGGGTTTTAGTCAGTAGGAGTCTGACACTCCCTCCTGTTTTACCCAGAGCGGGAGGAGTCATTTGATGATTTCCCATCCTAAAAAAAAAAAAGGTATACAGTCCTGTGGGATCATTTTAGCAAAAGCTCGTCTACTTTCTATTCGACGAGTTTCCAGTTCCATCTTTTATCATTGTTTTTAACAAACGCAAATATCGTCGATGATAGTGCATATCCGCGAATCTACCGTACTTAAAGTGCGCGCACTCCATGCAGGTTTACAGGGGAAGGCTATGAGTTAATATATTTCTTAAATAAACGGCTTTAGACCTCATTTTTAAATGGAGAGTAATAATTCATGGATTTTAGGAAAATGTAGCTACACAATATAGAATAGACTTCAATCATAACAGTAGTTAACAGTGGAAATCTAGTAGGTAGGTATTAAAATCGATATTGTATATTCGTAGAAATCAATTGGAGTCTATACTATATTGTGTAGCTACATTTTCCAAATACGCGGAATTATCCAATGCTAGTTCCACAGATTTTCACTATACCCGACGATATGTCTTTTAGTTTTAATTTTTTACTAGAAATAAAAGAAATGGCCTTCAGAACTTTTTCCCCTCTCTGGTTTTTATTATTTTTGATTTATGTATCACATTATTCAAATTATTTGTCTTCAAAAATTATCCCGATTATAAATTTACAAAAAGTTTCATGCAATCGATATTCGTGCCAACCCTATTCCCATAATACAAGGCCCGCAGTACACTGATTGTGTAATATTGAACTAACTCATAAATAACTAGGGTCGCGACAAACGCGACTCAATGATTCGACAATTAAATTGTGGATTTATTGAATAAAATTGTTTAAACATGCATTTTGGTCCACTGTTTGCGATTAGGGTTGCTACTTTCGAATATCATTAGATACGTTTGTATTATTTGAAATTATTGATGATGAAGTTTTGAACTCATGAATAGTCTATTTGGTGTAGTATAGTCGTAATCGCTAGATACTGCTAAGCATGAGATATTGGGTTAAATTCTCGGTTCGAGAAAAACTTTTTACAAAAAAATACAACCGACTTCCAAATAAAACACTACAAAGTAAAATATAACTTTAATTTCGGAAGTCGGTGTCAAAATACGAAGAAAGTGATAAACACACCTAGCAACACCAATGCAAAATCGCAGAAAAGCAAAATACGCAATTTCGATTACTTGGATAACATAAAACCATCATCCAAGTAGACGAATTCCAGCTATTTCGATTTAAAATCCAAAGACCGTAACCGATTTTGATAAAATTTAAATGGGACTAATCTGCAAGTATATTCTTTCAAATAAAACATGAGTTTTTCAAATCGGTTCATAAATGTCGGAGTTATGAGGTAACAAACATAAAAAAATACAACCAAATTGAGAACGTCCTCCTTTTTGGGAAGTCGGTTAAAAAGTGAAATATCCAGTTGCATTTCCTCCAGCTTTCCACTTTGAGCCAGGATTCTGGATGGTTCGCGAGCGAGGTGGCAACAAGCTCGCCCTCTACTACCTACATGGAATTTAGATGTACTTACAGCAGCGCGATTCTGTAAACATTTCGAAGTGAAGGCTTGGGTGAAGTAATCACGAAGTAAGCTGTCATACAATGTAATCAAGATCGAATGACAGCTCTTTTCTTGATCATTTCACTCAAGCCTCCACTTCGACATCGACCGGCTAGTATACCGGTGGAAGTCGAGGATTGAGGACGCTAGAATATTTTGCAAATGACGTCATACTCGGAGTATAGCTTTACGGGTCTATTTTGCCAACATCTCACCATAAACACTTAGGTTTAGTGAGCATGAAGTGAACCTTCATTCCATCTCGCTAGTATGGATTGATAGCTCACTTCAAATTCACCGTATCTATACTTCTATACTAATATTATAAAGAGGTAACATTTGTTTGTAAGTTTGTATGAAGGGGTTAATCTCAGGAACTACTGGTCCGATTTGAAAACTTCTTTCAGTATTAGATAGCCCATTTATCGAGGAAGGCTATAGGAAAGATATATACATATCATCACGCTAAGACTAAAAGGAGCCGAGCATCAATGGAAAATGTGACGCAGACGAAGTTGCGTGTGTCAGCTAGTATAAGTAAGTTTACACGGTGAGGTTTTTACAGAATCGCGCTGCTAACGATCTATTCAGTGGACATCTCACCGTGTTCACTTAGGTGGAGTGAACGACAAGTGAACTGTCATTCCATCTTGTTTGTATGGCTTGACAACTCACTTCGTGATCACATCACCCGCGCTTTCCTTCGACCAGCAGTACTATTCTCTAAAAGACAATTTCGTGGCTGTAAGCTGCGACGAGCTCGTCGACGAGCGTGTAGCGCTGATTCAAACTATTCACTAGCGTGGCTGTGCTCGTCGACGAACTTGAAGCTGTAGCCTCTCGTCGCTGTTTCGTTGACGAATTAGGGCTTTGTCGCCTTGAATCAAATTCTTGTAATCATAATCGAACAATCTCGACTGAGAATTTTAGGAGTTAAGAATTTACAATAAATGCGTATCTTTAAGTGTTTTAAAGAATATAGTAAAACTATGCACAAATTTCATAATTATAAGAATTTATTGCTTATTTTAATTGTTTAATTTTAAGGCTGAATGACGATTCTTTTGCCTGTGATATAGTTAATGCCGCGTCCTTTGTAGTTTAAAAAGGACAATACCCGCTTTACACTAGTTACAAAATCGTTAGCTCTACTTAACTTGTCCGACACAAAACGACCCTTATTAAACCATGAAATCCTATCCGTCATGCTCGGTTTAGTGGTGAGCATATGTAAATACGTGTAGCCTAACATATTTTAATAAAGCACCCTCATAGGCCCGGGTTCGACTCCCCGTTTAGTTAGTTATTAAATACGATATTTTTCCATATCATTGTGCGGGAACGGCTATTGGGGAGATTTGGATCGTGTAATGTGAGAGTGAAGAAATCTTTTTTTTTTTGGGAAAACTTTTTAGGCCTAAGTAAAGTTTTATCAATATCATCATCTGAATTCTGAATTTAAAAAAAAGCAACGTTGTCCCATACTAGGAATTTCTCCTGTATCGTGGGTGCGTTTACAAATATATAAATACACATACACAAACAGCCAGACCCGGAACATCTATCTGTAGGCCATACAAATATTTGTTCCGTGCGGGAATCGAACCCGCGACACGCAGCGCAGCAGTCAAATCGCTCAACCACTGCGCCAACCGTGTCGCGCATCATTATCATATCACCACGAACGGTCCTGTGCGTCTCGCATCCATCGGCTACCCGCGACCTTCTCCAGCTAGTCTATTCTGTAAATAACCATTTCGATATCGACTTCACCTGAGTGACTAAGCTAACAAAGTGAACTTTATTTCACACATCATAAGGTATTATATTTATACGAATTTGAAACTCACCTCGGATTCCGCTGTCGAGACACGAAAATGTTGTTACAGAATAGCACTGCAGGACATCGGTCCCCCGCTGACGCAGAGTCTCCGGCCTCAGCTCGTGGAGGACGTGGTGAGCGCTCTGTTCCCTGCGCGAGGGGAACATCCTCCCCCGCCCATGGCTCCGCCGCCTGCGGTGCCGGAAGAGGACCAGGAGGACGACGACGACGACATCCCGGCTGTGACTGGGGTAGACCTGAGAGCGGCGGTGCGAAGGCTCAAGGCCAAGAATACCGCCCCAGGGCCCGATGGCTTGCCTGGCAAAGCCTGGGCCCTGGCCTTGGAGGCTCTCGGGCCTCGACTGGAGGGGCTTTTTAGCGCATGCTTGGAGAGAGGCCAGTTCCCGCTTCCTTGGAGAACCGGGAAGCTGGTACTCATCCGGAAGCCTGGGCGCCCTGCGGACTCTCCGTCCGCATTCCGGCCCGTGGTGTTGCTCGACGAGGTGGGCAAGCTCTTCGAGAGAGTCATTGCGGACCGCCTCGCCGGGCACCTAGCGGGAACGGGGCCGGATCTTGCGGACAACCAGTTTGGTTTCCGCAAAGGGCGCTCTACGGTGGACGCCGTCATGCGCGTCAGAGCCCTCACGACGGGGGATGCGGTCTCCCGGGGTGGTGTTGTCTTGGCGGTGTCTCTCGACATCGCCAACGCCTTCAACACCATGCCCTGGAGCTGCATTGGGGAGGCACTCCGGTATCATCGGGTGCCGACCTACCTTCGTCGTGTGGTCGGGGACTACCTGTCCGACCGGGCAGTAATCTACCCTAGTCACAGCGGTGAGTGGAACCGGCGAGAGATGTCGTGCGGTGTCCCACAGGGTTCGGTTCTGGGGCCGCCCCTGTGGAACATCGGTTACGACTGGGTGCTGCGAGCCGACCTCCCTAGCGGCGTCAGCGTCATCTGCTACGCTGACGACACGCTGGTGCTGGCACAGGGGGGGTCGTACGCGGAGGCGGCCGACGTTATGACACGCGGGGTTGCGACAGTCGTAGAGAGGATCCGGCAATTGGGTCTCGAGGTGGCGCTGCACAAGTCCGAGGCCATGTGTTTTCATGGCCGAGGCAATACGCCACCGTCGGGATCCTTGCTGACGGTAGGAGGGGTTTCCATCGGCGTCGAGTTGACGCTGAAGTACCTAGGGCTCGTCCTCGACAGCCGGTGGAACTTCGTGGAACATTTCCGACGTTTGGCACCCAAACTGGAGCGGGCCGGGGCTGCTTTCAGGCGGCTCCTGCCCAACCTGGGGGGACCAAACGCCTCCTGCCGGAGGCTCTACGCGGGGGTCGTGCGGTCCATGGCCCTCTACGGGGCCCCGGTGTGGGCGCGTTCCTTGCGGCAGCGTGCTGCCAACTATCTGAACGCGCCCCAAAAGGTGATGGCCCTAAGGATGGCCCGAGGGTACCGCACGATCTCGCGTGAAGCGGTGTGTCTCCTTGCCGGATTGCCGCCATGGGATCTGGAGGCGATAGTCCTCGCGCGCCTGCATGATTGGCGCGTGGAGGTACTACGCCGGGGGGAAACTCCGCTGACGCGGCAAATTGTCGCGCAGCGGACAGACCTCCGGCGCGATCTCATGGCGTCATGGAGACGACGACTGTCGCAACCCAGTGCAGGGCACGCCACGATAGTGGCGATAAGTCCCGTCTTTGAGGAGTGGCTAGAGAGGCGCCACGGCGTCCTCACCTTCCGCCTGACGCAGGTCCTCACCGGACACGGATGTTTCGGGAGGTACCTGCATCGAATCGGGCGGGAGGAAACGCCCGGGTGTCACCACTGCGAGGATCGACCGGAGGACACGGTGGAGCACACTGTGCAGGTGTGCCCCGCTTGGGCGGCGCACCGCCGTGTCCTCGAAACGGCGATCGGCGGCAACCTCTCGCGTCCGGCCCTGGTCCAAGCCATGGTCCGGAGCGAGACAGAATGGGACGCCGTTGCCTCCTTCTGCGAAGCAGTCATGCTAGCGAAGGAGGTGGCGGAGAGGGAGAGGAGACCCTCTCGTCCCGGCCGCCGTGGTAGACGCCGCGGGCGTCGGGGGACACCACTTGGTGACCTCCGGCCACCGTAGGCGCGGGCCTGTGGACGGCGAGCTGTGGGTGGCTCGCCGTCCGTCCGTCTAGTGACGACAGGCCGTGTCGACGGCGCGTTAGTGTTCCACGCGCGCCTCAAAGAGAGTCAGCACACAGAGGGGCCCGAAAGGGCCGACGCCTACCGGAGTCGCGGGATTATTCGCAAGAGACACCGTGGCTCCGGAACACAAAGGGCAATGAAGGAACATGGATGGGTTTTAGTCAGTAGAAGTCTGACACTCCCTCCCGCCACACCCAGAGCGGGAGGAGTCATTGGATGATTTCCCATCCCTAAAAAAAAAAAAAAAAAAAAAAAAAAAAAAAAAAAAAAAAAAAAAAAAAGGCCTTGCGCACAGCGCTGCCGCAGCGGTGAAACTCAGTTTTGTATTCACTAAGCCGCGTAAAGCTACACTAGCGCTCAAGGCTGTGACGGCCGTGAGTTAAAACTTCCCAACGAACGAGGAGCAAATTGACACTTTTGACAGTTCTTCATACATTTTGGTATTCCCTACGAAAAAACAGCGACGAAGTCGCTTACAGCCTCGCCCACAGCCTCGTTTCGAACTGTCAAATCCAAAAGCTACAAAAATCGCGCGTTCGACTCTTATTTTTAACTTTTTTTTTCCTTAAAAGTATATGAAAATGGCAGCTCGATTGATTATAAAGCTTCATTTATTAGAAGAAGCTAAGAAAAGTGACGATTTGTCGCTCCAAACTCTCTTCTAACTAACCTAATATCTCTCCTTGTGCACGGGAGAGGAACGCGCTGGTATGCTTAAAATAGGTACACAGGTCCGTCAGAACAAGCATTACCTATATTATAAAACAATACCTCTAGTAACGTAATTTTATTAATATCCCATGTATCGTAAAATATTAATTGTCCAACTTATATGTAATAGCCACATTTGATACATAAACAGTGAAAATACTTTTCGTAATACCTACTCACATTTCAGTAGGGTTATTTATTTATCCGATTGGTCACAGAACTATCTAAAACTTTCAAAACAATATCTGCTGATACTGACACAAATAAAAGTTTTGAAACTAAAAACTCAAGTACCTAGTTTAGTTAGCGAGTCACGTCTGTTGTTTTTTGTTTACGTTCGTTTCCGTCGTCGCGTTGCGTTGCTCGAAATAGGCAAAAGAATCGCCATTCAGTCTTAAAATGTAACAATTAATAAGCAGTAAATTCTTTACAATACTTCAAGATAGGCATTTATTTTAATTAAATTCTTAACCCCTAAAATTCTCAGCCGAGATTGCTCGATTATGATTAAAAGAATTCGTTCTCAAGGCTATATCTCAAGGCTGGCTCGTCGACGAGCTCGCCGACGAGCCCGCCTTGAGATCGACCGAGCGTGTAGCGCTGATTCAAACTGTATTCACTAGCGTGGCTGTGCTCGTCAACGAGTTTCACCGCTGCGGCAGCGCTGTACGCAAGGCTGAATCTTTAGGGAATAGCATAGCAGAGCGAGCGGCACTAGCTCGCGCTCACTCACGTGTCCCGACAGCTGAGCATTTGTTCGTTTTCCGAGTGGCTGCCTCCAGTAGCTTCTAACATGCTTGTTTCTTAACGATTATTTCTCAGTTTCTCACAACACTCAAATTGATAACTCATGCTGCTGAACAACTGAACAACGTTGACCATAAAAATTAAGAAACGCTCTTTCGACTAAGCGTCTCTTCACGGGGTACTTCTTTTCAGCTCGCTGTGTGCCCTGTCAACGAATAGACAGCTGTTCGTTGACACTGGTGGTGGGTTACTGTACAATTACAAGGAGGTAGAAGTTGCAGTAGGTAGCTAATCAGTAGAAAGGTGAAAGATAAGGAAGGATACTAATGATTTAAACAGCTAGGTAACTATAGATAACTGTAGGTATGATAGTCGTCGTGTCTCTTATACTATCTCCTGCCTAGGTTAAGAGGGGCCAGCAAGAATATTATTGACATACAGTAACGTAACGTTAAATTTTACCATAGCTACAATACTCGTTTCATATAATATTTGAAACTAAAAACTCAAGTAGTACTTATAGTTTTACTATATTCTTTAAAATACCTACTTAAAGATAGGCATTTATTTAAATTCTTAACCCCGAAAATTCTCAGTCGAGATTGATCGATTATGATTAAAAGAATTTGATTCAAGGCCCTACTAATTCGTCTACGAAACAGCGACGAGAGGCTACAGCTTAAAGTTCGTCGACAAGCACAGCGACGCTAGTGAATACAGTTTGAATCAGTGCTACACGCTCGGTCGATCTCAAGGCTGGCTCGTCAACGAGCTCGTCGCAGCTTACAGCCACGAAATTGTCTTTTAGAGAATAGCACCCCAGAACCATAGACCTCAACCTATAACGTTTGGATTTGATTGGAAACTTTTTTGAAAATTCAGCCCCCTCCTGGTGTAACATAGAAGTCTGCCTAGTGGTGCAAAATTTGTCTGCCAGAGTTGCGAAATTTGTTCGGAAGAGGCACTGCGGCCGCGGGCCCTAGAACGCAAAGGTCGTTAGGAGGAACACGGATGGGGTTTAGTCAGCAAGAGTCTGACACTCCCTTCTGCTCCACCTAGACGGGAATAAGAATAAGAATAAGAATATTTATTTGTAAACATAGGTAGTAATTACATGGTATGTGAGATGTCACAATATTGGATTGTTTCTCTATGTTTTGCCGACGGACGGAGTCATTTCATGATTTTATCCTGAAAAGGTCATAAATAGGGGTAAAAGTTTACCTGGAACTTTAAAATAACAATTTCAAATTTAAACCCAGCTTGTTTACATTAAAAGCGTTTACGTCAGCAAATCCTCAAGCTTCCTGTTTTTTTCCTTTCTCTTGACGTAAATTGTAGTCGCGTGATTATTAAAAGTCACTTAACTTATTTTGCTGTTAAATTCTGATAAAATTAATTAACCACTATGTAGAAACTTTAGAAACAGGATATCCTTCTTCAGCTATAAATAAAATTGTGGTCAATTAAAATATTGACAAAATATTTGAGGAAAACTATTTGAAAACAATCAGGTAATTTTAATTTGTGTTTAATTTGAGTTACTATGCTAATAATATTATATAACGCCATTAATATTAGAAATCTGTTCAGTTAAATTATTACAAACATCTATTATAAATGACTCATTTTTATTAATTGCCTGTTAAATTAGTTACGACACAGTTGGCGCAGTGGTTGAGTGATTGACTGCTGCGTTGCATGTCGCGGGTTCGATTCCCGCATGGAACAAATATTAATATGGCCTACAGATAGTTTGTGCCGTGTCTGGCTATTTATGTATTTGAATTTATATGTTTGTAAACGCACCCACGATACAGGAGCAATAGGATTTGCTCCTGTTTCGTGGGTGCGGTGTGGGTGAGGGGAAACGTTTCTCTAAAAAAAAAAAAAAAAATGTTACGTCATTCGTTCGTCGCAGTTTCAGTCTATTTCTAGCGGCATATTCCCATATGCCGCTAGAAATAGACTGAAACTGCTGAAAGTCATAGGCTTTTGCCCAGCGGTGGGGATGATGCTGCATGATAATACGAGTAGTAATAAGAGGACTTTGTTTTACAATCTGTAGTGATGTAAGATAATTTTGCATTTAATTTAAATAAGATATGCGAAAGAGTTTGTTTGTTACGCTTTAACACCAAAATAACTAAACTAATTTTGATGCATTTTGGTAGATACAGAGATAGATAAGACCCTCGAAGCGAAATTCATACCAACGCAAACAAATCTGCGGACGAACACTATTTTATTATATTAGAATAGAAGTGGGTTTAATACAATTTCTAAAAATTGTTTACTCCTGCATAACACTATCCTCTTAGGGCGGATAACACCACGCGCTTAACTAGGTTTAACGGAGCCAGAGCACAATAAACACGACTCCCTCGTTTAAATTCATTAATGCATTTGTCATTAACTCATAAAGCTCATATCGTAATAACGTTATATCAAGGGTGGGACATAGTGATTTTTTCTTAATTTCCGTCGCCGATTTACTCCGGGGACGAAATTTGATTTCGGATGATAAGTCTGTATGGAATAAATTGACGCGAGGGTAAAATCACCTAAATGTATTTTGAGAGGCAATGTTTTATTAATAACTAGCTTTTGCCCGCGACTTCGTCCGCGTTTCTGTCGTTTTTCGTAAAAAAAAGTAGCCTATGTCCTTCCTCACGGTTCAGTGGTTTTGATGTAACAGGCAGATTCACTTTCGTATTTTAGTAGAAAATATAATATGTCAATCTACAATACTGTTGAAAAATATCGCAATACGGAACCGCACAATATTATTGTTTAATAGCTGTGCCCGCGACTCCGTCAACGTGTACTCCTTGTGTGATATTTAAGTTAATGTATTGGTAGTAATATTGTTTAGATCACGTTCACATGAGGCTTAAGTACCTATAGAACGAAAATACTTCAGCGCAAAGCTTCCGGGTAAACTGTGTTGGAAGTTGACCCGTCCGGCACGTGAACATAAAGATTTCTAGAACTGCTAACCCGGGAAAGAGCGACGTATAACTGACCATGCGAGAAACAACTGACACCGAGATCTACTCCAGCAATACGAAAAGTCTGCCCTTGAGCCTTATTATTTGTCATTGCATAAAGACACCGATACTGGGAATTGTGTTCTTTTAAATTGGAATGGAAAATTATTTGGTATCATGGGAATTCTGGGAATAAAGACGGTTTCACCTGCACCGCAACCTGTTAAAATTTGAGTCTCGATTATATTTTGTTGTAACTGGGTTACTTTTAGCCGAGTTCCATTGCAAAGTTGTGGTGGTCTTAAATTTCGGAGTAGAATAATCGGAATGCCAATTTTTAAACAAATTTCGTGTGAAGGAAGTCCGGGCATATTTAAAGAATTTTTAAAAATTCTATCGGGTAATTAGTGGCTTCTTTTTCATCGACCAGCATGATTCACGCGCGATGGCTTATTATTAGCGTATTTCATGTATAACTTTGGTGTTTCTAATTTACCGATTTCTATGATTCTTTTTTATGGAATAGTTAAAACGCTAACTTTTTTAATTAACATTATTAACTATTCCATAAAAAAGAATGGGATGACTGAGAGTGTTATAAACGTAAGAGTAGACATATATAACTAATCAGAAAGCTTCGAACTGCTAAGCTATCGGGAGTTACACGTGGTATTGTGAGTCAATCATAAAAGATAGACATATGCTGTCATGGGATATTTTTTATATAATTTTAATGAGAACATTTCCGTCATACATGATTTCTGTGTAGCTTTAACCATTAAGGTTGCACACGCGACGCAAGCTTAAAAAATGGAGTAATTTCTCCCGTTTTCCCAACATTTCCCTTCACTGCTCTGCTCCTATTGATTGTATCGTGATGAAAAGTATACTATAACCAGCCCAGAAGTATGAAGAATAATTGTACCAAGTTTCGTTAAAATTGGTCGAGTAGTTTTTGTTTCTATAACGGTTATACAGACAGACAGACAGACAGACAGACAGACAGACAGACAGACAAAAATTTTACTGATTGCATTTTTGGCATCAGTATCGATCCCTAATCACCCCCTGATAGTTATTTTGGAAATATATTTCATGTACAGAATTGACCTCTCTACAGATTTATTATAAGTATAGATAGAAGATAGATAGATAGAAGATAGATGCTTTGGTATATTTTTTTAAGAAAATTATTTGTTGATGCGTTACTTTCGATCTACACAAAATGTTACAAAAATATTCTCTTTCCCCAAATTCACTTTGAACGGGACAGTTGCCTAAGTTCACTAATAGCTCGACTCTTAAATCTATTATCGCACAATCTACCAATCATTAATAACGGGTTATGAATGACCGCTTAAAATTCTATAGGACACCCAAACATCTGACGATCGTAGAGAAATGCGTCTAACACATGTGCCCGCGGTCTTTTCAACGCTTCGAAAATCATTTATCAACAATTCTATCTCTGTCTGTCATTAATCATTGAAATGAGACTTAAAGAGAGAGAAAATGAAGTGATGGTACGTCACAAGAGTAAATACGATACGGCTAATGATACAATTAATGATTAATTATATTTCGAATTTTACACTCTATGAATGGATCGTGAATAGCGAATCCTTTAACGAATGTTTAAGTGATAAAGTCGAGATTTGCTTGATTTTTTGTGGCGTCGGTGTGTCTGATATTCGGTAATGACGGTGTACGGGTATTTTAAAAACGTTTAACGCGAATAATGACGTTGTAAAATTCATTGAAGTTTTAAGGGTTGAGGTTGGTCTCTAGAGAGTCATACCTTTCACAATTTCACACCATTTCTGTGACAATTATAGAACATTTTACGTCTTATTTAGAACACATTTGTCCGGCGAGAATTTCTTTGAAGTAATTCCTAAGAAGTTAGAATGAACTATGAAATAAGTCAATACTCTCAATAACTTGAGTCGAGTTGGCATTTTTGTCACATATACTGTACTATTACTATTATCGGTTACAAAATTAATGTATTTTCCCATGACTTTTACGGTTGAATGTTATTGTTAAGTTCTAAAAATATAACAGGCAATAGTCGAATGAATTAAAGGCAGATTTTATTCTGAGAAAAGAATAAAAATGCTACTAAAAGTGATAACATTCTTAATAAATTAGGATTAGGAGCAAACATACAATCATAGGTTAGGCCTACGAAATCGGACGTAGGTGGTCTTAACAAAACCATTACATCACGAAATCAACCTTCAAAACATAAACTTGTAACATTTAATAAAATACATAAAATGCCATCTATCGTTATAAAAATCGAAATAAATCTACAAGAATCCCATTAAAAATTACCCAATATATTTAAAAAAGTCAGAAGCATGAATGGTCGTACGGAGGTGAATGGGGCATCATTAAAATCAAATCCTATAACAAATGTACACTGAACTGAAGTTGTTTTGTTACGCGCTTTACTGGTTCCGATGTTATTTGTAATAAATTATAGAATAATTCGTAAGTACCAACAAATAAATCCTTAATAAGGTGTCGTTAAACTTTATTATTTAGTAACTGACTCCACTTAGGGCTATTGTTGAGGATTTTTTTTTATTTTTGTACGCATCTGTTGTTGTGTAGTATATGTGGGGATGGCAGACAAAAGATGATGGCATAGAGAGGGATGTAATGTTAAAATATTATTACAAACAACTTGCAATGAAGTAGACTTCTGAATAAAATTATCTAGTAAATAATTTACTTTGAAATTATTTGACAGTGGCGGCACAGTCATAACGGCAGCGACTTAGAACCCAGGCAGTTTACCTTGTTTAAATTCTTTCAATACCGCTCTCAAAGGGGTGAGGGAAAATATGTCTGCATGTCACATATTTTCCCTCACCTCTTGGAGAGCTTCCACCCACCGGTAGGATTAGGGCCCAGTATCTTACAGAGAGAAAGGCTATATCCCAGCAGTGGAAACATTAGAGGCTGATTTTATGCGAAACTCATCTAGCTGTTTATAATAAAGCAGTTCTAGACGTGGAATGTACGTCAAACCTACAGTCATACCACTTTCATGTGCATCAAAATTCAGTCACATGCATTATGACAATTTTATTTACTTCCTGTTTTGTTTCTTGAACAGTTTTCCGTACGAAATTTGCCTAATTATACTCGTATCATCATTTATGAGTTCAGATATTTTTAGTAAGCACAGGAAATAAAGTTATAACAATAAAGAGAGTTTGTTAGTGTAAATTAAAACGCATCCTAAAGGTTTTTTTCTTTATTCTCTATTTTTGTCTGACAACCTCATATGTACTGTTCCCGGTGACAATATATTATAGTTTGTAGAGCATCAGGCATTGTGCTACCGTTGAGCCGAGCTAGTTTATTATTTGAGACTCGGCCCAGCCAGTGCCTGTCAAACTTAGCTGGAATTCACGACAATGACGGTTTGAGCAACGCTGGCTTGCCTAGTCCGTGGTTTATTGATAATTCTGGTGATATAAATTTCATGTTTACTTCATAGTTATAAAAAGTTTTATTTAGTTTTTCGTTAAAGTTTTAATGTTATTTTTATCAAGTTCTATTTTGAGTCCGATGCTGCATGGTTGCCGAAAAATTCAAAAATAACTTTTTTTTTCACTGGAAACATTCGTAATTTGACTACTTTACACTAAATTAAAATCGATTTACGAGCGCCAAAAATTGTGGCAATAAATTAAAAATGGTTGATAAAAAATACGGTCTCCTCAAACTGAACCCTAATTATGGAAATGTGTTCCGTCGCTAATCACGCGTCGCCGTAGCTTGACACCTTCCGCTAATTTATATCAAAAGACGAACACAAACAAAAAATATGAGACGTAAAGAAACTGATTTTAGTAAAATAAACAAAATGTTTAGTTTTGAATAAACCTGTCAAATTACAATAAGATGATCGAATTCAAAGTCGGCAGAGAATTAAAAATTAAACTTTTTGAAAGAAAACATACCGATAGTTCGCAGCAAAAATATCATTTAATTTAATCAAGAATATTTATCAAATTAATGATTAATTAACAAAAATTAAAGCATGATGAAATAAGGAAAAAAATCTATCTGGATTACAATTATTGTGGCATTTTAAAATTAAAATGTAAAAAAATGGCACCTAATGGAGCATACTTTTGACCACTATTTCACCTGATGCGGTCTTGAGATGGAGCACGAATGCCTAGAAGTAACCTACTCACTCTTGACTTAAGACTCCCAGGTTGTAGCTATCAGGAAACACAGACTCAGGCAGGGAATTCCACTCCTTAGCTGTACGCGCAATGTATGTATTCCCAAAACGTCTTGTACGTATAGGCGGGATGGCCACCATGTACCGGTGGCGCGTCGCCGTACGTCTTGTGGTCCGATGATGAAACGGGCATATAAAGCAATACCTGAACTATTCAATACCCACACAAGGTACCTAAATCGAGGCGGAAACAATAAAAAGAAAAGTAATTATAGTCACACTTTTCGATACCGCAACAACGAGATAAGGGACAAAAGACTCTTAATTTTTTTTTTTCGTGAAACATGTTTGCCAGCGACTTCTCCCGCGTGCATATCGGGAATTATCACAAGGGAACCATTTCCCGGGTTACAAAGCCTATGTGCTATTCCAGACCATACCTTTAAGCCCAATTTCATCCAGATCCTTTCAGTTTTTGAGTACCATACATCCATCTATCCAAACTTTCGCATTTATAATAATATAAGTGAGATTATACATACTGATTGCTTGAAAGAAAAATGCGCACAATCTCCAAATAACTCAGTATCGGCTGGTCTCAATGCGTGATCGTTTCTTTTTACTAGCAAAAAAAGTAGCAAATAATTAGTAGCAAAGCATAACTAGCGAACAAGCAAGAGAAAAATCCAGAATTCTCCTAATCAATTACAAGTCAGACGCCAAAAAACTTGGCGCCACGTGTCACAGGTCAGTGCTTCCGCCCCCCGACCCTCAGGAGCCAAGGGATCCGCCTTAATGAACCATGGCTAGGCCACATCCTGCTCGCCTTGATAAATAACATATTTCTGGAGTACATTTCTTGCGGGTGACTGTTTGAAGTTTGATACCGATAAGCATGCGGCATCAAATTGTGGTAATTTTAAATGTGGGTTTTGAAGTTTTGCCCAAATTATGTCATTGTGTTACTAATCAGACTTGCTTTTTCTCAACTAGATATATTTGGGTCGGCCGTATATGTATTTTACATGGAGCGAATGCCTATCAGCGGGTCTAAAAAGGGCCACTTTAGCAGAATCATATAAGGATCATAATATTATCCACATAATAATTTGTCAAATTTAATTTTCATCTTTATCGCTAAGGCATTAGGTCGAAGGATGATTGGAAAAATTTTACATTATTTTTTCTGATTCTACTATACAAAAACCATTTTAGGCCCCCTGATCTGAAAAGCCCAGTAATCAGGGTATAAACTGTGTCATAAGTACCATGCTTGCATAGTTTTTTTTTAATTTGAGACGGGTTTGCTCTTTAGCTTGATTGCAAAAAGGGTTGTATTCTGGTTATTTTTATTAGATACGTCATTCTTGAACTATGTGACTAAATTATCATCAGATGAGATAGTGGTCAAACGCATGCCTATCAAAAGTAAAATGTTTAGTAAGTATATATCCTCCTGGACATTTTAACACCGGGCCGAAAGGAAGAAGATCTAGAGTTTTTTTTTAGAATTTTTTTAACTGATGAATAAATATGACTGTTTGACATATTTTCTATACAAAATCTGTTAAACCGCCATTTTTAATAGGTACTCTGATAAAATCGGCCCATAAACAACTATATAAAGGAGCCCTACTCTTTGATTTAAAAAAATCTTATTCTTCTATTTTGTACTTACCTCTTTTTTATTATTGCATATCATCATCATTCTCTTGCCCTTTGTCAATTATTTCGGAATTGGCACAACGTACCCCCTTTTCCCTACTTGACTACTGATGACTAATATTAGTAAAATCACTATTACCTATTTCCACTCTGATGTTTATTCTTTACTGCAGTGCGATTCTGCCGGTCGATTCTGTAAATATATCGAAGTGAACACTTGGGTGAAGTGATCACGAAATGAGCTGTCACTCCATCTTGATTATATGGCTTGACAGCTCACTTCGTGATCACTTCACCCAAGTGTTCACTTTGACTTGTTAACAGTAAACATGTCGAAGTGAACACTTAGGCGAAGTGACAACAAGTGAGCTGTCAAACCATAGAAAAAAGATGGCAGGACAGCTCTCTTGTCGTTCACTTCACCTAAGTGATCACGGTGATATGTCAACAGAATCGACCGGCTGATACAGTACCTACCGCGTGCTCTTTCATCAGACGTCGAGTGCGTGTGCCTGTCTGTTATCAACACGTGATTACAGAGTACAGGTAAACTAATTACTTTTCCCTGTTTCTAAATAACATCAGCTCTTTCCTTGTCCGATATTAGTAGGTTTAATGACTGCAGACCTTGAAATAACTTCTTTTGACTAATTAATGTTACCAATTTTGTAGGCATAGTAACTATCACTGAACAGGGAACTCCCGTCTCTTTTTCGAAGATTATCACTTTTATATTATTATTTCGGGTTCTTTTTTCAGTAAAACTGTTTTAAATGTTGTGACTATCACTATAGAAAATGACTGTTATAATTACCTACTGCATATTATTGTTTTTTTAAGATACTTGAAATGCAATAAATCAATAACGAGTAACTGTAACGATAATTTCTTGACTAACTGTTTTTTTCTCGTTATTAATTCTGTTTGTATTGTTGACATTTTCTCTTTAATTTTTATTTGAATTATTAATGTAATGATTTGCACGCGGTGTGGAAAACCTGATCTCATTTATTTATATTAAACTGTACCTACATTTATAGTAAATAAAGATTTGATTCTGAATCTGGTTTGTTCAACTGTTGTTTTTATCCCGACAAGTAATTGCTAGTAGAACTTCCTTCTTGATTCCAATCACTAGTGTTTATTGTCTTGTTAAAAGCAAAAGACTTGCATTTAGTAGACGTTGAGTACCTTAGAATTCTGAGTTCAGTTATATGATAACTTACAAATGCTTGCACTGTCTGGACATGTGCAATGAAATTAGTGTGGTGCTTTCCTCAAAAGACTATCTTTGACCATATCATCATATTTTTACCATCGTGACGATGGGAAGAGGCCAGATGGGATGACCATAATGCATTGGAAGGTGGGTAGGCCTTTGGTGTGGGATGCAACAGTGTTGACACCCTTGCGCCATCCCATCTTCTTAGCACGGCGGGCTGTGCTGGGGCGGCTGCTGCAGGTGCGGAGAACCTCAAAAGGCGCAAATTTAATAACCTATTTGGGAGTTATATATTTGAGCCTTTTGGCGTTGAAACACTAGGCTCATGGGGTCCGAGTGCACATAGAGTCTTTCGGGACATCAGCAAACAACTTGTCGACGGTTCACGTGACCAGAGGGCTGGGCTTTTCTTCGGCTAAAGAATCAGCATTGCCATTCAACGTGGCAATGCTGCCAGTGTTCTGGGCACTTTTGCCGTTGACAGCGATGTGGATTATTTTTTTGATGCCCAATGATTTATTTTGTTTTTATACGCGTTTGTACATAATGTAGATACTGTAAACATTGTAATTTAATAATACATAATAAAGACTATCTTAGATATTAACCTACATGGTTCTCATGTAATTGTGTCACTAGTACGGATTGTAAGGACAATAAAAGGGATTATGCCCTCTGTGTTTTTTTCGATGTTACTTCTCAGAGTAGTCAGCTAGGAAGCATCGGCCTCATCCTTTCTTCACTGTCCAAAAATTTTATAAAGATTTTAAACTTTTTACCAAATAATCTCATTACGAAATACGGCGGCACTCTTATACGTCTCAAATTTAGAATAATTGATTTCATCATATTGTGTAATACTAGTAACTCTAGCTAAACTCGGATTTTTTTTCTCAGATAAGAAAGAGCCTTTAAAAGAACATGTTCAACCAAACTGAGACTGAGTTTTCCAAAAAATATGAACCAAAAATGAAAACGAAATACATTCCCATAACATGAGATCACTGAACTGATCGCTGAAGAAAAGCAGTCAGCAACAGAAACTCACCGCAATGCCTTATACATGACTTATATGAGTAATGAGGCCGAGTAGTGGACGCTAAATAAGTATTATAATCCTTCAACACAATTACAATGGCGACCGCACCAACCGCAGTCAACATAATATTATTGTCATGGGAATTTACGCAGAGTACCGTAGTAAACAAATTTTATTTACCTAGGGCTGCTCACCTAATTATAACTGGTCAGGTAAATAACTGTTGGACGGATAAGACAGAAAATATGATATATTGTGAAATATTTATATCGCCAAAAAGGTGAGTGCGATAATAATATAGAAAGACAATTTTTCATTCAAACAAAGGGAAGTTTTTGTATGACGATTGACCAGATGGCCAACTCTAACACTTAAAAAACGTTCAAATTCAAGTTGCAATACTGCCTCAGCAATTATAATGTACCTAAATAATTGTCAAAATGATGGAAAACAGATGTTTTGGCAATTTGCGACTGCGATACAAATTCCAACGTGCCCCTGTGAAGCTCAAAATCATCATCATCATTATCATCAGCCTATAACAGTCCACTGCTGGACATAGGCCTATCCAACTGCACGCCCGGTCACAACTGGCTCGATCACCGGCAACTCTCATCTAGCTGCTACCAGCCACCCTGCGAAGATCGTTACGTTTGCCGTTTCACGGACTCCACTCAAGGACTCGTCTACCCCAACGGTCATCGGTTCTACAGCTAATATGGCCGGCCCATTGCCACTTCAGCTTGTTTATTCTGTGAGCTATGTCCACTTTAGTTCTCTGTCGGATCACTTCGTTGCGGATTCGATCTCTCAAAACGACCCCAAGTATAGCCCGTTCCATAGCTCGCTGAGCGACCTTCTATTTATGGACCAGCCGTCCCGTGAGTGTTCGTTTCGGTTCTGTAAGTCATAATAGCCAGAACGCACTGATTGAAGACGTAGTCTTTAGGCTCTGTGGAATACGTTACGAGACCACTCGGCGAAGAACGCCGCCAAACCCAGTTGAATTCTTCTGTTAGCCTCTCTCTCGAAGTTGTTCTTACCAAACTGCAGAGTTTGCCCGTGGTAGGTACACGTATTCTCAACAACCTTAAGAGCACCGCCATTGACAACGAGCTCAAAATGTATGAGAACAACAAAGGCAAATAAAATGTCAAGAGGCCCCTACAAAGGTTGCGGAATTTGTTCGGAAGAGTGACCGCGATCCTGGAAGAGTCTCGCACATCTTTCTGCTCCACTCAGAACGGAAGGAGTCATTTGAAGATTTCCCATCCTAAAAAAAGTGGTCAATACCTAATAATTTAGGTGATCACTGTCAGTCTATCACTTTGTTTAGGACCGTGAACGCGTTATTTTTTAATCGCGGGCAAAAGCTAGTGAGGTAAACTATTACCACAGCTACAGTCCAACTTCTTCCACTGCTGAGCAAAGGCCTGTTATTTCTGCGGCAGTCCCCACATTTCTGAGCCACTTTCATCAAAATTTTACTCGTTCCACCACTTTATCTATAATCCTGACAGAGAAACGATTTTGTAAACGACCCTTTACTTTTTTCCAGGCATTTTTATCCCTCCTCACTGTTCTTCTTCTATGAACTAGTGTTGTCCCAGAGCTGTTTTATATTATTCTTGTACAGGCAAGAATAATATAAAACAGGTATGGAACAACACAAACCAAAAAAACAGCAGCAAGTTCGTCATGCTCCCCTAGATTTCATTAAATTATATTTATTTTGTAAGTAGGTTGTAAATAAAAATTTTACACGTCAATATTTTTGGTAATTTTAAACTGATGTAGCCGGTGTTTCGTAGCTGATTGCTCTGATAAGAAGAACTGAAACAAACTCAGAGGTCAAAGTCTCTTTTATAGTCTATACAATCGTACAGGCCAAATCATGTAAGAATGGTTCATACATGTTTTGCTCTGTACGGTTAGGTTAATGTCTGAAGTATAATTTTGAGGAAAGTACCACACAGATTTGAGTGGACCTGTCCAGACAGTGCAAGCATTTGCCAGTTTTCATGGAGCTCAAACTTAGAACTTTAAGGAGTTGAACGATCTGACGAACAATTCCAAAGTAAGGACATTTGTGTAGGCCGCATAAAGGACTCAAACCGCCAGATGAAATGTACCCCCTTTTTTTGGGATTGGTAATCATCAAATTACTTCTCCCGCTTGGGGCGGAGCGGGAGGGAGTGTCAGACTTTTACTGACTAAAACCCATCCATGTTCCTTCATTGCCCTTTGTGTTCCGGAGCCACGGTATCTCTTTCGAACAGTCCCGCGACTCCGGCAGGTGTCGGCCCTTTCGGGCCCCTCTGCGTGATGAAATGTACCCCTAACATAGCAATCTACATGGTCCTCATATTCATAATAAGTTATATGAGGACCATGCAGATCAGTGTCTGAAATGGTCTTTTGAGGAAAGCACCGCACAGATTTGAGTGGATCTGTCCAGTCAATGCAAGCCTTGGTCAGAAGTCGATCAGCTCATTGCTTGAGGTAGCCCCAACGCTTCTCAAGCAATGAGCTCGGTCGGGTCACCACCTTCCTTCAATCATGGCTTGGGGGTAATGGTTGATTGTATGCTCTTGAACGGGTGCTGCTAGTGGTGACACTAGTTATGTTTCTTTTTTTATAAATTTGATAAAAAACTTTGACGTTCGAAAAGTCATTCTAAAACCAAAAGTTATTTATTCGAGTTAGGCTGAGTGCCAGCTCAGCCTAACTTGAATAAATAAATTATGATTTTGATTTTCTCCGGAGGTCGTTCCACAACCTGACAGCCCTACATTAACCAAAATTCCAATATCCCCATTTCGGAGTAGGTAATAGCAAATAGTTGGACGATCACGTTATATATACGGTAGCGATATACCCGGGAATACACACCGATATTCATATATCGTTACAATATTATTGTAACTCATTAAAAACCGTGTTTTACCAAACATCATGTGAATTTCCGTTTATTTTATATTTTTAGTATCAACTTCATTTGTTTTGATTTACATTTGTATTTCATTTATTAATCTATATTATTTGTATAATTAAATACTGCACATTTAATAGTCCTCACTATAACATTATAAATGCGTTATATCGCATTTTTTATGCTCTCTAAGTTCTTGGGCCGCAGTAACTCTTTCTAACTATTACGCAACCCATATGTCATCATCATCTGCCTAGCCTTTTCCCAACTATATTGGGGTCGGCTTCCAGTCAAACCAGATTTCGCTGAACTATTTTACGTGAAGCGGCTGCCTACCAGACCTCCACAACCCATTAACTGGGTAACACGGTAGGTACTCCTTGGCAAGACTGGTGTCAGATTTTCAGGCTTCTGACTATCCGTAACGACTGCCAAAGATCTCCAAATGACAGCCAGGACCAACAGCTTAACGTGGTTTCCCAGGCAAGGAGGAAACTCGGTATATTAGGATGGTCACCCATCCACAGATCAACCTCGGCAAGCGTTGCTTAACCAACCAACTTACGCAACCCATTTGTAACATCCATAGATTGCTTAAGTCGCTGAACGTAATTTTATGATTTTTCGTAAGTAGTTTAATTGATAAGTCGTAGAGAGTTTTGGATGCAGAAAGGGCCTTTGCCCAGCAGAGCGACAAAAAAACTAGGCAACTTTTTTTGGGACAATAAAACTTGACTGCGATATTGATAGTGAAAATTGTGAATATGTGGAAGGTACCTTAGTCTCGGGCAGTATTTTCATTCTATTATTTTACTATTTAATGATTTTAGATGGACGTAGGCAAAACCCAGTCGAAATCGGCCGCTTGTAGTATCTATCTATAAAATTACTGTTAATTAAAATTGTATAGCGTAAACTTTACCTAAACCTGTTGATAATGTTAAGGAAAAATGCATTAATTTATGCATCCGAAATTTAATACAATTGCCTGCCTAGCTTTGTCCAACTAAACTAGGGTAGGCTACCAGTCAAGCCGGAGTCAGCTACATACCAGTATTTTATGTGGAGCGGCTGCCTACCAGACCTCTACAACCTATAAACTGGGTCACTCGGTACTTCGATAGGTACTGACGAGACTGTTGTCTGATTTTCTGACTTCTACAAACCGTACTAACGACGGACAAAGATCTACAAATGGCAGCCGCGACCAACGGCTTAACGTGCTTTTCGAGGCACGGAAGAGTCTCGACATGTTGAGATGGTCACCCATCAACAAACCAACCTCGGCCTGCGTTGCTTAACCTTGAATTTCGATCATACGGCTGTTATTGTGTAGTAACGCGTTTCTCTGATATTCAATCCAATTATTTCGATTAATTAATGAGCTTGTTATTGATATTTTTTTCGGGAAATCCATAGTAGGTGCATGTTTTTGTTTAAGTTTGGCACTGTAAATTTAATCAAGGTACAAGTTTATTAATAACCATGTAAAAGTCTTATAGAAAAAAACCGGTCAAGTGCGAGTCGGACTCTCACAAGAAGGGTTCCGTACCATAAACCGAAAAATACACGTTTCTTGTTTGGGAGCCCCCTTAATTTTATATTTTTGTTGTTATAGCGGAATTAGAAATACACAATCTGTGAACATTTCAACTGTCTTACTATTACGGTTCTTGAGATACAGTCCGCTGACAGACAGACGGACGGACGGACGGACAGCGGAGGCTAGTAATAGGATTCCGTTGGTTAAAGGGTTCTATAACCCATTATCATTATTAACATTATCATTACGACTTCTTTTTTATGGAAGGGAAATCATCAAATGACACGCTTTGGGTGAAGCAGAAGGGAGTGTTAGACTCCTACTGACTTTTTTTTTTATACAAAACGGGGAAACTCTTGGCCCAAATCTCACCTGATGGAAAGTGATGATTAGGCCGAAGATGGATGCGAGTTTCACCCGGAATCCTCTTACACAGAGGAACTGGCTATCATACCTCAAAACCCATCCATGTTCCTCCTAATGCTCTTTGCGTTCCAGGGCCGCGGTGACTTTTACAAACATATTCCGCATCCCTGGCTGATCATTACATTTTCCCACAGCTTTGAATTCGTTTATTGACTGCAAAAGTGCAACCATCATACATCATACTAGCTGACCCGCGCAACTTCGTCTGCGTCACATTTTCCATTATTGCTCCGCCCTTTTTTGTCTTAGCGTGACAGAAAGCCTATAGCCTTCCTCGATAAATGGGCTATCTAACACTGTAAGAATTTTTCAAATCGGACCAGTAGTTCCTGAGATTAGCTCGTTCAACCAAACAAACTCTTCTGCTTTATAATATTAGTATAGATAATGACCTCCCAAAAGGCTACTAAAGCCCTCTGCACCAATCCTACCAACTGCGCCCGCGCACTGATTGCAGGTAGCATGCGCCTCGTAATTCGTAGCATATGCCTCATGCATCGTGTCGCGCCTTGCACGCGATGGCCACGGTTCGTTATTGAATTTACCAACGGTTACCGAGTTTGAATTATTGCCAACCTCCTGGTTATATTTGGTTGCTTTCGATAATTGGTTGCCGGAATGCGGCAGTACCTAAGGAGTTGGTAGAAGATGAAATATTACGCGGAAATGGGTGTAGAATTGAAAGGGAAAGTGGGGTAAAATGATGCTTATCATAGGCCTATGGTAGGCGCCAGATAAATGTGCAATACGATCATTAACGGTATTGACTTTCTTAATATCAAAAACAGAAATAAAGACCAAAGCTGTCCTGAATCGACTTATATCGTGATAATTTACTGTTCCGGTATCTACGAAGGAGTATTAGAGAAAGGTCAATGTATTTTATTGCAAGTTTATCTAGCGCTTACCATAGTTTCTAAAATTAAAACCAGCGGCCAATTGCGAGTCGGACTCGCGCACCGAGGATTCCGTACAAACCTGTTGGTAAAAAATAAGCAAAAGTTACGGTTTACGATTTATGACGTATTAAAAAAAAAAAAACTACTTACTAGACCTCGTTCAAACCAATTTTCGGTGGAAGTTTACTTGTTAATATACATCATATATAGTTTTTTAGTTTTATTATTCTCTTATTTTAGAAGTTAAGGGGGGGGGACACATTTTACCACTTTGGAAGTGTTTCTCACGCAAACTATTCAGTCTAGAAAAAAATGATCCTGAAACCTCAATATCATTTTTGAAGACCTATCCATAGATACTGGTCTGATTAAAAATTGAGTTTCAGTTCTAAGTATGGGGACCCTCAAAATTTATTGTTTTTTTTTCTATTTTTGTTTGAAAATCTTAATGCGGTTCACAGAATTCATCTGCTTCATGACGAATCTATAAGGGTTCCTTTTTTTGCCAAATTAATGAGAAAAGTAGTCAAACGCACGTTAACTACCATGATTCATTCAAATTAGGATCTTCTGAATTGGCGGTGCAGTAGGCGGCAGCACTGAGGTGTCAGGTCCAGACACCTGTCAAAACGTTTGTATTTTCCGACATTATATGATTTATGTAACAAGTCACGTTTTTTCTGTGGTCGTGAATTTTCCCGTATATAATCATTAACTTGCAATTTACCTGTTCTACGAAAAAACAATAGGTCTGTTTAATTATTTCAAGTTCAACACGTGATCAAAAACTTCCAATTCAGACCAAATTAATAGGTGACTATGGGAAATTTAGAATAAATACTTATTATGTCAGTAAAAATAAAACTGTAGATCAGATAGGTATGTAAAAATAACCTACAATTAAAAGAGGTAATGTTGTTTATATGTAGATTTACAAAGGGGTGATCTCTGTCAGATCAAAAAGCTAATTTGTGTTCTTTTTCCGGAGCGTCGTCGTTTGCAAACTGTCAAAAATACCCTACATTTTGTAATGTTTTATTGATATTTCTGCTGAGATGATATAATTGCGACTTGAATAAGAACGCTTCTTATGTACGAGAATTGGCCAACTGATTACGAATATTTTTTATTCTTCTTCCTCTTATCTTCTCGTTCTTTTTAAGTATATTGTGTGTACATAAACAAATAAATAAATAAATCGTGTGGGCAACGATCCCACAAGGGCCTCTGACATGGTTTAACGACCGTCATTTGGGGGCGGCTTATAAATGCCATTCGAAGAACGGAATCATCTTTTTATCAGACAATCAGGCGATTCAAGCCTGCAATGCCCTAGCCAAGCTGGAAAACAACTTTCAAAAGGATGCTTCCCTTGGGAATCAAACCCACGACCATCGGGTCACAAGGCAAACGCCTAAACCAGTCGATCATTGAGGCAGTTCTTTGGTGTGATTAAAGGCTACAAGTTAAAATGGGGTAATAGGTAAATATTAAGAGACTGTAGACAAGTGATATTCTGACACCTACCGAAAAGTCAAAATGTACCCTTTGTTACTATCTAAGGGGTAAAGACATCGGTATTTGGGTAATAGAAGGTTTCAACGTCTGGAAGGCCAAAGGCCCACAAAATAAAACGATTACAAAATCTACAAAATCCGACCATTCCAGTTAAAATCACAGCGACCCTATTAATCCTAAATCGACAGTGTTGCCAGATAACAAATTGTCGTTGAAACGTGAACTTTATATCGGCGCAGCATGAATAGGATCTCTTATTAATATTTGCTGTCGGCTCATTTTTCACCCATTCACTGAGCGATCGCGACAAAGGGTTAGTCGGTCGGATCGGCCGACAGTCCGACACTGCCTCAATATTTAACGTGTTCAGCGATATTTATGACTTGTGGGCCCTGTGCTACTGAAAGCGGGGAGCTGTTCTTAGTGACTACTGTAAAATTACACCCTGTCGATCTTCGAGGTTAAGCAATGCTTGCTAAGGTCGGCCTTTTCGAGGTTTCGATCCGCCTTGCCCAGAAAAGCACGTTATGCCTTTGGTCCCGGCTGTCATTTGAAGATCTTTGTCTATCGAATACGACTTTGCATGAAAAGTACGTATTTGCAGCTAATTATAGACACATTTGGGTTTCAGAACCGAAACGTGGTCGCTCACAGTGGGCCTCATTAGAAGTCACCCATCTTAGGGCAATCGAGAGGGCAATGCTTGGGGTTTCCTTGTGTGTCCGAATTAGGAATCATAACCAACAGCACCGCACCGCTAGAGAACCAACGTTACCGTCTTAGCCCAGAGGATTGCTAAATTGAATTGGCAGTGGGCAGGGCACATTGCTCGCAGAACAGATGTTCGATGGGGTCGAAAGGTCCTGGAGTGGCGACCGCTTATCGGAAGATGCAGCGTTGGACGGCACACAAGGTGGACCAATGACCTGGTGAGGGTCGCGGTTAGCCGATAGATGTGAGTCGCACAGAACCGGTTCCTGTGACGACACTTTGGGAAGGCCTACCTTGACCATGTCCAGCAGAGGACGTCTTTCGGCTGACATGATGATGATGAAAAACACGATCACGAAAGCCTTTGGTGGCTCCAACTCTCTCACTCAAAGTCTTAAGGCGAGGTTGCGGTACTGTGTGTTTTGACGAACAACAGCGACTGTCCGGCGAGCGAAATAATGCCAAAATTTTGATTGTTTTTTCTTCTTGGCGAAAACTGATAAAGAAATAATACAATATGGTTTCAACATTTACTTCAAAATAATAAGCTCTATCTATTGATATAACTTTTATATATTATATATTCGTGATAAAATCTCTTAGCAGTACACGTTTAAAATTGTAATTTAGTGTCATGTTTGATAAAAAAAAAGTATCGAGCCAATCGCGTTTCTATCTTTACGATTTACTTGAGGGTATGTTAAATTTTTGTGTAATGATTTTTATTTATTAAAAAACTCATAATTAATTAGATTTTCAGACGTTCCAAAATCTTAAAAAGTACTGCAACCCCGCCTTAACCAGAACACGTTCCCCCCACAGGTAATGCTCATGTTCGCCCGCTAACACTCAGACCTAGCTTCATAATATTTAATTTTCGCCCGCAAAAGGGTTGCCGCGTTCCGCTAACGACCCGAAATACTTTTTTTTATTACATTTTTGGCGAAGGAAGCTAATCCTTAAGGCTCGTTAAGTGATTCCCGAGATTAATGGGCAGTTAATGAGACTGTGTGGCACCGTGACCGTTGCCAATGGGATTGTAGTTGTTAATCATTAAAAAGTTAAAATTGTTGACTTTGGGCACCTTCATCAAATATTCGGAGTTTTTGGGTTATTTTTGTGTATTACTTTTTCTTGTTTCGAGAATCTTCCAGTGCCTACTTATCATACTCTTACCTGGCTACCGGCTACAGTACCTATAGGTACTTGGCTATTTTTGCAGACATGATATCGACCGTTTTAGGTCCGCCAAGCCCGTTCCAACATCGGACCACAACGTACGGCGACGAGCCACCGGTATATGGTGGACATCCCACCGATACGCACAAAACGTTTCGGTAATACATTCATTGTGCGTACAGCTAAGGAGTCGAATTCCCTGCCTGAGTCTGTGTTTCCTGATAGCTACAACCTGCTACACTCTTTAAGTCAAGAATGAATAGGTTACTTCTAGGCAATCGTGCTCCATCTTAGACCACATCATCGCATAACATCAGGTGAGATAGTGGCCAAAGGTATGCCTATCAATAGTAAAATAAGGTTTGCCCTGATTAATGAACAAGTCCTACCTCCGACATAACGTGGTTCAAAATAATTATAAATTAATTAAAAAATACGTTTATTTCATATAGGGTGTCTACTAGTCACTCGTATTATGTACCTTACGATTGTAAGACTATACTTATCCTTAACCTATTCCAATCCAAAACTCTGTTCGATGTAATAATTACTATCGAACACGGTTTGCTGATCTAGCTATCCAATTCCGCTGCACTTAGCGCGCCACGAAGTCAGTGCAAAGGTATTCGGACAGGTGCATTTGCTAGCCTTTCATTAGCCATCATTTTAGCGAAGCTTCTCATCACTATCACTACATATTATAAAAAAAGTCCTCCACTAACTCAAAAACTACTGCTCCGATTTTCATGCTGTTTTCACCAATTGATAGATGGTTTTAGCATATGATTTGTAAGCGGACAAAGCCGTGGACATGAGCTAGTAAGTACTGAAAATTAGTAACTGTTTTTATCCATTGAAACAAAGCATTTTAGTAGCCATCCAAAAAGTCAATACCACTATGGTTGCGCTTGCGACCCTTAACAAACTAGCAAAGATGCAGTCATTTTAAATGCTCAGCATTGCTACCTCCAAAGAAGAAATTTCATTGACCCCCCACCCATCGACCATATTTATTATATTATCATTTAACTAGTAACATTTCAATAAGCGCCTAATCAACGCTTCGTTAGAGCAAACACGATTAATGAATCTCTCTAATTTTCACATTATCATTTCATTTGATTGTCCACAAAAACACATGGCACCTGTCAATCGCTCGTGTTCCATTCAGAAACGTGGTTCCGCGTGTGATTTATTTATTTTATCCTTAGATTGTTTACGAATGTAGCTCGAGTCTGAATAAAATCTGGCCAAGTGCGAGTCGGACTCACGCATGATAGGGTCAGTACTATCGCATTTTTTATTTGTTGTTATATCGGCAACAGAAATACACATTCTTTCAACTGTTTTTTTTGGGGGCCGAGTCACCCGCGTCCGTAGGAGAATACCCTTCAACGAATCCCTACACGTGGTCCCCGGGTGGTGCTAAACAGGTGACACTAACCGCCTCCGTGGTCTAGTGGTTATACCACCTGATTCAGACCCAGAGGTCCCGGGTTCGATTCCCAGCGGGGGCAAAATTTTTGTTCGGTTTGGTTGGTGGTAGGACTTGTTATAAGTCCGCCTGGCAAGCTACCACCATCATGTCTAAGTCTGTCGCCATAACAACAATGTTAACAGCATTGTTGTGTTCCGGCAGTGAGAGGTATGATAGCCAGTTCCTCTGTGTAAGAGGATTCCGGGTGAAACTCGCTTCCATCTTCGGCCTAATCATCACTTTCCATCAGGTGAGATTTAGGTCAAGAGTTTCCCGTTTTGAATAAAAAAAAAAAAAAAAAAAAAAAAAAAAACTGTCAACCTATTACGGTTCTTAAAAATATAGCCCACTGACAGACAGACAGACAGACGGACAGCGCAGGCTTAGTAATTGAGTTCCGTTGGTTACTCTCTGGGTACGGAACCCTAATAACATCCCACGGGTTGATCTTTAATTTAAGTAACGCTTGCCGTGGTTGGTCTGTGGATTGGTGACTATCTTAACAAACCGAGACTCCTCCGTACTTCGAATCGGAAAGCCCGCTAAGCCTTTGATCCCGGCAGTAATTTGTAGATCTTAGGCTGTCGTTACGGATAGCCAGAAGTCAGAAAATCTGACACCAGTCTTTCTAAGAAGTACCGTGTTACCTATAAGTTACTGGGTTGTGGAGGTCGGATAGCCAGACGCTCCACGTAAAATACTGGTATTCAATTTAACCGTATAGTTCGATAGTAGTACCAACTAGACCTTGACAGGCGAACCTACGGCTCGATATTTGTACCAATTTGACCTAAAAGATATGTCATACGACATCCTTTTTGTTAATCCAGTTTGACTGAAGATATGTCCTCTGATTGTCCTCAAAAACACATGGCACCTGTCAAACACGCGTGTCCCATTCAGAAACGTGGTTTCGCACGTGATTTGACTATTAATTTATCCTTTGATTGTTTAGAGATGACACTTAAAATATTTTTAATGGCGTAAATGGACAACAGTAACTGTTGCTAATGTCACGATAACCGGTGTCTGTATAGACAATGGTTTATTGTTAATTGAAAAAAAAAAACCGTTTAACTAGTTGAATTTCAAAACATCACGTTGATTTTCACGGGATGTGACTTGGGTATTTCAGTTTTACATAAGCTGTTTACGTAATCACGTGCGTATTTACTTTAAAAGTAACTTTAAACAAGTGCGAGTCGGACTCGCGCACTGAGGGTTCCGTAAGCAGAAGTTGCGATTTACGATTTATGACGTATTAAAAAAAATACTACTTACTAGATCTCGTTCATACCAATTTTCGCTGGTAGTTTACATGGTAATGTACCTACATCATATATTTTTTTTAGTTTTATCATTCTCATATTTTAGAAGTTAAGGGGGGGGGGGACACATTTTTCCACTTTGGAAGTGTCTGTCGCGCAAACTATTCAGTTTAGAAAAAAATGATCTTAGAAACCTCAATATCATTTTTGAAGACCTATCCATAGATACCCCACACGTATGGGTACGATGAAAAATTTTTTTTTGAGATGCAGTTCTAAGTATGGGGACCCCCAAAATCTATTGTTTTTTTTTTATTTTTATGTGAAAATCTTTATACGGTTCACAAAATACAAATCTACTTACCAAATTTCAACAGCGTAGTTCTTATAGTTTCGGAGAAAAATGGCTGTGATATACGGACGGACAGACAGACAGACAGACATGACGAATCTATAAGGGTTCCGTTTTTGCCATTTGGCTACGGAACCCTAAAAATACCACTTTAGTAGAATCATGTAAGTATCATAATATTAACCACACAACAATCTGCCAAATTTCATTTTCATCTTTATCGCTGAAGTAGCGTGATGTGCTTTCTGATTCTGCTAAAGTGGCTTTTCTAGACCCGCAGTTTTCAGAAGAATTGCAAAAGCAACTTCCGAATTCAATCAATTTTCGATTCTCGTTTAATATTATACATAGATTTATAAAAATATCTATGACTAGGTTGCAGCTCAGCGCTTGTCTAGTTTCAACACAAAAGTACACAACTACTATTGGTTTTCAACACAAATTTTTCTTAACTAAAGGTGATCCTTCATCACATACGGAACCCTAAACTCACCTAACCCGACAATACTAAGCTAACGATTATCGAGACCACACCGTATCGATTTGACTCGGCACTGTCTGCCGCCGACCGGCTCAATCGATTGATTTACTCGAATATAAACAAACTCTTTTACGCTGATTATGGTGTGGTCTGTGCCTCTATTGGAGTATTGAGGTAGAGAAGAACAAATAATGGTCTAATGAGTTATTGTGCACCTTTTTGAAGTGAAAACTTCTTTAACGGCTTTGAGCACTTTTTTTGGGAGGGGTATAAAATGTTAAACCCGCGTCAGGATACGTGACTTGATCGAAAACTCGTAAGACAAATTCGCGTAAGGGCACGTGACCTGATCGAAAATTTGTAAGACAAACTCGCGTCAGGGCACGTGACCTGCTAGTCTATTCTGTTATTAACTAATTCGATATCGAGTCTCACCTGAGTGACGAAGCTCACAAATTGAGCTTAGTTTCACACAACATTAAGGTCTTATGTTTATACGAATTTGATACTCACCTCGGATTCAGCTGTCGAGACACGAAAATGTTGTAACAGAATAGCACTTTTGATCGAAAATTCGTAAGACGGATGATTCAAAAATGCCAAACGTTAATGTTCAAGTTTTCATTTCTGCCGGCAATCCCGGAGTGCAACCCGTTGTTTTTTTTTAATTTGTGATGGGTTTGCTCTTGACTCTAGTCTTGGTCAGAGATGACAGAGACAAAGTCGACGATGGAGCGAACTTACCCAGGAGGAGTTACTTATTATTGGTAGTGATAGTTTCCCGGGTCGATGGCGTTGTTCCACGCGCGCCTCAAAAAATGTCAGCATAGTCCGGTCAATTTAGACATTCGAAGGTGCATTAAATCCCAACAAGCTGAACATCAGTAAAATTGTTCAAAACATAATTATAAATAATATTTAACAGTTACCCATCATTCCCGCGTATGGAAAAAAAAATATTCAAGGTCAAAGATTAAGAAAATGAGTTTTTCGCGATTTTCAGCAAAACGGTAAGTTTTATCATAAAAATACCTTAGACAAAAATTGTAGATCATAAAATTATCTATAAAAACAAAACAATACTTTTTTCCTATGAGCCACCGTTTCTGAGATATAAGTATAATTATAGATAATTGGTAATTTGGTTTAAAGATAATTTTATGATCTACAATTCTAAACCTAGTGCTTGCCAGGGTTGCGGACATTGTTCGAAAGAGCCACCGCGGCCCTGGAACGCAAAGAGCATTGAGAGGAACACGGATGGGTTTTTGTTAGTAAAAGTCTGACAGTCCAGCTAGTCTATTCTGTAAATAACCATTTCGATATCGACTTCACCTGAGTGACTAAGCTTCCAAAGTGAACTTTATTTCACACGTCATAAGGTCTTATATTTATACGAATTTGAAACTCACCTCGGATTCCGCTGTCGAGACACGAAAATGTTGTTACAGAATAGCACTGCTGCTCGCTTCAAAGGAGTCACCTGATGATTTACTATAGGTACAGACACCAGCACATCAAGCTACAACTATTTGTCAAATTTCTTTACTTGATTTTTAACTTTATCACTGAAGCATTAGGTTCAAGGTTGATTGGGAAAATTTGTCATTTTCGGGTACCTTGATGTGCTGGCGACTGAACTTAAAAAAAGAAATGGAAGTAGTGATAGCTATTGATTAAAGTTTTATTACAAAACTAAATTTGCTCGTATGAGAGTCGAAATTTTACTAGAATACAATTTATCCTCTGTCTTATTCTAGGTCATAATCTACCCATTGAGCAAGTCCCATTCAAATCTGATCAGCTGTTGAGTCCTATCTACTTACTAGCTGGTGGGCAAACGTTGTTTTGCCATTGAACAAAAAAAAATACAACCGACTTCCAAAAAAAAAACACTACAAAGTAAAAAATACTTTGTAGTGTATTTTTTTGTAAAAAGTTTTTTATTTTTCACTTTTTAGTGGTACCCCACACCTAAAAACACGACTGCAAAATCGCAGAAAAGCAAAATACGCAATTACGATTACTCGGATGACACAAAGCTATCATCCAAGGAGACGAATTCCAGCTATTTCGATTTAAAATCCAAAGTTCGTAACCGATTTTCATAAAATTTAAATGGGACCAATCTGCAAGTATATCCTTTCAGATAAAACAAGAATTTTTCAAATCGGTTCATAATTGTCGGAGTAAAAATAGCCTACGACCTGTTTCTCAGACCTACCAAATATACCCAAAAAACTTCATCAAAATCGGTCGAGCCATTTGTAGGAGTTCGATAACAATCCCTGTACCACGAGGGTTTTATAAATTAGTAGATTAGGTGGATGCAAGGAAGTAGGATAGGATACGATGTTGTCGATGTGTCATTTATATTTTTCAAAGAGGATAAGAACGAGTGAATGGGTTGCTGGCGAAATTTGAACTCTGATCGAACATTTAAACGGGTTTCTAAAATCTTTGTAAATTACCATTCCCAGAAATACTTAGATTAGAAGGTTGCGGAATTATTCGAAACAGTCACCGCGGTCCTGGAACGCAAAGGAGGAACACGAGGGAGGGTGAGAATTAGTCAGTAAGGGCGGGAGAAGTCATTTGATGATTTCACATCCTAAAAAAACCGGCCAAGTGCGAGTCGGACTCGCGCACCGAGGGTTCCGTACAAAGGGTAGGTATTATATTCTAAGCAGAAGTTGCGATTTACGATTTATGACGTATTAAAAAAAAACTACTTACTAGATCTCGTTCAAACCAATTTTCGCTGGTAGTTTACGTGGTACTGTATATCAATATATTTTTTAGTTTTATCATTCTCTTATTTTAGAAGTTAAGGGGGAGGGGGGAACGTTTTACCACTTGGAAGTGTATCTCGCGCAAACTATTCAGTTTAGAAAAAAATGATTTGTAAGAAACCTCAATAGTATCATTTTTGAAGACCTATCCATAGATACACCACACGTATGGGTTTGATGAAAAAAAAAATTGGATTTCAGTCTAAGTAGTGGGACTCCCAAAATTTATTGTTTTTTTTTCTATTTTTGTGTGAAAATCTTTATGCGGTTCACGGAATACATCTACTTACCAAATTTCAACAATATAGTTCTTATAGTTTCGGAGAAAAGTGGCTGTGACATACGGACGGACAGACAGACACACATGACGAATCTCTAAGGGTTCCGTTTTTGCCATTTGGCTACGGAACCCTAAAAAGAAAAGATGTAAAAAGGAAACCTATAGGTACTGGTTTCGAGGCTGAAGTACGAAAGCGGTCATAATAATTTTAGTTCAGTTCTACTTCTGAGGGGTGGATTTCATCAAACTGAAACTGAACGCGATCAACATATGAACCACGTTTACGAGCTGTCAATGTCATTATTTTCCATGGAATATTGACACTGACAACTCTTAAACGCAGCTTGATCGCGATCAGTAAGCCCATCTAACCCAATCTCGGCCAATTCTAGTAATTTTCACATTCGCATCTTTCGCAATCTGTCAAAAATGTATGATAATCAAGGCTTTTTTGACAGTTTGCGATTGACATGCGAATGCGAAAATTGTTTAAAAAATAGTAAAATTGGCCCTCTGTTTCATTGGTGAAATCCGCTCTTAGTGTGAGTTTTTTAATGTACTCGATCGCGGTACCGTAAACGTTCGCTAATGTCAAATGTCAAATGGAAAAAAGGTTATTCATGATTGTGAATTTGTGACCAAGCGGCGCATATTCAGTTTAAATACAAATTGACGTTTACGGTACCGCGATCGACACGTTAAAAAAAACTCTCACTAAGGCCACTCTTTTGTATTCACAGTGGCCGTTAAACTACTTTAATTGGCTTAATATAAAACAATAGCAACATTTTAAATAATAAAAGGAAAATTACGAAAAAAAAATTACTTACACATGTTTTTTTCCTGTACAAAATCCCATTTTTTTATCGTTAAATTTATTTAGATTATATAAAATACATAGATTGCGTAGTAGTAACGATAATTTACATAGAACCATTATCAGTCCTCATTACCACGTAAAAACCTATGTCTAATTATATGAAGTTCTCTTAATTAAGTCTGAAGAAGTTTGTAGTGTAAAACCTCCTTACATACCGGAGACAATCGTGCACATTACCGATTAAAACACTGTCTTATCTGTCCATTGACTGCTGTACATATAGTCAGATGTTAATAGCTCTATAAAAGGCCAGCGATGGAACCGGTGACATTGTGTTGGGGTCGCTTGTGTTGTCATAGTTTTGTCGTCGTGTGTTAAGGGGTAAGTAATGGTGGTAACTTTGTGAGGACACTTTAAAAATATGGTCAGTAGGTTTATGCCATACCTACAAGCACTTCGCCCGCAACTTCGTCCGCGTTGCAATTTTCTTGATAGATTTCTATTTTTTTCAAGTTATAAATAAAATCTATGTTAACCGAGTAACAAAGATTATGTTTATTAGGCACTAGAAAAAAATCCCGAGAATAATATAGCATGAGGCACTTGTCTCTGACTATTTTCTCTCTGAGGAGAGGGACAAAAGATTTAGATCTCGTGTGAGTAAAAGAGACACATACATTTATAGTCGATAGCTGGCTGTTCGCGACAGTCGGTCGGCGATGCTCGCTTGGCGGTCAGAACTCACCAACCAGCGGTTATTTCTTCTTATGGTGCGGGCCGGAGTGAATATTACCAATGAGAAACCCATTGGTCGTAGGTACTACACGTAGTACGTACCTACGTAGGTATTTAACCTTGTACCAGTAGAACTTCTGTTCTTCCCTACTCTGTGAAGAGTTATAAGGCAGGGCACAGGCAGATGTGTGAGGCACTCGTTAGCGAACATGCGCCGTTCTGCCTACATCTTAATTAAGGGAACGGAGTACGGTACCCTGCATGGCTGTGAGAAAGTCCTGCCTTCAATCTTATTAACGAATATTTTCGTTTTCTTTTTTACAAAAAATGTGTATTATTTATAGATTCATTTTTTCCTATTTTTTCTCTTGACTTAAATTATATCGTCAGGTACTCTGCATGGCTGTATGAAAATTCTAAATTGAATGTTGAGGAAACTTTTTGTTTCTTTTTTATTAATGTTTTTTCCGCATTTTATCCTATCTTTTCATTAAAATGATGATAATAAATGTTTGTAGGTTTTAATGAAAATAAATTAGAGAAATAAAATGAGTGTATTGCCTAATTTTAACTTAATTAAATTTAATTTAAACAATACTTATTTTTGATGATAAGCCAAAATGGAAAACCCAATTGTTCCACGCGAGTGGTAATTAATAAATGTGAATAAATTAGAGACTATTATTTGAAACAATGTACTCTGTTACTGACGTAATTTATATTATTATGTACTAATTAAGCTAATTCAGAGAAAAATAGTTATGAACAAAAAATTTTGGTATCTAAGGATCGGTCGATGGAGAAATAAATCAGTCGACGTCTATCGACAGTTTCTGTCGTAACACCCTAAAATAAAATAAAAAACAATTGACAACTCAAAACCTAAAGTTATTTATTTATTTAACGGTTTATCACACAGTTTACAGTTTAGTTACTTAAGTTTCATGAGTTTAGATCATCATCGGTCGATTTTTGTGGTAGTTTTTGGTGTGTCTACTCTTTCAGTGTTACTTTGATGTGATTTAGCTAAACAGAGAAAACATTTACATTTCTTTAAAATGAAGAACAACCATTTTAACATTTAATTTAAAAAGGATGTAGGCACGCGGTGGGCGTGAGAAAGACTCCTTTAGTACGAAATCTTGTATCTTAAAGTTCAGTTTCAAATGTGACATATTTTGCAAAAATATTTTGAATTGAAGAAGATTTACCTACCTACCTTTACGATGCAATGCAGTGTATAAACATCGTACGTGATTTACGTCAAATGTATAGGTACTGCGGTGACCTGTACCTAAATAAATAATACAATCAATTAGGTTAAGTACGTAGGTATTTAACATGCATAATGTTAAAATAATTGTACAAATTATTATAATTATTTCAATAATAAGGAAAGTGCATTTAATCATTACTTACTAATAATTACGTGATATCAATATGGAACAAGTTTTAATTAACTTTATGAGCTGTTTGTTGGTTTTTGTACATTTTTCTCTGAAATTGTTTGTTTAGAATATTTTCCTCGTTTTTGTGGTTTGTCCTTGGCTCGTATATATTATTATGTTTATTTTCCGATCACGTATAGTGTCATTTCTTTTTGTGAGTTAATATTTTTATCTTTGCCTACGTTTGATCTTTAAAATTCTAATATAATATTGGATAAACTAATTATAAATTAAAATGCTCTTCTATAAACAAATAATGCGACTTCATGAATGTTTTGAATTTACAAGTTAAAAAAAAAAACAGCTTCTTGTCATGACTCTCTAAATTTTTTAACACTTACTCTAAGTCACCTAAAGTCATTTATTTCCTTATTTTTTCCTTGATTCTTTCTATTTACGTAAAAACCTAATAGCAGTTACGTCAGTAGTTAACAAGGTAGGAAATTTGGTATAAAAAATATGAGGCTTATCTAACCAAATTGCCAGATAGCCTGTTATTTTGCTTTCCTTATTGTTGCCACTCTCTACCGAATTAGGTACTTATTTATTAACCTATACATAAATAATTATAGTGTTATCCAACTAAATTAACAGTTTACCTGTTATTTTTATTTGCTTATTATTGTCACTTTCTACCAACTTCTACTTTGTCTCTGTCATCTCTGACCTAGACTAGGGTCAAGAGCAAACCCATCTCAAATAAAAAATGCATTATTATTTTTAACCGTTATAACCTTGACATATTGTACAGTCGCCAGCATAATTATCAAGCTACAACAATCTGTCAAATTTCCGGATTACATTTTCAACTTTGCGACTAAAGTGATTAAGTTCAATTTTGATTGGGAAAATTTGACAGTTTCGGGTACCTTGATGTGCTGGCGTCTGTACTTTACGCACGTAAGACCCTATTGGGCCAAAGTTGTATTATTTTACTATTGTTCTTTTAATTTGCTGGCGCTGTTAGATTACGTTAACTTTTACTTTGATTACTAGTTTTTTTTTTTAATAGACTATTCTTTTTTTTATAGGTATTTTATATTTTTAAAATGCTTGATAAGGAGGGAAGTGGAAATTATATTTATTTTTTCCCACTCCGCCGCTGTACTCTTCTGATTAATTTGTGCGTTTTTGTTGCGGGATCCAAGACAGTTGTATCGTTTCTCCGGGACACGTCGGGTTTCATTAGCTCGGCGTTTTTCTGGTGGTCGCCACTGTTGATTCTGGCTTTCAGGAGTTGCAGTGGTTGGGAAAGTGTGGCGGGCTTGTCCAATAAAAAAAAAATACAGCTTATGGAGGAGAAAAAGGCTCTCTAATATACAATAAATGTGTTCAAAAATAAATAAACTAAACAATGTATGTACCTACAAGAAAATATTCCAAATGACTGAAAACATAAAAAAACCTTTAGGTATTCCACGAACTTCGTCAGTCTCGTACTTTCTCACATCCATACTAACTTATTAGGTCGAATATTGATGAGCAATTAAGGTTAGTGTTCAGAGCAATCTCGGGGATAGCGATAAGGGCATTTGTTGTCCCCGACGCAACACTTATGCTAATCACCCGGCGTGGCTTGCCATCTATAGGTAGGAACTCTATACACATAAATAAAATTAAAGTGTCTGTTAGTAATATCAGAATATCAGCTTTTTACAAAAAGAAAAGATCTGTATTTTCTTTACCTATGTTAAAAAATAAATAAATAAAAATAAAAATACCACATGCCTAAGAAAGCTTTTACAAGACTTGTAGGTAACAGAGACATGGTTTTTGTTTGTTTTTGTTTCGGCTAATCTCCGTAACGGCTTGACCGATTTTGACGGAATTCGCTGTAAGATAGCTGTTATTGTGAAGAGCTACTAAAGCTTTATTTTTTTTTACTAGCTGACCCGCGCAACTTCGTCTGCGTCACATTTTCCATTACTTCTATTTGTCTTAGCGTGATGATATATAGCCTATAACCTTTCTCGATAAATGGGCTATCTAACACTGAAATAATGTTTCAAATCGGACCAGTAGTTTCTGAGATTAGCGCGTTCAACCAAACAAACAAACAAACAAACTCTTCTGCTTTTATAATATTAGTATAGATTTGAGAATAATTGTGGCGGCACATCACTAACTGCTACGCCCATCCTTATTTGCCGGGGTGAGGTGTCAAAAAGTGACTCAAGTCGGACGCATGGATTTTTCTCTGCCGTCAACGGTTTACGCAGATTTTTGGGAATGCTAAATTTTTATCGCCGATTCATTCCAAACGCTGCCTCTGATCAAGCACCGCTGCACGAGATGCTGTCGGGACCCAAAGTAAAGGGTACTCATCCAATCACCTGGACGCCACTACTCCTTGAAGCTTTCAACAACTGCAAAGCAAGTATTGTTAAATGCACTTTACTCGCACATCCTGTCATGAATGCACCGTTGGCCCTTGTGACCGACGCTTCTAACTCGGCCGTGGGCGCGGTACTCCAGCAATTGGTAGATAATGGCAACCCCTTGCTTTTTACTCAAAGAAGCTGAGCAAATCCCAACAGCTATATACCGCTTATGACCGAGAGTTGTTGGCAATATACGAAAGCGTTAAACATTTCCGCTATATGATCGAAGGTAGACACTTTGTTATTTACACGGATCACAAGCCAATCACCTACGCTTTCTTGCAGAACAAGCAGAAATGCTCACCTAGACAATTTAATCATCTCGATTTCGTGTCGCAATTTACAACGGACATAAGACATATTTCGGGTAAAGACAACATCCCTGCCGATACGTTGACACGCATCGAAGCTATAGCGTCACCTCCTACATTAGAACAACTAGCTCATTCTCAAGAATATGACACCGAGCTACAGACTATTATCTCCAATCGCTCAACTTCATTGAAGCTGGAACAAATGTCTATACCAGGTGCAAGCGTCACTTTATTCTGCGACGTCTCTCTGCCGAGGCCTCGACCTTTTGCTACAAAGGAGCTGCGTCGGCAGATTTTCAACTCCATTCACTCGATGAGCCATCCCGGAACGAGGTCGACGACAAAGATGGTGACTGATAGATTTATTTGGCCCTCAGCTCGAAAGGATTGTCGCGATTGGGTTCGTACCTGTGAAGCTTGCCAAAAGACTAAAGTACACCGTCATGTTTCATCTCCTCTAGGCAATTTCAAACTGCCACAATCGCGATTCAGTCACGTGCATATAGATTTAATCGGACCAATGCCATCATCTCGCGACTACAAATACTGTCTCACAGCTGTCGACAGATACACACGTTGGCCAGAAGTACAGCCGCTGCAGGATATTACAGCTGACACAGTAGCAAAGGCATTCTATGAGCTATGGATTTCGCGTTTCGGTTGTCCAGAGACATTGACAACAGATAGAGGTCGTCAATTTACCTCCTCACTTTTCAAAGCTCTTACAGATTTTTGTGGAGTCCAGCTGCGCCACACGACTGCTTACCACCCTGCAGCGAATGGAATGGTTGAGAGGTTTCACCGCACTTTGAAGGCTGCCATCATGGCTCACGGCGAGCAGCGCTGGACAGACGTTTTACCTGTCGTCCTGCTCGGCGTGCGTACACCTTGGAAAGAAGACCTGCAATGCTCCGTCGCTGAAATGGTTTATGGTGAGCGTTTGAGAATACCGGGTGAGTTCTTCCAATCAACTAATAATAACCAGCTGAGACCGCCAGATTTTGTCTCGCAACTGAGACATAACATGTCATTTTTGAAGCCACAAGAAGCAGCTCGACATTCTCCAGTTTCTGTATTTGTGCACAAGGACCTCAAGACTTGCAAACACGTCTTTATTAGAAAAGGTGCACCTCGAGGATCTTTAGAACCACCATATTCAGGTCCGTATCCTGTGTTAGAGAGGACAGATAAGACCGTCACTGTAGAACTACAAACAGGACCAGTTACAGTCACAATAGATCGTGTCAAACCTGCCTTTATTTTGTCCGACTCATCTGAAGATGCATCAAAGTCGGTAATAGAAAACCCAGATGGTCATCGTCCGGTACAAACCACAAGGTCCGGACGCGTAGTTAGATTTCCTAATTATCTTTCTGCAGGTTTTCCAAGCTGATGTGATGATGATGGGGGGTGATGTGGCGGCACATCACTAACTGCTCCGCCCATCCTTATTTGCCGGGGTGAGGTGTCAAAAAGTGACTCAAGTCGGACGCATGGATTTTTCTCTGCGGTCCTCGGTTTTTGTCTGAGCTATTAAATGTGTTTCTAGAGAAAGAGTCATTTACTTTAATACACACGATTCTCGTGGACATCATTTCCACATAATTATTATGATTCTATGTAAAACAAAAAACCCATGAAAATACTTTTCATGCGGACGTAGCCACAGGCAGAAGCTAGCTACCATTAAACTTGGCAATCGGTGGTGGTCCCGTACAAAAAAAGAATCTTAGAAATGTATAGTAATTATTGTGAATGCAAGATTTGATAAGAATCGAGATAGTTAGTCTATGGAATATAGAAAAGGACTTTGTTTGCAATTCTATTCGTTGAAGATAGTTTTTGTCTTTGGTTTATGTCGGTCCAATAAAGGGGTTACACGATTCATCCATTATGAAATTGAGGGTAGGTACTATTTCTTTCTTTCTTTAATACTTTACGTACATAGATGATCAGAGTGCCAATTCTACAAAATTTTTAACAATTTTCGCAGTTGCATGTCAATCGCAAACTGTCAAAAAAGCCTTTTAATTTTATATATTTTTGACAGATTGCGATTGAGATGCGAATGCGATACGAAATAGAAAATTATTAGAATTCCCTCAGACCCTCAGAGCTGGACAATATATGCATAAAAAAAGTATTTATGATCTGATCAGTTTATCTAAAAGTATTCGAAAATATAATACTAAAAAAAGTGAAATTAGAATCTAAGTTGCTCGAAAAACGAACGAGATACAATTATTTTAAACAAATATATCTGTCCCTCTCGTGAAAATGCTGTTTTCTATGGCAGCTGTATAGTCTTTATAACTTTAGTCTTTTTAAGCTTTATAACTTCATAAATGATGAAGGTATTTCAAAAATAATTTCATGATTGTTTACTAGATATAATAAGGATTTTGTTTTGCAAATAAAAAAATCGCATGCATATTCCCTATTATGTGTACATCCCTACTGAATATTTTACAGTTTTTACAGAAAAAATGCAACTTATCAATTTAATTTGAGCAGTTTTTGTTTCAGTTTTTAATACAAAATCGAAAAAGCTTAGGACATTCTGTCAGTGGTAGCGTGACGAAGGCGACTGTCAAAACTTCAAAAGTGTATAGGATTGACAAATACTGTAGAAATGTCATGTCATCAGTCGCCTGTATTTAGGCCTTGTATTTTCAACACATAAGTAAAAATAAAAAGGAGGTAAAACACGTTTATTTTGTTCCACAAACAACATCTATAAACTAACACTTATGGAAACAATTTAAGTTATTATTATAACAACGTTCATTTGTGGGAGACTGATGGTGCTTTAAATAAGCCGTGACTTTTATTTCAGGACACCATAGGGACTATCTACCTCTACAGACAAAGTTATTATCAAAACATTATTATTAGGATAATGATGTTATGTTAACATCTTTGCATACCTAGATTATGTAATAGGTACTAGCTGACCTGGAAAACGTTGTTTTGCCATGTAAATAAAACATAGCCTACGACCTATTCTTAGACCTAGCAAATATATACAAAAAAAAATCATTTGAATCGGTCAAGCCGTTCCGGAGAATTTCGATAATAAACATCGTGACATGATATTTTTATATATTAGAAGATTAGCAGATATTTGAAGATGTTTCAACTATCGCCATCACTACGAGTAGAATATCATTTTAACTACTTAGAGCTTTCGTCTTCCAATCTAAGAAAACCGTAGAGAGAGATCGAGTCAAAGTGGAATTACATACTTACCTACTTCAAAATGAATTAACCCCAAGCAGTAAAACTCTAAAACGTATACAGATAATTCGGAACGACGGCCATCAAAACATTTCTACCGTGTTGATTTACCGTTAGCTTGGACCGGTCCACAATACCGTCTTATAGCCGTGCAGAATCTATCTCCTGCATACAACGGAGAACAATAATTTCTATTAGGAACACGCTATAACTCATAATTGCTACAGCCGCCGCCACAAACGCCTGATTGTTGGGCAAATGAAACGAACAGATCCCATACAAAACACCTTTCTTTTACCTTTTGACTTATCGATTTCCCTCGTAAAATTTATGAAGATTACCTTCGACAATCACGCCTACTCTCAAGAAATCAATGGACACTCAAGCTTTGCTTCCACCTAAGATTTATTAGTCCCTATTCGAACATAATCTCAACTAATTCACCGTAGAAAAACGTCGGGTTTATAGCCAGCAGGACAATCGCTCCTTTGTCGCTCGACTCAATATATTTTAAATGACTGCTCGAGACGGCCTCTCGTGAGGCCGATCCCATTGTGACTGACGATGGACGTTCCTTTTTCGTAATCGAAAGCGGGATATTTATTTTGAATTAAGAATAATTTCTTTTTTAGCTGCCGTCTGAGGACGTGTGCCGAGCATTAGCGGCCTTTGTTGACGCTGTATTAATGAACTTTGAATATCGAATGGGATTCTTTTTCTTTTTTTTCCGCTTTTGAACTGGACTACCGCGTCGTTTACGGATTTCATTCTGGATACGTCACCTGTTGAAGAATTTCTGATGGTTTCTTTGTGAAGAATCAAACGTTATTCACCATAGCGGTCTGGGCTCAATGAGTTCTACTAATGGACAAAGTAGACATAATAGGAAGCAGCTTTTGACCTAGGTCACCACATGTTATTTTAGGTAGGTAATCGTAAGCACCTCCATCACTAGAAGAGAGCTTATAGAGGCATAAGGTCTACTAACTCAACAGCTACAATTTACAGCCACAATCAAATTTCTTCTTAGTAAGTCGGATACTCTTGTCAGAGTGGTCGCGGTTGCGCTAATCAGGAATATGGAGACATATATGTTCGGTGGGTCGTGGAATTTCCCGAGGATTGCTCTCCCAGAGATGCGTTTCCATTTCTGCCGTGTTTGCGAATCACGTGGTATGTTTGTACGTGGATAACTGTTGTGTCATCTCTCATAGGTAATCTCAATTCTGATTCAATGTTACTTGTTGTGAGGATTGTTTGGTTTCGGTATGTTTCAGTGCTTAAGAGTCCTATTACGAATCGTACATGCTCGTTTGCAATAGACGAAGTTACGTTGGTCTGCGTTAGGAGTACATCTATAGTCCGCGAAATAATTTGATACTTACTAGTCTGAATAGGATTATAGTTTATTTGGGCGCTCGCGCTAGACTGAGGAGCGCGCGCGCTGAATTGACGCAGAATATATAGTACTTTAATTTTATTTATTGTAATTTTGTTTTATTATATTTACAAACGAAAACTAATGAAACGTATTCATTGTAGATTGAAATTTTATATCATATTAATTTATTCCATAAAATTGTTTTTATTTGGAATATAATGGACGCTGAATCAAGACATTTCTGGCTTAAATAAGGCTTTCTTTACGTTTTTTTCAGTGAAAACTCAAGGAATTTAAAGAAATTCTAGAACTCCAATAAACAAGTAAAACATTCAACTTACCTTTTAGTAATTTCAGCTTTTAAAAGAATAGATTGTAACAATGTGAATTTGACCGTCAAAGTTCCATCGCCGACATTTTTTCTTGCAAACTGAGTTCGTAAAATATTTATAGTAAATTACACGAAAAGAAAAATGAAAATGTGTAATTCTAACTTACAAGAAAGAGACTGGCACTATCGTTATTCAGGATCAAATAATAAGAATATCTTACTGCTGCTGAAAATTACAGCGTCAAAAATCATGAATTTCCGTAAAAAATGTAATAGGACACATCATCCTTAGCAATATTATAAATGTGAAAGTAAGTGCCTGAAACAATTTTGATAAATTTTGGCATAGAGATCGGGGAGATCTGGGATCCTGGAGACTAAGGATTTCAGGCTAATCGAACGCGAACGAATCCACGGTCAAAAGCAAGTCATATATACCGTACCGAATGATATATATGTACATAAACTTCTCCGGATGTTCAGAACACGGAAATAAGCTGTTTTCATTAAACAATTATTTTTTGATAATTTTCATACAAAATAATTACCTTTTCACGTAAATCATCCGATATGTATGTATGCATGCCTCTTTACCCGAATTTGCAACGAAAAACAAATGAAATTCAAATAGCATTTGATTGATTTTTTAATTTAATTGCACTAAGCGGCAAAATACTTTCATACTGCATACTTAGCTCAATTAAATAGAATTGCAAATATTTTTGTAACAAAGCCTTTATAAGTCTACTATACTTTTTTGTTGGAGTTATCTTTTTAAAGTTTCAGAAGCTTTTGCTAAAGTTTGTGAATAAAGTGAAGAACACTGTGTATTATTTCATTGTTAATCTTTTCATATACTTTATTGCAGTTATGAACAACAAAAGAACATGCAAAATAACATACAATTTCACTTTTCTTCTCACAACTCCTCAAACGATTAAAACCTCGACAAATCATGACGAAAGGGTTCAGCAAACAATTAATATCTCCGACTCTTAACTCCTTCACTCATGTTAAGTCAGTTTGCATTGTTTGACAGAAACAACATGGCCGCCAAAGCTTACATTAACACTTTGCTAATTGAAAACTGTGTCCCGAGAACAAGATGGATGATTGTGGGTTTTGTTGAGCTGTTCTTGCTTAAATATTAATATTGGTCGATTGTTTAATGGATGTTGGAAAACTTTGGAAAGGAATTTCCTACATGGATCACCTTTGAGTAACAATTTGACCATATTCCAAATTAAATCATTTTAATTGAAGTTATATCTCGCCGACGGATCGACACTTTGCGTGACGAGAGGGCTTGTTTGTTCTTAAGAGTCCTATTACATTTTTTACGGAAATTCATGATTTTTGACGCTGTAATTTTCAGCAGCAGTAAGATATTTTAATTATTTGATCCTGAATAACGATAGTGCCAGTCTCTTTCTTGTAAGTTAGAGTTACACATTTTCATTTTTCTTTTCGTGTAATTTACTATAAATAGTTTACGAACTCAGTTTGCAAGAAAAAATGTCGGCGATGGAACTTTGACGGTCAAATTCACATTGTTATAATCAATTCTTTTAAAAACTAAAATTGCTAAAAGGTAAGTTGAATGTTTTACTTGTTTATTGGAGTTCTAGAATTTCTTGAAATTCCTTGAGTTTTCACGGAAAAAAACGTAAAGAAAGCCTAATTTAAGCCAGAATTGTCTTCATTCAGCGTCCATTATATTCCAAATAAAAACAATTTTATCAAATAAATTAATATGATATAAAATTTCAATCTACAATGAATACGTTTCATTAGTTTTCGTTTGTCAATATAATACAACAAAATTACAGTAAATAAAATTAAAGTACTATAAATTCTGCGTCAATTCAGCGCGCGCGCTCCTCAGTCTCGCGCGAGCGCCCAAATAAACTATAATACTATTCAGACTAGTAAGTATCAAATAGTTTCGCGGACTATAGATGTACCCCCAACGCAGACCAACGTAACTTGATCTATTGCAAACGAGCATTTACGATTCGTAATAGGACTCTTAACCCAAAGAATTACTATTTTTATTCAACGTGGCAATGCTGCCAACCTTCTAAGCACGTTACCTAATGACAGCGACGTGGAGGAAAACTTCGACATGTAACTGTATTTCGTTTGTTTTTGTATAAGTATGTTATTCTCAAATAACTCACAACACATAGAAATATCAAAACAGTCACAACATGTTGTGGCTTCTTTGCATCGGCCACAAAGCTATTTCGAAATGAAAAAAATAACATGACACGTCCTGAGCCCTAACTGATGCAACCGAAATCGGATTTCAATCATCCTCCTTATTTCTGACTTTAAATACTGGGCTTTTCAATCAAAGTTAGCCTATTTGGTTAGTTTAACACTGTTTTGATGACGTCGTAGGGTTGTGAGTAGCGGATGGATGCAAAACGCACAGGACCGGTCGTTGTAGCGACACAAGCAGGGTTTTTTTTAAGGGTGGGAAATCATCAAATAGAAAAAGAAAAAGAAAAGAAAGAAAAAGAGTTTATTTGCGGACAATATGACTATCCTCCCGCTCTGGGTAAAGCAGGAGGGAGTGTCAGACTCCTATTGACTAAAACCCATCCGTGTTCCTCCTAATGCCCTTTGCGTTCCAGGGCCGCGGTGACTCTTTCGAACAAATTCCGCAACAATTAGGGATGTAGATGTCCCGCAGTGGACGTCTTTCGGCTGATATGAGGTTTATGATAAACCCTGTTTAATAGACTCATAATAAATTTGTTGTGATTGATGGGTAGAAGATACTGTTGCCATCGCGGGTAGAACGTGGATGAGGCTGGCCCAGAAACGTGGGAATTGGCACATGAAAAGAGAGGCCTACTTATGCTGGGCAGTAGCTGAAGACGGGCTGAGGATGTTGTGATTGTTTTAGGGCTCGTCACGTTTTTTTTTCAATACATACCTACTTTGCCAATAGGCTAGTTTCCATCATCCACAAATTGCACAACTATTTAGTCCGTCAGTTAGAGTATTGAAAAATAATGGACTAGTATTTTTTGTTTTTGTAAATCAATGAATATTGACAAAGATAAAACGCATCAAAACTCGGGAGTGGGGGCTCGTGACGTCACTACTCGCTAAAAATTATGCCACGGCGTGACATATTGAGAATTTTAAAACTGTCGTAACTTCGTCAATTTTGGTTCCCGTAAGAAAAGAAAAAATACGGGTCAAATATTTTTTGATAATCTAACTGACGGACTAATTAGATTTTTTCAGTAAACAAGCCTATTAGCTCAGTGGACACTTGAAAAAAAAGGTTTCAATGATAACAACCTGGTATCGTCGTAAAAATATATATTTAATTTAAATTGGGATACAAATAGAACATTTTATTTACCTACGTTTAATTAGTAAACAAGCCTATTAGCCCAGTGGACACTTGAAAAAAAAAGGTTTCAATGATAACAACCTGAAATCGTCGTAAAAATAATTATTTAATTTAAATTGGGATACAAATCGCACATTTTATTTACCTACGTTTAATTGTTTCACATACCTACACCTCAAGGACAAATTGATACCTAGTAACAAACATTGAATGAACGGTGTCACATATTATGCATTTATTTTTGCATCAAATGGCGTCATTAAAATCACACCACTAATTAACGAGAAAATGATTCCGTTATAATAGAACAAATACTACTATTTTAAGGAAATATTAATTTATTTGTGGTTTTATTAACAACTATTCTCATAATTTGACTTCTTGGTATTTTAACGCAAACGCTATAGTTACCTACTAATTCACGTTGGCGTAACACTTTAATTTTCCAAATTATTATTTGTTAATACATCACCACAATATGTCATTGAAATATCAACTTTGTAGTCGTCAGAATTGTGTTTATATTAATTTGGTAGTCAGCTATGATTCATAAAGCGTGGCCAGTGATGATCAAATCTAAATATAAGTGTTTGTTTTAGCGAGTTAGTTAGACTAGCTTCTGCCAGCGACTTCGCTCGCGTGTTTGTTGGAAATTATACCGAGGTAACATACTCTCGGGATAAAAAGTAGCCTTAAAGGGATAACAAGTAGCCTAGAAGGGATAAAAAGTAGCCTAAAAGGGATAAAAAGTAGCTGTTAGCACAAAGGCTACTATTTTTTGTAAGCTATTCCAGACTATAATCTATCTCTGTGCCAAATTTCATCCAGCTCGGCGTAATTGAGTAACAAACATCCGTCTATCTAAGATTTCGCATTTATAATATTGTAGTAAGATAGTTGGTGTATTGTCAAATGTCAATATGTGTAAATATGTTGGTGAGTTTGTGTGTGTATGTGACGTCATTTAGAAAAATAGCGTTCCGACGATAGGCACGTTGGAATGTTATCGAATTAGCTAGAAGTGTAACATTTTAATTTTGCAAATATTATTGATATTTAATTATCAATAGGTACATCACCACAACATGTACCAAAACTGGTATCAAAACTGTACCAAAAGGTACCAAAACTGGTACCAAGAAGTCTCATGCATCAAGATCATAATTGGATAATAATTATTTTAACATTATTTTAGGACATTACGCTTCATGGATTTGATTTTTGAACAGGGAATTTAATTCAATGTTTAAAAGTATGAATAGGTATTTTTTTACTCCCTTTGCATGACGTCCACACTGTCCACCTGTCATAGAGATGTGAATGCATTAGTAACTATTTTTGATGAATCGACTAACCAGTAATTCCGATCTTTACTTTTGTGTAATAAATAACTATAACGTCGCTCACGTGTTTGTTGGAAATTATACCGAGTGAACATACTCTCGGGATAAAAAGTAGCCTATCTTAGGACATAGGCTACTTTTTAATATTTGGCACAGAGTTAGATTACAGTCTGGAATAGCTCTCAGAATATTATCTATCTCTATGCCAAATAACATCCAGTTCCGTTCAGCCGTTTCGGCGAAGGTACCTCATTGAGTAAAAAACATCCATTCATCTAAGCTTTCGCATTCATAATAGTAGTAAGATAGTTGGTACCTATATTGTCAATATGTGAATGTGTTGGTGAGATTGTGTGTGTATACGTGTCGACGACACGGTTGGCGCAGTGGTTGAGCGATTGACTGCTGCGCAGCATGTCGCGGGTTCGATTCCCGCACGGAACAAATGTTTGTACGACCTACAAGTATTTGTTCCGAGTCTGGGTGTTTTCTATCTATAATATGTATGTATTTACAAAAAAAAATGTATATATGTAGTTTATCAGCCATCTAGTTACCATAACACAAGCATTAGGTTGCTTAGCTTGGGACTATATGGCGTTGTGTGAAATGTCCAAGGATATTATATTATATTATATTATTATTATATATTATACCTACTAACTGTAGGTGACGTCATTTAAAAAAATAGTCTTTCGACGTTATGCACATTGGAATGTTATCAAATTAGCTGGAAGTGTGAAGCTGTTCAATCAAGTATTTGCGTCTTTAACAATAGGCTAGATTCCATCATCCACAAATTGCAAAACTATTTATTCCGTCAGTTAGAGTATTGAAAAATAATGAACACATATTTTTTGTTTTAGTAAATCAATGAATATTGACAAAGATAAAACGCATCAAAACTCGGGAGTAGGGGCTCGTGACGTCACGACTCACAAAAAATTATGCGAAGGTGTGACGTATTGAGAATTTTAAAAGCTTCGTAACTTCGTCAATTTTGGTTCCTGTAACAAAAGACAAAACACTGGTCAAATATTTTTTGATAATCTAACTGACGGACTAATTAGATTTTTTCAGGACACAAGCCTATTAGTGTTATTATAAAGTTAATTTCAATGAGCTGTTGATGCTGGATGGAGATTTAAGGGAAACTCTTTAAAGCAGGAAAGTATGCTTTCCATAGATTTTTGACTGATTGCGACTGACACGCGAAAGAAAAAAAAAATTGCCACTCTGAACTTCAATTTTGGTGGTAGGTACGTCATTCTTCCAAGTTGTACATTGTACTTATTACAAATAAGGAATTTTGACAGTAAATTGTCTCAAATTACTTAAAAGGTAGTCCTGTGCGTTAATTAACTCTTCCTTTTACGTAAAGGGTAATTCCTCTACTTTGGTTTTTATTAATTACTTAGGGGAATTTCCTTATTATTTTCTCATAATTGATTGTAGCATACCTTTATTAGGCCTAAACGTCACACGGCGGTCTAACTAGGGCTGACTCTCACATTTGAATTTTAATTATTGCATTTTTTTTACTATTGATGGGCAGATACGTTTGACCACTACCTCGCCTGATGGTAAGCGATAATGCGGTCTGAGATGGAGCACGCTTGCCTAGAAGTAACCGATTCACTCTTGACTTAAACACTCCCAGGTTGTAGCTATCAAGAAATACAGACTCAGACAGGGATTTCCACTCCTTAACTGTACGCATAATTAATGTGTTCCCAAATCGTTTTGTGCGTGTGTGGGTGGGATGTCCACCATGCACCATGCATTTTTAGTTTTGGCTGTCATTGCCATTGTCAGAATTATCACGGACCGTTATTTCTATGAATAGACTGTGACAACCCCTTGAACGCTTTGCTCCTTCGAAATGGTATAAATATGCCAATTCTAGCAGGGCAGGTGACGGTTGTAGATTTTGCTCTCCAGAGTCACCGCGGCTCTGGAACGCAAAGGGTATTAGGAGGAACACCGATGGGTTTTAGTCAGTTAGAGTCTGACACTTACTTCTGCTCAGCCCAAAGCGGAAATAGTCATTATTTGTTGTTTGCCATCCATTATAATAAAATAAAAAGGCCTACTCATGTCTCACGCTGTCCTGATATATGTGCGGGACTCAACCCTTTTACCTGAAATCTTCTAAATGTTGACAACCATCTGGCTGTTGGGATGCCATTAATTCTAGAGTTTTTTGGTAACCATATTCCCACTGAATGATTACCGAGAGACAGTCATCATCTGCCTAGCCTTTTCCCAACTACATTCGGCCGGCTTCCAGTCAAACCAGATTTAGCTGAATACCAGTGTTTTACGCGGAGCGGCTGCCTACCAGACCTCCACAACCCATTTACTGGGTAACATGGTACTTTTTGGTAAGACTGGAGTCAGATTTACTGGCTTCTGACAATTCGTAACGACTGCCAAAGATCTACAAATGACAGCCGGGACCAACGGCTTAACGTGCTTTCCGAGGCACGGAAGAAACTCGGTATGTTAAGATGGTCACCCATTTACAGACCAACCTTGGCAAGCGTTGCTTAACCATAAAGATCGACCCGTGCGGCTGTTATTATTTAGCCACGAGCACCGAGAGATTGTGGAAGCATAATTTTTTATTATATATGTTACTGGGGACACTACTCTACCGTTACCATATCTAGACAAGTGTCAGTCCATTTAGGATATCATTTCAAGGAACACACTTAATTAACAATCATCCTGTATATTGATAAGGATCCAAGTCGTTATCCAGGATGTCGAAATATCCAGAGGAAAAGCGAAACGGTAAGGATCGAGCGGGGTATATTTCTGGCCGATGGTTTGAGTCCGCCTTGGTTTTGTCTAGCCTTAAATCCTCTAAGCACACTGCCGGAGAATAGGCAATATGCATGCGATTTTTTATGTACAAAATGAAATACTTATTAGCTCTAGTACCTAAACATTATAAGATAACTTCATCAGCGGTGAAGTTATCTAAAAATTAATTTCATAATTGTTCAAATATTACAATTATTACAAAGAGAAGTCCGATATGAACTTTGACGTCAAAGTCCATGACGCCTATACAGCTGCCATAGAAAACAGCGTTTTCGCAATAGGGACAGATATATTTATTTTAAATAATTATATTTCGTTACTTTTTCGAGCAATTTCGATTTTATTTTCACTGTTAGGATTATATTTTTGTACATTATATATTTTTTTCATGCAAATTCCCAATCACTCTGTTATACATATTGAAGATGATCTGTCACGATATACGGAGAGTTTATAAATCTAGCGTTATAACAAACGGAGTTTATAATAATTCTGTGACATAGTAGTAGTTTAATGATCATTTGACTATACGTCTAACGGAACACGTCGTGAGAGACCTTGAGGGCAATCGCGCTAATAAAATTCGGTTGGAACGCAACTGAACTGTAGCCATTTCACAACTTTTTTAAACATTCCGTATCGCGCTAAACGTTTGACAGAAACTTGGAACGCAACTGCATCACAACTGTAACGTTACCGCTGTCAAACAAAAAGTTGAAACAGTGCTACTTTTTGGTGACTTTTTCTCAATCGTTCGCGTTGTGTTGTTTGGATTTTGAAGGAAAATACGAAAATATTTGTAAAGGTTACGATATAGTTTTGACGCAAGTTTGGTTGAAGTTTAATTAAACTTTAGCGCGATACCAAATTCCTTACAGGTGAATCGAAACTAGATCATAACTAAAACTGAATCGGAAACGAATTGCAAGCGGACCTAAACTTTTAAAATTAGCGCGATTGGCCCCCTTGTCTGTTCTTGTTCATTCAATTATAAACAGTAATACCTATTGGGCCACACCTACTGAATACTTTGTGTCTTTGTATTTTACTACTAATTGACTCTGCTCTATCACGTCTTTCATATAGAATGAATAATTGTAAGTTGCTTATTAAATGGTTTTGAGGTTGGGTCATGTCAAAAGGTCAAAGGTCACGATGTTGCAACACATCATATTTATATTATATATTTTTTATATAAATGTTTAACCTCATTCTTTCTAGTATTATTGTTTATTTTGTTTTAGTGTTGTCATTCGTCGATTTGTCAGTGTCGGACGTCACGCCATAGACAACTGCTGAACTGTGTTCTATTTTGTCTGTGGTGTGACCAGAGACGTAGGCTATGCCCGGTCCTGACATAGTGTCAAATAAATTGAATGAAAAGTCGACACCAGCTTTGTTTGCCATAATTATAAAAATATGAAATAAGGTTTTATTTAGTTAGTAAGTTGATTTTCTTTTAGTTTTGTGTATGTTCGTGCGTCATTTCTGGCGGAATAAACGTTTTTTCTTTCATTTTTCTTTCTTTAATCTTTACATATTCACCTCTAAATAGTAAACAACAAAATCGCTGTTTGATTTTCCGCTTACTTCTTCTAAACCCCTATAGTCCCCGTCACGAGATGCTATAAACTGTGTAAAGACTCATTCAGCTGTTTCAAATGTTTGTTTCATGAATCAGACGCGTTCTAGTATCACAAAAAAATTTGACGACAGCGCTTTATATCGCTAAAATGTAAATTAAAGAGAAGTTGCTTGTTAGTTTCGTATCACACTTACGTATGTTAATTTGAATTGTTGATATGTAACTTAGTACAAGATCTTTGTTTACAAAATTTATAGCTTCTCTAGAAAGGGGCATAAAGTACCCTTCACGAGTATCTAGCTTATAAATCTGTACGGTTTTCACTTATATAAATAGCCACAATCAGCTAAGTATTTGTACAGACTACCGCAAACAAGAAGCTTATTATAACTTATAAACTTTATCAAAATCGGTTCAGCAATTCCGGTTTGACAACGTAATAGACACACTTTTGCATTTATAGTATTAATTTGGGATAACTGGACAACCTGTATAGTGACAACCCTAACAAAAACACCTAACTACCTACATGGGCCTACGTGACATAGTTAGGTCAACATTTTCAATTAAATTAATATTATTTTGACAAAATTCTTATCCTGTTCAAAGTTCGAGCTTAGGAATTCCTCTTTTGAAATTATTCATAACAATTATGTTATCTTTCCATTCAGTGACTTAGTTCTTAGAATCTGTTTAGCCATAACACATAATTTTATTCATAAACAATAATTTCCTTAATTTAATTATCAACAACTATTAAATAAATGAGCGGGACTCCTTTATTCCTGGTAGGACTTGGGGCAAGCCTTTGCCTACCAGAAAAGCAAAAAAAAAGCAAAAACAAAAACTCTAAATTTACCTACCCCAACCCCAAGTAATCGTACAGCTATAGTACGAGTATACAAAATCACACAAAATCTACACATTTGAACAGTAGGTACTTAGAGTACGTAGTGGACCTGTCTACACAGAGCAAGCATCTGTCTTCGTTGAGCTCAAATTACAACTAAGGTACGAAAGTAAATAAATTTGTACACGTCGCGTAATTTATTCAAACTGCCAAGAGAATCATGAATTCACCCATGAAACCAATCATAAAATTACCTACCCCTAATAAATATAACTACCTACTATCTACAATAGGAGATGCAGCTACTTCTGGGTAGGTAAGCTCGCTCCCTCGGTAGACCTTGTCTGTGTCATCTCTGACATAGACTAGAGTCAAGTGCCAACCCATCACAAATAAAAAAACCGTATGAGGTTTGATTTGTAGTTATATCTTAACAATACGAAATTACTATCATCATCTTTTATTTTTTAACCGAGTTCCCAAAAAAGAGGAGGTTCTCAATTCGGATGTTTATATATATATTTTTTTTTTTATGTTTGTTCGGGCATAACTCCGTCGCTTGCCAACCGATTTTAAAAATGATTTTTTTGTTGGAAAGGGAATACTCCCCAAATGGTCCCATGATAAGGAAACCAGGATCTGATGATGGCATCCCAGAGAAGTCGAGGGGAATTTTCGAAAATCGTATGGGCAACTAGTGCGTTTGTATTTGCAGTGATGTTGTTAGGTGTGGGGTACCACTAAAAAGTGAAAAATAAAAAACTTTTTTCAAAAAAATACAACCGACTTCCAAAAAAAACACTACAAAGTAAAAAATAACTTTAATTTCGGAAGTCGGTGTCAAAAACGAACAAATTAACAACAAAAACACCGAGTTCCGAAATTAAAGTTATTTTTTACTTTGTAGTGTTTTTTTTGGAAGTCGGTTGTATTTTTATTTAACACTTTCAGCACAAAAAAAGTACAGAGGCGGACTTAATGCCATAGGCATTCTCTACCAGTCAACCTTTGGGTGATGCAGAGAATAATCATCATAGGAACTAAACTCTTCTCGACAGGAAAAGTTGTGAACTGAAGTAGGTACTTAAGTAATATACGAAGTTTTGGATGAATGTTTGTTACTCGATAACGCCGGAACTGTTGAACCGGTCTGGATGAAATTTGCTACAGTCGTAGATTATAGTCACGTTTTTAACCAAAGAGATCCCTTGGGATCATTTCTTATATTGATGCTGGCAAAGTTGCTGGCAGAAACTAGTATACACCTCACATAATAATATATTTTAATACAATATTATTTTGTATCATAACCATACCTAATTACTATCACTTAAAGCTTAACCCTTCTCCGCTTAAGGTAAAGTCGTGAAGTAAAGTAAGAAAACACAATTACCTGATATTGTCCCGCACAGATTAACAGGTAAACTTGTGAACCGATCGATAAGTCGCATCTTGGAGAACGTTAAACCCATTAAGGATTTCTCTTGAACGTGCGCATTCAAGGGTTAGGACCTCGGGTTATTCTGTAATGAAATCGTAAAGAGTTGTGATGAAGTTCGTTTATATTAATCGAAGCGAATGTTGTAATTTATATTTAAATTATTTTTATTTCATTTCATTCAAAGTTAAATGTCTGATGTTGCTTTACAATTTTAAATATGTCTAAAGTGGCATTAGAAGTTATATTAAAAAGTTAACTGCCTTTAAAAATAAAGAAATAACAAAAAAATACAACAGACTTCCAAAAAAAAACCACTACAAAGTAAAAAATATACATAAATTAGACAAACTGAAGTTGCAATTTTTTAATTTGAAATGTCCTTATTTCTTTAATATTCTTCCTGTTTACTACTTATTTTCTAGCGTTTTAAATTACAAAAATATACTGATCTTCAATTTGGCCCAATAATCAGCTGCGGTAACAATGCTTGTTCCTCACGGGTGGAGGTGACTGGGAATGTGGCGCATGCTGAAACGCGCCTATGAGTCCATTTTTTATACCCACCAAAAATTAAGACACGGTGTCTACATCTATTCTATATTATATTATATATTATAATATTATAAAGCAGACGAGTTTGTTTGTTTGTTTGATTGTTTGTTTGGTTGAACGCGCTAATCTCAGGAACTACTGCTCCGATTTGTAAAATTCTTTCAGTGTTAGATAGCCCATTTATCGAGGAAGGCTATAGGCTATATATCATCACGCTAAGACCAATAGGAGCGGAGCAATAATGAAAAATGTTACGCAGACGACGTTGCACGGGTCAGCTAGTCTCTTTTATTTGGCTCTCTTTTCGTAGATATGCTGGAAGAGATTTCTTTAGAAATAAGTATCACCTATGAACCTATTTTTCTGTTTCCTTTTTTTTACTTATCATTTGTTTAATGTGAGTTCATAAACTGTAAAATAAACAAAGGAAAAATCCTGAGGAAAAAGTTTGCAGAATAAAACGCAGCTATCTATAGAATGATCTGTGCGCTCTGGGTGCTAGTGCGCGCTTCATCTAATTTGTAATTACCGCCATGCGCCGGTAGAGGGCGCTTATTAAGTTATTACGCCGCGACAATGGCCAACATCGCTTGTGCCAACTTGTGTTTTCCGAGAAAGTTTTTTAGAAAACTTGATCGTTTTTTAAGTGTAATGGTGGTCTGTTAACGATAATAAAGGACATTGCATTAATTGTTTGCTGTATTGGTAAAGATGCCTTGCATTCAGCGTGTGCGTTTGCCGAACGTATATGCTACGTAAACGCGAAGATAACGCAGCGTATACGCGGCGTAGGTTTCAAATGAACAAATACGTCGGTACCAAGCGACGACAGCAGCGGGATGCAAGGCAAGTTCTTTTTATTTGAGATGGGTTTTCTCTTGACTCTAGTCTTGGTCAGAGATGACAGAGACAAAGTCTACGATGGAGCGAGCTATTTCTACAATATAATTGTCTTTTGAAGTCGTCGAAAGACACATTTACTGGCGATAAAACAGCATTATGTAGCACATTGACATGTCAATACATGTAGTAAACACCACAAAGCAAAAAATCCTTAAAATCTTGCATATTACATGATTTGAAGAAATGACAACAAGACTAACTGAATTCGAAAAACATTTAGAATTGAGAACCATAGTTTTTAAAAGTTCCCAATAAGTTTGATTGAACCACCTTTTTCTTTAAATTATTCCTTCTTCGCGAGTCCAAGCTCTTAGCATCTTATATATAAATAAAGACCGAGAGAAGAGAAGAGAAGCAAACTAATTAAAAAGCCTATCTAATTAGTAATTACGACCGTTGAAAGCACTTATTAAGTTAACAACGACGAGGCAGTACTTATGTGGGAGTATGTGCGAGGAAACACGCCAAGTATCTGCGGGTATTTTATAGAAACGATAATTGAGAAAAGGTATAAAGGCTTTAAATGGCACAATTTACTTTTAATGGTCTTAGAATTCAGTAATTCACAGCTACCAGTAAAATTATTAAACATATTTGTATGCTATAAACATTTGCCGTGAAGAACAAATCTGCCATACTATATTTCGAACCACTACAACTAGGTAGCTGCGTTTTTCTGGTGGTCGCCCTGAGGCCTTATAAACGAAGCTCGTCGAGTCTCTGAGAAACGGTTCAACTGTCATGGATCCCGCAACGAAATTAATACGAAAAAACCGGCCAAGTGCGAGTCGGACTCGCGCACGAAGGGGTCCGTACCATTATCATGCTCAAAAATCATGTTTGTGGTATGGGATGCTTAAATATTTAATATTCTATTTTTTAGTATTTGTTGTTATAGCGGATACAGAAATAAATCATCGGTGAAAATTTTAATTGTCTAACTATTACGGTTCATGAGATACAGCCTGGTGACAAACGGACAGACAGACGGATGGACAGCAGTGTCTTAGTACCTTACCCTTTGGGTGCGTAACCCTAAAAATAGCAATAGAAGGAGCAAGATAATCAAAATGAAGACTTCTTTCCTTATCAAGTAAGAGACAGAACAGAGCTAGGCCAAGGGTAAGGGACGTTTAAAAAAACGTAACCCGTTTACGAATGACAATCAGGGAGCCAGCGGTGTATACGGAATAACGGTATAGTGCTTTCCGAGGCAAAGGGAATTCGGTATAGGTATCTAACACTGCCAGTAGAAGGCGGTCTTGTTATTCACTTGAGACAGTCTAGAAAACATCCTGTAGTTCATTTGTGATCCCTAAGCCCCCCTTCACACTAGCGGGTAGCCGCGGAGGCGGTTTACCGCGTGGTTCGCTGCTTTTCGCGAAATTCAAAATTTCTTGCGTTTTTTGCAATTTGCAGGCCAGTGCTAGGTTGTATGTTGATTAAAATATTATTCGCGGCTGTAAGACGTATGTAATAACAGAATTATAATCATAAATATCACCAATACAACCCTCCTAGTTCATAAAGGCCTACAGGAACAAAAAAAAAAAAAAACAGAAAAAGTCATTCCTAGAGCTTTATGAGCATTGTATTGATGATTTTGATGATTATAATTCTGTAACTACATATGTCTTACAGCCGCAATTCCGCGAATAACATTTTAATCAACATACAACCTAGCACTGTCCTGCAAATTGCAAAAAACTAAAGAAAATTTGAATTTCGCGGGCTGTTTGGAGCATTCACCTTAAGAGCGTGTATTCCGTCCACTAGCGCCGCCAATCGTTTTTAATTATTTGTGGTAAATTTAAGACACGTAGATAAAAAACCGCTCTGTAGTGCACTGAAGAAATGTATTTATTATGTTTTGAGAGTTATGTTTTGTACTTTAGAACATAAATAGTTGCCAAAGTCGATATTTTTGCTAAAAGTGGCCACTCTTAGCAATAATTGCCGTTTTGGCTATTTAGCCATGAGTTATGTATTAAAAATAGCTGTCAAAAAATAATAGATACATTTCTTTAGTGCACTACAGAGCGGTTTTTTATCTACGTGTCTTAAATTTACCACAATTTATAAAAAACGATTGGCGGCGCTAGTGGACGGAATACACACTCTTAACATACAACCGCTGGTTATTGTACGCAATTAACCGCCAATAAATGACAAGCGGTTGCATATTAAACTGGAACTGCGCGGTTGACCGCCAACGTAGACTACGCATACGTAGGCTCTGTTAGCCTTTCTTTCAAACAGACATTTTCTAACAGGTAAATTATAAACTACTAGGGATACACGAACACCAAAAACAGCAGTGCTAAACTTGTTTGTATATGAAGATCTTTTTAAGATATGACTACCAGTATTTAGCCAGCTAAATGGAGGTCTGCACTCAGCTGTTAGGAGAATCATACTTTCTAAGTATGCTGTGTGTATGATCACTATCATTATCACTATCTATCTATCTATCTATATCTATACTTATAATAAATCTGTAGAGAGGTCAATTCTGTACATGAAATATTTTTCCAAAATAACTATCAGGGGGTGATTAGGGATCGATACTGATGCCAAAAATGCAATCAGTACAATTTTTGTCTGTCTGTCTGTCGGTCTGTCTGTCTGTCTGTCTGTCTGTATAACCGTTATAGAAACAAAAACTACTCGACGGATTTTAATGAAACTTGGGACAAATATTATTCATACTCCTGAGCAGGTTATAGTATACTTTTCATCACGCTACAATCAATAGGAGCAGAGCAGTGAAGGGAAATGTTGGGAAAACGGGAGAAGTTACTCCATTTTTTAAGCTTCCGTTGCGTGTGCAACCTTAATGGTGAAAGCTACACAGAAATCATGTATGACGAAAATGTTCTCCTTAAAATTATATAAAAACTATCAAACGACAGCATATGTCTATCTTTTATGATTGACGAACAATAACACGTGTAACTCCCGATAGCTTAGCAGTTCGAAGCTTTCTGATTGTATTTGTCTACTCTTACGTTTATAAAACTCTCAGTCGTCCCTAATTAACAATAATAAAAGTTAACATTATTAACTATTCAATAAAAAAGAATCATAGAAATCGGTATAGAAACACCAAAGTTATACATGAAAAACGCTAATAATAAGCCATCGCGCGTGAATACTGAATCATGCTATAAGGATTATTTTTGTGGTCGCGAACGCACAGGCAGGCGGCTAGCTTGGCGCCTAGAGGCTAGCGAGTAGCTTCGGAAAACGGCTTACGACAGTTTGCAATATCTAATAATTATAATGTCGAGGGGAAGATGGTTAGCATTTCGCTTTACACCAAACGAGTAATATTATAAATGAGAAAGTTGGGTTGTTTGTTACTCAATCACGCCAAAACGGCTTAACGGCGTAATAAGCTACTTTTCATCCCGGAAATATGTTCCCTAGGGATCACGCGGGCGAAGCTGCTGGCAGAAGCTAGTATATTATAAAATAAAGTCCTCCACCGCGTCTATCTGTTCGCGATAAACTCAAAAACTACTGCATCGGTTTTAATGCTGTTTTCACCAATAGATAGAGTGGTTCTCAAGGAAGGTCCTTCACTTAAAGGGTCCTTTAAGACTTAGGTCATATCTACTAAGATTTTCTAAGGAGTTCTAAAAATAATTTAAAGATATTCGTTGAAATTACTGAGGCGGATGGAGGGATAAGCTCGACTCCTACCGAATGGACTGACTGCACTAGCAAACAGCAAACGATATAGTTGTGTGGAAAGAGACCTTTGCCAAGTTATGGGAAAATATAGGCTAAAGAAAGATTTATGAAACGAAAAGAGGCTCACTCAAACTACATAGGATACAGGGGGCCTAGCACGAATAATTTTGACGTATAGTAACGTTACGTAAAATTTTAACATAGCTACAATACTCGTTTTGCACATAATATTTATTTGAATAAGATATTAAATGATATATATTGTGTATGTCCATAAAATTAAACCAAAATACTATGGGCTTGTAGTTTTCACATTCAAAATTCACTTACGTTAACGTTACCTACTATACGTCAAAATATTCGTGCTAGGCCCTCTGATTATTCTCAGACAACACGTTGTCTCATTTTGAGCGACGTAATTTGCTTGTAAAGACTAAGACACTCTTTTTAAGGTTCCGTACCCAAAGGTAACCAACGGAACCCTATTACTAAGCCTCCACTATCCGTCCGGCTGTTCGTCTGTCCGTCTAATAGACAGACGAACTCTTTACTTATTTTCAATTTATCTCAAGAACCGTACTAAGTAGACATTTGTTTTCTCAGAGTGTGCCGCTGTTTATAGTTTTTAATGGGGGCTCCCATACAAGAAACGTGTTTTTTTCAGCTTATGGTACGGAACACTTCGTGTGAGTGCGACTCGCACTTGGCCGTTATTTTGGCTTTTTCCAAACCGTCAAAATATCCAGCCCATATATTGAAGGTATCGTTTTCATCAATTTCATTCAGCAAGAGTCGACTCCATTGACCTTTCAAATCACTAAGATAAAGTCTAACTGCCTCTACATCTGTGGATTTACCTATTATCTCAGATTTCACCTCGAAGCTGAACCTATCATAGCACATTGCGACAAAACCTAACAATTATCGTGCACATATTCGAACTTGCAACTCAGGGAAGCGATTCCATCTGAATACATTCGAATCTCAATACGATCGAAATACATTATCGTCACCCCCATTGGAAAACCCACCTTACCTATTACAGTCAAAGTGCAAACTCCCTTGCATTTAACTGGTCAGGGTCTGTTCAGCCTCCATTGTAAACACAACTCTATCTTTATACAAGCAAGGTTAAAATTCATCTGTGTGATGGTAGACATTGGTTTGGTTAAGCACAGTCGTGACTGGTCGCTTGACGCTTCCTAATGAAGTCGTAAGACTGTGCTCGCACACATCGAGCCTGCAGGTTGTTTAGTATGGAATATGTTAGTCGTTTAGCATGGAATATTTTGAGGAATTGCTCTTTTGAATTGCTAAGTTGGGATTATGGATTCGTTTAATATGTTAGGTTCAGTAATAAAGCCAATTTCTCGTACAACTGAACTATCTTCTATAAGTTCTTGAGAAATGTTATTGATGAACTGATTGGCAAAATGTAATTTTTGAGCTTGTCTAAAAGACACTAGTTTTGTGTAAAGTAGTAGTTACATTAATTGTAATAAATGTATCAAACGCTAAAACTGAAAAAAAAACTGAAAAGAATTTGTTCATCTGAATCATTACAATTCGAAAAAAAAAAAAATATTTATGATTGAAACATTTCACACATGCTACAAAATATTGAACAAATATGTAGCTGTGAAAATATCTGCATCCAAATTTGCTCTCGGTTTGAATACTATTTTAAACATATTTAAATGTCGTTACTCAAGAGTCATGACAGTAGTTGCTTTTTCTCCTCACTTTTAAAACTTCTTATTTATATAATTAAATACAAAAACCTCCTCCACACTCCCGCACCCAGCGAACCTCGTCTCTCTGGGTGGCTCTTATTATAACTCATTAGCTCCACAGGACACCCTGCACATAACTACACAAATTATCTCTTTTGACTCAGCACTGCACCAGCTTACTCAGACCCTCGCCTTCTTTATGGCCGTCTAGATTCTGATCAAGATTCGCACAAGCTTAGGTCTAGACGTGTTGGTAACTAATTGGTGGAGGAATCTTTTGTGGAGTCTGTTTGTATGTCATCGTTTGGCTTAAAAGGTTTGATCGTTTCGTTGATAGAACCTTGGTTTGTTAGGATTCAATTAGCAACTATCGGGTATACGATGAAGCAACGTTATTTGTAGAAAGCCATTTGGTTTGATAACGTACTACTCGGCAAATATATCTCCCGAATAACGTTATCTACAACTAAGTTGTTTCTGCCATACCGTTAGTACTTTTGCAGATATATAATCTCAATTCGATCACGCAAGGAAAATCTATGCATTGCCCTCTCCATTGCCTTTTGAGTGACTGTACCCATTGTTAGCGAACACGTTTTGGTTCCATAAGTCATCACTGGGAACATGCACCAAGGTTACCGACATAGTCCGAAGGATTGTCAAACTCATAGAGGGGCCCAAAAGGGCCTACGCCTGCCGGAATTGCAGGACTATTCGAAAGAGATACCGCGGCTCCGGAACACAAAGGGCAATGAAGGAACATGGATCAGTAAAAGTCTGACACTCCCTCCCGCTTCGCCCAAAGCGGGAGAAGTCACTTGATGATTTCCCATCCCTAAAAAAAAGGATTGTCAAACTGAAAGGGCAGTGGGCTGGGCACATTGCTCGCAGATGTAGGGCCGATAAGTTCTGGAGTGGCGACCGCGTACCGGATGACGCAATGATGCAGCGTCCCACAAAGAGTACCGATGACCTGGTGAGGGTCGCAGATGGCCGATAGATGCGAGACGCACAGGACTGGTGGTTGTGGCGTCGCTAGGGGTGAACTGTGTCAGCAGTGAACGTCTTTCGGCTGATATCCTGACGATGATACCTTTTATTTGCGATTTTCCCATCTTTCTACATCCATCTTTTACTCTATTCTCTATGTATCATTATTTTTGTATGCGGAATGTCTAACTCGTCTGTTTCTGCGACATAACTGGGTAAAGGTAAGGTTTACTTACCCCGTCTTAAGTAAGAACTACCACTAATATTTTTTGATATCCAAAAGCACTGTTACATTGATGTTCTTGTTGATGTCTTTGGTACTTATCCCAATTTATTTTCTGCTAACCAATCAAAATCAACATTAATTGATTCGCCACGAACTTCACAATGCACCTCTTCATTTCCCAGCCAGCGTTCTCACAGCATTTGGCGTTAGTTTACACAATTTGCTAATGTAATTTACCTCAAGTTTACACTTGTCTAGTACCAGTAGCAGTAGTACCCACGGTACTATCTACCGCCATGTTTGGTTTTCTTGGGACGGGAGTACACTGGTTGGTTTGCGCTGGTTAATTGTTGAATCGTTTTTTTTCTTTTATGGCATTTGAACTGATGACGAATATTCTGCCAGCGACAAGTTGCATCGTTGTAAGGTTTTCGGACTGTGTTCTAATGATATATTTTGTATTGGCTGTTATAGTCATCAGGAGTTGTTTTATTTTATATCTGTATCTGTATTATTCTTTTACCTATATTATGTTATTTTATCCCATAGATATAAAGCCAAAAAAAAAAGATATATTATTATTTACAGCGCGACCTTAAACAGTAAGGGAGTCTAGAATCTGAATACATACTTACCTATATGTGGCGCGGCCATCATTCGATCAGCTATAACGATTGTTAAAAGTACAAATTGTAAAGGACTGGGGGTCAATCCCAAACATTTTGGACTTTTTGACAACCAAAGTAAAAAAAGATCAGGCGCAAAGTAGAGGCACTTTTGCATGCCCACATTTATTTCGGATAAAATGTAACTTTTTTTAAAGCCTCTGCATATAAGCTTTCTGAAGAAAGTAAAAGTTTCACTAACTTTTAAAACTCATCTCAAGGATTTATTTTTGTAACAATTACCTAAGTATATCATAGTCGATGATCATCCTTCAAAGTTCAAACCGATAAAAATAACCGTCCAGTGTGTGCACTTCCCATTCTACCAATAGGAAGCTCTCTATTACATCAGCATAGGATGTATGTTCAGCTTGGAACTGTGCAACATTAGCGGCCTCTACTAGTATCTTCCGCTTCCCGTATAACTTTCCCACATTATTATATGAAAATGTATGTGCTAAAGGACCTGTGTCCGTTATATTTGAGTAAAAAGTTTTGACTTTTCTAAGAGGCTGCACCACAACGGAAAAATCAGGAAAAAACATAACCATCAAATCTCAGTAGGTACGTTATTTGAATGAGTGTACTAGAAAACAACACTTGAATATTTGTATGTACAAAAACAAATGCATCTGAATCATAAGTTAGGTAAAATTACTTTGATCTTCAGATGTCTAAGGTGCTTTCAGACTACGCTGTAATATAATAGCATATAGTATATAGCTCATAGATCACCAATATCGCGCACCATACATTGTTCTAGACACGTTCACACTGTACTGTACTATATATTATTGACAATGTATGGTGAGCGATATTGTTGTGCTATGAGCTATATACACTATGCTATATATTATAGCGTAGTCTGAAAGCAGCTTTACACGTAGTTATCACTGGACCATTGTTTTTTTTATTATTTTCATTTGTGATGGGTTTGCTCTTGACTCCAGTTGTGGTCAGAGATGACAGAGACAAAGTCTACGATGAAGCGAGCTTACCCAGAAGGAGCCTGTTCACTCTAACTTTTAAGAGATTAAGGAAACACAGACGCAGACAGAGTTCCACTCCTGTAGGGTCAGATCGTAGTGACTTGGGCCAAGGTCTAGCAAGGGGATAGTAGCAGCAGATAAAACTATTTCAACCTGTTCATGCTCCTTAAAACAATTTAGAACTCTTAATCTACTCTCCAACATGAATCAACAACAAACTAGATTATGGTCCAAATAACTAAAGCATCCTAGCAACAGCCAAACAGCCGTTTATTGTCTCCTTTTGTCTATTAAATCGATGTGAAGACAATATTTCCCACCGGCAAGTGCTAAGTATCATAAGTGGTTGGTGGCTACATACATCGTGCAGGGCTCCAGCCCCCTTACTGTGACCATTAGCATCGGTTAAGGAAATTAGAGCATGCACCTGATACATCAGCATAATGGCTTCTGAGTAGAGATGGACTGACTTGTCGATCACGTTTACATTCGGTAACTAGTTGGATATTAGTCACCCAAAAGGTGCCAACTAGGTTCCACTTAATAAGCTACAAAAAGCAATAAAATAAAGAAAACCAATGCCAGTAAGGCATCGCCGTATATTTTTTTTTTGATAATTATTTCTGTCTTACATGACTAGGGCGCACTATTTAAATAAAAAAGTGAAAACAGAATTTGGACCGACTAGTCGGTAAAGCCTATGCGGCCATGTTTATTAGGTAACTAGTCGTCTAGTCGGCCCATCTCTACTTTTAACCTGTCATTCTTGATTTAAAATTGTTTATTGAGTTTTTAGAAATTGGTGTGTGAAAGAAATGAGAGAAACATTGTAGTAAATAGATGTTAGCATGATTTTGCGTGTTAAATTGATTGATTAGCCATTTGCTAATCAATCAATTGAAAATGTTTTGATAGTCTTAGTTTTTATTTAAACGTGAGAATGGCGTGCTAAACTTTACTCGCCTGTCTCTTTCTAAATTTCTGTCAATTTGCCAAAGTATGAGGAAGTCAGGTTATTGGGTTACAACTTGTTGGGTTCTGATGTTTGATTCATAGCGTTAGATAAGATATAATCTTAAATAAAATTTTCAAGTATACCCTAGATTTAGGACATAGAGATGCAACTCCCACTTATTGCATCCCTGGCTAACGGGGAGACAAAAACTTAGATTTCATAGTCAGAAGGCCAATGTTTTTGATTAAGAGGTGTTCTCATTTAAGTTGCAATAAGATCTCGGAGAGAGAAATTACAGAGGTTTTGGCAGTTTGCGACTGCGATGGAAATGCGAACGTTCCTTAAAAATTGTGTGTTGATTATAATCCTCCTATTATGGATTCTGGCAGTCAAATGACAATGTTTCATGCCATTAAAAACAAAATAGGAATATGTAGTGGATGACGCGGCAAATTGTCTTCCTATTTGGAATATTTTTTATGTACCTACTAAGGACAGGGATAAACAAACAGTTACACATCGTGTCTTACATAGTGAATGACAAAAGAGTAATTTAAATGTGAAACTAACACCGTTATGCACAGAATCACGGAACAGAAAAAACAGAATACATTTTGGATTTATTACAATGATTGAGTCATTGAGAACTACATGCAGCGTTTAGGTCTGTTTATAGCACAGCAATATGCGGCAAATAGGAGGACTACTTGCCGCTTAAACCACTAAAAGTTTTATTTTATTATACCTTTATTTTATTAATACCTGCATTTTTTAAATATTGAGAACTACATGCAGACATGCTAAAGACGAGACAATACTAATTTATTAAATGCAGCGTTTAGGACTGTTTATCAATATGTGGCAAATAGGAGGACTACCTACTTGCCGCGTATTCCACTAATAAGTACCTTTATTTTAGTACCTTTCTTCAAATAAATTCAGCCATGACCACAACACCACAAAATGTGGTTGTCGTTCACTCACGTAGATATTAACTTCTGTGCAAAACAAACATCTAAGGTTTGAAAAGTGACATCATTTTATAGGTACCTAAGCTTACCCTCTGACAGAATGCATGAATGAAATGTTATTATTATATAAAGGTACCTATTTAAAAGGAGGCATTGCGAATTGTTTATGCCTTATTCATCAAAAAGGATGTGTAATAGAAAGCATTAATTAATTGCTTGTTTTTAAAGGAGGAAAAGTTTGGTGCCTGAATCATCGTGAAAGGTGTGTCTCTAATAACAGTGGTACCTATTATTATTGTAGTTTTAAAAACATATCTATTCAAAGTAACAGGTTATTTAAACCTTGATTTTATCGCTCTTCATGTTTTTACTACTGGTAAGACATTTATAATAAAGACCATCCAAGATTTGAATGAGGCAAGTAATAAATAGAGCTGAACAGTTTGCTCAATACTGGTCGGACAAAATAATTATAATATTTAGAGTCAATCGCCACGAGAAGAAAAAGAAGACATAAAGATTACCGCAGACATACGGGATGTGACAACAATAGGGAATATGCATGAAAAAGTATTTGTGATCTGAACAGTTTATCTAAAAGTATTCGAAAATATAATACTAACAGTGAAATTAGAATCTAAATTGCTCGAAAAATGATCGAGATACAATTATTTTAAACAAATATGTCTGTGCCTCTCGCGAAAACGCTGTTTTCTATGGCATCTGTATAGTCGTCGTGTAATTTGACGTCACAATTCATATCGGACTTCTCTTTCTGACTGTAGTCTTTGAAGCTTTATAACTTCATAAATAATAAAGGTATTTAAAAAATAATTTCATGATTGTTTTCTAGAGCTAATAAGTACTTTATTTTACAAATAAAAAATCGCATGCATATTCCCTATTCGACAACAATTTTTCATCAATATTATCTCAGCAGCATTGTTATCAGTAGAGCAATTTCATAAAAAAAGCTGTTTCATTGTCGCGTTGCGCCTATCTGTGGGAACCTTAAACCACACTTATCAACACGATGTGCATTAATATCTAGCAGATAGCAAATTTTCCAGCTCATCGCAAGTTGTTAGACAACATAAAATTCGACACGCTAGCGTTGATGAGCAATTTGCGTTGAAGGCACCGAATCATGTGTGGGGTTCAGGGTGGTGGCACACTAGTTAATACACTGTTTTACAGAATAAAGCCCTGTAGTCGAGAAGGAGATAATGTAGGTACTCATTAGTATGAACACTATGGGACCAATAAAGAAATCGCGAAAATAAAATCGATACATTTATCTAAGCACTAATGTGCGCATAACTCGACAAAATTTACTGAATGGCAAATTTTTTTACACGATGACTGATATACGTTCTCTGATACATGTGATAATCAATGTATTTCTTAAACTGTCTATAGATAGTTTAAGGTTCTTTTTTTGTGTAGTGGTTTTTTTTTTGACTTGGGTATCGCTTGAGTTTTTTTTTTTTTTCTAATATTGATAGGCGTACGTTTGACCGCTATCTCACCTGATGTTAAGCGATGATGCGGTCTAAGGTGGAGCACGCTTGCCTAGAAGTAACCTATTCACTCTTGACTTAAAGACTCCCAGGTTGTAGCTATCAGGAAACAGAGACTCAGGCAGGGAATTCCACTCCTTAGCTGTACGCACAATGAATGTATTCCCAAAACGTTTTGTGCGTATAGGTGGGATGTCCACCATGTACCGGTGGCACATCGCCGTACGTCTTGTGGTCCGATGGTGGAACGGGCTTGGCGGAATTAAGTTATGCAATTCCGTCGCACACTCCCCAAAATGTAACCGATGGAAACCGACAGGCCAGCAACTCGGCGTCGATGCTCAAGACTTTGGAGCTTCGATTCGACGAGCTTATCATCGCCGATGATCCTCTTGGAGTTTTTGTTCTTCATTGAAATTTTTAAGAAGTCTATAAAGTCTAGGGATTGGAGAGTTTGATTTTGAAACAGCTTTACGGAGGACGAAAAGTTTGATAGGGTGACACGGATACCTAATCATGTTTTAGGTGATATTGAACTTATCGCGGAATTTGTACGAAGGTGTCACGGCGGCCGTGGAACGCAAGGTGCATTAGGAAGAACACGGATGGGTTTTAGTCAGTAAGAGTCTGACACTTCCTTATTTTTAATCCTTAAAAAAAGGTAATACATATTAATCTTACTTAACAACTAGAGCAGTATTCTTTATAGTGAAGATTTTTATTCGTAAATATCTAAGACAGGTGTTATGTTGTAGATGATCATCATCTACAATACTTTTTGATCTTGAGATTTTTTTTTTTTTTTTTTATGGGACAAGCCCGCCACACATTCCCAACCACTGCAACTCCTGAAAGCCAGAATCAACAGTGGCGACCACCAGAAAAACGCCGAGTTAATGAAACCCGACGAGTCCCGGAGAAACGATTCAACTGTCTTGGATCCCGCAACGAAATTAATCAGAAGAGTACAGCGGAGGAGTAGGAAATATAAATATAATTTCCACTTTTGATCTTGAGATATTAAAGTGCTGATTAAAAGAGAATGATTTATCAAAGGGAGCAAATGAGAAAGAGGAGATAAAAACTGGAAAGGATTTTTTTATACCAGAGCTTTTTTTAAACTGGTCTATGAACAAAAGGCTTTAGAAATTAATAAAGACTCTTACCTGCATAAAAGTATTTTTTCCGCTGAAAAAGCGGTAAAAAACCAATATTGGAATAAATAATTGCTTAAAATATTGAAGAAATAATATTAGCTACTCAGTATACCTATCTATTTTATGAATAAACAAAGAGAAGCGTAGCATGAAGTCTCACGTAGGCAGATGACTACATTTTAAGTAGAAATATACAATCAAAATGCTGCCGAAACACCGAACGAAAATACTGATGAGTTTGAGGAAAAACGAAACAAAAATAGCAGATTGAAGCTAAAGGTGAAGTCATTTTATGAATAAAATAGTGAATTACTTGTGCCATATCAACACATAACGTTTCTTGTGGTTAAAATTGAGTCAATTGAGTAATTGTTTAAGAATTCAATTATGATGGATTACTATTTAAATGGTCGTTAAGGAAAAATTTGTCACACATCGCGCGATTGAAGCATGTCTGAGTAAACACGTGGTTTTCAGATGAAGTAAACACGTGCTTATATTATACTAGCTTTATAATTTATAATATTGTAAGTGCATATCCTGTTTTCCCGTTCCCGCAGGAATACTCTTTAGTGATCCCCTAGACTCCTCAAGCAACCTTCATACCCACTTTTAGCTCTCAAAGACCAATCGTTTCGGCTGTGCGTTGTCTGTCAGTAACAGAAGAAATTTATATATTCGCTATCTGCTTAGAATCTTAAGTGTATTATTAAATCCAACAACAGTTTATTTAAGATATCCAACAGAAAATGTACACATAAATTTAATTTTATTGCAGAATAAGGTTTTAGCGTTGCACTCTTTCAATTACACGAGGCCACAACTTGCAACCAATCTAACGTGAAGTTGAAATACAAACTTTAGCAAAGGTATCGATAGGGCACAACACTATTGTGGTGATAAGTCTCCTCTTAGTGCAGCGGTTAGAGAGGCGCCACGGCGTCCTCACCTTCTGCCTGACCCAGCTAATCATACTTCTCACCGGACACGGATGTTTCGGGACCTACCTATTTCGGATTTGGCGGAAGGACACGCTTCTGTGACTGAGGATCGCCGCAAAGGATACGGTGGAGCTCTGCTTTGCTTGAACGGATCACCGTCGTGTCCTTGTCGAGGCGATTGGCGGGCTCTCGTGTTCGGCCCTGTTTCAATCCATGGCCCGGAGCAAGGAAGCATGGGAAGTTCCTTCTGCAAAGTAGTAATGCTAGCAAAGAAATATGAGGACCACGTGAGAGAGAGGCAAGCCTCACGCCCCAGCCGCAGCAACAGACTAAGACGCCCCGGACGTCGGGAGTTTCAGGCCAACGTAGGCGCGAGCCTGCGCATGGCGAGCATTGGGTGGCTCATTGTCTGATAAGAAGCAAGTCCGGGTCAACGGCTCGTTATGTCCACTGTTGGACATAAGCCTCCCCAAAGTGTCGTCACAACCACTGGTCCAGTGATTCTCGCATCCATCGGCTACCTGCGAACCTCACCACGTCATCGGTCCACATTGTGGGAAGCCTTCCAACAATGCGTCTTACGGTACGCGGTCGCCACTCCAGAATTTTCCAGCCCCATCGACCATCTGTTCTGCGAGAAATGTGCCCTGCCCTCAGCCATTTCAGTTTGAAGATCCCTCGGGCTATGCCTTTGCCCTTTGGGTGACTTTTAGCCTTTTAATGAGGTCCATTATAAGCGACCATGTTTCGGTTCCATAAGTCATCACTGAAAATACGCACTTGTCATAGGCGTTCGTTTTGAGGAACTGTGGTATGTGCCGCTGAAAAGATCCGCGTGACTTTTCGGACGCTGCTCAGCCGAGTTGGACGACTCTACGTCTCTACGACTCTACGTCGGATCGACGGTTGACCTCTTTCTCGAAGTTAGCCCAACCTAACTGAACCGTTTCTCCCAGTTCCAGGTAGACGGAAGAAGAAACATACAAGTAAAATAATCTTCCCTCAGTGTACCCCCAACCTGACCCGTATGTAATGGTCGATTGTATGAAGTGATCAATCGCGTCGCACGTAGGTTCCTTACGACATTATAATTATATGGCAGACGTCGATTCAGTGTTTACGGCTAGCTAAGTACAGCCTGTAACGTAAGCCGACATGTTTCACCGTTGTGTCGGGAATTATGTTTATTTAGCACAGGTTTTATGGTCTTTTAGGTTGGCTTTAGAGGTTTTTTTTAAATATTGCGCTATTTACAAATATACGTAGCCCCTTCTCCCGCTCTGGGTGGAGCGGGAGGGAGTGTCAGACTTCTACTGACTAAAACCCATCCATGTTCCTTCATGTGCCCTTTGTGTTCCGGAGCCGCGGTATCTCTTTCGAATAGTCCCGCAACTCCGGCAGGCGTCGGCCCTTTCGGGCCCCTCTTTGTGCTGACTCTCATTGAGGCGCGCGTGCAACACTAACGCGCCGTCGACACGGCCTGTCGTCATTAGACGGATGGACGGCGAGCCACCCATAGCTCGTTTGATTTTCGCTTAAACATCCTTAATTTGAAATTAAATTGTTGTCTGAAGCGGGTATGCTGTGTATGAAGACTGGTATGAGTGCAGAAGTTTTCGGAACCCTTTGCATGCCAGTCTGACTTGCACTAGTCCATCCGCGAAATGACCTCGGCAAGTATTACCGAACCTCGAAGATTGACCCATGCTGCTGTTATTATTTTAACCACGAGCGTATCTTTGTTTCGGGCAAGTCCGTACTCTTTGCCAAAAAAAAAAACCTTATTCCTAACGGCGTTTTATAATAATAAAAATGTACAAAGAAAAATGCTCTCTAGTCCCCGTCTTTCTAAAAATAACCTGAAAGAGTTGAAATACAATAATAACATCAAGTACATACGTTAAAAGGGTTTATTTTAATAATAATGGTTCGCCACGGCTATTAATAATTGTCTAATTGATCGCATAGTTCACTCATTAGGCGAAAATACTACATTAAATGACTACTTAAACTATGGCCTGCACAATTTTTACAGCATTCATTAGTTGGCGTACTATAAAAGCATATGTGTGTATGTCTGTCTGTATCCATTTCACACCCGGTATTTCATACAAACTTTCAAGTCCTAGTCTTGTAGAACTGATTTTAATGAAACTTGGTATGCATATGCTAGATATCCATGTCTAAACAGTTAGTTAAGAACATTTTCGAGAAATAATTTGGTCTACCCCTGAATTATTTTCCACTTTCTATAGACAATTTAAAATCTCTCTTTTACCCTCTGAACGGATACCTCGAATTGCAGAATGTTATGAAAATTTGAACACGTATATACCAAAACCAAGGTTGGGACAGGTCACATTAGAACATATACGTCCTCTAGGGATAACAAATACTTTTCAAGGCGAAGCCGCAGACAGAAGCTATTCTACAAGAAAATAACTATATCTCTATTGGTCCAGGGGTCCTGACGTTTACATTCTTTGAACAGTCATTTGTAGTCAACACAGACCAGAATAGTTTCATAGATTTCAAATAATACTAAAATAATGTCAGTCTAAGTGAATTATTTTACCGCAGGACTATTTATAAGTTTACATTAGTACAGACTCTAATTGAATCTTTTGCTCATTCATTCACGTTATGAATATTTAAGAAGAATTATTGAATAAAATTACTGTTAAATAATTCATAACGGCTTGATTAAGTACTGGGAATTGTACCTACGTTTTATGTGCTGAATCGTTACTGAATTAAGGTATCAATTAAAGCTAATAGCTAGCTTAATTGGAAATATTAAGCAATATTATTAATTTGATTTTGCAATAAAACCTATTATTAATATGTCTTATTGAGCCGTAGTTACCAAGTTGATTTCCTGTGTTCCTTCACTGTCAAGTTATTTAACATTTCCTTCAATTTAACTCCTTTTTTTAATTAAAAAAAAAATGAATGTGGAGGAAATGTATGTGGGGAGGTTTTTGCCCACAGCTGAGCAAAGACCTCCCCCACATCCTACCAGACTCTTTTCTTAAGCCGCCTCGAACCAGCCTTCGCAGTGTGCGTCCAGATCATTTTGCCACTGCTTTCTAGGCCGGCCTCGGCGACGCCGTCGATCTTCTGGTACCTACCCATGGCCGGGCGACTTTAGCCCAGCGATCACTAGGCATGCACCCGGTGTGACCCACCCAGTCCCATTTCACCCTGGCAGCTTTTTTATCTACTTTTTGGAGCGCAGCGTGGTGTTCCGTACCTACTCTATCTAGTAATTGCGCATCATTAATTAATTATCATAACAAACTATCTATACTAATATTATAAAGCAGAAGAGTTTGTTTGTTTGTTTGGTTGAACGCGCTAATCTCAGGAACTACTGATCCGATTTGAAAAATTATTTCTGTGTTAGATAGCCCATTTATTGAGGAAGGTTATAGGCTATATATCATCACGCTAAGGCAAATAGGAGCGGAGCAGTAATGGAAAATGTGAAGCAGACGAAGTTGCGCGGGTAGGCTAGTATACCTACACATAAAAAAAAAATCCTCACTAAAATATTCCGCTTCACCGTCGACTGTAAGTGACCCCAGAAGACTGGCGGCATAGACACGTTGGCGTATGGCAAAGGTTATAAACCTTTATAAAGATAATAAATATATAGATTATAATATTATAAAGATTATAAGCCTCTGTTCGAGGAGAAAGCCAGCACTTGGCTATTGTGAAGTGTCACTTAAAGCGTTTAGCAAGTCCATAAATAACGCATCTCGACAACTTGATTTTTTTTGAGAATAGCTTATGTCTTTAGCGATTTTATTTTTTTCATGATTTCTTAAAATTTCAGACCAATTAAACTCGTATTATAGGTACGTGTCTATTGCTTGTGAGATTATCCCCGATTTCTTCTGAATTAAATATTTGAAGTTGTGTATCAAAGTCTAACTAACCTGCGCTCGAGTCCCTATCGGGCCAAAGTTTTTTGTCTTACTATTGTTTTTTTAATTTGTAGGAATTCCAATTCTACTAATTTTTAAACAACTTTCACTTTCACGTGTCAATCGCAAACTTTTTTTTTACTACACACAAACAAAGAAACACACGAAAACTTAAAAAAAAGCCTTAAGAGCGTGTATTCCGTCCACTAGCGCCACCAATCGTTTTTTATTATTTGTGGTAAATTTAAGACACGTAAATAAAAACCGCTCTGTAGTGCACTGAAGAAATGTATTTACTATGTTCTGAGAGTTATGTTTTGTACTTTAGAACATAAATAGTTGCCAAAGTCGATATTTTTGCTAAAAGTGGCCACTTTTAGCAATAATTGCCGTTTTGGCTATTTAGCCATGAGTTATGTATTAAAAATAGCTGTCAAAAAATAATAGATACATTCTTCAGTGCACTACAGAGCGGTTTTTTATCTACATGTCTTAAATTTACCACAATTAATAAAAAACGATTGGCGGCGCTAGTGGACGGAATACACACTCTTAATTTTCATACTATTTTGAGGGATTGCGATTGAGACGCGAATGTGAAAATTAGTAGAATTGGCCCTCAAGCTCTGAACCGCCAAACAAAAATCTGCCCAGCAAGCAAGTCCACAGCGTTCGCAGGCTCACTGGTCGGTCACTTTGTACGATCGCCGGCGTCGTCGGGTCACGGTGTCTCCCTCCACCTAATTGCCGTGACCGTCAATATTTGTCATCAATTAAATACCACACGGATTTCTTTAATTATTCCCTCCTCATCTTCTGGCCCTCAAAATACAAGAAGCGGTAACTCAATAAAAGAGATTTTCGAGAAAAACCAGACTTTGTGAAACATGATTTCCTTTACCTTTATGGCATGTGATTGTAACGGGCTACTGCCCGCTGCTTCGCCCATCGAAATGTTGTTAAAGAGCATCTTAAGTCCTGCTTTAAATCCTAGGCTATATCTATACTTTAATATTATAAAGCTAAAGAATTTGTTTGGTTGGTTGGACGCGATAATCTCAGGAACTGCTTGTTCGATAATGCAGATAGCCCATTTATCGAAGAAGGCTATAAACAATCGGAGCGAAGCATAAACAAATCTGACGTAGACGAAGTTTTGCGGGTCAGCTGTCTATGATTTTCATTAAGATCGGTTTAGCAGCTTAGGCGTACCTACCAATTTTTTTTTTTTGCGCAAATGTTTATTCCGATGCAAAACTGAATTTCAGTTAAATTTGAGATACCGCTTTTTGGCTTCCGATGGCAGGTGATGTCGTTTTGTTTGGCAGCGTCAGTCGAGTCAGATGTAGTGTGACGCATGACCGACGGTAGCTCGTCAGATGTTTGAGGGTTAAGTACTTATAGTTTGTCATGTTGAGTTGTTCTTTGTGGTGTTTTTTGTCTTTGTTGAGACCTGCAGTGGTATTCTGTAACAACATTTTCGTGTCTCGACAGCGGAATCCGAGGTGAGTTTCAAATTCGTATAAATATAAGACCTTAGGACGTGTGAAATAAAGTTCACTTTGTAAGCTTAGTCACTCAGGTGAAGTCGATATCGAAATGGTTATTTACAGAATAGACTAGCTGTAATGTTGAGTGTTTTTCGAATCTGCCTTGGTTGCAATAAAAAAATTATTCTGTAGTCTCCTTCGAGTTTTTGAGTCCAATAGGTAGCTACGTTGCTATGACACTTGGAGCACTCCAACAGTGAAACAATGTTTTCAAATAGGTAAATTCTAAATCTTGGTATCCATCAGGCACTGCTTTCATAAGGACATCTTATAAAACTATTCATTTAATCTTTTTGTACATCGGTATCCAAAAGTTGCAAGAACCGGGCCGGAATGATTTTGATCACCTTTTTTTGTTCTCGTCGCCCAAATGCATGTGGTATTTTCAAGTCAGTGATAACAAACCTAGGAGGTATAAACTGGCCTCATAATATATCGAAACTCCATCCTAGTTAGGCTTGTGGCCCAACTATAACGTGTTTAAAACCATAATGATTGTCGTCAAAGAGAATCGGAGCTAGGTATACAAGATGCACAGCACTATCTCTTTTGACAACGAAATCATAATGACAGTGGCACTTTACAGTAGGGCCCCAGATCAGAATGTTACCATCAATATACCTTCTACTGCACTATGCTATGTTACTTTCCTACAGCTTAAAGCCAGATACCCAGGTCATCTCAACGATGTAAGACAATTTGCAGCACTAACTAACCTATTCCTAGGTTACGACGACAAATCGCTTACAACAGAGAGTCTGGCGTTGGAGCAGCCTTACATACACTGTACACATAGGAAGATAGGGTAGACATACTAGTAGGTGTAGTTACTGTCTACGAACGACGAGACGGATGACTTACTAATAACCGATATCGGTATTGCAGCCGATACGCAAGTGTCTATGAATTTGTAGGAGGGTATGGTGTCTACAGATCAGGTTGCTTTCTAGATAATTCTGTATGAGGAAGCTTGAAGATTACAATTTGGGATAACTTGATTCAAAGCTAAAGTACTCTTAGGTGATGAACGGTTGGATCCAAATAAATATTAAGACTCAAGGAAAAGAAATTTCTTATGCTTTTAAATTTGATAATAAGGAAGTATAGGTACTATAATTTTAAAACAGGTTAATATCTATGAAGAAGCTGTAGAAAATAGAGACCCCAAAAATCTAGAGAACTGAAGTAAATTACTTAATGCTCGGATAGAAGGCTTGAAGTTGCCTGAGCAGCGGGTTGAAAGTATTGTTTTGCAGCCCTAGGGACTAAATCAGCACTCCTGATAACAATGTACCTACTATTAACGCTGCTGTTTAGAGAATGTGTGAATACCCTATCTCTATTTTTTCTGTTACTCTTCTAAAGACCCGTTAAAATGAAATAGGATATTTATAATCAGAAAAGACATTCTCAATAATCCTTGCAAAAATAACAACTTATACTGATTCTACAACAAACAGACACTTTCCATAAGCTCTTACTGAATCGGCATGGGTACAAAAACGGCGTGTGTTTAGAGTAGTGACAGAGGTCTGTCGCGGCGTCTCTCACAAAGGCGCACCGCCGCTTGTTTGCTGGCCGGCGCCCGCGCAGCGCACGCATCTTCAATGATCTTTGTTTTTGGTATTTGTTTATCTAAGAGGTGGTTAGGTGGTTACTGATTATGGATTATTGCTTGTCGACTACCTTAGTGCAGGTGCAACGTAAAAGTCTAGGTTTTTGGAAGGGAGGTTAGTAATAAAGTTAGTGTTTTATTAAAATAATGGTTGTGAAGATCAATTATTAATTATTTGTTGAATATAATTTGCAAAAATAAATTAAGAAGATAAAGATGGTAATGAAAATGTCACTAAAACTAGTATTTATTAATTATTGACGGCAATAAGCACAAGCATTTAAACACCCTTAGGTAGGTGCCACAGAATCCCACATTTTGCACGATGTGACTCACAGTTACCCCGAAATCTGCAAGTCAAGGACCACTTACCATCCAAAAACCATTTAAGGTCATTAAAAACCCAACAATATCAAAATAATGACCCGTGCCTTGCGCAAACGTCACCTGCACTCAAGGGACAAAGCTAGCTAATTCGCCTTATATTGCATAGCCATTCTTTTTCTTGCCTACAGCACTGATGGACAATAGGACCACCTTGGAGTGCCACCAAAACATCATTGTGGTCACTTTCAATGGCACCTTTTGACATAAATCGTGTAAAGCAATAGGATTGATATTATTAAAGTTTGAGTGCCAGCTGGCGTTTGTAGGAAAGCTGGTAAAGAAAAAGTGTGTTAATAAAAATTGGCAAACAGTCAGGGTATTTTTTCATATCAACACTAATCTATACTATTTTTTTTTTTTTTTTATACAAAACGGGGAAACTCTTGGCCTAAATCTCACCTGATTGAAAGTGATGATTAGGCCGAAGATGGAAGCGAGTTTCACCCGGAATCCTCTTACACAGAGGAACTGGCTATCATAACCTCTAACTGCCGGAACACAACAATGCTGTTAACATTGTTGTTATGGCGACAGACTTAGACATGATGGTGGTAGCTTGCCAGGCGGACTTAGAACAAGTCCTACCACCAACCAAACCGAGCAAAAAATTTGCCCCCGCTGGGAATCGAACCCGGGACCTCTGGGTCTGAATCAGGTGGTATAACCACGAGACCACGGAGGCGGTTAGTGTCACCTATTTAGCACCACCCAGGGACCACGTGTAGGGATTCGCTGAAGGGTATTCTCCTACGGACGCGGGTGACTCGGCCCCCAACAACAATACTAGCTTACCCCAATACTAGCTTCTGCCCGCGACTTCGTACGCGCATATCCCGTTTTCTCCCGTTTCCGTAAGAATTTCGGGAAATCCTCTCTTAGTGCTCCTCTACACTCACCAAGGAACCTACATGCCAGCAGCTTTTTACGACCAGGAGGTTCGGCAGTGCGTTGTCTGCCAGTCACTTTTTTTGATTCTACCGCGTGTATCTAACATCGACGCACAAACGATTTCCATGGGTCCAGGGCATGATTCTGGACACCCCAGTGTTGGAATTTTTCGTCGGTTCTTTTCTCATCTTTTCATTTTTTTCAAGAGTACCACAAATAGGTATCAGCTCAGCTGAGCTGATATCTATTTGTGGTTTTATTCAGATTGCTCTTTTTAGTGAAAGTAGTTAATTAATTATATTTTTATTAAAAGACTCATTGGGTTAGGACAGAAAGGCGTGGCGTGGTGGAAGGTTATAGGCTATATTTCATCACGCTAAGACAAATAGGAGCGGAGCAATAATGGAAAATATGGCGCAGACGAAGTTGCGCGAGTCAGCTAGTAATATTATAAAGATGTAAAATTTGTTTGTAAGTTTGTATGTAGGGGGTAATCTCAAGAATTACTGGTCCGATTTGAAAAATTCTATCAGTATTGGATAGCCCATTTATCCGGGAAGGTTATAGGCTATATATCATCACGCTAAGACAATTAGGAGCGGAGCAATAATGGAAAATATGGCGCAGACAAAGTTGCGCGGGTCAGCCAGTAATATTATAAAAAGAGGTAAAGTTTGTGAGGTTGTAGAGGGTAATCTCAAGCCACCTTGTTTGTGAGTGTCATAGGCTATAATTATATTAATCCAAAAAATACCACCCAACGAAGTGGCCACGGGTCAGCTATTAATTTTATAAAGAGGTAAGATTTGTATTTTTGTATGTTTGTAACGAATAAACTCAGAATCTACGAAACCAATTTAAAAAAAAATCTTTCACCAATAGAATGCTACATTATGCTTGAGTAACATTATACTATATTTGTTACTATAATAAATATTAGGACCCTTAAGAAAATTGCAGCGTGAACGAAGTCGGGTCGTAGTCAATGATATGATGAGTGTTTCATCTCTTAAAATATTTGTCACAGATCTTGCTCGCAAAGAAAATAGATCTTTTACTATTTTTTACTGTTGCTGAATACTCTAAAACTCATTAAATCCAAGCTTCTGCATGCGACTTTGAAAATGATCCCAAACGGTACAGTTGATTTTTATTCCCGGTATAAAATCCTATGTCCAATTGTAGAACATGGTTTACACGTGTGCTAAGTTTCATACAAATTTAGTTTAGCTGTTAGTTTGGATGGAGACTAGTCGTACTTTGGTCTCTTTCTATTACCAATCATCTCCATCACATGACATTCCAATACAATTTTGATTCATTTCTTTCCCATCAAAGACATCAACCGCGCCCCCACCAAAAAAATAAACAAAATCTCCGATTCGATTCGGTATTTAAATAATTCTTCTCGTACAAAAGCACTGCTGTTTGAATGCATCACAAAATCATCTGCTCGTCACAAAAGATCCACTTTCAGTAGTCATTAGGTGGTGTTCTTTGTACGGGGGCGTGAAATAATCGTGAATTGGGATATTTTCTGTCATAATTCATTTGCACCGTGAAGTTGGCGCCATGTGGCGGGCTTTTGCATTGATCGTTGTAGACTAGGAATAGTATATGCAAGGTTTGCAGAACACGCATAATTGTCTACATTTATAACGACGAAGTAACAAGGAAATCTAATCTTGAGAGACATAAATAGAAGGTTTACAAAAGTTGTGTAGTAGCCAATATATTTTAACACACTTTACAGTTGCATGAGTGAAACTCCTTCGATAAACAATGGTTTTTTTTTAGAGGCCTTAGACTAGGAAAGGTCGAAAAAAGCAGGGAGGCCTATGCCCTGAAGGCTGGGGGGTGTGCGTTTATAATGGTACCTAATGTACAGATAAAAAGTCTTCAGAATGTTTCAAAAAGAGCTCAGAGCTTGTTAGTGGCCTTCATTAGTCTATATTTTTTATTACTTGTGGTTGTTTTTTATTTTTACTTCAGTATACTCGAATTCTAAAATTTTCAACTACCCAACTACCATCATCTGTCTGTGATCATCTGCATCTTAACATATACTACATGGCCACTTTCAAGTGGCTATTCGGCTCAAATATCCGAGACAGAGTGGCGATGCCCGGCCATAGAATGGGCACAAAACTGCACAATCCACAAATTTGTTTCTAATGAATAGCCAACACGCCTCCCAGCCTTTGTGGAGACCGACGCGCAAGACTATTGAAGTAAAAGTCCATTAAATGCTTGCTAGCCCATAAAACTACGAAACTACTGTCCGTAGAGACATAAACAATGAATGAGTATAAAGGAATAATATGATTAAGTGTAGGCAAAAAGCATGGGAAATGCACGACAAGCCTTACGGTCAAGCATAATCAGGGTAAAATGATCCACCTGCTGGAGCACAGGTCGACTTTCTATGAGAGGGGGTGTGCTGTAATCACCGGGACCAGTGTGAGTCAGTAGATGTCATATCGTGCAGTTTTTGATTCTAGAATATACTGAATTCCTCACGTTTTCCTTCATAGTTGAAAGCAGTGGTGATTGAATAAACTGCCAGTGTAAAGTTCGCCCGCCCGGTCAAAGTTTCGGACTCACGAGTTACGACCCTACTTACAATTTGCACTTAAGCCGGGCCATTTCCACAGGGCCATCAATGCAAACCATGTATATGTTACTGGAAAATTTCAGACTCCGTAAGATTGTAATAAATGTTCATTAGATTATGATTTTATGAAAAAATCGTTTTGTATACACATAAAGGCAATAAATGCCGCTTAAGGGGTAATATATCAGGGGTATACTCATTATGAACAACTCTCACTATGAAGCCAAAACTGAAATCGTGAAAAAAATTGCTATAAATTTACATATTATGCATGTGCTTATCTTAATAAAATGTAGGGGTACTTAATTGGTTACCTGGAAATTGGTTCCGTATATTCCGTATATAAAAAGGTTCATAATGATGTGTACAAAGACCCCTTAGGACGTAGCACCTCTATTCAGGTACACTTGGTATAATCATGGTCTTGCTAAAATGTTTGATAGTCAATTTTATAATGATTGCCTTTTTCGACTAATAAAGAACCAAAACAAAATAAGTATCATATGAGCTAGAAACTTACCTATCGGTTAAGAATTTATTGTTCATAAGATGAAGGTATTAACGATACAATACCTTTTTATAAAGACGACGAATCAAACAAGGTCGAAACTACTTGAAACCCATTATTTCGTTCCTTTGATCATACTAAGAATGAAGCACACACAGAAAACTAAGCACCAACCTTAGAAGCGTTATTATTCTAAGGCACCAACCTAACGTATATAATGCCTATATTCCAGTCTTTATACAAAAGCTTTGCAGAAATACTGTCATAACAAGGAGAAACTTTTGTCGAGAGACATGGAAAAGGAGATTTTAATGATATCTTTACGTTGGTCCTCTTTTGTGTCTTTATGTTGATACTAGACATAACTAAAGGCTGTGCTAGTTAGGTTAGATATTCTTACTTACCTAAATTAAGTGGAAATAATCGGTAGGTATATGACTAGATTCGTATTATAATTGACTTCAATCTGTTATTTTACTCGTAACTTAAAACTATAGTTCTGTTGGCCTGATTTAATTTAAAATGAAGTAATACTACTTACAGTAAATTTCTTTACAGAAGTACCCAGTTACTGGGTGTTGTAGGGCAGATAAGTATCAGAGGGCACAGGTAATCAACTGAATCCGGTACAACTAAGTAAGTTGAGCTTCAAGAAGAATTTGTACAGAGTAGGAGATATTAGAGATTTAGCAGAAACCAAATAATGCAAATAAAGTAAAAGCCTTGATCAGAATACTAAGTAGTTTCAAAGTGATCACATATGTAGGTGTATACCTATATTCGCTTCTAGGTGGATAGATACAATCATACATAATCAACTATCAACCCTTGCTTCTATTACACAGCTAACACAAAAGCGCGCCAATTTTTTCTTAAACCTCAAAATGGCGGACGAAAGAAGCCATTTTGCGTTCGAAATTTTAATTGGAACGATAAAGGGCTTTCGCGGAATATTTTAAGGGCAACCGGCCAGTAGCCACGCAAAAAGTTTTATCTCGCGTCGATTAAAATTCCGTTTGAAAATCGAACAAATAGGTGCTTTTTGTCGAACCACGCCTGCGCGGTGACGGCAACACTTTTTTAATGGCTGCCAATATGGCGGCCGTTGACATGATGAAAGATCGCCGTAATTAGTCGATTGTTGTAGTCGAATACGGGTTTTGTTTTGAAATTCGCTTGTTTGGCGAAATTGGGTATTTAAGAAATAGCGTATTTGGAGGCGTTTTGTTTATTTTCTGTTTTATCGTGTCATCTTCTTTTGAAAATGTTAATGGCAGATCAAAACTGATAGATTTATTACTACGGAAACAGCAACTAAAAACGAACTAATTGTATCATTAGCAATATGACCCAAGGGATCCAATTTAGGTACCCAATTCGTTACTCAAACCGAGTTAAATATGGTTCAAAATTACACAAAAATGATGAATGCCTCAGTGGCTAAAGTATCAATGACACATACCATAAATACCAGTACACACCTGCGGACGATTAACACGAATGTCAAAATAGAATTTTGAACTAAAATATTTTCTTCCCGGAGTAAATTAAGCGGGAGACATCATTTTGCAACATTCACTTTATCGCCGATTAAATTCTCACAGTCCTTATTTTTAGCTTCATAAGGCTGCATTTCGTGAAAAAGATTGAATATCAACAGCAAATTAAGTTGCACCTTGACAATGTGACTTAATTACTAGTGAAGTATACACATATGGGTACCGACTCTAAATGATATCGATACCGCGAGATTTCTCCGACTGAATCGATTCTCGATTATCGATTTAATGGTATAATTATGTTGATAGAGTTGTAAAAGGACTAGTTCCACTGATTTTATCCTATAGTAAAAGGTAATTACGTGAGAGACGATTAATATTACATAAGATTTTAAAAGTGTTTTCTGTTTTTGAAACGAAAAAAGAAGATTTTCGATTAATTCAACATGTGGGAACCGGCTGCTTATCACTAATCTAGCGTGTATTTTTGGAGACATTTTGCCTAAAGCAATTGTACTCAATTCTAAACTCACTTTATAGGCCGAGCTATAAATCGACTAATTCCATCCTTAAAAATCATAACTAAAACCCAAAGACAATTTGTAACGGTTATAACGAGTGTCATGTTCCACGGTCTGACCATAAATCATATTTTTTTGGCGGCAAAAAACATAAACGGCCAAAACGGCTGCTAATTGACGTGTTCCTGGTTTCACTAGTCTCATTATGCTGTGGGTATGCGCGTTCATCAGCGATTGGGCATAGACAAAGTGGGAGATAGACGAGACATTCAGTTGATTGACTTATCACCAGAGTTAAAGAAAAAAGTGAAACAATTTAATTTATGAAACAGGAAACTAAATAAAATAATCAAGAAGAAGAAAGATTGAAATTACAATTTAAAATAGATTCCATCTACGACTTAAGCGAGGTACATGTATGTGCATGTTGCAATTTACAGAAACCTTGCGCATTCTTGATAGAAAATTCGGGTTATTTTTTTATAACAGGGAAACCTTTCAAATGGTATGTGCGGGTTGGTAGTGGCGTTAAACATTTTAAGCCTCGATGTTTTTAACATTAAACATGTTTTCTTTAAATTATATAGCTGCCCAAAGTTAACACCCAGAGCCTGCTTCGCATGGGTGCAAAAGTTCTTCTTTTATCGCTCTTTCCATTAGTGAAAAATGTATAGATAGCTAGGTACGTGGTGCAAGAGAAGTAAGCGTAGATGCAGACCAGCAAACAGTGACTTTGGTTTGTGCTACTATGCTTGGGATTTTTTCCAATTTTACCGTTATTTACCTTTAGCTGTGAGCATTGTGTTGTCGCGTCTGCATCATTGTTTCATATGTCCGATGTCCGTCGCCTACGCCGCACGGTAGCTACGGCGTGATTTATAAATCTATTTTAATTTACTCGTTATAACGAGTAAACGGTTCGGTTGATATTTTTACGAGACTGGCCATATATTACCACTGTTTTAATGTTAGGTACCTATATATTTTATAAATTTTAGCTCGTGGCTAAACATTAACAGCTGCACAGGTCGATCTTTCAGGTTAAGCAACGCTTGTCAAGGTTGGTCTGTGGATGGGTGACTATCTTAACATACCGAGTTTCTTCCGTGCCTCGGAAAGCACGTTAAGCCGTTGGTCTCGGCTGTCATTTGTAGATCTTTGGCAGTCGTTACGGATAGTCAGAAGCTAGTAAATCTGACTCCAGTCTTGCCAAGAAATACTGTGTTACCCAGATGGGTTGTGAAGGTCTGGTAGGCAGCCGCTATACGTAAAATACTGGTATTCAGCTAAATCCGGTTTGACTGGAAGCCGACCCCAATAAAGTTAGGAAAAGGCTAGGCTGATGATGACTTTATAAATAGCTACAGAATTAGACTATGTCAATAAGGTTATTACATTACCAGCTTTTGCTTCTGTGATAAAAACATATGTAATTATTGAAATATCTAGGCGCACCTACGTAGAACTATCTGAGTACCTATGCAATTGATTCTGAGTCTGGGCCTAATGTGTCTGAAATAAAAGGATTTTTTTTTATAACTGTAAATGCTTGTGTAAATAATTTGATGCCTAAAATTTTTCATTAGCAGTACTGAAAAACACCTTGAAAAAAAAAACCGACAATTTCTTTCCAAATTCCCATTAATCTATCCAGCTTCTTTTTCGAAAACTTTTTGCATGGCCACCTAAATCAAAATCTTGAATTCCAAACATTCTTGTGTGAGAGCGGGTCATATTTGCGCGCCTGTTCAGAATGCCACATCATTTGTATGGCAACACTGCCAACATGTGAGCTCAAATGTGTCATTAGTAGAAGTCGCTAATTTTGGCTTTATTTAGAACAAATTTTGGCTGTTTATTTTTAGGATGGAGTATCATTAACTTAATGGTCTTTTTTTGTTTCGTAACTTTATATGTCGAGATAATTTATGCAACATTTTTTTTTTCGGAACTTTAGTCGGTATTGTAAATGTGTGCAAATGCAAAACAGACCAAAAAAAAACCTGAAAATAAACTGCTTTCCTATAAGTCTCCTTATAGGAAAGCAGTTTATTTTCAGGTTTTTTTGCGGCATTTAAAACCAACTCCTTATAGCTTTTTTTATTCTTCGAAATAATCTTCTCTATCTGTTACCTCTTCACGTCTTAAAGGTGCACCGATTTGGATTAAACTTGGCACGCGGGTAGACCATGTCCTGGATTAGAACGTACAATTATTTTTACCCCGGATATAAGTATGTTCTCACAGGATAATTTTCACCTTGCACACGGGCGAAACCGCTGACAAAAGATAGTCCAAAGTCATTATCCTTTACTAAATAAGTAATAACAGTTAAGTTTCGAAAGCACATTCAATGGAATGTCAAAATGTCCAAAAATCTGCTAAACAATAATAACTCAACAAAAATCCTCAGTCCGACCCTAACTCGATACAAACACTTCCTAAGCCAAAATCAATGAAGCCAATCATAATTAATAACATTTATATTTATATCACACACATTCAATAAGGAAAACTCTTCCCCGCACTTACCATCAACTCTAACAACCGAAACAAACAATAAACAACCTTATTCACAACCAATAAGAGTGACTTAAACTGCAAAAGAAGACATACAAGACAATTTTTTCTGTCTCACCCCACAAAATTAACTATTTTCCCCTTCCGAATACTAAATACCTATTTAGTCTATCCCCTGTGTGTGAAAGAGATAGCAGATGTCGGATATCACCCCTAGTTTGACGTTTATGACGGAGGGTGACTCGACTGTTACCCTCCTATGAGGTTGGTAAGGGACTGTGAAGATAGTTTGTATTTATTTTTAAGTAACAGTCCATATCTAATTTTGATTTAGTTGATCCGATTGAGAAGATTTTTGGAAACCATTTTTGTTTCACGGACTTACTGTTTGTTCGCTTTGATGTGACAGATTTATCTTTTAGCTTGTTAGCGCAACTGTTGTATTAGATGATCTGATCGCAATCAGTGTGCCAATTCTACTAATTTTCACATTCGCATTCGCATGATCGCATCTCAATCGCAAACTGTCAAAAATGCATGAACAATAAGGCTTTTTTGACAGTTTGCGGTAGACATGCGAATGCGAAAATTGTTTAAAAATTAGTAGAATTGGCCTCAAATATGTACCACCAGTCTTGCCAATGGGATGTACCTACAATGAGCACCCTAAAACAGAACTACCTAAATTAAAAAAAAAAACATTTCGTCACAGGCCTCAAATCTGTGGTCCATACCAACGTTCAACGTAATTCTGTAAAATCTTTTTTTGTTTATGTAGTATCTTATTTATCACGGGTAATCACAGGAATATGCTAAAATTACCAAACGGAAAGGAAGGAACATAGAAAAACCGAAGAGCCAAATATATAAAATTCTTCCATTACTGTTACCATTATTCTCCTTTGTAGTTTTCGGTCATCCGTAGTTTCGACCTTATAGTGACGGACTTTTCCTACTCCGTATCACCCATAGAGAATTCAATAGTCTTTGGTATCACCTAACTACTAATGAATGACTACACGATTTGACAGTAAGTGTCATTCAGTCAACCCATCCCTGTCATTGTCTTTCGATCATTCGGCGTTTTTCGATCATTTCATTATTATCTTCTGTAGTTTCCATTCTTCCTGTTTCTGTCACCAGTTTCTTCCCACGTTTATATTGTGTGATAGTTTCGATATTCTCATTTTTAGCTTCTGAATCCTGAATTTGAGTTTCATTTGGGTTTTTTTTCGGTCACGTCATTGTAACCTTTTATAGTTTTCGTTCTTCCTGTATCCGTTAATAGTTTCCACTCATCTTTATTGATAGTCACAGTTCCGACCTTTTCATTCTTAAGCTAAGAATGAAAAGGTCGGAATAAATCCTCAAATTGCATTTAATTTTCATTTAGCTTTTTACGTCTTTTTATCTTTTGTAATTTCCGTCTTTTCAACAAATAACCATTCTTCCTTTTACGTAATTCTTCCATTAGTGCCAGAATAATTCTAATAAACATATTAATTAGTTATGCTGTTGAAGGCTATCGCTCGCTATTACGTAGGTACCAACCATATACATAATAATATTTGTTTGTAGGTATTTAGTTTCACGTTTTCTGGTAAATCCCAGAATCCTAAAATTAAGGTTGTTTTTGAGTATGCGAATATGTGGGATTTCTAATCAATATTTTAATTAATATTGCTTGAATGAAAAACAATATTTTGCTTGGAGTTTTGTGTTTTCGTCAAAAACGTTAGATTCTACAAGTTGTTCAGATTAGTATCTACTGCTATTTTGTTAAATAATCATAAAAAAACTTGAGTGGTATTTTGTATTTTATCTTATTGTTGGAAAAGTTTCTACCAATCTTCTGCTTTCCTTCTTTCTTATATTTTATGTCATTTCCAGACGATTCCTTAGAAAGACATCTCTATCATCCCGCCATTTGCTTTTGTAATCTAGCTCACAGTCAGTCCGAGCTTTTATGCGGTCCTTTATGCAGTTTATATTGTCTCTTATATAAAGGATATTGATTGGTAAAATTGTAATCAAAGAGGTTCTATTTAGAACAGCAATTGGCATTATGGCATTCATGGGCATTGGAGAAAGCGACTAAAAGCTATTCAAGTATTCATGTCGGTACTCAGCTTATCAAAGGTCTTTCACGAGGTAAGTATGTACTTATAATTCAAAGACATTCTTACAATAAAAGTTGTATAAATCAAAGTATAAATAACAGTGAGCAGCGTCGCTGTAAATCATTTGCGCTAATTTGAAACGGATCCGTAAACACGGACGCAGCAGAATTCATCAAACCGATGCCCCCTCGGCGCTAATCCCACAAAGGGACCAGCAGAGAACGCTCAAAAGGATTTAACAAGCGGCATTCACGACTGCTCATTATATTTTTATACTTTATACCTCTGGTGGCGGGCATAAAGTGTGCGATCAAAACGCGCGAACCCCTACAAAAGGTAATTATGTTTTGATTCCTACAAAAAAAAATCGAGTATCACAAAGGAGACTAACGAGATAAGAGCGTGCTAAATCGTTCCCCCCGCGCCCGCGCGGATCAATCGCGGGGCCAGCGGAGGATTGGGCCGGCCGGCAGGCGGGGCCCCGGCGGCCACGCCTCGCCCCGGGCTCCGGCGCGCTCCGCCGCGGCCCGCCAGTCAACCTCCGACTGCGCCCGCATGCGTACACGATCCGTCGATCGCGCCCCAGTGTGAACCGGCTGTGCTAAATGGAACTGACCAGCGTTCAATGTTAAAGAATCAAAGCTACGAGGACAAGGAAGTGAACATGGCGATACAGAGTGTTTCGAGGTACCCGAGCAGCCCTGCCGAAGCGACGGAGCCGCCGAAGACGTCAAGGATCAGCTTTAGCGTGGCATCGATCTTGGCTGATACAAAGGCGCATCAAGTTGATGAAACCGCGGAGATGATCAGACACCACAGGACGATTCCGGAGTCGCCTTTGAGGCAGTCTCCTTCTGCGCAGCCTGAGTTACCCGGCGGAAAGTCGGTATCTCCGAGGCCATCGTCCCAGACACCTCCTCTGAACCTGAATGTGTCTGCGACTGTTACGTCTTCTGAAGACGAGTACGAAGATTCTGTAAACCAGGAAGATTCGATTGTTGATGTGGAGGACCTGCAGAATGGGTTGCCGAGTGAGGACGAGGAGAGGCCCCCGTCGGAGAAGGCGCGGCTGGTGCGGCCGACGCCGTTCAGTGCGCTGGCGGCGGCGGCGTACGGGCTGGCGTGGCCGGGGCCCCCGCCCGTCGTGCCTTCCTTCGGCTCCATGTTCCAGTCACACTTCCCCGTTGGACCCTTAACAGGTTAGCTCCTTTTACTTTCTTACGTTTTTATTCTGTAGTGTTTTGTGTCAAACTGTTGATAGCTTCAAAGATTTTGCAGTTCATATATTAACGTTAGATAGGAATAGATACAGTGGTAGTGATTGCAGTTTTGATATTCAGCTTCAATTCTTTTGGATTTGTTTTATTTGTGCATGATCGTCTTGTAGGACTTGTAGTGCCTATACATATTTGTAGAGTTGACATAGTTGGGACTTTAACTTTGTTTTTTTATTAACGGCCCAAAACTTTTGTATGCATATTGAACTGCTCTTCTTTACGAGCTAGATTGCCAAGTAACTCGGCCTGCAATGCCTTTTTTGACCAAGTATACGTACCTAGGTTACAAAATGTTTAATACAAGGTATTTTAAAATTAATCAATAATTTATTTCTCATAATAATATTCCTCCTTATAATTATGTTTTTGTCATCTATACACTTAAAAAATCTACTTGAAATACCTAATATTAATAATTTAATTATGTTTACCCCAGTTTTCTGTAGGCACAGTGATTATATTTTTAACCTAAATTCTTTCATTAATTAAAAACATTCCGACCACTAACATACCAATCCTATAAGTGGTAGGTGCCTAAGTAAAATAAGTCGAACAATAACAATTTAATAAAACTTAATTATTTTTATTACAAATTTAATTTTGGTGTGACAAACAAAATTAGGAAATTCCACATTTATTTAAGTATTAACGAGGAAAATATCAGCTTTTAATTAAATGATAAAACCGTTATAATATTTTTGCAATAATTATTACTGCTATCGTTTTCCTGCATACCATTTATTAATTAAAATATTTTGCTCCACCCAATTACGATTATTAAATTATTATTAAAACTTAATTACATCTGTTGGCGTTTCAATTAAATAAATTGAATATTTTAAATTATTTCCGTTACATTTACGTATTATATAATTGCGTTAACGGATTACTTTAATAATATCTCGGAGTACCTACTCTGTTAATATACCTACGCTACATAAGTGACCGCGTATATGAAATATGCCTACAAAAGAATGTATAATTTCTTATAACAAATTGTTTTAAATTACAAAGCCGTTAGTAAATGGTAACTGTTATATTTAATTCATATTAATCATTTATACGTAATGGTTTAATCTGCATAAATACTTTAGAATCTATTAGCAGCCGTATTTATCAAATAGACTATGATATTTAATTATTATCAATCATTATGATTGCTCGAATTACAGTAACTAGTAATCGGTTACTGTGAATAGAATAATATTATCTAGAAACAACTTCGCCTATGCTTATTTTGCATAACTAGGCTTAAACAAAGTTTTCTTAAGCCAAGTTTTGAATAATTATAGGAATAAAACTAAACTAGGTCCTGCAAGCGGTTTTGAATGCGTGAAAGTCGAAAATAATTCTAGGGGATTTCTTTCCCGTAGGAATTTCGGGAAATCCTCTCTTAGTGCAACCCTACGGAGTGTAAGGAAGCTGCATGACAAATTTCAGCTTTCTACGATCAGTAGTTTCGGCTGTGCGTTATTCGATCAGTCAGTCAGTATCTGCTATGCTATTATATACATATGTTAATAGATAGAAGAAAATACGAATGCATTACGGATTGATCATGATGGTAACCTCACTAGCAGGTACATAGTGAGTTACAGTACAATTTAGAACTCACAGTTTTTTTAGATAGGTACCTACCACTCAACACTCTCACTTTCTATTTCATAATGCACACATTAATGAACATCACTGCCACAAGATTTAAATCAATTAACCCCCTCTTAAATCCGCACTTAACCAGCCATCATTATTGTCACCTATTTACGTCCGAACAGCTTGTTTCGGAAACCCGTTAACCCTTCCCTGCCGCGCTTAAGAAACGGATCGCGGAGAACAAAGCCGGACATAAATAACGGATCACTTGGATGCGTAAACAATGGCACATCGGTTTCGACAACCAAACGGATCACGGGGATTCGAAAAGATTTCGAGATTGTATAAGTTTGCATTGAAAGGGTTAAAAGGGAGTGTGTTTCTGATGTAAGCGTTTATTTTTTTGATTTGGGGAGAAATGGAAATAATGTTTTGTATCTATTATTCATTGGATACATAATACAATTCGTAAATATACCTACCCATTTGGAGTTATTACAATGGCTAGTAATGTATCAAGTGCTGATTTAAATGACATTAGATCTTTTAATTCTTTAGTTAACTAATTTTAAAAATCCACCTTAGTTGTTTAGGTTAGGTACGTTAGTTTCTACAAGAAAATCACACTCACAATCCACGTCTTTAAATAAATTATAACACTTATTATTCGTTAAATAAATAAATTAAAAGAACATTTCCTTTACGATTGGTGAAGCATGCCAGTTGCTAAATGATTTTCAGACACATTTATCCTCTTAATATAAAACAAATCAATCCATCGCTTTTTTAAACAATACCTACATACAATACAAATGCCACAAGTTCTTTAAAAACATAAGTGGTAGGTACTTGATCATATTAATAACACATCAACTATAATGATCGTTTGCCCCTTGACGTGTGCACATTACCAGGTTAAATCTTTTTTTTTTTCATAAAACATTCTATAATTGCTACAACGGCCAATTACCAACATTTTTATTCAACAAATAAATCCTTATTCAGAAAATCGAATGCAATATCAAATTCTTTACGTTAACTTTAACAATTTATTTTATTAATAAATGAAAAATAGCCCTGACATTATTATTTATATGATTATTATTTTACGATTACGGTTATTGATACTCGAATAATAATCGTTTACTTAAATTACTGGTTTCTACTGGGGAAATCGATTTGTTTTTACTCGATGGAAACGTTTAAGGAAATCCTGTTTGTGAAACTGATTGATATTTATGGATATTTAGAATTATAATGGGACTTAATATGGACAATATGGTCATATTTGGGATGTTATTAACACTTTTTGTGGGTGTGGATGCAAAAACATGAATAGTAGTTAATTTGTATAATACTCTTGGATGTAGAGGTATTTACGTAATTCCTGTCAATACGGTAATTATTGACAGGATTTGGGATAACTTAGCTATGTGGGCTAACTTTATTTAAATTATAAATATTTTAAAAATTCGGTAGCATATTGGCATATTAGATAAAATGAGATACCTACTATTACCTACCTTAACAAAGAGCCACACAAGACATCTTTTACTATGGGAATAAATGAGTTCAAAGTATTCTTGTAGGTACGATTAGACATATTTTCTTACTTGAACCACCAACTTCTTTATATAATAGGTATTATACGGATCAGACCGGGGTTCCCACAACGCAACATACTTTAGTTTTTCAAATCGGCGGATCTCAAATTCTTACCATTCCAATATTTTTTTTTCTTTCAAATTCACTCAAAGATCTCCACAATGCGTTCAATTTTACACTACATTACACTCAAACCTGCACAGGACTCAAACCTGTGTATCGACATAGCGAATCACTTTCATCACCACGGCACATTTGTGTCGCATGAAGCAATGAGCCACGCCCTCTGCCACAGACAGATAAATTGTATTGTCAAACACATAACTCATGTTTACACGATACAGGTCGGGTAATCGTGAGATTTAGATGGTTATTGTCAAAAGGGATGATGAAGTTTTGAATTATCTTGCTTGTTTAAGCATTGTAGAAAATATATGTGTTTGTGTGCGAAAATTTTTCGAAACCTAATTGGCTATGTATTCTTCTTTAGTCTTGATTTTTGACTGTCAAAGAGCGAACCGATGATTTAATTGAGTTTCCTTGTACATCTTTTTTACTTGATTGTACCTACATAATGTTTGATCAGAACAATTTCATTACCCCTGGGTCAAATGAAAATGTACAACTGAAACCTTTTTACGTCCACATTCGGTTCATCGATGGTTGAATTTCATTCCAAACTCACTAAAAACCACTGCAAAAAACCAAGTCACTGGTTCATTTGTGCCATATTACCAGTATTTATTTAGTTGGTTAGGAAATCATCAAATGACTTCTACCGCTTTAGGCGATGTGGCAGTGAGTGTCAGACTCTTCCCGAATAAAACCTATCTGTGTTCCTCCAAATACCCTATGCGCTCCAGGGCCGGGGTAACTCTTTCCAACGATTCCGCAATCCAAGCAGATCTTACCAGCCAAAAACTTATTCTAAAAAACAGCTCCTATGAGCTCAGCCACGGCGTCAACCCAGCGTCCATTGCGTGCCATATTACCCCACAACATCGAATCGGCAGCTATGAAGGCCTTTTCAATTACGAGCGGCTAATCGACCCACAGCCGACCTATCGGCTATATTTGCCAACCACCCACCATATCTGTAACCTAACTGATGAAAACCAAAACCACGCCCAAACCGACTGGTACTTGTTTCACATAGCATGAACCAGCATCAATAGCCCGACTTTGCTCATAGACCTTCATTTTCTTGCGCTATAGTAAAAATAGTTGATTTCAGTACATACAGATACTTATGGCAACATCGCATTAGTTTATCCATGCCATCTTACCAGCCTATTATTTATTCAAAACAATCTAAAACAGCTCCTACAAAGTCAATCAAACCTTGCGTCTATTGCGTGCCATATTACCCCACAACATCGAAGCGGCAGCTATGAAGGCCTTTTCAATTATGAGCGGCTAATCGACCCACAGCCGACCTATCGGCTATATTTGCCAACCACCCACCATATCTGTAACCTAACTGATGAAAACCAAAACCACGCACAAACCGACTGGTACTTGTTTCACATAGCATGAACCAGCATCAATAGCCCGACTTTGCTCATAGCCCTTCATTTTCTTGCGCCATAGTAAAAATAGTTGATTTCAGTACATACAGATACTTATGGCAACATCGCATTAGTTTATCCATGCCATCTTACCAGCCTATTATTTATTCAAAACAATCTAAAACAGCTCCTACAAAGTCAATCAAACCTTGCGTCTATTGCGTGCCATATTACCCCACAACATCGAAGCGGCCGCTATACACGCTTATTCAATTACGAGCGGCTAATCGACCCGCAGCCGACCTATCGGCTTTATTAGCCTCTAATGTTGCATTGTGAGAAACATTTAGTGCTTAGTAGATGGTCGTGGAGTTTCTTGATTGTAGGCTTTGTTTAATTGAAATACAAACCAACGACACCCGTGCAAGAGGAGGCATACAACAAAATAGTTTGGTTGTACCATCATTTGCAATCTGTTTAAAGTCATAGCATAATAGGATGAACTTATAAGATAATTAGAATCAGAAATCTCATATTACATATTTTCTACTAATTATTTTTTTGTCTATTGGAAAACTAAGTCAAGATTATTTAGTAGCACTCCTACATAACTATTCAATTTTTACCTCCTCTGAATTAAGAAAATAACAATCGACAACGTGACAATCGATATCGGTAATTGCATGGCACATTTTCTAAACCCAAACGTCCTATAAAGAAATAGAGATCCCTTACTGCATAAATCTTTCGACTCTTATAGCGTTAGTCAAAGTTATAGCATCTAAAACATTAAAAACCACTTTTAAATTCAACACATTAATTAGCAGGTAACTCGTAAAGTGCTGAAAACAAAACAAAATTAAATATAATTCACGTAAACTAGTATTTCTTGCGGTTCATTTCCATAAGCATACGATTGTAGGACTAGGTGCCTATAGAAAAAAGTGCGGGTCACAGACTGGCAAATACTGCGGTTACTGCTAGCAGTGCAACAACGCCATAGGCTGGCCTGTAACGTGAGCTGAGCTAGCCCATTTCCCGCTTCACTTCACATTTGTTTCCACCAATAGGTAGCTACATAATATGTAATATAAGGTACAGTCAATAGTAGAACCGTTCTTGTTAAGAAACTATTTCAGTAGTAAAGATTATGGGAAAACAATTGAGTCTCTAATGCTAGATACTTTATAACGCGGAAGTGTAATACTGTCGTAACATTATTGGAACTTCGAAGTATTATTTAAAATTTTGTTGGTACTATTGTGTGCAGTTTTCTAGCATGGAATATAAGTAAACTATAAGATTTTACAAAAAAATGGGACTCTTTTTTAAATGTTTTAAAATGTTTATATTTTGTATCGGCTTTGCAAAACCATGGATTTATCAAAGAAAACATTTTTAAATCGGTTTAGCTACTTCATTGATCCTACAAAAAAAGTATTAAGTAAGTATAATATTTTAATAGATTTGACTCTAGCTAGACAGTGACCAGTACCACAATGCAACACTGTGTCTACGCTTCTGACCGTAACTTGCACCAAACCCTTTTACTATAAAATGGCAAAAAAATATACCTTTCCACAGTAAATAGCGAACATTGCAATTAATATTAGTTACTAGTGCTTGGAAACATGCGAAGTTATTGCTTATCAACGCTTTAACAGTTCTCAAGTATGCTTTGCCAAGGAATTGAACTTTTCATAGTTGTGCCATATTTTTTGCCCTGTGATTTTCTTGAAAATGTAAATTAAGTAGCATTATTTACATTTAAAATTCGTTGCAGTACGACTATATTTCAATTTACAGCATTGCGAGGATTTTTATGGCAAAAGTTACTAACTTGAAATGTAAAAATGTTTATTTTTATTTGCTATATTTCCAGTCATTACAGACTTTTATTTTCATTATTTGAAAATATTTGAATCACAAGGTATTTTATTTGAATACAAAACGATATGTTTATGAAATTAAATGTTAGTAGTAAACATTAAACCTAGTTAGAAAATATTTGTATTTTGACATAGAACAAAGTTGTAACATTATTTAACGCCTCTTCGCAATAAAGCACACTGACTATTACAAATAGTGTTTAAAAAGAGGTGTGTAGTTGTACAGACAGGTGCCAATTGGCCGCATTCCCGAAATGTCCTCATAAAAAATATAAAGCTATTAAATAATTTGCAAGCGAATAATGAAAAGTGTTCGCCATCATGCAATGGTCACGACACATGAAAACGAATCTCGACTTTTTACATACATTATACTTTTCCACTCGCTTGTACATTATTACCCCATTTCATACGTGCTTGTTACACTTGAATATCATTACAAACTCGATGTAAAAACTTTATCTCACTTTTCTACATGAAAGTACATTTATATTACTTTTATGAGTTCAATTCCCAGTACAGTCGCTAACGAACGTTGTTAGCAAAAAATGTGTATTGTAAATAAATAGAACAGTAGAACATGATCCGTCAGTTTTAATTCATACATAAATTGTACTTTTCCACTCGGTAATACGTTCGCACATAATTTTCATAACCCACGTTAAGTATAGTTGGTTAGGTACAGTCACAAACAAACGCACAAGGAAGGCGTAAACTGAATGGGCACAAAGCTCAAGCTACATAACAATACATAAATAATGCTTTTCCACTCAGCAGTACATTTGTATCTATTTTTTACTTTACATAAGTACAGTCGCTAACAACTATATTGGGGGTAAAAAGTGTAAAATGAACGTATTTTACGATGCTACGGAAGTTTATGACGCAAATGAAATATAAAGTTAGATAGTGAAATGTAATTAGCGCAAAAAGTAATTAGTTTTGCACGCACTAACAATGGAGGGAACACGACAAAGAATGCATTAAAACATTACCGTCACAAATATTTGTATAACGAAATCGTTTTCACTTAGACTCGGTTAACAAGACCACCGGACCGATTTAATAGTTTGTTATTTCTTGGGTTTCAATTTAAAATGGACCCAATATTTATATGGTATAAAACACGCAATGCAATGTTTAAATTAGAGAACAAATTCTCGTCACATAAAAAGCCTATAGGTAGCGCATGCTGTATTCACCCACCCGATCACATTGACCAGTTGTTTCGCACAAATGCGGGACGTATCAGCGAATCGCGGTGCAAAAGGTACGCTTTCAACCACTGAAAAATAAAACAGTGTAGAACTGGTTCCCTTATCGTCAGTGCACAATGGACTGCGACCACTCCGGGCAATATTGGTAGCTTTTACGAACTAAAATACCATTAATACCCTTTCCCTATTTGTTTACGATCGAGAATAATGGTCTATTAAGAATGTTAAATTGCTAACGCGACAATGTGCGTATTCTGCTGATTAACAAAATAATTGTTTTGTTTGTGTAATGTTAGTTTAATAGCAATTGTTCACTTATCTTAGTGATTAAATTGTTAGAGTTGATGGATTGTACAATATTGATTTTCTTATTGGTACTGCATTTTATGTTAATGTTATATTACGGAGAGGTTAAATTGCTAGTTTATTACAGGAAGTCTGAAAGTAAGTTATGTTGTCAATTCTACTAATCTTCACATCACAATCGCAATCTGTCAAAAAAAGTATGAAAAATAAGGCTTTTTTGACAGTTTGCGTCTGCAATTGACATGCGAATGTTAAAGTTGTTTAAAGAATTGGCCCTCTGATGGTAATTCTCATATTTTTCGCATTCGAATCACAATCGCTGTTAAAGACAACACAAACTTTTTTACATTTTGACAAGTTTTTGATATTGATTGAGTCGCCGAGATGACATTGTGACTTGAATTTGATTTTAAGTACCTCAGTATAAGCCTGCTGATTTCAATAAACCTTTCACTGCTAGAAATCTACTCTAACACTACCACACAATACTTTAATCCCAAGAAAACGCGCTTACCTCCATGATTCGACACACGAGCGAAACCGTGGGGGAAAGCTAGTAGGTACACTTATACTTTTATTTGCTCTTTGATAAAGCTAGCTATTCACGTTGCGTTTATTTTTTGTCGTAAAGTCGTAACGTGGCGACTGTAATTAGCGGGGGACGTCCTTATCAGACGGACGTTGCGTGTGACCACGGACTGCAATGTGGTCATTATTCTTCCACGTAAATACTTAAAATGGGCTCATGAATAGTAGAGCACGTCAACAGTTAAGAGTCCTATTACATTTTTTACGGAAATTCATGATTTTTGACGCTGTAATTATCAGCAGCAGTAAGATATTTTAATTATTTGATCCTGAATAAACGATAGTGCCAGTCTCTTTCTTGTAAGTTAGAGTTACACATTTTCATTTTTCTTTTCGTGTAATTTACTATAAATATTTTACGAACTCAGTTTGCAAGAAAAAATGTCTGCGATGGAACTTTGACGGTCAAATTCACATTGTTACAATCAATTCTTTTAAAAGCTAAAATTACTAAAAGGTAAGTTGAATGTTTTACTTGTTTATTGGTGTTCTAGAATTTCTTTAAATTCCTTGAGTTTTCACGGAAAAAAACGTAAAGAAAGCCTAATTTAAGCCAGAAATGTCTTGATTCAGCGTCCATTACATTCCAAATAAAAACAATTTTATCAAATAAATTAATATGATATAAAATTTCAATCTACAATGAATACGTTTCATTAGTTTTCGTTTGTCAATATAATTAAACAAAATTACAATAAATAAAATTAAAGTACTATATATTCTGCGTCAATTCAGCGCGCGCGCTCCTCTGTCTCGCCCGAGCGCCCAAATTAACTATAATCCTTTTCAGACTAGTAAGTATCAAAATTGTTTCGCGGACTATATTATGTACTCCCAACGCAGACCAACGTAACTTCGTCTATTGCAAACGAGCACTTACGATTCGTAATAGGACTCTTAAAATACAAAAATAAGTCCTACTTAGAAAACTTTTGTTGAATCTTTTTGGTACAAAATATTTTAAGGCGATCCTATAACTATAGTTTACGCCAGATAAACGTGGAATAAAGTACACACAACAATAAATTAAGAACTGATTTTCATTATTAGAAAACGTAAAGGATCACGATAGAAGTCGATTCAGGACAGCTTTATGTCATTATTTCTGATTAAATGTATGTGGGTCAATGTACTTGATTCCACGTTTATCTGGCGTAAAGTATAAGTAGTACTCGTTTCCTAAATACCGACTTAACTACTACTGCTGTGCTACTGTGACTCTGTTTGTTACGCTTTCCAGCCTAAATCACCGAACCAATTCTGATGAATTTTGATACAGAGATAGATAGGACCGTGGAAACGGTTACACCTTGAAGGCGAAATGAACGACAAGTGAGCTGTCAAACCATACAAACAAAATGGCATGACAGCTCACTTGTCGTTCACTCCACCTAAGTGATCACGGTGAGATGTCGACAGAATTGACCGGCAGAATCGCGCGCCAGTTACCCGCAGTTCTAACACTACTTTAACCCGGCCTTACCCCGATCGATAAGCACGGTGGCCGGTTAAAACGAGTCATAGTTCGCCTCACTCCAATCTAAACTGAGTTTATAACATTTAGTTAAACCATTCCATTTCACACCTATTGAGTTATACTGGCGCGTGATATCAACTTATCAACTAGTTGATTAACCCTAAGTTTATAGCTGTTGACGTTATTGTTGGGGACTTGGAGAGTAATAGAACTTTTAATTGGTTTCTTGAGGGCTTAGAAATAATTATTGGTGTTTTTTTTCTGTATGAGAAATCATTAAATTACTTCCCCACCTGAGCGGAGCGGGAGTGTCAAACTCTTACTGGCTAAAACCTACTCGTGATCCCCTAAATGCCCTTTGTGTTCCAAAAACGAGGTAACCCTTTGAAAAAAAATTCGAAATCTTGGAATGATAGAAGCTAGTCATATATTATTATTTTTTTAAGTACAACAAATCTTTTTTATTTAAATTCTTAACTAACTAAAAACCTAAACACACACAATAGAAAATCTTACTTATTAATTAAACCTAAAAATATGGCGCCAAAAATTCTTAGTTAAAGATCGGAGGATAGTGTGTGCTAAGTTTCTTTAAATTGACGTAGGTACTTAGTAGGTATATCTATCTCGTTTACTCATAAAGTTATTTCATTTGGTGTCTCTTTCTAACTTATAAAAGTCAATAAAATTTATTCGATTTGTAGTTTTTCTTGAACACGTACGTCGTGGTTACAGGCCTTATTGAGTTCGTGTTGAATTTAACATTTAAAGGTTTTCTAAGCTGGTTTCGTATCGTTGTCTGATTTTAATACAGGGTGCGACAGTTACAGCCAATTACTAGTTTTGTATCAAAATGTTCGCGAACTTAATTTTGTAATATCTAGTATTTAGCGCTGTTCCTGTTGTGATCACCAATCTGTAAAGTAAGCATTTAAACCATGTCAGAGGCCCTTGAGGCGGTGTAGAAACTGTGACACTATGGTATGTGGATCTGGGGTCGTTAGACCTTACTGTCCACAAGATAATTTTAGGGGTGGTATAATCGACTCTGTTTTAAATGTATAAAATGTTATTCTCGTTGTAAGTATCAACATTTTAGACGTATATTCGTGCGATATAGATTTACGATCACGTTCATATCCACGCCATACTAAATCTCACGATTTATGACCAAACGCAATATCGCGCGCCATTTGTTACAGTGAAATAGAACCAAAACGTCGAAATTACAAAATTACTAACAAATAAACAAAATGAATTATTTACTTCTATCCGATATCTCGGAGCACGAATTTGTCTCCTTCCTAAGCTAATTAGTACTGTATAATGACATAACGCGCGCCTTAGCGTACACTTCAGTGCAAACTTAATGATAAATATATCCATATTTGTCTATCAGTATAACTGGAAAGGCTTATCGTTTCGAATGCTCTCGTTAGCGCTTGTAAACTTAAACCCCATTACTGCCAGTCGAAAATACCAAATAGACACCTTAAGTTGAATGTCGTAAGGAAGAAATCAATTTGACGCCACGTTTAAGGTCTTTTTTCGCCCGGTACGCGCACGATTGCTTCTCCTAATTGGCTCGCCATCTGTTTTAATTCATTTTGCGATAGTTTTACAAGTATTTTATTGACGCGTGGCTCCGCCTGGCGGTCGGTGGTGTAACGAAGCGATTAATCGATTCGTTTGCGTGTGAGTTGCTCGAGCGAGTGCTCGAGTGGCCCCGAGAGTCAATTGCTCGATTACTATTCGATTTTTGAACAAATATTCCTTCAGTTTTGTTTCATTGTTTGCTTTCGTGTATTTTGCGGTTGCCATGTGAGGCAATGTTTTGCAATTCGGATTAAACGGACTTTAATTTTTAATTTGTTACCATTTCAGCGGCATTCAGCGTGTAATTTTTTAGTCAAGACTAAATTAAATCAAAGTTGTTATTTTCTTATTTATAATACCGAATGAATAATAAACTTGATTGTAGAAATTAAATAAGGTAGCTTACCAGGAAATTAATCGCAATTATGTGTAGGCATGAAAAATGGCCTAGTTTCAATACCTATCACGCTATGGGAGGTCTTGGAAGATGAAACACTTGGCTCTTAGTGCTCGGAATTAAGGTTCAAAATAATGTGGAAGTATATTTGCAAAGAGATAAGTCCAGTGGCATAGTCAGTGACGCGTGCTGCCATCTCTCGGACGATGACAGTAAATAATAAATCTTTAGATAACATCAGAGGCGAAGATTATACGGTACTGAGTCCTCCTCACGCCATCCGTGCTTCCTGCACGGGCAAATTAGTAAAACACCTACAAACAATGTTGCCTGTCATTTGTTATAACGCACACTTATGACTAAAGCAATAAGGTTTAAATTCATTTGAGCGTGTGACATGCAAAGGCAAGTAACAAATGGTCGTGTAGAACACTGAATATATTTTTAGTAGTTCGCAGAAGCGTACGCTAAAAGTTAACGCCGGTGCTTGAACGAGAGAAGACAATGAACAGAACCACACAGTTTAAATGTTTAAGTGCCTAGTTAACGTGCAGTTATAGTCAGACTAGGATTATGACCTGGACCTAAACGTTCTATTTCACTGCACGGTAAACCACACGCATTCGAAGGACTCTGCAACTGCGCAGTTTTTTTGCCCGAATTTGTAACAATCGGCCTCGACCCGCGTTGACCAATTAGAAACACCCATTAAAAGCATTCGGCAAACTTCGTATTTTTTCGCCGCTTGCATTCTTTCACGAAAACAAGCGATGCAATTTAATCCGTCAATTTGCACCGAACAAACCGCCACCGGTAGCCCTTTTGAAAATGGAACGCTTCAATTGACTTTCGCGTTCTAAAAATTGGTACGTCATTAAATGAAGGTTTATTCGAATTTAGTGTTGCCATAAACATTTTGTATTGTCAAAAGTAAATTGGTATTAAGCGACTTAGTTTTTACGCATAAAACGCACCTTTTGAAGCTCCTTCTTGACATCCAATTAATGATGGAATAAATAAATGGTCTGGCCATCTCCTAAATTACGTCAAAACTACTAGATACCCGGAAAAAGTATAGCATTAAAATACTTTGAAGATAAATTAGATAGGAATCAAACAGAAACTTACAGTTGGTAGGTATCAATACCTGCGCCATCAGATTTGATATTAATTCAAAGACACTTTTGATCAAAATTAAGATAAAATATGTAGGTTTATGGTGGTATACATCCGATTCTTGGAAAGATAGATGATAGTTGACTACTGTTTTAACATTAAGATTAGATCATAGCTATCATCGGATGGAAAGTAGAAATGCCATGCCATGTTATGTTAGGCCATCGTTTTGTAATAAAACCTAGCAATATTAACCCCTTTATTCATCCTCTTATAACTTTTTTCCACCAATTCTTAGTTGATTAATAAAGATTTCCATATCTTGAATGTTGACTTATTAATAAAAGCTTTAGAATTGCCATTAATTGCCTAATTATTATTTTACGAGGCAGTTTTCTCGGGAATTACGCGAAATAATCCGGTCTCATAAACATGCATAATTGATAGATATTAATTTTTAACGAATTTAAGTAATCTCTGCTACAAGAACGACCATATTAATTTTATTATCATGAGTTCCGAATAAAATTTAAAAGTTTGAATTATGTTATAATAAATTCCGAACAATAAATTACTAAAATATGGAATTAATATCTTCCATTATTATTTGGTTCCGAGTTAATTAAAATGATCAAGCGAAACGAATTAGATAATTTGTCATCGACTCTCGCGCAGCTTCACATTGTTGCCAGTGTCATAAATTATAATATCCAGCCTTCTTGGAAATAAGGACGGCCATACTGACGAGACAAGAAAGCAAGAATTATGCAAAACTAAATAATGTCAGTGATATATTGAGCTTGTTTCGCAATTCTATTCTTGCGAAATACATACTCTATAGTCAACAGTAGTTTGTAGAAAAAAATTGTATAGTTTACAACACAATTTGTTAAGTGATGTCAGAATCAAAAAGTTTTCGTCAATAGACTCGTATTTTTTGGTGATTCATACCGTATGAATCACCAAAAAATACGAGTCTATTGACGACATACGCAACAATATCCAAAAAGATGATTAATTTTGTTTGTAACATTTCTATTATAATTTAATCAGTTTAAAGACAAGAAATGTAGGTAACTAAAATCTAATCCTACGAAATTATTGCTGTCTTGCAAACCCAGTTTGCGTGTCAGATGAGTGGCCAACCTAACAAAACATTCTTGTACCAACCTTAATAAATTGGCGGTAGCTTACAAGTTTTGTTCAATAATTTATTCCCCTTCAAATTCATTATTGTGGCTAGTTTTAGTTATCATTTTATATTCGTGGAATACTGATTAAGTTTCTTTGATATTTTTGCCTTTTAAACGGGTTTTTCGTCGATCGAATTTCGCACGGTCCGAGGCAAATGTCATTTAGTTCTTTTAGGTGTGAATTATGAGATACTAATTAGTAAAGATTGGTTATTCCTGTCCTATATAATGGAAGTTGTAATTTTACTTTGATTTTTAATCGCTCTTAATTGGTTATTCGATTAATTATTGGGAAAAGTGTTAATGAACATCCGTGTGTCCTTCTAATTGGTTACTAAATGTAATTAAGTATTTTGTGATAATACGGATGTTAGGGAAACTAATATGTTTAATTTCTAGGATTTTAAGCTGAGTAGTGTCGATATGACTTATCGTTGCACAGTATAGGTATACTTACATAGTATTATTATATGTATGACATAGTATAGTATAAATTACATAGTATAGGTAATAGGTATGTGTGTTTGAACATATATATAACATAGGTACTCGTTTACCCATGGCGGCCCAGTGGTAAAAAAAGACGGTTATTCATAATTAAAAATCATCCACACGATTTGGGAACAGGTATATTTTAAGCCAATTACTCCATAAATTGCCTCCATGCAGCCAACATGCAGAAAAGAATACTCACATCTACAAAGTTTCTCGTGAAACTTTGTAGATGTGAGTATTCTTTTCGTACCTATAAAAGTACATAGTGGACGCAGTATATAGTGATATGATTGTGACTTTGAGCATTCATACATCCTCCTTAATAGGTACATCCTTTATTAACTTGAAAACCCAACACAAAATTCTCCTAATTTATACAAAAACCCCGTCATTAATCCGTCATACAACATTCTCACATACCTTTGAAAGAATCCTCGCATAGTATCCATCGAAGGAGTCGTAATGGCTGGTGGTATCATTGCGCTATAGACCGAGGTAGGTGGGCAGTGCGTGGGAGTCCGGTAGACTCCCTGCCGCGCAAGCGACGCACAGACATTAACATGTTCATTTATTAATACATATACTAGACCATAGAGTTATGGCGTTGTAGAGGGTAGACATAGACATGCTTGTTCTGGTCGTTTTTTTTCATTGTTTACCTACTATTACGTAATCAAATTTTGTAAAGTAATGTCTTTTCAATAGCGGTAACATCCGAATTTAGTGCTAGATTAATTGAATGACACTTAATTAATCAATACGAAAAAACAATCAATCTTATTACCAAATTACAAGTAACCTTTTTAAATCTCAATTAAACTCAGTTGACTGATATTTTGGGCATGGGATTTTAACCACACAAGAAAATTAATTAAAAACAATAAAACGACCAACCATCGAGTTTCACGTTAAAAATCAACTTTATTGGAAAAGGCGTCGAGCTGGGTTAAAAAAAAAAGTTGAAAATGTCAATATTGACGGGTTTGGCCTAAAAATGTTCTCACAATAATTAATGAAGACAACTTTCACTTTAACCAGTAGCTTTTGTATTTAATGTGAGTTTTAGCTACTGTATTCCCACGACATTTATTTGCTGGATTGAATTGTTTTCGCAGAAAAATGTGTTTAAAAGTTTGTAATGACAGATGTCATATTTCACACGTTATATTTTTTGATTAAAGAACGTGATTTGAACAAAAATGCAAGAGGACGCTATTCTTTTTTCAAAAACATCTAGTCTATGCCTCATAAGCCTACATAAAAGACACCCCGTGACGATCGTAGGCCGATGTTCATTGCACAGAATTATAAGGCCGTGTTCTGGCCAGCGTCGGTGGCGAGCGAGTCAAGTGGATCGCTACATGCAGCTAATTAATATACCACTTGTCAATTAAGCGCACGATATTGTGAACTGTGCCTTATTTCTTGTACGCTGCGGGTAAAAATAAAGAATAAGTAATACAGTTATTAGGTACCTACCTACACTGCAAAAGCTCATAGGGTTAATTTACACGACGGTTGCCCCAGGTACCTTTAATACATACTAGGTATCTACATAAATTTAGCTATAATAATATGTAGTTAAGTAGTATTTTAATTAATAATTCATTTTCTCGGAAATTACTACGTAAATTATGAACAGGTAATGAATGAAAAGGTGATTCGGCAAAAAGTTGCAAATTTTAGCAATTTCATCCAAAATTTTGACAAAATAATTGCCCAACCGACATTAGGAGGACGTTAGGAGGTCGGCCATTACCAAAGTGGTCACACTTTGGTAAATTTTGGCCGACCTCCTAACCAAAAGTACGAGTAGTAGTCTGAATCCCAAGAGTAGGAATTATGCTTATTGTCTGTTGCCTATTGAAATAAAGACTAGCAATGTGATAAACGCTTTAATATTCCTTCAACAAAAGATAATAATTTAATACAGAAACTTCGAAGCTAATTTATGCAATTTAGCACAAACGGATATTGCTAACCTAAGTTGTTCTAATGTTTGACGATAATTTATAGCTATTTTGTATTATTTGACTTTTCGTATTATATGATCATTTTGACGATACTAAATAATAGCTACCTACTTTTAACTTCACAAAACAAAATGTATAAACGGATAAATTGACTGGAAGATGTGTCTTATTATACTATTATTTTATTACTGATTAGGTATTAATTCAGTGAAAACTTAATTATAAACCTATGTTCAGATAGCTTAATAAGTTCTTGGTGTGCATTCGATAGAATTCCTTCATTCATTCTGTTGATAACATACTAACCTAAGTATCCCATGACGTGGTGAAAATATAAACAAAACAGGAGTCGCTAAGCAGGTCAAACGATCCAGAGTACTAAAATATCACACTTTCCCACTTAAAAACTCATCATGACAAAAAAAAAAACAAACCTCACACATACATACAAACACGTTATAATAACACATAATAATAACATTTTAATGTGTTATAAATCGGTAATTACAGCAATAATACCGTCTTACTGCCTTGTATTGCTGCTCATTTTATTGCCATTATTGCTAAGTATCATGTTATTGTTCCTGATAGTCTTTTGTTTTATTTCTTTGAATTAAGAATCAATAAAATTGTTTTTATTCAACTTTAAGGTCGAATGCATGAATTTTTATATGACTGTTAAAGGTAAATATAAATAGGTTTTGGAATAGTTTTACTATTGATGAACTTTTAGAATGAATGCACTTTAAAAAAATAAATTTATATTATAACCCGATAACTCAATAATTACCATTCTTAACAGACAACTTACATATGATATCCATTTCGTGTCGCATAATTTTGCATATACACTCGACAGGCCTATTGTAAGTACCTATACGTAAGTACGGTCGGCAACGAAGTCACGCTCCTAATTATAGAAGCATTCCCAATCAATTACCGAGTATGCGCAACAAGACTGTTTCGACTGCTTCATTTGCGGTAGCGTCAGCAAATACATTAATTAATAAAATTTTAATTAAGAAAGTTTATCTCATTCGTGAGTAAACTTGAAATGCCAGAAAATTGTTGGTCGTCATGAATTTTGAAATAAGGTTTAAGCAGCTGTTTGGTGTCGATAAAGACTTGTGATAATTATGGCAAAACTGAATTTAACCACATATAACTCGCACCTTACAATAAAACGATGATTTCCTCTTTTTCGCAAAATAGTATTATTTTTAAACAAGGAATTTAAAATGAAAGTCAATCATTAAACGCAAAACAAACTAACGCATAGCCAAAACGAAAAATAAAATAATTTCCAAACAAAAATTATAATACACAAAAACTGAAGCAAAATGACGTTTTGTGTTTAACAAGCAGTCAAACGCCGCTGTCAGGCTTTGGCAACGAGCCAAAATACTAATGTCCCATTGAATAGTGCTATTTGTAAACTGAGGAGAGCGGGACAAGTATAAACACAGCTCTAACGCTCCGATGCTCTTAATAGATCATTTAAGACGAGGCCATAGAACACGCGAAAACAGTGGATGCTTTTGTAAAGTAAAGATAAAAAACTTTTTACAAAAAAATACAACCGACTTCCAAAAAAAAACACTGCAAAGTAAAAAATAACTTTAATTTCGGAAGTCGGTGTTTTTGTTACTTTCTTCGTATTTTGACACCGACTTCCGAAATTAAAGTTATTTTTTACTTTGCAGTGTTTTTTTTTGGAAGTCGGTTGTATTTTTTTGTAAAAAGATTTTTATTTTTCACTTTTTAGTGGTGCCCCACACCCAACAACACCACTGCAAAATCGCAGAAAAGCAAAATACGCAATTTCGATTATCAAAGAGTCATCTAAATAGTCAAATTCCAGGTATTTCGATTTAAAATCCAAAGTTCGTAACCGATTTTGATATGATTTAAATGGGACCAATCTGCAAGTATATCCTTTCAGATATAACAAGATTTTTTCAAATCGGTTCATAATTGTCGGAGTTATGAGGTAACAAACATAAAAAAAAAAAAAAAAAACATACAACCGAATTGATAACCTCCTCCTTTTTGGGAAGTCGGTTAAAAAAAGAAAGAGAGTAGGCTTTTGCTTTGTACTGACATAATACTGGCCGCTTACAGAAAAAAAAAAAAAAAGAATATTAAAATGACCTGTGAATTCTTATTAGAGAAAAGAGCAGATCCGAAGTTTAAGATGACATTATAGTAAATGTCATAGACCAAGAAAGATCGAAGATATCTTTCTCAATAAACATTAAAGTTATTTTTCTCTAGATGAATTGTTTAGATGCTGAATTGCTGATGAGATATATGCTACCTGATATGTCATATTAAATGCCACTGACATCAAAGTGAGAAGTTCAAAAAACGGAGTATTGTATGAATAATGGGCCTATTATGCATGTAAAGTACCTCTTAACTCATCCATGTGTTTTCTTTGCGTCATAAATTAGCATTCATATCCTACAGCGTAGTTTTTATGATACACAGAGCTGAAGCTAAGAAATATCTGTTCTTTCAAGGATTTAAAAAGAAGCATTTGTCATAGAAAACTATTCATCTCATTTTATAAGTTATCTGATTTAACTCATTCTTTGCTAACTATAGATTCGATTCATTCCAATGATAAGTAATAGCCTCGTCTACTCCAGATAAAAGCGATCACTAAATAGTTTTCCAAACATAAATTAAACGTTTAACGGCCCAGGCGATCTACTTCCGCGTTTTCTATGGCCCCTTTATGAGGTAAAGATTGAATGCTGATGAATGGCCCGCGTTCGGGATGCCGTTTGATCACCAGATAAATATTGTGGGCGTTTTCTTAAGGAATCTGGGCTCACACAGCTAATAGTTTTAATAGCTCTTTGTTGAACATTATAAATTATTAACAACAATATCACTATATCTCTAAAATTATGGACCTATTATTTTTTAAACTCAACATCATTTTCAATTTTTCTCGGTTGCGGTGGAAATCGGCAAATGAGTTCTCATTTGATCTTTTACTTTATGTTATGATGATTGTTTATTGCGAAAATAACGCGATTGTGACAAATAAAATAATGTTGTTTTCATTAGTCTCACTGAAATCTGAGTGAATATTTGTTTTTATAGATAATTTATCGCTCTCGATAACTGAAATATAAATTATAATGATGCGTGAACTTTGAACTACAAAGAAATTAAAGTGTTATATAGCTGTTGTATTTAATATATTTGTTCTAATATTACTTTACATTCTTGGATAATAAAAGAAACTTGTAATGTTAAGTATCCCCGCAAGACGCAAAGAATGCCCGCCTCTCTTGTACAGACAACAAAAACGTCAAGTATACGCTGCCCGTTTAAAATATTGGAATGAATGACATACCACGCCTCGCACGATTAATGGTGGTGCGCACACAAAAAGTAAACATGCTCATTAATATATCAACTGTCTTTTTAGCAGCGCACTGAAACATTAGGTACCGTCAGCACAAACGTTCAGGACCCGAATTGATTTCCATTTTAAATTGTCACAAAAAACTCTCGGCACTTTTCATAATTCATTCGCTAGACATTCCTTTTACAAAAGAAGAGAAACAAATGAAGATGTGTAACAATGGAAAATGTATTTAAACACATTTAAAACGTCTCATATTTCTCTCGTCGCTCAGGGAGTCACAACAACACGGACATAATTCAGCGGAGTAACATCTGTAGTCAATATCTCTTTATACAATTAACAAGAGGACGAGAACAGACAGTCCCATATAAGTATTTTTGAAGGAGGTAATTTAACAGCTCCCGGGCAATTTTAAGAAACACTGCACACGTGCGTCGTATCCGTCTCATTTGAACTTTACATTTTTTTGCCGCTTTCTCATTAATAATGCAAGAAATTTCGTTAAGACATACAGTAGCGTTTATTTAATACACTGCTTCTTATAAAAGCTAAATCAAGATAAAAACTTGTTCATGGAGAAAATGCGGTAACTTAAGTTATCTATTTCGGTTGCACAGTTTAAGTAAAAAAAACGTGGCACTTAAGTCGTTAGTGTGCATCGTCTCTTAGCTTTATTTCCGTCTTGTCGTCGGTACTTGCTTTGACGTCTGCTAAACACGACATTAATACACTTTAGCTTTTTTTCGACTGTCACATAATTTACGTTTTTTTTCTTCTTTACTTTTTTGTGGGGCATTAGCTATTAAGCGACTGTACCGTTTGACATTGGGATTAATACGTCGGCGTTTGAAGCGCCACTCTACTAATGTTTTAATATTCTATATTCAAATTGTAAATTTTCAGTGTTCCGTCTGATAATGGTTGTTTTATATTTTTACAAGGTTTAATTTTGACAAGTTGGACGGTTAAATCTAATATTTTGATCTTTTAGTTTTTCACAAGATCATCTAAGCTATTGAAATAAATATCACTATCACGTGTTTCTCTAAACATAATGACGCGCAGCTGAAATATGTGTCATAAACAATAAAACGAAAGTCTTCACAACACGTGTTCGTCGATCAATCAACGTTCACAAGCATTAATTAGTACTTAAATACCAATTAGTTGATAGATAATTATGTAGGTTAGAGTCTATTAAAACTGTCGAACGGAGCCACTAATAAATTACCAAGCAAGTTTTTTTTATTGAATCACACCCAAATTACTAATAAAACCAGAAATTTGTTGACGAATCCACTAATAGACGGACAAGATAATGATTCAGAGGGACATAAACATATTATTCAATCACGAATTAATTTGATTGATGAATTAAATGAATTAAGCGGTCGTAAAGTTACACAACGGATTACGCGTGCTTCAGATGAAGATGACCCGACAAAAAACGACGTCAAAATTAACATAACACTTGCTCAATAAAACCGTAATGACTAAAGTCCAGACATGACTTCAAAGATTTTAATGAATACTTGACTACTGGATGCCCAAACGAAATGGTTATCTCTCTCTCAATCTTGGACGAGTGGGCGTTAATCAATTCTTTTCTAACCAGCTGTGGCAATAAAATCAACGATTTGCGTACTAATACGCTTGTTTTCGTCGCTAAATAAGTTTAAAAATTACCTCGTGGAGATTTTATCGGGATCGGATCGCGGTTCGTTTCCTTTAGCCTTTATTTTATATGAGTTTTATTATGCGATTTATTAATCCAGCGGAGGAACGGAGCGGCATTCCGATCGTCATTCGGCTGCTTTGTGTTATTGAGATGTAACAGTAAAGTTCATGCTATTCATACTTGCGCGCGGCAAGTCTTTCCACAGACAAATGTTCTCGTTTATCATTATTTATATTCATGCCACCTCAATTTGAGAATGTTTCGAAACTTTTTCAAAACTGGAGTTTTACGATTTATTAATTAGTCATAAAATACTTGTTGAGGAAATCCAGAACCGTTTGCATTTTCGAGATCCACTTTAGAATATTAATGTCCATTTCGGGCGTTATCGTTCAAATGCATCTACTAAATCTTTGACGCCAATCTCTTTTGACATATCACACAAAGGCTGCGAAAGATCATTAGAGATCGTTTCGTTTACAAATTACCCTGATTAATTTTACTACCAACGTTTTTATTACATTGCAAAATCTGAGTATATTATGCGAGAATCCTGTTTAGCAATTAAGCCAAAAGTTTTATGATTTTCGACTGACTGTTTTTTTTATTTTGCTACAGATGCTAATGGTGAGCCAGCCAAGCTGAAATGCAACCTGCGCAAGCACAAACCTAACCGCAAGCCACGCACTCCCTTCACCGCGCAGCAGCTTCGCGCACTTGAAAGCAAGTTTGTCGACAAGCAGTATTTGAGCATCGCTGAAAGAGCTGAATTCTCATCTTCGTTAGGATTATCTGAAACTCAGGTGAGGATCATACGCTTTTTGATAACAATAATGTTTTTATTTAATTAAAACAAATTCTCGTGGTTTGGAGATGGCAGAACCAAAACGCAAAATTCAATCTATACTATCTTCATCGTCCAGCACCTAAATTTTTGTAATAATAATAAAACTTTATTTTGCCTGCAGGTAAAAATCTGGTTCCAAAACCGAAGAGCGAAAGCGAAGCGTGTACAGGAGGCGGAGATCGAGAAACTCAAAATGGCGCAGTTTTCTCGCCACCCCCACCACCTGTACCCACACCCCGCGCTGCAGCAGTACTTCCACCCCCACCACCTCATGGGGGGAGGCAGACCGCTGCCCCCCATGGGCCTGCCGCCGCCGCATCTAACCATGGTCCAACCACCTGTGTCAGGCGGATCACCCTCACCCAGCACACAAACTACAAGCCAACAGTGAAACATAAACAAAAAAAGACGTTACAATACGTGATTGAAAATTTAAATTCGGAACAGTCGAGCAGTGATTAAAAAGTTTGTAACAAAAAGTTCCGAAAAATTATTTCGAAAAAAATAACTTCTTTTTTCTGCTGTCGCTACCGTATGGTTGTGAGTGCGGTGAATTTGACTTATCGATAAAAATTGTAAATTATTGTGTAAATATAGATTAATGGGAGTTTAGACAATACTGTGTATTAGGGTTACTTTCACTATTAATTTAATGTATGACTTTGTCGTAGGTAAATCTTACCTTTTTACCAAAATTTAATGTTTTGATTGTATTTCAGTACAAAATTCGTTGACCAGACTTTCGAATTCAGAAACTGTAATATTGTTGTAAATAGGATTTTATTTTGTACATCGTTATTTTAATTATGTAGTTAAATATATATATACTTCTTTGATATTGACGAAAAATATTGTTTTATTATTTACCTATTTACATTTAATTATGTACATTAATAATTATATTATTTACGTTCATAATTACGTACTTTGCGATAAGGATGATTTTGCAGAGTGACCTATTGATAATAATGGCAGACGTGATTAAAATACAAATATAAAGTGCCTATAACCATAACATTTTCATTGATTAACTTCTAGAACCTAATGAGGCCAGCTGCAATCGATATTCAACTTTACACTCATAAAAACAGAGTCTCAATTAATTTGTTTTGATTTTTTTGAATGATCTTAGTATCTTACAATAAGCTATGATAATAATATGTTGTCAATTGAGTGTGGAGCACTAATTTAAATATATCCATTAAAGTTAATTGCCTGATAGCGGGCGGGGTCGGGTCGCGCGATATGTATCGATAGTGGCTCGCTACTCTAGAGGGGGATGTATTAAATTAGAGAAATATTGTGTAAGGACACGTAGACCACTTTTTATGACGTGGACTTAAATAAAAATACGGCCAAGTGCGAGTCGGACTCTCACACGAAGGGTGCCGTACCATAAACAAAAAAAAACACGTCTCTTGTATAGGAGCTCACATGGGACATATTTATTATTTGTTATTATAGTGGCAATAGAAATGTTCACACTCTGTGAAAATTTCAAATGTCTACCTGTTACGGTTCTTGAGATACAGTTCACTGGCAGACGGACGGATGGACAGCGAAGGCTTAGTAATAGGGTTACGTTGGGTACGGAACCCTAAACACTGCACAAAATAATACTAATTTCCAGCACGAAAAAATATTAAAAGCGGTAAAGGGTATATATAGACCGAAGGGTATGACCACCACCAACCTTAGTATTAAATCAGCCTGTAATATACCTACCGAAAAAAAAAATAGTGACAGTTTAGCAGCGAAATGATGTACAGACAGCACATGAAGCTACAACAAACTTTCAATTTTCTTGAATAGATTTTCAACTGTATAGCTTAAGAGATTGGGTTCAAATTTGATTGAGAATATTTTACCGTTTCGAACCGCCAGATGTGCTAGCGCAGTGGCTCCCAATCTTATTTGGATATAGGACTATTTTGGTTTCGTTGTTAGCAGGGACCACAAATCCTGAAGAAAATTGTAACTTTTAATTCTATAAAATAACTTATCAACGAAAACTTATTCTTTAAACTCAAAAGTAACGAGCATAAACACAGAAAATACAATATTCCTGATAGAAACTGAATATCAATTGACGACACGGTTGGCGCAGTGTTTGAGCGATTGACTGCTGCGCAGCATGTCGCGGGTTCGATTCCCGCACGGAACAAATATTTGTACGACCTACATGTATTTGTTCCGAGTCTGGGTGTTTTTCTATCTATAATATGTATGTATTTACAAAAAAAAAATGTATATAAGTAGTTTATCAGCCATCTCGTTACCATAATACAAGCATTAGGTTGCTTAGCTTGGGACTATATGGCGTTGTGTGAAATGTCCTTGGATATTATTACAATTTTTTTTTTTTTTTTTTATTACAATCAATTAGTTTCAATGTTATAACTTTCCAATTGGTAATTTTGATATTTTTAATCCGCCGACCATATTTAAAACATTGTGGACCACCAGTGGTATTTATTCATTTATATATACTTTATTGTACACCAAATGAAAAATACATAAAAGAAACCTTAAACTAACAAAACATACAATTGGCGGCCTTATCGCATTTCGCGATCTCTTCCAGGCAACCTGGACAGTTGAGTGGTATGGGGACCACAGGTTGGGAACCAATGTGCTATAGCGTCTGTATATATAAACAAAAGATCTATTTAGCTGTGAGTTACTTTCTACATTGAATCTTGCATCTGCGCACTAAAGCTCTCGTCGAGATAAATAAGTACCCACCCTGCCGGCGTACACTTGCTGCAATCAGCCTGACCTACCTTTAAACATCTATTTCTGTACCTCAGATAGTTGGTTAGCCTACTTAGGGAACTTAGTGTCTCACTCAAGACTTAATTACCTAGCTAAGTAAATACTAACCTGTCAGAAAAGGCAGACTTCAATAATAAGTAGGTAATCAGAAATCACAGCGCCAATTCTACTAATCTTCACATTCGCATCGCATTCGCATCTCAATCGCAATCTGTCAAAAATGTATGAATATTAAGGCCTTTTTGACAGTTTGTGATTGACATGCGAATGCGAAAGTTGTTTAAAATTAGTAGGATTAGCTCTCAGATCACAACGAACCCATAGTAGTTTTATAGATCAAAAACACAAAGTCAAAGTCAAAACGTTTATTTCAGTTAGACTATACTTATACACTTGTGAATGTCAACGTTAGTACCTAAAAGCCGCTACAGTATCCTTTTGCAAAGATTGTTATGGAGATTAATGGACAAGAAACTCCATAGTTAGCACTATGGCAAGCGCCAGATAAATCTGCAATAACGGTCATTGGCCCACATACATTTACTGACTTTCTTCATTTAGAAAATAGAAATAAAGACATAAAGCTGTCCTGAATCGAATTGATGTACTTAATCCTTTACGTTTTCTAGTAATGAAAAACGGTTCATGATTTATTGTTCGGGTATCTTCGAAGGGATATTAGAGAAAGGTCAACGTACTTTATAGCAAGTTCATCTGGCTCCTACCACGTCATTGATCAATCTCCGATTGAAAAATAAACGTGATATGCATAAAACTAGAATAAAAGAAAACACATAATTATCAACACACTCTATATAATGGATTTGATTAATTTGAACTGTTTGTGTCCGAAAACAATTTTTATCATTTATTATTTATGATGGCGATTTACCTACATCGAAGATGGCCCACATTCGACTCTTGCGCACTCAGTAATTAACGAAATAATAAACATTTTGTAAGATATAATTTCGATGATGTAATTTAGGTGATATTGAGTTTGCATGTCCATTGTTGAACCCTATGGTTGAACCCCTGTCCACGGGCACGCTGTCTGTTTGAGTTCATTCTTCTTTTCTCATAGTGATCTTTATGGAATCAATCCTAATACTTATGTAAAATTCTTCCGTTACTGAGTGACTGATAGACAACACACAGCCGAAACTTCTGCAGTGCTATTCTGTAACAACATTTTCGTGTCTCGACAGCGGAATCCGAGGTGAGTTTCAAATTCGTATAAATATAAGACCTTATGATGTGTGAAATAAAGTTCACTTTGTAAGCTTAGTCACTCAGGTTAAGTCGATATCGAAATGGTTATTTACAGAATAGACTAGCTGGTTGTAGAAAGCTGAATTTTAGCATGCAGGTTCCTTGGGCAGTGTAGCAGGGCATTAAGAGAATTTCCCGAAAATCTTACGGGGCCGCGGAGGCGGGAAAAAAAGGGATATGCGCGTACGAAGTCACGGGCAAAAGCTAGTCTTTCAAGTGTTCGTGGGTGTGACTGCTCAGAGTGGGTGGCAAAGGAGCGTTAAGTACGGTGCCGTAAGTATAGGTGTGCTATTCGATATCACCATAGAGCCGCAAGAAGCGAAATTGACAACACTCCATATGTATGATCCCTTGATAGACCCTACATTACTTTTAGATGGGAGTTGAATGGAATATAAGAATGTAAGTACTAGAACACTACTGTATTGTTCCAAAGGTACTTAAAGGTAAAATGAGCTTAATGGACTGATGGAGTGGCAAATGAAGTGAGTGACGCGGCCCTTGTTGGCTGTAACGAGAACGCCTGGCTGACTTGATAGCTTAACGCGAACTGAAATGTATTATGAAATTAAGTGTATGTGCAGCGGAAACTGCTGAATTGCATAATGTGCGGTTGCACCGTACACCATAATCCAAACAAAAAAAGAAACTGCTGGTTTTGAATGGCTAAGACATTATTGCAGAAGTACCGTGGAACGCACTGTGGATACCAAAAATATTTATCTAAATGTACTGAAGGTATATATCACCCGATAAGTGCAGTAGCGTAGCCAGTCTCAAAGTTTATAAACAAAATAGGTCTTACCAGCTCATAACTGTCTTGGCAGGCCAAGAAAGAGATGGTGGGACTAAACGTACCTATAGCTTTGCGCACTAGGGGGCCCTTGTAGCTCGGGGGCCCCATATCTTTGATACTGCAGATACGGCGGGAGCTACGCCCCTGGGTAAGAGTCTAGGTCCGCTACTACTTGTAGATCTACTTGAGAGGCTGTTATTATTGTGCCACGAGTTCCTAATTACTAGCAACGAATGTAGTATCCAAAAGCTAATAATGAAATTTATTGAAATAATAAGTTTACAAAAAAGTGTACACATGGTGCATTAGTATACAGGGAAATTGAAAAAATACCCGAAACCTCTTAGGCAGTGAAAGTACACATGATTATAAGCAACTTTTGTTTTGGTAAAACTCCGAAATCTCGAAAAAAATATCAGCTGTTTCATACAAAATGCAGTATTTAGCCAATGAAAATGTATGAAACAGCTGATATTTTTTTCGAGATTTCGGAGTTTTACCAAAACAAAAGTTGCTTATAATCATGTGTACTTTCACTGCCTAAGAGGTTTCGGGTATTTTTTCAATTTCCCTGTATATTAATCTAGTTCTATATTAGGATTATAATTATCAGAATTTAAACTACGGAATGACGAGATTACAGTCAAAAATAGAACTCAGAAGGTAATGTAGTGCGTTGCCAGCTCCGGGTTTATTTAATAAACCTGTGTTTCAGGCCAGGTCTGTGCGAAAGCACTATTACGGAATACGGAACAAGAACCGGAGTACAAAAAGAATATTAATACCTAGGAGGTATTAACTAAATTGAAACAGTATTTGGAGGTTTTATACCCACAATGTACACTGTGAGCTAACCCTTAGCTCGTCAACTAGTGCATATTATGCAATCACAATTGGTGTAGGAAGGTTCCTAAGTACCTAATCATGACGTCGAAATACTGATAATAATTCATGTTCTATTTGACGCGATACACCGCCTGTTAGGTAACGTAGGACACTGGATAGGTCAAGAGTTTATATTGAAAACCTAGGTATAGCTAGATAGACTGGTTATGAAGCCGCTGATTAGGTAACTGTCTTTGCTTGAGCTTTTCTGGCATTAAGCATCCGATTAGGTTCAATGCCGACAAAAGTAGGTAGAGAAAAGGCTGGTCCATAATAATTATACAAAATACAAATTGTTTTTATTAGGAACAAAATAAGGAACTAATTTTGTTAGTACAACTTCCACACTTGGGTTAGACTCGGGATCGAATCTTCCTCACGTAACCCAATATCTTCCTCTTTACGTTTTAATTTAGATAGATTCTTACTGTTCTCAAAGCGCACTTCTTTAATTTTTGACATATTCAAAAATTTGTCCCTGGTATAGTCAATAGACTCAAAGGCTCAAAATTGGGGCATTGTTGGTAATCACTCTGGATAGAGAGATATGGAAAACCCTTCGCCCAGCTGTGAAAAGAACAGTTTCGGACGTCAGACAGGCAGTCGACAGTCGCTGCGTGTAAACAAAAGTTATTTGTGTTCTGCTGCATTCGGTTTAGGCACAATTCCGACCTTGGCGACCACGACGCGCGACCGCAACCGGCCGCAATGACGTGCGACCGCGACCCACTGCTTTGTTATTAATTATTATAAAACTGTTAGAGCCTCTTTGGAGTTCTTCAGCTGAAGTGACATAAAATTTAAATGTTTTCTTTTTCGTATGACGTTTGGTTGTCACTATTTGATGGTCGTTAAATATACATTCTTCTTTATTTATATTTTCTATTATTCTTTGTACAAGCCTTTAAGTTTCCCCTAAAACGCTTCACCGCAAAGTCAGCACTCTGCTACAGGTTATGTGCTAGCGGAAAAATGGAAATGTGCGAAAAAGTGGAAAATGTAAGTACAAAGGTACAAATTGCACCACTTCAAGGCAAGAGTAACTGGGATACCTGGAAATATAAAATATCCATCCTGCTTAGAAGCATACCAAATGCATTGGATATAGTAGAAGGAAGATGTACGAGACCCGTGTTGCCAGCAGGTGTAGGAGACGCAGAAGTTACTGCATTTAGAACGAAACTAGCGCCTTTTATACAGGCAGAGAACAATGCTATGATCCTGCTTTCAACAAATTTGAACGAAGATACCGTTAGAAAGGTAATGTCATTCACATGTCCAAGAGAAGTATGGCTAGAACTACATCGGTTATTTGACGGAGATAATGAGAATCGAGCTTATAATCTCTGCCTAGATTTCTTCGGATTTAAATTATATGCTTCTGATGATATGGCTACACATATTTGCAAATTGAAGACTCTCTGGTGTCAGTTGAATAGAGAGATTGGTAAAGATGATCCCAATATGAAACTACCAGATATATTCCTTATTTGTAAAATTTTGGATGCACTAGATCAGAAATATTTCGAATTTAAATCAAGTTGGTTGTTGTTAGCCAAAGAACAAAGGACACTAGAAGGTTTGACAAGTAACCTTTGCGCTCATGAAAAGTCACTTGAAAAGAAAAATGGTGAATCGAGTGAAGAGGTATTAGTGACGACACAGAATAGCACGATTCGTAAAGACAAGAATAATAAGGATAAGCATATGAGATGCAATTACTGCCATGAGATGGGACATCGAGTAAGATCCTGCCAGAAGTGGATGAAAGATGGTCGCCCGCCTAAAGACAGTAATAACAAGCCGTCTTCAAGTCAAAGTGCGAATATGGCTATTATGAGTGTGAATGTCATGGCATTCGTACTGCAAGATAAAGAGTCGTGGTACGTGGACAATGGCGCGACTAGTCACGTGACCAACAGGAGTGACTTGTTCCAAATATTTCAAAAGTTTGACGAGTTCCAAGGAGTTACTACGGCGAATGGTAGCATTGTTCAAGCAAGAGGCAAAGGAACAATATACTTGGAAGCAGATGTCAAAGGAAAGATTGTGAACATAGCACTTACGGATGTTTGGTATGTACCAGAGATCCAGCGAAATCTGTACTCAGTGCTAGCTATGCATGATAAACAGAGGAATAGCAAGTTCGTTTCGACCCCGGAAACTTGCGAAGTAATTTTGAATGGGGAAGTAGCAGTTGTTGGCAAACGGAACCACTGTGGAGGGCTTTTTAAGTTGAAAGTTCGCAACGTCCTGCCACCGGTACCTGTACTTGCTACTACAACAACTGATTTGATGCAGCTCTACCACGAGAGATTAGCGCATCAAAACAAAAGGCACGTTAAGGAAGTCATTCAAAGAGAGTTAGGATTGACACTTCCTATAAACAAAGAATCGTGTGAAGCTTGCATCTACGGAAAGATGCATAGACTGAAGTTTGGCATACGAGAGAGATCTACACAGCCGGGAGAAATAATTCATTCAGATGTTTGCGGCCCTTTCCCAATGAGTTTTTCAAAATACCGTTATTATGTTCTGTTTAAAGACGACTTTTCCGGATACTGCATGGTTTATTGCATGAGAAATAAAAATGAAGTCAAAGACAAATTGAGCATAATGTTACAAGAAGCGACGGTCACAGGACATGTTATCAAAACACTGTTGAGTGATAACGGAACTGAGTTTGATAACAAGGAAGTCAGAGATATTTTGAATAAAAAAGGAACTAAGCAACGTCTTGTTATGCCGTACACGCCAGAGCAGAATGGCTGTAGCGAGCGCCAAAACAGGACATTAGTAGAAACCGCAAGAACATTGATGAATGCTCAGAGAGAACTGCCAAAAGCATTATGGGCGGAACTTATAATGACAGCTGCTTATATTTTAAACCGAACAGGTGCTACTAGAGAGAAGGACAAGTCACCTTACGAGTTATGGTTTGGGAAGAAGCCTAATATAAAGCATCTTAGAATTATTGGAAGTACTTGTTATGCCCATGTTCCGAAAAATAAAAGGAAAAAATTGGATAAGAAAGCAACTAAAGGCATTCTCATAGGATACGACAATGATGACGGTTACCGTATCTGGTATGAAACGCAGCATAAAGTTGACAATCTTATCCGATCTAGAGATGTAATCTTCGAAGAGACACCTATTCCAGGGATTGAAGCTAAGGCTTCAGAAATAGTTGCTAAATCTGACCCAAAACCGATTGAAAAAGATTGGACCGTGTCATACGATACAGTTCCTGAAGAAACTATTTTACAGCATTCGCAAATCGACAATCCCTTGAATCAGGAAACCCAATCTGAACAGAGATCAGTTCTATTAGAGGGAGGATTGGAAGAAGATAGACATTTCAGAAGGCCTATTGAGACATCAATAGATGCAAATGAACCAGGAAATCAAAGACAGTCAGTCCAATTAGAGGGAGAAAAAGAAATAGAGTTTATAGAAGACGAAACCACATTTTCAGAAAGTGAAAATGAAGAACAATTCGAAGATGCTGTTCCTACCTATGTTGAGATAGAAGAGAACTCCGAGGGAAACGTTTCGCTATCGGACGTTCCAAGATATAATCTCAGGGACAGAAGTACTCTACGACCTCCACGTAAATTGGATGACTATAGTTTATTCCTAGTCGATACTGAAAAAGAACCTTCGACGTATAAGGAAGCAATATCGAATAGAACGAGTAAAGATAGATGGTTAGAAGCGATGAAGAGTGAAATCGATTCTTTGCAAAGATTAAAAGTTTGGGACTTGCAGAATCTACCGAGCAATCGAAAAGCTCTGCCATGTAAATGGATTTATAAAGTAAAAACCAACCCTGACGGCACAATAGAAAAGTATAAAGCACGTCTTGTTGTAAAAGGGTTTAAACAGAAGAAGGGTTTTGACTATAACGAAACATTTAGCCCAGTAGCGAGGTTAGCTACTATAAGATCTTTGCTCAGCGTTGCAGCAAGAGAGAGACTTCATCTTATTCAGTTTGATGTTGCAACAGCTTTTCTCAATGGAAATTTAACGGAAGAGATTTATATGATGCAGCCAGAAGGCTTTGAAGAGGGAACATCCAGAGTATGTCGTCTAAAGAAAAGCCTCTATGGTTTGAAGCAGGCACCACGGTGCTGGAACTACTGTTTTGCAGAAACACTTGAATCTTTAGGCTTCAGGACAAGCAACGCTGATCCATGCTTATATACCAAAATCTTAGGAGATAAGAAAATCTTAATAGCACTCTACGTTGATGATGGCTTAGTTGCAGCGAGTGATGAAAACCTTGCAAAGAGTTTCATCAATGACCTAAAGAAGATTTTGATGATTACAAGCAAACCAGTTTCATACTACCTTGGATTGGAGATAGAACAAATGAAGGACGGCTCGATTTTCATAAAGCAGGAAGCTATGCAAATAAGGTCTTGGAGAGATTCAATATGAAAGACTGTAATCCAGTATCAACTCCTTTACAGAAAGAAGGAACTATCGAAAAAGGGAAAGCTGACAAAGAGTCACAATCATTTCCCTATAGAAAAGCAGTAGGCTCGCTCGCTTACTTGATGGTGGGCACTCGCCCTGATCTGGCTTATGCTGTAGGATTGGCTTCGAGGAACTTAGAAAAGCCAACTTCTAGCAACTGGCATATGGTTAAGCACATAATGAGATATTTGAAAGGCACATTATCAAGAGGAATAATGTATGTTCATGACGCAAATTCTCCTAACCAAATAAAGGCCTACAGTGATGCTGATCATGCTGGATGCTTGAAAACAGGTCGATCTACGACTGGAGTATTGTGTTTATTTTCAAGAGGAGCAATCTCCTGGATGAGCCAAAGACAAGCTTCAGTTGCCATTAGCACTACAGAAGCTGAGCTTGTGGCAGCAAGCGAAGCTGCGAGAGAACTAATTTGGCTAAAGAGACTGTTCAAAGACTTGAATGGCCAGAAAGAAATTCCAGTATTGTTCGTGGACAATGAAGCCGCGGTGAAATTGGCACATAATCCAGAGTTTCACCGTAGGACCAAACACATTCGTGTGAGGCACTTCTTCGTGAGGGAGCTTGTGCTTCAAAACGACAGTGTGGGCAGAACTAGTCCTCTCGACTAGTTCTGCTACCCAGCTAGCAGACCTCCTAACTAAGGCCCTACCCAGACCCAGATTGCAGGAACTAGCTCAGAAATTGGGTCTGATGGATAAACCAAACGGTCGACTATCAGCTGAGGGAAAGTGTTAGAGCCTCTTTGGAGTTCTTCAGCTGAAGTGACATAAAATTTAAATGTTTTCTTTTTCGTATGACGTTTGGTTGTCACTATTTGATGGTCGTTAAATATACATTCTTCTTTATTTATATTTTCTATTATTCTTTGTACAAGCCTTTAAGTTTCCCCTAAAACGCTTCACCGCAAAGTCAGCACTCTGCTACAAAAACACTTATGGGTGCACCCGTAAAGGCACAATTCCGATCTTGGCGACCGCGACCAGCGACAATGACGTGCGACTGCGACACACTGCTTGTGTGCACGCGACCGATAAGATCCATAAGTGTTCTATAGTAATTCATATTAAGCAGTGGGTCGCCAAGATCGGAATTGTACCGTACCTCAAGTGTTCTATTTATCGTCATTGTCGCTGGTCGTGATCGCGCGTCACGGTCGCCAACATTGGAATTATACCTTTAGACTGGAAGCCGACCCCATGGACAAAGGAAGTTGGAAAAAGGCTTCATGACAAACAACATACTACAAACTTAAGAATCGACATACATATTATTATACAAGGTGCCATTTTAGACGTCTAGAGGTACTTTATGTCTGTTACATTATGTGAGTATTAAGACGATTAAAATGGCACCGTGTTTAAAAAAGTTCTAACATTGAAAGAATCCGAATTTCCTAAGAGAACAATCACAGAACGTGAGGACTTATCCAAACTAATTCCAATCAAACTTAACCTCGCATCATCGCAGCCCCAAAAGGAGCCCATCGCCATATGATTACATCCTAATTAATATAAAACCGTTCGTACAATTACTCCGTAATTAAAAATAACTTATTCATTTAGTGCGGGAGCACTTAATTGACTAAATTAATCACGTTAATGTTGCGTGCCTGTTAATTTTCAGGCCACAAGCCTGGCTTTGTTTCAGGCGAATCGTGGCGGCTCGAATTTGGCTCGGGAATTTGGTATAGTAAAGGCACAAATCAGTAGACCAAGTCTGCCTGAGATTTGCAACTCGTATAATATCAATCAGAGACCATTTTTATTGGTTGGGAATGATTGTAGCATGTTTGTTTTATTACCTAACAATGAAAAACTTGTATTAAGATCCACCAGTAATTTATTTTACGGGAAATCTCAACCGCACCCTTTTTCATCTGATTAATTTCGTTGCGGGCTCCAAGACAGCTGAATCGTTTCTCCGGGACTCGTCGGGCTTCATTAGCTCGGCATTTTTCTGGTGGTCACCACTGTTGATTCTGGCTTTCAGGAGATGTAGTGGTTGGGAATATGTGGCGGGATTGACCAAAAGAAAACCGCACTTTTAAAATTCTATAGCTCATTCGATTTCATGGGAATTTGTGAAAGGAGTCATTAAAAAAAGTCAAGTATCAGAGCGATTTAAAAGTACTCTGTAACTGTTAGGAGAATTACAAACTATACAATAAATACCCCAATTATAACGACATGCTATTATAATAAGATTTGAAGTCTTTGCTAAGTTATATTTCATCCAACAATCACAAAACTCTGTTAAATTCAAAATCCTACAGTTAAATCCAAAACACAACTGACATACTGTCTCTCTCGTCCTACATAACCCAAGTTGTTTCAATCCTGACACGCTCATTAAGACCAACTCTTGCGCATCAAGATATCTCTTGTAAGTGATCATCTAATTTTCTCGCCATCTTTTTATTAATTCATTTTATTGTCAGACATATTTAGTTTGGGGCGGGCACTGTTCGAGTGAGGGACACGGCTATTTGATGTTGTTTGAGCGTAGTACGATAAAGATGGGTCACTGCATTTGTAATTGGATTTTCAAAGAGTGTTTTGAGATGTCGGCACATCGCACCCATGAGACTATTTTTAATAATTATGGAAAAGTTTAAAAGCACATTGCATCCATGAAATTGTTTTTCATTATTTATGGAAAAGTTAAAGAGTACCTATATTGCATCCATAAAATTATTTTTACTAGCTGTCTCCCGCGGCTTCGCTCCCGTCATCAGCAACTTTTTTACTTTTTTCATTCATAAGAACCTTCTCCTTATTGTAACAAACACAACAAAAATAACTAGCGAAATCGCCCCAGCCTTTCACGCGTGATGCCATGACCAAGGGAAATAGGAATTCATTTTTATATATATAGGAGATAGATAATTATGGAAAAGTTAAAAAGCACAGTGCATCAATGAAATTATTTTTAATAATTACGTAAAGTTAAGAAGTTGTAACATCGAAAAGGCGTTTAGGAAAGTATAGAAGATGAATTTTTGAGTCAACTCCAAATAAATTGCGACAAGGACAAAATAATGATGATGTAATCGTAAAAACATTTTCTAACTTCTGTCGTCAATCTGCATTTTGTAATTCGAGCACTGGTGATCGAGCCTACGCTAATTAGGGTTGCATGCAGAAATATCTTAAGTTTTGCAACATTTTAAAGTGAAATATTTTTTGATAACTACGTTTTTTCAGTCAGTGGTCGAGCGGGCATGAGTGGAGACTGCGTACTGGCAAACGTAGTGTGGGACGCTCTGCGGCACGATGGACCGATGATATTAAGCTGGCTGGCAGCGGATGGATGCGGACTGCTCAAGACCGGGATGGTTGACGCTCTTTGAAGGAGGCTTACGTTAAGCAGTGAACGTCTTTCGGCTGATATGATGATGATGAGGCTTTTTAATTTTTTTGTTTCAAATAACATTAACATTTTTCTTACTTTCTTTTTTTTTAAATACAATCCTACATTCTACATTGACTATACTGTCATCTGTGAACTCTTATTTCTTATGCTATCAAAAAATTAACAAAACCACTACTTGTATGTCTTGAACTCTCTTCAATTTAAACCATTTGTGACAGCTGCCTGAAACGATAACATGTATTATTAAATTTTTTTACAAAAAAATACAACCGACTTCCAAATAAAAAAGTGGTACCCCACACCTAACAACACCACTGCAAAATCGCAGAAAAGCAAAATACGCAATTTCGATTACTTGACAAGAAACCATCATCCAAGTGACTTGACGACACGGTTGGCGCAGTGGTTGAGCGATTGACTGCTGCGCAGCATGTCGCGGGTTCGATTCCCGCACGGAACAAATATTTGTACGGCCTACATGTATTTGTTCCGAGTCTGGGTGTTTTCTATCTATAATATGTATGTATTTACAAAAAAAAAAAAATGTATATAAGTAGTTTATCAGCCATCTCGTTACCATAACACAAGCATTAAGTTGCTTAGCTTGGGACTATATGGCGTTGTGTGAAATGTCCAAGGATATTATTATTATTATTATTAAGTAATCGAAATCGAAATAAGGATTGGGAAATCGGCTAAAAATACGGTACATCCTCCAGTCTTGCGAAGGGGTATCCTTATGGCTTATATCCAGTTACTGGGTTTTGGAGGTTAAACAGACAGACGGTCATCATCATCATCATCATATCAGCCGAAAGACGTCCACTGCTGGTGCTAGACACAGGCCTCCCCCAAGTGACACCACAACAACTGGTCCTGTTCTCTATAACTCTATAAAGAAGGTCGCTCCTAGTAAAATACTGGTATCCAACGAAATCCAGTTCTCTAACTGGATTTCGGGAATGGATTTCGAGGATTTCTGGAAGACAGGTTCAACATAATTATGTAGTTGACAAAAGGCTGGTAAATAAATTAATTTCATACTAGATATACAATATCTTCTGCAACTTTCCTACCATGTGCCCCACATATCCTGGCACGCTGATTAAATACTTGGAAGTTATGTGATCTGTAACGCAGTTGTATCCAAGAGTCACATATACAATTTTATTGCTTTTGTCTCATTGCTCATAGATTACCATCTTATTGCTCTTGTCACATTGTGCAGAGTGATGATGAATCGATTCCTTTTTCTTTTTGTTCTTAGGCTGTTACCGAGTGGATTTTCTATTTCGAGATTTTAATGGTCTATTTTGTATTGAAGGTTGGGCCGTTGCTGTGGCTCGCCATCCGTCCGTCTTCAGATGACAGACCGTGTCGACGGCGCGTTAGTGTTCCACGCGCGCCTCAAAGAGAGTCAGCACACAGAGGGGCCCGAAAGGGCCGACGCCTGCCGGAGTCGCGGGACTGTTCGAAAGAGATACCGTGGCTCCGGAACACAAAGGGCAATGAAAGAACATGGATGGGTTTTAGTCAGTAAAAGTCTGACACTCCCTCCCGCTACACCCAGAGCGGGAGGAGTCATTGGATGATTTCCCATCCCTATAAAATAAAAAAAAAGGTTGGGCCGTTGCTAGAGCATTTGTTAGTACCGTTATTAGGCAACTAAAATCCACTTTATTTAGTGACTAGCTGTCCCCCGCGGCTTCAGCGTTAATCTACCGCTGCTCGCCGCAGCTGTACGCGGCTGATAGAAGCAGAACTGTATAAGTGCCAAAATCGTTCAGCAAAACGCAAATGGAGCTGAATAAATGTGAGAAGTCCATAAGGCACCAGTGACGAGGTGACAACTCGCAGGAATGTAGTAGTAATGCGATACGATGGAGAGCAGCAGTGGAGTGATTATGTCAGACGTGGCATGGAAGTGACGACAGCGTGCGGACGTGCAGTTGTCAGTCACGTGAGTAAGACGTCACGTCCTGTCGTCAATGACAGAAGAGTGCAAATTTACTAACCCAGCAAGTATTCAACTGTACCTACCGATCAATCAAGGAATCTGGCTTGTAAATATAGCTCATTGTTTGTCTTACTAATATACACACTTGCTTTTCTAATCTACTTTGGACATTGCAGAATAGTCGACATCAGCTTTGTTTTGCCATGTAAAAATATAGAAAAGAATAAAGGAGTGCAAATTGTTTTAAACGCTTAGGTATAACCGTGGTTTTATTGTAATTAATAGATAGACTGTTTGCGTAGTTGTCTATGACTTGTCCCTTCTGCATTTCCCACTGTCAAAAAAAAAGTAGGGCAAAGATTATTTAGGGCACATATTTGAATATCGAAAACTAGCTGACCCGTGCAACGTTGTCTGCGTAACATGTTTTCATTACTGTTCCGCTCCTATTGATCTTAGCGTGATGATATATAGCCTATAGCCTTGCTTGATAAATGGGCTATCTAACACTAAAATAATTTTTCAAATCGGACCTGTAGTTCCTGAGATTAGCGCGTTCAACCAAACAAACAAACAAACTCTTCTGCTTTCTAATATTAGTATAGATAATATTAGTATAGATAATAATACCTACCTACAGGTACAATGTCAATGTTCAAAACATCAAAATATCGAGTGTCTCGAAATATCGAAAATTGTTTTACATAGGTAAGCTTAAAATGTCTAAGATAGATTGAGTTTGATCGATGATTTCAATGTCGAATGTTTAAAAATGTCAATAGTCAGTACCTATAGGTACCTACCTAGGTTTAAAATGTTAATATTTAAAATTTAAAATAAAATAATAGGTAGTTTGAGTGGGAAAAAGTTGCTTTTGCAACGTTTCCGGCGCTGTAGGTACCTCAAAATAAAGCTCAGAGTTCCCAACCTCTAAGCTAGGAGACTCTTTATGGCGACTAAAAAGAACGGTCAGAAACTTTATAAACTAAATCACGAAAAAAAATCTCCGGCTTATAGTTTTGCGAAGTCTAGTTAGGTATAAGTAAAGGTAATAAAATCGTACACAAATTTCTATAAAGATGCAGCTATTACGACCGCTAGAGTGACCTAACCACTAACTGTATGCTTTGACTAAAGGTGTGGCCGTATGAACTTTAACAATAGCTACTCTTGCGCAGTAATACGAACCTTGAGCTCACCTCTACCGTGAATTCATTGTAGCCAAGTAAACTGAAAATTATTTCCCGATAACCGTAAAAACACAATTTCTTGAACGAAAATAACCATATCTGTGTGGAACCTTATTTTCGTGTTAGTCCGTTCATAACTCTATTTAAGTTTTATGTTCTAGTACTTAACAGTAGAATGAACTCCAATCCTACCGACAATAGAGAAAATTACTTGGATTATATTAGGAAAGTGAATTGTAAATCAAGCAATTCCACGGCAATATTGCAACAAAAATATACATACTGTAAAAGGTAATTTACTGTATGTATGAGCATAACATAGGCCACCAGGCGTTGAATGGAATGAGCAGAGCGTAAAGGCATAAAGTTGCAGAAAAGAATTTCAATCCGATATGAAAAGAGATTTGAAACCGCTGCGACTGTTCTCTACATTAGGCTTCTAACACTAGTCCAGGGTTGCTGAATTTGGCCCCAGGCGTCGGGAGTCGTAGGGCTATTCCCGGCCACCGCAAGAGCGGGCCTCCGGACGGCGACCGTTGGGTGGCTCGCCTTCCGACCAGGAACAGGCCCGAGTCGACAGCGCGTTGTGACGTCAGCATAGTAGACTGGGTCCGCCAGGGCCAGTGCCTGACAGGGTTGCGGAATTTATTCGAAAGAGTCACCGCGGCCCTGGAACGCAAAGGTCATTAGAAGGACCACGGACGGGTTTTTAGTCAGTAAGAGTCTGACACTTCTTTCCGCTCCACCCAGAATGGTAGTAGTCATTTGATGACTTCTGACACTGAAGAAGAAAAAATTCTTATAACAAACATTATCAGAACCGAATAAAAAAACACTTAGGGCGGATTCTATCAATCCCACTGAACGCGATCAGCATACGAACCACGTTTACGAACTGGTAAAGCCTTTATTTTCCATGGAATATTGACACTGACAACTCTTGAACGCAGTCTAGATGTACTGATCGCGATCAGTTTCGTTGGTGAAATCCGCTCTTAGAATAATTGGAGCATATTGCTATTGGGGAAACGATCTGATTATTAGGTATCTCATGGCGAAGAAGCACCACTGATTATAATGTGAGAAATCAACACATAAGATTGTACGGAAGAAAAGACATTTTTACCATGACATGACACTGACACAGTGAGACAGTGAGGACCATGTCAATAGTGGATGGGTCGTAATAAGTTGGAAGTTCAATATTAAAAGAGACCAGAAGATGGTTCAAATATCAGAACAGAAAACTCAAGACACATAGTTAATAAGTCAATCCTAACAAATGTATGGGTATTTTGCCTGAATAAGAGATTTATTTATTCAAAACAACTTGCACGAGAAAGTGAGGTCACTCAACCAGAGAATAACAGGAAAAGAAGAAGAAAGATAGAAAGAAAATTAGTTTATTTGGCACACAGAGATACAATACCGGCTGTCATTTGTAGATCTTTGGCAGTCGTTACGGATAGTCAGAAGCCAGTAAATCTGACTCCAGTCTTGCCAAGAAGTACTGTGTTACCCAGTTAACGGGTTGTGGAAGTCAGGTAGGCAGCCGCTCTACGTAAAATACTGGTATTCAGTTAAATCCGGTTTGACTGGAAGTCGACCCTAATACAGTTGGGAAAAAGGCTAGGCAGATGATGACATACCAACATTTATAACCAAACAATACTTCCATTCACGACTAGACTATAAAAACAGACGTAGACTTTTATCAAGAGACACATTTCTCAATCACATATAATTGATGGTGGACACAATAATTTATTGTGGCTATCGTAATAATTATATTGTAACAATTATTGTTCCGTTAAGAACACATTAAGATACCGTATCGTTCGACTATTAAACTTGTGATCGGTGAAACGCATGTCAATAATATACTGGCCAGATGTAACTTTATGAAGTTGAGAATCCTACCTAATATTATAAACGCGAAAGTTTGTGAGGATGGATGGATGGATGTTTGTTACTCTATCACGTCAGAACGCCTGAAAGGATCTTCATGAAATTGGCACAGAGGTAGATTATAGTCTGGAATAACACATAGGCTATATAATAATATACCGGGAGTATATTCCCTAGGTTCACGCGGGCGAAGCCGCTGGCAGAAGCTAGTACTCGTGTAAGAGGGAGTGCAAAACGTGGCAGTGGTCGATCATCAAGTTTAATAGGCCAGCTAAGCGCAATTGATTTTATACTTTATTTTTATGGTTATTACGATTTATTTTAAATTCCGAAAAATTCGAGCGCCGGGTGGAGCGCCAAGACTAGCAATGCTTGCCGATATCGGTTTGTGGATGGGTGATCGTACATTACCAAATCTCCACACTTGGGGAGTGCCTATGCCGAAGATAATGGTATGCCTGTGATGGGGAAGAATAAGGACATGTCTTAAGGGGAGTTTTAAGGAAGGGAATGAATGTGGATGGCTATAGGAGTATGGGTAGACCAAAGAAATTATGCAATGATAATATGTCTACAAAGGTTGTGATTAATGAGATGACGACTAAGGGTGAGTTTCCACCAGATCTGTGCGAGGATGCGTAGCGAATGATATGTTTGTTAAGAACCAAACGAATAGCTTGCGCTGAGCGAGGCTAGTAAATGAAGCGATTCTATTGGTTCATAACAAACTCGCACATCTCTGGTGGTAGAATCGCAGCCTAACAGAGATGTATGGAAGACGTTAACTCTACTCGTATTAAAATTGAAATTCACTGTCTATTTGGTTATTCATAGAAAGCTTTAAAACTTCCTCTTGCATCGATGTATCAACAAGATTTTTTCGAGTATGGTACAATTTCATTCGGTGCTATTCATCTGACCACTTGGACTTAACAACTGCAGGATTGCTTGAAATCATTGAAAATGCGCTCTTAAATCTAATAGAATCCAAGACCTCTAATTCCATTCTATAGGAGCATGGAATTAGAGGTCTTTATAGTAATTGGTTTTTCTTCTTTCAGGAAAGAGAAATTTATCGAAAACTGTTTTTCTTCTTTGGTTTTAGCACGATCTAGGTAGGTTTTAATTGATTAAAGGTCTTATTCTGAAATTAAATTCATCAAGCTGGTGATAGGTAGGTAGCTTTATTTAACCGACTTTTCAAAAATCTAAAAGTCGGAAGTCAGTGTCAAAATAAGAAGAAACTAACAAAAACACCGACTTCCGAAATTAAAGTTATTTTTTACTTTGTAGTGTTTTTTTTTTTATTTGGAAGTCAGTTGTATTTTTTTGTAAAAAGTTTTTTATTTGTGGCTTGCACCATCTTTGACTAACATACCTGGTCCATGCCCGCAGGCTGGTGCGTTCTTAACTGATAGAATTAGCATTGCCATTCAATGTGGCAATGCTGCCAGTCTTCTGGGCACGTTTACGGATGACAGCGTGATGATAAGTGTATCTCAGGAACTATTAGTTCGAATTGAAAAATTATTTTAATGTTGTATAGCCCATTCATCGGGGAAGGCTATAGGCTATTATAACTTCAAGCTACGAGCAATACGAGCAGAGAATTAATGAAAAATATGACGCATTATACTTATTTATTTTATAAATCGCAATAAATACTCAAACGATATATCCTCCTGTATAATACAATGTAACATTATCTGTCCTCCTTCCATATACACATCAATTTCACTACAATAAAGAAATGCCAAGTTGACACAAGTCACCGAGCGATACAGTCGGGATGCTGAGTGCTTTATGACTTCCTTCGGCTGATAGACGGACAGACAGACAGATAAACGCGCTATTTTAGCTCTGAATGAACTCAATGAATGAAAGGAGCGGAATGAATGATTGGTCTATCTTGGCGAATCTTAATTGGGAGATGGGTATCTGTATTAGTTGGTCGTACGTAAGTAGAATGTTATGGGTGTTTTATGATTGGTGATTAATTACTTCTTATAGTTAATTTTTGTAAGGACCCACAGGATTATTTTTTTAAGGATGGGAATTCATCAAATGACTCCTCCCGCTCTGGGCGGCGCAGAGGGGAGTGTTAGACACTTACTGACTAAAACCCATTCGTGTACCTCTGAATGCCCTTTGCGTTCCAGGGCCGCGGTGACTCTTTCGAACAATTTCCGCAAACCTGGAATACTGTATTCACAAAGAGGTGAGGTATAAGATCCTCTATGTAACCGGGGTCTAGAACTCTAGATGAAGTAACAGTGTATTAGTGACAGCCAATGTAAAATATAACGTGAATTTATCATGGGCACCTTGATATTACGTGCGTTAGATAGCAGCATTACAAGTCATACATATCACACATATCAACTCGGAATTGGATGGTCACCAAGTCAGCATTCACCTCGCGAAAAAGTAACAGACACGGACACGAACTCAGCGACGGCGGCAGCGGTGCGGGCAGTTCCACATAAATCCATGCATTTGATGAGACCAGGGGCGCGTTCAAATGCATGGATTTATACGAAACTGCCCGCACTACCGCTGCCTCCGCCGCTCCTCGCCCGCTGAGTTCGTGTCCGCGGCCTGAGAGAGCACGGAGAGACGTAAGCGCGGAGACGACGAACCGTAAGCTCGGGAACTGCAAGTTGACCACGCACCGCACCGCGGATCGTGAGCTTGTCCTGAGGCGAGGCGATAACGTTACGATTCCGATTAGTGTGCGGCGTTGCATTTGTACTGTACGGTTTCGGTGACGATCCTTAAAACTTTTGGTACAGTCGCCAGCTCATCCGGCTACCCGAAACTGTCAAATTTTCCCAATCAACCTTGAGCCTTATTCCTTTAAAGATAACATTGAAAATCTATTGAAGAAACGCGACAGATTGTTGTAGCTTGCTGTGCTGGCGTCTTTACCTGTCAAAGCTTTTATTTTGCGATATATGTTGACGTTGTAAGTTACCGTGATAACGTTAAATTTGCCTAAAGCCCCTTGTTATTGACACAATTGTGGAACTATAGGTATTATAGGTGAGCATCCTTCCGTCTAAATGTCAAACCATTTTTTTATCTCACATTTTAATGGACCGTTCGAAATTAAACTTTTAAAGTTATAAAATTTACTCCTGCCAGTACGGAAGCTTAACATAACGACCAATAAACAAATCAAACAGATCATATTGACTGTCCCATACGATACCTTTTAAATTAATATACTAAGTATATGTTTATATTTCCACCATTTTGAAGCCATATTAAAGAATGGTTTTGGACTATAAAATATTTAGTGGTGCGTTTAGAGTCGTGACACGTACGACGCGTCAGAAGGCGGCTTCTTTGTGCAGCCGTGAATGAGGGTCGTTTGGGCAGAGTGGGGTTGGGTGCTAGTGGCAGCGATTATGTGTAGAGCAGTGTGTGACTGATTAGTCTATGAATGATGTGGTGGGGCGGGCCGTGTAAGCAACCCAAATTACATCGAGCTTCACTGACTCGGCGATTTTGGTCACTGGTGGTCAACACTGTTGATTCTCACAAAAGTTGCAGTAGACGGGAAAAGTGTGGCAGGTTTGTCCAAATGTATATGTATGTAGGTACAAACTTAATACTCAAAAAACTCGTACCTACATAATTATACTTATACTCGATAAACCCTTATAACATGGGACCGTGGTTGGTAACGTCAAAGCACTTTTTGTATCCAAATACCAATCGTTATATATTACAAAAAATTACGATTGATCAAGGTTTTGCAGGCCTAGTAAAATAATAAGCTGTTCTGAAATTCAAGAAAAACGGTTTCAGTATCTGATAGGCAAAACATAGATTGGAAAGTAGGAATAACTATTAATTAGTTCTTATATCTACCTTCTTGTGAACTTATTACTCACTGATCGAATTTCAACATACATAAGCCTGATTGACCCAATTAACCATTTCCCACGCTATCACTGGCACCCGCCAGCACTCGTCAATAAGCAGGCAATCAAATCCATGGTGGAGGGTTAAACCGATATTGGGCCACAAACAAACATAAAAATGGCCCCTAAACTTTTACGAGCCACGATTTAGTGGCCCCAATGACCTATGTGCCCCATGGAGAAGGTGGGTCAACTTCTCCAGTAGTTCTTCTCCATAATGTGTCAGAGTTTTATTTTATGTTAAATTTTATTTTATGAAGTAGCCTTTAAAGTGTAAAGGAAGATAATTTTGTGATCGTAAATTCGGATTTTTAATACGATTGTATATTGGGATATTTAGTTTGATGTATTTAGTCATAATTTTTACGAAGTTAGACCGAGTTTATCGGTATTAATTTGTAATAAAGTTGGTCATAAGTGCATTAATTAATGTGAGGTTTAATGATAATAATAATTTCGTGTTAGTGTAGGCTATTTGAAACAGTTCACAGTAGGAATTAATTTATAGCTGTATGGTGCATTTTATATTGTACGAATTCTGATCCACAGTCCACTTAAACTATAACGGTTAGTAGCTTCACCAATAAAATAAAAAATAATCATTTTGACATTTAGTTTCGTAATATACCTATTAAATTAGCTGTCTTTTAATAATCTTTGAAAAAGAAAACTTGTCTCACAATGCTTTTTTGGAGATTGTACTATCAACACGGCTGACGAGTGACTACCTTAGAGTACTCTACGACCTCATTCCACCGGCCCCTTTCTACCATCGGACATCCAGACGCATTGCAACTCACCCCTCCCTACCGTTTTGCTATTCCACCAATTCGCACTAAGCGTTTACAAACGTCTTTTATAATGCACACAGCAAGGCAGCGGAACTCTCTGGCTGCGTCTGTATTTCCGAACGCTTACAACCCTAATCTCTTCAAAGTTAGTGTGAACAGGCTCCTTCTGGGTAAGCTCGCTCTATCGTTGACTTTGTCTGTGTCATCTCTGACCAAGACTAGAGTCAAGAGCAAACCCATCACAAATAAAAAAAAAACATATTTCAAAAACCATAAATCACAACTCAAAACAGATAAATTTTTTAAAGGTGTCTTGCTTGATAGCATTTCTACTCATCAAACCACATTCTTGTATCAAAAAGCAAAAAAAATAGCATTAATTTACAAAAAATCGCCAGCAACATAAAGACGTAAATTCATGAAAACTTCTTTAGAATTCCGAATAACCCACAGGTGTGTATAACCAAATTAGGCGACTGTGCCACAACGGGGGGCCATTATATTTTCTATAATTAAGACCCCTAACGACCATCCATAAAAGCAATTACGATCATTATGTTTTTAGTACGTTTTAATTGACTTTTTCTCATTAATATTAATATGGACGTTTTGTTGGTAGGTGTGTTGGAACGTCACAGGTTTGAACCTTGACGAGTTTTAATGCGTTCGTAGTCTTTTAGGATTTAATTAGGACATAAGCTGCTTGATCATACTATTTCATACATAAAAATAACTAAGTAGATACCTAACGCAACAGACAGATGTATTGCCGGGGAGTTTGGTGGCCACTTCTTCCCAGCTAAACAATAGAAAGTGGTGACGGGTGGGCATTTTTGGGGGACTGTTCATTTGTAAACGTTGACGTTCAAGTGCTATCACTCAGCCTAATTTGAATAAAAGACTTTTTTTCATACAAAACGGAGATACTCTTGGCCCAAATCTCACCTGATGGAAAGTGATGATTAGGCCGAAGATGGAAGCGAGTTTCACCCGGAATCCTCTAACACAGAAGAACTGGCTATCATACCTCTAACTGCCGGAACACAACAATGCTGTTAACATTGTTGTTATGGCGACAGACTAAGACAATATGATAGTAGCTTGGCAGGCGGACTTAGAACAAGCCCTAACACCAACCAAACCGAGCAAAAAATTTGCCCCCGCTGGGAATCGAACCCGGGACCTCTGGGTCTGAATCAGGTGGTATAACCACTAGACTACGGAGGCGGTTAGTGTCACCTGTTTAGCACCACCCGGGGACCACGTGTAGGGATTCTCCTACGGACGCGGGTGACTCGGCCCCGAAAACTTTTGACTTTAACACGAGATCAAACTCATGTGGTGGATGGATAGTGAGGTCGACGATGGAGACGCTTGCTTAGAAGTTAACTATTCACTCTTGACTTAAAGATACCCAGGTTGTAGTCATCAGGAAACAGCAGGAAATCTCACCCATTAGAACTTATGCACAATTAATGATGCAGTCCAACCGGACACAACTAGCAGAATACCTCAGTCGTATCATAAGAGTAAAACCCGAAAAGTGATCATGAAAAGGATTTCAGTACCGATTCAGAGGTTAACTTTAAAACACATTACACGGTTGGCGCAGTGATTGAGCGATTGGCTGCGTGTAGCGGGTTCGATTCCCGCACGGAACAAATATTTGTATGGCCTACAGATAGTTGTTCCGGTTCTGGCTGTTTGTTTATGTGACTTTTTATGTTTGTGAACGCACCCACGATACAGGAGAAAATCCTAGTGTGGAGCAACGAATTAAAAAAAAAATACACTTAACACAACTTTAGAACTACAATGGTCCCTTTTATCTAAACCAATAATACAACCTTTCATGGAAAACTGTACTGCATTGCTAGTCTAACAATTTGTACAATATTGATTCTTAATACTATCTCCAATATCAGAGTGCCTGGCTGGAAAGAAAGTGGTTAACTTAATTCGAATTAGGACCACACGAAGAATATTTTGAATAAAGATGTTTTTCCAGAGACAAGTTTAATATTCATAGAGCATTGTCGATACTTCTAACGAACCTGTTACAGTAATTTAGGAAGTAAGTAATCTTAATATAAACATTGCCACCGTTTTAAAATGAAAGAAGCCGAGAAATTATCATGAGTATGGCGTGCAGTGAGGTGCCCACCCAAACAAGAAATATGTGTTCTAGTGAACAAGCCGCTCCGATACCAATTAACTTAGAAATATACCCGAAAACGCCTTATCTTGGCCAGCCAGTTAAGGGTTAGACGGTGAGACAGTTTTGGGAATACAGCTTAAAATTATTTATTTTTTTAAAAATAAGCCAATCTTTTATATTGGTAGTAAGTGTGAGTGTCTGGTTCAAGAAAATTTCGTCCAAAATGTTTTCGGGACCGGTTTGCAAATCGTAAAAAAATAATAGATTAAAAAAACTAGTCTTAGCGCCATTCGCGAAGAATCAGCACCATTTTGATAGACAAGTATTTAAAAATCAGCTTGTTTATAGCAGTTTTAGTTTTCACTGTTTTTGTTTGAGTCTGAAGAAAATTGTTCGCAAGATACACCTAGCAACATATTTGGAGAATTAAGTATACTTACCTATACGCTCTTAATAGACTTTAGCGGGTTTATTAAATTTAGGTCTCCAGTAAATGAAATGCACGAGTTGGGCTAAAATGGCGGCAAAACTTCTGTCATCTCATCTGTCAAATTGTCACAATGTTGCTAAGCCATAGGACACGTCCATTTAAGAGCAATCAATCCCATTTCATGGTCACGCCATCAGAGTGCATCCTCTTAACCGAACAGCAGACCGCATCGTGACGTTTTATTCAATATAAAAACGTTTATCTCCGAATCTACATATTTATTTATTTTAATGTCTCTATCCGAAGCTTTCCGGTAGCCGTTAATAGTTTGGTCCCATTAATGTTAATTATAAATTCACCATTTTATCACGCATTAGTTTTATGACCTATAAGCTCGATTTGGAGACAATTTGTAAGCGAAATCCAAGTTCTTTTAATTTATGTTTATTTATCGAGAGTTCGTATCAAATCCGTTTTATGTCTGAATGATTATAGTGTTGCTGTGCATCCGTGATTGCACCGCGAGCCTAATTTTCTATATCTAAATTGAGATGAATTCTTTGAAGTAAATGGAGGTTTCTTAATTAAGATATTAAACCAGAAAATAACTTTAAATAATTATATGTCGAACGCAGGTCGAGAGTTTATTTGTTTTTATAAGAAAATGGGGAGGTAATCGTACGTATGTCTGCATTAGTGGCAGTTATATAGCTGAGGAGGTACTGGATTTATTTGAGAGTAGATTGGATTTAGAATAGTTCGAAATTAAGCACAGTAGCACTTTTAAGTATGTTTTTATAATTTGTAAATAAGTACTAGGTACTAAATCCATTTAAAACTGGGTGCTCAGCATCAACTTTAAACCATCAAGTCGAAATTGGTCCTTAATGCTGAGCACTAAACGTCGCGGTCTTTTTTATAGTAATATTTAAGGTACCTTATACCTTTCCCGCTTACGATCATTGTCGGAGATATTTTAACGGCCATGAGCATTCGAATTACAAAATTACAAGGAACGCTACCAAGAAGTTTTGTAACAAAGCTCCCTAATTTTTGGTTCGACATCCAATACAGTTTTCATAAGACAGCCTTCTCAACAATCCAGTTTAAAAGCGGCAATGGATTGGAGATATGCAGTTCTTCTCTAAAAACTCAGGGTTGTCATAATAATTTGGAGTAATGCTGCAGATACATGAACGTACTTAGCGATAAGTAATCACATGTAAAGTGGGTTATTAGTAAGTAAAACCGCTTGTTAAAATACTTCCTTCAATGTTTCGTGCTTACCCTGATTTCTGTGTAATTGCTCGGTTAAGGGGAATGCCGAGATGTTCTTGATGATATAAGAAGGTATACTACATTAAAAAAAAAATTGGTTTAAGTAGGTTGCAGCGTGCCTTTATTTCAATAGGACCTTTTTAATAGAGGTAGGTAAACACGTGCTGTAGAAATAGTGAATTTTTGAAGTGAAAGCTTCTTTAGCGGCGGGCGTTGAGCACTTCTCTTGGGATGGGTATAAAATGTTAAACTCGCGTCAGGACACGTGACCTGATCGAAAATTCGTAAGGCAATATCGCGTCAGGACACGTGACCTGACAGAAAATTCCGAGACGGCTGATTCAAAAATGCACAACGTTAATGTTCAAGTTTTTACTTCTGCTGGCACTTCCGGAGTGCAACCCGTTGTTTTTATTTTTTTAAAGTGAGCAAACCATCCTGGTCTTGAGCAGCCACCTTCTTCAAATCATCGATCTGCTCTACGTTTGCCCATACGCGGTTTCGACTCTAACACATGTCTGTTCCATCAACCGTCTGTCCATCTACAGACATGGCCGCCTTCCACTTCAGCATGCTGATTTTACACGCAATATCACACTACTTACTACTACTACACTACTACCTACACCCCCCCCCCCCTACACTACTATCTACTTACTTTTTACTAGTCATTTTAATAATTTTGTTTAATTTAAGAATAATTAAGTCAATGTTGATTTGTTTGTAAAATCACTAGATTTATTTTTTGCTAAAGGATTATTAATATTCCATAATTTACTATAACGGAATAATTTTAATAAAATGTACATGTGGTGTTAGCCTGTAAATAATTGTTGCACTTATAAATGTATACCGTGTGCTCTTAATTAAAATGTAATGTGTAAACAATTGTAGGCTGACCTAAATAAATAAATAAATATCGGTCACTTTAGTTCTCTGGCGAATGACTTCGTTGCGAGAAACCCGGAGCATTGCTCTCTCCATTACACTCAGAGTAACCCTGAAAATGTAAAGCAGGTCTATGGTGTCCACGTTTCGGCTCCGTAAGTCATTACGGGAAGGACGCACTGGTTAATTGCTGATTGGATTACTACAGAATATTTATCAATTTAATTCTAGAAGACATACATTTAAATGTCATGGTCTACAAGATTATTGTTTTACCAACAAAATATTCTAAATGTATCTACTGAAAATATACATCTCAACGCAATTAAAATCAATGATGTGTTAAAAACATAGCAACACAGACCCAGGAGACTTGATCTTAACAATACCGTGTCGATCATTAGTTAGTTAACGATCTTGCCAATTAATTATTTATAACTGATAGCAATTTACGTATATGTTTGAAAACCGACTATGTTGCCGGATGACTGCGCTTAACTTTTTCAATGATCATAATTCTTCAGTTTCATGATTTATGATTGTTGTTTCAGCATCAATTTGGGCAGTGATTAACAACGTATCATCACACTTGTATACCTCTTAGAGGTAAGCAAAGGAAAATCGAAGCTGTGTTTATATTTTCCAACTTTCATTTAAAAAAAAAAAACAGTTTTTGTGAATGTGGTTATGTGCCTTCAACGTAAAGGAGAACCGACTGGTTACCGGCCTGATGGCCAAAGTGAGCACATTTCAAAGTCCCCCAGTACGAGTACCAACATATGTTGGAGGAATCGAACATTATGTGGTTTTCTATAACATAAATTATTTGCAAACAGCCTGACACAAATCTAAGCTCGTAGTTTTTTTTTTTTTTAAACGTTGCCTCACACTAGGAAAGCAAATTATCCGGTATCGTGGATGCGTTTATATACATATAAATTCACATTTACAAATAGCCAGACCCGTAACAACTATCAGTAGGCCATACTAAAATTTATTAAACACAATATGTTAAAGTGCTGTTTTCATCTAAAGTCCTTGGGTGATAATATCTAGGTATACTAAAATATTTACATAACATCTATACCTACTTAATATTAAAAAGTTGAAGAGTTTCTTAGGAAAATCTCAGGAACTACTGGTCCGAATTTACAAATTTATATGCTTCGTAATGCTGAACGGATTGGGAAGACATTTGGGACCTGGGTAGACCTGAAATATGACAGAATGCATTTTACCTAGGAAATATTTGGGATAATTTTCAACTTCCACGTGGGTGAAGCCGTTGGTAGGAGCTAAGGTACTAAATTGTACCGGAATATATTCTGCATAATTATATTTTGTATTAAATAACAGTTATTAATTTGTGATCAGCCTCTCCTAGTGATCACTACTACCACCATTTGGCTTGATCTGCGGCAACTCTCATCCAGCTGCTATTAGCCACCCTGCGCAAGAGAGCTAAAAAAGACAAAGGAATCATAATATTAATCACACAAAAATCTGCCAAATTTAATTTTTTCATCTTTATCGCTACAGCATTAGGTTCAAGGTTGATTGGGAAAATTTGACAGTACCGGGTAGCGTGACTTGCTTTCTGATTTTGCTAAACAGAGGGCCAATTATTATAAACAACTTTCGCATTCGCATGTCAATCTCAAACTGTCAAAAAAGCCTTAATTTTCATACATTTTTGACAGTTTGTGATTGAATGAATGCGATGCAAATGTGAAAATTAGTAGAATTGACACACTAGTGTTTTAAGACCCGCTGATCGTCGTTCCACCTGGCTTGAGGGTGTCCTAAAGTTTGTCGATTCGCGGTCTCCACTCAAGTCAAGCCTCAGGCAGAAGCTTGTGTCTACTAAATTGTATCGGAATATATTCTGCGTATATCTTCTACTAAATAACAGTAATTCATCTGTCACACGTAACTAAAAATAATTAAATTATGAATGTAAATCGAACGTTGAGTGACGCACCTCATCATTGATAAGAAATTGAATTTCTCAGAAGAGACCATAAAATTAATAATATTATGAATAATACTGATTTGTGCAGGAAGCGAAGTAATTGCGAAAGCAGTTAAAGTGATTGTGTCTGCCATAAATAAGTGGAGTATCGACTGAGATCGGATTTCTTTGAAACAGCTGGCTGGGAGACTACAGAATTGTTCGTAGAAAATATGACTAGTGAAGGAAAAATGGCTGCAGTCTGTGTTAGGTTAAGAACTCACGGAGCGATTTTCAGCCGCGACTGCCGCGGTTGCGGGCCCGCAGCTTGTGTAGAAAGCAGTTATGTATGATAAAAATTAAAGCACAACTCACGACGCGATTTACGCCCGCGCCTCTACAGAATCTGCGGGCCCGCAACCGCGGCGGTCGCGGGTGAAAATCACTTATGAGTCGCCTTAGAGTCAACAGGCTACTTTTGTAGACTTTGTCTCCATCATCTCTGACCTAGACTAGAACTGGCGGCGAATTATTTTGCGAAACTTTGTACTTTTTTAAAACCAAATAACGAAAAGAAATATCATAAAATATTGAACTTAAATAATCAAACTATAAATTATAATCATTTTTTTTTTAAAGAAAAAGTAATTTTAAGTGTTAGACGGTGTCGGCGCACTACATAGTCATCGTCGTATGAATGTGCGATCGTCGTGTTCATTTGACATAACCGATCGCGCCGACAGAAGGCATTTTCCAGTTTTGCCTGACGATCGCGTATTGGTGCAACGATCGCTTTGTATTGGGACGAAGACGTTACTTGAAAATTAATAAGAAGGAGAGAAAGTCTTTAAGTGACTTAATTGCGCCATTGCAGGTAGAACCTGGATGCTGGATGAGGCTGGCGCAAGAACGTGGGGATTGACACAGGAAATGAGAGGCCTATGCTCAGCAGTGGGTTGAGGATGATGGTGATGATGATGACGTAGTTGTTGCCGATTGTTTGTTTTTGTTCTAAATTGACTAGCCACCACACTGACCAATTTTTTATATTTTTTTATTTGAGATGGGTTTGCTCTTGACTTTCGTCTTGGTCAGAGATGACAGAGACAAAGTCTACGTTGGAGCGAGCTTACCCAGAAGGAGCCTGTTTACTCTAACTTTGAAGAGATTAGGGTTGTAGGCGTTCGGAAACACAGACGCAGGCCGAGAGTTAAACTCCTTTGCTGTGCGCATTATAAAAGTTTGGAATCGCTTAGTGCGAGTTCGTGGAATACAGAACCACAATAACAGATTTTCATCAACACATTTTAATGGGGTAGGGAGAATAACAATGACATTAACCCTTTAAAAAAATGTGTTACTTTTGACTATTTTAACGACAACCGCAGAAATAAACGTTTCTAACCTCTGACATTACAAGATTAATTTTAATTATCCATCCTGTCAACAGAAATTCGTTAATTACGTTGTTTCCCGTCAACGAAGTACCTACCAGGAATGCAGAAATCAGAGGTTATCACATGCAGTCGAACAAACAATAACTGAGCGGCAAAGAAATTCATGAAGTCATAGTTTTTATACGTATTGATAAGCTGGGTAGAGGTCCCGACCTCTGTCTACTAGCTTATTATTTTTTGATTATTTTAAAACTTATTTGGTCGAGCAGTCTTACCAAGGGGTATCGAGATGCCCAGGGCCGCGTTGTGGAGATCAGATAAGAAAGAAAGAGAAAGAATGGGAAAAGAGTTTATTTATACAATATAACGCATACCAAAAATACACAAACATAACAATTAAAAACGGATTTGGCGATATCTTCTCAATTTTTCATGTATTTACATGAAAAATTGAGAAGATATCGCCAAATCCGTCAAACCGCCATCTCTCAGCATAATTATGGGACTCGTCTCCGAGAAAGCGCCACAGCGCTGGTTTTCAGTGACAGCCGGCATTGACGGTTTTTCGTCGATCGGAGCAGTATAAAAATTAATAGTAATGAAATAAATAAACAAATAATAATAATTAACAAATAAAATAAAAACGTAAGTGATAAAATTGACAGACTGTTGTGTAGACGTTGGCATAGGTAGACGCTCATTTTGGAATACTGGTATTGAGCTTATATGGAATACCTATTTCGGTTACTTACCTACACGGCTAGAGTGGAAGACAACGAGCAGGCTAGACAAGATGATAATTGATTGATAAGTAAACGAAGGTGGAGAAGCGAACTGTTCTATGATTATATGATGAAGTTATTATTTATTTTTTTTACTCTTGTATACGTTTGACCACTATCTCACCTGATGTTAAGCGATGTTGCGGTCTAAGATGGAGCACGCTTGCCTAGAAGTAACCTATCCACTCTTGACTTAAAGACTCCCAGGTTGTAGCTATCAGGTAACAGGTTATTTATTTATTTATTTATTATATAGTTTACTACTACTTTTTTATTTATTTTGAAGAAAGCTTACAGACTAAATACAAACATAAATTAGGTATAGTGACATTTGTTTATTACAGGCTTCCACATAATATACAAACAAACAAACACAATAAATCCCAAAATGGGAAACTGCCATTCGTCCTGAACAGCTCCGTCTCTGTCTCACAATAGAATCACGCCGGAGTTGGGATGTTTTCAATAGCTACCCAAGAGTTGGGTTGCTCACAGAAGGTTTTAAGGGGAACCCACCATTATTTTATTCATTTTCTTCTGGTTAAACACTGCCTTTTATAAAATTAAAGTAGAAATCAATTTAATCATTATTTTTCGGCTAAAACAAAAGGTCCTATCCCATATTTAACCCGGTAATCTATCGAACATTATAGCAACTCAATACATATCTCTATTATTATACTCGTATCCATATAAATATATATGTACACATAGTCTTGTCTCCGTGACCCAGCGATAACACACTGCAATAACTTTTAATTTTTATTGCAATTACTGCAGACAATTAACGTTTAACGACACATTTAACTGATAACACATTCAGTTTGTTTTTCTCTGCCGCTCTCGTTTTTATACATATTCTGTTTTAATTTTATTGACACAGATTATGTGAGGTGAGTACGCCAGTCAACGGCCAGTTTGGACGAACGGTCAGAGTGTAGAATGTAGATGACGGTTTTGACTAATCATGGCGAACCTGTCAGAAGATTATTTTTTGTTTTACTTTTTAAACAGTAATAATTATAGCACGTACAGTGTGGCCTTGTGACCTGCTTACAGTTTTGCCAAGTGCCCAATATTGTCAACTGCCTTGCCTTACTTCTTGCGTTTGCTATGCCTTTAAAATGTTTCTTGTATGTGTGTTTGTTATGTAGGCTGCTGATGTACTTTCCTTGAGCTTAATGTCACTAGAAATACGTATAGCTAAAAAATAGCCAGCAAAGTAAAAACGATTTTTTCAAAGTCATACAGACTTTGGAAAAACTGCTTTAATCTAATTTTATGATAATCTAATTGAAAATCATTCTCATTATCATAAGCTATTATCATTGCTGTTAATGGCAATAATTAGTAAGAAGAACCATAATTAATATTTACGAAAAAACTTCAAATGTCACTACAAACAAATCAGCTGCACTAAAAACTAACTTAACTGAACCTAATTGATAATAATTAGCAAGTATGCGCAATCAAGTTATTTCATTAATTAACGATGTTTATATAATCACGATAACAGTACTGATTCGTGATAATTAGACTGTAATTGTAGTATTGTTACCTCAATTCAGACATAATCACTTTGGCACGCCAAAAAACAACTGTTTTTAACTTTCTGTAAATGTCGTTATGTGGTTAATTAATATCCACAAAAACCACTTATACTGTTTTCTGGACCTTGACCCCGTCGTAGGTATCTAGTCTAGTTTAAAAACAAAACTTGTGCCCACGGACGACAACAATAGTTATTACCCGACATAAGTGAGTTCCGTATGCTTATCAAAACGTCATTGAAATAGATGGGTACTTTTTCAAAATATTTAGAGTATTAATGAAGACAATTAAATATTTTAAATAGTTATATTGATTCGCTGTTACGCAGTTTATGTGTCTTATGGTCACTGTTGTTTTAATCGGGTTTTTGTAAGCTAAATCACGGTTTACTAAAGATTTTTGTTACTAATTCAAATAAAAGTTTTGTACTTTTAAACTAGGAGTGCCTCAACAGGTCTTCAGTTATCATTACTGTTGATAGAAAGCCCCAAACTATAACCACTAGTCTGGAGAAATAGTTTTACCCAGTTAATGCGTTGTGGAGGTCAGAAACCGGTTGCTCTATATAAAATACTAGTTACCTAGTAGCAGTAACCGAAAGTAGCAGAGTCCGAAACAGACGGTCGATGGAGCAGACATGTGTTAGAGTGGAGACTGCGTATGGGCAAACGTAGTGTGAGAGGCCTTGCGGTGCGATGGATCGATGATTTGTAGAAGTTGGCTGGTAGCGGATGGATGCGGACTGCTCAGGACCGGGATGGTTGTACACTATCGCACACGCACACACACGTACATGTCATCTGTAATCGGCAAGTGTTATGAGATCACTAGTGACTCACCCAGGCTTTACATGGGTTCTTCTTCTAAGAGTTGTTAGCACGACAGTTTTGTTTTAGATTTGGGTGGCTTAAAACATTTCCACTTCCATGGTATCGTGGGTGACAGCACGTAAAAATGAACCAGAAAGTTCCATTGGGCTTTTTAACAAGGAAAATTGGTGGACCAAGCTGATTTTTTATAGGTTGACAAATTTGTATTGCTTTTAAAGAAAGTAAATATTAATTTTAGATTTTATCTGTGAGGACTCCAGTGTGATAAATTTGTCATCCAATATAGCGTCATGTTCTAACGCCACGTAAGTCACTTGTTGGCTTTTTTTGACATTTTGATGCCATTCGCTAGAGAATCGGAAGACGCATCGTTTTAGCAATCAGAGACACGTATCGGCCAATAGAAAGTCGTGAAATGTGTAACATTACACTATTGCATTACGCATCTACATGCAATTTTTTCTCTCTCCTGATTAGTTCTCAAAGGTTGACTGGTAGAGAATTCCTTGTTGCATTAAGTCCGCCCATGTACCACTATTGTGCATAAAGTCTAAATAAATAAATAAATAAATAAAATAAATAAATAGTTGCTATTTATGACATCCATGGTGTTAGAACTTCAACGACGATAGGTCTCTTCGGCTGCCTTTTTGGGGCACAGAAGCAAACATAGTGTGATGTTATATAGCTTAGCCTGCCGGTCAATTCTGTCGACATCTCACCGTGATCACTTAGGTAGAGTGAACGACAAGTGAGCTGTCATGCCATCTTGTTTGTATGGTTTGACAACTCACTTGTCGTTCACTACGCCTAAGTGCTCACTTCGACATGTTTACAGAATCGCACTGCTAGCATGCCATCTTGTTTGTATGGTTTGACAGCTCACTTATCGTTCACTTCGCCTAAGTGCTCACTTTGACATGTCTACAGAATCGCACTGCTGCTCTTGCCAGAAAGTCGTGAAATGTGTAACATTACACTATTGCATTACGCATCTACATGCAATTTTTTCTCTCTCCTGATTAGTTCTCAAAGGTTGACTGGTAGAGAATGCCTTGTTGCATTAAGTCCGCCCATGTACCACTATTGTGCATAAAGTCTAAATAAATAAATAAATAAATAAAATAAATAAATAGTTGCTATTTATGACATCCATGGTGTTAGAACTTCAACGACGATAGGTCTCTTCGGCTGCCTTTTTGGGGCACAGAAGCAAACATAGTGTGATGTTATATAGCTTAGCCTGCCGGTCAATTCTGTCGACATCTCACCGTGATCACTTAGGTAGAGTGAACGACAAGTGAGCTGTCATGCCATCTTGTTTGTATGGTTTGACAACTCACTTGTCGTTCACTACGCCTAAGTGCTCACTTCGACATGACTACAGAATCGCACTGCTAGCATGCCATCTTGTTTGTATGGTTTGACAGCTCACTTATCGTTCACTTCGCCTAAGTGCTCACTTTGACATGTCTACAGAATCGCACTGCTGCTCTTGCCCGCGACTTCGTACGCGTACCTACCTACCTATATCCCAAATTTCCGCGTTCCCGTAAGAATTTCAGGAAATCCTCTCTTAATACTCCCCTACACTCTCCAAGGAACCTACAAGCCAAATTTCTGCTTTCTACGACAAGTAGTTTCGGCTGTGCGTTGTCTGTCAGTCACTCACTCATTCAGTGACGAAAGAATTTTATATATTAGGTGGATTGGATAGCCTTCCTCGCTGAATGAGCTATCCAACACAATTTTTTTTCAATCCTAACCTAGTTCCTGAGATTAGCGCGTTTAACCAAACAAACAAACTCTTCAGCTGTGTAATATTATAAAAAAGGTGATCAAATGAAGATGTACCAACATGGATTTTAAGTTCCATCTCATACGGAATAACAGATGTCAAATGTAATGCTGGTATGTAATGATGGTTTGCCGGGAGAAAACTCAACTTTGAGTTAAGCTCGCCTTTGTACATGTACTTTATTATGGCTGTATCATAAAAGTTGTTTTGGTGTACAATAAAGAATTAAGAGTTAAGAGTAATTAATGAAAATAAAAAATCTTAAACACAAACACTGACTAAAATTCCAAGAAAAACTTCTTATTTACATGTGTATTGGTTTTAAAAGGTGATAAGTGCCTTGTAATCACATAATGACTACTATATTTGATCATATCCTGTCATTTATGAGTTGTGACCCTTTTCTGTCCATTCTGCACCTTGCTGTGAGCACAGATGGAGAATTCTGTATTTTTTTTCTGTCAATCCCAAATCTCTATGCAAATTATAACTTGCTATGTTAATTATTGCTGTACAAATACACAATAGGACATACCTACATTGATTGAGCTTCTTAATAAGGGGTAGCCCTTTGAGATAAAAGAAAAAAAAAACCACTACCACACTATCACTACATATTATGAAACACAGTCCTCCGCCGCGTCTGTCTGTCTGCAATAAACTCAAAAACTACTGCATCGATTTTCATGCTTTTTTCACCAATGGATATAGTGGTCATCGAGGAAGGTTTTAGTATATAATTTATAAAGCGGGCAAAGCCGAGGGCATCAGCTAGTTGTCTATAAAAACGGCAAATATATCACTTTTGTATGGGAGCTTCGTCTAAGTATCACGGTTCATGAGATACAGCCTAGTGACACGCGGTCATACAGACCGACGGATAGCGGAGCAGCATATAGGTTCCTGTTTTACCCTTTGGGTATGGATCCCTAAAAACATCATCTACAAATATAAAACATCACACTACAATCAAGTTTTCAAACCGCACATATTAATCAAAAATTCAAGATGGCGGCCTAGCCTAATCGATTCACAATTGCAGTGTCATTACACGCATTTGTTGCTAACAAAGTAGCAGAGATAACCCTCCAGCGGCCGAAGAAGGCAAGGTTTTATTACTAATTAACCATATCGTGGATACCGATGTGCCTTGCTCGGTGCCAATCGCCGTCAACCTGTCAACGGGGTGATGTAACTGTGAAATGAAGATGGGGTCTTTTAGACCCGGCGTGGATTTTTGGTCTTAGATTTTATTATTGGTAAAATTTTAAGTAATTGAAGATGCTCAAATTAATGTGTAGTAATAGTAATCTAAAAATTTTGTAATTCCTGGTTTATGATATATACGTGTGGGGTATTTATGGATAGGTCTACGAAAATGATATTGAGATTTCTGAAATCATTTTTTTCTAAACTGAACAGTTTGCGAGAGAGACACTTCCAAAGTGGTAAAATGTGTCCCCCCCCCCGTAACTTCAAAAATAAGGGAATGATAAATCTAAAAAAAATATATGATGTATATTACCTACCATGTAAACTACCAGCGAAAATTGGTTTGAACATGATCTAATAAGTAGTTTTTTTTTAATACGTCATAAATCGTAAATCGCAACTTTTGCTTATAATATATAGGTACCTTTACAGGTTTGTACGGAACCCTCGGTGCGCGAGTCAGACTCGCACTTGGCCGCTTTTTTTCTATTCGATGGATGCGAGACGTATAGACCTGTTTGTTGTGACGACATTTGGGAGAGGCCTATGTCCAGCAGTGGACGTCTTGCAGCTGATGTGATGATGTATGATTTTAGAAAAAGAAAGTATTGCATAAAGCCCATCATTCAGTAATGTGACATTATGTAGAGTCGAGTACGCGTTTACTATTATGATTGCTTGATTGACTTTTTAACAGTCAATCTCATCACTTGCGTCATTAAGTTATTTCTAGAAACCGCGTGATAGGTTCTCAAACTTATACTATAATGACTTCTCACACTTGACCTACAAGCTCAAAAATGTCACATTAAAATAATTCTACATGTACTCACCCCAATATGATTGTAAAATAACTAATCAAATAATTATGCAACAACAAAAACGTCCAGTAGCTAGTGTAAACTTATGCATGTATGAGTCTATCTTTTCAATGTGTTATTAAAAGTTCTAGGAATGTTATCAATATGCGCTGGCCTAATAGATAAGCACTGAATACGCAATGATCCAGACTATAAATAATTACTTACTTAATTAATTATCCAAAGTCGTAAGTTAATTTTCATGTTTTGATATGAATAACACACTTTGTTCTACAAAATAAAGCATTAATTGCATGAATAAATAGATAATTTAATGCTAGTCGAGCAACTAAACCAGTTTTTCTTCACAAATTCGTACAATATGAAAAAAAGCAGCTGTAGCTAATGCTAAAAAATAACCACGAACACAAAATATTTCGCATACATTTGCAATAATTGCCGCACATTTAAAAACAATTAAACAAATTATTAAAATTCCCCACTTAACAGTCATGAAAGTCGATACAGACAGTAAAATAAACAGTTATACTAAAATCATGTTTTTTAATCAAACATAAACACTCATTAAAGGGTTAAAAGCAGTGACTTAACGAGCCTCCGCTACTGTGTGTGTGCTCCAACTGGTATGAACAACTTTTTATTTTCCTACCGTGTTAACGACTATCCCTTTCACACATGCCACTAATTTATACGTTCATCTCTGTCGCACGGGGCAATTAACACTCTCTGTATACGGTAGCGATGGAAGAAATTAGTTAAGAGAGACTCGGCCCCATTTCTGTAGTTTGTGTCAACGGGTCTCGAGTAGCGAGTAGCGGGTTACTTTTTGCTTTTTTTGAATTTCAATTTTTACGCTCGGGAGGACGTTTTTTCGCAAGCGATGTCATTATTGACCGCTATTGACCGCGTAGGGTTAAATTCTGATGTATTGCTCTATTGGTTTTCATTGTTTTAAATGTATGTACATATTAAGTTTGTAAAAGGTTTTCTTTGCTAATTGGCTATGGGATATAATGTTAAAGTTGTTTTATTGGCATTCAAGCCTGTTTGCTTCACCTACTTGGGAGCTAGCGTGACTGAGTGACGTATGATATTAGAAATTAATAAAAAAAATATCTGTAACTGGCCTACACGTTAACCTAATTGAGACATTTTTTTTGTTTTATAGATCGTTGCCCCACACTAGGAAAATAATGAATGATAATGCAGAAAAGACAAATGCAGTGGACAGACAAATATCCAACATTTTTCTGAGAAGAGTTCAGACATGATTAATATTTGGAAGAATTATTGTTGATTAAGTAACTGATTACCAATCTTTGATTTGTTTTTATTTATTTGGTTATACTCAGAAACCACGCAATTAAGGTCAAAAACGCCGTGCACAAAGTTTCTCGTGCTGCTATCAGAGGGCCTAGCACGAATATTTTTGACGTATAGTTTCGTTACGTAAAATTTTACCATATCTACAATACTCGTTTCGCACATAATATTAATTTGAATTAGATACTATATTAATTTTTTTAAATTATATAAATATATGTCCCATAAAATATCAAAATACTATGAGGTTGTATTTTTAACCGACTTCCCAAAAAGGAGGAGGTTATCAATTCGGTTGTTTGTTTTTTTTTATGTGTGTTACCTCATAACTCCGACAATTATGAACCGATTTAAAAAATTCTTATCTGAAAGAATATACTTGCAGATTGGTCTCATTTAAATTTTATGAAAATCGGTAACGAACTTTGGATTTTAAAACGAAATAGCTGGAATTCGTCTACTTGGATGATAGTTTTATGTCATCCAATTAATCGAAATTGCGTAATTTGCTTTTCTGCGATTTTGCAGTGGTGTGTGTTAGGTGTGGGGTACCACTAAAAAGTGAAAAATAAAAAACTTATTACAAAAAATTACAACCGACTTCCAAAAAAAAAAACACTACAAAGTAAAAAATAACTTTAATTTCGGAAGTCGGTGTCAAAATACGAAGAAACTAACAAAAACATTTCATTTTGTTTCCACAATTATTCTGCAATAGTACTGCTCCAACCGGGGATTGTCCTTGGGAATACTTTCAGTGCATACAGGGATAATCATTGGTTGGTGCCCCATTACATTTGAAATGTCTAACGGGGCCTCTGCGAGCTGGTTTCGGCCCCTCGTACGCCTACCAAAGGACCGGGTCTCCAGGGACCCGAGAAAGTAAAAAAAAAAAAAAAATGTACACCATATTATTTATTTATACTTTATGCACAATAGTGGTACATGGGCGGACTTGCAACAAGGCATTCTCTACCAGTCAACCTTTGGGTTAAAAAGACTACACAAATCACACACACACACAACACATTTTTGGTCGTTCATCGACTTCACAGTATTGATCACCGGCCTCAACTATAATATACTTAAATCCTCAATACTCTCACATTGTAACCCTCCAAGGACCCGCTACAACGAAGAAAACTGCGTCTTAATTAAGGAAAAACGATCAAGAAAGATTGCAATTTAAATACCCATATTCATTAACGAACTAACTATTAATGAGTACGTAAGTACTTAATGATGTAAACGGTGCGAAGTGATCTGTAATTACCACTCCACTTGAATTGTTTGCGCGCGACGAAAAAATCACTCAACGAACTATTATTGCTACTAATCCGCGAATTGAAATTAGATGTAATGACTGGTTTTAGGGGTGCGTGGGAGTGATAGAAAAACAGTGGGCTCTTTTTTATTTGAGATGGGTTTGCTCTTGACTATAGTCTAGGTCATAGGTGACAGAGATAAAGTCTACGATGGAACGAGCTTACGGCTTACCCAGAAGACGCCTATTAACCTTACTACGAAAGATTTTTTTATGATGGATGACCAGTTTTTGACTTCGTTTTGTCTGATGGAAAGCGATAGATAAGGTTGGAGATACGAACGATCAAAAGATTATGCCTGTTCATTTTTGCTTAAAAGGCTGTAAAGATTAAATATGGACGACGAAAATTGAGGTATTGAGTGCAATTTTGCATGCGTCACAGCTGCGGAGGCTTCATATTCCAGGCGAAGTTATTGTATGTCTTATTGGTGTTTTAGTGAGGCCAATAGTAAAAAAGCATCAAGCTAAATAAAAAACTAATTCTAAGAAGTACAATAGTGCAAATCAAAAGGGCACATTTGCCAATCGATCTATTTGTTGAATCTGTGTTTAGCGTGCAATATTTCTCATGGTATAGGTTTATGATAACGTTTTCACTTTTAAAATAATTTACACGTGCTTCAGAATGTTTTGTTCCACTGAAGTTGTTATATAAAATACGCTTATCTTTATTAAAGACCTCACATTTGTATTAACAACTCGATGTCGCGTTTCAATATAAGACTCCCGCTTTACCGTCTTGAAATGGCAACTTAGCGCAAACATTATACATTCAATAGTAATTGCTTGCAATAAAAGTGATTGCGTTACTAAATTCAATCAGCTGCACACACAGCTACTAAATACACACACACACACGTACCTACAGTTACACACACACACAGTTATTCATTGCATGCAACACAGTTACATGATAGGTACGATCCGAGAAACGGAATTCTACGACCCAGAGAGTCGCAACGATGGCTATGGCTAGAGTTGGAATTGTCAGAGTTCTCCTTTCAAAGCGAGAGTGACAGTGACAGTGACAGCGAGTGTCATCATTTACTCATCGTAATTGACAGCCCGTGATAATTTTAATTTTGACTATGGTCGAAAGTTGTGATCAGCGCAAATGGGGTAAAAAACTGCTCATTTCTCACACTAGATGTCGCTACTGTTGAGTGTTCCCTGTCAACTGTCATTATACGTAAAGTTGTTGTAAACAAGTGTAATATTTTTGTTATATTTTCTGAATATGACAGTTTGTGCTGCTATTGATTGCAAAAATACAGGGATATATTTATTTCCTAAAGATGCCAAAAGAAGAAAACTGTGGGAAAATGCTGTTAGGAGAAAAAATTGGAAGCCTACAAAATGGTCGAGGCAAAATGGTCGAAAATTTGCTTTTTTGCCAGTCGTGGAAGCTTTTCTCTTTTTTAACTCTTCTTTTAACTTAACTACACTCCAAGTCGCGTACATTTTAGCAATTTAATTCATAAACAAACTAAGACAAACAAGTCGCATACAAACAATATGGCGGTTGGTTAGGAACACTTAACAGTGTCGCCACCTACATTATGTTTGTAGTTTTTAACCCCATTGTGTGACTACAAATCAATCGACCTAGTCTTTTCCCAACTATTTCAGTGTCGGCTTCCAGGCTAACTGAATGTAGCTATTTTGTACGGAGTCTGAGCGATCTGACCTCCACAACTCAGTAACTGACCAAACTCGATAGTCTTTGGCCAGACCACTGTCAGATTTTCTGACTTGGGACCAGTTTATCGTACTTACTGAAGTACAGAGGAATCTCAATATGCTCACCTATCCGCCGACCAACCTCGGCAAGCGTTGCTTAACTTTAAAGATCGACCAATGCGGTTCCTTGCTAGCTCTTTCCTGCATAGCCTCGTATTTTTTTACTCAAAGGGCGTCAGATGGCGTTCTGTGGTCTATGCTAGGACTCGATCCAAGATTATGCATGTGTAGATTAATTAAGACGAATAAATAGAAGTTCTGCAGTGCGTAATATGTGTGGGTTATTGAGTGGTAATTGGCAGTAATGGTGGCCATTTTACGCGCTTTTTCTGGAGCGGAATAAGTGGGAATTCTTATCGCTGGTTCGTTAATCAGAAGCAGTAAAATCATGGCTACGTTGACTCTGATATCAGTTTGATATAGCTGCATGTAATATGAACATATTTATTTATTTGCAAATCATTTCGTTTCCGTGCACGTTAAACCACGACATGGTTGGCGCAATGGTTGAGCTATCGACTGCTGCGCTGCGGGTCGAGGGTTCGATTCCTGCACGGAAAAAATATTTGTATGACCTGCAGATAGTTGTTCCGGGTCTGGCTGTTTGTGTTTGTGAGTTTGTATGTTTGTGAACGCACCCACGAGAAATTACTAAAGTCCAGTCGCGGAGCAGGAAGAATTTCGTACAATGACCTTTTTACCTACTGACAGTGGTCACAAACATTTTTGTATTAAGTGCGGTTTACATGAAATATTTGAAGGAGAAAGTAGGTAGGTACCAACTTAGAAAATAAAAAAAATATTATTATCATATAAATGATGTATTTAGATTTTATATTAAAAGTTATAAAAATCGAGTAACAATTATTACTTACACGGCAAAAATAAAAAAATAAAAAATTCAAAAATCAGAATCCGATTCCTCTGTATCGGAGTTACTGCTTTCCGAAAACGTCTCGCCTATCACATTTATTACAAAAGAATCAACAGTTTTATCTACATTATCATCTAGTTTAACTAATTTCGATTCTTTCTTTTTTTTACGTGACATACACTTGCAAACAAGAAGAAACCTTACACTCTCAGGCAAAGGTGTAAACCTGGCAAAGGTTTAATCCCTGAGGACGGCGGCCATTGCATCTGTGCGAGCGAGACTCATTCTATTTACGCGGGAGTGACAGAGACGGGTAATAAAAGGTCAACGGACGAAATTCAACGTGTAAAAACTAATTAAAAAATTGTGGGGCAACGTCTAAAAACTAATTTAAAAAAAATAACCGTTGATCCTGGCGGTCATTTGTAAATCTTCTTTAGATAGTCGTTACGGATAGTCAGAAGCCTGAAATATATAATTATGATAGTATCACGAGGCGTATAAATAAAATTGCTACTTCCAGTTAGATTGCAAGTCCAACCCACCATTGTTGGGAAGAGACTAAGAGCGACTTTCACCAATGAAACTGAACGCAATCAGTCGGTCGATTCTGTTGACATCTCACCGTGATCACTTAGGTGGAGTGAACGACAAGTGAGCTGTCATGCCATCTTGTTTGTATAGTTTGACAGGTCACTTGTCGTTCACTTCGCCTAAGTGTTCACTTCGATATGTTTACAGAATCGCACTGCAGTACAACTAAACTTCGTTCAAGACCTGTCAGTGTCAATATTTCACAGAAAATAATGACACACACACTTGGTTTACGTGCTGATCGCGTGCAGCTGGTCGATTCTGTTGACTTCTCACCGTGTTCACGTATGTGGAGTGAACGACAAGTGAGCTGTCATTCCATCTTGTTTGTACGGTTTGACAGCTCACCTGTCGTTCACTCCGTCTAAGTGCTCACTTCGACATGCTTACAGAATCGCACTGCAGTTTCATTGGTGAAATTCGCCCTAAGTAGATTGATAATATTATTGATTCATTGCATTGGCATCTTTAATGTGTAGGTACGAAAAAATACGCCAGTAGGAATAAAATACAGTTTGTCTGCTTTGCAGATTGAGTAGATAATTATGATTATTTGATCCATTTCAGAAGCCTAATCGCTGCTTTTAAATCTATACGAGTCGCTTATATAAGTAACTAGTTTTTAGGTTTCCATACCAAAGTGGTAAAAAGGAACCCTAATGTTGCGATTCAGTTTGTGTATCCGTCTCTCACAGCTCTCTATATATATATATAGATATCTCTAACTTCTAATGCTATCAACTTGAAATTTGTAATATTTTAGTAAAGAATCACACTTTGCAAGAAAATTGTGCGCACACCATGATATAATACATTGATTTATCCCCTTGGTGCATAATCTACTATTGTAGGAGTTGATGTAATTTGCCTTTCGACCATCGAGTCTTTATACATTTGGCCTCTACGCCATTACTGGACCACGAATTCCTTCACGTCATTAATGATGAGCCTACTTTTTACACAATAACAAGAACTGAAGAGTTCTTTAGCATTAACACATGTCGTTTTTCACCTTGCATTGTTTATAATTTGCATGATATTTTGAAAAGTACTAGACAGAAGGCAGCGGTCGTGAAAAACACTGAATTACCTGGTTTCATCCTTATGAAGAATGAGGTGGGACTGATGATGATTATGAGACGATGTATGAAACTTCAAGGTTAGGTGTAACATATGCTATACAGGGTGACTTTTTGTTTGTCCCATTGTCAGTTTTTCAGAAGGTTTACAGAAAAGAATACCGGTAGAAAGAGTGACGGGCCTTCTGTACCACATTTCAAGATTTTCAGGGAATTTTAAGGCCTTTTTATGAAGTTTTAGTAAGTCCTGAAAGTCCAACTTTCTACTATCCTACCATTTTATTATAAAATAGCTGATGCTATTTGGATTGATGACAGTTGGTTTTGCTCTTGATTCTAGTCTAGGTTAGAGATGACAGAGACAAAGTCTACGATGAAGCGAGCTTACCCAGAAGTAGCCTGTTCACTTGAAAATATAAGGGTTTTAAGCGTTCGGAAACAGCGACGCAGACAGAGAGTTCCACTCCTTTGCTGTGTGCATTATGAAAGACGCTTGGAAACGCTTAGTGCGAATTGGTGGAATAGCAACGAGGTAGGAATGGTAACTTGCAGTACGTCCGGATGTCCGATGGTAGAAAAAAATAAGGCTTTTTTGACAGTTTGCGATTGCGATGCAAATGCGAAAGTTAATGAAAAATTAGTAGAATCGGCCCTTTAGTCGTGGAGTTCTTGGGCACATTCTCCGAATTACACAGTAATCCCTTGATAATCATGTTTAATGGTTACAGTTACACAAATGATTAATATCATGTTTTATTCAGTAACCATCATCATTGTTGAAAGTTGGCGACACGGGGATAAGTAGCTGTATAACAAGCAATAATGTTTTTAGTGATAATTAATTTCGAGAAGAAATGTGTTCATACGTTAACGTGTGTGACATACCGTAACAGACACCATTTAGAGTGTTATGCGACAGAAACTTGATGGACAATGTACAATTTGGTGTGGAGTTACGCGCTCATAATAAGTATGGCGTGTAGCAGGCTATAAATTCTACTAAGTGTTCAGGTGGTTTCACATGTATAAATAGACTCATTACAGTCCCGAAACACCACAGAATTAAAAGAAAGAAATAATAAAATTTATTATGCACGTACAGTATGTGTCTGTGACCAACATTATATTATTTGTGACCATAATTATATTGTTTTACTTTAGGTCTGCAACAAACTTGTTAATATTGCATTTGCACCAAGTGCAACCCCATTTTGTGCCCAGGATATCTTTATCCATTCCAGGTCTGCTATTTTTATAAATTTGTCATTCCGACACGATCCCATTGTCATGCCATTGTCATTTTGCTAAAAGTTCGTAATCTGCTAAATTCATAATCGCACGGTCACTGGCACGTCAGTGGCCGGTCACTGGGACGTCAGTGGTCTCGTAATAGAATTGCGGTAGGAATGCCGTATTGCCATTATTATAAAACCGAGCTACATTTGAGCATTTATTCATGCCAGATTTTATTTATATTTTGTTTTACATATTATTTATTATTGTTATAAGCAATCTGAAGTAGTGAGAAGCTCGTTAATACTAAATCTGTCATTATGTAAGAGATTACCATTCATATGCCTTTCTTTCAATGGCGTGTCTGTGGTTGATCATTGGAATGTCATAATGACGCCATTATGATACCATTATGTTAGTAGATTACCAAACTTGTCAAAATCAACCATTTTGAAATCAGTGATCGACCATTCTGACACTATTGTAATAGCAGACTCGGGCCCCAGGTTGCCTGGAAGAGATCGCGGAATGCGATAAAGCCGCCAATTGTATGTTTTTTTTTAGTTTAAGGTTTCCTTTATGCATTTTTAATTTGGAATACAATAAAGTATATGAATAAAAAAATGAATAAATTATCTAGCCCACTTGACTATAAGCGAATAATAGCCAAATGGGTTAGATAATGTTGATTGTTGAAAATGCTCGGTACAATGAAATACAAAAGGAAGCCAAAAACTAAGTGCTGCCGAGTCAACTCAATAGTAGTCTGAAAAAACCCCGGCAATACCCACCCTTATTAGCCAAATGGCGAAGCTCTGTGAATTTCAAGCCAAAAATAAATAACCTAAGTCTTATAACATCGGTCTATTCATTCCGCGTAGGTACTAAGCTAAGCAACCGTAGCCTGGAATGCCTCTCAGAATATAAACATACAATATTGTCTTAACGAATTATGTGACGAATGAAACACTCAAAATCTATGCACCGGACGTAATTCCAACCATCCATCTTATCTCCAACACAAGATGAAAGTACTTACAACTCCAAAGTTACAAAAAAATCCATAAGCCGATGATCTTAAATGGATTACAACACCTTTGGCAAACAGACATAAGTCACATTTAATTCTTTTGTTGAACAAGTTAAAGCAAAATCAGCGGGAGTGAGTGCATTCACAGTAATTGACGTTTTGTGTGTGAATGGGACGAAATAATTTGTTTTTGTTAAATAATACTGTTTGGGTTAGAGAGCGATGTATGTGGGCTTGTGATTGTGTTTATTATTCCGGGAAGAGAGGAAATTGAAAGATGAGATGTAAAAAGTATTTTTTATGTCGTCGTAGATGCGAAAGCCTTCGTAAATTTATTTACAAATCATTTCATATTTTAATTCGTATTATTTTTTTTTTGTTATATTTCTGGTATAGAAACAAAATTTTACTCACCCACTTAACAAATATTTAAAAACTGTAAGAGTCTCGTGAACAATGTCTGGAGTTTGGGAAGTAAATAATATTTTACATATTTATTTTTGTGGTTATTGCTCATGCGAAAGAAAAGGAATGATAAAGATGTGCCTTTTCCTTTGCGTAGGTCCTATCCTTTTTTTTCATACAAATCACGTTCCGCTCTGTTTATACTCGCAATTACAAAACTCAATACGATCCTAACAAACTCACGATCAATCAAAAAAAACCTTTGACAAGTGTTACTTGTAATCCTGGCCAAACAACACCTGCTTTTAGAATTAAGAAAATAAAAAATCACAAAAAAATCTTTTTTGTAATAAATCCATCATTTTGAGATTAAAATTTGTCCGTCAGTGCCACTAAGCCTGGCTATTGTCGCTGCGAAATAATGCGAAAATGATTGACTTGTTATTGTTCGTTTCGAGTGCATCGTACCGCACAAAATCCAATTTTATTGGATAATTTTAGTGTCTGTAGGCGGTAGTGCCGGGTTAGAAAGTGGTAGAAGTATGACAATTGTATTTTTGAAAATAAAATCATTTGAAATTAATGGAATGGAAAGTGTACGGAGATAGTACGAGTAGTTTTAAAATGTAGTGGAATTAGTTTTAAATATTTTCCCTATTAGATAGTCTATTTGAAAATCTTGGAATTTCATCAAAAAGGTTTCCATAATAATAAGACGGTTTTCCTTCTAAACATAACATATATTTTTATTTAAACGATAACACTGTACTATAATTTTTTTTTTTAATAAGCTCACCCATAGAAGTACACATGGTATCATCAATCTACTTTATCATCTTACTGTAACATCTTCATAAAATGTTTAACATCAGCACAAAAAACTAAAAATCCAAACTTATTCCACTTTCATTTCGAATTTCATTGACAAAAGCAGTGATGCGCATTGTTTACAAGTTAAACCCATGTTTGTTTGAGTGACAGGCACTCGGGTGGCAATGTGGCACAATGTGGCACGAACTGGCACAATGCGCCAATCAATGCCAAGTGTCATGCTGCCCAAATGTGCTGCAAATTAGCTAAGTTTAATTGGAAAAAGGAATTTTATTTTGTGAAACTACTTTTGGAGTTAATCAATTTTGTAATCTTGTGATTGGAATTGGAGAAATAAAGTGTTTGTCCCACAGCGAACTACACTTCAGTTCAGCGTTATGCTCGATAAACTCGAGATGACCCAAAGGTTCAAAGCAAATACTTTTATTTGTGTAGTTGTACCCGACAAAAAGTTACAATACAATTACAAGGTAGTGGATCTCTGTGTTCGTGGTGCAAGTGCAAGGTCTGATTAGGGCCTTTGAACGTGAGAAGCACAGGACTGGCTGATATGACGACGCTTAGGGAAGGCCTATGTTCAGCAATAGACGTCGTTCTGCTAAAATGATTACAATGAGCATGTCGACATCACGATTCAATAAGGAAGAGCTTCGCAATAATAGTCCTAACGAGTAGTTTTAATTATTATGACTTCAACTCAAACCAAAACCTCTAATTAAAATAAATGAACCGCGATAAACCTAGCACCATTTCAAATACAATCGATATACTAAAAATAGCAGTATTTCATTCGCGAATAATAAAATTATAATAACCATCAAACATTAAAATGGAAAGGGGGCCAGCAGAAGTGTCGGTTAATGAAGGCGTATTCATAAACAACGTTATGTCTTTGTTCAAAGCAATATGAAACGAGCGAGTAATTAACTATTAAGATTCACATGATTTATGGACGCACCCGGGCCTTGATTGGGCAATTAAAAAATCTATTTAATTATTCGGTTTTTGGTGAGATTTACGATATTATGTGCCACGGAGTTATAGTATAGTTGACTTCTCTGAGCAATGTTATAAACATAACTAATCTGTACGACGAGTTTGTTTGAACGCGCTATTCTCAGGAACTACGATTCGAATTGAAAATTATTTTTGTGTTGGGTCACCCATTTATCGAGGCTGTGACCAATAGGGGCGGGGTATAAAAAAAAACATTTATTTCAATTACAATTGGCGTTTCGATACAGATTATTGGAGACTAGCTGACCCGTGCCCACTTCGTTGGGCGGTAAACATTTTAACTTGTGATGAAATTATGAGTGTGGTTCGGTTAGTACTGACTGCTATGATTTATTTCCTGACGGCCAAAAGGAGGGTTTTGTTTTTATTGCATAATAATATGTATGTAGCTAGGCTAGCGAGCCGCTGAGAGCGCTCAGCGTTAGACTCCCTGTCCCTTGTTGCAGAGCCATGCTGCTTTAAATCACTGAGACGCTGTGCACGTTCAGCGCTAGATTCCCGAGCACGGACGTGCGATGTTCTCCAGCTTTGGTTAGCAAGCCGCTGTGAACGCTCGGAGCTAGATTTCCCAGCGAGTGCTTGCGAAATATTTTCTCTATTCCTCGAGAGGCTCTTCCGTACGGCGTACTCGAGCTGCTCTTGTCTCATGCCTGGGATGTCTGACGGGAAAGTTGTGATATCCTTTAAGGCATGATAAACAATCGCTGAAACTGTCCGATATCCCAAAAACAGAAATATCACAGCTTCGAACTCGAAGAATGAGAACGAAGTAATATTGTAATTGTATTGTGAGAAACCGAGCAACCAAAACAATTTTAAAGACCAACAACATTCAATCAACTACGTACAACTTACCTACCAAACGACAAAAGTTAAATATTATCTGGAGAGGGTCATTTCCGCGGAAAATCTTAACACCACGATTCAGAAAAATGACTGCACAACGCCGTCTATGGGTACCTAATGGATAAAACGTCTTGCGATTTAGTAATTTTAAATTATCTTCGAAACTATTCAACCAATTGACATACTGTTTTGGGCAAATCGTATCTCTATGATGTTCTTGTGAACAAAATATTTTTTTTTCGATAATGTTTAATATTTTGTTGTTTAAAAAATCGTCCAAAGATAAGTACGTCGAAAAATACTTTTTTTAACACATAAAAGCTACTACTACTACTACTGCTAAAATATAAAAGATAGAAATATGGTGCCGCGGACTTTTTTGTAGAACTATTATAGGCGGACCAGGTTGCCATACATTGTTTTCAATTATATACAACTGTTAAGGCAGCGCACGCAAATAACTCTGTTGTAAGAGCTATTTTTTTCCGCCTGGATAGACAAAAATTGAGATAGTTCGACTAATATGCATGATATCTTTATAATTTATAGCCTATAGCACTCACGGATGATGTAGCTTTCTACCAGTGAAACAATTTTTCAAATCGGACCAGTAGTTCCTGAGATTACCCCCTACATACAAACTTACAAACTTACAAACAATTTTACCTCTTTATAATATTAGTATAGATTACCTTGCAAGTAATTGCTTGTATTAGGAGACTCCGCACTTCCACTTGTTATTTTTAAGCAATTGAAATGTAGACATGACTAAACAAAAACATATATTAATTTTAAAATTACAAAACAAAATAAAAAGGTAAACTTAAAAATTATTCTAACAGCTCTGCAAATAAATGAGCGTTACGTATAAAAAGGCCAGATCACGTGTACTTGTGGTATATGTATCATGAGTGAGTGTGGGTGTGAGTGTGAAAGTGAGGTCGTATGGTGTATTGAAAAATGTGACGCAGGCGAAGTTGCGCGGGTAAGCTAGTATAATGTGATAAAGCTGAAGAGTTTCCAGTCGTCATCATTACATCAGCAGTGGATGCAGGTCTTCCCCATTTGTCGCCACACAACCGGTCCTGTGCGTCTGGCATCCGTCGGCTACCCACAACCCTCACCAGGTCTTCAGCTCACTTGATGGGAGGACTTCCAGAGCTGAGTCTTCGGGTACGCAGTCGCCACTCCAGAACTTTTCGCCTCTTTTCGCTTTCGAGTCTACCATCCTCATCTGCCTAGCCTTTTCCCAACTATATTGGGGTCGGCTTCCAGTCAAACCGGATTCAGCTGAATACCAGTATTTTCCGTGGAGCGGCTGCCTACCAGACCTCCACAACCCATTAACTGGGTAACACGGTACTCCTTGACAAGACTGGAGTCAGATTTTCTGGCTTCTGACTATCCGTAACGACTGCCAAAGATCTCTATATGACAGCCGGAACCAAAAGCTTAACGTACTTTCCGAGGCACGGAGGAAACTTGGTATGTTAGGATGATCACCCATCCACAGATTAACCTCGACAAGCGTTGCTTAACCTTGAAGATCTACCTGTGCGGCTGTAGGTAATTATGTAGCCACGAGCTCCTCCGCTTTCAAGTCTACCAGTGATGACTTACGGAACTGTCGAACCGGAACGATAGCGGTCAAACGTGTGTCTAACAGTAGTCTAAGCATCTAAATAACGATTATGGTGTCTAATGGACAACTTACACCAAGAACGTTGGCATCAAAACGTCAAAAACACAAACAATTAACGTGAGAATTAACCATCAAACTACAATTTCCTAAATCCATTCCAGTAACTATTCTTCGCAATCCATAAAGTGTAACGCACAAAAACTCATAATTTAATGTGTGAACCCATTATGGCATCATTGTCGTTGGGTGTGAAAGAAACAATGTTTTAGTGAGCTGATTAACGCTGGAATTATAACACGATTAATCTAAAATCATAACCCCACTTTTTGCTTCGCCGCAGTCGGGTAAATTGTTGGCCAAGTTGCAGCTATAATGATGATAAATGGTAGAAGATTATTTTCCATAATTGCGTCATTTCTTATGAGTCAAAAGTTATTAAAGGAAGTAGAGGCACACCTTTGTCGTGTTAAGACCGTAAAGTAAACTTGACCTTTTAAAGTTAATCCACACATATCCGTACTGTGCCGTCAGGAGCTCGAAAATAACAATATAATCGGTGCGTGAATTTTCTGACCGATTAAACCAATGATATATAAAACTATAGATACGTTGTCCGCACTCTAAAATGACAACATGAAATGAAGCCAATTGGCTACATCGCGCTTAGTTACGCACCTGTCACGCGACACTACGTTTGTTTTGATGTCAATTTGACTATTACTTATCCTGTGACGTAACTGAAGATGTATATTTATCTCCCTCTAGCAACAGGCATCCCGCCGTACGGTTACATATTTTCTTTCCCTTTCTTCATGCGTATTAGTAGCTATCTAGTATTTTCGCCGTTTTTAAGCGCCGCGATGTTGGTGTATGACGTGTCTATATACAGGGAAATTGAAAAAATACCCGAAACCTCTTAGGCAGTGAAAGTACACATGATTATAAGCAACTTTTGTTTTGGTAAAACTCCGAAATCTTGAAAAAAATATCAGCTGTTTCATACAAAATGCAGTATTTAGCCAATGAAAATGTATGAAACAGCTGATATTTTTTTCGAGATTTCGGAGTTTTACCAAAACAAAAGTTGCTTATAATCATGTGTACTTTCACTGCCTAAGAGGTTTCGGGTATTTTTTCAATTTCCCTGTATAATACGTCATTGGATTAAACCGATTAGACTCCGATACGTCGTCAAGCCACGGTCCATCACAATATATAGTAAAGGCTGAATTTTTGTGACTGTTTGCGAATAGTTTTTCATTTCGGCTATATACTTTGCAGGTATACTGATACCGATAGATTCGGATACTTTTTTTGTTAGTGATAGTCTATCATCAAATGACTTCTCCCGCTCCGGAGCGGGAGGGAGTGTCAGACTTCTACTGACTAAAACCCATCCATGTTCCTTCATTGCCCTTTGTGTTCCGAAGCCGCGGTATCTCTTTCGAATAGTCCCGCAACTCCGGCAGAGATTCAGATACCTCTTGTTTAGTCGTGGACTACGGTAGCAAGAGAGGTATGAATTTTATTGAATCAAATTTCTTCTCGGTCTTCACCAACCTGAATTGTATATGCTGTGGATAACGGTGAGAGTTTCACATTTATATAATATCTTTGTTTATATTATTTGCGCAAATAAAATGTGTTACTGTTTTTTTGTCCCAAATAAATGAATAAATAAACCTGTCTACAAAAACTAACAATATAAAAATACTTTTGCGAGGCCTAAAAATCCAATCTCAGCATATCCTACAGGAATCTTTTGACAATCGATCAACAGATCAGCTCTTCGAATCTTCTTTACAGTGGTTGTCTTTGATAGAACGTCACTATGTCTAAAGCTTTTGGTTTGGCTTGCCTACACTCCCTATGGACAGTTTTGTTTCCCTCACTTAAACTACCATTCGGACTTATTTTACAGTTATGCGTGTGTTTTTTATACTTGTGATGGTTGCTCTTGACTCTAGTCGTCAGAGATGACAGAGACAAAGTCTACGTCACCTTTGCTGTGCGCATTTATGATAGACGCTTGGAAACGCTTAGTGCGAGTTGGTGGAATAGCAACAAGGTAGGGATGGTAAGTGCGTCTAGATGTCCGATGGTAGAAGGGGGCTAGTGGGATGAGGTTGAGGAGTTCTTGGGCACACTCTCCGAAGTACAATCTGTAGAAGACCGACAAGCAGGCTACCTTGCGGCAATGAGACAAGCTGTGTAGCTTGGCATGCACCAGTTTTTCGTCGGCAATGAGCCTCTTAGCAAGCGGCAAGCTGATACTTAGCTGAGCCATCCCAAAGGTGGCTGCAATATTCCATGCAGGATCGGACTTATGCTTTATATAGAGTTAAAAGCTGCCCAGGCTTGAAGTATCGCTTCACCCTATTTAAATCGGGTGGTAGTTCTAAGATCCTGATTTTTCTCAATTGTGCCACTGAAGGTGAGTTTTTTCTTAGTTATAATCTTAGTCTATACAAGACCTGATAACTCAGGCTAACATTGTAGTCTAGCAGCCATTGCCAGCCACGTACTAAGTGGTGACACGTGTAATAAATTCCGATAAAAAGAGCGACACAATTACTTTGAGGTGTACTGTGCAATTATCTGTGAACGTGGGAGCCACCGTTATGTGATGGTAGGGTGCTGATGATGAAGTCAGGGGGAAGGATATGTCTTGGTTGTCATGATCAGAACTGATTGGCTTTTTCTGGGAGATGAAAAGCCAGAGCTGTCATAATGACAAAAACAAAAAAACACGGTGATCTTCGCATGATCTTACCGCAATTCCCTTATATAATGTAAGAAATAAGTGTTTATTTGCAAAATTGAGAATTCTTTGAATCAAAGTTTCATGGAGTACAAAATTTGGAATGTTCGCATTCGTATCTCAGTCCCAATCTGACACTGACATTTGAAATAACCCTACATTTTGACAACTTGTGAATGCAATTGCAAATATTGCTTAAAAACCGGCCAAGTGCGAGTCGGACTCTTACACAAAGGGTTTTGTTGGTACCATACCATACACAAAACCGAAAAAAAAACTCGTTTTTTGTATGGTGCCCCCTTATTTTTTTGTTTAATTTAATGTTTATTGTTTCTTGCCATAGAGCAAAGATTCAAACTGAGATATCTTTTTTTACAGATCCACAGGATTTTATTTGACGACGCAGGCGCCTACTTACCTACTTATAACATCAAGTTTCTTCAACAAAACACCTAGGAGACCCTATTTAGTCATGGAAATAACCAATAATATTTATTACTTATAATAATTTAATATGCCTGTTATAACCTAATTCGCTACCACTTAGTATGCATTACTATCTCATTTTAAGATTAAATTCGTAATTGATACCTACTCAACTAATTCACTTTTTCTATCAAACCTTGATATTCTCAAACATTTGGACTTATACTTAGTAATTAATTAAAAACTACAGTTCTACTGACTCTGTAATTAATATTATCTTCAAAGAAATGCCGCGCGATAATTAGTCACGAAACACCATTTTTTCTATAATTTATAGTATTCCGAAACGGATATTTAAATTTTGACGTTTGCATAGATAATGTAGTCAATGTTGCTACCAGTTTTAATTTATTAGATGAAGATAGAGTATGCAAATGCATGTTCATATGTTTGTACTTAAAAAAACCTCTCAGGTTAGGTGGTTTTGTTGGTCATGTAATATTTTCCAGTCAAATGTTCACGCTGCCTCTAATTAAAAGTGCATAATAATCACCACCAGCATTAAGGATTAGATAATGAAGAAGCAGAAGTCTAAACTAACATAACCAAATATCTTTTTTATAATATTTGAATAACTTAATCTCTGAAATGCTGCGTCTTCCGGTACGCAGACGCCACTACAGAACTTCCACGTAACGGAAGACGCAGCGTTGGATGGTCTACAAGGTGGACCTATGACCTGGTGAGGAGCCGATGGATGCAAAACGCACAGGACCGGTTGTTGTGGGTGATACTTAGAGGAGAGCTATGTCCAGGAGCCGAGACGTCTTTCGGCTGATATGATTGATTATGATGCACTGTCACTGATTGTCTCAGGTCTATGCCATAAAAAGCATGTTGCCCGCGAGGTAGACCATAGGAGTAAATCCGCGGGGAAAACTATACCTCTACACTCAAACACTGAAAGATCGCAAGCGTCTTTCCAAAGTTAGAGTGAACAGGCTACTTCTGGGTAAGCTCGCTCCATCGTAGACTTTGTCTCTGTCATATCTGACCAAGACTAGAGTCAAAAGCAAACCCATACCAAGTTAAAAAAAAAGAAAAACAGCGTGACGGCCATATTCTTTTTTTAAAGCCAGTCTCACATTTTCCACATATCGTGGCAGCACTAGTCGAGAATTAATGCACTATTAAACAGGAATGCAATTCTTTCCTGCAATATTGACCACACATTGTGGTAATGTTTAAGGTAGTTTTCTTCTGTGTGTCGCTAGAGACATGCTATGTGAAGAAAATTCATTAACTCTTATTGTGCACGTGTTTTTGTTGTTTGATGGAGGTATATTATTATGTGCGTTAGATTAGTACCTACGTAGGCAGGAATGTTGAATGCAGCTGCTAGCTAATTTGCCCGTTTTTTTAACGTGCTTTGTTTACCTTGCCTTTGGCCACTATTTCAGAAGTTGGCAAGATGTGGTCGCTAATGGTTAAACGTTTGTCTTTAAGAAACCTATTCATTCTATACTATCATCATCTGCCTAGAGTTTTCCTAACTATATTGGTGTCGCCTTCCAGTCAAACCAGATTCAGCTGAATACTAGCTGCCTACCAGACCTCCACAACGCTTAAATGGGTAACACGGTACTTCTTGGCAAGACAGGTGTCCGATTGTCTAGCTTTGGAGAATCCGTAACGATTGCCAAAGATCTACAAGTTACAGCCAGCACCAACGGTTAACGTGGATTCCGAGAAACACGATCGGTTGAGATGGTCACACATACACAGACCTACGAGTACTTCGGCAAGCGTTGCTTAACCTTGAAGATCGACCCATGCGAATCCTAATATTTAGCCACGAGCTCCTAAAGCTTAGCTATTCACGCTTTACAATAAGGCTGTGATAAAAACTGACTCCGGATGGCCATTACAGAGCTCTTTGGAGCTGAGACCATAGACTTATCATTGCACAATGGTCAATGTCAACGTATAGTAAAGTTCATCACAGTTTCTGCAGTTACAATGAGTCACCATTTTGACTGGACTGGACTCTGCTTGATTTTGTGACTCTTGAGCATGACTAAATGAATATTAATAGCCACCATAGACCGCCCATCACAAATGATAAATTGAAAATAAGCGCAAATTCATATCACAAATAGAAAGAAAGCATTGAATAAAATTCGAAAGTACTCGACGAGCACGATCAAATCATTTGTTACTAAATACACTTAACGAGTGATGTGAATCATGATCGGTTTTATTATCGATAAAAATCCGGATCAAATGAAGTATTCAACTTGGTGTAAAATGCCAGCCGGTGTTGACAGAGACGCAATCAATAAATCACTCGGCGATACAAAGAAATATTCAATGTGTGTTGATTGTGCCTCTTGAGAACGCTTTTTAGTAATATAGGGATGGGCTACTGTCGATATCGAAGTTTAGATTGGTCAAGGAAAAATATTTAAAAAATGTGCTCGTTCTTTGAAATGTGTGATTAATTTACTTTAAAAATTGATAAGTTAGCTTTAATTACCAATTAGTAGAACCTTATCATAATATTTACAACGCAACGGTACTAAAAGATAAAACAATTACATCACGATTCGACACAGAAATACAAAACAAACAAAACCATTAACGGAATCTAATATCTAACAGCGATAATTTATTACCATATTTTTTCACTTCCACTTACTGAATAACCTTTCGGCAGTCGACAAATCTATCGATAACCTTCATAATCTCTAATAGAACGCGAAGTCTCTGGTGGTCCGGCGTTGCTTTGATCGATTCTGCCGAATCATGGCACGCGATTCAAATATGACGATGATATGATATGACTCTTATATCGACATGCCATTTTCATCGACACTCCCCTATCATTATTATTACCCTTAACGCTTCGTTACAAGGTTGAAAATCGCATGAATATTTTTCACAAAGATGCAAGTTATTTTGGTTATCTTCTCAAGATAAATCGGTGTCTATTAAACAGTTATTATGAGTCCATTGAGGGGTTAATAAAATATTGTTCGGTCGTACAGGCCCGTCTAGTATCGTTTGCGATTTTAGTGTTAAGTATTGAAGATATTTGCCTATTTGGCAACTGTCCGGCTGTCAGATACACAGCCGGACAAAGAGAGACAAAGGGGAATTGAAAGTTTTACAAAGTTTTTGTATTCATAGAAGACATAACAACCGAAGTTTCCACCAGGTTTTCTGATCCATGTGTAGAAGGTACCTATACTATACAGAGAGTATCTTTTCTAATTTTTCTTACGTTTTTCACATCAACATACTTGTGACATTCCCTAGTTGATGGCAATGAGCTCACCATCCATCTGGTAGATATTTAAATGAAATTGTTTTATTAATCGCGAAAAAATAAAAATCTGCCGTTCAGCACAAAAATGTATCGGACAGTCGATTATCGTTTTCGCGACTTCTATTTTGGTCCCATAGTTAAAGTTGTTATAAGTACTCCTTTTAAGTTCCTTTTTGCGTTTATTCTGTAACACCGAAGAGATAAATAATATTTCATTATTTTTTTGTGTCATGTTTTAATTACTTTGCATACTACTTATTGTATAAATTCAAGTTCCTAAACCGTAAAAGACGGATGTGTTGCTGGGGAGTTTGTTGCGCCACTTCTTGTCCACAGCTAAAACACTAGGAAATGGTGACGGGCGGGCGTTTTGGGGGACTGTCTTTTGTAAAACTTGACGTTCAAAAAGTGCTCTCAGCCTAATTTGAATAAAAGACTTTTAAATTTTGATCTCTGCCTTACCATTTGGTATACAGGCGTGATTTTATAATGTCGTGAAGTAGAAAATCGATTGAACAAGAGCAACCCATAAATCATACCCATAATTAAATAATTTCTAACTTGTATTCAATTAGAGAAGATAATTAGCTACCTGTAGACCAGCTATTAAATATGAAGTATTGAGGCTAAGTCTATAAAGTGTATGATAGATTTCCTCGCGACGTTTTCCTTATCGATAGCCAACGAGAAATCGAAGATAGAATCGGCTGATCGATTGCGACAGTGTTTAGGACTTAAGTGTCGGGGTTGGGTGTAATTTTGCACGTTATGGAATCAACGAGTTAATATTTGAACTTGAAGTCATAATTTGTTAGATAGTTACCATCGTGCTCAGAACCTCAATTGGCAATGCTACTAAGTAGTGAACATAACAGGCGATACCAGGCATCAGAAAAACATTGCATCGTTACCACACTAGGTAAAGAGCTTGGGATTGTCTTTTGAATTGAATCATCAACATTATAACAGCTGAAAACGTCCACTGCAGGACATAGGCCTCTCCCAAGTCTCGCCACAACAACTAGGGATGAGACGTATTTACCAATACGAGGTTTGTAAACCGGAGCTATGCTTCTAAGTACGCTGCCCTGATACGGGGCAGGAAAACTTGCAAGTATGGAAGTATTTGCTACGCTATCGGGCTCAGGCAGAGCTCGAAAATACTTTCATAGGAAATTGATCCATTTTCCACTTAATTATAAGGAGCACAATCGCATTTGTAAATAAAAAACCTTTGTATTCCCAAGTACCTATATTTTTCGATGATACAATTATGATCCTAATTTGTATAAAGACACAAATCAGTTTCCTGTGGCAAGTATTTTGGTGTTGCCGTTAACGCCACGAGCCCCTCGCTGCACACGGCTGCACTTTGAACGTCCGATGTGAAAATACGTGTATAGGAAATTGATTCGTTTAACCTCAGCAATAATATATACATATAATCGTATGAGAAAAAAATACTTGAATTTCATTTTGCAAATGCGATTGTGCTCCTTATTATTATAAAGTCTCGGGTTAGTTGCCTATGACAGGTTGCCTTACTCGGGGGCTGTAGACTAGTAGACTGAAATACGCATTTGGCTCAAAATACTTTCAAGTAGGTATTTTAGTACCTGGTTTCCGACCCTAGTATTTTTACGAACTCGTACTTACAAGCCCTGGTATTGATAATTGCAAGTATATTATATCTCATCCCTAACAACAACCAGTCCTGTGCGTCTCGCATCCATCAGCTACCCGCGACCTGCTGCCTTCCAGCGCTGCGTCTTGCGGTCCGCGGTCGACACTCCAGAACTTTTTGGACCCATCGACATTCTGTTGTTGCTAAATTGAATATTTGAAAAATTCTCCTATAGGTACACCGGTTTTCAGGATATAGAAAAATTTAACGAATACTACACTACAAAATCTAAATTAGCAATCACAGAACATGTTTTATATATTTGTCATTTTAATAATACCTCAACTTTTTTGACACGTCAAGCTTATTTTTAAAGTGTACAAAACCTTGAAGTCTTCCTGGTCAACTTTTGCAAAGTCTTGATAGGCCTTTGAATCCTGCCTAGTCTATTAACAACTATGTTAGGGGAAAGCTTTCAGTTCAACCGAATGCATCTTATTGACTTAGCCGAAACTGTAAAACTACGCTTCGATATTCTTGAAGATATAAACTTAAGTACTTACTAATAATGTTAACAGTAACATTTTAGGAACCAACTCAAATAAAACCCACACACCACTTACACGATCTGCTACAAAAATTAACTCGCACAAAATATCAATATAAAAACAATCCACTCAAGCACATAGTCATAACGCGTTTATAGCTAATAACATAATGGCTCGGCTCCATTAACGCGGGGGCCCCGCCGCGCCCCAATGGGCCACAATTGGACCCCCGCGGAATCACTGCGCGGATAACTTTATTACGGTGACCCACGCAATTTGCAGATGCTGGAGTCTGTTAGTGTTTGCGTTTTGTTGGCAGATTAATAATAAGTGCTGTGTGATTGTAATGACTGATTCAATGGAAGAAGCAAGATCTCTTATCATCACCTCTTTTTTGCCTTTCCAGCAATATGTCCAGCCTTTTTCTGACTACTTATGACATTGTGTTCGGCGTAGTTTGAGTGGATGCAGGCGATCTGATGGGCCACAGTGGGACCCCCGCGGAATCTATGCGCGGATAACTTTATAACAGTGACCCACGCAATTTGCAGATGCAGGAGTTTGATAGTTTGCGTTTTGTTGGCAGATTAATAATAAGTGCTCAGAACTTGATCATTAACATTCTGTTGCTTTTCAATCGATCAACCGAGCCTTTTGACTTTTTTCACAAACCTTTACGTAGGGAGGCCGCTTCCAGTCTAACCCGATTCAGCGGAGTACCAATATTTTACATGAAATGACTGCCAGGTAGCTTCTACAATCCAGTAATTTTATGCAAAGTTACTCTTGGGTAAGACTGGTGTCAGATTTTCTTACTTCTGACTATTAGTCAGTTCTTTTTTTTCTTTGAGATGGGTTTGCTCTTGACTCTAGTCTTGCTCAGAGGTGACAGAGACAAAGTCGACGTTAGAGTGAGCTTACCCACTCAAGAAGCCTGTTTACTCGAATTTAGAAGAGACAAGGGTTGAATGTGTTCGGAAACAGAACGATGCAAGTAGCCCTTGCTTTATCTTAATTTATTTGTGGGCAGTCAGAAATATATATATCCGGGCGCAATTACGTATATGTTTTTTTCTATTCTTTTCTTTTAGTCTTCATCAAAGTAGTCAACCTTTTTCTATCTCTGTCATGCTTCTGGTAGTGCCAAAGTCTTTTTATTCTTCTCTCCCTCTTGTAGAAACGCACAAAATAACAGCTGAAAAAGTACCGCTTTGGAGTAAATTATAAAATATTGTTTATGAGATAATCGTAACGCTGAAAGCCTGACAATTTCAATGTTAGAGCAACCACGAATAGAATAGAAAACATTTATCCACTTTACTTTTGTTCTTCATTAAATATGATTATTGATGACGCTTAATATCGACCACTCTTTAAAAACTAGTAGATGTTAGACCGCAGTTAAATACCAGTTTTCTGGGTCACAATTTTTTAGACCTTTTTTGTTGCCGCGAAACCTTATCATTGTTGAGTGTAAAAAGTCTTTAAAGAAACAAAGCTATAGAGTTTTTCTTTGCATCTTTAGCAGCGAAACTGAGAACAGAGAGGAGACCACAACAAGTCGGAACACTTCACTTCACTAAACCAAAGCCATATATTCCAATGTAGCCCACAAATAATACTTCTAAACAAAACAATTGACAGTATAATGCTTTTTGCTCATATTCTGGTGGCAAATCGTAAAAATTCCCCGCATTCCGACTTACGAGGCACTTTGAATCAATATTCTAAAAAGAATAAAGTGAATGTAGGAGCAAATGAAGTTGTAACAATGGACGGAGCTTTCAAGCTTACAGAAAGCAATATAATTCATGAAACCACAACTAAAAATCAACCTTAGCATTCCAAGTTCAAAGTACGTTTTGCAAATAATAAAAGAGTCGCGTAGGAACGCAACCTTTTTGCAGTCAATTTGCATATTTTCTTCCCTTTTACTCTTACAAGAGTATGGTAAATAGTTGGAATAGTTTTAAGAAACCGGTCTGTATTCAAAATCTGTTTTAGATAGTGTTTGTCTGCTGCAGAAAGTATTCTCTAGAATCTAGACGTTTAAAATTCCTTTATGTAAAGCTATACGCGCGGCAATAGTCTGGCTTCCATTGAATTGAACTAAACATATTATGTGAAAAGATGCCGAGCAAGAAGAATATGCTGCGCCTGTAAAAAAGTTCTGGAATATGTATGGATGGTAGTAAAATGTAAAAACGTTTTGAAAAAACACCAATTTGTTTATGATCAACAATAGATTTTCTTAGTGGAAGGTTCCCGACGGATTTGTGAATGAGTAGCTGCCAAGTCTGTTAGTCTGTTGCGAACCTGGTCTGAAAGAAATAATGATAGTAGTTTGGACAAACTATTGATACATATTTTTTGACTTTCTGAATACAAGTCAAGAAAAAGGCGAGTGCAAGTGCCTACCGATAATGGATACTTATGTTATCTTCTTAGTGTGCCAATAAATTATTATTTTAGGTCAAAATAAAATCACCTTAATCTGTGTCTTTGGATACCTTCGGTTAGACGTGCTGAAAACTGTGTTAAAGTTTGTCCTCTATTTTAATAGGACATTGCTTTTAGATACATATGTGCAATTGTATTTTTTTATATTGAAATTGCTATTGCCGGGATTAGGAAAGTCGTGATAAGGTCACCCCTAGCCTATGGGGCCCAACACATTGTATGTCTTTATCTACCCCTACTACAGGGACAGGGAACAAAGAAAAAATAGCTATATAATCATGATTTCTGAAATATATATCAATCATTCCATGGATTATTACCATTAATGATAGGTAACATTATATAGTAATTATTCTTTTATTCCATAAACGCAGAGAAAATGCCAAACTTTCGAACATATTCGTAGTCATGCTACCTTTTTCTGTCGTTAAAAAATAACGAATCGTCAGTTTTACACCGCACTGTCTCTAGTGAATCATATAAATGAAATTTAATTAAAAGACCCACTAATTTAATTCTAATAAGTCCTAATAACACCTGACACGAAAAAAACCGAGATATTCTCACTAATTAAGTCACGCAAACTCGTTAATATTAATATTTCACGCTATACTAATTGCTACTCCTAAATATCACTTCACTTATTAAAACATACATCAAACGTATATGCTACGAAGTTGGGCCATTGTGAGGATGTGGAGTCCCAGCGGGGACCATCGTGAATGGCGGTTCCAAACTACTTAATAGGGTGATAATTGCGAGGCTATTACGTGGCCACCCCACCCGATAGCCGCCACTGGGGTGGGGTGGGGTGGGTCAAGTGTATGTAGGTTTTTGGTCATGTGTTTTTGTTGAACGCCTTTTAATCAAGATCTGAGGAGGTTTTGGATAGGACTGATGGACCTGCTTTTACTGCATAATGATTATAGATTGCTGGATTTTACTGATTGCTGTTTTATGGGTCCGTAAAATATTAAAATTTATTTTAAGGATGGTAAATCACACGTAATAGATAAATTCAATCATCAAATGACTTCTTTCGCTCTGAGCGGAGCGTGGGGTGCAGACTCGTAATGATTTACTTTTACTCGTAAGATTAAAATGCGTGTTTGCGTTCCAGGGCTGCGGTGACTCTTTTGAACAAATTCTACAACCATTAAAATAATGATTAGAAAAGTAAGAATAAGAATAGAATAATTTATTGCTCAATCTATGTGACATTAACAAATTTTGTACACCAACAGTAATTGGCTAATAATACACAGAATTAAAAACCCTGACTTCTAAACTAGGTTTATGTACCTGTATCTTAGAAGCCAGTGAACCTTCAAAATTTGAGTACAGTATAAGCCTTACGGTATAGCAGGGATAGGACACAGGTAGGTCAAGTTCAAGTATTGTATTAATTTCAGCGCTGATGTTAGACAAAGAGATGAAATGTATATAAGTAAACGGAATTGGTACCTTGACAAGAGTAAAACTGCTCCCAAAATTACCAAGGGACTCCGCGTGGCAGAAATAGTACGGAAGGCGACTGAAAGCTAGCTTACCCCATCGAGATAATGGAAAATACTATCAGCAAACGTCCAAGCTTTAGTTCATACCATTCCAGAACTTTCCAGGCTCATCTGTCTGCATCTATTAATTTCTTGGTGTACAATCTCACACAAAAAATTAAGTAAAAAAGAAGTAGATCATTTTTTTAGTTTCCCATGTGCTTAACACTTTTATCCGTAGTCTTAAATACTAAAGCGCGTGTTCACCTTAAAGAACACAATTCTAAGGTTTTATATTGAAATGCATCTCATTTTGGCGATCAAAGAACTTGCCCAAATGAAGGAAAATTTTAAGTTTTATTGACTTAATGTGACTTTTTTTTCTTTTTAGGGATGGGAAATCATCCAATGACTCCTCCCGCTCTGGGTGTAGCGGGAGGGAGTGTCAGACTTCTACTGACTAAAACCCATCCATGTTCCTTCATTGCCCTTTGTGTTCCGGAGCCACGGTGTCTCTTGCGAATAATCCCGCGACTCCGGCAGGCGTCGGCCCTTTCAGGCCTCTCTGTGTGCTGACTCTCATTGAGGCGCGCGTGGAACAATAACGCGCCGTCGACACGGCCTGTCGTCACTAGACGGACGGACGGCGAGCTACCCATAGCTCGCCGTCCACAGGCCCACATATTGTGACTGAGATCATAATACGTACATTGCCCTTCTTATTTCATTTCAAAAAGCTCGACAACGTTGTTCTCTTATATTCTGAGACCCAGCACATAATTGTTAATAAATAAGCGCTCAAACTGTAACAAAATTTAATTTAGAAACAAAATAGAAGCGCTTACAAAACAAAACGCCATCAAGCGGTTTACAGCGAACATGAAAATGTTTATTGTGAAAATTCATTACGAACTTTAGAAGGGGATTGCTTAATTTTCTTTAATATTAACTTGTACAGACCCCTTTTTAATTAATATCGACAAAATAGTCGAGTCGACCGCGAGTTGCGCGATCCTGATAAAAGTTTTTAGGGATGTTTGTGGTTTTAATTTGCGTTTATCGATAAAAGTGTTTTAAAGACTTGTTTAAGCTTACTGTGCTCCTGATTGTTTGAAGCTTACGAGTAGGTCTTATTATGCAGCATTATAGTAAATTATCGGCTATTCCGCTAATGAGTATCATAATGCAGTAAATAAACATTTTAGGAATCAGGGGGACTACTCTCTTAGCCCAAAGTCCGTAGTTTCGGGTATAGTTACGCGCGTATTCTAGTCCGTATCACCGACGGTCTTACGATAAGACCCGAACCCGAAATAAGAATGAATGACAACACGATTTAACGGTAACTATCAAATGTTGTTGTCATTCATTCTTAGTAGTTAGGTGATAGAGACTAGAATACGACTGCAACTAAGCCCGAAACTACGGACTTCGGGCTTAGAGAGTAGCCCTCCTGTACATAATCGCCATCGCATGTAAAACCTGGATGACGCTGGCACAGGAGCGTGGGGATTGGCACAAAAAAAGAGAGGCCCATTCTCAGCAGTGGGCGAAGTTTTCGTAATCTTTATTCATCCAGACATTAGTACAAAATATATTATATACATAATAGGTACATCAGAACATCAGAAGTCGGGCTGTGGATGATGATGATGTACATAAACGCACTTTGTAACAGCTTTAAACGATTCTGCGATTGTTTTACGAAACAAAGGTATTACAAACATAAAGAGCTGCTGGTATTAGTCACTTTACAGCTTGTACCTAAAAAAAATACCCTGAAAACTAAACAACGTAATAAAAAATACAAATACCTAAACCCCAAAAACATCGACACTGTCACCAACCATCCCTTCACGATATTAATTTCAAAATTGGTTTAAATAGGTATTACGCCGCTTGTTAGCCCCGGTCCAAAATGAACTCATTAAAACTATAAAAGCGGCGGTAATTAAGGCCGCACCCCCCCCCCCCTCCGCTGCCTGCTGCAACCCTCCCCCCTTTCCGGCCCCTTTGGGGGTTGGGCTTAGGCCCCACAACCACCCTGTTTTCAACGAGGGACACGGAGTGTGTTTGTGGTGGAAGGTGCAGTAGCGTACTGGTTAGTTTGACAGGCAGGATTTATTGATTAAATGTTACTATGAGAACAAGATGGCCGTTTTACAAATCGATTACAAGTAGCTTTGTGACTTTCATTTCTAGAGTAGATGATATAAAAAATTCTGTGAAGGAAACTTTCAACCCATTCGCAAATCAAAAACGAATTGATGCTGCTGAAAGACCAGGGCTTGAGTTATGTCTACAGCATTGGCACCAGATTTTATAATTATCATACCGCTAATATCACTACACAGTCTTTTACACCCTTGACAAGCATTACAATCCTGTATCTAGCTTATTCAGGCAGACATTTTGTAATAGGCAGATTTTTTTACATTTGGCAGTGTACAGCAGAGTCACATTAAAACTACCCCATGTTTTAGATGTTAAAAAATATTCAATTTTCTCTTCTAGCTGTAACTTTAAGTCCGTAGCCCCTCTCTGCCGGGCAAGCTTTATTGCAGGCGACATTACAGGCCGGGGCGCGCGGTAATTTTCAACTAATAACCTGTTTTATTTTCACTGCCTTTTTCCCACTTTACAGCTGTGCAGCCAGCTTGTGCTGCTTCAACTGCTGGGAAAGGTATTGTAGGTTGGAATTGAGGTGAAATGGTCTGTGACACTAAACATAAAGAGAACAGCAGTGCGGTACAGTGAACATGTCGAAGTGAAAACTCATGAGCTGTAAAACCATACAAATAAGATGGAATGTCAGCTCACTTGTCGATCACTCTACCTATTTGTGCACGGCCAGCTTCTGAGGTACTTTGTCAGTCGTTTATCTGTTCGTTAAGCGTTATGACAAATAGCCTTAACAGACAGATAAACGACCTATAAAGTACCACTGATTGGTTAATTTTTTGTTCGCAGTTATCGACGATCTCTTCTTAGTCGTTATCTTCATTGTTGAAGGACGTGTCTAGTCTGAGGTATTGGTCATTCGGTGCTCTATGCTCTTCCACGTTTTTCTGTCCTTGGCGGTATTCATAGCTTCGGCTATTGAAAAGCCAGTGAGCGTCATTACTCGTAGTCTTTTCCCGTTTACTTGGCTAATTACCATAAGCTTCTCGAGGCTGTCAGGGTTTCTACGAGCAACATGTCTAAAATACTTAAGAATTCTCTGGAAAAAAACAGCGGATAGTCTTGTGGTTATTTGGAGTTATCCCCTTCAGAATGGACAAGTTGGTCCGGCGTGCAGTCCATGGAATAGTATAGGCGACAGCGATTGTCAAAATGTCAACAATCTATGCGATTGACAAGCGCTAAGTAAATGTCACGCAGTCAATGATTTGATGTGATGGTACTTATTTAGAGTATCAGGATTAGTCTAATGTGGCCACGCGTGAGTCTATGTCGACGATATCGATATTGATGTTAAGTAAAAACAGACCTTAAGACATTATTCGGTATTTATGCCCCGAATAAATGTCTATCAATTCTGACAGTTAACAACCAATCACCACGTTGACACTACAATTACGACCATAAACCGGCTAATGATGGCAGCTCTAACTTGGGTCCTGATATCAATGACTTAAAAAAAAAATTATTGCAATAACTAACTGGCAATTAAAACACGCACCTTAACGTGAGAAAGTTATAATAACTAAACAATAGATAAGGCAAGACAACACTCAATAATATATTTAGACCAAAGCTTTCTCCGCTTATCAGTTCACAAACAAACAATTTGTGTAATGTGCAAAGAGAAAGGGAAAAGTGGAAAATAATCAGCTCGCCCTAATACGATAATCAAGCCATTACGGAGCCAATCGGCGGCGCTGATTCGATATCGATAAAATTACTGGACGCACTGGCTTGAAGGATGGATAACATTGCGAATTTTAACGGCATTTTAGGAGAAGTTTTAGAAGCATTACTAGTGATTGAGAAGGAGATACGTAAAACTGTTTGCTCTTCTAGATTTATGGTACCTATTTTAGAAAGAAGAAACGTAGGTATGAAATTAACATGAAATGAAAATACACTGTTACTCCTAAGCCCTTGCTGGGAGACTATAGCAGAATACATGTTTAGCTAGATTTGGCACCTTGTGAAAAAGGAACTGGCAACAGAGAAGACGGCAAAAGTTAGTTCTTTTAGGCCAAAAAAGCCGTAGATCCTATCTAAAATCATTGCTTTACGATTAAAATGTCTCACACCCTGAATTTTTATCCTTAAATCTTTTCAATTCACTCAAGGTTATACCAATGACCCAAATAAACGCAAATCAAGCCACTATGTTCGCCAATCGCGCAGTCCGTGTGTCGGACCCGTAAATCACTTTATCGTCAGGGTTATTCGGAGGCGATTTCCGAAAATCAATCGGTGGCCAGATCAGATAGCGTGATGTATGGCGCTGTCGGTGCCCGGGGTCCCTTATTACCCCAAAAGTTTTTATTCCGAAGATGTTCGTTTAATTTGGCTGAAGATGGTTGGTAGTTTTAGTACTAAGTATTTGCATACATGTTTACTGAAAACTTTATTCTTTGATGTTTGGTGCTCCTTTTGTTTCGTGCACGTTCATTTATTTGGTTATACACGGGCTCTAGTTTTTGATAGCAGCTACGCTTTTGAAGGACATCACCAAACTGTCATATTGGGGTATTGTCTACCAGGACATCAAATGTGAACGGTGGCAAGATCAGACAGCGTGATGTATGGCACTGTCGGGTGCCCGGTGTCTCTTATTACCCCAACATTTTGTATTACGAAGATGTTCATTTAATTTGGTTGAAGAAGGTTGGTAGTTTTGGTGGTATTTGCTTACGTTATATACTACTGGAACTGAAAACTTTGTTCTTTGATCCTTAATACTCCTTTTGTTTCATTTACGTTCATGTTATTATACAAACAGTAATACAATACCTATACTCAACAGGTATTTTTTTTCGCGATTTCGGGTTTTGTTCCTTAGTAAAAGTTGTGTTAAGTCGTATTTGGTTATAATTATCTAGTTTTTGATAGCACCTGAGTTTTTGAAGGACATCACCAAACATACGGAGGGATTGTCTAGTACGGCATCAATTGCGATTGTTGGCCAGATAAGATAATGTAATGTAAGGCGCTGTCGGCCGACCGGGGTGTAGGTATTATTACCCCAACACTTTTTATTCCGAAGATGTTCATTTAATTTGGTTGTAGATGGTTGGTAGTTTTTGTGGAATTTACATTCAAAGATGTACTTAAGAATTTGAAGAACCTTATCGGTGGGGCAGTGTATTCTCCTATTAGGTTATCTAAGGCTTTTAGACTTATTATATAGCGAGATGTATGGCACCTGTCAAACTACTGGGGTCTCTTGCTACCCCAATACTTTTCATATCTTAGTTTTGACGTTTTACTTTCATTTTCATATTGAACATAATAGCAACTTTTACTAATTTAACATTTTTAAACAAGCTTTATTTTTTTTAAGCGTCGTCATCTCGTCGTCGCTGAAAATACCATTCTCTCTATCAATAACGATATTTATCAAAAGCTTAAAACCAGCTCAATCAAAATCAACCATCAACCCGTTCAACTAAACGTCACTAATAAATCATTCACAGTCAATTTACAACTACCCGTCGACAACCAGAGACAAAGCTTTCAAACTCACTAATCAGAGATAAGGGAAACACGTGTTCTATTAGACTATACCTCATTACCTAGCAAAAACAACACCCTGTATATCTCACACAACACCGATAGTCCAATCCCGACTCTATGAACGACAGTATAAGGTTGATAGTCAAATGTACAGTGGTGGTGGTTAAGTCGTGTTGGTATGAAAGGGTTGGAACAGTAGTTTTAATACATAATCTGTGTATTAGCATCACAAAACGTTCATTCATCAGGACATCAAGCGACGTGATTGTAGACGTGATAAGTGTGAGGACGTGGGATTTTAAGGAGATGTTTTTACCAACAAAGTTGTTTTGAAGAATGTTTTTAAGGGCGCCTGTTTCAGCCATTTAAAGGTTTTGTTGTTTAACACATAGAAACTCCTACTGGTAATTAACTTAGCTTTGCCCAGTCCGATGCTACAAATATTTTATGAAATACAGTCATAAATGCTACTCATTATTTGGTAATTAGGTCAAAAAAAGAAGAAAATAGATGGCTGAAAATTAAGAAATAATATATAGATACTAGTGCAAACTAAACTCCTTAAAGATTTTTCCTATCCTTGATTTATTTAAATTAGTAAAACTTGATAAACTTTCTGACTAGATTTAAATATTAAACACACCATAACAATCACTGTCACACCAAAACATCTCTTCACCCATCACTATTGCGAATCCGACGATCGAGATAAAACACAAACTAATTATAGTAAACTGCGCTCCCTTCATCGCATACCCTTGATGTGACGTATGGAAATAACAATAGGATCCTATGCGAGCTCACCAACTTAACACACAACAAAAAAATAACAGATGAACACCTTATTTGAGTGGGATAAGGGTAAATTCAGCTTGGTTTTGAGTTTGACAGCTGCATAGGTAAGGTTGTCGAAACAAAACATAGTTTTCAATCAAAAAAGACCGAGGACAGATTTCAACTAACGATAGTCTTCTGTTTATTTATGAATAAAACAAATTCGTGATCCCATTTGAGATTAAATTAATTGGATTTAGCTTTTTATCGTCGATATGACGATAATTTCTTTATTTATTGTCGTAATAACGGCCATAATGGGTGCTTTGATTACCGCCCTTTGAATACCTTCCGGAAATTCATAATACTCTCTTCAGCTCTAAAGAATCTGGATTGATTGAGTGCATGCTTAATTTTTCGGTATGTGTTAATGCAGTTTATTTGGGTATCAATTAAATGAAGGAAGAAGATATGGATCAATATTTTAGTCAAGAGCAAAAAAATGGTAACTTGACGATTTTTTTGTTTCAGGCTTATGCTGCCATAGCAGATAAAGAGAGCTGCCAGAAACAATTAATATATATCACTACATATTATAAAATAAAGTCCTCCGCCGCATCTGTCTGTCTGTTCGCGATATACTCAAAAACTGCTGCACCGATTTTCATGCTGTTTTCACCAATGGATAGAATGGTTCTCGAGGAAGGTTTTAGTATTAATAAAGTCAAGTGAGCGAAATCGCGGGCATCAACTAGTAGCAGATAAAGAGAGCTGCCTGAAACAATAGATTATAGACAAATTTTCATTCTATAAGGTAGTCTACGAGCTAAAAATCTCGTGTCTAAATAATAACAGCCGCACAGGTCGATCTTCAAGGTTAAGCAGCGCTTGCCGAGGTTGGTCTGTGGATGGGTGACCATCTTAACATGCCGAGTTTCCTCCGTGCCTCGGAAAGCACGTTAAGCTGTTGGTCCCGGCTGTCATTTGGAGATCTTTGGCAGTCGTTACGGATAGTCAGAAGCCAGAAAATCTGATAGATACCAGTCTTGCCCAGGAGAAGCGTGTTACCCAGTTAATGGGTTGCTGAGGTCTGTAAGGCAGCCATTCCACGTAAAATTCTGGTTCAGCTAAATCCAGTTTGACTGGAAGCCGATCCTAATATAGTTGGGAAAAGGCTAGGCAAATTAATGAGGTAGTCTACGAGCATAAAACTCACATTTCACCAGATAATTAACAAAAATAAAAACCAAACCAGACACGAATCAAAAGTCCGTGCTGATTATTGGACTGATTTTATGTGCTTAGACAAGCAGAAACAAGCACAAATATACTCTATAAGAGCTAGTTCTTTCAGTCCTTTCAAAGGGTATCTAGTAGATACACTATCATAGACCGTCATTGTACCCATAGAATTAAGTTTGTGTACAAGAAATGTTTTACTATTTTTTGTGTAGGTGCTGTGGTAAACCGTGTTGACAGCTTTTTGTAGCTAACAAGGTCTAGAAAGCTATGTAAGTTCATAGAAAAATATAAAAGAATAGTTTTAAGGTTTAAACGTCTTAAGTGGTTTCTTGACACCCAATCATAGTTCGATTTCCAGTAGATAGTAAGTGATGCCGCTGCAGTAGTAACCTGCGTCATCACCGGAATCAAATCACGGAAATCTTTAGGCGACCTCCACCATACTCATATAATTTCCGCGTGTGAAAGGCGTTACATTGCACGAAGAATCCCCATTTTATAATCAAGGCATACGGCCGCAATAAAGTATATTCTATCCAGTTATCTCAACTGCTTACCAACAATTATAAGAAGACAATAACTGAGGCATCCTTGGAATCAGTAAGCTATGGGCAGCATGAGCGGTATTGATAGTAGTGAAGCGGTCGCTCGGTTTGCATATTAACATTCCGCGCGAGACGCTGCGCCCCGCGGCCGCGCTCGCGAGATGTCTCAATTCTGATACAGAGTAAGTAACGTGGAGAATAAATATGAAAGAACTAGCTGACCCGCGCAACTCCACCTGTGTCTCATTTTCCATTATTGCTCCGCTCCTATTTGTATTAGCGTGATGATATATAGTCTATAACCTTCCTCGATAAATGGGCTAAGTAACACTGAAATAGTTTTTCAAATCGGACCAGTAGTTCTTGAGATTAGCGTTTTCAACCAAACAAACAAACAAAATCTTCTACTTTAAAATATTAGTATAGATAGGTGAGAGTTTTCAGAAACTGTCTGTTCTCGGGTGGCGACTGTGAACCAGGAATAGGCTTGCGTCTTGAAAAAAACTAATTAGTCCGTCAGTTAGATATCAAAAAATATTTGACCCGTGTTTTTTCTTTTGTTACGGGAACCAAAATTGACAAAGTTACGACGCTATTAAAATTCTCAATACGTCACACCTTCGCATAATTTTTAGTGAGTCGTGACGTCACGAGCCCCCACTCCCGAGTTTTGATGCGTTTTATCTTTGTCAATATTCATTGATTTACAAAAACAAAAAATACGTGACCATTATTTTTCAATACTCGAACTGACGGACTAAATAGTTTTGCAATTTGTTGATGATGGAATCTAGCCTATTGAAGCGTTGGAAGACCTACAACAGGTTAGACAAAAAGCCTCGTAGGTACAAGCTGATGTAGCTACAAGACAGGTTGTTGTGACGACACTTGGGAGAGGAAGGCCTGTGTCCAGCAGAGAACGTGATGATGCTGATGAGGTAGAAAATTTCACAAAGTATCATTGAAGCTCATGTTTAACAGTGAGTTAAAAATGAAAAATGGAGTAGTTATTGTCAAAATCGGCTAAAAAAACGGCACTAACACTCTTAATAATGGGCTACTTAACTAATCAAGAGTTAGGCCATAAGTGCGAAATTCAAAGTTAGACTGGCTTATAGAACAAGGAGCCAAGTTTTTAAGAGTTTTATAAGTAGGTTGATGAGAACATAACATAAACAGGAACTTGCATATCTTTAATCAGATCCTATTATAGATCCACAATTCCACATACGATACTACAGGAATACTAGAAAGGCTCATGTAGACAAAAACTATAATTAAGAATGGTTGTACCTCCAAATTAATTAATAATTTTTAATAAAAGAATAATAGTTATAAGTCATAAATTATGTCTGGTGAGTAACTTGTTTCTAGTTTTAAATCAACACCTATCAACAATAATGTAATGCATGTCATTCTTACCTGTAAGAAATTGGTACACTAGTCTATAATTTTCTGCGATTTATTTTTTATACTTGTACAGATACAAACAACTTACTAAAATTTGACTCATCAACAATAATTTAATAGGTAATATTCAATTGTTGTTGATGTGCCAAATTTGATGTAAGTTTTAACTAAGACGGAATTCTCTTACGAAATTATAATATTATTCAATTTAATAACTTGAAACTCTCTGTTTGGTCGCCCTACTCTGTATCTGTTAGTTCCGACACAAAACCTGCGATTTTTCCCAATGTTTTATTTCTGCAGCGTCCGCGTCGCCGCGCCGGCCTGACAATGCTCCACTATATTATCCCACTGCTCAGGAATATTCAAATTTATGATATACGAAGGGAACAGCCGCCATTTTTGCCATCTCAACGTGTTCTCTGAATCAGGATTAATAGGTTCATGTGATTGTTTTGTGTGGCTGTGTGCAATTGAGAGGTATAAATGGTGTTTTTTGTTGGTGTGACGGGTATGGGAATATAGTTTTTGGGACGAGGAGCTGAGGATATGAGAAAAAAGTAAAAGTGAAGGTGACATTTCGTATTACTAATATTGTTTTAATGAGAATTCCTCTTTCAGAACTTTGTTTCGAAGATTTGTTGGAAGGGCTGCTATTAAAATCGTTTTTCAAAACACTAATCATAGTATAACATATTTCTTTAACAGAAACCCTCTTAGATTGAAGCTATTTACCAAAATTTTTTTACAAACAAACAAAAGTTTATGTAGGTAGGACATATTTATTTATTAATCAAAACCTCCACAACTCAGTTACGATTACAACCCTATCTTTTCAAAGTTAGAGTGAACAGGCTACTTCTGGATAAGCTCGCTCCATCGTAGACTTTGTCTCTGTCATCTCTGACCTAGACTATATTCAAGAGCAAGCCCATCACAAATATAATAAAAAAAAACTATCCCTTGAAAAGACTGGGTGTAGGTACCTACATTATTGCTTTCAAGCTAAAACAAATCACCAATTTCATATTACCTACAAAAATAGGTAAGCTGTTTTTGGTTTCAACATACATTACAGCGCAATACGTCGCCGACCCAACGTTAAATTATACGTTTCGTATTTAATTTTTATGTGTATTTGTATTGTATTGTATTTGTATTAGTTTAATAGACCGAACAATTTCTATGGGCCTTTGTTGCCTGAATCTATATCTGTACTTAATATTATAAAGCAGAAGAGTTTGTTTGTTTGGTTGAACGCGCGAATCTCAGGAACTACTGTTTCGATTTGAAAAATTCTTTCAGTGTTAGATAGCCCATTTATCGAGGAAGGCTAAAGGCTATACAGGGAAATTGAAAAAATACCCGAAACCTCTTAGGCAGTGAAAGTACACATGATTATAAGCAACTTTTGTTTTGGTAAAACTCCGAAATCTCGAAAAAAATATCAGCTGTTTCGTACAAAATGCAGTATTTAGCCAATGAAAATGTATGAAACAGCTGATATTTTTTTCGAGATTTCGGAGTTTTACCAAAACAAAAGTTGCTTATAATCATGTGTACTTTCACTGCCTAAGAGGTTTCGGGTATTTTTTCAATTTCCCTGTATATCATCACGCTAAGATAAACATGAGCGGAGTAATAATGGAAAATGTGACGCAGACGAAGTTGCGCGGGTCAGCTAGTATAAAATATAATATTATTATTATAACATAAGAAACGCAACCACACCAAGCACCAACCAAACAGAACTATAAATTGTACCAATCTTCTGATCTTATTACTAAAGACACAACACACCCGGCTGAATCAAGGAATTAGCGATTTAAACTATTTTAATCTAGCTCCGCCGGGCTTGGAACAAAACGTATCAATTAAGACAATAATGTGGTCGCGATACGATCTCAGTACGCAATCACTACGTACAGGTGGAATTGTACTTTATACTGGTAAAGGTTGCTGGAATTAAAGTTAAAGGTACGGTCAGTAAAATTAAGGTTCTTGTGGAACAAATTAAAGAAAAAATAACAACACAACCAAGTATAAAATAACTTTAATTTCGGAAATCGGTGTTAAAATACGAAGAAACAATCAAAATCAGCGACTTCCGAAATTATAGTTATTTTATATTTATTTTTACCACAGAAATATAAAAACTATGATTTTTACTTTTTAATGGTACCCCACACCTAATAACACCCCTGGAAAGTCACAGGAAAGCAAAATTCTCAATTTTGATTACCAGGATGAAATATTCTAAAGATAGATTTTAAAACCGAGCTACTGTACCAATTTTGATAAAATTTCAATAGGACGAATCAGAAAGTATATATCCTTTCACAATAAAAAAGAATCAAATCATTTCGATGTATAAATGACGGAGTTATGAAGTAACAAACTTAAAAAATAGCTCCTTTTTTAGAAGTTGGTTAAAAGAAGCTGCGTTTTCGAAGTGCACGACCATATAAATAATTATTGTTATTCAGCCGAGTGTTGTGTTGTGCTGAACTGTGAGCACGTTTAGCCGTAGGTACCATAAAACGGAAAAAAAAATTGTATTAGAACCCCTTCCTATTTCATTTAATTTTTAAATATTAGTTGTTACAGCTGCAGTAGAAATACAGACTATGAAAATTTAATCTGTCCACCTATTACGCTGACAGACAGACGGACCGTGGAGGCTTAGTAAAAGGGTTCTATTTGGTACGGAACCCTAAAACTTTTACCAACCTGGGATTGGGAAGTCACTGGCTAAGAGGCAGCCCAGTGATTTGCCAATCCCAGCCTTTCATATCGCTCCTCACACAATCCGTCCACATTTCCAGCGGCAATACGTAAAAGTCGTAATATCAAGCCGATCCGTGAGTTACGAGATAGAGACCGAATCCGATGACTATAGCTTATTCTTCGATTTCAACCATTTAGTTCCTTCAGTAGGCACTCAACTTTACCATTACCTGTCATTAATTTCCTTCTTTCGCAACTTCCTGAGTGTTTCAAACTTTCATTTCGCCTTACAAGCTATACTTCGATTGGTACAAACCCGGTAAATACCTACATATTTACCAGAATCATTAGCCATATACTAGTATACTACTAGCTTTAGCCCGTGACTTCGTACGCGCATAATTATCCCGTTTTTTTTCAGTTCCCGAAGAAATTGCGGGAATCTTCCTCTTAGTTTCGGGTGCGCGTCTGTCAGTCACTCAGTAACGGATAAATTTTATATATCTAGGATAGATTTTAAATGCGAATTTTTACTATCTGTGTGTTGGTTATCCATTCACGTCTGAACTGCTAATCGGATTGAAGTAAACCTGCCACACGAGTAGACCATATCCTGGAACAAAACAACTGGGATAGGTACTTACTTTTTATCACGGGAGAATGTTGCTGGGATAGTTTTCAATGTTGACGTTCATAAAGCCGCTGGCAGAAGCTGGTAAACTAATAATAGCTAGCAATACAGAGGCCCAGTTCCTGGAACAAAATTCGCAATATTATTATATTAATACAGAGGGTTGGCTCGTTCTTTGCTCAAAGAATTAGCATTGCCATTCAACGTGGCAATGCTGCCAGTCTTTTGGGCACGTTTCCGGATGACAGCGATGCGGAGGAATTCTTCGACGCCTAAGCGTATCTTGTTTTTGTATATTTATTTGTATACAGGGAAATTGAAAAAATACCCGAAACCTCTTAGGCAGTGAAAGTACACATGATTATAAGCAACTTTTGTTTTGGTAAAACTCCGAAATCTCGAAAAAAATATCAGCTGTTTCATACATTTTCATTGGCTAAATACTGCATTTTGTATGAAACAGCTGATATTTTTTTCGAGATTTCGGAGTTTTACCAAAACAAAAGTTGCTTATAATCATGTGTACTTTCACTGCCTAAGAGGTTTCGGGTATTTTTTCAATTTCCCTGTATAGTTAGGTTTAGTTGTTTTCATGTTTTTATTATAAAGTAAGATATTTCTATACCCTAAATTTATTGCTATAAAAAGTCAAACGTACAATTAGCTATAATAGCTCTGATTGATTGATAGAATTTTGATCAGCCAATCGCACCACTTGACTGGCGTTCTCTATAATTTCTTCCCAGAAACAGAACGTTATGTTTGAAACTTTCATTTCTCCATATCAAGCAACTCAGGTTGATGCAAAGCCCGGTAGTCACATACCTCAATTATTACATTCTAAGCCAGCAATATCGATCATTTATTAAGTAATCTTCCTGCTCCAGATAATATAGAACGGAAACATAAATGCTGAGATTATGATCTGCTTTCCATTGCGACAATATTGACATTCTATTACGGAGAGTTTCCCTTATTATATTTAATGTTTTGCTGTATTCGTGATCGTAGATAAGTCTGAGGTATTATAAGACCTGACTGGGACCTGCCTTTGCTTTCAACCGTGGTTACGCCTTGCTCAGCAATTTCGAACTGTCTAGATCTACCGATAGAGGGATTATCTTATGGCTAGTTTACACAGTGCGAGCTAGCGTGCGATTCAACCTGCCAAGAAGTTGCACTCGCATCATCTGGACGTATCTAACGAGTTACTGCCACGTGCGTGACGTGCCAGTTGGATAGTACACATCCGAGTTACTTCAACATTTTTTGTTATCACTGCCTGCTCGCCTTACAGTGCGCACTACTCCGAATGACAGCAGGTCGGCCATCAGTCGCATCGTTCGGATGCCTTCGTCAGCTGCTTGCCAGTACCCGCCCGGTTGTTGCGAGCGAAGCCTGATCTTTTTGGGTGTTGCACCTCGCAAGAGACTGCGCAGCTTACTATCACCGTAGACAGCTAAGGCGAGACGAACTACATAACTGGCGATACAACTAAACGATCCAAGTTCCGGTCTACTGTCTAGTCAGCAGCTCGCACTGCGTAAACTAGCCATAGTGAGAAAGAACTTGTGCACACGTGCTCTGGACAAATTGGCTTATTAAAAAAATCACACACATGTCATGCTTTGATTCAAAAACTATTGAGTATTTATTCAAATATATTCTTTTTACAGAATTTGAAATTAGAATCTGCTCATCAATATTTCACTTTTAAAGAAGTTGATCAATGCGAAAATGATTGTCTATGTCCAAAATTATTGGAATTGATTACGTGACATTTGTGTAGCGTGCGTATGTCATTCCCAAACATTTTGAACTAATTTGACAATCTTTAAGATATAGTTAATGTAATTTTGTACGGGCCCTCTGGCCTGCCTTGAATTTTTTCATAGTTATATCTTGTAATTAAGAGACATTCTTGCGCCTTGAGCTACTTGTGTCAGTCTTTTATAACCAGTTTCATTAAATCATATTCATTTATTCAGTTAACTTAGCGCTAAATGTTAAACGCAAATATGCCATTCCAGGCATTCCCTACACTATTCACACAGTCTCATCACAGCGATCTGAATAGTCACAAACAATTCGAGCAATTCCGAATGATTAGTTCATTTGCAATTTATAATCCCGAGCCAATCTCGAAATCGAGCTCTCTCGGGCAGCATCTAGCTTACACCGCTCGACTCTGCTCGAAACCGCTCCAATTGAACGTGTACACTTCATGTCGTGATAAGTGTATTAGTTAGTTAATTACCCCCTTGATTCATTACACCAACGCCCGCCTGACCCGATTACACCGCCGTGCATGATTAATGCCACAACTAAATATACAAGATTTCGTACTATTTAATCGACGTAATTGCTTTTACAGTGTGTTCGAACGCAATTATTGTATCCATTGCTGAATTGTTGATGCTTATCATTTTATGTTCGTTTGATAGTCATAATTCTGTATAAGACAGCTTAATGCGGAATTAGTGGTTGTTACAAAAATATGTAGGAACGTAGTCATATAAAAAAAAACTGAGTAATGTGATTCCAAAATGACTTTCACGTTCTTAGTTACGGACATAAGTTTAAATAACATAAAACGATTAAGGTATTTTTTAATAATGTCATCATTTAATATTAATAAAAATACATCTAAACAAAGGAATTTAAGCACAAGTTAAAACGACAATTTAAAAACGATAGCTCATCGCTCGGCGCGCCAGTTATGAGCACGGACCAACCGAAACAATTACTTAATGTCAACGAAAAAGATAATTTAATAATTGTTGCCGATGATATACGATGGGTCTCCGCCCACCTGGGGTCTCAGTATTAAAATAACCGATACTTCTCCGGGCCTTATTTATGCACGCCGGCACAAACTTACATCTTACTCCGTACGCCGTCGTGCATTTGTTAAAAGAACACGGTAATAGTCGCTCGAAGATTTCTAATGTCTCAATTTCCGAGATAAAACAATTTAATATCAACCTTATCGCAAGCATAATTAAGCTTCGTTTCGATCGCAGTTTAAAATACACGAGCTTAAAGCCTCAATTCTCAAACGCAGTAACTTGGACAATTGTTAACAGAGAAAATTGGAACGTGTATCGTTGGTCTGAAACACTAAATTGAATGTTGGTACAGGATGCGTTTAAATTATGTCTTGTTTAATGAGTCGATACGGCTTTCGGATCACAACGTCTTAGTTGGCCTCCCTTACAACTCCAAATTGATCTTTAAATCTGTCCTATAGAGGTTAATTTGGCCTGAAGTGTATCCTTGTTTTATGTTAGAGGTTTCACCATAGAGTTAGCGAGATGTTTTCACTGAGAACACAGTCATGTAACTAATGTAGGGAATCTACATATCATTAAGAGATGTAGGGTCGTTTTATACGTTTGTACCGCTTTGTTCCTTATATTTACGGTTCGATGTATAGATATTTATGACATGAATGCGTTGCTATTCGCCGTTGTGGCGCATTGCATCGAAACATGTATGGAGACGCCTTCAGCATCATAAGACGAGATTCAGTATTTATAGTAACGCCTTGGATATTCGTTATTGTTTATGGTTTAGTTTATATTTTAATAGCTAGTGGCCAGTGGTAATAGATCGGTTTGAATATCGAATTTGAATAGCTTTACATGGAGATTAGATGGTCTTGTTATGGAGTTTGCAAGATCGTATTATTTGTGTTTTGCTATAGAGTAGGTTAAAGAAACGATGGTTGGAATGTTTGAGAGATTATATGGCAGATATTTCAATTGTGAGGAAGAAGATATGAAGAAATGTTGTAAGGGCAAGAAAGTTATGTTTCAGGAAATAATAAGAGGGGCAATCCCCGTATTTTAGTTAAGGAACGTTCAATCTGTCAAAAACACTTCTAATTTCCCTACATACTGACAAGCATTGACATTGATTGAAACGAAGGTTTCAATTTTTATGATTTTTTGTACGAGAATTATTTTTTAATTAATTTGGTAACTCATAATAAAGTCATAAGTTTATTTAGACAACCAAACTAAACAAATCAATTATTAGTATTACATTTTAAACCAAGCTTTAGCACACAGCCATCAATTTATTTTCTTTCAAATCTCTGCCAATTATTTTTTATTCAAAAAGTATGCTTTTTAGTTCTATTGTATTCCAAATAACAGTTTCAATAAGGCTTCTCATAATTTTTATTTTTATTGAAGTCTTCATAAATGGACTCATAGTCATGGTACCTTTCTCGAGGTTAGTCGGACCTGAAAAGTTCGTCTGAAATGCCGGCCGGTACGTAATCATTTCCGATCGCTGATCAAGGCTATGGGTAGTCACGATTTCGGAAAAATAATCACGCTTATTGATCATTTTGTTTTGTTTATAACAATGGCATTGAAAGCCATCTGCCAAAATACCATCGAATTAATATCTAGTCAATGAATTTAAATATTCTTTTTTTGCTGTACGTCCCTAATTTTCTGTAGGCAGCTAGATGCCTTATTTTGGTACGTATGGAAACTAGTGACTTTAAGATATTAGCATTGTTTTCGTGTTTGAGTGAGCTCAATTTAGAAGAGTGAGAACGATTGACAAAATATCCGAAATGTCACACTATCGATCCACAAACGTTTTGGCGTATTCGCAACAGGGAATATGTTTATAAGTTTACAAAGTTATAATATTTACTAATAATGAAAATAGAAACAAAATTGACAGAAAATAAAACGAGATTATAACTATTGACAAATATATATCCCTCTCGCAAAAACGGCTTTTTCTATGGCTGTATAGGCATCATAGTACATATTTGACGTCAGAGTTTGTATCAAGATTTCTTTTTCTCTTTTTCTAATTGTCCACTTTGAAGTTTTATAACTTTATTGCTCATGAAGGTTTTTAAAACAATATTTACTAGTAATAATATATGTGTTCTATTTTGCAAAAAAAAATGCATGCTTATACCCCTATTGCGGATTTAATGTCACTCTTTCTAAAGCCCGTTTTTCCATCGTGTAAATATAAAAAAAAAATATGTTACAAATTTTTTGTTGCATTCACGTAAAACGTTACTTTATCGATTCCGCTTGATTTTTATAGGAAGTAAAAACTTGTGTGATGTTTGAGTATCTTTGAATAAATAAAGTTGTTCGTTTTGTATGTTGCCCGTGGAGGCTCATTAACACCACATTACCAGCGATGTCTATTAATTGGGCAATCAATATAAAGCTGGCTGTTCATGCGCTTTTTTATTCGACTGTGGTGGAGCCCAAAAGGAGTGTAGTTAATATTTTAAGTTGTATTACTATTAATTCTGTTGTAACACAGAAGAGTTGGTACTTATATTATATTTTCTATTAACATTCTTTTAATATGGAATTGAATCAAGCTTTACTCAAATAACGGGTACGTTGTTTGAGTGAGGGTAATCCTGCTTAGTATTTTGAAAGTAAAGACAATTAAACAAATAACTCAAATTCTCTAAGTTTCGTCTAACAGCATTTTAATTTCATACTGTTTTAGTGCAATGCCAAGTTAATTTATTGTTCTAGCTAACTACACCAAAACCACCAAAACGAAGAGAAGCCAGTGTTTATTAGGTGTGTTTGTCTACTTTTAACCGACCTCAAAAAAACGTTGAGGTTCTGTATTTGTCCGTAGTTAACTATTAATTTTTATCTGCAAACGTTTCAAAATCTACGCGAAGCAATATGATCCCATTTAAAGTCACTTAGGCTCACTTTGTACATACCAGAGTTATTTTTAATTCCGACGAGTTATTTTTAACCCCGGGTTTGGATGAATGGAATATGTGTTGACTAGCTTTTTCCTGTGACTTCCTAAGTCCATTTTTTTTTTCGTTCCTGTATAGCCTATGGCCTTTTTCGTGCGTGTGGCTATCATATACAACAATAATTTTCCAAATCCGACTAGCAGTTCATGAGAATAGCGCGTTCATACAAAAAATAAACTCTTCAGCTTTATTAAAAGCTGAAAAGGTTTTTTTTGCAGTTTGTTCTATACTAATATATTATATTAGTGTAGAAAAACCTCAAACGGCGTAAATATAGTAACCTTATTGGTAACTATATTTTCGAGCCGTTTGGGGTTGAAACCCTAGGGCCGTGGGGCCCTTGTGCTCATAGCCTTTTCAAAGAAATTTCGAAACGTCTGGTTGACACTTCCCGTGACCCAAGAGCTGGCTCTTACTTTGGGCAGAGATAAAGCATTGCAATTCAACGTGGCAATGCCGCCAGTCTCTTGGGTACATTACCAGCTGACAGCGTGGAGGACGAATATTTTGATGCTCTACTGTAGTCTTTTGTTAGTTTTTATAATTTGTTAATTTAGAAAATAAATAATATTTATATAGCTTAATAGTACCCAATTGAAAGATAATATAATAATATATTAGTGTAGATTTAGGTACCTCACAGCGCATAACTTCGTATTAAAATAAATGTCCGGTTTGTGCAAGTGTGCCTTCTTAGGTGCTTATGCCCAAATGTTCAGGTGATCGTCGCGGGTGGTCAGCAGTACTGTTTGTGGTACTCGTTAGTAAGTATGATAGTGCCACCACTCCACCAGTTAGGACGCTAAACGAACAGGTAACGTGTGAAATTATTGCTTCTGTAGCCATAAGTGGTGTATTGTTTGAAGCAAGATGCTTTGGAGAAGAAAATATTTATTAATTATTTTAGTATACTTACACACAGAAAACTAGTAAAAGTTAACATTATATTATAAGTACAAATTATAAATTTAAGTACAAAAGAACTTCCAGGAGACCTGCGACTGGAGAAATGAAATAGAAATGTAGACAATAGTGTGTAAAAACAAAAGTTTGCAAAGCCTCAAAATTAAAGTTAAAAAGAGAAATTGATTTTAAGTCTCAAATATTGTTCTATTTCTTAATAAAATTAGATGTTAATTACTTTCTTGAGATTTGACACTAAATTCATTGCATCATTTAGGTTTTCTTGGAGATATATTTAACCACAAAGAGTGCGGGTTGTACAACTAGACACGTAGTAAAATAGCTCTCATTTGGGTAGTCGTGTAGTAATGCTATCCCCCTATATCTAACAATAATCGACTAATTATTAATTAGTATGTACATGGTTGATTTACGAAAAGACATGGTTCAAAACAAAAACATTATTTATTTAAACTTTACGAATAAATAACGGTAAATGGGCGGACTGATTGTAAAAAGGAATTCTCTACCAATCAATTGGTCCGAAATCCGTTTTCTTTCAGTATGGATGATGAGGGTGAATTTGCGAAACTCACAATCAAAGAAGATATCTAAAATTTGAAGAATTGAACAATTTCCAGTGTGTCATTTACGCTGCCGTTATCAATGAGATTGTTTTAACAAATAATTGCATTAGACATTTCCTTCCCATTAGATTGTAACAGTTACGCCATTTGGATTCAGTTTTCTTTACATAAAGATAAATTGTTTATTCCTCCCAAAAAGCCTCTCTCGCACAAATTTCAAATAAAACAAAACAAACAAAGCAAATAAAATTGTAAAATGGTCGAATTGGACGGGGATTCTAACTATGACGTTACAACAACAAACGGTTGCAACAACATTCAAATAGAAAAAACAACATTCAAATGAACAACAAGATGTGTCCTCTGTATTCATCTAGCATCTCGATCAAACCCATTACAGATGCGTTACCCACATGATCACGGCACATGGGTGGTCGAACAAACTTTGCTTAACCCATTAGACCGCTAAATGATGGGGTGGCACCCGAGCTACCCGTGCTACCCATTTTAGTAACGCACTCGGTTCGCTAAACAGATAACTAGTTGGGGATGATGGTATGTGGATGTTTGAGTGCTGGTTAAGTTAAGGGTTGTTTGGTTAAAAATTGGTAGGAGAAACAAGGGGGCTTAAAAACAACCAACAATAACAGTGTGTGTGTTAACATACTTCCTATTTCACTTTTTTTCTGATTATCTGGTTGCCGTTTCAACTTCCCAAGATTTTTCTAATTTCCCGATCAAAGCTCGTACTAATTGAGTTTTTTTTTATAAAGATTAGGTCTTTTACTGTTAAGCAGATAACTGACTTTCCAGAAAGCCACGTTGAAAGGATTCTTCCTATTGGGCCCATATTAGCAATGGACCGGAGCAGTTGGAGGTCATGGTAGAGGCCTCTCTCTTGTTTTAAGGAAGGCAAATCATCAAATGACTCCTTCCGCTCTGGGTGGAGTGGGAGTGTCAGACTTTTACTGACTAAAACCCACCCGTATTCCTCTAAATTTTGTGTTCCAGGGCCACAATAACTCTTTCCAACCAATTCCACAACCCTGGCAGGCACTGAAAGAAAGAAAGAACCACTGGACCTTTTCATCCATCGTTATTACTAATACAATGTCCCTCTGAGGCTGTACGTCGACAAGTGACAGTCTGTCAGCGGTGAAACGTCAATAATGTACGAATTGCCTCCAAATGCCATTATTGGTGATTTTGAAAAAGAATTTGTGACAGACGTAATCGACGTCACGTGACGACGACGTCTTATACTAGCTGACCCGCGCAACTTCGTCTGCGTCACATTTTCCATTAAGGTTCCGCTCCTTTTTGTCTTAGCGTGATGATTTATAGCCTATAGCCTTTCTCGATAAATGGGCTATCTAACACTGAAATAATTAATCAAATCGGACACGTAGTTCCTGAGATTAGCGCGTTCAAACAACCAAACAAACTCTTCAGCTTTATAATATTAAAAAATATATAATTATAGATTTTGATATTCGACAAACGCATTCGCTAACAGAGTGGCACTTTGTCTACAGCCTCTTATTGTATTGAAGTACAATTGTCCGCATATTCTCAGCTCTTCCGTGCCCTTAAGATAAATCAGCTTTCCCTACCCATTATTTCTTTTCTTCAACCTATCAATAACTTCATCAAATAACCTTCGAAAAGCCTCTAATGAAGGAACACTGCTATCGACGCTTTCCCCCTGGTTGTGTTATTGTTCAGCGGTGAATCATTAGGCTCACTCCACGGCGGTGAGGTGATAATCATTTATAATGTGCGTGACTTGATGTGTGTGTTCGTGAAATATTGCTGGATTACAGTGGATTTCCACTGTTTACCGGCGTTTGGATTGACAAGATGGACCGATCAAGTTAAAAACTCATCGACCTCTAAATTCTACTCAGTTGTAAGAGACGCGCTGAACAGACACCGCTGGAGACATATACACCACATCAGGTACAACCCTGATGCTGACCACAGTCCTCTTACATGAGGCACCGACTCCAGAGAGAGAGAGAGGGATTGGATTGAAAGGAATGTATTTCCTTGTTTCATCATTCTTCTGACCTTTTCCACATTTATTTGGACTTTGACTCATCCTTTTGTGCCGTATCATTTTACCATCCATCGTTTCTAATGGAAAAATTTGCCAGATCACTCTCCGGTGTCGGGCTGCCATCCCATGGGAATATTGGAGTGATTCGAAGAGGAAGTGCACCTGTGTTTGCGAGACACACTTGAGCACTATAATATGTCCCGCGACAATGGCCAGTCTTCGATGAGATTGACCGCCATGGCCGAAATCAATCAGGAGGAATTTATATTATACATACGAAGCTCTCTTGAACCAATTACTTTGCCTAACTATAAGATTTGATGCCAAAGAATCTCTTATCAAAGAGCTTCTTTTTTTAAGCTCCTTATCGTATTGTACTGAACTCAATGGAAACACACCCCCAATACCTTACACTTGTCAATTTTTCCGCGTCAATGTTATTAATGCGTAATGCCATCACCTGACGTCACAAGACGCTATGTATTAGCGTTTATCAGCGCATGCTGCGACGCTTTGACGCTAATGGGCGCGTTGATGGCGGATATAGGCGTCGTGCCTAATCTTAATGGTTTTCTGAATAAATAGAATTTGAGGAAAATCAGCAGGTGTTGGTAATAATGGGGTTATTTTTTCCGATTTTCACGCACGATTGTGTTTGAAATTTTTTGGTTTTGTTTGTATGCCGTAATCTGACAGGCTGGCGAATTTCGAAACAGTTACCGCTGCCCTGAATGGATCGCATACCGCATTTGAAGGAAAGGTACACGGGTGGGTTTTAGTCGGTAAGAGACTATCACCATAGAAATATAAAATTATCTATGACTATCACTGAGCTTACAACCCTAATCTTTTCAAAGTTAGAGTGAACAGGCTACTTCTGGGTAAGCTTGTTTCATCGTTGACTTTGTCTCTGTCATCTCTGACTGAGTAGAGTCGAGAGCAAACCCATCTCAAATAAAAAAAGAGCAGAAGAAGGCATTACATGATTTTCCATGCACAAAAGGTGCTACATATAGGCATACTTTATGTAATGTAAGCGGTTTATTGTAACATTTCATAAATGAGAATTTATTTGCCAAACTCTACATTGATCTGAAAACCTGTTACACTTTGAAATTCTAGTGTAAGGTATGAAACTTTTTTATCTCCAAATCCTAATACAACCGTCAGCCTATAGTAAATTATGTTAATTATTTCATACATCTTACGGCCCCATAAAAACATTAAACAACGCAGTTCCTTAATGTGAACGAAGTTCGCCACTGCTCATTCGCACTGATCCCACTAAAATCATATGAATTTCATTAAAAGACACACTTCCTACATCCCTCTTGATTCCTTTGGGATTAGCTATCATAACCGAATCCCTATTGCAAACCATATTGACATTTCACACAAGGGATTACCGAATACCACATTACAACACTATTAAGCTATAACCATACACCCACACATACATAATACACAGCCAGACATACACAACACACTCCCCCATCAACAATCACAATTTATAAGTTATAACCACTTTTTATTGTGAGAACTTTAAACAATTCGGATCCTCGGCTTACGCCTGTAATCCTACACATTTGAATTTTTTATTAATAATAGCCGGTCAAAGCCGAACGGATAATGTGAATAATAACCGGTGGACGCCATAATGGGTTTTATTGTTAATATTATTAATTTAGTCATGAATAATTCAGTGTGGGGAGAACCATTCGGTCCCTTGTAATAGAGGCTGGTAGCATGATTAATTTATTCGATTTTAGGCATTTTTATTATTTTTCCAAATCGATTCTTTTATTAAAACTAGTTTTAGCTATATTTTATGTTCGGTCTATAATGTATTAGGCGTAAAATTTTCATTACTGGATTAGCAGAATTAGTGATAAAATAAATTCTGTTGAATGTTATTACAGATTGGCTGTGAAATCGGTTCAAGGAATTAGTGACAAGGTTTAATTAATTGTTATATTATTCAGTTTTGAATTAAAATTATTAATTATATTTAATCCGAAGAGCTAGAAAGTTTACAAAATTATATATTTATGATGTGTCTTATATTTTTAACAGGAAATGTTTTTGCATAAATCATATTTCGGCGACATGATTTATCCAGACACAAGGTTTCCGAATGCAGATTAAGATTATTATTGGTAAAACAGAGTTACAGCAAATTACTTTTTCCATTCTTCTTTCGGACCTAACAGCTCCAATTATCATTATCTAGTGCATGTTGATTATCGCAACTCTGAAAGAATGCTGAAGAGTTTATTGCGCTACTTCTTCCCACCTAAAACACTAGGAAGTGGTGACGGCGGGCGTTGTGAGGCCTGCCTTTATTTAAAATGTTGACGTTCAAAAAGTGTTGTAATGCAGTCTAATTCGAATAAATGCTGAATGCATCTAAATTGGATAGTAGGTATTAGATTTCCTCACTGTACTCCAGTACTGCACCCTCAAAAAAAGATAACGCTAAAGAAAATGAGACAATACAATGAGTTGATATTTTCCCACATTTCTTCCAAAACACACACGACAAATCTAATCCAACGAAACAATTCAAACAATTAAGTTTTTGATCACAATTTAAGGGGGCGTCAGACGATGACGGATCGGTTTATCCGGCAAAAGTTAATTTCCTTTCTCACACCAACAAATTCAATCCCTCCGGTCCACAATGGAGCATATTTGCTTATCTTTAATTGATTCACTCTAACCCCTCGGTCGTGATAAGGATTAGCTCTATTCACGCTGACTTTTACAAGGGTAGCTCACCCTTAACGAGGGATGTGGCGTAGAGTACATGTGTGGATGAGGAGAATCGATTTTATGCCTATTTTTGGGTTGACTCGTAGAGGTAAGGTATGATTTTTATGAAATGTCAAAGTATGGGTAAGTGGAATTGCTGTCTATGGAATAAAACTCCAATATCTGAATATATCGATTCTAGATTTTGACGAGACATCGCTAAAAGAAAACTAAATTTCATTGCAACGTGTAGGCCGAGATTTATAAAATTTACTGAGAGCTTTGGGTAAGCATTTTTCGTGTGACTGAACACGGGAGCATGACTGTGTAAGCCCAAGCAATGGTTAAGTCTAATTCATTATTTCTGCCTAAGGTGTAGTAGGTACTTATGTTGTTGGAAGAAATCAAGCATAGGTATTCTTTGATACGATTAAAAAGATGTCTGTGTAGGCACAAAACAAAACCCGTCCCTTCTACATCGTCCCAACTGCTCACACGATTACCTACATCGGATTTCATAATCGGCGCGTGTCGTGTACTATCGGGCGGCGTCGTGCGACATCGGGCGACGTCGAGCGACTTCGGGCGACGTCGGGTAATGCGATACTCGTGAATTACAACAGTTTATCGTGGTGAATCTGAGATGTTTGCACAGGGGAGTGTAATGGTTTTATGGATTTAGCTAAATTGTTCGATGTGTTAGCCTTATTGTTGTAGCTGTCGTTTTTAATTAAAAATGTATCTTTCGGGGGCGGTTATTACGGTTGTATTTTGTGGTTTTTATTAGTTGTATTGTTATTTTTTTTTTTAATGATATTTTGGAAAGAACTGTTCTCATGAAAATTTAATATTTCTACTCTGGTATTTCATAACTTACAAAATTGTAAAACTAGTAGAAAGTGGGTGGGGAAAGACCAATTTAAAAAAAATAACGATTTCCGTAAGATATAGGTAACAATAGGACAGAAAAAGCATAGACATGTTTAATAGCTAGCATAATTAAAAAAAGTACTCCGAATAATTGTTTTACTTGTATTTTGTTTACATAATAACTAATAGGTACAACTTCATACCATCATATCAAACATCGGAACCCGACACAGAATTTAAAATAAATTTTTAATCCATCAAACGTCCGAAATCGTATACACCATTTAATAAAGCCGTCCGTCAGTCGAATGTTTTCAATATCGGTGTGTTTTAAAAAAGTGCACAAGTCAGTCGGGCGGACACATGATATGAGAGGACGTGGAAATTGGAAAAATCCATGGAAATCCGCTTTGGCTGGACACCCTATTTCTAGGAATATCGGATTTTTTGTCACTGCCAAATTTTAAATGATGTATTCTATTCGTTCTTTTTGAAAGGGAGCTATGGTTTTACCCAACTGCGCGACTTAAATGAGGGTAATGTGTTTATCAGCCTATGTATGTTTTGTTCCTGGCTATCTAAGGACCAAACACGTAGGCTGATTTTTATGATTCTTACGTTGTGTTGCTAGTCACTAAAAACATGACAGTAAACAAAATTCAATATGGCCATGGTAGTTAACAAATAAAAGCGCAATAACGGTCATTGACTCACATTACATTTATTGACTTTTTTCATAGAAATAAAGATATAAGGGTGTCTTTCTATTACAGCGGAGTGAGGAGAAATGGAGAAATTTTAACCAATGGAATTCCATAAAATCTCCGCACCACGGGAGTCACTAACATTTTGACTGACATGATTGGTTAATATTTCTTCGTTTCTCCACTCCGCTGCTTCGTTTCACGCAATTTGACTGCCACCGTAAAGCTTGCCTGAATCGACCTCTACGCGATCCTTTACGTTCTCTTGTAACGAAAAACTGTTCATAATTTATTCTGGTATCTTCGAAGGGATATAAAGGGAAGGACAATGTACTTTATTGCCAGTTTATGTGGCGCCTACCATACAACCAATCTCTTTTCATTTCAACAGTTTGTAGCATCAAATTTGTGGTTATACTAAAATAAATGGACCCAACTGCATCCTCATAAACTGCTTCAAAAGTGACTTGCTTTGTACCTACTTTTAAGTCGTTTTTAGGGTTTCGTAGCCAAAGAGTAAAACGGGACCCTATTACTAAGACTCAACTGTGCGTCCGTCGGTCATCAGACTGTATCTCATGAACCGTGTTAGTTAGACAGTTGAAATTTTCACAGATGATGTATTTCTGTTGCCGCTGTAACAAAAAATGAAATAAAAACAAAGGGAAAAATGAAATAAAATACGTTTCTTGGAAGCCCATACAACGAAACGTGTTTTTAAAATTTTCATAATAATCGGTCAAGCCTTTTGGGCGGAGTTCGATAACAAATAATTACCTTGACACGAGATTTTTATATATTTACTTATATTGTGCACCTATAACGGGTGTAAGGGACAGCCCTCCTCAAACTGATAAGTAGGGTGATTTCAGTATATCGTACTAAGTTGACCGGTACATGAAATTATTTCAGGAACTTTATGGGAATCCAATAAAACTGATTTGTTTAATTACCTCACTCGCAATGTATCGCTACCTCTGCAAAACGCACGCAGCGAACGGAAGCGCAGCGAGCTTTCGAAAGGATAGCTGCGCCCGCGCTACGTTTTAACAGCTGATTTCATGCGTCGTTCATGAGTTTTTTTTTTTTTTTTTTCATTTTAGCTGTGTTATTTACATTAATGGAGTTTTGCATACTGATAATGTAACTTTACATTGAAATAAAGCAAAAAAAATGAAAAATCGAAAAAAAACTAAAAAAAAATCCTGAGGAAATTTCCACTGGAATATGATTCAAAATAAGGAGCTGATTGCACCCTGTTAATTTGTGGAAGGCTGTCCCTTACACCCGGTATAACAAAATGTTCCTTTTATCACTTGACTTCATACCATAAACTAACATACAACATAACATAACATTATGACATACCACAAACCCACCAAAACGCCTGGGGGACAAAACTGCAGGAAATTGGATTTTTTATCGCGTCCCGACAAAGAGGTGCAATGGGTCCGTTTGCAACGATTCACAATTTTTGATGGCATTTTTAACGATATCATGAGTTTTAAAAATTTGGCGGACGTAATTGAAGTTTTAAATTTTTTAATTCACGTTTTAAATAGCTTTTGATACACTTTCATAAAAATTGAGAAGTAGCTGAGAATCGAACAATATTTAAATTTTAAAACTCATCATTTAACAATATTCTGTAAAACAATACATGAAAATAAGCACCGTGTATAGCATATAAATAAAATTAAAAACAGAATTAAGTTTGTCAATGAATACATATAATAAAATACACATTTATAATGCTATAATGTTCTTTTTTCAGAGTCAACCGGTGACTGTAACAATTAACATTCAGAACTTTCATCAAAGCACTTTTTGAAATACATTTTATAACATGGTCTCCAACTCTCCACACGTACCTAAATGTTTCTTTGTAGAGATACAAAGAAACATTTAGGTAGGTACCTACATATGTACAAGAAGTTAATTTTCTAACAAGTTACGATTACTGAGAAGCACAGTTTTCTAGGTTAATGGCTTATTTTACTGTTCAAACATGTCATAAACGTCAATGAAACTCATTCAGTCATTGATGTAATAACTTATTGACATTAGATAAACGTAACGTGTCCACAATCAGCTTCGATGTTAGTGCGTTTTATTATGCAATTATTACTGCTTAAATTAATCTGTTGATGTTTGATGAATGTCAGGAGGTTATTTACCCCTGTTATGAGTAGACTGTTAGAATGTTTGTCAGCGGGTCTAAAGAGGCCACTTTAGCAGAATCAGTAAACAAATCACGCTACGCGTCCCTGTCAAATTTTCCCAATCAACCTTGAACCTAATGCGGTAGCGATAAAGATGAAAATGAAATTTGATAGATTCGTTGTGTGATCAATATTATGATTCTATTATGTTTCTCCTAAAGTGGCCTTTTGAATCCCTCCAGTTTGTCCGTTAATGGAATGTGGACGCTGAAAAAATTACCTTACCAAATATGGTTCCATTAAAATAGATGGGCAAACTTTTATAAATCACGACTAAGACTGCTAAAATAAGGACAATGGTAAAAAGTGCTAGTAGGTATCTACACTTAAATTACCTATGTCTTTATTGTAGCGTGCCAGCAATTTATTATTTTTGGTCAAAATAGAATCAATTCATTCAGAGCTTTTTAATGCTTAGAGATATCTTTGGTTAGACGTAGTATTCTAATGAATCCTCTATAGATATATTTATATATTCGTAACTAAAAGGATGGATTTACAAATAAAAAGATAATTTTAACTTTATCTCTACCTGAAGGCCAGAGATAAATAGTAAAATAAACTACTTTATAGATTTTTTCCTTGCCTTTTGAAACTTGACATCTTGCAGTTTCCTAAATACCTATAAAGGCACTATTCTCAGTGCTCTTTATAAAGTAGATAATTCTTTATCTTTATTTCTAAGGTTTATAAAAATGAATCAATATTTCCCCTTGGTCATCGTACCACGCGTGAACGGCTGGGCCGATTTCGCTAATTCTTTTTTTTGTTGTATTTATTATTGTCAGGAGCAGGTTCCAATGAAAAAAAAAAGAAAGTTGTCAGTTGAAGCGAAGCCGCAGGGGACAGCAAGCATAATATTATAAAGAACATAATACGGCTGTCTAGTTAAAGAATTGCTGCATCTATGCAAATCAGTAGTCTAAATCCTAATTATATAAAAATTCTTCCGGCACTTACTGATTCAATGACAGACAACGCTCAGCCGAAGCTACTGGTCTTAGAAAGCTGGATTTTGGCATGTAGCATCTTTACACTCCGTAGGGGAGCACTCAAAGGATTTCCTGAATTTCTACGTGAACTGGAAAAAATGCGGTATGTGTGTACGAAGTTAGTCAAAAATTAATTAAAATAATATCTGTCTAGTTTTCAAATCTATCAAAATTCAAAAGTCTTTTATTCAAATTAGGCTGAGGGCCAGCACTTTTTGAACGTCAAGTTTTACAAAAGACAGTCCCCCAAAACGCCCGCCCGTCACCACTTCCTAGTGTTTTAGCTGTGGAGAAGAAGTGGCCAACAAACTCCCCAGCAACACAACTGTCTGTTACGTTTTAGGAACTAGAATTTCACAATAATTAATATGCAAAGTAATCCAAAAATTCAAAATCTTCTAAAATTTACATTGCACAAAAATAAATATATACATTATTTATCACTTGTTAGCTACTAGCACTATGACACTAGAACAAAATACACTACACAAATCCAAATCAGTAGTCTTAATATGACACTAAAATACAATGCTAACAAAAATCATAAACATAAAACTCACTTAAACCACAAATCTCTCGTAAAGTCCTCAAAAAAAGCAACAAAACGAAATACGAAGAAACCGCGAAAGCTCGACGCACAAAGCTAAACATTGTGTCAGTGGCGCCATCTATCTGCGGAAGGGGGCGGTTGTAAATTGTCACATGCGGCGCTGCGCGGGCGCCGACTGTGACGCCGGAAGCCGCGGCGGGTTTCATCAGTTGGGCTGGGAAGGTTATTTATATATTATTTATATATTAGGTTATAAAAACCTAAACCCCTATTAGGTTTTTAAAACGCAAATATTATAGTTTTTCATTCGTTGTTGTCTGTTTGTCCCCGAAGTCGGTTTAAGGTTTTACTTTATTTTGCAAAAATCTATATTAATTATTAAGCCTACTTATAACAATATAAAATGACATAAATCACATGTCTCTTCAAGTTTTATCTGTCTTGATTTCTGTTATGGTGCTTTTTATTCTGAAATCCACGTAAAGAAACGCAGACTTTTTTTGTCTACTAACATAGTTGTTAAGTTTTATGTTACTAAAATATTTGTATTTGTGTACTAACATAGTTGGTAAGTTGGAATAATACTAACAATGTTTTATAAATATGGAATTTACTTCTGAAATAAATAGCTAATTTATTTAACAAATAATTTAAATCACAGATCAACAAATAATACATTGTATTGATAGTTTTCTTGACAACAGTGATCTCCTAAATGATTGATTGTTCGACTAAAGAACAATACGACATCTACGATAGTCCAATTCCTTTTGAATGTCTGTTTGTAGGTATCTTCCCCTCACAAACATCAATTTTAATTAACCCAAACAAGACAACTACACCCAAAACATGTCAGAAACTATTAAGAGTCCCTAAAATTCTTGATGCAATCACAAATATGTGGTCACCGTTATCAGTACAGAGTCAACTGTCGTGAAGAATGTCTCCCCATGTGTCGAACTTTGTGGTCACCCTAGCGTAGGGAATTATCTCGTTTAGCAGCGGGAGGCGGAAACATCCTAGTGTGGAATGTTAGGGTAAGAGGTGGTTGGTGCGTTAAATTATGGGATTTTCGTTCAAAATATGCATACTTATAATGAATCCGAAGCTACCATATTCATAAAAATTCTATTATTTCAGAAATACATAAATTTACAAAGCAATGTTTTTACCATTAATAGGCGTCGATTTTGACTACTCACCCCATTGAAACCGATAATGTGAGCACGCTTGCCTAAAAGAAATCTATTCACTTTTAAACTAAATACCCCCAAGTTGTAGCTATCAGCAAACACAGACTATGGCAGGGAATTTCCCTATTTACTTGTAGCTCCATATCTATATAAAAATTAATTCCTATTTCCCTTGATCATCACGCATGAACGGCTGGACCGATAACGCTAATTCTTGTTAGTCAGGAGAAGGTTCTTATGAAAGAATAAAATAGGAAATTTGCAGTTGACGGGAGTGGAGCCGCGGAGATAGCTAGAGCACGTAAAATAATTATTACAAAATGTTTAACGCGATTGTATTGATGATTACATCGTTAAAATTATTATACCTCTATAATGTGTTGTTATTTGACAAACGTTTGGATAACTATCCAAGACGACCCACTGACCCTTTTTCTTACCATTGATAGGCATACGTTTGACCACTATCTCACCTGATGTTAAGCGATGATGCAGTCTAAGGTGGAGCACGCTTGCCTAGAAGTAACCTATTCACTCTTGACTTAAAGACTCCCAGGTTGTAGCTATCAGGAAACACAGACTCCGGCAGGTAATTCCACTCCTTAGCTGTACGCACAATGAATGTATTTCCAAAACGTTTTGTGCGTGTATGACCCTAGTATCATCTCATGTGCCGTGATGCTTGCTCGCTTTAGGAAGTGTTGGACGCAATATGGCGCCAAACTCATAAGTTCCAACTTTATGCAATTATCTAAGTTTGATTGATCTAAGAAGATTGTAGTCAATACGCTTAGCTAAGGGAATGTTGAAATCCTTGCCGGAGTCTGTGTTCTTGATAGCTACAACCTGGGGGTTTTTAAGTCAAGAGTAGAGAACGTTACTTCTAGGCAAGCGTGCTCCTTCATCAACCGAATTACCACTTTCCGTTAGGTTAAGCCCGCCACACATTCCCAACCACTGCAACTCCTGAAAGCCAGAATCAACAGTGGCGACCACCAGAAAAACGCCGAGTTAATGAAACCCGACGAGTCCCGGAGAAATGATTCAACTGTCTTGGATCCCGCAACGAAATTAATCAGAAGAGTACAGCGGAGGAGTATAGGAAAAATATAGGAGGTTATGGTCATTTGCGGGCCTAAAAATAATTAAAAATCGGTCAAGTGCGAGTCGGACTCTCATACGGAGGGTTCCATACCATAACCCGAAAAAATATGGGCTCCCATACAAGAAACTTTTTTATTCTCTCTCTCTCTCTCTTAAATAAAAAAATACTTTTTGTTGTTTCAACGGCAATAGAAATGCGAGTAAACACTGAATATTTCAACTATCTACCTATTACGGTTCTTGAGATGGATGAGCGGACGGACGGACAGCGGAGGTTACCCCTTACCCGTTGGTTAACCTTTGTTTACGGAATCCTATAAAAGCTATTTAGGAGTTCTTTTTTTATATACAAAATGGGGAAACTCTTGGCCCAAATCTCACCTGATGGAAAGTGATGATTAAGCCGAAGATGGAAGCAAGTTTCACCCGGAATCCTCTTACACAGAGGAACTGGCTACCATACCTCTAACTGCCGGGACACAACAATGCTGTTAACATAGTTGTTATGGCGACAGACTTAGACATGATGGTGGTAGCTTGCCAGGCGGACTTAGAACACGTCCTACTACCAACCAAAAAAAATTTCCTCCGCTGGGAATTGAACCCGGGACCTCTTGGTCTGAATCAGGTGGTATAACCACTAGACCACGGAGGCGGTTAGTGTCACCTGTTTAGCACCACCCGGGGACCACGTGTAAGGATTCGCTGAAGGGTATTCTCCTACGGACGCGGGTGACTCGGCCCACAAAGATAATAGAAATCTTTGGAGACCGACAGACTTGAAAGATTCTCTAAATAATTTTTACTTTCTATCCGCACAACACTAAGCCAACCCTACACTGCTTAGATATTTAACATTCCTCAGGTTTTTTCCACACAATACGCATCACCCCTCACTGCAAACATCTTTAACCGCTCTAAGTGACAATAATTCTTACCCTGGGCGTTACAACCGTCCCCTGGTACAACGCACCCTCGCGATATAAATACATGCAGTGGAGTTGCAGCTATCTGCTTACTGCCCCATAAACTTTAATGTGACAGTTATTTAAACTGAGATAAATATTGGAATAACTGAGGGTTTAAGATGGTGGTGGATAAAGGGAGTAAAACTGTGGTGATGAAGTTTCAGTTTAGTGGTAATGTTTATCTCTTGGGTTGTCACCGATGGTATGGTAGGCGCCAGATAAATGAGCACTAACAGTCATTGACCCACATACATTTATTGATTTTCTTAATAAATATAAAAATAATTGAATAATGAAAAGTATTCATAATTTATTGTTCGGGTATCTACGAGGGTATATTAGAGATAAGTCCATGTAGTTTATTACAAGTTTATTTGGCGCCTACCATAATAATATAACATGTCATTGTAGGGATTAACACTTTTGGCAAATGTAGGCAACATTAAGAATAACACTATTGACGTATCAACAGTAAAAAAGCCTTTCCGCCGGCACTTCTATTTTTTTAAAACAAAAATGAAATTCAAAATAAAGAAACATGTTGTTTTTAAACTTTGTATTTTAAAAACAACATGTATAGTCTTTTTTTTTGCTTTATTTTTGATTTTATATTTTATTATTGTGAAATGTGCGTCTGGTTTAGAAGAATATTTTGCGTTATTCTATAAATTTCTGTATGTGTTATCGTCCAGTGGGAACTTACTTTTAGCTTTTGGTCTTTGACGAGGATCACTTGCTCGTATTTTAAATTATGTTTTAAGATAAAAATGTTACTTTCAGCACACTATAATAATTAAATTATGAACAGGCTAAAATGATTTAACTTCAACTTACGCAGCGGAAAACACTTTTCTGCTAATTTGATAATAATTAAACAAAACCAGCAACTCTATCAGTTATAAAAAAAAAAACAGAAGTTAATAACAAGCCCCACAACAAATAACAGCCCATGCAAAATATAGCTTCCTTACTTCGCCCATTCAAAAAGCAACGATTAACGGTTAAAACTAGCTTTTATCGGAAACAAATACATTAAAATAAAAACGATTATATTTACAATGTCGGCCATGTTATCTGTGACGGCCGAGATAACACAACTTTTAGCTTAGCAAAGAAAAAACACGAAAAATAATAAAAATAGTTGACACGAAGTACTGGGCTTAAACATCTGCTGTTACACTTTTATTGCACTAAAGTGTACAATTATTGAGGTGGTGTTACGAGTACATCTGTACGTTAATTGTCTGAGGTTGTATAAAGTGAAAATATAAGTTTTTTTTCGTTAATTCGTTTGTAAATTTATTGTTTTGTTGTAAAAAAATAGACGGTGTAATTAAAATCGTGTGCAACTTTCTGTGGCAGATATTGTAAATATCAGTTTTTTTTTTAACTAAAGTTAAGTTAATTCACAAAATATTTCAGTTTTCAATCCCTTTCTATCTGATTCGCGACTAAGGGTGAATAGTTTTTAAACAAAAGAATTACATAATATAAATGCGTGACATATTTTTATACAAACTGGAAAACCGCAATTTTAATTTCTCAATTAAAAGTTATCTGACTATTGGAAAGTCGGGCCCTAAAATATCTAAACTATTATTTATTTATTGGTTCACCAACAATAAATTGTTCACACTGGTTTTATGTCAAAAATATCATGCAATAAGTTATAATATGCAAAAAAAAATTAGATAAAATACAAAGGTATTATTCGTAGATCTATATTATTATTAACATTTAAAAAGTCTAGGTACGTGTAAAGAACTAAAGACCAGGGTTGTGGAATTCGTTCGAAAGAGTCACCGCGGCCCTGGAGCGCAAAGTTCATTTGAAGGAACACGGGCAGTAAGGCTGCGTTTCCACCAGAGATGGGCGAGGAATCGACGATGCGTAGCGAGGGATGTGTTTGTTAAGAAGCGAGGCTAGGTATATTAAGCGACTCTTGGTTCTTAACCGACACATCCGTCGCTACGCATCCTTGCACATCTCTGGTGGAAACGCAGCCTAAGAGTCTGACAGTCCCTTCTGCTCCGGCCAGAGCGGAGTCATTTGATGATTTCCCATCCTCAAAAAAAGGTACGTGTATAGAATTTTGCCTCAGTATGTAGGCAACGACATACTTCTGTGCAAAATCATGCTGAAAAAACCTTACCTACATCTTAAACTAAGGAAGCACAAACTTAATTAAAATAGCAAATAATTCGATAGTTTTACATGTAATTAATTAGTAAATAACCACCGCTGAGTTTAATAGTCTCAAACAAGATTCTCTTAAAGTAAAGTTTGATTTTATAGCCTAATTGGATTAGTAACGATTTCCTGAGAACGAGGTAAGAACCAGTTCCGTGTGAATTGGGCAACAGAACCATATTCCTATAGGTATGTACTCATGTAGAATGGAGAAACAAGGAGCTTTCAATTAATTTTTTATTATCGTTCGTATCTCTTTAGCTGTGAGATAAACTAGCATATTTTGGGAATGGAGCCCCAATAAAAACAGAATACGTCATAGCCGACCCTGCCAAAGTTAGCAGGCCGAACTCAACAAAAATAATAAACAATGGTACACGTTCGCCCAAGACCGAAATACCTAAAAATAGTGTGGAGGATTTTGCACATGTAGGTGTGAGAAAATCATAGATAATATTTTCAATTCCAAGAATCCTTGAAGAACAGGGAGGGAAGAGCTCGTGGCTAATTACCTACGCATGCAACGCTTGCCGAGATCAAACTGTCGATGGGTGACCATCTTAACATATCAAGACTCCTCCGGACCTCGGAAAGCATGAAATGTTACTGGGTTGTAACGGTCGGAAACAGTCGCTCCTCGTAATATACTGGTACTCGTAAAATAATGGTCGTGAATCTTGTTTAGTTGGAAAATCTTTTCAAAAAGTCAAAAAAGCTTTTACGTAAATACCTACGGGCTCTAGATATAATATGAAACAAGCCTTTGTCTGTGACTTCGGACCGCCGTTTTCCCATTCCCGTAGGAATTTCGGGAAATCCCCATTTCTGCTTTCTACGACCAGTAGTTTCGGCTATGCGTTGTCTGTTTGTCACTCACTCAGTAACGGAAAAGTTTTATACAGTTACCTATATTGATTTACGTAAACTATACTAAGTTCACACAGCAATAATTTTAAACGTGTACTGCTAAGAGATTTTATCACGAATATATATAAAAGTTATATCAATAAATAGAGCTTTTTGTTTTGAAGTAAATGCTGAAACCATATTGTATTATTTCTTTATCAGTTTTCGCCAAGAAGAAAAAACAATCAAAATTTAGGCATTATTTCGCTCGCCGGACAGTCGCTGTTGTTCGTCAAAACACACAGTACTGCAACTTCGCCTTAATTACAAACCAACTAACAACTGCCGTAATACAACTACGCCCTTACTAATAAAACCATAAAAATGATAACCTAACAGGAATATTACGAACAAACAAACATCCTACCTGACACTTCTAAGAATTACTTAATGTCTTACATTGACTTGAAGAACACTAAGTAAGTCTAATTATAAAATAACCCGGTCTGTGGGCTCGGGAAGTTTTAATTGATATTGTTAGTTGTTAAAATTGTTGTTTTTAAGTGTAGCTGTTATTTTGAGTTGCAAGAAAAATGAGGTAAGTATCTGAGAAATTGTTTTGTGGGGCAGAAGGCGTGTTTATCATTTTTAAATCAATCTAGTACAATTTTCAGGTGTTTGCTGTGGATATTAGTACCTACCCACATCATTGTCAGTGCAACTGCCGCGCTGGAGATAGGGTCGGTGAGTTGTTTTGTTGCAGAATAACTTGCTACTCTTGTCGCTAGCGCGGCAGAATTAGCTTCATCTATTTGACTGACATACCTTGACTATTCAAAAGTGCCTGTAAACTGGTCTATTTGAAATAAAGGATTTTGTATTTTTTGTTTGTATTTATTTGTATTAAAATTGAACGTTATTGCTTAGGTACTAGCTATAGCCCCGCGGCTTCGCTCCCGTCAACTGCAACTTTCTTAATTTTTCTTTCATAAGAACAGTAACGAACACAAAAAAAAGAATTAGCCTACCACTAATTGTTTCTGTATCACCCAAAGGTTGACTGGTAGGAAAAGCCTCTTCTGTACATTTTGTGTGAATGAAGTATTAATAAATCCTACTAATATTATAAATTGCGAAAGTTTGTGAGTATCTTTCACGCAAATACTACTGAACCGATTACGATGAAATTTGGTATGTAGGTACCCTTTTATCACGGAGTTCCCGAGGGATCGGGATTTACACGGGAATAACGAGAATTTATACGCGGACGAAGTCGCGGGCGGCCTCTAGTACTTAATAAATAAATTTTCGAAATTGGCCCAGCCATCAAGGGAAATAGGGATTCATATTATAAGTATAGGTTTACATTTATTAGAATATTATTATTATACCTTTATTTCAGGCAACAGTAGCCCATACAAAATAAAATACATCTTTACAACAAAATATAAAAATAAACTAATACATATAAAATATGAAATACTAAGACACACGAAGTGACGGCGTCGTGTTACGCTGCGCGGTGTCACATAGCCTGCCACGAAAACGTCGGTAGACTACACCCTTCGGCCAAAACTCTTCCTTAAGGAACTTGTCGAGATGTTGTGTCGGAACCCGCACCACAAACGACTTGAAGTTAGTGTTGTGACGCGGTTCCAACTTCTCGACCCTCAAGGTCCAGTTGGTCTTCACCTTCATGTACTCCACGATCTCCTCAACCTTCGTGGAGTGATGTAGTCGGGACACATACAGCAACGTTGTAGGTACCGCTGCCCGTAACAGCATATTTGGTCCTGTCAGTCCAGTACCGCATTGATTGCGACAAGTAGGCTTCTTCTTCTTCTTCTGCACTTTGGTGAAGCCATCCTCATCACACTCTTGCTTCATTGGACAGCGCTGTGTCGGACTCTTTGGAAGGGTTTCACAGCGACGGTTTTTCTTTTCCCCTTTCTGCTGCTTAGGTAGTGACGCAGCTGGATTATTTGCAGCAGCAATTGCGGCGTAAGCTAGTTTAGGGGTCGACGTAGCTACGCGTGTCGTATTCTCTGCCAGCGCAGAGAGGCAGGAGGCGGCGGGGCACGGTGCATCGCCCTCGATAATTGCAATCGACGGTGAATCCAATTTCACCGATGCAAAACTGCTGACTGATGCATTTTGCGCCCCATGACGTGTGTTAACATTGGCTTCTTCATTTGCCCTACTTTCCGAAATATTATTGCGTAGCAACACTTTCTCGGCACATAGTTCATGGATGGTAGTTTCCGACTTCTCCAACTTGCACTGCACATCGGCCAGGCTTGACTTCAGCGATGTAATATCCTTGAACAGCCTGGTGACATCTACGTGATCGAATGTGACGGGCGGTAACTTATGTAGCTCCTTTACTACGAAAGTTGGCACGTCGTCAGGATCGGTCACCTTTAGAAAGGTGGTGATGTCTTGGATGCTCTTTTCTCTGCCGTCTCTCCTCCTAGATGGCATTTCATCGAGCTTCCCAGTTGTCCGGAAGAGTGACTTCTTGCCCATGCTGATATCGTCTTTTTTACAACGATGACAAACGTATTATAACGGTTATAGCTGTCCATACACACATGCGAAAAAAAGGCTAGGATGTCCCTATTTGCGTTATCATCATCTTGTTGTTCTTTTTTTTATCTGTTGTTTCTTGTCATATTATTTTACCATTACCTAATAGCGTTGCAGGGACTTTAAAAAACCTTTGAGTTTGTTTCAGAGTCTGTTCTCCAGGAAGTCAGCCAGGACACACCGGCCTCATCTTGTTTATATTAATAAATGCTGACGTGTAAAAGTGTTATGTTAACCATTTTGCAAAAATAAAATAACATTAGTCTATTCGAAACAACTACAATGATGTCCAAACAGATTAGCGTTGTTTTTTAATGCAGTCCACTAATTTAACCAGTTGCAAAAAAACCGGCATCCAAACCTTAACCCTACTGAACATAGATGCATGCTGTAAAAATAAAAGTCCCGAGTTTTCCAAGAGATAATCAACCGTTTTCTATTATTTTATCTTTCCGTGAAGCCAACCTACCCCCTTACTCATATTGGTAAGTAAAAATCGACAACAAAGCGAAATTGGCGCCGATTCCCAATACATCTGACTGTTCCGTTCTGAGTATCCCCGCCCACGAACATAAAACCGCCCACTAGCGAAGTAATACGTTTGGACTAGCTTAAAATAAGATACAGAAAGGCTTAGACTAGAACGTGCAATGAAAATTGGTAGTTATTTTCAGAGCATATTAGATAAGCGGAAAATTAGATATGAGAAAACTGCAGTGCGATTCTGTGAACAGGTCGAAGTGAACACTTAGGCGGAGTGAACGACAAGTGAGCTGTCAAACCATACAAACAAGATGGTATGACTGCTCACTTGTCGTTCATTCCACCAAAGTGATCACGGTGCAATATATATCAACAGAATGGGCCGGCTGTACTCTACCAACAGACTGTGCTGACCAGTGGTCTTGCCAGGGAGTACAATGTTACCCATTTCATGGTCGCTCTACGTCAAATACTGGTAATCAGCTGATTCCGGTTTAAGTCGACCCCAATATAGTTGGAAAAGGCTTGGCAGAGAGATGCGATAAAAGGAGCCGGAGTTTTGAAGACCTAATTTGTTGGTTCAATATCTTCGGTGTATTTTTTAGTTTACCACAACACTAACATTATCCGGGAAAATTTGAAGTTTTACAGTAAGTTTTGGGCCTGATAGTTTCTGTAATACTGAATATCCATACTGCATAACATATGGATAAATATAGTGAGATGTCAAAAACCTGTAAACCTAAAAAGTAATCAAATACTTTATTCTGATTTTTTTTTACTAAATAACTGTACTAAAAAAAGAAGTACATTAAATGAAATAAGGTCCTAATGAAGAAACAAACTATATACGCTTAAATAGAAAATAAAACTCCTAACTAAAATAGATAAGTTAACTCCTATATTTTCGCATACGATCAACTAAAAACAATAAAAACAGTTTTAATTTTTTTTTATTATTGAAAACCGTCTGCTCGCAATCACGCCAGATGGAAAACGATAAAGAGATCAATAATGGAGATCACTGTCCTAGAAGTAACGTATTCACTCTTGGCTAAAGACAGATAAAAGATATTTTAGGACAATTTTAAAAGTACATAGATATTTATATTGACGACACGTTTGGCGCAGTGGTTGAGCGATTGACTGCTACGCTGCATGTCACGAGTTCGATTCCCGCACGGAACAAATATTTTTATAGCCTACAGATAGTTGTTACGGGTCTGGCTGTCTGTGTATGTGAGTTTGTATGTTTGTAATTGCAGCAACGCGACGATACAAGAGAAACTCCTAGTGTCCAAAGTTTTTCATAAAGAAAAAAAAATAGTGATACACAAAGCCGGCTCCTGTTCCATCACTCTAAGAAGGCTACAAAGTCACTGCTTATTACATCAATACAAAGAACCGTCGCTACGGGCTAGCTCGTAAAGGACTTCAGTCGACGTCGCCGAACACAGTTAACTATCTGCTGAAGCTTTCAGCAACTACAAAGGGAATATCTGGAAAATACAGTCGGGGAGAGAAGTGGTGAGACATGACTTCATTGTTAACAAGTCTTATTAAGGCAGTGACCAAGTGGCATCTAAGAATTGGAAGAAGTTTTGGTCTTCCGCCGAGATAGACTTGAACAGACGACATTTTTAACCAACTTTCAAAAAAGGAGGAGGTTCTCAATTCGGTTGGTATTTTTTTTGTGTGTTTACTATCCCAGTTAGAACCAGGATAAGGCAGGCATGGAGCGACGGGATGGGTAAAAAAAGAGAAGCTTATGCCAGCTGTGCGTAAAGTCGAGCTATGTTTGAACCTGTCCAGACCCTATTAGGCCAAAGCTGTATAGGCTTATTATTGTTCTTTTAAATTGCGGGCGCTGACAGATACACAGAATTCCCTCTGGTTGAGATGGTTTTACTAACAAGCGTACGTTTACGTATAAAAAAAATACTTTGTCGTTTAACATAGTTTTTTGTTAATGTAAAAAGCGAGGACAAGTTTTAATATGAAGTTTTTATTTTTCACATACAAGAGACTTCTTATATTCGGCCTTACTTATTAAGTTATATCCAGAGGGCTAATTCTAGAAATTTTTAAACAACTTTCGCATTCGCATGTCAATCTCAAACTGTCAAAAAAGCCTTAATTTTCACACATTTTTCACAGTTTGAGATTGCGATATGATTGTGAAAATTAGTAGAATTAGCACACAAAATATAAATCGACGATTATTTAAAAATCAAGATAGTTGCAGCTTATTAATGAATGGAAAAGGTAATTACTATCGACATTTTATATTTATCTTTGCTCCACGAATGCACGCCTGCTTTTCCTTTAAAACTCATTTACCAATTTAATTAAGTTTATTAAAAAGTGAGCTTATTATTGAAACTTTATCCGACGGCAACATTAAAAATTAACATAAAACTCCAAAAACGTACCAACCCACTTTCAATTTTATTTATCTTGGCGGCAACATGAAACTGTAATAAAGATAGGCAATAAACTCTACTTTGTAGACAGTGATAATACTGTAACACTTGTGCATTTCAGTGTACGGGGCGTGTCGTACGACTTGGCTCGTTTTACAGCATTTCACGGTAAGACATTAATTGGCCGAAATAAAATCAAACGCGGTCGTTAATGACACTTGTGTGAGCGACTGCACTAACCAATGGCTTGTCGTAATGAAGTTATAAATGTTCTCTTGTGCGTTATTTTGTAAGGATTTAGTTTACACTTGTGACGGATAATGACCAGCAATTTTTTATGGAGACTAAAAAACTTTAGTTAGATATTGAAATCAGTCTGGAACTTAGGAGTATTGTAGCTGATATCAAAAGGCCGTATTCAAAGCCAGAACTACAGTTCCTGCAGATTTATGAACCAAAAAAAAAACAGAGGTCAGATTGCTTGGCAATTTTTTAATTAACTAGCTTCTGCCAGCGGCTTCGCCCGCGTGATCCCTAGGGAACATATTCCCGGGATGAAAAGTAGCTTATGTGCTATTCCAGACTATAATCTATCTTTGTTCTAAATTTCATTAAGATCCGTTAAGCCGTTCTGGCGTGATTGAGTAACAAACAACCAATTGTGTGATTGAGTGAAAAACAAGTTTGGTGTAAAGCGAAATTATAACCATATTCCCGTCGACATTACATTAAAGGATATTGCAAACTGTCGTAAGCCGTTTTACGAAGCTGCTTGCTAGCCTCTAGGCGCCAAGCAAGCCGCCTGCCTGTGCGTTCGCGACCGTGACCAAAAATAATCCTTATAGCATGATTCAGTATTCACGCGCGATGGCTTATTATTAGCGTATTTCATGTATAACTTTGGTGTTTCTATACCGATTTCTATTATTCTTTTTTATGGAATAGTTAATAATGTTAACTTTTTTAATTAAGAATGACTGAGAGTGTAATAAACGTAAGAGTAGACAAATATAATCAGAAAGCTTCGAACTGCTAAGCTATCGGAAGTTACACGTGTTATTGTGCGTCAATCATAAAAGATAGAAATATACTGTCGTGGGATATTTTTTTAAAAATTTTAAGTAGAACTTTTCCGTCATACATGATTTCTGTGTAGCTTTAACCATTAAGGTTGCACACGCGACGGAAGCTTAAAAAATGGAGTAACTTCTCCCGTTTTCCCAACATTTCCCTTCACTGCTCTGCTCCTATTGATTGTAGCGTGATGAAAAGTATACTATAACCAGCTCAGGAGTATGAAAAATAATTGTACCAAGTTTCGTTAAAATCCGTCGAGTAGTTTTTGTTTCTATAACGGTTATACAGACAGACAGACAAAATGCATTTTTGGCATCAGTATCGATCCCTAATCACCCCCTGATAGTTATTTTGGAAATATATCTAATGTACAGAATTGACCTCTCTACAGATTTATTATAAGTATAGATATAGATAGATATAATCATTTACTTTAGGCATCTAATCTAAGGTCCATAAAATAAAATGCATAAAACAATTACCATTAATAAAATTAATTATCCAACCGATGATGAACTTTGATATCTTTTCAAAATTTAAAAGCGCTCTTTCAAAGCTGAAAAGTCTATTGATAATAGCCGTTTTCACCTTTGAAAGAGTAGTTCATGAGTTTTCATAGGTACATCTCAAATCGACTCAAGACTGGATTGAGAGAATTTGAAAAATTCTAAATGTAGTATAGTAGTGTTTTTAAGTGCACTTCAAGCCGTTTTTTATCTTTACAATTTTATACAACTGGACGTGATCTCCAGTGGCCTACCTATATGGAAAGTGCTGAATCGGTTGCGCACCCATTAAGGCCGCTTCAAACATAACCAGGTGAAATGGGGTTTCATAGACCCGTCGGATACACATTGTGAGTGCAGTGCTCCTGAACCACACATTGGAGTGCCCATGCACCTGTGCTTTGGAGGATTTGATGACTACCACTGAAGTTGAAACAAACGGAAAACGTAAGGTAGGACGCCCTCAGGCTAGGTGGAGCGACGATCTTCGCAGGGTGGCTGGTAGCAGCTGGATGAGAGTTGCCGGTGATCGAGCCGAGTGGCGTGCACTTGGAGAGGCCTATGTCCAGCAGTGGACTGTTACAGGCTGATGATGATGATGACTGACGTTGCAATTTACGCACCCACCTACTTGGCCCAAAAATCTAAGGAATGAACCATCGACTCAAAAAGAAGATAAAGTTTTATACAGAGAGGCTAGCACGAATATTTTGACGTAGGTATAGTAACTTTAACGTATATGTGTATTTTGAATGTCAAAAACTACAATCCCATAGTACTTATTTTGGTTTGATTTTATGGGATATTTACAATTTATATGTCAACACGATTTGATAGTAACTGTCAAAACGTATGAATATACTATCTAATTACAATTAATATTTTGTGCGATACGACTATTGTAGCTATGGTAAAATTTTACGTAACGTTACTATACGTCAAAATATTCGTGCTAGGCCCTCTGATACATTTACCTAGGTTAATAATGTATGTATTGAATTACGTAGAATCCAAACTGTAGCAGCCATTAAAAAGTAAATTCATTTCAGCATTAACGACGTAGTTGTAAGCATTACTAATGTATTTCAAATTCAAATCAACGATCGCAGCTTTTCATTTCACATTTAATTACTAAACAACAAAGACTGCCACGTTCTAATGACATTAACTTAATATTCCTTCGATGCTAACTTATTAAGAAAAACAATTGAATCTAGATTGAAAAGCAAGCCAAGCAAATGCTTTACTACATTTTAAAAGAAAAATTCCGATTACTTTTCACGGGTACCAACACTATCGGTAATTAGGAAAACGTATTGAAAATCCATTAAATACGAGATTATAATGGTATTGTCAAAAGTAATAACGTTTTGCTTATTTTCTTTCATTGGTTATAAAATGCTTCGGAGCTGAAACCTTTCACAAATCTAATTATTCAAATTAAAAAGGTGTTTAGCAATAAAAATTCGACGCCATTTAAATTTTAACACCTTATTCTGAAACTTTTGTGTCGAACCCTAACTATTTCAATCGAGATATAAATCGATACGTTTTCGGCTCGACAAAGGCGACTGTCGGCTGTCATAACAAGGTAAACAATAAAGTTATATGATAATGTATTCTAACGCGTCCGATACGCGATAAAATTCGTGAGCGAGTTGTCACACCTCCCTTAATTGAAATTTATGTATACGACTCCAACGCTTTGTATCGAAACGGGAACCCCTACTAATCGTACCGTCTCGAACCTTTTTTTATCGAGTCGAGATCGAGATTCGATAGCGCAATCGAGATAGATATTTCTTCTTTAATTGAATCTTTTAAATTAATATGTAATCATAATGGAAAAATTAAGGAGTAAGGTTTAAATAATCAAACGGGATCTTACAGTTGGTTTGAATCGTCCTAGTATTTCGCTATTAATTTAAAGAGCATCTCGATAAAACTAATTAACATCACTTGCTTTTACTTTATGATGGAAATTATTTAAGTTTTTAAACAGCAGTAACGAGAAATGTGAATTTATATGCCCTTCGAATGATATTTAGTACTAACTTAAGTACATAATATCTGCTTAATTAGATCGCGCATGTGGTAAAGTCAATGGTCCGCCCACAAACGATTAGAAATCGTTAGAAACAAAAGGTAGGGGTTCAGGTTTTCGATTTAAGGCTTTTATTATGCACACAAATTTAAGCTCGCTCTCCGTTTCGGATAGCTTCCGAGTCACTTCCGGAGTAGATTACAAAATGCTTTATTTGTGTACCCAAGCTTATCTTAATTTCTTAATTAAGCCCGCCGCACGGTGAATTAAGTCATTTTTCGTAATAATACTTTTAACTTTTCAGTTAAAACTTTGTGTGTTGGTTAAACATTAAAATTCGACTTTTATTGTTCTGTTAATTAATTGTGTTTAATATTATCACGATTTAATTGTATACCTTTTTTACTTTTTTTATTGTTCTTTCAAAGAAAATTGGGCGTTTTGCATATTTTTTGTTTATAATTGTGACTAATACGAATGGTTTCGTGTTTCTGTTTGAGTTATAACAGCAGATATTTCTTTAATGTATAATTAATTAATTCACACTCCGAGTTAATTATGGGAATGCAGTAAATAAGAACTTATTAATATAAAAAATAAACGGCTTAATTTACTTGCCCATGTAGGGTCTTTTGATTCCAAACTAGCTTTGGATGTTACGATCAAAATGAGTTTATTTTTTATTTTTTAAACAAAACGTGGAAACTCTTGACCCAAATCTCACCTGATGGAAAGTGATGATTAGGCCGAAGATGGAAGCGAGTTTCACACGGAATCCTCTTACACAGAGGAACTGGCTATCATACCTCTACCTTTAACACAACAATGCTGTTAACATTGTTGTTATGGCGACAGACTTAGACATGATGGTGGTAGCTTGCCAGGCGGACTTAGAACAAATCCTACCACCAACCAAACCGAGCAAAAAATTTGCCCCCGCTGGGAATCGAACCCGGGACCTCTGGGTCTGAATTAGGTGGTATAACCACTAGACCACGGAGGCGGTTAGTGTCACCTGTTTAGCACCACCCGGGGACCACGTGTAGGGATTCGCTGAAGGGTATTCTCCTACGGACGCGGGTGACTCGGCCCCCAAAATACCTAACCAATGAAACATACGTACATATTTGGATACCAATCTATTCCAATTTCGAAACACGCTTTACTTCTTTAATCACAGACCGATTTCCTTTCATCCCTTCGAAAAATCAATCTCGTTCTACGAATTCCAAAGAGTAGGTAAAGGTACCTATTCTCAAACCCGATTTCGGCGTTGCGTTAAATTTGCATGCACGAGCACTAGTGATTTCCCATGCGAGATGTATCAGTGAGATCTACGGAATTGCCACCCGGCGCCAGCTCTGTATCCAAATCGAAAATCAACTCTTTTTATTCGCTTTGTTATTGGGTATGCTTATTCTGTAGTCGACGAAATTCGTAAGGAAAGTCTTTAAGAAGTTTTCGTGAGAATAGAACGAATTTATAAAAAATGTGATTCTTCTAAATGCTTAAAATAACTTTATTTAATCTTCCCGGATAACAATATTTAAAACTAATGCGATAAATAATAAATAACACAAACATAATTGTATACCCAATACCAAAAGAAAGTATGAAAAGTTAGTAATTATGGAATTTTTAATTAAGAAATCATGGATTCTTTGACTGGGTTTTTAAACGTTAGCCCTCACTCTGATTCTTTATGCTGGACGCAAGAAAAACTATAACTAATACAACGACGAAAAGAAAATTTTGTTTTCTTAAGGAACTATCGGCTACACCGTTCAGAATCATAGCCAGTAGTTACTTTACTTCAACAGAGGCTACATTTTGTTCGTTTATAATTTAATTAACACGTTAACCAGAATACACCGCCGTTACCGCCGCGTTCAAAGAATTTTGCATATCAGACGTAGGCGTAAGATTTTATTGCGAAGGGGCCTATTCTGGAGAATTGAATTGAGTCGAGTGGTGACAAAAGAACGCTTTTCTAATAAACCGTTAGGACCATTTGCATTGTAGCCGAGATTTCTTCGTAGATTTTTTTATTATTTCTATTATTTGACTTGATTGAAGTTGTTTGGGTGTAGGATTGATGGAATAGGAGTTTTCTTTATTTAGTCAATTTTAATTTGGAATAGGTCTAACTTAATTAGTTGTTGTTAAACTATGCATAATGCAATTGAGTCGCGAAATTCAACTTCAGAGCAGAAAACCAAAGCCGTAATTCTTATTGATACAAAGTCTTTATCCTGCTGAGTGTTCTAAAAAGTATTCGAAATATAATAAAAGAAGAAACATTTACAACTATTACCGGCGTGCCAATTCTATTAATTTTCACATTCGTATCTCAATCGCAAACGGTCGAAAATGTATGAAAAATAAGGCTTTTCTAACAGTTTGCGATTGACATGCAAATGCGAAAGTTGATTAGTAGAAGTAGCCCTCTGGTAAAGGTCGCGGGAACCCGCCGGAGAAGAGGCGCACAGGACTGGTCAAAGTGGTGACACTTGGGGGAGGCCTATGTCCAATAGTAGACGTCTTTCGGCTGATATGCTGATGATTATTTAGTAGACAAAGTTCACTGAAGATTTTCACAGCTGAAGATTTTTTAAAGGGATTCAATCCATAAAGTTTACCTACTAACAACATGATTAAGAAAAGAATTTCACGATCGAAAATAAGATTCATATCGCTGGAAGAATTCTACTGAACATTGAATCTGATCGAAAACAAGATGGGTTTAGGAACATATTCATAGTGCGTACAGCAAAGGAGTGGAATTCCCTGCCGGAGTCTGTGTTTCCTGATAGCTACAACCAAGTCAAGAAGTCAAGAGTGAATTGATTACTCCTAGTCAGACGTGCTCCATCTTAGACCGCATCATCGCTTACTATCAAATGAGATAGTGGTCAAACGCGTGCCTATAAAAAGAAAAATCAAACAGCGGTTGCACTCCGGGAGTGCCGGCAGAAGAGAAAACTTGAACATTAACGTTGTGCATTTTTGAATCATCCGTCTTACGAATTTTCGATCAGTTCACATGTTCTGACGCGAGTTTAACATTTTATAGTACCCATCCCAAGAAAATTGCTCAGTACTGCTTAAGAAGTTTTCACTGCAAAAAAAAAAAGATGGCGCAATCACGTCGCACAGCTAAAATAATTCCCAAAGAGAAAACTAGTATTTGAAACAGTAAAAAAATAAAAGATATGATGAAAGAACAGCATAATGTGATAGCCTTATAGCCATCAAGTGATGTCACTAAGGCTGGGGACACATTACACTGATCCGACTCTCTGACTGACGAACATTATGTTAATGTCTATGGTTAATAACTTTGTTTTTTATACTAGCAACTTTATATACTATGTTTTATTATTATAAGGGAGGTAGGTTAATAGTTATTATATCCAACATAGGATTTGCGGGTGGCAAGGTGTCCAGCAATTAACATTTTCAGCCGTGATATACCGCGTGTATCTGACATCGACGCACAAGCGATTTCCATGGGCCCAAGGCATGATTCTGGACACCCTAGACTTAGAATTTTTCGTCGGCTTTTTTCTCATTTTTTTATTTTTTTCAAGGCTTTTTTTACTTTCGACTGCTCATAATCGTTATTCTGACCTAACCCAATGAGATTTTTAATAAAAAAAATGATTAATTAACTACTTTCACTAAAAAGAGCAATCTGAATAAAACCACAAATAGATATCAGCTCAGCTGAGCTGATACCTATTTGTGGTACTCTTGAAAAAAATGAAAAAATGAGAAAAGAACCGACGAAAGTTCCAACTCTGGGGTGTCCAGAATCATGCCCTGGACCCAAGGAAATCGTTTTTGCGTCGATGTCAGATACACGCGGTATGAAATTTTCTATTCTATTACTGTTTTTCTTGGTTATTAGAGATTTTTTTTTTAAAGACTTCGTATATTAAAGACCGAGTTCTAAGATTTTTAGCGATGGTTTATCTATCCGTTAAATGTAAACAGGGTTAATTTTCATAAACTTAATGGTTGGTAAGTGAGTAAAAAAAAGATAAACGACCATATTATAAAGTAGCCCAGACACCGAACATTAGTCATAAATATTGTAGTCATTTTTTACGCAACAGTGTCAGAAGGAGGGTTATGTGTTTAAAAAGGGTAACTACTAAAAATAATTGAATAGCCAATTTATAAAGAAAGGTACCGAGTTTTTGTTCAGATTTTCTAACAGTTTATTTCAATTAAAAAAAAAAGGAAAAACAACACGGTTATTAAATATTTCAGTAGATAGTAGAAAACCTCCAACTAAACTTAGAGCACCTGTTTATGTACTAAACTATAACAAAAGCACAATATCTCGAACAAACATTTTCATAAACACATAGAAAATACAATTGGCATTTAGAAGTCTGCGAAAAAACATTCAACCTCATTCAAAATCGCTTCTGATCAGAATAATATCGCCGTATATATGCGCCTGGCGCACATTTAGTACTTTACAGTGTATTTTGTAGGATAAAATGAGAAATCTATAGCTTACTTTGATAGCGATGATGATAAAACCCGTCTATATGGCGGTGAATAAAATTTGATTATATTTCTAAGTGTATCAAGGGCTTGAGTTTAGTTTTGGGACTTTTTGATGAGATGGTACTTACTAGGTACTAAGTTTATATTGGTTTTGCCAAAACTTAACGGATTTTTTTATATTATCTTTATTTATATAAATGAGAATATGTACCCGCCTCGGCTTCGCCCGGATGATTGACAATACTTCCTCGCCTGTATTCGTAGGTAATAGTCCATTACCTACGAATACAACTACAAAAAATAATATCTTATTTGGGTCAGTCGTTGCGAAGTTATGCGCGTACATTCATTTCGGTGATTTATATTTACGAGTATATACCTAAGTTACAAGCAAGAGAAACAGACTAAAGCCGACGGCGACGGTCTCAACGTACTACATATGAACTATTTCAAAATTTCTTGTTACTGTAATTTTCATATAGTAATTTATCATTGTACCTATGTTAATGAATTAAAATTACTTCTGAGTCCAATACTTAGAGATTTCCCTGTTTAGGGCTAAACGGGCTGTAGTATCTCAAAAATCGTAATCGCCGCTACAAGACGATATAATAAAAAATATAAGATTAAAAAAAGAGTCCTCTCCACACAACCAACGTCATATTTTCAGCTTATAGCACGGAACCCTTCGGTTTTTTATTGTACCTACCTATTAACAATACTTTCTTCATAACGAAAATAGCTACTATGCTGGAGCTAATTTTGTGTATACAAATTTCGTTTACAAATTCTTTCTTACCGAGCCCTACTTAGAATCAACAACTAAACAGTCCAAAATAGACACTATTATAAAACATAGTAATATAATATATAAAATAAATTCAAAAACAAATTCCTCCCTCGTGCAACAAACACTACATTACAACACTAGGCCCTCATAACTTAACACTCGTACCTCTGACACACAGTGTAACACCTTACGCCCTAGTATGATACACTGCCTGTCACTTCCGTCACTTCCGGTCGACGCCCCCTCCCCAGAATTTTGTAAACACATTCACAAACGTAAACATGCAGTTTACAACATTATCTCGGACATAAATAGTGAGGGGGTGTTGTGAGGTTGGCGGTTTCCCTTCCTTATTTGTGTCGATAGGTTGGTAGTTTTGAGTTGGTTTGTAACATCTGTCAGGACGTTTCTGGAATAAGGAACGTCGAGATATAAAATTTTATTTATTAATTTATTATATACTTTATTGTACACCTCATAACAAGTACAGGAATAACGTTTATAAAAACAAGTGTACAATGGGCGGTCTTATCGCACAGGGCAATCTCTTACAGACAACCTTAGGATGGATTGAACGAAAGTAGTTAGATTTAGGGCGGTCAGTGTACAAACATCATAAATAATATTATTTAGATATAATATATAAAATAAACGCATAAAATATTTAACACATACTAATAAATATCAAATATTTAATTGGGAAAGGAGAAGAAAATTTATAGTGAGAGGTAATGCTCCTTCACCATTTCTTTAAACGTTGCTAGCGTTTGAGCACGTCTCACATCTATGGGCAATGCATTCCACAAACGAGCTGCTTGAATAGTGTAAGACTTGTCAAAAAATGATGTAGAATGCATGCGAATACTTAATTTAAGATTTTCCATAGATCTCAAGGACCTAGAATGTGTGTCACAGAGAAACTGAAAGCGTTCTTTAAGATAAAAAGGAGTAGTAGGATTAAAAAGTACATTATAAAGCAGAGAAAGGATGTGGGCATTCCGGCGAAGGCGAATAGGAAGCCATTTGAGCTTAGTACGAAATTCGGAAACATGGTCATACTTGCGTAAGCCAAATATGAACCTGATACAGAGATTTTGAAGTCGCTCAAGCTTGTCCAATTGGTCTTGGGTGAGATCAAGATAGCTGGCGTCAGCATAGTCCAAGATTGGGAGAAGAAGAGATTGTGCTAAGGCAATTTTGGTGGTAATGGGAAGAAAATTTCGAAGACGTCTCAGGGAGCCCGCCGAGGCGAACAGTTTACGACTCACCTCCTGCAGTTGTTTACTCCAGGAAAGTGTGCTGTCGATATAAATCCCCAAGTTCTTTACAGTGTGAGTTACAGGAATAATAGTGTTATTGAAAGAAACCTGGGGCCCGAGTCTGCTATTTTTATATATTTGTCATTCCGACACGATCCCATTGTCATTTTGCTAAAAGTTCGTAATCTGCTAAATTCATAATCGCACGGTCACTGGCACGTCAGTGGCCGGTCACTGTCACGTCAATGATCTCGTAATAGAATTGCGGTAGGAATGCCGTATTGCTATTATTATAAAACCGAGCTAAATTTGAGCATTTATTCATGCCAGATTTTATTTATATTTAGTTTTACATAGTATTTATTAGTGTTATAAGCAATCTGAAGTAGTGAGAAGTTCGTAAATACTAAATCTGTCATTATGTACGAGATTACCATTCATATGGCTTTCTTTCAGTGGCGTATCAGTGATTGATCATTGGAATGTCATAATGACGCCATTATGACGCCACTATGTTAGTAGATTACCAAACTTGTCAAAATCAACCATTTTGAAATCAGTGATCGACCATTCTGACACTATTGTAATAGCAGACTCGGGCCCCTGGGGAAGTGTCGAATTAAATGAAATTTTAATATTTTCTAAGAAACTTTTAAATGATTAGAGACTGACTAAAATATCATAAACAAGCGTAAGGTAGCATTTTCCAAGGACTTCGCTCTTTTGCATTATTTTTTTTGGGATAAAATTGTCTAAGTATAGTGTATCTTCAATGGTATTCTAATGAAAGATTTAATTATCCTTGTCAGGAATGCCAGAAGTAAGATACCAAAAAAAAAATTGCTATAGGTATGTATGTCTTCCGATTTTTTTTTCATCTAGGACAATCTAAAATGGCCTGTAGACATTTGTTTCCGATAGGCCTATTAAAACGTATCTCTTATTGATATTTGTTGACATAAACACTGAACAGTTTTACAAAATTATAATCTCTATCAAAATTAGACGGTATTTAGTCGATGCTACTTAATATAGCAGCTACAATTTTCCTCAAAGGCAGCATGAAAGCGTCGAGCAAGCTTCAGTGACGAGAACAAAAGGTTAATCTTACAAGCCTAGCTGAGGTTCTATGAATAGAAACCAGGGCCAACAGCTTGCAGACTATCTTCACAGCCCAATGAGCGTGTCGGATCTAACTCTGGCGAATGTGAGAATGTTTGGAAACTTTTTATTAAACTGACTGTAAACTATTGCATTTAAACCTGAATATTTGAAAACATTTTATTTTTAACTAGCTGACCCGCGCAACTTCGTCTGCGTCACATTTTCCATTACTACTCCGCTCCTATTTGTCTTAGCGTGATGATATATAGCCTATAACCTTCCTCGATAAATGGGCTATCTAACACTGAAAGAATTTTTCAAATCGGACCAGTAGTTCCTGAGATTAGCGCGTTCAACCAAACAAATAAACAAACAAACTTTTCTGCTTTATTATATTAGTGTAGATTGCCTAGACCTTAAAAATAGGCCATTTTATTTAGTGCCAAATCTACTAATTTTCTCAATCGCATCGCATTCGCATCTCAATCGCAATATGTCAAAAATGTATGAAAATTAAGGCTTTTTTGACAGTTTGCGATTGACATGCGATGGCGAAAGTTATTTAAAAATTAGTAGAATTGGCCCTCTTATTAGACGAAAAATTCTGGTCTTAAAAATCGTTCAAATTCATTCTGCAATATCTATCATCTGAGCAGCATTAAATGTCAAAAACTTGTTATAATGTAAGGAAATAGCAGCACACCAATTCTGTGGACTAATTTTAAGCAACGTTCACATTCGCATATCATTCGCAATCTGTCAAAAAAGCATTAATTTCCACACATTTTTGACAGAAATAGTAGAGGGCCTAGCACGAATATTTTTGACGTATAGTAACGTAAAATTTAACCATAGCTACAATACTCATTTCGCACGTAATATTTTTTAGAATTAGATACCATATCAAGACAGACCAAGACAAAAGTCAAGAGCAAACCCATCTCAAATAAAAAAATAATCAAATTTTCAAAAGTTATAAATTGTGTGTATGTCCCGTAAAATTAAACCAAAATATTATGGGGTTGTAGTTTTTCACATTCAAAATTCACTTACCTACTTTAACGTTACTATACGTCAAAATATTCGTGCTAGCCCCTCAGTTTAGTGTTTTAGACACTAGCGACTGCGATGCAAATGCGAATGTTCGTTAAAACTACGGGCAATACCCTTCTGATCACTGATTAACGTTTAGTTAAATAGAAACCCCAACCCAAAACCAAAAACACAAAACCCTAATCTTTTCAAAGTTAAAGTGAACAGGCTACTTCTAGGTAAGCTTGCTCCATCGTAGACTTTGTCTCTGTCATCTCTGACCTTGGCTAGAGTCAAGAGCAATCCCATCTCAAATAAACAAAAAAAATCTTTAACAGCTTCACCAGATTAACAGAAACAAGCATGATTTAAATTCCTTTATCGCTAAACTCAGATGTTGAGAGTAATTGTCGGCAATAACAATAAGTACTGATAAATTTTGAAGTGCTTAAGTTTGGACTGCGTAAATATTTTTTCTACAAAGCTTACCTTCTTAAGAACACAGATTACACCTGTACATCTACATCCCCAAAATTACAACCCTCCCATAATTCCTTAAAACCCGATACTTTTAAACCAAATCTCTTCAACAAACAATATTGTTCTGTATTTAAAATTGACACAAAAAACAAAATGGCTGCCTATCAGGGGTGTGAGAGAAAGCCTTGGGTTCCACAGGGGTGCTAAGCGAACAGTTTATAGCCCTGGGCTAATATTTGAGAAACGATTAAGCCACTGGACTCATTGATTGATGGGAATCTGATATTATGTTGTACAGAGTAGTGTTAAAGCTGCCTCTGAATAATTTTAGTAAAAGTGAAGGGAGAGCTAAGTAGGAGAGGGTATACTCACCTCTATTCAATTTATAGAAAAAAATAAGAGTAGGTAGGTATTTTAGAATTGATCAACATGCAACGTCTAAACACAATTTCTTAATAACATAGGTAGGTTTCGTAGTTACCTATGTATATGGATGTTGCTTATCCGAAAAAGATTACTATATTCTATTTATTCCTAAGTATAATTAGTCCCTCTGTGACACATTTTACTCGAACTATTCCAATAAAAGTGCAAACTTCCTAATCTATCTATATCTATCTATATCTTCTATCTATCTATACTTATAATAAATCTGTAGAGAGGTCAATTCTGTACATGAAATATATTTCCAAAATAACTATCAGGGGGTGATTAGGGATCGATACTGATGCCAATCTATCTATATATACTTATAATAAATCTGTAGAGAGGTCAATTCTGTACATGAAATATTTTTCCAAAATAACTATCAGGGGGTGATTAGGGATCGATACTGATGCCAAAAATGCAATCAGTAAAAATTTTGTCTGTCTGTCTGTCTGTCGGTCTGTCTGTCTGTCTGTCTGTCTGTATAACCGTTATAGAAACAAAAACTATTCGACGGATTTTAACGAAACTTGGTATAATTATTTTTTATACTCCTGCGCTGGTTATAGTATACTTTTCATCACGCTACAATCAATAGAAAAAAAGAAAAAAAAAAGTGAAAATGTGAAAGTTTGGTTGTTTGTTACTCAATCACGCCAGAACGGCTTAACGGATCTTAATGAAATTTAGAACAAATATAGATTATAGTCTGGAAAAGCACATAAGCTACTTTTCATCCCGAGAATATGTTCCCTAGGGATCAGCGGGCGAAGCCGCTGGCAGAAGCTAGTTATCAATAAAATATGATTTCAGTACCAATTTTTCATGAGACCAAACCTGTGACGCATTTTCTCATAGAATGAGCTCTCTACCTGCTGTGCCTACTCTGTATTCTGGGGACAGCTGAGCCTATAAGCGGTCCTACTTTGTCGTAGTTTTAAAACAATTAAACACTTTAATACACATCAAACATAACGGTTACTAAGTGTGGGAAACACAAAAATTGTGGAAAAAAATCATAACCGTTCCTTATGGATTGCCGTAGTCGGAAAAAAGGTTTATTTAGCAATATCCTTTTTTAGGATATTTCTGTCTTGCCTTTTTTAAGCCCTTGTGCAAATAAATGTGGATACAGCAGGGCATAAGCAATATGGCGATTAAATAAAACTAAATTCGGCAAATTAATTGAAACAACGGAATTTCAGAACTTGTTCATGATGAGAGCTGATACTCTTGTTTCTGCTTATCATGAACAACTTTTACTACCTATATGGGACCAACACCGCGAAAAATAAACCAACTACCTACCCCATACATTTGCGTTTGTGTAACTCGTTATAATGTACTGGCATAGCGATGTAATAATATGTAAGTAGTTAGTATGTACATAAATGGTTTACTTTTATGTAAAAGAGCGCCTCTCGCCATCAAACGTAAAAGATTGGCGAGTTTAGATATCAGTAAAACCTCGCTAAGTATTATAATTCCATTAAATAAAAAATAAAAAATAAATATAAATAAATACACAGTAAACGCAAGAACGGAAATTGTTGCTATTTTTACCCGATTGCGCCATGAGGAGGGTTATGTTTTTTAAGTATGTTTGAATTTTATTCTTAGAGACTCATGGGTTTGCGATATATGTAACCCTAATCTCTTCAAAGTTAGAGTAAACAGAATCCTCCTGGGTAAGCTCGCTCCATCGTAGACTTTGTCTCTGTCATTTCTGACCAAGACTAAAGTCAAGAGCAAACCCATCTCAAATAAAAAAATTTAATACGTTCGGCCAATATCTCACTTCATGCCTAGAAGTAACTCTTGACTAAAGACCCTCAGGATGTACCTATACTTTGGGGGATTTGATGAATTTCACCAACGACGCTGCAAATAAACTTTGTCACCGTCTGGACCCAAAACATCTAAGGAGTTTTAACCATTGACTTCAAAAGAAAAAAAAGTTTGGAGTTAGCAGGAAATGCTCGAGTTTATACCGAATACTAGCTGACATGCGCAACTTCGACTGCGTCACATTTTCTCCTCTCCATTTGTCTTAGCGTGATGATATATAGCCTATAGCCTTCCTCGATAAATGGGCTATGTAACACTGAAATAATTTTTCAAATCGGACCAGTGGTTCCTGAGATTGGCGCGTTCAAGCAACAAATAAACAAACAAACTCTTCAGCTTTATAATATTAGTACCGAATATATATATGTTTCACAAGATAGTACAAAGATTAAACTGATCCTTACTGTGTCATCTGTTCTTAACAGCTTTAATTTTCCCCATGCAAATACTACATAAATCCCTTATTGTCCCCTAAAACTATTATCAAATTACATTCGCTAATACATAATTCCTAAAACAAAACTCGACAACCAAACATTGCCAATCTGTATCACGCAGGCGGGCCAAGGTGTTCAAATATTAGTTCATCTTTCGGCAAAATGAAAGGCGAGATGATTGAGCGGAGCCGCCAACTGACAGTTTTGAATTACACATTCTGAAGTGGCGCTTATGTGAAGTAGGCGCCTTTTGTAAAAACTTGCCGAGTGGCGCTTTAGTTTTTTTAAAAGGAGGATAGGAATGAGTGTGTCGTTGTTTTAAGTGTTTGCTTAAAAGTGAATTAAGGATTGTGTGATGTCGATCGAGGTTGCAGACGGAAAAGATTGATCAATGTATAATTTTGACATTTTTTGATTTTGTTTAATTTTTTGATGTTTTATTTTTTTTTCATTTTTTTTGTTTTTTATCATCATCTGTCTGTCTATATGCTTGAGTCTGTGTTTCCTGATAGCTACAACCTGGGAGTCTTTAAGTCAAGAGTGAATAGGTTACTTCTAGGCAAGCGTGCTCCACCTTAGACCGCATTATCGCTTAACATCAGGTGAGATAGCGGTCAAACGTATGCCTACCAATAGCCAAAAAATAAATAAAAATATAGACAAAGCCGCGGGCGCAAGTAAGTAAGTAGGTATTGCATGAACCAAAGTTTTTATTTTTACTTCTGTGTGTAATGAATACAGGCATTCTCTAAAGTTGACGAATGGGGAAAGAATATAATTATGAACAACAAGATCTTGACGAAACGCCACTAAAATTGTGTTCATTTGTTTTTTTCCACTTTTGACATGTTGTCGAATCGGGAAGTAGTCAAAATATTCTGTCTCACTTTAATTGAGCTTAAATTATTTAAGTTCATTGAGGAAGTTTAGGAGTCACTACCCGTAAAAAGAACCTGCTTTCAAAATACGTAGTATTGACACTGTACTTGTAATTTTAGTTAAATATCCTACTAAAATTAATATTTATTTAATATTATGAATCTATACTTACTATAATATTATAAATGCGACAGTTTGTGAGGATGGTTGCATGGATGTTTGTTATACTTTCACGTCAGAACGACTGAAAGGATCTTCATGAAATTAAGCACAGAAGTAGATTATAGTCTGGAATAACACATAGGCTTAATATAACCCAGGAATATCACGATAAACCCGTAATGAACACGAGGGCGAAGCCGCTGGCAGAAGCTGGTTACCTACTCTATAAAGTACTTATTTTCATCATGTATAAGAAAAAGTCCATTATTTACTTTCTTGAGAAATATTTACTTCATTAATAGCTTTTTTTGAAAAGCGCTTCACAGGAAATCTTAACATACTCATGTAAAAACCACAATATTGCTATCGCCATCCTGTTATTTGCTCCCATTACAATATTTGTATTAAATGAACGTGTAATTATAACAGTACATATTTAGACAATAATAATCAGCCAAACTGCGGGTTTCTACTGAGAATTACCCAGTATTGATTTCCCGAAAAAAAAAACCCATGATCGAACGCCCACTTAAAATACTATGATTAGTACGGGAAAACATTATTTTTCAATAACATAGACGGTACAATTTACCAGAAGGTCATAAGTAAATAATAACACAGTTCGATTGTCGAGCTTAAGCAGCTCTTGCTGATGCCAGTTCGTGGATGGGTGACCACCCATTACGTACCAAGTCTCCTCCGTGCTTCGTAAAGCACGTGAAGCCGTTGGTCCCGGCTGTCAAGTGATTAGATCTTTGACAGTCGTTACTGATAGTTCGTAGCTAGAATATCTGACACAGGTCTTTTTTTTTGACTAGCCCGCCACATATTCCTAGCCACTGCAACTCCTGAAAGCCAGAATCAACAGAGGCGACCACCAGAAAAACGCTTACGTCGTCGGTGCACTCCTGCGCATATTGCGCGGACACGTCATTCACAACACTGTGGACACACTCAGTTTTAATTACTTAGTTAATTCATATATGGAGAATAATAAAATGAATACGGCTTAATAAACCTTTTCATTGTAGATACTTTTTTGACATTTTATTTCGGTAGTTAAAAGGCACTTGCGGTGAAATACAACATACTGTCCGGGTGTTATTGGACATTCGCTTCGTCACTTAATTATGGAGATATGAAAGTTTTTGGGGATCAGCATGGATATGGAAATTACCTATGTCTAATTGCGCCAAAAAAATAGCTAAGATTTAGTTGCTCACAAGAGGTCATATTATTCTAGAAGAGGCCGAGGTTTCCTAGCTGACTACCCTGAGAAGAAACACCGAAACAAACTCGGAGGTCATAGTCGCTTCTCTAGATGTAATCTAAGATGAATCACGCTTGTCTAGAAGTAACCTATTCACTCTTGACTTAAAGACTCTCAGGCTGTAGCTATCTTGGAGTTAATAAAATTACTCTGTCGGATGCAAGCGGGTCCTATCGGTTTTATTTGTAAAATACCTCACTAATTGATATCAAAATCAGGTGCGAAACTGCAAACCTAGAATCTATAAAAGAACTGTTTTCGTAGTTGTATGGGCAACCGGTATGGAAAAGAAACTATGTATTTCCTTGAGATTAAGACAAAGAATTCTACTCCTTATCTGTACGCACAATAAAAGTATTACCAAAACGTTTTGTGCGTTATGGTGCGACATCCACTATGTACCGCGGTGGCGCACTGAAAGTGACAATGGTCAAGCTAAAGTTAAACTGTCCCTTAAAGAGAAAGTACTGCACCTATTTACATTAAAAACTAAAAGTTACTAACATTTAACACAAACAAACTATTCCTAAGCCATTAGACTATAGCGCCAGGAAACAGTTGCAGTAAAAAGTTATCTTTATTTAATATTGACAGAGCTACTAAGTCGAGAGGCGCCCGCGCAGTGTTTGTCGGTATTATTGCAATATGGCCGCCAGAGCCATGAGACAATGCTCAGGATTACTTTCACACGTTACGGTGATAGTGTGATGGAATTTTGTTATTAGTTGATTCAATAATTTAAAAAAATAATTTAAATTATTCATTTCCCATCACTATCACTACATATTATAAAATAAAATCTTCCGCCGCATTTGTCTGTCTGTCCGTTCGCGATAAACTCAAAAACTACTGCACCGATTTTCATGCTGTTTTCACCAATGGATAGAGTGGTCCACAAGGAAGTTTTAGTCCATTTATAATTTGTCAAGCGAGCGAAGCCGCGGGCATAAGCTAGTATCAGGATAAATTGCACATACTATTATTGTGATTATTGATTACATAAATTACATTAAATTATATAACACTAGAGGCCACCCGTGACTTCGTACGTGTATAAGTTCTCGTTATTCCTGTGTAAATCCCTCGATTCCTCGGGAATTCCGGGATAAAAAGTAGCCTATGTGTTATTCTGTCTTCAGCTACCTACATACCAAATTTGATCGTAATCCGTCCAGTAGTTTTTTCGTGAAAGGGTAACAAACATATATGCATATACACATACATCCATCCTCACAAACTTTCGCATTTATAATATTTGGAGAAAACTTCAAGAAATAAAAGAGGGCGAATTTCTTAATTTATAAAATTCTTCCGTTATTGTTGAGTGAGTGACTGACAAGCAACGCACAGCCAAAATAGGCTAGATTCCATCATCCACAAATTACAAAACTATTTAGTCCGTCAGTTAGAGTATTGTAAAATAATGGACACGTATTTTTTGTTTTTGTAAATCAATGAATATTGACAAAGAAGATAAAGCGCATCAAAACTCGCGAGTGGGGGCTCGTGACGTCACGACCCGCTAAAAAATATGGCATGGCGTGACGTATTGAGAATTTTAAAAGCGTCGTAACTTCGTCAATTTTGGTTCCCGATAAAAGAAAAAACACGGGTCAAATATTTTTTGAAAAACTAACTGACGAACTAATTCGATTTTTTTAGTCATCTACCCTATTACTGGTCGTAGAAAGCTAAAATTTGGCATGTAGCTTCCCTTCGCTCCGCAGACGACTACATAACAGAGGGTTTCTTGAAATTCCTACAGGAACTGGATATGTGCGTAAATAGTCCCTAGTCAACAACATAAACCATTCATACAGTTCCCAACATATTTGAACATAAAAATCTCTTCACTAAATCCAGTGTTTCGATAGCGGGGAGGTATTTACGACTCGTAAACAAACATGCCTATAAGTTGGAGTGAAGTGCAAATTAGTTGGACAGGTAAGTGATAAGTAGTAATGAGTGATTTTGTATGTTTCCTCACGTTGGGAGTCTTTTGTGGAGGTACAGAGGTGCCGACGGTCCTCAGCCGTGGGACCTATACTTAGTTGCCTGTATTTGCTTGTACTAGCTTTGCTTATGTTTTATCATGTAATAATTATAAAAATAATAGCTGACCGGGCAAACGTTGATATACCAAATAAAAACCAAAAAAAAAACAGGCCAAGCGCGAGTCGGACTCGCACACGAAGGGTCCCGTACCATAACGCTTAATTTTTATTATTTTTTGTTATAGTGGCAATAGAAATACAAAATCTGTGAAATTTTCAACGTCTACCTGTTACGGTTCTTGAGATACCTACAGCCTGCTGACAGACAGACGGATGGACAGCGGAGGCTTAGTAACAATGTTCCGTTGGTTAACCTTTGGGTACGGAACCCTAAAAATAGCCTACAACCTATTCTCAGATCTTACGAATATACACAAAAATATCATAATAATCGGTCAAGCCGTTACAGAGGAGTTCGATAACAAACACCATAACACGAAATTTTTATAAATTAGAGATTAAGTACACCTTTTTTGCTAATTTTGGTTAAAGTAGTTCAGCCACACAAAATGTATGGAAAGTGGTGAAATTGAGTGTAGCTACTTATTATAGGTGTACCCCTGCCTAACCCTTCGAGAAATACCTACAAGGCTAGGCGTGGTGTTATTAAGGCGGGGTTGCAGTACTTTTTAAGATTTTTGAACGTCTGAAAATCTAATTAATTATGAGTTTTTTAATAAATAAAAATCATTACATAAAAATTGAACATGTCCTCAAGTAAAACGTAAAGATAGAAACGCGATTTAGAATGATTGGCTCGATACTTTTTATTATCAAACATGACACTAAATTACAATTTTAAACGTGTACTGCTAAGAGATTTTATCACGATTATGTATAAAAGTTATATCAATAGATAGAGCTTTTTATTTTGAAGTAAATGTTGAAACCATATTGTATTATTTCTTTAACAGTTTTCGCCAAAAAGAAAAAACAATCAAAATTTAGGCATTATTTCGCTCGCCGGACAGTCGCTGTTGTTCGTCAAAACACACAGTACTGCAACCTCGCCTTAAGGGCGGATTTTATCAAACTGAAACTGAACGCGATCAACATATGAACCACGTCTACGAGCTGTTAGTGTCATTATTTTCTATGGAATATTGACACTGACAACTCTTGAACGCAGTTTGATCGCGACCAGTTTCATTGGTGAAATCCGCTCTCAATGTCTTACAAATAGGTGAATCTATACTAATATTATAAAGAGGTAACATTTGTTTGTAAGTTTGTATGTTTGTAAGTTCGTATGTAGGGGGTAATCTCAAGAACTACTGGTCCGATTTGAAAAATTATTTCGGTATTAGATAGCCCATTTATCGAGGAAGGTTATAGGCATACCCTCAAGTATCATCACGCTAAGACTAAAAGGAGCCGAGCATTAATGGAAAATGTGAAGCAGACGAAGTTGCGTGGATTGGTGGTAGCTAGTGGAATATAGAGCTACAAGTTTCATTTATCACAGCAGGTAGGTACATACACAACACGGGACAACATACCAGCCAAGTTAATCAAAATGGCTCGTAACGTTCTTGTGCCTCCCATTACCCATATCTGCAACCTTGCCATATCACAAGGAGTATTCCCGAGGGCCTTCAAAATGGCGTTAGTTACCCCTGTCTATAAAACTGGAGATAAGGATCAGATCTCCAACTATCGCCCCATCTCCGTCTTAAGCGCCTTGTCTAAAATCATGGAACGAGTTCTTAACAATAGTCTTAGCAAGTATCTAACCAAATTCCACATCCTCGCCAATAACCAATATGGTTTCCGACAAGGCATCTCTACGGAAAATGCAGTTGTTGACCTAGTACAATCGGTTGCTGACAAACTAGACAAAAAATTGAAAAGCTATGGTATTTTCCTAGATCTTAGTAAGGCATTCGACACTGTCTGTACTTCCAAATTGTTGGTGAAGATGGAAAATGTGGGTATACGCGGTCTTGCTCTTAACATTTTTAGAGACTATCTCTCTGATCGAAGACAATCGGTCAAGATAGATAATATAATTAGCGCAGAGGAACAAATTACCTTCGGAGTTCCCCAGGGTAGCATTTTAGCCCCAACCCTCTTCCAAATTTATATAAACGACCTTTGTAAACTACCTCTCCTCAACTGTGATATCTTTACCTACGCGGATGACACTGCACTAGTGGCATATGGTAAGAGTTGGGATGACGCTAAATTGCATTCGGAAAACGCATTACGGAGAGTAATGGATTGGCTAGCAAGTAATCTATTAACATTGAACGTTACAAAAACCAAATTTTTACGTTTTTATTTACCGAACTCACCAAAACCAGCTAAAGAAACCGGAAACCTAAAAGCCCATACCTGTCCGCTAAACAATACAGTCTGTGCTTGTTTGTCGTTGACTAAGGTAAAATCTATTAAATATCTCGGAGTGTTCGTCGACGAGAAACTAGACTGGACCACTCAATTAGAGTCAATAACATCTCGCACCCGAAGACTCATATACATTTTCAAAAATCTGAGATTTTCAGCGGATAAAGATACTCTCCGTATGGTTTACTTGGCCCTGTGTCAATCAGTTCTCACGTACTGTATCCCTGTGTGGGGGGGAACTTATAAAACAGAGCTATTAAAGCTTGAAAGAGCACAAAGGGCTGTGCTAAAAGTAATAAACTTTAAACCACGGGACTACCCCACATCGATGCTTTACACAGAATGTAATGTCCTATCTGTTCGGAAATTGTATATCCTAAGAACCATCCTATACAAACACTCTATGATTTCCTACAATAAGCTGCTTCTGTGTCAGCGGCGCTGTGGTTTTCCGTTATGTCCTACCGTCTCTTGCAGGACCGCCTTTGTAAGACGACAGTTTAATGGTTTAAGTGCTAGGCTATATAATAAAGCCCACAAACTTCTTAATATATACGCCTTGACTAAGTGTGAGGTAAAGAAGAAACTAAATTCCTGGCTTCAGACACTAACATATAATGATACCGAGGAGCTGCTAACTACAACACATTAAATGAGATATGCTTACAATTACCATATCCTTAAAACCTAACACACACATACTCACTCTCATACACACACATACTCACTCTCATACGCACACAAACTTACACCTATACACACATACATTATACTCATAATTATTTAACATAAGTACTTTGTTCGCCTACTGCACGTACCAGTTTTTTTATTTTGTTACTGTAATACGACCTCCTACAACAGGATATTCTTTCCTAAGATACAGACAGAATTTCTGCCTAGTTTAGGAAAGGGAGTCCTATGACCTACTTTATACTGAATGTACTGTTTTCCATTTTTTTAGTGTGTAAGACTACTCTGTGTGCCATGTACATACTTCTTAGTGAATAAATTATTTATTTATTATTATTTATTTACATATAGTAAGGCCTATCAGTGAGTGTGAGTATAATGTGAGTACACTCGTTAAACGTATGTACTCAATAACGGTAATGTAAACGACAATTTGTATTGAAACTGTATAAGCTCCGTCTTGAAACAATAACTGAAAACGTTTATGTTAAGGGTTAAACCAGACGAGCGTAATCAATCAAATGAGTTTGAAAATTCGCAGTCATTAGCGCTTCTAAACACAATGCGATCCATCCACTAACATTATAGAGCTAAAAGCTACTCTTTTAAAAAGTGGGAATTAAAAAGTCTATATTCTCGCCGCCGCTGTCCTTAATACGCACCTTTGAACTGTGATCCTGGATCGAGGGGGACCGGAACCGCGGTCCTGGACTCCACCTATATTATTTTTGAGTGGTACTTTGGAACCATAAGAATAATGTAGTAAATTACAGTAAACTAAAAAGCTCTAGATTTAAGGGATGTTAAGCAGACATGTTTTCAGTTAAACTGTTGTATTTAATGTTTAAATACTCAAGACGACCTATTATTTCGTAATTAACTTTTTTTTGGTTTATTTCTTATAAATGCCTGCCATTGTTGAAATTAAAGAATTATTTTATCGTTTTTAAAAATTAGGGTTTGGTTGACCGTATTTTTCCAAGACACACTTTTGTTTATTTTATTTGTGGTCCCAAAGTACCACTCAAAAATAATATGGTGGAGGTTGGGACCGCGGTCCCGGTCCCAAAACCCCCTCGACCCTTGATCCTCCTCAAGTGAGAGATTTGCCAACATTATCTATGTACTTAACGCACCGGATATTCTAGTGAGTGTTTTAACACAGGAACACAAAAACTAAGCTTTTAGCGGCTCATTACTGGGTTGACACGTTTTTTAAAATTTTCAAGTAGATCAATATTTTGCCGAAGAACTGCCAAACGCTTTTTAAAGATTAAAATAGGTGCTTTTAATTTTTTGGAGAGACAGAGAGCTTATCGCAAAAGAGATGGGCCGTTTTGCGCGAGTATGACGCACATTTTCCCAGGTTTTCATGTTGGTTATTAAAATTTTGTGGTTTTTTTTTTGTTTGGTAGGCGTTATACTTGGCGCAAATAAACTATTTTTCTTTCTTTCTTTAAAATGGCTGAATTGAATGGTTTTCTTTTAATTGCATCTGTGCAAAGCCGAGATGGTGTCGTCAGTAGCAGATAAGTAGAGTACTAAGCGAGATAGGCATACTTTGAGCTTAAGCTCTAGGTCTAGACAATAGGGCATTCTACCAGTAGATATATCATCATCAACCACCTCCTGATCTCACCCACTGCTGAGTATAGGTATAGCCTCTATTTTCTTGCGCCAATCCCTACGTTCTTGCGCCAGCCTCATCCAGGTTCTACCCATAGGTATTTAACCTTTTCTTTTTTACGGGGGAATATCCTCATGTATGTCCTCTACCCTGGGGCGGCTGAAGGGGTCTGTCAGGCTCTTACGGACTAAAACCATCCCGGTGTTCCATCTCTCACCTATGCCGGGGATCGCGGGAACTTATGAGACTTCCATAATCCCCGGCTGGAGCCGGCCCGCATGGGGGTGCGGGCCAGCTCGGGTCAGCGGGGGAAGTGAGGTGTTTGCTCCCCCCGCGATGTCAAAGATGGGAAAAACCACGCGACGCCTCTCGGGTCCGGATGAATGGGGAGCGACGGGCATCCCCAAGTTTGTCGCCCCTGGACCCAGTTAGGGGTGCCGGGAGAGGGCAGCTTATTTTGCTTCGAAGCCCGGTGCACCTGCTGCGAGCCGGGAGAGCGGTTGAAATCTCCCTCTCCCGTTCCGCAGCCTCCTTCTGCGCGATACCTGTTTCGCAGAAGGAGACCACCGTGTGCCTACAGAGATGAGGGCACGGCGCGGCTCCTCCCAAGCGGCACACTCTGCTGCCGCGCCGTGTCCTCCCGACAGTCGCCGCGGGCGTCCGGTTCCCTGCCTATGCGACACAGGAACCTCCCGAAGCAGCCATGCCCCGAGAGAACCTGCGTCTCACGAAACGACAGGAAACCGTGCCTTCTCCCGAATAGGTATATAACCTAACCTAACAATTGTAAAAAGTCTAAAATGTTGGGATTCACCAGTTGACATTTCAGCAACTCAAGTTTATTTTGGCTGCAATGCCATTATGACAATCGGAATTTCTGAAGGCTTTTTCTACTTTTTTTTTAAGCAATGTTCGCATTCGCATCTCAGTCGCAATCTGTAAAAAAAAGATAAAATATAATTTGTTTGTCAAACATGCGTTAACATAAACTGACTAATCAGACATGCAAGGTATTAGATTAATAGTATTTTGTGAGCGTCCATGTTTTGCCAATAACGGCGTAAAAATTTAGTAGGTATAATATAAAAAAAAAACTAATTTTTCTTACGTTTTAAATGACAGATTGCGACCGAGATGCGAATGTAAACTTCGCGTTGCTTCAAAATGAGTAGAATTGGCTGGCACTCTGCTAAATTATACGTACGTGAGAGTTATATAAAATCTGCCTACATTCTAAGCTCAATATACACTGTACACTAACTCAATATAGAAGGTTTCAGTTCAAGCCAATTACATTAGGTATACCTACCTTTTTAGGTACACTGACCCAATATCCAGCCAACAGCTTTCTATCTAAATATGCAAACAACACGAGCACCAGTGTGCAGTCAAATAAAACGTCACACAAAAGAGAGAGAGAGACGGCAATCAAAGTTTGCGCGCATACATTTTCACGTCTATATTCGACAAGCTTACATTTACCGATAACCTTAAGATTTTGAACCTTATGACTTGGGAATAGAGTTTAGTTTCACTGTGTAGATGCTCAGTTAAGTTGGCAGGTATGTAAAAATGGCAGTGGCGCGAGTTTTCCGGGCGAAATTGGAAAAATATTCGTATTTTCACAATGGCGCCGAGGCGCGGCGTGCGCCAATTTGAATATAGATTAGAAAATGTGACTACGTGCACTCTAATATGTTTTTTTCAGGGATGTGCTGGGGATTTTGTCGATACATTGGTTTATTTATCGATGGTCACAATTTTTATATTTAGTTAATATACGTAACATAGTATCTGTTAACTAATGATTAGTCGTAGTACCTTCAGGTAAAGTGAGTTTAAATTCTAGAGAAACCCATTTACATAATTTGGTCAAGTAGGTACACAATTTAACATTTTAGGGTAAAGATAGTACTGCAAGATGAAATCAATTTCGAAAATACTTAACTGTAGAAAAATGATCTACACTGTATGCCAAAACTTTTTTAATAAACCTCGTTACTTTGTTTTATTACACATACCGCGTGTATCTGACATCGACGCACAAACGATTTCCATGGGTCCAGGGCATGATTCTGGACACCCTAGACTTAGAATTTTTCGTCGGGTTTTTTCTCGTTTTTTTCATTTTTTTCAAGGGTTTTTTTACTTTAGACTGCTCATAATCGTTATTCTGACCTAACCCAGTGAGATTTTTAATAAAAAAATAATTAAGTAACTACTTTCACTAAAAAGAGCAATCTGAATAAAACCACAAATAGATATCAGCTCAGCTGAGCTGATACCTACTTGTGGTACTTTTGAAAAAAATGAAAAAAGAGAAAAGAACCGACGAAAAATTCCAACACTGGGGTGTCCAGAATCATGCCCTGGACCCATGGAAATCGTTTGTGCGTCGATGTCAGATACACGCGGTATATAGGTACTACGTTTTCGTAGAATAATGATAAAATAGCTTTCCTTACTTTTAAAACCAGCTTTTTATAGTTCTGTACCCGAAATATAATCAACGGAACCCTCCGTCCGTCCGTCCGTCTATTTGTCAGCGGGCTGTATCTCACGAACCATAATAGGTATACAGTTGAAACTTTCACAAAGCGCGTATTTCTTCGCGTATTTGCCGCTTTAACAACAAACCGTAAGAAATAACTTAAATTAACAATCAAAGAAGCTCCAATACAAGGAAAGTGTATTTTCGACTTGTGGTAGGAAACCCTTCGCTTGCAAACTCCCACTTGGCCGGTGTTTCTACTAGCTTTTTTCGAAGCTACAAAATACTGTTACAACGACAACAAATCGCACAATTTCCCACAAAAAGATGACCTCCCACTACTCCCAAACCAAATTATCTGTTAATTATCGACATAGATCCCCCCATCCCTACGACGAAGCTACGAATGTACTACGGTGGGTAATGGATTTCCTGCACCCGCCCACTCCGGCTTCGTTCTGCTATTTTTGTTCGCATAATAAAACCCATGGATTGGGCCAATTTATAGCTTATGTATGTATAAACTTGTGATGTATGTTCCTCTGTTTTTTTACGAAAACCACCCCGTTTTCGTTTGTAGGGGGAGAAGTGAAGTGTATTTCTTTGATTCGTTTCGTGTTTCGGAACTCTTTGGAATTATTTTCGCATTTGAATCACATGTAAACAGTGTATTTTTCGAAAGACTCTTTTGTATGGAAATACTACCAGTACACATACTACATAGGTAAATGAGAAATCATCAAATCCCTCCTTTCGCTCTAGGTGTAGTAGAAGGCAGTGTCAAACTCTTACAGACTAAAACCCATCCGTGTTCCTCATAATGTCCTTTGCGTTCCAGGGCCGCCGTGACTCTTTCGAACCTCTTTCGAGATATAATTATTTTAAGCAAGTATATTTGTGCCTGTCACGAAAACACTGTTTTCTATGGCAGGTGTATAGGCGTCATAGACTGACGTCAAAGTCCATATCGGACTTCTCTTTCGAAATAAATAATCGTTGAAGCTTCATAACTTCATCGCTGATGAAGGTGTTTAGAACAAATATTTCATGATTGTTTACTAGAACTAGAGTATTTTCATTTCGGAAATAAAAAAATTGCATGCATATTTCCTATTCAAAAATGTCTATGTTCGAGTTGGACCAGTCGTATCGAAGCGTTACAGTAAATTCTAATGTACAGATTTCGATTCCCGGCATAAAAATTGTCCTATCTGATTTTTTTCTGTAGCATCCCGAATTTTGAATTTTTGTCTCTGCCTGATCATTCAGAAAATACATTTACGTATGTATTATGGATTATTTAGGTATACGTGAATCAATAACCATCAATAAATTATCTAACCATACAATCGATGGCCATGCAGCAAAAGTATCGTAAATAGGCCCAGTAAATATGCTGAGTACAATGTTAATAGTGCAGTTTGTAGCCTGGCTTTATTCTCATGACGACGACATTTGTTTCGCTTCGAGATGGCGCTCGGGAGACAGTCCCCCCTTGTTTGGACAACTTCGAACGAGTCGCGAGCAGGGATGTTGCGTTACTAGATGTGCAACATGATTTGATACGTATGTCGATCTTGTAACGATTTTAAAATATACGGGTCAACATTTTTTTGATAATCTAACTGACGGACTAATTAGATGCCGCGTTTAGACGCCGTTATGCTGATGCAGCACAATCTGCTATTTTTTTATAAATCCAGATGAACGGCACTAAGTCTGATTTTCAACGTTGTAAGCCTAACTTAGTAGGTATAATTTGACACTAATTAGACATTCGGTGTCTAAAAGACACCTGGGTAGGTATTTCCGTCGTATTTACCTAAATCTCTCAGTCCATGTAGCAGATAACACGATCTCGCATTCCTCAGCACTTTGAGTAACCCCGCATCTTAATTAATTCATTAGTTTTATGTGAGGCGAGCGCAAAACAAATAAATCCACCGAAATTCCTAACTCGACATGTCCATGTGTCGTCTCTTTAGGGAATCTTCTAATAAGGCACCAGCTGCTGATTATGTTATCCTAGTAACATCAGGAGAGACATGTTTCAATAAAACAATCAAATCCAGATAGTTTTGATTGCTGTTGGTCGTAGATGATCTAATATTTTACTTTACTTATTTTACGATTTACTCACGCCAATTGTGAAAGTCATAAAATCACCAGTATACCTATTACTTTATAATCAAAAGGAACTCCAGATCCATTGCTCCTCCGTCCAGATCCATTGATACAGACAGCGTAAAACACGCAATAAATAAGGGTGCAATGTCAAAATGAAAGCAAATACAGCTAATTGCATTGATTTCTGTATTAAGCAATTGCAATTGCAATAAAAAATAAAAAATAAAAAATTGGACTGCGGATTGGGAGTCATTGAGAGTTGTTGTGGAATCTCAATCTATAATAATGGCTTCTAGGAAAGCTTATACGGATTATCATAAACTTTTTGAGGCAACCCCGAACTTGGACCAACATTTTCACAAATCAATAGGCTACTTCCCGTTTGTTCACATTCCCAATTTGTCAACATGTCAAAAGTTTTAGAAACAACTGAACGCAAAGGGCGTTGGTCAAGATTTTGATCTTCATAGATTCTTTCCCGATTCGTCAACATTAGTACACATATTCCCTATTCAAAAATGTCTATGTTCGAGTTGGACCAGTCGTATCGAAGCGTTACAGTTAATTCTAATGTACAGATATCGATTCTCGGCGTAAAGATTGTCCTATCTGATTTTTTTCTGTAGCATCCCGAATTTTCGATTTTGGCACAAATCATTAAGCTACTTCCCGTCTGTTCACATTCCCAATTTGTCAAACGTGTCAAAAGTTTTAGAAACAACTGAACGCAAAGGGCGTTTGGTCAAGATTTTGATCTTCATAGATTCTTTCCCGATTTGTCAACATTAGTACTTGCCCATGACAGTAAAAATCTACAGACGCATCTTCTAAATATTTTTTTAAATTCTTTAAAACCAAGCCACATCTAGCACCATACATCAGGGCTAGCGACTCCGGCCCTAAAATAAGACATCGTCCTTTCGACTCATATTTATTTTTATTTATTTATTTATGATTATTTGCATGGGCCGCGCTTCACGTGACAGCCGAGGCGCTATTGTTTTCCGAAATAATAACGAGAAATGGCGCTACGATATATCTTTTTTATTTTATAACTTTTTTTATGCTTGTAACCCCGTCACGATACCCTTAGTGTATCCTTAAGGCGGCCATGTATACATTTTTGATCGTATTTTAAAGAGAATGGCGTTTGAATAGGTTTAATAATATCGCTGAATGACGGTAGGGTATGTGTCTCCTTGAGAGATTGTTCGCACTGGCTGGATCGGGGTATGGTTAGATGACATGTGAATTGTATGTGTGTGATAGAGTGAAACGTGTTAGAGTTTTGACATGGTTTTTCACCATCATTTATGAGGTATTGCAACAGAAAAATAACTAGAAACGTCTTTGGTTCACCGAATTTTACGATTCGGTTTCGGTTTTCTAAATATTCTAATATAGTTTGAACGTCTTAAGTGAACGTAACATAAAAATAAAACATGACATTCAGCTGCGTCCTTGATTACTAAATTATTAACAATAGTAGAGTGTTAATTAATGAGAAAATATTCTTATACCATGTGAAACGATATAAAACAGTCGCCACTGACAAGATTCACAGCGATTACTATAATGAGCAGATGATTCCACAAAGCTTCCCAATATATTCCATACCCTATAATTGGATAAACATACAGCTGTACAACAAACCTTTATGCCTTCATACCTACTAAAGCCGAATTACCTGTAACAACGAAAACTTTATCATCCAACGTAGTAGTTAATATCGTTAATCCAATATCATCGCACGATAATACCACTTAACGCAGAATTAAGATGGCCGACGCACAATAAATAGTGTTAAAATACCAAGGAGCGGCGTAATTAGCAACCACACAGGGTGGATTTGGAAATATGCGGCCGAGACACCATAAATCCAATTACAGCTGAATTAATTCGAATAATACGCGGCCATGTTTTTTTTTTCTTTTGAAAATAAACAAATCGCGCAATTTTTTGCTCTTACGCGCCCGCTAAAAGGCGTTCTTTTAGCGATAAATTACGCTAATGGTTCCGTATATTTACATTTAAAATTAACCGCAGAATAAAAATACCTTGAAATATAATCGGATGGCTAGGCAATTGTTTTATAGACTAACTTTAATTAAAATGTTTAGCCAACATAATAAAAAGTCAGCGTTGTATTTTTAATAAGCAAACATCTTTACTTTCAGTTACGTAATTCTAAATTTCAATGTTTATTTTTTAAGAACAAAAATCCCCATTAAAATAGTAGTGTTGGGTTTAACTTTGTAATGCGGCGTATCCTTTAAATTTTTTGTTAATTCGTAGCGGGCAGGTAATGAATCGCCGGCCGCCTCATCGTGTCCCCAATAAATACTGGCTACTGGTTAATTGAAACATTATAAAGCAGATCTTATCGCCGCTCGAGCAAAGACACCGCGCAAGGAACGGGACCCGATACGTTTTAGGAATGGGTCGTTCAATTTTTTTTTTTTTTCATTTAATTTTTAATGCCGGAACTTCTTAGAATTTCTGTATCTGTTAGTTTGTACACGAGTTAAAGATAGTGGGTTTATTAAAACGTTCGATGTGTGCCATGGAAGTAGCCACCCACCAAAACACGAGCTCAATGGGTAACAAAGCACTAACTTACATAAAATACAATGAACACTTCTCCTAACAAGCCACCGTGCAAAATGTCTGCAAACTTATATTTTCGGTTGAGGACGTCCTTATTTCTGCAATTTGGTCGTTAAAATGCGATATATCAGGGTTGGAATAACTTGGGAGCGTATTAGGTAGCATCCAATTTTGCTTGAGCCCTGATTTCAGTGTGGACAATGGTGTGGGGGTGTCTGGTTGCGTTGGTGCTGGAATTACAGTGGCTTCGAGATGGTTCGCGCGAAGAGAGCTGCAGCATATATTCTAATAGGCTATTAACATATAATGCCGCTGATTGGACGGATGCGAAGCGGCAGATGTGACATCCATGCGCGGGACAGGTAATAACAACATTTTTCTTGAGTTTTGTATTTAAATAGAGCAATAATTGGTAGTTGAGGTACCTACTTCAAATCTTCAATGTACCCATGACTTTCGTGGTTTTTGGGTGCTTTGCTTCTTAGTGGTCCTTAAACTAGCAGCAGACTTTGCAAGATGATACAAATGGTCCATAAAAAGTCTGTTAAAAGCAGTCAGATATAGATATATTGAGTTTTTTCTAACTTAGATACGAATATTTCAAAACCAGATAAATCACAACATTATGGAATTTTCACCATCCACATTTAGACCAAATCTTCAAGTCTAACGACACATTAGTAAAAACACCTAAAACAAAAACGTTAATTGATTGTTATAGCTTCATTTCTTCGCGGCAGAGGTCGCCTAAGGTTGCGCACGCCTGCAGCCGCGATGGCGCGCGATACGGTAGCAAATAGCGCTACTTTCTCGCGATTCACCTTACCTCACACTAGCTTGTTCACTGCACAACCTTTAGTACCTTATGAGTAACAACAAAACAACGTGAAATAAACCCTATTCCTAACAGGTTATGATTCAATTTAATAGCTCCATACTGCGTTTTATAAGCTCTTCTAAAAATAACACAATATAAAATCTGAAAATCTTCTTTTCCATTTTCAAAACGACGTTACTACATTGCCACTTCAAAAAAGAACAGCCCTTAGTTCGATAACATTGAATTCGAGATTTAACTGGCGAAGAGACATGACACGGTTGCCCTTGCACTAGGGAAAATTATTATAGGAAATTGAGCTTTTGTGAATAGAAAGTAAGGTTTAATTTTCATTTATGGAATAAATCTGTGTATCGTTTTGATATTAGGGCGGGTATGCATGAAGAGCAACACATAAACACATTGTAGGTGCACAAGCATGCACCTCGCTTTAGTACAACCTAAATAGGGGGGTGACCGGTGGTGTGGAAAGGGCTCCTGTATTTAATACAAATTATATTTATAAAAGTTACAAGAATTGTTAGTCCAGAGTTATAATAATCAAGTTAGAATATAATTATGTCGTGGCATATCGTAGAATTTGGCCATTTCCAACGTTCCAATATTTAGAGAGAACCTTTTTTGTAGATGTTTCCTGAAAACATCTTTTCCTTCATCAAACTAATATTATAAATGCGAAAGTTTGGAGGGGTGTTTGTTACACGATCACGCCAAAACGGCTTATGGGATCTGGATGAAATTTGGAACTGAGATAATGGGGATCACGGGGGTGAAGCCACCGGTGGAAGCTATTTTTGGCAAATCTAACAAAAGCCTTAAATCAAACCGGATATCAATTTAATCTATACTTACACCTTACTGTAGGTATAGGTACATAAATGCTATACCTACATATATGTTACATAGACCGTTATAATTATGTGCTCTTTGAGGTTAATTTCAGGCAAATGATTTGTTACAGACAGACAATCAATCATTTTGATTAATGCATTGAGACGAGACATTGAAGTCTATAATGACATCCATTATACTGTATAAAAATTTACAAACAGAACCTTAAAATAGGCTTGTCCACTGAAAAAATCTAATTAGTCCGTCAGTCAGATAATCAAAAAATATTTGACCCGTTTTTTTCTTTTGTAAAGTAAAACAAAATGGGCGAAGATACGCTTTTAAAATTTTCAATACGTCACGCCGTGATGTATTTTTAGTGCGTTCTGACGTCATGAGCCCCCACTCTCGAGTTTTGTTGCGTTTTATCTTTGTCAATATACATTGATTTACAAAAACAAAAAAAACTTGTCCATTAGTTTTAAATACTCTAACTGACGGACTAAATATATTTGCAATTTATTGATGGTGGAAACTAGCCTATTTTTGCAAACACCTAATCAAAACAGGATTGATGACCTTGGCCTTTATACCTTAAGTTATCCGACATGCCCTTTTGCCATGTCATACCACAATACCCTGTTTGGGTATCCAGTCCGTCCTGCCAGTTGCCTTTTAAGATCGTCGGCCCATCTGGCAATAAAGTCTTACTAACTCTCAAGCCTTCTTAGACTGCTAAAAGCCAATGGTTCTTCAAATCACAAGGCCAGCCCACTGCTCCTTCTGCCAGTAATTGACGACACGGTTGGCGCAGTGGTTGAGCGATTGACTGCTGCGCAGCATGTCGCGGGTTCGATTCCCGCACGGAACAAATATTTGTAAGACCTACAAGTATTTGTTCCGAGTCTGGGTGTTTTTCTATCTATAATATGTATGTATTTACAAAAAAAAAATGTATATAAGTAGTTTATCAGCCATATCGTTACCATAACACAAGCATTAGGTTGCTTAGCTTGGGACTATATGGCGTTGTGTGAAATGTCCAAGGATATTATTATTATTATTATTATTATTATTATTATTATTAGACTGTCAGAAGAACTGTGACTGTCCGAAGAAGCTAATTGAAGTGAACGTGAACTAAACTGCCGGTCGATTACGTAAACATGTCGACGTGAAGGCTTGGTAATGTGATCACTACACCCAAGCCTTCACTTCCACATATTTACAGCCGGTCTATTCTGTGGACATCTCACCGTGGTCACTCAGGTAGAGTGAACGACAAGTGAGCTGTCATGCCACTTTTGGTTGTATCTTTGTATGGTTTGACAGCTCACTTGTCGTTCACTTTGACATGTTTACAGAAACGCACTGCAAAATCGACCGGTAGTATTTTCATCTCAAACTATGGATTGACAGCTAACTTCAAGCATACTTACCCTTCGTTTTTACGGTGTTTACAGAACAGGGGAACTAAGAAGGCCACTTTAGAAGAATCATATTATAGATACAATAATCGTCAAATTTCATTTACATCTTTATCGCTAACACATTAGGTTCAAAATTTATTGGGAAAATTTGACAGTGACGGGTAGCGTGATTTGCTTTCTGATTCTGCTAAAGTGGCCTTTTTACACCCACACTGCAGATTGCCAACTCTGCAAACTTTTTCTTACCCTCAAAATGTCATCTACCTATGATAAAAGTTTTTCCTGTATTTGTTATGAGGTGTACAATAAAGTATATAATAAATAAATAAATAAATAAAACCTAGAAGCCTATTCCACTCAATACAAGTCCAACCGCATCGTGTGCGACAGAAATAATAGGCTGGCACACTGGGAGGTATTGAGACATCACCCGGTATTAACTGCTGATACCGCCTCCCCGAGCCCCGCGATGTAGCCGCGCGCTGCCGCGACATCGCGCGGCTCTGTCGCTCGTTACACGAACCTGTTGGCGCTAGAATTAGATCTTGTTAGTACCTAGCCATAATTAGGTACGTATCGTTGGGAGAAAAATTGAGGGTTTTCAGTTTGATTGACGGGTATGTTTTGTGATAGTACGGTTTCATGTCATGTTGAATGTTATTATGTTCCTTGTTCCTTGTATATATGGAGCATCGAAGTGATTGTTATCTTCATACCTACATATAGTGTAGGGATCGCCTCTTACGTACTGACCGACTCTAATTAGCAATTTTTTAAATTCAAGATTTTACGGATATTATGTGGATCCATTTTCTTCTTAGGCATTCTTCTGGCACACTGATAGGTATTGAGACTTCACTCGATAATAGGTAACTGCTAATTCTTCCGCGCCGCGATGTAGCAGCTCGCGTTGTCGAGTCTTCGCGCGATTATATCGCTTGTTATAGGAACCTGTTGGCTGAATTATATTTGTTTAGCTGTAGTAGGTAATTATTTTTTCCCCAAGCTTACCTTCGTTGGGAACAAATTGAGGGCTCTGAGGTTGATTGACGTGGAGTTATTATCTATGTAGGTATATAAGTATCACGTCTGATGTATGTATGTATAGTATCATGCTTGATGACTTATCGATGTACATTTTATAGAGTAACAGCTCCTGCCAGTGATATTACCCGCGTGTGTGTTGAAAAAATAATATGCCAATTAGGCGAACATTTGTTATTGTTATGTAGGTAACTGTGCTTTTCTGTGTTGTGTTTCTTTCCTTATTCCAAATAAATGATCTATCTACCTATCTACATATTCTCTCAATACAAATTATCCAATGTCCTATTTCAGGACTCGTGTGCCAAGTTTCCTCCTACTCTGTTCTGTCGTTCGAGTGTGAAGAGGTTAGAAACAGACAGACAGAGGCTACCTTTCGTTTTTTTTTATTAATACCTATTATTATGGATGTTGGCAATTCTCATCTTCGATTGTTGTAATTGTCTTGTATAGCTCTTTCATATTGATTTGGTTTACCATTTCAGGGTCATCGAAGCTTCGTTTGTATGATCTGATGAACTCGTTTTCTTGCCCATTTCGCTGCTACCTAACAGTGATGATTGCAATGTTATCGTGTATTATTAATCAAGAAAGTATTTACTCCAAAAGTCACGGTCTTTAGCGTTTAATCAACACATACAAACAGCATAATTACATCGACGGTCCTATCGACATTTCTAAAGCGCCACCATCGATCAACATCAAACCAGATTAGAGCACAATTAAGCTAATGTGCCAAACTACTTAGCGAAAAATTGGCCCAAATATCTGCATAACTAATCACCTCAAATTAAAAACACATGCCACAAACACACCAATCAGGAATCGAACCCGTTACACCACTTAAAGGAACACCTTTTCTTTTCGCAGCACAGTAGCTAAAACGTATTAACCCTCCGTCGGGTAAGATGGCTCAATCTGGCTAAATTATTCAAAAGCCATTAAAAGGAACGGCTTTTAGCCACTAATCGGGCCGTTTCCGCCACGGCCAGTAATTATCGCTCTCCAAGTCTTTACACCAAGTTTATTTATCTCGCCGACGACGGTGATGTTTTTTCTACAATTTATTCGGTTGGTAGTAATGTTTTTGGTGTGGATAGATGTGGGTGTTCTGCGGTTGGTTTATATGAGGTTGAGTAGCCTTCTTTACGAACTGTTACTGTAATGTCTTTGAAAAATGATATTCTTTTGACTCTGAATACAGACTGAGATCCCGAAGCTGCCAGACCTCCCTTTTCTCTCACTAACAAAATATGTGATGTACTTAAAACATAAACATTCTTGCTAGCTATGGCCAACGACAGCAAATTTGTTGTAGGTACACCCTCCCAAATCCTGGCAGATTTTAGCTTTCGTTATTTTGTTTTCAGCTTTGGCAATAGGAGCTCACTCGAGGTGACGACGCTTTTAGACCATCAATGCCTACCAGTCGTAAAAATATAATTTAATTACTAATTATTTAACAATATTCTGTAAAATATACACAAAAATCAGCAACAGAATAAGTTGGAATACGCGGAAGTGGCAATGTTTTTTCCATGTCAAATGTTATAGTTTCTAAATTAGGATTATTTTTAGCAAGCATCATGTCGTTTTTCATATATTTTTGAAGGTCTTCTGCAGTTTTGAGATGATTTTCATGTTCTTCTATAATTTTGTTCTTTTCTTCTATGTTTGTAATGGTATTCTTTTTATTTTCGTAGTAATCACATTTATTGCATGTATCTTTGTTTAATGGTTTAGTCCGAAGATTAAACTTTGTTAAAAAGATTTGTTTAGCTTTTGGGTATGAAATGACCTTAATTCCTGCAGAAGTAGCTTCTTCGCAGTAAAGTTGGTAAATCTTTGAAAAGGTCATATCGGGTCTTAAAAATTTTGCATCTCCTGCTTTCTGTCGACAATAATGAGAAACATACGTAGGTAGCTTCTTTATTACGTTTTTTAAAAATTCTTCGCACTCAGCAGGAACTTTATTGTGGCCTCCGTTAATACCCCGTTTATCAGTGATAGAATCAGTTCTCATTTTTTTTAATGCCGTATCAATTCTTTTTGGAGTGGTTTGAATGGTCTTCACGAACATATCTCTACATACCAAAATACCTTTCAAAAAATATTGACGCGAAAATGTTTTTTTTTTGGAGATATTGTGGGATATGTAAGGTCGTTTCACAGGTTGTTCTTTCACACAAGCCACAATATACATATTTTGCGAATGATATGTTCCCAAATCGTAAAATTTCTTAAATTCGGCTTCTCTATTTTCTACAGAAATATTTTCAGCACATTTCTTGGAGCAACTACACTCAAAATTTATAAATGACTAGCTTCTGCCAGCGGCTTCGCCCGCGTGATCCCTAGGGAACATATTCCCGGGATGAAAAGTAGCTTATGTGCTATTCCAGACTATAATCTATCTTTTTTCTAAATTTCATTAAGATCCGTTAAGCCTTTCTGGCGTGATTGAGTAACAAACAATCAAACTTTCACATTTATAATATTACTCGTTTGGTATGAAGCGAAATTATAACCATCTTTCCCTCGACATTATAATTATTAAAGGATATTGCAAATTGTCGTAAGCCGTTTTCCGAAGCTACTCGCTAGCCTAGCGCTAGCGCTAGGCGCCAAGCTAGCCGCCTGCCTGTGCGTTCGTGACCACTAAAATGACAAAAATAATCCTTATAGCATGATTCAGTATATTCCGATTTCTATGATTCTTTTTTTATGGAATAGTTAATAATGTTATCTTTTATTAATGTTAATTAGGGACGACTGAGAGTTTTATAAACGTAAGAGTAGACAAATACAATCAGAAAGCTTCGAACTGCTAAGCTATCGGGAGTTGTACACGTGTTATTGTTCGTCAATCATAAAAGATAGACATTATGCTGTCGTTGGATATTTTTTATATAATTTTAAGGAAAACATTTCCGTCATACATGATTTCTGTGTAGCTTTCACCATTAAGGTTGCACACGCGACGGAAGCTTAAAAAATGGAGTAACTTCTCCCGTTTTCACAACATTTCCCTTCACTGCTCTGCTCCTATTGATTGTAGCGTGATGAAAAGTATACTATAACCTGCTCAGGAGTATGAATAATAATTGTACCAAGTTTCATTAAAATCCGTCGAGTAGTTTTTGTTTCTATAACGGTTATACAGACAGACAGACAGACAGACAGACAGACCGACAGACAGACAGACAAAAATTGCACTGATTGCATTTTTGGCATCAGTATCGATCCCTAATCATCCCCTGATAGTTATTTTGGAAAAATATTTCATGTACAGAATTGACCTCTCTACAGATTTATTATAAGTATAGATTTAGACTCCACCTGTTTCTTGCGATAGTTAACATAGGGTAGGTTTTTATATTTATTTTGTTTCCTCTCTTCCCTAGTTAATTGTCCATACCTCCGTTTTCTTCCTTTGCGAGGCCGTCCACTTGTAGAAATGTTCTCGTTATTACCTTCTTCATTATTTGTATTTTCTTCCACTAACAGCTGTTGTTCATGATCTCTATTGCAACTAGTAATATTTTCTATGTGAGCACCAGGATTCGTCTCTTCTTGAAAGCTTTCAACGGGACATACTGCAGTGTACATCGCTAAATCACAAAAGTTGTGATTTCTGTTTGCGGACATTTCTTGGTCTGGTTTGTTTGTGGCATAATGATGAACGAGAACTTGCGTAGTAATTATAGAAGTTGACTTTTCTGACCTATCACTAGAGCTAGTATTATCCATCTCGTCGATTTGATAGTCTGGATCCCGTACGGAGTCATCACTGTTAAAGTCTTCAAACCCTTCTAAAACATTCAATAGCTCTTTAGTTTTAGGTGACATCTGAGGCATTGGTGATGGTGGAAAAGGTTCGGACACATTAGCTAAAGCGGGCGATAGTTTCGACGAAGCTGGTGACAAAGCTGGACGTTCAATATTATACTCTGTTATTTCCACTGCCAAAGTCGGTGTGGATGCCATTAAAGGAGAGCCCAAAGTTTCTACAGATAACACTTGAGTCTCCAGTGACGGGAGAAAACATGCAGGATTTTTGTTGTTATTATTTGGTATCAAATGTGGATTTGGAGTAAGCGGTGAAAAAGCTGGTGCTTCAATGCTAGATTCTGTTATTTCCGTAAGCGGCGTGGATACATTTAAAAGAGGTCCCAAAGTATCAGCAAGCATTGCACCATTTTTAAAACCCATACCAGGCGTTAAACGAAAGTCAACTGGCGCTTCAATGCTACGCTCACCAGTTTCATAGCTAGATCTATCAGCAAAATTTTCGAGTGTGACTGTTTTAAAAGCGGGCGGCATTGATGGACTACATACTTGGGCTTGTTGACTGCTGTAAAGCAGACATTTCTTTACCCTTATTGCAGCCCTATTTTTCTTATCCAATTGAGTACCTGAAGCAACCAAAACTTATTTTTAAAGATTATTTTTTATTATTTACCGAAAATTAAAAACTTGTAACTAACAATTGACGCGCAACACGTGACGCTAAACATGTTCGAAAAATTTGGGCACAGAATAGGTACACAAGTCATTTGATAGTAAGTCTAAAAAGGATAGGGCAAATAAAATTGTGTAAATAGGGTTATCCGTTCAGAAGTTATTATGGATTAGGCATGAAAAGTGACATACACGTGATTGACTTTTGTACATTTTTTGAGGTTGGGGTGGTATACGTTAAAACATGTAACGCACAGAGATAGAGACAGCAACATGGTAACAAGTTAGAGTGCAAGTACTTGTTGGAAGATAAACTCATTTGAGAGTTTTTACGGATAAGTTTGCACCCAACATATCGTTCGATTCAACACAAATTAATCAATCAATCAACAAATAGCGTAGTAATTGAAACATTTGAATAATACACAAATACGTTAAAATAACTTGTAAGTGTAAGAACAAGTAGGTACTTACATGTTGTCAGGCAAGGAGTTGGGCTGTTTTGGGGTGTGTCTTCAATAACATCTTGTATTAAAGTATCTGTAGGTAAAATACGAACAAAACATTAGTAAAACTATAGTGGACAACACCTTCTTGTAGAATATTTTTATTCAAAGTAGGTACCTTAAAAACTTTTTGAGGTTAAGAAAGATTCTGTTTAAAACTTACCATCTTTACTTTCATCTTGAGTGTCATCGAATTCGGAATTATAACCCAAACAGGCATTAATTAATACACTTTTAATATTTTGCTCCATCTCCATTAAGAGTTTAGCACAAATAACGATACTTCACCCTCTTGCACGAACTTATCCAGTGTATATGTGATACCAGACGCATAAAAGTTACCAATGTTAAAAAAAAACGATAATAATTATTTTTACTAACACGATAAAAAATACTTTAAAAAGTAATTTCGATTAAAATAATTCAAATTATTGACCATAAAAATAGTTAATACAAATAATAATGAAAAAATAAAATGCAGGATAGGTTTCTGTTATAAACTAATTATGAAATTTTATATTAAGCAGTAAACTATCAAACCACTTGGTCCCTGTGTAATCAGTAAGATTCATCAAAACTATTTTGCATAAAAGATCCGCGGCGCTTGGATTACTTTATATAAAAAGTGATAGAAAAAAATTATTTTGCGGAAAGGATCCAACCTGTTTGGATTTAAAAAAATAATACATATCACTTTTTACAGATCCTTGGATCTGTAAAAAGTGGAGTCATGGATTTTGTTAGTTTTTTTCTTAAAACGCTAAATGTGTTTTGGTAACTTTAGTGGCATAGAGGTTTGTTTGGTGAATTGTGTGAGACTGCTTGGATCTTTTTTGCGTATATAAAATTCGATTCGTAGATTCTTACTATATATTTATCTCAATTTTCTAGAAATTGCTGGTTGGATCTTTTCTGCTTAACAGTCTCCAATTTAAAAATAAAATGTGCCTTTGGCGTCAACCTAATCTAGCAGGTATGCGTAATGTTAATGTTAAAATTATATACTAACACTTCTCTATCCCACACATTTTCTTAGTAAGAAAATAAGGGAGGTGTGGCAGCTCTGCTCTTATAATTATAAAGGTTGTATTTATTAAACGTCTGTTATGAAATTCAGATCCTTCAATATTTCGAAACACCATCACAACGATTCATGGCTTCTTTCAATTTCTCCTTTCCTATAACTTCATTACATAAAACACAAATAAAAATAACTTAATTTCACTCCATGTAAGCCCACGAAATGTTTTCTATTAAGAAGCGCTAACAGCATTAGTAAAACATGTTAAAAATACTCTTCCGTTGACATCGCGAGTGGCGCCCGCGCCGCGGCGTCGAGATCTGAGCCGGCGCATTACACCTATACCAGTAGATAGGGACTTTGTTTTCTGCACTTTGTCTCCAGTGGTAGACAGATCTATCAAAGAAAGAAAGGAAAGCAAATAACAATTTATTTATTTACTTATACTACAAATAAGGTCCACTGGGTTAGTAACAATATTAATTAGCCTATTTCAGTACTTAATAACTAAAACAGACCTCCTAATGCCCACAGAAGCGAGCTATCTGCCCGGGCAGCTATTGAGTGCAGAAAGACGGCTTACATAAGCGGCGGAAATAAGCTGCTATTATCACAAGAGAAAAGAAGAGAGAATCATCGGCAATGATAGGCTCGTCGAGTCGAAACTCTAAAGTCTTGAGCATCGACACCGAGTTGAAAGCCTGTCTGTCGGTTTTCTACCGGTTGCATTTTGGGGAGTGTGGGATGGAATTGCATAGTTTATTCCGCCAAGCCCACATCACAAACATCATCAGACCACAAGACGAACGGCGATACGCTACCGGTATATTGTGGACATCCCACCCACATGCACAAAAAGTTTTGGGAACATACCTATTCACTGTGCGTACAGCTAAGGAGTGGAATTCCCTGGCAGAGCCTGTGTTTCCTGATAGCTATAACCTGAGAAGAGCAAGTATGCTCCATAGTGGACTACATACTACCAAGGTGAGGTTGTGGTCTATCGCGAGCATAGATATAATTTTTATATTTCTGTGATCGCGAGCCTATCAACGATAAAAAAACTGTCCAAGTGCGAGTCGGACTCGCGTGCAAAGGGTTCCGAACCAATTTTATTTTCTTAACATGTTATTTTAATACTCTCTCTCTCTCTCTCTCTCCTTATAGGGTTTCCTGTAATATTTAGGTATAGAGCTATTATCTGCATTTTTTTTTTTTTCAAAATTTTACGCTCAGCAGTTTCGGAGATAAGGGTCTTTATAGGGTCATTTCTTGAATAACTTCAAAACTTCAAAATTTACTTATTACAAAACTTAAAAATTTATAAAAATATAATTAAAACCGTCACAGTAAGACCTTTCATTTGATATGTCACACGATAAAGTTTGAAATTTTTTTTATTGAATTTTCTAGTTTGACCCCAAAAGTGACCACCATACAAAAAAAAATATTTATTTACGTAACACATCCGTGTTTGTGTCACAGATTTTGTTTAGATGTATACCAAATTTCATCAAAATCAGTCCTGTAAACCCGGAGCAAACTGGCTGTGACAGACAGACACACGTGTGATCCTATAAGGGTTCGGTTGTTTATGGATTCGGAACCTAATCAATAACTAATCGAGAATTTGAAATAATCGTCAGAAATTGTCACAACATCACTGACACTTCGTCACTCTTGACGTTGTCAGTGTCAGTGTCAGGGCCGGCTCATAAACGAGCGCGTTTTGTTTTGCTGTCACAAGTCTGTTTATTGCTCCTGTTTAACGATCGCTTGATGAGGTGCTGACGTAACGTGACGTGACGTATGTTGTATCTCGGCTAACTGTCGTATCCTGTTAAATTATGAGATGTTAGAACGAAGTTTTAAATGCTGTTTTAATTATAGTTTGGTTGTTAAAGTTGTGGCTTTGTTTTAGTGGTGAATACTATTAATGAGAAGCTCGTTAATAATAACAGCCGCACAGGTCTGTCTTCAAGGTTAAACAACGCTTGCCGAGGTTGGGCTGTGGATTGGTGACCATCTTAACATACCGAGTTTCCTTCGTGCTTCGGAAAGCACGTTACGCTGTTGGTCCTGGCTTTCATTTGGAGATATTAAAATTTGGCAGTCGTTACGGATAGTTAGAAGCCAGAAAATCTGACACCAATCTTGCCAAGAAGATCAGTGTTACCCAGTTAATGGGTTGTGGAGGTTTGGTAGGCAGCCGCTCCACGTAAAATACTAGTTTTCAGCTTAATCTGGTTTGACTGGAAGTCGACCCCAATATAGTTGGGAAAAGGCTAGGCAGATGATAATGAATAAGTGAGTTTTATAGTGAGTTTTTTATCTCACAACATTCGGATTTCGTTATGTCGAAAATGTTGTTGCAGAATAGCACTACTGAGAGCAAGATCAAATGACTGAAAAGGAAGTGACCATAGAGATGACGGCAGAAAGAGATGAAATGTATGGAAGAAGAAAGAAGAGATGCTACGCCAACATAATAGAATAGGAGAGAGGATGCAAAATAGTTATTGTCTCAATTGAGAATTTTATTGTGGTTATATTGTTTTAATTTTTCATGGTCACTAACATTAGAATAGTTCATATCGGATTACTCCGTGATCATGGCGCTTGCAAGTACTTGCAACAGTGCCGAAATATCGGAAACTCGCAAATAAAAAGGTACATGGTAGCAATCCCGATATGAACTATTTTATTGTGGTTTTTTATTATTTTTTGGTAAGTTAAGGGAACATTAAAATGACTTTACCCTCGACCGATTTAATGAGTTTTCTCGTAGGCTTGCGACAAAGGAGAGGACATTATACAACCAACTCATCTTGAGTCATCCACAATTCCACTTACTTTTCCATTCCCACGCAAATTCATTTTCGAACCGAAACGAATGTTTTTAATTTATCTGCGACTAAGTAATTAACGCGGCTTTAAAATAAAAAGGAAACCCCATTTAATTTTTGTCTTCAAAATTTATAAAGAGTCAATTTGCAATTTGCCAAAACCAATCACAATAATTTTAACTTTTAATTACTACTCACGTCAGACTCAAAAGGGAAAACGAAAAAAATTATTACCAAGTTATATTTTTGGTTCCTGAAATTAAATCACAGAATTATGATTCTAATTTCTGACAGCATAAAGTTGCAAATGCCAAAAAGGTTCTAACTGGCCGGTAATGGATAATTTGGTTTATAACAATAACTCCATTTGTCAGAGATCCATAGTTTGGACCCCCACTAGGGATCCGCCCACCTATTATGCGGATCCAAAACAAAATTTATCTTTTTTTTTCTGATATCTTAATTATCATAAAAATATAATAAGGTTGCCGGAAGACGGCGGCTGCTGCCTATCTTTTTTCTTTTTGTTTTAGGATGAAACAACAAATCTTCTTTTTTGTGGACGCCCTAACAATTAATTCGAATTTAAAGATTGTGACTTATCTACTGTGAAGCTTCCAATTTTTATCTTTTACTAGCTGATGCCTGCGGCTTCGCCTGCTTGCCAAATTATATACTAAAACCACTCCGTCCATTGGTGAAAACAGCATGAAAATCGGTGAAGTAGTTTTTGAGTTTATCGCGAACAGACAGACAGACGCGGTGAAGGACTTCGTTTTAAAATACGTAGTGATAGCGATAGTGATGATTAACGACTGGGTAACAATTTCAACTAAGGATTACAAATTGTTTCTTTTAAAAATCAATTACCTTATAATAATCTATACCGAATAATTAGGTATAGGTAACTATTATTTATTATGTTTCCGAAAGTTAGTTAAAAAGATTAAAAACGGTACCTTTTTATGGACACTTTTTAAACACATCCTACACTAAATGTTTTTTTTTTTATTTATTTTAGGAAAAACTACAGCTAATACATAACAATATTAAGTAACAATATGTAAAAAATGGCCATTTACAAGTTTTTACTTAAGTTTTGTGTGAATATAAACGATTTCGCGAAAACAGCTTAATTGCAGCAGCATGCGAGTACCTATTATACTCTCATTCGACGCTCAAGTAACAACAACAAAAAGCTCAAAACGTATTAAATGGCATAGGTAACTTCTCTAGTTTTATATACATAACATCTAATTTTACCTTTCATAATAACTACATAAAATAAAAACCATTTTGATAGAAGGCTAGTCCTAAATTAACTGAAAATTATAACTAATTGTAGTTTTAAATTGCCTAGTTAGGTTTGTTACTACATCTAAAACCATTAATCTACATAATAATATCAACATGATACCTACTTCTGACCAATCAAGAGCGCTTTTTAATCATTAAAATTAAAACTAACATCACTTGATCACATCCCATAACTAATAAAACAACTCAATCAAGCAGACTGAACAATGAACATCTTTATTCTTCAGAAAAAAAATAAACACAGTCACTAGAATCTCTTGACATTTCAAGATGGCGCCTCTACCAAAGACTACTGTCAACGATACGTCAAACTCGGTGCGTTTTTAAACTTGGATCATTTCGCCGTCTGTCAAAATATACTGGCCGGTTCATACACTTGATGAGCCGTAACTACCCCATAAGTTCAGCTATAAAAGAGTGACTGTGTGTTTATACCGCGGGGAATCGAAGCTAAACCAAATTGATCGTAAACTTTTTGTCGTAACTTTTTTAATATCATCATAATATCATAATCTGGTTGTAATTAAAATTTCGCAGTACGGAGCTTTTATGTCTTGATTTGATTATTTGCATTTTGTAACTAGTGATTCGTCCTGTCTTTGGCTGTTTTTTTGGAAAACTTGTGTTCGCTTAAATATTTTTATTCCATCAGTCTGTCATGAAATTGCAGTTCCAAAGAACCGTGACTAGATAAGGCTCTATTAATATGGTAAAATGTATGTAATCAACTTTCTGTCCACAAATCTTCCTTACATAAATTACGAACTTAAAAACAAATTAGTCTCGTTACAACTTTAATTACTTAACTAGGTATTTTATTTATTTAGCTCATATGCGGTGGGCCAATACCCAGATGCCATTGTTATTCGTTTCCTTGAAAGACCGTTCTTCCTTACCATAAATAAAACAGAACATTACCATAAACAGTCACCAATTAAAAACAAAACCGTCAACAATTTCCTATTTCAAATTGGACTAAATTCTACGTCCGAAACAAAAAAAAAAGACGGACTCGGACCGAAATAAAAAAAAAAGAACACGCCGCAAAAAACTTTAGAAGCGACCTTTAGCGACCATATTTCACACTAATTATATGAAGTCAGAAATGAAATCGATTATTACACTGTGAAGTTTTTGATGCGATTTTTACAAAACTATAAATAATGTCGCCGACGCAGGTGAAGACAGGAGTGTGGGACATTCGAGGACTGGATGACAAAAAAATCTCTTTATGTCTTGTGATTTTGGTCAGGTTTATCTTTTAACAAAATATAGACCTCTGGGTGTACCGTGAAATAGTTTACTTTGGGATGTTTTAAGAGCTGTTTAAACCACCCAATCAATGTAAAAGTAGGTAGAAGAAGAAGAACAGTTAAATATTATGTTGGGTTCTGAAAATTTCCTTAATGCTTATGAGACATAACGGAAGATCAAAATCACAATTATCTGACACGCCATTACTTACCTATTAATTTTCAATGTTTTTATAGAAGTTGCCAGAGGTTGTGCAAGAGGTTGCTTGAAATAATAACAATACTTCTGAAAAGGTGCCAAACTCTCACGCAAAAACTACTATGCCTTTTGAATTGCAATGAAATTCTAAGAGTATCTTTCCTTATTCTAATTTCTAGCTTAAAAAACATATCCAAAAAGCGGTACCAACATCTCCATACAACGCCCAAGGTTCAGGTAAAAGTGTATTTTTTTAGCAATGTTTTTTGGTAGCAACGTCGAGTCAAGATCGTTAAGTGAAAAAGGACCCGTTTCGGCACTTTTGTGGGCTATGTCTGTAGCCGGTAGCAACGATACGACACTGCCGTTATCAGCCTAATTAATCGTACCAACGTACGAATTTTAATGTATATGGATTGAGATAGTGCGCAGGGACAATCTCGGCTAATTTGCGCGGGACGCAAATTGGCGAAACGGTATAGTGAGGAGTGTGAGGACATTTAGATGTGAGCCGTGAGTGATAAAGATGTTATGTTAGATGTCTGTTTGAGCTGTAAATAGCAGGGTTAATGGCGTTTTTGTAAATAGGTAATAGTAATTGCAGTAAGTCTTCGGAAGCGATTTCGATAACGCTACCGACCATTAGATCTGCGGGTCTAAAATGGCTTCTTTACCAGAATCCCACACAACAATCTGTCAAATGTCATTTCATCTTTATTGCTTACGCATTAGGTTGAAGGTTGGTTGATAAAATTTAACAGTGTCGGGTAGCGTGATTTGCTTTCTTTTTTTTTTATACAAGACGGGGAAACTCTTGGCCCAAATCTCACCTGATGGAAAGTGATGATTAGGCCGAAGATGGAAGCGAGTTTCACACGGAATCCTCTTACACAGAGGAACTGGCTATCATACCTCTTACTGCCGGAACACAACAATGCTGTTAACATATGTTATGGCGACAGACTTAGACATGATGGCGGTAGCTTGCCAGGCGGACTTAGAAGAAGTCCTACCACAAACCAAACCGAGCAAAAAAAAATTTGCCCCCGCTGGGCATCGAACCCGGGACCTCTGGGTCTGAATCAGGTGGTATAACCACTAGACCACGGAGGCGGTTAGTGTCACCTGTTTAGCACCACCCAGGGACCACGTGTAGGGATTCGCTGAAGGGTATTCTCCTACGGACGCGGGTGACTCGGCCCCCAAAAATTTCTGATTCTGCTAAAGTGACCTTTTCAGACCTCCTGCTCAAAGTGTGAATAAAGCTGTACATTAATGACTACTCCGTCGGTCTTGTGGTCGATAGCTCAACTGCTGAATGTGGGGTCGTGTGTCAACTCAAGACGGGCAAGTGCTTCTGGGTTTACCATGGAGAATTACTCTGTGACAGCCCAGAGTTGGGAAGTTGGTGGTGTAACACTACCGTACTTCGAGAAGCTATTGGTTCTGCGCCTGACCTCTCTAGTTGTGTTGGATTGCTATCCCATCGCACTACCTATCAGAGTTATTGAAGAAAACACTTGTGCACCATTGTATTCCCGCGCCGATGGCTAGTTGCCATGGCCGAGATCGGTCAGGGGTATATAATCATAGCTGACCATTGCAACGTCCTCTGCGTAACATTTTTCATTACTGCTCCGCTCCTATTGATCTTAGCGTGATGATTTATAGATACCTTCATCGATAAATGGGCTATCAAACACTGAAAGAATTTTTCAAATCGGACCAGTAGTTCCTGAGATTAGCGCGTTCAACCAAACAAACAAACAAACTCGTCTGCTTTATAATATTAGTATAGATATAGGTATCTACATATTAAAAATTGTCAATAAAGTCCCAGCAAACTACATAATTCGTCTAAAGCATCTTGATCTCTTGCTTATAAAAGGCAATAAACATTCAATCTTTAACTCAATGCCAAACTCTATAAATTGTCCGCAAACATTTCATATTTTAGCTTCAGATTTTCACCAAAATCGACACAAACTGCCCACAAAATGGACGCGAACCTCTTACAAAATAAATAAAATAAACTCACTGTTTTGATGACAGTGTCGTTATATATCGCGACATTGTCCGCATCTCCCCATGGTTTATGGGGCCCATATCAAATTGGTAGCCATGGGGTTCAGGCCCGACGACGTGTGTTCATATATTTAGCTTGGAAACAGACGTTTTGGTAAGAATAAATGTGCTGCTTGTTGTATGATATACGTTTTGGGTGTTGAGAAAAATGGTGGAGCGCAGTATGGTCAGAAGTCTGTTGGTATTATAGCCGATTGATAGAGTTTTAGATATGCATAAATATTTGCTGGTTAGTTTGTACTAGCTTCCGCCCGCGACTTCGTACGCGCATATCCCGTTTTTTTCCCGTTCCCACAGGAACTTCAGGAAATCCTCTCTTAGTGCACCTCTCCGAAGTGTATGGAAGCTACATGGCAAATTTCAGATTTCTACGACCATTATTTTCGGCTGTGCGTTGGTATATAATTCAGTGAGTCAGGTTTACCTTTTTTTTTTTTTTAGGGATGGGAATTCATCCAATGACTCCTCCCGCTCTGGGTGTAGCGGGAGGGAGTGTCAGACTTCTACTGACTAAAACCCATCCATGTTCCTTCATTGCCCTTTGTGTTCCGGAGCCACGGTGTCTCTTGCGAATAATCCCGCGACTCCGGCAGAGGTTTACCCTTAATGTATTTTAGATGGGAACCATTGCTGCTTACAATCTTTAGGTGCGTTTCTGTGCATCAGCCCGGATTTTAGAAGTTTGATGTTAATAAAAGAACCCCGTACCTACCTTAGAACTCACGTTAAAACTTTGGTCTTGAAGCATGTTTTAACAATGATGCACTATAAAATCTTCCAAGTTTGCTTAGCTGTAATTATTTGCTTGCAGCTGTGGTCTATCCGTGCTGAATAACTTTTTTCTTTCTTTGTTCTTCTTTCTTGATACCAATTTATTATCCCTCTGCCAAACTAACATAGTTTAACGATATACTGATTATCGGCTTCCCTCGTGCTTTATCCAATAACTCTTTCAATGGATATTATTTATTTTCAATTTGTAATTTACTTAGATATTTAATAAGAACCACTTCAAGCTCAGATAAGCGAGGAAAACGACTACCTTTTTCACACACATCATTTTATATAATCTAAATCGATCCACTTCACCTTTTTGACAAAGAATTTAAAATAACAAAAACCCGTGGAACTATAAACTCGCTACTCACATTAACTTCGTCCGTTGACAAAACATGATTAATGTCCAATAAAAACGTTCCAATATAACTCCATTCACGTTATTAATTCTAATATTATTGTCCTTTTTTTGGGCAAAAAATGAGGAATGCTTCTTGAGACCCTTTGCTTGTTGATGGTGAATGAGATCGTTAGCCACACTAGAAGATTATGTTGCTATAGAACGTAGTTTAGAATGCTTTTGTTAGATCAGATTTTATAACTGTTTTCAGACTAAAATCTCAAGTGCTTGGGTTGCTGCATGGTCATTGGAAAATTCACACAACCTGCAGAAATCTGTTTTTCGAGAAAGTTGAAACCGTTTTTTTTTTTTAAGAATAGGTCAAGGCAAGCGAGCTCCATCATCTCTTTCAATCAGATGGGATTGTGACCAAACACAATCCTGTCAATATAATAATAAATAAATACTCCTCAGTCTGTTTCAAGGAATAACATCTATACTTATATACTTATTACTTTACTTATTAATATTATAAAGCAGAAGAGTTTGTTTGTTTGGTTGAACGCGCTAATCTCAGGAATTACTGGTGCGATTTGAAAAATTATTTCAGTGTTAGATAGCCCATTTATCGTGGAAGGCTATAGGCTATATATCATCACGCTAAGACCAATAGGAGCGGAGCAGTAATGAAAAATGTTACGCAGACGACGTTGCACGGGTCAGCTAGTAAATAATAACTTACCTCAAATAGAAAGAATATAATTCAAATCGAAAATGATATCCAATAAATAACTGTATAAATAAACATCATACATGATACAACTGTTTACAAAAGTCAAAATCTACTAAAACATTAACAGTTGCTCAAGTGGGCTTCTCAGTTAAATCTTCTGGTTTAGTTATCCTAGACTTCATGTGTGCCATGAAAACGGTCCAGACGAAACTAGCAGCACTTACAAACACAATTCTATTCTTTTCCGAGATCAAATAAAAGTTTAACGTCTGGACCGTCGGCCAGAATATGACGCCAATCTTGTAAGTCGGCCACATCTTTTGCTTTACTTCTTGAACGCAAGCGTCGATAGGCTTCATTTCTAGCAGGCTCATTCCAAAGAAGAAGTACGCCATAGCAATAGGAGAATACGAAACCTGTTCAATAGCTGCTCTGAGCACTGCTGTCCTTAGATCGTTTCGTTTAAAGAATCGACTGGAATACTTCATCCAGCTGTAGAAGACTGGTGCCATGCAGAAAGCTCCAAAGAATCCGAAGCGCGCTGCTCGAGCCCAGTTCGCGTTTGCTATATTTGTGCCGTGTTCTAAGTACTCCTGTGTGATGCTGCAGGTTGGCCATATGATGGCGTAGGACACCATTCCTCGTAGCAGCGGATAATGTCTGTACGTCGGTAGGTGGCGAAACTTTGTCATAATACCGGACATATTTTACTCTTACGTAAAGACGAACGTTGAGGGTATTCTCCCCGGGGGTCTCGCCTCACTAGACAAATAACTGTATCTCATTCAGATATATAAAAGCTTCATTGGTAATTAGAAAATGGGTTGTTATGTAAATAAATTGGTTCTTACGTCTGTCTGTCACGTTGAAGTTTCTCAAAAAATATTGGTGTAAAAGTGTTGTGTCTATGATAAGCAAAGCTAAGTTAAATAAACTTTTCTAAGCTCTATTTCTAAGTTCAATCTACTATTTATATGTCTGTGAGTTCAATAAAAAATTTGAACCTATGGGATGCATACACCACAGACTACGAAATCCGTATGCAGTGATTAGATAAGTAGGTACCACGTAGGTACCTATGTCATTACTAATTTTGGACTACAGAATTATGTACCTACGTACTGTATATTGTCATAGTTGTGCTGAATTGTCTTAGTCTGTAGTCTGTCACTGTACCTACTTATTAAAATAAAATAAATTAATTTAAAAAATGGTCTGAGAATGTATGTCGGAGGTCAAAGTAATATCTAAATCATTTGAGCCGTCAACTTCTATGTGTAGGTAAATAATACGTTCTCTTATTGCAACCGCTGAGCTGTCTCTGAGCCGTCAGAGGGTTCTGAGGCACAAATGGAAGCCACGCTTGCCGAGGTTGGCCCATGAAGAAATCTAACACCAGTCGAGCAGTCTTACCAAGAAGTACTGTATTACCCCTTTACTGGGTTGTGGAAGTCATCATCTGCCTAGCCTTTTCCCAACTATATTGGGGTCGGCTTCCAGTCAAACCGGATTCAGCTGAATAGGTACCAGTATTTAACGTGGAGCGGCTGCCTACTAGACCTCCACAACCCACGTACACGGTACTCCTTGGCAAGACTGGTGTCAGATTTTCTGGCTTCTGACTATCCGTAACGACTGCCAATTTAAAGATCTCCAAATGACAGCCGGGACCAACAGATTATCGTGCTTTCCGAAGCACGGAGGACACTCGGTATGTTAAGATGGTCACCCTGTACCTTGAAGACCGACCTATGCGGCTGTTATTATATAGCCACGAGCTCCTCTACGAGGAAGTCGTACCTATATAAAATACTGGTGCCTATTCAGCTGCATCAGGCCAACTAGACTGCAAGCTAAAAGGCCAGGCAGACTGATCCTGGCAACTGTCATATTTACATAGACAGCATATACATATCTGACCCTTCTACTCATCAGTTTATATAACAAACATTTTCTTTGTTTATCGCTGTAAACCTTGCTAAATAAAATAGTTTCTACGAATGATTCTCTCTTAAAGAAAACCACTAGGTACCTTCCTAACAAGTCCACTAAACACAAGGACATGATTATTTGTTAATACACAAAACGTGACGCAGAATTACCCATTTAGTAATCTTAGCGAGCAATCGATTGCCCACCCACAGAGTATGGACTTAGAACAATCGAATTATTCGGTTGATACGATTATTATTCGATTATTTGGCTCGGGTGAATCGATTCGGCGATCTCCTTTGAGATAGGTGATGATTCGGCAAAATGTGGCGCGCGTGCGGTCGCGGTACATGATTAGTCTTTAATTACTAATTAATCTGATACAGTTATTTGTTTAGTTTTAGATTATTGTGATTCGTAATTTCTTTGTACCTACCATTTTTGTAAACAGGTCATCCTTCACAGGTACACGCGTTAAGTTTTGTTTGTTTGTGTATATTTTTGAAGTCCTAATTTGCTACTAGAATACTTTCTACCTACTTAAAAGGAGTCGTTGCAGATTTCCTTTCAGTTCTACTAATTTGCTTAAAAATACTAATTAGGTACTATCTAATTTAAGGTAAGCCGTAACAAACTGATATTGTCTTACTATTGTTCTTTTAATTTTCGTGTGAATATTCTTAGTTTTCATAAATAAACATTTATAATTTCGACGAATACTGTGATACCCTCTAGTGTATCATTTAGGAAACGGTTGAAATGGTTGTATAGCGCTATCTCGTAGTTTCGATTACCACACAACACCATCTTTGAATTACAGGAATCATAACAAAGAAAGTTCGCTCACTAATTAGTACCGACAGCGGTGTATAGATGGCGTTGCTGTCAGTTTATTTTAATCAGTTCTGCTATTCGACAACAGATGTCGCTGTAAGTTTGTATTCAATAATAATTATGATAAAGATCTAAAAAATAATGGTTAGGTAATTTAGTAAAATCATTATTAATTCTGAAAAATGTGTAATTTGATAGTAAAAATAATTTGAAAAATAAAATCTGGTGGAACAATACTCAGCATAGATCATAACTGAAGTAGGTTTAGGTAGGTAGAAGGACAGACGACCAAAAGGTGGCTGGAACAGTTTGGATGTGGGAAGACAGAACCGGCTGTTATGGCACAACTTGGAGGAGTGCAGAGGTCAATGTCCAGCAGTCATGAAATTGGACAAGTAGAGTTTATCGAGCGTTAGCCACGACGCGTGATAGCACAATAGGCTTATAGCCTAGCTATAGCTTAGCTTACCGAGTACACCTACCTACGGGGAGTTTTGGCATGACAAGTTAGGATTAAGTCATTTTGTTCAGTAGGTATGGATCCAAATCTGAAAGAAACGCTCTAATAATAATTTATTCACACATCCATGACATAAATAGGTACCTACATAATAATATATGTACCTATTGTGTTTCGTGGGCTTCAGTTGCCTGAAATAAAGGATAAATAAATAAACTCACGGAAACCATTTTCTTAAGAATAATGATATAATTCAGTATGTATTTAATTTTTACATTGAGATTACGATGCGGAGGAATTTATAAACGCCATTAGTTCTTAAAATTATCTTCGAAAGTAGGTATTGTTTATTTTTATGTGTGCGGTAAGTTTAGGTACCTATTATGTTAAAATCTTGGATGGTTTGGTTAGGTATATAAACGCTAAAAATATTTGTAAGTAGTGCGTACTACAAAAAATTTTGTTTTAGCATTAAAATAATTGACACGAGTATCCAAACATTCCATGTTTTTAGCCACCCGCCGGGGGTCGAAAATACCCTTTTTGCTGACAAAATATCAACGAATTAAGTAGACCACTTGACTGGGCTTCAAGCACGTTTCTCTATCATAAACTTGCTACTTTATTACATAATGTTGACAGTTTGGCATGAGAACGCTTTTTAGCAACTTCTTCAAATGTTCACACAACAACTTGAAATATTTTGTAAAGCTTATTTATGGTCAATTTTCTGTTATCATCACTGAGCGAACTCATTAAGGTATAAGTTATGATATTGCTAAAATAATTTTCTACTAAAGACTGATTTATTTTTAAAGGTAGCCTACTTATTGTTTTAAAATTTTATTTTTCAGTGAAACTCCTTGGAATTTAATATGGAAAAATACAGAAACGGAATGTGTGTCTTAATTAAGTTCAAAATTGAAAACATTTTTAGATTAAGTACTACCAACAGGTAATGTTATTCCATGAGGCTTATTTCAAGAGATTCAGATAAGTATTTTGAACTGGTATAGGTCTGTATCACAGAAATATTATGTTTATGATCCCTAAGGACCTATATACTAATCATTAATCATGTAGGTAAGTAGGTATAGCGTCAAGATTTTTATGATCAGCGTCATTATTACTAATCTGCAAGTTATGAATTAAATAAATTACTTAGGTGAATATGCAGAAACAAGCAACTAGAAGGGGCATTTAATTTCGCGAAGAGAAGCATTTTGAAGAAATTTGCTAATGTATTCAGCATCAAACTAGGTCAACTTTCTACCATAATTTCTTACTAATTGAAATAATATCAAAGAAAATTCATGAAGTTTGGCACAGACGTACATTATAGTCTGGAATAACACATAGGCGGCTACTAACTTCCTATCCTGGGAGTATCTTCCCATGGGATAATTTTCGACATTCACGCGGGCGGGAACTAGGAAATAAATAACTTTTACTTCCAAATTGAACCAGAAGCCCGATCCTCATTAGCTCACTGGTCGTTGAGCTCACAAATCCGACATGACACATAATTTAATTACCCTGACTAAGGTCATGGCCGGCTGATCCGTCCCGCGTAATGTCTGAGCACACACCGCCGTCTGACGTCGACGTGTTTGCTCGACAATCAGCTCTGATTACGTTTACATTTTCATAAATCATAGTATTGTAGACACCCCTGTCTTGTCCCGCCCTTTTTTGATTGTTCAGTTGGTCCGAACAGTAGTTGGTAGTACCTACCAAACATGGATATTACCTACTGGAGCTATTTTCAGAATTTTCGGACGGATCAGTGGACCAATAATTCTACTAATTTTTAAACAACTTTTGCATTCGCATGTCAATCGCAAACTGTAGATGCGAATGCGATGCGAATGTGAATTACCAGAATTGGCACTCTGCTAGCTGTAGCGACTGAAATTTATTTAACTTCCGCCAAAAACATTTTTATAAAAACAATTATAATAAAGTAAATCGTATAGCAGGGGTGCCCAAATAATATTGAATGCGCGCCGTAATACTGACTGCGACTTAGCCTGTGGGCCATCGAGTAATGAGTTTGTTTGTTTCTTTGTTCTGATTTCACGCCAATGTTTCTGAACCCATTTTGATGAGTTTTGATACAGAGATAGATGGGACCCTGGAGTCGGTTATAGGCTACTTTACCGCGCACTTTTATTTAGGTATCTATTACCACGAGAGTAGGGCCGTACCCTGAGCAAATAACCTTGAGCATTTTTTCCCTCAATAACAGCGCAAGAGATACAATAGCGAATACGCTCAGAATGTTGAATAAAATCGTTATAAAATCTAATTTAGGTCGTTTGAAAAAAATACTTCTACCAAAATGTTCATAATTACATTGCCTATCCATTAGTGTAAGTACAAAATCAAAATAATCGTTAGTTTTCGAGAAGATGCATGTTTTCAGTAATTTTTTCTCATTTCTGTGGTTTCGTTGTGAGGAGATTACTTAAACATTAAACTTAGTAATAAAAAATAAAATCTACCATTTTGAAGCCAAGATTATGTAGAAATTTAATGTATTTTTTATTAGTTGATATTTCTTTTGGATAAAGAGTAGATAGCTCCAAAAAACTGCACAAAAAACGGCTAGCGCTGCGTTTTGCTCGGGGACGCGCCTTGAGGGCGGGTTGTATCAAACAGTTGGTTAACGTAACATACGTACGTCAAAAAGTTACAATTACGGACGATGTTTGACGTTCGTTAAATTAGAAGCGTTGTTTCAAAACATTCTGGTATAAATTCCTGCTCATCCCAATAGCTAAGTTATTGATACGGGTCCTACCTAAATAGCTTTTTTCGCATTCCACCACTTATTTGTGTCATCAGAAGAACTGGTATTGAGGAATTCAAAAGAAATTTCACAATATTGTTCTATTTGACGCAACTAAAGTTACGTTAACGAGTGCTCAGACCATCTGTTAACGTAAACGTTATATTTTACGTGCGTTAACGCTGACATTTTGTGAAACAACCCAATTTTTTGATTTGACGATAGTTAGCACCATTTTTAACGTTTACGCGTGCGTTAAGTGTAGTTGAAACAACCCGCCCTAAGTCAATTAGGAATAATTCTGACGGAGTTTTTGTGCAAACAATTTTTCTGAGTGGAAACTAATATAATGCAGACTTGCAAAACCCAAACTGTAGAGCCAAAAATACTTACCACACACTGTTTTTGCTACTCACCAATTTTCCCAATATTATGACGAAAATCAAAAGAAATTATGAGTATTTTTTTTTTTCTTTAATTTTTATTTATTCATATTATCAGTACCTACCAGTGCTGGATATATACTAGGGGCAGTGGAGCTAGTGCCCAGGGTGGCAAATTTTCAAGGGTGGCAAAATTTGTAAAAGGAAAAATATATTTTTTGTGCATCATTGCTCAATATAATTAATTAATTCTATCAATTATTCGATTTTATTTTAAGAAATTCAATTCGTGCATTTTTTTTGTAAAATTGTAAATTTTTAGAATGATTTTGCCACTTTCAGCTAAAATTGATTATCAATATAATTTAACTCTTAATGTATTTCCCTAAAGATTTAAAATGATAAAATTTGTTTTTTTTTCTGTTAAGTTTTTCATTAAAAATATTATTGAGTTTTTTCTGGAGTTTTCGAAAAATAATCTATCAACTAATTTAAAAAAATAACAATTAGGTACATCTATTCATTTAAAGGCAGGAAAAACATAAGTCTTTTCAATTCCGTCATCCACACTGGCAGAACACTATTCTTCAAGAAGGGCGATACTTAACACGCTCCTCAACAACTACCGCGCCATTTCACTCCTGAGCCATGTCTACAAGCTGGTTTCGAGGGTTATCTAGAATCGTCTCACTCAAAAGTTTGATGACTTCCAACCTCCGGATCAGGCCGGTTTTTGACAAGGCTACAGCACCATAGACCACAAACACACTCTCAGGCAGATATTTTTTTTTTTATCATAACGGGGAAACTCTTGGCCCAAATCTCACCTGATGGAAAGTGATGATTAGGCCGAAAAACTGAGTAAAAAATCAGCTTCTCTGCATGTGGACTACAAGAAAACCTTCGACACCGTCAAGACCAGGGCTGTCATGGAGTCCATGCAGAAATTTGTCATCGACTGCCGCTACATAGAGGTGTACGATGTCTGTTTGAGGCCGTAACAATGACTGTCCTAGTACAAGAACAGAGTACAAAACCAATCCAACTGTCGAGGTGTACGACAGGGAGACGTCATCTACCCGTAACTGTTTACGAACGCGTTGGAGGATGTTTTCAAGACGGTTGATTAGAAATAACGGGGCATACATTTCAATGGTCAGTACATCTCACACCTCCGATTTCGGATGACATCGTCATCATGGTGGAATCTCTGCAGGAGCTGTTTGAGCGATTCCTCAAGGCGGGCGAGTCTCGGGATGAATCTAGACAAAACCAAAGTCATGTACAATGGTTATGTTACCCCGAGACCAGTAATCGTAAATGGCGCTACCCTCGAGGTTGTGCAAGAATACAGTTATTCGGCCAAATTATACAACTGGGGCGGCACAACTTTGAGAAAGAGACAACCAGAAGAATCAGCTTGTAATCATCGATCCCCAGTGCGTCCTACGTAATGACTAACGGAGTCGAAACGTGGACACTCATCATAGGCTTGGTCAATAAATAAAAGTTGCTCAGCGTGCAATGCAGAAACCAATGCTTGGAGTTTTTTTGGAAGATAGATTCGCGTTAAAGTCACCAACATTGCGCGTATAATCAGCATGCTGAAGTAGGAGTGGGCTGGCCATGTCTGTAGACAGACAGACTGCCGAGAGAGTGGACATGAGTTAGAGTGGAGACCGCGTACGGGCAAACCAAAGACTACTATAGTATACTGGCTGGGGCAAACGTTGTGTGAGACGCCCTACAGCAAGATGGATCGATGATTTAAAGAAGGTAGCGGACGGAGACGGACTGCTCAAGACCGGGATGGTTGGCGCTCGTTGGGGGAGGCTTGCGTTCTGCAGCATTGTGGCAAAATATGATGATGATCAATTCATTTTATATTTATAGAAAAACCTTTTATTTTTAAATAAACTGCGCATTTAAAAAAATAAGATATCGAAACTTTAAGAAAAATTTTGTGTTGGGGCGGCTTTTTCTAGAGTGCCCCATGGGCACTATGTTTAGATCCGGCCCTGCTACCTACATATTATAAACATTCATAGGCGTACTTACAGCAAAGGAGTAAAATTCTTGCCGGAGTCCTGTTTCCTGATAGCTACAACCTGGGAGTCTTAAAAGTAAAAGTGAATAGGCTAATTTCTAGGCAAGCGTGCTCCATCTTTGACCGCATTATAGCTTAACATCAGGTGAGATTGTGGTCAAACGCGTGCCTATCAAAAGTAATAAAAAAGAAAAAAGTCCTCCACCGTGTCTGTCTGTCTGTTCGCGATAGATTCAAAAACTGCTGCTCCGATTTTCATGCTGTTTTCACCAATGGGCATTATAAAGAGCAGTATTTCTATACTAATATTATAAAGCAAGAAGAGATTGTTTGTTTGTTTGTTTGTTTGTTTGTTTGGTTGGTTGAACGCGCTAATCTCAGGAACTACTGGTCCGATTTGAAAAATACTTTCAGTGTTAGATAGCCCATTTATCGAAGAAGGTTATAGGCTATATCATCACGCTAAGACAAATAGGAGCGGAGCAGTAATGGAAAATGTGACGCAGACGAAGTTGCGCGGGTCAGCTAGTATTTAATATTCTGAAAGCAGTGTCCAAAAGACTCCTGCTTGATACTGAACCCAAATGCGTGCACGGGCCAATCGAATTCGAGGTTGGGCAGCGATGCTGTAGCATTTCAGATGACGATTTACTAGTCTTTGGCATGTTAACCTGACTTTTGTGAACCGGGTAAACTACTGCGGGTTGAATTAAAATACTTACGCTTATAAGGAAATTATTTAAAACAAAATCGTTAGCTTAGTATTAAACTGTATGAAAAGTAATAATGCTTCAATTAAATTATTTATTCATACTTAATCATTAAATAAATAGATAGATCTGATTGACAATCCTAGACACAAATCAACCCCTCAGACACTCAGTTGAAACCAAAGAAACCCAGCGGCCAAGTGCGAGTCGGACTCGCGCACGAGGGGTTCCGTACCATTATCTATAAAAACGGCAAAAAAATCAAGTTTGTTGTATGGGAGCCCCCTTAAATATTAATTTTATTCTGTTTTTTAGTATTTGTTGTTATAGCGGCAACAGAAATCATCTGTGAAAATTTCAACTGTCTAGCTATCGCGGTACTTGAGATACAGCCTGGTGACAGACATGCAGACAGCGGAGTCTTAGTAATAGGATCCCGTTTTTACCCTTTGGGTATGAAACCCTAAAAATGAACAAAAGACTATTAAACTGAATGAAAACTAAAAATGCTTCAAAGAAATTATTTATTCACTAGGTGACCCACGCAACTTCGTCTGCGTCACATTTTCCATTAATGCTCGGCTCCTTTTAGTCTTAGCGTGATGATATGTAGCCTATATCCTTCCTCGATACATGGGCTATCTAATACTGAAGAATTTTTCAAATCGGACCAGTAGTTCCTGAGAATACCCCCTACATACAAACTTACAAACAAATGTTACCTCTTTATAATATTAGTATAGATAATCTTCAAATAAAAAGATAGATCTGATTGACAATCCTAGACACAAATCAACCCCTCAGACACCCAGTTGAACCCAAAGGAAAAAATCAACAAAAGACTCCTTTGTTTCATTCACGAGTTCAAGTTACACTTGCACAAAGTTTCACGTTACGAGTCTATAGATGCGGAAGGAGTCAACTTTTTACGAGTCTGACACGAGTCCAACAGATTGATACCTTTGCGAGAAAAAAATTAAGAAGTTGGTTGTAAAAGTTTTATGTGGGTTTCCGGTAGTTGGTGTTGATTTTAGTGGCGTTATTTTGGCAATAAAATTAAACTTCATTTGGTACAAAAGTTGCTACCTAGTGAGAAGGGTTCCGACAGGCATGAAAATATTAATGAGTTTTTAATTTCAATTTTTACTGAACAAGGGCTGATTAAAAGGAGTTATAGGGTAATATTTAAACTTCTAAAATATAAAATACATGCTTACCTACACACTATAACTTTCAAAGTACCTAAATAATAAACAATTGTTTAATAAATAAATAAATAAGTGCAGATAGATGCTAAAGTCAGTGTTCCGCTGTTCAATTTTAAATTGTCCGTTTAGACAAAACATTTTTTTTGATTAAAAAGTAAGAATATTCGAATCTGTACCTGCCTCTCTTTCCTTCATCATTTTTGTTATCTAAGTTCATACTTCAGGGTAACTTTCAGCATGTAGGTAAACAAACCGAGCATCTAATTAAACCACACCCAAAACCAAACATAGGCACTTCAAAATTATTTTCCAACCGTACTTAACCCCAAAATGCTCGCGCTGGTTGAGTCACCAAAAAAAGTGTCGCGATCTGTCATCGCCCGTGACCAATATCCGCGCTAGAGGGCCGTAGCCCGTTCGCCCCGGGCGGCGATAACCCACGAGTGCCGACACACGGGCGTAAACAATTGTTTTGACACCTCCGACTCACACTAATAAACGATAGCGATTGATGTTGTTGACAATTATTGGAGTTTGGTTTATAAGGTGTAGGTGGATGGGTTTATTATGGAGAAAGTATTTTGTTATATAAATAAATATCAGACCAGAGTGCGAATTTATCAAATATGGCTGAAACAAATTGTCAAAAATGTAGGGAAATAGAGGCTTTTTTGACAGATTGCGATGAGATGCGAATGCAAACATTGCTTAAAAATAGTAGAATAATAAACCTTCAGATTTTTATTGCTAACTGCAGGTTTTATAAAAATGTTCCCACTGGAGTTCAAATAGGTATTTGAAAGAAAGAAAAATTGTTTATTTCACACAAAAACGCTCAAATGCATATAAACACGACAAACACTGATGAACATTTAGAAAAGAGATTTTATAAGAAGAAATTAAATTAATTGAAGTTTAATTCTTGCCACCGATTGACAAAAAGTGCCTACTCAAAGTAATTCATTGCAATATCTTAGTTTGAAATCGAATAGACACTAATTTTAAATTTATCATATCTTATAAAATCTAAAATAATAAATGATATCTACGAAAATACGAAATATATATTTTGAATTATAGTGTAGTCTTAGCACTTACTTAAAAATTTTATTGCAACAGTTTATTTGAAAACATTTTGCTAATTATCTCAATAGTGTAGCCGTAGCATAGAGATTTTTTGTTAACTGCACTTTACTCCATTTTTCTTGTGGTCCCAAAGCACCACTCAAAATAATATAGGAGTAGGTAAATCTGAACCGCACAGCCGCTCTACGTACAATACTGGTATTCAGATAAATCCGGTTTGACTGGAAGCCGACCCCAATACGTTTGGGAAAAGGCTAGGCAGATGATGAAATCTTAACCGCGGTCTCGGTCCCAAAATCCCCTCGACCAAATTTAGTGAGTATTTTGGTGTTAGTAGGTAACAATGGTGCTTAAGTAAGAAGCTTAGTAGACGTATTGTTATCTTTCGTAAACTATTTATTTATTTATGCGCATTTTATGAAAAACTTGGTTCCTCACTTAATAATTTAACTACTTAAGTTTGCTGCTTGCTAGATCAAACCAGACATTCTTTGTGTCGGTAACAAAATAAAACAGTCAAATATATTCTATTAAAAACATAACCGCAACAAACTTCATCTATCCTAATTATAATCTCACACTTTTTTCAAAACCAACATAATTAAGTCATTAGCAAAATCAAAGAGCATCTCAACTCCGAAATGAAATCATCCGCTTTATTTACACTCCGTAGTAAACACTCCTCGCCGCAGACGAAGAGAACAACGCTATACGAGCCCTTCACTTGTTAGAAAGGGATAGAGATAACCCCATTGCCCCGCCCATCACACGCTAGGCCGCGTGGATTGGCTTCGACCGGCAATCTATACACCATCAGTCTTCCACCGCTTGCCTTTTAAACCACACTTAATTACCACTCGGCTGTAAAACAATTAGTAAAATACAAAAAGGATTAATGAAGTGAAAGTGTCAGAAAAATGGAGAACTACGAACAACACAACGAAGTCTCAACGTCCTACAATAATAATAACCTGAAACATAATTACAACGAATGCAAAAGCGACTTCTATCAATTCGTCGATGTGACTTACCTGGAAAAAGAAAAACAAATAGAAGATAAAGACTACATCTACGATCAGAAGAATTTTAGAGTGAAATTGGAGGAGGGACAGATCCATCAGAGCTTGTCGACGCCGTTTTCCGTGAAGGATATACTGAACATCAATCAGCCGAACTACAGTTATGACAGGAACGAGGCTTGGAAGTACAACGAGAGGGTTCGACCTGGCTACGAGTACGACCAGGTGTACCAAGGCCAGGTTTACCCGCCGGAGAATCTTCAAGTGTATCCCAACGTCCCCGTGCCAGCGAACATTGAGCCTTATTGGAACCAGGATGTGTACCACGGCCACAAGTTAGATGAATACTACAGCTACAATCCCTATTGCCACAACTTGTATCATCAGAACTATGACCAGTATTGCAGTGATGTGGTTCCTGGAGCTCACGTTCCGACAGAAGCATCTTTGACAGTAGAGAATGAAGAAAGAGAGTCTACTAACTCTTTGATGGCACAGAAGCGAGTCAGCATTGAGAAAAGTTGCACGCAGTTCCCGCCGGAGGAGAAAACTTCTGGGCTGTGTAGGAAAATAAACAGTAAGTTTCAGTGCATCTTTTTCCTTATTTTAATAAAAAATATACCTATGTTTTACAGGTTTTTAATACATGCTGTCTAGCAAGTGTAGCAAAATGTTTTACAAGTTTCAAAGTAACCGCGTTGCGTCGGTTTGGCCGATCTAAGAATCCACTTTGATAGAATGACCATTTAAAAAACACATATCCTTAATTGATCGCTTATTAAAATAGTTATTAACGTTCTTTTTCGTTTTGTCAACAGAAACGACTACCTGCGACACCAAAGCAGAAAAAAAAGACAAGAGCGCTAAACGGAAACCTCGGATCCTCTTCTCGCAGTCTCAAGTCCACGCTTTGGAAGTACGCTTCAGGAACCAGCGGTACCTCACAGCCCCTGAGAGAGAACAGCTCGCCGTCACCCTCAACCTCTCACCCACACAGGTCAAGATCTGGTTTCAAAATAGAAGATACAAGAGCAAACGGATCAAGTCACCTGAAGTTTCCACGTCCACTGATGCCAAACCTAGCAAGAATCTGAACGGCAGGAAGATGTTCAAGCCTGAGAACAGGGAAGTTCAGATACCTGCACAAAGTTGTGAAGCCTACAAATTGTCATCTTACTCCAGTGATAACCTTAGCTCCACCATTTACTTCGACGATAGTCTAGCGTATGACAATCAAAACGAGAAATATTTTAACAAACAGCTAAATATAGAACATGTAGGTACAACATCTGAAATGCAAACCTTATACTCGACTGAAAATAATAATATAGTTAATGAACGTAAAGAAATTTATGAAGAGCCTGAAATGAAAAAGTATTTTCCATTGAATTTTGTTTGTTGATATTATTTTGTTAAAATGACTGCGCCAAATTAGACTGATTGCCAAAGAGTATTATTATACATTTTAGTATTAATATTGTTATTGTTTAGTTTTAGTGAATATTTGTGCATGTCTGTGCAGTGTGCAATGACTTATTACGATGCTACGCCAAAGTATTAAATCGATTTTAAGAACTGTTTTGTAAATAAAATTGTCTACTTACAAGACTTGTGTTCCTTTTCTTTTTCCCGACTGCCCCTAAGTTTTCTGGGTTCATACAATGTGTATGTATGTTTTAAAGTTCCTTAATTCCTCTATAACTTCTAAAATCTAGTAAGAAAGTGTCACAATTATGTATTTAATTAACAACACAAACCTATTAAAGCATTTTAGATGTTCAGATAATATTAATTTACACTCCATTTTTTTAGTATAAATGAAGCAATATTTAACTTCTTAATCAGAGAGCCAATTCTACTAATTTTTAAACAACTTTCGCACTCGCATGTCAATCGCAAACTGTTAAAAAAGCCTTAATTTTCATACATTTTTGACAGTTTGCGATTGAGATGCGAATGTGAAAATTAGTAGAATTGGCACTCAGATTACATATTAACCTGACTCACCACTCTAGGTTACATAATATGTAAGAACAAAAACCTAAACACCTAAGCACATTAACTAAATAATATCCCACACTAAACAGTATTTTAAAGCCCATAATGTATCAGAACAAGATACTAAAAATATTTAAAGCTTTATTAACTACATCCATCATAATAAAAGCCGCCTCATAAAAATTTACATAAATGCTTCAAAAAAACGAACATAAAACAGAAAGTGTCTATCTCCTGAATGTTTCAGTATTTTTTCAGTTCAATTTGTAGAGATCGGTTTTATCTGAATTGCTACCATACCGCGGCGGATGAGGGTTGTTTGGTGTAGACGAGCGGTTGGAACGCGGCGTTTTAGGCGCTTGCAGTATTGGTTTGGATAGCGTTATGGCAGGTAGTAAAAACAAGCATGACTACTGGCCCACTGGTACAGTTCTTTAGGAATTATCAGCAGCTGTCCGGAGTCATCAAACCATGTGAACCAACGAGAGATTGGACGCGGAAGTTTGAGTACTGGGTGTTCTGGCGCAGGTTGAGAAAGGCAAATCTTGAAAAGTCGACTGCAATAGGCCGATTGAGCCTGGAGTCGAGCTTGGGTCTGTTTGATCGGAACTGTATGATATACCTATATCGTTTTCATAACTAGTGTAATTTGGATGTTCTAAAGAGCTTGTCTGACAGTCCTGGCACACTAAGAAACAAATCATTTATAACGACCCTCACTCTAGTCTAGCCATATTCTACGCAGGTAGAGTATGGCTAGACTAGAGTGCGGGTCGTTGGAAAAACTTGACGGGCCATATTCGGCCTGCCAGATGCAGATCTGGCAGGCCAAATATGGCCCGTCAAATTTTTCTTAGTTGCCCAGTACTACACAGCCTCATCTAGCACATAAAAGTACCTACAAAAGGTAATTATCCATCTCTAATTAATTATTATCTATCTAATAGAATTTATCTATCGCTACTTCTAAAAAAGTTAACCTATCCGATGTTTTCTATTTAATTTCTAGCTCGAATCCTAGCAAACATTGAAAGCTTTAAGTCGTGCGGCAAAAAATAACCTGCCCAGCCAGGCGTTCAGAACGCTGCAATACCGCTCGTCTACCTCCCGACATCCCCATCGCGTCCCTTGCAAGCGCCGGCGCCAGGCCGATAAGATATTGATCCCTACACGTGTCCATGGGACCTGCGTCTATGGTGCCCACATCTATACTGTATGGGAATTTCGGATCGCCACCTGTTCTCCACTAAAAGCTTTTATATGCTGAGCGTGCGCGATTTGGAAATCTTTTTTTTTTGTAAAAATAAATTTCAGATCCTTTTTTGTTTTTGCGAAATTTTTACTGCGCGATATTTGAGGGTTTGACAGGTCGTATTATTTTTAAGGCTGACTTAAAAAGCAATTTTATTTTCTTTTTAGTGTTTTTGGACTGTTACTTTTTGACGATGTGTGATTATTTGGTGTTAAAACGTGCAATAAAATCTGAAACATCTTTTTGAGGGATGTTTGAGGTGATGTCCTAGGTTCAATTCCCGGGTCGGGAAAGTGTTACTGAGTATTTTGAAGTGAAAACTTCTTTAGCGGCGTTGAGCACTTTTCTTGGGATAGATATAAAATGTTAAACTCGCGTCAGGACACGTGACCTGGTCGAAAATTCGTAAGACGAATGATTCAAAAATGCGCAACGTTAATGTTCAAGTTTTCTCTTCTGCCGGAGCTCGAAACTACCCGTCGGACTCTCGAAGCAACCCGTTGTTTTTTTTAAATTTCTCATCATGTCCAAGGATTCTGAATTTGGGAAAAATTAATGGCAACAGGCTCGTTCTTTACCTACTATTTTGGAACTTCAACATAATTCGCGAAATGTATTTGCAACTGTATATGCTACTAGCTGACCCGTGCATCTTCGTCATTTTCCATTACTGCTCCGCTCCTTTTAGTCGTAGCGTGATGATATATAGCCTATAGCCTTCCTCGACAAATGGGTTATCTAACACTGAAAGAATTTTTCAAATTGGTCCAGTGTTTTCGGAGCCTATTCATTTTAAACAAACAAACAAACAAACAAATATTTCCTCATTATAATATTATATTACTAGCTGACCCGCGCAACTTCGCCTGCGTCACATTTTCCATTACTGCTCCGCTCCTATTTGTCTTAGCGTGATGATAATAATATATAGCCTATAACCTTCCTCGATAAATGGGCTATCTAACCCTGAAAGAATTTTTCAAATCGGACCAGTAGTTCCTGGGATTAGCGCGTTCAAACAAACAAACAAACAAACAAACTCTTCTGCTTTATAATATTAGTATAGATATATTAGTGTAGGTGTAGGTAGTGCACCACGCAGGTACCTATAAGTACTTTATCCTCTAGCTCTAATAATACAGTGTACACTAGCACAGGAGCTAAGGAATTAATAAAAAATAATGTATTATTTATAAAAATAAAGTAATTGATATTGATAATAATCTTTATTGATAAAGATTATTATCAATATCAATTACTTTAGAAAATACAGAATCTATTCAAATACTCGTAGGTACACTGGACACGTGTGCCTGACCCTTTGGAGAATAAAGGCATGATGTTTATGTTATTTCTGTCATTTAACTTTGAAACTGTGTCCTTTGATTGTACAGTCCAATCCCACACAAGCGAGGAGCCAGATGCGGCAGATTGAAGTGTTTCATTGATCTTGTTTCAATGTAAAAGAGGAGGAAAAAAGAAACAATTAGTTGCAAAATGCTTTTAGCGCTTTCTTCTTGTCATGGTACCAACAGCAATAATGTTATCTAAAAACTTGTTTACAAAAATATTAACCGACTTCCAAACAAAACACTACAAAGTAAGTATAAAATACCCTTAATTTCGGAAGTCGGTGTTTATGGTTTTTAAATTGAAATAAAATGCTCATAAAATAAAAAACTATTACTGACCCAAACTGAATGAAACTGGACCAAATGGCAAGTATAAAAAAGAATCACAGAAACTTCGGAGTAATCGGTGTACATACTTACCTACACAAAAAAAAACACCGAATTGAGAAGGAGGAGTACCCACAAGATTTCTCATAACACATCCAGATATAAAATAATGCGAGGAGAATTAAATAATTTGGGTTATTGAGGTAAGCCTAAATAACCCAAATTATTTGATTCTCCTCGCAAATCATCAACAAAGGAGACTGACCAAAAGTGGTTTAGAAACCAATAAGTAGCGATTCTGTTGTGGGCAGTGGGGATATCACTATCACTACATTATAAAACAAAGTCCTCCACTGCGTCTGTCTGTCCGTTCGCGATAAACTCAAAAACTACTCCACCGATTTTCATGCTGTTTTCACCAATGGATAGAGCGGTTCTTGAGGAAGGTTTTAGTATATGATTTGTCAAGCAGGCCAAATCGCGGGCATCAGCTAGTCTTAACTATACCCTTGTGCGAAAGGGCCTCGTTAGTTATGTTTTGCATAAAAATTACAACAGTCTCCTTTAATCTGCCACGCAATCTCCCAAATGAGTCTGCTACAGTACAAGACGGCTGTACCCATGGCACACGTAGGTACCTAGCTAAGCGTGTTGCGCGCGCGCAGGCACGTGGGCGCGTTTGATGTATTAATATTGTGCTGCTTTTAAGGTTATCGCGGGTGGAAGGTGATCTGGCCCGATAGACCGATGCCATGCCACCAGAGAGTACACCTTGAGGCGGTGTTGGTTACAGATGTTGAGTTTCTTTTTTGGGTTTTATAATTTTTCATTCTTTCTCTTTGTCCTGCCCTTTGTCGGGTCTCCTCTACCTTCTGCGCCAGGATATTCAATCCTGGATTGTCATTTCAAGCAAATGGGCTTTCTAGAGATCTCTTTGTAATTAACACCACCAGGTTAATAGCGGGCAGGCTATGTTTTAATCAATCAATCAAATACCGAATTACATAAGCTTACATGCGAATAGGTACGCAATATAAAACATACAATAAAAATCTTAAATGCAATGTAGTAACTACAAACAACTTACAAAACTAACACAACCATATAACAACAACACGTAATCAAAGGCTAGCATGTAAATTTATGAAAAAAAAATTACAGAATAAACAGTAAATGTATCCTTTATATTTTCTGAAATGCATGATATAAAGAAACGAAATAAAAAAAGCTTAGCAAGTACGAGTAGAAAGGAGTGAAATAGGTACACATTTCTACTCGTACTCGTACTCGTGTGTAAGCTTTCACTTATAATATCTGGGACTTTTTCAAATATATTGGAAACCTAAGATGCAACAATTAAGACATGACTTCTCTGAAACCTAAAAAAGAAATATGAGTCCCTAAAGAAGAAAACTAAGACTTTTGTGTTAAATGCAATGCAGCCGTTTCTTTAACTTTCAGATAATGGCTAAGGCGTTAAGCCCGCCATTTTACCAGCAGTCACGAAGTTAAAAAAAAAAACAGCTAAATTAAACTCCAATAAAAATCTGCTTGCTTCCAGTATGTTGTGTGTGTGTACAGCATTACTAAGCCCCCGTGCAGTGCGCGCTCGTTAGCTTTTATTTGGACGGCGGACTCCTGTTCCAGCCGCGCCGAACACTGGCGGACAGAAAAAGTGGACAGCTAATGTAAATGTTTGGAGGGTGACTTTTTAGCGTTCTCGCGGTCTTTACAATTAATAAGCGCCACCTGGTGACAATAACCAAAAACATTTTTTTTCATACAATTTTACATGTACGAAAGTTTACGTTAACGCGATCTACCTTTTGGGGGCCGGGTCACCCGCGTCCGTAGGAGAATACCCTTCAGCGAATCCCTACACGTGGTCCCCGGGTGGTGCTAAACAGGTGACACTAACCGTCTCCGTGGTCTAGTGTTTATACCACCTTATTCAGACCCAGAGGTCCCGGGTTCGATTGCCAGCGGGGGCAAATTTTTTGCTCGGTTTGGTTGGCCATCACCATCTTGTCTAAGTCTGTCGCCATAACAACAATATTAACACACTATGTATAGGCGCAGCAGTGTCAAAAGCCACTAGGGAGTCACAACTCGCTTAAAAATCGCAAAAACAGAAACTATTAGGCAATAGGTACATTTTTGTTCGTATAACTCGACAAACTGTAAAGAACTGCTGAATTTATTTTAATTTTTAAGAGTTGATTTTTGCATCTACCGCTTGAAAAAAAAATTAAATGGTGATAAAATAAAAGTCCCCCAGTAAAAAATGCTTTGAACTCGTGGGGATTTCCCTACCGTAGCGTAACTTGACATTGATCGCGTTTGGATACACACGCATAACTTTAGTATGTTGACTATAGGGACCATAGATATATTAAAAAAATCAGTTTTTGTTGTTGTTTATATCTATGATAGGGACACAAATTATGAGAACATTGAAACAAGTTATTAGTCTTGACCGATTTTATTGAAACTTCGAACACGCAAGATAATGAATTTGATCTAAAAAGATAGTTGAAAACTTTTCCGAAACAAGAAATACAGAGTCAGAAAGAAAATATAAGTACTAGCTTCTGCCAGCGGCTTTGTCCGCGTAATCCCTAGGGAGCATAATCCCGGGATAAAAAGTAAAGCCAAATTTCATGAAGATCCTTTCAGGCATTCTGGCGTCTATCCTCACAAACTTTCGCATTTATATTAAGCAGGAAGTAGAAAGGAAGTAGGATAGGATAAGATCGGATAGATTAGAAGTGAAAAGCACTGTCGACTTCAGTCTTTGTTCGCGTAAACTTTAGCATTATAGTTTATTTGTTCAATCGCAACCAATTTCGTTCATAGACGTGTAGTGCAATTTCAAATGCAAAAACGCTTGATATTTCACAAAAAAAAAATATGATCCCCGCTGTGCGCCTCACCCTGTCCGACACTGTACACTATGATCTTTCTCAGCGTTATCAGCGGCCGGTACATGTGCACAGTTTAATGTTCCCATTCTGTTCCATTCAATTAATTGCCGCGCGATGATGCGCTGGCCACGAATAAAATAAAATGATTGCCCCGATCGATTTTGTGGCTTCGAAGAATTTTATTGTATCGATATTTAATCGATTTGGGGATTTACTATGACTGTGTGTGTATGTTACGTAGAAAAATGAATGAGGAATAGAGTATTTTTGGAACAGTTTTGTAATTGAATCAGTTATTTTTGTCTGTAGTTGTTTTTTTCAGGCAGGTCTGATGTCTTCTTCTTAGCTTTTGGTATAGTATTTGATAGTATGGAATTCTACTTTTGCCAAGTTTTGGTAATTTTTTAGTAGTAATAGTAATATGTACTCTTACCTCAGAACAGGGAATTCTGTCGATTGAGTGCTGATTTTTCGATTGACAAATACTTTGATATGAAGAGGCAAAATTGCCGTTTGACATATTGTGTAATATAATAGTGTATTATTATGTTCTATGAATCAGATCTGAACTGTCAAATGACCATGTTTATTTCTCAGAAAAAAAATATCTGAAAAATCGACTCGAAATCCTCTCTAAATAAATATCCTTGTTGGTGGGGTGGGAAATGTGCCTATTAGACAGATTTCTTGAGGAACTCAGAGCTAGACTATCTTTAACAGCAACACGAAACAGTTACAAAAAGGAAAAAACTAAAAATGCTTAAAAAGCGGTTGCAGTATAAAGGGCACGTTATCACAAGGCTGACAAGTGAGGTCACATTTTCATCGCGCGGCGCACGGAGGGTTCCGCAAAAAACGGCTAAAACCCGCCGGCGCCGCGCCGCCTATAAATTATATTGGCATTTGTCAATACGACGCCCCCGACCGCCCAAAAAAGGTTTTTTTTTCGAAATTAGAAGCTATGTCACACGGTTGGTTGAAATTTTGAATTATTAATAACAGTTGAGTAGCGAAGATATTATGTGAAAATTTGGGCCTCCCAAAGACAATGTTGAAATAGCCAGCTACGTGCCTTCTAGGTACCTATACTAGAAAAGTTTAGGTAGAACAATAAAAGTCAAAAATCTTGATATGACTTTTAACACAAACACATAATATTAAACAAATAAACTACTGCTTAAAGCAGAGGCGTAGCGTGCCTTAGCGGGGCCCCGTATAAAAATTTGTTTGGGGGCCCTTAGGAAGGGTAAAGATTTCTCACAAAAGAAAAAAAATTGCATAAAATTAAAATAAATATTTATTCTTCATTATTATCTATCTGTCACTTTTTCCAACATTTTTACAAACAATCAAATTAAATATACACTCTCCTTGCCACTTTTTCGGCAAACTGATTTATTAAATCATTTATAGCTGATGATGACTTAATTTTTTCTAAAGTTTCTGCTTCTATGGACAATAGTGACAAGTCTGACTGGCGTTCATGTCCCATCGAAGTTCTTAGGTAATTTAGGAAGTTTTTATTAATTTTTACTTTCGCACGGTGGGGGCCCCCGTGGCCCGTGGGCCCCGTAAAAAATTTATACAGCAGATACGGCGGTAGCTACGCCCCTGGCTTGTATCCGACGACTTCTTTAATTCTGGAAAAAAAAACCTATCGTATTCGAGGTGGGGTTTTGAAGACCCTCACCAAAACCCTCCTGAAAACGGTCCTGCCAACTCCTATGGTTACTGCAAAGTACTGCAAACTATGGTAGTGTGAATCTGTGATTGAACTAATGCCATCAATTACAATGCATTTCAAATAAGAACATTAAAATTAACATCAATGACCTCTATCTGTCAAAAGTCTCTTGAAAAGTACGGTTAGCATAGAAAACTCAGTTGCATTTCAAAAACGGTTTATTTTACATTGTTAAAATAATAGTCTTAAATCTAATTTAAATAATAACATTCTATAGTACAGTAAATTAGCTTTTGTTTTTAAACCATACCATAACACTTATTTCACTTAATAATTGTAAATAATAATTAAAAAATAATTATCTTGTTTTGCTCACCTAACCTTATTCGTTTGAATTGACAGCTATGATGTCACAATATGGCGCTAATTCGATCCTGTTCTTATTTGAATCGCAATGTACTCATCAGTCTGCTTGAAATATTTTCCAGTCGGGTTTGTGAGATGTATTGCAAGTGTTTATTTATTGTACCTATCGGTAGATATCAAAATAAGTACAGCTGGTCTAAAACAGTCACTTCAGCAGAATCAGAAAGCACATCACGTTACCCGTCACTGTCAAAATGTCACAATCAATCTTGAACCTAATGCCTTACTGATAAAGATGAAAATGAAATTTGACATAATATTAAATCATGATTGTACGTAAGTGGCCTTTTTAGACCCGCTGAACGTCACCCGTAAATATGACCGCGCACTTCTGAAACGCCCTTTATAATTATGTATTCGTCTTAAAACAATAACAGCTTTTGCCCGCACTTTCGAACTTCGAACATGCATATCCCGTTTATTCCAGTTCCCGTAGGAATTTTAAGAAGTTCTCTATTACTGGTCCTCTACACTCCCCAAAGAACCTAAAAGTCAAATTTCAGTCTTCTACGACAAGTAGATTCGGCTGTGCGTTATCTGTCAGTCACTGTCTCACTGAGTAGGTACTTAACGGAAGAGGTTTCCAATACTTTGCCACATAGAAGTACGTTAGTAGGAATCTACATCTTTCAGTATATGAGGCGACAGACTTAACTGTCACTAGAAATAGGAATGAATTAATACAACGAGAGCCAATTCTACTAATTTTTAAACCACTTTCGCATTCGCATCTCAATCGCAAACTGTCAAAAAAGCCTTAATTTTCATACATTTTTGACAGTTTGCGATTGAGATGCGAATGTGAAAATTAGTAAAATTGGCACACAGGTTAGAATTGCTAAAGTAGACAACATCTTTTATTGTACTATACAGGGTAATTTTTAAAACACTGACAATCTCTCCGGAGTATGTACTAATATCATGATCAACAACTTTTGTTCTATGACTTTTAAAAATTCATCACATTTTAGTTCATCAGGTCTTCATAAAAAAATATTAAAATTGATCGCTCTAAGGGCGGGTTGTTTCACGTACACTTTACGCACGCGTCCAATATGGCGCTAACTATCGTTAAATCAAAAAATTAGGTTGTTTCACAAAATGTCAGCGTTAACGCACGTCAAATATAACGTTTACGTTAACAGATGGTCTGAGCACTGGTTAACGTTACTTTAATTGCGTCAAATTGAACAATAATGTGAAATTTCTTTTGAATTCCTCAATACCAGTTCTTCTGATGACAAAAATAAGTGGTGGAATGCAAAAAAGCTATTTAGGTAGGACCCGTGACAATAACTTAGCTATTGGGATGAGCAGGAATTTATACCAGAATGTTTTGAAACAACGCTTCTTATTTAACGAACGTCAAACATCGTACGTAATCGTAACTTTTTGACGTACGTATGTTACGTTAACCAACTGTTTGATACAACCCGCCCTAAATGTTACGAAGTCTATGAGAAGCAAAAGTAAAAAGAAAGAGCTTCCTTTTGCTTCGCATAGACTTGTATTTTGTCTTGTCGTTCAATTTAAATGTTTTTTATTTTTGTATGAAAAAATTATGAACTAAAGTCTGACGAATTTTTAAAAGTCTTAGAACAAAAGTTGTTGATTATGATGTTAGTAACACATAGTTCTGAGAGGTTGTCGGTGTTTTACAAATAACTCTGTATTTCCTATTGTTTAAATTGTTAAAATAAAATGCCGCCACTTATATTAGAACTGTATGAAACGAAGTTTAAAAATTGTTTAATACGCACTCTATGCAGACAAGCATATTATAAAATAGAGGAGTAATTAATGATAAAAATGCTTGGCTCAATGCTGGACTGCTCCACAGCGACTAAAGCGCAGAAACTTTGATTAAAAAGCAGTAGCGTAGCTAAGCTCAAAGGGGCCCAGGATCAAACATTATTGTGGGCCCGTTTTTAGGATTTGTACTTAAATCAAAATAGGTCCTACTAGCTCAGAACTGTCTTGGCAGGCCACGAAGGAGATGGTGGAACCAAATGTAGTACAGCTTTGTGCACTTGGCCCTTGCAGCCCGGGGGCCCCGTATCTTTGATACGGCAGAAACGGTGGTAACTACGTCCCTGTTAAGAAGTGAAAACAATGTTAGACCTACAGAAGATTGTAAGATTCTCTTACCGCTGTATAGACTCCATCTCTTTTGAATTGTTTAATTTCAGTTATTCATTATTTCATAACGATTGTAAACACTGATTTATAAGAATGTCTATGGAGTTTCTTGCACGTTCTTTTCCATCTAGGTACTCTTTGGAACGTGCAACTGCCGCGCTGGAGATAAGGTCAGTGAGTGTGTTTTTAACCCCCGACACAAAGAGAGGGGTGTTATTAGTGTAACGTGTCTGTCTGTGTATATGTGTATCTGTCTCTCTCTCTGTTTTTTTTTTTAAGAAAAGGTCAATGTGGCATGTCTATAGACAAAAACCAATCACGGTAGGGGTCACTATGGTCCATGCGATCTATGTCGTGTGTCCTCTGTCTGTGGTATCGTAGCTCCCGAACGGATGAACCAATTTTCGTTTAGTTTTTTTTTTGTGCCATAGATAATTTTATCCCGAGTGTTCTTCGCCATTTTTCATGAAAATCTGTTCAGCCGTTTTACATTTGTTTACTCGTTTGAATTAACCAACTTACTGCATTAATATAATAAATAACTATTTTTCCTAAATCTTTGTTTTGATCGTTTTAGTGCTTTGCTTATGAGTTGACTTTTTGCAGTCAGGTTTTTAGATATTTTTAAATCTTTCATTTGTTTTTCGTCCTGTTGATTTCTTTATTTTTTCATGGTGAATGTTTAAAATAATATTTCTAAGTTCAGTTTCTAAGATAAATATAAAATAAGAAAGTAGTATAAATGGTCAGTTGTAACGAGTCGAGGTAGTCAGAAAAAAGGCTATTCATTATCCTAAATGAAATCTGTTGCAAAAAAAAAATCTACAATGTCAATTTTAACATCCAATTTCGTTTTCATTTTTTTTTTAAGAAAAGGTCAATGTGGCTTGTCTATAGACAAAAACCAATCACGGTAGGGGTCACTATGGTCCATGCGATCTACGTCGTGTGTTCTGTACACTCGACCACATGTTTAAAGGATAACAGTTTCACTGTTACAGCGAATTTCTTCATAGGAATAAGGGTGGTTTTCGAAGCTTAGAAATGAAAGGCTAAGTGGTTGATGTTATATGTCCATATTGGTTTGTGTGTGAGTTATTGCTTCCACAAGGACGAGCAGGCTAGTTGGCGCCAATCGCAAAAAATATGCAAACATCATGCATGCGCCGGACGAATCCAGTTTTTTTTTTAAGTCTAAAATGGTACCAACACCTTGCAGTGATCACAGTGCTGCGATCTTTGCGGTCTAAGCATTTAAATAGGTACGTACGCAGTAATATACATATTATTATGTCAATGGGTCTAAGATACGAAATTCGAAGCGATTACGTAACAAAACACACAATCCAAAAAACATAACCCTTCCTTGGCAGTCGGGTAATAAAACACGGTTCTTGAGTAATTCAATTAGGTAGGTACCTATAACACGCTATTGACTATTTGTCAATTATTGCAGTGAGTATTTTTTCGAGAAACTGAGTGTAAGTGCGGTCTGTGAATCTCGACCATAGAATCTGCTGGCAAAATAAGACCTTGTTGATTGAGTGGATTTGTGTGGGGCGTCTGCCTACCAGACCTTCACGACCATTAGGTACCTAAAACGATAATTATGTCTTGGCAAAACTGGAGTCGGATTTTCCGGCTTCTAAAAATTCGTAAAGAATCAAAGATCTACAAATGACTGCCGAGACCAGTTGGTCTCGGCAGTCATTTGTAGGTAGATCTTTGCCTTGCTAAACGTGCTTTCCGAGGCACGGAGGAAACTCTGTAGGTACCTATCTTAATATGGTCACCAATCCTCAGACCAACCCCGGCAAGGGTAGCTTAACCTTGCAGATCGCCTCATACAGCTGTCCCATCAGTAGGTACCTACCTATTTTCAGGAGCATATTTCTCTTCTATCTTTAAAACGCCCTCATGTAATTCGTCCTCGCTCTCCCCTACACAGTCATGGGGTAGTCAATTAAATGCAACGTAAATCTCCGTACACAACAACAGAGGGCGATTATCGTATCAATTACAGAATAAAACGCCGGTCAAACATGACGCGACCATGTGGTTTCTGTCTGGGGAAGCTTCGGAGGGTTACTAACTCTAGATAAATACGTAGCTACCTATTATCATTTACTGTTTCACTGTTTGAAGTAGGTACAACTATTAAATATTCGTCATTGAATAATATTTGAAAAAAAAACCTCCTCCTTTTTGAAGTCGGTTAAAAAAGTCGCGATCACAAAATAGCTGCTACGAGCAGCGCCATCTATTGGTGAATAGAAAGAGTAAAATTTAAAAATATTTATCTTAAACGTTTTTATCTATCTACCACATTCTTTAAATATTCATTCAAACTATCAAAACAAATTATGTAATCAGTTAAACATTTAAAAATAATGAAAAGGTTCCCTTTTTTTAAATATTAAATAGCTGGATGTTTCAATAAACGCCATCTGTCGTGGAGTAACTATACTACATCGAAAGTTTGCAAGATGTTCTTTCAACAGTGTAATGGTTTTGAATACGTACTGCTAGATGGCAGTACAACACTTTCAACTAAAGTTTGATGCCTTATTTTGTTAAATTAGGTACTATCTCAAATGTTACTCCTAGATCTTACTTAACTCTATTTTTAAGTAAGGGTAACTTGATAGGAATGTCACACCGAAGAAAGCTTCCTTTGGCTACCGGGTGGGATAAAAGAAGCATAAATGGTGTTATTCCAGACTATATATCTACCTAATATGGGTAGGTACCTCTGTGCCAAATTTCATGAAGATCCTTTCAAGCGTTCTGTCGTGAAAGAGTAACAAACATCACAAACTTTCGCTATTACGTAGGTATAATTAATAATATAGTAGGCTTTTTTTCATTTTGACAACTGTAGGCACATTACCTTCCACTTGCGCCCGCGCGTGACACATTACATTGGAGCATTAGGCGTCGTCGCTCGGTCATCGTCATCATCAGCATAGTATAGCAGTCCACTGCTGGACATAGGCCTCTCCTAGGTTTTCAATTTCCGGCAAGTCTCATCCAGCTAGGCCAAGTTACCAGCCACCGATCAAACAATCAAGTCTTTATTTGCAAACATAGGTTACAATAAGTAGTGTGCAAGATGTGTGTGACCCTGCGAAGATCGTTTTCTGTGAGCTATGTCAACAACTTCGGTTCTCTGTTGGATCACTTCGTAGCGGGTTCGGTCCCTCAGAATCCTAGCCCGTAGCCCGTTCCATAGCTCGTTGAGCGACCTTGAATTATTTATGGACCAGCCGTACCTATACCTACCATGAGTACCTATCCACGTTTCGGCTCCGTAAGTCATCACAGGCAGGACTCACCAATAATAATTGCTTATTCTTTAAGCTCTGTGGAACACGTGACGAGAAGACTCGGTGATGCTGCCAAGCCCAGATGTTTTTTTTGTTAGCCGCCCTTTCAAAGTTGTTCTTACCAAACTGCAGAGTTTGTCCGAGGTACGCGTATTCTCGAACCACCTTAAGGACACCGCCATTATTGAGCAATTGGCCCTGGGGTAACGTCATAACGTGTCCATTGAACATAACCCATGTTCAAGCCTGATTCGTTCCTTCTTCTTTGCCATACCTTTCCATAAAAGTTGACAAAGTCAGTTCTATCACTGCATTGACGGTCAGAAAAAACCTATGAATCCTATTCGAGGTGGAATGAAGATGCATCCCTCTATAGGATAGTGTAGGAATGGGTGGGGGGTTCCTACACTATCCTTCAAAATTCTAGTAAATAACCTTTATAACATTTAGCCTCCTTTTTAGGGTTCCGTAGTCAAAAAGGAACCCCTTAAGCCGCGGACACGAACTCAGCGGACAAGGAGCGGCGGCGCGGGCAGTTCCATATAAGACCCTTGCGAGGAAGCGATTAGCTTTAACTAGGTATTTGCTCGCTGAGGAAAAGGACAAAAGATATAGATCTCGTGTGAGTAAAAGAGACACGTAGATTCATAGTCGATGGCTCGCTGATGAGCGGTTCTTAAATTACCTCTAGTTTATCGCAACGACATGAGCTATAAAAGATTGTACTTACTCGCTCAGCGACTCTTACTCGGCAATGCTCACTTGGAGGTGAGAACTCACCAACCAGCGGTAATTTAGTAAAAGCCCGTCGCACAAAAGCACTCGCTTTAAGCCGAAAAACTATCGAAACTTTTCACTCGCTAATCGCCGGCGGTGAGACAAGGGCCTCTAGCAAGTGATCTTTGCATTTGAAAGCGCCGCTGGTCGTGTCTTGCAATGCATAGATTTATATGGAAGAGACGCTTAGCTCTAGAAAGTTGTAATGGGTCTACATTTTAATCATGGGCACATAGAAAAAGTGGTAAAATAAAATCTTGAGATTTTTTTACTAGGTTTTTCACACTACTCCACAGTATAAAAATTAATTCCTATTTCCCTTGGTCATTGCATCACGCGTGAACGGCTTTTTAAGGGAAGGTGGGGGAAAGATGGCCTCCATAAGTAAAAGTAGGTACAAAAAAAACAACTTTAGACTGCACACCTTAGAAACATTTTAGACTTACAATTTAGTCCCGAACCCGAACTAAGAATGAATGACAACACGATTAGACAGTAACTTTCGAATTTTGTTGTCATTAATTCTTAGTGGTTAGATAATACGCAGTAGAATACGCCCGCAACTAAGCCCGAAACTACGGATGTCGGGCTTAGAGAGTAGCCCCCCAGCTCTCAATAAAAAAACATTTTGAGATCTTCATTTTACCCCACCCATTGGGTAAGACGGGGTACCTCCCTGGGCAAGATGGGGTATGATAATATATTTAGTCGCTGTCCTCGCAAAATGGGAAAATATGGGCGGGCAGCATTGTCGTCAATATCTTCTACTCCAGCACAGCCACCATGCGGCTACTTTCTACAAATCTGTCCGTGTAGCCATCCTTTATTGGGCTCGGAATATAACCATACTAGTATAAGCTTTCTGAGTCTTCATTCTCGATGTCTGATTCTTCGTCTGCTACTAATTTTTTTTTTTTTTGTTTTTGTGAGTCTTCTTCTGTTTCATTACTTTTGCCGGTTTTTTCCTTTCCTGTCTCTCTTCTTATCCTGTCTTTGAGGCGAAGCAGTCATGATAGCGGTTTTGCCACGTCTGCAGACCTATCTCTTTCTTTTTTGTGACATGCGCGGGTAAGGCATTAATTGCTTTTAACTAAATTAAATGATGTAAAGTTCTGAAAGCCCTGCTTGGTTGTGTTTCTGATGTTGAGGTTCTCAGTACCCCATCATGCCCCAAAAGTAACTAAAAAGAAAGTCAACATTTGATATTGTAAAATGGTATTTTTAGGAAAAAATACACTCAATTACATGTTCTATATTTTTAACAATCCTGCAATTCACTTACTCATAAAATTAGAACAAACAGTAAAAAAAACAAACAATTACTCACTGAATCTCAACGACTGCATGTTCAGCCATACCTAATTCTTGCGACAATAAGTTCCTAAAATGACGATCGATGGCAATACCAGAATGTTTGTACTAACTTCAGAACTTTGATTTGTTGTGGGCCCCGTCTTACCTCACGACCTAAATCGCCGAACCGATTTTGATGAATTTTGGTACAGATATACCTAGATAAAACCTTTGAGACTGTTACAGGCTTCTGCATTTTGCGAAAATCGATATAAAGCGAGCGAAGCCTTGAGCAAAATCTAGTACACATTAAATAATCTGCTTTAATTATTCTGTAAGAAAGAGAAAACAGAATCATTTTTGATTAGCTCATCTTGACTTTCAAAGACTAGGACCGGAAACATCCTCTAAACACGATAGCTATTGATCAAATCGTCTTCCACACTTCAAACCATTCATTTAAAGAACATCAATAGCTTTTCACTTTCAAACTAATTACAATTTCAAACAAAAGAAAAAAAAAAGTGCCCTTCAAAACCAAAAAACCATAATGGCTTCACTTTCAAATCAATTCGATTTTTAAACAATGAACAATATGGTCACTTAGTAACAAAGAGTTCTTAATTGAATCGAATAGAGGTGTAATTGATTCAGTCGAACAGTTTACAAGATATTATCGAGTGATCACAAAAGGAAAATCGATTTGATGCGTTTCGGATTGTTCGGGTGCGTTCACCGTGATGTTTATGAGGGGAGCGGTATTTGCATTTGAGGGAATGGTTTTGGTTAGTTATAGAGATGTAGACTAGAGATTATGTCCTCTCATACTTACCATTTAAAAAACCTAACTATTTTAATTTAAAAATTGTCTTACATTTATTTAACACTAGTTGACCCGCGCAACTTCGTCTCCGTCACATTTTCCATTAATGCTCGGCTCCTTTTAGTCTTAGGGTGATGATATGTAGCCTATATCCTTCCTCGATAAATGGGCTATCTAATACTGAAATATTTTTTAAAATCGGACAAGTAGTTCCTGAGATTACCCCCTACATACAAACATACAAACTTACAAACAAATTTTACCTCTTTATAATATTAGTATAGATAATCTAATCCCGGGATATTTTAGCCTATGTGTTATTCCAGACTATAATCTACCTCTGGGTCAAATTTCATGAACACCCTTTCAGGCGTTCTGGTGTGAAAGAGTAACACAAACATCCATTCTCACATACTCTCGTATTTAAAGTGAACAGGTCACATTGCTCGCAGAACAGATGGCATAAGATGGACCGATGACCTGGTGCAGGCCGCTGGAATCTAATACTCAATACTCAATTATTTATTGCATTCCATATTCCATATTATATTACAAAGATGGTTTAAAATGGTTAAAGAACAAACATGGACCCTGTCGGGCACAGCAAATAATAGGAGAGAGGAAGAGTGCTAAGCAGGTAGTTATATGTCAAGGTATGAAATAGTATAAAAACATATTATAAATGTTAAATTGGATGTATAATTATGTATATTATATTTATTAGGTCTGCGTTTATTGGTACCTATAGTATATTTAATGAATAGGAATATTAAATATGAAGCAAGATGCACAGGACCAGTGAAAGCGGCCACACTTGAGGGGAAGCCTTTATCCAGCAATGGACGTTCTTTTGGCTGTTTAATGATGATGAGGTGACCTACTAACAAGTACTAACAACATCACGGCAGTAGGCATTTCCAAAAACAGTTGCCGGTTGTTAGTGGTGTTTATTCAACCCATCTTTTTCTAGTTAAATATGTTACACTAGTTTTTGCTTCGACTTCTGACGCGCATATTCAGATTTTTCCCGTTTTCGTTGGAATTCCGGGAAATCTTTGTGCTCCCCTACGGTGTGCAGGGCAGCTTCATGTCGAATTTCAGCTTTCAACGAATATAAGTTTCGGCTGTGCGATGTTGTCAGTTACTCACAATTAAGTAGTCAATAGCGGAAGAATTTTACATATATTAGGATAGGATTCCATTTTATGGTCAGCAAATCTATATATTTGGTATACAAGCAAAAACATTAACTTTTATATCGGAAACTGCTGAATTTGGATAGAATTTATTGTATTCAAAATTATTTCTTCATAATAAATCGAGAAGTTATAATGTAATATAGATTTATTAGAATCTTACGGAGTTTGACATTTCCCCTCTTAATTCTAAAATACGGTGCTACGTGGTGAAATCCTGGGGGCTCGAGTCTGCTATTTTTATAAATTTGTCATTCCGACACGATCCCATTGTCATGCCATTGTCATTTTGCTAAAAGTTCGTAATCTGCTAAATTCATAATCGCACGGTCACTGGGACGTCAGTGGTCTCGTAATAGAATTGCGGTAGGAATGCCGTATTGCCATTATTATAAAACCGAGCTAAATTTGAGCATAATTATTCATGCCAGATTTTATTTATATTTAGATTTACATATTATTTATTAGTGTTATAAGCAATCTGAAGTAGTGAGAAGTTCGTAAATACTAAATATGTCATTGTGTACGAGATTACCATTCATATGGCTTTCTTTCAATGGCGTGTCAGTGGTTGATCATTGGAATGTCATAATGACGCCATTATTTATTTATTTATTTATTTAGGGAAAACAAACAGTTACACAAAAATGGTACAGTAAAAGTGTTTACAAAGAGAAAAAACAAATGTGTAACCCACGACGTTATCCACATATTACACACAAAATAATGTTTCAGGGACTACTTGCACATGAGTAAAATCAGGAAGAATAACATAAAAATACTATTAAAGTTCAAAATAAATCGCTAATATGATACCATTATGTTAGTAGATTACCAAACTTGTCAAAATCAACCATTTTGAAATCAGTTATCGAACATTCTGACACTATTGTAATAGCAGACTCGAGCCCCTGGATGATAGTATGTAAGTATCTATACAGGTACTAGGTATACTTAACTATTAATGAATTATTTTATGTATTAAGGAAAAGTAACAATTACATACTAAACATGGTAGGTACTTTTTTTGTTTCTTTTTTTTTTCTCGGGCTTTTTCTAACACATCGGCCGACCCCATCGTACCCTTTAACTCTTATCCAACAATGTTAAATTTTGTACCTACTTAAAACAATACTGTGATAGCGATGGACTTTATTTCTGCAAGCTTTAATACAAGAAACACTTAAAATTACCCCGCTATAAGTACAAATCTCATCTACATTATTCAGTAAGCTACTCACAAATAAGGAAGCTGTTGTAAGCGTTTTATATTTCATTTAGATGATGTTCGCTCAGGATATCGGTTGCCATCAAGTGGTGTGCCACAGACCTAAGAATGATTAAAAAATGCGATTCAAATAAGAATAGAATAGCCTTAGCGCCATATTGTGACGTCATAGCTGTCAATTCAAACAGATTAGGTAGGGTGAGCAAAGCAAGATTATTATTTTTAATTATTATTTACAAATATTGAGTGAAATAAGTGTAATGGTATGGTTTAAATTACTAATAATGACTTTAAATAATTATCTACATATTACATTGAGCTAATTTACTACTTACTATAGAACGAATCTATTTAAATTTGATTTAGGACTTATTTAAACAAAGTGAAATAAACCGTTATTGATATGCATCTAAATTTTCTATACAAACCGTACTTTTCAAGAGACATTTGACAGATAGAAGTCATTGACGTTCCTATTCTTATTTGAAACTAAATTTACTCTGTACTTAATTCTTCTATATTCTATGAATGTCTGCTTGCTTTATGAGTTAGAATAAGTTTTAGAACCATTGGGGAAGAGATTTTCATATCACATAGTTGATAAGTTTTGGTGGTCCGACAGACGGTTGCTCCATGGAAGTGACAAGCAAGGTCACGGTAATATTATCTTATTACCGTAACACGGTGATGCATCCGGTTAGACCAGTGGATCTTAACTGATGGTCCAGGGACCACCACTGGTCCGCGGACCATCAGTTACGAACCGTTGTAGTACCTGAAGTGGTCTGTGAAACCTTCGTAAAATAAAATGAATACTGGATTTTTACAGCCAAAAGGCAATATTTATCTCTAAGATTCGATTCGAAATTACTACTGCTACCCTCCCTCTCTTTCTTTTTATCGATATATCTATGCGAATAGTATAGGGGTTCTCGACGTTTCTGATAATTTAAAAAAAAACAAGCACCTAAATCGGTTGGATGTCAGCACCGACAAGCGTTTATAATCCAGTATCGCTGAACCTGGTAAGCAGTAAAAAAATATACCATGACCTTCAATAAGTCGATGGTCCTTGGTAAGACATAAATTTGTTCAAGTGGTTCTTTATAACCTAAAGGTTAAGAACTACTGGGTTAGACTGTAAGCCGACTCCAACGTAGGCGAAAGGAAAGGTAGATTGATTGAATTAGAAATTGCCCTTAAAAACTTTTTCATTTGTATGCTTTGCTAGTTATCATAATTTCGTTCGGTATCCTCGTCTAAGAGTTTTTTTTTTTTTTTTTTCAGGTACAAGATGTGACTGTCAAGGATGGTAAATAACCAACATTTCTTTCACTTCTCATTTTCACAATCCTATTAATCAAACCGCGTTCTTGAAATCAAAAACTAGGTAGGTAGGTACTTTTGGTTTAGTAAGTATATAGAACGCCTATGGTATGGTACGTATGATTAATACCTTATATTTTTATCACAAAACAAACTTTTTAATTACCAACTAATTTGAACCAATCCCCCTATTCTATCCATTCCCACCTCTACGCTATCATAAGTGGTCAGACCTAAGTGTTCATAAGTGGTGTGTTTGCGGTCAGCCGGCCATATCGATATTATATCTATATCGATAGCCAATCAACCGAGCCGGCCATCGATTATACTCTACTCGATTATTAAGTGGTGGTTTAATTCGGCTTTTATTGTCTCTGGTATTGAGGTTAAGTGGTTTATTTGGGTCAGTTTTATTCGATTGGTTTTGATGTAATGTGCTCTTTGTGTTATTTAAAGGATTGTAAAGCGTCAGAAGTGTTTCATGTTTTTGAAGGAGAATTGGCGCAGTGAATTTGAAATTCCTGATAACCGTTTTATTGGAAACAGTTCTATATTGAATCTTCGTCTGCTGAACGTGTGTCAATTAATTCGGAGATAGGTATTGAAAAAAGGTCAAACTCGTGATGGAACTATATGAATCTTCCCATTTTGGGTGGCCATTAAACTATATGGACGCTTAACTTTAAATATAGAAAATCGTTTACGACTATGAAGCTTCGGAGTTGTTTCCGTAACGGTCGAGTATCGAATTGTCAGAAAGCCAAATAGCTTTCAAATTCAAGTCACAATATTATCTCAGCGACAAGCTGTTCAAAATGTAGATAGGTACTAAATAACGAGATATACCCACTTATTTGTGACAGTTTGCGACTACACTGCGAATGCGAACGTTCCATAACATAACTACGAGAATTGCCGTTCTGGTTCTCCGAACTTACAATTTCACTCAGTAAAATCTATTTTATGGATAACCAAATAAATAAAACTTCCACATTACCGGCTATTCCAAAAATAACTCACAAATTCTCGAGAAACAAGGAACATCGCTAACGCTTCCAAATCACGCTCAACCGCTCAACAAAAACATAAGAACGAATTTTCCGCATTCGTAAATTAAAAAAGAAAATTTATGTTGACACTTCCACTCACCCACTTCTTTTATTGGTCCGTCACAAGAGTTGCTCGTACGTGATTGGTCGGTCATACTGGGGAAAAGGGACGGTGAAACTAGGGCATGGGCGCTGGGTGTAGGTGCGAAAGGGATGGATAGACACTTGTCAAGTACTTACGGATAAAGCGCGCGCTAACGGCGCCTAAGGAAATTGGATTATATGGACGGTGCAGCGACATAGTGGAGTCTTCGTGGATTGGCTGCGGTACCGATGATTTATTGTGATGTCGTTATCTGGGAGTTTGATAATAGTAGGTTAATATAACGCAAGCAGGTCGAATTACTCAGCTATATAGTTTGTTTTTTAGAGATTTTTTCGTAGGACACAGTGGAGTAGGTACCTACCTAATCCTGTAATTGAAAGATCGGTCAGACTCCGTATGTTTTACCTGAATTTTTAATACTTCATAGCTTCCTGTAGGTAAGTGTTTCAGTAGGTACCAGTGAGAAGAAAAATCACACTTCAGATATCTTCCATCAGCTTATCTATGAGAAAAAGTAGGATGGCAATAAATCTTTTGGTTTGTTACCTGGCCTTTAAAATCGAACGAATGATACGTAAATAACTACCAAATAATCGAAAACTTTCACGTAATTAATACCCAATCTCAATCTGGTTTTTCGGTTAAAATTTCATGCTCGACCGCTAATGAAATTTCCCTCAAAAATCTACCTCAGTGGCCACTACACTCCAGCATCACAATCTGCATGTGACCTAAGCGATCAAATCGCATCCACGTAAACATCTTCAAGAAAAACTCAACGATCCCCACTACTTACGCTACTTCACGAGCTTTTTTAAAAAACGACCACCTAAAAGTATTGCTGTCCTACTTCATCCTCAACGAATACTGTTATTGGGTACATAGCTCCGTCCCCCTCTAAGGCTTAAACACGTCAAACAGGCGGGCAATCTATCACCCGAAGTTTATTCGTTTGAGGAACGCTTTTGCGGTGAGGCGAGTCAAGACCGCGCAGTGAAGTGTAATCCCATGTGTTTAAATTTTCAAAAATGGAATCCAAATTGAAGAACTTCAAAGAGTCTTTAACGTCACAAGACTGTGAGAAGCCTAATTTGACGACGCCATTTTCTATAAATGACATTTTGACGAAAGAGAACGAGGGAAAGTGTGAATTTGAAAATGGAATGTTTTGTGCGGAGAGTTTTGGCGGGAAGATGAACTTTTTGGGGAAACCGGCCAGTTGTTTCGGCAAAGAGGATGGATATGGAGTGAAGAAAGAGTCTTTGGAAAAGGGACTGAAGTATTACGATGACTGCAATGGCTACCGGGACTTTGGTGGTGACGGCGCGTTGGATATGTCGAGAAAAAATCAGTATTCTGTCACGGAATTATCAGGTTAGTTTGAGTTATTATTGGATTACCTATATTTTATATCGTTGCAAATAAAAAGTAATTCCTATTCAAATCTGATAACTACAATATCAGATTCTTTACCATGGTCACAATATTTTTTCCCAATTTTAATACTTAAATTACACAACTCAAAATAAGGTCTGAGCTCACACATGATTTCCATAATAAGTAATCGCAATTTGTTTTCCATTTACTACTTGTCAGGAAATGCCTTTAGAAATCCGTAATCTTGTTTTTACGACTGTTATTAAGTATTAGTAATTATTCAAATATTACTGCGTTCCCTAGGTACATAAGAAAAACAATGTTGTTACCGTAGACCTACTTAAATAAGTTAGTTAGGTATCTTGTAATTTATAAATACCGACTTAAGGCGAGGTTGCAGTACTGTGTGTTTTGACGAACAACAGCGACTGTCCGGCGAGCGAAATAATGCCTAAATTTTGATTGTTTTTTCTTATTGGCGAAAACTGATAAAGAAATTATACAATATGGTTTCAACATTTACTTCAAAATAAAAAGCTCTATCTATTGATATAACTTTTATATATATTCGTGATGAAATCTCTTAGCAGTACACGTTTAAAATTATAATTTAGTGTCATTTTTGATTAAAAAAAGTATCGTGCCAATCATTATAAATCGCGTTTCTATCTTTACGATTTACTTGAGGGTATGTTCAATTTTTATGTAATGATTTATATTTATTAAAAAACTCATAATTAATAAGATTTTCAGACGTTCAAAAATCTTAAAAAGTACTGCAACCCCGCCTTAAGGTGAATGCTCCAACCAGCCCGCGAAATTCAAAATTTCTGGCGTTTTTTGCAATTTGCAGCCAGTGCTAGGTTATATGTTACCTAAGTAATTGAAATATTATTCGCGGCTGTAAGACGTATGTACCTATATAGTCATCAAAATTACCAATACAACCCTCCAAGTTCATAAAGGCCTAAGTCAATCCTAGAGCTTTATGAACTTAAAGCGTTGTCAAGTTTAAGTGCAGGTTTTTCATCCGTCGAAAATAGAATGGCGCACTTATATCTAGTCCTATCAATTAGATAACCTTACTACTTAGTGTGTAATCAAACTCTCGCCCACTTAAAAGTCATAAAGGTTAAATCAAAAATAGACAACAATCATCCATTCTGTCTAACGTTCTGAAACGATGCAATGATCAAGCAGTTTCTATTAAGAGTGTACCTACATATCTATACATTAAAATTGAGATTTCCATTTGTTATATAAATATTACAGATTTTTACTGAATGCATCCATACTAATATTATAAAGAGGTAACATTTGTTTGTAAGTTTGTATGTAGGGGGTAATCTCAGGAACTACTGGTCCGATTTGAAAAATTCTTTCAGTACTAAATAGACCATTTATCCAGGAAGGTTATAGGCTATATATCATCACGCTAAGACTAAAAGGAGCCGAGCATTAATGGAAAATGTGACGCAGACGAAGTTGCGGGGGTCAGCTAGTATAAATATACAATTCTTATAATAAAAACAAAAAACATTTTTTTTTCTGTTTGGCTGTTCATTGCGGAAACAGCGGGAGCGATTTTGACGAGAGTGTTTCACTGGCCGATAGCTGGTATTATGAGGAGCAAAGATATTTTAGAAAAAGGGTAAGGGTAAGTAAGCGAAAACACGGAGAAATTTTAAACAACAGAATTGCATAAAATCGCCGCACTACGTGAGTCACTGATATTTTGAATGACGTGATTGGTTAATGTTTCTCCGTTTCTCCGCTCCTCAAAACAAAAAAAATAATTATATAATTCTTTTTTTTGTTTTGTGTCATGTACTAATTACTTTGCATTCTACTCAGTGTATAAATTCGAGTTCCTAAAACGTAACAGACAGATGTGTTGCTGGGGAGTTTGTTGGCCACTTCTTCTCCACAGCTAAAACACTAGGAAGTGGTGACGGGCGGGCGTTTTGGGGGACTGTCTTTTGTAAAACTTGACGTTCAAAAAGTGCTGGCTCTCAGCCTAATTTGAATAAATGACTTTTGAATTTTGAATTTTTTGAATTTCTCGCCATTCGCTCCGTGCGAACGGACAGGCCCTTAGGATTGTGTGCAAAAAAAAACTATCCATGACAATACGGGCGAAACTTTTTTTTTTAATCGGTAATCATTGTAATCAAATGACTAAATGACTTCTCTCGCTCTGGGCGAAGCAGGAGGGAGTGTCAGACTCTTGGGTTTCTTCAAAATGCCCTTTACGTTCCAGGGTCGCGTCAACTCTTTCGAAAAATACCGCAACTCGCGGGCGAAGCTGCGGGCAGAAGCTAGTTAGTATTATATGTTAGGAAGTTGTATGTACCTACATCATTAAGTGTGTATTAGTATTAGTGCACTATTATTATCTGGCTAAAACACATTAGGAACACGAGATTGACGTGTTGTTATAGGTATTCTAAGAAGGAAATAAATGCTGACGCGGTTTCAAGAGCTTTAGAGCTCACTCATTACTGTTTGGCTTGATTCTATTGCGACTCAGTTTGAAGGATACTTTAAAAATATTTCAAATCATCAATATTATTCATAAATCGATATTACTAATTTTATTACAGTCTATAGAAAAAAAATTGTTTGTGGTAGTTTTGGGACTTGAGTGCTTTGGGCTTCCTTGAGGTGTATCTCAATGTAACGGTCTTTCGAGTACTGATTAGTTTGAAATCATGATGCACACTTTGATAACGATCTAAAATTATAATCATGGTCGATGACAGAGGAAGATTAAATCGAGACAATTACAAAGTATAGATAGTTACAGACACTCACAGAATTTATATCTTTAATCAATTTTTTTTACTTTTTTTGCCCTCTCTGGTGAGCTTATTAAATAATACAGGAGAGGGACAAACAATTTGGACCAAAAGTGAAAGATCTCACCTCTAAATTTGGTCTATTGTTATCCGTTGAGGTCCTTACATTACACACACTAAACTCCCTCTGGCGCCTGCACTATTGGCGACAACAAAACACTTGAACAATTTAAAACAGCCGTACTCCTTACTATCGATTGTTCCAAATTAAAATGCTCCTTGAATAATGACCGTCGGACAATGAAAGTAATGGTGCGTTCACACCGTCCCACCAGTCGCTGCGATCACGCGTCGTGACGCCCCGCGACATCGCCACTTAGTCGTCACTTCGCGCGATTACGCTACCCCCTCATTATAATAAGTGATGACGCTTAATGCCATTCAGCCTTTCAATTTAGTAATTACTAGGTTTGTAGTTCGCTGGCAAATTGTCTGGTTTTAATGTAAATTTTTGTGATTGGATTTTTGTGTGACCTCGGTCTCGAAAAGTTGAAGTCATTATTATTATGGTAATATTAATACTATAATGGAATTAAATGACTGTATTGTTTATTTTGTCCCATCCTAAACATTCCTGACTTACTAGGATTAATTGAGGTTAACTCTCTTCTTTCTTTGAGAGGTTAAATTCTTAAGTGTTTAAGGGATAATTAGAAAATTATTTATTTTTTTATTGTAAATTCAGTCTGACATATTTTGACTGGCAAAAGTAGTAAGATCTACCTTACGACCAAAGTAAGACAGACAATACAAAAGACCACAATGCTCACCACAAACTCAACGCTATACCAAAAGACGTCCAAAACACTATATCTATACGTCCCCATTTAGTTCATACTTACATCAATTAGCGTCAAAGCGACAACTATACAATAAAGACGACCCCGAACTCAACAATAGCGTCACACGCAAAAATACTGTTACGCTCGTGCCGTCGCATCCTTTTACCGCGTCTAATGAGCGGCGACAATTTGCGTAATGGATCCATTGTGTAGGCGCCTTTATACGCCGATGGCGTGAGCCGACGAGCAATTTAATTGATTCCATGTGATCGTGTGAAGGTAGCCTAATGAGTTTGGAGTTTTGTTGCTGGTGGCTTTCTGGCTTGATTATTTTATTAGGGTTAGATATTTTGGATACCTGATTGGTTTGATTTGAAAGAACTGTTTTGATTTTATTTATATAGACAAACAAAAACGTAGGTAGCATTGATCAGTGAGAAAAGTTAGTAGGTAGGTAAAATACTGGTATTCAGCTAAACCCGAGGAAATCAGCATCTGACTAGGAGCCGACCTCAATATAATTGGGAAAAGGCTAGGCCGCTAGGGCCAGTGCCTGCTGGGGTTGCGGAATATGTTCGAAAGAGTCACCGCGGCCCTGGAACACAAAGGGCATTAGGAGGAACACGGATGGGTTTTAGTCAGTAGGAGTCTGACACTCCCTCCTGCTTTACCCAGAGCGGGAGGAGTCATTTGATGATTTCCCATCCTTAAAAAAAAAAAAGGTAGAAAAGGTTAAAATTACCTATTTCAGGCTGATTTTATCTTTGATCTCTGAATTCTTCCATTGATGCTCCGCTTTTTTTAGTCGTAGCGTGATGATATATAGCCTATAGCCTTCCTCGACAAATGGGCTATCTAACACTGAAAGAATTTTCCAAATTGGTCCAGTAGGTACCTAGTTTCGGAGCCTATTAATTTCAAACAAAAAAACAAACAAGTATTTCCTCTTTATAATATTTGTGTAGATGTGTGCCCTGTTCACACAAGTTTGGGTGAATGTTTGTCACTAGCAGTGGGTGTGTATCAAAGACTATGAAACCTCTATGATGTGTATCCACTACTTCTTCCATATCCAAATAAAAACAAAAGACAACCAAGTAACTCTCATCTCCCATTGTTACAGATGACTACGACTCCCGTTCCTCCACCACAGGCTCTCCAGTTCGAAGAGCCAATTCTTCGCCAAACTCAGATATCGCCTACAAGCCCTTCAGCCTTCACTACGACCAGAGGAAATGCTCAACTCCAACCAGCGACTCCAGAATGATGCACTCCCCGAACTATAACATCACAGAATATACACAAAATGGCGGACGAAAAAAGCGATCAAGAGCTGCATTCTCTCATGCTCAAGTGTATGAATTGGAGCGAAGATTCAGCCAACAAAGATACCTCTCAGGACCCGAAAGAGCTGATCTAGCAGTGAGCTTGAAACTCACTGAGACACAAGTGAAGATATGGTTCCAGAATAGACGGTACAAGACTAAGAGAAAGCAGTTGCAGATGCAGGAGAATGGTATGCTTGCTGCTGCAGCGGCTGCCGCGAATCACGCCAGGAAAGTCGCTGTCAAAGTCCTGGTGAACAACAATGGACAGCCGAGCATACCTGACTTAAAGTCCTATCAAAACCCAATGCTAGGGAAGACGTTAAATCCTCTTTTCACACCACCGAATCTTCTTGAAAGTTCACCGATTTTGAAGCACTTTGCTGGTGTCTACGGCGTTGATTTCGCGAAGAACCCTGAGTATAAGGCTTTGTTACAAGAGTCATACAACCAGGCTATGTTACAGTCTCTGTACGGCCCACACTTAGGTGTAAATTACCCTAATTTGCCGCTTCCCTATATGTATTACCCAGGTCATTCAGGTTTCGGTGTGCCAGTACCTTGTGATGTGGACAGAAGTCAAGTTGAACGGCCAGACAGTAAAGAATTTTCCGAAGAAAAGGAGAAGGAAAAGACGGAAATTAAAACAAAACCTCACATCGATTTAAATGAGAACAGTAACGAAAGTATGGCCAGTAACATCGAAATCGAAAATTAGATTTTTCTAGGAATTATTTGAGTAAAGTGGTTAAAATAGCAATTTTGTAGAAATCGAATGTAGACTTCCAAAGATAACGTTCTATTTTTAAAATGTTTTGGACTAAAGTCACACATTTTCAAAGCCACGATCTAACACAATTGAATAGGTATAGAACTTAAAATTTTTGAAGTGAGATTTTTTTTTATACTGAACAAAATGTAAAAGTTTATCAAAGTTGGCTCATTCGAAAAGTTTTGATTTCTGATTTATGTAATTTTATTGAAATTTACTTAATATTTTATTCTGGCAATAAAGAAAACCAAAGATGGAGTAATGTTAGCCAAAGCACGTAGTTAGTAGAATTGTTATTAGTTAGACTTAACTGTTGTAAATATTTTTTAAATTGGAGTAAATGTTTTAATAGTTAATGCATTGGCACGTTTGTATATAGTACAAAAGTAGGTCTTAAGCTTAATAAAGGTGCAATAAAGAATATGGCGACTTATTTTGTGGTTTTTCTCAATAATACTAGTTTGACCTTTGACAGCAAAACTGCTTATTTTCCTGATGTCTAAACAAAATATAACATACTTTTTTGACGTATCTATGTACTATCTTTACTACAAATTAATACTGGGTATTTCAGAAGTGCGTAGTCATGGGTGATGTTGTGTACCTCCCTGATATAGTCAGGAAAAAAGAGCAAAAATAAAAAACATACTTACCAAAAAGTTCCAAACAAAGCACTTTTCAAGCAGTTTACATTGCATTGTTTAGGAGTTGCGTACAATGAGTCGGCGGAATTCAGTTTCATACCTACTACTAAAATCCAACTCATTTTGCGTCGTCCGTGTGGCACAAACAGGACAATTTAGATACCTATGAAACCGAGTGTAGCGTAAATTCACAGACTCATTTTATGCACTGTCCTCACCCTTAGTTTGCATTGGTGGCAATTATTTTAGTTGAATCACAGATTTCATACCACTAACTGCTGCAGACGGCTTGAAAAGTTTCTTTGCGGTCGGGTTTTTTGATATTTTTTTTAATTTTTGCTATTATTCGTTCACTTCAACTCTGACACAGAAATTGGAACACTCTCAAATTATACAGGTACACAAATTATTGGTATGTCAAATTTTAATAGACTTATCAAAGTACGGAGGCAGATATTGAGCTTTAATAATCTCTAAATACCTATCTAATGACCATGATATTTAAAACCAGATACCTACATGAACCTTGACGCTTCGGGTGAACCATTGGCTGGCTTTTACCTCGGACAGAGGATAAGCATTGCCATACGTCATGGGGACGAAGTTTTTGACGCCATATTTTAGTTAGGAGTTTTATTTTATATTTTAAGTGTATGTATTGTCCTTTAAATAAATCCCATCTAAAGGAAAAAAAATGTTTTAAGAAAATACCTAAATGGAGATTATCCCAAGTATAATTCCCATTTTAGTGATTCACCTCAAGATAAGAAGCCTGGCTGGCTACTAGCTTGTCCATAGAGACACATTATAATGTTCCGGTGTTTCTATTCATAGTTATTTGTGGTGAACATTTTCCAACTGTAATAGTGGGTACACAGGCACTACCGTACATTTCGCTTTTGCCGTCTGTTTCAAAAACCATTCCATTTTTAAATACCAACCTTACCATACTGGATCCAAAACTGCCAACCGAAGCACACCAATCTTAAACTTTTTCTATAGAAGTCTACGCTCTCAAACATTTTCCGAGAGTCGTCGAAGGCCAGTAATTTGACAAGATGGTGCTCGAACTGCCGGCGAGAGTGAAGAATGCGCGGGAAATCACCGCGCGACAAATTGCTTGAATACCTACTTGTGAAGGTGGGGTTGTGTGGCGGAGGCTTTTCAAAATCAGTACCTAGTTGAAGACGAAATATTTTGTTTGGAGACAAGGTACACATTGACCGTCACTGAAAGTTATTCTGCTATTGCCAAATTGCACAAGTTATTGATTTATGTTTTATTCGTTTCTTTTTTATGCGGGTTCCTTGGGTTTTCTTTCTTTCTATTCTCATTGCTCACAAGAAAATATTATTTTGGGTTCTTTTGCAAGGAGCTTTACTTTACAGACGTCACCCCTTCCGATTTCTAAATTAGGAGTTTGAAGGCATGATCTTGTCAAACTCAACTTTATACCCTGAAATCTAGCTAAAACTTTACTTAGACATTAAAGTAACTCTTGACATTTTGTCAAGAGTCGGCTGTCATTAGTGACCTTTCGTTTTAGAAAACCAACTATTAATAACTTTATCCACTTGCATTTTTTTAATCTAGTAGGAAACCTCGCCACAGTGACAATGCGAATTCCCGAATCCTTACAGAAATAAATATCTGCGTAAAAGCCGTCGCCACACTAACTAACAAATGTTCTTGAAATAAAATTATCATATGAATACTAGTAGCTAGCACGGGGGAGAGGCGGGCCGTGCAGACATTATGAAAATGCCAAGCTCCGGCTTCCGGTCGAAGAACTCGCTAAGACTCCGCCGATGAGTGACGATTCTCTAGCGCTCACCCCGGGAGGTGAATAAGGGAAAATGCGATGCTTATTTAAAGTGGGAATTGTAAATTAGATGCAGTTTGTGAAGTGAATATTCTTGGTAGTTTTAGGGTTGATTTTTCAATAGTCAGATAAAGTGTATTGGAAGAATAAATACGTCATATTGACATACTTCCCATAAAAAAGCTGTCAGACGGTTTTTTTTATTCGTCGGGTAAAAATTATTGGGCTATTGAAAAGTCAGGCCTTATTTGAATAGGACAAGTGGCTTTGTAATAATATAGTAGAAGGTACCTTTCTTACTGGTGCAGGGCGAACAGTCGAACGGTTATTTGGCTATTCGTACCTAATCTACTTAGGTATTCAAGAACACACCACCATATTATGTTGTGCACCATAATTATTATATCCCGCGCCAATGGCTTGTCGCCGTTGAAATTGGCCACCATGGACGAAATCGGAGGACCATAATTATTTAATACGTAAACTCATCAGCCTAGCCTTTTTCCAACTATATTGGGGTCGCTTCCAGTCAAACCGAATTCTGCTGAATAGCAGTATTCTACGTGGAGCGGTTGCCTACCAGACCTCCACAACCCGTTAACTTGGTAACACGGTACTTCTTGGCAAGACTGGTGTGAGATTTTCTGGCTTCTGACTATCCGTAACGACTACCAAAGATCTTCAAATGAAAGCGAGGACCAACAGCTTAACGTGCTTTCTGAGGCTCGGAGGAAACCCAGTATGTTAAGATGGTCACCCATCTACAGACCAACCTCGGCAAGCGTTGCTTGACCTTGAAGATCGACCTGTGTGGCTGTTATTATATAGCCACGAGCTCCTCATATTCAATACGTAAACTAAATATCACATTTTTCGGCTCATAGGTTGAACGACACGGTTTGACGACAAGGTTGGCGCAGTGGTTGAGCGATTGACTGCTGCGCAGCATGTCGCGGGTTCGATTCCCGCACGGAAAAAATATTTGTACGACCTACAAGTATTTATTCCGAGTCTGAGTGTTTTTCTATCTATAATATGTATGTATTTACAAAAAGAAATGTATATAAGTAGTTTATCAGCCATCTCGTTACCATAACACAAGCATTAGGTTGCTTAGCTTGGGACTATATGGCGTTGTGTGAAATGTCCAAGGATATATTATTATTATAAATTACTTGCGATCTGAGTCTTTTCAGAGGAAGCTTTCGACGATTAATAGGACATCCATTAATATCAGCCTTCTTAATGATAAAATCACTTTCCATCAGGTGAGATTTAGGCCAAGAGTTACCCCGTTTTGTATTAAAAAAAAAATCTACAGGATGAAGCTCAAAAAGAAACATGTACCAACTATTACTAATTTCTTCCCGCGGTTTCACTCCTGCAGTCAATTCTACAAAGGAAAATTTAATAAAAATGTCAGGCTACTGGGACAAGTGACAATCGGAAAATTTCGTAAGTTTATTCCTCACATTATTTGCTTTCTTATACAATACCTGGGGCAGACAAAAAAATGCTTTTCGAATTCGACGATATCGTAGCTTTCAATCAGTATGAGATTTTTCGTAATCCCATCAGCACTTCTATGTAGTAAGTATTGCTATTGCTATTCTCACCGCGATAATTATACGTAGGTAACGTTTGTGAAGTAAGCTCGGAGTAAGCTGCCAAACTCAGTGATATATCGCTATATCCTTATCATAGCGTTAATACGAATAAGCTCTATACTAAAGTTTTCACTGCAAGTTTTTAAAAGCATAGATTAGCTGGTTAGGACAACTCGTCGAAACTGTCGTGTAATAAAATAAACCTTTTCTTTGTAAACGTTCCTGTCAAAATGAGCTCCTTGCATCCTACTCATCCGCTGTGTGGACTATTCCCGAGAAGCGAGAAGCGCCGACGTACCGCGTGCTATTAACTGATTGTCGATGCACTACACTGTAAACACTGCATTACCGCTCATCCTCTCAATACTAAATAGGGATGTGATATGTGAGGTATCGATCGAGTATGTCGATGTGCAAATAAGGCTTCTAAGGTAATTTATTGGTCGTTTATCTGTGTGTTAAACACTAATTAACCAATGGCATTGTGAAGTTTAAAAAAATGCGTCATGCTTGACGCAAATAAACTCTTTTTCTTTGTTTATTTTTTTTAAATAACTGGATTATTGCTGTGAACCGTGTTTTTTGTCTGGGATAGGGAAAAATTGCCTTAAGCAAAAGTAGCTTTCAGTGAACTTCTATTAGTAAAAGGTCTCTTTGAGTTGTGTTAAAAATTCTACTAAACAAACCTGTTTAGTAGGAAATAAAAACTTTAATCATATCCACTAACAAACTAACACAACATACAAGCTAAGCTACATTTGATCGATACCCCACCCCACCCTAGCACATCACTACTACTCGCACTTTGCATTAACAGTCGCACTCGCACTCGGCAGCCGCGTCTCGAGTTACATGCACGTGCGCGCACGCCGGATGTGTCGCCGTAAACAAACACGTCTACACTCCTGTTAACACAAATATCTACTAATTACTTACAATAAAACTAAATAATACCTATTTTGGGTGTTTATAATAAGATAGAAAGGGTGGGGAAAGAAAAAACTGTCTGAAGTAAACCTTGAAAAGAGTGCTACGAAGGGTCTACGCTTGCTACGAATGATGCTACGGTGCTACGAGCGGGTTCATATAACATAATATTGAACTGTCAAATTTTTAACTCTGTGTTATAATTTGACTGTAATTGATATGGGATTAAATTGGTTATTTCACGAGAGATTACTGTCGAGTAAACTGGCTGTTTTGAGCAATAAATTAATCATGGCAAATGGAAAACTCTAGCTAGGGCATGACTACGGTGCTACGGTTAACTGAAGTCGACATGAATCAACTTCTAAGTCCTCTAAGCGTCTCGGTTTATTTTTCAATATTGAGGGACAAGTCAAGCTTAACATAAATAATGGCTAAAGCACGTTTAATCTAAACCTAATGTACCTTTCAAAGCAAGGGGAATTTCAGTAAGAAATATTCCTATCCGATGATATGTTAACAAAATAATAGAAAAAAATAATTAAACATAATGACCACCGAACCGAACCAATGTCTATAGATTTCTTCCGTTACTGAGTGACTGAGTGACTGGCAGACAACGCACAGCCGAAACAACTGGTCGTAGAAAGCTAACATTTGGCATGTAGGTTCCTTGGGTAGTGTAAGGAGAGCACTAAGACAGGATTTTTCAAAATTCTTACGGGAACGGGAAAAAAACGGGATATGCGCGTTAGAAGTCGTGGACAAGAACTAGTAAAACATAAAATCCTAATTACTGATGAGTGACTGACAGACAACGCACAGCCGAAACTTATACTGGTCGTAGAAAGCTAACATTTGGCATGAAGGTTCACAATCACTCCAGTACAAAAGCACAGTCTCATCCTGTCTGGGTTTTGGAAACGTTCGAAAAAGTATTCACGGTCCTGCGATGCAAAGTGCATTAGCACACGTATGGGTTTTAGTCAGTAAGAGTCTAAGAAACTCTCTTCCGTTCCGCCCAGAGCGGGAGAAGTCATTTCATGGTTTCCCATCCAAAAAAAGACCCCATATCTGTACTAATATTATAAAGCAGAAGAGTTTCTTTGTTTGTTTGGTTGAACGCGCTAATCTCAGGAACTACTGGTCCGATTTGAAATTCTTTCAAAGTTAGATAGCCCATTTATCGAGGAAGGTTATAGGCTATATTAATCATCACGCTAAGACAAATAGGAGCGGAGCATTCATGGAAAATGTGACGCAGACGAAGTTGAGCGGGTCAAATAGTATATAATACATACGTCTATATAATACGTCTTAATATAACTATGTACTAGCAAATTTGTTGACAAAGAAAAGTCCGAGATGGTCTTTGACGTCAAAGTTCATGACGCCTATGCAGCTGCCAAAAAAAGTTTTCTCGACGATGAATCTTTATACGATATATACACCAGAATAACATTTATACATTTTTTGTCTGTCTGTCTGTCTGTTTGTTCCGGCTAATCTCTGAAATGGCTCGACTGATTTTGACGGGACTTTTATTGGCAGGTAGCTGATATAATAAGGGGTAACTTAGGCTACGTTTATTTAAAAAAAATTAAAGAATCGACTGTTAGGCGGAACGAAGTGAACTATATAATTAATAAATATTTTTTTCATGCAAATTCCCCATTGCATGCTTTTAACCGACACCAGCTAGGCTGAAACGTCTGGCTTAATGTGCATTACAAGGCGAAGTTTCCTGTAAGAAATTTGCGTATCCAATGCAATGATCACAGACTTCTTTTTGTTTCACCACTCACATTTTAATGATCAACACATTAATTCCTTTCATATGCTGTTAACAATCGAAGCAGTCTCATCATAATTGCAAGAGGACAACAACTGCAACTTGCGACTTGATAGCCGTCGTAACGATCGTTCCCATCGCGTTGTTTACACGAGCGCGCACATTTGGTATCAATATACTTACTTGATGTGGTTCTCATGTTGATCACTTTCATCTGTAGGGCTTATGAGTGAGTCATAGGATGTGATTAGCAAATGGTAATAGATATCAAAACTTTTATTAGAGACACTTTTGAACGGTCTAGGGCTTGGTCACTACATATTATAAAACAAAGTCCTCCGCCGCGTCTGTCTGTCTAACTACGGCGGTTGTTGTTTTCAGTCTAAGCGCTAGCCGTTTTTTGTGCAGTTTTTTGGAGCTAGATTTATTTTTTTATTACTAAGTATAATGTTTAAGTAATCTCCTCACAACGAAACCACAGAAATGAGAAAAAAATACTGTAAACATGCATCTTCTCGAAAACTAACGATTATTTTGATTTTGTACTTACAGTAATGGATAGGCAATTTAATTATGAACATTTTGGTAGAAGTATTTTTTTCAAACAACCAAAATTAGATTTTATAACGATTTTATTCAACATTTTGAGCGTATTCGCTATTGTATCTCTTGCGCTGTTATTGAGGGAAAAAATGCTCAAGGTTATTTGCTCAGGGTACGGCCATGAGTCCTTATCCCAATTTAATTTAGGGTCAGCGCAATAACATCTATACAATCTCTAACAGAATAAACGCAATTAATCCTAAGGGGTCATTGTACTCATGTATATGATCAATTTTCATACATTTATGTGCGCATAACTCGACAAAATGTACCGAACAGCGATTTTTTAGCGATTTTGCTGTTGGTCCCATATTTAAAGTTGTTCATAATGAAAAATAAAGTTGCTCATGAGAACAATGACCCCTTAAGAGGTATTGCGATTATCTGAGGTTGTGAGGCAAGATCATAATAAATATATTAATCGTTTGTTCATCCCTTTTAAAGCCCTATCATCTTGTATATATCTTTAAATCGCAGTCCGCTAGGAAACACTTTCCTCATCTAGTTTAATTTGACAAATAAGATTGACTTCAAAGCAGTTATTTGAAACCTATTTGCATAAGTAAATTGTAAGTTTAGTTCATTATAGTTATAGATAAAAAGCTAGGGGTGCCTATGGATGTGAGACGCACAGGACCGGTTCTTGTGGGACATTTAGGTGAGGCTTATGTCCAGCAACGGATATAAGCTCGCGGACAGTGTCTTTCAATTGATTTGAATTGACAATTGATATGCTGATGATAAGATACAAAGTCTCTTTTGTTTTTTTTTTTACCTGATTATGTGTTTGCTCTTGACTCTAGTCTTAGTCAGAGATGACAGAGACAAAGTCTACAATTGAGCGAGCTTACCCAGGCATTTATCATTATAATGAAGTTTTTGAAATAGATTATTGACCGCTTGTTTTAGCAAAACAAAATAATTTAACCGACCCCAATATAGTTGGGAAAAAGGCTAGGCAGATGATGATGAAAATAATTTACCTAACATATTTTCATCAGAGGGCCAATTCTACTAATTTTTAAGCAACTTTCGTATTCGCATGCCAATCGCAAACCGTCAAAAAAGCTTGAATTTTCATAAATTCATTTTTGACAGTTTGCGATTAGTAGAATATGGCACACAGGTAACCAGATCCCTCAACAACCGACTTCCAAAAAAAAAAAACACTACAAAGTAAAAAATAACTTTAATTTCGGAAGTCGGTGTTCCTGTTAGTTTCTTCGTATTTTGACACCGACTTCCGAAATTAAAGTAATTTTTTACATTGTAGTGTTTTTTTTTTGGAAGTCGGTTGAATTTTTTTGTAAGAAGTTTTTTACTTTTTAGTGGTAGGTACCCCACACCTAACAACACTACTGCAAAATCGCAGAAAAGCAAAATACGCAATTTCAATAACTTATAACTCAAAAGTCTTTGCCAAAAAAAGTCCATTCGCAATAACCCCTGCCAATTCCTTTATGACAATTTAAAAGGTTTTAACCTTTAACTTCGGTAACCCTTTAAACAAAAAAAGGGTCGAGCAAAAAGCAAATTAGTGAAGTTTCGCCACGCCACTTAACGGCAGGCAAAACAGACTATAGACTTGTCGCGACGTCAAAAAAATCGCACCACATTGACGCAAGTGTCTTCTGCCCGACGACCCCCTACTATGAGCTTGTGAGAATGGAGTGAGGGGAAAGTGAGTCGAGATTACTTCCTCGTGGTACTTATTGTTTGAAATTAAAATAAAGATGTTTTTGTAGTATTTGTTTTTTTAAGTCGATTAAGCCTATGTTTCAAAGTGTTCTATATGAGCTAAAAATTAATATTTTGACTTCGTTTTTATGCGTTAGGCATCCTGGACAGTCCGCTACCTTTGCTAATTGTTAATTTTCGAAGCACTTTTCTTGTATTTTCATAAATTTCACTCGTAACAATCGTAATACTCGTGCTGCGAAGAGAGAATAACTACAAAAACTAAGTTGTTCATAAAATTATAACCAAAGACCAAACTCATCAAATCTCGATGCACTCCAAAATCGCACTCGTCTCTCACTTTCCCACAATCATTCGAGATCTGTAACCCATGTCTAGACGAGCGACAATGCGACACGACAGGCGTCGCCGACCACCGGCGCGGTCACTTCAAGCGCACCGACTAATCGACCCTGCTACAAAAAAGTCGCAAGTACTTTTTTTTCTAGACCACATACGCCATTTTTTACATTTGATGGCAGTAATGCGTTTCAAGGGTAATCTTGGTGGTCTCTCTATTGCCAATTTGTGAATGAGGTTCAAAACTCTTCACTAAAAAAAACCTGTATGTATAGGAGTCAGAAAGATTTATTTGGAACATGAGTGGTATTGGAGCCTCCCGGCTAAGTACTCACTGGAAATTAAGATGGCGGAAAATTGGCGACACTGTTTCAATATTAGTTAAAAATAAATACCTACATAGTTTAAAATGTGTTTTTCTCTGGAACTGACTACCCTCTCACTAGGAGCCTGGCGTTGATAGCTGCGCCACAGTAACTAACTTTTGCAGTTATTATCGTTTAAATATTTTATGAATGTATCTGTTTTTAACCGACTTCCCAAAAAGGAGGAGGTTCTCAATTCGGTTGTATTTTTTATGTTTGTTACCTCATAACTCTGTCAATTATGAACCACTTTAAAAAATCTTGTTTTATCTGAAAGAATACTTGCAGATTTAAATTTTATCAAAATCGGTTACAAAGTTTGAATTTTAAATAGAAATAGCTGGAATTCGGTTACTTGGATGATGGTTTTTTGTCTTTTGCAGTGGTTTTGTTAAGTGTGGGGTACCACTAAAAGGGAAAGTAAAAAGTTTTTTGTTCCAAAATAAACTATATATTTATTAATTGGAAGTCATCGCAACAATGAATGTTACTGCTTTATAAAATACAAGCTGACCCACGCAACTTCGTCTGCGTCACATTTTCCATTAATGCTCGGCTCCTTAATTAGTCTTAGCGTGATGATATGTAGCCTATATCCTCTCGATACATGGGCTATCCAATACTGAAAGAAAATTTCAAATCGGACCAGTAGTTCGCGAGATTACCCCCTACATACAAACTTACAAACATACAAACTTGCAAACTTACAAACAAATGTTACCTCTTTATAATATTAGTATAGATTATTATAGATATAATATCAATAAATACATAAATTACTTAGCTCTTGCCCGTGATTTCGGACGCGCATTTTCCGTTTTTTTTTCCATTCCCGTATAACATATACTTAGGCTTCCTCATGAATGTGGCTATTATGTGTTTTGTTTGTGATGTGTAAATAATTTATTGCTAGAAATTAAGGGTTAATAGGTGAATCATCATCATTATACAGTGTGCGTCTCGCATCAAGCGGATTCTCGGGACCTTCGTTAGGTGAATCGTGGAGCCATTATCATTTAACTATTTAATTTTGCCTCTGTATTCAGTAAAAATACAATACCCTATACATTCCTTAACTTCATTAAAAAACTTAACCAAGTAATTTTCCTGCCACGAAATCTGTTACGTTTAAAATTCTCTTAAAAATAGACAGACTTATTCAACAAAACAGCTTTTATTGAGTGCGTAAAAACAGGCTAAAGCGAAATAGATTTATTTCAAAGCACTGTTTCATCTCCTATCCTAGCACTCTAAAACTTTAGTACCTCCTCTTTTTTTAAAACCAATACGTTGACCATTCTCTTTTTAAGCGTCTTACGTAATCTCCAGCCAGCTTCAATTCGTGAAAGAGACGCGCAGGAGTGTTGATCTGCAGTAAGTAGCAGATAGTGTTAGTAATTATAGCGGAGCGTGCAGTTTTATGTCAGCGACTGTGAATACCTACCTCATTAACCCCCATTGTTGACTGAGGGCTGACACAGTTGAAGATGTTAGATTAAACGCTTTATTATACAACTAGCTTTTGCCACGTGAAAGTCTAAACCTTTCCCAAGGGATTATATTCCAAGGATGAAAAGTATATTTTCAGGACAAGGTGCCGTGTGCCAAGTTTCATCCAAATCTATTCAGACGTGAAGAGGTAAGATACAAACTCATTTTCGCATTATCAATGATATTAGTTACGATAGTTAGGAAAAGCGTCTTACGTAATCTCCAGCCAGCATTAATTCGTGAAAGAGATGCGCAGGAGTGTTGATCGCTTTGTGAGTAAGTAGCAGATAGTGTGAGTACCTAATTATAGCGGAGCGTGCAGTTTTATGTTAGCGACTGTGAATACCTCATTAACCCCCATTGTTCGTTGAGGGCTGACAGAAGTATGAGATTACACTGCTCTGTTTTTCGTAAAGATTATATTTAAATATTAATAAGTAGATATGTATTTCAAATCTCAAATCTCAAATTGTTTATTGCAATCCATAATGTACACATACAGGTGGTAAAAGAATAAATAGAACAAATTATGGACCCTGTCGGGCACAGCAAAACTTTAAATAATTAGGAGAGAGGAAGAGCGCTTTAAATAACTTTCCTTGCAATATAAATGTTTTATAAATTTTCAAAATTTTTATGCATATTATTATTACCTACATATTTATTTTTGGATTAAATAAAATGTTTGGTTGTTTTATTGTTTAATAGCTTGCATTTTGTGCATTGGTATTAGTGTGTTTGTGTGATGAATACTTTGTATATTATTTAATTATTATTATTAATAGAATACCATGTCATTTTATTTATTATCATCAATAGAATAGTATATTTATTTGTTATTATTAATAGAACAGTATATTATTTATTATATTAATAGAGAATTATGTCATTTATGTATTATTGTGAAAGTCATTTATATATCAATTGAATAGAATGTCATTTATTTATTAACATCAATAGAATACAATGTTATTGTTTATTATCATTAATTGAATAGGATGTCATTAAGGAAACAGCAAAAGATTTACATAGTAGGAGGGTGGGAGTTATAAACAGCTAAAAAATTATACCTTGTCGTTTAAAAATTCATTTATGCTATAGTAGCATTTTTGTACTAAAAATTGTTTTAGTTTATTTGTGAAAATGTTTAATTTATCTTCTTTTTTGATTAATTCTGGTAGTTTATTGTATATTTTTATGGACATTACATAGGGGCTTGTTGAATGTATTTTTAGCCGAGAATGTGGAATGTTTAATCTCGATTTGTGTCGGAGTGTGTAACGTGATTGTATGTCCTCGCGCTTTGTATAAAATTCCTGATACTTACGAACAAATTTGCAAGTTTCTAATATGTATATACTGGGGAGTGTTAAAATATTATAATTTTGGAAGTGAAGTTTGCAGCTGTCTGTTTGATCGATATTTGCTAGGATTCTAACTAATTTTTTTTGAATGGTAAATAGTTATGGAGCATCTGTGCTATTTCCCCAAAGGATAACACCGTAGCTTAGCCATGCATAAGCATACGCATAGTAGGTGGTGAGCGCTGCTTGAAGATTTGTGTTTTTTTTTATTTCACGAAGAGCAAATGAAAATCTTGAAATTTTTGATCTAAGTTTTTGTATGTGAGATTTCCAGTTTATATGAGTATCCAAATCTAGTCCAAGTATTGTAAATTCTTTAACTATTTCTATTTTTGCGTCATTAAAAGTAAAATCTATATTTAAAGGTGTTTTTTGATGGGGATGAAAAGCAATTAGTTTAGTCTTGGAGTAATTTATTTCAAGGTTGTGTGCGTTCATCCAAGTGATGATTTTGGTGAGTATTGAATTAAGTTCTTCGTTTAGTTCTAAATTGTTTTGACACGAGACTAATATAGAAATGTCATCCGCGAATAGAACACATGGTCCCTCTATGATTTTAGGTAAGTCGTTGATATAAATTAAAAATAAGAGACATCCTATTACACTTCCTTGGGGTATTGACGCGTTAATTGATTTGCTGTTTGATCGGACTTTCTTTATTTCTTTTGTCTGGTGATCAAAGAATTCAATTTCCACTGTTTGCTCTCTATTCTTTAGGTAAGACACAAGCCAATCATGAGCTTTTCCACGAATACCTATGCCGTATAATTTGGCAAGTAATATACTGAATTGGACTTTGTCATAAGCTTTAGTCATATCCAGCAATATACCTACTGCATATTTTTTATTATTAACTATATTAAGTGCTTCTTGAACAAATTTGTAAACTGCCAAAGTTGTTGAGCGGTTTTTGCGAAAACCATTTTGACATTCGTCAAATATTTTGTATTTTTCGCAATAATTGTATATTCGGTCACACATGGCTTTTTCAAAAATTTTCGAGGCCGTGGGTAAGAGAGCTATAGGGCGGTAATTGTTTGGATCTGAATTTGATTTTTTTTTGTGGATTGGTTTAATTAGTGACTTTTTCAATAGATCGGGGAAGGCACCTTCTTCAAAAGATTGGTTCAGCAGGAGGTAGAACGGTAGCGTCAGTTCGTCTGCGCATTGCCTTAATAAGATAGGATAGTTATTACTTAATTAAACTAAATTACGTTATTACTTAATAAGATAGGATTTATTGTACTCCTGCCACAGTGTAGTATTTAACCCAATAAATAATAAAAAAATCCTTAACTTGTACAAAGAAATACTATGTACCTATTGCTCGGCTCAACTTCCTCGCATTATTAACCCTGAAAAGTTCAATAAATAAAAGTTAAAGGAAATTCGGCTGTGTACCAGTACCTAACTAAGTAGTACGGCAGCGACTAATTACTGGTAGATATTGCAATAAACCCAAATAACATTGTGATCGTTTGATAGTAGCAAGAGCTACTAGCATCATTCTAGTTTTGTGAAATAGGTTGTCCATCTCCCCCGAATACCGCCTATAATCTGTTCTCAAAATAATATCTAGCTAATAATTACCTTCCTACCTCTAATAACTATCGTGACATCGACATCCCGGTCATCTGGCAACCCTGGACACACACTTCTCACTAGCATCAAATTATCCGTTCTCCTTTACGCACATTAAAAAAAACACATAATTATGGATATAAAACCTCTTTCCTCGTAAAACGTCCAGATAAAAAGCCCGTGAAGACACTTCCTCCGTCTAATTCCCCATAAAATGGTCCCATACACCCATTAACACTATTTTTAATTATTTTTCTCAAACTCATTGAACGCAGCGTCCTCAATGGGCCCCATTTATAATTAACAAACTACAAAAATAACTATATTTTGTTTACTTTAATTTTTAGTGAAACACGTAAAGTTGTGTGCTAAATTTTCTAATGTGAAGACAGTTTTGATGGGCAATAAAGGTGATTATTGCTTAACTTGGGAGATGTGATGTGGTAGATGATGTATAGCGTATAGAATATGTGAGACAAGCTATTGACGTCTTTAATATAGCTCTAATTAATTTATTGGCGCTTTTAAAGCGGAAGCAAAAATCTGTGGAGACGTGTGGAAAAAAAAAGTTAAAGTAGAGATTGTGTCATACACAACAAAAACTTAATTCATGTACCTACCTAAATACCTTTCTTATGGATGGGAAATCATCGGTTGAAAAGTCCAATCTGGGCGGAGCGGGAGGGAGTGGCAGACTCTGACTGATTAAAACTCACCCATGTTTCCTTCAAATGCTGTTTGCGTACCAGGGCCGCGGTATCTCTTTCAGACAATTCTACAATTCGGCCAGGTTTATCACCTTAGATGGTATATATTCTTGGCTAGACCGATGACTATATTTTCTAAGACATTAATTAGTTAGGACCTAAAATAAAAATGTTTTTGCCAATACGAAACAGCATCACAAAAGGATTTTTATCAACACTCTTAAAAACCGTCATGTAACTAGAGAATCACCGAAAAACTAACAAAAAAACCAATGCATTAAAAAAACTTGAATTGCCAATAACATACAGACGACTCCACAGATGCGATGTCTTGCTCGCGGCAATATTTACAAGGCGCATCCGGCGCACAACTATTACTTAATAGTCGTTCCTCACTGATGTCTTGCAGTGAGTCTCAAAGGTTAGCACATACTGAACTTTTTATGAGTAGAGTACCCATTCTACAATTTTCTTAGCCACGTTCACATTCGCATCTTCGTAGCAATCTGTCAAAAATGCATTTAAATTGCGACTTTTTTGACAGTTTGAGATGCGAATGCGTATCGTTTTATAAGTAGTAGAATGGGCCCTCAGTGTTCATCAGTGGTTATAATTTAAGTCGCAGTCTTATCATTTAATGTATATTTCTACCGAAAATATCTCTTTTTGCTTACCTGTTGGCCCAACATAGAAATAAATATTTTTTTCCATGGTTTGCGTTATGCTCAGAACAGCGTTATGTTTTCCGCAGACTATTTGTTTCTTTCATTTGTTCACAAATGGCTCAATGTTTACTTTGTATCCTGCTAGCCATGATATGGAGGGTGGTGGAAATTATGTGTTTTCTCTTACTCCTTGATAAATTTTTATTTGCCCAGGATCCAAGACAATGGAATCGTTTTACTCTGGTGGTTCTGACTTTCAGTAGTTGCAGTGGTTGGGCATAGAGTGAGGGGCTTGTCCCAAAAAAGAGTAATATATCAACGTAAACGTTAATTCTTGAATCTTTAATGCGAACAAATAGGCTTGTTTTAAAAACTTTGAGCACCCCCGTTCATAAATGCCGCGGATTTTTTCCTAAACCTCGGTAACGCGATACTAAAATTGAGTTAAAACAAACACGCCTGACGCACGACACGGCAGAAAGGGTTCATCATATTAACCGTATTGAATGACGGGTTAAATGGTTTAACTGGAGCAAAAGAGGTAACGGGAATACAGCTTTTAGTTATGATGTAAAAGTTAATGGCGAATTACATTCATGGCAAATACGATGACGAAATGGTTGTGGTAACAGGTAACAAATCGGCTCTAAGGTCCGTAGTTATAAATTTAGAACGTTTTGGTCTCTCTATATTTTTAGGTGGGGTACAATAGCGAATGATTGGAAATATTAAATGGCAAGAACTGACTGAATCTGCCAAATTTAAATGGCATTCTGGACAGGGAACATTGCTCGCACAACATCGCTCTGGACAGATTACCGATAGGTCGAAAGGTTCTGGAGTAGCGACTGCGTACCGGAAGCGTTAGGGCCACCCCCAAGGTGGACCGAATACCTAGTAGAGGAATGAATCTGCTGGATTCAAGACCCACAGGACCGGTCAATGTAACAAAACTTGAGGGAGGCCAGTGTCCAGCAGTGAACAGACACAGACAGACAGAATCTTAGTGGACAAAATACGGCTGAAATAGTGATGATGACAATGACTATAAACTGCATTATTTAGTAAGGGTAACTTATGAAATAGAGAGAAAATGCTGAAATTTGTAAGCTTTTTAAAATAGAAACCGGTCAAGAGCGAGTCGGACTCGCGCACCGTCGGTTCCGAACCATCATATACTCATAAAACAAGATTTTTTTTGTTTTTCATATGAATAAATATGAACGTTGAGTTGAACAAACGTTATCTAAAACTATTCCAAATTTCAAGTCAATAGCATGAGTAGTTCATAAGATATCCAGCTGTGATAGTCGGACAGACGTAGTCACACCATAAGGGTTCCTTTTTACAATTTTGGTACGGAACCCTAAAAAAACAATAAGCATCTATTAATAAACCGAAAATAATAACAGATAATCCGATCCACAAAAACCGTACACTGTAACCGACACCGGTAAATAGAGCAAAATTTGACGGTTCGGATAACGCGGCCCTCTTAAAAGCTAAAATGGAGTCAAGTGATTGTTTGCGGGTGCGATCAGCAGGCAAATCTGTGTGCGCACTGTGATCCATCACCGATCGAATAGGCTAGGAGACGAGAAGAATAAAAGAGGATCATCTACTTTCTTTGAAAGTTGCGCCAGTTACAGAAAAGTTTAAAGGGAATTTACTTGTCTTGACTCACGAAAGGGAATTGCTCACCTTGTTAGGGTACTATTTATCTAATAAAATTAAATAAATAGTAACACGTCAGGATGTTACAAGCAGTAGTGGATAAAACAAAACACAGCTGTTATTTTCTACAATGATTTTAATCAGAATTATAGACAGTTATTAAAACATTACCTAACCCAGTTGGGTTACCCAGCAGTAATGTCTTGCACATTATGGTCATGACGTGAACGCAGCATACCACCGTTCTTCGGCCTATAAGCCACAATGGCTTCTGTTCCCTGTTGATTACGAATTGAGGAACAGTCCACCACAGTCGAACCACAGATTGTATTTCTAGGAGGCCAGACCAGAGTTGAAAAATGTAAAATTTATACCAAATCACTTTGAGTAGGTAAATGTTCTCAAGAAAAAATAAATAATTTTGGATAATGTACTAGAAATCGATTTTTTGTTATGAAATCGGACAAAATGTGGTAAACCAGAATCGAGTACAAATAAAATGGGGTACTTTGTGCGTGCAATATCCAAGAATACGTTTTATATTCCCAATTTTTATAACAGAGGACTTTCCTGTTTGGAGTTTGGCATCAATAGTCATTTACGAATTAATTAAATCTATTCAATAAAATATTTTTTACTTTCTACTTCTATCTATATACTTATAACAAATCTGTAGAGAGGTCAATTCTGTACACGAAATATATTCCCAAAATAACTATCAGGGGGTGATTAGGGATCGATACTGATGCCAAAAATGCAATCAGTAAAATTTTTGTCTGTCTGTCTGTCTGTATAACCGTTATAGAAACAAAAACTCCTCGACGGATTTTAACGAAACTTGGTACATTTATTTTTTATACTCCTGAGCTAGTTATAGTATACTTTTCATCACGCTTCAATCAATAGGAGCAGAGCAGTGAAGGGAAATGTTGGGAAAACGGGAGAAGTTACTCCATTTTTTAATCTTCCGTCGCGTGTGCAACCTTAATGGTTAAAGCTACACAGAAATCATGTATGACGGAAATGTTCTACTTAAATATAAAAAATATCACACGACAGTGTATGTCTATCTTTTATGATTGACGCACAATAACACCTGTAACTCCCGATAGCTTTGCAGTTCGAAGCTTTCTGATTATTTCTGTCTACTCTTACGTTTATAACACTCGCAGTCATCCCTAATTAAAAAAGTTAACATTATTAACTATTCCATAAAAAAGAATCATAGAAATCGGTATGGAAACACCAAAGTTATACATGAAATACGCTAATAATAAGCCATCGCGCGTGAAAACTGAATCATGCTTTATGGATTATTTTTGTATAAGGTCGCGAACGCACAGGCAGGCGGCTTGCTTGGTGCCTAGAGGCTAGCGAGTAGCTTCGTAAAACAGCTTACGACAGTTTGTAATATCCTTAAAATACTGTCGAGGGGAAGATGTTTATAACTTTACTTGACACCAAACGAGTAATAATATTATAAATGTGAAAGTTTGGTTGTTTGTTACTCAATCACGCCAGAACGGCTTAACGGATCTTAATGAAATTTAGAACAAAGATAGATTATAGTCTGGAATAGCACATAAGCTACTTTTCATCCCGGGAATATGTTCCTTAGGGATAACGCGGGCGAAGCCGCTGGCAGAAGCTAGTTTAAAATATATTTCACGCTAACCTGTAAATGAGCAATTGACATTGGTGAAGAAAAAGATGATAAAAATTAGTTTTATTGAAACTCAATTTGTTGAAGATCACCTTTCTCGTAATACTGAATCAAATATAAAATAATATTTTTTTGAATTTTAATGACGTTTAAGAGGTACATCTTGGTTCACTGGTAGAGAATGCCTATCGCATTAAGTCCGCCTCTGTACATTTGTGCATAAAGTGTGAAATTAATAAATCTGTCGTCACATGTAATACATTTTTATGTATTGTGTCTAGGCACAAGGCACCTAGGTTGTGATTATTACAAAGCTAATTTGTGTAATTTGGAATAGATCCTGGTGTGCAATAAACCCGCCCACTCTATGTGTTATAATTGAATATATTTTATAGTCGTTTTTTTTAATTCATTATGGCTTACAACAAAGCGTAATTTAATGAATAAATTAATAGCATCTCATAATAATATGTTAAATTAAATTATTAAATAGTTTGTACTTTGTGTGTCTTCATCTACGCCGTCGTTAAGAATTGGTTTCAGTTTAAAACCGAATGGTTCAATCCATCATATCGCTGTCTCCTTGCCTACACGCTGAGTAGTGCAGGGGTGAAGTCAACCCCCCCCCCCCCTTGCCGCAATACAACACTTTAATGTGCCGCGATTTGTTTGTGAAACATTTTACAGAACTGTAGAGACAATAAGAGCGATTGTTTGAAAGTTATGAGGTTTTTTTTTAGCAATAATAGCTTCTTGATTTGCAGAAAACACTAGGCTACTATAGTTTTATAGAATTCCTTTGATAACATAAATATTTTCTTATTTAATTAGCTAACAGAGGCTCTAGCTAGAGCCTAAAAACCTAAAAAATAACAAATGCGTATTTAGCGGCTTTGCGATTCCAAGTCTCTCAAGTCTTAATAAAACGGCAATTTCCTATTGTACAACATTCTTCAAATAACATTTTGAACCCTACCAAAGCGAGTAGAGTACCTACAGTTAATGATCATGTAATTATAATCTCCCAAGTAATGAATATCTCAAGGAGCTCAAACAAATTGACACTCATCTAAAGGCCATGATGAGTATCATAACAGCCATACAATCACTACACTTGTGTGCCCAGAAGCTTACTATTGTCAATTAACGTGCTATAGGTCCTTGAGAGACAGTACAGGAGAAACTGATCCTTGTACACCATGTCGTAAGGTTGACAATACAGTGAAATGTCCTCCGTTTTCAGACAGTATTACGCAGTATAGGAGAAATTGATCCTTGTGAACCCGCTTGTAAGGTAGCCAATGGAGTGAAAGGGTCCTTGGTCGTCAGAGAGCAGTCGAAGGAAAATTTGTCCTTGTATATGAAGAGGTAAGGCTGAGATTGGAGTGAGGGGTTGGTGGTGGTTTTCAAGGACCAGGACACATATTACCACATTGAGGTGGTCAGGCTCCCACGATGATGTTTGACAGTTTGTAGAGCTTGGAAACTTGAACTCAAAGAAATCCTGAAAGTGAAATTCTGGCGAAAATTTTCGGTTACTTGAAAAATGGTTCATAATTTATTTAAAGTGTATGTTCAGTAATAGTACTTTCACAGTAAGAAGCAGTGTCATGCTACAAGGCATTCTACACCAAGCAACTTTTGGGCACTGTACACAAGGAGTTTTTCATTTCTCATACTCGGAAAGTAGGCCTGAAGTTGCCTGAGCATTGAAAGTATTACTTTTCAGCCCTTGGAAGAATCGTTATCAACTGACAGCCATCACATCATAAAAAAACAATGATGGAAATTGTTATGGCTGAATGGCTGGTCAGAGAAAAAAAATTTTGGCGGGAAAGCGGCAAACTCTTGGGACTAAATAAGTTACTTTCAAATCTAGGAAAACAATGTACTATTACTCACGTGTCTAAATTGCAGGCTTCTGCAATAAGCCAAAAAAGTAAGCTACTGTAATTTTATTCGTGGTCTTGTAAAGCACAAATTTTATATTTAAATCTTCAAAAAAAAGCTCGACATCAGATAATGTGATGCTCTACTCAAAAATTATTCTGTTTTACAACGTGTTGCTTTATTAACCATTTCTAGAAAACAAGAAAAGACCTATAATCGCCATTACACCCTTTTCCCATCATGAAAAACATAACAACAATAACACTTAATTCTGGTCTACCAATTCTCAAGTCTACACAACAATTTGACAGCAGTTAATGCGCCCAAAGGACCAGCCTGCTGACCCCACCGCGCTTATCGGCGTAATTATGATAATCTTACTGCGCTCTACTTGAGTACCTACTCCTTAATGAACAGAGTCTGTTCAGTTACGAGCGAGTGCTCTGGGAAATACTTTCTTGAAGATGAACTGATTTGACAGCTGTGAGGTATGTGAACATTAGGAACCTACTAATTATAACAACCCTGACTTCTATTTTTTTTTAAGGATAGGAAATCATCAAATGACTGATAGAAGGGAGTGTCAGACTCTTACTGACTAAAACCCATCCGTGTTCCTCTTAAAGCCCTTTTTGCCTTTTATCTTACCTTTACCTTACCTTTGCGTTCCATGGCCGCGGTGACAAGCAAGTTCTATAATCACTTTTTTTTAAGTATGGTATATCATCAAATGACTCCTCCCGCTCTGGGTAAAGCAGGAGGGAGTGTCAGACTCCTACTGATTAAAACCCATCCGTGTTCCTCCTAATGCCCTTTGCGTTCCAGGGCCGCGGTGGCTCTTTCGAACAAATTCCGCAAACCCGGCAGGCACTGGCCCTAGCGGGCCCCACTTGCTTTTGCTGACCACACTTCGAGGCGCGCGTGGAACACAGCGCGCCGTCGACCTGGGAAGTTCTATAATCGCTACGACTTTATCCAACCAACTGTTATTTAAAACATATATTATGATAGTGGATAGTGGTAAGTTTACATAGGCGTATTTAATGCAACAATGATTTTCTACCCTTTGGGTTAAAAAGACTACTCTTTCATAGGTAGAAAAATCGTAGCCAACTTGATAACATAAATACTGAAAATGTGTTTGAGTAATGCTGTAGTATGATAATACCAATAAATTCAGCATATTATTAATATCTAGTGATTTTTTTACAACACAACATCCGATGATAGAATCTTAAAGACACATCCACGACAACCATCACCAACATATTTTTTATTTTAGCATAAATATGTATATCACTAATAGGTTGTAGGTATAATTATATTGTATCGAAAAGAATCAACTATATATATATATATATATTTTTTATGTACACCTACCACAGGTTTTTAACCCAAAAGTTGACTGGTAGAGACTGAGCATAAATTTTAAATAAATAAATAAAACCCATCACTATTAGACAGTATTGCCAACCTTAGGCCCAAAAATAAACCAATCTTCCACTAAATTTAAACCATGCAAGCTGAGCCCAATATGAGAGCGCAGTAGACTAAACACTAGAGAGCTAGTCTAGACATATAGATCATACAATTCATACAATAATACTGGCACAGAGTGGTTCTACAGTAGACTTAAGAGAATGGACTGAGTAATAACTTCACAAAATGGACCAATCTATCCGCATAGGCTTTTCACAACCATGGTGGAATTGGCTTCCAATCTAACGGAATGCAGCTGAGTACCAGTATTTTGCTATGACTGCCTATCTGATCTCCAGAACCCAGTAACTGGGACACCTACCCGTAAGCAAGACTGTCAGATTTCTTGGCTTTTAACTGCCAGTGATGACTAGTCCGTGAGATTTTCATATTGCATTCGTGCTTGCATACCGCATGCTTGCTTGCATGCTGCGTGCTTGTTTGCATGCTGCATCCTTGCTTGCATGCTGCCATATGCATGCTTGCATCCTGCAGCATAGCAAGCATCCTTGATTGCATGTTTTTTACTGGGACCACTTAAAACCAGTTTTTTGCAAGCAAGCTTAACTGCTTTCCGAGACACGAAGAAATCTCTGTATGTTAAGATGAGAGGCGGCAAACGCTGCTTATAATCTTGAAGATCGTCCCGTGCGGCTATTAGTTAGCCACTAATCATGCATAATTAAACACTACATAGAAAAAGACAGAGCGACTGTGCGACAGTTGGGTCTAGACAAAAGAAATTCTGACATCACAAGCATTCTCATAAAATATTTTGGCATTTCGACAATCGCAATCGTCAATAGAATGGCAGTTTGTCTAGAGCCTAGTGACACTCTTAAGCATATAACGTGATCCAATCAGAATTCTAGAAAAAGAGAACCACAGGCTGCTTAATCGTTTTGTCCCTCTCTCACTCTGCCTGCATGCTCTTCAAACCTCAATAGGTAACGTGCATGGCGCTGACGTAGACTAAAGTCAAGTCGCGGAGCAGAAAGAATTTCGTACAATGACCTCTTTACCTACTGACAGTGGTCACAAACATTTTTGTATTGAGTGCGGTTAACATGAAATATTTTAGAGAAAGAAAATTTACCAACTTAGAAAAAAAAAATGTTGTTATCATATAAATTATTTATTTAGATTTTATATTATAAGTTATAAAATCTAGTTAGAGTTACAATTACTTATACAGCAGAAAAATACATCAATCAGAATTCGATTCCTCTACCCGTATCGGAGTTACTCCTTTCCGAAGACGTCTCGCCTATCACATTTATTACAAAAGAATCAACAGTTTTGTCACATTTTCATTATCATCAACATTATCATCTAGTCTAACTAATTTCGATTCCTCTTTTTTACGGGATTTACACATGCAAACAAGAACAAACCTTACACTATTAGGTAAAAGGTTTCCAATCCCTGAGGACGGCGGCCATTGCATCTGTGCGAGCGAGACACAAACTTTTAACGCAGGAGTGACAGAGATAGGTAATAACAGGTCAAAGGACGAAATTCTTCCTGCTCCGCGGCCGGACTTTACCATCTAATCATTAGATGGTAGTCTACGATGAAAATAAAATTTATTAAATTTAATATAGGTTTTACCTTCAAATACTGAAATTGACGCTTCTGTACTACTTATACCTGTGCATAGTTCCAACTCGTTCTGTCTAGGGGATCTTGCAAGTTGTAGCCTGTGGTGTAGTGTCTAGTTTTGTAAAATCGGTTTTTTTTTTACCTTAAAAATGTCACCGGAAAGTGGCAGACTTCGTAAGATTGTAATAAAATATATTTAGATTATAATTTCTCAAAATATTATGAAAAAGTCGTTATGTTTATAATGTATCCCATCCAAATTCAACAGTTTCCAATTCATCCGTGTCTGATTTAGAAAATAAGTTTACAATTACACGCGATATTTTACAATCTTGCGGCGTTTGCTAAATTCCGGTGACATAAACACTTGGAATAGGGAATATGCATGCAATTTTTTAATTTGCAAAATAAAATACTTATTAGCTGTAGTAAACAATCATGAAATTATTTTTTAAATACCTTCATCATTTATAAGTTATAAAGCTTCATAGACTACAGTTAGAAAGAGAAGTCCGATACGTAATGTGACGTCAAATTACACGATTACTATACAGCTGCCATAGAAAACAGCGTTTTCGCGAAAGGGACAGATATATTTGTTTAAAATTATTATATCTCGTTCGTTTTTTGAGCAATTTTGATTCTAATTTCACAGTTAGTATTATATTTTCGAATACTTTTAGATAAACTGTTCAGATCATAAATACTTTTTTCATGCATATTCCCTATTGACGCTTCTCAGCTGCCAACGGCCGTTCTTTACAGCGAAGTCTCAGTCTATTCTTCCGCAATGAACATTTTACAGTACTCTCATGATTTAGTGCGTTGCGCAATACCACTCCACTTGGATCCCAGTAGGCAAAACACTTGACTTGTATTAATAAAACGGTTTACTATGGGGCTATTGCGAATCATCAATGTACGAATGTGTTTCGGCGTTTGAATGGGAATCATCATGGTTTTATGGGCCTTTTAACCTTTTTTATGGGAGCAGGGTTAATGGGTACTGGTTAACATGGAGTTTTGCTAGTCAAAGACGACAGGAAAGTAATATAAATCTATCTTTCTGTCATCAGAAAAGACGTATAAGTAACGCGGCCATATTTCCAACGTGGCTGACGTTGCAAATATGGCCGCGTTACTTATACGTCTTTTTAATATAGGTAAAAGTAGGTAGCTGAAAATTTAATCGTCAGTGAAAGGTGGAATAAGCTTGTTTTGGACAGTTTTAATGGGGTTCTGTACGTGCGGGTAATCTACGGAACCCAATTACTAAGCCGCTGTCCGTTTGCCAGTAGGCTCTGTCTCATGAACATACAAGATTAAATTCGGAATCGGACGGAACTCTTGATGCGCGAGTCTGTCTCTTTTTCAATAGTTTTTTATTTTTACGTTTAACAGCATCCTTCCGAGACAACAAAATCTCCAAAGCCAATCCCATTTTATTGTAGGTATTCGTACGTACGTATGATCTACTTGCGTTATTTTTATGATCGTTCTGACGAATATAAACAGAATACAGGGCACTTTTCAGCGTTCAGTTTTATGACTACTTTAAGACATAGAGGTCAATCGAACAGAAAACAGGGATTGTTTTGTAGAAACTTGTTGTTGTTTTCCACGAGTTTATCTTTATAATGTAGATTTCAGGGCAAATATATAAATTGATAAGTAAACCTTTTACCCTATTACCCTGTCCGTCCGTCTGTCCATCGCGTCGGTCTGTCAGCGCGCTGTATCTCAAGAACCGCAACAGGTAGACAGTTGAAATTTTCACAGAGTGTATATTTTATTGCGGCTGCAAAAAAAAGACTAAAATAAAAATTAACAAGTTTTTATCTGAACACGGAACTCTTCGGAAAAATTCGTAAACGAACATTCATCACCATCATAGCCTTTCCATGTGCACGCCGTTTGGCTTGATCACCAGCAACTCTCATCTAGCTGCTACCAGCCACCCTTTTTTTTAATGATGGGAAAACGTCAAATGACTCCTCCCGCTCTGGGCAAAGCAGGAGGGAGTGTCAAACTCCTACTGACTAAAACCCATCCGTGTTCCTCCTATGCCCTTTGCCTTCCAGAGCCGCGGTGACTCTTTCGAACAAATTCCGCAAGGCTACCAGCCACCCTGCGAATATCGTCGCTCCAGCTTGCCTGAGGTCTTGAGGGCTTGTCCTACCTTATGTCTGCCGATTCGCGGTCTCCACTTAAAAACTCGTCTACCCCAACGGTCATCGTTTATTAATAGTTGCTAATATTGCCCGCCCATTTCTACTTCAGCTTCAGCAAACGAACATTACACACAAGCATTATTGTAAGTACACATAACCCACCCATTCTCACAATCTCCGTCAAGCATTTTAAACTTAACCAAGCCTCTTCAAAAACCTGTCACACAACTCTTCCTGAAGATCTATTAAAAACTTTTAGAACACCAAAGTTGGTATAACCACGATCTTGAGACGTAAACAGTTAAACAGACAGTAGAAACTAACCAATGGGTTACGTGTGCCACTTAAGAAGTCGCCGTGCTTAAGCTTAACCAAGTGGCTGATAGTGATGGGATGCGAGCAAAGAGATTGGTTCGATATATCGATTAACGTTTTCGTAGTTTATTAAAGTTCTACTCAGTTATGCAACGATTGATATTGACTATTTACTACCATTTTGAACTAATAGATACATTGTTTACTACATTTTGTCTTATAGAAAAAATAGTTTACAATTTCTACTTTGGCCCAATTGAAATATACCTCATAGACTAACAAATACATTATAAAGCCAGATAGGTATATTTAATTTCTAAAAAAAAAAACGAAGTAAAGATCTCTTGAAAGTCAGCTGAAAATGAACTTGCTCTACTACAGTAATTAATATACTAGGCCTACGCTAGCATAATAACTTTAATCAATCATTGTATTCAATTCTAGATATTATTGTTTTAGTCTTAGTTATTACTTTCATACTTACATATTATTTTGAACTGCAAAATTATCTGTCAGCAAAATTATCGATATGGACAGGACGCCCAACACTACATGTCAATTATGTAGCTATACTCAAGCAAGGAGTTGCTAGAGAAGCACTTCACCTGATATTTGTTATCTCTGTGACATTGCACAGGAGGCTCGGTGGCGAAATACATAGATGTACAAGCCATCGATAACGAAAGCACTTGATTTTTTTATTTGTTGTCTCCTCACTTTTGGGGTTTAATAGCTAATAAAAAACCTTTTTACAAGAAAATACTACCAAATTTAAAAAACAAAATACTACAAAGTATAAAATAACTTTAATTTCGGAAGTCGATATCCAAAAACTAACCAAAAAAAAGTAATTTTATACTTTGTAGTGTTTTGTTTTTGGAAGTCGGTTGTATTTTTTTGTATATTTTTTTATTTTTCATTTTTAGTGGTACCTGCGTGCCCATTCACAGCGTACTGGCGTGATGTTATGTTATGAATTGGTGTAAACAATAAACAGACATGCGATTTCAGCAATCCCGATCTATTTGCTATCATTTATTGAAGAGTTCCGTTGCCTACCTCCGAAGTTCTTCATCAGATCTTCACCAAATTATTTCAATTTGGTGAAGATCTGATGAAGAACTTCGGGACCAGTCCGAGAAAATACTCTTCCAAACAAAATAATAATCACCCAAATCGGTTGACACTTGGCAAAAATATCGCTGAACAAAACATTTTTCATGGGCCTATGTTAGAATTTTCACATTTCTAAGAGAGTTTACTAAGGAATCAATTGACTTTAGCGTAGATACTTAACTACAGAGTACCTAATAGTAGATTGCTAATACACAATAAATACATAAAAATAAAAAAACACATAAAAATGTACCTACTTACCTAAGTCAGACCATCTGTTTTCTTCTTGTGAGTGTAAAACCGTTATAATTAAAACGCAGCACGAACATAACAATCTTTAGAGACCTTGAACAGAATACGTTTTTACAAGTAGGTACATAATTTGTTTGGCAACTTATAAATTCCGAACAAACCAAGCGAGAGAAATGAGTCACAACGAAGGCCTCTCTATAATATAACCCCTTATTTACTGGCATATCACAATAAACTCCAAAGCGATTGCCCTTCGATTAGCTTTATTTATTCGCAAATAACTTAAGGAAGATTCAGCTTTGCTGCCAAATAGCCGGCGTCGGCCACCATTGATCGACGATGTTCTGTTTTATACGCGGCCATTGATTTACGATAACGACTATGTAAGTGCGTCCGAAAAACTCACGAGTACGCGTTCAGACCACTCCAGTTGCCAAAAGAATCAGCAACGTACAGGCGGGGAGAAAAGTGTTGGCTCTTTGTGTTATTCACCAACTCGACACGAGAAACTGGACTCACGTGTGTACAGTCTCTTTTTCGAGTGGAGTCTCGAACCGACTAGTCACTCGTGTGGCTAGTTGGTGGAACTCAAAATTATTATCACCAATTATTTTGTCATTTGGACAGCGACATTTTCTCAGCGGCCGAGTCGCCTACTAAGCCACGCCAAGATTTTTATGCCTGATTGTGAAACTTAAATAAAAAACTTTTTACAAAAAAACAATTTACTTTGTAGTGTTTTTTTTTTGGAAGTCGGTTGTATTTTTTTGTAAAAAGTTTTTTATTTTTCACTTTTTAGTGGTACCCCACACCTAACAACACCACTGCAAAATCGCAGAAAAGCAAAATACAAACGCACTAGTTGCCCATACGATTTTCGAAAGTTCCCCTCGACTTCTCTGGGATGCCATCATCAGATCCTGGTTTCCTTATCATGGGACCATTTGGGAAGTATTCCCTTTCCAACAAAAAAATCATTTTTATAATCGGTTGGCAAGCGACGGAGTTATGCCCGAACAAACATAAAAAAAAAATACAAACATCTGAATTGAGAACCTCCTCCTTTTTGGAGAGTCGGTTGATTAAATAACTTTCTATTTTTTCGCTTATTCGACATAGCCATATTTTCTTTAACAAAAGGGCTTCAGTGGTGAAACGTCAACTCCTCGCTAAATTTGTGTTGCTGTATTATTGTAACTGCCAAGACCCTTTTGTAAATAAATTATCCAATTTTATATATAACACAGGCCTTCAAATTTATACAGAACATTAAATAAGAAAATATATAAAGAGAGCTGTCATTATTCACAAAAAAAAAACTTAGAATCTCGCTTTGTGCCTATAATAATTTGGAAGCATTCCCATTAATACCTGATTTTTAAGAAACTAATAGTATTTTTAAAGAAAATATAAAGCACGACACGGAAGTATGTGGCCTTATGATGCCTTGAATGAACAAAAAGGCTGTCGACCAAATTTATAGTAAAAATAATATTGAAATGGACATAATAGCTTACTGCGTTTGATAACTAAATGATCTGATAATTATTACGGCATCATCGATGGTTAGCGTTTACGAACAGCGTTATTATCGTCACTATAAGACATCCAAGATAAAACTACCCGTAAAGCAATAAACAAAAAACAAAGGAAACAAAACACATTCGCAAAAACCCAAATCAAATGACTTGTCTCCCCGACTGCCCGTTAAAGAAGTGCTGTTGAATTGGGCAAGCGAAACTCAAGAGGTCTATTAGGGCCGCATTTAGACCACACTCGAGCATCCGGGTTAATGGCTGCACACACCTATACCTAGTAGTGGCCTAGGAGATGGCATTGGCGGAATATTGGGCGGGGAGAATGGGAATTGTAATCTAAGGCTCGCTTGCACTAGCCAGATTTATCTTTTAACTCCGAGTGTGTGGCCATTATGAATGAAATATAATTCGTTTTTTAACCTTGTGTTATGGCGAGTTTTTTTGATCCCTATTTAACTCAGCCAAAGCTTAAAATAGTGATGAAATATAGTAATTAGATTTTCAATTAATTTTAGGCGCTTGCCTTGTGTCCGGTGGTCGTGGGTTCGATTCCCACGGGAAGCGTACTTTGAAAAGTTGTTTCCAGTTTGGCTAGGTCATTGCAGGCTTTAATCACCTGATTGTCTGATAAAAAGATGATTCCGTGCTTCGGAAGGCAAATTTAAGCCGGTGGTCCCGGCCGCCAAATGGCGGTTGTTAAACCATTCCAGAGACCCTTGAGGCGGTTTAGAAACTCTGACACTAGGATGTGTGGGGTCCTTATACTACCCACACGATAGAAAAAAGAAGTTATTAACTAATATCATATTGCTCATTGGTCCAACTAAATAATACGAATTACATTGTAAATAATAATTGAAGAAATTTTGGTGACCATAACTTTGAACCAATTTGCAATTGGTTAACTACGGATAAAATAAAGTCGAGTGCAATCGGGTCTAAATGAGTTGGGTTCAAAATCAGCTACACAATTTTTTTTTCCTGTGCCATTTACTATTTCTGTTTTTATCATTATGGGCTGCAATAAACTACAGTAAAATAAATCTCTACATTCCATATGCGAATCCTTGCTTGCCCGGTATCAGATTTTCTGGCGGTTGGCTACCCATGCTTTATGGGACAAGAAAAAGCTTCAGTATAAAATGAATGGACACCCATTGACGGACCGACCTCGGCGTTGCTTAACCTCGTAGATCCCAGACCGTTTTAATTTATTTTAATTTTAAATTATTTTAATCATTTTTTTGAATTGTTCCTTTTTTATTCCGGACGTTTTTATCATGCTCGTCACATCTTTCTCACATGTATAGTATAATTTCAACACGATGTCAACAAAACTTTGTAACAATTTATTATTTTTAAAAGAGTGTCCGTGGAGTTTCTTGCACGTTCTTCTCCATTGAGATCTACGCTATGAAACGTGCAAATAGCCACATACCTTTTTGGACTGACCGACCTTGACAATTAAAGTACCTGTACATGGTTTAATTGAAATAAATGTTTGAGTGCTACATTTATAATTTAGCTACAAGCTTCTGTATGGACCATTGGAGTTATGGAGGTATGGGGGCAATTTCTTAGTGATTTCTTTTGTGAGTTTTATTAAATAAGCCTCAACACTTCTGCTTATGCCACAAGTTGCGAGGTAACTAAGTAAATTAAAGATTTCCTAAAGCAAACTTCAATATCATCATCATATCAGCCGAAAGACGTCCACTGCAGGAATTAGGCCTCCCCAAAGAGTCGCCAAAACAACCAGACCAGTGCGTGACACATCCATCGGCTTCCTGCTATCCTCACCAAGTCAACGGTCCACCTTGTGACCTCCCAACTTCAATATACCTACTTCCGAAGAAAGCCAACCCATTAATGACCAGCATACAGCAAATCTAAATTCGCATTTACACAATCCTCGCCAAGAAAAATCCGTCCTCATTTTCAAAACTTGACGAACACTCTTACAAAAGTAGAAAGCGTTCAATACATCGCCGATTGGCATGGCCGTCGGACGTGACGGAGCGAACAATTTAGCTTCAAACGGAAAGAAGGCAAGGAGGCTAATCAAAAGGGATTCAATAGGCGGAAACCGCCACGGAATTACCAGGAGACAAGAAGTGCGCAGGGGTAAGGGGAAGCGGGGTGGGTGGAGCCGATCGAAGGAAAAAAAGTGGAAATAATTCGTTAATCCCGTAATTGGAGCGCGCTACCGAACCGGAAAACAAATTTCCTATTATTGCCGGACAGGGTTGGCGACGAGATTTTTTGTAGGAGTTTTTATAGGGATGCTGTTTGGGTATTTATTGTTAGGATAAAAGGAGGTGATTGAGTTAATGTTAGGATCTTTATGACAGTATCAAGTTACGTGTTTGTTATATCGTTTTTTATTGTTAAAGCAGTTGTCAGTGACAAAAAATACTACAGTTGCACAAAGACTACATGGGTTATTCTATGTATAGTAATGATAATACTTTTGTTCTAAGTTTTAAAATATTTAAGCCTACAAAATAAAGCATTAGTATACAAGCATGTAGCTGTAGCAAAACTTTTGTAGATCACCAAATCTACATTTCCTGTTCCGTTTCCTTAGTTTTTAGGATTTTTTTTTATTTGAATTTGAAACAAGATATCTCATGTTACTTACAAGAGGAAGAACAGGAACTGTTACCAACAGAAATTTAATACACCACTAAAGTACCCACCTAAAACAATTTAAAAAACCATTTAAAAATCTCCCCTCGGCACAGCCCTAACTAAACTCGCAAAGTCGAACAGAAAGTGTAGGTAGATAATTATTATTAGAGCGCGACTCATTAGGGGGCGATTGTCGTCCCCTTCGCCCCGACCCGTTCGCCCCGTTCGCCCCCGTTTGCCCCCGGTCCGGTGTCGTCACACCTGACCGGCCCGATTATCATTGGCTATTGGCGAGGCACTTTTTATTTACAGGGTGCTTTTTTAAATATGCTGTGGAAAATTGTTGTTTTTCCTCGTGAAACTTGAAAGTCTAAATGTTTTAAAAATGGTTGAAGACGGTTTGGTTGTTTCTCATGAAATTGATAATAATTGGCAGGACATTCAGGACAACTTTTTCAAAACTAATTTGAAGATACTGCAATATTTATGAGTAGAAACATTCGCTTATGGAAAATAAAACCATTTTCTATCTTAGTTCTGCGATACTTTTACTATTATTAATATAGAATCTCTGTAAATAAATAGAGTTAATTGAAAGGTTTTTAAAATATAATGATTAGTTTAAAAGTCGGTGCCAAAAAAACGGTTACACTAGCCTTCTTGTAAATTCACTACGGATTTTAAAACATTTTTTACTGCGTTTAGTGGATCTTATCTTTTCAAGACAAACATCAACTCAAATAGACTATCAGACCTTAGATTCGAATACTAATAATCGAAACACTTGAAAAGCCATTAAATTATCAAAATACTCTTATCGACTTTAATATTTGTTACGGGTTACATAATAATACCTAAGTAATAGTGTAAATAAAAAAGCAGCTACACCCTGTGCACTACTTGAGCTGTAAACGCCACTGGCGGCGAGCTCAGCTTTTTATTTGTTGGTCCACGGGGCACTTGCGCGACGTGAGCGACTCTCGGGAAACTATCAGAAAATCAGGGGCCGCTCCACTGGCCAGCCAGGAGGGGCGGCCTTTAAATGAGACAGGTAGGTAGAGCGCTTGGATCGTAACTAGGTACCTCTACAATCTGCAATATTGGTAGTTTCTGTGTTAGTTCTGAGGCGATGATTACATGTCATTTCGATAACGCATGTCAATCCCGTACATTATGAACTTTTTTGTCAATCATTATCGCTTTTAGAATATCACTCGCAATGTTATCTACAGATTTACTTGCAAGTTTTTCTACAGATTTACTTATAATACAATGACATGACGATGATTAACTGGAATGGAGACCATTAATAACGCGGGGTAACATAACCCGACAGTTTTCATACCTATATGCACATAATTATTATTATTTAAAAAAAAACTATATTAAAAAAATGGATTTCTCGTCGTTTCATCTTGAGGCCCCTTAATAAATGAAAAAAACATACGAAAAACTTGGTTGATCGGAAAAACGGAGAGAAAAGCAGTTCCCTAAGTTCCCTTAATCTCGGAACTTGCAAACAATCGAAATCTATTTCCACCAACCTTGCATCTCTACATTTACATAACCAAACATCATTCAATCAATCACTGGCTCACAAAAACTTTTACCACAGAACGCAACCCTTTAGGGAGACTTCCGTATACACCAGCCTACACCACCCACGGCCCAATAAAACACTACTATTTTCATAAAAGAACATTGAACTATTTGAAGAAACAATCACGTCAATCAATCAATCATTCAACCGTTCAGAATGAATGATAACAGCACTAATGCACTACACTAGATGATCCCTTCATAAGAAAACAAATATTTTGACCAACGAGCGAGTAACAGCCGCCATTTTGACGTGTAAACTGACATAAGATTAACTTTCCGGTTATTTGGTTATTTGTATTGTAACTGTGAGGTATTAAGTTTATGAATGGCTGTAATGTTGATTTTCTGTGGTTATTTTAACTGGGAGTCGTTAAAAGTGCGGTGTTTATAAGACCAGGGGAGGTAGTTATGTTTTATTTTTATGGTGGGAATTAGCTGCTAGGCCGGTTAGGTTTTAAGGAAAAGTAATACGTAGTAACGCTGTGTCTTGCCACTTATAAGTTAACGCATTACCTATATAGTCCAAAGTTTCTGTAAATCTTTCTGCACAAAAACAAATAACCCCCAAAAAAACCAAGCCCCGCCTCCTATCAAATTATCGAATGTGATAGCATATTACGGCACAAACGTTCTGGTCTATAGCGTATCTTGTTGCCAACATTGTCCTTGTCACTACTATCACTACATACTTGTTATAAAACAAAGTCCTCAGCCGCGTCTGTCTGTCTGTCTGTTCGCGATAAGCTCAAAAACTACTGCACCGATTTTCACACTGTTTTCACCAATGGATAGAATGGTTTAAGTATATAATTTGTCAAGCGGTCGAAGCCACGGGCATCAGCTAGTATAAAATAATTAATGATACCTACTTAATTCAAATTTCATGCAATTAAAAATTTAAATCCTTTATTGCAGTTGTTTTTTAACTTGGTTGCGTAACTAATTGTAAGGTAAAAGTGCAACTCTAAACGTCTATACTTAGGTCAAAACAGCCAGTCTTCGCCTAATGGATTTACTCACTAACAGTATAATTCCGCAAATCCGAGAAAACGAGCGACATAGAACTAGGTCTGGCAACACCCGCACCCTAATTTCTAGTAAGTCTAATAATGTACGTACTGATTACATACCCACACTTCTGGTGCTTTTATTATCGACTAGCTTTCACATGAGACTTCGTTCGCTATGATTTCGATTTTTTATAACGAAACTTTAAGATGGGAATTATTTTTGGACAAGCCCGCCACACATTTCCAACCACTGCAACTCCTGAAAGCCAGAATCAATAGTGGCGACCACCAGAAAAACGCCAAGCTAATGAAGCCCGACGAGTCCCGGAAAAAATAAATATAATTTCCACTTCCCTCCTTATCATGCAGGACACTGAATAGAGCTACGCCAATAGGCACCAATGGACATAATTATACAACTGGGTTAAGCCCAGTTGCCAAGCACCACGTATTATATATTAACACTGAAAAGTCCTAAATTGTGAGCTACTTTTGATTCCAGTAATAGGTATGGATCAAATGACCCCTGCCGCTGCAGTGTTCCTTCAAAAAGTCCTTTGTGTTGTTCCAGGGCAGCGGTTACTCTTTCGAACAATCCTGCAACTCTCGCATCCTCAAACATATTATTAAAAGAGGTACCTATTTTCTATCAAGAAATGGTTCAGTCTAAGCTATCTTTGTATTAAATTTGGTCAAAATCGATTCAGAAGTTTACAAGATAAAAGTTAACAGATAGACAAATAGAGACCGATTTCTTCGAATTTATAATATTATTAGTTTGGATTAGTATGGATTCTTGAGTCATGATTCACGCTATAAAACCAATAAATATTGCTCCTGAACGTTCATCAACGTCTGCGCGGTTTATAAGACGTCAGAGAATGACTTTTAATTGCTCACAAAAAGTCACTCAAATTATACATAATTTTCATTACGAACTTGAAGCAGTGGGCACAATCCACAGACTGTTGAAACGTCGCAGCGGCCACTGCTAGCGACGATATTTACAAACTTTTTGTACAAACACAGCGTGTAAGTGAGAGCTGGGGCGTTGAATCCTTGTAAGCTCGGGAGTTTCAGCATCCACGAGAATCACTAGGTACTGCATTTCTCTAGCTTGCCGCACCGTAACTAATAGCGTGTCATAAATGAATAAATAACCATTTTTCTCTTTTTTCATTTTAAATATTGCTTGCCCCCCTAGTTCAGTCTTTTGTGATTGTGCCGCCAAACTTCTATGAATGAGAAAAAGAGATCAAACTCGTTTCGCTAAACTGGCCACCATGTCTTAAAATTATTGACAATTATTCTTCAACCCGTGCGCAATGCCAGTTCTTATTCATGAGTAATCAACTAGAAATGCGCCTCTGAGTGAGTTACCCTTTAACTCTAGAAATTAACGGCCCACGATAATTCTGACTACGGCTATGACAGCCAAACTAATACGATTGAACAAACACATCATTAGCAATGGCGTCTCTAGTCGCTCTCTGCTCTATGCCCCGAACGAAGCTGTTGATAATCTCACTGTTTTAAAACGGAATAACACTGTTTTGTTTAATTTTTATTGCTTTAAGCTTCTGGATATTGTAGTGATGATAATTAAATTAATAATTATTGTTTCCATTCTAGAGTTTTGCCTTGAACTGTGAATTCAATCTGGCATTTGAACGGAATGGTTTTGGCGAGTTTTACTTTCACGACTCAAATATAGGACATGAAGTTGATGTAAGTTTTATCGCTATTAACCCTCCTACGCACTAGCGGTTGAACCGCCTAGCAGTTCGTAAGAGCGGCTGCCCGCTTTTCCAGTTTAATATGCAATCGCTAGTGATTGTACGCCCTTAAGCACCATTAAGGCCGTACCCTGACCAAATAACCTTGAGCATTTTTTCCGTCAATAAAAGCGCAAGAGATACAATAGCGAATACGCTCAGAATGTTGAAAAAAATTTTTATAAAATCTAATTTTGGTCGTTTGATAAAAATATTTCTACCAAAATGTTCATAATTAAATCGCCTATTCATTAAGTACAAAATCAAATTAATCGTTAGTTTTCGAGACGATGCATGTTTTTAATAATTATTTCTCATTTCTGTAGTTTGTAGTTTCGTTGTGAGGAGATTAATTAAACATTATAGGTACTTGAAATAAAAAATAAAAATCTTTTTGAAGCCAAGATTATGTGGAAATTTAATGTAATTTTTCTAAGTTAATATTTCTTTTGGATAAAGAGTACCTACATAGGTCCAAAAAACTGTACAAAAAACGGCTAGCGCTGCGTTTTGCACGGGGACGCGCCTTAAATGACAGGCGGTTGCAGATTAACCCGGAACCGCGCGGTTGACCGCCCCCGCGGCTGACCGCGTGCGTAGGTACCTACGTAAGCTTAGCAATCAACATTCTCGGGTCCTTACTTCATTTATTTAAGGTCGGAGCAACATGTCTGCTTCTTCCATACCTACTTCTGTACCTATTATACGTTATCTTAGTTGTCATTCCCTTTCTAGATATACTTATTTATCATCTTTGACATACTGCATTCATCGTAAGTTTATTTGGGCTTCCCCTAAATATTCTTATTATTTTTATCATCACCTATCCGTAACATGACTTAGTTTTCTTGTTGGTAACTAGGTTCCTAAGTAGGGTTTCGGAAGATGTTACCGTGCCGTAGCTACGTAAGCTCGCTTAGGCACAGCGTAGGCATTTTGGCATTGGCTAGATAATTTTTTTCTACCTTTTGCCGAGCCTGGCAAAAACTAGTTTTGCCAGTCCTCTATCGGATGAGGCGAATAAATTTATAAATTAGTTAAATTAGCCAATAAGCGTAGATAAGTTATTTTTGTGAGGCCTATGAGGGTGGCATGATCAAACCCTCTATAAAATAAATAAAGACAAAAAAAAACTAGTTTTAGTTTTAGCGAATCATCAATTAATTTACGTCATTAAGTTTTTTTATAATTTTCATCGAGTTTTGCCTAATCGTGGAATCGAGAAAATTTTTAAGGTAATTTTTTTTGAGCATTGGAGGAAATTTGGTAAAAGATCTCGAAAACCGATCATAAAATCTTCCACACATAGCCCAATCGTACAGAATGAGGCACATTCCATAAAACACTCGCCAACGTATTCTCATGTCTCATAAACCAGAATTACGAAGCGAACAGACACTGATATTAACATTTTTAATTACTCGCAATCGCACCGCAACGCACAGATTAAATAAACTCCATGTTTTATATTGTCGTCGTAAAAAACAATAACAAAATACTGGCCGTTTAGTGACACGCACACTTGTTAAGAAAATAAACAATACACGCACATGTTGAGGTTCGAAATTCGAATGTGTTATTTTTTTGTTTTTGTTTAAAGGTTGGTACTAAATAGGTTATGGCTTTATAGTAGGTTCTGCTCATATTCCACCATAACACGTATCACGTACCTTAATACAGTGGAGATTTTAGGGTCCATCGTTGTTTATGTAAATTATTTATTTGTATAAAACCTGTTAGATATTTGTATTTTGATTTATATATTAGTAGATAATAATAATATGTTTAAGTTAAGTTAGTTTACTCTATTTTGAGTTTCCCTTTTTTAACCGACTTCATGTCTCTACTTACTGTGTTTCTTCTCCCACTCTGTCTCTCTGTCGCAGGTCTGCTGGTAGTCTTATGAAATAAGCAGTACCTACCTTTGTGCTATATTCACTGTATAAAGTTTTCTATTTTTAAGTTTCTTGTGTGTATAAATAACGAAAAACCAGCTAAAGTCTTTATTGATTTGAGTGAAACTTCTTGACTAAACACCACACCCTTTTAAACAAACTGTTAATTAATCATTCTTACGATCCATGAGATCCCCTTAGATAATAATATCTTAGTAGGTACATCGTTACAAAAGGAACGAAAGGAGTAGAGCCTTTTCAGCTTGGTAAGCAGTGGGAAAATATGAGCATTAGTACCAACTAATTTGAAAAAAGAAAACTTCTAAACATAACGTCATTCTTTCTTTTGAAGCCCTAATAGCTCATAACACCTATCAAACAGTTTACGCAATGAGGTAATTCGCGAAAGTTTTCATAAATTCGCATGTTTCATCGTCGTCGCTATTTTTGTGTTCGTCGGGTTTTCATCGCTACGGGCTTTTGCAAATGAATGCGTTATTACCGTTTTATTAGCTGATCTTATGTTACGTCATTACGTGGGAAAGAATTGGTGGCTAGCATCGATATAATAAACAAGATTGATTAACTGGTTTTTATATTTCTATGGTGGCTAGTTTCAGTATAATATAGAGTTAGGCTAGGTTATGACTATGATGCGATCTTTATTAAATGTTTTGTAAAGAAAACCGGCCAAGTGCGAGTCAGACTCTAACACGAAGGGTCCCATACCACAAAACGTTCTTAATTAGGCGCCTCCTTAAATTTTAAATTTAAATTATTTTATTTATTTGTTGTTATAGCGGCAATTTTTTACACAATTTGTGAAAATTTCAACTGTCTACCTATTATGGTGCTTGAGATACAGCCCGCTGACAGACAGACATACATTCATTGTGCGTACAGTTAAGGAGTGGAATTTCCTGCGCGAGTCTGTGTTTCCTGATTGCTACAACTTGGGAGTCTTTAAGTCAAGAGTGAGTAGGTTACTTCTAGGCAAGCGTGCTCTACCATCATCGCTTAACATCAGGTAAGATAGTGGTCAAACGTATGCCTATCAATAGTAAAAAAAAAAGAAAAAAAGACGGAAGAACAGCGAAGGCGTAGTACCTAGGTACTAGGGTTCCGTTGGTTACCCTTCGAGTACGGAACCTTGTAGATTTTGGTAGTTATAATAGGTATAACTTGTAACTATCTCAACTCATATGAATATCTAAACACTAGCTGACCCGTGCAACGTCGTCTGCGTAACATTTTTCATTACTGCTCCGCTCCTATTGATCTTACCGTGATGATATATAGCCTATAGCCTTCCTCGATAAATGGGCTATCTAACGCTGAAAGAATTTTTCAAATCGGACCAGTAGTTCCTGAGATTAGCGCGTTCAACCAAACAAACAAACAAACTCTTCTGCTTTATCTATACTAATATTATAGAGCAGAAGAGTTTGTTTGTTTGTTTGTTTGATTGTTTGTTTGTTTGGTTGAACGCGCTAATCTCAGGAACGACTGGTCCGATTTGAAAAATTATTTCAGTGTTAGATAGCCCATTTATTGAGGAAGGCTATAGGCTATATATCATCACGCTAAGACCAATAGGAGCGGAGCAGTAATGAAAAATGTTACGCAGACGATGTTGCACGGGTCAGCTAGTAATATTACCTAGTATAGATTAATTTATACGAAAAATCTAAAGGTCATTCTACTCTTCTTTGGCTTCCATGGCAGGTAGAAATGTCTTTTGAAATAAGCAGTACCTTTGTGCTTTTCATTTGATATGGATTTGCTCTTGACTCTAGTCTACGTCAGAGATGACAGGGACAAAGTTTACGACGGAGCGAGCTTACCCAGAAGTAGCCTGTTCACTCTTACTTTGAAAAGATTAGAGTTGTAAAGGTTCGGAAACACAGACGCAAGCTGAGAGTTCCACTCCTTAGAACATTAAAATCAAGTCAATAGGTATTCAATTCTGTTGACTGACTGAGTTTCCGAAAAAAGAACTGAAACACAATACCTACAGTATAGGCACTTAACACATGTCATGATCTATTACTAATTCATACTTAGGTATTAATCATCGGCACAATTCACGGAACACGATGATTAAAGACTGCCAGTCTACTAAACACTAAAATAAAAATCTTCTGCTGAACAATTAAAAGGAGCGGATACTGGCCACTATACAAAATGGAGTTTTTCAAAGTTAATTAACTTCTTCAAGAAACCTCTTCTATTAACCAATATACGTTAAAGTATGTCCAGTAATCACTTTCTCCGCACCGGAAACATTTTCATACCAAATTTCTGAACGAAAAATAAAGCCAAACGACTCAATCACGTTCCGTTCAAAGGCAAAGGCACAGATACTCAGCCGCTCGTTCAGGAATCAATTAGCGTGAGCACAAAGCTCACAGAATTAGCTGCTGGCTGAAAACAATCCACACGTGTGCCTCGCCGATTAAAAATAAAACCGACTTAGACAACTCGGTGCGATGTTTGAAAGGCTTGAGGGAGCGTTTGGATGTGGCTTAGGTACTTTTTAGATGAGCTGAGTAAGTAAGAAAGCAAGTCCACTTGCCTATCGGGCAAGTGTTGTCGGGTCTGGGAAATTCTCAGTAGCAGTTTCGAGTCTGAAACTGAAATATTGGCCAGTGGCTCTATTAACGACATGGAATATAAAACTATTTGGAAATTTATGTTTGTTACGTGTTTTTATTGTTTCCTTCCCTACTTGCTTCATTATATTTGTGGGCAACGATGCAATCGACTGTGGAAAGTGCGGAATTATGGTTAGGTAACTGAAACATCCATACAAAATGAATTAATTGTTCTTTAACACCACTTGCTTGTTATTTAATTTCAGTTAAACACCTCAATTAGGTACCTACTAACAAAAAATAACAGTACTAATCGCCGATAGTTAAAGTAATTTACATAATTTCAGCAAGCCAGTAAGTCGCCCGTTCAAACGCGCCTCCCTCACTTCCGACCTCAGTAAACAGGTAGGGGAAACATATCAAAAGTTTATGCTACTGAAATGTAAATGTGGCACAAAACGAATCGTGAATGGACTGCCATTGATTTACTCTGCGTTCTACTAGATCTGCTAAACTGGGATGTTTATTTGATTGTAAGAAATTAAGAATAACTTGGGTCTTGATTGACGTGTGATTTATTTTATTTACCGAGGGAAATGGCTGCGGAGATTTTTATTACCACTTCCAGTTAGGATTATTGATTTTTATTTTGGCGATGGATGTAATAAAATTTTAGTGATCGAAAGGAAATTTGGGAAAAATGTGCTGATATTATAAGTAGGTATGCCATTTGACTTCATTCCGTGCCGAAGTCAATAATGACAACTCTCATCAATTTCGCTTTATATATAGGTACTTAAACCAATTATAATAAAATATGTTGTTAGAAATTATTTATGTGTAAGTTAGTTATATTATAAAAATATAATTTAAAAAAGCATTTTAATACCAAACTCAAATATAGGTTCATTTGGTTCGTTTAGAGACAAACAAAATGATGAGATACTAACTTACTTCCCACTATTAATATTAAAAAAAACACAAGGGTGTTTAATATTTCTATTTTGTAAGGTAACGTTCGGTCGGCCATTTTACTGTTAAATAATATTATTCGTCGTAATACACCGTTTTATAGTTTCCAGCCTGTAATCACGTCACTTCCTAGAACCGGCGCACGTGACGCCTTCCTATTAATTCTTATTTTAAAATTTTTAAATACTTTTTGTCGTTCGAACTGGGACACTGTTTATGTTACTCTTTCAGGTACGAGCTATACGAAAATAGATCGTGTTTTTAACTATTTTAGTTCCCATTGCTGGTTTTGTTTGCTAGCTTTATTTATTATACTGTAAATAACACGCAATGGAGTGCGAATGAGGTGGTTGGTTCCAAAGTTCGTAAGTTTCGAAGTACCTAAGTTCTTTAGTTTAAAGGGCGGGTTTCGTTAATAGGTGTTTAAGATTTTTTTTAAGGTGTTATGTTTTAACATAAGTCGTGGAACCACGTCTTTGGGGGTGAGGAGTTATAACAACATTTTTTTCATGAATTGTTATTTATTTTAACTAGTTCGTTCGATTAAATGGGGTATAAATGTTTTGTTTACATTTAAATTCGTCTGAGCTCATAAAATTGCAGAGCTATAAAACAATAAAAAGATTTAGACGTTAAAAACTACCTGTGAGTTATCTAAAATAGTTTAAGTTCATTTTGTCGCCAACTATAAATTCGATTATACCCAATAATTAATATTTGGTAGCATTATACTTACACAATTAATAGGTCCTACTGACAATAAATTATTTATTTATTTATTTATTTATTATATACTTTATTGTACACCAAAAATTAAATGCAATAGGAAACTTAGAACTAAAATACATACAATGGGTGGCCTTATCGCATTTCGCGATCTCTTCCAGGCAACCTGGGATGGAGACAGTATTTGACTGGACATGAAATTGGGGCTGTTATGGTGTGACATAAGAAAAACAAACAAAAAGTAACTATAACATAATAGATACACAGATACATACATAATACGCTAATAATATATACATAAAGTCTAAATAAAAGGTAGTAAAAAAAATTACGGATATCGACATAATCACGGTGACAGGTAATGTTCCTTAACAAGTTTTTTAAAGGCAGGTAACGACTGAGCGCGTCTTACTGGAACTGGCAAAGCATTCCACAGACGGGCAGCCTGAACAGTAAAAGATTTATCCAGGAAATTTGTGGAATGCATTGGCATCCTCAGTCGTAAGTTATCTGATGACCTCAGAAATCTAGTGTGAGAATCGCTAAGAAACTGAAAACGTTTCTTAAGATAAAGAGGGGTGAAAGGGGAAAAAAGAACATTGTATAATAGGGAAAGAATATGAGCATTCCGGCGAAGGCGAATTGGCAACCACTTGAGCTTCAGACGAAATTCGGAAACATGGTCATATTTGCGTAAACCGAATATGAACCTGATACAGAAATTTTGAAGTCGCTCAAGTTTATCTAGTTGTTCCTGAGTTAGGTCAAGATAGCTGGCACCAGCATAATCAAGGATGGGAAGAAGAAGTGATTGTGCAAGCGCAATTTAAATTAATATTTTCAATGCTGCCAAAAAAAGGGACAAATGTCGCACGCGTAGCCAAGTGCTACGACGATGCTACGAGCGAAGACGTTTCATTAATAAAACAAGGTAGGTATATGCTATAAGGTAAATGCTATATTTCAGCTTCCAAATTGAAAAACTAATATCTAGAGCCAAAATCCCTATTATAAAGCAGCTTTTGCCCGCGACTTCGTACGCGCGTATCCTGTTCTTTCCGGTCCCGTAAGAATCTCAGGAAATCCTCTCTTAGTGCTCCTCTACAGCTACAGAGCACAGAGAAGCTACATGTCAAACTTTCAGCTTCTACGACCATTCGTGTCGGCTGTGTGTTTTTTGTCAGTCACTCACACAGTTATGGAAGAATTTTATGATTTAACCTACTCTCAAAGGTTTTTAGTCCTTCTATGCTCTTATCTACAAAAAAAAAATACAATTTTACAAAGACACCGATGCTACTCCCAAAAGTCATCAAGAAAGAAACCATCACTTGCGTCACTAACCGATTTCAGCGCCCCAATTTACAGCCAACTGTCTCAAATCCATTCTTCCGTTCCAAATTCAAAAATCAAACATGGAAGCTTTACCAACCTAATCTCTTCTACAAATTCCCGGAAACTCGTCTAGGTAAAGTTGGTACATCAATCAGTAGTATGATCAATGAAAATGATTTTTGTTCAACTACTGTTTGAAACAGTGGCGCGAACATCAAAGTGTGTTATTATGTGGGCTTGCAGTGGCGTACCCCACTAGTGGACAATTGATCAAAAGACAGATTTAGTTGTCTTTGAATGCCAGCCTGGAAGCACGCCAGAGCTTTGATTCTTATGGGGCGCAGATTAGTGTGAGAATGCAGAGAGTGTGAAAATGAAACTTTTGGTAGCGTTTATTAATAATAGAGAATGCCTTGATGCATTATTATTATGTTCTTTTTTTACAACTTCTTTCCTCATTTCCTTTATCAATACGTAGATATTTAGACTTTGTAGAACACTGCTACTGTTACAGTTAAATTAAGTTTCGAAAACCATAATTTCAGAATGTTTGACTGAAGAACTTAAGTTAGAAATTATGACAGATTAAATTAGAATAGGATAATACCTATTATACTCAACATCAAATTCTTAATTCAGAAATCGGGGGTACATAATTATATATATTTTTACATACCAATTTCTTAATCATATAATTAAGATCGACTACAATCATTTGGAAGCTAAAAAAGCGTGAGTTATCTGTGAAAAGGAAACTCTTCGTGAAGTCTCTGTCCCAAGCTAACCTATAAACACAAAGGCGTAATTTAGTGTTCTTAGTATTATGTGTAAGGCGCGAAGTCGAGGCGGGTAATGCGTTGTGTAACACAAACAGGCGGAGCCGGGCGTGGATACTCGCTTTGTGACTGTGCGGAGTGTCCGGTCCGGACACAGAATAGAGTCGGACAGAAGCCTCACCTATGCGTTGTGCAACACAAACAGGTGGAGCTGGGTGGCAGATACTCGCTTTCGCTGTGCGGAGTGTCCAGCCATAGAATGGAGTGAACCAGAAGCTTCAATCCAAGCTATGCGTTCCGTAACACAAACAGGCGGAGCCGGGCGTGGATACCCGCTTTGTGACTTCGACTGGTACTGAGTAAAGTGCAGAGGCTGAAGCTTCAGGCAGTGTTAGAATTGTCACCGACACTATCGTCAAGTGTGGCAGGCATTACATTATCAAACGCAAAAAGTCAACGGCCCGGTAAGATCTCCCTACAGCCTATACCAACAGCTCTAACTTGGAATCTTTGAGCGAGTTGCAACAATTCAACACCACCCTAAATTCACCGCTCCTGTGCGTCTCCCATCATGCTGATTCCCAGATCATCGGACCATCTTATTTGAGGCCTTCCAACGCTGCGTCAAGACAAGACAAGACGTTTATTTGTAGAGACATGAGGATACATAAAATGAATGCAAGTTGTTCATAAAAAAAAAGATCAGTCAGCGTCTTCCGGTACGCGCGGTCGCCACTCTAGAACCATTCCAACCCGTCGACTCGAATATTTGCAGTGCGATTCTGTAAAAAAATTGAAGTGTAGTAGATAGTTGCCATGACTTTTTGATCTTCCTTATTCTGTGTTCCGTTTTCCTGACGGCTTGATTGTCCAGCGAAATGACTACCGGACTCAAGATTGTCAGTGAGATCCGGAATTGAAGTGTAAATATTTACATCTCAATATTTAAATGTTATAGTTGGCGTTCTTTTGTGAGATTAAAAGAAAAGCTCTGAATGTTCACAATAGTTAGGATAGGAAAAGCCAGCCTATTTGTTTTGCCTGATTTGATCGTAGCAACAACTCCGATTTAGTTTATGTGAAAATTTGTGGAATTTTAAATAGGTAGGGTAAGTAGGTATTTAATATACAAAAATCTCGTGTCACAGTGTCTGTTATCGAACTCCTGCGATTTTCAAATATTTAATTATTAAAACAAAAAACCCGACTGCTTCTAATTAATGAACTGTAAATGAAAAAACTGAGGGGCTAGCACAAATATTTTGACGTATAGTAACGTTAGCGTAAGTGAATTTTGAATGTGAAAAACTACAACCTCATAGTATTTTGGTTTAATTTTACAGGACATAACACAATTTATATAATTTAAAAATAAGAATGTAATAATAATATACTAGTCTTATTATGTGCGAAACGAGTATTGTAGCTATGGTAAAATTTTTACATTACGTTACTTTACCTCAAAAATTTCGTGCTAGGCCCTCAAGTTTAAATTACAAGGTACTTTACATTCCACGCAGTCGGAGGCGATGGTAGTTTGTATCTTTGGTCAACAAAACATTGCCTCCGACTGCGTGTAATGTAAAGTAGTTTTTGTTTTAATAATAATAATTTTATTTCCAACTTTTTAGTACTTGTAACAATATATTTGTTACAAGTACTAAAAAGTTATATTAGTGAGAACCCCAATTAAAAAACTTTAAATCGCTTTATATCCTAAAATCTTATTTCAACTGAAAAATTATCAAAGAAACCTCACAATTATTTTTAAATAGCTACTCAATGATACCCCACATGATATAGTTTGTTGACTTTAATTTTTTTCATTTTCACAATACCTAAATGGCGTCCAGTAGTCGCCTTATTGAATTTTCACTCGCCGGACTAAGAGGAATCGATTGACGTGTGAATCATAAAGGCGGCCCAGGCGTTTGGTCTGTATAGTGCTTCAAAGGAACATACAAACACACATGCATACATACATAGGCTGATAAAGACATTACCACTCCTTTGCGTCGCGCAGTCAGGTAAAAAATAGGTGGGTATTAAGCGAAGGCTCACATTCAGAAAAGCCATTTTAAGTAGGTACTACGCGGAAAATCTATACTCAAACAAGGTAGATATGTAATGTACCTACACTTAACAAAATTACCACTACGGTGACAAACAGAAACCACACTAACTTATAATTTCTTACATCTCATCTCAAACACCTGTAATATTCAAAAACAATAAACTGTAAACAATAAAGTGTAAACTACCTTTACACGTCATCTCATTTACAATGACGGCCACAAAAACTTGGCACACATTCTCTTTTCTTTTTTATTTCATATTCGCGTCAGGAGTGCCAATTATTATCAAAAACTGTTTGTAACATGATGAAAGGAACTCTTTGACTTTCATGTCTATTAAATGGTTCGCTTTGTAGTGTAATTATAGACTGTATTGTTTGATTATTCGCAAAACGAAACGTCTGCCGCTTCCTTAAATTTTGTTAATATTGTGTTGTGTGTGAAGTTTTGATGTTGATTATGATGTTATATTTGTGGTAAGTTATGATGCAGATTGAGTGAATTGAATAGTTACACCAAATAACTGCTCAACACCCTAGTTTTGGCAATTAAAGTTTCAATTTGGTGAATTAGCCTTTTTTTGGGAAATCATTAAATGTCTTCTCCCGTCCTGGGCGGAGCAGAAGGGAGTATCAAACTCTTACTCAGTAAAACCCACCCATGCTCCTTCAAATGCTCTTTGCGTTCCAAGGCCGGACTCAAACTAGGACCTGACTTCTAAAATATGTCGCTGTAATATAAGAACTTCTTTATTCATGTATTCATTTTATTTCTTTTTCTTATATAAGAAATTACAGTTTTAATTTTTTATACTTAGGTACACTTCAATACCTAACTAACAGACAACAGAGAGTCACTGTCACTAAACTTAATGAAAGTAGGGACATGATAGATTACTCATCTGATTATATAAGTGTATTATAGAACGTGGCGTCCCCCAGGGTAGCATATTGGGCCCCATCTTATTTCTAATCTATATAAACGACATAGTTAATGTTACCAATCATAAATGCTTCCTTTTTGCCGATGACATTTCCATTATTGTTACTTCCGATAAAAAATATAAATCCATTGCGGATCATGAAGCGGACAAAAATAATATAATAGACAATCTCATTAATTGGTTAAATAATAATAATTTATCTATTAATCTTAATAAATCAGTATATATACAATTTAATCAATCTTATAATAATACATTTAATTTTAAAATGGACATACCGAAAATTATGCAAGTGACGCAAACTAAGTTTTTAGGAGTAGTGATTGACGAACATTTAGACTGGAAAGCACAAGTTGATGCTGTATGCAATAAAATAAATAAATTTGTCTATGCTCTGAGAAAAATAAAAAAGGTCACTAATCTAAAAACGGCTGTGATGTCATACCGCGCATATGTTGAGTCCTCACTACGGTATGGACTTGTGATGTGGGGAAATAGTACTGACCACAATAGAGCATTTGTCGCCCAGAAAAAATGTTTACGAGCTCTATACGAGATTCCATCTGACGAATCATGTCAACCTATATTTAAAGAGCTTGGTTTGCTACCGTTACCTTCGTTATATATATATGAAGCATGCATGTTCGTTCAAAAACACAAAGAACTATTTAAAACAGCAGAGGAAGTAAGCTCTCGAAGCAGGCGAGACCAATACAGACTTGTGCTGGATGTACTGCCTCGATTAGTGAAATATAATAAAAACTGTCTTGCAATGTGTGTACGAATCTTTAATAAATTGCCAAAAATGTTTAAATTGTTAAATTATACGTTATTTAAAACCCAATTATATAAATGGCTTAATAATAATAATTTCTATAGTATTCATGATTTTTTAATACGTAATCAATCTAATGTATTTTTATTAATATTTAATTTTTAATAATATTAAAATGACATAATGTGTTTTGAGTAAGTAAGTTTGCACGCTTATTTTTTAGCAAAACATGTTTGATCTACATATTCCAATAACACCTTGTATACCATGTTTTAAGCAAATAAAAATATCTTATCTTATCTTAATAAAACATCTTCTCAGACTCTGATTACTCAAACATTTCCGCTTGGGTCTGTTTCTTTTTGCTATTATTTTTATCAATCGATGAACCATATTTAAAAAAAGACCTGTAGTTTACCTATTCATGGTAATTAATGATATTATAATTAGTTAAAATTAGTTTACAGCTCGTGACTAATGTCGCAACTAAACGGTGTCCGCTTGTACTTCTACCGTTAAATGTCCGCGTCCCGGGATGAATGTGGACGATGTTATTCATTACAGAAGCAAGATTGAAGACACATCTGAAAACATTGAGAGGCAATACCATGGGTGATAAAAATTACGAGAACAGGATTAATTTCCGAGCGTGTTAATTAGATAACTGACCAAACGTGGCGCTAACCGCATTTATGTAGGATCAACTGTTGCGATGATCTCTGTGACTGCTGAGCGTGGGGTTCTAGGTTCGATTCCCAGGTCGGGCAGAAAGTGCTATAGGATATTTATTTCCGTTAGAAATTTCTCTGTGTGACAGCCCGGAGTTTCGAAATTAGTGTTGTGGCACACTACACCACTAATTTCCAAACGAGTTTTCAGAAGCACACTTCAGAAAACGCGTTAAGCCTTTGGTCTTATGCCAGATCTCTCCCTTGGTGGTCCATCGGGTTATGAGTGATAGAAAATGGTATGGCATCTGAGTTTGCGCACACACTTGTGCACTGCCGCCATGATCAAAATCAGTCAGGAGGACAATTAATTTCCGCAGATAGCTGTAAACTTTAGAACCTACAATTTAATCTTTTTCTCAACCTTTTTGGCCTGAAAAAAGATATAAACAGTTTCATCTGATTTGACAGTCATAAAATTCATATAAAATCGTGGTTCCCTCTCGATGATTCGTATAACTAGTAACCGGAGCCCCAAACATCTACTTGCAGATGTGCTCGTACTAAAATAAATTATTTCCAACGTAAATACAGCGATTGGCGCAATGATAGCTTTTATTACTGATGCTGAACGTCACTGGAGTAATGCTGATCAGCTTTATATAGTAGTGAATCATTGTTAATTAGTCTTAGAGGCTATTTGGATTACCTAGATTGGGTTCGGGCGATGCTCGTGCCTGAACAACAGCCGTACACGTCGATCTTCGAGGTTACCTAAATTGTGAACTGGTGACCATCTTAACATACCGTGATTTCTCCTTGTCTCGCAAAGCACGTTTAGCAGTTGGTTTGACATTTAGATCGTTGTCTGTGGTTAAGAGAAATGAAGAGCCCGGAAATCTGGCTTTTCTCACGACACAATTAGGTATTTTTTAAGGCGGTGGAATCGTTTGTCGTCTTCAAGCCTCATTGCCACTTTTGTAGTGGTAGCAAACGCTTGATTCTATCTTTTTTTAACCCATTTCCAAAAAAGGAGGATATTCTCAATCCGTTGTTTTTTTATGTATGTACCTACACCGGTTACTCCGAGGTGTCAAATTCGATTTCTGTGATTCTTTTTTAGTTCAATGCAGCGTACTTGCCGTTTGGTTCCGTGATTTAATTCGGTTTGGCTCAGTAGTTATTATTTTATGAGCATTTCTGCTTATTTGAATTTCTGCGTAGATGATGACATCGTCCAAGTTTCACCACTTAAAAGTGAAAAATAACTTTCATTTCGGAAGTCGGTGTCAAAAAACAAAGGAGCAAAACCAAAATTACCGACTTCCGAAATTAAAGTTATTGTATAGTTTGTAGTGTTTTGTTTGGAAGTCAGTAATTTTTATTGTAAAAAAAGTTTTGTTCACTATTGAAAGGCACACGTTTGACCGCTATCTCACCTGATGGTAAGCGATGATATGGTCGAAGTTGGAGCTCGCTTGCCTAGAAGTATCTATCTCTCAGGAGATTTCCGATATCACTGGCTTTACCTTATCTTTCCTACTCCTACGGCATAGTTATACCTTGGAATAGATAAATCACGTAACGCTGAGGTACACGGTGGAAGAAGTATTGGCATCTACAAACCAAAAAGGCACTCCGAAGCGTTTTCTGCTGCAGCTTGTCTGCCAAAAAAAAGAATAATAATGCCGACGTCACGGAACAGAAAAAACAGTTCTTTCAACAACAACAACTGTTTTTCTGTTCCGTGGCCGACGTAGTTATTATAAGTAGTTCTTCGCTTGGGAAACTATGTGGGTCGCAAATTCCTCTTATCTTTGTTGTATGATTGTAATTATCTAAATAAGTGAACTAATAGGTACCTATCCCTAACCTATCATAATGAATGTGTCAATTTAAAAAAAAATTGATAATTTGTGTGGATATTCCATCCATCCGTTTCCTACATTTTCACTGATTTTGAAGAAACTTGGCTTAAACGTTGTTTGTAAGTAACCTAGATTGAAACAGAACCCTTTTAATGCCGATATGAAGTCTAAGGAGACGAAATCGTGGGCATATCTCGTAAAGTTATGTTTTCATTGATACCATACGTAGGGGAAGGACGACCATCCATATACTGTGAGGACAGATATTTCCCATCTCCTAAATGGTAGGTACCTAAGCACGAATTTCTTTCTATGAAACTTCTTCAACTAAAACTAGGTTGCGGAATTTGTTCGAATGAATCACCCCGACCCTCGAACGAAAAGGGCATTAGGAGGAACACGGATGGGTTTTAGTCAGTAAGAGTTTGGCATCCGTTCTGCTCCGCCCATAGCGGGATGAGGCATTTGATCATTAATTCTCACCATCCAAAAAGCTACTAAAAACTACATTCCAAGTCAGTGTAACCAGTCTATCGCACATTCCACCTATTTTTACTTCATAACCTCGTTTTTTTAAAGAACGTTCCGTTTTACGACAAGTGAACGCTCATCACGGTAGTAATGGCGGCACTTCCGGTTCATTAGCATTACACAGCACGTAAAAAATAAGCTATTAAAATATGAATTTTATTCGTAAAACATTCGCTGGTTTTATGGCGATGTAGGAGGAATTCTGTGGAATAGATTTTTCTTGTGAAAAGTTATCGTTGACACGAGAAGAGTGCACTCTAAAGTTAAAACTGTTAAAACCACTCTGAAAGGGCCCGTAGGGACTGAGTATGGGCTGACATTTACCTGACTTAGATTTTCTTTATAAACAACAGACAAACAGCGTTGAATGGAAAACTGGACTGCTTTTTCAACTTTTGGTAACTTAATTACATTTAAGATGTCGAATGAAAAAACTTGCGTGATCCAGCTGCAAATTTAGTTAGGGACTTTGGATGGTTGTACCTTTGAGTCCCAGGTAATGACAATATCTAACATGCGAACGGAGATTTTCTCACCAAACGTTCGAGCTTATGAAAAAATTAAAATTAACTTTGGTTATTATCACAGCGTTGCGCAGGTTAAGATGGAAAAATTGGATGGGCCATGACTGCTGATTTAATTAGGGTTTTCTGAAATATATAGTTAACGTTAACATCATCTGCCTAGCCTTTTCCCAACCTCATTGGTATCAGCTTCCAGTCAAACCGGATTCAGCTGAATACCAGCATTTTACGTAGAGTGGCTGTCTACCAGACCTCCACAATCCATCAACTGGGTAACACGGTACTTCTTGGCAAGACTGGAGCTATGGCTTCTGACTATCCGTAACGACTGCCAGAGATCTAGAAATGACAGCCGGGACCAACAGCTTAACGTGCTTTCCGAGGCACGGAGAAAACTCAATGTGTTAAGATGGTCACCCATCCACAGAGTAACCTTGGCAAACGTTGCTTAACCTTGAAGAATGATCTGTGCGGCTGCTATTATTTTGCCATGAGCTCCTCTTATTTAGCCACGAGCTTTTGACGTTAACAAATATCAAGAAAAAGGGATTTGATCGATGTGATAGATGATAGACTTCTCATTGCTACCACCTGGTGCTTGATATTTCTGAAAACCCTCATTTGATTGCACTTAGGTACTCTTTAGTACCTAGAGAGAAGGTAAAACACGAAAAATGTGTTAACCATTACTGTTAATTGCGATGCGCAATGAAAGTTGGGGCCGAGTCACCCGCGTCCGTAGAATACCCTTCAGCGAATCCCTACACGTGTTCCCCGCCCCGGGTGGTGCTAAACAGGTGACACTAACCGCCTCCGTGGTCTAGTGGTTATACCACCTGATTCAGATCCAGAGGTCTCGCGGTGGGTTCGATTCCCAGCGGAGGCAAATTTTTTGCTCGGTTTGGTTGGTGGTAGGACTTGTTCTAAGTCCACCTGGCAAGCTACCACCATCATGTCTAAGTCTGTCGCCATAACAACTATGTTTACAGCATTGCTGTGTTCCGGCAGCTAGAGGTATGATAGCCAGTTCCTCTGTGTAAGAGGATTCCGGGTGAAACTCGCTTCCATCTTCGGCCTAATCATCACTTTCCATCAGATGAGATTTGGGCCAAGAGACTTAGACTGCGACTGAGACTTTTTTTTATAAAAAACGGGGAAACCCGTTTTTTATAAAAAAAAAAGTCTAAGTCAAAGAAACTACCAATCCACGCAAATAGATACGCCAACCATTCCCAAGAGCCATTACAACGGTACAATTACACAACCTATCAACCCACCTCTGCACCTTGCGCGTGCGCACCCTAATAAAGAGTTCGTGGAAGGCCACCCAGCGCGGTCCAACTGACAAACAAACGGACGAAGCACAGAACACGGTAGCACGGTGATGGTACTTCGGTTTCAGTGGAAAACTGTTACAAGTACGTTATGATGACACGGTTGGCGCAGTGGTTGAGCGATCGGCTGTTGCGCTGCGTGTCGCGGCTTCGATTCCCGCACGGAACATATTTGTATGGTCTACAGACAGTTGTTCCGGGTCTGGTTGACTGTGTTGGTATGCGAGTTTTTGTTTGTGAACGCACCCATGATACTTATAATAGGAGAAATTCTAAGTAGGTATAGGTAGGGCAAAGTTTAAAAAATAAACTAACTTATACCTACCTACTTGAAGTTGGGGCTGGGAGTCCTATTAGTGTGATGCTCGAACGAAACTTTGAAGGCAGTTTAGATCAGCTACCTACCTATACATATACATAGAACGTCCTCCTTTTTGAAGAAGTCGGTTAAAAAGTAAAATTTAAGGTTTATGGTACAGAATCCTTCATGTGCGAGTCCGACTCGCACTTGGCCGGTTTTTACTGAGCACTTTCAGTAGTTACCTTGGTAAAGAGATTCTGTTGGATCTTAACAAACACATCCCTCGCTAGGTACGCATCCTCGCACATCTCTGGTGGGAACGCGGCCTAAGGGAAAAGCCATACGGTGCGGGGCACCGCACCGTGTGGCTTCTCCCTAAGAAGAGGTAGGTATAATACCTACCTATGCCACGGAACCAAAACGTTGCTGTCGTCATTGGACAAAGAGTAAAATAATAATATGGGAGGTCATTGGAGCTTTTATATCACAGTCAACTGGCTTAATCAGCCGTCTAATTGGCTGCCTAGCCTTTTCATTGAACACCGCTATTCAATCAGCAGCCTTACCTTAGCTAGGCCTGAATTTTGTCGAAAAATATGAAAGTAGGCGGTTAAGGTGTATATTAGTCAGGTAGAAAGGAAGGTAGGGTATCAAATGTGGGAACTTATAGCCCTATTAAAACCTGAATAAATGAATAAGGTCCTATGCAGTAACAAGGGTAGGTCTGTACCTACTAATAAAATAGAAAACAAAACTTAGGGAAGTTAGGTAGGTCAGAGGGGCCCGAAAGGACCGACGCCTGCCGGAGTCGCGGTATTATTCGCAAGAGACACCGTGGCTCCGGAACATAAAGGGCAATGAAGGAACATGGATGGGTTTTAGTCAGTAGAAGTCTGACACTCCCTTCCGCTACACCCAGAGCGGGAGGAGTCATTGGGTGATTTCCCATCCCTAAAAAAAATAAAAAAAAAGGAGGTTAAGGCGCGTCCCCGAGCAAAACGCAGCGCTAGCCGTTTTTTGTGCAGTTTTTTGGAGCTATCTACTCTTTATCCAAAAGAAATGTCAACTAATGAAAAATACTCTAAATTTCTACATAATTTTGGCTTCAAAATGGTAGATTTTATTTTTTATTACTAAGTATAATGTTGAAAGTAATCTCCTCACAACGAACCCACAGAAATGTGAAAAAAATACTGAAAACATGCATCTTCTCGAAAACTAACGATTATTTTGATTTTATACTTACACTAATGGATAGGCAATATAATTATGAACATTTTGGTAGAAGTAGGTATTTTTTTCAAATGACCAAAATTAGATTTTATAACGATTTTATTCAACATTCTGAGCGTATTCTCTATTGTATCTCTTGCGCTGTTATGTAGGGAAAAAATGCTCAAGGTTATTTGCTCAGGGTACGGCCTTAGGTAGTTACCAAGGCTTTTAAAGAGGGTAAATTGTTCACAGAATCAAAGTAGGTACGTAGGTACCTACCTACCTATAAAACGATATGAACATATTTATGAACAATATTGTGAACGATAATTAACCTAGCTAAGTAGGTAGGTAGGTATTTCTCAAACCACTATATTCACACAAAAAGATATCAAAACAAAATGATTAGGAAATCAGTACAAACATCTCAATAAAACCGAAACATTTATTTCCAGAGACATTAAAAAGTAAAACTAATATTTTTCCGCTACAATAGCAACTTCTATTCGCGTACACCTGATTAATTTATCTATGTTTATAGTCTATGGTCGCCGTTAATGGCGGGAACGGATGAAACCCAGGCGCATTGGAACTCAATAAAATCCGAGTAACATTTACAATGGGCTGGTATTTATTTAAGTGGTATTATTGGTACACCACCCGCGACCGACCAGACCACACATAAAACCGATCTCGCGTTTACGATCTTTATTGTTGTCTGAGTAGGTACACCTTATTTTGATACTGACGTTGTATTGTAGGTAGGTATGTAGGTAGATGGTGATGTAATGATTCACTTTAGGTTGTGGTTTCAGTACACACTCTTCAGTGGGAAAAACGCAGACGTCTATGATTTTTGTGCACGATATCCATACGTTTTGTGCTGTCTAGACTCTCAAGAATGTGGAATTGTGGATTGTGGAGGCAGCCGCTCAACTGGTATTCAGCTGAATCCGGTTTGACTGGAAAACAACCCCAATATAGTTGGGAAAAGGCTAGGCAGATGATGATGAGTCTTCCTCATGTGAGCACCGAAGTGAATAAAAATGACTTCATAGGTAAATAACATAATTAATTTTATTGAATGACTGCTACCCAATTAATTATCTCTGGTTCAACAACCCCAATATAGTTGGGAAAAGGCTAGGCAGATGATGATGAGTCGTCCTCATGTGAGCATCGAAGTGAATAAAAATGACTTCATAGGTAAATAATATAATTAATTTTATTGAATGACTGCTACCCAATTAATTATCTCTGATTGCGTTTGAAGTTGCTGTATACGCCATCTATTTTTTGAATGGTCTACTTGATACTCAGAAAGGCCTTACAGAAAAAAAATAGAAAGCAGTTCAGCTATTCCATACTAGATGGCTCTTTTGCATATTTTCTTCTAATCAGCAAGTTTTTTTTTTGCAATACCTACATAATCGAAACGAAACCAAAGGATATTTTGGAAAATTATTATTATTATAATGAATTTGAACTCGATGAGACTTTTTTTTTCAATGTTCGATATTTTTTTTGGTTTGCTGTAAAAAATGTATTTCTATTGCCTGTCTTATTTTTTTATAATTGAATTTTCTTCAAAATTATGACAGTCGAGCAAGTCGAGGAGTAATGAAACGCAATCTTTAAAAAGTAAAAACAAAATGAGGAAAATGACGTTTCGTGACAGTTGCGCTTTGTTATCGTCGAGATTATTTTCTACATTCATTAGAAGAAAGAAATTTCTGTGTATAAAATCAGTCAGATTTCATATGGATATAGGAGATGAAGAGAAGTCAGCCATGGAACTTGTCAATGTACCGCCAATCGTGTCTATCTACCGGCATTCTCTGCACACCTTCGATGACAGTCAAAAAAGTGCTCTTAAGGCTAACTTGGATAAGCTAAAGACTATGATGGACGGTCTAAGAGCTGAAGACTTGGGCTACGACAATAATTTGAAGGATATAGAGTTTTGGAGGAATCCTAATAAGGCACCATGCACGTATATAGAAGTATTTCAAAACAGCCAAATAAATATGAGTATTTTTGTTTTAAAACCGGGTTTCAAAATGCCGCTCCACGACCACCCGCATATGCACGGACTTTTGAAGGTCATATCAGGGGCGGTGAAGATCAGAAGCTTTTCCGAGTATCCAGTCAGGGAGCACGTGGATCCAGTGGAGTTCCAAACGCGCGCCAGGCTAGAGGCGGCGCGGCTGGCGCAAGGCACCCACAAGCGACGGAAGCTTTTCGCCGAGGTAACTTGCCACAAAGTTTGCTCAGACAACTCTAGTACTTGCATACTCACACCTACCATATCCAACTACCATGAGATAGAAGCCCTTGAGACACCAGCAGCATTCTTCGACATCCTCTCTCCACCTTATGACACATTAATCGAAGGTATTGGACCGAGGCGGTGTCGCTACTACTTTGTTTCTAATGAGGTAAGCAGCAATTTAGTAGAACTGCAAGAAACTGAAGTGCCAAAATGTTTCTACTGTGATCAAGCACCGTATTTAGGACCAATTCTTGGTTAGGTACAAATTTTACTATTATTAGGTAGCTATTTGAGGATTTTAAAATGAAATGTTAAGATCCATGTTAAGTTCCTGGCCATAAAGTAGTTTATTAAATTTTTTCTTGTATCCAAGTCTTGAATGTGAATGTTGAAATATTTGAATGTCTTCATGTTAAATGTCAGTATTCGTGTATTTAGTAATTATGCATCTACAATCCAATACAAGTCTGTGAACTCATAAATTATGGTATTATGTATAGAGATCATGGACCATAACCATTGTTAGTTACCATTAAGATTAGCCAATTGTATCCAATTCCCATAGACCAAGTAGTTAGCATTTTAGCACATACTCCATAGAATGTAGATTTAGACATTAATTCAATAAGCAGTATCAAAATATTCCTAGATAAGGTTACCGATTTTGAGCAAATTCAAGAAGACCACTGACAATTTCTTTTTTTTTATAATATTGTATGTTTCACATTCTGTATCTAGTAAATCCCATCCAAAAGAAAAACTTAATATTACTGCTTTCAAATTTTGGCATTGAAGAAAATATTTCTATTTTGTAAGTGAAGAATATCTGTTGTGTATTTGACGAATTCAGTATATAATATTGATGATTTTATCAATTGTTGTTAGAGTACTAGTTCTATGCCTAAGTCAAAATTGATTTTAGTTTTATGCTTTTGTTGTGTTACTTTTTAGTCAGCTATACATATAAATTGGAAATTTAATGTTAAAATGTGTTAACTATCATGTCCATGATATCATCATATCAATCATACATATAAGACTTGTTTTAGTCTTATATGTATGATTGATGTCTCATTACTGTAACTCATAATTTTAGCCCATGTTTCTGGGGTAGTCGCAACACGTTTTTTTCTTCCATTCTGTACTGTCAGCCACTAACTTCTTTTGTTTCATATCACTAACATCCTTTCTTTGCCCTCTCTATGAATTATTATTAATTTCCTTACACAATATTTTTAAACTCAGGACAGAATGTTTTCAAATACTAACTGTTTATTTTTACAACTACCCACATGACAGTATTGTTTATGATAGAAAAGGGCCTTTGTTCTTTATGACATAGCTATATTGTTATAGTTTTAACAATATGGGCCATGGTGGATTTCTCTTCATAATTATGCATCATCACAAACTATAGGTAAGTCATGGAATTATTTCATGTAAAATTGACCAGTCAAGCTGTAGACTTGAGGCTCTAATATGATTTCATAAATAAACTACAAATGACAACAAAACATTAAATATTGATTAGTTTTTAAATTATTGTGATTTTTTTAAAGATTATGCATTTCATATTTTTACACTGTCATGTTATACTATTTTTTATTATATAACACGTATTTTTATCATTTTAAGATAAAAGTGAAATAAAATATGAACATTCCAACTTTTAACACTCTACCCTTTAAAAATTTAATTTATCGTGTAAAAGGAGAGCATTAATGATTTTAATATCTGATCTCTAAACATTGTTAGTAATTTCATTTTAATACCTAGTTAGGTTTAAATTCTAAGATTGAACTTCTTAGATTTATTGTAGGAAACCGAAACTTGATTTCTTTTGTGATGCCAGAATTGAATTTATAAAATTTTAACAACATTAAACAATTGCACTGTTATTATGTAAGATTTTTTATAGAAATAAGTTTCGTCTCCCTGAAGTAGTATTGATGTTTTATTGTTAATAAAGTTTTATTTGTTATTTTTGTTTCTTATTCTTTCTCCATGTCCATTCGGTAGATAACTTAAAATGATAGGATTTTCTTATACTATGTATAGTTTATATAAATGTTTGTATTTAAATAAACATAAATCGCATTTTGATTCTCCTATCGTTATTTGCATATTGCACCTACCACTATTTGCGTCACCCAAAAGTTGATGGGTGAATTCTCACCAATCAACTTTAGCCTGCGGCCTTAAGTCCCTATGTCTCTGAAAAGTGTGTGAAAAAAATTTAAGTAGTAGTTATTAATTGATTTATTGAATTATAACATCAGCATAAACTAAATAATAATCACACAACAATTGCACACATAATAGATTTGAACAAATATTGGCAGAACAGCAACATGCAGGTTTATGCTAACAACAATCTTTAAGGCAATCTTATTCCAGTCCTAACAGGGCTTCTATACAATGATTGTTTGGCAGTTGCCTCTTTAATATCAACGTGGAATAACCACACATCCCAGATAGTAACAACGCATTCCATTCAATGAAATGATTCAACTATCAAAACATCATTGACATTATCTCATGACGGTGGTCTTCCGGAATTTTATCAAATAAGACGTTTTGTAATACTAGGTACTTCAACCGAAGAAATCTTTGTCACCTACCCTCATTTTGTCATAAATTTTGAGACTTGTTTGAGATCAGTTTCTGCGGCGGAAGTAGTATAATTATGTTATTTATAGCATGGAATTCACGAAACAGTTTGCCAAGCGACCTGTCCGGCGGACCTTGCTAGTATAGGTCTACCGGTCTATTCTCAAACCTCCCAACCGTGAAGTCAAGTTAAAGTGAGTTGTCATTTCAGATTCATTGGACGTCTTGACAGCTCATTTCAACGAGTGAGTTTATAGAATAACTGCCTCTCTAAGTCTATTCAGTGTGACCGCTGGCAAGTCCGTTTAGCTAATTCCGCACTTTACATTTTGCGGTGGATGTATGGACATGTTTAAAGGCAACTGGTAGATTTTTAGTCCTTACCTAAAACTGTTACTATTTTCTTATCAATCCAAAATATATTAGCGCCTATTTTATTTGCAAGCATGGGACATCAGTATAGTTAGTATGAAACAAGGAATGTTTGGCTAAATTAACTAGGTACTACGGAATAATAAGCGTCTACTATAAATGCAAATATAGGATGGATAATATGAATTCAGATAAGTTTTTAGACATTAATCTGGTATAGCTCAACTCAAACTTAAAAGCGGAAAACTTCGCATCTCAGATTATAAAAGAAAAGCTTTTGTTTTATAATCTGAGCTCCGCATTTGCTAATTCTATGACTGCGCAGTGAATAGCACACATCACAGCCGCCATTAAGTTTGAATCCAACAATATTAAGTTTGGTTTATCTGGAATTCTGTAACATCAAGTACCCAACTGGACAGGTATCGCTACAGGTCTTGCCTTATCAAACCTCGCGTACCATAAATACCGATATCAGTACGTTCTCTATTATCTAACTGTCGATCTTACGATACATTCACTTATCTGCTACGTTTATCAGACCATGTACATATTTTTCCCTTGAATAGTTTATTTTTTATCTTAGGTACAAAAATTCTTTTGGATATAAATAATTCTGTGACCTTCGAGATCTTTTTGTAGAATGATGATGACTATTGGACGTATCGCAAATTATATCCTTATAAATTGTAGTATTCAAAGGCTCACTTATGACCAATAGCCCCCCTGATGATAACCGATGACGTGGTCGACGACGGAACATGCTTGCCTAGAACTCCTAGAAGTAACTTATTCACTCTTGATTTAAAGAAGAGATATAACAATATTCATCTACCCTCGATATAAAAGTAGGTACCTAAGCGATAGCTATTTATACCTCCTGTTTGGCAGAGACGGACGGTTAACCGTCCGCCAACTATGTTTCACAATGTACCTATGTGAACTCAAAAGTAGTTCACGACCGAGTGTTATCGATTTCTATCAGACAGGTTTTAGTTTGATTTACTTCAGTCTTGGCCTTAATTGAGGTATCGACCTAGGCCAACCAGCGAAGAATTCACATAAGTCGGTAGCAACCGCGATCCGAATAGAAAGTGCATGAAGTCACTTTTTTATTTTTTTCCACATGGCGACTTTTTACCTTCTAATATTTCGGCCGTTACACCTTAGGGCACGATGTTGCTAACATTATTTGTTTGTCTAAGTGTCCTCTACCAAAATATGCATTTCAGATCGTGCACCGAACACAACCGAACATCAAAATAGCGGCGGGCAAGCTATCATTGAAAAAAGTTCCAACCCCATTGAAGTGCCAAAGCCCCAATTTCAAATTCTTAATTCTGAATATGGGAGATTACTCTCATTTATCTGCCTCCGTGGTCGGGTGGTATAGGCGCTTGCCTTGAGTTCCGGTGGTCGTGGGTTCGATTCCCGGGAAGTATACTTTGTAAAGTTGTTTCCAATTTGATGATTCAAGCTTGCAATGTGAGGACATGATGATAAAAAGATGATTTCGTGCTTCAGAAAGCACGTATAAGTCTGTGGTTCCGGCGCCGCGAAACGGTGGTCGTCAAATAAACCATGTCAGAGGCCCTTGAGGCGGTTTAGAAACTCTGTCACTAGGGTGTGTGGGGTCGTTAGACCTTACTGCCCACACGGTAAGAAGATGGGAGATCACTGACATGAAATTACACATATACAGCCCTCGCCAAACTTTGTGACCGCTCTGAAGTTAACTACAACGGGGGCGCAGTAATAAATCTCATACAAAAACAGCACCGCGCGAGGCTTGCGCATCGGAAAAACTAACTTCAGAGCGGTCACAAAGTTTGTCGAGGGCTGTACATGGTATTTAGTATTTACGATACGTCCAATAAAACATAGTTTTTCGAGACTATTACTTATACAGAATTTTTAAAATGTGCCTTCAGGGACAAATCTGAAACTCTCATAGTTTAGGATTTGTCCAATGATGCAGTTTTACTTTTAATCAAAATCGGGCTTGAGACTCCTTTCTGTGTGTTTCAGTACCTCATAGTTTCGAATTTGGCCCTGAAGGCACACTTTAAAAATTCACCCTATACATATATCTGTCACCGGAAAATGGCAAACTCCTTAAGATTGTAAAATATCGCGTGAAATTGTAGACTTTTATTTTTTAAATAAGACACGGATATATTGGAAACTATTGAATTTGGATGGGATTATTATACCGCGTGTATCTGACATCGACGCACAAACGATTTCCATGGGTCCAGGGCATGATTCTGGACACCCCAGAGTTGGAATTTTTCGTCGGTTCTTTTCTAATTTTTTTCAAGAGTACCACAAATAGGTATCAGCTCAGCTGAGCTCATATCTATTTGTGGTTTTATTCAGATTGCTCTTTTTAGTGAAAGTAGTTAATTAATTATTTTTTTATTAAATACTCATTGGGTTCGGTCAGATTATCGATTATGAGCATTCTAAAGTAGAAAACCCCTTAAAAAAAAATGAGAAAAAAGCCGACGAAAAATTCTAAGTCCGGGTGTCCAGAATCATGCCCTGGACCCATGGAAATCGTTTGTGCGTCGATGTCAGATACACGCGGTAGATATACAAAACAATTTTTTCTCAGATTATGATAAATCTAAACAAGATTTATCATAATCTTACGGATTCTGCCAGTGTCCGGTGTGCAACAAAATGAAATATACAGTACAAAAATATGCTGATTGATTGCAAAATACAATTTACTAGAAAACCGATAAAATAGTTAGTGCAAAATATAAAGAACTCTTTCAAGTATCGAGATAACGTTATTGAGTCATTTTGAGCAGTTTCAATTCCGGTGATATTGCGTTACATTACAGTTTTATGTAACAGAAGGACCAATCTTTACACCCTAAAACGGCCCATACACGTTCAAGCTATTTGATCAAACAGGCTGGTTCAAACTAATTGATTAAATTGAAATACAAAATTTCGTATTTCTTCATGCCATTTGACGCCTGCCTAGCCTTTTCCTAATTATATTGGGGTCGGCTTCCAGTCAAACCGGATTTAGCCGATTTGCCTACCAGACCTCCACAACCCATTAACTGGGTAAACAACTTCATGGCAAGACTGGAGTTAGATTAACTGGCTTCTGACTATCCGCAACGACTGACTAAGATCTACAAATGACAGCCGGGAACGACGGCTTAACGTGCTTCCCGAGGCACGGAGGAAACTCGGTATGTTAAGATGCTCACCCATCCACAGACCACCCTTGGCAAGCGTTGCTTATTAACCTAGAAGATCGACATTTTATTTATTTTATTGCGGCTTTTTATTATATAGCCACGAGTTCCTCATGCCATTTAACGACTCATTTATTATAAAATTTTCCCACAGACATTCATGCCAATTTGAACAAACCGTGTTTTGTTTGGACCAGCCTGTTTAATCAAATTACTTGAACGGGTGTGGCTCGCGTAGCACCCATTTTTTGGAGAAAGAAATCATCGACGCGTCACTAATTAAAAACGCAAGTCCTAGGATACAATTGGCTGTTGAAAATTCATTCTAGTGGAATTAATTCTTAACACAATAGCTATGGCCGTCCATTGTTTCACTCTAAGTATGTAAATTGTAATGTTTTCTTCATATACATATTTTTTTGTTACTGATCGATAGGTTCGTTATAAAAAGTAATACTAATATTCTCGCGTTGGACAATTTGACACATTAGGTTTTCGTTCCAGAAACTGGGCCTCCGTACTGTGTAACATTGTTGCAGCAACAAGCTTTAGTGACACTGGGAAAATGCAGCAAGTGTGCAACTGCAAGGTTATAGCAACACGTTGCTTAACGTATACTTATTATTAATACGGTCTATAGGTAAGTACAGATGATTCAGATAAAATAACAGTATGAATGACAGTCCATTTTATCGAAATCATGGATTTGATAGAATTAGCCTTCTGCACTGACTGTCTGACCATTATGCTTGCAGGAATTAATCAAATCAAAAGTATTTCAAGCATTATTGTGAAAATACTCTTTTTCCAATAATAAATGACTAATGTAGATATAGCAAATGCATAGTTTTATTATGATACATTCTCACAAAAATATTCATAGATAGATACGTTCTCTTTACCAATCAGTCCTCTACATCACAATTCCGAACGGTTTTTCTTTTATTCACAACTCTCATTATTCTATTTTTTTATCTTTACAATATTATCATACTTTTGAAACTAAACAAATCCAAATATTTATTTTAACTGCGAAAAGTAGCTCTGATTTGCATTAAAATATAATTAATTTTTATTATTTATTGTAAATAAACATTAGTATAGAATTATTAAATCTCATCCTTCCATCAAATAAATAGATCTGATCATGACAGTCTAATAAACTTTGCAAAATATTTGTAAATATACATCAATTTCAAATATTCTACTTTTTATTATAAAGGTGTATTTTTTTAAGTTATGCTACAGGTCTTATAATTTTAGTGCCTCTGCTATACTTTGCGTCGAAATGTAAGGCAGTTGACTCCATTATGTATTTTAATATCGTGGTATTAATCTTTAGATTTTTTAAGCTATGTTATCTTATTACTGTAGTTTCAAAAGTTCTCTAGTACTAATCTTATTTTGAGCTTATTGAATTAAAAAATGTCAACTACCCTTCGCAGTGTCACACATCCTGCCAGACTATTCGTCGCGAAATATGGGCAAAGGCATCAGATTATTCGTCTCTGCGAACCTCTTAATTCTATGCTAACGGCCGAAAACCCAAACAAAACTTACTTTGTTAAAGACATCTTTATGATCATCCTGTCTCTATCATTTCAATGTGAAATGTAGAGACAGGACGACTCTCAAAAGAGTAATAAAAGTATAGTTTGTGTTTTCTAAGGCTTGAAGGGCTGAGTTTTCTAAGGCTTGAAGGGCAGTGGTAGGGTACAATTAAAATGCATGCGTGGACATTTTTTCTTCTACTTTAATATTGGACAGGTTCTTATTTCAATATTTTATCTGAGCTGTTATTTTTGTCTCCAATTTTTAGAATATTAACAATTAAATAGATTGCCAAACACATTAAAAGGAGTCACTAGCGTGAATCTAAAGACAAACAGTGAAACTTAATGTAAAGCTTTGCTTTGTAAAATAGGGCTCCTTTTAATGTATGCGTCAGTACAAAAAATAGTATAATATGAGCAGAATATTTTTTTTAATATATATTTTCTCAACAGTTGTCAGTAGCACCTAGGTACTCTGTTATGAGCAAGAGAGCCTAACTATAGTCTTAAAACCAAAGTATTTACTAGACAACAAATTACATTCAATCCCAATCGAGATGAAGGTAAATGTTACATTGATTAACAGCTACCTTCTTGCTCGAATTTCAATCTGGATCCTTCATTTTGCCATTTAAAATGCTTTAGAGCGCTAAGGCCCAGATTAATAAACGTTATTTTGGCTTAGATTAGCATTCTCTCGTAATTTTATGGTTGTGAGACAGTAACAGGCATGATGCTTAGCGAAAGTATTGTTTAGTATTTTTTCATTCATCATCATAATTCAAGATCATTGTAATTCATTCAAGATCATTGTAATACCCCCACAAGATACAATTTTAGGATCGTAAAATTGTACTTTTACTATAATAATAATAATAGCCTTTATTCAGACATACAAAAAAGTTTACAAATTGAATTCTTAAAAATATTCTATTTAACATGTCTGTGTGCCTTTATGGGCAAAGGCCTCCTCCAACTGTTTCCATTTTCCTCTATCCTTAGCAACTGTTGTCCATCCACCTCCAGCTACGACCTTTATTTCATCCACCCATCTTCTTGGTGGCCTTCCTCGTTTTCGCTTAATATGCCTTGTAAACCAGTTAATTATTGATTTAGACCATTTCTCTTTTCCTCTGATTGTGTGTCCTGTCCATCTCCATTTCAGCTTTCTGATAGTTACTGTGACATCTTTTGTTTTTGTACAATTCTTTATGATGGTGGTTCTTACTCTATCAGAAAGTCTCTACTCAACTATATATAGTAACATTTAAATTTCAGATACAATAAGAACGGCTTTACGCACGGGAAATATAAAGTTATTAGAAATTAATTAATAAAGTTAACCTCCCACCTTCCTTGTTCAATATTTTGTTGCATAGTAAACACGAGTCTTATATGTAAAAGACACTTGCGAGAAAAAAAAATGTATAAAACATTGGTCCAAAATAATACGCACCTAAACAAACCAATAGGACTAGTAGTGCGTTGTACCGAAATGACTGAAAATTAAAACTATTAGCTAAATTAATAAAATTAATTGTATATTTATATTTGTCGATTACTTTTAGATGAGAATATTATATACCGTCGCACAGCGACTTTAATGATTTATTTATAATTATGTTAAGTCAATGGTTTTTGTTTGAAGATCAGTTCAAGTTTGAATGACAATAATAATCATAAAACGATTAATTGTTATTATTTTTGATGTAAATAACATGTTTAAAAATTCAGAATAGGTCTGTTACAACAAAAGTACTTTTAGTAGTCTTCGGAAATTGATAATTTAGAAAACACATTGTCAAACAGGATCTTAGAAACAATCCTGTTTATAGTCAACATTCCTGAAACTCGATATACCATACAAGAATAAATTTAAATTAATTATGTGGCGAATATCTCAGACGATATTAATATAAAATGATCATTTAAACTACCCTTTTTAAAAAAGCGAAGTGAGGACAATTAAATGCTCTATGTACCATATTTTACAGACATTTTGAAGTTTAAGTCTGACATATTACCGGTTTTATTGTTTAAGCGTCATTAGATGTACACGTCTGAGCAAGACTCGCCAACGAATTTTATTAGATCTTCAGAAAAATAACAAAAAAAAAAATGATTAAAATGTGATTTCGCGCATTATTAGTAAGTATACTTAAATTTATTACTCGAGATATTACATTCTATCGCAACTAACTCAAGTCTCGACTTTAGCTTTTTGTATTTTAAGTTAAAATTCAAATGGCAAGGCTCTAATTACGGGTTGCAACGGAATTCAAACTTTTACTTTTAAGACAGAGTTAGTTGTTGCAAAGTTTGAAAATTATCTCGAATTCAAATATACAACATGTATCAGAATAAACTACTGACCACATTTCAATAGGTATGATTCCTGAGTAAAAAAAATATGATTCTACTAAGTCTGTTAGATAAATTATAAATTGACAAAAAATATTGGACGTTGTCGTATTAATTTTATGTTTAGCTGAAAAATTAAATACGTGTCCGATATTTTATGGAAATCTATCTCACGGACTAATTAAATATTTTAGTGATCTGCCCTAATATTCTGTTACACGCTGTAGAAGTGGTATTCGTAACATTTGTTCTAGTCGATATGAATACAATGCAGCGTAGTGCCTAGGCGAGTTCGTCCGTAGCGGCGGGCAGCGCGGGCCGCGCGCCGGCGCCGCCAGACAAGTCGAACACGGCCTGGGATACTTCCGCGGCGAGCAGATCAGCTTGCTGTGGACCAATGGAGGGTTTAGCTAAACGATATTTATTTTGCAAATAGGTTATAAGTGACTCTTTTACACGTCAATATTGTTGGTCATATTATTCTAGTTGAGGCCGATGTTTCCTAGCTACCCGGAGAAGAAACACCGAAACAAACTCAGAGGTCATAGTCTATTTTGTAGTCCATTAAATCGTCAATAACTTATGAAAACCATGTAAGTTAACGTCTGAGGTCGCCTTTTAAGGAAAGCACCACGCAAGTTTGAGTGGACTTGTCCAGACAGTGCTAGCCTTTTAAGGAAAGCACCACGCAAGTTTGAGTGGACTTGTCCAGACAGTGCTAGCCTTTTAAGGAAAGCACCACGCAAGTTTGAGTGGACTTGTCCAGACAGTGCTAGCCTTTTAAGGAAAGCACCACGCAAGTTTGAGTGGACTTGTCCAGACAGTGCTAGCCTTTTAAGGAAAGCACCACGCAAGTTTGAGTGGACTTGTCCAGACAGTGCTAGCCTTTTAAGGAAAGCACCACGCAAGTTTGAGTGGACTTGTCCAGACAGTGCTAGCCTTTTAAGGAAAGCACCACGCAAGTTTGAGTGGACTTGTCCAGACAGTGCTAGCCTTTTAAGGAAAGCACCACGCAAGTTTGAGTGGACTTGTCCAGACAGTGCTAGCCTTTTAAGGAAAGCACCACGCAAGTTTGAGTGGACTTGTCCAGACAGTGCTAGCCTTTTAAGGAAAGCACCACGCAAGTTTGAGTGGACTTGTCCAGACAGTGCTAGCCTTTTAAGGAAAGCACCACGCAAGTTTGAGTGGACTTGTCCAGACAGTGCTAGCCTTTTAAGGAAAGCACCACGCAAGTTTGAGTGGACTTGTCCAGACAGTGCTAGCCTTTTAAGGAAAGCACCACGCAAGTTTGAGTGGACTTGTCCAGACAGTGCTAGCCTTTTAAGGAAAGCACCACGCAAGTTTGAGTGAACTTGTCCAGACAGTGCTAGCCTTTTAAGGAAAGCACCACGCAAGTTTGAGTGGACTTGTCCAGACAGTGCTAGCCTTTTAAGGAAAGCACCACGCAAGTTTGAGTGGACTTGTCCAGACAGTGCTAGCCTTTTAAGGAAAGCACCACGCAAGTTTGAGTGGACTTGTCCAGACAGTGCTAGCCTTTTAAGGAAAGCACCACGCAAGTTTGAGTGGACTTGTCCAGACAGTGCTAGCCTTTTAAGGAAAGCACCACGCAAGTTTGAGTGGACTTGTCCAGACAGTGCTAGCCTTTTAAGGAAAGCACCACGCAAGTTTGAGTGGACTTGTCCAGACAGTGCTAGCCTTTGTACTTTGAACATGAATTACTCTTTAGAGGGTTTGGCGCACATCTGGGGAGGCGCGGCTTTTTAAGTCAAACAATTACAGGGAACTATTCAAAAATTGATTATTTTACTGTGATATTTTATGAAAATCAAAATTTCTAAAAATGCTCTTTCTGTTTAGCGAGTTTCCGCTTGCCTTTGTTGAACGTGGGAGCGAGAAAGCACTAGACTAGGTGGATCTGTAGTAAAAATTCGCCGCCTTAATCGCATGTTCTGAGAAAGCGATCACGTCGAGTCTTAGTAGTCAGTGTAGAAGTCAAGCATTTTCGACCTTATCTCAAAAGACATAGATACTAACCTCCCTCGTCTCAGCCTCAGCATACACTCTGACTATATCCTCGGTGCCCGAAGGTCTTGCAAACGACCTGCCACTTGGATACTTGGAGACCAGCTCTTCAATGCGAGATTGTAGTCCTTCTGGTTCAGAGCATATCCGTTCGGCATCTGTCGTTTTTATCACGCTGCGATCCTGGGGGAGAAAAAAACTTTTACTTATTGGCTCGCCTACGCACCACCACGTGTCGTACCGGACTCACGGTCCGGCACAGACTGACGGTTGAACACCGACTGACCCCCACTCAGCCCGCACCTTGTGATTGTGACGTATGCGTTCGAACAAATCATAAGTATACCTACATACACTACAATAAGTAATTCCCTAATTCCGCACGGCTCTATAGATCATACAGTAGCCATATGCCCGTAAGCTGGTCCTGCGCTTGATCTCTCTTCGTTCGGTGTCGGGTTGCCATCCCAAAGGACCATTCGAGTGATGGATGGGACTGCACATGTGATCCGGTGCCGATGACCGGTGTCTTATCTTAGTTGAGATTGGCCGCGATGGCCGAAATCGACCAGGAGGACTATACTACTCTTACCTTCACAGTAACTTTGAGCTGCCGGCAGGGCAGGTCGTCATACAGCTCCATCCAGTGCACGGCGCTCCAGCCGCGCGCGCAGAGGATGGCCTCCACCACGAACATGTCGGAGATGGCGTCGCCGACCGTCTCGTTCGTCATCTCTATGAAGTCTTGGAACAATTGTGCTGCCTTGCGCTGGCTGGGCTCACTGGAAAAAGAAGTAAATAGGTAAATTATGTTTTTATAGGGAACGTGCAGAAACGATAGGTGGCACTGTCGCAGCACAGAAATGTCAACGTCAAATACTCTTGATGTTACAGTTTCGAATATGCAACAAATGGAGTCAACGCCGTGCACGTTCCTTATTTGAGACAACGATTCAAATTCGGATGTCAGAGTCTCTTTTAAAATCAATATAAATTGGGAGCCGCATATTATAGCCACCAATCAGCGCCTACTGACTCAGGTATAAACTCGCATCCTCACGTTCATCGAATACGTCCATAAGCAGGACAGTGAGTGAATCGAATGCCTTGGCAAGGCCGCGCGGTAGATCACCCACGCTATGGACCGACAAAATCAAGACTGGTGTGGGCGGCCCATAGGGTTTTTAAGTACAATGAAAAATCGACAAAAAATCATATTTATTTAATATAACTTCGAAGTTTATTGAGATTTCTAAGCAATATTTCATAAGTGCATCTTGTCTGCTCCCTAGGGTTTTGAGAAATGTGATAAAAAATATAGTCAAATACCCTAGATACCCTAGTGCAGACAAAAATGCCGAGACATTGTGAAAAAGATAACAGCTAGAATTGTACATGACAATCATGACCGCTCTTGCACTTGCTCTTGCTTGTTTTTTAATTTTACTGTATTTGATTTTGTTTTTATATATTGTGTTTTGTATGGGTCACAGTTGCCTGAGAAAGAGGAAAAATAACAATAATAACTCACCCTTCTTGTGAGATTCTGCGAATAGTGTTCTTAGCCTTATCGTTGTAGAGTACAGTGCCGTGTCCGTTGGCCTCGAAGTACACGCCGATGTCGTAAAGGTGCGCCGCCGCGTGCAGGTGCTTCACGCCCGTCTTTACGAACTGGACCGGGATTTTCTGAAAATAAAACAATGCAGGAAGTGGGAATAAAATCGCCTGTTTCGTTTCTTAATGTTTGTTTCGTACTGCAAAAAAACAAAAGATTGTCAAAAAATCCTACAGGATCAATAGGGAGCGTGCGAAGCTATAGGTGCCAGCACAGAAATGTCACTGTCAAGTATTTATTGCAAATAATATAAAATTCAAAATGGCAACACCAGATGGAGTCTACTTCACGCACGTTCCCCTAAACCAGTGGTTCCCAACCTTATTTTGATCTAGGACTATTTTGGTTTCTTAATTGTTAGCAGGGACCACAAATTCTGATTTTTAAATCTATAAAAAAACTTACTAGCCTAAAACTTATTCTTTAAACTCATGAACATAGACAATAGAATATTCCTGATAGGAAACTGAACGTCAGTTCGCTTCAATGTTACTTTCCAATTGGTAAGTTGGTATTAAATCCGCGGACCATATTTAAGCTCTTGTAGACCACCAGTGGTCCGCGGACCACGGTGATTGGGAACCAATGCCCTAAACTGAGCGTGCAGGAATCACAGGTTGCAGCACAGAAGCATCACTGTCAAGTATTCTGACCTTTAAAAGTTCGAATATGCGACGATATGGCATAATCAACGCCGTTCATGTTCCCTATTAGAGGTTCCTGTTCGAACGCCTCTGACCACTCGGCAATCTTCGGCTGACATCTATCGTCAGACAGCGGAAGGCGATACGAACATAGACATTATTGGACCTATTTGGATAACTTATATTCATTTCAAGTTACGATTCATTGCTTTTTAGCCTAGTGCTTAGTTGGGTCCCTAAGACTGCGTTTCCCCCAGAGATGTGCGAGGATGCGTAGCGAGGGATGTGTTTGTTAAGAACCAATAGAATCGCTTGCGCTGAGCGAGGCTAGGTAAATTAAGCGATTCTATTGGTTCTAAACCGACACATCAGTCGCTACGCATCTTGCACATCTCTGGTGGTGGTGATGGATGTAGATTCTTCCTTCATGGAGCATAGGACAAGACTACATGTACGGGTGGAGCGGTCCTGATCCAATGTTTCCATTGTTTTGTGTTCTTGTAATTTGTGTTTTGTATATTTTATTGTAGGTTGCAATTGCTAAATGTGTTTGTAATTTATCTGAAATAAATAAATTGAATTGAATTGTATTGAATTGAAACGCAGCCTTACAGTCCATTTCCGTATCTGTATTTTTTATCAAAAACACTTATTTCCCTCCATATCAATGTTGAGTGTCTGGATGAAATAGCAAACTTTTCGAAGAATTTCTTGTATGTAGGACGCTATTAATCGAGATATGTGTTACAGTATGTACTCACCAGTGTGTCCTGGATGTACTTGGTAGAGGCTCCGTTAGCGTACGCCGTCTGAACGATGCCCAGGCTTATGTCGGTCGCGCTGCAGGCTTGCAGCAGCTCTTGTATGTAGGACGCTATGAGTGTCGCTATGTCTCCGTCGAGATATGTGTTACATTATGTACTCACCAGTGTGTCCTGGATGTACTTGGTAGAGGCTCCGTTAGCGTACGCCGTCTGAACGATGCCCAGGCTTATGTCGGTCGCGCTGCAGGCTTGCAGCAGCTCTTGTATGTAGGACGCTATGAGTGTCGCTATGTCTCCGTCGAGATATGTGTTACATTATGTACTCACCAGTGTGTCCTGGATGTACTTGGTAGAGGCTCCGTTAGCGTACGCCGTCTGAACGATGCCCAGGCTTATGTCGGTCGCGCTGCAGGCTTGCAGCAGCTCTTGTATGTAGGACGCTATGAGTGTCGCTATGTCTCCGTCGAGATATGTGTTACATTATGTACTCACCAGTGTGTCCTGGATGTACTTGGTAGAGGCTCCGTTAGCGTACGCCGTCTGAACGATGCCCAGGCTTATGTCGGTCGCGCTGCAGGCTTGCAGCAGCTCTTGTATGTAGGACGCTATGAGTGTCGCTATGTCTCCGTCGAGATATGTGTTACATTATGTACTCACCAGTGTGTCCTGGATGTACTTGGTAGAGGCTCCGTTAGCGTACGCCGTCTGAACGATGCCCAGGCTTATGTCGGTCGCGCTGCAGGCTTGCAGCAGCTCTTGTATGTAGGACGCTATGAGTGTCGCTATGCGGTCGCCGTCAAGAAGGTACATCTTTTGTCTGTAAGGTACGGAACACAGATGGTTATAACTGGGACAAAAAGTCGATTATCTATGGCTATACTAATATTATAAAGCTGAAGAGTTTGTTTGTTTGCTTGAACGCGCTAATCTCAGGAACTACTGGTCCGAATTTGAAAATTATTTCAGTGTTAGATAGCCCATTTATCGAGGAAGGCTATAGGCTATATAATATCACGCTAAGACAAACAAGATAGGAGCATTCATGGAAAATGTGGCGCAGACGAAGTTGCACAGGTCAGCTAGTTAGTTAATAAAGCTGTTCGTGGATAAATAATAAAAGTCTCACGGTTCGATTTGGAGGATCTAGGAGGCCTGTCTCTCAGCAGTGAGGTGACTACGTTATACTAATATAGCAATGCTTACTTTTCATCGAGATAGTAGTACACTATCCTGTCGCCATCGCCGTCCACGGACGCTACTCGTTGGTACGGCGGGTGTGTGATGCCCTTTGGTGGACTTTGCGTCACTTTCACGTGGTCTGCGCCGCACTGAAACGATTTAACAGTTTGTTTGCTTTATTTTGTATTGGAGTAGGTACGATCTTACGTAGTTTATTGTAAGATTATGGTTTCTTTTGTAATTGGCATCAGCCTTCAAGTTGGTTGTTTTGAGTTTTTCAGTTAGTTAGGAGTGTTTGGGTTGATTAGCATTTCAGAAACTACTGTATATTTGTTGGTAACTTGGATTTACCTTGGTGTTGTAGTCAAATGTGCGACTGCTTAGATCTCGAAATGTATTGCCAGGTCCCGAAAAATGGTTAGTTTTTTTTTGTGGCATCATATCGTAAGGCGGAAGGGGAGCGTAGGGGGGCGAGGGGAAGTCGACCCCAAGGTGGAAGATAATTAAAAGAAGCTAGAATCCGCCGGAAGTGAAAAGCGCAAGATCGGTCGATGATCCTTTGAAAAGGCCTGTTTGCCAGTGAATCCTCTTGCAAACTTTCCTTGAAGTGTACTGGTATTCAGCTACCGGGTATCCCAAAAAACTGGGGCAGATAAAATTCATAGCACAATTGAAAGGTCCCAGAGTCATTTCGGCTGCATTTTTTTTTTAATTTTATGTTTTATCGTCTTAGAGATATCATGGGATAGTCAAATAGCTCCATGTAAATACTGTTGTTCAGACTGGAAGCCGACCCCAACATAGTTGAGTACATGATGATGATGACTTACCCCCAAGTTAAGCTTCTCCCCCAAGCCGCCCAGGTTGAACAGCTCCAGATCCAGTTCAGTGAGGTTCTTCTTGATGGCTTTGAGTTTCTTTCCGCCCACGCCGTTGGCGCCGTCCACGTACAGGCGAGGGTTGTAGTCTCCATGCGCAGGCAGCCGCTTGCGAATGTTCTTGAAGGCACCCACAATCTTCTCGTAGTAGCCTGGAAGAAAATGGAAGATAAAATTTAAAACTGAGAATCTAGGACCTAATTACCTGAACCAAGAAACCAAAATAGATCAACTTAGCGCTGAAAAGAAAGGAGACCCAATCCCAAATGACTAAAGAATCGAAGTAAGAAAAATATAAAAAAAATAGATCCATGGTATAGCATTTTTGTTTTACCTTTAACATTATACACACACATTGGGACGGAATGGTAGAGGATTTAATTTTTTACAAAAGGACATTCAAATTTATTTAGTAGGAATACGACATAAGGGGCCGTTCAAGTATTACGTAAGCACCAAGGGGGGGTGGGGGGTCTCTGTTTTGCTTATTTTGGATGACATGGGGGGTGGGGGGGTCTAGATGATGATTACGTCATCGTTAGTTATTTAAGTTTTTTCGGGGATTCCCGCAAATAATACATATGCGTAGGCACTCGCTTTGAGAACTGATTAGGGGAATTACCGCGCATTAGGGAAATTACCGTGCGCTATTCACTTGTCTAATAATTCACTCTCGTGCCGGCCGGCTGCAAGTGCGCATCTATCAGTATTGTTTTGTTTGGATTCTAAACGTATTGTAAGCATTGAAAGTTATCATTTGTGTTTATGTTGATGCAATTAGCCAAAGTTTAACGTTTTAATTATTTAAATTTAAATATCTTATTAGAATGTCATATCATATAGACAAATCCAAGTTATACCAAAAACTGCTCGAAAGTTTTAAAAAATCGAAAATATTCTTTATGTTAGTTATGTTCTTTATTTCTGATTATATTTTTTTGTCATTTACTCTATGTGTATCAGTTAAACCTAATATTTTCATGAATTTTCCTATTTTAAAAATAACAATATAAAAAAACATTTATTACTAAAAATGTTTACGTAAGCATAGGGGGAGGGGGTAAGTGCTTTGCTTACTTTTGATGACAAGGGGGGCGGGGGGGTAAAAAATGGTAAGAAATCTGCTCACGTAATACTTGAACGGCCCCTAAATGCCCATGTTATAAATTGAGGTATTTCTTGACACAGCTTTGGAAAGCGCGCTAAGGAATAGGGATGCCTAGGTAGGCCGCTGGAATGCTACAGTTAGCATTCCGGAGGCCTACCGTGTCACGGCATCCCGCCGTCGGATCTAGGCGGCTAGTGTGCGCTAACTGACGTAAAACAACATCCGTCCTTCCGCAGTTTAACTTTGACTATTGGTGTCAAATAGCTATGTGATTTGGCTTCAGAAATATTATAGACACTTAAATTAAATGTTGAGAAATATTTTTTTTTCGAAATGAAGGTACCTCTCATACGGGTAGGTACAGGCTGAATTCGAATTTTGATTAAGCTATTAAACGGCACTTTTGGACGTCATTATTTTACATTTACTTTTTTATTTTGCTATCCAAAATTTTATTTAAATAATTTTATTAAATTTATTTTTGACATTATATTTATTATATTTGACAATTTGTGTCTAATCTTTCGGGAAACATAAGTGTTACATTTAGATACATTTCTTTATTTATATTCGATATCAACTCAATAATATATGCAGGTGTTTATTTAGCAACGTACTAAGGAGGTCAGTTGGCATACTGATTGTCTGCACGATAGCGAGTGATAGTAACCGCACGTAACATTCATAACATAGCTGTTTCTCAATGAATCGAGTTGAGTCCGCGCCAACGTTATCAACGCTGTGGTATTTACTATTGAACTATGGCCTGTTGATAGTGTTTCGAAATATGTTAGGTATTTAGTTAGTTTATTGATTGAGAAGCTTTCTTTCTGAAAATCGAAATCCTGATTAATATTATGATTGAGAAAGTGAGCTTATTTTTAAAAAAAATCTTTTAAAAATCGTATATATACAGGGCGTATTTGACATCGTAACGCAAACTTCGGGAAAAGGCTACACCTCATGCCACTAACCAAATTGTGGAAGTCATTAATCTCGCTAATGAACGGTTACAGAAATTGACATTTTCGAGCGCGCAATGTATTGTGAACAACGCGATCTAAACGCGTGAGAGCGTTGCACGCAATACATACCTCACGTCTTGCACACACACAGCGGTACACAGGTCTGGGACGCCGCGGCCGGCGACGCGCATGTACTAACGCGCCTAATAGGTACCACATAAAATTATTTAATCACTAGAAATAACTACGGTGCCTACCTGCTGATGGTAGGAACATGTTTATGCAGAATTTAAGAGAAAAAAAGCTGACCTTGGTCGGAGCTTGCTTTCTATCCGCGAATTGTGTTCGAATTTTTATTGCATCTAGGTAGGTTCCTACCGTCTAGCTAGATGGATGGCAACAAGCAAGGTCACCTTGAATAGAACACTGCATTACATCCTTCTGGAACATGCTTAAGATCTTGTTTTTGAAAAGCTTAAGAGAAAAGGAGCCATAAGCTTAGTCTTATAATTAAAATCACGATTCCGATAAGGATTAATTACAAAAAATAAGCTTGTAAGTACATCGAAATCCGAGTACGCAGGTAGCTAATGAACTACGAACTACCTAACTCTCTTTGAATGTACCTACCTCAATACCTACGAATATCAAACCCTCCGCCGACGGCAATACTTTCACATAAAATAATTTTAGTCACTCAAAAATACCTACCTACTATCATGTTTATGCAGAAGTCAAGGAGCCACAAGCTTACGTCTCTTAAATTCACGAACACAATTCCGATAAGGATTGACAACAAAGCCGGCGATGTGCGAGTCAGACTCTCACACAAAGGGTTCCGTACCATAACCATACACAAAAAACACGTTTCTTGTATGCGAGCTCTCTGTAAATTTTATTTTATTATTTGTTGTTATAGCAGAAATAGGGATACCATGCCTGAGATACAGCCCACTGACAGACAGACGGACAGTCGGCTGGACAGCAAAGGCTTAGTAATAGGGTTCCATTGGTTACTCTTCGGGTACGGAATCCAAAAAAGAAGCTTGCAAGTACCTACTTTGAGAACTGATTATGTAAGTATTAACTAGTAACTACCTAACTCACCTTAAGCTCGCTCACCCCTAACCAGATAGGGTTCGAAGTGGCCGCCGCCAGCATGCTCGCAGAGTTTCAGCGTGGTCACGGGGCAGAAACGTTGGGTCCTGGGCACACTCCTCACGCAAAAGAGGCAAACAAATTCACGATGCGATTCCTCATCTCGGCTGCGGAACACTGCGCACTCGGACACAAACACCTTGTCTTTTGTCTTTGACGTACCTAACCCCAAAGAAAAAACCTAATGGGGTCAAGTCTGGTGAGCGAGCTGGCCATGGCTCCCAGCCGAATCTCCCAATCCACCGATTCCCTAATGATTCTGTAAGGCAGCGTCTCACGTGAGGGGGAGCACCATGACGAGCTCCTCACAGTTCCCACGTACATGTTACCGTATTCTTGGGCACTGAAGTTCTCTTTAAGTCCAGATGACATTTTTCAATGAAACACAAAGACACACAAAAACACGCAAGTTCACAGAAAGAAACCAAAACTTGTCTTCTCTAACGTTTCGAAAAATGATTTTTGCAAAAAAAAGCACTCGTTCGCGATCAGCGTCAACAAGGAACTGACAAAAATCCATCACTAAAAATGTTCTTTCGATCTATCCTTTGAGGTCGCCGACAGATGCCTACATTGGACCTACAGTGCCAGGGCCGCGCTTGCGATGATAATAGTATGAAAATTCCTTTTTTTGCTTTTAATTTATTAATGTTTTTTTATCGAATAATTTTGGTATTGTAAAACTGAACTTTTTTTTTAAACCAAACAGAAACAAATTAGGGTCATCAATCGTCATGATTAAGTTTCAACACCCGTGTTGATAGAATTTTGCCGTATTTAAAATTCTATCACATTAATTGTTTCAAAGCGATAAATGGGTATAGCAAGATCCAATTGTAATAAGCATCACATTACTTATTGTAAATTTTATTTCTTTAACAATTTATGTACAAACATTGTATCAGAACATAAGAAGGAAACAGAAAACAAAGCATTATTATGGATTGTGAAACGCGCTACTATTAATAGTAAGAAAAAAAAAGATTATTTTCTCGGTCGAGTATCATCATGACTCCACGCTCCAATAAACGCTTATTAAAAAGCGTTTTACCGGTTACACCCAAATACGGCCCTGGTTTCGTCGGCGTTTGTCAAAGGTCAAAGAGCGCGCACTACGCGTTGCCGCCGCAATAAGAAAATGGGTTTTATCGACACCAAACGAAGTAACCGATTTTCAACCTTAGCCTATTACGTTAATGTTGGAAATCGGCTACTTCGTTTTGCTATGATACGTTTCATTTTCTTTGGAATGCAGTCTTAGGCGGCATGCTTTTAACAAATCATACACGCGTGACACACATGCATACTTGTTAGTGTGTGGGCAGCTACTATGCATTGCGTTGACCTTTCGTTTGTACTTTAGCACAGCTGAGCTGATACCTATTTGTGGTTTTATTTACATTGCTCTTTTTAGTGAAACTAGTTAATTAATTATTTTTTTATTAAAAATCTCATTGCGTTAGGTCAGAATAACGATTATGAGTAGTCTAAAGTAAAAAAAACTCTTGAAAAAACTGGAAAAATGAGAAAAAAGCCGATGAAAATTTCCAACTCTGGGGTGTCCAGAATCATGCCCTGGACCCATGGAAATCGTTTGTGCGTCGATGTCAGATACACCGTGTATAACTAGCTGACCCGCGCAACTTCGTCTGCGTCACATTTTCCATTACTGCTCCGCTCCTATTTGTCTCTCTCTTACTTTTGCAGTTATCTTCGTTTTCCTATGTAATGTGACATTTAAGTTGTTCCAAATAAACTTTAATTTGATAAACTTTAATTTGATTTGATTTGGTCTTAGCGGGATGATATTATTATATAGCCTATAACCTTCCTCGTTAAATGGGCTATCTAACACTGAAATAATTTCGGACCAGCAGTTCCTGACATTAGCGCGTTCAACCAAACAAAATAACTCTTCTGCGTTATAATATTAGTATAGATAAATATTTTTATTTGAGACTAGCTGACCGCAACTTCGTTCCGCTTACCAGTCGATTCTTTAATTATTTTTTTCTAAAATAAACGTAGCTTAAGTTACTCCTTATTACATCAGCTACCTGTCAATAAAAGTCCCGTAAAAATCGGTCCAGCCATTTCGGAGATTAGCCGGAACAAACAGACAGACAAAAATTGTAAAAAATATTATTTTGGTGCATGTACCGTATATATACATGTAGTAAAAAACGGCTATTTCAATATTACAAACATACACTCCAATTTTATTTATATGTATGTATGTATAGAAGATGGATTTGCTCTTGGCCCTAGTCTAGGTCAGAGATGTCAGAGACAAAGTCTACGATAGAGCGAGCTTACCCAGAAGTAGCCTGTTCATTCCAACTTTAAAAAGATTAGGGTTGTAAGCGTTCGGAAACACAGACGCAGGCAGAGCGTTCCACTCCTTTGCTGTGCGCATTATGAAAGACGCTTGGAAACGCTTAGTGCGAATTGGTGGAATAGCAACTAGGTAGGGATGGTAAGTTGCAGTGCGTCTGGATGTCCGATGGTAGAAGGGGACCGGTGTGATGGGGTCGCGGAGTTCTTGGGAACACTCTCTGAAGTACAATCTGTAGAAGACCGACAAGCAGGCAACCATGCGGCGATGATTTACGTCGCCAATGAGCTTCTTAGCTCTGCGTTCCACCGACTCAAGCCGCACTCAAGCGCGGCAAGCTGATACTTGGTTTTGTCATTTGAACCGATTATAAAGAATTTTGTTTAGGTGTGGTCCCTGAAGAGGGTTGCCGGTTATATAAGGCTACTAAAACGAGGCACGGAGAAGTTTCAGTTTATACTGGTTGATTCACGGACCGACCTCGGTAAACGTTGCATAATCTCCAAGATAGAACCGTGCGACTGTTATTATTTGGCTACAAGTAACTTTCATAATTATTTTCATTTCAGTCATGGATGTATTATGACTGCCTATGCCTTCCTAAAAGCCGTAACTCACGCCCGAATTCGGTCCGACGACGTACCAAATCCGCCAAACAAATCCGTTCTCGCTACAGACGATCGGATTGGACACTTGCTTCACGTACGCCTTCAAGTGCACACGGCTGTCATCATGTCGTTGGACACAAAAACTGGCCAAGTGCGAGTCGAACTTGCACACGAAGGGCTCCGTACCATAAACCTTAGTTTTTATTATTTTTTTGTTAGAGTGGCAATAGAAACACGCAATTTGTGAAAAATGCATCTGTTTTCTTACTGACAGACGGAAGGACGGCCGTACGGACAGCAGAGGCTTAGTAACAGGGTATCGTTGGGTAAGGAACACTAAAAATTCGAACGTAGTTTGTTCGGACTACCGTACACACGTCCTGATTCGGTACGGAGCAAACCAAATCCGCTGTGCAGACTAGCGGACCGAGGGGACTCAATTAATAATAATTATGTTCGCCGGACTATTTTACAGACGGTCGGATTTGGTTCGGAAGCGAACCAAATTCGTGTTCCGGTCGTACCAAATCCGAGCGTGTGTTACGGCTATAAGAGTCAACACGACATCGACCGAACCTTTCCGTGTCGCATCCGGTGGATTACCGCAGCCTTTACCAAATCATCCGTCCTCCTTGTGGGAGGCCTTCCAAAGCTTCAACTTCCGGCACACGGTCGCCACTCACTTTCATAAAGAGTAGTATTATAACCTTCATCTACTAACCCTCTTCCGTAGGAGTTCCATACGTGTTGTCGTTCCGGCACTTGACGAAGAAGTGCAGCATTGGTGTGGTGACGATTCCGAACTCCTTGGGAGTGCCCTTCAGTGCGATCACGCCGTTGGCTGCGGCCGCCGCTAGGCGAGGGCTGGTGTATCTGGAACATTACGAACAGTATTGTGAACCAGTATCATGAAGGATCCCAGGTTGGCCTCTGTAAAACTAATTTGGCCAAATGGGGCATTCTTCACCCATCCCAAACGCAGTGCCAGTTGCAGGGAGCGTGGTGCACCTTCACAGGACATGCGTCACCTCCTTATCCTCTTGGGTACTGGGTATATAGGGAACATGCATTTGTCAGTTTATTACTTGCTAAATTAAGCCCAGGTAAACAACTTTGAAAGTTTAAAAAAAGTATCTTTATCTACTTTAAAGTTAGTAAATAGAAGTTCGATGTGGCCACTGGCGTCAAAACCCGTGACGCCCACACAGCTGCCATAGAAAATAGCGTTTTCGCGATAAGATTGTTATACCAAATTTGTTTGTTTTTGGATGAATTTTAACTGTTACATGAATTTTGATAAACTGTTCTGATCATCCCCATAAAATGACGATAGTTACCTGGTGTCCATCCCGATAAATACACTCGCTTTGAGTGCCATGTCAGCCTGATTTGTCGCTATGATTTCCTGGACGGTTTTCTCCAAATCATTGTCACTGAAATGTTACAAAAAAATGGTTGGTTAAAAAAATTCAAGAATAAGCATTACTAATAGGCTGTAAACATCTCAATTGTTTTTTTTTTATTTATTTAATTTTACCCAATTAGTAATGTTTTCTCTAAGGGTCTTCGAAATCATGTTTTGGACTGTTACTGGTTAATTTGTTCATGGGGAAACTATATAGCATTCACCGACCTCGGACCCAGGAATCGAACTTTTCGACCTACGCTGAACACTCATTGACACACAAACACATACATATCATACCAATTAGGTCATAAGGAAGAACATATTTCAGTTAATTAACTAGTTTATTCGAAATAAGGAATCGCACAGAAACAAGATATCGTAGGAGTAGTATGTGGGCTTGAATTGCCTACAATTGTGTCCAGAATGCTAGAATGTATTCTTAATTTCTTATCTATTTAGGTATCTAGTCTTCCATTATAAATGTGAAATTCTGATATTTGTTGAAACTAGGAAATGCTAGGCGACATAGCGGAAGACCAAGACGAAGACTTGACTCCTACCGAAAGGAAAATTCCGCAACATAGAAATTACTTTTGTAAAAATTTGCTAATTAGGTACATATACCGCGTATATCTGACATCGACGCACAAACGATTTCCATGGGTCCAGGGCATGATTCTGGACACCCTAGACTTAGAATTTTTCGACGGCTTTTTTCTCATTTTTCATTTTTTTCAAGGGTTTTTTTACTTTAGACTGCTCATAATCGTTATTCTGACCTAACGCAATGAGATTTTTAATACAAAAATAATTAATTAACTACTTTCACTAAAAAGAGCAATCTGAATAACCCCACAAATAGATATGAGCTCAGCTGAGCTGATACCTACTTGTGGTACTCTTGAAAAAAATGAGAAAAGAACCGACGAAAAATTCCAACACTGGGGTGTCCAGAATCATGCCCTGGACCCATGGAAATCGTTTGTGCGTCGATGTCAGATACACGCGGTATAGATTATGCCATCTAGTAGAACGCAATTGCCTGTACAGAAATAATTGCGCGGAAAATCCGACACGAATTCTACATCAAATAGCAGGAATCCTATTCTAATGAATGGTTGTGTAACGCGTTCGATTCGTCGAATGCCAGCGTTCAATGAAGATTTATCACCGAATTTTGTTAGATTCAAATCTGGAGCAGTGAACAAAGCAAGTGAGAACAGGTAATTTTATACTTTAAACTTGAACGAAGAACACGAAGTTGTTCATGCTAGGAACTTGGTAAAATTAGATCTCACTCCTTTTACAAGCAAAGCCGTTATTGAAAACTTGGTATTCTTACACATTTATGTTTTTGGGATTCATTTTTTCCCGGTCGAGGCCCTTCATACAATCTAATACTAGGTACGTCTTCTCTGCTGTTTCAAAATCATATCAACTCTCACCTGACATTAGCCAGCTTGGTAGCAATGGCCTCCCAGCTCTCTTCCAACATCTCACCATCAGGGTCAACCAGCTTCACTCCGTTGTCTGGCTCCAAATTGTGCGAAGCAGTGATCATCATACCGATTGTGCGACCTGCAATATATTGTGAAAGGGTAAGCAAAGACCAGAGAGGAGACAACAGCTGACATTTAATTATACCGCGTGTATCTGACATCGACGCACAAACGATTTCCATCGGTCCGGGGCATGATTCTGGACACCCTAGACTTAGAATTTTTCGTCGGATTTTTTCTCATTTTTTCATTTTCTTCAAGGGTTTTTTTTACTTTAGACTGCTCATAATCGTTATTCTGACCTAACCCAATGAGATTTTTAATAAAAAAAAATTAATTAACTACTCTCACTAAAAAGAGCAATCTGAATAAAACCACAGATAGATATCAGCTCAGTTGAGCTGATACTTTGTGGTACTCTTGAAAAAAATGAGAAAAGAACCGACGAAAAATTCCAACACTGGGGTGTCCAGAATCATGCCCTGGACCCATTGAAATCGTTTGTGCGTCGATGTCAGATACACGCGGTATACTCAATGTTTAGTAAGAGGTAAAGTTTGTGAGTTTGTGACACACTGTCACACACACAGTGAACTGAACCGATTTTGAAAATTCTTTTACCCAATTAATTGGGTTATAAAATAAAGTTTAACACATTCACTGTCCGCAAAGCAGACACAATAGTTGAACAATCAGCCTGAACCACATGTGGTTCATGGGACTGTGAACGGGTTAATAGGCTAGATTCCATCATCCACAAATTGCAAAACTATTTATTGCGTCAGTTAGAGTATTGAAAAATAATGGACACGTATTTTTTGTTTTTGTAAATCAATGAATATTGAAAAAGATAAAACGCATCAAAACTCGGGAGTGGGGGCTCGTGACGTCACGACTCACTAAAAAATATGCGAAGGCGTGACGTATTGAGAATTTTAAAAGCGTCGTAACTTCGTCAATTTTGGTTCCCGTAACAAAATAAAAAACACGGGTCAAATTAGATTTTTTCAGGACACAAGCCCATTACAAAAAGTTACAAGTGAAAAATGAATTGGCTAGAGATTGCTTAAGAAATCCCAAATAGCTGATGACTTTTTATTCCAAATGGCATGCATTCGCCTTATACTCAAAATTGGATGTCTTAGGTGACCATAATTAAATTGCCCACATCCATGTTTGTACAATTTTGAACTTTACCTCAATTAAAATAAAGTCTCAATTCAATTATGTGAATATTTGAGGTGTCTATGATGAAGCTGTGACTTCTATTCTTGAATCGTACATGTATCTAATAGTCAGTCTATTTGTTGTGATGTTATGAAAGATTACTACTCGGAGAGTAACAAACTTTATAAGTAGTATTTTCTTCAAGGAAATTAGCGAACCGATTTTTAAACTTGGTACACATACGCAGAATACCTAGATCTAAAAAGTTAGTTACAAACATTTCACATTTTTCAGATGAAAATACTGAATTTTCACTTTCTACCGAAAACTTATATTCCAAGATCCCAAACCTTACTTATGTTCTCACTAACACAATATATGGGAGACAGTACGTGTTTGTATTTACTTCGATCAAACGCATAGGTAATTATGCTAGCTTCATGCACATTTTGATACCGAGAAAATAAGTAAGTTCTGGTTGTCCTGGGATCTTGGAATACTAAAATTGCGCTTTCTCTCTTCCTCTTAAATTTTGAGACACCGCTCTTAAAATTCGCTCCAGTTTACCGATGGACGGCGATACGCGGATTTGCGCGTCACTGGATTGGAACGTCAAACGTGATAATAAATTATAACGTAGGTTTGTCTCGTGGTATTTCTGGTTTATTCACTGTTGCTGTGGTATGAAAGGTATGTGACATACTATTGCTTTAACGCTCAGATATTTATGAAACATCCCATTTCGCATATATATTTCTGATGACGTTTTTATTACTACCTACAAGTCCAGTCCAACGAACTGTTTCATGCAAGTATTTTTGAAAAGAATCGTTAGGAGGACAATATTTATTTTTTTGTTTAATCTATTTTTTAGGGACTTTTGTTCTTTGAACATGTCAGCCCCGTGACAATATTTGAAAAAGCAATGTAGCCTGAGAAACTGAATTAAATCAGAGAAAATAACCCCCGTACTTTTGGAAGGTGGTAGGCTACAGCGGTTTCTCGATGTTACCTGGTTTTCATTTGCAGCATGTGTATTTGTAGGTTGAGCCAGCGGGAGGTACAAGCCCGCTGCTAAAGATTGATTAGGTGTTACGATTGGTCAAACGAATTTTCCAACGACCAATAGCATCATTTGATTCGTCGATAATTTATATCCAGAAACCAGGAGAATGGCCTGTCCTGCCATGCTACAAATCAAAATTAGACATTCAGCTAGCGTATATTTGAAAGGAACGTTATTGCTAGATCAGATTGGTATGTATTACTTAACATTCTTGTTTGTCGTCGTGATGACCTTGTTAAAAAATGTCAAAGGTCTCTGTCTGTCTTAAGCGACATTTGTACCATTATTTAAATAACGCTCTATTGAGGTCTATTTTTAAAACCAGATACTAAAAAAAGTCCCAAACGTTATTAGCATGTCCTTCGGTGAAGTACTTGAAAGCCAGGTGCTTGGTACTCACAACCGGCGTGCTTGAATAACCATTGTAATTATGTATGAAAGCACGCGAAGCAAAAGGGGTATTTTTTTTGTAAGTGACCTCTCGCTAGTTTTCGGCTGCTTAACCGGACTTGTCTCCGGCATAATATAAATATTATAGCACAGTATAAATATGGACAGTACGGAAACTACCTACAAACGCTCGAAACGGCACACTCACACAAACATGCGCACCGACGAGACTTTTCGGTGCCCGTCGCAGTACTCTCAGTAGTGAGTGCCCCCGGCCGCGTCAAGATGAGTGGCCACATTTAAGTTTAGCCCCGCGATCTTTTTAAAAATGCCTCGAACGTAGGTATATATCTATGCGTAGTATACGGCTGTTTGAACTCGGCATCATCACAACCGGAGCTAACGTATTTTAAACTTCCTGCTGATTTTGAAAGGTGAGAATTTTTAATGATATTGTTACTTAATCGTTATCGAAGTATAAGTCCTAGTTATCGATCAGAATGAATTCGTGAACTACAAAACTACTAGGTACAACTACTTCTTGTAAATCCAAGATGGCGTCTGCTATAGGTACAATATTTTTTTTTGTCATGGGTGTCATTTTCATGGTTTTCGAGGGTGTTGAAGCCGACAGTGATGTCAAAACGTGAATCCAAGATGGCGGCTGCAATAGGTACCATTTTTTCGTCATGGGTGTCGTTTCCATGGTTTTCGAGGGTGTTGAAGCCGATAGTCATGTCAAAACGTGAATCCAAAATGGCGGCTGCAATAGGTATCAATTTTTTCGTCATGGGTGTCGTTTTCAAGGTTTTCGAGGGTGTTGAAGCCGATAGTGATGTCAAAACGTGAATCCAAAATGGCGGCTGCAATTGGTACCAATTTTTTCGTCATGGGTGTCATTTTCATGGTTTTCGAGGGTGTTGAAGCCGATAGTGATGTCAAAATGTGAATCCAAGATGGCGGCTGCAATAGGTACCAGTTTTTTCGACACGGGTCTCATTTTCATGGTTTTCGAGGGTGTTGAAGCCAATAATGATGTGAAAACGTGAATCCAAGATGGCGGCTGCAATAGGTACCAATTTTTTCGTCATGGGTGTCGTTTCCATGGTTTTCTAGGGTGCTGAAGCCGATAATCATGTCAAAACGAGAATCCAAGATGGCGACTACAATAAGTATAAATTTTTTCGTCATGGGTGTCACTTTCATGGTTTTCGAGGGTGTTGAAGCCGATAGTGCTGTCAAAACGGGAATCCAAGATGGCGGCTGCAAAGGTACCGAGCGCCCGAAACGTTTCCGTCCAACAGCGGCTCGCGTACGCTCCCGCCAAAATTTGTAAAAGGATACGCCGTAATGACAAAGTGCTACAAGTTGTGTGTTAATATTAAATCGTTTTCCGTGTTTAAACTATCGTCTTTTGTCGAGATTAACCAACGCTATGAGATTACCTATTCAGATTGTACTTGTAAGCTAGTTATTCAAATTAGATTGATTGAACACTACAGAAGAAAAATAAAAAAAAATAAACAAAAACATTAAAAGTGGCAACCCTATTGCTTCAATGGAGCGTAGGTATTTATATTCTCAACTAGGCTTAGTTTCCGTACTGTCCATATTTATACTGTGATTAAAGCCTCCAGGCAGAGCTTATAAAAAAAAAACTCACTTAGGTACTAAACGACTACGCGCTAATTAAGGGCTCGCCATGCCTGTGGGGTACGAACCTCAGCTTAGAGCGCCACTGGGACAGTGAGAGACGGCCTGGGTCGAACAGCAAAAGGGGATATCGGAAAAGGTTGTGTTCTGTAGTTTCTGCGTATTCCCGTGTATTGAGAAAAAGGCTAAATTACTGTTGCCTCTAATCGCTACCTACATAAGAACTACAAAAGTTATACCTGTGGGTCTAAAAAGGCTGATTCTGCTAAAGTAGCAGATTCAGAAAGCACATCACGCTACCCGTCAGCGACAAATTTTCTCAATCAACCTTAAACCTAATGCGTTAGCGATAAAGATGAAAATGAAATATTGTTGTGTCCCTCTGATGTCACACAAAATCCTACGTCGCGCTTTCAAAGTCTTCCGACAACAACTATCGGGCAGTGGCGAGGATTCTCCTTTTCAACGGACGTTTGTTGCACAACACCCTGTTCCGCATACCGCATAAAGGCAGCATGGTAATTTAAAACTGACTGATAGCAAATTAGCTCTTAAAGAATCTGGGGTGCGAAATTCGCGCCTCATTATACGCTTAGACAATGAGGTGCGACAGTTAAGTACAAATGCATTTCAAGGTGCATTATGTAGAACAGTATTGAATTTAGCCACAACTGCTTGCAATGCTAATGCTTACCTACGATTGTTGACTGCTAATTAGCGCTGAGGCTAACGACGGACAAATTGTTCTACGCAGTAAGTAATTTGTCGACAGAAATACCGTTTGGAACGTTTGAAGATGGCGACTGGTATCTTGATTTAATGAATGACCGATAGGTGGTTTGATAACCTCACTAAGTTAGGAAACTCGTTAGGATTACTTTGTTTCAAAACAATTCTTAATTCTTTATTGTACACCAAAACAGCATAATAATATACAGTGATGGAAAGTTCATGTACAAAGGCGATGCTTAACTCAAAAATGAGTTTTCTCCCAGCAAACCTTTGAGTGATAGAGAAAGATGACAATGGAGGGTCAACAAAAAAGGAAACAACATTAAGCGCGTCATTATTTTAGTCGAAAGACGTCCACTGCCGACTTTAGGTCATCCCCAGGTGAAAAGTATCGCCACATCTCGCGGTTCTGTGCTTCTCGCATTCGGCGGATTCCCGCCGCCTTCACCAGGTCATCGGTCCACCTTGTGGGAGATCTTCCGGAACGCGGTCGCCACTCCTGAACATTTCGACCTCATCGACTATTAGAAGTGTCAGAAGTGTGCCCTGCTCACTGCCACTTCAGTTTGGTGATATAGCGGATCGCTGGATGAGGTCCAGCAGTGGGAAAAGTCGGGGCGTGGGTGATGATGATGCATCATTCAACAAACAACTATATTCAGTCACTTTTTTAGCATGTGAATCACAAATGCCAGAAAACGGCTACGCGGGTCCAGAAAGAATTGGTGGTGTGAATTAGACTCCAGACAACTCAGGTGACTAAAAACAGTAGAAAAAGCGAGCCTTTGTCATGCATAGGCGTATAATACCAACAAATAACCCATAATCAAGTTCGCCAACCATGTTGGTATTTAACGTTCAATATTTATAACGGCAGCATGCGTACAGTTTATGAACCAAGGTCGACTGGTGCATTATTCAGTAGGTTTAGCAAAGTACGTAGAATGGAACATTTAAGTTGTACTTTTAACTGCCCGAACGGTTCTTGTGATTGGAAAGTATTTTACTAGAGATGGAGACATCGCACCAGCAATACCCTGGAGATTGTTGATAAGTAATCGACCTTAGCGACGAGGTCGAATAGTCTTTTCTGTAATTAACTCGGCACCCGAGGCCTTAGTGTGAGTTCTTTCGACTCACGTTCAAACGCGTTCGATTGCGAGCGCGTTAGAATTTAGTATGGGAATTTAGTTATAGTGCCACCTGGTGGTCATTCGTAGAACCTAATTTCCCATACTAAATTCTAACGCGCTCGCAATCGAACGCGTTCGAACGTGAGTCGATAAAACTCAGACTAAGGCCTCCGGAATCGAAGATTGTGCACCGAGGGGATTAAGTAGTGTATCTTATGTCACGAGCACTATAGAGGTATTGAATCTCGAATGCAATGAAGAATTTCAGAGTTGCCTCACGAGTAAGGGAGAGTACCTACTATAATTCTGAATGCAGTGAGGGTTTCCAGGCAGCCGAAGTCAATTACAGCTGTATATATCCCCCGATGAGAATACTCTATCTTTAACACCTAATACACCTATGACGAGATATTGAAAGCAAGTCAAGAGTGGCGTCAGGCCAACGGGAGCAGTGGTGACTGGCCACCTCTGCTGAGTCACAAGCAGATATTAGCAGGTCATAAATTATTCTACAAGTCTCGGCGAATCTCATCATTCTTATTTGAGATTGGTTTAATCTTGACTCTAGTTTAGGTAAGAGTTACCTAATAGATACAAGTAGACGCTAGAGCGAGCTTACCCAAATGAAGCCCAAAACAATTAGGGTAAAAACTTACCATTTTTTACCCTGGATCGGATGACAGCAAGCAGTCCCATGCGGTAGACCACATGTTCCAATAAATTGGCTCTGAAACAAGGAAAATATCAGACTGTTAGTATAATCCTTGTTTAGTTATAATAGGGAATATGCATGAAAAGTTTATTTTAAAATATACAAAAATATAATACAGTGCAAATAGAATCAAAATAGCTTGTAAAATAAACGAGATATACTTAATTATTTTAAACAAATACGTCTGTCCCTCTCGCAAAAACGCTGTTTTCTATGGCAGTTGTATAGGCGTCATGAACTTTGACGTCAAAGTTCTTAAAGGGCTGTCCACACACATCCGGGTTCCCGTGCCTGACGGGACACAGAACAGGACGGAGAAAAATCGGTTGCATACGATTTGTACGAACTTGCTTTATCTCCGTCCCGTCAGGGACTCCCGGATGTGTGTGGACAGCCCTTAACGGATTCTCTTTCTAATTGTAATCTTTGAAGCTTGATAACTTTATCGCTGCTGAAGGTATTTAAAAGTAATTTCATGATTGTTTACTAAAGCGAATAGGTATTTCATACTGCAAATAAAATAATCACATGCATATTTCCCTATTGTTAGGTACCTACAAAACTTTCCAACCAATGTTTCGAAATTTAACTTTTATTTCCGCGGTCACTTAGTAGGAACACGTTGTTTTTCGCTTCCGAAGATTGCTGACGGCACAGCGGATCTAGTCAAGTGAGCCATAATAAGCCGTTCAGCAAAGCACGTCAACAACAACATACATAGGCTGATGATAAAATAAAACTGATAATACGTTTCTCCTTTTCATTTAATCCAGGTAAACAGACCTGAAAATTCTATCCATTCCAAAAAATAAAAGATCCTGACGAATTGAGAACCTCCTCCTTTTTGAAGCCGGACAAAGAGTAGCCTATTTTAGCAATCTAAGTAAAGCATAATTATCGTACATCTTTTTACATTACAAAAGATCTTCCAAATGGCTCCAAATCGATATACCAATCAACCTTTGTCACCAAGAATCATACCTCGTGAAAGAGTTACATAAAGTGTCTGACACCAAACCGTTGAATGCATTGTCTTCGTCTGTTTGCTTATGTTATCAACTATCAGTATATTGATAAAACCGTTCCGTTTGTATTGATTTTTTGTGTCACCGTGTTATCTAAGTAATAACAATTAATATAATCTGATCTTTATTGTTCGCGCTTATGTTTTGTGGCGGTAAAATCTAAGCTGCGTTACCACATTTCGCCAGTTTTGATATAAAAAGTTTAACAGAATAAACGCAATACCTCTTAAGGCGTCATTGTACTCATCATTAAGAAGAATGTTCACTATAGGACCAACACCGAAATCGCGAAAGACAAAAATATCGACTGTCTCATACATTTACGTGCGCATTATAACTCGACAAAATGTATTCAACAGTTGATATTATTTTCGCGATTAGATATTTTATAAGAGAGAGAAAGTGTTGAAGACAAGTATCAATAACAAATCCATAAAATGTTTCTAGTTGCTGAACATCTTGTATAGGTTGGTGGTATTTCTTATGGCGGTGCTAATCTCTTACCAACGCCAATGTAAACTAAGCTAGGTAGGTACCCCATGTTTTACCCATGGAGTTTTCCCTTACAGGTCAGCTGAAATGGATCATGTGTCTCTCAAAAGTGATGATGGTATGAAGGTCTTTTATTGCAGACAGCCCAAATTAGCTGCATTAAATCCCTTGTCGAAATAATAACTAGTTTACGCTGAAGTGACATTTTATACAAAAAGTTGAATCGTTATCGTAGGACAATCAAAGCTGACTAACTTAAGATATTCAAGGAACACAATGACTAATCTACTCAACCATTGACAAATAGGTAAATAATTACCGACCTTAGTCATATAAACCATACAAATAAATAAATAGCGAGCAGGTACGAACAAATACCAGACGTCGGTATGTAGATTACGCAGTGCCGTGTGATCGTCTCTAAGAATAGCCCATCGCTTCCCGTGGTGTCGTAAGTCGCGGTTAAAAGATGGGTTGTCATGAAGATGGACTGCATCCATCTATAACTAGCTTTAGAATGGGACCCGCGATTTTATGTATGCAGAAAACTAGCACAGTTTATGAGGGACACTAGCTTCAAACAGCAGCTTCGACAGTGTTGTGAATGTCTGAAATTATCCCAAGGGATTATGCTCCCGGGACAAAAAGGCTTTAATCTTTCTCCTTCCCAATTTTCTTTCAGATCCGTTCACCCTTTTCGGCGTAATCGAGTATTCGCCGTAAATCCATTCATCTATCCGCACTGTCGTCTTTTTAATATAGAAAGAAAGATTACAAACAAAATATGGTACAATCAGCCTATAAATCCTACAATGATCCTCTGCAGGGACATGGCTTCCTCACTGTTAGAGGGAGCACAGAGCAAGTTCTAATATAGTTTTCATAATGATGTCTCTAGCTAGACCATGCAAGCCCAGTGCAAGGCAATGCAAGGTGACCTTTGGTTGGAGACCAAGGGTTAATTTAATTTGTTCAGCATCCATACTAAAAACAATCGTAGTGACGTTATCAGACGGCAAGCTTTCACTCCTTCACGTAAGTGTTTGAAAAATCACCCAAAGCTTAATTTAAGTTCAAAGTCAGGCGTTTCATTGAATTACAATGCCCTACCTAAGCGCGCGCGGTGTAACTCAATTAGGCTGCAAGAAGATTGTTTAACGATTTTAAAAAATCTGCAGCACTGCTGCATCATAGAGCTAACTTCGTTACAGCTCCTATACCCCTACCTATGAATGTATTCGTTGCAACGTTATAGACAGATCGATAATGCCAATTATCGGCTTTGATAGGCACGGCGGCCTAGTCACCTGGAGCGATGTTTGAGGTCATTCAAAATGGAGTATATTAATTGAAATTGCGTTTCGTTTGCAGAAAGGTGGAAATTGACTGCTAGGTAATGGATGGGTTCTACATAATACTGTTACGTCACGCTCGAAGATATTTATAAATTACTAGCTGACCCGCGCTATTTCGTCTGCGTCACATTTTCCATTACTGCTTTACTCCTGTTTGTCTTAGCGTGGTGATATACCTATAGCCTATAACCTTCCTCGATAAATGGGCTATCAAACACTGGAAGAATTTTTCAAATCGGACCAGAGTTCCTGAGATAAGCGCGTTCAACCAAACAAACAAACAAACTGTTCTGCTTTATAATCTTGTATAGATTGCAGAAAAGATTGGTTTGAGGCAGCTAATTAACCTAGGTACTTCTTAGGTACCTACCTACTTAATATTAAAGTTGAGGCTTTAATAGGTATTAAGTACCTCGTCAAACGGTTATGGATAAAATTAAGAGCATAGGTAGACCATGGTCAGGATGGGATGATGGAAGTACGTTTGCGTGGTTATTCTCGCCATTCACGAGACCGAAGTCACCGGCAAATGCACGTGCTTAAAAGGCATAAAAGCTTGAAATTTTTGGATACAACTATTGTGTTGATTGAAGCGCGAAAGCTTCGTAATACTTGATGATGGTAAAAATGAGCATGTTCGCGTGTGTTTCGCTATACGACGACCACAGCGCATTTGAATTTTGGGAGATGGATGCACACCGGTCGCATTTGCACAGGCGCAATTCATTGCTCTGTGACAACTACCCCCTACCTAGCCCCAGAGGGGCCAGGCAGTAGTGTACCTACGGCAAACCCTCAGTTCGACAAAGTTTAAGCCCTGTGAAATAGGAGGCGGGTATAGCCATCGACCGGAAACAAATCCAGGCTCCGGACTGCAGAGAAAGTCCTGATGGATAATCCCTATTACACTTTCTCGTCTCGAACGATGAACCCAGGACCTTTTGCCCAATAGGAATTCTTGCAAAAGTTAAGACCTTACTCAAGTATATCTACTCGTATGCTCATTCAAGCGTTCTCCCAGTGCGTAAACCCTCTTAAATTAGTGAGATAACATCTCTGTATTATCAATCAGCCCACCTAATACGATTACCATACCGGTACGTATACATGTACCTACTAATACGTACTGTAGTATCTATCTATCTACTCATTACTGTTATCCATGTCCTAGAATTGGCTACTTCATGATGTAGGTACCTAACCGGCCATATAATTGAATGTTCAACGTTTTACGATTTGTTCATCAACTTTTGTTTTGGCCATATTATTAAAGTAGGTACCAACTTGAGGGTTCCTCACACAGTTGCAAGACTAAAAATATCTATCATCATATTTCACGGTCAAGTGATGCCTTGATCTTGAAATCTCATTCCTCATTGAAAGAAACAGAATTGCTTACCAACGCATGTTGTTTCGGATAAACAAAATGTCAATACCGGGCTATCATCGCCGCTAGCGGTTAAATTAACTCGGTAACTATTTTTCAATATGATGTATGGCTATCAATGTACGGCAATGCATGGCTATGTCATCGGGTTATTGCAAAATACGTACATTTGTCAAACAATGAAATTCAATGTTATACCGGCCCTTTCACGAAAATACCAATCCAATAATCTGGCTACAACATAACCGTTTATGGAGATATAATGATAAGCAATAAACAGTTCAATGGCTAACTAGATTACGTAAGAGTACCTACCACGTTCTTAGCACGGCATGTGCTTATAAACTTTTTTCTTTAATTAACATTGTATTAATTAGAATTTCATATTGTTCCGCTTGTTAAGTAATTGCTCATTAGCTTAGGCATGCTAAACTTGTTTGAAGTAGAGTTGTGAATACTGGATTTTCTATTGTTATACTTTTATAAATATTTACACCACTTGCACATTGTAGTACCTACTTCCACAAACTTAACAAAAGGTTGTCAAAAAAATAATATGGATACTAGCATTACTGATCCCCTCGTTAGTATGGATAAAGTTGATTATATAAGATAACTGTGGCTAGCTTACATATTCAAAAATGCAATCAAATAACTTAGATGTGCAAAAACATAATAGACCAAAATGAAACAAGAAATATAAATAGAAAACTCCAAATTTACTTTACAATGTTATCACCCCAAAGCAAAGCAAAAGTTATATTCTATCAAAACACACAGTTATAATAAACTGGGAGTGTTTAGATAACAAATAATAAAGTCAATACATCTTGTAAGTGTTTGGAAGCCCGCCAAAAGTAATATATTGGAAAAGGTATGGCATCAGGAGTGGGATTTTTATTATTTTAGGCATTTGCATTTCTGAATTTGTTTGTGCAATCTGGTGTATGTTAACCTGGATATAAATACATTTCTATTTTGCACATGTGTGTGCAAATTATTTTAGATTACATTCAGGTCTTCTGAGATTTTTGCATTTCCTGTTTTCAAAATCTAAGATTTAAGTATTTAAAATACTTATTAAAACTACTTTTAGTTTTGACAGAGTTGATCAGTAGATCAGAAAGTTGAAACTAATTGTCCATCCTATAGGAGCTATAGAATATAAAATTATGTGCTTACTGAAGAATAAAAATGCTTGACTTCAAAGCAATATGTCCCCCTACATACTTTATTACATGTGGTGGGAATGGGCTCACTTAAATCATTTAGCTGGCAGGAATTCAGGGTTTGAACTCATGACCCCTTTAATTAATAATGTCAGCCATAGCTATGACTATGGTGAGGTATTTCACATATTTTGGCAGTGAAATTAATGTATTTTTATTTATAGAAAAGATATATTATTTACCTTCCTCTGTAATGATAATTTGTGTGCGGGACAGGCAATAGTGTATATAGTGAATAGTGTTTAGTTTTGAAACCGAACTGATAGGACAGTACATAGTGTTAGTGATAGCGTAATGTTTACATAAATATAATAGTATATAAGGTTTTTTATGTTTGAATGCTTGTTTAGGATAATCGTATGATAGATTTAAGCCTTTTTTACTAAGAATTGTATCGTTTGTATAACATAATTCATAGATTTAAGCTAGTGATCGTATTGTTTACGTAACATTTCATGTCTCGTTTTTGTTTATTTTATATTTTTGTCATATAGTTTATGTTACGTAGAATCTAAAAACATATAGTTTATAATATGTTGTAATAGAAAAACTTAGCGAAAAACGCAAATATTGTAAAAATGCTCTCGTTACGGTAACGTAGCGTCGTACATAAGCTAACTGCACCGATGCCGACTTCGCTCTCATTGGTTGAAAATTCCTGTGTTCTGATTGGCTGACCAATCACAGGGCTTACATTTTCTTAGCAAATTTTGTATAAATTACGGAGCGTTTGCCGGATCGATACAGTCGGCGGGCAACAAGACAAGAAGAAAAAACACTAGAAGAAATAAAGGAAGATCAACAAGGAAAATGGTTTTATTCTTCACCAACCCCAGCACACAAATGCGCATCCTGCACAATTTGTTAATGAAATTATCAATTTAAATTCTTCCTTCCTTTAAAATTAATTAAATAGGTAGTTTGGTGAATGAAAGTAGTTCATAATTCAAACCAAAATAATTTGCCAATTAATTTTGTGGTAGCTGCTACTAAATCTCTTCAAATATTTAGAAAAATAAAAGTGAAACAAAGAAACTAGAGCAATAAAATGCGTAGTACATTGCAGTTATTTAAAATAGGGATGCATCCGATACCGATCCCGATACCGATATATCGGCGATACTTTGGGTTTGCCGATATATCGGCATCGGCGATATTTTTACTGTCGATACAACGATACTTTTCAAATTTCGCGCTTTAAAAAAGTAATGTAAACGCGCATCTTGTTTGATCTAGTTCGTTGCAAACGAGGCACGGACTGTCTATGCTCGGGGATTCCCCACGTTTTATTCAATTTGTTGTCTCTCTCACCCGCTTTGTCCCCGCGTATTCCATTTCGCCAGACACTTTAGTTGGCTTTTTACTGCTATCGCGCGTAGTATTTTTTAATGCGAAATAAAATAAAATACAGAATTACATACCTAATAATATCGTAATTAATCAGTTTGTGTGTGTATATCGTTTCTGACTGGTTGGTTGAATTAAAAAAACAGCCAGATCATGTCAACTTCAAAACACAAAAGTGCTATATGGAATCATTTTGAAATTTCCACATTTGATAATTCCAAAGCAATATGTTTGTATTGTAAAGAAAATGTGTCCCGTGGCATCAATTCTAAAAATTATAATACATCAAACTTGTGGACTCACATGAAGAGGCACCATTCGAGCGAATTGGACACCGCTTTAGCATCAAAAACAACTATCCAGAAAACAAAGTGTGATGACGACAATGGTCCACAACCTAAGAGACAAGCAACTCTGACGGAGATAATTGATAAGAAAACACTTTACACCGACGATGATATTCGGGCAAAAGATATAACTCGCACTATTGCTGAGGAAATATGTGTTGACATGGAGCCGTTTGATTTGGTCAACAAAATAGGCTTCCAAAGATTATTAAAAAAACTATGCCCAAATTATAAAATTGTTTCACGGTTCCACATTACTGAAAAAGTTATACCAGAAATTTATCAGCGAGTGAGAGCTAAAGTACTAGAACTGTTAAAAGAGCTACCGCATATTGTGATGACCACCGACATATGGACAAGTGACTCTTCTTCGCAATCCAATGATTTCATTAGTTTGACAGCTCATGGGATCAATGCAAATTTTGAATACAAACATTACTGCCTTGAGGTTATGCCATTTGATGGACCTCAGCATTCAGGTATCAACATAGCAAGTAATCTAAGCAAGGCTTTTCAAGATTGGAGTATAAAAGATAGAGTTCGAGCAGTAGTTACTGACAATGCTCCAAACATGGGTGTCGCTATTAGAGAGATTCAAGAAACCTATGATATTGTACCTGTCAAATGCTTGGCTCACTCATTGCAACTGGTAATCAAAAACAGCCTCTTTAAAGAAGATAAAGTGAAAGAAATGATAACTAAAGCAAGGTCTATTATTGGACATTTTAGTCATTCCACGAGCAGCAATAAAATATTAAAAGAAATGCAAGATGCACACAATATTCCCAATCATGTTCTTATACAGGATGTATCTACGCGCTGGCATTAAGGCGTTTGCTAGAACAACGAGTTGCAGTACAAGCTTGTCTGCCTCGTATTAATTGCAAAGTAGAACTTACAACCGAAGAATGGATAATGATGGAGGAGGTGGTGAATATTTTGCGCTACTTTGAAGAGGCTACAAAGTCAATTAGCAAAGCCACTGCTACGTTATCTAACGCCATTCCGTTAATTAACAGTCTTCGTAAATTGATAGAAAACATGAGAAGTCGTTCAACAGAAAGGGAGAATGCATCGCAACCGCAAATGTTAGCAGCTGACTTGGCATTGGCTCTTAATGAAAGATTTGATAGTTTGGAAAATGATGAAATATATTGCATAGCCACAACGCTTGATCCTCGTTACAAAACACGAACATTTCAATTACAGTCTACTATTTTAACGGTAAAAAAGCGTCTTGTTGAGTTATTTAACCTTAATGAAGCTCTGCATTCCGAAACTACTTCAGACACGTTCACACCCACACCTAGTACAAGTTCTGAGATCCCTACTAGTGGTGGGCTTTGGAGCGTTTGTGAAAATATTATTAGAGAGGCCGAGGAGGATGAGCCCCTGTCCACTCTGAGCTGTAATTCTCTCAAAGAGGAAGTCGAGAGATACCTGAGATCTCCTAATATATTGAGAGACGCAGATCCGTTTGTTTTCTGGCGCAATGACGTTTTATACCCAAACCTGAAAAAACTGGCGCAGAAGTACTTCAGCTTTCAAATGAGTTCTGTCGCATCTGAGAGATTATTTTCCACCGCAGGTCTTATACAGACAGACTTGCGAAATCGGCTTTCTCCCCAAAACATGAGAATGCTCTGTTTTTTAAACAAAAATCTTATTAATGTTAATTTTAATTATTAACAGTTATTTATTTTAATTTAATTATTACCCTTAATTTTTAATATCTTATTCAAAGTTTGTGACTGTTCATATTTTTTAATAAAAATTAATAACTTTAACCAAACTTGTGTTTTATATAATTTCCCTTAATTTTGATTCACAAATCGTTGGTATCGGTATCGGTATCGGTATCGACGATATTTTTATAAGAGTATCGGTATCGGTATCGTATCGGCAAAAAGGCATATCGATGCATCCCTAATTTAAAACAACTGTTACCATTATTGTTGTCCTTGAAACTTTCAAATAATACATTCCAAATAGTTGCAATACTTTTTCAGTGTTACAAAACTATGGCATCGGTAAATGTTAGTCAACAATAATATGATATTTACCGAAACTGAGAAATAATACAAAATAATAGTTTATTATAACCATGGCTGTGGGAAGGACTATTTCCAGGGGATACATCTTAAAAACTATACCTCAAAGAGAATAGGCTTTCTTTTGCCCATTCATACAGATGCAACTAAATAAGGTAGGTATAAGGCTGATGGAAGAAAGCTTGAAAACTACCTACCTTACCCCGGATTTGCTAGGTCCTCTTTGACAACATTTAATATATATATATAATTATATGCTTGTCTAATATACATATCTATACTAATATTATAAAGCAGAAGAGTTTGTTTGGTTGAACGCGCTATCTCAGGAACTACTGGTCCGATTTGAAAAAATTCTTTCAGGGTCAGATAGCCCATTTATCGAGAAAGGTTAAAGGCTATTCTATTCTATTCTATTAGGGGGTTTTGGTTTCCGCACTTAGTCCTGACGTTGGACCATTGTACGTGAGCAAGGTTATAGGCTATATTATCAACACGCTAAGACAAATAGGAGCGGAGCAGTAATGGAAAATGTGACGCAGACGAAGTTGCGTGGGTCAGCTAGTATTTTATAATTTCCGGAATCCAGGGAAGTACAAGTGCACCCCCGTGCACCCGCACTGCCCGTGTTTCAAACAAAAGTACTGACTACTAGCTTTTTCCTGCAGCTTAACTCCGATGGCCCATCCTGCAGGAAACATGTTTACTTTTCCGAGTTAACCAGTAAGACTCAACAAAATGTTGAGCTTTAAACTAGTACATGATTATTTTCATGTAATTGCTTATGAATGTACTTCTACATTACCTTTTATAATCATGCAAAAATGCAAATAAAATGTTCTTTTGACAGAAATAAAGAAATATTTGCAAATATCATAATGAATTGCTGTTGTAGAAGCCAGTAGGAAAGTTTGAGTAACATTTAAATCATTCATACGAGAAATGGTCAATTAAGTCGTACAACAAAATAAATGATTACAGAGATGACCTGTGAACTCTTATTAGAAGATGTAGGTATATTTCAGATATAAATAGGCTATAGAACAGACATTTTGCCACCAGGGAGTGAAAAATTTAACACAATATGTTGGAGACCCCCCACCGAGATTCATCATTCTGAAATTATGTGAAAAATATACAGACCTGACTCAGTTAGTTATTGTTGACATTTTAATTGCAACAAGATCTTTTATATTACCGTTTTCCTGATAATTATTGAGTAATTTATTATGCAGTCTGTCAAACTACACCCAAGGCACAGTGAATCACTGCCTATCCTATTGTTTTGCCTATATATTACCACGAGTCATTGACCATAATCACAGACTTCCCGTTACGAATTCGTTAGTAAACGATACTGCAGATGACTCACAATTTGTTACTATTACTTGTACAAGTTCGCAACAATATGCTTACGTGACAAAATCAAAGCGCATGAGAGAAAGGTGCAGCGAAAATATGTTAATTCGCTATTCTATGGCCTTATTTGGTAAATACACAAAAGGAAATTTGAAAAAATAATCGTATTTTTTTTTTACTCACTTTGTGCGGAATCCGGCTGTCCCGTATTCAATGAAAACATCACTCGTTTTTGGGTGCATTTCTCTTGCGAACGCGTACACTACCCGTAAGCTACTTGGCGGCATTGTGCTGATACGCGTAAATATATTACAATCACCAATCTCCGCCAAAGGTATGTCTTCATACCATTCCCGCTCTGTAAACCAGTTTCAACAACGAACGAAACGAAGTGAATTTGACGTGATGACGTCTCGACGATTCACGTATTCCGGCGTCAATCTTGACAATCATGAATAGGCTCACATAACAACCAACTACTCATAAAAGTATACAGTAAAACTGTATTGTCGCTAGGTGCATAGAGTAAAATACATGATTTTTATGATTGTCGAACACTAACTTTAACTTTTGAATTTTGTAGCGTATTTAGCCTTATTAAAACTGTTCTGAGAATGGGAACTCCATGATACCGACCGAACTGTCAAAATGATGATTTTAGAAACCGACATGGCTAAGAAGTTTAGCTAGTAGTCGCTAGATGGCAGAACTTTACTCTTTATAGTTATTAGTTCAACTACTCAGTAAAAGATGGCGCTTTTAACACTTTAATACTAAGTGATTTATACCCACATCTTTGACATTTTTCGGAACCTTAGAGAAGCTTTGGAAGGCTATGAAAGACTGTAGTAAAATCGCAAACAGCATTTTAGAGACTACTTATCAAATGAGGTACCAAGTCCGATACCAATCGACGATTTTCCGATTTTTTTTTCGTTTTGAAAGTAGGTCCAGCTGGTAGGAGCCAAAATCCTTCACTATGACTTTTGCCTGGCCGCTGTTCTTTTAATAAAATTGACTTAGGTACTACCTAAAGATCTTATGTCATCACCATTTTTGACGGTTCACCGGCCAGTGACGGTGATCGGTCTTCAGAGGCCTTAGTGTGAGTTTTTTCGACTGTTTTATATTATAGACGACTATTTTATATTATATTATAGACGATACTAAATTCTAACGCGCTCGCAATCGAACGCGTTCGAACGTGAGTCGAAAAAACTCACACTAAGGCCTCAGTACCTACCTAACGGCTCCACTAAACGGAGCTGGCGGTCGATTGGGCACTCATTCATTTCTCCAACAGCTCTTCGTTAGATATAATGGTCTCACTGTAGTCTCTGGCCATTAAATTCCGAAGATGCGACGAAGATATCGGTTGATGAAAACGTGGATTTGACGTGATACCTATGTCCTTATAGTTACCTTCTACGTTTCAAACCGGAAGTGCAGCATGGAGTTGACATTACACTCGAAGATTTGAGTTTAACTCTTCGGGTCAGTAACCGCGATTGCCAAACAGGTTTTAGATGTGCTAAAGGTAGCTGGGTTTTGGCAAACATCATTTATGCCACAAAAAGTACATGACGTGCTGCGCAAGTAACAGAGACGTAGAGGAACATTGTTGGTTTCGCTTGACATGTGAATGAATGAAGGAGCAGATAGTAATGCAATTTAATTGACGTTTGGCTGCCAGCCAGTGGCGCTTGTTGTCAACTTTGAGTGCTGTCCAACTGGATAGCTTTGAATCACCGAGCGTGTTCTCCATTGGAATTAGAGATAATTTAGTCATCAGGATACGTTGGACCCACACCGATGTCAGTAGTTGGGTCCTACGTTATAATAAAGCAACTAACTGACGCCCGCGGCATCGCTCGCGAGTGAGATTATCCCGAGCGGACAGGTACACCTTGAGTAAAAAGTTCTATGTACTACTCCAGGACATGGTCTACCCGCGTGCCAAGTTTCATCCAAATCCGTTCAGGTTTTAAGACGTGAAACATTAACAAACAAAACCTAGCGATAAATTTAGGTAGGATTTGTTTGTAAACTTCTGTGTCTGGATCTATGTTATTTTTTGTCTGTGGTGCTTGTTAACTGGGCTTGTCACAGTTGTTAACGTCTCTAGGTACTTACCTTTAGTCTAACTTTGTACTATTTTCTGTTGGTTAAGGGGAGAAGCGGAAATTATTATTCTTACTCCTAGACTCCTACGCTGTTCTCTTCTGATTAATAAATCATGGCAAGATAAGACAGTTGAATCCTTCACGTTGGAAATCCTCGAATCTCTTTGAGGGCGTTCTCAGGTCACCACTGTTGATTCTGGCTCTCAGTAGTTTTACTACTACCTACTCTCAGTAATTGGGAATAGTCTGCAGGGCTTGCCAAAATAACCTTTAAGGAAAGCTAGTTAAAAAGAAAGAATTAGGTACATGCCCGACTAACAGTTTTCAGTTTACCGATGAAGAATTTGATAGAGAGGACACGCTTACAGTCTGTTAAACAAATGTCTAAACTGCTGTGATTAGTTGAGCTAGGTGGAATAATAAAATTCAATCAAATCAGATGACGGCTTCAGCCTTGTTTGACATGTTGTTATTTGCCTTTTATACAACGGATGAAAGTAGGTACAGTACCTATCCTTGTTGGTCTGACAAGTTGAAACCCAGTAGCTGAGTGCCTACACAATCCCCCTCCCCTTGGACAAGACTAGTGTTTGGTTTTCTGGCTTCTCACTAACCTGACAGACTGCGATTTTCTAATGACATCCGCGACAAAAAGCCTAGGTAATGTAAGTACTTTCGGGGCGCGGAGGCATCTCGCTGCATAACCTGAAATATCGACTCGAGTGACTGTTACCTATTATCTACCTATTAGGTATGCCACAACTCTTCAGTATGGATCAACAATAGTGTACCTACTCATTTCGTTATAAGTTGATTAAAGTAGCCCCAAATAATGTTTTCTATCTAAAGTAGGTACAAATGGATACAGATCAACATCTAAACACAAAACAGCCGGAACGTTTCTCGAAACTAAAGCAGCACTAATAGTTAATTAAGTAAAATACTAACGAAAAGAAGCGGTCCCCACCTAATTAATATCTATTTATGAATGACAGTAACACATGCGTGTATTTAGAGCTAAATTAAAACAACAAACGAGCGGACATTATTGGTAGGGGCGCCATACTGTGGCGGGAGTTAGGATAACATCTGTTCTAGGCTACTCTTTGGACGAATAATGCCTTGATATTGCATTGTTTTTGAAGTGAAAACTTCTTTAGCGGCGTTGAGCACTTTTTTTGGGATGGGTATAAAATGTCAAACTCACGTCAGGACACGTGACCTGATCGAAAATTCATAAGACAAACTCGCGTCAGGACACGTGACCTGATCGAAAATTCGTAAGACAGTGACCTTAGTGTGAGTTTTTTCGACTCACGTTCGAACGCGTTCGATTGCGAGCGCGTTAGAATTTAGTATGGGAATTTAGTTATAGTGCCACCTGGTGGTCACTCGTAGAACCTAATTTCCCATACTAAATTCTAACGCGCTCGCAATCGAACGCGTTCGAACGTGCGTCGAAAAACTCACACTAAGGCCTCAGATGATTAAAAAACGCACAACGTTAATTTTTTAAGTTTTCACTTCTGCTGGCACTCTGTTCTCTGCAGGTGTCTCTGTTTTCTGTACAGCTTCATTCACTTCATCAAGCTAATCAGTAACATCAAATGTTATCTGAACTTCCAATTCGAGTCTAGTGACTCGAACGATGGTAATTCTAAGTCGGGTACTAGTGATACTAGTGTTTCTAAATGATCGGTTTTTTAGGGTTTAAAAGTCCTTATAAAATAGGACCCTTTATCGACCACTCGTGTCTCCGTCTTGCTGGCTGTATACTGTCTGTTGATACATATGTGATTCTGTTCAGCTAATTTGCAACGAAACTACTGGACCGATTTAGTTGAAATTTAGTATCTACACATAGGTGTACACAACTTGAACGTGAACTTTTGTAATTATAAGAATATGTTAAACTTTAATATACAGATTATTTTTTAAAGTAATGCCTTTTCTACTTTAAAAAGTTATGAAACAATTTTAGTCTTCATCAAAACTATATCTGAGGCTTCTTTGAATATTTATGGCAATTGTTAATATTTACGGATTTGGCCATGCACGCCTTCCTGTACATACAGTGACTCCGTGTCCCGACACTGTGCCGTCGTGTGGACACCGCAGTAATTACGGCTCGGTCACGGTGCGCCCGCGCCGCCTCGTCACTGTGTCGCTACTCCCGCTCTAATTAATCGTGCAATTTTCAGCTAATGAGCTTCATGTAAGGACAAGCTTCAGTAGGCAGTCGAATTTGAGGTTTTTTTATATCCTAATTGTGTCCTGCCGGCAGCGAATTAAATAGCTGGACCTAAAATCAAATCAAACGGTTTTCTAATCTTTAGTAAACTTTCGAAATAAGCAACCTTTGTATGTGTCATCTGCTAAAATACGATTCTGTGGAGAGTACCAGTTTCTTTCAGAAATTAGTTTGAGATAAAGTGGAGCATGTTCCAGAGTCCATCTAATAGAAGGAAGGAATGGATTGTGTGATCCCTATTTTTTTTAGGATGGGAACATCGAATTACTTCCACTCTGGGCGGATCGGAAGGGAGTGCGAGACTCTTACTGACTTAATTATCCGTGTTCCTAATAAAGCCCTATGCATTACAAGGCCGCGGTGACTCTTTCGAACAAATTCTGCAACATTGGCAGATATTGTAGATATACCTAATCCCAAAGGTTCGTTTTTGTATTTCCAACAAACAACACAATTCATTATTCATACTCTTCTTCTTCGTGCCGCTTGTAAGTACAATAGAAAAATAGATTTTTTTGTACCAAAATTCCACTTCTGTGGCATTGTTGGTGGCAGAGCATAGCTAGGTCACTTTAGCTATATGTTTTGGGACACAGAAGGTAGGATAGGATCTTTCATACTTAAAGTCTGTCCTCATCATTTCCGCCAAAAAAGCATCTTTGGGCTAGCCAAGTACCCACAGAGCTTTAGCCATTTTTATCTAAACGTGAACTGGAAGAAAATACCTGTGGATCGAATTTAAAGAAAAATTGAATTGATATTGGTATCATTTTACTCCAATCATTTCAAAATCATTCCCAACTGCTCCCATTCGTATGTCAATCGTCAGCTCGCTGGCGATGCGTCTAATTACTCTGACGACTAATTAGAACCGGCGCAAGCGCTTCAATTGAACACATCTGATATGTAAAGTGCTCTCGGCATGCTAGTAGGTCAGTAATTGGTTCTCATAGCTTCCTCATACCATTATGTACCTAAGTATAGGTGTAGGATAGTTTCTTGTGTCGTTGAAGCCCCATAAGGAATATCCGCTTGTTGATAATTCTCCTAATTCCGTATGTGTATAGGTAGTTTTCTGATCCATTTCCCTGAAATGGAGTTTATGAAAAACTATAGGCTTCTGCCAGCGGCTACCCCAGCGTGTAAGTCGGAAACAGGTAACATAGAAACTTAATTAACTATATTAACAAAGTAGCTGTCCCCCGCGGCTTCGCTCCCGTTTTACCCGCACATTTCCCGTTCCCGTGGGATTTCCGGGATAAAAACTATCATATTATGTCCTTCTTCGGGTCTCAAACTATCTTTGTACAAAATTTCATCCAAATCGGTCCGGTAGTATCGGAGCCTATTCAAATCAAACAAACAAACAAATCTTTCCTCTTTATAATATTAGTGTAGATGTAGATACGATAAACTAAACTAACTAAAACATAGCATAAAAAATAGGTCCACAACGCTGTCAGCTGGTAATGTGCCAAAGAGACTGGTAGCATTACCATTTACCACGCTGAATGGCAATGTTTAGCCTCTGACTGAAGTAAAAGCCGACCCTTGGGTAAAGACTCGTTCGACTTCGAAAAGGCTGTGAGCACATGTAAGGCCCCACGGCCCAAGGGTTTCAACTCCAAACGGCTTCAATATATATTTAGGTAAATAAGGTTACTATATTTACGCCGCTTGAGGATTTCCACAGCCGCAGCGGCAGCGCCAGCACAACATGATCATTAACTAGGAAGATGGGATGGTGCAAGAGTAACAATGTAGGTACCTAATAAGTATTCTATGTCGACCTATACCTACATGTATACGACATGGTCTACCCATCGGCTTCCAGTCAAATCGGATTCCAGTATTTTATGTAGACCTGCTGACTACGAAACCTCCACAACCCAATAACATGGTATTCCATGGCAAGACTGGTGTCAGATTTTATTTCTTCTGACTATTCGAAAAGACTGCCATAGATCTAGAAATGACAGCCGGGACCAATGGCTTAACGTAGGTACTTTTCGAAGCACGGAGGAGTCTCGGTATGTTAAAATGGTCACCCATCCACCCGCCTCGGCAAGCAGGTCGACCCGTAATTACGGCTGTTATTATTTAGCCTCGAGCTCCTATAGAAAACCTTAATCTAATAAATAAAATACCTCTACTTACTTACTTCCCAAAAATTACATGACGCAGTTGGAGCAACAACCTGAATCGAGACATTCAAATCTGAAATCTACTCTCGACCGATTTAAATACGCAATTAAGAGCTGTCGACTCCACGTTTAAACAGGCACACATTACCATATTAAGTACCCACCTAGCAACCAAGTTACTAAAACGAGCTCAAAGCAAAGTCGGTAGCCACCATAGAGTAACGAAACGGCTCCACGGCCATTGCCGGAGACGCCATTTCGTAATGACCGAACCGGTCGGGCCCGTGTGGTTCCAAATGGGCTCGCTTTATTCGTAAGTAAAAAGTAAACCGGATAATGGTCCTCCAGACTGAACTACACCCAACAGTCACACATAGCAGCCAATCACACTCAAAATTAGTCATTGGCGTGGGAGATATTTTTGTACTCAAGTTAGTGTGCAAACACAGCCAGGGTTATGTGGTCTAAATTAAGAGTTACTGCGGCCCTAGAACGTGAAGGGCATTTGGTGTTTTAGTCAGAAAGAGTCTGACCCTCCCCAACCAGAGCGGGACGATTCATTGATGGCTTTCTTTTCTTTTGCACACACACAGAAGCGGCGGTGGTGGGAGTTGGTTGGAGGTTGGCGGTGTCACCTCTGTGACTCAAGAAACTTTCCATACTAATAAAGCTTGAAATTATTGCCATCGTCTCAATCAATCTGCCTTTTGTCTACTCTTTTGGAGTTGGTGTCCACACTAATAGGATATGCAACTAAATATCATGATGCAGTATTAAACATACATGGAACGATTGTCTTACTGATCTCCATAACCCAACAATTGGTTAACTCTAACGCGTCACCATTCTTGTCAAAGGAGGGGGACCCGTAACGACTGTCGAAAATTTTAAAATTACAGCTGGGACCAACTGTTCAAAGCATTTTCCGAGACATGGGAGTTTTCAATTTAAAATGGTTCGAAGAGCGTTGCATTACCATGAAGATCTATACGCGTATGTGGAACAGGGTGTAGTGTCGCACAAATATCTAACCAGACAGGTGTCGTGTCTAGAATTCAACTGCTGTTTTTGCGATGGTTATCTTTCCAACACTAGCACCAACACATAGAAACTGGTGATCTATGACAATTCCGACTATGAATATGGCACACACGGTTGCCGATTCAGCCTTATTTGTGCTTAGCTTAATTGCGCAGCCACGCATTTCAGTGACAACTCTAGTAGCTCTGCTCTGTGGTAGCCACTATCTAATCAGTCCCCATAATCTGAACCTATCTAGACCAATCTAGAGTTAACCGTATGAGAGCTAGTCTGACGACTATACAAAACAATTATGGCGACTGTGCGATTAGTCGTGCAGTCGTGTGTCGTGTGATTATCGTAAGGATAATCGCAGACTGGCGACAATCTTGCGGGCTGCTTGTGGAGAATAAATCAGACTGTGGAGTGACGTGGTCATACATGGTTAAACGTTGGCTAGTGATGTGGCTGCTATGTTCTGTAGATTAGATGAAGATTGCCATAAGCTGCTTTATGATCTGTAGGTTAGATGAAGTTTGCCATAAGCTGCTGTGTGGTCTAGGGGCCGTTCAAGTATTACGTAAGCACCAAGGGGGGGTGGGGGGGTCTCTGTTTTGCTTATTTTGGATGACATGGGGGGTGGGGGGGTCTAGATGATGATTACGTCATCGTTAGTTATTTAAGTTTTTTCGGGGATTCCCGCAAATAATACATATACGTAGGCACTCGCTTTGAGAACCGATTAGGGGAATTACCGCGCATTAGGGAAATTACCGTGCGCTATTCACTTGTCTAATAATTCACTCTCGTGCCGGCCGGCTGCAAGTGCGCATCTATCAGTATTGTTTTGTTTGGATTCTAAACGTATTGTAAGCATTGAAAGTTATCATTTGTGTTTATGTTGATGCAATTAGCCAAAGTTTAACGTTTTAATTATTTAAATTTAAATATCTTATTAGAATGTCATATCATATAGACAAATCCAAGTTATACCAAAAACTGTTCGAAAGTTTAAAAAAATCGAAAATATTCTTTACTAGCTTCTGCCAGCGGCTTCGCCCGCGTGATCCCTAGGGAACATGTTCCCGGGATTAAAAATAGCTTATGTGCTATTCCAGACTATAATCTATCTTTGTTCTAAATTTCATTAAGATCCGTTAAGCCGTTCTGGCGTGATTGAGTAACAAACAACCAAACTTTCACATTTTCATTTTTTCTATTGATTGTAGCGTGATGAAAAGTATACTATAACCTGCTCAGGAGTATGAATAATAATTGTACCAAGTTTCGTCAAAATCCGTCGAGTAGTTTTTGTTTCTATAACGGTTATACAGACAGACAGACAGACAGACAGACAGACAAAAATTTTACTGATTGCATTTTTGGCATCAGTATTGATCCCTAATCACCCCCTGATAGTTATTTTGGAAATATATTTCATGTACAGAATTGACCTCTCTACAGATTTATTATAAGTATAGATAGATAGATAGATAGATATAGATGTTAGTTATGTTCTTTATTTCTGATTATATTTTTTTGTCATTTACTCTATGTGTATCAGTTAAACCTAATATTTTCATGAATTTTCCTATTTTAAAAATAACAATATAAAAAAACATTTATTACTAAAAATGTTTACGTAAGCATAGGGGGAGGGGGTAAGTGCTTTGCTTACTTTTGATGACAAGGGGGGCGGGGGGGTAAAAAATGGTAAGAAATCTGCTCACGTAATACTTGAACGGCCCCCTACAAGTTAAATGAAGATTCCCATATCTGTTTATGAATCATATTGTAGGATATATTTTACGTTACTGATTATATTGATTAGAGCATATTTCAGGAAGAAAGAACTTACTTAAACCAGCATCTGTGTCACTGATTGTTGTAGGTATTCTTCCTGCGAGAAATAATGTATTTTGCATGATGATGTAGTATTTATCACGCCTGATATTTTTCACACCTGGCAAGGCGCGGTGATGATAGGTGGAGTATAGCAGTGACCGAGTGGCTTCCGCGGACTGGAAGAAAAAGTGTGGGTCGTCCAGCAGCGAGATGGGCATACGTCATTGTTGAACCTGGATGAGGCTGGCGCAAGAACGTGGGGATTACCACAAGAAAAGACAGACCTATGCCTAGCAGTGGACGAGATTGGGTTGTGGATGATGATAATATTTTCTCGAGGTTTACACCAGATACATTCAGCATTATGAAACCTTAACCACTCCCAATATTAGAAACATTGGACAAACAGTCCTGAAAGATACACCGGCTCATCAATGGTTCATAGAAGTTTTGAATCTTTTCATCTCCAACAAGTTGGTTTCAGTCATTAGTCACTAACTACAACAAAGCATCTAATATATTCCCATCCCCAGTACTATTTGGCACAGGATCACACGACCAGACGGACAGCCGACGAGCCATACTTCATCGTTATCTACATCGATTCCAGTTACTGATGATACTGAGGGGCTATTAACAACCACCCTCCCTCTATACCTCCCACATGTCGTTTAGCCCACGGTCCTAATGACTAGGTTGTTATAAACAAGATCATTGATTATTGAAATTAATTACTCTGCACTCTGAAGCCAAGAAGCGGTAACTCGATGGAAGTGAGTTTCGAGAAAAAAGGATTTCATTAAACTAGTTTCTGCCTGCGGCTCTTGCGAGGTATTTTAATAAGTTTCTTAAGAGCGTTTGCTCTTCATGCTTTTTCAAAAAAACTCGCAAGTCATCATTCTTTCTAAATTTTAGAGAGCCCCATCTTCTACCCATCCTTCATAATTCACCCACGGTATGCAAACTTACTGGTCCCTGAACGAGTCGCAGAAACCTAAACTCTACCAAAGGGCGACGAAGCATAGCGTTGGAAACTGAAATCGCCGATATATCTATACATAATATTATAAAGAGGTAACATTTGTTTGTAAGTTTGTATGTTTGTAAGTTTGTATGTAAGGGGTAATCTCAGGAACTACTGGTCCGATTTGAAAAATTCTTTCATTTTTAGATATTCATGGAAAATGTGACGCAGACGAAGTTGCGTGGGTCAGCTAGTGGGCAATAAAGCTGCTGGCCTAAAGTAGAGTTGGGTGGGTAGTAGAATACATGGGGGCAATTGTTACGCAGTGGAAGCCTAGGAAACACTGGCGAGATGGTTTAGAGGGATTCATGATGGATTGATCGGAAAAACAACACACCAGGAAACCTGAAAGAGTATGGGGGATACCTTAGCTCAGCAATGGAAAAAAATACGTTGATTAAAAATGAAATAAAGCCTTGAGTTACCACTTTTTGGCTTCCAACATTATTGTAGCTAAGTGACGCTCGCCGATAAAAACATTGTGATAAACTACACGGTTGGCGTTAAAAATGTAAAGTGGGGTAGGTGCAGGTTACGGTGGACGACGTCAGGGTCGTTATTATTGGTAATTAATGTTCATTAAGTCGGTGATTGTGTGGTAGATTCTGTACTTACTTATCTTACTTACATATTATTTATGCGCAAATTAATACGCAGTGTTAAATTGACGTCATAGGCAGGTACAAACGAGTCAAAGTAATTAACTGACATGTACATGTCATTATTATAGATATAGTACATATTACTTTGTCAGATACTTACTTTTGACTTTTTTAATTTAACTTTCGTTTAAGAGACTACTCACACTTATTCAGGTCCATTCGCGTTTCGCTGAACGATTTCCGTCACACTGATACAGTTCTGCACAGAGTACCTACATTATACTATCAGTTTGCTTCTACCAGCCACGTACAGCGTCGTAAGTAAACTAATTGTGTTCATATAATATTGTTTTTTTTTATTATTTATTTATCTGACTATGTACCTAAGTCAATTTTTTTAACTTATTTTTTAATCCACATACCTCAATACTTGCTTAGGTGTGTATTTTGCTTTAGTGTCATAGTGTGCTAGCTGACAAGTGATAAATAATATTTATTTATTTATATTTTTGTGTCATGTTTTAATTACTTTGCATACTAATTATTGTATGAATTCCAATTTATGTTCCTAAAACGTAACAGACAGATGTGTTGCTGGGGAGTTTGTTGGCCACTTGCCCTCCACAGCTAAAACACTAGGACGTGGTAACGGGTGGGCGTTTTTGGGGACTGTCTTTTGTAAAACTTGACGTTCAAAAAGTGCTGGCTCTCAGCCGCAGACTTTTGAATTTGAATTTGAGTAGTAACAGCGCTAGACTCTATAAGTATATAGCATAATATCACTCGCATGATAATAACACATTTCGCTTCATTTTATACTTGTTTTCCGCGAAAGCTGAATAGACGCGGAAATCTGAACGGATGCGTACGCAGCTCCATACAAATCGTTGTTTTCTATGGGCATAAGCTGAATAAGTGTGAGTAGTCACTCTTAATAATGTCGTCACATCTGAGCTGACATTTCATCTCTTTTAATGCGGCGCAAGCCGAAACACTAACAAGATAATTTCTAAAACACTAAACTTATATTTGCATGAACACTACATGCACGTTTTAAAAAAAAATTGAAATAACTGAACGCTATAATATAAAGCTATAGTATCAACATCGTTCCTACTTCCTGGGATTAGGTACATCGCGGTCCTTCAAGTCACTTTTCAGTGAAAAGTTATGGTTACATAGTTGTAAGCAGGTAAATTACAGCTTGCAGTGAAGTTGACGACGTTCAAGAGCTCGTTATTGCAGGTTCTCTATTCTACTACATACCTCCAAGTTGATAAAATGATCTAGGTATTTTATTTAATCTTTTTTCTTATAGGACAGTCACAAAGGCAGATTAAAAGCGTCGAAAAAACGTCGAAATTTTCTAGGAAATTCTGCAATGGGGACAGACGGACGATGCAGTAGACATGTGTTAGAGTGGAGACCGCGTATGGGCAAACGTAGTGTGGGACGCCCTACGGTACGATGGACCGATGATTTAAGGCGAGGTTGCAGTACTTTTTAAGATTTTTGAACGTCTGAAAATCTAATTAATTATGAGTTTTTTAATAAATAAAAATCATTACATAAAAATTGAACATACCCTCAAGTAAATCGTAAAGATAGAAACGCGATTTAGAATGATTGGTACGATACTTTTTTTTATCAAACATGACACTAAATCACAATTTTAACGTGTACTACTAAGAGATTTCATCACGAATAAATATATCAATAGATAGAGCTATTTTGAAGTAAATGATGAAACCATATTGTATAATTTCTTTATTATTTTTCGCCAAGAAGAAAATACAATCAAAATTTAGGCATTATTTCGCTCGCCGGACAGTCGCTGCCGTTCTTCAGTACACACAGTACTGCAACCTCGCCTTAAGGCAGCGGATGGATGCGGACTGCTCAAGACCAGGATGGTTGGCGCTCTTTAGAGGAGCTTACGTTCAGCAGTGGACGGCAATAGGGAATATGCTTGCGATTTTTTTATTTGCAAAATGAAATACTTATTAGCTCTAGTTAACAATCATGAAATTATTTTCTAAATACCTTCATCAGCGACGAAGTTACAAAGCTTCAAAGATTACAATTAGAAAGAGAAATCCGATATGGACTTTGACGTCAAAGTCCATGACGTCTATACAGCTGCTATAGAAAACAATGTTTTCGCGAGAGGGACAGATATATATATCTCGTTTGTTTATCGAGAAATATCGATTCTATTTTCACTGTTAGTATTAATTTTTTGTTTATTTTTAGATAAACTATATAGATAATAAATATTTTTTTCATGCATATTCCCTATTGGATGATATGATGATGATGATGATGATGAAGATATTTAAAAGTTTAAATTAGTAGCCTCTTCATAAATGAGTAACTTATTAACCTAATTACCTAAATCTGCCTAGGCTATTCCAAACTATATTGGGACCTGCTTCCAGTCTAACCGGATGCAGCTGAGTAGGTACCTACCAGTATTTTACATGAACTCCACATCCAGTAACTGGGTAACACGATATCCTCTGGCAAGACTGGTTTTTGAGAGGCTCGCTGTAAGCCCGAGTCCATAATTTCGGGCTTAGTGGCGGGCGTATTCTTCTACGGAACACCAACGAGCTTACGATTAGTCCCGAACCCGAACTAAGAATGAATGATCTTTAAGTGGTAATGTCTAATGGTTTTACTTTCTAAGCCCGAAGTCCGTAGGCTTTAGTTACAGGCATTTCCTACTCCACATTATCCCCAGAGAGAAGACCCCCAGGATAGGCATAGATTGCTCATTGCAGCAACTCCTGACTCCTTCCTATCAAATTGAGTAACAAAAGCTCAAAATAAGCGATAGATATCTCTCTCTGTTTCTTATTTCCTGGTACATCTCTGCAATGCGTGCCACCCACGGGTACGTTAATACATATCTAATTAAATTAGGCATCTTTGACCACTTAAGTGCACATGGCAATAAAACATTATATTCGTAAGTCGCGGGGTTAGGGTTCCGTAAGGGTGATGAAAAAACGGGCTGCAGTTTTTGGGCTCTCGGTTTTTGTAAGTTCAACAAGGACCTTAGCACGTTTAACATGATCATAAACTTAATATTTATTTGAATTTACTATCATTTGTGCTCCATGATGTTATGTAAAGGAAGCATTTTATGCATGCCTCCTTTTTTCTGCCTCAAAGGATGTCTTGTAACTTTTTTTTACTGAAATTATTTATAACAAAACTTTCTTGGGGACGATTTTTCAATATACATGTATATATTTTTTATCTGAATGCAAAATATTTTGTTAAACTCAAATTTATAAATAGTTTGATATATTTCTAAAACGGGCATTTCATTCATAAAAGTTATTTGACTTTTAAAAATCGGCCCTAAGTCAGTTAATTTCTTTATTAAATTTAATGAAAAATAGGCATTACCTAAGAACCTGCCTAATTAATAAGAAAACTACGATACCAACTTACATTTTCCGGACAAAATCGCACAGAAATGCTGAAAATTCAAATAACTACAGAAACACGGCTACCTACCAGTTTTAATGATTTTTTTACCTGGTAAAAAACTGAGTTCATCAACACTGTGTTGAAGAAATCAGTTTTTTATGACCTTTCATATGAAAATTCAGTGATAAAAATACGGAACCCCACTCCAATATACCTATCTGTCTGCATGTATAAACAGTAAATGCTCATCATATAATAGCAGAGTAACGCATAAATGTATTATTACTGATATGATACGAAATTGTGGATAATATCATTGCCGCAATAGAGAACCTTAATGGGATCGTTTTGGTATTACACACCATTTTGTGAAGCTCTACCATACCCCTCTGTATATACTCTTACAAGTTTACCACATGTAGTTGACACCAATCTTATTTTAACAGATATAGGGGAGGTTTTTGCGTGTCCAAGTGTAAAAATAACGTGGTTTATAAACTATAGGGGGAATATTAATAGACATTGGAGATTGTAGATATTCTGGTCTGAAAGCACATTAAGTTATTTAGCCATACGCCAGCAATTTCGCTATTAACTATTAGATCGTTTTGAAATCAATTCTTTGGTATCATGTTACGCTTCTATTTGTTTTTTTTTTTTTCAACGCTCTTTAATTTAGTGTAACGTTAGCTAGGTTGGTGGTATTTTTCTTTTGTAAGTTCAACATTCTTACTAGTGGTCGCCCAGTGGTCGAAAGTCGACCATATTTTTTATTAATTTAACGTATTTTATAAGAACTTTTACAGAAAAAGGTATCAGCTTTCTAATAAACTTTAACTATGCTAAATTTCATACGCCTCCGTCAGCGTAATTTTTGTAAAAACAGGGTACAAAGTTTTTGCTGCTGGAGCTGTTTTGTAAGATTCAATAACGAACAAGTAAATAATAACTGTCGCAAGGGTCAAATTTCAAGGGTAAAAGCAACGCTTGCCGAGGTCGGTACGAGGATGAGTGACCGAATTTCCATTACACACCGAGCCTCCATTCCACGCAACCCTAAAAATCAGAACGCTTTACTTGGGTTCGCATACCTAATTATTTAGATAAATAATGATTTCAGAGCAGGAGGAAGCTCGTGGCATGTAAAGAATAACAGCCTCACGGGTAATCTTCAAGGTTAAGTAAAGTTTGGCGAGGTTTGGCTGTGGATGGGTGACCAACTTAACTTACCGGGCTCCTTGCCTCAGAATGCCCGTTATGTTGTTCCCGGTTATCATTTGAAGACCTTTTCCAGTCTTACAGATTGCCAAAAGTCGGATGAATATCTGACACCAGTCTTGCCAGCCATGAGATATCTTATCACCCAGTTACTGGATTGTAGAGGTCAGATAGATAGTTGCTCCATGGAAAATACTGGTGTATTCTGATGGATCCGGCTGGACTGGAAGCCGACCCCAATATAGTTGGGGAAAGGCTAGGTTATAATACCATTTAATTTGGTGTTAAATTAGCTAGGTTGGTAGTATATTTCCTTTTATAAGTTCAACGTATTTATTTTTTATTTTATTACTGAAACGGTTTTGTAACATTCGGTAGCGGCTACCAAAAGATTGGTGTGAGCTTTTTAATTTAAAATGATGTTCTTGCGGTTTTGCGATCACTTAATTAAATGTCGGCGATTACACGGAAGCTTCTTTTGATTAATATTTTGTAAGTATAAGGTTGGCTTTAAAATATCATCATGACCGTACTGCTGAAACTTTATGGTTGACCAGGTTTTGTTACCGGCTTTGCGCATGTGTAATCAGAAATTATCTCACGGGATAAGACTAATCGAGATTGAAATGGTACACCCGTGTGCCATTTTATTCAAATCTGTTCAGTTCAATCATGTAGACTTTTATGTTGATGTCTGCTACTCGTAAGTGCTACTGTTTTGAACCCGGTTTGATTCTGGGTTGATCCCCGGATCGGGCAAAGTGTTGTTGGGTTTTTGCATCTGGAATTTCGTAGTAGCAGTTCGAAGTCTAGATTTGTGCCCAGTTGATGGCAGTAAGCTTGCTCCTATTAGGAACACAGCTAGCAACACTGGCGAAATGGTGCACCTCTACCTAAGCCTTCGGTGAGCTAGTACAGGCGTTATGTTAATAATAGGGGTCAAAGTATGAAATTGCCGTTTTATTGTAATACCGCGTGTATCTGACATCGACGCACAAACGATTTCCATGGGTCCGGGGCATGATTCTGGACACCCTAGACTTAGAATTTGTCATCGGCTTTTTTCTCATTTTTTTATTTTTTTCAAGGGTTTTTTTACTTTAGACTGATCATAATCGTTATTCTGACCTAACCAAATGAGATTTTTATTAAAAAAATAATTAATTAACTACTTTCACTAAAAAGAGCAATCTGAATAAAGCCACAAATAGATATCAGCTCAGCCGAGCTGATACTTTGTAGTGCTCTTGAAAAAAATGAGAAAAGAACCGACGAAAAATTCCAACACTGGGGTGTCCAGAATCATGCCCTGGACCTATGGAAATCGTTTGTGCGTCGATGTCAGATACACGCGGTATAGGTACTTCGAATTGACATCAGAACCTTTATGGTTTGATATTTTTGAGTGAAACTTTTTCACATGGTACCTATGAAGTTCTTCTTTTAAAAAATGTGCAACATTCAATTATCGACTTACAGACGTTTTTTTTCTTCAGCTTAGACTAGAAGAACAGATACTTCGAAAATTCGAGTGATTTTTGAATACGAGTTCCGACGCGGAACTAACGCGTCAGAAACAGCTCGTAATATCAATTTTGCGTTTGGAGAGAGGACTGCTAATGAACGCACCGTGCGATTTGTTTAAACACTTTCGTGATGGAAACTTTGATTTGAAGAACGAACCACGTGGAAGACCGCCCACACAGGTGAATAACAATGAATTGAAAGAGATGGTGGAAGCCGATCCGAGCCAAACTACCCAGGAATTAGCGGCATGGTTTAACGTTACCTTATCAAAAATATTGACTAATTTGCGTCAAATTAATAAAAAAAAATATGAAAATGCCTCATGATTTGACTGATCTGCAGAAAGAAACGCGTGTTGAAACTTGTGTTGCCTTGTTGAATCGATACAGAAATTAAGGAATATTCGATCGAAATGTGACATGTTATGAGAAGTGGATTTTTTTCGATAACCGTAAGCGAAAAATGCAATACCTGACCCCAGGTCAAACGCATTGCAACAGTGTCCTAAAGCAAAGCTTACCAATGAAAAAGTGATGGTAACTGTTTGGTGGTCTCAGCATGGTGTTACTCACTATAGCTTTCTCCGATCTGGTCAAGCAATAACGGCAGATGACTACTATGCCGAACTCCGAACAATGATAGCAAAACTAGCAGTGAAACAGCCCGGACTCCTGAATCGATCTTCACCATTATTGCTCCATGATAACGCGAGACCTCATACAGCACGAGGAACCGTTTTAACTCTACAGGAACTGCAATTAGAAACCATTCGTCATCCTCCGTATTCGCCAGACCTTGCTCCAACGGAATACCATTTTTTTCCATGGTTTGGACAATTTTCTACGTGATAAAAAGTTTTCTTCTCAGGAGACAATACAAAATGCTTTCACACAGTTTGTCGAATCTAGATCACTAGAGTTATATCGCAAAGGCATAAATTACCTTTCTATTAGATGGGAGCAATGTAATGATAATAATGGTAATTATTTTGATTAAATAAATATAATAATAAATTAAGAAAAAAACAATTTCAATGTGTCAGTAAAAATCGGTAATTTCATACTTTAACCCCTAATATCAATACCTTAATTTTTGCTTTACCATGACAATATCTTCAAGGCACATTGATTCGAATTAAATAAGAACGTACATACCTAGGTAACTGAAACCTTCAGTTAGTCTGTTGAAAATCTACTGAAACAAACTGTCAACTTCCACCACATCATCCACGTAGTACCAACCTAATAAACTCATTCCTAAAATTCTTTCCACTTAATAAATCCCCCACCAGCAAACTTAATAAATAACGAAATACGTACTCTTTAATACGAATCCCATCGTAGCTACGTGTTAATACAGCATCCATCATCCAGCCGTGTGTGGTCTGCTCTATGGCACAATTAGAGGGGCGCCATTGTGCCCGTGGTCTATAACCTCTATGGGAATCCTCTGTGTTTGTAATGCCACCTCTAATTCTCGGCTTTCGATGTGATTTATTGTGATAAAAGGCCTTGATGCTGTTTTGCTTTTTATTCATTTATTAATGGTTGAGTTAACTATTGAGATGAGATGTTTTAATTAGATTTGAATTAAGAGAGATCAAGGTTTCTACAATTTTATTTTTGTTTACAGGTCGACAACGATGCTCTGGCCGTCCGAAAAAAGCCCTGTTAAAATTGATATTTTTTCTTTTTCCTAATAAAATCTAAACTTTCTAATACTGGTTACTTATTGATGGGTTAAATTTTTAGTTGGTTGTGACCCCATGGATGTAGTTGATAGACTGATGTTAGGCCCCAAAATGCTTTTTTTGTCTTTGACGGAACACTAACGCGATCTTGTAGATGTGTAGAGTACTTTATTTTTAGGGATGGGAAATCATCAAATGACTTCCCCCGCTCTGGGCGGAGCGGGAGGGAGTGTCATACTTCTACTGACTAAAACCCATCCATGTTTTTTCATGGCCCTTTGTGTTCCGGAGCCACGGTAGGTATTTCTTTCGAATAGTCCCGCGACTCCGGCAGATGTGCAGAGTACCTCCAGTTTTATTTATTTTCAAAATGAGCAGTACGTTGCGTTGGTTCTGTGCCGGTAGGTACAGAACCTCCTAGAAAGGTAGGCTCCTCTTTTCGTGGTCTTTGCTCCTAAGCTCCAGGTGTAGGTATTTCGCAGAGACAAATTCAATCCAAATATTGTAGTTTTTTTTTAATTTTTGGGACAATACCGCCACATTATTCCTAACCACGGTAACTCAACGTTGGCGAACGTAAGCTTACAAGGAGCCTGTTCACTCTAACTTTGAAGAGATTAGGGTTGTACTTCTCTTCTGATCAAGCAGAAGATAGGATTAAGATAGGTGAACAGTCCCCAAGCGACGTTTACAACTGATTGTGATACACCAGTGATTAAAAAGATAACACTAAAGTTAACTGGTCAATATAGACACGTCTACCTTTAAAGCAAGAGTAAACAGGCATCTTCGGGGCACGCTCGCTCCATCATAGACCTCATCCATCGCTTTGATTGTGGTCAAGAGCAAGCCCATTCCCCAATAAAAAAAAGTCCAGAATCCGTCTTCCTAACATCAAGAAGGTATACCTAGATACCCATTGAAGGTCAAATCTCTACTGCGTTCTAGTTTTATGTGGGATACCACCCAGTAGGCGGAAGCTATAAAGCAAGTTCTAATGAATTAGGTACACACAGTTTCGCTGTAAAGCTTTCATTGTACTTTGTACTAGCTCTTGCCTGTTTTACAGTTGATAAAACTGATTACTTACTTAATTTATCCTATGTGTAACGCGTATCAAAACAAAAAAATAATTCACATCGCTGTCAAAGGCAAAAGTGCCCAGAATACTGGCAGCATTGCCGCGTTGAATGGCAATGCTGATTCTTTGGCCGAAGAAAAGCCCAGCCCTCTGGTCATGTGAACCGTCGACAAGTTGTTAAATGTGTTGAATGTATTATAATTTATCTATTGTTTTGTAATAATTTGACAATGTTCGCCTCAACTTTTAGTGACAAAATTGATATAAACGCCATGCAAGTAAGTATATATTGTTACTTTCAAGCACTATATCCGATTTCTGAATTTAAAAACTTAATATCATAATGTTTTTTGTCAAATTCTTTTAACTCAGCATCCGATAACTGGCCAAGAGTTGTGTGTGATGAAGCGATTATATTGGTTCTTAACCAAAAGAGCAGTGCGGCAGACGAGAGATATGTACAATGGAGGCACAGTCACCCTCCCCTTTCAGACTTCATCCCCCGGCAGAACATGTACCCCCTGGACGCGAACTTCAGTGGCAAATCTGGAAATCTCTTAACCGATTGCGGGCCCTGTTTGTCCGCTGTAAACGTAACCTGGCCAAATGGGGTATTCTCCACCATTCGCAAACGCAGTGCCAGTGCGGAGCCCCACAGACCTAACACCACCACTGCAAAATCATAGAAATGCAAAATACGCAATTTCGATTACTTGGATGACAAAAAACCATCATCCAAGTAAACGAATTCCAGCTGTTTCGATTTAAAATCCAAACTTCGTAACCGATTTTGATAAAATATAAACGGGACCAATCTGCAAGAATTTTTCAAATCGGTTAATAATTGACGGAGTTATGAGGTAACAAACATGAAAAAATACAACTGAATTGAGAACCTCCTCCTTTTTGGGAAGTCGGTTAAAAACGGACAAAAATTGACAAAAATAACCTCAGGGATTTCCCTACCTATTATTCACATAGGTTGGTACAATGCAACGTTACGCAAGCTCAAATGAACATATCCTCAAGAAACTTTAAAATGATAAAACCAAACATCTAATTTCCATTCAATAATACGTTAAATTGATGCAAACAAACATACATACAGCTTGCTCTTGGTACGCCTACGTTATAGAAGGTAAATGCTCGATCCATGTACCCATTTGCCGTAATGTTGGTATCATATCACGATTTCCTAATATAAAAGCATCGAGGTGGTCTCTGGAGATTGCTTTGAAAAAATATTGAATGTGCGATCGTTATTAAAGATGAGAAGTCTAGAAATCAATTAATTTTAGTCTATTTTAGAATGATGCGGTGCGAAACATTGGGTTTTTTGTAGAACTGTTTTTGATGAGAAATTGAATCTGTGATAAGTTTTAAAATAAGAATTTGGTCTTTGGGAGCCATAGGGTACTTCTTGTAGCCTATGGCTTCAAAGCTACCTTTAACTACATTTAATTAATCAATCAAGTTTCCTTTATTAAAATATTCAGTAATCATTAATAAATAAGCAATGTGTATCTAGTTATATCTAGACTGTGACAAATATTACAGAACCTGTTAAATTCCTTTTAAAATACATAATAATATTTTTCACAATTAAGATGCTATTAAAACCAATAAAAATTAATAAAATCCAACAAACTCCGTAAATACTCCTATAATACCACAAACGACACTAGTAGCTACTGCTTTTACAAGTTAATATTTTATTCAAAACGGTCCCTCGCTAATCAATCAATCAATCTATCAATTTGCTGTCATTTTTTATCACCGCCATCTTGATTGCTAACTCAGTAGACATTTTATAGCTAGTTTATCCACAGGGCTTTTTAAAATTTAATTAATATAACGTTGCATCCGTTTTTATTAAAAACATTGTCGATGCCAATAAAGTTAAGAATATAATAAAATTAGTACAAATCCACTATGAGGCGATGATAACTCCTTGGTCGCTAATAGACAGGCTATAAAGCCCACCTTACTGATAGTCTATGGGGCAATAAATGAATAAAAACAATTACAGTAATACCAACTTGACGGTACATTCACACTGACTGCAATGTAATCCACAGGGTTCTAAAGTCAAAGACGGAAAGTTCAATTTCTTAAGTTTCATCGACTGTAACCTTTTACCAACTGCAGAAATAATTTTGGGCGGAGAGCGTTGTGTGAAAAGAGAGGTGATGCGTCACAGGCGGAAGCGATAGCGTATTATTATGTTTTATGCCAAAAGTTTTTCCATTATGAATATTGATGTGCCAAATTAATAATTTCAAACGATGATAGTGATACAGTTTTTGCAATGGGCATTAGTGTCAGCTAGATGGTTTTAATAATTGCTATATAATATCAGTTAGTTTTGTATAATAAAATGTAGACTTATTGAGTTTTTAATTAGAAAACACCAAGAGTTAATAATAAATCTAGTTTTTGTTGACCAATCGGTATATTATGGCTAATTCGTTATTGATATAGGTATTTTGACCAATTATTACTTTTAATCAATTTCGTGAAAGAAGGTTCCGGGTGTGCAGATGTTTACTTATTTGGGTTAATCGGTTCAGCAGTCTTTAGTTTTTGCTGTGTATAAAAAGTTTATACCACAGAAAACGTTTATTTTTATGACTTTGTATTGCACATAGGTACAAGCATTTTGAATTATGGCAGTGTTTCAAATCGTAAGTTGATAACATTTTAACTCATTTCATAACGAGTAGACGTGACAAAAAGACGGTGACGGCAATGGTTTTCCTTTTTTGGGCGCTATTTGTTAGAGAGTACTGTGAATTTCATTTTCTTTTTTATTGAATAATATATTACTTTACTGTTCAAGGATAATAATATGACTATCTTTTGCCCGCGACTGATTTTGCGAATATCCCGTTTATTACCGTTCCCGTAAGAATTTCGGGAAATCATGTCACTTGAAATTATAAACTCTTTTTTCGTAATAAGACAAATAAATTGCAATTCGCAATTTATAGAGAAATTATAATCTAGTAAAGATTTATTACAATTTTATGGAGTTTTCCATTTTCCGGTGACATAGGTAGGTATATATTGATTTCTAAGTAACAACGATGGCGGCGTCGCATGCCAGGGATTCGATTGTGTGATTTGTGTCTGCTGGCTACCATCTTCTGGCTAAAAAACGTGCTACAGTGACAGGTGTTGTCGACCGTCACGCGGTCTTCGACGTTATGCGTTTGGATAGTATGTCCGAATACAGCTTATTGTTACAGTTTATTACACTAAACAGGTTTTAATAACTAAACACCGAAAGCATACCTACCATAAAAACCAACTACTTCCTCCCGCTACCGCCTATCAGCCCGCACACGCTCTCTCCCACACTTTGGGCCACACGCCGTCGGCGAGATGAAAGCGGTCGGCGCGTTTGAGACTCCGCGGCGGTGCAATTAGGGCTCTCAGTAATGAGAGGAGCGACAGAGGCCACTAATCGGCGCCTTAAGACGCACCTTCGGCCGTACGAATCAGAAGCGGATCACTTTATTGGGCTTGATTAGAATGCCGGGACTTTTGATTATTTGGCAGTTTCGAATAGATTCTTCGGTTGGAATTCGATTTTTTTTTTAATATTTGTACCCAATTATTTCTAGATTTAAGTGTAGGTAGGTTATATATATAGTTATTTTTAAAATAATTATATTAAGACGATATTTTGTTCTGAATACCTTACGAATAATTATGTTTAATTCAAAGACTCGCTGACTCATAGCTTGCAATTTTATAGGTTTTTTATTACAAAGCTGTTTTTCTTACAGCTTCTTTTTGAAAGTTTTAAAGTAGTTTTTTTTAGAAGCCTTAAATGTCCCACTGCTGAGAAAGGGCTTCCTTATGGTATTTTACCAAAATGTGCATACCTAAATTAATTCTGAATGCATCTAGAGCTTTACAAGTGAATTTTAAGTGTGATTGGACGGCCAAATCCGTAATTATCATGAGGAATATCAAATCGAATATCATCGAAGAAATCGAATATCGATTTTTCAAAAGTCCAATAAGTGTTTTAGTTTTCATCAAAATCGGGATCGGGAAACCTTTCAGTGTTTTTTGCTAATCCTCTTAGTTTCGGATTTGGCCATCCACGTAGTACATTATAAAAAAATCCTAAATATCTATATTAACAATATGTTAAATAGAAAAGTATTTTAAGTTTAAGGATATTCAAAACTCCTTTCAACCGTTTAAAGTAAAAAAGCTAAGTTGGTTTATTGCATTAAATTAGAATAGCAGTGTGATCTGCGAACCCTCTCTAATAGGGATCGTAGGTTTATTTCCAAAAGGTATTTCCAGCAGACTGTTGATGTTATGTGGCTCCGTATTATAAAAAAAACTGGTCAAGTGCGAGTCGGACTCGCTCACGAAGGGTTCCGTAGCACCCTTATGTTTATTAATAGATTGTTATAGCGGCAATAGAAATACACAATCTGTGAAATTTTCAATTGTCTACCTAATACGGTTCATGAGGTATAGCCCGTTGACAGACAGACGGACGGACAGTGGAGGCTGAGTAGGTAATGGGTTCTATTGGTTACCCTTTTGGGTATGGAAATGGAACTCTTAAAAACAGTATCCTTTTTGGGTTCGCATATAATCTTCCAATTTCAAATAACGGCCGGGACCAACGTAAAACACTGATATTCAGCTGCATCCGGTTTGACTGGAAGCCGACCCCAATGTAGTAGGGAAAGAGGCTAGGCAGATGATGTTGATGTAACCTTCTAATTAAGATAAATAATTATTTCTGCCTAATAACAGCCGCACGGGTCGATCTTCGAGGTTAAGTACCGCTTGCCGAGATTTGTTTGTGGATGCCTCGGAAAGCATGCTAAGCCGTTGGTCCCGAATGTCATTTGTGGATGTTTAGCAGTTGTTACGGATTGTTAGAAACTGTAATCTGACTCCAGTCTTACAAGAAGTTCCTACCCATGTGTTACCCAGTTACTGGTAGACAGCCGCTTCATGTAAAATACTGGTGTTCCTAATCTTTTCAAAGTTAGAGTGAACAGGCTACTTCTGGGTAAGCTCGCTCCATCGTAAACTTTGTCTTTGTCATCTCTGACCAAGACTACAGTCAAGAGCAATTGCAAGGGCAATTGTTTTAAAAATAAATAAACAAATAAAGAGCAAGCCCATATCAAGTAAAAAATTTTATATAGAGCTGGACAAAATGCTCGGCAGATGATGAATGACTTCAGCCTAGTTATGTTAGACGACAACATATATTATTCCAAACTGCGAAAGTAACTCTGTGTCTGTGTACCAAACTGCTGAACGAATTTTAGTGAATTTTTTATTACGTTATCTTGTAACTCCAAGAAGGATATTTACAGTGCTTTTTGTTCCGGGAGTAAATTCCCTTGCGTTTATTTTCCGCCCTTACCCTGGGCGAAGTCACTCGCAATTGTTAGTATATTGAAGAATATATTATTATGTCTTAAAGTCCTCTCGTGACCACATTCAGAACAATGTCTTCTATTTTCTAGTGCGTACTTTGAATAGTAAGTATCAACTCAAGACTGTTATGGTCTATTGTTTAGACTCAGTCGGAACATAGAAGAAGAGAATCATCATAAATATCATATAGGTTATGATATCTCCCGACTAATGGGGATTCTTTAGGAGACTGCCAAATGTCCATAAATACAGTTTTCACACCACCTGCACAAAACGTCAGATATGTCTTGCAAACTCAACCTAATGTAAGTCATTATTGCCCGGCGGGTTATAATGAAATTCAGTACAATATTAGTAGCCGTAGGTCAATAATATGATTTGCAATTGGAGACCGAAGCGAACCGCTCGCCGTCAGCCACCTCTCTTCATGACTTTCAAACAATTTTCTCGCAGTAGGTGTAAAAAGTAGAGTATGATCCTCTGCGATAAGGAAACCTTTGTCTTGGGTCAGCTTCTATCCCTCGTTACAATCAGGGGCCCGAGTCTGCTATTACAATAGTGTCAGAATGGTCGATCACTGATTTCAAAATGGTTGATTTTGACAAGTTTGGTAATCTACTAACATAATGGTATCATAATGCGTCATTATGACATTCCAATGATCAACCGCTGACACGCCATTGAAAGAAAGGCATATGAATCGTAATCTCTTACATAATGACAGATTTAGTATTTACGAGCTTCTCACTACTTCAGATTGCATAAAACAATAATAAGTAATATGTAAAACTAAATATAAATAAAATCTGGCATGAATAAATGCTCAAATTTAGCTCGGTTTTATAATAATGGCAATACGGCATTCCTACCGCAATTCTATTACGAGGCCACTGACGTCCCAGTGACCGGCCACTGACGTGCCAGTGACCGTGCGATTATGAATTTAGCAGATTACGAACTTTTAGCAAAATGACAATGGCATGACAATGGGATCATGTCGGAATGACAAATTTATAAAAATAGCAGACTCGAGCCCCAGGATTCTTGTATTAATTAAGTGTCTCGCTTCGCTCGTGAGTTAAACTCCTCCATTAGATTGGGGATTCAACATGAAGCCCGTGACATAAGACACTGCTTTATCCCCTCGATGCATAAATAGTAGATATTTTAATCGTGGCTAATTTGTTAATAAGGTGGATTTCCTATTTGGAGGTAAACGTGTCAAACCCTTCTACAAAAGTTTGACAGGTATTGCTAAAATAGAGTTTTACAAATATTCTAATTCAAGTTCTGAACTGGAACGGACGTCTGGACGTTACGTGGAAACCCCCTGGAAAATAATTTAAATAAAACAAATAAAAAATCAGGAACAGACCTATAAACATTTTGATAGGTACCTACTTTATAACGGATTTATTTAGTTTTTTATGATACATACAGCAATGGGGCAGAAAGCGAAGAATATTATATATAAGTACCCAACTAACCACAAAGGTTCAACCAAGCTATTGACAATGTGCTACCAAAACGAACCGAAATATTACAAAAAAAAGTCTTTCTCATAGACCGAACATCGATTAAACTACATTTTAATGTCAATTTACACCTTCAGCCCGAATAAAGCGTTATTGATCGACTATTTTGAAGTGGACTCACAAATAACTTTGACAACTCTGTCAGGAAACCTATCCATTTCCTGCTTTCTACATAACACTCCACCACTATGTTAAGCAGAACCGGTAATGTATTGTAAACTGAGGAAAAAAACTCTGTAAAGAGTTGTATAATATAATACAACTGATTAGAAAGGAACCCGAATCTTTTGTGGCCCAAAAACGAGACATAATGTGACATCCGTTGATGACAGATGACCGTATCGACAATCTTTGCTTTGCAATCGTTCAAGCGAAAATGAACCTTAAAACGTCGTTTAAAACTTCGAAATTGTACATAATTTTATGTCCAATGCTGGATTTGTTCACAAGATGAAGAAATATTCGTTTGTAAAGCTCCAATGGATAACAAAACTTCACCAAGTTAGATTAAAATGTTCTTTATTTTGTTGTGTCCCAAAACTAGTTTGGCATCCAGCAAAAAGGATTCTGTGACTAAATACGGAGGCGCTAAAAGGTGGTCCATTTTAAGGTGTAGGTACAAAACGGAGTTGTTTACTTTAAGATAAAGATGTTTGCGCCTTCTTGGCTCGTTTTCATGTTCCCCTGTGAAAATTAGCGAGCTCTATTGAAAAATGTGCTATAGTGGATGCATCGTAAAAAATACGCGCGGTTTTAAGCAATGGGTTGTTGGACACGTCATGCGAATAATATGTTGATCTGAACGCCGCGTTACGTACAAACTTACTATAATAATGAAGTAGGAAAATAAATGTGGATATAAAAGTTTCAATATTGAGATTACAGTAGAGAGATGGAGAACATTTTAATATTTTTAGGCTCCTTCGGCTCAAAGCTTTACAACCCACTGTCAACGAAGAAAATAAACAAAATGAGTCAGCAGTGGTTGTCGAGAAAGGAGCATTAATTTATCTAGTTTTCTTTTGCGCTAGGGCTGTGATGGCTGCTACAAGTGCAGAAAATGTCAAACGGCACAAACATTATGGAACATATTGGGTAGCAATATTAACATGGGGCCCCAGTTTTCTTCGGTTTTTACGGGATATTAACAAAATTTAGTCGACTCTTGACGTGAACAGAGGGCTGGGGTTCTCTTTAGGCCTGGACTTAACCTAACCGCCAAAGCGGAGATAAAACGAGCGGGGCGGAGACGTGTTTTTAAAAACCAATAGAATTTCGTTAACCTCGTATCCACTCAGCTTAAGTGGATACCACAGACCACTGAGCGGAGATGTATCACATTTGTATGACACGATGGAAGCGGATATGTGACTCGCTGAGATTGAGCTGGACCGCGGTGGAGATGTGAGCTTTGCCTCGCAAGCTGACGATGACACGCAGCGGAGACCAGATGTGTAGTCAGCGCACATCTCCACGTTTCGGTGGATACACTCTAGCTGTAAAACATCTCTTCTCGTCTCTGCTTCGGACTTCTCCGCACATCTCCGCTTTGGTGGAGTCCGGGTTTTAGCCAAAAAACCAGCATTGACATTCAACGTGGCAATGCTGCAAGTGTTCTGGGCAGTTTTGCCACCGAAAGTGATGTGGTTATATGCCATATGTCACGTTATGGCACCAAAGAAAGCAATATAATTACCAGTAGAAACCTAGCTGCCCTCCATATTTTAATGTCATCGTCAGGCCATTACTACTGAGGGCTGCCTATGAATATAATGAGACATTAACATTCCTACATCTGCCATAAAATTAGCTATTCATAGACCTTGGTCTGTCGTTTGGTCTCCAGTGGCGGAGATATGGAATTTTGGGAGGTCTGCGGTACTAAGATAGTTAAATTTTATTATCAACTAGCTGTCCCCCGCGGCTTCGCTCCCGTCAACTGGCAATTTTTTTTTACATAAAAACCTTCTCCTGATGATAACAAACACAACGGAAAAAGAATTGGCCAAATTGGTCCAGGCGTTGTTGAGTTATGCGCTTACCAACACATTTAGCGATTCATTTTTATATTATAGAAGATAATAAAAAAAAACTGCTTGGAAACAAGGCGATTAGGATTGTCAAAAGTCGAAAACGGATGGTATTTGACCACTCGGCAAGCTTACTTGACATGCCAAGCGTAGATAGTTGAAATTTCATAGAGTGTCTATTTCTATTGACGCTGTAATATCTATAAAAAATAAAGGAAACGTTTGGAACCCTTCGTGTACGAGTCTGACTCGTACTTAGCAAGCTTTTTGACTTGCTTTTAATCGTTTTCTAACTATCTATCTATCTTTTTGAAGAAACCCAATATAGAACGACTTTAAATACTGCATTGGTATGTTTGTAAATGATATGAGAACCTAATCACGTAATACCACGTAATACTATGATTATGGCACATCATTTGACTCTAAATCCTAAAGTTTAAAATCCAAAGAACTCAACAAATATACTTAAGAAATGACGGTCATCACTCATCATAACTCCTTTAGGAAAGAGAGATAGAGCTATACAGAAGAATAGCACCAGCACTTTCTCAAAACTAAAATATGATGGCACGTTATAGAAGAGGGCCATTCCTGAAAGAATGAAAGCTTCTAATCACTTCCAGGTTGTCTAAACCATGGAAGCCTATATAATAGGGCCACATGGCGAAGCGCAGTTCAGTACAGAGCATCCCCGCGAAGTTTTCTAAACGCATGACACGTTTCTATCCGCGAATGCGCGCGGATGCGCGAGTAATGCGAGCATAATTTTATTATGCTTGACTGTGCATTCTCGGCACAACATCGTCATTCGTTATGAAATTTTTCCATAGTGCAAACATGTACGGTAGCGGATGCTCGAGGAGCAGCGGACATGCTGGCGCAGTGGCGCAGTGTGGCAGGAAATAATTGTTGTGATTAGATTTTAGATATTATTTCAATGGGGACAATGTCGATAATGGTTTGCCAGTGAAAATGCTCAGTGCTGCGCTCCGCCAAGTGTGCGCCGGTCCTCAGACCGACGACCTTCATATTAAGTACAGATTAACATTTTAATTACAACCCCATTGTCTTATAGCTTTAGCAGCAATACTAACGGCTGTTTTGCAGCGACTGATATTGTCACATTACGCATAATATAATCAGCAGCGTTGGAGGTCGGCCATCTTGTACTTAATGCTTTATGTTCGAATTTAATGGCAGTAAGTTACGTTGAAACATTTTCATTTTGGATGACTACCGTTCTAAAGGGTGTGCGGTCTTTGGATAACAGTAATATTAGTGGATGACGTGGGCTTGGACGGTTTCTAATTAGATTGTTGAATAGCGTCCCCATCATCATTCATCTGCTTAGCCTTTTCCTAACTACATATATTGTGGTCGGCTTCCAGTCAAATTGGCTTCAGCTGACTACCAGTACTTTACGTGGAGCGGCTGCCTAGCAGACCTCCACAACCCATTATCTGGGTAACATGGTACTTCTTGGCAACTCTGGAGTCAGCTATCTGCCTAGGCCTTTACTAACTCTTGCTGGTTGGCTTCCATTGAATAAAGATGCAACTGAGCGCTAGTATTTTACTTGGAGCGACTTCCTGTCTGATATCCTCAACCAAGTAACTGGAAAACGAGATACGTGTCAAGATTAATTTCTGATTTTCAGCTAGTCTATTCTGTAAATAACCATTTCGATATCGACTTCACCTGAGTGACTAAGCTTACAAAGTGAACTTTATTTCACACATCATAAGGTCTTATATTTATACGAATTAGAAACTCACCTCGGATTCCGCTGTCGAGACACGAAAATGTTGTTACAGAATAGCACTGCAGGCTTCTGTCAAGGATTCTATACCTCTACCATGAGATGTCATCGAAAACTTTCTCGCTAGCGTTAAACTCGCTAGCGTACTATCGTGGATCGAATAGTATTCGATAATGCTCGCACCATGAGTTTTACGGAGTCTTACGCAGGCGCTAACGTGAGTTCGATAGATCGCGTCGTCTAGCTAACTTCACACTCAATTATGCTTTCCGAGGCACGACATAGTCACGGTATCAAGTGATGTGTTACTCATCCATTGATCGACCTCGGCATGTGTTGTAGGACCTTAAAAGTGGACCCGTGCCTCAATTAACGCATGGTCTAAAAGTTCATCTGTTTTTATTGTCACATTCGTAATTGTCAGAACAAGATCACTGCATTTTATAAAACAAAGTCCTCAAATCAAATCAAATCAAATCAAATCATTTATTTGCCCATAATGTAGGTAAACAGATATGATGGTTATTTGGTGATAAAGTCCGCCGCGTCTGTCTGTCTGTTCAAGATATACTCAAAAACTACAGCACCGATTTCCAAGCTGTTTTCACCAATAGATAGAGTGGTTCTCGAGGAAGGTTTTAGTATACAATTTGTCTAGCGGGCGAAGCCGCGGGCATCACCTAGTTTTATTTAAAATATTTTTTATAAATCCACCGGAATTGAAATTGCATCCGTGCAATACCGGGGTTCAATCGTTTAATAACTAACAAATATTGCTCAGTGACTTTGAGAATTTAAGGTATATTCTGCTGATCCCACATAGATATCTCCATCATAATCGTGATTGTGTCTCAATTAGGCATTCATCCCGTCGTCGAGTCTATCTATCACGCCGCATAATGGCGCCGCTCAATAACTGAAGTACATCCGTCACGCGTAATTAAACGGCTACATATTGTTGTTATGGGGTGGCTACGAGTTTGGGCGATTTTTGCGGGATATTTTTGCTGGTTTTTTTACAATGGCCAAAATATCGCCATCTCACAAATGCAACACACCCAACACCCACACACACCAACATACACATCTTATGAAGGCTCTTGGCCTTATTCTAATAATATTATGAATATTTGAATAAGCAAGCATGCCATGTAATTAGCTGTAGGTTTTCCAAATATCATCATCATCTGCCTAGCCTTTTCCCAACTATATTGGGGTCGGCTTCCAGTCAAACCGGATTTAGCTGAAAACCAGTATTTTACGTGGACCGGCTGCCTGCCAGACCTTAAAGATTCAAGTTACAGCAGTATTCCGCGTAAGAGAGAATATTTTATTACGTGAACAGCTATAAGTTCATACCCAAATTCAAAAAGTGTAATGATACTCTAGTCTGCAGATCAGAGGAGAATATTCTCATATTTTCAAGGAGAGTTCGTGTTCGCATTTCAATCGCAAACTTTAAAAATACTTCTTATTTTCCTGCATTTTGATAAATTTCTGACATTGATTGTCGCTGAGATGATCGAAGCGACTTGAGTTTTCAAGTAAAGCCTCATTAATGCTTAACCTTTAAACGCAAGAAGTATCGAAAAAGTAACATCAACTTCAAACCGATTTTTACGATAGGCAGTCGTTGTGTAATCGGTCTTTACTTTTTTTTTAACCTTGTGTGTTTGGTTAAATGATTGCGAGGATAAAAAGACACTAAAAGCATGTGTTTTTTGGCATCAGATATAATTAGATGGGCTGAGTGATTGTCAATACTCGGTCATGCAAACTTTTGTTATCTGATGAGATTCATGAGGCCGGGAGATTTGGGTGGTAAGTATGTTTGTTTTGGTTTACCTTTCAAGTTTGGTTTTTACTGGCCAGGTTCTTATAGCGGTATCACCCGCGTGAATGTCAGAAATTTTGCCACGAGTTGCTATTCCCTGGATAAAATATTGTCCTCCTCCAATGGATTAAACAGACAGAAAGACAGAGCTACTTTCGCATTTATATAATATAAATAATTATAAGCATATATTATGGATTCTATGTAATAACCCCTGTATCGGTTTACTAAACCAGTGTTTTTAGTTTATGGTTTACATCCCCAAGATGTCACCTTCTTATGTCAATCAATCATGCAATAAAAAAAAAAACTAAATCATTATAATTTGATCGCATTAATTGTTTACTTTCATAATTGAGTAATATTTTCCCCGTTCTCCACAAAACAGTGTCACCCTATAAGCGTCGAACATCTGCAGAACAACAATACAAATGATTAGCCACGTCGCCGACACTCCATCGCTTTGTAGCGCTGCTCGACGCGTCAACGCCGATGTCACCCGATGTCATCCGATGTCACACGAGCTTGCCCGACCATTCACGAGCACTGACGAGGATTGACGATCGATCTGATTATTGTGTTAAGGAGTATTGATGACAGATTACCAAAAATGTAAGTGTTTGGGCAATGCGTATGATGTGTGATGATGAGGTGTCCTCAAATCTATTTTATGTTTACGAATGAACCATAAATTGCAGGATTAAATGTTTACTGCTTCGCGCTTTCAAAGTTCATTTAATAACATGGTCGTTGGGTTGACTGTAGGTACCAGATGCATCATTCGCTACAAATCCTCGCACATGTCTAGTGGAAACAAAGCCTGAGGCCAGCGGTAAGGAACCTACTAACGTTTCTTCGAGTAATAAAACACGTTTTAGGCAAACCTAAGCCGACGAGTAGAAGGTAGCAAGTTCATCGGCAATTGAGCCAACTAAAAAAAAATCGTTTAGGAATTGACTGCCACTTCACTCTGCCACAACACAAGGAAAAAAATCTCTGAAAAGTATTAAAAAAAACTGTCAGTTTCCGCTTGGTTTGTCGGTAATTGCATGAAATATTTCTCATTGACTGGTCAAGAAAGTTTAGTAATGTCACGCTTTTTCTACGATGTTGCTTACCTCCGTCTTTAATGTCTTTATTTAAATAGATCAACAAATTGGTTTGTCAAGTGGATATTGAGATGTGGGGGTGGCATTTTTATGAACTTTATATGTATACTAGCTGACCCGCGCAACGTCGTCTGCATAACATTTTTCATTACTGCTCCGCTCCTATTGGTCTTAGCGTGATGATATATAGCCTATAGCCTTCCTCGATAAATGGGCTATCCAACACTGAAAGAATCAAATCGGATCAGTAGTTTCTGAGATTAGCGCGTTCAACCAAACAAACAAACAAACTCTTCTGCTTTATAATATTATATATTGAGTATAGATGTATGTAATGTTTATTTTTATATTTAATTTAATTTTGGAATTGAATTTCATTTGAATGTAGAGAAAAAATAGAACATCTATTTACTTACCAATTACACATGTTTGTAAATAAGTAAATGATTGATTGATTGATGAATGAGTGGGTGAATAGAGATATACCTTTGGGAGAAAAAACCTTTTTACTGCTTCGTTGGGCTCGTGGTCGCAGGCGCGCCTGCCAAGCGTGCTGTCGTGGGTTCGATTCCCAGGTCCGGCAAATAGTGTTATTAGGTATTTCTCCATTACGAATTTCTCTGATTTAAATTGGTACAAAGCCACGAAAATAATGGTATAGATGGAGACGTTTTCAATAAAACCCCTCAAAAATTAATACTATCGTTGTGTCTTGTCTGTAAGTCCTAAATGTATGGGATTGACGCAACTAAATATTTCAGTATTTTTAACCGACTTCCCAATTTATATTTGTTACCTCATAACTCCGTCATTTATGAACCGATTTGAAAAACTCTTGTTTTTACTGAAAGGATATAAATCTCGATTTTTTTTTCTCGATTTATTTCTCGAGAGTTTAAATGGGACCACCACCTAAATTTTATCAAAATCGGTTAGGAAGTTTGTATTTGAAATCGAAATAGCTGGAATTCGTTTACTTGGATGATGGTTTTTTGTCATCCAAGTAATCGAAATTGCGTATTTTACTTTCCTGCGATTTTTTAGCGGTGTTGTTGTGGAGTAGGTACCACTAAAAAGTGATAAATAAAAAACTTTTTACCTAAAATTACAACCGGTTTCGAAAAACAACAAAAAAACACTACAAAGTAAAAAATAACTTTAATTTCGGAAGTCGGTGTCAAAATACGAAGAAGGTACCGACTTTCGAAATAAAAGTTAATTTTTACTTTGTAGTGTTTTTTAACAATTACACTGCAGGGCGATTCTGTAAATGTCTCACCGTGGCTTGGGTGAAGTGATCATAAATAATCCATGTAATCACGTTGGAATGACAGTAATCTCTTCACGTTGACTTCACGTGAGTTTTCACGGTGACAGGTTTACAGAATCTACCGACTGATTGGCACTTTCACTTGAATCTCTTTATTCTACAATAACACAAAATAGGCTAGCTCACTAGGCAGTAGTGAGTAGTAGTGACTTCACTCATACAAACGTATTTATAAAAGGAGTTTAGTATTCATATTTTAGACTAGCTGACCCGCGCAACTTCGCCTGCGTCGCATTTGCCATTAATGCTCCGCTCCTATTTGTCTTAGCGTGATGATATATAGTCCTTGATAAATTAGCAATCTAACACTGAAAGAATGTTTCAAATCGGACCAGTAGTTCCTGAGATGAAAAAAGTTTGCAATTTCACGCGATATTTTACAATTTTACGGCATTTGCCACTTTTCGGTGACATAGGCACCTTTATTGAAAACACTTGCTATCACAATCCAAAAAATTTTAAAGAAAGTTCCTGGTTCCTTCCCGATATTTTTATTTATTTATTTATTAAAACTTTATGCACAAGTAATGTACAAAGGCGGACTTAATGCCATAGGCACTTTCTACCAGTCGACCTTAGGGCCTTTTGACCTTTTATCATAGGTGCAGAAGTTTAGTATTAAAACATACTAGCTGACCCGCACAATTTCGTCTGCGTCACTTTTTCATAAATGATCCGCTCGTATTGGTCGTAGCGTGATGTTGTGTCCCTTGATTCTCCTCGATATCCAACACTAAAAGATTTTTTGAAGTTTGAACCAGTAGTTCCTGAGATTAGCGCGTTCAAACAAACAAACTCTTCAGCTTTATAATACACTAGCTGACCCACGCAACTTCGTTCGTCTACGTCACATTTTCCATTAATGCTCGGCTCCTTTTAGTCTTAGCGTGATGATATATAGCCTATAGCCTTCCTCGATAAATGGGCTATCTAACACTGAATGAAAAAAAAAAAATTCAAATCAGACCAGTAGTTCCTGATATTAGCGCGTTCAACCAAACAAACAAACTCTTCTGCTTTATAATATTAGTATAGATTATTATTATAGTATAGATGTATTGTTATTAAGGAACCTTCCGAATCCAACCTTGATCTCAATCAACAATGCGTATTATGCGTATTGATTTTTTTATGTATTAATGCGTAAAATATGTGCGTCCTTGGTGCGCAGGGTGCGAGCCAGTTCCAACAGTATCCCGGGCATGATTGCTGACAAGCTGGACTGCTGTATTATGAGTCGTTGCTCCAGTATCTCAGCTGGGAATCTGAAGCAGTGATTATTTTGTTGTGTCATGAACTTGCTGTTGTAATCATGTCACTAGCATAGTTTTAAGTTTATTTATTGTTACTCACTGTTTATTGTTCACTATATGAGTCATTGTTACTCGAAAATTTTTTTTTTTTACTATTCATAGGTTTACATTAGACCACTATCTCATCAGCAGTGCGATTCTGTAAACATGTCGCAGTGAATACTTAGGCGAAGTGAACGAAAAGTGAGCTGTCAAACCATACAAACAAGATAAGATGACAGCTTACTTGTCGTTCACTCCACCGAAGTGATCACGGTGAGATGTCAACAGAATCGACCGGCTGATGTTAAGCGGTGATGCGGTCTAAGGTGGAGCACGCTTGCCTAGAAGTAACCGTTTCACTCTTGACTCAAAGACTCCCAGGTTTCAATTTAATTGTCATAAAACGATGCTTAGGTTTTTTTAAACCCCTATTCCCCTATTGGAGAAATTCCAATAGGGGCAAACCCTATTGGAATTTCTCCTGTATTGTGGGTGCGTTTACAAACATATAACCCACATATGTACACATACACAAACAGCCAGACCCGGAACAACTATCAGCAGTACCCATACAAATATTTGTTCCGTGCGGGAATCGAACCTGCGACACGTTGCGTGGCAGTCAATCGGTCAACCACTGCGCCAACCGTGCCGTCGTGTTTGTTTAATTAAGCTATATATTTCATCAACCTCGTTGCACTTATATAGCATGCAAGGCAGAATTATAATCTATCTTAAATCTTCATAGCACACAATAACTCAATATCTTGGTACATAAATGAGCTTGCTGAACAACGAAGGGTAGATGCACCAATTGATGTCCGACCATTATTAAAATGTATTTGAATATGACATTGTATTCTGTAGGTTTAATGTGATCATAAATTATTCTAGGTCATAAAAATCTTATATTATCATGAAAATCTTATGCATTTTGTACCATATGTTTCAAATTTATTGTTATACGTAGAAGGAGAAGTTATAAAAGTAGGAAGCTATAAGGTACAAAGATTGTTACTTTGACCATTTCAGCGTATCGTAAACGTGAAAAATACTTACGTGTTATTATTTTTAACCGACTTTTTTGATAGTCTTGTCTAAGTGACGGACTAAATGTATTTTTTTTTGAGTTTTCTTATTTTCACAAATATTAACGACTAGCTGACCTGTGCAACTTCGTCTGCTTCACATTGTTCATTAATTTTCCCTCCTAATGATTGTAGCCTGATGTTATATCATGCCTGTAGCCTTCCTCGATAAAAGAGCTATCCAATACTAAAATAAATTTTAAATTCGAAACTGTAGTTCCTGAGGTTACCGCCAGACCCAGGCCAAAAAGATCCCACTACGAAATAAGCATCTTCATTCTCAGTACCAGTACCTCTCTGGCCAACAGCAAAAGCAAACCGCTGTAAATTGGACTCGACTACCAGCTGTTCTGACATAAGTAATTTCTGAGAGTCAGCGCTTTTCAACGTCAAAATTTACACAAAGACTATCCTCGAGAGTTATCGTTAATAGAAAGTCACTTTGTCTACGGCCGAACACAAAAAGGTTTCTATCACGAATAAGGATCCACAATCTCAGTCCCTACTACCTCTCGGGCCAACAGTAAAAGCAATCAGTTCAGTACAAACACTCGATTGAATGCAATCCCCTGTAATTTGCCTGAGAGCCATGCTAAGCTACCGTCTGTTCTGGTATCAATGTATTTCATGCTGTGTTTACTTCGATTTAGTAGCCATAGTAGGTAATGTGCGGAATGGGATTCGGTTACCGTTTTGGGAAAATGGATTAGGTATGCGGGGGTTTAAAAGTGTGCAGGTAGCAAAGATGTGAATATCTAATTGTGATATCAATTGGTTACCTTATTATTGTTGTTAATCTGAGGAATATTAAAAAAAAATTACAAGCTAGCTAGTTTTGCCGATGTTGGGTTTGCTAAGAAAGAAACTATGATAGGGATATCTGATTTCTGTCGGGATTGGTGAAATTCGCAGACATCATTAAGTTAGACACGACCTATGCCTACTTAGCTTAAGAGGTGGATAGTCCATCCAAAGATTTCAGAAATATATAATCTGTACGTTTAAATAATAGCGCCTCCAATATATCCATTGGATATATTGTTAGTCTCGCAAGTTATATTCGTAATTTGTTAGATATTGTGCTAGTAATTATTGTGTCTACGTGGAATTAATATTTTCTATTCTACAATAAGACGAATTCTGTGTATTGTAATAAAGTCCTTAGGTTTGTTTTTTTTCGTTGATAAACTATGCCTAGTGAAATTCATTCACCATCCTGTCAAACATCACACTTCCTAAAACTAAAAAAAAACAAAGCCTTCCATTTTCAAACGCTCAAAAAAGCACATTTATTTCCTGTTCCACCAGCCAGCACTTATGTTAATCGATTACTGGCCACACATCGCGCTATGAGCCACACACATGTAATGACGAAATTGGACCGATTTAGAAATAGGGTCGATCAACGTAATACACCCCTAGGGCTGTTTGTTTCCGTTTTTTTTCATTTTTAGAAGAAAAAAAGTGTCGCCATGGACACAATTATTGAAAGTTTGACAGTTCAATCTTCTTTTCGAGTCGATGGTTACAGTTTCACTTATCTTAATATTGTTTTGGGTAAGTGGCTACGTTAATTGCAGTACCGAAATGGGAACTTGGGACAGTTCAATCAAAAGATGATTTGATGACATCTATCCATGGATGGAAAAGTGGACCTCGTAGTTAAATTATAAAAGCTACACAGGTCAATCTTCAAGGTTCAGCTATACACAATAAGGACCTGCATCCACTACATTTCGATACTTCACCGAGGCTCAGAAAGCACGTTAGTTATCGTTTTTAGATCTTTAAGTCGCTAGTCAGAAGCCAGATAATCTGATACAGTGAGCCTTGTCCCTTTACGTTTTCGTGTTACATTATCATCTGCCTAGCCTTTTCCCAACTATATTGGGGTCGGCTTCCAGTCAAACTGGATTCAGCTGAATACCAATATTTTACGTGGAGCGGCTGCCTACCAGACCTCCACAACCCATTAACTGGGTAACACGATACTCCTTGGCAAGACTGGTGTCAGATTTTCTGGCTTCTGACTATCCGTAACGACTGCCAAAGATCTCCAAATGACAGCCGGGACCAACAGCTTAACGTGCTTTCCGAGGCTCGGAGGAAACTCGGTATGTTAAGATGGTCACCCATCCACAGACTAACCTCGGCAAGCGTTGCTTAACCTTGAAGATCGACCTGTGCGGCTGTTATTATTTAGCCACGAGCTCCTCTTTTCGTGTTACATTAGTTACTGAGTAATTGGGCTGCAGAGGTCAGATAGGCATTTACCACATTTTTTTTTTACTATTGATAGGCACGCGTTTGACCAATATCTCACAATGGTAAGCGACGATGTGGTGGTAAATGTAGCACGCTTGCCTAGAATACATGTAAAATACGGGTACGCGACCCACAAAATAGCTGTAAAAGGCTAGGCCAATCTGCCTTGCAGCTATTTTGGGGTACCTATGAAAAAAAAAAATTGAACTGTAAAGTATTAATTTATCATACGAGTAGGCTGAGTTTCTATATTATTGGAAGATAGCTCAATATCTATTTATTTTCTAATCCCCACCTACACAGTAAAAGTTGATTTATACATTTCTTCGCAAATCGAATCTGTATAAATCGAATCCATTTTATCTTGATTCGAAACGCAATATGAACTAACAATACAAAACTATAATTAATTAGGAAATGTCAGAGATCATAGACTAATATAGAAATAAAAATTTAGCGCCAAAACTTTATTTTAAAAAAAACTAGCTACTGCCAGCGGCTCCGCTCGCATGAAAAGGTATCATTGGTCTGGTTTTTCTTTGTAAGGGAACGTACCCCCGAAATGAAGTATAACATTGTTTGCATGCGTTTTATAGAATTTCTCTCTCGCAATAATAGCAATCTGTCAAAAAAGCTTCATTTTCCACACATTTTTGACAGATTGTTATTGAAATGCGAATGTGAACGTTGACTAAAAATTAAAGGAATTGGCACTTAGGTCATAGTTTATCTGGGTGTGGTCAAGTTTCATCAGAACCCGTTTTCGTGACAAACACACAAACATATTTAGCATATTAGTATGGATTTATTTTTATCATAATTTATTGCTATTATTCCTAATTAGTCCAAAATCTTCCAATATAGTTCGTTTTCCATCAAGTCAATCACCATTTTCCATTGTGAACGAATGCTCGTTCGTCTTAAGGCCACCCGCATTGGACCCCTGTCTGCTTATTACAATTTATGTGTTGAAACTAAATTAAGATGTGTCATAATGACCGCACCCGAAATTACCGACTATTTTGGTGTGTTCCCGTTTAGGACGGCCGGTTTCGACTGGGTGGGTCAAACGCGAAATGTGTGTTTTTTTATGGTAGAAATTTTACTGGAAATACCAACTGATGATGATTACTTACATCGACTTTGTATTGATTTTTGTGATCTGTCATTAGGTTTAGTAAATAGGTATTTACTGACGTTGATAGATCATCAACTCAACATTACCGCTTTAACTTTTATTTGCAAAACACTATATTTATTCAATAAAACTTCTTTTATTGAGTATAAGTATATAATGGTCACTGAAAGTTCACTCAATATCTATGGAAGATATTCAATCTACTAATATCCTACATCTTTGTTAATAAGTTAAATTTTTTAAACAACTAAATTCCTACATCGAAAAGTTGCAATTTTAAATTATTCCAACACAATTTTTCATAAGAAATCAATCCAATTTACTTCCCGAGGCTCTTTCCAAAAGGATCTAACGCACCCACATTACAGCGAGTCCGAAATGCCGTGTCTACGGGTACTAGAGACCCCTAATGACATACAAACGCATAAAGCGGCCAGGGGTTAGCTTCCGTTATCAATTTCAACCAAATAGTTCGCCACCTTTAATATCAACCCACACATTTACAAATGCATGCGGCGAAAAGAAGAACTAAACGTAAAATGTACTGGATTTGACAGCTCATTGACAGTTTCCCTCGGCAAGCAGCGCCACTATTAGGTTCCGATGTAAGTTTGTCGGGATATAACTACAGGGTAGCGATAGAGATGTCATTTATTAAAATTGGGGGTTCTTTATAATTGTTAGTTTGTGTTGCTGTAAAGGTAAATGGCAACCGCAGATGCTCTTTTTGGCGCTTTCGTATTAAGTTTTTTTCGTGAATTGTCGGCTTCCGTGTTTGTATTTTTTTTTTCATGTTGATAAAACAATGCATGGTTACCATTACTTAAGATTTTCATTTCAAAAAAGCTCCGAAAGTTAATTAAGTATTTCCAGCGCTCCTCTTTGTACATTTGGCATATAAGGACCAATAAATTGAACAATAGAAAGGATAAACTTTTTCATAATAATACTTCCTAAATGGCTTTTGTTATATAGCTCGATTTACATGTATAATACTGTTAAAAAAACAAAGAGGATGACAACCTTTATCACAAACAATGAAATGTTTCGTTCACTTCGGCATCTAGAGGCAGCATTCAAATGTTTTGCTTGAGTTCTCTAGAAATAAACGTTGACGAATCGTACATAATCTGAAAGTTTTTCAGTTTGATTTCAGTCCGGTACATTGCACCTTGCACGTGACCAGACAACATTCAGAGATTACTTCAGGGTTTCAATTTATTTATGGATTTGCTTTCTTTCGAATTTAGTCTAGAAAAAGATTTTACGAAGTACCTATCTACGTATTTAACTATTTATTTTTTCTTTACAAGACTATTTACTTATTTGTGTTCTTTAAGTAGGTGTAAGGTGTGAGACACCATATCCAATGACATGTCCTCATAATTTATGCATAAGAGCAAATCCTGCGGGCTTCTGCTTTTTAGTCTCCAAAAGCTTGGACATGTTTTTCATCCATGAAGTGATGTCCCAGTTTATTTGGATGTACCTGTAATTTGTATTAGTATGTTTTGACTTTTTCTTTTATTTCTTCTTTCACAGTTCTGATACCGAGGTCATGGTGAAGTTTCTCATTGGTTGGTTATCATGATGCGCCTACTATCAATCTCAACATTTTTGACTGATATCTTTGTAGGATTTCTATAGGTATTTGGTAGCCGTAGTTATATCCCATAATATGACCAAATTGATTTTATTTTCCATTGAGATTTGGCTTTTTTAGTGAATAGCCAATACATTCAGTCAAATAATTTAAAGCAAAGTTTAGCGCAAAGGCTCGCTCGAGGAGGCTCAGAAAAAAAAAAAACTTGAGTAGAAGAGTTTGCGGAGGAGATGAGAGTATAGAATAAACTCTTTCTATCATCGTCATCTATGCCCTTATCCTATGTAAGTTGGGGTCAATGCAACATATATGTATTATTTATTAAAACGATATGCACAAGTAAACGCACTTTAAAAAGGCGGACTTAATGCCATAGGTATTTTCTACCAGTCGACCTTGTTTCCTTTCTATCCTGTCCGCCATCACGCTATCACTAACTCCCTATTCTTAACTATTCGACGAAAAACCTATCTTTATACCGTCGAATGCGAGAAGCACAGGACTGATTGTTCTGGCGATACTTGAGACACGCCATGTCCAGCAGTAGGCATCTGTCGCTTGATATATTATGATGATGATAATGCCGTCGAAAAACAGTATAGAAATACAAAAGTATCCAAATGTGATGCATTGAGGTTGGTATCTTCGTATTATCTTGCTTGAATGGCCAAAGATAAATACATGAAAGGTATTCTGGTAAGTTGACAGCTGACAGTGAAGTTTACCGTCCATTCGCAGATACTTTATTGGTAAAATATAGTTAAAAATCGGAGCACATTTTCACAAAGTTTTAACTGAAGACAAGTTAGACTCCTACCTAAAGTATTGTTCTTAACTCAAAATACTCAATTCATAAAACCGCCTCTAGCTCCAATTCTCTGTAGCAGAAATAAGTCATATTATGGTACCTAGCTTATGGGTCAACTTGAATAAGTATAAAAAATAAACAACTGGCTATCTTCGTTCTTTTTCAAATAGAACCTATACAAAACCCTCTAAACACTATTTAATAACATCCAAAGAGTTTCTAATGCTGTCCATCAGCAGGAGATGCAAGTAAAAAGCGGCCAGTTACACTCGGCGGACGCAATTTTTGTGTTACGATACTAACAGTTCTGCCGGCCCAAGGAAAAGGGGCACATCTGCTCTTTTAAAGCAATATTTTATTATTTACATCGGAAACAGTCATGTTTTTTACATTTTTCTACAAGTATCCGTGCTCGATAAGTATCGTACAATGATTAGTATCTAAAGTAAAATAATAAAACCAAAACATCAACATATAGAACTAAATACAAACAAAAGAAGAAAAATAATTAGGTATATGAAAATAGATTGGATATGACTACCTATGTATAATTCAATTAGGAGCTTACTTGCTAGGAGCGAGTTAGATTTGCATTCTTGGAGATAACGCAAATCTAAACTTTTTGAGTGAGTGAATCGGCAGTGTCTAGCATAAACTGTTGTGAGTTCTGAACATTAGGAGTAGGGGTGCGTTGAGGCCCAGATTGGATTTGCGGAAAGGAATATGGAGCAGTCTTGTGATGGGACGTCTATCCATCCTGACATGAACGTGCCAGTTTTAAAAGAAAATAACAATAATGTGGCCATAACGAGGCGCTAAAGACATAGTGGTAAAACAAAAAAACTGATGCTTATTACCTTAATTCTCTATTTCTTCCCCGAAACTAGTGAAACAAACGTAATGTTAATAGTTTTGTATTTACGGAAAAAAATACTCGTAATGATTTGTGTTGTTACGTGCCCAAATTATTTAGCCACGCGCCATCACTGGTACGCGAGCCACAGGTTTGCGCCATACTGACACTAGTGCAAAGTCTAGTTTATCCGAATTAATGTTCAACGTTACAAATAACTTTAATTCATAGTTTTTGTGTTTTGTTCAGATACGCCCATTTTCCTTTCCAGCAGCACTGTTGCAGTTCGCGCGAGGAAGTGGGAGGTGATTGGAGAAATTGTTTTGTGTAAGATAAGTTGAGGCTACAGGATGTCCTGCTATTTAGATGCTGGATGCGAAGATGGAGGCTTTGTTTACATTGGATTTAAAAGTATAGGTACGAACACCGAATACGAACAACTATAACTTTCTTAATGCCGGTTATTATAAACAACCAGCTAGACCTGCCAGAGTCGTGTTTCCTGATAGCTACAACCTGGTCGTCTTTAAGTTAAGATTGAATAGGTTACTTCCAGGCAAGCGTGGTCTATCTTCAACTAAATCATCGCATATCATAAAAAAATCTTAAGTAATCTTTTAATTCAGACTGTTTAATTTACTACCGGACAGAAGTGCCGATGGTCATTAGCAGCTTGATGTGTAAAATGGCAGAAATATTCTTAAACTTGTAGCGTATTATTGTGCTTATAACGCACAATACAACATTAAACAAAATGCTACACAGTTAGCTACGGCGCACGCTGCGCAACTTGCTACGGCGCGCGCTACGCAACTTACTACGGCGTGGCGCGCGCTTTCGAACTTGCTACGGTGCAAGCTACGCAACTTGCTACGCAGACCGTTAAACAACTTGCTACGCAGAACGCTACATAACTTGCTACGTAGAACGCTACACATTTTGCTACGTAGAACGCTACACAACTTGCTACGCTGGACGCTACGCAACTTGCAACGCAGAACGTTACACAACTTGATACGCAGAACGCTACGCAACTTGATAACCAGAACGGTAAACAACTTGCTAAGCAGAACGGTACACAAGTTGCTATGCAGAGCAATACGCAAGTCGCTACGAAGAACCCTAGGCACCTTGCTACATTCTCGACGTTCCACGGTACACAAAGCGGTACAGTCAGCTACGCAATAAGGTTCGTAGAATACTAAATGTTACGTCGCACACTACTCAGTTCACTACCTACTCATTTTCAAGTAGTACATTGAATATGTTTTTCTTTTCTTTGCAGTGTTGATATTTTAATTTATATGTAAACTACACAGAACTCACACAAACAATTTATCAATAGGAATTATTTTACTTAAATTGAGTATATAACATAGGCGGGTACTTATTTTGATTAACCCAAACAAAATAAAGGGCATTTACCAGTAATAACTCTATATACCCAACCTATTACGAAAATCTAATTCAATCTATAACGAAACTGATACTAGAAATAATGGATAAAATAATAATGTCACGGTATGATATAAATGGAATAATAGAAAAAATGTTATCAATAATTGCTCAGTCAGTCTATGGTGGCGGAAATCGACGCTGATTGGTCGATGGCTGCGCGGGAAAGCGCACAATATGGCGTCGGTTCCGGTCGGCTTGTGGGAAATAACATCGGAACGGAACTAATAATGGATTAAACTGTTGAAATGTTTGTTTATTGATTGTTTTTCGTTCGTTTGTTGTGTTTATTGAGATATTAAAATAATTGATTTTATGGCGTGTTCTGTGGGGTGGAATTAAAAAGGTTTTTTATTGTGATGTAGTGTAAAATAATTGAATACAATAAAACTAGATGCTATAGTTGGAATATTAAAGATACAAAGTAGATTATTAGTACCAGGACCAATCGAACTTCATACTAATATTATAAATGCGAAGATTTGTGAGGATGGTTGGATACATGTTTGTTAATGTTAACTCGATTTCACGTCAGAGCGCCTGAAAGGATCTTGAAGAAATTTGGCACCGAGGTAGATTATAGTATGGAATAACAAACACATAGGCTACTTTTTATCCCTGGAGTATGTTCCCTAGAGATCACGCGGGCGAAGCTGCTGGCAGAAGCTAGTTATCTATACATACATACATATATACATACATACATATACATACATACATACAAATAAAATTGGAGTGTCTGTTTGTAATATTAAAATAACCGTTTTTTACTACATGTGAATGAATATATATACGGTACATACACCAAAATAACATTTTTTACAATTTTTGTCTGTCTGTCTGTCTGTCTGTTTGTTTCAGCTAATCTCTATAATGGCTGGACCGATTTTGACGGGACTTTTATTGGCAGGTAGCTGATGTAATAAGGAGTAACTTAGGCTACGTTTATTTTGGAAAAAAAAATAAAAAAATTTAAGAATCGACTGCTAGGCGGAACGAAGTTCGCCGGGTCAGCTAAGTAGGTACTTATATATAAAAGTGATGTTTTCAATTTCCGAAATTGTTGAAAATCGAGTTGTTAAAAATTGACACAATTTGACTGCTATACAAACTTGTAAATAAAAAAGAAGAAAGGTGATACAGTTGAAATAAATATAAGAATTGTTCTTTACCTGTCGACTGACACATATTAAAAAAATTCCGACCAGTATTAAGCAACCTTTACAGCTCTATCATTGCGGACCCAGGTCGATGCCGGTGAACTTAGCAGATCATATCCTGGCAGAGCATGAAAAAATGTGAGTTCTGTTCGCATGCAGCATAGTTCTAGAGTTCCTGATAATTTAAGGAAATAGTTCTGGCGTTTTTCTCGGAAAAAAGACAGAGGAAAATATGATTTGCTAACTTCCGGTAGCAGAACATTTTTTCCAAAACAAAAAAATTCTGTGATTTCGGTTCATTATGGTGAGTTCTATAGTTCCTGATACGTTTTAGAAATAGTTCTGGATATGTAGGCTCTAAAACAATTTCAAACATCCTATTTTATACAACTGACACCAGAAATAATACGATATTTTTCGCCGTCACAACACACCAAAACACCAAGAAATATCTAGAAAATATCCAGCACTGAGAACTCTTCGTTTTTAGATTAAAACATAACAGGACCATACGAAGCAGGGCAAACTAAATCCAGAACTCAGACTTAGGCATCAACATAGCATACAGGAAATCCTAGATAAGACTTAAGAGTCCTATTACGAATCGTCAATGCTCGTTTGCAATAGACGAAGTTACGTTGGTCTGCGTTGGGAGTACATCTATAGTCCGCGAAACAATTTTGATACTTACTAGTCTGAATAGGATTATAGTTTATTTGGGCGCTCGCGCGAGACTGAGGAGCGCGCGCGCTGAATTGATGCAGAATATATAGTACTTTAATTTTATTTATTGTAATTTTGTTTTATTATATTGACAAACGAAAACTAATTAAACGTATTCATTGTAGATTGAAATTTTATATCATATTAATTTATTTGATAAAATTGTTTTTATTTGGAACATAATGGACGCTGAATCAAGACATTTCTGGCTTAAATTAGGTTTTCTTTACGTTTTTTTCCGTGAAAACTGAAGGAATTTAAAGAAATTCTTGAACTCCAATAAACAAGTAAAACATTCTTTCATTCTTACCTTTTAGTAATTTCAGCTTTTAAAAGAATTGATTGTAACTATGTGAATTTGACCGTCAAAGTTCCATCGCCGACCTTTTTTCTTGCAATCTGAGTTCGTAAAATATTTATAGTAAATTACACGAAAAGAAAAATGAAAATGTGTAACTCTAACTTACAAGAAAGAGACTGGCACTATCGTTATTCAGGATCAAATAATTAAAATATCTTACTGCTGCTGAAAACTACAGCGTCAAAAATCATAAATTTCCGTAAAAAATGTAATAGGACTCTTAATCATGAAAACCGTAAGTGTCACCGTAAAAAATTCAAAAAAAATATCTAGCAAAAACCTAGCAATAAGAACTCTTCGGTTTAACTTAGATATACCTATAACAACGCCATATATGGCAATACAAATTTTCTTCAGAACTCAAACTCAGATATCAGCAGAGCATACTTGAATATATTACTTGAATAAGGATTGGACAAAATCTTGACAAATTTTAGGTCTATGCGTTAGAAATTTAAAAAAATAATCAGAAATGTACCTACCTAGGACAGAGAACTCTGCTTCGTATGATAGTTCTTATGATGAACTACACTTATTAGTACAAAATGAGCTCAGAACTCAGACTTAGGCACCAACAGAGCAATTTTGAAGTCCTAGATTAGACTAAATCATGAAAACTTTAAGTGTCGCTAAAAAATCCAAAAAAATAACATTACCTAACCTTGCCGAATGGGGCATTCTTCACCCATCCCAAACGCAGTGCCTACTCCCCAATATAATACTTTGAACTGATAAATTTTAATGTACGTCTGCTATGCGATTGCGAACTAATATTTTATAATGAGCGGAGGTTTAAGCCATCACATTCACCTCAACAGTAAACTTGGGCCCAAAATATAATCCTATTGAATGTAGGGCACTACATAAGTTACATTATTTGTAACCTAGATTATGTGTTTAGCATTATGTTCTAAACATACCTACTTACATGTAATTTACAAACAATATTTAAAGAAAACCGGCCAAGTGTGAGTCGGACTTGCATCAGGAGGGTTTCGTACCGTGAACCTTTGTTTTTTACTAGCTGACCCGCGCAACTTCGTCTGCGTCACATTTTCCTTTAATGCTCCACTCCTATTTGTCTTAACGTGATGATATATAGCCTATAACCTTACTCGATAAATGGGTTATCTAAAACTGAATGAATTTTTCAAATCGGACCAGTAGTGCCTGAGATTAGCGCGTTCAACCAAACAAACAAACTCTTCAGCTTTCTAAAATTAGTATAGATGTAGTACTTGTGGTTATAGCGGCAATAGAAATACACGATCTGTGGAAATTTCAACTGTCTACTTGTTACAGATTTCGAGGTCTTTCCCGCTGACAGGCAGACGAATGGACGGACGGGCGGATGGACGGATGGACGGATGGACGGACGGACAGCGGAAGCTTAGTAATAGGGTTCCGTGGGTACCTACCCTTTGGGTACGGAACCCTAAAACAGCAACAATAAACTCTAAAGCCAACATCACACTTACCCCACCCTAACAGAACGAGGCAGAATGGGTGGCAGTCAGTGCCCCCATTAAAACTAAACTCAATGTCAAATTAGATTAATTTTTCCACATCAGTCACCCCGGGAGCCACAGAGCGTGACTTGCGCGGAAAGTAAACATACAAAATGGCTGCCTAATAACGGTGCGACGGGGAATTTGAATTTTAAGTGCAAGTTTTTTTTTGGTAGGTAAGAAAGATTGGATGTTATGAGTATAGGCTTGTGTAATGAAAAAATCTAATTAGTCCGTCAGTTAGATTATCAAAAAATATTAAACCTGTATTTTTTATTTTGTTACGTTAGCCAAAATTAACGAAATTACGACGCTTTTAAAATTCTCAATACTTACCTACGTCACGCCGTGCCATAATGTTTAGCGGGTTGTGACGTCACGCCACTCCCGAGTTTTGATGCGTTTTATCTTTGTCAATATTCATTGATTTACAAAAACAAAAAATACGTATCCATTCATTTTCAATACTCTCAACTGACAGACTAAATAGTTTTGCAATTTGTGGATGATGGAAACTAGCCTATTGGAGTTTTTCAAAAACGTCATGCTTATTTTAAACACTGACTTAACTAGAGATCTTTATAAAAAAAAATCAGAGAATGTTATTTAGAACAAGCTTTTGCCCGCGACTTCGTAAGCGTAGGTATATCCCGTCTTTTAGGAAGATTGTAGTTCGGAAAATCCTCTCTTACCTACATGTCAAATTTCAGCAGTCTACGATCAGCAGGTTTGGTTGTGCGTTATCTCACTCAGTAACGGAAGAATTTATAATTATATAGGTGTTGATATGCTAATCGCTAATCAGTTATAGTTTACGCCAGATAAACGTACATTGACCTTTCCCTAATATCTCTTCGTAGATACTAGAACAATAAATTTTGAACCATTTTTCATTACTAGAGAACGTAAAGGATCACGATAGAAGTCGATTCAGGACAGCTTTATGTCATTATTTCTGATTTTGATCTTAAGAAAGTCAACAAATGTATGTGGGTCAATGTACTTTATTCCACGTTTATCTGGCGTAAACTATAGGTTCTTATAATTGCCTTCTTTTTAAACTGATCAATTTCATTTTTTATGCTATTCCAATAAAAAAGGCCTGTTTTTGAAAACTTGAAGAGTTCAAGTAAGAATGTCCGATTTATTAAATGTTCTTTCGTTTTTTTTATGAATACCTACCCTTGCTATTTTATGTACCTACTACAGTGTAATTTAGAATTAAGAAATTGTAATAAATGATTTGATTTGATTTTGATTTGTTTTTTAACCTTCTGAACTGGAATGGAATAATCATTTTAGTTTTTTATTTATTGTTAGGTATTTTGTACATTTTGAGAGGTACCTACCTAGGTAAAGGTTTGTTCGATGTTATAGTGAATTAGAAAAGTAGATTGAATAATTTAACTTTTTAGCTTTAACTAATATTATAAAGCTGGAGAGTTTATTTGATTGATTGAACGCGCTAATTTCAGGAACTATTGGTCCGAATTGAATAATTCTTTTATTAGGTAGGTATACGTTTGCATAGGTATACGGTATCGAGGAAGGCTATAGGTTAGGTAGGCAGAAAAAGTTGCGCTGATGTAGAGATGACATAAAACAACACAATCTGTTCATTGACTGTTCTAAAATTTGACTTACTCCTTCGTCTTGTTTTTAGATTAGACTAGAATCCATGCATAGGTAGGTACTGTTTGTATACATAGGTAAAATCCCTAACAAGGTGTAAGTACCTACTTATAGGATAGGAATTTAATTTTTCTAGGTCAGGGATGGCGAACATTTTTTGGTACTGTGCCAATATCATACAAAAAAAAATTGCCACGACGTGCCGCCAAAAAATCTTAACTTGATGATTCAATGGACAAAAGTTACACTAGATGCAATAAACTTAGGTAACTCTTTTTTGTAAATATAAATTCATAAAGCAATCTTTTAATGTCAGCTTCGTGTTTCTTCAAATAGAAGAAAAAGTTCAGTATGATTTCATTTGTATTAGCAATAACAGAAATCATACTAAATTTGAATTTTCATCGAGATGCTATTAGTAGGTAGGTACCTACCTACTTAATCTTGTATTGGCGTGCCCAAATTATTGCACTAGGTAAGTATAACCTAATGTTGATTTAAGAATTAATCTTGAATTAACTACTAGTTATAGTACTACATTTAAACAAAAAATGTAAAAAAAGCTGTGAGGAAGAGGTGCAGAATGATTTAATATTAGATAATTGTTAGGAAGAGTACCTACCTAACAAGAAAAGGAAAAACAATATTCCATAAACACACTTCAGTGGCTTTAATTGTCAAGTCAATTACAGTGTCAAGTCGCAGTTAATACCAGGCCGGTACTAACATCACAAGGAAAACCAAACAATTTAATTGAACACCTGTACAATTCCCTCCAATAAGCAGTGTGCAGGGGGCTTACTCTTCAAACTAAGTTTAATTCCAATCCAAGACCAATACGATTCCAATGTTAATTTTGTAGTCACGTGACTTGCTACTCTTGAAAACAATATTGTCAACATTGGATTGGGATTGGAATTGCACCGCGATTGTTTTGTTTCACGTGAAGTTGGCAATGTTACGGGCCGCAATAGTGATGGTAGACTAAATACGATAAACTGGTATAGGGTTTTATAATGCTTTATCCTTTAAATAACAAGGCCACCAAATAAATATTATATAAATAGTTGTTTAATTGATTAATACTAACGTAGTTAATTCATTTTGGCGTAAGATTATTAAAAAAAAATCATTAAATGAATTGTGACTGGCTGTATGCGGTAGGATCGTTGCCTACACTACTAAAAAGAAAGATGGCGTCAAAGTTCTACAAATTCAAAAATAAATTCAAGTGGTTTTAGAAGTGAATTCGACGAAATGCAAGTTTGTCTAAAGTATTTAGTAGTTACTTGGATACTGTGTGTGAGTTTGGTTGTCTGGTTCTTTTTGAGTAATAATAGTACTTATTAAGTTATCTAACTAATATAAAAACAGTTTTATAAAAGTGGTAAGTATACAATCATATTTTATTAATTAAAGTAAGTACCTAACGTTTTACTAAAGTGAAGGCTTATATTTTGTATAAGTACTTAGTTATTTTCGTGGTTTATATTTGGTACTCTTTGTAACTTGGTGTCAACTTATGTAAATAAATAGGGGTACCGACCCACGCTTTCTCCATTTGTTTTGTACAATTGGGTGGTTAAGTGCTGCCGTTACATCTCTAATACAACGAGAAACAGATTGCTGTGACATTAGGGTCCCATACCGCGTGTATCTGACATCGACGCACAAACGATTTCCATGGGTCCGGGGCATGATTCTGAACACCCTAGACTTAGAATTTTTCGTCGGCTTTTTTCTCATTTTTTCATCTTTTTCAAGGATTTTTTTACTTTAGACTGCTCATAATCATTATTCTGACCTAACCCAATGAGATTTTTAATAAAAAAAAAATAATTAATTAAATACTTTCACCAAAAAGAGCAATCTGAATACAACCACAAATAGATATCAGCTCAGCTGAGCTGATACTTTGTGGTACTCTTAAAAAAAATGAGAAAAGAACCGACAAAAAATTCCAACACTGGGGTGTCCAGAATCATGCCCTGGACCCATGGAAATCGTTTGTGCGTCGATGTCAGATACACGCGGTATGTGCCTCCAACTAGTTTTTGGTAACTTCCAGTCGCATAAAAAGACAATGCCACCAAAATCTGCAGAAAACATACAAATATTTCCTTATTGATCTTCCAAACAAAGTTAATTTAAAATATTTTGATAAAATTCATGTATCAAAGACAACATACCTTATATTTTGGTGATATATCACTTCTTCTCTTAGGAGTTAGCATAAAGGGCTTAATATTATCATAAATTTCATCAAACAAATCCTTGCTCACTCTATAATTCGCTTTAAATTCGTCTTCATTCATTGAAAACGCTTTGTCCGTATATCGCATTAACCGACGCTCATTTCGTCTTTGTTTTATTTGTTGTTTATGCGAATTACGTACAGCACTGATTACTACTGCAAATCGTGCCATATTAAACAGTTTTTATTCCCTGAAAACCACTTATAACGCAAAACAATTTAAAAAAAGTTACACTTTTGCTATTGGAAAAATCTCAATCAACAAACAATCCCAACTCAATACCGGCGCAATAGACAGCTGTCAAAATACACTCAAGAGTAGCGTTTAGCGCACTTCAATTCCGATCCCAATATGATCCCGATCCGAATTAGTTCCTCATAATAGACACTCAATTTGGCGCTAGTGTCGAACTCAAGAGTACGAAACGTCACAATTCCAATGTCGATCGGTTGGAATTTAGTTCAAGAGTAAGCCCCCAGGTCGGTATGGCCGTACCCGAGCTTAGACAATTAACCGATGAACTATAAATGAAGGAGTGCGGCAACACTCCGGTGACAAACGTCGGCCTTATCGACGCTAAATAATGGCGCGAGTAGTTAGACGCGCGTCTTCATCCCGGTAATTAACCGGCCGCCCCCCTCCCTCCCGCCCTCACCGCACTGCACCGCACCCCCCACCACCCCTCGCAGGGCGCTCGTCCACCCGCGCGCACCTAAATTAATCACACCACGAATCTCGCCCCCCAATCCAGGTCCGGATTAAAAAGTTTTATTGGAGAGGCGAGTGTGACACTCCGGCGCGCCTCACCCGCCCGGCCCGACCAATCGGAACACGCCCGCAATATAATACTCCTCTCCCATTGGCCGGCAGCTAATGGGCCACGCCTCTGTTCGCCGCCCGTGCCAGGGCTGTCACCCGCCACGTCAGTTGACCGAGGCGCGTCGAGCCGTCAGCCGTATCTCGTGTTAGCTTGATGTTTTGTGAGATAAACACAATCAACTGAACGTTCCGAAATTGTGACTGTTGTGTGATGGATCTGTGAACTGAAAATGGAGGAGGAGTCGATGTCGGGACACAGCTGTTCTGAGGACGATATCAGTGTTGGTCGGCCGTCGCCGGCGCCGTCGCGGTCTCCTTCGCCACACGATTACTTTCGGCCGCTGAAGCGCTTGAAGATGGCTTCGGAGCCGGCGGAGGAGAGGCGAGGTGATGGAGTGAAGAGTTTCTCGATTTTGGACATTTTGTCGCACAGTCCGCGCACTCCGCCGCGTATAGTGCGTCCGTGGGATGCGTCGGGGTTCGAGCGCTTGCAGCGGCTGCAGCGGCTGGCAGGGGCGGCTCTGCTGGATGGGGAGCGCTGGCGGCTGGCTGCGCTGGGGCTGCTGCGCCCCCGGGACATGGCGCCGGCGGAATGCTGCGACTCGGCGTCGGAGAGGTCGTCATCAGCGTCGGACTGCTGCTCGGAGCCCCGGCGAGCTTCTCAGCAGGGCTCTGCAGCCCCACACACTCCCCTGGACGCGTTGTTCCACATGACGAGCAAGACATTTGAAGCCAATAATCCTGACAGTGGAGGTAAGTAAAGTATTTTTTCTAACTACGTTTACCAACTTTGACGGTATAAAGGGAAAAAGTTGCATTTAGCTTAACTCTGAGCCTAGCTTTGCAATTTTGTATGAGCGCGCTCTCTACTCGTGGCGGTAAAGATGTCGCTTTTAGCTCGAGCAGCGATAAAATAAAACCTTAAGGGCTCAAGGCTCATTTTGACATCTAATAAGAACAGTAGCTTTGACAAGAACTCAAAGTTAACTGTACATTTTATTTTGTATTGTGCTCACATTTAAGTTCCGTATTTCGAAAACCATAATTTTTGTACCTTATGATCTTCAAAGATGATCATCATTACGAAAAAAAATTTTGTTCGTTTTTAAGCTGTTCCAAATTATGACAGCCTTAAGAGTCCTATTACGAATCGTAAGTGCTCGTTTGCAATAGACGAAGTTACGTTGGTCTGCGTTGGGAGTACATATATAGTCCGCGAAACAATTTTGATACTCTAGTCTGAAAAGGATTATAGTTAATTTGGGCGCTCGCGCGAGACTGAGGAGCGCGCGCGCTGAATTGACGCAGAATATATAGTATATACTTTAATTTTATTTATTGTAATTTTGTTTAATTATATTGACAAACTAAAACTAATGAAACGTATTCATTGTATATTGAAATTTTATATCATATTAATTTATTTGATAAAATTGTTTTTATTTGGAATATAATGGACGCTGAATCAAGACATTTCTGGCTTAAATTAGGCTTTCTTTACGTTTTTTTCCGTGAAAACTCAAGGAATTTAAAGAAATTCTAGAACTCCAATAAACAAGTAAAACATTCAACTTACCTTTTAGTAATTTTAGCTTTTAAACGAATTGATTGTAACAATGTGAATTAGACCGTCAAAGTTCCATCGCCGACATTTTTTCTTGCAAACTGAGTTCGTAAAATATTTATAGTAAATTACACGAAAAGAAAAATGAAAATGTGTAACTCTAACTTACAAGAAAGAGACTGGCACTATCGTTATTCATGATCAAATAATTAAAATATCTTACTGCTGCTGATAATTACAGCGTCAAAAATCATGAATTTCCGTAAAAAATGTAATAGGACTCTTAAGGAATTAGTTATTTCTTATCAAGTTATCATACTTACCACTTCAAAAGTTAATTGCGAAGTTCTATAATAAAAACTTCTTCATGCAAATTGATATAGGTAGGTACCTGGTAACCTTGTCATTAAAATGTGTGGAACAGGTCCTCGCTACTGCACAGTTAGTCCTGTGCAAAAATTGCTAAATTTTTGCCATATCTTCTTTCACCCTCTGGGAAAATTGTGATTTTATTGTCACTCTGTCTCTAGGTAGATAGCCTGAATTGTATTTATTCCTAGCTTGAAAAAAAAACATATTTATTTTCAGGGAAAAACAGTTTGTTTCGTATAAATGATATTATTTTCTGATTTGCAGAAAATATGAGCTTTTTATTTATATATGTGCACACAATATACCTAAAAAATTAAAATATAATGCAGTGAAAAGGGCAAAAACTGCTTATTTACTTACTACTACTGCTTTTTAATTAATTGTTTTCTCAGAAAACTAAAAAGAAGAAATCCACCATACACTTTCATCTTAATTACAGTTACTTGAATATTGATATATCATCCCCCTCTCCCCCTCATTAATTAAGATAATTAAACAAACGCTAATTAGTGCAAACTCATATATAATTAACTGTTAGCATAAATTGTCTCAGTAAATAAAATTAAATGTTCCTCGGACTATTTTGGCAAGCACACCAACTGATCCACCACTGGTACACAACTGGTATACGACAGGTACACAACTGGTAAACTACTGGAATACGAAAAGATGCTCTGTTGCAACACTGATGTATTGTTTATGTTCGAATTAATTTAACTAATTAGAAGTCATTGGTAGTGATGTTGGCTGGTCAGCTACTAGTCATGCTGCTTATTTCTAGGCAATAAGTCTTTAGTTTCTGTGACAACTAACCAAGATTGATCTATTCTGACCTAGTTGTCAATACACGTTGTCTAATTTCAAATCAATTAGCGACATATTATTATTGTTCCCAAGTGTGTGCACTGCCTGTTCCTTTTTCCCCTCCTAGTCTGATGGGAGGGCAATCCGTATGACCTTTGAAAGGCTTTATGTGCTTTTCACATGCATGGGGGTGTAAAAACACCATCATCTGAACTCCAGACTGCTTCTGAGAAATTCCTAATAGGAAAATCAATCAGATCACGCTTTTTTTCCCGATCCATGGCCTGCGGGAATCGAAAAGGGCAACGTAATATGAGCCTTGTTTCCGTGTTTTTATCATATTACTGATAAATTATAACCCTATAGTGTTAGCGTCCTCTAAGTATATCTAATCACAACACCCGCTATACGCAGTATTGACATAGAGGGTCTTGGGCATTTTTACGTGTCCATTTTAATTCATATCTTTTGCGTACCGAACTTTTGTATGTTTGTTTCATATTACGAGTATATGAAACAAATAGTTCTTAAATTGGAACTATACATAAAAAACGAGGAAAATCAGACTCTGCCGCTAAGCAAAAAAGTGGCATCAAAATTAGAAACCATGCAAAAACAAAGAATTTTTTTTTTTTACCAAATACAGCCAAAAAGCAATACTTACCTCTATTTTCAACGGACAAACACTAATAAAAAATAATAAATCCTCATTGGTTAAATAATGTTTTATTTATTCGTTTTTGATTGAAATGTCATTTGCAATAAGCAAAGCCTATTTCTGTTAATACGTATTTGATGATTGTAAAATACTTGTTCTGGGTAAACAACGAAATGTACGTATTTCTGTAGTAAGGTAGTTATTACATGTCAAATGTCATGTCATTTATCTACCATAAACAACATTGTGTGTCGTATTGACATTTCTTGATTCTTCAGATTGTTATTAGGTATTTTATGTAGTAAGAAATTGAAGCTGTGCTTTGTTTTTTTTTGTTTTGTATGTGGGATTAAGAAGATTTTGTGCCTTTTATAATGTGGATCCCCTTACTAAGTAACTAAGTTTTAACAAAATGAAAATAAGTATAATCATAAAGATACCCACAGACAAGCGAAATGCTAATGTGGCAACGATGTGACAACGCGTTTTCTATCTATACTTATAATAAATCTGTAGAGAGGTCAATTCTGTACATGAAATATATTTCCAAAATAACTATCAGGGGGTGATTAGGGATCAATACTGATGCCAAAAATGCAATCAGTAAAATTTTTGTCTGTCTGTCTGTCTGTCTGTCTGTCTGTCTGTCTGTCTGTCTGTCTGTATAACCGTTATAGAAACAAAAACTACTCGACTGATTTTAACGAAACTTGGTACAATTATTATTCATACTCCTGAGCAGGTTATAGTATACTTTTCATCACGCTACAATCAATAGAAAAAATGAAAAAAAAAAAAAATGTGAAAGTTTGGTTGTTTGTTACTCAATCACGCCAGAACGGCTTAACGGATCTTAATGAAATTTAGAACAAAGATAGATTATAGTCTGGAATAGCACATAAGCTAATTTTAATCCCGGGAACATGTTCCCTAGGGATCACGCGGGCGAAGCCGCTGGCAGAAGCTAGTCCTTAATATAACTAGGAACATATTTTTTTTGCTTTTTAGACAATTACACAAGTTTAGTAATTTTTTGTGTCATTTTCAACAGCCATTCCAAATGCATTTGTATTTTGTCTTCAATTAAAACTTTCCGGTTTATTAATGACAAGATTGGATAGATTTAAAAAAATAACCTAAATACTTGTTATTGTGACACTACCTATTATTTCAACGCCTTCAGTTATTTAGCCATGGAATTAATTATTTAATCGTTCTCTCAGAAATAAAAGATAATTGCGCTTTAGAAGATTTTATCTTTTATATGCAAATGTAACACACTTTTATTATTTTTAATTTTCTAACAAGGCAAATGCCATTTTATTTATTAATCCATTCATTTTAGGTATTCTATGGTCATAGTTGTCCCATTATAAATTAAGTAATTCACAAGGATAAATTTAACATTTTAATTCTTAATTTAACTACTTTTTCAACCCATGTGTAAGTAGATAGGTACGTTTTTTAATTATGAGGCTCTAAAATTACAGTTATAACGTCGACGGAAGCTCATGGTTTTTACTTGATAAAATGTTTAAAAAACGGGTGGATTTTTTACATTAAAATTAATGTCAACTAAATACGAAATTTATGGTGGCAGAAATGGTGATAAAAAAATCAGTTACTTATGTGGATTAGGGACATTCTTAAAAAAATAAAAAATGGACTTTTACCAAACCACATTACAAAACTGCATGAGCCAACAGACTCCCAGTCACACACGTAACAACAATGCAATATCAATTTATCGATCGTTATCGATAAAGACGTCGGCCATCGACAAACAGCTAGTGTTGTGCCGAAATAGATGATTGTGTTATGATTACAGAGCGGCGCGTCGTAATTGAATGATCTCTGAACCGAACGCGCTCGCGCTCTGTCATTAGTGTGCGTGAGGTTTTTGTTTTTTTAATTTGTCTCTGGTATTGATGAATCTGCCAAGAATGGTTGTGAAATGGTTGGGAGAGGTAACAATGTTTTTGGTTAAGTAGCAAAAGTAATAAAAAAGTTAGTGCGAAATAGCAGTAATGTTTCAATATCTATACATCTAATAAGTACCTAATCGCAAATTGATCTAGTGATAAGAAGGCACTATAAATCCATACCGTAAAACAGCAATTTTGGCAAAAATCTTGTCTAAGTATAAGAAGTATCTTTTCACAAAATGGGCAATAATAAGCATGAAATATCTTGAAAACGTCACTTTGCAAAATAAACTTAACAGCATAAATGTTCCTACAGGCAAGAAAACTTCACACTTCCAAAACTCGCAGCCCCTTATAATCTAATTTACCCCAAATGCATTTTAAATTAACGCCCATTTACTAATAACGAACGCTATTTATGAGAATTAACCACTTAATGTAGCAACAGAACAGATCAATGAGCTCTTAAAGACCCCCAAAGTATCGAACATCATTCAACAGAATGAACCTTTTTGAAAAACTCCATACACTAATTTACACGGACTTTGCAAAAAATCTATTGTTGCTGGCACAAAAGAAGACATCACTACGATTAACTGGTGAAAAAAAAACAAAATTTGAAGTAGAAAAGGCGGGAATTGTCTATGCTCCATATGTTACGAGATTAACATGTAACAAATGGTCATTTGTCATTGGCAGCACTGAGCGCTTGATTGAGGAAGTCATTTCTTGTCTATGAACGGAAATAATATTTTTTTATACATCCCCTGTTCACTGCGGGACATTAGAAGACTTGGGTAATGCCTGTGTGATTATTAGAGTGTTACATGAATGCGTGGTATAAAGATACATTATAATTATGGGGATATGGAAGTGTCTCCTCTTCCTAAGGATGGAATTAAGTGTTTTTATTCAGAGAAGAATCACGTTGAATCATAATTTATTGAAGAATAAAAACTGGACCTTTATTATTAGATGTGTGCCGAGTATGAGTAACTTGCAGCATGTTGTAACGATGGTTAAGAAGATTTGTATGTAGTACTAAGAGTGCATCATTCTTAGAAACATAAAGTGATTAATTTATTTATGTATAAGATACTTACTTGTTAAATATCTGGCAGAAAGTGCCTCATTACTGATATTACTGATGTCAGAGCACATGACAGGTATGAATAAATCTGTGTATTTACTTACATATTTAGTAAACATTTCCCTGCTGTGAAAATGATATGAACTAAAATAATACAATTCCATAGACATTCTATTTTGAATAAATCATCTTCAAACAGTAAATTAGTAATTAGCCAGCTAGGTACATAGAACCATAGAGATTGTATTCAAAACTACAACTAAAGACTACCCTACAAGGTCAAAACAATGATAATTTGCAGATTTACCGTGGTAAACAGCCAGACAGTACATAATTCAAATGTTAGTATATATTGTAACATTAAAGTTATTACTGCGATGCAATCTAAACTACTACTGATTGCTATATTTACGATTGTACCTACTAATGTTATGTATGTACTTGTAATTATGTACGTACTGAATAGATATGGCTTTTAGACCGTGATGGGTTGGAGCTCAAGCGTGATGGATTGAAGACAGGCTGTATACCTACCTGAGGAAAATGGAACAACTTTTCTGATCATGGTCACGATATTTTTTTTGCAAATCAACACCCTTATTTTTTGACAAAAAAAACCACAATGTCAGTTGCAATTGAATGCAATTCTAGATTCATTGCTTTTTTTTTTAATCTTCAGCTCAACTAGGGTTAAACACGCAATGAATATGTTTGCAATATCAAAATGAAAGCATATGCGGCTGATAACTTTCGTTTTTGTTTTATCATTGCGTATTAGGCTGCAGCAGCATTATTTGTTATTTTTAGTAGAAAAAAATCTCACGTAGAGCAGAATTACTTCCCTGTGTTTTAAAAAAAAACACACCTTACAACAGTTACAGCCCTTCACATTCTTAATTCAAATCTCACCGCGTTCCATTTCCGTCACAACACTCTTCAAATTAAAACATAAATACAACTCGTTCACAATCATAGACAACACAAAAAACGTCATCGAATCATCTCTCCGTCGACACTAACAGTCGGCCCAAAGAATTATTATATTTTATTATCCCACAAATTATGCCGCGGCCTGTGGGGTCCGCCAAGGTGTCGGTCCCAACACGTTTATATTACCCCCATTATGAAAAAAATGTCTAAAAAAATAAGCTCAAAAGGCACCCGGCGTCGAAGGGCGCGCACAGTAAGCTTTTACATGAATAATGCCAGTTTCAAAACGAAATCGCTGACTAATTGATTATATTATTGTGAATGGCCCGCTTTATTAAATTGGAAATCAATGGGGTGTCAATAATTCGATTTTCGCTATGCTGGAAAATGGGTTGGAGGTTGGAAACAAAATATTGGAGAAGGAGGTATTTAAAATGTGAACACTGAAAAAACTGCACTGACTATTAAAAAATTAAGAACAATCTGTCATTGAATAAAATTATACATTTTCAAATATTCAGTGGGTACCTGATTAAAAATACGAATATGAAAATGGCCTTTTATTTTGTATCAAAACAAAAAAGCCCTGGCAAAAGTAGCAAACTTTAATTTCAGTTAAGTATAGCACCTATTTAAAAAAAAAACTTCATGAAACAAGCAGTGTTAAACAGAATGTCAGCCCGTGACCATAGTTAACTCTTGGCACTAGGCTGGAGCTATAACGCCTTTGCCTCAAATTACTGGCGAAGGGGACCATTTGGCTATTCTCAGGATATAACTGCTCATAGTTAAGTAATTTGGCATTCCAATTTCAAATGGAAATTCCTTGTTTTTAGTGCCACTTAATTATGTTTAGTGGTTATAATTGTTCTATTTTTAAGTAAGGCTGAACTGTGCTTTCAATAGCGCCCTGAAATTAGTGGGTAATTTTCTTCTAAGTACTGCAATCATAGATTTATGTGACATAAAATATAGTCAGGATTTTATTTTTAATCATTGTTGAATTTTAATTACTTAAAGGAAATCTTCACTGAACTGACCCCATGAAGAAAACTTTGTTTTTGTAGTTGGGTATGAATTTTTGATCAGAAAGCTGTGAAAAATGATACCAATCAAATGTGTATATTTAATGAGAACCATGCTTGTGTCGCTTATGTCATAAATTTCTGGTACAAGAACCATTAATGGATCCCTTACTGAATTACATATAGAACTCGCAATGTTTTTCTAAGAACAAAACTTGAAATAATGTCTCTATGGACGAACTCTATGTCTCGATGATTAAATCGCCATAAAAACCTGTACAATCTTTTTGGATACCTAACATCTAAATTACTAACACTTCCCTGCCTATACATTTTAGAATTATGTAAATTTGTTAGAAAACATCCAGATTTTTACACAACTTGCGAAGAAACACAAACAAGATTAAATTTTCGACACAATAAAAACAAAATAACCGTACCTACCTCAATCCCGACTCAAAATGCACTCAACCAGCCCTTTAGTAATGTCCATAAAAATTTATAACAAACTGCCAAATGATATTAAAGACGTAAACAAAACTACTATATTTGTTCATAAATTGAAACAATTTCTAGAATCCAAGTCTTACTCAGATAAAGGAGTTTTTTGATGACAAATCGATTACAAAGAAAAAACTTTCTGTCACTTATTCACCAAAAGTTATGAAATATAATATTATAAATCTTGAAATATTTATAAACTTAAAATGAAAATACCTCAAACAATTTACAATAAATACGTATTATTCTATACCTATGCAATAAAATATACTATACATATAAAAACTGACCTAATAAATATATATATGTATATAATTATACATCCAATTTAACATTTATAATTTTTTTTTATACAATTTCATACCTTGAAATACTACTTAGCCCTCTTCCTCTCTCCTAACTTTTGCTGTGCCCGACAGGGTCCATATTTGATCTTCTAAGTTAAACTATAAGTCTTACTATGTTAAACTATCTATGTAATACATATGGAATGGAATAAAGTATTGAGTATTGATTACTTTTTCAAATAAAACCACCACACTTCTTTAAAAAAAATTAAATCGACACCTTAGCATTAATCGCCATCTTTAATTTAGCTTTCTAATGTCAAAGACGCAAGGTGCATACATCTGTCTTAGTCGCTCGTATGGGGACAGAGGGGGACAGGTGATCTGTAAGTTAATTTAATTATACTATCTCCGATGCAGACGCAGGTTGTGTGCATTTTGATGACTTTGTGTGTGACATTTTTCATTAGTAGAAATGGAGGTATGTTTACCTACTAGGTATAAGTAACTGTGTTTTTATTTAGCTAGAAACTTATGGGAAATTGTGAATAAGGCCAGATGATGACATGGGTTGTAATTGTAGGAGCAAAATTTCAAAGTTGGACTGTTTTACCATTGATTAACTTGACTTGAATACTTAGTTAGTTATTTCCATATTATTTCAATGGCTTTTGTTGAATTTAAATTTTAAAATACCACTTACATGAAAATCAACTATCAAAACTACAAAATACATTTACAAATGGGTCCCATTCAAGAAAATAAATTCAATTTAGGTCCCCTTTACGTTACAAAACCGCAAGTCTATCATACAAACATTCCAATGATCACAAAAGCACATTCGGTTCAACCCGTAATCGGCAGTGGGTCATTATTTAATAACCCCACATTTGACGGGTCTCAGACACCCCACCCGAATTATAGGCCTCTTTTTGTAAATAAACCGCCGGCTGGACGCGGGTAGCTTTAAAATTTTTAATGAAACTGGTCGCATTGATCGGCCAATCGCAGTTTAGTGTTGGCAGAGAAAAAATTTGGATGAACCATGGTTTTTGCCAAAAAAATGAGTTTGTCAATCTTCTATTGCGTAGTTATTGGCAATGACTTGATATTTCAGTAATTCCTAATCGTAAAAACCGAATATGGAAAATTATAGGTACCTATACTGCATTAAAATAAATTGCTAGATTTTGGTATCACGCTAATAATTTTTTTAGATTGTCAACACTTTATGACATTTTGACTGTAAAATTTTTGACATCAGACGTGTCTTTTAGTCAAATTTCCCCCTTCCTCCTCCTCCCGTTTCCCCACGAATTCGTACGCGCATATCCTGTTTTTTCCAGTCTGTTCCTGTAGTTATTGGGAGAAATCCTCTGTTAGTACCTCCCTGCGCTCTCACGCTACAATTTTCGGATTTCTACGACCCGTACTTTCGGTTGTGCGTTGTCTCAGTCACTCATTCACTTACTTAGTAACGGAAGAAGTTTAGGTATATATCAGGATGGTCCCAACACTACCGTCATTTCCGAGGAACAATTCTCGTATTGCCGTAAACTGCCATTTAGACAAGTTTTTAACATAGATTGTCACTAGTTGTTATTGCGACTTGATTTATATAGATTTAAGTACGAGAAATGGCCTTTTCATCTCTCAAATGCATGTTAGCAGTTTTTTAGCAGATAGACAATTTACTTTGTCGGTCTAACAGGCTATTTTTAGGCCGTTAGCACCTACGTAGACAGCCTTGCTAGTTCTAAAGTGACGGCTGTTTAAGTTCCCATAAAAAAGTTCTTACTCTAGCGGCCGCACTTTGAAGTGAATTGTCCAATTGAATGGTGAAATTTAAGAAACATTTCTAGTAAATAGGTAGCCACAAGCGTTTTGAGGCGATTGATTGTGGCATGATAAATGTAACAACCTACTAATTATATATTTTTTTTAAATCGCACTGTAAAATCATGTCATTTAGTCAAGTAGAAATTTGAATAGGCACATTTTGAACGTCAAAATTAACATAAAACTGCCGGTTGATTCTATAAACATGTCGAAGTGAAGGCTTGGGTGAAGTGATCACGAAGTGAGCTGTCATTCAACTTGATTACATGGATTGACAGCTCACTTTGTGATCACTTCACCCGTCTTTAATTCGATATGTTTGCAGAATCACACTGCTGTATCTACCCCAAAGTGCCTGGCTGTAACACTTCTTTGGTGTTTTTGAAGGACTGAAGAAGAGCACCAAACTCCCTAGTCATCTCCAAGCTATATTTATAGGATAAGTCCCTAAGTTTGTTGTCCTAGCTATGTTATTCAAAAGCAACGTAACTTAATGCAAACAAAAAAAAAATAGGTACCCATTAACCACCCCGAGTTTGATTTAGCTATTGCACCTTACCAACATTGTTTTACTCAACTAAAACACCACATAACGTTTCGCGCCATTACCAGCCATTTCCATAGACAAAATTCATGGCACCTTAACTTTTTTTTTGAGATATTGATTTAGATAACATAATCGATTCTAAAATCAATTGAATTACTTTTTTGTACCTTTTAACGGACTAAAATAATTATATTATGTGTGTTTTCTAATAGGGTCTATGGGTTTAGGGTCAGGTGGCCATTTTTTAATTGGCCCCTGTATATATAAAAGGTGTTTGGTTTTTTACTATTATGTGGGACCATCGAAGGGTGGTGCCCTTTAAATGGGTACGTGTTCATTCTGGCACATGGGTACAAATTAGGGTATATGTTCCCATTATATAATGAAGACTGAAATGTAGGTAGGTCTACACAACAGCTAGGTTATCCGAATAACGCAGCTTTAGCGTTGGCCCTTGATAAACAGTGAATGCTTGTAGTTAGATCGCATAAACTGCAAAAGCTTTTAAAAATTGTGGGGATAAGATCATCAATAATTATAGTACATATCTACTACCTACTTTAAGTAAGCTATCTGTCCATGGGCTACTATGACGTATTGATTTAAACCGTATAGATTCCAGTGTAAGAGAGCGCAAGACACCAAGTGTAGCCCCATTTCATGTCCTGTCTCTTTCCATTCCTGGTTGCCTGGAAGAGATCGCGTTATGCGATAAGGCCGCCATTTGTATATTTTTTAGTTTACGGTTTTCTTGATTTTTTTATATTTTGGTGTACAATAAAGCATATATAAACACTAGCTGACCCGCGCAACTTCGTTTGCGTCACATTTTCCATTAATGCTCCGCTCCTATTTGTCTTAGCGTGATGATATATAGCCTATAACCTTCCTCGATAAATGGGCTATCTAACACTGAAAGAATTTTTCTAATCGGACCCGTAGTTCCTGAGATTACCCCCTACATACAAACTTACAAACAAATGTTACCTCTTTATAATATTTATTATTATTATATAAACATAAATAAATAAATGATATCTTTTTTAACGGCGTATTAGCAGTTCGTACCTCTGTATTAAAGGCACTTTCTTATTACCCATAGGTACGCGTAATTATAGGTATAAAAATGTATCTACATTAACAACTAAGTACTAGTATTATTGTTAAGAAGACGCCAGCAACCAGCATATCAAGCAACAATCTGTCAAATGGGTCAAGTGTGTTTTAAGGACCGGGACCGCGGTCCCGAACTACAACTGTATTAGTTTTGAGTGGTACTTTGGGACCACTAATAAATTCCGCGGTCCCCGTCCTGAAATCCCCTCAAGACTTTTAATTTCTTTAATAGAGTTCAACTTAATCGTTAAAACGTTATTTACCTCGTTGTGCTCGCGTCTGTACAGTAGGTACCTAATTAAAACTACAGTCCATTTTAAATGGGACTAGGCAGAACCCTATTAGATATTTACTAGACATTTCAAGAAGTAAGATTAAGGCTTAATCTTACTTCTTGAAATATAGCCAACCGACAAGTCTAAAGTTGGTAAGTGAGTTTACAACTTTCTATGCAACCCTGGCCGGGCGAGTGGACATACAATGTCCAACCCTAATCTCTTCAAAGTTAGAGTAAACAGGCTCCTTCTGGGTAAGCTCGCTCCATCGTAGACTCATCTCTGGCCAAGACTCGAGTGAAGAGCAAACCCATCACAAATAAATGTGGTTCAGAAGGTCTATTTCAATTTTGAAGTGTAACCCATAATTTTTTTTTTCACTTTTAAAATAAGTATCTAATAAACAAATAATCAACGGGCTTGCGTAGCTCTAAGGTACTTATAACATACAAAATATTCAGTTAGAAAAGTTAGATGGCTTCACGTTATGTGGTTTTAATTTAATGATCAATAAATAAGACACTTTTAAACAATTTTATGGCCAAATCTGCATATTTAATTATCAGTGATACTCCATAAGGTACACATTTTATAGCCAAAATTCCCAACAAAAATTGAAACAATGGCTCCACTTGTCGTAAGACATAACCATCAATTTTGCTGATATGAAGGGTAATTTAGAAAACATTACTTACTTCAAACGAGGGCTATACCTTATATACTTAATTAATGTACATAAAATTTATACCTAAGCACGCATTTCTCATGATTTATAACGCGAACATCCGTTTTGAGTCGTTGACTCCGAGATTAAGAACAGATAGTTGTGTAAATAGGTACAATAAACGTGGGTATCTGACGTGCTCATGTATTGTGCCTATGTACAGTGCAGAGTCAAAAGTACAGTCGCATTCTACCAAAGCGAGTAAAGTCTATAGTATCTAAAATTGCTTAGTAGAGGAAGACAATGGACCTTCAGATTCTATACCTACAATATTTATAATCAGACTGGCAATCCTACTAATTTACACATTCGCATCGCATTCGCACCTCAATCGCAATCTGTCAAAAATGTATGAAAATTAAGGGTTTTTTGACTATTTGCGACTGACATACGAATGCAAAAGTTGTTCATAAATTAGTAGAATTGGATTTGGAAACACTTTTTCTTTAGTTTGTCGAATGATGACGATCAGTGACGAGCTAAGAATTAGTAAAGAGGTTAAAGAAAAGGCCACTATGGTTCGTTTGAAGTTTCTCTCTTGTTCGTAGTTCCCTCGATACTCCGCCTAAAGAAAATGATAAGTAATTTTTTTTTCTAATGACGATATTTATTTGTACGAAATTCTAGGCTGCGCTGTGACGTTTGATGGAGTTTTGCGTGTAGTGTTGTACCTACTTTTGACCCTTGACTGTACACAAAAAAGTGCATGTCTAATTGTATGTGAAGAACATACGTTTTTATTATTGTTCGAGATGATGAATGGCTACTTTATATTTTATCTCGTTTTGATACCTAGACTATTGCGAAAAGGTGTTGAGAATGAGAGAAAATAAGTTGTTAAGATTTCAGATCAGTGTGAGATGGTACCTACTCATATACTTTTACAAGGTAATTAAGACTGTAATAAAGAGTTCTTTGACTGTAATTAAACGATGCTTTAAAAACTGTTCTGAAAAGTCAGCGAGAGTTAGAAAAAAATACTATGTAAAAGCTAAGTACCTACTAGATTTATCAAAATAAATTGTGGCACACTTTTGAAATAGCTAAAACATGTTTAGTTTCCATAAACTTCGACAAAATGAATGTAGAAATAAACCAAACTATTATAGCGCAGAAAATTACTAAATGACAACTGATCTAGTTTAATTTTAGAGACACCTAATTTGTCCCTAATTCCACATTTAGGTATCTAACTAAGATTATAAATGCGAAAGTTTGGATGTTTCTAACTCAATCACACCAGAACGGCCGAACGGATCTTGATGAAAATTGGAACAGAGATAGATTATAGTCTGGAATAGCACAATGGCTAATTTTCATCCTGGGAATACGTTCCCTAGGGATCACGCAGGAGAAGCCGCTGGTAGAAGCTAGTGTTAAAGACAACTTAAACATGACACCTTGCATAAATACTACGGTCATATGGCTCCCGAAATTACGATATAATTATTAAAAAACACAATACCAATTAAAATTAAAATGCAACGCACAAAAGCCTCCGCCTCTTTTAATTTTTTTTTTTTATAAAATTACTTTTCATTAAGTAATTGAGGCGCAACAACGAGTGTGATCCTGTTATTAGCTTTACAAGGACTTTCAGAAGCCCTGATCAAAAGAACATAATAATTCAGTCTTCACTTTCCAAAAGTTTTGTATGAACAAACGGTCACGACTTTCCATCATGAATATTATAACACGCAATGCATTTTCATGCAAAAACGAGCAAAATTAAATTCTTTCTATAGTTCATAATAAAGTCGCAAATGTTATTGACAGCTTTTCAAAATGGCCGATAAAAGACTCGTCGAACAAAAGAGGAATCAATTGTGTGGATATCGACGTTTAAGTATTTCGTTTTTGAATTATTTCTCGTGATTTTTGCTCTTATAATTTATGTTTAACATTGGAGTCACGATTTTATTTAATTAGTTTATTGGAGAATGGTGTTTTTGGGTTCGTCTATTGTGTGAAAGTAATAATGCGAAGGAAATAATTAGGTGTTTCGCAATCAAATAATTTGACTCTGTGCGTGCGAATTTGTGTAGGTGTAGGCACAATAATTTTATTGTAACCCATTGTGTTGTAGACCTATTTTTTTAATCATTGGCTAATAACAGTCTCAAGATGTTTTTACCTATTGTTTTTCATAATCGAAAAGTGCTAGGGTACTGACGATTCAGAAAATGTGGAAATACTTAGGTAACAAAATAACGGCGTAGTCGTTTCTTAAACAACAAAAGTAATGGAATACACAATGTAGGTAGAAGTACCTACCTATAAATTTTCCCTACCACGCAATGAAAATCTAAAAACAAAAGGAAAATCTACGCAATAACAATTTAATTTACGTCCAACGCGGGCTATGTTTACACTGTTGCCATCGTCACGGTGCTGATAAAGCAATCTATTAGCGCCAATTCTTCACACACGATAACACCGATAAGCGACCGTTCGCAATCCACTTAATTGAATTATGTTTACATGACTTCTGACGTCACACGTCGCGTCCACCGCGGCCTCCCATTGGCCCGTTTGAATATAGAACAATGGCGGACATGCAACGTTATTAGCGTTAAGGTTTAATATAACAAAGTTGTTAATGAGAACACGAGTATTGATAAGCTTTTTCTTGTTTGTGTTTGTAATTAAAATTGGGTTTAGTGCCAATAACTGTATTTTTATTCCGCGCTTTAGAAATAACGTGAAATGTTTGGTTCGGCTCTCAGTCATAGATCTTCTGACAATAATCAGTCTTTTCAAGATACCTTACTCAGTACCCGGTTGCTGGTCTGTGGGCTCAGATAGACAGCCTCTCTATGTAGGTTAAAGACTGATATTGAGGACACATTTGGGTAGACTGAGAGCAGAACCAAAAATAGTTAGCACAATGCTAGACAGGTGAATGTGATATAATTATGTAACTCGGCGTTTTTGGGGTTAGCCAATATATAGGTCCCTGAGCTTTAAATACAAGACAATTTCGCCTTAAATGCCAAACTTGCTTAACGCTTTTGTGTTCATAGAGTTATGAGCACGTATCAGTAATCGAATTAGAAGATCTTATCACATCAAATGATTATCATACTTAGTATTTCTCAAATCATCTTAATGGTCCATTTGAAACCCTGATGAATGTGCCACTTTCAAACGACAACAAAAATGTTTTGCGAAACCAAAGCTCAGCCGTAGGTAACCTGTTTCTAAATCCGACACGTTAACACACCGTGTCGCTTTGTGTTCAGACTACGAGGAATTTAAGACACAGTGTTAAGAAATCGTTGGTTAATGTTGATTGTTGGAATACGGTACTGTAGGGCTGTTGCGTTTTGTAACTCAAACCGCATTCAATCTTAGAGTAGGAAGCCGGTGAGCAATTTAAATATTTGACAGCCTATTAGTTTGTGAATTAGTTGAACATCTTACTTGCCTAAGACCTCATTAGTAATTTTGTTAAGAGTAAGTAATATACAATTTAATTTAGCTTTTCTTACCTATATCATTTAGTAGGTCGACTGTCTATTATGTAGGTCTCTCTTGATTTATACTTTCCTATGTTTCGGAAACTGTACTGTCTTGCCAAGGGGTATCGTGTTACTCAGCTACTAGGTTGTGCAGGTCCGTAAAGAAGTCGCTCCATGGTAAATAAATAAATATTGGTGCTCAGCTGCACCCGGTTAGACTGGAATAAGTTGGGAAAAGCATCTCCTCAAAAGCCTAGATGTTGAGGATGTAAATCATTTTATAGCACTAAGACTGTCTCTCCTATAGGTATTTCTTGATTTATACCTCCCTGATTTCTAAACTTCGAAAGCTGTAGGCACTGACTGTCAGAGCTACAGTCTCGCGAAGGTACCTAAACGCGTTTAGAACCCTGATTGCCTATAAAACGAATTTAGAACTAAACCTCAACTCAACCTTAGTTCAAATTCAAATAAGTACTCGTAGAATCACTTCATTAAGGTGCATTCACATTATGACAAAAGCGATCTTAATCAAAACAAACAACGAAAAAAAATAACAGATGAAAATCGAAACGTGATTCACTCTGGTACAAATGGATGGCGTTATGGTACAACGAGTCAAGCGGAAAAACTTAAAGAAAATGAGTTTTTCGTGCAAGTGGTAATAGTGCCTATAAGTGATATTTCCAAAAAAAAATAGTGTAAGTTCTTAAATCACTATAATGCCTTAAGTATAATGAGGCGATACCTCAGAATTGTTACAATGTCAACACAATTTCAAAATTTCCAACAAAAATTTCCTCATTTGCACAAATTGCTGCTTGTCACAATATATCATACCATCATCCCATTTCCCCAGCACACATACAAAACTTTACCATAAGGCCGGTGGCACAAATCACAATAAACAGTCGATTTGCTCGATACAACAACCGCATAGCACAACGAAGGCTATAAATACTCTATTGTTGTTCTAATCCCGCGTTGACTAATCGAATGGTAGCACTTAAACCAGGCTTACGGGTAATCAGCAGTAATAATAGCAGGGTTTAATTAAACATGGTGGCTGTCGAATGTGTGTTTTGTTCGTCGAGCGTTTTGGAGTTAGACGAGTATTAATAGCCGGGCGAATTGAGTAACTAGTAGGCATTGTTCTTGAGATTTAGTTCAGCTGGCTAGACTTGATCCTGGTTGTGTGTTTGTGTTGCGTTGGTCGTTTCATTTTAGTGCTTGTACGGCTTATAGCTGATTATTTTGTTACTGAGACTCACTGAGAATGATGTGTCTAAAGCGATGTTGTTATCAAAGGTGAATTAGTGTATTTGTGTAATCAAATCTGTAATAAGAGAATCAGTTGAAGAATCTGCAGAATCCCAACGGTCTTTACATTACGTTCGCCACGGCAATATCGATTAGTACTTAATTGCAATTATATGATGGCTATTTATTTCCACATAATGAAGCTGAGCCAATACTTTTTGGACCACCAACGAAAAGTTTCAGGGAGGCCTATTAGAAAGGGCACACCTCAAACTCAAACACATTTCGCAATCCGCCTCAGGACCTCACCACTTCATAACCTCCGAACATTAGCTCAATTTAAACAACTCCTTCGCAAAACCAGTAATGATAGCTAATTTTATTGATGTTCGTCCAGAGTTACAATTTAAATACTGATCGTTTGGAACAGCAGATGTAATGACGGTAATGGCCGCCGATTAGTTCCGATATCGACCACCGGCGGCGCTGCGCGCGTAGCGACCGGTTCCTGAAGTAGGGCCTCCTTATGAAATGCTTGTAGTAAGCTCACGTGTGGATTAAATGGGGTGTACTTAGGTATCGAGAGTATGGCATGTCCTGTTATGGTACTCAGTAAATAGCTAGCGATGGCTTTTTAGGGGTATAAATATGGTACAAGTTTAGGCATGGAAGTTGGATCTTTTCATATTGCATGCCAATGAATCGGAATAATGGCAATTAGAGGAAAAATAATGTAGTTAAAAATACCTATAATTATAGGTATTTTATATATAACAAAAACATGATTGGTTAAAAAATTTAAGGAATCATAAGGTTGAGTTAGAAAGGTTAGAGATTGGCACCAAACCACAGCTCTTCATTACTCTCTTGCAATACTCCCTCTTCATTTGGGACGGTGATGTTGGCTCTTTTAGTCGTCATCTCAGTAGTGACCCTCTTTCAAATCATAAAAACTGTTACATGTCCTCTTATACCCATTTCTATCCAAAAATTTTCTCACGATATTTTCCGCAGAACTTAACAGGACAACATCACTTTCAGACTTCTCGTTATATAGTCATTTAATATCCGTACGCGAAACTCCACTCGCCTATGGATGAATAGGCTAGGTTCCCTCTCCTGCTAGTCTATTCTGTAAATAACCATTTCGATATCGACTTCACCTGAGTGACTAAGCTTACAAAGTGAACTTTATTTCACAAATCATAAGGTCTTATATATAAACGAATTTGAAACTCAACTCGGATTCCGCTGTCGAGACACGAAAATGTTGTTACAGAATAGCACTGCTGGTAGGCTACTCATCACCCACTGTAGTCAGCGCAAAAAAAAATTAGTGAGGTGTACCTACTTAAGAAAATACTACATAATAAAACCAGTCCTATACTAACACCTAGGTATACTATGTATCATATGTATGTCTATAGTATAGGTTTAAGTATAGGACCAGAGCTTAGAAATGTGCACTGAAACGCCATTAAAGTCAGAAATAGAGACGTTATAGAGTTCCATAATGAATAATTGATTAAGTACGACCATTACCCTGTTGAGGTGTTCCGTACACATTGTTTTAAAGTTTTAACACTGTGTTGTTATTCTAAGTCAACGTGTTTATGACCGTGCTTGGAGCAGAGAACGCTTTGCATTTTAAGTTTATAAATATTTGCTTCAAAAGTTGTCGCTTTGAGTAATGATATCTTTAATGTGTTTTACGTCACCGTCGTAACTTTGTTGTCAACGAATGTCTCGGCATGGCGGGATTATGCGTGTATGAAGTTTAGGTTTGTCTATGGTAAGAAGTTCTAGGGTGATTTAGGGACTACTCATACTTATTCAGCTCCATTCGCGTTTGACTGAATGATTCTGGTCACATTTATACAGTTGCGCTTCTGTCAGCTGCGTACAGCGTCGTAAGAATGCTGAGCACTCGCGTGATAATAACACATTTGTCCTCATATTTGTTTTTCGCGAAAGCTGTAGAGACACGGAAAGCTGAAAGGATGCGTACGCATCTCCATACAAAAACGTTGTTTTCTATGAGCATAAGCTGAATAAAGCTGAATAAGTGTGAGTAGTCCCTTATTCTGTTTTAGGGTCGATTTTTCGAACGCCAGATAAGGCCTTTTCCTTTAAATAAATATTTTTTTAAATAAATAAATAAACAATAATGGTGTGGGTTTCCGGTCCAACCGAATCAGTATTTTACATGGATCGACTGCCTATTTGACCACCATAACTGTCAACACCAGTCTTGCCCCAAGAGGTACCGTATGACCCTCGTTACCCTATGGCCAGACTGTTGTCAGATTTCTTGGCTTCTGGCCACCCGTAAAGGCTGTCAAAGATGTTCAAATGACAGCTGGGTTCTCAATGTGAGATGGATGGGCACCTATCCACAGACTTTGGCAAGTGTAGCTTAACCTTGAAATTCTACCCTGTCGGCTTTTATTTTATAGCCACGAACTCTTCTTTCAATCCATTTAGACATCCACTAATGTTTAAATGCGTCAGCGTCCACAAATAAAATAACAATAGTAAGACAATACGATTTGGCCCCAATTGGGCTCACGGACCTTGAGAGGTGCTGCATTTTTGTTCAGCTCTCACTTGTTCGTGTTCATTCAAACCAAAACTGTAACATTTTCGGAAAAAAAAATTGCTGCAAATTTGTAAGGGCATAAAACCCCACTACTATCTAGATGAAAGACTACAAATCTCCGTAACCGCAGTAGCAGATACTATCTCAGTAGAAACGCGTGTTTCATTCCAATCGATTATAATTTATAATTACCGTATTGCCACGGGCGAGGATCCCCAAGCCCCCAACACACTCGGTGAGATCGCGTTCATTTGTTTCGCGTTAAACATTTTGTATTTCGGAAACACGTTTACAGCGTGCCGCCGCCATTGTAGTAGATTTTATTTGTTTCTGCTAATTAATAGTGTTTTAAAAAATGGTGGAAATAATTCGTTGAGATTTTTTTTTTTGGTTGAACATAAGTTTATCTTGGAGGTTGCCTGCATCGATTACCAATTCATCAAAATCTATAACCTGTTTTCTTTCTTTTCTTGTCGATTAGCTCATATTTTGGCTGACAAGTATTGAGCAACCTGTACAGCTCTATAACTCAACAGAGCATTGTCCTCTTTGAAAAAACTTATTTGTTTACCTCTGGACGTTCAACCCTATGCGCCTAGTACGGCCACTATTCTATGAGGACAAGACATATCAAAATCGTTTAGATAAAATCATCTCTGAATTTCAAATACCATTCACCCAATCCCAGAAAACTTCACTCGCGCAAGTAGTGAGTCACTAAATCACGGGCACACGCAATCCGTCCAATCAGGTCGCGGGACTCACGCGCTGCGTTAGATTGAGCCATTTCATCGCCGCCCGGGGTCCGATCTTATCTGTAGCATCCTGATGTTCACTTATTTTGATACCATAACCTCTTATTATGGATTGGAAGCGCTTCGACTGACATTCCTATGTAATTGTGGGATTTTTGTGCTCATTATGGCTTTTTAATGGGTGTAGGTGTCTAGACCTGCGTTTAGTGGGATTGGGATTTCATATAGGTTTTTCTTTTTTCGGGAATCTTAATTGTAACTAATATCATCAATGCGGACGTGAGTTTGATTATTTGTAACGCTTTTGCGCATAAATTGCTGAGACAGAACGAATATGGATAGCGATGCAGCAACAAAATGTAGGAATAGCGCAAAATTATTGAGTCAATGATGATGAAAACCAAACAGAAATAAGTAATAAACATGTCGAACATCAATATAATCTCTACAATGCAAAATAACCTTGAACCTCATGAGCTTCTTTACCGTACAAACAAAAAGATAAACCCATCGTTTTCGCAGAACAAAACTAAATGCGAACAATCCCATCCATCTGATTAACCTACATACACCTATCATCATGATTTATACCTTCAATCGTCTGTCTGTTACCAATCTGAGCCCTTTAAGCCTTATCAAAAAGATCCGAAAGGAAACCCGAACCAATGACTAAAGCCGCTAAACCAAGCGAATTGAAACTTTATTCTTGAAGGACTAAAGTATTGATGGACAGTAATGATAAGTTGGTGAAGTAGATGAGAGAAGCTGTGTCGAATTGGTAGGAAATCGGGCTTAGTGTCAACAGTTAACGGAGATCCCAGTAAATGGTACTCGGTAGGGTGGTACAATGAAGTCAATCCTTTGTTCTTTAGTCAAGAGTTACACGCGTTTTCTAGTAAACGCTAAAGAATTGAACGCTTGTTCACGGTAACCATTTTGTAATTCTTTGCATAGTTTTGTGTCATCGGTGTCTTGGTTAAATTGTTTGTTGTGTGCTGTTCTAGTTTGGTCCTCGTTTTTGGAATCTTGTTATACGGTTGCGTTAATGTAATTATCTGCATTAACTTCACGTTTACACCTTCTGTACTATGTTTAGTATGTTACTATGTTGTTTCAGTGTTTTTTTTTTGCTTTTTCGTTGGAGTTCACAGAATAATTACAATGTTTCGGAGTTTATCACCAATTCCAACACTTTGGTCTCTTCCAACCTCTTTTGCTCTTTTAAGAACTAGGTTGTGTTTCCATTTATCTAACCCTTCAACTTGAGCACTGTAAACTCCTGCCCGGACCTATCCTCCGCCCACACCAATAAGATTCCTGCCGCGACAACCTCGGACCGAAACACATCAAGAACCGTATCGAGTGACCCTAACAAAGGCTTACTAATTGCCTCGCCATCTCGCGGTGAAATTAATCAATCGTAGCTGGTGTGTACCTGCCTAATATAAACTTCGCGGGCGGCTGACTTTGAAGCGGCGCGCTCTCCAATTAGCGCTCGCCGCCGCCTTTGGCGTTTGCCGCCTGCTTTGAGCCGGCCGCTGTTGGGCCTCTCGCTCGTGCCGCGCCTGCTGTCTCGCTCTAACACCCCTCCCGTCTGCCGGTGCCATTTCGTTTTATACTTCTTGGTTTAAAAGCCTGGTTCGTTGGAGGTGTAAGGTTTTGAGGTGACTAGGGATTATTGCATTTTAGCAGGATGTGTTATGGCGGATCAGCTTTTCGTGCTCAATTGGAATTTATTTCTGGGATTGCAGGTTTTCGGCTTAACTTGCAACTTTGTTGTTAAAATCCTACTTGAATAATTAATTTCGTTAATAAGTTTACGCGTTCCACTTCTGGCAACCTTTTAAATTACGAATTAACGTTAATTCTTTTTTTATCTCTTTTTAATTCATCTATAAACAAGATTTTCATATTTTTTTAGAACTACGAACACAAAACACTTTTATCCCGGAAATGAACACTTTCTACAAGTAAAAACGCATAAAAGGTTATATTGGTCACTAATACCGGATTTTATGAATGGGCCTTCGCCGTCGGCGGCGCGGCGGCGGGCGACTCAACCGGGCGACCCCAGGTTCGATTCCCGTGCGATGCAATCTTCTTGTTTTACTCCACCAAGACGAATCTGATACGTGTGTGGCGATTAGTTTCGGGACACTCTAATACCTGAACAGAACAGAGATTTAGGGAACATTTTAAAAGTCATTTGTTATTATGTTTACGATGTTAGTACTCGTACACCCTTACGACCTTGCTGGCGAGAGGTGAGCAGGATGACCTGTCTTTAACATCTGGTAGATATATTCTGACTTATGCCGACAGTAAAAGCAAGTTAAAGGACCATGCGATTTTTTTTAGGATGAGGAAAGGTAGTAATCCGAAATTGTAATAGTGTCAAAGTCATTTGTTTTCAGTTAGATAATAAATTTAAAAGGCACTTTTTAACGTAAAAATTACTTATGGTAAATAAGTGACTCTAGTACTAAGTTGATATATTTAATGAAAGCTTATCGACCATGAGGGCGTGTTACTGTTTATCTATACTAATATAATATTAAAAAGCAGAAGAGTTTGTTTGTTTTTATGGTTGAACGCGCTAATCTCAGGAACTACTGGTCCGATTTGAAAAATTATTTCAGTATCTATAAGATAACCCATTTATCGAGGAAGGCTATAGGCTATTTATCATCACGCTAAGACCAATAGGAGCGGAGCAATAATTAAAAATGTTACGCAGACAGTAATTGATAAGTCATATAGGTAAGTCCATATTCTCTTGAAAATAGAATTGCTTCTAATTTCAAATACCCGTCGTCCCTATAAAGGTTAAAACCAAAAAGACCGTTAGCACTGCAACCTTCCATGTTTGAATTTGGATTAGTTTCTCTAGAAAAGCATGTTTCTCGTAATAAATTCAAATTGTTTCCATGCTAAAACATTGGTTACGGCAATTGCCTCAAACAGTTCAGCCAGGGAAACGGACTCGTATGTAGATTTTCGAAAGCTCTCAGTTCTCTAGACTAACAACTTGGCTCTAATTATGCACTGTTATTTTTCATGGTGGTTCTATGTTCTTGGTATGAGTGCAAAATTGCTTGGCTTGAAGGTTTACCCAAGTTAAGCGATTTTAATGTTACGTAAGTAAAGTGCAATCTGCCTGAAGTTGTTTAGTAATCAAAATATTCAAAATAGGTACCTAATCTGGCAGAACTGTTTTAATGTAAGAAAGGAAGTGCCAAATTTGATCATAGTGCTAATGCTACAAATTTTCACTTTCGCATCTCAATCGCAATCTGTCAAAAATGTATGAAAATTAAGGCTTTTTTGACAGTTTGTGATTGACATGCGAATGCAAAAGTTGTTTAAAACTTAGTAAAATTAGCACTCATGTCAGTTTTAAGAATTTGTAAATAAATGCACTAGTGGGGAAAAATAGGCTGATTACAGTTTTGGCGTCTATTCTGCCCCACTAATTGATTTTAGTGTGGCAGATTACATAGGCATAGGTTATATGTAAGTATATTTTCCCCACTAAGGCTGGCACTGTTACATTTAATAAAACAGTAGGTATGATGAAAAATAATTGTGAAAAGCTCCTATTTGTGGGGCAAAGTAGAATAATTATTTTGAAGCTGCCTTCATCAGCTTTTTTCCTCCCAGCCATATATGTATATCACCATGACACAATCAATCCTTTGCAAGAAGCGAAGTTTCATTTTTTTTTTTTATTTTAAAATGAAAACAACAAATAAATGTAAACCAAAGTTTTTGATTTTGAAGGATTCATTCGTGTTTATTTTTGCCTGCAAGCGAAATAATTTCGCGCACTGTTGCTTTGCCGTCGGCAAATTGAAACGTTTCTTGGCAGACAGATTTTAGTCACAGAATTACTAGATCTGTACGTGCATTTATAATTCAAAGCTAAATCGATTTCATGAATTTAATTTTTCTAAATATTTTATCAATGATAAAAATATAGACAGCTGAATAGCTTTTGCTAGGTATACTCACATATTTCTTTTGGCTTATGAAATAAGTATTTTGCCAATCTTAACAATAACTTATCTAGACTCATTTACAGCACAAATAGGCACTAAATCTATTCAATCCTGTATTCTTGTCAGCTTACAATGTAGGCAATATACAAAAGAAAGAAAGTTAAATGCTAAAAACAAATGACAAACGAACATTGGTAATATTAAAACTCACAGCTAAAGGGCCACCCGCGCCTCAATAAATCTCGCCAAGATCACTTTTATTTTGCATAAATAAAACTAAATTATAACAGCCCTTTGCTTCGACCAGTAGCCGCCAGATAATATTGTAACCAATAACAAAAATAAAAAGTAAAAAACGTGTAAATGTTAAGAGAAAAAAGGATGTATATCAAAGAAGGCCGCGGTCACGTACAGCGATATGACGAACAGCGGGAGTTAGAGCCTCTGCCTGGCGAGAAATTAAAAAAAAATGCTCGATTAAAATCCAAATGAAATCGAATAGATTTACGATATTTCAATCCTACTAAAAAAGTAGAACGAATTCGCTAATCTCAGTCCGAGTAACTTGCCGGTAGTTTTGAAGTATACATTAATCCTTATTGCGTTAAGTAATTTATTAGTTGCGTGTCCCATTTACCTATTAACGATAAAAATTTATAAGCAATGTAATAAATGTCTCACAACTCACGGCTACTGGACTTTGGTTTAGATTGAACATATTTTTTCTAATAAAGATGCAGTCTCGATTTTATTAAAGTAAGCCTAATTTACGGCATTGGAAAACTGGTTGAAATGATTCCATAGACTCCACAGTTCCTTAGTTTTGTACTAGGATAGTGCTGTATCGATTAGTTGTCGATAACTTTCGATTGTACTCGACGCATAGGTCGAATTGTTCTGGCCCTGGCTCATCGACACACACACAATGCTTTTATGCGGGACTATTCATGGTGTCGATTCATTTATAACAGTTGTCCATTGTCATCGACACATATTAAACGTTATTACAGCAATATAACGCAATTAATGTTTTTATGACAAGTTTAATTTGTCTGGCGATACCAAAGACAACTTAATTATTGGCGCTAACTAGGTATTAAGAACAATATTGTTAGTAGAAATATATGTAATGGCATGCTGACCTTCGTTCAGTTTTGATCATTTATAACCGTGTCTCATTCCTACTAATATCACTTAAGCTAATGCTCTTAAATAAGTCAACACTTTTAGAGATCAACATTATTTTATCAAAAGATAATTTTATGTAACTCCAATACAAAGCAATGTCCTTCAACGCCCTTCCAAAACTCGTCGTCTTTATAACGCCCTTATCATTCCAATAAAGTCAGCATCCATCCATTAAAGAACCATCTCGAGAGTTGAGACATCGCTCGGCGGCTCGCTCTGTTCAAACCGGGGCGGCCGCCATAACACCATTGTGCCGAGCCATTCATGACACCCACTCACTAGCTATGGCTTTCCATTGATACCGATACGACACTCGATTGAAAAATGGAAACAGAAAATATTCAGTGCGAAAATTTTCCCAAATTTGAAAAAGGATTCCAAGAACAAGAAAATATATTTTTTTTTTCGTTATGCTTAAATGTTTCTAAAAAGTGTCAATTAATTAAAGATTAAGATTAAAACGAACACCCACACTTATGATTATGAGTAACACCTAAAACAACGCAACACAAGGGCGGTATTAAGCAATTAGAATATTTCAAAACGCATTCCTGGTCCTTCCGTACGCCAGTGGCGAAGCGCCCGCTCTTTGTAAAGTGCCGCTGCTATTAAAGAGCGATTAAGCCGACCGTCGGGCACTCGGGCAGGCCGAGAGAGCCGAGACTATCTGGCTCCCACTTTCGATTTTACAACTGTCTAAAATCGAACCCGACACCTGATTGTGCCGTAATCAACGTTGACACGGAAATGAATGCGCCTTGCATTAAAGTGTCGGAGTATCTTAACTCGATAATGAAGACCTGATTTTTTGAGGGCATTAAATTGGTGCTTGAGACTGATGCTGTTGAAGAGTCATGATGTAAAGAGGGCAGTGTGCGATTTTTTGGCAATTTGTTAAACGTTCTCGAAGGATCTTTTAATTTTCATTAAAACGAAAGTCAATCAGTTTCTGCTACAAAAGTCAGTCTAATCTCTCTGTCGCTATTTCATACCTATACTATCAACCGCAGCTGATGATTTTTTGCAGATGGAGCTTTTATCCACTTTATATATTAATACCTATTGCCATTTGAAAACTCCACTAGCAGTGGCAGTATGGCTTGCCGTTTTAATTTTAATATCCCCTAACACCTTACACAAGGTTTCTATCGGTAGGTTGGCGTGCAGTTTCTACCGGTATGAACCGGTATACGTGTGGTCTCAAAATTCTTTTCTTCACAATACGCACCGTATTAATCATGGTATGCGAATAACTATGCGTAACTGAGCAGTTAGTGTAACTAATGTCTCAGAGATTTTGATGAAATGACAGCGATTAGCGACACGGAAGCTGCTTCGGAGATGATGTCATGTTTGTTAACAATGAGATGAAGACTAATGACGAATTTATTGTAGACAATGACGTTTATTTTCTGATAAGTGTAGATAGTTTCTGATAAGTTTAGAAGTCCAGTATGTGTTTCATATTTATTGTAGACTAGTTTTTGCCTGCGGCTTTGCGTTAAAATAGCCCATAACCTGTAACCACCACCATGGTGGACGCTCCCACATTGGTCCTATCAAAATTAGTTCGGTGTTTCAGACATGAAAGCGATTAAGCGTATTAACAAAAAAAACTCTTATTTTTACTTGATATGGGTTTGCTCTTTTTTGCATTACTTACATTTATAGTTAGGAAAAGCATTATTATATTATAAAAGGGAGGCAAAGGTAAATAACATTCAGTAAAGCTTTACTGTATCAACTTTCAGATACATAACTCGACTACAGTAATTTAATGAAGAGATCATTTTCCACTGAAAAATAACAACTGATTAGTTTAATTACAATCAAAGAACGATTGAACTCCGTCATCTTCAAAACTGTTATAAACGACTTTTTATTTACGAGAAGCACATTAATGTAGTATTATATCTACATATGATATAAAGCGGGCTGTCAATAGCCACCGCGCGTCAAATCCGATCTCCGCATTAAATTAATAAAATTACTAAAATTAGCATACTTATAAGAATCTCGACGCTTTTGCAACTTATCTTCAAAGGTGCCGCCGGCCTCATTAACTAAGGCTTTAATACGACAATTTATGACGTCATCCTGGTCATTTTATAGCACATCATGGCTACTTACTAAAATTATATTAACTAGAACCGACAAAATTGGTTTTTTGTTGAAAAAAACTTATTAGTGATGATAAAAGTGAGAGATGTATTTTTTAATTTTTATTTTTCGATGTTAAGCCTTTAGTTTTTATGGTCGGTTTTGATGTGTAATTACTTGCAGTTTTCTCTTTAAGATTATGATTAAAATAAATTTCTTTCGGCTGTATTTCGGACGAGATTATAGACTTGATTAAGGTTCCTGTTCATGTTATGATATAAAATATGCTACTGTTTTATGGTGGTTTTGACATCATCAGTAATAGTCTGCTTCGGGCTATAAAATATTTTGAATAATTCGTATTGATATTATGAGCATGTATGATAAAATTTCCTAAAGTAAACTCAGATCCAACTCGATTAATACGAAATCAATTTTGCTGTTTTGGCGAAAAGTCTCGGAAATTCTTAATACCTTGAACTTGCTAAAAACATAAATGTAGATATTAGCTATCCAACTACCTAATAAATAAAGAATTTTTTCAACTCCAAGGTCTAGTGAGAGTCGATAATTTTATCATAAACCATGAGATACTGTTGGTTTTTATAATTATCTTTAATCACCCATGATCTATGGACTTGTTTCTATATTCCTAATTGGGTTTTCATAATGGAATATGGCTATTATAAATGACTAGCACTTAGCCCGCGACTTTGTTCGCGCGGTTTTAGTTTTGCAATTTTCTTTTTCTTCGCTTTTAAGATAGATATTTTTATACAGCTTAAGTTACTTATTAGCAAGTAACTTAAGCTATATAATTAACTTTATATTGGTGAAAAAATTATATCTGTCCAACAGTTCATACAAAGTCTTTCCGCTTTAAAATTTAATTATATTATAAGTATATACTGTTAAAAAAGTTTGGCTGGAAAGGATTTTTAAATTAGATTATTGTGGCCAATGTTTTGTTGTTAATTATAAATATACCCAATAAGATTTCTTATTTTCCGACCAAAATTTCGTACTATTTAATCACTGATAAAATTTTTTAGCAAAGTAGACTACTACGGGAATAAAAAAATCGCAGGTCTCGCAAAGTATACTTTTACGAGGATATGTGATTTTTTAATTCCCATTGATTGGTTCACATTGGACCACTATTTCACCTGGTATAAGATTATTCACCGAAGTGACCTGATTATTTTTAGCTGTTTCATTTAGCTTCATCCAACATAACTAACCTAATTAAAGACGAATGCTTTTCCAATGTAGCCTTAAAAAATATCCGTCCAAAAAACCTGTTCAAAAACTAAGACATAAAGCAAGTATGTGTCCCGTTTTAAATCAAAGAAGCCGCGGTGTTACGTTCGTCATATTTAAAACACATTACCTCATGATTGGGGCTAGTTTAAAAACGATAATGTGGCTGTTGCCCCGGGCTGAGGAAGTCTTGTTGGTGACTCGAATGTTGGAGGAAAGTTTGGCATTTTAAAGGTCATTCGTATTGGGTGTAATTTTAATATCATGTTAAGGCGAAGATGGTTGGATGAGTTTGAGTCTTTTGGAAAGGGGGTACACGCAATAAAGAAGTGTGGGGGTAAAAGGAGAGGAAGGATTCTCTGTCAACGTAGTGGTTGAAAAATATTTTTTTTGTAAGCGATGTTTTATTGATGGGCACGACATCACCTGATGGTAAGCGATGTTTTATTGTAAGCACGACATCACCTGATGGTAAGCGATGTTTTATTGATGGGCACGACATCACCTGATGGTAGGCGATGTTGCGGTCGACGATGGAGCATGCTTGCTTAGCTGTACGCACAATTTTTTTTAATGGAACTGTACTGGTTAGATATTTTGAGAAGTCTATCGGATAGTAGGTAGGTATAACTACTAAACTCTTAAATGAAAAGCTCGTGTAAACTCTCGATTGATCTACACAGGTAATGTAGTTTTTATAAGAAAACTAAAATGAATCGAAGTCACGAAAAAAGCTTGCAGAAAAAACATATTTATAATTCATCAATTTCGTTCAGATTTTCGTCTCAAATACTTGGTTTATTATAGCTAGACTTTCAAGTTAGAAACTCTAAATCTTGTCAGCTTGTTATTCGTAATTTCTTTTAATAGGTTAGTTAGGATTTGGGTTCAAAATGGTTCTAGTATTTACTAATTTTACGGTTTTGTTTTTGATGATATTTAATTCTCACCAAAATTTGCGCTTTTGAAATCGTCGAGGCTGCATTAATTTCGGGTTCCGTACCCAAAGGCTCCTATTACTAAGCCTCCACTGTCCGTCCGTCAGTCAGCGGGCTATATCTCAAGAACCGTTTAATAGGTAGACAGTTTAAATTTTTACTGAGTATGAAGGGTATTGCCACTATAACAATTAAAAAATAAATAAAATTAAAAGTGAAAGGGGATCCCATATAATATACGTGTTTTTTTTTTTTCGGTTTATAGTACCTACAGAACCCTTTGTGTGAGTCCGACTCGCACTAGGCCGGTTTTATCTTTTCTTTCCAAAATATTTTAACAATATCCCTAAGACGTGTCGAGCCTCAGTCTCGACATTTCTTGTTAAATATCTACTAGGTTACCAAAGGTGTAATTTAAACTGTGCAAAACTAAAATTCCTACACTCACCCATCACAAGTTAACACTACAACATCTCCATTCATTAGGACACATCCTATCCCACACATAAACTGCTAACTCGTTAGCATAGTTTTTATCAATAATTGCATATTTACACCATCAGATAGTTAGAAAGCGGACATGCCATGGCGTTATTTTCACTCGCGACCATAATATTTTAATTACAGTGATAGACCACAGCTTGTTTGGTGTTCACTTAATTGGGAACTAATTGGTAGTGATTCGCGAACCTATTAAGATATGTGATTATTGCTTTCACGTTGTTTTTTAACGTGAAGTGTGATCTGTGTTAGGTGATAGTGTTTTGTTTTTGTCATAGCTGTTTTGATCGTCATTTTGGTGCGTTGTTTCCGTTGTAGGTAACTATAGTTAAAAATCATTGAGCAAAACAAGACAACCATTTTTTTTTTTATTGTATCTGACACATCGGACTTCGTCATAGAGTTAGATTTGTACAAAGGGATCAAGTCCAATACATTTTTGCCCAATGTCCTTTGCTACTTTAGACATTTTTTTGACATAGGTAGTTCCAAGGGTAAACTACCTAAATTAAAATGAGCTCCTCTACAGGAGCTTCTTGAAATGTAACTGAAAGTTCATTTTTAATTTGCAGAACTGAAAAATAAAAAATGTCTTCCCGAATATTCCTATTCCTGAATATTTCTTCACACTGGAAAAACAAAAAAAAAAACAGTTCAAAACTAAGGTACACTAATACGTTCACCAAAGATACCTTTGGATCTCTTTCCTACTTTGATGGCAATATATACTAGCAGCACATAAGGATGACGTCAATTTTTGCTTTTTAGACTATGTATTTATTAAATTTTACTCTCAAAAAACACTTTCTTCATATCCTTTGGTCCTGTATGCTGCAAAAGTTAGTACAGTCGGAACTGGAGATTGTACCTACATATAATCTATACTAATATTATAAAGCAGAAGAGTTTGTTTGTTTGTTTGGTTGAACGCGCTAATCTCAGGAACTACTGATCCGATTTGAAAAATTCTTTCATTGTTAGATAGCCCATTTATCGAGGAAGGCTATAGGCTATATATCATCACGCTATGACAAATAGGAGCGGAGCAGTAATGAAAAATGTGACGCAGACGAAGTTGCGCGGGTCAGCTAGTTTAGTATAACGGACAAGTTACCAGCCTCACCGGCAGGGTGCGCCACCGGCAACACGACATTGTTCAGTGACACAGCCGGGCCGTTTAGCGTGACTGCCAGTTGTTAGTGCTGCGGGGTAAGTTGGAAATCGGATGTATTGTGAAGTTACTAGTGTGGAAAAGTTTGGATTTGAAGAAGCTTGAATTAATTTTTTTTTTACACATTAAAGTACATTTGCTATATTCAGCTTTATTAACATACTAGCTGACCCGGTGAACTTCGTTCCGCCTAACAGTCGATTCTTTATTTTTTTTTTAAATAAACGTAGCCTAAGTTACTCCTTATTACATCGTCCTTGACGTCAAAATCTGCTCAGCCATTTCAGAGATTAGCCGGAACAAACAGACAGACAGACAGATAAAAATTGTAAATAATGTTATTTTGGTGTATGTAACGTATAAACATCCATATACATTGTTGTATAAAACGGTTATTTCAATATTACAAACAGACACTCCAATTTTATTTATATGTATAGACTAGAGGCCGCGCGACTTCGTCCGCGTATAAATTCCCCGACCCCTCGGGAACTCCGGGATAAAAAGTAAATAGCCTATGTGTTATTCTGGGTCTTCAGCTACCTACATACCAAATTTCATTTTAATCGGTTCAGTAGTATTTGCGTGAAAGAGTGACAAACATCCAAACAAACTTTTTACATACTCAAACTTTCGCATTTATAATATTAGTAGGATTTTTAGATAACATCAAAAATATACACATCCTTAAATTAAATTAACGTTTCACAGAAAAATTAAGGGAGAGCTAGAGAAAATTGAAAGAAAATTTAGCTTTCTTTGGGTTATAAGTTAGATCCCGAAAAAGAATATAATAATTTATAATTCATATTTTTAATAAAAAATTGTTTTTTTTCCGTAAAATTTAAGATAAGCTAGTAAAACTATCTGTAAATATTTCTTACTAAAACAACCCAGGCGCGCCACTGGCGACACAAGCATGCTATTCAGTAAGACTGCAATTAAACGGCTTAGCGTGCAATGCGTGTGTAGAAGGCATGAGCCTAGCCGCTGTTGCGGTTCATGTATCAAATCAGGCATAAGCTATAACTACTGATACGACGTTTTAATTACCAATTATTTTTCAGACGTAAGTTCTTGCTTTTTAACGATGCATTAAAAATAGTCGATGTTTTAGAGAGTAAGGAAGGAGATTCAAATAGTCAAGCACCTAGATGAAAGAATTTAATTATAGGTACCTATCTACTGTTTTCTTTTTGTTATTAAGTAGGCCTTTAAAATTTCCTGCACTGAAATTATGGTTAGTACCTATATTGCAAAGAAACTTAAATTATTTAATTGGTATAAACGGTTCCTGGTTTAACAATAGGTACCTACCGTACTACAATATTTTTGTTGAATGATCAAATAAAGAGAACTGCTGCAACGATTGAACTTTTCCGCAATCATCCAATTTCGTACTTTAGCGGTTACTACAACTGTGTGCCAATTACATCGTTAGTTCACTCTAATGAGGCGGCCTCGGGCGCCCGATCATGATCTCCAGTGTACTAGATCACTTAGCAACACACACATTTAACGCAAACACACCCCAACAACCTTAACACTATCACACAAAGACGATTTTCCGTAAACCGAGCTCAAAGAATAACTTTGTTACCAAGAATATTAGCAGTTGGAGATAATTCTAGTTCTTATTGTAAATTGCTTAAAGAGGAATTTAGTTGGTCATGTAAGTTCAAAAGTTTCCGCTCTCACGGATTAGCGTATCTTCTGTTCATCTGCACATGTTATTTTTACGCGAAATCGCTTGATTTTTTCAGAACAAATTATTTCTCGATTACCTATGTCATTTTTGTAGCTATTTATTTTGTTGTATCTAGCATTTACTTATAAATAACATAACTTAGTAAATGTTAAATGAAACCTTCAATACAAATTCGAAGGGCACAGTCATTTTTAAAAAACCCACATTAACGATTTTCCAGCGACATAAAAATTTTCATTTGGTTATCTGATTTTATCGGTAATTGGTAGATAATTTTTTTACGTAAGAAGCTCTAAATACCATTCATAGCACTAACCTTACGAAAACCACTCTTACTACGCACTACATAAAGACGATATTAAAGTCAACACTTTTACTTACTACTGATGTGTGACTGTACCTATGTTGTCTGCATTGTGCCCTTTAAACCTACTCATTTAGCAATATTGTATCATGTTAATTTTAATATATTTGACTCCTGCAGTGCTATTCTGTAACAACATTTTCGTGTCTCGACAGCGGAATCCGAGGTGAGTTTCAAATTCGTACAAATATAAGACCTTATGATGTGTGAAATAAAGTTAACTTTGTAAACTAAGTCACTCAGGTGAAGTCGATATCGAAGTGGTTATTTACAGAATAGACTAGCTGACTTCCATTGCCTTCCGACCTAGCCACAGAACTCGGAAACTTAGGTAAGTTTCCGAGTTCTGTACGAGACTCCGGTAGGGGATTCCAGTCTATAGCTGTAGGTACAGCTAAGGACTGGAATCCCCTACCGGAGTCTGTGATTCCTGATTACTACAGCTTGCGGGTCTTTAAGTCATGAGTGAATAGGTTAGTTTTAGGCAAGCGTACTTCGTTGTCGACTACATCTCCACTATTTACCTAAATGTGACGTAACATGATTCTACTCCCGAACTTTGATGATAACAACGACACCTTTTGTTTTTAGAGCCAAAAATACAATACCTAGCTTTTGAAAAATCCAACTGATGTCGAACTAAATAGAATCATCATTTTATACTATGAAACAACCCTAATGACACGCCAGGCCACCAATTTCAGTGAGTAAAAATGATAAATGATATTTATTCCGTAAGTAGGTTGTAAATAACACTTTTGCACGTCATTCTTTTTTGGTAATTTTAAACTAGATGAGGCCGGTGTTTCCTAGCTGACTGCTCTGAGTAGAAACGCCGAAACAAAGTCAGAGGTCTAAGTCTCTTTTAAAGTTCATACAATCGTACTGGTCAAATCATATGAGAACCATGTAGGTTAATGCCTGAAGTGGTATTTTGAGGAAAGTACCACACAGATTTGAGTGGACCTGTCCAGACAGTGCAAGCATTTGCCAGTTATCGTGTAGCTCAAACTTAGAACTTTAAAGAGCTTAACGAGTAAACGGTGACATTCATCGACACGCTTGGTGAGTGTGGAAATTGACATTGTCGTTCCAACATTGGCGACCGAGTCTTTTCGGTGTTCTGTGGATAAAGACAATTGCGCATAAATGCCTGACACGCCTCATAAGCTTAAGTATACAAAATTACCTACTAGTACTAAAATAACAATGCTGTCAGTTATCTATCTACTAGCAAATTGAGCTAAGTATTTGTATTTGTACGTATAAGTTAAGTATTGTTCGCGAGGCCAAAATAACCATTTAGTATACGGATTCAGAATGATATCAGTGAAAACGTGTTATCATAATATAATTTATTTGCAAGTATGGAATGCTTAACTCGAGCATTCCCTACTTGCAAATGAATTAAAAACCCAACAACAGGTATAGTTTTATATTTAGAAGAACTTTGCTATTTGGTATGTTTTCACTTTATATTGGCATCTATTTTAAAAAGAGGTCGAGAAAGTAAGAAAGAATACTGAAACGTTTATTTGTGATTCAAGCAGGACAAAACAACCAATAATATTATCATACCAACAATAATAACAAAAGAGGCTTAGGTGGCTCTTGTTAGGCAGCTGGATCAAGGGCTTGATTCAGAAAGCGGTACTTCCGGACACGGCTCGCTTTCTCTGGAGCTCTGACCGCCGCCGTCGGTAACTTGGACTCTGTTTCAGATACCGGTGGGCTAAAATTTTTCATATTTTCGTATGTATTTTATAAGAAATAGTTTAAAATGAAGGAAAAAATTACATAATGAATAAGTAAACGGAATAACAAAGTATTCATTAAATGATAATATTTTTCACCTAGGTAAATACTGTACAATGTATCTAAAGGGATTTATAACCAAGAAAGGTCTATGTTTATTAGATTACAATAACTAATCACAAACCTTCATTCGGTATAAAACATGTTTATGTAACTTCATTTGAATCTGGAACATTCGTACAGGATTAATTTATACCTACCGAAGTACTTTTTAATATAGTAAAATTCACCTTGTAATAAGATACGTATAACCTTGAATAAGGCAATAAGAAAATTCATTATAAATATCAATATAAAATTAGCATCAATCAATTAACAATAACGCAGGATATTATCATAATAAATTAAAAAATACCATATTCTTCTCAGAGGTCATATTAATTACCTACTTACGGCCGATGGCCAATAAAAATATATCTCCTCTTTATCCAATTACGACCGTGTTGTGGTCTGTACCGTGTAATTGTAAAGATAATTTACTTGTCGCGTGTAATTTGGCCTTTAGTCCATCGCCATATTGGCTAGTGTTGCCAGCTAAAGGTGCAGCGAGAAATTCCCCGCAAATTACGCTTTTGAGCTTTTAAAAAGGTTCGATGCATAATTAAGAAAACCGTGGAAAATAGGATTTGAATATGGAATTAAACTTCTTTTTAATTATACTTTAAGCACGCAATTTGATTATATGCTTTAATTGATTTAATTAATTTGATAGTTTTATTAGGACGTTGATATCAATATTATGGTATACAAGTTAATTTATAGCTAGACCACACATAATTTGCTATTCAGACAATAAAACATTATAAGTGTAGAAAAAAGTGCGTGGGATGCCTAAAAAGACACCAGCTACGTTTGTAGCAGACATATCTACTTAATAGAATTAATATTTCTATACCAATCCATGTTTCCATACGAGAGTAAACTAAAAAAAATTTAAGAAGATAAAAAAATATAATTTCGTAGGATTTTTTTCATCATTCAACTAGAAAACTGACAGTTTCTACCAAATAACTTGCCTAAAGGACCATGGACATATTATTTTTTATCTTTTTTTTCCATTGCATTTCTTATACAATTTTATTGGAAAACACAACCTTTATTGATCTACATGTGAAAAAAAAAAGATTTTTATAAATTTCAGAAAATAATAAATTATTCTTGGTCCGCAACGTCCACCCATAAAACTAGAACTTCAATATCCCTGGATTTGGTTTCTAACACTAGCAAAACTTTTGATTTTAAAGCCTCCTTGCATCCCTAAGCAGTCATTTTTCCCTGCGCTATCGTAACTACTAATTGTGTTCAAAGATTTAGCCGTGGCTAACAACATTTATGTGTAGATGAGCGAGTGGCTCAGCTCGTTACATACATGTATTAAACAGGACTAATGATAATGACAATATGGCTACTTAGTATGGATTGCGTCTAGACATGAGCTAAGTAGAGTTTATAATAGTCTGATTATAGAACTGTAATGATGTTAGCCTTTTGCTCACAGAAATAAAGGAGTTGCACAATAAGCCGTCAGTGAATATGAGGCCAGTTTATATTGGTTTTGTTAACACTGATGTGTGCTCTACTATTATATTTCTCTTGCAAATAGGTAAAAATATCACTTTTACTCGACAATCTTTTCTTTTCATTTCAAACTAGATGAGGTCAATGTTTTTTAGGTGTCTGAGAAGAATCCCCGAAAAAAGCTCAGAGATCAAAGTATTTTAAAGTCCATACAATCTGTACTACAAAATAATAGAAATTAACTATAATAAACCCTAGTTCTCCATCAAAAGTGAACGATTACATAGTATTTAACAATATTCGATGGTTGCCGACTCCCAAATACTCATGATGTAATTTTAAAGTCAATAAAAATCTAATATTGGTACCCACATCCGTGTTTATAAAATAAATAAATTTAATTTATATTGTCTCGATAATTTGTTGAAAAGTAATTCTGTTACGATCGATAGTTTGAGTCATCCAATAAACATATTCTTCACTATGTTTTATTTAAATCACGCTGTCTGACGTACCCATATTTATGGAGTGAATTAGTGTTTATTTATTATTATGTTAGTGTTTTGAGCTTCAACTACATACCTCTAGACGTAGCTATGATTGCAATATGAAGTGTGGAAGTGAGACGTATATTCACGATATTAATAGGAAAATTGAGACAAAGAATCATATCTTCTGTACCTTACGGCGTGCCGAATTTTTACTTGGCGAACTTTCAAATGTTAGCCAAACAAAATGCTGTCGGTACCAGAAAATTTATCTCTCGTCGATTAATTTTGTCTTTTAAGACCGTTTTAGCAGTTGTTGTGATAGTTTTAGTGCTTAAATGTGAAATAGACTCTATAATACCTTAAGTGTTATTACTTTAATTGTATGGTAACAATAACACTTAAGTCTTGTAGTGCTGTCCCATGTGCGGGTGCACAACGCGGTGGCTCGATCTAGAGGTATATTATTATCATCTACGGTTTTTAGTATGAATATTAAACCTGACCCATATGTGATAACATCCTGTTGAGACGAACCAACCAAATTGAATCATTTCAAACGTAAAAATAAAAGTATAGTTACTTTTCACCCCAAGAGTTCATTCCTTTGGGATAATTATTGATTTTCTCACGGGTGATTCAGCGGGCATAAGCTAGTATTTGAATAAATGCTTCACTATGTTGATAGGTACCTACCTAAAAGGGTACAAAATTAACGTTAAATCGATAATTACTTCATTAATTCATTTAATTACTGCCATAATACAGGCGTAAGGCGTTGATGCATATCTTTGCATAATTAACTAAATTACAATATCGAAAAGATGTTCTACAAGCCCCTTTATGGAAATTAAAATGTCTGAAAGAATAATGTTAAAATTACCGTTTTAATTACAAGTGGTAAGCAGTACTAAGAAATGGAGTTCGATAGTTTTTTTCCAAGACAATGTTCTCCAATGTTGGTCTTTCTTCAACATACATTTTTTGTCTTATAAAGAGCGTTGATAAACGTCTTTTATTTTAAAAGAGCAATGTATGCTTAACGTAAGCCAACATTACCAATAAGTAAGTATAGTTCCTGGGTTCGCGTGCTTACGTCACATAAGTTGATCGTAAAGATGGCTGACTCCTGACACGCACGCGCTGGATAATAAGGGCTGTCGTGAACCAGTTTTTTTTTTAATTTGCTTTTTTCAACAAAAACAATGTTCTACGTTTAAAAGTTTATTTTTTTACGGTGTTTATTATCGTTGTTTTATTGAAACTTGTTAAGCATGACCGTAATGACAGCTACTTGTTTTAATTAATCCTCATTAAGGTTTTTGTTTTTCTTTATTACAAAAAAGCACGTGTATTTTTCTCTATTTTTTTTGTCCAACAAGAAAAAGCTATCTCTTGGCCCAAATCTCACCTGATGGAAAGTGATGATTAGGCCGAAGATGGAAGCGAGTTTCACCCGGAATCCTCTTACACAGAGGAACTGGCTATCATACCTCTAACTGCCGGAACACAACAATGATGTTAACATTGTTGTTATGGCGACAGACTTAGACATGATGGTGGTAGCTTACCAGGCGGACTTAGAACAAGTCCTACCACCAACCAAACCGAGCAAAAGATTTGCCTCCACTGGGAATCGAACCCGGGACCTCTGGGTCTGAATCTGGTGGTATAACCACTAGATCACGGAGGCGGTTAGTGTCACCTGTTTAGCACCACCCGGGGACCACGTGTAGGGAGTCGCTGAAGGGTATTCTCCTACGGACGCGGGTGACTCTCCGTAAAGGAATCACTATCAACAACTTAAATTTGAAGTATATTTCCATTTTCCATCGTTTCCGGGAATAATTATGTTCGTTGGTAACCCTGGTACTCGTATGGACTCGCAAACAAACCCAATTACAACCAATAGTATAATAATCGTTAGTAAAGATGCGAGTTAACGATGCTCCCCGTTTGTAAAGGTTACCTAGTTTTGCATAAATTACATGTGCTTGAGATACGAGCGAAATACACGTGTCTAATTTATAAGGGTGTAGCGAGTAGAGGATCAATTTCACAACTTTAGAGTTGTACGGTTTGTGGTGTAGTTTGATAGATACAATGTTTATTTGGTGCATCAAAAATAGACAAACCAAAAGCATAAGTAGTTACTGAAATCATTAGTCAGTATGGTCTTGTTTTTATTTTATGCCTTGGAATTTGAAATTTAAATACGAAATTAATAGATCATTCCCAGTCTTTTAGTTCGTCAATTTAAGCTTATTCGTGACATAATTAATGCACCTAGTACCTATCCCTTGACCAAAATGCCTATGGTCCTTTATGTTAAATGTATCATTGTAAATTGGAAAAAAAAGTAAAAGTATGGTGTCTCTACTGTAAAAAAGTGCGATTCGGTCTCCAGACGAAGAGTTCCGTACCATGAACCGAGAAAAAATACGTTTTATTTTTGTCATAGTGGCAATAGAAATACACACTTTGTGAAAATTTCAACTGTCTACCCATTACGATTCTTGAGTTACAGCCCGCTGACAAACAGACGGACGGACAGCGAAGACTTAGTAATAAGGGTTCCGCTGGTATTCCCTTGCGTACGTAACCTTAAAACTGTTACCAGTCGATAACATTTTTCATAGACAGACTGGTTATACTTTATTATTGTTTTATCCATAACTAGCTGACCCGTGCAACATTGTCTGCGTAACTTTTCATTAGTGATCCGCTCCTTTTTGTCTTAGCGTGGTGATGTAAGTATAGCCAATTGCCTTCCTCGATAAATGGGCTATCTAACACTAAGATAATTTTTAAAACGGTACAGCAGTTCCTGAGATTGATCGAATTAAAAATAGGACATTCGTCCCCTAGATATGTCAAACTCCTTCCCACAGCAACCCGCTAACTTCACCAACTTGCGGCGCGCACAGGGGTAGGTAGTAGATTCCTGCAGTATCAAGTTATCTCTCATTACTGGAAGTTGTTCCTTCATTACACACACTCTAATTGATATGCCGACTTTTCTTACCTGATGATGTATGCAAGGCACACCGGCTCCGTTTTTGTTTTATTAAGATATGAGCAGTAATAAGTCGTTGCTAGGTTATTAATTTTTGTCTGAGCGAAATAGATACGTTTGGCTCACAATTTTCTGTGTTTATTTGGTACCTGTCTTCTTTTCCCAAGTCCCAAATTTGATTTAAATTTTTAGAAGAAAATTGGTGTTTTTTTTTGGTGAATTGGTATTCACAAAAAAAAAACACCAATTTTCTTCAATTTCTTTCTCCAGAGTAAAAGTAAATTAACATAAAGACTTTTACTAAAAACTGGCTGCACAGCCGCTTTGGCCTTTGCTCTCTGATCAAAACTGGATAGGCCTACATAGTACACATACTCATTAATACAATTCTGTCTTATCCAAAAAAATAACGAAAAACAGTCAATGTGTTTCCCCCAAACCTCGTGAATGATTTTAAAACATAAAAAAATAACGTGTATAGAAAATAAATCAGTACTTTTGCTATTGCAGCTCATCTCCACAGCACTCGAACCAAAAATCTATAGCTCCCCATTCACGATCGCTATCATAAGGAAGCGTGCACACACACGGCCGCGCTCGTCGCCCCCCGGGCCACACACGGGTCGCGGGGTCGGGTTACCAATTTGCCGGTAGAACAAGATGTTCCGTCATTAAACGCAGCTCTTTATTATCGATGTACTCTTTGTTTTATGCCGCGGTTCCTCTTGTGTGCTTGTGAGATGTAGGGGTTTTAAAGGTTTGATCTGTCGGATTGTGTTGGATTGGGATGGAAGGTGATACATATGTATACTTATGTTAGAGAACTATACTTGTTTGGTGTCTGAAATAAAAAATAATCGTAAGTCTCAATTACTAACATAGGGATAAGTTCGTGACTAACACTATTGTACTTCTAACTTCAAAAATACCGTTCCAATCCTCATCCTAAGGGACACATGTGTAACCACTGTTTCTCAGAAGTGAATAATTGTATTCTGTTTTTGAGAAATAAATGTTTTAAACCATAACTCCTTGGCTCTCTTTTCGGGTAGTCAGAAAGCAGAAAATTTTACAACAATCCTTCACAGGGGTGTCGTTACTCGTTAGATGGGTTACTGTCGTGTCCTTACTGGGTTTTGGAGGAGTTTCATGTTAAAAACCTGACTATCAGCTGCAACTGGTTAGAGTGTAAGTTGATCCGAACATAGACGGAAAATGTTAGGCAAATTGATTACAGAATCAACCTGAAAATCCGGAAATAAATCTCATATGAATTACATACATAAAAAAGAACCCTGTCTAATTCTGTTTACCAGCAAAAACGCCGAGGGATCAAAACTCCTAGGTAAGCGTACGTGTGGTCGCATGGTCCTGACCCTTGAGCTTATGTTTTTGACAAAAGTAAACACACTTGTGCAATAAAATGTATTGTCTTGACATTCTGAGTTATTGTTTCCGCACTTTTTGTGCAATTCAGTGGGTGGTATATTGGTACGGGTCACATTAGTAGAATTGTTTTAGGAAACAAGTGCTATATTTGACAGTTTTTATAGTCTTGGATACAATAAATTTTACTTTTAACAATACCAACTTGAAAACTTATTAATTATCTAGTATTACAATGACTTTTAGCTACAAAACATAATATGTAACTTCATAATGTTTAAATTTTATTTAATAGGTACTCGTTAAGTGAACTATATAAAAAAAACAATAGCGCAGATTTATTACAAATGAATCACTAGTGAAGTTGCTGGCTAGTGATTCTGTCTTTGTTCCAAGGCGTAATTACATTTTAAGTACCTAAGTAGATACTTATTTTTTGTATGTACTTTAGTTAGATACACTTCTCACTTGCTGCACATAAATCAACTTACGCAACAAAATAATAGTCCAATAAATCAAATAATGGCCATTACATAAAGATCAAGGGAGTACACACAGGCGGGCCGGCAAAAAGGCCGCTTATCAGAACTACCACTTAGTAATATTTCCTAACATGATGGCAACATCGGAGTCTGTTTAGTGTTGGCTCGTTGCGTGTCTGTCAAAATATTGGCGCCAACCCATGGCAAAAAAGGGCGGGAAAAAATTATCTGCTTTTTTTTGATATTTCAAGTATCAAGTGCAATGCAAAAAAGGTTATAAAGCTCTACCCTGCAAGATGTGTTTGTGATGATACGAGAAGTCAGTATTTTTATGTTTTTCTTTTTGTGTTCATGACCAGTTTAACGATTCTCCACATACCTACTGAGTATAAAAAAAGGTAGATCTGAATTACTACTAGGTACTAGACATGTTAAGACTTTTACATATTTTTTTATAAGACTTCGTCTTATCTGTTATGAAAACTATAGTAAATTTTATCGATTTAACTCCACGATAGACGCTTAATCCTCCACTAGATTTCCACAGATTTATTACGCCATTAATTACGTTACAAACGAAGCTACCGAGAGAGATAATTTCATTTTAACGGCCTCAATTTGCTAATAACCACAGTTCATTCATTAAGAACGCGATTCAGCACCGTCATACCTCTTTGTTTCCCTTTTGTGAAAAATCATCACAGCTGGATGAGTAAGAAATGAGAATTTTTTAAAACCCGTATTAATGTCGAATCACCGTCGCGATTGCTTTCGATATTTTTAAATTAGGAACGTTCGCCGGCGCCCTTGTTCTAGCTCGCTCGCTAATGAAGATTTCGTATGCGGCCGTCCTTTTTTGTCAGCCATATCTGTTTGTTTTGAACTCACCATCAATTTATTTTCGAGTTTTAAATTAGGTGTGTGTAGCACCGGGCTGTTGCTATCTCGTTTGGCGCGTGGAAGTGGGATTTGCCTGTCTCTGTCGCACGCGTCGCCTCAGTTTGTTTTACGCGTGACGTGCCCCGCCCCTACTTGGTGGCGGCACGGGCGGCTGCTTTGACCGGTAGCAATGCAACTCGTTATCTGTTTTTTCTTTCGGGCGGTGTGTGTCCGGCCTAATATTTGAGTAGGACGTTGAAAAAGTCGTTTTGTGTACGGTGGGAGGTGCACAATGTGTTGTTGTACCGTTTATTGCCGCTGTGCCACTTGCCGCTGCCGCGTTAATCAGCCAAAATATACGCATCGGTTGGTCGGTGACTTCTGAAGATCTTAAGCTTCATAAAAATAGATATTACTAAAATGGTTCCTTTAGTGAACTCTTTTGATGATGTAGGAGGTTACTTAAATGTATGCTTTGAGAAAAGGGCGTTTATTAAATTCTAACAATCTTTTTCGCCTATATTTAGAATATTTTACAAAAAAGCAAAAAAAGTTCAAAGTGAATTCTCAACCTAGTCACAACATTTGTCATAAATTCAATTAGCCAACCCATTTCTCATGCGTAGTCACATTACTCACCCACCATACATTCTGATGTTAAGAGCACGCGACAACCAGCCATGTCCTTGTTTCGTTCTTTCATATGCTGGCAATTCGCTTGAATTCACTGACATCGTCAGGAAAAATTCAACCTTATTTCATACTACATAGGTGACGCGAATATTTTGACAAATACGCCAAGTGAAGTGCCAGAATTACTGAAAAATAGCTGCTAATGAGGGCTAGTTCGTAATTCCAGTGATTTGTCGCGATGCCGTGCGGCCGCGCGGTTTGACGCGCGATCGCCCGCGCGATAGCTCGGCACGCGACGTCTCGGCGGCAAACGTCACGAAACTACCCTAATTGTAGCTCAGACTTTGATTGTGCACGGAACTAATTCCTATTTGGTTTTCGTTAAGAAAAAAGTTTAATGTAAGAAAGACGCAAAGTAGGTTAGGAAATTCCTTTTGAAGATATTTCTTTGGAATATATATTTAACAATTTATAATTTATTTATTTTCAGCCTGCTGTGTCACAAAGCAGGGCAAAGGCTTTAATCCCCCTTCAATAACAATCAATTAGGTAATATTTTTAAATATGTAATACCTAAATTGTTTTCCTAAGTAGGTAGTATTTCACCTCACTCTAGTCAGTTTTACAACGTTACTTATCCTAAGTAGTTAACAATAATTGAGTTTCACATAAATATGCATTTTAATCATACAGAATAATAAATCCTCCGTTTCTATCGTTAAACAAAACACACACGATAAAAAACACTTAATCTAAACATAAACAGTGCGAGATTTTAATTAACAGTAACCTTAACACTTGCGTCAATACATTTATTGAACAGAATTCAATTTTATGCACTCCTGAACAAAGCCCCGAATCATTTCGCAATATCATTCACACTTAGCGAGCTTTACGATGTCCAAGCTTTTCAATGCTGTAATGCTTCAGTAAACATGCAAAGATGTAAAGAGTACTGCGCAATGTGTAGGGTGTTACCGAAGAACTCATTTAGCTAAAGATAACATTGGTAGAAGCCCCTAATCTGTGTTAATGTTGTAAAGGGAAGGGTGATTCGGTACGCTTCAACACGATTGCGCATTTTGTTAAGTTTGGGCACGGGGACCGGTTTTATTGTAATTTTTTGCTGCTTTTTAGTTAATTTATTTGACATATTTTTTTGTGTAATTAATGTTTATCAACTGTGATTTGATGGTGAAGAATAAATAGGGGTTACTTCATGAAAAAAGAAGCGTAAGAATTTAAACTGTTTTTCGTTGAGGAAAAAGACACAATTTTTTTATTGAATAGGTAACTGTAAAAAATATGCCTATGTTCAATTTAATAGCATGTTGCACTTGAACAATAGGTATATTCAACATCGTCCTGTGCTACCATTTGCCAGCGCCCAGCAATAAAGGTAGGCGGTTTCATGCAGGAGTCATGGATAGCATTTCAAAGTGCACCACATTTATGTATTGTTCAATCGTTTCATGTTATATAAGTAACAATTATTTCTAAACAGATAAAATGAAATGAATCTAAAACATGCTCATTCAATTATATTATCAAACGGTATATGCTCAGCATTATGTTATCAGTTATGACATCTGTTGCGTGCGGCCACAAACATACAACGTTGTGGTGACAGATCTTAATCTGTCATGCATGTTGACTTGTACGCATGGCAGAGGTTGGGCCAAAGTTTGTGGCCAACTACGGGACAACTATGATGGACAGTTTAATTGCAGGAAGGATGTCTGAAAGCTTTTTTTTTAATAGGTATGGTACAAGACCAGTATTAAAAATAACGACTGCAAATAATGTTACCTATATTACATTAAATTAAATTCATTTATTCTTTCCAGCTACCCCAATTTAATAGATAATACAACTATCAAAGAAAAAAATACAACTACCAAAATCAATTTACTATCACCCCTAAAAAAACTACTAAAAACAAACATAAAACTATTAAACCTAACAAAGAGCCAATCACGACCCAGTCTTACGTACAAAAGTGCGTGTAAAACTCTATGGCGTAGTGGTTTGGAAAATGACAGAATAACCTGTATTGTGTCGCGCGGTCGCGATTGTCCATGCGCGTTCGAGCGTCGGGACCGCGCTAGTGTGGCCCTGGCTTTATGATCCAGGGAATCTATTGCGAAAACGCCGTGAATGGGAAATTTATTGACCCTATAAATTGTGTGGTTCTTTTTGCTACCTGGTAATAGTTTTAGGATATAAAGTTCGGTGATTGGTTTTGTTGAATCATTTTATGTTTTATGAAATACTACTGCCTGAGCAATGTTATCTTACTTTCTAAGAATGTTTGATAAGCTTTAAAAGGAACTCTGGTAGACCAATTAGGATATAGATTGGTTACTTAGGTATTATCCCGGCAGTACCTACGTCTTTGTGAGATGGTTTTAGACTGTCACTCTTCTATAATGTGTAATCTCTATTGTAAAATCTCTAATGCTATAAATGTAAAATCTTGATCCAAAAACAAAATTAGGACTAAGTACTCATCACCATTCAGTCCATTTTACTATTCACTTGTCAGAATCATTTAGACAATCCCTCATACATTTTCATCAAGCTCCATCAAATGTCGATGACCAACAATAAAAAATCAGTTTTCATCTGATTTGCTTCACAAGTGTGTAATTTACACACACTTGTGTAAGTCAATGTACTGTAAAATATGATATTTGTCACACCCACATGGCAAAGGGGGCTATTTATACAGCCAACAACCATACTCATCGAGTTTATGGCACTTGCCATTAAAAATAACGTTTTATTTTTTGGTATGTGGCAATCATGAGTAATTTCCTAGAAATTATGGGATTATCCATTTTTATTATATTATGTGGATGTATTGAATAAATAGGCTGACATGTTATTTTGATGGTTATAGCTCATAAAGGACCATCTAACAGGGCCTCTTTATTTCAATAAAATTTTAAATCCAATTTGAAAAAAAAACATTTAATTATTCGTGGTGGAATAACTAAATGCATTTAACGTTAAAAGTCATTTTGCCTCTGCCATCTTCAAGCGACTCGACTGTCAGAAATAGAACGTTGATTTGAAATAATTTAACGCATTTATTTATCTGTGATACAATTTTATTATTATGCTTAAGTTTTGACAATCAGAAGTAAAACGCGGGAAAAAAAAAGACTGAATCATAGACAAGTTACCAACTGAAAAAATAAATGTCAACGAAATCTTCCATTGACCATTAATAAATGGGGGGACATAAAGAGATGACAATCATAATGTAAGTAGGTACCTCGTATTTAGTTTGTCAGTTCAATGTCCAATTATTTCCCAACCCACGCACCCATTAATCGTTTTGGTCAAGTAATTTATTCCCGTATTCAAAATGGTGGATCTGAAAATACAGCACGTTAACAGATTGTTCAGAAGTGTATCTTACATTTAAATCTGTGCTATCTTAGTGAAATGATCACAGCAAATGTTCTGAGGCTGTTAGGGTTGACGCTTTCATCAAAAACTAATATGTATTATGAACACGCGAAATTGTTTCCTTGTGAGAATTTATTTCTGGAATTAGTGTCTGATTCTTTTAAGGATAGAATGCAAAACTATCGCTAACGCCCATAGACTAGTTTTTGGTCCAACAAATGCACTAGTCTTGAGGGGATGAGCCGCGAGAGATGTCATTTGTAGTTGTAGATTTTGTCTAATTAAAAAAAAAACGCGCTTTTCCCACGCGCTACTACGGTAAATTTAATTGACTTTCTCTGAAGTTTCTCTTTCAGTGAAGTTAAAATGCATTTCTGAAACTTTAAATGTATCCTACTCCAAAAAAAATCAATAGAGAAGTAAAATATTTTGGCGTATTAACTGAAAATATTAACATATCTGTTTAAAAATATCGTCGCTTAAGTTCTAACACCACGTGAGTCAAAATTTTAACATTACAGTGTGAAAATACTGCATTATATAGGTATACCAAGTATTACCATTAAAATATCTATTTTGAAATCTGTCAGCGCCCGCAAATTAAATAACAATAGTAAGACAATTAAAGTTTTTCCCGATAGTGCCTTTCGGACGTTGACGGGGTAAACTAATATATTATAATTTTTGTAAGTATTAGGTACTTCAACTAGGTAGGCAGGCGGTCAGGTAGGTAGGCTTATTCAATTACGGATCATTAGGTTTCATTAAAATACCAACGAGTAGGTATTCTTGTTCTCTAGCAAACCGCATCAATGACAACAAAACATGAAAAAATTACGTACCTACGTGGTGTTAGAACTTAAGCTACGATACGATACTCATTCATAAGTCAGATAGGCGTCCCGTCATCACATCCATCAACCCTATTAGAATCTCCGATCTCTGGCACATCACTCCGGTATAAAACGGGCCCGTTTAATTAGCGTCAATCTGTAGGTATTTAAATAACAGTCATACACATAACTGTTAACGACGATATTTTCATGATATCCGTGACCTTAGTGCGAGTTTTTTAACGTTCTCGATAGCGTTAGCGTAAACGTCAATTTGTATTGAAACTGAATAAGCACCATCTGGTGACAATAACGGAAAACATTTTTATTACAATTTGACAAAAGCGAACGTTTACGTTTACGCGATGGAGTACGTCTACCTTACGTTGAAAAAACTCGCACTACGCCCTCAGACGTCAAACTAATCACAAAAAGTAGAGTTATATTATTTAGTAATATTTCTTGTGTTTCGACAGTGATATTGTAGGTATTTCGCAATAGGAAACGAATGTCAAATCCAAAGTATTCAACTGTCCATGTAACATAGACATTGTGCCACCGTAATGTCACATAGCCAATCCCTAAGCCTATGAGCGCTCTGGGGGCCAATTCTACTAATTTTTAAACAAGTTTCGCACTCGTATTATTATTATTTCTCTCTTTCGCAATTGTGAAGTGCAACAGAGAGATATATGCTGTCACGGTGACAAAAGTCACCTGTGTGGCCTTAGGTAAATTTTGAAAAGTAAAATTCTAAAAGCAGTAGTGCTATCACTATTTCAGTTAGATCGCACTTTGTCTAGGATCTTAGAGATGAGTTAGAAATAAAAAGTCTGAAACTTAAAAAAAAAGAGAGAGAGAGGCAAATTGGTTCCCAGAATTTACAACATAGGTTCTTAATACCAAAATACCTGCTTATATGCCTTGGGAATCTATTAATTATCTTTAAAAATATAAAAAGTAATTTCCATATTGACCATTAAGCACCCAGAATGACAATGCTTCTTTTGTTTCAAACAATTTCAATTTGGTGCCTCATGTTAGGGCAAGAAGTTTAAAATATTAAAATGACTTTAAGCTAGCTCATGTTATTAACTTTTATTGCTAACGCAGGCATTGTATTGCATGATAAAGGTTAAATTTTACTGTCATGACGACCACCATTGCATTTCCTTTTAAAGGAATAACCTTATGACAAGTTGAAAATAGGTTTTTATATTACGACTATAAGATAATTTAGTAAAGGAAGCCTCAGCGAATAGCTTTCTTGCTGGTATGCATGGAATATGAGTCAGCTAGACTTCCTGTACAGTTGTAGCCCTAGCCCGAGAATTACATGCCAGTATTGTTTTGGCTAGGTTCGCAGAGATAAGAACACTATTAAAAAAAAACAAACATACAGCCCAAACCGTGACCTAAGCCATAAAGCCCGTATTTAAAAAAACAACCTACTTCAACCAACCTACATACTAAGCTAACATTTTTCTTCACCCACCCCGTACATCAAAGAAACGAAGCGTTATTATCGCCACTTACGAGCCGTCGTTCGTTTGCGCTCCGGTAATAACAAATGTCACTGCGAGGACATTTTTCAGCTCCCGACTGAAACTGAAATGTAATTACAGTTTGTTGTCGTTGTATTGCGTTGTTATTAATAGTGGTTTCGTTGTTTTACTCGGTATTTCAGAAAATTTAAGGGTGTAAAGAGCTTCGTTAAGAATCTTAGATAGTCTTTATTTTTAAACTAGTTTTTTCCCGCAATTCTCGTGGTCCATCTCATGGAAACCGTGCATATAATTCGAAATGAAAAGAAGCGAAATTATATACAGCGAGCGATGATCTATTCATATCTAAAGAAATAAAATCAGAGTAGATTATTTCTTAAAAAAATACAAACTACAGATATGAGAAACCTTAGAAAGTACCTATTGAGGCACTTAATTCCTTATTAGAGCATTAAAGCTTTAAAAGCTAGGTACCTTCGAACTAATTTTCCCATAAAAAACTGTGCTTCAACCTCAATGTAACGAGAACCCAACAGAAAAACTGTAAAAACCAAATCTTATTTAAAATGATGTCTTCCGAATGTCACAGCCAATCACACAACCCAACAAAACCGCATAAACCAAAAGAAACATCACCATTGTAAACCTAGTTCCTCGAACTAATTTATATGCGGCCAGTACATAAATAAACCTCGGAATCCAGAGCACAGACTATAAAACACGAGCGTCACTAATCACATCAAATGACAGATGATATCGCTCCGTTCCACGACATCACTTTAGACTGTCCCGAAGCACCTGTATCTACCGTCATTTCGTCACAGGAAACGTACACCCCGCAGGGTACCAGATCGAACTTGTCAATGACGCACATAATAAAATACAAGGCGAGTGACGGCTAGCAAAGGAATGTGGTTTTACATAACACGGTAAAGCGTAACGACAGCAATTGTGCACCTGTTCCACGAACGGAAAAACTTATTTGTTGATTGAAGATGACTGTCTATGTATTAGAGTTACTTAGTCGAACGAAATCAAATGACGGTTTTATATTAGTTACACCTAGTAGCAGGTAATTTGAAGATAGCATTGCGTTCTGAAAACTGTCACGGTAATTACGAAAGTCAAGTGGTAGTTCCTGAAGTAATCCCAAAGCGGAAGAAGTCATTTGATGATTTCTCAACCTTCAAAGTTCCTGAAGTAGTAACAAAGAAGTTCTTGTAAAGTTTGGATACATCACAAAATCTGCCATAAAGTGAACCACCAGAACTAAATTTATGAAGACATTTAAATTTGATTGAAGATTAATGGAATAAAAATACGTTAGGTACGTCACAGAAGGGTCCTACTTTGGTAAGATTATGAGAAAACTCAGCAAGGAACTCTAAACTGTCAACAACCTCAAAACTTCAGACCAATAGTTATTAGTTTATATTTTATGGTTACGACCAGCAACTATTTGCATAGTTAATGCTAATTGTAGTTGCAAGCTCTTGCTTACGTCTTACTTAATGTTTCAACTCACAAATTATATACATATTCGAACTCTCTGAAATATTCATCATTTGACGATATTGTCATGGAAATCGAAAGAAAATTTAAGTTAACGTGACCAACGACATAACTATACTTTAAAAAAAATTTAATACTTAAAATTTAATCAAAATCCGAAAGATAAAGATTTAAGCTATACCTAATAAGTAAAACTATAATAATAAAATTATTCGTAGGTACTTATGTACCGGTCATGACCATGACATAATCAGAAATGCCAGCGGATTGACATTTGACATTCTATTGTAATTCGTAAAAAATAATCAATTAGAGCGTAGGTGTATAACTATACTCTTCTTACGAGTATATTTTATCTTTACGTCAGAAAGCTTTTGAAACTTGATTATTTTTCATTAATATTGGAAGCTTTATTCTTAAGAAACTTGCAGAATAGTCATCACATAAACAAAAAAATATTACACATTCGTCAAAGATGCAAGATAAAATTTAACATCTGTGTAAGCAATTTTAGTCTAAACTTAACGAATATCCATTTCAAGTTAACTAAGTAAGGTGAGCAATAAACTATACTTAAAGACATTGTAATGGAGTCCCACAATAAAGTAAGTATTGTACCTACTTCATAACGTTAGTATCCCTGTGCTCTCGGTAGCACGCGCACTGTGTTACACATCGCAGTCAGGTGGACAAAAAGTAAAGTTTTTATTAGAACCGGTTGCAAGGTGGCGACAGTTGTCACGAGCGACGCTTAACAATCGTGGAACACAAGAAAACACGACGATACTCAGTTACGGAACAATTGTCACAAATACCGATCGTAAATGGATGTTTTATTAGACATTCTTGTTATAACGATGCAATGGCTGATTCATTTTGATGGAATTTTTATAACTCTCTGTGTAAAACTGACAGGAAAGCAATTACTTTCAAACTTAAACACTTCGTATTCTTCATGTGTAACTATTAGAGGTTGTCAATTAAACAAATTAATATCATAAACGACACTTAGAACTCAAATAACGGTCACATTAATACCTCGAACGGCACGACTTGTAAATAAAATTAATTTCCTTTCTTTTAAAATAATTACCCACGATTAGATAGTCCGTTTTTTACGTTACAAAAACAGCTTTAAAATAGCCTACAATTAAGAGCGAAAAGAATAATTGGCTTGGAGAAATAATTCTACGTCATTTTGGTGTACAACAATGACAGTGCTTCTTAACTTGACTTTCCATTGTTCATTACTACGTTTGGTTTCACAAACATCCGTTTGTTCAACTACAAGTCAACACACACACACACACACTTAAACACGGCGTTAATTAAAGGGGTGCTTGTCTATAAGACAAGGGCAACGGGTCTAAATCGAATCAATTTGTCAGTACAAAGGCTTTGAGTAGAAACGGGAGCAAAGTCGCCCTTTAGCCGAAGTGACAGTTATGACGGGGCAGGGCGTGTCCGCGGCTGCGCCTTCTCTTCATTTGTCGAGACATTTGCTCGCCGGAATGCGGTGTCATCAGCGGCGAACGGAGCGTGAAATGGAAAACGCCCCTGTGACAATACACCCCCGCGCCAACCCTCCCCCTGTCGCCCTTAACGTGCGCTAACGAAATTTCACTTTGTCGAGTGAATTTTGTCCGCTTTAACCCGCCGGTCGATTCACTATGCGCTTGATATGTTCAAATAGGCGAGCCCCGAGTTTACTGTTGATTGCTTTAGTTTTAGCTACAGCAAATAGACCGGAGTAATGGAGGACTCTGGCTTGATCGTTACCTCGGGAGGTAATTTTGTGAGCGGGCTGAGAAAAGCTATTTTCATATTTAATTAAAATTGTGGGCGACTGGTGACTACTTTTTGTTTAGTGTAGCTTTGACGGGTCTGGCAGTTTATTGTTATGGACGCTTATTAATTTCAAAGTAAGAACACTATGCAGAAAATTAGAATCTTCAAAGCCTGTTTTGCAGCTGCGCGGCTTTCCCACTGAACCTTGTATTTTTTTAAGATAAAAATCCTAAAACACTCAGCGTTAGTCTAGCTTATTTAAGTCTACAATTATATATTTTTCTCAGCGCATAACACTTCGTAATCCAATCAGTTTCCCTATATAGTTTAAGTTTAGACAAAAGTCAATAACAACAAATCAAATGCAAAGAAAATTCACAACTAATCTTGAAAAAACACTGCTTAAACTAACGCAATTTACAACAATTCTCGTCCCGGGGTTGCCAAGTAATTGTAACAAATTACCGACGTGGGTCGCGCCTCTCAAGTCGATCCCGCGTTATCCGCTCAAATTGTCACCCTAATCCTGGTGATCCCGGGATTCGCACTATTTGTTTGCTAAAGGGATCCCGGCGCTGACGGACGTGACTTACATGTAATCATGTGGCCAGGGGGATCAAATAAATGGAGCTATCTTTTAAGCGCTTTGATTTTAATGTACTTAGAGCTTTTTTTCTTCGTTGAAATGTGTAACTGTTTACTGTAGGTATAATTAGGTTTTTCTTCTTTAGTTAAGTAATAGTAATTCTTTATTTTCCACTTTTTCTCCATTTAGGGTTCCCTAACCAAAATGTAAAACGAGACCCTAATACTAAGACTCTGCTGTCCATCCGTCCGTCCGTCTGTCACCAGGCTGTATCTCATGGGCCATATCATGGACCGTGATAGTTAGAATGTTGAAATTTTCACAGATGTTTTGTTTCTGTTGCTGCTGTAACCACAATTTATACTAAAAAACAGGATAAAATAAATATTTTATGGGGCTTCTATACAACAAACGTGATTTTTGGCCGTTTTTATAGATAATGGTATGGAACCCTTCAACCCCAACACGCACTTGGCCAGTTTTTTCCTATTCTGTTCCAATGCCGAGCAAAAGCCGCTGTCATTTTTTTCCAGCTACCTTCTTAGAGTCACCGCAAGCAAGTTCTATTCTACACAAATACCAGATATTATGATCAGAAGGGCAATTCTCGAGTCTTTAAAGAGAGTTAGCGTTCGCATCGCACATTTATCACACATCTAGTTTTCGTATTTTTGGTTGTCCCGGAGATGATGAACGTATATTAGGTCCGTGAATTGATCTTTATGGCTACAAATAGAACTATCTCGTCGCTCTCATTCTAGAAGCACAATTTTCTTCACAACGGCCTTGACCCGTTGGCCCATAGAACAATCGATCGCTCGAACACCGACACCAAGTCTAGTGCTTCACAAAACAAAACACGCTCGTCTACATTGATCCGCACGTTGCTAAGGGACCATCGATTATCAATTTGTCAATAGCCGCTGACACAAATCGATTGGGCCCCGCTTGGACCAGCCCTGTTACTGGACTGAAATTGCTAGCTTGACAAATGATACCGAGCAAAGGGGTTCGCGTGTGTCGCTTGTAGATGTCCTGTCGGGTTTAAATGCTCGTTTTGGTATTAGTTTAGTACCAAGAAGTATTGTGTTTGGTAGAATGATTTGTAGATGCTTTGACGTTTATTTGAAGCTTTTGTTGACGTCGATCAAGTCTTGCACTGTTTCGTTCATTTTTGGTTTGATAAAGATACTATATTACTATTTTTTCTGAATAAAACACAAATTTTGACAAAAGAGTTAGAATTGCCAACCAATATTATATAAAAGCAGTTTTTCAACACTCAGAGGTGATGCTCACAACGATAATTCAAAACCCGGGATGAAACCAAAAATAGACTATCGACAAACATGAATTCCAGTCACAATAACTTACAGATTCCGTGGAAAACTGACTTATATCCGCACCGTAGTGTTGTGCCATCCCACCGGGACTGGCAATAAATCCCGGGACGAAATAAATCTAATTCGGCGTCGACGTTTAAATTGTTGGGCAACAATCGTTCCTGTTTCCCGTATAACTGTTGTGGGGAATAGGCGCCATTTGTTTTATCCACAGTCGCGTTATTTGCGGGATTATTTGTGGCGGAATTTGGGTAAATTGAAATTTAGGAATCAGGTGGGGACGATTTATGGAAGCCTTTTGAGGCGTTTTAATGCGTTAAAGGCTGATATTTCAATAGTCAGATATTTTTTAAGTCAAAAACAAATACGGCTGTTTGACATTATATTCTATGGAAATGCTGTGAAGCGACGATTTTTATATTCCCTTGATAACATTTATCTGGTTATTGAAAAATCGGCCCTAAAACTAATTCTAAGTCATTTAAAAAAAAAAACCCTGTAAATCCTACTACTACCTGTACTGTATCTACCTACCTTGCTGTTGATTTCATTTAGTCGTATTGGAGTAAATTGCCAAGAAAAAAAAGTAAACATTGGTTTTCGGATTAATTAACCTGTAAAAAGAAAAATATGACTTATGTTTATGTCATATCTCATAATTCCAGAGTAGGTAAGTAATAAATACTGGATATTGAACATAAAACAGGGTCACCTAAGGTTTCTCATAAGCGCTCATAAACAAGTTTTTTCAGGTAAAATTTGCCAACCTACACTCCAGGGAGTGCTGAATATTCATGCATTTTTTTGGACAGGAATTGTCTAAGATTATAATTAACAGCTAACTATCTTTTCAATTAGTAATCTGCGTCTCTACAATAATTAGTAAGACAAAAGTTGTCTATATCCATTATGTCCACAGAAGAGACTTCGGCTATGTTTAATGTGGCGATACGAAGACACACGTCGCCATGTGTCTCAATTAGTGACGCACATTGCGACAAATGTGATTACTGGGGGACAAAATTGTTGCAACAAAAAATGTTTCTTGCACTTCAATTTGTACTTTTTAGAGGTTGATGAACTAAGGTGAACAAAATCAAGGTGGTGTTTAAAAACAACGTTTAAGGTATTTTTTTCTTAACTGCAGACAAAGTTTTTTGCAACCAGTAACTTTTGCTAAAATGTCAAAACAAAAATCAATGGTAAAGACGACCTCATATTAACCACTTGAACATCCTTCATTCATCACATAAAAGAGGCCCACACAAGTTATTTATAACGCACGTTTTTTTCTATTTTTAAACAAATTTCAGTACAAAAATGGCCTGATTTTTACGGAAAGGAATGGTATTTTACATAAATATGTCAAACAGTCATATTAGAGTAGATATTTCGAGTTTTAACCGATGAAACATCCAGATTCTGCCTACCCTCTGTTGAATTTAGTGTGGTGAATTAAGATGTATGATGTGTTTTGCGACTGTCAAAAGACGTCTAAGACTGTATGACAAGGGAGTAAAGTTCAGAGTTGTGCCGCAGAGAGTTTGGTGTATGTCTCTTCCGTGGTTTTTGTGTGAATGCAATGCCGCTAATATATCTGTCAGTGGGGTGTTTTGTTGTAGGTTTTAGTGTCGAACACATGGCAGTGATTTGTTAGGACCGCACACAAATATCATGTTTTATTATTGTTATTGGCCGCCGAAATGTTAGTAATACATTTTTAAAGTGTCACTTCATTTGAAACTCGTAAAACTATTAGGAGGAGATTCTCTTTGTCAACATTTGGGTCATTATGAATTGCGGAGCGGTTGCCAGAAAATGTACTGAACATTGTTTTTAACGATTAATGTTTAGGCTCATTAAAATGAAAAATATTATTGCGATAACGGTAGAAATTTGATTTACTTTATTACTACTACAAAACATAAAACTATATCATTATTTTAAAATATCAAAGATGAAAACTCGAGTCATACGATTTTATACAATTTAATTGCAACATTTTCAGTTTCCTTTTCAATCATTGTCTTCAGTATCGTCACGGAACACTATACTACTAAGAGACCAAAAAAAACTGACAAACAACCGACTTAATAGTTCCAAATCACATCATTTATCAAACTAGATCGCCCTTGCAACGCCCCAAAAATTATTACCAGCCCAAGCTATTCATCCGCATCACACTATTAAAAGATCATCTCTTAGTCTATAAATATCCCTCCTGAGTCCCACAGCAATATGTCTCCATTCCTTCTAATAACAATTTAGGCAATTATGTGACAAAGGAAGTGTTTTCGTCGAAGGCATTTCTCTCAGAGGGCGAGCGATCCCGGGGGGCACCACATTATTGCCTCGCTGTGATTTATATCCTACACGCTACCGGTTTTTGGTAACCTCTTTCTTTTTATTCTTTGTGCAAATCCGATTCGCGGGTTTGAGTGTCCGTATGGTAATTGAATTTTGGTGATTTTTAATCTGGCTCTACTTTAATTAAAACTGTATTGATGGTTGATGAAAAGTCTTGCAGAACATTGTAGCAAAAAATGTTGTGGTTAACAGCCCATTGCGTAGGGCCCTTTAGTTCAAGCAAGATCGTAAAAAAAAATGTAATCAATTTTAACGCAATCAGATTATTATGTATAGAAAACCCAATAGTACAAAATGTTACGAAAGAGATTACTTTAGGGTGATTGCGATTATTTTTCGTAGAGGCTGCCATAGAAAGCCGGCAAACAAAGCGGTGTCGCGTAACTCTTACAAATTGTTGTTAAACTCGATTTATGTCCCAGTGCGGCCGCGCCGCGCCCACTGTGCTGTGGGAAAGACAAATGTTTCCTCAGATTGTATCCAGTGGACCTAATGCGAACGTTTGCGGCGCGGTCTTAGAATTGTCGTACTTTGAAATCTTATAATGGCGCTAAGAATGTTTTCTTCTGATGTCGTGAAAGCGTATCTCCTTTTTAGGAAAGAAATAAAATGTTACTGGCATTATTTATTGTTATGATCATAATTTCTTCTTTAATTACTCTGAAAGCCAATTCTCGTTCTTGAAAAGTATTCGAATTTAAGCGATAATTAATGTCAAAATCTTGTCAAATGTCGGGGAATTAGACGTGTTTATACAGTTTACGACTGCGATTCATATGCGAACACTTCTTTAAAATAGGTGCAAGAATTGCCCCTCAATTCCCTGGCACAGGTATACCGCGTATATCTGACATCGACGCACAAACGATTTCCATGGGTCCAGGGCATGATTCTGGACACCCCAGAGTTGGAATTTTTCGTTGGTTCTTTTCTCATTTTTTCAATTTTTTCAAGAGTACCACAAATAGATATCAGCTCAGTTGAGTTGAGCTGAGTTGAGTTGTTGTAGTTGAGTTGTTGTTTTATTCAGATTGCTCTTTTTAGTGAAAGTAGTTAATAAATTATTTTTTTATTAAAAATCTCATTGAGTTAGGTCAGAATAACGATTATGAGCAGTCTAAAGTAAAAAAAAAACCCTTGAAAAAATTGAAAAAATTTGAAAAAAGCTGACGAAAAATTCTAAGTCTAGGGTGTCCAGAATCATGCCCTGGACCCATGGAAATCCTTTGTGCGTCGATGTCAGATACACGCGGTATCTACTTATGAGGGTTCAATCAGTGATCATGATTGTGAAAAAGTCCGAAACGTTCGCATAAATTTGTGTCTCAGTCGAATTCTGTCAGAAATGTGAGGAAATTGAGGTTAACATACATACCTACGCCACCGAAATGTCACATCTCGTAAAGGTATCTAGCATTCGGATGAATGAATTGTCAGTCGTTATCGATAGCATAATGTCCGTTTGTTTCGAGCTCGAGATTAGAGAATTTTTCTCGAAAACAATAGCTAAGCATAATAATAAATTCTATAAAACAATGTCGACTACTTCATTTAAAGGTGTGAGTTATGAACGAGCCAATCAACATAACTTCTGCTAATGATGATTAGCATGTAAAGACAATAACTAAAATTAGCAATATGCAGAAACAACTTTTCGTTTGTATGTAACAACTTAACTCAAAAACCACACGATCGATTTTAAAAATTCTTTCACCATTAGAAAGCTACATTATATCTGAGTAAAATAGGTTGTTTTAAATACTAGGAAAAAATAGGATCCTTAAGAAAATCGCATCGCAGACGATCGCGAGCGAAATGCTGGGTAGTAAGTAGCTAGGTAATATTTGAAGGGATTCAAGGTTTTTAATTTAATGAGGATGCTTACTGCAAACATTCGCTTCGAAGTTTACATTCGCTGTATGAGTTTTCACTACGTATTCTGTTCGTTTCTGAAACGAATATGTACATGGCTATTAGAATTGGATTTAGGATGTTTTGCACATGTGTAGGTATTATAATTATCAGTAAAAAGTACGTAAACTTTCTGCGATTAGGTAGGTACCTAGGTTATTTTGCTCATAGAACAATGAATATGACTTAGATTGACTTACACATGTGTTAACATATCTACGTAAAATTGATGTGTTTTTAAATGACTTATAAATTAATGTTCGTTATAATTTCGCGTAACCATAGCTCGCGCAAGGAATGTTCGCTACACTTTGCTAAGCGAAAGCTCGCAATGCGCCCCCCCTTCAGACCCCAAGTTAGTTTGATTTAACAGCAATATAATACCTAATAGGTAGCCCAAAGTTAATTCGTTGATAATAAACTTCTACTTCAATATCTACTCACAACGCAAGATTTATTATAATCCGTTAACCATGTTTTCTGAGTCATGTTATTGTGAAGTCACGAGTTACTAATGACTTAGTATTAATAATGTCAAGCTTAAGTAGGAATAACCACGGCTAGGTCTTATAAACTAACACCTTCATGCTTCGGTTGGACGGAACGATAAACAAGGAGCATGCAAAAGGAGTATTCCTGTTAGAGCACCAATTCTAAGAGCACCAATATTTACCAATCAATATTTTTGCTTGGTGCTCTATCGAGAAAAGTTTTGGTGCTCTAAAAATTTGGTTCTCTAATGGGAATACTCCATGCAAAAATATATTCTACAATAATATACTCTTTCCTTATTCATTTTATAGCATACTAGCTTTTGCCCGCGACTTCGTACGCGCATATCCCTTTTTTGCCATTCCCATAGGTATTTCGAGAAAACCTCTCTTAGTGTTCTCCTACAATCCCCAAGAAACATACATGTCAAATAACAGCTCTTTACGTCCAGTAGTTTCGGCTGTGTGTTGTCTGTCTCAGTAACGAATGAATTTTACCTATATATTGATTATGCCAAACATGAATCGCTGCATGCGAGACAGGTCATATATACTACTTACTGATTTTATTTAAATAATCACATAAAATACATTAACTGTTTTGCAAAAAAATACAGATTTTTTTACTACAACTAAATGTCGATAACCCAAAATTTAAAAAAAAAAACGGAAAATATCAATTGCAACTGTCATGTGCACCAAAACACTTCATAATGTCCACTTGATGCTCGCACAGTGGTTAAACACAAACATCTTTGAGGACAAAAAAACAGTAAAATATAAAATAAAGGGAGGCAATAAACTCAAGTGGCTTCTCAATGGGTCTCAAATGGTTTGTTTTGACTACCCTCCTGAAGAGGCCGTAAAAACGTAATCAGTCTACTGAAACTTCAAAGCATCTTTCAACCGAATCACTTAACTAAGTATCCAAGATTATGTTTTGGATTTCTTCAACGAGCTAAATGGTACTTTATAGTTATATTCAAAATACAATTTACTTTCTATAAAGGTAAATTAAATATAAGTATATTAAAATTTTATTTGATTCGTTTTCCTGTGCAGTAAATGAAGTTCAAAACTTTATTTCACATTCAAAGAAAGATAGCCTCTAGCGAATTGAGTTTCATATTACGTACTTCAATTTGTCATAAAAGATTTAACATCTAAGAAGGGTACTCTGTGTATCATTACTATCTACAAATCTTTCAACCTTGTCCACCCGGGAAAGTAATAGTATTTTAGTTAGCGCTGCATAATACACGGTTAACCCCAGGGGTAATATAAAGTATATATAAATAAATAAATATAAATAAATAAAGTACATAAACATTATTAGATTCTATGATTCACAGCAAATTACGCCTTACAAGTGATTCTTGGTAAGTCCCAGGGTTTTGTCGTAATTTACATGCAAAATATAGTCGCAGCTTCAATTTAAATAATCATTTAAGTACACATATTAACGTCTATTGTGCAAAGATTCAAAGTATGGTAAATTCATCAGACAGCGTGAAGGAAGATAGGAATCTTAATGGTATATGAGCTGTACCTAATGTACTCCATATTAAGTACGCATATATTTATATGTTTGATGAGGTACGCGTAGCATGGCCTCGAAAGCCCCACTCATGTCAAATGGTTAAACGACTGTGCAGTAATGTCAATCAGTGTAACATGAAAATTAAAATGGCAAGGGCAAACATGAGAGATCTTCAAGTACGTATCTTGATTAGGTACTTAGTTTCTTTGCGGTCAGCTAATAATGTTTAAAAACTGTTGTCGACAAATTGTCTGCCGAAACATTCGTAGAATCTGACAGGTTAATTACAACTAGGTACAACTCTATACGGAAACATGAGTAACGAGAGTATTTTAATAAAGTACATAGATACATTCTACAAATGTCTGCCGGCAAGCGTCTTGAGTCTTGACTAAAGACGCCGATCTTACGATAAACATCGGTCGTTACGCAGTCACGGGCGATGCACTAACTGCCGGAATACTCCACGCGTGCAACGTTTTTGTCCACCACGCCGCCTTTTTGAACCACTAGGCTTTCTTTCAAATTCAAAATTAGAATGCGTGCTGGTATGCGTAATACGGACAATTAGTAAGCGCCTATGATTTATTTGGCTGAAAAATTTGACAGCCAATTTTGGGTCTATGTGGCATTTTGGCGCCAACTTTGATATACCGCTAACGATTTTTGGTCTGTGATTATAATTGTATTGGTTTTTTCCCAAAGAATATGTGAAACTAATCTTATAATTGCCGTCATTTGTAAGGCTTTATCAAAATATCCTGTGTTTTACGATCGTTTAATTCGACCATTTAGAAATTTCGTTAAAGAGAACGGTTTTTTGGCACGTTCCTACAGAATAACATTCATAAAACACTCGAATAAAAACAGATATACAGAAATAATAAACCGCCTAAGATCCATAGATTAATCTCTATAAATTCCTAAGTATCATAGACAATAATAGCAACGAACGCCGCCAACGCGCCAAAGACAATGTCTGGTAATTTATGCCATACTAATTGTTACTAATGAGACATTGTAGTGTAGCACTGTGGCGTGGGCCAGACAGCCTTTATGCGCAATACGTAGCGTTGTCACACACACTGATATCAGCCATTAATTAATTAAAGTAATTTAATGGTCGGTAATGATCGAGTAGACGTATCGGCTCAATTATAGTCCATGCAAATGCACACGTCTTTAAGACTCGTTCTATATGACATAGTGCAGAACGGAGTATATGGCAATTTTGTTTTTACACGGATTCGAGACTCGTAACTAAGACTTTCTCTGTGTTTTTGTTTGTCTGTTTGTCTTGGACGATGCATTTTTTTCTCATGTGGCACAATTACTTCCTTATTTCAACCATTCAGATTCGTTTCATGCAGTCTTCCGGATCCGGACTACAGAAGTGGCTTGAATGAAATCGTCAAAACGATTTTCTAATTTTAGAAATCCCGTTACGACAAAAAGTCATGCTGACTTATTCGGAATTGAGTGAGTTCTATTGAGCATTTCCCAGCGGTTTACCGACGCTTACCGATATCTTACAAAATAAACTAAGACTGCAAACAGAGTTGTAATTTGAACACGATTTTTGTTGTAAAAACGTTTTGATTTTTTCTTTGTAATCTGGTAGCCAACGGGCCGTGAAACCAGAAGGTCCGACGTGCGGTAAGCACCCGAATGTTCAGTCCGTGTGAACAGGCGCCCGTGAGAATGTGGTCGAACTTCGATTGTTTTATTAGATTAACCCTCTCTACTTCTGCGCGCCTGGTACCTAGTCTCCCATTTCCTTCGATTAACTCATCGATAAAACCAAAGAAAATACCACCCAAAGCCAATTATTTTCTATCTTATTGCATAAAATTACGACATGAAATGGCAGAAAAGATGATTTAATGAATGGTTTACATTCAACGGCAATACAGAAACTCAGTGAAATGATAACTATGATACAATCCTGTTTTCATTAAAGACGCTATTTATTACATCAATTTGCGTATCAATATCATAATGCATGCACATTGAAATCGTGCCAGGTTTACATTAACGCAGCATCCCACGACCGAAGCGTAATGTTCAATTAAAGTGAATGAAACCATCCGAAAAATAGTATTTTTTTATTTCACATTCAATTCTGGTCGCCAAGTACCTACGCAAAAAAACTCAATTTCGGAAAGAATTCGAATATTATTTTGACATGGATTCCGAGAAGCCACCGCAACAAACCGAATCGTCTGTGATCGTTTCGATTCGATTCGACCGCAACTCACTCGTTTGTCAAATTGGCAGTTACCGCTTTTTTATTTTCACCGGACAATTTTCGTCGCTTACGGGAAGAAACCATATTTTTTTACAATCTTACTAATTCACACGATTACGAAACAAGAAATCCCTCAATTTATAAAATTCGAAACGATTGTCCCTACTCGCTGATTGAGTTTTGCTCTCCAACTTTCTACAAACGATTCTCCTAACCTCAAAAACTACAAACAACTAATTTGAACCGCCAAAAAAACCGTCTTAACCGGATACTTATACCCAATTAAGAAGTAAAAACATCGTAATATGTCACGCACCATTTTGCGGCGGCTTCTCAAACGACACACTAAGTCGAAACAGTCGGCTCAGCTGAAATAGCCCGTGGTGAGAACTCAGCCGTTACCATGGAAACGCTTTGTGACGTATTTTGATAACGGCCATGTTGTGACGTTTTTTGATACCGAATCTAAGATGTGACCTTAGAATAATAACGCATAGAAGCCGCGTCTAGAACAAAACCCGAGCAAAATCGTGTGTCCACTTCATTTTCTTTGTGTGCGTGAGCCGAATGAGTCTACGTTCCTCTAACGCACACAGATATAGCTTTCAGTGATACCATTACTAAGCCGTTACCCACAAAATATGGGAAGACGCATTACTATTTTGCTATCAAGGCAAGTATTTTATGTTGTTGGGAACTGGAAAAGGTAAACATGATTTTTCATGTAATATGACATATTTTTTCGGAAGGTATAATTCAATTTATTTTAAAATAAAAGAAAATAAATCGCATAAAGAATGAGATATTGTTCAATGCGTTTAGAATGCTTGATGGGTTATAATTATAAACAATGTAACTTTAATTAACTTAAGCGATTTATTTCCTTTTATTTTGAAATAAATTGAATTATACCTTCCGAAAAAATATGTCATATTACATGAAAAATCATGTTTACCTTTTCCAGTTCCCAACAACATAAAATACTTGCCTTGATAGCAAAATAGTAATGCGTCTTCCCATATTTTGTGGGTAACGGCTTAGTAATGGTATCACTGAAAGCTATATCTGTGTGCGTTAGAGGAACGTAGACACATTCGGCTCACGCACACAAAGAAAATGAAGTGGACACACGATTTTGGTCGGGTTTTGTTCTAGACGCGGCTTCTATGCGTTATTATTCTAAGGATGTGACACATGTCTGGGATTATAATTAGAATTGAGAGTGATGTTTGAGCGTCAATGGCAGTTAATTATGTGGTGACAGTTTTAAAACATTAACAGCAAGTTTAAATGTAGCTCGCTTCCAACACACTATGTACCCAGATGAAAGTAATCGTAAACTTTGAAAAATAAGGTGCCACGAAGGAGAGAACAAAATTAACCCTGTGTCACTAAATCACTTGTAGCATAAAGTATGTACAGCCAACAAATCTCTTTGGTATGGAGGCAGTGAGGCAGCTAACTTGCAACAATGTTGTCAGTGTGCTGAGTAGACAATTATTGTACACTACACTCGTAAGTATGTCTTAAGCTTAAAAGTTACAATGCACACATTAGAATTCAATATTGGCAGTGAAGTGGAAAAAAATATATTTTTACAGTATACTAAATAGCTTCCAGCACCTATGGTATGGTACCTCGAAGTTCATAACAAACAACTATTTTGGCATGTTTCTTGGCATAAACTCAGTTTTGGCACATCCCTAAAGGCACACTATGTTTACTAAAATAACACTCTCAAAGAAGAACTTTTTTCTCTCCTACAAAGTGTCCGATTGCTTCCTTCGATTGTATCTATAGTAAAAACTATGTAAGTTGAGAAGTAAGGAATAGCCTTTGCTAAATGTTAATTAGTTGGTCAAAGTTTATAACCAAATTGAATATTCATCAAGTATAATTTTCATCGACTAACAATAAAGTAAGTAAAAACTATTTTAAAGTTGTATTGGTAAGCACATAATCCACGCTTGATAGAGCAGAAATATTAGAAAAAAACATTGAAAAACCTTATTCGCATTTAGTGCCTGGATACTTACAGGATTATATTCTAGTTTAATGTAGTAAAACGAGCAGTTGTCTTCAAAACAATAGTTTTTGCTCAAGCACATTAGTAACACATTACAATATTATCAAATAAATAACAATTTACTAAAAAACAGTAATCAAATTGCAGTCACAGCATTTTCAAATTATAAACTAATTATTATTTAAAACATAAATGTACAAAACAAAAACGCAGTAACTACCAAAATAGTTTTTTATAAAAACAATATAAAATACCCGTCATTAAATCGAGCACATTCATTTGTATTCATGCAATCAAACAACTTGATATTTATTTCTATTTTTTGGTAGCTACCCAGTTATTATGCACAGTTCCCATAATTGCGTTTACAAATGCATTTTGCATATTAATCAGGTGAAATTATAATATCGAGTAATCTTTATATTATTTTATTGTTACATGTGTAATATGCAGTAAGCGAAATTGCTTTTATTTGTATAAGTTTATGCCGTTTATAAAAAAAAACAAATTGGTGTATTATTTGTTTATGGTCGTCTTCCTTCGTATTCCGTGTCATTATTTTTATATAAATAAACTTTATTTACAAGTACAAGTCACTGTACAAAGGTGGGCTTACCTGCCTCCAAATTTTGAATTAAAAAAGAAATTGTTGAATATCTGTCAAACTCTACTTTCGCTGCCATTTGCCTCGAAAGTTTGACACGTTCTTATATCCAAATCCTCAATTCAAACTCATAAGTGGCAGTAAAAATTATATTTTAATTTCAACACCACATTACAAAGAATACAGTACCCATACAAAATACGTCTGAATGACTTGTGGTCTCGGAACCGGTTTCATTTGCAAAATCACACCTCTCGGTACTGCCAGGTAAACAAGAAAAAACTTAATATCAAATTAATAGTAAGTGACAGAAACAATTTCGCTTACGAATAATAAGTGGCATGATTAGATATTTGGTACAGTTAGCAAAATGTAGCAGGCCACGTTAGAGTTAGCGCTTAGACAAAAGGGGTAACCCATATTGTTTAAGCCGTCAGTACTTTTTTTTTCATCTATGATAGTTGCAAACATACGGCTTGCTTTTTCTAACAAGGAAGTTCTATTTCCTTGATGATAATTTGAAATGGAAGCAAGAATTCTTCAAGTGTTTTTGTATCCGGGTCGGAAAACATTACTCCAAGGAAACTGTGGCTAATGCTTTCATGTTTTGAATTACTCCGAGGCTCTAGACACCGATTCTTCTTTACTTTCGTGTCGATTGACATTAAAGGGCTTGAGGACCTTAGTCCCCCTCCCCCTTGATCAACCCATGTCGACCAGTATTGAGCAACCTGTACAGCTCTATCATTAGCTTCGTTTCGATCTTGGTTGGTGCAGGTGGTTGTGTACGATGGTGGCAAAGTAAAGAGGTGGCGTAAGTCAAACGAAGCACCGATAACATTTTGCCAACGTCATAAACGTTTAAAGTCAAAATTTAATTGAATATCCCTCCCATGCCATTTCTGTAGAGCATGTCAATCCCATATATTTAGAACTTTTTGAGAATCTTTATTGCTGATAGTTTGAGCCCTTCCTTTAAATAATCATTTTCTAGGTTATAAGAAAAACTGGACAGATGGACGTATTTCCATTATAGCTGAATATCGAATTCATCTTAGCACAAAAACTAAAGATGCATTTAGTACAGTCACAAAAACGTAAATACATCGCAAAGCCGATTAACCTGATGACCTTATTCCAAGACTACTGTATAAAAACAATAATCCATTTAATCCTTTTAACGCAATTATTATCTATCTATTCAATTAATAAAACACGTGATTTTTCAATCGAGATTGAGGAATAAAGGAAATTCACTGATTTTAGCTAATTGATAAGTTAAGATCGATTTATAGGCAATAGGCTTGTTTACTGAAAAAATCTAATTAGTCCGTCAGTTAGATTATCAAAAAATATTTGACCCGTATTTTTTCTTTTGTTACGGGAACCATAATTGACGAAGTTACGACGCTTTTAAAATTCTCAATACGTCACTCTCTGGCATAATTTTTAACGGGTAGTGACGTCACGAGCCCCCAATCCCGAGTTTTGATGCGTTTTAACTTTGTCAATATTGATTGATTTACAAAAACAAAAAATACGTGTCCGGGTAAGGCCGTAGATTTTGCCACTTAGTAACATAGAGTAACAAGACACTTCTATGTTACGGTAACGTATCAGTAACGCGAAAATAACGCATAATGTTTCTTGTTGATGGCAGATTATTCGTTACTCTATAGTCTACAGACACAGTCAAAACTTTGAATAAAAAGTTGATATTTATAACAAGGTTCCTCTTCACAAAAAAAAGAATAATCAAAATTAAATACTATAATTATGCAAAAACCTTAACAACAGTAAAACGTTACGTAACATACAACCAACGTTACCAGTGACATCAAAGCTACATAGAAGTAACATAAAAGCGTGATTTTTCAAGGTTATAAGTAGCCATAACTCGACATCGAGGTAAATTTTAAACAAAGACACATCATCACGCTCTTATTAGATACATAACGCATAATACTATATGAGAAGTATACAATAAAAACTGTTATTTAACTTAGAAATCGCCAAAATTCACTATTAAAATTCACTGACGAAACACACACGTGCACCTTTGACAGACTCCAGAGACGAAAAGATGGCGTCTTTTTTATTTTTATTGCGCTGCCTAAGTGTTTCGTGTTGCCATTGCAATCACAACATACTACCAAACTGTTTTCAATGCTTTTTAGGGGAAATTTTTGGTAACATAGAAAATAGTAACATAAAAGCAAAAATATGGAGCATAAGTTTGAATAGTAATAAAACTATAAAGGACACGTTTTTTAAGACACGAAAAGTACGATGTAGCAGCTTAACTTTGACACATTTCAGATATCTTATTTAATTAAATGTACACTAGAAAAAATATAAGTTTTTAAGGTGCTAAGTGCCAAAAAGACATCATGTTTTTCGTTAAATTTAGGAGTATGGACGAATTTAACTCGTTGTATTTTTTTTATTGTACAACTCACATTCATTTTAAAAATATAGTGTAAGAGTGTACGAGATGTTAACCTGATAAAAATACCTTCACTAAAATTCACCTAATACACTGTTTTTTATAAGCAAACAAAATTGAAGATTTTTTTTCACTTCAAAAAGTGGCAAAATCTACGGCCTTACCCGTCCATTATTTTTCAATACTCTAACTGACGGACTAAATAGTTTTGCAATTTGTGGATGACGGAAACTAGCCTATTGTTGTCATTCTTATCCTAATATGTATACCGGGTGTTTTTGACAGCCCTCCACAAAAACACAGGATTGATTCAGCTCCTTATTCTGAATCATATCCCACTGGAAATTTTCTCAGGAAAAAAAAAAATTGTCGTTTTTTCTGCTGATATTCCTTTATTTCAATGTAAAATTACATTCTCTGTATGCAACACTCCATTTATGTTAACAAAACAGCTGATTTAAAAAAAACAGCAATGGATGTCTACGTGCGTTTTGCCACGGTAACGATACATTGCGTGTGAGGTAATAAAACCAATCTGGTTTTTTGGATTCCCTTAATGTTCCTGAAAGAATTTTATGTACCGGTCATCTTAATATGATGTACTGAAGCCACCCTATCAGTTTGCGGAGGGCTGTCAAAAACACCCGATATAAAAGCTTCCGTTACTGCGTGACTGACAGACAACGTACAGACGAAACTTCTAGGAATCTGAAATTTGTCATGTAAGTTCCTTGGGGAGTGTGAGAGCACTTAGAGAGGATTTCCCTAAATTCCTGCGGGAACGGGAAAAAACGGGATATGAGCGAACGAAGTCGCGGCAAAAGCTAGTTATAATAAACTAACTTTTGCCGCAAGTTCGCTGTACTTTCGGCTGTGCGTTTTCTGTCAGTCACTCAGTAAAAGAAAGAAAGAAAGAAAATTCATTTACTCCACCAGAAGCAACACACAAACGCATAAAATTAAAATAAAATAAATTACCAACTAAAAACGATAAGTTTTAAATAAATCTATCATACTACCTAATATACTAAGACAATCTATACTAATATTAGACAAATCCTTCAGATTTATAATATTAGTATAGATTGGCTCTTCTCATCATTCTTCGTCAGAGGTGTACGTGCTGGGCCGTCGAAACATCTAAGTTGGCTGCGCACAGTCTACCAAGCCGACCAATCAGTCATTGTTCAAAAAAAGCAATGCATCTCACATAGAACCCCGTTTCGCTACGCTTTTTTCGCGTATAAGTCCAAATGAGCGTGCGATCTAAGAAAAAGAGCTTTCCTTTGTATCTTGGGACCGAATAACAAGGTGTACGATCGAAAAAACTTGCCAGGACATTCAATTTGTGATCGTTAAGGAGCTGTCTAACGCTTTTGTTCAAATATCACGATTGGGACAGAATAAGGACGCTGGTTGATTGAGGCAACGAACAGTACATATTTTAAAAGTATTTTCTGTATTAAGAAAACCAAAAAAAAATTCTAGGCACGTATTTGAGTTCTATCTCACCTGATGGAAAGCGATGATGTGTTCGACGGTGGAGCACGCTTGCCTAGAAGTAAACTGTTCAATCGTAACCTTAAAGGCTCTCAGATCAAATAAAACGTTTCCTTAAGGTTATTCTAACACAGAGAAATGGCAGCAATATACTACTAACAAATCTCATTGAACATTAAGTTCAAAGACTTGCAAAAAATTCAAGATAAAATTATTGCAACAAGCATGACAAAATGATGGGAAAAGTTAACTTCTATAATCAGTTAGTATAGTTAACTTTAGAACTACTAAATAACAGGTAGAAAAATCATCATGATCTTATTTGTAACGCTCACCAACTCTTTGCGCCGGCTAGTTGCACCCAACCCGTGACCACTTAACCCTTCGCTCTTCACTTAACCGTTCGCTGCAAAACAAAACCGACCTTTAACTACAAGTTTACGTGCGTATCGATCCGACAACTGGCAACTCCATTGATTACGGGCCAATCTACATAGCAACACCGAATAGCGATACTATCGATTAATCGGTATCGATTGCTCGCTCGTTTGTAACATTTTACTGACTCGTCCGTTGTAATGAAGCAATGTATGATATGAAGATAATTGGATCAGTTTTCTTTGTGCTTTTGGAGGAAAGGGTCAGTTCTCTGCCCCTCACACACAACGCCCTACGTGATGTTATTGAGGAATTAATTAACTTCGTAAAGCAACATCCATGACAAAATAAAACGATGGAGGAAACCTCGATTCTCCTCAGCTTTTGATGGAATTAAGATTCAGCTTAATTCTGATAAATGATGCGGTTCGAATGATTGTCTCTCGACCTTTGCGATTCTGAAGAACTTTATTTCCTAACTTGTTTTTATTGACATCGTTTTAGTTAAAAAAATGCAATTAATTAAGTTTATTGCAGTGCTCGTTTTTGCTGCAACGTTTTTTTGTTGAAAATGTTAACTAATCGGTTCTTGTTATGATCCATTTATCGTGTGATAAGCTTGTCATAACAAATCATTTAAAACCTTTAATTATTTAATTAAGGAAATTAGTAACACTGACATATCACGACAACTGATACAAAGAACAGACGTATTCTGTAGCTGAGACCTATTCTATCATACAGAAATGTGTAGGTTCGAAATTTAAATGCAGACTACACAAGATTCGAATGCGAACTCTATTGTTTTAAAAATACCTTTTTTATAAGCTTGCGATTGACCATAGTGTCATCTTATGGAAAGCGATGATGTGATCGATCATAAAGCACGTTTGCCTTGAAGTAATCTGTTCACTCTTGACTCAAAGACGAGGTTGTAGCACTTGTAGCTAATCGTTTAATCCGACATCTTGCTTAGCTGTAACCTCCAATTATTTCGTCATTAATTTTGGAGAATCCCTAACGCCTCCGAAATCTTCCCAGCCATTAAGTAAGCAAGTGACACAGTTGGTCAGGTGTTCTCACCGTGACTGATTCCAAGTTTTTTGCCAAGTCTTTAACGACGTCTTAGGGTCCGCTCTTTTTTCGCACTTTGTCCGTTTGATTCACTTGTAATTGAGGTCCGAATTCGCTAAGGATACGATTAGGCGATGATTAATACAGTCGGCAATCTTTAGTGTGGGTAACCTTTGCTTTTAGCGGGCAAAGTGCCTCAAATTTAAGGAGATTTTGGCCAGAGACGATGTAATGTTAAGGAAACTACAATTATGAAGTGTGAATTCATAGTGTTACATTTGGGAAATTGTCTCTTATTTATGCTGGTTTGCCAACCACCCAATTCCAAAAACGGAACGTTTTTTACGAAACAAACGAGAAACTAAGCAATTTATCAAGCACTTTAATTTGTCAAACACATTTTCTATTTGATTCTTTTCTATCCTAGTTCCTAAAGCGGATTTCAGAGAAAACTGTAATACGTAGGTACATATAAACCAAATTAAACATACATCGGATACGTGAATCATTCTCCAATGCCACAAAACTCTTAAAATGACGACCAGTACCTACCTACCAAAAAACTACAAAAATACATTCCTTTATAATTTTTGCTAATGAGACGTGACGGTGACCGAATGTGGCAGACATCTGATAAATGGGAGGGATTCATTTTATTTATTATTTAATTACCACTCCATGCATCTCATGTCCTGTCTGTACTAATTGATTCCTTTGATGTATCGGAGTCTATTTTAAAAAAGTTATTTAGCCAACATAAGAACGATGAAAAAAGAAACAAAAATATTGCCAAAGTTTTGTGCTCTGTGTGCAAAAAGGTTTTATTGAAGCATATTAATTTCCTTGTTATTTATTAGACGACTTGTTTTGTGCTTATTCTAATTAGTCTCTAGATAAAAACTTGTTAAACGGCTTAAGTAACAGAGGTTAAAAAAATACTCATTAACATTTTTAATTTCAGGTTTTATTAAAGGAATGTGATTTACAAACAAATTCTAAAACGTTAAGGCTATTTTCATCCAACACAATCTCAAGGGAAATTCAAACTTACCTAAATTGTGAATTCTTGGGAAAAGTAATACATATAATTTACCGTATTTTTTTATATTTCTGTGTAATTCACCAACATAAGACGGATGTATTTGAATATGTTTAATTCATGACTCACTACAACATACTAAAAGATTAATCATCAAATTGCTAAGAATGCTTTTACCGCCAAACCAACTTTACTTAGCGTTAAAAAAATAATAACGTTTTCTTGGCATGTCACGCATGTGGTCAATATAATTGTGCATCAACTTCAATGTTGTGAATTCCAATAAATCCGACAATGCATAGGCAGTTTTACTTAACGATGGACATTATTTTAAGGGTTACTTACCTTTTATTAATATCTGTGGTAAACCACGCAAATTACAGCGTAAAATATCTCTGTGGAGGTCGCGCTCTGCATTCATACTTTTTTTGATAACCATAAACAGTCATTCTTCGTAATCATATTTTCGAGACTAAAGTGTCGCTGATGGATTTTGATTTTTATGACGATAGATTTGATGGTAATTTCAGGTTATCGATGACTTGGCGACAATTATTTATCATAGCATGAGAATTTATATGAAAAAAAAAATCAAAATCTTTTTTCTTTGAATAAATTAAATGATTTTGAAAAAGACCTATAGATAGTTATCAACGTTGTATTGTTATCTAGCAACTAGTGAAAATAAATGAAACAAACCTAAAAACATTAACAAGTTATTTTTTTTTAAATAATTACGAACACTGCAATTTGAACACAGATAATACAAAATGTGCCGGATGTTGTGATAGCGCCATTGTTGTGTCTTCATTTCCTTTGTTTATTGCCAGAGCAATAAATAGAAAATTGAATTTTAACAGGCGTGGAAAATGTTTACTAAACTTAAATACCCTTGGCACTTAAGAAACATTTTTGTTTTTTTTCTCTAACTCTTATTGATGATATGATGACTGGCGTTATATTCTTATTATTTTGTTTTTATTAAAATATTGGATTGGTAACCGTGTTTTTGCACAAGCCAATGCAAGTGGCAAATGGATCAATTTATTTTCTTTAAAAAAAGTCACAGATTCAAAACTTCTAAAGATTAACTGTCTTACGCTAGAAAAAGGTACCAGATAGTAAATTAAAATCATAGAGAAATGCATAAACGAGCATCGATCTAGATGACGATAACTGACTGAAAAACCAACAAACTTCAATTAGCTACTCCTTAATAGAATTTGCAATAGCAGTTTATCGAACAAATTCCCTCCCTTTACGTTATAATACCAACCTAATAACCCTAAGAGTCCTTAAACCAAATGCAATTAGGTACAACACTAATAGATTTGCAACAAAATCAGTAACATTGTCCTATTTGATTGTTTCTTCATTATTATTAAACTGTTTTACTGAAGGCCCGTATATGATTCTGTGCTCGTTAAAATGTAACGATACCTGGGTGTGTTTTATAGTGTCTTTTACGAGGGAACAATAACATTTTAGCGCTGCGGGCCTTTTATTGCGCTGTCATAGACTCTGATGTTTTAGTGCCTGATAACGAGTGAGTGGTTATCTGTGCGTCTGTGTCTATGGCCCTACTTTTACTTCAAACCTTTTTTAAGGAACCTGATTTTTGTGACACCTTTTTGGAGTCGGTTTAGAGGCTATTGGGCTGGGTTTTATTAGAATTAAATGGGTTACATTCTCAGTAGAAGTTGTAGACGACTCTTTAATCAAACAGTTTACCCAAGGATCTGCAATTCGAATTGGTTTTAAATTTCATATCTGTTTCATAGATAGTAATACTACTTGAAATATTTGCCAGCGTTTTCATAATGCCTAGATGGATTTAGTATAAAACGTTAACCTTAGAGAAAGGCACTTCGTTAGTAACAAAAAATATATATTGTAAATTCGACTAATCAACAAACTCGTTTGATTCTCTCGTTTAACGCAACTTTTTTCCTTTTAATACCTTGTCAATTGGCCACTTACTAAATTCTTTTTTACACATAGTTAATAACTTAATAACCGTGACTAATTCTTTGATTTTTTGTTCCAGATGGTCAGTCGAATCACCTGAATCTCTTCAACTCGAGGCCGCAGCCCAAGAAGAAACGAAAATCTCGAACAGCCTTCACAAACCACCAGATCTTTGAGCTGGAGAAGCGGTTTCTATATCAGAAGTACCTCTCGCCCGCAGACCGGGATGAGATCGCGAGCTCGCTGGGGCTCTCCAACGCCCAAGTCATCACCTGGTTCCAGAACAGACGAGCGAAGTTGAAACGGGACATGGAGGAGCTAAAAAAGGACGTCGAAAGTGCTAAAGTATTGTCAGCTCACAAAAGCTTCTTAGAGAACGTGACTGATCTGGGCATCCTGAAGAAGAAAGCCATGAGCATAGGGGCTAGTGAGGAGGCGGCTACGAACCTAGTGGTGAACGCGTCCAAATGAAACGAGGCCTCACGCGCGATCGCTAACGACGCCGGCTACGATCGTCGCGTGCTCGACTACTAACTCGATAGTCGAATCGACTCAAGTGACAATGTGTTACGACTACAATCCGAACGTTCTAGTGACGTTAGATGTTTTATCTCCACTATTAATAGTATCTCGTAAAGTACATCACTATTTAATACGTCTGTAAATAGTATTAGTTGACAGTAGTGTATCGTTGTACAAAACTTATGAAGCTTCGTTCGAAATAAATGTGATAGTTGATTTTATTATTTAAGTACTTAATATTTTATAGAGATATTCCTAAATTATTTATTTGTTGGATTAGTAACTGGCTTGTAGGACAGCATTAATTTTATTGAATAGAGTAACGAAACAGTGAATAGTTTTGGACATGTAGATACTGATATAAGAGATTTTTTCATAAATGTGCAATAATTATTATGATAAAATTACATTATCTGTGAGCCAGTTACAAGTTCCAGCGTACGTTACTATGTACATATTAATGTAAAGGTAGTTTGTTTAGTAATTAAAACTTAAAGCGTAGTTTTGTAATCTTAATGAAAAGTACGGAGTTGATGAAGTGTATAGTACCTACCGATCTTATCTCATTCTTAATTAGTAAGTGTAATTACTAATTTTAAATTGGTTCAAACTGTGGATTTCTACTAATTAACTACGAGCAATAGAGAACGAATATGAATAGGTAGGTAATAAAAAACTAAGTAATTTCATGTGATTTTAACACCGTTACGTTCAAAATAATGAAGGCAAGTCGTTAAAATGTACAATGATTTTTAAACGTAAGCAACATAATTATTTCCCAGTTTTACAATTTTGTATGCTTTGTGTAAATAAATCGTTATTAGTCATTTATATCACTAATTGAATGAATCGACAACATTTTGTAACTATTCAATAAATACTTTTGTATTAAATACTTATATTGAAAATGTGACTTGATTCTTGTGTTACATTTTTATCTGAATAGTGACTAGAAATCAGTCTGTATAGTATAATACTTGAATATTCTTGCCTCTTTATGAATTTTACGTCGTCATTGTAAAGTTTCATCGATTTATAGTAATTATAATTCTGACGACGTTTCACTATACCTATGGTACTTAGAAAATAAACAGATCATGTTTTCTCTTTGGAACAATTTTTAAATTATTATTTTTTAATCTATTGAGGTCGATTCCATAATTACTCTGCTGATTATCGACTAAAAATTTATATTTTCTGACGCTCTACAACTCTATATCCCATTTTCAAATTTCGATATTGTCAGCATCCATAGACAATAATATTTTTTCTTGAAAGCAAAGGTATTGATCTGATAGTGTCTTCTTGTTCCTACTATAATAACTTACAGTTACTTATATGTAACGTTTTGAATAACGTGTTACAATAGGCACAATCTGTGCTTCGAAAACTATGTGAATATTACTTAGTGTAAATAAACATTATGTGTTCTTAAAAGCTTCGTTTGGATTTAATTCTTCTGTTTACCTCTAAAAAAATACCTACTTATCATGACTAGGCTGTTATGAAGTCAGCAAGCATTATTATGTTGAACATAGTAGTCCCCTGAAAGTGCCTTTACATTTAACTGCTGATGATCGCAGTAGATGTGTTGCTCAGCAAACCTACAAAAGTGGTATAATATGATGTTTTACAACTCCTGAATATTAGTTACTACCCAAAACACCGTCAAAAAAAGCGCTTTAGCTCTCCATATAAAAGGATGGCTTTCTGACATTCATTCCGATACATTTGCCGTGAAGTGAAAGTGTCATTATGTACCTAGATGGCTGAACGATTGTACGCTGCGCTAGATGTCAAGGGTTCGATTCCCATTCATAAGAAATATTTGAACGTCCATAGAAAGTAATTCTGGGTCTCACTGTCTTTGTATGTGAGTTCAAGTGTTTTTGAACACCCACGATACAGGATATCGGAGAAATGCCTACGGTGGTACAAAGTTAAAAAAACTTGTAAATGTCGTTTTTTACAACTCGCAAAGTATGAAGTTTAGTCTTATCCACGCTTTCTCTCTTACCTTAGTTACATTGAACAGTCAGCACCATTATCTGTAGATCTTTTCGTTCTGGATTAAAATGGTATTACTGTTCTTATCCACGTGACGGAGGTTTCTATGGCTGGATTGACGACAAGTGCAATACAATAAACATAGTTGCCAACTACGAAATAAGAAACAGGAAACTCTAATACGCTTTGTATTAGGACAAAGCCTTATGCAATCGTAAGTATTTGAAGAAGCCCATGTTCGATGGTGCGTTGTGTTCCACGCGCGCCTCAAAGAGATATCAGCATCACGACGGGGCCCGCTAGGGCCAGTGGTACCAGGGTTGCGGAATTTCTTCGTAAGAGTCGAAAGAGTCACCGCGGCCCTGGAACGAAAAGGACATTTGGAGGAACACGGATGGGTTACAGTCAGTAAGTCTGAAACTCCCTTCCACTCCGCCTAGAGAAGAAGCCTAGGAGTCATAATGATTTCCCATCCTAAAAAAAAGTATTTCTTACAACGCTATAGATAAGTTATCAATTACATTAAATCAAAGTTAAAAATTGGTCCTACAAGTTTGATGGAAATTTCTGAACAACACAATATTGCACTCTACGCCTAACCTTGATCAACCTATTATGACCAAAACTATGTGGAAATCGATTATCACAATCGAATGATTTCAAACATCGATTAAATTATAATGTGGGCGTCGAAACAATTGACGAATTTCAACATGGAGGTCGTCAAATCATCGCTACGATCATAAAATTCTTAACACCTAATTGGCGACTCAGGAAATACCGAAGAGTCATCGATTTTTCACATTATGCTATGTGCAGACCTATATCAAAGGACTGTCTTTTGACCATCAAGAATATCAATAATCCTATTAATGATATAAATTAAATCCTATCCTAACTAATACTATAAATTTACACCACAAAACGTAGGGCGCGCTACCGGTACATGGTGGACATCCCACCTATACGCACAATACGTTTCGGGAATACATTCATTGTGCGTACAGCTAAGGAGTGGAATTCCCTGCCTGAGTCTGTGTTTCCTGATAGCTACAACCTGGGAGTCTTAAGTCAACAGTGAATAGTTTACTTCTAGGCAAGCGTCATCCACCTTAGACCGCATCAGCGCTTAAGGCGAGGTTGCAGTACTGTGTGTTTTGACGAACAACAGCGACTGTCCGGCGAGCGAAATAATGCCTAAATTTTGATTGTTTTTTCTTCTTGGCGAAAACTGATAAAGAAATTATACAATATGGTTTCAACATTTACTTCAAAATAAAAAGCTCTATCTATTGATATAACTTTTATATATATTCGTGATGAAATTTCTTAGCAGTACACGTTTAAAATTGTAATTTAGTGTCATGTTTGATAAAAAAAAGTATCGAGCCAATCATTCTAAATCGCGTTTCTATCTTTACGATTTACTCGAGGGTATGTTCAATTTTTATGTAATGATTTTTATTTATTAAAAAACTCATAATTAATAAGATTTTCAGACGTTCAAAAATCTTAAAAAGTACTGCAACCTCGCCTTAACATGAGGTGAGATCGTGGTCAAACGTATGCCTATCAATAGTAAAAAAAACCGAAAATATGTTTGTTTGTTACGCTTTAATCGTTGAACCAATTTTGATGAATTTTGATTCGGGTATTACTAGATTTTCGCAAAATAGACCGGTCTATTTTGCGAAAATCTAGTAATAAATAAAATCGAAAAAGATTCTGTCTTTGGTTACACTTGAAACAAGGTAGCCTTTTCACAGCTAGGTCTTAGTTGGAAAAAGGCTATACAGATAGTGCTATGATGACAAAGGCTCAAAAAAAATGTAATACTGTAGGACATCGGTACGCAATTCCAACTTTATCGGGAACCCAACCCGTACTTTGCCTAAAGCGTGAGGTAGGGCAAGGATGAAAAAATGATGCAAGCCCCAACGATACCTATAGAAAAACTCAAAAAATCCCCTCGATCAAATTTGCCACGGTGCTGTGCAACGGAAATTATCCTAGAAGGTATTCCTTAGTGCTCAAATGGGTGCGCAACTGTATTTGCACACTCATCTCTCCGTGTTCCTCTACTCTCTTAGTCCGATGGGTCGGCAATCCGATCCGACTGAGGAAAGATCAGGCGGAGGATCTACGGTTAAAGCTACGTGATATCCGAGGCACGATGGGTATCACGCCACCTACCTACTTCCAAAAAACCAAGACCGCCACTGACAATTTCCTAATGGGGAAACCCAGCCCTGAGGCCAATGAGTGAGCACAGTCTCCCATCCGTTTTCAGAAAAACTAATCAGCACAAAAAATGAATAAGAATGATTTTGACAGATTTTTTTTCTGACAGCAAATATATTAACTCTTCGACTTTTAAAAACACTATGCTGCTATTCAAAGATGGAGTGATGACATAGTTGCCACGGTGGGAAATACCTGGAGCAGACTGGCAAGATACAGAGCGAAATGGAAATACATGGAGGAGGCTTTCACCGCCAGAGCGGTCCTTACAACAAAACGCTTTAACGCAGTTTGATGAATAAGTATAACTACTAACACATACATACTAACACTACAAATGATGTTTAGAATTATTTTAAACTATGTGTAAGGAATAAATAAAGCTTGATTATTGTTATTTATTATTATATGCTGCTATTCTATCACCAGATCCCATATTTTTAATTTAACATATACTCAATCAAGAAACCCGCCAGGGTTTCTGCCAAATTACGCCAAATAAAAACAATTTTTCATGCTAGACTTTGATAAATAATTAATTTCTGAAACTCGGGCTAAGGGAGGGTTCCTGAAGTTAATAACGTGTCAAACTCTTCTATAACACCATCAAAGGTTTTCAGACTAAAATAAAGTTTGACAAACACTCAAACTAAATTCATAATTTTAAAATCGAGAGTACCTAGCGTTTTTCTTACGTACCATGTATTATTTGGTAATACCGGAACCAAGCGAGATCAAACTGTTACATAATCAGAAATATGGCGTGCAGGCATTAGTTGTAACACAAACATGTGTTCTCATACTGGTCGCTGTAAGCAATTCGGCACAGATCGGACTTGGAGCCAGAAAGTTAGAGTCCAGTTGAAGATAGGATATGCTTTACTGCAAAGTATGCTCGAAGTGAGGATTAACGACCATATAACGAACTATACAGTTCGACCGAAACTCAAATAGCAGATGTAGGCAACACAGCTAGTAGCGATGGAGGAGGCCGAACGCATGGAGGGAGAAGGAAACCTCGCGCCCCGGCCGCCACAACAGAAGAACACGTCCCGGGCGTCGGGAGTCGCCGGGCGATTCCCAGCCACCGAAGGCGTGGGCCTGCGGACTGCGAGCATTGGGTGGCTTGCCATCTGATCCGTACCAGGCCCGGGTCAACGGCGCGCTGTGTTCCACGCGCGCCGTCGCGTTGGTCATGGGTTTTAGTCAGTAAGAGTCTGACACTCCCTTCTGTTCCGCCCAAAGCGGGCGGAGTCATTTGAAGATTTCCCATCCTTAGTAAAAAAAGCAACACAGCAACCAAATTGAAGTGGCAGGCCATATCTGCAGCATGCCACAAGAGAACTGAGTGATAATAACCACGGATTGGGTCCCGCACATCGAGAACCGGTGACGTGGTGGACCCAAACTGAAATGGCAGGATTAGCTGGATTCCTACCTAAATTATTAGGCTCAGATTGCTCAAGACAGATTGAAGTGGAAAGAAGGAAGGGAGGCCTTTGCCAAGCAGTGGGAAACTACGGGCGATTTTGTTGTTCGTCCGTCCGTCCGTCTGCCTGTCAAGACCCTACATCTCGGGAACGCGTGGTGGTAGGAACCATATACTCAAGTCTATAGTCCCTTGAAGCTGTGAAAAAATCAAACTTCTAAGTTAACGTAAAAATAAGATACGTTCGTTTATGCCGCAAAAACGTATATTCCGATACCTACTCTAAACGGAATCAAAATGTATATTCCGTTGACCTAGAACTATGTAATTTGGCAAGTATTATCATCTTATACTTTAAGTAAAGGGGAAAATTTGAAAAACATAAATTTCTAATTAAATCATCTATACAAATATTATAAAGCAGAAGAGTTTGTTTGTTTAATTGTTTGGTTGAATGCGCTAATCTCAGGAACTACCGGCTCGAATAGAAAACATTTTTTTGCGTTGGATAGTCCATTTATCGAGAAAGGCTATAGGCTATATAACATCACGCTATGACCAATAGGAGCGGAGCTGAAATGTTGCAAGCGGGAAAAAAGCTTCCGTTGCGTGCACTGCGTAAACGGTTTAAGTTACGCAAAAATCAAGTACTACGAAATTATTTCTCTTTAAAAGATCTAAAAAAAAGTCCTCGACAGCATATGTCTATCCCTTAAGGTAAACTCACTATGACCCTTTTTATGGAAATCAAATTTGTTCTAAAATAAATGCATTATTTGCGAGGAAGTTTTTATTAACATGGTAATAATCCTTATCCAATTATATACGTTAATCATCATAAGTATTTAATTATGAACAAAATTGCCATTGACATTATTTAATTTCAATGATTATCTTGAGAGATATCATAGTTTTAAAATAACTTCGCAACAAAATATACTCGATGCGCGGGCGGAGCGTGAGGGGACGACGCCCGCCTATAGAACGCGGTAATCTCAGGAACTGCTGGTCCGATTTGAAAATTCTTTCAGTGCTAGATAGCCCATTTATCGAGGAAGGTTATATAGGATATATATATATCATCACGCTAAGTCAAATAGGAGCGGAGCATAAATGGAAATTGTGACGCAGACGAAGTTGCGCGGGTCAGCTAGTAAGAAATATACACTTTATTTAAAGAGAAATAATTTCGTAATACTTAATTTTTGCATAACTTAAACCGTTTACGCAGTGCACGCAACGGAAGCTTTTTTCCCGCTTGCAACATTTCTTATTGCTGCTCTGCTCTTATTGGTCATAGCGTGATGTTATATAACATATAGCCTTCCTCGATAAATGGACTATCCAACGCAAAAAGAATTTTTCAATTCGAGCCGGTAGTTCCTGAGATTAGCGCGTTCAACCAAACAAACAAACAAAGAAACTCTTCTGCTTTATAATATTAGTATAGATTAAGTACGGAAACGTCGGTGGGCGAGTCCGACTCGCACTTGTCCGGATTTTTTATTTTTGGTAATTTAGCACGGAACCCTTCGTGTGAGAGTCAGAGAATCGAACTTAGCCAGATTTTTCGGATAATTTAGACTTCCTTTTGATATACAAGAGTATTATGTAGAAGTGTTGGTCTAGTTGCTAGGGTCGGTGTGCTCCACCATCTACTACCCCGGGCTATGCTAGCTGATCACCATACTAACTGAACCTATAATTTAAATAGTAAATTGAAAAGCAAAGATTGTAATTACTCCTAGAGCTCGTAGCAGTCGTAGCACTTTGCTACGCTTTTTGCTACGAACTATTTGCAATGCATTTTCTTGTTCTATGCAACGGACGATTTGGTTTAAATTTAATAAAAAAATACACTGCTTGTTTAGGCTTTGTTTAAGGCTTCGTGAACTTACTATGGATATCATCTAAGCATCTGCTGCTGAAATGATGACGATACCAAAGACCTATTACCATATATTTTGTATAATATAATTATACTAGCTGACCCGTGCAACGTCGTCTGCGTAACATTTTTCATTACTGCTCCGCTCCTATTGGTCTTAGCGTGATGATATATAACCTATTATATAACCTTTCTCGATAAATGGGCTATCTAACACTGAAAGAATTTTTCAAATCGGACCAGCAGTTCCTGAGATAAGCGCGTTCAACCAAACAAGCAAACAAACTCTTCTGCTTTATAATATTAGTATAAATATCGCTGTTGGTTTTCTAAATAAATCTTAACACCACTGTTGTAATGTAAATCATAACTTCGTATAGAGCGAATGCGAGGCAATATTTAACCTTTTTGTGGTGACGATCGTAAGACGATGTGCTTTCTTGTTGAAACACGTAGAAAATGGTTTTGCTTAAAGAACAGTCGCTTTTTTCTTTTAGATAAATTCTTGAATATTGTAGTTTTATATAAATAATTGAGTTCAATTTAAGGAATCATCGCCCTGTGTATGTTCCTTCTGTGTGGTGCATATACCGACAAAACTCCTATATAATAAGAGCTAGCAGGGCATACATCTCGATGTGTCAGAGTGTTGATGATCTTTGACTTTTTCTTAATTTTGACTCCGAATGCTTACTTATTCTTACTTCCTCTTGCTTGTCTACTGTTTCTTTTGCTACCCTAATATTGTCAGTGAAAACATTTAAAAATTGTTCTTCTTTCACTATCTGTAAGCTTTCTTAAGAAATAAATTAAAAGTGTACCTACCAACAATTAATAGAAGAGAAGTTACGCATTTATCTCCAGTTTTTCCGCATGCTATCGCTTGTCTCGCACTGAAGGCCGCGCTGGCATTGTTTCAGTGATTTTCTAAGCTCAGTGTTGTTGTATGCGTCGCGTGCCGAGTGAAAATCAGCTGTAGCTACAATATCTTCACTATCGCTTGTCTCTCACTGAAGGCCGCGCTGACATTGTTTCAGTGATTGTCTAAGTTCAGTATTGTTGTATGTGTCGCGTGCCGAGTGAAAATCAGCTGCAGCTACAATATCTTCACTATCGCTTGTCTCTCACTGAAGGCCGCGCTGACATTGTTTCAGTGATTGTCTAAGCTCAGTGTTGTCGTCATGCGTCGCGTGCCAGCTGAAGATCAGCTGCGGCTACAATATCTTCACTATCGCTTGTCTCTCACTGAAAGCTGCGCTGACATTCTTTCAGCGATTGTCTAAGCTCAGTGTTGTATGCGTCGCGTGCCGGCTGAATATCAGCGGCGGCTGCAATATCTTCACTATCGTTTGTCTCTCACTGAAGGCTGCGCTGACATTGTTTCAGCGATTGCCTAAGCTCAGTGTTGTATGCGTCGCGTGCCGGCTGAATATCAGCGGCAGCTGCAATATCTTCACTATCGTTTGTCTCTCACTGAAGGCTGCGCTGACATTGTTTCAGCGATTGCCTAAGCTCAGTGTTGTATGCGTCGCGTGCCGGCTGAATATCAGCGGCAGCTGCAATAGCGTATGGAAACTATCTGTTGGAACGTTGAAAGTGATTGAAACTTTTTTATGATTGGAAACTTAGTTTTACTTCAATGTACTGCTAGAAAAAGGTGTATAAGTTGCAATCGTAATTAAATAAAATCCTATGCTTTAGTCACCAATAATAAATTAGCTAAAGCTTTTTCCATTACCTCGGATAGTATTTCCAGATATTCCCTCTTTACAAACATGAGTTATGAGGTGTACAATAAAGTATGTAATAAATAAATAATAATAAATTAAAATACTTACTGTAAATAAATAGTTACCTACTTGCAGATATCCACAATCAAAATCAATCAGGTATGAACATGTATAGAAATGTCTGATTGGGCTGCTGACACATTTCTATTGTTAGGCTTATTAAGAACCAGGTTTTGTCAGTGGTTTTGCTCTCTCTAAAGTCCTCCCTTCAACCGTATCCAGGTTTTATATAATCTTGTACCAAATTTAGTTTTCATATTTTTAGTGATATAGTTAGGAATTAAGTTAATGACAAATTGATATTCTTTTGGAGAGATTAGAACATTGCACAAACAGAAGGAAGTATCTAGAAAAATATCCTTTCAAAGATTGCCAGGCTCACGGATCATTAGCTCAATTTCTAAAAACGAACACGTGATAAATGTAAACTAAGCTTAACAGCCGTTGTCAAATTACACCAAACGTTCCAAACTAAAATTGTTAAAACTGTACGAGAATTTGTTACGGACCAAAGTTTGTTAAACGATAATTGGTCGCCCACTATACCCGTAATCACCACAATAAACGGACCCACAGTTCCATCCATTTTAGTCTAAGTTGTAAGTCCAATTAAAATGGATTTCATCTTATCACGCACGCTGGTTTCGGTCACATTTTAAATATTAATTCGTGGTTGTTAATACGTTAACTATGGTCACTATTCTTGCACAAGCGTGATGTGATGAACCGTAAACAATAAATAATTGCTTAAATACCGTCTAAGACCCACACCAAACGTTTTATAACTATAGACAATTTCCTTCGCTATTTTAAGGTTTCGTTTACTTAAGACAGATTTTTTTCTTTCTGTTTCGACCATGTTACTGCGGTTGGAATAACAACGCGAAAAGGGAGCATTACAAACATTAAGAATTACAAAGATATGAACAGTAATTAAGTCAAAAACACACTGTAAAGAAAGAAATCCAGTAATAACAGAGCCATGAGCTGTTAATTTATGTTGCCTATTGTCCCTTAATTAATACTGGGCCGCCTTTTATTGATTTCGTGGGCTGCACTCAAAAACTCAAAACTGCGGCTTTCGGCCTCTTTGTTCCAACTTTAATACTATAATTTTTGAGGTCAACGCGCGTGATGGCAGGGTGTAATGTTGCTTTGTAAAATGTGACCAATTTAAATACACCCTCGGGCGTTGCTGCTTCTCTTGAGTCATCTTTTCAAAGTCCAAATGCATAAAGAAGGAGGGGCCAACTTAAACTGGCAATCTTATAACAGTTGTTGATTTCGAATGCAACAATTCGAAATTCAAAATAATTGCCACGCATCATATGATGTTATTACGTAGCATTTGTTTTTTTTAAACCCTAATGAAAGGTGGGAGCTTTGTTTGCTTAATGTGTTGCCAACATAATTATTATTTTAATTGGCAACTAAAAATATTATTCCTTGACATAACGATTTCCTATTTGTTTAATTGGCTCTATAATTATATTAACACACTAAAGAAGACGACAATTTTAAACGAATGTAATTTTTCTTTTCGCCACACCGGGTATTCGATAGTTGCTACACGAGTACGTAATTTAGAAATAATAGTTTCTATAATGAAAACGTCATTTTAATTATAATTAAAGCGTCATTGTAATTAATTTGAACAGCACGCGCCGCCTAAGGCGTTGACAGTTGTGAGTTTTTTAATAGACCCACCCACAAGTAGGAGTTGATACAAAAGTTAATATAAAATACTGGTTGATGTCATTTTTCAATAGAGTGTGAAAGGTCCTTTTATGATCATAAACGGAACCCTTCATTTTTGTTTATGACAGTAAGTAAAAAATAACTTAAAAAGGAATATCTACTTTAGCATGTTTTTGTAGTTGTGTCCTAATTGTGGTTTTTCACCTCATCACACGTGTCTTTCTTTCATCACGCAAGTTTTTGGATCAGAGAAGCTTCTTTGGTTGACTAAGATCTTGTACAAATTGATAATTACTTGTATGTTGTAAATTATTTGTATGTTCCAACATCAGACACAGGTCACACTAGTGATTAGGAAGGAATGACGAATAACTCCTCCCCCTGAGGCGAGCCCCTGACCTATTTAGGTTTTAAATCAAATCTGGTTAATTTTTTTGACACTTTTTAAAACATAGGTTGAATAAGATTATTCTTAACATTTACAAACAAAAATGAATAAATACAGAAATTAATCAATAAACTATTGTGAAACCTTTCTAACACTCAAACAGGGTTTAAACGTCTGCTATAGCCATAAACAATTTTATAATTTAATAACACCATATTGCAACGCTAATAAATAATATTCACAAATTCATCACCAAAGCCCCCACACGACTATCGATAGTCATAAAGTTTTTTCTTTCCACATTAAACTCCCCAAGGCAAAAGAATTGACCCAAAAATCCAGCCTTCACTGTATCGAATTAACAAGAGAATTCGCTTCAATGATAAATTGTTTCGCGCATTCGTTTCCCTATTAACTTAGCTTTTAAAATTGCCTACCGAGTGCCAGTAACGTCACTAAACTTGGTATCACGGGCTGTCAAAATTATTCATTGCATTTTAACCTTTATACCAAACACGTAGAGGTTAAAATATTTAGTCAAACTATTTGTAAGTACTTATTTTTTAATTCGGGGTAATTTGAATCCATCTCTATTATCTCCATGTAACGACTTGAGTGTTGTGTTTTCTAAGATGATTTATAGGTGACTATTTCTTAAGCCTTAAAGAAAGTGTTGGCCTCAATGTAATTCAAACTTTGCATCGTATTTTTTCCAAAATTCGACATCATCTCGAATTCAAAAATAGTGAGTTTCATTCAATTGCCCTTAGTACGTGTAAGTTCAAAAATGGAACATGCGATTCGAAACTCTATTGTCGCTGAGAAAAAAAAATAAAGCATCCCGCCAAAAGTTACGAGATGCACAATGGCGGTTGGAAGTGGAGTGAAATGGTGACAATGGACGGTAATGAAGTGGTTTTGTCATGTTTTTAGGCGTTTCGCCGCGTGTGGGTATATTAAAGCACAATTATGTTATAAATGGACGTTTATTGGACGATTAGTGCAGATCGAGGAGGCGTTTGCTCTTGTGAAACTTGCGTTTTGAAAGCGGGTGAGAGACAGTTGTTGTCAGAATTGTTTGGTTGAATTTGAAATATCATGGGACATTAATAGAGCACCTATTTGGTGCAGTTTTTTTTTCTTTTTGTTGCACCTGGTTGCGCACGTGGGATAGATAAAGCATGAATTCTGGAATATTCAATACCGCCAATATTTTTTCACAACTTTTGGACGACGCCTCGAAACAAATTCTCTCTAACTCTGAGCTTAAAACATAGACAAATTTTATTAATTATCAAATGAATACCAATCAACATGTGTGCTCGAATATACCCGCCATCTAAACATGACATAATAGATTTGTGAAATAGCCGCATTAACAACGTATTCATTGTCATCCAACGTCATTAACTCCTAAGTGATCACTCACACTTGACCATATGAACACGTACCTAATGTGTCAAAATCTGAAGGCCCTGATAAAGTGACATCCTGTCAGCGATAACGTTTGTCTATTGTCACATGACATTAGGCTGCTAAAAGCTCAAGCTACATAGAATAAGCGCTATTCTGTTTTTAATTAATATTCTACATACATTCAGTAGGGCCAATTCTACTAATTTTCACATTCGCATCTCAATCGCAAACTTTCAAAAATGTATGAAAATGAAGGCTTTCTTGACAGTTTGCGATTGGCATGCGAATGCGAAAGTTTATTAAAAAGTAGTAGAATTAGCTCTAGTATATATTCCATAACTCGAAATGCAAAAATATAAAGAATTGATCTCGTTATATTTCAACAGCGTTGGTCAATCCCATACATTCTGGAAGTATTGACAATCGACTTCACCACGCTTACAGAGTACCAATTCTGCTAATTTTCTTTCAAGCAATGTTTGTATTCGCATCTCAGTCGCAATCTGTAAAAAATGTACCTATGCAGTATGAAATGGCAATTGGGACAGATTGCTACTGACTTGTCTGACTTGTGAACGTGAATGTTGATTAAAAATCAGTAGCATTGGCCGTCACAATGTCACTTGTCTAGAGCCTCTGTTTTTATCGGCGCATCACAAATCTTCGCTGAACCCGAATCGACAGCTTCTGTTGAGCACAAGATCAATAAGTCTCTTCTGGCAGGGTGAATGCTGCACTATGCGTGGTTGCTAAACGTGCTTCCTCTTAATTCAAAAAGCGCTTCAAATTAACAATGTGTAACTGTGGTAAACATAAAAGCGATATAGTTATCTACACTAATATTATAAAGAGGAAAACTTTGTTTGTTTGTTTGTTTGATTGTAATGAATAGGCTCAAAAACTACTGGACCGATTTTAAAAATTCTTTCACCATTCGATTGCTACATTATCCACGAGTAACATAGGCTATATTTTATTTTGGAAAAAAATAGGGTTCCGTAAGATATTTGGGTTTTTCAGACACAAGGTGTAAAAATCAACCAGAAAAGTAACTTATTTTGTGTACGCTGCCTAAACTATAAAAGATAGAACCATACATTGTTCTAATTAATTGTAGATCTTATAAATATCTACAAAAAAGTCCGCGACACACTATACCTATCTATGTCGAGTGAGGCACAACAACCATTTTTTTAATTTAAAAATCTTGATTTTTTTTTGGACTACATTTAAACGCGTTTATTTTACTCATGATATTAATCTTTATCAAAATAAAGTATTTCATCACTAAGTACAGTTTATGTAGATAATATTTGGTCTTTGAATGATTAAAATCGGACGTTTGGTTTTGAAGTTATGGCGAAATTAAAATATTACGATTTCTGCTGCACGACCCGTTGCGAAGTGGACGTCACCAAGGCGGGGGTGCGCGTGCGGGAGGGGAGTTTAGATCACAGAGTACAATCTATACTTATAATAAATCTGTAGAGAGGTCAATTCTGTACATGAAATATATTTCCAAAATAACTATCAGGGGGTGATTAGGGATCGATACTAATGCCAAAAATGCAATCAGTAAAAATTTTGTCTGTCTGTCTGTATGTCTGTCTGTCTGTATAACCGTTATAGAAACAAAAACTACTGGACGAATTCTAACGAAACTTGGTACAATTATTCTTCATACTCCTGAGCTGGTTATAGTGTACTTTTCATCACGCTACAATCAATAGGGGCAGAGCAGTGAAGGGAAATGTTGGGAAAACGGGAGAAGTTACTCCATTTTTCAAGTTTCCGTCGCGTGTGCAACCTTAATGGTTAAAGTTACTCAGAAATCATGTATGACGGAAATATTCTCCTTAAAATTATATAAAAAATATCCGACGACAGCATATGTCTATCTTTTATGATTGACTCACAATAATACGTGTAACTTCCGATAGCTTAGCAGTTCGAAGCTTTCTGATTATTTTGTCTACTCTTATAATCTAATAAAAAAAGTTAACATTATTTTAACTATTCCATAAAAAAGACTCATAGAAATCGGTATAGAAACACCAAAGTTATTCATGAAATACGCTAATAATAAGCCATCGCGCGTGAATACTGGATCATGCTTTAAGAATATTATTTTTGTATAAGGTCGCGAACGCACAGGCAGGCAGCTTGCTTGGCGCCTAGAGGCTAGCGAGTCACCTAGCGAGTAGCTTCGTAAAACGAACATTCTCGAACGTTCGCGACCGGCCTAGCAGCTAGGCGCCAAGCGCGCAATGCGGCCGGTCGCGAACGTTCGAGAATCGGTCGCCGCCTGTGGTCGCCGCGCTCGAGAAGGCTCGCGGCCGAAGGTATAAAAAGGCGGGGCGTCCGAGCGCGAGCTTCAAAGCCTGGCTGGAGGCTTTATTACTATATTAAGGCCTTCACAGGCAAGTACGGTTAAGCAAAAGCCAATCTTCTCAGGTTGACCTGCGAGAGGCCAAACATAAAAAAAAAAATAAAAAAAAAGCGCGAGCTTCATACAATTTTTGCCAGTTGATGCGAATAGACGTTCAGAGCGTTCGACCTTATTGACAGACAATACTTAGTTTAGTCTTTGATAATTTATTTCTAAATTCCTTTTGTTGTTATTTTATAAAATAGGGATTAGTTATTTTGGTAGTGTTTAAATATTCGTTCAAATTACAAATTATTAATAGTTTATTTATTTATTTATTTAAACTTTTCGCACAAAAAAAAGTACAAAGGCGGACTTAATGCCTTAGGCATTCTCTACCAGTCAACCAAGGGTGGTGAAGAGATTAGATGACAGGTGCTCTCATTGAGAGGAACAATGATAAAGAATAATAATAATAAAAGATGTCATAATGATAAATAGAATGGGTACGCAGTACATAAATAAGTTATAAACTTATTATACACATACATACATATTTAGTATAATATATACCTATACTATATACATACGACACGGTTGGCGCAGTGGTTGAGCGATTGACTGCTGCGTAGCCTGTCGCGGGTTCGATTCCCGCACGGAACAAATATTTGTACGACCTACAAGTATTTGTTCCGAGTCTGGGTGTTTTTCTATCTATAATATGTATGTATTTACAAAAAAAAAAAAATGTAAATAAGTAGTATATCAGCTATATCGTTACCATAACACAAGCATTAGGTTGCTTAGCTTGGGACTATATGGCGTTGTGTGAAATGTCCAAGGATATTATACATTTATATTGTATATTATTATACAAAAACAAGAGAAAGAGGTGTTAAAATAACTCTGCGCTATTTATTTAGAAAATAGCTCTGCAATTTCCGCTTAAATGCAAACCGACTGGTGGTCGTCCTGATATCAAGAGGTAGCGAGTATATAGAATAGTTTACATTTTATTTCTTTTTAGGTGAAGTAGTATATAGTTTGAGATACCGACAGGTTTATAAGTTTTGGCTAATTTACGTTCACTTTTTTATATTAGTTTTATTTTCATTTACGTTTTAGTTTTATTTTCATTTGGTATATAAAATTCTTCCGTTACTGAGTGAATGACTGACAGATAACGCAACGACAGATAACGAGTTTAGGGGAGCTCTAAGAGAGGATTTCCCGAAATTCCTACGGGAACGGGAGTAAACGGGATATGCGCGTACGAAGTCGCGGGCAGAAGCTAGTTTAAAATACTTGTGGCAATTAGGAGAGTCCCAATATGGAAGCTAACGTGCCCGCATCATACTTCATTTTTATTAGCATCAACAAAGTTGCAAGTTCTGCCGACAACTGTCGGTAATTAGTTCTCGCGACACTCATAGACAGACATATTATTATAAACAATGTACGTATTATAATTAATTCTGCACTTGCATGTCACTGAATTACAGATCACGGAATAACCACGCCGACAACCGTAGATATAATAAACAATTAGTATTTCTATGCCGGCAACGGTTGAAGACAGGGATCCATACTTCCATACCTTTCTTTTTTTTATGAACCTACCATGAATTGAATGATTGGCAGAGAATACCACAGAAATTAAGTTCACTTTTGTACCTTAAATGGCATGAAGTTTACCTACTTAGACTATAAATGCAAAAAAAAATCTGTCTTTCATTTTTGTCGTCTTCACGTCCAAACCGGTAACTAATTTTTATTTATAGATCGGACCTAAGAGAAGAACACAGTATACTTTTTATCCTAGGACCAGGAGTAACAAAAATTTCGCCTCCTGTAGCCGTAGGCCATCAAATTGTATAAGTACCTCGATACTATTCTCAAAGGTACCTAAACAGGGACACCGACTGACACGCTGTTTTTTATGGAAAGTTTTCACAATAAAAAACCGTTTCTGGCAAAAAAAACCGTTTCTAGCATTTAGTTATCCAGCAACAAACTTTTGGATATCAGGTAGGTAGTCGATCAAGCCGCCTAGCCTTTATACTCGACTATGTTTTGGTCGACTGCAGCTAGATACAAATATTTTACATGGAGCAACAATATCTGACACATTAGACAACTCCATGTCCAAAGTTGCGAATTAGAAATAGTCACCGCGGCCCTGGAACACAATTTGTTGAGCATTAGGGACAACTCAAACTTATTTATCTCTATTCAGCGTATGCCCATAGAAAACAACGATTTTGTATGGAGACGCGTCCGTTCAGCTTTCCGCGTCTATTGAGCTTTCGCGGAAAATAAGTATAAAATGAGGACAAATGTGTTATTATCATGCGAGTGCTACAGATAGAGTTCAGCGTTGTTTTGCCGCTGCCGCCTTCTCAGTCTTACGACGTTGTACGCCTCAGCGACTTGAAAGAAGTAAAACGGTATGAGTGTGTCCAAAATCGTTCAGCGAAACGCGAATGGACCCTGAATAAGTGTAGGTAAGTAGTCCCCAAGGAGGAACACGGATAGGTTTTGTAAGAATCTGACACTCCCTTCTCCCTTAAGTGGCCTTCCACTAATGTAGGTACGAAGGGGCGAAGGGCTCCTGACTCCTTAGTCAGTTGAAAATCCATGTAATACTAGTATTCTGCTGCATCGGATCAGACTGGCCTTCCGACCACAACGTAATAGGCTAGTTTCCGTCATCCACAAATTGCAAATCGATTTAGTCCGTCAGTTACAGTATTGAAAAATAATGGACACGTATTTTTTGTTTTTGTAAATCAATGAATATTGACAAATATAAAACGCATCAAGACTCGGGACTGGGGGCTCGTGACGTCACGACCCGCTAAAAATTATGCCAGGGCGTGACTTATTGATCATTTTAAAAGCATCGTAACTTCGTCAATTTTGGTTCCCGTAACAAAAGAAAAAATACGGGTCAAATATTTGTTGACGGACTTATTAGATTTTTTCAGGACACAAGCTTATTATGGAGGTAGTGGCGAATAAGCTTGCTTGTTGCTCTGTGCACTGTATAATGCCGTATGTCGGTATGTCATTACGTGGGAATCGCGCGATTATCTAAAACGATGGCAACTAATTAAGAACACTATTGTTTACATTTTCATTTGAAATTAATTACCTACACATCGAGCTGTTAATTGGTCATACAATGTTTTCTACGATCATTAAATGGTATATGATACTATTTGATTGCTAGTTTGTCTTCTGTCATTACTTTAACTGTTTTGCTACCTAGAGAAGTAGGGTTGTCATTTTGCCGACTGCACTTGAATATACAAGGTTTGACACAAATAACGCAAAACTTAACAATAATTTTATGAACACCTTTTACTTATAGTATTTACTCGTACGGAGCCGCTCAGTGGCCTTAGCGCGAGTTTAAACGTTCTTGATGATCGCGTTAGCGTAAACGTCAATATTTATATTAAAACACAAGTACTTAATAATAAAAAAATCAGTACCTAGGGAAAGTTGGATACCCTTCGTACGCGGGGCACCCAATTTTGTACAAAATCTAATTTAGTATCTTAAAATATAACAATCATTATCTGCCTAGCCTTTTCCCAACTACATTGGGGTCGGCTTCCAGTCAAACCGGAACCAGCTGAATACCAGTATGTTACGTGAAGCGGCTCCCTACCAGATTTCCACAGCCCATTAACTGGGTAGCACGGTAGTTCTTGGCAAGACGGGAGTCAGATTTATTGGCTTCTGACTATCCGTAACGACTGCCAAAGAGGTACAAATGACAGCCGGGACCAACGGCTTAACGTGCTTTCCGAGTGCTCGGAGGAAACTCGACATGTTATGATGGTTACCCATCCACAGACCAACCTTGGCAAGCGTTGCTTAACCTTGAAGATCGACCCGTGCGGCTGTTGTTATTTAGCCACGAGCTCATAAAATATAACAATGGATGCTCAAAATAAACAATATTATTAATAAAAGTAATCAGTCAAAAACATAAAAATTCTACCTACTTGGTTACGAATGAAACTTCAGTAAAAAAATAAATTTACCGCCCGCGAAAACACGTTATGTCTTTTCAGCTCACACAAAGTAACGCCAGAGGCGCGAATATATACGAATGTGCCCCGCGTACGGAGGTTGACCACTTTGCTTTTTGAAGTCAAATAAAACTGGCAACCCTATAGAGGTAGAAGGATACATTACACTACGTGTCAAAAACACATGGTCAGTCAGTACTCAGAGTATCATTGACTTAAGTGCAGAGGTAACGATCCCCTGACGACACTGTAGTTAAGCAGTTATTGCAATTTACCTGACGGTCTTATGATGCTTGCAAATCATGGCTGTTAGCACTTTGTAATGTACATACTAGTGCCATGTTTAATATGAGTGTTATTCTTAAGAGCTAGCTTAGCCTATACATCTAATAAAAGTTAGAGTGAACAGGCTTTTTCTGGGTAAGCCCACTCCATCGTCCACTTTGTCTCTGCTACCTTTGACCTAGGCTAGAGTCAAGAGTAAACCCATCTCAAAAAAATAGACAAAAAATATATTTTATCATTATGACTGTAGTAGCTTCCACAATCAATCGACTGATCTTAGTCGGAGGTTAAAAATCTCAAACTTCGGTAAAAGTCTCATTATTATAACGTTATTTCGGTATTTTTTTCTTGTTATCGTCCTCACTCACTCACTGGACGCCTGAGGAAGGACGTCGTGGTCAAGGTCGACCGCTGCGAAAGTTTTGTGACGATCTCATCATGTTTGCGAGACAAACTTGGCCAGGGATCGCCCAAGACCGAGAGATTTAGAAGGAGAAAGGGGAGGCCTTAAAAACTTATCGTCCGTCAAAAAAAACATCCCAGAAGTACTGTAAGCCTATTGATAGCAGTCATCCATCCACTATTGTAGCAGTTGCAAGTGGGAGCGCGCGAAGTGTTGTTCGCGTTATCGCGAAGTGTAGCTGTGCAGAGTAGAAATTTCAAATTAGGCAGAAATTGGCACTTTCTGTACTAAAATTTACTTAATCCAACCAAATTTCTTCAGAGATAAATAAAAAAATAGCTTTTTTGTAATCCGGTCAAGGTTTTATTACTTTTACAGAAGATTCGTAAACTATCTTATCAATAACCCCTAAGCAAGCATACCAATGACACCAAGCCACATCATTCCGCTTATTTAAACCTGTCCAAATGTTAATCTGTTTAACTTGGACAACAGCCGTCAAGTAGAAACTAACAAGGATCGCGTCAATCGTATCGTCGTATCAAAGACACCGGCGTATTGTTGGGCCCGCGTATTGTTGGCGTGTCTCGTTGCCGATGCGACGCGTGTTAATCCCTTCTTTGTGGCGATAAGGCGGTGGTCAGACTGAGAGCGATTTATCGATTTGTCCTATCGTTCATTCCCCTGAAAACACTTCTTAGTTTACTTTCAAGGACCACTTGGATTTGAAATATAAATCTTTTCCACGACCCTTTCAGTTATTAAATTCATCTACGCAATATCTTTGATGACCTCAGATCAGAAGCATCCTTAAGCTTAGAATCTTCTGAAATTTACTGTAAGAATTCATGGAAAAATAATAGAATATCATCATATCAGTCGTGCGGCTATACGCCACCGGTAGATGGTGGATATCCCACTCACACGCACACAACGTTTTGAAGAATTGAGTGGAAGATCCTGCCGGAGTCTGTAATTCCTGATTGCTCTGTTGATCTATTAGTCAGAAGTGAACACATTACTTCTACGCAAGCGCGCCCTATCGTCAAACACGTCATCGCTTACCATCAAGAAACGTGACCTATCTATTTAAAAAAAGTTGCAGTGACAGTAACCAGTTTCTAAAAGTTGAAGCAAGATGCCAAGACACAGTAAAGCCATGGTAAACCCTATCAAAGGCTTCACTCAAATCAAAACAAACGACACAGCTAATTCTAAACCTCCAAACTTATCTAAATCATTTTAAGTGGTTGTAAAACCAATTGCTTTCATTATCTTATTTATACAACTCGCTAGATATCGCACTCGTGCCTTAGGAATGTCATAAATAGTTTCGGTATCAATTGATTTGCTATAAGTACTAATGAGGCATGGTTCCTTTGGGCAGACCTTGTCTTTTGAGCGACACATTTGAATTAAACTCATTTGCCGTTCACCCGTTCGATTTTAATCCTTATAGACTGTTAGACAAGGTCAATTATCCAGTTTGGGAGATGCAATAGTAAATTGGTATAATCGTAAGCCGATAATAACATTATTCGGGTATAGTTAATGCCGCCTTTGAAACAGGATTAGAAACGATTTAATAGTTTCGGCTTGTATAAAGTTTGATGGAGCAGCCGATACTAAGATGAAATGAATTTGATTGTGACTTTGATGAATGTATGCAAAATGTCTTGGCGATTGTAAAGGAGGAACAGCTATTAATATTTGAAACAGCTATAAATATAGGATTTGTATCTTACTATTAATCAAGTCGAGAGGATGGGCATCCTGTGAATCCGATCACAAACTTGGTTTTGTTAACCGACTTTCCAAAAAGGAGGAGGTTCTCAATTCGGATGTTTGTATTTTTTTTTTTTTTATGTTTGTTTGGGCTTAACTCCGTCGCTTGCCAACCGATTTTAAAAATGATTTTTTTTTGTTGGAACGGGTATACTTCCCAAATGGTCCCGTGATAAGGAAACCAGGATCTGATGATGGCATCCCAGAGAAGTCGAGGGGAACTTTCGAAAATCGTATGGTATATATTTTGCAATGGTTTTGTTAGGTGTGGGGTACCACTAAAAAGAGAAAAATAAAAAACTTTTTACAAAAAAATACAACTGACTTCCAAAAAAAAAAACACTACAAAGTAAAAAATAACTTTAACTTCGGAAGTCGGTGTCAAAATACGAACAAACTAACAAAAACACCGAGTTCCGAAGTTAAAGTTATTTTTTACTTTGTAGTGTTTTTTTTTTGGAAGTCGGTTGTATTTTTTTGTAAAAAGTTTTTTTGCTACAATTTTGAATTATAATGTGATTGTTTTGCACTAGTCTTAGAGAACTTTGATTATTAAAACAATCGGAATAGTTGTGGCTATGGGCTGAAGAAAACATACCTACCTAAATATAAAAGGAATTTAAGTTAGTAAGGAAGTTCTATAAAGTAAAGGAACTCTATTAAATACAGAACTTTGAGGTTCGAGACCTCAAACTTCTGAATTTAAGGCCGTTCCCTGACCAAATAGCCTTGAGCATTTTTCCCTCAATAACAGCGCAAGAGATACAATAGCGAATACGCTCAGAATGTTGAATAAAATCTAATTTTGGTCCTTTGAAAAAATATTTCTACCAAAATGTTCATAATTAAATGGCCTATCCATTAGTGTAAGTACAAAATCAAAATAATCGTTAGTTTTCGAGAAGATGCATGTTTTCAATAATTATTTCTCATTTCTGTAGTTTCGTTGTGAGGAGATTAATTATAAATTGATATTTCTTTTGGGTAAAGAGTATATAGCGCTGAGTTTTGCACGGGGACGCGCCTTAAACGGTTCGAGAATCGGATAAAGGTTTAAACAACTGAAATTTTTCAGCAGCAATCAGGAATCTAGTTATAGGCATGTGCTCTTTAAATAGAGATGTGCTCACATTACTCACACTCTTCCTTTAATATTAAACACCTCTGCCTAGTTCTTTAGTAAACAAGAAAGTATGAGATTATGCAGGACTCTTGACTACATTTAAATCTTACCCAATTCTATTAACATTCGCAATCTGTCGAAGAAGCCTCAATTTCCTCACATTTTTTTTTAATTAGCAGAATTGGCACTCAGCGGGTCGAAAAAGGCTACTTTAACAGAATCATAATATTAACCACACAACAATCTGTCAAATTTCATTTTCATCTTTATCACAAATGCAATTCGGTTCAAAGTTGATTGGGGAAATTTGACAGTGACAGTTAGCGTGAAGTTCTTTCTGATTCTGCTAAAGTGGCATTTTTACACCCGCTGTAGTTCGTTTATTCAATGAAGCAAATAAAGCTTACCAAACAAAAGACAATCTAACCCTCAATCCCTTCCATCTAATACACTCGTTAAAGCCAATATACCCGATCAAGTGGAACTAGTCCACAAGACAGGCTAATAACAACGAGATAGAGACAGTCGCCATGATCAATTACGTTTGACAACGACGGCAAAAACCATCATAGAAAGTGCTCAATGAAAAACTATATTAAGTTAGCTTATTGGACAATTTATTGTTGCTATTACTTGCTAACTTTCGACGTAATTTTAGGGTTTGTACAGGGATGGCGAACCAGTTGGTGATCGTGTCATTTTTGTACTAAAATAAATTAAATTACCTAATTTAAAAAATTCTTCCTTTACTGAGTTACTGACAGACAACGCACATCCGAAAGTACTTGTCATAAGATGATGAAATTTGGTATTTAGGGTCCTTTGGGGGAGTAGGGAAGAGAGGATTTCCCAAAATTCCTGCGGGCACGGGAAATAACGGGATATGCGTGTACGAAGTCGCGGGAAAAAGCTAGTGTTATTATAATCGGAGCATGATAAGCCATCAAAAAATTAAAGTTGTTTATTTAACACAAATAAATAAAACAAACAAGAAATAGAAATAATTAGAGTGTCAAATGATGAAAATGTTGAAAAGGATGATGTGGTTGACGATGGAACACACTTGCCTAGAAGTAATTAACCTATTCACTTTTGACTGAAAGACCCCAGGTTGTAGCTACCAGGAAATGAGGAAACACAGACTCCGGCAGGGAATTCTACTTTTTAGCTGTTTAAGCACTGAGTAAGTTTATTAACAACCTCGAAACATTTTTCCGTATGCCACGGCTACCAATGACACGCGTGCCATTATTTCGCCATCCCTAGTCTTGAGGTAGTTGATGGAGATTGGCAGCAAAAAAATGCTATTGGTTTGAGATCGTAATGGGTGGTAATTTCATGTCGCTCATCAATATTCTTGAGGAATAAGGCTGTGTCATTTGTGGTGGAAATTGACGCACGTCTTATTAGCAGAGTTTTGATGGTAATTTCCGTTCAGCTCATATTATAACTTAGATTTCTTGTCGACCATCTAAGTCATTATCAGCAACCGTTTTGGAGGTCTATGTTCAATGTTAAGCAACGCTTCCCGAGGTCGGTCCGTGAACGGGTGACCATCCCTCAAATACAGCAACTTCACTGTGTCTCATCTCAAGCACATTAAACCGCTGGCAGCTGGCTTTTGTACATCTTTGACAGTCCTTAGAAAATCTGTCTCAAGCCTTGCCAAGAGGTTACCCAGTGACTGCGTTGTGGTGGGCGAACAGGCAGTCGCTCTATCAATATTGTATATCTTCCGTTACTGACGAGACGACAGACAGACAACGCAAGGCCGAAAATTCTAGTCGTAGGACTCTGAAATTTTACATGATTGTTCCACTTCGTAGGGGGATCACTAAGATAATTTCCCGAAATTCCAAAGGGAACGAGAAAAAACGGGATATGCGTGTACGAAGTTGAGGGCAAAAACTATTGTAACATAATGGTATTCAACTGCATCCTGTTGGGCTGGTAGCCGACACGACGATTGAATATCTTGAAATGACTTCTCCCGCTCTGGGTGGTGCGAGTAATGTCAGACTCTTCCTTACTGAAAACTACACATTTGCCTACAAATGCCTTGCTTCCAGGGCAGAGGTTACTGCTTCGAACAATTCCGCAACCCTGGCAGGCTCTCGAACTGTATGGCATAAAGATCCATTACCATCTGCCTAGCCTTTTCCCAACTACATTTGGGTCGGCTTCCAGTCAAATCGGATTCAAATTAATACCAGTATTTTACGTGGAGCGGCGGCCTACCAGACCTCCACAACCCGTTAACTGGGTAACACGGTATTTCTTGGCAACACTGGAGTCAGATTTACTGGCTTCTGACAATCCGTAACCACTGCCAAAGATCTACAAATGACAGCCGGGACCAACGGCTTAACGTGCTTTCCGAGGCACATAGGAAACTCGATGTATGTTAAGATGGTCATCCATCCACAGACCAACCTTTGGCAAGCGTTGCTTAACTTTGAAGATCGTCCCGTGCGGCTGTTGGTATTAAGCCACGAGCACCATCTAAATGATATTCAATTATTTTGATGTGTATTATTAACCATACTCATTGTATTCAAGCATAATGGGATGTCCATTCTGCCTCAATATTGCTTAGCAATAAATAACAAAAGCAATGCCAAAGTACGGTTAATTGCGACAATTCGTAATGTTTATTGCTTTCAAGTTTGGGATCAAAGCAAGGGTTATTGCGAATATGAGTGTCGAAATGAAAGCGATTGCGATTGTCAGAGAGTAAAGTTAGAGTGCTACGGAAATAGGCTAAGCTGAAAAGAGGTTGTTGGCTTGCAAAACGAAATCCTCTTTGTATATTTGCAGAAGGAACCTTCTTTCGATTACACAAGAATGTGTTAGAACTATACATTAAAAGTGGATATCGTTCCATACAAACAATAGGAAAGAAAAATAGAAAATAAAACACACACACACACACTAATGCACATGCACGCATGCATGCTGCATGCTTGCTTTGCACTAATGTAAGCTATAATAAAACTGTAACATTTCTTAGGTATGGTATCAAAGGCAAAATTACTCACAAGAATCTGTTCTAATAATGACGGCTCGGTTGGCGCAGTGGTTGAGCGATCGACTGCTGCCTCGCGTGTCGTGGGTTCGATTCCCGCACGTAACTTATATTTGTATGGATTTACAAACCTTTTAGATAACGAAAAGATATTGAAATAAGTCTATGATTTAAATTTGAAAATTATAAAATAATTCAGAAACAAGTTGTCATATTCCATTTAATCCTACAACAAAAATTATTCCCAGTAAACGCATACTAACTTTTTTGGCACGAGCGCCGAAATACTAGGATTGCATAAAACTGTTACATTTGTATCTTATTTAATCGAACCAAAGGCAGGTCCAGAAAATCTTTTGTGGATTTACATGAACCTTTTATATTACGAAAGGATATTCGGACTATCGGGACTTGACAGTATCAAAATTAAATGCAGACACCTAGAAAAATTTAAAGATATGTCGATGATTTATTCCAATGAACTCTGAAGTTCAAAAATAATTCAGAAACAATGTCCTATTCTATTTAATCCTACAACAAAAATCTTTCCTAGAAAACACACTAGCGCCAGCGAGATTCCAGGATCGCAAAAAACTGTAAGTTTTACATCTTATTTAGGTAATCGAACTAAAGGCAGGTCAAGACAATTTAGATTTTCTTCATTATATTTGGACCTTGTACGGGTACTACGAAAGGATGTAACTGATGGAGAAATTGTGGATACTTGTAAATGGAATTTGAAAGATACATTAAAATTATCTATGATTTATTCCAATTATTATTATTAAATTATTTATTTCAAGTAACAATGACTCATATAGTGTTAGTAACAATAAACAAACTTAAAACTATGTTAGTGACACAGTTAAAACAACTAAATAAACACACACAACAAAATAATCACTGCTGCAGCATCCCAGTTGAGATGCTGGAGCAACGACTCACAATACAGCAGTCCAGCCTGTCAGCAATCATGCCCAGGATGCTGTTGGAACTGGCTCGCACCCTGCGCACCAAGGACGCACATCTTTTACGCATTAATGCATAAAAGCAATCAATAAGCATTTCCGCAAACATCCCCGATGCGCTACAGAAGCGAGGCAGCCCCATCAACACCCTGAAAGCATTGTTATACTGTACGCGAAGGGCACTGTACGATCTTTGCGTAAAATTTACCCACAGGCTACAGGTATAAAAAGAGGAACACAAGGTTCTAAAAATTGTTTTTTTAACCTCCGTAGAAGCACGCTTAAACCTGCGGGCAACCATATTCGCTTCCAATGAACTCCAAAGCTAAAAATAATTCAGGAACAAGATGTCATATTCCATTTAATCCGAAAACAAAAATCTTTCCTAGAAAACACCTATTAATTACTTAGTACCAGCGCCGTGATACCAGGATCGCATAAAACTGTAAGATTTATATCTTATTTATCGAATCAAAGACTGGAGCATCGCTCAAAGGAATATCATAATCCCCCGTTTGAAGCTGGCACTTGTTTGTTACCATTTGATAAACACATACGAATTATTGTGTCAAGAACAGCTGTGATGTTACACAGGTATAGTTTTATGAGTAATGTCGGCTTTGAGCGCTGTTTAAACATCCTTTCGGGTTTTAACTGCGGTTTTGAATTTGAAATGGGTTGTAATCTCTGTACATCGGTGCTGGAACTTAATCTGTCTTTGAAACTTGAAAATTGTGTAATGCTTAAAGTTTCCTATAATTTTTTTGGGAAAGAATTGGAAAAAACGTAAAGCACCCTTTTTTTTTAAGGATTGGAAATCATCAAATGACTTCCCCCGCTCTGGCGGAGCGAGAGGGAGTGTTAGTCTCTTACTGACTAAAACCCATCCATGTTCCTTCAGTGCCCTTTGTGTTCCGGAGCCACGGTACTTAGCTCTTTCGAATAGTCCCGCAACTCCGGCAGGCGTCGGCCCTTTCGGGCCCCTCTGACGTGAAAAAGGTCTCCTTCTTCATCGTTCCTTCTACGACGCGTCTTGAAGTTTGTTGGTTTCTGTGGTCTACTCTAATAGCAGGTTTCTTCAAGGCTGCTGCTATCACCCGTAACTAAGGAACCAATTTAAGATACATGAACTCGGGAGAAGTTGAACACGGTCTACAATTATTACTTATCTGGACGTGGCTATGTCCAAGACCAAGTTTAGCACTCTTGATTTTTGCACTGCTTGCAGCGGATCACCGCCATCTCTTCTTTATCATATTTAACTATACCGAATAGATTTTCAGGAATAGCTTTGGAGTTGATAAGTGTTTTTAAAAGACTCCTCAGTCACAATGTAAACGGCTTTTTATTCCGGTACTATTTTGGCGAAACCGAGTCTCTAATATTTTGTAGAAAGTTAACAACTTCCTGCGCAATATATTAGTTAATAAAGTCGTTTAACTATTTAACCAAACCTTAATGTCCATCTTTCTATTTACAAACGAGAAAGAAAGTTAACTAACATCTTCTACACTTTTTAATTTAATTATTAATAGCCATTTTCATACCTCGAAATAATTGAATAACGAGTACCCTGAGTGCCAATTCTACTAATTTTCACATTCGCATCTCAATCGCAAACTGTCAACAATGTATGAAAATTAAGGTTTTTTTGACAGTTTGCGATTGACATGCGAATGCGAAAGTTGTTTAAAATAAGTATAAAATTGACCCTTTGATTGCATGATACAGTCGCTTTCATCTATACTAATGTTATAAAGAGGTAAAATTTGTTTGTAAGTTTGTATGTAGGGGGTAATCCCAGGAACTACTGGTCCGATTTGAAAAAATCTTTCAGTATTAGATATCCCATGTATCGAGGAAGGATATAGGCTACATATACATATGGAAAATGTGACGCAGACGAAGTTGCGTGGGTCAGCTAGTCTATCATAAAGTGATCTGGAAAAACGCACTATTGAATTTTTATGTTAGAGATTGTCATTTTAAAATTAAACCAATTTCTATTTACTTACCCACTAAGTAACTGCAATCGTATAATCTATGTTTCACAGAACAAAGCGACAGATAGATCTGTTCTTCCATTTTTTACTATTTTATTAGAAAACAAAGTTTTTACAGATAGAATCATAGAACAGATGCTAAAACTGATAGAGACCAGAAAAAAAAACAGTTCTAAAATAAATCCATCAAAAACCTATCAGATAAGGCTTAAAAACATTAGCAAAAAAAAAGCGCCCGTAGCTTTAACTAAATTAAATTAAGCTAATCGATACCTTTCAATATGAGGACGCCGGCCACCCTAAACTTCCATTAATATTAATACACACATAAAATATAAACAATTATATAACTCTGGGTCGTTTTAGGAGTGAATTGATCCTAATTATGTCGAAATAGGCGTTAATACGACATCTAATGGGCCGTTTTATGAGCACGCGGGCCTTCAAAGCCTCCCGTACTATTTATTGGCCTCCTTTTCCCGTACCGATCTAAGTTTTTATGTAAACACTTCGGAACTTAGAAGTTCAAATTCAATCGTCCAATTTGAACGTTTCGAACGTCTCTGTTTTTAAAGTTCGAAGTAAATATACCTTGTTCAGTAAATCGAAAATCTTTGTACATTTTGAGTGACACTTAAAATTGATTTGTTTCGTCAATATCATAAAGATGTCGAGTTTTTATGTGAAATGTGTAGCTGCAGAAGCTTCTAGTTTTATGAAGATTAAAACAACCCAAAACATAAAATTTAAAGTAGAAAGAGGTAGCGATAAAAACTAATACTTAGGTACGTGAGTGGTAGCTTAGAACTATTTTATTATTATGTAGAAATACGGGTTTCGTTTATTATATGATTAAGGCAAGCTTCCCATAGTAATCAGGACTATGTCGTCCGGACTTCGAAATAAGGTATAATACCACTGAGGGTGTTCAATGCATACAGTCATGCTGCTACTAGCTCATGCCCGCGACATCGTACGCACATAAAATCCAGTTTATTCCCATTCCTGTAGGAATTTCGGAGATATCCTCTCTTAGTCCTCCTCTACACTCCAAGCAGCCTACATGCCAAAACTCAGCTTTCTACTACCAGTAGTTTTGGCTGTGCGTTGTCTATCAATCACTCAATCAGTCAGTAACAAAGAAATAAGTTGTATGTAAAAAGAAATAAGTACCCTACGACCTATTCTCAGACCTAAGGAATGTGTATAAAAAAAATTCACGAAAATCGGTCAAGGCGTTTCGGAGGTGTTCGATAACAAACACCGCGACACGAGATTTTTATAAATTAGGTTAGGATACCTATATAGAAATACCTACAAAATCTGAGGTTAGCTTTACAAAATTACAAAATTAAACAAAACAAATTATAAAGTTTTGGACATACTCTTTAATTTTAGCTTTACTCACTTGTATCAGATTTTCAGTTACATTTAACTAAACATTTTAGATGGTTTAAATTTAGTTCATCTAAAATCCCTATTTCTAATTTCCCATGCACGTAGGTACCTACCTACCAAACTAGCTCCACACTCAACATACACTGGGAAACTCGAAGAGAATTTCTGTCGTATCGTTTTGCTTCTAACCGAAGGTATGACCAAAAGAATAGGCACTATTGCACCATAATTTATAGCGAAGTCCGGACGAGCTATACTCCATAATAGCTTCTCCGACACCTTCGGGTGTTAGAGGGGGACGGGACTAGCTGCCAGAGAGGGATGCACGACCAGAAGCGCCGCTCCACGTCAAAATACGTGCTCCGCTCGTTTTATTACCTTGCGGTGATGTGGCCAAAGGGTAGAGCGTCGATATCGATAGAATTTTGTGAATTATTTTATTTGTCGATAGAAATTGGGAAGAAGTTGATTTGAACTAAGTGTAGAGAAAATAATAACTCTGTTGTATGCGATGATTAAAAATGTACTAAGTTGTAGAAAGTTATCTATTCATAAATTATTGGAAACTCATAAATGCCAGTAGCATATCAGCAAAATCATCGTCAGTCTAACATAGGATGATTTCAGTTAAGATTTAGAAATTAGTTCCTGCATATGCAGGAACTTTTTACTTATTTTTATTTTATTATTTCATACTCAGCCAAGAGAATACTGGAGTAAATTACAGAGCTACTGTAATAGACGACACGGTTGGCGCAGTGGTTGAGCGATTGACTGCTGCGCAGCATGTCGCGGGTTCGATTCCCGCACGGAACAAATATTTGTACGGCCTACATGTATTTGTTCCGAGTCTGGGTGTTTTCTATCTATAATATGTATGTATTTACAAAAAAAAAATTATATAAGTAGTTTATCAGCCATCTCGTTACCATAACACAAGCATTAAGTTGCTTAGCTTGGGACTATATGGCGTTGTGTGAAATGTCCAAAGGATGTGTTATTATTATTATTATTATTATTAATATTTAAATACTACTGTAATGGTCTAAGCAGATACTTGCAAAAACTTTGATTAAGATACTTGCAAAAAGTTACATTGATTAATTAAAGAGAGTTTTAATGGCTTCTGTATAAAATATTAGGTATATACAACGAAAATACTTCACTCGTAGAATTCAGGTGTGTGATTCTATAAACATCCCACCGTGTTCGCTTAGGTGACGTGAACGTGAAGTGAGCTGTCAAACAAATAAGGTGAAATGACAGTTCACTTTAAGTTAACATGGTGAAATGTGGACACAATAAACCGGCAGTACTAGTACACCAATGTGCCAATTCTACTAATTTTCACATTCGCATCGCATTCGCATGTCAATCGCAAACTGTCAAAAATGTATGAAAATAAAGGATTTTTTGACAGTTTGCGATTGACATGCAAATGCGAAAGTTGTTTAATAATTAGTAGAATTGGCCCTCTGATTTATCATCCGACAAAATATAACCCCCAACAAAAAACATCGACAACAACAAAACCACTCGCTCACACGCACATCCCTAAAGCCGGCGCGGCGGCAACATCAAAGGAGGCCACCTCTTTGATGTGGCCGATGGCGCGCGCCGCCAAACGCCGTAAGCGCCAAATCCATACGTCATCCTCCTGTCATTATAACGCCTCACAATCGAGCCACGGAATGTGAAATTACTTACGAGACAATATAAACTGACAACTCGGTTAAAACCGATTACTTGGCTGTAGTGATGTCACTCTGTCACTCGGAACTTCGATTGGCAAGGTGATCCGAGCCTTCAATTACGTCAATTGATTTCGATAATTTTTTGACAGATGAATTTGACAGGTCTTGTAAGTGAACTTTTGTTTTGATTGGTAATTTTTTTGGGTTGACAGTTGTTAGGTACTCTTTTGGTAATGGTCCTTGTGTTTTTGTTTCAGAGTAATTTTTGAATTGCTTTGAAAATAAGGTTTCTTGAGACGCGCTCGATCACGTTAACGTAAAGGTCAATTACATTGAAACTGAATAAGCGCCGTCTAGTGACACTGGACTGGTGGTACTGATGGAGAACCTTTTTTTTCATTTTTGTTCCCATACAATTTGATTAGGTAAGCGAACGTTTACATAATCGCGATCGAGACCTTTAATAAACTCGCACTAAAGTCACTGCTAGTCTATTCTGTAAATAACCACTTCGATATCGACTTCACCTGAGTGACTAAGCTTACAAAGTGAACTTTATTTCACACATCATAAGGTCTTATATTTATACGAATTTGAAACTCACCTCGGATTCCGCTGTCGAGACACGAAAATGTTGTTACAGAATAGCACTGCAGTTCGTTCGATCGTTTCAGTAAAAAATACGATTGACGTGTGAATGAGATGTAAGTATGAAATTTTCAGTTGGTGTCATAAAAGCTACAGACTAGTTAGTTTAGTTATCATGATAACTAATATTATAAAGCAGTATAATTGTTAATTTGTTTATGGGAAATAATCTCTGGAAGTGATTGATCCGATTATCCAATAAATTCACTGATGGAGACACACTATCCCTGAGTTTCATAGGCTTATTTGACCCCGGGGAAAATACAGTGATTTTTTGCCGTAAGCTAAGCGTATTATATAGTGTTGTGTCTGATACCTAAATTTTGAGAAAGTTCAGTCCAAAGACAGATTGATTGATTGACATATACACCTTAATCTCCTTTTTAATTAATATCGGATAATAATCTAGTTGATCGCTGTCCCCATTTTCACCCATTTGTCTTGTATTGCATTTACTACACAAGATATAGATATTAAAGCTTTTAAACAGACATCTTTTGATTAACTGAAAGAATCAATTAAGAACTTAATTGATATAATGTTGTGTTTGTTGTTGAAGAGTTGCTGATGGATATTCAATTAATGTGTGCAATAAATACTTGTTTAAAGCTATTAAGTTTTTAAATTACTTGACACTTTCGTATTGAGTCAGTTTTTATGATTCTTTTTTTTTAGCTTGAGCGCTTTCTTATTTGTAAATCTCGTGTTATCGTCGTCATCATGTCAGCTGAAAGACGTCATCATCATCTTCCTGCCCTTATCCCATGTTACTTGCGGTCGGCGCAACACGTTTTTTTCTTCTATTCTATCAGCCGTCAAACTTTCACTAACTCCCTTTTCTTTCATATCGCTTCTTACACAATCCATCCATCTTTTCTTTGGCCTTCCTCTCCCTCTCCATCCATCCACATTTATGTTCATTACTCTGAAAGACGTCCACTGATGGAAATAGGCCTTCCCCAAGTGTCGCCAGGTCCTGTGCGTTTCGCATCCATCTGCTACCCGCGACTCAATCTCGTGTTATGGCTAGAACCTCTTTAAAACATCTGTAATTTGCATTTTCTTTCTCTAGGTTTGCAAAAGCCATTTACCTACTAATAAATGAAACAGGGAATTCCACGGCATTTATTGCGTTAATTCGCATCGTCCTTAGGACTTTTTTCTTCCAGAAGAAACATTTGAATGAAAGTTAGTAAAATATTTGAATACAATCGCAATATATTAACTAAATCTATACTAATATTATAAAGCTGAAGAGTTTGTTTGTTAGAACGCACTAATCTCAGGAACGACTGGTCCGATTTGAAAAAATATTTCAGTTTTAGATAGCCCATTTATCGAGGAAGGCTATAGGTTATATCATCACGCTAAGACAAATAGGAGCGGAGCATTCATGGAAAATGTGACGCAGACGAAGTTGCGCGGGTCAGCTAGTAAAAGATGTAAAGCTGAAGAGTTTGTTTGGTTGAACGCGCTAATCTCAGGAACAAACAAACACACAAAAAACAAACAGTTCAAATTTTAAAAAATCTTTTAGTGTTGGATATCAAGGAGCACCAAGGGACACAACATCACGCTACGACCAATAGGAGTCAGTTTTAATACTAAACCTCAGCACCTATGACAAAATATATATATAGCAGGAAGGTACCAGGAACTTTCTTTAAAATGTTTGGATTGTCATAGAAAGGGTTTTCAATAGGGGTGCCTATGTCACCGAAAGTGGAACTGCCGAAAAATATCGCGTGAAATTGAAAACTTTTTTTTTTCTAAATAAGACACGGATAGTCTGCCATTCTTACGGAGTCCAGCCATTTTCCAGTGACACCAATATTGAACATTTAACAATATTCACATTTCATACTGCCTTCTCAGAACCAAACAGCACCAATTTAAGATTTGATATCCTCAATATCGCGAAGCCAGACCTGTCACTTAAGCCATTTCCACACCACACTTAGAACAATAGTCGCGTTTGTGAAAGGGCACAAAAAGAAAATTACACGTTACTTCGAGGGGCATTGTGAACAATAATTTGGACAACCCTTTACATGTGTTTCACGATGTGAATCTTTTAGATTTTTTGTTAATGCACGTCTACAAAAGATGTCTGCTCAGATAAGGGCAGAAGGCAATAATGGAAGGTGGTGTTTAAGTGTTTCAGTCATGGTGGTCTGGTGTTCTTTCAGGACGTATATTTTAATTAATGACAGAACAGGTGTACGTTGAATTGTGCCTTTGTTACCTCTATTTTTATTTATCTTACTTCTTATTATACTATTTTTAAATTCGAAAGTTGTGACATAGATATTTGTTACTGTATAACGCCAGAACTGTTCTAGATGAAATTTGGCACACAGATAGTTGTTACTTTCATAGAAGAATGAGTCTTATTCCTATCTAAAACCTCCGTGAGGTATCGTAACATACCTAATACATTAAGAAAATATCACGGCTTTATTCTCCGAAGGGTACGGCAGAGGCTTTGCCACCTTACGCCAGGTTATTGTCTGGGCGAATAATTGTCTTCAACCGCGCATAAATCTGGACACCGGTCTGCTGTATTACCTAAGGATAAATTCCCGGTTGAAAAATCTAAAAATTCTTCATTACACAAGCGAATTGAACCCAAGGCCTCATAATACCTGCTCATAAATGAGTGCGGTAGTGTAGACCTAGAAAAACAGGCATTAATAATAACAACCAAAAACAAATTATTTAGCTCCAAACTTGACGTTACTCTAATTATCGCAAACTAAATCCGCCGACCATGACCAACAATCCCAAATAAAACTCAATTAGCATCGGAACAAAAAAGAAACCGCCAAAAGCTCTAGTTGACCGCTCACATCATAATATTTCAGCTAACAAGAACTTTTAATAAACTGGACTGCACAAAAGATTCGGAGATTCTCATCAATCAAACAAACAAAATATGTCCGGAACACACTATCAAGTGTATTATTAAATAAAATTTTAACAGATAACCGTGAATAATTAGACAATGTAACATTTTCCGTCCATCCGTCAACCTTTATCATAAAGAAAAATCGTCTAATTCACACCTTCAAACGGTCAGACGTTTGACGTATGAAGAACTTATTTTTATTAGTGTTGCCAAGTGATTTAATTACCTTTTATGGTGGGTGAAGTTTTGAAGGGCTCGGATGTTTTGATAATGGAAGGTTTTCAAGTTTTAATAGTGGTAGAGTTCGGTACAGAGTCACATTATCACATAGAAAATGCTGTTGGTTTACTTTCGACATTGTGTTTAGTTGGAGCTTTCTGAAAATTTTACAAAATTGTATCACATGAAAAGTTTTATGAAACTGATATCGGATCCGATTCCCCGAGACGAGAAAGCATCTTTCTCTGCTTCATCTTTACCTTACTTCAACCATCTTGTATCTGAAAATCCCCTTTTACGTCTGTGTCATTTCCGTAACGTTAAATCTAAATCACCATCAAAACTTGGCAACACCAAATCCTGTAGTCAAATTAATCAAATGGGTCCCTAATTATGGCATATTTTAAAATGTTTTCGTTGAACGACACAGTTTGGACAGAGGCAGAGATAAATGATCACTAATTACGGAACCGTTCGCTAGGGGGCGTGTCTCGAATCCGCACTGAATCTAATGGTTTAGCCCGCAACTGTTACGGTATGGTTTGACGAGTGGGTCTGCTTGATTTTTAACGGATATTTGGGGTTTCTGAAATCGCATGGAAAAGGTAAGATTTAAATATTTTTAGTACAATTATGTGACCAGTGATGACCAGTAGACAGCATCTCATGTTATTGCTTGTGAGAGTGAAACACAGGAATTGTACTGAAAAATAATAAGGAAATTAAAAGATAATATCCATAAGAAAACAAAGGTATTGTAAGAACATTGTTAAAGAACTCATCTGTTAAATTGTACTACCTTAATTCCCTCTTCCAAAGGACACAGAAGAAACTGAAGAAAGTCATCAAACCATCATCATATCAGCTGAAAGACGCCCACTGCTGGACTAGGCTTCCCCCAAGTGTCACCACAACAACTGGTCCTGTGCATGCAACGGCTATCCGCGACCCTCACCAGCTAGTCTATTCTGTAAATAACCATTTCGATTTTCGATATCGACTTCACCTGAGTGACTAAGCTTACAAAGTGAACTTTATTTCACACATCATAAGGTCTTATATTTATACGAATTTGAAACTCACCTCGGATTCCGCTGTCGAGACACGAAAATGTTGTTACAGAATAGCACTGCAGGTCATCGGTCCACCTCCGAGGCCGCGCCAACGCTATTTTTTTTTTTTTTTAGTAATGGGTAATCATCCAATGAACCCCTCCCGCTCTGGGTGTAGCGGGAGGGAGTGTCAGACTTCTACTGACTAAAACCCATCCATGTTCCTTCATTGCCCTTTGTGTTCCGGAGCCACGGTGTCTCTTGCGAATAATCCCGCGCCAATGCTGTGTCTTCCGGTACGCGGTTTTTCCCCATCGACCATCCAGTACCTACCGCATGATCGAAGTTCAAATTTTTTTTTTTTTAATTGTTATTTGAGATAGGTTTGCTTTTGTCTAGGTCAGAGATGAAAGAGACAAAGTCTACGATGGAGCGAGCTTACCCAGAAGTAATAAAGTACAGAGAATGGACGCTGAAACAGTATTTTAACAGTGTATCTCCATTTGCAAAAGCTTTAAGAAGAAACCAGACAAGTCCGACAAACAGACAAAGTTATTTATAGCAGCTTCAATAAATTTACTGAATATGAAATTAGGAAACAACTGTAACCTTACAGAACATTATAACGTATTCATAATTATGACAAAAAATTCGGACCCGTTGACTGAGGTATGAAATGTGTTCATAATATTTAAATCATCGAGGATTACTTACTGCGGCTTATTTAGCTTCTGTTTAATTGCTCGGCTGTTATGCCAGCCAATGCCTAAGCCTATGCTTTGGCATAAGTAGGTTTTTTATTTTTTATTTATTTAGTTTCCTGAAAATATCTAATTAGTATGTCAGATAGATTTCCAAAAAATATTGAATACGTATTTTTTTCATGAAGACGATGCAGTGCGTAGAAAACTGTTTTTACTAAAGTGTGACGTCACCATCCCACAGTCTTGAATTTCGATGCGCTTTATCTTTATCATTTTTAATCGTTTTAAGATGGCAAAAACTACATATCCAATATTTTTTTCAAAATCTGATAGACGGACTAAAAATAATTATATTTTTTTATCTGGGAATGCAAAGCAGTGGCTTCCCCTAATAAATTAGAAACTTACTTATCTAATTTATTAGGGGAAGCCAAGCCACAGCTTTGTCTTCTTTTTCTTCTGAATATTTGTCAGCGCCTTCTGCGGGGTACTATTATAGTTGCGTAAAACGCAATCAATGGAAACGTCTTCCATTGTGAGGTCACATTCAAAGGTTTGCAAACAATTGTTATTTTAGGGTTCCGAACATCCGTGAAAAACGGAACCCTTATTGGATCACTCGGGTGTCTGTCTGTCCGTCTGTCACAGCCTGTTTCCTCCGGATCTACCTGACCTATTCTGTTGAAATTCGGTATGAGTAATAATAAATTGGTTCCTTGGGGAGTGTAGAATACTACGGAATTCCCACGGAAACGGGGAAAAACGGGATATGCGAGTACCTACCAAGTTGTGGGCAACAGTTATTTTGATATAGGTATGAGTTATACCCATAGATATAATAAATATTTATATGGTTATACCTATATCATATTAATTTATTATCTTAAAATATTCAATAATCTTAAAAGCCTTGGCCAAAAGCCAAAACCTAATAGACTTATCAACTACATTGACTCCATTAACCCACCCTGTGCTAAAAATGCAAAAATTCTCACGTAATATTAATAAAGTTAACAAAATGTACACAGTGATTAATTATTTAAAGCAATTACGTTATTAACTGTGTCTGTTTAAGGCGTGACACTCTATGGGAAGCATGTCCTCGCCACACCTGTTCTGTGTCAATATTTGAATATTTATGCTTGTCCATGGTTCGTGTTGGCAAAGTCGACTGGTATGGTGTAATTAGGTACCTATGAGGTAAAATATGCCCAAATCTGGTGTTTGAGTGTGAATTGATGGTACAAATTGCACAATCTGATGGTATTCGGTTGCGATCTCTTGGATTTTTTGTCTAATAAGGGGCTCGAAACACAAAGACATACCAAAAGCGGTAACGATTGACGAAAGCTCAAATTGTGTAGGATTGACCACGTGACATTTCTGTAGGTATGCAATACTGCCTGCGTAACAATTATGTCACACATGCCTAAACTTTGGCTCAGGGATATACCATGTCCTGAAATAGTACATACTACAGGACTTTTTTCTTCCTCTTCTCCCTTTGACTTTCCCACTTTATGTGAGATCAGCGCCAGAACATTCATACATTAGAGTTTCGTCATGCTGGTCCACCACGTAGCAGGAGGTCGCCCTCTTTCGTGTTCAGGAATTTGCAATTCTTTATTGATCACAACGTTGCTCGTCTCTTCATACCACGTGACCATACCATCTCAGACGACTCTCGGTCTTTTAATGATTTTCGCCTTTCACTCGGGTGAAGCCGCTGGTAGAATCTAGTCTTAATACGTTACTTACGCTATGGATCTTCTTGCTCAGGCACACAAGTTCGTAGCCGACTGGAGGCAGCAGCAGAAGGCGACTAACAGCCCGCAGCACTAGTTTCTTTGTATTTCTATGAAATACTCTTAGCGGCAGGACGTTCACCGCGGCCCTGGAACCCATAGGGCACTAAGAGGTACACGGATGGATTTTAGTCAATAAGAGTCTGGCACTTCCTTCTACTTCGCCCAAAGCGGAAGAAGCCATTTGATGATTTCCAATCCAATACTTAAATAAAAAGCGGCAGGACGTGTCACTAGCTACGAAAGGTATTTCTATGAAATACAAACTAGCTAGACATAGAAACTAGCTAGTGCTGCGGCGACAGGCGGCGGGCGTCGGCTGCTGCTTGCAATGGGCTAGTGTCCTGAAAAAGTCTAATTAGTCCGTCAGTTAGATTATCAAAAAAATATATGACCAGTGTTTTTTTCTTTTATTACGGGAACCAAAATTGACGAAGTTACGACGCTTTTAAAATTATCAATACGTCACACCTTCGCATAATTTTTACTGAGTCGTGACGTCACGAGCCCCCACTCCCGAGTTCTGATGCGTTTTATCTTTGTCAATAATCATTGATTTACAAAAATAAAAAATACGTTCCATTATTTTTCAATTTTGCAATTTGTGGATGATGGAATCTAGCCTATTGGCTACGAACTGGTACCGCAATACACTCACTTCACTACTTTATTTACATTATCGTCAACGGGTCTGTCTACCACTTTAAATTGACAAAGTCATAAACTTCTGACATTATAATGATCCCTGCAAAATTCTGCTCAATCACACCCATCAACCCGAAAGCTTACCAACATTACAAACGAAAAGCCCATCTTTATCGATTTCGCGATCGTGGGAATCTATTAGAGCTTCACCACTTTAAACCATCGACTCGGCTGCCCATGACTCAGCATTCTTTCTATTAACGCAGCACCATTTAAGACGACCTACCTCACTTCTCTTATACCCTATAACTTTTTCCTCTCGAGGGGTATATCGGTACATCATGACAGCTCTTCCTACCTTGGTCATATTAGACGTAATGAGTAGTTAGCTTTTCTCTCGTGATGTGAACATGTCATAGATAATTCGATTTAATAGCTCAGAACTTATAATTATCGAATTAGGGAACTCTCTTACTTTGTGATTTGGCAGCCATTTTTTTGTTGTGTTTTATTTTTTTTAAGTGACTGGTTACTGATTAAGATATTGATGAAATGGTGTAAGGTGTAAGTATGGGAATTGGTAGTCTTGGATGGGTAACTTTATTTTGAATCATTAAAAAAAAATAGTACCTACATTAAAATTTTGCTGTTCAGAAGATAATGTGCTATCTACCTACATAAGTAGCCATTATATTTTACTCCAGGAAAAAAATCCTCTAGTTTTACATTCTCTTATTTTAGAATTTACAGGGGGGGGGACACATTTTACCACTTTGGAAGTGTCTCTCGCGCAAACTATTCAGTTTAGAAAAAAAAATATATTAGAAACCTCAATATCATTTTTGAAGACCTATCCATAAATATCCCATACGTATGGGCTTGATGAAAAAAAAAATGAGATTCAGTTCTAAGTATTGGGAAACCCCAAAATGTATTTATTATTTTTCTATTTTTGTGTGAAAATCTTAATGCGGTTCACAGAATACATCTACTTACCAAGTTTCAACAGCATACCTACTTCTTTTAGTTTCGGAAAAAAATGGCTGTGACATACGAACAGACAGACATGACGAATCCATAAGGGTTCCGTTTTTTGCCATTTGGCTACGGAACCCTGAAAAGACTCCAATTAAAAATTTGAGGAGGCGTAAGCTCTGTCCGTATACTAACTCTGCGGATGTGCTTTTCAAATCCTCCTTCCAAGACGATCTAATTCCTAACAAAACGGTCGGGAGAATTCGCGTCCAACTACTGGTTGCTGCACTGTGACACTTTAGTGCACTCTTTAACAGACGGTGGAAACGCTCGACCATGCCATTTGCTGCAGGGTGATAAGTGTCACAGTGCAGCAACCAGTAGTTGGACGCGAATTCTCCCGACCGTTTTGTTAGGAATTAGATCGTCTTGGAAGGAGGATTTGAAAAGCACATCCGCAGAGTTAGTATACGGACAGAGCTTACGCCTCCCCGGAGAATTTTTAGGTGAAGACTAGCTAAGGCATCGCCTATTTACCTACTACTAGAAATTAAACAAGAACTGGGTCAAAAATAGTCAAAATATTAATTATATATTGGAGCACTGGCTCAGATCAAAACTCATACAAGACTCTCCTGTCCAAACAATCAATTTGTTTTCCTTCTAATTTTAAACCTAAACTTTTTCATTCGCCCTTACAAAGCTTTATCGACTGGCCAATACGAACTAAGTAGAACCAAGAAGGTTCACACTGCTCAGGGGCTCAAAGCAGCATTTAGGCATAGTTTCCATCATCCACAAATTGCAAAACTATTTAGTCCGTCCGTTAGAGTACTGAAAAATAATGGACACGTATTTTTTGTTTTTGTAAATCATTGAATATTGACAAAGATAAAACGCATCAAAACTCGGGAGTGGGGGCTCGTGACGTCACAACCCGCTAAATATTATGCCAGGGCGTGACGTATTGAGAATTTTAAAAGCGTCGTAACTTCGTCAATTTTGGTTCCCCTAACAAAAGAATAAATACGGGTCTAATATTTTTTGATAATCTAACTGACGGACTAATTAGATTTCAGGACACAAGCCTATATTCTTCGACAATAAAGAAATTGTCGTACAATACTGTCCAATACAACTCAGTCGGATAATAATGTCGGGACTTCATCCGAGGCGGCGTTTGATTTATAAACAATACGTCAATGACGTAAGCTTCTTTAGCGGCACAGATTTATCGCTAGGGTTGGGACACGGCGGATGCTGCAGATCTATCGATAGGGCGATAAGTTTGATGTGGAAATTGTGTTATGTGTAATTAGCAGTGATCGGAGTAGGTAGATTGATTTTTGGTACTTGTATCATAAATGCACACAGAAAGAATAACACGGATAAGTCATTTTTCCGAAAGTAGGTAATTCCGGTATTTCCGGATTCAATTAAATATTGTTAATGTTGGTAGTGATGTTATTACTACTCAATTCAAAATTTTGTCATGTCGTGACTGTGTGCCGTTAAAAAAAATATGAAGAATAATAAAGAATAACATTGCTTATTTTATTACAATTCCTACCTATTTTTTGAGGATGGCAAATCATCAAATGACTCCTTCCACTCTGGCAGAATACAATTCCTAAATAAGTTCCGGTTTTTTTTTAATAATCCACCAATTCCGGAGGAATGTCCATATTAATATATACGTTTCGGATCAATGACCCCAGATCAATCTACCTACTCCGATCACAATTAGTTTTATGTAGACATGTTATCATTTAAAACTTTAAATATTCTATATTTCTTTTAAACGTAAGTTTTTTTAGGTGTTATGGTTAAGTGTATACCTAGTTAAGTACGACAACTAAGTGACATCAATGAACTTCAACTTGGTTGTGGTCCATAAAAGTTTTTGCACTGGTACACTATAAATTAGAATTTGTTTAGGTAATCAACTGTCCTACTGACATCACCAAAAACGGCTGTCCACCAATTATATTGTATCTATTACACACATTCGTGTCTCAGAACATCATAAAATATAACCGAAGCTGACTATCTAAATCTAGCTCACAACACACAAGAACCCTACGATAGCAAAAATCCCATAAAAATACTGGTTCTCTTCATCGATACCAATCTCAGCACACCACTATCCGCCATTCTCACAATCTTGAATCAACCCGTTCATAAGGATTACTACTACAAACACACTCATCTTCCATCTCTCTCCAACTTGTAAGATTTGATATTCGGCCTCTCTCGCACATCAATAAGCATTCCCTTTTGCGGCGCGGCGGCGGCTCCTTTGATGTTGGGAGGCCACGCCCTCGTGACCCGCCCCCCGTCGCCCCGCCGGTTGACTGTAGTTAATTCGTCACAGTTTAATCACAATGGTTTTAATTACGAGCGGAAACTAAATACAGCGAAATGTTGCAGTTTCTGGTTAGAATTCGTTAAAGGATTAAGGGACGACGTTGTTTGTTTGACTTTTCACAGGTTTTGTAGTAAACCTCTTTTGCATGGTGTTTTAAATGAGTGTTGGTTTTAAATTCTTTGAAACTTTTTTATGAACTAGGTAGTTTGATTTTTTTTTTTTTAAACATCTGAAAAAAATGCTACTGTTCAGTGCTCATAGGTGCTGGAATGGTTACCACTCTATTTTTTTTTTCGAAACGTCAATGTTTGTCCGACTTTTTTCTGATTATCAACATCGTATGATATCGCCAGGGAAGTTTTAGTTTGATGCTATTGTACCTAACTTGACTTCAGTTTTTTCACTTTTACATACCTAGGTAGGTACTTATCTTGCAAAAGAGATTAAGTCAGTCCTTAAATCATCACTGGTCTTGACACCCACTCTTATGAAATAAAACATTCAAATAAAAAATGGAACTAACTTTGACCATGTAACATGCTCAATACCTACCCTTATCACTTTCCTCAGTCAAACTGTAACCCACAATAATTCATCCTGAAAAAAAGCCACCAAACCCTAAACTTTAAAGACACCTTTCCAAACCATTATTATGAAAATATTTCAGAAACCAATCGTATATGCGATAAAAAATTCAATTACAGTTCATTGTGAATGTAAATCCTAGGTGCCCTGACTGTAGCACATTCATACAGGGGCATTCATCGCGCCCGCTCTTACGTAATTACGCCGCCGCATCAAAGGCACCGCCGGCCCAGGCGGCGTCTTTGTAGTCTAATAAACGGGATACAGCGCCCACTCAAAATTGAATCTAATTTTTGGTGAGCAAGGTTGGCTTTCGGGTGGCAAGGCTGACTTTTCTTAACACCTTAACGTTATAAAGGGTCATATCAGTAAGGGGTTTTGCCACGGATATGTCAAAAAGAGGTTTTATAGCCAGTGTAAATGAGGACCGCACGGGTTGAACCAAATTAGGTCATTCGTAATGTTGGTAACGTGTTAGCTCGCTGTTAATCTCCTCTGATTGGCTGATTGATGTCGGAAATCTTAACGAGCGATTAGCTCTTGATAAAAAGGGAATTAGTTTTGGTGTACCTACTTGTTAAATATTTTGATGTAGAGCTCGAAAAACGTTTATTTTTAAGTATTTTTATGTGTTGTGGGCTTGTGTTCGTAGATAATGCATAAACAGATAAATATTTTTTTAATTATTACATTACATAAATTGTTTGATCAAATTATCATATAATATCTATCTATTTTGTCCCACTGCTGGGCTCAGGCATCCCTCTCCCTTTTTCAGTTTATCATCATTTTATTAAACGCGACATTCATGTTCCCCATTTCAATAACCTTTTTAACCTTAACTTAATTTTTCTGCGTTAGAGACCAACATACGATACCTATCAATTTAATATAAGTATAATTTTTTCTTTATTATAAATTAACCTGATCTTAATCGGTAGCTAATCGAGTTTTTTATCCATATCAATAACTCTTTCATACAACTTCAAGCGCTTATACTTTTTATATCAACTTTAGGTACAATAATATCGCACGCTACGCTACGAGCCCGCGCGTCGATCGCGCCACCACCGCGCGCCTCACACGACGCTCATTACCTATAGAGATGCGCATGCGCACCGATACTACAATGCCGACGTATAATAGGCGGATTAGTCGCTTTGTAATTAATGTGCCGAGATTTTCTTTCAGTTTGGTACCTAATTATAGTCCCCTGGAGAGTTGTTACGAAATGTCATTCTTCCAAACATAATGATTGTTAGACAATACTAACTGTTTAGTAGCGCATGTCAATAGCATTTTGGGCTTTTTAATAGTCGAGTGAGTCCTATAATAAAAAACTAGGTAGGTAATACATAGGTAGGTTGAATTGTCACCTCGGAAATTGTAGTAAATTGTTGTGTAGATTGTTTTTACAAAAAAAAAAAACTTAAATCATCATAACCACGAAACTTAAAAAAATCCTAAGTAGCAATTGCGCGTCTTACCTAATCAAACGTCTTTTATCGTTTTTATAGAAGAGGCAACACTTAATATTCGTCGCTGTAGCCAATCTAACAGTAATTAGAAAGGTAATTTGTTTTTACAGCTCTATTTCGATACACTTCAGTTAACATTAATTTAATTCAAAACTAAATAAGTATAGTTATGGAAACATTTCTTAAATACTTATTTTAATTTTATATAGACTTATTTTAAGGACCTCTTTGGTACTTTATAATCACAGAGGGGTACAATTTTCAAAACTGAATGTTATGTAGTTTGCAATATTTTATTCGATTTGAAACATTGTCTTTTCAGCATTTATATGCTTATATATAACGGCAATAACCGTTACTCTTTCATTAATCTCCCTTCTCTATTTTCACGTTCCTGTTCCTAATGATAGTGTAGGTCAATCCCCTAAATATGAGTCTAGTTCGTCTCACCATCGACCTTTAGACACCTCTTTCTATTCTAAATGATTCATGTTAACAAAATATATTTTTAAATGCTCATTATTGACCACAATCTCACTTGATGGAAAGTATGATGTGATCGACAAGGGAGCAAGCTTCCCTAGGAGTAACATGTTCACTCTTGACTTAAAACCTACAGGTTGTAGGTAGCTATCAGGAAATACAGACTCAATGAAAAGCTAATAAGTCAAATTTATACGACAACACCACAACACGATCCGCGGCACACGTTGCGGATATTTATCGATATTCGCGACAACTTTTACCCCTCCCTACGCCGAACCTGCACCACTCAATTACCAAGATGAAATTATTAACATACTTAAACTGGATTTTTTAAAAGAAACGACAAGTCTTGACGGCTTAACTTCGTGCTTTTTATCTTTAGTAGTTTCGAAGTAACAATCATTCGCCATTTTTCTTTTCTCATGCAAATAACTAAATAAGCCGACGATTACAACGTAGGTATGGATTGGTCTTAAAATGTAAATTGCCATTATCGGCTGGACCACCAGGTAACTTAAAATGCAAAAGGAATAATTTTAAGTATTTTCGCTAAAGAGAGACGTGTTTACTAGCTAGTTAGTAGGGAAGTATTTGTCTTTAAATTGTTGATGACTTTGGCTGTAGATAGGTGTATTTAGGACAGCTCATAAAATTTTTGAGGTGCCTGCTTACCTACCTATTGATAATGAATAAATTATAAAGCAATTTCCATAAACAGAAGATTGGTGTTGCCATGTAAATATGACTTTGGGAATTGCTGCCTTTTTTAGTAGCCAAATTGAGGGGGACTAGTGACGACATACATACACGTATTTGTGTGATTTCTGAATTGAGTTTTTTATGTTCTACTGTTCTACTGTTCTACTTTAATCACCTTAGGTATTATTGAATGATGCAAAACCAACAATCTTTTCAGAATAAGAACAGGCAGAAACTAAAACACGTGTTGTTACTATCCAGGCAATCCTTTTTACCCAGAGTAGGTAACATTCCATTAGTCATCATCTGTCTAGCATTTTTGTTATTGACTTTCAACTTTATCACAAAAGCATTAGGTTCAAGGTTGATTGGAACAAATTGACAGTTTCGAGAACCCTGACTGAAGTGCTAGTGTCTGTATATTGGGGTCGGCTACCAGTCAAACTGGACTCAGCTGAATACCAGTATTATAAAGGAGCGGCCGCCTACCAGACCTCCACAACGCATTAAGTGGGTAATACGGTATCTACTTCTTGTGTCTGGTGCCAAATATCTACAAATGACAGCCAGGACAAAGGGCTTAGCGTGATTTCCAAGGCACGGAGGATTCTCGATACGTTAAGATCACCCATCTATTGACCTGTGTGGCTGCTATTATTAAGCCACGAGCTCTTAGAGTATCATTCGTATTGAACTTCGGCTTGACATTATTTCATCTTGAAATGCCATTTCTAGGTTATTAATGTTAATTAAGTACCTATTGTTACGTAATCTATGTCTAGCTTTGTAATTTTTAGGATTGAAATACTTGGTTAAAAAACCATGAATTGCAACCCTAACAATCAAAATGAAAAAAAACAAAACCCACTCAAAACCAAAACGTAGTAAACCCAGTAGTAAAACGTAAGTCCAGTTCAAAATAACTCCTCAACTCAATCAACAATAAGTTCGAGTGACGATTTTATTACTGCTCATATGTAACGACCATACTTTCCGATTTGAACGGGACTGTCACTTTTTTCGTTTCTCCGTCCCGGTGTCTCCCAGAAAAGTTTCGGGATGCCGAATTGTCCCCTGTTTGAACACAGAAGTGATAACACTGATGAAAACTGAAAAAGAATAATACAAAGTCTTTAGAATAACCTTTTTTAAATTCTATACCTACCTATCTAGAAGTATGGGTTAGTAAAGAGTCGACGATAGCATTATAAAATATGACGTGTTATTAATCGAAAAATACAAACTTGTCATAAAGCTTGAATCACTTAAAATGTGTTTGAAAGTTTTACCAAAATGAGCACAATGTCCCGTTTTATTCTGCCTAGCTTTTCCCAACTATGCTGGGATCGACTTCCTGTCTAACCGGGTGCAGTTGAATAGGTACCAGTATTTGTCCCATTTTGAGTATTGGAAATATGGCCATTTTACTAATAAGTCTGTCTCATACACGTAATTATTTAGAGTTCTCTAACTAGTTCACATTGTCCGAGAATCATTCAGAGGCTGTAAACATAGATTGGATGGCTACTGGTGACGTCAGAGGTGTGCCGTGTAGTGATTGGTTACTTATGTTCTTGTGGTTGTTATATGTATGTCCGCCGAGAGTAGAAAAATGGGTTCAATTCTAGGGTAAGGAAGAAATAATTTTTTGTTTTTTTGAAAGACAATATTAATAGAGTTTCTGATCTGAAATTCTGAACCCGGTTAATGGTAGCTTGTCAAATGAGCCCGACCTATTACCTAACACCATTTCCATCTGTTTGGCGAATAAAGGCATGATTTTAAATTACCATAATTGATAGTATCAACTTTAGGATTCAGAACGTCTTATAACCGACGACCGGACGACCATTCGTGTGTTCGCCTGTCACGGCAATTTTCATAAGTAGGTACAATGGGATGCATACCAGCTGGTGCGGAAAGCAGAATGCCTAGGTGAGTTTTGGAAGTAAGATGGAATCATTCTTTATTAATTTTACACTTATGCATCGAACCGAGGCTACGGACAACATTTATCTGATACAGTAGTACTCTTACAATGGTATTACTGATATTTGCCAAGCTGTTATTATATTGTTTTAATTTTTCATGGTCACTAACATTAGAATAGATCCGATCATTACTCCGTGATCATGGCGCTTGCAACAGTGCCGAAATATCGGAAACTCGCAAATAAAAAGGTACATGGTAGCAATCCCGATATGAACTTTTCCAAGCTGTCATTATTTTGATCACGACTAGAACAACTCGGAAACATTAATCGATGTTGCAAACAATGACATTTCACGTTCAAGTATTATTGCTACATAAAAGACATTGTATATTTGTCCTATTTACTACCTAAATAAAGGGCCCATTTGATGTTATCATTATAAATGATACACGAAATAGCCCAGTAAATGTCAGACATTTGAAATATTAGCTTTCGCCCGCGACTTCGTGCGCCCTAACGGAGTTTTAGACTTTCAACAGTAGCAGCAACAGCAGTAGGTAGGTGTAGCAGTAGTATTTTTTATATAATTTCATCAGTAGTTTCGGCTGTGCGTTGATCGATCATTCAGTCAGTTTTTTATCTTATTATAAAAAAATAAGATATAGATAATAGATAGATACATAACCGGCAAGAGGATACATAATCACAGGTGCGTTGCAATGTAAGACTTAATTGAAATGAAAGTATCAAACTTTTTTCGTTTTTTTTTTTACTTTTTAATGAGGAATATTCTTGAGGAGCTCGTGGCTCGCACGGGGCAATCTTTGAGGTTGAGCAACGCTTATTTAAGGTTGGTCTGTGGATAGGTGACCATATTAACATACCGAGTTTCCTCCGTGTTTCGGATAGCACGTTAAGCCGTTGGTCCCGGCTGTCATTTGTAGATCTATGGCAGTCGTTACGGATTGTCAGAAGCCAGTAAATCTGACTCCAGTCTTACCAAGAAGTAGGTACCGTGTTACCCAGTTAATGGGTTGTGGAGGTCTGGTAGGTAGGTCTACGTAAATCATTGGTACGCAGCTGAATCCGGTTTGGCTGGAAGCCGATCCCAGTATATTTGGTAAAAGGCTAGGCAGATGATGATGATTGAGGAATGAGCTTGCTCTTGACCTCGGTCACGCCTGATGGAAAGCGGTGGTTGAAGTCTAGCAATGATGGAGCGAGCTTGCCCAGAACATGCCTGTTCATTCTTGCTTTAAAAGCAGACGGGTTAAATGTGGAAGGGAACACAGACTCTGGATAAGAGTTCCACATTTTAGCTATGCACATATAATAAATGTGGAGGAGAAGCGTTGAGTAGGTACGACTAGTCGGGATATCGACCAAGTGCGGATGGTACCCTGCAGTACGTCTGTTATTCCGGTAGTAAAAGGGCAATGGCGGGATCAGGTCATAGAGCGAATCATGCAAGATGTTCTGAAACGGTTGATGTAGCAATACTTGGGGGAATGTTGGCCCAGTTGTGGACGTCCTTCAGCTGGTAAATATGATGTATTAGGGAGAAAAGTATTAAGAACATGGTAACATTTTCAAGCGCGTGTAAGCCATTGTGATTGACTAAATTAATTTTCAACTGCCAATGACATTATTTTGAGCACTAGAAAAGAGATTAATTTTATCTCCATTCCAAAAATCGAATTAGCCTTGTTAGAAAAAAATGGAAGTCAGTGAGGTATTACCTACTCCCATACAAAGATTAGCTTTGCAATAAATTCAAAATTAAATCCAAACTCATTAAGATTTCAGTACTTCCACTGAACCCCTAATGAGTTTGTAGAAGCAAACATCGTAGCTTTGTTTTGAGCAGTTCCTTACATATTTCACATGCAAAAACATGGTAATGATGGAACGCTTAGGCGCTTCGCTGACGGATTGCCAGCTTCAGTAACTGGCAACCTGCAAGTACTGCAACAAATCCCTACTAATATTATAAATGCGAAAGTAACTCTATCTGTCTGTCTATCTGTCTGTCTCTTCTTCATGCCTAAACCATTGAACCGATTTGAATGAAACTTTGTACAAAGATAGTTTGAGACCCGTGAAAGAACATGGATAGTTTTTATCCCGGAAATCACGCGGGAACGGGAATTATGCGGGTAAATAGGTTAATATATTCTGGGAGTGTGTTCCCTAGGGATCACGCGGGTGGCACACGCTAGTTACCTATAATTTGACATTCATAGTTAATTTGAAGTAATTGCGCTGAAACCATTTACCCGGGCTTAAAACTTTTTTCACATAGGTACCTTATCTGAAGAAACTAACTGACATAGCAACTTACTTGTGAGTTTTGGCGGTCGAAAACAGCTTTCTGTAGTAAGGACCCAGTTTCACTAACGAAAATTGTGGCAAATCGTCATCTAGTTGTGATAGGTTGAATGATTTTTTTGCAGCTTAACTCATGTTTAATTTGTCCTGGAGCGATACTTTTTTGCCAGAACCCGGGAACAAGTCAATTTCAAATAACCTACCGGAAGTAACAACTGTCACTATTTTTTGCATCATGTTGCTGGTTTCCGCAACGGATAATGGCAACACGTCGACTGATAACCTACACTCTCTCCCGTCTTATTCAACGGCAACCGCAGCAAACTGGACCTTCTATTCTATCTATTAGGGGGTTTTGGTTTCCGCACTTAGTCCTGACGTTGGACCATTGTACGTGAGCCATGGCGGCCGTTACTCCAACCATCCAACCTCCCTCCAGAAACAGATAAGTTTTCTCGGCGTGTTCAGGATATCTGTGAGCAAGTTTGATGACCCTATAGTTTGCTTCCGTATTTCGGCAACGCCCTCACAATCAAGGAGTACGTGCGGTACCGTTTCTTCCGTCTCCATGCATGCTCTGCATAGAGGGCTGTCCGTTATGCCTATCGTGCTTAACTGGACCTTTTTAACCGACTTCCCAAAAAGGAGGAGGTTCTCAATTCGGTTGTATTGTTTATGTTTGTTACCTCATAACTCCGTCAATTATAAACCGATTCAAAAAACACTAAAGTTTTACCTGAAAAGATATACTTGCAGATTGGACCTATTTAAATTTTATCAAAATCGGTTACGAAGTTTGGATTTTAAATCGAAATAGGTGGAATTTGTTTACTTGGGATGATGGTTTTTTGTCATCCAAGTAATCGAAATTGCGTATTTTGCTTTTCTGCGATTTTGCAGTGGTGTTGTTAGGTGTGGAGTACCACTAAAAAGTGAAAAATAAAAAACTTTTAACAAAAAAATACAAAATCAAAATACGAAAAAACTAACAAAAAAACCGACTTCCGAAATTAAAGTTATTTTTTACTTTGTAGTTTTTTATTTTATTTGGAAGTCGGTCGGTTGTATTTTTTGTAAAAAAAATTTATTGCTGCAACTGACAATAAAATGTGTACCTACAGTTGCGTCAACTACGTTTCACCGTTTGTGGAACGCCTAAGGTCCCCCTTCTCCTTCTTAAATTTATTCATGAGATATCAAACCACGGTAATGGTCCTTGGAGGGTAACCTAAGTACGGGAATCATTAGCCTACAGTCATATAAAGCATTATTTGATTCTACTTATGTTTTACGAAAGTTGGCTCACCTCTGTTACCAACCATGTAGGTTAACGTTATGCTATTTTATGGATGCAAGTAGCCCGGGAATTCACGGGACCGGCCAATTGACGACGCTGGGGAATGCATTTAAGTTATTTTCTGCTAAATTGATGATGATGGATATTTCAGGTTTCAGTGGTCCCTCAGCTGTTTTTTTACTGCTTTATCATGGAAAATGTGTCAAAATCATACAGTGGAATGATCACTAAAACCAGTGTAAGTACGAAGATAGGACCCATGCGTGATGTTATGTTAGAACTTCCATTCCCAGCACCTTTTTTGTTAAGGATGGGATCGTGTTCTTCCTAATGCCCTTTGCGTTCCAGGGCCGCGGTGACTCTTCCGAACAAATTACTTACCAACATCTAGGTATAATCATAGCCCATAAAATCCTAGATAGAGACACGGGACGGCGCGGACGCAGTCGACGTCGGTCGGCGCATGCGCGGTGCCATAGATCATTGTTTGGCGTCATTACAGCGGGAGGGGCCACCCAGCGAGCATCGCGATCGCACGCGGGACTTATAGCTTGAAAGTGGTCCTGAAGTTGGACTTTGGTACTTCTTCCCTTATTTCCTGTACCAGAACCAACTATGTAGACCAAATCCCAATGATTTGGAAAAAAAAACAACTGCCCATATCTTTATTATTACTGAGCTAATTTTATTTTTCGTGTTATTTTTTTCTTTCGTGGTACTAAGGCTACCTGTCCATTTCAGCGGAGCGAGGCAGCGGAGCGGAGGAATGGAGAAATATTAACCAATGGAATGGCACAACATTTCAGTGGCTCACGTGGTGCGAAGATTTTGTACGATTCCATTCAATTTCTCTAAAATGGACAGGCACCCTAAAAGTTGGTACTTACTACAATGATCGCAAGTGATTGAAACAGTCAATAGTCACAATGTCGTCCATGACTATGCCACAGTTTGCCAATTAGTAATTTTAATCAGTTAAAAGAAATCAAACGTACGGTCCGTGCGAACTTTCACGGCAATATTTTTGCCTTGCACCTAGGGCTACATAATTTATAAAAAAACCGGCCAAGTGCGAGTCGGACTCGCGCACTGAGGGTTCCGTAAGCAGAAGTTGCGATTTACGATTTATGAAGTATTAAAAAAAAACTACTTGCTAGATCTCGTTCAAACTAATTTTCGCTGGTAGTTTACATGGTTTTATGTACATCATATATTTTTTTTAGTTTTATAATTCTCTTATTTTAGAAGTTAAGGGGGGGGACACACATTTTCCACTTTGGAAGTGTCTGTCGCGCAAACTATTCAGTTTAGAAAAAAATGATCTTAGAAACCTCAATATCATTTTTGAAGACCTATCCCCCCAAAAAGAGATACCCCACACGTACGGGTACGATGAAAAAAAAAAATTTGAGATTCAGTTCTAAGAATGGGGACCCCCAAAATTTATTGTTTTTTTTTTATTTTTATGAGAAAATCTTTATGCGGTTCACAAAATACATCTTCTTACCAAATTTCAACAGCGTACCTAGTTCTTATAGTTTCGGAGAAAAATGGCTGTGACATACGGACGGACAGACAGGCAGACAGACAGACATGACGAATCCATAAGGGTTCCGTTTTTGCCATTTGGCTACGGAACCCTAAAAAGGGCTGTCAGTACGTCGTTCATATTATCATAAATAATGACAGTGTATTTTGAGTATGTGACATCAATTCGCGACTTCCTATCTCATGCTATCTACATAATTATTTTTATGGTTAAAAAATTAACGTCACCCGCTGTCACAGTTATTTTCAACAAAATTGAGGTGGAACGCAAAATAATCTTTTTATTATGTCATATGGGAGCTGTTTATTTTTTTTGAGACTGTAGCACATATGCGTACTATAGTATGTAGATAAACGATCTGTTTTTATCTTCCTGGCAGATTCTTTCAAATTATGACTACGGGCCAATTCTACTAATTTTTAAACAACTTTCGCATTCGCATGTCAAACACAAACTGACATGAGATACGAATGCGATGCTTTTGTGAAAATTAGTAGAATTATAATATCCTATAATATAATAATAATATCCTTGGACAATTCACACAACGCCATATAGTCCAAAGCTAAGCAACCTAATGCTTGTGTTATGGTAACGAGGTGGCTGATAAACTACTTATATGTATACATTTTTTTTTTATTGTATAAGTATACATACATATTATAGATAGAAAAACACCCAGACTCGGAACAAATACTAGTAGGTCGTACAAATATTTGTTCCGTGCGGGAATCGAACCCGCGAAATGCTGCGCAGCAGTCAATAGCTCAACCACTGCGCCAACCGTGGCGTCAAAATTGGCCCTCTGGTATTTCCCCATCTAATAGGGTCTGAGCGAGATCGAGAAACTACTAAGAATATTAATAAAATGTCTACTGTATAAACCAATTATCACTTTGCCCGACCCAGAATAGAACCCAGGACCATCGCCACAGTACTTATAAAATTTTGGTTTTCACCAAAATCGGGCCCGAGGCTTCTTTGAATGTTTTTCGCTATTCCACACAGTTTCGGATTTGGTAATACACGCCCACTTTAAAAAAAAAACACAACGGGCTGCACTCCGGGAGTACCGGCAGAAGTGAAAACTGGAACATTAACGTCGTGCATTTTTTAATCATCCGTCTTACGAATTTTCGATCAGGTCACGTGTCCTGACGCGAGTTTAACATTTTATACCCATCCCAAGAAAAGTCACGTGTTCTGACGCGAGTTTGACTTACGAATTTTCGATCAGCTCACGTTTCCTCATCCCAGAAAAGTGCACAAGTCTCATTTAGAAAAAAAAGTTTTTAGACAAAACAATTTCACGCGATGTTTTATAATCTTACGGCGATTGCCACTTTCCTAATTTGTAAAGACATCAAAACTGTATAATGATTTGGTATCAATCAATCAATCAATATATAAGATAACTCGTGCGTTACTGAGTGAGTCAGTCAGTGACTGACTGACAGACAAGGTACAGCCGAAACCACTGGTCGTAGAAAGCTGAAATTTGCATGTAGAAAGCATGTCCCTACACTACGTGGGAGAGCACTAAGAGACGATTTTCCGAAATTCTTACGGAAAAGAGATAAAACGGAATATGCGCGTACGAAGTCGCGGGCAAAAGCTAGATATAAGTCGTAACTTTTCGACAGTAATTTTTAGTATTGGCGTAAAAGTTAACATAATATGGCGAAAACTTTTATAAATACCACAAATACATAAGATAGAATATTCACTACAAAGCACCTTTGAATTATTTTCTAAAGATGTTGTTAAGTTTATAATGGAAAATGCATTTCTCCGAAACCTCTTTTCAAACTCTTGGGACAGCCTTATCTCAAGTGTTTTTTCTCTAAAATTGTATGGCGGAGAACCTGTGTGTGATTCTGTTCCTGAAAGCACTCAGCTTTCAGAGTAACCTTTACCTGATGCAACTGTACACGTATTTCATATAAACCATCTATATATATATAAAACCCTTCCGTTATTGAGTGACTGACTGAATAACTGACAGACAACGCACAGCCTAAACTACTGGTTGTATAGACAAAGCTGAAATTTTTACATGCTCTGGGAGTGGATTTCTCAAAGTTCTTGCGGGAACGTGAAAAGGTGATATAGGTAGTGGAAAAATTATAATTGTAGAGGTCATACATGCTAAACTTCTAAAAAAAACTACTTTCATGCTAAACTACTTTCTGTTCTCAATATTGCACCTACCACTATTTGTCTCTTCATCACCCAAAGGTTGACTAGTAGAGAATGCCTGTGGCATTAAGTCCGCCTCTGTACATTTGTGCTTAAAGTGTTAAATAAATAAATGTTACTAGCTTTTGTGCCGCGACTTCGTGCGCTTATATCCCAGTTACTGGATAGCACGATAACTCTTGGTAGCTAAGACTGGTTGCAGGCTTTCAAGCTCCTGGTCTAAGTATCCCGTGTCATCAGTGAAGGGTTCACGAATGAGTGCCGTGATCAGTGGTTTAGGTAGGTTCCTTTATCTAACAGGCAATACTGTTTTTTTACGGAATACTTATTCACATTCGCATGCAGTCGCAATCTGTCAAAAACACCTCTACAACTATTTTCGGCAATCATCGCATTTTTATTTTTGTGATGGGTTTGCTCTTGACTCTAGTCTTGCTCAAAGATGACAGAGACAAAGTCTACGATAGATCGAGCTTACCCAGAAGGAGCCTGTTCACTCTAACTTTGAAGAGACGAATGCTAATTTCCATGTTCATCTATTTAGTAGATTTATGGTTTACCATTTGAATTCAGAACTAAGTACTTACCTGCTTTAGAGGTATTACTACTACGTCTTACTACTACTACTTACGTCAAATACTTATATACGTCTATATTTTTGACGTATAGTAACGTAACGTTAAATTTTACCATAGCTACATAATATTTATTGCAATAAGATACTATTTTCATATTATTTTAAAATATTATAAATTGTGGTACCATAGGGTTGTAGTTTTTCACATTCAAAATTCACTTAGGTACGTTAGCGTTACTTCTACGTCAAAATGTTCGTGCTAGCCCCTTAGGTCTCTGCAGTTCAGGCGGAAATCAAAATAAAACAACTTAATTCTGAATGGGCTTGTGTCCTGAAAAAATCTATTTAGGTAGTCCGTCAGTTAGATCTATACTAATATTATAAAGAGGTAAAATTGTTTGTAAGTTTGTAAGTTTGTAAGTTTGTAAGTTTGTAAGTTTGTAAGTTTGTATGTAGGGGGTAATCTCAGGAACTACTGGTCCGATTTGAAAAATTCTTGCAGTGTTAGATAGCCCATTTATTGAGGAATGCTATAGGCTATAAATTATAAAGATATCATGCATATTAGCCGAACTATCTTAATTTTTATCTATCCAGGCGGAAAAAAATTGCTCTTACAACAGAGTTATTTGCGTGCGCTGCCTTAACAGTTGTATATAATTGAGAACAATGTATGGCAACCTGGTCCGCTTTGAATAGTTCTACAAAAAAGTCCGCGGCACCATATTTCTATCTTTTATATTTTAGCAGATATAGTAGCTTTTATGTGTTAAAAAAATTATTTCTCGACGTACTTATCTTTAAACGATTTTTTAAACAACAAAATATTAATCCTTATCGAAAAAAATTAAAAATTTTATAATGATCACAAGAACATCATAGAGATACGATTTGCCCAAAACAGTATGTCAATTGGTTGAATAGTTTCGAAGATAATATAAAATTACTAAATCGCAAAACGCCGCCCGCTCCGTCCATTCACGAACCGCATTAGAACATGCTTTGTGCAATTACGTAATTTTTCTGAATCGTGGTGTTAAGATTTTCCGCGGATTAATGACCCTCTCCAGTTATTATTTAACTTTTGTCGTTAGGTACGTGAGTTGTACGTAGTTGGTTAAATGTTGGTTGAATGTTGTTGGTCTATTGTTTTGGTTGCTCGGTTTCTCAAAACACAATTACAATATTACTTCGTTCTCATTCTTCGAGTTCGAAGCCTGCTGCTGTTTTTGGGATATCGGACAGTTTTAGCGATTGTTTTTCATGCCTAAAAGGAAATCTCAACTTTCCCGTCAGACATCCCAGACATGAGACAAGAGCAGCTCGAGTACGCCGTACGGCAGAGTCTGCTCTTGATAATCATCTGCGCCTCTCGAGGAATAGAGAAAATATTTCGCAAGCACGCGCTGGGAAATCTAGCTCCGAGCGTTCACAGCGGCTTGCTAACCAAAGCTGGAGAACATCGCAGGTCCGTGCTCGGGAATCTAGCGCTGAACGTGCACGTCTCAGTGATTTAAAGCAGCATGTCTCTGCAACAAGGGATAGGGAGTCTAGCGCTGAGCGCTCGCAGCGGCTCGCTAGCCTAGCTACATACATAAAAACAAAACCCTCCTTTTGGCAGTCAGGAAATAAATCATAGCACTCAGTACTAACCGAACCACACTCATCATTTCATCAGAAGTTAAAATGTTTACCGCCCAACGAAGTGGGCACGGGTCAGCTAGTTATCAATAAATATTTGACCCGTGTTTTTTCTTTTGTTACGGGAACCAAAATTGACGTAGTTACGACGCTTTTAAAATTCTCAATACGTCAAACCTCCGCATAATTTTTAGTGAGTCGTGACGTCACGAGCCCCCACTCCCTAGTTTTGATGCGTTTTATCTTTGTCAATATTCATTGATTTACAAAAACAAAAAATACGTGTCCATTATTTTTCAATACTCTAACTGACGGCCTAAATAGTTTTGCAATTTGTGGATGATGGGATCTAGCCTATTCAAATTATTGTACACGATAAATATTATAATTTATGGACACCCCTACGTTTTGAGAAGTGTTCACATTAATTGTCGATGATATTGCGACATGTCTTTAAGTAAAGTAAGTTCCAGCGAAAAGCAGCCTTTGATCAATCAAATCAGTAACCACCTACGCTGAAATACGATCTAATGCAATCGTCACGTTTCGTTGATTACGTCACTTCGGCAATGCTCGGTAATGATCGGCAATCATCGGGCCACGACGTCACCTTTCGCACGATCATCGGGGCCAATTCTTTTGTTTGATAAGTGTGTATAATGGTGGACCGGTCACGTTGGATGCTATCAATCATTTGGACATGTTGACGATGGCAACGATGGGTTGTGGTGTCACTAAGCTTTGGGGCCTTGCCAGGATATTTCCTAAAAGATGAAAGGCTTGGTCATATTTACGTCTAGCCCAGGATAAGAATGTGAAGAAGTACAAACCGTTATCGATATGCAACTAAGTTTTCTTTGCAAACCGTACTTTTCAAGAGACATTTGACAGATAGAGGTCATTGACGTTCCTATTCTCATTTGAAACGCACTGTTGAGTGTTTGATCAAACAGTAAGCTCATCTGTAGATTGATGCCATAATATCGACATTGTTAACCGACTTAAAAAAAGGAGGAGATTCTCAATTCGTCGGAATATCTTTTTCGCACAAGAAAGCTCAATAGCTTTGATCAAGAGCATTGCCCCATATTCAGACTGAACACTAAGGCATCAGCAGGTAGGTCAGATTCTTGTTTGAAATTAAGTAAAAAAACGGTCAAGAGTGAATTGGACTCGCACACCAAGGGTTCCGTACCATCATATACCTACTTAAAAAGTGAAATGTTTCTAAATTTTCATCGTCGTGGCCTATATTCGTCAGATACGATGTTTTAATAAACCTCTTTCACATAGAATAATTTCAAATTTTCTCTATGCAAACTTCGGAGTGGTAATTTTTTTTTACATTTTTCGTTAGAAGTTGAAAACCATGCGGCCGAAAACCATAAAACATCTTTTTGAGAATACTTTTTACTTTATTGCTTTTTTGAAAAATAGTTAATTATAAGCAACCGTCATCTAAACTATTCCAAATTTCAAGTTGATAGCATAAATAGCGACGTAGTCATACGATAAGGGTTCCTTTTTAACATTTTGATACGAAACCCTAAAAACGAAAACCCCATTAAAACTCGGTTTAGTAGTTTTTGAGAAAAACGTAGACATATACGTATAAGGACATACATATGGTTCGAATATAAAATTAAGAATATAAAAAAAGTATGGTAAGTAGGTAGGTACTTACGTTTTCAAGACTAGATGACCCGGACACTCAATTTCGTCTGCGTCCCATATTGTAACATTTTTCATTAAGCTCTGCTCCTATTAGTCGTAGCGTGATGTTATAAAGCCTCTAGCCTTCCTCTATAAATGGGCTATCCAACAGTAAAATCATTTTTAAATTCGAATCATTCGTTCTTGAGATTAACTCGTAACCAACCAACAAACTCAACAGCTAGAGAAGTAAAATGGTCACCCTAATGATTATGTATAAGAATAGATGATGGTCTTCCAAGTTAGTTTATGGGCGTTTACCGTCTGACTCATCATAATACATAATGTGCGAGCATCTACTAGGCAAAGAAGCCGCTTTCCAACTGAGGCCATAACGGTAAACCTAAAGATTATTCGGAAAATTAAAGAAATCAAACATACCATGGAAGAAAAATAGTTTATTTGCGCCAATAATGACGCACACCATATTTTGTTTTATATTGTTTTAAATTTTCATGGTCAATAACACACACATCTTCAGTTACTCCGTGATCATGACGCTTGCAACAGTGCCGAAATATCGGAAACTCGCAAATAAAAAGGTACATGGTAGCAATCCCGATATTAACTATTCTAATATTTTTATTAAAAATTGTAAAAAGTGCCCAAAACGGCCATCTCGCAGCATCCCTGGGACAAGTGTGCAACACAGAGCAACAGCGCTGGTTTTCAACGACAGCCACCTCTACTCCCACCCCCAAAGGGATAGCCAGGGGTGTACCACTGCACCCACATGTTGCCAGTTTGTGGTCATACCTAGCAATCGGAGTACATGAGGAATTAGAGAAGCTTTAGAATAAATGCTACACGTACACCCTGGGGATTGTACTTAGACTCAATTTTTGTTTAATATTCCGAGCACGAAAAATACGGATAACCAAAAATTTTTTTCAATCTGGCACTCAAACCGTACTACTGGGGGTCTTAAAAGGCCCTTTAGCAGAATCATTATTAGAATCATAATCAGTCAAATTTAATTTTTATTTTTATCGCTAACGCGGTTCAAGGTTGATTGGGAAAATTTGACAGTGACAGGAAGCGTGATGTGCTTTCTGTTTTTTTATTTTTTTATGCAAAACGGGGAAACTCTTGGCTCAAATCTCACCTGATGGAAAGTGATGATTAGGCCAAAGATGGAAGCGAGTTTCACCCGGAATCCTCTTACACAGAGGAACTGGCTATCCTACCTCTAACTGCCGGAACACAACAATGCTGTTAACATTGTTGGACCTATGTAAGATTCGTAGCAGGTGGCGTTTTATAGTTTCTGGCTGCCCCCATAGCAAAAAGGCTTAGATTTTACTAAATCGTTTGTTTAGTTAGCATGAAGACTTGGATTCGATTCCTTGGATCAGGAAAAATGTTATTGGGTTTCTCCATCTGTACTTTCTCAGTATCGAGTTCGTGCCCGTTTGTCAATAGGGTCGCCCAGTATCTACAGAGAACTTGAAGATAACAGTTGAAATAAGCGTTCAGGAAAAACAGGGGTGAGGTTATATGTACCGATGTTGTGTTTATTTTTTAATATTGTAAACAGACTCTAAATATGAAACTGTCAGCATGCCAACATAATTCATAATAGATACAGTTATTAGGACTTGAATTACAATAGGCTATCTTCACAAATGAACCTTTTTACTAAAATAACCAGTGACTCGATAGTTCCTACTACGTTATTAGTATAAAACATAGTTGTTAGGTATATGTCTGTTATGTACACTTAATGATCTCATCTTCAATCTTGTTATATAACTCCGTCGCAGCCTCGCAGCGCCATCTAGCGAGTGATACTGTAATAATGTAATCTGAAGTACCGTACAAGTAGATACTATCTCTGGTATAATCCGCGCGCAATCAAAATGTTCTGAATATTAATAATAAATTACTTTATATGATAGATCGTGTAATAACTAATTTATGATCAATATTCAGAACATTTTTGCTAACGCTACTTGGTGAAAAACTGTAATTTTCGATTTACTTTGACAAATTTCCATACCATTCTGATTGCGCAAAGATTATAAGTAGGTACATTTGTTAAATGATATTGACAAGAGGACCTACACACACGCTCGATTTCTGATTAAGATCTCAAGTTCGAGTTCGATTTCAGTTCCCTTAATTTGGAATTTTCGATACGTTTTTGACAACGTTTTTATCGCCGAGATGTACCTACCTAACTTGAATGTGAACGCTTTTTAATTAGGTAGGTACGAGAAATGACCTCCTGATCTGCCTTTTTATAAAACGTGGGTTTTTAACGTATGAATACCTAAGTAAGAACTGTGATAACGGTAGTTTAGGATACCTACCTTACCTAGAATGGTTTTAGGTAAATAAAACAATTATTAGAGCCGATTTTAAAATAATGACCAAGATTATCTAATAGGTTTTAAGCTTACGTACCAACAGTTAGAAAAAAAACTAGAAATTTTTATTTCTGAAATCAGAAACTGAAATTTCTAGACTGCCGTCAATCTTCTTTTCGAGTGGTTAACACAATTAGCTACGCCTGGCACGGTCGTAGATAGTTGACCACGGGCTACCATCCATTTTCTATCTAAGGGCGGATTTCATTCATGTGAAACTGAACGCGAACATAAATGATTATGAACCACGTTTACGAGATGTCAGTGTCATTATTTTCTATGGAATATTGACACTAACAACTCTTGAACGCAGCTTTGTCACGATCAGTTTCATTGGTGAAATCCGCCCTAAACCCTTCTGTGTCTTGGAAAGCATGAGCTGTTGGTCCAAGCTGTCATTCGTAAGTCTTTAAGTGTCTTTGACAGTCGTTGTGAGGAGTCAGAAGTAGGTACGGTAGTATAACAAACAGGGATCAAGATATAGGTAATATCGTGTTACCCAGTACTGCGTTCTGGAGGTCAGATAGCCGCTCTATCCTACTGCTTCAGCCCCAGCTGGGGCGGGTCGGTTTCCAGGCTAAACAGATACAGCTTAGAAAATGCTCGTCAGATGAATCCGTCAAAAAATAACAAGTAGGTAGAATAACGGTGTTCACAAAAAGATTTGGGAAGACATTCTGTGCGTACTGTGAGGACTGTGTTTCCTGATAGCTACGACCTGGGAGTCTTTAAGTCAAAAGTGAATAGGTTACTTCTAGGTAAGTGTGCTCCATCTTCGACCACATCATCGCTTACCATCAAGTGAGATAGTGGTCAAACGCGTGCCTATCAATAGTACCTACAGAAAATCTCGATTTTATTTTAGATAAGATTTTATTTGAGTAAGTTACCATTTTTCCTAAGTAGGTAATAAAAACTCTACTCTACCTTCTAGTCTGAGTAATCTTTAAGTTCTAGTACAGTAGTTCGAGCTAAAATTTAATTCTCGTTGAGAACAATCCCAGACTGTTCGTTCCGCTACTTAGACAAGAATCAAATTACGCTGGAAGTTATATAACATACCCGGTTTACGCTTCCAATTAGAAAACTTAATTAAATTGCACCAAAAACGACCTTTAAGTAAACATACATTCTGGGTTATAAATCGCAAAGAAGCATTGTTGGACTACCACACAGCTTCAAGGGGGGCAGAGAAAGAAGATATCGGGTTCTCTCTCTCGGGCGGAGCCTTCAGCGGTGTGGCCCACGTAGTTAAGCCACTCTATGTGAGGTCTCGATCATAATTTATTAACCGGGCCCCACAAATACCAACTCGAGCCTCGAAATATACCGGAGAAATGGCGATATGAGTTATTATTAACCTTTTTTCATCTTACACGCTTTGTAACGGTGTAAATTCATGCTAATTAAGATATCCCAATCTCCTATTATTCATGTTGATGAGTGATCTCATTTTTTTTTTTTTTATTTAGACTCGAGTTTTAAATTCGACTTTCACCTATTAGGTGCTGTTATTACGGGGCATTTTCAGAATTTGTTTTTGTTTCTGCTACTAATTTTATTGCGTTATCGTGATATTTTAATGTCTTAACGTAACGTTGTTTGTATGTGAAAGCGTTTTATGTGTTGAGGCGTGTCAAAGTGCACTCGCGCAACAGATTTAGAGTTCATGGTGTGTTTGGAAATTGATGTTAGGTTCGAGTAGGTACCTTCCTCCAATAAAAGTTTTAAGCGTGATCTCTATGTGAGGGCAAACGAATGTTTTACATTCAGTCGCGTCGTTTTTACGAGATGTAGGTACGAGTATTTATACCTACTCATATTATTCGAACTAGCTCTTGCCCGCGACTTCGTACGCGCCTTTCCGTTTGTTTCCCGTTCCCGTAGGAATTTCGGGAAACCCTCTTAGTGCTCTCCTACTGAGTGTAAGGAAGCTACTTGCCAAATTTCAGCTTTCTACGACCAGTAGTTACGTTGTGCGTTGTCTTTCAGTCACTCAGTAACGCAAGAATTTTATTTAAATCTATACTAATACCTATTAGAAAGAGGTAAAATTTGTTTGTAAGTTTGTATGTTTGTAAGTCTGTATGTAGGGGGTAATCTCAGGAACTACTGGTCCGATTTGAAAAATTCTTTCAGTGTTAGATAGCCCATTTATTGAGGAAGGTTATAGGCTATATATCATCACGCTAAGACAAATAGGAGCGGAGCAGTAATGGAAAATGTGACGCAAACGAAGTTGCGCGGGTCAGCTAGTTGATAATAACAGTAGTGTTTGTTTGCTATATTATAATGTTAAGTATTTCTGTCCCATTTTAATCCAAATATTTTGCAAGAAAATACGATGTTAGATCAGCCAAGATTAATCGAACTTTGTTGCTGACTGTAGGTACCTACCTTCTTTTGGCCTCACAATACCTGAGTAGGTAAAAAATAACTAACATAAAATTAGCTAGGTAAGTAATCAATTTAGGTAGGTGTTAGGTAGGTACTAGATATCTATTATATATTCTAATCTAAATCCAAAGGAATAGGTTTTACTTCCAGAAGGAGAAAATCAGCAAGATTAACATAGATAAGTATGTAAGTACTTATTAATAAAAGGTAGGTATCTACCTGTCTAATAGATGGGTCTAAATAGTTAAATTGTCCCTAGGGCCCTCCTACATTAACATATTCCTTTGCTCATTCACTGAATGTCGTAGAGATTATTTTAATTCTACGCCGTAGCGGAATAGGTACTCGCCTCGAAAACTAGGTACATAAGCCTATTAAATCCCTTGCCTGACGCAAGGGAATTAATGGGCTTGTGTCCTGAAAAAAAATCTAATTAGTCAATCAGTTAGATTATCAAAAAATATTAGACCCGTAAATTACGACGCTTTTAAAATTCATAATACGTCACGCCCTGGCATAATTTTTAGTGGGTCGTGACGTCACGAGCCCCCACTCCCGAGTTTTGATGCGTTTTATCTTTGTCAATATTCATTGATTTACAAAAACAAAAATACTTCCTTATTTTTCAATACCTACTCTAACTGACGGACTAAATAGTTTTGCAATTTGTGGATGATGGAAACTAGCCTATTTAAAGAAGCAAAAATCATGTTTGTGATCGACAGACTAAGAAGTGCAGAGGTTGGATGCCGATGGGTAGGTAGCTAAACCTGGTGCCTATATAAAACTTTTACTAATATAGGTATAAAAATCTCTTATCGCGTATTTGCTATCGAAATCCTCCGAAAAAGCTCGTTCTTTTTTTATAAAAAAAATGTGTGAGTAAAATTTTGGTAGGTCTGAGAATAGGTCATAGGCTGTCATAGGCTATATATTTTTTGCCAAAACTAATTTTGCCGAATCAGCTAGTAAGAGTATAAACAGTTGACAGACTTTAACCGCCAAGCCGACTCATGTCAGACAGATAATCTGGTGAAGGGTCGCAGAAGTCAGCTGGATTCAAGAAGCACAAGACCGGTCCATCGGACGTTCTGGGAAGCCCGCCTAAGACTCCTAAGTAGCCTCCACATTATTCCCGAAGTTGATCGAAGTTGAGCGAATACGATAGTGTGGAGGGGCACTTCGCTTCGCCTCGTGCAACTTCGCTTCGCCTCGGGCGACTTCCAGTTGTTGTCGGTTTTTGCGCCCGAGTCAAAGGACTCGAAGTTCGAACACGAAGCGTCTGTCCACACTACTCGGGTCACTTCGACTCACTTCGGTTCGCGTCAGCCATAGTAAATACGCACGTATTTTTATTACGCGAGAGTACACATTGCAACGGCAGTTGCCACATGAACGTTATCCATTATGCCCACAGAACACAATTATCCTAGCGGATTATGCCTATCGTGAGGGGAACGGGGGGAACGGGCGACTGAGTTCCTCGCGAAGTTGCTCGAGGTGTGTGGACACCTACTTCGGACAACTTCGGAGAGCACTTCGCTTCGTGCAACTTCGGAATAGTGTGGAGGAAGCACTACGATTTAAAATTGAGAGAAATCAGAAGCTGACAACTTACTGCAGTAGCTTCAACAATTAAGTAGGTACCTAGGTATAACAAGCTCGCAACAGTTAAGTTCACAGAGTACAATGCGTTTCAAATAAGAATAGGATCGACTTAGCGCCATATTGTGACGTCATAGCTGTCAATTCAAACGAATTAGGTAGGGTGAGCAAAGCAAAATTATTATTTTTTCATTATTATTATTATTTACAAATATTGAGTGAAATAAGTGTTATGGTGTGGTTTAAAATGACTAAAAATGACTGTATTATAATTACATATTATATTTAGGTAATTTACTACTATAGAACGTTTTCATTTAAATTCGATTTAAGACTGATTTAAACAAGTTATAATAAGCCGATAATATGCAACTAAGTTTTTTATGCAAACCGTACTTTTCAAGAGACATTTGCCAGATTAGAGGTCATTGACGTTCCTATTCTCATTTGAAACGTATTGTTTTCGGATGAATAAATAATAACATTGCCGCTGCTGGAGTTTTTTGTAAACTACAGCTACTACTACTGCCACCTAGCATTGAATAGCTACAGTAGAAGTCAGTACCAATTAGATAGTCTATTGCGCAATAGATGGCAGTGCTAAAAAATGTTCTCGTTAATCTTTTTACAAACGTTCAGCGTTATTTAAATCTAACATGATAATAATAAAATTTTGTAAATTAATTTGACATATTATCAATATAAAAATCACGGACAAACACCGATCAAAGGACCACGATTCATAATTTAAAAAACACTGACAGTCACAACACAAAGCTGTCAACTTTTTGACACTTGACACTGACAGCGCAGTCAGTTGAATGAAATGTTGCATTGCATATTGCATGGAGAATGATTGTGTTTGTTGTTTTTATTTTGGTATTGTTTAAAATTTCGTAGTAATTCATCATGAATAACCAATTGATAGAGAAAATTATAACAGCAAACAACCTACCATGCCCTCCATTCACATATGATAATCCGGTGCTCGACAGAAACGTAGCAAAGGCACTTTCGAAAAGTTTCGTAAAAATCCTTAACTTGTCTCAAGCAAATTCAAAAGTTAACAACAATCTACGACTATCAATACTAGAGAATATTAGAAAAATGTGTCAAGTTGAACCAGAAAACCATATTAAAGTCGACGAAAACTTTACTACTTTGTTATTGGAGTTCTATGAGGAAATAATTAAAGAAACATCATCTACAGATATTGATTCAACGGAGAAGAGCCTAGATGCATTTTTAATTCGAAATTTAAAGGATATGAACCTCAGTAGCAGTCGCAAGTCACCACTGAATCCAGAAGTTGTGCAAGCTTTAGTAAATTTAAATCAAAATGGAGTATACCTTGATGCCTTATTAAAAGATATTATCCATTGGAATAGAACATCAACCAAGAATATTCGAATACTAAATGACTTATGGACAAGTGATTGTGTTAGTACAGTGTCTCAAACAGCTGAAGATGTCTCTTTAAAGTTGAAACCAGATATTGAAAAGTGTATTTTAGAAATATGTCACAATATATTAAATGAGGCAGATTCAAATATAGATGACATGTTTAGTTCTGATGCAGCTCTTAAAAAATTAGTAAATAGGGCATCTTATTCAACAAATTGCTTTCAAATATGCTCTGCTGTACTCAACTATTTATTTTTAATGACTAACTTTGACACGAAAATTGAAAAATTTGTTCAAATGTTTGTCCAGAGTGTCAAAGAAAATTGTTCTAGTAAAGCATTTTCTGTATTATATCCGGCACATCTGAGCCATATTGTAGTACTATTAGACATTGATTTAGTACAACTACCGGAGTCTTTACAAAGTAGTTATATGGAGTCCACAAATAAATATTTGTCCCACATAAAATCAAAATGGAATAATGATTTTATAATGCTAATGTCCCATTTTCCTCAATGGTTTGATATTTACTTTCAGTCACAGTAGTATTATAAAGCCCACAAATCATTTACACATTTAAAAGAAATCACAAAATTCTGTATGTGTAAACTCCAAAGTTCAAACAGCTGATAGAAATTGAACATGCATCATGCATTATCTAATATAAAAAAGTCTCATACCACAGTGTTTGTTATCTAACTACTCTGAAACAGCTTGACCAATTTTAATGTTTTCTTTTGTTTGTATTTGGTAGGTCTGAGAATAAATTGTAGGCAATTTTTTTTGTATGGTACAAATCTTCTGTTACTAGTGATTGACAGTCAACAGTCAGCTGAAACCTCTGGTAGTAGAAAGCTGAAATTTGGTATGTAGGTTCCTTGGAGAGGGTAAGGGAGCATTTTCCGAAATTCCTACAAGAACAGGAAACAATGGGATATGTGCGTAAAGCTAGCAACATTTAGATTTGTGGAGCAAGTGGGCCTTTTTTTTTTTTTAGGGATGGGAAATCATCCAATGACTCCTCTCGCTCTGGGTGTAGTGGGAGGGAGTGTCAGACTTCTACTGACTAAAACCCATCCATGTTCCTTCATTGCCCTTTGTGTTCCGGAGCCACGGTGTCTCTTGCGAAAAATCCCGCGACTCCGGCAGGCATCGGCCCTTTCGGGCCCCTCTGTGTGCTGACTCTCTTTGAGGCGCGCGTGGAACACTAAAGCGCCATCGACACGGCCTGTCGTCACTAGACGGACGGACGGCGAGCCACCCAATAGCTCGCCGTCCACAGGCCCGCGCCTACGGTGGCCGGAGGTCACCAGGTGGTGGCCCCTGACGCCCGGAGCCTGTTTTTACCTGTTTTCACCTAACTGAATGCTCGAACTGAAGCAATAATATAGAACATTCACTGAGGTCATTTATATAAGTGTTACTGAACTTAGATTGTAAGATGTTGGAACTCAAAGCCAAAAATAAATATTAATCTTTCGAATAGTTTTTTATTTTTTGTTATGAAGGATCTGTACTGTTATGCATTTTATTAAAGACTAGCTGATGTCCGCGGCTTCGACCGCTTGACAAATTATATATAAATTACAACCTTCCTACAGAACCACTCCATCCATTGGTGAAAATAGCATGAAAATTGGTAGGTATACTAGTTTTTGAGTCTATCTCGACCAGACTGGTCCTGATTCAATCCATGATCCGGAGCGAAGAGACATGGGAAGCGGTCACCTCTTTCTGTGAAGCAGTAAAGCTAGCGAAGGAGGAGGCCAAATACGTGAGAGGGAGGGAAACCTCACACCCCGAAAAAGAAGATGTCCTGGACATCGGGAGCCGTAGAGCGATTCTCGGCCACCGAAGACGTGGGCCTGCGGATGGCCAGCATTAGGTGGCTTGTCGACTGTCGTCCGATCTACATAGTTACTTTACTCTTTGGTCCGATCAGGGGGGCTACTCTGTAAGCCCATCGTTTCGGGCTTAGTTTGCCATCCTTAAAAAAAGGCATTTCAGTTGGGTCGAAATAGTTGTTCAAATGCAGGCAGACTGAAATGGGCGTATCGGGAGGCTAGTCGCGGAGGGTAGTGGGATCCGAGGCAGGGTGCGCCGCTGGCCGACCCGCATGTTGTTGGGGGACCCAAGTTGTGTGCTAGCTACACATGAAAGGCTGCCCCGTCAACTGTCGAAAAATCCCGTTCGTGCTGTTGGCGACCAGACGAGAGGGCTCGATGGACAATCCCGGGAGGGCTCGGGTGTCCCCGGAGACTCCAGACCACCCAATGATGCCGTCCTGTCAGTGCGTGCCTGAAGGTTAGCAGCATGGAAACTCATTTTACTTCCTTCGCCTCTCCTCTTCATTCAAACTTTATGAAGAGGAACAGAATGAAAAACACTGTACATCTCACTAGAGGTCTGCACTCAAATCACGCCGCAGTCCATCTCCACCTGGAGACTGAAAAACCAGCGCTCTTGTTCCCTTCCGAGACGCAGATCGGATGTCCGTCAGATGTGTCGATTTCTTCACCACTGGGTAGTTTCGACCACTGTCTGGTGAACTCTGTGTCCGTTGACTCTCCGCCTGATACTAGCGCGAGAGGCACCTGTCGGGTATGGCGATACAGGTCAGCAAATTAGGATGGCATGTAATCTTTCTTTTGTGACGCTTCGTCGTACGCGGACACCGTGACGGATGTGTTACGGAGAGGGATGGAGTAGGTAGGTACCTACTTACTACATTCCGTTCTCAGACGTAACAATCTCTAGCGATGCTCGTTCATGGTTTGGTACAGAGTGCAATCGCGCTAATGCGAACACGTGGCGTACCTAGGATGGGTCGACGATCGTAGGTCGTAGGTAGGTATTCGTAGATCGTAGTCAGAAGAAGAGAGCCTTCAAGAGAGCTGCCAAGTCCTACAAGAAGGTGTTGACAAGGGCTTGGTTTGACCACTTAAGCCGAGTAGGAACCGCGATCCGTATTCCGACCTCGCCGCCGAGGTCCATCGCGACGACCCTGTAAATCTCCCCCCCGTCTTTTGCCAAATGAGCCAGCCCGCGAAGCTGAGCCATTAGCTTTAAACTCCCCAAATAATGGAAACATGACCCAGCCAGTCCCTTGCTGCCCTCCCCCAAACGATGCCGCTGAGTCGCCAAGGTCCGTACCCCACAGGGGGTGCCCTCAGCGAGCGGAGTTTTAGTGTTTTTTTTTTTTAATATTTATAGGCGTACGTTTGACCGCTATCTCACCTGATATATATATATATATATATATATATATATTACATAGCCTTGGCTGGGGGCCTGAAATTCACCTAGGCCACCACAGGCAAGTCCGGTTAAGTAGCTACAACTTTCTAGAGTTAGTAGCTGCGAGAGGCCATCGACAAAAAAAAAAATAAGCCGAGTAGGAAACAAACTTGCCTCATAGCCACCAGGTTGTAAGGTTTTTAGTCCCTGGCTGGCTAAGCTGTCGAATCGAACTTTTGTCGCCCCACCCCTCACCACCACTTCTGCTGACACCCGACGGGTCACTGGCCCATTCTGCTGAGGAGAAAGCGAACTTGTTTGCTTCTTTGTTTGCGGAATCTTCACTTCTGGATCCTTGTGACGCTAAGCCCCTGCTTATCCCGATGGATGCGATTCGAGTAGGTATGTCGAATAAATTGTCGAACATTCACATCACATTCATCAGAAGGACGTCCGTAGGGTACTGCGTTACCTATTACCTAGACGTGGACACGGCTAGTGGCCCCGACGGGATACCGGCAATAGGGAATATGCGTGCGATTTTTTTATTTGCTAATTAAACTTATTAATTGAGCGATAAAGTTGAAAATCTATTACAGAAAATTGACAGTCTGTACCTTACCTATGGACACAGCTATGGACCTAGGACGCTTCCCTGTTCATGTGAAAGCATGATCAGCTCATCACTTGGTTTGGTGCTTTTTTGAAGCTAAAGGAGTAAAAGTCACACGTAGATTTGAACTGCGGCAATTTATTATTTTTATAACTGTTTTACTAATAATTATTTTGCGTAGCATAAAACGATTTTTTATCTGTATTAGCTTAGCTGACATTTTGAATGTCAATGACCCACAAAAAGCGTTCCATCTCAAGAACGAGTTTAAGCATTAAAATTCGTGTACCTCTTTCGTAGTCGTTTAACTTGTATAAGGCTATTTCTTTCTTGTGACACTACCATTACATTTTGCTTCTATATATTCGATTCGCGCTTGTGAACTCGTTGTTGTAGGAATCGATGAATCTAGCCAGTGAAACATTTACTTCAATAATAATTATTACCTAGTTAGTCGTGTTGTATGTTTTCTAAAACAAACTTCTAATCAACGTTTATTTCTCAAGTATGTAACAGAACAGGCTCAAACTAACTGTGTTGGATATCGTTCTGCTAGCCATTTCATTGAAAATGAGCAAGCGACGCCGTGCATCATCCGGTGCTTCCCGAGGGGCTGATTTAGATGACAGTGACGATGGCATCGAGCTGAGCAACCCTGGGCCTCCACCATCGACTCGGAAGAGGAAGAAGTTGGATCCAGTAAGTTAAAATCGATTCTTTAAGACGCACTACGACGTTGCCGGTTTACACACGTAACTGCATACATGTATATGACATGCCCTATTCTTATTTATTTACGTGTTCTTATCAGTTCTTATGAATAAAATTTATTAGAAAAATCAGGCAGTGTTCATCTATCAATGATACTTTTTGCGAGATAATAATCTTATCATTCAGATTGTTTAGTTGAAATAAAAACTAATTTAGTATAAGGCAGAACAGAGTAGATGGTACATATTAATTTTCTCATCAAACTATTTCAAACAACTTTATAGATAGTTCTCAGGAATTTAATTTTAATAAATTTTGTATGATGGTGAAATAGTACCTACCTGCATATATATTGATTACCTTATAGTTCTTATCAACAATAAAATTTATGTATACTAAGAATGCTTCTGGATGCACTTGTTCCATTGTAGACCTCATCCATAGCACCATCATGTGAGATAGAATTCTAAATCAAAGCTTAATTTATTTATTTGTGCATATCATAATATTCATTGTAATAATAAAATCATCATTATGATTTTTTTAGGGTTCCAAACATCATGGAAACATAAACGGAACTGTTATAGGATCACTCTGGTGTCTGTCTGACACAGCCAGTTTTCTCCAGATTCTATTCTCAGAATGATTCTGATGAAATTTGGTAAACATATTGACTTCTGTAACCCAAACAAGCAAATAAATAAATTTTGCCATAGTGGTCACTTTTGGGGATTAAATAGATAATATAAAAAAAAGTTTTTCAAACTGTGAAGTATCAATGAAAAGGGCTTACTGAGAGAGTGTTAAATAAAGGTTTTTCATTATCTATACTAATATTATAAAGCAGAAGAGTTTGTTTGTTTGGTTGAACGCGCTAATCTCAGGAACTACTGGTCCGATTTGAAAAATTATTGCAGTGTTAGATAGCCCATTTATCGATATATCATCACGACTAAGACCAATAGGAGCGGAGCAGTAATGAAAAATGTTACGCAGACGACGTTACACGGGTCAGCTAGTTTTAAAATAAGGGTTTTTCATGATTTTAAAATAAATGGTTTAGAAGTTATTCAAGAAATTTAGCAAAAATTACCTCATCTCCGAAACAAGTCTATACTTTTAAACAACATGTAAAAAAAAGGTTTAGTTTGGAACATTGGCCAGTATTTATTTTACATTAAAACTATGTTGTTTAGAATGTGGGACACATTTTAAACAAAATGGTTATATCCATAACACCTTTTTACCACATTTTAACATACTGTCTGCTTTTGGTCCCTAGTTCCAATTTGAACTATTTTCATGATTTTCATTTGTCCTATCAGGGTGAGATCTGCCAGCAGCTTTATGACACAATCAGGTCATACAAGAAAGAAGATGGGACATTGCTGTGTGATTCGTTCATCAGGGCTCCAAAAAGACGGCAAGAGCCACAGTACTATGAAGTTGTGTCGCAACCTATTGATTTGTTGAGAGTAAGCATATTTTTTTTGTAAATAGTTTACTATTCAAAAAAGCAATAGGCAAAGAGGACTGGACAGTATGGGGTAGACCCTTGAACAGCAAAGCCATAATTATATATTCATTTTTTCTAGATATAGCTTAGCTAAAATAAATATTTACCAAAAAATGGTCTAATTCAAACAAGTTTCAAGTACAAATAATAAATTGTACTTGAAACTTACCATTGATTTGGTAATAGCCGTGCTCGTGTACATCATTATTGTAATAAACATCTATGTAGACCACCTGTAACATGTTGGAAAATCCTGCTTTACAGTTGTATGTTGTTTGTCACATTTAGACGGATTTATAAAGAAATCCTAAACCATTGCTGCCTATGTTTGAAACATTGCAATGAATCCTGAATAATTGACAAAATTCAAAGTACCTAGTGAGTAGTGTTATTGATTTTTTGATCACAAACCCTAACGGAAATTTTTGTCTTTGACCCCTCCCCAGTGCTTGAAATCACACTTCATAGGTTCCAGAAATCCTGGGTTGAATAATCCTTTTCTGACACATACATTCATTCTTTACAGGTGCAACAGAAACTAAAAACAGACACTTACGAAGACATTGAGGAGTTATCTGCGGATATAGAGCTCCTCGTGAACAATGCCAAGGCATTCTACAAGCCCGACACTATTGAGTACAGGGATGCTGTTGATCTGTGGAAGCTTTACATGCAGACAAAGCAGGCTCTGGAAAATGGTGAGAGAATTTTCTAGAATTTTTGGTTCTTAGTGGGTGATGCCTCCAAATGAATGATGAATATTTAAAAAGAACAGTATTAAAATAAATTAATTCCCTTGTTGTAAGTCGCTATCTTGCGTTATTTGTGTAAAGATGTTCCTACACGTTTAACAATGTGGCGGATTTTGCTCGAAAGAGTAACCGCGTTCTGGAACACAGGACATTTGGAGGTACACGGGTGGGTTTTAGTCAGTAAGCGTCTGTACATTCCCTTCCGCTCCACCCAGAGTGGAAAGAGTTATTTGATGATTACCCATACAAAAACTGGTCAAGTGCGAGTTGGACTCGCGTGTAAAGGGTTCCGTAAATTTTTATTAACATGTTATTTTATCACAACAAGCTTCTCATAGGTTTTTCTGTAATCTTTAAGTATAGAACTATTGTCCGCATTTTTGTTTCAAAATTTTAGGCTCTGTAGTTTCGGAGATGGGGGGGGGGAATGGTAATTTTTGGTCTAATTTCTTGAATAACTTCAAAAATATTTATTTTAAAATTATGAAAAAAAAAAATGAAACCCTCGCAGTTAGCCCTTTCATTTGATATGTCACACAATAAAGTTTGAAAAAGATTTTTGTTCGATACTAAAAATTAATTTATAGTAACGCGTCCGTGTTGGAATCATTTCATATGTGTACCAAATTTCAACAGAATCAGTCCAGTAGATCTGGAGAAAACTGACTGTGACAGACGGACAGAAAACAGACACCCGCGTGATCTTTATAAGAGTTCCATCTTTATGGATGTTCGGAACCTCAAAAACACAAAAAAAATACGATAGTGTCGTGCCTGTACTTATTACAGCCTTACAAATGCACCACGATTGAAGAGACCTGTGCCCAGCAGTGGATTGCTGGAGTCTGATGATAATTATGCGGGTTGTGTTTTGATTAACTCTGGGCGACACCTAAGTTATTTAAAATCGCACTGTTAAATTTTCCATTTGACACTGAGCATTGAAAATCCAGTTTCAGCCTTTCAGTAGAGCTTTTAGTGAAAAGAGCTAGTTGCCTTGTGCATTTTTATCACATGTAGGTCTTTATTTTGGGCAGTTCTTTCATAGCTATCTTATTCTTTTAAAAATGATTTTACTGTCCTACAAATGGTCGTGATATAGCACAAGCTACACACGTCACATTATTCTGTGAGCGTTCACTAATTAAATAATGTTTTTGTTTTAGGTGAAGACATCAAGATGCCAAAGCTATCTCGCACAGGCTCGTCTAGCCGAAGATCTGATGTGGCCGAGGACTTGTCGGAAACCTCGACCAACAATGAAGAGGATAACGTGTTTGAAGAGTTGTTTAGTGCTGTAAGTTTCATCCATACTAATGTTATAAATCCAAAACTAACTCTTGTCTGTGCGTCTATTTGTTACCTCTTCATGTCTTAATGGCTGAATGGATTTAGATTAACTTGGCACGATCATGGCTCATGGTTCATGGCTTAGACCATGTCTTGGAATAGGACATAGGATGTTTTTTATTCCAGGATTGCCTATGATTTCTTGGGGTAATTTCCTACATTCATGCAGGTGTAGCCACTGGAAGAAGCTAGTTGGTCCGAATAAATCCTTTGTCGTTTTACGATGCGCAAGTGAGATTCAGCCTTAAGAAGTAAAACAATACGCACGTTGATTATAAAATAATGTAGCTTGAGAAAAAGACTGCTTCTGAACAAGTCAACTGTATTCTGTAATATATTCTTGTAGGTAATATGTCTATCATGTATGACCAAATTGGTCACCAAACATTAAGTAGGCCACCTGCTTAGTTGGCAGTCTGAAATATAAAATGTTTCCTTCTATCTCCAGGTTATGACAGCAAACAGTGACGGTCGGCCTCTATACGCAGCCTTCCAGTTCTTACCATCTAAGCGCCGCTACCCAGAATACTTCAACGTCATTGATTCTCCTATAGACCTCAAAACTATAGCCCAGAAGATCCAGGGTGAAGAATATACCAGCGTGTCTGAACTGGAGAAGGATTTGCTGCTGATGGTCAGAAATGCCTGTCACTTCAATGAGCCGGGGAGCCAAATTTATAAAGATGCTAAGACTTTAAAGAAGGTTGGTGTGCTATTACTTTTTTATTTAAAACTCTTTCTTGCACATTACAAAAATTGACAGTCTTTTTTTATGTGGTGTTTTGTAACTGGTCTTAGTAAGCACAAGGGATGTATCAGCTTTATTGTTGGAATCAATGAAATAATATCAACTTAATAAAATTCATTGACAGACAATTCACAGCTTCAACTGCTGGGTTTGTAAGCTAGATGGTCTTATTCTAAAGGGGTTATTAATTTAGGGAAGAAAAGGATGAAAGTATATTTATGGTAGTTCCTCATTGCTGCACATGGCTTGTAATCAATAAAACCTTAAAGCACAGTAGTGATAGAGATTATTGTAACCCAACTCTTTATTGTACACCTTAACAACTCACAATAAGGGCTCTAAAATGATTATTATTAAATAAATAAAAGCGAATTTTTACACACAACCTTTGAATGGATTTGAAAGAGAACGAGAAAAGATAATATGCAGATAGCCCAAGGTGCACCATAGTCAATTCCTTTTGGCCCTATATTTACACAGTTTAACAGCAAAAGTATTCTTATCAAGTTCTTTTTCCTATACACTATTTTGCACACTCAACACACAACAAAACTGACTTATCGCATCGCACGTAACCAGCTTTTGGCGTAGACGACCATTGATGTTAAAGTTCATACAACAGATCATACAAATGCGCAAGCAAGAGATTGACCAGCACGGCCGAAGTGGTCCGGCGAAAACTTCCGAACGCATCCGAAGTAAGAGGACCTCTCGGGTCGGACCGGTGCCTAATAGCAAGGCTTTGGCGATCATGGAGCCACCTGGCTCGGATACTGAGCCTGATGTTAAGGTAAGGCTGAACAAAATAAATAACTAAACACAGGTTAAGAACGCAGGAAATATTTAACTGCTGAAACACAGACCAGAGGCCCTATTATGACGTGCTAATGCCATCATGATTAGGCTGTGAAAAAGAGATAGTCCTATGCGTCTTATAAATCTCCGTCTCCTTCCCAAACCGTTATCATGACGGTTTTAAGATGTCATAATAAGTACCCAGGGTGCACTCTCTGTTTCTTTACAATTATTCGATGAGACGGCAATCCGACACAACCAGGGAAGATAGTGAAAAAACTCAATATTACTTTTCCCTACCGTGAATTGAACCCACCAATCCAAATGGCGGGCAGTGGCTGAAAGTACTAAGTATACTATGCCAACAGTATTTGTGACTATGGGCACTTGGGATCGAGATGACTAGAAACTCTCATTCAGATTTTAGTAAAAACCGTACTAGGAATACCCCGTCTTATTCGCACGTTTCATAACTGCGGCCTTGAAGTAATGTGGACCGGAGTTGCGTGCGGACTGTATCAGCAGTGCGATTCTGTAAACATGTCGAAGTGAACACTTATGGTGTGTGTGTGTGAGTGCACACGGGCCACCGGCGACAACCACAAAACGCCGCCACCGGCATATATCTTATAGTTTTCATACATTTTATATGGACTCGCCGCACACGGTTGACGCTGGTGGCCGCCACACGCTACAATCGTAAATGTATAGGAAATATGGTGGCGGCGTGTGGCCCGTGTCCGGCGACACTTGGTTGGAGTGAACGACAAGTGAGCTGTCATACCATCTTGTTTGTATGGTTTGACAGCTCACTTGTCGACTACGGTGGTGGTCAACAGAATCGACCGACTGTTCATTAGCGCGGAGTGGGACAGCGGAGCGATGTAGAGCAGCGGATTTGCGGACTGTACGAAGCAAGTCTGAGTTCACGCGACGAGTATAAATTTGAGTGGCCGGCCGGCAGCTTTTTTTCCGCTCCTATTCCCGGTTTTGTATAATAAACTAGTTCGCAAATCCCTGTCGCAAATTTCATTGGTTAATATTTCTGCGCTCCTCTCCGCTTCAGAGGACACGGACAGTCAGCCTTATGAGTCAATAAGGACCAAATTGTTTGTAGTCTAGTCAGTTAAAGGAAAGTAATGTTGAAATCAATAGATCAGTTTTCGACAGTAATTTATTGTTGTTCTGGTCTTAATTAAATAAATAATAAATAATATCCTTGGACATTTCACACAACGCCATATAGTCCCAAGCTAAGCAACCTAATGCTTGTGTTATGGTAACGAGATGGCTGATAAACTACTTATATACATTTTTTTTTTGTAAATACATACATATTATAGATAGAAAAACACCCAGACTCGGAACAAATACATGTAGGTCGTACAAATATTTGTTCCGTGCGGGAATCGAACCCGCGACATGCTGCGCAGCAGTCAATCGCTCAACCACTGCGCCAACCGTGTCGTCAATAATTATTATATGAATGCTTATAATATTGTTATATTTATACAGCATTCAGAAGACAGTGCAGGCGAGACTGATGATGAGAAGCATGAGAATGAAGGTTCACCGCAATGGAAACTTCTGGAAACAATCAGGAATCATTTTGGGCCAAATGGTAATTCAATTTTCTTTGCTGCTAATTTAGCCCAATATTGTCTGGGATAGCCATTACTAATATTCACTTTCTTTAACCAATCTGACCGAAGACCTAATTTTTAGACAACGCTCGCATTCGGATCTCAGGCGCTACCTGTCGAAAATATAAATTAAAACCCTACATTTTGTAACTTAGCAATCTTGCTTACAACCACGACACAAAAGAGGCAAACCAATAGTTATTAAATTATTATTAATTCCAGGCCGCGTAGCAGAATCATTCTGGAAGCTCCCATCTCGCCGAGCCCACCCAGACTACTACAAAGAGATCAAGAACCCTGTATCCCTGACTCAAATAAAGAACAAGATTATAAGAGGCAGCTACGGGACATTGTCTGAAGTAGCAGGAGACATGAACATTGTGTTTGAGAATGCTAAACAATACAATGCACCATCTTCAAGACTTTATAAGGATGCTGTTAAGTTGCAGAGGTCAGTCTAGTATACTTTATATCTGAATTGTTTATTAACATCATTTTAGCTGAAGGATGTCCACTACTGGACATAGGCCTCCTACAATTATTACATTCACCGGCCCTGACTGCATTTTTAACCGACTTCCCAAAAAGGAGGAGGTTATCAATTCGGTTGTATGTTTTTTTTTTTTTTTTTTTTTTTTTTTTTTTTTATGTTTGTTACCTCATAACTCCGACAATTATGAACCGATTTGAAAAATTCTTGTTTTATCTGAAAGGATATACTTGCAGATTGGTCCCATTTAAATCATATCAAAATCGGTTACGAACTTTGGATTTTAAATCGAAATACCTGGAATTTGACTATTTAGATGACTCTTTGATAATCGAAATTGCGTATTTTGCTTTTCTGCGATTTTGCAGTGGTGTTGTTAGGTGTGGGGCACCACTAAAAAGTGAAAAATAAAAAACTTTTTACAAAAAAATACAACCGACTTCCAAAAAAAAACACTGCAAAGTAAAAAATAACTTTAATTTCGGAAGTCGGTGTCAAAATACGAAGAAAGTAACAAAAACACCGACTTCCGAAATTAAAGTTATTTTTTACTTTGCAGTGTTTTTTTTTGGAAGTCGGTTGTATTTTTTTGTAAAAAGTTTTTATAAAACACTAGCTGATACTAAAACCGTGAGAACCACTATCCAATGGTGAAAACACCATGAAAATCGATGCAGTAGTTTTTCAGTTTATCGTGAACAGACAGACACGGCGTAATACATTTTTTATGTAGTGATTGAAGCCATTATTCAAGAGTTAGCCTAAAATTATTAATTGCTAGGGTGGAAGTTGGTTCGGAATTAAATAAAAGGTAACAAACTATATTTACAAATACTTTATTTTAGAAAAGAATAATACAATAGTGTTTTTTAATACAAGAAGAAAAAATAATAAGTGCAAAAGATATACAAATATTCTTCGGTTTCTAATTTTGTCAGAAAACTGGTGTGACACTTTATGTAGTGTCACTCAATATTATAAGAATGATGTAGTCTTGACTTTCTTTCTTCAAATAAACTCCAGCAGTTCTTCGGTTTCTAGTTTTGTCAGATACCTGCAGTATGACACTTTATGTAGTGTCGCACAATGTTATTAGGATGGTGTAGTCTTGACTTTCTCTCTTCAAATAACTCCAGCAGTTCTTCGGTTTCTAGTTTTGTCAGATACCTGCAGTATGACACATTATGTAGTGTCGCACAATATTATACGAATGATATAGTCTTGACTTTCTCTCTTCAAATAAACTCCAGCAGTTCTTCGGTTTCTAGTTTTGTCAGACACCTGCAGTATGACACATTATGTAGTGTCGCACAATATTATACGAATGATGTAGTCTTGACTTTCTCTCTTCAAATAAACTCCAGCAGTTCTTCGGTTTATAGTTTTGTCAGATACCTGCAGTATGACACTTTATGTAGTGTCGCACAATATTATTAGAATGATGTAGTCTTGACTTTCTTCCTTCAAATAAACTCCATCAATTCTTCGGTTTCTAGTTCTGTCAGATAACTGCAGTATGACACTTTATTTAATGTCGCACAATGTTATTAGAATGGTGTAATCTTGACTTTCTCTCTTCAAATAAACTCCAGCAGTTCTTCGGTTTCTAGTTTTGTCAGATGGCTATGTCTTTAACTAGTCTCTCAATACTCGTTAGTTCAGTAGGTTTGAGGAGCCTTATACTGGAGCCTCAGTCGCACAACTTGGTTCATGTAGGTATTTGTGCATACTATGTCGTGTCGCATAATATTAATAGAATGGTGTAGTCTTGACTTTCTCTCTTCAAATAAACTCCAGCAGTTCTTCGGTTTCTAGTTTTGTCAGATACCTGCAGTATGACACTTTATGTAGTGTCGCACAATATTATTAGAATGATGTAGTCTTGACTTTCTTCCTTCAAATAAACTCCATCAATTCTTCGGTTTCTAGTTCTGTCAGATAACTGCAGTATGACACTTTATTTAATGTCGCACAATGTTATTAGAATGGTGTAATCTTGACTTTCTCTCTTCAAATAAACTCCAGTAGTTCTTCGGTTTCTAGTTTTGTCAGATGGCTATGTCTTTAACTAGTCTCTCAATACTCGTTAGTTCAGTAGGTTAGAGGAGCCTTATACTGGAGCCTCAGTCGCACAACTTGGTTCATGTAGGTATTTGTGCATACTATGTCGTGTCGCATAATATTCATAGAATGGTGTAGTCTTGACTTTCTCTCTTCAAATAAACTCCAGCAGTTCTTCGGTTTCTAGTTTTGTCAGATACCTGCAGTATGACACTTTATGTAGTGTCGCACAATATTATTAGAATGATGTAGTCTTGACTTTCTTCCTTCAAATAAACTCCATCAATTCTTCGGTTTCTAGTTCTGTCAGATAACTGCAGTATGACACTTTATTTAATGTCGCACAATGTTATTAGAATGGTGTAATCTTGACTTTCTCTCTTCAAATAAACTCCAGTAGTTCTTCGGTTTCTAGTTTTGTCAGATGGCTATGTCTTTAACTAGTCTCTCAATACTCGTTAGTTCAGTAGGTTAGAGGAGCCTTATACTGGAGCCTCAGTCGCACAACTTGGTTCATGTAGGTATTTGTGCATACTATGTCGTGTCGCATAATATTAATAGAATGGTGTAGTCTTGACTTTCTCTCTTCAAATAAACTCCAGCAGTTCTTCGGTTTCTAGTTTTGTCAGATACCTGCAGTATGACACTTTATGTAGTGTCGCACAATATTATTAGAATGATGTAGTCTTGACTTTCTTCCTTCAAATAAACTCCATCAATTCTTCGGTTTCTAGTTCTGTCAGATAACTGCAGTATGACACTTTATTTAATGTCGCACAATGTTATTAGAATGGTGTAATCTTGACTTTCTCTCTTCAAATAAACTCCAGTAGTTCTTCGGTTTCTAGTTTTGTCAGATGGCTATGTCTTTAACTAGTCTCTCAATACTCGTTAGTTCAGTAGGTTAGAGGAGCCTTATACTGGAGCCTCAGTCGCACAACTTGGTTCATGTAGGTATTTGTGCATACTATGTCGTGTCGCATAATATTCATAGAATGGTGTAGTCTTGACTTTCTTTCTTCAAATAAACTCCAGCAGTTCTTCGGTTTCTAGTTTTGTCAGATACCTGCAGTATGACACTTTACAGTGTCGCACAATATTATTAGAATGATGTAGACTTGACTTTCTCTCTTCAAATAAACTCCAGCAGTTCTTCGGTTTATAGTTTTGTCAGATACCTGCAGTATGACACTTTATGTAGTGTCGCACAATATTATTAGAATGATGTAGTCTTGACTTTCTTCCTTCAAATAAACTCCATCAATTCTTCGGTTTCTAATTCTGTCAGATAACTGCAGTATGACACTTTATGTAGTGTCGCACAAAGTTATTAGAAAGGTGTAATCTTGACTTTCTCTCTTCAAATAAACTCCAGCAGTTCTTCGGTTTCTAGTTTAGTCAGATACCTCCAGTATGACACTTTATGTAGTGTCGCACAATGTTATTAGAATGGTGTAATCTTGACTTTCTCTCTTCAAATATACTCCAGCAGTTCTTCGGTTTCCAGTTTTGTCAGATAACTGCAGTGTGTCACTTTATGTAGTGTCGCACAATGTTATTAGAATGGTGTAATCTTGACTTTCTCTCTTCAAATAAACTCCAGCAGTTCTTCGGGTTCTAGTTTTGTCAGATAACTGCAGTGTGTCACTTTATGTAGTGTCGCACAATGTTATTAGAATGGTGTAATCTTGACTTTCTCTCTTCAAATAAACTCCAGCAGTTCTTCGGGTTCTAGTTTTGTCAGATAACTGCAGTGTGTCACTTTATGTAGTGTCGCACAATGTTATTAGAATGATGTAGTCTTGACTTTCTTCCTTCAAATAAACTCCATCAATTCTTCGGTTTCTAGTTTTGTCAAATGACTGTCTTTAACTAGCCTCTCAATACTCGTTAGTTCAGTAGGTTAGAGGACCCTTATACTGGAGCCTCAGTCGCACAAATTGGTTCATGTAGGTATTTGTGCATACTATGTAGTGTCGCATAATATTATTAGAATTGTGAAGTCTAGTCATTCTTCAAATAAACTCCAGCAGTTCTTCGGTTTCTAGTTCTGTCAGATAACTGCAGTATGACACTTTATGTAGTGTCGCACAATGTTATTAGAATGGTGTAATCTTGACTTTCTTTCTTCAAATAAACTCCAGCAGTTCTTCGGTTTCTAGTTTTATTAGATAACTATATAGTGTCGCTCAATACTCGTTAGTTCAGTAGGTTAGAGCACCGATATTACTCGAGCCTCAGTCGCACAATATGGTTCATGTAGGTGTTTGTAGAAAAACGTTGCATTGTTCTCTCGCATTAACACTGATCCAAAGTTGAAGATTCCAGTAGCAGATACACGATGTTAGTAACTGCAACAAATGAATAATGACGTTATTAAAATAGAAAAAATCATCAGAAATAGTATAAAATTCTTAAATGTGTTGCTGCAATCTATGATTGTAAAAAAAGAATGACATTGACTAGAAGAATTTAATGAAACACAAAATTATACGGCTTATAGAACTTATGCGGGTTCATATTAAAAAAGAAAGGTATCCAACAGTCTGCTACCGGTTTGTGTTATTTTGATATACAGGGTTACTTGAAATTCGACGTATATCTATCATGAACTGATGGGGGCTCAAAATGCAACAAATTAAATGCCATATAAATGGCCGAAATCCAATAGTTTTCGAGATATTTGAATTTTAAGCTTAAAAAACGGCTTAAAAATGATGATACTCCCGCTCGGCGCCAACCACTGCCTACGCTTAATGATACTACGATGTCCATTGACGATAACATTGAAGACGATCACAGTGTATTAGGCCATACCATGGGCAACATCTCTCCTGCTCGCACAGCAAACTCGCAGTCGTACCCACAAACTACTAACTCTTTCACCTTATTACAAATAAGCCAACTGCTAGACGAAAAACTGGAAAAAAAATAAAGCAGCCATTTTGAACGAAATAAAAGGAACAGTACAGAGTGAAATTAATACAGCAATACAAAAACTACAACAAAAAATTACCCAAAAAACAGAGACACTACACCTGGAGCAGACTTCAATAAAATCTGACCTAGGAAATGTGACCGAAAAGATACGGAAACTGGAAATTGAAAACGACAAGCTAAAAAAGGAAATAGAAAAGTTACAAAACCAAGGCTCACGAAAAGACGACAACACAAAAAGATTTGTTATTTATGGCCTAAACGAATACTATCCAGAGTCAGAAAGAGAACTTGAAGACAGAATAATATACGCATTCAAAGACACGTTGAACGTAGATTTAACAGGTTATATTGATTAACTGCGGCGCATTGGTAGAAACGGTTTAAAACGCCCAATACTAATAGAACTCATCAGGAAAAGAATGACGCAGTATATTATAAAACAGGCAAGATTATTGAAAAGGCAAGGAATTTATATTTCGGAATACCTCAGTTCGGAAGCACTGAACGAAAGAAGAAAATATAGAGAAGAACAAAACAACAATAAAACTACATGTAAAAATACACCCTTGACCCACAACTTGACTTCACAAACCATATCTGCTACAACGGAATCCGCCACTCCACAGCATAAAACCAGACAAGTAGATGTAAGCCATAAAAATCCCGCAGACCATACATTTCGACTTTAGAATAATGATCCAAAACGTGCAGTCTCAAAAATAAGACTCACACTATTGACAGCCTACTGGATAAAGAACCATGTAATGTAGTCTGCCTTACCGAGACATGGATACGAAATAACCAACAACAAGTAATTGCAGTCAATGGATACGACTTTAGTGCAACTTACTGTAGACAAAATCACCGAGGCGGTGGGACTGCCATTCTGACACGAAATGGTATGAGTTGCAGAGAACTGCCCGACATTACCAATCTATCTGTCGAATATGTAGTGGAATGTTGTGCTGTATAATTAGAATCACCAAAATTATTTATTGTTCTTGTATACAGACCTGACCGAAACATAGAACAGTTTTTTGACTTTTTAAATCAACTCCTGAAGCTTATTAAACTAAAATATAAAAACAAACGCCTCATAATTACCGGAGATTTCAACATAGATTACTTTAAAAAATCAAAAGAATACCAAAGACTTATCAATATTATGACTGAACTAAACCTGTATCAAATTATCAAAACTCCTACAAGAACTACAAAATCAACATCCTCATGCATAGATCTTTTATTTACAAATGATAACAGCACAGAATATCAAATAACGGTTAACAATAATGGTATCTCCGACCACAATAGCTTAATATACAGACTAAGAAATGAGGGCGCGCAAACTATTCAACGGACACAGTACATTACTAAAAGAATTTTCAATAACACTAATTTGACTAAGTTTCAAGCGGTAATAAAAATAAAAAAAATGAACTGGAATGACATTTTTAACCAAAATTTGGACTTAAATAAAACTTACAATAGATTTCATGACATTTTACAACAAATTTGAATAAATACGTACAAAAAAAACGGATAAAAATAATCTATACATATAATAAAATCGTAGAGTTGCCGTGTCTGTATATTGAATATTTTCGCATAAAAAATACATAGAAATGTCAGAAAAATGACATAGAACACAAAAAAGCAGTTTTTGAAATTCTTTTCTGTTTGTCTGTTTGTCTGTGCGTCTGTATGTCTGTGCGTCTGTATGTCTGTGCGTTTGGAGGAGCATCACGCATAAACCACTGATTGGATTCAAAATTTAGGTACTTCGAAATATTAAGTGATAATCGGAGCAACATTTAGTGTTTATTTCATCAAAATCGACCCACAAAATCAAAAGATATCGAATTTTAAAGTTTACGAAGAAACTTCATCGAGCGCTAAAATAGGTTGTTATCATTGAGACTTCAGATACTTGCAATGCCATCTATTGAGAAATTTTTTAATAAGAAATGTGTGAAAAGACCCCGAAACAATGTATTTTTGAGTTATTTTTTAATTAAACACATAATGTTTATAATTATATGTTATTATATTATCATTATTTATCGTAACGTGTAAGCTTCTAAGTTTGAACTTATGAGTAGTTATGAGCATAAAGACAGTTCAGTTACGTTGTAGATCGATAGATGGCGTTGTACTTATGACGCGTTTTTCTGAATCGCGGTGTTAAGATTCTCCGCAGTAGCATAAGGTCAGCCCCATGTTTTATGTTGTTTAACTTATAGACGTATACTGTTGAAATTATTAGCTATGGATGGAAGTGTGGATTTGATTGAATTACTAGATTGTTTTTCGATTTACTGGGGGGAGAGGAGAGTAGGAGTGGGTTGGAACAGATAAATTTAGAAACCTGTTTCACCTGTTTCAGTTCCAAGAAGAAAACAGTTCCAAAAACCTGTTCCAAAAAAACAGCCTGTTCCACTGGAACTAAAGACTCGTTGATTGCAACAGATACAAAAACAGTACCTGCTACCATAGATAATCCTGCTACTGAAAACAGGTTCTATCTCTTTCTATTACAATGAACCAGAGGAGCAAAGAGCTTGTTCCAAAGAACAGATGTTGTCTCTTTCTATTATAATAAGTCAGAAGAGAATGGAGCATGTTCCATTTGAAACTGTTTCTCAAAGCTGTTCCAGGTTGTTTCGTTTTGTATGTCGAGTTACGGCTACTACGGTTGTTTGAGGAACAGGCGAAATAGGTGGGAGCTGTTATTTCGGTTCTGAGATACCTGTTTCATGTTGTTACTTTGAAATACCTGTTTTTTTTAACTGTTTCGATAAATACGCCTCACTCCTAGAGGAGAGTCCTCCGGAGTCCGGAGTTACCTGTATCCATAAGTAAACTGTTTTACTAACAGAAGAGATGAATATTTGGTATTATGTTTCAATGTGGCTAAACTATATCAGCCGAACACGTCGATCTTCAACGTTAAGCAACGCTTGCCGAGGTCGGTCTGTGAATGGGTGACCATTATAACAACCTAGCCTTTTCCTTACTATATTGGCTCGGCTTCCAGACAAACCGGATTCAGCTGAATACCGGTATTTTACGTGGCGCGGCTGCCTACCAGACCTCCACAACTCATTCAATGCAAGATTTCAGTCAGATTTTACTGGCTTTTGACTATCCGTAACGACTGCCAAAGATCTACAAATGACAGCCGGGACCAAAGGCTTAACGTGCTTTCTGAGGCACGAAGGAAACTCGGTATGTCAAGATGGTCACCCACCCACAGACCAACCTTCGCAAGCGTTGCTTAACCTTGAAGATCGATGCGTTCGTCTGTTATAGTTTAGCCTTGAAGATCGGCCCGTGCGGCTTTAGCCACGAGCTCCTCTATAATAAATCGATTCTATGAACCCAGTAAAACTTTTTTGATATTATAAAATCTTAAAACAAACTATATTTATTAGTGGTCTACGATCAGCAATATTGTCAGTAAAAATCGGAGAAAATGTGTTTCTTTTTGGACTGTTCTGGACGAAATTAAGAATCCACTTGATTCAGCACCATTCGTTCGATAGTTGGTTTTGTTGATTTTGATTCAAGATTAGTTTGTACCAGGAGATTAGGTACCTGGGCTGGTCGGCATTTCAACCGATAGAGATGATACAGTGCCCTGCATTAGGTACCCTCTTCATAATTATATTCTTAATTCGAGAGAGAGATCAGGATACGTAACTGAACGTAGATTTTGTATATTATGCAATCTATACTAATATTATAAAGCAGAAGAGTTTGTTTGTTTGGTTGAACGCGTTAATCTCAGGAACTACTGGTCCGATTTGAACGAGCTCCTCTATAATAAATCGATTCTATGAACCCAGTAAAACTTTTTTGATATTATAAAATCTTAAAACAAACTATATTTATCAGTGGTCTACGATCAGCAATATTGTCAGTAAAAATCGGAGAAAATGTGTTTCTTTTGGACTGTTCTGGACGAAATTAAGAATCCACTTGATTCAGCACCTCTACCACCAGCAATCTATACTAATATTATAAAGCAGAAGAGTTTGTTTGTTTGGTTGAACGCGTTAATCTCAGGAACTACTGGTCCGATTTGAAAAAATCTTTCAGTGTTAGATAGCCCATTTATTGAGGAAGGTTATAGGCGTATATATATATATATATAATCACGCTGAGACAAATAGGAGCGGAGCAGTAATGGAAAATGTGACGCAGACGAAGTTGCGCGGGTCAGCTAGTTTTGAATAAAGTTAATAATTATCTAACTAAAGGACTAAGAAATTCATGTAAAAATAAAAGATTCACTAAAATTATCTCCGATCAACTCGATAACACCATATTCAAAAAACATTACAAAGAATACTCCAAAATGTTAAAAAGGTGTAAAAAATTTCAAAAAAAAAATATTACATTAAAGAGATGAATGCCTCTAAGAATAAAACAAAAACAATGTGGTCAATTATCAATAACATTACTAAACCGAACAATACTAAACAAAAGCAAAAGAACATAACCTTAAAAGTAAATAACATGGAATTAAAATCACCACGACAGGTCAGCACCACATTTAATCATTACTTTGCATCGGTAGGTACAGATAACAAAGGTGCGGCAGTACTTGGCCCATCGGTACATTCGGTGCACACGCCCGCAATAAACTCCCATGTATCTTGAACCAGTAACCGAGAGAGAATTTTTTAAAATTATACAGGGTATGCAAAATAAACGCAGCTTTGGAGTGGACGATATCCCGCCATTATTAGTTAAGACATGCGTAAGGGAACTAGTGTCCTACTAACGAAACTTATAAATATTTCTTTTGACGAGGGACGTTTCCCAGAAAAGCTTAAAATAGCAAAAATACGCCCAATTGCGAAAAAAGGAGGAAGTCCAGAAAATCCCTGTGACTCTAGGCCCATTGCACTACTTCCTACTTTCTCTAAAATCTTCGAAAACGCCATGGCGATTCGAGTCAATAAATTCTTAGAAAAATATAATATTTTAAATAAAAATCAATTTGGTTTTAGGAAAAAATGTTCGACCACCTTAGCGGTATACAACTACCTACAAGACATTTACAGCTGTATAAATGAGCGTAAATACGCCATAGGGCTATTCCTTGATATGACGAAGGCATACGATAAGGTGTCACATAAAATTTTATTACAAAAAATATATGGATCGGGCATTAGAGGGCAAGCTTTTAACTGGTTTAAATCATATTTAAAAGACAGAATGCAGTTTGTAGAAGTAGAATGTTTCGATAGCACCAAGTGTGAAACATACAACGTTAGATCAGACATGATCACGATAAATGCTTCAATACCTCAAGGAAGTGTTGTAGGATGTACCCTCTTTTTATTATATGTTAACGACTTGCCAAAAAATATAAGTTCGTCGTGTATACTGTTCGCTGACGATGTTTCCTTATTATTTATAACGCCAGCAAATATAAACCAGCTAGCTATCCAAAAAACATTCACTGACACTGAACAGTGGTTAAAAGACCACAATTTGGAGATAAATCTATCCAAAACTAAGATATGTCAATTCAGAACTTATCAAAGAACCCCGCTAAACCTAAATATACTAACGCAACAACTTAAATTAGAAGAAGTAAATGAATTCACACTTTTAGGATTAACGATAGACTCAAATTTAAATTGGAAGAAACATATATATATATATATGTAGAAAGTACTAGTGCTAAACTGTCTCAATTTATATATGCACTAAGCGTGTTGAAACGTAACACAGATTACAGAACCGCCCTATCGGCCTATTATGCGTACGCCTACTCTTGGCTGAACTATGGCATTATTTTGTGGGGAGAAAGTACCAACTTTCTTGACCTCTTCATTCAACAGAAGAAATGTTTAAGGATACTAATGCACATAGATCAGCGAGACAGTTGTAGGCCACTATTTATATTCTCCAGGGTTGCATATTTGTTCGGAAAAATCGGCACCTTTTTAAATCAAATGACGAAGTCTACGCAAACTATAACCGACGAAATAAGAATAGACTAATATTACCAATGACGACGTTAAAATTCATCGGAAAAAGTCCATACCTATTCAAGATTAGTAAATATGTACAACAAGTTACCGGATAATTTAAAATCCCTAACAAAGGACTCAATATTTTATAAGCAGTTGAAATCTCTGTTAATAAAGAAGGCCTACTATACCGTTGACGAATTTAAAACTGACAAACTATGAATTATTTGACATTGTAATATGCTGACGTAGGTAAATATGAAACAAATAATAACTGTACTGTATTAATAATATTTTTAAATTAATTACTATTATTATTTTGACTAAAATTTATATGTCATTAATCAAAATATTTTTAATGACATGTTTTAATTTATTGTAAATTGTAAAATTGAATTGGAAATGTAATGTAGAATTGCGTTTAAAATTGAATTGTATCGAGAATGAGTATTACCTACATATTCTTACCAACTTATTATTTGACAAAAAATTTGCAGTGAGGGCGCATCATGTACAAATACTTTGACATGAAATTTTAATGCATGCCTACTAATTTGTATTGTGTATATGTAAGCAAATAAATAAATAAATAAGCTGTTTCCTTGTTTTATTGAAATAAATAAACACATGGAATGGGTGCCATTAGAAAATAATATTTTAATTTGAAATTATAAATACACTATGGCATTAATCGTACTTACAAATAACTAAAATAACTTGCCTATTCTGTAAACCTTTCCAAAATGTTGTAAAAGTTAATTTTAAGAAACTTAATTCGTCGGGTGACGTGTGCTTGGCGCGAGGGAGAAATCATCTGTATTTTTAGATAAGGAACCTCGCTAAAACATCCGATTTTACTGGCGAATTTCTTTGGCATGAGACAATATCGTATCTTTAAATTGACTTTTCTACCTAAATGTAAAAATAACGGTCACGTGTTTTGTTATATCATATTTGCCTAAAAAAACCCTTCAAGTTTTATATTTCTCATAGTTAAAGATTTTTTTATCATAGATACTTCATAATTTCTTTTCTCAAAATAAAAACGAAATACATTTTGCATTTTTGATTTTCTAGCAATTTTCTTGAACAAAATTTTACAAAAGTTAGAGGGTTTTGTCACTTTTCAGAACAAATTTCTCCACATGTGTTGAGATGGGGCAGCTAAAAAATACGTGTCTGTTATTTTGAACTGCTCTCTCACATATATCAAAATAAATCAAGTCGGAGCCGGACTGTTGGATATCATTCCTTGTATGACTTGCACATAACCCGTAATTGAACAATATGTATCCATAAATAAGTTAAATCTATGTGAAACAACACCTAAAGACCTTGTTAAATCTAAGCAATTAGAAAAGTAATCATTATAAAACTGTTTACCTGACTAAATCTCGAGGCACACCCACAGGTACTTTGTACTGCATATTTTAAAAACAAAATAAAACACTTTGCACTTCTAGTCTCACGCGGGCCCGGAACACGGAGAGAAAAAGGACGAGTTGACTCTATGCAGGTCAAACACAAACTAATTTTTAATTCAGAAAGTTCGCCTTTTTATAAGCTCCAAAAGCGTAGGGTAAGGTAGGGATCGCTGTGTTCCTTCTCTTTCACACATTTCGGAGAACTAAGCCTCCTAATGGCATGCAGGTAGCAAACTGACACCTAATAAAATCTATTGATAAGCCTAATTACCACCTACTATTAGGGTTATCAGTTAGGTGATTAGGCAGTTCCCGGTATGACCATAAAATAAAGTAAGGTTTTAATCCGGGCCGCAGAATAGGGAATAATAGCATAGTAACTTATTGTTCTTAGAAATTGAGGAAACGCTAGGAGAATGTTAAGTTGTTTCTGGAATTTTACTCGATTGCGGCGTTGCTCAAAAGAAGTGGACTGGCATCCTGCACCACGTGGTGTTTTAACCGGCCCGTAGAGAGACGCAAGTCTCTGCCGATTATATTATTGAATAAATGAAATGATAATAGGTATACCTAATTTAATTTATTCATGAACTTGACTTCATCCGCGTGGATTTACATTTAGAAGTTATAACGGGTTAAAAAGCAGCTTTTTCCTTTCCATGTGTTATTTTCCACCTTCTCAGAATTTGATCCTTATTACTACTCTACTCTACGCTAATCTTTCGGATTTTGTAATTATAAGGGTATTCTTTTTCAAAATCAACCGGTTCGATTCTTGAGTAGGAACAAAGATTTTTAAAAAATTCCATAATGTAGTGTTAGTTTTATTTATTTATTTATTTATTAGGTCTACCAACAATTGTTTATACTTATCTAAAAAAAAACAACAGGCATTTAAACTTGACACAGTGCAACAATTACTTAAAGGTAAACACCACATGAACAAGAAGAAAACCAAGATAAGTCATTAGCATAACATTGGTTGCTAGCTACGTATTGTGCAAGTAAACTCTATATTGTAACATATAGTCCTACTAAACATTAAGATCATGATTTACTTATTTGACAAGTTCCGTAAACACAGCCTCAACAAATCTACTACAAGTCTGAAATATATTTTAGAAATATACGTTTTTGCTTGCTGAGAGGATCAAAGTGAAAATCAACCAGATCACTACAACCATTCAAAACCCTACAAAACCTAGCACATGGGGAGTTAGATCCCAACACCGTTCTTCTCATTGGAGGACGAAATGAAGTAGACATGTGTCCCTCACTCATGAGGTGCCTCATTTGAGGTACTCGTGATCGCAAATTGAAAGAGTTACTCGAATTTCAAAATTGAACCACCTCACTCGTTCACGCGTCCTCACTTAATTTACATTGACATTATATTGAGGCGAGGTACTCGCGACTGAGTATTGAGTGATTGAGTGAGCTTAGTGAGCGAATGGTAACATCATTTTGTACTCAAAATGAATTAAAGTTTTTATTTTTGCTTTTATTAGAAACTCTAAACTTTAACTCTAAAAACATTGGCATTAGATTGGTATTCAATATTCAAGTGTCAATAATTCGTTTATTTTGGCGGTCTAAAATTCATGAGCGAAAGAAAATGATGTGTTTGAGGGAGACGTAAAAATCGGAATCGTGAGTACTCGTGAGTCGACGCGCCCGTTCGCCTCGCCTGCCGCTGCCTCGGACAATCGGCTGAGTTCGGCTTATGAGGTGAATACGCTCACGTTCGATGCCTCGCCTCAAATGAGGGGTACCTCGTGAGTACCTCGCGAGGTAAAATGAGGTGCTCCCTCAACCTCGTCTAAAAATGACGAGTTACCCATCACTAAAATGAAGAATGTTTTGATCAACATTGGGCTCTAGACTCCTTTCAGTGATGCACAAAGGTGACGATCTTTTCTTTTTTTAGATGGGTGTGCTCTTGACTCTAGTCTAGGTCAGAGATGACAGAGACAAAGTCGACGATGGAGCGAGCCGAACCGATTTGTCTTATTCTATCCTTTTTATATTCATTTAAATTATAATTTGACATAGAAATGGCTGAATAATTGTATTAAATTTATTTTTATTGACAACTATTTTATCTCAATTTAATTATACTAATATGAAAGAAAATAATTAAGTAGTAATTATGTTTAATGTATGCTAATTTAAGATGATAAGGACACGCGAATGATAATTGCAATACTTGTAAAGGCTGCTTAGTCATAATTACTAACATAATGTGGTAACAACATTGCACACTTGTTTTCACCTTTTGCTGCAAAGTTTTATAGTAGGTTATGTTATGGTTGTCTGTAAGTGTTACAGCACTTGAAAATTTTTTGGGGTTCGTCTGTCCGTCCGTCTGTCTGTCAGCGGGTTGTATCTCGAGAACCATAATAGGTTTACAGTTGAAATTTTCACAGATTGTGTATTTCTATTGCCGCTATAACAAAAAATAAGATTACGGAACCCTTCGTGTGCGAGTCCGACTCGCACTTGGCTGGTATTTTTTTTAAATAATGCTAAGTTAATTTTTCAGTGTATTCAATGTTGAAGATCTTAATCAGTCGATAAATAAATAAATATTACCTGTCGGTAAGCGATGATGTGGTTGACGATTTACCACGCTTTAATATGATATTTTGATGTTATAACTGTATTTCGGTCAACAGAATAATGCAGCAACGCGTCCAGGAGTTACTGGACATCGTTCAGAGTTCCTCGAGCGATGACGAGAGTCTTTCGTCAGTGAAGAACCAAGCGCAAGTACAAACTCCGCGACCTAGAGGTAAAGTTAGGGGTAGGCATTTTTTCACTACTTAATCTCTTAATCTCCACTCTAACACATGTCTGCTCCATCGACCGTCTGCCCGTCTATAGACATGGCCGGCCCACTTCATTCGTCACTTCCGTTAGGTTAATAAATCAGACGAGGTTATGAGCTCTCGATTTATGCCTAAGAGAACATTTCACATACAATGATAACTACCTAAATCCTATAGTTAACAATTATACCCGTATCTAATCGAAACGAATTCACAATCTCACGCTTTTAACGTAATTATATTAAATTTACGGTGAACGGTGTTGGAAATAAGGTATTATCTATCAGGTGTCGGTGCTCTTCGTGTAGATTTTGTGAAAATAACTAAACAATAACTTTGTTCCGATAGTTGTTACTCTGTAAATGTGCCACTCTGCAATGAACCACACAACAAAGATATATGCTAAATAATGTTAGAACTAACTTTTGTTCTGTCGTGGGTCGATAGAAAATAGGTTTTTAAATATTTCATCCCAATGCCCAGAATTCAGCTACGGCAACCCGAAAATTAACACGTGCTTAAGTTTAGCAACGATGCAAAAGTGGGGAACGTTTTAAATGTTTTTCCGAATCCTTTGAATAATTGTTAACATGTTAAATTTTTCCACAAATTAAGGGCAAAAAGATTCATTTTGTGTGATATTAAGTATTACCCCAAGATAATACAAAAGTTAATATCACAAACAACAAAATCTGTTATTAATTGAATTATAAAAATATATCTACAGGTCGTCCACGTCTGAACCCCGTACCAGCCGTAGCTCCTTCCCCCGTCAGCACTCCTAACAAAACCAACCTACCTCTGAAGAAGAAGCTGCACTACATCTCCAAGCAAATGGTGGAGTTCACCTGTTCGGACGGCAGACAGCCCATGTTGCTGTTTATGGAGAAGCCGAGCAAGAAACTCTATCCCGAGTACTATAATGTCATCGATAAGCCCATTGATATGATCACTATTGAGGCTAATATTAAGGTATGTTGTCAACCTAATTGGGTACTTCCCTAATCTAATCTAGCCCATTATGTCCCACTGCTGGGCAAAGGCCACCCTCTCCCTTTTCTACAAACGTCTATCCTCTGCAATTGCGGACCACTTCTTGTGGAAAGAATCGAGCTCGTCTCGGTACTTTCCTAGATACAGATAGAAAGATAATAATTCCATTTAGTCCACCTGTGAGATTAAAAAAAAATATTGGACACGTATTTTTTTCCATTTCATATCGATAAAGATAAAGCGCATCAAAGTTCAAGATTGGGGGCTGGTGACGTCAAATTTCAATAAAAAGTGTACTAAAATGTTATGTCACGCGAGTTTTCAACAAACATTTTTTGTTTACGTCCAAAAAGAAAAAATATGTGTCCGATAATGTTTGAAAAATTTTAATAATGGACTTATTATATTTTTTCTTCAGCATAGTCCTACCCAATAACTTCGGTTCCTCCTCTTCCTTTTCTTGAAATTTTACTCTCGTAAAAAAAAGTAGTATTTATACTACTATAAGCTATATATAGCCGCCTGACCCTCTCCTGGCTCCCATGTCTACTATAAATGGTAGATACATACTGTACCAAATAATCATCAAAATTGGTTCAGCAATTCAGGCGTGAAAGCGTGACTTATTGATTATTAGTGAGGATTGAATTAACTTATTTGAAAAGTATGTTATCTAAACACGATAGCTGTTTAGCGCTAAAAATGTTTATACACCTTGAACAATAAAGTAGCTTTTATGATAACAATAAAACAAAACATGACGCCTGTTTTCTCCGAAGGGTTAGACAGAGGCGTACCCGTAATATCTTTGTTTGACTCAAACTCGTTCCAAGAAAGCTTTACTGCAAAATAAATTGTAAAAGAAACAATAGCTTGTAAAATTTGATTGATGTCGCCGCTCTCTTAACCAACATAAAAATTAAGAGGTTAGGCATTCATAGAGTCTGTTAAGTAACACCTGAGATTAATGATTAAAAACCTGTCTTTTTACCCGACAGCCAAGGAAGGTTTGTTATGTTTATAGTTATATTTTCGCGCGTATCTCTGTGCAAGTTAGTGTGTAAATTTCTTTATTGCAAAAAAAATACGTAATGGCGGATTTTTGGCGCGTGTCGTTTATATGTTTTTTTAAACTGAACCTATCAAAATAAATTAATAAAATGAAGGAAATTAAATGGACACTACAAAAACGTATAAGTAAAGGACATGGTAAAAAGTGGCCTATGAATCAACACATTAAATTACATTTTAATGATTAGAATAGAACGGACACTTTTTAATTACGAAACCATTTTAAAAAGTAACTCACTTGGGTTTTATAACCCGGCGCCATTATTTTAAAACGAAACAAAGCAGTTTCAGCGCTGTAAGATTTTTAGTTACCTACAAAAAGAATAAAGCGATTAAAGCGCTGTATGACACGAATACTATTGACACTGACAGTCGATGAAATGACAGTTGACACTTTGATGTAATGTATTTTGCACCTGATATCAGGGAATCGGCCGTCGACCTAAGTTACCGCCGCTTTCGTATGTTAGAAGAACATAGTTACACTGCTCTACACCATTTTTTGGTGAGATAAAAAGTCTGGCAGCTCTGGGATCTTAGTCCATTTGGTATATTTTATAACCTCAAAATCCGAAATCATTTTGGATATTTTACAATTCTGAAAAGTGTCCGTGATATTAATTTAGTTTCAGTCGAACATATGCATTATTTAAAACACAGATAGTAAATTCACGTCTCTGTTGGTTCTTAGGCGAACGATGTATGGGCACTGAACAATGTCCTTTAATTAGGAAACAGTTTTCGTTCATGAAAGTGCCGGTTTCGGTCTTTTTAGTTTAGTGCATTGCTTAGAGGTTGACTTTTGTTGTTTGCAGTGGGGTTTTTTTAATTATATTTAATCTTGTTCACAACACCTTTTCCATCCTTTCCAGAATGATCGCTACAACTCAATAGATGAAATGGTCTCCGATTTCCGGCTCATGTTCTCAAACTGCCGTCAATTTAACGAAGAAGGTTCTATGATATACGAGGACGCGAATCTTCTAGAACGAGTGATGAACGAGAAGCTCAAAGAAGTTAATAACAGCAGCAGCTTCGAGAAGAAAACTCCTTTGAAAACGTTCAAGGCGGCCCCCAAGGCGAGACAGCTGTCGCCTTTTGAACAGAAGTTGCGGACTCTGTATGATGCTATCAGGGATTATCGGGATCCTAAAGGTTGGTATGAATGTACACTGTACAGTTTTGATACTTACTAACGTAATTAAAATGTGATGTAAAAAATATTTGGTCCTCCACCGCCAGTAAGATGCTCAAACATGACTGAACAAGTATTTTTTGCCTTTTTAAGTCAGTAAAAATTAACAATAGTAAAGCGTATTCAAGTTGAGGAGTGTTGAAGATAAAAAAAAGTATAAAAATGCGTGACGACACAAAAATCGTCTTTCGAATTTTTTGTTTACGTGACAAAGTAATAAATACATGTCCATTATTTTTGGCATTACATCTTACTAAAGGTGATGGGCTAAATAGATTTTTACAGGAAAATACCAAGCTACGACAGCGCACAAACTTTTCAATGTCGTAATTATGCAAATAATTATTTTATGCCGTTTTTATTTAGACTGGCATAGTAATCATAATGCAATCTAAAAGCAGGGCTATCAGAGATCATAAAAATTGTGTTTAGTGAAATAACAATCATAATTTCTTCCACAGCCAACCGCCAACTCGCCCTAATCTTCATGAAACTACCAAGCAAGATTGAGTACCCAGACTACTACGAACTAATTAAAAACCCCATAGACATGGAGAAGATCGCCCATAAACTAAAGAACAATGTCTATAGTTCTGTCAACGAGTTGGCTTCGGACTTCATACTGATGTTCGATAATGCTTGCAAGTACAACGAGCCTGATTCACAGATTTATAAGGATGCTTTGATCTTGCACCGGGTTTGTTTGCAGACTAAGCAGATGTTGAGGTGAGTGGTTATGTTTTTGTTTTAATTGCGATCTAACTATACTAGAAAGATTTAGGTAGTTCAATAAAGGTAAACAATCTTGATAAGTCTCCTTTAAAACCTCGTTTAAAAATAAAATGCAAATAAAAACCTATGTACTGTACTAATAATAGCGATTTCTATCTCAATCTCAATTGAATTTTTAGTTGAAGCAGTAGTTAATTTAAAAAAAAAAGTTAATTACCTAAACCTTTCTAGTGTAATTTGTGTCAAGAAAAATCTACATAGCAAAATATGAATATGGTCAACACACAAAACAAACATCATTCAAAGCATTGATAATGTTTACTCTATTTTTGTGTCTTTATTTCACGAAATAAGTAGTAACAATCACACATTACCAGCGTCTTTATGTCCCAGCATTAAGGGCGAGTTTCGTAGAACTCGTACTCGTGAACTCGCGAGTTTCGTAGAACAAATGTTATCAATGCCACTTTCTTATATAAGATTAACCACTAAACTTACTATTCATAAGTCATACGACTTAGCGAGAAGACCTTCATGAATGGGAGGATTAAGATAAAACAAGCTACCAGCATTTTAATTTTTTCTCATTACCGCGTCATAAAACTACATAGTTCGGTGTAAAATAGTCTTGATTATTTATTACCTGAGAAGGATTTGTGTTTCTTTAATCCTCTTCATTCTCCGAACCGTATAGCTGTAGTTATTGTCTAAGGGTGATGTTTTTGATCTGTAGTTACCGCAAACAATGGTTGAAATTGTTTTAAAAATGAACGTTTTTAGCTTGACTAAAAATAACTATTACAATAAAAACGCATTTTAACGATTGTTTAGGGTTCCGTACCCTATTACTAAGCCTCAGCTGTCCGTCCGGTTGTCCGTACGTCCGTCCCTCCATCTGTCCCGCCGTCTGTCTGTCAGCCGACTGTGTCTCAAGAACAGGCGGTCTATTCTGTCGTCATCTCACCGTGTAGGTACACTTGGGTGGAGTGAACGACAATTAGTGAGCTGTCATCCCAAACTCTTTGTTTATGGTTTGACAGCTCACATGTCGTTCACTTCGCCTAAATTTTCACTTCGTCATGTTTACAGAATCACACTGCTGTAATACGAGTAGCTTAGGTAGACAGTTGAAATTTTCACAGAGTATGTGTGTCTATTGCTGTCATAAAAACATAATTATATTACCCTATGAATTTAACAAGAAACGTGTTCTTTTTTCGGTTTATGGTACGGAACCCTTCGTGTGAGACTCGAACTCGTACTTGGCCGATTTTCTATCACGATTTTAAACCTTCTTTAAGTTAACTACAGATTCAAATCTCGACTTTGTTGCCCTTATCCCTTATCATTATTAAATAAATCCCAAATTAGCGCATAAGATATGTGGATTATTATATACTTATGTATGTATATTTCCACGCCACCTACTCCCGATGTGAGCAGAGGATCGGGCCGTGTTAATACCAGGTGCGTCTGCGACATGCAACGAACTGCACACGTTGAAACTATAGAGACGCAACTCAAATAGGGATTAATCCGGAGTATAAAAAACATGATCCTCTGTAATCCGTCCGTTATATTATCGAAAAATATTGGGCACGTTTATTTTTGCTTTTTCAAATCAATAAAATTGACGAAGACAAGTCGCATTAAAGATCAGTAGCAACTTCATTTCGGATAATTATGAACATCCATAACTGTGTATGTACCTACTTAAAAACTATGTTAGTAAAACACAAAATTAAAAACACACAAAACATCAATAAATCAAATAACACGTGGAATGCTATCCAGTGTCTATGAAAAGGACCGTCAAATCGGCCGTGCGTCACATCACATCATGTGAACATGCCAGACTCACTACAGCATCTCGGCAGCCCCAACAACATCCTAAAACTATTATTATATTGTACATGACATATTTTCAACGCACTGTATCGTCTTAATTTTTTGTTTAAGTGAAAATAGAAAAAATAAAACGTGTGGTCAAAATTGTTCATATCGGGATTGCTACCATGTACATTTTTATTTGCGAGTTTCCGATATTTCGGCACTGTGGCAAGCGCCATGATCACGGAGTAACTGAAGATCTTGCGGGTGGGATGTTATTGGCAGACATATCGGTCTACCCTCTTTCGTAGTATTTTATTACGACCATCTCCGGTACCACTGTCCGCAAACTCACTTTTTTCCCGCCTCAATCCAGTGATTTGGACCCGAGTTGATCAAATGTTCCGCGATTGTCGATTTCTGTATGTCATTGTTTTGCCGAAATATCGGAAAACTCGCAAATAAAAAGATACATGGTAGCAATCCCGATATGTACAATTCTAATGTTAGTGACCATGAAAGTTTAAAACAATATAACGTGTGTTCAATATTTTTCGAAAATCTATATGACGCACTTATTAGATTTTTTAGTCATCTACCCTATTTTTTTGGTAATTTGTTTGGTGTACGGCGCCCCTCGACACAAACCGACACTGTTAAGTCAATCTAGCTGTAGTTGCGACTCTTCAGTTTTATTAGAAAAGTCGGGTCAAAATTGTGTTTGCCCAAAAACTAAAACATTGATTGCTGTTAATTTCTGTTCGAAACACTGATTGGATGTTAAATTTTATGTTTTTTTATTAAATGTGTAGACCATTATGCCAATATATGGGGATGTGTTTGTAGAAGAGAAAGGACAATGGACGTGACAAATTGTTTCGTTCAAGGTCCCCTGTACGTTATGCCTGATTTTGAATGTCGCTTACGTCACCTGAAGTATATATACCTTGCTTTCTAACGTATTTGGAAAGCATGAACTATTCGCAATACTTTAGCCGTGTTGGGACACTCAAAGTGCTGCTTTGTTAAAGTAGTTTTCACTCTTCCTTGATCATTTAAAGTTTAAACAAGCAATCAAAGCTCGCTTTGAAATCTGTGTTCAATCAAAGTGTACTTAGAGCTTACGCATACGGCGCGGCGTATGTTTAATGCGCCGAGCGCTTTAGAGCGCGCATCATCTGCGCGTCTTCGGCGCTTTAAAAAAACGGCGTTACAAGGCCTTGGATCGTATTCTACTTTTCAAGCCAACTTTGATGTCAAAAAACTTTTGTGTAAAAGGCGAACGGCAGGCTTGTATGGGAGTTTCGTGCAGCTAAAAATAAATTTTCGAGTTTTGTGATCATGTTTGTTTTAATAGGCAGTTTATACGATAGAAAAGCCCTATTTAAAATCTTAGATTTTTAGAACTTGGGACATAAAAGCTATACCCAGTTTTATTTTTTGAGGTTATGTACTATTGTAGAAATGTAGGTTGTAATTACAGGTAGGTACATTAACACTGTTATGATGATAAAATAAATGTTCTAGATTACTTGTCGTCATCTTTGTTGTGTTTTACTTATTATTAAGTAGGTAGATTGAGATGAGGATCGTACCTACTCAGTGGGAGGGAGGGGTGCATTAGGAGATACCTATTGCCTAGCAGCGGACAGAAACAGTTTGATAATAATGAAGTTCTGATGGACACAAGACAGATTTTCTTTACCGCTCATAATTGCCAGAACAAAAAAAAATGATGAATTCATTCCAATCGTTACCTACATCGTTTACTATTAATGATTTTATGCAACAATTATGGGTTTTACTATTACATCTATTTCTAAATAATTAATCGTCATTCCGAAGTTTGTGATATTTAACTTATGACGACTTCGAAAAACATCTTCGTTTAGTTTACTGTTTTGTTTGGTATAATTATTGAAACCTTTTAATTGATAGTATTAATATTAATCCCATGTTCTAGAAGTTGTTTACTTACATGAAAATAAATGGCTGAGTTGCCTTATTATGTGGTACAAATTCTATAACCAAACAACAAAAAAAGTTTGCTGTACGAATTTTGCCGTTCGCCTTTACTAACGTGCATGATCCAAAATCTTTGAATAAATCTTCAGTAGATGAATATCGCCCAATAGCGATACTATCTTCTCCCGCAAAAGTTTTCGAGAATGTCCTTCACCAAGGCATTTACAAGCAAGTGGAGCGGTACCTGTGCAATGAGCAGCATGGCTTTCGCGAGAAGAGATCTGTTAACACCAATTTACTCACACTAGTTAATTACATCTCTACTAGTCTTGATCGCAAACGCCAGGAAGACGTTCTCTACTTTGATTTTCAAAAGGCGTTCGACAGAGTCAACAATGACGTCTTGCTGTCAAAGCTCAGTGCAATAGGTGTTGCTCCGGGGCTCCTGCGGCTTCTTGCAGACTATTTGCGGGACCGACAACAATTTGTCAGACTAGGTTTATACGAGTCACTCCCATACCACACTCGCTCGGGTGTGAGTCAAGGTTCGGTAGTCGGCCCACTCTTTTTCATTTTGATGGTGAATGACCTCCCTGATGTGGTTGTTAACGCTAGATCCCTCTTATATGCTGATGACTTAAAACTATTTTATGAAATTAAATCTGAGCGCGATTGCCAAGCTCTGCAATCAGACACTGATGCAGTATATAATTGGAGTTTAAAAAATAAATTGCTATTTAATGAATCAAAATGCTACGTGATGTCTTTCGGCCGCATGCGGCACCCGGTCAATTTTCTATACAAACTAAATGGAGATACTATTACAAGAACTGATTCCATGAAAGATCTGGGAGTCATATTCGACCGTAAGCTCACTTTTCACGACCACATCTCATCCACTGCTAAGGAGTCCTTCAGGCGCCTTGGCTTCGTTTTAAGGAACTGTCGTGACTTCCACAACCCCCACGTTATCAGGCTTGTGTTTGGGGCATTGGTTCGTAGCAAGCTTGAGTCTAGTGCGTGCGTATGGAATCCCTTTGAGAAGCAGTATGCGTTGGTTCTAGAGAAAGTTCAAAAAGCATTCCTCCGATATCTTTACAAGCACATGTACGGGTTTTATCCCTACTTGTATCCCACTAAATTCCTGTTGGGTTGCTTAAGTTTCAACTCTCTAGAAGTAAGACGGTCGCGTGATCAGATGGCTGTAATATTTAAAATTCTTAGGGGGATTATCGATGATCCTGATTTGCATAATGAAGTCTGCAATCTATTTGTCCCAGACAATTACTGTCGTGGCAGAAAGCACCGCTTACTGGCTGTTCCAACTAGCCGTACTATTGCACACTCCAAATCACCTATTCCTCGGACTGTAGCTTCTATTAACGCTCTCCTGGACTCAAGAACAGGTCTTGATATGTTTGCGGATGAATGGAAGATGATAATGTCAGAATGTTTGAATTTTTGTGAGAAGAAGCATGATTGAGTGAAATCTATTTTAATTATGTTAAATAGTGTAATTGGTTTCGGCCGTTCTATTTATATAAATAAATAAATAAATGATGTAGGTGTCAACCGGTATCAAAGAGAACTGTTATCAAGAGCTATTTTTTAAACTATGCTAAGCAGACTTTGAGCGTTTTAACGCGGTTTTAACAAAAAAGAATGCCACGCTAGCGGTTACTTGTAAGATTTGTTGAAGAGACAAGAAAACTTTTCAGCATCTCTTAACTGTTAAGGCCTTATTGCAAAAACCAGAGTTATCCTTTAAATTAACAAATTAATGATATAATCGCCTCGAGTTACCAACTAACTCGGCGTTAACTTAGTTACTGCCTGCCTGACACTTAGGCCCTAAGCGTCGTTTGCGAATTCTTTCGTGAGTATGGAAACATTTTCTTTGAAAGCTTTTCAGTGGTAGTGTCATGGTGTTTGGCGTATTCAAATGTTTATATTTCAAATTATAACAAGTGTTCTATGTATGCAGGGAGGACGATGACGCGGTACCGGATGTCCCGGCTGCGGTCCAAGAGTTGCTGCTCAATCTCTTCACCAGCGTCTACAACCATCAAGATGAAGAGGGCAGGTGAGCTTCTAAAAGCAACTTCGAAACATAAGAGCTTGAATCAGCAGTGTTCGGAGAGGCACCAGAGAGGCTTGACAAATGTTGTTTTTTTTCATTGAGGTACGGGCTTGCTCTTGACCACAATCACGCCTGATAGAAAGCGATGGATGAGGTCTACGATGGGGCGAGTGTGCCTAGAAGATGCCTGTTTACTTCTGCTTTGAAGGCAGAAGGAGGAATTCTACAAGTTTTGATTTTCTTAATCTTCATGCATTCATTCCAGCTCCCTTTTTTGTCTTAGCATTTTATCGTTTATCTTACTGTCAACATGTCCGCTATTAATTATGGTTAATCATAATCATCCTCCTTTATCCCATTTTATATTATGTGGTTGGCGCAACATGTGTTGCTCCATACAAATCTATATGTGGTCATCTCCGTAGTTACACAGAATATATTATACTATAGCACTGCGCCCGCGACCTCGTCCGCGCTGCAATTTTTATTTTTTTCTGAAATTTAAAAATAGCGTATGTCACTTTCAGATTCATTTAGCTTTCTATTGATGATAAAATGGTTTAAATTGGTCCAGTAGTTTCAAAGCCTATTCGGTACAGTCAAACAGACGTATAAAATCTTTCCTCTTATAAAGATAGCCATGTCTTAAGTCCGCCTTTGGGAAGTAATTTTACTTGTGCATAAAGTTAAAAAAAAACATATAATTCTTATATGAATTGCTATTTATTAAAACTTTCGTAATGTTTCCAGATGCTATTCCGACAGTATGGCGGAGTTAGCCGAACACGACGAGGCGGCTAACGGCGAGAAAGTGCGCGCCATCTCACTGGACCTGGTGAAGAGGAGGCTCGACAAAGGCCTGTACAAGAGGCTCGATCACTTCCAGCAGGATATGTTCGCGGTCTTTGAAAGGTAGGCTTACGATTACTTTATGAGGTTCTGCAACCTAATTTGCGTGAAAATTGTTGTTTTAACATGAAATTTATCTTTTGACATTCAGCAATAGTGAAACTTTCTGTCAGAGGAAGATTAAACAAAAAAAATACCTCTTTATAATTTGAAGTTGGGAAAAAAAATCTTTGATAACAATATGGCTTGGATTTTATCTCGTGGCAGGACGGTCGATTTTCGTTTGTTTGTTATTAAAGCAAGTTATTGAGGAATAAATAGAGAGTCTATTTGCGTTGTTATTATTAACATAAGAATTGAAACACGAACCTTAGTTGATAGTTTTAATAACATAAAAAGTTAGTAACTTTCTTTTGTCAAACATGCTTGGAAGTGTGAGCATTTTTTTGACTTCCTTTTTCGAGATAAATCGAAATTGCAGTACTGGCCAAATACATGCGAGCAGCGAAAAATGTGAAAATCCATATCTGTCGTGGTTAGCGGCCAATTAAATTACATAGTAAACTCATATCTGTCGTGTAATTTAAAAATGAAACGTTTTTTTTTCTCCGAAAAATGGCAACCAAGGAAGTAAATTATCAAATTTTTTATTTAAATTTCGAAGTGGCTTGCAAATAGAAAGCTGTATATTATTTATAAAAAAAGAAACAAATGACCAGTTATCGCGGGAAAAATATTGTTGGTCGTCATTGATTTTGAAAATCAAACAAACAACAAATCCTGCCTAGGTACTAGTAAGTTTAAATTTCTGCGCATTATTTGAGAATAGGTCTAATTAAGGCTTGGCCAAAAAAGCCATTGATCGACTCTCGTATGTGTGCTTCGGCTACGCCTTGGTCCACATTTACACGTTCGTCCATCAATGCCTCTTTAGCTGGCCACTGTAGTAATGTAATATACATCTTTTACAATAATTAATTATGTTTTGCAGTTATTCACTTCGTAAATATCAGGAACAGAACAAGTTAAAGCGACCAAAAATAACTAAAATCTTAATTTTCAGAGCCCGTCGTCTCTCCCGTACCGACAGCCAGATCTTCGAGGACTCTGTAGAACTCCAGTCCTACTACATCGAACAACGTGACCAGCTCTGCAGAGGAACTCTGCAGTCCCCTGCGCTATCCTTCACCAGGGATACTATGGCCACCAGTGTGGAGCTTGTCAAGCAGTGCAAGCTGCTGCAAGAGAATGAGGACGAGGATGAGACCCGGTAAGCGATAGAAAGCTAGGGAGTTACTTTTTTTCAGGATGGTAAATCATCAAATGACTCCTCCCGCTATGGGAGGAGCAGAAGACTGTTACTGACTAAACCTATCCATGAGTAACATGGATAGGTTTAGTCAGTAATGAAAGTCTAATGTCCTCTGCGTTCCAGGGCTACGATGACTTTCGAACAAATTCACAACAAGTTAACTTATTTCTAGAAATTGTTCAAATGGAGCGCTAGCCATTCACATAATTTAGTACTACAAAGAGAAGTTTCATCTCATAGTCAAAGAACTCAAAGATAAGCATAGCTCGACAAAATAGTTTATTTTGCCGAACGCCTCTCATAGGTTGCTAACAGGAGTTGTAGCGTTGTGGTTCGAAATAGTTTGGCGTGCTTGTCATAGCCACTATACTAACGTAGACAAGGTACAGGTTTTTCTGTGGCCGAACTTTGTGCCGAACCTAATACTGTCGCGGCATCAATGCCGCCACAAGAAAAACCAACGTAACAAGATCTACATCGCAACAAAAAGAACCGCGATGCCATCTATCCCGCAAGCAGCGAACCATTAACGAAATCCTGAATCGCGATAACGGTCTGAATATCTACAATCGGGCAGTTGCCCACCGGACACAACCACCGTCCGGTCTGAGGATTCTCCCTTTTCAATGGACGCTTGCGGGACTTTACCCCCTGTTCCGCATACCTCCTAATACCATTCTCTCATAATTACATTTGTTCCCAGGTCCAGCACAGACGACTCAATGCCCTCAGGAGGGGCCCCCATCCAGACTGCGTACAGCAAAGGCGACTTTGTGTACGTCCATCCTGACAAGGGCAGCAAGGAGCCCGCCATAGTGCAGGTGGAGCGCGTGTGGACCAACAACGACGGCGTGCCCTGCATGTACTGCACGTCTTACTACAGGTGCGTCGTCATCTGCCTAGCCTTTTCCCGACTATATTGGGGTCGGCTTCCAGTCAAACCGGATTCAGCTGAATAACAGTATTTTACGTAGATCGCTTGCTTATCTAACTTCCGCAACCCACAAACTGGGTAACATGGTATATCATGGCGAGACTAGTGTCAGATTTTGTGAGCGTAAGAAACTATCGTTGTGAAGTTCTAAAAGCCTTTTCTTTTATTCACAGGTTATAATTTTTACAAGAAAATCGTTGAGTATGAGACCCTACTAACAAAATGTTTCCACAGGCCTCAAGAAACCTACCACGTGCGCACGCGCAAGTTCCTGCAGCAAGAAGTGTTCAAGACAGAGTCGCACCGCGTGGTTCCTCTCGACCAGGTGGTGGGGCACTGCTACGTCATGAACGTCAAGGAGTACTTCAAGTTTAGACCTGAAGGTATGTGTGTTCAAGACAGAACCGCTTCGGAACTTCCCCAGCAGGGTACACTGATGACCTGGTGCTAGTCACGGGCGTCCGCTGAATACGTGAAGTACAGGACAGCTAATACAATATAAACAATACAAAGCGATCATTGCATTAATTCGCACCTAGCTGTATCTTGTGTATATCTTGGGTACATTAATTCTTTCTACGGCTTGCCGAGCCACCTGCCATGCTATTATAAAATAACCTGTAAAACAAGGTCATAAGTTTGCATTTCGTTTATCAGGATTTGCGGACAAAGACGTGTATGTTTGCGAGAGCCGATACAATACTAAACAGCGCTGGTTCAAGAAGATCAAGGTTTGGGAAGGCGCTGAGAAGGAAGCTACGCTCATACCTAGAGAGGTAAATTAATTCACTATTTATACTAAAATTATAAAGTTGAAGCATTTGTTTGTTTATTTTGATGAACGCGATAATCTCAGGAACAAATTCTTTTGGTGATGGATACCTCATTAATCGAGGAGTATGTCTTGGTCGATATGCCGACTAGTCGTACTTAGCGCTTCTCTTCCACATTTGTTATACGCACAGCGTGAAAGTTTCCGCCAGCGTCTGTGTTCCCTTCCACATATAACGTGTCTGCCTTGAAAGCAAGAGTAAACAGGCATCTTCTAGGCACGCTGGCCCCTTCGTGGACCTCACCCATCGTTTTCCATGAGGCCTGAGTGTGGCAAGCCCATTCCTCAATTTAAAAAAAAAATAAGATCACGCTACTAATAGGAGCGTAGCATTAATGGGAAATGTGACGCAGACGAAGTTGCGTGGACTGTTAGTGTTGTACACGTTCACTGCTTGTTGAGGGTTCTGTACCAAATGGGCGCCGAGTGAATTATTACTAAGCCTACGTCACCAGTGTATTTGTATAGTTGTGTATTCTCAATTGTCACAGAATGCGTGTTGGCTTCTTGTGGCAAATAGTAAAAAAAAATTATTGTGAACAGGCTCCTTCTGGGTAAGCTCGCTCCATCGTAGACTTTGTCTGTCATCTCAGGCCAAGACTAGATTCAAGAGCAAACCCATTACAAATAAAAAAAAAGAAAAATGAAATTTTAATTGACTTGTCTGACTTGTAATGAAGATTACCCGTACCACTAGTCAGACCAATTCTCGTACCTAAAAAACGTTCAAATTCAATTCGCAACATCACCTTAGTATCAATGTCAAAAAATGTAAATACACAATATCAAAATGTGCACACAGGTTGCAACTGCCACGCTCCTTACGAATACGAAAATTGTTCTCAGATTCATTCAGTTCAAAACTAATATTGCATTGAACACTCATCATCTTCCTGCCCTTATCCCAAAGACTATTAAACCACTTGACTACAGTGCCCCGACGCACAAAAACTATAAGTGTTTTTGCTCATATATTAGGCAGCGGCACTAGTAACCGTTTTAGTTGTGACCAAGTGCTAAGCCGGTTGCACACCGAAAACTAAGCTAGACCTGGTGGGCACGCTAAGTTTTTACAAATCGTTTTAATATATTTTATGCAATTTATAACGCATAAAAATGCCTTCATACCCGGTGAATTTGTGTGGGAAACATTCCAAGACCTCATGTTACAAAAATGATGGCATAACTTTTCATCGGAGAGTAAAGACTACGCAAAATATTTTTGATTTGAATCAGATGATGAGCCACTGCAGGGGTCTATATAAAATGGCGGTTAGGTGAACGAGCACACAGTGAGAAGCGCGCGTTGATGTCTTTTGGAAAAGTCTCTTTCTTATATTAGGAAATACTTATATTTTTATCCCTTTCTTCCCCTTTGTATTTTTATCGTAAAAATTTGTGCTGTTACGTTTAATGATTGAAGTCGATTTATCGATGATCATAAAATTACAACTAATACAATTTTAATCAATTCACCTACTTACATTAAACACGTAACTAATTTTAAACGACTTTAAACATAGGAGGAGGGTCTCAGTTTTTTCATCTGTGTGTTTGACATACATGTTTTCATTTTAGATTTTCGAAGATTTCAGAATTAAAATAAAAGTGGAAAGATAAGGTTAATAGGGAAACTTTTTTAAACAAGATGAAGCGCTGTTTGTTTGGATTGAGTATTTTTATAATGTTAAAATCCATTTTATCGATATCGACTATTTTCCTTAAATCAAGTAGTGCCACCACTAACCATAGGCTAGGCATTGACCTTGAACGGACCAATTGCAGCCGCGCGTTGTTCCTCGTCCCCCGGCCCGCTGTAGTGAGCCCCGTACTTAGAAGAAATCGGCCTATACGCTCTCTAGTGGTTATATACTCTATGCCTTATCCCATGTTACTTGGGGTCGGGGCAGAACTTTTTTTTCTAAACAAAACTTTGTAATAATTTAATATTTTTCCGTGGAGTTTCTTGCACGTTCTTCTCCATAGAGATCTACGCTTTGGAACGTGCAAATAGCTTCATCTTTTTTTGTTGGACCGACCGACCTTGACAATTAAAAAGTTTCTGCAAATGGTCTGCTTGAAATAAATGATTGAGTTTAGAGTTTTTTGAGTTTTGAACTACCTTTTCTTTTATATCGCTCCTGACACAATCCATCCATCTTTTCAACACTGTTTCTTACAAATATTATTTGATCAGGTGCCGTTAGAACCCAACAGAACCGTGTCAGTATTCCGCGAACGCGTTGAAAAGCACAAGGATGAACTTGCTGAACTGGAAGTATTGGAAAACGTTCACGAGAAGGAGAGGCCAGTAAGTTTGTTTCCACACTGTGTTATTGAACTACACATTTTATTTACTTTTTATGTCGGAATATGAACGAAATTAACTTCCCATTTCTTTTTTTTTCTTACTCTTCCGGAATTGGCCAGAACTCTCGTGTAAGTATAAGAGAAATAAAACAATTGACTGCTGAAACCTTTCGTCTTGGCTTTACCGTAGTCGAGTTATAATAGTAGATTATGCACCGAGGGGATAAAGCAGTGTTTTATGTCACGGGCGTCATATTGATACCCGGACCTGATGAAGGATCAGAAAGTTTAACCCTCGAAGGTTTTTTTACATCTTGGGATTCAAGCTAGCCCAAGGCAAAAACATCTTTATCCCTGAGAAACGTACACTACTTTTAACACCTACTGCGAGAAAATTGTTTGCAAGTGATACAATCTGGCTTTTTAGTGCAGGTGGTGTGAAAAGAGATTCAGCATGTTGGTTATAATAAAAAAAACACGCGCATTACTTAGTAATCTAGTTAGTAAATTTGCATCCCTGCATTTACTTGGTAGTCTTCTTAGTTGTTTGCAGTTTAGTAGTAGCTACTATTTTTAAATTAAAAATGACAACGAAAAGTTATAGCATGTTCAAAACGGGGGCTTGAATCTTGAACCTTTACTTTCTCGGTATTACCGGACTACTTATTTCCTTCAACCTTCGTACAAAACAAAAAACTGTCGTAATTAATTTCCACCGTTTCCCCAGGACGTGGTAATGTACAATCCTCTGGGCACGGACGACGAGAACACGTATTACGAACAGTACAACACTGTGTGCTCCGGAGTTATCAAGACAGGAGACTATGTGTATGTTGTCACCGACGGAGGCAAGCAGATGATCGCGCAGGTTGACACTATATGGGAGACTGGCGAGTGAGTATATACTTGTACAATCCTCTGTACTACGAACAGTACAACACCGTGTGCTCCGGAGTTATCAAGACAGATTATGTTTATAAACCTTCACTCTTCGCGTTTTCTAAAACTACATTTACTTCAAATTTGTTCATTTTTGTTACAGTAACAAATGCTACTTCCGCGGCCCGTTCCTAATCTTCCCTTCGGAGGTCGCCAACATAATAAACAAGGTTAGATTCAACAAATGTGAGCCTACAGTCCGTTCACAGATATTTTACCTCTGACAACAAACCAAGCTGCAAGCCACATACAACCTAACTGCAGCCAAAATAAAGATAATTTTGATCAGAATCAATCTGTTAGTTTTTCTCAATTATGTTGAGGTTGGCTTCCAGTTTAACCGGATGTAGTGGAGTACTAGTATTTTACATGAAGCGACTCTATCTGACCTCCACAACCCAGTATCTGGGTAATATGATACTCATCAGTAAGACTGGTGTCCGATTTTCTGGCTCCGACTATCTGCAACGACTCGAAAGATCTACAAATTACAGCCGGAACCAACGGCTTAGGCTGGCCGCATACGTATAGATGCCTGGTCAGTTTTTCTGATATAGAATTAAGATCATGATTAAATACGAAGTGTTTGATAAGGTGCACATTTTCGTTTATTTTTCGGATGAGAAAAACACTTAACGATCTTTTCGAAAAATAGCTGTGTATTCAGGTCAGAAGAACGTCTCACTGAATTTAGAATCGTGAAACGTGAAAGTGATCAGGAATCCTTACCTATGCGGTGTAATGGATAATTACCCATCTGACATTGGAAAGCGTTGCTTAACCTAAAAGACCGATCCGTGCGGCTCTTACAGAGGTAAAATAATTGAACGGACTGTACCCCTAAAATCGTTTGGTAAACGTTTTCAATAAACTTATCATTAACTGAAGAGTATGTTTGATTTTCAGCCCTTCTACAAGCAAGAGGTGTTGTTGACCACCATGCACGATACCAGTCCACTGGTGGGCATCGTGGGCAAGTGTTCCGTATTGGACTATGATGATTATCTTAAGTGTGAGTATTGGATTATATAATAATAATAATATCCTTGGACATTTCACACAACGCCATATAGTCCCAAGCTAAGCAACATCCCTCCCCACTCGTGCGCTGTGCGGTGTCAATTATATCGCTCTGTTTTTATAAATTCGGAAATCGCGTTGCGTGTTTGTTTTAAGGCTTGTGAATTGCTTTCCGGTGTGCCTTAGTGTTTTAAGTGCGTGTTTTGTAAGTTTTTAAAGGTGTTTGTTTATTCATTTATTAGTAATTAGTCAATTTCTCCAGCCATCGGTAAGTTCATTTATTTTCTCTTTGTGTGGGTAACGCGAAATAACTTTATCGATCGTTATTTATCTGTTTCGTTTTTGTTTTATTTCATTCAATCGCGTCCTAATACGTTTATTTAGTGTTTTTCGCCGTTAATGATGATGTCAACAAACGATGATCCGCCGGATCGAGGCGGAGAAATACTAAAACCCAAAGGTCGCCCGTGGCAACCTCCGCTAGTTCTAAACGCTTGTTCAGTGAACTGTCTCCAACGTACAGTTCACCCGATGACAGGTCAAAACGGCTTCACCAAACATCCGAAACCGTGGAAAGATCCTCACCCTTTTTAAATATAAGTAATGCGAGCAATACTGATTATTGCGACTTAGTTTCCGAGGCGTCGGCATACCTGTCTAAAATTAACGACTTGGTCAATGATCAGGGGTCGCGCATTAACGTTGCAAATAAATCTGCCATCATGGACATGACGCAGCGAATTACGGGCATTGTTTCTATGCTAGCAATAAAATCGTCGTGCAACGAGACGAAGTTAGCCAGAACGGAACGCGAATTAGAAAAGGTTAGGTCGATTAACGCTGTCAATCCTAATCCTGTCGGTAACAAAAATTTCATATGCGGACTCGTTGAAACTACGTTTACCAAAAGTGGCGCCAGCGATTATGGAATCTCGTCCACCGTTACCTTGTGTGGTGGCTTATCCGACCGCGGCTCGATCAGCTGATTATAGCACCTCGTCCGCGACAAAACAAGCGCTTATGAAGGCAATTAAACCTAGTGATGACGGTTTCCAAATAGTAGGCGTGAAAAAAACCGCGAAATCCGGTGTTGTATTACGCGTCGCTAATGAAAATCAGCTAAAAAAATTGGAATCGGTAGAAGCAATCAAGGCCGCTGGTTTACGTCTAGAAAAACCAAAAGGTAGACGCCCTCGAGTGTTGGTTAAGGATGTACCATCTTCAATGGAAGATGGCTCTTTTTTGATTGCATTATTCCGTCAAAATATCAAAGATGAGCTTCAAATAAAAGAGGATGACTTTATAAAATCTACAAAAATTATCCGTAGGCGCACGTTAGATAACGGTCGTAAATGGATCGGAATTGAAATAGAGCCTGCCGTACGTAAGCACTTAGTGTCTACAAAGGATAAATTATTTATTGATTGGGCTACCTGCCGTTTTATTGATGATGTCGAAGTTGTTCGTTGTTTAAATTGTCAACAGTTTGGTCACGTTAAAAAACACTGCGTTAATAAAGAACCTACCTGTGCTAATTGTTCAGAGGCACATGAAACTAAAGATTGCCCGCACAATGACGACTTAAATTTTAAACCAACTTGCGTGGCGTGTAAACGCTTTAAAAAACCGTGTGATCATCGCTGCGGATCTCAAGAGTGTACTACCTACAAACTCAAACTCGAACAATTAATCCTAAACACTAATTATTAATAATGGATAGTTTAACCATAGGACAATTAAACCTTCATAACGATAGGGTGGCGACATCTGAGCTGGATAAATTGATTGTGGATTATAATCTAGATATAGTACTTGTTCAGGAACAGTATCAAAACGCGCGCTTGGGTCACAAGATGGTCCAGCTGAACAGCAAGTCACGTGCCGGAATTTATGTTGAGCGTTCTTCGAGCTTTACTGTAACAGCTATACGTAATCTCATGACGCCCCATTGCGCCGTGGCGGAAGTGTCATCGCCTACCTTTAAGGTTTACGTTGTGAGCTGCTACTTTCAGTATTCTTACCCTGTCACTCCTCATATACATAATCTCCGTCACGTCTTGCGGTCGCTCGCGGGCTGCAAGGTTATAGTTGGTGCTGACGTAAATGCATCTTCTTCCCTGTGGTATGGCAAAGTTCGGGCCACTGATTCCGAACGACGTTGTGCTGTTGAGGATTTTATTGCTGAGATGAACTTATCAATCCATAACACCCCAGACGCACCACCTACTTTTTGTAGCCAAATGGGCGAATCTTGTATTGACGTCACACTTTCTAGTGCAGACGTACGCTTGGATAGGTGGCGTGTTCTTCCTGACGCGTCTTGTAGTGATCATCGCCTGATCGTGTACGATTTTGTTCCTATTCTTACTCAAGGTTCTTCACACTTAATTAGAAATTTTAGATATAAGAGTAAAGGCGCGAATTGGGAATTCTTTAGCTCACTTTTTGCTTGTCATGCCAAAGACTTCACTCGCGATGGACTGTCAGCTGAGGAAAGTGCTGAGATAATGTCGGACACTTTCACTTACTGTGCTGACATTGCTATTGGTCGTGCATCTGTGACCAATATTCGTAGATGTGATTGGTGGAGTGACTACCTTGCTGAACAACGTAAGAGCTATCGCAGAACGCGTAGACAGCTTAATAAGCTTAAAAAACGTAATGTTACCGGAGACGTTTTTAATCTTGCCATAAGTACTTTTAGAGTTGCCAAGTCGCGTTACAGAGCATCGGTTGAAAAATCTAAGGGTAATTTACTCCGGAAAATTGTTGATAAACTTGATAAGGAGGGTCCGTGGTCTCCTTTGTATCACGAGTTTAAGGCTAATAGATCGGTCGACCTTGCATACGTTCAGAACATTAAAGTAAATAATACACATACCACCGGCATTGAAGAAACAACTGATGTTCTGCTTGATTCTCTTATACCAGATGATTCATCAGTAAATGAAAATGAATACCATCAGCAGATCAGGGCGTGGGCCGCGGTACCACCTGAATCACCAGAGTCAGACCTTCCGTCCACTGACGAATTCATAAACGTTGTCAAGAGACTACCTCTCAACAAATCATCCGGTGAAGATAAAATATCTAATAGAATGATTATAGAAGCGTGTAAAACGTCGAGCGATGCGATTTTATCAGTATATAGCCGATGCATTGCGGAAGGTATTTTTCCTCGAATATGGCGACAAGGCTTTATACGCATTATTCCAAAGAGTGGCGACAAGCCCTCGGACGACCCTAAGTCATACCGGCCCATAACACTACTCCCATCTTTGGGAAAACTTTTAGAGCGACTGATTGTTCCGCGCTTGTTACCGAACGGACCTAAATTTCATAAAAATCAATACGGTTTTACTATTGGAAAATCCACTGTAGATGCGGCTCTATCTGTCCGTAAAATTGTCAACTCATCGGAACATAAATACGTGGTTGGAATCTTTCTCGACATTTCTGGCGCTTTTGATAACGCATGGTGGCCGATGTTACTACTTAAAATGAAAACCCGTGGTTGCTACAAAAACATCTATAATCTGATTTGTTCGTACTTTCTAAATGGCTCCGCGAAACTCAAACTTGGACATCATTCCATTACTAAGTCTCTAACCATGGGATGTCCTCAGGGCTCAGTTATCGGTCCATATATATGGAATTTTGGCTACGATGATTTCCTCGCGCTTCCGCTCCCGTACGGCTGTTCATTAACCGGTTACGCGGACGATGGCTTGCTGCTCATTCAGGCAAGTACTCGGGCTGGACTCGAGAACTTGGCTGACACATGCCTACGTTTAATATCTCAGTGGGGCGATCGAAACCGTCTGACCTTTGCACCGCATAAAACCTATCAACTTCTTTTAAAAGGAAACCTTAAATCCTGGCCTAGTATAAAATTTAATAACGTACCCGTTAAAAGGAAAGAATCCGTGTGCTACCTCGGTATGCTACTAGAAAGAAACTTTTCATTTATTGATCATATAAAAACAGTAGGAGAAAAAGCAAAAAAGAACTTCTACGCCTTGACGAGAATATCAAAGGCTACTTGGGGTCTATCATTTCAAACCCTAAAAACTATATATGGGGCTACTTACTTGGGTTGTATGTGCTACGGGGCACCTGTCTGGGCCGATAGGGCCACCATAGGGGCGGTGCGACGTAAATTACTTCAAAACCAGCGTTTGGCTTTGATATTCTTATGCAAGGCGTATAGGACGGTTAGTACTGAAGCCTTACCGGTGCTGGCGGGTGTTCTCCCAGTCGATCTTGAGGTGCAGCGGCGTGCTGCAATGTACTTCTACGCTAGAAAGATCACGGACCCAGAGTTTTTACCGCAACGCGACCGTGCTAAGATCTCTAGATTATTAAAACCCCAGACTGACGTCTGGGAGGCACTTTTATGCGAATGGCAATGTAGGTGGGAAGATTCCATCAAGGGCCGACACCTCCACCAGTTTTTTCCATCCGTTCGTGAGCGGCTGGAGAAGACATGGCTGGAGGTGGATCACTGTGTTGCCCAATTTCTCACAGGTCATGGCAACTTTAAGAGTAAATTATTTTCCTTTAGGCTTGTGGCCTCACCTTTATGTCAATGCTCTACAGCTGACCTTGAATACGAACAATCCGCACATCACATCTTGTGGGAGTGTATATGTCCCTTGGTGATGGTGATTGGTTGATGGTGTAACCCAGTTGTATATGTCCCTTGGTGCCTATTGGCCTAGCTCTAATCTGTCTCCTGCTTGATATGGAGGGAAGTGGAAATTATATTTATTTTTCCTACTCCTCCGCTGTACTCTTCTGATTAATTTCGTTGCGGGATCCAAGACAGTTGAATCGTTTCTCCGGGACTCGTCGGGTTTCATTAACTCGGCGTTTTTCTGGTGGTCGCCACTGTTGATTCTGGCTTTCAGGAGTTGCAGTGGTTGGGAATGTGTGGCGGGCTTGTCCCAAGCTAAGCAACATAATGCTTGTGTTATGGTAACGAGATGGCTAATAAACTACTTATATACTAGCTTATGCTATCGTATTTGCCCGCGTTATCCATAAGTAACATATTCCCGGGATGAAAGTAGCCTAGATGCTATTCCAGACTATAATTTATCTCTGTTCCAAATTTCATCTTAATCCGTTCAGCCGTTCTGGCGTGATTGAGTAACAAACATCCAAACTTTCGCATTTATAATATAAGTGAGATTTGCCGGCAGTGGGAATATCTCTTTAAGTAACATCACAGCAAATTCAACAACATATCTTGTCTCTATCCTCCTCAGGTCGTCCGACAGAGATAGCAGAGAACGACATTTACGTTTGTGAGTCTGTTTATGACGAGTCCAACCGTGTTGCACGCAAACTAAAAGCGGGGTTGCGCAAGTTTGAACATACCAAGGATGTCACCATTGATGAGGTAAGCATAGCAAGTCTTTTTTACTAATATCTTATACGAACTCACAATAGGCTTGTTTACTGAAAAAATCTAATTAGTCCGTCAGTTAGATTATCAAAAAATATACGAAGTTACGACAGTTTTAAAATTCTCACTGTCACGCCGCGGCCTAATTTTTAGCGGGTAGTGACGTCACGAGCCCCCACTCCCGAGTTTTGATGCGTTTTATCTTTGTCAATATTCATTGATTTACAAAAGCAAAAAATGCGTGTCCCTTATTTTTCAATACTCTGACGGACTAAATAGTTTTGCAATTTGTGGATGATGGAAACTAGCCTATTAATCGAACTAAAACCAAAGTGATGAACAACAGCACTAAACATTGGATCGGTATCAGATGGGCAGGAAATACATAACGTCGATGAGTACATCTACTTGGCCCTTCTTATGCTGGGCTTCCGCAATAGCACTGCGAGGATGCTGCAGGTTGACAACATAAGGCTTCTCCATTGCAAGCTTGTTGAAAACAACAAATAACTACATTATGTAATATTACAAACAGAAAACCAAAATAACTTTGGAGCGTTTACCTACGACATTCCATACAAACTTTAAAATCCACGTTTTTCGAAATTAGTGAGCTGATTTTATAATTCTAAAAAAAATATTGAGAACATTTTTGAAAAATAGTGTTAAGTTTGAACGATTTCAAATTTTCCGTAGAAAGACAGATTTCCAATTATCTTTTTTTCTTAATAAGACAATATGAAAATCTTGTTAATTAAATTTTAAGACTTACCTATGTGTGCTGCTTATACTTAGGAAGGTTCATTAAAATCGGTTAATTGACATCAAGGCTGTTTACCTTTATTAAACAACCTAAACCTTTCTGGTATTCAATATGTATGAAGATCATCAGGTTGCTGATATTTTTGTTTTAAAAGCGTCTATTTTGTTTTTAGATCTACTTCTTCCCGAAGCCGCTTGGCCCTCCGGCATTGGCCACGGCTCAGGAGGTGCAGTCTACATCCAGTGCTTTCACTCAGAAGCAGTTCAACCCTCACGGCAACTCCATGGACTCTATGGTATGTTCTATATAATGATTGACGAAATTTTGTTAAAAAAAAAGCTATAGGCGAGACATAGTTCTCTTTCCCTTTAGTCTTGGCCTAATGTTCTATATTTTTATCACAATATAATATGATTACAAACAAAAACTGAACACCAAATCTCGCGGCATTTATGGTCATCCAACGCCAGAGATCTTGCTAGTTTAATTTGTTTTAAGCATAAGATGAAATATATGTAAGAGCATTGTGCTGACTCGCTCGTATGTTGCATGACCATACTAACAACGAAAAATGGCGTATTTATTCTACCCAAAATATCCACTGGTGAAAAATTGGAAGTGCTAATGCTAATAAAAATAAAGGCGATAGCTGATTTCGAAAATGCTAACATATTATACAATGCGTTTCAAATGAGAATAGGAACGTCAATGACCTCTATCTGTCAAATGTCTCTTGAAAAGTACGGTTTGCAAAGAAAACTTAGTTACATATCAATAACGATTTATTTGTTTAAATAAATCTTAAATCAAATTTAAATAAAAACGTTCAAGAGTAGTTAATTAGCTAAATATACCTAATATTTAATAATTTAAAGTCATTACTAGTTATTTTAAACCATACCAAAATACTTTTTTCACTCTGCTAAATAAATAATCTTGCTTTGCTCACCCTACCTAATTGTTTGGAATTGACAGCTGTGACGTCACACTAAGGCGCTAAGTCGATTCTATTCTTATTTGAAACGCATTGTACATACATGTAGGGGTATGTGGTAGACCGAAATAACGCTTACTTCTTGAAACCTTTTATTTTTAAAACTTCTTAAATGCGTAATTTACAATGTCGTTCTTTTTTCGTATCTCCCAGTCTTCCTTTCCCTTTCACACACATACTCTCGTTCACTCATCGCTGCGTTCATACATCCATCACTGGTTTAAAATGTTGATGCGTTCTGAATTAAACATTCTACATACATGACTGTTTCCATGGTACAGGACAGTAAGCCCCAGTTCACAAACCTGATCAACACCACGATAGGCAGTCAAGATGTGGAGATGATTCTGGAGAATTCGCTCGATGACTCCTCGCTAGCCTCGCCCGCTACACCGTTGTCTATAGGTAAGCTGGTACATTGACAATATCTGTGTGTAATCCAGTACGATGGACGGAAGTTCCAACATATGAGGTCATGAATGAGACCCTAAGCATATTAAGCCTTGAGTCCAGTATTAAGCTGCTATAGGCGGATGATGATGAAAACTTCACACACTATTCATTCAAAATTCACAGGGCTTTTGTATTCAGTCTTCTTCTAATTTTTAAACATGTTGAAAAAAAAAACAATTATAATTTTTCAAGAATCTGTTAGTAATTTTCCTACATTTTGTCAGAAATTTATTTAAAAATTACTCGAATTGGCCCTCAGGCCTTAGGAATTGGTAGATTTCATTGTCGTATAATGTGACATATAACATTTTCACGTTTTTTGGACCAAAATAACGTGATCAGTAGCGTTTAAATTAAAATAAAAGATTTTCACCAAAACTGTTCCCATCAGATAGGTCCACAATAAATGGTGATATTTAAAAAACAAATATTGTCTAACCATCACCACCATCCCAAGGCTTTGTTTTGCGTAGCTTCTCACTTCTATGAAAAGCGTTTTAGTTAAGATACAAAAGCACCACTAAAACCGACAGCAAACCCCTTCGCAGGTGGCAACAGCAACCCGTACAACCCGTCGCTGCCGGCCACCCCCACGCTAGAGCGCAGCAGCACGGCCGCGCCTGCCAGCACCAAGAAGAAGAAGGACAACAAGCAGAAGATCGTGACCGGCTACATCCTGTACTCCAGCGAGGTGCGGCGCGCCATCGTCGCCAACAACCCCGAGTCTACCTTCGGTGAGTCACACGGGATACCATTTTTGTGTTAGGAAAATAACAAAGACGTTATTATATATATTTAATTTTTTTAAAAGACATTATTAATATTGTATATTTCAGGTATTGCATACCCATTTTACAAATTAAAGATAAATTACTATAGTAGCAGGCACGAATCGGGAGCACAGATGAATAGCAGCGAGGTGGTCTCGCCAATGTACGGTGGGCGAACATAACTTGCTAGTGCAGTAGTCGATGAGCATTAACTGACCTACCACAAACGTGAAGCGTCAGAGCTGTCATCGTCAATTCGACCGGTGTGCTCAAGACTCGTGCCCGTTATTATAATACACAATAAATAAAATTGTATTTGATTGCCATATCTTGCGTCGAATTGATTAATAATTTAATATTTTTTCAATACGTAATAGTTTTGGGATAGATTCCAAATTTGATCCAACTCCTAATTTTATCGATTTCCTTCTCAGTTTTGTATAAATTGCAATTACAAGAAAATATGTCTGTTCTGAAAATAAATCTGCTTGTTTTGTGAAAGATTTATTTAAAGATGAAAACATTTAAAAACAAATACTCATATTTGCTGCTATTCCATTTTGTATCTGTGTTTTCTCATTGTGTATATGAAGAAAATCTTGCTTTTTTTTAAAGCACTGATATGCTATTGTTCAATTCTTATTCCGTTACATTTTGTGATAAAATGTGGTGTTTATAAATCGCAATTCATGCTATGCTAAATCGCACTGGGCCCACTATAACCTCGCAAGTGGCCCCAATTTCTCTCACAGTGAGGAGAGGCCTATGTCCCTGTAGTGGGAATATTAGAAGCTGACTATGCAATGCCAATATTCATATAAGCGCGGAATCCGGAGCTGCAATCTATGCTTTTCAAACATGTTAGTCAAGAATTGAACAATGGTAAACCAAAAATCTGTATTTCCATTTCGTGTGTGTACACAGCTTTAAACCATCGTATTGTAAATGATCCTAACGCCACCTATATGTAAATTTAGCTAACAAGGACAAACCTTTGAAGCCGGGTAGGTAATGTTTCTTCTACTCAATTAGAACGCTTGTCTCATTCGATGCACGCTAAACTTACTTATGTTGTGTATTATATTGTTTCTTTGGCTGTTATTCTTGTGTATGATAGAAGAACTAAACTAGATGATTTGTTGGATTTTTGGAATATCCGAATCTAAATGTTTTGCATGTTAATCCTCTTCGGATACATCCTTGTCATTTCCGTGATGATAAAAATGAAAGGAATCTAAAATCGTGGAACTAATCATGCCCTCTCCCTTGCACAGATTCTATCTTTATGTGAAAGGCAGGAGTTTTATAGCCGCCATTTTCAATTTGTTTCTTAAATGGCATGACCTGTATATTTGGTTCACGCCAAAGTATTATGTATTTATAATTACGTAGTCATTTAAAAAGACATTTGTAAACAAGCCTTTTTGAAATGTTGGCCAAACAAAAACGAACCTCAAACTTAACCAAAATAAGATCGTACACAGCCATAACCGCCCCACCGTTAGCTAAAAAATAAACCAGTACCAACATAATCTCTTTTAAATTCACGCACACATTGGAGGCGAGAGAGACACGCCGCGGAAGTTATCCCGGTGTCCTAGCTCCAAGGTACGTGTCTAGCGTAGTGTTCTGTGTAGGCGAGATCTCGCGGATCGTGGGCAACGAGTGGCGCTCGCTGCCCGCCTCCACCAAGCAGAGCTGGGAGGAGCGCGCGGCGCGCTGCAATGAGGAGACCTCGGCCAGGCTGGCGGAGGAGATGCGCGAGCTGCAGCAACATGTCAGTAATGTACACTCTTTGGATTTACGGCCTGCCCGAACTCCGTACTTTCGGCCTTAGTAACGGGCACATTCCACTACTTAAAATTGTTTATTTCTCACTAGAGAATAAATTTTATTTAGACTATTTGACGACACGGTTGGCGCAGTGGTTGAGCGATTGACTGCTGCGCAGCATGTCGCGGGTTCGATTCCCGCACGGAACAAATATTTGTACTACCTACAAGTATTTGTTCCGAGTCTGGGTGTTTTTCTATCTATAATATGTATGTATTTACAAAAAAAAATATATATATATATAAGTAGTTTATCAGCCATCTCGTTACCATAACACAAGCATTAAGTTGCTTACTTTGGGACTATATGGCGTTGTGTGAAATGTCCAAGGATATTATTATTATATAATTACGAAATACTTAAAACAAAAAACGATTTTTTTGACTTACGATTATTCCCGATCCTGGGGGGTTACTCTCTAAGCTCGAAATTCGTAGTTTCGGGCTTAACTGCGTTCGTGTTCTATTCCGTTTCAAAAAACCACTTAAAATTAATGATAACACTATTTGATAGTTACTATGATATCGTCCTGTCATTCATTCTTAGTTCTAGTTCGGGACTAATCGTAAGTCCGTAAGTGGTACGGAGTAGATTGCGCCCGCAACTAGACCCGAAAAAACGGACTTCGAGCTTATAGAATAACCTCCATTTTTTTGTTTTATTTGCACACTGTTTCCAATCATTTTAAGTTTTGGCTGTCAGGAGTTGCAGTGGTTGGGAATGGTGTGGTTGTCAAAGAAATGTGTTGTTGGCATCATAATATGTCGCTTTCGAATTCTGTAAAATGTTGCCATATAAATAGTAATAATATGGCAACTTGGTGTATCTTCCTTGAATACACACCATTTTGCTGAAAAAAAATTGTGCAACTTTTATTTACCGTGAATATGCTGTAATTTTTTCAATTCTTGAAGATTACGCTTTTTATTAGCCAGTGGTTTCTATAAACTACGTACAAACGTAACTTTTCGTACGGTTTTCCCTTACATAAATTCATAATCGACAACTCAGCAGCAAGATAATTTTATTTCTTTGCTTGGCATGCTAAAGTAAAAGAATTTGCCAATCAACTGTCATTATGGGGTTTATGAGCTAAATTGGGTATTACTGCTGCATTTTTCAAAATATTAAAGACAGTATGAGAAGGTTTGCCTAGAGATCACGAAAAAAGCAGAATTAACCCCTTTTCAATCAAAGTATACAGAAGTTACTTCGAAAAACAAGTGAGAATTTTTACGTTTTGAGTGAAACATTATACACACCCTAGTATCTTCAAAGTTAGAGTGAACAGGCTCCTTCTGGGTAAGCTCGCTCCATCGTAGACTTTGTCTTTGTCATCTCTGACCAATACAAGAGTCAAGAGCAAACCCATCTCAAATGATAAAAAAAAACATTTTTTCATAATGAATCTGCCTAGTCTTTTCCAAACTTTATTGGGGTCGGCTTCCAGTCTAAGAATACCAGTATCCTAATATATAAAAAAATTCTTGCGTTACCGAGAGACAGACAGACAACGGATAGCCGAACCTCCTTGGGCAGTGTAGGGGAGCAGTAAGAAGAAAGTATTTCCCGAAATTCCTACGGGATCAGAAAAAACAAATATGCGCGTACGAAGTCGCGGGCAAAAGCTAGTCTATACTAATCTATACTAATAATATAAAGAGGTAACTTTTGTGAGTTTGTGAGGTTGCAGGAGGTAATCTCTGGATCTACTGAACCGATTTTGAAAATTCTTTTACCAATAGAAAGCCACGTTATTTGTGCGTGTCATAGGCAAATATATTAACCCGAAAAATACCGTCCAATGAGCTGGGCGCGGGTCAGTTAGTTTTATAAATTTCTTCATAAACCACATATTGTATTGTCACAGACCCCCATGGAGACGACCTATGAATGCGCGTGGGACACTTGCGACTACCAGTTCGAGGACCTCGCAGATTGTATGGAACACTGCATCGGCGACGGAGGTAACAGTATGTGTCTCCGGTGTATGTACCTTTCGAGCTGGCTGGCATTGTTTGCTCTTGAGTTTAGATGAAATATTTATAATTTGAATATTTGTGGAGATTTTGTGTGACTTAAAATGCAGTCGAATAGACTGTGAGAGTTAAAAATGATATTGTCATTTTTAAACTTTCATGATCACTAACATTAGAACAGTTAATATATGCCATGATCATGGCGCTTGCAACAGTGCCGAAATATCGGAAACTTGCAAATAAAAAGGTACATGGTAGCAATCCCGATATTAAACTACCTATTCTAATTGTCATTTTTTTTTGCTTTTAATCAATAAACAGAATTGTTAAAAGTAAATACGACTGGAAAGGGTTAAGGGTACACATCCATTTTTTTTTTCTGTCAAGCGTCATCATCATTCACTTTCAAAATATTTTGCATAATGGATTTACAAAAGATCTTGAAAAAACTATCCTTTTAATCTCCGTCTTATATTCATTGTTGCTTAGCGCATTCATTGCTCGTATTGTTTTTTATTGTCATACCTAAATGTGTTTGTAATGTTTTAACGCTGCTAGTGATCGGTACATATATCGAGACCAAGAAAGTCAAGCTAGAACGTAAGTAACGTAGCATAGACAATTACTAATGTAGCCATAGACAGAATGACAATCAACAAGACTTCCAAAGAGTTACAAATATAGCCTACTTCTTAAGAGTTGCGAATGTTCGCTATCTCCATGATTAATCTGGCTTTAAATTGTTTCTTTATTGTAGCATTTTCATGGATATCGTTGATTAAATCATCTTGTCTATGATACAACCAAATCAGCAACCAAAGCCCAAGCCTTGGCTAGTGTGTAGTGAGTATTATGTGTTTGTTACTCCTCCCCTTTTATCTTTATTAATTTCGTTGCGGAGTGATAGAAAGTTGAGTCGTTTCCCCGGGACTCTTTCAAGCTTCATTGATATGCCATTTTTTCTGGTGGCTGCCACTGTTGATTTTCTGGAGTTGCGGCGGTAGAAGCGGTGTAATTTTCCCAAAAAAGCTACCTAATAGCTAGTAATCCGATTTGCAGCCACAGCTTACCATATTTTACAAACAAAGTTGGAGTTCACAGTCCAAATAGGACGAAACTCAAAACACTGCAGGATTGAAAGTAGTAATGTCAGACAAAAATACTGTCTGATATCGATATGAGCAAAAACCTGCAGAGAGTGCATGAAGTTCAGTTTAAAAGGAGGGTCAACCTCGGATTAAGAGAAATAAGCTGTAAAACTGTAGAGATATAAATCTGTATTGGCATGCTACAAATGATAGGATGAGATTTCAATAAATAACAATGTACGAGACTGTTAAATAAGGATATTTAAAAAGGGTTTTATATTACTATGTGAAGTATCGCCTCTTAATTAGTTGTAGTACTAAGTGAGTCTCTTGAACTCTCTCTCTAACCTTCACCCGTCTGTCCCCACATGCGTGTCGGCAGCCGGCCATGTTCAGCAACACTACCGCGGCACGCTCACCGAGTACCCGTGCGTGTGGCGCAACTGTGCGCGCGTGCGCAAGGGACAGGCGCCCTTCCCCAACCTGCCGCGCCTGCTGCGGCACGTCAGGGACCTGCACGTCAACAAGGGCAACGGACGACTCATGGCCGTGCATGAGCGCTCCAGGTAAACTACAACAATTACTTACTACTTTGAAAAAACCGGTGAAAAAACGTGCGAGTCGGTCTCTCACACGAAGTGCTCCGTACCCTAAACCGGAAAAACACGTTTCTTGTATAGGGAACGTGCAGAAACTAGGTGCCAACCCACCCCTAAAATCCAATCATATAACAACCTTATTTATAGAGCAAGCCTGTTGTCTCTTGCCTTTTTCGAAAGGCTGCCTTCCAGTATATTTCGTATTTGGTTTTTCTGTCATCGACATAAATTCTGGAATAAAATAATTCCATACATACAAGTGCTAAGCTATTTTTTCCGTTCCAGGAACTTCGTGCCGTCTTCGAAGAAGCCACCGAAACAGTTCAGCTCTAGCGTACGCAGCGGTGTGATGTCACCAGGAGGTATGAACTACACTTCATAATATTTTTACCACCAGCTTGTAGTGGCATTTATTCTGCCATCTGGTTTTTAGTTCGTATTTGGCGGCCTAATGTCTCAAAAATCATACATCACGGTATCACAGTTCTCCGCGCGATTTGAACATAATCATCCGCTCGACGACAAGCATCGGCCAGTTCCCACCAGAACGACATCCGTCTCGTTGGAGGATCCTCCCTTTTCAATGGATGTTAGCGGAACTTAACACTTGCTTTTATGCCTTACATTTGAGTTCAGAATCAGCGAGTTTGTGTGAAGTGCCCAATGAAATTATTTATACGAATCAAGTAATCGACTAGAAAGTAAAAATAAAGTTCAAGCTGGTTTTCTCCGGAGTTTGGTGAAAACAACGCCAGCACGTTGTCCCGCCACATTTTCATATATTCCATTACATAGTGTTAGTTTTGATGTTACAATACAAGGCTTATAGCTAAGTACCATTATGGACCCCATTAAGGCACAGCGACCAGTGCAATGCACACCCTTGTTTACAATATTATCACTACATTTCAAAGTTAAACCTAGGATTGTTAACTGTAAAGGTTAGGATATTTTTTTACTATTGATTGGCACACGTTTGACCACTATCTCACCTGATGGTAGGCGATGATGTGGTCGAAGATGGAGCACGGTTGCCCAGAAGTATCGTATTCACTCTTGAATTACTGACTCCCAGGTTGTAGCTATCAGGAAACACTGGCAGGGAATTCCACTCCTTAGTTGAACGCACAGTGAATGTCTTTTCAAAACCTTTTGTGCGTGTGGGTGGGACGATTAGTTATTATAATATGGGCTTGCTCTTGATCATGTCTGATGGAAAGCGATGGATGAAGTCTACGATGGAGCGAGCGTGCACAGAAGGTGCCTGCTCACTCTTGTTCAATTAACTTTTAAAGAGAAAATAAACGTTGTATATTATGATTCCCAGCGTCCCTATCGGGCATGTCGCCCCTGGCGCGCAACACGCCGTCCCCGGGCGCGGGCGAGGGCGCGGCGACGCTGAGCGTGGCGCCGCCCGCCTGCCGGCCGCCGCTCGACCCGCTGTTCGTAGCAGCGCCGCCCCGCGCGCAGAGGCTTACTCATTCTGAGGCCTATATTAGGTAACAAGCTTTTGCCCGTGGCTTCGTATGCGCATCCCGTTTATTCCCGTTCCCGTAGGAATTTCGGGAAATCCTATCTTAGTGCTCCCCTACACTCCCCAAAGGACATACATGCTAAATTTCAGCTTCCGACGACCTGAGGGCTAATTCACGTAATTTTATGACGCGCCGATTAAGTTTTAGTGCAGTTGCAGTTATGTTCAAGTTTGAGTGATAAACGATATTCTTGTAATCTTTGAACTGCGCGTAAGCTGCGCGTGACCTGCACGACAGCCAAACTCGACCAAACTTACGTATTGGTGGTGAGAACAAATATTACTCACTAAATAATCGAATAGAATCGAATATACCCTGTTTTTTGAAGACATACAACCAATAAAGGCTTTGTATGTCGGGACGTGAAGGAAGACGTCCCGAAAAAGTTTGTTAAAGCACCTATCCGATGGGCTAGCTGCTTTAACACTTTTAAATAGTTTGCGTTCTCACAGACGTGAAAAGGCAAAAATCGGCTAATTATGCAACATTTTTAAATTCTCCTCAAATATATTAAAACCTAGAGAGTAGTTTGTGTAGACCTACTATCATGCAAAATAAACCTGTGGTGGTCTAAGATATGAGTACTTGAAAAATGGCAAAATGTTTCTAGGTTTATTTAGTTAAAAATGCCAACACAGACATCTGTTAGATACCGTCTTCAGTAGTTTGTATTCTCCAATTAGTAAGATCTTCACAAGTTGAATAATTTTGCGTACCAGTTAATAAACAAAATCTAACAGCCAACAATTCCACAGGTACATCGAAGGCCTACACTCAGAACAGAAGTACATAACACCATGGGAGAAGTCTTTGACCCCCATGCCGATTAACCCAGACCCAGCTCAGTTCAACATGCATAAGATCCCAGCGCACTGGATGACTGAAGAAGCTATCAATGGTTTCCTCGCCCAAGACAAGAACCTATCGGAAACTGACGTACAGAAAATGGACCAGAATTCCAAGATTCTGAAAGGACTTTGTTCTTTGAGAGATTTTATGATGAAAGATGCTTTGCATCTGTCAAAAGTTGTCTATGGTAATAATATTTAAAATAAGAATTGACGAAAAAGTAATGTGACTAAAATTCATATAGGATAAGGTAAAATATAGTATAAGATTAAAAGGACAATTAATAGGACAAGTAAATATTCGCTTGTAAATCAGTTTTCTATCAAATATGTTTTCTTTTGTAGATCTATTGAATAAGGGAAGATTATTTTTTAAATCAAGAGGTAAAAATAAGTAGAATATTTTTAAGAGATCTTGACCTTGTGTCATAATAAAAGTATTAATAAGAATTTTTTGTCTTATTTTGACTAAATCATGCCCGCGACTTCGTCTGCGTGATCATTAGAACTGGCTTCAGAGAGAAATAAAAATGTGTAATCCCAGTAATATTATACACCAATTTATTCGTCTTACAACGGCAGCCCACTTCATTTATCCAGAGACTACCTACACATTCATGGAAAAATTATATTTATGAATATTTGAATTGTAAAAAAATATTTATAATCATGACGCATGACGGAGATTGAAACATCCAGGAGCGAGCGCCGTCCAAGCCTTGTTCCAACGACAGCGCAGAATGGAACGGTGATATTGTTTTCGTAAGTAAACATTATAAACAGGATGTTTTTTTTAATTCGAATGTTTATTTATTATTTTTATTGTTTATTAAAATTTATTTATTTTTATTGTTTATTAAAATTTATTTATTTTTATTGTTTATTAAAATTTATTTATTTTTATTGTTTATTAAAATTTATTTATTTTTATTGTACCTAATTCTCTCTCTAAATCTATCATATTAATGAATAATACAAAAAACGCTCCTAGAATTACTAAAATGGCACCATGTATAGTTTTTGAGATTAAGTGCAATGACATCTCAATCTCTGCCGTGGATAACTATTATTGGCTACTCATGTAATCTTAGATAAGTACTTATTTAAGAGTTGAAAGCTGTTGTTATCCCTAAAAATAAATAGACATCTAGCTTAAGATTGAAACAAGTTTTCCTTCTCAATCGTTTTATTTGAAACAATATATTATTATGATCTAATAAAAATTAATCGCTGAATGTGTTGCTAAGCGCAAATCTCGAGAACAGCTGAACCGATTTCGCTAATGGGCTTGTGTCCTGAAAAAATCTAATTAGTCCGTCAGTTAGACTATCAAAAAATATTCGACCCATGTTTTTCCTTTTGTTACGGGAACCTAAATAAAATTGACGAAGTTACGACGCTATTAAAATACTCAATACGTCACACCTTCGCAAATTTTTAGTGAGTCGTGACGCTACTAGCCCCCACTCGTGAGTTTTGATGCGTTTTATCTTTGTCAATATTCATTGATTTACTAAAACAAAAAAAAAAAAAAAAAACTAATTTCGGAAGTCGGTGTTTTTGTTAGTTTCTTCGTATTTTGACACCGACTTCCGAAATTAAAGTTATTTTTTACTTTGTAGTGTTTTTTTTTTTGGAAGTCGGTTGTTTTTTTTTGTAATGTTTTTTATTTTTTACTTTTTAGTGGTACCCCACACCTAACAACACCACTGCAAAATCGCAGAAAAGCAAAATACGCAATTTCGATTACTTGGATGACATAAAACTATCATCTAAGTAGACGAATTCCAGCTATTTCGATTTAAAATCCAAAGTTCGTAACCGATTTTCATAAAATTTAAATGGGACCAATCTGCAAGTATACCCTTTCAGATAAAACAAGATTTTTTCAAATCGGTTCATAATCGGACTTATGAGGTAGCCAACAAAAAAAAAAAAAAAAAACAAAACCGAATTGATAACCTCCTCCTTTTTGGGAAGTCGGTTAAATATACGTGTCCATTATTTTTCAATACACTGACGGACTAAATAGTTTTGCAATTTGTGGATGATGGAATCTAGCCCATTCTTTTTTTGTTGTTTGTTATTATCAAGAGAAGGTTTTTATGTAAAAAAAATAAGAAAGTTGCCAGATGACGGGAGCGAAGCCGCGGGGGACAGCTAGTTATGATATAATTTTAGATAAGAGCCGGGTACCTACACTTCAACGTTTATATTTAGTTTAGGTACAGTCAGACTACAAAAGTCGATAAGCATCTCTCAAAGTAATTGGCTTGACGTATAGTTTGACTTACTACCTTCTATTTTCACGTTGTCGTCAACACTAAATACTCGTTGCTTGTATGAGTATCTCAACATTCCACAGATAACACACACTAATGTACTGTTGTCGCACTACGCGCGTTAGAACATCATAATAATATTTCTGTGTCATTAAGAACATGCCTTACACAGTCACAGCTGAGGCGACCATTGGATTGATAAAATTCGCGCTAGTCACTCATGTGCTTGTAGCCGTCAGGGCTAGGTAATAGACTCGCAATCAACGAAGTCCGAGTTCAAATTCAATTAATGGTCCGTAGCTGATTTTTCTGTTATTGAAATTACCATATAATAAATAAGTTTTTTTTTTTATATTTCTACTATTGAAACTACAATTGTATTTTTTGTACTAATTAGTTGCAAATTACGAATATCATGATTTATTTATCGTATTCGTAATTTGCAACTATTTAGTAGTGATCTTATTCATCAGTTCGATGTTGTAAGGTAGAAATAAAAAAGTCGTGCTGAATGATAATACAAATGTTTATTCGTCATATTGTTACCTTTGTTTCAGTCCAGTACTAACCCGCCAAGTTCAACTGTATCAATCAAAGATTTTTATCATATTGCTGACCAGTTTACAAAAACTTAGTCTAATGCACACTTGCTTTTCCAATTTACTTTTGACATTGGCAGAATAGTCGACATCGGCTCTACTTGCCATTAATAAAAAATAGAAATAGAAAATATTGTTACCTAGACAAAAAAAGTTCTCTTGTAACCGTTGATAACATTGTTTGTTGGAAATATACCCACTTAGACCATTCATAATAACAATGAAAGGATATTTTAATAATAATATCCTTGGACATTTCACACAACGCCATATTATAGTCCCAAGCTAAGCAACCTAATGCTTGTTATGGTGACGAGATGGCTGATAAACTACTTATATACATTTTTTTTGTAAATACATACATATTATAGATAGAAAAACACCCAGACTCGGAACAAATACTTGTAGGTCGTACAAATATTTGTTCCGTGCGGGAATCGAACCCGCGACATGCTGCGCAGCAGTCAATCGCTCAACCACTGCGACAACCGTGTCGTCAAAATATAACTGTCGATAGCTAGTTATTAAAGGTATTGCTATTCAACCAGTTTTATTGAAAACTGACATATGGTTTTGACTTGGTAAACATGTTATTTTTAGGTAACGTCACAAATAATGTACATATTGAGGTTATAGCTTAATTGTTCATTTTCTTGGCGAAAATAAGATTGAAACTAAACCTCAAGAACTTAAGACAATCGTCAATTAGATGAGAAAAATAAATCTAACTATTAATTTATGTTACAACAATCCGGGTAGAAGAAACAGAACACAAAATAAAACCATGACTATCGTCAGCAAACTTAGTAGCGAGTTCACTGCATTCCTAAGATAAGGCGATTGCACAAGTTAAAAGAAATAGCTGTTTTAAACGAAAGTCAACACAACATAATTAATATGTCTAGTGTTTCGTTAAACGTTATTAATATTTTAAAATGACCTATTAAATATTTAGTTACACCGTCTGATTATTAAAACTAAAACAAAGATATTTAATTAATATTTTGTATAACCCCCATTATTTTCAATGCAGTCAAGTAGCCGTTTCCGCATGGACCCAACAATATTAGCGCATGTTTCGCTCCCTCTTAAATTTTCCCACACCTCCATGCAATGTGTTTTCAATTGTTCCGTGGACCTCTCATTCCGTGAGTCCCACCTTTGCACCATCAAGCCCCATAGATTTGAAAGCCAGTTCTCCTGGTCCTGCTGCACTCATCCATCCCCACGAATTAATTGTAATACGACCTGATTCGGTGTTAGGGATTACGTTTTTATCACGCCATCGAGTGTTATCCTTTCGCTATAAATGAAGTCTGAACTTTTGACTGGATTTAAATGTTTTTTCATCTGAAAATATGGTGGTATTCCAGTCGAAATCTAAATAATCCCGTGCGAAACTTAATCGTTCTTGTTTATGTTTCTCTGTCAAGTAAGGCGTTTTAGCAGGTTTTCTGTGATGCACACCTTCAGCGTGGAGCGCACGGCGAACAGTTTGCAACGAGGTGTCGAATAATTCCGCAAAGTGTCTCGTTGGTGTGAAACCATTTTTTTCATACTCGTCCACCATATGTCGTCGCTGCGCTTCGCTAATAAGCGTCGGTCTTTCACTTCTCTTTCGACTAGCAAGGCTACCCTCTTCTTCATATCTTTTTATCCAAAGACTTACAGTATTTCTCTAAAACAAAAAAAATAAAAATATTAGGTCGCTATACTTAACAATATACTAAAGTGACTTCATTTTTTAGGGTTCCGTACCCAAAGGGTAAAACGGGACCCTATTACTAAGCCTCCGCTGTCTGTCTGTCTCCAGGCTGTATCTCATAAACCGTGATAGCTAGAAAGCTGAAATTTTCACAAATGATGTATTTCCGTAGCCGCTATAACAACAAACACTAAAAATTTAAAATAATTAAATATTAAGGGGGGTCCCCATACAATACGTGTTTTTTTTCGTAGTTTTATAGATAAATGGTACCGGAACCCTTCATGGGCGAGTCCGACTCGCACTTGGCCAGTTTGATATAGTTAATACTCATATTTATTTAATATAATTTTAAAATAAAACACTGCGTATTTATAAATCCAATAATAAACACTAATATTTCGCTTTTAAGCCTCATAAAGTGATGGATGGATTCAAAAAATAATAAAAAGAATTAAGCCATATTCTACCAAATAATCTCAAGTATAAATTTTAAGTTAAAATATTAAAAGATTAATTTATAAAGTTACAATTCAAATATAAATATTTTACTCACATTCAGTCCGGTTTCTTCAGATATTTGAGTTTTATTAAGACCACTTTTATGCAGCGCAATAATAGTCGCCCTCACTTCAATACTAATGTTTGCCTGCATTTTGAGAATAATTACGCTACTGCTAACCACACGTCACTAACCAACAACTACAACCAACCGACAGTTCATTTGGTTCAAGTTAAATATTAATAATTATAAATAACTGATGTCTACCTCGCAGAAATCTAAATTCTTATTTTGTTTGTGATCTACCTTTCTAACTTATTGCAATGTGAATAAGAACATACAAAAAGTCTGGTAGTGCGTGGGATTTGAACTTACGACACTCTGGATCACACTTCTCTCTGAGGGCGCTAAACCGTTGGGCTATCTGAGCTCATAATGTAGTAACGAAATTATAAACCACAACCGTTTGTTGACTACTGCTGGAAAATAGAAGGTCGTAAGTCGAAACTAACCGTCAAGCTGTTAGTGCGTAAGAATGCTTATGCGTTTTTTGAACCCACTGTACATATATGATAATAACATGACACTTGTTGGGTTGTTAATTGTAGAATAAAGACGTTATGAAGATCAAAAACAAAAATAGGTAAAGCTTACGTTTAATATGTATGTAATAATAAAAATATGAATACAGCGCATTGTATGGCATAAATATATATTAGTCACGGATGTGATAAAACATGAAGTTCAGACTGCCTCCACCTCTTCTTTGATAAGTCGCACTAAGTGATTGAATTTACTGCCGTCGAATATCAGGATCTGGAACAAATAAAGTATTTACGTAAGACGAAGGTTCGATACGTTGTAAAAAATTAACTGTTTCCCGAAGCGACAGATATTTCTTCTTTTTATCTCTGAAGGAAAATGTACATTTCTTTGTAGAGAAAAGGGCGAATTTTCCATATTAGTTCTGTTTCAGATTGACGCTTCCGTTCCGCGGCGGGGTAAATTGAGCCTATCGTCTAATGTAGTGACTGCTGATCAGACTTCCACAACCCAGTTATACTGGATAGCAGGATACCCTTTGGACTTGTCGGGCTCGACAAGCTGAGGGTGTCTTGATAAATAACGGATGATCACCCACATTGTTTACTTTTATGCAACCCGCTAAACCTCTCTAGTATAGCTCTAATACATACTTCGTTGGGCGGTATTTTTCGGGTTAGTAAAAAGATATTAGCCTATGAAACTACCAAATAATGTGGCTTTCTATTGGTAAAAGAATTTTCAAAATTGGTTCAGGAGATCCAGAGATTACCGCCTACAACGTCAAAAACTCACTATCTTTAGAATATTAGTAGCAGATTATTGTTTACTAGATTTTGCCCGCGACTTCGTTCGCGCATACCCCGTTTTTCCCGTTCCCGTAGGAACTTCGGGAAATCCTCCCCAAGGAACCTACATGCCTAATTTCAGCCTTCTACAACCAGTACTTTCGGCTGTTAGTTCGTTGTCTGTCAATCACTCAGTAAAGCCGGGTACTCATTAGCGAGCTGTAACCGTAACTTATGTGATACAGTAACGAGGTTCTAGTGTGTACGCGTTTTACAATTACGGGTTTAGAAATGAGTACGTTGTAAACGTCGGGTCGCTGCAAGCCGCACGCGTACCGCTCGCAGCAGGTTTGCGAACCACGTACACACTATGTTTTTTGGTTACAGTACATGCAACGGTTACAGTTACGGCTCGCTAGTGAGTACCCGGCTTTATAATTATATTAGGATTTACCTTTCTGCACGGCGTGAGTGCGCCTCCCTCGTAGTCCCACTGCGACAGGTCCGCCTGCTCGGTCACGTCGACGTCGAAGCTCGCCAGCGCCTCGTCCGCTAACGGCTTCTCTTCTTGATTCGCAAACAGAACTTCTGAAGATTCCTCTGTAAACGGTAGTGCGAAATAAGTTCGTGTTGAAGAAAAATTAAAGGAAATGTCTGCTTTGTTCATTTCAAAAGATTTATTTATATATTCTATTAGGTATACAATACTTTTTTTTGTATAATTAAAAATACAGGTACACAATATTTAAAATGCATTATTTAATTTACATATATTATTAGGTGATTTTGTGGATTTATGTGGAAAAGACTGCAATTTAGTTGTATATTTACTACAAACACGTTGGTCTTCGCTATTGATATTGACTTGGAAAGCCTTTTACAACAAACTTTTATCACTATGAAAAAATTATGATATTACTAGGTATCTGTATAAAATTTTGACTGAAAGAGATAAAAACGAGTTCTTCATAATATATCGAAAAATCATAATCTAATAAAGATTGATTACTATCTTACGGTGTTTTCCATTTTCCGGTGCAAACATTTACAAGAGCAAAGTGTGATCAGTCTATAACTATGAAAAGCCCAACTTGTGTGTATGGGTTACTGGGTTCGAAATGTACATACCTCCAGTATTGTAAGTCTTGCAGATCCATATGAGGTACTGGAATGTGTATGGCATGTTCTTCTTTGTCGCTTTTTCCAGTTCATTTTGCAGCGACGAGAACAGAGGCACACTGATGGCTGCAGGAATGTTCAGGATCCTGAAAAAATCAACATAAGTACAGGTCGCGTCACATAAAAAGAACGCTGCATGAAAGTGGGCGGGGTGTGTTTGCGCATGGGTACACTCGCGCACGAAAGTACTAGGCCCATTGTTTTATTTTTGAACTAGACTTTCGCTCGCGGCGTCGTTTATTGGTTATTGGTAGGTAAATTGAAAAATTATATATGCTGGAATATCATTAAATTGAGTTAAAGACATGTTTGATTCAGTGTAGAATGTTTAATCTAAATACCAAAACTTAAGTAAATGTTTTTTACTATTTTATTTTCGAATCTTTTTAACCTTTACCTCTGCGGTCCGTATCAAGCATTGTTTTAAATTATCAACTGCATTATTATCAGCCTCTCTCTTCATAAAACAATATACGTCATATATAATTTTTCTCTCTTTTCTATATAAAACTTTTGTGCGCGATGAAATTTTGAGAACGAACGTGACGTGGACACGGAGCGGGAAACAAAGGTCGACTGACGAACCAATAGCGCACCGGCGATCACACGGCGCGCCCCGCGCCCCACCTCATACCACCAAATAGATAGATAAATCGCCTAATGCGCAGCTTGACCGCCAGCGTTCTTTTTACATGACGCGACCTGTAGTATTGTTTTAAAATGTTTGCTATTTTAAATGTTTATTTTAGTCTTTTCTATTAGTATCCTACTACTAATAGAAAAGACTAATAATAATAAACATTTAAGCTAAAAAAAACATTATAACAGACTTATAAAAAGTCTTATCCAATGTTTATTCATGATGGCATTACTAAACATTGGATGAGGCTTTAAATATTAACATGAAAATGTTAAAATATATGTATAACTATCTTATCTTAATATTATATATAAATTACATGTCGCGTTGTTTGTCCGCGATAGACTCCTAAACTACTTAACCGATTTTAATCTAGACTTTCAGGCGCGGGGTTTCATTTGATCAGGGAATGAATGCGAACACAGTTGAGGCTTCTTGAAAAGGCACTTTATTTTCTTGATCACACACTTTGCACACCATGTGCAGTTTGATCCAACTTGAAAGATAGGGTAGCATACATCTCAATTTTTTGTTGCAATATTATTTAGGAGCGGAAAATGTGACGCAGACGAAGTTATGCAACTTCGCGCATAATTATTATATACATATTACTACTCGCTGACCCGCGCAACTTCGTCTGCGTCACATTTTCCATTACTGCTCCGCTCCTATTTGTCTTAGCGTGATGATATATAGCCTATAGCCTTTCTCGATAAATGGGCTATCTAACACTGAAAGAATTTTTCAAATCGGACCAGTAGTTCCTGAGATTAGCGCGTTCAACCAAACAAACTTTCTGCTTTATAATATTAGTATAGATATTAAGTGAATTAATTAATTTGAATGCAAAATTTTAGTCACTGTTTTATTAAATTTATATTCTACTAGCTGACCCACGCAACTTCGTCTGCGTCACATTTTCCATTAATGCTTGGCTCCTTTTAGTCTTAGCGTGATGATATGTAGCCTATATCCTTCCTCGATAATATGGGCTATCTAATACCGAAAGAATTTTTCAAATCGGACCAGTAGTTCCTGAGATTACCCCCTACATACAAACTTACAAACAAATGTTACCTCTTTATAATATTAGTATTAGTATAGATTGTGTCGGCATGAAATGTAACAGAAATCAGAATATCTGAATTTGCACTAGTGCAAATTATATAAACAAATCTTACTCATGTATCACCCTTTTCACTAGTCATAACCATATAAAAATCCACGTGGTTTAGAAGAATTAATCAAAGAAAAAGAGGCAGATATCAAATTTGTTTCAGATAGAGAATGAGCCTGCATGAGATAGCTACTCATCCAGGCTACTATTTAATCAAACATCATCCCTTACCTCTCATTGATAACTAATCCAACATGCTCTGAATCATTAGCCAGTATCTTCTTGACAAGAGCTTTAGTTCTGTCGTCTGCATTCTCTTCAGCAAGCGTCGTGAGCAGTGTCCGGATCTGTTGTATGCTTTGTTCTTCCTGAAATTTAACTAAATATTAAGCCTGGTGTACACGATCAGAGTAAACGGTATAGTATCATGGTAGAGTACTAACTATACTAATGTGCATAGGCAAAGTAAGGTATTAAAAGTTAAAGAGTATAGTGATTAGCCCTGCGGCAAGCTACTCTACCATTTGCCTTCCCCCACTGCAGCATAAATTTACGTGTAAAGAATTGCTCTACTGATACAGGTAAACCACTTGAAGTCTGTAGTGTTATGCTAGTTGTATCGAGCATTAACATAACCAGTTACGATTGAGGTCAGACGTGCTGCTGGGTTATGAAATTCAGCCACATTTGCTTAGATTGAGATCTAAACCCAACATTGTATGTTTTTTGGCATAATGTGTGAACTATGAATGATTAACTGACTGGCAATATTTATTCATAGAGAAAATACAAAATCCTTTTTCAGTTATAATCTTTTTATGATGAAAACAATTCTAACTTTTGTTGTTAAAGCACTATCAATGCAATAAAATGGGTTAGAGGAAATACGTTTATCAGTGAATTGCTCTGTTGTTGCAGATTTATTTAAAATTGTAGTCATATTTTACAAGCAATCTGGCAAATAGGCAGAAACTGTTACCATTTAACTTCACCCTAAACTTCATCCTTTTTATTTATATCTAGAAATAGTTTTAAAAGTGAATCTTCCAAGATATGGCAGCAGTTTGATTGTCAAAATTGAACAAGAATTGAAACTGAATTATAAAGATAGGTAGATGATATTTTGATAAATTAAAGATGTAGGCAACTCGTTCCTGCTCATTCTAAATCTCTCTTGTTCTATAATTATTGTTGTTTGATTCTATCAGATGCATAGTAGTAGTGTTCTAATCCAAGCTGTTTCACTCACTTTTTTCTTGGTGATATTGATAATAGTAGTAATGCCAAACACTCCGTCACTGCCATCGTCATCATCATCATCGTCCACAGCTTCATCAAAGCACTGTTTCACAACACTGCCCACATAGTTTTGAGCTGAAATAATAAATATATATATATATATATATATATTATGTTTATGTAGAATAGGTTATTATTTTTTGTTCTTACACATGGAAATTGTTTGAAATTTAAAGTATCTCACTAAAATACTATATGGGTGTAATACCATCATCTTCCTGTCCTTTTAGTGTGTTACATAATTCCATCATCTCAGACCAAAAAAAAAGGTTTTTTGTTGGTCTGAGATTCTTTCATCATTCTTTCAGTGAGATACAGTTATCTCACTGAAAGGAAGATATTAGATAGCCACACAGTAAATGAAAAAATAAGTCAAAAAGTTTAAATGGAAAAAAACTTACAAATAATTATTTGTGCCAGTCCACCCAATTCAACATTGGACTTGAGGAAGAGTTGTCTCAGCAGCTGCCGAATGCCATGGAAATCACAATCCTCAGGGTTACGGCCTTCAAAGTCGGCTTGTAACTCCTAAAAATAAAAATAAAGAAAAACTAAGCATAGCTAAGTATATCGTGTCTGTGCCGTCGTGAATAAAAAAAGCAGAATGCATGACTAATAAATTTACAGTGCTACTACATTACTAGTTTCATAATGTTATGAAAAAAAAAAAACATTAGCCTTATGGAAACTTTACTTTGAAAAATTTCGAACTAAACTTCTTGAAACCTTATGAAATATTCCAAATAATAATCATTCTCAAAAAAGCGACTTTTTAAGAAAATTTTCTTAAAGGAAAATAAACAACAAATAAAACGCGGCATGCCATGTGATTTTGAGGTTATAAATAAAAAACCTAAGTACCTTATCCCCTACGAAGTTTCCATCAGAATCGAAGTCGGAGTCTTTTTCGCTGGCAGAATCCTGTTCTTCTTCACTTTCACTGTCGTGAACTTCTAGTTCTTTATTCTTTTTATTCGACATTTTATCCGGCGACACAACCACACGTTGTACAATAAAACACAAACAATAACCGTAGACAAATAAGAATGAATGATAGAGTCTCCGATCCTATTGATAAGATTGATTGAATGAGTAATAGAGTTTCACAGACAAGAGGTTTCACTTTTTAAATATGAAGATACAGGATCTAGGAAATTGAGAACAAATTTTTATGCGTTTCAATTTCAACTTTGAACAAAAGAATGGCAGTTGACGTCGTGGCTGACGGCAAATAGCTGATGCGCAGCCATCAGCCATGATTACCATAGGTTTCCATGGACTACCATAGTTGTGAAGTTTCTGGACTCATTCAAAGTTCTAAATCATTTTTTTAAATAAAACACTGTGATGTTATTTATTGTAATATAATATTAAATAAAAAAATGCCGACAGTGCTGCAACAATTTAATTGTTGATGGATAGTGATAGTTTAAATAAACTCCGAATTTAATTAATACACGCCACGTAAAGTTCTTGTGCAGCCACGTTAAGGCATGCTCTTTTATTTTTTATAAATATTCAGGAGCAAAGTGAAATACGACCAAGATGTCTTGATTATCTGAAAAATTAAGAGTATTTTAAGCGTTCCAAAGGCCGCATATCTGCATGGCTCCTTATCGCTTTGGTAGATAGGTTCTTACCGTAGTGTAACTCGCCAATGAAATAATGGAAAATCCATACGTAGTCACATGGACGTCTTTTTGGGCCCTGAAAGGATAAGATACTTTCTGGTTTAGCAGCACACACAGTTACTTAGTTACTCGAAATGCGTAGTGAGTAAATAAGGTACAATTCTAATATTGGCGCCCGCGACGCGCGACTGCGACTGGCGACAATGAAGTGCGATCACGACCCACTGCTTTATATGAGTTAGGTACAATACTATAGGGCCCGTACAATTGTTGGTCGCGCGGGAGTCGCTTGCACCTGTATACACGAATAGGATAATATTATAGTTGGTATTTTAAAAACCAATTCCTGCCGTAATCTAAGCTTATAATAGCCCATATTATACATGCCTTTAATAATATTCCCAGATGTAACCCAGGTACACTCTGTGACATAGTTGGTAACACCAAGGCGTTACTGGCCCTCTTTGGGGAGCTGGGGTGGATCGAATGACAAATTTGTCCAACCTACACGCAAAATACTCGACGCTTACCTACCTAGTCGTGAAGTTGCGGAAACCAGCCCAATTTATATACATATTTCCGAATGGCTAAGACACACATTAAACAAGATAGGTAGTACCTATGCTCTAGCTCTACTACGGTCATGGACAGCGCAATTAGTTGCACGGTGTTTGCTAATGACCTGCCGGTGCTTTCTACTACTGTTTAGGCGACCTAGCTTTGATGATAAGGCGAGAAAATGCACGAAAAAGTAAAGGTGCATCCGCTCATTAACATTTTTGCTGAGAGCCAAATAACATTCTTACCCGTAGATAAGTTTTGTGTAAGTAGGTAAGTAAGTGCCGCGACCGCCTACTGGTGTCATAGTCGGTATAAGTATGTCAATTAAAAATAAGTTGACAAAACTTTATAGACCTTTGATGGGTATTATATTGATATCTTGGGCTATACTTATTATAAAGTGACTAGGTAGCTGATGCCCGCGGCTTCGCCTGCAAAACAAATTTTATACTTAAACCTTCCTCGAGAACCATTCTATCCATTGGTGAAAACAGCATGAAAATCGGTGCAGTAGTTTTTAAGTTTTTGTTACAGCTCACAGACTGAGATCTGGACACATGCCTCTCAATAATTTTGGATTTTTAATGAATAAAATTGGATCACCTAATTGTGAGTGTGTGTGGCACACTGGAGGATGTGGTACATTTATTGACAGAGTGTGTCAGATTTCAGTCTGAAAGAGAGGACCTGCTTAGAGAGCTTGAGATAAATATGTATGATGTTAGCATGTTCCATCATATTTTGTCGCCACCTAACTCTAGAGCTGCTCATAGTTTAATTAAGTTTGTGTTGTTACGTTTTACATAATTGTAAGGTCCGATGGGACTGGCATGTACACCTGTATAAAAGTCCCTAATAATAAATAAAGAGGAAAAAAAAAAAAAAAGTTTATCACGAACAGACAGACAGACAGACGCGGTGGAGGACTTTTTTTTATAATTTGTAGTGTACTTTCTTCGGGCGATAGCGATATTTGGAATGCCAAAATGTTTTGGTGTGTTGTGGGTTTACTATGGGTACCCTGGCATTTCGATATCTACTCTATTGTATCGCATGTCTAGGTAGGCCAAACAATTTTTGACAATCATTATCGCTGATGATGATGATGAAATGTCACTTTCGTCCTCTTGTCATATTGCGATTGAGAAGTTTCGTCAATTAATTTAGCATCACCCTTTATAAGTTACCTTCAATACCTTGTTACTTAATCAAATAAAGGGTTTACGACTATACGAGTCGTTTACGATAAAGGGGTTTAATAATTTAGATACCTACCTCCATAAAACGAAGGGGGAATTAATTAGGGAAAGTTTAATTTCTAAAGACAGCTAGCTTTTGGGGGCCGAGTCACCCGCGTCTGTAGGAGAATACTCTCCAGCGAATCCCTACACGTGGTCCCCGGGTGGTGCTAAACAGGTGACACTAACCGCCTCCGTGGTCTAGTGGTTATACCACCTGATTCAGACCCAGAGGTCCCGGGTTCGATTCCCAGCGGGAGCAAATTTTTTGTTCGGTTTGGTTGGTGGTAGGACTTGTTCTAAGTCCGCCTGGCAAGCTACCACCATCATGTTTAAGTCTGTCGCCATAACAACAACAGCATTGTTGTGTTCCGGCAGTTAGAGGTATGATAGCCAGTTCCTCTGTGTAAGAGGATTCCGGGTGAAACTCGCTTCCATGTTCGGCCTAATCATCACTTTCCATCAGGTGAGATTTGGGCCAAGAGATTCCCCATTTCGCATAAAAAAAAAATACCTATCTTCTTCTTTTAGGTAATTAAAAATACTATGAAAATAGTTTGAAACAGGGAAATGCCGACGAACAATTTTAACGTAGGTCTCCTCGGATAATCGTATGTTACATTCATGGTAGGTAGGTATCTATTTTACCTCGAATAAATAAAAAGAATAGAATAGAAAAGAAAAAAATATTCGACACAGACACAACACAACAGCAAAAACACGTTATAAAAAATAAGAGAAACAAAGACATAAAAAAAAGAAAAATAACAGTAAAATTGTGCTGAGCCATGCCGAAAGGTTACCATCTCAGCATATGCTGGGCGTCAGACACCCAGCGCTGGTTTTCAGTTGGCGCCCCGCAGTGACACACGGACGAGGGTAAATAAAATAAATAAATACTTAGGTACTGTGAAATAAGAAACAGGACAACCAGTTTCTACCTGTGTAACATAATGAGAACGGAGCTTTTGATCTTCTTGGAGGCTCTGTACCAACCGCTTTCGTAGAGCGCATCTGAAAGTCCTTCACTCTGCAAACAAAAAGTTTTCACGAACGATTATGTTGGTAGAAACTACCAATCTACCTACCTACCTTCCTACCATAAGTCGGAACCACACAGCTCATAAACGTTGTTCATATGCTGATCGCGTTCAGTTTCATTGATGAAATCCGCCCTCATTTTACCATTATATTTTGAAACCACGAAAACGAGGTATGCTACCGACCAAAGTATTGTTTTTTTCTTTTGATCGTACCTATGTCTAATAATAACTCAGTTCCTACACTTCCTACACTCTACAGGTAGGAAGAACCATAAACAAAAAAGGATTTATGCAATGATATTATAAAAAAGAGGATTTATGACTTTCCAATGGCCGCTTTCCCGCCAAATGGTTTTATAGTCGTTTTTCAAGTGGACATTACTTTGCAAGTCAGGAACTAACGACTTTCCCAACTTTTTTCACGATGACCGTGTACATTTTCAAGGCTCATTTAATCGGGAAATACCAAAAAAGGGTGAAATAAAGCTCACTTCCTTAAAATTTGCGTCGGTAGGTAACAAAAAATCGGACGCCCTCGTAAAATGAGATTGCAAAGATTTGGTTCCCCCGGGTTTCCTTAATGCGGGGAACAAGTTAAATAAATTAGATAATTCATATTGTGTCCTAAATCTGTTGGTATTTGTGTTTTATTTTGTAATTTATTGAGTTGAAAATATTCCATCGCAATCTTTTGCTTACAGGGTCGCATAATCACAGTAGGTACCTAGGTATCACATATCTTATCAATAAATCGAATCACATAAACTTACCTACCATCTAGTGAGATTGTGGTCAAGCCTATCAATAATATTATTTACTTACCTAATGAAAAACTATAAATAAGTAGGTACCTACAACGGCCGCTTTTAGTTTAGTTCCTTATAATTATGAGTTTTATTTATGTTCTAGAACTAGGTAAGTATTAGAACTATGTACCTTATCTTCACCATTATCTTCTAAGTTTTTCATGACATCTACAGAGTTCGCTGGGTTGTTCTATTTGAACTTGTATGAAGATATTTTATAGGTCAATATAATTATATAGTAGATAATTTTCTGTCATTTCTTTACTGAATTATTCTGTGTATATCTTACCGACTCCAGCAGACGTTGTCCATACCAGCACAGCAGCCAGGTTTGTGACAGTGCAGTCGTCAGGAACGACTTATAAACCATCTCATTCCATTTCTCCACTATCTGAAACATTGTTTCAACTGCACTGGGTTTGTGCCTACTATACTTACTTATTCGGTTAAGGTTTTCAGATTCAGCGCAGTACCCCGTCCCTCACCCTCACCCCCGCTGTCACACGAATAGCTAGCCATACACGCACAGATCTGCCCGCCGGATCTGTCCGACAGACGTGCCTGGCGGACAGATCCGTGCATGTATGGTGAGAACGGACACGGATTTGCACGAGTGAATGAGATGAGAGAGATGAGAATTCAATGAGAAAAAAAGCCGACGAAAAATTCCAACACTGGGGCGTCCAGAATCATGCCCCGGACCCATGGAAATCGTTTGTGCGTCGATGTCAGATACACGCGGTATACATGAGTTTGATCACAGAAATGGCGTTTAGTGAAAATAAAGAATTTTGGACAAGTTTTATAGAGCTTTATAAATCTATGCCTTGTTTGTGGAAAATCAAAGATAAGCAATTGTATCTAACAAGCATACGAAAAATTGGTCGAAAAATGCAACGCAATCAATCCCACCACATATTATTGCTAATTTATGCTTTGAAATAGACATTTTTACAGACGACCGTATTTGCTGGAATTACGATCTGAACTGCTGCTCGTGTGTGGCGAATCACGGATCTGCCTGTCGGACAGATCCGGCGGGCAGATCTGTGCGTGTATGGCTAGCTATTTTACTGCACAGCGACTTGCGGAGTGAGGCGAGCTGCTTTTTTTTTGTCGATGGCCACTCGCAGCGTACGAACCCTAGAAGGTTGTAGCTACGCAGAGGCGAGCTGCCACTAGGCTTGTACTACTTATACTCTACGTTACTCCTCTATTATTGTAACGTTACTGTACATACCTATTTACTATGTTTTGTTTTTGTATGATGATATGGACGAAATTTACATAACACCGTACGTAAAATAAAACAAACAAATAAAATATTATCAGCTAGTTAGGTAGATGTTTATTGGCACTTTGGCAGGATTTCCTTGCATTTTCCTGAAGGTCAACGAATAAAATACCCGTTCGACGCAATATTGGGGAGAATCGAAGGAATTCTCGTCATGTCTGTAGTTTGATGCCTTTATTTGCGTTTAAAGCCGTAATAACAACAAATAATAAAAATATAAGTAGGCAGCTAGTGAAATATTTAAAGGGGGCTCGCATACAAGAAACGTGTTTTTTTCAGAACGTACGGAACCCTTCGTGTGAGTGAGAGTCCAACTCGCACTTTTTTTAGGTTTAAAGAATCTTTATTTCTTGTATGAACATGTTACACTTCACTTAAATGAGATTTTAATTTTAACATAAAATCGTCTAATGACGAAGCATGCAGACTGTAGAATAAAATAAATTACAATAAAAACGCTTGAGAACGATTTTTGCCGGTCGGATATTTTTCCATTGTTGTTGCTTGCCAAGCTAGTAGGTACGGAGTCTCAATAGAGTTGAATGAAACCTGGTGCTTTTACCACACACCTACGAGTGGCTAAACCATAGATATAATAAACAGGTTTTTTTTATATATTTCTATGGGCATAAACTATAAGTAAGTACTTACAACACAACAGAAGCCACAGAAGCAGATGATAATGGAACTGTTGAAGAAGTTGACGAGCAACGCAAAGCTGAACATATCCTCGACATCGCCGGAGAGCCTGCAAATATGCGAATTTTAAGGCGGTTGCAGACAAGAAGGCCAAGGGAATATAAGATTTTATCTAACTTGTAAAGTATATAACATATAGTTTGTTTGACTGTTTCGTTGGTCTCGCGATCGTAAGGTCGGACAAAAAGTATTTGAGTTTTTCCTATAGGTAGCAATTTCACTGTGCTTTGTTTCATAATTATTCATATCGTGTATGCGCGTCTCACTTCCACACTTCACACTGTATTCATGGCTACGTATAGAGGTATTAAAGTCAAAGAATAAAAGTTTGTAGAACTCTATGATCTCTAGTTTATTGACTGCTCCGTTGGTCTAACAACCGCTACTGCTGATCATGGAGTCCTACTGTGTTCGATTCCAAGGTTACTTATTGGGGTTTTCCATTAGGATTTTTCTGTGACAGCCCGGAGTTTGGAAGTTGGTGGTGTGACACCCGTGCCTCGGAAAGCACGCTAAGCCGTTGGTCCTGCGCCAGATTTCTCTCCGGTAGTGTCGGCTTGCCGTCCCATCGGAATATTAGAGAGCACAAGTGTGTGCATAAACACAGATGCACTCCCTCATCCAGCACTCTCATATTCCGATGGCGCAGGACTAACGGCTTAACGTGCTTTCCGAGAAACGGGGGTGTCACATCAGCATCGCGTTTCAAACGCGCGAAATCGATTCAAACGTGCGAAACCGATGCGACCGCTAGCGCGCTCGCCTTCCCTACGGGCGGGGTTCCCCCGCAACGAGGGAAGTGTGAATCCATAGAGTATATAACCACTAGAGAGCGTATAGGCCGATTTCTTCTAAGTACGCGGCTCACTACAGCGGGCCGGGGGACGAGGAACTACGCGCGGCTGCAATTGGTCCGTTCAGGGTCAAGTTGCATAGGTAGCCTATGGTTAGTGGTGGCACTACTTGATTAAAGGAAAATAGTCGATATCGATAAAATGGATTTTAACATTAGAAAAATACTCAATCCAAACAAACTTGTTTAAACAAGTTTCCCTATTAACCTTATCTTTCCACTTTTATTTTAATTCTGAAATCTTCGAAAATCTAAAATGAAAACATGTATGTCAAACACACAGATGAAAAATCTGAGACCCTCCTCCTATTTTTAATGTCGTTTAAAAGTAGTTACGTGTTTAATGTAAGTATGTGAATTGATTAAAAAATGTATTAGTAGTAATTTTATGATCATCGATAAATCGACTTCAATCATTAAACGTAACAGCACAGATTTTTACGATAAAAATACAAAGGGGAAGAAAGGGATAAAAATATAAGTATTTCCTAATGAAAGAAAGAGACTTTTCCAAAAGACATCAACGCGCGCTTCTCACAGTGTGCTCGTTCACCTAACCACCATTTTATATAGACCCCTGCAGTGGCTCATCATCTGGCAAATCAAAAATATTTTGCGTAGTCTTTACTCTTTGATGAAAAGTTATGCCATCATTTTTGTAACAAAAGGTCTTGGAATGTTTCCCACACAAATTCACCGGGTATGAAGGCATCTTTATGCGTTATAAATTGCATAAAAATTAAAACGATTTGTAAAAACTTAGCATGCCCACAGGTCTAACAATTGGTCACAACTAAAATGGTTACTAGTGCCGCTGACTAACATCTGAGCAAAAACACTAATAGTTTTCGTGCGTCGGGGCACTGTATGCGCAGTCAAGTGGTTTAATAGTCTTTGTGTGAATCTAAGCTAGCAGCAATCGAGCAACTTGGTGCACCGCACGTCTTTGGAACAAATAAGTAAATGGAGCCTCCGACGCAGAAAACTTCATAACTGAAATTCAAAACCGGCCAATATTGTGGAATTCACGATTGCCGGATTATTCGAATAAAGTTAAAGTAAAATGCCTGGGAACAAAATTTCGGAACAGTATCGATACGACGTCTGTATCGCTACACACGCGCGTTTGTATCGATTCAAACGCGTAAGTATTTGAATTTATACACGTGCGCAAAGGTCAATAGGCTGCGGCTGACTGCATATATATAGTAGTCTATGGCTGACTGGCGCGCGTATCGCGTCTGTATCGCTACAAACGCGCGTCTACGGCGCGTTTAAAAAACGTGGAGTGCACAGGCCCTTAATCGTAACACTAACCCTAGAGTTTTATTATACCGCGTGTATCTGACATCGACGCACAAACGATTTCCATGGGACCCATGGAAATCGTTTGTAGTGCTGTCTCATGTGCGGCCACGCGGTGGCTCGATCTAGAGGTATATTATCTAACCTTTTATAACTTTGTCTGTGTAACTAAGCTGTAGGTACCGACACATGTCAGCGTAAGTAACAGAAGAGTTTATGGTCTGTCGACGCAGACAAGTCCATATCTTCCAATATAACATAGATTTTAATCCTCATCATCATTATATCAACCGAAAACACTGCTGGACATAGAACTCCCCCAAACGTCTCCACAACAACCGGTCCTGTGAGTCTCGCATCCATCAGCTACCCGCGACCTTCACCAGGTCAACGGTCCACCTTGTGGGAAACCAACATTGCGTCTTCCGGTATACTGTCGCCACTCCAGAAGTTTTCGGCCCCATCGACCATCTGTTCTGCGAGCAATGTGCCCCGCCCACTGCCACTTTAGTTGGGCGATCCTTCGGGCTATGCCGTTAACCTTGGTTCTCTTGCGGATATCATCATTCCTGATTCTATCACGCAAGGAAACTCCAAGCATTGGTGAACATCTTAGTCTGCAAATATCTTACTTACCGGACGAGGGCGCGGTGTCTCACAACAATCTCAGAGAGGTCCTTCTGGTGTTTCTCTTCCCAATCCATGTCGTCTAAAGTGTCAATTAGGTCCTTATTCTTCTGTGCATAACTTTTGCAGTATTCACCTTTAACATAATTATAAGTTAGCACCTACACTTTGATTTATACTTGACTACCTAGCTTTTGCCCTTCCCGTAGAAATCTAGACGAATTACATAAATAATAGGAACCTTCTTCTTGAATCACTCTGTCTATTGATGAAACTGCATTAAAATCCGTTGCGTAGATACTTTAAAAGATATAAGTGGAGATATCTACAGACCGAAAAGCGTTTATTTATACTATGTAATGATAAAGATGGTGTATAAAGATGGTGTATAAAACTGTGAAGTACGTAAGTTACCCACTGCACAGTGCTTCACCCCTCACACCCGTTGTCACATGATTGCTAGCTCAGCGAATCGCCACGTATTCCGCGTTGCCATTAAGGCGAGGTTGCAGTACCGTGTGTTTTGACGAACAACAGCGACTGTCGGGCGAGCGAAATAATGCCTAAATTTTGATTGTTTTTTCTTCTTGGCGAAAACTGATAAAGAAATTATACAATATGGTTTCAACATTTACTTCAAAATAAAAAGCTCTATCTATTGATATAACTTTTATATACTTATATTCGTGGTGAAATCTCTTAGCAGTACACGTTTAAAATTGTAATTTAGTGTCATGTTTGATTAAAAAAAGTATCGAGCCAATCATTCTAAATCGCGTTTCTATCTTTACGATTTACTTGAGGGTATGTTCAATTTTTATGTAATGATTTTATTTATTAAAAAACTCATAATTAATAAGATTTTCAGACGTTCAAAAATCTTAAAAAGTACTGCAACCTCGCCTTAAGGCGGGGTTGCAGTACTTTTTAAGATTTTTTTATTGAAGATTTGAAGTAAATGTTGAAACCATATTGTATTATTTCTTTATCAGTTTTCGCCAAGAAGAAAAAACAATCAAAATTTAGGCATTATTTCGCTCTTCGGACAGTCGCTGTTGTTCGTCAAAACGCACAGTACTGCAACCTCGCCTTAAGGTTCAATCGTATAAACCTACCTTCGCTTAGGTCTTACGTTATTATTCTAAGGTTCGGTTATTGCGATCGATTTTTCTAGACAGGTACATACCCCACTCACATATTCTGCAAATGGTCTACTATAAAATGAACAACCTAACTACTAGTATAGACCTTAAAACCTGGAATTCGTGTATAAACTAACTTTTTTATTGACGTCTAAAATGTTCGTCTGGACGTGGGTCTAGTCTATAAAGCCCTCTTCTTGTGCCACCCACATCTCGTTACGGGTAACGAGAAACCGTACTCTTAACACATAAATCAAGATTCAGGGACTGACCATATAGTTCTAGAATTCGCTACGTAAAAACTGCCAAGTGCGAGTCGGACTCAAGCACAATGGGTTCTGTAAGAATCATATTTTTAATAAGTTTTTAAACCATACCAGTTTTACCCGTACTCCTTATAGTTTTGCTGTAATCTGTAACTAAAGAACTAGCATTAAAAGTTTTTTTTTCAAAATTTTAGTGTCTGCAGTTTTGGGTTGAATGGTCCGAGTGTCTGTGTTTGAGTCACAGAAATATTTACATAATTATTTTTACCAAAATTAATCTGAATCGGTTCAGTAGATACGGAGCAAATTGCTGTGACAGACGGACAGAGAGCCAACCAGTCAAATACACAGACGCATAAGGGTTCCGTTTTCCACAAGGACGTTCGGATCCCTAAAAGAAAAAATCTAGCCGCAAAAGAAAAGGTAAACCAATATTGATCTGGCGTGTTACTTCGAAATATTCGTACACTCGTAGATACGTACGGTCTATCTCCTAAAAGCTAACTAACGGTTATCGGGGGAAGCTACTCTTGATGTAAATGGAAACACTCGGACGTTTGATTAATTGGAAATTCTGTCCGAGACTGGCTGTAAATCAGATTGCTAGTTTCGGTAGCCTTTACTATACTTATACAGTGTTTTTGTTTAACTTCATTTTAGATTTTTGTTTGAGTTGTATTTTTTATTTTGTCATGGTCATTTACTGGGATACATTTTGGATGTTTCCTGAGTAAAAAAATATGATTCTATTTAGTCCGTCAGATTATCGAAAAATATTGCGGTACGTATTTTTTGTTTCATCAAATCAAAGATAAAACGCATCAAAGATGTCCGGCTTATGAGGTCACTTTCCGACAAAAAGTGTATCTATTGGAATGTGACGTCACACGAGTTTTCAACGCGCAGTATCGTCTTAATTTTTATATTACGTGAAAAATAGAAAGTACGTGTCCAATATTTTTTAGAAATTTATCCGACGGAGTAATTAATTTTTTTAGTCAACATCCCCATTTGAGCAGGGAGTTTTTGGTAAGGTGTCGTAAATATGTACCTACCTAGGTAGTTCCTACTGTGGCTCACCGAATAATATCTTGTTTGTGTCGTTTATGATTTAACGGTAAGAGGTAGCTATGTTAATATTCTTACCTCAGTTACAATCAACCCCGCTCTCCTTAATATTTAGCTCCTTCCTAATGAATGCGCCTACTAAAGATGTCAAAGGTGTGAAGTACATACGAGTAGGTACGTTCCATACATCGATATTTTGCTCCTATAGGTATCTATTCGTCTTTTACCAGGGCCGTAGCTACCACCGTATCAGCCTTATCAAAGACTAGCTGATCCGCGAAACTTCGTCTGCGTCTCATTTTCCATTAATGCCCCGCTCCTATTTGTCTTAGCGTGATGATATATAACCTATAGCCTTCCTCGATAAATGGGCTATCTAACACTGAAAGATTTTTTCTAATCGGACCAGCAGTTCCAGAGATTATTCAATTCGAAAATTCCGCGTTCAAGCAAACAAACAAACTCTTCAGCTTTATAATATTAGTATAGATATGGGGCCCCTGGACTACAAGAGCCCCTGAGAAAGAGAGATGGGGGCCGAGTCACCCGCGTCCGTAGGAGAATACCCTTCAGCGAATCCCTACACGTGGTCCCCGGGTGGTGCTAAACAGGTGACATTAACCGCCTCCGTGGTCTAGTGGTTATACCACCTGATTCAGACCCAGAGGTCCCGGGTTCGATTCCCAGCGGGGGCAAATTTTTTGCTCGGCTTGGTTGGTTGTAGGACTTGTTCTAAGTCCGCCTGGCAAGCTACCACCATCATGTCTAAGTCTGTCGCCATAACAACAATGTTAACAGCATTGTTGTGTTCCGTCGGTTAGAGGTATGATAGCCAGTTCCTCTGTGTAAGAGGATTCCGGGTGAAACTCGCTTCCATCTTCGGCCTAATCATCACTTTCCATCAGGTGAGATTTGGGCCAAGAGTTTCCCCGTTTCGCATAAAAAAAAGCCCCGACGTTTGACCGCAAAGCTGCGAAGCCCCCAAAAATGTTTGATACAGGGCCCCCAGGCCCCCCCTTCCACACTAGCTACGCCACTGTCTTTTACCGTCCCCGTATGAGGAAACAAGGCAACTTTCATTTTAATCAAGCTAAGGGGTGGACTCGCTTCAAACGTGAACCGTTGCTTAGGCATTTCTAATAAAGGCAGGTTTCATTTCATTAGAAACTTTTGTTAATTGTTTCCTTGATCATTCACTTTGCGTTTCCTCTTTTGTCGTGAGTTGAACTTTGAGTATCGTTAGCTAAATTAAATTTTGTTTGGGAGACATTTGCTTTTTTGTTTACCTACATTTTTCCTGAAGGAAGTTTGTAATTGGGCGCCTTCAAATTTACGGCAAAGTTCCATAGAAACAATTTAAATAGTATTTTTAAACTGCTTAGGGATGCAGTTACTAAAGCTTTTGTCATAGTTGTTGTACGGTACGTATATAAATAAAATAAGCATTATATTACATCTAAGTAGCGTACCTACGTACTTTTTGCAGCAGTCTGGTAAAAACCCACCAACATTTCGCTTGACTGCTGAGAATTGAGTGCGGGTTTGATTCCTAAGTCAAACTCGCACTCAATTCTCAGCAATCGCATTATTTTCAGATAACGGCTTTTGTAATGAGATAAGCACTTTTGTCAACAGGCACCTACACCAGTCTCCGGAACCTGACCGCCAGCAGTTCGAAATGCGTCGTGCTGTGGCTCAGGAAGATGCAGAACAGCAGGACACAGCACGAGCTAGAACGTTGTAACTTACCCAGCGGATAAGTTTCAACCAGTTGCTTGTCAACAGGTACGTACACCAGTCTGCGGACCCTGACCGCCAGCAGGTCGAACTGCGTCGTAATGTGGCTTAGGAAGATGCAGAACAGCAGGTCTCCGCACAGCATAAACCAGATCGTTATAAGGCCTAAAACAGGTACAATTACATTTAGTATAGAAATGTCAAAATCATAAAAAAAGAGAAAAATAAAAAACTACAATTTTTTTTTTAAACTTTGCCCCACTCTAGGAATTTCTCCTGTGTCGTGGGTGCGTTTACAAACATACAAAGTCACATACACAAACAGCCAGACCCGGAACAACTATCTGTAGGCCAATTTCGGAAGTCGGTGTAAAAAAACAACCAAAAACATCAACTTTTTATTTAGAAATTCGTGTTTATTTTTTTAAACAGACTTGTTTTTCACTTTTTGTGGAAACAACACCACTGGAAAATTACAGCGCAAAATTGTAAGCTATTTCGTTTACCTGGATGACATGCTTTTTCTAGAGCTATTTCGATAAAATCAAATTACTGAACTGATTTAGATGAAATTTCTATGGGACCAATCGATAAGTATACCGCGTGTATCTGACATCGACGCACAAACGATTTCCATGGGTCCAGGGCATGATTCTGGACACCCCAGTGTTGGAATTTTTCGTCGGTTCTTTTCTGTTTTTTTTTAAGAGTACTACAAAGTATCCGCTCAGCTGAGCTGATATTATTTGTGGCTTTATTCAGATTGCTCTTTTTAGTGAAAGTAGTTATTTAATTATTTTTTTATTAAAAATCTCATTGGGTTAGGTCAGAATAACGATTATGAGCAGTCTAAAGTAAAAAAAAAACCCTTGAAAAAAATAAAAAAATGAGAAAAAAGCCGACGAAAAATTCTAAGTCTAGGGTGTCCAGAATCATGCCCCGGACCCATGGAAATCGTTTGTGCGTCGATGTCAGATACACGCGGTATACATCCTGTCACGTAAAACAAATTTCAAATCAGTTCAAAAATGACAGTTGCGAATTCTATTCACCAGAGAAACCCCGAACATTGCTTTCTCCATTGCACGCTGAGCAACCATGAATTTGTGGACCGGCCTATAACGATAGGGTAAAAAGGGTAGGATTTTTTTTTTAATTTTTGGGGCCGAGTCACCCGCGTCCGTAGGAGCGAGTCTCTACACGTGGTCCCCGGGTGGTGCTAAACAGGTGACACTAAACGCCTTCGTGGTCTAAGTGGTCCCGGGTTCGATTCCCAGCGGGTGCAAATTTTTTGCACGGTTTGGTTGGTGGTAGGACTTGTTCTAAGTCCGCCTGGCAAGCTACCATCATCATGTCTAAGTCTGTCGCCATAACAACAATGTTAACAGCATTGTTGTGTTCCGGCAGTTAGAGGTATAGCCAGTTCCTCTGTGTAAGAGGACTCCAGGTGGAACTCGCTTCCATCTTCGGCCTAATCATCACTTTCCATCAGGTGAGATTTGGACCAAGAGTTTCCCCGTATTGAAAAAAAAAAAAAACTAACCTAGGTACCACTACGAATCTGGTGTAAAAAAAGTATCTCCATTTCACTCACACTCATTGAATGCGAACTAACACAACCCACCCAACCAAATTGGCGCGTGTAAACAACTCGGTCGTATTCGGTCGCGCTGACATTTAGTAACGACCGAAACGTGGTCAGAACCGGTCGGGAGCCGACGGCGACGCGCCAGACCTCCGTCGACCGCGCGTAATTACAAAATGGACAATAACCGACCAGTAGTTTCAGAACGCGATGTTCTTGTTGAACTTTTGGAGCTTTATCGTGATTTACCAGGTCTTTGGGACCCTCACCATGAATTTTATAGTAATAAAGAAGCTCGACAAGTTGCCTACGAAACATTGTTGGTGTGCTATCAGAAGTTTGATAAAAAAGCAAGCGTAGGTGACCTGAAAAAGAAACTAGAGAATATGCGAGCAGCATACAAGCGGGAGAAGAAAAAGGTTAGTAAATCCAAGTAAATCATACGATGTAAATTCGTAAAGGTTTTATTCACAGAGTTACGTTTCTTTAGCCATGATAATGGAACTAATGGAAGTCAATTTGACATTGACAACTTTGACAACAATGACTGAGTGAATGAATGAATGATTTTAACTTTGACGCTTAGTGTTGTCAGCGTTAAATAATTTTGAAATATATATTTTATTAAAAAATTTCCAATTTTTTTTTTTTACTATTTTTTTTTTTTTTGCAAAACGGGGAAACTCTTGGGCCAAATCTCACCTGAAGGAAAGTGATGATTAGGCCGAAGATGGAAGCGAGCGACTAATTTAGCGATTTTGTGTTTTTTTTAGGTGGAGAAAAGTATAGCCGATGAGAGTCGGACTACGGTACATATACCGACGCTGTGGTACTACCCGTATTTCAATTTTTTGGACGACGACTCGGATCTGCTCTCAATGAGAGCGGAGCATTGTAATGACAGCGATAACAAGAGCGACGTAAGTGTTTTGATGAGTGGGATCTTAAATATACTAATTTATAAGCAACGCGGTCACATCGCATTTCAGTCGCAAACTGTCAAAAAACCCGCCAAGTGCGAGTCGAACTCGTACACAAAGGGTTCCATAGACCTCAATTTTTATTATTTGTTGTTATTGGGGTAATAGAAAACAGACAGACGAATGGACGGAAGGGCGAACGGAGACGGCGGAGGCTTAGTATCCGGCGGAACACTAAAAATATAGAAAAAATGAGGTGTTTTAGACGGGTGCGACTGAGATGCAAATGCGAGAATTTATTAGAACTGGCGCTCAAATTGAGATATATGAATAAAGTCGGTAACTGGTTGAGCAGTCTACCATGACCACGTGGTCGGTACACAAAGAAATACGCGGATCTTCGTGCCTCACCCCTCGCCTGATTGGGAATATTGTATAGTTTCGGGTAGTGTGATGTGCTGGCGTCTGCACACAATTTCCGTCGCTTGAGGTGTCAAAAATATCGCTTGTAAGTCTTTAGAAAAATCCTTCTGCAAATTAACTTTTCTGTTTTCAGGAACCCGAACGCAAACGATCAAAGTCTGTATCCAAATGCAGCGTAGACAATTTGTTAAAAAAGCAAATAGACTTGATCGACACGGCCCAAAACTTTCTTACTACGCCGGCAGAGGATTCTTCAGCAGACGCATTTGGAAAGTCCATCAGTTCTCAACTCAAAGAGCTGCCGAAGATACAGCGATGTTTGGCAGAGAAACTAATAGGGGAGGTCATGTTTTACGCGAAATTAGACCAACTGAACATGGATACTGTTGTGTATTTGAACGACGGAGATGTAGACGGTTCATAGTTGAATTATAAGTTTGAATCTGATTTGTAAGTCTTGCTGTGATTATCATTTTAAGAATAATGTGTACCTAATTAGTATTGGTGTGTCTTTTTAATCAGGTACCTACTTGGGTAAGTTAATATAATTGCCGGCACGAGTTGTGAGCACAGATGAATGCAGTAGGGCGATTCCGCCAATGTTCGGTGAGCGAACGAAACTTGCAAACAAACCCAATAGTCGATGAGCTTTGACTGACGAACAAATAACGCGAAGCGTCTGAGCTGTCATCGCCAAACCGACCAATGGCGAGTGTGTTCTCGACTCGTGCCGCTTAATTTAGGTACCTAGGTACAGCACACGACGCCAGTGGCAACACTTTATTATGAGTTGGCCTGGCGTAGGGCCAGCTTATACTGGGTTTTTTACCACTGAATTGCGTGCAATTTTAGCCTTCTGTTTTTTATACCAATCATCAAAAAGAAAAAAAAAACAGCTACTGAGTACCTTTTTTGGATTTATGCATACATAAATGTATGGGGCAGTTTTCTTTTACCTACGTTTTCTGTGTTGGTTTTTACGAGTATTATGATGAGTACAATGGCGAGTTCCATAAAAGCATCGTCTTAGTTTGTTCTTTAATGTGATATCTAGTATTGTATGTCTCAGTTACCGTTAATGTACCGAATTTAAAGTGTATAAACCTAATAAAAATATCGTTGTAAGTAAAATTTTACTGATTTTAAATCCTACCCTTTTGCTTCGTTACCAATGTTAATATGGATGTTGCATCGATGTTGATGATCTCAGTGTCGATGAAATCAGTTAGTGCAGGCCCTAATTACTAACTAACCAGATACTAATTGATTTGATACAAGTAGTTATTGTACACCGGATGATGGACTGCCCAATTTTCCAATCAAAAAGACCAAAGGTTCCGGAGAATCACACACGGGGGCGAAAAAGGCCACTTTAGGAGATTGATATTAAAATAATAATATTAAATCACACAATAATATGTCAAATTTAATTTTCATCTTTATCGCTAACGCATTAGATTCAAGGTTGATTGGGAAAAAATGGGTCAGTGGGTCGTCTTAGGGGCGGATTTAAAAATTGACAGTGACGTTTAGCGTGATTTGCTTTCTGATTCTGCTAAAGTGGCTTTTTTAGACCCGCTGACGATAGACGTGTGTGGTGAACTGGCACAATTCTTTTTCACACAGCCATTATTGCACCGAAAATATACTTAGGTCCTTCAGAGTGAATTTCTTCAAGTGACTGTTTTTTGTGACTAGTTTTGGATTCGGCCATCCAGACTGGATGGCCGAATCCAAAACTGCGGCAGCTGCGGTATACAGGGATAACTCATGTGTCCAATCGAATCGTGCAAACCAAATTTTGTACGAGATAAAATTTCAAGGAATCTTTAGTTTTCACATAGGCACCCCACCTTTGCAAAACATAACCTAGCCATTAATCAAAAACCGGCCAAGAGTGAATCGGACGATCACACAAAGGGTTCCGTACAATAAACCGAAAAAAAAACAAGTTTCTTGAGGGGCCCCCTTTAATTTTAAATTTTTATTATTTGTTGCAGCGGCAATAGAAATATTCTGTGGAAATTTCAACTGCCTAACTATTACGGTTCTTGATATACCTACAGTCCGCTTAGGCTACCTACAATCATTACAGTTCTCAACTAACTTCAATTTACCTAAGCTTCAACCAAAACTAACTAGATTAATTACATAGTTCAAAACAAAGAAGTTGTTTCAACCTTATACGATAAGTTTAAAGTTTAAAGGCAAAGCGAAGCACTATCGCGATGGGCTTTCAAGATGACGACAATAATTAATTACTGTCTCGTTCAGAAACCATTTTTTAACCGGAAAAATGCAGACAGGATTATGGGCATAGCGTGATGGATCATTTATCAGCGAAAGTATAGACGGTGTTATGGATATCTTTAATGTATAAATAAACCGACCAAGCACAGCCTGAGCCTAAAGTTTTGATTTCCTTATTCGTGTTTAGTGTGCACAAAAGTTATTTAAAAATTGTCCCCCTAAAACTTTAGTACCTGTATTACCTTACAGGAACAAAATACATTTTCTAACTTTCGACTTCAATACCAAACCTACTTTACGAATGTTAGGGGTAAAAGGTAGGGGCTGAGGGTTGGGCGGCAGTCTTTTCCGCACTAGTGCGAAATAAACTTTATTGCGTACCTAAAAGTGGTGGGGTAGTTTTCGAGTAAATGTGTTGATCTTTTAAGACCTACATGTGAATAATTTTCATTGCAGTTTTTTGGCTACATAATGGTTTCGATTAGATGGATTGGCTGCAATGACAATAAAGTTTCCGCACTTACCTCAAATTTTACTATTACCTACCATGCCAAGTCTGCGCCGCTAATATAACCTCATAGTACCCTCTCTGGAAAGGGTCGAAGGGGAACCAGTAGAAGAACGGCAGGATGAGAGGCACCTCATGACCCATGGCTATCTTGATGATCTCCACGAAGGGCGGCGAGAGGAAGATCACCAGGAGAGCGTTGTTGCACCAGTAGTAGCCTGGAAATTGAGGAAAGATTACCAAAATCTTTGGAATTAAATCAAATAATTATGAATGCGAATTGGGGACGGAGATAGGACCTTTCACCTTGGAAATAAGTATAGCGCTTCAATTCTGTCGACATCTCACCGTGATCACTTAGGTGGAGTGAACGACAACTGAGCTGTCATTCCATCTTATTTGTATCATGGTTTGACATCTCACTTGTCGTTCACTCCACTCAAGTGATCACGGTGAGATGTCGACAGAATCTACCGGCAGGTTACTTTAGCGGAAGCGTGAAGACGAGTAAATCAGGATTTTTAAACACGACGTTTTTATAACGCGCCGACGGCGTGCAGACGAACTAACGAGCTTTAAACGATTTTTTTCTGTGTGGTACTTTAACTGTTTTGTGGCTCTACACGATAACTGACAAATGCTTGCACTGTTCTAACTTAGAACTTTAGGAGCTCAACGATTTGACGAACAATACCAAGTGAGGACATTTGTGTAGGCCGCACAAAGAACTCAATTAGGACCAGTTGATCTCAGAATAATTAAGTTCCTCCTACATAAAAACGTTAGTCCCTCGGCTACCTTTGTAAATGCATACAAAAGATTTTCTCTGAATCCATCCTAAAACAAACTGATTGTTTTGGTCCTAGGAGATCTAAGTAAATTGCTTCCGGGATAAAAAGTTTCGCTAACGAATCGAGAGTTTCAGATAAAAGCTAATATTGGTGGCGCAGTCGAGTAACAAAATAAAACTGTATAGAAATCCTCACAGGTTGGTCTGTGAGGAACAACAATGGTTATGTGCTGATAATGAGTGCTTGCCAGGTGACTCATACACTTTTGTGAGTGACGCGCACGGGTGTAGGCGCTGGCTTGACCACTGTATTACGACACAGGCCGCACACCGGACACTCGTGAATGTTAAGGTACTGTACGATATATATTGGTCGGATCATATGCCTGTAGAGGTAGAATGTAATCTAAAGTTAATTACACCTAATATAGTATTACCTAAACTTAACAGTAATAACATTGTCTGGGGGCAACGTAACTCGACTCAGATACGTATGTATGAGGAAATGTGTAATGTGGGGTTACGGGAAATAGATTTTCCTCACGAATTTAGTCACTGTGCAGACTTTCAGTGTAGGAATGTGAACCATAATGTTGTTCTAGATGATTTATACAGTAACATAATATGTATTCTCCAACAGTCTGCGGAGTGTAGTGCGGCGGCGAATAAGCCCCGAACGTATAAACCTGTTCCAGGGTGGAATAAACATGTAAAAATAGCGTACGAGGAGGCTCGCTTAGCTTTTCAAGGTTGGCAGTTATGTGGTAAACCAGATACAGGTATTGAATATAATAAAATGCGTGATACGCGGAGAAATTTCAAAAGTAAATTAAAATGGTGTCGTAATAATGAAAAACAAATTAAACTAAATTTAATAGCTGAAAATCATAAATCTAAGGACTTTGTAAATTTTTGGAAAAACTCGAATAAACTGAATCCTAGGTCGGGCCTCCCCGTAAGTGTTGGTGGCAAAAATGATCCCACACAAATTGCCAATATGTTTGTAGACCAATTTAAAGTGAAGCCATTAGCAAATTCCTCTGCGGGTTATGTAACGCAGGAGGTGACTGGTGCTGAGGTGACCATGGCGCGGGGATTTAATTTATCTACTAAAGATGTCAAGAGAGTGATCAAAAATATGGTTAGAGGCAAGTCCCCGGGACATGATCACCTTAGTGTCGAGCACCTTAAGTATGCAGGTATACACTTACCAAGAGTATTGTCGATGTTTTTTAGCCTGTGTGTAAGTCATTCTTATCTGCCCAGTGCACTTATGCGAACTATTGTTGTACCTGTCATAAAAAATAAAACTGGCGATGCTGCTGATCCCAGTAATTACAGACCTATATCCCTAGCAACGATCATAGCGAAGGTGCTGGATAGTCTGCTGGATTCATACATGACCCCCAGGATTGACTTGCATGATGCACAGTTTGGTTTTAGGCCTGGGCTGTCCACAGAAAGTGCCATTATGTGTTTAAAGCGGACTGTCCGGTATTATACGGATAGGAAAACACCTGTTAATGCGTGCTTCTTAGATCTATCCAAGGCATTCGACCTTGTGCCTTATGACCGGCTGTGGGACAAGCTAAGGGGTGAGAAAAAAGTAGACTTTGAAGTTACGTCATTGTTAAGTTTTTGGTATGTGAACCAAATAAACAATGTTAGGTGGGCTGGGTCTATGTCCGAGGAATATAAATTGGAATGTGGGGTGAGGCAGGGGGGAATCACCTCCCCTCGCCTTTTTAATTTATATATTAACCAACTGATTGTTGAGCTCAGCAATACTGGTGTCGGTTGTCATGTTGATGGAGTTGCTATGAACAACATCAGCTATGCGGACGACATGGTCTTGCTGAGCCCATCAATCAGTGCATTAAGACGTTTGCTGAAGGTCTGTGAGAACTATGCGGTGGCTCAGGGGCTTAGGTATGTCACTAAGAGTGAGTTTCTTGTTTTTAATGGTGGTGCCAGAAGATACTTAAATGTTCCTTGCATCTCATTAGCAGGTACACCCTTGAAGCAAGTCTCAAAATTTAAATATCTGGGCCACTGGGTCACTGACGACCTGTGTGATGATCTAGACATCGAGAGAGAGCGTAGGGCGCTGTCTGTTCGAAGTAATATGCTGGCCCGTCGGTTTGCACGGTGTACTTACGACGTTAAAATGACGCTTTTTCGAGCTTACTGTCAGACTTTTTACACCTGCAGCCTTTGGGTCAAGTATACGCAGAAGGCATACAGCGCCCTGCGTGTACAGTATAACAATGCCTTCAGGATGATTGTGGGGCTGCCACGGTATTGTAGCGCTTCGGGTATGTTTGCCGAAGCGAGAGTGCATGATTTTTATGCCATTATTCGAAAACGATGCGCTTCTCTCCGGCACAGAACAGATACCAGCACCCACAGCATGTTGAGGGCATTGAGTGACCGGTGGGACTGCCCGATGCTTGGTCGTTGGGTGGGACTGCACACACGGGTAGGTTCTGGATAGCTGTACGTGAATTTATTTTATTTTGTCTTTGTTGCTATTATGTTATTGTTATTCTGCCTTTTTGTGATTCTTATGTGTGTTTATTGAGTTTATTTTTATGTAATTTTGTGTTGTTTCTATGGACTTCAATGTCTGAAAATAAATGATAATAATAATAATAATAACCCCACCGCTGTATCTCTACGTTGACGTCGTGGTGGGGCTTGCGTGCTCCAGTGAGTCCTGGGCCTATGCCGGTAGAGGTAACTTTACTGAGATAGATCCAGGGTGAGGGGCCAGACCAAGAGAGATACAATCCAAGCCAACGTCGCACACGCTGAGGGCTGCATGGCTAGGGGATCGCCTAGTCGCTAGTGTGCAAACTCTGGAAAAAAGGGGTCCTCCAGTTTTATTTACCCTTGCCACAGTGAACGCAGGGCTCTGCTGTGGTTGACTTTTTAAGTCCCTAGCTACTCGTGGGAATATCATGAATACTAGATCTAAAACAAAAAAACAACTTCAGGCAAATATGCCTCAAATAGATGACGAAACTTCTCGAATTTCTTTGTCATCTTCCTCCTCTCTTTTCCCGTCAATTCCGTCGTCAGCCCAATCTTTCCGAATCACTTCGAAGCCATCATCACCAACTAGCATACAGTCAGCAGATGTTGTACAGGAGACAAATATTGTCGACGATACTGTATCCATCGCTACTTGCAGAAATCGTAAGAAATGGAGTATCGATATGAATAAATTCATCTTACGTACTTATCTTCACCTTACCAACATGGACACAGACAAGAACGCATATCTTCCATCACTTCACACAAAGTTCTTAGAAAAATTCCCAGCTATGCAAGTAAGCCGACAAAGAATAGGTGATCAGCGCAGAGCCATAGTACAAAAGAAATTATTACCACAAGACACAATAGACCAAATTTATGAAGAAGTCAGGGAGGAATTACAAATGGTTCACACTAAGATACAACAATACCCCATACAACCTAACACACAGTCCGGCCAGCGCATGAGATGGACGGACGAATACAATGAAGCAATAATTAGAATATATTACACCGTTACACAGTTAGAAACAAACAAAACAGCATATAGAAAACTTTTACGGGAAAAATTTATAAATATGTATCCAGATCTAACACATATAACAGAGCAAAGATTATCTGATCAAGTGAGAGGAATTATAAATAACGGATATATAGACACTAACAGGTTAAAAGAAATTAAAAATGAGTTAGCAGCAGAACTAGTAAACACCCAAAATATTGAACATATTATAAATAGCGATAACTTAAACACACAACCAGAGCCTGAATTAGATATATCGAACACACCAATAAGCTATTTTGACACCACTGTTAATGCACAAACCACAAATGTAATCTCAAATAACAGTATAGGGGCTGAAATCACATTTGAACCACTCGTAAATACTGCCGAGGATCACAATTTCTTGATCAACATAGATATTTCTCAATCAATACCTGTGCAATTTAATTTGGATAGTATTCCAGAAAGTAATACAGAAATAGAAGCCACATTTCAACAAGCAAAACAAATTTTTGACAACACAAACCCCACTAATAGGCCATACATACCCAAACAAAAAACATCCAGAAAGTTTTCTGCCATAGTTGCATTCATAAATACTATTATTCTCCCTAAACACGTCAATATCAATACCGAGTTTATCGATCTGCAGACAATAATCTACTGTGCAGCATGGACGGCAGCTACATGCAACGGAGCTAAAATATCGGACTCTTTCCAAACTGAACGCCGCACTTATAGACAGAAAAAACCAAAATGGCAAATCAGATTAGAAAATAAAATCACTAACCTGAGAGCAAATATAGGTAGACTGACACAATTCATGAATGGTAACAGAAGCAAAAAATTGATAGTAGCAATAGAACAGATAAAGACCAAATATCAATTACACGCTCAACACGAAAATTCTAACACACAAATAGAACACTTTATGGATACCCTAGAACAAAAATTAAGCGCAGCATCCAGCAGGCTTAAGAGATATATAACATGCACAAATCGCAAAATACAAAACTCAAAATTTAAAAACAATGAAAAAATATTTTATAGGAATCTTACATCTAATATTAGAGACACTACTAATCAAACTCTAGATACTCCTTCATCCGAATCACTACGAGAATTTTGGGCCAATATTTGGGAAAATCCAGTATACCATAAAGATTCCGCAGACTGGGTCAACGATACATCAACAGAAATTACAGAAATGACATTTGACTTTATTCCTATAGACACATTTATAGAAGTCATCAAACGCACGCACAACTGGAAGTCGCCAGGCACTGACAACATCCACAATTACTGGTATAAGAAATTCACAAGTTTACATCCGTTTTTACATAACCATTTAAATGCATTCATACAATCTCCGCATTCACTCCCAACATACATAACACAAGGAGTAACTTACATGATACCAAAAGATATGAATGACACCACAAACCCAGCAAAATACCGACCAATTACTTGCCTTCAAACATTGTACAAAATCTTAACAGCCTGCATAAGCGAAGTATTTTATGAACATTTAACTAAAAATAACATTTTAGCAGAACAACAAAAGGGATGTCGTAAGAATAGCCAAGGGTGTAAAGAGCAACTCACCATTGACGCGATCACTATGAACAGTGCTGTTAAAAATAGGAAGGATATTCACACTATGTTTATTGATTACCAAAAGGCTTTTGATTCAGTACCACATAGCTGGTTATTGCACGTTTTAAATCTTTATAAAATTCATCCAACACTGAAACAATTTTTAGAAACGTCTATGCAGAATTGGCAAACTGTTCTTAAAATTAGTTTTTCCTCAATAACTGTAGCGACAGAACCAATCTGTATTAAACGTGGAATTTTTCAAGGAGACGCTCTAAGCCCTTTATGGTTTTGCATGGCACTCAATCCACTATCACAATTGTTAGATAAAACACACTTAGGGTTTACACTGGCAAACATTAATACACAATACAAACTAACACACCTAATGTACATGGATGACATAAAGTTATACGCAGCAGACAAGGAAGCACTTTTCCAACTAGCTGATGTAACACAGCAATTTTCTGATGACATTTGTATGTCATTCGGAGTAGATAAATGCAAAATTCTGTCAATTGTAAAAGGAAAAATAGAAAATAATAGTTACACGCTTGAATCTGGTGAATTGATAGAACCGATGGATGAACAGAGTACTTACAAGTACTTAGGTTTTAAACAATCTAGACAGATACAGCAGAAGCTGTCAAAACAAGAACTGCTCAAAAAATTCTCCCACCGTCTTAACCTCATCTTAAAAAGCAACTTAAACTCTAAAAACACGGTTAAAGCCATAAATACATTTGCAATACCTATTCTCACCTACTCTTTCGGAATCATACGATGGTCAAAGACTGATATAAAAAAACTACAGCGAACTGTACATACACTCCTTACCAAGCACAGAAAACACCATCCCAAATCATGCATACAACGGCTTACACTACCACGCCAGGAAGGTGGAAGAGGACTGATAGACATTCACAATTTACACAATAAACAAATACATTCACTCAGAACATACTTCCATAAGAAATCAGCAAATTCGTTACTACACAAACAGGTCTCGGAAACAGATAAAAAACTTACACCACTAAACCTACAAAATAGAAACACGCAAATAAATGAACAAATTGTATGTAATCAAGAAAAAATTGCTGCATGGTCTAAAAAAGCTCTTCATGGAAGACACCGAGCCTCCCTGAGCCAGCCACACGTCGATAAAATAAAGTCGAACGAATGGCTCAAACGAGGCGAACTGTTTCCCGAGACCGAAGGTTTTATGCTGGCCATACAGGACCAAATAATAGCCACTCGTAACTATAGAAAATACATAATGAAAGACCAGAATCAGATGACAGATATGTGCAGACATTGCAACAGTGCCTCCGAAACTATCCAACACATAACAGGAGCATGTAAATCACTAGCACAAACCGATTATAAACACCGCCATGACCAAGTCGCTGCAATAATACATCAACACTTAGCATACAAACATAAACTTGTTAGTGAAATAATACCGTATTATAAATATAAACCAGAAACAATTTTAGAAAATAAAGATAGCAAAATTTATTGGGACCGAACAATCATAACTGACAAAACGATTCATTACAACAGACCTGATATTACCGTCCACGACAAAAACAATAAAACAGTATACCTGATAGATATAGCAATACCTAACTCACACAATATTCAAACCACAATATCCGAAAAGCTCAGTAAGTACCAAGATCTCGCCATAGAAATCAAAACCCAATGGAAAGCTCAAGCCGTGCATATTGTCCCCATTGTTCTTTCGTCTACTGGCATAATACCAAAAGCTCTCACTCAAAGCCTCAACACTTTACAGATGCCAGCTCACACACTCAACATGCTCCAAAAAGCTACCATACTTAACACCTGTCGCATTACTCGAAAATTCCTGACTTCTTCAACACTGACATCCACCTTTTTAATTTAATTTTCCCCTTATACACTTGGCTCCGGCCCGTCTATAAGGTAATATACTCTCCCAAAAGAGAAGCAAAATAAAGAATACCCTAGAAATAATAATAATAAAGCACTCTGCCTGCATCTGTACTAGAGTTATATTATAAAGCTGAAGAGTTTTTCTGTTTATTTGGTTGAACGCGATAATCTCAGGAACTACCTACTGCCTCAAACTGGAAAAATCCTAAAATTCTTCTATTAAACATCACGCTATGACTGGACCAGAGCGGAGCATCAACGTCTTCAATAAAGTCGAGACATTACACTTAATTTTGCAAAATGATAATATTATTTTGGGCTGTAGAATTTTTTTTTATTAGTCCCACATAAATGAGATAAACTAGTTAATCAAAACCTTTGTAATGCAGACACATAATGGACGATCTATTATTACTTACCTACCTACTTTAGGTACATATTCAAGTTTATTTTCGTTAGAAAGCAAACATGAGAATCCAACTGCTTCTGAATAGACCTTAACAAAATTGGAGATATGATAGATCCGATGATAAAAATGGAAATCTCATAAAAATATGTTGCGCCGCAAGATGAATGGGGGCATCATAAAAATGTGCTTACTTACCTTTTTTCTGCATATCTTGCAGGTTTCTCCCCTACCTATATTTTCCCGCATTCCAATCCCCGAACCACGGAATTCTCTGCGTTTTTTTATGACCCAGTTAAAATAACTAAGTAGGACACAATTTTTTTTATTCCAGATTAGGCTTGTGTCCTGAAAAAATCTAATTAGTCCGTCAGTTAGATTATCAAAAAATATTTGACCCGTGTTTTTTCTTATGTTACGGGAAAAAAAATTGACGAAGTTACGACGCTTTAAAAATTCTCGATACGTCAGACCTTCGCATAATTTATAGTGAGTCGTGACGTCACGAGCTCCCGAGTTTTGATGCGTTTTATCTTTGTCAATATTCATTGATTTACAAAAACAAAAAATACGTGTCCATTATTTTTCAATACTCTAACTGACGGACTAAATAGTTTTGCAATTTGTGGATGATGTAATCTAGCCTATTATCGTTTTGTGGATCACTAATTTAAAATGTGTCTATGTGTAATCCAAGTAAAAGGCTGTTTTCTTGTATCAATCTTGTTTTTGTTGTTTTGGGGGCCGAGTCACCCGCGTCCGTAGGAGAATACCCTTCAGCGAATCCCTACACGTGGTCCCCGGGTGGTGCTAAACAGGTGACACTAACCGCCTCCGTGGTCTAGTGGTTATACCACCTGATTCAGACCCAGAGGTCCCGGGTTCGATTCCCAGTGGAGGCAAATTTTTTGCTCGGTTTGGTTGGTGGTAGGACTTGTTCTAAGTCCGCCTGGCAAGCTACCACCATCATGTCTAAGTCTGTCGCCATAACAACAATGTTAACAGCATTGTTGTGTTCCGGCAGTTAGAGGTATGATAGCCAGTTCCTCTGTTTAAGAGGATTACGGGTGAAGAAACTCGTTTCCATCTTCGGCCTAATAATCACTTTCCATCAGGTGAGATTTGGGCCAAAGTTTCCCCGTTTTGAATAAAAAAAAAAAAAAAAAAAACAGCGTTTACTATTTGAGCTTGCATGCTCATCAGTCGTACCAAACCTGTTAGATGGTAGGCAGGGACGTCTGGTTGCCCTTGAAGATAGGAAGGTAGGTAGGAAGACACATGAAAGGTAAGTTGGTATGGAGTTACTACTTATCTGGCCTCCACAACCCAAAAACTGCATGGATTTTTTTTTACGCATTTGACCACTATCTCACCTGATGGTAAGCGATTATGTGGTCTAGGCCTTTATGAACTTAGAGCGTTGTATTGATGATTATAATTCTGTAACTACATATGTCTTACAGCCGCGTATAATATTTTAATCAACATATATAACCTAGAACTGGCCTGCAAATTGCAAAAAAACGTAAGAAAATTTGAATTTCGCGGGCTGGTTGGAGCATACTCCTTAAGTGAACATTGACCTGAACCTTAACGTGTTCTCCGAAGCACGTAGGAGTTCCGGTATGTAATGGATGCCAGTCATCCACGGATCTCGTCAACCGTCGCTTAACCTCTAAGATCGACCCGTGTGGCTAATATTTAGCCACGTTTTCTCGAAATAACACAAATTGACATCATAACCAGACATTCACCACACATCAAATAACCCAGACATTACGAATACCTAACTATTCCCAGAGTTCTGATGAGAATGGAAGGTAATATTATTAGGTTTTTCCACGCGACAAGGACAGGTGCTTCGTTCTTCCCTAGATAGTCTTGCGTTAATTGGAGTTAGTGCTAAAAACTAATTAGTACGAATGTAATGACTGCTCCGTTATTGGTTTGGTGTAGTGGAAGACTAGAGTTTGTTGTCAGGGAGGATAGAAAAATACTAGGTATACAGGGTGTAGTGGAAGGGTGTGATCATTATTTAAAAACTGCTTCTGCTATTGTAAATGAACTATCTTCAAGGCAGTCACAGCCAATTTCCAAAAAAACTATTGGATTTTATATACAAAAGTTATCATAAGCTGATCAAGCGCGCTGGTAGACACATGCTTGTATGACATAATTGAGGTGCCGGAGCGCAGTGCTGACCATCTGATGCTCCTTATCAGATATCTGCCGACATGCTGCGCCGTTCACTCAGCAGGTTCTGTACAGAGCGGTGCGCTGGTAGACACGTACCTTGTATGACATAGTTGAGGTGCTGGAGCGCAGTGCTGACCATCTGATGCTCCTTATCAGATATCTGCCGACATGCTGCGCCGTTCACTAAGCAGGTTCTGTACAGAGCGGTGCGCTGGTAGACACGTACTTTGTATGACATAGTTGAGGTGCTGGAGCGCAGTGCTGACCATCTGATGCTCCTTATCAGATATCTGCCGACATGCTGCGCCGTTCACTAAGCAGGTTCTGTACAGAGCGGTGCGCTGGTAGACACGTACCTTGTATGACATAGTTGAGGTGCCGGAGCGCAGTGCTGACCATCTGATGCTCCTTATCAGATATCTGCCGACATGCTGCGCCGTTCACTAAGCAGGTTCTGTACAGAGCGGTGCGCTGGTAGACACGTACCTTGTATGACATGGTTGAGGTGCCGGAGCGCAGTGCTGACCATCTGATGCTCCTTATCAGATATCTGCCGACATGCTGCGCCGTTCACTAAGCAGGTTCTGTACAGAGCGGTGCGCTGGTAGACACGTACCTTGTATGACATAGTTGAGGTGCTGGAGCGCAGTGCTGACCATCTGATGCTCCTTATCAGATATCTGCTGACATGCTGCGCCGTTCACTCAGCAGGTTCTGTACAGAGCGGTGCGCTGGTAGACACGTACCTTGTATGACATAGTTGAGGTGCTGGAGCGCAGTGCTGACGATCTGATGCTCCTCATCAGACACCTGCGCACATACTGCGCAGTTCACTCAGCAGGTTCTGTACAGAGCGGTGCGCTGGTAGACACATGCTTGTATGACATAGTTGAGGTGCTGGAGCGCAGTGCTGACCATCTGATGCTCCTTATCAGATATCTGCCGACATGCTGCGCCGTTCACTCAGCAGGTTCTGTACAGAGCGGTGCGCTGGTAGACACGTACCTTGTATGACATAGTTGAGGTGCTGGAGCGCAGTGCTGACCATCTGATGCTCCTTATCAGATATCTGCCGACATGCTGCGCCGTTCACTCAGCAGGTTCTGTACAGAGCGGTGCGCTGGTAGACACGTACCTTGTATGACATAGTTGAGGTGCTGGAGCGCGGTGCTCACGATCTGATGCTCCTCATCAGACACCTGCCGACATACAGCGCAGTTCACTCAGCAGGTTCTGTACAGAGCGGTGCGCTGGTAGACACGTACCTTGTATGACATGGTTGAGGTGCCGGAGCGCAGTGCTGACCATCTGATGCTCCTTATCAGATATCTGCCGACATGCTGCGCCGTTCACTAAGCAGGTTCTGTACAGAGCGGTGCGCTGGTAGACACGTACCTTGTATGACATAGTTGAGGTGCTGGAGCGCAGTGCTGACCATCGGATGCTCCTTATCAGATATCTGCCGACATGCTGCGCCGTTCACTCAGCAGGTTCTGTACAGAGCGGTGCGCTGGTAGACACGTACCTTGTATGACATAGTTGAGGTGCTGGAGCGCAGTGCTGACCATCTGATGCTCCTTATCAGATATCTGCCGACATGCTGCGCCGTTCACTCAGCAGGTTCTGTACAGAGCGGTGCGCTGGTATACACGTACCTTGTATGACATAGTTGAGGTGCTGGAGCGCGGTGCTGACGATCTGATGCTCCTCATCAGACACCTGCCGACATACAGCGCAGTTCACTCAGCAGGTTCTGTACAGAGCGGTGCGCTGGTAGACACGTACCTTGTATGACATAGTTGAGGTGCTGGAGCGCGGTGCTGACGATCTGATGCTCCTCATCAGACACCTGCCGACATACAGCGCAGTTCACTCAGCAGGTTCTGTACAGAGCGGTGCGCTGGTAGACACGTACCTTGTATGACATGGTTGAGGTGCCGGAGCGCAGTGCTGACCATCTGATGCTCCTTATCAGATATCTGCCGACATGCTGCGCCGTTCACTAAGCAGGTTCTGTACAGAGCGGTGCGCTGGTAGACACGTACCTTGTATGACATAGTTGAGGTGCTGGAGCGCAGTGCTGACCATCTGATGCTCCTTATCAGATATCTGCCGACATGCTGCGCCGTTCACTCAGCAGGTTCTGTACAGAGCGGTGCGCTGGTAGACACGTACCTTGTATGACATAGTTGAGGTGCTGGAGCGCAGTGCTGACCATCTGATGCTCCTTATCAGATATCTGCCGACATGCTGCGCCGTTCACTCAGCAGGTTCTGTACAGAGCGGTGCGCTGGTAGACACGTACCTTGTATGACATAGTTGAGGTGCTGGAGCGCGGTGCTGACGATCTGATGCTCCTCATCAGACACCTGCCGACATACAGCGCAGTTCACTCAGCAGGTTCTGTACAGAGCGGTGCGCTGGTAGACACATGCTTGTATGACATAGTTGAGGTGCTGGAGCGCGGTGCTGACGATCTGATGCTCCTCATCAGACACCTGCCGACATACAGCGCAGTTCACTCAGCAGGTTCTGTACAGAGCGGTGCGCTGGTGGAATCATACCTTGTATGACATAGTTGAGGTGCTGGAGCGCAGTGCTGACCATCTGATGCTCCTCATCAGACACCTGCCGACATGCAGCGCAGTTCACTCAGCAGGTTCTGTACAGAGCGGTGCGCTGGTGGAATCATACCTTGTATGACATAGTTGAGGTGCTGGAGCGCGGTGCTGACGATCTGATGCTCCTCATCAGACACCTGCCGACATGCAGCGCAGTTCACTCAGCAGGTTCTGTACAGAGCGGTGCGCTGGTAGAATCATACCTTGTATGACATAGTTGAGGTGCCGTAGCGCGGTGCTGACGATCTGATGCTCCTCATCAGACACCTGTCCCCGGGGCCACATGCTTCGCAGTTCACTGACCAGGTTCTCATAAATGGAGCGGTGGTAGACTATCTTGTAGGACTTTGCCATTGCTAGAAAGAAAAGGGTAGCCAGTTAGTGAATCTGTCTCTCTCTCACGCGGTACCTAAACAAAGATGTGGTCCACGATAGACCATGCAGCGGCTTGCGGAGAAGAAACAAGCATCAAAGCAAGAGTGAACAGGCATCTTCTGGGCAAGCTTGCTCCATCTATCGCTTTCCGGCAGGCGTGATTGTGATTAAGAGCAAGCCCATTACATAATAATAAAAAATAAAAACTTCTTGACTTAGAGACCCTCAGATTCTTGCTATGAGGCAGCACAAACTCCGGCAGGGAATTCCAGTCCTTTGTTGTTTGCATAGTGAAAGCATTTCCAAAACGTTTTGAGCTTATGGGTTGGATGTCCACAATGTACCGGTGGCGCATCGCCGTTTGCTTTGTCACCAATTAATGTAGGAAAACGTTAAAAAGTGTGGTGATAGATTATAGGATTATTCGAAGATCGACCAAAAAAAATCACAAGTAATTCTACAGTGAACAACATTTTGAACGAACCAAGCAGCAGGTACCCAACACAGGGCATCATGCGGAAGATCTCGACGGCATCCTGGAAGGAGCCGCCCCGAGCCGTCTGCGCCATGTTGACCAGCTCCAGCCAGGTCACCACGAACAGGTTGCCGAACTCGAACCAGTAGAATATGTTCCACAGTAATCTGGAATAAGGGTTTTTAAGGGGTTTACGTATAGTCCTCTTCGCCCTGCCCTGTGAAAGGGATCTAGAGACCCTAGTACTAGTTTTTATAGTAACTCAATCGCTTTAATGTTAATTGTATGAAAAAAAAATGGCTACGTGCGAGTTGGATTCGCACACGAAGGGTACCGCACCAGAAACAGAAAAACACTATCATGCATGGGGCGTCTAATTTATTATTTTTATCTGTTTGTTTTTACGTCTAGTGGTAATAGAAATGTTGACACTCATTGTGAAAGAGTCAACTCTCCACCTATTCGCTTAATTCATGCAATATGCTGACAGACAGGCCGGACGGACAGACAATGGAGTTAACGGTAACCTTATCTTCTCTTCTACATAGTATGGAATAGAATAAAATAAAAGGAGCTTCGGGTCAATTTAGATAATCTTATTTGATTTTTGAGGTTTAATTTTTAGGGTTACACGTAGCCAAATGGCAAAAATGGAACCCTTATAGATTCGTCATGTCTGTCCGTCTGTCTGTCTGTCCGTCCGTCCGTATGTCACAGCCACTTTTCTCCGAAACCTAAAGAGCTATCCTGTTGAAATTTGGTAAGTAGATGTATTTCGTGTACCGCATAAAGATTTTCACACAAAAATAGGAAAAAAAACAGTAAATTTTGGGGGTCCCAATACTTAGAACTGAAACTCAATAAACATTTTTTCATCGTACCCTTACGTGTGGGATATCTATGGATAGGTCTTCAAAAATGATATTGAGGTTTCTAAGATCATTTTTTCTAAACTGTATAGTTTGCGCGACAGACACTTCCAAAGTGGTAAAATGTGTCCCCCCCCCCTTTAACTTCTAAAATAAGAGAATGATAAAACTAAAAAAAATATATGATGTACATTACCATGTAAACTATCAGCGAAACTTAAGTATTTTTTTTAATACGTCATAAATCGTAAATCGCAAATTCTGCTTACGGAACCCTCAGTGCGCGAGTACGACTCGCACTTGGCCAGTTTTTTTTGGATTTAAAGATGATTGGTATCAACAGAAACCCCAAAGTATAACACTGTTAATTAGTGTACAAGTACCAAGTACAGACTATCGATTGTTTCTGGAACACAAGCGAGTCAAAAGATTTAAACAATAAATATTCTGCATTGCATCAGCGGTCCGAATGTCCAGTGAGAGCATGCCTCGCTGAAATGCCGACTAACGGACCGTAAGCATTATATCACTATCATTTTATTTTATGAGATAACAACCAAAGAACCGCAACGTCATCGTGGCGAAGCGAGCGTGACTCGAACACTATTACCGTTCGAGCTCTCTGCGCCCGCGCCACTCCGCCGCCGAAACCCGACTCGACAACAACGCTACAGACCGGCACTGTATTCAAAACATGGCGTCGATTTCGTTAGACGACCCGGCAGTACAATCGTACTTGTTCTACTCCGCCGTCCTGGCCCTCAAACTATTCGGCATGGTCTTTCTGACGGCCAGACAGCGGTATGCTAAGAAAGTGTTCGCGAATCCTGAAGATGCTGTGGGAGGGGGGAAAGTGAAGTTTGACGATCCTGATGTGGAGCGTGTGCGGCGCGCGCATCGCAACGACCTGGAGAATATTCCTGTGTTCTGGGTACTTGGGGCGTTGTACCTGACGACCGGGCCGTCGGCCGCTCTGGCGACTAACCTGTTCCGGGCGGTGGCCGCCGGCCGCATCCTGCACACGTTTGTATACGCTGTCAAACCGCTGCCACAGCCGGCGCGCGGCATCGCCTTCGCTGTCCCATTTTTCAGTTCCATCTTTATGGGTGTCAGAGTAGTTCTGTACTATTTGAGTGCGCTGTGATTTGTGACAAACTCTTACGTGTAATCTTTAGTGTCGAAATTGTAAATCTGTCACCGGATTATTGCAAACATCGAAACATTGTGTTGAATCTTGATTTTGTATAAAATCTCTTCCTAGTATGTTGTGAACTTTATTTGGAAAACAATGAATACTTCCCAATTTTCAACTTAGTGTCATGTTGAAAAGAAATACGCGAATTTTACGCGTTTTATTATAAACTTACGGTATCCGCAATAAGCCGGTGTTTTTAATTATAAAACGAGCGCTATTTTTTATATTTGTTGTGAATCGAATTAAACCTTGTAAACTTATAGGTGGATCATTGAAAAGTATTTTAATTTTTATAAAATAAAGAATTGTTGTTTCCCTTCTGTTGTTGTTTTAATCATAATTATCTAAACAGATTTTATAAGATAAAAAATAATTTAGATTATCAAAAAAAAGTCACTGCAGTGCAGCAGTGGTGTAGTCATTATAAAGAAAATAAACATTGGATACTATATTGAATGAGACATGAGGTAATCAGTGTAGTAGATAAGGTAAGATACTATTTATTTGCCGGAATGTAGGTGTACACAATTAATTGTGATAATATATCGATATTATCACAATTAACTGGGTAAACTGTCGAAACATAACATCATTAAAACTAGGTAAACAGTTAAACATACAGGTGTAACAGAAACACGGAACAGAAACAACGGAAACCTGAAAAAGGGTTATTGTACTTATAATATTGTATTACTTTCACTCGAGAGTGTGAGTGTGACTTGATACTAATATGTAATTCTTTCGTTAAGGCCGTACCCTGACCAAATAACCTTGAGCATTTTTTCCCTCACTAACAGCGCAAGAGATACAATAGCGAATACGCTCAGAATGTTGAAAAATCTATATCTATACTATATACTTTAATATTATAAAGAGGTAACATTTGTTTGTAAGTTTGTATGTTTTTAAGTTTGTATGTAGTGGGTAATCTCAGGAACTACTGGTCCGTTTTGAAAAATTCTTTCAGTATTAGATAGCCCATTTATCGAGGAAGGCTATAGGCTATATATCATCACGCTAAGACTAAAAGGAGCCGAGCATTAACGAAAAATGTGACGCAGACGAAGTTGCGTGGGTCAGCTAGAATCGTTATAAAATCTAAATTTGGTCGTTTGAAAAAAATATTTCTAACATAATGTTCATAATTAAATAGTGTAAGTACAAAATCAAAATAATCGTTAGTTTTCGAGAAGATTATTTCTCATTTCTGTAGTTGCGTTGTGAGGACATTAATTAAACATTAGGTATACTTAGTAATAAAAACATAAAAATCTACTTACCATTTTGAAGCCAAGATATGTAGAAATTTAATTGATTTTTTATAAGTTGATATTTCTTTTGGATAGAGAGTATATAGCTCCAAAAAACTGCACAAAAACGGCTAGCGCTGCGTTTTGCACGGGGACGCGCCTTTTTTTTTTTTAGGGATGGCGCCTCCGGCCACCGTAGGCGCGGGCCTGTGGACGGTGAGCTATGGGTGGCTCGCCGTCCGTCCGTCCCAATAGGACAGGCCGTGTCGACGGCGCGTTAGTGTTCCACGCGCGCCTCAAAGAGAGTCTGCACACAGAGGGGCCTGAAAGGGCCGACGCCTGCCGGAGTTGCGGGACTATTCGAAAGAGATACCGTGGCTCCGGAACACAAAGGGCAATGAAGGAACATGGATGGGTTTTAGTCAGTAGAAGTCTGACACTCCCTCCCGCTCCACTCAGAGCAGGGGAAGTCATTGGATGATTTCCCATCCCTAAAAAAAAAAGGCGCGTCCCCGTGTAAAACGCAGCGCTAGCCGTTTTTGTGCAGTTTTTTGGAGCTATATGTATACTCTTTATCCAAAAGAAATATCAACTTATAAAAAATAAATTAAATTTCTACATATCTTGGCTTCAAAATGATAGTAGATTTTTATTACTAAGTTTTATTACTAAGTATAATGTTTAATTAATGTCCTCACAACGAAACTACAGAAATGAGAAATAATCTTCTCGAAAACTAACGATTATTTTGATTTTGTACTTACATTATTTAATTATGAACATTTTGTTAGAAATATTTTTTTCAAACAACCAAATTTAGATTTTATAACGATATTTTTCAACATTCTGAGCGTATTCGCTATTGTATCTCTTGCGCTGTTAGTGAGGGAAAAAATGCTCATGGTTATTTGGTCAGGGTACGGCCTTAACGAAAGAATTACATATTAGTATCAAGTCTAGTTTTGGAGGCCGAGTCACCCGCGTCCGTAGGAGAATACCCTTCAGCGAATCCCTACACGTGGTCCCCGGGTGGTGCTAAACAGGTGACACTAACTGCCTCCGTGGTCTAGTGGTTATACCACCTGATTCAGACCCAGAGGTCCCGGGTTCGATTCCCAGCGGGGGCAATTTTTTTGCTCGGTTTGGTTGGTGGTAGGACTTGTTCTAAGTCCGCCTGGCAAGCTACCACCATCATGTCTAAGTCTGTCGCCATAACAACAATGTTAACAGCATTGTTGTGTTCCGGCAATTAGAGGTATGATAGCCAGTTCCTCTCTGTAAGGGGATTCCGGGTGAAACTCGCTTCCATCTTCGGCCTAATCATCACTTTCCATCAGGTGAGATTTGGGCCAAGAGTTTCCCCGTTTCGCATAAAAAAAAAAAGTCACACTCACACTCTCACAGTGAAAGTAATACAATATTATTAGTACAATAACCCTTTTTCAGGTTTCCGTTGTTTTACACCTGTGTGTTTAACTGTTTACCTAGTTTTAATGATGTTATGTTTCGACAGTTTACCCAGTTAATTGTGATAATATCGATATATTATCACAATTAATTGTGAATATATCGATATATTATCACAATTAACTAGATAAACTGTGATAAAATGAATGAGAGATATAATTGATATATTTGGTCACCAAAAGTTATGGTAGAATGTAAATGACTCTCATTTAAATTAAGATCATACTACTTTGTACACCTACATTCCGGCAAATAAATAGTATATTATCTTATCTACTACACTGATTACCTACCTCATGTCTCATTCATTATAGTATCCAATGTTTATTTTCTTTATAATGACTACACCACTGCTGCACTGCAGTGACTTTTTTTTGATAATCTAAATTATTTTTTTATCTTATAAAATCTGTTTAGATAATTATGATTAATTAAAACAACAACAGAAGGGAAACAACAATTCTTTATTTTATAAAAATTAAAATAATTTTCAATTATCCACCTATAAGTTTACAAGGTTTAATTCGATTCACAACAAATATAAAAAATAGCGCTCGTTTTATAATTAAAAACGGTCAGTGGGTCGTCTTAGGCGCGAATTTTTAAAAAAACCGGCTTATTGCGGATACCGTAAGTTTATAATAAAACGCGTAAAATTCGCGTATTTCTTTTCAACATGACACTAAGTTGAAAATTGGGAAGTATTCATTGTTTTCCAAATAAAGTTCACAACATACTAGGTAGAGAGTTTATACAAAATCAAGATTCATCACAATCTTTCGATGTTTGCAATAATCCGGTGACAGATTTACAATTTCGACACTAAAGATTAAACGTAGGAGTTTGTCACAAATCACAGCGCACTCAAATAGTACAGAACTACTCTGACACCCATAAAGATGGAACTGAAAAATGGGACAGCGAAGGCGATGCCGCGCGCCGGCTGTGGCAGCGGTTTGACAGCGTATACAAACGTGTGCAGGATGCGGCCGGCGGCCACCGCCCGGAACAGGTTGGTCGCCAGAGCGGCCGACGGCCCGGTCGTCAGGTACAACGCCCCAAGTACCCAGAACACAGGAATATTCTCCAGGTCGTTGAGATGCGCGCGCCGCACACGCTCCACATCAGGATCGTCAAACTTCACTTTCCCCCCTCCGAAGATGCTTTGATCTTCAGGATTCGCGCACACTTTCTTAGCATACCGCTGTCTGGCCGTCAGATAGACCATGCCTAATAGTTTGAGGGCCAGGACGGCGGAGTAGAACAAGTACGATTGTACTGCCGGGTCGTCTAACGAAATCGACGCCATGTTTTGAATACAGTGCCGGTTTGTAGCGTTGTTGTCGAGTCGGGGTTCGGCGGCGGAATGGCGCGGGCGCAGAGAGCTCGAACGATAATAGTGTTCGAGTCACGCTCGCTTCACCACGATGACGTTGCGGTTCTTTGGTTGTTATCTCATAAAATGATAGTGATATAATGCTTACGGTCCGTTAGCCGGCATTTCGGCAAGGCATGCTCTCACTGGACATTTGGACCGCTGATGCAATACAGAATATTTATAGGTCTATATTCTGACTCGTTTGGGTTCCAGAAACAATCGATAGTTTGTAGTTGGTACTTGTTCACTAATTAACGGCTAGCGCTGCGTTTTGCACGGGGACGCGCCTTTTTTTTTACTGATGGGAAGTCATCCAATGACTTCCCCTGCTCTGGGTGGAGCGGGAGGGAGTGTCAGACTTCTACTGACTAAAACCCATCAATGTTCCTTCATTGCCCTTTGTGTTCCGGAGCCACGGTATCTCTTTCGAATAGTCCCGCAACTCCGGCAGGCGTCGGCCCTTTCAGGCGCCTCTGTGTGCAGACTCGCTTTGAGGCGCGCGTGGAACACTAACGCGCCGTCGACACGGCCTGTCGTATTGAGACGGACGGACGGCGAGCCACCCATAGCTTACCGTCCACAGGCCCGCGCCTACGGTGGCCGGAGGTCACCAGGTGGCCTGAGAGAGAAGAGATCAAGAGGATCTCTCCCTCTCCCACTCCGCCACCTCCTTCGCTAGCATTACTGCTTCGCAGAAGGAGGTTGAGGCGTCCCATTCCGTCTCGCTCCGGACCATGGCTTGGACCAGGGCCAGACGCGAGAGGTCGCCGCCAATCGCCGCTTCGAGGACAAGGCGGTGCTCCGCCCAAGCGGGGCACACCTGTACAGTGTGCTCCACCGTGTCCTCCGGTCGATCCTCGCAGTAGTGACACCCGGGTGGTTCCTCCCACCCGATTCGGTGCAGGTACCTCTCGAAACATCCGTGTCCGGTGAGGACCTGCGTCAGGCGGAAGGTGAGGACGCCGTGGCGCCTCTCTAGCCACTCCTCAAAGAGGGGACTTATCGCCACTATCGTGGCGTGCCCTGCACTGGGTTGCGACCGTCGTCGTCTCCATGTCGCCATGAGATCGCGCCGGAGGTCTGTCCGCTGCGCGACAATTTGCCGCGTCAGCGGAGTTTCCCCCCGGCGTAGTACCTCCGCGCGCCAATCATGCAGGCGCGCGAGGACTATCGCCTCCAGATCCCATGGTGGCAATCCGGCAAGGAGACACGCCGCTTCGCGCGAGATCGTGCGGTACCCTCGGGCCATCCTTAGGGCCACCACCTTTTGGGGCGCATTCAGATAGTGGGCAGCACGCTGCCTCAAGGAACGCGCCCACACCGGGGCCCCGTAAAGGGCCATGGTCCGCACGAACCCCGCGTAGAGCCTCCGTCAGGAGGCGTTTAGCCTCCCCTGGTTGGGCAGGAGCCGCCTGAAAGCAGCCCCGGCCCACTCCAGTTTGGGTACCAAACGTCGGAAGTGCTCCATGAAGTTCCACCGGCTATCGAGGACGAACCCTAGGTACTTTAGCGTCAACTCGACGCCGATGGAAACCCCTCCTACCGTCAGTAAGGATCCCGACGGTGGCGCGTTCCGAGGCCCATGAAAGCACATGGCCTCGGAGTGCAATGCCACCTCGAGACCCAATTGCCGGATCCTCTCCACGACTGTCGCAACCCCGCCTGTCATAACGTCGGCCGCCTCCACGTACGACACACGTGCCAGCGTGTCGTCAGCATAACAGACTACGCTGACGCCGCTAGGGAGGTCGGCGCGCAGCACCCAGTCGTAACCGATGTTCCACAGGAGCGGCCCCAGAACCAATCCCTGTGGGACACCGCACGACATTTCTCGCCAGTTCCACTCACCGCTGTGACTAGGGTAGATTACTGCCTTGTCAGACAGGTAGTCCCCGACCACACGACGAAGGTAGGTCGGCACCCGATGATACCGGAGTGCCTCCCCAATGCAGCTCCAGGGCATGGTGTTGAATGCCAAGACAACACCACCCCTGGAGACCGCATCCTCCGTCGTGAGGGATCTAACGCGCATGACGGCGTCCACCGTAGAGCGCCCCTTGCGGAAACCAAACTGGTGTTCCGCAAGATCCAGCCCCGTTCCCGCTAGGTGCCCGGCGAGGCGGTTTGCAATAACTCTTTCGAAGAGCTTGCCCACCTCGTCGAGCAACATCACGGGCCGGAATACGGACGGAGAGTCCGCAGGGCACCCAGGCTTCCGGATGAGGACCAGCTTCCCGGTCCTCCAAGAAAGCGGGAACTGGCCCCTCTCCATGCATGCGCTAAAGAGTCCAGTCGAGGCCCGAGAGCCTCCAAGGCCAGGGCCCAGGCTTTACCAGGCCAGCCGTCGGGCCCTGGGGCGGTATTCTTGGCCTTGAGCCTTCGTACCGCCACTCTCAGGTCTACCCCAGTCACAGCCGGGATGTCGTCGTCGTCGTCCTCTTGGTCCGCATCCGCCTATGGCACCGCAGGCGGCGGAGCCATAGGCGGGGGAGGATGTTCCCCTCGCGCAGTGAACAGAGTGTTCACCACGTCCTCCACGAGCTGTGCCGGAGACTCTGCGTCAGCGGGGGGGGGGGCCAGGTGCGGAGCTTGTTCCGCACCATATGGTAAGGCAAATACAATACGGATACATCTTTGTCGAGAGTCGCCAGCATCTCCTCGCGGGCCAGATTCCTAGCCCGCAGGACAGCGTCGTGGAGAGCGGTCTTCGCAGCTCTGTATCCCTCACGGGGACGCGCCTTAAGTACTGACTGATTGAGTGACCTACTGACTGGCAGATAACGCACAGACAAAACTACTGGTCATTGACAGTTGAATTTTGGCACGTGGAACTAACACTAAGAAAAGATTTCCCTTTGACTTAGTCTTAAGCTGCTTTCAGACTACGCTATAATATAATAGCATATAGTACAATATAGCCCATAGCACAACAATATCGCGCACCATTCAATGTTATGGACTCGTTCACACTGTACTGTACTATATTTTACTGACAACTAGCTGACCCGGCGAACTTCGTTCCGCCTAACAGTCGATTCTTTAATTTTTTTTTTTTTTAAACTAACGTAGCTTATGTTACTCCTTATTACATCAGCTACCTGCCAATAAAACCCGTCCGTTTTTTGGCTTCGCACAGATTAATTGCGTTTAGGATTTTTCTATCTGTCTCTGTATATTTTTTTTTTTTTTTTTTATAGTTAGTTTTTGTACATAATGTACTTTATGTGTATTGTGCGAGTCCCAAATAAAAACATTTCTTTCTTTCTTTCTTTCTTTCCCGTCAAATCGGTCCAGCCATTTCAGAGATTAGCTGGAACAAACAGACAGACAGACAAAACTTAAAAAAAAAATTATTTTGGTGTATGTACCGTGTATATATTCATACACATGTAGTAAAAAACGGTTATGTCAATATTACAAACAGACACTCCAATTTCATTTATATGTATGTATGTATTGATGTATGTATGTACGTATAGATGTATATGCGCGATATTGTTGTGCTATGAGCAATATACTACATATTTGCTATTATATTATATTGTAGCGTAGTCTGAAAGCAGCTTTAGCCTTAGCTACAATTTAATTTCCCTCTTATCGTGACTACTTGATGTCGGACAAGCAAAATCTAGTTAAATCTTCGTGAACATTTTGTGTTTAAAGTGTGCAAGAAATGATGACCTAGGCGTATTTTATTTAACGTGGAAAATGATATAAATCATGATGAGTCGCTGTAAACAGAATGACTGGATAAAAATACCGATCAGCTTGAAAATCTTACTTAAATCTAATACCTATTTGCTACTATTTGATACATTTGTTTAAATAATTGGTAGATCCCTAATTATTAACCGAGAAAAAAAGTAAAAAAAATGGGCAGTCATTCTGACGTCAGGATGACTCGCATTATTTTAGACTCTCCCGCGATGTGATACAACTATTTATTTTAAAATTATGAAACAAATATAATTAAAATTCTCACAGTAAGCCTTTTCATTTGATATGTCACACGATACAGTTTGAAAACTTAAAAAAAATCTAGTTTGTCCCTCAAGAGTGACATCCTTTCTAAAATAAACATTTATTTACATAACACGTCCGTGTCTGGGTCGTAGAAGTCCATTTCACTACATATCATAAAACGAAGTCCTCCGCCGCGTCTGTTTGTCTGTAAGCGATAAACTTAAAAACTATTACACTGATTTTCATACTATTTTCACCAGTGGTTAGAGCGGTTCTAGAGGAAGGTTTAAGTATATATATCTATACTAATATTATAAAGCAGATGAGTTTGTTTGTTTGTTTGGTTGGTTGAACGCGCTAATCTCAGGAACTACTGGTCCGATTTGAAAAATTATTTCAGTGTTAGATAGTCCATTTATCGAGGAAGGCTATAGGCTATATATATCATCACGCTAAAACCAATAGGAGCGGAGCAGTAATGTAAAATGTTACGCAGACGACGTTGCACGGGTCAGCTAGTGTATTATAAATAACCGCCCACCACGCGGGCGAAGCCGCGGTCTAATTTTCAACATAATCAGTCAATTAGATCCGTTTTTTAAATATCTACAACGAAGCATCTAGCTATCAGCAACGAAGATTTTTAGCTTTTAATCTATACTAATATTATAAAGCTGAAGAGTTTGTTTGTTTGAACGCGCTATAATCTCAGGAACTACTGGTCCGTTTTGAAAAATTATTTCAGTGGTAGATAGCCCATTTATCGAGGAAGGCTTTAGTCTATACCGCGTGTATCTGACATCGACGCACAAACGATTTCCATGGGTCCAGGGCATGCGTCTGGAAACCCCAGAGTTGGAATTTTTCGTCGGCTTTTTACTCATTTTCAAGAGTTTTTTTACTTTAGACTGCTCATAATCGTTATTCTGACCTAACCCAATGAGATTTTTAATAGAAACATTATTAATTAACTACTTTCACTAAAAAAAGCAATCTAAATAAAACCATAAATAGGTTTCAGCTCAGCTGAGCTGATACGTATTTATGGTAATCTTGAAAAAAATGAAAACATAACATAAACAACAACAACAACACAACAACAACAACATGACAACATGAGAAAAATGCCGACGAAAAATTCTAACTCTGGAGTATCCAGAATCGTGCCCTGGACCTATGGAAATCGTTTGTGCGTCGATGTCAGATACACGCGGTATATTATCACACTTAGACAAAAAGGAGCGGAGTATTGATGGAAAATGTGACTCAGATGAAGTTGCGCGGGTCAGCTAGTTTGGTAATAAGAAAGAGAAATCCGACGTGGCCTGTCATACAGCTGAATATCTATGTCTTTTTAATGAGATATTGCAAAGTAAATGAGAATACTTATTTAAATTGTCATATCTCATTAATTTTCGGGATACCGTAGCCAACAAGGAACCCTTATAGTTTCGCCGTGTCCGTCTGTCTGTCTGTCCTCAGTTAAGCTCAGAGACGCTTACAGTAGAGGTCGGAATTTGGTTTTACGCCGACAAAGTAATAAATTGAAATTAAAAAAAGAACATTTAGATTAGAGTGGCTATCCCATGGTGTGGAAGACGTTGGATTGGTCGATTAAAAATATCGAGGGTGTGCGAAAACTATTTTTCCATTCAAGAACCCGTTTGCGTAAGTTAAATAAGAATGAAGTCCGCCTCTCCACATAATATCTTTCTTTTGCTGTGCTCGACAGGGTCCATCATTATTACTTTTAAAATGTTTACCACCTAAGCCTACATTGTGGAATGCATTAAAGAATTGAGTATTGCGAAATATTAAGTTTTAAAGTGCTAATTTTTGCTTCTCCTTTTGCCATCTAAACAGTTGATTTGGAGAAGCCGGACACGATAAAAATTATGGTAATAGCATATAAAACAGCGGCATATTCTCATTGCAACAGAACATAATACGTAAGTACCTGACATAAGTAGAATCATCTCTGGTGATGCGAAGGCCGACCAGTCTGAGAATAGCTCGCGGGATACCAAACGTTGCATCGTAGGCATCTATATCGTACACCTGAAACAAAAATAAGAACCGATTCAATATTGGTCTGTTGCGGAATTTGTTCAAAAGAGTCACCGCGCGGCTGTGGAACGCAAAGGGCAGTAGGAGGAACACGGATGAGGTTTAGTCAGTAAGAGTCTCCTTTCTGTTCCACCCAAAGCGGGAGCAGTCATTTAAGGCCGTACCCTGAGCAAATAACCTTGAGCATTTTTTCCCTCAATAACAGCGCAAGAGATACAATAGCGAATACGCTCAGAATGTTGAATAAAATCGTTATAAAATCTAATTTTGGTCGTTTGAAAAAATACTTCTACCAAAATGTTCATAATTAAATTGCCTATCCATTATTGTAAGTACAAAAACAAAGTAATCGTTAGTTTTGGAGAAGATGCATGTTTTCAGTAATTTTTTCTCATATCTGTGGTTTCGTTGTGAGGAGATTACTTTAACATTATACTTAGTAATAAAAACTAAAATCTACCATTTTGAAGCCAAGACTAAGTAGAAATTTAATGTATTTTTTATTAGTTGATATTTCTTTTGGATAAAGAGTAGATAGCTCCAAAAAACTGCACAAAGAACGACTAGCGCTGTGTTTTGCTCGGGGACGCGCCTTAATGATTTCCTATCTCTAAAAAAAAAGGTATTATTGCCAACGTAGGTGCGTGCCTGCGAACCAACAACGAGCAATGGGTAACTCGCCGTCTGATAAGGATTAGGCACGGGTCGACGCCGACGGCGCGTTGTGTACCACGCGCGCCTTAAGGCGGGGTTGCAGTACTTTTTAAGATTTTTGAACGTCTGAAAATCTAATTAATTAATTATTTTTTGATGCCATTTTTTAGTTAGGAGTTTTTTTTTTCTATTTTAAGTGTAAACTAGTGTTATATAGTTTGTTCTTTAAATACATTAAAAAAGTGCTAATTATGAGTTTTTTAATAAATAATAAATCATTACATAAAAATTGAACATACCCTCAAGTAAATCGTAAAGATAGAAACGCGATTTAGAATGATTGGCTCGATACTTTTTTTATCAAACATGACACTAAATTACAATTTTAAACGTGTACTGCTAAGAGATTTTATCACGAACATATATAAAAGTTATATCAATAGATAGAGCTTTTTATTTTGAAGTAAATGTTGAAACCATATTGTATTATTCCCCTTCCGCCCGAACATTGCTCTAAAGCAGACGTGTTGTTGATTCTTCCGTAAATTTTTAAAGTTACCTTTTTATTCTATAAATAATTATTTTCCGAATTATATTTTAAAAGTCAAAATTAACAAAAATACAAAGTCAAACAAATATAAGTAACTGGAGTTGCTGATATTGGCTCTGGAGGCCTCTGGAAGAAATATTAAAAAGCACCAGCCACCAGGTTACCATAGGCCGAGACAATTACAAAACACTGCCAGTATTGAGAACGAACCGGTGAGTGAGACAAAAACTCATAAATAGTAATTTGTATCCAAGCAAAAGTACCAGGGTCTCATAAACAAGCACGACTTAAATGGTAATACAAGAAGACCATTTTCAACTGCGCTATTAATGTCCGTCTCGCTCGTTTGGTGAGTGTTGTACACTCGCCCTGGAGGACCCGAGTTCGAATCTCGCAAGTCGATATTCTTTTTGTGTTTTTTAATTTTGCTGTCTTCAAATTTGGCTGATCCTTATTATAATAGAATGCCACTAAGACGAACTCCACCACCAACGCCAGCGGTACAAGAAGATTCGGAACCTGATATGCCAACGGAAAAGGTGGATCTTGATCCCAATATTACTAAACGTAAGCGCAGGTTTGATCAAGTGGACGATTTGAATGTGTTCATGAGTGAAATGAAGAATCTTTTTACCAAGTTTGAAAAGGAGCAAAATGATAAATACAATGCTCTTCATGCATCTATGATTGATATTAGAGAGTTAAACGCATCAATTAAAAAATCATGCGAGTTTGTGACCGGAAAATACGACGATCTTTTGAAGGAATTTAATAAACTAACGTCGGAGCGTAAAGAAAACTTAGCGTACATTCAGATACTGGAAGAAAAGGTTGAAAACTTGGAAAGAGTTCAAAGATCTTCTTGCCTGGAACTAAGGAACATACCAGCTAAATTGAAAGAAACAAAAGAAGACCTATCAAAGATTGTTATTGACACTGGTAGTTCCTTAAACGTCTCAATAAACACCTCCGACATACGTGATGTATACCGATTATATACAAAAAATGAAATAAATAAACCCATTTTAGTCAACTTTACGACAGCAATCACAAAGGAGAAAGTAATAAAATCAATAAAATCATATAATCGAACTAACAAAAACAACAACTTTTCAACCGCTAAACTGCATTTAAATGGTCCGGATGTCCCTGTATACATATCTGAACATCTAACTTCCAGGGCTAAACGCCTGTTCTTTTTAGCTAGAGATTTTTGTAAAACCAATGGGTACTCCTTCTGCTGGACGGCCCACGGTAAGGTTTTTATACGAAAGAAGGAAGGTCAAACTGCTCATTGCATTAACAATGAATCTGACTTAAAGAGCCTAAAAGTTGAATGACTATTTCTCAACAATATTGTTAATTTTTTGCCTGTTTTAAATATTGTAATCATAGTTTTAGAATATGCATGCTTTACCTTTATTAATATTTTTACACGGATATACTTTTATAGCACTTTTGTAACCCAATCACAGATATTTTGCTTACGTCCTACTCTTCTTAGACCCACCTATATCACCGACACGCATAGATACTGTTTTGAAAGACTTGATACAGCAAGTAAAATACTAAATTTTAACCAAAATGGCTGCCAGAGACGAAACCTTGGACCTCTTACAAGCACCTTTATATGTTTCTACTGCACTTATGGATAGCTTAAACAAGTTTATGGACTCCGTAGAATCCTATAACGTGTCCCAATCATTTATGTGTTCGCCAGACCAATGTTTGCAGCATCTGCAATCCTGTAAAAAACCACTGAATACACTGCATGTAAACATTCGAAGTGTAAACCGGAACTTTGACGGCCTAAATGTTCTTCTTCACTCCATGGATGTTAAGTGTGATATTGTTATTCTCTCAGAGTGCTGGTTGAGTAAAACTACTGAAATTCCTATTTTAGATGGATTTTACTCCGCTAAGTCTGCTTTTACAAACCAGAATGACGGTATAATAATCTACATTCGCTCTGAGTTGGATTATAGGATTGCCGAGCCCGTGTTTCAGGATGCTAACTGTCTCATTTTGAAGCTAGACCCAGACATAGTGATTGTTGCAATCTACCGATCACCCTCAGTCAGGAATATTGAGAATTTCGCTGGCTCCCTGAATGATGTACTGAGTTCCCTTACATCGGTAAAAACGGTTGCAGTGATTGGAGATTTGAACATTAATATTCGTCCAGGAAATAGTGAATCGAACTCTGAGGAGTATTTAAATGTACTGGCATTTCATGGGCTTCTGCCAGCCCACCTGTTCCCAACACGTATGGATAACTGCCTAGACCATGTATTTCTGAAATCAAACAAATGTTCAACAGCGCTGGTTTTAGATTCATTCTTTACTGACCATGCCCCTGTCTTGATTTGTCTTGAGACTGTCTCTTTGGTTGAGAAACCTAAAAGCCTGATACGCCAAATTAACCTTCCAGGTGTTATTAGTTACTTGGAAGAATCTGACTTCTCTAGCATTTTAAATAGTACAGATCCCAACCAAAGTGCTGAACTACTTATCTCTATTTTATCTGAGTCTATTAATGAACACAGCAAATTAAAGAAAGTCCCGCATAGGAAGCGAATTATTAAGCCATGGATCACCCCTGGCCTTTTGAGGTGCATACGTAATCGTGATAAGTTGCATTTGAAATCAAAGCAGGATCCTGAGAATCACATAGTTAAACTGACATATTCAAGATATCGAAACTACTGCAACAACTTGCTCAAGACCATTAAGTGCAATTACGAACAGCAACAGCTTCGGAGAGCCAGTGGTGATCCTAAAGCGACTTGGGATATCATAAAATCCATTATTTATAAAAACACCACACCCACAAGCAAATCGAGGGATCTTCTTAAGATCTGTGATGATCCGGTTTCCTCTGTCAACGCTATAAACAATTACTTCGCGAATGTAGGCGGTAATCTTGCTCACGAGATACAGCAAGGTCTACATGCAACCAGCAATAACTTTGTATTTAGTTCCATGTCCAACCCACAAGGCAATTCATTGGTTTTGCTTGAAACTGACTTTGAAGAGGTGAACTGTATAATCTCGGAATTAAAATATAACTGTGCAGTTGGTTATGATGGCATACCTGCTTCAGTTATTAAAGCTGCTAAGCATGTTCTCATCCCTCCCATCACTCACGAATGCAATTTGTGTTTGACACATGGCATTTTCCCTAAGTCTTTCAAAAAGGCTTTAGTGACACCAATATTTAAAGGTGGGGAGGGGGATCGTGTTGAAAGTTATAGGCCTATATCTGTTCTTACTACTCTTTCTAAGATCCTTGAAAAAATCCTAAATAAGAGACTTCTCAAGTATTTGGATTACAATGATGCGATAGCTCCAAACCAATATGGCTTCAGGAAAGGTAAATCAACAGAAGACGCTGTGCTTGAGCTATCAAATCACATCGTAAAGAATCTTGACACGAAGAAGAAAACCGTAGGTATATTTCTAGATTTGGCCAAGGCTTTTGACACGGTCTCTACCTCCATCCTTTTACAAGCACTGGAGGCGCTAGGAATAAGAGAGACAGGACTGAATATTTTTCGTGACTACCTGTCTGAGCGTAGCCAACGAGTCAGGGTTGAGAGCTATACTAGCAATGAAGAGGACTTATTTTTCGGAGTTCCACAGGGCAGTGTGCTAGGTCCTACTCTCTTTCTTGTGTATGTCAACAGGCTATGCCAACTCTCTATACCTGACTGCAAGATTCTTGTATATGCAGATGATACGGCTCTAATTATAAGTGGGGATACCTGGGCCTCTGCTCACCGTTCGGCTGAATATGCACTTGGTGTTGTGACGGATTGGCTCTCCTGTAATCTGCTCACATTGAATGTTTCAAAAACACATTACGTCACCTTCTCAGCCAACTCTTCTGCGCAACCTAATATTCCGCACATAAAGGCTCATAGATGCTCCCATCCTGCGTCTAACACATGCGATTGCCCTGCCATTCATAGAACATCTTGCGTAAAGTATCTAGGGGTGTACATTGACTGTACTCTGAGTTGGAACAAACACATTGACGTTACGGTATCTCATGTACGTAAGCTTATGTTTCCAATGAAGAAGCTTAGATCCGTGGTCACTGTCCCACTGCTGAAAACCACTTATTTTGCTTTGGCGCAGTCAATTCTGACCTATTGCATCCCTGTTTGGGGCGGAACATATAAGACGCTTATGCTTCGTCTTGAAAGGGCGCAGAGAGCAGTTTTGAAGGTGATGCTACACAAACCCTTCCGTTATTCTACAATCCAGCTATACAGGGATTTATCTGTGCTTACCGTCAGGCAACTTTGTGCACTCCATATAGTCCTACGTACTCATTCCTCACTGCGTTATGATCCTGAACTCTTTACACATAAACGTCGTAAATACATGGTTTGCCCTACTATGAAAACCAATGCTGCTTTGGCAAGTCCACACTTTCCGAACTTGAGTGGTCGCCTTTATAAGGCGCTCAATAAAGTTTGCAAAATATATTCCTTGCCGAAATGTAAATGTAAGAGAGTTATAAGTGAATATCTTCAGGGTCTTACATACGACGAAACTGAAAGACTATTTGACAGAAACATCTAATTTACTATGCGCTATTTCAAAATAAATATGATAAACTCACCTTCTCCTAAAAGTATTTCCATGCATGCCTTTAACTTAGCCTTAATTTAATTTTATTTTCTTTTATGTTAAATAATTATTATTATCATCAATTTCATTGAATAAAATTCTATTTTAATTCATTATTGTTATCAATTTTTAATCAATGATTATTATCTATTTCATGAAATCAAATTATATTTTAAATTATTTTTATTATAAATTTCACTAAATCATATAATTATTATTGTGATATTTTTACTATGTTAAAATTATATTCTACAAATTTTTAATCAACATATTGTATCTAAAACTTGTAGTTATTTTGTTGCAAATAATTATGTTATTTCTATTGTTTTAATCTGTAAGAGGAAGGCGCTGATGTCCGTCACACAGTTTATACTAGCGCGGGCATCATCGTTTACTCTATCTTTTAAGGGACAAACATTGTTATACTGTTTTTGAATAAGATAGATGATATATTCTTTTGAATAAGATAGATGATATATTCTTTAATGTGTAGTGTGCGAGTCCCGAATAAACATTATTTCTTTATCAGCTTTCGCCAAGAAGAAAAAACAATCAAAATATAGGCATTTTTACGCTCGCCGGACAGTCGCTGTTCTTCGTCAAAACACGCAGTACTGCAACCTCGCCTTATAGATTGTCAGAACAGAAGACGGGGTACGCCAGGGCCAGTGCCTACCAGGGAGTTTGTTTGAAAGAGTCACCTTGGCCCCGGAAAGCAAAGAGCATTCGGAGGTTGGGTTTTAGTCAGTAAGAGTGACACTCGCTTCCGCTCTGCCTAGAGCCGCAGGTCATGAAGATGATAGAGCCTCCATGAGTAGGTACCATACGATGAATTAGTTTCTTAAATTGAGTGTCCATACAATTAATTGTTTTTATAGATGTTTTGTTTGATTTTTATGAAAAAATTGTAAATTATCGAAAAGGTTGTCACTTCCCGTGACCCAAGGGCTTTTACTTTGGCTTGAGGCTAAGCATTAAATATGTAACAAATAACAATAATAACCTAAATCATGAAAAAATATGCGCCTCCGCATTTTCAGGACTTTTCTCATAATATTCCAAACTAACCTTGGACGGAACTTGCTCTGCGTCAGATTTACTTTTTCTAGAAAAACACTTGTTCAGAAAACTAGTCATCTTGTCGCACTACTTGACGGGAACTAAGTTATTTGATCTGTTTCAAACATTTTATTCACAAGCCGTGTGAAATGAAACACAGGGTCTATCAAATTTTTATGTTGTTTGTTCAAGTTCGGAACAACATTTAGGTTTTTCAAGAACTTTTCTAAGATACAATAAAAAAGTTTTTGAAGAAAAATGTGTTTTGAGTGAAAAAGGTAAGTTTTGGATTGTTTGTTATTGAAAACATTTACTTACCTACTAGTACTTAAGTTTACCTTACTTATATGTCCCAGACATAATATTATAGGTAGGTACTAGTAGGTAGGTGCAAGTACTTACTAGTATTTGTGCCCTTTCTGTTATTGAAACTTAAAGTTTTAGTTATTTGAAATCAGGCTTGTTAAATAAATTACCACGTGCTGTAACATTCCTACTGATTTGCAGTGTTTAGTCAAAACTTGCAATGGAGAATTTTGATTTAGATCAGCTTATCAGTAGGTCCAGTGGGTCCAAAAAGGCCACTTTAACAGAATCAGAAAGCACACCACGCTACCCGACACTGTCATATTTTCCCATTCAACCTTGAACCTAATTCGTTATCGATAAAGATGAAAAAGAAATTTTACAAATTGTTGTGTGATTAATATTATGATTCTCCTTTTTTTTAGGTATGGAAAATCATCAAAATGTAGTCTGAAAGCAGCTTAAGAGATGTTTCATTTAGTTAATTCAACCTACTTTAAATATAAAAGTGGACGAAATTATTAGATAAATAAAATGTATTAAAAAACAGAAACATCTACTTATGTCGATATTAGAAAACATTATAGCAGTTTTGTGGCGAACTGTTGGGCAGTAGCGACCTCACGAACCTAATCTCATAACTCCGTCTTGCCTTTATTGGCTGGCCAGAGTGAGCAGAACAGAGCTCCCACCTCTTTCTTGCCTTAATCGGCCGGTCTGAGTAGAGATTCGTTAGAGCCAACGTGCTCGGGAGAAAGATGTATAATCCACTAAGATGCAGGTAGGGATCTTGACCGCACTTCCGCGATTGTCCTGATAGCCGTGGTATACCTCTCCACTCCTCTAGCACCTCAGGCTATGTTGCCACCTATGCGCTATGTCACTTTGTGCTAGCGACCGTTTTCGGGGACCCATTCATTGAGTGTACAAGTCACCCCCTGCCATTTAAAAGCCGTGTATATTGTTAGTGGTCAGGCAGGGTCACTTAACCACACAAACCCATAGCGTTTCATCTTTTGTTTCCATATTCTGCAATAGTACTGCTCCAACCGGGGATTGCCCTTGGGAATACTTTAACAGTGCATACAGGGATAATCGCCGGTTGGTGTCCCATTACATTTGAAATGTCTAACGGGGCCTCTGCGAGTTGGATTGAGCTCCTCGTTTTTTTTTAAAGTTCGCCGTGCGTACATAACAGGCGGTGTAGTGCGGGAATCACGACATGACGTCATGTCATTTCCGTCATGGCATACGATTTGGTTTTACTGACGAGGCGCGCCGGTAAATGTTTCACATCAAAATACAAAGCTAATGCACTTCTTCAAATCCCTTTTCAGAGTGATCGTTGATAAGAGTGCGTAGGTATCGCAGACAAGCGCCCCTGAATATCTTCACCCATCGACCGTAGTGACGAACGGGGCGGTCATTGGCAACGTGGTCACGTCAACCGTCACTCACCGTCAGATGGACTTCTCTTGTAGCTCGCAGATTTGCATCCCTAGACGTTAGTACGACCACACAGTGTACGAAGTTCAGCTTTATCCCGATGAATATATTGATATTTATCTTTAGAGGAATGCAGGCGGGCTACTCTCTAAGCCCGAAGTCCGTAGTTCCGGGCTTAGTTGCGGGTGTATTCTACTCCGTATCACCTGCGGACTTACGATTAGTCCCGAACCGGAAATAAAAATGAATGACGACACGATTTGACAGTAACTTTCGAATTTTGTTGTCATTAATTCTTAGTGGTTAGATAATATGGAGTAGAATACGCCCGCAACTAAGCCCGAAACTACAGAAGTCGGGCTTAGAGAGTAGCCCCCTGAACAGGGTTTAAAGTCCCGCAAACCTCCATCGAAAAGGAAGGATCCTCCAACCAGACGTTTGTCGTCTCTGGTGGGAGTTCAAATCGCAGGAGACTCTGGAACCGCGGTGCATGATTTGTTTGACGAAGTTCGTTGCTGGCGGTATAAATTTCGCTTCTTTAGTTTTGTTGTGGTATAGATAATACAGAACGATTGCTCCTGAATATCTTCACCCTCTCGATGTGACGCAACGTGGTCACGTTAGACGCCACTCACCGTCAGATGGACTTCTCTTGTAGCTCGCAGATTTGCATCCCTAGACGCAAGTACGACTACACTGTGTGAAGTTCTGCTTGCTTATCGTTCGTTGGTGTATAAATGAAAAGTAACCTAACATTACACACCCAGAGTAAGTTTAACCAACAACAGACAATCGGAGGTTCATTTAATTCGTAATTTGTAGATCTTTGGCAGTCGATACGGATTGTCAGAAGCGAGTTAATCTGACTCCGGTCTTACCAAGAAGTACCGTGTTACCCAGTTTATAGGTTGTGGAGGTCTGGCAGGCAGCCGCTCCACGTTAAACACTGGTATTCAGCTGAATCCGGTTTGACTGGAAGCCGACCCCAGCATAGTTGGGAAAAGGCTAGGCAGACGATGGTCCTTGAGAGGATCAAAATGACGGTCAGCTATGCCACAAAGGTTCTATCCCCTTGGTGACCTTGACGAGATATTTAACAACCGTAATTTTTCACTGTTCTGGCATAAGCACGTGTTACACTAATAGCCTACATTAGTATTCTGCAAGTCAGAGGTGCTATTACAAATATCAATGACATTGCATATCCCCAGACCTCCATATTTGGATCCAGACAGCCTATTCACGTGCCTACTGTTAGGTAATCTATGGCCATCGGACAATCCAATTTATTATTTGGGTGTCCGTACTGCGTAATTAGCCTGCAGCTGTGGCACTGGAAGGTATTTTAAGTACCGAAAATTACCAGTGTATGTGTGTTTTGCAGCACCAAATGTTGATGAGCTTTTTCTGAATTTGTATGGCGTTTATTAAAAAAAAAAAAAAACATTAAAAAAACCTTTCAGAAACACTTTTTTATTTAATATAAGCTGACCAGCTTCGCTTCCGTCAACTGGCAACTTTCTTATTTTTTTCATTCATGGCAATAACAAACAGAACAAAAAAAGGATTAGAGAAATCGGTCCAGCCGTTCACGCGTGATGCGATGACCAAGGAAAATATGGATTCATTTTTATATAATTATGTCACCGGCAAATGACAGACTCCGCAGGATTATAAAATATCGCGTGGAATTGTAAACTTTTTTATTCTAAATAGGACACGGAAATATTCAAAACTATAGAATTTATTATAATTATTACGATTTTTTCAAAAGTAATTTTATTTCAGACTACATATATATACAATAAAATAAAATAAACAACTCTTAACTAACTAAAACTAAAATTAAAACTTACATATGGCGTCGAAAGTAATCGAAAAATTACTTATAATCTTATTAAGATTTATTACAATCTTACGGAGTCTGACATTTTCCGACATATATAGATTCGTGGCCCGCCCCGACTTCGCCCAAATGTTTCTTTTTTCAAAATGTTCTGTATTTACCAATAACAAACATGACTATAAAAGAATGATCCCATTTTAAGACAGTCGTTACCTACGAAGTTATGCGCGTACATACTTTTCGGCGATTCATTATTATTTTTATAGATAGATGAAACAAACTTTTGGCCTCGCTTTAGCATGTACATGTCCCGTTTTTTGCCTCAGTCAGTCACTGAATCAGTCAGTAACGATATAATTTTATTTATAAGGATAAGGACCGCTTTGAGTAGGGAAATTCCGTTTTAAATATTTTATCAGACAAATTTTGTTTTTAATTTGTGATCTCTCTAAAGAAAAGACGTCGATCCGTGTAACTTAAAAAATCTCCGGCCCTTCAAACGCTTGGAAGAAAAAGTACCAGAAGGGGTAGGTAATATTATTATTTTGTCATTAACTTATTAGACAGCTCAATGGTTTTCGTAGTCACACCTCAGCGGTCGAAGCTCACTGCTAAGTGGAGACGCATAAATTATGTTAAAAGCTGTTTTTCACTTAAAACGTGTTAACTGCTTAAGAGCCCTTAAAGCTTTTAAATGTATATTCATAAGATTTTGTTTTCGTGATCCCTTTTCTAAACCGTTCGAAAAGGAAATTGCGTACCCGTCCTCAGTCCCTTTATTACGATCTTTTATTAAAATCGTTCAAAGGGAAGGTCTCTGGTCTTTGTAGACAATTTCTTTGTGTAGCCAGTTACGTTCTTTTGTTAGATATTTCTGTTATGTGACCTCTTTAGGCTACCGAATTCTTACCGAAATCTGTTTCAGGATACCTTATTCTAGAGAATCCTAATTATTTAAAATTCTTCTGTTAATAGTGACTGACTCACAGACAACGTATACAGCCGATAGAACTGGTCGTAAAAAACTGAAGGAACGATGGCGACTCGGTTAACATGCTTGTACTAGTAAAATTGAACAAAAAGTAACTTGATGAAACATGATCGTTTCATTCGCCTATATCCGTAAATGTAACTAAGAACGGTCTTCAATATATTTTAAAATTCCGGAGAATCTTGCAAAACTATGAAATATGTTTTTTAGGTTATGATTACATAATTAACCTGTAACATCTATGTTTTGTACTCTATAGTCCGTAAGCAAAGCAAATATAAAAATAAACAGGAAAGTAACAGAAAATCGCACAGAACACAGTCTTCGCAGAAACTACAACAACACGGCTTTCATTGGTCGTTCACTACAGAAAGAGTAATATTTTGTTTACTTGAAGTATTGCAGTGCGTTTCTGTAAACACGTCGAAGTGAATGACAAGTGAACTGTCAAACCATGTCACATAATGGAAGGACAGCTCCCTTGTCGTTCATTCTACCTAAGTGTAGGTACCTGCACGGTAATACGTCGCGTCGATAGAATAGACCAGCTAGTTTTTATTCAAGCTTTCAAATGTCAAATTAATCAATAATTAATGCCTTAATTTCAGCACGACCGCAAACCTATTAAAAGGATATCAAATTATGTAATTAACCCTAATAGCTCTTCTTCATTTTACAGCAAAACCAATATTGTTCCAACCCCTATAATGCTTGAAATACAGTTACAAAGAAAACGAGTTATTTCGTTGTTCTCCTATTGTTTTGCAGTAATAACTTGACAGAATATCCTGGCATATTTACTGTTATTGAGTCCAATAAGATGATACTCAAAGTTTCGTTTATGGTCTCTTGATGTTAACACTAAAAGTGGTGTTCCTAGATAGTTAGCGTTCGTCATGTAGATATCTGTACTGCTAAAAACCGGCTACGAGTCGAACTCTCACAAGAAATTCCGTACCACGAACGAAATAAAAAAACACGGTTCTTGAGAAAAGAAGAAAGAAGAAAAATACCAGCCAAGTGCGAGTCGGACTCGCACACGAAGGGTTCCGTAACCTTATTTATTGTCATAGCGGCAATAGAAATTACACATCCTGGAAAAATTTAAACTGTTTACCAATTACGGTTATTGAGATACAGCCCGCTGATAGACGGACGGACTGCCACATGGACGGATGGACAGCGGAGGCTTAGTGATAGACTTCTGTTGGTTTCACTTTGAGTACGTAACCCTAAAAACCAAATGCTGGCGAGTTTGTTGTGCTCCTTCTTCCCAGCTAAAACACTAGGAAGTGTTTTGCGTTGACGTACAAAAAACAGCCTAATTTCAATAAATGCTAAATAATAACTCCCGCAAGTTTCAATCTTCTAGTTTATGAATCGCTTGCTGAGGTCAATCCGTAGATGGGAGACCGTCAATTACATACCGATAGACTCCTCCGTGCTTGCAAAGCAGGTTAAGCCGTTGGTATCGTCTGTATTTTTTTGTGGATAGTCAGGCCAGAAATATGACACCAGCCTTGCTAGAAAAAGAGCCATTCTATCAGCGAATCCGACTGTCGATATGTCAAAATTTAAGGAACTAGCTGACCCACGCAACTTCGTCTGCGTCACATTTTCCATTAATGCTCCGCTCCTATTTGTCTTAGCGTGATGACATATAGCCTATAACCTACCTCGATAAATGGGCTATCTACTGGGTACTTCTTGAGATTACCCCCTACATACAAACTTACAAACAAATGTTACCTCTTTATAATATTAGTATAGATACAGATTTATCACGTGAAATTTCGAAAGCGCCAAGATTCGATTAATCCCATTGATTTTTGCCAATCGCCTTCGCCACGCTACAGCTAACAAAATGTCACTCTAGAGCTCTATCTATAACCTCAGGTCCAGGTTTTTGAGAACCAATGCCCTGTAACTCGCTAAGTCCTCCAGACTGAAATTCCCCAACATTAGTGAGAAGTAAACAGGCTGGTCGTCATTTATTCGCGGCTGCCATTGTTGGTATTGTCTGTGCGCGCCAATAATGACTTCCTTAATCAACGCCACTACGTAGGTAGAGGTCAGGCGCACACTTGCGACTGTTAGGCCGTTTTATTTTTCAGGCTTCATCGTAATTGGCTAACTAAAGGCGTACCTTTGTTCTTAATGGTAGCTCGAAAGCGTCGAGGGGCACCGCGCGACCCGCCCGGCCCCGCTTGCTTTCATGTGGAAAGTTCGAAATGTCAAACCTAGCGCCAAAACATCAAATTAATTCAAACCGCCAAACGATTCAGTGTTGCTCTTACTTCTGTCATAATATTAACAAAAACAGCACTCTTATAAACAATGCTTTTAGACGTAGAATAAAATAAAACATTTAACGCAGACAAATAGTTATTTGTTTTAATATTTACTCTACGATTACATAGAGTCAAAAAGCATATATACCATAATTTAACATTCCTTTTCCCAGGAACCGCCATAACGATGCTGTTCGTCGCGCGATGAAAGTGATAAGGTACTGTACTCGTGCAATTATTTGGAGGCTTCCTAACTGAACCTTCTAAATCATCGCACGAGCACGGTGCCCTTACGGGTGCAAGCGACCAGTCGCGCGACCAACACCCGTACGCGAGCAAAGCAGTGAGTCGCGGTCGCTCGTCATTGCCGCCGGTCGCTGTCGCGCGTTGCGGTCACCAAGATTGGAATTGTGCCTTTAGAGTGAAACATCAAAATGCTCGATTAGTCCAACTACAATTTCGGTCATAATTCAATGTTGCAAGGCGGAACATTTTCAGCAAGGCGACATTTTCTTTGTTGCATTCATTAAATTAATGAACGTTTTGAACTTAGTCAGCATTTTACGTTCTTAAGGCTTTCTGAACTAATTAATCTGTGTATATAATTTTTATTCAAGACTTTATTTACATGTACCATTTGTAAAAAAATTGCTTAGAACAGCGCCTTAATGGCTTCATACGATACAATGACCAATACTAGCGACTTCTTCCTCGTGAAAGTTGATAAATCAATTATTTAATGAAATCGCTTACTACCGGGATGAAAAACCTGTCTTATGTTCTAATCTAGGTCAACCAGTGTGCCAAAGGAGGATGGCGAATTTGGACCCACATTATTTATAAATTAACTAAGTGTCATTCACTTGCAAGTTCATATTTATTATAATTAAGAGTCTGTGAAAGGATTATATAAAAAATATTGAGTCACTGGGTGGTGGGAATTAAAAGTTAGAAAAGATTTTTATTTACATAAAAATAAGTTATCATGCAGTTACTAAACGCACCGTGTTTCATATAACATTCCAACTTACTCTTTCATTACCTACATGATTTACGTTCTTACACTTGTTTATGCTTGTCAATTATTTTTTTTAAACAAAACTTGTAAAATATGAGAAAATCATACAAAAGTTAACATTAAAAATGCATTTACATTTTTTTTACAAAAATGTTCAATATTATAATCATTACGATTATTTGTGATAACGTAGAGTGGAACGTTACGCTGTCAATTGGAGGCTGTCAGTGTCAAAGCAATTAGTGTTTGTTTTCAGCGGCTAACTTGGGAATCTATTATTTTCTATGCGATTTTGTGATTCTTGACAACTTGGCTTTACCTTTGAAGTGACTATTCTACAAACCGACTAAGACAACAGCTTTTACCTTTGGATTGCGATTGGCAAGTGGTTTGGACTTAGTTACTCGTTAAAATGTGTTGTGTGAATTGTCAATTGTGCATTTCCCGATTACTAATTATAACATCTCCCAGCCTCTACGACTTACTGCCCATTTGCTTTTTGCTAGTTTTATATAGTTCTACAACTAGTTATAAGTTTCCATACTGTACGATACTTCTAACAGTGGGTCCCATTGTACATGCAACTTCGCCATCCTCCTTTCATAAATTCATTTAGCAGTTGAGGCATCCAAACTTACAGATTTTAACATAAATATTAAGTTGCATATCAATTAATGGGAAGGACAGATATAAAGCTATTAAAAAGCCGCAAACGTTTGTGTGCGCCCTACCTGATATTTAGTCGCGTGCGAGCCATTGTCGATTAATTTCGCGCCAAAAACGACACAATCGAATGTCGGCCATATACACCTGACTATAATGACTCACTGTGTTAGCTGGTGTATCTATCAGCTTAGTAATTGGTTTAAAACACTTGTCGCATAATAGACGCTCATCTTGAACTGGTATCTGCGAAGAAGTAAGCTTACATAATCCCCAACTACTGCAACTCTTTCAAATGCAGTGCTAGTGTGCAGCCCCTTCACAGGATATGTTTCACTTTAATTGCCTGCACAACCACCTGCAGCTGTACAGGTTGCTCAATACTAGTCGGAAAAAATCGCTGGAAAGCAAAATACGCAATTTCGATTACTTGGATGACAAAAAAGCATCATCCAAGTAAACGAATTCCAGATATTTTATTTAAAATTCATATTTCGTAACCGATTTTGATAAAATTTAAATGGGACCAATCGAGAAGTATATCCATTCAGATAAAACTAAACTAAAATAATTTTTCACAAATAACAGAGCTATGAGAAAACAAACATAAAAAAAAACAATGGGTTGCACTCCGGAAGTGCCGGTAGAAGTGAAAACTTGAACATTAACGTTGTGCATTTTTGAATCATCCGTCTTACAAATTTTCGATCAGGTCACGTGTCCTGACGCGAGTTTAACATTTTATACCCATTCCGAGAAAAGTTCTCAACGCCGCTAAATAAGTTTTCACTTCAATAAAAACAGCCGAATTGAGAACCTCCTCCTTTTTGGGAAGTCGGTTAAAAATACACGACAGAATATTATATGAGTCAATCGAAAAAAATAGTTTTGCCGATATAAACCCGAGTAAAGCTGCTTCCAGACTACGCTATAATATATATCATAGAGTATATAGCTCATAGCACAACAATATTGCGCACCGTACATTGTCAATAATACCTATATAGTACAGTACCATAGAGTATATAACCACTAGAGAGCGTATAGGCCGATTTCTTCTAAGTACGCGGCTCACTACAGCGGGCCGGGGGACGAGGAACAACGCGCGGCTGCAATTGGTCCGTTCAAGGTCAAGTTGCATAGGTAGCCTATGGTTAGTGGTGGCACTACTTGATTAAAGGAAAATAGTCGATATCGATAAAATGGATTTTAACATTATAAAAATACTCAATCCAAACAAACAGCGCTATATCTTGTTTAAACAAAGTTTCCCTATTAACCTTATCTTTCCACTTTTATTTTAATTCTGTAATCTTCGAAAATCTAAAATAAAAACATGTATGTCAAACACACAGATGAAAAATCTGAGACCCTCCTCCTATTTTTAAAGTCGTTTAAAAGTAGTTACTTGTTTAATGTAAGTATGTGAATTGATTAAAAATTGTATTAGTTGTAATTTTATGATCATCGATAATAATCGACTTCAATCATTAAACGTAACAGCACAGATTTTTACGATAAAAATACAAAGGGGAAGAAAGGGATACAAATATAAGTATTTCCTAATGAAAGAAAGAGACTTTTCCAAAAGACATCAACGCGCGCTTCTCACAGTGTGCTCGTTCACCTAACCACCATTTTATATAGACCCCTGCAGTGGCTCATCATCTGATTCAAATCAAAAATATTTTGCGTAGTCTTTACTCTCCGATGAAAAGTTATGCCATCATTTTTGTAACAAAAGGTCTAGGAATGTTTCCCACACAAATTCACCGGGTATGAAGACATTTTTATGCGTTATAAATTGCATAAAAATTAAAACGATTTGTAAAAACTTAGCATGCCCACAGGTCTAACAATTGGTCACAACTAAAATGGTTAGTAGTGCCGCTGCCTAACATCTGAGCAAAAACACTAATAGTTTTCGTGCGTCGGGGTACTGTATGCGCAGTCAAGTGGTTTAATAGTCTTTGTACAGTACAGTGTGAACGTGTCCATAACAATGTATGGTGCGCGATATTGGTGTGCTATGAGTTCTATACTATAAGCTATTATATTATAGCGTAGTCTGAAACCAGCTTCAATATCTCCTTTATAGCTCCACAAAATATCACTAGCATGGATCTCGAATGTGCCGCTGTGAATGCACTTTATTTAATTATAATTTTAATTATAACATTTCCCTTTGATACGCTAATTTGCCTCGGATTTCTTTTGAAACGTGTAACTTACTGCATTTGAGCGGGAACTCTAGGTTACAAGCTCAAAATTCTTGGTATTCTGTTTAGGTTTTTATTTCATTTGTAAGACTGAAAATCTATTTTGAGTAAAAGAAACTTAATTATTTGGAATAGTTTATAAGAACGATAAGTAAATCGAAATATCTTGACGTCAGTAACCACAAGTCCCTACCGGATAAAAAGACTTAATAAAAAAAAAACTACTAACTAGATCTCGTTCAAACCAATTTTCGCTGGTAGTTTACATGGTAATGTACATCTACACTTCTACACTAATATTATAAAGAGGAAAACTTTGTTTGTTTGTTTATTTGTTTGTTTGTTTGTTTGATTGTAATGAATAGGCTCAAAAACCACTGGACCGATTTTAAAAATTCTTTCACCTTTCGAAAGCTACATTATCCACGAGTAACATAGGCTATATTTTATTTTGCAAAAAAATAGGGTTCCGTAAGATATTTGGGTTTTTCGGACACAAGGTGTAAAAATCAACCAGAAAAGTAACTTATTTTGTGTACGCTGCCTAAACTATAAAAGATAGAACCATACATTGTTCTAATTAATTGTAGATCATATAAATATCTACAAAAAAGTCTGCGACACACTATACCTATCTATGTCGAGTGATGCACAACAACCATTTTTTTAATTTAAAAATCTTGATTTTTTTGGACTACATTTAAACGCGTTTATTTTACTCATGCTACTAATCTTTATCACTAAGTACAGTTTATGTAGATAATATTTGGTCTTTTAATGATTAAAATCGGACGTTTGCTTTTGAAGTTATGGCGAAATTAAAATATTACGATTTCTGCTGCACGACCCGTTGCGAAGTGGACGTCACCAAGGCGGGGTGCGAGTGCGGGAGGGGAGTTTAGATCTATGAGTAAGGTACCCGCGCGGCTCAGCCGCGAGGTCGGCTCCATAGATAAGTATAAGTACGTCGGCTCCCTACGCAGCGGTCGTGCGCGAAGTCTAATAATTTTCGTGCGATTTTCTTTACATTTCGTTCTTAAAACTACACCTAAGCAAAAGTTCTTCTCAGAGCCAAACAACAGTTCTTTTCAGGGCTAAGCAACAGTTCTTTCCAGGGCTAACCTACAGTTCTTTTCAGGGCTAACCAACAGTTCTTTTCAGGGCTACACAACAGTTCTTTTCAGAGCTAGAATATTACACGCTATTAACATTTTCTTAAACATTTGAAAATGCCTAAAGAGAGCCATATCTCAACTTACTAAACATAGTTCTCAAGCACGGGCAGCAAGAATACGCCGTATGGGAGAATCTTCACCTGAACGTTCGCAACGCCTTGCACAACAAAATCAAAGAACCTCTGAGTTATAATATTATAAAGCAGAAGAGTTTGTTTGTTTGTTTGGTTGAGCACGCTAATCTCAGGAACTTTCAGTGTTAGATAGCCCATTTATCGAGGAAGGCTATAGGCTATATCATTAAGCTAAGTCAAAAAGGAGCGCAGAATTAATGGAAAATGTGACGCAGACGAAGTTGCGTGGGTCAGCTAGTAATATATATTTTTTTAGTTTTATCATTCTCTTATTTTAGAAGTTAAGGGGACACACACATTTTACCACTTTGGAAGGGCTTGTGTTTAACTTAACACCATATATAGTAACAAAAAGCAGACAAAAGTAGTAAATGATCACCAAAATGAAACTCGCATTTTAATGTAAAATTATAACCAAAGTTTTTTAAATTCTGCTATCCTATTTAAGCAAAATGAGTCCAAATAAATCATTGTTATCCCAAAAGTAGTAAATGATCACCAAAATTATATCTCGTTATCCGATTAAAACAAATGATTCACCAACAATAGAAGGGATTTACGGATTTCGTTTATGGTGAAACTACCTAATGCCCGCGACCTTGTACGCGCATTTCCCGTTCCCGTAGGAATTTCGGGACAAATTATATATGACAAACCTTCCTCTAGAATCACTCTGTCTATATGTCTGTTGAGAAGTTTAAAAGATAAAAGCGAACAGACAACAAAAGCGACTTCATTTTTATAGGTACTATGTAAAGATAATATATTCTTATGGCCATCATAGGGTCCTAAAAAGTCTTCTATTAAGGCGCGTCCCCGAGCAAAACGCAGCGCTAGCCGTTTTTTGTGCAGTTTTTTGGAGCTATCTACTCTTTATCCAAAAGAAATACCAACTAATAAAAGTACATTAAATTTCTACATAATCTTGGCTTCAAAATGGTAGATTTTATTTTTTATTACTAAGTATAATGTTTAAGTAATCTCCTCACAACGAAACCACAGAAATGAGAAAAAAATACTGAAAAAATGCATCTTCTCGAAAACTAACGATTATTTTGATTTTGTACTTACACTAATGGATAGGCAATTTAATTATGAACTGAAAAAAAATACTTCTACCAAAATTGGTAGAAGTATTTTTTTTAAACGACCAAAATTAGATTTTATAACGATTTTTTTCAACATTCTGAGCGCATTCGCTATTGTATCTCTTGCGCTGTTATTGAGGGAAAAAATGCTCAAGGTTATTTGCTCGGGGACGCGCCTTAAGTGAAAACAGCATGAAAATCGGTGCTGTAGTTTCGACCTTTTTAGAGTATCAAGAAACGTCAAAAATGACAACGGACATTTTGACAAGCGGGGCTGACGTTTCTTTACTCTGACGCAACCCCGAATTCTTTTGCATGGCGTGGAAGCAAAAGTTCGGTGGAGCGTCGCTGTGTTTTAATTAATCAGACAGTGCTGATTGTGATTCTGGTAACATCTTGTTAAAATAATAATTGTGCGCGGATCTTTAACACGTGGTTTTAATTCTCCTCGCCCGCCTACCCACGATAGCTCGGCAGTCGCAATGAACCCAGAATTGACTGACAATGGTAATGTGTCGTTAGGTATTTAATATTATAAAACTAAGTCTTCTGACTGTCTCTCTGTTCGCGATAAACTCAAAAACTACAGCACCGATTTTCATGCTGTTTTCACTTAAGGCGCGTCCCCGAGCAAAACGCAGCGCTAGCCGTTTTTTGTGCAGTTTTTGGAGCTATCTATTCTTTATCCAAAAGAAATATCAACTAATAAAAAATACATTAATTTTTTACATAATCTTGGCTTCAAAATGGTAGATTTTATTTTTTATTACTAAGTATAATGTTTAAGTAATCTCCTCACAACGAAACCACAGAAATGAGAAAAAATTACTGAAAACATGCATCTTCTCGAAAACTAACGATTATTTTGATTTTATACTTACACTAATGGATAGGCAATTTAATTATGAACATTTTGGTAGAAGTATTTTTTTTAAACGACCAAAATTAGATTTTATAACGATTTTATTCAACATTCTGAGCGTATTCGCTATTGTATCTCTTGCGCTGTTATTGAGGGAAAAAATGCTCAAGGTTATTTGCTCAGGGTACGGCCTTAAGAGGAAATGTGGGCTTGTAGACTTCGTATGTAAAAAGTTATATTTCGAGGTTTGGCTCTCGCCTGTTTCCTCCTCCAATATTAAATCGATTCAGTAGATATTACACAAGCTGAATAAGAAGGATATAAACCGTGCTCCTATGTTTTTCTTTATTCATTAATAGTTGCCAAACTTGTTCAGTAAGGCTCTTTTGACAGCAGTTTATTGGACAATTTTGAGCATGTTTTGAGGGTCCTAGTGCTCTTACGTTTAATTTATCATCAAAAAAGAAAACATAGCGGCACAAAATATATTCTTCTTATTCAGTTCATGAAATATCCCTTAAATCTGTCCAATATTGAAGAAGGAAACAGGCGAGAGCCAAACCTCGAATTATGTCTATTTCCATACAAAGTCTCTCCGCCCGCGTTTCCTCTTAAGTAAGAAGTTATCGTTGTCTAATTTCCTTGTTTACCCTTTTTTAGGGTTTCGTACTTAAAGGGTTACCATCGAAACCCGATTAATAAGCCTGCGAAGTCCGTCCGTCCGTCTGTCTGTCAGCGGGCAGTACTTATCTCAAGAACCGTAATAAGTAGACGGTGGAAATTTTCACAGATTGTGTATTTCTATTACCGCTACGAGTATAGGTAAGGTATTAAAAAGGGTTCCCAGAAAATAGAAGTGTTTTTTTTTTCGGTTTATGGTACGGAACCCTTCATGTGATAGTCCCACTCGCACATGGCCGATTTTTTCATACCCTCTAATAACCAAAAATTCAATTTTCCATCATATTACAAGCCTATATTTTACAATCCTCGTCTAGTATTCATGATGGCACCATAATCCACGATTCTGTGGCACAATCGATGCGTATTTCGTAAATTTGGATTCGTTTCATATGTAAATATCGTTCCGGAGCAACACAGACAGACGTCACGCCTCAAATTATTTCTGTCATTCTGTTTTTATTGGCAATGGAGTTTAAAACGTATGAGGATATATGATTTATTTTGTGGCAATCTCAAGTATTTAATAGGTAAGTCTGTTAGAAATTTGTGCTGAGAAAGATACTGAACTACAGTGCTAGGGCGTTTATTTGGTTCATTGAGTTTTGGACATTTACGGCTTTGTAGAATTTTGTCTCTGGTTAAGCAATCCTTGCCGAGGTCGGAATGTGGATGGGTGGGAATCACGTATAACGGGGTATTCACCATTAGATATCTATAATAAAGTTAACTAGAACCAGCGTTTTTCCTACTCCTCCGCTGTACTTTTCTCATAAATTTCGTTGCTGGATCCCATACAGTTGGTTGTTTCACCGGGACTCGTCGAATGTTGATTCTGGATTTCAGGAGTTACAGTGGTTGGAAATGAGTGGCAGTCCTGCTGATAATTTTTGTTATTAAATTTTTTGTTAAAATTTTTATCAATAAGACGTTTTGCACATAGGTCGTTAGATCACAGTACGTCTTGCTACTAGGATGTTTTGCACATTATAGGGCGTTTGATCACAGTACGTCTTGCTAACATATAACGTTTTGCACACAGGTCGTTTGATTACAGTACGTCTAGTAAATAGAAAGTTTTGCACATAGGTCGTTTGATCACAGTACGTCTTGCTAACAGAACGTTTTGCACACAGGTCGTTTGATTACAGTACGTATTGTACTTAGAAAGTTTTGCATATAGGTCGTTTGATCACAGTACGTCTTGATAACAGAACGATTTGAAATGGAGACAAAATGCTAACGTTGTGTTTTACGTAGCTATGGCTGTGTCATTGTGTCCACGTACTTCATACAAAAACTACGAGATTACAATTGGACCGTATAGCTACGAGTGATTGTTATGTCGCACCTTCTATGATTGGTAAAAAATCATGGCAAAAACATAGCCCAAATAAAATAGAGCGCGTGTGTCATGAGTAGTCATGGTCACCATCTGTTATTATCGCCCACGAAAGTATGAGATCGATTGAAAAAGTACTCGTAGCAACATAAGTAATTGAAAAAAAAAATAACCGGCCAAGAACAAGTCGGACTTGCAGACGATACGTCGACAAATATATAAGTGTTGTTTCTTGTATGGGGCCCCCGCCCCAACATTTATATTTGTTGATAGCAACATAAATACACACTCTGAAATGTTCAAATGTCTGGCTATTACGATTCATGAGATATAGCCCGCTGACAGACAGACAGACGGACGGCCGGACGGACAGCAGAGGCTTATACTTAAAGGGTTCCGTTGGTTACCTATTGGATACAGAACCCTAAAAACCTGCCAAGTTCGCGTCAAGCAGGCCACGCACAGTATAGGGTTCCGTAGTTGCCTCCATAACTACGGAAATAACACCCATCCGATGTCAAGAAATGTGCATCCACTGGCTCCGACTTGGAATTTGAATTCGAGCCCAGTTTCATTATTGCGAACCCAAAAACCATGAAAATGACATCCATGACGTATTCAGAATTTATTTTACAAGTTTGTAAGCGTAATCGTAATTAATACCAATAAACAATTACAGCTTCGCAGCATTAACAGTCTCGAGTTGAACGGACGGACTTGACCGAAACTATAGTTTTACTGCGGAACTTTAAAAACTACTTTTTTGTTTACACATCTCTCACTACTCACTATTCACATCACTAGTCCACACACATCTTATTTACGTATATTATTTACTCATAGTAACATAAAAGCGACATAAGGGCTGGTGCACAAATAGCAGACATCTATGTACAAAATAAGTAACTTTGTTAGGCAACACTAAAAAAGTTTATCCTAACGCAGTCTTCGAAATGAAAACTTAAGTAAAAGTTATTGTGTTAAGCTCTTTGCACGAACAAGCTTAACCACTAGATAGTGTTTAGTTAAAGTTAGATTGGTAGACATACGTATTGGTCTGCCTGCCAGGGTCGCGGATTTTTTTCAAAGTATCACCGCGGCCCTGGAACGCAAAGGGCATTATTAGGAACACGGATGGGCTTTAGTCAATAAGTCTAACACTTGATTAACATTTAACATTTGATGATTTCGCAACTTAAAAAAAATACGTATTTTATGTATCAGGCTGTCCGCTACAGCCAGTCGATTCTGTAAACATGCCGAAACCGAAGTGAAGGCTTGGGTGAAGTGATCAAGTGAGTAGTCAGTCAACTTGATTACATGGATTTATTTATTTATTTATTTAAATAGGTTTACCAACAGCTTCATACAAGCCTCATTGTTATACAGTCGCCAATTACAGGTTAACCAACATTGACAAAATTAGTAATAACACAATAATATAATTAGAATAACATTACAAGGTACTAAATATAATATTAAAATCAATAACCGGTTGGTGCCCCATTACATTTGAAATGTCTAACGGGGCCTCTGCGAGTTGGTTTCGGCCCCTCGTATGCCTACCAAAGGACAGGGTCTCCAGGGACCCGAGAAAGTAAAAAAATCAATGAAATGCAATGAGTTCAAGATTGACAATGAGATCAAGATACCAAATTAATCAAAGAAAAATAAGCAACATAATATACATTAATCAATAGAACAAGATAATCACAGTTTTGAGAATAATAATAAGTACGTAATAAATTGATAATCAAATTATATTTTATGTAGGTATTAAAAAAAAAAAACTAAGTATTCGGTTGCGTTCTTTGGTACTCTAGTATTTTGGATTGACAGCTCACTTCGTGATCACTTTGCTAATGCCTTCACTTCGACCTGTTTACAGAATTATATCATGGGCGCGGGAGGGGGGTGCAATGCAAGGGAGCACTTGCACCCTAAAACAAAGTGCTCCACCGCGTCTGTCAGTCTGTTCACGATGAACTCAAAAACTCCTGCACAGATTTTCATGTTATTTCCACCAATAGATAGAGTAGTTCACGAGGAAGGTTTTATTATATAATTTGTCAAGCACCGCGGGCTTCAGCTAGTGAAAATATAGAAAATAGACAAGCGGTGTTTAGTAAAAGAGAACTAGAAATTCCGAGGCAAGGTACTTAGAGTTTCCTTGAGTTCGGCCTTGTATCAGCCTTCGTTAGTTCTGGGCAAGAACCTATCTTAGTCGAGGCGGGGTTTTGAAGATGCATCCTCCTGAAAATGGTCCTAGTGGCGCCAGTGAACCGCACTGCTGTTTCCCGTTCTAGCTTTTGCCGTAGCTTGCCAAAGCCACTGGAATCGTATATTTTTCTGGGATGAAAGTAACATAATTTTACGAAAATTAAAGTAACATAATTTCAATTTGTAATAATAACTACTGTACGTATAATAACTAGGAATCGATGATTGTCTCTTGATTGTCTGTAATAAACCTTCGGATTGAGTCCTATTACGACTGAATATCTATCTCTATATGTTCGCATAGAAATATTAGATCAGCGGTTAGAACATTAAACCATCATAAAGTTAACAAATAAAATTGGTTGCTACATTACTATCTTTGCAAGTTATTTTAAATTATAATAATCTAGGTTCTACCCGCGACTTCGTTCGCGTATATCCCGTTGTTTTACAATTCCCGAAATTTCGAGAAATCCTAAATTTCAGCTTTCTACGACCAGTAGTTTCGGCTGTGCGTTGTCTGTCAGTAACTCAGTAACGGAAGAATTTTATATACAGGATATAACTTCACACAAAGCGGAAAATCTTCCACGAACCTGAAAACTGCCTTGACTGAGACAGTCCTCAGTTAAGTCAGTCATTGTTTTTTACTAAATCTCAGTAGATTTTATAAAAACCATGGCACACGAATAAGTGAACCCCTAAGACCGAATGATAATGTTTTGTTTACATAAGCGAATATTTTCATAATATCTAAAAAATATTAGTTCAATGTAATTGTTACCTTTTTCAGTAGTGGGCATTTTATCTTTGGGGATCTATATTTGAGGTATTCTACTTTGCAACTTTAAGCTACACTGAAAACTCCGAGCTGCACGTAGGGAGGTACCTACAGTTTCACTGGCCAATATATGAGTTAGGAGCTCTTTAAAATGAATTAATTTCAAAATCAAAATCGAAAATCACTAATAAAAAACTACATTGGCGTGACAATTACGATTAAGCGCGCTAATTACTCGCACGGCCCATTTCATCTCGGCTGCATCGCGCCTGCGAGCTGCGATATTACGCGATATACCGCGCGAACTTTGCAAGGACCGCCATGCCAGTCGAACGGTAGCCGCGAAACGCGGCAGTCTGTTCCCGCCCTAATATCAGCTGAGACGGTTCGCATTTTCAGCGCGCGCGCGATTTTCGAAAAAAGAATGAGTTGGTTGCAGTGTTCTGTTTAAAAAAACTTGTTTGTTTTTAAATGTAGCAAAGAGTTTTTGTTTGTTGTTTTTGATAGTGTTGTGAATGTGATTTTACTGTCGTTGGTAAAGCTGTCAAGAAGTTGAAGAGTGTTGCTGTTTTGAAGGGAGCAAAACAAACGGTAAGTTTTTGGCTTTTTAGATTACTAAAGTTTATTTACAATGAACACAATATGTGTTTAGGTTACAATATACTTTCTTCCTAAATAGATCAGTATAAATCGCTTAAATTTGTAACATTTCCTGTATGGATTCTTATTCATTTTAATAAACAACATAAATGTACATAGATTTATTCCAAAATCAGGTATTATGGATATAAGTATACTAAATAGATTAAGGCCCCGAATTCGGATTAAGAAATTTAAATTTGACTGTTTTCAATCCATAAAATAGCCTGAAAACCTGCTAAACATTGGCATTAAAGTAGGGTTTGACAAGTTGCTAACTACGAACACCTAATTCAGAAATCGGTCCTAAAACTTAACAACTTATTTTAAGAGCTTGACTACGACATAATCCATTTGTCATACCCCCCAATCATTATACCTCATTGAAAACAGTAGTTGCCTTAAATAAAAAGGATGCCTTCGTATCACAATAGTTCTGCTAACCATAAACCTACAAGTACCTACTTACACATAAAATAATCGTCCACCAATTTCCACGTACGCCTCAATCCAAAATAATAATTATCTAATGGCAATCAATCGCGCTAATAAAAAGGTTGCCAGTACTCGTGGACGTGACGTCATAAAGGATAATGGCCGCTTGTCTGTCACTTCCGGCGGATCCAAGGTCAAGTTCCATAGACACACAGATTATATAGGACGTGTTGATTTATATCTTAGTTTGAGTTTGGAAATTGACGTGATTTTAATTTGTGATTGTGATGGCCTTTGTTACTTACTGTTTCTTAGGTTTGGCAACGCGAGATCTTGTGTGTTACATTGTAAATTATTGGTTTTAAGATTACTTAAATCAGTATTACTATACCTAAACTTACATAGGTATATGCATTCAAGATTGTGGGTAGACAAAGTGTATATTAATTAAATCGAAATTAATTAGCTCTTTGTAAAATTAAGTTATAAAATAGTAAAAAGTTTTTATTCATGAAATAAACCAGTTAATTTAATATTAAATCACCCCACTCACGCCATATATCGTTACCAAGTTTGAAGCACCATTACATACCTGGATACTAATCAACTTTTTCACTATCACTCAATTACCATGGACACTAAACTAACTGCCAGCCTTGATGACCTTGAGAAGTTGTTTGGAACCCGCATGCAGGAATATGAGGCTAAATTGCAGAAGGCCACCTCTAGTACAGCACCAGCTTCACCGGATATTTCTTCAATTGCATGTGAGTTTGCAGAATTCAAGCAGTTTGTCTGTGAAGCGCTATCTAAATTGAAATCCCAAATTGAGCTGCTGGCTGCTGGGTTTGACAGACATGAAACTACCATGCGGCGAAAGGTCCTTCTATTCCATGGTGTTCCGGAGAAGGATGGTGAAAATTTAATTGAAGTTGTCCACAACATATTATCCAACCAAATGAAGTTGACAGAGTTGAGTAAGGACAAAGGTGTAATCCATGTCTGTCATCGACTCGGATTCTCTAAGCAGAAATCCCGTCCCATACTAGTCCGATTATTCAAGATGGAAAACCGACAACTGATATGGGACGGCAAGAAAACCCTCAAAGGCACTGGGATAACCATCTCCGAGTTTTTGACACAAGCTAGGCACCGTATGTTTGCAGCTGCTCGTAAGCACTTTGGCATGCCTAATTGCTGGTCCATGGAAGGCAGGATTATTGTGATTTGCCCTGATAAGACCCGAAAGAAGATCGAAACGACAGGCGAACTTAATGATCTTATAGTCAAATTCCCGTCCTGCTCAGTCGACGCCGGGGATTCTGCGCAATCAGTAGAACTTGGATCTCCTGTGGCCGCATCATCTGCTCCGCCCGCAAAGAATTTGAGGAAGACGCGTTTGCGCAAGTAACTCGTTCTTTGTTGTTGATATTGTCGGTGCATTTGCGTTACTTTGCTTCTGAATTTGGCTGCTTAGCATTATGTCATTCGCTTTTGTAATTCTCGAGCCGGTAGTTCATAAAGTTATTTTTTAACTCTCTTACTGTTGAACCTCTAATTTTATTTTATTTTTACTTCTGCCGGTGTTTAGTTTTTATTTTTTGACAATTTCGTTCGTATGAATGTGACAGATGTCATCTTTGTTCATTTGACAGTGGCATTGCAATTGTCGCGTTCCGTTTCTTTTCACGTACGGTTCGGTTTGTAAATTGATTTGTTTGTGTTTCGTATAACTTATTTTGTAAAATTTCTGCCAATATACCTAGCGAGTTGGGGTGGTTTATATTCGATAGATTCGTTATAAGCGTTTTACATATTTTAAGAGATTTTAAGTATAATATTATAAACTTTAGATCATTTATATTTATTTTATCTTTTTATAGTATATAAATATATATATATATATATGTACGACGTGGCTAATCTTAATGACAGCTTTTTCTCGTGCTCTTCTTCCGACAGTTTTGCTAGTGCGGATAGTGACCCTTCCCCTCCGCTCACCTTACATGATAAAATTTCTTCTCTTTTTTCTAACAGCCCTAAAAATTTGCATATAGCGCATATAAACGCCCAGAGTGTTCCTGGCCACTATACTGATCTTCTAGCATCCTTTAGCAGTGTTCACCTTGATGCTTTATTGATTTCTGAATCTTTTCTAAAGCCATCTCTTCCCTCTACTCAATACTCACTCCCGGGCTTCGTCTTGATCCGCAACGATAGGACAGGTAAAGGTGGAGGAGGTGTAGCCATCTACCTACGCGCTGACCTTCCCTACAAGGTTGTCAGCGCGTCTCCCTCTCCTTATTCTGAGTCGGCTGAATATTTGTTTCTGGAAATTTCTATTAACCTCACTAAGGTATTGCTTGCAGTGCTGTACAGCCCTAACCTTCGTATTGACTACTTCGAGGCACTTGACAGCACGCTCAGTAATCTTTGCCCTATGTATGAGCACGTTATTTTAATGGGTGACTTTAACACTTGCCTTATTAAAAATGACTCTCGCTCCCTTAAACTTCTCTCTCTCCTGTCTTCTTTCAATCTTCAAGTCTTACCTCTTTCTGCAACTCACTATTCTCCTAATTGCACACCCTCCTTATTAGATCTCATGATTGTATCCTCTTCCAATAACGTCTCTAACTATGGACAACTTACTGCTACCTTTTCTTACCACGACCTCATTTATCTGACGTATCGTATCCGTGTTCCTAAACGTAAGCCCCAGCTCTTATATCTGCGTAACTACAAGGGCATTGACCTGGAGGCGTTGCGTTGTGATGCAGATGATCTCGACTGGACTCCTCTCGTTGAGATCGATGACATCGATGACAAGGTGAATTGCTTTAACTCGACCGTCCTCGACTTGTATGACCAGCATGCCCCTATCCGACGTGTTAAAGTAAAACATAACCCTGCACCATGGATCACGCTTCTAATTAAAGAGCTTATGGCACGCAGGGACAAGGCTAAGAGCAGGTATAAGCGCAGACCTTCAGACCTGAACCTCTCTTATTATAAATCGCTTCGTAATCGCTGCAGGCATCTGTGTCAAGATGCTAAGAGACGCTATTTTCATGAACAACTCGACAACCGCAGTTCTTCCGATATTTGGAAATTTCTCAAGTCTGTTGGCATTGGCAAGTCTTCTGCCAGCCAGTGTAAGGATGTGAACCTCAATGACCTTAATAAGCACTTCTCTCACCTTCCCTTCTCTCTTGACCCTTGTGTAAAAGCTGCGACACTGGAAAGAATATCCGACTTTCCGTTGCCACAATGTTCTCATTTTGAGTTTAGCAGTGTTACCGAGGAAGACGTTAAGAAATCTGTACTCGCGATTACTTCTTCTGCAGTTGGCAATGATAAGTTATGCTCCAGAATGGTTACTCTTATCCTTCCTTCATTGCTCCCTGTTCTCACTCACATTTTCAATCACTCTTTTTCCTCTTGCTCCTTTCCGTCAGTCTGGAAACAGGCTCACATTTTACCGTTACCCAAAACTAACAATCCATCATTATTATCTCATTTCAGACCTATTTCTATTCTTCCATTTCTTTCAAAAGTTTTTGAGCACTTGGTTCATAGACAATTATCTCTTTTCTTGACGTCCAACTCAATAATATCCCCTTTTCAATCTGGTTTTCGCGCGGGTCACAGTACTGTTACTGCTCTTTTAAAAGTAACCGACGATATCCGCTGGGCTATGGAGAACAAGTCGCTTACTGTCCTTGTATTGCTTGACTTTAGTAGCGCCTTCAACTCGGTGGATTTCGACATCTTACTAGGTTTACTCAAATCTATTCATCTTTCTTCTTCTGCAATAGCCTGGTTCAATTCTTATCTTCGGGGACGGTCTCAGCGTGTCCACCTTGATGAATCCTTCTCTGACTGGTGTAACCTCACTGAGGGTGTTCCTCAGGGTAGTGTTCTCTCTCCTCTTCTTTTTTCGATTTTCATTAACTTCGTTACCAAAGTTATCTCCTCCAATTTCCATCTTTATGCAGATGACCTGCAACTTTACCGACATTTTACTGTCTCTGACGCGGATTCTGCCATTGCTGCAATGAATCATGACCTGGGTTGTATCAGCGCTTGGGCTAAATCATTCGGCTTACAGATCAACCCAACTAAATCACAGGCCATGATCTTAGGTAGCCGATTCGTTCGGAATGCTGCTGTTATCTCATCTCTTTCGCCTTTACATCTTGATGGCGTTCGTATTGACTATGCCGAAACTGCCAAAGATTTGGGTGTTATTCTTGACTCCAATCTTACGTGGCGTGCGCATGTCAATGAGGTCAGTCGGAAGGTTTACTTCTCTCTGCACTCACTGAAATGTCTCCAGGGTCTCTTGCCGTTGAGAACTAAAATCTCCTTAGCACAAACACTTATTCAGCCGATTATAGATTATGCCGACGCCTGCTACCTGGATGCTACTGAGGAGCTATTAAACAAGCTTGAGCGCCTGCAAAACTTATGTATTCGGTTCGTGTTCGGTCTACGCAAGTACGACCATGTTTCTCAGCTTCGCAAGCAACTCAAGTGGCTCCCTATCCGTCTTCGCAGGAACACTCGGATTCTATGTCTCCTTTTCAACATCCTTCACAATCCGTCTTATCCCTCTTACCTGTGTGAGCGCTTTTCCTACGCTCGTCCTAGTAATGCACCGTGCAGATCACACCTTAAATCCATCCTTAAAACCCATCCACATAAAACCAGCTACTTTTCTTACTCCTTCACTGTCCTTGCAGTTAGACTGTGGAACTCACTTCCGCCTAGCATTCGAGACTTGAAAACTATTTCTCTTTTCAAGACTCGTCTTAAAGAGCACTACCTTTCCTCTCTACAGTGTTAATTTTATTTTATGTATGTATTATATTATGTATGTGTTAGTTTTAGGTATGTATTCATTCTGAAATTAATATTTACTATATTTATGTAGGTTTATTTGATAATTTAAGTAGTCTATGGCTTCATTCACATATCCATTTTCTTGTTATTTCTTACACACTTTTGTCTACATTTCTTTTTTCATTCTTCCTTTCGCAGGTCTGCTGGAAGAAATTTCTTAAGAAATAAGCAGTACCTTTGTACCAATAATTATAATGTTATATCTGTACCGTTTCTCTGTGTGTACATAAATTGTAAAATAAATAAATAAATAAATAAATAGGTACGGAAAAAAAAAACATTTACAAAAATAGCTTTTCCCCAAAGCTTTCCTACAGGAATTCTTCATTTCCGAGATGAAAAAAATAGGCTATGAATTTAAATTTATTTTTTCTCCATATAATTCCATTTGCAATCGGTCGTCGGACCATAAGCGAATTCGTTCCATGATAAATGGCGTTGTTGTGGAGCACCCAGTTTTGCGCCTCCCACTTATAGAAGGTGGTTCCTCTTCAGCCTTTTTACCACCGCTGTCGGGTTTAACAGTTCCTTAACTAGTGGGTTTGCATGCGAGGCCAGGCGTGCCTTGTGTTGTCTTTTGCATCGCTGTCTTTCAGAGTTTACGTGACGTAGAAACTTTCTATCAGTAAAATATTGAAAACATCGAATCTTCCAGAGATATCCATTTATAAACATTTAGACAAACTTTTATAAAAAAGCAAAATGCATGTATAAATAATGTCTTTATATAATAGTTAAGATATAGACAAGAAGATACACTTAACCATAAACACAAAGTTCAATTTAAAAAGAGTTTAAACGATAAAACGACAGGAAAACTACGTAACACCACTTTTAGTAATAGAAAACAAAATGGCGTTGTTTACTCCACAATAGATTCCCTCGGCGCTGGAATTAAGACTCGTTTCTTTTTATTACTTAATCGAGTTCTTACTGTTATTTTGCGCGAACTACGGATATTGATTTAATTTGTCTATTATTTTTATAACTTGATTGGGCTGAATATTCTAGCAATCAGCTTCACTATAGTTTTTAAGTTATACATTTACTGTCGTTATACTTAGAGTAACTGAGTTGTTTAAAACTTTATTTGTCTTAAAATGCGCAGAGCAAAGGAGTGGAACTCTTTGGGTTTCCGAACGCATATAACTCTAATCTCTGCAAAGTAAGAGTGAAAAGACTTCTTCTGGGTAAGCTCGCTTCATCGTCGACTTTGTCTCTGTCATCTCTGACCAAGACTAGAGTAAAGAGCAAACCTATCTCAAATAAAAAAAAACACTCTTCTTTGCGAAATAAACTCCAGTGAAGATTTCCACTTACACTTTGTTTAATGCCAATGCAAGATGGTGTGCGAAGAAAACTCGAAAATCCGTATAATTTATTTATTTTGTAAATAATTGGATAATCGCAGAGAAAATCTTCACTCTTCAAAAGCGAGGTAATACATTACCTCGCTTATCAGCATTTAATTTTGCCTTCACTCGAATTCTCCCAAATTACAAACTTTAAGCTTTTGATAAATTACATTATTTAAAACCGAATTGACACCTTGTAAACTCCACAGAACCAACCGGGTTGTTATAATATTATCTGGCTTTTCCCCGAGGTCTATTCGATATGAGCAGCGCGCTTTTCCAGGATAAAATCCAATCCCATGGCACTAAGCCGTTGTGTACCTATAGCTTTCTATCTGTGTATGTATTTTTTATATCGGATCAGTCATTCCCGGGAAAACCCACTTCCTAATATTAGTTTTTTTTTTAATTAAGTTACTGAATAATTCCCTGCATACTTTCAGAGCATTAATTAATCAAAACCAACCAAACTATCAAATTCTTCAGCTTTTTAACATTAGTATAGATTTTTAAATACACGGGCTTTTTCTTGCTCTTGAGAAATAAAGAAGAAAAGCTTTACTGTTTACATCGTTGTCTATGTATGTCTTACAAAAACATCTAAGTAAATTGTCTATGTTCTCTAGCCACCGGTTACTGACCGCTACGACTTTCACACAACAATCTCATTCAATTCCCGCCTTTCCAAGCAAATCTAGCCCTTACTGCTACATAAATTGTATCCCTATAGTCTAATTGAAAAAACTTCTGCTCCATAAGTCCTATGGTTTACACCTGCTGGTTTAATAACTTAACTACGATTGAATAAACACTAGGATTTTTTTTTGGATATAAAGTTTACTTGTTTATGGTATAACTTTTTTTAATCTGTGGTATTGGCAATAACTTCTTCACGGTTGTGGTCAATGTGGTCAATGTTGTGTTGGCATTTGTGCACTCACAGTGTTATATTCGAAATTCGTGATGTGTTGGTAAATCATAAAAATGTAGAATGATAGAATGTTTACAAAATACGAGACTAAATGGCGATGGTGATGCGCCACCGGTTCATGGTATATACTCCACCCATACGATACGAACAAAACGCTTTGGGAATACATACGTTCATTGTGCGCACAGTTAAAGAGAGGAATTCCCTGCAGGAGTCAATGTTCCCTGATAGCTACAACTTGGGGTCTCATTCATAGACATTTGTCGCGGGTGAGATTGGGGTCAAGCGGGAGCCCAATAACTGAAATTATTGTCGGACTGATAATAAAATAGACACGAATACATTTCTATCTTGGATTCAAATGGGTTTTTCATAAAAATGGCCGTCTGATAGCTTTTGTATGGAAAGTATGTCAATATGACGTGTTTATTCTTCCAATAAACGCTAACTGACCATTGAAAATTTTGCCCTAAATAAGATTTTCGGCTTACGTTTTCAATTAGCTCTTTCTAAGAAAAACAAGCCAAGTGCGGGTCAGATTCACACACGAAGGGTTCCGCACCATAAACCGAAAAAAAAAGTTTCATGTATGGGAGCCTGCTTTATTTTTTAAATTTGGTTTTTATTATTTGTTGTTAAAGCAGCAAGAAGGAGGCTTAGTTTTAGGGTTCCGTTGGTTACCCTTTGGGTACGGAACCCTAAAAAGATACTTCTCAACAAATCGTTCTTGTCACTTTGACATCAATTATGTAAAAGCTGAGTAATGGAAATGTTTGATGAAAGTTTAGCCGGATTAGCTTCGAAGGGTGTTAAGGGCGTAGATACTGCTTTCAGCCGATTTCACTGTCAAGGGACGGATTACGTCCCACGTGTACATATACGTACTGCTTTGACGTATGTCTTACTGTTTTTATACCAAGATATCAGCGTTTTGTTTACGCCAGCGCAGAAGCCTACAAATAAAACAGATTATTTGGGTAAATCCGATTATCGTGAACTTACAATTCTTGGTATTTCAGATAAATTATTTACACAAAGACATGTGTAGAAAAGCCGGTCTATTCTGGCTACATCTCACCATGTACACTTAGGAGGAGTGAACGACAAGTGAGCTGTCATTCCATCTTTTTTGTATGATTTGACAGCTCATTTGTCGTTCACTTCGCCTAATTGTTGACTACGACATGTTTACAGAATCGCACTGAACTAACAGCCGTAGTTTCATGACTATAATTCAACATTGTGCAAAGCATGTTGTCAGAAAAATGAAAAGTTTTTTAAAGCGAAGTGCGTTAAAGAATTTATTTAGACTAAAAATGACCACTCCCCCTTTACATAAGAAACTACTGAGCTTAAAATCTAAAAATAAATGCAGATTTTATTTCTTCACCTGCAGATTACAGGAAAACCTTTAAGAAGCCTAAAGTGTTAAAATAACGTGTTACAAAAATGAAATTGGTTCGGAACCCTTTGCACGCGAGTCCAACTCGCACCTGGCCAGTTTTCCTAATGAGGAAATTCATAAATATAGTATTTAGTTATTCAGACTGTCACATAGCGATACTTTGACCAAGACGATATTCCACAAAACTGATATTTTTTCTACGATTTTTTTTTTGTTGGAAATGTCTGCCTCTTCTTTGCAACTCCTGAAAGCCAAAATTTAAAGTGTCTCGAAGAGTGACGTAGAAACGATTCAACTTTCTTGGATTTCTCATCGAAATCAATCAGAAAAGTACAGCGGAGCAAAGAAATTAAACAAAAACAATCGAGAAAATAGTTACTTGAAATCAGTAGGTTACTTATTTTAGCAGAATCATTTTGGAATTATAATATTATCCACACAACAATCCGTCAAATTCATTTTCATCTTTATCGTTAACGCATTAGGTTCAAGGTTGATTGGGAAAATTTGACAGTGTCAGGTAGCGTGATGTGCTTTCTGATTCTGTTAAAGTGGCCTCTTTAGACCCTCAGATGTCTTAACCCTTACCCTGATGGGGCCCGTGCTATGAATACCACTTTTCGGTACTGTATATCATACAAGTGTGTTAGTAGATACGATAGACAGGGTGTTATGCGATTATTATTTGACTTTCATATTATTTGGATAACGAATAGAATACATTTCATTGAAGTGCTGTAGGTATCTCGTTATTTTTTACGGTTCTTGTCTAGGAGTTTCGTTTTAGGCGTGTTCGGTTGTGCTTCGTAACAACTTTGTTATTGTGCAAATTATTTGAGTTTGTCTTGATATGAAGAAAGTATTTTTATAGAAGACTAATGGGGTTATTACAAAGTCTTTGGTAAAGCAAATTCTACTGAAAAATGTTAAAATTGGATTGAATTTATGTGCCCAAAAAGTACAGAACCCTAAACATACTGTCCGTCGGTCCGCCCATCCGTGTGTTTGTCAGCAGGCTGTATCTCAAGAAGCTTTTTAACAGAGTTTGTATTTCTATTGGCTCTGTAACAACAAATAATAAAAATTAAATTTAGTCAAAGGGGGAGTTCGACTAGACAAATAAAACTTAATACATATTACAACAGAATGGAACTGTAATAAAATACAACTAAAATAAACCTAGTTTATACAAACGCGTAGGTATAACAAGGACTTGTGAGGATTGAATTTTCACCGGAAAGGTTGGCGAAACACTGAAAATCTGTTTGTAAGAATCTATTCCAGTGTTATTGTGACTAGTGGTTTTCCAATAAAAACTGAGACTTGTTTACTCCTAGTCCGAAGTGTGAAACACATTTCCCTAATATTGAGTCTTTAACTAATAAGTTCAAGAACGTAGCTCGTTTCTTAAATGAAGAAGAACACGACCGCATGCGGTTGAATTAAAAGTATTGTTTTCAAGGATAAATAAACGTTTAATAGGGTTTGATACCCCTTAGCAAGAATGGTTCTCACTTAAAAACCTATTAATTAAAAGCTTAAAATAAAATTCTTCCGTTACTGACTGACTGAGTGACTGACAGACATCGCACAGCTGAAACTACTGGTCTTTGGCTTGTTGAAACCTACATGAGGAGTGTAGGGAGCACTAAGAGAAGATTTCTGGAAATTCTTATGGAAGCGGGAAAAAACAGCCGGTCTATCCTATCGACATCTTACCGTGTACACTTAGGTGAAAGAACGACAAGTGAGCTTCCATTCCATATTGTTTGTATGGCTTGACAGCTCTATTGTCAACACTTCGCCTAAGTTTTCACTTCGACATGTTTACAGAATCGCACTGCAGGATATGCGCGTAGGCGCGGGGGCCTCTGGACGGTGAGCTATGGGCAGCTCGCCGTCCGTCTATCTTATGACGACAGGCCGTGTCGACGGCGCGTTCGTGTTCCACGGGCGCCTCAAAGAGAGTCAGCACACAGAGGGCCGACGCCTGCCGGAGTTGCGGGACTATTCATTTGAAAGAGATAAGGGCAACGAAGGAACATGGATGGGTTTTAGTCAGTAAAAGTCTGACACTCCCTCCCGCTCCGCCCAGAGCGGGGGAAGTCATTTAATGATTTACCATCCCTAAAAAAGAAGGATATGCGCGAACGTAGTCGAACGAATGAGCGGGCAAAAGAGCTCGACAGTTCGCATCAGAAATAGTTCAAGAAGCCATAGATATTAACAATCCGGCAACTTTTTTATGGAACCAATATTTCTCCCACCCAAGAAAATCTATTTTATCTTCTAGATTTAGCGGAAAATATCAAATAACTTGTTGGCTTTGCATCGTTGAGTAAAAGTGTCCAACTATCAAGATCGCGGAATCTCATAGTACCTAAGCCAAGTAATAAGATATTTTTCATGAAAGCCAGCTTTCGTGAAACGAAACTGCCCTGCTCGACGCTGATTGTTGGAGTAGCAATATTCTCCTTTCTAGGAAAGTACTCCTTAGTGAAAAATGCTCTTTTAAAGAAGCGAGCTAAATACGCAATCACATATTTGTTTAGCTTTAACATATCATTACTGATGTTATCGTGTCCTGTAGCTTGACTGGATTTTAGCGTACCTATGAGTTTGATAACCTATTCATTTTGGACTATCCGACAATCGTTTTTGCTGAAAAGCTTCTTAGCTCTTTTATTAAAATATCTCATTTAATTGTTACCAGAAAATCTTTATTTATTACCATTAAGTTAAACATAATAATACATTACAATAATAATGAAGATATAACTGGAATCTAGACAGTTTAAAAGCCGTAGAATAACTGTACAGCAACTTAGAGTCTTTGCTTTCATTTAAAATTAGTGTTTATTTTTCTGTACAATTTTCTTTCAGGGATTTATGTGTTGTTCGAAAAGCTAGGGAGCAGCAATTATTTTTACGATGAAAATTGTAAGTCATAAAAACCAGCGGCCTGTATTTTGTGCGATTGCGCGGGAAGGCAAGGTGCGATCAAAGTTTTTGCGGGATAAAAGTTCTGTTTCTCGACAGGGCATCAATCCGATATGTTATTTACTTATATAGATCAAGCAACTATCCCATATACGGGATAGTTGGCACAAAATTTTGAGGTCTGCAAAAATCGCCGATATTCTGGAGATAAAATCAACCATAGCACTTACCCATTTTAAAAGTAAAGTATTTTGCTTTTTGTACTAAGATATATAGTTTCAAAAAGTGTGGCAACTATCCGGCTTTTACCCTAGTGCGGAATCTTAGCAATGATAGTAACAACATACCTTCAAGTTGCATATGACTCATCATCTGCCTAGCCTTTCCCCAACTATATTGGGGTCGGCTTCCAGTCAAGCCGGATTTTGCTGAATACCAGTATTTTACGTAGAGCGGCTGCCTACCAGACCTCCACCACCCATTAACTGGGTAACACGGTCCTCAGGCAAGACTGGTGTCAGATTTTCTGGCTTCTGACTATCCGTAACGACTGCCAAAGATCTCCAAATGACAGCCGGCACCAACAGCTTAACGTGCTTTCCGAGGCACGGAAAACTCGGTATGTTAAAATGGTCACCCATCCACAAACCAACCTCGGCAAGCATTGCTTAACCTTGAAGATCGACCTGTGCAGCTGTTATTATTTAGCCACGAGTTGCATAATATGACTACAGATTGTAATATATAATTATTTAACACAAAGAAGCTAGAAACGTTTGCACTTTTAGTACGTTAACCTTTTGTATTGGAGTCGGGGAACTAAGCTACTCATTTCACAATAAGCTTTACAGATGTAAGCTCTGTCGATTCCCATTGGATATTTTATTCGAATGAATCTTATGTGAGTGGGAGTTGTGTGAATCTAAATTGGAGATTGAAACGATACGATTGAGTTATACTTGATGTAGTTTCAAGAAAAAAATAGTTTCAGGAAAGATTTATATGCAGGCAGGGTTACAATTTATTCAATGAACAAAAAGCAGCTGTACCATACAATTTGCCCGCATTACTGAGTGATATTGACGAGCAAAACCTGTGGATAACGTTGTTAGTTGCACACTGATATGCCTAGATTATAAGCTTATGTTAAACCATGTCTAGTGTGCAATTGTTTGTTTTTCTTAATAAATAAAATTAAAATAAAGCAAAACGTCAACTCGCTACGATCCCGTAGCTCGTAATGACGTTGCCTTTAAACCAGCCGTACTGAACCTTTTTTCTCTCTGGGCCACATTGCGCTTCTACTATGTCATGATATGCCGCAATAACCAATAGTTAAATAAAATTATATGAATGGAACTTTTGAATTTGTTACAAGAGGAGCGTTTTCAGGGCTACACGTATTCGCAGTTACAGGTTTTCGCAGGTTGAGTATACCTGCTTTAAACAAATCTCCCTAGCAATTTTTTTTTGATGCTGTCAGCAATTGTAACCAGATGCAGTTAAGTACCAGTATTTACATGAAGCGAACTCCAATACCCAGTGACTGGGCGAAACGATACTCCTTGGCAAGGCTGGTGGCAGACTTTCTGGCTTCTGGAACAATGCCTAATCGCGCTTTCTGAGTCACAAAAGAGCTCGTTGTGTATAGTGTGGTTACCCATCTAGGAACCGACCTCAACAAGGGTTGCTTAACCTTGGAGATCGACTCGTGCGGCTGTTATTATTTAGTGACGTGCTCTTCTAGAAAAAGAACCTCTAAATATATGAACTTATAAACTGCCTAAGATGTGTTTCTATCGCAATAAGACTTGTTTTATCGTCAAAAAGAAATAAAACATGAAATAAAAAGACCAAATACCAAAAAGTGCAAAGTAATAAAATATTATTCTGTTAAAGTAGCCAGAGGGTCGATTTATGTCAATTTTACCTTACCCTTTTATAGAGGTTAGCTACCTCTATAACCTGATCTAACACCTGTCCCAAGGAGGAAAATTGCTAGATATTGAGATTGTAAAGATAAGCTTGTTTGTTTATGTTTCTCTTTATTTCAGGTAAGAAAACTGTAACTATATATTTACAGACAAGTAATAAGGTAGCAAAAACTAGCTGACAGAAAAATATTTGCCGTACCTAAATGCCCAGACCAGCCCAGGTACAGTTGCAATTGCTCTAACCTTGTTAATGAAAAAGTTTCAAGTAAAAAATATTAATAAATAATTTTAGTACATAAAACAAATCATTTGATTCTAAACGGCAACTTAAAAAAATCACGTCCACTTACTGAAACTAAAATGATCAAAAATGGTCAAACACACGTTAAAATCTGTGATTAGTTGAAATAATTTTCAACAACTATGTGGCCCCTCGATAAATTCTGTCAGAAAAGCGGTGTGCTGTCATCTGATTAGCGCCCTTTGTTTCACACCCACGCCTTGCGCCGCCTCTGACTAATTAGCTAACTTTGGTAACTTAAAACATCATTAACTTCCTACTTAAAGTTCAGTCTTTCTTAAAACATCTCTCAAAAACTTTGTCCTAGATCTAGAATACCTGAATTTTATCGCCAGTCTCACGTTGGATTCCTCAGGCATTCTCTTCATCGTAAATATTTTCGTGGCATTATTTGGCTAACAAGACATCTGACGGTTCGGTAATAAAATTCCACTTAAAACAGGGACGTATTGGGAACCCGCTGCATTTACTTTCTTCTTTTTGGGGAAAGAGAAAATTTTGTTTTTATTACATCCACTTTCTTTGCTATAAGGGAGATAGTGTTTCAGATAAATAATGATGTGGTTTTGGTCATTCATAGTTTAAAAAAAAAACTGGAAATAATTTGGGCTAAGTAATTATCGCTGACTAGCAACTCAAACTCAACTCAAACTCAAACATTTATTTCAATTAAACCATTTACAGGCACTTTTGAATTGTCAAGGTCGGTCGGTCCAAAAAGATGAAGCTATTTGCACGTTCCAAAGCTTAGATCTCTATGGAGAAGAACGTGCAAGAAACTCCACGGACACTCTTTTAAAAATAATAAATTGTTACAAAGTTTTCTTGACATCGTGTTGAAATTATACATACATGTGAGAACGATGTGACGAGCATGATAAAAACATCCGAACTAAAAAAGGAACAATTCAAAGAAATAATTAAAATAAATTAAAATAAACCATGGCAGCTGAGAAATGACCAGTCCCAACCGACGGCGCCATGACATGCGCCAGGCCCATTCGTCTCAACCATTTTGAATGGAGCCACATAATTTAACGCATACGCCACCATCAGCTAGGCTTTTGAGTGAGCATGACACTCCCAACCGCCAGGGTACTTGAGTCTATACAATGCAAACACACACATATTTTTTAAAAATGTTGGTACTATTGATTTATCAAATAAAGAACAATAAATCAGTGTGTGAGTTAAATTAAATATAAAAGTCATTAAAGACATCTATAGATATACTAAATATATTAATACAAACATTATCAATAAGTTTGACTTTGTTTACTACACCTTAGACTGTCCTATGGAGCAGGACCAGCATGTTTCCAAGCATTCTTATCTTGAATATAATCATCTAATTTGTAATATGCTTGTTTACATAGTGTGCTTTTAACATAATTTTTAAATTTTCTTTCATTTAATTCTAATATGTCACAAGGTATTTTGTTGTAACATTTAATACAGTACCCCATGAAAGATGTTCGTACTTTGGCTAATCTATAAAATGGCTGATCTAATTTATTTCTATTTCTAGTATTAAAATTATGTCTATCACTAATTTTGCTAAAGAGATGTCGATTTTTCCTTACATACATAATATTTTCTTATATGAATCAAATTGACATGGGACTGTCATAATATTAATCTTTTTAAAGACTTCCCTAAGAGAATCGCGTCGACGTAGATTATAAATGGCTCTGACAGCACTCTTTTGTAAAATAAATATGGATTCAATGTCAGCAGCCCGACCCCATAGCAAAATACCATACGACATAATGCTGTGAAAGTAACTAAAATAGACCAAACGCGCAGTTTCTACATCTGTTAACTGTCTTGTCTTTCTAACAGCATAAGCGGCTGAGCTTAGCCGCGCCGCAAGAGATGTTATGTGAGGTCCCCATTGCAATTTCTCGTCTAAAGTGATTCCCAGGAAAACCGCCTGATCAATAAATTCCAGTTTTTGTCAACATATAGGACTTCTATTTTTTACAGTGGAGTCAGCTGGATCTAATTTTATATTTATTAAATTTTAGAACCTTAATATAAACTTTATTTTTCTGAAACTTATTTATTTCTATACAGGGGAAAAACAGAAAGGTGAAACACTTTCTCCAATATGCAGGTTCGCTGGGATGTTCTATCCGACGAGTATTTATGTGTAAATTAGGTATTTATGCGATATCTCCAAAATAATTTCATTTTATCTATCATTCATATCACTTTACCTATTTATAATATGAGCTTTCATAAAATATACAAATACGGCCCTGCTTAAGTGAAAGCAGATATAAAAATGATAATTCCATCCATGAGACGCTCATTAGGATGGGTTTTCACCGTATTATGTTAATCAGGGTGTCCCTACGTCAGTGAGCTCCTGGACTAAACTTAAAGATGACTTCTCTGGTTTTTTTTGTTGTGATTGAGAGACGTGAACGAAATGTGATAAGGAAAGGAGACTTACTTTTACTTTGTTTTGTTTTTAGGAAAAAAAATATTTTTAACCAACTTCCAAAAATGAGGAGGTTCTCAATTCGTTTAGTAGTTTTTTTAATGTGTCTACAACAATAACTTCAAGGTGTCTGTTCTATTTTTTATGTTTTTTAGTTGACGCGATATGTTTGCCATTTGGCCCTGTAAAAATTTGATCCAGTTTGGATCAATAGTTTTTATTTTATTTGCTTACTTGCATGATGTGATTTCTGCGTACGCGATGATGTTGTCCAAATATCACCACTAAACGCCTTTCGAACGCTCTTTCGAATTAATTCCGCAACCGTCGCAGTTCCACAACACTGGCAGAATCTCCTTTCATAATCCTTAAAAGTGGATGCTTAAAACAAATTGAATCTCTTTAAAAATAATTTAAAAAAGCGTCACAGTTTCTCTAAATGAATATTAGAAATAAAATGCTACAAGGTCTTGCTTTAAAGTTTTAAGCAAGCGCTAAAGTATTTACCTCAACAGTATTTCTAATGAGGAGCACGTACTAAACTGGCGAAATATAAATGAAATACGAAGTTGACTTACCCCAGCTTTAGAAGATGGGAAAAAAGTGAAGAATGTGGACCATAAGTCCATAGATTAAGGTTTAGGCTGCCTGTCCATTACAGTGGAGCGAGGCAGTGGAGAAATGGAGAAATTTGACCAATGGAATTGCATAAAATCTCCGTACCACGTGAGTAACTGACACTTTGGACTCACATGACTGGTTAAAATTGCTCCGTTTCTCCTCCCCACTGCCTCGCTCCGCTGTAATGGACAGGCACCCTAAGAAATACACAATCACTGACAGAGTCACGGACGGACGAGAGGAGGGACGGACATCGGAGACGTAATACTAGGGTTCAATTGGTTAGCTTTTGAGTACGGAATCCTAAAAACAAATATTTTACTTACGTGAAAACTGTAAAAACCTCTATCAAAGTATATTCCTAATTTATACAAAAGTGTAAGTGAGAACCAACCCGTATTCTTAACCTTTTAATAGTTTTCCCACTACCCACAAATTAGAAAAGGGATAGGTTTAAACGACGTGGTTTGTCTCTTCGGGGGCGGTCGGGGCCGCTCGGGAGTGATCGTACTTAGAACTACTTGAGGTCGGCAAAACAAATAGATGAGACCTACAGAAGGTTGACTCAACACCACACGAGAATTAGCCCGTGCTCGTGGTTAAATGCGGGGCTTAGTGAGCAGGGGAATACCCGTACAAGTCGGGACGGATTTGTCACTTGCATATCGTTACGGTTACACAAATCTGAAAGTCTAATAGTCTTGTCAAGGTTTTAAAGTCGTGTTCCTCTTAACTGCATGGGACAGCGCATATTTTTAACCGACTTCCAAAAAAGGAGGTTCTCAATTTGGCGTGTATTTTTTTGTTTGTTTTATGTATGTATGTACACCGATTACTCCGAGGTTTCTCATCCGATTTATGTGATTCTTTTTTAGTTCGATACTTGCCATTTGGCCCCGTAAATATTTAGTCTAGTTTTGCTCTGTAGTTTTGATTGTATGAGCATTTTTGCTTATTTCAATGTCTGTGTAGACCAAGTACCTCCATTGAAAAGTGAAAAATAAAAGACTTTTTACAAAAAAATATTCCGACTTCAAATAAAAACACTACAAAGTAAAACAACCTTCATTTCGGAAGTCGGTGTTAAAAAACGAATAGGTATACAAAACCAAAAACATATTTTTTTTGTAAAAATGTTTTGAGTATTTATATCGAGCCGACTTTCTGTAGCTTCCTACGTCTATACCGAGAGTCCGAGAGCCAACGGGAGCTTCCAATTTCTTCTTACTTAAAGTTGACTATTTTTAGACCCATAACATGATACCATAGCGCTAATATTTTACGCTCAAGAGAGTTTATCGTTGTAGATAATTTATTCAGTTATTTATGTCAGGCAGCTGAGGAATATTCGGCTGAAAGTTAGTCCTAATTTTGATAAGTATCTAAACAGTTTAATCTTGTTAGGAGTTTTGGCGTTCGTTCACTATTTTCATCTAAAAGATTTTTCATTTTAAGACTTTTTAGAAGTAGAAGTTCTAAAGGAAATTTGACTTATGGTATTTACCTGTATTCTTTATAAGACGATTTTTCTAACACACATTGATTACGAGTATGTAGAAGTTTTGATGGATGAAACTGAATAACGTTTGCCGTTTTCTATCGGCTGCATTTCGGTAATTTTGCGACGGAATAATATAATTTAATTCAGCCAAGCCTGTTCATTATCGGACCACAAGACATAAGGCGATGTGCCAGTGGTACATGATGGAACATCCACTCAAAAATGGTTCTGGGAACACATTCATTGTGCGTACAGGTACAGCTTAGAAGTATTTATTTATTTACTAAGTGGACTTATCGGCCAGAGTCTGTGTTTCCTGATAACTACCACCTGAGAGTCTTAGTCCTAAGTCAAAAGTGAACAGGTTGCTTCTAGGTAACCGTGCTCCATCTTCGTCCGCATCATCGCTTACCATCAGGTTAGATAGTGGGCAACTGGCCTATTAAGAGTAAAAAAAAACTCTATGAAAGTTAAAGAAATGACTAGACAAGTAGAAAACTCAGACAGCCTGTGTAATTTTTAGGGTACCGTACTTAAAGGGTAACCAACGGAACCCTGTTACTGAGCCTGCGCTGGCCTTCCATCCCTCCGTCCGTCCATCCATCTGTCGGTCAGCGGGTTGTATCTCAAGAACCGTAATAGGTAGACAGTTGAAATTTTCACAGATAGTGTATTTCTATTGCCGCTATAATAAGATTTATGGTACGGAACCCTTCGTGTACGAGTCCGACTCGCACTTGGCTGGGTTTTTTCACGTCTTAGCGGCTGGACGGATTAAGATAAAACTTGGCACTTCGCTACCAAGTCCTGGAATAAAGCAAGTTTAAACTAAATAAAGGTTTGTGTCTTTGGCAAGCATGGAGGGTGTAGATTAGCTAAATAATTCTTCAAAACAGACATACTTATCGTAAATAAGACGCAGGTGCAGCTAGCAGCTTCCCTGCACTTTGGCTAGCTTTATTTATTAAACTTGCAAGTTTATTTTAAGTCTGCATGGCAAGAAACGTAGATTGTTTCTGGCAGAATAAACAGTTTTTCTATCTTTTCGTTTTGATTATAATTATTCAAGTTTTAAAACTAAGTTATGAATAAGAACTTGTTGATTTCATGCAAAAATATTTTGATAGAAGTATACCCAGGATTCATTTAGCGATGTGAGTGTACCGATACATATGTACCTCCTCCTCTGTCTTAATCTTTGAGGTATGCCATACCGGGGTAATGTTATATTTTACTTTACTTTAAAGCGACTCATCTGCCTAGCCTTGTCCCAATTATATTGGGGTCAGCTTCCAGTCAAACCGGATTCAGCTGAATACCAGTATTTTACTTTGAAGAGACTGATTTCTGATAATAATGGATGCCAATTCATCAATCTTAAATGACACAATAATATTTTTTACGAGTTGGGAGACTCTTTGTGTACATTTTGGCAATAAAGTCAAGATTTCATAAAGGAATCTTTGAACACGTCGTAAGGGGAGAGCTTTTCGGAGAAGCTTTTCTTAATATTAGCAGTTTTACCGCTAAGGCGGGTTTGTGTAGCGATAGTTGTGTTATTTACACGAGTTTAAAATATTGCATAATTTTACACTGAGATTTTTTTTTGTTTTATTTGTTTTCATATGTTTTTATTTTTTGCCTATAAGGATGAGTATTTTTTATACGTGCTGTGGTTAGAGATAGACTAGAAAAAAAACCAGTTTTAATCGGAGCTAACACCGTTTAGTTTCCCTTTGTAGTGATGGCCTTGGATTAGATTTATTTGAACCCAGCTAACGGGGCAGTTTACGTACTGCTTATTAAAAAAGTATTAAAAACAGAGTGCACCCGAAAAAAACGTAAAAAGGCGGGAAGAGTATTATTTGTATAATTCTGAGTGTCGTAAAAACACAATAAAAAGTACTTTTACTTACATGGAAGTAATCTACACGAAAAAATACCTAAACAGATAATAAAAGCACAAATTCTCGAAACATTACTGGAACATCCCACAAAAATGGCAGAACATCGGTTGTAAAAACGCTAAATGAGTGTGAAAATGACTTTAAGTTAAGACGCTGACAAGATCTAAAGTGCAATACTGGCGGACTGCTCGGAAGTCTGCAATGCGCGATAACAATGACGCCATGCAACTTATTGAAGCATATTAAGTGCGCACCGTGGAAACAATATGGAATATGCATGAAAAAAGTATTTATGATCTGAAAAGTTTATCTAAAAGTATTGGAAAATATTATACTAACTGTGAAATTAGAATCTAAATTGCTCGAAAAACGAACGAGATACAATTATTTTAAACAAATATATTTGTCCCTCTCGCGAAAACGCTGTTTTCTATGGCAGCTGTATAGTCGTCGTGTAATTTGACGTCACAGTACGTATCGGACTTCTCTTTCTAACTGTAGTCTTTGAAGCTTTATAACTTAATAAATGATGAAGGTATTTAAAAAAATATTTCATGATTGTTTAATAGAGCTAATAAGTATTTTATTTTGCAAATAAAAAAATCGCTTGCATATTCCCTATTAGTTTGATCCTTTGCTGCATCGTTATTGCTAAACCTTTGGTTATATACTTAACTGGCTTCTGCCAGCAGCTTCGTCTGCATGGTCTCTAAGAAACATACTGTTGAGAGATATGTATAGCTATAATCATACGTATAATCTACCTCTTTGCCTAATTTCATGAAGATCTTTTCAGGCATTCTGACGTGAAATAGTAACAAAAATTCATTCTTCCATCGATCCATCCTCACTAATTCTATAAAAAAACCGATATAAACCCTTAGCACCTACATCGCAAATGCTTCACGGAAGGTAATCAGTAATTGAATAATAACAAAAGTAAATATTTCAATAAAGTAATTTTCACATTTTCAAAAATGTATTCGTCTCAAAAATCGGTATACCTTCTCAAAACCAACCACCTACCCCCCCCCCCTCACCTACCTTACCTTCCTTTTGTTAAACCACGAGTTTGTAACATTATACTACAAAGATTTAGCTAGCAAAAATTTAAACTAATCAACACGTGCAAAATTTCTTCTTGTCTGCGCCTTAAGTTCAAAGCCTTAAGTTCAGAGACGTCGGAATTTTGTCATTTAAAAAGCAATTCTCTGACTGTTGGCCTCTGCACTCCTTACATTTGTAGATAAAGTTTTACTATAGTACAATAATATGCAATTATACTAAGATTGGGGTAGCGAAGTATCAGTGCTGTTTGCTGATCTTATAATTTTATGCGGCATAAGCGTACAGAGCTAAAAGTTGAATGAAATATTTCACTTTTATACTCCTTTTCATGATCAAATCATCAAATGATTCCAACCACTTTGAGTGGATCTGAAAGGTGTGTAGACTTTTACCGACTAAAAGCCATCCTCTTAATATTTTAAAATAATTATTCTTTGCGTTCGAGACTCTTTCGAACAAATTACGCGACTTTATCATTCTCCTGCTGACCACATTTCGGAAGCGTTCGCGCGGCCTTCTACGAGGTGGCTGACCTGGTGACGGCCGCAGGCTGGATGCGAGACCCACAGGACCGGACGATGTGGTGACTCTTGGGAACCCTATATCCAGCAGTGGACCAGCGTTTTTCGGTTGAAAAGATGATAATGATACTGCTACTCTTATTAAAATATGATAATGAAACTGCTACTCGTATTCCAGGTTATTTTCTTCTGCGCAGCATTCTTATTTCCTACAGTTCTTTCTCGCTTCGTATTCCTTCAATCTTTGGTCCTTCTTTGGTCTTCCTCTACCTACTCCTATAATCAGCGACAGACTCGAAACATGGCACACAACCAATTTCCATCCTACCTTCACTTATTACCATGGAAGTATCAAGAAGTATCTCCCAGTGAATGGTGCACGTGAATTTAATTGTATCCTAGGCCCTCGACTCATGGTAATGGTATGAACTGTGGGATTTTAGTCAGTAGGAGTTCGACATAACTCTCCGTCTCCCCAGACGGAGTGTATCCATGAGGGTTTCGTCAAAAAAAAAAGAAGGTATCCCATATCGCACCGCATGCACAGGAAGAAATATCTTTAACGCAATCTATCTATACTAATATTATAAAGCAGAAGAGTTTGTTTGATTGCTTGTTTGTTTGTTTGTTTGGTTGAACGCGCTAATCTCAGGAACTACTGGTCCGATTTGAAAAATTCTTTCAGTATTAGATAGCCCATTTATCGAGGAAGGCTATAGGCTATATATCATCACGCTAAGACCAAAAGGAGCGGAGCAGTATTGAAAAATGTTACGCAGACGACGTTGCACGGGTCAGCTAGTATAATATAAAAATGAATAGCTGAATGTCTTGCTAAGCGCAAATCTCGAGAACAGCTGAACCGATTTTGCAAATTCATTTTGTTGTGTTTCTTATTGTCAGGAGAATGTTCTTATGAAAGAAAAAAGTAAGAAAGTTGCCAGTTGACGGGAGCGAAGCCGCGGGGGACAGCTAGTTTTATATTAATGATTATTTTTAATCTCTCCGCCAACTAAAATAGACTGGTAGAAAATGCCAAAGGCATTACGTTCACGTTTGAACCTATCTGTGTGTTGCATGAAGTTTTAATAAATAGTTCTGTGAAATGAGTAAGTTATATTTGTTAAAAACCATTTCTCCAAACTTTTATAAATTAATAAAACATTTCATGAAATCAAAACTATCGGGATATCTATCTTTCTGTCATAAATAACTCATTTAGGGTATTACGTAAGAAGGTTGGATCCCGATAAGCGATTTACTTGCGAACGGTCTCCTTAATCTTGGTAAGATATCGTATTAACGTGATCTTTCCGTGATAAGCAGTAAATCTTGCTGGTCTATAACATAAAATCAGACGTTTTTTCTCACATTATACAGGGTTATTTGTAAAACACCGGTAACCTCTCAGGACGATGTTACTAACATCATAACCAACAACTTTTGTTCTATGACTTTTAAAATTTCTATATAATATAATTTAAAAGCTCATCCTTTTTTTTTCTTATGCTTCGCACAGACTTCGTAACATTTAGAGCGTTCAATTTTAATATATATTATTTTTGTATGAAATCCTGAACTAAATTATGATGAAATTTTAGCATATATTCAAAGATTGAACTCTCAAAAAATTTCTAACTCCACATTTTGAATCCTTCTTTAATCATCAAAACGTGATAGTCTATCATAGTCATTCCGAGAAATTGTAAACCCACATAAACTGACGACATGTTGGTGACCAATTGTGCGGTTCATTTAAAACGTAACTGTTTATCTACAAGTTAAATTTCTAGTCAAACCTCTCAAGTTAGCGACGCATCAGAAAACTAGGTTAAGTTCAAATCGTCGTCAGGTGCTTGGCTCCGAATTTCCTCCTCTCCCTCTTCCGTACAGGAAATTAAGTTGCACGGCACATACTACTTCACAGTCGTTGTATGCAGATAGAAAAGTATCTACAGTTTTTACAAAAACAAGAAGGTTATGCACCTCCTTCTTTTTTGAAGTCGGTTAAACATAACAATTTTAATCTTTATTTTAAGAGCTTTTTCGCTAATGCACTCACACTGACACTCTATGGGTATACAAAAGGATTTTCATTTTAATTACTTAATAGGTACAGTACAGTTAGATTCTGGGTCTATTCTTCAAAGCCAACTTAACCATATTTATTACAGGAATTATATTGTCCGATAGCGGGTTTGATAGGTTTATGATGCGAGCCAATTTGTGTTCTGAACAATTGATTCCGCACAGATCTCATCAAAATATGATACGTGTCCTCATCTTAGTTACACGTACTGCAAACTGGTGATGTTAATTTTTTCATCATATAACCGAATTTACTTAACATTACAAATGAATTCAATACTAAATTTGGTGTAAATACAAAACATAAACACATTACTCTTGGTATTGAGTTTTTACCTACGTTTGAACCTGTGTTCTTTCTCGGGCATCTTTGAATTTTGATAACTTTGGTTGGACTTGTTCAAATGATTTTTTACCAAAATTCTGTTATTCACGGGAATAACTGAATTTTGCAATATCATATCATTTATTTTTTCTTAGATGTTGTCAAAATAACCATGAACTCTGAGAAAATTATTTTTGTTAATTTGAGTTCCAGCGTGGTTTTATTGACTAGCAAATTAGCAAGGGTCCTTGAACACTTAGTAGCAAGGTCAATCACTATATAAGTGGATAAAGGAAAAAAAAAGAAGAAAATACCCTTAGTTTGTAACTCCCTATTAGATCTGCTACGGCTTTGCTACGCACTACGCTCACGCTACGGCCTACGCCGCTACGAGCTACGCCAAACAAATGCGACACATAACAATAACTCAATCTGAATACTACCACCTACCTATGTATATTTTTACTGCAATCGTTTCGTTTTAGCACGGCAATATCGGTCATTGCCCTTTACCGTTGTACCGTTTTTAGTAGAAAATATCGAGGAGAACTTAATAGACGTAGATGTCGGTTTTTGTACGGCTTTCGCCTATTATTCTATAACACTTCACTACATCAAATTGACATCTATAGCTTGTCATTTGTTGACAGTGATAGAGGTTTTTTTGTTGTCGTGACAACTGAGTGAGGGAGTTTCCTTCAACGGGACCTTAGAATTTGGATTGGTGTGTGTGTTTATTTTTAATTAAGCATGCCAATCTTACGTAATTCAATAACCATTTACGCAAATCAATAACGCAACAGCCACATCTATTCTTTATTTCAATAATAACTATCATTTGTATCACATAAAGACATTCAATTTGCGTTTAAGTAATAGCCGTACATCGCACAGGCGGTGTTCAAGGTGAATAAATTCATTTTATAGTGACAGTCGCCTCGGAGCGAGACTACTATTACAGTCTAATGCCAATACTGCCGTTATTTTCAGTTATTCTGTAGAATGAATTTATATTGATATTTTGTGAAATTTCGCTTCAGACAAGAAACAATTTCCGGTACATTTTTATGTATCTGAAATTATTTCTGATTTCATGTATTCGATGAAATATGTAGATATTACGATAACTGCGTAATACTTACATTTTTAATTAAATTAAGACTAAATTACGCCCAAGAAATTCACCGATGCTTTGTAATTTAGTACATTGACTCAGTCATATTCTATCATTAATTAATTTTAAAGACATCGAAACTTTGTAACAAAAACTTATACTACTAAGAAAATATTTTGCGATCATCGATTTATTTGTAAAACCGAGGATATATTTTAAGTGGCTTTACAAAAGTAGAGCCACGTACTGAATCCAATGCCATAGCATCATGCTCACTGGGAGCCTTGTTACCACATGCGAGACTTCTAGTTTCTTTTACTTTCTTTTTCTTTTGTTTGTTAAAAGTTTATCTTAAGGACGCTATTACATTTTTCTACAAATAATAGTGATTTTCAGGTACCATTTCAATGTATAAGCAACTACAAAAGTAAAGATATCATGGTCTTAATTTAAAGATAACATATTAATCTCTCGATGTAAATTAAAAAAAATTAGGTCGTCATACAAATTTTTCGAACAAACACGTTTTTCCCATCACAATAATCGCAGAAAATTTTAAAAAGTAGGGTCTGGTTAGGACCATTTTAGATAAATTTACAGCTCATTTTATCTTCAAACTTATTAAAAATTGCGGTATATATAGTCCTTGATAGTTCCAGCTACTTTTTTTGTATCTAAATAGCTATTTTTTTAAATTATTAGCTAAAATAAAAACACTTGTCGAATTCTTCATACATTTTGCACGCGCGGTCTATCATTCCGCGCTCAGAAGCGCTCGTGGAAGCACGGGTGTATCGCTCTCTTGCAAAAAATAAATACGAAAATCAAATAGAAAATATTCTAGTGTGTATAATATATACCTACGTGTGAGTACCGTGGCGGGTCGTACGTCGTCGTTTTTCGGATAGGAAAGAGTTGATACTTTTTCGGAGAACAATAAAATTTAGTACGAGTATCATACTTTTACTACTTGAATATGATTTAGAAATCTGTAGGGTAAGATCAGGATTTGGATGGGTGGGGTTAAGCAGTTGTTGACATGGTTGAGAAATCGATGGGTGGGGTTAGGCAGCTTAGGATTTGGGTAAGGTCAAGCTGTCGGCTATGAGGTTTGTAAGTGGATGGGAGGGAGGAGGATTGCGATTTTAACCGTTTTTTCTGTACGTATGTATGACGAATCTGGAGTAAAAACCATAATCCAAGATTGCACGCACCAAAATTTACGTCACGGGTGCCATTATCGTGGTTTTTGGGGTCGCTAATATCAAACATGGGGTCAATACCAAAATCCAAGATATCACCGACAAAAGTTTTAAAACTTCGTCAAGGGTGATATTTTCACGATTTTTGGGGTGAGATGTGATGTCACCGAAAAAAATTAGATAACTGTTTGTAATGGGTCTCTAATATCGAAAATGAGGTCAAAACCAAATTCCAAGATGGCACCGATAAATTTTTTACAACTTATCATCATGGGTATCACGTTCATAATTTTGGGGGTCGCTGATATCGAATATGGGGTCAAAACTAAAATCCAAGATGGCATCGACAAAAATTTACAACTTTTCGTCATGGGTGTCATTTTCATAGTTTTTGGGGTCGCTGATATCGAATATGGGGTCAAAACTAAAATCCAAGATGGCATCGACAAAAATTTACAACTTTTCGTCATGGGTGTCATTTTCATAGTTTTTGGGGTAGCTGATATCGAATATGGGGTCAAAACTAATCCAAGATGGCAACGGCAAAAAATTTACAACTTTTCGTCATGGGTGTCATTTTCATAGTTTTTTGGGGTCGCTGATATCGAATATGGGGTCAAAACCAAAATCCAAGATGGCACCAACAAAAATTTACAACTTTTCGTCATGGGTGTCATTTTCATAGTTTTTGGGGTCGCTGATATCGAATATGGGGTCAAAACTAATCCAAGATGGCAACGGCAAAAAATTTACAACTTTTCGTCATGGGTGTCATTTTCATAGTTTTTTGGGTCGCTGATATTGAATATGAGATCAAAACCAAAATCAAGACAAAAATTTTCGTCATGGGGTCAATTTCATTTACGCGCTTGTGGCCGCCACGGTTGTTTGCCTCATTCAATATATTATAGACTAGCTATCCCCGCGGCTTCACTCCCGTCAACTGGCAACTTTCTTATTTTTTTACATAAAAAACTTCTGATAATAAAAAACACAACATAAAAAGAATGGCTTATTTTTGAGGCGAATAACTACTTATTAGGCGACTAACTACTTGGTTACATCAAAAATAACTTGGTAACGATTATATATTTTTAGCATAATTATATTGTATGAGCAACAAAAGGCAAGGATCTATAAAAAATAAATAACGGCAGCTACTATAAAATAGCAAATATATTAAACAGGGCCAATGAAATAATAGGAGAGGTAATACAAAAAATGAAATGGCGGCTAATATTAATCCATTTTAGGTATTAAAATTCTAGCCGTGCGACTAAATGACTAAGTGAGCGACTAGAAATACAGAGCTATCTTAATATTGAAGTTGCCCAACTTCAATATTAAGATAGATAGGTTAGCTTAGTTTTTTTTTGTTTGAAAAAACACTGCCTATTTTAATTTATACAAAGCTTACAGCTCAATATAAAGCTGCTACTTTATTTTTAAAATGATACTTCACTGTAGTTGCCAACCTATTATTTTTGCTACCCATTTGAACTTCTCTTAAAACTCTAAATCAGATAAGTTTGTGCCAAAAAGAATTAGCAAAATCGGTTCAGCTGTTCTCGAGATTTGCGCTTAGCAACACATTCAGCGATTCATTTTATATTATAGATATTCACTACTTTCATAATAATGTTTTAACTTTCACCGAAAATGCTGATCCCACAGTTTCAATGATCATTCGGGAGTTGAGATTAAAAGAAAATCCGGTTTTCGGTGAAATCAGTTTTTAATTGTTTTCTAAATGATGTGTTCAAACTGATTGTAAGACCGCCTAAATTTTGTTTCTTTTCAAGTATTAAATAGAAAGTTGCTTATTTAAAGTTAAAAATAAAAGAATAAAAAACTTTTCACAAAAAAATATAACCGTCTTCCAAAAAAAAAACTGAAAATTATAAAATAACTAACTTCGGAAGCCTATGTTTTTGGCTATTATGTCTTTTTTGGGAAAATGTTTTTTATTTTTCACTTTTTAGTGGTACCATTTACACTTTTTAGTAAAATACTGGTTCTCAGCTTAATCCGGTTTGACTGGAAGCCAACCCCAATATAGTTGGGAAAAGGCTAGGCAGATGATGACTTTTTAGTGGTACCTACTTCATATTAACAACACATAAAATACAAAATAAACTCCATATTTAAAATACAAAATCATTTATTTCAAATAGGCCAGTTTACAGGCACTTTTGAATAGTCAAGGTCTGTCAGTCAAATAGATGAAGCTAATTCTGCCGCGCTAGCGACAAGAGTAGCAAGTTATTCTGCAAAAAAGAAACCCAACGACCCTATCTCCAGCGCGGCAGTTGTACGTTCCAAAGAGTAGATCCCATGGAGAAGAACGTACAAGAAACTCCATGGACACTCTTTTAAACACAAAGCCGCAGGAAAGAAAAATTCGCAATTCATTTATTTGGATGACAATCATAATACGTCATCCAAGTAAACAAATTTCAGCTTTAAAAACAAAACTACAAAACCGTTTTTGATGTTATTTGTACGAGACCACTACCAAAGTGTGATCAGTTTGTTAAAAATTACCAATACTTACTACGATAAACAACACGTCTTATCACTTTAAACCGTTTGGCAACGTTCGGATATCAAAATGGCTGACATCAAATGCATCGTTTTGACTGACCCGTGGTGGAGTAATGTATAATTCAAAAATAATGAAAAACTAGAAAAACCGGAAACTTGAATAAATAAAAGCTGAATGTGGCACAGGGATATATAATAGCCTGGAATAAGGTATAGGCTACTTTTATCCCTGGAATAGGTTCCCATGGGTTGCGGGAACGGATCAAAATGTCATGATTACTTTTGGTCGCGATAACCGACAGCGTGCGAAGCCGCGGGCACCAGCCAGTTATACAATAAAATCTTCCGTGAAAACATGCATTTATCAACGAAAACCCGATCGATATCGGATCAGTAGTCAGTTTTAGAGAATATCGCGGATACATACGGGTCGAACCGAGCACCTTATTTTTTTGAAGTCTGTTGAAAATACTGACTTGGGTACTTATCTCCCGACGACAGTACTAAGTAAAATTTACATAATGCATTTTCAAAGTTCCAGTTAGTTTTCCAGAATTAATAAAATAAAAAATAAAATCAAGGATCAAGATTATATAAGTGAAGTATAAAGTCGAGCGCTCAGGCAGCGGTTCTATGTGTGTGTACGCGTGATGTTGCTGTGTGCGACTTTAGATACCTAAATTTGAGTCCTTCGAAAATGTAACAGCGTCCTTCTTCACTAATACAATTCATCATCTACCTAGCCTTTTCCCAACTTTATTGGGGTCCGCTTCCAGTCAAACCGGATTCAGCTGAATACCAGTATTTTACGTGGAGCGGCTGCCTACCAGACCTCCACAACCCATTAACTGGGTAACACGGTACTCATTGGCAAGACTGGTGTCAGATTTTCTGGCTTCTGACTATCCGTAACGACTGCCAAAGATCTGCAAATGGCAGCCGGGAACAACAGCTTAACGTGCTTTCCGAGGTACGGAGGAAACTCGGTATGTTAAGATGGTCACCCATCCACAGACCAATCTCGGCAAGCGTTGCTTAACCTTGAAGATCGACCTGTGTGGCTGTTATTATTTTTTTCTGTATATGATAAGAGATAGTTACAAAGGTCAAGCCGAACGAAACCTTTTTATAAGTTAGTAGCTTTCGCCCGCGACTTCGTACGCGCATATCCCGTTTTTCCCGTTCCCATAAGAATTTCGGAAAATCCTTTCTTGGTGCACCCCTTCACTCCCCAAGGAACCTACATGCCAGTTTCCGGCTTCCTACGATTAGTAGTTTCGGCTGTGCGTTGTCGCTGTCATTTACTCAGAAACAGAAGAATTTTGTATTTTTGGGTTTCAGAATTTTCCTAGTCTTTAACCAGAGTCGCTTAGCCTAACCGTCCATGCCTTAATTAGCCTAACCGTCCATGCCTTAATTAGCCTAACCGTCCATGCCTTAATTAGGCAGCTTCAGCTGATCCTCCAAGCATGATAAGACTTACTTTAACTTATTTTGCTCAGACAGTTTGCGTCAGACCTTCGTTGCCAAGTTCAACAAAGTAATGCAATATTGTCAGTGTTTGACCCTTGTTGGTCCGGAAGTATTTCAAGGTCATTGCTCCGTTTTGTTTTGGTATATCTTGGTGTACGAAAGGGTCACTTTTAGTTGGGAATGTGTTGACACACTTGAGATAGCTTTTGGTTAAACGAGGATAGGAAGTTTGTATTAGATATTTTGTAGACTCTTTCTCGTGCGTCTCTTTAACGTTGCTTTGAAATTGGTAGTTGGCCATTAAGAGCGATGGATACTAGGCCACTCGCGTCTAACATTTGGGCCCGCCAGAAAAAGCGAAATTAAATAAATATTAACTAGTTTTTAATAGTGACTTTGCCTGCATGAAAACTCACTAACTAATAAGATCTTTGATGTACACTAAATACATTATTGTTATCAAAAATTTTATCTATCTACCTCACGGAACCGTAATAAACGGACATACATTATCCAGCAGCGTTATTGCGTAATACGCAAATTCATGCGATTGAACGCATAGGTATGCTTTAATTTTGTAAATTCAACAAGAACTTCTCAAAGCGTGTTAGGCGTTGTAGAGCAGATGATTTTTAATGCTGATGCGTGCGGTTTTGCCCGCTTAAAAAATGATATACCAAAACCTTCCTCGAGAACCACTCTACCCATTTGTGAAAACAGCTTGAAAATCAGTGCAATAGTTTTTGAGTTTATAGTGAACAGAGTCATTCGATTATGAAGAACATGTGCTTTTATCTCTATGTTCCATTGAGTTATCCTAATTTGTCTTGATCCATCTCCAACACTTGCAAGGTGGAGAAGTACTAACCGATGGTAGAAAAGCATATAGTTATGACGAAATAGCTTACACCAAACTTTAATGAAAAACACTTATGTTCGTAAGCTCACCGGAGTTAGTTATTTAGTATTTTCATATAGCACCCGTATAGTTGGTGGCGCTAGAAAAAACTAATTTGAAACAAAGTTGTTGAACGTGGCTGGCGTTAAATCTAGCGATAAACGAGCGCTTGACGGGAACTTTTTAATTATTTCTTTATTATTAATGAACTGTGATAATGTTCCGTCATTCTATGTTCACACTAGCTGACCCGCGTAACTTCGTCTGCATCACAGTTTCCTTAATGCTCTGTTCCTATTGGACGTATATAACCTTCCTCATTAAGTGGGCTATTTAACATTAAAATATTTTTGCAATTCGAACCAGTTGTTCATGCGATTAGCACTTCAACCAACCAAACAAACAAACTCTTCAGCTTTATAATTTTACTATGGATATTTTTGTGCCCCTAAGGTTCTAGGCAAAGTGTCATTCTGTTAGCAATGTCAATTTGCCTATCAAAATATTAGGGCTTAATCACGTGCTTCGGCAGCTTTTGTCAATCGTATACATTTTTCACGTTTTGACAATCGCCTTCGCCGCGCTACGCGCTGTCAGTATGTCACTGCTTTCAGACTACGCTATAATAATATAATAGCATATAGTATATAGCTCATAGCACAACAATATCGTGCACCATACATTGTTATGGAGACGTCCACACTGTACTGTACTATATATTATTGACAATGTATGGTGCGCGATATTGTTGTGCTATGAGCTGTATACTCTATGCTATATTTTATAGCGTAGTCTGAAAGCAGCTTCAAGTCTTGAAAAAGCAACTGTCGATGGTGTGTCTGTTCAGTCGATCTATTCTGTAAACATGTGACCTTGAAATGAACTGTAATTTCACCCGGATTGTATGAATTGATAGATCAATAGGCTAGATTCCATCATCCACAAACTGCAAAACTATTTAGTCCGTCAGTTAGAGTATTGAAAAATAATGGATACGTGTTTTTTGTTTTTGTAAATCAATGAATATCGACAAAGATAAAACGCGTCAAAACTCGTGAAGTCACGACTCACTAAAAATTATGCGAAGGTGTGACGTATTGAGAATAAAAAAAAATAAAAGAAAAAACACTTGTCAAATATTTTTTTATAATCTAACTGACGGACTAATTAGATTTTTTCAGGACACAAGCCTATTCTTGTTCACATAACTTAAGTTTTCACGTGCACATTGCTATTCTATAAGAACCTCAAATTCTTACAGGATAATACCACTACTGATAATACATACATATATTATATCAACTTAATTATAGGTGAAGTGACACCATCCAGCAGTGACGATGTACGAAGCACGAGTTCACTTCACCTCCGTTTCGCGGTGAGACGTTTACATCACACACTGCTGTAGTGCTTCTCCGGGAAACTACTAAAATGAAAACACGTACAAAGTTTAAACATTCCTTTTAAACTTATCCTGCACTGTACTGCCTCTAAACCAAATGTATTGCAACAAACTTAACTAAATTCTAAACTCCAACCGACCAGAACCGCAGCTACAGAGATTTATTTTAATTCAAATAAAGATTAATTTCACGCTGAGGGCCAAGCACGAATGTATTGACATACCTATTATATTGACGACTAGCTCACCCGTGCAACGTCGTTTGCGTAACATTTTTCATTACTGCTCCGCTCCTATTGGTCTTAGCGTGATGATATATATCCTCTTCCTCGATAAATGGGCTATCTAACACTGAAAGAATTTTTCAAATCGGACCAGTAGTTCCTGAGATTAGCGCGTTCAACCAAACAAACAAACTCTTCTGCTTTATAATATTAGTTTAAATATTGTTTCGTGATTTCAGAGAAAGTTGCCACAGTGAAAGTTGTTTATAATGATGAGTACAGTGACCCTTTAAGAAGAATTTCGTTTATTCTAGTACACGAACACATTTCCTGAATTTAGTATTAGATGGTCTAAGATGGAAGAAAACTGACAACGAAAACCTACCTACTTAAGGCTGACTGGAGCGGAGATCAGAGGAGCGGTTAATTTTTAACCTAATTATATTAAATAAAATAAAACAATATGTATATTTTTTATATTTGTGATGGGTTTGCTCTTGACTCTAGTCTTGGTCAGAGATGACAGAGACAAAGTCTCCGATGGAGCGAGTTTACCCAGAAGGAGCCTGTTCACTCTAACTTTGAAGAGATTAGGGTTGTAAGCGTTCGGAAACACAGACTCAGGCCGAGAGTTCCACTCCTTTGCTGTGCGCATTATAAAAGACGTTGGGAAGCGCTTAATGTTTGAGTGCGATTAGATTTCATAAAATTCGGTTTAAATTTCTCCGCTCCTCTCCTTCCGCTCCAGTGTACAGTTAGCCTAAAGCGGAGGAAAGTTCACATTTCAGTACTGACAAAAATAAATGATGACACTAACCTAACACGTAGATACAACACCCACATAACAAAACCAAAGCTTTGTTCAAAAGTTGTCACAAACTAAATCCTGCAGGGTTTAAAGGCCTCATTTCCGTGAGTTTGTGCGACAAAACTGAAACTAAACTATAAAGTTTAAGCGAGCGGAGCTGCGGGCAGAAACTATAGTGATTCATCACGCCTGCTCGCTATTTACGACGTGTCAACTGTACTTACTGTTGACTGACAGTATGTCTACTTAAGTTTGTTCATGTTAGCTTGCTTATGTATATGTAAATATTTTTATTGATGGTTGGAATTTTTAAGTTCATTGAACTCTTGTTAACTGGAAATTGAAGAGAAATTAGGATCGACAGAATTAAGTTTGATATTTTAGTAATATATTTTTTATTGGTTCATTGGTTTGACCGCAATCTCACCTGATGGAAAGCGATTATGTGGTCTACGATGTAGCATGCTTCCTAGAAGTAACCTTTGACTCCAAAACCCGCTAGGTTGTGGTTATTAGGAAACACAGGATCCGGCAGGAAATTTCACACTCTGGGCAAAAGTCTTCCTTTATTTCATTCAAATTATACTAAAAACGAAAGAAATGTACGATGGTGAGACGAATCACGTCACGCCCTCTTAATTAAGAAAATCTTCATAGTCATAATTATCCATGTATCTTATAGGACAACAAATCCTGGTAGGTACCTCCATTGACGCCCAATAGCACCCTCGCATGCCATACCAAATCACGCGGTTTAAACCTCATTTTATTAAAAAACGCAACAGTGTGTCTATAAACTCGGGGGATGACATTCTCTTTCAATAAATCTATTCAATTGTTGTTGCGTCGCGTCGGCTATTTGCGCCCAAGGAATGATGAACAAACACAACACTGTCGTAATTGTTTGTATCACAAGATTTGAAATGAACTCGCAGAAAAATATAAGTCCTCAGGGTCGCAACAGTACAGCCTTAATAAAAATCTATTCAGTTCAGAAACCTATTACTGTTACTATCTAAATAAATCTCAATTCTAAACATTGATGGCCTATAACTGTCCCAATCTAAGATTGCTACCATTCGTCTCAACCCGATATTAATAAATATTCAATTGTGGACGAATCCCATTTAGTTTGACTTGATGTCCAATTTCAGGGATATATCCGATGATATAGGTGTGTACCTACATTATATGGTACATACATTTGACGTCAGATGAAAGCAAAGAAGATGAGATGAAAGAATCGTATTTCCCGAAAGATGAGAACTGATATACGACGCATGGGTCCCGTTTTGAAAGTACCTATTGTAATGCTGATAACATCTAGACAAAAAATTCTATGTGATTCTGATAATAAATTTAAAAACATAACATTAACTTTCAAACATGGTGTAAAAACATAAACTTGCTTCAATAAATCAAAACTAATTTAATATTAGGTACTGACTTTCAAGCGCGAAATGGACTGCCAAGCCAGATTCCCAAAAAAAAATCGTGCAAAAACTATTTTTTTACTAGAATTTCGTGTTGTGAAAAGCAAAGTAAAGTACATAAAGCCGTCGGTCCTGCGGCTCTCCCAGACGAGATTGGCCAACGTGGCCAAAGGATCATAGAGAGCACCAAATCCGTGACGTCATCACTCTAAATGAATTTCTTAATGCTCATCAGTTGCAAGTGCGAGTTGGACTCGCACACGAAGAGTTCCGTACCATAAACCGTTTTTTAACCGACTTACCAAAAAGGAGGAGGTTCTCAACTCGGTTTTTTTTTTTTTTTTTTATGGGACAAGCCCGCCACACATTCCCAACCACTGCAACTCCTGAAAGCCAGAATCAACAGTGGCGACCACCAGAAAAAACGCCGAGTTAATGAAACCCGACGAGTCCCGGAGAAACGATTCAACTGTCTTGGATCCCGCAACGAAATTAATCAGAAGAGTACAGCGGAGGAGTAGGAAAAATAAATATAATTTCCACTTCCCTCCATATCAAGCAGGAGACAGATTAGAGCTAGGCCAATAGGCACCAAGGGACATATACAACTGGGTTAGGCCCAGTTGCCAAGCACCACGGATTATATATTAACATTTAAACTAATGGGTCCTAAATTGTGAGCTACTTTTGATTCCAGTAATAGGTATGGCAAAATCGCCTGAACGCACGGAAATTTGTTCTGGTTTCTACAAGGTCCGTATAGTAAACTACTCCAGATTTGACCTGAATACTATCTAACATAACATTACGTTCAGTCTGCCAAAGAATACACTCCCACAAGATGTGATGTGCGGATTGTTCGTATTCAAGGTCAGCTGTAGAGCATTGACATAAAGGTGAGGCCACAAGCCTAAAGGAAAATAATTTACTCTTAAAGTTGCCATGACCTGTGAGAAATTGGGCAACACAGTGATCCACCTCCAGCCATGTCTTCTCCAGCCGCTCACGAACGGATGGAAAAAACTGGTGGAGGTGTCGGCCCTTGATGGAATCTTCCCACCTACATTGCCATTCGCATAAAAGTGCCTCCCAGACGTCAGTCTGGGGTTTTAATAATCTAGAGATCTTAGCACGGTCGCGTTGCGGTAAAAACTCTGGGTCCGTGATCTTTCTAGCGTAGAAGTACATTGCAGCACGCCGCTGCACCTCAAGATCGACTGGGAGAACACCCGCCAGCACCGGTAAGGCTTCAGTACTAACCGTCCTATACGCCTTGCATAAGAATATCAAAGCCAAACGCTGGTTTTGAAGTAATTTACGTCGTACCGCCCCTATGGTGGCCCTATCGGCCCAGACAGGTGCCCCGTAGCACATACAACTCAAGTAAGTAGCCCCATATATAGTTTTTAGGGTTTGAAATGATAGACCCCAAGTAGCCTTTGATATTCTCGTCAAGGCATAGAAGTTCTTTTTTGCTTTTTCTCCTACTGTTTTTATATGAACGGGTACGTTATTAAATTTTATACTAGGCCAGGATTTAAGGTTTCCTTTTAAAAGAAGTTGATAGGTTTTATGCGGTGCAAAGGTCAGACGGTTTCGATCGCCCCACTGAGATATTAAACGTAGGCATGTGTCAGCCAAGTTCTCGAGTCCAGCCCGAGTACTTGCCTGAATGAGCAGCAAGCCATCGTCCGCGTAACCGGTTAATGAACAGCCGTACGGGAGCGGAAGCGCGAGGAAATCATCGTAGCCAAAATTCCATATATATGGACCGATAACTGAGCCCTGAGGACATCCCATGGTTAGAGACTTAGTAATGGAATGATGTCCAAGTTTGAGTTTCGCGGAGCCATTTAGAAAGTACGAACAAATCAGATTATAGATGTTTTTGTAGCAACCACGGGTTTTCATTTTAAGTAGTAACATCGGCCACCATGCGTTATCAAAAGCGCCAGAAATGTCGAGAAAGATTCCAACCACGTATTTATGTTCCGATGAGTTGACAATTTTACGGACAGATAGAGCCGCATCTACAGTGGATTTTCCAATAGTAAAACCGTATTGATTTTTATGAAATTTAGGTCCGTTCGGTAACAAGCGCGGAAAAATCAGTCGCTCTAAAAGTTTTGTTGAGATTAATTAAAAAACGGCAATAGTAAATTTAAACACAGCGTAGTTTTATTAAGAGATTCCACAGAGAATGTGACAATACCATAGACGTACTAGAGAAGTACTTTTAAGTTAGTGTTGTCACTAAACTTGATAATATACATAGATAACCGGTAAAGTAGAATTTTATTATTACAACACTCTCACCAAATTTTAACTTTACATACATCTTATATGAGAAAAATATAGACTAACAGACAACCTTTAGCTAAGAATAGCAAATAACAAAAAAAAATTACTTGAGAGATGCTTGCTTTACACCAATTTTATTTCTAAGATATTGAAATTTTTCTTTAGGTAAAGCTTTAGTAAATATGTCTGCATATTGCTCTTTTGTATTCACATATTTGAGATCTATTTGTTTCTCTGAATACTTTTCTTTGATAAAATTATACCTTATATCTATATGCTTACATCGCTTGTGATAATCTACATTCTTAATTAAACAAATTGCACTTTGATTATCAATACTTAGACAGATAGAGTTCTGATTAAATTCGTTTATGTCCATTAACAATCCCTTTAACCATATAGCTTCTTTAGTTGCAGAACAAGCAGCCATGAACTCTGCTTCTGTTGTAGACAAGGCTACACTTTGTTGGCGTTGTGTTGCCCATGTTACTGCAGCTCCATTTTTCATAAATACATAGCCAGTTAAAGACCTGCGTGTACTTGTGTCTTTGGCATAGTCTGCATCACTATAACCTTCTAGGTTAGACTTTGAAGGTGTGTAACATAAACCATAGTCCTTTGTTCCTTTCAGATATCTTAATATTTTCTTGACAACATTCCAATGGGTCTGATCATAACAGTTCAAATATCTACTCACCAGACTGACTCCATACATGATATCTGGACGGCTTACCACAGCCAGGTGCATGAGTGAGCCCACAGCCTCTCTGTAGGGAATAGATTTGTCTGGGGCTTCAGTTGCTTTCTCCAGAGTAGTGTGAGGATCAACTGGAACATTGTTACAGTTTGCATTTTGCATATTAAATCTACATAATAGCCGTTCAATATATTTTGATTGGTGAATAAACATAAACTTTTCAAATCTTTCTATTTGTAATCCTACAAAGTTCTTTGGATCACACTGTTTAATTTCAAAATTATCCTTTAAGTCACTCATCACTTTGTTTAGTGAGTCTTCTGAATTAGATATTAGAAGCCCATCGTCAACATACAACAACAAGTAAATTTTATTTTTGTTTACATTTCCAATATAGACACATTTATCGCTATGGCTATTAGTAAACCCAAATTTCTTTAGTGACTGATCAAATTTCTGGTTCCAGCACCTTGGTGCTTGCTTCAAACCATAGAGTGAACGATTAAGTTTACATACCAAATTTGATTGGACCTCCAAACCTTCTGGTGGCTTCATGTAAATAACTTCCTTTACATCTCCATATAAGAATGCAGTTTTTACATCAAATTGGATGATTTTTAACTCATTTTGGACAGCTTCTGACAGTACAACTCTGATTGAATCATATCTCACTGTAGGAGAGTAAACTTCAGTGTAATCAATGCCTTGTTTTTGTCCACATCCTTTAGCACACAGTCTTGATTTAAAGATTGGACCAGATGGATCGTCTTTTATTCGAAATACCCATTTACAATCAATTAATCGCACTCCTTCCGGTTTTTCAATAAGGTTCCAAGTTTTATTTTCTTCATGTGCTTTTAACTCATCTTGAATTGACTGTTTCCAATGTTTAGCATTCACATTGTGTGAGGATATTGCTGCTGTGTAACTTTCTGGAACATCATCCTGTTCTGAAACTTCATTTACACATGAATATGTTTTAGCATCCATTCTACACGATCTTTGTTTAGATCTTGTTGTTACATTTCGTGTAAGTTCTGTTGGATCAATTGTTTGGTCTGGTTCATAAATTGATCCTTCATCTGACTTAAAAGATTCATCACTGGTTTCAGAATGCAATTCACTATCTTCAGATGTATTTTCTAATTTAGTCTCATTATTGGTAGAACTATCATCATTGGTCTTGGGTTCTGAGACCGACTCTGATAATGGCAGTAATGCATAGTTCCTTTTAACTGAACTTTCAATGAAGATGACATCTCTGCTAATTAACACTTTCTTTGTCTTTGGATCTAAAAGCCTATATCCCTTTGTCTGTTCATTATAAACAATAAAAATCATCTTGTTTGCCTTCGAGTCCCACTTTTTCGATTTTGCTTTTGGCACATGCACCATGGCTTCACAACCAAAGACTTTCAAATTAGTGATGTCCGGCCTTCTACCACTCCACTTCTCTTCAGGTGATGAAAATTCTATCACTCGTGTTGGACATCTATTTGTGATATAGGCAGCAGTCGAAATTGCTTCTGCCCAATACTGTTTTTGTAATTGAGCATTCAGTAGCATGCATCTTGCTCGTTCTAAAAGAGTTCTATTCATACGCTCCGCTAGGCCGTTTTGTTGTGGAGTGTAGGGAGTAGTAGTTTGATGTGAAATTCCAGACTTCTTGAGAAAATTGCGAAATTCATTGCTCAAGTATTCATTGCCATTATCTGTACGGAGAGTCTTTATTTTTAAATCCAGTTGGTTCTCCACCAATGCTTTAAATTCTTTAAATTTTTCAAACACATCAGATTTATTATTTAATATGTATACAAATACCTTCCTGGTAAAATCATCAATGAAGGTGACATAGTAGCGAGCTCCTCCAAGAGATGGTACCTCCATAGGCCCACAAATATCAGAGTGAATGACCTCTAGCTTCGCTTGTGCTCGAGATCCTTGAGAAGGAAAAGGTTTTCTTGATTGCTTCCCTTCTTGACATGAAATACATAAGACCTTTTCTTTATTTTCTAACTTAATTCCTGCCGATTCTGTTAGTTTACTCAAATCTTCAAAATTTAAATGAGCCATTCTTTGATGCCACAGATAACAGTCATTGTCTTTTGATGCAGATATGTATGCTGGAGTACTATGAGTATTAAGCCGGTACATATTATTCATCATCTTTGCAGTAGCCACTTGTTCTTTATTTCTGTTGAATATCTTGCAACCTTTCTCATTAAACTGTATATGACATCCATTTTTGATCATCTGAGTAACCGAGAGAAGGTTAGTGGCCAGACCAGGAACATAAAGAACATTCTGCACTTGGATTGTATTTATCTTCCCATTGCTATCAGCAACATTTAAATTTATCTTTCCACAAGCTTCTACCAAAAGTTTCTCATCATTCGCCACCTTTATAGTACTAATCGGAGGTGGGATTTTATCATATAGCCAGTCACTGTGCATGGTCATATGCATTGACGCTCCAGAGTCTATGTACCAACCTTTCTCATTGCATGTAGTTGCAGAAAATACAGCAACATAGTTGGTACTTTGTTCGGACTTTTCCTTCGACTTCTTATTTCGACAATTTTTACTAATGTGCCCATATTTATTGCACACAAAACATCTAGGACCTTTGCCGGTACTGGTTTTCTCTGAAGCTTGTTTGGCAGACTGCGACCGATTTCCCTTGTTTTTATTAACACATAAAGCATTTGTTTCAGTGCTTCTCACATCTTGAAGCAGTTTAGTTTTAACAGAATCCGCTGTTATTGCCACACCGGAGCTTTCAAGAGCCATAATCATCGGCTGATAGACCTCGGGTAAACCAGCCAGCAGCAAGGTTCCCAACCATTCATCATTCACATTAAACCCAATGTTTCGTAGTTTATGTGCGGTCGACATTATTTTGCTAACATAGTCTTCGATGCCTTGACATGTTTCTAGCGTTGTGGTAATCAGATCTCTTAGTAAGCCAACTCTACGTGTCAGCCCTTTGTCATCGAAAGCTTTAGATAGGTTTGTCCACACTTCTTTGGCAGTTTTGGCTTCTTGGATGTGTACATAGTTGATGGGATGTACCAATAAAACAATTTTGGACTTTGCTTTCAAATCTTGTTTGACATCGACGCCAACTTCTGTGACACAATGCCATAAATCCTCATGTTCAAGATATGTTTGGACGGCAAATCTCCACGTTGGATAGTTATCCCTTCCGGTCAGCTTTTCAATCAGTGCCATATTATTTGCAGAAGACATTTTGCTGATGAAATAAATTGTGTCACGTCTCGAAACACCTCGTGTTGACTTAGGTTATGTTTTTACGGAACTACTGTTTTTCACTGAATTTACTTTGTATTTTAATTATTACTTGTATTTTCGTTGTATTTATACTGAAATTAGGTGGCCTGGGCCCAAAACCTGTTGAGATTAATTAAAAAACGGCAATAGTAAATTTAAACACAGCGTAGTTTTATTAAGAGATTCCACAGAGAATGTGACAATACCATAGACGTACTAGAGAAGTACTTTTAAGTTAGTGTTGTCACTAAACTTGATAATATACATAGATAACCGGTAAAGTAGAATTTTATTATTACAACAAGTTTTCCCAAAGATGGGAGTAGTGTTATGGGCCGGTATGACTTAGGGTCGTCCGAGGGCTTGTCGCCACTCTTTGGAATAATGCGTATAAAGCCTTGTCGCCATATTCGAGGAAAAATACCTTCCGCAATGCATCGGCTATATACTGATAAAATCGCATCGCTCGACGTTTTACACGCTTCTATAATCATTCTATTAGATATTTTATCTTCACCGGATGATTTGTTGAGAGGTAGTCTCTTGACAACGTTTATGAATTCGTCAGTGGACGGAAGGTCTGACTCTGGTGATTCAGGTGGTACCGCGGCCCACGTCCTGATCTGCTGATGGTATTCATTTTCATTTACTGATGAATCATCTGGTATAAGAGAATCAAGCAGAACATCAGTTGTTTCTTCAATGCCGGTGGTATGTGTATTATTTACTTTAATGTTCTGAACGTATGCAAGGTCGACCGATCTATTAGCCTTAAACTCGTGATACAAAGGAGACCACGGACCCTCCTTATCAAGTTTATCAACAATTTTCCGGAGTAAATTACCCTTAGATTTTTCAACCGATGCTCTGTAACGCGACTTGGCAACTCTAAGGCTGGGTTGCACCATCTTACTTTAACAATAACAAACATCGAAACTTCAGTTAAAGTATCGATTAGGCCAAAAATTAGTTGCACCATTTGACAAATAGTTAAATGACGTCATAACTTTAACCGTAACTGTAACCGCTCACTTTCCGCTGGTTAGTGTTATTGTTTGTGTTAAATTATCCGTCAACTATCAAACGCGTTGAATATAATCTCTTGACTTGACTCTTCCCTTTAACTTTAACAAAGCTAGTGAGTTCGCTGGTGCAACACATTTCACTATAACCGTTAAAGTCAGCGCTACTGTTAGTGTTAAATTTGACACAAACTTTAACTATAACTTCTTCTATGGTACAACTCAGCCTTAAAGTACTTATGGCAAGATTAAAAACGTCTCCGGTAACATTACGTTTTTTAAGCTTATTAAGCTGTCTACGCGCTCTGCGATAGCTCTTACGTTGTTCAGCAAGGTAGTCACTCCACCAATCACATCTACGAATATTGGTCACAGATGCACGACCAATAGCAATGTCAGCACAGTAAGTGAAAGTGTCTGACATTATCTCAGCACTTTCCTCAGCTGACAGTCCATCGCGAGTGAAGTCTTTGGCATGACAAGCAAAAAGTGAGCTAAAGAATTCCCAATTCGCGCCTTTACTCTTATATCTAAAATTTCCAATTAAGTGTGAAGAACCTTGAGTAAGAATAGGAACAAAATCGTACACGATCAGGCGATGATCACTACAAGACGCGTCAGGAAAAACACGCCACCTATCCAAGCGTACGTCTGCACTAGAAAGTGTGACGTCAATACAAGATTCGCCCATTTGGCTACAAAAAGTAGGTGGTGCGTCTGGGGTGTTATGGATTGATAAGTTCATCTCAGCAATAAAATCCTCAACAGCACAACGTCGTTCGGAATCAGTGGCCCGAACTTTGCCATACCACAGGGAAGAAGATGCATTTACGTCAGCACCAACACCACCCTCTCAACTCGGTTGTATTTTTTTTATGTTTGTTACCTCATAACTCCGTCATTTATGAACCGATTTAAAAAAAACCTGGTTTTATCTGAAAGGATTGGTCCCATTTAAATTTAATAAAAAAATCGGCTAAGAAGTTTGGATTTTAAATCGAAATAGCTGGAATTCATTTACTTAGACGATAGTTTTTAGTCATCCATGTAAAAAAAATGCGTATTTTGCTATCCTGCGATTTTGCAGTGGTGTTGTTAGGTGTCGGGTACCACCAAAAAGTGAAAAATAAAAAAAACTACAATTTCGGAAGTCGGTGTCAAAATACGATGAAACTAACAAAAACACCGACTTCAGAAATTAAAGTTATTTTTACTTAGTAGTAACTTTTTTGGGAGTCTTGTATTTTTTTGTAAAAAGTTTTTTTTTTAATTTGTTGTTATTGCGGCAATAGAAATACACACTATGAAAATTCAATTTAATTTTCAATTTCGAATAATCAATCGGACGGATGGACGAACAGATGGATGAACAGCAGAGCCTTAGTATTGGGTTCAAGGTTACCGAAGGGTAGTAAAAAAATTTGCTCACAAGCTTCTAACCATGTAATTAACACAATGACACGTTCACAAATCTCTCTAATCAGGCCCCGAGGACACAAGACTGCGTTTGAACTAAACCTAACTAGTTGAAGGCTGCACTGCGATACATCCAGAACATAGGGTACCATAGAGCTTGGAGACTCCTCGTCGGCCACTGCTTTACTACATTGTTTTCTTCTTTATCTCCTTGAGTAGATGGTTTAGGCCCTTAAATGGCGTAAATTCCAGCGTCGCTGAAATTCATTGAGTCCCCCAAAGAACAGAAGGCTAGTTCAACAAAGTTAAAATAAAAATGTCAATAACAATTATTAATGTCGTTGCCAAAAGGTAGGGAAGCTAGTGACTACGATGCAAATGCGTACGTTCCTTAAAAATGTGAGAATTGCCCCTCAGCGTATGGGCACTTAGGGCCCTTTTTTTTTTTTTTTTTTGTTTCGGCTGGGAAAAAATGCATTACGCATACCCTCTCACTCGGGGGAGTGGGAGGGGTATGTGGGACTCCCCGGGCAAGCCCGGTATACCCACTAAAACAACCCAGCAACGAAATTCCCGCAACGTCTTAGTGGGGGTGGACTGGGAGATCGGCGTAGCCTTTACGTCCAGTCCACCTCCGACGACCGCCCGCTTTCACGGCGGGCCCTTCACGCCCCCCGTCGGGGGAGGGCCGGGAACCTCCGACGATGGTGGTGATGCGTGCAATGCAGGCGGAGGCGCCCCCGCGCCTGTCGCCCGCCCATCACCACCGCGAGGAGGGAGAAGAGGACGTCTTCTCCGACCTCGCCTTCGTCTGCGGAGCGGCGCAGCGAGAGGATCATCCTCCCGCGCGCGCTCCGCCGCCTCCTTCTGCGAGATGACATCCTCGCAAAAGGAGGCGACCGCGGCCCAGGGCTCCTCACTCCCCAGCATGCATCTGACCACGCTGGGAAGGGAGAGGTCCTGTCCGATCTCCGCAGTGAGACTGCGACGCGGCTCGGACCAAGCTGGACACACCTCCAATGTGTGCTGCGCCGTGTCCTCCGCCGCGCCGCAGTCGTGACACGCCGGTGTCTCCTCCCTCCCGATCCGGTGCAGGTGCGTGCCGAAACAGCCGTGGCCTGACAACACCTGCACCAGACGGAAGGAGAGGAAGCCGTGCGGGCGCTCGAGCCAGTCTCGCAAGACTGGACCGAGCGCGTCCAGGGTCCGACGACCAAAGGTGGCGGAGGCGAGGTCCTCTGTCCAATGGACGATGATGGCGTCCCTCGCCTCCCTCCGCACGGCTTCCCGCTCCTCAGCGACGGGGCGCTCCCCGAGCGCTTTTCGGCGCGCCGTCCATTCGTACACTCTGGCGAGCACCCACGCCTCCAACTCCCAAGGAGGGGTGCTGGCCAGAGCGCACGCCGCCGAGAAGCCCACAGAGCGGTAGGCCCTCGCTACCCGCTGCGCGATGGCCCTTTGGGGCCTGCGGATCGCCGTCGCATTCTCCCTCCTATGGAGGGAGTCCGCCCAGATTGGGGCCCCGTATAGGGCCATGCTCCGCAGGATGCCGGCATACAAGCGCCGGCATCGCGCACTGGGCCCACCCAGGTTCGGGAGGAGCCAGGAGAGCGCACCCGCGGCATGGGCACTTAGGGCCCTCCAAAATGAGTAGAACTTAAGATAGGAAAACTGTATTGATTTTATTTTTACTATGGCTATGCTAGCCGAAACTTTTGTTCAGTGCATCCATACTAAAGTTGGTTTTACACCGGCGAGGCGAAGCGTGGATTGGGTATGGCAAAATTTATATTCCTGCCCTGCCCATTTAAGTGTAAAAGGATTAGCTGCGCAAGGAAGTGCGTCGAGAATTGAAATAATTGTTAGTGCAATATTGAACTTTATAATGATAAGAATAGAGTATTTATTTCCTTTGGCAGACGGATATACAAACGCACCGGCCATAGAGGACCCGCATGGTTTCTGTCCGTCTGTCACCAGGCTGTATCTCTTGAACCGTGATGGTTAGACTGTTGAAATTGTCACAGGAGTACGTGTATTTTTATTACCGCTATAACAGCAAAAAATAAATAAAAATTAAAGGGAGCTTCGATACGAGAAACGTTTTTTTTTTGTTTATGGTACGTACCCTTTGTGTGAGAGTTCGACTCGCACTTAGCTGGTTTTTTTTATCTCTATGTACTGTTGGGTAATTTTTGTATTTAAACGAGTGTAACCGCTGGCAGAAACTAGTAATTACATACTTCATGGGCCCAATACTAGCTGACCCGCGCAAATTCGTCTGCGTCACATTTTCCATTAATGCTCCACTCCTTTTTGTTTTTTTTTTTAAGGATGAGAAATCATCAAATGACTCTTCCCGCTCTGGGTAAAGCAGGATGGAGTGTCAGAACAAATTCCGCAGCCCCGGCAGGCGCTAACCCTAACGGGCGCCATCTTCTATGCAGACAGCTCTTTGAGGCGCGCGTGAAACACAGCGCACCGTCGGCCCGGGCCTGTTTCGTATCGGACGGCGGGTCACCCAACGCGCTGCTCCTTTTTGTCTTAGCGTATAGCCTTCCTCGATAAATGGGCTATCTAACACTGAAAGATTTTTTCAAATCAGACCAGTATTTCCTGAGATTAGCGCGTTCAAGCAAACAAACAAACTCTTCAGCTTTATAATATTATAGTATAGATATAGTGGCATCGTGGTGGCGACGGAATAGCGATTCCATGTTCTGTGAATGCGATATATCCAGGACATAGAACAGAAGACCTATGTAATCTATGTATTGTGGTAGCGTGTGTCGCGCGGTCGATACGGTGTCAAACATCCCGCACGAGACCAGATGCGATGATTTCAAGGTTAACTCCGGATTGTGAAATACGATAAACTGAGATTTATTTTTTATTTAAAACCAGCGGCTTCGCCCGCGTGATCCCTAGGGAACATATTCCCGGGATGAAAAGTAGCTTATATGCTATTCTAGACTATAATCTATCTTTGTTCTAAATTTCATTAAGATCCGTTAAGCCGTTCTGGTGTGATTGAGTAACAAACAACCAAACTTTCACATTTTTAATATTACTCGTTTGGTGTAAAGCGAAATTATAACCATCTTCTCCTCGACATTTTGGGACAAGACCGCCACACATTCCCAACCACTGCAACTCCTGAAAGCCAGAATCAACAGTGGCGACCACCAGAAAAACGCCGAGTTAATGAAACCCGACGAGTCCCGGAGAAACGATTCAACTGTCTTGGATCCCGCAACGAAATTAATCAGAAGAGTACAGCGGAGGAGTAGGAAAAATAAATATAATTCCCCTCGACATTATAATTATTAAAGGATATTGCAAACTGTCGTAAGCCGTTTTCCGAAGCTACTCGCTAGCCTCTAGGCGCCAAGCTAGCCGCCTGCCTGTGCGTTCGCGACCACAAAAATAATCCTTATAGCATGATTCAGTATTCACGCACGATGGCTTATTATTAGCGTATTTCATGTATAACTTTGGTGTTTCTATACCGATTTCTATGATTCTTTTTTTATGGAATAGTTAATAATGTTAACTTTTATTAATGTTAATTAGGGACGACTGAAAGGTTAAACGTAAGAGTAGACAAATACAATCAGAAAGCTTCGAACTGCTAAGCTCTCGGGAGTTACACGTGTTATTGTTCGTCAATCATAAAAGATAGACATATGCTGTCGTTGGATATTTTTTATATAATTTTAAGGAGAACATTTCCGTCACTCATGATTTCTGTGTAGCTTTAACCATGGTTGCACACGCGACGGAAGCTTAAAAAATGGAGTATCTTCTCCCGTTTTCCCAGCATTTCCCTTCACTGTTCTGCTCCTATTAATTGTAGCGTGATGAAAAGTATACTATAACCTGCTCAGGAGTATGAATAATAATTGTACCAAGTTTCATTAAAATCCGTCGAGTAGTTTTTGTTTCTATAACGGTTATACAGACAGACAGACAGACTGACTGACCGAAAGACAGACAGACAAAAATTGTACTGATTGCATTTTTGGCATCAGTATCGATCCCTAATCACCCCCTGATAGTTATTTTGGAAATATATTTCATGTACAGAATTGACCTCTCTATAGATTTATTTATTTATATTTATTTATTATTATGGCAAACCAACTAAATACACACAAAAACAATCACAGCACATATCATTTAAAAACTAAGTTGTATTGCATGCATCTAAATTAAAGGTTAGCACAACATTATATTTAAATCTCACAATCTATCTATCTTCTATCTATATCTATACTTATAATAAATCTGTAGAGAGGTCAATTCTGTACATGAAATATATTTCCAAAATAACTATCAAGGGGTGATTAGGGATTAATACTGATGCCAAAAATGCAATCAGTAAATTTTTTGTCTGTCTGTCTGTCTGTCTGTCTGTCTGTATAACCGTTATAGAAACAAAAACTACTCGACGGATTTTAACGAAACTTGGTACAATTATTATTCATACTCCTGAGCAGGTTATAGTATACTTTTCATCACGCTACAATCAATAGAAAAAAATGAAAAAAAAAAATGGAAATGTGAAAGTTTGGTTGTTTGTTACTCAATCACGCCAGAACGGCTTAACGGATCTTAATGAAATTTAGAACAAAGATAGATTATAGTCTGGAATAGCACATAAGCTACTTTTCATCCCGGGAATATGTTCCCTAGGGATCACGCGGGCGAAGCCGCTGGCAGAAGCTAGTACAATAATAAGATTGAAGTATAGATATAGAAGATAGATGACCTCTCTACAGATTTATTATAAGTATAGATGTATATATCCTAGCGTGTAATACGACTCTCTAGACCGAATTAAAATGTACACTTACATATATACAACACTTTTTATACCAGAGGGCCAATTCTACTAATTAGGGTTCCTTAGAAAAATGGCAAAAAATGGAACCCTTATAGATTCGTCATGTCTGTCTGTCCGTCTATATGTCACAGCCACTTTTTGTCCGAAACTATAAGAACTATGCTGTTTAAACTTGGTTAGTAAATGTATTCTGTGAACCGCATTAAGATTTTCACACAAAAAAATAAATAAAAACAATATGTTTTTTTTTCATCTAACCCTGATGATATTGTGGATTCTAAGATCATTTTTTTCTAAGCTGAATTGTTTGTGCGAGAGACACTTCCAAAGTGGTAAAATGTGTGTGTGTACTCCTGTAACTTCTGAAATAAGAGAATGATAAAACTAAAAAAAATATATGATGTACATTACCATGTAAACTTCCACCAAAAATTGGTTTGAACGAGTTCTAGTTTCTAAACAACTTTCGTATTCGCATGTCAATCACAAACTGTCAAAAAAGCCTTTATTTTCATACATTTTTGACAGTTTGCGATTGAGATGAGAAAGCGATGCGAATGTGAAATTAGTATAATTGGCACTGAGTCAGTCAGTTTTGACGTTTAGACAAAAATGTGTCTGAAAAGCTGTAGGGAATTATTTGTTGAATGTTGATTGATTATCTACAATGTTAATTACTGACAAGTGTCGGTTAACTTCTTTTTTTCCATGTAATCACATGAAAAGCCTTTGAAAACTAAACAAATTTCGCAAAAAAAGTATTCAGATTTAGTCTTGATATAGTATCCATTAAAATTTTCGCAGTTAGTGGCGTGAACGAGTTTTCTGAGAAATATTCATTTCTTAGATTTTTTTTCGGGATTCCGAAGTCCCAGACCTTTGGGCGAAGTGCACGAAAGTCTGAATCCTACTCGCAGAGATCCCTGAGATGTTTTTAATTAAATGGTCTCCTGTCTCTGCATTTTGAAACAAATTTTTATCAAAGTGCACCATCGTACTTTTTGACCTTTCGGTTAGCGTCCTTCATTCAATGCAAACCATTACGCATGGAATAGCTACACACATTTCCCAGTACCTCGTCACACAAAGACATAACGGTATCAATTTGTCCCTTTGTCAGACACTGATACAGTTCTATGCGGCATTCCCTTTGAAATAGACATAGGAACATAACTAGGGACCATATTATGTAGCGTTACCATTCATGGGTTTAATCTCTGTATTCACAAAGAGAATACAGCTTAGGAATACCATTGTATGTATTAAAACAAGGTATCAGCCTACTACACATGTTTGTAAAGTTAGGGACATTAATTGTGTGTCACTTCTGGCAACAATACCAGTTTCCAAACATCTCCAAGGTTGAAATGATCTAATTGTCACATAGACATATAGATCTTAAGGCTAATTCTCGCTGGTAGTGCTTAGTAGGTAAGAATTTTGACATAATTATAAATTTTTCCTCTATTGTAAACCCATCATGCACATTTGTGCGCAAGATGATAAATGTGACTAAGAGCGGTTTTCACCAATGAAATTGATTGCGATCAGTCAACTAAACTACGTTCAAGAGTTGTTAGTGTCAATATTCAATATTTTTAACCGACTTTCCAAAAAGGAGGAGGTTCTCAATTCGGATGTTTGTATTTTTTTATTTTTTATTAACCGACTTTCCAAAAAGGAGGAGGTTATCAATTCGGATGTTTGTATTTTTTTTTTATGTTTGTTCGGGCATAACTCCGTCGCTTGCCAACCGATTTTAAAAATGATTTTTTTGTTGGAAAGGGTATACTTCCCAAATGGTCCCGTGATAAGGAAACCAGGATCTGATGATGGCATCCCAGAGAAGTCGAGGGGAACTTTCGAAAATCGTATGGTATCTATTTTGCAGTGGTTTTGTTAAGTGTGGGGTACCACTAAAAAGTGAAAAATAAAAAACTTTTTACAAAAAAATACAACCAACTTCCAAAAAAAAACACTACAAAGTAAAAAATAACTTTAAATTCGGAAGTCGGTGTCAAAATACGGGAACTCGGTGTTTTTGTTAGTTTGTTCAAACTAACAAAAACACCGAGTTCCGAAGTTAAAGTTATTTTTTACTTTGTAGTGTTTTTTTTTGGAAGTTGGTTGTATTTTTTTGTAAAATGTTTTTTTTTATTTTTTATTTATTTAATCATGTTTTTTTTTTAATAGTGACATTGACTACTCGTTAACGTAGTTCGTATGTTGATCGCGTTCAGTTTCATTGATGATTTCCCCCTAAAAAAATCTGTTGAGATTGAGAAGAGGGTGATTTTGAGATAACGGTCGATAAAAAACTAGCTCCTGCTCGCGTCGTCGTCCACGTCACACGTGCAATTTCTTGATTTCAAATAAAGTATGCCAAACGCTACGCGTACGTCACAGGGCAATAGTGTAGCTCGCTGGCTTGCTGGGTCCTGTTCTAATCCCCAGTTCCTGTCTTAGTCGCATCTAGGTTCTACGCACGATGGCAAAAATATCGTCTGTCCATCTCGCTGCCTGACAGCAAAAACTGTTTCTACTCCAGAATATTACTCAAGATGAATAGAGATTAAGGTAGGATATTAATGATGATTTTATCTTGACGATATACCTAGTTTTGCAGCTTCAAACCCATCTTACATTGAACGGAATGACTCAGTTTAACAAACATCTCGTTCGTTTTATCGCACACATTCACCTTAGTAGTGACATAACTATGCAAATATTATAAAATAACTTCTGGAAAAGCGAGTTTAATTTATTTTCCTGTCGTAAAACTGTGGAAAGGCGGGTCTTGAAATAATAAGTACAGAAGGCTTGTTTTCTACATACACTACCTCGTGTTTAGGATTCTTTATCCTAAGAGTAAGCACGGAACCCTGTCGTTAGCCTCGTCTATCCGTCCGTCTTCTATAGTATAGTCTAGTAGTATAGGAGGGTGTTTGTGTGTTCAGAAGGCATAGCACAAATGTTTTGCCGTATAGTAAAGTAACGTACTTAAATGGAAGTGAATTTTTTAAATAAAAATCTACAAATCTAATGTATTTTGGTTTAATTTTATGCGACACAAACAATTTGTTTCATACAAAATTATGAATATTTTACGACACTATTATTACACTATTATAGTATCGACACTATTATATCCTACTAATATTATAAATGTGAAAGTTTGTATGTTTGTATGTTTGTATGTTTGTATGTTTGTATGTTTGTATGTTTGGATGTTTGTCCGTCAATCACGCAAAAACGGCTGAAGGGATTTGGATGAAAATTGGCACATATATAGGTCACACCCTGGAATAACACATAGGCTACTTTTTATCCCGGTAACATACATGACTTAATGGAGACAGAGGAAGAAGTTGAAGTTCAAAGTTTCTGCTACCTTAGTACTTCAGATTCAAAAGTACCAGGAGAACAGAAACATGTCAAATTTTTTTACCGGGCTAGAATTTTATTACGAGTGCTAAAAGATTCACAATTACAAGGAGACCAGGAACATGTCAAATTATTTTTGGGCAAGATTTCTTTTGAGCCGAAACTTTTCGAAGTATTTTAGGGACTGGTTTTTTTTTACTATTGGTAGGCAAACGTTTGACCGCTATCTCACCTGATGTTAAGCGATGATGCGGTCTAAGTTGGAGCACGCTTGCCTAGAATTCCAAGCGCTACAGAATCACAAGTACCAGGAGAGCAGAAACATACCGAGGTATTCCGGGGCCGGAATTACGAGCGCTACAGATTCACAATTACCAGGAGAGCAGAAACATCTTGGAAGTTTTTTTAGGGCTTGAATTATGAGCGCTTTAGATTTACAAGTACCAGGAGATCAGAAATATGTCAAAGCATTTTCCGCGTTGGAATTGTGAACGCTATATTTTCACAAGTATTAGGAGAGCAGAAACATGTCGAAGTATTTTCTGGGCTGGAAATTGTGAACGCTATAGATTCGCAAGTACCAGGAGAGCAAAAACATGTCAAGGCATTTCGGAGCCGGAATTACGAGCGCTGCAGATTCAGAAGTACCAGGAGAGCAGTAACATCTCGAAGTATTTTCTGGGCTTGGACTTTCTGAACGCTATAGGTACATAGATTCACGAAAATGGCCAGAAGAGTAGACACAGGTCGATTTATTTTCGGCGCCGGAGTTGTGAGCAGTTTAGTTTAAAAAATACCAAGAGAACACAAACATGTCGAAGCTTATTTCCGGGCTAAAATAATGAAATCTAAAGATTCACAAGTAACATCAGAGCAGAAACCTGTCGAAGTATTTTCGGGGCTTGAAATTGTGTACCAGGAGAGCAGAATCATATTGAGATATTCGGGGGCCGGAATAACGAGCGCTACAGATTTACAAATACCAGGAGAGCAGGAACTCGTCGAGGTATTTTTAGGCTGGAATAAGCGATATTGATTCACAAGTACCAGGAGAACAGGATCATAACAAAGATTTTCAGGGCTGGAAATTAAAACGCTATAGATTCGCAAGTACCAGGAAAGCATATAAACATGTTGTTTGGAGCTTGAATTATGAGCACTTTAGATTCACAAGTGCTTTAGATCAGAAATATGTCGAAGCATTTTCCGCGTTGTAATTGTGAACTCTATATTTTCACAAGTACTAGGAGAGCAGAAACATGTCGAAGTATTTTCTGGGCTGGAAATTGTGAACGCTATAGATCAGCAAGTAACCAGGAAAGCAGACGCACGTCGATTTATTTTCGGCGCCGGAGTTGTGAGCGGTGAAGTTTAAAAAATACCAAGAAAACAGAAACACGTCGAAGCTTATTTTCGGGCTAGAAATTGTGAACGCTATAGATTCTCAAGTACCAGGAGAGCAGAATCATGTCAAGATATTCCGGGGCCATAATTACGAGCGCTACAGATTCACAAATACCAGGAAAACAGGAACATGTCAAGGTATTTTTGGGCTGGAATTATGGGCGCTATTGATTCACAAGTACCAGGAGAGCAGAAACATCTCGGAAGTTTTTTTGGGGTTTGAAATAGAAGCGCTCTATGTGCACAAAGTTCTTTAGATCAGTAATATGTCAAAGCATTTTCCACGTTGGATTTGTGAACGCTATATTTTCACAAGTACTAGGAGAGCAGAAACATGTCGAAGTATTTTCTGGGCTTGAAATTGTGAACGCTATAGATTCCCGCAAGTAACCAGGAGAGCAGACACACGTCGATTTATTTTCGGCGCCGGAGTTGTGAGCGGTGAAGTTTAAAAAATACCAAGAGAACAGAAACATGTCGAAGCTTATTTTCTGACTAAAATTAATGAACTCTAAAGATTCACAAGTAACAGGAGAGCAAAAACCTGTCGAAGTATTTTCGGGGCTGGAAATTATGAACGCTATAGATTCTCAAGTACCAAGAGAGCAGAATCATGTCGAGATATTCCGGGGCCATAATTACGAGCGCTACAGATTCACAAATACCAGGAGAGTAGGAACATGCCGATGTTTTTGAGGACTGGAAATTAAGAACGCTATAGATTCGCAAGTACCAGAAGAGCAAAAACATGTCGAGGCATTTCGGAGCTGGAATAGATTCAGAAGTACCAAGAGAGCAGTAACATACATCTGGAAGTGTTTTCTGGGCTGGAAATTCTGAACGCTATAGATTCTCGAAAATGACCAGGAGAGCAGACACACGTCGATTTTTTAATTTAATATGTCAAAGTATTGCCGAAGCTGGAATTATGAACGGTGCAGATTCACAAGTAGAAACCAGAAGACCAGAAACATGCCAAAGTATTTTATTCGACAGGAGTCGTGAGCGCTTAAGATTCACAAGTACCTACCAGGAGATCACAAACATTTCGAAGTTGTGTCGGGGCTGAAATCTCACTTTCAGCCGCACCGCAAGGTCTCACAATATCTGGATACCTGAATCATGAAAATGCAGTTCCAAGGATGAGACAATGAGGGGCAGTTCTAAAGTCTACGCAGACGAAGTCGCGGGAAGTAGCTAGTATAATATAATAGTGTCCAATTCAAATAAATCTTAAGTGCGAAAAGAGTATTTTAGTAAAATACGTTACGTTTCTATAAATACGTCAAAAAATATTCGTGCTAAGCTGAAATAATATGATGCATACCTGGACTGAAATAATAAACTAGCAGCTTTGCGCACTTTCAAAGTATATACACACATACAAAGAAAACGTTGCAATACCCCACACATTTAGCTCCTGAGAAATGTTGTTCTCTGGGATCTTGAACTATGAGGAACTCTTGTGAGTGACTCAGTGGCTTATGTTGTTCATTTGGCTTGACTTGCGTTTGAATGACTACAACTCTTAGCTTTTTCCTAACTATGTCGGGGTCGGCTTCCTCTCTAGCCAGATTCAGCTGCATACCAGTATTTTACGAGGAGCGGTTGCGACCTCCATAACCCATTGACTGGGTAATACGGTATTTGATTCTGACAAAACGTAACGGCCGCTAAAGATATACAAATGATAGCCTACATCAACGGTTTAACATGCTTTCCGAGGCACGGTTGAATGACTTCAATTATTTTATGAATATAGAAACTAGTCTGATATCTCAACCATTGCTTAATACCATTATCATAGAAAAGTGCACATTACAGTCTCTTTTCTGTTACACTGAATTTCACCTTCGGCTTCACAATTGTAAACTCTCTTCGAAGTTCAGATGCAGTCGCACGGAAACTCTTTTGTAGCCAGCCCTTTGAGGAGGGCTGCTGTGAAGTAGTTACTGTTAGAGGTGTCAGTGCCAGACTTTCTGTTTTATTTTTTTTTGTTTTTGGTTTTGGTTGAAAGGTGTTCAGTATATTATAGTCCCTTAATCGTTTTAGCTGAAGAAAACTCGAGAGATAACTTTAAAAGGTTTAAGGACATTGTGTTTTTGAATGTAGCGAGTAGAATTGGGTTTTTGTATGTTTTTTCAAGATTTTTGTTCTATATCGGTGTGAGAATTCTATAGACTCGTGTAGGGCAGATCCCTGAATCGAATATTTTGATATATAAATGTGTAACGCATCTATGATTCGGTTCTAAGTTAGATAAATGCTAAAACTAATGCGATTAAGCATTTTTTACCTTGTACTTAAACATTTATAGCTTAAAACATTGCACCTACTGGAAACTATACTTATAAAACATTAGGGACATCTACCAACCCTTCCGAGCGTAAAAATTTAAAGACGCAAACAAAATTGCACAATGCCATAAAAACAAAATGTAGGAATATATACATTTCATGAATGAACAAAAGTACTAATACCAACCTAACAAACGAAATGAAAAGTCGTAAAAGTGATACATTCTCGTTTCATCAGAGTTTGTATGTTGGCAACAAAAGTATCGGAATCTTTACGATTTACTGTTTCATTAAGTTTTTATATCAATCGTTATGCCTCGAATAAGATATTAATATGTGTTAGTATAAATGTATTTGTGGTCTAAATTAATAATGTATTTTATAGCGTTACATACGAGTAAATTAACAACTGCAACTTTTTTACTATTAATAGTTAAAAGTCTCTCACTTGATGGTAAGCGATGATGTGGACGAAGATGGAGGACGCTTGCCTAGAAGCAACTTATTAATTGTTGACTTAAATACTCCCAGGTTATAGCTAACAGAAAACACAGACTCTGGCAGGAAATTCCACTCCTCAGCTGTAAGCACAATAAATGTGTTTCCAAAACGTTTTGTGTGGGTGGGAGTAAACCATGAAACGTTGGCGTATCGCCGTACGTCTTGTGTTCTGACGATGGAACGGGCTTGGCTTAAACTATGCAATTCCGTCGCACACTGCCGAAAATGCATCCGATAGAAAACTTACAGGCTACCAACTCTGCGTTGATGATCACGACTTTGGAGCTTCGACTCGATGAGCCTTTCATTGCCGATGATTCTCAATTGACTCGAGGGCATCAAGCTGAAAGCAACGAACTATTTTCAGTTAAGAACCTACGATATCAATCAATATGTCTAGACTTTTCCCAACTATATTTTATTAAGAGAGGTCAACAAAAGAGCGGGAGCTCTGGGCGCAGCAGAAGAGAGTGTCAGACTCTTTTTGACTCAAACCCATCTGTGTTCATCCAAGTGCCTTTTGCGTTCCAGGGCCGCGGTGACTCTTCCGAATAAATTCCGCAACCCTGACAGGCACTGACCGTAGCAGGCCCGGTATACTATGCTAACATTTCGTTGAGGCATGCGAGGAACACAACGCGCCGACGGACCAGCCCTCATTCAGATCGGACGGCGACCCACCCAATGCTCTCCGTTCGCAGGCCCTTCCCAACTATGTTGGTGCTCGCTTCAAGTCTAACCGGTTACAAGCATTTGATTTGGAGCTACTTTCTATCTGATTTCCTCAACGTAGTAATGGCAAGCCTCGGGAAGACTGAGATGTCGTGTTTTCTGGCTTCCATAAACCCGTAACGACTCTCAAAGATCTACAAATGACAACCGGGACCAAAAGCTTAGCATGCTTTCCGGACCATCTACGGAAATGCACGCTTAGCCGTTGGTCCTAAACTTTTAGATCTACAATGTTCATACCTTGTAGATCTAAAAGTTTTTACATAATTAAATTTAACTTCAACAAAATTGTTATAAGTATTTGATATAATATAACTTACTAGCTTTCTCGCGCTTCATCTGCGTCACGTTATTCATTAATGCACCGCTCTTATTGGTTGCGCGATGTTATATAGCCTATTTAGTTTAAAGAATTTTTCGAATCAGACCTTCAGTTCCTGAGATTAGCGCGTTCCAGCAAACAAACAAACAAACAAACTCTTCAGCTTTATAATATTAGTATAGATAACACTTAACATCAAAATAAAGTAACTATACTTTCTCCTTAGTCCGTTCAGCTAAAAAGTAGGCTAAGTGCTTACAAAGACTTTTTTAGGGTTCCATAGCCAAATGGCAAAAACGGAACCCTTATTACTACATATTTTAAAATAAAAAAATAACCTAGGCTACATAAAACCAACTTTTTCTCTTTAAACCTTCTTAGCTGTACTTAAACTTTTCTTGAGTTCAGCAACTTACCTAGGGAGTAGTGATGGGATTCTACCTTCGGTCTGTTTAATAAAACCGACCGGTGACAGGTGACAAGAGACAATTCGGCAATTTTGTAAATTTATCTCAAACATTTACTGTTTTATTAAAAAAAATTGTGACAATGATATCAGTTTTTGTAAAATTTTTCGCACTGTCAGTTAAATTGAACATGGCCCGGGATGAATTCCCAATTGTGAGTACTAGTGGAAGCGCCGTATTCCCAAGAATTAGATTTCATTTCGGGGTTGGTCGAAGGATATTTTTTACATCAGGAATATCTTAGTAGTAGCATCGAGTTCAGATTTGTGTAATGTTTATCTTAATAGAACTGGTGTAAAGTTAAAAGATGTAGTAATCTTCTGGATTTGGTTTTATAGCCGACTAGCTGACCCGTGCAACGTCGTCTGCGTAACATTTTTAATTACTGCTCCGCTCCTATTGGTCTTAGCGTGATGATATATAGCCTATAGCCTTCCTCGATAAATGGGCTATCTAACACTGAAATAATTTTTCATATCGGACCAGTAGTTCCTGAGATTAGCGCGTTCAACCAAACAAACAAACAATCAATCAAACAAACAAACTCTTCTGCTTTATAATATTATAAGTATAGATGTCACAGAGTTCTTCTCGTTTTATTAACATTTTATAAATACTTTTAAAAATCTACCTACAGCCTCTCACGAGTTAAATATCATTGTATTTCAATTAAAAACCGTCAAAAAACATCAAAAATCATAAACACCCGTTCTAGTATTTACACAAACACATACCCGGTATTTTACCCTTTGCCCATCACTACAAAACAGAAAAACGTGAACTTAACTTCGACAGATATAAACAAACAAAGGAATCGCATTCCATTCTACGATTGGATGTCCGTAGCATACGAGATTCGTAGCAGCAGCGGGGCGGAACGCTACGTGCGCGTAGCGGTGTTCGTAGCGGCCGCGTAGCACGGTGCTACGAGGCTCCGAAGTTATCAAGGAATTTAGTTAGGGCGAGGTTTCTGATCCGTAGTTAACTCAATCAATGACTAAAATTGTGTAAATAAAATATCTTTTTTGTTAAATTTATAGTTTTAATTAATAGTTTTTTTTATTATTTTATAATTATTGGTCAATCTAATAAAAAAGGCATTTAATGAAATATTTACTACAATTTTAGCCATTTCTTAAGTTAACTACGAACCAGAAAACTCGGTATTAGTGAATTGCAATTATCAATTCAATCATTTGATTGAATCGCCTTAAGATGATGGTTTGTTGGATAATGATTTTGGTTTATTCTTTCATTTAGAAATTATTTTTATTATAAAACTACAGTTTTCCATTCCATATATTTCTGTTTTAAGTAAATTATTTATAGGTAGAGCGAACCAAAGGAGTTAATTACAGGAAGGTTATGTCAGTGACATCGCTGAGATAACTAAGAGTCTATATTTTGACGTATCATTAGTAACCATGAAGATACCGTGTTATGTAAAGGGTGACATTTCGTCTCTTATATAACGTTACATAAAGGAGGAGGCGTCGTGTCTTTATACAAAGCATAGTAATTAATGCTCGATATTCAATAGGAGTTGATAATAAGAGCCTGTAAATATGTCACTGCAGGGCAACGACCTCTCTAACGTTAGAATAGAATATATTGTATTTATTTGCAAAGAATATACTTACGATGTTACAAATTTTAGGGTTCCTTGTACATTTGCCTTTAAGGCATGCAAAAATACGCAGTAATAGAAAATTTCAAAATCTATGTTTAAATTAATTCACAACGAAGTAACTAAACTTAAAAAAAAACGATTTATTCTATAATAGATTTTTTAATATTGATTAAAATTTATAATATAGATTTTTAAATATTCTAAATGGTTGCTCCTTCATTTTGTTGAGAAGTTTATTAAGACAATAGGTGGTACAGGTACAAGTAAAACTTACGTACACGTATAGGTACGTTAGTGGAATGATTATTGTTTACATGTTTTAAAGAGTTGAGTTTTTACAGCTCTTGGTTTAGAGCACATGGTAGTGGTGGGCGGCCGGCGCCTGGAGATATACCTACCTGTAGTATACACCTATTTTTCTTAGATTGAGAGCCAGAGGTCGATACTTATCTTGGGCGCCAGAGGTTGATATAATCAGTTAATCTATGTAACATGCATAACATTATAAATTTGGAACTAAAGTCATTAGTATTTTTAATAAAAAGGCACAACAAAGGCAGATAGCCTAATCTGCCGTCACAAACTTTCCGACATTCAAAAAAAATAACTTAAGGTTGAAAATAGCTTCGTCCTTTTTTCATATAACGGCAGTAATTTAGGTACCTATTAGAGGTACACCTCACAATATTACCACAGAACACAAGGCCTTGTCGTCTCGGTACCTTGTACAAACATAAATGAAAGACATAGGTGGTACATAGCTCTGTGTAGCAAGAAAGTACGCTGAAAAAACCTGACTCTAATGGTCGGACTTAATGGTGATACGCAGTCAGCAGGCGTGTTAATTAAATGTTTGTTTTTTCTGCAAGACAAAAGTCTTTCTCCTTGAGGGAAACTAAAGTAACTTTTTTAAGAATATTAGGGAAAGTGTGACATCTAGTGCAACATCTTTACTAATATTGTGAAGCAGAAAGTTTGTTTGATTGTATGGTTGAACGCGCTAATCTCAGGAACGGCTTGTTTGAATTGAAGAATTCCTTTTGATTACACCTTTTACATTTACAACTTGCACTTCATAACATACTAGCTGGTACCCGCGGCTTCGCCCGGTTGACAAATTATATTCTAAAACCTTCCTCGAGAACCACGTAGTTTTTGAGTTTGTCGCGAATAGACAGACAGACAGACGCGGCAGAGAACTTTGTTTTATAATATGAAGTGATCAGCTGTTTCATAATTTGTTTCGGCTAAATATTAAATTTTATAATACTTGGCTGAGTATGCTGATACTTTTTTCGAGTTTTCAGGTTTGGTCTCAAAGAAAAAATTGTTTGTAATATGTGTATGCTCACTCCCTAAGAGGTTATAACTGTTTAACAAATTACTCTGTTTATCCGGAAAATTACACGTGCACTATACACATGCTTGCCTACCTTTTCAGACATACATGCGCCACAATATATTTTCACATTTAAAAACAGAACACTAACCGGAAAATCGGGCTAAACTATAATAACACAGTACGCAAAACAGTGAAAAAAAAGACTGGTTCCCTTTGAACACAATCAATCAGCGCATGGTCGCACAATACTGGATGTACCGAGAATGTAAACCATAGATCCTGATCATGATCGATGGCGAACGTTTTCAATAAATAAAAAAAATTTAGCCATGACGTGCCACCAAAAAATCTTAACTAGATGATTCAATGGACACAACTAATATTAGATGCAATAAACTTAACTCTTTTTTGTAATTATTTTGTAAAGCAATCTTTTAATGTCATCTTCGTGCTTCTTCAAATAAAAGTAAACGTTCAGTATGATTTTCTTTGTATTAGTAACAACAGAAATCATACTGAAGTTTAATTTTCATCGAGATGCTAATAGTAATCTTGTATAGATAGGCGTGCCAAAATGATTGTGCTGAGTGTGCACCGGCACGCGTGCCATAGGTTCGCCATTCCTGCCATAGATATAGATATCTGTGACGTAACGCTTTTGAACCCTCGTCACTATTTGGAACTGAAACACATTGGTTTCCAACATAAAAGAGATTTTTCCTATCAACATGTTTGGTTTTTTTTTTAGTTGAGTTACAAAAAAGAGGTTATTTATTAAAGAGGTTTGATTCTGTATCTAGGAGAAAAAATATTGTATTTATTTATATATACTTTATTGTACACCAAATTAAAAACACGTACAGAAAATCTTAAACTTTAAACATACAATTGGCGGCCTTATCGCATTCCGCGATCTCTTCCAGGCAACCTGGAATGGAAAATGATAGCCTGGACATGAAATGGGGTTGCACTTGGTGCTATATTACCTATCCAAGTGCCTTTTGCGTTCCAGGGCCGCGGTGACTCTTCCGAATAAATTCCGCAACCCTGACAGGCACTGACCGTAGCAGGCCCGGTATACTATGCTAACATTTCGTTGAGGCATGCGAGGAACACAACGCGCCGACAGACCAGCCCTCATTCAGATCGGACGGCGACCCACCCAATGCTCTCCGTTCGCAGGCCCTTCCCAACTATGTTGGTGCTCGCTTCAAGTCTAACCGGTTACAAGCATTTGATTTGGAGCTACTTTCTATCTGATTTCCTCAACGTAGTAATGGCAAGCCTCGGGAAGACTGAGATGTCGTGTTTTCTGGCTTCTGTAAACCCGTAACGACTGTCAAAGATCTACAAATGACAACCGGGACCAAAAGCTTAGCATGCTTTCCGGACCATCTACGGAAATGCACGCTTAGCCGTTGGTCCTAAACTTTTAGATCTACAATGTTCATACCTTGTAGATCTAAAAGTTTTTACATAATTAAATTTAACTTCAACAAAATTGTTATAAGTATTTGATATAATATAACTTACTAGCTTTCTCGCGCTTCATCTGCGTCACGTTATTCATTAATGCACCGCTCTTATTGGTTGCGCGATGTTATATAGCCTATTTAGTTTAAAGAATTTTTCGAATCAGACCTTCAGTTCCTGAGATTAGCGCGTTCCAGCAAACAAACAAACAAACAAACTCTTCAGCTTTATAATATTAGTATAGATAACACTTAACATCAAAATAAAGTAACTATACTTTCTCCTTAGTCCGTTCAGCTAAAAAGTAGGCTAAGTGCTTACAAAGACTTTTTTAGGGTTCCGTAGCCAAATGGCAAAACGGAACCCTTATTACTGCATATTTTTATCGCTTAGTGCTACAGAAAATAACCTAGGCTACATAAAACCAACTTTTTCTCTTTAAACCTTCTTAGCTGTACTTAAACTTTTCTTGAGTTCAGCAACTTACCTAGGGAGTAGTGATGGGATTCTACCTTCGGTCTGTTTAATAAAACCGACCGGTGACAGGTGACAAGAGACAATTCGGCAATTTTGTAAATTTATCTCAAACATTTACTGTTTTATTAAAAAAAATTGTGACAATGATATCAATTTTTGTAAAAATTTTCGCACTGTCAGTTAAATTGAACATGGCCCGGGATGAATTCCCAATTGTGAGTACTAGTGGAAGCGCCGTATTCCCAAGAATTAGATTTCATTTCGGGGTTGGTCGAAGGATATTTTTTACATCAGGAATATCTTAGTAGTAGCATCGAGTTCAGATTTGTGCAATGTTTATTCTTCTCGTTTTATTAACGTCTTATAAATACTTTAAAAAATCTACCTACGGTCTCTCACGAGTCAAAATCATTGTATTTCAATTTAAACCCGTCAAAAAACATAAAAAATCATAAACCCTTTGCCCATCACTACAAAACAGAGCAAAAGAGCACAGCACTATAAACGTGAACTTAACTTCGACAGATATAAACAAACAAAGGAATCGCATTCCATTCTACGATTGGATGTCCGTAGCATACGAGATTCGTAGCAGCAGCGGGGCGGAACGCTACGTGAGCGTAGCGGAGTTCGTAGCGGCCGCGTAGCACGGTGCTACGAGGCTACGAAGTTATCAAGGAATTTAGTTACGGCGAGGTTTTTGATCCGTAGTTAACTAATGATTAAAATTGTGTAAATAAAATATATTTTTTGTTCAATTTATAGTTATCAATTAATAGTTTTTTATTATTTTATAATTGGTCAATCTAATAAAAATAATAAAAAAGGCATTTAATGAAATATTTACTACAATTTTAGCCATTGCTTAAGTTAACTACGAGCCAAAAAAACTCGGTATTAGTGAATTGCAATTATCAATTCAATAATTTGATTGAATCGCCTTAAGTTGATGGTTTGTTGGATAATGTTTTTGGTTTATTCTTTGATTTAGAAATTATTTTTATTATAAAACTACAGTTTTCCATTCCATATATTTCTGTTTTAAGTAAATTATTTATAGGTAGAGCGAACCAAAGGAGTTATTTACAGGAAGGTTATGTCAGTGACATCGCTGAGATAACTAAGAGTCTATATTTTGACGTATCATTAAGTAACCATGAAGATACCGTGTTATGTAAAGGGTGACATTTCGTCTCTTATATAACGTTACATAAAGGAGGACGCGTCATGTCTTTATACAAAGCATAGTAATTAATGTTCGATGTTCAATAGGAGTTGATAATAAGAGCCTGTATATATGTCACTCCAGGGCAACGACCTCTCTTACGTTAGAATAGAATATAATGTATTTTTTTGCAAAGAATATACTTACGATGTTACAAATGTTAGGGTTCCTTGTACATTTGCCTTAATGCATGCAAAAATTCGCAGTAATACAAAATTTCAAAATCTATGTTTAAATAAATTCACAACGAAGTAACTAAACTTCAAAAAAATCTATTATAGAATAATTAACATTTATAATATAGATTTTTAATTATTCTAAATGGTTGTTCCTTCATTTTGTTGAGAAGTTTATGAAAACAATAGGTGGTACAGGTACAAGTAAAACTTACGTACACGTATAGGTACGTTAGTGTAATGATTATTGTTTACATGTTTTAAAGAGTTGAGTTTTTACAGCTCTTGGTTTAGAGTACATGGTGGTGGTGGGTGGCCGGCGCCTGGAGATATACCTACCTGTAGTATACACCTATTTTTCTTAGATTGAGAGCCAGAGGTCGATACTTATCTTGGGCGCCAAAGGTTGATATAATCAGTTAATCTATGTAACATGCATAACATTATAAATTTGGAACTAAAGTCATTAGTATTTTTAATAAAAAGGCACAACAAAGGCAGTAGATATATAGAGAAGACAAAAGTTTTTCTCCTTGAGGGAAACTAAAGTAACTTTTTTAAGAATATTAGGGAAAGTGTGACATCTAGTGCAACATCTTTACTAATATTGTGAAGCAGAAAGTTTGTTTGATTGTATGGTTGAACGCGCTAATCTCAGGAACGGCTTGTTTGAATTGAAGAATTCCTTTTGATTACACCTTTTACTTTTACAACTTGTACTTTATAACATACTAGCTGGTACCCGCGGCTTCGCCCGGTTGACAAATTATATTCTAAAACCTTCCTCGAGAACCACGTAGTTTTTGAGTTTGTCGCGAATAGACAGACAGACAGACGCGGCAGAGAACTTTGTTTTATAATATGAAGTGATCAGCTGTTTCATAATTTGTTTCGGCTAAATATTAAATTTTATAATACTTGGCTAAGTATGCTGATACTTTTTTCGAGTTCTCAGGTTTGGTCTCAAAGAAAAAATTGTTTGTAATGTGTATGCTCACTCCCTAAGAGGTTATAAATGTTTTACAAATAACTCTGTTTATCCGGAAAATTACACGGGCACTATACACATGCTGCCTACCTTTTCAGACATACATGCGCCACAATATATTTTCACATTTAAAAACAGAACACTAACCGGAAAACCAGGCTAAACTATAATAACACAGTAGGCAAAACAGTGAAAAAAAAGACAGGTTCCCTTTGAACACAATCAATCAGCGCATGGTCGCACAATACTGGATGTACCGAGAATGTAAACCATAGATCCTGATCATGATCGACGGCGAACGTTTTTAATAAATAAAAAAATGTAGCCATGACGTGCCACCAAAAAATCTTAACTAGAAGATTCAATGGACAAAACTAATATTAGATGCAATAAACTTAACTCTTTTTTGTAACTATTTTGTAAAGCAATCTTTTAATGTCATCTTCGTGCTTCTTCAAATAAAAGTAAACGTTCAGTATGATTTTCTTTGTATTAGTAACAACAGAAATCATACTGAAGTTTAATTTTCATCGAGATGCTAATAGTAATCTTGTATAGATAGGCGTGCCAAAATGATTGTGCTGAGTGTGCACCGGCACGCGTGCCATAGGTTCGCCATTCCTGCCATAGATATAGATATATATCTGTGACGTAACGCTTTTGAACCCTCGTCACTATTTGGAACTGATACACATTGGTTTCCAACATAAAAGAGATTTTTCCTATCAACATGTTTGGTTTTTTTTAGTTGAGTTACAAAAAAGAGGTTATTTATTAAAGAGGTTTGATTCTGTATCTAGGAGAAAAAATATTGTATTTATTTATTTATTTATATATACTTTATTGCACACCAAATTAAAAACACGTACAGAAAATCTTAAACTTTAAACATACAATTGGCGGCCTTATCGCATTCCGCGATCTCTTCCAGGCAACATGGAATGGAAAATGATAGCCTGGACATGAAATGGGGTTGCACTTGGTGCTATATATTATAACTCCTGGCCTGGATACTTTATCGTGCACACCTTTCTACATTATTCTCATATATTTGTACAATCTCAACACGAGTACTGTTACCATAACTTTGTAGAAATTTATGGAGTTTCATGCACATCCTTCTCCATATAGATCTAACGCTTTGGAACATGCGAATAGCTTCACCTCTTTGACTGGCCCACTTTGACAATTCAAAAGTTCTTGTCAATGGTTTTTTGGGGGGTATGCGGTTCAGAGAGTAAAGTCCCGCAAATCCCCATTGAAAAGGAGGATCCTCCGCCCAGGCGGTTGTTGTACCTGGGGGGCTACTGCCCGATAGTTCATATTCGGGTGGATGTATAATGTTCAAATCGCATGGTAAACTCTGCTTGCGCGATTTAGGATATTTTAGTTCGCCGCCAGTTGGATAGATGGCGTTGCGGTTGTTTTTGTTGCGATGCAGATTTGTTTCGTTGATTTTTCTTGTGGCGGCATTGATGCCGCTACAGTTTATTAAAATAAACGCTCTGACCTGGAGCTTGATATTTTTTAAAGACGACACATTATTCAATGAAAGTAGTTTTGAAATAATTGGCATCCTCGCTTGTTTAACACCAAGTACGTTACTGACCAAAACCGCGAATGGATTACATCGAACGATAAAACAAAAGAAAACCGCGTTTTCAATCGCTTGATCCATTTTCGAAAACCACAGAGAGGTCAATGAGGCGGACAGACAAAACCACCAAAGTTATAATACCTTTTGGGCTGAAAAACACAGCTCATTCATGATACATCATCTGGCTAGCATTTTCCCAACTAAATTGGGGTCGGCTTCCAGACAAACCGGATTCAGCTGAGTACCAGTATTTTACGTGGAGCGGCTGCCTACCAGACCTCCAAAACCCATTAACTGCAGGGTCACACAGTACTCCTTGACAAGACCGGTATCAGATTTTCTGGCTTCTAACTATCCGTAACGACTGCCAAAGATCTCGAAATGACAGCCGGGACTAACAGCTTAACGTGCTTTCCGAGGCACGAAGGAAACTCGATTTGTTATGATGGTCACCCATCCACAGAACAACCTCGGCAACCTTTGCTTAACCTTGAAAATCGACCAGCGTGGCTGTTATTATTTAGACACGATTTCCTCATTCATGATATATAAGCCAATTAATATTAATCTGCGACTCGTGTCGCGAATCTTTGATCAATAGCTGGTCTATTTTCGTCAAGGACATAATGCTCTCGAGAGATCACACATTAACTTAGTATTACTATGGTAAACAGTCCATTTATTTGCGGTACGAACATTGCTTACATTGTTCTATATTAAAAATGCGTAAAATATGGCCAATATGGAGTGACCAACAGCCCGTTGGTCTCGTAGTTTCGTCCTGTGTTCGATTCCCAGGTTGGGTAACAGTATTATTGAGTTTCCGTTAGAAATTTCTCAAAAGCAGCAAGAAATTATGAAGTTATTGGTGTGACCCTCCCCCATTCTAAAATGCTCTTAAATTCGTACTTTTATGGGACTTAAACTTTTTACAGCATTTTGCCTGTTTTCTAGGATTTGAGCAATGTAATAACAATACAGACAAATACCTACCCTACTGTGGCATTAGGTTCACAACTTATAAGGTTCTTTTGATATGTAGAATGAAGAAAACTTATTTCTTTGCAATCTCAATTACTGTTCGTTGAAGAATTTTGCAATGGCCATCATCACCTTCGACGCATCGACTGGTCCTCAGCTTCTCGCCTTCAGTTTTTAATATTATGCTAGTTCATCATTTGGATTTTAGACCCACCAAACAGTGATTAGCACTGTTCTCATGAATTGCAGCTTAAACCTTTAAAGGTCAAATGCCACACGTGTCAACAAGCTCAACGATTAAAGCTCATTGTAATAGACACGTTATCAACACAAAACACAGACGCTCTTAAAAGATTATCCAATAAAGTCCTATTTTTCGTTCAAAATATCCAGCTTATATCAGTCTGTAAAGTTTTAAACCACACCGCGTTAACTAGCCGTCGTAAAATAAACTTTATTGCATTTTATTGCGGTTTCCTTTTCAACAGCTGTCGCCAGCCAGTAGCCATTGGACCGTACACACGTATCAGGTTTAATATGTCAAAAACTTTTGTAATGTTCTACATAGTTTAGTTTTGTTTTTAGTCCTAAATTAAAATAAGGGTTCTTTGCTAATTGGCTAAAGTGATGGTATTTATTCGTGGTAGATATATTATCTATGGGATTAAGCCACACATTTCGAGGTGTTGATTTGGATGGGTGATCGTTCTATACACTTCGAACGCTCTGAAATTAGCACAATTACCTAGAGCATAATAATATAATTTCAGTTAAGATTACTTTGGATTTTTTAAGTGGAAATTTAAAATCTTTTGTAAGTAGATAACAGACCACTAGAACAGAAATGGAGATCGTTACAAAAATGTCTATTAGATACGAGTTTCCTTTGCATATCAATAAAGATACTCGCTTTGATAGGCTCTACAGCTACACGCTAACACCAACGGCCTACGTCCCGACTCAGCCAGGCCCGTTTTACGTGTTACTTCTACCTAAATATTTTCAGGTTTTTCCAGTATTCATGTACTCTAGGGAACAATATGTTGAATGAGATTAGGCCTTATTGCCTTGCCCGTGATATAAAATGATAAAATCTATGACTCCGCTGAGGGTAACTATATGCCTAATTTTAGTCCCTGTAATACCTAAAAGACTAACTTACTACTAGTGGTCGAGTTCGAGTCATCATGGTAAAGGATTAAGCTGCTTTCAGACTACGCTATAATATAATAGCATATAGTATATAGCTCATAGCACAACAATATCGCGCACCATATGTAGTCAATATATATAGTACAGTGTGAACGTGTCCATTACAATGTTTGGCGCGCGATATTGTTGTGCTATGAGCTATATACTATAATATGCTATTATATTATAGCGTAGTTTGAAAGCAGCTTTAGTCAGCTAGACTCTGCGTTACCGAGTGCTAGCTGTCCAGGGTTCGCCGGGCGATAAAAAGCGCAATACGAATAATAACAGCCGCACTGGTCGATCTTCAAGGTTAAGCAACGCTTGCCGAGGTTGGTCTGTGGATGGGTGTCATCTTAACATACCGAGTTTCCTCCGTGCCTCGGAAAGCACGTTAAGCTGTTGGTCCCGGCTGTCATTTGGAGATCTTTGGCAGTCGTTACGGATAGTCAGAAGCCAGAAAATCTGATAACAGTCTTGCCAAGGAGTACCGTGTTACCCAGTTAACGGGTTGTGGAGGTCTGGTTGGCAGCCGCTCTACGTAAAATACTGGTATTCAGCTAAATTCGGTTTGACTGGAAGTCGACTCCAATACAGTTGGAAAAAGGCTAGGCAGATGATAGAGGATCCTTTCATGCATCCCAAGGTTCAAGTACTAAAACTCCTAACAGAACTAAAAAACCGCCATAAAAATCTAAGATTTATGGCACGGAACCCTTCGTGCCATAAACCTTAGTTTTTTTTCAGTTTTTATTATTTGTTGTTATAGCGGCAATAGAAATACACAATTGTGAAAATTTCAAATGTCTATCTATTACGATTCTTGAGATACAGCCCGCTGAAAGACAGACGGATGGACATCGAAGGCGTAGTAATAGGGTTCCGTTGGTTACCCTTTGGGTACGGAACCCTAAAAACTACTATTAAAAGGAATGACTTGTTATGTGATGAACCATTACGTAATGTAATAATTTGTTTGTTGATATGGCTATAGTTGATATAATTATGTATACCTGTGTTTACCATAACAGGGTATATCGTATCTAAGTAGTAAGTAGTTTCGTTAGAAATCTTCGTTCGTATTATAAAAAAGAATAAAAGCGTTATTTAACACCGAAGCAAGGGCGTCGCCCAGCCATTTTTATTTAAATCAAATGCAAACGAATTGTCCAATTTATGAATTCTCGTCACGCGCGATGCAATCACACATGTGTCAACTTTTCACCAATTCTTTGAAAAATTTGTCAGCTGAAGCAAACGAGTTTAGTTTATTATCAAAAGAACCAAAACCAAACTCAAAGATATTTCGACTGTAATAAACTCCTCAAAAAGTATCGAGAAAGTTCAAGCACGAAACTCAGTAAATTTCACCACTTCTGTAAAATCTTGTGTGAACTTTCAGCCAAAGCGTTCTTCACTTCCACCATTTTCATGTCAACGAATATTCAACTCTTTAAAAACAAAGGAGAAACAAAAAGTTAGTATGTTCTTGAAGAGATATTCCCTGTTCTGCATGGATTATTATTAAGACTTATTATAGCTCATTTTTCTGTCCCTGCTTTGTGTAACGTAAGTGCAAAATGCTGTCAACTTGAAATAAGGTTTTGTTCATATTTCGCATAGAGTTGGGAATCGCTGAGTGTCGGTATCCATCTATACTCAATACATAAATAGAAATAATATTATTTACGGATACTGCGAAAATTGTTGATGTTTTTTTTTATTTCTTTATTACAACTTTACGTCTAATTGGTCGTTTATGGAGACGCGGGGCTTCGGGTGTCGCGTGCAGCGTAGCTTCTGATGTTTTATCGTTTCACGGAGATACGGCGCGTGCAGCAGTTCGCAACATCACACGCGCAAACACAATCATATGGCAAAGAACGATGATGTTTATTTACACAAAAAGAATCTAATTCCGTCAGATACATTTGCAACTTCTGCGAAGCAGTCATGCTAGCGAAGGAGGTGGTGGAGTGGGAGAGGGAGAGAACCTCTCGTCCCGGCCGCCGTGGTAGACGCCGCGGGCGTCGGAGGCCACCTGGTGACCTCCGGCCACCGTAGGCGCGGGCCTGTGGACGGTGAGCTATGGGCAGCTCGCCGTCCGTCCGTCATCTGACGACAGGCCGTGTCGACGGCGCGTTCGTGTTCCACGCGCGCCTCAAAGAGAGTCAGCATTGGGAGGGGCCCGAAAGGGCCGACGCCTGCTGGAGTCGCGGGACTATTCGAAAGAGATACCGTGGCTCCGGAACACAAAGGGCACTGAAGGAACATGGATGGGTATCCCTAAAAAGAGTGTGTATTATTTTAAAAAGAGTGTCCGTGGAGTTTCTTGCACGTTCTTCTCCATAGAGCTGGTCAACGCTTTGGAACGTGGAAATAGCTACAGTTTTTTTTTTGATAATTCAAAAGTGCCTGTAAATGGTCTAATTGAAATAAATGCTTGAGTTTGAGTTGAGTTTCGAGTAACATGACATTTTTACTATAGCAGTGGCTACCTCGGCGTCTCGTGGCTCTGTGGCATTTCGTTACGCAATGCAGATTTATTTTCGGTCGTGGTTTGTGTCCGTAATTAACTGTTGTTTGGAGTTGATAAGGGTGTCACTAGACTGCGAACGGACGTGTCAATTCATAATTTATGTGTAAGAGTTTATTTTTAAAGCTGCGATTATATTCCAACTGGAATGGAATTCGCATATTTTTTGGGTTTGTTGTGTTTTATTTTTGTCCGCCACAGTCAGAAATTTTAAAATAAAATGATACAAAATACAAAATACAAAAAAAAAATACAAAATATTTTTATTGGGAAAACAGAAAGTTACATTACATAACGTGTTTGGAGTCTCCTTTTAAGCAAACAATGCCTGTATTAGAAGGCTCCGCTCTTTCACATCACTGTCGTACACTTATACTGACAGAAATCAATATAGTGTACTTTGACCTTATGGGGAAGTATGCAACGTAAGTACATTTTCCAGAATATAAATTTTATAAATAGTGAGAATAATAGTGCATGCGTTGTAGTGTTTAGTGTGTTATGGTAAGTAGTGTTAAGTGTGGTATGTGATGTGGTGTGTGGTTTAGTGTGGTGTGGTGTAATGTGATGTGGTATAGTGTGGTGTGGTGTGGTATATGATGTGGTGTGTGATGTGGTGTGTGATGTGGTGTGTGATGTGGTGTGTGGTGTGGTGTGTGGTGTGGTGTGTAGTGTGGTGTGTGATGTGGTGTGTGATGTGGTGTGTTGTGGTATGGAGTGGTCTAGTGTGTGGTGTTTTAAGTATATAAACATACAAAACAGATTTATTTCAGCTACTCAACGTGTTCCAAGAGTGCCTCGGTTTCGTCATAGGTAAGTCGTTTTATCCAATCCATTACACTTTTTTTACAGTCGTGGTAACTTTTATTATATAAGTTAATATGTTTGTTAATTTTGTTATAGAGCTGATTAGAGCGTTTATGGAATTGCTTGCAAGCGAATCTAGTTTTAGTTAGGGGAACTGCGACAGCTAAATCTTTTCTCCTTTTTAACCGACTTCCCAAAAAGGAGGAGGTTCTCAATTCGGATGTTTGTATTTTTTTTTTTGATTTTTCGTTATCAATAGTTGGTCGGGTTTTATGTATTTTGAGTATGCTTTGGGTTACATAAAGTTTCCTTACAGATAGTAAATCACTTATTTGGTATAAGTTTGCAGTGGAGAATCTTTTATTTTTAAAATACATTAATTTTATTAATGCACGCTGCGCTCGTTCTACGTTTAAGAATTTCGTTTTTGCTGCCCCGCCCCAAATTGGGATACAGTATAATAATACTGACTGGGCCAGTGCTACATATATTTCATTTAGTAGATTTCTGGGACGGTTTTTACAGCTTTCTATTTTAGATGGAACAATATGTCTGAGAGTTTTAAAAATCCAACTGAGCTTCCTTATTCTCCCAGAGATTTGCTCAAGTTGAGGGTACCAGGACAGTGCTTGATCTACTACAACTCCAAGATATTTAGTTTGAGCGACCTTCTCAATACATGGGCAGTTACAGCTTATACTAGGCATGTTTCCACATATGTGAACCTTTAAATTTAACTCTTCCACAGGCTGTGTTCGGTTACTGATACTAAAGCATATATAGTTTGTTTTACTTGTGTTTAGGGAAAGTAAGTTACCTTTTAGCCATTCAGCTACCCGAGCCATTCCTGCCTCTGCACTCAGTTTAACTTCGATGATAAATTAATGTTTTTAGAAAGTTAGGCTAGATATTATTAAACATCAAGTAATCAAGCATGAAAATCATTTTTACCGACTTCCAAAAAAGGAGGAGGTTCTTTTTTTGTATGTACACCGATTAGTCCGAGGTTTCTGACCCGATTTTTGTTATTCTTGTTTACTTCAATGCGGCATACTTGTCATTTGGTACCGTAAAAATTTAATTCAGATTGGCTCAGTAGTTTTTACTTTATGAGCATTTTTGCATATTTCAATTTCTGCATAGACGAAGACGTCCAAATATCACCACTTAAAAAGGAAAAATAAAAAACCTTTCTTCCAAAAAAATTAATATAATCGACTTCCAAACAAAACACTATGAAGTATAAAATAGCCATCATTTCGGAAGTCAGTGTTAAACAACAAAGAAACAAAACCAAATGATTCGTTCGGAATCATTTGCGGGCGAACCCGACTCGCACTTGCGATGGTGTTTTCTTAGTTATATACTATAACTACTTAGAACAATTCTTATATTGTCGAAAAATCGAAAAACGTTACTGATACACGCAACCAACCGTAAATGAAAAGCCATCACCCAAAATCACATCCTCAAATAACTGCGATTATTGTTACACCCTTAAGCCGAAGCCTACGTCCAGCCTCGGACTGCAACAGTCGGATAAATGACAAATCTGCTTGAATGCATGTTTGTCAGGCCATTCGGACACGCTACAACGTTACTGGGGAATGACAGAACATATATATAGGTACTCTAGGGAGGTCATTAGCCGGCTTATCTCGCTGCATCCACGCGGAGTAGTTATGTGGAACGTGCATGATTGTCGATTGTACATAGCTTCATTGGGACTTAATTGTCCATTAGGGGTGGTTGGGATCTAGGTACGGTGGCATGGTTATGGCTATGCGGCTTACTTACTACTTTAAGGATATTTAAAGGTACATTTGGCAACTGGCATCGTCATTGTGTCGCTGCTAAGTTAGAGCTTTTGAGTTTGATTGAAAGTTCAGATCATTAGTGGTTCCGTTGAACATTATGTAATAGCTTTATTCACATACCTATTGGAGGGAATGACTTAGCTAGTGGGTTTGTCGACATCTGAGGGTCAATTCTACTAGGTTTTAAACAACTTTCGTATTCGCATGTCAATCGCAAACCGTCAAAAAAGCCTTAATTTTCATAAATTTTTGACAGATTGCAATTGAGACGCGAATGCGAATATGAAAATTAGTATGATACTAGAGGCCCAATTCTACTAGTTTTTAAACAACTTTCGTATTCGTATATGTCAATTGTAAACTGTCAAAAAAGCGTTTTTTTTCATACATTTTTTACTCTCCGCCTGCGTCTGTGTTTCCGAACGCTTACAACCCTAATCTCTTCAAAGTTAGAGTAAACAGGCTACTTCTGGGTAAGCTCGCTCCATCGTAGACTTTGTCTCTGTCATTTCTGGCCAAGACTAAGGTCAAGAGCAAAAACACCTCAAATAAAAAAATAAAAAATAAAATTGGCAGTTTACGATTGAGATGCGAATGCGATGCGAATTTGAAAATTAGTAGAATTGGCACTCTGGATGTAGATTCAGAGGGCATAGAGTCTTTCAAGCGATTCGTGTCTCATGAAAAAGGCGGCTTTAAAAATCTTACATCTGTCAACACTGTTACAGTACAATGTAAACTTGTTTGATACTTAATATTTGATGATTAAAAAAATCTTTGGGTAAAATTGAAAAAACTGAATTTAGTCACAATCAGAACCAAATTCAGAATCAAGAAATTCAATATTGCTTTCATAAGAGAAATCACTGTCAGTATCATCATCACGCACAGAAAGGGTTCCAACACCGTTTCGGTTATCCTGTCACTCATTCTATGGCTATGAGCTGCTCAACTAAATTATGAATTGTGCTGACAGCGGGCTGTATCTCAACAACCGTAAAAGGTGGCTATTACCACTATAACAAAAAATTATAAAAAATTATAGAAATTAAAAATTAAAGGGGACTCCCATACAAAAAACGTGTTTTGTTTTTCAGTTTATGGTACGGAACTGTACGGAACCCTTCGTGTAAGAGTCCGGCTTGGACTTGGCCGGATTTTAACTACCTATAAATAAATTAAACTCGTAAACAACTGTCAAGCTATTCCATTAAGAAATTAGATCCATTATCGAGCACTCAGTCCTCAAATCTCAAGTGAATACTATTCGATCTTTGATTTGTAGACTTTAATTACATCAAGAGCTATCCGCTATTATTTGTGGCGCTATAAATTGCCCGAACAGCTGGAATTCCCAATGAATTGTCTAGTTCGGGCTATTTGCGTAAAATGTGGTCTTAATTAGGTTAGTATTCTATTCGTATTCCCCAAGTATTCTATTCGGTCTAGGTATTTAGTGAAGAATTGTGGTTAAACTTGTATCTTTAAAAGGGCTTTAGATATTAAGAGGATTTTTGTTAAACTCGCAGTACCATGCATGTGTGGCTTTACTTTCAAGTACTTACTTAGTGCCATCAATGGCATCATATCGTTGTGAAAAAGAGATAGCGCTATGCGTAGTGTATAAGTCAGTCTTTTTTTCATACTGGTACAATGACTTTTAGCGCTCCGACTCACTAGCTGTTGGTAGGACGGCCAACCGCGCTTTTCCAGTTCAATATGCAACAGCTTGTCATGTAATTGCATATTGGAATAACGGTCAGCCGCGAGGTCAGCCGCCCCCACGACCGACGGCTAGGCGTAGGAGCGCTAAGGCGTCATACTTAGCAGGTGTCAACCATATAAGCATCATAGCAGTTGACGTTCTTGAGTTTTAGATTACACCTCTGGGGAAAAGGCGTGAGTTTATGAATGTGTATTTTTTTTTTTACTGAGCTTCTTTACTTTTAATAAATAGAGTTCTCTTAGTAATTTAATTTTAGTAGTAGTTTGTTTGTCTATCATCATTTCATGTCAAAACTGTTTATGATTTTTAAACATTAAAAGTATTTTGTTTTTTGTTTGCAAAGTGGTATTTAATTGCGACCTCTTCTTCTGACAGACAGTCAGAAAATTTCGAGAATCAGTTGATATTTTAATAAGATGAAAAGCGTTCACATTTTACTGCCTAAAGTGGAATAATGAACGCTGACGAGGCGAACATAAAGAAGAGGCTGAAGAAAAAAATAAATCCGTTTCAAGTGAGTTATGAAACTGCTTTTCTGTACCCTGATTTGTGTTCGTAAACAAATAAGAATAAAGTAAAGTAGTAGCTTTGTTTAGGTGAAAGTCAAAAGTCATATTGGATTTTGTTTAATTTAAAATTCAAAGGACCCTTTATATTTTTGATGAATTGGTATTCATAAAAATATTGTAGATAGTTGGCAGTTTACACGTGTGTTGTGCTTTCATCCTCTCCTACTTCCTACTAATATTTTAAATAAGAAAGTTTGTGAGGATGGATGGATGTTTATTACTCTTTCACGTCAGAACGCCTTAAAGGATCTTCATGAAATTTGGCACAGAGTTAGATTATAGTCTGGAATAATACATAGGTTATATGAGAGTAGGTATGGAAAGGAGTACGTTCCTAGGTATCACGCAGGCGAACACAATACCTTTTGCCAGCAGTCTCGAAAATAACGAAAACTATCCCACAAGAATGTACTAATAGGATAAAAAGTACCTACGTACCTTTGTGCTAATCCAGGCCATGCTTACACACACCGTGGCTCCGGAACACAAAGGGCAATGAAGGAACATGGATGGGATTTTTTGATTTCCCATCCCTAAAAAAAAAGGCCATGCTTACACGCGTTCCTTCCATCCAAACTCGCTTTTCGAGGCATGATTGATCAACCAACATCCAAATATTCATACTTTCGCATTTATCATATCATACTAGTGGGAAAACATTATCTATTATGTTGTGTTGAGCTACAATGACAGGCAGACAAACGACGAAGCGAAAACAATAAGCCTTTTGTTTAAGCTCTTCATGTGCGAAACCACTGAATGAAGAATAGTAAAAGAATGGATCGTATCTAACCGACAAAAAAAACCGGCCAAGTGCGAGTCGGACTCCCGTACCGAAGGTTCCGTACAAACCTATAGGTATCATATTATAAGCAAAAGTCGCAACTTTTGCTTATAATATAATACCTATAGGTTTACGATTTACGATGTATTAATTAAAAAAAAACTACTGACTAGATCTCGTTCAAACCAATTTTCGCTGGTAGTTTACATACATCACATATTTTTTTAGTTTTGTCATTCTCTTATTTTAGAAGTTACAGGGGGACGACGACACATTTTACTACTTTGGAAGTGTCTCTCTCGCAAACTATTCAGTTTAGGATAAAATTATGTCAGAAACCTCAATATCATTTTCAAAGACCTATACATAGATACCCCACACGTATGGCTGTGATGTTTTTTTTTTTTGAGTTTCAGTTCTAAGTATAGGGACCCCCAAAATTTATAGTTTTTTTTTCTATTTTTGTGTGAAAATCTTAATGCGGTTCACAGAATACATTTACTAATCAGGTTTCAACAGCATAGTTGTTATAGTTTCGGAAAAAAGTGGCTGTGACATACAGAAGGACAGACTGACAGACAGACATGACGAATCTAAGGCTAAGAACTCACGGAGCAATTTTCACCCGCGTCCGCCGCGGTTGCGGGTCCGCAGCTTCTGTAGAATGCAGATATATATTATGTAAGATATTAAAGCACAACTCACGACGCGTTTTACGCCCGCGGTGTGCGCGGTTGTTTGCGGTTCCCGCTGCACCGGCGGCCAACTAGTAGAATCGCGCGGGCCGCGGTCACCCGCAGCCTTGGCGGGTGGCGCCCGCGCGCTCTGCGATCGGTTGGCTGGCGACCGCGGTGGCCGGCGGGGGGCGGGGGGTATAGAAATCCAACGCTATTTTGCACCAGTGACTTGTGGCATCATGAAATATTTGTGCATGTTTAAAATTAAACAAACATTATAAAATGGATATTGAAATCGAACTACTAATTACTTTGGTCCATGGCGGTCTGGATCACAACTGATCGTTGAACTGCCCGTCTTGCAACCGCCCGTCTCGCGGTCATCGCCCGCCACGTCTGCGGGCGATGATCGCAACTGCGACGGCTGCGTAACCGCGCAAATAACCGGTCTCGTGAGTTTAGAAATAAAACCGCAGATCCACCAACGCGGCGGTCGCGGGTGAAAATCGCTCCGTGAGTTCTTAGCCTATAAGGGTTCCGTTTTTGTCATTTGGCTACGGAACCCTAAAAACAGTATATTAAATATTGTGGCCGTCCGCAAGCGAGATGGGCAGATGGCATTGTCGCCACTGTGAGTAGAACCTGGATGAGGGTGGCGCAAGAGCGTGGGAATACAATAGAATACTCTTTATTATGTACACCATATAAGTTACAGAAAAAAAAACAAAGAAAACATTACATTGGGTGACCTTATTGCTTAGAGTAATCTTTACAAGACAACCTTTGGATGGATTTTAAAGAGAAAGGAAATAAAGTACTGTAGGTAATTTTCACAAAGACAAAAGTCTATGTTTAGCGGTAGGAAAAGTCAGACTGATGATGACAAAAAAAATTCACATAGCTACACCACTCACGACGACCCATAGCAGGCATCCATAGCACGCATCCATAGCAGGCATCCATAGCACACATCCATAGCACACATCTATAGCATGCATCCTTCCATGTAAAAACATATCTTAGACTTAGTTGAATCCGTTTACACCAGTGCTAAGCTATGTGCACCAATGAATATAATTGGTGGATATCAAACGTATTCATAGCAACGTAGCATAGCACATCTCTGGTGGATAAGCACCCATAGGCTCCGTTGTCGAAGTTAGGTTTCAGATGGCCACTTCACGATATGTCCGACCATTTCATGAATTGTTTGTATTTCATGACATGACCGAATTCTACGATATGCGATTTATAATGGACACCCGTGTGAAGCCGGCGAGGGCCGCTAGTATTATATATTATTATATTATATATTTTTATACAAAACGTGGAAACTCTTGACCCAAATCTCACCTGATGGAAAGTGATGATTAGGCCAAAGATGGAAGCGAGTTTCACACGGAATCCTCTTATACAGAGGATAATTATACTTGCGTCAAACATGAAGTATATCTTTTCCTGTTTATACCTAAAACAAGCATATCATTAGAAGTTTGTTCAAAACTGTTGAATTTTCTGCCGAATTTTATCAAACAAACTTATTTATGAGAAAGCGAAGTAGCGTGTGGCAATGGCTGCGTATAGGTAGAACCTTGGCGGAGTTTTAAATATTGAGTTTGTTCAAGGATGCTTCGGGTCTCATGTATCAACACGTTTCATCTTTAAAAGCTGATGAGTATGTAGGGTGGGTGGTGTTTTTCATGGCTTTTTATGTATGATTTTTTAAGTCGAGACGTGACTCATGAAGAAATGGACGATTTATGGTAAGCTAACAGATAGGTATAATATCAAATATATTCTTGAATAAAGAGATTTAAAAAAAATCTATACGTAAAACTTTTTTTTTACTTGGATCAGTATTTTCAAAGATTCCTTCCTGCAAACAAACAAAACGGCTGGACCGATTTTGAAGGAATCTTCACTGTCAGCAACTTTTAATTCTTTTTTAATTATAAGTGACGTGGAATAAAATAAAAACCCATGCAATTGTTAATAGACGAGGACGCAGTCACAGGCAACAGCCAGTGTACCTAATACATAATTCTCATTTAAAGTGAATAATGTCTGCTCATATTTGAGTATTCTGAACCCATTGCAGACGAAGTATAAATATTTACCAGTAAATATTTGTGTAGTATTCCAGGAATCCTCACAACATGTCCTAATTGAAACTTACTTCAGACCGCCGCGCCGTGAGGAAACGTGACTGGGGTTATATTTTATTACAAGTTCATATTCGGTTGAATAACATCATGCCTGTATGCTCCTAAAGGTTCTTCAGAGGTGGTACAGCTACATTTCATTAATAATAACTTTAACGGTGCCTGTCCATTTGCGCGGAGCGAGGCAGCGGAGCAGAGAAACGGAGAATTATGAAACAATCATGTCAGTCGAAATGTCAGTGACTCACGTGGTGCGAAGGTTTTATGCAATTCGATTGGTTAAAATTTCTCCGTTTCTCCGCTCCGCTGCCTCGCTTAGCTGTAACGGACAAACACCCTAATAGTAGTGGTTTTGCCTGTTGCTATTTACCAGTTAAGTGTCGAGTAGCGACTACAATCTGTTGATGGTTATCTCAATACCAGCAGTCAAGGTAAAAATATACTTACCAATAATTGTTGTTGTTAACCAGCAGACTCACGCACGAAACGTAAGGTTCAGTTGAAAGCCTGCTTTAGGGCAACTACTAGTTAGCAAGTATTTTGCTAAACTAGACTTGAGCAAAGCCCTAAAGTATAAAAGTAGTAAGTATATTGGTTTAATATTGGATTTCCTTTTATTTGTCCCTACAGGTGGTTATCTATTGTGGGTGTCTAATATGCTTTTTTCTTTCTTAATGTAGTTGGTAATCTTAGCGTACTTGTGGGTCTTAGTTTTTATTTGATCGTAAGGCTGCAGAATTGCCCAATTAGGCGGTTTTCATACGAACGCCACTCTCCGCTTTCTAAAACTTTGTCTGACTTGTAGATCGAAGTCGAACCCAAAACTCAATGCTCAGCAGTCAAGACCACGAGATGAAACGAGACAGTTTATGTATGTTAAGGACCTCTTATTAATAGATATGCATGTATCTAAGAGCATATATACTATAGGTATAGTATTATTAGTATTTTTTTATATATATTTTTTTATAAACTTTGCCCCACACTAGGAATTTCTCCTGTATCGTGGGTGCGTTTACAAACATACAAAGTCACATACACAAACAACCAGACCCGGAACAACTATCTGTAGGCCATACAAATATTGTTCCGTGCGGGAATCGAAGCCACGACACGTATACGAATACAAATAAGTACAGCTGCGTTTCTAGTTTCTCTTTATCCATATTGCACCTTTTTTTTTTTTTTTTTTTTTTTTCTTTCTCTACATCACCTAAAGGCTGACTGGTAGAAAATGCCTAAGGTATTAAGAGGGCGCATTCCGTCCACTAGCGCCGCCAATCGTTTTTTATTAATTGTGGTAAATTTAAGACACGTAGATAAAAAACTGTAGTGTTCTTAAGAAATGTATTTATTATTTTTGAGAGTTATGTTTTGTACTTTAGAACATAAATAGTTGCCAAAGTCGAAATTTTTGCTAAAAGTGGCCACTTTTAGCAATAATTGCCGTTTTGGCTATTTAGCCATGAGTTATGTATTAAAAATAGCTCTCAAAAAATAATAGATACATTTCTTCAGAACACTACAGAGCGGTTTTTTATCTACGTGTCTTAAATTTACCACAATTAATAAAAAACGATTGGCGGCGCTAGTGGGCGGAATACACACCCTTGAGTCCGCCTCTGTACATGTGTGTGCGTAAATTCTCTCGCATACAGGACGTTATTACGTCACCAAATCCTTGACGGCCCGCAGCGCCGCGGGCGGCCGCTTATCTGAAGTGAAATCTGACACCGGCCATAAAAAACGTTATCGCAGCGTTTGTGTAGTTTGTATCCTCGCACTTGAAATGGTTTCGGGTTCGTTAATTATGTCGTCATGAAATAAAACACTGACAAGAGTCTTATTAGTACTCGAGAAATAAATATATCCTATTGAAATGAGAGAACTTGCTGAATGTAGTTATGTTGCTGTTTATGTTATTTCTGACAAAACTATTGGATCAATTTACACCAAAATTTGGGAACTAGCTTATGAAAAGACGAGTAATCTAATGACAATTATCTTTTATATGAGTTTTATAGCCGATTATAGCAATATTCAAGCTCAAACTTCATAAAGTGCCTCGCCGTTTGTTGTTTTTTATTGCGTAATTCAATGCGCTATTTTGATGACGATTATCAGAGTTATATCAAACAGATTCCAATTGGAAAAGCTTGTAGATTACTGCCTATATATTCATCAACGCATTGTTAACCATAAATCGTTAAAATATGCTTACTTTATTTGTAAAAATTGACAAAAACCAAACAATAATAATGTTGACCTTGGCGAACACTCGGAACTGCGTAACTTTTGTTGGCTCAACAAAACAAGTTTTGTGATGTTATTTCATGCAAAAAACTAGCTACATACTTGTAGGAAATAGTGATAAATGATTATTTATCCACTTACCCTAGTATATCACACTAAAACCACACAAAATTCACTAAAATCACTGCACCACATGCGCGCGAAATCACCGTGACGTAGAAACTTTTGACAAGAGTTTTTGAAATGTCGACTGTCATATTTTTAGTATCTGCTTGTGTTTATGGTTGGCAAATTTTATCTGCCATAGAGAACATTCATTCGCAAACGATTCTAAAGCTTAGTTTACACAATGTTTATATCAGTCGCGGTGTGCCGGTTCACATGTGAACCAGCGGGGCTCAAATGCGATTTGTACCAACTGGTTCACATGTGAACCGCCCGGTAGCCACCGGATCAGTCCATTCTGACATCACAGTACAAACTGCGTTCAAGAGTTGTCAGTGTCAATATTCCATAGAAAATATTGACACTGACAGCTCGTAATGGTGGTCTTATGCTGATCGCGATCTGTTTCATTGATGAAATCCGCCCTAAGAAACCTAAGTGCTATCTTCAAAAGTGTCATTGAGTACCGCAGGGATTACACTTTACCCGTAATCGCTGCCTTCACCCGTGTTCCACAACATTGTGTCCAAGAAAATGACTCCTGGCTCAATAATCGTAAAATTTTACCTCCTTACTTACATACTATTTGATGACCAGAAATACGCATTAGGTGAGCTTTTGAGCTTACTGGTTCAAAAATTTTTTATACAACTCTATTTGCGTCACTCCCGAACCCAACAACGCCTATAACAGTCGAATGATTGTTTTTCGAAGCTCACCAAAAAACACCTTAAAATCAAGACACCCCACTGACGGAAGGGACGAGACAAACTGACATACACAATGTGAGACACAAAAATGTTGACTACGAAATGTGTCATGACACTCCGTGGTTGGCCATGTTCTTTGCCCCAAAACAAATGCCATTCACCGTAGCAATGCTGCCAGTCTTCTGGTCACGTAAACGAAACAATTAAGACAAAAATGTGCGAGACGTCACAACATCTACATAAAACTGTGCCGGTTTTTACCTAGAAAATTTAACCTAATAGAATCATATTTTTATAATCTCCTGAATGACCGACAGATCAATGCACAGCATAAACCGCTGACCGTAAAGCCCTGAAACTTGGAGGGTATGTTCTCCCAATTAGCTCAATATTCGCTGTTTTTGTATGAGTAGGTTACGTACATCGGCAACTATTTATGAGTGTTTTAAATCCTACACGTGTGTATTAATAATAGATTACAACAATAACATACTGATTCATTCACATTAATAAAGCTTACACAGCATAAAATATTATCAATAACATGTTAAGGTCCTGTGAAAGTCGCTTTAAACAGCATCTGATTCTTTTTAGGGTTCCGTAGCTAAATGGCAAAAACGGAACCCTTATAGATTCGTCATGTCTGTCTGTCCGTCCGTATGTCACAGCCACTTTTTTCCAAAACTATAAGAACTATTCTGTTGAAATTTGGTAAGTAGATGTATTCCGTGAACCGCATAAAGATTTTCACACAAAAATATAAAAAAAAACAATAAATTTTGGGGGTCCCCATACTTAGAACTAAAACTCAAAAATTTATTTTTATCAAACCCATACGTGTGGGGTATCTATGGATAGGTCTTCGAAAATTATATTGTGGTTTCTAACATAATTTTTTCTAAACTGAATAGTTTGTGGCGAGAGACATTTCCAAAGTGGTAAAATGTGTCCCGTCCCCCCCCCCCCCTTAACTTGTAAAGTAAGAGAGTGATAAAACTCAAAAAAATATATGATGTACATTACCATGTAAACTACCAGCGAAAATTGGTTTGGACGAGATCTAGTAAGTAGTTTTTTTTTAATACGTCATAAATCGTAAATCGCAACTTCTGCTTATAATATAATACCTACTGGTTTGTAGGGAACTCTCGGTGCGCGAGTCCGACTCGCACTTGGCCGGTTTTTTAATTTTAGTGTTGTGTTTATCGTGGGAATTTGTACGTCACCAATCAATCTGCTTAGTCTTTTCCCAAGTATTTTGGTTAGGTTTCCAGTCAAACCTAATGCAGCTAAATACTAGTATTTTACATTAAGCGACTGCTGATCAGACCTTAACAACCCATATACTGGATAATACGATATCTCTTCGCAAGACTAGGTCTTCAATCGTCGTAAAAAATAATGTTAAACGAGCTTTCGCCCGCAAATTCGTACGAGTATATCTCGTTATTTCCCGTTCCCGTAGGAATTTTGCAAAATCCTCTCTTAGTGCACCCGTATGGAATGAAGGAAAACTATATGCCAAGATTCAGCTGTCTACAATCAGTAATTTCGGTTGTGCGTTGATCGATCAGATTGTCATTTTCTGTTTTTATATATGAAGGTGTTAGCGACGGCTGAGCGATAGCGCCATCATTGTTTGGGTTCAGTGGTATCAGGATCATTGTAGAATAAAACACTCAATACAGTACTAAGCTCTCTTTATTGACTGTGGCTGAGTGCTAGTACTTTACAAATAGACAGTCCCCCAAAACGCCAGCCCGTTACCACATCCTAGTGTTTTAGCTATGGAGAAGACGTGGCCAACAAACTCCATAGCAACACACAGTCTTTTGAGTTAGAAGAACTCGCATTTATAACATTATTAAATAAGTCTGTTTAATTTAATTAAAATAGGTAAACCGACAGTTTCGTTCTGGACGAGTGTCCTAGTCGGTGTCTCGAGCCAAAGTGCGCTCGGCAAAGTCCCCACTCTCCAATACGACTCTGTCCACGTGCCGCCATTACAACTGTCAACTGACGTCACGGCGTTTACCACTACCCACTACTACAATACTCAAATCAGCAACTAATTATTAAATGATATCTTTATCCACGACATATATATAGATAAGAAAGATAGATGAGAGCCGAGACCAACGGCTTAACTCGAGGTACGTAGTGATCTCGCAAGATGTTCACCCATCTTAAGGACTGACATCGGCTAGCGTTGCGTAAACAATAGCATAGGGAGTCTTAGAGCTCAACACCCCTTGAAAAGACCGAGATATCTTTGGTAGTCCACATCCTAACGTTTTCTTTGTAGATTTTAAGCTGAAACGCTCAGCGGAGTCAAGCCCCCCTAAAGGAAAAGCCCCTGAGTGAGGCTGCTATTATTGAGCAACGAACACGATGTGAAGGTCGCAATAATTACCCAATTTCAAACCTAAACTGGTTTCAATTACATGCCGATATATTGATTTACGGTTATTCCTATGTACGACACCGTCCCATGTGAGATCGTTAATTTCCACGGATATTTGGAACGGGTCCCTAATGTCCCCGATATGACATTATTAATAACATATTTACTTTGCGGTATTGAGGGTTCAATGAACTGTACGGAAATAGATGAAGATATTTTTATTTTTATTTGGTAGACTTGTGTAATAGATTTTCAATAACCGCATTTTGATTTTGAAAAGCTGCTTAGCCTTTTTACAATCGCAAAAGGTTACTTCTAGGCAAGCGTGCTCCATCTCCGACCACATAATCGCTTACAGGTATAGTATAGTACAGCTTACAGGTATAGTAGGTCTACTATCAGGTGAGATAGTGGTCTGCCTATTAATAGTACAAAAAACGGACGGACGCACATCGGAAGCTTAATAATAGGGTTCCGTTGGTTATTACCCTTTGGGTAAGGATCCCTAAAAAGCCAACTCAATATCATCACGTGCTTCAGTTTTTTTCTTTTTTTTAATATTGATAGGCGTACGTTTGACCGCTATCTCACCTGATGTTAAGCGACGATGCGGTCTAAGGTGGAGCACGCTTGCCTAGAAGTAACCTATTCACTCTTGACTTAAAGACTCCTAGGTTGTAGCTATCAGGAAACACAGACTCAGGCAGGGAATTCCACTCCTTAGCTGTACGCACAATGAATGTATTCCCAAAACGTTTTGTGCGTATAGGTGGTGTCCACCATGTACCGGTGGCACATCGCCGTACGTCTTGTGGTCCGATGGTGGAACGGGCTTGGCGGAATTAAGTTATGCAATTCCGTCGCACACTCCCCAAAATGTAACCGATAGAAAACCGACAGGCCAGCAACTCGGCGTCGATGCTCAAGACTTTGGAGCTTCGATTCGACGAGCTTATCATCGCCGATGATCCTCTTGGCACGTTTATATTAGGAGCCACAAGTCCCTTCAACAGAAGTAAATCATGTCTAAATGATAAACGTGGAGAAACCTAAGTCCAAAAGCCTAAAATATAATTTAAACGAACAACCTGACAAACCCTATTATGTAAATACTAATTATTCTACCAATTTATTTGAAATTGTATCCTCCTAAAACTTAGTGTTCAACCCTTTACTAACCAGAAACAACAATATTGAGCAAATAAATAATACTGTTTGTATAATAACTTCAGAATAATGTTGATTTCATATTGTTCATAATTCTCGTTGTTCAAATAAACTGATAGAACCTCTGTTCGTTTGTGTAGGTAATTGCCGTCGTAATGAATACAATTTGAAAAGCCTTTCACAGGATGATTTTTTAAAGTGTGCTCGGATGACAAAATCCGAAACTATGAATACTGAAAAACACTGATAAGTATCTCGAGCACGATTTTGATGAATCGTTATAGTTAAGAAGTGTTTTTTTTTTTACTTTCTCGAGTGCCTGGAGACCCGGTCCTTTGGTAGGCGTACGAGGGGCCGAAACCAACTCGCAGAGGCCCCGTTCGACATTTCAAATGTAATGGGGCACCAACCGGCGAAGTGTTTGTTGTTATTTACTTATTTTCACAGATGACTTGGATAATTAATATACTAAGCCCCACAAAACCATTATAATGGTTTGACTGTGAGGTCGGAGCATAGATATAATACATATTTCTGTGGGTCGGAGAGTTTCCACATAATATACGCTCATTCGTGAACAGTAGGTTCTTATCTATACTAATATTATAAAGCAGAAGAGTTTGTTTGTTTGGTTGAACGCGCTAATTTCAGGAATTACTGGTCCGATTTTCCGAAAATTATTTCAGTGTTAGATAGCCCATTTATCGAGGAAGGCTATAAGCTATATATCATCACGCTAAGACCAATAGGAGCGGAGCAGTAATGAAAAATGTTACGCAAACGACGTTGCACGGGTCAGCTAGTAATAAATATTTCTGTGGGTCGGAGAGTATAATACACTTTAGCACTTAACACTTTTCTAAATCATATTAATGGGTCCGGTGAAAACCCGCTTTAACTTCATGTTCAGAGATGGCAGTGTCTCTTTGGACTACCTGCAGCCTAGTGGCGAAGTCCACCAGGTCTCAGCTTGTGTGCGCTCACTAGTCATATCTGCCACTAAACCAACGAGGTAACCAAGGTCAAGCTCACAGAACTCACCTTTTTTTTAGGGATGGGAAATCATCAAATGACTTCTCCCGCTCTGGGTGGAGCGAGAGGGAGTGTCAGACTTCTACTGACTAAAACCCATCCCTATTCCTTCATTGCCCTTTGTGTTCCGGAGCCGCGGTATCTCTTTCGAATAGTCCCGCAACTCCGGCAGACAGAACTCACCCTTAAATAATGAATGTGCTACCAAAAGCAAACTTCATTTATTATCATTAACAGGAACGGTAATTTATTAAGAGGCCACGTCAAAAGTTTACTGTAAAGGCTTGTTCAGACTTACCTACGCGGGATTAGTGAATCCCGCGTAGGTAAGTCTGAACCCATAGTTGTAGCGATAAATATCGCTCGGTTTTTCGCGGTATCCCCCTAACGTTTTTTTTTTGTAGTTCAGTGATCAGAGAAAAACGGTTTTAGTCATTAGGTATCACCATGCCTCCCAGCAGTGCGACTATGTAAACATCTCATCGTGTAGGTAAACTTAGCTAAAGTGAACATGAAGTCCGCAGTCAATCCGCACAAACAAGATGCATTGACATTTAAAACTTCATACTCACTCCACCAAGTTTAACATCACAGACCGGCAGTTGTCTTTTCGCTCGTTTTGGAAAAGTAAAAACCGGCAAAGTGCGAGTCGGACTCTCACACGAAGGGTTCCGTACCATTAACCGAAAAAAAAAAACTTTCTTGTGAAAGGAATCAATTTAATTTTTAATTTAATCAATCCGTTCTGTCTTTGAAGTTTTACTGACAAACATACAGACTGATCACATCAAAATATTCGTAGAATGAAAACAGTTCTCTCTAAGTTAACCGAAAGTTAATTATAACTAGTTAGTTTTGAGGGTAGAAATGATAATATTAATAAAGTTAATTAAACTTTGTTTACTGTTGGTTTTCGAGATTGTTTATTTAACTAATAGTAAGTTGTAGTGGGAGATTCATTAAGACAGACATTATGATTTCGTAAGTTAATTAATATTGTGTTGTTCATAAACATCACACGTTCTGAGTTATTATTTTGGTTTTCTGCTAAAAGAAAATTTTGTTAAATATTATTTTTCAACTTACATAAATGTCTTTAGGTTATTAAGATTCTCTGAGTCACATCAAAGCCGCGCAACCAATCCTTAAACATAGCCTAAGACCTGGAAAAAGACATACATAGCATAATAATAATGTGTTTTTTTAATCAAAATACCAAGGGGTAAAGCCGCCAGCAACCTACCCACACACACGTCAGTGTTTGACAGCTGAGCTAGCTTGTCTTAACACATCTACCCCCACAATCAGAATTTTCCGTGCGGAGCGTCACATCCCATTTAGCAAATGCAGCTTAACCAAAAAAAAAACTTGTGTTTGTCTAAAACCATACAGACTCAAAATACAACACGCAAAATCTGTAAGGGGATTTTTTTTAACAACTTTTACTTAGGTACCGACCCTGAAATAAGAATTAGTACATGACCACTTTGCAGGGATTGCATTTATTCTGATACATGATGTTTGTCCGCGCATCACATATGCGCGTCATGGACGACCGCGGGGACTGCGCGGGGTCGGGGTGCCGAACCAGGGACACGGTGACCGCGGCGCGCTCGCCACCACACTCAGCTCCTAGACGCGCTCCGCTCTACCGGCATTTCCTTATAATTCTGAATACACCTATTTTAATACAGTCCACTCTTTCTATTTATTCCGACTGAGCCCAATCAATGTTTGATCATCATACCAGCCGGAAGACGTCCACTGCTGGACATAGGCATCCCCCAAGTATCGCCACAACAACCGGTCCTGTGAGTCTCGCATTCATCGGCTACCCGTGGCCCGGGATCAATGATCTGGTAAGGGTCGACCCTTACCAGGTCATTAGTCCACCTTGGAGGAGAGGTCCACCTTGAGACAAAAGGGCCTGGCGCATGTCATGGCGCCGTCGGTTGGGACTGGTCATTTCTCAGATGCCATGGTTTATTTTAATAATTTCTTTGAATTGTTCCTTTTCTATTCCGGACGTTTTTATCATGCTCGTCACATCGTTCTCACATGTATGTATAATTTCAACACGATGTCAACAAAACTTTGTAACAATTTATTATTTTTAAAAGAGTGTCCGTGGAGTTTCTTGCACGTTCTTCTCCATAGAAATCTACGTTTTGGAGCTTCATCTTTCTGGACCGACCGACCTTGACAGTTCAAAAGTGCCTGTAAATGGTTTAATTGAAATAAATGTTTGAGTCTTTGAGTCTCTTCGAGTCTTTGGAGGCCTACTAACGCTGCGTCTCCCGGTACGCGGTCGCCACTTCAGAACTTTTCGAACCGATCGACCATCTGTTCTGCAACCAATGCCCTGTCCACCGCCACTTCAGTTTGGCGATCCTTCGGGCTACGTCGATAACCTTGGTTCTCTTGCGGATAGGTATCATCATTCCTGAATCGATCACGCAATGAAACCCCGAGCATTGCCCTTTCCATTGCCCATTGGGTGTCATTAGGCCTTCTGACACGTTGTTTATGAAAGCTAAATTAAAACAACTATTCCAAAGACGATCCATTTATCAAAATCAAAATCGTTCTCAAATCAAACTTGTTTCATCAAATCAGAACCGAACTATCAGTAAACGTCAAAACGTCTGGATTGATAGCCCGAACCAAAGACAATTGATGACGTCAGAGACTAGACAAACTATGATAATAAATGGCACACAATTTATTCCAGTTTGGGGATATTTTGGCTAGGGTGATATTGAAATGGTTTTGTTGTCAGGGCGATTTGAAACCAAGGACGTATCGGTAGAACTGAAACTTTAACTAATTTGTTATTGTTTGTCAGTAGGTAGTCCTTATAGGTTTCTGACAACCCGCCCAAAGTCCTAAAAATGTATCGCCTTGCCCAGTTACTGGTTAGTGGTGCTCAAATAGGCAGAAGCTCCAAATAAAGCCTTGCCCGGGCTTTATCACAAACTAGCTGACCCGCGCAACTTCGTCTGCGTCACATTTTCCATTATTGCTCCGCTTCTATTTGTCTTAGCGTGAGATATATAGCCTTTAACCTTCTTCGATAAATGGGCTATCTAACACTGAAATAATTTTTCAAATCGGACCAGTACCTAGTTCCTGAGATTAGCGCGTTCAACCAAACAAACTATCAAACAAACAAACTCTTCTGCTTTATAATATTAGTATAGATTCATAGACGAGTATATATGGACGAGTATATATGGACGAGTATATATGGACGAGTAATAGGGTATGCGGAGCAGGTTGTAAAGTCCCGCAAACCTTAATTGAAGAGGGAGGATCCTCTTATCAGGTGGTTATTGTGTCAGGTGGGCAACAGCCCGATCGGTGGTTGATATCTGATCTGTTGTAAATGTTCAAATTCACAGAAAACTCTGAAACCGCGATGGAAGATTTCTTTGATGTAGTTCGTTGCTGGTGGTATATAGATGTCGCTGCGATAGTTTTTTTGTATGAGTATGGATGGAATATCCTTTACCGCCCAACTAACAACAAAGCGGTAAAATAACCTATAAAAGAATCGTATATCAGTTACATTTGAATATAAAATTGTTAACGCATACCTCTACAACAGTGTTAGAGCATGTTCTAACTCACTTATAACCACGAAAGAGGCCCACAGTTTTACAGGTAAGTATTATAGAAAACCTATAGTACGGTGATACAAATGAGTCAAAGCAATTGCACAAGAGCGTTAAATAAGTGATAGCTATTACTTTAACCGGTATTACTGTTGTAATATCGGGTTGGTAAACACAACAGGTGGTAGGAAAGCATCGGATGAGAATGCTTTGCCGATAAAACCTTTATAAGACCTATTAAGAATAGAATATTGATACCGTGACTCATATTAGCTATCTAAAATGGACTCAGGTAAGTGTATTGTAGCTTCTTGACTTCATTTTAAAACAACTGTATAACTTTTAGCCCACGTTATGATTTAAAAAGCCTGTAACCTTAAAAAATTAAATCTGTTCGTAGTGGAAGCGTATAATGTCAACCATTTTTCAACATAGCAGAATAATATGAAATAAAACAGGAGCCATTTTAAGTATTTACCTTATTTGAGTTTGTGAAGTGAAAAATGACTGCCCTTGTGATTTCATGGTATATTTATACCATGTTTCTCATCTCAATTTTAACGCGCCTAGGATTTATTAAAGATATACAAGAAAAGTTATAACAATAAAATAGACACCACAAGCAAATATTATTATTTATTTCTTCTTCCTGAGCAGTGGCATGTAAAATTAAGTGGTATTCAAGGAACGCTTCAAATGATATAAGAAATTTAGTATTTTGTTGTCAAATGTTGAATAACTCGAAATAATATTTATTGTTAGGTTACCAAAACAATGGCGAACTTACTTTAAATATTAAGTCTTCACTTAAATCATTAGTACCACTCTTTGAGCTACAACATCGTTAGTCACGAGTATGGTGCTGCCATTGGTGACTTAACATTGTCATAATAGACTTAGCTAAATACATTTGCCACAGTGAAAACAATACAGCCGCCTTAAAATTTTACAAACCGACTCGATTAGGGTTCTTCATCGAAATAATGAAAAGCTGCTACGACATGACGTAATCCGTTTATGTATTTATATATGTTACAGTGAGTGATTATTCGATAAAATATATATATTATACAGCCGCTATGTATAATATCAACTCAATTTGGAAAAAGTGATTATAACTTTGATCAAAGAATGTATTAAATTATATAGCCATTTTATACAATCTAGTTAGACCCGTTGGGACGTGGGCGTGGCAGTAGGGGAACACCATAGAACACCTCAGAAATATTGACCTTGAACTCAGGTCTCGCGATTCTAAGGAACGGTATCAGGTCAATATTCATGGTTAGTGCACTTGAGGTCAAGATCAAAGTGACCTTTAGGTCAAAGACAAGTGACTTAGAACTCGAGGCCAAGTGATCCTGGAAGTCATGATAGCTTGGATGTGAAGGTCGGGTGACCTTGGAAGTCAAGGTTGAGTGACCTTGGAGGTCATGGTCAAGTGGCCTGGGAGTGCCTAAACTACCAACTCCTTGACTGGGACTGCAATAACTGTACTTTTTTTATTTTTTTCTATATTTACTTGTATCTCGAAAACGGCGTGTCCTATCACAAAAATAATGAAAAATTTGCCCCCTTTGAAATCCGCAGCAACGCAGTTCTCCACATGTAGGTAATAATCAATTATAAAAAAAGCAACTTTCACATAATCGTTTACGTCGCGTCGAACAAAAGTGAGGTTAGTGTTAATAACGACCCATACATGCGTTATTTGTCACCAATGCCTTTAGAACATCATTAAAGGAGTACCGCCTAACATAATAAGCTTTAGTTATAAATCCTGTATTACAGGTTAAACCTAGATAGAGCGGTTTGTTAGATACTTTTTGTATTCGTGTTACTAAAGTCTCGAAAATCTCTATTTTATAACATATGCCTGCAATAATAGTCAATATACTACCTCAAGGTGTATAAGACACTTCATTGCAATAACTAAGCAACACTAATAGTTAACAGGAATCAGAGAAAACTGTTATATAGACATGGTAGTTAAATATAGGTTAAAGCTGTAACGTTTTAAGTATAGCTGCAGTCACTAGCACCATTTTAACTCTCAAACCTATATTACATGGTTCATTAAAGATCTAGTGCCGCAATTGGAGTTAAAAATTGTTTGTTGCCTCCTCTTTATCGCATTTAGTTAGAACTGAGATAATTGTAACTCTTTAATATCACTTAAACTCATAAAAAAGCCTGTTACTGATACCAAAATGTTAGTTGGGCGTACATTAAGTATGGCAAATCAAAAATTTGAACTGCAAAATTAATAGGAATACAAGACATGAGCTAAATATATTATATTCAAATACCGATAGTCCCTACATGGATATTAAGTTTTCCACTATACTTTAATAGACAATCTTAGAACTTAATATATACCCTTTGACTCAACTAAAACATTAGATTTAATTTAAGAGTTACTTGAAGTACATAAAACTTTATTTGATTTAATTAGCTAACTTGTTCTTTGTCTTGTCGGGAATGTGTATAGCTAGGTATATGCTTAGACGTGTGATAAGGATACCTTTGATAACTTAACACGAAAGACTTCTTATTGTTATATACAGTTAAAGAACTACTACCAGCATTTTGTTTTTCTAAATTTTAGGCTCAGAAGTTTCGGAGAAAAGGCGGATAATGGTAATATTTCGTCTAATCTCTTGAAAATTTTCAAAACTATTAATTTTAAAATTATGAAAAATAGTACAATTTCAAATACATTTTTTTTGAAATTTTCTGGTTTGTCCCCTGAAAGAGACTTCCAAACTCACAATTTATAAAAACTATACTAGTAATACATATAGCAATGTCACGGCAACGGCTAGCTATTACTGCTAGTACTAGCTAGTATATTCGCTAAATACCTACTTACTTACATGTTTGTATGCAGGCTCTAAAATGGTAAATTAATTGTAAAAGAATTGCTGTTGCTACGCCGTAGTACCGTAGCAAGAATGCTACGCGTGTTCTACGACGTCGAGCCACTTTATACCCGAAAACAAAGACAGGATTATATTTTTATAGTTGGTTGTCATGTACTGGAGTTAAATATAATATTTGAAATCAGGTCATACTCGTATGTCCATTTATACTTGTTTTTTTGAATCATTATTTTTAATTCGCCTGGTTCACATTTGACGACACGGTTGGCGCAGTGGTTGAGCGATTGACTGCTGCGCAGCATGTCGCGGGTTCGATTCCCGCACGGAACAAATATTTGTAACACCTACATTATTTGTTCCGAGTCTGGGTGTTTTTCTATCTATAATATGTATGTATTTACAAAAAAAAAATATATAAGTATTTTATCAGCCATCTCGTTACCATAACACAAGCATTAAGTTGCTTAGCTTGGGACTATATGGCGTTGTGTGAAATGTCCAAGGATATTATATTATTATTATAAGGAAGGATATTACGAGAAATACCTTAAATTATTTGGCTACCTTCTTGTAACTTTTTGTTTTAATTGAAATTGGAATGTGAAACTTCTATGAATAGAAAATTTAAACATTCATAATAATTTAATTATAGAATAATCTCGAAAACGCAGAGTCTAGACTATTTAATTTACAAACTATATCTGTACATTATTTACATCATATAATTGGAGCAAGATAGACAGTCACTATATTTACACTTCAATAATTTTGATATAACTTTAATTAAGATTTGAAAATCTCATTAGCGTCCTAAAATACAATAAAGCTTTGAGTTCAACGCCTCAACGGTCACCTACCAGACTTCTGAGAAAACTAATAAATTAATGGTTTACCTCCAGGATTATCACCTAAGCCTTGAAAAATATAATAATTCAGAGCAAACCCGACTTAAAACCTTCATATAAAATAACTTCTAAAGTTTAGACGCTACGAATATCATGTTAAAAAGAATTGGTTGAAAAAAGAAGTAGGAAAAACAAATTATAAAAACAACAAGTTCTGAATTCAAAAACTTAATGAAAGCTGCCTATAGGATGAATGAAGATAAAAAGACGGATATGAATAAAAACAGGTCCACGGAAACCGGCCGTTCATAAAGTGAGATAGCCGCATAAACGGGTGGGAGGGAAAGGGATATAAAATATACTAACAAAGTCTTAGCAAAGCCGAAAAAGTCGTAAACCTTTCCGTAAATGACTGTCAGCAAATTGTAACAAGGGCTTGGGTGGATCGGCATTTTTCGGTTTCGGGTTCTAAAAAGAAATTCTCGAAGTGCCACAAATTAATCGTAAGTTACAAGTGATGCAATTGGCTGTCACAATATCTTTGTGTTTATAATACTGTGTTTTCTTTTCAACATTGCACCTTCCACTAATAGGCTTGTGTCCTGAAAATATCTAATTAGTCTGTCAGTTAGATTATCAAAAAATATTTGACCTGTGTTTTTTCTTTTGCTACGGGAACCAAAATTGACGAAGATACGACGCTTTTAAAATTCTCAATACGTCACACCTTCGCATAATTTTTAGTGATTCGTGACGTCACGAGCCCCCACTCCCGAGTTTTGATGCGTTTTATCTTTGTCAATATTCATTGATTTACAAAAACAAAAAATACGTGTCCATTATTGTTCAATACTCTAACTGACGGACTAAATAGTTTTGCAATTTGTAGATGATGGAATCTAGCCTATTGTCTCTGCGTGATGCAGAGGTTAACTTGTAGAAAATTCCTAAGGCATTAACTCCGCCTCTGTGCGTGTAATTGCATGAACTAATTAATAAATAAATCACAACACATATTTTTTCACATTGGTTTTACAGAATTTCCGTGCTGGACCTAAAACAGTTTTTAGGTGAAACGTTCAAACTAAAATCGTAAATGAGAAGATAAATTTGTCCGTCTCTCTGTTTGTGATCTCTTAAAGCGGTTACGGTATAACTGAATTAGATGAATATTTTCTCACGGGTCCATGTATTGGATTAGGAAATAGTAGATTTCATATTTTGTAAGTTTATTCCCTTGGGATAGTTATTGATTTTAACACCGAATAGACTGCTGGCAGAAGCTACTTTCATTATAATGTCATTATTTTTAAAATCATTGCGTCCTAATTATTATATAAATTATATTTAAGTGCTCGTAATTTTCCGGATATGGCACTATATTGAGTTAATTTTCATAATAAGGACATAGGACTAAGTTTATTGCTTAATTTTGAGACAAAAACAATTGGGAATATGCATGCGATTTTTTTTTATTTGCAAAATGAAATTCTAATTAGATCTGGTAAACAATCACACGAAATTATATATTAAATACCTTCTTTAGCGATGAAGTTATAAAGCTTCACAATTAAAAATTAAAAAGAGAAGTAAGACATGGATCTTGACGTCAAAGTCCATATGGCCTAAAACTGCGTTTTCGCGAGATGGACGGATATTTTTGTACAAAATAGTAACATATATCTCGTTTGTTTTTAGAGCAATTTTGATTCTATTTCCACAGTTAGTTATGTATTTTTGTATCTTTTTAGATAAACTGCATAGATAATAAATACATATATTTTTCATGCATATTCCCTATTTCGTGTCCATAGGTAAATTCATGATTTATGTGGATACTTTTACAGGTTGTTTTATAATCGAACGCAGAATCGAAACCAAATCGTGAATTCATTGTATTGTTTTCTAAACTAACATGTTAGTGTAGAAAACAATAAAGAGGAACGATTTGTATTTTTACCGACTTCTTATATGAAAATATATATACCTGAAAAATATGTTAGCTTGTCAAAACAACACGAGCGATGAGCTAGTGGAAAAGGTTTTTATGCAAAAACAAAACGCAACTGTCAAAAGTTACGTTTTGTTTTTGTATCAATCCGTTTTCGTTTGTTACTGGGCTGTCACTAAATTGTGTTAATCATTTAAAAGCTTTTGGAGGTAACATGAAACATTATTCTCTTAATTTAAGGGTATTATTGAACTGCCGGAGTTGCGGGACTATTCGAAAGAGATACCGCGGCTCCGGAACACAAAGGGCAATGAAGGAACACGGATGGGTTTTAGTCAGTAGAAGTCTGACACTCTCTTCCGCTCCACCCAGAGCAGGAGAGATCATTTGATGATTTCCCATCAAAATAAAAAGGGGCCTAGCTGGTTTTTCTGTTCCTATTGTTAAGTTTAGTCGCTTTACTTATACTCCATAGATAGTTTAGAATATCATTAACTATTTCCACGCAATCTCCTGTAGATCCAATGGCATTGGCGGTTGCGACATCTAATTGAATCCCAGTGGAGATATAATGCGCTTTTACGAGCAGGCTCTTATTCTGTGTCATGTACAAGGTTTCTGTTACAGGCGTCATTATTGGTCTTAGTTTCAATGAAATAAAGTTCAGATAATGTGGCTAACATGTTGACTCATATCATCTGCTAAGCCCTTTCCCAAATAACTTTCAGTCTAAGGCTTGTTTTGCATGACACGTGGGCGTTGTGGTTGTGACGTGACAACCACAACGCGTGGGCGTCATACGTCACACATTTTGCCGTCATTATCGACCATATATGTGATACCGACTACGCAAAGAAACAACGCAACCACCAGCAACACCGCGAACTAGCGGCCAGCCACATCGCAAGTATCCACATTTTGTAGGTACCACAACGCAACCGCAAGAAGCCGCAGCGTAACCACAGCTTGACCATGTTATGTCGTGACGATGTGGTGTGGTTGTGGTACATGTAAAACAAGTACAACTAATTAGATAGACCTCGGACCGATGAGGCTTTTATTTGAGTTATAATAATTTAATAAATTCAGGTGCAAATCTAGCCTCTCGCTCATCTAGACGGCTAGATAGATTTTAAAAACTGGGGTACCTACATTCGTCTCAAGTGCCAAATTGACATTTAAGCTAGTTAAAGAAATTGTTGCATACTAGTGTGGTGTTAAGGCGTTATTGGGTTGGGTTTTCTTGATAAAACATTTATTTTTTAACTTCCTACCTTCCAATAACTTAACTAAACGAACTAAGCTTAACCTTTTGTCTATAACCCGGAGAAATCTTTTGTTAAAATCATCCCTTTCACGTCAAAAACAGATCTTTCAAGACTTCCCACAAACATCAAACAATAATTTGACGAAATATATAAATCTAAGTATGAACAACCCCAAGATTTGTTAACTTGGAATTAATTTACTGAAGTGGATAGATACTGACAAAGAGGTTGTCAGTAATGAAGTTCTAACATGTCGAGCCCTTACCACTACTATCATGAGTGTTTTTTTTTTTACTATACGTAGACCATAACGGCTCCATGTGAAAGAGATGTCTTCATAGTAGACAGGGCCCTCTAGGGCCAGTGCCTGCCAGGGTTGCGGAATTTGTTCGAAAGAGTCACTGTGGCAACACAAGGATGAGATTTAGTCAGTGTAAGTTTGACACTCCCTACCGCTCTGCCCAGAGCGGAGCGGAGTCATTTGATAATTTCTAAACCTTAAAAAAAAGACTCCATTTGATTGTGTTTTGTTTCCTACTAACATAAGATACATATTTCTAAACGAAAGCGTAAAACCACATTGTTACCACTTGACTGAATGTCTAATGATAACTTTGATTACTTTAATCCAAAAAAGTGTAATCGCATCTGTAGGACTCGTTTAGCTGAATTGTTGGCACCGTTGATTCGTTAAATTATGAGTTGCAATTATCCGAAGTTGTCTGGTGTCTAATGTTATTGAAAGATGGAAAAGAGTCGGTAAAATGAAATTGCACTGTTTTTTATGACCTTATTTTTTAGCATAAACAATAGTATCTATTTACCTAGACATAAAATCCATCATGAGATAAAAATTACAACACTTACTAGTACCTACATTAAAGAGCATTGCCTTTTCCAAGACAACATACGACCATTATTACTCCGTTCATTCACTACTCTGTGACCAACCAAGCAGTGTACCATCACGTTTAAGTAGATTGTGTGAAAATGTTACTGTTATTAGTCTGTTAGTCTGCGTACCAACGTTTATGTTATTGTAACGCAAATCCGGGGGAGGGGGAATCGATTTCCGAGTAGGTTCGGGTTGTTTGTAACGGGAGGTATCTGGAATGAAGTTATGATTTAAGGAAAAGTATTTTTGCTAATCGTTTTATGAAGAGAATTAGTGTGAATAACAGAAAGAGGAACTCGTGGCTAAATACTACAACTTGCGTACTTACGTAAACACCATTGTTACTAACTAAATTATGGACTGTAGTCTAAAATAAAGATTTAGTTATTTTAATTTTTAATCATAATTAACAGCCACATTGTTTGACTGCAAGGTTACGCAAAGCTTGCCGAGTTTGGGCTATTGATGGGTATACTAACATAGTGCAATTGCTCCAACAGCACTATTTTTTTAGGATGGGAAATCTTCAAATGGGTCCTCCCGCGCTGGGCGGAGCAGAACAGAGTGTCAGACTTACTGACTAAAACCCATCCGTGTTCCTCCTAGTGCCCTTTGCGTGCCAGGGCTGCGGTGACTTTCTCAAACAACCCTGTGAGCTGTTGGTTCTGGCTGTTTTTCGTAGATCCTTGACAGTAGTTTAGGTAGGAGCCAGGAAATCTGATTCCAGGGGGTTTAAAAAGGCCACTATCAGAATCAGAAAGCCGAGGGTCAGGGGCCGAGTCACCCGCGTCCGTAGGAGAATACCCTTCAGCGGATCCCTACACGTGGTCGCCGGGTGGTGCTAAACGGGTGACATTCACCGCCTCCGTGGTCTAGTGGTTATTATACCACCTGCTTCAGACCCAGAGGTCCCGGGTTCGATTCCCAGCGGGGGCAAATTTTTTGCTTGGTTTGGTTGGTGGTAGGACTTGTTCTAAGTCCGCCTGGCAAGCTACCACCATCATGTCTAAGTCTGTCGCCATAACAACAATGTTAACAGCATTGTTGTGTTCCGGCAGTTAGAGGTATGATAGCCAGTTCCTCTGTGTAAGAGGATTCCGGGTGAAACTCGCTTCCATCTTCGGCCTAATCATCACTTTCCATCAGGTGAGATTTGGGCCAAGATTTTCCCCGTTTTGAATAAAAAAAAACAACAAAACAAAAAAGCACATCACGTTACCCGTCACTGTCGAATTTTCCTAATCATCTTAAACCGTTAGCGATAAAGCTGAAAATGTTCGACCGATTGTTGTGTGGTTAATATGATTCTATTAAAGTGGCATTTTAGCCCCCCCAATAGACATTCACGACATGTTAAATACTAGTAGAAGCAGTACTAAGCTACGTCTAGATAGGCTGTGTTGTATACTCAAAATAAACACTTTCTGTTGACAATTGATTTCGACTACGAAATGTGGCTCCGTCTAAAACTGATGACTGTTTCTTCGTATATTTTTTATTTCATGTTTTACACAGTTCGTGCCAGCATCACTGTTTGTTCCAAACTCAGATCAGAATTACTTTTCAACAATTCAAACTTTATCAGCCTTGAATGAACTCCAACAATATTTTTTTCTCTTATCTGGTCATTTACATCTTTGAAGTTGCATACTCCAGCTAATAGGCTGGAGGCGTCCCCAAGACAGCAAGTAGATCACAGAGTGAATACTATATGGTATTTAAGCATAGTTAAGTTGTACGACTAAAAAGAAGGAACAAGTAACATAATGATTGTTCTTTTTGGGGTTCCGAACATCCGTGTAAAACGGAACCCTTTAGGATCACTTGGGTGTTTCTCTGTTTGTCTGTCCGTCTGTCTCAACCATGCATTTTGTTCCGGATCTACTGGACCGGTTGCGTTGACATTCTGTATACATATGGACCCAAACACGGACGTGTTACGTAAATAAATAAATTTTGAGTATGGGGATCACTTTTGGGAGTCAAAATAGAAAATGAAAATAAAAGTTTTTCGAACTGTGTCGTGTAATATATCAAATGAAAGGGCTTACTGAGAATTTTAATCCTATGTTTTCATAATTTTAAAATAATAGTTTTGATGTAATTCAAGATGTTAGAAAAAAAATGAAACCGAAACTACTGCGCCTAAAATTTTGAAATGAATGCAGATAGTTCACACACCTAAAAATTGAGGAAAACTAGATAAGAAGTCTGTAGTGTTACAATATCATGTTTAAAAAAATTAAATTGGTTTGGAACCCTTTACACGCGAGTACGATTCGCACTTGGGCAGTTTTCGCTGTTCTAATTCGTTTTCTTTTTGTTCCCAGGTACAGTACAAAAGGAGTTGTCTGGATTCACACACATTTCGTAAATACACACACACACATATACTTACACAACCCACAGGCTTAAGGTTCTATATTGTATCTAGGTATCATACAAATAGCTGTTCAGTACGGTTCATAGTTTTAGCAGGTTAGATCGTAAGAAAATACAAGGCGTTTACAGGGTAAGTCGATGTTGCTCGGCTTTAAATGTAACACACAACATGAAACACTAATTAGACCAACTAACTGTCTGTAACTTCGTCTGCGTCACATTTTTTCATGAAATCTCCGCTCCTTCTGGTCGTAGCGTTGTGATGTTATATAGCCTATAACAGGCATGGCCTATCGGTCGATCGTGATTGACCGGCTATTAGTAAAAAATAAACGGATCTGGATGAAATTTGAAACAGATATAGATTATAGTCTGGAATAGCAAATAGGCAACGTTTTATCCCGGGAGTGTGTTCCCTGGGATCACGAAGCTGCTGGCAAAAGCTGTAAAGATACAAAAGGCTTAAAATGGTTTTACGGCATTGACAGATGTCTCCGCCACTGTAGATTATCACTGTAACAAAGAAAACACTACCTATCCACTTAACGTAATCCTTCTCCTTTTACAAAATCCACTGAGAATTTGTAACTCAATCAATAATCCTTAATCTTGTACTCGTAACTACACAGTAAGCTGAACTTAGGGATATACCAGATTTAGGAAGGCCATTTTGTTCCCAAACGTCCAATAATCGGATCAAGTCCCGAACACAGAGCATACCAGAACTAGATGGGGCCACTGCTAGAAGCGACATTGTCAAAAGTTTCCATACAAACCAAGTGCATTAGTGAGTGTAACGGTTTATGTCATAAAATTGGATGACCGCAGACCCCAGATGGGATAGATCCCCGAAAAACAAGTCGGTACGTTATTTTTAGGGTTTCGTATCTCTATCGGTAAAAACGGAACCCTTATAGGACACGTTTTGTCCGTCTGTCTGTCTGTCTCTCTGTCCGCCTGGCAAGATCCTTTTAAGTACGCGTGGAGGAGTCAAGTTGCACAAGAAACGTGTTTTTTTCGGTTTAACGGGACCCTTAGTCCGACTTGCAATTGTTTAAAAACAATTACCGTAAGGAAAACAGCGGCCAAAAGCTAGAACTATCACATTTTTTGCTATCCAGGAAACATCCCTACAAACTATGTAAACATTCTGACTATGACGCCACAAACATTTCATAAATATTTGCAAAGTCTATTCGCAGTAATTCGTTGTTCTGTGGTCGCAAATGTGGGCCAATTTCCACAGTCTTAGTTCATAAATGTTGAGCCAATATTTTGTTGCCTCTAGCAGTCAACGAAGTCTGCAATTTCCGCAATTCTAGTTCAATTTCGGCAATGTACAGCTAGATTTTGCTGTTAGTTGAAAGATTTCGTTCTTGGTTTTATATAGTTTAGAGGCAGATTGTTACATCTTGTTTGTCATGATTATATCTGTAATGGTGCTTTATATTTGTTGCCGTTAGTCCCGGCGGTCTTTTGTAGATCGTCGGCAGTCGTTACGGTTAGTCAGAAGCCAGTAAATCTGACCCCAGTCTTACCAAGAACTAAGTACAGTATTACCCAATTAATAGGTGGTAGAGGTCTAGTAGGCAGCACCTCTACGCAAAATACTGGTATTCATCTGAATCCAGTTTGACTGGAAGCCGACCCCAATATAGTTGGGAAAAGGCTGGGTAGCTGATAGTGCCTTATATTTTGTCTGTAATTATTTAATTTTCATTTTTTTTATTTCTAGTTTACGGGAGCTTTTTGAATTCTTTAAATTCATTCACAAGCCAACGTAGATAAAACTATTGTATCGTAGAACCATGAATAACACGAGAACTTAGGATGGGAATAGGGAAATAGAAGATGAAAGTTTGTATTGAATTTCGTCTTTTTTGCCGATGGGAAATCCCATCAAATACAGCCTGTGAGTAAACATACTAATATAACACCACATGGCTTTTCGTACGAAAGGGTAGTAAATAGTAATCCCACTATTTGCCAAAAATTTACTTCATTTGGGATTGGGATTACTTTCATTTTGCAAACAACAATATAAAGATTTTGTGTTTCTTGATATCGACAACGTGCAAAATTGTTAGTCAATTGTTTGTTTGTTAAGATTTAACTCAAAATCTACTTGACCGATTTCTAAAATTCTTTCTTTGTTAGAATGTTACACAATTCCTGATTGACATAGGCTATTACAAAAATCCTTAAGAACATTTCAGCTCGAACGAACTCGCGGGTGAAGTGCTAGTCAACAATAAAAATAAAAATCTTCATAACAGACAAAGTATTCGCCTTAGCAATATATATATTGTAACTGACCAATAATGAGCCAACCCTTTCGTATCGAGTGGCAAATTGGGGCCTGCCTAACCCCGAAGAGCTCTCAATAGTCCTCCAAATGGCAGGGTTGAGTCAAGTGGGGCCGTTTCTCACATCATATAGGTACCAGTAGACGCATCATTATTGGCACCAGAGGAGATTATTTCATAATTATATATTTTTTGCCTAGAAAATACGAAGAAGAAACTATTTACACGATCAATTAAATTAATTAATTAATGGAATTAACTTCGTAAACGTGATGGGTACGTAATAGCGAAAAAAAGGGGAAAAGAAAAATTCTCAGTTAAGAGATCACTACCAGATCCTTACTAAATAACAGTTTAGATATTTTGATGTGTTCATAAAACCAAAAGACCTAGGCGGTTGAAAATTGAACGTAAAATAAGGGTAGGAAAACATCTTCATAAATTGGAATACTTATTTAAGCCCACTTTTTCGAACAAAAATTTATTCAAATAAAATGACGGTCGTTTTTTTTTCAGATATCTTTAGCCGTCTATATATTTTTTAAATAAGCTTGTGTCTTCCCAATAGCCCATAGAAATATCAATAAGAACTTCCAAACAACCCTTTTTCCAAATGAATTCAACAATTTATTAAATGTTAGTAACTTTGATAAACGCTCTTTACATCTTCAAACAATTGATATAACAAGATCCGACATGAAAATACAGTGGAAAGAGTTTTAAAGATATATTTCAAAGTATTTTCTTGAACTCCACTTGAGAAAGCACAAAACAATAGAGTCAAAAGGTTGCCTAATGAGTCTTCCAGATACATTGGAAGGGTCTTGAGAAGCTAGGAGGGTTTCAAGAAACTACGCTCTTTAAGATTTAATATTATTAAGACCACTTCCACTGCTTCACTTAGCACTGTAAGATGATATATTTCCAACGTACAATCGCCATTATACTACAACAATCAATCTTTCAACTATCTGTAAAGTGATTAAGTTCAATTTTGACTGAATAAATTAGACAGTTTCGGGTACCTTGATTGTTTTTGAGTTATTGTAGTTTATCTTGCGCCGTATCTCTTTCCTGTAGTGTCAGATTGGGTCGAGGGGATTTCGGGACCGAAGCCGCGGTCACGGACTACACCTATATTATTTTTGAGTGGTACTTTGGGACCACAAATAAAATAAACAAAAGTATAATAATAATATAATAATAATATCCTTGGACATTTCACACAACGCCATATAGTCCCAAGCTAAGCAACCTAATGCTTGTGTTATGGTAACGATATGGCTGATAAACTACTTATATACATTTTTTTTTTGTAAATACATAAATATTATAGATAGAATACATACATATTATAGTATGTCTTGGAAAAAATTACTAAATAAAAACAATTATAAGCCGATCCCTATAGTTGGGAAAAGGCTGGGCAGATGATGATAAGAAGGCAATACAAGTAAAGTACGTGAGCACAAGTATTGTAAGTTCCAAGTGCTATTACAAACGTAGGTGTTCTTAGCAACGAGAACAAAGAAACTCAGATGTTCTCATAAAATCAAATTAGCGAACAACACAGAACTTTTCACTTTATCTTTACGTCTTCTGACAAAACTTTAATTCTCATTTTTCCTAAACATCGCGCACCCACTTTGTAAGAAACCTCTTGAAAAGTACAGACAATTCTCAACTTTTATGGGAACAAAAACACTTGACAAATTGGATATTGCTGTTTCTTTTCATATCTAAGCGAAATAAAAGGATTTCTGGATGTGTGGGAGTACTCAGTACTTGCTTAACAAAAGTTCTTTGCATTATAAAAATAAAGGCGTAGGAATATAGAGTCACTATGTTTCTTGAAAGGGTAGGCGTATGGAATCTATTGTACTACAGTTTTTCTAGAACATCTTAACATGGGTTTGCTGCCTTCTTCTGTTATCAGAATGAGCTTCATTAAACTACAGTTTAATAAAATGGCTCCTCATTTTCTCCTATTTCGCCCACACAATGCGCAGAGGCAACGAAAACCTTACAAAACTGATCGTGGTTGGGAACACCGAATGCAAAAGATCGCGCGGTCGTTCACCAACAAGATGGAACGATCAAGTAAAGAACTCATCAAACACTAAATTCTACTCAGTTGTGAGAAATGCGCTGGACAGACACCGGTCGAGACATATCATCCACTCCAGATGCAACCCTGATGCTGACCACGATCCTCAGACATGAGGGACCGACTCCAGAGAGATAAAATAAAATTCAATGTTAATAAAACCATCATCGTCATCATGTTTCATCGGTTTTTTTTTTGCATTTAAAAGTTTCTCGGGCTATATGCGCCCCGCGTGCCATATTTTTAATACGGCTTTTCTACAAAGCAAGTTAGACAGCATTCCCTTAGAAACACAAAACCTACAGTTCTTCCACGCATATATCTCTATTAAGGCTACTATCAAGTTTTAATTAAGAACAATATGTCCTTCGCCATTCAATTAGCAACAGAAATTCTTTAGCCAACGAGGTCATAAAAACACAGACAATTTGTCCCTCTCTTGTTAGCATTCCTTGAATATTTGAGGCAATAGATACTGTGCAAGTTAATGGAAAATGATAAGGTTTTAGTATCGGTTGTCGTTTATTATTTTAATAAGTGGAATTCTTCATGAAACCTTAATTTCACGTCTTTTATAGCCCCTGCGTGGGGTTGATACTTACTTATTTTGGCGTGTGGCCAGTTTCAGTCTGAGGGGCAATTCTACTAAGTTTTAAACAACTTTCGCATTCGCAATCGCAATCTGTCAAAAATGTATGAAAATTAAGTTTTTGACAGTTTGCGATTGATGGGATGCGAATGTGAAAATTAGTAGTATTGGCACTCAGGTAGGTACTTGTTTTAACGTGTTATTTTTACTGCAAGTACGTACACTAATAAAAAAAATCCTTAATAAAGCAGAGGAATGGTCGCAACAAAATTAAAAGATTGGCCACTCTAATAAATTGTATATTGTTCTTAACTGCAGTGAGATTTTGACACAATATATCGGCTGGACTGTTCCAGAATTAGAGTAATCTATATACAGGGTTATTTGACACAATATACCGGCTGGACTGTTCCAGAATGAGAGTAATCTATATACAGGGTTATTTGACACAATATACCGGCTCTAGACTGTTCCAGAATTAGAGTAATCTATATACAGGGTTATTTGACACAATATACCGGCTGGACTGTTCCAGAATGAGAGTAATCTATAAACAGGGTTATTTGACACAATACACCGGCTGGACTGTTCCAGAATGAGAGTAATCTATATACAGGGTTATTTGACACAATATACCGGCTGGACTGTTCCAGAATGAGAGTAATCTATATACATGGTTATTTGTAAAACACCGACATCCTCTCCGGACTATGTTACTAACATCATAATCAACAACTTTTGTTCTATAACTTTTAAAAATTCATCATATTTTAGTTCATCAGGTTTTCATACAAAAATAAAAAATATTTATATTGAACGCTCTAAATGCTACGACGTCAATGTGAAGCAAAAGAAAGCTATCTTTTTTATTTTTCTTTTGCTTCGCATAGACTTCGTAACATTTGATGATTATAATGTTTAACATAGTCCTGAGAGGTTGTCGGTGTTATTTTACAAATAACCCTGTATATAAAACTCTTCCGTTGCTGAGTGACTGACAACGCACAGCAGTGCTATTCTGTAACAACATTTTCGTGTCTCGACAGCGGAATCCGAGGTGAGTTTCAAATTCGTATAAATATAAGACCTTATGATGTGTGAAATAAAGTTCACTTTGTAAGCTTAGTCACTCAGGTGAAGTGAATATCGAAATGGTAATTTACAGAATAGACTAGCAGCAGCAAACTACGGTTCCTTGGCGAGTGTAGGTGAGCGCTAAAAAGGATTTCCTGAAATTACTACGGGAACGGGAATAAACGAGATATATGTACGTATGAAGTCGCATGCAAAGGGATATTATGTACGTATGAAGTCGCAGGCAAAGGGATATATGTACGTATGAAGTCGCAGGCAAAGGGATATATGTACGTATGAAGTCGCAGGCAAAGGGATATATGTACGTATGAAGTCGCAGGCAATGGCTCGTAAAACACAAAATGTCTTTGGCGTGTCCTGTAGCTTAAATTGATTGATAGATTATAAAAATAACGTAATTATCATGGGCTTGGCTTTGTCGTGCGGTTTTTAGTGCAGAAATGACTCGAAACTTTTCAATTCGTACCAGTAGTTCAACCAAACAAATTATCCGGCTTTATAATATTAGTGCAGATTTATGTTTAGAAGCTCGTGGCTAAATAACAACGGCCTCACGGGTCGATCTGTAACTATTGTTTGATGTAAAATGCTAGTACTAAGCTACATATTGCATACATGCTAATAATTCTATGCTATGCTAGTAATTTTACTAATTTTCACATTCGCATCGCATTGGCATCTCCATCGCAATCTGTCAAAATGTATGAAAATTAAGGCTTTTTTGACAGTTTGAGATTAATATACGACAACGAAACTTGTTTAAAATTAGTAGAATTTGCCTCCTGGTTCAACTAAAAGGCGACCCCAATATAGTTAAGAAAAAGCTTGGCAGATTGATTTCTTCTTACAAATGGATAAGAACCTGTCACGTTTGCAGATTTTTTGTGAGTAATTTGAGTTGAAAAATATTACTCAGTTTGAAATCAATTCACCATTCTTTTCGTTCTTACAAACAGCGAAAATGCCGAAAAATACATATGCAGCAGCACCCTCGCAGCGTAGGTGCGCTTTTTCAGTTCGATGTATGACTGACCCCAGCTTTGCTGTCAAATGGTTGAAATTAAAAATGCCATACGAATAGGGAAAAAAATCCTGGCATATTGACGATTTTTGAACGTTTGGAACATATAATAGTACACCCGTAGCAGGTACTCGCTGAATATAGACTAGAAGCTCTTCCAACATTGTTCAACTGGTAGAATAGAAACATGGAGAGCTGCGTTTCTCCCAGAAATGTGCGAAGATGCAGCGTAGCGAGAGATGTGTTGGTTAAGAACTAATAGAATCGCTTGGGGTAAGTGAGGCTAGGTAAACCAAACGCCACGCGCGCCTCAAAGAGTTGTCAGCAAAGCTGATGGGGCCAGTGTCTTCCGGGGTTGCGGAACGGCATTAGGAGGAACACGGATGGGTTTTAGTGATTTTCCAACCTTGAAAATAAAAGGTTAACAAGCCGATTCTATTGGTTCTCAACAGACACATCCCTCGACGCATCCTCGCAAATCTCTGCTGGAAACGCAGCCTTAGAGCGAGTTTTTTGTCCGAAGTAACCCATTCGCTAAAAACTTTTTACACCTAAACTTTAGTTTGTGTTTAGCTGAATGCTTAGCTTGATCAATGGCCAAATATATTCATATTCGTTCAAAACTACAAATCAGAAATAACTCATCTTTGCTCAGCGATCAAATTTTTTTTTTTTTAATTTTTATATATTTTATCACAATTTTTACTATTACTTGAGTTAACTACAGATCAGAAACACGCCCATAGAGTTTCTGATCCGTAGTAGTAAAAAGTGATACTACTGACTCTTTTTTTATTAAGAAATGGGCTTGCTCTGGACCTCAATCGAAACTCACCTGGCGTTATTTTCTAGTCGCAATTTGCAGTTACCAAGCCCGCAGCATTCCCTAATTGGCCGAAACGTATGTAAAAGCAAATGTTTGGATTAAATGCCGCCTTTGACTGCAGCACCTGCGGTTTTTCTCAGTGACTGAGTACTGGATTCTCGCAAAAAGGTATAATGCTCGAATGAACAGGTTATTCGAAAAAGCTTAAAACGTTTGCTCACAGTCGCTGAATAAGCCGATTTGTGACCGCATGTTGCCGAGTAAGCCAACGTAAGTCGGTTTTCCTCTCTTCTTCTAAATATATCCTAATAAATAAATTCTTCCCTGACTGACTCAATGATTGAGTGAGTGAGTGACAAACAGACAACGCACAGCCCAAACTACTACTCGTAGAAAGCGGAAAGTCTTACGGGACGGGGAAAAATGCAATATGCGCGTACGAAGTCGCGGGCAACAGCTAGTCATACTAATAATAATAATATAAATGTGAATGTAAGTTTGTTTGTTACGCTTTCACGCAAAAACTACTTAACCGATCATCATGAAAGTTTTTACACATATTCTTGGAGGAAGATGAAACATAGGATACATTTTATTTAAAAAAATAATATATTTTACACGCGAACGAAGTCGCGGGCAACGATGTATTAAGCGATGAAGTAATTACCTACCTACTAATTATTACAAACGAGTGGAGCCGCAATCGGGCTGCTATATAGTAACTGATTTTCTTTTTATTCTTGTTACAGGTACGTACGAGAGTAACTGCAAAAGCCAAATAACAATTTCGGAAGGTATTGGTGCTTTTTGTTATTATATTTTTTTGGTTTATGGTGTCGTGTTCCAAGGATGCCGTGATTTTTCCGGGATTAAATGTAGCCTTTGAAACTCAGCGATAGTGAAAGTTGTTATCTGTTAAAAAATATATTGCAGTCGGATCAGTACTTCCATAAATTAGAACCACTTACAAACAAACCAATAATTAAACTGCTTTTTAATATTAGTTTGGATTGATAGCTTCGGATGTATGTGCATTTGATATTTTTCTCTTCTCTATAAAACACTATTTTTAAACTGATTCCTAGTGTTGAGATCGAGAGATTATTTTAGTTCCAATTTATCAACAAGTGCTTTCTATCGACTGTTTATTTACTGTGTGTAGTGAAACGAATAAAACATCAATTTCAAAAAGTATTTTTATAAATAAATCCTTAATTTTATTAATACGAAAGAATTCTGTTTGTTACCTCTTCACGACGATTTGGATGAAATTTGGAATACCAGTAAAGCTGCGTATCCAGGAATACTACAGACTGTTCAACTTATGCTACAACTTTGTCTATTATACCTATCAATATACTTTAACTAACTCCCTTTTCTTTCATATCACTCCTCACACAATCCATCCATCTTTTCTTTGGCCTTTCGCTCTCTCTCCATCCATCCACATTTATGTTCATTACTCTTTTAGTTAAATGCGTTTCCTCCCTCCTCTTCACATGACCATACCAAGACAAGCGATTCCGCTTTAACTTTTCCGTCACTGGCGCCGCTTCCTCTAACGTAGTCATTTCTCACTTTATCCATTCTCGTTACTCCACACATCCATCTCAACATTGTCATCTCCGCCACATGCAATCTATTTTCATACGTCTTTTTCACAGCCCAACATTCTGATCCATACATTACGACAGGTCTTATCACGGTTTTGTAGATTTTCCTTTTCAACTTGAAAGACATCCGTGGGTCGCAAGTTGTTACAGTGACCTATCACCATATCATCCATCATGAGTTGATCCGGTGGGTGACGTCTCGGTCTATATCGCCATCCTCCTGAATTCTTACTTTCCTACTAAATATTATAAATGTGAAAGTTTCTGAGGATGCATGGATGTTTGTTACTCTTACACGCAAAATCTACTGACTGTATTTTGTTGAAAATTCACAGTAACGCAACTTATACATAGGAATAAAACATAGACTAAAGGTATTCTATTACATAACATTCTTCCGTTATTGACTGAGTGATTGAGTGACTGACAGACAACTCACAGCCGAAACTACTGGTCGTAGAAAGCTAAATTTGCCATGTAGGTTCCTTGGGGGGTGTAGTTCCCTACACACACTCACTTCACTCAGGAATTTTGGGAAATAAAAACATAATATGCGCGTATGACGGAATATTACCAAACAACATTCATAAACTCACGCCTTTTCCAAGGAGGTAGGAAGAAATAATAATAATAATACTAATATTATAAAGCAGAAGAGTTTGTTTGTTTGTTTGTTTGTTCGGTTGAACGCGCTAATCTCAGGAACTACTGGTCCGATTTGAAAAACTATTTCAGTGTGAGATAGCCCATTTATCGAGGAAGGTTTTAGGCTATATATTATCACGCTAAGACAAAAAGGAGCGGAGCAGTAATGGAAAATGTGACGCAGACGAAGTTGCGCGGGTCAGCCAGTCAAATAGAAAAGCAGAAAGACTAAATAGAATTCAAGTCGTCGAAATACACTTCCATATCGCAGTCATACGACAACATGCCCAGAACACTGGCAACCAGGCAGCATTGCCACGTTGAATGGCAATGTTAATAATAAATTGAACGTATACCGATTAAGAATGAAGCTAATATAAAATAAACCAATTTAGCGTTGTAGACACTCGATCAACAAAGTAGCGAAGAGGCTAGAATGAGGCAGAAAATTAATAATTTGGGACGATCCATCACTTTTTATAAACAGATTTACGGAGTTTTACGAACAAGTGATAGATTAATATTTTTAGTTTTTATTTATTTATATGTAAATGCTTTATTGTACCCACACCAAAATATTGAAACGTATAGAAATCCTTAAACTGAAAGAAATATACAACTTTTAAGGTTCCGTACCCAAACTGTAACCATCGGAACCCTGATACAAAAGCCTCAGCTCGGTCTGTCTGTCAGCGAGCTTTTCAAGAAACATAATAAGTACAGCGTGTTTTTATTGCCGCTATGACCATAGATAATACAAATTTAATTAAATTCAATGAATTGATGCCACCAACTGCATCTCTGTTCGAAGGCATACTATTCTATTACTGATTATTTAGACGATAAGAATAGTTGGTCGCTGTGTTGAACGCAAGACAAATTATCATGTTCTTTGTGTATAAGTAGTTTATGACAGGTTATATGTGTTCATATAATATTCTTTTTTTAAATGATTTATCTGACTATGTAGGTCATTTTTTTAATACTCATTTAATCCACAAAATTACACACTTAAGCAAGAGTTGACGTATAACATTGCTTAATTGTATAATTTTGTTTTAGTGTCATAGTGGGCTAGCTGACAAGTGATAAATAATATTTAATTATTTTTTTTGTGTCATGTATTAATTACTTTGCATACTAATTATTGTAAAATTCTAGTTCCTAAAACGTAACAGACAGATGTGTTGCTGGGGAGTTTGTTGGCCACTTCTTCTCCACAGCTAAAACACTAGGAAGTGGTGACGGGCGGGTGTTTTGGGGGACTGTCTTTTGTAAAACTTGACGTTCAAAAAGTGTGGTCTCTCAGCCTTATTTGAATAAATGACTTTTGAAGTTTTTTTAATTTGAATTTGAACTTTGCATCAGACTGTTTGAAAATTGACTTGTTTAGAACTTTCTAGTCCTTTTTTGCGACAGGGAATTTTGATACAAGTATTTTTTGCGTATCCGAAAGTAACGAACGGAACCTTATTTCCTAGCCTCCGCTGTCCGTCCGTCCATCTGTCCGTCTTGTCTGCCTGACTGTCAGCAGGCGATATCTCAAGAACCATAATTAGTAGACAGTTGAAATTTTCACAAAGTGCGTATTTCTATTGTCAATATGACGACAAATAATAAAAAATAATAATTTATAAATGACAGTGGGCTATACAAGAAATGTATATTTTCGTGTTAAGGTAGATACAGAACCCTTCGTATGAGAGGCCGACTCGCACTTAGCCGGTTTTTTATTCGAAGGATTGAAAGGCTATAGCGTGTTGTCATTCGAAAAATAAGGAAAGGTTTATAGTGCTCTTAGAACTTGTTTCTAACCCAAAAGTTAGCGGCACAAATTGTTTTGCATAGATAAGTACGAAAAGTAATCTACGAATGATACTTTTTTAGACTAATGTACCTTATTGAATAATAAGTCGATTTCCATATCTTTTTGTAGTTCTTACCAACACCTTTTCTATTTTTGACATAGGGTCTTAAACAAACACATTACTAGAATAACTTTTAAAGTGCTTTATTCGTAGTCAACTTTTCTGCGTAATAATGGTACTAGAAACTACTAAAATAACTTTGAAATAAAGCTCATATTATGAAAGGTTTGTCATAACAAAATAATTTGATAAAACCCTGTTTTGTCATTGCATAAATTCACTTAAAACTACATAAGCACTTATGAAATATTGTTAGAAGCAAGTTACACAGAGCAAAAGAAGCAAGTTGCCAAGAAGATCATCGGCAATGATAGGCTCGAGTCGAAGCTCCAAAGTCTTGAGCATCGACATCGAGTAGCTGGCCTGTCGGTTTACTACCAGTTGCATTTTAAGGAGGGTGAAACGAAATTGCATAGTCTAATTCCATCATCGGACCACAAGACGTACGGCAATGCGTCACCTGTACATGGTGGACATACCACCCACACGCACTTGACAAAACGTTTTGGAAACACATTCATGGTGCGTACAGCTGAGAAGAAATCCCTGCTAGAGTCTTTTTTTCCTGATAGCTACAACCTGTGCGTCTTTAAGTTAAAAGTGAATACAGATATATGTTAGGGTCACCGCACACGGGCCACCGGCCACAACCACAAAACGCCGCCACCGGCATATTTCCTGTAGTTTTCGTACATTTTATATGGACTCGCCGCACACGGTTGACGCTGGTGGCCGCCACACGCTACAATCCTAAATGTATGAAAACTACAGGAAATGTGCCGGTGGCGGCGTTTTGTGGTTGTGGCCGGTGGCCCGTGTGCGGCGACACTTACAGTTAAAACCCGTTCTCAGTTACAACGCATTTTCTGTAGTAAAAACTACTTTTAACTAAATGCCTTTGTTAGAACTAGAATTTAGAATTAGTTTTAAAGAAACTTGTTGGGCATTAAAATATTTGGTTATTGTTTATTAAAATATTATTACGTTTTGTCTAGTTAGAACTAGTTGTCACTAATAGTCATTTTTAGCAGCAGATAATTCTAGTTTTAATAAAGGCATTTAGTGAAAACTTGTTGTAAGTAGAGAAAACGCGTTGTAACTAAGAACAAATTCTAAGTGTAACAAAAATATTACTTATAAGCAAGCGTACTCCATCTTCGACCGCATCATGGCTTACCATCACGTGAGATAGTGGTCAAACGCGTGCCTATCAAAAGTAAAAAACAAATAAATCATAGAAACTGGATAGGTTAGCACTGGAACGTGGAGGTGAGAGTGGTCACACGCCTATCAATAGCAAGAAAAAGACAAGCCAAATTAATAATTTTTCATTTAATTTCCTTTGGAGAAGACCTACAAGAAACTCCAGCAATGCTTTTATGGAAATTGAATTGCAGTTAATTCCAAAGTCCACAAAGTTCAAACACCTTGACTCACAAAAAAAAACAACTAAAATACCAGAATATGAATTCCATACGAATTTAATGAAGACGACATTACTCATACAGCCATCGATACTCGCTTCCTATCCGCCCACTCAAATATAAATCGAGAGTTGAGTCGAATACGTTTGTTGACTCAACCCGGTACATACGACAGCGGGATACTTCAAAGCTGATCAATATTGACGGCGGCGTACGCGACGACAAACGATCGTAATTACTCAAGAAAAGACGAATTTTGAAATCTTTCATGCATTTGGTTGGTTTGAATATTTTGAATGTGTGATGTACTTTTGTGTCTGGAGATTTTTAATAATAAATCATTCTATTATAAGGCAACTGAGGCCCATACACATTTTTTTTGTTTTGGAATTAAAGGGCCGGCTCTCATTCATACATCTTTAGTCGTTACAAATAGTCAGTAGTGAAGAAATCTGACACCAGTCTTACCAAGGAGTATCGTCATATCGTGTTACCTAGTTACCGGGTTGTGGAGGTCAAAATAGGAAATCGCTCCATGTAAAATACTATTAAGTACTCAGCTGCATCCAGGTTGAATGGGACGCCATGGTTGGGAAAAGACTAAGCATATTATTGACTGGTTTTTTTTTCTTTTCTATTGCAATCTGTCTAAAATTGACATTCATTAATTGTATTCTATAAATATATTATGTCGTGCGAGGTGCATGTCCATTGATATGTTCTCATAATTTATGCATCAGAGCAAATCTTGCAGTATTCTTTTTTTAACCGACTTCCCAAAAAGGAGGAGGTTATCAATTCGGTTGTATGTTTTTTTTATGTTTGTTACCTCATTACTCCGACAATTATGAACCGATTTGAAAAATTCTTGTTTTATCTGAAAGGATATACTTGCAGCTTGGTCCCATTTAAATTTTATGAAAATCGGTTACGAACTTTGGATTTTAAATCGAAATAGCTGGAATTCGTCTACTTGGATGATAGTTTTATGTCATCCAAGTAATCAAAATTGCGTATTTTGCTTTTCTGCAATTTTGCAATGGTGGTGTTAGATTTGGGGATGTAACTGCAATTTGCCTTTGTATGTTTTGACTTTTTCTTTTTATATTTCTTCTTTCACAGAGTTGATATCGCTTCATGGCGAAGCCTCTCATTTGTGACATACTATCGTACGCCTACTATAATTTTCAACATTTTTGATAGAAATCTTTATAGGATTTCCATATTTGAATTGGCAGCCGTGCCCCACAGTTGTATCCCATAAACGACTATATTAGTTTTATTATGCATTTGTATAGCAGTGTTTTCTCCAAGTTAATGGTATACATACATTCCAGGATATTTGGCTACATCAGATTGTGAGATCTGGACACTATTTAGTGTTACTGGTGGGCAAGTCTGTCACTGGGTAGTAAATGTGACCTGTACGGATTTCGTCTCATTGGCTTTAATAAGCCAATCTGTCAGCCATGTTGTGATTTTGACTAAACTGGTTTGCAGCTTATGAGAAGCTTGATTTGGCGTATCATCATCGGCAAATTTTCCTATTACTACATCATCAGATATTGGCAAGTCCGTGGTGTAGAACAGATATAGTGGTGGCCCCATACCACTACCCTGCGGCACTCCTGTGTTATATTAAGCGCTGTTGTTGCATCTCCTTCACTGACAAAAAAGTGTCTTCCAATCAGGTATGATTTGATGAGATTAATGTAGGTAGTGGGCAAACTTTTGAAATTTATATAGAAGCCCATCATGCCCGACTCTGTCGAATGCTTGAGATATGTCAAGAAAGGATGTTGTGCAGTATCCATTTGTCAAGTTTGAGAATAATTTTTGCAACTTTCCATTGTGGAGGTACGTACTCTCTTCGTATTGGCAATAAGATGGTTTTACACAGGCGAGGCGAGGCGTGGATTATTCCGGAACGAGGCTACTTCAGATCACGGAAAAGAGCAGTGTTCCTGTGAGATTGATCGCCGGAACAAGTGCTTATCTATACTAATATTATAAAGCTGAAGAGTTCGGTTGGTTGTCCCCACTTATCTCAGGAACTGCTGGTTCAAATTGAAAAATTATTTTAGGTTTGGATAACCCGTTTATCGAGGAATGCTATAGGCTAGGTTATATAACGTCACGCTAATCGTAGCGTGCTAAAGTCCAGTCGCGGAGCAGGAAGAATTTCGTACAATGACCTTTTTACCTACTGACAGTGGTCACCAACATTTTTGTATTAAGTGCGGTTTACATGAAATATTTGAAGGAGAAAGTACCAACTTAGAAAATTAAAAAAAATATTATAATCATATAAATTATTTATTTAGATTTTATATTAAAAGTTTTAAAAATCGAGTTACAATTACTAATACGGCAAAAAAAAAAACAAAAAATCAGAATCCGATTCCTCTGTATCGGAGTTACTGCTTTCCGAAAACGTCTCGCCTATCACATTTATTACAAAAGAATCAACAGTTTTATCTACATTATCATCTACTTTAAATAACTAATTTCGATTCCTTCTTTTTTACGTGACATACACTTGCAAACAAGAACAAACCTTACACTCTCAGGCAAAGGTTTACAATCCCTGAGGACGGCGGCCATTGCATCTGTGCGAACGAGTCATTCTATTTACGCGGGAGTGACAGAGACAGGTAATAACAGGTCAACGGACGAAATTCTTCCTGCTTCGCGGCCGGACTTTAGCTATTGATTGCAATAGGAGCGGAGTATTAATGAAAAAATGTGACGCAGGCGAAGTTGCGTGGGACAGCTATTAAGAAAAAAAAAAAAAAAAAACAAAACTATCATCTTCCTCCTACTTAGAAAACTTATAGATCGGTCCCAATTATAAAGCAAACACAAAAATGTCTTACAGTCTACAAATAAGGTCTGAAATAAATGTACTCTTTGTCTTCAAGATATATTGGGTCTAACATAAAAATATCTTCACTATTTCAGTGCTGAAATCGGTTTACGCCCACACTTTTGTTCATACAAAGGAATGTCTCTTTTAGTTCTCTTTAAAGCTAATTTGATTTAGAAATATCATTAGGAATGGGATCACCGAGTTTTCTCTGAGGCTTTTCGTTTTTGGTGAAAGATTGTATTATGTGTGGAAGTCGGTCAAAAGAGGTTTTAGTTATAATACAGCTTTGTGTTGTGACGTCAATAGTATTTTATTAAGATCTTCCCTACGTTTCAATCAATCACGACGGGTTCGTGTGTCTAGGCCCATAACCTAATGACGATATTGAATAAAATAAATGTATTATTTAAAAAAACCTTAACACGTATTTTATTTGTAACTTCAACACTCCCTACATAGCAGTGTAAAATCTTCTCAACATGGCCTAAACATGATACCAATTAATATATTACATTGACTGATAGATAAAATCTCAACACTCGGGAAATAATAATAAAAAAGATTTAATTTTCAATTTAAACACAAGTTTAGCTGTTACAAACATTTTCTTATTAAGAAAATGTTTCTAGAAAGTGTAATGTATGTATGTATAGGGTAACTTATATAAGAAAAGAAAAGAAAAACATCACAATATCGTTATTCAGGGTGACGATCAATTCAATCCACCCTCATGAACAATGCCACTCTGTCTGGTTTTGATTATGATATCATCTATCTTATGTAATCTTTTGGGGGCCGGGACACCCGCGTCCGTAGGAGAATACCCTTCAGCGAATCCCTGCGCGTGGTCCCCGGGTGGTGCTAAACAGGTGACACTAACCGCCTCCGTGGTCTAGTGGTTATACCACCTGATTCAGACCCAGAGGTCCCCGGGTTCGATTCCCAGCGGGGGCAAATTTTTTGCTCGGTTTGGTTGGTGGTAGGACTTGTTCTAAGTCCGCCTGGCAAGCTACCACCGTCATGTCTAAGTCTGTCGCCATAACAACAATGTTAACAGCATTGTTGTGTTCCGGCAGTTAGAGGTATGATAGCCAGTTCCTCTGTGTAAGAGGATTCCGGGTGAAACTCGCTTCCATCTTCGGCCTCATCATCACTTTCCATCAGGTGAGATTTGGGCCAAGAGTTTCCCGTTTAGTATAAAAAAATAAAAAATAAAAAATCCGGAGAAACTTAAAAAATAAAACTTACATTAGGATTTATCATTAGCGTCAAAAACCTTCATACTTTATGTAAAAGCAAGAAAAGCACTTTTGTTATTAAATTAAATCTCAATAATATCCACTTCAAACAAAAAGCTTGCAATGGGGATGGAACAGTTGTGACAATTTTATTTATGTCTTTCTTTTGAAAAATGCATTAATAATGAATGATAGCGAACCATTCGTCATTGTCAAAATTATTCGCACTCGAAATGTTTCAGGAAATGAATGGTTGTATGGATATAACTGTAGGTGCATTAGGCGTGATTCTAGACTCATCCCCGGCGTCTGTTCCTGTCTGTCAAAATTAGAAGAATGCTTCGAATGATGTATCCTTAAGTTTAATCAATAAATCAACTTACCCCACTAGTATTTATTCATTTATTTAACACTTCAGCACAAAAAAGTACACAGGCGGACTTAATGCCATAGGCATTCTCTACCGGTCAACCTTTGGGTGATGCAGAATAGTGGTAGGTGCAATACGGTCAATTAAATGCGATTGATAATTATTCAAATACAAAGTATTTTTAAAGTAAAGCAAGTGTGTAGTAGTGTGTTAGTATCTAATCTAATATAATAAATGCGAAGTTTGGGTGTTTGTTACTCAATCAGACCAGAACGGCTGAATGGATCTTGATGAAATTTTTCATCCCGGGAATATGTTCCCTAGAGATCACGCGGGCGAAGCCGCTGGGAGAAGCTAGTCATAATTAACTATTATTTTACAAATAGGTTAAATATAACAGTTTTCAACGTTTTTTTTTAATGCAAAACGGGGAAACTCTTGGCCCAAATCCCACCTGATGGAAAGTGATGATTAGGCCGAAGATGGAAGCGAGTTTCACCCGGAATCCTCTTACACAGAGGAACTGGCTATCATACCTCTAACTGCCGGAACACAACAATGCTGTTAACATTGTTGTTATGGCGACAGAATTAGACATGATGGTGGTAACTTACCAGGCGGACTTAGAACAAGTCTTACCACCAACCAAACCGAGCAAAAAATTTGCCCCCGCTGGGAATCGAACCCGGGACCTCTGGATCTAAATCAGGTGGTTTAACCACTAGACCACGGAGGCGGTTAGTGTCACCTGTTTAGCACCACCCGGGGACCACGTGTAGGAATTCGCTGAAGGGTATTCTCCTACGGACCCGGGTGACTCGGCCCCCAAAAACGTCAATCTTTAATGGTGTTTTAAAGCTAGAGTTCATTTTAAGGATTCGAGACAATATGCGGACATACAGAATCCTACTGGTATGGTTTAATTTCTATGGTAATAATAGAGAGTGTAAGCCTAGAGATCTGTCATGCAGGTCCCAAATTCAGTATAGACTCAAGGTAGGTATGTAAAGTTGCACGTGCTCCTCAAAGAGATGTCAGCGTAGTGCCTGAGAGGGAATTGCTGTAGTATTGTTATTTTATATGTACTTATAGTATTTTTTTTTGTAGGTTTTCTATGAATTAACTCATACTTTTGCAGGTGTACAACATTGGAGGTATCTAAACTAATATTAAAGCTGAAGCGTATGTTTGTTCGATTGGACGCACTGATCTCAGGAATTACTGGCTCGAATTTAAAAAAAAAGTTAGTATTAGATAGTCCATTTATTGATGAAGGTTAGGACCAATAGGAGCGGAGGATTATTTAAAAATGTGACGCAGACGAAGTTGCACGGGTCCGCGCTAGTAAAGAAATTCCTACCTACTTCATCGATGCACTACTTTTATGTATCGTTTTTATATTTCAACTAGCTGATCCCCGTGGCTTCGCCCGCTTGACAAATTATATACTTAACCTTCCTCGAGAACCACTTTATCCATTAATAAAAATAACATGAAAATCGGTGCAGTAGTCTTTGAGTTTATCGCGAACAGACATACAGAGAGACAGACAGTGGCAGAGAAGGACTTTGTTTTATAATTATATGTAGTGATGTAATATGTACCTTTATGGACCGTTAAATAGACCAGAGTTCCAGATCAAATAACATCAATATTGTATAAATATACTCAAATGCAACGTAGACGCAACCACCCCAGTTCTAGGTTCGTAACAAACCGAGCAAGGCAGTCGTAACGACCAGCTAGTTATCGACACTAACAAGCCTCTAACGACGTCCCCGCACTGCCATATAACTTACAAACGTATATAATGTTTCAGTTTTATGAGACAATCCTACAGCGAAGCTATTTCTTTGATATTTTTATTGTTGGATATAACAAACTGGATCAGACGTGAACATAGACTTGTTGTCTACTAAGGGCTAATTTGTTCGAGTTGCGGATTTTTTTCGAAACAGTCACCGCGGCCCTGGAAAGGCAAAGGTCATTAGGAAGAACGTGGATAGGTTTGCGGATTTTTTTGAAACAATCACCGCGGCCCTGGAATGCAAAGTTCATTAGGAGGAACGTGGATAGGTTGTAGTCGGTTAAGAGTCTCACACTCCCTACTACTCCGCCTTGAGTGGAAGCAGTCATTTGATGATTTCCCAGTGAAATTTGAATCTAAATTGCTCGAAAAACGAACGAGATACAATTATTTTTAACAGACTTCCCAAAAAGGAGGAGGTTATCAATTCGGTTGTATGTTTTTTTTTTTTTTTTATGTTTGTTACCTCATAACTCCGACAATTATGAACCGATTTTTGTTTCATCTGAAAGGATATGCTTGCAGATTGGTCCCATTTAAATTATATCGAAATCGGTTACGAACTTTGGATTTTAAATCGAAATAGCTGGAATTTGACTATTTAGATAATTCTTTGATAATTGAAATTGCGTATTTTGCTTTTCTGCGATTTGGCAGTGGTGTGGTAGGTGTGGGGCACCACTAAAAAGTGAAAAATAAAAAACTTTTTACAAAAAAATACAACCGACTTCCAAAAAAAAACACTACAAAGTAAAAAATAACTTTAATTTCGGAAGTCGGTGTCAAAATACGAAGAAACGAACAAAAACACCGATTTCCGAAATTAAAGTTATTTTTTACTTTGTAGTGTTTTTTTTTGGAAGTCGGTTGTATTTTTTTGTAAAAAGTTTTTTTAAACAAATATATCTGTCCCTCTCTCAAAAACGCTGTATTCTATGGCAGCTGTATAGTCATCGTGTAATTTGACGTCAAATTACGTATCGGACTTCTCTTTCTAACTGTAGTCTTTGAAGCTTTATAACTTAATAAATGATGAAGGTATTTAAAAAATAATTTCATGATTGTTTACTAGAGCTAATAAGTATTTTATTTTGCAAGTAAAAAATTGCATGCATATTCCCTATTGACGAGACCCGCTGGGACCAGTGCCAGGCAGGGTTGCGGATTGTTCGAAATAATTTCCGCGGCCTTGGAACGCAAAAGGCTGCATTTGGTGTGACACTCCCTTTCGCTCGGTCCAGAGTGAAAGGAGTCATTTGATGATTTCCCGTACAAAAAAATAAGCCTTGATAACTTAGGTGACTTATGTGGTGGTTTCAAGTGTGCTATCAATACCTAGCTTAAATAAGAATATTTCATTCCACCTAACTTGTGACGGTGAATTTTTCAACAGAGTCGACCGGCTAATTATGCGAAGTCTTATCGTAGGGTTCAGCCTATTACCAAATATATTGTAAACACAGGCCTGGGGCCTTTTTATGAGGTCTTAATGCCATCATGCTTCATTTCTGGAAAACGATAGTGTTATGCGCCCTGTATAGACCCTGTTCTCTCACTCATTAGAATTGTGGCACTTTAAGTAAAGATGTTATAGTAAGTATACTGTAAGGTTATAATTAAGTAATTTGAAATCATTATCCTCCTATCACAAAATTATAATATACCTAGAAAACGATATCCTGAGGTCCTTTGTCTTTATCATCAAAATTAAGGTTATCTCATCAACTCTTCCATTACACTGAAATGGTAATTATGTATATTGATTTTTCAGGCTTTGCGCGTGTCTAAATTTTTGACGACACAGTTGGTGCAGTGGTTGAACAATTGGCTGCTGCGCTACGTGTCACGGATTCGAGTCACGAACAAATTCTTGAATGGCCTACATGTAGTTGTTCCGGGTCTGGTTGTTTATGTATGTGAGTTTGTACGTTCGTGAACGACCCCACGATACAGGAGAAATTGCTAGACTCGTTTATCCCGTGAATTTTCAACCCAAGCCACAACACATCGCACTGAAAATGTACACCTTCCGTAATAAATTGTAAATAACTTTATCTAGTTTTATTAACATTGCGTTTTTAGTGAAGAACGTTGGATAACTATTTTTCAATAAACTTACGATATATAGTAAGAATAACGATTTTATGCAACTTAAAGTAAAAAACCTGATTTTTTAAATGAATTACTTGTGAATTTTGGTTCATTCTTGTCTCAGTGCAGAATCATGTAAACTAAGTACTGAATCTATGGTATACCCATGTGCGCCTATGTGTGTTATACCCTATACATCTTCTTACTGTATATATGTATAGTTTCAACAGCATAGGTCTTATAGTTTCGGAAAAAAGTGGCTGTGACATACGGACGGACAGACAGACAGACAGATATGACGAATGTATAAGGGTTGCGTTTTTTGCCATTTGGCTACGGAACCCTAAAAACTGATCCTCCGAAAAGGCTCTAGGTTATGAATGATAAATATCCCACCCACGTCGTGTGTCCCACACACCATAAGCTCTATAATAATGTTGATCCATGAAAATGTCGCATTCCACCAAATGCACACTTACACACGAACATCAAAGTAAGAACAAATAACATTGGCCCATCCAAATATTTGCCTGCGTTTGATGCGGGCTTCTGATCTATAGATGCATTTATGTGGTTAGTTGAACTGTGTCTATTGGTAACATTGGGAATTGGGTAACCAATCCCTACCATTGCATTATCTGTAACAAGTATTTGGCATCATATTTGGACACCTAAGCAAATTCTATCTAGTCGAAAATGGGAGACATATACACTTCAAAATGACCATGTTTCGTGTCGAAAAACTCGCTTTAACTAGTAAGAAAATCAATGTGGTCTATTGGTTTTACTTGATTGTTAGGTTATTAAACAAAAAGAAAGCAAGGCTAACACATATAATTCGTCAAATGTTTTTGAAGCAAACGTTATAGTTGTAAACACAAAAGTATAACTCGCGCGCGATCAGAATGGGATGCGACCTTTTGGAACTGAGACGCGCGCGGTCCGCCGGCCAGCTGTAGCGTCGGCAAAAGTTGCCAGCGGGTTTAAAAAGGCCACTTAGCAGAATCAACCAGCAATTCATACTACCCGAAACTATCGAAGGATTTGTCCATTCTCGGCTTCGCGTGGACACGATGCTCGAAAAGATACAAATAAATAAAAAAACATGTTTTGTTTTTAAACGCATATTTATTCGATACTTGTGTATCAACTTGCGCCTACGATGTGTATTTAATAAATAATTAAATTGTTATATTCTTCGACATATTTACATTACTCGTCCTTCAGTGTTGCCAGTTTCCAACAATTAATCGTACCTAAGTATATTTTGTAATTAATTATTTACAAATCGATTCAAATTGTTATTTTTGAAGTTGAACTTAGTCCTCCTTATTGTTAAAATAAAATTGTTTTAAGTGTTTCATTATAGCTCTTATTTGTAATCACTTACAGTCATTCAAACATGTTTTATCCTATATAATTGGAAAACAAAAGTATCGAATATAGTCAATGAATTTCGATTTTTAATGTACATAATATACTCGTATATCTAAACATTATTATTAAAAGGATTGCAACCATGAAACTTTTCTATATAATTACACAACCCTATAATAGATCGTAGAAATAAACTAATTTATAATTAATTCAGAGTTTTTTCGCTAAGGCTACTTGTCTTGAGAACTGTCATTTTCTATTTACTTTGATAAGGTTCCATCCCTTTTTGATCGCGCGCGGATTATAACGATCGGAATTACTGGTTAGTTTATTCATCAAAAATAGTTTCAATTGCATTCTCTACGACAGGTTGTGTGAACGTCATATCAACTTTAAATTAAATTCTCTGTTCAAAAATCAAATATGTGAGGCCTAATGTCCTAAAATAATAACTATTATGATCTTGATGCATGAGACTTCTTGGTACCAGTTTTGGTCATTCTCCTTTACATGCAAATGAATTGCATTATATGATTTCAACATTCACATGTTATTGTTAAGCAAAGCAAATTGTTAAGGAAAGGTCGATCTTGTTTACACTTAGTTTAAAAATAACTACGACTTTCCATGACGGGATGTTCAATTCAAAATAAAATTAAGACCTACGAGTACATCTGCCCTTCGAACAAATGGTTCGTAGGCTCGTAGCTGCTCGTAGCACTATCTTCGTAGCCGTCGTAGCAAGTTGACAGGTTTAGCTACGCATGTCTAACCATAGTTTATTTAGAATTCCATTTCACGTTTTAGATAACTATAAATTAGACGCATGTATTATGCATGCAAAATCGCTTGATTTTTGTTTAATTTATTCTACGTAACATGTGTTTATTAATTCAATATTGAATCTAATATTCAATTGACGAATTTTTTGACGCCATATTTTAGTTTTAGGTGTACATAGTTTGCCCTTTTAATCATATTCAATTACTAAATAAATAAACTAACAACGCCTTTATTATCATATAAAAAAAAAACATTTGTAAAATTCCCTTCGTCAAGCGATATAAATAGCAATCTATTTCGAGCTTGAGCAAGCAATATCATGCTTACTGAATTTTGTAATCAAACATTTTTATGAACTTTATTAAAAACCAAAAAGTTTCACAGAATTTTATAATGAAACAACCATTGAAGCCGAAACTCCAATTTTCAAATGGAATGATTTTATTAATCTGCTTACTCGTGCAATATCAAAAGAGTTATCTGTAAAAAGCTCTAAATTCCATACCTGATTTATGAAAAAACAGAAAACTTTTACTTGGTGATTATAAGGGTGCGTTCCCACCAGAGATGTGCGAGGATGCGAAGCGAGATGTGTTTGTTAAGAACTATATAATCGCTTGAACTGAGCGAGGCTAGGTAAATGAAGCAATTCTTAACAAACATCCGCTACGCATCCTCGCACATCTATTGTGGAAACACATCCTAAATGGCGGATTGCTATACCTACGTGTAGAAAATATGTCAAACAGCTATATTAATCGCCTTTTTTAAGTTATATTGATTACTAGAAAATCGGCCCTTACTATACTATAAATGCGCAAGTTTGTCCGTCTCTCTGACTTTTACGTTTTCACGACACTCAATAATCAAGACCTTCGCTTGCGAGCGAAGCCACGGGCAGAACCTAGTAAGTTAAAAATTTCAACTTCCAACCGTAGAGTTCAGACCGATGACATTGACATTTGATATCGTATTCTTAGTACGCAGTCCCAAATTCAGACTACTTGACATTTAGCCGAGTCTATCTAGCTATCTGCAATCGGGTCTAGTAAATTATGATAAGCCGGCCCTATCTCCGACGAAGCGTTTTTTTTTTTCTGAGGGGATTAATGGCTACTTTTTGGAGGGACGGGATGAGATATTATTGCCTTCTTCGTTTCTCCATTTTGTTATTTATGAGTGCACAGAAAAACAACTGGTTACGTCATTAAACTTAAAGATGTCTTCTGCTGAGTAACATTGAATTCCTGTTCTTTGGTAAGCTCTTCCGTGTGGCTTGATTACGTAGCTTATCCCAGTTTTAGGCTGACTGTCCTCTGTAGCGGAGAAAATAGAAGTGGCGTGGACATAGAGCTCTGCCAATTTTAACCAATTGAATTGCATACAATTTCCTTTCCGATTCGGTAGACAGAGATTCGCGAACTGTTTCAAAAATTAATACAAAATCGGGAAGCGGAGTGAGTCAGCGGAGAGCGGAAGCGGAGTGGGGAAGCGGAGCGGAGAAACTGATTGAGGAAACGAAAAAAAGCCCGCTTCAATAACTCGTCACGTGACCTCTGTGCAGTCTGGAACTCCCCTCTCCACTTCCTCGCTCCGCGTCAATGGATAGGCAGCCTTAAACAACACTCTGTTCCTATTGGCCTAGTTCTGTTCTGTCTTTTTTTTTCGGATGGGAAATCATCAAATGACTTCTCCCGCTCTGGGCGGAGCGGAAGGGAGTGTCAGACTTTTACTGACTAAAACCCATCCATGTTCCTTTATTGCCCTTTGTGTTCCGGAGTCGCGGTATCTCTTTAGTTCTGTTCTGTCTGCAGCTTGAAAAGGTACCTAACAGTAAATTATGTTTAAGTATTCTTACTCGTCCGCGGTTCTTTCCTGATTAATATGGTTGCGGGCTAAGACAGAATCTTTATTTCGGGACTTTTCGAGCTTCTTGAGCTTCGAGCTTTAGCGGTGGTCACTACTGTTGATTCTGACTCCCAAATGTTGCAGCTTTTGAGAATAATGTGCGCACTTGTCGAAACTAAAGTATTACCAATTGAAGCACATTGCACAAAGCAACATTTAATAAGTACGTAGCTAGTTACTCAAATTTTTTTAAGAATACTTGTAAGGCAGCAAAGGCCTTATACGTAAGCAACAAGGTTAAATCAGTAGAAAATAAAATTAAAACAGTCAGAGAAAATGGGGGTACCACAAGGCTCAATTTTGGCCCAAATTTGCCTTATATTTTAGAAAATAAACTCAATATGGTGTTGTTTTCTGACGATACATCTTTGATTTTTAAAGTAAATAGACATGCAAACAACCTTGACAATGTAAATAACGCTCTAATGAAGGTACATGATTGGTTCACTGCTAATAATCTAGTGTTAAATGAGAAAAAAACGAAGTGCATTCGATTCACTTTACCAAATGTCAAAATTAATAATTGTAACATAATATTGAACAAGGAGAAACTAGAATTAGTCGAAGAAGCAGTTTTCCTGGGGATTAAGCTAGACCATCAAGGCTACAATGGGGTCCTCATTTAACATCTCTTGCAGGAAGGCTAAATTCAGCAGCATATGCTGTTAGAAAAATTCGCCAGTTTACAGATGTTGAAACCGCTAGATTAGTCTATTTTAGTTATTTTCACAGTATAATGTCTTACGGTATTTTACTATGGGGACGGGCTGCTGACATCGAGTCTATTTTCATTTTGCAGAAAAGAGCCATCAGAGCCATTTACCATCTGCGCCGTAGAGATTCTCTAAGAGAACTGTTTATAGAAATTAACATCATGACGGTCCCTTGTCAATATATTTATGAAAATATTATGTACGTTAGAAAGAATCTACATCTTTTCAGTAAACGAGGTGACAGACATAACTATGTCACTAGAAATAGGAATCAGTTAGTTAAACCAGGTTTGAGACTTGCTAAAGTAGCAACATCTTTCATGGGATACTGTTTAAAGTTTTATAACAAAATACCGCAACATAGTATATATACTAGAACTAAATGAGACGAAATTTAAAAACTGTGTTAAACGCACACTATGCAAACTAATATGCTATAATATAAATTAGGGGAGTACAAAAATGCTTGGCTCAATGCTGGTCCGCTCCACAACGACTAAACTGCCCGAACTTCGATGAAGATGTGAAAACATTGTTGGACCTGCTGAAGATTGTAAGATTATCTTTGCATTGTATAGACTCATTAAATAATGTAACCATGATTTTTTTAAAAGGCAGTGTTTAAAAGAGTGTCCATGGAGTTTCTTGCACGTTCTTCTCCATAGGATCTACTCTTTGGAACGTGCAACTGCCGCGCTGGAGATAGGGCCGGTGAGTTTGTTTTGTTGCAGAATAACTTGCTACTCTTGTCGCTAGAGCGGCAGAATTAGCTTCATCTATTTGACTGACATACCTTGACTATTCAAAAGTGCCTGTAAACTGGTCTATTTGAAAAAAGGATTTTGTATTTGTATTTGTAAGCATACCAAAAGTATTTTTTTTAAACTCTATTTTTTAGGTTAGTGTCTCATTTTATTTTATACATCTAAATGATAAACAACGCACTTTTGAAAGCAAATGTGTCCCCCACACACAATGCCCCGCGTTGTCAGAGTGCTCACAAAACACCCAGTACGTAGGTTAGCGTAAATCGAGACAATTTATAAGAAATGAGTGACGGTAAAGAAAAATACTACTTTCCATTTCTGCATAAACAAGTAGATACATTAGCCTCGCCTATTTCTCACTTAGCTTGAGATATTATAAGCTTTTAGGTAGTAGCAGCTGTGCCCCCGCTGTGGGGTGTTTGTTACATTTTCTTCACGAACTGATGTTCAAGGTCTTTATTTTCGAACAAAATTTTATGAATAGAAGAAGAAGTGTATACTTACTTTTATTTTTTTTTTCTTGCTGAATAGGATTATAAAAATTGAAGATTCCTAGAATTCTTGATTATGAAAATCAATATTATTTTTTCTAAATATGAAATTGAGCACAACTTAATGAAAACAAAGTTAGTGAAAATGCAAAGAAGACCAAGACGCAAGGGCTAGCCAGAGGTAACTCGGAAACAAATGATTTTTAAAGGTGTGTTGCGCTGTTTTTCTAATTAAAATATTGTTTAAAATCCGAATACAAAATCTACAATGGAAAAATGCAGAAAACCAGATAGATCCAGAAAAGATATGAGTGACGCTGGATTCGGGTCGGTCAGTTTGCGAATAAGGCAAAATTCGCAGATAGTTTTTTGCGATCGCGCAATCGGGTAATACTTTTGTTAACTTCTAAGAACCTATACTTTTATATTTGCTTTGACATCCATTCTGTTAAACTAATCCATTCCGGAAGACGTAACGTTAGAAAACCTCCCACAAGGTGGACCGATGAACTGGTGAAGGTCGCGGGTAGCTGATGGATGCGAGACGCGCAGGACCGGTGGTTGTGGTGACGCTTGGGGAAGGCCAATAACCAGCAGTGGCCCTCTTTCGGCTGATATCATGACGATGATACCTTTCACATCATTCACAGCTACCAAAGTTAAATGAAATTATTTACACTTCCATAAAGAACAAAGATTTTATTCTTTAACAAATTACAGAAGCAATTTGCTTTGAATAAAGTTAGACGAACCGCAGTACGGGTTTAAGTAAATCTTTACTGAGCCAGTGTTAATATAAATCAGTCCATTAAAATGTAAACTAGATGGAGGTTAAGTTTATTCCAACCGTTTATCCTGGGGAACGTTTCATTAAAATTTAAAAGCTGAAATTGTTTTTAGATAAAGGGTTTTTGCCTTTTTTCGAATGGCAATTTTATACGTAAACATTATACCTAGATCACTCACAAAGGGCCTCATCAGAAGGCTTAATTAAAGTTACCCATAGGGCAATGCTCGGAGCTTCCTTGAGTGATTTAATCAGGAATGATGATATCCGCAAAAGAACCAAGGTTACCGACATAGCCAAACTCCTCAAACTGAAGTGGCTGTGGGCATTGCACAATGCACATTGCCCGCTGAACAGATGGCAGATAAGCCAAAAAATTCTGGAGTGGCGACCGGGAAGACGCATTGTAATTGGAAGGCCTCCCACATGTTGGTCAAAGACCTGGTGAGGATCGCGCGGCCGACACAGCCAAACTCCCCAAACTGAAGTGGCTGTGGGCAGGGCACACTGCTGAACAAATGGCAGATAGGCCAAAAAATTCTGGCGACCGGGAAGACGCAGTGTTGGAAGGCCTCCCACAAGTTGGTCAAAGACCTGGTGAGGATCGCGCAGATAGCCGATGGATGCGAGACGCACAGGACCGGTTGTTGGTGTTTTTGGGGAGGCCTAGATGTACAGCAGTTGACGTCCTTTTGGCTGATGATGATGATGATGATCATGCCTTTTTTTTTTTTGGGATGGGAAATCATCCAATGACTCCTCCCGCTCTGGGTGTAGCGGGAGGGAGTGTCAGACTTCTACTGACTAAAACCCATCCATGTTCCTTCATTGCCCTTTGTGTTCCGGAGCCATGGTGTCTCTTGCCGCGACTCCGGCAGGCGTCGGCCCTTTCGGGCCCCTCTATGTGCTGACTCTCTTTGAGGCGCGCGTGGAACACTAACGCGCCGTCGACACGGCCTGTCGTCACTAGACGGACGGACGGCGAGCCACCCATAGCTCGCCGTCCACAGGCCCGCGCCTACGGTGGCCGGAGGTCACCAGGTGGTGGACCCCGACGCCCGCGGCGTCCACCACGGCGGCTGGGACGAGAGGGTCTCCTCTCCCTCTCCGCCACCTCATTCGCTAGCATGACTGCTTCGCAAAAGGAGGCAACAGCGTCCCATTCCGTCTCGCTCCGGACCATGGCTTGGACCAGGGCCGGACGCGAGAGGTCGCCGCCGATCGCCGTTTCGAGGACACGGCGGTGCGCCGCCCAAGCGGGGCACACCTGCACAGTGTGCTCCACCGTGTCCTCCGGATGATGATCATGCCTAGCTTACACGAAGTGTTAGGCAGAGCATATGAGCTCACACAACACAGATCAATGAGGGGCCAAGTTTCCAATTCTACTATTGCACTTTTTCGGATACGTTATAGCTACACTTACTCGCTGGTTGGTCGCCAGTTTATGTTAGTCCACAATTTCTCGGAGCTCGTGTCGTGGTCTTTGTGTCGATTTTTATGAAAATTTTTATATGGTAAAACAACTTTTGCCGAGTCATTTAGTATAGTACAGAATACGCGATTTTGATTTGTACTATTGTAGAAACGTTAAGTTGTCAATTTATCGAGAGCTTGCAATTTCGGGGACAGATATTTACATCTAGGAAGAAGTTTTTCTTTTGTTGCGTATTTATAAAAAAAATGCTGTCTAAACAAGCTGGTAACCATAATATGTATATCGGCGCAACTACAACAGTTCATCGAGAATAATTAAGATTAATAATTTGACTGTCCTAAAATTAGTTAATAAACCATCAGTTGATTGTTTTAGAGTTGATTACGATGTAAATTAATGTTAAGATTGTAACTTCAATACTTAACCTACAAACTTGTAAACTCGTGCACGTGTGCCGAGTCCTATAAATACGGCCGCACTGTTGGCGCTGGGCTGGGTCACCCTCGAGCCGCCGCCGTACAGTACGGACCTCTCTGTGACGTCATTACGCTGCCCGTTGAATAAACGAAGCTTATAAAAGTAATAAAAGTATGTCGTAAATAAAAATATCATTTAATAATTAGTTGCTGATTTGAGTATTGTAGTAGTGGGTAGTGGTAAACGCCGTGACGTCAGTTGACAGTTGTAATGGCGGCACGTGGACAGAGTCGTATTGGAGAGTGGGGACTTTGCCGAGCGCACTTTGGCTCGAGACACCGACTAGGACACTCATCCAGAACGAAACTGTCGGTTTACCTATTTTAATTAAATTAAACAGACTTCTTTAATAATGTTAGAAATGCGAGTTCTTCTAACTCAAAAGACAGATGTGTTGCTGTGGAGTTTGTTGGCCACTTCTTCTCCATAGCTAAAACACTACGAAGTGGTAACGGGCGGGCGTTTTGGGGACTACTAGCACTCGGCCACAGTTAATAAAGAGAGCTTAGTACTGTATTGAATGTTTTATTCTACGATGATCCTGATATCACCGAACCCAAACGATGATGGCGCTCAGCCGTTGCTGACGCCTTCAAGTACTTGTGAAGTTTTCCTTCGAAGACCCAGAATGAGTTATCATGAAGACAACAATTGTGACGTCAGCAATGCTGACGTCACACTTTTTAAAAACATTCTGGAGGTTCTTTCTCCGTCATGTATAATAAATAAATACGGGGGGCCGGGTGCGTTACATATCGAAATAAAGTTGCCGAAGACTCCATTATTTTACTACAGAATCAATAACAAACTCAACCAATGACTACAATTCTGGTCACACGTCAGATAGAAATCAACAAAGCGATAAAAATGTCTCAAATAATTGCCATAACCGCCCATAACACCGATTAATATTACATAACACTGCGATTTGCTCACACGTTCGACTAATCCACGCAATTGGTATCGATTCTTAATTCAGTTAATAACTACGCCTGCCTGTGTTTATCACTTTTTTATTACTTTATATGTTGACATGTTGACCTGAATTCGGTGAGAAAATACAATTCCACTCGATGATTAGGAATGAAAATAAGGTTTTGTTACTTTTCAGACCGACTAATAAGATATCGTTGATTTAAATGCCTGAAGCATTAAGTCCGCCTTTGTTTCAGCAGTATTTTTTTATTTCTTGAGCATTAAGATTTCTAGACTAATATTATAAAGCTGAAGAGTTTGTTCATTTGTTTGGTTGAACGTGCTAATCACAGGAACTGCTGGTTCGAATTGAAAAAATCTTTTAGCGTTGGTTAATTATCGAGAAAGGTAAATCATCATCATTATCATATATAAAGCATTATCTGTCAATTACTAAGTGAGTGATTGACAGATAATGCTCGGCTGAAACTACTGCGAGCCTACTATGACGTCTTATAACGATCATGTATAAGTTGTGAGAGGGAGACAGAGTTATACAAGACGCTTACCATTATCCCTTTTTCTTAAACCATGATCACATTTGCAAGTCGCAGTAGGGGAGAAAGCTGAAATTTGTTATACAGCTTCCCTACTCTCCGTAGGGCAACACTAATAGAGGATTTCCCGAAATTCCTACGGGATTGGATAAAAACGGACTTTGTGTACTATACACATCACGCTAAGACCAACAGAGAGCAACTGCAAAATGTGACGCGGACTTTGTTGCGCGGATCAGCAAGTAAATTAAAACGTAGCTCCGTGGAGTCAATGTCCGTAAATAGATCTTCGCCTAGATACCGTATGAATTCTCATGGCCAGACTTTTGAGCTCGTGGCTAAATAGCCAGTCGCACGGGTCTATCTTCAAGCCTAAACAGCGGCTGGTCAGAACCTAAGCTAAGTCTTGCCAAGTGTGGGGTACTCATTTACTGTGTCATTTACCTCCACGTCAAACGGGCAGTCGCACTCTGTAAAATACTGATGATAGGTTTGCTCTTAGTCAGAGAACTCTAGTCTAGGTTAGAGATGACAGAAACAAAGTCGATGATAGAGTGAGCTTACCCAGAAGAAGCTTGTTCACTCTAATTTTCAAGAGATTACGGTTGAATCTAGAGATTAGAGTTGAAATAAGGCCGTCCATTGTGTCACCCTAAGTATGTAGCATTTTCATCTAAAGTTTATGGTTTACATAATAAAGAGTATTTTATTTCAATGATCTGCATCTGGTTAAACAAACCAAACAAAGAGGTGTCAGCATATTAAACGAGGCCAGCTGGGGACAGCGGCCCTAGGACGCAAAGGGCATTAGGAGGAACACGGATGGGTTTTAGTTAGTAAAAGTCTAACACTCCCTTTTGCTCCACCCAGACCGGAAGGAGTCATTTGATAATTTCCCACTCAAAAAAACATCTGGAGGAAGGAGCAAATTGATTGGATTGATCAGACCTTTGATTTGTGTACTTAGATAGCATGGAGAGCCTTTCAGCTGCAGTTTGTTATTGTTGAATAAATATTTCCATTGTGAGCAATTGTTAAACCGATACTTGTTATGGTAATGCTGGGTGCGGTACATAAATAAAAAAACATTCTCACATATTGAAAATTGACGTTTTCATACGAAAAGCTGACGACGTTTTCAATTTACACAGAAACGATACCTTTTAGGTACCTACCTATTTCTTTGCAATCAACACCAACTGTGTTCAATTTATTTTGTCGAAATATTGAATTTGTCAGTACCCTCCTTGCAAACACATTATAATGTGTTTTGAAGGGTAGGGGTAGGGTAGGTCTCCAAAGTTTTGTATATGGATGTTCTATACCTACTAGGTGAGCAAAGGGTTTCTAACTTAATAATATCATCCTCAAGATACCTACAATATAACAAAGTAAGTACAGCAGACGACACAAATTGGATTTGTCGAGCCATCGAGTAGATACGATAAATTGAAACCGAAACGGTTCAATTACTTGGATATCGACCGTTTTCGATTTAAACGGGTTTTAACATATGAGGACAGAGGCCCAGTTTTATAATGAAAATTATCGAAAAAGTAATTTGATGAACTGTCAAACATGAGTTAACTGCAGCTGGAATCAGTCAAATGAGTTTTCAGCACCCAATTTCAAAGCTTGATTTGCATTTAACTTGTGAAGTTGTGATGCGTCGATTAATTTTGCGTTCGTTGTGTCAATCTCAAATATCAAAGCAAAAGTGACCAAGCCTCTTCTGGGCAAGCTCGCTCCATCATAGATCTCATCTATCGCTTTCCATCAGACGTGATCGAGATCAAGCGCAAGCCAATTTCTCAATAAAAAAAAAACAAAAACTTTCACATTCATTTGTCTGGAAACATAAAATTGGAACTCGGTTATTTGCAAGAATGAGGGCAACCAAGAAAATTTACGCCATCAGTTGGCGTTATATAGACGAGGGGCCTCATAATGCCGTGTCAACGGCGCGTTCGTGTTCAAAGAGAGTCAGCATTGGGAGGGGCCCGAAAGGGCCGAAGCCTGCCGGAGTCGCGGGACTATTCGAAAGAGATACCGTGGCTCCGGGACACAAAGGGCACTGAAGGAACATGGATGGGTTTTAGACAGTAAAAGTCTGACACTCGCACCCGCTCCGCCCAGAGCGGGGGAAGTCATTTGAGGGGGGTCCTCATAATTGAAAAATCTACTGTGACGTTAATGTCAATTTAACAAACGTCAGACTGGACTTGACACCTCAGTGTTGCCAACTGATGCTCGTCATTTCAAGAAACCTTCATTAGGACTTCTGCATAATTATAGTACCAAGCCTTTTCCCAACTCTGCTGTTGACTTCCAATCAAACCTGAATAAAGTCACTGTCTAGTCAATATACATAAAAATCAATGCCACTTTTCGTTGTAATTTTTAACCGACTTCCCAAAAAGGAGGAGTATGTTTTTTTTTTTAATTTATTTATTTATTTATTATATACTTTATTGTACACCTCATAACAAGTACAGGAAAAACGTTTATAAAAATAAGTGTACAATGGGCGGTCTTATCGCACAGTACAGACAACCTTAGGATGGATTGAACGAAAGAAGTTAGATTTAGGGCGGTCAGTGTACAAACATCATAAATAATATTAATTAGACTTAATAATATAAAATAAACACATACAATAAAACAATATACTAATAAATATCAAATAAATAATTGGGAAAGGAGAAGAAAAATTATAGTGAGAGGTAATGCTCCTTTACCATTTTTTTAAACGTTGGTAGCGTTTAAGCACGTCTCACATCTATGGGTAATGCATTCCACAAACGAGCGGCTTGAATAGTGAATGACTTGTCAAAAAATGATGTGGAATGCATGCGAATACTTAATTTAAGATTTTCCTTAGATCTCAAGGACCTAGAATGTGTGTCACAGAGAAACTGAAAGCGTTCTTTAAGATAAAAAGGAGTGGAAGGATTAAATAGTACATTATAAAGCAGAGAAAGGATGTGGGCATTCCGGCGAAGACTTTTTGAAGGTTTTTTTTTTTATGTTTGTTACCTCGTAACTCCGACAATTATGAACCGATTTGAAAAATTTTTGTTTTATCTGGAAGGATATACTTGCAGATTGGTCCCATTTAAATCATATCAAAATCGGTTACGATCTTTGGATTTTATATCGAAATCGCTGGAATTTGACTATTTAGATGATTCTTTGATAATCGAAATTGCGTATTTTGCTTTTCTGCGATTTTGTAGTGGTGTTGTTAGGTGTGGGGCACCACTAAAAAGTGAAAAATAAAAAACTTTTTACAAAAAAATACAACCGACTTCTAAAAAAAAAAACACTACAAAGTAAAAAATAACTTTAAATTCGGAAGTCGGTGTCAAAATACGAAGAAACTAATAAAAACACCGACTTCCGAATTTAAAGTTATTTTTTACTTTGTAGTGTTTTTTTATAACTCAAGAACGGCTGGGCCGATTTCGGTAATTCTTTTGGGTAGCTAGGGAATGTAGTAGAACAAACCTGTAATAAATCTATGTGTTTGTTCTGAGAAAACCAGATTTCAACAAAATTTAGGGTCTAATTTACACCTATCGATGAATTTAAACTCTCTAGCACAATAGTAAGGTCAAGGCTACATTTACTAGAAGAAAAACAAACATAGGATAATATACGATAAATCTTCAGGACTTACCGACTTTCCCTCGATTGATCGACAGACAAAACACAGTCCAAGACTAATCGTTCGTGACACTAAAGGCCTTTTGCACGCGTCATTTTTACGCTGTTTCTTAGATTTTTAGTACGGACCTAAGGAGACATCAAATTCTATTGACTACTAGCTGTCCTCCGCGGCTTTGCTTCCGTTTTACCTGCATATTTCCCGTTCCCGTGGGATTTCCGGGATAAAAACTTATCCTATGTCCGTTTCCTGGTTTTAAGCTACCTCCCCACCAATTTTCAGCCAAATGGGTTCTATATATATCGAGTTATAAATAGTTTTCACGATTTTCTTTTACATACAGATATCAGCCAGGCTTAGGCATAAAAAACCTAGTTTCTAATAGTAGAATCAGATAATCAGTCAGTTTGAACTAATCATAAGGTTAGACCTTTATGAATTAGCACGTCTAAAGTCCGGCCGCGGAGCAGGAAGAATTTCGTCCTTTGACCTGTTATTACCTGTCTCTGTCACTCCCGCGTCAAAAGTTTGTGTCTCGCTCGCACAGATGCAATGGCCGCCGTCCTCAGGGATTGGAAACCTTTTACTTAATAGTGTAAGGTTTGTTCTTGTTTGCATGTGTAAATCCCGTAAAAAAAGAGGAATCGAAATTAGTTAGACTAGATGATAATATAGACAAAACTATTGATTCTTTTGTAATAAATGTGATAGGCGAGACGTCTCCGGAAAGCAGTAACTCCGATACGGGTAGAGGAATCGGATTCTGATTTATGATTTTTTTTATTTTTTATTTCTGCCGTACTAGTATTGTAACTCGATTTTATAACTTATAATATAAAATCTAAATAAATAATTTATAAGATAACAACATTTTTTTATTTTCTAAGTTGGTAAATTTTCTTTCTCGTTCAAATATTTCATGTAAACCGCACTCAATACAAAAATGTTTGTGACCACTGTCAGTAGGTAAAGAGGTCATTGTACGAAATTCTTCTTGCTCCGCGACTGGACATTACCTACTTATAACAATTTTTGCAATCTACAGCTTCGGACTCGCGCACCGCGGGTTCCGTACAAACCTGTGGGTAAATAAACAAGCAAAAGTTGCGGTTTACGATTTATGACGTATTTAAAAAAACTATTTACTAGATCTCGTTCAAACCAATTTTTGGTGGAAGTATATACAAGTGGAGTACATCAATTTTTTTTTTAGTTTTATCATTCTCTTATTTTAGAAGATAAGGAGGGAGGACACATTTTACCACTTGGAAGTGTCTCTCGCGCAAACTATTCAGCAACCTCAATATCATTTTTGAAGACCTATCCATAGATACCCCACACGTATGGGTTTGATGAAAAAAAAAATTTTGTGTTTCAGTCAATGTTTCAGTTCTAAGTATGGAGACGCCAAAATTTATTGTTTTTTTTTTCTTTTTTGTGTGAAAATCTTAATGCGGTTCACAGAATACATCTACTTACCAAGTTTCAACAGCATAGTTCTTATAGTTTCGGAGAAAAGTGGCTGTGACATACGGACGGACAGACAAACAGACAGAATGACGAATCTATAAGGGTTCCGTTTTTGCCATTTAGCTACGGAACCCTAAAAATGAAAAATATATCACATGTACTACTGATATATTTTTCATCAGTGATCCGATATCCTTGCATCATATGCGATTGTTAATTTAACATATAAACGAGTCCTGAGTAATTTTAGGTGAATACTAGATAGGTACCTTCCCTTTGTTGTCATAAATAAATCATTATTCACTTGTAAAATCAATTGATATATTCAAATTCAAATAAATAAGGCTGTCTCTGCATTTCAGTGCCTCAATCTGTCATAGCCAGACTAAACCACATTTTCTGAATAATCAATCAAGATTTTTACACCTGCGAACTAGGCTGTCTGAAGAAATTCTTTAATATAACTCAAGTCATAGACAAGATGCCATTTGCGTTTGACAGATTAAGATAAAGATGGCGGATAAACGGTATTGGCGGGAAAAGTTTATACAGAAATCTTTTATAATATGACGTGTCGAAAAATACGTCATAGCTTCAAGGGACTAGAACTGAGTATATGGTTTCAATTTCAACTCTATACTTCCACGTGTTCCCGAGATAAATAGTCTTGACAGACGACAGATGGAAAACAAAGTGATCCTATAAGGGTTCCGTTTTTATGATAAAACCGGCCAAGTGCGTGTCGGGCTACGCGCTGTGTAGGGTTCCGTAGTTGCACGTCACAATCTGACTTCTAAGACACAGGTATATAGGTACACCAGTTTAGGAGTAAGGATATTTAAAATCACCTACATACATGTGTAATATTTTAGCCCAAATGAGAACTATTGTAATATTTTTTGGTGAAATAAATTATTTATTACTAGCTTCTGCCAGCGGCTTCGCCCGCGTGATCCCTAGGGAACATATTCCCGGGATGAAAAGTAGCTCATGTGCTATTCCAGACTATAATCTATCTTTGTTCTAAATTTCATTAAGATCCGTTAAGCCGTTCTCGCGTGATTGAGTAACAAACAACCAAAATTTCACATTTATAATATTACTCGTTTGGCGTAAAGCGAAATTATAACCATCTTCCCCTCGACATTATAATTATTAAAGGATATTGCAAACCATGATTCAGTATTCACGCGCGATGGCTTATTATTAGCGTTTTTCATGTATAACTTTGCTGTTGCTACACCGATTTCTATGATTCTTTTTTTATGGAAAAGTTTATAATGTTAACTTTATGAATGTTAATAAATTAGGGACGACTGAGAGTTTTATAAACGTAAGAGTAGACAAATACAATCAGAAAGCTTCGAAATGCTAAGCTATCGGGAGTTACACGTGTTATTGTTCGTCAATCATAAAAGATAGACATATGCTGTCGTTGGATATTTTTTATATAATTTTAAGGAGAACATTTCCCTCATACATGATTTCTGTATAGCTTTCACCATTAAGGTTGCACACGCGACGGAAGCTTCAAAAATGGAGTAACTTCTCCCGTTTTCCCAACATTTCCCTTCACTGCTCTGCTCCTATTGATTGTAGCGTGATGAAAAGTATACTATAACCTGCTCAGGAGTATGAATAATAATTGTACCAAGTTTCATTAAAATCCGTCGAGTAGTTTTTTTTTCTATAACGGTTATACAGACAGACAGACAGACAGACAGACAGACCGACAGACAGACAGACAAAAATTGTACTGATTGCATTTTTGGCATCAGTATCGATCCCTAATCACCCCCTGATAGTTATTTTGGAAATATATTTCATGTACAGAATTGACCTCTCTACAGATTTATTATAAGTATAGATTACAAATTACCTATTATTACACAATTGTAAAGTTTTATAGGTTGGCCGACCATTTATATTTTACTCGTAAATTTGTAAAGTCTACTTAGCTGTGAAATATTTACTTTTAAATTCGTTAAAATGCTACTACCATGTTTCACGTCTCCAAAAACCACTGTTTACTGGCAGAGGGGGAACACTTACCTACGGAACCCTAAAAAAATGAACAACATTCAAAAAATTAAAAATTCAACTGATTATATATAATATGAAACTGTTGCGATTTAAAATAATCCTCTGAAACATCCTAAATACATTTCTACATCTTAAAAATATTAAAAATATACCTGTGTTTTATTAGAGGCCAATGACCACATCCACATGTCATAAACCGAAAATAAACCTAACTGCAAAAATGTCAACCGTAAAACTTTTTACCAGCCAGTTTCATCCACTGAATGTCCACAGACTAGCAATTTTGAATATGGAATGTTTTACTCCGAACAGGAATGTGTCTGTAGCTAAACCAAAAAGTTTTATGTATCGCTGTTGTCTGTTATTAAAAAAGTTATGCTCCAAACCTTTAATATTCACATTAAATTGTCAAAGGATGTAAAGTTTCACAGTTACGCAGTACTGTTTTAGTTGCATTGCGTCTCACGGCAATAAACCTTGATTTTCGGCACATGGTAACACACAATATCCGTAATTATCTAGTCCTTATCCCAATTTATTTTGGGTCAGTGCAATATGTCTCCTTCTTACATACTTCTTTAAAGACTGCACCATTTCCTATGAACACGCATTTATTTTTCTTGATTGAATAAAATAGAATAGATAAACTGTTTATTATGTATTATCATAATAAGCTACTGAAAAGATAACTTAAGAAAACATTACGTAGATAGGGTGACACAATGGGCGGTCTTATCGCTAAAAGCGATAATAAAAAGTCAACCTTTGGATACTAAGCAAGCCCATAGCCAAAATAAATCAAATTCTGAACAAATATTGAGCCAAAAATATGTATTGAGTATGTATCAACGCCGCCGCAAGAAAAACCACCGTAACAAAATCGACATCGCAACAAAAAGAACCGCAACGCCACCTTTATCACTATACACCGAATTACTAACAAAATCCTGCATCGTGATATCAGAGTTATCCGTGCGATTTGAACATAAAATACCGGGCAGTTGCCCACCAGACAACAACCGTCTGGTCGGAGGATCCCAAAATTATCAATGGAGATTTGCGGGACTTTTGCTTTCAGTTCCGCATACCTTTATAAAAAAAACAAAACACAAACTTTCGCACTCATACGAGCTGAGATATGTGACCTTGAGTTTAATTTCATCACGAAATTTATTGTTAGTCTCACCTTCGGGATGAGGAAAACATTGCGAGGAAGTTTCTCTAATTAATTAATTGGAAAACTGAGCAAACAGAGATCAACAGCTAGTTTATCTTTTTCCTGGTTTTTGGGGTTAGATGGCGTCTATTTTTAGGTACGTGGCTAATCTAATAATAGCTGAAGAGGTCGAAAATATCATAATCATCATATCAGCTGAAAGACGTCCACTCCTGGACATAGGCCTCCCCCAAGTGTCGTCAGAACAACCGGTCCTGTGCGTCTCGTATCCAACGGCTACCCGCGAACCTCACCAGGTTATTGGTCCAACTAGTGGCCTGTGGGAGCCCTTCAAACGCTGCTTCCGGTACGCGGTCACCAATCTAGAATATTTCGAAATAGTACATTGTTATCCAGGGGTGAAAGTAACTGATTTCGTCCCGGGACGGCGTTTGGAGCCAGAGCGTAGCGAGAGCGTCAATAGTTCGAGGGACTATATAAGTCTTTCACCCGAGGTTTTGAATTCCCCATTCTTCCCCATTCTTAATGAAAAGCACAGTATTGCTTTTCATTAAGAATACAAGGAAAGTAAAAATAAAAACACGAATCTGAATCTGATGAGCTCATCGTGTTAATACAAATCTCTGCTATACGAAAGTATGAACAAAGCTCGAAAAAACAAATGAAGATTAGATTGCCGCTTTCCCGACTATTTTGTTGTTTTTTCTGTGACCGGCCAGCTATTCAGTGGAATAGGATTCTCCCTAGGGCTGCAAACTAATACTTTTAACCCGCTTCCTGTTGAACCTAAATTAAAATGAATTGACCGCCGTCTGACCTCCACAACCCAGTAACTGGGTAATACTCGTACGATACCCCTAGGCAATTCTTGTGTCAGTTTCTGGCTTCTGACTATCGATTGCCAAAGATGTTCAAATGACAGCCAGGACCAATAGCTTAACGTGTTTTCCAAGGCTCAGAGGAAACACGGTATGTACTTTATAGTCACCCATCCAACGACCGTCCTCAGCAAGCTTAGCTTAACTTTGAATTTCTCGCACCTCGTACTGCTGTGCTGTTATTATTTAGTAACGAGCTTCTACAAAGATTCTTATTTATTTATTTCATGTTTTGTTGAATTTTAATGTGCCTATCGAGATAATCTGAAAGATCCGTGTACAATTAATATTATTGTTTCTTAAAATCCGAAAAGGCGAGGTTCCAATTATTTCTATTATTTATCACAGTAGATCCAGTGTTGTTTATTGAGCCTTTATTTATTCTCTTTCACCGGGCAAGTTATTTTTATCAACATTTCTGGCCATTGTTCCCCGACTTAGACATTTATTAAGACTTTTTATTAGCCTTAGCCTCGTGTTTATGTGTCTTTCTGGTAAAACTGGAGTAAAACAAGATTCCTTTTATTACTTAGACTTACTTTTACAAAGGCTTTTACTTCTTGTTGTTAAGGTACCTATGTCTTTGTTGAAGTTGGGAATAATTTTGTTGTCAATACTTTTTGGGTTATGAAAATATGTGTAAACAACTATCTCCTCATTATCATCAAACATAAATATATAAGGCACTAGATTTTTTCGCTATTGTTGTTTGTTCAGTAATATTTAAGAAACGTTCGCATTTACATCTTAATCGCAATCTGTCAAAAATGAATAGAAATCGAGTCTTTATAGACAGCATCTCATTGATGCGATTGCGAACGTAGTCAGATTAGCCTTCATTACTATGACCGCTAATTATATTAGGTTTTACGTTTATTCTGTTACACCGAGTATAAGACAATGGTGATCCAAAAGTTAGGCTTAAATGTCATTTAAGTTACACATATCTACCTGCCGGAGTCGCGGGATTATTCGCAAGAGACACCGTGGCTCCGGAACACAAAAGGCAATGAAGGAACATGGATGGGTTTTAGTCAGTAGAAGTCTGACACTCCCTCCCGCTACACCCAGAGCGGGAGGAGTCATTGGATGATTTCCCATCCCTAAAAAAAAAAAAAAAAAAAAAGTTACACTTATCTAGGGATAGATAGAAAGCTATCTTTTCCACAAAGCTATAACAAAATCCCAACCCACAGCGAGCAATCAATGTTTTGACACGAAGGAGAATCCTTGACATGAGACAGCTAGACCGATTGCCCTACTTATTGCACAAACAACTATTTTCTTTACTACTCGTATATGGCGAGCTTATGGGAGAAACTTACATCAACTGTAATTTATATCACATACCTTTCTAACATTCTTCCTTTGCATGATAGTAAATTTCATTAACATTGACTTCAATATTGTTGATGTATCGTGGCTAAATAATAAAGGCCGCACGGGTCTGCCTTCAAGGTCAACGCTTGCCGAGGTCGGTATGTGGATGGGTGAACTGACCATCTGTACCTACTGAAACTCCTCCACGCCCCAGAAACCACTTTAAGCCGTTGGTCCCAGCTGTCATTTGTAGATCTTTGACAATTTATTGTCTGTCATAGATTGTTAGAAACCAGAAAATCTGACATCAGCCGTGCAAAGAGATACTGTGAAGAGGTCAGTCTACTTTTTTAATTTTTAAATAACCTTCGCATCTCAGTCGCAATCTGTCAAAAATTCATGGAAATTTAAGCTTTTTTTAATTTATACTCCCAGATAGTAGGTCCCTCCTGTCACCTGTGCCTCTCTGAAACAAAAAAAAACTGAACTCATAATTATTATTTGTTGAGAAAAAGTATTAAAATACAAAATTGAAATAAAATGGTGTCCACAGACATTTGTAAAGGAACAAACTAGGTGAAATAATGTAATTTGTCGAGATGTGTCTCAAATTCACAATAGATTTACGTAAGGCGTTTGACATAGTAAAGCTTACTATCCTTACCAATTTATATGGTACACAACCGTTACTTTCTTTTATTTAAAAGTGAGTTACGAAAGTCCATTCATTGGATTTGCAAACTATAGTTAGTTTCTTTGAGGTTTCCTGAATCTGATAAATTAATTTACCGGGGTCCTAGAATAGTTCCTTTAGACAACTTTTGTCACGTACAGGTCGCCTTCAAAACTTATTGATCTCTACACCTGCCATGTTATCTCCTTACCACCTTTTGTTGAGTGGTGGTGAGAGCCTAGGGCATCGAGTCCGCCTACATACAGTGGTAACTTTCAATCTGTTGGGGGAAGATATTCCGTCCTGACGTTATTGATAGTCCAGTGATCCTGACCCATCAATCATGATGTAAGTGCATAAATAAGAACAATGCCAATAAATAAAATTGAAGCATCTGTTGATAGTTTCAAAATATTGTTGATATTATCGAAAACAAAACATCCGTCTTTTGGCCGTTTTGTTTGTTGCATTGAATGTGGTGGAAGTTTCAATGGCAGATATTTTAATTTTGCAAAAAAAATTAGGGTTATACCTTGTAAAAAAATTTGAACCTTTGAAACACTTATCTCGCGGGCGAAACTGGGGGCAGTAGCTACTAAATAAATTAACGTAAACACCAACCATTGAAAGTAAATCAATCAGAATCTATCACACCTAATCATCATTCTATAAACAGATTCAACGAAAAAAATCCATTTCACAAAATCGTCACGCGTCGCGCCCCTTTTTGAGACCATTGCGAAATCGATGGAATAACGATCAGAGTGAAGCGAGGCCGAGTGTTTAAAAATATTCCACGGGACCCAGACAATGAAGTTCTGCAATAACTATGATAATTTCAGCCATGGTTTTTGGTAAGCCGTTAGGTTAGGTTAGATTATATAGGTTGGCATGTCTGGGACGGACCATTTAAAAGTTCGGGCAGCGAAATTGGGTCATCAGGTAGATCTTTATTTGTTTTTATATCATTCACCTACTTATTGCTATCGAAGGTTTGGGGACGGATTAATTATGGAATGAGGTATGTCTGAGAAATAAATATATTTAACCTTATACGATTCTTATCATTTACCCGACTGAACTTGAAGATAAAACACTACTTGTCACTGTGATTCCTTTCCATCTGTAATTTCAATATTGTTAACATTTTCTTACTTTATAATAAATATGTATGTATTTATGTATCTATTATAGTAGTCATATTGTAATGCTGTATTTCTGTTTGTTTTGTTTTTCTATGTAACTTCATATTTGCACCAAGTGCAACCCCATTTCGTGTCCAGGATATCACCTTTCATTCCAGGTTGCCTGGAAGAGATCGCGGAATGCGATAAGGCCGCCAATTGTATGTCTTTAGTTTAAGATTTTCTGTACGTTTTTTAAATTTGGTGTACAATAAAGTATATATAAATAAATAAAACGAATGGCATTTGCCTCGTAGGCTGGAATGTCAATGTCAGTGAAGTACTGGTGCAATTTCTGATTATCTTTTGTACTGCCTTAAACACCAATCAAGTAATGGACCTGACATCACTTGCCAAGGTATCGTTTTACCCAGTTAGGTTTTTGGAACACAGATAGGCAGTCGTTCCGTGTAAGATACTGTTTTTTTTTAAGTGAAAACTTCTTTAGCGGCGTTTAGCACTTTTCTTGGGAAGGATATAAAATGTTAAACTCGCGTCAGGACACGTGACCTGATCGAAAATTCGTAAGACGGATATTTCAAAAATGCACAACGTTAGTGTTCAAGTTTTCACTTCTGCCGGCACTCCCGGAGTGCAACCCGTTTTTTTTTTAAATTTGATTTTGGTTTCTCTTGACTCTAGTCTAGGTCAGAAATGACAGAGACAAAGTATATGATGGAGCGAGCTTACCCAGAAGTAGCCTGTTCACTAATGCTCAGTTGCACCCGCACCCGGATGTGCATCCCGTTAGACTGGGAGCAGACACCGACATAGTTGGGAAAACTTTAGGCAGATTTATTGCCTTGATCAATAATCTATACTAATAACGTTTGTTTGAACGCGTTAATCTCAGGAACTACTGGTCCGATTTGATGTTGAAAATGTTTCAGTATTAGATAGCGCATTTATCGAGGAAGGCTATAGGCTATATATCATCACGCTAAGGCAAATAGGAGCGGAGCATTATATATAAAAATGAATCCCTATTTCGCTTGGTCACGGCATCACGCGTGAACCGCTGGACCGATTTCGCTAATTCTTTTTTTTTGTGTTTGTTAATGTCGGGAGAAGGTTCTTATGAAAGAAAAAAATAAAAAAGTTGACGGGAGTGAAGCCGCGGGGGTGGTTAGTGAATTATAATATACCATCATCATCATATCAGCCAATTGTCGTCCACTGCTGAACGAAAGCCTCCCCCCAAGAGCGCATCGTGACATGGTTTGTGCATATTCCCATAGGTCCTGTAAAACTACTTTGGTCGTACCTCTAAAAGAGCAAAAGAACCACCAAGAGCGATGCGTCAATGTGCCTACGTGCTTCCAAGCAAGTCCACCAAAGCTTAGCTTACTTAATCTAGATTCTCAATCCACAAACAAGCACTAAAATCGACCAAAGACATACACAATACAAACAAATTATTATATAATAGCCGTCTGTTCATTAACACGCGGAAAACGGACAATATGAATTAGCCCGGGTAGCCATTTTGGGCTGCGACGATTTTGGCGCGCCTTTTACGACGCGTGCGCATTGTCGCAATGTCGCATTGTGTGGCTAATATTAGACACAGTAGCTATTGTGCTGACATAATGCCTTTGGAGTACAGTTGGTAACTGTGAGTGTGTCCTTTACGCGACTTTGACCGTGGGTTTTTATGTTTTGGTGACCTACTTGGTATGCGTTTACCCTTTTAACGTGCAATAGTTGACAGAAATAAACCTTTTACGTAAAATGGACTTTTTGACACTAATTTTAGACTCACAGGTTTTCACACACGTCTGTTTTACTTTCCATATTTGCACTCTAGCATTGCACACACTACTTGTCTGCTATAGTTCACTGTTCATGTGGTTCTATCCCTTTAAACAGTTTATGAAACATCAATGTTTTCGCAAGTATGTTGAAAAACGTCGTTTGATACGCGTGACCGTTTGTCATCGCGATCTTGATTAAGTATTTACTACGAGTATATGTACCCAAAGCTTGAACGAAAAACCCGCCTCAGCTGCAAAGAAAAAATTGGCCCAAAAAAACGAATTTAAGATAAAATAATAATTAGCAAATCTAAAATAGGTACTTACTGCAGAAAAAAAGATTATTCAGTAAACTGGCTGCCCGTTGAAGGCACTCATGTGAAATGGCTAGATTGTAGAAGAGGTTTAGTAATGCAAGATTGCATTTGCTGTTCGATAAGTTTAAGTTAAATGTTGAAAATATCAAATGAAATTACTACCAAAGGATTTTTATTTTCTTAGTTTAGGCTGCGTGTCCAGAATAGTGCGAGAATGCGTAGCGAGGTAAGTGTTTGTTAAGAACTAAAGAATCGCCTCATATACCTGAGGCTAGGTGAATAAAGCGATTCTATTGGGGAAAAAGGAACACGATCATGAAGATTTTTATATTTGAACATGGTTGATTGTAATGGTGAAATCGTCCATAGTTCTGAATCAATATATTACCATAACTCCAATTTATTTGAAAACGATGCAATATGTTTTCTTCTTCTAATCTTCTCTAAGTTGCCATTTCTGTAGTCACCCATTTCTACTCAAAGGTACAACTATAATATCCTTGGACATTTCACACAACGCCATATAGTCCCAAGCTAAGCAACCTAATGCTTGTGTTATGGTAACGATATGGCTGATAAACTACTTATATACATTTTTTTTTTTGTAAATACATACATATTATAGATAGAAAAACACCCAGACTCAGAACAAATACATGTAGGTCTTACAAATATTTGTTCCGTGCGGGAATCGAACCCGCGACACGCAGCGCAGCAGTCGGTCGCTCAACCACTGCGCCAACCGTGTCGTCATCTGACACACAGTCTATTCATCATTTCTTTGTACGTCTTTCTGAATATGAAAAATAATATCAAAATATTCATTTCATTAACTTCTTTATTTAATCTGAATAAACCCAGCCGCACAAAAGTACCAGTCTGTACTTGATTGACGACATCTAATGGCAAATCCATATCGTTTTGATAGCCAATCAATGGATATTCATACCCTATTTATCTGAGTTTACGTCAATCGTTCCAAATTAGGGCTGGTGCTGACGTGTGTTGTTTACAGACGAACTCGTTTTGTGGAACTATTTTATTTGATGCTAATGTGATCTTGGCCTTAACTTCTGAGTGTACTTCGGTCGTTAGTGCATTCTTTAGATGACAAGGGTTTTAAAGTAGATTATGAATCAATGGGATAAAGCAGTGTCCCAACGCAATGAAGAATTGAGAGTTAACTCCCGAGCGTAGCGAGGTAGTTTAAAGTTTAACTCACGAGCGATGGAAATAATACAAGAATCCTGAATGCAGTGGTGGATTTAAGTTAGCCCAAGGCAAAGACACCTTTATCCCTGAGAAGCATACTTTACTTTTCACATCTACTGCGAGAAAATTGTGCTTTAGCCATGAAAACAGGTGGCGCGCGTCGGCCCCTGCCGCAAGGAGCAGGCCGGGCAATAATGTGATTTGAATTTAAAATGCATTTTGAATGCGCTTGCCGCACTTAACGGCGGAGCCGCTCGCGGTTTAGAATTACGTACTTTAGGTTAGGTTTGCATTGCAAATAATTTGACGTTTTCGTGCAGGTAATAGGAAACAGAGACTTCTGGTCCAGTCTCCTACGTGTTGTTTTTATAATAACAATTGTTATCTACAAAGTTCCCTTTCATCTGTGGAGTAGTATGAGAAAAAGTAAAAATTAACTACTGTAGAAATAGGGTCTGACCAAAGAAACCGGATGAATCATAATAACCAGAAGAAAACTGAATTCTGTGATGGCAGCAGAAGAAATGCATGGATGAAGTAGAAATAAGGATAATGCAACAAAAACATTAAGGCCGTACCCTGAGCAAATAACCTTGAGCATTTTTTCCCTCAATAACAGCGCAAGAGATACAATAGCGAATACGCTCAGAATGTTGAATAAAATCGTTATAAAATCTAAATTTGTTCGTTTGAAAAAAATACTTCTACCAAAATGTTCATAATTAAATTGCCTATCCATTAGTTTAAGTACAAAATCAAAATAATCATTAGTTTTCGAGAAGATGCATGTTTTCAGTAATTTTTTCTCATTTCTGTGGTTTCGTTGTGAGGAGATTACTTAAACATTATACTTAATAATAAAATCTACCATTTTAAAGCCAAGATGTAGAAATTTTATGTATTTTTTATTAGTTGATATTTCTTTTGGATAAAGAGTAGATAGCTCCAAAAAACTGCACAAAAAACGGCTAGCGCTGCGTTTTGCTCGGGGACGCGCCTTAAGCCAAAAATGTAAAAAAATAATATGTTTTGTCCATTTACTTATATCAGGTACGAACGTTTTGCCCCAAAAGTCATCGCGTCGGGGAGCCGATAAATAAAAGAATATTTTCTCCTGAGGCGACGACGCTTGGACCATAATTATTTGTTTCTTTTATACTTTATTTAGTTTTCGGGCATTCAGGATTCTTGTTTTATCGCTACGCTCGAGTTGAACTCTAAACTCACTTAGTTCACTTATGAATCCTTCGTTTGGTTCGGGATTCAATATGACGCCCGTGACATAACGCACTACTTTTTTCCCTCGGTGCATAGTCTACTATTCTCGGTGCATAATTATAATGAAATATGAAATGCATGAATTGCCCGGGGCGCACGTAAATGATAAATAATAAAAGATATTTATTCTGTAAGTAGGTTGTAAATAACACTTTTACACGTCAATCTTTTTTGGTCATTTTAAACTAGATGAGGCCGTAGATGGTTAAGGCCGGCCCTGAAAAATGCAATTAAAACTACTAGGTTACCAACTACTCAAAGTCCATCAAAATAAAAGAAGATGGTTGGAAAGCCATAAAGCAGAATGACCTCACAAGGAAGGTCACCATAATATAAAACGGAAACAACGATAAAGCGATTTAATTAAAGTCTTATTTGCCGAGCTGCTCCCAATTAGCAATAAATTTCAGTGGGGTGATAATAACCTTAGGCTAATCTGCATCTACATTATTCATACGTCGTAATTAATTTGGTCATATTATAGAAAGCCCGTAGAGATATTGAATTTAATATATACTTATATTTTAAAGTTTGTTTGTTTGTTTGAAAGTCAAGAATAAGTAATTTAGTGTTGGATAATCCTTTTATTGAGTGAATTTCAACAACTATGATTTGTTACCTAATTTTGGTGGAAAAGTTTGTTTCTGGTTTTTTTAATAATCTAAGATGTTGATAAGCAATAGATACGTATTCAGGTACATAAAATGTGAGAGAAATTTATTTATTCCTGAAAGCTTCTGATATATTGTCGACACCAGAATTGGTACGACACCAAAATTGGTGTCTGACACCAAAATTAGAAATATAGACTTCAGAATTTATTTTTACTGAACCAAATTATAAATAAATTATCAATAAAAATCTTATTTATAGTGAATAAATGTTTTAATAAAAAAATAACATAATGAGATCAATAAAAAAAATAACAATCAACAAATACAACATTCTTATTTTTCTGTCTTGTTAATTCTACAGTTTTTAGTTTAAAGTAATTGCAATCACCTCCTCTAACCTCTATCATCATCATCATCATGATTATTTTTAATTATATATAAGTAATTTTTTAACATTTTATGTTAACATAATTATATAATGAGATCAATTTAAAAAATTATCAATCTTCTAATAAACTTTCTTACTATTCTAAGTCTTGTAATTCTTCAGTCTGTAAATTAAAAAATATTCAAATCATCATCGCTATCATCACCATCATGATAATTTTTATTAGCTGTTTTATTTTCTTCCTTAGTATCCATCACTGTACAATCATTTCCTGAACGATAGTAAATTACTGAAGTGTGCAATGTAATTTGAGATCGGCTGGCGTCAAAATGGACGGATTGAACCTCAGAGCCATATATTTCGTATTATAATTTTCACTGAAATCCGTATGTGTATTAAACATTCGTTTTCAGCAATTCGTTCATCATTCCTAATTTTTTCTTTTCTCTTCTTTTCTGTCATCCTTTTCGTCTCCAAGCACTCTGCGTGTGTCAACTTTGAATTTTATTTCTTTGTTAGCTGGAAAAAAAAAATACATAAATTATTTTTTTATTGCTATTGAAAGCATTTTTCATTCTAAGCGTACAGTGCACGAACGTCATTCATTTTCTTGTTTCTTCATCACTCTCAAGCTACTCGTACTGAACTTTCAAACCGAGTTATCTTATTATGATTCGTTTTCGTTTGTCTTTGAGGTACCTCGTAACTCTAAAAATTAATTTTGGTGTAACTAAGCAATTTTGGCGATTGGTAAAATACCACCAAAACCACCAAAATTGCACCACCAAAATTAGAATCTTGTTGAATATGTTTATTTAAAAAAAAACTACTAAGAATGTACTATTTATATTTGGATAATTTTGAAAGCAAACCTTAACCTTTACATTTAAATTTAAATTACAACACCGACTTAGTCATAAAACGTTTTTAAACCATTACACCAAAATTGCAGGTTTTTTGTCCGATTACTACGAAAAGACTTACTTACGTTTTTGGCTAAAAATCACAACGGGATGGCACACGTCTGTCACTGCTGCGCGTGAGCGCCTGGCTAAACGAAGTAAACGTTGGTAGCGTTGTTCATCTAGGTTTATTCTATACGAGTCACTTAATGATTAGATTACTCCCACCAAAATTTAAAATTTCGCGCGGACAGTCCTTTTCGATTTTCACTAGGATAAAGTATTGCCCTAAATATAAAAATAAAACTGTCATTAGATAGAAAAAATAATACTGAATACAAATAAAATCAGTAGTTTCTAGTAAACTAGTGTAGTTTCGTTTAAGAGGTGGTCATCCCCAGAAAAACGGATTGTGGACGCGCCACCAAACTTAGAATTATGCTAAATAACAATTTTTTATTTCACCACAGAAATGTTATATACTAAAATATTGACGGCCTGATCAAGATAAGTACCCCTTTTTTCTATAAAAAAAATAACTTCGTTGTACGTTTACTTTAAGCTATGATTTTCAGCCGCGCCGCCTAAACATTATGCTTGAGAAAATCACTCTATTGAGGAAGGTTATAGGCATATTAACATCACGCTACGACCAATAGGAGCGGAGCGGTAATGAAAAATGTGACGCAGACGTTATCGCGCGAAGAAGATAGAAGAAGAAGTTAGTGCGTAATTCTTAAGAATAACCCGGTTAATTGCGAATCAGGCTCACGAACTATGGGTTCCCCACTTCTACAACTGTTGTCAAAAAAACCTAATGATTTAAAAGAGTGTCCGTTGGTGTTTATAACCCGTCCTTATCCATATTATAGAGTTAGAGTGAGCACGCCACTTCTGGGTAAGCTCGCTCCATCATAGACTTTGTCTCTGTCGTCTCTGACCTAGACTAGAGTCAAGAGCGAACCCATCTATGCTAATATTATAAAGCAGAAGAGTTTGTTTGTTTGTTTGTTTGTTTGTTTGGTTGAACGCGCTAATCTCAGGAACTGCTGGTCCGATTTGAAAAATTCTTTCAGTGTTAGATAGCCCATTTATCGAGGAAGGCTATAGGCTATATAGTATCACGCTATGACACGATAATAAGAGCGGAGCAGTAATGAAAAATGTGACGCAGACGAAGTTGCGCGGGTCAGCTAGTCTCAAATAAATAAAAAAGAAATAGAGATGTGCAATTGCCTTCATCTCTTAGCCATCTGTTAATGTTTTAATTGAAATACTTAAAGGAGTTTAGGTTTACCATACCTACCTTTTTTATTTTTATTTTTTTGTTTCGTCTGGGAAAAAATGCATTACGCATACCCTCCCACTCGGGGGGGTGAGGGGCTATGTGGGACTCCCCGGGCAAGCCACTAAAACAACCCAGCAGCGAAATTCCCGCATCGTCTGAGTGGGGGTGGACTGGGAGATCGGCGTAGCCTTTGCGTCCAATCTAAGGTTTACCATACCTGGGAATAGAACCCGAGAACTACAAGGTAATTGTTATTCAAAGTGAGTATTGAGATACGACTCGCGGTTGTTCCGTAGATACGGTCCATCAGTCCGTTACAGCAGGCAGACCGACAGTCCCTCTGAAAACCATCGGCTGCGGAACCCTAAAAGTGGTAGCAGTTTATTTGTGTAATTTCATCCATTAACGGCACATGTGTGAGTACTGTGTACCTTTAACTTAACTTTAGCTATCAGTTTTAGGTTTGTTTTTTACTTGAATGTGCCCTGAGTTGACACTCAGGGCATGCTGACATGCTGACTCAAAGGTCTGGCTGATGGTGGTGTATGCGTTGGATCATTTGGCTCCCTTCAAAATGATTGAGCCAGACGGTGCTGGCATATGCTTCATGTTCGTGAACGGGTGCCGTCAGTTGGGAATAGTCATTTCTCAGCTGCCATGGTTGATTTTAACTATTTCTTTGTATTGTTCCTATTTTATTCCGCATTTTTATTCTGCTCGTCTTTTACATCGTTCTCATATACATGTATAATTTAAACCCGATCTAAACAAAACTTTGTAACAATTTATTATTATTAAAATAGTGTCCGTGGAGTTTCTTGCACGTTCTTCTACATAGTGCAAATAGCTTCATCTTTTTGGACCGACCGGCCTTGACAATTCAAAAGTGTCTGTAAATGGTTTAATTGAAAGAAATGTTTAAGTTTGAGTTTTGTTGCGGAATTGTTCGAAAGAATTACCACAGCCCTGGAACCCAAAAGGCATTAAGGAGGTACACGGGTGGGTTTTAGTCAGTCAGTCTGATACTCAGTCCTTCCGGTCCGCCCAGAGCAGAAGGACTCATTTGATGATTTCCCGTCCAAAACGTCCTCTGTGTTAGAGGATTCCGGGTAAAGCTCGCTTCCATCTTCGGCCTAATCAACACTTCCCATCTGGTGAGATTTGGGCCAAGAGTTTCCCCGTTTTGTATAAAAAAAAACAAGAGCAGTTTGATTTCGGAAAACGGTAATAAGCAAAATGGACATTTGACTCAATCAAATTCTCTTTCAGTTTACATGTTCCACTTGACTTTTAATTTGGTTGGGTCAAGCGTGAATCGCGTAATATTGCCTTGTCAGAAATCGATCCAATCCATTCGTAAAACAATACCATGCCATCCTCTCTCCCAATTTCTGAAACAAAATTATTTATTTATAAGCTTCTTCAACACTTGAACAGTATCTGGTGGAATGAGTTGGTAAGTATATCGATGGATTTAAAAACACAATAGTCCAATTAAATAAAAGACTTATTACAAAAAAAAACAAGCGACTACCAAATAAAAGAAAACTTCCTAACCGATTTTCATAAAATTTAAATGCGATCAATCGAGAAGTATAACCAGATTTTTTTTAATCAGTTCATAAATGATGGAGTTATGAGGTAATAAACATAAACCGAATTAAGAACCTCCTCCTTTTTGGGAAGTCAGTTAAAAATAATTTTCACTATCTGACTTATAGTTTTTGAGAAATGCACGTACAAAAATACATATTATATACGATTATGAAATTTAGCACACATATTTAGAAGCTGGCTGGCTGGCTTTGGGAGCTTTTTTTTTATTTTAATTAATTTTTATTTATTTTTGGTCGAATTGATAACCTCATTCTTGTAGAGTCGATTAAAAAATCATTCTCTACCTGTCAAGCTATGGGTTAATTATTGGCGTGTCGGAAGTTTAGTGATATGATTGGCTCTTAATATTAATTAATTGATTTCGCTAGACATTAGTTACATCTATTTTATGTAATTGTATATCCGGCACTGGGCGTAAATATTCTTTTTAACCAACTTCCAAAAAAGGAGGAGGTTCTCCATTCGGTGGGTATTTTTTTGTTGTTGTTGTGAGTATATAAACCGATAATTCCGAGGTTTCTGATTCGATTTGTGTGATTCTTTTTTGTTCGATGGAACATACGAGTAGGTACATACTTGCCATTTGGTCCCGGAAAGATTGATTGTTTCAATCAATCTTTTTCAAAAATCAAAACTGCTAAGCCAAACAGTTTTGATTTTAATGAGCATTTTTGCTTATTACAATTTCTGCGACGTCACCACTTAAATGTGAAAAATTAAAACCTTTTTAACAAAATAATTAAAAATTTAAAAGTACTTCTAAAAAAAACTACAAAGTATAAAGTAACCTTAATTTCGGAAGTCTTTGTTAAAAAACTAAGATTAAAATCCAAAAACACCGACTTTCGAAATTAAGGTTATTTTATACTTTGTAGTTTTTTTAATCCACAAATCAACACTGGTGTTAAAGAAAATTGTACTCGGGTGTTGCACATGTGAGAAAGTAGGTGGTAACACATAAAATACATTTAATACATGACATTTGGGTTATAACGTTGGGTGGTTTATCTTAGCGTGCCGTTTATGACGCGGTTTATGAGTTTATGATGATACCGAGTCGTAAAACGTATTCAATGAACGAGGTAGCTTTGCAATGCTGTATGTACAGACGCCAGCACAACAAGCTACAACAATCTGTCAAATTTCTTTAATAGATTTTCAACTTTATCGCTGATGCATTAGGTTCAAAGTTGATTGGGAAAATTTCAGTTTCGGATAACTTGATTTGCTGGTTACTGTACTTATATAGGAAGTCAGCTTCTCTGAGAAAATTAGGAATGACGAACCCCTGCAGCCTAAGCGCGTTATATAAATTTACTAACTATAGGGTTTCCCGCGACTTCGTACGCTATATCCCGTTTTTTCCCGTTCCTTTAAAATTTTCGGGATATCCTCTCATAGTGCTCTTCAACACTCCTTATGGAACCAACATGCCTCAGCTTTCTACGAGCAGTAGTTTTGGCTGTGCGTTGTCTGTTAGTTACTCAATCGTTAACGGAAGAATTTAAATAAAAGTATTTATATCACTAAGTACATAATCTATATATATAAAACAAAGACGGGTTTGTTACAACACTTATAACTCGAGATCTGCTGAACCAATTTTCATGGTTATTGATTCGTTGGATTTGTCTCCGACCCGAATAGCAGAATACATCTTAAAAACAATGAAAACTCGATATATGCAATGAATACTTAATTGACGGGAGCGAAGCCGCGGGGGACAGCTTGTATTTATTATAAAACAAAGTCCTCCGCCGCGTCTGTCTGTCTGCCTGTTCGCGATAAACTCAAAAATTACTGAACCGATTTTCATGCTGTTTTCACCAATTGATAGAGTGGTACTCGAGGAAGGTTTTAGTATACAATTTATCACGAAGCCGTTGGCATCAGCTAGTTCATTATACTTGTAAATAAAGCAATAGTTCATCAAAGCAGCACTTTTTTATATCAATTAGACAACGCGACGTCAAAGGTAAACCTTTTCATGTTAATTAAAATTATACCTATTAAATCACTATCCTTTCTATTAATTAAGAAAGATTTAACAAAATAACGGACATTGCTTTCTTTCAGTCAGCAGAATTGATGAAAAGCAATGTTTATTTTAGAAGAGTGTTAATAGAATTTCTTGCCCATCCTTCTAAGCTTTGTATCAGACCTCTAGCTTCGTCCAGACTGGTCGAATACGCCCGATTTCTGGGGTACTTTATCCGTCATTTATCTGTGCATAACCAACAATCAACCATTGGCGTTATGACTAATAGCGTTAACAGATAGATAAACGACCAACAAACCCTCAGAAACCGGGCATTAATATACTTTTTACCGGGCGTTTATCTGATGAAATTGAATGCGAGTTTAACTTTCAATCTGTATTTTTTTGTAATTTTTATTAATTTACTCTTAAATTAAACTCTTAACCAGAAACAAAAGCACAGCTAAAAATAAAAAATCCTATTCTTATAGATGTCCCAAGGTTAAATTCGAAAATACAACGTACTAACTATTTGTACGAAGAAAAACATTTTTCTTCGCATTCTAGCCGTGTGTTCTTACGGCCAGAAGTACATTTTGAAGGCCAAAACGAACAAATAAACAGCTCGCAGTAAATAAAGGACAAATAAATATTCCATGTTTCTTTTTTTATTATTTTCCCCTTTCGCCATTACGTTGAGTGATGAGTATTGAAGAAAAATATAGGTACAGAAACAAACGTACTAACATGAACTCTTAACTTTTATTTAGTTCAAATTTGTGATTTAGTTTTAAGTAAGACACATCATGATTGTTTACCATTATTTAACTCTCTAAAACTTTCTAGGTATTATAGACTAGCTGACCCACGCAACTTCGTCTGCGTCACATTTTCCGTTAATGCTCGGCTCCTTTTAGTCTTAGCATGATGATATGTAGCCCCTATCCTTTCTCGATACATGGGCTATCTAATACTGAAAGAATTTTTCAAATCGGACCAGTAGTTCCTGAGATTACCCCCTACATACATACTTATAAACAAATGTTACCTCTGTATAATATTAGTAGGTATAGTATAGATACGTACACGTCCGCTTTTCGCGGTCACCTCTTGCCGCACCAACGCTGGAGTTCGCGCCCCTCTACGGCGTATGGCAAACAATTATAATACCTTTTTTGAAAATTTAGACTTGTTTGCATTGTCTGCTAATAAATTCAAGATCTCCTTGATACAAATAATTGGAAATTTGTGAAGCAAGAACTTAACATTATTATTTGCCTACATTATTAATGTCATTATTAATGTTTTACTGTGATTGCTAGATTTATTTATAACTAGATTTACTATTTTTCATGATGCCTTATTTTTGGATTTGTGTTTAATTTTAGGATTGTTTTTGATTTTATTATTCATTTTAATTTTCAATTTGAGTTCTGATTTCAAGTTTAATTAAAATTTAATTATATATATTTATATATAAATTTTAAGATACTTTATTTTGTATTCAACTTTGTTTTTTTTTTAATTAAATAATAATATTTAAATCTTGTATTCAATTTTATGTTTCTTATTGAATTTTAATTTGTTTTCAATTGAATTTGTTGCTGATAGTGGATTGGTAGTGAACTTCATGTCTGTATTTTATTTAACTTTTTAAAACTCTTGACTGTTGTTTTTAATTTGAATGCGATTTATTTTGAACTTTAATAGTATTTTTATGTTATTCTTCCTGATTTTACTCATGTGCAAGTAGTCCCTGAAACATTATTTTGTGTGTAATATGTGGATAACGTCGTGGGTTACACATTTGTTTTTTCTCTATGTAAACACTTTTACTGTACCCTTTTTGTGTAACTGTTTGTTTTCCCTAAATAAATAAATAAATAGATAATATTAGTATAGCTATAGATATAACTAGCTTTTGACCGCGACTTCGTACGCGCATATACTGTTTTTCGCGTCCCCGTAAGAATTTCGGCAAAACCACCAACCCTACGGAGTGTAAGGAACCTACTTTCATGCCAAATTTCAGCGTTCTACGACCAATAGTTTCAGCTGTGCGTTGTCTGTCTATCACCCACTCACTCAGTAACGGAAGAATTTTATAATAGGCTTGTCTCCTAAAAAAATCTAATTAGTCCGTCAGTTAGATTATCAAAAACCTGACTCACTGACTTATTTATCAACGCATAGCCGAAGCTCGTGGTCGTAGAGAGCTGACTTTTGCCATGTAGCTTCCTTACACTCCGTAAAGATTTCCCAAAATTCCTACAGGAAATTTCTCGTTTTTATCCCTATAAAAACGAGAAATTTGCGTACGAAGTCGCGGGCGAAAGCTAATAAATAATATATGAAGTCAAGAATAAATAAGTTACTTCAAGGCTAGCGTGCTGCATTGTTGACCACAAATTCTCGCTTACCACCTGTTAAGATGGTGCTCAAACGCGAGTCCAATGAGTCCATCACACTCACACACATACACACACCACACACACACATCACATGTCAGACCTTTTCTTTCTTTGTTATCCTGCATGCACGTTTGTTTAGTCTTGTATGTGTACACATTATTACCTCAGCGCAGGGACAACAAATTTAGTTAAATAGTAGACTTCGCCTCCCGAAGTATTTCGTCACGCTTCACTGGTAACTTAAATCTTTAAAATATACATATACAAATATTAATGGCCGAATCACTGTCTCTTGTAATACAGGTTGACCTAGTATAAGAGGCAGGGTTTCAATTTCTGCACATAGATTTATGTACTCTAGAGCTAAGCTCCACAGTCGTGTATAATGAGTTTGCTTTTCTATGTATGATTTTTGATAAAAATACATATAACAATGTCGGACAAATAAATTAATCTTATCCTAACAAAAATAAAAACAAAATTAAATATGCGGATATAACTGTGTCTGTCTGTTTGTAATGTTTTCACGCCTAAACCGCTGAACCAATTTTGGTACAGAGCAGTGCATAGGTACGTGGGATACTTTTTATCCAGGGAGAATGTTCCCCTACATGAATTCCGACTAAGACGCTAGCAAAATATAATAGTTTAAACATTCGAGAATATATACTATATATACTTAGTTAGTTGTTGATCTAATTCATTAATAACATGAGATTCGACACCACGATCAATCTTCAGAAACTAAAGTTATCTGGTAAACAGATATCTTAGTGATAGACCGCCGTTGTACCGTAATTCATCATTGGAAGATGTTCTATCCATCTAGTATCTATTCTGTATAGTGACAGATTCAGAAACTTAGTAAAACGAGGTCCCGACTTCTCTATAACACGCTATATAGGTACTGAATGAAATCGCTGCTCCACTTAGCTCAACAAAAAAGTGACCCAAAAAAGTACACTATGTATTTAGTACAAAACATTTTCATACATATCGACATTGCGCCTGTCTGCGAAAGCCTTGAGCGTGACATAATCAACAAGCAACTTTTTTTCAATGAAAAGGCGTTTTAGGGTTCTGTACCCAAAGGGTAACCAACGGAACTCTACAATAGGCTAGATTCCATCATCCACAAATTGCAAAACTATTTAGTCTATCAGTTAGAGTATTGAAAAATATAGGACACGTATTTTTTGTTTTTCTAAATCAATGAATATTGACAAAGATAAAACGCATCAAAACTCGGGAGTGGGGGCTCGTGACGTCACGAGTCACTAAAAATTATGCGAAAGTGTGACGTATTGAGAATTTTAAAAGCGTCGTAACTTCGTCAATTTTGGTTCCCGTAACAAAAGAAAAAACACGGGTCAAATATTTTTTGATAATCTAACTGACGGACTAATTAGATTTTTTCAGGACACAAGCCGTAGCCTCCGTTGTCCGTCCGTCAATCCTTCGTCCGTCCGACTATCCGTCCGTCTGTATCTGTCAACGGGCTCTACATCAAGAACCATAATAGGTAAACAGTTGAAATAAACACAGAACGTGTATTTCTATAACTTATCCTACTAATATTATAAATGCGAAAGTTTGTGAGTATAGTATGGATGTTTTTTACTCTTTCACGCAAATACTACTGAACCGATTAAGATGAAATTTGGTATGTAGGTGCTGCTGAAGACCCAGAATAACACTTAGGCTACTTTTTATCCCGGATTACCCTAGGGATCGGGATTTACACGGAAAAAACGAGAATTTATACCTGGACGAAGTCGCGGGCGGCCTCTAGTAATAAATGATAGGAGGCTCCCATACCAGAAACGTGTTTTTTTGGGTTTATGGTACGGAGTCCTTTGTTTGAGAATCCGACTCGCACTTGGCCGGTATTTTGACGTTGGTTTCAAATAGAGATAAAAGAAACGTTGCAGTTCCAGCCTTTTAAAATCAATGCAGGTCAACGACATCAACATGGCGGCTCTACGGAAATCGGGAAAACATTCAAAATAGGAACTGCGCGCATCCCTTACGATAATGGTGGAGATTGGTGATAGCTGTAGTACACAATGGGCCATGCTAGGTAAATGGTTAGTGTGTTTTTATAGTGACTTTGATACACTTTACTGGTGAGCATAGCCAGATACGGTTTTAATAGAAAATTCAGGATTCATCGTTGCACTAAGCTATTCTGTACTAGCTGAACCGCGCAACTTCATCTGCGTCACATTTTCTATTAATGCTCCCCTCCTAATTGTCTTAGCGTGATGAATATAGCCTTCCTCGATAAATGGGCTATCTAACACTGAAATAATTTTTCAAATCGGACCAGTAATTCCTAAGGTTAGCGTTTGCTTGAACGCGCTTATCTTAGAAACTACTCTTCACACAAACAAACAAACAAACAAACAAACTCTTCAGCTTTATAATATTAGTACAGATTCAGCCCTGTCCTGACGTATTCTTTTACAGGCACACATTTATATCTGTGACACGTACATATAGGTATTGATTAATTGAATTTATTTCCTGAAACAGTAGCGGCTTTAGTGCCGGGCAAATAGGGCGGCAGCCTGGGGTGCCGGGACAAACAGGGCGCTGCTCGTAATTTAAGTAAAATTACCATTTTAGGCTCAGTAGATAAGGGGGGGGGGGCTTATCTACTGAGCCTAAATTGGTAATTTTTCTTCAAATTCCTTGAATATCTTCAAAACTATTTATTTTAAAATTATGAAAAATAATACCCTGGCAATAAGCCCTTTTATTTGATGTGTCACACGATATTGTACAAAAATAATTTTTGAAATTTTCTAGTTTGACCCCCAAAAGCGACCCCTATACTAAAAATTCAATTATTTACGAAATGGGTCTAGGTTTAGGTCACAGAAGTCCATATGTGTACCACATTTCAACAGAATCGCTCCTGTGGATCTGGCGAAGACTGGCTGTGACAGACGGGCAGACAGACAGACGGACGGACTGACAGACACCTAAGTGATCCTATAAAGGATCCGTTTTTCACGTATGTTCGGAAATCTAAAAGTACAGTAAATAACATGTTTTACACTTTACATTGTGTAAAAGGGTCATAAAACGCTAATGTCCTCCATAAATTTATGTAGGTAATGAATACGTAACTAGACGTCAGCCGGTCTAGACAGAATTAAACTTTTTATCCAAAGGATATCTTTATTATCCTGAAGTGGAAATAAGGCAATTTAAATGTGAATAATGCTGAACGTCCTGTCATAAATTGCTAAGATTTCTGACGATAGAGGACCCAAATCGTTCTCAATTCTTCAACGTTTCTCTAACTTGATTAGTTTTCTGATTACCTAGTTTTTTGGGTTCCGTAGCCCAAGGATAACCAACGCCAACGGAACCCTATTACTAAGCCTCCGCTGTCCGTCTGTCCATCCGTCTGTCTGTTAGCGGGCTGTATCTCAAGAACCGTAGGTAACAGGTAATTATTTGAAACTAGCTTCTGCCAGCGGCTTCGCCCGCGTGATCCCTAGGGAACATGTTCCCGGGATTAAAAGTATCTTTCTTTGTTCTAAATTTCATTAAGATCCGTTAAGCCGTTCTGGCGTGATTGAGTAACAAACAACCAAACTTTCACATTTTCATTTTTATTTTTTTTTCATTTTTTCTATTGATTGTAGCGTGATGAAAAGTATACTATAACTAGCTCAGGAGTATGAAAATAATTATACCAAGTTTCGTTAAAATCCGTCGAGTAGTTTTTGTTTCTATAACGGTTATACAGACAGACAGACAGACAAAAATTGTACTGATTGCATTTTTGGCATCAGTAACGATCCCTAATCACCCCCTGATAGTTATTTTGGAAATATATTTCATGTACAGAATTGAGCTCTCTACAGATTTATTATAAGTATAGAAGATTTTCACAGAGGGCGAATTTTTTTTCGCATTTACAACAAATAAAAATATAATTAGTTACATTATATATTAAAGGAGGCTCTTGTACAAAAATGTCTTTTTTATGTATGGTACGGAACCCCTATGAGTGTCCGACACGAACTTGGCTGGTTTTTTATTTGATTCCTGATTACTGGCTGTAGATTTTCTATAGTATCTCGGGATTTTATACCTAAATTTCTTCTTTGGGTTCGCAACATGAAATTAATAATGTTTAGGTACTTTATACGAGCAATCTAGTTGATTTTAATCTGTACCTAACAGATTCTACTATTTTGTGATGAAACTCCTACAGGCAAAAACTACTGAACACTGAACAGATTTTTTTGAACATGTCAGTAATATAGCTCATAGTCAGATAGCATCGAGATTTTACTTATGCTATAAACACTGGCCAACAAAAGACCTCGGAGAAACTCAAGTTACTCCGTGAACATGGCGCTTGCAACAGTGCCGAAATATCAGAAATTCGCAAATAAAAAGGTACATGGTAGCAATCCCGTTATTAACAATTCTAATTTGTATATTGTATTGAAAAGATTCAATTTAAATGTTTTATTTTTTGTTATCTCTTTGTTGTACATCTACCACAGTGTAGTCTTTTTAACCCAAAGGTTGACTGGTAGAGAATGCCTTTTTGCATTAAAGTCCGCCCATGTACCACTATTGTGCATAAAGTTTAAATAAATACATTTAAATATTAACATAACTTTATTTAAATAACAAACTATTTACACTTTAAATAGAAAATAAAACTTCTAACTAAAATATGGCGTCAAAAAATTCATCCGCATCGTTGTCAACTGGAAGTGAGCCCAAAAGGCTGGCGGCATTGCCACGTTGTATCGCAATGCTTATCCTAATATTAAGATTCTTTTTTCCCACAATTTTCCTAAGGATATAAAACCTAGCTTAAACGCAGTTTACATGCAGTTGCCGCTTTTCAACTGCAAACCACTATAACAAGTGCCATTCACAAAAGCGACACGTCTGCTAAACCTTCGTGCCTTGAGAACTGAATTTGAAAGTTCTTACCCCGGAGAGCACTTAGTTCGAGTTCTTTTCCAAATGCTAAATCTATATGTCCACATAACAGTTAGTAGGTACCTTTAAAAAGGTCATATTTATTACTGTACTGTGTTCATTAATGCTCCGCTCTTATTGGTCGTAGCATGATGTTATACATATAGCCTATAGCATAAATGAGCTATCCAACACAAAATTATTTTTTCAATTCGAACCCTTCCTTCCTACCTTCCTTCCTTTTTTTCCTGACAATAACGCGTTTAACCAAAACAAACAACCTTCCAATGCTGATTCTCAAGCAATAACTCACAGCAAACCCTATGTTATTAAGTGCACCGTTTTTTGGTTTAGGACATCATAGACCTAACTAACATAGAATCCTGGAAGTTCGCCTCTTACAAACTCCATCTTGGTTGAGACATGGCGGAATCTGCGCGTATTCAAACCGCATGATTTCAATCCGCATAATAAAAAACAAAAGATAGCTCAATCTCATCTCTTTGGTTCCAGGCTCCAGGATGTACGGGCTCCTCCTCGAGAACATGGCGGAGTACATCCGCCAGACGTACGGTGAGGAGCGCTGGGAGGACATCCGGCGCCAAGCGGGCGTGGAACAGCCCTCCTTCTCCGTGCACCAGGTCTACCCAGAGAACCTCATCACACGGCTCGCGAAGAAGGCACAGGAGGTGAGCGTGATATCAATAAACAGGGCTCACTTGTTGCACCATAAGTTACTAAATAAAGGGCATAGAACCATTGTGCTAAAGTACTACCGGTATTATGATTTTTTTTCTCATAGTTCCAGCGCACGGTCTAATATGCATATTATACCAGTAGGCAGAGGACTAAAAATCATACCACAGCGTGACGTATGAAAAATTTTAAAAACGTCATATCTTTGTCAATTTTGGTGTATGTAACAAAATAAAATAAAACGAATCAAATATTTTTTCATAACCTCACTGACGGACTAATTAGATTTTTTCAATGGACAAATCTATTGTAAAATGAGCACCTAATCAAAGTAAAAATAAACATATTTTCAGTGTCAATGAGTTGCGACCTTGACCACAATAATTACTCCATAATACCAACATGGCCGCTTAAAAAGTTGAATCAATCGCAAAAAATCTCAAGAATCACTAAATCATATGAAAAACTAAAAATAAATCTTCACAGTAGTTCGTATGGTGTTGATTAATTTATTAATATTTATGTATTTCGTTGGTTTATTTTTAAATGATGACTCTTTGATCTGTTTGGTCACTGGTTAGTCGGTTAGGAGATATGATATTAGTAGTTTGATATGACCTCATTAATTAGCTGCCGTTGAGGTTGTCCGCTGGAATTTATGCTAACTGTAACTGGGGCAATGAGAAAACTACTCAAATGGGACGCTTTTTGCACAGTTTGGTCTCTTGATAGTACCTATTCGATGCTGAGGACAGTTTGTGTATGAATTGAATCAAGCTAAACTAAAAGTGTTGTGATTGGTGGATACAAGATTTCGAACTTGCGATACGCAGATGACACCACCTTATTTGCTAGTAACGCGGACCTCATGCAGGCCTTACTTCAGAAAATGGAGCGCGTAAGTCTAACGTTTGGATTGAAGATTAACAGATCTAAGACCAAGATTATGATCGTGGACCGTGTCAATGACAATTCGCCAGAGGTTACGCAGATTGCGAATTGCGATGTGGTCCCAACATACGTATATCTTGGGGCTTTAATCTCAAACAATGGTGGTTGCGTGGATGAAGTGAAGCGTCGTATGGCCATAACCAGAGCCGCAGCGGAGAAGTTGAGGAAGGTTTGGAGGAATAGAAACATTACCAAAGCCACCAAAGTCAGGCTCATGAGAACGCTAGTATTCCCAATCTTCCTTTATGCGGCGGAGACATGGACAGTGCGTGAGTTTGAAAAGAGAAAGATAGATGCCCTAGAAATGTGGTGCAGGAGGAAGATGCTCGGCATATCTTGGAGTTCCGCACCAATGTGTCCATACTTCAGGAGCTCGGCATCACAAAGCGTCTATCGACCATAGTACAGACGCGCATACTGCAGTACTTTGGCCATGTCTCTAGACGCGATAACAACTCAATAGAGCGGCTAGTTGTACAAGGAAAAGTGGAGGGAACCAGATTGCGCGGCCGATCACCTAAGCGATGGACTGATCAGGTGAAATCCGCAGTGGGTAACTGCGTGCCAGACTGCGCCCGACTGACTTCTAACAGAGAGAGATGGCGGGAGATCGTTAAGAAAGCTGTGTCCGCCTCTATCACCAATGTGGACGCCTCAACGTGACCACGACCGCTCTGCCAAGAGCGAAACGACAGAGAAGAAGAAACTAAAAGGGGAAATGGCTAAATTGATATGGCAAGCCATATCAATTTATAATTTATTGATATATTGTATCAAAGGAGCTGAAATAATAAAAATAATTTCAGCAAGTTCCACACAAAATTTAATTACAGAAATGCGTTGCTTAAGACAAGTTGGCGATCTCAAACACACACTAACTAATTATTATAGTATGCGCTTCATGATGTTTTTGTTCTCAATTTTAATGATTAATGATGCCTCATTAAAACCTCAAAAGTAGATAGGCATATGAATTGAAAAAGACGCATTCTCGCCAGGTTTTCTTCCATGAAAATAATATAGTTAATCAAAGCTCCAAGCTAGATATAGCAAACTAATACCAAGAAAGTTACACTCACAATTTCCGTGAGTAGTTTTATTTCCCAGATTTCTCAGTCACATTCCTCAAGGAGCGGCCAGAACATGTATTTTCAATTAAATGTCACTCCTGGCCACTGGCGGACCATTTATTCCGCCCAGACATTCCGCCCGTGACCACGGACGCTCAACATTGGTTTAATGGACGCAAAGTGTTACCAGCGGTATAAATTGCGGGGAAATGTGTCAGAGTAGTTATATTGTATCATAGTTTTTAACACTGGGTATTGTTTTATTAAATGCTGCTGTGAAACATTATTTCCTTATATTTATAAAAATGAATCCCTATTACCCTTCATTGGTTATCGTATATGTGAACGGTTGAACCGATTATTTTCATTAATTCTGTTGTTGTTGTGTTTTCTATTGTCAGGAGAAGATAATTATGAAAAAAAAAGAAAGTTGCGGGATAGCCAGTTGACGGGAATGAAGCCGCGGGGGACAGCTAGTTCTTTATAAAATTAATTATTTACTTATCCCTAGCTATACTATAGATCTACCTAATTATTTCGACTTATAATTTTATTGTTGTCAAGAAAATTGTTCAGCAATCTTTAGTGATAATTGTATCCAGAAAGCAAAATTGATGCTGCGGGGGTTGACTTAAGTAGATGTGCATTCAAGTGTCACACAAGCTGTGGTTTTGTTCCATTTTTTTTTTGTTCAATTTATATTAATTTATTATCTATACTTCTATACTAATATTATAAAGCAGAAGAGTTTGTTTGTTTGTTTGGTTGAACGCGCTAATCTCAGGAACTACTGGTCCGATTTGAAAAATTCTTTCAGTGTTAGATAGCCCATTTATCGAGGAAGGTTATTCGTTCAAACAAATAAACTCTTCAGCTTTATAAAATTAGTATAGATTGTTAACCCAATGCATCCAACAATCAAATTCCTACACGGTTTTTTTTGTTCCATTCTGTCCCATCAGCCCTCACGCTGTTACTAACTCCCTTTACTCTCATATCGATCCTCACCCCATCCATCCGTCTTTTCTTTGGCCTTCGTCTCCATCCATCCACAAAAATAAGTAAAATATTCTAGCCTTCTTTTTCCCCAAAGCCATTTCACAAGCTTAGACAATAAAAATTCTTCACAAGTAATAAAAGTCACTCAACTTTACGAAAATTTTATTAAATTAAAGTTGGACAGCACATCAATGCGAATAGGTATCATACATAAGTTAAGTATTACCTAATTTCGGCATTCGATCAAGGACGCAAAGACGGCGGCGTATTTTAATAGCTCGTCTGAGAATTTCCTTCTGAATACTGTTCAGGTATTTAAATTACTTACCCAGGAATAAGCCCTCCTACGCACTAGCGGTTGAACCGCCTAGCGGCTGACCGCGCGGCTGGCCGTTTCCTGTTCAATATGCAACCGCTATTAATTGTACGCACTTAACCGCTTTGAATGACAAGCGGTTGCATTTTAAACTGGAACCGCGCGGTCGACCGCCCCCGCGGCTGACCGCGTACGTAGGATAAAAAAGTCGTCGTCCCACGTTTGCTGACAATTTCATAGAAAATTAGGTTGGCTACTGGCCGATTTCTAAAGTTTGAACCTACTTTGTCGGTCATTTATGTGTCCGTAAATCACTAACCAGCCAATGGCGTGATGACAAAGGTTTAACGGACAGATAAACGACCGATACAGACAGAAATACCATACCGGGCATACCTACTATAGTGTGAGTAGGTACTAAGTATAGGTAATAAATGAGTATGATATAACTCATGTTTTTATCCGAGTTTTTTTTTTAAGTACTTGGTATGGTTTTGCTCTTGACTCTAGTCTTGGTCCGAGATGACAGAGACAAAGTCTACGATGGAGCGAGCTTACCCAGAAGTAGCGTGTTCACTCTAACTTTAAAAAGATTAGGGTTGTAAGCATTCGGAAACACAGACGCAGGCCAGTTTACTAGGGTTCCGTCGCTGAAGGGTTACATCCAATGGAACCCTATTACAAAGCCTCCGCTCTTTTCCGTCAGTCTGTCAGCGGGATGTACCTAGGTGTCACTATTATTATTATGTTTCTTTCTCGGGTCTCTGGAGACCCGGTAGGCGTACGAGGGGCCGAAACCAACTCGCAGAGGCCTCGTTAGAAATAACAAATATAATGGGGCACCAACCGGCGATTATCCCTGTATGCACTGATATTATTATTACTTTATTTAACAAAATATAATTGGTAATTATTTTTAACAAATAGTTATTTCATTATATGCTTTGCTTTTTGTAGGCAGTAAAATTCTCGCCGAGGGTGCCAGACGCCAGTAGATCTAAAACCGGCATTGATTAAAAACATCATTTCTATGGGACCAACCCTGAAATCGTGAAAACAAAACCGTTTCGTCGATTTATGCGCACATTAATACAGCCCAGACCATGTTTTTGCTATTTCAATGTCCGTTTTTCACATTCCCAAAATTCCTTAGAAAACGGGAAAAAAACGGGATATGTAGACGACGTACGAAGTCATGAGCAAAAGCTAATATAAGTATATAGGTACACCGCCTCCATAAGATATTAGAAAGAAGAAAAGAAAGAAAAAGCGTTTATTTGCGGCCAGTATGACGCATACCAATAATACACAAAAATTACAATTATTATCTATATCTAATACATGAAAAATTGGGGAGATATGCGTCAAATCCGCGCAAAACGGCCATCTCTCAGCATAATGCTGGGACTCGTGTACGAGACAGAGCCACATCGCTAGTACTACTACAGCGCTGTTATTAGTACTTAGGTATCGACATTCCAACCTATAGTGGGTGTAGTATATAGGTACTGTGATACCACTGGATGCTGCCCGTAGTATTACTATAACAAGTAAAACACCATTAAAAATTAAATTAATACTTAATTATGGCATCTACCTGAGAAGCGAGCTACTATATTATGACTATAACGTTTCAAAGGCAAATATTTTCACCATTCCTAATTCAAAAACTATTTATATTTTTGTTGGCCGCTTCCAAAGTTCCAGCGATTAACTTGTCTGCCAGTGACGTAGGAGTTCACAATACTGATGCATTGAACTTTGTCAGTACCTAGTCTGTCATACATTGCTCTCAACGACAAGCTCGTCAAACTTCTAAGATTTCCCCTGACGTTAAAAGGACTTACATAAAGCACCTACATATACACGTACGTAGTTTGACTTTGTGAAAAAATAAATTTTATTTTGAGAACGTAAATATCCTTTATCTTTTGAAGATAATCCCATGCAAATTACTTGAAAAAGGAAAACCACTGCTAATATTTTTCCCAGAGGTCATTCACAGATAGTAATCGGCTATTTCATCATATATCTCATCGGCCCATTAGCTCAGTTGGTTAGAGCGTCGTGCTAATAACGCGAAGGTCGCGGGTTCGATCCCCTCATGGGCCATACTATTTTTTGAACATTGTTCTCTGAAAATATAATAATTATGGTGATCGCTTTTTTTTAAACATTATTTTGATTGAATATCATTTTTATTACAACCCACTATCCTATCGAAAATTATTATGTCTCATAAAATTTCCAAACTGATTAGAATTGCTAGAACAAATGTTCGTTTTACACAGCATGCTCCTTTAAATGTTATCAATAACTCATCCAATAACTCTTTTAAATGTTAACATTTTATTTATTTATTTATTTATTTAGACTTTATGCACAATAGTGGTACATGGGCGGACTTAATGCAACAAGGCATTCTCTACCAGTCAACCTTTGGGTTAAAAAGACTACACTGTGGTAGGTGTACAACAAACAAATAAAAATAAAATATAATTGAGTTTCTTACTTTATAATAAATATGTATATGTATGTATTTGTCGGCGTCAGCGACAGCTGAGCGATAGCGCCATCATCGTTTGGGTTCGGTGGTATCAGGATCATTGTAGAATAAAACACTGAATACAGTACTAAGCTCTCTTTATTAACTGTGGCTGAGTGCTAGTACTTTACAAATAGACAGTCCCCCAAAAACGCCCGCCCGTTACCACATCCTAGTGTTTTAGCTAGGGAGAAGACGTGGCCAACAAACTCCATAGCAACACATCTGTCTTTTGAGTTAGAAGAACTCGCATTTACAACATTATTAAAGAAGTCTGTTTAATTTAATTAAAATAGGTAAACCGACAGTTTCGTTTGGGACGAGTGTCCTAGTCGGTGTCTCGAGCACAAGTGACCTCGGCAAAGTCCCCACTCTCCAATTTATACGTCTCTGTCCACGTGCCGCCATTACAACTGTCAACTGACGTCACGGCGCGCGGCGTTTACCACTACCCACTACTACAATACTCAAATCAGCAACTAATTATTAAATGATTTCTTTATCCACGACACGGCCAGAACTGACAATCACACGTCCTCGTGTGGAGGTGATAATATGGTACCTGTAACCAACGAAAACACAACTTAATAGTTGACTGCTGGCTCGGCCTACCTGACCAAGATCAAGATCATAAAATCATCAATTAAGAATTATAACTATACTGGTCCGGTCAAACGACCCTTCAGTTTTAATCTTCTGGTCCGGTCTCACGACCCTTCAGAATTATAACTACTGGTCCGGTCCTACGACCCTTCAGAATTATAACTACTGGTCCGGTCAAACGACCCTTCAGTTTTAATCTTCTGGTCCGGTCTCACGACCCTTCAGAATTATAACTACTGGTCCGGTCCTACGACCCTTCAGAGTTATAACTACTGGTCCGGTCAAACGACCCTTCAGTTTTAATCTTCTGGTCCGGTCTCACGACCCTTCAGAATTATAACTACTGGTCCGGTCCTACGACCCTTCAGAGTTATAATCTCCTGGTCCGGTTATACTAACCCTTCAGGATTATTACTGCTTGGTCCGGTCAAACCCTTCAAGCTCTTTTAATTCTTTTTTTCTTTTGTTTGCCTCCTTTTTTTATTTCTCATCAGTATTAAAACTGGAGACGATTGTGCTAGACTGGAATATCCCTTTAGCCAGTGCTAGACCGGATATCGGTCCCTATAGCCAAACATGCTAGACCGGATTGCAATCCCTTTAGCTGAGTCATATTATTGGACCGGATTTTCCCTTCAATGACTCTTTCCTACATTTTTTGTTATGTTAATTCTCTCATTTTTTGTCCCACATTTTTTTGTCCTATATTTTTTTTCACTTTTTTTTTTTCCTGTTCTTTTTTATTCTTTTTAAACATTGCCCCAGCCCAGGAATCTATCCTGCATCGGGAGCGCGCTCACAAACACCCAAACTCACCCGCACTAACACTATCTATTTTGTTTTTATTTTTTTTCTGTTCGGGTCAAGCCCAACTTTCTGTGCCAACCGTCTCGTGTCTTTCAATTTAAACTATTTCCGAATTTGCTAGTCTGGACTGAACTTGTCCCTGTAGCTTATAAAATCAATTGTTGGAGTTCATTTTTTTATTCTATGTATCAAAGTACTTGTCACAGCGTTAATTGGTTTAGGATTTAAAACCCTTCCGATGATGTATTACATTTTCTACTCAGTTACGACTCAGTGCGGCCAAATAGCCATGATATGTTCTCTATTGATCAGTGGAGGTACTCTCCTAATCGTCTTCTACGTTAAACTTGTTAGAAACACTACTGAGAGGAATCTTTGGTATGTGATCGTGGGCATACTTATACGTTATTTTACTATTTATGGATTTCAAAAGATAGCGACCGATATCAACTAATTCTAAAATTCTATCGACTCTCACTAACGGACTTTAGCATCCACATCGCTACACCAATAATAACGGTCTCGCAATTTTCCGAATTCTAAAAAGAAAAAAATAATAATAATCGAAAAGCTCTACAAATAAGACCATTTTCTTTTTTAACGCACCGTGTTGCGAGCTGTACTCTACCGATTGCGTTTCGCGACGATTTGCCACCCTTAAACTCTACAGCAATTCTCTACTAACTCTTATTACATGGAGCTATTCTTTATCTCCACTCTACTGACAAGTCAGTCATTCAGTCAGGCTTCTGACAGTTCTAAAGCGGCTGTAAACTCTAATTGAACTAAATGCCACGTACCACTCCATCGAACAAATAAAACAATATTTCCAGTCGACAGCCATCTCATAGATCAGCAAAACAATTGATACACTCGCACTTCCTCATGGGAATGCCGAGTAAACACTCTTTATTACACTACCTAGAGCTACCGTAACGAAACCCTGATCTAGACTCTCCCGTCTATGCCATCCAGAGCCGCCGGATACCTTGGTACAGTCACCGACCCACAGAACTCAGAACCTGTCACACAAACTAAATTGTTGCCAACTCAACATCTACTTCCTAACTTCACAACGTTAATGATACTTGGCATCGGGTATCTTCTCGACAAAGAGATTTTAAAATATGCCGACCGGTAATCTATGCACATCGGTGCTTACGAAAACAAGAACAACTTGCCTGCTAATTTTTGCGTCCTACGTTCCTGTGAAGAAGCTACGTTCACGAATTACTTTTCGTTATTCTAAGAACATTGCGGTCACTGAATCAATCTTATTTTAATCTCACTAGGCTCGTTTTACCTTACATACCTAGTAGGCAACCCAGTAGTGGAAAATGAAAAGTCTATTTAGAAATTATGAAAGCGTTGAGTTATTATCTGTACCAGTCAATCGATGTCAATAAAATCAAGTTACTGTTCATAATCGCTTACTATTGAATTTGCTAACTGTTATTATGCAAGGAAAACTGTCGTTAACACGTTAACATAAACGCCTAGGTCTAATTTTTCACTAAAATTGAAAAAAATCTAAGTCGAAACAAAACATGACCTTGTGGCAATCTTGCCTTACGATATCGGATTCAGAATTTCGCACTGAATATCATTTTGAAACTATTACCACCAATGGGAAACTGTAATTGCTATAGCTTCGTACTGAGTATATCAAAATTACCTAGCAATATCAATCTAACCACTGAAATGATTCGAAGATCTTTAAAGCTTTGAAAATCACAATTAAAATTAAATGGCAGCGGCTCACCGGGCACTTCAGTCGACCTTGAACGCTTCCAACTCCACAGATGTTGACATGATGTACAGCTACTGCAGCCTTCAAACTGCTTGCGGACCCTCGATCCGTCACACTTAGAACTGCTCTGAAGTTGTAATTTCTCAGCAGCAATAGCTGGATGCAAACTTCTAGCGCCATGTGCTGGCTTCATCCAAGGTGATAGGATATCTGAAAACTGAAAAACACCACGAGAGTACAAGTCCAATCCAAGCTTTGGCAGGAGTATAGGCTTCAGATAAGCGTAGCAGCCACATTATCCAAATTAATTAAAATCTGAAACTAATCAGAACACTGGCACTAGCAAGAAAGTTTATGTCCAATAGTGGACAACCGCCCCTAAGATGACCCACTGACCCAAAGTTGGGCTATACATGGTTGTGATGAATGAAAATATTGCATTTACAACCATCTTAATTTTTTAATTGAACTGTTAGGTTGGTACGGTCTTGTAACTGTATCGCTCTAACGTCCAACAATAGCTCTGAACTGGTACTGGACTACATTACACAACCAGCGATAGCAGAATAATATTACCGCTTCATCAGCGTTATTTAAAACGCCTTTCTACCGATTACTAACGCTTAACTAGCAACACTTAAGCTATAGCGCCTGAACTATTACTTCACTAAATCGATAGCGAACGTGAAAATAATAGCCACACTTTAGTATAGAGAAACAAAGCGATGAATCAATTAGCTAAAATGGATTATGGCTAATCATGAGACCATAGCCCTTTGTAGTCTGTCTCCACAGCATAAAATGTTCCTAGTGAACAATTTTTTTTATTATTTTTTTTTAAACAAAATAGAAAAATGTTAATCGAACGAGCACATCAGTTTCACAGCAATAACAAAATGAAAATGACTCACCAGATTAACGTGAAGATCCTCACACACATCATCACACTTCCCCATGACCTGGCCAGCTGTTTTGAAGTTGCTTGCCTCCGTTCCGAACTAGTTTTTCATTGTTCAGGCTGATGAGGGTAGCCGCATAAAACCCGACGAGTAGGAATTTGACCTTGGAATGCATCTTTAATTGGCCACACGTTGAACTCTGATAGGTTATCTATCATAGGCATGTAGGCACGATGCTCTTCAGAGCCCGCACAACACTGGAGTCCTCGACGAAACATAGCACCGCGGTGACGCACAATGACCGCGCGTCGATCTTAGGTTTATTGGATCGATTTTCACGGCACACATCGAGTTTTAGGCGTCTGGATAATCACACGCGTTTCGAACACGAACCACAATTTTCACTATAACTGTCACTACGTATTTTGCATTTGAAAAGGAACCCGTCACGTAAGTATTTCACTAGCATTGCCACGAATCTTCATGTGGGCCACTTGAGTTGCATCACACTTCTGATGTCGGCGTCAGCGACAGCTGAGCGATAGCGCCATCATCGTTTGGGTTCGGTGGTATCAGGATCATTGTAGAATAAAACACTGAATACAGTACTAAGCTCTCTTTATTAACTGTGGCTGAGTGCTAGTACTTTACAAATAGACAGTCCCCCAAAAACGCCCGCCCGTTACCACATCCTAGTGTTTTAGCTAGGGAGAAGACGTGGCCAACAAACTCCATAGCAACACATCTGTCTTTTGAGTTAGAAGAACTCGCATTTACAACATTATTAAAGAAGTCTGTTTAATTTAATTAAAATAGGTAAACCGACAGTTTCGTTTGGGACGAGTGTCCTAGTCGGTGTCTCGAGCACAAGTGACCTCGGCAAAGTCCCCACTCTCCAATTTATACGTCTCTGTCCACGTGCCGCCATTACAACTGTCAACTGACGTCACGGCGCGCGGCGTTTACCACTACCCACTACTACAATACTCAAATCAGCAACTAATTATTAAATGATTTCTTTATCCACGACATATTTATGTATCTATTATAGTAGTCATATTTTAATGCTGTATTTCTGTTTGTTTATTTGCACCAAGTGCAACCCCATTTCGTGTCCAGGCTATCACTTTCCATTCCAGGTTGCCTGGAAGAGATCGCGGAATGCGATAAGGCCGCCAATTGTATGTCTTTAGTTTAAGATTTTCTGTACGTTTTTTTTAAATTTGGTGTACAATAAAGTATATATAAATAAATAATAACATTTACACAGTAAAACTTTCCAATAAATGAGCAATAAAACAGAAATAAATGAAAATAAAACCCTTGAAAGATGAATAAAACACAAAAAGAGACTTTGGAGATGCTGGGATTTGAACCCAGGACTTTCAGCATGCGAAGCAGACACTCTACCACTGAGTTACATCCCCGATGGACGAGTAGTCCAAATTATGAAATAGGTTCTGCTTCAAAGTAAATACATATAAAAATATTTTGTTACAACCGAGTGAAATATGTAACAGAAAAATGTCTTCTACTGCAAAACGTTGTTAAAATTAACAGTAATAAGGAGATTAATTGTATCCCGCTTTTACAATTCCCTATTGCTATGTAACTCGTAGTTTCCTAATGTTGTCACTTTTTAACTGTCACATTCTATGTAAATTTTATAGCAAGTAAATAGACTGCTAGAGATTTTACAACCTTACGCCGACACACAGTTAGTTTCTCGTACTGTAGAAATGAAATCAGTAGGCCAAGTTCATTATTATGCTACCAACAATTCGTATCAACATTACCTATATTTTCTCTATGTCTAATTTGAATTAAATATAGTGTAAACTTTATTGTAATAAGAATTAAAATAAATTTAATACTTAAGTAATTTAACTTACCTATGCACATAATAATGTTGACTAAGTTTTACTTTTAACAAATGTTAAAAAAAACGATTTACATATTGTTCTAATATTTTTAATTTTTTATGCCAGTGAATGGCCAAGTAAACATGTCAGACCTTCCTATAATTAATAAGACCTAATAATATGTAGGTACCATGTTTTATACAAATAAAATACTCTTAATATTATTCTTCCTACGTTACAGGCCTAGCCTAATACATATAGGCTTTGAAAATTATTTTATACTTAGCTTTCAAATAAAATAAACGCTCTTGTAGGTACATACCTAATATAAATTGTCTTTTTATTATTCTTAATTATATTATTCTTATTCGGCTGAGAGATTAACAGCTATCTTTATATACCTAATTATATAGTTTATCAATAACAGTTATGCTCATCATTTTTCTAAGATGTTTGTTTTTGTTCACAGGTATTAGGTATGACAGAACGTGAATTCATGGACCAAATGGGAGTATATTTCGTTGGATTCGTCTCACAATATGGCTACGACAGAGTTTTATCGGTCCTTGGCAGGCATATGCGAGATTTTCTCAACGGATTAGATAATCTTCATGAGTATTTAAAATTCAGTTACCCAAGAATGAGAGCCCCCAGCTTTATTTGCGAAAATGAGACGAGACAAGGATTGACGTTACATTATAGGTCTAAAAGAAGAGGATTTGTTTATTATGCTATGGGACAGATAAGAGAGGTGAGCATTAAAAATGACACAACACCGTTAAAATCAATGAAAATAAACACAAAAAGAGAATCTTGGAGGCGCCGGGTATCGATCCCGGTACCTCTCGCATGCTAAGCGAGCGCTCTACCATCTGAGCTACGCCCCCTGTTGAAGGACTAGTGTAAATAGTAGATCAGATCTTCGTGATCAGATCTTTGTGATCATGAAACAATAATAATTTTAAAAAGTATTATTTTTTGCAAAATTAATGTCGAGACTTTCATAATATTTAATTAATAGTTGATATTTGTACAATTTACTAACCATTCAGTATATTTGTAACAATTTTCGTCTCTCGTAAAGCAATGATGACATTAAAAGCAATATTATTTTACAAATTTTTTTAATTCTTGACTTTGATACTAACTAATGTTGATATTTGTACAATTACCAATCACTATTACAATATTTGCAACAATTTTCGCCACTGGACTATCATAACGCCATCTATTGAGAAAATGTAACAATTGTGCAACTTGCTTGTTTCTTATAACCATTGTCAATAGATGGCGCTATACCGAAGACCTTCTATATAAAAACTTGTTTGAAATTATTTTCTTGTCAATCCAATAATGCCGATGTATTCTTTCAGGTAGCCCGTCATTTTTATCACAAAGAGATGCGAATAGAGTTACTACGGGAAGAGTTGCTATTTGATACAGTACACGTTACTTTTCAACTAACATTCGACAATCGGGCATTCACGCTAGCTTCTTTAGCGATGACCAGAGAAGAAAAACATTTGCCAATCAGTGCGTCTGTGTTGTTTGAAATATTCCCCTTTTGTATCGTATTTGGGTAAGTTAGTGCACATGGGCTTAGAAGTTTTCCCCAAAGTTCATACTCTTGAAATTAAAGAGCTGAAAAAAAATACTAGCCGGTCTTTCACATATTTTTGGTGTATATAATATGGCGCGAAAATGTTTATCGTCTAAAATAACAATTCAAGATGTTATAAGTAACTATTTTATTTATAAATCATGTTGTTTATTCGTAGATATGATGTAAAATTGGATAGTAGGTACTTACTAATTTCAAGATTAAACAATAAGTATATTTTATTTCAGATCAGACATGGTAGTCCGAAGTATTGGCAATTCATTGATGGTGATACTACCGGATTTAGTAGGAAAGAAAATCACTAACTGGTTCGATCTGGTGCGGCCGCTCATAGCCTTCAAATTCCAAACTGTAAGTGAATTCATGAACATAATATAAATAGTAAACTAGCGATCCATTTAATTTTGATGATAGCAAGATCTTGAGCCGCCTGTGGACTTTGACAAAGCAATAAATAACGGAGTCAGTGGCGTTGCATATGCGGTAAGCAAGGTGTTTTGTCACCACAAGCAACTGTTGAAATATCGTATGTTGGGAAAAATAAACGTTTTATGTATTTGTTACTAAATAAATCGTTGAAGAGGGTGCCACCGTAGTTGGGACAAAGCAGGAAGGGCAAAATCGTGACCATTGGAAGGAATAGGGGTAGGCCTTTGCCACTTTCATTTTTCCATAGTCGAGTTACAGTTTATGGAAATTATGTTTTACTGAGTATATTTGTTCGTATGCTATAGATCCTGAACCGCACAAACAACATCTTCGAGCTGGTAACGGTGGAGGCTGTGATGCATGAGAAGGCTCCTGACAAGCGCAACGAGCTGCTCCGGCTGTCTGATGAGACTGAGGCGGCCACTGATAAGAACTTGAGGCTCAAAGGTGGGGCAGTAGATTGAGATGATGAGATGTTATAGATTGTCCAAAAGTTGACTTGACCCCCTGTGCTAATCTTTAGGTTCTTTACAATAAAAGTTACAGGTACCTATATTAATAGGTAAATGCTAAATACTTACCTTACTAAATGAATTTTTACAGTGTGCCTTCAAGGCCAAATCCTAAACTATGAGTAGGTAATATCCAAAAACACTGAAAGGAGTTTCTAGCCCGATTTTCATAACAAATAAAACTGCATCATTGGATTTTTTTAAATATGTTTTTCCTACCCGGGAACCAAACCGGTTTATTTTGAAAAAACACTTCTGTATTACACCATTCGAAAGTGTAGCAAATATGGATAAAATTCTGGGAAGTAAAGGAAACAAAAACTAAAGGAACGCTCTCATTTTTACAAATTAGTTTTAAACATTCTTAGTAAAGCTACTTAAATAAACTGTAGGTAAATGATATTTTCAAAAATCCAATGATGCATTTGTCGGTTCTCAGGCCCGATGTTGCTGAAAACTAATGCCAATTCTATGTTTTTTTTAGTTTAAGGTTTCCTTATGCCTTTTAATTTGGTGTACTATAAAGTAATACCTAAATAAATAAATAAATATAAATAAAACTAAAACTGCATAATTAATTCTCCTTAGTACCAGGGTAATATAGCCTAGCAAGGAGAACAGCACGTCACCCACTTGATTGCCAGATATTTAATACTACCCACTTTGTCAATACTGTAACATGTACTCTATCTGTGTGTTATTTATGTATAAATAAATTAAAAAAAATAAAAAAAATAATTATTGAAAAAACATCGCTTGAATTTTTGTATTGGAAAATTAAAAAAGGAACCCGGGTAGGAACAACGATTTTTCAAAATTCTAATGATGCAGTTTTACTTTTCATCAAAATCGGGCTCGAGACTAACTTCAGTGTTTTTGATATCCCTCATCGGATCCTCGTCGGATCTCATTGGTTTCGGATGTGGCCCTGAAAGAACACTTAAAAAATTCTCCAATAACTCAGAATGGGTAGATACATTTCTATAAATGGATCTCCCGTCTTCAAAACATGACCTACATATCGCACCAGGACCTGAAAACCAATGCTCCCCTAATACTCATCAAATTTCTTCTAAGATTGCGATCTGACAGTTGAACAAAATGGACTCGAACCCACATCAATCGGTGTCACTGCTTCCTAATTGAATTACTTCGATAGTCTGTCACTTTGAGAGATTGTGGGACTTAGATATTTTAAGAAATGTTTTAAGTTAAATTTCATAAATGGATGGGGAAACTTCAATTTTTTTTTTACACAAACAGCCAGACTGAGAGAACAAATAGACTATCTGTAGGCCATTCAAATATTTGTTCCGTGCGGGAATCGAACCCGCGACACGCAATCAATCGCTCAACCACTGCGCCAACCGTGTCGTCAACTTAATTTTACGCTGTACACGGCAATTTATCTCTGTACATAAAGGGATCGGTAATACTTTTAAACATTTAATCTGTAAGTATTTAGGTTGGTACCTACAGTCTGCACACTAAAGAATAACAAAAGCCAAAAAAAAGTAACCTCCTCTTTTTGACGTCGGCTAAAAAGGACTCAGTTTCACCACCCTGTCATAAATTATTTTCTTCATAATTCACAAGAATATTTTAAACTTGGTATAAAACAAATGACACCTACTAAGGCTAGGCGCGCACTGGTGACTTTCGTCACTGTGACAGTACCTATATCTCTATCTGTTGCACTTCACACTTGCGCAAGAGAGAAATGTACTGTCACGCGGACAAAAGTCACCAGTGCGCGCATAGCCTTACGTCGTACATCAACAACAAGAGAAAATTAATCGCTCTCTAGAAGAACCGGTACCTATCTCTTGTGACAGCTAACTTTGATACCAACTGAAGTGTTTTGAACTTCTCAGGTTCTGCTAGATCAACTTTCGACTTTATGCTCTATGCAACTAAATTCACTTTCGTTTTAATGTAGGTATTTTTGTTCAGCAAGGAGTAATCATTATTTATGAGGTCTCAGTTGTAGTTTTAGTGTAGGTAGTCTGGCTCCAAACACTTATGTGGGTAAGGAAACAGTACGAATAATGTGATGGGTAAAACATCGTGGAATTAAAAGCAATTCCTGTTATCAATCAATCTGCCTAGCCTTTTCCGAACGATATACCTATATGTCACTGGAAAATAGTAGACACTGAGTTTATTAAATCTCTTCCATGTAAAATCCTGATAGGTCATATCGGCTGTCGATGAATGATGGAGCAACAGCATAGGTATATGACCTCCAAAACCCAGTGCCTGAGTAACACAATCTCCCTTACCAAGACTGGTTTCAAATTAAGCTGTTTCTGAAAAAAAATAACCATCAAAATGAGTTAATAGTCAAGTTTTGTCCAATTTCCTAAATAAACGACCATTAAATTGTTTTCATCGATTCATACGATCGCTTCGAGTTAGCAATTTAATTCGTCAGCAGGGAAATTATAAAGTTTTCTCATTCTCCATCAAAACCGCAATTTCTCGTTTCACGTGGTCTGGTCGCCGCTAATAACTTAGATAGATATTAAATTATATATGTGTGAACAGTGCAAACAACAAGAAAGTCAAGGTAATTTATTGCTATGAACGGACGTTCATAAATTTTGAATCCTACAGCAAAAAGAAGAAAGATATCCCGAATCTAGACAGCAACTAATTGTTTAATTAGAAATTTTAGCTGTTATTAAAGCACCATTCTCTTTGGAATCAAACCATCCATTAGAAGTAGGTACAAGGATTTATAAGAATAAGTTACAAACTGAAGCGTCGTTAACTTGGAAAGTATACCTACCTAACAACCGAAGATTCTTGGAGATCAATTTATAGAACAGAGTTTTAACAGAAAGTTCTATTTAAACCAGTAATATTCTGCTTACATTGAGTCAGAAACTCTCGGCAAATAAATGATAATAAAAAGAAAAATCGCTAGGCAGACTTTAGACTTTGACTTGATTGTTTCGTATGATGAATCAGGTCATACGAAACAATCAAGGCAAAGTCAAATTCTTGTAGTTATTGTTTCAAATACTTAATTATTATTGTTGTTGACAAGATTATAGTTACCAGTGACCTGCCCGGCTTCGAACGGGTGCATTATTCACAAACAAATCCGTTGCGTACTTTAATAAAAGTAAGTACAAATAATAAGCGAATAAATAGACGGAGGCAGACATCAACTTTGTTTTGAGATGAACATCACCAAATATCTTAAAAGTTTAAACGACAATCCTCTTTTAAATTTTTGATGAGGCAAGGATGATGAACGAAATGAATTTTTTCAGGCATGCAAGCAAAGAAGCGCTATGCTTATGACGGGAGACGGTTGCCTGATGTTATAAATTTACATCTCAAAGGTAGACAAGACCAAAAAGCACAAAACTTGGCTGTAAACAGCGTAGCCTGGGCACTAGACAATTATATTATGAGACATAGCACCTCTAGTTTTTAATGTAATACGTACTGTAAATACAAGTGTATTTTATCGCGCACCAAATATATTTGAGTTCCATAACAAAGTCACTGTATCTTTTTTAGATTTCTTTCGATGTTTAGAAAGCACTTCTATCTATATCACTTTATCAGTTACTTTTCTCAAGATTTTGGTTGCTTTAGAAAACTTTTCTGTATAACTGTCGAGACCTATTCACGGAGCCCAATCGTTTTCAACAAACATTTGGACACTTGTAGAGGGTTTATGTAAATCCATGTCGAAATACTTCTGACTCACAGAATAAGTATGATACGTTTGCAAGATTTGAGTGGTGACTTGAAGTATCTGCCTACTTATTCAAAACCTTTGTGCTATATATTTTTAGAATGTCTATATTACTATCGATATTTGTGTTGAAAGGTTATTTTGTAACTATCTCTCCTACACCATTGTTGTTAGATTGATTTGATTTCATCTTCCTCACTTATGGGTTTTTTTTTAACTTTATGCGGTAGAAGAAAACACTGTAGGTACAAAGGCAGAGGTAATGCCTTACAAATATTCTGTCAGTTGATTCAATCAATCCGGTAGATTCTGTAAACATATCGAAGTGAAGGTTTGAATGAAGTGATCACGAAGCGAGTCACTCCATCTTTATTACTTGGATTGACAGCTCACTTTGTGATCACTTCACCTAACATTAACACGGTGAGGAGTTTACAGAATCGCATAGCTGTTTTATTTTATCAATGTTAATTGACGTTCTGTTTTGTTCCTCAATTAGCACTTTCACATGTACTCCTTTCAAAGTCTGTATCACCTTATACCCTAGTTAAAAGTCTATCTCTCTCTCTCTCTCTCTCTCTCTCTCTCTCTCTCTCTCTCTGTCTCTCCCTCTCCCTCTTCTCTCTCTTGCTCTCTATGTTTCTTCTTCTAGTATATATCTCTCTCTATCAAGTTATTTACTAAAGTCTTCGACTTGATCCAGGTCAAATGATCTACATGGACAACTGGCGGATGATGATGTACCTGGGCACTCCTGTGATGCCGGATCTGGCTGCTCTAGTGTCTACTGGCCTTTACATCAACGACCTTTCTATGCATGATTTTAGCAGGTAAATGTTGTTAGTTTAAGCCTTCCTACGCACTAGCGGTTAAGACGCCTACGCTTGCCATCAGTTGGAATAGTTTTATGGTGGTTATAAGTGCGTACATTCACTAGCGGTTGTTGAAAACCGCGCTGTCAGCCGCCCTCGCTATTGCGTAGAAGAGCTTATTTATAATTATGCACTTTATCTTTAATGTACCCATTATGAATACTATCTCTTTCTGTGAAGCCAATCATTTGCCGTTTGTAATAAATGTGAAAATTTTAATACAGCGGATATAAAAATTCATGTCATGTGTACCGTTTCACATTATTTATTATGTGTACCCACGTTTTTCTTTTGCTGTTGTACCTATTTGTATCTGTTTGACGTGAATAAATTAAGCCCAGACAATTTAATAATATGATAGTCTGCATGATTGTATGTTAAGGCGGGGTTGCAGTACTTTTTAAGATTTTTTAACGTCTGAAAATCTAATTAAATATGAGTTTTTTAATAAATAAAAATCTTTACATAAAAATTGAACATACTCTCTAGTAAATCGTAAAGATAGAAACGCGATTTAGAATGATTGGCTCGATACTTTTTTTTATCAAACATGACACTAAATTACAATTTTAAACGTGTACTGCTAAGAGATTTTATCACGAATTATAAAAGTTATATCAATAGATAGAGCTTTTTATTTTGAAGTAAATGTTGAAACCATATTGTATTATTTCTTTATCAGTTTCCGCCAAGAAGAAAAAACAATCAAAATTTAGGCATTATTTCGCTCGCCGGACAGTCGCTGTTGTTCGTCAAAACACACAGTACTGCAACCTCGCCTTAATGAACTTGACTGTTTTTACACAACCAAGCCTCAATGGCTATCCGGAATTGGATGAAATAAACAAATACACAGGCACATGGGTTGACTATGACCTAACTTAGGACATGGAATAATTTTTTGTGCGTTCCCGAAGGATAATCTTCGATCCCAACGAACCGACGACGCGGAGACGCTACCAGCAAAAAATTGTATTAAATTAATTCCCGTTAAATTCTTAACTTGTTTTAAATAAAAACCTTCTTAAATTCCAGAGACCTTATGTTAGCCGGAACACAGCAGTCAGTAGAGTTGAAGCTAGCACTAGACCAAGAACAACAGAAGAGTAAAAAGCTAGAGGAATCAATGAGGAAACTGGACGAGGAGATGAAGAGGACCGACGAGCTGCTGTACCAGATGATACCGAAACAAGTGGCTGATCGACTGCGGAATGGAGAGAATCCCATTGATACTTGTGAGGTGAGTCTTGATATAAATTAAGATATTTCTTTGAAGATACTGTATCCCACGAGCCTGACCAGAAAGATGGCAAACAATGGCAGCCTGCAATAGTTAAGAGGAAGAGTACTGACTTAGCAACTATTATTTAACATAACCGCTAAGTTAGAATGGTTTGGAAGTTAGTTGGGTTTATGGAAAATGACTTGCTTTTTACGTATTTTTTTTTTTAGTTGTAATTCTAAGTTTCCTGGCATTTTGCTGAACTGGACCTATTTTTTCCTTTTATTTGTACCTATTACATTGGGTGTACTTCTCTGTTTCTGTGTGTGCCAAGTAAACTAGTTTTCAATCTTTCCTATACCAGTTTCGCCCTTGTTTATTGTATCTAGCTCGCTCCATCGTAGACTTTGTCTCTGTCATCTCTGACCAAGACTAGATTCGAGTTAAGAGCAAACACATACCAAGTAAAAAAAAAATCTGTGGTGTCGTCCACATTAATTACTATCTTAACTTCATTAATCACAATGGACACGTTGTACACATAAGTGTATTTAAGGCGCGTCCCCGAGCAAAACGCAGCGCTAGCCGTTTTTTGTGCAGATTTTTGGAGCTATCTACTCTTCATCCAAAAGAAATATCAACTTATAAAAAATACATTAAATTTTTACATAATCTTGGCTTCAAAATGGTAGATTTTTATTTTTTATTACTAAGTATGATGTTGTAATCTCCTCACAACGAAACCACAGAAATGAGAAAAAATACTGAAAACATGCATCTTCTCGAAAACTAACGATTATTTTCATTTTGTACTTACACTAATGGATAGGCAATTTAATTATAAGCATTTTAGTAGAAATATTTTTTTCAAACGACTAAAATTAGATTTTATAACGATTTTATTCAACATTCTGAGCGTATTCGCTATTGTATCTCTTGCGCTGTTATTGAGGGATAAATGCTCAAGGTTATTTGGTCAGGGTCCGGCCTTAAGACTGTTTTTCGAAACGTCTCACTCTTAGGGTGAATTTCATCAATCTGAAACTGAATGCGATCAACATATGAACCACGTCTACGAGCTGTCAGTGTCATTATTTTCTATGGAATATTGACACTGACAACTTTTGAACGCAGTTTGATTGCGACCAGTTTCATTGGTGAAATCCACCCTTGTATGACTAGTGAAATACTAATATATTTCTTAGAAAGTAAATATAGTTATTGGGTATCACATAACTGACACGCAATTAAATTATACACCTTAACTAAAATTCCTAAATGATAACATTTAATCGAAAACACTAATAAAATGTCTCCAAGAATCCAAGCGTCAAGCATACGTCCACAGTCCCTTGAGCAAACAGTAAACCAATATAGGAAAGATCAGAGGCATAGCAGCGAGGCAAGAGGCGACAGATCTTTTAATCTGTACTGGATCATCTGCACTAAAGCTCCCGGAGCCTTCGGGATTTTCAGATGAACGACTGAACTGAGCGATAAAAACAAAACTATCTATCTTCTATCTTCTTCTTCTATCTTCTATACTTATAATAAATCTGTAGAGAGGTCAATTCTGTACATGAAATATATTTCCAAAATAACTATCAGGGGGTGATTAGGGATCGATACTGATGCCAAAAATGCAATCAGTACAATTTTTGTCTGTCTGTCTGTCGGTCTGTCTGTCTGTCTGTCTGTCTGTCTGTATAACCGTTATAGAAACAAAAACTACACGAAGGATTTTAATGAAACTTGGTACAATTATCTATCTTCTATCTATACTTATAATAAATCTGTAGAGAGGTCAATTCTGTACATGAAATATATTTCCAAAATAACTATCAGGGGGTGATTAGGGATCGATACTGATGCCAAAAATGCAATCAGTACAATTTTTGTCTGTCTGTCTGTCGGTCTGTCTGTCTGTCTGTCTGTCTGTCTGTATAACCGTTATAGAAACAAAAACTACACGAAGGATTTTAATGAAACTTGGTACAATTATTATTCATACTCCTGAGCAGGTTATAATATACTTTTCATCACGCTACAATTAATAGGAGCAGAGCAGTGAAGGGAAATGTTGGGAAAACGGGAGAAGTTACTCCATTTTTTAAGCTTCTGTCGCGTGTGCAACCTTAATGGTGAAAGCTACACATAAATCATGTATAACGGAAATGTTCTCCTTAAAATTATATAAAAAATATCCAACGACAGCATATGTCTATATTTTATGATTGACGAACAATAACACGTGTAACTCCCGATAGCTTAGCAGTTCGAAGCTTTCTGATTGTATTTGTACTCTTACGTTTATAAAACTCAGTCGTCCTTAATTAACATTAATAAAAGTTAACATTGTTAACTATTCCATGAAAAAAGAATCATAGAAATCGGTACAGAAACACCAAAGTTATACATGAAAAACGCTAATAATAAGTCATCGCGCGTGAATACTGAATCATGCTATAAGGATTATTTTTGTGGTCGCGAACGCACAGGCAGGCGGCTAGCTTGGCGCCTAGAGGCTAGCGAGTAGCTTCGGAAAACGGCTTACGACAGTTTGCAATATCCTTTAATATACTGTCGAGGGGAAGATGGTTATAATTTCGCTTTACACCAAACGAGTAATATTATAAATGTGAAAGTTTGGTTATTTGTTACTCAATCACGCCAGAACGGCTTAACGGATCTTAATGAAATTTAGAACAAAGATAGATTATAGTCTGGAATAGCTTATAAGCTACTTTTCATCCCGGGAATATGTTCCCTAGGGATCACGCGGGCGAAGCCGCTGGCAGAAGCTAGTTGCTAATATATTTCTCATTTTAAATGCAAATTCAGTGATTGTATTGTAGATTTCATTTCATATCGTACTATTTTTGCTATAGTTTATGGTTAACAAATATAATCCCTAAAGTATTAAATTAGTATCCAGAGAAATAGTGGTCAGGTAGGTAGGTATTTGCAAAGTTCCATTCTAAATTCCTCTTTGCTCAGCCTAACCTCTATGGTCGGCTAAACTTGCGAGTTATAACCAGTATTGGAGGTTATTCTTCTGCCTGTCTATGGCTTGTTTTATACGTACCACAACCACACCACACCATGGCGACAAAAGGTGGTCAAGCTGTGGTTACGTGTTAATAGTGCCGCTGCGGCTTATTGTGGTTGCGTTGTGGTACATGGTACCCACCAAATGTTGATGTGTTTGCTATGTGGCTTGCCGCTAGTTCACAGTGTCGCTGGTGGTTGCGATGTGCTAGTATCACACACGCGGTCGATAATGACGGCAAAATGTGTTCCGTGTGAATTTAACTATATTAGTTTTTATACAAGTTAGCGCCCGCTCACGTGTTTTGCTGTGAGGACGTGGTACACGACAGAATCGTTATGAAATCTGCCAATACGTAGTTAGATAGCCCGGGACCTTGAGAAAGACATATAGACTACTTTGTAACCTGATGTATTCAACAAAAATACACCAGACGAATTCACAGAAACATTTGCTCTATTACAGACAAAGTTTCGTAAATATTTGCGCCAAACTTTTCCTGGAATCTTACAAGAAACAAATATTTTTCGCGAAATAAGTACGTTATTTCTTGTTCCCAAACCCCATTGTTATTCAGTCACTCACCATATGATAAAATATAAATCATAATTATTATAACTCAATGCTTGTCTATCATATTGATAAGGCACGCGTCCCGAATTTTCCTTGTACACTATCCTGAATGACAAATTCTTTGTAGTTTCAGTGAAATACTACTGCCTTACATTTCATAATATTATCTAAAATATTGAATACAGTTTAGGTAGTGTTAAAATTGCTATTGTAATTACAAACAGACACTTCAATTTTATTCGTGTAAGTACTGTGGATATTATTTTTGGCCCAGCATTTATCGGTAAAACCATTCTCTGGCTCGTGTACAAGTGAGGACCAAATGCGTGCCTATGCATTAGATTCTCCCCGAATAACCCGCAGACCAATTAATACAGAACCCTGTACCCATAACCCAAAACTAGTGACCCGGAAAACAAAGGTCAGTCATCCAGAAAAATCAAAATAAGCAACGGTTCAGTAAACAGACCTCGCTCTGGTCCACCCTTAGGTTGCGTTTCCACGGTTTCCACCAGAGATGTGCGAGGAGGCTTTATTTACCTAGCCTCGCTCAGCGCAAATGATTCTTTTGGTCCTTAAAAAACACATCCCTCTCTACGCATCCTCGTACATCTCTGTTGGAAACGCTACCTTATCCGCTGTTTCTATAGCCACACCCCGCGCAAACATCAATCCGTGCCGACTGGTTCTCAGAAGAGATAAACGATAACTTTAGTTTATTATAACCACCATTATTAGGTTTACTCATTTTATAGGATCAGAGGGTTTAAAGTTTCAAGGGTTAGTTTAACTAAGTAGTGGTTGTGGTCTCAGCGTTAACTATTGTTGGTTTAGTAGTTATATCTGCATGAACTAAAGTTTTAAGTGATTATCAATCTTATTTGTTGCCACCTTGTATATTCGAGTTTACTAGGTCGTTCAACATAATACTATGAAGATATAGTAAATATTTTCTACGACCTCATTCTACGAATGAAAATTTTGCAGCGTTAACGTAATTTCTTAATGAATTTATATTGGCCCGACCAGTTTCTACTTCTCCATTCTCATAATGATCTTTATTGAATACCAATAAAGATGATTATGAGAATGGAGAAGTAGGAAGGTTTTCGTTATGTAATATTGATTGTCTTGGTTTGCAATATAGTAAGTGTGTGACTCCGGATAATTTAAAATTCCGTAAGATTATCAAATTTTGGTTTTTATAATCTTACGGAGACTTTTTTGTACACTGACAGGTACGAATCAAAACTCTATAGATAGTTTATAATCTCCCCGTGTCATTCCTATAAAATGCAAACAGAGCACATGTCTACAGTTTATCCGTTTTGGTGTGATAGAATTGTACTTATTTCTATTGAAATTGCAGACATGACATGATAGATGATCCTATAAATCTTTAGGACCGATGCTTGCTCTATTATTATTAGGAACAGTGAACCTGACATCTACGTAAGATGTTTTTTGTTTTCTCAACCCATACTTAGTTCTTATATTTAGCACATCTACTTATTTCTATTTCTTACTCAACTATGTCTCTCTTCTACACCCGCAGATGTTCGACAGCGTATCGATCCTGTTCTCCGACGTGGTGACCTTCACGGAGATCTGTTCCCGCATTACCCCCATGGAGGTGGTCTCCATGCTTAACGCCATGTACTCCATCTTCGATACGCTGACTGAGAGGAACCGGGTGTATAAGGTATGTTATGTTGCAGTTCCATATCATCTTTTACTTACTGGAAATGACATCGATGTAGTAACAATATATTTATTTAGCCGAATCCGATTTGACTGGAAGCTGACTCCAATATAGTTGGGAAAAGGCTAGGCAGATGCGTAGTGACTTCAAATGATTGTTTTGCAAAAAGTTTACAGATTTTGTCAGTCACTACTTGACCGATTATTCTTTAAAGTCGAAAACCTCTGCTCTGGGGCTCGAGTCTGCTATTACAATAGTGTCAGAATGGTCGATCACTGATTTCAAAATGGTTGATTTTGACAAGTTTGGTAATCTACTAATATAATGGCATCATAATGGCGTCATTATGACATTCCAATGATCAACCACTGACACGCCATTGAAAGAAAGCCATATGAATGATAATCTCGTACATAATGACAGATTTAGTATTTACGAACTTCTCACTACTTCAGATTGCTTATAACACTAATAAATAAAATGTAAAACTAAATATAAATAAAATCTGGCATGAATAAATGCTCAAATTTAGCTCGGTTTTATAATAATAGCAATACGGCATTCCTACCGCAATTCTATTACGAGACCATTGACGTGGCAGTGACCGGCCACTGACGTGCCAGTGACCGTGCCATTATGAATTTAGCAGATTATGAACAATAAACAGAAAGATCGTTCTCTGTATCGACTGTATCCAGTGGATACCTCTAGAGGCGTAGTGGCCCCCGAGCCGATCGATGGTTGGGTTATAAAGCCCAATTTTTTGCTGAAGATGTTCACATATTTTGTTTTTTGTTCCTTTGCTTCGTTATATATGTCAAAGTAAGATAAAGTGTTATTATATATTAATTTCTTGATGAAAGACTTGGTGAAATCTCTCCTGAAACTTTAAAGACGAAAAGAGACAATAATCAAGTTAAAAACTTACTATACATGTAACTCTGTGTTACCAATTCCAGGTGGAAACAATAGGTGACGCCTACATGGTGGTGTCAGGGGCTCCAGAGAAGGAAGACAACCACGCTGAGAAAGTGTGCGACATGGCGCTCGATATGGTGGACGCCATCACTGACTTGAAGGATCCTAGCACAGGTGAATAACTGCTTTTCACTATCATGGCTTCCACTTTGGGCGGCGATAGATAAGAAAATGAATAAATGATCGGTTTTACTAACATGATCGTATTATATAGATCAAAAAGTACTAAATACCTTAGAGGTGTAACTCTTTGGAAACCGGCGATGGTTCGTGATGATTGTACTAATAATAAAACAACTTTACATTTGAAATGTCTAACGGGGCCTCTGCGAGTTGATTTCGGCCCCTCGTATGCCTACCAAAGGACCGGGTCTCCAGGGACCCGAGAAAGAAAACAAAAACAACTTAACTCGAATGTGAAAGAACATTCAAAGACTAATCAATCTACACTGCACGATGAAAGCTGGTTTTATACACTAAATGGAGTCATAAACAAAAATTCAACCTAAAATAACGTTGAAATCTATGCATCAGTTTTATTGTATTTTAACAGCCCAATCTGTACCACTGCTGGCCAAAGACCTCTCTCTACTCCTTCCAGTTCTTATGACTGTTTACTATTGTGTCTAAATTCCTTATGACCAGCTGATTTAGTTTCGTCATTTCGTCAGAAGACCCTGCTTCATGCTCCATAATATATTTCCAGGATCCCATCTATCAATTAGAGTAGGAGTCCACTCAGGAGCAGTCGTAGCAGGTATCGTGGGGCTAAAGATGCCTCGGTACTGTCTCTTCGGAGACTCGGTCAACACTGCCTCACGCATGGAGTCCACTTCAGAAGCCATGAGGATACACATCTCGCAGACGACACAGGAACTACTGTCGCCTTCCTACATGGTGACTGAGAGAGGAGAGATACAGGTCAAAGGGAAAGGTAAGGATATTAATGGTTTTCTTTGGTTTTTGGTCATTTTAATAATCGTATCATATCATAATAATTATTTCTAGTAAACAGATTATGTATAAAACTTTTTGGCTTAAATAATTACAGGTAACAGCTCTGTCCTCCCAGCTAGGCTATAAAATAGTCTGTGTCACTGTCTAGGAGATATAGGTTATTTTGGTTATTTTAAAAGAGATAGGCGATCGTCTATGTCTTCAGAAAAGCAATTGTCGTATTTTTAAAAAGTCTTTCAAATTTTTAAAAATTTGTAAGATTCTTATTGGTTTTCAAAGACGTATTTGAAAATGAAATCATGGTTATTGAAAAAAGGATATAATTAATGTTTCAGTCATTCTATGATTTGTGAATTTCATTAATTGCTACTAACCAGCAGCGGCATTTCGTTAAGTACTTGAAAAAAAAAATGACTGATCATGAAATATCCAATGTTTCTCATAAGTCTAAACAAACTGTTGCAGGTGCAATGAAAACATACTGGCTGGAAGGTCGCGAATCCAGACCTTCACTGACAAAAGTCATATCACCACAACTGACTCCCGGCACTGAACTCGAATGGGAAAGGGCTGCTGACGTCAGAGACAGTATCGCTGAACATTCAGCTCAGCAAATGAACAACAAAGAAGCCCAAAATTCTGGAAGAATCCAGAATGCTGACAACCATCTACCTAACGCTGTAAACTCTGGTCCGAACTCTTCAATAAACAGTTCAGGGAATTTAATGATGATACAGTATACAACGGTTGAGAGGAACTCACAAATACCGAATCCACCAACGACGACGATGACGTCACCGGTGGAAGAGAGACGGATGTATTCTCCTGTCACTTTCCAGGATGTAGCTAGGAGGAGTATAGCCAATTCGCCCAATAGAACTGAGAGGGAACGAGGTGAGACATTACACAATCTACAGAACTTAAAAGGTAACCAATAACACAGATTTTGAAAACATTCATCTATGTACTTAGCCTTTTCCCAACTAAACTCGGGACCACTGGCTTTCACTGGAGAGTCTGCCTATCTGGCCTTGTCAATACTGATACTGCGTAGCAGCTTAGTGTCAGATTTTCTTGCTTCTGAGAAATACGTAACGATTGCCAAAGACATACAAATGACTTTTTAGATTTTGAAAATAATGATTCTGCTTATTGTTTTATAGGATCGAGATCAAATTCAACAAGTGTAGCTGGAATGTGGACCGACGCTGAATCTGTTGAACCAATGAGAACAGCGACAGCTACAACTATAGACAGTCTCAATTCGTCAATTTGGTAAATACAAGACGACGTCATCGACATCCTAAACAGTTATTGCTGATATTTAACGTTGATGCTGAATTTTATCAGCATTACCAACTGTTTTATAAATGAGAAACTGTTTAGGATTAACCACGTAACACTTTAATAGTGCATGTCAATCATAATTTATTTTGGTCTTCTTGACAATCGGTTTTGCTGATACAATGTCACTTTGTATATCCTTTTGTCCTTTCTGTTGCTTATGCAGTTCGTCCGATTATCCTAGACTATGTTTATCACTGGCAGACTTTTTATAAAAACAAGATAATTTTTAGTTACAGTTCAACATCCCCTTGCAGAGTGGGGACTGCACCACAACCCAAAGACCGAGATACTGACAATATGATTGACAATGTGAGTCACCCTAAAATATAATGAAATGAGAAAATGATGATCGAATACCACCAAATAATACTTATTTTGGAGTTTGCATGTGCATGGAAAAACACAATTTTTCGCTTCAACCAAAAAATTTGGAAATATTGCTATTCTGAACTGCTTGACACCTAAAATTGCTTCAACATTTCGGTGGTGGATCACGAAAAATTTGGTGGTGGGTTTAAAATTTTTACAAGCATTTTCGCCCAACCGAATTGGAGATCAGTTAGTATGACCGCTGAAATGTTCTAGATATCGTTAACTAGTCCACGGCTAACGTTTGGGTGCTTCACGCTAATCCAACAGTGCGTCGCGAGGATTTCGCCGACGAGGTCTGCTCCACCAGCTATTGGAGATTCCTACTCCACGCTAAGACCTGAGACCGCTTCTTCGATCACGGCCAAGCATAGTGGGGATGAAATAGGTAAGCGTTGACTGTGTTCCTGTCATCTCTGACCTAGACTAGAATTAAGAACAAACCCATAATAAATAAAAGAGCAGGCAATGTTTAGTAAGAGAAAACATTATGTCAATATGATAATTATCGAAAACAAAGAGATATTAGATCATCAGTGTAGTATTTGAACTAACATAAAATCATCCATAATTTAATTTATATTTCGAATCTTTCATTTTATGTGATTTAATATTTTATACAAAAGTATTAAAATCTGTATCTATAATATTTATGAATACTTATTTTAATAACAAAATAAGAGATGTAAGTAGTTGCAATTGATGAAATCCATCCTCTGGAACTATCATTTGGAATCAAACCAATCTTCTATAGAAGTATTGCGTAATTTTCTAAAGTAAAAGTTGATGTTCAATAACATTTTTTGTTTTCCTCAGAAACAGACACTGAATACCAAGACGCCCACAACGACATGAACCAAACCCCACACCTATGCACTCAAGAATCCATCGAGAACCATCCTAAACCTGGTAAAGTCGGTAGATTCAAGGCGCGAATAGCTCCCGGACACAACAAAACTTGTTCACAAGTACAAAAACAGATTCCCAGAGATTTTTCTAATAAAGAGAAACAACAGCTTTCTCAAGCGAACGTCCATCCTCATGGTCACCATCATACGAAGAATGTGAACCATCACCAGTGTTGTGGAGCTTTCGGAAACCCTCACGTAAGACATAAAAATAATTCAAGTTGTCATATTATTTAAAGATTATGTATAGTTCTTTAATTCACCTGTTTTGCCCTCTGATAACTAAATGCACCATTTTGTAACTCTAACGTTATCTTTCTCGGTGTCTTCTTGTGCAGATATTTCTAGATCGATTTTATTGTTATTTATTTCGTTATTATTAAGTACACCTCTTCTGTAATTCATTTTGAATCTTAGTACAGTTTTTGTGATGTCTTTCAGTAAAGGTTGTAATAATTTAGTTGAATCGACGTCTTTCATAACTTTGCATATCCTTATTGTCGATTGAGGGTAAAACGGGTTTTTAGTGTACATTAACAAAATCAGAATTGTTGATATCAGTATTTTTAACAGAATAATCTATTACTATCTCGGCCTAAAGTATCGTTCTGAAAACCTATTTACAAATTCAAACTAGTTCATAAACAATTTTTATATTATGCAAATAGTTGTAGTAGAAGATTTGTAGTTATTGTACTTAATTATTTTTATAAGTAAGACATAAAATCTTTAATTCGTGCAAATTCAATTTTATTCATCATGTTTTGTCTCAAAATAACCTGAAAAGATTTCTTCTATGAGCTCAAAACTGGTGGAATATTCTTATCATTAAAAATATTTTACTTTATAAATATTTAATAGATCTCAGACGAATACATCCCAAAAATAATTCCAAAGATTAACATTACGAAGTAAAAAAAATAAAGTTGAGAGCTTTACACGATGACAATAGAAAAAAAACTAAACATAAATATTAAAAAGATATATCAAAATATTTTACGCCGTGTGACGGCGGTTTTGGCGTAAGAGAAAAATAGATAATTTACCATAAATGTATTAATTATAGAATATATTTTCTTGTACACGAAGCAAAGACGATATTTTTACTGTATCTTTTATTGTAGATAGAATGTTACTTAGTAACTTTGAAAGGTCTTTTCGGATCGTCTTTTTAGAATTTAATGGGCGTAGCAGGCATTTTAATATCTATTAAAATCTTAATACTTACTTGTTTTTCTGTAATAATAGCAGAAACATTTTTTAATTATTAAAATAATAGCAATCCCTAAATGGGTTTTAAAAATTTGTATACGACTTGCTGTTAATAATTTGCTTTAATTACTAGATTTTTACTATTATTAGATGGTTAATCATTTTTGCACAAAAGAAAATGTACCTTATTTTCTGTCTTTTGTAAATATTATACTTCTATCTAAGCCTTTGCTACGTCCTCACTAGGCACAATTTATTTAGTATTTGTATTAATAATATCAATCCTGTATTTAAGAATATTACAGGAGCCACGATCAAAGTAATTTTTAAGTTTAAATAATAAATAAATAAAAGTTTTTTCTATAATGACATCTATTGTACCTACTCACTTACTACTACGTAGGTACGCGATGTACTAAGACAAAAGATTACCTACTTATTACCAATATTTAAAAAAAATATAACTAAATAAGTATAATATTTAAAAAATATTTTTTTGTAACGGTATCTTTGTATTTGCATTTTTTTAATTGCTGATAAAAAATACCTAAAATAAGCGTACGTACCTAGTAGATAAGTATATACATAACATAATGTTAATTTTCAACAATAATCGTTTAGCTGAAATTCACCGCGTAGCTAAGTGTTGTGAGTCAATTAAATTAATATGTATCCTATCTAGTCCTTTTGAGATTATTCATGTTGTATTTTACATGTTCATTTTTATTTTTATTGTTTTTTATTTATTTTGACTTTTTTGAGTTATTTTGAAAATGTGAAGTTAAATAAAAGCTTTAATAATCTGACTTTTATTATTGAAGAACCTGCAACTATAAATCGTGATGTAAATGCGTGCTGGGGGCCGAGACACCCGCGTCCGTAGGAGTATACCCACAAAGAATAGTCCCCACACATAAAGGTCCCCGGGTGGTGCTCATCAGGGGCCCGAGTCTGCTATTTTTATAAATTTGTCATTCCGACACGATCCCATTGTCATGCCATTGTCATTTTGCTAAAAGTTCGTAATCTGCTAAATTCATAATCGCACGGTCACTGGCACATCAGTGGCCGGTCACTGGAACGTCAATGGTCTCATAAAAGAATTGCGGTAGGTATGCCGTATTGCCATTATTATAAAACCGAGCTAATTTTGAGCAATTTATTCATGCCAGATTCTATTTATATTTAGTTTTACATATTATTTATTAGTGTTATAAGCAATCTGAAGTAGTGAGAAGTTCGTAAATACTAAATCTGTCATTATGTAATACGAGATTACCATTCATATGGCTTTCTTTCAATGGCGTGTCAGTGATTGATCATCGGAATGTCATAATGACACCATTATGATGCCATTAAGTTAGTAGATTAACAAACTTGTCAAAATCAACCATTTTGAAATCAGTGATCGACCATTCTGACACTATTGTAATAGCAGACTCGGGCCCCAGGTGACACTAACTAGTGATAGGTTTCGGCCGACGGCTTGCGACCACCCACTGGGCAAAGACGTACTGCCAAGTGGCCTAGCCGTGTTCTAGTACGATGCACAAAATTAAAAAAAGGCAGACGGCCGTGGCGGAGGACTTTCGTTTTATAAGGCTCCGTAGGCAGTATATATAGTATACGAAGTATCGAAGCATAACGAGCTGGAAATTACATGTAAATTAACAAAGTTTAAAAAAGACATAAAAGTTCTAGTATCTATGACACTGTAGTATTTTATTTTATTTTATTTTATTTGGTGCTTTTTTATTGTTTTGGTGTTTTTTGTATGGTCTCATATGCATTTGTTTAAATTATTTGTTTGAGTTTTATTTTTTGTTTTGTGATTGTTATTTTGTGATTATTATTTTGTGATTACTATTTTGTGTTTTCTAGGTGATTATTTTGCATCCATCCCATTTTGTTTTCCCTTTAATTTTTGTAATGTATTATTGTTTATTTTAATGTTCTCGTCCTTGTCAAACTTTATGTACCTACCTAGATTGTGGTCGCCTATAATTGGTAGCGCACTCTTGTATTAATGTCCCTGTCTTTATTTTAATGCATGTGATTGTGTAGCCTCTGTTGCCGATCCTATAAATAAATAAATAATGTAGGGATAAGTAAATTGCCGTGCACTACTGCGTACTGCGTGCTAAGTTACAAGTACCAACAATAAATAAATAAGGAAAAACTACAAACGAAGTCGACGACAGGAGGAAGTGCAATAAAAGCGAAAATAAACGAATCGTCATAATGTTCCATTACATGCACTGAACATTCGCAAAGCGTTCGCAATTTTTTGTTGTATAAAAAATACCGTTATTGTTTCAATGGCGCGATTAACATCGGTGTTTCCTAGCATGTATTTTATTGGATAAGTAGCTAGGCATGTAACTAATTCGTGCTAATATTGGATATAATATAAATGTGCCAAGTTTCATTGTAATCTATTCAGTCAAAAGAACAATAAAAAACGGGTTGCACGCGACCGACAAGACCAGCAGTGCTATTCTGTAACAACATTTTCGTGTCTCGACAGCGGAATCCGAGGTGAGTTTCAAAGTCGTATAAGACCTTATGATGTGTGAAATAAAGTTCACTTTGTAAGCTTAGTCACTCAGGTGAAGTCGATATCGAAATGGTTATTTACAGAATAGACTAGCTGCTGTTCTATTCTGTCGAAATCTCACCGTGTTCACTTAGGTGGAGTGAACGACAAGTGAGCTGTCATTCCATCTTGTTTGTATGGTTTGACAGCTCACTTCGTGATCACTTCACCCACGCCTTCATCTCGACATGTTTACCTACAGAATCGGCCGGCTGTGTTCTATTTGTAATTCATTCAAAGCCATGTCGTCAGTCACGGCTAGCTCGTCGCGGTCGCAAAGGTCGGAATTATACCTTTACCTTCCGACTGAATGAAACTTGGGATACGTATTGAACGCGTCCTGGATTCTGGATTAGGACGATCTTTCCTGAGAGTGTGTTCCTTTAGGGTGATTATTAACGACTTTCAAGTGGGCGAAGCTGTGTTCAAAAAACTTTTTTATGGTAACCATTTTGATTTTATTGTCAAACAAGCGAATCTCATTTTTGTGGCAATAAAAATGCATTCAAGGATTTTTTTCTAGTTTTATTTTGAACCCCTTCGACTAAAGTACCTACATATGATCATTGCATGCAAGCGAAAAAAAAATCGAAATAAGTAGGTACCTACACAAAGTTACAAAAAAAAACGAGAAAGTAAATAGGTAACTGATTTATTAATTTAGATAAATACAGGCAGTATGAAATACATTTAATACCATGTACCTACCTACTAAATAAAAATTAAACTTATTTAAAAGTAACAATCAATTAGAATGTAGGCTAGGCAGCTACATAAGTACCTAGGTATTCAAGGAAACGTAAAAATAGGAAAATATAGACGGAAGCTTTGTTACACAAACAACTTCATATAAAAGTAGAAATCTACTCATAATTACTAACACAATCATTACATAAGGACAATACTGTTTCCTTTATTTTTATTTATTTATAAAATACACAAATAACAACAAAGTTTCGACATACATACTGCTATCCTCATTAACAACATTAAAATGTTCTCTTTAAATACATTAGAAACTAAAAAACAATCTTAGATACAAACTTAACAGCGGCTGTAAAGATCACTGTATTAGCTGTAGGCTGTAGGTACTCTTTGACGCCTCTCTGACACATACATTTATGTGCTCAAAGCCGCAATTAAATATAAATCCAACTACACCTACCCTTTACCGCCATTGTTACTCAAAACTAAGCTCGGTTCCCTTCAAATGCTGTTCAGCCCATTCATCGAATCTCCGCGACAGATCATCAGACATGTAATTCTTCCAGTCGCCAATCTCCCCTTTTCTGATAAACCTCAAATCCGTGGATTCCAAATAGCTGACACCGAAAGACTTTTCCAAAATGGCTTCCAGGTTGACAGCTCGATTCGTCTTCATGTTCTGGAAAGACAGATGGTCGCATAGTTTGTCCACCTGGGTGTCACTGAGTTCTTTGTTCAGGAAGGTGGCCGTTCTCCTGACCACAGAAGGCAGGTCATGTTTCATCTCTTCGAATTTAATGAAGAGAACATTCGGGTCGTGACGGCGGTTCCAGAAACCTGAGGAGGAAACGTGTTGTTGTAGAAGTGAGAGCTGATTTAAAATTGAAACTTGCTTTTGTGTTTGTGGAGGAAAATACTTGACTAAAGTCCAGTCGCGGAGCAGGAAGAATTTCGTACAATGACCTTTTTACGTACTGACAGTGGTCACAAAAATTTTTGTAATATTTCAAGGAGAAAGTACCAATTTAGAAAATAAAAAAAAATATTATCATATAAATGATGTAGTTATTTAGATTTTATAAGTTATAAAAATCGAGTTACAATTACTAATACTTACGGCAAAAATAAAATTCAAAAATCAGAATCGAATTCCTCTGTATCGGAGTTACTTTCCAAAAACGTCTCGCCTATCACTTTTGTTACAAAAGAATCAACAGTTTTATCTACATTATCATCTAGTTTAACTAATTTCGATTCCTTCTTTTTTTACGTGACATACACTTGCAAACAAGAAGAAACATTACACTCTCAAGCAAAGGTTTACAATCCCTGAGGACGGCGGCCATTGCATCTGTGCGAGCGAGACTCATTCTATTTACGCGGGAGTGACAGAGACAGGTGATAACAGGTCAACGGACGAAATTCTTCCTGCTTCGTGGCCGGACTTTAGGCTAAGAAAAACCGGAGCAAAGAGTGATTGCCTTTATAAGAGGCACAGAAAATATTTGAAAATAGTCTCACTATTTCATTAGTCCCCAAACGAACGATTTGACCTAACCTGGCACTAGTAAGCAATGATATATAAAACTATAGATAGGTACGTTGTCCGCACTCTAAAATGACAACATGAAATGAAGCCAATTGGCCACATCGCGCTTAGTTACGCACCAACCTGTCGCGCGACACTACGTTTGTTTTGATGTCAATTTGATTATTACTTATCCTGTGACGTAACTGAAGATGTATATTTATCTCCCTCTAGCAACAGGCATCCCGCCGTACGGTGACATATTTTCTTTCCCTTTCTTCATGCGTATTAGTAGCTATCTAGTATTTTCGCCGTTTTTAAGCGTTGCGATGTTGGTTTATGACGTGTCTATATATAATACGTAATTGCTAGTAAGAGGGTGAATCACCAGAAGCTGCAACCCTAATCTTTTCAGTCAGAGTGGCTACTTCTGGGTAAGCTCGCTCCATCGTAGACTTTGTCACTGGCATGTCTGACCAAGACTAGAGTCAAGAGCAAACCCATCTAAAATAAAAAAATCTGCTATAAGATTAGATTTAAGATACATTTTTTTTTATGTAGGACGATTGCAATTGCGAGCGACACATTGTGTAGGTACACAACTACACAGCCTCGAGAATTAGTAGACATATGGTACATACTAGATAGTATAGTTTAAACGGCAATCTAGCCCTCTGTTTCGAAGACACCTCATGTCTTCAAAACAGGATGCAATAACAAAATATTATTCGGAACAAACTGCTAATGAGGTCCTCAAGAAAATCCTGCTACAAAAAATAATAGCATTCCAGTAAACTTACCAAGTATATGGTTCCAAACGGGTCCGAACGGCGCGCGATCCTTCATGAAGAGGTCGCAGAACTCCTCGAAGGTTCCCTTGAGCCCATGCACCAGGGTGCAGTAGTGATAGTACGATACCACCATGTCCTTTGGGTTGCGGGAAGTGTATATTACCTGGGAAGAACCGACAGTTTCAGACAAGCTTATAAAAACTCAACTCAACGCAAGCTGTGAAAACGTAAATTATGATAAGAAAAAAACATAGTTTTTTTACCATAAACATGTTTATCACAACGTAAGTACACATACATTCCTATTATATAAGTTTTTAAGAGCCAGCGAACAAGGTTTAACATGTATCTCAACTTTGATTGAACTATGTAGTGACAGTGTACCTAATGTGGAATGCAAAAAAAATTTTGAGTAAGTATTTAAAAAATTTCTGAATGTGTTTCTAGCAGAGAAACTTGGTTCAGTGAGGATAACCATTATAAAAACGAGTTATTAGAGACTTAAGGAGATCAAAGTTATAAAGTTATACATTACCTTAGGCTTAGCAGATCCATCATCCTTTTCGATATCCACCGGCAAAAGATCCCAGGGCAGATGGCTGCGGATGTAGCGAGGATACGGCAGGCGGTGCTTCACGAGGTCCACGGACGTACCCTGGACGGACTCCTTGTGCCAGGTCGAGTGCCCAGCCACCATGATGCAGGATAACTCCACTAGGGGACATCTTATCTAGGAGACGAAAGGTAATGACGGGATTTAATTAATTTGCTGATATGGCGATGGCGACATATCTTTACATGAATATAGACACGCATGATATAGTCCGTTACGAAAATCCTACGTCACGCAATTTAATTGCACGGAACCATAATCCTTTTCAGTAAAAATTCCAAACTATCGTAAAAAACGGAACTCTTATAGAATCACTCTGTGTGTCTGTCAGTCTATCTCTCCGACTGTTACAGCCAGTTAATTTCTCCGGATTCTGTTGAAATTTGGTATACATGGACTTCTGTGACCCAAATACGGACGCTTTACACAAATAAATAAATTTTGAGTATGTGGGTCACTAATGGGGGTCAAAATGGAAAATGAAAATAAGAGTTTTTCGAATTGTATTGTGTGACCTTTCACACAATTTTTGGTTTAATTTCTTTAATAACTTCTAAACTTTTTATTATGTGATTAAAATTATATTAAAAGTAGATAATAGTTCTATACCCTAAAAATGACAGGAAAACCTATAGAAATAACATGTTCAAAAATAAAATTGTTTCGGAATCCTTTGCAAGAGAGTCACCACTCGCACTTGGCCAGTTTTTTCTAAAAATAAAAATAATGATCTGCCAGGGAAAGTCCCGTGTGATTCGGTTCAGCCTTATCAAAGATTAGCCGGAACAAAAAACCGACAGACAGAGACAGACATGATCTGTTTTAATGGTTTTTAATCCCGGAGACTAAATTGACAAGTGCAAATGGCAAGCTGGCATATATTTCAACAGCATTTTTGCCAATTATGACATTTGCACTTGTCAATTTAGTTTCCGGGATTTTAGACAGCCAATTTTTTTGGTATGAGTGGAATAGGCTGGTTCGAGGTGGAAGGGATCTGGGAGAGGCCTTTGCCCAGCCAGCAATGGGACATAAAAAAAAATAAAAAAAGTATTGTGTATAATTTCATATGAGTAAAAGCTGTTATTTTGATATTAAAAACTTTTACTTTAGTTTAACTTATTTGATGGTTAAAAGGTCGAATTAGGGCTGATTTTTCAATAGTCCAATAACTTTTACCTGAGGAATAAACATGGCCGCCTGACAGCTTTTGTATGGACAATATGTCAGTATGACGTATCTATTCTTCCAATAAACGTTATAATTATGACCATTGAAAAATCATCGCCTAAAGAATAAGTAAATAAAATCTCGAAAACTTACCTGTTGCAATGATTTTGCGCCCTCGTAATCCAAGTTGTGACCGATGAGCCACACCATTTCCTGTGCCCATGTGGACCCTAGACGACAAGAGATACCACCATTCAAAACTAAAATAACTGCCTTTTTTGACAATGGTTTCAAGTGTGGGGAATGCTTGATCAAAGTCACGTGAAATGTGTTTAATTTTTTATTGATTAAGTGGAATAATTATTAATCTTTCATTAAATGGAATAAGCTTATAAGTAACGCACGCAAGCTACTTTTGTTATAAAATTTAGCTTGCGTGCGTTACATGAGACGTTAACTGGCGAAATGTGTTTATACAGATCTGCAGGGTAGGCAGACATAATGGTATGTTCCAGAAAAACGAAACATGAATACTTAACTACACACGATAAAATATTATTAGCAACACTCACAAAATTTCAGCTTCTATCATAACGTTATATTCGAAAAATTTAGAAAAATAAATGGGGAGTTTGTTGGCCACTTCTTCTCCACAGTTAAAAAACTAGGAAGTGGTGACGGGCGGGCGTTTTGGGGGACTGTCTTTTGTAGAACTTGACGTTCAAAAAGTGCTGGCTCTCAGCCTAATTTGAATAAATGACTTTTGAATTACTCACCAGTTCTAGGATAAGAGCACATCCAGACATCCGTATCCTTAACTTCCATGTCCAAAATATCCTGACCAATGGTCATATAATCAGCTGGCAGAATAACCCTCCCTGGATTTATCTCCGACATACAATCTTTTTTGTCGAACATTCTGTCTAAAATATCACCGGTTTCCGGATCCAATTTTGAAAACGTCAACACTGGTTTAGTCTTCATGTTGAGAAAAAAAAAACTTGGCTATTTGTGAGACGTCCAGTGCCTACTCCCAACGGAAGTGTTGTGATTGCGTGGAGCATCGGTGCATCGCGTTTCCCTCGCTTTGCAGAAAGCCGTTAACTTTCTACCAATAGGAATGCCAGTATTGTACGCTTCTGGTAGGACAGTTATGAAATTGTACTTTAATGTTGAGGGGACAGGTAAAATTTTAGTAAAACTTAGGTAGGTACCTAATGATTATGAGCAGTGAATATTGGCAGCTCCAATTTAAAAACTCTGTTGATTTTAAATTTAACCAACCTTCACACACATTTTTAACCGACTTCCCAAAAAGGAGGAGGTTATCAATTCGGTTGTATGTTTTTTTTTTTTTTTTTTTTTTTTTATGTTTGTTACCTCATAACTCCGACAATTATGAACCGATTTGAAAAATTCTTGTTTTATCTGAAAGGATATACTTGCAGATTGGTCCCATTTAAATCATATCAAGATCGGTTACGAACTTTGGATTTTAAATCGAAATACCTGGAATTTGACTATTTAGATGATTCTTTGATAATCGAAATTGCGTATTTTGCTTTTCTGCGATTTTGCAGTGGTGGTGTTAGGTGTGGGGCACCACTAAAAAGTGATAAATAAAAAACTTTTTACAAAAAATACAACCGACTTCCAAAAAAAAACACTACAAAGTAAAAAATAACTTTAATTTCGGAAGTCGGTGTCAAAATACGAAGAAAGTAACAAAAACACCGACTTCCGAAATTAAAGTAATTTTTTACTTTGTAGTGTTTTTTTTTGGAAGTCGGTTGTATTTTTTTGTAAAAAGTTTTTTATTTTTTCTCTAGTGTAAACGAATTGTAAAGGCAGATACGTTAATCACCAATTTTGTTAACTGGAAATAAAAGGCTTTTTTTATTTTTATTTTATTTATTCAATTATGCTAAGTAGACTAATTGAAAAGAAAGTACGCTTCTGCTAAGAAATATAAGTTTTATCCTTCAATGGCTCCTACGGTGTTTTCCACCATGGTTACCCTAAGAATGCACTGTGCTTAACAGACTAGTCTAGCCGGTTGGAACTTTATTAGCTTTTATTCTCATTTGAACTTACCACCAGGCTGGTTATGCAATTTAAACAACATTTACTTACGATTATAAACATGAACTTTACCGCAGTTTATGGTTTTTTTATTACTAGCTTTTACCTGCGACTTCGTACGCGCACATTCTGTTTTTTTTTTTCCCGTGCCCGTAGGAATTTCAGGAATATTTATCTCTTAGTGCTCCCCTTCACTTCCCAAGGAAACTAAATGCAACATTTTAGCTTCCTACGGCCAATAGTTTCGGCTGTGCATTGTCTGTCAGTCACTCAGTAAGTGAAATCTATATAATTGTATAAAACAAAGACGGGTTTGTTACAACACTTATAACTCGAGATCTGCTGAACCAATTTTCGTGGTTATTGATTCGTTGGATTTGTCTCCGACCCGAATAGCAGAATACATCAAACAATGAAAACTCGATATGTGCAATGAATACTTAATTTATATTAAGTATTCATTGCACATGCATTGATTTATTGATTCGTAGGCTCGTACGTAAATCAAATTTTGGATAATTATGTCCCTGACAGTGACTTTAGGGTCTTCTTTTTCTTTTTGAGTCGTCTCCTTCGATTGTTTGCGCAACCCTACCTATTCAATGTGAGTGCTGTGGTTGGAGGTTGGAGTGCCCCTTGTGCCCATACATCTACATTTTGGGAGACGCAATGAATGCCACCGATGTTGCATTTTAATAAGCTACGCTTGCGATGGGTTCGAAGTGATTTTTATTTTTGTTTTAAAGTGCATATCTAGGTAATCTACCTTTGAATCTACTGCGACTTGAATTCTGTTTTACCATCAAATCCAATTACCATCATCATCATCGTCATCCTTCATGGCTTGAGTGCCAATTCTCCAAACTTAGGTTTTTCAAATCGTAAAGTACCTTTGTATACTTAGTATCCACCTATCTCCAAGTAAAAGTACTTATAACCGTCCGCCGCCCGCAGCCACAAATCGGGCTGCCACCTTCCGTAATCCTCTTCCTGCTCGGTAAGTTTCCGTTTTCGTATACATTTACGTTTGATAGTGCATTTACTGCATTGGTTGCATAACAGCCGAGCTCAGTCGAGCGTGCGCGCACGCAACGAGGTGCGTAAACGACGCGGTGAAAGATTTCGATAATGAAGGGAATCTTTATGGATATGGCATGAGGAAGTTATTCGTTCGTTTTTTTTTTTCTGTACGTCATCAATCATAAAGATTCTTCTTTTTAAACTACTAGGAATCCACCCCGGCTTTTATTTCAGGTTTGGTTTACAGTTAAGCTCCTAGTTGGCACGTTTTTTTCTGACATCTTCGACAGCTTATATTAAGTCTATAGTCATATTTCAGATAGTTAAAAAGAAATTACAACTCATCTCTGTCGATGGCTGGGTGAAAACAGAATGAAAACCTGTTCGATAGTTTTTGAGTTTATCGCATTCAGACAAACAGACAGATGCGGCGGCAGGCCTTTGTTTTATGACAAGTGGGTAGTGATATCTCAACATAGAAAGAAATAAATGATAAAATAGCTAATCAATTAAAGTGTAGTTAAGTAAAAGTGAATTTTTGTTTTCCATTTCATAATTAATTTAATTCGAAACACGGAAATCAATACATGCGCGCGCAAACTTTTCATTGGCTGTTCCGTTTTTGACAGTTTGCCGTACGTCACTTGCTTTTCCGGTCTCCGGTACCCCGTTGTCTAGGCGGTCGATTGAATAAACAAAAAAATAAAAACGTCAACAAAAGTAAACAAAACAGCCGTCATCATTGATTCCTTCAGGAAAATGTCCAAAGTGACTAACGTGAATTCTAGTTTAGCTTATGAGATACTGTTATATCTGAATAGTTTTTATCTTGGGATGTTTTTTGTGTGTGAAGTGGCCATGGGCATTTTGAAAGCCATTAATGTTTCTTACCCTGAGAATGCGTTGTGGACGGAGGCCGGGATATTTAGTGCATTATGCCTTGTGGAAGTTGTTCGTATATTCTTGGGGAGAAGAGGGAATTTAGCCAGTAAGAGTAAGTATTTTTCTGACTTAGCAAATGGTACCGAGTATAATAACTTGAACTTAATTTTGAAAACTTTATCCTACCATCTGGGACTAGATAAATTTTGCAATCAATATTTTGAACAATTACTGAGGTATTTTTTTACCAGATTCCCCACACACTTCATTTCATAAAATTCCTTGCCTGCAATAAAAAAATAAACCCTATTTTTTCTTTCAGAAGTGCCAGTATTTTTCTCTGTAATACTGACAATACCTTCAGCAATAGGTGTTTGCTACTTCCTCATTTACCAGACCTACATACTGCGGCTGGAATACATCTGGTGTGCTGTAATGTTAATGTTTCATGCTTTAGAGTTAGCGTTCGCTATACTCTTCATTGTCACAGTGTGCAAACATCAGCAATATGAATAGAATGTAAGCACAACACTGCCAAAGAGATATTATTAACCGGTTGCGCCCGAAGTGGAACCATTGGTTCCACTTTGACGTCACTGATATAAATCGTAATATCATAAAAAATAAAGTATAAAATCAATTGCGTCAATGGTTCCACCTCCAGATCTAACCGGGTAATGCCAAAATGTTGACTGAGTTCTAAGTGTATTATGTAACTTCAAATACTTACTTACTCTAATCGTCTTTCGTTATTAATAATATTTTCAGGAATAACTAATATTAAGCTTTTTTAAAACTTATTCATTATATTGATGTGCCTAATTATAATAAAAATTACCGCTTTATTAGGTATCATAGAAAAATTACATCTTTGTGTATGTGCAACCCTGGTAATTAGCTAAGTTAGTTTAGCTTAGCTCATAGAGCTGAGGTATTTTTTTTTTTCATATTTGTTACATAGTTTGATATAGGAAAAGCTATCTCAGCTATGAAGGTTAAGTTTAAACTATATTAGCTTCCCGGTTTAAAACTTATGTAGGGTCATAGTGGTAATTTTTTACCTGTTACTTAGATAGACTTTTAAATAGTATTGTATTAAATTAAAATCTAGTAAATTTATAAATCCCTTCGTTTGTGGTATGTGCATAGGTAAAAAAGTCCTACATACTTGAACATAGTTTGGGAACATTTTGAGGCATTACCTCAATATGTTCCTAAAATATGCTCAAGTATGTATCTTGATTTAAAAAAAGGCTTCCTATAAATCACTACATACTGTAATCTAATTTAAAAATAAAGATTACTGCTGTTCTTTTTCTGGTGTGGATTTAGTCAGTACACATATTATATAACACTTTTGAACTGTGTATTTTTGTGTAAGAAAATTTTAAAATGTTAGCTATTGATGTTATGAACTTGTGAACTTTTAGATGCATATTACAAAATATTCTTCAGGAACTATTCTTCTGTGCCTACTTTTAGATTTTCGATTTCGTGCAATTTTACAGATAGCCCTAATTTAAGGACTAATGCATTGAATCACAATATTTTTTTAGATGCCTGCATTATTTAGGTCTCCCATTGTGTAGGATAATTTCATTATTTTCTTATTATATCTGCCCTTCTCCTGAGTAACTTGTGGTAGACCCAACAAATTTTTCATCTTCTATTATCCCAATACTAGCAATACATTGACATAAACTCTCTTTTATGATGTATATAATATTAACATACACCGTATTTTATTAGACCAAATTATTACTGGCATCTCGAAAAACCCAACAAAAAGCTCAATTTATTTTATAGTTTTTAAGTTCTAACTATAATGAAATAAAATTATATGCATACTATACTGTGTTTTATTCTAATTCTACGTAACAAACTTAGACTTATTCATTGGTAGGAGGTGTTATGTGTTCCGGTAGCTTCTGGCACTCAATCTTCGTAACTTTTAGTGCACATCCTTCAGGAAGGTTCCTCTGGATGTACTCTAGGTATGTATCACAAGTAGATCCGGTGAGCCTCTGAAGATGTATGAATCTGAAGTATGTTCTTATTTCGTATTGGACTCTGTGCTTCTTGTAAATGTGCACACAACGGAGAAGGGTGTGCCTTTCTTTTTCTGCTTTTCTTAGTGCCCAACTGCAATTGAAAAATGATAATGAATGACTTTAGTTGCAACACGAACACTGGTACTTGACAATGATAAATCAAAGCATCTAAAATGTGATAATTATACTACTACCAAGTTTTCCACTTCAAGTAAGCATACGATATCGATTATTATCCTTTAAACAATCACATAAATCCTAAGTAGGTACTTGTATGCAAAATAAGCTCAAAACATACCTCTTAGTGACCTCTATGCCCAAATGCGAGGCAGCCGCAACACAGAACCAGGTATAACTCAGCAGTACCGCGGGGTCGATGCCCCTCATCTCAAGTTCTACTCGTTTATATAACTTGTCGAGTTCCACGGTCGTCGATGGTACTGGCTCGATAGGTTGCTGTATAGGAACCACTGTAGCCGCCGAAAGAGGTCGGATAGCGTAGTTTGCTGCTAAAGCACCGCGTACCATAGGCGCTGAACGCCATAAACTCTAAAAATGAAGACACTAAAATAAAATCAGCCGAAGTGAGCTATTCAATGATCAGTGAAGATAGGTCTACCAGCTGCCTTACCCTAATAGTGTTCATGTTTTTCTGTTAAAATCGCTTCTGGTTTTCAAAATTAGAAATATATTGAGTTTTATTTAAATAATTAACTGTTTAATTCAGAAATATTTTGTTATTTTTAACATAACCTCATGTTTACTCAGGTCCTGGTTATTTTGACATTGACAGATTGAAACTTGACAGGTTATCAGTGCTGGTCACAGAACACAATAACCTAGCGGGTTCTAGTCATTGGTTCTGGTGCAGTGGTTTGAGTTTGTGTTGTTCAAAGAGTAAAAGAACTCTAAAGGTGTTGTTGTTGTGGTCTGTGGTTGTGGTGGCTGTGGAATGAAAACATAAATCATAGTCAAGAGTAAAGGTCGCTGCACACAGCCGGCGTGGCGTGGCGGGGCGCGGCGTGGCGGGGCGGCGACGCGGCGCTGGCGCGGCGGCATCGTTCACACTGCGGGCGCGATCACGTCCCGTTCCGCCGCGCCCATTCAAGCCGATCGTATCGCGACGCTATTCATTATTCGCTCCGTACCGTCCGACGCGACGTGCTCACGCCCCGCCATACTCTGTGCGCCCCGCCGGCAGTGTGACTTCTAAATACGTAAACCAAATAACACAAAGCGTCAAGAGTCCTGACGGTGCTGCGCTCGTGTCCCGCCCCGCCGCTTTTGACTTGTATTCCCGCTCGGCGCGGCGGCGGCGTGGCGCGACGTTTAGGTACCGTCGCGTCGAGCGGGACGGCTGTGTGTGGCGTCCTCCATAATATCTAGTACATTACAACTGCTTGGCGTCGCGTCGCCGTCCCGTCCCACCACGCTGCGCCCGCTGTGCGCAGATACCTTAAACAAATAAATTATAACACTGCATCTGAATATCATACTGATTTCTGATACTGCCAAAAATGTTAAATTAGCGCCAGGGTAGCCCGCGAAATTCAAATATTTTTATGTTTATTGCCATTTGCCGGTCAGTTTGAAGCTGTATGTTGAACAAAATACGATTCACGGCCGTAACGCATATTTATCTAAAGAATTATACCCATTTTAATTATCAATTTAATATAACCCTCTAAGTTCATACAACTCGATTAAATGACTTTTTACGAAATAACGTTCAATCGAGTTCTATATTGATGATTCAAATGGTTATAATCCTTTAGATAAATGCTCTTTACGATCGCGAACCGTATTTTGTTCAAAATACAGCTTCATACTGACCGGCAAATTGCAAAAAACAAAAATATTTGTTTTTTTTTTTTATAATATCCTTGGACATTTCACACAACGCCATATAGTCCCAAGCTAAGCAACCTAATGCTTGTGTTATGGTAACGAGATGGCTGATAAACTACTTATATACATTCGTCTGGGTGTTTTTCTATCTATAATAATATTATCGGAACAAATACTTGTAGGTCTTACAAATATTTGTTCCGTGCGGGAATCGAACCCGCGACATGCTGCGCAGCAGTCAATTGCTCAACCACTGCGCCAACCGTGGCGAAATTTCGCGGGCTACCCTGGAGCTTCCACCTTAATCAGAATAATAACAGAAGAACGAGCTGCGCAGGGGACGAATCAGCATGCAGTTACTCGCTATACGAAAACTTACGAGAAAATAATCAGCATCAAGAAGAAAAACGACGGCGAAAGCGTGTGCAGGGTTTGCCTCAAAGAAGGTTCTATACAAATCTTCGGCAGCAAAACACCAGGGGCCCGAGTCTGCTATTACAATAGTGTGAGAATGGTCGATCACTGATTTCAAAATGGTTGATTTTGACAAGTTTGTTAATCTACTAACATAATGGCATCATAATGGCGTCATTATGACATTCCAATGATCAATCACTGACACGCCATTGAAAGAAAGCCATATGAATGGTAATCTCGTACATAATGACAGATTTAGTATTTACGAACTTCTCACTACTTCAGATTGCTTATAACACTAATAAATAATATGTAAAACTAAATATAAATAAAATCTGGCATGAATAAATGCTCAAATTTAGCTCGGTTTTATAATAATGGCAATACGGCATTCCTACCACAATTCTTTTACGAGACCATTGACGTTCCAGTGACCGGCCACTGACGTGCCAGTGACCGTGCGATTATGAATTTATCAGATTACGAACGTTTAGCAAAATGACAATGGCATGACAATGGGATCGTGTCGGAATGACAAATTTATAAAAATAGCAGACTCGGGCCCCAGAAGACTTATCCGAACCAGTCAACGTCTTTGCCGGCATTGGAATAAGAATAGATGATCCTTACCCTAAGTACTTGTGCCAGCCATGTTACCTACACTCTTCTTCAAGGAGCAATCTTATTTAGGAAAACTGCACAACAAACCGACATAATTCTTTAAACTACCTTCTGAAAACTTGCTAACTGCTGATAATTTGATGAGGTACCCTGTAGATGACAACAACTCTTCGGAATATGATCCCAAGGACAAAAGAATATATCACTGTAAAAAATGTTAAATATCATTTGACACATTCAAAGAGTATGATGATCACAGACAGACTGAAGAACATGAGATTAAAAATATTGTATGTCCTGTCTGCAACAACCCTTACACAGAATTGGATATGAAAAAACATTTAGCATTACACAAAGAGAAACTTATACCTTGTTACGAATATTTGTGGGAAGCAAATCACAGCAGAGCACCACTTTACTCGTCACAGACTTACACATTTTTACAAACTACCCATCAAATGTCCCCTTTGTCCTTACAGAGGAAGGTTCAGTGATCCCTGAAAATGCACATGTGCAAACACACTGGAGAAAGACCGTACCAATGTGCAAAATGCCCTAAAAAATTATTAATAAGAGTAACAGACACACATTGACACATAAGGAAGAATATGATTTTAAGTGTGAAACGTGTGATAGGGGCTTTTATCTTCTATTCTATATCTTCTATACTTATAATAAATCTGTAGAGAGGTCAATTCTGTACATGAAATATATTTCCAAAATAACTATCAGGGGGTGATTAGGGGGGCCTGTGGACGGCGAGCTATGGGTGGCTTGCCGTCCGTCCGTCTAGTGACGACAGGCCGTGTCGACGGCGCGTTAGTGTTCCACGCGCGCCTCGAAGAGAGTCAGCAACACAGAGGGGCCCGAAAGGGCCGACGCCTGCCGGAGTCGCGGGATTATTCGCAAGAGACACCGTGGCTCCGAAACACAAAGAGCAATGAAGGAACATGGATAGGTTTTAGTCAGTAGAAGTCTGACACTCCCTCCCGCTACACCCAGAGCGGGAGGAGTCATTGGATGATTTCCCATCCCAAAAAAAAAAAAGGGGGTTGATTAGGGATCGATACTGATGCCAAAAATGCAATCAGTAAAATTTTGGTCTATCTGTCTGTCTGTCTGTCTGTATAACCGTTATAGAAACAAAAACTACTCGACGGATTTTAACGAAACTTGGTACAATTATTTTTCATACTCCTGAGCTGGTTATAGTATACTTTTAATCACGCTACAATCAATAGGAGCAGAGCAGTGAAGGGAAATGTTGGGAAAACGGGAGAAGTTACTCCATTTTTTAATCTTCCGTCGCGTGTGCAACCTTAATGGTTAAAGCTACACAGAAATCATGTATGACGAAAATGTTCTCCCTAAAATTATATAAAAAATATCACACGACAGCATTGTTAGGGGCCGAGTCATCCGCGTCCGTAGGAGCATACCCTTCAGCGAATCCCTACACGTGGTCCCCGGGTGGTGCTAAACAGGTGACACTAACCGCCTCCGTGGTCTAGTGGTTATACCACCTGATTCAGACCCAGAGGTCCCGGGTTCGATTCCCAGAGGGGGCAAATTTTTTGCTCGGTTTGGTTGGTGGTAGGACTTGTTCAAAGTCCGCCTGGCAAGCTACCACCATCATGTCTAAGTCTGTCGCCATAACAACAATATTAACATTGCATAGCATTGCTGTGTTCCGGCAGTTAGAGGTATGATAGCCAGTTCCTCTGTGTAAGAGGATTCCGGGTTAAACTCGCTTCCATCTTCGGCCTAATCATCACTTTCCATCAGGTGAGATTTGAGCCAAGAGCTTCCCCGTTTTGTATAAAAAAAAAGACCATATTTTATGAATGACGCACAATAACACGTGTAACTCCCTTTCTGATTATATTTGTCTACTGTTACGTTTATAAAACTCTCAGTCATCCCTAATTTAAAAAGTTAACATTATTAACTAATCCATAAAAAAGAATCATAGAAATCGGTATGGAAACACCAAAGTTATACATGAAATACGCTAATAATAAGCCATCGCGCGAGAATACAGAATCATGCTATAAGGATCATTTTCGTATAAGGTCGCGAACGCACAGGCAGGCGGCTTGCTTGGCGCCTAGAGGCTAGCGAGTAGCTTCGTAAAACAGCTTACGACAGTTTGTAATATCCTACTGTCGAGGGAAATATGTTTATAATTTCGCTTTACACCAAACGAGTAATATTATAAATGTGAAAGTTTGGTTGTTTGCTACTCAATCACGCCAGAACGGTTACCTAACGGATGTTAATGAAATTTAGAACAAAGATAGATTATAGTCTGGAATAGCACATAAGCTACTTTTCATCCCGGGAATATGTTCCCTAGGGATAATGCGGGCGAAGCCGCTGGCAGAAGCTAGTACTAAATATGAATTGGAGTTACACTATAAAGTAGACCATGCGGGGATAAAGGAACAGGTTTGTAAAATTTGTGGTGGGAAAGCTTTTGGTTACAGAAAGATGATGAGGCATCAGGTAAAAGTGCATAAAAGAGCAAAACTCAAAAGTGGGAAGATGCTTTTGTATTTGCAAGTAGAGACTATAAAGCAACAGGGCCTGACTGTCAACAGTTGCCCTGATACTTTTAACTAACCATATAATTTTTCAAGAGTTATTTGGGTTATAGTTAAAATATCTTTCATTGCATTGAAATACTCATGGAGGTGGGTGTAGTAGATGGTGTTTTATAGCTACATTTGGCCCATTTGGCCAGAGCTGGAAAGGTTTGCACTTGCCGCAAGCCACCATCTTAGGCTTTGGCTGTCACACTCTGACAATGAGAGTTGCTGCCTCTTCAACATTAGGATCCAGTGCAGCTCAGCTCTGTTCAGCTTGACATGACCAGCTAGTCTATTCTGTAAAAAACTATTTCGAAATTGAGCTTCACCTAAGTGAGAAAGCGAGCTTTATTTCACGCAACATAAAGATCATATGATTATGATAGCCACCTCGTATTCCGATATCGAGATACGAAAATGTTGCAGAATAGCATCACACAACTGGGGGGGGGGGGGGATAATGGTACGCCACTGTTGTCTCCTCTTAGAAGAGTAGTTAGAGAGGCGCCACGTCGGTTTCCGGAGCTACCTATTCGGATATCGGTGGGAGTACACGACCGGGTGTCGCTGTGTGGATCGCCTGGAGGGCATGGTGAAGCATACATCGTAAAGGTGATCGATGGCGGCTACCTCTCGCGTCTGCACCTGTTTCAATCCATGGTCTGTAGCGAGTGGGCGTGGGAAGAAGCGTGGCAAACCTCAGCCGCTGCAAAAGAAGGAGACGCCCCAGGCGTCGGGACTCGCAGGGTGATTCCCGGCCACAGTAGGCGCGGGCTTATCGACAGCGAACAATGGGTGACTCGGCGTCCAATAAGGACCAGGCTCGGGTCGACGACGCATTCTGTTCCATGCGCGCCTGAAAGAGATGTTAGCATAAGTGACGGAGCTCGCTAAGACCATTGGCTGCCAGGGCTGCGGAATTTGATTGAAAGAGTTACTGCAGACGTGGACTGGAACGCGAAGGGCATTTGGAGAAAAACGGGTGGGTTACGCTCCGCCCAGAGCGGTAGGAGTCATTTGATATATCACATGCAAAAAAACTGGGGGGGAGGGGCGAGCTGGGAAAGGCGAACGGCAGGCTTGTATGGGAGTTTCGTACAGCTAGTAAATTTTCGAGTTTTGGGATCATGTTTGTTTTATTAGGTAGTTCATACGATAGAAAAGCCCTATTTAAAATCTTAGATTTTTAGAACTTGGGACATAAAAGCTATACCCAGTTTTATTTTTTGAGGTTATGTACTAGTGTAGAAATGTAGGTTGTAATTACAGGTAGGTACATTAACATTGTTATGATGATAAAATAAATGTTCTAGATTACTTGTCGTCATCTTTGTTGTGTTTTACTTACTATTAAGTAGGTAGATTGAGATGAGGATCGTACCTACTCAGAGGGAGGGAGGGGTGCATTAGGAGATACCTATTGCCTAGCAGCGGACAGAAACAGTTTGATAATAATGAAGTTCTGATGGACACTAGACAGATTTTCTTTACCGGTCAATAAATAATTGCCAGAACAAAAAAAGAAATGAAGAATTCATTCCAATCATTACCTACATCGTTTACTATTATGATTTTATGCAACTATTATGGGTTTTACTATTAAATCTATTTCTAAATAATTAATTGTCATTCCGAAGTTTGTGATATTTTACTTATGGCGACTTCGAAAAACATCTGCGTTTAGTTTACTATTTTGTTTGGTATTATTATTGAAATCTTTTAATTGATAGTATTAATTAATCCCATGTTCTAGAAGTTGTTTACTTACATGAAAAGAAATGGCTGAGTTGCCTTAATAAGTGGTACAAATTCTATAACCAAACAACAAAAAAAGTTTGCTGTACGAATTTTGCCGTTCGCCTTTATGGCGGTTGGTGGCTATTTTATAATTAATGGACACATCTATAAAACTATGAATTAATAAATCAGAGTACATTTTAAAACTTCAAAAACGCCTTTTCGTTTCTTCACAAAATCAAATATTCGAGCTCGCATCGCTTGATCTCTCGCGTCCATTTAGAAATACAGCATTCTTCAATCCTTAGATCTCCGTATTTTTTTTTTATTTGTGATGGGATTGCTCTTGACTCTAGTCAGACATGACAGAGACAAAGTCTACGATGGTGCGAGCTTACTTTAAAGGATATGTAATTTAAATTTTAAAGTTAAAATCTAGTATTTTCTATTCAAATTCCATCATTCCCATGGTGACGACTTGTTATCTGATGCCAATTCGCTACGATAGGAACCAAGGCAACAAGCGCAACAGAACTCGTTGACCCGACAACTAAAAGTGTCAACACTACAAATGAATCGTAAAATTTTACGACTGCTCGTAATTGCTTATTCAATATATAATTGAGCGATAACGCACACACGCTCCATCAGATAAAAAGTTCAAATGTGTTGTTAGAAAAGGTGTGGATCGTCAAGCCTCCTTTCGTGGCCCTTTCAAAAGTACTGGCCATACTGGCGAGAAAAAACCGATTTAATTTGTAATTAGAATATACGCTTTGACAGCAGAATTGCCACAAATTATACGATATCACCGAAATAATCCGTATTTTTTAACTAAACTTTGGACACTGTGCCATATAACTAGTTTTCGCCACTAAAAAATGGCAAACGAGGCCGAAGAGACAGTTCGCAAGTTATCACTGCATAGAGGAGTGGCAGGAGTCATAGTTGTGAACGGGGAAGGTATACCGATCAAGACTACTCTGGACAACCATGTTTCGGTCCAATACGCTGGCCTTATGAGTTCCTTGGTCGACAAAGCGAAGGCCGTAGTCAGAGATCTGGATCCTACGAATGATTTGACGTTTCTGAGGATACGCAGTAGAAAAAGTGAAGTGATGGTTGCTCCAGATAAGGAATTTATACTAATCGTCGTTCAGAACCCGGTTGAATGACGAAGGCTTTGGCTTGTGAGCCAATTTCGTAATGCTGCGGCCTTTTTTTGTTTGAAATATTGTGCCCTTTTCATTGATCTTTTTTAATCCAGTATTGAACTGGATCGCTGCCCATATAAAATCTTTTGCATTTTGTATGTTGATATCTATAATAGTAGTAATATTTATAATTAATTATCCAATGTTTGTTCATTTCAATCACTGGATGTACCTACAATTAATTGTATTTACCAATGCTTCAAGTGCCCTTATCAATAAATGAAACCAAAATTACGCTAAAGTTTTACTAAGTCACAGTAAGTACCTATATCTATCAATAAATTAGAATTCAATATTCACCAGGATTTCTACATCCTCAATTAAATCGGGTGAAACCTTGTCAAAGTAAATGACAGTTCAAAAGTTAGTAAAAAAATCTGAAAATTGTTTAATTTAGGTATGTTTAAACAATGATATTCTAATAAAATATCATTGGGTAAAAATTAGTTATTTCTACGATCTATCATAGGGTTATGTAAATACCTACACAAAAACGTTTCACGCTTTTCACGATTGCAATCCTTTTCATGATAATTTTTAGGTACCTATACAGTTATTTTCCAATTCAGTTATATTTCCTACACGAGAATCATCATTTGAGCTCCTAGTTTGAGCTACACGATAGCTGGCAAATGCTTGCACTGTCTGGACAGGTCCACTCAAATTTGTGTCACACAGATTTGAGTGTTTTCAAATCGGACCAGTAGTTCCTGAGATTACTAAAAATTCGTTTGTAAGTTTGTATGTAGGGGTACATACAAACTTACAAACGAATTTTACCTCTCTAAAATATTAGTAGGTATAGATTAAAAAATAAGTTAACGGTAAACCTACTGCAGATGATGGAGATTACGCTATTGTGGACATTCTACTTTAAATTGTTTTGCTTCGCCTACAATTAAGCACATATTTACAATAATTATGTACTGCGTATCACCTATTTTTATTGTAAAACTTCTACTTAAATCAGCTAAACTTTCGTTATCCCAGTATCGTTGTCCTATTTCAGATTCGTTTCGTATTCACCTTCACCTTCACCAAGAGGTTAGAAAGGTCCTTTATCGCTAAGGGATTTGACATTTTCGGGTGCCGATGCTACGACTGGCCGGCGGACCGCGCGCGTCTCAGTTCCAAAAGGTCGCATCCCATTCTAATCGGGCGCGAGTTTTACTTATCAGTTATCCGTGCGATTTGAACATAATTAAACAAATACTAGCCAGATAGTAACCATCGGACAGTTACCCACCAGACATGCCGGGGGAGACCCCCTTGCCTCTATGCTCCCTTCTCTGGTTTGCGGGACTTTTACAGAGCCTGTTCTGCATACCCCTAAACTTTAAGTGTCGTATCCGCTTTATGGTCTGGAGGGCAATCGCGCTAATAAAACTCGGCTGGAACGCAACTGAACTGTAGCCATTTCACAACTTTTTTAAACATTCCGTATCGCGCTAAACGTTTGACAGAAACTTGGAACGCAACTGCATCACAACTGTAACGTTACCGCTGTCAAACAAAAAGTTGAAACAGTGCTACTTTTTCTCAATCGTTCGCGTTGTGTTGTTTGGATTTTGAACGAAAATACGAAAATATTTGTAAAATTTTGACAACGCAACTTTGGTTGAAGTTTAAACTTTAGCGCGATACCAAATTCCTTACAGGTGAATCGAAACTAGATCATAACCAAAACTGAATTGGAAACGAATTGCAAGCGGACCTAAACTTTTAAAATTAGCGCGATTGGCCCCCAGTTCAGACCACGGAACTTTCTGTTCCGTGCCCACGGTAGCGAAAGTCGAGTGGGTATACCTACAGTAATCCTACTGTTCAAACATAAGCCGCAGAACTCCAAACAAAATACTCGGTGGGATGTCGAGCGAAAACCGTTATCACACTAGGTAAAGCATATCGATATCGCGTGGCCTTTAAATATGTGACTTGTGTGACGTATTCATAGAGATAGTATGTCTATGGACGTATTTCGTAAAATAATTCGTAGTGTTCGTAGTAGTTCTGCTGTCAAATGGGTGTTTACTTTCCTTTTTTTATTGAGATTTGTGAGAATATTACGAGAACTTCATTTTTAAAACCGCATACATACGGAGGGAAACAGCAATTCAACATGCCTGTGTGTTGTGTTATGACGTGTGGTGCAAGAAAGACAGAAAATGAACCTCAATTTTCTTTGCACAGGTTAGCATCAGGAATATTACACATAGTTATACATTAATGATGGAAAAATTGCTAAGCGATCTTGAATTTATGGCTGAAGTGTTCATATTTGAGCTTAATTCCGTTCAACGGTTCAACAGATCTTTTAATTCGCTTGTTTACAATTTATTATTCATGACATGGTGGAATAGTGTTGTACCGTTGCCGTAATAGTTTTTTTCAAATTCCTTCGCTGCTCTGAATCGATATCGATAAAGTACGGGTTTTCGATTCGAGTGACCTTGCTAGGTCCGGTCCGGGGTTCACAGCACAGCACGAGAGACCGACCCACAGAGTTTTATGATGGAAGATTACAGAATTTTGTTATTTGTTTTAGTTACATAATTTTAATTAGCTACTGATGATGACTTATTGATAAAAATATTAAAACCTTTTTATAGGATTCCTAGAAATGAAGGTGTAAGGAAAAAGTGGTTAGAAGCTATTGGTGAAAAAAATATTAATCCTCGACAGAAAGTATGGTATATCTGTTCACATCATTTTGAAGAAAGTTGCTTTATTAGAACACTTGATGTGATGAGATTAAAAGATAACTCTTTTCCTACAATATTTTCGGTAAGTGTGTACTAAAATGATTGATTAAAAATAGCCTGGCTTCCTATAAATTAATAGAAATATTAGTTACATAAATAAAATAACAGGAGGAGCCGTACAGGTTGATTTTCCAGGTTAAGCAACGCTTGCCAAGGTTGGTCTGTGGATGGGTGACCATCTTAACATAACATACCTAGTTTCCTCCGTGCCTCGGGGATGTCATTTGTAGATCTTTGGCAGTCGTTACGTAGTGTCAAAAGCCAGTACAGCCCTCGCCAAACTTTGTGACCGCTCTGAAGTTAACTACAACGGGGGCGCAGTAATAAATCTCATAAAAAACAGCACCGCACGAGGCTTGCGCATCGGAAAAACTAACTACAGGGCGGCCAAGATGTTTGGTTAGAACTGTAATCTGTCTCCAGTCTTGCCATTAAGTACCGTGTTACCCAATTAACGGTTTGTGGCGGTCTGGAATACTGGTATTTGGCTAAATCTGGTTTGACTAAAAGCCGACCCCAAAATAGTTGGGAGAAGGCTAGGCAGATGATGAAATAAAGAAAAACATATTATTTGATATTGCATATCATAATGTTCCTATTTTTTTCTAAGTTTTTTTAAAAAATGTTAGTTTTATTTACATGACCTTTTTTCGCTGTCTCTCTGTACCGAGGACTGTCTTCTTTACTGTCACCACAGAGTATTAATATCTCCGTAGATATCTCAGTCGTTATTGTGTTCTGTGCACACTACTGTCAACTGTCACAGTCGATACGAATGACATTGACACATACACAGACACATAGACACATATTTATGTTGTTGTGGTGGAAAACAAAATAAAAAAAAGAATAAGAAAAACTACGGTTTACTTTTACTTAATCATTTTACTGTCTCTCTACAAGATCAGCGTAAGTCGCTGAAAACAAAAATAATAATGACGTTATCAATGTTACTGCTAAAAATGTTACATTGTAAACAGATGAATGGCAGAAGTACGGGCGTAGGGAATGAGTCGGCATGCAGTATCTCGCTTGAAGAAAACTCTCAAGAAAATATCATCAAAAACGAACACAACGACGAAAGCGTGTGCAGGGTTTGCCTCAAAGAAGGTGGTATACCAATCTACGAGAACAAAACAGCAGAAGACTTAGCCGAATCGTTCAACGTCTTTGCCGGCATTGAAATAAGAATAGATGATCCTTACCCTAAGTATTTATGCCAGCCATGTTACTCTCTTCTTCAAGGAGCAATCTTATTTAGGAAAACTGCACAACAGTCAGATGAAATTCTAAAACAACCTACTGAAGACTTGCTTACTGCTGATAATAATGACACATTTGATTACCCTGAAGATGACAGCATATCCTGGGAATATGAACCCAAAGATAAAAAGAATAAAATATACCATTGTAAAAAATGTGAAATATCATTTGACACATTCAAAGAGTATGATGAGCACAGACAGACTGAAGAACATGAGAATAAAAAGATTGTATGTCCTGTCTGCAACAACCCTTACACAGAATTGTATTTCAAGAAACATTTAGCATTGCACAAAGAAAAGCCTTCTTATATGTGTGATATTTGTGGGAAAAACTTTATTGTGCAGGGGCATTTCACTCGTCACAGACTTACACATTTTTACAAACTACCCTTCAAATGTTCTCTCTGTCCTTACAGAGGAAGGTTCACTGAATCCCTTAAAATGCACATGCGCCAACATACCGGCGAAAGACCATACCAATGTGCACAATGCCCATCCAGATTTATTAATAAGAGCAATTTAAACAAACATACATTGACACATAAGGGAGAACATGACTTTAGGTGTGAAACATGTGGTAGAGGCTTTTATACTAAACGTGAATTGGAGTTACACTATAAAGTAGACCATACAGGGATAAAGGAGCATGTTTGTAACATTTGTGGGAAAGCTTTTGGTTATAGAAAGCAGATGATGAAACATCAGCTAAAAGTGCATAAGAGAGCTAAACTCAAAAGTGGAAGGATGCCATTGTATTTGCAAGTGGAGACTATGAAGCAACAGGGTCTTTCCATTGAGAATTAGACCTAAAGCTTTTGATTAGACTATGGTCCTAAAATCTCTGTCAATAAGATTAAACACTAGTATTTCCATAAATTACGAAACTTGCACATAAGAGTGAGAGAGAGAGAGAGAGTCCACAGCACCAAGCAATGAAAAAAAACTAAAAATAGCATCAACTAAGAGGGATGTGCATTACTTTGGTTTTAAAAAGCTGGGATATTCTGTCCCTGTCCTAAATATACGACCCTGATGAACTAGAGTTTACGTAAGTCCCTGAGCCTGCCTCGCTACAACAACCGGTCCTGTGCGTCCCGCATCCACCAGCTTCCCGCGACTGTCACCAGGTCCACCTCGTGGGAGGCCTTCCAATGTTGCGTATTCTGATACGCAGTCGCCTCTTCAGAACTATTCAGCCTCATCGACAATCTTTGAACAATTGCCCCAAAACACTTTGGGATACTTGAATGTCAAATAAAAATCTTATTTCATTTGGTTCAAAAGTGGGAACAGTATCTTTTCTAATATTATAAAAAGGTAAAATTTGTGAGGTTGTAGGGGATAATCTCTGGATTAACTCGACCAATATTGAAAATTCTTTTATAATTCGTGCGCAATCAGAATGGGATGGAACTTTGGCAAAGTAAATCGAAAATTACAGTTCTTTCTTCAAGTAGCGTTAGCAAAAATTTTCTGAATAAATTAGTTATTTCTACGATCTATCATTATAGAGTAATTTATTACCAATATTTGCTAACGCTACTTGAAGAAAAACTAATTTTTGATTTACTTTGACAAAGTTCCATACCATTCTGATTGCGCGCGGATTATACCAATAGAAAGCCACATTATTAAAATTTGTGAGTGTCATAGGTTATATTAATTTAACCCGAAAAATACGGCTCAACGAAGTGGGCACGAGTCGGCTAGTTTTCCGATAAATTGGTAATTAAAATTGTTACTCTGGGACAACAAAATATAACATTGAGTGTGTTATATTTTGCTGGATTTTATTTTTTATAATTATTTTCAGTGTGGCAATTTTATACATCTTGAGTGTTTTTTTTCCAGAAGTTACTAAATATTTGTTTTTTATAGTCACTTGAAATACTGCCATATTCTTTAGTTTTAAGATTCTATGAAAATATTTTTTTTATTAAAGGAATATACTTATTTTATTATCTTATTTTAACGTTATAACGCGACTTCATACGTATCAGTTCAGTTATCGTGCCGCCAGAGCTAATTTTCTTATACACTATACTTTGATATTATTACGTCCTATTTAGAAATCAAATCGATGAAAAGCTTTAGTGCGTGCCGAAAAAGCATGACTCATTGACGACACGGTTGGCGCAGTGGTTGAGCGATTGACTGCTGCGCAGCATGTCGCGGGTTCGATTCCCGCACGGAACAAATATTTGTACGACCTACAAGTATTTGTTCCGAGTCTGGGGGTTTTTCTATCTATAATATGTATGTATTTACAAAAAACAAAATGTATATAAGTAGTTTATCAGCCATCTCGTTACCATAACACAAGCATTAGGTTGCTTAGCTTGGGACTAGATGGCGTTGTGTGAAATGTCCAAGGATATTATTATATTATTATTATTTTTACTTTCTCGGGTCTGGAGAGTGGAGACCCGGTCCTTTGGTAGGCGTACGAGGGGCCAAAACCAGCTCGCAGAGGCCCCGTTAGACATTTCAAATGTAATGGGGCACCAACACCAACCGGTGATTATCCCTGTATGCACTGAAAGTATTCCCAAGGACAATCCCCGGTTGGAGCAGTACTATTGCAGAATAATTATGGAAACAAAATGAAACACTATGGGTTTGGGTGGTTTAGTGGACTGATAATCGTTTATTATAGAAGAACTATTGGCCCCTGCCTGACCACTAACAATATACACGGCTTTTAAATGGCAGGGGGTGACTTGCACACTCAATGAATGGGCCCCCGAAAACGGTCGCTAGCACAAAGTGACGTAGCGCCAAGGAGGCAACATAGCCTGAGGTGCTAGAGGATGAGGTGCTAGAGGAGTGGAGAGGTATACCACGACTATTAGGATAATTCCGGAAGTGCGGTCAAGATCCCTACCAGCACCTTACTGGATTATACATCCTTCTCCCGAGCACGTGTGCTCTAGCGAATCTCCACTCAGACCGGCCAATTAAGGCAAGAAAGAGGTGGGAGCTCTGTTCCTCGTCAGTTTTCACTCTGGCCAGCCAATAAAGGCAAGCCGGAGATGAGGAACAAGACTTATCCCGGGAGATAAGGTTCGTGGGGTCGCTACTGCCCAACAGTTCGCCACCAAACTGCCTTGCGGATTGTATCTCTCTTTGTCTGGCCCCTCACCCTAGGTATGACCTACGGTCCATCGGGACGCGCAAGCCCCACCACGATGTCAACGTAGAGATACTGCGGTAGGGTTATTATTATTGTCACGTTCCGCCAAGGCCAACCGTGCAAGCGAGAGCGCGAAACAAGCGATAGACAGACACGATCGGCCTAAGCGTTCGGCTTGTGACTCATCTCTCTCTTCCACTCCATCGGCCGATGCGTCCGAGTAGAAAAGAGACTAGACTGTTTCTTATGACGATATCACGTAAAATTATCGTCCATAGACCGACTTTACAGACAACCAATTTTTATCTATATAAGTACTAGCTAAACCGGCAAACGTTTAGCCATATAAAAAAAAACCCTAAGAACTATTCTCAGACCTACCAATTACTGGCTTGGTTGGTGACAATGGGACCTCAGGAGCATAGGCTTTCGAATACAAAAATATTTTTTTGGCGTTATCTCAGATTAGCTTTGCTCGTGTCTCCCCTAATAATTTTTTGACGCCGCGTTTTTGAGCTTATACACATTTTTCTTAGATGGTAATTTTTAGTGTCACAAGTCCGTAAAAAATACGGAACCCTTATAGGCTTTTTTTTTTTTTTTTTTTTTTTAGGGATGGGAAATCATCCAATGACTCCTCCCGCTCTGGGTGTAGCGGGAGGGAGTGTCAGACTTCTACTGACTAAAACCCATCCATGTTCCTTCATTGCCCTTTGTGTTCCGGAGCCACGGTGTCTCTTGCGAATAATCCCGCGACTCCGGCAGGCGTCGGCCCTTTCGGGCCCCTCTGTGTTGCTGACTCTCTTTGAGGCGCGCGTGGAACACTAACGCGCCGTCGACACGGCCTGTCGTCACTAGACGGACGGACGGCGAGCCACCCATAGCTCGCCGTCCACAGGCCCGCGCCTACGGTGGCCGGAGGTCACCAGGTGGCCCCCGACGCCCGCGGCGTCCACCACGGCGGCCGGGACGAGAGGGTCTCCTCTCCCGCTCCGCCACCTCCTTCGCTAGCATGACTGCTTCGCAGAAGGAGGCAACGGCGTCCCATTCCGTCTCGCTCCGGACCATGGCTTGGACCAGGGCCGGACGCGAGAGGTCGCCGCCAATCGCCGTTTCGAGGACACGGCGGTGCGCCGCCCAAGCGGGGCACACCTGCACAGTGTGCTCTACCGTGTCCTCCGGTCGATCCTCGCAGTGGTGACACCCGGGCGTTTCCTCCCGCCGAATTCGGTGCAGGAACCTCCCGAAACATCCATGTCCGGTGAGGACCTGCGTCAGGCGGAAGGTGAGGACGCCGTGGCGCCTCTCAAGCCACTCCTCAAAGAGGGGACTTATCGCCGCTATTGTGGCGTGCCCTGCGCTGGGTTGCGATAGTCGTCGTCTCCATGACGCCATGAGATCGCGCCGGAAGTCCGTCCGCTGCGCGACAATTTGCCGCGTCAGCGGAGTTTCCCCCCGGCTTAGTACCTCCGCGCGCCAATCATGCAGGCGCGCGAGGACCACCGCCTCCAGATCCCATGGCGGCAATCCGGCAAGGAGACCCGCCGCTTCGCGCGAGATCGTGCGGTACCCTCGGGTCATCCTGAGGGCCACCACCTTTTGGGGCGCGTTCAAGTGGTTCGCAGCACGCTGCCTCAATGAACGCGCCCACACCGGGGCCCCGTAAAGGGCCATGGACCGCACGACCCCCGCGTATAGCCTACGGCAGGAGGCGTTCGGTCCCCCCAGGTTGGGAAGGAGCCGCCTGAAAGCAGCCCCGGCCCGCTCCAGTTTGGGGACCAAACGTCGGAAATGCTCCACGAAGTTCCATCGGCTGTCTAGGACGAGCCCCAGGTATTTCAGCGTCGATTCGACGCCGATGGAAACCCCTCCTACCGTCAGCAAGGATCCCGACGGTGGCGCAATGCCTCGGCCATGAAAACACATGGCTTCGGACTTGTGCAGCGCCACCTCGAGACCCAGTTGCCGGATAACCCTTATAGGCTCACTTGTATATCCGTCACAAGCAATTTTCTCAGAAACAGTTGAGCCTAAAATTTTGAAAACTATTGCAGAATAGTTCTTTTCCTATAGATAACAGAAATACATAAAAGTTTTTGGTTTTGCAGTTAAATTCGTATGGAACCATTTCCACGCGAGTACGACTTGCACTTGGTCGGATTGTTTTTCTAACACTAGCCAATTTTTTTATTTGATTCCATTTCTACTCAAACAAACAAAACCCTTTTATACGAATTCTTTTTTATGTGTTGTGATTTTTCAACTGTTTAGTTATTTTAATGACTGTATCTATACTATAATATTATAAAGAGGTAACATTTGTTTGTAAGTTTGTATGTAGGGGGGGTTTGTGGGGTAATCTCAGGAACTACTGGTCCGATTTGAAAAATTGTTTCACTGGTAGAAAGCTACATTATTCGTGAGTGCTATAGGCTATAAATTATAAAGATATCATGCATATTAGTCGAACTATCTCAATTTTTGTCTATCCAGGCGGAAAAAATAGCTCTTACAACAGAGTTATTTGCGTGCGCTGCCTTAACAGTTGTATATAATTGAAAACAATGTATGGCAACCTGGTCCGCCTAGAATAGTTCTACAAAAAAGTCCGCGGCATCATATTTCAATCTTTCATATTTTAGCAGATATAGTAGCTTATAAGTGTTAAAAAAAGTATTTTTCGACGTACTTTTCTTTGGACGATTTTTTAAACAACAAAATATTAAACCTTATCGAAAAAAATGGTATTATGATCACAAGAACATCATAGAGATACGATTTGCCCAAAACAGTATGTCAATTGGTTGAATAGTTTCGAAGATAATATAAAATTACTAAATCGCAAAACGCCGCCCGCGCCGTCCATTCACGAACCGCATTAGAACATGCTTTGTACGGACATTTGCCCATAGAAGCGGCGTTGTGCAATTACGTAATTATTCTGAATCGTGGTGTTAACATTTTCCGCGGATTAATGACCCTCTCCAGTTATTATTTAACTTTTGTCGTTTGGTAGGTGAGTTAGTACGTAGTTGGTTGAATGTTGTTGGTCTTTAAAATTGTTTTGGTTGCTCGGTTTCTCAAAACATATTACAATATTACTTCGTTCTCATTCTTCGAGTTCGAAGCTGTGATATTTCTGTTTTTGGGATATCGGACAGTTTCAGCGATTGTTTATCATGCCTAAAAGAATATCACAACTTTCCCGTCAGACATCCCAGACATGAGACAAGAGCAGCTCGAGTACGCCGTACGGAAGAGCCTCTCGAGGAATAGAGAAAATATTTCGCAAGCACGCGCTGGGAAATCTAGCTCCGAGCGTTCATAGTGGCTTGCTAACCAAAGCTGGAGAACATCGCAGGTCCGTGCTCGGGAATCTAGCGCTGAACGTGCACAGCGTCTCAGTGATTTAAAGCAGCATGTCTCTGCAACAAGGGACAGGGAGTCTAACGCTGAGCGCTCGCAGCGGCTCGCTAGCCTAGCTACATACATATTATTATGCAATAAAAACAAAACCCTCCTTTTGGCAGTCAGGAAATAAATCTCAGTCAGTACTAACCGAACCACACTCATAATTTCATCATAAGTTATAATGTTTACCGCCCAACGAAGTGGGCACGGGTCAGCTAGTCAACTGTATGTACAAACATACCTATTAGTATTTTAAATTTTTTTCAAGAGTATTAATAAATAAATGAAATAAGATGTACGCATGGTACTTTTATTACTTATAATTTAACAATTACAAAATATCACTAATCAGAAATGGAATAATCACCAGTTATTTCCACCGCGTCCTCTACCTCTAAATCCGCCTCTGAAGCCTCCACGGCCGCCGAATCCACCTCCTCGACCGAAGCCGTTGCCACTACCACCGAAGCCTCCTTGGTTGCCGCCAAATCCGCCTTGGTTGCCGCCAAATCCACCTTGGTTGCCACCAAATCCGCCTTGGTTACCGTCGAAGCCGAATTGGTTGCCGCCGAAACCCCCTCTGTTTCCGCCGTAGCCGCGGTTGCCGCCGAAGCCTCCTCGGTTGCCGCCGAAGCCGCCTCGGTTGCCGCCAAAGCCGCCACCCTGGCCGCCGAAGCCGCCTCCCATGCCTCCAAAGCCGCCTCCCATACCGCCACCGCCGCGGGGTCCACTAGTCCCCCAGCCTCTGTTTCCTCTCTTAGCTCCATCGAGCCTGAAGGTTGGGGTGCCACATTCGCGTTGAATATTGTAGTCGCCAGCGTCGATGATGCATAGGGATTTTATGCAGTCGATTACCTGTGGGAAAGAGTTCAGTGTAGACATCCACAGTAATATCATAAATTAATCAGAAACCTCTTACCAGGCCCCTTATTCACAACCATTCGATTCGATTCCGTATCGAATCGAACGTCTAAGTTATCGAAGATGTCCTCCAAACGCAATTCACAGATCCGAAACCGAAACATTTTGACAGTTCAAATTCGATAAGAAGACTCGAATCTTTCCGACAGCTGTTTGCTCGGGAGTCATATCGAAAGAAATTAAAACGAATAAATAAACCATATTTCCAGCTTATTTCAGTGAAATAAAAATACTGTAAACTTTTTAAACACTGCCTGAAGTAAGTAAATGAATTTTTATTAATGTATTGACCGTATTTCATCGATTTATACTTATTTACATAAAGTCAAAGTTTTTACGGAAATGTGATATTCGTTCAAGATTTTAGATAAATACTCGTAATTTGGTATTTTGGTAGATGGAGTATGTGATTGTGCGAGCCAGAGACCGTCGATGTGCCGCAGAACAACAGAGGCAGGAGACGTTGTCTCTTCATAGAGCCTAGGATATGACGAATCCTTTTGCCGACCCGCGGTTTCAGTCCGTTTATAGGTTAACACCCGACATGGCCCTTAGCCTCATTGAAGAAATAAGGGCCTATTTCCCTGAAACGCACTCATCTGCCGTAAAAGGACTTTATAACTAATACTGGCATCACTACTAGGCGCCGCGAACAACACGACTGAATCCACTTTCTCTTTTATTGGCCGAAGAGAAGATTGCCGTCAAGTCAGACAAGTTTTTTTTAAAAAAGTATAAATCCTGCTACACAAACCTTTCATAGCAAAATGTACCTGTGAGATATCATATACACCCAAGTCAAATCAAATTGTTTTCTATTAAAATAAGTTACCTGCCATTATATAATGACTGTATCTGTAATATTTATTTCTATCTATACTATTTTTCCTTTCTTTTGAATACAAAACTTGAAGTTTGTGTGTCCATACTATAGAATTTTGACGATCAGTGAGTAAGCTAAAGGTAGAAATACAAGGTAATTTGGGGGTACCTATTAGCTAGTTGATGAAAATAGTTTTTATTTATTTATTTATTTATTTAAACTTTTCGCACAAAAAAAAAAAGTACAAAGGCGGACTTAATGCCTTAGGCATTCTCTACCAGTCAACCAAGGGTGGTGAAGAGATTAGATGGCAGGTGCTCTCTTTGAGAGGAACAATCATAAAAAATAATAATAATATAAGATGTCATAATGATAAATAGAATGGGTACGCAGTACTTAGATAAGTTATCAACTTATAATACACTTACATACATATTTACTATAATATATACCTATACTATATACATACATATATTGTATATTATTATACAAAAACAAGAGAAAGAGGTGTTAAAATAACTCTGCGCTATTTATTTAGAAAATAGCTCTGCAATTTCCGCTTAAATGCAAATCGACTGGTTTTTAAAGTTTTAAAAGTTACCACTTTTTCCGCTTTGCCAGTTTGACAGACTGCTGTTTACAAAGCAGGTTTATTCGAAATAAAGTTTATTTTGGTTAATAATAAAATTATTTTGTATCGTTTGCTATCTATTAGGCAACTAGCTGTATATTCCATATTTAAACGGAACAAAATATTCAAATAAACCAATTTTATTTACTACTTTAAATTTCTACCACGATCATCTATTTACTACCATTTTTTAACGTTCCCCATAAACACAATGGTCTATCGGATAGAAAAAAACACATCCGTTCGGATCTGTGAATAGCGTTTTGACAGTTCTTCGACTCGGAAATGAGATTGTCGAATTCGGTTCCCTACCGACACGGAATCGAATCGAATGGTTGTGAATAAGGGGCCAGATTTGGAAACTTAGACAAGGGTAGAACAAAAATCTTAAAATAGATAGAGGGTATCCTCTATCCTATTAAAAATTATATTCAGGAAATATTAATACTCAGGAGTATTCCTGAGTATATTTCCTGAAAAGAATTTTCGACATTCACGCGGGCAAAGCCGCTGGCAGAAACTGGCCATTGTTACCTTCTGTTCTGTCGGCGTGAACTGCAGCGCGGCGTCAGGCTCAGAGGCGGCCCGCTCCACTATCTTCTCGATGGCGGGTCGCAAAGCTGTCACCAGGGCGGCCGCGCGAGGGTTCATGTCGAAGTTCAGCCAGTTGTCCAGGCGGACCACGTTGTCTACCTGGGAATGGACGACCGGGTTAGTAAAGATCCGAATTTGTATTCGGTTGGCATTGGCTACTCGTAAGGAAACAAATACTGGGTCATCCGAACCTCGAAAAATCATTCTCTCTTCCCTCAATCTTCTCATTATTCTAAGGTCATCCTAGCTAGGTAAGTCCTTGGCGACGATATACTTTCTTTATAATCGTCCTGACCGATTTCGGATGTAGCGGCAAATACTCTGGGCTGCCTCAGTTAGTGGGAAAACTCAATAACACTTATTGTCCGACCTAGGGCGTGGTATGGTAATACACACCATAGACGTACAATTGTTTACCATTGAGTTTGTAAATAAATATCCTATCACGGATTCACGGCCAAACATCTCGTGAATGTTTCAAGTCCTTTTTTACTTTATTTAGTACAATAATGAACATATTACATAGTATGTACATTATTTCTTACATATTAACTCTGATTCATAATGCGACTGTGGCGCGACCAGAAAGTACCACGCGACCTTTGTTTATGTAGCCCAATCAAATTAGCGTTTCACCTCGTAATAAAAGATGATAAACTGGAAACTCCTGTACAACTTCGTGGCGTTCTAAATGTTGTGGTCAAGTCTCATAAAATCTCGTGTCCGCGTGTAAGTTATTGAAGGTAAAATTGATTTTTCGAGATTATCTCGGTTTCTATAGCTCTAATGATGGTAACACCTATGATCAAAATTGTGTAGCGTAAAATTTGCAACAATTTTTGTAACATGTTTCCATGCGCTCAACCGTTTTTGAGATAGAGGGCGGAGTGTGCACTGCTATCAGCCATACTGTAATATTATATGGTCAACCGTGAATCTCGGTGAATAATAACTTGTTTAACTTTTTGACTGCTTGGCTAAATATCAATGCCCCTAGCGCGAGGCTTAAAATTGATAAATAGTACTTACTGCAATAAATATGGAGGAACAATCGTTGTATCGATCAAATAATACTTTTAAATAATATATCTATTTAATACTGGTTTGAGTTGTACCACACAGCTAATAGGACGAAAATAGAACGAAAAAATCATGCATGTTCTCTGTCGCAGAAATACGACACGAGCGGTAGGGGTACGGAAATATGTGTCGTATAAATGCGACACAAGCGGTCAAAAGGTTAAAGTTACAAAGTCATTCCTATTATCCTGGAAAAACGCATGATTTCAGTCCACTACGAAGTAAAACTTGGTAAGTTATTAGACTTTTCGACATACCCACTCCACCTTCCTGCTGGCGAACAGGAGTACATGCAGCGGCGCCACCATGGTGGTCTGCTTGCAGCTGATGGCGCGCGTGCGCACCTTCTCGCCGAACACGAACAGCGGCGACGGGAAGCGCTGCTCCTGGTTGCTGCAGTTTACTGACGTTTTAGCTATGAGGGCAGGCTTGCCTTCCGTTGTTAGGACCTGAGGAACATTGCATTAGTATTAAAATAAAATCCTACTAACTAAACTAATTCTGCTAATATAATAAATGTGAAAGTTTGTGTGGATGGATGAATGGATGGATATTGCTCTTTTACATAGACGACGCTCTACAAAGCCAAACTTTATCTAAAATTCGAAGTGCATTATTTGTTTTCCGAAATTTCCGATGTATAATATAATTTTGATTGAATTTGAACAACTAGCTGTATCTTATTCTATCAGATCGCGACGTCATGAATGCCACATGTTCCATGTCTAACTGGTAACTCCTCACCTTCCTCTTGCCCTGGTGCAGGCACACGTTAGGGTACAGTCCCATGCACATGAGGGCTATGACCAGGTCCAGGGTCGGGTCAGATCCTGTCGGATGCCAGCGCTGAGGCACGCAACACTCTTCGGAGAAGCCGATGGTTGTTGTCAGGATGTCTAGAAGAAATATAGGTATTCAGTTCATTGTTTTGGTTAGAACTAAAGCTCAGGAGTGAGAAGCTGTTAAAATTGACGATTTTTAAATTGGTTTTACACAGGTTTCGGAGTTTTATGCTCGTAACTTCGTATTTATTTACATTTATAATAGAAACAAATTAATCCTTGCAAACAACGTACGATTATAAATATCTTGAGAGGTTGTAAACTATCGATAAATTATTCAATGAACATTTGGTCTACAGGGTGTAACCGAATAAACGCAACTTTGAACAAGATTTACTACGGCACCAACTTCGAAATCAGCTATTCAGTAAATACCTTTTGTCGAATTATGCGCACATAAATGTATGAGACAGTCGGTATTTTTCGCGATTTCAGTTTTGGTCACATTGTAAGTTATTCATAATGATGAGTACAATTACCCCTTTATTTATTTAACACTTTCAGCACACAAATGTACAGGCAGGGGCGGAATTAATGCCATAGGCATTCTCAATGTAGAGAATGGTGCGCTTTTTAGGCGCCCGTCCACACACATCCGGTTCCCTGACGGGACACATCCGGTTCCCTGACGGGACACATCCGGTTCCCTGACGGGACACATCCGGTTCCCTGACGGGACACATCCGGTTCCCTGACGGGACACATCCGGTTCCCTGACGGGACACATCCGGTTCCCTGACGGGACACATCCGGTTCCCTGACGGGACACATCCGGTTCCCTGACGGGACACATCCGGTTCCCTGACGGGACACATCCGGTTCCCTGACGGGACACATCCGGTTCCCTGACGGGACACATCCGGTTCCCTGACGGGACACGGCCGGGACGGAGGAAAATCGGTTACATACGATTTGTACGAACTTGTTCACACATATCCGTGTCAGGAGGTTCCGGAACTCCTGTGTCCCAGAGCACGCTCGGACTCACGGAACGCACTGACAGTGCTATCCGATTTTGATCTATAAATAAATACTAAATAGATAAATAATATACACAGGAAACAGAACAGAAACAGATTACACTGATACCGATTTCCCTGATGTGTGTGAACACAGGTGAGGGATGGCCCGCCCTTGATGGGAACACTGAACGAAAAACTCGGAACTCAGATAGCCCTGACCCGGATGAGTGTGGACAGCCCTTTATCAGGTGTTGATTTTATTGTTTTAACATTGTATATTATTGTTATGTCAAAAAGTATCACACTCACTAGTAAGTTGGTACTTTGCCTCGGAGGTGACCCTCATGGTGGTCTGCTGCAGTCCCTTCCACTCGCACCATCCCACTTCTGCCTCCTCCCCCTTTGCGTGCTCTCGCTCCCACATCTGTGAAGGAAACATACTTCAAGGAAACTAATACCTAACTACGATGGAATTGGCCTATTAACTAACTGGATGCAGTTGAGTGCCAGTATTTGACACGGAGCGACTGCATACCTGACCTGGGCTAAGCGGTACCATGTTGAGTACCACGTGCAGTATATTCTGGTGTCAGATGTACTAACGACAGCCAGGACCAACGGCTAAATGTCGCTTTCCGAGGCTAGGTGGAATCTCGGTATGTTATGACACACCTATCCAGATGTCCGACCTTAGCAAGTCTTGTCGACTCAGGTAGGCCGCTGCAAACACAACTTGCCGTAATGGGGTTTTATAGATCTGTCGGATACCCAATGTAAGTGCAGTGCCCCTTTTCAGAACATAAGCCACTCACAAGTGTTCATTCCTCGGTACTTTGGAGAATTAAATTAATGCCACCGATGCTGCAATGAATGTAGCCACCTACTGGACCAAAACAGTATAAAGAATTAACCATCGACTCGAAAACCCGCACAGGGTTATTATTATTTAGCCACAAACTCTTCTTAGATGTATTTCTTAAGCCCCAGCAATCGACTAAGTATAAAACCTTATACAGAAAAATGTTTACCTGGAAAGCGTTAAGCATGGCCACATGGTCGGAGGCCCTGTCGCCGGCCAGCGCCCGCTGATGGTTGGAGAGCCTGCGGCGGCCCTCCACCACGAAGATCTCGGGGAACGTGGTGGAGTTGGCCGCCATCGTGGTGAGCGCGTCGCCCACGCCCAGCACGAAGCCCAGCACCATCATCTTGCCGAGGCGCGGCTCTGACCACACGAGGTAAAGGTACATGCACAATGACTCGCGCAACCTAATCATTATGTTTTAAGAACGTGGAAAATGGCGTGTGAGGGGCTCCGCGGAGAGACAGTGTCCCAAAATATAGGTTGAAGTCTGAGAGCAAACTCTACAAAATTTTAAGCAACATTCACATATTAGTCGTGATTTTGACGGATGGAGCCTGAGAAGCGAATGCGCACATCACTTTTTAGGGTTACGTAGCCAAATGGCAAAAAACGGAACCCTTATGGATTCGTCATGTCTGTCTGTCCGTCCGTATGTCACAGCGACTTTTTTATTTTGTAGTAAGGCTAGGAATTAGCTTCTGATAGTAATTAGTTACAAGTATAACGAACCTATGGGCAACTTGGCGAGGATGGTGCCGAGCGGCGTCAGGTTGTCCTGTCCGTCCAGACAGCCCAGCTCGCGCAGCAACGCCTCCGCCTCGATGACGGCGTCTAGCGGCGGCGGCTCGGGCGCCTTCGACAGGAAGTGACCGATGCTGCCCAGGCGCAGCAGCTTGATGCTGCAGAGAGAAGACATTGTTAGATAATATAAAGCGAGAAATGCGTTGACGCATCTTTGGACTAACTATCTAGCTAGCATTGGCATGTTTTCATGGGAGAAACAGTCCATCATTCACAATACAATAAGTGTCATTTTCATTACCTGAGTGCCAACTCATGCAGTGGTGTGCGGAACATCTCAGCTGTTTGATGCTCGTCCAGTTTGTCGTAGCGCGCGCGGGAGCATAGAGTGAAGCACACGCCGGGACGAACTCGACCGGCACGCCCTTTACGCTGGAAATAAATACATGCTTGAATTCAGAACGAGCACTTTTTTAATGATTACTATGATTCAGAGGTCACATGTTGACTTTACCTCAAAATATTTCGACACGTGATACTTTAGGGCACCATGTTCCTAACATTTATTGTTTGTTAAAGTGTCGTCTACCCTGTATGCTGCCCCATACATTCATGTGCGTATAACTTGACAAAATGCACTGAACAGCAATTTTTTTCTAGCGATAATAGCAGCTAACAAAGTTGTTCATGAGTTCAATAACTCCTCAAGAAGTGTGCGATGCGACTTTGAAAAATAATCAAAATGGCAGAGTGGGAGCTATGACACAATGGTTTTATGCCCTTTCAAGCACAACAGACTGCATACATAATAGTACCCACCCACTTATTTAATTTTACGTTTAAGTAATGATGGGCGGATTTGAGCAATAAGAAGTACCTAGGAAGGTTCCTGCCGACCTTTAAGTCCCGAGTTGTAATTTGCCCACTTGGGACTCGGAAAGCTGTAGTAAAAGTAGCATACTTATAGCTTAGATGGTTATATCTTGATGGTTTTCTATTTTTGGAGGATGGTAGCAATGGAAATCGTTAGAGAAAGCCTTTGCTAAGAGGCTTACTGAACTCCGAGATTGACTAACACTCAGAGATAGAAAAGTACAACAATAATGTTAGCATAAAAGAGGAGTTTCAGGATACAAAGTCTATCCTTTTATGTATATAATTCTTCCGTTACTGATGAGTTATTGAGTGACTGACAGACAATGCACAGCCGAAACTATGGCGTATAGATTTCTTGGGGAGTACTAAGAGAGAATTTCCCAAAATTCCTGCGTGATAAAAAAAAGGGATATGCACGTACGAAGTCGCGAGAATAAACAAGTTGAAAAAAAAAAATGATAACAGAACTTGGGAGTTACGGCCCGAGCTGTAGTTTGGCAACTCGGGATATCACTTTCAGGGCTCACTTAAGTTCTTACCTGTTCCAGATTAGTCCTGCTAGCCCAGACGGTGGCATAAGAAGTCATGTTGTTATGCGAGGTGAACAGCTTCATCTTCGCCTTGCAAGAGTCGATCACGAACACTACGTCGTTGATCGTGATTGACGTCTCCGCGATGTTCGTTGAGAGGATCACCTGTGGGGTAATATTGACGATCAAAATAATTTTCATTAACTTCTGGGTAAGCGTGCTCGCTCCATCACCAAATTATTGCTTGTATTCAAGTGAGTTTATTTGTCTCGGAAAACAATATAGGCCATTTTGTTAGTAAAATATCTTTTGACTAGTGTTAGTAGTACACAAACAAGAATAAAAATCAAAAAACACGGTAGGTGTCTGAGGCAGGATGTGCAGAGAACGTTAGAGTACGTAAGGAATAAGCTACCTGACCATTCTCCCCACATAATGTCTCAGAATAGGGGAGTAAGGACCACACTACTGTGTGATGGTTTGTGCTAGTTAAAACTGCCAAACCATCACCAGTTCTATACGTCATCTTTCCAGCTGAAAGACGTCCACTGCTAGACATACGCCATATCGCCATATTTCGTTCTGTTGTGCGGCCCACACCAGGTTATCGCTCCACCTTGTGGGAGACCGCGTCAACGCTTTATCTTCCGGTACACTTCCGCCAATCCTGAACTTTCGACTATTTCTGATCTGCGAGCAAATATACCAGCCCTGGCCAGCCCAATGCCATGTCTAATCAGCTGTTCTTTTTTTTATCCAAAACGGGGAATCTCTTGGCCCAAATCTCACCTGATGGAAAGTGATGATTAGGCCGAAGATGGAAGCGAGTTTCACCCGAAATCCTCTTATCCTCTTTCCTCTCTCTCAACTATATACATTATGGTACGCAATAAAGAATTGAGAATTGAATTGAACTGGCTATCATACCTCTAACTGCCGGAACACGACAATGGTGTTAACATAGTTGTTATGGCGACAGACTTAGACATGATGGTGGTAGCTTGCCAGGCGGACTTAGAACAAGTCCTACCACCAACCAAACCAAGCAAAAAATTTGCCTCCGCTGGGAATCGAACCCGGGACCTCTGGGTCTGAATCAGGTGGTATAACCACTAGACCACGGAGGCGGTTATTGTCACCTGTTTAGCACCACCCGGGGACCACGTGTAGGGATTCGCTGAAGGGTATTCTCCTACGGACGCGGGTGACTCGGCCCCCACCAGTGTAGGCCTTCTCGGCCACTGTCACTTAAGTTGGGCGATTCTTCAGGCTGTATCTGTAACTTTGATTCTGCTGTGGATACCTTCATTTCAGATTCAATCACGCAAGGAAAAGCCAACCATAGTCCTTAACATTGCACATACACATGGCAGTTTTATATGTGTATGTATCCAATCGTGGTTACCTATACCAGAAAGGTTTAGGTTAGTTACAATAAAGTTAAACAATCTTGACGTGATTATTTAACACAAACACATATTTTAAACAAATAAACTATTGCTTAAAGTCATGGTTAAATTGGTTTAGTAATCGTTATTGGTCATTGTATTTTTTTAACAGTTAAAAAAAAAAGATTTGTTTACAACACATCAAGGTCACCTCTATTTAACTACCTACTTTTCTACTATAGTAACTGGGTTTTTGAGGGGACTTACCTTGGTCATCCCGGGTGGCGGGGTAATAAACACTTTCTTCTGATCATCTCTGGGTATCTGACTGTGCAGCGGCAGTATGACGTACTGTGAAGTGTCCCCGAACACGCGATGTTGGGACAAATGTTTGGCCAGCGCGAAGATGAGGTTCCAACCGGGGAGGAAGATAAGAACGGCACCGTCGCCTTTCAAGTCGCGAATGTATTGCAGGAGGCATTCGATAAGCTCGAAGCTTAGCTGAAACAAACAAAAGAGACTTCGATAGAATAGCCTATGGCATTAAGTCTACGTCTGTACTTTTTTGTGCTGAAAGTGTTAAATAAAATAAATAGAATTGTAAAACACTTTTTTACCCTTATGAAGTTATGTCAGTTGTTCACTATGGTAGCCGTGAGATAAATGTGCTGTAACGGTCATTGACCCTCAAACATTTTTTTTTAATATCACATAAAGCTGTACTTCTATCATGATCCTTTACATGCTCTTGTAATGAAAAACGGTTCATAAATAATTTTTCAGGTATTTACGAAGGGATATCGAAAAGCCAATGTACTTTATTGCAAGTTTATTGGCGCCTACCACAGTTAAAATGGAAACCGTATTTTATAAAGCTATCAGAACCACGCAAATATCATGTGAAAACCTTGACTTAGATTGAATAAATGATTAAAAAAAAACTGTTAATGATCATAAAAGTGATGATTATGCACACGTATTGAAGAAAAACCCTTACATCTTTCTCGGAGAGTTGCATCATAGTCTGCGCGGTTTGCGGTTGATAGTCACTGCTCAGTTGGCAGCTCTTGTTCAGATCCTCCTCTTGTTCGTCGACTGCACCTGAGTCACAAAGTCAAAGTCAAAACGTTTATTTGAATTAGGCCATTAAACGGCACTTTTGAACGTCATCATTTACATTTAAAATCTATACTAATATTATAAAGCAGAAGAGTTTGTTTGTTTGGTTGAAAGCGCTAATCTCAGGAACTACTGGTCCGATTTGAAAAATTCTTTCAGTATTAGACAGCCCATGTATCGAGGAAGGCTATAGGCTATATATCATCACGCTAAGACTAATAGGAGCGGAGCAGTAATGAAAAATGTTACGCAGACGACGTTGCACGGGTTAACGTTGTTTTGCAAAAAAACAAAAAAAATATTACTTATTTTTTTTTGTAACCTATTCTCAACCTCCAGATGGTACACAAAAAAAAACAGATATCGATCAAGCCATTTCGGAGGAGTTCGATAACACCGTGACACGAGATTTCTATATATCAATACTATAATACTCGTCTATACTAATATTATAGAGAGGTAACATTTGTTTGTAAGTTTGTATGTAGGGGGTAATCTCAGGAACTGCTGGTCCGATTTGAAAAATTGTTTCACTGGTAGAGAGCTACATTATTCGTGAGTGCTTTATAGGCTATCTATACTAATATTATAAAGAGGTAACATTTGTTTGTAAGTTTGTATGTTTGTAAGTTTGTATGTAGGGGGTAATCTCAGGAACTACTGGTCCGATTTGAAAAAATCTTTCAGTATTAGATAGCCCATTTATCGAGGAAGGCTATAGGCTACATATCATCACGCTAAGACTAAAAGGAGCCGAGCATTAATGGAAAATGTGACGCAGACGAAGTTGCGCGGGTCAGCTAGTAAATTATAAAGATATCATGCATATTAGTCGAACTATCTCAATTTTTGTCTATCCAGGCGGAAAAAAATAGCTCTTACAACAGAGTTATTTGCGTGCGCTGACTTAACAGTTGTATATAATTGAAAACAATGTATCCAACAACAACCTGGTCCGCCTAGAATAGTTCTACAAAAAAGTCCGCGGCACCATATTTCAATCTTTCATATTTTAGCAGATATAGTAGCTTTTATGAAAAAAGTATTTTTCAACGTACTTATCTTTGGACGATTTTTTAAACAACAAACTATTAAACCTTATCGAAAAAATTTTTATTATGATCACAAGAACATCATAGAGATACGATTTGCCCTCAACAGTATGTCAATTGGTTGAATAGTTTCGAAGATAATATAAAATTACTAAATCGCAAAACGCCGCCCGCGCCGTCCACTCACGAACCGCATTAGAACATGCTTTGTACGGACGTTTTATCCATTTACCCATAGACGGCGTTGTGCAATTACGTCATTTTTCGGAATCGTGGTGTTAAGATTTTCCGCGGATTAATGACCCTCTCCAGTTATTATTTAACTTTTGTCGTTTGGTAGGTGAGTTGTACGTAGTTGGTTGAATGTTGTTGGTCTTTAAAATTGTTTTGGTTGCTCGGTTTCTCAAAACACAATTACAATATTACTTCGTTCTCATTCTTCGAGTTCGAAGCTGTGATATTTCTGTTTTTGGGATATCGGACAGTTTCAGCGATTGTTTATCATGCCTAAAAGGATATCACAACTTTCCCGTCATGAGACAAGAGCAGCTCGAGTACGCCGTACGGAAGAGCCTCTCGAGGAATAGAGAAAATATTTCGCAAGTACGCGCTGGGAAATCTAGCTCCGAGCGTTCACAGCGGCATGCTAACCAAAGCTGGAGAACATCGCAGGTCCGTGCTCGGGAATCTAGCGCTGAACGTGCACAGCGTCTCAGTGATTTAAAGCAGCATGTCTCTGCAACAAGGGACAGGGAGTCCAACGCTGAGCGCTCGCAGCGGCTCGCTAGCCTAGCTACATACATATTTTTTATTTATTTATATTATTATGCAATAAAAACAAAACCCTCCTTTTGGCCGTCAGGAAATAAATCATAGCAGTCAGTAGGTACTAACCGAACCACACTCATAATTTCATCACAAGTTAAAATGTTTACCGCCCAACGAAGTGGGCACGGGTCAGCTAGTAAAGCTGAAGAGTTTGTTTGTTTGAACGCGCTAATCTCAGGAACTACTGGTCCGATTTGAAAAACTCTTTCAGTGTTAGATGGCCCGTTTATTGAGGAAGGTTATAGACTATATATCATCACGCTAAGAGAAATAGGAGCGGAGCATTAATAGAAAATGTGACGCAGACGAAGTTGCGCGGGTCAGCTAGTTAGATAATAATATAGTCTACTGTCCATTCGGAAAGGTGAATTACATCTGTATAAACATGGGTTATATTTGACACGTATTTTAATGCATTTACCAATCAATAAAATATATAGCTAAAGCGCATCTACTTTTAGGAGACAGGGGGCTGGTGACGTCACTTGTTAGTAAAAAGTGTACCAATGCTAGACACCACGCGAGTTTAGACGCACTGTAAGTGAATAGGTTTTTCTAGGCAAATATCCTATTTTGAAAAGCCCATTTATAAAAGCGGTTGACTACACATAGCTATGCTAAAAGATAAATCTAAGATGTTTAAATAAATAATCTCTTGAACACAAAACTACTAATACTTACATGCTGCCGATCCTTTTGGCAGACAGAAAACAGGCAAAGAAACTTTAAAATGTTAAAAGATATTCAAAAGTTACACTATGAAGATAAACATTCATATGATGTACCTATCAACTGAATCTTGTCTTAGCCTACCTCAATCAATTTAATGGTTAAAGTTTCTTTTTTATTGACCTCTATCTGTACTGTATATTTTATTTCTCTTTGAGTCAAAAAAAAAATCCTCCAAAAGGACTTAGAATATTAATGTTTTCTAGTGTGTAGAAATATTAAGAACCTGATATATTGTAATGGATACCTCATCATCAGCCTAGCCTTTTTCTCAACTATATTCAGACAAACCGGATGCAGTTGAATCAGGATAGACACTAAAATAGAGTAGAATACACCCTCAGTAAACACGTAAAGCGATCCCGGCTGTCATTTGAATATCTTTCATAGTTGTTACGGATAGTCAGAATCCACAACATCTGACACCATTTTGGCTAGATTGTAGTGGAGATGTGCGCTGGCTAGGGTGGAGATGTGCACAGAGGGCTATTCACGTAATTTTATGACGCGCCGATTAAGTTTTAGTGCAGTTGCCGTTAAGTTCAAGTTTGAGTGATAAACGGTATTCTTGTAATCTTTGAACTGCGCGTAAGCTGCGCTTGAACTGCGCGACAGCTAAACTACCGAACTTACTAATGGTGGAGAGAAAAAATATTAATCGCTAAATAATCTAATAGAATCGATAACATTTCAATGAATATGACGTTATTATAATATTAAAAGTTATAAGTTGTAATTTTGAGACGTCAACAAATAGTAGAATACCGATCATGTTGCGTTCCGAAGCGCGCACCAAAGACGCGCAACAGTAGGTAGCCGTTATTGCGATCGCGTGACGCGAACTTGACGCGAGCGTGTCGGACAGCGGTAGAGAATACGGAAAACGTTGTTTTGATAGAAACTTAACTTCAAGTGCACTGCAACAGCACTTAATTAGTTACGTGAATTAGCCTACTGGTCTCTGCTGCGCGCCATCGTCAGCTTGCGAGGCAAAGCTCACATCTCCGGCTTGTATCGCGGCCCAGCTCAAGTTCAGCGAGGTACCGCTCACATCTCCGCTTCTATCACAGCACCATACAAATATGATAATACCTCTCCTCAGTGGTATCCACTAAAGCTGAGTGGAGACGAGATATGTGAATAATGAAATTCTATTGGTTTTTATAAAACACTTCTCTGCTCGTCTCGTCTCGTCTCCGCTCTGGTCGAAACAGCGGTCCCGGTCGAACTATAGTTTCAACTAATATGAGCGAGGTGTACCTTCGTCATCATCGTCGTCGTCGTCCCCGCGCGAGTTAGCCTTCCTGCCGGACGCCTTGCGCTTGCGCATGTCGGGCGGCGGCACGAACTTCGTCAGCTCCACGCAGTCTTCAAGGAAGTACTGCTTCACTGGGAACGTACGTCCGGGGACCTGCGGGAACGTAGGACTTTGTTTTTGGTATGGGCTTGAGTTTTGAAAATCTTGAGCCTGAACAAGTTCTTATTAAAAAAAATACTCATGAAAAAGATTTTAGATTTAAGGGCGTGTATTCCGTCCACTAGCGCCGCCAATAGTTTTTTATTAATTGTGATAAATTTAAGACACGTAGATAAAAAACCGCTCTGTAGTGTTCTGAAGAAATGTATCTATTATTTTTTGAGAGCTATTTTTAATACATAACTCATGGCTAAATAGCCAAAACGGCAATTATTGCTAAAAGTGGCCACTTCTAGCAAAAATATCGACTTTGGCAACTATTTATGTTCTAAAGTACAAAACATAACTCTGGAGAATGGTGGTTTCTGACGATTTATTTGTTTTCTTCGAAAGTTCTCTTGAGAAAGATGCAGGTATTTTGAGGGACTGTCATCATCATCATCCACTCATCCACTGCTGGACGGCGGCCTCCCCGCGCTTGTCGCCACAAAAACCTTCGTCGTCGCGACCTTCACCAGGTCATCGGTCCTCGGATGTGGGAGGCCGTGCCAGCCGCCTGCCAGCGCGTTTTCGACCATTATTAATTTATATACGTTTTATTTTTTATTTTGTATCTTCTTACCTCAATGACAGGACAGTTGCCGAAGTAGTTGGTAAAGAGCGTGGTGTCGACGGTAGCCGACATGAGGATGATGCGTAGATCCGGGTACGTGTGAGCCATGTCACGGAGCAAGATTAGTGCGAAATCTGTGTCTGCGTCGCGCTCGTGGACCTGTAGGCAAATGGAAATGTTTTAGAGGGTTACGGAACAGGGTTGAAAGATCCTCCCTATCCAATGGAGGGCCATTGGATAGGAGGGATCTTCCGACCTGGGTGTTGTGTCTGATGGGCAATTGCACGGTAGTTGTTTGTCGGACGGTTCGAAACGCGCGGAAAATGTTGATACCACGATGTAGGATTTGTGTGGCTAGAGGTCTTTAGTTCGTATGTGGCGGTATAAATGTCGCTACAATGTTTTCTCGATAAATTTTGCGACAATACCAGTATAATTTTACATAACTGTATAGGTCAAAGTACTCATGAAAACAACTTTTACTACGGAACCAAGCAGTAGTACGTAGAAAGGTTGTCTGTAAGACAACCTTTCCCTTCCTTTCGCCCTGTGCGATAAGAACGCCCATTGTACACTTGTTTTTATAAACGTATTTCCTGTATTTGTTATGAGGTTTACAATAAATTATAATTATAATAAATAGTATTGAAAATTTTCAGAGATATTCATATACCTCGTAAGTTACAACTTATAACGAGATATAATAACTCCCATACAGAACTATTAAACATTGAACTTTTTTTGGGGTTTGCATTTGGACGTTTTATTGAAATCCTAAGATGCGTAGAAGAAAATGTGATATTTGTGTGTGTGTGTTATTTAATGTGATCTGATAAAGTAGCCAGTTACAGTATAATAACATCGCCTACATACCTCATCGACCAGCACATGAGAGACACCACGCAGCCCGCCTTCCAGCTTCCTCAACAGCACTCCCACCGTGCAGAACATTATGGAGCCATACGGTCGGGGCAGCATTGACTCGAAACGGACTGAGTAACTGTGGGTGAAACAGGTTTAATATTAGTATTGGGTAGTGGACACTGGGAGATAGCGTGACATTCGGAATATCAGCAGCAGCTCGGATTTTGAATTTGATGGTGTGACACTTCCGTTCCTCGAAACGCACGTGATGAGCCTATGCACACTGGGGTGGAATGGCAGACAATTACGTGAAAAGTACGGTTTGCAAAGAAAACTTAGTTGCGTATTGATAACGGTTTATTTTACTTTGTTTAAAAAAGTCCTAAATAAAATTTAAATTGTAGCGGCATCAATGCCGCCACAAGAAAAATCAACGAAACAAATCTGCATCGCATCAAAAAGAACCGCGACGCCATCTATCTAACTGGCGGCGAACTAAAAAATCCTAAATCGCGCAAGCAGAGTTTACCATGCGATTTGAACATATACATCCACCTGAATATGAACTATCGGGCAGTAGCCCCCCAGGCACAACAACCGCCTGGGCGAAGGATCCTCCTTTTCCATGGGGATTTGCGGGACTTTACTCTCTGTACCGCATACTCCCCAAAAAATCAAAACATTCAATAGTAGTCAATAATAAGTATATATTTTTTATTATAAATTCGAACTTTGGCCTATATACAATAGAACTTATTTTAAACCTATCTGACCTTTTGAATACAGATAAGATAAACAAAGATACTTACCCAATACTATTGGCCAGTTCCTCACAGCGTTCGCTAGCAACTCTCTCCGCGACGCTCACAGCTGATATACGTCTCGGTTGCGTCACACAGACGTTGGCCCAAGCGCCTTGTCCACTCGCTATGTAGTCATCGAGGATGAATTGGCAGACCTGTAGGAATAATATTCGATTTTGAGAACGAACAAATACTTAAAATTCAATTTGAGTTGATTTTTAAACTGGCCAAGTGCGTGGGGCACGCAGTGCAGATTATCAAAATTACACGCGGAAGGATGGACGGTGAACTTGGCGTATTTATAAGGGTTCCTTTTTGTTTTACTACGGAACCCAGTTGGGGTGATATTTAACAAAACCTACAGTCATTATATGGCAAAAAGAAAAGCATCGTGGACGAAGTCGTGGGCGAAGTGCAAATCATCTATAAAATGCGAAGAAATTGGTTATACTCGCCGCAAGTCCAGAAAAAGGCAATTTGTTTTTTTTTGGACAAGCTCGCACATTCTAGCCACTGCAACTCCTGAAAGCCAGAATCAACAGTGGCGATCACCAGAAAAACGCCGAGCTAATGAAGCTCGACGAGTCCTGGAGAACCGATTTAACTGCCTTAGATCCCGCAACGAAATTATTCAGCGGAGGAAAAAATAAATATAATTTCCACTTCCCTCGTTATCAAGCAGGAGACAGATTAGAGCTAGGCCAATAGGCACCAAGGGACATATACAAGTGGGTTAAACCCAGTTGCCAAGCACCACGGATTATATATTAACACTGTCCTAAATATTGTGAGTTACTTTTGATTCCAGTAATAGGTATCGCCTGAACGCACGGAAATTTGTTCTGGTTTCTACAGGATCCGTATAGTAAACTACTCAAGATGTAACCTGAATACTATCTAACATAAAATTAATGTAATGTGTACTGTACCTGTGTAGTTTTACCACAACCCGTGTTACCTCTGATGATAACCACAGGGTTTTCGTTGATAGCTTCCATGATCTGCGACCTCATTGCGTACACCGGCAGCTGTTCTCTTTCGCGGAGACTATCCTAAGATATAAGAGAAGAATCATTAGCTTGCTTTATATACAACCTGGGGATACCTATTTAAGTAAGGAGTGTTTGTAAGTATAGGTTAATCAAGCAACCACAACATCATGTTCCATCATCTTATATAGTTGATGGAAAACGATGAATGAATGTAAGAAAGGGTGAATTTTTAAAGAGTGCCTGCCTTCATGGCCAAATCCGAAACTATGAGGAATAGGCTTGTGTTCTGAAAAAATCTAATTAGTCCGTCAGTTAGATTATCAAAAAATATTTGACCCATGTTTTTTCTTTTGTTACGGGAATCAAAATTGATGAAGTTAAGACGCTTTTAAAATTCTCAATACGTCACACCTTCGCATAATTTTTTGTGAGTCGTGACGTCACGAGACCCCACTCGCGAGTTTTGATTAGTTTTATCTTTGTCAATATTCATTGATTTGCAAAAACAATAAATACATGTCCATTATTTTTCAATACTCTAACTGACGGAAAATAGTTTTGCAGTTTGTGGATGATGGAATCTAGCCTATTTCGAAAATTACATAAGTTCGAGCCCGATTTCGATGAAAAGCAAAACAACATCATTGAATTTTTGAAAAATCGTTGTTCGAACTGTTTGGTTCGAAGTAAAAAAAAAATTGAGAATGGGGAAATAGCGTTCTTTAATATAATCATGCCCTAGTAGCTACAATTCGAATTTTTAAGAACCACTTCCAGTTGGTGTTGCAAAAAAAATTTCTTTCTCACTTGTAAGATAGTTGAGCAAACGTTATCTTAAGGCCCCGTGCACGAAATCAGCTCATTTTGAACAATTAGATCACTACTTTTGTGAAAAGCAAGAAGAATTAGAACCTTTGTTTTTGTTATTATAAGAGACGAGTTCTTGTTCTTTTACATGGCTTGATTTTTTTTTTTAAATAATGTATATAATAATGGCAATCGACCATATTCCAACCCCCTTTTCCGCAAAAGTAACGAGCGAGTGATGGTTTGACTTCGTTGGACAACCAAACTACAAAATATTGTGCACATTAAAAATTATTTATAACATCAATATATAGTCTACTTTTACATGGATTGAAAACATTATTGAAATCAATACGAATTAAAGCAGAAAAAAATGTTGAAAAACGTAAGTTTTGAGAAAACGTTTAGACAAATAAGTATTTTTTACTATACTAAACAAACACTTTTAGGAAAATTTAAAAATTACACATAAATCTTAAGTTAACCTTTTAATAAAATCTAAATTTTATTTTATCAAAAATCAATAACTTCATTTCGTAAATTATAGGCAAAGTGAACTATATTATCGACCGCGCGAACCCGATCGCGTCAGTAACGACCGGGCTCTCCCAGCGTGAACACGTATCACTTTGCTTCGCAGGCGCTCGCGAGTTTTGCGTAAATATAATTCTGAGATTGTACGCCGACTACCACATTTTGATCCAGTAAGTATTAATTTTGATGTTAAGTATTTTTGCTTGTTTTTAAGATTGTAAAATGTATTTCGTCTTCAAGCCTAATATTATGGAGGTAACGTTTCATTGTTTGTTTGTAAGTTTTTTAGTTTGATATCTGTAATTTTTTGCAGATAATGGGTCGAAAAAGGTCGAATTACGAATGCGTAATTAAAAAAAAAGGAAACAAAACTCAGCAACTCGCTACGGTTTCGTTCCCAGCACATGTAAGATTTTACTTTTGATCTTTGCTAGAACTGTAGAAGTGTTTACGAGTACATACTAATTTTAAAATGTTGTTCATTTTAGGAAATCGATGAAATTGGCAGTTCTGACATGACTGTGGTTACTGCAAATGCTGACAATACCTTTCAACTAGATCTAGGCATGGTAATTATATATATATTATATAATTATACTTTGTGTAATAAATTATCAAACGATGTATAAATAATATACCTACAGTATACAGGGTATGTATGCATCATCATCATCATACCAGCCGAATAACGTCCGCGGCTGGACATAGGCCTCACCCAAAAGTGGAGAGGGGGTTGCCATAATCGCCACGCTTGACAGGCGGGTTGACGATCGCAGTTAGCTGTTCTGTAATGTACCTACCTTCCTGTGCATAATTTGCTACTTGTACTTATTCAAATATATACTTTCAGAATGAAGAGGATAATTCGAATACACCGCAAGATTCAGTAGTTACAAATGTTGAAGTACAATCGAGAGGTCGCCAAAGAGCATAACGTTTATAAAAATAGCTAAATCTACAGATCTTCCACCATGTGCAATATTAGATGAAAGTGGGGGGTACACTGTTCATCCTGTTCCTGCTCCATTTTCTACAATTCTACTTATCCTCAACCAATAATTAATAATAATGTAGGAATTAATCTTCCTTCAAAAAATAAATAAAATATAAATATTGTTACGCGCCAGAATTAATGCCGGGTACACAACGTACTACTAACGCCATCTAGTATCGAGTAGTGGAACTAATTGGGTCACGATCTTTCTAGACTTTTCGATGCTAGAACATTCTCGATGTTTCGACACCTAGTCAGTCGGGACCGGTATGTTCCCGAACTTTCTAGATATTTCCATTCTCGAAGGTTCTGGAAATTACAGTGGGACTATATAAGCTGCGAATCGCTCGCGACTGGGTCAGTATTGAATTGGCGATACAAGCGAATCTTCGGAAGCGATCTTCAACTGCGAGTAAAGTGAAGTGAAGTGTTTAATAGTGCGATTGTGGTTGTAATTAGTGTGTTTAAAGTGTTAATTAGTTTTTATAATTAAAGTGTCATTTTTTTGGTTAAATAATCGGCTGTTTTTATTGTCACGAACCCCAAGCTCGTAACAATATATTTATTGTGCCAAAGGGTTCATTGGAATTCTTTAGCTGGCGTAAATGAGCGTCTATCATACACAACCAGAACCATAAATATCTCATCCACGTACAATAACTCTACATTTTGCCACTGTAGACGCATAATTCTCAAGATTTGCCGGAAAGTTGAGGCATGTACATTGTACACTAAGACGCCATCTCTTTAAACTGGTAATTTGAGCAAGCTATGCAGTGTAGAGCCATCTATAGTCGTGCTGCAACTCCAGTCAGAGCGCCAATCTTTGTAACCTGCTTCCCGTAACATCTGTTCACTTGATTTTTCAACAAGTTCAACAGAACGTCTTTCCTGTTCCAACGCCACCAGTTACGAAAAGTTTAAGCCTTTGTTGAGCGCCCATTTACAAGTCAATATAATTATAATATGTTTGTTATAACCTTGAAACCTGATCGTGTTCAAAGTCTATTACGTGACCTTTCTCACAAGTAGAAACACGACGATGATACGATGAATACCAGTTCCTGCCTTACGGCTTCATCATCAAACCTTGAAACTTAATCGTGGTCAAAGTTCATTATAAGACCTTTCTAAAAAGTCCAAACACGGCTATGATACGATAGTCCATCATGGAATGCCAGTGCCTACCGCGTGTATCTGACATCGACGCACAAACGATTTCCATGGGTCCAGGGCATGATTCTGGACACCCCAATGTTGGAATTTTTCGTCGGTTCTTTTCTCATTTTTTTCAAGAGTACCACAATTAGGTATCAGCTCAGCTGAGCTGATATCTATTTGTGGTTTTATTCAGATTGCTCTTTTTAGTGAAAGTAGTTAATGAATTAAAAATCTCATTGGGTTAGGTCAGAATAACGATAATGAGCAGCTAAAGTAAAAAAACCCTTGAAAAAAAATGAAAAAATTAGAAGCCGACGAAAAATTCTATGGTGTCCAAAATCATGCCCTGGACCCATGGAAATCGTTTGTGCGTCGATGTCAGATACACGCGGTATATTCTGGCTTCATCATCAGACCTTGAAACGTAATCGTGGTCAAAGTTCATTATTAGACCTTTCCAACAAGCCCAAACACGGCTATGATACGATATTCCATCATGGAATGCCATTGCCTATCTTCTGGCTTCATCATCAGATCTTGAAACGTAATTGTGGACAAAGTTCATCATAAGACCTTTTTAACAAGCCTAAACACGGCTATGACAATGATATTCCATCATGGAATGCCAGTGCCTATCTTCTGGCTTCATCATCAGACCTTGGAACTTAATCGTGTTCAAAGTTTATTTTAAGACCTTTCTAACAAGTCCAAACACGGCTATGATACGATATTCCATCATAGAATACCAGTGCCTATCTTCTGGCTTCATCATCAGACTTTGAAACTTAATCGTGGTCCAAGTTCATCATAAGACTTTTCTAACAAATCCAAACACAGCTTTGATACGATGTTCCATCATGAAGTTCCAGTTCATATCTTCCGGCTCCATCACCAGATCAGTTCGACAGTACCATATTATTGTATTGTCATCAAAACTACATACAGCTGCCAATTTTCAAGACGCTACGATCCTTGGAAGATGGTTAAATTCGTTACCTTAGATTCATCCAAGGATTTTGAAATGTTGATTAATTACGAGAATTATAGTGTGGGAAGTTCTTTTAACCGAAAGTCAATGTTACGTGGGGGCTCACTAATTTTAATCAAAAAGTGTATTCAATTTAAAACTCGTAAAGACATAGTTAACTTGTCTGTTGAACATAACATTGAACTATCCTGTGTTGAGCTAGATAAGCATGTCATGGTGTGCGTTTACAGACCCCCTAATTATCTGAACTACTCTATATTTGAGTCAGTGATGGAAGATGTATTGGCAAAACTTGCGACTGGTAATAAATTAGTAATTATCTGTGGAGACTTTAATATAAATATTTTAGAAAACAATTCAGATAGCTGTAGATTATTAAATCTTTTTAAATCGTTCAATTTGTCTAATGTGTTCATAGAACCAACCCGTACAACTACAACTACTGCTACATGTATTGATAATGTTTTTTGTTCTGGCGACTACTTACAGAAAGCCATTGTAAATTACCTCCCTTCTGATCACAGCGGGCTACTGGTATCTTTTGAGTCCAAAATACCAATTCAAAAAGTGCAAATACAAACCAGACCAATAACATCCGGTAATTTAAATAAATTTAACCGTACTTTAATTGGGAAGTTAAGTGATTGGAACTGTACAGTGAACAGTGCTAATATTTTATATACAGACTTTTTTTCTTTAGTCCAAACAGAATTCAATAATACTTTTAAAAATAAAACTAAAACTATCTGCCCTAAGTTTTTATTTAGTGACTGGGCAACTAAAGGACTCAGAAAAAGTAGGGATAGACTTTATGAGTTGTATGGCCTTAAGCCTTTTATTAACACTGAAACTTTTAATAAGTATGTATCTACCTACTCCAAAATTTATAAAAATACTTGTAAGGTAGCTAAGGCTTTATACATAAGCAATAAGGTAAAAACAGCAGACAATAAAATAAAAACGGTTTGGAAAATTATAAATAATGAAACAAATAGGAACAAAAAACATAACACTGATTACAGATTGCAGACGCCTCACGGACTTATTAGCGATAACAAAGAAGTTGCTCAAGAATTTGTAAATTTCTTTACAAGTATCCCTGTTAAAACTACTGAAGCCTTAAATTCCTCGCCTTTGCTTGCTTTTGATTTATTACAGGCAAACGTATCAGCCTGCGCGACTGAATTTAATTTTAAACATATAAACCCCATAGTAGTAATAAAAGCTTTTAAACAAATCAAAATTAAATTGACCGAAGATCTATGGGGATTGTCTATCAAGGTTTGTACCTCAATTATCGAGACTGTAGCGCCGTACTTAGCTTTAATATTTAATTTGTGTGTCGATCAAGGAGTCTTTCCGGACCTAATGAAATTCAGTAAAGTGATACCACTTTTTAAATCTGGGGATAGTAAAGACACCAATAATTATAGACCAGTGTCCGTGTTGCCAGTGTTTAGTAAGGTATTTGAAAAAGTAATGCTAAATCAGATGCTCAGTCATTTTAACACGAATAACATCTTACATGATAAACAGTATGGTTTCACCAAAGGACGTTGTACGACGGACGCTGGTGTCACCTTACTAAAGCATATCTTTAATGCGTGGGAGGACGCACAGGATGCCATAGGTGTCTTTTGTGATCTCTCTAAGGCGTTTGATTGTGTTGATCACGATACATTACTCCTGAAGCTCGGGCATTACGGACTAGGCAAAACAGCGTTAAACTTAGTCAAATCTTATTTAAATGATAGACAGCAATTAGTTCACATAAACGGTGTCAATTCGTCGGGATTAAACGTAAAAATGGGCGTCCCCCAAGGCTCTATTTTGGGTCCTTTCTTATTTTTGGTTTATATTAATGATTTACCTTATTTATGGCAACAAAATCTTGATATGGTGTTGTTTGCTGACGATACCTCTTTAATTTTTAAGATAAATAGAAGGACGAACAATCTTAATGACATAAATAATGCCCTAATGCAAGTCCAAAATTGGTTCACGGCGAATAATTTAGTTCTAAATGAAAAGAAAACAAAGTGCATAAGATTTGCCTTACCTAATGTCAAAAGCAGTGATTGTGACATATTATTGAACAAGGAAAAACTAGAATTCGTCGATAAAACGGTTTTCCTGGGAATTACGCTTGACCCCAGGCTACAATGGGGCCCTCATATAACATCTCTTTCCGGACGGCTAAGTTCAGCAGCATATGCTGTTAGAAAAATCCGCCAACTAACGGATGTCGATACCGCGAGACTGGTATATTTTAGTTACTTTCACAGTATCATGTCTTACGGTATTTTACTATGGGGACGGGCTGCAGACATCGAGTCTATTTTTATTCTGCAGAAAAGAGCCATCAAAGCGATATATAATCTCCGCCGGCGCGATTCTCTCAGGGAACTGTTTAAGAATATTAACATCATGACGGTACCTTGTCAATACATTTACGAAAACATCATGTATGTCAGAAAGAATTTACATCTTTTTAGTAAAAGAGGCGAGAGACATAATTATAGTACTAGAAATAGGGACCAGTTAGTTCAACCAGGCTTCAGACTGGCTAAAGTAGCCTCATCTTTCATGGGGTACTGTTTAAAATGTTATAATAAGATACCTCCCCATATATTAGAACTAAATGAGACGAAATTCAAGTCTTGTATTAAACGCACACTATGCAGGCAAGCATATTATAAGTTGGGGGATTATATTGAAGATAAAAATGCTTGGCTGAATGCTGGTCCTGCTCCACAGCCACTAGGGAGCCCAAACTAATCTGTAAATAGTTCGGAAACATTGTTGGACCGGCTGAAGATTGTAAGAAAAATTTGCATTGTTAGAATCAACTTACTAAGCATTGTATAATTTCAGCCATTAACAGCACATGTGTGAGTACTGTGTACCTTTAACTTTAATTATCAGTTTTAGGTATGTTTTTGACTTGAATGTACCCTGGCGGTTGGGAGTGTCATGCTCACTCAAAAGTCTAGCTGATGGTGGCGTATGCGTTGGATCATTTGGCTCCCTTCAAAATGGTTGAGCCGAATGGTGCTGGCGCATGCGTCATGTTCGTGAACGGGCGCCGTCAGTCGGGACTGGTCATTTCTTAGCTGCCATGGTTAATTTTAATTATTTCTTTGAATTGTTCCTCTTTTATTCCGGACGCTTTTATCCTGCTCGTTTTTTACATCGTTCTCACATGTATGTATAATGTCAACCCGATGTAAATAAATCTTTGTAAAAAAATATTATTTTTAAAAGAGTGTCCGTGGAGTTTCTTGCACGTTCTTCTCCATAGAGATCTACGCTTTGGAACGTGCAAATAGCTTCAACTTTTTGGACCGACCGACCTTGACAATTCAAAAGTGCCTGTAAATGGTTTAATTGAAATAAATGCTTGAATTTTGAATTTTGAATTTTGAATTCCTTAACATAGTTAGTTACATACAGGTCGACGTTATAAAAGCTTGTAAAAATGTGCTTACCATCAGCCTAATTTGACTGTTTTATTTTATTTAGGTATAAATGACTTTTACCAGATATGTTTAGCTAATATTTTTTTTCCTTCTTTTCCGCTTTTATAATAATAGCTGATAAGTTGAACCTGGATACCTGGACTTGACTTGACATCTATATCTATCTATCTATACTTATAATAAATCTGTAGAGAGGTCAATTCTGTACATGAAATATATTACCAAAATAACTATCAGGGGGTGATTAGGGATCAATACTGATGCCAAAAATGCAATCAGTAAAATTTTTGTCTGTCTGTCTGTCTGTATAACCGTTATAGAAACAAAAACTACTCGACGGATTTTATCGAAACTTGGTACAATTATTATTCATACTCCTGAGCAGGTTATAGTATACTTTTCATCACGCTACAATCAATAGAAAAAAAAAAAAATGTGAAAGTTTGGTTGTTTGTTACTCAATCACGCCAGAACGGCTTAACGGATCTTAATGAAATTTAGAACAAAGATAGGTTAGCCTACTTTTATTCCCGGGAACATGTTCCCTAGGGATCACGCGGGCGAAGCCGCTGGCAGAAGCTAGTAATGAATATATTTATTACGCAATGACGTTATTTGGACTATGAAAAACATTATTTTAATTTTATTTGTTGTGGATCACCAAAAGGAAACAAAAACTTAAATAGTGTGAGGACTATTTCGTTCATTTTCTTTCCTTTTTGTTACTTATGTTTCTGCACGATGATGTGAAAGTTGGAGTAATTTATGTGGATTACGTGAATGTCCTTTCTTTGGTATTGTTCGTCAATTTTAAAAATAATCGGCAGTTAAGTCATTTGTTTTTGACGTGTAAAAGTGTTATTTACAAACAATTTACTAAAATAAATATCATTGTATCATCATTTTTATTAATCGTATCTAAATTCATATAACACAAAATTGAACCATTTTTTTGTTGATTGTGATAATATACACAGTCCACACTTACATTCCAGACTTTTATTTCTAAGCTGTACACTATATAATTATGTTACTTAAAATAATATCGTCTAAAGGATCAAAATTGTTTAAGCGGTCACTACGCTCGAACTTCACCCGCGTGTGTGTGTATCTGCATAAACGGTGCACACAAACATAGAATCGCATCGAATTTACCTAAACAGTAGCGAGTGAATTTTATGCACGGCCTCTTAAACTATTCCAAACTTGCAAGTTGATAGCATTAGTAGTTCTTGAGATATTCAGCTGTGACAGACGGACAGATTTAGTCACACCATAAGGGTTCCTTTTTACCATTTTGATACGGAACCCTAAAAAGACGACTTCAAATACCAACTTTTGCACAGTTGTTCGTTTAACTCTCGGCGCTGAGCGACTTTAAGGTCGCCTAACATAAATGAAATCCAGTGTCGGTTTAGTACACAAAGACTTAAGGAATAATTAAAATATAATTACAAACCTGGTACAGAGTACTGTTCTGACACACGTCTCTGTGATGTTTCTCCAGGTCAGCACTGATGTCATCAAGACTTGTGGTGGCTAACGGCCCTTCGTCTGTAGGAAATAATATATCATTTTATTTAACACTAGCTGACCCGCGCAACTTCGTTTGCGTCACATTCTCCATTATTGCTCCGCTCCTATTTGTCTTAGCGTGATGATATATAGCCTATAACCTTCCTCGATAAATGGGCTATCTAACACTGAAAGAATTTTTCAAATCGGACCAGTAGTTCCTGAGATTACCCCCTACATACAAACTTACAAACAAATTTTACCTCTTTATAATATTAGTATAGACTAGCTAGCTGACCCGCGCAACTTCGTTTGCGTCACATTTTCCATTAATGCTCCGCTCCTATTTGTCTTAGCGTGATGATATATAGCCTATAACCTTCCTCGATAAATGGGCTATCTAACACTGAAAGAATTTTTCAAATCGTACCCGTAGTACCTAAGATTACCCCCTACATACAAACATACAAACAAATTTTACCTTTTTATAATATTAGTATAGACTAGCTAGCTGACCCGCGCAACTTCGTTTGCGTCACATTTTCCATTAATGCTCCGCTCCTATTTATCTTAGCGTGATGATATATAGCCTATAACCTTCCTCGATAAATGGGCTATCTAACACTGAAAGAATTTTTCAAATCGTACCCGTAGTACCTGAGATTACCCCCTACATACAAACTTACAAACAAATGTTACCTCTTTATAATATTAGTATAGATTAGTATAGAAGAACATTCCACTAATCGGTCTACCTTCAGAGCAAGAATGCAATTTTTTACACGACGATGCCTAAAAACGGACACACGGAAGGAGTGGGGACCCTTAAAGAAATGTTACAGAGTACCTACTGTCCCCCAACTGCAATAAAAAGTTGTTTTTCAGTTTAAAATTTTTGGGCGAATACTTGTTTTTTTTTTTGACATGGCAGGCGTGCACCAATGCACTTTACAAAAAAAAATACTGGTATTCAGCTGCATCCAGTTTGACTGGAAGCCGACCCCAATGCAGTTGGGAAAAGACTAGGCAGATGGATGGGACTTTAAGAGAGTTCAGTGACGTAGCTAGCATGAGTGACACCTGGGGTGGATAATGTGGTGCAACCTCACAAATGAATTCTCTACTTGCACCACTGTCAGACCTCCTCACTTGAGTAAGCGTCAATAGGATTTTGCGATCTCTTACCGATGTTACAGCTAGTCCATGCGTTACAGTTAGCTTGAGGAGGCGACCAGGAGACCATGTCCCCAGGCGTAGGCCGCGCCTCCCTTGAGTGTCAGTAGGATTTTGCTATCTCTTATCGATGTTACAGCCAGTCTATGCGTTCCAGTTATCTTGAGGATCGACCAGGAGATCAAGTCGCCGGGCGTAGTTAACTCCTCTCTCACATATAATATAATAATGCCATGTCTTACCAATGTTACAGCCAGTCCACGCGTTCCAGTTAGCTTGAGGAGGCGACCAGGAGACCACGCCCCCGGGCGTAGGCCGCGCCTCTCGCATCGCCTTCACTCGGTCTACTTGCAGCAGTGTGAGGCCTCCTGATTGTTCCTCCTCGCTTGAGTAAGTACCAGAAGGGTCTATTTTCACTGGATCGATTTCTAGTTCTGTAAGTATTTTATCAAATTAAAATGGTGTGCAGGAAAGATATAGTATAATATATATAGTAATTGTCACAACCAGTATTAGTATTATAATTAAAGTTCCTAACAAAATCCGTTCTTGTCATAGTTACTGATAACGAGCTGACCCGTGCAACTTCATCTGCGTCACATTTTTCATTAATACTCAACTCCTATTCGTGATGTTATATAGCCTTCCACGATAAAAGGGGTACCCAAAACTCAAAGATTTTACATTTCGAAACAGTAGTGTCTGAGATTAACATGTTCAACAAAACAAACTCTTCAGCTTAATAATATTAGTAAAGAGTTTAATAAACATATTAAAGCTTTCAAGGAATTAAGAGAATGTGGCAAGGAATGGATACCAAAACTAAAAAGCAACAGATCTAAAAAAGTAACAAATCGTAGAAAGATCCAATGTGTTGCCACAGACTTTTACCGAACACTTTACTCGAACAACGACACCGAACGAGAAAAGAACGCATATAAAAACTCTAACACAAGCTGTAAAAAAGTCCCATCAATACTCTTGCAGGAAGTACGGAAAGCCATAATGTCACAAAAGCTAGAAAAAGCTCCTGGACCTGACACCATATCAAATGAGCTAATTAGAGGTACCGAAGAGGAAATAACCCCAATCCTAACCAAGCTGTTTAATGAGATTGTAACATCAGGTAAAATTCCGAAACAATGGAATGATTCATATATCATACTCCTCCATAAAAAAGGGGATAAAGACGACATCGGCAACTATAGACCAATTAGCCTGATATCAAATGTTTACAAAGTCTTCGCAAAAGTAATTTTGGAAAGAATGACAAGAGTCTTAGACGAAAACCAACCGATTGAACAGGCAGGATTTAGAAAACATTATAGTACTATAGACCACATCCACACAATCAAACAAGTTTTTGAAAAGTATAATGAATACCAGAAGACACTGTACATCTGCTTCATAGACTATTCCAAAGCATTTGATAGCCTAAAACATAAATTTATCTGGCTAAGTCTAAAAGAGCAAGGTGTGGAGGAGGTTTATATAGAACTAATTAAATCCATTTACAAAGAAAGTAAAAGCCGCATTAAACTAGAGTCAACTGGAGACCCCTTCCCAATAAATAGAGGCGTGAGACAAGGAGACCCATTATCTCCTAAACTGTTTAACGCTGTGCTGGAACACACTTTTAGACATTTGGACTGGGATAACTATGGGATTCTAATCAATGGTAGCCGCCTCAACCACTTGAGATTCGCCGACGACATTGTCTTACTAGAAGAAGACCCTAACAAATTAGAACACATGATAAAAGACATAGCAGAAAAAAGTAGAGAAGTAGGTCTAGAAATAAACACAGAAAAAACCAAGCTAATGACCAACTCAACAGAAGTCCACATAAAGGCCAATGGAATTAAGCTAGAATATGTAAAAGAATATGTCTACCTAGGACAAATTATATCCCCGGAAGACCCCATGTCTAAGGAAATAAACAAAAGAGTAGCTTGTGGTTGGAAGAAATACTGGTCGTTGAAAGAAATTATGAAGAACAAAGATCTAGGCATACAAATCAAGAGAAAGACTTTCAACACATGTATTCTCCCCTGTATGGCATATGGTTGCGAGACATGGACACTAACGGACAAACATAGAGAAATACTAGCTAAAACCGAAAGAGCAATGGAAAGAAGCATGTTGGGAATCAGGCTTAGTGACAGAATCCGAAGTATGGAAATAAGAAAAAAGACAAAAGTAAAAGACATAATAGCTCATATAGAACATTTAAAATGGAGTTGGACCGGGCATATGTTGCGTTGCAAATTATTTAAATGGAGCAAGCAAGTGACCTTATGGTATCCAAGAGGAGACACTAGAAGACAGGGGCGCCAGAAAACAAGATGGAGTGATGATATTCGCTTAACCCTAGGATCATACTGGACCAGAGCTGCAGAAGACAGAGCTCATTGGAGAGAGCTGGAGGAGGCCTATGCCAAGAGGCACACCGAAGTGCGAGATTTAATTTAATTTAACAATTTAATGTAAAACTTGTACCTAATTCGGAAAAAAGGGCTTTAATAAAAAAATAAAAAAAATAAACATATATTTTAATTATAGAATGGGCCAAAAGCAAGAATAGTTAACTTTACCTTCGAGAGTGTTTACATACCTATTAGAGTTTCTTCTAACTGACGTTCCAAGTCAGGACTGATAGCCACAGGGTACGGCTTCATAATACCTTCAGATGTCCTGTTAAACAAATATTAAACATTATTATTATTTTTACGTTTTTCAGGTCCACACAAGTCAGAAGTGTGCTGACAAGGGAGAGAGGGGCTTTTGACTAACAGAAGGATGTAATAGAGCATTATCTTTTCGGTTTATCACGAAATATAAGATTACTTGTGCTCCCATAGGTGGACGCAAAAGTATCGCAACCTATCTATCGTTTTGCCATTTATATTACAGGAACCATATTATATGGCCTAGGGTCACTTATAGGGTATATCCTAGGGTATAAGGCCTTAAGGTCCTTTGGTCATCAACCATTCTCCAAGCAGATTAAGACCCTTTGCGGCACCAACGGATCGACACCTAAGGCCTCACGTTCAGCAGTCGCGCTTGCTCCATGGTCATCCACAGCTCAACTTAGCCCACTGCTTAGGCCTGTGCGACTCGCATCCATCGGCTTACCGTGACCCCCCACCAGATCAACGGTCTACTTTGTGGGAGGCCTTACAACATTGCGTTGTCCTGCCAAACCTCATTTGAATTCTTCGAATATCGACGTTTCGAACATGGTCTTTGTAGCCTTATGCCAAGTTTTAAATGCGCTCTGTGCAACTATCAGATCTCTCATGCAACACTACTGACCGATTTCCGCCATGGCGGCCGATCTCAGCGGGAACTTGCCATCGGCAAGTACAAAAGTGTGAGACCAAACACAGGTGCACTTTCTGTTCCTTTACTCTCAAAGTTCGATGGTACTGCAATCCGACACGACAGGAGAGATATGGCACAGGACCAACGGCTTTCCGAGGCACCGGGGTGTTACCGCACCAACTTCCAAAACTCCGGGCTACATACGCCATAAAAATACATCACCTCTTTCTCTTCAGTACCGAGATGGTACAGCTGCCTCACTATAGACAAGGCACAGAACGGGCTCGCCGTTACCTTGTCCGACGCGGTCTCACGTTGCAAACTACCATTACTTTAATAGAAATAACTTCACCTGTTCCTCTTCAGCGTCCAACTGAAGGCCTCAATCACACCGAGATGGTACAGCTGCCTCACTATAGACAAGGCACAGAAATGGCTCGCCGTTAGTTTGTCCGACGCGGTCTCACGTAGCAAACTACCACAACTTTAATAGAAATAACTTCACCTGTCCTTCTTCAGTATCCCACTGAAGGCCTCGATCACACCAAGATGGTACAGCTGCCTCACTATAGACAAGGCACAGGACTTGGTCGCCGTTAGCTTGTCCGAAGCGGTCTCACGTAGCTAACTTTAATAGAAATAACTTCACCTGTCCTTCTTCAGTGTCCCACTGAAGGCCTCGATCACACCAAGATGGTACAGCTGCCTCACTATAGACAAGGCACAGGACTTGCTTGCCGTCTGCTTGTTGGACGCGGTCTCACGGCCAGTCACGTTGCGGCCTAACTGCCGAACGAATATCGACATCTCACAGCAGAAACTCCTGGAATTTTGTTTTGTATTAGTTTGAGAACAAAATTGGGAGTGGATGTGTCATTTTGCGTTAGTAACAAATGTATATGAACATGAATTTGTTTGTAGAAGTTTTCAATGAGTGTGACTGTGTGTGCGAATGAAAGTGAGAATGTGTTAGGTTGAAATGCAAATGTTTTAATTATAAGAAAAATAAATAAAGAAAAAGGAAGGGAAGAATAGGAGAAGAAAAAAGATACTATTGGTAACTCATGCAAGCAGACAAGAAGTTCTGCATTTTCTAACTTAGAGGACCTATTAATTATGTTGGCATAGCTCATCAAAGTAGGGATCAGCAGTCTTTATATCAGTGTTTCTCCAATAATGAAATTTATAAAATTATTAGATTCATATTCATCAGTAATTTCCATTCCTGAAATTTTTTCCAACTAATTAAATATGGGTAAATGTCAAGTAAAAAAATGAGCCATATTAAAATTAAAACAGGCAAAATGTAAATAAACTTACCTCTTTGTAGGCTAGAAGTGACGTAATTGTTACATTCTGGAAGTGTCGCCAAGTACTTTCAGTTTAAAGAGCTCAAACACACCTGTATTGAGAACAAAATCCAAGACTATCATTTTGTTTCTAAACATATTTATACCAATTGGAGGTTTTGTTAGTAATTGATAGATGGAAACAATAGTACGCCAAAAGGTTTGGTAAAACACCAATGAGTGCTTGATATTCTGTTTCAATGATTACAACTTTTAAACCACGTATTTGTCACCAGATTGCAAACGTCGTTACTTTAATAAAATCTCGGAAGATCATAAACTCTCGATAAATTGAGATTTTTTCGTAAAGACATGTGTCTTTCAATCAATAAATTGTCAAATGTTTAAAGCATTTCTTTTTAAATAAAATGTTCTGTTTGCAATTTATTCATCGAGAATTTCTCGCGTGATTTATTATACAAATCTCAAATCTGTAAATGTTTATTGCAATCCATAATGTACACATTCAGATGGTAAAAATAATAAAAAGAAACAATTATGGACCCTGTCGGGCACAGCAAAACATTAAATAATTAGGAGAGAGGAAGAGTGCTATAAAGTAAATGTTTATCATTTCCTGACTAGTTTGTAACCATTGTATAATATTATTATTATTACCAACATATTTATTTTTGGATTAAGTTACATTTTAGTTTTTATTTGCTTGGAATTCCTGCATTGGTATTAGTTTATTTAATTTTACATACATTTTTAGATATAGTACCTATATTTTTTATTTATAAAATAGCATGTCATTTATTTATTATTATTAATAGAATAGAATGTAATTTATTTATTTATTATTAATAGAATACTACCTATGTTATTTATTTAATATTTTTAATAGATTAGAATATCATTTATTTATTATTGTCAGTCGAATAGAGTGTCATTTATTTATTTATTATTAATAGAATAGAATTTCATTTATTTATTTATCATTAATAGAATAGAATGTCATTTGTATACCGCGTGTATCTGACATCGACGCACAAACGATTTCCATGGGTCCAGGGCATGATTCTGGACACCCCAGTGTTGGAATTTTTCGTCGGTTATTTTCTCATTTTTTTCAAGAGTACCACAAAGTATCAGCTCAGCTGAGCTGATATCTATTTGTGGTTTTATTTAGATTGCTCTTTTTAGTGAAAGTAGTTAATTAATTATTTTCTTAATAAAAATCTGATTGGGTTAGGTTAGAATAACGATTATGAGCAGTCTAAAGTAAAAAAAACCGCTGAAAAAAATGAAAAAATGAGAAAAAAGCCGACGAAAAATTCTAAGTCTAGGGTGTCCAGAATCATGCCCCGGACCCATGGAAATCGTTTGTGCGTCGATGTCAGATACACGCGGTATTTATTATAATCAATAAAAAGGAATGTCATTTAATAATTATTATTAATAGATTTGAATGTCATTTATTTGTTATCATTATTAAAATAGTGTCATATATTTATCATTATTAATAGAATAGAATTTCATTGATTTGTAATTATTAAGATAAACATATCAAAATTGTTATTATTTAAATTTATCCGTAAGGTATTCATCTACTGTGTAATAACTTTTTTTAATTAAGAATTGTTTTAACTTATTTAAAAATATACTAGTTTTGTTTCCTTGCTTTATGTTTTCCGGTAATCTACTCTAACTAAACTTTGTTTGTATGTTTGTTTGTTTGTTTGTAATGAATAGGCTCAAAAACTACTGGACCGATTTTAAAAATTCTTTTACCATTCGAAAGCTACATTATCCACGAGTAACATAGGCTATATTTTATTTTGGAAAAAAATAGGGTTCCGTAAGATATTTGGGTTTTTCGGACACAAGGTGTAAAAATCAACCAGAAAAGTTACTTATTTTGCGTACGCTGCCTAAACTATGAAAGATAGAACCATGAATTGTTCTAATTAATTGTAGATCTTATAAATATCTACAAAAAAGTCCGCGACACACTATACCTATCTATGTCGAGTGAGGCACAACAACTTTTTTCTTCTTTTCGTTCTTTTATTTAAAAATTTTGATTTTTTTTGGACTACTTTTGAACGCGTTTATTTTACTCATGCTATTAATCCTAATCAAAATAAAGTATTTCATCACTAAGTACACTTTATGTAGATAATATTTGGTTTTTGAATGATTAGAATCGGACGTTTGGTTTTGAAGTTATGGCGAAATTAAAATATTACGATTTCTGCTGTTATTTAATACCGCGTGTATCTGACATCGACGATTCGACGCACAAACGATTTCCATGGGTCCAGTGCATGATTCTGGACACCCTAGACTTAGAATTTATCGTCGGCTTTTTTCACATTTTTTCATTTTTTTTTTCAAGGGTTTTTTACTTTATACTGCTCATAATCGTTATTCTGACCTAACCCAATGAGATTTTTAATAAAAAAATAAAAAAATTAATTAACTACTTTCACTAAAAAGAGCAATCTGAATAAAACCACAAATAGATATCAGCTCAGCTGAGCTGATACCTATTTGTGGTACAAAAAAATGAGAAAAGAACCGACGAAAAATTCCAACACTGGGGTGTCCAGAATCATGCCCTGGACCCATGGAAATAGTTTGTGCGTCGATGTCAGATACACGCGGTATAATAAATGCGAAAGTTTATGAGTTTGTGTGTAGGTTTGTTACTCAATCACGTCAAAACGGCTGAAGGGATCGGGGTGAAATTTGGAACAGGGATAGATTATGGTCTGAAATAACACATAGGCTATTTTTTATCCTACGGGAACGCGTACGAAGTCGCGGGCAGAAGCTAGTTTATTATATATTTTGATCGATATAGAATATGGACTAGAAGCATGTATTTTAAGGCGGGACGGAGGTAAATTTAGCCTGTTTTTATGGCGCAGTGAATGGCTCGTTTGAATGTCTCCCCGTGTGTTGTAGGATTCCGGGAATTTGCGGACCAGTTTACATAACTCTAAGATATAAATGCTGACCAATGTTAGTATCTTGTGTTTTTGGAAGTAAGACTTGCAACTATCTGTCTGTTTTATATTAGTGATTATTCGTATAAGCTTTTTTTGTAGGATGAATAAGGAGGGAGCGTCTGTGCTATTTCCCCATAAAACTATGCCATAGGTAAACCATGCGTGGGCATATGCGTAGTATGTAACTAGCGCGGTTTGGAGACTTGTAGTCTTTTTGATTTCACGAAGGGCATATGCAAATTTGTATAGTTTTGATTTTACCATCCTGACGTGTGATTTCCAATTAACGTTTGTGTCTATAGACAGGCCAAGAAGAGTGAATTCATGAACAACTTCTATTGTTGTGCCGTTGTAGGTGAAGGTTATATCCAATGGGGTCTTTTGACGGGGCTGGAAGGGCATTAATCTAGATATATACATACGCTGTTTGTATAGTAGTGACATCTGCATGGTAAATTAAAGTTCTGCAACATTGTTACAGCAACATGTTGTTGAAACGAAGACGCGTAACTATGAAAACAAGTCTTTATAAGTACTGACTACCTATTGTTAACAACTATGCAAATTCAGAGAATATGTACATTATTAATTGTTACTCTTATATCTTTTTTTATGGTTTTTAATTTTTTAATATATATCTGTCTTGGATTCGTTCTGTGCGGTTGAATTATCTTAGCTCTTCAAACTAACTTGGGCAGTCATGAAGTTATCTTTGCCTTTTTCAATCGCAAAGGTAGCTTCAATTTGTTTTTACTTTTCATAAATATAATTAGCTGGCAACACTCATTATCAAGTTTTGAGATGTTCTTACACAAACAATTTCGCACAATTTTTGGCAAAAGTGGAGTTTTGTCAACACAAATCAATTTACGCCAAAAAATCTTGACATTGCCAAAAATTGCACATTTTTAGTTGCCCATGTAAGGGCATCATTTGTATAAATAGTCAACTATAGTTTCGCAAATCACATGCAAAGTTTTGCACTGATAGATTTGTCATGATCAAACTGTGCATCAACATTCAAAGTACAATTCTCACTACAAGAATTATTTATACAATAATAATATAATGTAGTCGACTACTTAATTAAAAATACACACAGAAAGCATTCAAGATGAAAAAGATTCCTGTGAAAATAAATATCAAACGTTGTCGATCGCATGCTTAAACACGCGATCGACATCGCCTTAACAAAATTAGATCACAAGTGTCGCCAGCAGTAAAATAAAAATACTTGACAACACTTCCAAGTTGTCTAAATTAAATCTGTTGCCAATGATTTTTCATTTGTACAATATGAATAATCAGTGGCTTGTTAAAGCAAACAATTAATTTATGATACATGTCTAAATTATAGTACAGTGCGCAAGCATAAGCTGATGTTTGTTTGCAGGATATCTTTGTCACATTGCCATAGTAAAGACTGGGTAATGCACACGCTAAATAAAGTTCTTGTCAACAAATTGAGGCATGAATGAAACTACGCTTAAAGATTTATAAAGCTTTGGTTTTAGACCATTTTATAATAGTTGTAATATCTACATGCAAAGTTTCTGAAACCTCATATTATGAACTAATCAATAACAATAAATGATATCATGTATAAGGTTTTCAATTGCATGCAATGAAAGCTCGCTAATATAGGTGACCTAGAGAAGGGGCAACTCGAAATGAAGAAGCTTTGTGATTAATTCTAGTACCTCAAGCCTGCAGTTACCTAGTATTATTTACACGTAAACAGTCCCTGCAATAATATCATAATTAAGAGCGTGTATTCCGTCCACTAGCGCCGCCAATCGTTTTTTATTATTTGTGGTAAATTTAAGACACTTAGATAAAATACCGCTCTGTAGTGCACTGAAGAAATGTATTTATTATGTTTTGAGAGTTATGTTTTGTACTTTAGAACATAAATAGTTGCCAAAGTCGATATTTTTGCTAAAAGTGGCCACTTTTAGCAATAATTGCCGTTTTGGCTATTTAGCCATGAGTTATGTATTAAAAATAGCTGTCAAAAAATAAAAGATACATTTCTTTAGTGCACTACAGAGCGGTTTTTTATCTACGTGTCTTAAATTTACCACAATTAATAAAAAACGATTGGCGGCGCTAGTGGACGGAATACACACTCTTAATAATTTCACAGGTCTGTAGTCCTAACCATCAGATATACTGAGTTTGTGTACCTTAAAAGCTATACAAACTTGGCAAGAATGTGCCATATGTACCACATAGGGTACAGAGGACTGTTATTATGTTAAGTAAACAAATAGAGATGATGTCTAATAATGTCTCGGAAGACATAAATTTGTAGTCAGCAACCCATTTACGAGCAGTAAAGCAAAACTTTGGTATAATAAAAAGATGCAGAAGATGAAAATGACTAAATTTTAGTGACAAACCTCGTATGATCTGGACCAACAGCCTTGTACACATAGTCCGTATTTATCTTGTTAATTTGTAAGAACTGATGAAGCTTTGACTTGGCATTCTCCATTGTCCAGTTACCATGGAGACTGGCGTTGACATCCAGGTCTTCAGCCTCTTCCACATTCTTCTGCTGTTGCATGCGATCCATGTATGTGAAGGTTATATGTCTTTCACCTTCATGAATTTGACCGCCATACGCTTGGTATGCTTGACCCATCATTTGTGGTCCCATACCATCCTAGAATGACAAAAGTTTTGTGTGATATTCAAATTATTGGCTACAATTATTGGTAATCAAGTATTTCTGTGATTGAACTGTGTAAAGAGTGCAATATATTATTATGTTTTGAATGTCTATTTCATAAGCTTTAGACAAAATATAAGTTAAAATAAAAAAAACTAAAAGAATCAAGAAAAAGTGGCAAATAGGCAAACAATTTGTAAAATACAATTTTATCAATGCCATAATGCTTATGTTTGACCATTTAAAGATTCAGTCAGTGGTGATCCTTTTTCCTGTCAGTAATTCGGAGCATTTTATACAGTACTGTTCAGGACTAGCACAAAAGTTTCCAGTAAGTTAGGTTTTCGAATTTCTTTTAAAGGTTTTTTAGTATCACTATCAGCTTATTGCTGTACTGTGCCCACAGAATTAGCTACACAGTGATAAGTCTTGGTGTGGGGGGATTGTGGCTTACTAGTAACAACCGCACAGGTCAATCTTCAAGGTTAAGCAATGCTTGCCGAGGTTGGTCTGTGGATGGGTGATCAGTGATCATCTTAACATACCGAGTTTCCTCCATGCCCCGGAAAGCACGTTAAGTTGTTGGTACTGGCTGTCATTTGGAGATCTTTGGCAGTCGTTACGAATAGTCAGAAGCTAGAAAATCTGATTGCAGTCTTGCCAAGGAGAACCGTGTTACCCCATTAACTGGTTGTGGAGGTAGGCAGCCGCTTCATGTAAAATACTGGATGCTAGATAAATTCAGCCAGGTTTGACTGGAAGCTGACCCCAATATAGTTGGGAAAAGGCTAGGCAGATGATGATGTAAAGTCTTGGTGTACCATAAATTATATTCTATGTATTAACATTTAACACAAACAAAACACCAACCTGAAACACAGATCTCTGCTGCTGTGGCCTCGACTCCTGCTGCTGCATATCCCCATTTCCCGTATTCCCCTGCCCCTGATCCTCTTCTTCAGCCTTCACAGGCACCCTTGTATCTTCAGGCACTTCAGAGGCCGCTACCTGGCCAGTTCTCACCAGGTAGCTGACAAAGTCCTTGGAGGCATTCATCTGGGCCTCCTTTTTCGTCGTGGAATTCCCTGCACCGACATATGTGATGGAGTCGACGCGAACTTCGCATAGGAAACGCTGGCGATGACGCGGCCCTGAAAGGTTTAGATCAAGGTTAGGTTATCTATACTTTAAGGTATTACAGAAGATAAATAATTTGTTTGTATTTGTTTATAATAATATAAAAGGCTTTTAGACTAACACTACAAAATAACATAGGCTATATTTTATTTTCACTAAGCAGACGAAGTCGCGGGCGCACTGCAACTATTCGGTAAAAAGGCGTGCTGAATGCTTGTTTCATGTTCATTTCGCTTCGTTTCGACGTAAAAATTCAGCTGCAATTACTATAGTTTAGTTGGGGGTTCTATAGGTCTGCTGACTGCTAGGGACACTAACATACAAGGTTGAAATCAATTCTTACACTGCAACCTTGTAGGTACTACAACCATGGTTTGCTGAACACGAAATTATTTATTTATGGATTTCACACTAGCCATCAGTTGTAAGGCGTACTTAAGTAATATCATAGTGTTCTATTGTAAAATATCCAGTAATTTCCATACCTGTGGCCCGGATATCGTAAACCGGCGTTAGCCCTTTCTTGGCGCACCAAGAGTACAGGAATGATTTCCCATCCATCCTGGATTCGTCCAGATGCACTTCTTTCGTAAATAACACGAATTTATATATATAATATAACTAAATCTCAAAATATTTTAGCTTTGGTTCAATACAGTTCATTAATTACAGAGTCACGCGAACACCGCTTCGCTTGCCTTTTCCGCTATTTTGACAGAACACACAAATGTCAAGTAAGGACCATCCGACCATTGACATTTTTTTTTTTTTTTTTTCCTTTTGTTCCCTCTGGAACAGGCTAAGGTCGGAGACCATGCTGCCTAGTCATCAGTAGGCCGACCATTGACAGATCTAGGAAATGGAAAGTTGTAGTGATGCGACACCATCATTATATATAGTACTCTATGACTACAACTTCCATTTTAATTATATCTACACTAGTGAGTAGGTTTTATGTATATTACATCTGTATGGGACACGCGCAAATCGGTGTTTGCTATGTGCGCGCCGTGCGTTCCGATATCGATGAATCAGAATCAGAACGCTTTATTTGTAAACACTAACTTTCACCCGCGACTTCGTACGCACATATCCCGTTCCCGTAGGAATTTCGAGAAATCCCCTCTTGTTGCATCCTTACGGGGTGCAAGGAAGCTACATGCCACATTTCAGCTTTGTTTTTTTCGCTATTTCCTTTAGTTTGCCATGTGTTATTTACTTCCCAGAATTGGATCCTTATTAGCTAAACTTTTGGAAGGTGTATTAATACGGGTGTGTTTTTTTGTCAAAATCAACCGGTTCGATTCCTGGGTAGGAACAACGATTTTTCCAAAAATCCAATGATGCAGTTTTAATTTTCATTAAAATCGGGCTCGAGACTCCTTTCAGTGTTTTTTGATATTCCTCATACTCCTCATAGTTTCGGGTTTGGCCATAAAGGCACACTTAAAATTCACCCTGTATAGATAGGTCAAATTAGAACAGTGTACAAGACGTTACAGATCGGTAGATCCTCTATGTTTTGCCCAGAGGCGTACTAATATATTAAGATAACATTGTCGATTTTTTACTTTTAGCACACATTTGAAAACTGAAAAAATAAGTATTCACCGAAAATTAAATCATGCATTGATCCATTTGATTATTGAACGCATATTACGCTTTAGTTTGGTCAGGCCATGGACTGGAATCCTCAAGGGAAAAGGAAGCGCGGCCGTCCCAGTCAAACCTGGCGTCGCATCGTGTTGGCAGAAGCGACGAACATTGGAATGACGTGAAGCGTAAAGCTCAAGACCACTTGCGATGGAGGACTACAGCGGACGCCTTCTGTCCCAGTTAGGGGTCATAGAACCATAAGTCAATCTAGACGCTTTAGTTTGCAGTCTCGCGAATAATGAGCTTTAATCTTATAGTCCTCCAAGCTGGTACATACACGAGCATCCGCTGCAGTCCGGTATTTACCCTTTTTTATTTTAGGGATGGGAAATCATCCAATGACTTCTCCCGCTCTGGGCGGAGCGGGAGGGAGTGTCAGACTTCTACTGACTAAAACCCATCCATGTTCCTTCATTGCCCTTTGTGTTCCGGAGCCGCGGTATCTCTTTCGAATAGTCCCGCAACTCCGGCAGGCGTCGGCCCTTTCGGGCCCCTCTGGGTGCTGACTCTCTTTGAGGCGCGCGTGGAACACGAACGCGTCGTCGACACGGCCTGTCGTCATAAGACGGACGGATGGCGAGCCACCCATAGCTCACCGTCCACAGGCCCGCGCCTACGGGGGCCGGAGGTCACCAGGTGGCCTCCGACGCCCGCGGCGTTTTCCACGGCGGCCGGGACGATAGGTTCTCTCCCTCTCCCATTCCGCCACCTCCTTCGCTAGCACGACTGCTTCGCAGAAGGAGGTGACGGCGTCCCATTCCGTCTCGCTCCGGACAATGGCTTGGACCAGGGCCGGACGCGAGAGGTCGCCGCCGATCGCCGCTTCGAGGACACGGCGGTGCTCCGCCCAAGCGGGGCACACCTGCATAGTGTGCTTCACCGTGTCCTCCGGTCGATCCTCGCAGTGGTGACACCCGGGCATTTCCTCCCGCCCGATTCGGTGCAGGTACCTCCCGAAACATCCGTGTCCTATGAGGACCTGCGTCAGGCGGAAGGTGATGACACCGTGGCTCCAGCCACTCCTCGAAGAGGGGACTTATCGCCACTATCGTGGCGTGCCCTCCGGTATTTACTCTAAGGTTGAGAGGAGAGCCATGATGGCCTGAGTTGGCAAACTGTAAAAATTGATTTTTCTGAGGCAGAATGTTTCAATAATCGAGCTCGATATTGTATAAATTTTACGTATTATTCAATAAAATACATATCTTTCACATATTTAAATAGTGGAAAGAAAATGTATGCGAGGTGAGGGGCCAAAAGTTTCTAGCACACTCTTTAGGAAAGACCGAGAACCAAATAAGCGAATTTGGTTCTCGGTCTTTTTTAATGGAGTTAACTATGAAGTGGGAACCTCTGGCTCCCCGGTGGAGCAGAATGGGAGTCCCGCTGGAACCATTTGGTTCCAGCAAACCGCGACTGGCAGCTTACGGCTGGACACTTTTTCAACTTGTCTCATAAATAAGATCGACCTCCTTGCCCTATTTTCCATGGTTTTGCTCCATTTGGGTAAATGTTAAGGTACGATACGTACAATATGAAGGTAAATCTTGCTTTTCTGATAAAGCTTCTTCACTGGGACAATTAATACATCTAAAATGCTTGCTTTAAGATCGCATAGAATCTTGAACAGATTTTCCTTACAGAAATAAAACAGAAAAACAGTATTTGTTTACTCGATTTCTATTTTTCTTTTGTAATTTTTAAATCTTTCTAAAATAAACTTTATTCGCCTGTTGCAGCATACCTATGCGTTTCATTTCCGTGATGCGATGTCTCTAAGCAATGTGATGCACCTGGGAGTCGCGACGCTGCCGCGCTTTTCATATTCTATTCTACAAGGCAGTGCGTTCAGCGTAAGAGAAGCAAAATAACAGCAATTCGTCGTCCAGACTCACTGCAGACTGATGCAGTACAAATTCAATTCATGTTTCACGATAGTCACTTTTATTGAAGGCAGACATGGTGATAGAGAAGACATTTGCCATACTTGAGAAGAAAGGTGTGTTAAAATAAAAGAACGCGATGAAAAGTTTATAAATCTTTTTTATTAAACACACATACATCACTCGTTCAAATGATTACGTTACATTTGAACCATTTTAAACATCGGCTACACGAAAGGAACTAAATTAAATTGTAAATAAATAATTTTTATTTCATAATTATATTTATTTAATTATGAATTCGTGTGTAAAATAGTTCAACTGTAACCGACTTACGATTTAATTAATAATAACAAACTTCAATTATGCGTTGTTTTACAATCATGAAAGTGAAAATTGTTTCAAAAGATTTTATTCAATTCAGTTAAATTTTGATCACAATAATGACAAAAAATACAAGATGAATTATTTCTTTAGTGTGTTCAAAATTTAACATAATATGTCTACTTGGCCTAATAAAAAATACGTGTTTGGCATGTTTGTGATGGAAGCAATTTTTTGTATAATTATGATCTATTAATGCAAACAAAGCATAAATGAATATGGAGGAAAACTAGAGTATGTATCTATTGTACAAAAACAAGGCGACATGGGACAACGGGTCGGGACGAAGTTCCTTTTGCTATAATAATATGTAATTGATACCAGACACACAGATATAAATTAACAACATTTGAGATTTAAAAAAAATGGTAGAAGTTACGGCTATTCGTAATTTCTATTCGTTATACGTATATTTCCTATGTTATGTACATATAGAACATTTACGGCTTGTAAAACTCGTTGACAAGTTATGACCGATCTTACACTTTTTTCGGTCTACCTCACTTGTAACGCGCGATGATGAACTTCGTTCCAAAATCGGAATCTTATCGACATAAATCCGAACATGTCCCAACACTAATCGATATGATAGACAATTTGTAACACAAAATTAATATAAACCATAGCTTCAACTTACAAAATAATAGAAAACGTACATAGATGTGATGTGGATTACTATTTCTCTAAGCAGAGAAAATAAAAATGTATGTTTTATTTTATTAATAATAAAATAGTGACTATACATATGTGTGTAAAGACGTTTATGTACTTAATGTAAATATAACGGCTATTACTCCTAAATGTTGGACTGCATTGAAAAATACACTATGGTTCCTCTATTAAGGGCGCTTTCACATTTTTTCTTGAATTTTAGCGTTTTATTCGAATTTTGATGTGTGATTTTGCTTTAGATATAGCCTTAAAAAAATAAAAATATGCCTAAGTCAGTTTTGTCACAGCGCTCTTACAAAATCGAATAGCTCAGGTTGACTAAAGTTGAATACCGCGCGTCACAAGATTATATTGATTTTCGACAATTATTTAAAAATATTTACTTTACTTTTAATTAGACCAATTTTTTTTTCAAGCAATGCCACCTTAATTATTAAATATTTTTTATTTGAATTTTGATTATAATTTCATAGATAAAAATTATAGTTTCGTACGGAAAATTGTCAATAAGTCTCAGTTTTACAGAATTATTTTTGGTGTATTACTGTATGAATCGTAATAAATTGATTTGAACATTCCAAAGTAGAAGATACAGTTGTACCGTGGACATTTTTATAAATGATTAAATTATAATATCTTCGGTGTACCAAGGTATCAAAAGATACCCTAAAGCAACGTTTTGTGAAACATCCTTTGCGGAGTCAAGGATTTTACTGATGTACGTGAACAAATTGAAATATTTATTTAGAACACTCCCAAGATAAATGATCAAACTATCTTAGGCATATTTTTGATTTTTTTTTAAGGCTATATCTAAAGCAAAATCACACATCAAAATTCGCATAAAACGCAAAATTTCAAGAAAAAATGTGAAAGCCCTCTTAAAAATAAAGAGTTTAATATTGATGCCAAAAATACTTTGCTTTAAAAATAACTATTTTTAATTGTTACAGCTTAATTCCCTTAATAACATAACATAAATACATATAAAAATGCAGTCAAACTTCACGATTTTTATTACATTTATGGATATACATGGGGCTTTAATTAATGACTATTTACCCTTTATACCTAAACAAATGACCATAAACAACCAAAGAAAAAATAAAGTTGTCATGAGATTTCATTCTTATTATCGCATTAAACAAAAATGTTACATTATCTGATAAACATAAGGTTGATAATTGCAAATGTCATATAGCATCTTTAAGTAAAACCATTTGGTAATGCTTCAAATGGGTGATGTAGAAAGGCGGGCTTGTGGAATTTACAATGGTTATGTTTCCTTTCTGTTTCGCACATAGAATATTTAATAATATTATAAAGCTGAAGAGTATGTGTGTTCGAATTGAGAAATTATTTTAGTGTTGAATAGCCCATTTATCGAGAAAGGCTCGGAGCCAAATCTTATTCTCTTACTATTGTTATTTTATTTACAGATGCTGATTAAAAAACAATGTCTGGATAGACCAGTTTAACACAGAATATAGGTAACAAATACATCAAGGACAATAATTAATTTGAAGTTAGAATTTAAAATTAGTCTTTTATGTCTCATAAATTGGTCTTGAAAAAAAAAGCTGTTCAAAAAGGAATCGATAGATAAATTATTGTTCCACAATTTGCTTTTTAATTTTTTTAATAAATCAACTAAGTAAGATTTAAACTGTTGAAAAATGATGTTTCGTCTCTTTTCAATGGTTACCTTTACATAATACTGTCTAACTCATACAGTGTCACCAAAAAAAAAAAATATTACCACAGACATTCCTAAAACAAGTAATTAATAAGAAACGAAACAATCGAACAACTTCAAAATTTGAAAAAGGAACTGTCACAAAAGGAATGTCTTCTAAACCGCCATCTGTTTAATTCTGTAATTTACTTCAAGGTTAATTTTAACTCTTCAGATCTTCAATACAGCCTTTTCCTGGTTTGTTCTTGACGTTTCTGATAGTACATTATGCCTAGAACGACTAGGACTATGATTACGATGGCTATGCCCATCATGTAGAGGAAAGTTTTCACTCCTGACATAGCGGGCTTGGTGTCTTCGATCCGTTCGCGAGGTGCCTCGAACGAGGCCGCTGATGGGATTATTTGGGAACGGTCTTCGTCTTTGTTTTGCTGGAAAGATAAAGAAATGTATAATTATTATTTTTTCAGATAATTTTACGGTCTTGTGGCCGATGATGAGTCTGTGTCGCCAGTCTTAAATTCTAAGAATGTTTGATGGACAAGTGTCAAAGATAAGACACCCGATAAGTTGGCCGATGGATGGCCAGCGTGCCAGGGAATGGTTCATTGTGGTGAGAAATATTTATGATATGATAAGCTGATTTTACTGCTATAAAGCGCCGACACAGTCCGTCAATCGTAAGCCCACTATTGGGTATAGGCCTCAAATCTGACACCAGTTTTGCCAAGGGATATCTTATTGTGATGTGACTGGGTTTTAAAGGTCAGATTGGCAGCCCCGTATAAAATACTAATTTTCAGCTGCATTTGGTTAGACTGGAAGGCGACGTTAACTTAGTTGGAAAACGGCTAGGCAGATTGATTCAAAATACAAACTCACTTATTCAAACACTTTTTTGAACATTAAAATTCACAAAAAAAAACTGTCTCTCTCAAATGCCCCACCCATCACCACATCCTATTGTTTTAACTGGGAACATGAAGTGGCGCAACATACTCCCCAGCGACATATCTGTCTGTTGAGTATTAAGAACTGCTTCATAGCTAGTAATGAAAAAATTGTCATAATAAGTTTTTGACATGGGGAAAATTATTACGGAACTGGGGGGCTACTTCTCTAAGCCCGAAGTCCGTAGTTTCGAGAAACCCCCTGGAAAGGGAGCTAGGCAGGACACCTGGTGAGGCGTGTTGACGACAGATGCAGTAAGGCATTGGACCCGCGGACTGGTAGAAGTGTGGGTCTGCAGCGAGATGGGCAGACGACATTGTTGCCATCGCGGGTAGAACCTAGATGAGGCTGGCGCAAGAACGTGGGGATTGGCATATGAAAAGAGAGGCCTTTGCTCAGCATTGGGCGGATTCAGACTGTGTATAATGATGATGATGAATGAAATTACTCACAGCTTCCAGCAGATCAAGCTCGAACATCTTGACAGCGATGATGTCGTGGTTATCGCTGAGATCGCCGGTGGTAGCCGACGCGCCGAAGAAGTAGCCAGTGGGTAGCAGCACATTCTCCACCTTGAAGCATTCCTTCCACGCGTTCTTGCCTTCTAGGTCCGTTGATACTGTAAGGTGGATTGATTAGATAAGCGCCTTATTGTAAAACCGACTTTATTGCTGTGAAATTTAGATCTACAATGTGATAGTTGGTTGGGTACTTTCAAAAACGATATCTAGGTCCATTGATACTTTTAAGACTTTATTGCTATGGCATTTAGAACTCTAAAATGTTGCTTGGTTGAGTATTTTCAATCTGAGTACTCATCAAGGAAGTCCAAGACCCATGGTTACTAATCGATTGCAAACGACTGGAAGAAGAGAAAGTCAAAAGAATTTTATTTTATTACTGTCTCCAAAATTGGTATGAATTTGAATGAGTGAATTTTTTTTATTTTTAAGTTCAGCGTTATCGCCGCCAATTGTTAACAAATTTGTAGACGTCATAAAAATGTTTAAAGTTGCAGCACAAACTGAACTGAGCTTTATGTGCTGGTTTCAAAGCTTCTTTTCTAAAAACACACACTTGTTTGGAAACAGAAACACGAACGCAGTATACGTACCAGTTAGCGTATCGTCCATGTAAGTGATGGATATGTGCGTATCATGGTTGTAGTTGCGGAACTTGGCCTCGCAGCCGGCCATCTGCGTGTGCGTGCCATCTCTGTCGTGATCGTAGTGCAGCGACCCGTTGTTTATCATCGCTGATATGTACGGGTGCTGATGCTGTAAGGCGAAAAGGTGATTTAGTATATTGCCGGTACATGGTGGACATCCCACCCACACGCACTCGTGTTGGGGAAACATTCATAGTGCGTACAGCTAAGGTGTGGATTTCCCTGCTGTGATCCTGATAGCTACAATGCGTTTAAATGAGAATAGGAACGTCAATGACCTCTATCTGTCAAATGCCTCTTGAAAAGTACAGTTTGCAAAGAAAACTTAGTTGCAAATCGATAACAGTTTATTTTAATTTGTTTGAATAAGTCTTAAATCAAATTTAAATAAAAACGTTCAATAGTAGTAAATTAGCTAAATATAATGTTGAATTATTTAAAGTCATTATTAGTTTTTTAAACCATACCAAAACACTTTTTTTACTCAATGTTTATAAAAAATAATTGAAAAAAAAAAACGAATCCAATTGGTTTCAATCGACAGCTATGACGTCACAATATGGCACTAAGTCTCCTATTTTTATTTGAATCGCATTGTACAACCCCAGAGTCTTTAACTCAATGAGTGAATATGTTATTTGAGTTATTTCTAGGCAAGCGTCCTCCTTCTTCGACCACATCATCTCTTACCATCAGGTGAGATAGTGGTCAAATGTGTTGCTATCAATAGGAAAACAAATTATAAAAAAATATCAAGTTTTTATTTTTCGGCGTTGAGCCGAAACTTGAAATTCTAACAATATCTTTTATTGTCGCCTAGTGTTGGTAAAAACTGATATTAATGTGACTCTGTCCTTATCCTATACAGATTTATCTGGTACACGTACATCTCTATCCGTCGCCATTTTAGCTAACTTATCCTTTCTGCCTATCTGCCACCCAATTCACTATTATAGTGTTTGTATGTTCTCCTTTCACGCAACTATGGAACTATGGATTGACGTGATTATTTGCATAGATTTAGTTTATGGGCCTGGGCGTAACATAGGCTATTTGTTATTTCCAAAAAATATAAGGTTCTTGTATGATGATAAGTAACAGAACAGCGGAAGCGAAATCCCGTGTGTTACTTTATAAAATACTAGCTGACCCACGCAACTTCGTCTGCGTCACATTTTCCATTATTGCTCCGCTCCTATTTGTCTTAGCGTGATGATATATAGCCTATAACCTTCCTCGATAAATGGGCTATCTAACACCGAAAGAATTTTTCAAATCGGACCAGTAGTTCCTGAGATTACCCCCTACATACAAACTTACAAACATACAAACTTACAAACTTACAAACAAATTTTACCTCTTTATAATATTAGTATAGACTAGCTGACCCACGCAACTTCGTCTGCGTCACATTTTCCATTAATGCTCGGCTCCTTTTAGTCTTAGCGTGATGCCTATATCCTTCCTCGATACATGGACTATCTAATACTGAAAAAAATTTTCAAATCGGAACAGTAGTTCCTGAGATTACCCCCTACCTACATACAAACTTACAAACAAATTTTACCTCTTTATAATATTAGTATAGATAATATATAATATAGACTTACATTATGAGCCCCATTATGGTTGCTGTAGGTATCGACAATGATGCCGAGCCCCTGGAAGTAGTCCTTGCTGCCGAACACGGGCCCGGTCTGCATGCGGTCGCGCACGTACCATATTGCGAACCCGTCGCCGAATAGGTCCTTGCCGCGACCGTGCACTTTGAACTGCACTTGCAGTTCCCAGTTGCGGGTTACACATGGCTGGAATTAAAAGAAAGGTGGGTTATATTAGAATATTCAAAAAGAAAATGCTGCACCTTGTAAATATGATTTATAATTCTAAACGGTTGTTATGAGTTGAAAATCTTTATTACTGCCTAGCTTTTTCTTAACTATGTTGGGGTTTGTTTTCAGTATAACTGGATCCAGATGAGTATCAGTATTTTTATGGAGCGACTGCCCCTTAATTTTAAATTGGAATGGAAAAGCCGAAATTATTGAATTACTTAATTTTGACACGCCATAACATACTACATTACCGAAATGGACCGGAAATGGAGAGAGACAGGTTCTTATCTAATCTCTTTTTACTAATTTCCATACATTTAAAATCGTCCTCACTTTTGCATACAAAACTTCCGCAAATAATATCATACATGTCCGTCAAACAAATGATGATGGAACAATGATTTATTTCACTTATCAACAACCATCTCGACAGGCCAAAAATAGCTGCAAATGAGTCACATTGTATGACAAAACATTCATCATCATCTGCCGAGCCTTTTCCCTACTATTTTAGGGTCGGCTTCTAGTCAAACTGGATTCAGTTGAATACCAGTGTTTTACGTGGAGCGGCTGCCTACCAGACCTCCACAATCCATTAACCGGATAACACGGTACTTTCTTGGCAAGACTGGAGTCACATTTACCGGCTTCTGTCAATCCTTAACGACTGCCAAACATCTACAAATGATAGCCGGGACCAACAGCTTAACTTACTTTGCGAGGTAAGGAGGTAACACGGTATGTTAAGATGGTCACCCATCCACAGACCAACCTTGAAAAGCTGTTTAACCTTAAAGATAATAGACCCGAGCTCATAGCAAAATAATAACAGCCGCTGGGCTGTTATTATTTTGCCACGAGCTCCTCTACAAAACATTGTAAGTAACTATGTTATATTGTTGATACGTCTACTGACATTAGTTCAGTCGTTAGGAACTGAATGTAAATAAACAACCGCTACCTATTAAAACACGAGCAGTGTTCTGGCGCTCGAATAGCATATTGTTGCCAAACGAACTGTTAGAAATTAAAGACTTGGTGTGAAATTGTAATGTTATGGTTTTCTCATCGGTTTACATTGGAACGAACTAAACGATTAATTTAATATGTATGGGGAAACTGTAATACCTATTATAGTTCATGCCGAGTTAAATTCTTTGATTGTATACATGTATATAATCAAAGGTTAAATTATTACTGGAACTGCCAGGGTCAGACGTACCATAATGTACTATTTTACCACCTACTTAATTCGTTTGGGAAATATAATATTAAGTAAACTGAGTTTATTTTTCTACTTGTTATTAAGAATTGATTCATTATAATATGGTAAATAAAATCTACAGCTACCAGGCGCATAGAGCTCGAAAGAGATGGTAACCTAGCAACGTCAGCCGTTTTTAAGTTCAGTCCTTGACCCAACTCCAATCGACTGCCTAACGAGAGCGTCTTCAAGTGAGGGTCGAGGTTTCTGGCTAACTAGAACATTGACCTTAGCATTAATTAGTACCTACTTACCACTCAACTACGGATCGAGTTAGAAATTCTGGCAATAGACTAGCATAGGACAGAGTTGTGTGGGAAAGGGAGAGAGAGGTCTTCGCCCAGCGTGGGGACAAAAAGGCTAAAATCAGCTCATACCTTTTTCACATAGGTGTAGGCTGAAACTACAAAACGCTATCTGCTTCGATTCTTACATACTCATTTGGCTTCGTTTACGTATTAAATGGGATGTAGGTCAAAAAAAGACACGTAAGGGGAAAAAAAATGACCCGGCACTTTTTTTACGTGGCTTTTTTAATTAATAAAATATCAATATTAATACGACGCCGGATGAAGATATGAATAACCGAAGCGATAAGAGTTGTATTGAATAAAACATGTGCTTATTATAGTTTGGTGTGTTTCTTTGAGGACCGACCTTCACGATTTAACGTTGTTATAACACGCATCAAGTAGGCTCTTTACCAGTGCTAGCTCTTTCCCTTTTTTTTTGGGGTTGCCTTCCAGTTTAAACGAATGGATCTGAATACTACCTACTACTCTGGCGGAATAAATGCTTTTTCTTTCTTTCTTTCAACCCAGTCATATTTTACATTGCGCGAACTGCCTATTTGATCTTCACAAACCATTAACTTGGCCATAGGAAAACCCTTGAAAGACTGCCGTTCAATTCTGTAATCCAATCACCGTAAAAACTCAGGCGAAGTGAACTGCCATTCCAACTTGATTTCAAGTGAACTGTCATTTGAACAGCCGGTCTATTCTGTTGACCGTGTTCACTTAGGTGTAGGGTACGACAAGTGAGCTGTCATTCCATCTTGTTTGTATGGTTTGACAGCTCACTTCGTGATCACTTCAACCACTCCTTCACTTCGACATGTTTACAGAATCGCAATGCTGGTGTTTAGACTGTCCTAGGTATTAGGCTAAGGTTCCACCAGATATGTCCGAGGATACGCAGCGAGGGATGCGTTTATTAATCACACATCTCTGGTGGAATGGAAACGCAGCCTTACGATTTTTTTTTTTGTTATTATTCGGCTTTTTCGAATGTTTGAAGACTATAACGAACAGTGTAAATATTGCCTAAACTAAACAAAGAATTACTAATACTTGTTATTTTTGTTCCAAAAAATAAGTTGGTAAAAATATTATATATTATATCAAAATCTATTCAAATTATAAAAATACGTTTTCTTTGTTAGAGTTAAACAAATAAAATACGGGGAGTAATGTGAAGTAATGATAGACGAGTATTAATGCAAATTGCAGTGGACAAAGTTCAAATCAAACATAAAATATTATGCATTCTTATTACGTAAGACTGCTAAACACCATTATTCATAAAAAAACAGCTATTGAATTTTTAGTCAGCGTTGGTTTGAACAAACGTTTTGTAAACCATAATATTAAAAATGCGAAAGTAACTCTGTCTGTCACTTTGTTTTCAATATATTTATGAAATTCGTAATTTTCCTAATAATTTGGTATGTATGTCGCAGATAGCCGATGGCTACACTTGGGAAGGCCTATGTCCACCAGTTCGCGTCTTTCGGCTAATAGGCACTCAAAAGTCTAGCTGATGGTGGCGTATGCGTGAGATCATTTGGCTCCCTTCAAAATGGTGGAGCCGAATTGATCATTTGTCAGCTGCCATGGTTTATTTTAATTTTTTCTTTGAATTGTTCCTTTTTTTATCCAGCTCGTCTGTCGCTTTAAATCGTTCTCACATAGTATGTATAATTTCAACCCGATGTAAACAAAACTTTGAAACTTTATTATTTTTTAAAGAGTGTCAGTTGAGTTTCGCTTAGATCTCAACTGTTAGCTTAGATCTACGCTTTTTGGAACGTGCAAACAGCTTCATCTTTTTGGACCGACCGACCTTGACTATTCAAAAGTGCCTTTTAATGGTTTAATAATTAAATAAATGCTTTGATTTGATTTATGATGTTTGTATAATACTCAATCATGATGCATGGCATGATGGCTGATCGAATTTGTATGCAATTTATAACATAGGCAGACAATAGCCCGAATTAGAAAATGGATGCTATTTATCTCGGTAGTTTGATCATGTGGGATAGTTTCCAACTTAGACACGGGAAACAGCGTTTTCGCCAGCAAAAACCAGAATGATCTAAATATTAATTAAACAAAAATAAAATAATTCATTAACATTACTCAGTACAGATATGTTAATCAGTAGACTTTTAATTGCAAAAAGAAAATAATTTCACGTCAAACCATACTATAACAAAAGTGAATGAAGCATGAAACTTTTTCGTTTGGCATTGAAATTAAGCATTACATTTGACATGCTCATTATTGAAAATTCAATTTCATTTTCTATTTCATAATACGCAATTTTGCACTCTATATCAATGCCACAGGGTACAGTTTTGTATTTTTTACGTAAAACGCATGTGACCTTGTTCTGGTTGGTTGCTCCTATAGATTAAACAATTTCGCAAAAAGCAATTTTTTCCTCATGTAAGAACTATAATAATCAAGCTTACTATATTTCTTTAGATCTGTTAATGATTCAAAAATTAGTCCAACTCATCATGTCGATAAATAAATATAATTCATCATCTGACTAGCCTTTTCCTATTTGCTTGGGGGTCGGCTTCCAGTGAAGCCGGAATCGATTAACCGGTTGGGTCCGGAGTGGAACCGGTTCCACTTGACGTCACTGATATTAATCGTAATAACATAAAAATAAAGTATAAAATCAATTGCCGCCGTATCTAATCGGTAATCATCATCATCACCATCATCATCATATCATTCGACAGCCGTCAACAGCTGGACATAGGCCTCCCCAAAGCGTCGCCATAAAGACATGTGCGTCTCGCATCCATCAGCTCCCCGCGACCTTCACCTTCATTGGTAAAATAAATAATTTTCTTTATATTTTTTAGGATTCCGTAGTCAACAAGGAACCCCTAGAGTCGTCATGTCTGTCTGTCTATCGATTTTAAGCTATACAATATGTGCGAAACAATAAGCAATGATTTTTTATGTATCTTAATCGATTTTATTTTCTAGTTTGTACCAATAATTACATTTCTAAGCTAACAAAAGCTATTATTGATTACCATGCTTTTATTTCCTATTTCAATAATAGAATCATCATCAAACCCTTTGTTTTCTTATCAATTCACTTAAACAAACGTTGTTTGATATTGTTTGAAAGTGTCACAGTGGGTTAACAACCTAGTTACACAAATGACTTTGTAATCAATGAACAAACAATATACATTAGAGTTTGGAAGGCTAAGTTTCATTCTTCCACTATATTGAAAATTATGGTTTGTCTTTTTGTTTGTGAAGTTTTCGTAACTAAACTGCTGAACCTTTTTGCATGAAATTGTGGTAGAGAGAGATTGGTGGGGGTGAGCTTGTATTTTTATCAGGTTGGCTACAAGTTGGTTTTTCTTGAGGTAAAGGCACGTAAATAAATTCGCAAGAATGCGTAGAATTTTCACAATGTTGTTGGATTTGTCTTTTCACAATTACATTGTTTTTTTTTTGCGTTTCCCTACAACACCCTTCTGTTGACTAATAGAAATTAAGTCTGCTTTTGTAGTGTTTTTACTAGTGCACAAAGTTTAAATAATGATAATTAAAAATGTGAGTGAGTCTATTTTTTTGTTGCTTTTAACCGTAAATTGTCAAACCATTAAACTGTGGTACAGAGGTTAATAGAACCCTGGAAATATAAAACGGCTACTTTAATGTGAGTGAAGCTGCGGGCCAATGATATTATTATTAAAAGCACCCTCTTTATATTAGATTGTCAATTTTTTTTATGAGAATATACAGAATTCAAACAGACATAGCTGTGGACAAAGTACTAGTCACAATAATATTGTACTTGAAGAGGTCTTTGACTTATTGCAGTATCCATAGACAAGAGTGAAGAGGTTCTTGTTTTAAACAGAGACAATAGACCAAGTTGCATAAAGCCTAACAATATTTATGATTTATTCATGGACTAGTGTCATACTGTCATTGCTACATGAACTGAATTGAGTGTAGGCGTTATAATTTTAGTGTATTACTAGCTTCAGACCGCGACTTCGTATGCGCATACCCTGTTTTCTCCCGTTCCCGGAGGAATTTCGGGAAATCCTGTCTTAGTGCTCCCTCCCTACACTCCCCAAGGAACTTATAAGACAAATTTCAGCTTGCTACAAACAGTAGTTTCAGCTGTGCGTTGTCTTTCAGTCACTTACTCAGTAACGGAAGAATTAAATATATAAAGATTATTTTGTATTTGCTTGAGATTGCGTCTGAGGGAACTTACCATGACTTGATAATGTTATTATTAATACTGATAATACAGAATTAATATTGCTGTTAGGGAATCATGTTACAAAGACTATATTGTGTAAACTATTGTATTGTCTTTCAATATCGTCATCACTTTGCATCAGGTATGAATCGGTAAGATTGTGGCCAATACATCAATAATGACTATACAAAAAGACAATAGAGAAAAATATTCTTAATTATGACCACCATTGAACTGTTAAGACTGCAATTGTATCCAAATAAAGTTTGTGTAAAAGAGTTGTGTTACTATTTTTGGTGTGCACACCCTATAATTTTGTTAGTTACTTGCACTACAAACACAAAAACTATAGAGTATTCGTTTTTGTTTTGTTCACTTAAAATAGGGAAAATCTAACATTATTTGTGGGGTTTTTGGTGATACAAAGTTCACCGGGTCATCTTATAATAAAATAAAACTCAGATAAACTTAAAAATATTATAAAGAGGTACCTACTTAATTTTTTTTTATTGAAGTTATCTCTGGAAGTAGTGATCCAACTACGAAAATTGTATTTGTGATGGAAAGCTACACTACTGCCAAGTACCAGAAGGTAATATTTATCCCCGGATGTATGTATTCTGTCGGAAAGGCCATATGAGCAAAGAAGAGAAAGAATATTATATATACTAATATTATAAAGCAGAAGAGTTTGTTTGTTTGGTTGAACGCGCTAATCTTAGGAACTACTGGTTCGAGGAAGGTTATAGGCTATATAGCATCACGCTAAGACAAATAGGAGCGGAGCAGTAATGGAAAATGTGATGCAGACGAAGTAGCGCGGGTCAGCTAGTATGAAATAAAGGAATAATTGGATGTTATAAACATAACTCAGCAGATTATTTATTATAATCATGTTATTATTCCATTACTTTCTATCACTATTTACAAATTTCAATTAGCAATAGAATTCCAAAAAATATAGTTTCCCATAAAACACTGCACAGTAAAAGGAAAAAGTCACCAAGATAATCAAACTTTTTAGTTTTATTGTCTTTGTTATCATGGAGGAATGTGTTAGTCACACAATTCTATAGAAAACTGTTATAGGAAATTCCTGATAAATGAGGTGGGCATGTATTTTAGACACAAAATATGAAGAATACTCATACAATCATGAAATAATAAAAGATTATCATTTTAACAACTGAGCAAACAAAGTCTGTTATGGCTTGGGAAAATGTTACATTGTAGGTACATGATAATCTACTCATTACAGCTTCACGAAAATCTGCCAATTTAGCTCAGCTTATCTATAGAACAGATCAGAGGCGCCTTGTGGCGGTCTCTGTACGTAAATAACACCTTATCATGCTTTTATTCATAGCTATGTAAGTGATAATAGCTGTGTACTCACCACAGTATTCCAAATAGCACCAGACTTCGACTGTAAGTCCGGCGTTAGTCGTACGTAGTTTGAAGTCACTATCGTGTTACCTAAGAAGTCCCAGTAAGGCACCGAATACCCACCTCCTGTAGGCAATTGATTAATTTGATTGTTAGCGTAAATTCGAGGTAAGATCAAAGTCACCGGGCAGGGGTCACTCACCTTGGTAAGGTTTTGTGAGAGAATGCTCTCGTCTGATGTAATCCCTTGTGTTCCATTCTGCTAGAATCGAACTAACTAGTATAGATACTAAGAACACTTGCACCCAATAAAGCTTTTCATAAAGCATTTTTGTGATTTTCTAGACGATGCACCAACTAATAGATGACAAGACAAACGCCAAATCATGGCAGATGGCAGCTTGGCAGCCGCTGCCTAGTGTTGCCAAGACGCGCTGTTAGTGCTAGTCAGTGCTAGTGTAAAAAAATTAGAAAATTATTTCCGTAGATTTTATCGAAATGGTAATGAAAACATGTAGAACTAGAGAAACTAATAATTTTACAGTGTTAGTATGTACAGATACATTCTAGCCTTCTGACTAATTTACTCCTAACAAAGTTCTCAACTCGTTAGTACTGTAACAAGAATAGGTAACGAGGGCTATCCACTGCACTAAAGGTGCTAGTGTAGCGTGAGGTCTTCAATATGTCAAATTTCACTGTTGGTTGGCTTTTGACAAGGGTTTATTTACTTAATATTAGTTTATTTGATAAACCAGCGTGAATAAGGCAGATTAAGCTGTCGGAAATATGTACCTATATGTTCTTTTTCCATTATGATGAGTACACGTAACAGTGCGACGTCATCTATGTTGCAATTGCACGTTCACGGCATCAAACCTTATTTTACTACTAACTTTGTGCCTAATCCCTTGTGTGTTGTGCAACTAACTAGTTAACACTTGCACCCAATAAAGCATAACATAAAGCTTTTTTTTTAATTTTCTAGACGATGCACTAATAGATCACCTGCCTTGCCATGGCAGACGGCAGCCGATGCCTAATAATACTACAATTACTTTAAATGCTACGATAAGGACCTTAACGGACAGTGGCGCCAACTGGTGAATACAAAAACGGTAGCCCTCATTGAGTATTGGTCAAACCCTTCTTTAGCCTGAAAACATGTCAAACTTTATCATTAAAAGAAATATTCAAAAACTTGCGTTCGTTTTGCCACTAAGAACAAAAGCGCATCAGAGACCTAAAGGCTATACCGCTATAGGGTCGATTTCCAAATTAAGTACAGTCGCCAGCACATCAGGCTATCCGAAACTGTCAAAATTTCCCAATCAAATTTGAACCCAATCTCTTTAGCAATAAAGTTGAAAATCTAACAAAGAAATTTGACAGATGATTGTAGCTTGATGTGCCGGCGACTGTACATATTTGAATTGAGTATTCGTTCAAAACTTGTCAAACACCACTTTTAAAATGGTTAGTAATACGAGGATTGGTGATGCTATACTCTAGAATGGATGCAATAAAATTGACGTGACACTATTTGGTAGGTTTTCACTCCTAGTTCTGGTAACATTTATCTAAATGCCAAACCTGACAAACTTTGAAACTGTCGATAAAACAGTTTTTCAAGTAAGAAAACATAACAAACTAGTTGAAGAAGTTATCACGAGATGGCGCTGTATGACAGACATTTTAGTGCAGTTCATTATGTTATCGATAGACGTCAGGATTTCCGCTTAAACATTTAAAAAAATATTTCTTTTGATTTTTTTCTTACTTTCAAATTCAGCGGGACAAATTAATGTAGGTACCTATCGGTTAACCGTACGGTAAATTCACGAAAAGTTCAGGTCTAGGAAATAAAATGTAAAAATGATAAAGAGCATGACTTAAATCAACATGCATGGCAAATCGCATGGGCAAATTGCACCTGCGGCAAAATATTGCATGCGATCAAGCGAATAACGTGAACGGGGAGCCATGACAAATAAACTGCCGTTATCAGTCAGTTAATAAACTGTTGGCTTCTATAAAATCTTAATGTAAGATAAACTTCTTCTTGGCTGGCGATATTGATGCAATAAAGAATAGTTTGGAAGCTAGGAACGGATTGTGTTACCACCAGCTTCATATTCTTGTACTCTAGAGAGATGATCAAATTAAAGAAGATAAGCTATTATACCTTATATATTATCATTATGGTCCATAGTTGAACTTAAGCTTTTATTAAACATTCTGGTCGTTGCTAGCACACTGAATCTGCTGAACATGCGGGTCGATGACCTCTGATGCAGTTTTCAGTTTTGTGGCATGAGAATTGACACTAACGTAGGTTGATACCAGTACGTTAGTGTCAATTTCGCAAAGGAATAAAAAGTTGGGGGCTTATGTAATGTATGTACGGATCTACTTTAGTAGAATTTAAATACCCAAGCATCCACTTTAGAGTGCCTTCACACTAGCGTTTGTCCAGCGTAGTCGTTCGATAAACGTATGCGCAGCGCAGACGCCGCGACTACGCGGCGCAGGCGTCGCGTTGTCGCGGTGTCAGTGCAAGGGTAAATGAATACGCTGCGTTAGTGCCGCAGGTGTTCACATTCGACCTCTCCCCGCCACCCGCAGCCACGCCCCCCTGTGCACTCGTTTTTTATATGTTTACAATAAAGCACAAAATAATCACTTTCACTTGACCGTACACTCCTTAATCGGTTCTCCCATATCCTTTTATTTTTATTTTCACGTTTTCATAATTTTCTTTTTAAAAGCAAAGCCAGCAATAGAGTTTCCTCGTCAGAATCCACTTTGCGAATGATATTTTCGAAACGACAACGCCGCGTTGTCGCGGCGTCTATGCCGCGTTAGCGCAGCGTCCTATTGACTCCAGAGGAAACGCCGCAATGTCGCGGCGTCTGCGCTGCGCATACGTTTTTCGAACGCCTACACTGGACAAACGCTAGTGTGAAGGCGCTCTTAATTTCGTAGCCTAGGTACCTAATCTTGTTCTAAATAAACCTAAGGCAGGTACACTTACCTAGGTACTATCTAGGTAAGTGTACCTGCCTAAAGTTTATTTCGAACATGCCTAAGTATGTTCAAGAAAATACTGAAGAATTTCTGAATGCACAGTTTAATTTCGTCTGCAAGTAGATGGCGCCTTTATCGCGATAAAATAAAAATATCCAAAGAAACTTTCATGCATGTTTTACGAGAGTTCTTAATGAATTTTTTATCGACGAATTAATTCAATACACTTAAATTTAAGGTCAGTTAATCGGATCAGCTTCAAATTAATCGTTTTTCAATCAATCAGTCTGGCAATTATTTCGAACACGCTAGCAGAAAACTGTGAACAATTTTCAACTAAAATTAAGTACCTACCTACGAGAAAACATTTTCCAATTTCGTTCTGATTTTAAACGTCAATATAAATCAATGTCAGTCAAGTACTTTTACGGTGTTGCCCTAAGAAATTGGTATTTTTAAACATCATATTCGAAGGGAATTTGCACTTTCCCCGCAAACTGATTGATGCCCCCACTTTCACTGAGTTTGCTACACAAACTTTGTTAAGGTCAAAATCGCACATGCCGGGGTCATTGACATTTAGTTGGCAACTTTTACCATACCAGTCTGGCTTGATTTTCGGGGCCTATACGTTTATGTAGGTACCTACGCGACTACAGACCAGCTTTTGTAGATGCTTGTAGAGCATTTTCTTCGTTTTAATCCGCTTTCAGACTTCAGGAAAAGTTTAAGGGAAAACTTTGTCTAATATCGGGCTACCAGGTTGGTTTTTTGATAATTTCACCCCTTTTTTGGTTATAGACGAAAAGAAATGAAGCTCGAGTTCATTGACCTACTACAGACAACGAATTCTGTTCACAGTGTTCACAGCATTGACCAACCTGTCTATATTTTTGGTTGCACCAATTACTTCTGAATATCCGCTTTTTCAAAGTGACTAATAAGTCACCCAAAGAGTTATGGAAATAACCTGGTCCACACGTAGGTATGAGCTCAAACATGGTTCCATCAGGGATAGGGAAAGACTGCTTCCTTACTTTGAATGAGGTTAAACATGGCGAAAATATTGTGATAAGTAATCACGCCATTTTGCGGTGTGTTTACTTCATGAATTACTCTTTGATAAATAAATGCAGGTGTTTATGTTCGTAACTCCCATGTTCCAGACTTTGAGCCTTTTAGAGACAGTTTGTCCTCAGAGTTCTGCAGAATGGTCTGATGTAGCCGGTTGCCATGAAGCATAACAAAAACCGTTGACTTAGCTTATTGTGGCTTTTAGAGATAAGAGAGAGTGACTATGCCCCAGAAGTGGGACACTGCTAGCTAACATGATGGGTTTTTAATTCTTGACAAACGTGGGAAAACTTACTAGTAAGCTGAATGGCTGGTCTACCAATAATTTCTAATCCCAGATTACCATGAATATGGAATGGCATATTTTTTCACTTTCTCTAAAGGTTTTCTAAATCAAACTCGGCGTTTCGAATGCAGTTTCTATTGCCACCTACCTATATTTAAGGTAGGGTTTCTAAAACCTACACTAGGCCAGCCTACGCAAGTAAGCATACGTACGCATAATTATTCTCCGGTAAACACTTGTAAGTTGAATAATTCTGCAACAAAATTCGAGGAAATAAAACAAGGATTACTGCGGAAAACATTCATGTCCAGCTTCCTTAACCCCTTAATCCAACTTCATATTAAGAACCCAGGCTTTTTTAATAAAAGCAATTTGAATATAAGTCTAAAATGACAGAAGTCTAAAATAAGTAGCATAAAAGCCCCAGTGCTAGGCAAAAGCCTCCCCATAAACTTTTTTTCGTCACTACGAAACGAGCCAGCCACCGCTTTCTGGGCCGGTTTCGGCGACGCAGTCCATCCTCTGGAATCCATTGCGTGAAGAATTTTGCCCATCGATCATCATGCTCATGGGCGCCGGGAGCAACATGTTCAGGGGGTTCAGGGGAGCCGAATGCGAGGGAGTTCGAAGGTTATTTTTACCAAAAACATTCCGCTTGCCTATTTTTAGGATTCCGAACATCTGTAAAAAACGGAACCCTTAGAGGATCACTTACACATAGGGTGTTTGTCTGTCCGCCTGTCACAGCCAGTGTTCTCCTGATCTGACCGATTCTGTGGTTATTTGGTATGTGGACTTCTGTGATCCGAATACGGACGTTTTACGTTAATAAATAATTTTTTAGTACCTATGGGTGTAATTTTTGGGGGTCAAACTAGAAAATTAAAAAAAAGTTTATCAATATGTATTGTGTGACATATCAAATGAAAGGGCGTACTGTCAGGGTTTTAATTACTTTTTTTTTAATTTTAAAAATAAATAGTTTTGACGTTATTCAAGAAATTAGATCAAAATTTACCTTTCCTTTCCTTTATCCCTCTTATCACCGAAACTACTATATGAAAGCCTAACATTTTGAAAAAAACGCATGTTATAGTTCTTGGGATGGAGTTGCAAGTGCACCCTCTTGTACCCCCCATCCCGGCGGCGGCATCCATGATCATGCATACAATCAAAGACTATTAAACCACATACAATCGACGTGACGCACTCAATTTCATTTGAACCTGGTAGATTTTTCGTACACGACTACAATATCATGTCTTGAAGCGCAGTGTTGTGTTCATTTTTAAACCCAGATTCCCAGAATACTGGGCTCCATTGCTATACCCCAAGGCGGAGAGTTCAAATGAACTAATAAAAACACACCACAAGAGTGGAAGGCTGTGGGCGAGATCATTGCCTAGTAGTGGAATAATACTTGAGCTTTATAAAAAAAAAACACTAGTGGTGTTCCCAGAACACACTTACCTTCAGAATACATACATTTCAATATTGTAGTAGGTAAAAATTTGGTAGTAGGAATTCAGGAAGTCTGTTTGACATTTTATAAGTTACACTTTTTGATAAGTAAAGTACTAACCTTAGCTAAACTGTTATCTTTTGAAGAGAACAATGTAATGTAGGTGTGTACTTCGAAGTTCAATGTCTCATCCATACAAAGAAGTGTTTATTTCTATGTAATGCTTTTCTAAAGTGAAATCTAAGGGCAAGGCCTGTCGCGTGGGCTGGCAATTGGCACATCATGGGAAATCTCATTGTTTGCGGCATACAACGTTGCTCATGAAAATGTTGCATTAGTAAGATTTTCACTTTGTTAAGTATGTAGGTAGATGGGCAATCATCATCTGCCATCATCTGCCTAGCTTTTATTCTTCAACTATATTGGGGTTGGGTTTCAGTGAAACCGGATTCAGCTGAATATCAGAGTTTTTCGTGAAGCGGCTACCAGATAAGACCAAAGATAGATATAAGCATAACCCGGTAAGACTCCTTCTAAACGACTGCCAAAGATCTACAAATGACAGCCAGGACTTACGGCTTAACATGCTTTCCGAGGTACGGAGGAATCTCGATATGTTTAGATGATCCACGATCCACCGACCGACCTCGGCAAGCTTTGAGTAAACTTGAAGATCGACCAGTGCGGCTGTTGTTGTTTAGCAACAAGCTCTTACAGATGAGCAATGATCACTTTTTCCGAGATTCTCGCCATGGGGATCAAAACGAATGAAGATTAGCCGAAGTTTAGAATTACGTAGGAGATAGTGTTTAAATGTGTGCATCAACAGAGGTACCCTGACTGTTCCTTTACACTCATAGTCCGATGGGACGGCAATTGCGCCACGAACACGACTGTGGAGGGATCAGACGCAGATCACTGGCTTTACTCGTACATGCTTTCGAGGAATGAGGGTTACACTCCGACACACGCCACCAATTTCGAAACTCCACCCTATAACTGCATAATTCCTATTGGGAAACCTCAGTAATGCTTTGCTTGAGCTTGCATTGAACCCAGCATCCACTTTCTGCAGTGACTTTAAATTTCAGTGATATCAAACTGAGGAATTATATTATTTTGAAAAAGACCCCCCCATTGAAAGTAATAAAAATACCAAGAAAATCTATTAAATAAAACAACTGGAAAAGCATACTAATATCTTTGTACAGAGATACCTAGATATTATAAACAAATTAAATGCATCATGGATCGTGCAATCGATTGTCGGTACAGCCCATGAATGATTTATATCAGTCATTCATCAAACGTTTTATGGTGTACTAAAAATTAGAAAACTGAACAATCAAGTCAAAGTTTTACATTTTCCAAAGAGAGTTTCTCGAGAACTTGTTAAGATGAATGAACTTGATTACATCAAAGTCAAACTAAATTCATTTATTTTAATAATAGACCAGTTATTTCAGTCAGAAGCACTTTGAATGGCAACATTTCAAGTTAAAAGTTGAAATGGGACCATTCGCAGAAAGTACTCTTCCTAAAAACTACCCAAATCGCTATAAGTGTACCAATAAAATTCGAAGAGTTCCCTCTTTTTCTCCAGAATCATGAGACCACCTGGGAAGTGTACCCTTTCGAACTAAAAAAAATCAATTTTCTAAATCGGTCCAGGCGTCTTCGGCTAATCGAGCAACATACATAAAAAAAACAGAAAGTAAAAAGTCTCTTGTTTTTATTCCAATTTATTTGAGTCGAAGCAATATATTTTCTTCTTCCAGATGATCTTTCATCAGTCCAAAAATAGTTTCTTTAGTTTTCTTTTTATTCCTACCTCTCAAACTCCATTGATATGAGAACGTGTAAATGCATTTCACTGTTACAATTATGTTGATATTTTCATCTAAGTTGCTTTGATTTAATTAGGTAGCCAAATTGATATAGATATGGTTCTTAATCTAAAACAAACTGAACTGTAGCTAAAATTTCAATGGGTGCTAAATTATCGTGAATACATCATCATCTTCCTGCCCTTATCCCATGTTACTTGGGGTCGGGGCATCACTTTTATAAACTAACCCAGATAAATTACATGCTTTCAATCTGAATGTTGAAGTCTAAACGAGAGTCTTTTTAGCTACGTGACAGACCACATTCGGAGACAACATTAGGTAGATGCTTGCTGTTATTTTTTCTTGTGCTCTGATTTGCATGTCTAGGCTGTATCATTTGGTGTGTAACTATGATTGGACTCTGGAGTATGTACAAAAACCTCTTGAAATCTACTATCTAGGATATTGATATTATTTTTTATAGTAAGTGTATTCTTGTTATTGGTATTCAATGTGCTAAAAACTGTAACAATCCTGTGTTTTGAGTCTGTGAAACTCACAGTTACTACTGTGAGTTTTCCAAGTACATAAAATTAATGACCGTTCTGACATAACTAGGTATATTTTGATACGTAGATTTGTCATCAATAATTTCTCTTTCAGTCACTACCGCTTCGGATTTGTCCGAATCATCAGCTAACTCATGCCGCTCATCAAGACTTCGGTGCGCTCGTTTATCTCCGACATCAATCGACCTATTTTCCGACTCTCTCCTGGTACTTTTACCTTCGACGCCCTAAAATGCTACGTCACAACTTTCTACCGACATAGGTTAATGAAAGTGACAGATAAAACCAAAAGTGGTGGCACCCCGAAGGCCGACCACTCGACCTACGACAATACACACATTTAGGTCGGAGAAAGCGGAGAAAGTCTATATTTGACCGTGATCTACTCTTCATACTCTCCCTAGATATTTTTATCGTGTTCTTGACATTAACCATTCACTTTTTTCTGATGATTTAAACCAATTTCAACTCTATTTTCGTAAATTTTGATGCCAGAATCGCGTGTATCAAATGTAGGTCACAAGCAACAATGTTCTTATGATTGTGTTTTAATGATGATTTCTTTTTGATCTTTTTAATGAGACTAACAGCTAACAGGTAAGTCATTCAATCGAGATTATTCGAGATTGTTACATTCTCGATCGGAGCACGTAATAGTGATGGCTCTATGTGCAGACTGGGACTAGAGAAACATTCAATACTTTGTAAAGACAGATTAGGATTCTTGTGCGGTCTTCGATTTCACATTTCGTTGTCTGCGACCGATCGTTAAACATAGAAAATACGAAGGTACGCAGAAACAGAGCTGCATAGGCGAATGCATTTGTCTAGAGTGTTCGGCTGTGGAAAGATCGTGCGCCCGCCGAGATTTTCACCGCTTTCTATACACTTTCACTTCCGAGGCATACAGACAGGCAGACAGACAAAACGACTATAACACGAGCTGTTTATCGGAACTGTGCCGGTGACTCAGTACGTGTTTACAAACTAACACTGGTTTAGAAGGAAAAAGCCGGTGATGAATGGACATGCTTAATATTAAGTGGCTGTTGAGAGGAATGGCTGCAGTGTTTGTGCTGTGTTTATTTGTTTTTTCATCTGGTTAGTCTCTCAGCTGATGTTTTGCGAGACCATTGTCGTGTGAATGAGAGTATAGAACTATTTGTATAGGTATTTTTTTTGGATTGTTTTGCTTATTTTTGTTTGTTTCATCAAAGTAGGTTGCTTTTTTGCCAGAAGTGTGTTCATTAGCTTCGATGTATGTCATTGTTATTTGTTTTTTGTTTAGTGTGTTTTTTTTGGTTAAAGAAAAGCATTTGAAGTAATAGAGCTTGGTGCATGGAAAACGATGATGGGAGGTCATCCTGTGAAATGTATCGAAGTGGTGGAAGGTGAACTATAAACAAAAAAACAATAAACAAACAAACTCAAAATGAACTCAAATAAACTCTTTTTCTTTCTTTTTTCTTCTTCTTTTAACTATTAGTAGTAGCAACTAATTTGTTTATCTTGAAGTATAAAGAGTTAAACGCCTTCATTAAGGTGCTTTTATTTAAACTATTGAAGATAACGTGCGAAGATCACGACAATAATACCTATCTTAATAGGTCCATTATTTTCTCCTCATTAAAGGCCACTAAAACTATAAAAAAACGAGTTAGACCATGATATTGTATGATATCAGACCCACCTTTTTCATGTCGTAGTTTTCACTACTGATAGTGATGTCGCTTCTATGGATGTTGCATAAATTATTATGTGGCAAAACTAGTATTAACATTGATACGTTTCAATATTTCTTGAAGAGATATGGTGAAGATGGAATAGAGCACAGATAATGATAGCTAGGTTTACACTTAGCTATCTTTCACCCGTTCCTTATAGACCTGCACATTATTTCTGTCTGCAGATGGAACCTTACATGAAGGGGACGCCGGGGGCAGTGTAGGCTGGATTTGCTCGCTCACTCTAGCTCCCGTCGAACCTAACAAACTGAACCATATATTAAATGATAATTGTCTATGTGTGTGATGAAGTAAACATTAATGTAATTTTAGCAAACCTAAATAATATTAGTTAACATTATAATTAATATTATGCCGCATATATTCTAAATGAGTGGCACCCAGAACATGGTGATGAGAGTTGCACAAGGGCCCTACTAGGTCGTGCCAATGCCATTATGATTACGTTGTGAAAAAGGATAAAACTAAAGGTGTTGTATTTTTTTTTGGAAGGAAAATCGTCAAAATGACTCCTTCTGCTTAAACGGAAAAGAGTGTCACATTCTTAATATCTAATGACTAAACCCATCTGTGTTCCTCGTATCTAATGCCCTTTGCTTTCCAGACCCGCGGTAACTCTTTCGAACAAATTGCACAACCTTGGAAGACATCTTGTATAGCCGCGGAATCATGATGGTTTTAAAAAGCAATAGTGCAAATTAGTTAACATAAACAAAAACACTCGCAATCATTTTAACTAACCAATTTTTAAGTATACCTTGAACACACATACAATCAATAAAATATTTTGATTGCACGCAATAAACATAATGTATTATTTAATTGAAGTCTGAAATTCAATCAGAGTCCACGGGATCGGTCACTGACCCCGCTGGCGATGCAAATCTTCGTTTCGTTATTACGGTATGTGCGCGCTCCACATTCAACACTTTTCACTTGAACTGAATAAATTCGTACATTCTTTTTTTCTGAGAATTTTATTTCAAGAGATCGAGGTTTTTATGGTCAAGATAATAAATGTTATTAAAAATAAGTTCAAGCAATGATTTGAATGCATTTTAAGAATGACTACTAATCATGTTTATAGTTTAAGATTAGGTATACCTACTTAGTGTTAAAGGTAAAGTTGTACGTTTGTTATAAATGGTTAAAAATTCTGTTAATAATTATAGTAACCACTACACCACCATACACTTTTACGATTAAACATTGCGGTAGAGCAATTACTAAAAAAAGAACCTTTAGAGAAAGTAATATTGCTTCCGAGGTAAAAAAAATGTATTGGTATCTGGGTGTGCCTAACTAAAACATTTTTTTTTGGTTCAAGTCATCAACCGCCGCAACTCCTGAAAGCCAGGATAAACAGAGGGTCCACCAGAAAAACGCCGAGTCAATGAAGCTCGATGAGTCCCGGCAAAATGGTTAAAACGAGTCTTCCTTCAGTACCTTTTTTCCAAGTATTCAAAAAATCAAAGCATTTATTTCAAATAAACCATTTACAGGCACTTTTGAAATCAAGGTCGGTCAGTCAAAAACATGAAGCTATTTGCACGTTCCAAAGCATAGATCTCTATGGAGAAGAACGTGCAAGAAACTCCACGGACACTCTTTTAAATCATGTGATGTTTTACAAAAATCTTAGTTACATGTATTTGTTTCTTCTGCATGTGAGGACAATGCAAAATAAAAAATAAACTTATTACAAGATTTTAAAATATTTTCCGCAACGATATTAACCAGTTAATAATCAATTTACATTGTTGGCTTCTCATTGAAAAACTAACTTTATAGTCAATGACGTATTATAACTATATAGACACGTCATAAACCAACATCGCGGCGCTTAAAAATGGCGAACATATTAAATAGCTACTAATACGCATGAAGAAAGGGAAAGAAAATATGTCAACGTACGGCGAGATGCCTGTTGCTAGAGGGGGATTAATATACATCTTCAGTTACGTCACAGGATAAGTAATAGTCAAATTGACAACCAAACAAACGTGGTGTCGCGCGACAGGTTGGTGCGTAACTAAGCGCGATGTGGCCAATTAGCTTCATTTTATATTTATATTTACTTATACTTTTATATCATTTTTATAGTCCTATAAACTTTTGCCCGCGACTTCGTATATTGCTCTCGTAGGGATTTCGGGAAATCCTCTCATAGTGCTCCTCTAATACGGAGTGTAGAGACCCTACATGTCAAATTTCAGCTTTCAACGACCAGTAGCTTCCGCTGGGCGTTGTTTTTAAGTCACTCAATCAGTCAGTAACGGAAGAATCTATACTAATATTATAAAGCTGAAGAGTTTGTTTATTTGCTTGAACGCGCTAATCTCAGGAACTACTGGTACGATTTGAAAATTCTTTCAGTGTTAGATAGCCCATTTATCGAGGAAGGCTATAGGATATACAACATCACGCTACGACCAATAGGAGTGGAGCATTATGAACAACTTGACGCAGACGAAGTTGACGATAAAGCTATAGTTTACGCCAGATAAACGTGGAATAAAGTACATTGACATACATTTATTGACTTTCTTAAGATCAAAATCAGAAATAATGACATAAAGCTGTCCTGAATCGACTTCTATCGTGATCCTTTACGTTTTCTAGTAATGAAAAACAGTTCTTAATTTATTGTTCTAGTTACTAGTATCTACGAAGAGATATTAGGGAAAGGTCAATGTACTTTATTCCAAGTTTATCTGGCGTAAACTATAGATCCATATTTATTGATTATTGATATCTTCGAAAAATTTCTGGAAATGGCGAATTAAAACTTCATAGTAATACTACTGTAGTGATAGTACCTACTTCCACCATACTTTTTTCCAAGGTTTTAATCGATTACGGTTTTAAAATGATACAAGACAAACAGTATTTACTATTTTGTTTTTGTTGGTATATTAAATTCAAATACTATCATTTCAGACTACATGTGTATACAATTAAATAAAAAAAAACTCTTAACTAACTAAAACTAACATAATTGACGTCGAAAAATTCGTCCGCATCGCTAGCCACTGGTGATGAGCCCAAAAGGCTGGCAGTAGTGCCACGTTGTATGGCAATGCTTATCCTTTGGCCGAGGATAAAAGGTAGGTATATTATATTTACAGTTGAATGAAAAGCCTTTTCATAAAATATATAAGCTTAAGTCAAAACTCTTTTTACTGTTATTTTCTTACAAACACAATTATTATACGGATTCCGGTGATCAGGTCTGCAGGCAGCCGTAATCCCACTTCTGACACCAGCTTTCGCAAACTTTGGTAGAGAATTACAGCTGCCTGCAGACCTAATCACCGGAATCCCACTTCTGATACCAATTGTTACTGATGTGCTTTCTTGAACAGCACTTCGGTATTACAGCAAAAACGGTTGTATATGCTTGTCCCAATCGCGTTTCCGGTTTCCCACAACTTTAGCCAGGTATCTCTCCAATGTCTGATTAAATCGTTCCACCATTCCATCCGATTGTGGGTGGTAAGAAGTTGTTCTCGTTTTATGCGTACCCATAACTCGGCAAGTTTCCTGGAATATTTGAGAGATACCTGGCTAAAGTTGTGGAAAACCGGCAACGCGATTGGGACAAGCATATACAACCGTTTTTGCTGTCATACCGAAGTGCTGTTCACGAAACCACATCGGTAACATATAAATGTTTTGTATATATTCATTGATGATACAATCCGCTATTTTTAGTTTTGTTTTGTTGTGATCACATTGTGGGCGAAATTCTTGCGACAGAAATGGGAAAGTCAGTTTGTTCTGACGTAATACGTCTTCTGCCCATGGGGGTAGGCAGAATATCGTAGTACGATCCTTGGAAACTGTTACAAAATAATAAATAATTACCTAGTCTCTCTTTTGGCAAATGATGAATGCGGACTGCTCAGGATCGGGATGGTTGGCGCTCTTTGGGGGAGGCTTACGCTCAGCAGTGGACGGCAATTGTCTGAAATGATGATGAGGTTTAATCCACGACGGAACGAAAGTCGATCTAGTTTGGTTTATTTATTTATAACTATCTTACCGGTACCTACTTCGTTGGGAGGTATTTTTCGAGTTACAATATAGCCTATCACACTCACAGATAACGTGGTAAAAGAATATTCAAAATCGGTTCAGTAGATCCAGAAATTACCCCCCCCCCCTACTACCCCTACCCCCTTTTTTCTTTTTGGAGTGTCAGACTTTTACTGACTAAACCCATCCATGTTCCTTCATTACCCGTTGTGCTCCGGAGTCGCGGTATCTCTTTCGAATAGTGGGGACTATCGAAGTGAAGGCTTGTCCATGTAAAATACTGGTACTCAACTTTATTCGGTTCGACTGGAAGCAGACCCCAACATAGTTGCGAAAAGGCTAGACATAAATATTATCTGGGTACAACCTAGTATGTTTTCTAATATATATGTTTGTATTATTGGAGATTATGACGCAAGAAGTTTCACCAAACGCCCTCTCGATCTAGGGCTATATTTTGTAACTTTAGTTTATAGTACAAAGTGCAAATCCTCAATATAATTTTAATCCTAATCTATACTAATATTTTAAAGCAGAAGAGTTTGTTTGTTTGTTTGTTTGATTGTTTGTTTGTTTGTTTGGTTGTACGCGCTAATCTCAGGAACTACTGGTCCGATTTGAAAAATTATTTCAGTGTTAGATAGCCCATATATCGAGGAAGGTTATAGGCTATATATCATCACGCTAAGACAAATAGGAGCGGAGCAGTAATGGAAAATGTGACGCAGACGAAGTTGCGCGGGTCAGCTAGTACATATATAAAATTCTTCCGTTACTGAATGAGTGACTGACAGACAGGCACAGCTGAAACCAGCTCGTAGAAAGCTGTAATTGGGCTGAAGCTTCCTACACTTCGTAGGGGAGCACTAAGAGGATTTCCCGAAATTCCTACGGGAACGGGAAATAACGGGATATGCGCGTACGAAGTCGCGGGCAAAAGCTAGTTGAATACATAAAGCAAATACTAAAAAAAACTTTTCGAAGATAACTTAAAAAACTACTTCAAATCAGCTGACTAATCAATATCCTCAGATATAATCCGACAAATACAACACATAAACTTTACAACCGATTATAAGATAATGTCGAACTAAAAGGATTTCAATAACTGGCAGCCATTGCGGAAATGTTAGTACCGTTTACGATGGTCGCTGATGATGGAAATGCCATTAATCGGACCAATACTGGGCCTTGTTGACGGTCGTCGAACTTACTGATGAGGTCAAACTTCGATGATCTTCTTTTTTCTGTTTTTTTTTTTTATTTATTTGTTTTATGGCCTGGTTGCTAGAACTTTTTAGCCATGTCTTTGGTGAATTGATCTTCTATATCTGACGTTTTTAATATCATAAATAAAGGAGATAAATAGCAAAAGAGTATCGTTTGCGATTTCCCTAAAAGAAAACTAAAAATGAAACCCTAACTTCTCCCCTAATAAATTCCCTATTATCAACTTAGCAAGTTTTTTTTTTCTATAATTATTTTTTAATCGACGCGTTGTTGTTAAAAAAAATTCCTTGTTGATAATAAGTAATCTTATTTTAAAAAAGAACGACTTTCAAGTGTTTCATCATTTTTATATGGCCAGGAAAGATCCAGCTCTCTCAAAAGAATTCTGAAGTTTTGAAATACTTGGCCTATTTATTGATCAAACTACTTTTATAGGCCGAAGTTTTGGGAGAGGAACTTGGCCTTTTTTCACATTTTTGTTTTTTGGGGGTTACCTTACATTGCACACCCAAAGTAAACCCAACGGACATCGGGAGGTCTATTTAAATTCTTAACTCCAATAGCGTACATGTGATGTCACATCTGAACAAACCAATTAAAGCCTTGTTTCTTGTAGACTTTTGTTCTGATTTGTCGCCATTTTATTTCAGTACACAATTTCTTGGAATGACTGAAAGATTTTGTACTCTGCATAGACTATCAAATTTTCATGCTTAAAAATATTCTAAATGTTCAGTTGACAATTTATCGAGAGTTCACAAACTCTCAAGATATTTTAAGGTCTTACCTACGTATTTTGCAATTATCCGGTGAAATATTCAAACATTTTAAAATGATTGTAAATTATAAGTACCGTTACAACCACGGTAGCCATCTTATTGCTGACAACGATGTTTCACTCAATCAGGATAGAATGAACCAACTACAAATCCTTCTGGGAGTCTAAAAATTAAGACCACATTAGCTTCTTTCTTCTGGGAGTTTAAAAAGAGCACTGTCAAATTTCCCCAATCTACCTTAAACCTAATGCGTTAGCGATAAAGATGAAAATGAAAAATGACAGATTGTTGTGTGGTTAATATTATGATTTCCAATATGATTCTGCTAAAGTGATGTTTATAGACCCCTGTTCTACTGAGATTTGCCTACTTAGACATGATCCTTTCTTCCCATCTTTCAAGCCTATTTCAAGGATTACCCATTATTTATTTATAACTACACTACAATCCAGTTTCCGTAGCTGTCTGCAGGATGAGGAGTATCGATAAATCAGTGTATTAGTATTAGCTAGTCGCCAGCCTACGCGGATGGTGGTAACTGGTAGCCGGGGAGGAAATCGATTTCTTTAATTCTTGTAGGCGTTAAGCCGACAATGTAATTACACACTTGTTGTTCTTTAAGTTGTCCTGGTACACGTGTAGACCATTTCTTCAGTTCAAAAACAAAAAAAAAGCGTATCCGGTCAGTATTTGAAGACCTACCAATCAATCATTACTCAAATGTGAAAATTCGTCTTTTTTCTAGTATTTAGTACATAATTATCGACTTACTCTTCCGATTGCTTAATTAGATATTAAAGCTTGAAAATTGAGTCGAACTCAAAGTTTAATTGGAACGTCGTACAGGCAGTTTCTGATTGTTTGGGAGTCAGTCAGTCACATAGAAGATAGTTGCTCGTTTCAAAGTAGGTTTGAAGAACCTCTATGGAGAAGAACGCGCAAGAAACTCCATGGACCCAGATATTGCTTTTGAGCATAGCCATTCACTATCATATCTGACGCAGCTCGGGCAGACACTACATTGGCTTGGTGACTGGCTCAAATTTTAAACAGTCTAGAGAAATGGCTTTATAAAAAAAACACACACAAAAATTTAGTACATCTTAGTTACTTATACTAACATAATTTTAAGTTTTATAAACTAACACAGTTGCTATTATATGAAAACTTAGGTTAAGGTATTTATGTACGGGTTTTTGTAACCTGATAATAAATGGTCTATTATTATTATATACTATACAAAAAACAGGCTGGGTACATAGAAATAACACGAAATACAAAAAAAGTGTGTGCTTTACAGTTGCGCTAAAAATGTCCAATTCAGCGATATGTCTGACGCTGGTTTCTGATGACCTTCAAAACGAGGAGCTGCTGTCCATGTTTTGAAGTTGCAAGAAACTAGGGAGGTAGAAGAGCTGCCAGGATTGCGATAGAAGTCATTTGATGATTTCCCATACACAAAAAAACCGGCTAGGTGCAAGCCGGAGTCTCACGCGAAGGTTCTCTGCCATAAACCGAAAAAAAAAACAAACACATTTCTTTTATGGGAAGCCCCCTTTAATTTTTCAACACACTCTGTGAAAATCTGCCTATTAGGGTTCTTGTGATACAGCACGTTGACAGACGAACGGACGGACAGTAGAGACTTATTAATTGGGTTCCTTTGGTTACCCTTCGGGTACGGAACCCTAAAAAGGTAGGTAGAAGTAGAGACTAATTCTACTCAAGCTAATTATTCATCTGCAGCACCTTATGGTTTTCCAGATGTAATGGTTTAGTAATGGAACTTAACTTGTGAACAAGTAAAGGGTAGCTAATAGTTTCTGCGTGAAACTCAAACATCAAGTCAAGGGAAAATATTCCCAGGATAATAAGTCTTCCAGGGTAGCGGAATTTGTTCGAAAGAGTTACCGCGACCCTTTAACGCAAAGTGCACTAAGAGGAACACGGATGGGGTTTAGAAGAGTCTGCTGTCTGACACTCCCTTCTGCTCCGCCCAGAGGGGAGGAGGCATTTGATGATTTCCTACCCTTAAAAAAAGGATGTAAAGTCTTAATGCAGGACATGGTCTACTCTTGTGCCAAGTCTCATTTAAATCCATTCAGCCGTTTTGACGTGAAGATGCAATAAGTTGGTAGTCTGAGTTACTTTTGCATTAAGCTATTAATACAGCGCTGAAAACAGCTGCTTGAGTATTCTAACTATACAATATCGTTAAAGTGTCCATATTGTAATCATATATTTCATGGAGCTATTTTACTTAGTGTAAAGACATACTTGTTAGACTCGTGCATCGAACTTTTTTTTAAGACGCAGAGACAAGACAAAGCTAATGTAAGTTTTTGTGTTAAAAATAAGACTGTTCCAATTATTTCAGACATGGTGTGAAGATGCCATAATGATAGCTACGCTTTTAAAGAGTTGCTTTTTCAAAGAATATACTAAGTACCTAGTTGTGAGCAGCTGTAGCATTGTCTGACGCAGGAGGCCAATCGCGCTAATTTTAAAAGTTTAGGTCCGCTTGCAATTCGTTTCCAATTCAGTTTTAGTTATGATTTAATTTCGATTCACCTGTAACGAATATGGTATCGCGCTAAAGTTTAATTAAACTTCAACCAAAGTTGCGTCAAAACTATATCGTAACCTTTACAAATATTTTCGTATTTTCCTTCAAAATCCAAACAACACAATGCGAACGATTGAGAAAAAGTCACGAAAAAGTAGCACTGTTTCAACTTTTTGTTTGACAGCGGTAACGTTACAGTTGTGATGCAGTTGCGTTCCAAGTTTCTGTCAAACGTTTAGCGCGATACGGAATGTTTAAAAAAGTTGTGAAATGGCTACAGTTCAGTTGCGTTCCAACCGAATTTTATTAGCGCGATTGCCCTCCTGGTGTTACGCCTTTTCGCGTCTACAAACTACGCTTTCAATTTCATTGCATTTTTTCTTAGAGTAATCGTTCCTCGAATATAAATTAACAGACCATTGTATCTTACATTTACGACTGCTATCGCACACGAACACAAAAAAACCAAAAGGTAGCTCATTGCTCAAGTTCAACCAACATGTACCTCTGAAAATTACCTCGTTTAAAGATATGATAATATAAGGTAGTATATGTTGGTTTATTTTGATAGTATATAATACATATAGCTATGTTACATAGGTTCGCGCATAGATATAAATAACTAGGCGCACAACACAGACAGGTGGTTCAGGTTATATGAACCCGCCGGCTTGGTGTGACCGCGAAATTATTTTCAAGACTACACCAACCTCGAGCGCACACAAACATACACCGACGCCCATCTGCACACGCGTCTCACTACGAACGTGCCAATGTAGTGGTAGTCGTGAGAAACTTGCTGTTCTATTCCAAAACGACACATAAGCTACTCACTTTCAAAACAAAATGGACTCTAATTACCTGCTTTACTGATTAAATTCGCCGCTACACCTAAACGTGTTCGCGTCATTTCATTGACACGATGCGTATGGTAAAGTTGCTATCTTGTTCGTAATGTCCGCGAACGGAGGTACATTCAACTTTTAGCCCAGTAAACTCTCGAAGTTCGTTCACCCACTGCTTGTCAAATGACGTAAAGAGAGCGAGACGGGTGAATCGACAGATAGTGGCGTCTCCGTCCCGCAGTATGTTCAAGTTTAGAAGTTTTTATTGAGCGTACGGCTGTCGAAATAGTTTACTTTTGTTTTGGTTATGCTTGCCTGGTACTTTTGACGGTTTACGTTGGCTATATCGATAGATAACGTGACTATGATGTGTTTGCGTCACGTTTGACTTGTCGATGATCAGAAATTCATACAAAGAAGGGTTTTTCATGTATGTTTCAGCGATATACAGGCTTGTTTATCGACAAAATTGAATGTTTTTATTTTTTCTTTGAAGGAATAGTGTTTTGTTCAGTCATTATTTTGATCTTAACTCAAAAATTAAAATACCAATTTTTTATGAGGTACCTTCATGAAAATTTTGGAGAAGAATCAAAAGTACTCTGAAGAAGAATCAAAGTATGTTCTTTTCCAACTTCGAACATAATTTTCTTCTATTTTCTTATTGAATTTGAAAACTATTCCTCGCGTGTAAGTCCCAAAGGTGAATTCAGGCTACGTCGCCGTCGCCATAACTGAATTCACCAAATTACGAAACCACAGCACATGGCCGATACGAACCACGTATTTTTATTAACGTGACTTTGGACATGCGCATCAACCTTTGGACCGAATACTAAGCAATTTTTGTAAATGGAACAATAAGGGCACAGATTTTGCAACTGTTTTAAGACGCAGCTGTCAAATAGCTGTCATACAAAATACAAGAATGGCGCTCCTTTAATGACTTCTGTATTCGACAAAGGGCTTTGCCAAAAACTTCGATGCTATCTTCACTTTTTGACGAAACGACCGTCAAAATATTTAGTAATCCATCTTTAAACGTTTACAGGAATAAACAAATGGGCTGTCGTTATCTTAACGTTAGACCTTTTTGTAAAATGGAAATTCATAAATGTTGATAAAGATCAACAAACAAGCTTTAACATTAAGAAATATGTGCTGTGTTAGATGCTTTTGATAAATTAATTTAATTACCATACTTAGCACATTACAACTTCATTAATTCATGTGTCTTGTTTTCTTAATAAACAAGAATTTTCAATGTTCATAAATGTGCTTTCCTTTGCAGTTTGATTAAAGCATTTTTCTTTACATCGAGGAACTGCTGAGAATCGTAGTGGAATCAAAAAGCTGGTTTTAAACTCTAAAACTTGATTTTCAATAAACTATAGACTAGACTAGAATTTTTGTATTTTTCTTTGTCGCTGGATGTTTACAATACTCACTAAAAGGTCGCGTACATCACAAATAGGTTCACACGTTCAAAGGAACACCGAATTGAGAAATGTTGCCCACGTGAAATCATGTCTTCGACCACTATTCTGGGTTGACCCCTCCCGTTTTCCGCATTCCACACAAGATGGGTCATTTTAGGGACGGAAGTAAGTAAAACCCGGGGCTCATAGCAATCTGGTTGTGTAAATACCTCATTGTCTATGTTTACTGGGTGGGTGTACCGGTTTTTTATTGTAAATGTGAGGTGAGGTTCATTCAAGCATTGTGGTTTGGACATGGTCCATGATGTCATGCATGGTGAAGTTGTAGAATGCAACTCATTTATCTACATTCTGATGGAAAATATTGGACAGGAAGCCGATCCCAGTATGGATAAGGGAATTGGTAGGCAGATAATGACGATCTACGTTCTGAAAAACAATGAGATTGTTTTCAAAAAGAAAACAAGCAGAAAGGCTTCTGTACCTTATGTAGAATCACTTATCGAAATGTTGAAATGTTTAGATATAGAGACAAAACGTAATAAAGTCTCCACGTAAATCGTCTATACAAGACCTCGTTTCACTACTTCCAAAGACAAACGTCAAACCTTTGTAAATTTTGTAATAGATTCATTCGACGTTCGAATCGTAAAATTGCCGCCATAAACTCGTAATGTCAGTTAATTTAACGTAGGTAATTCCGCGGAGGAGTGGATCACAGTGGCGCGCTACGAACTTTTCTACATCTCCTCAATTCTCTATTTTCCTAGTACCTTGCTGGTTAATGTTGGTCTCTGCTTTCTTTTACAATCAACAGCGACTGTCGCGTCTCGGAAACCTTTTCATTTAAATATAACTTTTATCATGTAGGATTAGAATTCAAATTGGTGTTTGTAGAAGGAGATTTATAGCTGTCTCTGCAAGAGATGTGCAAAGTTTAAAATGCGTGTCTGTAATTAAAGTCTGGTTCGACTTTGTTGTGTGTGTAAGAGAATTGACGGCAGATGTAAGTTTGTTTTCTAAGCACGCTTATGACGGCTTTACACATATGGGTTTGCGGATGCTGCGGTGGCCATCCGCGTAATTGTTGGTTTTTGCGATTAAGTGTTAAAGTGCTTTCGCGCAAATAAACAGTATTAGTCTGAGAAATAATATAGGTGTGTTGAAAGAAAGATTGAGGAGTGACAAAAGTAATGTCATGCAAGAACCGCAGTTTGACAGCTAAACAATATAAATGAAAAGTGGTTCAAGTTTCAGATCAGCACAACATCCTCAAACATACAGCAAAAACCTTATTGACAACCAATTCATGCAAAGCTAACCAGCCTATGAATAAACCAACAGATCAATCCCAAAAGCAGCTCAATTCCTCCCATAGTCCCAGTCTTCCTTGATCATACAACGATGATATGCCGAAGAATCCCGACGCATCCCGAAGTAACGCGGTAGGTGGCACAAGGCACTGACAGTAATGACGTAAGTGGAACCAATAAAGAAAATGTCTGCGCGACACGGAATGTATCAAGAGGAGCGACGGAGCAATACAGGGACAGACAGGTATCAATTTTGTATGAAGCATTCAATTAAAAATGAGTGGTTTTTGTAGGCAAAGTAAGATGGTGGCCAAAAATGAGGCCCTTTTCCGCTTTCTAGTTTTTTAGATGCAAGGAATCTCTCAGTAAGTCGCGTCTGGATGCTGCAACATCTCAATAGTAGATTTGGATTCTTCAAATTGAATCACATCAGAGCATCAATCGAATATCGGATTGCTCATAATTTTCGGATACCTAAGCAAGCAGAAGCTGCCATGCTCAGATGCACCCACCTATTCAGACCACTAGGTATTCAGCATTTGACAGTAAAACCTTTCAGCGCTTGCTACGAAGACGAAAAAGACATTCTATAACTTATAAAAATATGTCAAATGTTGGGGATTGAGCATCTCAAATCTTTGAATTGCTCGTCAATCTATATCGCTGAAAGAATGTCAATCTGTCTAAAGGCTGAGACTGCGCTTCCACTAAAGATGTGCGAGGATGCGCAGGGATGTGTTTGTTAAGAACGAATAGAATCGCTTGCGCTGAGCGAGGCTAGGTAAATAAAGCAATTCTAATGGTTCTTAGACATATACATCCTTGTTACACACATTCTCGCACATCTCTCGTGGAAAAGCAGCCTTAGATGATATTACAAGAAAAAAAAAACAAAGGTTTCAAGTAGAAATCAGTTGATTTGTTATTATGACAATCATACTATGACAAACTTCTTGTCGTTCGTCTGTCTGACTATCATAATATTACATTAGTCTACTATATATATGTGTCTGACGTCTTTGACGCAGTTCTTCGCCAAAATTAAAGGTTTTTTTAACTATTAATACACACACGTGACCCTATCTCGCCTGGATACACGGTCGAAGATGGACCAAACTTGCCTAGAAGTAATCTATTAACTCTTGACTTAAAGAATCCCAGGTAACACAGAATCTGCCAGAGAATTCCACTCCTTAGCTGTACGCACGAAGAATGAGCTGCAATGATCAGAGAACACAATCTTGTGTATTTGTACATAAACTGAGAGAAGCTTAAGCAAGCTACCACGGAACTTATGACAACCTGTTGTAAAGAAGTGGGTAGCAAGACATGTAGGGGGACTTATTATGCTCATGCGCACGTTCAAACATGCAACTATATCTCAGAAGTGATAACCATCTTGTCAACATTTAGGATTCTGGCCGTTGAACCCTTTGCTTACTAGCTTGATCCCGCTTTTTTCTGTGGTTTTCCTATTGTAAAAGTGCATATTTTTGGGATAAAAAGTAGCTTACTAATGTGGCTCTATGTACTTGTACGATGAAGTACTTCGTAAACATGGTGCGCTCAACTGTTTAATTTGGAGATAGCATCATTATCTGCGTAGTCTTTTCCCAACTATATTGGGGTTCATAGCAGTATTTTACGTGAATTGGCCTACCAGACCTCCACAACCCATTAACTGGGTAACACAGTGTAATAGTCTGGGGATAACCTTGAGAGAATAACCTGATAAAGCTGCTCGAGTCACAGGACGGGTCTATGTGGCGACATTTGTCTAGCAGTGGAAGTCTTGCGGCTGAAACCTGGGATCACCTATCGAATCCAGGAAGCCACCCTCAGCAGTTCTGCAGGGAAGTTCAAAGCGAATAAACGAAGAAAAAAAGGCATGACAGTTGTGTCAATAATAAATCTAGTGACTCTTTCTCTTTCGTTCTCTTTAAAAGTAAGGAATCCTAGCTGCCTTCATCATATGTGTTCTTTTATATAGAATTACCACTTAAAGCAAATAGGAATTTCATGAAGTTCTAATAGAGTGCTACGCCATACAGAACCTCGTAGCCCGTAGTAGGTGACATTGTAACATTAGCTGCTACGAAATGACTACGACGCGTAGACACTATGCAAAACGAACAGCAATCATTATTTCAAAGCCTTTTTAAAAAAATCTGTCAAATTATTGGAAATGTTCCTTACCGCAATAAGCATCCAAGATCCATCGTCAACTCGTTTATGCAACAATATAAGAAATGCGATAAGCGTCATGTCACCACTTGAACGGTCATTAAACTTTTAGCCCAGTGCTGGCAGACGCGCGAGTTAGACGGGTGCAGGTACAACTTGTTTAGAATTATGCGCTCCTGGTAGGGTTGCGACCGCAGTAGTAGTGTGGAGTGCATAAAATGAAGGATACGTGGAAGAAAATTGCAGGTTTCCAGTGAAAGGTTTAAAAGGTTATAACAGAGAAACAATGCTGTTTTATTTTTGATTTAAAACAACAATATATAAGTAACCCTATCTCTTGATTAAGGACAGAAAGAAAGACTACAATAAAATAAAACGGAATTATGTCATGTGTAGGTGAATCGAAAAACACCTGCCTAAGTGCTTACACCAATGAGCTGGTATTTTAAAACTTGTTTTTAATTTCTTTGACATTCGCCATCCCTGAAGACGGGAGTATCGAACGCAGCATCACGCTCACACAGATAGCGTTGATAAAGTCTAACGATCGCCCCTCGATTGTGTCAGCTCGATATCATCTGATACATCCTGCTCCCCTGATTACTTATGTCAGTCAGTACGGAGAGTAGGTACGTTTTACTGTGTTTGATTAATACATTCTGTGGAGGCTAATGCATGATTATTATATTAATTTTAGAATGGTGTTTTTCTTCTGAGGTAATTAATAGAAAAAGTAGGGAACAATGAGTTATAGTGAAACAAAATATAGGTACACTTGGGTCAAATTTCTCATCGTCATTTATTTTGAAACCTTTTTATTCCTCACATAAAATATACTTGAAGAATGAAAAATCAATCTAAATCAAACTACGAAACTAAATACTTAGATTAAAACGTTGATGTAACAATTTTTAGTGTCTTATAAAATTAATGCCTGTAGGTACTAAAAACTGCTCAACGAATTAAGGAGATCTGCTGTCGTTTATGATGTCCTAGTAATAAATAGGCGATGAATTGGCAATCTATGATAGTATTTAAATTGTCTGTACCATTCATGCAGTATTTATGATTTCATTTAGTTCAGTATTTAAGCAGTGCTGTTAACGTAAGCGCGCGAAAAATGCATGAAAAGTATTTTTCCAACATTGTTTTAGCTTCCCATCTAAGATATTACAAAATTGTCAACTTCCCCATTCCTGAGGCAGTAAAACGGTTCTAAACATGGTGCACTTGAAGCAAAATTATGTAGCGACAAGTAACTTAACTGGCTACAGGATTGTAATAACCATTAATATGTAATATCTTGATCAAATAGAACATACATTCTCAAGCGGTGGGGTCAAAAGCTTGTAGTGAAATGGGAAAGGTGTTATTTTCTGCTCATTCCATGAATAGTTCTAACTAGGTACTTAGCATTCGATTTTCTAAAAAGGTTTTTATCGCGAAAATGTTGTTTGAGTTTGACAGATTCTCGACGACATTGACAACCATAGACCAAATTTACTATTTTTCTATGCCCAGCCCGGCCCCTAAGTAACAACTCTAATGGTAGGTCCAAAGCAGCGCTTGTTTGTATCATAGTAAGGTAATTACTTCTTGAATGGAAGGGATTACAAGATATATCGGGATTTACAACATCCGGACTGCAACGCGATTGACAGAGATACATAGCGTCTTAGGTAAATTCTACTTTATTCTGCGGAAGTGTTAGGAATGAAAATTTTGCTTGACAATTTGTTTTATGTGCTGGATTTGCCACCTTTTAAGGCATTTGTTGGATACTATACTAGTGCTACGTATTCATATTCGGATAACGGCTACAATCTCCAAAAAGTCAGTCTGTCAGAACAAAGTTTAAACATTTTTTTAGCGATTTCTACCATATTTCTTAAATGTGTGTGTAACCTAACCTAACCTAACCAAGATTTTAAACTAAAACTAAAAAATATCACAGCATTTAATTTATTGTAATAAAAAATAACTGAAAACGCTTATAAAAATAAACAGCAACTGACAACGTAAACACCTATAAACCATCTCGTGTAAACTTGCAATAATTTCCAATTTTCTCGCGATTTTCCCGCCGGTACCACATTAATTGACGCGCGACGGGTTCCTTACATTTGCATCCGTAGTCATTCAACCCGGAACACTGCATGAGGTGGCCAGCATCATGAACATTGAGTGAATGGAATGAATGGAAGACATGCTTTGATCGGGTGAGTCATGAATGTTCCTTGTGGACTCCTCTTTGTTCTATGAAACTTAAGGCGCTTTGGTAGAAGAGAGTACGGATGATGGATTTATTCTGGAACTAATCAGGTGGTGTCTAAAAGCTGTGCTGGAAAATTGTTGTTTCTTCTTTCCATTTAATATTTTTGGATTACGGACATGAAAATTGCTATTGAAAATATTCCATGTGCTTGTTTTTGATCGCTTGAAGTATGAGAGGCTATATCGATGCAACATTCAAATAAATGTCTACTAAGGATAGTTTTGACATTTGCACTTGTTCAACCTAAACACTGACTAAAATGCTATTATAATCTATGTCAGTTTGCCATTTACGCTTGTCAACTTAGTCTCCGGGATTTAAAAACAGACCATAGATATCATTTTCATATTTTCATATTGTCGTCAGTACCTACGTATCTTTTTAAAAAATAATTATTAGTCAAACTCTCTACTCCTTAGGTACCTACTAATGTGAACCAAAAAGTCAGTCGGACAATATTCACAGAAGCGCTTGAAATCGCACGCACTGATTGATACAAAATGCTACAATACGTGCGTAGTAATGTGTAGCGCTACGAATCGTAGTAGACTCTACGAAACTATGGTTTTGTTAGCCTTCGAAAATGGTTTAATGTTTATCATTTTCTTGTCACAAAAGTATTACTCATGATAAATACTATTTGGTGTAGAAGACGACAATGGTATCATATTTATTTATAAGATGATTTGATTACCATACAGCGACTACGAATCCTGACACTTAGCGTGGTAGTTTTTTTAATGATAAACGACCAAAAAAGAAAACAAGATAATACATATTTTTTATCTTAAACCTCATACATATTTACATGAAAAGTATAGGTAATCTGTCTCATGCTTCACGCTATCAGATAAACCGTTTAACTAGTTTGTCATCGACCTATAAAATTCTGTTATCACGAGACAGTCTATCGATCGTTCTAATACTAGACTAATACCGATGTTCTTCGAAGCACTGCGCTCCTAGTAGAGGAAAATTCGCGTGAAAATGTTCATAGAAGTTGTCTATGCTTATTTATTTTATGAACTGTAGATTTTCTGGGAGTATCTTGAATGTAGAATAGAATAGATACAGAGTTTATGAAAGTCAAATTATTTGATGGCGGGCCAATGTTGCCTTACATGTGGAGTTTTTCGTGAGAACCTCGTTTGAGAACAAAATAAAGGCATTTTCTACTCTTTTTCCTCATGTTTTCCAAATATTTAGCGTTATTTGTTCGAAACATAAGGTTAATTATTGTTTTAAAACATGGGAAAATAAATGAATTAAAAGTCATTTTTCACTCAAAACAACGCATTCTCTTTCGTTTTGTTTTTAAACGAGAGAGCCGTTAAAAACAAATTAGTGTAATCGATTGTTGACTCGTTCACAATGACTAATGTCAAGAAGCGAGCAGCCATTATGTTTTATTGAAATAACTCACATACAATGTCTTTGTATTGAGAGTCAGACGCTGTCAATGAGTTTGAATTGAACGTAATGATCAATTCATTGATATTAAGTAGTTGAGGCATATACAACACAAAATTGCAAACATTTTGTTAGCATGCAAACGATATGTGATATCAGTTAGGTAATAGGTATCTCCTGAGTCATATACCAGTACTTAATTCAATTTGAAAACTTTTACTTTACAGCTAAATATACGTTTGTGAACACTTTAATGACGCCTCGACAATTAATTTAAAAAAAAAACTTAAGATTCGCATCTCTAAAATTCAATTACCTAAATAACACTAATTATAAAGGCCACATTAACACTTTAAAAATTAATCGTTACAATTTCATGCATCCATGAGGAATTTCACAAAGAATGTGTCTCTCTCAAGATGAAATGAATTTTAGGCGCGAATGCCCTTTTTACTTTTCTCAACGCGGAAATGCAAAGACATTTTTAAGAAATGGCCCCGTCAAGCCGGTTGTGTTATTTTAAACTGCATATAAAAAAACTCGTAATACTAAAATGTATGCGCAAACGAGATCCAAGTTACCAGGCTTACATACGCTGACGGAGTTCGCCCAGTCATACGAGTCGCAAGTCGCAACTACACCCGACTCTCATTAAACATATCGCCTACGCGCTCACTCACACCACAGCTCTTATATTAATTGCAACCCCATCTCTTTCTAATTTAAAATTTAATTTTAATATGTTACCTCAAATTGTGAGGCGATTGTGATCGTGCAGGTGTCTCAGATTGAATGATAAATTATAAATTTTTATCATCAATTTGTCTGCACTTCGATTCCGGGCAAACGTGTCATGAATTCATTGCGGCTGATTGGCTATGTCTGTCTCTGTCTGTCCCAAAATCTTACGCACACAAACAAAAAGTTCGTTCACACGTTAAAAATTTAAACAAAGAATTTGATTTTCGAAAAGCGTTTCGAACGTGTTGATTCTATTCAAAGTCGGAAGTGACGATCGGGCTCACTAACGCAAGTGAGTTATCAACATTTCTCACGGTTAGTTTCCATTGGTGTGTGTCGAGTCCATCTTTGTTTCTTCGCTGGTGTACCGTGTACGTATGGTATCTGGCTGGCGCTGTGTGCGAGAGCTGAGAGCAATGAGACGCAAGCGCTTCCTAGGTTCGTTCAACTTTTAGCCCAGTAAACTCTGGCGAGTGACTATACTTAGCTGTGCTTGTGTGGCCAGTATCTATGGTGTACAATGGGGTAGGCTGCATAGTGGCGCGCATTTAATGCCATGTTTACACTGCCCCTTTGTTCTGGACGCTTTATACTGTCATTTGCAATTCTATGCTGGTTAAACATGCGCTCGATTGACTATAATAATTATTTCTCAGGAGAAAACGTATCTATTATTGAAGACACATTGTAAATATAAGCAATTGACTTTAAATGAATTGCTTCCGGACATATTGTGCTTGAAATAACTGAGTTTATTATAGTTTTTCTCAGAAATTCATTTGCGCTTTCATAACATGCAATATAAAAGGAATAAACGGATTATCGTGTTCATTTTACACGTTAGTAAAAATGATGTATGCACGATTTGTCACTTGTTGGGTTGTCTCATCAATCGAATCTTGAGAACATAACGAGTAATAGACTAATGACTCACGATAAACCATTGATTATATCGACTATCGGTACATCTCTATCTCTAATCATAATAATTTCTCGTTCTGATTAGCATAGATCTGAAGACCGCTAATGATTATAGCAATGGCCAGGAAAAGAGGATTCTCTTTAAAAGAGGGACAGAAAATATGGATAAACAAATATATGGCAGATTTTCTTGGTTCTCATGTGCTTTTTCCGCCCGCTGTTGAAAAGTTTAAAATTTAATTAAAAGCCTTTTATTGCCACGCTTTTTTGTCCAGATTAGTCACTGGAGTTAGAGATTGAGAGACATTCTTACCTGCATGGAAAACCCAATTTCAGTTTTCCTGACCAATTCTGCCTAGCCTGCCTGTTTTCGTGACCCTAAACTGTAGGTAATCTAGAACTCAAATACTCGGCACTAGAAATCACGCAGACCTTCATATTATCTCGACGACAAGCAATGTCAAAAACCAGTCAAGTACGAGTTGTGCTCTTACGCAAATGGTTCCTCAAGAAACATATATTTTAAATAATATTATTTTAACTACAGACTTCTTATAAGTAGTTCTTCTTCTCATTAGTGTATTGTTCTCAAATTTTTTGTTGAAAAATAAATGGAAGTCGGTGTTTATTTCGCGATTTCAGTGTCGTAATGATGAGTAAGTACTCCTTTTCACTTATTGCGTTCACTCTGTTAAAGGTTGTGTTTGAGAACCTCACAATAAGTCCTTTCATTTCATTTATCACAAAACATTCGAAAAATTGGCTTGCATGTGAGGGTGCATTCTATTTGAGATCGGTTTGCTCTTGACTCTAGGTCAGAGATGACAGAGACAAAGTCGACGGTGGAGCGAGCTTAGGTACACAGAAGAACTCTAACTTTTAAGATCTTAGAGTTGAATGTGTTTCGGAAACACAGACGCAGGAACTGCAGGGCCACCTAAGGAACCTAGTCCTATTTGGAGATTTCCCCTCTGAGCGTCCAATGTCTTGAAAATGTTGAAGAAAAAAGAGTCAAGGCAGGACTCATCGAAAACGAAAACAAAGTTAGACTGAACACCCCTCACAACCTTCTGGGTAAGCTCGCTCCATCGTGCATCATAGACATTGTCTCTGTCATCTCTGACGTAGACTGGAGTTAAGAGCATACCCATCTCAAATAATAAAAAAAAAAAACAAAAAAAATGTTTTAAATTATTGCGAAGAATGTTCTTGCGAATATATTTGGTGGCAAGAGTGTGTCCGACGCCTACCTTTGCAAGCGATTCCGATCACGCGCGCAAACGTTTTGGAAATCAAGCGATACTATTGAAGTGATCGACGTTTTTTGTTTTCGCTAGAAATCGTAATTGATGGAAATTGTATACTGCGTTTACGTGAATATTAAGCACTAAATTAGGTATAGTAGGTAAGAGTATTACAGCCACTAAAAATAAAAAGAATTTTGTACATTGATTTAAGGCATTTTTTTTTTAATGGAAAGAAAAAGTATTTTAAATTCTCTAAGTAACCTGTATAGTTGTATACCGATTATATAATTAAACTAAAACTCCCTCGCGATCGTATTAGATGTTCTATCTACTTAAACTAAGTATGTTAATAAATCATTTGGAAATAAACTGCGAGTGCCAAGTGCGAGTCGACTCGCTTACAAAGGGTTCCTATGGAATTTAGTTATTTTTACATGTTAATTTAACACTATAGACTTCTTATGGGTTTTCATATACTACTTAGATGTATAGGCAAATAACTTATTACTTACCTGCATTTTTTAATTTTAGGATTCGGAGATAAATGAGGTAATGATCATTTTTCATCTAATTTCTTGTATAAATTTATATTTTAAATGTATTTGTTTATTTTGTTTCATAAATTTATTGCATTTTGTATGGTCCACTGTTACCTGAAATAAAGAAATAATAATAATAATAACTATTTATTCATTAATTATGAAATAAATAATAATTAAAACCTCATGATAAGCCTTTTCATTAGATATATTTCACGATACATTTTGAAAACTTTATTTTGGTTTTTTAGTTTATCCTCAAAAGTATTATATTATATTCAAAATTTATTGAAAACGCATCCGTGACCGATTCATAATATCGTAGTACATGGGTGTACCAAATTTCAATAGAATGGGTCTAGTAGATTCACAGAAAATTGGCTGTGATAGACAGACAAACTACCAAATCAGCTATAAGGGATGTTTGAAACACTAATAAAAATATATGCCATTTTTCGTTACTTACTTATTTTATTGTAATAAACACGTATAACATATAGTTTTAAATAATGAAATATGATGACGTGGTTATTACGACAAGTTATGATCTTAGTACCTAAATAAATAGCGTTCATCTGTATTTAGTTTATCCGCCTACCTACTCCATTGAGAAAATATGTGATGTTGCACTTGAATGCTCTACTATTTTTCCTACAAGCCAGTTTAAGTGTATCTATTTTAAAATTGTTAAATAAAAAATAGTTTTAACATAAATTATAATAAATAGGTAATAGAAATAAACATAAAATAGATGATTCGAAAGCAAAAAGATAAACGATTTCACAAGGAATGTCGCCAATTTATGTTCTAAACCGATTAAATTCCAACTCTACTTGTCTATGGCAAAAAAAAAAGAATTATAGAAGTTAATAATTTTATCGATTGTCGGATGACACGTGAGCACATTCGTATTCTTTACGCGAATCGCTGGAATTAGTGACGAATAAAAAATGTCTAATCTATTCCCAGCTGCGAAAAGAATATCGAAGTATCTCGTTGTAATCGATTGGGTTTATGCGCTGTTTTCTGGTATTCGCTTCTATGTAGCGTTTTACTAGTGTATTTTTACCGATTTCAAAATAGGAGAAGGTTTTTATTTTTTCAAATAGAGTATGCATAAAAATAAGTGAGTACAAATGTAGAACCGTTAATAAGTTGTCTAAATAATATATTTATTTTTAAGTTTTTTTATTTAAAAATAAAGTTACTAACTTTGCCATTTTACTAAGTTATTCGAAAGCTTACAATAGAAAATATCTATAAAAATCGTTGTGTCGTTAGCAATCAATCTAACTAAAATATAAATAACAGTTTTTTTCCCCACTACGATAAACAGCGCCATCTATCGGCGAGTAGTGGAACATCACAACTCCGTACAAAATCGTCATTCCCACAGCGTCGAATCTTCAGCAAGTAATAAAGCAATTAAATTGCTAAAGTCAAGAGGAAAGCAATAACTTACTTAGTTTATTGGTTTGTCTCGATTCACATTACAAATCGTTCACCTTTATTCTGATTTGATGCGAGGCTCCCATGTTTTAGTTTGAGCATCGGATTATTGTCGTGAAAATGGTATGGACGTCGCCGAAATTTCTTGCCACGTTTAAAAGAAGCAGGTAATTTGATTTGCGGCTAAGACTTCCTATACTTATAAAAATTACTAATAAGAATATTATAAAGTAGTAAGAAAATATTGTTTGCTTCTTGTTAGAAATATTGATATGTAAAATATAACAAGACAACATTAATTATTAACGTAAATAAACATAATCGTGTTCCAATAATAAAAAAAAAAACAAAAAAGAAACTGTTCCTTACACGATTATTATAACAAAACAAAAAGCAATCGACTTCCAATACCAATCAGCAATATCGAATAGAATCGATATTTAATAATGACAGAATAGGGGTGTCGGGTCGACGACCGAACTTTTGGCGCTCTCGGACACGACAAAATATTTTCTTTGCTTCTTGTTCTAGCAATCTTGATAAACTTTAAAATACCATAATATTGACGTACCTATTACATACACAATAATGTTCTATAAAAGCGGCCAAGTGCGAGTCGCACTCTCACATGAAGGGTTCCGTACCATAAACCGTAAAAAAACACGTTTCTTGTATAGCAGCCTTCTTTCATTTATAATTTAATTAAATTTTTATTTAGTTTGTTAATTTTTTTTTTATGTATCATTGATGTGAGAGTTGTGCATGCCTGTAAGTGGCTTAATTACACAGGACCATTGACGTAACAAGTTATAATATTATTTTTGTAAATAGGTGTTGGTGTGCCTTATAAATAAATAAATAGCGGACATAGAAATACTCACTGTCTACCTATTATAGTACTTAAGATACAGCCCGCTGATAGCCAGACGGACGGACGGACGGACAACGGGGTTCCGTTGGTTACCCTTCAGGTACGGAACCCTGAAAAGAACTTTGCATACCTACCTAAGAGAACAAAAAGCAATCGACTTCCAATATGTACCTACCTACCAATCAGCGATATCGAATAGAATCGATATTCGATAGTAATTAGTGCTGCAGAATAGGGGTGCCGGGTCGACGACCGAACTTTTGGCGCTCGGACGACACAAGAATCGATAATTCGATCGTCTAGACCGGGTTAAGACGAATTGATTTTAAATACTTGTTCTGTTTCCTGTAATTTAAACTAGATAGTTTTATCTATTACAAGTTTATTAGGGATAACTTTGTGTTATTATATTACTTCCGATGTAAGGATTTTTATTAAGATTAACTGGCTTTTTCCCGCGACTTTATGCTGTTTTTTCTTGTACTTGTAAGATTTCGGGAGTTTCTCTCTAAGTACTCCTCTACACTCTTCAAGGAACCTACGTGCCAAATATACAATTCCTCCGTTACTGCATGACCTATTGATTGACTGACAGACAACGCACAGCCAAAACCACTAGTCGTAGAAAGCGACAATTTGGCATGTAGATTCCTAGCGGAGTGTTGGGTAGCGCTAAGAGGCATTCCCAAATTTCCTACGGGAACGGAAAAAAACGCCAAAAGTTAGTCGAATTAAAATGAAGAAAAAATATACCTAGATCCAATATCCAACCATATTGTAAATAAATATTGTAGTATCATGGACTTCTTAACTCCGGAATCTATAACTTAGCCTAAAAGCTTGAAACTTCTACGTTTAGTCTCGGTTTGAGACTTCAAAAAATGTGCCAAACCGATTTACTTGAGTAAAAAAAATACTAAAGACTTCCAGAAAAAAAAAAACACTACAAAGTAAAAAATAGCTTCAATTTCGGAAGTGTTTTTGTTAGTTTCTTCGTATTTTGACACCGACTTCCGAAATTGAAGTTATTTTTTACTTTGTAGTGTTTTTTTGATTGGAAGTCGATTGTATTTTTTTGTAAAAAGTTTTTTGCAACTGCAAAATCGCAGAAAAGCAAAATACGCAATTTCGATTACTTGGATGACATAAAACCACCATCCAAGTAAATGAATTCCAGCTATTTCGATTTAAAATCCAAAGTTCGTAACCGATTTTGATAAAATTTTAATTGAACCAATCTGTAAGTATATCCTTTCTGATAAAACAAGAATTTTTTAAATCGGTTCATAATTGTCGGAGTTATGAGTTAACAAACATTAAAAAAAAATACAACCGAATTGAGAACCTCCTCCTTTTTGAGAAGTTGGTTAAAAACTTGTATGTATGTGAGTAACAAAAGAACAAACTCGTCTTCCCAAACTTGTCCCGTATAATTTTCTCGTAAAATCCTCACTTTCGTGAATAAGAGATTCATTTACCACAGCTGTAGCCAAAAATGAGATCACACTACCACATTGGCTACATAATAGCAAATAATTAACCAAAAAACAATCAAATGAAAACTTAATTAAAATGCAATAATCTGGAGGACATTCTCATACCAGTTACAATGTTTTTAAAGCTGTTTATACAGCCATTGTTTTTATTATTAAAATTAACTGTTTTACTTTTCATGAAAGATAAAGACAAGGAGAGGTTTGACGCATTTCGTCAGCAAATATCTTCGAGGCACCTGTACAAGCCGTGTTCCCAGGCTCAGCGTGCTACCACGCATAAACTAAGTATATACTTATAAAGAAATTTTCCCGCACATCTGCGACCAACTTGGTTTCAATCGAGACTTAATCATTTCCTCTAACTGGACACCCTGATAATTAGACTTTTTTTGTTGTTAATTACCAAAAGCAGTCGACTTGCAGGGGAGGGGGGGGGCTAGGACGGACGTTGAACTTCGCGAGCGCGAGATAAATCTGCCACAGAGAAAGGCTTAAAACACAACTTTCGCAACAAGAAAATTTCAACTCTAATAATAACACCTAGAGCTCATTTTTCGATGCACACGGAAGCGGGATCAATGAGCTTTGTAGCAATTTATTTTGCTAAATCAAAACGTCGGAAGCGCTCCTTTCGATGACATCCGAATTCCTTCTTTAAGTCAATGACCTAAGATTCTATTCTTGTTTTTTAGTGAAAGTGGTAAGGTCGATTGTGGTGTCTTCCTGGTACATATCATATCAATTAAGCGTATTGGTTTGCTAATTTATTAAGTAATCAGGGCAGCTCACTCACGCTTTGATAAATAATACGTCGTTTGTAATAGCATTGAATTATTTAATGGCACTCAAACCTATTAACACTTTCTTTCGCAGGAAGGATGTAGTTATTATTTTTATGAATGATTGAATCCTATTAATGTTAATTTGCAGTTGTCTGTTATAGATTTGGCAACGTACTTAATATAATGGAGGGAAATTCATGTTGCTAAGCGGGTAAAGTCGTTCTGTTTATTGATCGTCGGACGGAATAAAATGTTTGTCAACTGTGTTATTGAACAATTTGTTCTAAGGAAATATACTACTTTAACTTTTGTTTTAGCACATTAATAGCGGCCGGTTCCCTTTCTTAACCAGTTTTTAGTCTGTATTTTTGCAAAAAAATGGTGTAGATCAATGACCATTGTTACAATTGTACCGATAGTAAAAACATTTATCATAGCATGGCATTAATCAGAGGCCCAATTCTACTAATTTTCACACTCGCATCGCTTGCGCATCTCAACCGAAAAATGTCAAAAATGTATGAAAATTAAGGCTTTTTTCACAGATTGCGATTGACGTGCGAATGCGAAAGTGGTTTAAACATTAGTAGTTATTGGCCCTCTGGTCTCATAGTGGTCATGTATTCGGAAAATTGTCATCTTTGGCACTTCGCTTTTCATGCTTCTGAAAAGTCTGTCGCAACTAGCATAATTTTATTACGTAAGTTGATTTCTAGTAAAACCTAACCTTATCTGTCAATCTAAGATGCAACGAACCTACTTATGCTTATGCACAAAATTCATGATGCTTCCTTTTAACCTATTTTAAATTGAAATGAGCCATACTTACATTATTATAAGGTACTTATACCAGATTGTGAAATATAGGATACAACCGAATACATCTTGTTTTGCTTGAATTTGTGAAAAACGCTTTACTATAGAAATTTTATACAATTCAATTCATTCAGATCACGGGCCCTACTATGTCGTTTAAAATCATCATGATTCCAGTGTGGGAGAGAGACCGAGCGATACAGAACGAATAGGACTATCCCTTTTTCACAACGAAATAGTGATGGCACTGACACTTCATATTTTATGGGAGCATTAGAATAGTTGATTACGGGGTTGCTACCATGTACCTTTTTATTTTCGAGTTTCCGATTTTTCGGCACTGTTGCAAGCGCGATCACGGAGTGACCATGAAAGTTTAAAACAATAATATATTATTATGGTAAACCAAACTAATACAAAACTTATACGTAAACGAAATTTAGAAAAAATCAAAGTGTGCCAAAGAGGAATTGAAAGGAGCTACTCAAGTAGCTCCTTTCAATTCCTCTCAGACTTAAAGACAGAGTTAAGAACACAAGAATCAATCAATAAAACCAAGGCAAAGGATGTGGCCAAAAAGGTACTTGGATTGAAATGGAAATGGGCTGGAAACTTGCAAAGAGTACCAGATGAAAGGTGGACGAAACTCACCACAAACTGGTACCAATTGATCAAAAAGCGCAGACAAGGTCGACCACAAAAGAGATGGTGCGACAATATTACAAAAATAGTAGGTAAAACCTGGAGCAGAGTAGCTAGAGATAGAATAGCATGGAAAGGAATGGTGGAGGCTTTCACCGCTACTAGCGTTCCTTGTACTAAATTTTAGAAATAACTAAATGTACATAGATAAATAAAGAAAATATTAATTCTAACATTTATACTAAGAAGTTAAATTTGAAACACTAATATTAGTTTAAGGCAAACTAATGGTATAAGGAAATAAAGCTATTTTTATTTTTATATCTAAAAGGCCACTTTAGCAGAATCAAAAAGCACATTACGCTACCCCTTACTGATTAATTTTCCCAATCAATCTTGAACCTAATGCTTTAGTGATAAAGATGAAAATGATATTTGACAGATTGTTGTGTGGTTAATATTATGATTCGGCTAAAGTGGCCTTTTTAGACCTGCAGTACTGTGGCTCCATCATCTTCGTCAGATGAGAGCAGTCCACTGCTGGACCTAGACTTCTACAATTGCACGCCATTAATATTGATCCTCGGCAACTCATCCAGATGTTTTTTTAAGGATGGGAAATCAGCAAATGTGTCCTCCCGCTCTGGGTGGAGCAGAAGGGAGTGTCAGACTCTCACTGACTAAAACCCATCCGTGTTCCTCCTAATACCCTTGGCGTTCCAGAGCCGCGGTGACTCTTTCGAACGAATTCCGCAACCCTTTTTTTTTTTTTTTTTTAGGGATGGTAAATCATCCAATGACTCCTCCCGCTCTGGGTGTAGCGGGAGGGAGTGTCAGACTTCTACTGACTAAAACCCATCCATGTTCCTTCATTGCCCTTTGTGTTCCGGAGCCGCGGTGTCTCTTGCGAATAATCCCGCGACTCCGGCAGGCGTCGGCCCTTTCGGGCCCCTCTGTGTGCTGACTCTCTTTGAGGCGCGCGTGGAACACTAACGCGCCGTTGACACGGCCTGTCGTCACTAGACGGACGGACGGCGAGCCACCCATAGCTCGCCATCCACAGGGAAATTCCGCAACCCTGGTAGATCCAACTGGTATCAGAGATTCTCGACTCAAAGAAGCCTGAGAGAGTCCCACCTTTCGTTAACTGGCTAATTGATAAATTATATTTATTCTGTAAGTAGGTTGTAATTGTTGTAAATAACACTTTTACACGTCATCTTCTTTAAACTAGATGAGGCCGGTGTTTCCTAGCTGTCTGCTCTGAGAAGAAACACCGAAACAAACTCAGAGGTCGAAGTCTCATTTAAAGTCCATACAATCGTACTGGTCAAATCATACGATGACCATGTAGTAAGTAGTAGTGAAAGTACCACACAGATTTGAGTGGACCTGTCCAGACAGTGCAAGCAATTGCCAGTTGTGTTGCTCAAACTTAGGACTTTAAGGCGGGGTTGCAGTACTTTTTGAGATTTTTGAACGTCTGAAAATCTATTTTTAGTTTTTTAATAAATAAAAATCATTACATAAAAATTGAACATACCCTCAAGTAAATGGTAAAAATAGAAACGCGATTTAGAATGATTGGCTCGATACTTTTTTTTATCATACATGACACTAAATTACAATTTTAAACGTGTACTGCTAAGAGATTTTATCACGAATATTTATAAAAGTTATATCAATAGATAGAGCTGTTTATTTTGAAGTAAATGTTGAAACCATATTGTATTATTTCTTTAACAGTTTTCGCCAAGAAGAAAAAAACAATCAAAATTTAGGCATTATTTCGCTCGCCGAACAGTCGCTGTTGTTCGTCAAAACACACAGTACTGCAACCTCGCCTTAAGGAGCTTTCCAGGTTCATGATCTCCACCCAAGAACAAGACTATCATCGTTCATCGGTTCCGTCTGTTATTTTATGGCATAACTAATTTTTACCCGCTACTTCGTTCGCGCATATATATTTTTTCCCGATCCAGTAAGAATTTCGGGAAATTTCTTAGTGTTTCCCTACGGAGTGTAGGAAAGCTACATGGCAAACGGCTTTCTAAGACCATTAGTATTAGCTGTGCGTTGTATCAGTTGTATATTGACTACTAGCTGACCCGCGCAACGTCGTCTGCGTCAAATTTTCCATTACGGCTCCGCTCCTATTTGTCTTACCGTGATGATATATAGCCTATAGCCGTCCTCGATTAAGGCGCTATCTAACACTGAAAGAATTCAAATCGGACCAGTAGTTCCCGAGATTAGCGCGTTCAACCAAACAAACAAACAAACAAACTCTTCTGCTTTATAATATTATATAGTATAGATATATAAAACTCTTCCGTTACTGAGTGACTATACGTTGTTTCCCGTTCCCGTGGGAATTTTGGGAAATCCATCCTTAGTGCTCCCCTACACTCCCCAAGGAACCTACATGCTAGATTTCAGCTTTCTACGACCAGTAGTTTCGGCTGTGCGTTGTCTGTCTATTTATTTATTTATTTTTAGGGATAGCAACAGCTTTCAACTCTTAACTAAGTACTTATCTAAGACTAGCTGACCCGCGCAACTTCGTCTGCGTCACATTTTCCATTACTGCTCCGCTCCTATGTGTCTTAGCGTGATGATATGTAGCCTATAACCTTCCTCGATAAATGGGCTATCCAACACTGAAATAATTTTTCAAATCGGACCTGTAGTTCCTGAGATTAGCGCGTTCAAGCAAACAAACAAACAGCTTTATAATATTAGTATAGATTACATGAGTAGCCAATAATATAGTTATCCACAGCAGATACATAGGGTGGATGAATATGCTATTTACAGACTTAATATTAAAGATGATTGGGCAACTTTGAAGAGATCATTATATAAAATATATCAAATAAGTAGACGTCAGTCACTCATTAACAAAAAAAAATTATATACATACTATATTAAGATTGACGATTACTGAAGTTTTCTTCAATATTATGTAAACTAGTAGCTGAGTTCGCTAAAATCGAGTCAATTGAACAAAAAACATCAACGTGTACATGTGTACCAAAACTTTAACCAAAGCAAACAGACATAAATCTACCAAAAATATCGTAATACATTGAAACGCAATAAATAAAACATTGTAAGTGATAGTACATTATACAGTCAGATGTGGTGCGAAACGCAGTACTTGACTTAACATGACAACCAAATGTAAGGCCTAGTCCACACTGCATCGGTCGGCAACCATCATAACGTAATTTAAACCTTGGCCTATAAGGCCCCCGAAGGGCCAAAAAATTTCGGTTAGAAATTTCGCCAATTATGTTCTATAGGGTGGCCCAAACGGATGACAACTTTGTTTTTTTGCGATTTTGCAGTATTTTGGTCTAATTTTTTTTGTTAAAGGATTCTTTGATAGTTTGTAAGACGGTACCTGTATATTGTATATTAATTTCAGAACCTACTTGTATTCTTATGTTATAACTTAAATTGAACAACCAACATTACCTTATCAACATAATTTTTGGGTAACAAATCAACTGACCTTCGAGATCCTACTGGGAATCACCCAGCAGTGGGAACATTACACCCTGGTTATGTCTCCAGATTGTGAAATATTTGTCAGTCATGACACAGTTTAAACATAGCCCTAGTAAAGCTGCAGTAACGGTGTTCATGTCATATGAAATCTTCGATCACGTGGAACACAACGTGAAGCTAAAGTGTTTTGAAGGGACACTGAGGCTATGAAATGAATTAAGTAGTGGAAAAGTTCTAGTGAGCAATACTTTTGTTTATGGTACTTTTCCTTTTTAAATATAGGACAGTGACCGAGGCGCAGGTTACATGGTTGGTAAAGACCACAATATTTCTGAGGAGTAATATTTACCCGTGATCCCATTTCTGAATGTAGGCTGCATTCAGGAAAGGGTTCATGATGAGACAGCAAAGTATATTAAGCGTTCGTCCCGGCTAACTTTCATAAATCTTTGACATTTGCTTTGGGAAAATGGGGTGCCAGTCTTGCCAAGTGACATTGTTTTACCTAGTTTTTAGAGCAGGTCAGATTGACGATTTATTAAGAACTAGCTTCTGCCAGCGGCTTCGCCCGCGTGATCCCTAGGGAACATATTCCCGGGATGAAAAGTAGCTTATGCGCTATTCCAGACTATAATCTATCTTTGTTCTAAATTTCATTAAGATCCGTTAAGCCGTTCTGGCGTGATTGAGTAACAAACAGCCAAACTTTCACATTTATATTAATACTCGTTTGGTGTAAAGCGAAATTATAACCATCTTCCCCTCAACATCATAATTATTAAAGGATATTGCAAACTGTCGTAAGCCGTTTTCCGAAGCTACTCGCTAGCCTCTAGGCGCCAAGCTAGCCTATAAGGATTATTTTTGTGGTCGCGAACGCACAGGCAGGCCTGTGCGTTCGCGACCACAAAAATAATCCTTATAGCATGATTCAGTATTCACACGCGATGGCTTATTATTAGCGTTTTTCATGTATAACTTTGGTGTTTCTATACCGATTTCTATGATTCTTTTTTATGGAATAGTTAATAATGTTAACTTTTATTAATGTTAATTAGGGACGACTGAGAGTTTTATAAACGTAAGAGTAGACAAATACAATCAGAAAGCATCGAACTGCTAAGCTATCGGGAGTTACACGTGTTATTGTTCGTCAATCATAAAAGATAGACATATGCTGTCGTTGGATATTTTTTATATAATTTTAAGGAGAACATTTCCCTCATACATGATTTCTGTGTAGCTTTCACCATTAAGGTTGCACACGCGACGGAAGCTTAAAAAATGGAGTAACTTCTCCCGTTTTCCCAACATTTCCCTTCACTGCTCTGCTCCTATTGATTGTAGCGTGATGAAAAGTATACTATAACCTGCTCAGAAGTATGAATAATAATTGTACCAAGTTTAATTAAAATCCGTCGAGTAGTTTTGGTTTCTATAGCGGTTATACAGACAGACAGATAGACAGACAGACAGACAGACAGACAGACAGACAGACAGACAGACCGACAGACAGACAGATAAAAATTGTACTGATTGCATTTTTGGCATCAGTATCGATCCCTAATCACCCCTTGATAGTTATTTTGGAAATATATTGCATGTACAGAATTGACCTCTCTACAGATTTATTATAAGTATAGATAGACTAGCTGACCCGCGCAACTTCGTTTGCGTCACATTTTCCATTACTGCTCCGCTCCTATTTGCCTTAGCGTGATGATATATAGCCTATAACCTTCGATAAAAGGGCTTTCTAAACCCTGAAAGAATTTTTCAAATCGGACCAGTAGTTCCTGAGATTTGCGCGTTCAAGCACACAAACAAACAAACTCTTCTGCTTTATAATATTAGTATATATACTGACAGTCTGATAATGCTGCATCCTCCTAGACTGAAAATTAACATTGTGAAAAAGCTTACAACCCTAATCTTTTCAAAGTTAGAGCGAACAGGCTACTTCTGGGTAAGCTCACTCCATCGTAGACTTTGTCTCTGTCATCTCTGACTTAGACTAGAGTCAAGAGCAAATATGTACCTACATCTTAAAAAAAAAACTTAGATGTTAAATTAGATAGTAAAAAATGTTTAGTAACCTCATCTGTTTACCCTTACTCCAACTAAACATATTGAGGTTTGTTTCCAGTCCAACCGGATGCGGCTGAATAGTATGCGCATATACTAAACTGTGAAATTCCTAACATTATGTAGCTTCCGTTAACATAATCTATTCCTGGGGCCCTAAATTACTCCAATGGCGCCACAGATTCTCCCACAGTTTAGTAGTAAACCTAGATAATATGTATTTACATTATAACGTAGGTATTCTAGCGTTCAAAGTGTTTTTATTAGCGACTATCTGTCCCGCGCAATCGCGGTTCCGTGCGAAAATGGTAAACAGGAACCCTTATTGAATTCCTCAAAGTTCTGAGTTGAGCTGCATGATAACTGACAAATGCTAATCTCATATCCCATCCATGTTGCTCCTAATGCCTTTTGCATTCCAGAACCACGTCTACTCTTTCGAACCAATTTCGCAAACATATATCTACAGAAGAAAAATTTAAAGACCATGGAAAGGCTCAGATCCACCACACCTTATTCAAGCGACGAGCCCTTAAAACGTCAAAAATAGAAAGTCTTCTTTGGAAATCAGAATCGCAAAATCAAGTTAATATTAATGGTTTGTTTTCCAGAACGTCCTATTTATGCAGACGTATGCTGGTGCATTTGCTTTGCGGGCGCCACATTGCCTTGCGACGCACGACGGGTCATCGAACTATATCTCTGCCAAATAACAACTGAATAACGCATGTGCTAACAGATTTTCATTAATATTGATTGTTGGGATTGTAGGTCTTCTTTACTCGTTGTTCGGCTAAGGTAGAGATGGCAAACTGAAGTGTATGTCATCATCATCATTGTATCAACTGAAAGACGTCAATTGCTGGACATAGGCCTCCCCCAAGTGTCGCCACAATAACCGGTCCTGTGCGTCTTGCATCCATCGGCTTCCCACGTCCCTCACCAGGTCATCGGTCCACTTGTGGGAAGCCTTGTATGTTGATCGGGCTGGTTTCCGCAACTCCACGACTAGGCGCGTATTTTGCGTGTAGGTGGGACAAATGTGTCATTCGATCCACCCCAGCTCCCCAAGGAAGGCCAGCAACGCCTTGGTGTTACCAACTATTTCACAGAGGGTACCTGGGTTACCGAAGTACTTGGCCCTGTAATCCGCGACTACCGGGCAGCTTAGAAGCAGGTGTTCTGCTGTCTCATCCTCCTCCATACAGGCTCTGCCCTGCCCTGCTCCTGTGGGAAGCCTTCCAACGTTGCGTCTTCACTACAAAATCTTTCAGCCCCAGCGAACATCTAGTTTATGTAATTTATCAGAAAACGATTTTCATCATTATCATCTATTCCAACATCGCCCACTGCGAGGCTTAGGCCTCTCGCAAATCCCCACGCTCGTATGCCACCATCATCCAGTTTCTACCCAACATCCAGTTCACCAGTACTTTGACGCCGTCCAGTTACTTTATTACTCCATCGGTCATAACCACGTCTTGCCCAACTACATAACAGTTCCAGATCCATATCAGAGGTCTTCGAATCCCAACGTTTGGAACGGCGTCCTATGCAATTCTAAGCCTGTAGAATTAAAATTGTGTACATACATAGCTTTCTGCGTGGGCGTCCACATCTCAGAAAAAGAGTTTTCGATACTCACTCTTAGAAATTGGGCCTGATCGAAGCTGAGGAACGGGTTGAAAGGATTACTTTTCAGCTCTAGGGAGAATCGTTTTCAACTGACAGCGTCAAATCATAATCAAACTATTTTGAAAATGTTATGGCCGGTCCTAGAGAAAAAAACAGGCAGAAAGGCGGCAATCATATCTTAATTTGTTTTTTCGAGTTGTAGTGTTGTTCATACTTTCGTAAAGGAGAGACAATGAGTTCATCAGCTTCAGATATGGAACTTTTCTTTAGTTAATTCATGTTTTTATTTTTACTTTCCTTTTGTTCGTAATGAAAAGCACAGTGTTTAACTTGGGTGAAAGACTTATTTAGTCCCTTGAACTATCGCCGTCTCGGGTCTAAATAAGTTACTTTCAAACCTAAGTTAACAATGTACTAGTAGTTAATTATAATTATTAAGGATGGGGAACTACAAGACTGGGTTGACAGTTTTCATAAATAGTTAAGGCAATATGTTCAATATATTATGTTGAATAATATGTCTTTCAAATGATAGAGATGAGTTTCAAAATAAATTTGACAAATTCGGAAACAAATTCCCTATTATATTAATTGATTTCTTATTAAATCAAATGATATGAAGCTGCTTATGATCTATACTCTACACAAGAATCTTTATTACGAAAAGTAACGAGAATTTTAAATCAAAACCAACCATCATCAATAGGCTAGTTCACTGAAAAAAAAAAAACAAAATTGACGGAGATACAACGTTTTATATTCTCAATACGTCACGCCGTTGGTATAATTTTTAGTGCCTAACTAGCGTATTCAAATTTTGTTCACTGAAAACGGAAGCAGTTGCCACTGCCAGTATGAAAAAAACAGTATTTGAACAAAGAAAACGACCATTAATTATAATACATAAACACCCATGTGTTAACCCTTTAAAAATAATTTATGCAGTATATGAAATTTCTCTTGCATGTGTGAAATGAGTTTAAAAGTACAATATGTCAGGGACGGCGGAAACCCAAGTTGCAGTTCAAGGTAGCATAAAATTAATGTAAAAACCGTTTTTTTTTTTCATTCATAAGAAATGCAAATGGGGGATTTTATAATGTAAACACGTATTTTTGTTACCATTTTATATTTATAATGTACTTTTAGTTGGGAAATCACATGGACATATCGTTGTGGGGTTGGGCCCGAAAATATAATTATGTTTTTCCTATTGCCGGGTTCCAATCACTATACACCAACAAACAAACCACTTCTTTAGGTACTTCATCATCATCATCATCATCAGCCTATAACAGTCCACTGCTGGACATAGGCCTCTCCAAGTGCACGCCATTTGGCTCGATATCCGGCAACTCTCATTCAGCTTCTACCAGCCACCCTGCGAAGATCGTCGCTCCGCCTAGCCTGATGATAGGCTAGGTACTTACTTTGGCCGAAAGATGTCTACTGCTGGAAACAGGCTTCCCACAAGTGTCGCCACATCGACCGGCTTGAAAGAGTTAAAGTAAAAATTTAGCATGATGATTCACAGGACCGGTTTTCAGGCAGAAATGCTATTGCAATACTCATCTTGCAATAGCGTTTCTACCTGAAAACCCGTCTGAAACCTGAGAGTTTAGTTTGATTTTATAGTTTATTTTAATTTAATTTTATAATTTTGGAGACCTAGACTGGCAGAACTTAGTGAACTGCAGATTATGTGGAAATACTCTATTCAGCAAAAATGGTTGATTAATTGAATATTTGAAATTCAGCAATCCATTTAAGATTGGTAATACCTACGTAGGAAGGTATATAGGAATCGGGCAACAGTTTCATAAACAACAAACTGATTCATCGGTCATCATTGAAGCGAGTAATCAAAACTGATTGGAGAGTTCATCGAACTGTCGTTGCATGCGCCATGCTTGAAACAGGGCGATCTGAATGTATTTGAATGTATGAAACACATTTACAATTAAAATATTGTGTTTTTTTATTCAGTAATGTTTATGCTATGAAGATATCATCTTTGAGAATTTAGAAAAGGAAAAAGAGGGGTTTTGGCTTTTCTCGTAGTTTTGCTTCCATTTCTTTCTTAAGTAGCCGTTCATTTTTCCGGGATAAAAAATAGTATGTGACAAGTATACAAAAATAGACTGTCAGCGATAGAGTATAAGCTTCCTACCAGTGAAGGAAATTTCATAATCTAATCAGAGGTGAAAGAGGCATTTCCAAATATTACCTTCAAGCAAATAAACAAACTCTGCTCGCTTTGTCTCTGTCATTTCTGACCAAGACTAAGGTCAAGAGCAAACCCATCACAAATAAAAAAAAAAAAAACAAAAATATTTTACATTTTCGTTTAAATTGTTTTTCCTGAAACTCAGCACACTCCCTTCGTAAAACCTGCGAAAACTCGAAGTAAGTTATTTTTAATATATTACGACGAGATTACCGGTCACATTTTCTGGTTGAAGAAAATTTCAAGCACGTTGAGTTTCACGTGACTCTGATGAAGCAATCCCTCAGCCGACCTCCAAAATAAAGGAGGCTTGATTTCTTCATTGAGTTTCTCATTATTTACCTTGTAGCTTTGAAAACTTGTCCAGGCTCGTGTCGTTTTATTTTTACAGTAGGTGTACACCTACTGTAAAAATGTCTGTAAAAGTATGTGTACTGTAAAAGTCGAAATGGATGCTTTTGAATTCCAGTACTGTACATGGAGAGATGACCGTTGGACCGCGAATCGGCAAAGGACGCCCTCAGGCAAGGTGGAGCGACGATCTGCGCAGGGTGGCTGGTACCAGCTGGATGAGAGTTGCCGGATATCGAGCCAAATGGCGTGCACTTGGAGAGGCCTATGTCCAGCAGTGGTCTGTTATGATGATGATGACATGGAACGACCGTCTAGTCTGTTTTAACAACAAATTGCGCCTGAAATGCGAATGCGAACGTTCTTAAAATAAACCGACCAAGGGCGAGTCGGAGCCACACACGAAGGGTACCGTGCCAAAACAAAAACGTTCATTGTATAATAAAAAAAAGTGAAAAATAAAAAACTTTTTATAAAAAAATACAACCGACATAGAAAAAAAAACATACAAAGTAAAAAATAACTTTAATTTCGGAAGTCGGTGTTTTTGTAAGTTTCTTCGTATTTTGGCACCGACTTCCGAAATTAAAGTTATTTTTTACTTTGTAGTTTTTTTTTTTTTTTGGAAGTCGGTTGTATTTTTTTGTGAAAAGTTTTTTATTTTTCACTTTTTAGTGGTATACCTAACAATACCACTGCAAAATCAAAAATACGCAATTTCGATTACTTGGATGACATAAAACTATCATCCAAGTAGACGAATTCCAGCTAATTCGATTTAAAATCCAAAGTTCGTAACCGATTTTCATAAAATTTTAATGGAACCAATCTGCAAGTACATCCTTTCAGATAAAACAAGAATTTTTCAAATCGGTTCATAATTGTCGGAGTTATGAGGTAACAAACATAAAAAAAACACAACCGAATTGAGAACCTCCTCCTTTTTGGGAAGTCGGTTAAAAAAAATTAAGGGGCTCCCCCTTTAAGAGCGTGTATTCCGTCCACTAGCGCCGCCAATCATTTTTTACGTAGGTAAAAAACCGCTCTGTAGTGTTCTGAAGAAATGTATTTATTATGTTTTGAGAGTTATGTTTTGTACTTTAGAACATAAATAGTTGCCAAAGTCGATATTTTTGCTAAAAGTGGCCACTTTTAGCAATAATTGCCGTTTTGGCTATTTAGCCATGAGTTATGTATTAAAAATAGCTCTCAAAAAATAATAGATACATTTCTTCAGAACATTACAGAGCGGATTTTTATCTACGTGTCTTAAATTTACCACAAATAATAAAAAACGATTGGCGGCGCTAGTGGACGGAATACACGCTCTTAATTCTTTTTATTCTTTATTATTTGTTGTTATAGCGGCAATACGAATACACAATCCGTGAAAATTTCAATTGTGTACCTATTAAGGTTCTTGAGATACAGCCCGCTGATAGACAGACGGATGGATGGGCAGCGGAGACTTAGTTATAGGGTTCCGTTGCTTAACCCTTTGGATACGGAACCCCAATTAATAGGATTGCACTCAGGACACTAAACTTAATAGTACGTAAGTAAATCAGAAGAAGTTGAATAACTTTGTATTTTGCCACTCGGCGTTACTAATTTACTCAGCATTTCGCCAGCCATGTTAATTTTAATTTAACCCATTCCTTTACAATATTCTTGGAAATAACAAAGAACCCAAAATGTGATTTGATTTCGCTCCGCCAACGCATTGTTGCATTGTGAGTGTTTATGATAATCACTGACCCGATTTAATGCGGGGCCGGTCATCAAAACATGAAGTCTGTAACCTCTTTGCTATTCAGTAAGGAAATCTGGGGGGCTTTAAAGTCCACTTTAGCAGAATCAGAAAGCATATCACCCGTCACTGTCAATTTTTCTCAATCAACCTTGAACACTGTTTTTTTAGGGATGGGAAATCATCCAATGACTTATCCCGCTCTGGGCGGAGCGAGAGGGAGTGTCAGACTTCTACTGACTAAAACCCATCCATGTTCCTTCATTGCCCTTTGTGTTCCAGAGCCACGGTACCTATCTCTTTCGAATAGTCCCGCGACTCCGGCAGGCGTCGCCGCGTCGGCCCTTTCGGACCCCTCCCAATGCTGACTAACTTTGAGGCGCGCGTGGAACATGAACGCGCCGTCGACACGGCCTGTCGTCATAATTAAGATGGACGGACGGCGAGCCACCCATAGCTCACAGGCCCGCGGCTACGGTGGCCGGATGTCACCAGGTGGCCTCCGACGTCCGCGGCGTCTACCACGGCGGCCAGGACGAGAGGTTCTCTCCCTCTCCCACTCCGCCACCTCGTTCGCTAGCATGACTGTTTCGCAGAAGGAGGTGACGGCGTCCCATTCCGTCTAACCTAGAACCCCTTTAATGCGTTTGCGATAAAGGTGAAAACGAAATTTAACAGATTGTTGTGTCATTTATAATATTATGATTCTCCTAAACTGGCCTTTTTAGCCTCCCTGAAATATTATAAGAGATCGTTTGTTTTTCTTTTGTAATTCCAAGTTTGTTATGTTCATGACGACATGGAGAGAGCGACTGTTGGAACCCCGTGCAGGGCACGCCACAATAGTGGCGATAACTCCCCTCTTTGAGGAGTGGCTTGAGAGGCGCCACGGCGTCCTCACCTTCCACCTGACGCAGGTCCTCACCGGACACGGATGTTTCGGGAGGTACCTGCACCGAATCGGGCGGGAGGAAACGCCCGGGTGTCACCACTGCGAGGATCGACCGGAGGACACGGTGGAGCACACTGTGCATGTGTGCCCCGCTTGGGTGGAGCACCGCCGTGTCCTCGAAGCGGCCATCGGCGGCGACCTCTTGCGTCCGGCCCTGATCCAATCCATGGGTCGAAGCAAGCCGGAATGGGACGCTGTCACCTCCTTTTGCGAAGCAGTCATGCTAGCGAAGGAGGTGGCGGAATGGGAGAGCGAGGGAGCTTCTCCTCCCGGCCGCCGCGGGAGACGCCCCGGGCGTCGGAGGCCACCTGGTGGCCCCGGGCCACCGTCGGTGCGGGCCTGTGGACGGTGAGCTATGGGCTAGCTCGCCCTCCGTCCGTCTTATAACCGTGTCGACGGTGCGTTCGTGTTCCACGCGCGCCTCCAAGAGTGTCAGCATTAGGAGGGGCCCGAAAGGGCAGACGCCTGCCGGAGTTGCGGGACTATTCGAAAGAGATACCGCGGCTCCGGAACACAAAGGGCAATGTATGGGTTTTAGTCGGTAAAAGTCTGACACTCCCTTCCGATTTATTGATTTCACATTATAAAAAAAAGGTTTCTTAGGTTTTTTATTTTATTTCCAACTGTATTGCTATTCTGTAACAACTATTATTATTATTATTATTTTCGTGTCTCGACAGCGGAATCGGAGGTGAGTATCAAATTCGTATAAAATAAGACCTTTATGTTGTGTTTAACAAAGCTCACTTTGTGAGCTTCACTCAGGTGAAGCTCGATATCGAAATGGTTATTTACAGAATATCTGTAGTGTGATTCTTTAAACACCTCGCCGTGTTAACTAAGGTGAAGTGAACTATCATTTGATATCGATAGCATGATTTGACAGTTCATGAAGTGAGCTGTCAAATCAGTTCACCTAAGTTTTCAAGGATGTTGATAGAATACGCTGGTGCGCAAACAAAGCACGTGCCGCGTTATCTCTTTACAAAAGTCTGATTTAACTCCTAAAATGGAACTTATCCGACTTTGTACTTTTGTGCATGTAGTCTCACTGTGGAAAGTATATTTCCTACAACAAACAGGTGGAAATCTCGATAGTTTTTCTTGTTTTTGCGTCTTAGAACAAAGTTTTGTTTCCTGTGGCAAATTAATCGTTAATTGCTTTTTCAGTTCTATGAAAGCTTTTCTTACTTGATTTGGGTTTGCTTTTGAATCAAATCTAGGTAATAATAATAATAATAATAATATCCTTGGACATTTCACACAACGCCGTATAGTCCCAAGCTAAGCAACCTAATGCTTGTGTTATGGTAACTAGATGGCTGATAAACTACTTAAATACATTTTTTTTTTGTAAATGCATACATATTATAGATAGAAAAACACCCAGACTCGGAACAAATACTTGTAGGTCGTACAAATATTTGTTCTGTGCGGGAATCGAACCCGCGACATGCTGCGCAGCAGTCAATCGCTCAACCACTGCGCCAACCGTGTCGTCAAAAGGTCAGAGATAACAGAAACAAAGTCTACAATGCAGTGAGGTTACCCAGAAGAAGCCTGTTCACTCTAACTTTGAAGAGATTAGGGTTCGATGCGTTCAGAAAAACGGACGCAGGTGACGCGTCCTGCGTCCGTCCATAGTGGCGCCGAAGTCGAGACTGGATGTCAACTCCATGCCGTTGAACTCAATCTGATCAGGGGGCTACTCTCTAAGCCCGAAGTCCGTAGTTTCAGGCATCACCTAACCACTAAGAACATATAACAGTAACTATACAATCGCGTAGTCATTAAACATTGCGATTATATAGTTACTGTCAAATCGTGTTGTAATTCATTCTTAGTTTGGGTTCGGGACTAACAGCTAAGCCTGACACTACGAATTTTGGGCTTAGAGAGTAGACCCTTAGTTACGATCAGTTTTAGGAGAAAGCTGCTTTGAATGAATGCTTTTTGAATGATCAACTTATCTCACTACCTTGATCAATAATTAACTTAGAATTGAAAGATAGATATTTTTATAAACAATACCAGTACGAATGCCTTGTACGCGATAGTTGGTATTAACATTGTCCCTGACATTATTGTCTTTTTGAACTGATTTCATGAATGGGGAATTGTTGATTCAGGACGGACATTCTACTAGCTGTCGGCCGCGGCTTCAACCGAAAATTATCCCAAGGGCATATATTCCTGGGATAAAAAGTATCCTATGTCCGAACCCAGGGCATGATCTACCTGCGGGTCTAAAAAGGCCATTTTCATAATATTAATCGTGCAACAATCTGTGAAAATTCATTTTCATCTTTAATTCCATTAGGTTCAAAATTGATTGGGAAAATTTGAGTTTCGGGTAGCTTGATGTGCTGGCTGATTCTGCTAAATTGGCCTTTTAAGCCCCGCTGAGAGCCAAGTTTCATTCAGACAGAGAGTTACTTTCGCATTTATAACATTAGTTAATAAGGAAAATCAAAAAATATATTTGATAGGAATATAAACGTTTGTTCAGTTAATACCTATGTATGACAACGTTGTTGATATGACACAGAATCCTTTCGATTTCTTACTAGAGATTTCGTATTAAAGTCGATAGGTACCGTCAGAGAAATCGTTTTCATTCACAGATTTTTCTTCACCTTGAGTTTTTTTGCTTGTGTTTGGCATAAACAATTCGTATTTCAATTCAGTTACTTACCTTTCGTTGAATGCTATATTAAATTAAACTCCAAGGACATTTTTAAAGCCCAATTTAAATCCGCAAGCCAATTATAAACTTTTTACTTTCATTATTTTGCATTTTTCTGGAATGCGGACATGAAATTATTTTTCAAAACAATTCGACAAACCAGTCTGTTGCGGATGTACTAAGTAACAAAAGAGGTATTTCCATTTTGTTTATGGTGCTAAATAATGTTGGGTGAAAACCAAGAAAGCGTAATTTTTATGGGCTATGAGGAAAACATAAAAGGAAAAAACATTAAATAGATTTTGACGATTGCGGTATCGTTCATGTCGTTTTATGTTCTTGGCACTGGATGACTGGACGTTTCCTTTGTGTAAATACCTTTGTGAGAGGAATTTGAACATCGAATGTATCTTGAGTGTCAAAAATTTACCTATACTTTGGAGCGATTCCTAGTTACAGGTCGCGTCACATAAAAAGAACGCTGCATGAATGTGGAGGGGGTGTGTCTGCGCATTGGTACACTCGTGTACGAAAGTACTAGGCCTATTGTTTTATTTTTGAACTAGACTTTCGCTCGCGGCGTCGTATATTGGTTACTGGTAGGTAAATTGAAAAATTATATATGCTGGAATATCATTAAATTGAATTAAAGACGTTTGATTCAGTGTAGAATGTTTAATCTAATTACCAAAACTTAAGTAGGTAAATGTTTTTTATTATTTTATTTCTGCCGGGAGTTCGGAAGATAGTAAGAAATTCCGAATCTTTTGGACCTGACGTGACGTGGACACAGAGCGGGAAACAAAGGTCGACTGATGAACCAATAGCGCACCAGCGATCACACGGCACGCGACCCGCGCGCCCCGCGCCCTACCTCATACCACCAAATAGATCGATAAATCGCCTAATGCGCAGCTTGACCGCTAGCGTTCTTTTTACATGACGCGACCAGTATAAGAAACGAATGGTGAAACCGCTGCTGTTGGTTAGGGATAGCTTACATTAAACATTTACTAAAAAGAAGTTTTGTAAAGTCATGTTAGTGAAAACGGCCTCTATGATGTTCTTATTGTAGGTACTTATAATACTTCTTAAAAAGTTTCTTCAATTAGTTCAAGATGTACCAAGTCACAAAGTGCAATCAAAAATATGCTTTCCCCGAACTGGTACCAGGCTCATAGAAACGTCAAGGAGTTTACATCTAAAAATAGCTCACTAAAAACTGGTTGTGCAATCCGGAACCATTCCTGGTTTCTCCAGCGGGGGGGCTCCATATTTCATACGAGTAAAGACAGACTTGCGATAATTATAAGTATAATTATCAGAAGTGGAACAAAAAGCTCTCGATTCCTATAATATCCTGGTAGCTTATGTTTAAAATTTTTAAGTTAAGTGTTGTTTCTAGATTATGTTTTTGTCGCGTTTATTTATTATTAGTTTATGATAGTGCTTTTTTTAACTTTTTACAAAAAGTGAGCGAAGTTCAAATTTGGAATTTTTAAGATTTTGAGTATGATAACTGTGAAGTTTCTAAGTCGGATAAGAAAGCGAAACAAATTCAATATGTATTTACAAATATGAACTCTTACAAGAAATCATCCTTTTCCTATTAGAATTTATAGTCATATTGTAAACTACTATGCAAACCTTCTTGTCTGCACAGTACTTATTGCCAGCAATGGCAGACAAGTTAGTCGTTGAAATTTTGGAAGCGACGAAGAATATAAATTAGGATTTCAAGGTATAAATTAAGAAAAATATAAGTAAAAATTTCAAAATAGGAACGGTTAAATTAGTAGTTTTTTTTTTGTATAAACTAAGTCAGTCATGTATTAGCTTCCTTCTAAGACAGATGCCGAATATAAGTAGTCGTTTGAACCTAAACATTGTTTCATTTCTGATTATTTAAGGTCATACCACAGCTTGTGGTATTACAATATTTAGTACCTACACTAATGTCTCTCGAGTTTATCCTAGTTCACTGAAAACTTGGATTCAGCATTTGTTTAGGTACCCAAGAACTCCCAAAACCCTGAAAAACCAAACAAAATAATTATAATGTAAAGCAATTCAGTCAGTCTAGCGGCTGTAAACTGAAAAACGTATGTATCTGTACCGCTAACTGTATTCCAACGAGTCGTTGACTTGGCTGAGGCATGCGTGATCTTACTGGTTTAGGAACTGACTGAATTACAGCGGCCGGCTGAAATATTAAGATTATTTTATGGACAAGAACAGCTTCTCTTACATGTTTTATTTGACGACCGCCGTTTGACGGCCGGGACCACCGGTTTAACGTGATTTCTGAGGCCCGAAGGAGTTTTGGTATGATTGGTTATCCAATCACGGACCGACCTCCTCTACCCAGTAACGAGGTAACACGATAGTCTTTGGTTAAGACTGGTGTCAGACTTTCTGACTTCTGACAACCCGTAATAACAATCAAAGATGTCCAATTTCAGCCGGGAACAACGGCCTAATGTGCTTTCCGAGGCGCGGACTGTAAGTCTGTAAGATGTGTGTACTGTAGCCAATCCGCAGATCGACCTCAGCAAGTGTTGCTGAACCTCGAAGATCAACCTTATTAATTTAGCCACAAGCTCCCCGAATGAATTAAATAGAACAATAATAATATTTGAAAACAAGCAAACCGTCTATCCCGCTGAACTAGACCGCTCAAAGTTAACTGAAAAATCATTAAAAAAATTATACACTCCAGTGTTATCGCACTACAGAACTGAATCATTCATGACCTCCTAAGCTTCATAATCTCCTAGTCGTGACGCTGCTGAATATATTTTTCAGGTTATTGACAGCGTTTGATATTTTATGTAGGCGCTGAATGGTTTCATTTATTTGGTATTTTTTTCAGTGTTTTTGTTGTAAGGATGGCAGATGTTGCTGAAAATTTAATGTGTTTTTGATTTGACGGGAAACACTGAAACAGCTGTGCTTGATAACTAAATTTGGCAGTTAGTTCTGTGCCCATAATAATGGCGGATTTGCCACGTTGTTTGGCAATGTCTTAACCTCTGGCCAAAGTAAAAGCTCTTTTGGTCACGGGAAGTGCCAACTTGCTGTTTCGAAATAGACTATACTAGAGGCCGCCCGCGACTTCGTCCGCGTATAAATTCTCGTTATTCCCGTGTAAATCCCGATCCCTCGGGAACTCCGGGATAAAAAGTAGCCTATGTGTTATTCTGGATCTTCAGCTACCTACATACCAAATTTCATCGTAATCGGTTCAGTAGTATTTGCGTGAAAGAGTAACAAACATACATACACATACATCCATCCTCACAAACTTTCGCATTTATAATATTAGTGGGATGTACGGTAGTGGTGAATCATAATCATCATTTCTGCCGAAACACGCCCACTGCTGGACATGAACTACCCCAAGTGTCGTTACAACAACTGGTCCTGTGCGTCTTCAGAGCCTCACCAGGTCATCGGTCCACCTTATGGGAGGCCTTCCAACGTTGCGTCTTCAGGCACGCGGTCGCCACTCCAGAACTTTTCGGCCCCATCGACCATCTGTTCTGCGAGCAATGTGCCATTCTTCTGTCTTCACCATTCACAGTTGGGTTAATAAGACTCACACTTACAGCTTTACCAAAGTCTGCTACACTTTTTTTTGTAGAAGTCTATAATATAATAGTATGGGGGCCGAGTCACCCGCGTCCGTAGGAGAATACCCTTCAGCGAATCCCTACACGTGGTCCCCGGGTGGTGCTAAACAGGTGAAACTAACCGCCTCCGTGGTCTAGTGGTTATACTACCTGATTCAGACCCAGAGGTCCCGGGTTCGATTCCCAGCGGGGGCAAATTTTTTGCTCGGTTTGGTTGGTGATAGGACTTGTTCTAAGTCCGCCTGGCAAGCTACCACCATCATGTCTAAGTCTGTCGCCATAACAACAATGTTAACAGCATTGTTGTGTTCCGGCAGTTAGAGGTATGATAGCCAGTTCCTCTGTTTAAGAGGATTCCGGGTGAAACTCGCTTCCATCTTCGGCCTAATCATCACTTTCCATCGATACCTCTACCATGAGATGTCATCGAAAACTTACTCGCTAGCGTTAAACTCGCTAGCGTACTAACGTGGATCGAATAGTACTCGATAATGCTCGTACCATGAGTTTTACGGAGTCTTACGCAGGCGCTCACGTAAGCTCGATAGATCGCGTCGTCTAGCTAACTTCACACTACTCACTAGAATGCTTTACTACTTATGTTTTGTTTCTTTCTTTCTCAATAATAAGAAGAGAGGACGGCTTGTAAGCTCAAAATGTAGTGTTATCGCTATGCTTAAAATGTTAAGACATTCAATAAACCGACTAAATAGAAAAGTTTTCGGTTAGTGGACAACATAAGTAATTTAGTGATTTTTGAATTTTTACTCCTTATATTATAACCTTCCATTGTACACTTGTTTTATAAACGTTTTTCCTGTACTTGTTATGAGGTGTACAATAAAGTTTATAATACGTAACTAAATATAATGACATTGTCGTCTATTCAATTATAAAATTGTTTGTTGACGTCACGGAACAGAAAAAAACTAAATAAACTGTTTTTTCTGTTCCATTGTTGACGTTGTGTCACAGAGCTGCGTTTTGATGTTGTGATGTGTGGTTTGAAAGTTTGCAATAGATTATTTTAAACAGTGAGGACCAGTGTCTTGCCCCTCAACCCAGGTACCTACATAAACCCAACCACTTGAAACTTTTGTGAAGAATGCAAATAAACAAAAATTGGTTATGATTTAACTAAATATAATTGAAAGGCACAGCTTGCCTACTTAGTTAAAATAGATTTAAGTAGGTATATAATATAATAATAAATGCTAAATAAGCTCTCGCAGATATTTTTTTACTATGTTAGACTCAAAACCGTACATAATTTTAATGTAAATATATGTTTCACTCGTCAAAATGCTAGTGAGCTACGTTACTACTATCGTAAGCGTATTGTTCGATAGCGTCTGTCGAATTGGTGACTCATGGTACCGTTTTGTATGGTGACAGCTCAAAAACGTTACTGACTATCGAATAGATTACGTGAGGTTTTTAACCTATCGAAATCTATAGTGCTCATGGTACGAATTTTAATTCTTTCAGTGACCGCTAGGGGCGCTGTACAGTATGTCATACAAATAATTTACGGAGACGCTAGCGAGTTTCGGCTGCGTAAACTCATGGTAGAGGTACAGGTGAGATTTGGGCCAAGAGTTTCCCCGTTTTGTATAAAAAATAAAATATCATTTTGTATGATAAGTCTTATGTTATAGAGGGGGGAGCCTTAAAATCGATCAGGCACAAAACGTAAGACCCTGGGCAGTTGCTGAAATATTCTTGATGGGACAATCGTGTGAAAAACCGTTTTAAAAGGTAGTATAACATTACAGTTATTCTGCAGCCCTACAGAACGTTAAATGGGCACGAGACGTGTAGGTTATGCTGCTATTTTAAATGTTTCACATTTGTGTGTCTGGACAGCAGAGATTTGGGTGAAAAAATACGCATTACCAACAACAGCTCGATCGAATAACTGAATTATTTACATATATGAACACGCTGATTTCCTCTTACAGGGTGATCTGAATAAAGTTGACATTTTGAAAACACAACAGAAATAAACCACAGTGTACATCGAGGATGTAAAACACAAGGAAAAAAGAAATCTAAGAAATTTTTTGTTCTAAATATTTTTTGTCGGGAAGATGATGATGTTTTAAACCCTCGAACTTATCTACACTAATAATAGAGAGGAAGGTTTGATTGTTTGTTTGTTTGAATTGAATAGGCTCCGAAACTACTGGACCGATTTAAAAATACTAAGATTATAATGAAGTAATATTTGTTTGTAAGTTTGTATGTAGGGGGTAATCTCAGGAACTTCTGGTCCGATTTGAAAAATGTCATCAATCATCACACTAAGACTAAAAGAAGCCGAGCATTAATGGAAAATGTGACGCAGACGAAGTTGCGTGGGTCAGCTAGTAGGCTATATTTTTTTAAAATAAAATAAAGGTTAAAATAAAGGGTATACCCGTACGAAGTCGGGACGTGCGGCTAGTGACATAATAAATACAACTTCTAAGAATATAAACTTCGGATAGAATACGTTTGATAGAAATAATTTAAAGGTGTGGTCATAGTATGTCTATAGTCTATAGCCATACTTACTAGGTATTGAATAATATAATCTATATAGTCTATAGCCATTCTTACTAGGTATTGAACCATCGAAGAACAAGACAATAATTGTTCCTACCTACATAGTTGAAAATTGGCAAATTCCTTAGATTTTGTTTAAAAAGTATTATTTACCCATGGAAATATCATTTTTATTCCCTAATAATAGAAGATGGGATACCGTAGTAGCACCAATTTATTTAGTTGACCTAATGATTCTATATAAAACAGTTTGAAATTCCGAATCGCGTCTTTGAAGTACATCCATAATTTCATACAGCTATCAACTCAGACCAATAAAAAAGTACTTTTTTATTGGTCTGAGGCTATCAATTAAAATTAAAATTTTAAGGGCTTTAGTTTTTGTTTTATGTTATGTTTCGCAAGGATTTCTTTATATTCAGCCTTTTTGGTAAGACTAGAATAATCAATACACTCATAATACTCTCATCTGTGAGTTTAGAAGTAATTAAAGCACATAATGCACATTCATCTGTAAGTTTTGTGTTCATCTTAAAGTTAAATTTTAGGGTGCATTGTGTTTGTTTGATATTATTTTTTGATTTGTCAGTATGTCCATCAATCTAAAAAAGAAAATAGAAAGAGCAACCGAAGGAACCCTTTTTTCCATTTTACGATGTAATGACTAATTTAAAGGTTTTATTTATTTTTAAACTTTCTGAATACTTAAGTGACTATCTGGACCAGAATTGAAACTACCTAAATATTCTACCTTATCCCTATGGAACATGAAGTCTCCTAATGTACCTAAATTCTTCTTCACTTCTCTTTGGTCCGACCGTAGCCACTTGGACCGCTTTGTCGCTAACCACGTCCAGATCCGGTGTATAGTCGTATAGGGTAAGTTGGTCGTAGAGGAGGGTCATCATGATGATGATGTTTTACTCTGGTATGAAAACATAGCGACGACGCAACGACGCAAGTGAGTACGTCAAGGAAGCTTCAAAAAAATCTTGATCACCTACTACTAACACTACACCCAAAAAATTGAGTAACATTTCGAAACTGCCGAAGAACTGTGTCAACAAACCTACTTTTACAGACGGAGTCACGTGCAAAACCTGTATCACAAAATAGGTGGCATGCGTTATGTAGCCATCATGCACTGATATACTCAAAGAGGTCAAAAACAACAGAATTTGATTAATATCTTGCGAAATGATCCTTCATGGAGTCATATTTATTCAGTTCCTCGTGGAGTCAATGCACTAGGAGATAATGGGGCCAGCGAGCTGGTTTACGTTGATATTTATGTGAGTTAGATCACGTAGTTGGCAGTGAGTCATCAAAATGGGGTCGGAGGACCAAAATGCTGCTATCTTTTTAGGGTTCCGTAGCCAAATGGCAAAAACGGAACGCTTATAGATTCGTCATGTCTGTCTATCCGTCCGTATGTCACAGCCACTTTTCTCCGAAACTTTAAGAACTATGCTGTTGAAACTTGGTAAGTAGATGTATTCAGTGAACCGCATTAAGATTTTCAAACAAAAATTAAAAAAAAAAAATTGGGAGAGGTACTTTGCTTAACTGAAACTCAAAAAATTTTTTTTCATCAAACTCCTACGTGTGGCGTATCTATGGATAGGTCTTCAAAAATGATATTGAGGTTTGTTATATAATTTTTTTTAGTGTTAATTATAACTTTTAATAGAATAAGACAGTAGTATAAGGTACGATGGGATTGTCATCGTCATTTTCATGTACAAAAATCCCTTAAAATCAATAAAGAAAAAAAAAAAAAAAAGAAACACTTCTAAAATGGTAAAATGTATCCCCCCCCCCCTCCATAACTTCTAAAATAAGAGAACGATAAAAAAAATGATGTATATTACCATCTAAACTACCCGCGAAAATTGGTTTGAACGAGATCTAGTAAGTAGTTTTTTTTTAATACGTCATAAATCGTAGATCGCAACTTTTGCTTAAATATAATACCTAGGTAGGTACAGGTTTGTACGGAACCCTCGGTGCGCGAGTCCGACTCGCACTTGGCCGGTTTTCTTTTACTGCATTAATTGAGTCAGAGACAAAAACATGCGTAATTATTTTTATCCGACTCTGTCAGTAAATTTGTTGGTGCTACTCTAGACTATAGAACTTCAGGGAGCATTAACATGAGCATTCTACTTAGCCTTTTTTACTATTGATAGGCATACGTTTGACCACTATATCACTTCATGTTAAGCGACGGTCTAAGATGGAGCACGCTTGCCTAAAAGTAACCTATTCACTCTTGACTTAAAGACTTCCAGGTTGTAGCAATCAGGAAACACAGACTCAGGCAAGGAATTTCACTGCTTAGCACAATGAATGTATTCCCAAAACGTTTTGTGCGTATAGGTGGGATCACCATGTACCGGTGGCGCAGCCTTATCACACTTACGTCGGTCGGCTTCCAATTTAACCGGATGAACCTGAGAACCTGAATTTTACAAGGAGCGGCTTCGTATCTGACCTCTAGAACCCAGAAACTAGGTTAATCGATACCCTTTGGAAAGTTGTGAAACTTTCAGGTAGCAAAGACAAAAGGTTTCTTTTTTTAGGGTTCCATACCCAAAGTGAATCCAGCAGAACACTATCACTAAGCCTCCGCTGTCTGTCCGTTCGTCCGTCTGTCTGTCAGCGGGCTGTATCTCAAAAACCCTAAAAGGTAGAAAGTAATTTTTTTCACAGATTGTGTATTTCTATTGCCGTTATTATAACAACAAATAATAAAAATCAAGGTTTGTGGTACGGAACCTGGTTTTATTATTATTGAAAGCTTAAATATCACTTGACGCAAAGCGATGATGTGGTTGACGTAGGAGCACGCTAAGGTACGTAAAAGTAACCTATTCACTCTTGACTTCAAAATATCTAATAGGTACTAATATTATCGACGACACGGCTGGCGCAGTGGTTGAGCGATTGACTGCTGCGGGTTCGATTCCCGCACGGAACAAATATTTGTACGACCTACAAGTATTTGTTCCGAGTCTGGGTGTTTTTCTATCTATAATATGTATGTATTTATAAAAAAAAATTGTATATAAGTAGTTTATCAGCCATCTCGTTACCATAACACAAGCATTAGGTTGCTTAGCTTGGGACTATATGGCGTTGTGTGAAATGTCCAAGGTTATTATATTATATATTATAAAGCTGTTTGTTTGTTTGCTTGAACGTGCTAATTCAGGTCCGATTTGAAAAAATATATTTTGTGTTACATAGCCCATTTATCGAGGAAGGCTGTAGGCTATAATTATATCATCACGCTAAGACAAATAGGCGCGGAGTATTAATGGAAAATGTGACGCAGACGAAGTTGCGCGGGTCAGCTAGTCGCTTTATATTTAGGTTTCCAAGCAAAATAATTAATGTTCAAACATTTTTCAATAACAAATCAGTTGTCAACAACACCACGCTTTCATGTGTTATTCATATTTTTAAAGAAACGTTTTTGTTTGTGACAATTGACTTGTAAAGTAGAAGGGGAAGTATATTGGCTGGCAATTAATAATGTAACATGACTTTTGTGGGTATGTTGGGTAACACAGATTTTCGGGTTAGACATAGTCAATATTACGTTCTTAGTATACTTCTTACCGGGTTGATGGTCCATTAAATTATACCGTTTGGGACCAATATGTGGCTACATTCATTGCTTCATTGGAAGCGTTGTTAAACTCAATCATCCTTCAAATTCCCTACTAAATACAACACACTAAATAAAAAAATAGAAAAAAACTACATTTTATAAAATAAAGTCCTCCGCCGCGCCTGTCTGTCTGTTCGCAATTAACTCAAAAACTACTGCACCGATTTTCATGCTCTTTTCATTCTTTATAACTGACCAAGTGGCTTTACATTTGTTTTTATTGTTATTTACAAACTAAATGTTAGCATGCCGTTTAGCATATTGTATACATTTTTGCAATATATTGGAGTATGTTGTGTATTTAACCTTGTTAGTTCTATTTTTATTCTTAAAGTATTGATATCTTAAGAATCGTCATCCACGTTCGTTTACTATTATTGTTTGTATTTATCCTAACCCTTACTTTTGGAAAACAGAGTTTATGAAACAGGCATATTAGTTCACTAGCTGACCCGTGCAACGTCGTCTGCGTAACATTTTTCATGACTGCTCCGCTCCTATTGGTCTTAGCGTGATGATATATAGCCTTCCTCGATAAATGGGCTATCTAATACTGAAATAATTTTTCAAATCGGACCAGTGGTTCCTGAGATTAGCGCGTTCAACCAAACAAACAAACAAACTCTTCTGCTTTATAATATTAATAGTATAGATGAAAGCTATTGAATGCCATATTTGCATCATTTACTACATATACATCTGACCAATGAATAGAGTGGTTCTCGAGTAAGGTTTCAGTATATTATTTGTCAAGCGGACGAAGCCGCTGGGATCAGCTAGTAATTAATAAAATTGAATTTCATCATTTATTTGAATAACTAGTTGACTCGCGCAACTACATCTCTGCGTCACATTTTCCAATAATGCTCCGCTCCTATTCGGCTTAGCGTGATGAAATATAGCCTATAGCCTTTCTCGATAAATGGGATATCTAACACTGAATGACTTTTTCACATCGTACCAGTAGTTCCTGAGATTAGCGCATTCGAGCAAACAAACAAACTTTTCAGCTGTATAATATTAGTATGGATGGGACAAGCCCGCCACACATTCCCAACCACTGCAACTCCTGAAAGCCAGAATCAACAGTGCGGTGACCACCAGAAAAACGCCGAGCTAATGAAGCCCGACGAGTCCCGGAGAAACGATTCAACTGTCTTGGAACCCGCATCGAAATTAATCAGAAGAGTACAGCGGAGGAGTAGGAAAAAATAAAAATAATTTCTACTTCCCTCCTTATCAAGCAGGAGACAGATTTGAGTTAGGCCAATAGGCACCAAGGGACATATTATACAACTGGGTTTAGCCCAGTTGCCAAGCACCACGGATTATACAGGGAAATTGAAAAAATACCCGAAACCTCTTAGGCAGTAAAAGTACACATGATTATAAGCAACTTTTGTTTTGGTAAAACTCCGAAATCTCGAAAAAAATATCAGCTGTTTCATACAAAATGCAGTATTTAGCCAATGAAAATGTATGAAACAGCTGATATTTTTTTCGAGATTTCGGAGTTTTACCAAAACAAAAGTTGCTTATAATCATGTGTACTTTCACTGCCTAAGAGGTTTCGGGTATTTTTTCAATTTCCCTGTATATTAAATTAATATTAGTATAGATATAAAAAGTTTAAAGAGTTGTTTCATTTTGGCTGGTAAACCTACGTGGATATGAGTGATTTTCTCAAGCATAATGTTTAGGCGGCGCGGCAGAAAATCATATCTTAAAGTAAACGTACAACGAAGTTATTTTTTTTATAGAAAAAAGGGGTAGTTATCTTGATCAGGCCGTCAATATTTTAGTATATAACATTTCTGTGGTGAAATAAAAAATTGTTATTTAGCATAATTCTAAGTTTGGTGGCGCGTCCACAATCCGTTTTTCTGGGGATGACCACCTCTTAAACGAAACTACACCAGTTTACTAGAAACTACTGATTTTATTTGTATTCAGTATTATTTTTTCTATCTAATGACAGTTTTATTTTTATATTTAGGGCAATACTTTATCCTAGTGAAAATCGAAAAGGACTGTCCGCGCGAAATTTTAAATTTTGGTGGGAGTAATCTAATCATTAAGTGACTCGTATAGAATAAACCTAGATGAACAACGCTACCAACGTTCACTTCGTTTGGTCAGGCGCTCATGCGCAGCAGTGACAGACGTGTGCCATCCCGTTGTGATTTCCCGCCAAAAACGTAAGTAAGTCTTTTCGTAGTAATCGGACAAAAAACCTGCAATTTTGGTGTAATGTTTTAAAACGTTTTATGACTAAGTCGGTGTTGTAATTTAAATTTAAATATAAAGGTTAAGGTTTGCTTTCAAAATTATCCAAATATAAATAGTACATTCTTATTAGTTTTTTTTTAAATAAACATATTCAACAAGATTCTAATTTTGGTGGTGCAATTTTGGTGGTTTTGGTGGTATTTTACCAATCACCAAAATTGCTTAGTTACACCAAAATTAGTTTTTAGAGTTACGAGGTACCTCAAAGACAAACGAAAACGAATCATAGTAAGATAACTCGGTTTGAAAGTTCAGTACGAGTAGCTTGAGAGTGATGAAGAAACAAGAAAATGTATAACGTTCGTGTACTGTACGCTTAGAACGAAAAATGCTTTCAATAGCAATAAAAAATAATTTAGGTATTATTTGTTTTCCAGCATAACAAAGAAATAAAATTCAAAGTTGACACACGCAGAGTGCTTGGAGAGGAAAAGGATGACAGAAAAGAAGAGAAAAGAAAAAATTAGGAATGATGAACGAATTGCTGAAAACGAATGTTTAATACACATACGGATTTCAGTGAAAATTATAATACGAAATATGGCTCTGAGGTTCAATCCGTCTATTTTGACGCTAGCCGATCTCAAATTACATTGCACACTTCAGTAATTTACTATCGTTCAGGAAATGAATGCACAGTGATGGATACTAAGGAAGAAAATAAAACAGCTAATAAAAATAATAAAAATTATCATGATGGTGATGATAGCGATGATGATTTGAATATTTTTTAATTTACAGACTGAAGAATTGACAAGACTTAGAATAGTAAGAAAGTTTATTAGTTGATTGATAATTTTTTAATTTGATCTCATTACATAATTATGTTAACATAACATGTTAAAAAATTACTTTTATATAATTAAAAATGATCATGATGATGATGACGATGTTGATGATGATAGAGGTTAGAGGAGGTGACTGCAATTCATTTAAACTAAAAACTGTAGAATTAACAAGATAGAAAAATAAGAATGTTGTATTTGTTGATTGTTATTTTTTTATTGATCTCATTATGTTATTTTTTTTTAAAACATTTATTCACTATAAATAAGATTTTTATTGATAATTTATTTATAATTTGGTTCAGTAAAAAAAAAATGGTGTCAAGACTTTCTAATTTTGGTAACAGAAACAAATTCTGATGTCAATATTTCTAATTTTGGTGTCAGACACCAATTTTGGTGTCGTACCAATTCTGGTGTCGACAATATATTAGAAGCTTTCAGGAATAAATAAATTTCTCTCACATTTTATGTACCTGAATACGTATCTGTTGCTTATCAACATCTTAGATTATTAAAAAAACCAGAAACAAACTTTTCCACCAAAATTAGGTAACAAATCATAGTTGTTGAAATTCACTCATATATTTAACAATGGGAGATTTTATGCATTTCATTTTCATTTCAGTAAACGTATTAAATGCTGGATTAACGTAACATCAAGTTATTTAGATATGTGTTTATGTGTATATGTCACCGGAAAGTGGCAGACTGAGTATAATAAATCTTGATTATATTATAATTTCTCGAAATATTATAAAAAAAACATTTTATATATAAGTAGCTGACCCGCGCAACTTCGTCAGCATCACATTTTCCTTTAATGCTCCGCTCCTAATTGTCTTAACGTGACGATATGTAGCCTTCCTCGATAAATGGGCTATCTAACATCATGATCAGTTGTTCCTGAGACTAGCGCGTTCAACCAAACAAACAGACAAACTATTCTGCTTTATAATTAATTATATTAGTATAGATATCTAAATTCAATAAGTTACGTTACGTTTTTCCAATACGTCCGTATGTTATTTAGAAAAAATAGTTTACAATTTTACGCGATATTTTACAACCTTACGGCGTTTTCCGGTGCGATAATATATTGTAGTATTATTTTAATTCGGGTATAATTTAGTGGTTTAGTTTCATATCACAGATCGTAAATTAGAAAACATTAAGATATAATTTAAATAATATTTCTCTTTTTAAGAAAAAAAAAACAAAGTTTGCAGAAAAAAAGTAATAAATAACCTGAGGATAAATATTCTAATAAAACTGTCAATTTTGCAATCCAGTTTCATAAATCATAATAAAAATAAATATCAAAAATATAATTTTTCATAGAAGGTTTTGACAACGATATTGTGAAAATAAACTTCTGAAGTATCATTAATATTATTTAAAACGATTTGCAGGCATGTAATGCACATTTGAGCCATTGTGGTCCGTTGAAGACTGTTGTAGCCCATTGTGGGCCTTTGTTACTGTAATCCTTTTGTGATTACTTAATAAAGTGTGGATTTTCAAGCGGTCTGCGTTTTGCGATTGTCGCAAGACAAGGTGCAAAAAAATATGTTCGGACATGAATGACCGATGTATTTGTGTACAGGACGTTTGAAATGGTGCTTTAATATTTTTGGAACGGCTTCCGTGTAATTTACGTAGTCAAATTGCTGCAAGAGCTAGCTTTTGGAGAACTTATGTGATGAGGGTCAATTCCACAAAATTTTAAAGCTCTGTTCGAATTCAGATAGATATACTTATAGCGATTGAGATGCCAATGAAGGGCCAATCTTATATTTTTAAGCAACATTCACACTAGAATGTTGCTAAAAAATATAAGATTGGCCCTTCATCCTGCGATCGGCTTTAAGGTTAAATTCAAAGACAAAATATCCGTTGAATTGCTTATTTTTATTCTTTGAATTCTGATTCGCTGTGCCTATTAGCTATGAAGCCATAGTGAAGTATCCCCTTCTTAAAATGAAAAATTATGGATGCTTTATTAGAGGTAGTTTCTTCGCCGCTGTTCATTCTGGCTTTCAGGAGATTCAGTGTTTGGAAATAGTGTGGCAGGCTTCACTCAAAACAATAATAAGTATACGTAGTTTTAAAGACATCACGCTGTATGTAATGTGTGTCCTGGCAGCGGGCGGTGCGAGGCTGGCCACTAAAGCTGCGGACACAATACACAGACAGCTCGTAATTCGCACGTCTGCACTAGCCCGCACGAGGCGACATGCATGGCACCAGGAAGTACGGATCAATCGAATAGTTGGACGTTTTGAAATGAGAACGTGTAGAACTCTATCAAATGGTTAGGTTAGTAAAATTTATTTTGGAATGTGTTTTCTCAGTGGCTATAATTAAAGGTGACTAATAAGTATTTGAAATAGAACAACTTGCATCCTAGTAGAATCACTAAACTATCAGCTCCAACAAGTGGGATGTATTAAATCCCTTTGAACTCTTTCATTTTAAGACGTATTCTTTTACTAGAGAGAGTTGCAAGCTGATACAGTAATACTACAGCCAGTACTTTCGTACAGCCATGCATACGGAACCCACCTCATCGATCCTTCAACCCTCAAATAAGCTCATTGTGGTCAAGTCGACCATATTGTCCACTTTAGCAAAAAATAAGGATTATAATCTTGTAATACATTCTTGACAATAGATTGGTCGCCGCGTGAACATGTTTTTTTTTCTATGAAAATTATGAATAAGTGGGCTTGAGTTGCTTGTAACGGGTTAAGGAGGTATGTGGGGTAGCTAGTTAAGATATCGATTTTATCGAAATATTCAAACATCTACGATCAATATTAATATATTATTACGATACCCATTGACAAGACTAGTGTAAGGTGATAAAATTTATCACCTTACCTACACTAGTCCTGTAGTGTGGGGCAACGTTTTTCTAATAAAAAAAATATCATTAAATGATGTTTTATTATAATTTTTTTTTTCCTGTATCGAATTTTGAATTTCTCCTATACCGTGGGTGCGTTTACAAACATACACAGTCACATACACAAACAGCCAGACCCGGAACAACTATATGTAGGCCATAAAAATATTTGTTCCGTGCGGGAATCGAACCCACGACACGTGACGCAGCAGTCGACCGCTCAATCACTGCGCCAACCGTGCCGTGTTTGTAAGTAGGTTGTAAATAACACTTTTACACGTCAATCTTTTTTGTAATTTTAAACTAGATGAGGCCGGCGTTTCATACGCTACGCTGCTCTGAGAAGAAACACCGAAACAAACTCAGAGGTCAAAGTCTCTTTTAAAGTCCATACAATCATACTGGTCAAACCATATGGGAACCATGTAGGTTCATGTCTGAAGTGGTATTTTGAGGAAAGTACCACACAGATTTGAGTGGACTTGTCCAGACAGTGCAAGCATTTGCCAGTTATCGTGTAGCTCAAACTTAGAACTAAAGGAGCTCAACGAACTGACGAACAATACCAAAGCAAGGACATTTGTGTAGGCCGCATAAAGAACTCAAACCGCCAGACTAACATTAAGTGAAATAAACCCCTAACATAGCAATCTACATGGTCCTCATATTCACAATACGTTCTATGGGGACCATGCAGATCAGAGTCTGAAATGGTCTTTTGAGGAAGGAGCCACACAGATTTGAGTGGACCTGTCCAGTCAATGCAAGCCTTGGTAAGTAGTCGATTAGCTCAACTTAGAACCAATAAGGAGGTGTTTTAATGCCTGCGGGACCAACGGCTATATAATGCTTTCCGAGGCACGGAGGAAACTCAGTAAATACTGTAACTGACTTTTGTCCACGAAGGGTTGGAATTGGAGGGTTTAATGGTATTACGAAATTCGGGAAACCCTCTCAGTGCTCCCCTAGACTTCCCAAGGAACCTGCATGTCAACTTTCAGCTTTCTACGACCAGTCGTTTCGGCTGCGCGTTGTCAGTCAGCCAATTATCAGTCAGTTTAGGAAGAATTTTATATTAGGACGCCTGACCGTCCTGGGTAAGAGTAGCTTAACCTTTTTTTTTTTTTTTTAGGGATGGGAAATCATCCAATGACTCTTCCCGCTCTGTAGCGGAAGGGAGTGTCAGACTTCTACTGACTAAAACCCATCCATGTTCCTTCATTGCCCTTTGTGTACCACAAACTACTTTCATGTTTACGGTTTTACTTATGTGTAATGTTTCGGGATTGCACGTTTACAAACTCTGTATAAGTAATCTGGAAATGTATAAACTGTTTGGGCAATCCCAAAAGAAATACTTATTCAGAATGTTTTCTGATTTTTCTCACTATTGTTTTGACTTAATATTGTCATAGACTCCATAATACACTGAATTGTAAATAAATTGCTAAATTAACGTTAATTAACGAAGAGGCTGAAACACCTCCAATCAAAACCTGTTAAAACATGCATGTATTGAAGACTAGCTTCTACCAGAGGCATCGCCAGCGTAAATTATTCTTAGGGAATATAATCCTGCGATAAAAATCAGATCTATTGGACATAGGCTAGACCAAATGGACAAGGATAGACCATGTACCAGAACATGGACTATCCTTGTCCTAAGTTTCATCTAAATCCATACAGCCGTTAAGACGTTAAGAGGTAAAAACAAACAGCGAGATTTTACAGAGTTACTTTCACATTTCTAATATGAATATATAAATATAATCGAAAATCAAAATTGCTTCTTCTCAACCACAAACCATCGACATAATAGTCCCATCACTACCGCACAAAAACTGCGGATATGTCGCAAAATATCCGAAAGCAAGGTGCTGGCTGACCACCGGTACATCACTGAAAAAAGCGCAGCGGACAAAAATGAACACAATTGCATGCGATGATGGATCACCCATGTGTTGTCCGACGAATGTCTATGGTAAGGGTTGGTTAGTACGGAAGGGTATTTTATACGTTTGGAATAAAGTTAAAGAAGAGTGATTGATGTATAATTAGTAGAAGGCTTCTCGGACTTAAAGAAGTTTAAATTCATAATATCTCAGCGAAAATTCAAATCCGTCGAAATGATGAACTGCGGAAGTTACATATAACATAGGAATTGTCTCTGTTGTAAGTAACTATATGTTTCCGTGATAAGTACAATGGTATACAAGTTTTAAGAGAAAAAATCAGAACAGTACCCAAAGATTATCTTAAAAAAATATATATATTGGAAACTCTTCTATTAAGTACCTAAGTACTATAAAGTTTATATTTCGATTATATGAATAATGTGCATATTTCGGTTCGGTAATACTAAAAAACAAAATACCATAAAATTATTTCACTAAAATGAAACTACAGTCTTGGAAAATTCATAAGATAATAATTGATGCACAACCGCATACAATGCTTACGTAAATGGAAAACTATTGATGTCTGAATAAAACGCATAAATATCCTGGCAACAAAGCATTTGGAAGAACTGTCACCCAGTGACTGTGTTACTTATTCATTAAAATGGGGGAAATTCTCAAGAAAAGAATCAGTTTTCCTTATTCATGAAGGCTCAAAATATGTCGAAACACTTTTTATTCGTCCATTTATTTATTTCTAAATAACAGATAGGTACCTACATATCATAAATTTTGTGAAAGCCCTTTCCGCATCAATCTTACCCAATCTCAGATTGACCAGAATTGTCTGCGCGCGTGCCTACCGCGATTAAGAACCCCAAACATGATATTTGAACTTTATGTCTTAACGTTAAGGTTCATTTTCGTTTGTTGATTGATGAAATATTTCGCTAAGTGCTTGTATTGTCATTTATTATGTCTTCCGCACGCGTCCACCGATGCGTGTTCGATGTTCAAATGTTTGAATCGATGTCTGAATCGATATAGCACATCATTTATTCTCATTCGAATTTCGAATGAATCCTTCCATCTTATTTTTTTGTTTTATGTAAACGATGCCATCTTTAAAGTTTAAGCGGGTTTAAGTTTATACGTGTTTATCAAGGATTTTTGAGGTTACGTGTCACTGTAAATAGAATATCATTGTTACGTGTGATGTTTTTGATTATATTACAATTTGGCTCGGCTGACGTTGTTTGCCAAATAAAAAAAAATTGCCTACGAACTATTCTCAGACCTACTGAATGTACTCGACAAAAAATCTTATAAATGGGTCAAGCCATTTTGGAGATGTTCAATAACGAACACCGTGACACAAGATTTTTATAAATAAGATTTTGTTGTTAGGCGTAAAATGGTTGAAGTTTTAATTTTTATACGTCATCAGTTAAGAATACGAGGTTAAACATGCTTTCTCTATTGTAGTCGACGTCATCTCATCTCTAGGGTATGGTTTGATAATTCAATAGGTATTTTTTTTAAATACCCACCGCATTGAGAACCTCCTCCTTTTTTGGAAGTGGGTATCTTAACATCGTCATCAACATATTTTTTGGCAGTATTCTCAATTATTGGAGCTCGGCGATACATGTCTTTTTCCATACTAATCTACTAGTCGACATCTCAGTGATCACCCTCTTTCTAACCATATCGAAATAATTACAAAATATAGTAATTTCAAACTAAGTTTGCAAAGTAAATGATACAGAAGTCCATTTACCCAAACGTGTCGTAGTTTTTGCTATGTTTCCCATTCATCCACACACAAACGTCTCAAAAATTACATCTTTCCTTTCGTTTTCGCCGAAAATTAAAACGAATTTTCATATAATTGTTATCAACTTAAAGCTAATTAGCCGAAAAATATTCAGTAGTTTTCGCTACTTCACTTCAAACGCCGCACATTGGGCAAAAAATTCGATCCTGGATAAAGTTGACAATAAAAATGCCACCCAAAACTCATTATTTACGGCGTATTAAACTGGAGGATTTATTAAGTAGTGCAAAATTGGGTGAGCACATTAGAATTAGCATTCTTCCTTGGGTGGTAAACTCAGAAGTGGAATGAGGACCGAAGTGGCCTTTTCAAGTATTTATTTAAAGGATTACGCACATTACGACAACCGTAGGACATTGCTCGTCTTTTGTTAAACCTGTTTTGTTACGAGAAAGCTTCCTCTTCATTTTATTTACTTACGATATGGAGGCTCAAATATTTGGAACCGAATTTTGAATGACAATGAGCAAGCGTAGGTACTTGAGAGAAAAATATGAGACACTTTCTTTCTTGTTGTTTGAACATAACCCACGTATAAAACAATGTTAAAATTTGCAACTCTTCAACTTAAAGGATTTTTTATGTTTGTTTTCTTATTTCAAAATACTTAACCCAAATCATGTTATGTAGTACCTAAAAGTAAAATGTGAATGAATCTGTCTTTATTTTATAAAATAAAAGTTTTTAAAGAAATTCCTTAGGGTCCTTAATCCTTTCAAAATGTCCACTAATATTGTTAATAGAAACCCTTCAACCTTTATTTCTTGACCATAGCAAAGAAGACTTATATAAAAGATTGCAACAATTGTGTAGAGTCCGCAAAAAAATGAAAGAAAGCGGCGCTAACTTCTAGAAAAGATAATCCCTAAGGAATCGCAACCCTTATGTGGTCTTTTTTGGAAAAAAAATCTGTCATTTTTGTCCAGATTAAAGTGTTGAATGGGCGCATTGTGCGAACGTAACGTACAGGAAGCTATTCAGTTCAATTGTCCACGCTTCGATGGACAATCCGTATACATATTAATATAGGAAAGTAGATGAATTATGGTAAGAAGGGAATTTATTAAGGTAATTATACCGCGTGTATCTGACATCGACGCACAAACGATTTCCATAGGTCCAGGGCATGATTCTGGACATAGACTTAGAATTTTTCGTCGGCTTTTTTCTCATTTTTTCATTTTTTTCAAGGGTTTTTTTACTTTAGACTGCTCATAATCGTTATTCTGACCTAACCCAATGAGATTTTTAATAAAAAAATAATGAATTAACTACTTTCACTAAAAAGAGCAATTTGAATAAGACCACAAATAATTTAAAAATTCCAACATGTCCAGAATCATGCCCTGGACCCATGGAAATCGTTTGTGCGTCGATGTCAGATACACGCGGTATATTTTGTTGAAATAGGAATTGGTTTGGATTGGATGAAGTTTTTTAAATGTCGACTGGTTGTTTATTATTAGGATGGTTTAATACTTACTAAAACAATGTTCATTTTGTTTCGTTTCAACACTATGATATGGCCTAAAAATCCGATGATTTCAAATATTTGTCAAAAGTCTCAACGGATTGTCAGAAGCTAGGAAATCTGATTCCAGTCTTGCCAAGAAGTACGTTGTAGTTGTAAGTTGTGGAGGTCTGGTAGGCAGCCACTCCACGTTAAATACTGGTATTCAGTTGAATCCAGTTCGGAAGTTGCTTCCTTTAAGATGCCTGATAATTTGCGCGGAGCGAGGCAGCGGAGCGGAAAAACGGAGAAATTTTAGCCAATCATGTCATTCAACATGTCAAAGTGACTCACGACCACGTGAGTCACTTTATGCAATTCTCTTTGTTTAACATTTCTCCGTTTCTCCTTTCCGCTGCCTCGCTCCGCAGTTATGAACAGCACCCTAGTTTGAAAACGCTAAAATGACAGAACATCATCAATTCCGTAGTAATTTTAAAATTTTTGCAGGCATCTATTTTGTGACTGAAAAGTATAATTTGTTTATTTGAAAATGGTAACAGGCATGCGTCGACGATACGTGAGTCGCAAAAATTATGAAGTTCTGTCCTCATTTTGGTAATAATTTTTTCGAATATAAAATCGTGGCTGTAGAATCGTGACGAATAGAAAATTCGTGTAAACAAATCTTATCCATACATATTTTATACGTACGAAAGTAACTCTGCCTGTATGTCTGTCTGTAAACTCTTCACGTCTTAACGGCTGCAGCAATTTGGATGAATAATGACTTTCTCACCTTTATAAATCGTCATCACAACAAAAATAGGTAATGACGACGTGATAAAAGATAATCAGTTTTTTATGGACAAAAATAACCTCCCGTCAAAACCAACAAATTCATTGCAAGCATTTGACCTACCAGGAAACCAGACGCATGAAGAGCCAAAACAAACAAAACAAAATCAAATGAACCAAAAAGGTTTACAAACACAAAGTATGAATAACTCCTTCAAAAGTTATCCTCAGGTCGTCGGCACACTTACAGTATTTCTTCTCAAACTGATTCATGGACCGCTAATTCGTATCTTTTTAAATGCAAATTAGCAAATGCGTGATTTTCCGCATTCGTTTGTAACACAAATTAGACAGGTATATCAGAGGGTTGACTCCATACACAATTTCCATAGCCTTTCTCAGCTATGTTGAGGTCAGCATCTATCCTAACTGTTAGCTTGCCAGGGTTGCCCCAGGCCCTAAGTAATTTTACAAACGGCCTATACCAGGGTTGCGTTTGTTCGAAAGAGTCACCGCGGCTCTGGAACGCAAAGAGCATTAGGAGGAACACGGATGGGTTTTAGTCAATAAGAGTCTGTAACAGCCTTTCTGCTCCGAGTCATTTGATGATTTTAGCCTTAAAAAAAAGTCTAACTTTTTGCAGCTATATGTATATCAGCAATTTACAAAGAACGATTGCCGTTCTTCCTCCTGTTCTTCACACACCAGTAAACATGCAATACGATGCCAGTTGCAGCAACTGTATATGACGGATGGTCACCCATCCTCGGTCCGATCTCGGACCAAACATAGATTAACCTTGATCGATCAACGAAAGCTTGTCTTTTTCCAATAAAGTTGAGATTTGCTACTATACTTATTTGACGCTTCGCGTGACCCAAGAGCTGGCTTTTACCTTGGACAGAGGATAAGCATTGCCATACAACGTGGCAATGCAGCCAGTCTTTTGGGCTCACTTCCAGTCGATAGCGATAGGGACGAAATTTTTGATGCCATATTTTAGTTAGGAGTTTTTTTATATTATCTATTTTAAGTGTATACCGCGTGTATCTGACATCGACGCACAAACGATTTCCATGGGTCCAGGGCATGATTCTGGACACCCCAGAGTTAGAATTTTTCGTCGGCTTCTTTCTCATTTTTTCAAGGGTTTTTTGCTTTAGACTGCTCGTAATCGTTATTCTGACCTAACCTAATGAGATTTTTTTATAAAAAAATAATTAATTAACTACTTTCACTAAAAAGAGCAATCTGAATAAAATCACAAATAGATATCAGCTCATCTGAGCTGATACCTGTTTGTGGTACTCTTGAAAAAAATGAAAAAATGAGAAAAAAACCGACGAAAAATCAAAATCATGCCCTGGACCCATGGAAATCGTTTGTGCGTCGATGTCAGATACACGCGGTATAGTTTGTTCTTTAAATAAAGTCTATAGTACCCTTGTCATGTCTATACCAACTGAATGTAGCAGAGTAGGACCCATTATTTTACATGGACACTGTAGGAAATCATCAAATGACTCCTCCCTAATCTGGGTGGAGCAAAAGGGAGTGTCAGACAGACTTTAACTGACTAAAAACCATCCGTATTCCTCCTAATGCCCATTGCGTTCAAGGGTCGCAGTGAGTCTTTCGAACAAATTCTGCAACCCTGGAGACTGCTTAAAACTGACCTGCATAACCCAGTCATTGTGTAATACGACACCTATCTAACTATAATTAAAAAAAAAAAACACACTTTCGGGGTCTGACTACCAGGAAGTCTTGACATAGTTGCCGTTTGCCTCTCGATCGAATTCGGTAAGGCCACAAAATCAATGATCTGATATTCTTGACCGAATTCGGTCGGTTATCGGTTTCTATGTCTAGACCTCCCGCCCTGGGGGGCTACTCTCTAAACCCGAAGTCCGTAGTTTCGGGCTTAGTTGCGAACGTATTCTACTCAATATTAACTAACCACTAAGAATTAGTGACAACACTATTTGTCAGTTACTCTCAAATCGTGTTGTCATTCATTCTTAGTTCGGGTTCGGTACTAATCGTGAGTCAGTAGGTGATAAGAAGTAGAATACGCCCGCAACTAATCCTGAAACTACGGACTTCGGGCTTAGAGAGTAGCCCCCCTGGTTCTACTGTCAAAGATCTTCGAATAACAGCCGGAACCTAACGGTTTAAGGTGCTTCCCAAGACACTTCTCTTGGTATATATATAATGGTTATCCATCCTCCGACCGCACTCAAAAAACGTAGTTTGACCTTGGTCTATGTGTCCTTACATTTTCATGTGAGTTGGCCTTCTGGCCCTTATTTACTTAGTGGTTGTTACGTACGCTATGTAAACAAAAGAATAGAGTGTTTTAGTCTATGAACGGGGTCAAGCGATGTGTGGGTCATTGTCTCACTAGTGTCAATCTTGCATGTTTGTCTATGCTTTTATTGTGTTTGATTTTCTTGTTAATGTCTGTCTGTTATGACGCTATTGCAGGATTGGTAAAGAAGTGTTCTGTTTTAGTTGGATTAACGTAATAATCATCAGTTTTTTTAGTTTATTATATTCACATTTAAATTTTTTATATTCAAAATTCACTTACGCTAACAACACGTCAAAATATTCGTGATAGGCCCTCTGCTCTTGGATCTAGACCACGTGCCATTTCGGTAATGCATGCCAATCCCTAAATTTGGACTTTGTCCAGCGAATGACATTCTCTTTTTCAAGTCTCTAAATCTACTTAACTCTATCAACAAAATGATAATCAATTTTCATACAAATTGTATTACAAATACTATGAAGCCACTCTTACCCTATAATTCTGCCCACTCTATCAGCCTAACTAGCGCCGAGCTAAGTGCCACAAGAGTTCAGCGAGTGAAAGGGGCCGGGTTCGGTGCCCGGCTGAGCACAACTTCCTTCTTCCGACTCTGTAATATATACTTCCTTAGTTAGTGTCGTTGTACTAATATTATTTGTATTGGAAAGCTGTTGTTTGTTTAGAAAAGTAATTGGTGGCTTGGAGGAAAACTGCTTTGCAATATTACGACAGTTTTCTTTTTAGATGTGTGAAAATAGATTCTTCGTAGATGAATTATTTTGACTCTTTTGAAAAGATGATATTTTTTTTGACTTAAACACTGTAAGGCGTGAATAAAAAAAATTTTTGGTATTTCCTTTCTAGGCGCGAGAGGAACTTGCAATAAAGTAATGTACCTTTTTTGTAAGTTTATTTGGCGCCTTTCTCTAATATCCCTTCTTACATACCCGAACAATAAATCATGAACCGACTTTCATTACTACAGAACGTAAAGAATCACGATATAAATCGATTCAGGACCGATTTATGTATTTATTTCTGTTTTGATATTAAGAAAGTCAATAAATGTGTTAGGGTCAGTGACCGTTATTGCACCTTTATATAACGCCTACCATAGAGTTTTTATTGCACCATTGTTACTACTGATTTCTTATTTATTTCTGTCTATTCTACTGTTTTCTGTATTTAATAGTCATTGGCAGAATGGTTAAAATCAATTAAGTTGCCATATTGAAAGATATCATTGTAGTGACAGTCTTGGGTCCGTCCGTGTACATCTCTCCAAGCTATCAAGGAAACCCTAGCCATTATATTTTACCCGGGTATCGAATCTGCATCCCACAATCTATTCAACTAACGAGTTACTGCCTCAAGTTTTGAATTCTAGAATCCAAGATATTTCCAGCTTTGTGAACACCTGTTTTTTAAGGATGGAAGATCATCAAGTAACTCCTTTCATTCTAGACGGAGCGGAAGGACTTACTGACTAAAACCCAGCCGTTACCTTCCAATTGCCCTTTGTGTTTCAGTGCTGCGGTGACTCTTTCGAACAAATTCCGCAACTTTATGAACACCTTTTTTTTTTTTTTTTTTTTTGGGGATGGGAAATCTTCCAATGACTCCTCCCGCTCTGGGTGTAACGGGAGGGAGTGTCAGACTTCTACTGACTAAAACCCATCCATGTTCCTTCATTGCCCTTTGTGTTCCGGAGCCACGGTGTCTCTTGCGAATAATCCCGCGACTTCGGCAGGCGTCGGCCCTTTCGGGCCCCTCTGTGTTGCTGACTCTCTTTGAGGCGCGCGTGGAACACTAACGCGCCGTCGACACGGCCTGTCGTCACTAGACGGACGGACGGCGAGCCACCCATAGCTCGCCGTCCACAGGCCCGCGCCTACGGTGGCCGGAGGTCACCAGGTGGCCCCCGACGCCCGCGGCGTCTACCACGGCGGCCGGGACGAGAGGGTCTCCTCTCCCGCTCCGCCACCTCCTTCGCTAGCATGACTGCTTCGCAGAAGGAGGCAACGGCGTCCCATTCCGTCCCGCTCCGGACCATGGCTTGGACCAGGCCCGGACGCGAGAGGTCGCCGCCAATCGCCGTTTCGAGGACACGGCGGTGCGCCGCCCAAGCGGGGCACACCTGCACAGTGTGCTCTACCGTGTCCTCCGGTCGATCCTCGCAGTGGTGACACCCGGCCGTTTCCTCCCGCCCAATTCGGTGCAGGAACCTCCCGAAACATCCATGTCCGGTGAGGACCTGCGTCAGGCGGAAGGTGAGGACGCCGTGGCGCCTCTCAAGCCACTCCTCAAAGAGGGGACTTATCGCCACTATTGTGGCGTGCCCTGCGCTGGGTTGCGCTAGTCGTCGTCTCCATGACGCCATGAGATACAATTTGCCGCGTCAGCGGAGTTTCCCCCCGGCTTAGTACCTCCGCGCGCCAATCATGCAGGCGCGCGAGGACCACCGCCAACTTTATGAACACCTGAGGTCCAATTTGGACTAATTAAATAATCTAGAATTGGCACTCTGGTAATAACTACTTATAATCAGCTTAACTATAATTGGATCGAACAGTATTACTTAGTAGAACTAACTTAACTACCAATAGTTAGTAGCCAGTGAAAGGGGAAAAGTCTGGGTGTTACTGCCCGCTTTCCTGATTGACGTGAACTCACTTCCGACTCGTTAGCCGTGTTATATATATAGGTACAAGAATTTTACTAGAAATTACTTAATAATACTTAGCAGATCGGTGATTTCCCCGATGTTGCGGAGGCGGATGCGGCTCCACACCGAAATTTAATTGTATATTTTTGTGTTTGTTACCTACTAACAATAGAATTTAAGTAAAAATTGTTACTAACTCTATGGACTCCGGTCTGAAATAAAATTATCCTATTCTATTCTATTCCATAAATTAATTTGTTTACGGCTTTCAAAAATATTTTAGCACTATATTAATAATCTATTGTATTTATTGGAATAATTGTAATTTGGAATTGATATTTAATGATAGTATTGATATTCTATTGACTAATTTATTTAATGACATTTATTATTTACAGTTTTTAACTTTGACATTTTTATCTATAAATGCTGGCTGAGTTATTGAGCTGGCGGAGTCTTAAGTGAATTAATAAGTACCTACAAAATGTCTTAAATGTAATTTTGATGAATATTAACACGGTTTAAGCACCATCTCTTCCTACCAATTTGTACGCCACGATATGCGGCTGAACATGTTAGAACTTTTTTTTTTTTTGTACTTCATTGTTATCTTGCATGTATCATGTACACCATGTTTAAACAAATAAACTTTACTTACTTACTTATTACATACCTACATTCTTCAGTTAGAGTAATTACCAAAAAGCAATACTACTTATCACTTCGATGCAATCGATAAACCAATAACCAGTCATTTGAACACATTTTTTATCTAAACACATCCACAATACAACCGACTTCCAAAAAACAAAACACTAGGTACAAAGAATAAAATAATTTTAATTTCGGAAGTCAGTGTTTTGGTTGCTTTTTTTTGTTTTTTGACACCGACTTCCGAAATTAAAGTTATTTTATACTTTGTATTGTTTTGTTTTTGGAAAGCTGTTGTATTTTTTTTTAAGTTTTTATTCTTAATTTTTTACTGGTTCACATTGGATTACCCCTTTTTTATATTGATAAGCATACGTTTGACCACAATCTCACCTGATGTTAAGCGATGATGTGGTCTGACGTGGAGCACGCTTGCCTAGAAGTATCCTATTCACTCTTGACTTAAAGACTCCCAGGTTGTAGCTATCAGGAAACACAGACTCCGGCAGGGAATTCTACTCTTTAGCTGTACTGAATTGTACAATTAATGTATTCCCAAAACGTTTTGTGTGTATAGGTGGGATGTCCACCGGCACATCGCCGTACGTCTTGTGGTCCGATGGTGCCTATTTCCGAAGTTCTTCATCAAATGGGACCACTCCGGAAGTACTCTTCCAAAACTACCCAAATCGCGAGAAAATTTGAAGAGTTCCTTTTGTTTCTCCAGGATCCCATCAGATCCTGAATTGACGATCATGAGACCACTTAGAAAAAAAATATCATATCGGTCCAGGCATCTTCGAGTAACCAGGAAACAAAAAAAGGAATTCTGAATTCTTTTTGAAGTCGGTTAAAACACATCATACTGCAAAAATGTCGCGACTATTTTTCGCATCATATTCAAACTAGTTATGAATCTATGATATAATTTATGTGAGGTAATAAATTTATCCGATGTCCATAAACTACAGATTTAATCTCGCAAGTATTCCTGGCATCTGCCATTACCGATCCCGGACCGGAAGTGGCTGCCGGCTATGTGCCGGCTGCCCGCTTTCTCTTCCGGGCGACAGAAAACTGCGAACTTCCCGGAAATGAGCCATTTTCCACAATAATAACTTGTTTTAATCAAATATTGAAGCATGATTTCAAGTTGGTTTGAAGATTGATTAGTTTCAACTATGTGTGGGGTTTGATGATCTTGGTAGAACTCGTGGATAACTAATAACTGCAGCACGAGTAGATCTTCGAGGTTGAGTGCTGATTTTAATTTTAATTATGATTCCACTAAGTACTTCATTTTTTATGATAAATTTTATGTTTAGTTTTTTGTTTGTGTATTTTTGATTTATTGCTGATTTTAATTTTGATTATCATTTTTTTTTTATAATTCGCTGTTTTGCATTTCATTTTTTGTTTGCATTTTATTTAAATTTTTTATTTTTGATTTGTCTGTTGTTTTTAAATTTGAATTCTGGCTTTTCATTTTAATTTTGGTTTCTGATTAAAATTGTTCTTTTTTTAGTCATTCAAAAAGAAACTGTAATTTGAGTATATGATACCGTTAAAGAAGCCAAATAATCTGGCCTTTGTTTGCGTATTTTTGATTTTTATTTTTATTATGATTTTATTATTTTTCATAATTCGTTATTTTGCATTCAATGTATTTAATTTAATATTGTTTTTGATTTATAGCCGATTGTAATTTTAATTATCATTTAATATTTTTTCATTATTCGATGTTTTGCATTTAATTTTTTGTTTGCATTTTATTTAACTTTTTTTCATTTTTGATTTGGCTGTTGTTTTTAAATTTGAATTCTAACTTCTCATTTCAATTTTGGTTTTCGATTAAATGGTTCTGTTTTTAGTCACTTATAAAGAAACTGTAATTTGAATATATATGTATGATACCGTTAAAGAAGCCAAATAATCTGGTACCAGTCTTGCTAAGGGGTGTGAGTATCGGATCGTCTAGTTACTGACTTGTGGAGATCAGTTAAAGGTCCTCTCTTAAAAACATTGAAATAACTCGTTTTTTTTTTTTAATCTTTATTTGTTAAGAGGCTTTTACCTTACAAAGGTACGTCAGCCTCATCATATCCTAACCTAACTAATTATTACACGTAACTAAATTATTATAAAACCAAAACATTATTGCGTAAACGAGAGAGATAATGATGCAGCAACCATTTCATAAATAAGTTTCGCTTCTCCCGAATTAGGGGTAGCTAATATTCTAATGAAAGCCCCAACATCATACAGATTAACTTTTAACTCTCGCATCACTGTCTCCCTCTCTCTTTTGTTCTTTTCACATTCCACCAGCAGATGTTGGACATCTTCGACTTTTTTACACACTTGGCAATTAGGGGAATCGACTTTTTTCATTAGGTATCCAAATTTCTTAGATGGAAAATGACCAGAACGCAATCTATGTGCCATAACAACATACGACCTCTTTGTATGACTTTCAGCGAACCAAGGGATTCGAGGAGGCTCACTTTGCATAGTCTTATACCATATGCTTTTATCTTTAGAATTCTTGTCAAAGTACTCTTTAAAGCGACTGTAGCATAAGTTCTTGTAATAGCTAAGTATTTCTGTGTAGAACGGAGCGATGTGTGTGGTAGACAAACGCGTCTCGGACAGAAAAATCAGGGTATGTATGTACATGCTAAAGAAAATGCTGAAATGGGATTATTGAAGACGAATATTTAGATTGAATTATTTATTTTGTACATGCAGGACTTACAGCTACTAAAATAAACAAAAATGGAAATCACAGTCATCAAAAAGCCAATAACTGTAAGTGTAGGAAGCAATTGTTTTAAAAAATAAATAATAAATAATAATAATTACAAATTCAATTGATGATAAAATTGTGTAATGATGAGGACCACAATTATTACTAGGCAAAGATTCATCATGCATTACCATATCTAAAACATAATTCCGATCACGTACCCACCATAATATTTTTAAACACGTCGCCAATCGCCGAACATCCGTCTCACTCCCAACAATAACCTAGGCATTAGAAACTGACCACCACAACATAGTCTAAGTACTATAGGTAACCTAGGTGTACGTTATAGGTAGCTTAGGTTCGCTACACAGCCCAGTTCAGGTCATAAACATTTTACGACCACTCTCAAGCGCAAGCGCCGCTCTCGTAGCGTTAAATGTGGGTAGTTAGTTAGTTAAAATAATTTGTTAAGTAGGACAGGATGCACTTTCTAGATACCTTCGTAGGAACAAGGTATTGTTATTTATGGTAAGCTGATTCAAGGGAAAATTGAAAATATATATTTTTCAAGTAGGTCAATCTGTTTTGGTCTGTTGGTGATGAGGCCGGTGTTTTCTAGCAGATTTCTCTGAGAAGAAACATAGCGAAAAATTGAGGGGTCAAAGTCTCTTTTAAATTTCACAAGTTTGAGGTGATTTCTGTGATTATTTTGTGCATGGGGGTCTCAAAAATTTTGAGGGACGTCACGTCATTGCAATCACGAATTGTCAACAAAGAAGAATGAAAACCGAAATACAAATACTGCCTAAGTATTGAAATTGACTCCACTTTTTTCATCATCACTATCATATCCGCCGGAAGACGTCCACTGCCGGAAATTGGCCTCCCCTAATTGTCGCCACAACAACAGCCGGTCGATTTTGTTGACATCTCACCGTGATCACTTAGGCGAAGTGAACGCCAAGCGAGTTGTCATTTCATCATGTTTGTATGGTTTGACAGCTCACTTGGCCTAAGTGTTCACTTCGACATGTTTACAGAATCGCACTGCTGGTCCTATACATCTCGCATCCATCGGTTACCCACTCCCTTATATTATTTTAATCTCCGTTTTTTGGCATTACTGGTCCTCAGAGGTGGAACTGCTACATAATCCTCGTGTCACCTATAACCATTCTTTGTGGTGCTCTTCCAGATCATCTCGGCTTCGGACCGGCCTCGGTGATGCTATCCATCCCCCGGCAATTGCTTGGAGACTTCGACGGTTAACCGCCAAAAGCGTACATAGGGCCCTTACTTTTTAAATAAAGTTGAAGTGTGTGTGATAGAGGATTTTTGCTTAGAATCTGTAAAAAAACAGTTGTTAAAAAAATACAGTTACGAAGTCTAAATAGTTAACCGTCATTTTGCCCGTCATCAGCTTGGCTTGTTTTGAGCTGGTAAAGATGGTGTTGTCGGTTTGAGTTTTTGGAAGTGTCCAAAATTTTGGTTCCTCGATGCTAATCAATTGCGTGGTGTGATAGAAGTCTTGACATCTACTGCTATATAATTTATCTGACTTGGAAAGGAACTCCTACATTGGCCTCTAACACCTGTTTTAGCGGTGCCCACTAAAACACTGCTGCTTTAGCGTTGTACCCATGCCTCTCCTATTACATATCATTAAGGTTGGTCTTCGTCTACCATCATTCATACTATCATGACCAAACGAACTATCTTTATCCTTTTTTGTAGAGGAACCGTCAAATTAAAGTGTGACATTATTCAGTTACAACATTTTGCTACTGGCATTCATAGATTCATACTACCAACGTTTCCTATAGTTTTTGTCCATCCACATATAAATCAAGTTTAAAGCTGATAACTTATTGCAATGTTTGGTCATAATCGTGCCAATGAACATTTAGTACATTGCTCTGCTTTCCCTCCAAGGACGTAGGTGTAATGACGCATGACACACAAACGGACTCATTCAACTCTTTATTTGGTAATAATATAGAACTGCATGAATTCATGATACTATAACAATAGTCTTATTGTAACTGGAAGTAAATACGATTAATTACGCAGGTTATTTACCAAAGACATAATTCAGACAAACACATGAATATAAAATAATCCATTTCAATTACTGTTTCTGTCATGCATGACATAATATTGAACCAGATTTCGAAATAGACACATGAGTAGTGAAAACATAAGTAATACAATAATAAATACTCATGAATCTAACCATAACCATGATGTTTCCAGATCTAGAACCCAAATTATACTGGCCAGATACAACATACCATCCTCTAACAGTTAAAGCCACTTTACAATTAAAATAAACTACACATTTTCGAAGAAACAATTTTCAAAGAAATTTCGGAACGGCTGGTTAACACTTGCCGTGACCCAAGAGCTGACTTTTGCTTTAGGCAGAGACTCAGTATTGTCATTCTCTTGGGTACGAAACCGGCTAACAGCGTTGAGGACGAATTTTTGGATGCTATATTTAAGACTAGCTTTTGCCCGCGACTTCGTACGCGCATATCCCGTTTTTTCGTTTTCGTTAAATTGATTGTTGTATGTTTATTGTGCAATCACCATCTTACTGGTCTCTCCTTGTTACATACATAGGTCAGCGCATCACGTTATCATCTTCCGAACTCCCCTTTCAACCATCCCGCTTTCTGTCAATCCCTCTCCTATCGAATTATTTCTCACTAGCTGACCCGCGCAACTTCGTTTGCGTCACATTTTCCATTACTGCTCCGCTCCTATTTGTCTTAGCGTGATGATATATAGCCTATAACCTTCCTCAATAAATGGGCTATCTAACACTAAGAATTTTTCAAATCGGACCCCCTACATACAAACTTACAAACATACAAACAAATTTTACCTCTTTATAATATTAGTATAGATTAAATCCATCATCATTCCTTTAGCTAACTTCCAGTCTTCTTGATTACTAATTCAGAACTTCGATAAAATCTCTGGCAAACATTAACCCATTCCAATTGCCCTGTTTTACCCCGTTGCGTGTATTAAAGGCATTTCCTCAACACACTGACGATGATGCTAATATGTCTTCCTGGGTTCTCCGATACGTCAAGCAAAACAAGAATAACGTGTCGGGTCAATAGATCAGGCTATGCATAGTGGGTTGCACCATTGCCACTCTATTTTCCTCACTGAATTGCTACTACTGATACTGAATAACAAATAGATGTTATATATTCAACTGTTTAAATATTTAGTTTCACACGCCTGTAATCGTACTAGTAGTCTTATAGATTTTTAATTTTCATCTCTAAATTGTATAAAACGAAGTCACTGTTTGTCTCTTTCTGTTTCTCTGCTTACTTTTTATAAACAATGAAACAGATTTTGGTACGCTTTATCTTTTCATCTTATACAAAGAGGTTTATACAAACATTAAAGGTTTATGTATATTTGCATCCGTGCAAAGCCGGGGCGGGCACCGGCACTATACCTTGGTATAAAACATTTGTAAAACCCTACTCCCTACTTTTTAATTGCTTCTGATCTTTAATTTATTCTATCACTATCACTATCATCGTGCTCCTATGCTTTCATCTCAGTTGGTTTATGTTCAGCGCCATTGGCACGTCTTTTACTTCAATTCAAAACGTCTCTACTAGCATCTCATAGTCCACATCTTAACCCTCTTCATTCTATTCTTCACACAATCCATGCATCTTACGGCGGTGGAAGACGAGTAATTTTCGATTGGCAAGCTATCATAGGTGTGTTTATAAATCAACTAGCTTTTCCACACGACTTCTTACGCGCATACCCCGGTTATTCCCTTTTCCGTAGGAATTTCAGGAAAGCCTCTCATAGTGGCCCCTACACTCCCCAATGAACCCACATGCCAAAGGACATGGTAAAAAGTGGCCTATGAATCAACACATGCGAAACCTTTACCGTTATTCCTAGTTTTTTTTTTAAATTACATTTTAAAGAATATAATAGAACGGACACTTTTTAATTACGAAACCATTTTAAAAAGTAACTCACTTGGGTTTTATAACCCGGCGCCATTATTTTAAAATGAAACAAAGCACTCTCAGCGCTGTAAGATTTTTAGTTACCTACAAAAAAATAAAGCGATTAAAGCGCTGTATGACACGAACACTATTGACACTGACAGTTGACACTTTGATGTAATGTATTTGGCACTGATACCAGGGAATCGGCCGTCGACCTAACTTACCACGCTTTCGTATGTTAGAAGAACATAGTAACACTACTCTATACATTTTTTGGTTAGATAAAAAATCTGGCAGCTCTGGGATCTTAGTCCATTTGGTATGTTTATATTGTTTGGTATGTTTTATAACCTCAAAATCCGAAATTATTTTGGATATTTTACAATTCTGAAAAGTGTCCGTGATTTTAATTTAGTTTCAGTCGAACATATGCATTATTTAAAACACAGATAGTAATTTCACGTCTCTGTTGGTTCTGAGGCGAACGATGTATGGGCGATGAGCAATGTCCTTTCAGATTTCTGTGACCAGCAGTTTCGGCTGTGCGTTGTCTTTCAGTCAGTCAGTCACTCACTCACTAAGTTACGGAAGAATTTTATTTATTAGGATAAATTTGATAAAAAATATCTCTCATCTGGTTATTAGGTGGATGAAGGTAAATCTTCCACCGTCTCCTACTATCAAGACAATTAAAATAACACATTCTTTCAAAGACATATCAAACAAAGAGAATTTGATTTGAAGCATTTAAATATTTTCACACTCAAATGTAAATCTTATCTAATCCATATTTAAGTACTTCCTTTCTTGTGGACTGATTATAATTATGTGTTTATAATGTAAATAGGCGTATGTTTAGAATATGAATCATCATTAAAACGCTGTGTTCATTAACACTTCTGTGTGAATATGTTAATTTGCTTTATTTCTGTAGCTTTGTGTCAATGTCAGGGTGACTTGAGTTGAAACTTTCTAATAGTAATAATATCCTGTTGTTTTCCTGATTCTATGATATCATTTTGTTTAAAGCTGGCTAAGTAAGTGCTATCCGAGATAAGAAGGGAGCAATCGCCCTAATGCGTTGGTAATAATAGAAAACTAAAAAGAATATCTCAAGAGTCTTTAAGTTTACAAGCGTCTTTCCTTCTCTCCCCATCAGTATTGATAGCGATTTCCGGTTTTAATCGTTGGATTACACGAGCCTAGTTTTTGGGATAGCAAGGAAAGAGACCGTTTAACTTGTTATATTTTTCGGCACCTATAAAATGAGTAAATCTTGCTAGTTGCGCTACACAAGCAAAAAGTAGTCTCATTTTACTTTCAACTTTAACATAAGGGATGATCGATATAATGGAGAGACAAGGAAATATTGCTCGAAAAATTTTACTACCACTACCACCCAAACTTACCACCAACACCAGAAATACTACTACCAGATCACCACCACCAGAAATACTACTACCAGATCACCACCACCAGAAATACCACTACCAGACCACCACCACCACCCGAAATTGACTACCACCAAAACATAACATCAATCTCGAAACTCCGGAAGCTATAATAGACCATCAGACCAATAGGTCTTTAGTTAAAGTTAACTAGCTAATTAGAACCACGACGCCACTTCCAGGTATTCCTGGAACTGCTAATAAATATAGGTGAATTAGTATCGGGAGTCATTCTCACGAGTTATAGAATGGCGGAGTATTCAACACACGTCGCCTAGACGTGGGACATCCGTTTGATGTACTGCTGCCAAGTCTTCGGGACTGTACAGGACATGGTATCTGTGGGCTAGATCAGTGATAGAAATAGAAATGATACGGAATGAATGTGAAAGCGGTGGCAGTATTAGATGAGGTAGGATAAATGACTAAATTCTCCCTTTTGCAGTCTTAATAAATGAGGACAACAAACAGAAGAAAAATAGAAAAGGAAAAACGCAAGGATGATGTAAAAGCGAAAAACAACCAGAGAACAAATGAACAATAAAGTAACGCAAATATTAGACTGAAAGAAGACAACTTAACATAAACTTTCGTTAGAAGTAAAAGAAACACTTCATGGCTAAATCAAACAATAAACAAAAACAAACTCACATTAAGCTATCGACACACTGACAGACAAACATAAACATCCACTAGACAAGCGTGGTACGAACAGTACATGTGACTACATGGCTTTAGGCCAAGGTTAGGCAGCCCGGCTGACTGGTGACGTCATCCTTGTACTTATAGCTGAAAACGCAACTGAATACATATTAGTGTTTGATGAGGCAGAATTCTTTAGTTAGACACAAGTGTTCCCATTTCACGAAGCGAAGTTGTTATTTAAAAAGTTCCAATTGAAAATGAAGATGTTGTATAGGAGAGCAAAGGTTACTGATATAAATCAAAGGATTATCATGTTGATGTATCTATTGGCGCATCGAAGAACCAAACAATTTCAACTTCATCTTTCTGTTGTCTAAGAAATCTACTGCAGGACACATATAGAGAGAGATCTTCAAGAAGTTCATTCCGATACATCACGACTCTCCGTAGCAAGCACACGTCTAGAGAAATTGATAAACGGCTTTCCAATAGCAACTACAGAATAAGAAAAAGTATTAAAATGCTGAAATTACTGATGCTCCTTCAGTGGAACAAAAGTATGCTGCTGCTTTTCTTTATCACTGAGTGCTTTCATATTTGGAATAATGATGTTGTTGTTATTGTTATTCAGAGAAAGTTTCATGCCCTTGTATACATTATGACTATATTTCCTCTGACAGTAGTGAGATCACTTTCGCAACAACACGTTGAAATGTAAACTATAATCTCTGAGTTTTTTAGCAGTTTTCCTCTGTTGATTGTTTATAAGAATAAGGGAAAGTAATAGGACAGTCTGCCATTTTCTTGACACATGGGGCCCGTAGCTATGTTGTAACTATTTAAAACAATTTGCAAGTCTCATGTGCTTATGCGTGGAAGGGAAATACCCAAGCGCATAACTTTAAGCGCAAAATAATAGAAAGCATTGATGGGCGCCATTTTTGTTTTAATTCCTTTTGAAGTAATTAATATTCTGCCATTTAGGTCAAGGTTTGTTTGTGATGAAATTAATTGCTTGGTTTTCTGTCGTTTGGCTTTTGTCATTGTTATGTGAAATTGTTATGGAGTTGTTGACTTATTTGAAAATGCCAACATATCAGAACAACTTCTAATGTTGTGTCTGTTAAATATAAGGTTCTTTGAAATGATCACATTCACGTTGGTTTCATGTGTTTGTTTTTGCAACTGATCGATTGTTGTTGCAATAACAAGTTTCAAAATCCTATGTTTTACAATTTTCCCTTAAGATTCAAAAGTGCTAAGAGAGCTTAGATGGTTTCACGCTTTTTTAAAACCTGTATTTTTGCTGGAACTCGAGACAAAATGACTTGTAAAACCGACATTTCAAGAATTTAAATTATTTTGGACGTATGACAATGCTGAGACAATCTCACTTGGTGACAGCATTTGCCGATAGTTTTGCTTCATCCCAAAGAGATTATGATAACGAAGATAACTAAGTGGTCTAAAAAGGTCACTTTAGTAGAATCAGAATATTAATCATACAACTATCTGTCAAATTTCATTTTCATCTTTATCGCTAAAGCATTAGGTTCAAGATTGATTGGGGAAACTTGACAGTGACGGGTAGAGTGATGTGCTTTCTGATTCTGCTAGAGTGGCCTTTTTATTTCCGCTGAACATGAAAGCCTCACTGATAAAAAATGACTGGCGGCCTCTGTACCACTATTGTACAGTCGCCAGCACATAAAGCTACCCGAAACTGTCAAATTTTCCCAGTCAACCTTGAATCTAAAGCTGTGGGGATAAAGTTGAAAATCTATAAAGTTTAAATAAATAAACGTGAACTTCCTAAAACCAAACACCTAACGGAAATAAAAGATAAAGATGCAAAACTTTATCGGATTTAAAAAATGCCTTTTTAAATCTAAATCCTCTTCGCAGCTCGGCCGTTATGCCAAATGTTATTTTATAGTTTGGTATACATGACACTTTAATAGGTTTTCTAACCTCTTTGCTCAGTGCCAATGGCAGAAATATTGCTTATTTTAATACCCACTCTTATAGATAGCTGTATTGAGGATCATGCTAATATTTCTTGTAATTTCGTAAAAATTGAGAGAAAATGTGCGATCAATATTAGGAAGAAGAAAATTATTACGGCCAGTAATAGCTTATTATGAGGAACCCATGTACTGGGGACTAAGATAAAGTGCCATTCTATTAACGAATTTGGTTGTGGAAATTTATTTCTCTCCTTCACTATGTGTTTGTTGTTTGTGTCGAATAAATGTCTCATATTCTAAATGCTAAAATAAAAGGGATTGATAACGTGACAGGGTTTGTTAAACTCACACATTTTTGACGTTTCGACAGTCGCCTTCGCCGCGCGACCGCTTACAGAATATTATATTGTCATTAGTTAATGTTTGTCAGTGAGCTTAGAGAAGAATCTTCATCATTATACAGCCGGAAGGATTATCATACATACAGCCGGAAGGAGTCCACTGCTGGACGTAGGTAGCGAGGAATGCGAAGCATTATTTACTTAACCTTAACTTATAATTTTTCAACCACTAGAAAACTTATATTTACATCCCGTAGAAAACACGTATGTAGGTACTTACATATAATTCTGGCTTAAGACACGTTGCGTTAGATGTTTTTTATCACTGCATATTTTTTTTTAATTAGATTAATACTTGTAAAGATATCTCGACACACAGCATCATCATTATCAACTTATGCTAAATTAGCATAAGTACCCCAAAGCGCGTTATTCTTTTTACCCTTTTCTTTAGTTATCTTTGTTACCTCGATTTAATTTGTATTATTGTTCATAATATTATTCTGAATCCAATCATTATTCTTATTCCAACACATATTTCGTATTTAATTCGGCAAAGACATGCTCACTTCAACATAAAAAACATAAAAAATAGGTTGGTTCTTCCTTTACTTTTAAACTTCAATTGGGTTGAAGTGCAGTGGAATACTTGTATTTTACAAGATGAATATCACCACCAGTATCTGGGTAAGACTGGTTGTTCAACTATCGTACGTCTGACTACTCGTAACAACTGTCTGACTGATAAATTCAGTTTCAAAACTATCCAGAATTTCTTTCTCCTTACGTCCCTCACGCGGAAAGCAGTGAACCAGCCAACAGCCAGACGATTACCATAATCTAGATTATGTCATGGGATTACTAGAACTTGAATAATCGTATTGCACTCGAGGTCATCATTGCGCATGCTGGAGCTGCCGGCCAATCAGCGTTTAGCAGGCGGTGCACGTTCAGCCGTCATTGGCTATGCTACCCAGCCCCTCAGCGCCCGCGCATAGTTACTGACTATGTAGGTGCACTATGATTGTCCTAGTGCGTTCGTAGTACAAATTTGATTAATTCCATTTAAAAAAAACATCTTCAAATGATGCTTTTTGTTCTTTCTTGGCATTGCTGTCAGTGTTATGGGCACTTTTCCCGTTGACAGCGATGTGGGCAAATGTTTCGATGCTGAACGAGATATTTTGTATTAGAGCAAATACCCCTTTTGCCAAATTCAAATGGGCTTCCCATTAAGGAAGCTTTTTGAAGATACAATTAATCGTTACGTTTCAGATTTAAATGCGATGATGTTTGTTTCCTTGTGACACTAAATGCATTTTCAAATTTATTGTTGAGGGTGGAGGAATTACGCACTTTAACTGGGTAAAAACTGAAAATTCGAAATGTATCAGTCAATATGTCAGGGTGGTATCATTATAAAGTCGAAAAATCTTCGTTTGCAAACGAGGTACCTAAATTCGACTAAACAAAACTGGAGCTGTAATTGAATGAATGGGCCAAGATATAACAGATGATGATCTGCGAAAATACAACAAACAGGTCACTATGAATATGTCTAATACCATCGCAGTTTCTACCACTTACACATTAATCCTCACAGCAGATTTCAGTGAACTATATGAAGAGAAATGAAATCAGCATCAACCTTAACACAAATACCACGACACCATTGCCAGTACGAATGTCATTGCCAAGTCCAGTGGCCACTCACTGGCAACTTATCTAGGACATTAAGCTACTGCTCACAGCTGAGGCTCATACTGATAGAGGATGTTTACAGGCTGGCAAGTTTGTATGAAAATATCGGTTAATATGAACATCTACAATCAGCTGAGGTTCCGGGTGCTTCATAGCTACCCTACGCGGTACGGGTCAATGGTGCAGTGGACTAAGTCGCGTCCGCCTGTCGGCACCATGCCAACTGCTAATGTACAGGGTATAGAGTAGGTGAAGAAGATAGAGACAGCATTGAGAATTTACATTGATGAATTGGGTGTTAATGTAGAAGATACTGGCGTAAAGTTAGAAGTAAGTCAGTGTTGGGAGGAGACACTATTACTGAGACACTATTCTAAAATAGGATTTAAGATTTGGCTGCAAAAGTGAAATTATAGAATTTCGGTTTACATTAACATGTAATCTTCTTTATCTTTAACTTTAAAGGGCAGCAGTAAATGTTAAAAAACTGAGGACGTGCGACTTTGATCAACTACATTTTGGCTACTAAATTTTTGGCCAAAATCGTTCTGAAGAAGCATTGACTCTTCTTGTTAAATTTCAGTTATGTGCGCAAGCTTATCTTGTTTACTAACAACATTCAAATTCGCGAATTTCTCTGAATCAAACTACTCTATGGCGTATGTGCTATCCCGATCACGTGTGTGCATAGTAAAAGTACTTTCGTTCGAGGCCGCATTGTCATTCATGTTGGTTTTATCGCACTGACGGGCAAACTATCCGTCTTCTGTCATCGCCTACTTTAGACTCGACAATGTTGTCAATGCATGTACTTGATAGGTTTCAAGGTTTTGTTCTTTTGTTTTATGCGGCCTTGGTACTGCTTTCTTTTAGGGTTTAGAATATGACGAGTTGGTAAGAGTCTCTCATTAGAGAATTCGAAGTTATGGATTTGTCAAACTGCACGTACTTGCATGATAACTTGTCAAACAGCATTTGATTTGGATTTGGGGGATTTGATTCCGTAGGTGGTTTTTATACATATACATTATTGGAAGAGTGAAGTACCTATATGAAATCTAGGTATTATTTCCTTTGATTGGGTGTAATTAATAAAATGCATGATGATTCAGCAACATTTCATTAGACCACAGAGAAATTAAAAAAGATTTTTCAAAGTCATTTTCTTCTTGCTTGTTAAATCTTGCTTAAAGAATACTCTTTTATTCAAAACTTTCTTTATTGAATAAACAATAAGGCTTGACTTTGAAATTCAATTATTTTCAACACTGCTGATTTTATGGTCCTCCATACCTAATAATTTCAACTTTGCTTTTCATGTATTCTATTCAGCTGCTACGTTCATAACAATAGTTTTTATGAAAATTTCATGAATATCCGGTTCAGAATCAGCCACTCTGATTTCATGGATGACATTATTTTTTCAGAATTTAAAACCTTTTTTATTCGCTGCACTTACGTAACTCACGATTACTTTATTGTAACACGACATTTAGGAAATTACGTAATACGAATTTGGAAAATGTTAATCTGAAAATGCTTTTGAATTTATGATAAGCAAATCGAATAAATGTTTAAAATAATACGATTTTAAAAAGGTTATTTCAATATCCAGATTTAAGGAAGAAGGGGTTTCCTTATTTACAATTTTAATCAATCAAATGACGTTGTTACTGTATTTAAAGTGTTCGGTTTTTGAGTTTTGTTCTGGTGTCTATACAATATCGCTTTAATAACTTTCGGGGGGAAACAATGCTGGGGGAATCAGCACTAAACCATCAATATAGTTTTTGTTTCCCTTTTTGGTATAAATAAATATTGCATTGTGTTATACATAAAACTACCACAGTATCTCTATATACGTTGACGTCGTGGTGGGGCTTGCGCGTCCCGATGGACCTTAGGTCATACCTAGGGTGAGGGGCCAGACCAAGAGAGATACAATCCGCAAGGCAGTTTTGTGGTGAACTGTTGGGCAGTAGCGACCCCACGAACCTTATCTCCCGGGAGAAGTCTTGTTCCTCATCTACGGTTTGCCTTTATTGGCTGGCCAGAGTGAATACTGACGAGGAACAGAGCTCCCACCTCTTTCTTGCCTTAATTGACCGGTCTAAGTGGAGATTCGCTAGAGCACAAGTGCTCGGGAGAAGGATGTATAATCCAGTAAGATGCTGGTAGGGATCTTGACCGCATTTCCGGGATTGTCCTGATAGCCGTGGTATACCTCTCCACTCCTCTAGCACCTCAGGCCATGTTGCCTCCTTGGCGCTGCGTCACTTTGTGCTAGCGACCGTTTTCGGGGGCCCATTCATTGAGTGTGCAAGTCACCCCCTGCCATTTAAAAGCAGAGTATATTGTTAGTGGTCAGGCAGGGGCCAATAGTTCTTCTATAACAAACGATTATCAGTCCACTAAACCACCCAAACCCATAGCGTTTCATCTTTTGTTTCCATATTCTGCAATAGTACTGCTCCAACCGGGGATTGTCCTTGGGAATACTTTCACAGTGCATACCGGGATAATCGCTGGTTGGTGCCCCATTACATTTGAAATGTCTAACGGGGCCTCTGCGAGTTGGCTTCGGCCCTTCGTACGCCTACCAAAGAACCGGGTCTCCAGGGACACGAGACAGAGAAAAAAAAATACAGTTTGACAAAATAATCTCTTGATATCTATCAGATAGCATTCTGCTGTAATTATATATAGTTTAGTTTAATAATAGTTTACTTTAATAATAGTTTATTGTCTCATATAAAATGTGTTGCAATAATTAGGTGTGACACTGGATCCCGCACTAGGATACCCTGTGTCGCAGGATCCAGTCTCTTTCAACAATGATACAAAAAAAAACAAAAATTCTGAATATGCAATGGTTGAACAAAATCCACTATTTCGAGGACTAAATAAATAATAAAATATGTCAACAGTTTTCCCAAAAAATACTATGCAATGCCGCCAGGCTCTTGAGCACATTATTCAGCTGACAGCGTTGAGAGCAATTTTATTTATGTTATATTTTAGTTTGTAGTTCGTTTAGTTTATTTTTAACCGACTTCCCAAAAAGGAGGAGGTTCTCAATTCGGTTGTATTTTTTATGTTTGTTATAACTCCGACAATTATGAACCGATTTAAAAAAATCTTTTATCTGAAAGGTAACTTGCAGATTGGTCCCATTTAAATTTTATCAAATTCGGTTACGAACTTTGGATTTTAAATCGAAATTGCGTATGTTTGCTTTATGCGATTTTACAGGTCCCGTTTTTACCCTTTGGGCACGGAACCCTAATAATATCCTTCCATTGTGTCAGACTAATGTGCGAAAGTAACTCTAATTTGTCTGTTTTTGTAACATTTTCACGGCTTAACAATTTTGATGTAAGTACCTAACTTGGTCAACGGGCAGACCATTTCTGATTGGGTCTTGCCATCCCAAAAGTGTGTTTTTTTAATGATTTCCAATTTTCACTCGGAAGAATTCGCTTAAATTTTTTCTGTTTTAATGTGCAAATGTTTATTACGTCTTAACACACCGAAACTTCAATGGCCAAATTGGAGCGAGACGCCCAGGAGAAAACGCAATACTAGGACAATTTTTATATAGTAACAAGACCAGAAGCAGAAATGGGGAAAAAATTACAAACTTCGCGCTAGAAAACAAATTAACAATCTTAAATACTATGTTCAAGAAAAACCGAAAGAGCATGTGGACCTGGATCTCGCCGGATGGTAAAACAAACAATGAAATTGATTTTATTATGATCAACAGAAACAGCTACTTCACAAACTTTACCGTCATTAAAAGATTTAACTTCAACACCAACCATAGGCTACTTAGAACTGAGCTCAAAATAAAACAACCAAAGAAGACTAGACCGAGACAAGACTCAGGAAACATAAAACTCGAAGAACAGCAATTAGAGCAAATAACAACAGCCCTAAGAGCTGAACTTAGAGACTTCAAAGAGAACACTAAGGAACTAGAAACCCAAGATAAATACAACTATATAGAGAATATTATCAAAACCCAAACTAAACTCATAGCAGATAGGAAAATTGATGCAAAAGAAAAACTATCAACAGCCACTATAAAACTCCTAGAAGAAAGAAATCACCTTACTAACGAAAGAAGTACTCAAAATAGAAGACAGAAATTAGCCAAAATCAGCAAAGATATCAAGGAAAGTATCAGAAAGGATAGAAAACAACGAAGGATGCGAACGATCGAAAATTACATACGGAAAACCGGTGGAACTAAAAAAGCCCTCAAAGAATTGACCGGCTCGAAGAACTGGATCGTAAAAATGAAAGACAACCGAGGAAAATTCGACTATCACCGAATTGACATTTTAAAAACAGCTACGTCATACTACAAAAATTTGTATCGAAACAACACTACGCAAGCTGAAATCAGTCTAACGGAAACCTCGAACACCCCCAGTATTCTCCAAGCTGAAGTCAGTAAGGCTATCGATACCCAAAAGAGTGAGAAAGCACCCGGGCCTGACGGCATAAGCAATGAAATCTTAAGAAATAGCAAAGAGATACTGCTACCTGTCCTCACAGATATATTCAATGATATCATGATTAATGAAACCATCCCCCAGCAATGGACCGAGTCTCTCATCATCCTACTGTATAAGAAAGGTGATAAATATGACATAGGAAATTATCGGCCTATAAGTCTCATGTCCAATGTATATAAGATTTTTGCTAAGATCATCTTAAGACGGATCGAAAGAACCCTAGACGAAAACCAACCTATAGAGCAAGCAGGATTCCGCAAAGACTACTCAGTGATCGACCACATTCACGTAGTGCGTCAAATTCTGGAGAAATACAACAACTACCAACTCACATACTACATCGCATTCATTGATTATAGTAAAGCATTCGTTCTCTACATCATGACAAAATATGGGAGGCGTTACTAGAACAAGGAATTGAGCACAAGTACATTCGGTTAATAAGAAATATATATAGCTGCAGCAGAGCAAGAATCCAACTAGAAAAGAAAAGTACTCCTTTCAGAGTAGAAAAAGGCGTAAGGCAGGGAGACCCTCCATCTCCAAAATTATTCTCCGCAGTATTAGAATCAATCTTCCGAAGACTCAATTGGGAACATCTCGGAATTAATATAGACGGTCAACTGCTATCGCACTTAAGATTTGCTGATGACATAGTGTTATTGGCAAAAACAGCAGAAGACTTAACCAGAATGATAAAAGAACTTGCGAAAGAAAGTGAGAGAGTAGGGCTGGCAATGAATCCGGAAAAAACTAGGGTGATGACAAACGGGTACAAACATACTATAGATCTAGGAAACACTGAAATAAACTATGCAGACGAGTACGTATATCTAGGGCAGCTCATAACTCAAAATGATCCTATGCAGAAGGAAGTGGACAGAAGAATTACAAATGGCTGGAAGACATACTGGAGTCTAAGAGAGGCTATGAAAGATAAAGAGCTCCATATAAACCTAAAAAGCAAACTTTTTAACACCTGCATACTACCTGTCCTTACGTACGGGTGTCAGTCATGGTCCTTAAATCAGGTCACCTTAAACAAACTAGCAACTTGCCAGTATGCAATGGAGAGGAGTATGCTAAACATTAAAAAGGCCGACAGAGTAAAAAAATTCTTCATTAGAACCAAAACAAAAACTACCGATATAATAAGCAAAATCAAAAGACTCAAATGGCGATGGGCTGGTCACCTGGTAAGAGGACACGACAAATGGAGCAAAAGGGTGACATGGTGGTACCCAAGGGAAGGCAAAAGGAAAAGAGGCCGACCACAGAAAAGGTGGGACGATGACGTTAGACAAGTGGCAGGAGTCACATGGAACAGAGTGGCTCAAGAAAGAAAGGAATGGAAAAGGTTGGAGGAGGCCTTTGCCGACTGGCAAACAGATCTAGGAAAGATAACCAAGCAACAAATATTAGTTTAAATTTATTCATATCTATTAAGTTTAAGATTTAATGCTAGTCCTTTACATAAGTTTAAAAATTGATGGTACTAAGAGATCTGAATAAAAGGCTATATTATTATTATTATTCCATTTATTTCTTTTTTTGTACATATATTTTACATTTTTAAATATTTCTATAAAACTAATTAAAAAAAAAAAAAACATTTAAAAATATAAAAATAGTAGCCCACCGGCATCGGGAACAGGGTCCAAGCTACCGGCGGTCAGGGCTCCCGAGAGAGGAACCTCCTAACAATACGCGCCGTGTCCAGGAGTACTGCTTTCTGGATCAAGCCCTTGATCCAGCTGCCCAACGAGAGCCTCTTGAGGTGTTGGTCGAGGCTCTTGGCAATAATGCCATTGGCCGTCACGACTATCGGCACAATGACTGCTGTGTTCACATCCCACATGTCGACAACCTCGCGAGCCAAGTCAAGATACTTACTTTGTTTCTCTTTCTCAGACTTCACGAGGTTCTCGTCATGAGGGACTGCTATATCAACAATCATTGCGCGACGCTCTAGTCGGTCTATCACCACTATGTCAGGCTTATTGGCAACAATAGTCCTGTCAGTGATGATAGACCGATCCCAGTACAACGTGCAATTGCCATTTTCGAGAACTGGGTCGGGCACATACCTATAGTACGGTACTTCCGATTCCACAAGATTGTATCTCAGAGCAAGTTGCTGGTGGATGATCCTGGTTACAAGGTTGTGCCTGTGCAAATAGTCTCCGTTAGCCAGACTAGAACAACCGGAAATAATGTGGCGGATGGATTCCCCGGGTCGGTGACATGCCCGACATATGTCAACCGTACCGTCCTTCACAATGTATTTCCGGTAGTTGTTCGTCATCATAACTTCGTCCATGATCGCACAGACAAAACCTTCGGTTTCCCCAAAGAGGTCACCAAAACGCAGCCAGGCTACGGACGCTAAAAAGTCTACATCTGGCCCATGTAGGACCCGATAAAAGCGTCCGTGAAGCTCCTTGCTCTGCCATACCTCCCTGCGGTCGTTAGTATCTAATACCACAGGTTTGCGCCAGTTCTCGTTAGCCAAGGAAAGCGCGGTAAGGCCTTTGTCCACCGCTACCACATCCCGATGCATACCCACGTCGGCCTCTAGGAAGTATTCCCTAAGGCTGCATACCTCGCGGTTGTGCAGGGTCTTAGCATTTAAGAAGCCACGACCCCCGCACTTCCGCGGGATATACAGCCTCATCACCGATGACCGTGGGTGATGCATCCGATTTGCGGTAAGCAGTGAGCGTACCCTTCTATCCAGGGCGTCAAGTTCTGTCTGAGTCCATTTGAGTATGCCAAAAGAGTACATCAAAACCGGCATGACCCAACCGTTGAAGGCGCGCACCTTGTTTCCGCCTGATAAAAGACTGTTAAGTACTTTATTCAGGCGGCCAAAGAAGCGCTCCTTCAACGATTGTTTCATATCACCAGCATTGATGCCTAACGCTTCCGACATACCCAAATACTTGTAAGTTTCGGTTGAAGAGAGGGACCTTAGGTGTATGGAATCCGAGAGTTGTGTTCCCACGGATTCCATAATCTCCCCTCGCTTTACATGCATGACCGCACATTTATCCACACCAAATTCCATCCTGATGGCGCTACTGAAGTTTTCTGTTACCTTCAGTAGCTTCATCAGTTGCAAGTTGTTAGGAGCAAATAGTTTCAAGTCATCCATATAAAGGAGGTGCGATATGACCTGACCACCTCTTCTCAACCGGAAGCCTTGCCCCGAACCCTCCAGCAATGTACTGAGAGGGTTGAGGGCAAGACAAAACCACAGTGGACTCAGACTGTCGCCCTGAAATATGCCACGCTCGATCCTTATCGGGTCGCTGTTCACTTGGGTTTGTCGACACCCTGGATAGCGAAGGACCGTCCTCCACTGCCCCATACACGACATCAGGAAGGTGCGTAGAACTGCATTAACTTTATACAGCTCCAGCACCCTCATGAGCCATGTATGTGGCACCGAGTCATAGGCCTTCTTATAATCTATCCAGCATATCGACAGATCCCTTCGGGAACGACGAACCTGTTGGCTAATGGCAATGTCAATGAGGAGCAGCTCCTTAGTACCGCGGGACCCGTTCCCACATCCATTTTGAGAGGCAGACATAATTGAATTACTATCAATATGATGATTTATCTTAGCTCTCAAAATGGATGTAAGAACTTTATAGACCGTCGGTAAACACGTGATCGGTCTATAATTTTTAGGTTCCGCGGTACTACCTGATTTATGGAGCAGGTGGGTTATTCCTGTAGTTAGGAACTGGGGCAGTGACCCTGACTCTAAGGCAGACTGGAATTGAGATGCCAAGCGAGCGTGCGATCCTTGAAACCATTTTATCCAGAAGTTGTGCAGCCCGTCCGGTCCTGGCGATTTCCAGTTAGGCAACGGACGGACTGCACGAGCTACATCTAGGGGGCTGATGGTAATTGCCCCCATTTCTGGTATCGGATCGCACGCGCGTTCGACCTCCCGAGTCCAATCGCCCTCGGTATGACTGACAGGTACCGACCAGATGCTGCGCCAGAATGAACACATGGCGTCATCATCCGGTAGGCGCGTATCAGTCACGTCACACCTTGGTCAGGTCGCTCCCAAGTCCTATAAACCCACCTCTCATTGCTTTGGAATGTGCGATTCTGAGTATATCGCTCCACTCGCCGCTTGTACCGACGTATACGGTTTGCCCATGCATAGATTTTCTGCTTCAGGAAGTCGATACGCTCTGTGACGCGGGTCAGATAATCCCGAGGACTGATGTCAGTCCCCGAAAACGCCCGCCTCACAAAGCGCATCACTCTACGGCGAGTGTTGCCCTCCCTGAAGCAGATAAGTTTGCTAATGAGTGCTCTAGCCTCACCGATACGACGCTCGATCCTGCACTGCCAAGCTGGTACGGCTGGTCGTGTAACTCTGTCACTGTTAGGAAATTTGACATGAGCTACACGACATGCCGCTGCAGCCGCACAGTATAGGATCGAGTGGGTATCGGCGAGGTCTTCGCTGCTAGCAAAATAACTTGCTAGTTGCGAATCTAGAGCACACACCAGCGCCCTATTTTTCTTGTGCATGGGCAAACGAGGTAGCCGAGGCCTAAGCTCTGGCGGTGTGGAGCGATACTCTCGGAAAGCATCCTCCAAAGCACTCCTCAATCGCTCATTGCACTGGGTACTCACGGATGTAGCCCCGCCATCATCATCTTCACCGACGCAGTCGGGTCGCGGTGGAACACTAACACTGGGTTGTATTTGCACCGCGGCCGGTGGCGAAGCTGGTGAGACGCGGCTATTCCGTGATTCCAGACGCAGTCTATCAAGTACGGCTTCATCCAACATACGGTTACGCTGAATGACCCGCACCTGATCCGATAGTCGTTGGGCTGAAACGTTGACAGCTGGCTCAAGTACCTGAAACAGAGAGAGCATCCGACCACGGTACGCAGTCAGGTTAGTTCCCCCCTCTGTAGCCCCATAGTATGAGCGCATGACATTTTCGTATTATTATTATTATTATAACACACCGAACCAATTTTGATAATTTTGGTAAGTAGATAAATTTGACCTTAGAGGGGGATATAGGTTTATATTTTAATTTCGGAAGTACGTCCTCTCCTTGGTTGTTGCTAGTAAAATTATAAAACAGCACAATACAAAATTTTTCTCATAGTAAAACTTAACGTTTTACCCACTATCTTAATCTAAAATCAGGTAATGTAATTGAACACATTAATGGAAAGGCATGTATACTAGGAAATCTCCACACCTCGCCTCCAAAGAATGTCACAATACACACATAAATATATACTTCCTTTACATTCGTAACATCACGCTAGCTCCGTAATGGGATTAGCAGAAACGTTATTAAAGGTGGAGTGTTTAGAAACTACGCGGTATACAAGAATGTCAAAAGGAATAACATCATTTGGATTGATAGGTATTATGCACGCGGACGAGAAGGATTTATTTCTAGTTGATCCGTGACCACTTCGTTCTGCGGTATTTTTTGGGTTAATACATAGCCTATCTATACTAATATTATAAAGCAGAAGAGTTTGTTTGTTTGGTTGAACGCGCTAATCTCAGGAACTACTCTTCCGATTTTTTTGACAATTCTTTCAGTGTTAGATAGCCCATTTATCGAGAAAGGCTATAGGCTATATATCATCACGCTAAGACCAATATGAGCGGAGCAGTAATGGAAAATGTGACGCAGACGAAGTCGCGCGGGTCAGCTAGTCACTAATAACGTGGCTTTCTATTGGTAAAAGAATTTTCAAAATCAGTCGTCCAACCTCACAAACTTTACCTCTTTATAATATTAGGTACTAGCTTTTCCCCTTTTCCCGTTTTTTCCCGTTCCCGTAGGAATTTCGGGAAATTCTGCTCTCCTACACCCCCAAGGAACCTACGGCTTCCTCTGACCAGTAGTTTCGGCTGTGCGTTTTCTGTCAGTCATTCAGTAACAGATGAATTTTATATATTAGGATAGTATAGATAAACTAACTCTCCACCCTAGTGGCGCACGTTTTTTCAAAATTTTATTTTATGCTAGCTGACCCGCGCAACTTCGTTTGCGTCACATTTTCCATTAATGCTCCGCTCCTATTTGTCTTAGCGTGATGATATATAGCCTATAACCTTCCTCGATAAATGGGCTATCTAACACTGAAAGAATTTTTCAAATCGGACCAGTAGTTCCTGAGATTACCCCCTACATACAAACTTACAAACAAAAATTACCTCTTTATAATATTAGTATAGATTAGTATAGACAAACATTGCAAACACAACAAAAAAGAATTATTGTATTAATATTATATCCTTCAAGTCGTTCTCAACTTATAGGTACATTTCGGCGATTCATTTTATATCTTGGTTTTCTTTGCTACTAACTTACCTAAACTGATGTTATCGTTTTTTACAAGAAAGATAAGGACCTACTGGTTTATCGGAAAATTTATGTTTTTTTTTTTGGATTTTTGTTTGATTTGCCTCCATGAATAAAATCTATGTAAATCAGGAGGCACGAATGTTTTAACGTATAGTAACGTTACAGTAAGTAAACTATGCATAAAAAAACTATAACCCTATTATATTTTGACTCAATTTTATGCGACCTACACAATCAATCAATTTACGACACGGTGGTTGAGCGCTGCGTGTCGCGGGTTCGATTCTGCTAAAGTGGCCTTTTTATACCCGGTGATAGTTGTGAGTCTGGCTGTTTGTGTGTGTGAAATTGTATTTTTTGTAAATTTTAATAAAAAAATAAATCAATCATCACAATTTGTAACTGTCATACAAATACAAATACAAAATCCTTATTTCAAATAGACCAGTTTACAGGCACTTTTGAATAGTCAAGGTCAGTCAAATAGATGAAGCTAATTCTGCCGCGCTAGCGACAAGAGTAGCAAGTTATTCTGCAACAAAACAAACTCACCGACCCTATCTCCAGCGCGGCTGTTGCACGTTCCAAAGAGTAGATCCTATGGAGAAGAACGTGCAAGAAACTCCATGGACACTCTTTTAAACACTGCCTTTTTACAAAATCATGGTTAGATTATTTAATGAGTCTATACAATGCAAAGATAATCTTACAATCTTCAGCAGGTCCAACAATGTTTTCACATCTTCATCAAAGTTCGGGCATTTTAGTCGTTGTGGAGCGGACCAGCATTGAGCCAAGCATTTTTGTCGTCAATGTACTCCCCTAATTTATAATATGCTTGTTTGCATAGTGTGCGTTTTACACAGTTTTTAAATTTTGTCTCATTTAGTTCTAGTATATGTGGCGGTATTTTGTTATAAAACTTTAAACAGTATCCCATGAAAGATGTTGCTACTTTAGCAAGTCTGGAACCTGGTTGAACTAACTGATTCCTATTTCTAGTGACATAGTTATGTCTGTCGCCTCGTTTACTGAAAAGATGAAGATTCTTTCTAACGTACATAATATTTTCATAAATATATTGACAAGGGACCGTCATGATGTTAATTTCTTTAAACAGTTCTCTTAGAGAATCTCTCCGGCGCAGATGGTAAATGACTCTGATAGCTCTTTTCTGCAAAATGAAAATAGACTCGATGTCAGCAGCCCGTCCCCAAAGTTAAATACCGTAAGACATTATACCGTGAAAATAACTGAAATAGACTAGTCTAGCTGTTTCAACATCTGTAAACTGGCGAATTTTCCTAACAGCATAATTATGCATATATTACACTGAATCATTGGTAACTACAGTGCACCTTCTTGGGACTTTTAATGTCTGATCTAGGATGGTTCTGCTGCAAATTTGTCTTTGTGTCTGAAGTTGTAAAATAGTATCTAAGACAGGACTTGACTTTGTCTAGAGCGGCTTTTTTACTATTGGATAGGTAAGCGTATCAGCTGCGAAATCTTACCTGATGGTAAACAAGCGATAATGTCGTGCCTTTTTTTTCTAGGGATGGGAAATCATCAAATGACTTCTCCCGCTCTGGGCGGAGCGAAAGGGAGTGGTGTCAGACTTTTACTGACTAAAACCCATCCATGTTCCTTCATAGCCCTTTGTGTTCCGGAGCCGCGGTATGACTTTCGAATAGTCCCGCAACTCCGGATGATGTCGTGCCTAGAAGTAACCTATTCACTCTTGACTGTAAGAGTCTCAGGTTGTAATTAGGAAACACACACTCTGACAGACTCTGGCAGGGAATTCCTCTTTTATACCTACTTATACTAGTATATCATTTCAGCCTTCCCTTCTACGACGTGTCATTACAATCTTGATTCCGTTGTGGAAAAAGGCGGAGAGCTATTCGTCCTGTATATCTCCGTCCCTCTCGCACAGCCGATACCATGATTCTGCTGTGTCTATAATTCTTTGAAGAGATCTTACAATTACTTGTAAGATCTCTTCAAAGAATTATAGACGTATTTACTTGTCACTAAGAGAATCATTTCCATAGGATGTTGTACGCATTGCAGGCGGGTTTAAGATAAATTGATTGGGATTTACTAATCCAATCATTTAAAATCCGCCTGCGTATCTACTGGTTTTGATCTCACTGTTAAAATCGTGTTGACGTCAATGGAAATTAGAAAACTTTCGTATGTGTGGTCCTGGTCGGAACATTTTTTTTTGAGATGGGTTTTTGCTCTTGGCTCTAATCTAAGTCAGAGATGATAGAGACTGTATGTGATAGAGCGAGCTAACCCAGACTGGATGCTTACTGCACAAAGCGAAATTGATTCAGCGATAATAATTGCCGAAAATCCAAAATGTTTGGCAAATGTTTTCAGTCACAGTACTCTGGTCTCCATTATGTATGGCCCGCAGGTGGCTTTTGGAATCTGTTGCCTAGATAGTCAAATGCTTGAGACGACACGATGGCTCACTGTGAATTGCTGGCTGGGCGAGCGTGCACACTCCCCAAAATCTCCAGTGCTCCGGCCAATGGTAGCTGCAGTACACCAGTTTTGGTCTCTATGAATCTGACCGACGCCTGCGCTCATGTAAGAGCAGAGGATCCATGCCATAAAGACCTTCAAAGGGTAGACAAAAAAGAAACAAAATGTATTTTGTTTTAGTGTCATAGTGTGCATGCTGACAAGTGATAAATAATATTAAAAAAAATTGTGTCAAATTATTGTAAAATTCTAGTTCCTAAAACGTACTAGACAGTTGTGTTGCTGGAGAGTTTGTTGGCCAGTTCTTCTCCACAGCTAAAACACTAGGAAGTGGTGACGGACGGGCGTTTTGAGGGACTGTCTTTTGTAAAACATGACGTTCTTGTTGACTCGCTGGCTCTCAGCCTAATTTGAATAAATGACTTTTGAATTTTTGAATTTTAAAATTTGAATTTTGAAACGTTTTCGCTGCTGGAATGATACTTTGTTGAGACACTTTAGTACACAAACCGTATCGTAAAAAATCAGCCCATATTTAGCCATAGGTATTGAAACAAAAACCCCCTCACTACTAACACAAACATGCTGTAGGTACCTACACAGTTTACGTAAGCTCAATTTCTAAGTTATTTCCCGCGAATCCGAAGCATTTGGTTAGCAGGCGTACTTTGTGGCTTCCTAACAATCCCAAGCCGTTGACTAATCTTATTATAGTAATGTTAATGTATTTACTTTTCCTGTTGCTGTAATAGATTTGTTGTGAGGTGATACAATGTTGTTCGGATAATCGTTGATTAGGCATTATTTTCTTGGTAAGTTTTCCCCGGAATTGGAAATTTGAAGCTCAGAATATGTCTTACTCTACTTTCGTACGTGATTTTGCCAAACTTTAGAACTTATGTTGAACTTGATAAGTTACAACTGTAAATTCTTTTATCTCAAATCATGCAGGGTTTAGTCTGTAGTTAATATGCTGACTAGTTGAGCTGTAGTTACCAACATTAATCTATACTAATATTATAAAGCAGAAGAGTTTGTTTGTTTGTTTGGTTGAACGCGCTAATCTCAGGAATTACTGGTCCGATTTGAAAAATTCTTTCAGTGATAGATAGCCCATTTATTGAGGAAGGCTATAGGCTATATATCATCACGCTAAGACAAATAGGAGCGGATCAGTAATGAAAAATGTGACGCAGACGAAGTTGCGCGGGTCAGCTAGTTAATGATAAATAGACGCGCGCGGTTGGAACAAAAATGAGAGGGCTGATACCCAGAGAGAAAAAAAATTACATGTTATGGTATAGGTATTGAAAAACTCCATAATTTATTGAAATATCCTATGGTAAGTATATTGAAATACACCATGGGATAGTGAGGTACCCCATGAATGAATCAAGTGTCTCGTTTAGTTAATTGAAAATGCCATGTAAACAAAAATTCGTAGCTCTTAGTTGACTAATAGGTACCTCTATTTTCGTTAGAACTGGTTTTATTAATAATTACTATTTTATTATATGTATAGATATTTTGCCAAAACTGTGTCCGAAGACAAATATAGCTATCATCGATTTAGTAGAAAAGCATTTTTCTAAATATTAAAACTTGTTAATGACTTAAAATTAAATAGGTATTTTATTAATAGAAAAGAAGACACTAATATTTTTCTTGTTGGTGCTTAAATGTCACTTTTGACAGTAGAAACAAACGAGTCGTAATGAGATGTTCCTCATTTGGAAGATAATTTAATTTGCATAAGTTGATAAAGTGGTCAACGAGACAATTTATTATGTTTTGTAGTCATATCTTGAATGCTCACATTAATTTACGAATTCTCGGGGAATCGAATCGTTGGGGATAGTGTAAATCCGTGGAACTAGCATTGGATAATACCGCGTATCTGCACTCTGTGTAGGTTTACAGAGGAAGTTTATAAATTAATGTGTTTCTTATATAAACGGCTTTTAACCCCATTTTTAGGGTTCCATAGCCAAATGGCAAAAACTGAACCCTTATAGATTCGTCATGTCTGTCTGTCTGTCTGTCCGTCCGTATGTCACAGCCACTTTTCTCCGAAACTATAAGAACTATACTGTTGAAACTTGGTAAGTAAATGTATTCTGTGAACCGCATTAGGATTTTTACACAAAAATAGAAAAAAAAAACAATTGATTTTGGGATCCCCCATTCTCAAAATGAAAAACAATTTTTTTTTTTTTCATCTAATCCATACCTACGTGTGGGGGGTTATCTATAAATAGGTCTTCGAAAATGATATTGAGTGTTCTAATATTGTTTTTTACATGGAGAGTTCATTCATGATTTTTAGGAACTGTTAACAGTGGAAATCTAATAGTCTATATTGTATACTAGTAGAAATCAATTAATGTTTAGAGACTATATTGTATGGCAATATTTTTTAGAAACGCGGAATTGTAAAATGTTCCGCGGATTTGCACTATCCCCGACGATATGTGAAATGATATCTGTTAAGATTGGCAGTTTCAATTAAGTACCTAATACAAGGTGTGAATTAAGTTTTTGCTGAACGGAACGACGGGAAAATGCAAAAGCGCTGCGACATGCCATTAAGTAAATAAAATATGCAACGTGGAACAGAATAAACCCAATATCTCTTAAGGGGTCATTGTACTCATTATTATGAAGAATTTTTGCAATGGGTCCAAGTCCGAAATCGGGGTAATAATTAGCTGTTAAACATATTGTCGAGATATGCGCACATAAATGTACGGAGCTCTCAATTTTTCCAAGAAAAGTGTCATTGGATGCAATATCGTTCAGTTAGTGGCGAATAGCGCCATTCTATGAAGCTGTTGGATTGTTAATGATAACTTTGTAAAAACTGTGAACACCTGTCTGTATAGTTTAGTAGCTAATGCTCGCGGCTGCGCCCGCTTTTTAATTATTAGTATTATTTTATAAAAAAAGTATCATATGTTACTTCTAATACCTCCAAGAATATGTGTACAAAGTTTCATGGTAATCGGTAGTAGTTTTCTCGTGAAAGCGTAACAAACAAACTTACATTCACATTTATAATATTAGTAAAGAAAAATAATAAAGATCTAGCACTTGGTGCCCCATTACATTTGAAATGTCTAACGGGGCCTCTGCGAGTTGGTTTCGGCCCCTCGTACGCCTACCAAAGGACCGGGTCTCCAGAGACCCGATTGAAAAAAAAAAAAACAAAGATCTAGCAAAACGCTTAGTTGACGCTTCGCGTGACCCAAGAGCTGGCTTTTGCCTTGGACAGAGGATAAGCATTGCCATACAACGTGGCAATGCAGTTCACAGCTCACTTCCAGTCGATAGCGATGGGGGACGAATTTTTTGACGCTATATTTTAGTTAGGAGTTTTGTTTTCTATTTTAAGTGTATATAGTTTGTCCTTTAAATATTTAAATCAACAATATTAGTAGGGATTTATAAATACACAAAATAGCAATTTTTTTTTTTTGTGATTATGAGTACTGCTCAAACAATTCTACGCCGTATCAAGTTCCAAGCACAGTATTTCCCTCGCATGTTTAAACTTTCCACCGAACAGTATTTTCCTGTGCCTACACTACCTGGTGTCCATTGTAAGGGACACAGGTGACAGCCGTGCAGTGTGTCCGCGCCGGAACTCCGTGTCCATTCGCGTTACTTGTCGGTGTCAGGACCGAGGACATTGTGTACTTACACATGTGTGTAGTTGCCTTATGCACTTACACGGTAGAATATTTACAAAATAGTTTTAAAGCGTTCAGCTTCGGAGGGCCTAGCACGAATATTTTTGAGCTTGTACAAGAGCAGCTAAATGAAAAAGGTAGCATCATCAATCACCTCATTGTAATATTGATATAAATGGCGCCGACTTTTGCTAAATCACGGCTAACGAAATAGACAGTAACGACCTAATAAACTTGTTGAAAAAAAAAACGAATTAACTTTGAAACATGGCGAAGGAATTTGTCAAGACATAAAGCTTGTAAAAGTTGAGAAAGGAACTCCTTTAATAACTTAAGTTTTGGATGTCGCATTAAGGGGTTGTCTCCATTTTTAGGGTTCCGTACCTCAAAAGGAATAAACGGAACGCCTTTGTAACGTAACGTAATGTAAAATTTTACTATAAATACAATTCTTGATTCGCACACAATATTTATTTGAGTTAGAAACCATGTTGAAATTTTTAAATGATATAAATTACGTCTGTCTCTAATCTGAGCGTGTTCCCGGTTGCATCCTCAGCTGGTTTGCTTCGGAACTCGGGGTCCGCTTAAAAAAACTGTGTGTGACCCACAAAATTAGACCAAAACACTATAGGGCTGTAGTTTTTCACATTCAAAATAACTATAGGTCAAAATATTCGTGCTAGCCCCTCTTTTTTTTTACGATGGGAAATCATCAAATGACTCCTCCCGCTCTAGTTAAAGCAGGAGGGAGTGGCAGACTCCTACTGACTAAAACCCATCCGTGTTCCTCCTAATGCCCTTTGCGCTCCAGGGCCGCGGTGATTAACCAATGGAATTGCATTAAGGTGGAAGCGCCAGGGTAGCCCGCGAAATTCAAATATTTTGATGTTTTTTGCAATTTGCCGGTCAGTGTGAAGCTTTATGTTAAATAAAATACGATTCGCGACCGTAACGCATATTTATCTAAAGAATTATACCCATTTTAATTATCAATATAAGCCTCTAAGTTCATACAACTCGATTGAATGACTTTTTCACAAAATCACATTCAATCGAGTTATATGAACTTAGAGGGTTATATTGATGATTCAAATGGTTATTATCCTTTAGATAAATGCTTTTTACAATCGCGAATTGTATTCTGTTCAACATACAGCTTCACAATAACCTGCAAATTGCAAAAAAACATAAAAATATTTGAATTTCGCGGGCTACCCTGGAGCATTCACCTTAAAATGTCAGTAACTCACGTGGTACGGAGTCTGATTAATATTTCTCCGTTTCTTAGGACCGCTGCCTCGCTCCGCGCAAATGGACAGGCAGCCTTAGAAAGAGTTCCCTTCACGCTCACTACACATAAAATTTCACGGTAAGATGTAATTACAGAATAGACATGCAGCTCATTATCTGACCCGCGCAACTTCGCCCGCGTCACATTTTTCACTAATGCTGCGCTTCTATTGGTCGTAGCGTGAAATAGGTACCTATAGTCTTCCTCAATAAATTAGCTATCCAAGACTAAAAAAATCTTTCAATTCGCTCGAATTGAAAAAAAAAAAAACTGAGCTTAGCGCGTTCAACTAAAACAAACTCTTTTCTTCAAATACAAATAGTTTCTTTGCTTGAATATGGGTACTTACATACATGAGGTGTTACAAACTACAAAAGTTCTTTCTACATATTCTACCCCAACAGGTGTGCAAATATCTAATGCATGCAAATGTCAAATATTGTTCATAGCTTCAGCTTTTGAAGTATGGATTTCACATCATCCCGTTGTAACAACATGGAATAGGCTCCCGGAAAGAATTTTGACAGCTCCCTCGCTGAACTGCTTCAAGAACCGACTTGAAGAACAGACCGAAGACATACTTTTCCTTCACGAATACCCACGGTATATAGTTAATTTATTTGTTGGTACTTCTTTTTTATCAAGTATGAACTCATCGCTGACGGCCCAATCACAGTCCTACGTCTGAACTACGAATGTTATTTTTTCTAAGATCCTAGTTATAACTATGGTTATAATTATAATTGAGCCGCGTTAGACAGACAATGTGTTTCCTATACTCATTACATAAATACTATTCATTAGCCGGCGAGCCGTACACGGCAGGGCTGGCGCGCAAATATGCAGATTATATTATTTAAAACTAGAGGCCGCCCGCGACTTCGTCCGCGTATGAATTCTCGTTATTCCCGTGTAAATCCCGATCGCTCGGGAACTCCGGAATAAAAAGTAGCCAATGTGTTATTCTGGATCTTCAGCTACCTACATACCAAATTTCATCGTAATCGGTTTAGTAGTATTTGCGTGAAAGAGTATCAAACATCCATACATACTCACAAACTTTCGCATTTATAATATTAGTATGATTAGCTTGCCGCGGCACCACATTTCGTGTTTGTAGCTCTTTATACTAGTAAAATCTGTTGCGTGATTTAGGAGCAAGCGGAGAAACAAAGACATTTAATTTCGTGCTTCAAGTATTTTCTCTCAAGGGTTAAAAGGGATTCCACTCACATCAGAAGACGTAGAATAAGTAATATAAAAAGGGTATCTCATAACAAAATCATAAGGAAGATACTAGCAATAAAAATTATAACTAAATGAATGTGACAAATTGTTAAACTTGCGTAATCAGCTGTGATTGGGCGACTGAATTTTCAACAACCAATCACATCACTTAAGTACCTAACCTTTAATAAGCAATCAATCAATCAATTCGTTTATTTGTGATACATGGGTTACATATTATACAGGTGTTCATTACATAATTTTATAGTTAATACTGTTCATTCTATGATCAGCCACTTAAGCATACAAATTATAAATTAAAACAATGAGTTATTCCTTCCCAGACAGCCACGCGTCGATTATTTCTTCCAAGACAGAAACCGGCGGATGATAATAACTGGTGACAAAATTCATAAGCGAATGCTGTGTTTTTTTTTTATTCAAAAAGGGGAAACTCTTGGCCCAAATCTCACCTGATGGAAAGTGATGATTAGGCCGAAGATGGAAGCGAGTTTCACCCGGAATCCTCTTACACAGAGGAACTGGCTATCATACCTCTAACTGCCGGAACACAACAATGCTGTTAACATAGTTTTTATGGCGACAGACTTAGACATGATGGTGTTAGCTTGCCAGGCGGACTTAGAACAAGTCCTACCACCAACCAAACCGAGCAAAAAATTTGCCTCCGCTGGGAATCGAACCCGGGACCTCTGGGTCTGAATCAGGTGGTATAACCACTAGACCACGGAGGCGGTTAGTGTCACCTGTTTAGTACCACCCGGGGCCCACGTGTAGGGATTCGCTGAACGGTATTCTCCTACGGACGCGGGTGACTCGGCCCCCAAATTACTAAGAAAGATCTAAGTGGAGGAAAAATTGGATACAAGTTTGAGCTCAGCACTACTTATGACACGAGAGATGATATCGGCTAATGCAAAAGTGACAGTCATCACAAAAACTGTCACCGACTAATTTGTTCGGCCACAGATGTTAGAGAGATAGACAATTAATTGTTAGTCACGACACTTGGTGGTATCGGGATGATGTCATCAACTTACAGGTGGATGCTGCTGACGTGATCTCATGTTGATCTCAGGGCTTGCACGCACGCCAGGCCAGTGAACTTGAGGATTGTAGGAGCAAGTACATTACACCGAAAATCCTTGAACGACGTAGGTAGTTATATATGATGGAACAAATGCGGATTTTAATGAAGATTTCTTGTAAATTTTTACTGTCGCGGGGTCAATACTCAAACAGTTTGATTCACAGAGTTTGATTTTTATCAGACTGTGTCTGACCAAACTGTCAGTTGAACTGGTGTTTAATCTGAGTGCCAATATTCTACTACTTTTTAATTAAGCCATGTTCGCTATCACATTTCTGTCGTAATCTGTCACAAAATCCTCAATTTCCATACATTTTTGAATGTCTTTTGTTGCATAAAAAAATATTGGAGCTTTCGTCATAACACAAGTTGGTACGAAGTTACAGTCGTTTTATGCCTTGCATTTGAAAATATAATTCTTGAATCAGACACAGTAACAGTTTTCAAAATTCTGCTCGGCTCTCTCACTGAAAACCTACTTAGAATTCATACCTACCCAACTTCAGACGACAAGTTTTTTCTCCTAGACAAATATACCCTAGTCTAGCATCTGACAGCCCTACGTCCGCCGACGGATGGCAGTGATTCAGTGTAGTGTTCCCTGTGTTTTTGCGAGCAGCCGGGGTGTTGAGCTCGCCACGTGGCCGCGGCCATCGAACCCGGCACACATCTCCTAAAGGAATACTATGCGCTGGCTGGGTACAGCAAGTGTTGTTGTCGTGGGGTTCGTTTGCTTAGGTTGGTAGCATTGGCTGAGGAGTTAGTCTGTTAGTTTGGTAGGGGACAGTTTGAACTTGGAAACTTGTTTGTAAAGCCTAACTGACAACAACAAAGATTCTCATTTGTCACCTGTCATCTGTCAGGTGTCTAATTGACAATTTAGTTACCTAATATAGGAAAAAAAAAGCCTTAGGACAAAAATTTCAGCTGTCTGTTTTACATCACATAATGTCTCCTTCAATGGTAAGTCAATTAAAATAAAGACAGTATTTTTACGAGGTTGCGTCGCTTGGAGAAGTACTAAGTATGTACTGTGTACAGTGGTCGTCTTCTGGTTGGAATTATTTTGATCATTTGAACTTACCTACGCATTTAAATCATGGAAGAACGGATGTCGGCGGTTATTACTTGTCTACTATGTCACAAAACCTCTGATTTCGAGCGTTCGCACTCGCATTGAAAATCGCGTCAAAATTCTTCTAATTTTCCTATATTTGGTCAAGCTTTGACAACGATTGTCGCTGAGAGGATTGACTATTGACCAGCAAGTTTCAATAAATATTAGAGGAAAAATTCTCTACGCCAATAACAAGCCTTTCCACCCTACACAAAAGTAGGAAAAGCACATTCTTTCGTCTCTTTTTATAAATAAACCTCTCCAATAAGGCTTAGTGCCGTCAACTTCGAATTTAGAGCCACTAGCCAGCCCCATAGATGTCACATTAATGCTGTTTTTATATACTTAACGTGCATTCTATGTGCTGCGGCTATGCACATCAGAATAGCTTTGACGACTCTAATGTTAATTAAAATTAGTGATTAATTACGTGTGTCTTTTGATGTGGTGTTCCCGACTTGAATTGGAGTAGCCTAGATTTAACCTGCGATATTATTTTGATCTTGTTTCTATAAGTACCTAATTAAATATTTAAGGGAGCCAATTCTGAGAGTCAATCAGCAGAATAACTTCTTATTTTATCTTTTCCATACAGCAACAAAGTAAAGTTCTAAGATACGCAAAACATTACAAAACTCAAAACCTTAATACTAAAACAACAAATACCTAATACCAAAAACACAAACACGATTTCCCGCGCTTAAACATAAACAAACGCGCACGTGGTCGGACCATAGACATTAAACTCGGCGCGAACTTTTTATGTCGCGGTCATCGACCCGCCAGTAATTAAAGCGATATCACACAGACTGATATCAATCGTTTGTGAACGTGTGAACTGAACTGAATGTTTGAATGATGAATGTGAGTGAATGGATGCGGAAGGAGAGGTGGCGTCATTTCGGAGAGGCCTTTTATGGTATTGCAAAAGACAGATTTAAAGCTGTGACCTGGGAGTCTTTGAGTTACGAGTGAATAGGTAAGGTTCTTGTTGGTAAGCTTGCACCATCGGTGACTATATTTAAGATGGGCCTAATGTGAGTCTACATAAAAAGATTGTTGTAAAACTTTTTTACCAAAAAATAGAACCAACTTCCAAAAACAAAACACCGACTTCTGTAATGGGGTAAAAAACTGCTCATTTCTCACACTAGACGTCGCTACTGTTGAGTGTTCCCTGTCAACTGTCATTATACGTAAAGTTGTTGTAAACAAGTGTAATATTTTTGTTATATTTTCTGAATATGACAGTTTGTGCTGCTATTGATTGCAAAAATACAGGGATACATTTATTTCCTAAAGATGCCAAAAGAAGAAAACTGTGGGAAAACACTGTTAGGAGAAAAATTTGGAAGCCTACAAAATGGTCGAGGCAAAATGGTCGAAAATTTGCTTTTTTGCCAGCTGAAGAAAGAGCTTTTTGGAAGCTTTTCTCTTTTTTAACTTTTCTTTTAACTTAACTACACTCCAAGTCGCGTACATTTTAGCTATTTAATTCATAAACAAACTAAGACAAACAAGTCGCATACAAACAATATGGCGGTTGGTTAGGAACACTCAACAGTGTCGCCACCTACATTATGTTTGTAGTTTTTAACCCCATTAAAGTTATTTTATCTTTTGCAGTGTTTTGTTTTTGGAATTTGATTCTATTTTTTGTAAATAACATTTTATTATTTTTAACTTTTTAGTGGTACCAGCGTACCTACCCCTTCACAGTGTACCGGCGAGATGTTATGTTAAGAACTGGTATAAACAATAAACAGAAACGCGATTTCAGCAATCCCGATCCGTTTGCTATCATTCTTCATTGCTCCGAAGTTCTTCATCATATCTTCACAAAATTGATATGGGGCCAGTCTGGAAAAATACTCTTTCAAACAAAAAAAGAATTATCCAAATCGGTTATCAATTAACGAAAATGTCGCTGTTTTTCTTGGGATCCCGTCACCAGATCCTGACTTAGGCGGTTGGATTGCAGTTGAAATGCGATCCGTCTGTCTAGTGTACTATCCATCATAAGATCAGCAACATGAGATGATGTTGATCAGGCACAAATATCTGAATTGCGTTAGAAAGTATTTGAAAAACATTGTATGTGCCTATAAAATTTGAGGGTTTCTCTCGATTTTCATTGGATCCCATCATCAGATATTGACTTGTTGACAATGTGACCTCCTCAAGAGTATAAACTTTCGAATATAAAAAGATTTTTTAAATGGGTCCACAATTGGGGGAGAAATCAGTGAACATACATAATAAAAAAAATCGGCCAAGTGCGAGTCGGAATCGCGCACCAAGGGTTCCGTACAAACTTGTAGGTATTATTATAAGCAAAAGTTGCGATTTGCGATTCATGACGTATTAAAAAAAACTACTTACTAGATCTCGTTCAAACCAATTTTCGCTGGTAGTTTACATGGTAATATACATCATTTTTTTTATCATTCTCTTATTTTAGAAGTTACGGGGGGGATACATTTTACCATTTTAGAAGTGTCTCTAAAAAAAATTATATTAGAAACCTCAATATCATTTTTGAAGACCTATCCATAGATACCCCACACGTATGGGTTTGACGAAAAAAAAATTATTGAGTTTCAGTTCTAAGTATGGGGACCCCCAAAATTTATGTTTTTTTTATTTTTGTTTAAAAATCTTAATGCGGTTCACAGAATTTTTCTACTTACCAAGTTTCAACAGCATAGTTCTTATAGTTTCGGAGAAAAGTGGCTGTGACATACAGACGGACGTCTGTCCGTCTGTATGTCACAGCCACTTTTCTCCGCCAAATGGCAAATGCCAATGGCTGTCTAGCCATTGGCATTTGCCATTTGGCTACGGAACCCTAAAAAATATACTTACAGCCGAACAAAGAACCTCCTTCTTTTTTGTGGAAAGAACTTGTGGGAAGAAAAACTTTTCGAACGAGTTTTCACTATCTTATACTTATTCAGAATGAAAGAAATATTTATTTGTCATGGAGTCGTATGTCTGCATATAGTTTAATATTCAAAATTCAAATTCAAAAGTCATTTATTCAAATTAGGCTGAGAGCCAGCACTTTTTGAACGTCAAGTTCTACAAAAGACAGTCCAAAACGCCCGCCCGTCACCACTTCCTAGTGTTTTAGCTGTGGAGAAGAAGTGGCCAACAAACTCCCCAGCAACACATCTGTCTGTTACGTTATCTATATCTATACATGTAATAAAACTGTAGAAAAGTGGTTTTTATACATGAAAAAAAAATCAAAAAAAAATTGCTAGGGTGTTAAATAACAACCAATAGAACCCATTTCCAGCATTTTTCGAATTTTTGTCTATTTTTCTGTTTGTCTGTTTATTTGTTCAGGCATCACGTCAAATGTGCGAAAGCAATGTAGATAACTTTTATACACAAGGATTGAGCAAAACTTGAAGTAACATTTAGTTTTTGTTTCATTTCAATCGGTTCAGTCTATCAAAAGACATTTGAATTTAAAGTTTTCCAGAAGTAAAATTAGGGTTATGTGCACTTGGTCTTATTACTTCACGCAACTTTTATAGTGCGTAAATTGTAGTAATATTAAGTTTTTTGTTTCATCGTAATCAGTTCATACCTTATAATAAAAAATGTAAATTAATCTATATCTATATATAATATTATAAAGCAGGAGAGTTTGTTTGTTTGGTAGAACGCGCTAATCTCAGGAACTACTGGTCCGATTTGAAAAATTCTTTCAGTGTTAGATAGCCCATTTATCGAGGAAGGTTATAGGCTATATATTATCACGCTAAAACAAAGAGGAGCGGAGCATTCATGGAAAATTTGACGCAGACGAAGTTGCGCGGGTCAGCTAGTAGGAACTAAAATGATAGGATTGGTGGCTTATAGTAAACTTTTTTTGAATAGACTTAAAAAAGAAGGAATAAGTACTGAATTCGGTTGGATTGTGTTTATTTATAACCCAACATGAAAAATCCTAGTAGGACTTCCTAATTGAAATTCATCTTAATGTATTTATGACCAAAAGGACTTAAGAAGACTCCCTCAAATATAGGCAAAAAGCTTTTTGTCATTTTCATCAACAAGTCAAGTTGTTATTCAGGGACTTTAAATTTATTGTTCTTCTTTTTACGCGGCTAAGTGCACATATTTTATTAAAGCTGTAAGATTTTGAGAGCTTATACATTAGTTAATCAGGTTTTCAGATCGCAATCGTCATTATTAATGAAGTTATTCTCATCAATCTCAATTATAACATGAAGTAGATTATGTACAAATTCACGAACTACCTTTAAGACGCAAAAAATACGATATGATGTAAAATGTACAGAAGCTATGAATTAAGGCCGTACCCTGACCAAATAACCTTGAGCATTTGTTCCCTCAATACGCAAGAGTTGCAATAAAAAAATATTTCTACAAAAATGTTCATAATTAAATTGCCTATCCATTAGTGCAAGTACAAAATCAAAATAATCGTTACTTTTCGAGAAGATGCATGTTTTCAATAATTATTTCTCAGTTCTGTAGTTCTGTTGTGAGGAGATTAATTAAACATTATACCTACTGTTAAATCTGTTAATCTGTTTTTGTGGGGTTTTTTGGAATAAATTATAGTATATATTTTTTATTTATTTACACTTAGTAATAAAAACTACCGTTTCGAAGCAAAGAATCTTTGCTTCAAAATGGTAGTTTTTTTTTTTAATAAATTAAATTTCTATATGAATAGAAATTTGACTTATTTTTTATAAGTTGATATTTCTTTTGGATAAAGATTAGGTATATAGCTCCAAAAACTGCACAAAAAACGGCTGGCGCTGCGTTTTGCACGGGGACGCGCCTTAACTCATTTCTTATGAATATGAATGTAGTGTATTTGACTAAAGAATTTTCTCTTGACTGTCATAACAGATATCGTATAACTTCAAATCATTACTTTTAATTCCAAACAAATTAAAACATCCAATAAAAAACCTGTTTTAGTATGGGAAGCTATAAGAAACTGATTGACATGTCATCCAAATGCGCCAAGTTAACTTAGCACGCGTCAAAACCAGGAACTAAAGTAAAAATCTATGGTATATGACAGCGACGTTTCGCATTTCCTTGACAAACAGCGCCATCACGAAATGTCAAAACATTCTAGTCGTGCACTAACAAAAAACGGTCGTAAATACGCTGATTAATTTGACAGATATTAATTGTCCCCTAGATTGGGTTTGAAAAAAATTAATTGATCGCGAAACAGCAAAGGAAGCGGCAAAACATGTATCTATTATAGTTTTATGGGTGATAATTATCTTGTGATGGGTATAAAGATCTACAACTTGTAAGACTTTCTGCACTGTTTAGAGATACGTAAGAAACTCACAGTAAAACGATGAAATTCTGTTTTTTGTTGTTTTTTTATATCGTTTTCCTTCATTGAGTTGACTATTTCATAACCAAAATATACCATTTCTCAAGGGTTTCCAACTTTTTACAAGAAATAAAGTATATTGCTCAACAGTTAATAGTATAACGTAGTGAAAAACAGTTTAGTACTGTTTTTAACAGTATAATTATGTAGTTGGCAACCCTACTTTTGTCACACTCAATTATGTATATAGAGTGTAACTTATATGGCATTTGCCCAGCAGTGAAACAGAACAGTCTGAAAATAAATTATTATGCAAAGACTGGGAGTGGCAATGCGTAGCTCATACAAACACGTATCTACTACTTGCTATCTTAGCTACAAAAAAGGTCTTAAAAGCCGAAATGGACTTATTACATGAGAACTAAGTTTATCTTGTCTGAAATGATTTATCATTAAAAAAAACTACTGAACTTACAATCCTCAGTCCAACCCACTCTTTACCAGTTTATATTTCCTATCCAATTATCTACGAGGAGTGGGTTCAACCATCTTGGCTGATCAAAATACCCGAGCGTTGACGGTTGATACCCGTCACGTCACGTCATCAGTGACTGGGGCGAGCTGGTTGTCTGGGGTCATGCCGGTCACCAACCTGAGGCTCCAGACAAGGTGCCATTCTATCAGTGAATCCGATTGTTTGTAAAGCCAATATATAAGGGATCAATCACGTCACATTTCGACAGCATCTGCCAAATCAATCCCATACATTTATTTTTGCCAGCGTCATACCTATATTACATAAAAAATAAAAAATTGTTCGAAAGTTGTCTGTGATATATTTTCGGAAAAAATCGTTTTATGGTAGTTTTGTAACCTTGGTAAATCAGCAACACTGCACCAAATGTCATTTTTTTTGCATATTTTTAGATATGTAAAGACCCCTGATATATCAGGAAACCTAATTTTAAATAATGTCAAATCATTTTTTGTCTGGAATCCAGGAGGTTAAGCACACAGATGCACATAGGCAAGTGCTTAATGCATCACACACACCAGACCACATACCAGATACATATTTGACGTTTTGACAGTTGTCTTTGCTACGCTGCTGCTAAGAATGCCACTTGTCTAGAGCCCCTGACTGTCGTGCTAGAATAGCGTGGAGGCTGCGGGTGTTACTGTCTGGTTTGAGAGCCATGTAGACGTCAGGGTTTCAAGCCCTGATTTGAGCTATATATGCTGAGTGTAATGATCCTAAACAGAACGCCAATAGTGACAAAAATGATGAAATGACTAAAGGATTATCACATTTCACTATTTGCTCACTGGTTGATGATTAATATCTAATAAAAAACTAGAATAAAACATCTGTGCGAAAGGCAATACTTTCCATTAAAACATACTATTAACATATAATACATTACATATATATTACATATTAACATTACACAACCCCATAAACAAAAGCAAAAACATATCCTTAAAAGAAAAATTGTAGTGCGACACCGGTATTGTCATACCAGCAGACAAGGCTGAATATAATTAATACATTTGCCACACAAGTGACGGAGAAATCGCGAGTATTCACGACTCGGGGGAATGAACGCTAAATTGGAACGGCCACGGAACTAAGAAACTAGGAAGAAATGTTCCATCCGACGCTTTCCTGCTTGTTCACAATGATTTGTTGGTTTTTTATGGACGATCTGCATTACTTTTTATGTGGTTTTGTATTCTGATTACAAACTTATCAGTCAGGTTGTCTGTGGTATTTAAAAGGAAGAAAAAAAAACTACTGGCGTAGACAATATTTTTTTTTATAAAATTAGGTTTTTCTTTACATTTATTAGGTAGGTACCTAATTGTAATGCGAAAAATAAATAATCTTTTTTTATTAGATATGTGGGAAGGCTAGAAGAATCCGATGGACGTATTGTAATTAATTATTTGCTATGACATTGATATTTTGCCAATATAAAATAAAATAAAAAAAAACAACATTGATATTAACTTGAGAAACACTTGCTTGATTTATAACAAGCTGAACACACCAGTGATGAATGTTTAACAACAGATTAAATGGAAAACAACTATTAGGTATGTCACTAATTTAAACAAATATAAAAATAACAACAATTTAAAATGGTAATACTATTTTAGATATTTTTTGAAAATGAACTTACTAAATAAAATGGTAGCCATGCTACTCAAACATACTTATTATCAATCACATCCGTACAATAGAATTTGCGTGGGAAAACTTCAAACCGCCATATTAGTTTCCATAGACAAGATTCTCGTTTAAAAATAATACGACATTCCTTCATTGCCAGTATTTTCCATGTGTCACTAAACTGCAAGTGGTATTGAACCCAATATGAAGCATTAATTAATACTAAAGGTAGACCACCTGTTAGATTAGGTACTTAGCAAGTAGTACATACGAAAATACCTAAGTTTAATGACCTGTGTTTGCGGAGCCCCTTTAATTATAGTATTTTACGTTTTTATTTTGGTACTTAGTAAAGATTGTGAGTCATATGACCACGTGGGGTGGGTTGATGTCCAGGTTACACCACGATGCGCAATTATTTTGGACTATCGACCATAAAGGCGTTGAACTCGGGGGCCTACCTTCTGCGAAGAATATAATATTGGTCGGTCAATATGAAGATGACAGTAACCACTGTAAGGAAAATAAACTATTATAACGGCAGATTTTCCGCATATCAAGTATTATTTAATATTCTTTTTTCATCATACAAATATCCATAGGTATCTATCATAAACCACGATTCTTGTCTTCTAATTTTTTATTCTATAACTATATTCTAAAATGGCGGAGTTCCGGACTGGATCTAAATGATGGTCCACACACACGGCATGATACGATCCGATGGCTAGAACCACTATTATAAGATATTAATTAACTTTAATGTATCAAAATCGTTGTGTTTTGTTTTGAATTTATTAGAAAATTCTTTTGTAACAGAAGAAAAATTATGTGATTATTATCGAACTATTTTCACTAAAGTTGATTGATACGGAAAATACGAAACAAAAAACCAACCAATGAAAAAACCAAACTAACCCAAACCGATTATGAAAAAATTAAATATGAATGAATGAGGAAAATGCAATGAGAATTCTGTCGTATACCTACAGCGGAAAGAGAATTGAAATGCCTGAAATCTAGGCTTGATTTATGATTTTCTTGATGCCTGAAAATGTTGTTATTTTAATTATAGCTATCCTGTACTTTCCTACTGCTGGGAAAAGGCTCACATACTTCCCATCGTATCCAGTCTGCCCCACTTATTGTCAATACCTAAAGAAAATACAAAATAAAATATCCTACCTGTATCAAAAATAAAGTCAAAAAACGTTTTAATACGCTGCACGTTCTCCATTTAGCATCAAAATCATGTACAAATAAGAGTCATAAAGCTTTTAAAACGTTTGTAGATTAGTCAGGTGAACTCAGGTGGCAAAGAAGTCAATTGACGGGTTGACGGCCTCGTAAAGTTCGCAGGAAACCCCAAAACACGCCAAAGTAATTGATATGGAACAGGTTCTTTATATGGCACATCAGCCTACTGGTAAATCAAAGAGAGGAGAGTGTAAACTACCAATGACTTAGCTTTTTCTTTCCATCTTTGATTTATGGCTTAGGAATTTTGCATGGTAACAGTAGGCAAGCCATTTTTTTAGTCTAAATGTTGGCAGTTTAGCTACAAAAAATATTGTACTAGTTACTTAACCCTAAAGTAATCCAAATCATCCTAGAGAAATATAAAATCACGCTACTTAAATCCTTATATCTACAAGGTACGTTTCATCATGGAATTATTCCAAGAAAACCTCCGAAACGTCAATTAGGCGACTCTCCCCTTATCACGTACTCCACAATTAGCATTCTCCACACGTCACAAATAGTTACATTTCGTCACATTTCGTCACAGTGCCAGTGGCTCGATGGTCAGGGTCGCTGGCTACGCAGAGTTCGTCGCCCGGTCAAATATTTTCGGAGACTATAAAAAATCTGCAACTCCTATTATGACGTCAGAGCCAGTTTGGCAAGTCTCGCAAGGACTTTTTTTGCGTTGTAATAATTTTTTAATACGTTCATCAACTTCGTTTGCATAACAATCCAAGAATAACTATTTTTTGGGGCTATAAACACGTTTGTAAATCTATTTTTGAGTGCTTGTGAACTGATAGATTAATATTTGACTTTACATTTACACGTAATTAGAATGAAATTAGGAAGGAAATAAAATTAATTTTCAATTTAAATCTCGAAATAATCAATTACAACAAAAAATATAGCTTAATCGATCAAATAATCAAACAAAACGTTAAAAAGCCGCCAGTGGGCAAATTACATTGCAAAATGTGAAATTATACAAGATGGCGCCGACTTTTTTTGTAGAATGCGCGCCAAAATAAACTGGCGGTCGTTCGTTGACCTCGGCGTGACGTCACGTGACGTGGTGGCTGTGACGTCGCGCTCCGCCCACGGCCGCGGTGCGTCGATGATTTAATACAATCGTTCAAGGTTCCTTTTTGTTATTGTACGGATATTGTCCTATATTGCTACGGAGAAACGTGAGCGTATTAGATTGTTTGTTTTAATTCTTGGTACTGTTTTATTGAACGGATATCTAATGTAGTGGGTTCTAAAAATAAAGTAACTATACCTTCTTTACAGTTCCTATTTTTCAAATTAATCCACTTATGGTATTGGATTAAAAAAAAAAAATGATTTTTAAACCTTTAAAGACAGGAAATTGCCTTATTTTGTACTGTTAATTTAATTTCTTAATATAACTTACAATGCAACAAATTAGTCAAAAATTGATATAGATATTGTAACAAAAGCGTGACAGGTATCGTAAAATAAAACAGTGAAAGTATGAAATAAACTTACAAAATTGTCGAATTGTCAGAGTGTCGCTATTGTCAGTTTGATTAAATAGGTCATCGGCAGGTTATGTCATTATTATAATTAACATCAAAACAACGTCACAGGAGGACGCTGTGGTATCTTCTTGAAATTATAATATCTTAATGCGCCTGTTTCCTTAGGTATTCTATGGATATAATAATTTTATTGGAAAAAAGTAGGTTGTATCTACAATTCTTTGGGAGAGGTTTTACAATTCAGAGATAGATAAAAATAATTTTAAGTAAGCATTTTTTCTATAAGGTCTTTATATACGTAGGTACAAACTTTTAAAGGTCGCTGGTTTTTTTAATTTTTTTGTGAAATTGTCAAAAATGCGCGTTATCGCTTTGATCGGTTGACTGCATTTCACTAAAGTTAAATTTGGTCGATATTTTATAATTTTAACTATTTAATTTTTTTATGACGCAACACTTTGCAACATGTAGGTAACTGTGGATCTTTTTAGGGTTCTGTACCCAAAAGGTACCGTCCGTCTGTCTGTATCTCAAGAACCTTAGTAGGTAGACCGTTGAAATTCTCACAGATTGTCTATTTCTATTGCAGCTATAATAAACCATTCTAAAATAAAGGTTTATCGTACAGAACCCTTCCCTTGGCTAGTTTATTTTGCTGTAAGTCGTTATTTTCTATTATGTGAAAGCCAAACAAACAAAACTAGTACCTAGTAAAACTGTCCTGAAAATTTATGAACACAGCATGCCATTCATTTAAACAGTCATTTTTCAGAATAACAAGATGATTCAATAAAGCAGTTGGTTTCAAAAGAGCTACTGTTTTATTGAATCATCTTCAAATCTAGACTAATTAGCACCTTCCACAAACCAGAAAATAACCTGTCATGTCAAACCGACACACATCGGAGAACAAAGCGTACACACAAAGAAACAGCCACAAAATTAGTTGCAAAAAGCACAATAGAAAACTGAAAACATTTGACGAACAATGCCTTCTTGAAACCTACTTTTCATAATGAGCAAGTTCAAGGAACCAGTAATAAAGATGTGGCCTGGTTTTGAGGCCAGCGTGAATTCTCTACTAGACTCTAATTCTTTGAAAAGCTACTAAATGGTATTCAAATAGTCGAAATGTCGTTTCGTGCGTAAAACTTGGTCTGGGGCCTTATTCTGGAGCGAATATTTTTATGAAAAACTTTTTGGAACGAATCTTTGTAAAATTGGAACTCGATGGACAATTCTAGTATTTAAAAAAAAAAATGCATTCGCATCTCGGGCGCAAACTGCAAAAACCACTAATTTTCGCACATTTTGGCAATTTATTGACATTGACTATTGAGTTAAACTACTACTGCTACTACTATATACTAGACTAGAAGATGATATTGCGACCTAAATTTCAATGCTTGTTAAGTGCGAGAATTGGTACGAAATCATGAATTTTGGGTCTAAAATCTCGCTTGGTTCTCCTTAAGCCCTATTATGATGATTGGATTACAATTTTCGAAACACATGTTTTAAAATACTTTTTTAATCTCGTCACCTTTGTGCCTTGCGTATGTTCTAACATCCTGTGGTTTCATTTTAAGACGTAAGTTACATGAATTACGCAAGTACAGATTGCGTGACGTTAATGCTTACAAACTTTTTATATGATACCTCATGCTGTCTTCCTTCCTTCCTTCTCTTTCTACCCACACATGTGTCGTTTCCCTCTTTCCTTTGACGTAATTCTAAATTTAATTGTGAATTTAAAAGATCATATAAGTACCTACATACGTCATTCTTCATATGCGTAAGTTCTTTTTCATACAGGAAAATAAGGTTTATATTGCTTGTCAGGTCGAACGTGACGTTAAAACTTAAACTTGAATCTGATGAATTAAAAAAGCTATATTTGTATATAATAATGAACATTGTAAACTAGTTTAGTAAGTATTTCATCTTGGTTAAGTTTGAAATTAATTTGCAACTTAAAGCAAGCATTACGGACTATTTTTAATTAAATGGTAATAGTTTTGGTTTCACGGAAATAGTGGTAGCTATGCAAGAATGTAGGTTGAAGGGAGAAGTTGTTGGGCAACAAGTTGTCCACTCTTGAACACCGGTTTTATAAAACAACCATTACAACCTGGTTATCATCATTGCCATGCAAATGTAGTTGCTGCCAGTGTTGTTATAATATTTTTCTAGGCTTGTGCCACACTCCAGACATTTTAGTTTGCCTTGCTTTCACAAGAGATGCTTAAAAAAGTACCTAGATTTTTTCGCGTCCTGTCGCGTTCGCGATATTATGCCACCGGTTACAACACCCCGAGCAATGTTTACATAAAAGCAAAATTAAATCATTTACATTTAAAATCATAACTACATAATCAAATATTTTTTTTGTATATGTTATTTGTAATGAATATGTTCCAAAACTACTGGACCGATTATAAAAAATCTTTCACCAGTAGAAAGTTCTGTTATTACTGAATAACATGGGCTATATTTTATTTTCATGATGATGCGGGCGAAGTGCTAGTATAAATAAAATAAACAAAATTAATGTTAATATCCGCATCAGAATAGTGTCGCGGACTAGCTGCGTCGGCGCAGTGCGGAGAACGGTCGACCTACATACCGGCCGGGGCCCGACCTCCTCAAGTTTATTGCCAATCTTGCAACATATACTTAGCGGCATACAACTCTAACAGACATTTTCTTCTATCACTATTGAGGATAAGGATAGGTTGGGTAGGGTTGCCACTTCAATACGCTTATATTCGCATATTATTCTTTGAGGGACACTGACTTCTAATATACAGACATTTGCCTAGTTAAGAAGTCAGGGTTCCATTGTTTGTAATTTTTGTCTTTTTTAATATTTACTACCACTTAAAACTGTTGTATAATTATATGTATTACAATGGGCTGGACTTGGCTTTTTTTATTTATGGTCGCACAATATACTTAAATTAAAGCATATTAAACACAGAGAGAAGAGCACAAAGGTGTTGCTTATTTTAAAAGAAAAAAGTTTCCGCAGATCTGCGGAAAGTTTTAGTTTTCTGTTTTCACCCTGTGTCTATCTATGTTTTGTACAGGGTGAAAGCAGACAGAAGAAAACTTAAAATAGGTATATTATCTGAACATATTATTGGCTTGGTTCATGAAGTGAAGAGGATTAACCTTTGATAAACACGCTGCAAGAGATAATGACAATGTAGGTACGACTAATAGTGATGTTAGAATGGAGGCCCAGGACTGGCCATAGTCCGTACGTCTTCTACGTAGCAGGAAGACCGACGACCCTGTGAAAGGGATGGGTGGGGTAAGCTCAAAACCAGATAAATAGACAGTGCAGGATTGAATAGATACGGGTTGAAATAATCCAGAAAGGGATGATGGTGGCTAAAAGACAGTTCTCATGGGCATTGGTATTATTACTATTCTCTGAAGACACGAAACCGATATTGGAACACGTGTGAAGATAAATAACCATGACACCGTTCAGAGAATCATAGCACAAGTCTGTACGAGCGGATTGTTTCAAGCAGCAAGTTCTAGGTCAAAGTTCATTGCATAACTGTGCATACGAAAGTTGGTTGCGTCTTGGCTACGAAATATATTCTAGTCACTCTTGGTAGTTCTTACGTACATCACGTTTGTCTTCTTGGATCGGTATTGAGGTGTATCTATAGATGCCTCCACTTTGCCAGTTATGATCAAATCTCTTGTTAGACTTAAGTGTTACATAACAGAATACCACCCTAAAGGGTTAGGCTGTGGTGTTGTGGTTTAGCTATATATGAATGCAAAGGAAGAACACGGATTGGTTTCAGTCATTAAGAGTCTGACAGTTCCTTCTGCTCCGCCCCGAGCGGGAGGAGTTATTTGATGATTTCCCAAACTACAAAAAAAAAAAAAACAAATAACAAAATTTTCGCAGTTTTGTTTAAGTTTTCTTCTTTTCTCTTCTGACTCTAGGTTTATATTTGATTTTCTCAAACATTTGGTCCATCCTTCAAGTCACTATTCCAGCAATATCTCTAGTGAGTTAGAATCGAGCTTTCATTCAAATGAGATGTAAATGAACATCAGTAGTTTCTCAGGAGCAGCCTTTTAACCTTGACTTAACGCAGGGACATGCCTACATAGCATTAAATAGTAATTCATTTGAGAACTGGTCTTCCGATGTTTCTCGCTGAATAATTTGAGGTTTTCTATAAGAGCATAGACATATTGGTATATGAGACAAATGGATCTAAAGTGGCGATCACGTAACGGAAGACTCGGCATTGGAAGGCTTCCTTCAAGGTGTACCCAGGACCTGGTGAGTGCGAGGGGAGTCGGCTGGATGCCAGCAGCACAGCCGGTTGATTCTGTAAACAATGTCGAAGTGAAGTGATTACGAAGTGACCTGTCATTCTATCTTGGTTATATAGATTGACAGCTCACTTCGTGATCACTTCACTATAGCCTTCACTTCGAAATTATTACAGAATAGCACTGCAGTGTCGCTAAGAGGAGGCCTATGTTCAGCAACACGACTTTCGAAATGTTGATGATGGTGGCGACAACACTAGATACTAAACAACTCAAACAACACACAGATTTTTTATAAAGACATGAAATAACAGGCAAATTCATTCATGAAACTTTTTCAATCATAACTAAATCCACTGCTGGGCCTTTAAGACGCACGCACGAATCAACCACGCACAAAATTGCGTCACAACGGATCAGAAACACGACTTCCTCATCCAACATCCTTCTATTAAAGGTTTTTTCATCTGTTAGATTTTTGACATATTTCGTCAAGACGTCAACTAATTCGTGTCGTTTAACCCAGTTTGTCACGGAACTCAAGAACTCAGTGACTAAGAGAACGGATCTTAGAAATGACGATAGACAAACTTGTTTTGTTTAGCACTTGTGAAAGCCTTGCTAAGGTCAGAATAGTGTTGGAATTATTCATAGGTTATGGTCTCTAAAAATATGCATGGATGGCCCTGAGTTGTGCTTGCAAATATCAATTTGTATGACTGATGAGGAATTTGTAGCAGAATAATAACTGCAGGATGGCCCGATCGTCAAGGTTAAGCAACGCTCACCGAGGCCGATCTGTGGATGGGTGGTCATCTTAACATACCGAGATTCTTCCATGACTCAGAAAACTTGTTACGCCTTTAGTCCTGGCTGTCATTTGTAGATCTTTGAAAGTCGTTACTGCGGTAATCAGAAGCCAGATACGATTTTACTGGGTTCAGCTGATTCCTGTTCGACCGGAAGTCGACTACAAAATAGATGGAAAAAAGCAGACTGATGACTGTAATGTCTTAAAAAAACTGAAATTACGACTTATGGAGGAAAGTAAGGAATTAAATCGGAGTAGGTTGATTTTTTCATTGCTACTAAGGGTAGCAGATCTGAATATTCGAAATTACATTCAGTTTGATTCCTCCAATCGCTCCTGAGATAAAGGGCCATGACAGACTGACAATAGAGTGATCGTATAAGGGACGGGGTGTATAAATGCGAAAGTCTGTCCGTCTGTATGTCTCTTCGTCATGCCTAAACCACTGAACTGATTTGGATGAAATTTTGTACAAAGATAGTTTGAGACTCAAGAAAGGACAAGGGATAGTTTTTATCCCGGCAATCCCACGGGAACGGGAACTATGAGGGTAAATAGGTTATATATATTACGGGAGTATGAACACGTTAGCGAAGCACACGCTAGTGAATAAATAAATTGGAAAAAAGAATGATGCCGATAACTGTTTGTGTCGTTAAGGAAAATGGTTTGGTGTTTGTATTCAATTGATGACATCGTTTGATAAAGATTTGGGTGTAATCCTGTCATGATTTTTAAGCGGTTGAACCTGTATCTTTATCGCTGACTTTTACTTGATATAAAATTCATTACACACCAGATTTATCATTTGGATTAAGTTTACTTCCTTTTACGCAAACCCTAAGTTGACCATTATTATAACAAAGCCAAAATATTGACTACTATTAGTCTAATGTGTTTCACTAATACTCTATCCATTTCGAGACTCCACTTCTCTTCCTCCATTCTCCTGTCCTTTGCCTAATTAATTTGTGATCGACGCAGCCTGTCTGCTTCTTCTTCTTCAAATCTTAACTAGCCATCATCTCAATACTTACCTCTTATCTATCCTTATCATCTTTGGCACAATCCTTACATCATTTTCTTGACCTTCTACTCTTGTAACCATCCTTAATCACTCTTCTCAAAAGTCCTCACTATGTTATCCTATTTCTCTAGCCGTCCATTTGCCATAGACAATCAAAACAAACATCAGTCAACCTACCCACAAGTACGCATACCTCGTAACGGTCGACCTACATACAGCCTTTGATCCCTCCAGCGAGACTACTAACTGTCTTGTATCACATATTCAGACCATGTTGATTTGTCATTTGTAATGTTGGTACTACTTGGTACTGTGCATTTGTTTGTTTTATGTAGTTGTCCATTTTATTATTGGCAAAGAATTTGCTTCGATTTTTTTAAATTCCGTGTATTTGGAATGTGATATCTTCCAATGCCCTGTCGTATCAGAAAATCACACATTCTCTGATTTTTCCAATCTCAATAAACATTTCAGCACCTCTTACATTCCACTACTATGTAGAGGCCTTTGTTTGGTCAGATTACAGGAGGTTAATATTCGCAGTACCAGACCTATGTAGGTCGGTTTTCTATCGGTTACATTTTGGGGAGTGTGCGACGGAATTGCATAACTTAATTCCGCCAAGCCCGTTCCACCATCGGACCACAAGAGGTACGGCGATGTGCCACCGGTACATGGCACATACAATCCCACCTATACGCACAAAACGTTTTGGGAATACATTCATTGTGTGTACAGCTAAGGAGTGGAGTTCCCTGCCTGAGTCTGTGTTTCCTGATAGCTACAACCTGGGAGTCTTTAAGTCAAGAGTGAATAGGTTACTTCTAGGCAAGCGTGCTCCACCTTAGACCGCATCATCGCTTAACATCTGGTGAGATAGCGGTCAAACGTATGCCTATCAATATTAAAAAAAAAGGTAAGACCAGAAAGGGGGTAGTGTTTATTTGACCATTTCCTTGGCACGCCCTGTAGCCTAAACGGCTGAATAGATTTTAACAAATCATTAGGTTAGAAATGAAATTGGCTACAATAGTAAATCTTTTACTGCCGTTATCACTGACATAATGTCACTTAGGACACAACAAAGAGTATTTTATTCTATTCTTAGTCAGAGCCTTATGACGACCGAATAGGTAGTAATTTAGTCCAGCACATCTACAACACGCAACAAAATTAAACCTTCCAATCCATCCGCCCATTAATTACGCCAGCAACATTATCGAATGTATCCGTTTAGTCGCCCCGCCCTAACCACAGCTGGACCATAACTTGGTGGCATCGGTAACGGTTGACCCACATAGACTGACTAAACGAGAGAACTCACAGTTACATCCTGATATGGTCGCTCTCAGAACTGGGATGCTGAGATAACTGTCCAGTGGATTATTATGTAGATCCTGTTGCACTGGATGTGACTTCTGAAAGGAAGGTGCCTTTCTTGTAGGTATGTGGCGTAGAAGGTGTTTATGATCTGTGGTATGTTGTTACTTTATGTCTTGGTTCCTTTATCAAGCTTACAATGCAGGGAGTACCTGTGTCGTAATCAGAATATGTTTTGCAGTATATTCACGAATATCGTCATGGCGTTCTCAGCGTTGTGATTGCAACAATTGACTTAATCAATTATTGATTTATTTTACCATTTTCTTAACATATACAGTTGTTTGTTGTTGATGTTTGTTGAGTTTCCTTTACGACAATCTTTGAATGGATTTAAAGAAAGAGACAGACGTACTGCAATGTTTAGTCATTTACGTCTTTTGGTACATGTCTTTTGTCAAAGTTTATTTCACAGTTATTTTAATTATTCCTTACCATTTCCTTAAACATAAAACAATACTGTTTCGTATTTTATTGACGGTCTCACTACTCTTTGACTAACTCCTTGTAAACTAGCTATTATGTCAGCACAGCTTTAGCTGGCTCGTGCAAGAGAGAGATAACCGCTTGTAGCCTTTTCCAGTTAACTTCTATATCAGTCAAACGTAGTATTATCGGTTTACTGGAAGTGTTTGCGGATCTGAACCAACATGGCGATATATTTTCTTTAGCTGTAAGCTAATTACAGCACAGGCGACCTCAGGACTGTATATAGAGGCCTATTAGTAGACGATTGTGATCGAAACCTAACATGTAGTGGCTATATCTGGAGAAAACGGTACTTCAGCACATGATGTGGAGTTTATCAATATTTATTATTATAACTTAGTCTTTAATAGGAGAAAGCATGAATATATGGATCTGCGTTACGTTGTAGTGTCTCGATATACTTGTTTAGTTCCGAATATGCTCACTTGGCGTTGTCGACGCATGTGCGTGCCCTCTGCTGGGGTTGCAGGTCTTGTCTCTGACAGAAGGAATTGAGACGGGAGGGTAGTTTACCATGTTTAGTCCAGAAATATGTCTAAAATATTTTTTTTATTTTGCCTTAAGTTCGTGCTACAGCTGGAGTTCATTGTCAAGCTGCATTTTTCAGTTAAAGGGGGCAGTGAAGGTTTGAATAAAGAATGAGTAACCAGCTAGTGATTCGCAACAATTTTCGAAGTATTTCCTGCTTCCGCTCTACAAGGCTTTCAAAAAGAAAGAGCATAACAGGAATTATTACTGAATACCTTTAAAGAGTAAAAAATCAACTGATCTGCAATTCGTGAAAAATGTGTGTAAATTATGCATTTGTTTTAGTTTTAAATATTTCGTTTTATGGGTGTAGTATCACAAGACTTGATATTATTATGTGGAGCATTAAAACCAAAAATTCTTTTACAACAAATTGAAAGCATTCCCAGAAATTAAAATCATAAATAATTTCTGGGAATCATCAAACGCTTACAAATACAAACATAATTTTTAATCATTTATAACGGCACTGTAAAAACTGTCAGTACTGACATAACAATTTATCTGAATCCCTCATTATTTCCTGCTTAACCAAGCCATTGAGCAGTGCAAAAAATAATACAATTTATCAAAGAAATAAACGACGGACATTGTCACGCACAGTTAGACCATTAAGCCCAGTGTGTCAATGCATAACGGGACTAAATTCGTTGACGCATCCAGTTTGAGTGACCCAAATTTTGAATAAAGCTAAAATTACATAAAGCCTTTTTGATTTTGGCTGTTAAAAATGCTTTTGATTGAGGTCGAATAACGGTGCGAAGGATGTAAGGTATTTCCTTAATGAATCAGGTTTTGTGTCTTATTTTGTTTTGGTTTTTGATAATATTCATTTTCATTATTTATATGCACTTTTGGGTTATAATACTTTAAATACCAAAATTAGGAACGCATCAACGACAAACTTGGTTCAAAAATAGAGTTATTCGGTTCGGATCCCCTGATCTAATCTCATGCTGTTTATTTTTTTATGCCTGTCTGATCTAACTTTGGCATTCCGGTTTGATCCCCTACTCTTTTTGACAGTTAAGTACAAAGTCAAGAGAAAGACAGTTTGTCATGTCAAAATGATTTGTTTTTATTTATTTCCATTGCAAAAAGAATTACGAACATGTTTATTTCGATAAACCTGTACCTACGTATATTTTGTTGCCGACTGTCCCAAAAATCTGTTTACAGAATAACTAGGTTATCCGACCGTATTAAAATATTTAACTAAAATTTGTAAAGGGTTAATAAAACTTATCCTCCAAAGTATGAGATGCGGGGTACATATCCGTCCGGAATATCTCAAAAAATCGTTGAAACAATACTAGACTGTTGCAAACAGCAACCCTCTGACGTTTCATACTTTTTAACAGTTTTCTTAAACCTTTACTGACTAACATTACGTACAATGAAAAATTCATTTAAAAAATGGTATGACTAATACGTTTTACTCAATTTTTTTCACTTCAGTGGAAGTGATACTTCGTAATTACAATCATCTACCACCCCATTTTTTTCTGATTCAAGAATTCTTCCAAGCCACGACTGCCTTGAGCTAGTATAAGTGCATCCCAAAGTCTCAGTTACGTACCTAATCAAATGGCGAGTTATTAAAGAAGGTATGTTGTTACCTGTCTGCCATTTTGTTTGTTCGTCGCTTATTTAGAGGTAAAGAAAATGGGTCAATCCAGATGTCTCATTTTCTTCAAGTCCATTTTGAAGAAAATGTGACATCGAATTGACCCATTTTATTTAAGTCAACTTTAATCTAGCGTATGATGGAAAAGTATGAGGGAATTTGACAAAATATATTACTTAACGACACATACAAATTCTCTTAGTATTTGGTGTTTGTTTTTTTAAGATTACCAACATGCACTGTTAACGCAAGTCAAAAAAAGTTTTTTAAAGCACCCATACCACCAATCATAACTTTTTTGCAGCCACTACGTTTTTGCAGCCATTATCTATGAATAACAGCCTACCGAACCGACCTGCCTTAATTCTGTTCCGCATAAATGTCACACTTGGGGTGCAGGTTCGACGTCCGGTAACGGTACACATTTATCTGGGTCACAAGGCTTCGCTAATATCATCGCTACGAAACGGTACTCCGTTACTGGCAAGATCATACTACATTAGTGTTTGGGCCAGTGTAAGAATACCTTGGGGAAGTATAAGTAATGTTTAGAAGTGTATCTCGTGGTCAGGTCAAGTTAGATGGTCGTAACTTGAGAAGGTTGTCCGAATGAGGTTGTGTAACTGTGCGACACATGTTTTGAGGCTCGTGGGAGTGTATTATGTTGTATGCAAGTGTATGCCATCGAGGAAGTGAGATGTATGGAGATAATAATGCTGGCAGTGTACAAGTGGAAGATAAAGCCATTAGAATTATGTACTTTGAAAATGGCAGCTCGGTAACGGTTTGAAAGTGAGCTGTGGCGGTCCGGAACAAACTTTCGGAAAGAGAGAAAGATAGAGGCGAACTCTTCAAGAAAAATGTTGCTTTAGCTGATCACAAAATATTTTTTTTTTCATCGCTGGATTGAATATATTGAGAATTGGCAAGAGAAATTTGTTTTCTCTATTAATTTTTCTTAGTATTTAATCTTTAACAGAATTCTAATAATGAAGAGAATTTTGGCATTGAAATCGAACGCTAGAGAAGCCGCAGACCAAGAAATTGATTTAAGAAATAAAAAAAAATATAAAATCGGACTGTTTACAATCAAATTTTTACGCAGGAAACATTTCTCATTCCAGCAAATCGAGGATAAATCCAATTATTGTTCGATAAAAAAGAATTTCATTGGAATTTCCTTTTTTGTCGTGGAGCAACTTTATTGCTTAAATAACGTCCATTTTTGCTAAATTAAATCATTAAGTTACTTATCAATTCGGGATAAATGTATTGTGTTAAATAATTTGGGAAAGTATTATTGGAAGCCATTGTTAATTTTACAGGCAAATTACTGAGTACCTATTCGAGTTTTTCAGTCGTGTCGCTACAGGAAGTTGCGGAAAACCCCTAAAGGACATTGTTCAGTGCCCATACATCGTTCGCCTAAGAACCAACAAAGACGTAAATTTACTATGTGTGTTTTAAATAATGCATATGTTCGACTGAAACTAAATTAAAATCACGGACACTTTTCAGAATTGTAAAATATCCAAAATGATTTCGGATTTTGAGGTTATAAAACATACCAAACAATAGAAACATACCAAATGGACTAAGATCCCAGAGCTGCCAGACTTTTTATCTCACCAAAAATGGTGTATAGTAGTGTTACTATGTTCTTCTAACATACGAAAGCGTGGTAACTTAGGTCGACGGCCGATTCCCTGATATCAGGTGCAAAATACATTACATCAAAGTGTCAACTATCATTTTCATCGACTGTCAGTGCCAATAGAGTTCGTGTCATACAGCGCTTTAATCGCTTTATTCTTTTTGTAGGTAACTAAAAATCTTACAGCGCTGAGACTGCTTTATTTCATTTTAAAATAATGGCGCCGGGTTATAAAACCCAAGTGAGTTACTTTTTAAAATGGTTTCGTAATTAAAAAGTGTCCGTTCTATTCTAATCATTAAAATGTAATAAAAAAAAAAACTAGGAATAATGGTAAAGGTTTCGCATGTGTTGATTCATAGGCCACTTTTTACCATGTCCTATAATAATCAGAATTTTTGTTATCTAGTTATGGTCATTACATAACTTGAGCCAAGTGACATTCAGTCAACAGTAACAAATCGAAGGTTGCCGACATAGTCTGAAGGATCACCAAACTGAAGTGGCAATGGGCAGGGCACATTGCTCGCAGAACAGATGGTCGATGGGACCGAAAAGTTCTGAAGTGTCGACTGCTTACCGGAAGACGCAACAGGCCTTCTACTAGGTGGACCGATAGGTCGCGGGTTACCGATAGCTGCAAGACGCTCGGGACACTTGGGAGAGGCCTATGTCCAGCACTGAATTTCTTTCAGCTGAACAAATCGAAGAGAATGAAAAAGAACAGCAACAGAGTCTCAAGAGTGGCGTTCTCCCAGCGATAGCGAGGTCAACGCGTGTGAGTGGCGAAGGCGATTGTCAAAACGTCAAAAACGTTTGAAATTGACACAACTCTAAATGTCAAGTGACCAATCCTTAGTTTATGGAATTTTGACAACGTATTCGTTGATATGGTCGACACCAGAGACATTTGCAATAATGGTTATTGACCCACTTACATTTATCGACATACTTTCTTCCGAAAACTGAAATCTATACTAATATTATAAAGCAGAAGAGTTAGTTTGTTTGGTTGAACGCTCTTATCTCGGGAACTACTGGTCCGATTTGAAAAATTATTTCACGCTAAGACAAACAGGAGCGGAGCAGTAATGGAAAATGTGACGCAGACGAAGTTGCGCGGGTCAGCTAGTAATGACATAAAGCTGTCCTGAATCGAAATTTATCGTGATCCATTCCGTTTTCTAGTAACGAAAAACGGTTCATAATTTATTGTTCGGGTACCTACGAAGAGAAATAAAGGAAAGGGACTACTTTATTGCAAATTTATCTGGTTCACTCCCGATTCCTTGACTCTCACTGCCTCCGTGGTCGAGTAGAGTTTAGGCACTTGGCTTGTGACCCGGTGGTCGTAGGTTCGATTCTTACGGGAAGCATACTTTTATTCAGGCTTAATCACTTGATTGTCTGATAAAAAGATGATTCCGTGCTTCGGAAGGCACGTATAAGCCGGTGGTCCCGGCTGCCAAATGGCAGTGATCGTTAAACCATGTCAGAGGCCCTTGAGGCAGTGAAGAAACTCTGACACTAGGGTTGTGGGGTCAGAGGGGCCCGAAAGGGCCGACGCCTGCCGGAGTCCCGGGATTATTCGCAAGAGACACCGTGGCTCCGGAACACAAAGGGCAATGAAGGAACATGGATGGGTTTTAGTCAGTAGAAGTCTGACACTCCCTCCCGCTACACCCAGAGCGGCAGGAGTCATTGGATGATTTCCCATCCCTAAAAAAAAAAGGGGTGTGTGGGGTCGTTAGACCTTACTACCCACAAGATAAGAACGGACATAGTTCTATGGGACGGCCATTTGACACGAGTCAAGGGAGATCGCATAGGACCAATGGCTTTATCTGTTTTCCGACGCCCGGGGGTGTCACAGCACCAACGTCGAAAATTGTGGGCTGCTACTGAGAAACTCAAATAAACCGAGGCTCACCCCATGGTCCTAATCTAAGTATTACTTGTCCATTCGTTACCTGGTTGTTGACACATCATTTTCCGCATTTATGTCAAATTCCGAAATGTGATATTGCCGTACCATAATGGGCTTGTGTCCTGAAAAATTCTAATTAGTCCGTCAGTTAGATTTTCAAAAAATATTTGACCCGTATTTTTTCTTTTGTTACGGAAACCAAAATTGACGAAGTTACGACGCTTTTAAAATTCTCAATACGTCACGCCCTGGCATAATTTTTAGCGGGTCGTGACGTCACGAGCCTCCACTCCCGAGTTTTGATGCGTTTTTATCTTTGTCAATATTCATTGATTTACAAATACAAAAAATACATGTTCATTATTTTTCAATACTCTAACTGACGGACTAAATAGTTTTGCAATTTGTGGATGATGGAAACTAGCCTATTCATTCTATTTTAGGGTTAGCGGTTGGCACTAAGGAAAACCATATGGAAGGCAACTTAATTAAACAGTACGTTCTCGTCAAAGCTGCAGGAAATTAGTAAGCCTTATTAGCTAATGTGTCTGATAACAACCGATTACGGTAACCGCATGCGCAGGAGGACTACACAACCGCAGCTCGCTGACGTGACCCCATGACGTAGAACTCAGGTCCTATATGCGTAGCAACGTACTTGCCGATATCGATAAAAGTTGGTTAACTTTTGACACAAGAGGGCTTCTGTTATTGCAGCCGAGGCGGGATATAAGTCCGAGCCGAAGGCAAGGTTTTTTTGGATAAATGAGACTGAAATGACAAATCCCACAAAATATTTACACATATAACGATTTTTATCAACACGCTTACTTGATGTTTTTATTTCATATTGTAAGGTATGGCTCGATGTTTTTTTATACTCCCCTGATATTGCTTTTTTTTTTTATGCAAAACGGGGAAACTCTTGGCCCAAATCTCACCTGATGAAAAGTGATGATTAGGCCGAAGATGGAAGCGAGTTTCACCCGGAATCCTCTTACACAGAGGAACTGGCTATCATACCTCTAACTGCCGGAACACAAAAATGCTGTTAACATTGTTGTTATGGCGACAGACTTAGACATGATGGTGGTAGCTTGCCAGGCGGACTTAGAAGAAGTCCTACCACCAACCAAACCGAGCAAAAAATTTGCCCCCGCTGGGAATCGAACCCGGGACCTCTGGGTCTGAATCAGGTGGTATAACCACTAGACCACGGAGGTGGTTAGTGTCACCTGTTTAGCACCACCCGGGGACCACGTGTAGGGATTCGCTGAAGGGTATTCTCCTACGGACGCGGGTGACTCGGCCCCCAAAATTATATTGTTGTATTGTGCGCATTAGTGCAATAAATTAAATAAGTGCACGCTGGCCGACGAACTTTTCCGCACTAGTGCAAAATACGAATATATTTCAATGCGTGCATACAATCGGTGGGGTAGTAGAGCCAGTTGTCTAGTTAGTGTGTTGAAAACTATTTTATGGACGAAAGCAACTTGAAGAGATTGGATATAACGTTTTCTGAAGCGATAAGTAGATAACAAAATTTTACTTACACATTACGATAATTAGTAGGCTAATTAATTTTCAGTCATAAATATATAATTAATGTTATACTAGGGCATCATAGCAGATTGACAATATTATGCAGTGGATACTCAATCAAATAATTAATTAGTTACAACAAACCAAGAAGGGTACCTACCCACTTAATGATAAGATAAATAATTACACAAAGTAATTAATAACAGTTAATTAAATTAACATAATTTATTTATTGTACCAAGAACTCATAAAGATCGAAAACGTTTCTTCAAACAATAATGAATTAGAAATAATCATAAGTAAGCCCTTATCAAGAATTGATAAGGTTCAGTTACAGTTGTTGGGCATTACAAAGATATGATAAGAAGTGTTTGTTTAGATACTAAATTAATTATGTTTTGCCATTAAGTAACTACTTTTACCAGGGTGTTATAAATGCAAAGAGATCTGGGTTATCGCAAGCATTATGAATCTACCTTTTTAATAGATATATTTTCAGTTTTCTTTTTTCTATCTAAGCGAATAGTTTATTCCTTTTTTTATGTACATTCCTGGAAATAGTCCAAACAACCAGATTTTCGAAAAGCCGAAAAATGTATTTGTTTGTTTGGTTGAGCGCGCTAATCTCAGGTACGAATTAAAAAAAAAACTGTTGGATAGCTATAGGCTATATAATATCACGCTACGACCAATGGGAACAGAGTGAAAAATTATGCGATGCGCCACCGGTACATGGTGGACATCCCAACTACAAGCATTAAACGTTTTGGGAACACATTCATAGTGCGTACAGCAAAGGAGTGGAATTCCCTGCCGGAGTCTGTGTTTCCTGATAGCTTACAACCTGGGAGTCTTTAAGTCAAGAGTGAATAGGTTACTTCTAGACAGGCGTGCTCCATCTTAGACCGCATCAACGCTTACCATCAGGTGAGATAGTGTTCAAACGCGTGCCTAACAAAAGTAAAAAAAAAAAAATAGTATAACAACACCTGGGAGTCTTTAAGTCAAGAGTGAATAGGTTACTTCTAAGCAAGCGTGCTCCACCTTAGATCGCATCATCGCTTAACATCAGGTGAGATAGTGGTCAAACGCGTGTCTTTCAAATGTAAAACAATTTATGTACACACATTTATTAATAAAAAAGAATAAGGAAACAGAAAAATAGGAGGAGGAGGTGGTAAATAGGAGTTGTGTTGGTGAGCTAGTGTATGATATTTCTAAAGCACATAACCATCTCATGGTTTCAGGTAACCAACATAGCCCGATGAATCTCCGAACTTAAGTTGCAGTGGGCAGGCTACATTGCTCGCAAAACGGATGATAGTCGATGGAGCCAAAAGGTCCTGGAGTGGCGACTGAGCCACGTACCGAAGAAGCAGCGTTGGAACGGCACCCACAAGGTGGATTGATGACCTTGTGACGAACGTGGAAAACCGCTGGTTGCGAGATCCACAGGACCGGTCGATGTGGGTCCTCGGATTCGGGGACTCGGGGAGACCTTAGTCCAGCAGTTGTCTTTTGAATGAAATGATGATAATGAAGTCAAATTCTGCGTCTGTGTTTCCGAACGCTTACAATCCTAATCTCTTCATAGTTAGAGTGAACAGGCTCCTTCTGGGTAATCTCGCTCCGTCGTAGACTTTGTCTTTGTCATCTATGACCTAGACTAGAGTCAAGAACCCATCACAAAATAATATAAAAATACATGCTTTAGACTTTTCGATCCTTAACGCTGTTAGAATGTGGCGGAGCTCGTGGCTAAATAATAACAGACGCACAGGTCGATCTTTAAGGTTAAGCAACGTTTGCCGAGGTTGGTCTGTGGATGGGTGACCATCTCAACATACCGAGTTTCCTCCGTGCCTCGGAAAGCACGTTAAGCTGTTGGTCCCGGCTGTCATTTGGAGATCTTTGGCAGTGATCGTTACGGATAGTCAGAATCCAGAAAATCTGACACCAGTCTAGCCAAGGAGTACCGTGTTACCCAGTTAATGGGTTGTGGAGGTCTGGTAGGTAGCTGCTCCACGTAAAATACTGGTATTCAGCTGAATCCAGTTTGACTGGAAGCCGACCCCAATATAGTTGGGAAAAGGCTAGACAGGTGATGCTGTTAAAATGTCTTTTTGTCCCCCAATTGTTTTCCTTCTTTTGTTTTTTACACATTATCTTTCACTAGACACGAAATTATTATGTATCGTTTACTACACATAATAACATATTACAGAATCGGTTTACATCCATACACTTCAACGTAAGGTTCAGTTGAAAACCAACGTCAGGCAACTCCTGCTCCCAGCGCAGGGCACGCCACAATAGCGGCGATAAGTCCCCTCTTTGAGGAGTGGCTTGAGAGGCGCCACGGCGTCCTCACCTTCCGCCTGACGCAGGTCCTCACCGGACATGGATGTTTCGGGAGGTTCCTGCACCGAATTGGGCGGGAGGAAACGCCCGGGTGTCACCACTACGAGGATCGACCGGAGGACACGGTAGAGCACACTGTGCAGGTGTGCCCCGCTTGGGCGGCGCACCGCCGTGTCCTCGAAACGGCGATTGGCGGCGACCTCTCGCGTCCGGCCCTGGTCCAAGCCATGGTCCGGAGCGAGACGGAATGGGACGCCGTTGCCTCCTTCTGCGAAGCAGTCATGCTAGCGAAGGAGGTGGCGGAGCGGGAGAGGAGACCCTCTCGTCCCGGCCGCCGTGGTAGACGCCGCGGGCGTCGGGGGCCACCTGGTGACCTCCGGCCACCGTAGGCGCGGGCCTGTGGACGGCGAGCTATGGGTTGCTCGCCGTCCGTCCGTCTAGTGACGACAGGCCGTGTCGACGGCGCGTTAGTGTTCCACGCGCGCCTCAAAGAGAGTCAGCAACACAAAGGGGCCCGAAAGGGCCGACGCCTGCCGGAGTCGCGGGATTATTCGCAAGAGACACCGTGGCTCCGGAACACAAAGGGCAAGGAAGGAACATGGATGGGTTTTAGTCAGTAGAAGTCTGACACACCCTACCGCTACACCCAGAGCGGGAGGAGTCATTGGATGATTTACCATCCCTAAAAAAAAAAAAAAGGCAACTCCTGCTCGTCTGACATTTTATTTGTTGAACTGGACATGTTTGTCGTGGGTCCTTTTATTTGTTGACTAGTTTTCTTTCTTACTTTTTCAGTTAATGTAGTCCTAAACAAGTGTACACGAACACACGCAAGATACGTAAATTTGCGTGTGTTACGTGCATGGGTAATTTGGCCAGAATTAATGATTAAGTGTGACTGTTCAACCTCGGGAATTTTATAATACAAGAAAAGTCACAGTAAAATCTAGTTTAAGAACATACGCTAACCAGCACAACTGATAAACTGATTACTTAGGCGCGACGAGAAAGCATCTCATTTGTTTATTGCAGTGTTCATTCCGGCATTATTACCAGATGGGGCACTTTTTACTGTCCACTCGTTAGCATATTCATTTGTCGATCTTTATCAGTGACTAATTGATAAGGTGCGTGCTGTACCGACGGTGTTAGCTATCATATATGTTTGTATATTATACGAGTATGTGTATTGTTGTATTGTATATTTCATTATATACATGGTGCCATTTTAGTCGTCTTACAAAGGCGGCACACTTAATGTACCCGGTATAAACTACATTTAGGTGCTATCTATCAAAAAAAAAAATTACTATCGCTTACAGATATGTAATTAATATCCTTGGTTCAATCATTTCATTTATTAAAAACTTGATGCGAGCGAAACACATTTTATAAAGATGAATTATTTGATTGGAAGCCAACCCTAAAATAACAAGAGTAGTTTCAAATCGTGTAATTTCATTTCATTAAAATTATTTAGTTTATTCAATTTAGTTTTTTGTTAAAATTCCGAAGGTGCGTATTTAGATTTTAAACCCATTTACCCTAAGGGTCCCTCCCACTAAAGATTATTAAAAAAACGTTATATCGTTTTTATACTTGGTTGTTAAGTCATCGCAAGTAAGTAAAATATTTTCATTGTATTTGTTCCTTTCTGTGTTAAGTGTTTTGTGTGCCCAATGATAAATGTATAAAATAACTAAATAGAAACAAGCACAGCATATCTTTAGCTGAAATACAAGCACGTACTGAGTAATGCATGCAACGCGATCGCTATCCCCAGCAATGTGCGCCATCATCCGGATTGCATAGAAAACAAAAGCAAACGCAGCAAAAACATTGCCAAGAATAAGTAGCTATGTTTGCAGTGTGTACACAATAATGTGTTGTAGGTTGGTATGCTAGAGCGAGGCTCTCGTGGCTAAAGAATAACAGCCGCACGGGTTGATCTCCAAGGTTAAGCAATGCTTGCCAAGGTTGGTCTGTGGAGGGGTGACCATCTTAACATACCGACATAATTTCTTCCGTGCCTTGTAATCTTTGGCAGTCGTTACGGATTGTCAGAAGTTAATAAACTGACTCCAGTCTTGCCAAGAGCTACCGTGTTACCCAGAAATGAGGTCTGGTAGGCAGCCGCTTCACGTAAATTTCTGGTATTCAGCTGAATCCGGTTTGACTGGAGGCCGACCCCAATACCGCGTGTATCTGACATCGATGCACAAACGATTTCCATGGGTCCAGGGCATGATTCTGGACACCCTAGACTAAGAATTTTTCGTCGGCTTTATTCTCATTTTTTTAATTTTTTTTTAAGTGTTTTTTTACTTTAGACTGCTCATAATCGTTATTCTGACCTAACCCAATGAGATTTAAAAAAAAAAATAATTAATTAACTACTTTGACTAAAAAGAGCAATCTGAATAAAATCACAAATAGATATCAGCTCAGCTGAGCTGATACCTATTTGTGGTACTCTTGAAAAAAAATGAAAAAATGAGGAAATAACCGACGAAAATTCCAACACTGGGGTGACCAGAATCATGCCCTGGACCCATGGAAATCGTTTGTGCGTCGATGTCAGTTACACGCGGTATAGTTGGGAAAAGGCTAGGCTGATGATGATGTTGGTATGCTAGACGAAATGTGGCTTATTTATTACAGCCGCATGTGATGATCTTCCAGAGTTGTGGAATTGTTCGCAAGAGTCACCACGGCCCTGGAACGCAAAGGACATTAGGAGGAACACGGGTGGATTTTAGTCTGTAAGAGTCTCGACACTCTCAGAATTCATTTGATAATTTTCAATCCAGAAAAAAAATGAAATGGTGCGATCTTCAAAGTAAATATTTTTTTGCATTCAAAATTGCTTCAAAATGAGCCAAAGATGGTGTTATTTGCTGATGACACATCATTGATATTTAAGATAGAACGACGGTCACAAAATCTTGATGATGTCAATAACTCTATTCATCAAGTTCAAGATTGGTTTACGGCAAACAACTTAGTATTGAATGAAAAAAAAAACCAAATGTATTAAATTTACTTTACCAAATGTTAAAAGTAACGAATGTGACATCGTATTGAATGGACAAAAACTGGAATTTATTGATCAGACGGTTTTCCTGGGAATCACTTTAGACGAGAAATTGCAATGGGGACCTCACATAACATCTCTTGCGGCGCGGCTAAGCTCAGCCGCTTATGCTGTTAGAAAGATAAGACAGTTAACAGATGTAGAAACTGCGCGTTTGGTCTATTTTAGTTACTTTCACAGCATTATGTCGTACGGTATTTTGCTATGGGGTCGGGCTGCTGACATTGAATCCATATTTATTTTACAAAAGAGTGCTGTCAGAGCCATTTATAATCTACGTCGACGCGATTCTTTTAGGGAAGTCTTTAAAAAGATTAATATTATGACAGTCCCATGTCAATTCATTTATGAAAATATTATGTATGCAAGGAAAAATCGACATCTCTTTAGCAAAATTAGTGATAGACATAATTTTAATACTAGAAACAGAAATAAATTAGATCAGCCATTTTATAGATTAGCCAAAGTACGAACATCTTTCATGGGGTACTGTATTAAATGTTACAACAAAATACCTTGTGACATATTAGAATTAAATGAAAGAAAATTTAAAAATTATGTTAAAAGCACACTATGTAAACAAGCATATTACAAATTAGATGATTATATTCAAGATAAGAATGCTTGGAAACATGCTGGTCCTGCTCCATAGGACAGTCTAAGGTGTAGTAAACAAAGTCAAACTTATTGATAATGTTTGTATTAATATATTTAGTATATCTATAGATGTCTTTAATGACTTTTATATTTAATTTAACTCACACACTGATTTATTGTTCTTTATTTCATAAATCAATAGTACCAACATTTTTAAATATGTGTGTGTTTGCATTGTATAGACTCAAGTACCCTGGCGGTTGGGAGTGTCATGCTCACTCAAAAGCCTAGCTGATGGTGGCATTATGTGGCTCCATTCAAAATGGTTGAGACGAATGGGCCTGGCGCATGTCATGGCGCCGTCGGTTGGGACTGGTCATTTCTCAGCTGCCATGGTTTATTTTAATTTATTTTAATTATTTCTTTGAATTGTTCCTTTTTTAGTTCGGATGTTTTTATCATGCTCGTCACATCGTTCTCACATGTATGTATAATTTCAACACGATGTCAAGAAAACTTTGTAACAATTTATTATTTTTAAAAGAGTGTCCGTGGAGTTTCTTGCACGTTCTTCTCCATAGAGATCTACGCTTTGGAACGTGCAAATAGCTTCATCTTTTTGGACCGACCGACCTTGACAATTCAAAAGTGCCTGTAAATGGTTTAATTGAAATAAATGTTTGAGTTTGAACGTGATCAGTACATCTAAACCACGTTTAAGAGCTGTCAGTGCCAATATTACACAGGAAATATTGACAATTACAGCTCGTAAACTTGTTTTAGAACGCGTCCAGTTTCATTGGAGAAATTGGCACTAAAACTTCTTCGTGCGTAAGACCTTTTATAGTCAGTACTGGTAGGTACAGGATTAAGGTAAGTCTGACATCAGTCTTGTCGAGAGTTTATTAGGGTTTCCCAGTTCCTGGGTTGTGGAGGTCAGGTTGGCAGTCGCTTCATGTTGGAACAGTACATGAAGCGACTCTCAGTTGAAGTATTAGTACTTATCTTCAGATGCATCGCAGTTAGACGAGTAATTACGGTCGGATACCGTGTACTTCATCCGTTTTTTTATTATTTTTCCTTTTGTGCAGGGTATCCATATAATTTAAAATTTTACCACACCAAAAACAAATATTCTTTCTTGAAAATCTTTTTTTCTCTTGACTGTACTTACCTAGGAAAAAGGGTACCTAAGGGGATCAGACCGGAATGACAAAGTTTATAGTGGATCAGACAGGAATTGAAACATAATAATAATAACAGCGGAGGATCCGACCGGAGTAACTCAGAGTGGAAGCCGACCCAGCTGTGGTGCTGGTGGAACAGGCTAGGCAGATTGTTTAAAGTTGGTAATCCGTTGACGCCATTGTTAAATAGCTTTGCTTTTATAGTGAGTTACTTTGCATTTTAAACGTAATACTTAGAATCAGTCATTACACCGCTGATTTTTTTCCTAATTAAAAAGTCCTATGGGGGAAATTTCCTATATTGAGGACGTTAAAATTCTATGTATTTGTCCCCACTTTACATTTTACTCACACACACCACTTTGGTGAGACCGCAATGTAAAGTTGGGTATCCAAATAGGGATATTGGACGTCTTAGCGCGGTTTTACTAAATTAAAACAGAATTAAAACCGAACAAGATCGATTTGGACTCGCGTACCGAAGGTTCCGTATTACGTACAACGTGAAATGATTTTAAATTTTCATCGGTGAGGCCTATATTCGTCGGAGAATTTTAACGCTGCGGGCCATCTCTTTACTGATTGTGAAAAAGTGTGCCACTTAGAAACATAATTTCATTTTTCCTGTAATCTTTAGTACATTAATTAACTTCTATCACTTTTAATAATTTCAGATTTTACTCCAAGCAAACTTCGGAGATATGTTTGACGAAAACCATGCGGTCTAAAAATAAGAAAAAATGTTTGAGATGCACTAGTAGCGCTTTTTTATGCGATAGCCCAACTTCGTCGCTACTCAGTCGCTATTGCAAGAAAAATATATGCAATTTTATTTCTTTGTTTTATTTGAAATAGTTGAGCAAATGTCATCTACAACTGTTCCTCAAGTCAATAGCATTGGTAGTTATTGAGATATCCAGCTGTGACAGATGGGCAGACGCAGTCACACCTACAGTTTTTTTTTACCTTTTTGGTACGGAACAGGATTTTTCCTTTCAATTCTAAAATTTATTGAAGTCGATTAATAAAATATCATAAACTTTGTTTGTGATACTTTTTATTAACCCGTGGTTAGTAAAAAAGTATCACTTTAAAAAAGTTTGAAAACAACTTTCTGAAAGCAACTCGAAGTAGTTTCATTGCCTTCGTTTCGGAACGTGAGTCGTGAGGAAAATCGTCTGGAGGCCATTTTGCTTTTTCCCGCGCATGCGTTCCTATTTTCTGACGTAGCGCTTGATCCCGCATAGGCGAGTCCGTTGTTTGTTTATATTTGGCTTTTACGTAGAAAATACAATTTTTTTTTTGATTTGGCAGATCTAAAACATACTTAGTACTTTATTTCACATTATAATATTAAATGAATATATGTAATTAACAATAAAAATACGGATTAGGCTTGATTTTTTCAAATAGTTTTATGACATATTTTCTTAAGACTGGCAGACGTTAATAACTCATCGTTACCGTGTTATATTATGTTAACAAAAGAGATCTGTCATATGCAATAACTATGCATTTATGCGATTGCGTACGGTACATCACATATTCATAACTTTTCTATGGGAAATGCAGTGAATTTGCTGTGAAAAGTCATGATTTTTCCAATCGTAATATTATTTTTTTTTTCGAAGTATTTACAGATGTCTCCATGCAAGCATGCCCCAATGGACTCCGCCGAAATTCTGTTCGACTTTCGTTCTAAGATACCGATATTTGGTACGCATGCGAACGTCACGTGTTGCGCATTCAAACAAATTCGTGCGTGTCTTTGTGTGCGTGTATTTCGGGTGACCTCCTAACGGATATGAGTGCCTGGTACTCCGATAGAAGACTCCGTTAGTTTTTTTGACGTCTTTCTTTTTGGAACCGGTTGTACGAATGATTTGTTCTATTTATGGAAGTCTACACACTTCAAAATTGCAGTAAAAATAAAAATAAATTTAAAGTATCATTTCACCAGTTTCTTTTCTCTATCATATTCAATTTTGATTAAAAAGGCAAACTGGTCGTTTTTCTTTCGCCGCCAATAGTCGGACGGCGTTATTTTATTGGGCGTCATTTGAGGACTCATCTTCAATAAATAAACCAGTGGAATCCCAATCAAGCAAACCTATTATATATTTCCAACGGCTTATCAGTAACATACAGGTTGATGTTTTCCCTAAATTCTTCCTTTTCATTCAGCTTTTACGCACGTAAACTGTGACTAATAATAACGTTTCCTTACAGATCTTGACTAATTTTGTTAAATTTTAACTATAACCATATGAGTAATATTTAATTTATCCTTTTAGATAAATCGGATTCTATATTTGTATGAGTTCATGCGCGAACGATTGTGGACTTTATCTACGAAGAAATAAGTCGTAACTTTTAGTGCTATGTGAAGATGAAAGTCGCAAAACATTTTTAGCTTGGTTGATGAAAACTTTAGTTTTTACAGCATCTTTTAACTCAATTAGCTTTTAAAGTATGTCTCCAAACAATGGCTCCCCGAAGTCGATCTGAGGCTCTACATGAAGTGTGTTTCTATCAGCGAATGTGAAGTCGAAATACCAAAACGTAATTCCACAGCAATCCATATATTTTTGACGTTTTTATAATCGATTATCTGCGGCATCGCTGTCAGAATGACACTTATCTAAAGCCTCTGGACGCGTGTCATGAGGCCTGGGTGTTGCGGGAAAAGCTCTCTGGAAGGACTTCAGAGAGGTCTTTGCCCAGCAAGCAGTGGGACTGACTGGGCTAAAACAAATATCTAGGACAATTTTACAACAGCAAGAAGATGATGAAAAGTTTTTTTTTTGGTTGACTCCTTCCGCTTTGGGCAGAGCGGGAGGGAGTGTCAGACTCTTATTTACTAAAACCCAACCGTGTTCCTCCTAATGCCCTTTTCTTTTTTTTGAGATGGTTTTTCTCTTGAATTTAGTCTTGGTCAGAGATGACAGAGACGCGGTGACTCTTTTCGAAATTACCGCAACAAATTGACGAACCCTGGCAATTTGAAACACGTGAACTCCTTATCCCTATAGAGGAAACTGGGTTCAAAAACGTGACCATTAAGTCGAATATAGTGCACAGTGCATGGTACCTATATTAAATTAAAGATTGAGGAAAACTGTTCATCCGATAATCACCATGAGAAATATATTAATTTACGTCACTAAGGAGGAAAATCGTGTAATATTACATATTATACAGTGACTAATATAACGTAATGTTACATAAGGATAAAGATATAATAATTTATTCGACGATGATTCTGTAAGTGCCGCGATGATAATTTAACAGGAAGGAAGCCGGAAAACTGGCTATAGTTTATGACTGAGTTCTAAGGAGGCACATAGTAATTCAAGTATTCTTCGAAATAAATGTCAATGGAATCACCCAATTTGAATTTCGAAGTCGAATGAGGCGCCAGACTGACTCCGTTCTTACTTTATCAGGCTGTGTTGTCAGTCTTGAGGGCTCTATGTTTAAAAAATCGGTAGGAGATGTACCTTGGTGGTTTTATTAAGGCATTTTTTCGAAGATTGTCTGATATTGGGGTTCAGGTTTTCTGTCTGAAAAGACCTCTTCTGGTCTTTGCTGTAGTGCAATTTTTATTTCTATTGCACACTCTCCCTTCTACAAAAATCAATTTTCACAAATACGATTGCGTGCTCGCTACGCATTAGTGAATGAAACAGACTAATCGACCTACATTCTACGAGTAGGTACCTACAAATAATTTGAGAGTTCATCGTTTCACTCTTTTTTTAAATAGCGAATGTAAACAAACTCACTGAGCTTTCTACTACGAGACTACAATGACGCACACAGAGGTATAGTGGCCAGTACGAGTATGCACACATGGAAACAGTCGAAATTCTACCTTTCTCTAGTTTATCTTACCCTGGTACCGCCGGTGGCGATATTTTTTTTTCACCACGAGACCAAATGCCAAATTGTCCCAGTTTCGGAGTTCATTGCCGGATACCGTTTGGCGACCTACCTGAACATTTTGCTGGTATTTATTTTGGACGGACAGTTATGTTTTATGCGGCATTAAAATGCTGTGCAAGATGAGATTGCCGTTACGATAGAGGCGCCGTTTATTGATCGACGTGACGTGCGCGTGCGACGTTACACGCTCATTCATAAACGTAATATTTTCCAATATGACGAAAACGCCGCAGTATCACGCTTTGCACATGAGCGCAGCAATAGTCTTTGCTCAGCAAGCGTAGCTCGTATATCGATCGATTTTGTTTAACTGAGACATATAATCTAGTCAAATATTTTGTTTAAAATGCCAAACTTTTCCAGGTTATCTAAACATAGTCAATTTAATTCGTCAACAGTGCCGAATTTTTCGCACGTCACTACTTATTCGTCTCGAAAAATTCAGTGTCTAATATTCTGTTGACATTTCAGATTCATGTAATTCACCGCGATTTTTCGCAAGTCTCAAAAATAGGTTTCAACCAGCTAAATGTTTTTGTACAAAAAATATATCTACATCATTTAGAAGTAGAATCATTTACTCGGATAAATTTCAGCTTATAGATGCACAAAATGTTTTTTGCGCGACTCGAAACCTTAGCCAACAAATAACGTCTTGTTATACGTCACTCTCTGGCACTCATAGCGCACAAAAACTATGGAAAACTTCAACCAAAAAGTATAAGCACTACATACTCGATATGACTTCGTGCTACAGATTTTATGCTGACAATTTGTAGTGCACACACTTATCATATGGCATTGGTCGCGATACGATGCCAACTATTTTCGGTCGGTGTGTATTTAGGCAAATTGGGTGAAAGGTGAACGAACTTGGCCGTCATTTCTCCGGGCGTTGACTCATCGCGGTACGATTACATTGCTATCATTACTGGCCGAATTTGCACTCGACATTCAAAATTAAACGTTCGAAATTAGGTTTCATACTTGATTTTTGTCGGCGGAATGTTGGTAGTTTGAAAAATTGTCTATGCATGTAATTAAAATGTACCTACAAGGTCAGGGGACAGGGAAATTAATCTTTTTATTTAATTCCCTAAGTTTCGATTTACTAGGATAATGTAAGAAGGACTTCGCGGTTGTTTTAAAACGAGAAAAAATAACAATTTGTTGATAAATAAAGCAGTCTTTTATGTTACATGGACAAGGATTGCAACCTATGCATGAACAGAATGAAGGTGCAGAATTGTGCAATATCATGTAGTTTAATTTGAAAAGACTTAATTAGTATTGTGTAACACCATCAGATTTATTCATATTTAACATCTTCTAATAGGCGTTTATGATTCATTCCCAAGTAGCACTTGAAAACTCGTCATATTTACGTCCGAAGTTTTTCGTCTGAAATAATTATTGATTTTCCTTTTACTTATTTTAAACAAATAGCTATTTCGGTTTCTGTGTGTAAATCAACTTTTAGTATAAATAAAATAGCAGATAAAAATAAAAAATATTAAAGAAATTAAAAGAAGTTACTTACCTATAGCAAAAATTTAAGTATGGCTAAACTACTCACAAATAACTTAAAAAAAGGTAGTAAACGTTCAAAACCAATGGACTGCTGTCCAAAATCAAATAGTTATACCAGTAGCTTCAAACTTGAAAAGTTTTTATTTGACAAAAAGGCCAAAAAATTGCGACCTAGTTACGCCTACAACTTAGGTATTTATGGCATCAAAAAAGACAAAAAAGAAAAATAATTAAACGAAGCCATCTGAATTGAATTGCCAGTCCGTCTGAATTGCTAGTGTATCGCGACCTCTGCTCGCGACTGGACAAGTGTGAGACTACTTTCATCGGAACTTCGGAACTCGTAGAAAGTTAGGGAACCGACTATTTGACGCGGCGAAAGCTTCGAGCTTTGTCTAGATGTACAAATTATGTGTTAATGCATTTGATTTTATTTATTTATTTATATTTATTTATAAATACTTTAAAGCACCAAACTAAAAATGCATAAAGGAAACCTTAAACTGAAAAAAAAAAAAACATAAAATCGACGGCCTTATCGCATTCCGCGATCTCTTCTAGGCAACCTGGCATGGATATAGTTATCCATGAACACAAAATGGGGTTGCACTTGGTGCAAATACAAAGCTAACAAGTTTTTGTGTTTTTTTGTCATAACTTCATATTTTCTGATAAGTACGACATACTGAAGTCTTATTCTGAGCACGCCAACGTTGGCTTATATGTAACCTACAGCAAAAATGACTCTTAGGTCTACCAGGTCGATGACTCAAAATTTTTAACAAACTGCGGTTCTTTCCATGAAATAAATTGTCAGTAGGTACCACTCAATGGAAACCCCTCAATTTCTTGAGAAAACCTAGTTTAATGGCCTGAAAACGCCAATAAGCATTCAGAAAGCGTATATCCAATGATAGTAACTTAATTAAGCCGTAGGTAAATGGGCCTTCAATGTATCGAAACGTATTATTTTAAAGGATAGGTAATATAATCGTTTAAAGACCTAACGCCTGGTATCACAAACAATGGGACTATCACAAAACAAATCACAAAGGAGTGGAAGTCTCTGCTTGCGTCTGTGTTTCCGAACGTTTATAATCCAAATCTTTTCAAAGTTACAATGAACAGGCTACTTCTGGGTAAGCTCCCTCCATCGTAGACTTTGTCTCTGTCCTAGACTAGAGTCAAGAACAAACCCATCTAAAATAAAATATATAAATATTGGATTGTTAACTCTCGAAAATGGGCAAGGGGTTAAAACGCAAATGGGGATTTAAAATTAAAGGAAAATGAAGAAACACGGGTGCGTCAGTAAGAGTCTGACACTCCCTCTCGCTCCACCCAGAGCAGAAGGAGTCATTTGGTGATTTCGTATCCACAAAAAAAAGGACTAAAATTTCAATAGTGTGCATTTATTTCAATTCTGTTCTAGTTGGATAAAACCTAGTCTTGAGATCGAGATTAGCGCAAAATCAGTTTTTATGAATGAAAAAATGAAAGCCGTCTGAAGACACTTAAATCCAACAGTGCCTTTTTTTTTAGGGATGGGAAATCATCGAAAGACTTCTCCCGCTCTGGGCGGAGCGAGAGGGAGTGTCAGACTCTTACTGACTAAAACCCATCCATGTTCCTTGAGTGCCCTTTGTGTTCCGGAGCCACGGTATCTCTTTCGAATAGTCCCGCGACTCCGGCAATCCAACAGTGCCTGCGTTTATGTTTCCGAACACATTCAACCCTCATATCTTCAAAGTTACAGGCATTTAATGAATAAGCTCGCTCTATCGTCGGCTTTGTCTCTGTCACCTCTGACCTAGACTAGAATCAAGAGCAAACCCATCAAAACTAAAAAAAAGTGACACTCACAAATTTAAGTCGCAAAAATATTCGCGACGTGTAATGTCTCTACACCTTAGTGCGTGTATGTGTTCAAAATCTGGGTCGAGAGACTGGTCAACGACCAGATTGGAGACCACCGGTGGGCAGCCACTGGTACTCTAGAAAGATCGATTTGAACTGCGACGAACTCTCTTTGTGCGAGGAGAGGTGACCTGGATTTTAAATGACGGTGTGTATCACGCCATATTGCCATGATAAATGATTCTAGTGACAGGATGTTTTTTTCCACGGTTTGGATATTTGGGTTTTGAGTGACTACCTCTATCTAGACTTGGTTGTTATGTCTTACGTATTGAGGAAAAAAGATTCAGTTTACTTTTGGCTTCGCAGGGTCATTTAGTATTTTGTGAAAATATTTCGTGATTAACGTGAATCAGAGTTTTGAAATATTTCAGACGCAATTTTCTTTTTAAATAAAATTTTAATAGATTTACTACCAAAAACTATTAAGTTTTAATTCGATTTTATTAATTCTTACTAGGTATTGTTTTATAAACAAGGAATATAGGTCAGTGTGGTAAATACTAAGCACGTCAATGAGGTTACAAGACCATAAGAATGGTTTCTGGACGAGAAACCGAAAACGTCAGCACTGACGTAGAACGATCATCCTAACCAAAGAAAATAATAATTGTAGGTATTGTCGTTTATTTTCCGTAGTTTTGTGAAAGGTACCCTTTCCTTTGGTGAAAAGGCCGAATGAAACATAACATTTAATTAATTGACATGTGTGAATAACCTATCAGTATTTTACCATTTTGAAGGAAGAATACCAAGTGTTTTTCCATGCATTTTGAAATGGGAATTTACTCGTGCTTTCCCTCCTTTTAAACAGCTAATAAATTATAATATACCTTATCAAAAATACCTGGACTTGAAACATTCCATTTCATTGATTTATTTTAGTTTCGTCAAAGAAGTGTCTGAGTAAATCTGTCAATGTGAAAAACTTGAACATAAAACACAGACCGCTAAGAAAATACTGAAGATTAATTATTTAATCAAATCTTTCGTATAATAAAATTAGATTGATGTCAAATTGAAAGGAAATCCATAACGAGATAAGAGAAATAAAATTTAAAGAAATCACACAGTTCAAAATGGACGGAACTCAACGGTAGGCACTGTCTGGCAATCAAATGAAGGCGCCGTGGCTTATCCATCGTAAATGTTTCGGCGGGAAAGCCCGGCTGGTTGTCGCCACAGGATAAAAATGTCTGATTGATTTACTGAATGAAGCAGGATATTCTTTGTTTGAAATGCAAATAAATGAAGATCGATTTTTACCTTAAAATTTTTGTTAAACTTCTGTTCAGTCTACTAGTTTGTTTTTAATTAAATGAACTATTTTTTCTTTGATTCGATTTTTCCCGAAATGTGTTTAGAAGAAATATGTGTAATGATAATAAATTTCCTTAAAATCTCCATTATTTACGAAAACAAAAACTACTGTAATCTAGAATTTTATTATGACTAAGTGCAGAAGTTGTGATAAAACGAGGATGTTTACATTATGAAGCGTGTGTTATGAAACTGAGCTACCATACGTAATATTAAGTTCTGTGAGTCACGTGCAAGGGTTTCCCGGCATGCAGATGAGATGCTTCTGGACTGGGAGACATGCAATGATATTATAAGTAAAAAGGTGTAGATAGGTTATAAGCGCTCAGCAAGCGACACGTTAAAATGTGGCTAACTAGCCACACTTTACCTCAGTGTCGCGTTGCGCCGTCAACGGACACACGTCACGTAGGTTTCACGTTTTTGAAGATCGAATGTTGTATAGGTAACCTATCTACACCTTTTTACTTATAATATCATTGGAGACATGTTATTGTTGAGAGCATTAATAGGTTTACAGCCAGAGTTTCCCAGAGTATTTTTTCAGTCCTACAGAAAAATAAACTTCTTAGTTTTCCCGAGTTATCTGAGTTTTTCAGAGTTATCTGATTTTCCAGGAATCATTTCAAATTTCCTGCAATATTTATTCGACCGCGGCGAAGGTGGTGTGATGTCAGATCAGGTTCGAGGGTCAGACATCGAACAAGATAGAGGTTTGGAATGAGAAAGGGGAGGCCTGTGCTCAGCTGACAAAAACCTTTGTAAACCAATATTACCTAAATCTACTCTTATTTAGAGCTTCTCAAATGATGCGGTTATTGACTTACGGGATCTCTAATGCGGGCCATAATCGTCAAAGTAATTTGATCAAACAGACTGATTCAGAATGTTTGATCAAATAGTAATATGAAATTTAGTATTTCTTTATTTCTTCATGCCTTTTGAAGATTCATAGATTCATGCCAGTTTGACATAACTGTTTGAACCAGCCTGTTTGATCAAATTACTTGGATGTGTATGGCCCGCTTCAATAGATCCCATAATAGGCACAACTAGTGTCACCGAAAATGGCAGACTCCGTAAGATTGTAATCTTGATGAGATTATAATTTCTCGAAATATTATGAAAAAGTCGTTTTGCATATAATAAATCCCATCCGAATTAAATATTTTCCAATATGTCCGTGTCTTACGTAGAAAAAAAAAATTCACGCGATATTTTACAATCGATAGTCCGGTGACATATGCATAACAAATAGAACGATATCCCTTGACATTTGTTTCCTCTGAAACACACCTTTTAGTTTTCCATTTGTGAACCTTTTCTTCAGCAAACATATTTCAAGGTTTCAACCAACATTTAATCTTCACCTCCAACTCCCAATTCACAGCGTCACGAATGACTCATCCACCACAACCAGAAACTATGGAAAGTAAGATTTTGTTTACGCCAGCGTATTGCGAAAGTTACAGAGTCAGACATCTTGCGCGCCATAATGGCTGACTCAGATCTTTCCTTGAATTTTTGGTCCAATGATGCGGAATAGTGTATCTGTTGTAATGTGTGTATGTTATGTCAGTAATAGAACCTTGAATGTTGGGATTGTTGATAGTTGACGCAGAGGTTTGACGGTGCGTTTTTTAAAGCGGAGCAATCGTTTGCTTGGACTATGCGTGGTGATATAGGCTTGTGTCCTGAAAAAATCTAATTAGTCCGTCAGTTAGTAATCTAACTGACGGACTAATTAGATTTCTAAAATATTTCACCCGTATTTTTCTTTTGTTACGGGAACCAAAATTGACGAAGTTACGACGCTTTTAAAATTCTCAATACGTCACACCCTGCCATAATTTTTAGCGGGTCGTCACGTCACGAGCCCCACTCCCGAGTTTTGATGCGTTTTATCTTTGTCAATATTCATTGATTTACAAAAACAAAAACATACGTGTCCATTATTTTTCAATACTCTAACTGGCGGACTAAATAGTTTTGCAATTTGTAGATGATGGAAACTAGCCTATTAGGTGATGTTACGTTATATGTTGTCAGTAGAGTATCGTAAGGGACTGCTCACACTTATTTATCTTCATTCGCATTTCACTAAACGATTTTGGTCACACTTGTACAGTTCTGCTTCTATCAGCCGCGTACAGCAGCGTAAGAATGAGAAGGTGGCGTTACAGTGCTGAACTCAATGCACACATTTGTCCCCATTTTAAGCTTCTTTGCCGCGAAAGCTGAATAGACGCGGAAATCTGAACAGATGCGTATGCGTCTCCATATAAAATGGTTGTTTTCTATGGGCATAAGCTGAATAGAGCTGAATAAGTGTGAGTAGTCCCTAAAGCGATTCTAAACTAATCGATCAGCTGTTTTTTTTCTTCTGAATACATAATTATAAATAATATACTAAGATATTTAGACCATAGTAATATTCTATAACTACTAAAGAACAGAAAAAAAAAAGAAAAAAAATGAATTTGCCATACGAAGTTAACTAATCTTTAGGTTATAAAATTCTTCCTTTACTGAGTGACTGACTGAGAGACAACACACAGCCAAAACTACTGGTCGCAGAAAGCTGAAATTTGGCATGTAGGTACCTTGGAGAGTGAACGGGAGCACTAAGGAAGGATTTCCCGAACATCCAACGATAACGGGAAAAGAACAAACCGGATATGCGTGTATCAAGTTGTTTGCAGAAAGAAGCTAGTCAATACTTTTTTTCACGAGTGGTAATTTTTAACCGACTTCCCAAAAAGGAGGAGGTTCTCAATTCGGATGTTTGTATTTTTGTTTTGTAAATCGCTTAAATTAAATTGAAGAAGTTAATCATCTAGAGGTACCTACACTACCTACAAAGGCAGAAGCCGTTTTTTATATCACCTTTCCGTAACATCTGATACACTTACTCTTGTCGAAATTCTTGGATAACTCACGCTCGAACTCTTTGACATTCCTGGTATAAGGAAACCTGTCACTAAAATATTTCATTCAGGAAATCCGTTTAATAACTTTCCAGCAAAAAAGTTTCCAACTTTTGTCACATAAGAAGCAATAGACGTTCTGTAGATAGTCCCGAATGTAATTGCTAAGAAATAACGTGTGTTTAATACTATGTCCCACAAAACAATGAGGGAATAGGTACCTACCTACTTTCATGTCTTTCAACGTGCAGACAATAGGAGTAGAATTCCCTACGCAAGTCTGTATTTCCCGATAGCTATAACCTCGGGGTATTTTAATCAATAGTGAATAGGTAAGAATGTCTAGGCAACCGTGCTTTATTGTCGACCACTTCATAGCTTTTTATTAGGTGAGATAGCGGTCAAACGTGAGTTTATCTATACTTATATTATAAAGCAGAAGAGTTTGTTTGTTTGTTTGCTTGTTTGTTTGTTTGTTCGGTTGAACGCGCTAATCTCAGGAACTACCTACTGGTCCGATTTGAGAAATTATTTCAGTGTTAGATAGCCCATTTATCGAGGAAGGCTATAGGCTATATATCATCCCGCTATGACAAATAAGAGCGAAGCAGTAATGAAAAATGTGACGCAGACCAAGTTGCGCGGGTCAGCTAGTCAATAATAAAAATACTTGCGACGGTATTTCCGAACACATTCAAACATAACCTCTTCAAAGTTAGAGCGAACAAGCTTCTTCTGGGTAAGCTCAATTTATCGTCGGCTTTGTCTCTGTCACCTCTGACCTAGACTTGAGTCAAGAGCAAACCCATTTCAAATAAAAAAAAAAACGTTCCGAAAAATTCGTCAAAAAACGTCTTTATTTTAGTATACTGTACCTCTATAGATACCTAGTATATGCAAGTATCTCGTTAGATGCACATTTCGGCAGTTGCTACGCCAGGTCGTTGACCCAACCATTGCCAATACGAGTCGTTTACGTTCAGCATTGTCTATGGACTCTGAGGCTGTGGTCAGCGAAATATCAGCGGTCGATGACCTTGACGCATGGTATCGGGGATCACACGCATTGATAAGATACGCACGTAAAATTATTGGTTTTTACTAGTAGTTACGAGTATTTCATTATTTCATTTAAATAATTATTAGAATTAAGTAGATTTAAAAAAAAAATTGAAGCCTTGTTCCAGCTTATTGATTTCAAGCCTTGCGTCAAAACCTATACGTAGGTCTCGCTTCTCAAACGATAATTAATGTGACATATTATTTGCTGTTGTTGTTGGTTGAATGATTGATCGAGAGCCAATTTTATTACTTGACTAGTGTTTAATTTATGTTCTATTCTTAATTTCTATCGAGAAAACGGGAAGAAGAACTGAGGCACCGAATTGACGAGTGCACTAAATCACAGTGTCGCAAAAGGTTCTAATTTTCATATTCGTCAAAATCAAATCATGGCTCTTCTTCAGCTTTTGATTTCAAACATAGGTACTTTATTTCAAAAATATCTTTGAACACATAAACTCCTTCATGATAAGATTATAAATACAAAAGTAATCTCTCTAAGTCTAGTCTAAGTCTCTGTCTGTCTGCTTATTGCCTCTTCTAAGAACAGATTAAGCTTCAACACGCACATCATATAAGTACACCATTATCCTGAAATAAGAGATAGTTTTCATCCCTGGAAATAGTTTCTACGGCAAAATTTCCGACTTTCACGCGGGCGAAGCCATTTACATAATTAAAACTAATCAATTTTTTTTTACTATTGATAGGCATACATTTGACCACTATCTCACTTGATGGTAAGAGATGATGCGGACGAAGATGGAGCAAGTTTGCCTAGAAGTTACCTATTCACTCTTGACTTAAAGACTCCCAGGTTGTGGCTATCAGGAAACACAGGGTCTGGGAACTCCGCGACTACTTATAAATATCCAAATAAAGTATTTTTATTTCAGTAGAAAAACATTATTTCAGCATAATGCAATTTTCACATTTATGTTCACTTTTATCCTAGCGGCCACCTCTAGTGTCGACAGATGGAAGAGGTGTATGACTCTTTAGTCACAGCAGCGGGTTATCAACCTAGCACTTCACTTCCTATATAAGTACTGGCCGATTATAAACCCCAATGTGGTCGATAAAACAGAATAAATTTATATAAGGAAATATTTGGGAATGTGAAAATTGCAATTCGTTTTTTATTTGCAATCTGTTTTTTTTTTTGGCAGAATTAACGGTTTTTCTTTCTGAATATTATTATGAGTTTCACTAATCAATCCGTTAATCACTATGTACGACTTTGGGGAAAGGCCTCTATTCTTTTTTGGAACCAGCCCTTGAAGTAGGCGATCGCCACGCCACCACTTCCGAGGAGGTACCTAGGAAGTGGTGGCGCGACGACATTTTGATACGAAGTTTGATTTTGAACATACTATTTAATGAATTATTCTGTATTTATATGAGTGAGTAAATCTCCACAATATTTACAGAAAACTGCCATGTCTGCAGACGGACAGACATGTGTTAGAGTGGAGATTGCGTATGGGCAAACGTAGTGTGGGACGCGCTGCGGCACGATGACTGATGATTTAAGGTCCATTTGGCAGCGGATGGATGCGGACTGCTCAAGACCGGGATGGTTGGTTGGTAGGCTTATGTTCAGCAGTGGACGACAATTGGCTGAAATTCAAAAGCCATTTATTCAAATTAGGCTGAGAGCCAGCTCTTTTTGAACGTCACGTTCTACAAAAGACAGTCCCCCAAAACGCCCGCCCGTCACCACTTCTTAGTGTTTTAGCTGTGGAGAAGAAGTGGCCAACAAACTCCCCAGCTACACATTTGTCTGTTACGTTTTAGAAACAAAAATGATGACAAGCTATACCAAAGGTAGGTAGATATAGTGTAAATATTTGGAAATTGTTTGAATTTTTAGTAACAATTGCTGTAGCCTAAAACAAATTATCGTTTATTATAAAACTAGAAAGTTCTAGGTAATATATATATTTTAAATAAGGGCCGATTTTTCAATAGTCAGATAAGTTTCAGAAGAATAAAAAATCCGGTTTGACAGGTTTTGCATAGAAAATATGCCAGCCATATTTATTCTTCAGTTAAAAAATATCTGACGAATGAAAAATCAGCTCTAAATCACCTGATGATGAAACTATAGAGACAGAAGAATGCAGAGTCATCTCTCCTAGAACTAAAATACCATTTTACTTTTGTTAGTCGGCGACTAGTCAAACGTTTGATTTTCAGGAGTCATTGACCCTCGTGTGTGATCGGAAGTAGCGTGATTCACGATTTTTATTTATTTAATACTAGAAGGTTTATTGAGTTTGATCACTATTTTGAACACGACGTCGGTAAATGTGATTTGGCCCCATGGGTTCTGATTTTTATTTATTTGACATAAATGTTTGCTCTTGATTCTAGTCTTGGTTAGAGATGACAGATGATTTTGTGAAATGAGTGGAGTAAAATAGAGTTGGTAAACAGGTGGCTGAATATAATTGCCACAAAAGTTGATCTTCAAGGTTAAGCAGGTTGGTCTGTGGATGGGCGACCATCTTTAACATATCGAGTTTCCTACGTGCCTAGGAAAGCACGTTCTACCATCGGACATCCAGACGCACTGTTACTTACCATACCTACCTTGTTGCTATTCCACCAATTCGCACTAAGCGTTTCCAAACGTCTTTTATAATGCGCACAGCAAAGGAGAGGAACTCTCTGTCTGCGTCTATATTTCCGAACGCTTACAACCCTAATCTCTTCAAAGTTAGAGTGAACAGGCTCCTTCTGGGTAAGCTCGCTCCATCGTAGACTTTGTCTCTGTCATCTCTGACTAAGACTAGACTCAAGAGCAAACCAATCTCAAATTAAGAAAAAAAAAAACGTTAAGAAGTTGGTCCCGGCTGTAATTTGTAGATCTTTAGCAGTCGTTGCGGATTGTCAAAAGCCAGTAAATCTGCCTCCAGTCTTGCCAAGAAGTACACTGTTACCCAGTTAATGGGTTGTGGAGGTCTGGTAGGCAGCCGCTCCACGTAAAATACTGGTATTCAGCTAAATCCGGTTTGACTGGAAGCCGACCCCAATAGGAAAAAGGCTAGGCAGATGATGAAACAGGTATAACTATGTACAATTGTACATCATCTTCTTGACCTTATCCCGTGGTACTGGGGTCGGCGCAACACGTTTTTTACTCCATTCTGTCTTGTTTGTCGTTACGCTATCACTAACTCCCATTTCTTAAATAAATGGGTTTTACTTAGATATCTACGTAGGCAGGTATCTACTCTTTAACTAATATTTCATTTTTTTTTCTCTTAAAAAAACGTTGCCCCCTCACTAGGAATTTCTCATGTATCGTGGGTGCGTTTACAAACATACAATTTCACATACACAAACAGCCAGACCCGGAACAGTTATCTGTAGGCCATACAAATATTTTTTCCATGCGGGAATCGAACCCGAGACACGCAGCGCAGCAGTCAATCTCTCAACCACTGCGCCAACTATGTCGTCAAAAAATATATTACGTATTTTCTAAAGTCCAGAAGCACTTTTTACCTCTATTTACCTATATTTCAGTTTTATTTACTGCTTCGATAAACAAAAGTGGATGTAAGGAGGTTCTGATTTTAATATAAATAAATAAATGTACTTATAATAATCTTTAATGCAGACCATACAAGATCCAAAATTAAAATTTTAAAATAAATATTTATTTAATTTAAAAATAAATAACAGACATTAAATACGTTAAAATATGATAGTAAAAACAAAATTCAATTCAATTCATTCAAAAGTTTAAATGGCAATAAGAAAAAAATCAAAACCGGCCAAGTGCGAGTCGTACTCGCGCACTGAGGGTTCCGTAAGCAGAAGTTGCAATTTACGATTTATGACCTATTAAAAAAAAAACTACTTACTAGATCTCGTTCAAACCAATTTTCGCTGGTAGTTTAGGTACATGGTAATGTACATCATATATTTTTTTTAGTTTTATCTGTCTCTTATTTTAGAAGTTAAGGGGGGGGGGACACACATTTTACCACTTTGGAAGTGTCTGTCGCGCAAACTTTTCAGTTTAGAAAAAAAAGATCTTAGAAACCTTCATATCATTTTTTGAGTTTCAGTTTTATGTATGGCGACCCCCAAAATTTATTGATGTTTTTCTATTTTTGTGTGAAAATCTTTATGCGGTTCACGAAATACATCTACTTACCAAATTTCAACAGCATAGCTCTTAAGGTTTCGGAGAAAAGTGGCTGTGACATACGGACGGGCAGACAGACAGACAGACAGACGGACAGACATGACGAATCTATAAGGATTCCGTTTTTGCCTTTTGGCTACGGAACCCTAATATTGCACTTAAATTAAATTAGGAGGTTATTATATAACGTTCTAAATAAATGCTAGTTTGGTAATTTTCCTCCTGAAAAAATACATTTGCTGATCCTGGTTCTAAGGACCTGCAGTGGTTGGGCATAGTGTGACGATATTGTCTCGAAAAAAAAAAAAAAATATCATCTAAAGTTACATTTATGGATACTTCATTTTGTCAATTTAATCGCCTCTCTAAAAATACATACAAAACACAAATATACACATATTTTAATTTGACTGAAAGTTGTCCACTGACGCACGGAATTATTTAAATTTTTCTGTATCTTCTCTATTTGAAAATAATCTATATATATTTCTGACATTTATTTATACATAGCTAGTACAAATAATTAGCATTTTGTGTCTGTGTCCGGCAGTTTTCACCATAATTAAGATAATTTATTCCCAAAGGTACGAGTGTAAGTGTATTTATATAAATGATAAATAAAATAAAATAAAAATCGGGAAATCGTATTATAATTTATAATAATGGTAAGGCTTTATCCGTTTTATCATAGTCATAAACAGATAGAAAACAATACAATAATTTGTCCTGCGCTTTTTATTTAAAAAATGCACGATTCTTGTGGAAAATGTCACGGTAACAATACCGTTGGGCACAGCTAATATTTTATAATTTTAAACATTTACCATTTCCCATAATGATTTTAAGATAAACAATAATTTGACTGAAAGTAGCCCAGTGACGCACGGTTGCCGGTCAGTATGTTTTATTTATAATATTCGCTCAGCAGCCAAAGCGGCGCGGGCGCAGCGGAAGAAACCACAATTACATGTCTCGGATATTGATTTATGTTTAGGATATGTGTTTTTTTTGTTTGTTTTGTAACGATTAGTAGCTAGTATGAAAGTTGAGGAAAAAATGTAAATACGCCCACTTTAGCTATATAGACAATTGTGAACCCAGATTGGAGCATCGTCAATCCATAACAAACGTAGTGCCAGAATGGAGCCCCTTCACAGAACATGCGTCACCTCCTTTGTTGCCCAACGTGCATAACCACCTCGACCTTCCAGGATTTAAATGAGGCCAATGATAGAGCTGTCAGAGCCCGAAGCCCGTAGTTTTGTGCTTAGTTGCAGGCGTATTCTGCTTCGTATCACCTACGGACTTACGATTAGTCTCGAACCCAAACTAAGAATGAATGTCAAAACGATTTCACAGTAACTTTTAAATTGTGTTGTCATTCATTCTTAGTGGTTAGGTGATACGGAGTATAATAGGCCTGCAACTAAGCCCGAAACTACGGACTTCGGACTTAGAAGTAGCCCCCCAGGTTTCTTAATAATCGTCGGACAAAATTTAATTTGAGTCAATCGACTCGAAAAGAAGAAGAACTAGGAAAAATTGTTCTTTTAAGGGTTGTTTTCAAACATCAACTCAAGGAAGAGTCCAATGCTGTGATTTTCCGACCAGGGTCTAGAGACAAAACAATATTTTATTTTATTAACGATTAGGTGAAAAATACGAGGATTGAAGATTATGCCAATATAAGGTGTAGATTTGAAGTGTAGAGGTGTATGTACCCTTTGAAGATTATGCCAATATAAGGTGTAGATTTATTATAAATTGGTCTCAAGGGAAGTGTGACCGCCAGCCTTTAATAATGTTCTAAGCAGTAGGCACCATAAATATATGTAAATAAAATGTTTAATACTCGATGTTAAACCACCAAACATCGCCAGTATATCGTATGTTTGTTCAAAACGGGAAATTTACAATTATTAATAATAAAACAATTATTTATTAAATGCCATGACTTGTGTCATGGGATTATGTCATGTGACAAGATAGCTAATTGGCGTAAGTATACTACTCAGTGACTCATATTATGGTTTACGTTTATCTGTGACTCAAATTAAGGAAAAGTGGTGAAAAGCTTATGGTGTCATGAATTAATGATGAAAGACGGAAATCAGTTTGCTTCTTTTCTCGAAATGGCTCATTTAAACTCGTAATATCTATAAGTATTGAGGTTCGTCTGGTTTAAAAAAAAGTTAAGTGTTTTAGGATTATTTCAGACAAGCTGCTTGAATGAAAGGTTGGAAAGCTTTGAAAAAGCAAATGATAATCATCATCTGCCTAGCCTTTTCCCAAGTATATTGAGGTAGGCTTCCAGTCCAACCAGATTCAGCTGAATACCATTATTTTACGTGGAGCGGCTGTATACTAGACCTCCACAACCCATTAACTGGATGAAATTATTATTAACTGGATGATAATATTAAAGAATCCTAAACTTTTACCCCGTTATTGTTGGAAAGTTAGTTTATAGAAATTAGACAATATTTTCTTTTTTAAACTCCGTGGGGAGTTTATTTAAAAATTGAATTTTTGAATAAAAGGTTAAATGTATCCACACTTTCGTCTAGCTCTCACACATGACATGACGGAATTTTTTGAAAGGGGTGAAAGAGATGGTACGAGATTACTATTAGTTAATTTATTTATTTTTCTACTTCTAGTAAAATTGCGACTCAATCTGCCATACATGTGTACAAAACTTTGTTAAAATCTACAAAGCATGGCGATAGTTGCGATTAGCAGTAAAAATCCCACCAAAAACACTAATTTTTACCACGTCTCACACTGTAAACAAAAGGTCTAAAATAAAAAACTGTTAACTAAGTACATTCAAATTCTATAAAGATTCGTAATTGTCTATGCTGAATTTGAATATAGAATCATTCTAAGCGGTATTTATACTACATAATTATTTTTTTTTAACAAAGCTGATATTCTCTTCTAGAGCTATCTAAAAAAAAAACAAAATCAAATCGAAACATTCTAAAAAAACAAATTCAAATACATGTCGCTAGCTTACGCAACGGATCATTTCGAAGTCAATAATGTCATAATTTACTTGTATTAAACCGAATTGACCGTTCCTTGAACCACGTTGGTATTCAGAAGTCGTTCGCTACTTACCAATTGAAATGATTGTTAAGACTTCGGTTCGTACCTAAGTATGTGTCGCTTAGACTGTTTATGCTTTTGGTTTTTCGCTACCTATATGTCTTGTTCGCCATAAGAAAAATGCGTGCGGAGTGGCTTTTGAGTAAAAGATCATTCGAGGTTTGGCTCTCGCCTGTTTTCTTCTCCAATATTGGACTGATTTAAAAGATATTTCCTAAACTGAATAAAAAGGATATTACTGAAACGCTATGTATTTCTTTTTTCATGAATAGTTTGTTTTGTGCACTAGAGCTCAGTTCACAGCGATTCTTTCGGACAATTTTGGGAATTTTTTGAAGGCTAGTTCTTATACAGATAGTATAGGTACTTATCATCAAAAAGGAAAACATAGGGGCACAGTATATATCTTTCATATTTAGTTTATGAAATATATGCGCGTATTCAAAAGACAAATTGAAGTCGTAACATGAACTCTGTGACAATAAATATAAAAAATATGTGTCAAAAAGTAGGGATAGTAGAGTTGTTTTGAAATATTGCGAGTGTGAACGCTTCTTAAAAATGTGAAAATTATCCCACTGGTGTAATTTTGTATAGGCGCTTGATTTCCTAAAACTAGTGCGCTCGCGAAAGATGGAAGAAGAGGAATAAGACTCTTTTCACTATAATAAGAGAATTTTCTTTTATTAACCGACTTCCAAAAAAGAAGGAGACACCAATTGCTCCGAGGTTTCTGATCCGATTTCTGTGATACTTGCCATTTGGTCCGCAAAAATTAATTAAGTTCGCCTCAGTAGTTTTAATTTAAAAGCATTTTTGCGTAGGTACTTGGAAGATGTCATTTCTGCGTAGACGATGCTGCCGTCCAAGTAGGTAACCGGACCCCACTAAACAGTAAAAAATAAAACTTTATCCAAAAAAATGCAACCGACAAACAAATAAGAACACTACAAATTTTTCTTTTTTATTCAGGAAGCCGGTGTCAAAATAAGAAGAAATAAAAAAAGAAAATCACCGACTTCCCAAATTAAAGATATTTTATTTATACTTTAAAGTGTGTTTATTTGGAAGTCAGTTGTATTATTTTTAGGGTTCCGTGGCCAAATGGCAAAAACGGAACCCTTATAGATTCGTCATGTCTGTCTGTCTGTCCGTCCATATGTCACAGCCACTTTTCTCTGAAACTATAAGAGCTATGCTGTTGAAATTTGGTAAGTAGATGTATTCCGTGAACCGCATAAAGATTTTTACAAAGAAATAGAAAAAAAAATGGGGGTTCCCATACTTAGAACTACTACGGTTTTTAACATATATTTTTTTCTAAACTGAATAGTTTGCGAGAGAGACAGTTCCAAAGTGGTAAAATGTGTCCCCCCCTCCCTGTAACTTCTAAAATAAGAGAATGATAATACTAAAAAAATTATATGATGTACATTACCATATAAACTAACAGCGAAAATTGGTTTGAACGAGGTCTAGTAAGTGGTTTTTTTTAATATGTCATAAATCGTAAATCGCAACTTCAGCTTATAATACAGGGAAATTGAAAAAATACCCGAAACCTCTTAGGCAGTGAAAGTACACATGATTATAAGCAACTTTTGTTTTGGTAAAACTCCGAAATCTCGAAAAAAATATCAGCTGTTTCATACAAAATGCAGTATTTAGCCAATGAAAATGTATGAAACAGCTGATATTTTTTTCGAGATTTCGGAGTTTTACCAAAACAAAAGTTGCTTATAATCATGTGTACTTTCACTGCCTAAGAGGTTTCGGGTATTTTTTCAATTTCCCTGTATAATACGTACTGGTTTGTACGGAACCCTCGGTGCGCGAGTCCAACTCGCACTTGGCCGGTTTTTTTTGTTAATGTTTACGTAATATATAATTTAGAAAGAAAGAAAATGTTCAATGTTCATGTGTTGTTTATGTTGTCTGTTGTTGCGTTTGTTGTTGTTGTATGTGTTGTTCAATGTTGTGTGTTTGAATGTTGTTTGTGGAAATGTGTGTTGTTGTTGTTGTAATTTCAACACGATGTCAACAAAACTTCGTAGCAATTTATTATTTTTAAAAGAGTGTCCGTGGAGTTTCTTGCACGTTCTTCTCCATAGAGATCTACGCTTTGGAACGTGCAAATAGCTTCATCTTTTTTTGGTTGACCGCCCTTGATAATTCAAAAGTGCCTGTAAATGGTTTAATTGAAATACATGTTTGAGTTTTGAGTTTTGTAAAGTACAATACATAAAGTACTCAAAAATAAAAAGTTTAAGTAGTACATGGTCTGATACATTCCAACTAGAAAATGGCTACTACTATGGCTACTATGGCTGGTACTTTCTTATTAGCATGAAATAGAATATGGCAGAAAAAAACATGCTTTAACTTGTTATTAATTGAATTACCTTTGTTTTAAATTATTAAAAATTGTATATAATATAAAGCTCAGGAAAGTTTGTTTGTTTGGTTGAACGCGCTTATCTTAGGAACTACTGATTCGAATTGAATCAATAATACGATTTATACGTTTTATACAGGGTTATTTGTAAAACACCGACAACCTCTCAGGACTATTTTCTAACATCATAATAAACAACTTTTGTTCTATGACTTTTAAAATTCATTCCTCTTCGAATTTGCTGACTATTTTTTTTTGCCAACAATATTGTCTGTAGTCACTTTGGCAGTTCTTCTTTTAATCAAATCTGAGATACATGGAGAAACTAAATGGTGAATAACTAAACCTTGTGGTATACATGAAGTTCAAATACAAACTATTAAATTTATAAAGACTATACTAATATTATACTATACTAATATTATAAAGCAGAAGAGCTTGTTTGTTTGTTTGGTTGAACGCGCTAATCTCAGGAACTGCTGGTCCGATTTGGAAAATTCTTTCAGGGGTAGATAGCCCATTTAACGAGGAATTAATTATGGCTTATATCATCACGCTAAGACAATAGGAAAAAACGATAGGAGCTGAGCATTAACGGAAAATGTGACGCAGACGAAGTTGCGCGGGTCAGCTAGTAATATTAGAAAGCTGAAGTGTTTGTTTTGCTGAACGCGCTAAACTCAAGAACTAGGTACTGTACTGGTTTGAATTTAATGGAAAAATTATTGCGGTGTTGGATAGCCCATTTATTGAGGGAGGCTATAGGCTATATAACATCACGCTACGTTCAATAATAAGAGCGGAGCACTCATTGATAAATCAAAAATATGACGCAGGCGAAGGGGTCAGCTTGATGTATTAGTTAAAATCACGCCTTTTCCCAATAAAGGTGAGCAGACATGGAGAAACAATGTGTTTTTTTTTTCAACTTCATTGTGGCTGACGACATTTTTTGTGACATTTCGGCATATTATGATATACCGCTGCCAGCTACTTTAAATAAAGGATAATGATATTCAAAAACTCAATAGAAGAATTTTCAGAAATGGCCACCGTCCTCCATGCAATAAAAGTTTCCAAAGATTCTTCGTTGTTTTACGAAAAAATTTGTCAAAGGATTTTTTTCTAGCAGGAGCGCCGTTTAGACCACTGTTCAATAGCGGTGTTTGTTTGAGATCCCGTTGGAACAGTGGGCCCGCAGCATCGTAAATTAAACAAAAATATATTGAACGGGAACGTTTGTAAAACTGTACTTAGTTTTTTTTTGAGACAGGTCCGCTTGATGACGTTGCATTTTTTAAAATACTGGCTGTAAAACTGTTGTCGAACGATTTGAAATCGTATATTTTTGGAATAAGTTTTATTTCAAAATGATTGAGGTTCCAGGACATGTTGTGGTGATTGACCATTTGTCATTTGGTCAAATCAACAGGCCATTCCGTCGGATAGGCTTTGTTGTCACATTGTGTGACAATATTTTTATCACAAACAAGCAAACATCGATTTGGTGAGTCACGTCATTTCTTTTTGATATGAGGTTTCTGACATTATTTTTCTCAGGTACTATTTATGCGATGTGATGTCTCTTTGACGATGTAAAACACCAAAAATGTTTAAGTACGAGAGTACACTGAACTACCTACCTCTTAAAATTTTATTTTCATATAGTGAAAAGTAAAGTACTTTTAATACTTAATAGAAAATACATGGGTCAAATGATTTACTATGTTATATGTATTTACAAGAGAATTATCCATAAATTCTTACTATCCTACTAATATTATAAATTTGACAGTTTGTGACGATGGACGGATGGATTTTTTTTACTCTTTCACGTCAGAATGCCTGAAAGGATCTTTATGAAATAATAATTGGCAAAGAGGTAGATTATAGTCTGGAATAACACACAGGCTATATTATATTGCCTAGAGATTACTCAGGCGAAGCCGCTGGCTGAAGCATATTTGGAAGAAATTAATCCATAAACGTTCCGTAGGAATTTCAACTAAACATTTTCGAATATTCCATAATATAATGTTTCAACAGAATTATTAAATAAAATTAGTTTTCCTTTAATTGTTCAAATAAATTATATTAAACATCAAATAATGATGAATTTCTGTGGTTTTTCTCAGTACGAACTACTAATTAAAATTTGTCACTATACTTATCACATTGCTGCTATGCAAGTAATTTATTAAATTTCAGTAATTAATTCGCGGTTTCAATTTGCCTGTTCCTAAGTATCAAAACCACTCTTGTTAGTAATGCATAATGTTCAGCATTTATCCTCATAAAAACATTCTTCCGTTACTGTAAAACGCGGATATTCAGCTGAATCCGGTTTGACTGGAAGCCGACCCCAATATACAGTGGGAAAAGGTTCGGCAGATGATGGGTGAGTGACTGACAGACAACGCACAGCCGAAACTACTGGTCGTTGAAAGCTGAAATGGTTTTTTTTTATACAGGTACAAAACGGGGAAACTCTTGGCTCAAATCTCACCTGATGGAAAGTGACGATTAGGCCGAAGATGGAAGCGAGTTTCACCCAGAATCCTCTTACACAGAGGAACTGGCTATCATACCTCTAACTGCCGAAACACAACAATGCTGTTAACATTTTTGTTATGGCGACAGACTTAGACATGTTGGTGGTAGCTTGCCAGGCGGACTTATAACAAGTCCGCAAGTCCTACCACCAACCAAACCGAGCAAAAAATTTGCCCCCGCTGGGAATCGAACCCGGGATCTCTGGGTCTAAATCAGGTGGTATAAACACTAGACCATGGAGGCGGTTAGTGTCACCTGTTTAGCACCACCCGGGGACTATGTGTAGGTATTCGCTGAAGGGTATTCTCCTACGGACGCGGGTGACTCGGCCCCCAAATGAGTTTTCTTGGAGAGTTTATTGGCTCTAAGAGATGATTTCCCGAAATTCCTACAGGAACGAGTAAAAACGGGATATAAGCGTACGAAGTCTCGGGCAAAATCTAGTTTGTTATAAGATTTAGTTACCTGGTCATATTGTATTATTTAAATTTTGAACTATAACTAATCTATTTCAATATTATTATTAAATGCAAAAATAACTTCTGTCTGTTTGTAATAAATGACTGTGTCCCTTCGGATTATTTTCGATTTTTACGTGGGTGGAAAAGCTGGCAGAGAGTAGTTAAAAACTATCCAAAAAGAGTTTCAATAGCTACAATATTTCTATAAAACTGCCAACCAAAAATCTATAATAGATTAACAAAAAATAACAACATTTTATGATATCCCAAAGTCGCAAGTTGTTAACCAAATAAACAAATTGGAAACTATTTATTTGTTCAACTATTTTTAGATATTAATTCAGTAACTAAACTCGAACATATTATTCGAGAATCTTCTTGTTAATAAAACTATCTTACAAAAGCTCACAGTAGCACTCAAAACTGTAAATAACAAAGAATTAGACCAGTCGGTCACGAAACAAGACAAAAGCCTCAGAAGCCAGGCATTGTTACACTTGCCAAAGAAAAACAAAGCGATCCTTGTCTATGAATATTATAATCAAACCCTTTCATAGAGTAACGGTACAACCCTAAAAGCACAGGTCTGGCAGTAAAACCGTAAATCAAAGAGAAAGGGTGAAACAGTAACGTGGCCAAATTTTATACTGGTAATACTGGTATTTTGGAGATATTAAGTTTTACAGTGTCAAATAAAACTATCGTAAGGGTTATATATTCTAGTTATCGTTTTTGAGATAAAGGGTGTTTTTGGATAGCCACATTTTACAAGTTTATTGGTTTTTGGTTAAATAAACGTTAGAGCCATATAATATCTATAGTACAAAACTGCGTGTGCACTGCAATGCTTGGAAAAAAATCTTGGGTCATAATGGTGACGTATTAGACAGTAAAATATATTGTCTATTATATTTTTTGGTTAAAAATGCAATCATTATGATTTGCACGGGAATCAACCACTGCTGAGTATACATTAATAGCCTCCGCTTTCTTCTTCTCAAACTTACCTTTTTATTTATTTAGACTTCATGCACATATAGGTACGAAGGCGGACGTAACGCCTACCAGTCATTTAAGGATGACAACTATGGTAGACACCAGAATAATGTGCAATAACGTTAATTGACCCACATACATTTATTAACTTAATTAATCAAAAACAGAATGAAGACATAAAGCTGTCCTGAATCGAATGCTATCGTGTACCTTACCTTACGTTCTCTAGTAATAGAAAACGGTTCATAATTTATTGATCGAAAAAGGGATATTAGGAAAAGGTCAATTTACTTTATTGCAAGTTTATCTCGGGCGCACTAGGTATACCCGAATATGGACGGCACGGTCCTCAAAAAAAAAACTAAATTAACATCAACGCTAAAGAAAACTATGATTATTAAAATTCTAAGCCAATCAAAGTTTCTTTGTGCTGTATCAATTTACAAGCTTTTCTGAGTACCACAGCATGGGTCAAAAGTACCGACAAAACAATACGGAGAAATTAGAAAGTAGTTCTATGGTATTAGCATTTCTAACTTTGCTACTTGCACTCAACGGATGCTGAGTAATCTTCATTTCGTGCAATCTTTTCCTCATACTCTAAAGTTTACGCCAGATAAACGTGGAATAAAGTATATTGACCTTTCCTTAATATATCTTCGTAGATACTAGAACAATAAATTAAGAACTGATTTTCATTATTAGAAAACGTAGGGTCACGATAGAAGTCGATTCAGGACAGCTTTATGTCATTATTTATTATATTATTTATTTTATTTCTGATTTTGATCTTAAGAAAGTCAATAAATATATGTAAATAATAATAAATAAAATGTTTATTTCAATAACTTAAGAATACGTTTACATTTGGTCTTCAGGGTATTTCCATTTACGTAAGAAGTATACTTGTGTTAGGAAGTTCCACTCTTCCAGTAGTTACGACTTGTATAAGCTATTGAATAGACATTTAGAAAATAGAGTGATCTAAATAAAATAAAATAAATATATAAAGTAAAACAAAAATTTAAATAATGATTAATCAAAGGCGCGCTGTAGTGTGAGGGTGTGTAATGGTGTGTTTGTGTCTGTGGGTGTGTGTTTGTGTGTGTGAGTGAGTGAGTGTGAGTGTTTGTGTGTTTAATGATAGTATATGGTATGTAAATATTATGGATATGTGCTAGTGATGAAAAAGTAGTCTTCATTAATAAAAACCGAATTATTAAGAAATGCGTCTAAGAACATATAGTTTGGACTATATTCTCAATCTCGTCATACGTTTTTGTCTCTCGTCATATGTGAGTCAATGTACCTACTTTATTCCACGTTTATGTGGCGTAAAGTATAGCTGACCCACACAACTTCGTCTGCTTCACATTTTTCATAAATGCTCCGCTCCTATTGGTCGTAGCGTGATGTTATATAGCTTGATAAATGTGATATCTAACGCATATCGTGATGTTACACAGCTTGAAAAATATGGTTTTAATTCGAACCCCCAGTTCCTGAAATTAGCGCGTTGAACCAAACAAACTCTTCAGCTTTATAATACACTAGCTGACCCGCGCAACTTCGTCTGCGTCACATTTTCCATTAATGCTCCGCTCCTTTTTATCTTAGCGTAATGATATTTAGCCTATCTAAAGCCTTCCTCGATTAATGGCCAATCTAACACTGTGCGGGGGACCCCCCACACTGTTTGCGTCCACGTCGCGTCCCCTGGAAACGACCCAGTTCTGTCACCGTAACGGAGTGGCAGACTGGGGTTCGGCCAAAGAACAGTGTGCTCTCGTAGCGATTTTATTTTATCTGGCGGATTCAGCTGCGATTTCGGAGGAGGCAATATGCCTAAACCCAAGCGGGACGCCCAAGGGCGTTTCCTAAAAGGCCCTTTTCAGGGCCAACCCAACGGCCCTTCTCAGGGCCAACCCAACGGCCCTTCTCAGGGCCAGTCTGACGCTTCGGCGTCAGAAGCTAGCCGCGCGCCGTCTGCGGCTAGCTTTTTTAGGAGGGCAGATGAGACGTCGGACTCTGACGAGTCCCTCGTCTCAGACGCGGGTGGTTCGCGGTCGCGAAAGCGCACCGCGCGTCGGAAGGGAGGGTCGGAGGGATCTTCGGCCTCTGGATCGACGGGGCTGTCGAAGGCAAAGAGGCCAGCGACAGCCGCAGACACCCACTCAGTGGGTCTGTTGGATGCCCAGCGCCAGCTGGACCTGGCCAGGCGGGCACAGCTCCAGGAAGAGCTGGAGGAGATGGTTGCTCTTAAGGAGCAGCGAGCGCGTGCCGCCCGGGCCAAGTCCGGATACGGCGCGTCCCACGTCCTTTACTCGGACTTCTCCGTTGTGGAGCTCGAGCGGATGGCGGAGGAGGACGAGGAGGGGATTGTAGAGGTTGCCGCAAAGTCCTCACACTTAAAAGGGACGTTCCAGAAGTCTCTTAAATGCAGGGCCGCGAGCTTGCGCGGCATTATAAAGGAGCTCGTCAGCCGGACGAGCACCGACGAGACGAGGCAGCTGCAGGCGAAAGTGGATCGCCTGCAATCGGAGGTCAGCCAGCTTCATCAGAAGTTGGCTGACGCCACCGCCCCGCCAAGTCAGGGCACGTCGCCTGCCGTGGAAGCCCCCGCCTCCAGCCAACTTGAGGATGTTATCCGAAAAGTGGTTATGGAGGAGCGGGCTTTCACCCGAGCCTGCTTTGCGGGCATTGAGGACCGGCTCTTGCCGGAGCAGCGCCTCCGACCGCCGCTTGCGGCGGACAAGAGGCGAGTCGAGCCGGGGCCGTCCTCGCAAGTGGAGGACGCCAATCTCCCTTCGACCACTCCGTCCAACCAGGAGGGCTGGATCGAGGTGGTCGGGAGGGGGAAAGGCAAGGGCAAGGGGAAGAAGACGAAGGCCGTCTCTGTCGCCCCCGCCACTGAGCCTCTCAGCCAGTCGCGGACGACTCCCAGCCAGACGCAGGGAAAGGGGAAGGGCAAGGGCCAAAAGGCGGCAAAGGCCGCCCCCGCCGTCCCTGCCACCACGCCTCCCAGCCAGTCACAGGTGACTGGCAAGGGGAAGAGGAAGGGGAGAAGGAGGGGGAAGCTTGCTCCCCCACAGTCTGCAGCCGTCGTGGTGACGCTCACTGCGGAGGCTGCGGAGCGCGGGGAGACTTACGCGTCCATACTTGTACGGGCGCGTGCCAATGCCGATCCCACCCAACTGGGGATCGGCAAAGTCTCTTGCCGAAGGACCCTGACCGGTGCTCGAATCTTCGAGTTCCCGGGGGCGGAGGGTAGCGCCAGCGCTGACCTCTTTGCAGCCAAGCTGCAGGAGGTCATCGCAGATGCGGCCAAGGTGGCCCGACCAATTAAGTCGGCGGCCATACTGGTGACCGACCTCGACGACTCGGTCACCAAAGAGGAGGTGGTGGCGGCAGTCGCAGCCATTGGTGGCTGCAGCGTCGCAGCGGTGCAAGGCCGGGACATCAGGACCGGCCGCGGCGGCATGGGCACTATTCGGCTCGAGTGCCCTGTCGCCGCCGCCAAGGCCGTCCTGGTCAAAGGAAGGCTCTCCGTCGGGTTCAGCTCCGGTGTGGTCCAGGCACTTGAAGAGCAGCCTCTGCGCTGCTTCAGGTGCTTCGGCATCGGCCACACCGGAGCCCTCTGTCCGTCCAAGGTCAACAGGGCGGACACCTGCTACCGCTGCGGCAAGGACGGCCACAAAGCCGCTTCCTGCACGGTCGCCAAGCCGCACTGCGCGGTTTGTGCTGCCAGTGGCCGCCCAGCAGGACACGTAATGAAGGGGAGGACTTGCAATCCTCCCCCTAAGAGGGGCAAAGCGCAGGCGCCAGCTGGGCCTGCTGCTAGCATAGCTGCGGAGGAGGGGGGTGCGATGTCCGACTAATGGATAGAGTCGAACATCGCATCCTTCAGACGAACGCCAACCACTGCCGGGCAGCCCAGGATCTGCTGATGCAGACCATGGCTGAGTGGTTGGTGGACTTGGCGGTGGTCGCCGAGCCTTACTCGGTCCCTGGCAGCTGGCTAGGCGACCGGGACGGCTTGGTGGCGTTGGTGTCGCGGTCTTCCTCAGACTCCCCTCCCCTCTCACTCTTAGAGAGGGGACCGGGATATGTGGCCGCCGCGTGGGGGGATCTGGCCCTAGTCGGGGTCTACTTCTCCCCTAACCGCCCTCTTCCAGACTTTGAGGACTTCCTGGAGGTCCTCACTGCAGTCGTCGGGAGGGCGGCGCCACGCCACGTCGTGGTTTTGGGCGACCTAAACGCCAAGTCGGAGGCCTGGGGCAACCCGGCTGCCTCCTGCAACGTCCGGGGTCGCGCCGTCGAATTTTGGTCGGCGTCATGCGGCGTGTCCCTCCTCAACAGGGGGGCGGTCCACACATGTGTGCGGCAGCAGGGTGGGTTGGTGGTCGACGTTTCGTTTGCCACCCCCGTCTTAGCCGCACGCATCGTGAACTGGCGGGTGGAGCTGGTGGAGACCTTGTCGGACCACAGATATGTGCGGTTCGACATCTCCACCCAGCATGGCTCCCGGGGGGAGATGGCTCGCTCTGGCAGGCCTCCCTTCCCTCGGTGGGCCCTCACTCGCCTGGACCGCGAGGCAGCCAAGGAGGCTGCCTTCCTGCAGGACTGGCTGTCGCCCCCTGCTGTCGCGGCCCTGGACGTCGACGCAGCAGCAGCCCAGCTGAGGGGATCCCTGACCGAGGTATGCAACTCCAGCATGCCTCGGTCCCGTCGTCCGCCCCCCCGTCGTGCCGTCTATTGGTGGTCGGAGGAGCTGGCGGGCCTCCGGGCCACCTGCGTGGCGGCCCGTAGGGCCTACACGCGGAGCCGACGGCGCAGCGCACGTAGTCAGGCAGACGAGGACCGTCTCTACGCTTACTACCGGGAGGCAAAGGCGGCCCTCAAGTCAGCTATGTGCGCTGCGAAGGACTCGGCGAGGGCTGAGATGCTAGAGGGTCTCGATCGGGATCCCTTTGGGAGACCATACAGGGCGGCGCGGAACCAACTGCGGCCCCATGGTCCCCCATTGACCGAGACCCTCGAGCCGGCGCTGTTGGATGGAGTGGTCCGGTCCCTGTTTCCGCGCAGGACCGACTTCACCCCACCAACGATGGATCCCCCGCAGGATCCCCCGCAGGAGGCGGCTCCACCGGCGGAGGCAGATGTGCCCCCGGTGACGGCAGAAGAGTTCCGCGAGGGTCTTCTTAGCCTCCGCGCCAAGAAGACGGCCCCCGGTCCGGATGGCGTCCCAGCAAGAGTGGTGGCCATAGCTGCCGCTCAAATGGAGGACAGATTTCGGGACCTTTTCAGCGCGTGCCTCGCGTCTGGAAGGTTCCCGAAACTGTGGAAGGAGGGGCAGCTATGCCTCCTCCGCAAGGAGGGACGCCCGGCGGACTCCCCCTCGGCATACCGACCCATCGTTCTTCTTGATGAGGTCGGCAAAATGTTCGAGGGGATCATCGCCTGCCGGCTGAACAGCCATCTGCGGAGAGTAGGGCCGGACCTGTCGGACGCCCAGTTCGGTTTTCGACAGGGGCGTTCGACCATCGACGCGCTGGCCCTGCTCAAGGGGCAGGTGAAGGGGGCGGTCGAGGCGGGGGACGGGGTTTTGGCAGTGTCGTTCGACATAGCCAACGCCTTCAACTCCGTCCCCCACTCGACGATATTGGAGGCACTCCGCTATCATGGAGTGCCCCAATACTTGCGGGACCTCCTGGCCGACTACTTGGAGGACCGAGAGGTCCTCCTTGTAGACAAAACGGCCAGGTTGCGGCGGTACGGCGCAGAGTGCGGTGTTCCACAGGGGTCGGTACTTGGCCCCCCCCTGTGGAACATCGGGTTCGATTGGCTCCTGCGGGGAGCCCTCCTCCGTGGCACGAGTGTCATCTGCTACGCGGATGACACTCTCCTCACTGCCCGGGGGAGGAATTTCAGGGAGGCGGCCTGTCTGGCCTCGGCTGGCGGATCCTTAGTCGCAGGAAGGATCCGCCGCCTAGGGTTGAGGGTGGCGCTGAACAAGACCGAGGCTGTGTTCTTCCACGGGCCTCGGCAGCGCTGCCCTCCCGATGCCCACATTGTCGTGGAGGGCATCCGGGTGGAGGTGAAGGCCCAGATGAAATATCTGGGCCTGATACTGGACAGCAGGTGGCGCTTCGGCCCGCACTTTAGCGGGCTGTCGACGCGCCTGCTGAAGGCCGCAGGCGCACTCTCCTGGCTCCTCCCGAACCTTGGGGGGGCCAGTGCACGATGCCGGCGCTTATATGCCGGCATCCTGAGGAGCATGGCCCTCTACGGGGCCCCCATCTGGGCGGACTCCCTCAACAGGAGGGAGAACGCGACAGCCATCCGCAGGCCACAAAGGGCCATTGCACAGCGGGTGGCGAGGGCCTACCGCTCGGTAGGCTTTTCGGCGGCGTGCGCTCTGGCCAGCACCCCTCCTTGGGAGTTGGAGGCGTGGGTGCTCGCCAGAGTCTACGAATGGACGGCGCGCCGAAAAGCGCTCGGGGAGCGCCCTGTCGCGGAGGAGCGGGAGGCAGTGCGGAGGGAGGCGAGGGACGCTATCATCGTCCATTGGACGGAGGACCTCGCCTCCGCCACCTTTGGTCGCCGTACCCTGGACGCGCTCGGTCCAGTCCTGCGGGATTGGCTCGAGCGGCCACACGGCTTCCTCTCCTTCCGTCTGGTGCAGGTCTTGTCTGGCCACGGCTGTTTCGGCACGCACCTGCACCGGATCGGGAGGGAGGAGACACCGGCGTGTCACGACTGCGGCGCGGCGGAGGATACGGCGCAGCACACACTGGAGGTGTGCCCAGCTTGGTCCGAGCCGCGTCGCAGTCTCACTGCGGAGATCGGACGGGACCTCTCCCTTCCCAGCGTGGTCAGATGCATGCTGGGGAGTGAGGAGTCCTGGGCCGCGGTCGCCTCCTTTTGCGAGGATGTCATCTCGCAAAAGGAGGCGGCGGAGCGCGCGCGGGAGGACGACCCTCTCGCTGCGCCGCTCCGCAGACGAAGGCGAGGTCGGAGAAGACGTCCTCTTCTCCCTCCTCGCGGTGGTGATGGGCGGGCGACAGGCGCGGGGGCGCCTCCGCCCGCATTGCACGCATCACCACCATCATCGTCGGAGGTTCCCGGCCCTCCCCCAACGGGGGGGGGCGTGAAGGGCCCGCTAAGGCGGGCGGTCGTCGGAGGTGGACTGGACGTAAAGGCTACGCCGATCTCCCAGTCCACCCCCACTAAGACGCTGCGGGAATTTCATGCTGGGTTGTTTTAGTGGGTATACCGGGCTTGCCCGGGGAGTCCCACATACCCCTCCCACTCCCCCGAGTGAGAGGGTATGCGTAATGCATTTTTTCCCAGCCGAAACAAAAAAAAAAAAAAAAAAAAAAAAAAGATAGACATATGCTGTCGAGGACTTTTTTTGGAAGTTTTAAAAAGGAATAATTTCGTAATACTTGATTTTTGCGTAACTTAAACCGTTTACGCAGCGCACGCAATGGAAACTTTTATCCCGCTTGCAACATTTCTTATTGCTGCTCCGTTCCTATTGGCCACAGCGTGATGTTATATAGCCTTCCTCGATAAATGGACTATCCAACGCAAAAATAATTTTTCAATTCGAGCCGGTAGTTCCTGAGATGATATGATGATGAGAGATGAGAACCAAACAAACAAACAAATCAAACTCTTCTGCTTTATAATATTATATATAAGTATAAGTATAGAAGATAATATTAGTATAGATATGTGTTAGTATAGATTATTCTTCACCCCGATGTTTTATTTCCATATAACTGCCTCCTGCTTTTGAATTACCTGACTTAAAATCCTTATGTCCCTTAGCTGGGGCAAAGGGCGTCCTAAGTAGCCTTCCATCGCGATCGATCTTGAGCTTTGCTCGCTCCACGTCATGCTCGTCGCTTCTGCCAACACGGTGCGTCAGTTTGACGGGGACCGCTGAGTTTCCTTTTCCTTTGAGGATTCTACTGCTTTTGGTATCAGCTACTTTTGATTTTTGTATAATTTTCATCAATTTTTTGATTGAGACATAATGGTTGGAAAAATGTGGTGCAAAAAGAATTGTATAACGCCGGTTACGGACTATTATCAGAAAAAAAGGAAACTTTATTTCTATTTAAATACCTAACACCAAGCAATATTTTATATAATCATACAATATTTAATGTTAGGCACTAAAGTTACAATAGTACCTGAACTTTGAATAGTCTGTTTCATAATTAAACACAACAATTAATTATGTTTTCTTACTGAAAATAATTTCCATTGGGGCTAATTTTACAGCTTTTTTAGTAACTCTTTTAATGCTCTTTAAAATCCATCCAAAGGTTGTTTTGAAAAGATCGCTTCGAGCGATAAGGCCACCCATTGTGTCAGCCTATGTAATGTTTTCCTCATCTATCTTACATGGTGTACATAATAAAGAGTATTCTATTTCAGATAAATTATACCATGGAAATAGTTTTTCCTAAATTTCAGCTGGGAAAACAGAGGGCGTAACACGAATGTTTCTGACGTGTATTTAACGTAAAGTTAAATTAATTGACTATAACTAAAATACTCGTTTCGTACATGATACAAATTGTGTATGTCGCATAAAATTAAACCTTAATAATATGGGGTTGTAGTTCTAATATTCAAAATTCTCTTACGTCAACGTTACTATACGTCAAACATTTGTGCTAGGCCCTCTGATAGAAATTCGACTGGCTTCTTATTTAATTTTAATTAAAGCAAGCTGCCTAGTCCAAATGACCATAGAAAGAACTTTGAGCATGCAGCAGAGTCATATTATAATGTAAGTTTTCTTGATATGCTAAATCTTCTCGAAAAAAGGAATAAAGAGAAAGTGAAAAGAAGAGAAGAGAAAGAGATTAGATAAACCCATTAAAGGTAATTAGAGTCACTTCCGTCTGGTAACGCTCCCGTTTGGTAACGCTACATACCGCGTGTATCTGACATCGACGCACAAACGATTTCCATGGGTCCAGGGCATGATTCTGGACACCCTTGACTTAGAATTTTTCGTCGGCTTTTTTCTCATTTTTTCATTTTTTTTTAAGCGTTTCTTTACTTTAGACTGCTCATAATCGTTATTCTGACCTAACCCAATGAGATTTTTAGTAAAAAAATAATTAATTAACTACTTTGACTTAAAAGAGCAATCTGAATAAAATCACAAATAGATATCAGCTCAGCTGAGCTGATACCTAAATAGGTATCAGCTCAGCTGAGCAAGAGTACCACAAATGTGGTACTCTTGAAAAAAATTAAAAAATGAGAAAAGAACCGACGAAAAATTCCAACACTGGGGTGTCCAGAATCATGCCCTGGACCCATGGAAATCGTTTGTGCGTCGATGTCAGATACACGCGTATACTTACCTATAGCGGTGTATTGCATGCACCAGGTACAGTCAGTATGACAATTCTAATTTCTAAGGAATGCAAATATTTGTTTGAAATTAAATAATTAAAGATTTTTGTGATGTATATTTATGTATTAAATATTATATAAAAATATATTTAATAGTTTAAGCTAAGCAAAGAAATATCAACAACGTACGTTTGTACACTTAACAATGGGCAAACTTTGTTTAATCATTTATCAAATTATGACAAGGTTTTTTTTTGTAATCTTTGCTCCACTAAGAATTTATCCTGCATCGTGATTTGTGGGTGCGTTTACTTACATATAAACTCATATGCACCAACAGCCAGACTCGGATTAATTCAATTTGAACCTAACATTGCTTTTTTTCATGAAAATCATCATCAATGCGGTAGAAAAAAAAATAAAACAAATTAAATATTTAATCAATTCGACACACCAGAACTTTTTACTTTGACTATACTTTAAGGTGTGCCCAGGAACGTACTAATATATACAAACACAACCAATGTATACGTAGCGTTACCAAACGGAAGTGACAGGGAAATTATCTAAACGAATACTCCCAAACTATTTGTTTGTTTAAGAAAACAAGTGATCTGACGAAGTTCCGACCCGATTAAAAAAATCACAGTATTAGAAACATACACTATCACTAAGTGCCACTGAAAAGATGCATGGTTCTTGTAATACCTATACAAATAGGTCACGCAAAACTTTTAATTTGACAGGAAATTGAACTAACTTCAACAAATAGTTATAGACATACATAAATTGCTAAACATTTATTGCTTAAGCTGTATATTGTATACCTAGGTAGGTGTTAATTAAATCTTATTTGTATATACAGGGAAATTGAAAAAATACCCGAAACCTCTTAGGCAGTGAAAGTACACATGATTATAAGCAACTTTTGTTTTGGTAAAACTCCGAAATCTCGAAAAAAATATCAGCTGTTTCATACATTTTCATTGGCTAAATACTGCATTTTGTATGAAACAGCTGATATTTTTTTCGAGATTTCGGAGTTTTACCAAAACAAAAGTTGCTTATAATCATGTGTACTTTCACTGCCTAAGAGGTTTCGGGTATTTTTTCAATTTCCCTGTATAATAAGTCCAAGTTGAGTGGTCATGACAACGGTCTCGAGCTCGGCTAGGAAACTCGACCGGAAACTATGGAACTATGCGACATCACGTTTTTCCTTCACGTTTCTCATTTGAGTATGGTTCGTATTATAATGTTGGTAGCATGGTCCATTCTGTATGTTTTTGTATATGTTGAGTAAGGTGTGATTTATTTATTTGTTAGCTAACTAGCACCATCAAGTTACTAAAAGGTTACTTCGTAAAAAAACTTCGTTGCGTCGAAGTAACCTTGCTAGCGTGGTCCATCTTCGACCACATCATTGCTTACCATCAGGTGAGATAGTGGTCAAACGCGTGCCTATCAGAAGTGCCAAAAATAATTTTCATAAAGTAAATTTAAATTTAATACAAACAACATAATAATTCTGATTAAAAGAATTTAGTATGCTATATTATTATGTGCCTTCACGATAGCGTTTTTTTTAAATGACAAAATAGAGCCTATATGAAAATGCCGAATATTTATTATAGCAGTTTGATATAATATGAGCCTATATGAAAATGCCGAATATTTATAGCAGTTTGATATAATATTTTTCATTACACAAATTGGCATATCTGATGACTGTATACCAAGCAAATTTATTTATTTTTATGAACTTTATGGTACACAAAGATTACTTAGTCATAAGTCATTACTTAAACAAAAAATATCCTTTATGGCATTTCGTGATTTCGTCCAGGACACCTAAAATGGTCATAGATAGCCTGCAGTGCGTTAAACATGTCGAACGTGCTGTAAACATGTCGAAGTGAACACTTAGGCGAAGTGAACGACAAGTGAGCTGCCAAACCATACAAACAAGATGGCATGACAGCTCACTTGTCGTTCACTCCACCTAAGTGATCACGGTGAGATGTCGACAGAATCGACCGGCTGAACACGAAATGAGGTTGCACTTGGTGCAAATATTGGATTGAAGTAAACTGCTTTCGACAATTTTACAACAAAAGCCATTTCAGTTAGACAGAAATCCTTTTCTCCTAAGGTATTTACTTCTTTCTATAAATAGCCTTAACATTGCACTACACTCACACTCACCTACATAACTTTATTCTAAAAATTAAATCGAAGGTTAGAATGAAAAACGGAAACGAAACGGAATTTCACTCAAATCTGAAATTCTGTAAAGAATGGTGAAAACATTTTTATTCAGGCGCAACAATCTCGTGAAAGAATATATTAATTTTAATTTTTGAATGACCAATAACAGCCAGGCATTGAACTGGATAAGTTAATTCAGTGCTTGGTGAAATTATGCGCCATTTACATATACATTCGTTGATTATTTTTAAATGTTTGACATAAATGGTTTCAAAATCATTATTAATAAAAATATACATTATCATCAAATAACGGATGTTTTGTCGTATTTATAATTTCTGTTAATAAAAGATAAGATTTTGTTTTTGAAAGCGAATTATAGAATAGAAAACATTATTCGACACAACACAACAGCAAAAAATATCGAAGGAACTCGTGTGGTGTGTCTCGAAAACTTTTGTTCAGGATATTCAATTAAATCAATACGTTTACGTACCTAGATTATTTTTATCAGTTCAAAAGCAAACGTAACGTAGTAATATTACATGGAGAATTCTTTTTATAATTGTGCAGACAGAAAAGCCAAAATTGAACCCCAAATTGGCTTTTCTGTCGGCTCAGAATCAATTTGGTTCAATTTTGATTTTGTAAACTGAACCAAATTTGTTCAATTTTGACTTTGTTGTTTGATTTGAAAATTGTTTTTTTTAAATACCATAAAAATGTCAGGTCATGTCGATGCAGACATCCAAGCAAATATATCGGAATTTGGCATTATTGAGTTGTCCAAACCGTATATTACCAGATACGCAAATTGAAATGTCAGAGGGCCTAGCACGAAACGGTTTTTGACGTATAGTAAACGTAACGTAAATTTGACCACAACTATAATACTCGTTTCGCATAGAATATTTATTTGAATTGGATACTATGTTCATATTTTTGCATGTCACAAATTATTTAGATACGTCGCATAAAATTAAACCTTAATACTATGGGGTTGTAGAATTATAATTCACTGACGTTAACAACGATACTGTAACGTTACTATACGCCAAAAATGTGTGCTTGCCCCTCAGAAAGTACCCCTGACGCAGCACCAGCAAAGTGTCTAAATTAATTGATCAACAAAATGTAGTAACACATATGTAAAACTAGCCTATGCCCGTAGCTTTGCCTGCTTGGCAAATTATATTATATACTAAAACCTTCATTGGTGAAAACAGCGTGAAAATCAGTGTAGTATATTTTGAGTTTATCGCGAACAGATAGACAGACGCGGCGGGAGTCTTTGTTTTATAATATGATAGTGATTGAAAAGTTTCAAACAGCGGTTTCAAATATGTCGTTGTGTTTACACTAGGTAATAAAAAATGCAATAAACCATCCCTTCAGGCCGCAATAAAAGTAGGTAAAACGCCGCCAAAGATGATAAAAAACACGCCGGTTGACTAAAAAGACGAAAAGTGGTTATTTTTATTCATATTGTAATTATTGTGTTTGCATAACAATTAAAGATTTACTTACATCGTTTGAAAACTTCTGTCCTTGAATTTCGGAGCGATCTAATTTTAGTTTTTGTGTGTTTTTAGTTTGTTTAGTAGCATGCTTAATTGACAATATTGGAGTAAAGGGTTATTTTGCTATTTCCTGTTATTACGACGTGACAAAGAATTTTTTTTTTCATTTGAATACCCACCTAAATAAGAAGGTACTACAAAAAGCCTTCCTTCTGGTGCAGTCTGATAAATCTATGTGTCAGATCTTGTGATAGTATTGAAACTTTTTAAAATAAAAAGTTAGAAAAACTTGGTAACGGATATTTACGTTCAATATTGCAGGCAAATGGTAAAAATAAAACAAACTCCTTTTTAAAAAAGACCCACCCTTACACACTTTCTAATCATAAAAATATTGCTAAAGGTTGCAATTTTAGCAATGTCCCGCACTTTTTTGTAACTGTAAATGATAAATAAAAAGCGGAAACTGCGCATGTCATAAAATACTAAAATATAACGTAATACAACGACTTAAAAACTGCGCATGTCATAAAATACTAAAATATAACGTAATACAACGACTTAAAAATGGTTTGCAGTGTAACCGTTATGGTAGAGAAATTTAAAAGTTTCAAAAAAAAATAGCGTAGGTACCTACACTTTACCTGTAGAAACTAATAAGGGCCAAGCCAAGAGCCATGAGAATTGACCATCACCAGAAAAATCTTGTGGGATAGTTATGGGCCGTATCCACAAGCTATAGACTCGCGGCGATATTATCGTCTTTCCTACGTTTTTGTATTAGATAACAATTCTATGAACGTGTCTCCACACGGCGATATTATCACGGCGATTCGATCGAATGAAAAAAATTACTTTGTTTCTGTCATCTCTGACCTAGACTACAAGTCAAGAGCAAACCCATAAAAAAAACGTCAACTCACCGCGATTTTCTCGCTCGTGTTGACTATCCCTTAGTACCTTAGAAACGAAACTTTTCTAATTACTTATACCTAATAACCTATTTAAGCTTTGGTTTAAAAAACCATGCGATAAGAATCTTAAGATAAGGGTAGGTATCTACATTGCAGAAGATAAACCACTTCAGGATCGAAATCAATAATTAAAAGACCCGGTAGCTATAATATAGGAATAAACTCCAAAAAACAATTATTTTTACATTTATTATAACAACCGCCTATGGGTCTGCTGCATACAGAGACTAATAAATATAAAGTTTATAAACTCTTGTTCTAAAATCAAATGCAGCTATTCTTGCCAAGAAGGCTGGAAGATGCTGGAAGGGAACCTTTTTTTTTAAGGATGGGAAATCATCAAATGACTCCTCCCGCTTTAGGCGGAGCAGAAGAAAGTGTCAGATTCTTACTGCGTAAAATCTATCCGTGTTCCTCCTAATGCCCTTTGCGTTTCGTGCCAGAGCCGCGGTGAATCTTTCGAATAAATTCCGCCACCCTGGCAGCTGGAAGAAAATCTTGAAATTATTTTGTATTGGTAAAATAACACAAGTTAAAATTATACTATAGTTATGAAAGAACCAAAATTCCCACAAAATTCCAAAGGCTTACAAGTCCAAACTCGACAAAACTCGCACTGGACATTGTTTTTGCTCAATAGATGCTGAAAACCCAAAACATTGACAGTCCTTCTTAAAATAAAAAAAATGTTGTCATTGACTCGGTAGCTATCTCTATGACGGCTGTCACTCACATCAAAGGGTAATTTGTTATTATGTCTTTAAGCCTATTATACTATTAGTAAACCATGTTCAAAGAGATTCCTGGCTACTTCATTGCAATCTTAATCCGTCTGCCTGTCATTTCCAAAAATAACACCATTGTTTTAGAAGTCTTAGAAATATTTTTCTGGAATTGTCTTCCAGCGGTTGCTTTTATGGGATTATAAAGTTGGCGACTTATCGACGAAAATAGTCTATGGGATTTTTGGTGGCAGGTTTAAAACATTCCTTTTTCAAAAAAATACATTGATTCCTAACTAATATTATTATTGCGAAATGAGTTTGTTTGTAAGCTTTTCACTTCTTTACTTAAACTTAAGAGGGCTTTCACATTTTGTCTTGAATTTTAGCGTTTTATTCGAATTTTGATGTGTGATTTTGCTTTAGATATAGCCTTAAAAAAATAAAAATATGCCTAAGACAGTTTTGTCAAAGCGCTCTTACAAAATCGAATTGCTCAGGTTGACTAAAGTTGAATACCGCGCGTCACAAGATTATATTGATTTTCGACAATTATTTAAAAATATTTACTTTACTTTTAATTAAACCAATTTTTTTTTCAAGCAGTATAGCAATGCCACCTTAATTATTAAATATTTTTTGTTTGAATTTTGATTATAATTTCATAGATAAAAATTATAGTTTCGTACGGAAAATTGTCAGTAACTCTCAGTTTTACAGAATTATTTTTGGTGTATAACTGTATGAATCGTAATAAATTGATTTGAACATTCCAAAGTAGAAGATACAGTTGTACCGTGGACATTTTTATAAATGATTAAATTATAATATCTTCGGTGTACCAAGGTATCAAAAGATTCCCTAAAGCAACGTTTTGTGAAACATCCTTTGCGGAGCCAAGGATTTTACTGATGTACGTGAACAAATTGAAATATTTATTTAGAACACTCACTAGATAAATGATCAAACTATCTTAGGCGTATTTTTGTTTTTTTTTTAAGGCTATATATTAAGCAAAATCACACATCAAAATTCGAATAAAACGCTAAAATTCAAGAAAAAATGTGAAAGCCCTCTTAACGCAGGTATGGAAAAATAGGTACCTATAGTAGAGCATGTCCTGAATTGGACTTTTTATCCCGGTAGTACCTATGTTTCCTTGAGATAACTTCCGACATGTAACACGCAGCCGATGCTGAGGGCAGCAGCTTGTTTCTGATAAACCACTAAACGTACTCTGTAAAAAAATACTCTTTAGGCGAAACAATTGTACAGCTCAAATTTTCGACATAGGTACATTTGGCAGTTTTAAATTATTAATTATTGCTATTCAACGTGACAATGCTGCCAGTGTTCTGGGCATTTTTGCCATTGACAGCGATGTGGATTATTTTTTTGATGTCCAATGATTTATTTTGTTTTTATACGTATTTGTACATAATGTAGATAGGTACTGTAGATTTATCTTTAGTTTATGTATATAAAATGTTAATTCATTTAAAAAATACTTTTGAGTTATTAATATTTTTACAAGATACATTTTGATTATATTGATACTTATCTCATCTGATGGTAAGCGATGATGTGTTCGATAAAGCAACCTATTTATTATTAACTTATGTATACATATTATGAGTCCTCTTACATAATTATTATTATTTAAACAAAATGATGTCGAAGACGACTTCGATATTTTACCTTTTAATAGGCAATGCTTAATATATCGCAATCGTTTCTACTGCGGGCAGGTTTGCTAGAATTTATAATTGTAAATTTAATTATTGGAATAATTTATTTCGTTATCATTAAATAATATTTGAGTAAAGTGTACGTGTATCCATGCAATATAGGTCATTTATTGCATATAAGAAATACAATTATAATAGTTGCTCTCTGGAATAAATTATTGTACCTATATTTCCCAATTTTCCTGGATTGATTTTGTTACTAAGCCGGATGCTGAATGACGTTAATTAAAACACGTTTTAGATTTGATACATTTAATTTAGTTATTTAAACATCTATATTATTTATGGTAGTTCTTGAATTGGATTTATACGATGATACATCGTATCAGACATCCAATCATGCTATTGTACAAAAATATTATACATAAACAATTTGTGTATAGACTATTTTAGTAGTGAAAGGCAAACATTTAGGTATATAAAATAAAACCGTTCGTAAAAAAATAAACAGAATTAATGTGTAAATTTTCAAAAATGAGTTTTACACGTTTATTTAGTTTCGCAGACACATTTATCTACGGCTCTCGGCGGGGCATTGTTCCTTGTCAGCCACCCAAGAGTTCAAGATACGGGAAAACGATGCGCTCCAATTTTCCCCGTACTTTGAACTCGACAAAAACAGTGTTTCATATTTCGCACGCGCGAATTTTGGCTCTTGGAAAATCTTGATTGACCTTCTCATGATTTCTGCTGCCCTAGTACTTTGGATGAATTTTTTTTTTTTTTCGTTTCTTCATGCTCCTTTTTCTAAGAATAATTCGTAGAGGTTTTGTGTTTCTGAATAAGTGCTTCTGAAATGATTTCAACTTATCGGTCCTCCTTTCATCTGTTGTGGGTTGACCTGCTTTCAAGAGGCACCCAGCAATAGGTGCGTTGGCCGCTCGAAGCCACATGCAAGCAACGTGTCGGGTTTAACGATCGCAGTAGTGCAATATCAGGTTGCTAGCCCATAGACAACCTATCGTTTCTCTTTTCGAAAATGTCGTTAAAATTCTCCAAAAAACAAGATTTTTAACAGGTCCCAAATTAGGATTAGACGTATGTTGTTTAGCCATTATTAGCAGACAGCTTAAACCCACACTTTTACATAAAATTTGGCAGATTCTCAAGCAAGTGCTGGTTTCTAAACAAACATTTTCTCCCATAGATAACCTTATAGCAATTATTTAATCTGTGACCCTAGTCACATGGTGGTCTCAGTTCATTGACTTTGACATTTCTAATTTAGGCCTCGCATAACCAATTGAAATTTTGATGTCAGGTATTTTCGTAGTTCGCATACAAAATTGGGTGCTACGTAAGTTGGTAGGGTTATCCGCGAAAAACGTTCTCCAACCGAGTTCACGTCTGCTTTCTTTTATTCAAATTTGTCCGTAGTGAAACCAATAATTGTATATTAAGTTAGCAGACGTATAAATTATGATCATATTATGTAGCTTTTTTCAATTTTTCATCAATAACGCTATCGATTTATGACATATTGTCAATGAGCATTGATAGCGAAACGTTTGATTAATTGGATTCGATCGATTAAAAAGTATTTTATACGATTTTTATGTTGAGCCATGCATATAAACATTTAATTCCATGCATTATGAAAATGCAATGCAGTTCTTATCGAATTAATTAAATCTATAATCGTATTTTAATAAAAAAATGCTAATATTTTAACAGAAATGGTGCTTCCAAAATACCACAAAATTAAAATAGACAACAATACATCCTACCTCTTGTTGTTCGCCAAAACAGAGCAAGCAATTCGTTTCATTGTTACCATTTCAGTAGCTAAAGCGAACAATTGGGGCATTCAGAAGAGCTTATTATGTAAAACAATCCGCTCGGTAGTCCAACTGACAGATTGTTAAATAATTGAGCCATAGAAATGTTACAGAAACTACATAGAAAAGTAAAGGCAGGTCGTAAAAGAAAGGGTTCAGGCAAGAAAGGGTTAAATATGCTTCAGTGGTTAGTTTATATGATGTTCTAAATAATGGACTTATCACTGCATGTTAATAATTTCTTTGAAATCAATAAACGAGTAAGGTCCGATTTTTCAATAAGTAGTCAGATAAATTTTATCAAAGGAATAAAAATTCCGGTTTTACAGCTTTTGCATAGAATCAATAAGGGCTATTTTTTCCATGGGTGATAATTTTAACTGAAGAATAAACATGGCTGCTTGACGTATTTTCTATGGCAATATCTGTTAAACTGGTATTTTTACTCCTTTGATAATCTGACTATCGAAAAATCGGAACTAAGTCAAACAGCCAGGATATTTATTCTTCAGTTAAAAATTATGTGAAGAAACGAAAAATCAGCCCCAAGTATATATTGGGCGGCGCACCGCCGTGTCCTCGAAACGGCGATTGGCGGCGACCTCTCGCGTCCGGCCCTGGTCCCAGCCATGGTCCGGAGCGAGACGGAATGGGACGCCGTTGCCTCCTTCTGTGATGCAGTCATGCTAGCAAAGGAGGTGGCGGAGCGGGAGAGGAGACCCTCTCGTCCCGGCCGCCGTGGTGGACGCCGCGGGCGTCGGGGGCCACCTGGTGACCTCCGGCCACCGTAGGCGCGGGCCTGTGGACGGCGAGCTATGGGTGGCTCGCCGTCCGTCCGTCTAGTGACGACAGGCCGTGTCGACGGCGCGTTAGTGTTCCACGCGCGCCTCAAAGAGAGTCAGCAACACAGAGGGGCCCGAAAGGGCCGACGCCTGCCGGAGTCGCGGGATTATTCGCAAGAGACACCGTGGCTCCGGAACACAAAGGGCAATGAAGGAACATGGATGGGTTTTAGTCAGTAGAAGTCTGACACTCCCTCCCGCTACACCCAGAGCGGGAGGAGTCATTGGATGATTTCCCATCCCTAAAAAAAAAAAAAAAAGCCCCAAGTATATATAATTCTTCCGTTACTGATGATAAGTGCCTGACAGACATTGCACAGCCGAAACAGCTGCTCGTAGAGAGCTGAAATTTGGCTTGTAGGTACCTTGAAGAGTGAAGGGAAGCACTAAGAGAGGTTTTCCCGAAATTCTTTCGGGAACGGAAAAAATGGGATACACGCGTACGCAGTCACGTGCAAGAGCTAGTACTATTACATAAGCTTTTAAAGTAAACCTTGACAGTAGGTATATTCAGGAATGCATGTAACTATGAAGGCAAAAAATATCAATGATAATACCTACTAAGGCCAGGTATTCCCAATTTTCCGAATATTCCATCACTTTGAATCAATATAAAAAAAACAAATAGTGATTGTTTAAAGCCAAAAAAAACATTTTAACATTTTGAAGTTTACTTTATGTACTTTGACAATTTCTGGTTCAAAACATACTAGCGAAAGACACGTTTCCATACTTTACGCGCAATGAACCGTGCACCTACTTCGCTCGGTATACATGACCTAAAGGACGTGGTCAGTTGTGACGCCATATCTATTAAATAATCTGTGGTTAGGTTTAATAATAGAATACCAGTCACTCGTGTTATCACGTTGTGTGTCATCCATTTTAAATACCTATTATCTCGCAAAGATGTTAAAGGAAGGAAGAAGCTGTAAACCGTGGTATTTATTTGATGATCAATGACGTAGCGCTTACGCGGGGCCGTGCGTTGTCTCCAATGTTGCAATATTATCTACGTCAACATTACAATAAAAACAGGATAGTTGTCCTAAATAATAACTCAAATGTTGTCGTTGATATTGTGCTTAGGTACCTATAGCAAACGGAAGGGTCCGTGGGTTACGCCCCCGGTGTGTTTTGCCCCCGTGGTGGAAGCCCCCGATTTTAAATTAAGTTATTATAGTTGATTTCGCCGAAATAAAAATATTTTTTACTAGATACAGACGATGAAAAAAGTGTTTCGGAACCAAATACGTAGACAAACTTACTAAATAAGTATTCTAACTAACACAATATTGGATACTATAAACATGCTACAAGGATATTCACTTTATTACTATATTACAATTCCTATTTACTTTAGATGCATTACTTTGTACTTTGTCTAAACGAGGCGCCCGTGCCCGGCCAAACTGGTTTTACACAATAGCCAGATCGAATTCTAAAAGAAAGAGATAGGTAGTCAAAGAAAGGGAAAGATAGGGTTGAAAACAATAGAGTCCAGGGTGACGGACAGTGAAAATAGCAAACATAGCGATGGGCACTATTTCTATCCCTTTCCCACATAGTTGCAATATGTTACTGATAAGAAAGTTTAGTCGGTCATGTTAACTCAAAATGGCAAGTCCAGGTCCTTCACGGGGTTTAGCACAAACCAATTACAAAATAATTTCAAATAAACTAGGTGGAAGAACGTTACTACATGTCGGATTTGCTTATAATCTTCATAGGAAAAATAATAAATCGAGTGTGTGGACATGCGTAAATAAAAGACATGGCAAGTGTAGTGGTTCTATAAAATTAAGTGAGGAAAGTGACAATGTACAAATCCAAAAGTGTCATAATGCTGAGTGTCAACCTAACTTAATGAAAAATGAAGTTAGAGTTGTTATGGAAAAATTAAAAAAGGAAGTGAAAACGAGTTTCTCGAGCTCTATACAACAAAAATTTGAAACAAAATTTGCCGAGTTAAAAAACACAGACACAGCCTTCGATGAATACATACCCAAATTCAATAATATCAAGCAACAGTTATACAACTCTCGAAAGAAAGCCTTAAATGTAGAAAAGACACAGTTTCGTAATCCAGCTGAAGTCATTATACCTGAGATTTTTCAAAAATATCTATTAGTTGATTACTGTGAGAACGACAACAGAATTATAGTATTCGTATCAGCACAGGCTTTAAAACACATCAAAAATATACAATACTACTTCGGGGATGGTACATTTGATTGTTGTCCAGGTCCATTTTACCAAATATTTACCATTCATGGAGATATGGGAAGTGATGCACAAGCAACCAATATTGTGCCTATATTTTATGTGCTACTAGTTAATAAAGAAAAAAGTACATATGAAGTCATGTTTAAAAAAATTAAAGAAGCTGTGCCGGACTTCAGCCCCATGAAATTCACTGTAGATTTTGAATTAGCTACAATTCTGGCAATAAAAGAGGTATTGCCAGCGGTCACAATACATGGCTGTAATGTTCACTTCCAAAGAGCCATTTACAGAAAAGCGAAGTCTTTAGGTTTATTGGCACACGAAGAAACAACATTGTATGTGAAACTGTGCACCTGTCTAGCATTTCTTCCTAAAGAAGATATAGAAGATGGTTGGCTTTCCGTAATGGAAAACAGGTAATTTTAATTTTCATTTTATTTTAAAGTTTTAACAGCTCATAGATTGTTTTTATAAGTACGCAAAAATAAAAATAATGCTTAGGTATATACGACATGTCATATATATCATAATTTTTGTTTTCAGTATTCCCGATGAAAAAGTCACCCAATTCAACGATTATTTCGTTGAACAATGGCTTGAGCCTCCGGGGATGATCTCAAAGTGGTGTTGCTATAAAGAACGACATAGAACCACAAATTTAGTGGAGGCCTGGAATCAACGGCTTCAGTGCTATCTGGGCCGAAAACCATCATTATTATCGTTTTTGGAAATTATAACAACTGATATTTCTACGTATAGCACAGGTCAAGTGAGGTAAAATGCTGATTACTTACATAACGCTTAATCTATCAGTAATTCATTTTTTTTACTCTTAGTAAATAATCTTTATCTTATACTTTCAGATTACGAAGAAATGACAGTCCTATATGTAAAAGGAAAAAATCTTCAATAATCAATGACAAACTCATTGCTAAGCTGACAGACAAATATGAAAAGAAACAAATTACAATTATGGAGTTTTTGGAACAAATCCGTCCGTATGTGCAAGTCAAGCAAAAATAATCACCTACTTACTTAGCTTAAAAATAATGATTTTGCATGTTTATTGTTACATAATTACTACATTTTAATTTTATATCTATATCAATGTTGTAACCTCCATAGTCACTGCATATAAATGACTTAAATTACATAATTTAATTACAAAGTTCAAATCATCCTAATATTTTTACTATGTTTTTCTTCTTTTGTTACTTTTGTTATCTGTGATTTTAAATGTTAATTGTTTTTATTATATTTTAGTGTTTGAACATTCTGTTACCAATCTTCTAAATATTTAAGTAGATGCCTACCTATATACTTAGTACGTAAATAGTATATAAGTACTTAAAATAATCCTAATTTTAAACTGTGATTTTTAATTTCGTATCTGTGATTTTGCATGTTATTGTTGCTTTATTTTAATGTTTGGTTTTATTTGTTATCAAAGTTGTATTTACGTAGATACCTATTATTATTTATTAGACATTTAATTTAATTTTTATTACATATTAAGTACCTACGTATTACCTATTATTACCCATTAGTACCTATTATTAGATAAGCAAACGTTTGTTACACCGACATTGTTAATAAAGATTTATAATAATAAACTATGATTTTGATTTTAATAATGAACCATGACTTAGACATTTTTTATAATAGGTTACACTTTGCTATCTGACTGTACTTTTGATAAAAATATTTAACTAATAAATATTATAGTACTAAAACGAAATCGGGGGCTTCCACCACGGGGGCAAAACACACTGGGGGCGTAACCTACGGACCCAAACGGAGGGTCCGTGGGTTACGCCCCCGGTGTGTTTTGCCCCCGTGGTGGAAGCCCCCGATTTTAAATTAAGTTATTATAGTTGATTTCGCCGAAATAAAAATATTTTTTACTAGATACAGACGATGAAAAAAGTGTTTCGGAACCAAATACGTAGACAAACTTACTAAATAAGTATTCTAACTAACACAATATTGGATACTATAAACATGCTACAAGGATATTCACTTTATTACTATATTACAATTCCTATTTACTTTAGATGCATTACTTTGTACTTTGTCTAAACGAGGCGCCCGTGCCCGGCCAAACTGGTTTTACACAATAGCCAGATCGAATTCTAAAAGAAAGAGATAGGTAGTCAAAGAAAGGGAAAGATAGGGTTGAAAACAATAGAGTCCAGGGTGACGGACAGTGAAAATAGCAAACATAGCGATGGGCACTATTTCTATCCCTTTCCCACATAGTTGCAATATGTTACTGATAAGAAAGTTTAGTCGGTCATGTTAACTCAAAATGGCAAGTCCAGGTCCTTCACGGGGTTTAGCACAAACCAATTACAAAATAATTTCAAATAAACTAGGTGGAAGAACGTTACTACATGTCGGATTTGCTTATAATCTTCATAGGAAAAATAATAAATCGAGTGTGTGGACATGCGTAAATAAAAGACATGGCAAGTGTAGTGGTTCTATAAAATTAAGTGAGGAAAGTGACAATGTACAAATCCAAAAGTGTCATAATGCTGAGTGTCAACCTAACTTAATGAAAAATGAAGTTAGAGTTGTTATGGAAAAATTAAAAAAGGAAGTGAAAACGAGTTTCTCGAGCTCTATACAACAAAAATTTGAAACAAAATTTGCCGAGTTAAAAAACACAGACACAGCCTTCGATGAATACATACCCAAATTCAATAATATCAAGCAACAGTTATACAACTCTCGAAAGAAAGCCTTAAATGTAGAAAAGACACAGTTTCGTAATCCAGCTGAAGTCATTATACCTGAGATTTTTCAAAAATATCTATTAGTTGATTACTGTGAGAACGACAACAGAATTATAGTATTCGTATCAGCACAGGCTTTAAAACACATCAAAAATATACAATACTACTTCGGGGATGGTACATTTGATTGTTGTCCAGGTCCATTTTACCAAATATTTACCATTCATGGAGATATGGGAAGTGATGCACAAGCAACCAATATTGTGCCTATATTTTATGTGCTACTAGTTAATAAAGAAAAAAGTACATATGAAGTCATGTTTAAAAAAATTAAAGAAGCTGTGCCGGACTTCAGCCCCATGAAATTCACTGTAGATTTTGAATTAGCTACAATTCTGGCAATAAAAGAGGTATTGCCAGCGGTCACAATACATGGCTGTAATGTTCACTTCCAAAGAGCCATTTACAGAAAAGCGAAGTCTTTAGGTTTATTGGCACACGAAGAAACAACATTGTATGTGAAACTGTGCACCTGTCTAGCATTTCTTCCTAAAGAAGATATAGAAGATGGTTGGCTTTCCGTAATGGAAAACAGGTAATTTTAATTTTCATTTTATTTTAAAGTTTTAACAGCTCATAGATTGTTTTTATAAGTACGCAAAAATAAAAATAATGCTTAGGTATATACGACATGTCATATATATCATAATTTTTGTTTTCAGTATTCCCGATGAAAAAGTCACCCAATTCAACGATTATTTCGTTGAACAATGGCTTGAGCCTCCGGGGATGATCTCAAAGTGGTGTTGCTATAAAGAACGACATAGAACCACAAATTTAGTGGAGGCCTGGAATCAACGGCTTCAGTGCTATCTGGGCCGAAAACCATCATTATTATCGTTTTTGGAAATTATAACAACTGATATTTCTACGTATAGCACAGGTCAAGTGAGGTAAAATGCTGATTACTTACATAACGCTTAATCTATCAGTAATTCATTTTTTTTACTCTTAGTAAATAATCTTTATCTTATACTTTCAGATTACGAAGAAATGACAGTCCTATATGTAAAAGGAAAAAATCTTCAATAATCAATGACAAACTCATTGCTAAGCTGACAGACAAATATGAAAAGAAACAAATTACAATTATGGAGTTTTTGGAACAAATCCGTCCGTATGTGCAAGTCAAGCAAAAATAATCACCTACTTACTTAGCTTAAAAATAATGATTTTGCATGTTTATTGTTACATAATTACTACATTTTAATTTTATATCTATATCAATGTTGTAACCTCCATAGTCACTGCATATAAATGACTTAAATTACATAATTTAATTACAAAGTTCAAATCATCCTAATATTTTTACTATGTTTTTCTTCTTTTGTTACTTTTGTTATCTGTGATTTTAAATGTTAATTGTTTTTATTATATTTTAGTGTTTGAACATTCTGTTACCAATCTTCTAAATATTTAAGTAGATGCCTACCTATATACTTAGTACGTAAATAGTATATAAGTACTTAAAATAATCCTAATTTTAAACTGTGATTTTTAATTTCGTATCTGTGATTTTGCATGTTATTGTTGCTTTATTTTAATGTTTGGTTTTATTTGTTATCAAAGTTGTATTTACGTAGATACCTATTATTATTTATTAGACATTTAATTTAATTTTTATTACATATTAAGTACCTACGTATTACCTATTATTACCCATTAGTACCTATTATTAGATAAGCAAACGTTTGTTACACCGACATTGTTAATAAAGATTTATAATAATAAACTATGATTTTGATTTTAATAATGAACCATGACTTAGACATTTTTTATAATAGGTTACACTTTGCTATCTGACTGTACTTTTGATAAAAATATTTAACTAATAAATATTATAGTACTAAAACGAAATCGGGGGCTTCCACCACGGGGGCAAAACACACTGGGGGCGTAACCTACGGACCCAAACGGAATATGTTAGGTACTGTATTTTTATTAATAAAACGCGTAAAACTTAATTTATAAAAATCTCGTCATTTATTCAAATTAGGCTGAGAACCAGCACTTTTTGAGCGTCAAGTTCTACAAAAGACAGCCCCCAAAACGCCCGCCCATCCCCACTTCCTAGTGTTTAATTGTGGAGAAGAAATGGCCAACAAACTCCCTCGAATATATGAAATGCAAAATATGCATGTATTACAAATTATAAACTTAAAAAATTCAGAGAAATTGACGATGACGTCATTCTTAGGAGATGCGATTTCGGCTACAACAAAAATTATTCCTACAATTGACGCAAGTTTAACATTAGCTAAAAAACATCTCTGTTCTTAGAAACCGTAGAAAGTCAGCCCTTACGCACTTTCTAATTACAAAAAAACCCTTAAAAAATTGCAATCTTTTGCACAATGGCCCCCACACAAAGTCCTTTTTTATTTGTATTGGCAATAAAATAGCAATTACAAATTCGTTGTTGGAAACAATTCAAATATAGAAAATGGCAGTTTTTAAAACATTTGCACAATGCACCTATGGGGTTATAAAACTATTAAAAAACGTACAAAGAATGACGCAAAAGTGCAATAATATCAGGAGGTATAAAAAGTAATAAAAACATTGTTTTTCGGGTACCTATACAAACTATTTGCACAAGTTTGTAAGTCATTAACAAGTTAAGGGTGAACCTTTGTTGTTTTTATCGTTATTTCTGAATTAGGTAGAACTATGAATTTTGACATCTACCTGCTTATCCATGAAGTACCGATAGCGTTGATGTTTTGATGCTAGATATAATCAAATTTTTGATTGAAGTACAATACAAAAAACCCTCAAATCATCAAGATTCCGTACACGGCGCATTTTATTATATTTTTCTTAGAACTTTGCCGTTGAAATTTCACATGCCTGAGACTTTTAGACATAAAAAATATTTTGTGTACATGACAAAGCCCGTGTGTTGTTAATTTAGCAATTTGGCATCAAAGCAAGTACCTAGTTCCTGCAGCCAGATTTAAAACTCACATCAGAAAAATCATAAATTTTATATAAAAAGAGCTTTTATTCGAAACGTAATGTCTTCCAAAATTGTAAATATGCTAATTATGTTATTCTTAATCGACAGCTTTATAATAAGCTAATTAAAGTAAACAAATTACTACAGCATATTATGATAGTTCTGAGATTAGGAAAAGTAACATATTATTATGTACCTAGTACTAGTTCCTGTTAGCGACTCCGGCCATGAATCTAAACTGATATTATAAAGCAGAAGAGTTTGTTTGTTTGTTTGTTTGTTTGGTTGAACGCGCTAATCTCAGGAACTACTGGTCGGATTTGTAAAATTCTTTCAGTGTTAGATAGCCCATTTATCGAGGAAGGCTATATATCATCACGCTAAGACCAATAGGAGCGGAGCAGTCATGAAAAATGTTACGCAGACAACGTTGCACGGGTCAGCTAGTGTCGAAATATTATCCTAAGGTAACATCCCACGGAATGAAAAGTATTCTATAGTTTAAAAAATTAGGGAGTTAAAAAAAGGTAACTCAACAATCTTGATTTTACTTTTGACACACACACACACATATTAAACAAATAATCTACAGCTTAAAGTAATGTTTCAATTGATTTAGTAGTCGTTATTGTTGTATTTACATTGGTTTTTAGTGGTATCTTATTTTTAACTGTGTTTTTAAATAAAAAAGATTAAAATACACATTAAGATTGTTGACCTTTATGTAACTACCTAAACCTTTCTAGAAAAAATGTTATCCAGACTATATAAATCTGCCTTTGTGCAATTAGCTCCAGATCCGTTCAGACGATATGCCGGTATTGAGTAGAAAACATCCATCCATCCAAACTTTTGCATTTATAATACCGCGTGTATCTGACATCGACGCACAAACGATTTCCATGGGTCCAGGGCATGATTCTGGACACCCTAGACTTAGAATTTTTCGTCGGCTTTTTTCTCATTTTTTCATTTTTTTCAAGAGTTTTTTTACTTTAGACTTCTCATAATCGTTATTCTGACCTAACCCAATGAGATTTTTAATAAAAAAATAATTAATTAACTACTTTCACTAAAAAGAGCAATCTGAATAAAACCACAAATAGATATCAGCTCAGCTGAGCTGATACTTACTTGTGGTACTCTTTAAAAAAATGAATAAATGAGAAAAGAACCGACGAAAAATTCCAACACTGGGGTGTCCAGAAGCCCTGGACCCATGGAAATCGTTTGTGCGTCGATGTCAGATACACGCGGTATTATACTAGCTGTTTCCCGCGACATCGTGTAAATACAAAGTTTCATGATGATCGGTTAAGTAGTAACTTACATTCACATTTATAATATTAGTAGGGATGATAATTATATCATCATAAAAGACAGTCTTATCTATAGTAGGTTATATAACTATTTTCACTCTAATTATAATATTTACTTGTCAAAGGAACAGCAAGTAATACAATCGAAATGCCTTGCTAACTTGCATCTACATTTAAATATTATTAGTAATTAATTTCTTATTTACTTTACAATTAATTAAGTCGTTAAGATACCTGTTTAGTGCTCCAACAACATTGGAACGAGATAGCCAATGGTCTGTGGTCTTTTTATCGTACTATCAAATCATTTAATTGTTTTTAGAATACGCATAATTGTTTGTGGTTTTAGAAAAATGCTGGCTGGTAATTTGAAAAAAATGTTCTTTTTTATTTGACTGTCACTTAACATCTTTGACAGTTGTTACGGATTGTCAGAAGTTAGAAAACTTATTTATTCATTAAGTAAGGCACACCAAAGACATATTTACAAGTATAGCAATACTGTATTACCAGTAAATTGGTTGTGAAGGTCTGGTACGTAGTCGCTCCATGTCAAATACTGGTATTCAGCTGAATCTGGTTTGACTGGAAGCCGATCTCAATTAATTGGGAAAAAGCTATTCAGATGAGGGTCTTTTTTATTTCATCCATGGAGAAAATTATGACTTTTTTTAAGATACTTTACCTAACTAAATAAAATAAATCAGATTTAGATGGTAGATCACATAGAGTTGCAATAAAAAAAAGAATATATATTTAAGACAAAAATAATACTTGCATTTTCAAATCCGATGTTGATGGTTCATGGTGACTTAGCAAGTATTAAATAAGTAAATCTAACACTAAGCTACTTATGTATGTACCTATACCTAGGTATTGTTTAAATGTTTATTATTTTTATGTAACTACGTATGTTAGGAAAGAAACAATATTACCGTGATATCTCTTAATTACCTATACATAACAATCTTTTTTTTTTTTTTTTTATACAAAACGGGGAAACTCTTGGCCTAAATCTCACCTGATGGAAAGTGATGATTAGGCCAAAGATGGAAGCGAGTTTCACCCGGAATCCTCTTACACAGAGGAACTGGCTATCATACCTCTTACTGCCGGAACACAACAATGCTGTTAACATTGTTGTTATGACGACAGACTTAGACATGATGGTGGTAGCTTGCCAGGCGGACTGAGAACAAGTCCTACCACCAACCAAACCGAGCAAAAAATTTGCCCCCGCTGGGAATCGAACCCGGGACCTCTGGGTCTGAATCAGGTGGTATAACCACGAGACCACGGAGGCGGTTAGTGTCACCTGTTTAGCACCACCCGGGGACCACGTGTAGGGAATCACTGAAGGGTATTCTCCTACGGACGCGGGTGACTCGGTCCCCAATCTTTTTCAAAATGCTTATTTTTCCGCAAAAGCTTGCTTTTTAGAAACAGAAAAAATAGTATATAAAAGTAATATGATCCTCGCAGTAATCGCTCTGCATTTTATGAAACCTAGATAGTTATTTTATTTATACTGTTTCTTTTGTAAAATAATAATTTACAAGAAATAACTTAAACTCAACAAAAAATATCGGAACATCACACTTTACAACATCATCACTTTATTTCATTTATTAATTGCATTGTCAATCAAATTACACAATGTGACTGTAAAAATCGAAAAAAATTGCTTCAGAAAAAAACCCCTGATTAAATTTATAGGTAAACCATTACAGAAACGTGTTCATAGTTACCACAAACTCGTAACAGAATCAAGTAAACACAGTTTAAAAAAACATTTTATCGTTGCATTGTTTGAAATAAGAACGTGCAAACCACAAATTGATGAGCCATTAAATTTTGTTAAAATGTCAGAAACGTCAAAAACCGGAACTAGGTCAGTGATATATTGGTATGTTGTTCAACATCATGCATTTTAATAAGGGTCCGTTTTACTATGATTTTAGAAATAGGTGTTAAAGATCCTGTTGTAATTTTATAGTATATGGTATTTGTAAAACATATTGGTTGATAGCAATAGGCTCGCCCCGTAAATCTTAGGACGTTAGGCGACTACTACGGTTAACGACCTTTAGGAAGTTAAACGAACATGCGTTTCAAAACTATGTGAGCCAAAATTTAATCGGAAAAAACACCCATATTATACATAAAAAAAATAATCCAGGCGTTTTGAGAAATCGGCGAACATATATAAAAAAAAAATTTGTAAAATGGTTCCTATAAATGGAGATCCTCCTCCTTTTAGAAGACGGTTAAAAAAGCCATATTCTAAGATATACTTACTAAATTCCATAAAGTAGGTACACGTGATAGTTTTTGTGTGATTATCATTTTTAAGTCTGCGTTAGGCATTTCTTTACAAATTTATTATAATGTATAACATACGAGTACTAATATAAATACTAATAAAATTTACTTAAACATAAACAACAACACTTAAAATTATAATGTTAAAAAACTGGTCTATTGTAACAATAATTATATTATTTTAAAAAGTACGATTACCGGTATATATGTGATTAATAACAAATTGGGCTCTTAAACATGTGGTGAAATGAGGGTGGACACCTCTGGACCAGCCTTTAAGATACAGAACTAGTGGTTTATTGTTGACAAGAAATGCAGCATTTGCTAAAAGAGGTAAACAAAACAATATACCTCTTTGGCAATTGTGGTTAGGTACCTACCTATTTTTTTAATCGCTCACCATACCATGGAACAAAAATACCCAATAATTATAATCTTTCTATGACGTCCATAACACCACAGGAAAATAACACTCTCCTTTTTGCGGCAATTTACCCTAAATACCAACTTATTACCAATCACATATAAAATTGTTTCTCGGACCCAAATAAAAAAAAAAGCGAACACCGGGTGACGGCAAAAAATCTTTCATTTTAAATATAATCCTCTTTAACTATGCTAATTTTCCTGGTTCCCTTCTTAACTTTATTGCCACCCGCATACCCTAAAAAGAGCCGAAGGGGATTAAAAATTAGGTTGTCGGAACATCAATATTGTCGTCAAACATCAGGTCCTTTGTTCTGTGGCCAGCCTATTATGTTGACTATAAATCCGTCAGCGACTTCAAACCCGATAACGGCTACCCTATTCGTCGACGGGCTAAAAAAATGCAAAATTTTAATCCCGCAAATAAAGAACATATTTTACTTGAAAACAATTGTCTTTCAATTTTTATTATTTACGTCCGGAATTCTAAAACAAAAGCGGCATCGTTTGTGGGATTATGAGGGATGGGCTTATGTTGAACGGCTTGCAAAATTTGCGGGAAGACAAGTGGCAATAAGAATAGATTCTAGTCTAGTTACTAGAAACATAAATAATGGATTGTAAAATACTTATAGTGCCGTACTAAAATGAAAGATTAGAGACCTGAGTCAGACTTGCAAATAAATCTAAAGTATGTCACTACGATCCAATGGCTAATATTGAGATATCACGGTGTAGTACACGTAACGATTTCTCTCGAGACAAGTTCAAAGTCCCAGAGCGGACATCTTGACGCGACTAGTGTGAAAGATCGTACATGTCACTTCCGAATATATGTTTTTTTTTTGTTATATTTAATTGAAATATTTTATCCTCATCACTTTTTAAGTGCCAAAAATATACGCTTTTTTTTAATAATTATTTTAATAAGTATTTAACGAAAGAGTGGGGAGTTGACATATTATTCATACAAACATTTAGAATGAGTGTGTTAGTCAGTGGTGTAATGATTATTTAAATCGCAGTTGTAAACAAGTTTCATTCATATAAATATAAGTTTCCTCAATGAATTTCTCATACATTCGTTTAAGGCCATCAAAATATTTGAATTTTAATGCAAAATAACAATCATTGTGTATGATACATACTCTGCTCATGTTTTGTTCAAATGTACATATGTCACACGCGTAATATGGTATCGTTTGGGAAAACCATTATCCGTTTTTAGTATACTCCATTGTAATAACCTACATTACGTTTTTAAATAAATTGATAAATTAAATATAAGTATTAGGTACTATGAAACGAAAACATAGATACATAACTAGCTCAGATATAAAATTTTATGTAATCATTATAATGTAAATAATTTATTTTAATTCTTGAGAAACACTGTCATCGCTGAAATACATAGTTAAAAAAAACATTATTTAAAAATAATAATTATAAACAAGTAAGTACCTTCTCGTAATGGAGTCATACACATTTTTAATTAGGTTATTGTATAACCTCATCGGCAATTTTTATGAATTTATTAAAATGTAATTCAAGTATTTATTTTTAATTATTGAATAAACTAAGTACTATAAATTGCTTGTTATCAAAACGCTAACTCATTTCACACAGATATTAATGACTGCAGTCTTCGATAGAATTTAATTGTAATGTTGATTAATCAAAACAATCACACTGTTTACATTTTAATGGATCTCAACCATCACGTATCTTGAATACCAGCATTGTTGAAAATACTTCAATCAGTGTAATTTTAATTATTTGAATGCAAGTTATTACAATAATGAACTGGACCTTTTTTCTTTTAAATTCAATTTGCGTTTTTTAAAAGAAAAATAAATTTTGGTTACATGGTCATATAATTTAAAGCTCTTATATTACCTAATAACTTAATTTACTTGAAATTAGGTGTATTTAACCGTTTATCGGCAATATTGCGAATATTAACTACAGGCTGCAACAGGATAATTTAATTCAAATTATTATAACAAAAATTACGTTAAAGTAATAATGCTAAATAGCCACATATTTTTAAAATATAATTTAGAATTATAATTTATATCAAACTATTTCGACAATCAAACATACATCAGTTTCTTGGTAAAATTAATGAATATTTAAATAGTGCATTATCTGTTACGGCATGTGCTAACTAGCAACGTGGCATTAAAAAAATATCGCAAAAAAAAAGGTAAGGGCGGGGACGCATCGACGCCCACCCGGCTGAAAGCTTCCAAATTCGAATCGCAAAAAATATGCGCGAGTGCGCGCCGCGTTATAAAAGCAAGGCACGTGGGTCGCGAAGCCACAGTCGTGAGACATCCACGGAAGCGAACGCACGTCACTCTATTCCGCGCGCGCTCCTAAATCGTAAATAAGATCGATATTTTCAAGTTCAAGAATAATTTAACATGGATATCAAAGTTTTGGATCCTACTGGCATCTATTGAAGATTCCAAAAATCATCAATCAAGTTGAGAATATCTGATATTTGAAGAAAAATCAGTGAAAATGTTCGGCTTGGACCCTACTGGAGTTTACTGATTTTCGGAAGATAATTAATTTTTTGAAGAAAATTATAATTCAAGTGATCAAGATGTTTATCCTGGATCCCACCGGTGTCTACTGATTTGAGATCATCTCAAATATCCTGAGTTGCTGAGTGGTTTTTTGGGGTTTCTGCATCCTGTTCATCAAAATGTTCGTGCTCGATCCCACGGGAGTGTACTGAAGATTTTTTGTTTCGTGTGAAGATTATCATTTGTGCTTCAAAATGTTGGGCTTGGATCCCACCGGAGTGTACTGAAAAAAACTGTTTTAGTGTTAAGTGTTCTTAGTTAACAATCAAAATGGTCGCTCTTGACCCCACTAATGTGTACTAGGTTTAAGTTTTGTTTTTAATTTTCGTCTTATTGTTACTCTTTCAAAATGGCTTTGGGTCTAGATCCTACGGGAGTGTATTAGTTAGGTTAGTGTAATGTCGCATCCCATTTCATGTCAAATAATTTAATTCATTTCATTTATGTAAAATGTCAGTAATATGTTCATCAATTCGTCACAAGTTAATATCATTCAGCAGAAATGCATTTTCATCGAATAGGAAGAAGAGGAAACTATTTCATTTTAAAGTAAAATAAACTTTGTAATTATGTAAATAGGGAACCAAAGACTGTTACTGCCTATCCGCTCATAAACTGACTGTTTATAAGTCTGGTCGAAGACGAGGAACGAAATGATGTTCTTTAATTTATTGAAGTTACCTTAGACTAAGTGATTATTTATTGAGTAACAGTAGGTGAGTAGAAGAATTAAGTTGAAGTATCTAGAGTTGGTGCGACAACTCTGTGTTATCATTTATGTTATGTTTGTGATGTTCTACGTTGTCAACCAAACTGAATGGTATTTCTAGCATTTCTATGTACCCATTGCATTTCTTTTCGACTATGGCAGTGAATTTATACTCTTGTAAAATAATAAGACTGTTAGATGAATACTCTAGCTAATTGTTGCTGAATAAGCATTGAAAAATGTAGAAAATATACATTTGGAACTTTGTAAACTGTTGTTTATATTTTATTAATTTTATAAAACCCTTACACACAATATGAATTACACAACACCGCACACAAACATCATTTTACATAAATTACCTATGAAACACATTAATTTTGCATCAATAATTTTTCTCATGATTTTAAAGTTATCAATATTTTGATTTCTTTCAAACAAATTCTGAATTGCAGTTTAAAATTCCCTCGACTTATAACAATTAATGGATTGAAATTTTTACATAAAGATGTCATCCAATCATTAGAAAATGATTTTATAATAATACAAAATGTTAAATAAGTAACATTTATGTAATATATTACAAGAACTTGTACTAAGTTGCATCAGCCAAGAGATTGCAAGCAATGCCACTACTGTCAGAGAATGTTGATCCTCCAAAAGTAATCGTCATTGAGAATGCCAGAGAATTAAAACTGCCAAACACTATGTCGATAACATTAACATTACTAAAATACAGATTTGAAAATCCGCCTCTGTAAATGTGTGCGTAAAGTATTAAATAAATAAATAATAAAATTATTAAAAAAAAAATCGAAATAAAACTTATTAACTCAGAACAAGACAAAAAAATAATCTCAAGAGACAAACACTAAATATAAACCAAAAACACATCTTTAAAATATTTTGAGAGAAAAAGAACTCAGATCTATCTATCTACCAACAGTAGACTCCACCCTAACACGACAAGAATTTGGAAAGTGTCGAAATTCAACCTTGTTAATGACACCGTAGAAAACATTATCGTGCAACAAAATGGAAACATTACATCAGTTACCAGAAAGAGGTAAGCCGTGATGGAAGTTCATGGTCTTGATAGTACTTGCATCTAATACTACTAGCAATTTTCTGGGCTAGTAAGTGTAAGTAAATAAACTTGAAATTTGGCTAAACAGTCAAGAAAGCTACGACTTTCTAAGTGTTTTTATTTAAGCAACTATCATCGTATTCGCATTTCAGTTTTAATCTGTCAAAAGCACCTCCAGTTTCCCTCCATTTTGACATAGATACTAATGCGACCTTTGCTATCAAATTAGTAGAATTAGCTCTCTGGTCTATTTTGCTATGTAAAAAAAACGCCATGGTTGCGTTCATAATGCCTTACAACATGAGTCTATTGAATACTGACGTGGCTTTAACATACATTTCCGAACTAGACAAGAAATATTCAGGTTGCTAGTTAAATAAAGGTAAACAATCTTGATGTGTCTTTTTATTTAAAAACTCAGTTTAAAAATAAAATGCAACTAAAAACCCATGTAAATACAACAATAACGATTACTAAATCAATTGTTAAAGCAGTTGTGTATTTGTTTAATAAGTCGTATTTAAAAAGTCACATCAAGATTGTTAAACAATTTTATTTTATTGATATGCATCTGTTTGACCTTTGTCTCACGCGATGATGCGGTCTAAGATGGAGCACGTTTGCCTAGAAGTAACCTATTCACTCTTGACTTAAAGACTCCCAGGTTTTAGCTATCAGGAAACACAGACTCAGGCAGGGAATTCCACTATTTAACTTAAACCTTTCTAATATAATTATGTACTAATATGAACGCCTTGTAGATGACAGTAGCAATAGACCATGGACATGACATATCAAACGACGCTGCATCACAAGCAAGGCTCCGCTATCAGTCTACAATCATGAACTAAGTATACTGTACTATTCCTTACACAGTACTTACTAATAAAGAGCAAAATATACAAGCCAAGGCTCATACGGACCAACACCTGCCTGTGTAGACCACGAAAACGCTACTCGACTCAAAATCAAGAAGGAATATTTAGCTACTAGCATTTCGTACGCATTGCAATTTTCTTAACCATCTCTCTTTTTTTTCTAGTAATAAATATAGCATTTGTTTCTTGGGGATAGTGTAGCATAAATAGGGTGAATGAATTTTTGAAATTGGTTCAGAAGTTTATGAGCTTATTCCTTACAAACATACAAATATTTCCACTTTATTATATTACCAGCCGACCTGTGCCATTTCGTTGAGCGGTATTTTTCGGGTTAACATATAGCATATGACACTCACAAATCTTTCTCTATTGGTAAAACAATAATTTTCAAAATCGGTTTAGAAGATCCAGAGATTTACCCCCTACAATGTCACAAACGCGCAAACTTATCCATAAAAATAAGATTACATTATAGAACATATTCCTGAGAAGTCTTATTCCGGGACATGGTCCCAAGTTAAATCCAAATTCATTTTAAGAAGTAACACTTAAATAGACAAACAAACTGTCTAAGTAACTAGCCTATTTGTTCCCAATGTTGGGCAAAGGCATTGGTCTGCCATGATGTCTTTAGTTATTAAATGGGACCCATTCGTTGGTTTTGTTTTCCCACAAACTCACTTTCCTATTTTTAATATTAGTTAAGGTATGGATATGCAATAACATAACCATATTCCCCATGACGCAAAGTACGCTGAATTTATAACACGAAGAGCTACAATTTCAAGTAAACAATCCTATTTGTAGAACAACTGACGAATATAGAAACTCAGGGACGCGAAGTCCTATGCCCTTTATTTATTTTTTATTTCTTTAAGGATGGGAAATCATGGGTCGAGGGGAATTCAGGAACGGTACTGCGGTCCCGGACTACACCTACCAGACATAACTTTGTTTAATTTATTTGAGGTCCCAAAGTAACACTCAAAAATAATATATCCCCTCGACCCTCATCATAAGACTCATCCCGCTCTGGGCGGAGCAGAAGGGAGTGTCAGACTCTTGCTGACTAGAACCTATCCGTTGGCATTAGGGGGAGGGAACACGAATGGGTTTTAGGGCCGCAGTGACTATTTCGAAGACGACGAGTCTTATGCCCTAGGCGTCAATTCTAGTCTTTCGGCTTCCTCGAAGTTCTGACCGCTCATAAATACTGATTAGTTTAAACAATATGAAGCAATTATTGAAACAATGAACGGCCAACAGGTGTTCAGAATGCACTAGCAGCACATTTACACGGCCTGTACACATGGCAGGAATATATTCGTAGGTTATGCTCGAGTATAAATTGTTGAGCGGGATTATGGCATTTATATTCTACATATATTCCAAGTTTTCGATCTAAATACGTGGATTTTTTTTTGAAAAAAATAAAGCTTTATAATTGTAGCTTTGTAAAAAATGTGATCGATGTAAAAGAACGACATGCAAATATTTTGGCTGTATATAGTTAAAATCATAAACTTTCTTTTGACTTTGCTGTTGCCAAGTAAAAACCAGAGCTTTCAATTTGTCACGAATATTCATGCAGTACCAAATTTATATTCACCTTCTAGAAACTAGACAAAGATTCAAAACATTAAATATCCTAAAAGTACAAGTGCCACGATTCCATAACATTCGAGAAGGTGGTCAAGCTCGCTCACTAGCTGACCCGCACAACTCCGTCTGCGTCATATTATTCATTAATGCTCCGCTCCTATTGGTCGTAGCGTGATGCCAAATAGTCTATAGCCTGCCTCGATTAATGAGCTATCCAACGCTAAATGTTTTTTCTAGTCGAAGTTCCTGGATTAGAGCGTTCAACCAAACTATCAAACAAACTCTTCGGCTATATAATATTAGTATAGATTCCCTTGACAGCTTCGGAAGTCGTGGCAGCAACTTTCATTTTAGTAATCTAGAAACATCAAGAACGATCCATCTAATAATTTACTTGTGTTATCTTCTACAAAAACATACGAACCCAAGTAACGCATTAGATCCAACGTGTGCTGAATAATGTATCATCAAAATAATATCAATACACTTACATTGCCGTATTAATTCCTAGGTCAGCTGGAACCAGCACATTTGCATGTATACCTACGGTTTGCTATCAAAATGATACGCGAGGGCAGTGTGGACATTAATACATTGTAATGAAAGCGTTTTGGTTCTCAGGGACGAGGGATAATGTGGTTTGGAGTGCACAAAATGTTGCGATGTTTAAGTTACTATAGCTAAATAAGACTAGGAGACTTCTTTTGTCTTCAGAATCGTTATCTGCGTTCTAAAAAGGCCATTTTAGTACAATCAGCCAGGATACAAGCTAACCGAAACTGTTCAATTCTGCCAATCAACTGTGAACCTAATGTTCTGGCGATAAAGATGAAAATGAAATTTGACAGGATTTGTATGATTAATATTATGATCCCAATAAGATTTTACTAAAGTGGGCTTTATAGAACGGCTGGACATATTCTGAGGTCTTCTTCTAAATGTATGACTCTACTAGAGGCCGCCTGCGACTTCGTCCGCGTATAAATTCTCGTTATTCCCGTGTAAATCCCGATCCCTCGGGAACTCCGGGATAAAAAGTAGCCTATGTGTTATTCTGGGTCTTCAGCTACCTACATACCAAATTTCATCGTAATCGGTTCAGTAGTATTTGCGTGAAAGAGAAACAAACATACATACACATACATCCATCCTCACAAACAGCCGCTATCTGAGTATTTAAGCCCCTGTTGCGGATTTGGTTCGAAAGAATCACTGCGGCCCTGGAACGCAAAGGGCATTTGGAGGAAAATGGATGGGTTGTCAGTAAGGGTGCCTGTCCATTACAGCGAAGCGAGGCAGCGGAGCTGAGAAAAGGCGGAACTTTGACCAATGGAATTGTATAAAATATCCACACCACGTGACTCACTGACATTTTGACTTACATGATTGGTTAAAATCTCATTACATGATTGGCTGCAATGGACAGGCGCCCCAAAAGTTTGTCACTCCCTTCTGCTTCGCGCAGAGCGGGAGGAGTCATTAATTGATGATTACACATCCTTTAAAAAATTGACCCTAATTGGACGCAATAATAAGCCGTAACATTTCAACCCTTTTGCTACCGTAGCTTCTTATTAGAACGCTTTTCATATCAGTGATTTGAGATATGGAGTAATCCGTGTACATACATAAAAAAATAAATTAAAAATCCGGCCGAATTGAGAACCTCCTCCTTTTTTGTAAGTCGGTTAAAAAAACTACAAAGTAAAGCACTTGATTCAAGTCGTACTCTATAAAAATATCCTTTTCTTTTGTCGTGTCAGGGCGTTTCTTTAAAATTTAGTCAGGAAAAAAAAGGTGAGTATTTCTCTAACTCAGAACGAGTTAGAGAAATACTCACCTTTTTTAACAGATTTCCCAAAAAGGAGGAGGTTCTCATTTCGGTTGTTTTCGAACCGATTTGAAAAATTCTTGTTTTATCTGAAAGTATAAAATTGTCGATTGGTCCCATTTAATTTTATCAAAATCAGTTAGGAATTTTGGATTTGAAATCGAAATAGCTGGAATTTGTTTACTTGAATGATGGTTTTTTGTCATCCAAGGAACCGAAATTGCGTATTTTGCTTTCCTGAGATTTTGCAGTGGTGTTGTTAGGTGTGGGGGTACCACTAAGAAATGATAAATAAAAACTTTTTACAAAAAATGAGTGGTGATGGTGAGGGTGGAATTCTCGGCCAGAGTTTGTATTTCCCGATAGCTACAACTAAGTAGAGTTTAAGTCAAGAGTGAATAGGTTACTTCTAGACAAGCGTGCTCCATCTTAGACCATATCATCGCTTACTATCAGGTGAGATAACGGTCAAACGTAGGTCTATCAATAAATTACAAAAAAATACAACCGACTCCCAAATAAATAAAAAAACCACTACAAACTACTTTGTGTCGGTGTCAAAATACCAAGCAATTAACAAAAACACCGACTTCCGAAATTAAAGTATTTTTTTTATTTTGGACCTAATTTTTTTATTCATTTGGAAGTCGGGTGTATTTTTTTGTAATTTATTGATAGACCTACGTTTGACCGTTATCTCACCTGATAGTAAGCGATGATATGGTCTAAGATGGAGCACGCTTGTCTAGAAGTAACCTATTCACTCTTGACTTAAACTCTACTTAGTTGTAGCTATCGGGAAATACAAACTCTGGCCGAGAATTCCACCCTCACCATCACCACCATCCACTGAATGTGTTCCTAAAACCACCATGTCGACCATGTACCAGATGTTCACCATGTATCTTAATGTCAAAAACTTAAACGAAATTTTCTTGAAATCACAGCTGTGTTTTTAACAACCTCAATTATAGAAACAGTCAAATATATTATTTTAGAAATCATGACATCTATTTAAATTCCCCCAATTCAATCCACTTACTTACGGTGGCAACTTGAAACTTAAAATGTAAAGATACCATCTTATCTTAAATATAAACGTAAATATACTTTAGGCTTATCTTTATTTTGTATTGAAACGATTTAGCTGGGCAATGTGCATAAAGTATTGAATTTAGTTAGCTATGTTATGGGAGAGTCTAGTTCGCTAAATAACGATAATTATGAATAGTTTAGTCACATTTAGGCGTGGTTAAACGATTGTAACTAAAATCTCTTTCAGTCAAACTGTTTTAGAATACAAGACTTCGATAACATCATCATCACCAGCCTACAGCAAATCAAATCAAAATCCTTGTAAATTTGAATACCTAGACCATTTACAGCACTTTTCGAATTGTCAAGTAGATGACTGGCAGTTAAATAGATGAAACAATACGATGACGTCCGCAAGCGAAGCAAGGTTACCGACATAGTCCGAAGAATCACCAAACTGAAGTGGCAGTAGGCACATTACTCGCAGAGTAGATTCTATAGCCGATGGGGGTGAGAAGTTCTGCAGTGGTGAATCTTGCGTACTGGAAGACGCAGCGTTTGAAGGGATTGATGACCTAGTGAGGGTTGTGGACCAGCCGATGGACGCGAAAAGCACGGAACCGGTTGTTGTAGCGACACTTGGGGGAGACATAATATGTCGACCGCAGTGGACGTCTTTCAGCTAATATAATGATGATGATGACTCCAATGCTGGACTAAACCGTCCCCAATCGCACGTCTTTTATCAAGATTCTCAACTACACTCATCCACCCTTCGAATATCATCGCTTCACAAAGCGATGACATAACGAGAAAACTCATGAAAATATTTTTGAGCCTTACGGTCTTTATCATTAGCCTCGAAAATGATTCTGGAACGTGTCGAACTTGACTTAAATCAAAATTCTTTTACAAATTTCATTAAAAAAAGTATCTATAACATACTATAACAAAAATACGATACCACATAGGTAATATTATTAGCAATATCGAGGTAAAGTCCGCAAAGGGCCACAATATATTTGACCTCGCACAATGTCATCATTTATATTTAATTATCTAAAACCAGTTTGTGGCCTTGGAAACGATTTAATTATACCATGTGTAAAAAAAAACATCGCTATTTCTGATGGGATTATGTTTTGTATCAATGGTGTTTTTGTGGCATCATGCTAGCTATATTATGCTGTGGTGTTAGGGGTCAAACAAATCTTAGGCTAAGTGCAGACCAAAAAGAGTAGAACAGACGGTTTTGTAGATAGCCAGATTTTATAGAATCATATTATTGCAGCAATGTTGCGCAATTCCAACTTGTAGAACATTGAAATAGAATACACGGGTTGTGAATTAAGTGCTTTTTTTAAAAAAACGCATCATCATCATCATGGAACGCTGTGATGCAGGACGGTGGAGCAGTCTTGCCTAGAAGTAGCCTATTGGCTTCTTCTTGTTGTAGCTATAAGGAAACACAGACTCCGGCAGGGAATCCCACTCCTTAGCTCTACGTACAATGAAAGAATTTCCATTTAGACTTAGTTTCACCAATTGGATTTTGTATGAGCTAGACTAATTGAAACCAAGTTAGTTTTTCTATGCTCCAATGACCAGCAACTTATATCAAGTTGTCTCACCAACAGATGTTCAAGATCTGAGGGCTTAGCACGAATATTTTTAACGTATATTAACGTTACGTAAAATTTTACCATAGCTACAATACTCGTTTCGAACATAACATTATTTGAATTTGATCATAGACAACTCGTTTCGCACAAAATATTATAGGGTTGTAGTTTTTCACATTAAAAATTCACTTAGGTACGTTAACGTTACATGTCAAAAAAAAAACTGAGTTTAAAAAAACCGACTTCAAAACCGCACGAAGTAGGTGCATATATTATGAATAAAAAAAAACTAAAAAGCAAAAAATAACCCAATAAGGATTTAATCCGAAACTAACTATAATATTACTAAAAACTATTCTTTCGTATGTGCTACCTCCAGATACGTTTGAAGTCGGTGCCAATTAACAAATTATTTATTTAGTTATTTCATTAGAGCTATCGGCGTATTGATTTAACTGTTGATATCATTAAGTTTTAATTTGTATAAGGCTTGGCACCGACTTCAAACGTATCTGTAGGTAGCACATACAAAAGAATAGTTTTTTAGTAATATTAAGGTAGTTTCGGATATTGAGTTATTTTTTGCTTTTTTTTTTTATTATTCATAATGTATGCACCTACTTCGTGCGGTTTTTGAAGTCGGTTTTTTTTAAAGCAGTTTTTTTTTTAATTTTTTACTTTTAAGTGGCCCTAATATTTGTACATTTTAGGTTATTTTGTAAGCTATCGTAGGTTTGTCTGTTTGTTCGGATTTTTAGGTAATTCTAGACTATAGTAAGTTTTTTGATTGTGTTTTTCGATAAGTAACATTGTTGAATTACACGTAAGTTGTGTTTTTTTCCCTTATAGATAGTAGTTGTGGTTAGTAGGAATTAAGAATAAGGCAACAGTATGGGTAGAGCTACGAAAGGTGCTGCTCGCCTTAAAAAAATATATATTTCAAGAAACTGGAACGGAAAAAATTAATCAGCTCCGAAAAAATGCTCAGAAAATTAAAACTGCTAGGTAAGTCAAACTAAATGAAACTTCTATAGGACCAAATGGCAAGTACGTGGCATCGAACAAAAAGTATTAACATAAATCGGACCAGAAACCTCAGAGTAATCGGTGAAAGACGTACGTAAAACATCATACATGTCAGCGACAAGAAAAAGAAAAATGCTCATAAAATAAAAACTGCTGAGCCAAACTGAATAATTTCTCATGGGACCAAATGACAGCTATACCGCATCGAATGAAAACAGAATCATATAAATCGGATCAAAAACCTCGGAGTAATCAGTGTACATACATAAAAAAAAAAATACCGTCCGAATTGAGAACCTCCTCCTTTTTGAAGTCGGTTAAAAATATTCGTACTAGCCCCTCGGAGGGCCAATTTATCAAGCATCGTTCGCAAACGCATTTCAATCGCAAGCGGTCAAAATAATGTTGAGGTATTATTGAAAGGTTGTGGCTGAGATGCGAATGCAATCGTAGCTTAAGCCAGCGGCCAAGTGCGAGTCGGACTCGCGCCCCGAGGGCTCCGTACAAACCTGTAGGTATGTTATTAGCAAAACGGTTTACGATTTATGACGTACTAGAGGCCGTCATAAATTAGACCGCGTTAAAAACGTCGTAACTTCGTCAATTTTGGTTCCCGTAACAAAAGAAAAAACACAATATTTTTTGATAATCTAACTGACGGACTAATTAGATTTTTTCAGGACACAAGCCTATTGGCGACCCTCTTTTCTTACGTAATTTTTTTGGGTTTCTTACTCAAAGGTAAACCAACCCTATTTACTAAGCCTCCGCTGTCAGTCCGTCCATATGTCTATCGGCGGGCTGTATCTCGAAAACCACAATAGGTAGACATTTGAAATGTTAACAGAGCGTGTATTCAAATAATAAAAATTAAATTAAAAATTAAAGGGGGCTCAAATTCAAGCAACGTTTGTTTTTCGGTTCTTAGTACGGAACCCTTCGTGTGAGAGTCCGATTCGCACTTAGCCGATTTTATATTCTTTATATCGATATATGACTGTATGTTTTGTATGACATATTCCAATTTCTCGAAGGAAGTTCAAATAAAATATGAAATAATTTTTCAGAAATAAATACATAATTGGACACATAAATTATAGCCCTAAGTAATGCATAAAATATCTTCTTACGCGTTCATGAGTTTATTCACATTTAGGTGGTAATTTTTGTGCATTATTTCTACGAGTGGCTTTACATAGGTAAATGCACCCTAGGTTGTCAAACCCATAACATAGGGCTGTAGAGCTGTCGTTCTATATAATATCATAATCTATACTAATATTATAAACCTGAAGAGTACGTTTGTTTGCTTGAATGCGCTAATCTCAGGAACAACTGGTCCGATATGAACAATTCATTCAGTGTTAGATAGCTCATTTATCGAAGAAGACTATAGGCTATATCTTCATCATCATCTGCCTAGCCTATTCCCAACTATGTTGGGGTCGGCTTCCAGTCAAACTGGATCCAGCTGAATACTAGTATTTTACGTGGAGCGGCTGCCTACCAGACCTCCACAACCCGTTAACTGGGTAACACGGTACCCCTTGGCATGACTGGGTGTCAGATTTTCTGGCGTCTGATTATCCGTAACGACTGCCAAAGATCTACAAATGACAGCCGGTACCCACAGCTTAACGTGCTTTCCGAGGCACGGAGGAAACTCGGTATGCTAAGATGGTCACCCATCCACAGACCAACCTCGGCAAGCGTTGCTTAACCTTGAAAATCAACCTGTGTGACTGCCACGAGCTAAATATCATCATGCTAAGACAAACAGGAGCGGAGTATTAATGAAATATGTGACGCAGACGAAGTTGCGCGGGTCAGCTAGTGCCAAAATAAAAGCGAAAATAATAACGTGACATTTCCACACTGTTCGTCAATCCCCTATATTTTTTATGTTTTGACAATCTTCTTTCGCCAAACTACCGCACGCTGTTTCGAGTGCAATTAATTTCATCATATCAGCCGAAAGACGTCTGCTGCTGGACACAGGCCTCCCCCAAGAGTCACCACAACAACCGGTCCTGGTGGTGACCTTCACCAGTTCATCGAAAAAGTTCTGGAGTAGCGACCGCGCGTACCGGAAGACGCAGCGTTGGAAGGCCCCCTGCAAGGTGGACTGATGATGATGAATTTGGATATTAGCAAATTGTCAACCCATATTTAGAAATAAAGGCTTTTGAAACTCAAGCATTTATTTCAATTAAACCATTTACCTTTTGAATTGTCAAGGTCGGTCGGCCAAAAAGATGAAGCTATAAATGCACGTTCCAAAGCGTAGATCTCTATGTAGAAGAACGTGCAAGAAATTCCACGGACACTCTTATTAAAAATAATAAATTGTTAGTTTTGTTTACGTGTTGAAATTATACATACATGTGAGAACGATGTAAAAGACGATCAGGATAAAAGCGTCCGAAACAAAAGAGGAACAATTCAAAGAAATTATTAAAATAAACCATGGCAGCTGAGAAATGACCAGTCCCAACCGACGGCGCTCGTTCACGAACATGATGCATGTGCTAGGCCCATTCGTCTCATAATTTTGAATAGAGCCAAATGATCCAACGCATACGCCACCATCAGCTAGACTTTTGGGTGAGAATGACACTCTCAACCTCCTGGGTACATTCAAGTCAAAAACAAATCTAAAACATTTTAAAAATAAATTTTTGAATAGTACAATAATGATCTACATCATAAATATTCCATATACTTCTAGAACAGTCAACAAACATGTTGACAATAAACTAAATTCTTTATACATAATTATACTGAATATGTGATCGGTTGTAGCACTGATCTCATTCGTATTGTTATTTGAAAGTGTTTAATGAATGCGAGCGCTATGACGCAGCTCTAATTTTATTATCTTTGTAATGAAATTGAGTGTCAATGTCAATGGAAATTGACACTCAATTTCATTCATTGTTCAAATTTTTAGGATAACATGAGCCCTGCCGGTGTTGCGGTTCGAAAGAGTCACCACGGCCCTGAAACGCAAAGGGCAAGGGTAGAGCAAGGAGGAACACGGATGGGTTTTACTCAGTATGAGTCTGACTCTCCCTTCTGCTTCACACAGGATGGGAGGAGTTATTTTATGATTTCCCATCTTTAAAAAAAAAGGATAACATGAGCACTTGAGGCGAGAATGGTTGCCCTGCGGCTCTAGAGAAGCGAAATTCAGAGCGGTGGCATGGCGAAGATGAATGTCATAATATGTATGGGATTAACAAACGCTGACGAATTGTCACGTGCTCCACCTCTTATATTTTGTCATTTTGACAGTCGCATTCGCATATAGAATGGCTTTTTGTCTAAAGTCTATGACTAGTCATTTCTCTTCGATAGTTTCCGATATTGAAGCGAGCACAATAGCAAGCTTCTTCTCTTATTGCAAAACCTCCGCTGTCTTTCAGCAGGCTGTATCTCAAGATAAAAATAATAGGTAGACAGTTGAAATCTTCACAGAGTGTGTCTATCCATTGCCGCTTTAACAACAAATAATAAAAAAAAATTAAAGGCTAAATCACATTTTTTTTTTCGGTTTTGGCACGGAAACGTTCATCTGAGAGTCCAATATACACTTGGCCGGTTTTTTAGAAAATCAGGAAAGGTTATAATTTATAATCACCCGAGCCTGAAGTTTCGACTTTGATAGTGGTTTCGGTATTTCTACCGAATGTACTCTATTATTGTAATGTAATGTACTCTTAAGGTACGGAACCCTAAAAAGTATGAACCAAGATCTTCTTTTCGACGATGAATTGACATACTTACTTCAATTTTATTTACGAAGAGCCACCTTTATCAACAGACAGCAAGGCGCCAACCGGAGACAGAGAGGCATCCGTTACATAACCCCAAGATAACGTGAAGGGCCTTGATGGCAAGTTACTGTGTTATGTATCCGCGAGCCAGTACCGGCTGTCAGACGTGGGTGTGTCTTCTGAGAATAAAGGAACGTACACACGAGTCGAGTTGCTTGATTAAGTTCAAAGGTGGTTATAAGAAATATCCATGACTCGCTACGAGAATTTCATACTCTCTGAAAGTATGAAATTCCGAAAAAATCTAATTACAAAAGAAGGAAAAAAATATTAATTCTTTATTGTACACCAAAACAGCTTAAATAATATACAGATATGGCAGTGGTGGTGGTAGTTCGTGTGTGTGTTTTTTTCTTGTCTTAATCTTGAGTTCAGTTTTAAACGAAGCTTTAAGAGAGGAAACGAGATCTTTAACCTAAATAAAAAAAGCACGATCAAAATTAGTCTGAAGTCCCAAGAATCAAAACGAAAATTCCTTTTTTTTTTTCTTATAGTACTCAAACAGTAACAGTCCTCCAAAACGCCCGCCCGTCACCACTTCCTTAAATCATAAATATTTTATTTGTGATACATAGGTACAGGGGTTGGACATGTTTCAGGTTAATGTGCGCTATGATCAGCCTATTTTAGGCATACAAAAAGAATTAATTACATTTTTTACATGCAAATAAAGAGCTTACTCGTGCTAAACTACAAATTGTCTACATAAATGATTGTATTATTTAATTACTATAGGAAAAAAGTAAAAGTAACTTGTTAGGTAAATGTCAAAATAATTCAGGTTTAAATAATCAATTATGATTTGTGATTACAATATACTCAAAGAAGCAAATTACTTTACATTACAAAAATTAAATTTAGATGCCAAAATTTATGTGATAAATAATTTTTTAGGTCCTTGTGTTTTAGCTGGGTAGAAGAAGTGGCGCAACAAACTCCCCAGCAACACATGTATGTCTATTAGGTAAACTTTACTAAATAAATGAAACCCCATAAACGATTTTACCCCACATTGAATAGACAGACATTTTTATTTTCCCTTACACATACGGTTATGGTGGCTCTAGATTTTCGAAACGACTGTTCAACGGGTCAAAGTTTTATCTCCTTCCTAGATCGCTCAGTCAAAGCTAGTAACTGTCTTCGTGTAAATAAGCCATAACATGTACATTTTGCTGCACAGTTCAGTTTTATTTAATTAATATTGGCACTTGTACAAAGGGTTTTAAAATTGAGTAATAGAAACGTCATTGATTAAACGTCAATGGAAACGTCTTGAGACTTATACAATCTTACCTAAGCAAACGCAAACAACAGACAGAAATCACTAGGATATGTCCCAAAAGTAAGATTCAATATAAATATTTATCAGATAGTAGGGAAGTCAAATTCGGAGTACCGCAAGGTACTGTTGTCGGACCCTTAATGTTTTTGCTTTATATAAATGACCTGCCTAGACAAATTCAACAGCCAATGGTATTATTTGCTGACGACAGCACGGCTATAGTTAAATGTACAAATAAAACGGATTATGAAACAGATATTAATAACACATTAAAAAATATAATAAGTTGGCTTTCAATCAATAATTTAATTATCAATTTGAAAAAAACAAAAGTAATGCATTTTTACCAGCGTTTACGTCCAGACTCTTTGACTATCGCTTACAATGGACAAAGATTAGACAATACAAATGTTGCAAAATTTCTAGGTATAATAATTGACAATCAACTGACATGGAAACCACAGGCGGAGGAGATCTGCAAGAAATTAAGCAAATCTGCCTACATTTTATATAATTTGACAAAAAAAGTTAGCACTGACACGATTGTTATAGCTTATCATGGTCTCGTTGCTTCTGTTTTAAGATACGGAGTAGTTTTTTGGGGTAACTGCAGTGAGAAAGAAAGGATTTTCAGAGCCCAAAAATATTGCATTAGATCAATGACTGGAATAAATTCAACAGACAGCTGCGTTCCTATGTTTAAATCCCTTAACTTACTCACCTTTCCATCGCTCTATATTTTGGAAATGGGACTGTTTGTGAAAAGTAATCAAAATTTATTTTGTTCAAATATTGATCACTCAACAAGGCCAACATTATTAAGATCTCAATATAAAAATCTTTTACATACAGGCAAATTTAAAACAGCACTGCTGAAAAAAAATATTATGCATATGGGTCCGGTGATTTACAACAAAATACCAGATGTTATAAAGAATTGCACATTACAATTATTCAATAAGAAATTAAAGAAATTGCTACTAGAAAAATGTTATTATACAATTGATGAATTTTTGAATGACAGATCAATATGATTGTTACAAGATATACAGTGATTTTCCTTGCGATTTTAATTTTCAAACTTCATTGATTTTTTGACTAATTTATTATTTTATCTTACGAGTATTATTGACTAATTATTAACTTATTATTGACATTGTAATATTGACCAATTAACTTATTTTTGACATTGTTTACCACTGAATGAACTTACAAACTGAAGGATTTATATTTGTATTAACTATTTAATAATTTGATACTCGTTAAATATTTAATTTTTTAAGATTATTTCATAATTAATTCTACTATAAAAAAATTTGCATGCCTCACGGTAGAATGTACTGGATCCCTCTCTTACTTAACACCATATTTTTGTACCTACATTCATAGCAAATAAATTATTTCATTTCATTTCATTTCATTTCATTTCATTTCATTTCATTTCATTTCATTTCATTTCATAACATAAATGTGGATAGATAGAGAGGGAGAGGAAGGCCAAAGAAAAGATGGATGAATTGTGTGAGGAGCGATATGAAAGAGAAGGGAGTTAGTGATAGTTTGACGGCTGATAGGGCAGAGTGGAAGAAAATAACGTGTTGCGCCGACCCCAAGTAACATGGGATAAGGGCAGGAAGATGATGATGGAAACGTCATTGTGAAAGGGCTTATCCGGGAAAGGTACTTGTGTATGTTACGATGTATAACGGGTGTAAGGGACAGCCCTCCTCAAACTGATAGGGTGATATCAGTATATCGTAGGTACTAAGTTGACCGGTACATGAAATTATTTCAGGAACTTTATGGGAATCCAATAAAACTGATTTGTTTAATTACCTCACTCGCAATGTATACACACCGCTACCTCTGCAAAACGCACGCAGCGAACGGCAGCGCAGCGAGCTTTCGAAAGGATAGCTGCGCCCGCGCTACGTTTTAACAGCTGATTTCATGCGTCGTTCATGAGATTTTTTTTATTTTTTCATTTTAGCTGTTATTTACATTAATGGAGTTCTGCATACAGATAATGTAACTTTACATTGAAATAAAGCAAAAAAAATGAAAAACGAAAAAAAAAATAAAAAAAAATCCTGAGGAAATTTCCACTGGAATATGATTCAAAATAAGGAGCTGATTGCACCCTGTTAATTTGTGGAAGGCTGTCCCTTACACCCTTTTTAGTTTTAGATCATAGTACATATTCTTACGTCTAGACTAGAGAGAGAGAATTGCAGGCATAAGGTATGAATGTTGTTGCGGAATTTGTTCGAAAGAGTCACCGCGGCTCTGGAACGCAAAGGGCATTAGAAGGAACATGGATTTAGTCAGTAAGAGTCTGACACTCCCTACTAAAGGGAGAAGTAGTGAGGGAGTGATCCTTAAATAAACAGTTTGAATGTTAGTCCCAATACGTTGTGCTTGGGAACTGAGCTTCATTCCAGTTGTAAACGTCCCTTTGGACCTAGCTCCGTTCTGGTCCCTGCTTGTTACAGAGCGAAAGGGGAACCAGGTATGTTCTTGCTCCTGTGCAGTTGTTATCTGATTAGTATCATTACTGTATGTAATAGTTTGCAGTAATAGTTTTCTCCGAGAGTCTTCCCTTCATACCCTTCATTCATAATCCATTCATAACCTTCATTGCCTCGCAGCTTTTAAGATCTGCCGTTCCAGGGTGATCATCCCTAATGAAAAACGATATAATGTTCATATTAATAATGTTGTTCGATATGATATTCATAGGGACAATAGCTCCATTTAAAATACTAAGATTTTGTTTTTGTAGGTAGGAAAAGGCTAGGAACTTTGATGTTGATCGCCAGCATTCAGTTTTGCAAAAACAACCGCGATTTTCCGGTATCTCGAACAGTCCCAGCTTAATATTAGGTTATCCCCCTACTTGTAACATTAAAGGAAAAAAGCGTTTGGCAAACAAACAAAAATAACTTCAGATTATCCTTTACTTCCCTATCAATATCCTGTAAAAATTAGCTAAAACTGAACATTTGTTTTTCGCGCGAGTGCTAACCAAACAGCGATTTGTTTCCTCACTAAGGTCATTTAATAATATGCTTATAATCAGTTGCATTGTTGGTCAAGGAAAATAGGTCAGACTATTGCTAAAGTAAATGAAGTATCAAGGCATCCATATTTTTGCTCATATCAAAAAAGTTTCACCCCGGCTCAAAAGGCTCGAGTTCAGCTGAAAAAATACAGCATCTAATAGATATTACCAATAGCAATATCTTCTGTTCCGTCCTGTTTACAGTTTTTTTGAGATTTCCGAGAAGGTTTGTTACTTTTACTTTACAAATTAATGTTCTCATATACGAATTTTCAGGAAGGCTGACCACCAGTCAGTTAAGCAATTATGATTTTTTTTTTAAAACCTAATTGTATTACTGCTGAGACTGAGGCTACAAAATACAGGATATTCCATCTTCCTTAGGTACTCGTTTATAAAACTTTTTTTTGGTGCCTATATTGAAAACAATAATATGCTAAAAAAACGATATAATCTATTTCGACACCTTTTGTCACTTCTGAAATTGCAGTACAACGAAATCCATAACCAAAATTAAGGGTTGATCTTTTTAACGTAAAGGTTCACTGGTCGAGACACAACAAAACGTAGGTACCACTGGCGGCTTTATCGCATTCCTCGAACTTTTGCAGGCAACAGGAGTGGACATGAAATGAGAACCCGTTGAAAACCCTAGATATACTTAGAGCGGATTTCACCAATGAATTGATCGCGATCAATACATCTAAACTGCGTTCAATAGCGCAGCGTCAGTATTCCACATAAAATAATGACAGTTACAAATGTCTCGTAAACGCGGTAAACTGAACGAGATCAGCAGATCGCGTTCATTGATGAAATCCGCCCTTAGTTAATGAAAAGAGTTCACGTCAATTTTCAAATGATTTGTTTCGCATTTGACCCAATTGAAATGTAGGTAAGAATAAATTTAAGAATAAAAATAAATTTATTAAAAAAAAAATAAGATAACAAATATGTGTTATACCAGGAGCGTTTAGTTTCTTTACATATTTAACCTACTAGCTGACCCACGCAACTTCGTCTGCGTCACATTTTCCATTAATGCTCGGCTCCTTTTAGTCTTAGCGTTATGATATGTAGCCTATATCCTTCCTCGATAAATGGGCTATCTAATACTGAAAGATGTTTTTAAATCGGACCAGTAGTTCCTGAGATTACCCCCTACATACAAACTTACAAACAAATGTTAGTACCTCTTTATAGAAAATTTTCAAAGAGTTCCTGTACTAGGCTAGGCCTGTCCCAGGAAGCTTTGAGGATTCCTAGTGCAATTCCAAATTATTAATTTTATACATTATAATAAATTAATAATAATAACGTCACTTTGTGCTAGCGACCGTTTTCGGGGGCCCATTCATTGAGTGTGCAAGTCACCCCCTGCCATTTAAAAGCCGTGTATATTGTTAGTGGTCAGGCAGGGGCCAATAGTTCTTCTATAATAAACGATTATCAGTCCACTAAACCACCCAAACCCATAGCATTTCATTTTGTTTCCATAATTATTCTGCAATAGTACTGCTCCAACCGGGGATTGTCCTTGGGAATACTTTCAGTGCATACAGGGATAATCGCCGGTTGGTGCCCCATTACATTTGAAATGTCTAACGGGGATTCTGCGAGCTGGTTTTGGCCCCTCGTACGCCTATCAAAGGACCGGGTCTCCAGGGACCCGAGAAAGTAAAAATAATAATAATATAATAATAAATAAATTTATTTCACACAAAAACAACAGTATTTGCATCATAAAACTATGAACATAAATAGGCTTAACTACTTACTACCAAGTACTTTTTTGTAAATTTCAGGAAAGTGGGGCAAAAATTGCTGTAAAGGCGAAACAAATCGCTGAAAAAGCTGTCCGGGGATCGAACTCACGCTTGACTTCGGTCAAGCCAGCGCTGTGCCTCTGACGCTCCAAGAGAAAGAAGTCAAAGTCAAAAAGTTTTTTGTTGCAGAACAACTTGCTGCTCTTGTCGCTCGCGCGGCAGAACTAGCTTCATCTATTAAACTGACAGAGCTTGACATTTCAAACGTGCCTGTCCGGTTTAATTGAAATAAAGGAATTTGGTTTTTTTTTTGTGTTTTTTTTGCCCAGCTTACTCTCAGATGTTAAACTCTTTCAAAATGGCCACGCTCATCGCAATTTTATTGTTTGAATATTTTGTACTAGATTTTTTTTAAATGCAAAACGGGGACACTCTTGGCCCAAATCTCACCTGATGGAAAGTGATGATTAGGCCGAAGATGGAAGCGAGTTTTACCCGGAATCCTCTTACACAGAGAGACCTGACTATCATACCTCTAACTGCCGGAACACAACAATGCTGTTAACATTGTTGTTATGGCGACAGACTTAGACATGATGGTGGTAGCGTGCCAGGCGGACTGAGAGCAAGTCCTACCACCAACCAAACTGAGCAAAAAATTTTCCCCCGCTGGGAACCGAACCCGGTACCTCTGGGTATGAATCCGGTGGTTTGACCACTAGACCACGGAGGCGGTTAGTGTCATCTGTTTAGTACCACCCGGAGACCACGTGTAGGGATTCGCTGAAGGGTATTCTCCTACGGACGCGGGTGACTCGGCCCCCGAATAATATTCTCTTTCACGGGTGTTTAGTGCGTTATGTCTATGTCAATTTCATGTTTACTTGTTTGCTATTCTATACTTAACTATACTTCACTGTCCCATGAGTCACATGTGATACATGCTGATTGTTTAACTACTGTGTCTGCTTTGCGGACAGTGAAGTTGTTAATGATACGGGACCTACAATTATTGTTTATGAATGAATGACCAATATTAAAACTACGTCATATTTGTATAAAACCATCAATGGGTAACCCTTAAGGAAGTAAACAACTTACTACCAATAAAATTAATTTACATTCAAAATAGGTTTTATTGTTATGAAGATGAATACATAAGAAGGAAAACGATTGTTTCATCGGGTTGTATAATAGTGATTTTATACGAGAGAAATACGAGGCCGCGTCATTATTGCAGTTTAAGAGGGAAGGAAGTATCTTCCGAATACTACTTTAGCTTCTTCACTTCATCGTCTGATACTTCCCACTATAGGATTTTTACTTCAGGCCGGAAAGTTCCTGTGTATGTAAACAGAAACTTAATATAATAAAATGTGAGTTCGTTTGTTACGCCTTAAGCTGTTTTCAGACTACGCTATAATATATAGCATAGAGTATATAGCTCATAGCACAACAATATCGCGCACCATACATTGTCAATAATATAAAGTACAGAACAGTGTGATCGTGTCCATAACAATGTATGGTGCGCGATATTGTTGTGCTATGAGCTATATACTATATTTATGCTATTATATTATAGCGTAATCTGAAAGAAGTGCCCTCGCCAAGTCGAGGAAAAAAAAAGCAGGCACGGCCGTACCATCCTTTTCTCGAAGTCATTCAGGTCATTTGCAACCCCCCGTAAATGCGTTGTGGAATGAACTAGAAGCCTAGATTTTAAATATACAGAGATAGATAGGACCCTTTTTGAATGATGGGAAATCATCAAATAACTCCTTTCTCTCTGGGCGGAGCAGTGTGAGTCAGACACTCCCTGTGTCAGACTTATACTGACTAAAACGCACCCGTATTCCTCCTAATGCCCTTTGCGTTCCAGGGCCGTGGTGACTCTTTCAAACTAATTCCGCAACAGAAAGGATCCAAGAGACGGTTATAGGCTACTTTTATGCGTTGACCATTCTAAAGAACATCACCAGTGAGATCTTCGAGCCTTATTTTCTTCTGTGAATTTGTACGTCCGTCCTGTTAACAGTTTTTGAGATCTCCGAGAAGGGTTGTTACCTTGGAGCATCTCTAGCGTACCCTATTTCACAATGTTTTTCTCAAATGATTCATCAAACCCGAAATAAAATGCCGGATAGCTCATAAATGAATTCGCCGTGCTTATTTTCAGGAATTCAGCAAAAACGTTTTGTAAAAAAGAAATGTTATTGTATTACCTACTGCTGAGTCTGAGGCTACAAAATACAGAATATTCCGTCTTCCTAATTCGTTTATCAAACTGTAGCCTCGTGGCTTTGATAACATCTTAAAGCCCTTCGACGTGATAATAAAATACCTCTTTTTTTGTTTTCGGGGAGAAAACCTTCAACAGGCCCCTGGGCTTTTAAGATAAAACCAGAGACTACTACTTTTACCTAAAACCGCTCCGATGATCACCATCTGCATATAGTAGGGGCCCCGTTGACCATTGACGACTGTCAATTAAGAGGTAACGAGGCCCCCGGGGGCCCCAGGGGGGCTCCGGAACCCCCTCTGTGTGTGGTTTTTACTACACTTTCTTTACTCTTTAGTCCCTACACATTAGATATTGAACGCTGTGTACACTAATAAATAGGACTCCAGATTAATGTACTGTAAATTGTCATAGCTGTGCTGAATTGTCTTAGTCTGTAATCTGTCACTGTACTTATAAAAAATAAATAAAAAAAAAATAAAAAAAAATAAAGGGTAAGTCGCATTGACTTTTGACATCAAAGTTACAATGTTATGTGACTTATGCTTCTATGTTAATGCACAACATCGCTGGTTGCAGTTACCAGTTACCTGGCGATAGCACTTCCCCGAAAGAACTCCTCACCAAGAACTTCGTCTACCTACGTCGCTCTTACGTCAAACCACAAGCTTTTTAATCTGTGGTCACTCCTTTACCTTTATGACTATGATTTTATGCAAATAACAGTTTGTTTTTTATTGTTTCCCATTGAATTTCCTATACGCACGTCGTACGTCAGCAAAACCAATTGCAGGTAATTAATCAATACTTTAAACACCTAACTGCTGTGTCGAAGTAGTAGCAAAATGTTGGATGTATACTGCCAAAGTGAAGTAAACCTGGCGATCAAGTTGCGTTTGTACTGCGTATAACCTAGGAGACGGTGGAACATCTACCTTCACCCACGTGCTAACCAGATGAGACATATTTATTATATTTTTTTTTATTTATAAATGATGATGCTATTTGATCTTTGTGTGTCAAAAGTAGCTCACAATTTAGGACCCATTATTTTCAGTTTTAATTTATAATCCGTGGTGCTTGGCAACTGGGCTTAACTCAGTTGTATATGTCCCTTGGTGCCTATTGGCCTAACTCAAATCTGTCTCCTGCTTGATAAGGAGGGAAGTGGAAATTATATTTATTTTTTCCTACTCCTCCGCTGTACTTTCTGATTAATTTCGATGCGGGATCCAAGACAGTTTAATCGTTTCTTCGGGAATCGTCGGGCTTCATCAGCTCGGTGTTTTTCTGGTGGTCGCCACTGTTGATTTTGGCTTTCAGGAGTTGCAGTGATTGGGAATGTGTGGCGGGCTTGTCCCAATTTTGTAATATAGCAAGTAAGGTGTAATCTTTGTTGAAGATCCTAATAAAATAAATAATTAAATGATGATGCTTGGTGCTCTCCTTATCGATATTTTTTTATTATTAAAAACGGCGAAAATACTAGATAGCTACTAATACGCATGAAGAAAGGGAAAGAAAATATGTCACCGTACGGCGAGATGCCTGTTGCTAGAGGGAGTTAAATATACATCTTCAGTTACGTTACAGGATAAGTAAAAGTCAAATTGACATCAAAACAAACGTAGTGTCGCGTGACAGGTTGGTGCGTAACTAAGCGCGATGTGGCCAATTGGCTTCATTTCATGTTGTCATTTTAGAGTGCGAACAACGTATCTGTAGTTTTATATATCATTGGCCGTAGTAGTATGACCCGTATTTAACCGTTCGCGTAGGAATTTTGGGAAATGCTCTCTTAGTGCTCTCCTACACTCGCCTAGAAAACCTACACCACCACCACCACCACCCATCATCATCAGTTAAGATTTTGCCTATTATCTATGGTACCGAAATACACCACCATACATTTGTGTCGGGATATCCCCGATTAATGTACCTATGTTGTAATTATTCCATGTTTACAAGTATTGTTATTTCGTACTTGTTTGTACGCACATACGGTAAAAAACCCATGAATCAAATTATGATAGCACCATGAAGGTTTGTGACCATATTTATTTTGAAGCTTAATTAATAACAAAAGTTTGTTAATAGTGTTGTTTGCTAATGTTTTTTTCCGCGTTCTCTCTTGGCCTTGTTCCACAGGAAATGGAAATTCTTGTGTTATTTATTTATTCTGTGTGAGGACAATATTGTTTTTTGTAGGACTCAAGTATTTTCAAAATGGATGCAAGATGAAAACGTCTCTGAAACCAAGTACTAACGAAATCAGTGCTTACTACAATTACATTGAATAACCTTAAATAAATAAATAAATGATTTAACATTTTAGCTCAATCAGATATTATTTTGCTACTGAATTTATAGTATTTGAATTAGTTCTAAATACTTTTAAATAACTAGACTATAATGTAAATCATTGGGCATTAAAACAAAATTATCCACATCGCTGTCAATGGCAAAAGTGCCCAGAACACTGACAGTATTGCCGCGTTGAATAGCAATGCTGATTCTTTGGCCGGAGAAAAGCCCAGCCCTCTGGTCACGTGAACAGTCGAAAAGTAGTTTGCTGATGTCCCGAAAAACTCGATGCGCACTCGGAGACCCCATGGGCCTAGTGTTTCAACGCCAAAAGGCTCAAATACATAACTTCCAATTATTTCGAACTCATATTAATGAGATGATCATTGAAATGACCAGTTCAATCCACTCAGAGGGCTGGCCTATTCGAATTCTTATTTTTTTATACAAAAAGGGGAAACTCTTGGCCCAAATCTCGCCTGATGGAAAGTCATGATTAGGCCGAAGATGGAAGCGAGTTTCACCCGTAATCTTCTTACACAGAGGAACTGGCTATCATACCTCTAACTGCCGGAACACCTGCTCCTCTGCTCATCATCATCATCAGATCAGCCGAAAGACGTCCACTGCTGGACATCGGCGTGCCCCAAGTGTCGCCACAACAAACAGTCCTGTGCGTCTCGCATCCATCAGCTACCCGCGTCCCTCAACAGGTCATCGGGTCTACCTTGTCCAGGAGGCCTTCCACGCTGCATCTTTCGGTCGCCACTCCAGAAGCCCCTCAACTGTTATCGTCTTTGGTACGTCATGATTCCACTAGAATATAGTGACGGAGCTATACTGGACGAGTAGCAATATCCCGATTGTACAACGGATTCATGACTACAATGACGTCATACTGGGCTGATTAATGCCAGGTGTTTGTAATTTTTATCAGTGTTTTTTCTGTCCGTATGTGCTGGTTACCAGGTAGCCGATGCTGGGTACCCGGCATCAACTACCCTTATTTTTTATGGATTGGAAATCATCAAATTACTGCTCCCGCTTTTGGCGTAGCAGAAGGAAGTGTCAGACTCTTACTGATTAAAACCCATCCGTGTCCCTCCTAATGCCTTTTGCGATCCAGGGCCGCGGTGACTCTTACGAACAAATTCCGCAGCCCTGGCAGGCACTGGCCCTAGCGGGCCCCGTCTACTTTGCTGACATCCCTTTGAAGCGCGCGTGGAACACAACGCGCCGTCGACCCGGGTTCAGCATCAGCTAACCTGCAACCGCTGCTTATGAAATGGTACAAGTTAACCACTTAGCAAGCAATGGCGTTCTGACAAATAATGTTAATGAACAGATATGGATAATGACATATTCGACGGCACGGTTGGCGCAGTGGTTGAGGGGTCGACTGCTGCGTCTCGTGTCGTGGGTTCGATTCCCACACGGAACAAATATCTATATGGCCTACAGATAGTTGTTCCGGGTCTGGCTGTTTGTGTTTGTGACTTTGTATGTTTGTAAACGTACCCACGGTACAGGAGAAAATCCTAGTGTGGGCCAAACTTAAAAAAATATATACATATATATAAATGGCCAATAAAACCTCAGAAACCGGGCATTAGACATTAAAATCTAATGCATGTTACTAAACAAGAAATAAATACTTTCTCGACTAGATATAATTGCAGCTCGATTTTAGTGCTTTAGTTTTTATTGCAGTGCGACGTGCATCATGTTTGATTCAATTATAATTAGAAAGTCAAGTCTCAGAGGTAATTAAATTAGTACGGATGACATTCATCATTTCTTTCTTACTAATGCGCCGGGCAGACAATTTAGTCTGACGTCGATACTTTCCTAGCATTTCTAGAAACAGCTAAATATTCAACTCGCTGTAGTTTTCTTCAAAGTGCTAAAGCTACTACGTCTTAGTTTATCTACCAATGTGAAGATATGACGGAATATATTGCACGGTACTATCAAAAGCATGACAGTACTAACTCCTGAACTAAGAAACTACCCTTAGGGCCTTTACACACGGCGTCTTTTTCCAGTTTTCGTCAGTTTTCGTTGACGATCCAACAGATTTGTTTTGCTCGTAACTTTCCTCGGCTTGCACGTCTGTCAACGGCGCGAGCCGCAAGCCGCGAGCCATGCTTTTCTTTTGTGACACGTGATTTTCGAAGCTAATCACACTAATTATTCATAGAATTTGTTATTGTTTCATAAAAACACGATTTTCACAGGTTCAGGAGTCGGCCTCGGACAGCACGTTAAGCCGTTGGTCCCGGCTGTCATTTGTACATCTTTGGCAGTCGTTACGGATAGTCAGAAGCCAGTTAATCTGACACCAGTCTTACCATGAAGTACCGTGTCACCCAGTTAATGGGTTGTGGAGGTCTGGTAGGCAGCCGCTTCGCATTAAATACTGGTACTTTGGAAATTCAGACAGTACTGCTTTTTTGTCATCTACGGCACCGTGACAGCGTTTCACAAGGATTTGAAAAAGTCAAGATTTTGCTAAGGTTGTTTACATTTTTTTCTTTATCTCCTTGCCTTTATTTAGGCACTTCCTTGAGATCCTAGCCTTGTATTGGCTAAGGTCCTTGCTCAGGTACCAGAACAGAAGGTAAGCAAGAAGCTTTAAAGAACCAAGATTGGCTTTCATCATGATTATTGTGAGTTTTCTGTATCAGAAAGATTATAATAAAACATCATATTAATCAGTTAATTATTTATGTCACCGAAAAGTGGCAGATGTCCGTAAGATTGTAATAAATCTTGATTCGATTATAATTTCTCGATATATTGTGAAAAAGTCGTTTTGTATATAATAAATCCCATCCGAATTACGTATCTTATTTACAAATAAAAAAAGTTTATAATTTCACGCGATATTTTACAATCCAACGGCGTTTGCCACTTTCCGGTGACATGTATATTATACTAGCTGACCCGTGCAACGTCGTCTGCGTAACATTTTTCATTACTGATCCGCTCCTATTGGTCTTAACGTGATGATATATAGCCTATAGCCTTCCTCGATAAATAGGCTATCTAACACTGAAAGAATTTTTCAAATCGGACCAGCAGTTCCTGAGATTAGCGCGTTCAACAAACTCTTCTGCTTTATAATATTATATATTACTAGCTGACCCGCGCAACTTCGTCTGCGTCACATTATTCATGAATAATATTGCCAAAAAATTTAGGGGTGGACTACCCCTAACATTTAGGGGGATGAAAAATAGATGTTGGCCGATTCTCATAGATACCGGATAAGCACAAAAAATTTCATCAAAATCGGTCAAGCCGTTTCGGAGGAGTATGGCAACGAAAACTGTGACACGAGAATTTTATATATTAGACTAGATAAGTATAGATTAAAAATCTGACAATTTATTGCCAGTAATATTTTCACTGATATTTATAACATTATACCAAGATATATGTCCGACTTTACGTGTGGGTGTCACGTCCACTACCAGCGCCTCAGGGCTTCGTGCCAGAAACCCATATTACCATGTCCTATTTACCAAGCTACATAAATGTACTCACATAAAATTGTCTGGATAAAGTCATAGAGCTTCTCAAAAATACTTTATATATGTTGGAACATGTATTCTAGTAGTATATAAAACAATGGAATATTGAGAGCCATATTATATGAAGCTAATTATTTCTTTGTATATGGCTGTCAATATTCCTGCTAACCATTTTGATTATTATTTCTAACATGTGGAATTTGTAATTTTAGATCTGTCTCCATATGGGTGTATATTGCCTGAAATAAATTAATTTTATTTTTTATTAAATAGATACACAGTTCTAGAATACTTATCGATTATGAAATACTTTTAAGAAGTCAAAACTTTTATCTGGTTTAAAAGTAACGTGTTAAAACATGAATTGTTCGGATGTTTTTGTGTACGACTCCGACTCGTACTTGGCCAGTTTACCTGGTACTGACTTCTGGTAGGAAACACCCTCCCCCTCAACACTTCATTCCCCCGTCAGAACATTAACCATACCTGGACGGGAACTCCAGTGGCCAGTCTGGATGAACCTCTTATCCGACTGTAGACTATAATTAATAAAATATAATTAAAATATGTATATATATATATATATTGTTGTTGTTATTCATTTTCTCTTATTATATCAGCTTACATAATATAAACAGAGCGTCATTTACTTAGAACTGATAACGTGTAAACAAACTTTCCTACCTAACTGTCAATAATTCCCCTGAAACGTAAAACCACGACTACATAATAAAAACAAAAAGAAACACAATATTATGTAATAACAATTTCGTTTAACTTGTACTAATTTAATTAAAGAGGAATGCCTAATTATTGAATTAATGTGGTTTCGTGACGTGTTTTTCAGCACCTACGTAATATTATTTATTATTATGTATGGACTTGGGTAGGATACATAACTTCAAAATAAACGACTAGAGAAACCCACAAGTTTTAATAAACAATAGAATGACGTCACAATGGGCGGGTTTATAGGCGTGACTTAGCCCCATAGGTTACCTATCCTTTAAAATGCTTAATGCAAAGAAAAACCGACCTGTATTTATAAATCTCCTGTGTCGATAGCTAGGTTCCGCTGAAAAGAAAAAAAAAAGGCCAAGTGCGAGTCGGACTCAAAAATTGGGATTAAAACCAGGTTTAAGGCATTTTAAACTCAAAAAACACAATACAGAAACCCGCCCTTAGTTAAATCCTCTAATAACACATAAAATCAAACACAAAATTCGAATTAAAAATTAATAATTCGAAAAAAAATACCAACATTCTTTATTCAAACTAGCAACTCCAAAGACCTAGAAGTCAAAACAAAATAGTAAAAAGTGTCGTCGCGCGCGCAGGTGGGCGCAGTTCGCGCATGCGCTGTGCGCGCGACGCTTTCTTGCGCTAACCCACTTTTAGCGCACTGTCGGAGAGTCGCTTAGCTGGTGAGCTTCGTAGCATAATTTTTTTTTTTTTTTTAAATAAAAATAATGGACACTTACTGGAAAGAGTTGTGACACAAAATTGATTAATAAAAAGGTTCTATCAATCAATTTTGTGACTTTCCAGTGTTTAAGCCCAGTATAGGCTGAAATTTAACCCGGATGGCAATGGGCCCATTTTGGTGGTTGTAAAACGCCTCTGCCCAATACCTCAAGAAATACAGACTTAATATTATGCTGAATATTTCCCATGTCTCTACATGTACTGTGATAGGTTGTTTGGACTTTGCCATTTATTTATCTACCTAATTACTTAATTTCGATAGTATTCTGAGGCTCTAGAGTTGTCTTAAGCCTCAGGTAGTATCGAAATTCCAAAGATGTTTGGGATTTATATGTGGGTACTAAGTATCGAAATACCTCATGGTTATTTTTATCAGCGACTAGCTGTCACCTGCAGCTTCGCTCTCGTTAACTGGGAACTTTCTTATTTTTTGTTTTCATAAGAACACACACAACAACAAAAATAACTAGCGAAATCGACCCAACCGTTCGAGTGATACGATGACCAAGGGAAATAGTGATTCATTTTTATATATTTTATATTTGTTTGTATTTTTGGTATTTTTTTATTTGTTATATAATATATATGTCACCGGAAAATGGCGAACTCCGTAAAATTGTAAAATATCGCGTGAAATTGTAAACTTTTTATTCTAAATAAGATACTGATAAATTGGAAACTATTGAATTTGGATGGGATTTATTAAATACATTACGATTTTTTCATAATAAATAGAGAAATTATAATGTAATCAAGATTTTTTACAATCTTACGGTGTCTGCCATTTTCCGGTGATATATATTCATAGATTGTGTGGATTACCCATCTATATACACGTGGTTAAGCCAATTTGTACTTTTGACGATCGCTATCGCTGATAAAATCTAACTTTGTGTAAAGCCCCGGACATGTATGTATGGGGCCAAACGACCCATTTTTTATTTTACTATACGGGGATTCCTCTATGAAATATTAGTTTCATTTTTCTACGGAATTTTTCAATTAGCACGAAACATGAATTCATTACATATCAAAAGCATTACCGGGAAGCCCGATGACATATAATGGACACACAATCCTTTTAATTACAATTTTCCTCAATAAAGATTACCTACAAATGATAACTGATGGGATTCTACTCATTATTATCTTGATCTACTCAGTATTTAATTGGTAGTGTAATTATTTTGTGAAAGGCCCAAAATTATGAATAATTTTACTACGTAGAAAAACTCAATCTCAATCATAAAACTCATATTTTATATTATTTATTTATACTCATAGCTTAATATTTTTCAAAATGTTCTAAAATACCAGTTTTTGTTAATTATCTCTGTTACTATATTATTTTATTATATATATATACTATATATTTTTTCTTACAACAACCTTTCTAACATTTTTTTCTATAAAACTTCGACTCCACAGTTTCTTCTATCCAAAAATGCATCTAAACAAAGCTAGGTGGCGCATCTTAAGTGACTACTCTCTCCTTAACGCCACAGCCGCTATTACTTGAGCGCTTACGTCAAATCTATATTAGTAAACATTCTCAGAAGCGAATGATAGTTGCAGTCAACACGACTTTTTGTCGCAGCGAAAGCTGTCATGCATAGGAATCTTTATTTCTCGTTTTTTAAATGTTTAAATGGCTGGTGAACTAGCTGGTGTCCACTTAATGGTTCACCGTCAACTTTGGACCTCTGAGGGGTTAGCCTAGCACGAATGTTTTTGACACATAGTAACGTAACATTTTACGATAACGATAATACTCGTTTCGCACATAATATTTACTGGACTGATGCTACATTTACAGTTGTACGACACAAATTGTGTATAAAATTAAACCAAAATACTATAGGACTGTAGTTTTCATTATCAAAATTCAGTTTAGTAAACGTTACTATACGTCAAAACATCCGTGCTAGGCCCTCTGTAATCAAAGACGTCGCAACTACAAAGTTTCAGTGTATATGATAGTCATTTCCCGCGTCAGTCATTTCACCACCTCTGTCTTCCAGGCTCTTGGGTTGGCCAAAGAGCCTTCGATACGAACCTATTGCGCTGACAATAAATTACGTTAAGTCTACCAATGAAACCAGATGTTAGTTTATTTATATCTACTACTAGCTGTCCCAACTTCGTCTGCGCCAGATTTTTCATTAATGCTCCGCTTCTTTTGGTCGTAGCGTGATGTTATATAGCCTATAGCCTTCCTCGATAAATGAGCTGTCCAACACTAGAAATATTTTTCGATTCGAACCAGTAGTTCCTGAGATTAGCGCGTTCAACCAAACAACTCTTCAGATTTATAATGTTAGTATAGATTACAAGAAACGTACAGGTAAGCAAAGGTTAACTATAAAATTACACTTATCATAATTCAATTCATTCTCGTAACAGGTCATCTATTTACTTGTAAACATATAAGTTTCATGACTCTGATCTTTGACAGGTTACGTAAAATAATTAGGTATTGAAGAGTAAATTTAGTGGTAATAAAAGATGTAATTCCTTATACTGGGCTTTAACTGGGCATTGCTAATGTCGACCACACAATACCGTCGGTGGTAATAACTTTTACTGCAAGACATAAATAGGCTTTTGACTGCATTGATCATGATCTAGGAAGAATGTTACTGTTAATCGAAATATTGCTTAAATTATTAATATTTAAATAAAATGAAAAATTAAGCACTTTAATTTCCTTTTGTGGACATTAAAGGGTTTTATTTTATTTTATTTTTATTATAAGGTCTTCCACAGGGAACTTCTATCGGCCCGCTACTTATTTTACAACTATGAAAGGATGTGTTTATGAAAACTCGAAATGCTATAAACATATAATTTTCACAAGTGGCAATAATGAAATGCTTGAACACCGTACTCTGAAAGCAGCTCTACAATAACATTGCGGAGCGGAAAGAGGTCGTACATATTAACCAGTAAGAAAGAAGCAACAATTATAATCTTAAAACTCGTCTTTTATACCTGTATACTTAAAAGCTCTAGACAAAACAACAAAAAGCTGATTTAACCATTTGTCTGCAAGCAACTAACTACGCAATACTTTCCAAGAAAGTTCAATATGTATCTACTGCTCACGACATTTTTCTATTGGCAAAGGCAACAACGTGGCTGCCAGGAGGAACATGCATAAATAACAAGCATGACGTCCTTCTTTTAATGTCAATCCAGCGGTGGTTGGATTACGCAATCGTTTGACTACGACAGTTCAACATCACTGCAGTCTAAAGATGTCTACTGATGAACAAAGGTTAGCTCCAAGCGTCCTTAGTCGTTACTGTTCGATGATACTCGTAAATCTACACTAATATTGTAAAGCTGAAGAGTTTGATTGTTTTTTGGTTGTATACGCTAATCTCAGGTTTTTTTTAGCCTCTACTGTCCCACTGCTGGGAAAAGGCCTCCCCCTAGTCTTTCCAAGTATCCTTAATTTGGGGAGGGATTTGGACCGTTTTTTTTTTTATTTGAAATGGGTTTGCTCTTGACTTTCGTCTTGGTCAGAGATGAACGAGACAAAGTCTACGATGGAGCGAGCTTACCCAAAAGGAGTCTGTTACCGTAACCCGTAACCCACCACGCTGATCCAGTGCGTGTTGGTGGGTCGCCATAGCCTTGGTTTTTTGTTAGCAGGGTGAGGTTGGCTTTGGCCCCGAAAGATGTTAGTTGCGACCTCTTATATGCGGATTATTAACGACAAATGTGAAGCAAACCCTTGCACAGATACCGTTTAAATTTGGATATTGATAAAATATGATCACTACATATTTTAAAACAAAGTCCTCCGCCGCGTCCGTCTTTCTGTTCGCAATAAACTCAAAAACTATTGCATCTATTTTCATGCTGTATTCATATAGTTTCAATGGATAGAGTAGTTCTCGAGGAAGGTTTTAATATATAATTTGTCATGTGGGCAAATTAATCAGCCAAAGAATTCTAAAAAAAAATAATTCCAAACGATTCAAGCCTGTGGCTAATCTCCTAGTATTACTTAATGAACTGCTAAACACAGAGGTAAATTCTAATCTCTAATAAATATATTCACGTGACTGCTGTCACCTGTCATGTTTACTTTGAAATATTGGTGTTATAAATAAAAAGGACTATCGTAGTGAAATAAACGGCGCCCTTGTAGTGGATCTAGTAGAGTCCCTCCATGGCATACAATAAAAAAAACACATCATAAGCTAACTTAACTTAATGGTTCAAATTGATCGTTTCCTATGGATATGATAACAATTTAACCCTAATCTACTTCTAGGAAGATTTATAATTATTATTTTATATTTATAACAACTAAATTCATTTTTAAACGACTTCCCAAAAAGGAGGAGGTTCTCAAAAAACTTCATAAAACCGTCAGTTATGAACCGATTTGAAACATTTTCGTTTCACCTGAAAATATACCGCGTGTATCTGACATTGACGCACAAACGATTTCCATGGGTCCAGGGCATGATTCTGGACACCCCAGTGTTGAAATTTTTCGTCGGTTCTTTTCTCATATTTTAATTTTTTTCAAGAGTACCACAAGTAGGTATCAGCTCAGCTGAGCTGATATCTATTTGTGGTTTTATTCAGATAGCTCTTTTTAGTGAAAGTAGTTAATTAATTATTTTTTTATTAAAAATCTCATTGGGTTAGGTCAGAATAACGATTATGAGCAATCTAAAGTAAAAAGACCCTTGAAAAAAATTAAAAAATGAGAAAAAAGCCGACGAAAAATTCTAAGTTAGGGTGTCCAGAATCATGCCCTGGACCCATGGACATCGTTTGTGCGTCGATGTCAGATACACGCGGTATACTTGTCGATTAGTCCCATTCAAATTTGATAAAAATCGGTTAGGAGTTTGGCTTTTCAATCGAAATAGCTGGAGTTGGTTTACTTGGATAATGGTTTTTGTCATCCAAGTTAACGAAATTACGTATTTTGTACTTTTTACTTTCCTGCGATTTTGCAGTGGTGTTGTTAAGTCTGAGGTACCACAAAAAAGTGAAAAAAAAAAAAACTTAACAAAAAATATAACCTACTTACTCCCTTTTTTTTTAGTTTTTTTCAGAAAGTTGATTGTTTGGTTTCCTTTTAAAACTAATAAGCGATTAGATCTGAGAGGATGATAAATAATAAAAATCTTAATTTAGTTATTAGTTTTACAAAACGCATCTCGCTTTGCATACAATATCAAAGCCAAATGAGATTTCATTGGCTCATTTCAAAAGCTTTTCATTTCACAGTTTAAAATTCAAACACACCTAAGTAAAAAGTCTCAAAACTTAGGGTGCCTATCCATTACAGAGGAGCGAAGCAGTGTAACGGAGAAACGGAAAATTTTAACCAAAGATGCCAGTCAAAACGCCAGTAACTGACGTGGCACGGAAACTGTATGTAATTCCATTGCTAAAAATTTATTTATTTTCCGCTCCGCTGTAATAGACCCCTAAGCCCACGATACACACACATCTTTAAAAGAAACGATTTACTACAAACTATTCTCACGTGAACGAAGCTACAAAATGCCGCACGTGACAACTAAAAACACCAGCTCACATAAAAAGAAATGTAAATATACAAAAAAAATACTCCTGGTGAATCTATCGTAATTGTAAAATGGAGGATATCATTGCATTGCGCAAGCTTGAGACGTGGAGTGCATAAGTAAAGTGCATTACTATTGCAGGCGCGTGTCACCGCAGTGAAAACTCGCGCGCCGCTTAGGTACCTCCACGCTAATAGCTACCGAACTATATAACGTGTTGACACCTTGTTTCTACCGTATTATTTTGCTGCTGCTTAAGTAGATTTTAAGTTCGTTTATTGATTCTGACTCATATCTATACTAATATTATAAAGACGTAAAATTTGTTTGTAAGTTTGTATGTAGGGGGTAATCTCAAGAACTACTGGTCCGATTTAAAAATTCTTTCAGTATTAGATAGCCCATTTATCGAGGAAGGCTATAGGCTATATATCATCACGCTAAGACAAATAGGAGCGGAGCAATAATGGAAAATGTGGCGCAGATGAAGTTGCGCGGGTCAGCTAGTAGTCTATAATCCTACTCTTAATTTTTGTATACATATTATTCCCATTTCCAAATATTTCAATATAAAAATCTTTTTTGATGCCGCTCCACGTAAAATACTGGAATTCAGCTGAATTCGGTTTGACTGGAAGCCGACCCCAATATAGTTGGGAAAAGGCTAGGCAGATTATTCCCATTTCCAAATATTTCAATAAAAAATCATTTAAAAATACAATAAAATAATATAATAATAATAGTATCAGTATCTCTACGTTGACGTCGTGGTGGGGCTTGCGCGTCCCGATGAACCTTAGGTCATACCTAGGGTGAGGGGCCAGACAAAGAGAGATACAATCTGCAAGGCAGTTTTGTGGCGAACTGTTGGGCAGTAGCGACCCCACGAACCTTATCTCCCGGGAGAAGTCTTGTTCCTCATCTACGGCTTGCCTTTATTGGCTGGTCAGAGTGAATACTGACGAGGAACAGAGCTCCCACCTCTCTCTTGCCTTAATTGGCCGGTCTGAGTGGAGATTCGCTAGAGCACACGTGCTCGGGAGAAGGATGTATAATCCAGTAAGATGCTGGTAGGGATCTTGACCGCACTTCCGGGATTGTCCTGATAGCCATGGTATACCTCTCCACTCCTCTAGCACCTCAGGCTATGTTGCCTCCTTGGCGCTACGTCACTTTGTGCTAGCGACCGTTTTCGGGGGCCCATTCATTGAGTATGCAAGTCACCCCCTGCCATTTAAAAGCCGTGTATATTGTTAGTGGTCAGGCAGGGGCCAATAGTTCTATAATAAACGATTATCAGTCCACTAAACCGCCCAAACCCATAGCGTTTCATCTTTTTTTTTTCCATATTCTGCAATATTCTTGCTCCAATCGGGGATTGTCCTTGGGAATACTTTCACAGTGCATACAGGGATAATCGCCGGTTGGTGCCCCATTACATTTGAAATTTCTAACGGGGCCTCTGCGAGTTGGTTTCGGCCCCTCGTACGCCTACCAAAGGACCGGGTCTCCAGAGACCCGAGAAAGAAAACAAAAAAATAATAATAATAATAACCTATAATTTATAACCCTACCGCAGTATCTCTACGTTGACGTCGTGGTGGGGCTTGCGCGTCCCGATGGACCTTAGGTCATACCTAGGGTGAGGGGCCAGACAAAGAGAGATACAATCCGCAAGGCAGTTTTTGGGCAGTAGCGACCCCACGAACCTTATCTCCCGGAAGAAGTCTTGTTCCTCATCTACGGCTTGCCTTTATTGGCTGGCCAGTGTGAAAACTGACGAGGAACAGAGCTCCCACCTCTTTCTTGCCTTAATTGGCCGGTCTGAGTGGAGATTCGCTAGAGCACACGTGCTCGGGAGAAGGATGTATAATCCAGTAAGGTGCTGGTAGGGATCTTGACCGCACTTCCGGGATTGTCCTGATAGCCGTGGTATACCTCTCCACTCCTCTAGCACCTCAGGCTGTGTTGCCTCCTTGGCGCTACGTCACTTTGTGCTAGCGACCGTTTTCGGGGGTCCATTCATTGAGTGTGCAAGTCACCCCCTGCCATTTTAAAGCCGTGTATATTGTTAGTGGTCAGGCAGGGGCCAATAGTTCTTCTATAATAAGCGATTATCAATCCACTAAACCACCCAAACCCATAGCGTTTCATTTTTTGTTTCCATAATCTGCAATAGTACTGCTCCAACCGGGGATTGCCCTTGGGAATACTTTCAGTGCATACAGGGATAATCGCCGGTTGGTGCCCCATTATATTTGAAATTTCAAACGGGGCCTCTGCGAGTTGGTTTCGGCCCCTCGTATGCCTACCAAAAGACCGGGTCTCCAGGGACCCGAGAAAGTAAAAAAAAAAAAATTATAATAATAATATCCTTGGAAATTTCACACAACGCCATATAGTCCCAAGCTAAGCAACCTAATGCTTGTGTTATGGTAACGATATGGCTGATAAACTACTTATATACATATTTTTTTTGTAAATACATACATATTATAGATAGAAAAACACCCAGACTCAGAACAAATACATGTAGGTCTTACAAATATTTGTTCCGTGCGGGAATCGAACCCGCGACACGCAGCGCAGCAGTCGGTCGCTCAACCACTGCGCCAACCGTGTCGTCAATAAAATAGTATTACATCCCACTTGTTTCGTGAATAGAGTCCGGAATCTGGGTCAGGGCTATTGAGAGAGGAACTTCTGGATGAAGCCCTTGATCCAGCTGCCCAACGAGAGCCTCCTTAGATTTTCGTGACGGGCGTTTTTCGGGGACTGTCTTCATACTTGTAAACGTTGACGTTCAAAAAGTGCTGACACTCAGCCTAATTTGTATAAATGACTTTTGACAATTAGGTATACCATTGGCCGTAGGTATAGACCTACTGGTTTAAATGGAAAAATCTTTTGATTTTGGTTAGCCCAAGGAAGAATATAACACCTCGGTACGACCAACAGGAGCGGAACATTAATGAAAAATATAACGCAGACGAAGTTCCGCAGGTCAGCTAGTTCGTAAATAAATGTACACCAGGAAAATCAATATCCACATTTGTTAAGAGCGTGTATTCCGTCCACTAGCGCCGCCAATCGTTTTTTATTATTTGTGGTAAATTTAAGACACGTAGATAAAGAAGGTATTTTTTGAGAGCTATTTTTAATACATAACTCATGGCTAAATAGCCAAAACGGCAATTATTGCTAAAAGTGGCCACTTTTTGCAAAAATATCGACTTTGGCAACTATTTATGTTCTAAAGTACAAAACATAACTCTCAAAAAAAATCCGTGAATCCTCTCTATACGTTCCATAGTTATGCCTATTAAATTTGCAATAGCGGTCATTGACCTACCTACATTTAATGACATCCTTTATGTCAAAAAACTTTTTACAAAAAAATACAACCGACTTCCAAAAAAAAACACTACAAAGTAAAAAATAACTTTAATTTCGGAAATCGGTGTTTTTGTTCGTTTCTTCGTATTTTGACACCGACTTCCGAAATTAAAGTTATTTTTTACTTTGTAGTGTTTTTTTTTGGAAGTCGGTTGTATTTTTTTGTAAAAAGTTTTTTATTTTTCACTTTTTAGTGGTGCCCCACACCTACCACACCACTGCCAAATCGCAGAAAAGCAAAATACGCAATTTCGATTATCAAAGAATCATCTAAATAGTCAAATTCCAGCTATTTCGATTTAAAATCCAAAGTTCGTAACCGATTTCGATATAATTTAAATGGGACCAATCTGCAAGCATATCCTTTCATATGAAACAAAAATTTTTCAAATCGGTTCATAATTGTCGGAGTTATGAGGTAACAAACATAAAAAAAAAAAAAAAAAAAAAAAAAAAAAAACATACAACCGAATTGATAACCTCCTCCTTTTTGGGAAGTCGGTTAAAAACAGTAATAAAGACATAAAACTGCCTTTTTATTTTTATTTAATACTAGCTGCCCCAGCGGCTTCGCTCCCGTCAACTGGCTACCTTACCTACCCATATCTTTTTTTGCTTTTAAACCTTCCCTATATTCTGGCGAACTATACAAAAAAAGAATTACAGAAATCGGCCCGACCGACTTCAAAATAATAAAAAAACACTACCAATTAAAAAATAACTTTCTTCGTATTTTTACATCGACTACCGAAATTAAAGTTATTTTTAATTTGTAGAGCTGTTTTTTATTTTGCAGTTGTTTTTATTTTTTTTAAGTGTTTTATTTTTCACTTTTTAGGGGTACCCCACACCTACAACACCACTGCAAAATCGCAGGAAAGCAAAATATGTAATTTCGAATAGATGGATGACAAAAACCATAATACAAATTAAACGAATTCCAGTTATTTCGATTTAAAATCCAAAGTTCCTAACCGATTTTGATAAAATTGACCAATCGATAAGTATATTCTTTCAGATAAAATAAGATTTATCAAATCGGTTCATAAATGACGGAGTTATGAGGTAATAAAAAAACTAATACAACCGAAAACCGAATTGAGAACCTCCTCCTTTTTGGAAAGTCGGTTAAAAAGGTGTATTATTTCTTTTTCGTATATCCACGAACTACTACAACGGGATATTAGGGAAAGATCAATATCCTTTTTTTGCAAATCTATCTGGCGTCTACCATAGTAGCATTAGCACAAGACTGGAGCCCTGGGACAGTGATTCTGGCTACCAGCATAACACATAGGGAAGATGAGATGATAACAATGTCCTTAAATTGGAAAAAAGTAGAGTACCTATAACGTCCTTTTTTGAAATCAGTTAAAATAGTGTAAAAGAAAGAAAAGGAAGATTTTGCCCCTTATTAAGACTCTATATATATATACACTGAGTACCTTTGCCATTAAAAACGTTTCCAGGTTTAGAACCTTCAACCCAACTCCTTCAGAAATGACTCCACAAACCTGTGAAAAACGACTTTACATAACATAATGCAGATACCTCTCTGAACTGTCGATACTTCTCTCCATGTAAATCTGACACAAACACCTTCGACCAACACTTTTTACATTAATAAGTAGTTAGGGAAACGAAGCATCTTCACTAATTTAACAATTAACACTTTGACAGCATTCCTAATACGCTTGGCTCAAGCGTGAACGCCGTAAAAACGCACATTTTATTGATTAGAAAACTAGAACTAGAAATCTTAGTTATAGTACATACTCGTTTTCTAATAACTTGAGTACAGTCGCGTGGATATGTGTTCAGGTTGGTGCAGCTTATGTGTTACGTTAAGATCTCGATGTTGATTGGCTAATATTTAGCTGAAGCTAAAGATGAAAGATAAATAGATCGGTCAAATTTGTGTAACTCAAAAACAAAATCATAAGGTTATAGGCATTTTTGAAATAAGAGCAGTAGTGTTATGCAGACGACGTTGCACGGGTCAGCTAGTATTATTACGTCTTTTTTCCTGTTAACAAAAAAAAAACGCGGTATTTAGTCTTTCAAAAGAAAAAAATTCCCATTTTAAAACGAAGCAGAATGTGAATCTGTTCGCCATTGGCAAGAAACATCAATTAGCACAAAGTTGAATAAAATAATAGAAGAAAACAGTCAGATAACAATGTGAAAAGAAAGCGTTAACATAGCAACATTTGATGGGCGTTAGGCTGCCTGTCCATTGACGCGGAGCGAGGTAGCGGAGTGGAGAAACGGAGAAATTTTAACCAATGGAATGTGGTACGGATCATTCACATCAAGGACGGTCCGTCATTTTGGGAACGGGTACCAAAATGTATGGGATTGATTAACGCTGCCGAAATGTTACGTGATCAACCCCTTGTATTTTGGCATTACAACAACCGCCATCGCTAATAAAATAGCCTTTATTTTTTAAGAATGGGTAATCATCAAATGACTCCTCCCGCAGAAAGGATTGTCAGACTCTTACTGACTAAAACCCATCCATGTTTCTCCTACTGCTCTTTGCGTTCCAGGTACTCTCTAAACCCGAAGTCTGTACTTCGTATCACCAAAACTATTAGAATAATTGACAACACGATTTGACAATTACTGACTAAAACTCCTCCGTGTTCCTCCTACCGCCCATTGTTTTCCAGTGCCGCGGTGACTCTTTCGGACAAATTCTGCAATTTTGGCTGGAATAGAAAGGCCCTGTCTGGCGCCTGAGATGCGTATAGTCTGTATACTGAAGCACAGTAGCACCAATCTAGTATTACAATCAGCTATCATACCACTACTGATCATCGACACCGATATCTTTAATCACTAGTGATTACCTGACTGATTAATGATGAAACAAACACAATAATCGCATAAATCCATCGTAATCTCGAAGTCAGTAGTTTGCAATTAATCAGACGATGATGTCTACGATACAAGTACACAATGACAATGCGTCATCGAGGTATTCCCTGGGATGTCGTAACACAACACAATTGTAGCGTTGGAATTAAAAACGTAGGTAAAAACACGTGGCTTTTTTACCACTGGTTTCATCATTATTGTTCTTGATTATTACGTGGTCTTAATCTTATCGTATTGGTAGTAAGGTCTAACGAATTCACACACCCTATTGCCAGAATTTCAAAACCGTCTCAAGGGCCTCTGGTTTATTTGACGACTGTCATTTGACAGCCGGGACCATCGGCTTTTACGTGCATTCGGAAGCACGGAATAATTTTTTTATCAGACAATCAGATGATTCAAGTCTGAAATGTCCTAGCCAAACTGAAAAACAACTTTACAAAGTACGCTTCGAGTGGGAATCGAACCTACGATCACCGGGTCACAAGGCAAACGCCAAAGCCACTCGACCCCGGAGGCAGTTAGCGGTCTTAGGGCTGATTTTTCAATAGTCAGATAAGTTTTATTGAAAGAATAAATAAGTCATATTGACATATTCTCCATACAAAACCAGTCAATCGGCCATTTTTATTCCTCGGATAAAATTTATGGGACTATTGATAAATCAGCCTTTAGTAAGGTAGACAGATCGGTGTGTCATTGCATTGCATCATGAATATATTTTTTTTATTAAGAGGATAATAATTCTCGTTCTCTGGGCTGCTAACCTCATCACACACCTTGTTAATTGTTCAACTTTTACGCCAAAGCTTAAGCTTCAAAACTTAAGCTTAAAAGCCATTTTAGTCTTCTATGGCGGTCAGATTTCTCAGAGCACTATAAAAATGCTGCTGAATTTATCATTATAATAAGAATTCCTCATCAATTAAAGACACTGAACTAACAAACTATTAAGTGTCAATCGGCTAATTCCGAATGAAAAGCTAGCTAGAGAAAGACGTCTACTGTTGGCTTTCCCCATCCAGATCATCGGTCCACCTTGTGGAAGAAATTCTAATACAGCGAGTGTTAGAATTTCTTCATCATAATCATATCAGCCGTAAGATGTCCACTGTTGGGCATAGGCTTCCCGCATATCACCACAACAACCGGTCCTGTGCGTCTCTCATACAATGGCTACCCACCACCCTCACCACGCCATCTGTCCACCTTGTGGGAGGCCCTCCAATGCTACATCTTACCACCCTCACCAAGTCATCTGTCCACCTTGTGGGAGGCCCTCCAATGCTACATCTTACCACCCTCACCAGGTCATCTGTCCACCTTGTGGGAGGCCCTCCAATGCTACATCTTACCACCCTCACCAGGTCATCTGTCCACCATGTGGGAGGCCCTCCAATGCTACATCTTACCACCCTCACCAGGTCATCTGTCCACCTTATAGAAGGCCCTCCAATGCTACATCTTACCACCCTCACCACGTCATCTGTCCACCTTGTGGGAGGCCCTCCAATGCTACATCTTACCACCCTCACCAGGTCATCTGTCCACCTTGTGGGAGGCCCTCCAATGCTACATCTTACCACCCTCACCAGGTCATCTGTCCACCTTATAGAAGGCCCTCCAATGCTACATCTTACCACCCTCACCGGGTCATCTGTCCACCTTGTGGGAGGCCCTCCAATGCCACATCTTACCACCCTCACCAGGTCATCTGTCCACCTTATAGAAGGCCCTCCAATGCTACATCTTACCACCCTCACCAGGTCATCTGTCCACCTTATAGGAGGCCCTCCAATGCTATATCTTACCACCCTCACCGGGTCATCTGTCCACCTTGTGGGAGGCCCTCCAATGCTACATCTTACCACCCTCACCAGGTCATCTGTCCACCTTGTGGGAGGCCCTCCAATGCTACATCTTACCACCCTCACCAGGTCATCTGTCCACCTTATAGAAGGCCCTCCAATGCTACATCTTACCACCCTCACCACGTCATCTGTCCACCTTGTGGGAGGCCCTCCAATGCTACATCTTACCACCCTCACCAGGTCATCTGTCCAACTTATAGGAGGCCCTCCAATGCTACATCTTACCACCCTCACCGGGTCATCTGTCCACCTTGTGGGAGGCCCTCCAATGCTACATCTTACCACCCTCACCGGGTCATCTGTCCACCTTGTGGGAGGCCCTCCAATGCTACATCTTACCACCCTCACCAGGTCATCTGTCCACCTTGTGGGAGGCCCTCCAATGCTACATCTTACCACCCTCACCAGGTCATCTGTCCACCTTGTGGGAGGCCCTCCAATGCTACATCTTACCACCCTCACCAGGTCATCTGTCCACCTTGTGGGAGGCCCTCCAATGCTACATCTTACCACCCTCACCAGGTCATCTGTCCACCTTGTGGGAGGCCCTCCAATGCTACATCTTACCACCCTCACCAGGTCATCTGTCCACCTTGTGGGAGGCCCTCCAATGCTACATCTTACCACCCTCACCACGTCATCTGTCCACCTTGTGGGAGGCCCTCCAATGCTACATCTTACCACCCTCACCAGGTCATCTGTCCACCTTATAGGAGGCCCTCCAATGCTACATCTTACCACCCTCACCGGGTCATCTGTCCACCTTGTGGGAGGCCCTCCAATGCTACATCTTACCACCCTCACCAGGTCATCTGTCCACCTTGTGGGAGGCCCTCCAATGCTACATCTTACCACCCTCACCAGGTCATCTGTCCACCTTATAGAAGGCCCTCCAATGCTACATCTTACCACCCTCACCACGTCATCTGTCCACCTTGTGGGAGGCCCTCCAATGCTACATCTTACCACCCTCACCAGGTCATCTGTCCACCTTATAGGAGGCCCTCCAATGCTACATCTTACCACCCTCACCAGGTCATCTGTCCACCTTATAGGAGGCCCTCCAATGCTACATCTTACCACCCTCACCAGGTCATCTGTCCACCTTGTGGGAGGCCCTCCAATGCTACATCTTACCACCCTCACCAGGTCATCTGACCACCTTGTGGGAGGCCCTCCAATGCTACATCTTACCACCCTCACCAGGTCATCTGACCACCTTGTGGGAGGCTCTCCAATGCTACATCTTACCACCCTCACCAGGTCATCTGACCACCTTGTGGGAGGCCCTCCAATGCTACATCTTACCACCCTCACCAGGTCATCTGACCACCTTGTGGGAGGCCCTCCGATGCCACATCTTACCACCCTCACCAGGTCATCTGACCACCTTGTGGGAGGCCTTCCAATGCTACATCTTCCGAAACGCGGTCGCCACTCCAGAACTTTTCGGCTCCATCCACTATCAGTTCTGCTAGCAATGTGCCCCCTGCCCACTGCCATTTCAGTTCGGCGATCCTTCGGGAATCATCATCCTCTTGAGGAAATCATGATTCCTGATTCGAGCACTGCGTTTTCCAAGCTTCGCCCAATTCCAACACTGCGATTTTTGTTTTTCATACTCCTATACTGGTTATCTGATTGCCTACTTACCTATATCGTTTCTCTGGGATTGGAGCTTTACTGACTCAGCGCTTTTCTGGTAGTCGCCACTGTTGCTTCTGGCATTCAGGATTAGCAGTGGTTGTGTGGCAATTCAAATAGTGGGATGGGCTTTCGGTACGTGGTCTACACTCCAGGAACATCTATCCTCTTGGGCCACCCGTTCTACGACCAATATGGCCTTTGCTACTTAAGTTAGACGATTCTTCGTAATACGTTGGATAAAAAACTCATGCGAGAATAATCATAATCACTTCTGTTTTATAGGGGAAACTAAGTGGCATTGACTTTATTTTAGCATTTTATTGGAGCAGGATATACAAATTGCCGAAACAGGGATGCATCATTCAGATTTATTCGTGAAACTATGAATTCGTGACAGATTGACGTCACACGAAGCCAATGAGCATTTGTTTATTCACCCTCATGTATGTTATACATATATTATCTAAATATTAGGTACCTATATTATTGGTACTGTATCACAATAAACTTCCCGATATGTTATTCAATAAATACATGAGGAAAACAAGGTCATGAAATTAGTCTTAACTGAAATGAGACAATACTGTTATACAGTTTCCATGTGATGCCAAAAAATGTATACTTTTTAGATTAAAATATTCGAACAAACTTAAACGGAGAGTTATTTTGGAAAACTTTCAAAGCTTAAAATTGGTATTAAGATGGCAGAATGTTTAAATGAGCTCAAACAGATGATGTCGTTCAATTTCATTCAAAATAATTCTGATGTTTAAAAAGTGCATTCAACCCTAACTTTGTCTCCGTCACCTCTGACCTAGACTAGAATCAAGAGCAAACCACCGATCTCAAATAAAAAATAAGTTCACATCACAAACCCTTTTTTATTATTAATTTTCTCCGTTTAAGGTTAAGGTTACATTTGATTTAGATTCGAATATGCTCTCTGCTCAACCGATCAGTACATATTATTATAATGTCAATGACACTAAGACCTGAGCTAAAGTTTTCAGATATTTTTTTCTTTCAGACACTCAAGATTTTTTTTAAATTTATTTATAGATGTTTAGAATTTCAAAAAAATGTTAATCGTAAATGTGTGTTCTACAAGAGTTTGTTAGATTTGATTAATATTTATAATAATATCTTTGGACATATTTTCACATAACGCCATATAGTCCCAAGCTAAGCAACCTAATGCTTGTGTTATGGTAACAAGATGGCTGATAAACTGCATATATACATTTTTTTTTGTAAATACATACATTTTATAGATAGAATTTATCACTTCAATTACATTTTCAGTCCGCAATAGTTTGTAATACGCACCTAAGTGCAAATACCTTAAGATTACGTGTCCGTCTGTACCTGCGGATTGGATATCGTCAGATAAGAAAGCAGTTTTCTCTCGCACAGGGAAAAGGAAACGTCGCGAGCGGCCGCCTGATAGCTGCCGGCATGTAGGGGGACTGCACTATAAGTTATAGCCGGACAGATTTAGCAAACTAAACTTGTTCTTTCTTTTTTAGTAAAAGACGAAGAAATACATTCTGTTAGGCGGAAGAAAACCGAAAACCTACTCAATCGATACAGCACAGCACAACGTGAGGACACCATGCGTCACATCACTAATTTTGCTGTTTGACATTTCGACGATTTCGCGGCATTATTGTTTCGACTGTATTCTATAGTCTAAAATGGGATTACATGATCAATTTATTGTTAATTAAAACTCTTTTAATTTTTAATAATACTGACTTTAATTTTGTCCCAAGTGTTTTTACAGACGTTCTTAAATTAAATACAAAAAAAATACACGCTATGTCAAATTATCACGAGTATCAAACGATTTTTTCAACAAAATTGCGAATGCACACTGCTACTGCTATTGAAAATATCCAGCACATCGGGCTGTCCAAAACTACTGTAATTTTTTTCCAATCTAATATGAACCCAATGTCTATGAAAATAAATTTGACAGATTGTTGTAGTTTGATGTGATGGTTTCAGTACCTATGTAGTGTACAGACTACACAACATACTGAACCTCAAAGCGGCGCTATAAAGCCCTAATCAACTTACTGTTTTGTCCCTGCTTTTTAGTTATTCCAGACCTGAAACTTTCCGTAACGTTTACATAATGCTAACCAAATGCTTTTCGCGGATGATAATTAACTTCTCATCGGTTAATTATTGATGACCAATGATTTCTTTTGTTTTTATAAGCGTTTTTTTATAATTTCGCTAATTCAGTAGTCTAGTTGTTATTTAGTATTTAGTAGTTACTTTACGTTCATAACATAGTTGTTATTTAGTATTTAGTAGTTACTTTACGTTCATAACATATTGTACATAAAATGTTGTGAAAACTTAAAGATGATTCCTAGTAAAAAAATATGATTCTATTTTGCCCTTCATTTAGTTAGATTATAACTATCAACAAATATCGGTCACGTATTTTTTACTTAATCAAAACAATCAAACTGACGAAAATAAAATGCACCAAAGATTAGAATTGGGGGCTTGTGACGTCACTATTTGGTAAAGAATGTACTGAAATGTGACGGTATAAAAGTTTTCAACGCACTGTATCGTCTTTTTAGGGTATCCAAAGGGTAAAAACGGGACCCTATTACTAAGACTTCGTTGTCTGTCTGTCTGTCACCAGGCTGTATCTCCAGAACCGCGACAGCTAGACAGTTGAAATTTTCACAGATGATGTAGGCCGCTATAACAACAAATACTAAAATAACAGAATAAAATAAATATTTAAGGGGGCTCCCATATAATAAACTTGACATTTTTGCCGTTTTTATAGATAATGGTACGGAACCCTTCGTGAGCGAGCCCGACTCGCACGTGGCCGCTGTTTTTCATTACATGAAAAAATACGTGTATATGTGACACGTATTTTTGGAAATCTATCTGACGGACTAAGTAGTATTTTTTAGTCATCTTTTGTGGTATTTTGTTGTAAATGATACTTTAGATTATAAAGACTAGTCCCCCTACTCAAAGAGTTTCCCTCCATTTTCCGTGCTTCTGTCACTATCGTTCTTCACAACATTATGTAAAACGATCTATTGACATTAACATTTTTGTCGAAGGACAGCACTATTATTAATATGTACACGCGGAGCATCGCCGTGGAATTAACATTTTTGTTTTTCGTCTATGAAATCTATTTTAAAATTTTATGTTATTAGGTATATATATGTGGTTATAAAAGTTTAGAGGATTTTATTGATTATAAGACTATTTATAAGATTTTTATTTGCTAAGAAATTTCACATTTTTATATCATCCTAATACATAATTATATCAAATCAAATTCTTCCGTTACTGAGTGAGTACCTGTCAGATAACGCACAGCCGAAATAACTCGTCGTAGAAAGCTGTTTGGCATGTTTGTTCCTTAGAGAGGGCTTTGGAGCATGACGAGAGGTTTTCCCAAAATTCCTACGGGAACGGGATATGCGCGTACGAATTCGCAGAAAAAAGCTAGTATCACATATTTATATAAGTGGAAAGTTAACGTTCCATAATGAAAGTATGTATAAATGATTATTGATTAATTACCAGAAAAGTGTTTTTTGAAGTGAAAACTTATTTAGCGGCGTTGAGAACTTTCCTTGGGATGGGTATAAAATGTTAAACTCGCGTCAGGACACGTGACCTGATCGAAAATTCGTAAGACGGATGATTTAAAAATGCACAACATTAATGTTCAAGTTTTCACTTCTTTCTGCCGGCACTCCCGGAGTGCAACCCGTTGTTTTTTTCCACGTGGTCATCAGAGTCGGTATGCCCCTTCAGCCCAGCTATCACCTTCCACCACCACCCTGAATGTGGTTGCTGTGTTGTTACGTGTGTGCCAGCTCTCTCTTCAAAGAAACATTTAATATATGATCATTTTAAAATCACGCACTAAACAACTTATTTTTCAGTTATTTATTAAGGAAAGTACAATTCAATATCACTAATTAGAAAAGGATTTATAAATTAATTTCTAACAAGTTGTGTATAATTGAAATACCGAGTAATTTCATTCATAAATACAAATAATGTCGACAATGTTATTATTTAATGTTATTGTACATAATAAACAGTACATTACTCATTTACCAAACATGTTTACAACTGAAATATATAAAAACCCATCGAGTTAAATCCAAGTCTTTTTCCGCGATCCAATTTAATAATATAAACTTTACTACGTCAATTCATTCATAATTATTTGTATGAATGTCTTAGGTAATATTATGAATAATATTTAGCTTAGCCTCCTCCCTGCATTTGGAGTAAATCTGTTAAGTATCCCTAAATAAACAATATATAAATAGGTTCTAAGTATTTGCATACTAAATGCTCAGGCTTATTGTCAACACGGAATCTCCAAAACAATTACATCAGAACTCATGTAGTTTTCGGCGTATCTGCATTATCCTCGTGATAATAATACATGTGTTTTTGTATGCATATTTAATACAAGGAATTGTTGTTACTTCTATTAAGTGTTAAATATACTTCAGTAATTTTTAAGAGACTTGGAACCTCCTAGAGACCTCTTGCTAACCAAAAAACTAAAATCTATATATATAAAAGAAAGTCGTGTTAGTACACTATTTATAACTCAAGAACGGCTGAATTGATTTAGCTGCTTTTTGGGGAGGTAGCTTAGAACCAGGAGGCGGACATATGATAAATACATCGTTTTTATCCCGGAAATGCCACAGGAACGGGAAAATCCCTCGAGAACGGGAACTAAGCGGGCTAAACGGGAGCCCCGGGGGACAGCTAGTATGTTATATAATTCTGTTTTGTGTTATAATTTTGTCTTGTCTCCATACAATTATCTGAAAAAACAATTTGTCTATAGCGTTATACAAGTGTGCCATATTATTCTTAGGGTTCCGTACTTGAAGGGTTTTTTTTATAAAAAACGGGGAAACTCTTGGCCCAAATCTCACCTGATGGAAAGTGATGATTATGCCGAAGATGGAAGCGAGTTTCACCCGGAATCCTCTTACACAGAGGACCTGGCTATCATACCTCTAACTGCCGGAACACAACAATGCTGTTAACATAGTTGTTATGGCGACAGAGTTAGACATGATGGTGGTAGCTTGACAGGCGGACTTAGAACAAGTCTTACCACCAACCAAAACCGAGCAAAAAATTTGCCTCCGCTGGGAACCGAACCTCTGGGTCTGAATCAGGTGGTATAACCACTAGACCACGGAGGCGGTTAGTGTCACCTGTTTATCACTACCCGGGGACCACGTGTAGGGATTCGATTCGCTGAAGGGTATATTCTCCTATAGACGTAGGTGACTCGGCCCCCAAAGGTAACCAAGGGTAACCAATGAAACCCTAAGCCTTCACTGTCCGTCCGTCCGTCTTTCCTTCCAATCTTCCGTCGCTCCGTCCGTGCGTCTTCTGTAGGTCAGTGAGCTGTATCTCAAGGTCCGTAATAGGTAGACAATTGAAATTTTCGCAGTATGTATTTCTATTGCCGCTATACCAACAAATAATACAATTTAAATAAAAATTAAAGGGACTTCCAAAAAATGTGTTTTTTTTTTCGGTTTATGATACGGAGCCCATCCTGTAAGAGTCCGACTCACACTTGGCAGGTTTTTTATATATTAGGCTGTTCTGTCCCACTGCAGGACAAAGGCCTCCCTTTCTTTCTTCCATTGCTCCTGGATTTGGGCAAGTGTAGAAAAATCCTATCGATAGGCGTCAAGCTCGTCAAGCCGTTTTCGTAGACATCTGAGACCCAAGAGTCCTAGAAAATCAATGTGATCTCAGTTTTTGATTCCATCATATCCATAATCTTAGTTCAATAAGTCTGACTAATAGTAACTGGAAGTGATTATCTTTACGAAGCCAAGCCATTTGTCCACCACAACCCAATAACAGGGGCATCCCTGTACCCGCATCTGAATTCACGATTTAATTCACACTTAGACCTTCGGACATTCATTCGATCCTTTAACACGTAAAAAAAATTATTCCTTTGTTCTTAAAATCAGCCTTAGTTTTCTCTTCTTTTACTACAATAGACACTTGTTGGACCACTATCTGACCTGATGGTAAACGATAATGTGGTCGATGATAGAACACGCTTGTCTATAATTATCCTATTGGCTTAAAGATACCCAGGTTGTAGCTATCAGGAAACACAAAATCTGGCACGGAATTATACTCCTTAGCTGTACACAATGAATGTGTACCCAAAATCTTTTGTCCGTGTGGGTGGTATGTACACCTTGTACCGGTGCTGCATCGCCGTACGTTTCGCGTTTCGATGACGGAACGTTTTTGACTAAACATAGTTTATAATATACTAGCTGACCCGCGCAACTTCGTCTGCGTCACATTTTCCATTATTGCTCCGCTCCTATTTGTCATAGCGTGATGATATATAGCCTATAACCTTCCTCGATAAATGGGCTATCTAACACTGAAAGAATTTTTCAAATCTGACCAGAGAGATTAGCGCGTTCAACCAAACAAACAAACAGTAGTATAGATGTAATTCCGTCGCACACTCCCCAAAATTCAACCGGTAGAAAACCGAAAGGCTAGCAACTCGGCGTCGATGCTCACGACTTTGGAGATTCGACTCGACGTGCTTATCATTGCCCCTTGTTGAGATAATTAACACCATATCAGCTTAATCCTGTAGTAATGCGGTACAGATCTTTTTCCTACCAATCCTACCACATTCCAGTTACTACGGTAGAAATTTTTCATATATATTTATTTAATCTGTGGCTAGTTGTGTTTGTGGTTTAAAGAACGACATATATTAATTACTAGCTGACCCACGCAACTTCGTCTGCGTCACATTTTCCATTAATTCTGCGCTCCTTTTTGACTTAGCCTAATGATATACATATAGCCTATAGCCTTCCTCGATAAATGGGCTATCTAACACTGAAAGAATTTTTCAAATCGGACCAGTATTTCCTGAGATTAGCGTACTCAACCAAACAAACAAACAAACTCTTCTGCTTTATAATATTATAACTCAGAGGTTCTCAGATTTTGTTGTGCAAGGCGTTGCGAACGTTCGACACTCGACTCTCGAGCGCGTACCAGAGAGTGTCTCTGATTTTGTTCAGCAAGGCGTTGTGAACGTTCAGGTGAAGATTCTCCCATACGGCGTATTCTTGCTGCCCGTGCTTGAGAACTATGTTTAGTAAGTTGAGACCTGGCTCTCTTAGGCATTTTCAAATGTTTAAGAAAATGTTAATAGCGTGTAATATTCTAGCTTTGAAAAGAACTGTTGGTTAGCCCTGAAAAGAACTGTTGGTTATCCCTGAAAAGAACTGTTGTTTGGCTCTGAGAAGAACTGTTGTTTAGCTCTGAGAAGAACTTTTGCGTAGGTATAGTAAAACTATACCTACGCAAAAGTTCTTCTCAGAGCTAAACAACAGAACGAAATCTAAAAAAAATCGCACGAAAATTATTAGACTTCGCGCACGACCGCTGCGTAGGGAGCCGACCTCGCGTCTGAGCCACGCGTGTACCTTAAGTAGCCTCCACACTATTCCCGAAGTTGATCGAAGTTGAGCGAATACGATAGTGTAGAAGGGCACTTCGCTTCGCCTCGTGCAACTTCGCTTCGCCCCGGGCGACTTCCAGTTGTTGTCGGTTTTTGCGCCCGAGTCAAAGGACTCGAAGTTCGAACACGAAGCGTCGGTCCACACTACTCGGCTCACTTCGGTTCGCGTCAGCCATAGTAAATACGCATGAATTGTATTATGCGAGAGTACACATTGCAACGGCAGTTGCCACATGAACGTTATCCATTATGCTTATCGTGAGGGGAACGGGGGGAACGGGCGACTGAGCTCCTCGCGAAGTTGCTCGAGTGTGTGGACACCTACTTCGGAATTCGGTCAACTTCGGAGAGCACTTCGCCTCGTGCAACTTCGGAATAGTGTGGAGGACACTTTACATTACTCATAGATCTAAACTCCCCTCCCGCACGCGCACCCGGAGGCCTTGGTGACGTCCACTTCGCAACGGGCCGTGCAGCAGAAATCGTAATATTTTAATTTCGCCATAACTTCAAAACCAAACGTCCGATTTTAATCATTCAAAAACCAAATATTATCTACATAAACTGTAATTAGTGATGAAATACTTTATTTTGATAAGGATTAATAGCATGAGTAAAATAAACGCGTTTAAATGTAGTCCAAAAAAAAATCAAGATTTTTAAATATAAAAGTGGTTGTTGTGCCTCACTCGACATAGATAGGTATAGTGTGTCGCGGACTTTTTTGTAGATATTTATAAGATCTACAATTAATTAGAACAATTCATGGTTCTATCTTTTATAGTTTAGGCAGCGTACGCAAAATAAGTAACTTTTCTGGTTGATTTTTACACCTTGTGTCCGAAAAACCCAAATATCTTACGGAACCCTATTTTTTTCCAAAATAAAATATAGCCTATGTTACTCGTGGATAATGTAGCTTTCGGATGGTGAAAGAATTTTTAAAATCGGTCCAGTAGTTTTTGAGCCTATTCATTACAATCAAACAAACAAACAAACAAAGTTTTCCTCTTTATAATATTAGTGTAGACTAGCTGACCCACGCAACTTCGTCTGCGTCACATTTTCCATTAATGCTCCGCTCCTATTTGTCTTAGCGTGATGATAAATGGGCTATCTAACACTGAAAGAATTTTCTAAATCGGACGTAGTTCCTGAGATTTGCGCGTTCAAACAAATAATCTCCTCAGCTTTATAATATTAGTAAAGATTTTGTTAAAAGGGGTTTGGGATAGTTCATTCAAATAATTTTAAGATATTATTCAGTTGTAACTATAATACCCATAAATATTTTATAACTGAGTGTCTAGCTCACAAAAATCGGTTTATTGAGAGTCGAACTCTCAGTCGGAAGGGTTCCGTACCATATATAAAAAACACGTTTCTTGCCGTTAACTTTTAATTTGAATACAAGTGTGGAGGCATCTTAAGATTATTTCAACATCATTTAAGAAAACTACTTACCTCGTTAATTGAACCAGCTCTACTCAGTTGAGTATGGGATCCTTCTTTGAATTAAAAGTTTATTGAGAGTCGAACTCTCAGTCGGAAGGGTTCCGTACCATATATAAAAAACACGTTTCTTGCCGTTAACTTTTAATTTGAATACAAGTGTGGAGGCATCTTAAGATTATTTCAACATCATTTAAGAAAACTACTTACCTCGTTAATTGAACCAGCTCTACTCAGTTGAGTATGGGATCCTTCTTTGAATTAAAAATACAAGACAATATGTGCAGTTACATATAAAACTACACTACATTCTGCCAAAGGGGTAGGCCCGTCGGTCAACAGCACGTTGTGTTCCACGCGCCTCAAAGAGATGTCAGCATCGTAGACGTGGCCCACTGGAGCCAATGCCTGCCAGGGTGTAGAATTTGTTCGAAAGAGTCACCGCCGCCCTGGAAGGCAAAGGGCATTAGGAGAAACACTGATGAGTTTTAGTCAGTAAGAGTCTGACTCTTTCTTCTGCTCCGCCCAGGGTGGAAGGAGTCATTTAATGATTTCTCATTCTTAAAAAAATAGCCTTTCGGTAGAATGCAGGCATAATGTTAAGTTAAGTTAATATTAACAGCCAAGAAAGAACTTCCGTTTATATAATTCGTTTTATTTTATAACATTGTGGTCATAAGGATTCATTTTTCAAGGTACTTGCGAATGAAACCATAGTGTGTTCACATTTACACGTTCTTAAATTTTAAACCCCTTCTTGTTTGGAAAACCACAAAATTCAGCTCCTCATAAAACACAATCAAAAATCAACTTTAACACTTTCGAAATAAAGTTCATCGGTTGAGTACTAGCGCGTTGAACTCTTTCGTGTTCAAATGAATCACGAACTTGAGTGATTGTATCAAAAAATATAAAATATACAATTAATTATGATATTGTTTATCAGATTTATGTCAGTTGGTATAATAGTAAAGGTCTATTTTATCCTAGTACGAAAAATTAATGATAGGCATGCGTTTGCCTAATATATCTCTCTAGTATATTACAAATCACGCAACATCATCTCCGCGACAGTCAAAGTCAAAAACTTGTCAAAATGTATGGGAATTATAGGTGTTTGTGACAGATAGCGACTGCAGTGTGAAGAAAACCTAATTCCTTCGGGCAAACAAATATGTTAGCAACCCGATAGATAGTGGTGATTCTAGTACTACCCTTCCTACTCTACAATTTGAGACATAAACCATTAGCGCCGGAGCTTGGTTAAATATCTACTCCTTTACAGAATTTTCGTATTACAACCCGGGCGCAATAACTTGACACCTGGCTCGAATTATATTTTAACGATTTAATTTAAATTGAACAATTTGATATCGATTAAAATAATATAATCGCAATGGTAACAGTAATGTTAACGCGTTTATATTGTTTTCTACGAAATGAAATCGTTCCCTTTTAATTAAAACCACAAAAAGTCATTCGAAATTTGTCGAGCCTGGTGTCAAATTATTGCGCCCGGGTTGTATGTGCCTCTACACGTTGTTATAACAAATGAAACTCAAACTTAATCATCAATCAATCAATGAATATAAATATAAAACTCTTCTATTACTGAGTGAGTGAGTGACTGACAGACAACGCACAGCCGAAACTACTGGTCGTAGAAAGCTAAAATTTTGCCAATAGGTTCCTAGAAGAATTTAGGGGAGCACTAAGAAAGGATTTCTTGAAATTCCTGCGATTACAGGAAAACACGGGATATGCTCGAACGAAGTCGCGGGCAAAACCTTTATAGTAGAACATATCAGCTTTGAACTCCAAATGAGATCAGTCTTATGTCATGTAAACCTATGACGTCAACCCATATTTGTACTCATTCATAAAACTCGCTATAGAAATGACATGCCACTTTAAAAGTCTTTGTTTATAACCGAAGTATGAATATTTAACAAAAATTGTGCGTGTGAGTCAATATCACACATATAATAAATAAATTCTAATTAAGTATTGACGCAACTTGTTGACCGCAAAATTATGTCGGCTATTCTGTGTCTACTTTTATTTGATTGTAGGTACCTATTCATTTTATTGTCAGACTGTGTTAAAGGTAAAGTAAGGTAAATGTATAAAGAAAGAGGTAAACATTTATACCTGTAGTCATCGTCTGACTAATTTCTTGTCTTTTTCTTTTCGTGTCGATTTACTCACGTCAAATTTTGTCCAACCAGTATTGAGTAACCTGTACAGCTCTGTCGTGGGTTGTGGCAATTAAGGAGGTGATTCACGTCCTGTGAAGAGGCTCCGCACTAACCTGGAAGGATGCTCCATTTATCTGGATTATTTATTCAGCGGCTTACATGTATCCGCAGTCGGTTAAGAGATTGCCAGATAGGCCACTGCAGTTCGCAACCAAGGATTAGATGTTCTGCCGGTGTAATGAAGTGTGAAAGGGGGAGTGTGTTATTTTGATGTTAGATCAATAGTTTTTTAATTAATAACGTATCAAAACCATCCTAGAGTGCTGATCTTTGCAGGCTCCCTTTTACACATAGGGAAGGCCTGGATCCCAGCAGAGGACATGACATTTTAAGGACCCATTATTAAACCCTGTGGTACGCCTAATTTAACTGTTTAAAGCTGGCTTTATTAATAACAAGAGTTGAATGAGTGAGTGATGGGTTTATCTTGGGTTTAATTCATTATAACAAATTTTTATTTACTCATGTTAATCCTTTTAACAACTTTTTACGAATGAGTGTTCTGGGACGTGATCAACAAAGTCAAATGCCTCAAATAAAATCCAATAATTGATTTTGCTTAATATACCTTAAAATTGAGGGGTTGCTTATTTTTTATTCAATCGTGCTTTTCACATATTTAAAAAACTTTTAGTAAGTAGTTTATCATAGATTTTTTTCTCTAAATAACTTAGGGAGCGAACTGTTAGAAAGATATTCAGAAGATATTCTTTCTGTATGAAACGGTATTCGCTAATGTTATTAAACTGTAAACTTCAATTTATTATAGCATTAAAAATTGCATAAAATTTTAAGAATTTATAAATATATGCGACCTCGATAGTCGTGCTATTAGGTATTATAAGTTATTTGGCAAAATATATTACAATCTTAACGTTACCTATTAATAATTTTCAGGAAGGCTTGCCACTGTTTGATAATTTGGTATTTTATCCGTACCTATTATAATTTTATTTGAAACTAGCTAACCTACGCTAGTCCGTCTGTTTCACATTTTTCATTAATGCTTCGCTCCTGTTGGTCGTAGCTTAATGTTATATAGCCCATCGGACTATTTAAAACTAAAAATAATTACTACCTACATACAAATTTTAAAACAAAGTCCTCCGCCGCATCTGTCTGTTTGCGATAAACTCAAAAACTCCTGCACCTATTTTCATGCTGTTTTCACCAATGGATAGAATGGTTCTCGAGGAAGGCTTTAGCATTTATAGTATTTGCGAAGCAGCTTGTTATTAGCGCGTTCAACCGAACATACAACCTCTTCAACTTTAAAATAATTGTATATAGTAGATCAGATAGTATAAATGTTAGTACTATTCTGCTTCCATTTTCACCAGAATGGGAAATCACTATTTTCCAAAAACGGTATAAAAAAATTGTAATCATACAATTTTATTATACCGTTTTGTTCAACTTTGAGTCAGTTTAAAGAAAATAATTCTATAGATAAATTAATTGTTGTACTTGATTTGAAAAGCTGAAGTCAAGGACGATTAGTTCCATCCTTGACTTAAGCTTGCAAAGAAAACATATAATAAGTATATATGATAAGCAATAAGTATTAAAAAAAAACTTTTATTTAGTGAAAAAAACAGTTTTTTTATTACATGGGAAAATAGTGATTTCCCATTCTGGTGAAAATGGAAGCAGAATAGTAGTAACTTATCAACTAGGAGATGTAGAGGCGTTTTGAGGGAAGGTTAATTCATATACAACATTTAAATGCTAAAATTATGAGACATTAATGGTGTTAAGTAAAAAATAGTTTCACATATTTTGCTTGCTTGGGAGTAGTTCAAAACATTAATTGTTTTAAACTGTGACTTGTTTTCTCGGTAACACATGACATTTTTTAAGAATATTTGTAACAAATAGTGCCCTCCTATTTCTTTTGTATTCTTCATTGACGTAAAGTCAACTAAAGACGGACAGCTTATACAGATAAAAGGCGAGCTTAATCCTGAATAAGATTCTCTGACAGTAAACCTCAGTTCGATAGAGTATTTTATTTTATTTTTATTTTTTATTTTATTTATTTGGAAGAACCAACAATTACACATTAAATATAACAAAAAAAAACTGAATATAAGGAATACAAATGTGCAATCAACAACGTTCTCCACATATACACAAATAGACAATGTTGAAAAAGCAAGTATTCCTTGATTATGTAAACAGTCATCTAATTTGACCAAGCAACATTTTTCAGGAAAATTCCATACGAATGTTCATACCAGTCTGTTTACAAACTATGATCATTAACCCTTCGTTGCGAAGAAGTCATTGATCTAGTTCGAGAGGACCACACCACCTGTTTAAGTTATTAGAGATACGATGTCTGGCAAGTTCAACAACCTTTTTAGTGCTTAGACTACATAAACCTTCACTGTTTGTTTAATAGTCTAGTTAAAAACTATTTTCAGAAAATTTTCTTTCACAAAATAAGAAAATTTCCAGACTAAGAATGGTTACAAAGTGCAATGTATCGTCGTTCGGAAAAAGTTTTCCACGTTTCGTCCACTCGCCGCCAGATGCCGCCCGCAGAGCCCGCTTCTATCATATAAGCGCGCGGGCGCAGCGCTCGTCTCATTGGCCGGCACGACGCACGCGCGATCACTCCAGTGCCCGAACCTCTCGCGACCGTGCACCTAACGAACTGTTGTGTTGACTGTGCTAACATGGATATACTCACCCTGGACCCAACTGGACTTTATTAAACAAAACAACCGCCATGGACACCACTCTGGATCCCACCGGTCAGTACTAACTTCTACAAGTTCTACAACCCCACTGGCTGTCGAAATCCTATAAGAATCTTAAGAAAAAAAATGGACACTAAAGTACTCGATCCTACTGGGCAATACTAAAGTGACAATGATCGGTTTAGACCCCACGGAAATATACTAAACCCCCCCCAACTCCGATGAGACAAGATGTGTTGCGGAAGACGCAGAATATTCACAGGAACCAGTCCGGGGGAGACTTCCTCCTGTAGAAAGAGAAGGTTCACCTCCGAACGACTCCACTGAACAATAAACAACTCATCGCCTGTAAATACTATGAATAAAATGAAGGGAGGACGTGTTCGCAAGGTCATTGGATGGAAATCAGCTGACTCGCGCACCGCGTGCAATCCGGAAATGAACACCCATAGAAACAACATCGACGTTTGGAAGAGAAAAATTGCAAAACGCTGTTTCATTTCGGACGACACTAAAATTCAATTCAAGTGAGTATTTTCTTTTTTTTTTTCATTTTCTTTTTCTTTTTGTGAGAGATGCCTGTCAAATTTTCAATTCAAAATTTGAATGGACCTGTTTTATTTAACAGACATCTCCGTTTTTAAGGGTTGGTCAAAATTAGGATTCAGTCATGGGTGCTGAGAGACAAAGAGCGAATCGGACAGCTGTCGCCGTGGCGGACACGACAGCCGCACGCTGCATATAAAGTTCGTTGCACAGCTGTAATCCTTCCTATTCCCCGGCCGCCATATTCGGACTTTTTGGACACCGAAATAAGATCATTTTGAATTTAGAACACGCGCTATGCCCGCACGCTACCATAAGCTTTTATATTTTTAAATTCAATTATAAGGTTGAATATTCGGCTTTCTGTCCGAATTTCGGCCAGTATCGCGATTTTTATGGCACCGACCGCGAGTTCATTGACCGGACATATTTTATTTCATCGCGCGCTTCCACGTACACACACAGAGACTACACACCCACACAGACGCGGCGCACCCACACGCCGCGACCCATCTCTGCATGTTTGCGTCCACTTCGCGTAAACACAGCACACCGCTCATTTGTATTGCGAATGTATTCGTTGCTATAATTAATTATCATTATTGTGTCATATTACTCGCGAACCTAAAAAACAACTTTTAAAACGAGGTTTTTAACTTTATGGGTACTGCGATATTCAATTATCTGATAGGAATCTGCAGTTAATATTGTTTCAGTATCGACTTCCTTCAAGAGTCAAGACAACAAGAGTTAATAGCATTAGGTGTAAAAAAGTACATATGCACATATACCGCGTGTGTAGACGAGTACGCGGAAAGGTATTTTATAATCGGCACACGGCCCAACACGTATCATAATATCATGAGATTAACAAGCGCGTAATGTGGCTGTGTTTGCCGAATTATTCCAGTTCAACAACCGGGCGAACGTCCGATCGGGAGTTCAAAATAGACGCGGACACGATTCCACCACGCTCCTCGACGACGTCAAAAAATGTCGTTATATTACCGCGCTAATATCAATAATACGCAAAAAAATATTTTAGGTATATTCGTTTTAAAGAATTGCAACACTGAACTAGATGTTTGTCAAATGCAATATGGCGGAAGAATCGTTACGTGAACGCATTCGAATTCGGGAACTGATTTATTTTTTTCTTTTAATTGGTCGTCATGTCACGGTGATTCACGAATCACGAGTACGTGAAATTTAGGTTCGCACATGTCTGTACGAGATTGAGCAATATTCCGCGATGAACCTCTTTGACCCCTGTTCGGCAGCGAGCCTCTGTCGGCTGCAGTGTGGCCTGTTTTTGGCATTGCGTCATCATAGGTCACTACCACCCTAGTCCGCCATATTTTTTGCTCATAATATTCTCCGCACGTTGGTTTCTTCCTTTGTTAGTCCATTTAAACTCATGCCATCTATTTTGGTAACTTAATATAGTCATGACTGGTCGCGTCGTAACTTAATGTGGCGTAATTTGATTGTGATAAAACTTGAGTCGGAAAAAGATATTTTATTTCTCTTTTTAGGGCAAATAGGAGTAATAAAACACGTTATATGGTCAGGTTAAAGACTCGACTACAAGTTTCCTAAAAAGTTGGTGTTTGAATAGATAATCGCTGTGGAATAAACAAAAAATATGCCTACACGATTGTACTCGATAGAAATAGCGCTAGCGATGATATGTGGCCGTCCATAGTCACGGATAGACTATTTATTGCGCGTCCTTTACCGACATTACGTGAGCATAAATTACAGAAATTTAACAGGGAATTAGTTGTGTCACAAAGTCGCACGAGCCGAACCAATCAATTCTTAAAACCTTCTCACTCGGGTAAAAATGAAATTAAGTCTTAACAACTTGCCTCAGATATTTGCTACAGACTTCACAACATTATGTAAAAACATGAAATCAAGTAAGACACACATACTTAACAATCAATGTTACGACAGCAACTCAAGAATTTGCAACGTTGTGACGAAATAAAACGCATTATTTGAAAAACTCTCAATCAACATTTTAGCACACTGTAGGGTTAAAATGTAAAATTACCGGTTTTTGTTTCGAACTTTTAAATCGGGCTTCGAGGTTAATTTGTGGTTTAAAAGTACTGATTGTTAGTTATTTCTTGAGATACTTGCTCGAAGCCGCTTTTTTAATACAAGGGAGATAATGTTTTACTTTAACACAATTAAGTGCATGTAAGCCAAAATTCTGTCAGAATTTTAATGTTATACTCTGTCAATATTGCATGCGTAAAGTATATCCTTAAACAGATACAATTAATAAAGCTCAAAATTACAAAGTAAAACTATCCTGCTATACACGACAAAAATAGAACTTAATTCCAGTCTAAATGTACAGCATATGTCCTAAATGCACACGAAACGTGCAGTTTGATATACAGGTGTCCATCGAAACATATTAGACAAGCGAGAACAAACACGCACAGTAGCTAATGCACATCAGACAACTGAAGCAGATGCAATAATGGCCACACTTCAACATATTATTCCGTTTAACATGCAAATTAGACCAATAATGTTATCGATTCTTAAAATATCAACAAAGAACGCGAGATCGCCATTTTTTCTGCAACAAGTAAAAACAGCACATGAATTGAAGCTAAAAATGTATACTTTTTGCGATGCAAAATACTGCTTGTCGCGTTACAAAGGTGCAGCACAAGGTCGCGAGGCAGCTGCTAGGTCTAATTAAAGGCTTTATGTTTAAATAATTAAGTGGGCAGTGCCAAGCCACACTGCACTGCAGCAGGTGTCATCTTGTTTATGCAAGTATAAAATCATTATTTAGGGACATGCCAAATTACTTGCATTAATAATATAGTCTCGATACTATTATTGCCTGTGCACACGTAAGATAAATTGCTCGACCCTCATTTGAATATGTGTACAATAGTTTTATGTCAACCAGAAATTATGACTGGATGTTTGCATATTCAAATTGATGTGGCTCCTGCAAACGGGTGTGATCTTTTATTCGTACAAAGTCTCGTTAGCAAGATTAATTCTTAATTATTAACACCAGTGGGTGTCTCTTTAGTTGCTTCAAGAACTTTTGGAGAGCTTGAACACTTATTAGAAGATTAGTCAGTGAATAACGATAACGCTTAAGACAAACTTGAAAAAACATCTTTAATGTTAGAAAATACACAAACGTATTATAAATTCCACAAGTTAGCTAACACAACAAGCATTGCCTAAAATCTAGAAAAACATAGAAGCATCCAATGAATACAAAGTCACATAATGACGTAACCGCGAGGAGGCAAAGGAAAAAAACACGTACAATCACCCAATGTTTTTAATTTTCTATCAAAAAATATGAGACATGGAATGTATGGTAGTTTTGTGGAGTCAATAAACTTGTAAGGAACCAGTTCCTATTTGTTTGAACACATCTTTGACCAAACATTAGAAAAAAAGATAATACTATACTGTCGATAGATATCCACGTGGCTTAATTAGTTATCAATTAATTTATTGAGGCTTGATTGGGCTTTTTATTTAAATTAACGAAAACTATTTAAAAAATCATGATATTGAAATGAAACATATTGATTATTATCCATTAACAAATTCATTGAATTTAAAAGCTTCCTTCTTTGCAGAACATATTGTTTGGTATAAAAGATGCAAATTAGCATGAGAAATCATTCATTTATTGAAGTGTTAACCTTTTAACCTGTTGCTAAATATGCAGGTATGTCGCTAAGACTAGCAGATTTTTTGCAAATGCGACTTATAAAAGAATATAACCTTGAATGCTATTTGTATGAATTGTGACACATTTTTGTCGTTTCCTTTACTTATTAGCGACTCAAATCAAACAAATCCTTTCACTTGAACCATCTTATTATCAAAAGCTTTATTGGAACTGTATGAAATAAAATGTGAAATAATTTCACAATTGAATGACCTCGAAGACTTGTGCTATCCATGTGCAATTTTGACCGTTCGACATTATTAAAGGCACTAATGTATTCTGTAAATATTTGCTACTGGTTTATTCGAAACATATGATGTTGCAATATGGTGAGCTGATTTATTTCAACAGTTTATAATCTATGCTTATCTGGAAATTAAAAAACTGCATTGTTTATTCACTTATCTTCCTTATATAAGGTTTCGTTTTCATAGTTGAATCTTTATATTAGAAATGTCGTTTTCTATATCCATATCTTGTTCATTTAGAAATTCTTCTATGTCATTTCTTGCTATAAATTAAAAAGAACAACACACATGTTTCTTTTTAATAATCATGATTATAATACTTTCAAGAAGAGCGTAAAAATATAATGGCAATGACGTTGCCAATAGGATTAATGAATTCACAAATAGTTGGAACAAATTTTACTTTATAATTTGACATTTACCGGACTCGTGCCGAATGTACATCAAACCGGCGGTCAGTTAATGCAGTCAGTGGGTCAAATATTGGCCACAGACACCTAAAATTAAATATATTTTATCTGCAACTTTACTTGTTACAATACAAGCCGCCTTGCATCAGAGTTTGCATAACGTATCGCTTGGCGTAATATCCGCGTGAACGTTCCTTTTTACACTGATCGATTTGAACTGCACTTTTATTTAATTGGTCGTTATGTTTTTACTCTTTTTTAAATTTTCAATCCAATTCATTTCGAGTGCGCGCTATCTAGTCCCAATAAATTTTACTTCTCCTTGGTTCAAGGTTGGTTAAAATTCCTGCCCATAAAAAATCTACTGAGTATACAGTATTTATTACAATGATGAATATTCAAAGGTATTTTTATTGCACATATATTGAATCGTCTAGAATAACATCGGATCGATAAATTTATGTGTTTTCCACACGGTATTTGTATGTTCTACAATAGAATCTATTCAATCGATCTACATACGCAAAGGCCACGTGTGTCGTGTTTTAAAATTACCATATTTAGAAATACACAAGTAACTTCAGCATGTAATAAATACATCTAGTGGACAGTTACAATAATACATTTATTATTTTGGTCAGTAAAACCAAAATAAATTAATAATAGATTAGGCAGTCATTATTATTCATCCAATGTCACCTAGTATTCACCTTGTAGATCCATTATAAGATAAAATAATTGTGGATGATCATTTTAATTTACTGAAGATAGCTTTCCTCGTATCTTTTTTCTGACGTGGCTACTGATGGATTCGTCATCGATCAAGTCATTGACACGACTGCACTGAACGCCAATATACTAGGATATGATGAGATCGCAGGCGTTCAATCAACTCTAGAGGTGCATCCACCTTATCAACATCGCCCAACATGCTATTCCGAAACAATAACGTAATAGCACCACAAAATTTACAATCTTTTTTTAAATTTAAATTCTAATCAAATCACCAGTTGATGTGTTTGTCGTGTCTATTAGATAAGCGCGCTGTTCAGATAACGCACACATCCGCAGATACGCAAGCACGTGTGAGTGAATAACTCCTCAGAACTTTTGCTTCCCTAGTACCCGAAATATAGAAACTGCTCACGAACGAATCTGAAAATACAACATGAACGCAACTTTCACATGTGGAAAACCGTACACAAGTGTAAATCTATATGCGTACACAGCGCATGCTCTCATTCTGCTTGTATTTCGACGGATGCCTGTGTGTTGCAGTGAAAACGCTTTCCTCGTACGTATACTATGTCTGTATGTACGTGCATAAGTGGCAGTATCTCATAGTAAAGGAACGCGTGTTAATAGCAAAGTTGTGTTTCCGCATAGGCAGTTCGTAGAGGCAACGAACACGAACGTGTGAGGCTTGCCCCCGTGTGAACACGAGAGCGTCAACCTTACGAATTAGAAAAAAGTCGCTTTACGCCTCGCCTTGATGCATTGCCCGGATTTTAAAACTCATCGTTTTTAGGATTAGGAATTTTCTTTAAAATCAACTACAAATTGTTACCAAATATTTTTTTCGGTTTACTAATTAATTTGATTTTATCTCAACAATTTATAACAGAATAAAAAAAAACAACTTTTTTTAATAATACAGAAAAATACGTCAAAATGTCGTCAGGCGCTGTGATTGTGACGCGCCTACACGCGCTCACGCACACCTCCAACCGTGCTCACGTACTGATGTCTGTGTATATAGCTACAACATTGAAACTACAACGTACGTCACAAGTTGGCCTCCCGCAATCTCTGCGAGCCTGGTACCTCGTCTCCCCGTAATAAGCTGAAGATAACTCGCTTTTCTTGATCTTACAATAAAGGAAGGCATTTTAGCTTCCGTGTTCTTTTTTTAGATAAGGATTAAGAAACTTAAATATGTACATACTTTGAAAATATTTTTGAAAAATTCTCGATGCTTTATTTAGTGAAACAGGAGTGCAAACAGAAAAGAATATTATTTTACAAAAACGAATTTGTAATTAATTAATATTAAATTGGGTTAAAAATAACAAAAATCCCAGTGTCCCATTCTTGGCAGGTCGAACAAACCTGCAAGTCCTTTCATATGACTTACACTTACACTCGGTATTCAGAACTGCTAAGAAGGCGTTGGCAGTACGTAGCTAAGCGACGTAACATACAAACAAACTCTTCATAGTCTCTGCAAGCCTGGTACAAAGTGTTCTAGTTGACGATCCAAGCGGTCACGAGATGACGATCGTAATTTGAGAACTTTAATCGATTCCCTACTTAGTTTTAATGAGATGAGATGAGTAATATTTTAATTGCGAAAAAACATCTGAAGAATGAGTTAACTGAAACTGAATACTAAACTAAAACAGCATCCCGCCGTGCAGCGCCATCTGTTATCGACTAGCGTCAAACAACTAAATTTATGAACAGACAAGACAAGAGAAGTATGGTATTTTTTAAATAAAAAATACTTCAATACGCATTGTATGCGAGCATACAATTTGAGGAATTATTTAAGGCAATGTGTCGCCAGGTTTAATTGAACAATGACAGGTGCATGGAGCCTGCCCCAGCCAAGGATGACCAGTGCACGGGCAGCCGGTGCCGGTGCACACTGGGGCAACTGGCGGCAAATATTGCCTAGTTTTTTGCTCTAGGACATGAGCGGGACACACACTGGACCTCTATTATAATTAGTGTCTTTATCAGTAGATTATAATTGGATGCGTTGCGTTGAAAACTAGATCCTTTGTGATCAGAATGTGTAGCAATTGTGAATTTAATATGTAGCGCCTGCCAACTGCCGCGTCATTAAAGTAAACATTTAAACGCTTGTTCTGCTGCTCAGTTAAAATATACCTATCTATGACCGCGCCATATTTATGAGTGTTTGAAATAAAAAAAAAACAATTAAATCGCTATAAATACTACGAGATCATAATCGAGAGGATGCACAATGGAAAGAATCTATAATCTCCATTTTATACGTTTTTATTCCGTAGTTTATTTTGATCGTAAAAGTTGTGAGCAAGCACTGCACTTGAAAAATAGAAGTTCATAAAAGACTGATCAACAAGGTTTTTATTGAAAACCTGCGCAGGAGTGTATAATTTCGCGGCAGTTTGGGGTTCGTCAAAAGCTAGCCGAGCACTAAAACATTATAAGGAACAATAAACAGAAACCAATGGACAACAATTAACTTGCGCAAAGAGATGTAAAGCTATAGAAAACAATTGACCACTTTTTGCAATGTGGATTGTTAAAAAATGTGTTTGTCTTTGCGCAAAAAAATTAAAAAATGCTCAGAACGAACTTGGTAATAAAAGTATGCGCAATAGCTTCGGGGTGATCTAGGTGGTCGTAGATCGCCCAAATGTTTTGCAAAAACTCGTTTTTATTATGGTTATTGTTCAATTGTATTAAGGATAGGGATACCAAAGAACGCACCGCCTATTGTCCCCTATGTTTTTAAAATTGGTGACAGACAGCATCTTTGAGTTTTTTAAATCCATGAAACTTAAGACTATTACTTCCACTCGATTAGTTGGCTTGGTAGATGGAATTAAGCACGTCTGAAAATAATCTGCCACTATTTTATTTTACCTTGTGCGTAAAGAATTAATAAAAGAAAGTGTGTAAACAAACAAAAAATGTGTGTAATATGAACATACAACAAAAAATTGTAAGACTACACTAACAAAAAAGAGTGGAAAACATACCAACTTTTGGGTTTCGCACAATAGCTTCTGAAATAACCATTACAAGTATTTTACTACCAAAGCACTGACAGCTAGAATGTCTATATTAAAAATACGAAATAAAAAAATGCAAGTGCCTGTTGACCACCTGAATTTTAACACATTAGCCTCTATGGACCATGTCCAGTTTAGACAGTATTAATTTACAACTGGTATTTATTTAAGGCACAATGCACAGGATACGGTCATTCAGTATGTCAAAGCTGAACCAAAATGAAAAGAACGTAAATAGAGGCAGATTAAGAGTAGTTAGATAAAAAAATGGGTGAACAAAGAGAACAATATTTGCGTATGTAGAAAGAAAAACAATCAAAAACTTGAACCACTTATTTTAATTATACAATTTACAAACAGTTGTAGCTATTTGCTCAATTCAATCAAGACGAACATCCTATAGACACTAAAATTTAATTGAAAAAGGATAATTAAATTAAATATTGACAAGAAACACAACTTATTGTCATGTTTGTACCAACCTGATAGCAATACAATAGTTTGAAACACACAGAACTATATTATAACATAACATACGATATGTAGCCAACACTGAATTATTCACTTTAATCATGTTTAGGCGATCCAATTTGATTGTTTTAGCCAAATTGAAAGGCAAGAGTGAAACTGGCCATTCTATTCTAGGCCTAGCATTATTTTCAATAACAGAACTAAGATAAAAACTAATCTAATCTATGAGAAAATAGAGCTCAAGTATTGCCGGTATTATATAAGATTCACCACAGGAAACGTATAGTTAATGTGCAACACGGTGCATAGCTTCGTTGTACTTCCATCTGACATTAGCCTGCCCCTTATAATTACAATTCTTAACTGATGCATTTAAATCTTGGTTTGTTATGCGTGAAAGAAAATTTCTGTAAGCCTCGGAACCGATACATATTTCCCGATAAAAATTGACACCTCCTGAGATGGAACATTAGAACTAAATATTTCTTTACAACTTACATAAACTTAGCAACTGAGGAATTTTCGAAACCCTTAATCTATACAAATAAAATAAAGCAGAAGAGTTTGTTTGTTTGTTTATTTGGTTGAACGCGCTAATCTCAAGGTCTCTCAATCTCTAATCAAGGTTATAGGCTATATATCATCACGCTAAGACATATAGGAGCGGATCAATAATGGAAAATGTGACGCAGACGAAGTTGCGCGGGTCAGCTAGTTTATAATAGAATCTGTGATTTGTTTCTAGATATTTAACTGTCGTGTATTTGCCATTTGATATTAATGTTTCCTTTTCCTCTTTTTCAGATGTTAACGCGACTACATCGGCCTTCAGCTTCACATCAACTTCATCATTTACATCACAAATCTCATCATCATCCTACTCCATGCTCGTTATTTCGACTCCATTATGATAAATACTCAGTAGTGAATAAGATATTATACGACTGATATATTTCTCAAGGAATTGCACATATCCTTCATGCATTTTTATTTTTATATAAATTATTATAACTTTAACATAAGACGATGTTATTTTGTTCACATAAATGTATTTTCCATTTCTAGTTGTATTCTTTTTTGTGTCAATAAAGTAACATCATTTTTAAGGAATAGGTTAAGAAAATTGAAATGACAAGCAAAAAGAGGCAAAGGGATTTTGAATGGTTTTCTTTACCCCGACTGTAAATTATTTAGAGAAACCTTCAAAAAATTACCGCAAATTATATGTAGAAAAACATTATTAGTTTCTAAGTTCTTAATTTTGTAATATTTCGGCTCCTTGAATACGTAACTTCCAACATAATTCGAGTTACCATAATATACCTTCCGCTTGATAAATTGTAAATAAAATTGCAACGCTTTTCCAATGCTTCACGTTGGCCCCTTAGATTTTTACTTATAATTCTGTCTAAATATTAGTATAAATTCTATTATTATGTAGATAAATTAGATAAGACTGCATTAAATTTAAGCGGCTACTTTTAAAAATTCAGTGTTGCCAATAAAGACTGAATTATAAAAATTAATTAATCTAACCTCTTTCGTCCTTCTTTTGGTAAAAAGGCCCAGAAAGTCCCACCCTAGGTTATTTGAAATTTATATCAATGTAAACGAAAGTAAAGGCATAATATAGGGGATAATAAAGATGTTTATATTATTTTGAAACTGAGTTTTTATTTACTAATATGTTCGTACAAACACACGAACAAGATACACACAAAAACAGCAGACAGTCAAAAGGAAAATATTTCGACCAGTTACACCTGACAAGGATCTCAACACCCAAGACGACGTGTGCCATCTCAGAATAAAGCAGACAATAGTAAAAAAACTCCGCAAAATAGATAACGATACCATTATAAGAATGAATGTACAAAAACACAAGACAATCGGCACACATTCGCAAACACAAAACGTTGTAAAATACAATCAATTGCTTCATTGCTATTATTGTTAAAAGATGGTCACAGGTAGATTCGAAAATTGCATAGCACCTAACGATGGACACAAGTTACGCGGGGAACTTCAAAAGGAATCAGTAGAGGTTTGAAATGAGATTGCATCAAATGCAAAATTGTTCAAAATTATTTATTAAAAACATGAGAGATATTTCCTCTATGCAAGCGTATCGTTGATTACATCAACGTACCATTGGAAGAGATGGTGGTCGAACGCTAGCATATCAATAAACAAAAATAGACTTGAATGGAAAAGCAATAGCAACATTGTAGACTTGTAGGGTAGTTGAACTAGTCACACGAGAGGATCTATTCGTGTCCTCAAGATCTGGATTTTGATTTATTCAGGATAATTTCAAGGTAAACATTGCAGTTTCTAAAAAACTGTTTCAATATCACGTAACATAGGATATAATAACAAGGTCGCAAGGATAGTTGAAGAATACCTAAGCTGGTATAGTTAAGTCCGCCTTTGTACCTTTTTTGTGCGAAAAGTTTAAATAAATAAATAAGAACAAAACTACTACTTTTAAAAACATATTTGTGTTACCCAGTGTTACCCAGATAATGGGTTGTGGAGGTCTGGTAGTCAGCCACTCCAAGAACAATACTGGTATTTAGCTAAATCCGGTTTGACTGGAAGTCGTCCCCAATATAAAAGGTTAGGCTAATTGATTGGAAATATACTACCGTTAGAGCGCTAATTTTACGAGCACCAAAAATTTTAAATGGTGCTCTTACGGGAATACTTCGATGATGGGTCATCACAGTTAAATTAAGAAGCAATTCTTAAATAAGATTGTTTTGGAATAAAACCAAAGAAATACAGACTGAGGCTCTAGACAAAATGACATTCTATCAGCGAAGAGCCAAAATAAAAGGGATTGATCACGAGAACTTCGACAGTTTATCAAACACATTTTTGAGGTTTTAACAATCGCCTTAGCCATGTTACGCTACCGTCGACAAAATGTCAGTCAACAGCCTCTGGGCTACTACAATATACTAACTTAAGTCTGACACTAACTTCAACATACAAGAAACTATTAATATTTCCATCATCAATAACCAAAGAATCTCGCACGTATCTGTAAGGCAAACAATACTCTATCATAAAGCTAGAGATATGGATATGACCTACGACAACTGGTCATTCGTTGTGTCTTCACTGGCCTATCTACCAGCACTAAATATATACTAACGGTACTTCGTCAGATGGATTGACGTATGCTTTGACTCATGATCGTCTAATTGTACACTGTTGCTCGTTGTTTGATTTTAAAGAAGAATTATAAGCTGCACCGAAATTATAGTAAACTGATTTCTTGAAGTCTTCAACTGCATCCAGAATTCCAGATTTTTCATCGGCTTGCGTAGACTGGTTTGTTTTCAATTCTTCAAGCTGCATCCAGAATATCAGATCTGTATTTCTTTGTTATGATAAAACTCTATTTCTCTTTCCATCACTCACCTTCTTTGCTGTTCCACACAGGGTCATATCTTAGTAAAACTTAATACCTGAGTTAACAGTGAGTAACTTTACAAAAAATCAATTCGTATTATTTAAAGAGTAATTTTGACTATTAAAGAAAGTGAGGAAGAATGGCTTTCTTTTTTTTTTTTTTTTTTTTATACAAAACGGGGAAACTCTTGGCCCATATCTCACCTGATAGAAAGTGATGATTAGGCCGAAGATGGAAGCGAGTTTCACCCGGAATCCTCTTACACAGAGGAACTGGCTATCATACCTCTAACTGCCGGAACACAACAATGCTGTTAACATTGTTGTTATGGCGACAGACTTAGACATGATGGTGGTAGCTTGCCAGGCGGACTTAGAAGAAGTCCTACCACCAACCAAACCGAGCAAAAAAAATTTGCCCCCGCTGGGAATCGAACCCGGGACCTCTGGGTCTGAATCAGGTGGTATAACCACTAGACCACGGAGGCGGTTAGTGTCACCTGTTTAGCACCACCCAGGGACCACGTGTAGGGATTCGCTGAAGGGTATTCTCCTACGGACGCGGGTGACTCGGCCCCCGTAGAAGAGATAAACTCCATATCAACTACAGAAAAAATATCAGAAAATACATTAGGTACTGCTTAAAAAGAACAACTCTACTCTAGTTTAACATGATAAAACCACGTCAAAAAGAATTGACATGAAAATCATATGAACATCGAAAAAGCCCGCTATACTAGTCCCAACCACAGAAAATCCGTGAAAGCCGACAGTGGCGACCTACGGAAAAACACCAAGTCAATGAAGCTCGACTAGTCCCGGATAAAGGATTCAATTGTTTTGGATCCCGCAGCGAAATTAATCACAAAAGAACAGCGGGAGAATAAGAAAAACGTTTTTTTATAATTAAAATGAAGAAAAAAATTATCAAGAATCGGCCAATTACAGGATTGACTAGTGGTATTCGTTAAGGTATAGGAACCGCACGACATTACGAAGTAACAGAGCAGGTAAGTAACAGCATTCAGCCTGACGCAACGAGAGTTCATGGTGACCCTCCTGATGACAAATAACACCACAAATGTCAAGTGTACTCGTAATTGCACCAAATGCACTTGATACACTGTAATAAAACAGTATCAACTTTAATTAAAACGAATAAAATCTGACAGCCATAAAAAAGCAGTTGACAAAAATGTATGTATAGCGTACATATATTTAGACTTACAACAAGTATATCTTAACAAAATAATTAAAAAAGTTTAGAAGTATCCAGTTAACTAGAATTTCACGGACAAAATTAATTTATGTTAGCATCGATCGACACGAAAATAAACCAAACGGTAATGAAGCCCACATCAAAATTTTCATAAAAATTGCTTACTAGATAGAAATTCCTTACATTAAGCATCAAAATAACAAGAAAAAGCCTCTACAAGACGAGCCTTAATTTAACTTACGTACGTCGAGAATGTACATTGTATAATCATTACCAAGACACATACCACAAAATAAGTGCCGTGCAACCAAAAAAACTGACAGACAAGCAACAGATAGGCTCTCTCAATACGAAGACCAAACAAATATAAATAAGTAATGTTACCAGGAGCGCATAAATCATAGGAGAACGATAAAGGCCAACCGTTAGTCCTAAATTCCGAACCAGCTACGGTATAATCGCGACCACTTACGAGATAGGAGCGACTATAATAAGCTATTACCGAAGTACTAACCTTTTGACGTATCGTTTAGCGGTATCCATGTAAGCTAGCCGACTATGTAGGGTTGGGACCCGTTAAACAGCGCTCGAGTGATGTGAAACTCAAACCATCGACACTGCAACCGCAATTGATGTGTCGATGGTTTGACTTTGAAAATGGAAGGATAATAAAAAGCAAGAAAAATATAGCACAACAATAATTTCTGTGCCAGGTTTCGTAAAAAAAAACATATTTGTTTCAATGGAAACACTTTGTTTACTCAAATTTTAAGTAGCAGATGTAGACAAACAGTTACTTGTACGACCTTTGCTAATTAAATTGCAAATTTCAATAAGAACAATAAAAAAAATATGCTGACTTAATTGTTAAAACTTAAACCTTCACGTGACTTTTATTATAATGTTATAAGACAATTTAATTTTGCATTGTATCACGTTACAATTTAATATTAACATAATTTTCAAAATGAATAAAAAATGCGACTTCGCTCTATCTATAAAACGCACCAAAAATATGGTACCTTCAATCCCCTTTTTCTTCTAACAAGCATCGCCGAACTAATGTAATAAAACATCGACAGTCAATACATCGATAGTGCGCTAGCGCAACCCGCGGCAGGATCAGGGATACTTGGCCAGTGGCGCAGTAGGTCGCCGGCCGGTCGGAATGCGGAAGGGCGTCTTCTCAGCTATACACGCGCGACCGTAGGATTTGTCCAACTCACGATAACTGTGCTATCGATTGAGATTGTTAGATACTCCTCTGTGTTCTGCGAGCCTGGTACTTTGATTGCGAAATTAATAAAGAACGAATTGCTACGGATTATCGTAGCATGTGGGTTTTTCGTAGCAAAAAATTTGCTACAATACGATTATTTTGTTTGTACTGAAATTTACTCTATGCTATGCAGTTTTTGTTGTATTAGGTGTTTATTTTGAATAAAGGTAAATAAAGTTAAAGAAACTGATTACAAAACGGGTTCTATTTCAAATAAAAATGGCTTTTGAAATACTTAAGACGAAGTTAAAGCTAGCAAAGAAATAAATGTAACAGGTTTTTTTTTATTTCAATTTTAAAGCAAATAGTACTATCCTCCTTGTATTTTTCCATTTTTTAAATCACGTAAATAAGGAAGTTTTCGCGACCAAGTGAAATGCAATCCGCAAGAAGTGCTCAAGAAATTAACAGAGCATAAATTTTAATTAACGAACTTTAACAGTTCAAAAGGTGAAGTTCGATACTTTTGACCCTCAGTAAAACAAGTTCATACAACGTCTCGTTAAATTGTTTACATACCAAATATGGTAATTATGTGATTTAATGTCAGTATGGGTGAATGTCGTTGTCAATATGAGACGGTCAAATGACACCTGTCATTTGACCTTTAATTGTTGTACGAAATTTTAAATCGAGACATTGTTTTCTTGTATTACACGATTCGATATTTATCGGGCTTCACTTTTCATTGAGTTATTAACAGTGTTTTATACAAGCTGGTGTACAGAGCTGTATTTTAGATTGTATGACAGCTGCTTTTGGAAGAACCATACGCGAGTATTGTTGTGTATTGAATGAATTATAAAAAACAGAGTGAGAAATGTTATTTGATTTTAATCAATCTTTCCCTTTTAACTCCCTTAGGGGACGATTACTCAAAACTGTTTCGTAATGCTCACTTTTATTAAAACAGTATTCTTTTATAAGATTCCATATAGACCCAACTTTTTAGGCTTAAACCTTATTTATTACATAAATTTATAAACGTGCAGATTTTCGCTTTAATGTCCTCTTGACTCTGCCTCTATTTATTTTAAAAACCCCAAATATTAATTTCATCCTTATTCATTTCATACATCCATCTCAAATAGCTCAAGATCTATCGTCAAACAAATCTCGGGCACCCACTCCCTCGTGCACCCGTCTCTAACGGTACCTATATAAGTAAAATCATTTGTAGGGCGCTCGATAAAAAATGGACCCTGTCCGGCCTATCGACCAAAAAACTTATAGTCCTGTTAGCCCAGGGTACTGACCCTATGGGGTGGAATGACCTACTTAAATTGAATGATGTCATCTATATTTTAATTTTATGAAGCTGAAGAGTTTGTTTGTTTGGTTGAGTGCGCTAATCTCAGGAACTTACTGATTCGAATTAAAAAAATATTTAGGGTAAGATAGCCCATTTATCGTGAAAGGCAACAATACGCTACGACCAAAAGGAGCGGAGAATTTATGAAAAATGTTACGTAGACGAGACTGCGCGAATTAGCTTGTTATAGGATACCTAACTACTCTGTGACGTAGTTAATTATTTTTTGTGGGACGGCCGATTAATTTAAAAGGGGATCATTTAAGGGAGGACCATACTGAAGTCAAATTAGAAAAATCTAAAAAGTCCGTCAGATAGATTTTCAAAAAATATCCGACATGCATTTTTATATCAACAAATAATTAAGACGATACAGTGTATTGAAAACTCTTGTGACGTCACTGTGGTTAAAAAGTGTACTAATGAAGGAAATAAATTGCCAATATTTGAACTCGGATATTTTCAGATATATATTTTATTAATAACTAACTTCCTTATTATTTTTTAATTATAATTGTTTTTATAGGGTACCTACATTGATTTATTCCTTCTTACTTACGTTCTTATGTTAAAAGTCAAACACAGTAAATCAAAAAGTAAAAAATAACACTACAGGCAAATAATGACAAAACGAATTCCAATCGCGCCTTATCTTCAAAGTGAAACCGTAATAAAATAACTCTTGGTATGTTAGTATTATTAAAATCTAGTAAACCGTAGAAATAATGCATTCATAAGTCAGTTATTGTACTAGTAATGTAATAGTCACGACTGTGGCTTGCACACAATCTTAATTAAATAATCAAAATATTTAATGAACGGTTTATATTAAGACTTAGACAAAGGATTGACTATGCGACAAAAGAGTCGTGCTGTTTGTAAAATTGTCACCGATGTAAGATCATTTTATGATGTTTTACTTATAGCGGTCACCATCATCTGCCTAGCCTTTTCCCAAATATATTGGGGTCGGCTTCCAGTCAAACCGGATTCAGCTGAATACCAGTATTTTACGTGGAGCGGCTGCCTACCAGACCTCCACAAACCATTAACTGGGTAACACGGTACTCCTTGGCAAGACAGTGTCAGATTTTCTGGCTTCTGACTATCCGTAACGACTGCCAAAGATCTCTAAATGACAGCCGGGACCAACAGCTTTACGTGTTTTACGAGGCACGGCGGAAACTCGGTATGTTAAGATGGTCACCCATCTGTGGACCAACCTCGGCAAGCGTTGCTTAAACTTGAAGATCGACCTGTGCGGCTGTTATTATTAAGCCACGAGCTCCTGGCTTTCTTATAGCGGTCACCGGAAAATTTAAATTTATTTTAAAATTTCTCGCGATATTTTACAATTCTATGACTTTTGCAATTTTTCGGTGACAGCTTACTCTATAGCATCTAAAAGTCATGAATGGATAGGTTACTTCTAGGCAAGCGTGCTTTAGCGTCGACCTTATCATCGCTAATTATATCAGGTGTGATGAAGGACAAACGCGAACCAATCAATAATAAAAAGTACAATCAGCTTGTTCGAGAAATATGCCTTGAGTGAGTCCTCTTTATTTGGCAATCAATTTTAGTTTTAATATTAGTACACAAAACTAAACTAAACGCAATGAAAATAACTTTAATTTCGGAAGTCGGTGTTTTTGTTAGTTTCTTCGTATTTTGACACCGACTTCCGAAATTAAAGTTATTTTTTACTTTGTAGTGTTTTTTGTTTTGGAAGTCGACGAATCCAAGTAGACGAATTCCAGCTAAGTATTTCGATTTAAAATCCAAAGTTCAAAAATTGATTTGTACAAATCACTAGATTTTTTTAGGGAAACGATAAAATCGTGTTGTTATTTTAACATCCTCCGTGATCTGATCAAATCCCTTAGGGAATTGACCAAATCCCTGTTTTTATCATATTCCTGCGACATATATATCCTTTCAGATAAAACATTTTTAAATCGGTTCATAATTGTTATGAGTTATGAGGTAACAAACATAATAAAAGAAGAAAAAAAAGACAACCGAATTGAGAACGACCTCCTTTTTGGGAAGTCGGTTAAAAACAGGGTTATACAACCAAATCTACAATTCTTGTCATCTTTCCTGGCTCCTAAACTAGGTACGCAGACATGTATCTTAAGATTCGGAGATTTGGCGGCTTCTTTTTTTAATATACTTAATACCTACTTATGTATCTATTTCAGTATATTGGACTACTTTATTTCTATACTAGCTTCTGCCAGCGGCTTCGCCCGCGTGATCCCTAGGGAACATGTTCCCGGGATCAAAAGTAGCTTATGTGCTATTCCAGACTATAATCTATCTTTTTTCTAAATTTCATTATCATCCGTTAAGCCGTTCTGGCGTGATTGAGTAACAAACAATTTAATTTTTTTTTTTCATTTTTTCTCTTGATTGTAGCGTGATGAAAAGTATACTATAACCAGCTCAAGAGTATGAAAAATAATTATACCAAGTTTCGTTAAAATCCGTCGAGTAGTTTTTGTTTCTATAACGGTTATACAGACAGACAGACAGACAGATAGACAGACAAAAATTTTACTGATTGCATTTTTGGAATCAGTATCGATCCCTAATCACCCCCTGATAGTTATTTTGGAAATATATTTCATGTACAGAATTGACCTCTCTACAGATTTATTATAAGTATAGTTACAGAAGATAGACAACAAATGGCTAAACTTTATATTTGCACTAAGTGCAACCTCATTTCGTGTCCAGGTTACCTCTATCAATTCTAGGTTACCTGGAAGAGATCGCGGAATGCTATAAGGCCGAAAATTGATTGCTTTTTAGTTTGAGGTTTCCTTTATGTATTTTTGGTTATGTGTACAGTAAAGTATCTATAAATAAACAATTCAGAACCGTCCGTAAAACAGCAAAACGTTACAGCTAAATACCACAACTTTTCATACCAAAACGAATGCATACCTACGTAATCATTTAAATAATTACTAATTCAAAAAAGATGATAGCAATTATTTATTCACGTTGAATAATAATAAGGTTCGATACAATGTGTAGGGACAGGACTCTCGTCCTGCTACTACAATCCCCGTCGTCCTGTTACTAAAATTAGCCTCCACCTGCCTTTAAAAGTCTAGTTATGTAAGATAAACATTTAAACGATATTTTTGTTGCTTTTATCTTGACTTCACTAATCTCCCTTGAATTTACTTCAAGACTTCTGTAGTCTGCAGCATTCATGACCTTAAATGTCAGAAATACATTGTTAAAAAGTTTTACATCACTATCTATAGCCTTTTTCCAACTATTTTGGGCTCGTTTTCAGTATTTAGTAGACAGAATAATGGTTTCAGATTTCCTGGCTTCTGACTACTCGTAAAAATACAGCCAAAGACTATACATACACACATCAAAAAAAGTTTACGATCACTAGCATAGCTGATATATTTTTTTTAATTTAACTTCATCAAGAAAAAATCTTTGTTGTGTGTTTTCTTTAAATCGAAAAATCCTGTTTGAAATTAAAAAAACAAACTTTTTTTACTAACAAAAAATGAGTGTAATGTAATTGTAACAGTAATTTGATAGAAAGAAAAAACTTGTTTAACCAAACTTAAACAACTAGGTATTTATTAATATTATAGTTTATTTAGTTTATATTCCATATAATATAACTCCTCCTCTGGCTCGAACACATGCGGAGATCCTCCTTGGTATGCTGAGGATCAAGTTATCTAGCATTTTTTGGGGTAACCTGTCCCATTCTTGAATAGCGGTTTCCCTGAGCTCTGGCACTGTCTGGGGACGTGGCTGACGGTTCCAAATAGCTCGCTTAATAGCACCCCACGCATGTTCTACTGGGTTTAAGTCAGGCGAGCCGGCAGGCCAGTCTAACCTTGTCACGTCGTATTCTTGGAGAGCAGCATTGACTCGTTGAGCTCGATGTGCGGGCATTATCATCGACCAGTACAAATTGGTGCCCATGGTTTACTCAGAATTATCTGACAATTCCATCAATAGCAACTGCTTTATGCATGTCTGCTGTTATGAAGCCTCAATACGGGATCAAAGACATTCTAGGTTCAATCATAATACCACCCCAAAAAGACACCGATTTCCCGCCTTGCTGAACTGTTCCAGTGGCAGTTCTTTGCCTTTCACGATTCTTCAACGAAGAGACAGTTTTACCTAATGTTTTCTTCTTCATCTTCTTCATTTTGCCGAAGCCTAGCCCACTGCAATCTGTGTTGACGTTGCCGAGAATTCAGAGGCGCTCGGTAATACAGCCTGGTGCAAGCAATTCCGAATGGTCTGAGTGCTAACTTCAAGCCCAGAGGCGGCCCGAAATTCTGCTTTTATTTTAGTAGCGTTGATTTTTGGGTCACGGGCTGCCAGCAATCTAATATAGCGCTTCTGGGCAGCAGTCCAAACAGTTGGGCGACCACTGCGGGGTCGGTCAGCTAAATTACCCAACCCGTGGTACCTCTGCAACGTGGTCACGACACAGGATTGGGATATAGCAACTCTGCGTGCTATTCAAAGTGATCGCAAACTTTTTTTTATGTGTGTAGGTATGTACTTACATAATTATTGTAAAATAATTTCTCCCCGCTGCGTCTGTTTTTCTGTACGTTTTAAAATCAAACACTACCACTACTAGTAAGCATATTCATATGGCTTTCACTAATGGAGGTATAATTCATAATGATTTTGTGTAAATTGGTTGAAATATGACGATGATTGTTGGAGATATCGAAAAAACAAGCGATTGGGACTGTTAAAAATCAGTATCGTACTTTTAAAACCATCATAATCAAATCATTTATTTTATTCATTTATTATATACTTTATTGTACACCAAAATTTAATGCAATAGGAAACTTAGAACTAAAATACATACAATGGGCGGCCTTATCGCATTTCGCGATCTCTTCCAGGCAACCTGGGAAAATCATGTAGGTATGCATCGTGTTTATTTCCAAAAATTGTAAATGTGTATTCACAAATGATGATATTTTGTTAAACTTTGTAACAAGTTAGTCATAGTAACAACATTTAAATGTATAAAAACTGTGCAGGGCAATTAGCCAAAGATAAAATAAATGTAGAACTGAACCATAGACTAGTAAAAGTGACATTTTGAGATGAGAATGCGCGGGAAAGTAAATGGCAATGCGTTTTGGTTTAATTGATCAAAGTGAGTATTTTGAATGTTAATTAAGTTGGTATACTTCTAGTATTTACCCACCTTGGCAAATGGATATGAAGCTACCTTGACTACAAATGACAACGGCAGACATTTTTCGTAGTAAGTAGGTACAGGTGCAAATTAGTTTTTAATGCTCTTGAGTTTAAAAATGGCGGCAAACGTCACCAATGTCATTTGTCTGCCTCTTTGTCTACAAAAGGGGAGGGCAGTGTTTATTTTCATTAAGTTTTTTTGGAAATGAACCTACTAGGGTAGGTAGTAGAATTTAAAAAAAAATTAACAATTATACGTACGTAAAGATGAAATTTGCCACACATGTTTAGAAGCTGGTATAGACTAACAAAAACAAAAACCGTGCAATTCTGACAATATTAGGACATACATAGGTACGGGTCGAATTATCGCTCCCTTTTTTTGAAATCGGTTAAAAATATTCGTTATTTGCTAACCAACTAGCAAACTATTTATTCAAATTATAAAATAAGCCACGACGACAGTGCCTAACTGTAAAGTATTAATAATGGAATTCCACTTTTTACCTACTAATAAGAATTTTAAGAAGACCTACTTACAACCTAAGTTTTACGACCAGCATTATCTAAGAATTTAAAAATAGGAAAAAATATAAAGTGCAAAATCTAGTCATTTAAAAACGAACTTCTTAATTAGAGAATTAAAATCGGTAATTAATTAGCGACAGATGTGACCATTGCAATTAGTTTTTATTTATTATCACATGAATTGTGTCTGACACCAGTAGGCAAAAGAATTAAGAATAAAAAATGCTTATTTCTGGACTTGTAGAAAAATAAAACTGTAAAGTTCGAATCGGACTCGGATACTACGGTTTTGAACCAGGGATACTTTTTAAAACCAATTTAATCTAAGTACTTACGAGCTATTTGACGAAAGATACAGAGCATAACCGACAAAATTAGCCGATTTTGTTTCACTGCTAGGACTCCTCAGGTCTCCTTCCTGATAGAGCCAATGAATGGCCTATGAATGTTTTAAGGTGTCACAAAAAAATGATATCTAAGACGTACGTCCTCGATGATCGAACCTTAAAGTTTGATCTATCTATAGTTTTTTAGAGTTTAGGTTCTATAGTTTTTTCATAAATGAATTATCTATCTTCGTTAACCCTGCGAGAGATTTATTCTTTACTTTCGCCACAGTTGACTGCATCAAGGACGACATTTTTATCATAAACAACCACCAAGATGCTACACTGGAAACATTGACACAGCCACACTTCCAAAGTTTTAAGGACATCAGAAACATAACATCCTTTAAAACGTTACCCAAAAGGCAATGAGTCCCGTTCTAAAGTGACAATTGATCAGAAAAGCTTCACAACACCCATCCAGGACCAAAATCAACAATTACGTTGATGAGAAGCTCATACAACGTTGTAAGAACATTCCTTTTACGAGCGCAGCGCTCAATGTTCCCGAAATAATACCATCGGACGCATCTCTAGCTCGATCAAACGCTTTTAGTCCTTTACCGGTCCAATAAAAACTCCTATTAATTGCGTAAGCACATGTAATAAACTTTTGGATTGGTTAAAAATAACCGGCGCAAGAGCACCACCGGTCGACTCAGTATAAATTCTTAAAAAACATAAACTTCACAGGCGCACACGGCGTCCAAACAGACTATAAATGACACGACCGATCTTTAAATTCCGAACTATTTGACATTCCAATATGAATCAAATTGGAATTACCGCCAAATCTGACGTATGCCGTTTTAAGTTTGGATGCACATCCTGAAATCTATGATTAGAACTCGATTCTAATGCACAAAAAATAGAGTTTAGTATAGTTGTTGGGTGTTCGTGTAGTTGAATCGTTGTGGCGTGCGCTGTGCGGCTAGGATATAGGTCATTGCTCCCCTAAACCTGCGGAGCAGTCAGGGCAGTTCATAAGTACTTCCATGTTTAAATTGCCCAACTTGTATGTACTCTCGGTACAGGATGGCTCGGACATTACTTACTCGGCCGACGACTGACCATCCTGCGGCCGTGATAACATCTAGTTATAGAGCCATTCCTCTCGGGAATGAGGACTATAATTCTAAGAAGGATAAGGTTTTGAATTAAAGGACACGACACGACATATTTTTGTGTGTGTATCCGATATCCGAACTTTGTTGTCAAGTCAACGGTTTTGATGGTCTTTTGGAGATTTTTTTTTAAATCGGAATAAGTTTAGAATTTGGATGGTAAACCTAGAGTCCCCTAGATATGATTTATTTATAAGACTTTTAGAGTAATACCATTGCGTGTACGATTTAATAACCAAAGGAGAGTCTAAAAAAAGGGTTATCTTAGATAATTATTAGAAAACATGAAACTTAGATAATGTTTATTAATTTGCGCAATTATAACGATTATCTACAGATTAATAAATGAGAACAATGATATAATTTGTACAAACGTAAGTACTGTGAACTTTCTCAGGTAACGGAGGTTTATTTAATCGCAGTTTTTTCCCCTAATCATTCGGTTATCACATAATGTTGTACATTATGAGCCAACAGCGGTAATTTTCGCATAAATATTTTGATTTTTTTACGAGTACCGTTTCCACGGGTTTCCGTTGCATTTCACGTGACCATTACTGCTGCTTCGCATTCACACGTGACAAAAAATGAGTTGTAACCGTTTTTAGTACCTAATACCAAGAATTTAGAAGAATCTGTAATTGTGATAATGCAAACAGAACTTTAAATTGTATTGATTGGTATTGATATAGATGTATAGACAAATTCAGGCCTTAAGAAGTCACTTGGTGTTGCCTAAATGTTTTTTTATGCACCAAATTGGTGCAGAAAAAAAACAACTTCAAGACGTATCAATACTCCAATACATACCTAATGCTTTGATTGCTCAGCTCTGACGTGATTGACAGGAAAGAACACTTGACTTGAAAAACCATAAACAGATGTAGAAAAATGTACCCCGTCGAAATCTATATTTTTTACACTTGTTTATGGTTTTTCAAGTGATGATAAGTACGATGACCCCCTTTCAGGTGTTCCATTTATTGTAACACGTTGTCGAGATGCTGAGATTAATAAATGCAATAGGGTGTCCGCACAAAATAAATACACAATCTTTAAAGACTCATATAGAGACGCTTTAGCGGCGATACGCAACTAAAAGTATAGTATGATCGACTTTTATGACTCGCCAAGGAGAGTTACTAGCTAATAATTATAGTGCCAGTCGTTAAAATCTATTGAGAAAGACACAGACACCCTTTCTCTGTATTATGTCAACTAGCACGTCGCCCGCGACTTCGTTCGCACGGGTTTTGTTGGTACTCTACGAACTTCATCTTCCCTCTACCCTCTTAATAGGGTAACATGTAAATTACACAACACAATTACGGACTAGATTTTTATTTCAATTCCCTTGGGAGATTGGAACTCATTACTTACAGAATCCGATCCTAATAATGAACTTGGTGACGTGTTTATAGAGTTAACTATAGTTTAGAATCTTCATTTTAATATTATTACGATAAAGCAGCAGTGAGTGTGACTGATTCTAATATATAATCTTTTTAATCTTAAGGATGTTTGGACGGGTTGCTGGCCGTTGCCTTCCTAGCAAATTGAAATGCATTTTTTTATGGATGTGAAATCATCAAATGACTATTCCCACTGTGGGCGAAGCAGAAGGGAGTGGCAGACTCTTACTGACTAAAACCCATCCGTGTTCCTCCTAGTGCCCTTTGCGCTCCAGGTCCAGCAAATTGAAATGCATCTGGTACTTTATGGAAACCTCTTTGTCATTTTTAACCGACTTAGAGAAACAGAATATTGAGTATTTTTATTGACACTATATAAAACCTTATCCCAAAATCTCTTTAGTTAAGTATCGAAACTTTGAAATTGTTTTCGGTTTGCACATTAGCTTTGCCGGCAGTTTCGCCAGTAGGTACTTATGTTAGAAATTGTACCAGATTCAGTGGCAAATCAAACATACCTACCTACTTAAAATAGCTGTAAACACTTCAGCAAACACTGTTAAACAAACTATGATATCATTAATATTATAATGATATTGCCACTAACACCATCCTCGACCCGTGGTTTGTTTGATCACCTTTACATTTCACAACATTTAAAAACATAAGGCTTCTAGCATCAAGGTGCAAGATTGATTTTGATTCCTCTTTTAAAAAAAAGTTGTAACACTGCTCTGTTCATTCATAAACAGGGGTCAAAAGGTCCAGAATCCAGCCATCTACGACAGGTATCGCCACCTCACACGTTGACCATAAACTAACAGCGCCATCTTGATAAATGAACTGTCAAACACCCGTCTAAGTTGACAGTTAATAAGGATCTCTTTATCTTCAAGCTGATCCTAATCTATTTTAATTGTTTATGTTCTATTGTCAAGTCATATTATTATCTTTTAATTGCTACATGATAATTGCGTGTTTAATCGATACCTACCTATAAGTCTTGACCTAGCATGATCAGTCTACCGGAGTCGCGGGATTATTTGCAAGAGACACCGTGGCTCTAGAACACAAAGGGCAATGAAGGAACATGGATGGGTTTTAGTCAGTAGAAGTCTGATACTCCCTCCCGTTACACCCAGAGCGGGAGGAGTCATTGGATGATTCCCATCCCTAAAAAAAAAAAGCATGATCAAAGAACATTTTATGACTTGTACATTTTTCTTTATAATATCGTACCTTGTTTGAATAAATAATGTTATTTTATATTCAATCGCCTGTGATGCTATCAAGCATTCTTATTTAATACCACTTCGTTTATAAATTAGCACAAAAATAACCTAAAAATAATACCTTGAAGATGAATAACTGTTCGCGCTAAAATACACCAAGTATTTTAGCACGAAAAGTTTCAATTTACATTAAAACAAATACCTATTCCTCTTCTTATCTTTAAAATTATGGCGGCATTCGATTTTTAAATTAAACTCAAAGAAGGTTCGCGGCAAAAAAGTTTAGATGTGTTTCCGGGTGTGAAATGTGGTCGGACCATTTGGTTTCTGAGCGCATTTGGCGGAAAAAAAATGGGATAAGGGCGAAACATGTCGTAACATGGATTCCGTAAGTGTGAATTATTAAAAATGTCAGGTGTTAGGTATTGAACAGGATAAAAATCCAGCACCTAAGCATTAAATTGGGACATAGGGCTCCCCAAGCATCGCCACAGCGACCATGCACTCCTGCGAATTCTTACGACCTAATGGGACATTATGGGGGTGAAAGGTCCCCCTTTGGTGCAAGACCCTGCATCTTCAACCACACAATTTGACCCCTTCGGCCCACAACAACGGTAAATTTACAGCAAAAACAATGGCGAATCGACGCAATACCTATTCGTTACCGAATTTGCGCCAATCAAGGGCTTAGGTAAAAGCAAAATGCATCGCCTTATGCAACGTGTTACTATGAACACGCTGTAAACAAAGGCCTGTGTTTGTTAAATAAACACTTCCGAATGTAGGGGCGGCTAGAAGTGAATTACGTTGATGCAAATTTCATTGGGTATTTATTAGCTTTTGCCCGCGACTTCGTTCGCGCATACCCCGTTTCTCCCGTTCCCGTGGGAATTTCAGGAAATCCTCTCTTAACGCTCCCCAAGACTCCCCAAGGAACCTACATGCCCGATTTCAGGTTTCTACGACCAATAATTTCAGCTGTGCGTTGTCTGTCAGTCACTCAGTAACGGCAGAATTTTATATATTATTAGGATTAGCCGGTTTGGTCTCGTGCTTAGCATAGGCCTTCCTTTCATTGTTCCCGAGTTCGCGTTATATCTTTCCAAATCTTAAGAAGACATTGAAGTGGTCCCGTAATCTCCTTCGTCGTAGGTATCTCCTTATTGCAATAAGACCTGTATCAATCTTGTACCCATGCCCTTTTGCCACTACCAGAGAATTAATTGAAGGAGTTACAGTGGACCTGGAAGGCAAAATGGTTTTAAAGGAATACCGGTAAATTTTAGCCAGTGGGAGTCTGATATTCCCTCTAGCGGGAGATATTATATTCCCTCTATTGGATATATATTTTGGAAGTCGGTTGATGACTTCCAAAATATATATCCAAAAAACACACTTTCCTATTAAGTAACTGATTACTTCAATTTGTATTTGGTAGGCATGCGGAACGGGGTGAAAAGTCCCGCCAACCTCCATTGAAAAAGGGAGATCCTTCGAAAGGACGGTTGTTATTTCTGGTGGGCAACTGCCCGATACACGGACAGGATATTCGGACTGTTGTATAATTATGTTCAAATCGCACGATAAATTCAGCTACCACGATGCAAAATTTCGTTAGTAGTTTGCTGCTAGCAGGATAGATGGCAGTGCGGTTCTTTTTGTTGCGATTTTGTTACGTTGGTTTTTTTACGGCGGTATAAATGCCGCTACAAATACAATAATTCTTGACAAACAACGCTTCACTCTTCCTATCTTCCTAAACCTTCCTCTTTCTTCCCTCATATTCCTTCTTTCACTCCTATCTCCGCCAGAGAATTTTCTCGGGCACCTACGCAACCCTAAATGAGTTTCGTAATCAGAAACGTTTCTGTGTAAAGATGGCGGAGGTTTTTGCGATCACTCTCACGTGTACGGGGCCGCGTGAGAAATGCATCTTGTATTCTAATCAGGTCGTTGCTTCCTCTAACAGTCTAACATTGAAGAATGGAGAATCTAGCGTTAGGTAACTGTGGGTAACGGAAAAAATGGTTCTTAGGAGTTAGGTTACCTGGAATGCGATACTGTGAACATCTCGTCGTGTAAACTTAGGTAAAGCGCTTATTAAACTACACGGTATTCAGGGCCCTTTTTTAAGGATTGGAAATCATCAAATTACTCCTCCCGCCCTGGGTGAATCAGAAGGGAGTGTCAGACTCTTACTGACTAAAACCCACCCGAGTTCCCAATAATGCCCTTTGCGTTCCAGGGCCGTGGTGTCTCTTTCGAACAAATTCCGCTACCCTGACAGAGGTATTCAGGGCCCTAAGTCCCGATTTAGGTTGGTGTTGTAAGAGTTAGAGTTACGCTATTACACTGCTCGGTAGTAAGGGAGTTAGAGAGCTAAGTAGACCGGGCCGCACCGGTCACCCTAATTAGGGCCCCTAACTCTTATTACACCACCCTATATCGGGACTTAGGGCCCTGAATACCGTGTAGTGTAATAAGCGCTACAGCGCGCACAAGTGAACATGAAGTGCGCTGTCAATGTCAAAAAACAAAATGGAATGACTGTTAACTCTATGGTCACTCGACTTAGGTTAAATACATGGTGAGGTGTTCTGTATCAATCAAAGATTTTTATCATATTGCTGACCAGTTTACAAAAACTTAGTCTAATGCACACTTGCTTTTCCAATTTACTTTTGACATTGGCAGAATAGTCGACATCGGCTCTACTTGCCATTAATAAAAAATAAAAAAATATAATAGAATGGTGAGGTGTTGACAGAATAGATTAGCTGATTGGTATTTAGTGAGACTGAATACCAAAATCCATCACTAAACTAATTTTATTACCCTTCCCGTATCACTTGTACTGGGTGCTATGGATCAATATCGCCACTTAGACAAATTATTTTTTGAAGCTGGTAACTTGAGTATGATTGAGAGCTTTCCACATAGGCCACTGTAGTACACAACCAAGGGACAAGTGTTCTTTGGGCTTAATGCAGTTCTGAGGTGAATCAAAAGAAGAGAGAAAAAGGAAGAGGACATTTTTGAGATCCTACACTAATCCCAGTATACTGAAATTAAAATTTTAAGCTGAGTTTCTGACTAACTTTTCTTAAGCCTGAAAGCATGCCTAAAATTGGCATTAAATTATAGTTTGTCACGTTCGTAGTTACAAATACTCAATTCAGAAATAGAATAATTATATACTTCCCTTATTAATTTGTCAGTATTTATTTAACTGTTGTGTTCGAGTACCTATAATGATGATCAAACAATGTAATAAGGGCCAGACTCGCAAAAAATAATTAGATGACCTCATACTTTTATTTTGAATATTAGTATTGAGTAATAACCATCCTTGGATGTACTAAGTTTCAGAAATCCCATTCAGTTGAGTGTGTTACAACAGACTCTTCTGGAACCGGATGAAATGAGTAAAAATAGAAAAAAATATATCCGAAACAGTAACCACTTTGGAAAACAGTTTACAAACAAAATTATGAAGTACCTAAAACAGCACATTAACGACATTTTCAATATTTACAGATTGATAAGAGCACGGGTTGATACAAGAGGGAATTTTGTAATGGAGGAATTTTTCAGAGGCCAAAACATTGCATTGTAACTTGGTATGTTACATACATAGAGGATGTAATTTAGGCAACTTCCGTTAGCGAAGCAACTTAAATGCCTAAATGCGATACTGAGTTTCTTTTATTACGCGTTGACGCTTTTATTCTCTGGACTGATTTTGATGAGATTATTTTTGGGGGCCAAGTCACCCGCGTCCGTAGGAGAATACCCTTCAGCGAATCCCTACACGTGGTTCCCGGGTGGTGCTAAACAGGTGACACTAACCGCCTCCGCGGTCTAGTGGTTATACCACCCGATTCAGACCCAGAGGTCCCGGGTTCGATTCCCAGCGGTTTTTTGCACGGTTTGGTTGGTGGTAGGACTTCTAAGTCCGCCTGGCAAGCTACCACCATCATGTCTAAGTCTGTCGCCATAACAACAATGTTAACAGCATTGTTGTGTTCCGGCAATTAGAGATAATATGATAGCCAGTTCCTCTATGTTAGAGGATTCCGGGTAAAGCTCGCTTCCATCTTCGGCCTAATCATCAGTTTCCATCAGGTGAGATTTGGGCCAAGAGTTTCGCCGTTTTGAATAAAAAAAAAATATAGGCTAGGTTTTTTGCGAAATTCTATAGGTATTAACAGGAGCGAAGCCTTAAAACCTGCTGAAAACTTAAGCCTGCGAAAAGCAAGCAGCCTTTAATATCCCCACTGCAGGGACTCCTGTGAAAAAGAGTGGAAGTCCATCACGCGGGCCTCGGTCGTATTGGTAGTTGGCACTTTTTTTTCAAATTATTTGATTCTTTAACATGACCTGGGTTATATCTTCTAATATGTCAAAATCTCATGTAACAGTGTTTGTCATCAAACTCCTCCGAAACGTCTTGGCCGATTTTTATGATTTTTCGTGCATGTTTGATAGGTCTGAGAATATGTCGTAGGCATTTCTATTTTAAATATAAACGGCTAAACAACTTTTGCCGAGTCAGCTAGTTATGTATAATTAGGGGCCTAAATTACATAGTCGTCGTAAACTGCGGAATCGAAACAAACTATCCTTCTAGACTTTTAGGAACAGATATAACCTTAATGTATATTGGCCGAGTTCATTTTTATATCTGCACATACAAAACTTAAAAAAATGAAAGAATTGTTTAATAACTTTCGAACATCACGTTTCGTTCGTAAACTGTTTTTTTACCAAAAAGTATCATCTGCTACGCGTGGATCGTTTATCATACAGTTTTTAAACGCATCCCGCACAGATAAACATCTTGTCTATGGTTCACGCGAAAAATTTAAAAGATCGTGCGTGGCCGTTAAAAATGATTTATTGAATACGTTCTTTTGAAAAAAGGTGGAAAAAGAGAGGCGTAATATAGTGCTAAATGTATGTTTATAGGACTTCAACGAAATAATAAGGATCCTGTCGCGTAAAATAATGAACCACAATATCGATCTATCTTGGATTAGAATGTGTTATACATGGTTGGAACCTTTAAAAAATCAGTAAGCCTAGCTCAAACCAAATGTATACTAGTCTTATATTACAAGATGTGGAAAACATTGTTTGGTTATTTATCTCTGGAAGTACCGATGCAATTATCAAAATTATTTCCTAACACAAAACCCGAAACGGTTATCACCTCCTTTATCTGTCCTGTGTATATCACAGATCTACAATTAATGACAGCCGGGACCAACCCGTGCTTTCCGAGGCTCGTAAGAATATTTATGTGCTTAGATGGTCACATATCCACAGAGCGATCACGGCAAGCACTGCTTAACCTTGGAAGTGTAAAATACACAAAACTAGCATTTTCGGGTTGCCAATGACAGTAGATGACAGGAAGACAGATATAATCCGCGCGCGATCAAAAAGGGATGGAACCTTATCAAAGTAAATAGAAAATGACAGTTCTCAAGACAAGTAGCGTTAGCGAAAAAACTCTGAATTAATTATAAATTAGTTATTTCTACGATCTATCATAGGGTTGTGTAACTATACAGAAAAGTTCCATGGTTGCAATCCTTTTAATAATAAAGTTTAGATAGGTATACGAGTATATTATGAACACTAAAAACCGAAATTCATTGAGCATCTTCGATACTTTTGTTTTCCAATTATATGGATAAAACATCTTTGAATTACAAGTAAGTGATTACAAATAACAGCTATAATGAAACAATAAAAACAATTTGAATCGATTTGTAAATAATTATTAACAAAATATAGGTACGAATAATTGTTGGAAACTGGCAACACTGATGGACGAGTAATGTAAATATATCGAAGAAAAAAACAAATTAATTATTTATTAAATACACATCGGCGCAAGTTGATACAAAAGTATAGAATAATTAATATGCGTTTAAAAACAAAACATGATTTTTGATTTATTTGTATCTTTTCGAGTATCGTGACCACGCGAAGCCGAGAATGGACAAATCCTTTGATAGTTTCGAGTAGTATGAATTGCTGGTTGATTCTGCTAAAGTGGCCTTTTTAAACTCGCTGGCAACTTTTTCCGACGCTACGGCTGACCGGCGGACCGCGTGTGTCTCAGTTCCAAAAAGTCGCATCCCATTCTGATCGCGCGCGAGTAATACACACCATCATCAGCCTAGCCTTTCCCCAGCAGTATTTAGGTCGGCTTCCAGTCAACCCTAATTTAGCTGAATACCAGTATATTACGTGGTACACCTGCCTACCAGACCCTCACAACCCATTACCTGGATAACACGGTACTACTTCAAGGCTGGAGTCAGTTTGTATGGCTTCTGACAATCCGTAACGACTACCAAAGATCTACAATGACAGCCGGGACCGGCTGCGTGCCCTCCGAGGCACGGAAGAATCTCCGTAATTTAAGATGGTCACATCTACATACCGACCTCGGTAAATGTTGCTTAACCTTGAAGATCGACCCGTGCAGCTGCTATTCTTTAGCCACGAGTTCCTCACGTAAACTTACACACGCGTCCAGAAAAACAGCACCCCCACAAAACACCCCCAATTTAAATTGAACATCTTTATCAAGCCCAGGTGTATTACAATATAAAGCCTAGGTTATCTAGATCTCATCTAGATCTAGGCGCTGACTATCAACAGTAACAAGCTGCAAATGCCTAAGTCATGTATTTACACTGTGTTTAAATTTTAATGGGACGTCAATTATAATTTTGTTATTTATTAGGTAGGAGTAGAAACGAATATGGTTAAGTAGGTGTAATTAGTTGTTTTTTGGTTTTTGAAGAATTTTAATAAGGGATGTGTTTCCTTATGTAACTTTGTATAGATTATTTTAAACTGTCAATTAAGACCTGCATAGAATATTTTTATGGTGACAATAATGACGTCAATTTAGAAAAATAACGCAAGAGTAGGTATAGGGTATTCTCCGCCGGGGCCTGTGTTTCCTGATAGCTGCAACCTGGGTGCCTCTAAGAGTGAATAGGTTACTTCTAGGCAAGCGTGCACCATCTTAGACCGCATCATCGCTTATAATCAGGTGAGATAGTGGTCAAACGCGTGCCTATCACAAGCAAAAAAAAAGGTAACTTAACACCTAAGTACACATTGTGGAATGCAAATAAAGTTTGAGTTTGTAAGGTATAAGGTCCTATTAAAATAGATAGACAAACTTGAACACATCGTTCAGTACCTACGTCTAAAGATATCCAAGCAAAAAAAACTCTGCTTTATGAGATTTTATTATAACCTAAAAAAATAAATTGTCGTCACACTAGAATGAACACATACATCTGACTGGCACTCGTATTTTCGTTTTTTTTTATCAATGTCCTTCTGTGGTCTGAATGATTTTCAAAAGTTAGCCCATCACCGGTCTACACAAATGCAGTTTTACGTATCAGTTGTAGACCGTACTTATCACAGTAAGTTCATTTCTTCTTTCCAGCTAAGACGCTAAAGTTCTAAGACAAGTGTAAGCCGTACCGTGACGAAAGCTACTGCTAAAAGTCAAAACTCTACACTCGCTCCATCGTAGAAAGTCTCTGTAATCTCTGACCTAGATTAGACACAAGAGCATAGATTAATGTTTTTTATATTTCTGTGGACAAGAGCAAACGCTCTTGTCTTGTGTAAAATATAAAAAACATTAATCTATTGCGTTATTGTTCTGCAGACATGAGAAGAGTTTGCTTCTCATGTCTGCAGAAATGTCAAATGATGAATCCCTGAATTTCGACAATGGCATTCGCTGATAGAGTGGTACTTTGTTTAGAGCCGCTGATGTACAATTTTGACGTCAGAAAAGTGCTGGGTCGCAGCCCAATTTGTTGTTTACCCGCACTGAGAATGGCAACTACTCAGTGAGGGCCGATGTTGAAGGCTATGTGTTTTCGACTTTTTAACCGACTTCCCAAAAAGGAGGAGGTTCTCAATTCGGTTGTATTTTTTATGTTTGTTATCTCATAGCTCCGTCAATTATGAACTGATTTGAAAATTCTTGTTTTATCTTATAGGATATACTTGCAGAATTTAAATTTTATCAAAATCGGTTACGAAGTTTGGATTTTAAATCGAAATAGGTGGAACTCGTTTACTTGAATGATGGTTTTTTGTTATCCAAGTAATCGAAATTGCGTATTTGCTTTTCTGCGATTTTGCAGTGGTGTTGCTAGGTCTGTGGTACCACTAAAAAGAGAAAAACCAAAAAACTTTTTACAAAAAAATACAATCGACGTCCAAGAAAACACTACTTGTAAAAATAACTATAATTTCAGAAGTCGGGGTCAAAATACGAACAAACTAACAAAAACACAACAGTGTTTTCTTTATTTGGAAGTCGGTTGTATTTTTTTGTAATAAGTTTATTTTTAGAAACATCGTATGCCATCAGATTATCATCATCATCCACATATCAGCCGAAAGATTCCCACTGCTGGACATAGGGCTCCTCCAAGTGTCGCCACAACAAGCGGTCCTGCGCGGCTCGAGTCCATCGGTTACCCGATTAATTTAAAGTATTTTAACCTAAGTATCTACATATTTAGTATTAAAGCCACCTGATTTTAATACTAAATAGGTTAAATTACTTTTAATTTAAGGCAATGTAATCTTGCTGATTGGGATAATTAATAAATAAACCTTTGTACTTTGGACCATGACTTGTAAAATTAATTTAATAACTGACCTATACGGTCATTATCACCGCTGACGCCGATGCAAAGCCATAAATTGATAAAGTTCAAAGTCCACAGGAAAGAATATTATAAAACTATTACATATTACCTAATATAACAAATAAATGAGTACTTGGATCCATAGTTAAATTAATTGTACTTCTGACTGATGGCGAACAGATTTTTTAACTTACAATAAATGTAGGACAGGATAATTCACAGCTTATACAGGAAAATAATTTACTGTTCAGACCTAGATTTATATTGCATCTGCGAACAGCATATCAGGTAAATTTTCAGGAGAGACAAAAATTCAATTCAATTATTTTTTCATTCATAAATATTCATTCATAAGACAACTCTTGGTCCACAGAAGCTGTTAGTAACACTTCATACTATGTTAGTAACTATAAAATTTTAGAATACAATATGAAGGGCCAGGGATAAAAATAACGTTGGTAAAATCGTTAATAAATTTGCTGACGTTCTTAATAGTTAATGAATTAAATTAAATATGTAGAGAATTAAACGTCAAGACATAAAATCACAAAAAAAAATGGATAATAATTAAAATGTCACTTAATAAAATTTTAAATGTCAATAAATTAAAAGAAAAAAACACACAAACAAAACAACAACAACATTCCTACAAAAATTGGAACACTCATTATTTATACGCGTATTATGTTGCGGATTACATACATGGAGTTAGCTGCAAACCTGTGAAGTTATGGATTTGACAGTTTTACTCATCACGCGTTTTTGTCAATTTTAAATGAAAACTGACTGTAGCTGTTATTCTAGGTTTTGTATTTTTCGTTTAACTTTCGAATGGTACAAAAAACGTTAAAATGCCAAAAAATGGATTTAGCAGGTTTACACTCTAAGCCGACGATATCTAAACTCGCAATGTCATTATTTTAATTTAAAACTGTCAATCCAAATTTCAAAATTAAAAAAAAAACAAAAGTCATTTATTGAAATTAGGCTGAGAGCCAGCACTTTTTGAACGTCAAGTTTTACAAAAGACAGTCCCCCAAAACGCCCGCCCGTCACACAAATTAAGTATAAATACATTTACTTATAGTCGTCTTCTCTCTTACTAGTTTGCCCTTTTTGTGCCCTATCTCCTAAACCTCTAAACCCGGATTAAGTCGTATTAACATCGGATCGAAGTACCAGGCTCCCACGAACGCATAGGAGATGTCCGTAACGCAACCACGTGGCCTATTAGGAAAAACGATACATTTTCTTATGTAATCGTAATGGCTATTGCTATTAGTGGCTATCTTTTATTGTTATGACATGTTTGTAGAGAGTCACTCATAGTGTAAATAAAGCATTGATTTATTTTTTATATATTTGGTTCATAAAATTACATTGTATACGTCACCGGAAAATGGCGGACTCCGTAAGATTGTAATAAATGTTGATATGATTATAATTTCTTGATCTATTACGAAAAAAACGTTTTGTATTAAATATACCCCATCCAAATTCAATAGTTTCCAATACATGCGTGTCTTATTTTGAAAACATGTTTTACATTTTCACGCAATATTTTACAATCTTCCGGCGTTTGCCTTTTTTTTGGTGTCATATTGTAAATGTATAGACAAAATATACTATGGTTCAGTGTCATTTATTAAATGCAAATTACAAGCACGTAACATCATAATTGTATTCATTGAGAATCTATACCAAAGACCAATATTGGCCATACATCTATCGCTTTCAAAAACATTTTAACGCATAGGTACGTAAGTATTCAACAATGGCACCAAGGGCTTTGCCAACATTACAAACACCCATAACATCACCATATTCACCATCTATCTTCTATCTATCTATATCTATATCTATACTTATAATAAATCTGTAGAGAGGTCAATTCTGTACATGAAATATATTTCCAAAATAACTATCAGGGGGTGATTAGGGATCGATACTGATGCCAAAAATGCAATCAGTACAATTTTTGTCTGTCTGTCTGTCTGTCTGTCTGTATAACCGTTATAGAAACAAAAACTACTCGACGGATTTTAATGAAACTTGGTACAATTATTATTCATACTCCTGAGCAGGTTATAGTATACTTTTCATCACGCTACCATCAATAGGAGCAGAGCAGTGAAGGGAAATGTTGGGAAAACGGGAGAAGTTACTCCATTTTTTAAGCTTCCGTCGCGTGTGCAACCTTAATGGTGAAAGCTACACAGAAATCATGTATGACGGAAATGTTCACCTTAAAATTATATAAAAAATATCCAACGACAGCATATGTCTATCTTTTATGATTGACTCACAATAACACGTGTAACTCCCGATAGCTTAGCAGTTCGAAGCTTTCTGATTGTATTTGTCTACTCTTACGTTTATAAAACTCTCAGTCATCCCTAATTAACATTAATAAAAGTTAACATTATTAACTATTCCATAAAAAAAAGAATCATAGAAATCGGAATATACTGAATCATGCTATAAGGATTATTTTTGTCATTTTTGTGGTCGCGAACGCACAGGCAGGCGGCTAGCTTGGCGCCTAGCGCTAGCGCTAGGCTAGCGAGTAGCTTCGGAAAACGGCTTACGACAGTTTGCAATATCCTTTAATAATTATAATGTCGAGGGGGAGATGGTTATAATTTCGCTTTATACCAAACGAGTAATATTATAAATGTGAAAGTTTGGTTGTTTGTTACTCAATCACGCCAGGAACGGCTTAACGGATCTTAATGAAATTTAGAACAAAGATAGATTATAGTCTGGAATAGCACATAAGCTACTTTTCATCCCGGGAATATGTTCCCTAGGGATTACGCGGGCGAAGCCGCTGGCAGAAGCTAGTAGACAATAAAAATGAGCAAGGTGTCAATACAGAAAAACGTTAACAATTTTACTAATAACAGTCCAACAATCTATTGACGATCGAATACTTACCTACTAATAAATACGTACTTACGTATTAGAAATTCTAATTATAAAATCTTGGAATTACAGGAGTTGCACACAGGTGCAATGTTCAGACTGATTTTGAAAAAACGATGTGGTTGATAGAACAAAACTGAATAGAGAAGACATTTATAAAATTATTTGGCTATAAGAGAAAACATGGATTTTTATGTTTTGGCAAAGATGCTGCTGGAAAACTTTGAATGGATTGTGTATTATTTACTTGAAAATGATAGAAGGACGATTACTGAAATGATATGGAAGAATTAATTGCTGCTCCAAAATAAATTCGGATGTGGACGATAATAATGAGTCCAAATTTAATAAAGAATATGTTTTTTTTTTTCTAATATAACCTCTATATAACTAAAATTTAACGACCAAGTTTAATGCATTTAGGTTTAAATTGCAATTAAAAACGTTATACATTTTATCGGAGCTAACTTAATTCAAATTACTTTTTTCATTACAATTCTCATTATTTTTATCGGAATAAAACCTGGGAATTTTATTTTTAATACGCAGTTAGATTCATTATTACCGTTACATTAAAGATAACTTAATAATTTAACTGTGACAAAACATCTAAGTACCTACCGATAGCACAACAATCTGTCAAATTTCTTTAATAGATTTTCAACTTTATCGCTGAAACATTAGGTTTAAGGTTGATTGGGAAAATTTGTCAGTTTCGAATAGCTTGATGTGCTGGCGACAGTACACGACCATAAAATTAAATCCGGCCAAGTGCGAGCCGGACTCGTGCACGAAAGGTTCCGTACCAATATCTATAAAAACGGCAAAAAAATGATGTCTGTTGTATAGGAGCCCCCTTAAATATTTATTTTACTCTGTTTATTAGTATTTATTAATATAGCGGCAATAGAAATACATCATCTGTGAAAATGTCAACTGTCTAACTATCGCGGTTCTTGAGATACAGCCTGGTGACAGACGGACAGTCAGACGGGCGACAGCGGAGTCTTAGTAATAGGGTCCCGTTTTACCTTTTGGGTAGGGAACCTTAAAAAAGAGTCCAATAAAAGTAGACCAAGACGATTTCGAGTTTATCGGACTTAGTTGGTAGGGGTAACGAAAAGACTTGACCGCACTAGCTGCAGACAGAACAAGGATGTTTCCTAGATATAAAAATATGATTCTATTTAGTGTTTAAATATAAATTTAAGCGGACTGAATCGATTTTTTTTAAATAACTAGCATAATGTGCGGAAAAAAGAGAAGAAGTCATTTACTCTACAGTGGAACAGTTCAACCGAATAGTAAGATTCTATAAGAAAGAACAAAAATAGTACTCATTGACAGATACTTGAAAAGTCACATACTCACATAAGCAAACGTGTTTATGCATCTCACCGAATAAGCCGGCGCCAATTAAGGCCCACCTAATTTCAAATCCTCGTAAAATCTTGCAGATAAGTAAAGTAAAGAAAAAACATAATGGAAGTTGTAATTTATTTATTCGAGAAACAAGATATCTAAAAAGTAGTACAGCTTTTGGCTTTAAAACACAAATGTAAACACTTTTTTGAAACTTGGTATTAGGCTATCTTGGGAAGCTGGTCGCTGAAGATGGCCCAAAAAATATTAACGAAAATATATGCATTATAAACATTTAAACACTTTTAACATAAAACATCAAAATAAAAACACATCCTTCTCATAAAATTATTCATAAAAGGTAAAAAAACAACCAAAAATTTAAATGTGAGCTATCTTAATCAACTATAAAATAAAAACAAACTATTAAATAAAATAAAATTTAACCTTTGAGATCAACTTTGAAAGTAACTTATCAAAAATAAAAATAAATCTGTTCTTTTTTCTAAAACATATTTTTTCAATTTCATTCATAGATGGGCTATATAAGGAATACTGAAAATTCGGATCAATCAAAATATACTTAATAAGTTAAAACAAATTAGACGCCACTACGTCTTTAATTGAGTGTGTACACTCCTAAAAAAAATTCTGAAAAGAATGTCAAAAGTGAATTTACTTAATAGCTTAATCAGAACTTTAATTGCACTCTGGACATATGAATTGCTGCTCATCGTCTCCGGTTAAACCCACACAGACTTCATGATACCATTTTTGTCATTTTTTACCTTAAAAAAACAAACATACAAACACAAAAATATATTAACACTACATTTCAATAATCCTAGAAAGGCCCGGGCTATGTTTGGGAATTATGTTATGGGCCATGATAGGAAATTACACCCGGGTTGAATATAATCTCGTAAAAATACAAAAAAGGGGAAATTAAATAATAACACTCACCTGTAATTCACTGTTATATACATTAAATATGAATTTTCACATTTTAGAGCAAAGAAATTTGTTTTAAATTTGTTAATTTTCAAAAGGATTTAGATAATGGAGGTTATAAAACGTGTATCTTCTTGACATGACCAAGCAAACTGTCATCTGTCTTTAAAATGGCGACGCGCCGGTAATGAAACACACTTGCACTATTGTCTATGGTACTAGTAGCATAAACCTGCGAAATTTCAAATGTTTCTAATTATCATAACTGTATTTTTTTTTAAGTGGGCTATCCTAGGAGCCGGGCCATCTTCGGCGACACTACCTTAATTTTATAAATGCGAAAATATCTTGACAACTATATTATTATCTTACTTTGTAATTCTGTATTATCATTTCTTTGTCAACTTTAAAAAAGTCCAAGACGAAACAAGCAAACTTTTTTTGGAATGAAAAAATGGTCCTCTTGATGTCCATTCCTGTTTCGCAAGTGGCACGTGCCTCAAAGCATATGTTCCTCTATAATTGCAGAACTACTAGCCATATGCTTGTAATTCACACATCTTTAAACACTCTACTCGACCCTTCTACCTTTACAGCAAGGTTTATTTTAGCACGTTTCTTTGTAGTGATAATATTGTTACCACTAAAAATAGCCGGATACTAGATCACCTGTACAAATTAATGTTCGAATATTGTGTCTTATGATGCCTTAGTGATATTAAGAGGGGAGCAGGTACTATATTTGCATATCTTATCGATTGTGGTAATGAGCACGATTCCCTGAATATCCAGAATAAAGTGTTTGCTAACTTGGTTATAGAACACTTTAAATTGTATGTTACAAGAGTTCAAGAATTTAACCACACAGAAATAAAATATAAGTTAACTTGCTGAAAAATATACCTATACGTTAATAAGTCCTAAAATATTGACGTAAAGCAAAATACAGCAAAACATAAAAGGTATAGACCGAACAGATGCAAGTGACATACAAAACTCTTCCTCCTAAAAATTTTGAACCGTCAAAAGCGTTCGACACCCCAAACCATAAACCAACAGTGATGTGAATAGCTCGAACATGATAATGATTAAACATTCAGTAGGTAATCGTAATATCCATAATACGGTGATAAAGACGGCCATGACATTTGCGCTGCATTTAACACAGGCGTCAGCTACTGGCAACGAAATGTATCCATAACCTTATTTCTTAGTAATCTCGAAGACAGCAGCGGTTCGGTAATAAAAATACACAATTATTATATTAACTAAGACCTATTAATTGTAGCTATTAATGATATGATACGAGGTCGTAAAAGGAACAAAGATGAACCAACTCGGGGCAGGGACACTTTATGTACACCTTTGTATGAGATCGTAATACACATACTCGTAGCTCTTACAAATGTATACGAGTGGCTAGCATGCCATTGAGACATTCACCATTCCGATGACCCTACGTATATTCTGTCTATGTTATCCTTTAATATAACAGAATAGTCTGAGCGTCCCAGCGTCCACTTATGGCGTGATTGCGGGCAGAAAATTGTGAACGAGAGAAAATCAGACAAGGACAGTGTCTTTTTCTAGAATTCTTATTGAACCACGTCGCACTCGGCTTGTGAATTCTGCTCATAAATAAAAAAAATGTGAAATTACTAGTATTCATATCGCACAGTAATTTTAAATGGTTTTTTAGGCTGGAGAATTTTGTGATGATATTGCTCGGTCCGTTTTCTCTCTGGGCCCAGCACGGATACTATTACGAGTTAAATACATCATTGTTCCAGTTCTAGAGAGATACGGAGCTATACAAGAATGGCATAAACAAAATAGCACTATCCTATTTATCAATGGAATCATTACAACATTGACACTTAATCGTACGACCCCTAAAGCTGTTTTACATAAGCATACATGCTACTTGCACACTTTTAAGCAACTTACAAGCACGTGTTTATGACTGACTAGCTGACCCACGCAACTTCGTCTGCGTCACATTTTCCATTATTGCTCCGCTCCTATTTGTCTTAGCGTGATGATATATAGCCTATAACCTTCCTCGATAAATGGGCTATCTAACACCGAAAGAATTTTTCAAATCGGACCAGTAGTTTCTGAGATTACCCCCTACATACAAACTTACAAACATACAAACTTACAAACTTACAAACAAATTTTACCTCTTTATAATATTAGTATAGATAAGCCAAAACACACGAGCCTGTATTTGTACGATAGAATACAAATTTCGCTTGCTCGCATGCCATAGTGGTATACACCAATCAGAACATTACTTGCACAGTGGCATGCAAGTCACTTGCATACAAATTACAGGCATGTGTTTGGGACTTAAGTCTCTAAAACGTTTTAAGGTTTTGTAGTGTTTAAAAAACAAGTTATCATGGGTAATCTAGCGGCTAGAGGAAATTCAACATTGCTATCTGAAACAATTGGCGGAAGTTCGTTTTCGTCCTACTTGATAAGTCTAGTTACTAGTAGTTTCCATTACAGCACGAACGTTGGGTATGACAAAATATTCTTAAGATTGAACAATATTTTACCGCCCTATATTTTGTCAAAAACACTTGAACTTTGTCGTTTAGGTATACCTGGGTGTAAACTAAATAAAGATGTATTCAATAAAATGGCCTCCATACGACAATATTCAATATTTTTTTGCATATGAACAATTATCCACATAGTCTCTTGCGAAGTTATACATTCTTTCTACATTTTGAACAATATTAAAAAGTTAGATGATCCAGATATTCACAAATATGTTCAAGAAATATGTAGTACATAAAACTTCATTAATATTATTTCAGTCTTATCAAAAAACAAAATGTAAAACTAGCAAGCACTAACAACGCATTGTAGCAAGTCAATGAACCGATTTTAAATAGTTTCTTTTTTTTCGATTTATTTGCAAGTTACTACCGATTACGGGCTGTTCAACTTTACAGTACATAGAACATGAGATAACATGTTCTAACACTTCGCATTTATTTATAACATTGTTTAAAGGTCTACTAAGTGCTAACTAATATAACCGTAAGTTTTAATAACCATTTATGCTCATCTACTACTTTGATTTAGCGAATATGTTTTAAGGCGCGTCCCCGAGCAAAACGCAGCGCTAGCCGTTTTTTGTGCAGTTTTTTGGAGCTATATACTCGTTAAGCAAAAGAAATATCAACTTATAAAAAATACATTATATTTCTACATAATCTTGGCTTAAAAATGGTATAGTTTTTTATTTTTTATTACTAAGTATAATGTTTAAGTAATCTCCAGTCCTCACAACGAAACTACAGAAATGAGAAATAATTACTGAAAACATGCATCTTCTCGATAACTAACGATTATTTTGATTTTGTACTTAGATACACTAATGGATAGGCAATTTAATTATGAACATTTTGGTAGAAATATTTTATTCAAACGACCAAAATTAGATTTTATAACGATTTTATTCAATGTATTCAACATTCTGAACGTATTTCCTATTGTAGGTATCTCTTGCGCTGTTATTGAGGGGAAAAATGCTCAAGGTCATTTGGTCAGGGTATGGCCTTAACGGCCTTGTGCAAAATGCGCTCCACCAGTCGACAGTAATGCAGAGGTTCAGGTTATATAGGAGTTTCTTTTTTTTATTTAGGTGTATACTGTAAGTATATTTTTATGGTTAGTCAAGCTTTGTCTTATTACATTACACGTATGTCGGCTTATCCATGTAAATTTAACAACATTTAATAACATTTATAAACGACTAGCTGACCCGCGCAACTTCGTTTGCGTCACATTTTCCATTAATGCTCCGCTCCTATTTGTCTTAGCGTGATGATATATGGGCTATCTAACACCGAAAGATTTTCAAATCGGACCAGTAGTTCCTGAGATTACCCCCTACATACAAACTTACAAACTTACAAACATACAAACTTACAAACAAATGTTACCTCTTTATAATATTAGTATAGATTTAAAATTTTTGCATGGTGAACACATTAACGAACGAAATTAAAGTAAAAAACCAGATTTAGAATACTTTGTCTAAGACATTGACAATCTGAAAACAAGATAGGTATAATATGCTTAACTTAACTATAACATTGACGGGCGAACGAAGAACCTTTCTTTTAACCAGTCAATTTCAAAATAACTTAAGTTTAAAAGATTATAATTAAAAATTAAGCAAAATGTCAGATCAAACATTACGTCAGACACAAAAGTGGAGTTTTGGGTCAATCAATAAGAATTACAATATTCGTTTTAAAAAGTGCCGTTACTTAGATTCGCTTTTCTGTTTTATACTTCAATGTGAACCCACTCATTATACTTTGTAATTAGCTTAAACAACACTCACGTGATAAGGCTTATTTTAGAACATTACGTACATATAAGAGTGTGTATTCCGTCCACTAGCGCCGCCAATCGTTTTTTATTAATTGTGGTAAATTTAAGACACGTAGATAAAAAACCGCTCTGTAGTGTACTGAAGAAATGTATCTATTATTTTTTAATACATAACTCATGGCTAAATAGCCAAAACGGCAATTACTTCACTCATCACTTTTTGCTAAAAGTGGCCACTTTTGCAATTAGTGACTTTGGCAATTATTTAAGTTCTAAAGTACAAAAAATAACTCTCAAAACATAATAAATACATTTCTTCAGTACACTACAGAGCGGTTTTTTAACTACGTGTCTTAAATTTACCACAAATAATAAAAAAACTATTGGCGGCGCTAGTGGACGGAATAAACGCTCTTAATAGAAAAATTTGACATTTGTTTTCTACAACTTTAACTCGAGAAGAACAATCTAAAGCCTTTGATTACGGCATTCATAAACTAACAAGTAATAGAGGTATTTTCTACTTCTATGCAGCAGTCCTATTATGTTTTTTTATATTTATTCTTCAATATATTTTATAATAAGTTATAGTTCATCTTACTTCATACTTTAAGATATTTGACTATGTGTAAATTCGACAGGATTTTTGGCGTACCCCATGGGACTGTTCTGGACCCCATTATGAATACGATCGTTTTAAGAATATGGAAACAGATGATTACTTGTACTTGTACAGAGTTCAAGTACAAGTGCTTATTCTTAATTTCTTTATCGTAGATATATTTTTGCATTGACGTTTGGATTTGCTTGCAATTAACCATCATTAAAGACGGCTTTCTGCTGCTAAACCATGCAAAGTTAATCACAGACCTTAATTCACCCTCATCAAATTTTTTTGCCCATAAAGTGGTTGGGCACAGCATGTCTTCATCGAAACTGTTCTCTCTTCGTCCCCATTTCATTGGTCACCGCATTTTTACATGGGCATATCATGTTTCACACAACCCATCTTCTTCTTTGGTGTCCCTCTACTCTTCCCTCCTCAGCCGTTCACTCTTGAAAGGCGTGGTTATGGTTCCATGATGATGCATCTACCCTGAGTAATGCATCCCTCGCGATGCCCTCTTCGTTCCCTACTCTTATATCCCTATAAGAGTTGGCCAACTGTCAACGCCGTGCACGTTCCCACATGCTCGACGTTGACTACGCCATCTAGTGTTGCATAATCGAAACTTTAACGTTAAGAATACTTGACATTGACGCTTCAGTGCTGCCACCTATAGTTCCTGCACGTCACGTTTAGGGAAACGTGCACAAGTAGACTGTGCCATCTAGTGTTGCAATTTCGAAACTTATAAGTAAAATATATACTTGACAATGAATCTTCTGTGCCCGCCGGGTGCGCCAAAGTTCACCTAAAGTTTCAACTCCGATAATTGGAAATCCGAAAATGTTCTTCCTAACATTATTCATCCTAACAATCAATTTCTAACTACTCTGTCTCTAATGTTCATAGTTCCGAAGCATTCCACTTCATAATGTCAGTAGCAATAAACATCTATTATACTTTTATTTGTTTTCCTATACTTTCTCAAAAACTATCTTTTACACTATTATTCAAAATCATATCTTTTTTAGATTTCTTTTTATTTTATTTATAGCGGTGTGTACCTGCAAAGATACCCAAAGGTTAGGTTAGGTTAGAACTGTGACCAACTACGCCTACCTCGAAATTGGTCGCGAAATTTTTCTATATTAAGGTAATTATGTTTAGGTATAAAAGCGTTATGATAAAAAACAGTAGGAGTTTAAATATTTTACATTTATGATATTATTAATTACAATTTTCGGAAACATAAGTGTTATGAACATCGCCGGTAGCACTACAAATAGTATGAATGAAAACTTTAGGATGAAAATATTTAGGAAGAGTGATCATTCGGATTACAAATCATTAGGAAGAACAATTTCGGGTAAGGAACTTTAGGTAAGCCAATATGGACCCGTGCCCGCCACCTACAGTTCTTGCACGCTCCCTACCTATAGTGATCCAAATTCATAATCAAAACTTTTGTAACGACATTTTACTCACATCATTGTTCACGTAGTTAAGTTTAACTCTTTTAGATACCATAAAAAAAAATAAAATAAAAAAGCAGATTGTCGACGAATGTACTAGGAAACGCGATTTTAAATCAAGACAAGTCAATGCTAAACTCGCTGTAGGTAAATTGTATACCAATAAAGCCATTTTGCAATCACTGCTTGACGTCGTAAAACCAAAAGTTACGCCCTTACAACAATATCAACTAATATAAATTAAAGTATTGTAAAATGGAGTCGGGTTTTCTTTATGTCATAATTATATATTGTATAGTAACTTCGGATTATTTTTAAATTATGGAACTAGCAAGTAATATGTAAGTGTTTTTTTTTTATTTTGCATGGGAAATCTTCAAATGACTTCTACCACTCTGTGCGGCGCGGGAGGGAGGGTCGGAACGTTACTGACTAAAATCAACTTATGTTCTTTCAAAATGCCCTTTGCGGTTCAAGGTAACTCTTTCGGACAATTTCGCAACCCGGGCAATTTATAAATGCTTGTATATAGACTATACAGCTCAGCACTTCCATCCTAACTAATATTATAAATGCCAGAATGAGTTTGCTAACTTGTTAGATTCTGATGAATTTCGTAACAGAGGTAAAAAGTACTTTATTTGCAAAAACAATGTTAACGCCACCGAAGCTGCGGGCGCCAGTTAGTCCATAAAGATGTCATTGGTCTCTAATTTCTAGATAACTTTCTCCTACTTTATTTACAAACTAGCTGATCCGTGCCCACTTCGCTGGGTGGTATTTTCGGGTTAATAAGCCTATAACACTTACAAATAACGTGGCTTTCTATTTGTAATAGTTTTCAAAATCGGTTCAGTAGATCAAGAGATCCTCTTACAACTTCACAAACTTTACCTCCTTATAATGTTATAACTACTAAACTCAGTTTGAATCTTTCGTAAAGTCAGTAGGTATGGCACATAAATACGATTAAAAACCACCGAAACGAATGCACTATTATTGACAATTAACTTAATCATGTTCTAAATTCAAATAATTCTAACCAGCCAACTGCAACGATTCGAATTAACCGATTAATTCGAATGCTTAATCGATTTTGCACATCGTTTGGACCGGCCTTGTTAGTCTAAGCCTCCTCTATATAAGGGTAAGGCAGAGATTCCACACATCCTGCCAATGCATTTTTGAACGCACGACATGGCGACGGCAAACCTCAACGATACATACCTTTATTTTGAAACGAACCGCTTAAAATACAATAGGGATTTGAAATGTATATTGACGATTTTATTCCGGATTTCTATATGGTTAGTTTGTGATTTGGTATTTTCTGGATGGGTTGGAACTTTGAGAGCCTATTGATGACTAAGATTGACGGAATGTGAAAACATCTTTTTTGTTTATTATATTTTATTTTAACATTCTACAAGAAAATCAAGCCACAACATCGGAAAATTCCTTCAATTTCCAGCAAGAATAAAAATACAAATGAAAAACCATAGGCGCTACTTTTTTTCAGAGACAAACATACCGATACGTTTATTTCAATGCCGTGGGCTTTCCCTTTCATCTCCATACAAGGTAACCCTCAAGATAGAATTTACGTCGCGTTCCATAGTAAAGAATTACCAGACATCCTGACCTCACTTCGACCTTTACTCGACAATAACGAACCTTAACGTACAAGAAATTAAGTTTGAAATTTTCATTCGGAACTTAAAGAGGGGTCCGTAGTTTCTGGTCTGGATTGACGATCAAATGTACGATGGGTTTGATCAGTTTTTGTGGTGCGAAGGATATTTTCTTCTTAAACTCGATAATAGGGTTGTTTGCTTCGAGTCAATTATTACAGTGTTATGCCTCTTATTTTGCATCATCCTACCTGAGGATAAGTTATTTCACTTTATTATTTAACTGCTATAAAACTTTGTGGGTTTGTTGAAAATGTTGAGATGTAGTAAACTCTCTTAGGCCAGTATTAATAAACGTTACTCAGCCCGTGAGACCGCACTTGATTTGAATGTTGAGATGCTGATCGTATTAATAAACGTGATTATTTATGTTCTCAAGTTGTGGGTTAGGCGTACGTCATCAACTGAGTGATGGACTGATTAATAAATGAAACTCGGCCCACGAGCGCGGGTTGCTGAGATGCTATATCGTGAGTGCAGATAGACCGTGACTTGAGGAGTGACCAGCGTTGCGCGAAACATGGAGTTTGAAAATATTGAAGTAAAATTAATTATTACGATGAAATAGATAACTCTGTCGATATTTTGTGGCCTTTGCGATTTCGTTTACCAAACGTTTGGGCTGCTTCAAATCCTTTTGAGTTACCTAGTGAAAATTAAATAAAAACCGGCCAAGTGCGATTCGGACTCTCATCCGTAACATAAACGAAAAAAAAAACACGTTTCTTGTATTAAGTACCTAATTTTTAATTTCATTTCATTTTTATTATTTGTTGTTATAAAAAACACACTAACTTAAACTTTCTTTCTTTCTTTAAACATATTATAATCCCAATAAGGTATACAATAATCATACAATTTTTAAAATGCTTAGTTTCATTTATTTTCAGGCAGACCACTAAGTCTAAACCGCTGGGTTTAAAAGCTAGAGCATATTTTATCACATCTATGGAGGTATGCTGAGCAGAGAGTAAAGTCCCGCAAACCTCAAAAGAAATGATCCTCCGACCGGAAGTTTGTTGTGTCCGGTGGCTATTCGGACTGTTGAGAATGTTCAATTGTAAGTATAGTCTGGTAGGCAGCCGCGCCACGTATAACAATGGTAATCAGTTGAATTTGGTGTAACTGGAAGCCGACCCCAGTATAGTTGGGTAAAGGCTAGGCGGATGATGATGAGTATGTTCAAATCGCACGGCGAACTGTGATACCGCGATTTGATCAAATGTTTTTCTAGATTTTATTTTACCACTTTGTCTGCGTGATTTCCCTACCAAATTCCAACTTTCTAGTGCTAAGCGTCTCTGACCTTAACCACGGACAGACAGACATGGCAAAACTATACTATCTAAACTATATTATCTGTTTGTAGAACGTTTTACCATAGTTGTTATTAAAAACAGAAAAACTACTTAACCGAACTACATACATATGAATATACAAAAACAAGATTCGCTTAGGCGTCGAAGAATTCCTCCGCAGCGCTGTCATTCGGAAACGTGCCCAGAAGACTGGCAGCATTGCCACGTTAAATGGCAATGCTAATTCTTTGAGCAAAGAACGAGCCAGCCCTCTGGTCACGCAAAGTGTCGATTAGTCGACGAGATATATCCTTAAAAAGGAGATGCGCACTCGGACCCCATGACCCAAACGTTTCGACCCCAAACGGCTCAAAACTGTACCTAATTACCAAGAAGGTTACAGTATTTTGCGCCGCTTGAGGGCCTCAGCAGCCGCAGCGGCCGCGTCAGCACAGCCCGACGTACTTGGAACATGTGATGGCGCAAGGGGTGTCGACGGATGTTGCTTCCCACACCAGAGACCGACCCATCTGCCACGGCACCAACGTCATACCATCTTTTCTCTTTAATTCGTCACCTACGAAGCCACTAGGTTCTAATACTGCTGGTACGCCGGCAGTAGGTAGTAGAACTTCCTTGTTGACTACGAAACTCCAAAAAAGCCCTTGTCAAAATGTTACATAGACGACTTCGAAACCCTAAAAAAGCCCTCATCAAAATGTTACATAGACAAATTAACTATACCTACAGGCTCGGGCCCTGTTCAATATAACTGACATTGCGACAACTTGTCAAAAACTGACATAATTGTCACAATTTCGCGATATTTGTTGTTTAGCAGAGAATGTATTTAATTAAACGTACAAAATTGTAGAAATGTCAGATTGTCGCTAGTCACTTTTATTAAATAGGCCTCTAGTCAAACTCTACAATTTGCTAAAAATAAAATGCAATAAGTATTCATGCAACATATACGCAGTTGTTGACCAAAGATTCTAACTCTTTGGTTGCCTTAAGCATAGTGTACACTAAGTCTAAGCGACTTAGTATGAATTGTAATGATGTGTGGCGTCTGACCATTTTTGGCATTCGAGTGGGCTCAGAAAAACTGCGGCCGTATTCTGGAACTCACTATGTTTAAATTACAAGTTTTTAACATGAGATTAGTTACGAAAATTACATCAATTTGAATGTGAACAAAGATTATGTTTTTTAGTATTAAGAGTCCTATTACATTTTTTACGGAAATTCATGATTTTTGACGCTGTAATTTTCAGCAGCAGTAAGATATTTTAATTATTTGATCCTGAATAACGATAGTGCCAGTCTCATTCTTGTAAGTTAGAGTTACACATTTTCATTTTTCTTTTCGTGTAATTTACTATAAATATTTTACGAACGCAGTTTGCAAGAAAAAATGTCGGTGATGGAACTTTGACGGTCAAATTCACATTGTTACAATCAATTATTTTGAAAGCTGAAATTACTAAAAGCTAAGTTGAATGTTTTACTTGTTTATTGGAGTTCTAGAATTTCTTTAAATTCCTTGAGTTTTCATGGAAAAAAACGTAAAGAAAGCCTAATTTAAGCCAGAAATGTCTTGATTCAGCGTCCATTATATTCCAAATAAAAACAATTTTATCAAATAAATTAATATGATACAAAATTTCAATCTACAATAAATACGTTTCATTAGTTTTCGTTTGTCAATAAAATAAAACAAAATTACAATAAATAAAATTAAAGTACTATATATTCTGCGTCAATTCAGCGCGCGCGCTCCTCAGTCTCGCGCGAGCGCCCAAATAAACTATAATCCTATTCAGACTAGTAAGTATCATAATTGTTTCGTGGACTATAGATGTACTCCCAACGCAGACCAACGTAACTTCGTCTATTGCAAACGAGCATTTACGATTCGTAATAGGACTCTTAAGAGGTACGCGTTGAACACTATCTCACCTGATGGTAAGCAATGATGCGATCGAAGATGGAGCACGCTTGCCTAGAAGTAACCTATTCACTCTTGGCTTAAAGACTCCCGGGTTGTAGCCAACTAAGATATTTTGTACGTTAAAGAATAATATGATAATCCTAACTAACTAATTTTATAAATGCGAACTGAGTTTCTTAGTTTTTTACAATTTCGCGCCTAAATTGAAAACCGATTTTAATGTATTTTGGTACACAAACAAATATTACCCTGGACGCGGTTATAGGCAACTATTTTTGCGAAAATTGTAATGAAACGACTTACGCAAGAAGTTCCACAGGCAAACACTAGTCAAAAAATAAAAATCGTAAATTTATTTTTCTTTCGCAGTAAACGCATTGTTTTATAATAAATACCTACATACAAAAATAACAAATAATATGTCAACACCAATTATGCAAAAAATCCCACTTATTTTTTAAATGTTAATTAATTATTTTGATTTAAAATAAGTGGTACTCAAAAATAAGCCGACAACTTTAAAAATAAAAAATAATCGGCTTAGTAACGTGCGTAATAATAATGCTTGGCTTTAAAAAAATAAAAATAAGTTATCCTTGCACAATTAAAACTACATTCCGTCAATATGAAGGTTTCGATTAAATATATGTGACATAAACACGAACAATTACTCAACAACTGCATAAATCTGCGTAATTAAATATTTATATTTTACTAGGTTTCACCTGTGGCTTTGTTCTTATTGAAGGTTGGTTTTCATAGTTTTATAACCTTCTCCAGGGTCCTCTATTTCAGTAGCAAAAATTTTCAAAATCGGTCCAGTAGTTTCAGAGATAAGGCGGGGAATGGTAATTTTTCATGAATAACTTCAAAACTATGTACTTACAACGTGAAACAGAATAACCGCAATATCACTTTAGGTTCATTATTGTACTCATCATTATGAACAACTTTTACTAAAGAATCAACAAAGAAATCGCGAATAAAATATTGACTGCCCCATAAATTTATGTGCGCTCAACTGATTTTTATTCCCATCGTCCATATACTATTAATGTACCTACTCTACTATCCAAGGTGTTTTTCCTATTGACAGTTTTTCTAAAGTCTGTCGTAAAATAAAAAATAACTCCTCGAAAAAGTGATCAGTCGATTACAAAAACATCCCGCCATCGCCATAGTTAATAAAAAATCGCTAATAACCATAAAGTAGAGAAGAATAAATAATTTGAACCGCTACAGATAGCTCCTAAACGATTACAAAACGCCCTGGAAAAAAATAAAAACCATGCATCCTTTTCCGTTTAAATAAAAAAATAATTACTCAATATACAACAGAAAACAGCTATTTAACACATCACTTTAATGATGCAACAAAATAACTCTTTAGCTTAAATAATGGCGAATTTTGACAGTCGATCCATAACGGTCCATCCATTGTCTACAGACGATGCGTCCGCTATTTTTTTTATTAAAAAAAAACATATCAAACCCTTTCTATTTGTGGACATCTGCCGAAATCGATTTTGCATTTTTTTCCACAAAAAACAAGCGGGTGCAAAAAGGTACCTACGTTCCGATAGTTTTTGTGATCAACAATGTTTGGCAAAACGGCAACCCTTTGATCAAATATGGTGGTGTAATCAGATTTCGGCATGTGCTATCTTTTTTTCTCAATTTTTTTTTTCAAGAAACTCGATCTTGAGTGGAGTGTGCCAGTCTTTTGTGGCTGTCAAATGTTTGCTTTCGCCTATCCTCTTCCGTGAAAAAAATCGGCACGAGTCTATTGTAAACGCCACTTACGCGCCATTCTGTTCTCAACACATGCTGTGATGCAATAAAAGGGTTTTACAACTTTTTTATTAAATTCCCTATCCTTGAATTGAATCATTAAAAAAATCCAATTAATATTTCAGCGAACACCTTTCGTAGATATATTATTAAACGTAGACAAGCTATCAGATGATAAAATAAAAAAATAAAGTATAGTTGCTAGTTTCCATAATTTTATTCTTATAAAATTGTTATTAAAAGCAAGTTTTACGGCCAGGTGGCAGATTACTCAAAAACGAGGAAGATGAAGATCTTATTGACATTCTTTTACATAAAATACTGGCATGTTATATTACAAAAATCCTTTAGACAAGTCTTAAGTAGTAAGTTTGTTATAGATTAAGTTAAATCGCGTTTAAAACGGTTAAATTACAAGTGCTCCGTATAAGGAGGAAGTAACGCGTTAGACTAATCTCAAAGCTCTCTGGGCTCAATTGGTCCATTATAGACATAGACAGGGCTTCTAACTAGTTCTATGTGGTAAAATAAGACTATAATATGTTAGTCAGACTGGAATAAAGAGTACAAGAATGTATAATGTAGGTAGTCCTTTATTGATCGTGTTATACTTTTTTTCCTTATTAAGGGCTCCGGCAATTCAGTTCATAACCTTGCTTGTATTTTTTTTTGTTATAAATATACTTAAAAAATACAAGCAAGGTCATGAACTGAATTGCCTACCTAGTAATTTTGTCATCTAAGAAATGTAATATTATAACGTGTATTTTCTTTTCAGATTTTTTATTTAAATGTGCTTTTTAGGATTTCAGAACTGGAGTAACCAGGGTATTTGTTTTTAATACAACCAAAGCCTGTGCTCTGTTTCTTTTTTATCTTTGGAATTAAAAGGAAGACGTAACGTATGTGTTTTAGCGTAATTTTTATGAAAATGGTAAAATATAAACACAAAAAGCTTTATATCCATTCACACTTGACGAATTTATTTTTATTCCTTTTCATCACGGCTCTCTCTCTGTTACACGGAATTTTCAGCATCCCTCTTTATCCATCAGTACAGTACTAATACTATTTGATTTGCAACGGTTTCAACCAATCCGATCAAATGTATTTATTTGCAAAAAGAATTGTGGCATGTGCACACAACAGTGACAATACCTATATTATTTTAACCCTTTTAACAATCGTGAATTTTATTATTGTTCTAGTGTAACTACAGCTGTGATGATTCTATTTTTATCAGAAAACATAAGGCTTTGTTGTCTATGGTATTCTTATTCTTAAAAGGCGCGATTTTTAACAGACTTCTTTAACTTAAGGAGGAGGTTTTATGTTCGCCTGTATGATGTTCTTTTTATGCATGTTCACCGATTTCTCCGCCAATTGTGGACCGATTTTTTTTTTTTTTTTGTATACAAAAACCTGTACTCCTGAGGTGGTAAAATTGTCAACAAAACAGAATCTGATGATGGGATCCCATGGAAGTCGAGGGGAACTCCGGGATCCCATGAAAGATGTTTGTTCAGCGATATCTTCGTCAATTGACAACCGATTTGGATGATTATAGTAGTTGCCCCATGTAAATTTTGTGAAGATCTGAAAAAGAACTTCGGAGGTAGACAACGGAACTCTTCAATTAAAGATAGCAAATGAATCAGGATTGCTAAAATCGTATATCTATTTATTGTTTACACCAGTTCATAACATAACATCATGCCCGTACGCTGCCGCGCTGTGAAGGCGTGTACGCAGGTACTTACCACTGAAAAGTGAAAAATAAAAAACATTTTCCAAAAAAATATACATCCGATTTCCAAAAACAAAGTCGGTGTTTTTTTAGATTGTCGACAACGATTTCCGAAATTAAAGTTATTTTATACTTTGTAGTGTTTTTGGTTTTGGAAGTCGGTTGTATTTTTTGTGTCACCATTTTCATTGTGTGTTGTTATGTAGGTAGATTAAAGTATTGTTTGCAGTTTAATAGAGATTGAAATTGAACAAATTTATCTAATTTCGTACAAAAATTTTTGAATGACGGCTACTGTTTGTCTCGGAAAATTCACGATTTTTTCAGAGCTTTGTGCACTTAAATTTTTTCGATTCTTATATTTTACCATATATGAGACATAAAAAAAAACGGAAAACGAAATTTTCCATATTAATGATCCTTTTTTACTAAAACCTTCGAGCCAAATACAAGTCATATCTAAGTGCAGAAAGGCTTAAAGGAATGAGATAGCGAGCAAAAGTAGGCATTCATTAAAAAAAAAACTAATATTTTTACATACATTAAATTTCAGTCTTACAAAAATAACCATATTATAATAATATTCGTAGGTAGTTAAAATTATTATCTAAAATATTTACATTTAGCTCGAGCCAAACATCTGTCCCTTCAGGGGACATATTCTTAAGTCTATAAATACTTACAGTCAAACAGGTGCCCCTCAAATGTTATCACCAAAAGTAGAAGTGTTCCTTCAAAGACCGATTAATACTTAAGTGATTAATGATAATTATACTTCTATACTAATCCTAATATATAAAATACTTCCGTTACTGAGTGATTGACAGACAACGCATAGCCGAAACTACTATTTGTAGAAAGCTGAAAATTGGCATGTAGGTTCCTCGGGGAGTGTAGGGGACGCACTAAGAGAGGATTTACCGAAATTCCTACGGGAACAGGAGAAAACAAGATACGCGCGTACGAAGTCGCGGGCAGAAGCTAGTATTATATAATAGGTAGCTGAATAGTTTGCTTTGTTTGATTAACGCGCTAATCTCAAGAAGTTCTGGTTCGAATTGAAAAAACCGGCCAAGTGCGAGTCGGACTCGCGCACCGAGGGTTCCGTACAAACCTGTAGATACCTATATATTATAAGCAAAAGTTGCGGTTTACGATTTATGACGTATTAAAAAAAACGACTTACTAGATCCCGTTCTAACCAATTTTTGGTGGAAGTTTACATGGTAATGTACATCATTTATTGTTTTTAGATTTATCATTCTCATTTTTTAGAAGGTACAGGGGGTGGGCACATTTTACCACTTTGGAAGTGTCTCTCGCGCAAACTACTCAGTTTAGAAAAAAATGATAATAGAAACTTCGATATCATTTAAAGACCTATCCATAGATACCCCACACGTATGGCTTTGATGAAAATATAAAATTTAGAGTCAGTTCTAAGTAGGTATGGGGAACCCCCAAAATTTATTGTATATTTTTTCTATTTTTGTGTGAAAATCATAATGTGGTTCACAGAATACATCTACTGACCAAGTTTCAATAGCATAGATCTTATGGTTTCGGAAAAAAGTGGGTGTGACATACGGACGGACAGACAGACAGACATGACGAATCTATAAGGGTTCCGTTTTTTGCCATTTGGCTACGGAACCCTAAAAATGTTTTATAGGCTGTGTATATATGCACAACAAACAATAGGTGCAGAGCACTAAAAAAATGTGACACAGACTAAGTCGCGCGGGTTAGCTAGTGTATTTATAAAATACTACTTAGATATTCACTTGTCCATCAGTTGCGCAAACAAATTTTAGCCCCCAGTAGTTTCAAAAAGGGCTTCTGCCGCGTTCACTATTTTTCTCAATGTTTCGAACAAAACCATTCTTAAGAATATGTCAATGGTTTAGACAGCAACGTTTATGTTATTTACATCAAACTTCACTTAAGTACTTACTTGTCTCCAAAGGACGTAATCCTTAGGTTAGGATATAGGTTACCGATATAATTTTTTTAAGATACATTTGCATTCTCACAATTACAATACAATTGCTCAAGTTTTGAGTTAAGAGTTTGAAAGTATAATAAATTTAGAGTAAATAGGACATATATATCGAGAAAAAACTAGACGAAGTCTGCCCGTAACGAAGTCAAAGTCAAATAATAGATAAGTATGCTTTTTTATACTATGTTAAGCTACTCCTTAACACGAGTAAATAAATACTCCTCAACTTAAATTCAACCGCCATACGCAGCCTCAACACCGATATCGAGCAGCAAAAACAAAAACATGAATAAATAAAACCTCATTTGTTACGCGGCAACACTTCGACCTAATACTGGCCATCCCATTTCCCCACTGGGTCACTCGAGAAAATTCTATTTAAAGAAATAAGCACAAATGTATAAGGGCTTATAAATGATAGATCATCCCGCGTGCGAGGTCCATTAATGGGTTATTTCAATACAGTATTGGTCACCTGGTCATCCCCCGCCCACCCCTTCTGCATCCCCAGTCAGGTGTGAGTCCACCTGTACTGACAAGTCTTGTTTTGACAGGTGGACTGGCATTGTCACATAGGATTACTGCGTGCATACCTGTGCAACGAAACTGCTAAGTTTTTTGCTTATGGACTATTTAAGTCGTGTTTTTTGCGTTGGCAATACCAAGCACGTTCTATGCAAAACAGTAAATTAATGGGTAGTAATGGCGAATTTACTGAAGCTCTAATTTGTGTGTTAGTTGCTACTGGAAATTGTTCTGTCTGTCAGCACGTCTTTTAATGCTCGAGTTTTTCTTCGCTGGATGAGAAGTAGATTATTAATATGAGCAAATTTTTGCAAAAGTGGTGAACTTACTAATTAGAAGAGTCAAGAACAGAGAAACAAGAAAACTAGAGTCAAAAACAGCAAAAAAGAGGTCAAAAACTGCTTACCTGGCGACAATTGTATAAATAGCCACAATTTCGTACCTACCTACTGAAGTTTCAGAACTGTTCATGCAACATCGATGACAGCGTTTAAATGCTTAGTGAGTACAATAGAAACCCCTAAAAATGTATGTTCCAAAATCTGCCCTACCTCTAACTGCACAAAGGCCACATGTTCACTATCGCTACCTACTTACCCACATACGTATGTTACAGGACTCCAGAACTTACAGAAATCAGGTTCTAAGACACAATAGCGTCTGTCCTCGACGCCCTCTCAGGAATTCCTTCAAAATCTGGAAGACTCATCAATATACGGACAAAAACCATCACAAAAAGGGTCCTACCCGATTTTTATTTGAAGGATTCCGTTCAAGCAAGTATGAGATGCGAAGAGGGCGAGCGATCGCCCGCCAAACGAACCGCGTCGGCAAAAATGTGCATAATTGGCATCGAAATGGAGAAAAAACCTTTCAAAAAGCGACCTCCAAACGTTAGGAAAAAGTGCTCGGATACAGGGTGTGACACTTCAGACTTATTTGCACTCTGAGACGCACAGGTTTTAAACGTAGCAGAAGAAAAAAAAATGAGTGAATTTTGTCTATGCGACGTTTCATTTTATTTAAATTTTGAAATAGGAATCAGTCGTTACATCTATCAGAATTTGTAGAGGACCTTTAGGAACGAACAGTGACAGTTGAACTAGTGAAATTAGGTAACAATCAATCAAGTATTTATTAATTACACAAATAACTACAAAGCAGACCCTAAAGCATTGGGCTTGATATGGTGTATGGGAACTAACTAATATATAATTGTAAGTATTTAGGCATCAAATAGGTACCCTACCTATTTGTTCTACTAAGACTTGTTAACATCAATTTTCTGTAAGAGCCAATTAAAAAAATAATAATGAAACCACTCTAAGAACGCTATAAACTTGAGCCTGCCCTTGGGCCGCATCAAACCGACATCTCCTGTATATCGATGCATTTCTATAAGGGATTGATTTATTCAAATCAAGAATCTTTTGATTGTCGGCCAAGCCTCAGGCAGGCACACGACTTATTTGTTTTTGAATAGCAATTATATTTTATTTTATTATAAAAGTATCTCGCATGATCCCTTACTGTCTAATTTCCGCGAAATTCGTCTCGGTTGGCAACTTAGCAACAAAAAGCTAAGCATCATGCAACGTTCTCGTATTAATGGCGTGATTATGAAAAACTAAACGGTTTGTGCTCGTACAACTTAATGGCACGCGACTGCATCATGTTTAGATTTTTCTAATAATTTTATGGCGCCTCCAATCTTGCAGTTCGGTGCACTGCTGTTGATTACGTTGTGTTAACTTTGGCTTAAGTGTCTCTAACGATAATTATCGTCGACAATTAATTAATTATTGTGACAAATTGTCAAACGTGTGGAATTTTGTTCAAAACAGTCCGTCCTATAACTTGATTTGAGTAGAAACATCCAACTGGGGTTATGTGTAGTGGTTGGGACAATGATCTGGTTAACATAATGTCTAGTATCCTTTGAAGGGAAGAACAGTACTTTAAATTATAGTCTTTAGTCTTCAACTTAGGTACCTATGTCAAGACTCACGGGTAGAACTTTGACATCTTAGCAAGAGTTGAAAACAGAACAGCAACAAGACCTTAGAGCGTAAAAAAAAACGAAACAACCCATCATTTCATCATTAATATTCAGTCCAAGAGTACACGTCTCCTATTCATCACCTACAATAACATTTTGCCAACATAATATACCTATGCAAATTCCATAACGAGCAGCTGATAGCGCACGCGCGTTTTTTTCAAACATAGAGCCTATTAAACAAAAAAAATATATATAAATATGCAAACCATCTGCCTTCAAAAAAGTCCGATCTACCGACAAACCACTAAAAATCGCACTAAGAAATAAAAAATTGTCATCTGCATACAACATCTGGTCAATATAAAAACATTTTGTGCCCACAGATAAAAAATACTTGCTAAAAAGCGCGCGGTTTACAAAAAAAAGTTTAAATAAGACTATGGTTTTTTATGTTGGCAATGCTGACGTTTTTTGATCGCGGCATGTGCCAAACTTCCGCCATTCGGCCGTGCAACGCTTAATTTTTTAATGGTACCTATGTATTTGTTTATATTGAAAGATAATGCACACTTCAGCAAATATTTTTTGTTCTTCATTGTTTGTTTCATACGGTCTTGACCATCGATATTTTAAAATAAGAGCAGACCCATAGTTTGTAAAAAGTGTAGTGTATTTATAGTCAGCTTTGATTTTTGACCGCGAAGTCATATTCTAATGTTGAAATTAAGTGATCGATTAATATTATTGATGACTTAATTATGGCTTACAAATGGGCATGTAGGTATGTCTTTATTAAAACCAGTTTCCTGAATATAAATAGCCATTATAATTTACTGCTTTTTTTCTGCTGTTTGTATAATTAACTCTTAATTATCGTCTCGTAACTTTATAAAATTTAATTGTTTGCAGCTCATTTAAATGTTACCAACATTTGATGGTACATTCGTTTTAAAAACATTTAATATTATTAGACTCATTATAATCCTACACACGTAAGTATTTCTTTCATCTAATTGAAAACTTAATTAATTAAAAGTAAAAAATACTCTCAATTTTTACTTTTTTCTTGCACTAGGCATACCAGAATGTTTCTTTTGCATCTGTCGATCTATTCGTCTTGTCATAAACACATGCTTCCAAAATTAATTTCACTACATTGCACGAAAACACAATGAAATAAAAAAGCGAATGGCATTAGTCTATGGTGCCCAAAAAGTAAAAAAAAAGGTTGGCACAAGCACGAGCCACGTTTTTTTTTTAATTTCTCCTCTCCCGCCAGAGTGTGTGTTATTATGATCTGAACAATTGCTGATCAAATTAAGAAAAAAGATATGGTCCCTTACTGTGCGAGGAACATAACATGGATAAGATGGTAATGCGAATTGCAATAGGTATCAACGTACATGTCTAGATTTCTCTCTGACGTATTGAGTAATATATTTTTGTGTACAATGAAGTATACTTATTCCATTATCTTTTAAATTCTAAAAATGAACGTTATCTTTTTAACAAGCAGTTTTTAAACTATTTTAAAAAAGAAAGAATATGTAAATGAAACGACCTTCAACATTTCTGATTCATTATTTAATATTTACTTACTGGAATAGCACATTTTCTTTAAAAGCGAAGCGGCATTCATGATTTTTCAAATATGACGTCTTTTTTACAAGAAAAGGCTTCAGAATAATGTGGCTCCTATGACGTTAATCAAAATTTTAATCACCTAACAAAATAACACAACAATTATTTTTTTACAAAACAATTATAATTCTGAAGGACTTCATATTTCTTCATTCATAATATCCCGTTTTACATATAAAATGGCAATGTTTAACAACAAGCTATTATTTAATATTTAATATGATATTAACGATTAAAAATTGTCTCATTTTCTATAAGATACCGTTTATTCAAACATTAAAATACTTACTTGTGAAATCCAAACGAATTATATAACGTCATGACGGCTGCACAGATTTGAATGAAACTTCGCACACAACTAGACCATGACCAAGAATAGGACTTCTTCTCATGGGAATATGCACGCGATTTTTTTATTTATAAAATGAATTACTTATAAGCTCCAGTAAACACTCTAGAAAATATTTTTTAAATATCTTCATCAGCGATGAAGTTATAACGCTTCAAAGATTACTTTTAGAACGAGAAGTCCGACATGGAATTTGACGTCACATTACGTGACGTCTATACATTTGCCATAGAAAACAGCGTTTTCGCGAGAGGGACATACATATTTGTTTAAAATGATTATATCTCGTTTGTTTTTCGAGCAATTTTGATTCTATTTCCACTGTTAGTAATATATTTTTGTATATTTTTAGATAAAGTGTTTAGATATATTATATTGACGACACGGTTGGCGCAGTGGTTGAGCGATTGACTGCTGCGCAGCATGTCGCGGGTTCGATTCCCGCACGGAACAAATATTTGTACGACCTACATGTATTTGTTCTGAGTCTGGGTGTTTTTCTATCTATAATAAGTATGTATTTACAAAAAAAAAATGTATATAAGTAGTTTATCAGCCATATCGTTACCATAACACAAGCATTAGGTTGCTTAGCTTGGGACTATATGGCGTTGTGTGAAATGTCCAAGGATATTATTATAATATTATATTATATATTAGATAATAAATATTTTTTTATGCATATTCCCTATTCTCGTCTTCCATTTGGGCGGAGCCGCGGGCAGAAGCTAGTTACCTAGTAAAATAATGCCTATACATATTCTAAGATATTTTCCGCAAAGTATGTATTCTAATGGATAATGATGATGGATGGAAGGATGGATGAATGGCCTGAAGGAAGAACTTAGTTCCTGCTCTCTGATACCATTACCCGACAGGTGAACGAATAATTTTTTAATTAAACTCTTTACATGAATTGGACTTGTCGTTAGAAAAGTCCTGATGATCAAAGACTAGTGCCGCAATTCTTAGAAAATAGGTTTTTAGCTGCATAAAAAATCGTTTTAGATACTTTAAGTACCACTTTTTTCTGTAATATCTATTACTTATATGTAGCATGACTAATACTTGGATTCCCATAAGCGGCAAAGAAAACTAGTTTTTAAATAACAGAGAGCGAGACGTTTCAAAGACCACGATCAGAGATGAAATTATCTAAACTTTACAAATATTCTGCATTTATTGTTCAAAATTGACCAGTACACTTTCCTTTAGAAAAACTCCAACAATAGTTAGTATTTGTTGAATCTCTCGAGTTTCAGGGTCAATTGATTAATTACCCAAAACCATTGTTGATTTATATATTTTTTTCGTTTTTTATTTAATTTAGATCTTTCAAAGTTAATACAACATGAAATGTTGTATTAACTTTGAAACAAACACTGTTGAGAACAAAATTACGGCTCTTTAAAAACTGCTTTGGTCGTAATTGAAAATGGTTGCAGAACATTGGATTTTACCACCCTATTTAACAAACTATCCATCCATAAATATTAATCTCCATCTTTACTATGAAGCCACAGAAAACGTAAGTGATCGTCTCATCCACACTAAGATATCGCTGCACCAAAACCACGGAAGTAGCCGCAGTATGGCCGCCTCTTCCTGTCTTTTTAACTTCCTTGCCAAATTGTACCTTTTTATCAAAGTTTTTTGGCGTTTTTTTATCATCTCGATAACAATGTCGGATGTAGCTCGTGCCACGTCAGCTGCTACGACATACTCTTGCTTTCTTTGCAATTTCGCGCCTCTTTTTCGCATAGAAAGTGATAATTATAGATCTAATAAACATCTGTGGTTTGTGACAACTGTTGTTAGCCATTAGGAATTTATTTTAATGTACTGAGAGCTGGGCTAAAGTTGCTAAACGGAGGTATACCAAGATGTCTTTGAAATAAAGATGGTTCTGTGGACTTTTGGGGTGAACTGCGTTGATGCTTATCTACTTACTGTGAGCATTACGCCCAGTTTCTGGATAAATATTACGATTCGGCAAAAATTAAACGTTGCAATAGAATTAACTTCACTTTAAGCCCCTTATGATCTAAGTTGAGCTACACGATCACTGGCAAATGCGTGCACTGATTCGACACTATTGGAAATACTTATCAAAACCTGTATAGCTTTTGCCTGAAAAGATCAAATTAGACAGTAATCAGCAAATTATCGTACTTAAAAATCATTCAATTTCATGGCACAATCTAATCTCAGGGAAAATCAATGTCAAAAACTTGTTAGAATGTCAAGAGGAATTAGCTGTTTTGTTTTTTCTAGAAATAAATATAGCCTTTTAGACAATGTAGCATTAGGTGAATGAATTTTTGAAATCAATATTTTGAATTAATTCCTTACAAAATTTAAAATGCAAAAATACAAATCTTTCCTCTTTATAAAATTAGTGTAGACAAAGAAGTATTTTATATTATTAATTATAAAAATTGTGTGATTTGATCCCTTAAACAGGTATTTTAATTTTAAAGATGATAGCTGCCAATCCTATCTAAAGATTTAGCGCCCCGGGCAAAATATTTGTGCAACCCATATTAAATAAAAAAGGAAAATCTCGTCATGTCATTAATTTAAAATTATTTATATTATTATGTAACAGGGACCAAAGCGTGCTCGAAAATTTTAGCAGTGAGCATATAATTATATTATCATGTATCTAAAAATGTATGTTTATAAAACATTAGTACAGCAGTAAGTAAAAGAATTTAACTAATACTATTAAAACAATTTGTTTGTCTGGTTGATCGCGCTAATCTCAGGAATTACGAATTGAAACATTCTTTCAGCATCGTATAGCTCATTTATCTAGGTAGGATATAGGATATAACATCACGCTGTGACGCAGACGATGTTGCACGGGTCAACTAGTGCATTATCCTACTATCCTATCCTACTTCCTACTTATATTATAATCCTACTCTCCTGTATTATAAATGCGATAGTTTGTGAGGATGGATGGATGATTTTTGTACTCTTTCACGTCAGAACTGACTCTGTACTCTTTCAGTGGATTATAGTCTGGAATAACACAGAGGCTACTTTTTATCCCAGGAGTATGTTCCCTAGGGATCACGCGGGCGAAGCCGCTGGCATATGGCCGCTGTATATCTGGGGCTGGCTAAAGACAAAGTAAATTTTTGTAAGCGATAAGTAACGACTGTCAAAAAGTCTGAATGGATGGGAACATACGAGGCCTTAGACAACTGTCGTATATACTGTCAGCGGTAGCGTGGCGAAAGCGATTGCCAAAACGTCAAACATGGGATTGACAAACGCTTTCGTTATGTCACGTGATCAATGATAAATCCTTATATTTTAGCATTTCGACAATTTGTACGTCTGATAGATCTAACACCTCAGCAATGCGATTCTGTTTTCCCAATCAACATTGAACCTAATTCGTTAGCGATAAAGCTGAAATTTGACAGATTGTTGTGTGGTTAATATTATGATTCTATTACGATTCTGCTAAAGTGGCCTTTTTAGACCCCCTCGTCTGGCCAAATTTATGTTCAAGAGCGTTATTTTTCGAACGTGAGTATATAAGCGTGTCGATCATTATTTGAGGAAATTTAAATGGAAATTAATGGGGAACAATTAGATACATGTTCGAAATAAACTGTGAAAAATTCCACTTTATAGACGTCTACGTGACAAGCAACACGTAAGCGAAAAGTCAAAAGTGATTTTTAATTTGTAAGGTCATCCGATTGACATGTCTTTACGAAATCACGTTCGCTATAAAATACCTATAACTTGGAAATGTTGTACTTATGTTTTCTACAACGGTAGATCACCATCATTAACTTTTCAACTGAAAGACTTCCATGGCTGTAGATAGACCTCCCCAAAGCGTTGCCACGTCGACCAGGGGTCTACTTAATAAAACTGACTGGTGACAATGACAAGTGACAACCTGACAAATAGACAATATGGAATATGCATGAAAAAAAGAATTATTATCTACACAGTTTATTTAAAAATGTACAAAAATATAATACTAACAGTGCAAATAGGATCAAAATAGCTCTTAAAACAAACGAGATATTTAATTATTTTAAACAAATATATCTGTCCCTCTCGCGAAAACGCTGTTTTATATGGCGAATAATAATAGGCGTCATGAACTTTGACGTCAAAGTTCATATCGGACTTCTCTTTCTAACTGTAATCTTTGAAGCTTTATAACTTCATCGCCGATGAAGGTATTTAAAAGATCATTTCATGATTGTTTACTAAAGGTATTTCATTTTGCAAATAAAAAAATTGCATGCATTTTCCCTATTTTGAACGTTTATTTCATACTAGCTGACCCGCGCAACTTCGTCTGCGCCACATTTTCCATTAATGCTCCGCTCCTTTTAGTCGTAGCGTGATGTTATATAGCCTATAGCCTTCCTCGACAAATGGGCTATCTAACACTGAAATAATTTTTCAAATTGGTCCAGTAGTTTCGGAGCCTACTCATTTCAAACAAACAAACAAATATTTCCTCTTTATAATATTATAGTAGTGTAGACATAGGTATTCTCTGCTTTTTTAAACAACACCTGTCACGAAATCAAACAATTATGTCAGTTTGTGACAAATTTGTCGCACTGACAGATTAAACAGGGCCCAATGCTGATTCTTTTGACATCCACCGGATTTCTACAGCCTTCACCAGTAACCTCATCAAAACTATAATCTTGTTTGAGTAATATTCAAACGCATAAATCCATACCTACAGATATTGTAATTGTGAAAGTTAATCTGTATGTATGTTAGCTGTTCTCGTCGTAGCGGCTGGACGGATTTGGATGTATCCCAGCACACGAGTAGACCATGTACTGAAGTGGGACATGAGATAGTTTTTATCACGGGTGTATATATATGTTACCTTTGAAAAACTTCTGACTTTGACGCAGGCCGCTGACAAAAACTGAATCAATAATCTATAAGATAAGATAAGATAAGATAAGATTTATTATTTTCTAATACTATAAAGCAGAAGAGTTTGTTTGTTTGCTTGAACGCGCTAATTTCAGGAATTTCTGGTCTGTTTCAGCGTTAGATAGCCCATTTATCGAGGAAGGCTATAGGCTATAATTATATCATTACGCTAAGACAAATAGGAGCGGAGCGGTAATTGAAAATGTGACGCAGACGAAGTTGCGCGGGTCAGCTAGTGAGTAATATTTGGCATAGTCTCTAAACCGACTGTTGGGCCACAGTGTTTTAATTCGGAATCAAAGTCAAACCAGATTCCACAAAAAAATATCTTCGCATTTCAAAAACATCAATTTCATACAGATTAAATTAGAAACAACAGATTAAGCTGATAGCAATAATGTGATGTGCAGCCAAATGGCGCGGGACGTTGCGCCAAGTTATAATAAAAAAAAACTTTAAAAAAAACTGTGCGATCTCGTGCTAGATAATTAAGGCTTTTGAGGTATTTATTACGAAAAAAGTTTTTTACCTGAGTTGTCTAAATTCTATGTGTACAGGTGGATGTTTTTAAGTTTGACGATCCATTGTGATAATCTGATAAAGTTTAAGCTTTTAATAGGTGTTAGTAGTTCTACAGTAATTTCTGTGTGAGCTGTTTTTTAATGTTATTTTACATAGATTTTGAACGTATTTATTAATTGTAGTACGTAATTTTTAATCTCTAAGTTTTACCTGTCTAAATTATGTATCTACTTATATTATACTTACTTGTACAATTATGTATCTTTCTATATAACTATTTCATCAATTTGTTTTATTTGGTTTTAACTCTCACTCATTAAAGAAACTAAACACATTAAAAATTAACAACTACGTTATTATTTTCCAAAAACAAAAAACGAGTATCGAAAAAGTATTTACATAACTTTAAATTAACTAGCACCATGTTACAATAAAATACTACACGATAAGACTTCGCAAAAGTGCATTCTTTTTTCGAAAATACTTTTTTTCTTTCTTTTCTCAAAAGTGCATCACGCCGTATACGCAGGCGCGTCACATACGTGCACCGAATCTATCGGATATGTGTTGTAAGCGCTAAAAAACAGCAGAACCCGCGTTTTTTATCAAAACTTCAAAAGAAATTCTAGAAAAAAAATACGATTTCGCAGATGTTGGTTTTATAAATTTCTTGCACGTGTTTTGATATTTCAGGGTTCTTTGGTTATTATAACTAACTCTTTTGTTTGTTCCAGTTGTATAAAGTAAAGCTTGCTATAGTTTTTTGTTAAAAAATAGTTTAAATAACTAACTTAGCAAAAATCAAACCTTAAATACTTACGAATGCAGTTGCACTACTCCCAAAATTAGCCCAATCATACGACGCAATGAAATAAAATTTTCTGGATATTTCTAGAAACATTTCCTTTATTTTGGATTAAATATGTGATGTTTTGGGTAAACTTATTTGCTATCTACAATACAAAAAAAAAACAAATGTTCCACTGCTAACAGAGAAGATAAACTAATTCAAATGTTGAAAATATTAATTCCCAACTAGACAGAAACAGAACCCAACAACACAAATGCACTCACACACTTTTTTTCTAAGCTCAAGTGTGCGGTCCTCAGGTCTATGAATTCGTCCAAAAATATAAAAATAGGCTTACTTAATTATAAATGGATAGAAAACGATTCAAGATAATGATGGCAAAACATTGTTTACGAGTATTAGTTCAATTGCTAAATTGAGTTTTAAAAATGTCGTAATTTAACATCGATGATGAACCTTTAAATGCGTATTTTCATTTAAGTTTGGACCATTAGTGAAATAATATCGAGGAGCTATAATTTATTACAGCACTATTTCATAAAATGCGGACTTTTTTGTTATATCAGCTCTGCCTATGGCTTCATCCGCGTTGATAAAAGTATCACAGCTTCGCATAGAAAACAACATCGCTCAATTGAAAACTTGAGGTTTTGTATTTGTAATGTATACAACTATTTTGTCGCACTACAGCGATCAATCAAAGCAATGACAATATTCAAATAGTTGGCATAGTGTCGCAATAATTGTACTGCGACACTATGCCATTGTGTTACCTATATAATGCAGGCAACCATTGGGTTACCTATATGCATTACTCAGTTTTTTCACTCCCCTGTCCAATTAGGCAAAATGTCTAGGGTGTTACTTGGCAAGAGATGAAATGTTCTTCTCCAAGATATCCATGTCCCATAAGATCGGCGTACTATTGTCTTTAACCGACCTCCAAGAAAGGAGGAGGTTCTTATTCGGCGAGTATTTTTTCTTATGTAGGTACCTATGTACACCGATTAGTCCGAGGTTTCGGATTCGATTTGTGTGATTCTTTCTTAGTTCGATGCGACATAGTGCCATTTGGTCCCGTAAAAATTTGATTCAATTTATCTCATAATTGCTCATAAAAAAGCTAAAATGAACATTTTTGTTTTTTTTTTTTTCAATTTCTGCGTAGACGAAGACGTCGTCCAAGTATAACCACTAAAAAGTGAAAAATATATTTTTTTACAAAAAAATATAACTGAATTCCTAAAAAAAACTGTAAAGTATAAAATAATCTTAATTTCGGAAGTTGGAGTTAAAAAACGATCGAACGATCTTTAGTTTAAGATTTTCTGTACGTTTTTTAAATTTGGTGTACAATAAAGTATATATAAATAAATAAATAAATAATAAATAATACAAAGCCAAAAACACAGACTTCCGAAATTAAGATTATTTTATACTTTGTAAGTAGTGTTTTTATCATTTGGAATGATTATACTTTTTTAACATGACAAGCTGCAGTCATTTCGTGGTAGGGTCTAGGGTTAAACATCTCAGAAAATTAAAACAATTTTACATAAAAACTCAGTCTTTAATCAGAGACATCTTACAGGTAAACTGAGAACTAGTTGACAATTGTTCATATAGATCACGATAGATGGCGCTGCTCTACCGCTCGGTTCGCATGTAGCATTGTAATTTTAAGTGTATTCAACAGATGGCGTTACGCGGCTCCTGTATTCCTAAACTGACGGACGGACTTGTTTAACTTCATTAAACATGTCAATATATATTTCATTAAAGCTCTGCTGTCTTTTACAGTTGAATTCATTTGTTGTTACGCAAACTGGACGCTTTCCGTCATATTTCCCACTGTTGTATTCAACTCCAAGTTTCTTCATCTCTTTGAGTAAGTCATTGAGACATGAACACTGCCATGGATTGGGGTCCATCAACAACTTCTTTATTTTGCCTCCGGAGTTTCTCAGCTCGAGACAAAAGTTATCCGGCAAAAATGATATTTTATTACTAGATAGATTTAAATTCTTCAATGGACTTCCTCTGAAAGAGTTCACTGGTACATCTTCAATTTGATTTCCATATAGATCGACTGATATCAATCTAGGCATATTTCTGAACAGATTATCTGGTATGATTTTTATCTTGTTACGCTTCAAATCGACCTTTACAAGATTCTTTAACGGTGAAAGAATGTTATCATTAACTGTCTCAATAATATTAGCCGTAAGATCAAGGAGTTCTAAACTATCCAAATTAACAAAAGTGGCTGGATTATCGAGTGCCGATATTTGATTCGTTGACAATATCAATTGTTTCATAGTCCTTAAATTAGTTTTAGTAGCAAACGCAGGAACTTCAGTAAAGAAACATCTATCAAGATTTAGGATTTCTAACGATTGAAATGCGTTCAGTAAGTTGTCAGGAGAATCTTCCATGTTGTTTCTAGAAAAATCCATAAATTTCACATGTGGACTCTGATCAAAAATGTAAGGACTGAAATCTTTTCCGACAATAGCATTGCTTGATAAGTCCACATAGTTTAACTTGATCAAAGGATCTAGAATGCCCAGTTCCAGATTGCTTAATTGGTTTCCTTTCAAGTCTAACAGCTCTAGATTAGTGAGCTGATCAAATAGCCCTAAAGGAAAGTCTGCGAGTTGATTGTATGACAGATTCAGATGAGTAAGTTTTTTAGGTTCATCTATAACGCCAAGTTTCAGTGTTTGTATTTTGTTCTGAGATAAATCTAGATACGTTAGTGAATTCAGATCATTGAACGATTCAAAGTCGACGTCAGATATCTTGCATGCTCTCAGTGTGATCCCTGTTGTTCTGTTATTATCAGATATTAGTCCTCTCACTAGTTTATAATCAGACTTTCCTGCACTGCAGACGACATTATCGGCAAAGGTCTTGCATTTTGGCTTCGCTTCAACGATGACTAGTACTGTTAGCAGAGCAGCTATGGTGTTTATTAATGAAGCCATTCCTGGAATCACAGAAAATTACACTATTTAATTATATGTTATTTTTAATTTGTCAATATTGATGAACACATCGAAAATGAACTCCCCTAACTGTGTGGAGTGTGGAGTTGTTGAAGACTTACACCACTTATTGATGGAGTCCGGTATGAGTCTGAAAGAAATGTTTTTTTTAGGGTCTTGAGGTTGAACAGACTTTACGTAGGTACCTTCAATAAAATCTTGGCTCAGCCAAATAGCGATGATGCGAAGAGTCTGTTTAGGTTCATTGCCCAGAAATGACTGATTTGTTTTAATGCTACGATGGTACTGACATACGCATTGCGATTAAAAATGTCTCTAAATAAATAAATTAAAATATAAATAGTGGTTGCATATACATTTTAGGTAAGTCTCCTATAATATACTCTTGTATCAAATGTAAAAAAACGATAGTTATCGCCATATACCTGATAAGATAAAACAGCTTTTGAATAAACTGACAAAAACAACTGCGAAACACACATTGAGTACGTTGTATTTTCCTTATTTACATTATTAACTGACAACTTCTAACTAAGAATAAGTCTAAAAAAAACCAGAAAACATTGCTATTTACCTCTCAAATTCCGTGATGTATACCAATATTACTGAATCTTCAGTCTACCAATATCACAAATTCCTTGCGATTCACTTGACACAGGGGTTATCGTCTCATCGTTCACAATATACTTTAGTATCAACAAACGTATAATATGGTAAAAATAATTCACGAACAATATGAAAATAAGTTCGAGAACGATTCGCGTGCAGCTAAACCGGTTCACGCGAGTAATATGAAGTTAGTGACATTATAATATATCTCTCTTGATTTCTTGTGGTTAGGGTTTTCCCAGTTTCGTTCATTCATTTAGCAAGAATTTCCAATTAGCTGTCGAGCTGCATTCGTGTATTTTGTGAATAACTTCATTGCGTTTTTAGATAGTTGAGTAGGTATAATTAATCTATTACTATGAGATAGTCGTAAATTGATTAAAGTATCTGGGTTATTAACCTCATGAGATGCTTTTATTGCGGTATTCCAATTTATACTGGTCAGTTGTATTGCTCAGTTATTAAGTGAGCAACACAACTATATAATATATTAACTACATTATTATTATACGTTATAAATTTTCTACAGGGTGATTGGTCATTAGTTTTGTTCTTAAGCAAATATGTAACGACATGGGGAACAAATTGAGAGGTTTTTGAGTTATCAAAATCACAAAATTGCGGCAGTGCGGTATTGCGGCAGAAATCCATAAATGATACATTTATATCGCACTAGCAATTGCCCGTGACTTCGTACCCGCATTTCTCATTTTCCCGTTCTCGTAGGGTTTTTGGGTATTCCTCTCTTTACTCTTAGATATCGCCACACTCCCCAAGGAACCTGCATAGGTACCTAATTTCAGGTTTTACGACCAGAAGTTTTGGCTGTGCGTTGTTTGACAGTCACCAGTAATTTATACATTTATATACCTACCAGTAATTTTATATTTATTGATTATAATATGATATACTTAATGATTTCCAGGCAAGGTATATTGTACATTGTTCCTCATTTATCGCAGTCGCAAACCAGTGCGTCACGCTTCGAATGATTTAACAAAAAATAGGGTATTTCATTTACGTTTGTCGTCATTCTGTTAAATTTAAAATTGATATGTTGACTTATTTTATGTAAAATTCTTTATCTTTAGTAACACGAGCATGTTGTCGCGGCTTGTGTCAGTCTTTCATGTAGACTGTATCATATAGAAAGCAGCAAATCCCACATGGCAGCAGGATCCCTTTCTTTTTCGGGATGACTTCCCTTCTCGTCAAATGACTCCTACCGCTCTGGGCGGAGCAGAAGAGAGTGTCAGACTCTTACTGACTAAAACCCATCCGTGTTCTACCTAATGCCATTTGTGTTCCAGAGCCGCGGCGACTCTTTTCCATTACTAGTATGCGCTGCCTCTGTCTTTTAAGAGTTCATTCTAGAATCTTCCACTAAACTCGAGATTCGATATGCCACCCGTGATCTTGTCATCATCATTTTCCAGCCCTCATACCATGTTAATGGGATCGCCGCGAAACCTTACATAACCGTTTGTTTCCTGATAGCTACAACCTAGGAGTCTTTAAGTCAAGCGTGAATAGATTAGGTAAGCGTCTTCTAAGTAAGCGTGCTCCATCTTCGACCCCATCTTCGCTTACCATCAGGTGAGATAGTGGTCAAACGTATGCCTATCAATAGTAAAAAAAGTTTTCTTCCTCCATTCGGTCCAACTATGCTATCACCTGACTCCCTCCTCTTTCATCACGACAGTCAGTAGGTACTACGTAGACACCTGCACCTCAAGAAACTTTGGTACCAGAAACTAAAAAATTGACGCATCGATCCACTATGAATCGTACTTGTATCGGTGTTAGAACCCAATTCATGCCTTATTCACTAGATGGCGCTGTAAACAACACTTTCAACCAATTAATCAACGTCTAACTGCGTCGTAGTGTGTAAATTCCGAAGCTTTAAGTATGCTTCCCACTCACGCCTACTCATCTAAAACTCATTAACAGTATACAACCTTGACCTATTAAATACATTGGCTATAACATTACTTACACTAATCTCGATATCTTGTTATATTTTCTGTTCAATCTTATGTATATTCATGGCTGAGTTTCAAGGAACTAGGATCTGATACTATCACCCTTTGGCTTACTGTCAAAAGGAAATGTCCGTAAGAAAATTACTTAGAAATCATTATACATAAGTTATTAGGCACCTACGCAGTAGATTGTTGACATTCCATAATGACATCATTTAAATAAAACACCAAAAAGAACTAAAAAAGGTTTTTATAATGACTATGACTATGACGGTTTTTAAAATAATTCTTAATCACACATTACAATATTACTCATCTTTTATTACATCACTGTTTGGATTCTCATCCTCAAGCCGTTCATCAGTGGTTACTACTGTTTCATCAACAGTATCATCTCCTTTTTCAATAAAATCTGAGTCTCGTACCTCGTCGAAAGTGTTGAAATCTACAGAAGTATCCTTTAAACTGGCACTACTATCACTCTCTTCAACATTTTTGCTAACATTTCTTGAAATATCTAACTCACTTTTCAACCTCTGTATTGCTTGAACGACTTCGTTCTGGAAATTCATATTAAGCTTGTACAATTGTTCCGAATGTTCCTTCTCTCTTCGCATCTCATTCTTCATGTGCGTGTCCTTATATTTCTCGAACTCCGTCATTATTCTCACTTTCGACTCGTAAGTGTGTTGTACCATCGAGACTAGAGCAAATAGTTTCTCAATCACCTTATCTTTAACCGCTTTTGATATGTTTGCGTCTGATTCTAAATCGGTTTTGGCATCCAAAGCTAAATCGTTAGCTGATGATGGGAACCCTAGCAAGGATTTGGACCCATTAGATCCGTTGGACTTCGGTGGAGTCGGACTTTCTACTTTTGGAGAAGTAGTATTGGTTACATTCCCCTTTTTCGACGTAAAAGCACCATGAGAGACCACCTCAGTAAACACACCAGAACTTGGTTTATTCGACTGGTACTCCGCCGCTTTCTTATTCACCTTCTGAATTAATTCACTTTGCTTCTCCTTCTGTTTTTCAAAAGTACTCTTCTCAATGACTTCTTCATGCACAATCTTGATTTCCTCCGGAGTCTCTTTGCCTTTCTGGAAGGGACTTCCCGTCCTCTTGGTGAAATTTGTCACTGTCAGCTTAGACATGTCTAGGTATGTCTATAAACGGTGTGTGTCTAAATATGGCGATGAAAATTCGTATCACTGAACTGGATTTTTTCACTGAGTCTTGTGTCCACTTTGATGACGCTCATGGCACTAAGTAAGCGGTCATATGAAATGTTGAACGGTTGGCCTCAGCGCTCCAAGTGTGGGTTTCGCTCCTTACTTTTGGTTTGTCAGCGCTTCCTAGGCGTGGCAATGAATTTATTATGAGCAGTATTGATTGGCTGGCGTGGGTCTTAATGCAGTTTGCATTGTAATGTTGACATGACTACGTTTTAGCAAACGCTTGAGATAAACGGTAACGGTGGATAATTATGATTTAATTATGGTAGTTCAAATTTGCGCTTTCATAAACCGTTCACAGTTTTATTCAGATCAAATTAATAAGAACTACCTAAAAGTTTCAATTTTTTCCCTTAATATATTTCAGGAGTGTGAAAAATCAAATATATTGCAGGTTTATTCCGTAGTGACTGTAATGACTTCGCAATGATAGACACAAGTGCGCACTTAGTTTCTCCATGAGGCATCATATTTGTCAGCATCAACACAATACACTAATTATTGTGATTTCAGAAGATGACTATTGCTATTTCTCCTGAAATTCGAAGGAAATATTAGCATCAGGCAATCTTTTAGTTTTACTTAGGGTGACTTTCTTTATTCGTAGACCCAATAGTTAAAAAAAATATGGGCGCCTCAATCAATATTTAGCTTGACTAGTGGTCAAGATAATAACCATTAGTTAAGAACCATAAGCTAATAACTAACAATAGGCTTGTGTCCTGAAAAAATCTAATTAGTCCGTCAGTTAGATTATCAAAAAATATTTGACCCGTGTTTTTTCTTTTGTTACGGGAACCAAAATTGACGAAGTTACGACGCTTTTAAAATTCTCAATACGTCACACCTTCGAGTCCCGAGTTTTGATGCGTTTTATCTTTGTCAATATACAAAAACAAAAAATACTTGTCCATTATTTTTCAATACTCTAACTGACGGACTAAATGTATGTGTACATTATGGAACGCAATAAACGATTTGATTTTAAATAGTTTTGCAATTTATGGATGACTAGCTGCCCCACGCAACTTCGTTTGCGTCACATTTTCCATGAATCTTCGGCTCCATTTAGTCTTAGCGTGATGATATGTAGCCTATATCCTTCCTCGATACAAGGGCTATCTAATACAGAAAGAATTTTTCAAATCGGACCAGTAGGTAGTTCCTGAGATTACCCCTACATACAAACTTACAAACATACAAACTTACAAACAAATGTTACCTCTTTATAATATTAGTATAGATTAGTATAGATGGAATCTAGCCCATAGGTCGGAAAACGCATTTTAACCAAATATATATCACAACTAGGTTTTGCCCGCATTTCTTCTTTTTCCCGTACCCGTACGAATTTCGAGAAATCTAACCGAGGAACCTACATGCCAAATTTTAGCTTTCTGCGACCGGTAGATTCAGCTGTGCGTTATCTGTCAGTCACTCACATTTTATGATTATCATATTCAGTATATCAAAATACTCGCCCTTAGGTGAAAGAATATGCTTTGCATTCCTTCAGTTCAAAAGAACCTTTGGAAGAAGAAAAAATCCGTTTGCCTTTTTTTTTAAGGATGGGAAATCATCAAATGACTTCTCCCGCTTTGGAAGGAGCTAGGGAGTGTCAGACTTCTACTGACTAAAACTTATCCATGTTCCTTCATTGCACTTTGTGTTTCAAAGCCTCGGTATCTCTTTCGGGCCCCTCTGTGTGCTGACTCTCTTTGAGGCGCACGTGGACACGAACGCGCCGTCGACACGGCCTGTCGTCATAAGACGGACGGACGGCGAGCTACCCATAGCTCACCGTCCACAGGCCCGACCTCCGTTTGCTACCTTACTGCAAAACGGAGTTTAAAACCCACTCTCGATTAGACCTTAATCAAATAATGGAATATTTGAATCTTGTCGTGCTCCGTACTTGTGAATGTCAATAGTCTGATCTACCTAAGTAAACTGAATTAATTAGGTTCAAGCAAAGCATGTAACGGAGGTTATTAACTTGTTTTTAGTGCAAATCACAAGAAAAGAGACGCCTAGGCTCAGCTGTGTGCGAAGTTTCTATGCATGATGATGCTTATGTACTAGATAAGACATACTGCCTCGTTGGTCTCGGTGGACCCCATCCGGACCCGAGGTGGTAGCGCGTCATGTTCCCGTGCGTCCCTCTTTGACGTCGCGGGAGGAGTCACCTCACTCCCGACTGACCCGAGATGGCCCGGCAGAGAATTACCTACGGAAGTCGCGTAAGTTCCTGCGTTCCGTCCCGAGGTAGGTGGGAGATTAGAACACCGGGGAGGTTTTAGTCAGTAAGAGTCTGGTAGACCCCTCCGCCCATCCCAGGGCGGAAGACATCCATGAGAATTCTTCTCCCCCCCCCCTAAAAATGGGTCTAGTGGAATGATTACTGCTGAGTATGAGGTTTTGCATTGGTCCAGGTTTTTTTTTTTTATTATTATTTGACCGCCATCCGCCGCGCTATTCCCAAACACTGGAACTCTTGAGAGCCAGAATGAAAAGTGGTGAACACCAGAAACACGCCGAGTCAATGATGCTGGATGAGTCCCAGAGAAACGATTTCCGATTTTCATGGATCCCGCAACATTTAACTTAAAAAAAATCCATCTGGGAATTCTCAGTAGCAGTCTAGAACTCTGGAGTTCAGACTTGTGCCCTCTTGACGGCAGTAGACGTTATGCAGGACGCAAACATAAGCGGCGAAATGTGGGTGTAGAAACTACAATAGTTACATCTTGATTACACCTCTGCATACCTTCGAAGTATTCATATAGTTGTGATAACATTTTATAATGAACTGCATTTATAACTGGGGTAGGAATGACTCTCTCACCCCCCAACCACTTCAGCCAGAGATCGATTAGGGAACATTGTGTCATTAATAGGCAATAAGAGTCTGACAGACCCAACCGACCACCCCAAGTCATCTTAAGGAATTTCATAAGCATGTAGACATAAACACATACCTACGGATAAACATTATGATGTTACATAGCTTTCCTCGATAAGGACTATCTACTCCTAAAATATATTTTTAATTCAAACCAGTAGTTCCTGTGATTAAAGCATTCAACCACACAAACAAACAGACAAACAAACTCTTCAGACTTATAAAATTACTATAGATTTAAGAAAGTCGCTCGATTCCTAAAGTAAGAGTTCAAAGTTGAGTAAGTTTCTCACAAACCTTTACGACAACTTGATTTATATAACACTAACATCATCAATAACCTACCAAAGACTGCAAACGTGCACTACCTACATAAGGCTATTTACACATGATCGACAGGTGATGCTACGAGTATCGTCCGTCATTCGCCGTGCATCGCCCACATTAGACCTTATCACATTCGTGTCAGGAATATAGCAGTTACGAGATTGACGACAGTGTATTTATAGTACTACAGTCAATGATATATAAAACTATAGATACGTTGTCCGCACTCTAAAATGACTACATGAAATGAAGCTAATTGGCCACATCGCGCTTAGTTACGCACCAATCTGTCGCGCGACACAACGTTTGTTTGGTTGTCAATTTGACTATTACTTATCCTGTGACGTAACTGAAGATGTATATTTATCTCCCTCCAGCAACAGGCATCCCGCCGTACAGTGACATATTTTCTTTCCCTTTCTTCATGCGTATTAGTAGCTATTTAATATTTTCGCCGTTTTTAAGCGCCGCGATGTTGGTTTATGACGTGTCTATATATAATACGTCATTGACTACAGTACTAAGAATATGTGATGCGACAGGAATTTGCTGTGATACGATACTCTTCTGTCATACGCCTGATGGAAGAATTCCCTTGAGATAAGCAGCACCTTTGTGCTCTTCTCTCTATATACAGGTGTCCCAGAAGAGCGTGGTTAAGATGGTGTTCTGTAGCTGCTGTAGAGTAACTATTAATAGACACGCGTTTATCCGCCATCTCACCTGATGGTGGCTGATGGTAGGCGATTTTGTGGCCGAAGACGGAGCACGCTTGCCTATTCACTCTTGGCTTAAAAAATTCCAGGTTGTAGCTATCAAGAATCACAGACTCTGTCAGGGAATTCCACTTCTTAGCTGTATGTTCAATGACTATGTCTCCTCAACGTTTAGTGAAATAAAAAATATTGACTCTTTTCAAGAAACCCGATTACCCGACCTCGAAAAATAATTAAATAGTTGTTAAATATTTCTTCAATTAGTATTTATTGTGAATACAAATAAATAAATCCCTCATGTCTTTAGTTTTAAAGCGATATCCTCAGTCAATGAAATAAATCGTCTAATTCACCAAAATGCATGATTGACGTATGCTGCAGGTAATTCACGGGGTCAAACTTTAATGTATTGGAATTAAAACAAATGCTGTCAGCTAGCATTCACACATTTTGTGCATTCTAGAACTAGGGCTTCAACAAGGGCTCTAAACTTAGAGCTTTAGTTTTATTCAGCTGAAGCCCAATTTTCATATGTATAGGGGTTCAAAATCAAAAATGTACAAAAATGGATACTGAAATAGTAGGAAATTAGAGCTGTTCTTAAGAGCCCTATTACATTTTTTACGGAAATTCATGATTTTTGACGCTGTAGTTTTCAGCAGCAGTAAGATATTTTAATTATTTGATCCTGAATAACGATAGTGCCAGTCTCTTTATTGTAAGTTGGAGTTACACATTTTCATTTTTCTTTTCGTGTAATTTACTATAAATATTTTACGAACTCAGTTTGCAAGAAAAAATGTCGGCGATGGAACTTTGACGGTCTAATTCACATTGTTACAATCAATTCTTTTAAAAGCTGAATTTACTAAAAGGTAAGTTGAATGTTTCACTTGTTTATTGGAGTTCTAGAATTTCTTTAAATTCCTTGAGTTTTCACGGAAAAAAACGTAAAGAAATCCTAATTTAAGCCAGAAATGTCTTGATTCAGCGTCCATTATATTCCAAATAAAAACTATTTTTTCAAATTAATATGATATAAAATTTCAATCTACAATGAATACGTTTCGTAAGTTTTCGTTTGTCAATATAATTAAACAAAATTACAATAAATAAAATTAAAGTACTATATATTCTGCGTCAATTCAGCGCGCGCGCTCCTCAGTCTCGCGCAAGCGCCCAAATAAACTATAATCCTATTCAGACTAGTAAGTATCAAAATTGTTTTGCGGACTATAGATGTACTCCCAACGCAGACCAACGTAACTTCGTTTATTGCAAACGAGCATTCACGATTCATAATAGGACTCTTAATAGTTAGCGACTGCGAGCCTGCGATGCGAACGCGAACGATCTGAAATACAGTTCCAGTTAGATCGTTTCCTCCTATAATAAGAGACTTTTTAACTTATGGAACCAGTGGAGCTGATGTGCCTTGTGTCTATCATACCGCGTGTATCTGACATCGACGCACAAACGATTTCCATGGGTCCAGGGCATGATTCTGGACACCCTAGACTTAGAATTCGGCTTTTTTTTAATTTTTTAATTTTTTTCAAGACTTTTTTTACTTTAGACTACTCATAATCGTTATTCTGACCTAACCCAATGAGATTTTTAATAAAAAAATGATTAATTAACTACTTTCACTAAAAAGAGCAATCTGAATAAAACTACAAATAGATATCAGCTCAGCTGAGCTGATATCAATAAAAAAATAAGAAAAGAACCGACGAAAAATTCCAACACTGGGGTGTCCAGAATCATGCCATGGACCCATGGAAATCGTTTGTGCGTCAATGTCAGATACACGCGGTATATGCACAGCTCGTTCATAAAATAACATTTTTATTATTCTTAGGGCAAAAGTGAAGATTGTTGGCAATGTTCAACACAATCTCTCATTTCCAAGATGAGAATCTTGACAATGAACGTGCGTTGCAACGCAACACAAGCAGCAGTGTTATCTCTCAATACTACGTCGAGAAGACTAAAATTGGGTTGTAAGTTAAAGGTACACTGCACGAAGTGGAAGTCCTGCTACCACCCATAAGGGATTGAACATAAAGGAAGGGAAGACTCTAGACATGACATAAAGTATTGGCTTTTTTGTGTATATTTATGGTATTAATTAGTTAATAATAACACTAACAGCAGTGTTTCATCGTCAGAGTCCGTCGTAAAACTAAATGTACAACACTATGATGCTCGAACCTTCCCGGTTGCAGCGCTGAAGACGCGCTGCCACCGAGCGGCACATTGCGACTAATTTGAAGGCGCCCTTACCCTTGGCATTACGAACACAACAAAATCGTTCAAGTTGTTTTTATTTTTAGATACAGTAATGAGCAGAAATTGATTTTTATACCTATACTAGCTTCTGCCCGCGACTCCGTACGCGCATATCCCGTTTTTTTTACAAAACTTTGACGAATTTTGGGAAAACCTCTCTTAGTGCTCCCCTACACTGTTTTTTTTTTTTTTAGGGATGGTAAATCATCCAATGATTCCTCCCGCTCTGGGTGTAGCGGGAGGGAGTGTCAGACTTTTACTGACTAAAACCCATCCATGTTCCTTCATTGCCCTTTGTGTTCCGGAGCCACGGTGTCTCTGGCGAATAATCCCGCAACTCCGGCAGGCGTCGGCCCTTTCGGGCCCCTCTGTCCCCTACACTGCTGAAGCTGAAATTTGGCATGTAGGTTACATGCCAAAATTTCAGCTTTCGACGACCAGTAGTCAGTGTGCGTTGTCTGTCAATCACCCAGTCACTAAGAAGAATTCTATACAATTTAGAAAGAAGCTAATGTTTATCAACCTTACTGCTTAACTTTAACTTCATCAGCAACACACTCGTCTCCATGACGTCTCCACCGAAACTACCAACCTACTATAGAGGAATTCGCGGCGCCCCCGCAAGGGGGCGCGGCGGGCGGGCGTAGGCTAAGCCTTTAATCCCGCGGGATCATGTGTTCGTGCCCGTAAAAATACGGGCACGGCGTTGGATAGCCGATATAGGCGCGGCTGGTTTGGCTGCGCGACGGTAGGCGTCGCTGCAGCCATGGGGTGTAGTTGTCAATAGTGTCGGCAGAGGGCGCCACGGTACTGTCTCACAGTACCGTATCTTCACGACTCTACGGCGGTCTGTCCCCGCCAGGTGAGACCTCCGGTTGCCCGGAGGAGGCCCGGCGAGAGACGACCAGCGACGTAGGGCCGACTTTAGGGCGCTCCCTGCCGAGGATGCTGGTCCCCCGCCTGTCACGCTTCCAGAGCGAGCCGGTCACGCTCCAGGCTAAGGGACCGTCGTGTGGTGTGTATGAGCGGCATTGTATTGTGAGACACCGTCTCATGTAGCGAATGAAACGTGCGTCCGCGCCGCACGTTCATCGCGTTATGTGTATGCGCATGGAGAGTCGTGCTTGTGTGGGGTTCGGCGCGCAACTATGCCTATATTAACTTAGAACATAGCGCGCGCCGATTGCGAGTAGTGAGTGTGGAGTCTTTTTGTGGGAGAGAGTCGCGTGTCGGTGTCTGCGACTCACTCGGCGTCAAGTCCGGTGGGTTAGGAGGGGTCGCCAGTGTCCCGCACGAGGTCGCGCGGCAGGCGTCTCGCGTCAGGTGGCCGCGCGTGCCAGGGCGCTATCTGCTGGATGTGAGGCCAGGCAGAAGCGTCGGCGCGCGCGAACATAGCGGACGCGAGGCGGGCGCAGAAGTCATCCAGGCTCTCTATACTGAGGTCCCGCATGATAACGCTGTTCCTCACGAGGCGAGGGGCGGCAACAATTTTCCGCAGCGCAAGATTTTGCTGCGCGCGGAGAGTCTTCTTTTTGGACTCGCTCGTGAGGGCGAGCCAAGCTGGGGCGGCATAGGTGAGCAGCGGGCGGATGTACGTTTTATACACGCCCAACTTGACTCGCAGCGGGAGGCGGGACGAGAGCACTGGGTGAAGCAGAGCGCGGGCCGCTCTACCCTTCGCGACGACCTGGCGGACGTGGCAACCCATGGTGAGCCGACGATCGATGGTGACCCCCAAGTACTTGACCTGGGGCGACCACGCGATGTCGACTCCTTGCAGTCGGAGAGGTGGTGGGAGGCGGGCGCCCCCGACGAGCAGCGCCTGAGTCTTACCCACGTTCACCGACATACGCCACTTCGACAGCCATTCGGGAAGCGTGTCTAGCGCGCGCTGCATTTTGACGGCCGCGTATCTCGCATTTAGCGAGGTAGAGACGTACGCGGCGTCGTCAGCGTACAGCGCGAGCGTGCATTCCTGCGTGGAAGGGATGTCGTCGGTGTAACATGAGTAGCAGAGCGGCGAGACGCAGCTGCCCTGCGGAACTCCGGCTGCTATGGGTCGGGGGCGTGACACGGCGCCTTCGACCACCACCTTAAATGTCCTGTCCGAGAGGAAGGAGGAGACCACCTTGATGACGCGACGGGGCGCGTCGGAGAGCGACATCTTGAATATCAGACCGGCGTGCCAGACCCGATCAAATGCCTTTTCCATATCGAGGAGTACTGCAACTGCGTACTCCTTCTTGTTTAGGGCCGCTGTGAGCAGGTGCAGTACTCTCGACAGCTGGAGCGTCGTGGAGTGTTCCGAGCGGAACCCAAACTGTTCCGGGCGGGGCGTCAAGTGCGGGGTGAGGTGTCGCAGCAGGAGTTGTTCAAACACCTTGGAGATGGTGGGTAGGAGCGTGATGGGCCGATAGCTCTCCGGCTTCAGCACGTTCTTGTTCGCCTTGGGCAGCATAATGACGCGCCCTTCCTTCCAACACCTTGGGAAGGCCCCCGTGCGCAGTATCCCCGTGAACAGGCGCGCCAAGGCCGCTACCATGCGGAATGGCAGGTGGCGCAGCACTGTGTTGGTGATACCGTCCGCCCCAGGGGCCTTTTTAGGCTTGGTCCTCAGGATGGCGCGTCTCACTGCGCCAGGCGAAAAGAAAATCGGTGCTTCTTCGGGAGCTATCGGCGACGAGAAGTACTCCTCAAGGTGCCTCTCGACTGCTGCGACATGATCGTGGTCGTCGGTTGGGTTCGGCTGGAATTGACGCTCCAGGTGCTCGGCGAAGATCTCCGCGCGGTCTGATGCGGCGTATCTAGGCGCCCCGTCGCTGTGTAGGAGCGGGCGCACCGGAGCTGGGGTCGTCGTGACTTGCCGGCACAGTCGGTGTATCGCTGGCCAGTCACCGTCGGTCGACTCTATGTAGGACTCCCAGCTCTCTGCGTTGTGCTCCTGGAGCTTGGCCCTCGTCTTTTCCGCAAGACGGTTTAACTCGCTCTTCATTGTCGGGCATTTCGTGATCAGCCACTGTTTGCGTAGGCGCCTAGTCTTGGCGACCGTTTCGCGTAGGTGGCGCGGCAGGGGCCTGCGTAGCAAGCCCTGCGAGTGCGATAAGGTGGTAGTCGCCTCTTCGTAGGCGCGTTGGATGCAAACAGTGACCTCACTGGCCATCGCGTCCGCGTCTGCGGAGGTGGCTATGGGCCAAGTCGGTGTGGTGGTCTCCAGCGCTTCCTTGAAGGAGCTCCAGTCAGTCCTTCGACGTGGCGCTGGGGGAGAGAGTCGGGTCGGCATCTCGGAGAGGACGACGAGAACAGGTTGGTGATCCGACAGCATCTCGTCGTCCAGTACTTGCTGCGCGATCTGGCAATGTAGGCCCCTATGGACCATGATGTCCAGCACGTCCGGCATCCACCCCTGTCTGTCCGGGTAGTGCGTCGGGGTTTCTGGGCCGGACACCACGTATCCATGGGCCTCGGCGTCGGCTAAGAGTCGTCGACCCCCGCGTGTTGTGAGGCGGGAGTTCCACGCTGGATGCTTGCAATTAAGGTCGCCGGCAAGGATGGTTGGGTTTGGCGACCTTAGCATTAGGGCCCTCAGCTCAACCACGTTGAAGGGAGCCGAGGGCGGGATGTAGGCCGCGTAGACGTCTAGGTCCTCGCCGGCGACATGCAGTTGCACACCCAGCGCGTAAAAAGTACTGAGTTGCGGCTTCGGTAGGGGCTGGTGGACGACTCTCCGCCTGACAAATATCGCCAGACCGCGATATGTAATGCCGGCGTCCGATCTCTCGTCCTGCCTGTAGCTGATGTAACCTGGGACCCGAAGTTGGTCCGCTGGTCCCAGGAGTGTTTCACTAATGAGCGCCACGTCGATGTCCTGTTCCTTGAGGAGGAGGCGGAAAGGAGCGACCTTGACTCGCAGGCCGCGGGCATTCCAGTGAATGATCCTCAACGGCTTAGCCACGGTAAAGCGTCAGTAGAGCGGCCAAGCCGTCGAGGATCACCAGCTCCGCGTCCTGTCCCTGCCTGATGGCCTTAATGAGGTCCATCAGGAGTTTAATGGCGCAGGCGGTAAATTCCTTTTTACGCTCGCGCTCCTCGTCTGTTTGAGCGCGTTCGCGTTGTCGCTGCTGACTGAGGGCAGTGTAGGTGTCGTTTGGCCCTGCGGTCTCGGCTGCAGGGGCGGCCGTTCTGGCCTCTTGTGGCAGCGCCATCCTTGCTGACCTTTTCTGTGTGATGGAGTCAGCAGCGACGGCGGTGGCGGCTTGTGTCGACGCCTGCGCCTGGGATGGGGCAAGGTCGACCTGTGCTTCGGTAGTGTTGGTGGGGGGGGGTGTGGGCTTCTTTCCCTTTCTTCCTTTCCCCCCTCTCTTCCCTTTTTTCCGCCCCCCGGAGGTGGCAGCGTCTCTTTCTGTGGGCCCGTTTGCTGCCGCCATCAGCGTAGCGCTAGGCGCCTCGCGTTCCTCGGCGTTTACAGGCCTCTCGGTGGCTGAGGGCCGGCTCTGTTGCCGCGTGATGGCGACAGTGCCCGCTCTCTTGTTTCTTATCTCCTTTTGGTAGATGGGGCATTTGGTGTTGCACGCCGGGTGGTCGCCCGCGCAGTTGGCGCAGGTGGCCGGCTCCGAACGTGGGCGCGGGCAGTCCCTGGCGGCGTGGTTTTGCCCGCATCTGACGCATTTGAGCGGGCGGTGGCACTGGTGCGAACTGTGCCTAAATTGTTGGCACCGGTGACACTGGGCAGGCCCTTGCTTGCCCCTCCACGCCTCGATTTTGACACCACGCATACAAAGTAATTGCGTGATGTCGTAAACTTTCCTGAAATCAGGCGTCCTCTTCAGGACTGCATGGAAGATGCAGCCGGGTCGTCCTTCGCGCGCTTTAATATTGCGCACGTACTCCGGCTCCAGTCCATGCAGTCGGAGCTCCTCTTGTATCTCCTCCGGCGGCGTGTCCGCGGGCAGCCCGCGAATCGCCACCTTGACGCTGCGGTCGGCTGTCAGCGAATAGGCAAACCAGGCGAGACCGCTCTCCCTCTCCAAGTCGGTGAGATACCGCTGGATCACCCTGTACTCGCCCTCAGACTCGGGCAAGAACCGAACGCCGCCATGAAACGGGCGGGCATTCGGTGGGTGACCCAGCTTGGCATTCAACGCTCTGAAGTGAGCGGTCCAGTCTGGGAGCTTCTCCACAATCAGCGGCGGATAGCGGGGCGACTTCTTCTTGGTCGCGGGGGCTGCCGCGGACGGTTGCGTGCATCCGGCACTGGTGGCGCTAGCGTCGGTTGTCGCTGCAGGTGCGGGCGACGGTGGCGCCGCGTCGGCGGTGACGGACCGCCCTTCCCCGCCTGGGCCGCGCGGTAGGCGCTGCGGCAGTGGCGGGTCGGGGCAGTAGCGTTTGGCCTCTTCGGCGGCCTCGTCGTCCGGGCTGCGTGGTCGGCGTTGTGGCCTGGCCTCGAGCGCAAACTCGAAGCCAAAGCCTACGGCTTCAGTCAGGGTTTGTTGGTCGACATCCATGTTGCCAGTTCGCACGGGCGTGTCTATTGACACGTCGCGTCGACTGGCGGTGGAGCCCCTGGAGGAGGCCGACATGTCAGACCCCTGGCGGGACGAGCATGCCGACATCATGGCGGGGGAGTCCTGGGCGGCGACCCTCGGTGGCGTGGGTGAGAAAAAGATGTTTTGCTCTAACCTTCGGGACGGTGGTGGGCTTGATGGCGCAGACTGCGTCGCGCTCGCCAGCAAGCGGCGGGGAGCGGGCGACGCAGTGCGGCGAGCTGTGGCGGCATATGTCTGCCCGCCAGTTGTGGGGCGCTCTGCAGCGCGTGTAGGCGGCACGGCGGCAGCAGGCGCGTTAGGCACCGCGGCGTATTTGGCGGCTGTGGTAGGCGCAGGCCCGGTCGGCGCGCCTGCGCGCGCAGCAGGTTGCGCTTGTGCGTCGGGCTTCGGTGAGGGCCGCTCGGGCTGCGCCCCTTGGCGCGCAGGTGCGGCGGCGGTTGTGGCTGCGACTGGTGGCACCGCCTGTGGTACAGGTGGCACCGTCTGGCGGGCGGCTCTGGAGCTTGCAGTTTTGGTCTGCGCCACCGGCGGCGCCACCTGTCGTACAAGTGGTGCCGCCTGGCGGGCAGACGTAGAAACGCCCGTTGCATGCGCAGAGGGGCGCACTGCGGGGGCGGTGGCGCGCACTGCGTAGGCGCGGCTTGTCACGGCTGGCCCCGGTGCCTGGATGGGCACGGGGCGAAAAGCCGGAGGTCGGACCGGGACGGCTGGCTGCCGGCTCGACGGCGGCGCCGGCGAAACGCGCGCAGTCGCCGATGACGTCGGTGGGCCGGCGGTGGTCGTCCTGGAGGTTGATGGAGCGGCTGGTGGTGCACCGGGCGTCGCCTCCCCTACATGAGGGAGCGACAGCGTCCGGTCCCCCATCGGTCGGTCTGGTGGCGGGTTGGCGTCGTGCCCCAAGGAGCTACGACCGCCAGGTTTCTTCGGCGGCATGCTGTGGTGGGTGCCTCCGTGACCGCAACGGTGTGTTTCCACACCGGGCAGAGACGGGGCGGCCTCCCCTGTGTGCTCCCCCGGGTGCCGGTCGGAACTTACACCCGCGACAGCACACAAAGAAAACCGGGTTAAAAACAACTAAGGCGGTCCGTACGGAATGGGTCACGTGACGCTCGCGCGCAAAACGTGTCACGTGACTGGCACCAGGCGAATCCTACCAACCTACTTTGAAACCATTTCCTTTTAATACCCGATCCACAAATACTACGCAACTTCGAAAATTCGTCGCTAACTCATTAATATAATTAATACTTCGTCGTTCACTTTCACCATGGCGGAACTATGGGACGCATATGGCAACCCTATTAGTATTCAGTGTTGCCACGCTATGCCGGATCAATAATAATTGGATATCGCCCGTTAACTGGTAGGAAGTATTTGTGTCAGTTATTGGGATTACATTTTTAAATTACTGTTTGTTTCCATTTGATTTAATTCTCTATTGTAAGTTTGAGGTTGTTATCAAGTAGTTCTCATCAAATAATCACATTCATTAATTATTCACACGCTCACAATAGGCCTCATCAAAAAGCTTAAAGTCATCCAAAGGATGTTGAGAATTTCCTTGCGTGATCGAATCAGAAAGAAGATAACCGCAGGAGAACCAAGATTACCGACGTAGCCCGAAAAATCGCCGAACTTAGGTACTTAGGGTTGGCTTGGCGATTTTTCGTGCTCGCTGCCACGGCACCGACGCACAGGACCTACCTATCGATGTGGCGGAACTTGGGGACCGCCTATGTCCAGCAGTGAACGTCATTCAGCTGAAACGATTTTGATTAATTCAAAAGTTGTTTTTTTTTTTTATATTTATAGGCGTACGTTTGACCGCTATCTCACCTGATGTTAAGTTATTCAAACTAGGCTGAGAGCCACCACTTTTTGAACGTCAAGTTTTACAAAAGACAGTCCCCCAAAACAGCCGCTCGTCATCATTTCCTAGTGTTTTGTGCTGTTGAGAAGAAGTCGCGCAACCAACTCCCCAGCAACACATCTGTCTGTTACGTTTTAAGAACTTGAATTTAGACAATTAATACACTAGCTATTACTAGAATCAATATGTACATTTAACGAACATTTATACAGCTAGAAGCGAGGAGCTTGTGGCTAAATAATAACATCCGCTCAAGTCGATCTTTACGGTTAAGCAACATTTGCCAAGGTTGGTCTGTCGATGGGTGACCATCTTAACATACCGAGTTTCCTCCGTGCCTCAGAAAGTACATTAAGCCGTTGGTCCCGGCTGCCATTTTTAGATCTTTGGCAGATTGTATTTACGGATTGTCAGAAGCCAGTAAATCTGAATCCAATTAATAATTAACTGGGTAACACGGTACTTCCTGGTGGGACCACCAAGAAGTACCGTGCCGTACCGTACCGTTCATAAAACAAGAATGAGCACAAAAGATTTCTGGAAATATAGTTACATATCTCATCCGAGTCTTATAGGTTTTGTATTGAAGATCGTAATTTTTGCCTATAAGTTTTATCCCACTGGGTTCACCTCGTATTGCTAGCTAAATCTTCTTTGCAATCGAACAATAGCTTCGACTCTACGGAGTAATACTTCGCCTTTAGCTCGGGCGCCGGCTGCAAAATAAAAGTTGCTCGCATTGCAACAAAATGTAGTATTTTCCATAAACGCCCTTTTATGAACACTAGACACCTCATTTATACTCAGCTGCTCATTACAGATAAATGCCGTAAAACCCATCGGAAGAGAACAGTGTTTTCCAAGAACTTTTCTCTAATTTTGTATGTCTGACAGGAAACATTCCCATTCAAATCATGACACGGCTATCTTTACTTGTATTAGGCGATCAAGAGCCTAGACTTAATTAAATCTTTTATTTGGATGATAATAAAAAACAAAATAAAAATCCTTTTATTTCATGCAAAGTTGAATACATACATAGTTTAAGAAAAAAAAATGACGTTAATTAGAAATTTTTCACTTATGTTAGAAAAAAAAAATACTTATAAATATAACATGAAAATTTGTTTGTTTGCATGAACCCCTCCTCAAGTGAGGGTGAAGGCCTCCTCTAAAGAACTCCATTTGTCTCTATCTTGAGCTTTTTGCGGCCAGCAGTTGGATGATATAAAAAGTTAGAGAAAGAAACTCAAACTCAAACTCAAAACTCAATCATTTATTTCAATTAGACCATTTACAGGCACTTTTGAATTGTCAAGGTCGGTCGGTCCAAAAAAAAGATGAAGCTATTTGCACGTTCCAAAGCGTAGATCTCTATGGAGAAGAACGTGCAAGAAACTCCACGGACACTCTTTTAAATCAATTGATGTACTTAATACAAAAATCATGGTAACATTATCTTTGATCGCTTCTATATGTGAGGACAATGCAAAGAACAAGAAAGTATATAAAACAATTCAAAAAGTACAGATTATAAAATAAGCCAGTGTCAGGTAAGAGATGACCAGTCTCAACTGACGGCGCCCGTTCACGAACATGACGCGTGTATCAGCACCATCTAGCTCAACCATTTTGAAGGGAACCAAATGATCCAACACACGCGCCACCATCAGCGAGACGTTTATGTGAGCATGACAAGCTCTCAACTGCCACGCTCGTTCATGTCAAACAAGTTTAATAAACAAAATCTTAAATTAATTACATATGTAAATGGTTCCATAGTACTCACATTTACAAACATTTGAAAAAATGAATCTACTTTACTACAAAACTATGGTTTTCAATGGCCAAGTACCTAAAAAACGAAAAATAAAAACAAAATGAAACTGCATGAATGCGTAACTTACTTCTTAGCAATTCAATATTGCAAAGAAAGAATAATTAGGTACATTATACTATAGGAGAACAAAAAAAGGGTAAGCATTACTTCCAAATTTTATATATAAAAAAAAAAACTAAAAAATTATATAGTGGATCCATGCGGCTATGGCTGTGGAGCAAGACCAGCATTTAACCAAGCATTTTTATCATGGATATAATCTTCCAATTTATAATATGCTTGTCTACATAGTGTGCGTTTTATGCATGTTTTAAATTTACTCTCATTTAGTTCGAGAATAGCGAGTGGTATTTTATTATAAAATTTAACACAATATCCCATAAAAGAAGTGTGTACTTTAGCTGATCTGAATCGGGGTTGATCTAATTTGTTCCAATTTCTAGTATTAAAATTATGCCTATCACTAATTTTGCTAAAAAGATGAAGATTTTTCCGAACATACATTATGTTTTCATATATGTATTGACAAGGTACTGTCATGATATTAATATCCTTAAACCACTCCATTAATAAAAGAAAGAAATACCACTCCATTGCGCCAAACACGACGCATTGGTACCAAAACAGTAACAAAATTAGTGGGAAAATATGCGAAACATCTGCCCAAAACGGACATCGCCCAGCATAATGCTACGACTCATGTGCAAGACAGAGCCATAGCGCTGGTTTTCAGCGACAGACGTCGTTTCCTGGATGACGTCGATGAACGGCATGCGTTACAGAACATTTTCTGTTCGTATCTTCTATTCTAATCTAGCTGATGTAGGAAAATAAGATAAAAACGATATTTTGTATCAGGACATTATTTGTCTTAACGGGCTAAAACAACCTCTCATTGGTTTCCAAAGTGCAGCAATGGGCAACGTGGCAAGCCATGATAGAAATGTTGGGATGAACTAGACACTATTTCGGAATCCACAATTGCATTAAACCGTAAAAAGTGGAAAAAGGAAGGGAGGTCTTCTTCTTCTTCAGGATACAACAAATGCTCATATACTAACAATTTAGGACATACAATACAATTTATCCTGTATCAACGTCGTTAACTGCTTTACCAGTAAAAAGTCTGTCGCCTCGCATCATCTGCTAAAGTAATCGTAATCTACCTGACTCTCTGTTTGTGTCAGATAGTAAGTACAAAGTACCAAATCCAAGCCAAGGTTACACGGCAAGAATTTCTTGTAAAAGTATGTAAAATAAACTAAAACCGTGACAGAAGGACATTTGCTACAAACAAAATCCTCACAGTAAAAGTTGAACCAGTCTCCAAGAAAGCTTTTCACTTTTTATCCATTTTCACTTTCAAATTGTTTTTGCCAAGTTTATAAACTGTCTGTATGCAAAGCAGACCCAGATTCTGAAGAAATCCATGCTGAAGCTCTACCTGGAGAGTGGCCACATGCTTCAGGTCATACACCTCTGAAGTTCATGATCAAGACGATGATCCTCCGATCAACAATGTCATTATCTCCTAGACGTACAAGTTCAATGATATCAACTTAAACACCATTACGTATGCAAAGACGCGCGTGCGCGCATCTGCTCCTCCATATCAAACACCTCACTACTTGACCAATTGCACCTCTCGCTCACACCTGCCTCACAACCCATAAGACAAAAAGAAACACACGATCTGGATCATGGCTCTCCGATTCAGGGTACGGTGTCACAAACAACAGAAAAGGCGCTTCATACAATCGAATAACTATTCTAAAATGTACGATAAGCGACTGACAATGTTAGGACTTAGGACGTTTTGTATTCCATATCTCCACGAGGATTCGTATCAGATAGCTTTCCCTTACACTTGGGTCCCCTCCGTGCCAGAAGGTCGCATGTGCACGTATCGACTCGTACGTTGAAAGACAATGCGTACCGGAACTGCACACGACGTGCTGAATTTGAAATAGCTGTATAAAAACCGCGGGGTCCTTGTCGAAACTATCACAAACAATCCAACCTTCAGTCAGTGAACACCACGAGGAGCTCAGCAAAATGGTGTCCAGTAAAGTAGTGTGCTTGTTGGCTCTGGCCCTTTTCGGCAGCGCAGCTGCCCAGCCTGCCAAAGACGCCTTCTGGAAGGGAACCCCCATGGATGGCATGGTGGAGGAGATGAGATCAGGCTGCGCCGAAGGATCAGACCCCACCGCCTGCATCAAATACAAGGTCATGTCGTTATTGGACTCCATTTTCAAGAAGGACACCTTCCAGGTATCCGACTTTTCATTTCACTAATAGTTTTGATTTCCGCTTTCCATAAAATCGAAAGTTTCACAATCAATTGCTTTCTCCCCAGATCTCCGACGTCGTTGAAGTGACAAAGAATGGTGCTGCCAATGATGTCACTGGCCGCTCTACTGGCGATTTCTTCGACAGCATTGAGAACTTCATCCAGTCCCACGACGTGACCTTCATGCTGCCCATCGCCGATACCAAGATCACTGTCAGCCCGAGGAACCTTGACAACGATGAGCTGTCTGTGAATGTAAAGTTCAACAAGGAGGGTGCCCGCTCCGTCGGTGAGGCCCGCAAGGCCAAGCTCAAGAAGATCATCGTCCCTATCCTAGTGTTCGTTCTCCTCAAGGCTATGACCCTCATCCCCCTGGCCATCGGTGTCCTCGGTCTGAAGGCCTGGAACGCGCTGCAGCTGTCCTTCTTCTCCTTCGTGGTTTCCGTCGCTCTGGCCATCTTCCAGCTTTGCAAAAAGGTGAGTTGATCTTTTACTTCTTAATTAACAATCTAGACCTCTTATTAGAAACAATGCAAAAACTCTAAAATGGCACTGACTTATTTTGAAAAGCACAGCACTTTCCCAAAAACTATTTGCACCTTTAGCACAACTTTTACGATCTATTGGCACCGTTTAAATTTGTTTGCACATTTAATTTTATATTTTAATCCGACACCGAGTTTATCACCCCATAAACAAAGTGTTATTGTGTACTAACCTTCTTTCACAACTCTACTATCCATAAGCCTAACATTGTAGTTTACCCAGATTGCGGCGGACAACTCGCACCCGCAGATCGCCGCGCACGGCCCCTGGGACGCAGCTTACGCCGCCACCCGCCGCAGGAGAGACGCCGAGCCCCAGGAGCTGGCCCAGGAACTCGCCTACAACGCTTACCACTAAACCATCCGAGCGCAACCCAAACCCAACGACCTGTATCCGAACTCCGTTCTTCCCGCCGCCGTTTTTTGACAGCTGGTTAACGGATAAAACATAGACCAAATAAATGATTTCATTGAGAAATCGCGACCGTGTAAATACTATGTAATGCAACTTATTTATTAAAATATTGTGCTTGAGAGCGTGTGATTGTGATGTATGACTGATGTTATTTATTTTTATTAATAATAAATCTTTGAAGAATTAAAATAATTCATTTTATTTTGTGTTCCCTTTATTCCATTGAATAAAACCTTAAATATAAATTTACTATTTCATTGAAAAGTCTTGATATAAGAGTGCCTACGCACCTAAGCAAACACTCGATGAAATTAACAGACATTTAAACAATATATCTTAATATGGAGAAATTCCAACTTTTCACATGCCTTAGAAAAACAATGCTGAATCATTTTCAATTCAATTGATGAAATAAATGCAAATTAGCTTTTTCCAAATAATTCAATAGTTTCATAGTCAATTATACAACTTACTAACAATATCAATTTAGCATCAGATAGTGAATTTCAACTAGCCAACAGGTATTTTTTTCCAAAATCACAAAAATATCAACCAGTACAGGTTATGAACTACAATGATAGAAAAAAAGAAGATATAGGTCAATAAGATGCCAATAAAAAATAACACAAAGTACACATACAACCACGAAATCAGACCACACACACAATAAAATGAAATGCAAGAAAATATATACAATGTAGGTGAATAAAAGCAGGACGTTATAAAATACTTTCTCTGAAAGGGAGGAAAATTCGATACGAGGTGGCATTTGCAACACATTAAGTTTCTATGCGAGTGCCAATCGCTTTCTACCGACACTTCTACTCATCTGCCATGGGGATCACGTACGAGATACTATCAATGTCGCGAGCTACGTTTTACTTTGATCCAAGGATAGGATTTAAACCAGCTGATCGATCAGAAACTCCATCGATCAAAAATGGTAGAAACAAACAATAAATAGTACTTATCTCATAATAATTAGATCAGCTAATTATCGACAAATAATATTATGCATAATATTAAGTTCTGGTGAGCATTGCCAAAAAAGCAAAAAAACCTATTTGACATGACAACAGATGATAGATAGTGGTGAAATGATAGACGTCATAATTATATCGACGTAACAGACAGATGTGTTGCTGGGGAGTTTGTTGGCCACTTCTTCTCCACAGCTAGAACACTAGGAAGTGGTGAAGGGCGGGCGTGTTGGGGGACTGTCTTTTGTAGAACTTGACGTTCAAAAAGTGCTGGCTCTCAGCCTAATTTGAATAAATGACTTTTGAATATATTTACTGCCTGCCTAATACATACTATACTTACATACCAAGTATTCCATCTTTTGTTATTCTATTTATTTGATTATTCCAGGGATTATTCTAAAATTCTAAATCCAGTCAACGGGAATCCGCTGGATGCGAAACGACAATGTCCATCCGAGGACGTCTTCCGGCTGAAATGGTGATGCTTATAATAAAATAAAATGTCGTTTAATCTGCAAACAAAGATCCGTTTTAGACTGCGCCAAAGAGAACAGTTTGTCGAGTTAATAATGAGGGAGAATGCCATGAATATGGTATTTTTTCGTGTTAAGATATTTCAGATTACACTACTTACGATAGGTGGTATTATCGTGATGAAATGAGTAGCAATAACCACATTAGCTATCCTTCTTTTATGTCACAACGGAAATTAAGAACTTGGTCCTTCGTTATACTAAGCAAAATTTAGTTTCTGCCTTAAATGTTATGGAACTTACCCGGGTCTTGAATAATTCAGCCGAGCAGTCGCGAAGCTTCTAATCGACTGAATTTATTAATTATATTAACAATCTCTAGATTTCGAACCTATAAACCTAATTCCTGGCAAAAGTGCTTGTAACTTTTACGTTATTTTTAGTTGTGTTCCATGGAATCGTAGAAAACTAGGTCGGCATGTTCCTTATTTGAATGTATAGGTACTATTAATCATGTAAAACAGAGCCTAATTAAAACAGCTGATTAGTTACTACACTGGACCGTGACAATGACAACAGATTATGTTGATAAAAAACAGGTGCCTCTTCTCGCTTAAAATAGAACTCACATTTTAGGCAACTAATCCTGTATTTATTTATTTGCCAGACTCTACTTCTGTCTGAAAATCCATCAAACTTTTGCATAAAGGGAAACGCCCATTTTAGGCCAAGTTTCGCTCATCTATGTAAAAATGACTAAAAAAATACTAATTTAGTAACTTATATATTGCTATTATCAGTTTTTAATGAAAACACCGGAATCAAAAGCCGATTTTTATAAGACACTAAATCGTTAATTGCATTATGTAGGTAGATAATGGTGGCTATTCCTGTCTGTGTCAAAGTAGGGATTGCAATTCTTAATTTCACAAAATGGCGATTCACTAAATACCGGTTACCAAAATCGGTAGGTATTTAAAGGCAAATACTTTTTTAAAATGTTTACATCATTTATTTTATTTCTTACGGGTTAAACAAAAATGTTTATCAATTTATGGACTTCTATATACGATCTATTGATGCAATGCCGCGTTTCCGGTTATCCGCAAGAATATCGATTTGTCCATAAACCGATCTCACAGCTACATCCCTAAATGTCAATAATTGATTGACATTGAAAAATCACAGTTCGTTATTTTGGTGCTGTTCTAAAGCGACTTGTGTTTTTTCTTGCGTTTTACATCGGATAATTTGACGACTTTGCTTACGATTATGGACCCTGAAACCGCTCCTGATCCTGATCTGACGACCTTGGGTTTACATTGGATTCAGTACCCGCTTCTCACGACGACACCGGCTTGCCAATGGATACCGTACCTGTTTCTCACGAAAGACCACTAACATGGAACCTGATTTACATGAACATTTCCCACGGAGCGATCTCTGTTGCAATTGTGGTGTAAATACATGAAGATTTAAGAGATTGACCGTAGTCCGTAACCAATGTGGAGGTGCGATCTATAATTCAGCAATGGATTGCACCACTACTAGTAAGTTATTTACCTATTTACTTTCTGTAAGAACATAACGACTAATAAAACGATGTTGTCGTTGTCGTTTTATTAGTCGTTCATCGTTTCGTTTATATTTGTGATTTATGAAGTCCCACCGAGTTCTATGTTAAAAATAGCGGTCGTTTCCTTATCTATGATGTCAATCCTAATGCCTATCATTTATTTCTTCCATGGGCACAACTTGGCCAAAACTTCCTAAGCAAATGGGCATTTCCCTTTGGGTTTTACTGCCAATACTTAATTCAGAAACCGGACATTTGTATTACATCTTACTTCTCTCTCTACTACTACAACTTACTATTTCTACTCGTTATGTACCTGTACATATTAACGTACCTATAAATTGATAAAAAAAAACTATATTTTTAGCTCACAAAACCTCGTTTGATCAATCAGAATATCGAATCCAAGAAATGACATCGGCAACTTGAGCCAAATTACCGACATAATTAGAGGGGCCCAGACGGGAGCCCTGGGGCACTCCTCATTATAATGCAGCGTCCTCACGCAGGATGCGCCAGGCCGTCGCCCGGCATACCTGCTCTACCCTGCTGACCCACTCGGCACACATTAGCACGGATTCAAAACCATAACTCAACTATTTTTAGGTCCTTATAGCATACACACCTTATCGAACGCCCTTGACAAACAAAACTTCAATCAATGAACTTAAAGTTCTCAGTAATACAACTGGATAAGGTTCAGGATTGTGAAGCTATAATTTCGACGATGGTAAAGGTTAATTTGTCTATTTGTATGTAGAAGTAGATGATGGGGTTTCGGCCCTGTTTGTATGTCTGTCACGATCGCAATGTTTGTAAGTGGACAGAGTTATGTGGATGGCTGTTACCTAATATGGACGGCACAAATTGTTTACTTACTTTCTTATTGCAAATTAAAGAAGTGTTAATGCTAAAAATAAGTGTTAATTATTTGCTGATTTCGAAGTTTATTGTATTATGCTAAAAATAACTGTTAATTATTTTCTGATTTCAAAGTTTACTTTTTAGGGTAATAGAGCATCATGTATTTTTTCTGGAATATTATTATTAGTTGAAGAAAATATAGGAGACCATTGAAAAACTAAATATGGCTAATAAGGGGGTTTAGTACTGAGCTGACGGCTGATATTTATGTGTGCACTTCCTTCCAGGACACTTGTTGCTTCGACCTTAAAAGAAAAAGGATTTAGGCAGGAGGATGATCATACAGAATTAATTCAAAGTGATCAATTTCATCAACCCAGTTGCTGAGTGGATGATATGGGCCACTTTAACCTTTATTTATAAAAGCGTCAATAAACCGGCACCAATCCACAGATTTATAGCCGAACAATATCAGAACGGAAGTGAAACAGCCATTTCACAATCCGGACATGGCGAGCAATGCAAATGTGCGCACGAGCTGCATTCGCGATGACCAACCCTTATTGCATAATGCAGATGTGCGCGGACATTTTGCTAAACCGGAGCAGTTTCACTTTTGTTGTAAAACTATGCAGGACGTTTTTACGTAACTTGCTGTAACGTGGTGTAAGTTTCTGTTGATCGAGTTTGTGATTAGAAATATAAGAAATAAATAAAAAAATATTAGATGGTTTTTTTTTCAAATTATTTATCCACATTCTAGCTTAAATGATTTGAGCAATAGTAACATTTTCCTAAATGCATGAACATACATAAGTTCATTTATTTATTTCAATTAATTTCCTTTTCAACTGTTTCAAGAATGCGTCATGCTTAGCGCAAGTATTCTTTTTCTTTCTATATGTTCGGCTTTGAATCAATGGACGGTTACTTACTTATCTATAATATCAGCTTTGTATTCAACGACTTCATCTGACCTTATTTCATTGACATTCATTCTACAAATTATAGATAGGAATTTCTCATTGTGCTAATTCTAGTTATGAGAAGTAAACATTCTTAGATCACGAACCATAATATGTATACTTTAATAAGTAAAGTGGTGTAATTTTTTGTGCTAGAAGTTTGTACCCATACCCAACTTTGCACCTATTAGCATAGGTACTACTAGCACACATTTTGAAACTGTAATAATAAATTTAAAAAGTCCATTCTTTTTTTTTTTTTTTTTTTTTTTTTTTATATAAAACGGGGAAACTCTTGGCCCAAATCTCACCTGATGGAAAGTGATGATTAGGCCAAAGATGGAAGCGAGTTTCACCCGGAATCCTCATAAACAGAGGAACTGGCTATCATACCTCTAACTGCCGGAACACAACAATGCTGTTAACATTGTTGTTATGGCGACAGACTTGGACATGATGGTGGTAGCTTGCCAGGCGGACTTAGAAGAAGTCCTACCACCAACCAAACCGAGCAAAAACTTTGCCCCCGCTGGGAATCGAACCCGGGACCTCTGGGTCTGAATCGAGTGGTATAACCACTAGACCACGGAGGCGGTTAGTGTCACCTGTTTAGCACCACCCGGGGACCACGTGTAGGGATTCGCTGAAGGGTATTCTCCTACGGACGCGGGTGACTCGGCCCCCAAAACATTCACAGTCAAACAAATCAAATACACGCTGACCATGCCGTTTAGTCTGACAGCTTTAACGAAATACGCTGCATAAAGCGAATGAATGACATTACAAAAGCGACACATCGCTTGATTGGTATGTACACGCCGCTGGTGAGAGCATAGTCCAACACTGCATGTCAAACAAGCTGATTGACTATGGGATTGTGATGTGACATCAGACGAGATGCAATCACAACCACAATAAGTCGACGGGTTTCACGAAAAAGAAGTAGTAAACTTCTAGTATAGTAGGTACTTCTTAGTATGTATAAATCTATAGTATTCCTAATTCTACCCCTAGAAGGCTATATTCTATTTCGGCTTAGGGATTGAATGTTTATGGGCCCTAGGGTAACAGACACATAAGACAGTTAGCTTTTCCTCTGATGTCCAAGGCGATGATGAGTATCGAAGACTTTTTGCAATTACCTGCTTTACAGTGGCTTCCCGTTAAATATCAATGAAAGTCTCATTAGGAGTGAAAATTGGCACAAGCAAGCAGAGGCAGATCTATGCAAGCAGCAGAGCTGTGAGAGATGATATTGAACAATAGCTCTAGCTAGCGGCTTGAAACGCCTGAAAATTATCACAAGGGACATACTAGGGAGTATGTCCTTTGTGATAATTTTCAGGCGTTTCGTAAAGAAAAGTATCCTATAGTTCAGAGGTAACAGACAAACAGAGTTAAATCACATGTATATGATTAGTATGGATGGATGATGTCAACACTACTTCAAGCAACTACCTTGGCGCCATCCACACTTGCTACAAGCGACTCAGTGACACCACTTGCAAAGGACCCAGCAACAAACTATGCAACTGCGTGTGTGCAACAATGATTGTTGCTCGTCTAGAGAGACTCCTATGTCCAACAGTCGAACAAGAAGGTTAGAGACATCGAACATGATTCGATGTTACGTATTTTGTGAATTGTTGAGGAATGGAGCCTATTTTACATATTGTGCGATTGTTTTCGGAGTTCAAACACTTATTGGTGACTGTTTCCGCATAATCGTGGATGTAAAACCAATGTCTGGAGAAATGTTTAGAATTAGTTAAAGTTGCTACTATGTCTTAACTGATGAGCCTATTGCTTAACTCTATAACGCAATCACAAAATAGTATTGCAGGTTGTTAATATCAGTCGCTTTTTATTTTTATATTCGAGATGTGTTTCCTCTTGACACTATTCTAGGTCAGACTTAACAGAGACAAAGTTGATGATGGAGCGAGCTTACCTAGAAGAACCCTATTCACTCTTACTTTGAAGATATTAAGTTTTAGTTTTTAGATTAAGATTTAAGTTTTTAGCACTTTCGGGAAAGTCTCAACCATCCCTCAATAATGTGCAGTTATATGTAAACAATATTCCCCATCCCGTAATCCGAAACTCAAAGCGTGTATTTTCAATAAACTATTTACACAGAACAAATAGCAAGGCGCGATTATGATAGATCCTTAGATGATTGATTGATGATGATTGATTGGTCGTTAGATGTCACTCAGTCACTGCCTTAATTCTCCAATTAAGGCAGTAACATCTAAGGACTGGTGGAAATAGTCCTTAGCGTAATAAATTTTGGGGGTCCCCATACTTAGTACCCTAGTTCTATCAGACCTATCCATAGATACCCCACACATTATCTATGGATAGGTCTTCGAAAATAATATTGAAGTTTCTAATGCCATTTTTTTCTAAACTGAATAGTTTGCGCGAGAGATACTTCCAAAGTGGTAAAATGTGTCCCCCACCGTAACTTCTAAAATAAGAGAATGATAAAACTAAAAAAAATATGATGTAAGTAAGTACCTACATTACCATGTAAACTACCAGCGAAAATTGGTTTGAACGAGATCTTGTAAGTAGTTTTTTTTAATACCTCATAAATCGTAAATCGCAACTTTTGCTTATAATAAGTAATACCTACAGGTTTGTACGGAACCCTCGGTGCGCGAGTCCGACTCGCACTTGGCCGGTTTTTTTAGTTTTCAAAGAGCAGGTTGGACATAAAATGAAGCTTGTACCTAATTTTGAAAGCTTAGATCTGGAAAAATGCAATAACTTCATGAAAGCTCTTTTATATGCTTTTGTTATTCTAAATATTATAATTGTAGTGTAGGTATTTCATTGAGTTTGTATTTTAATTGTGTTTTTTATTTTATTTTTAGTATTTCGTTTTTAATTTTATTCTAATTGTTTTATAACATAATATGTATCTATGTAGTAACATCGCATTGGCGTTTTAGCTGTTAAGGTGTTATTTACGGTTTAAATAAATATAATAAAAAAATCAATTCAATCCGGAAGAACTTAATCAATCGCCACTCCAGAACTTTTCTGCGCCATCAATCCTCTGTTCTGCGAGCAATACACCGCACTGCCACTTCAATTTGGCTATCTGAAAATTAGTACCAATGTAACGATTTGTGAAAAACAAAAATAAATTTGGTAAATAGAGAAGAGATATTAGCGCACCCTATTGAAGATATTCTTCTGTCGTTGTAACAAAATTCTTCGTTTATACTAGATAGTACCCATTTAGTATAACGTGACATGAGAGTGATGTCACACACAGTTAGTGCTGCTTCTGGTTTTCATAGATTATGGAAAACTCATAAATTTGTAAATTTTTTACCCCGTTTTGTCTTGTCGTTTCGAGAAACAAAAAAGAAACGGACAAGTGTGAGTCGAACTCGCACACGAAGGGTTCCGTACCATAAAACTTAATTGTTATTTTTTGCTATCGTGGCAATAGAAATACACAATCTGTGAAAATTACAAGTGTCTATCTATTACGGTTCTTGAGATACAGCTCGCTGACAGACAGACGGACGGACGGATGGTCAGCGGAGGCTTAGTTATAGCATTCCGTTTGTTACCCTTTGGGTAGGAAACCCTGAACAAACATAAATACCCTATTATCATTCAACCTTCCGGCAGCCACAAACTGCCAAAAGCAACTCACGAGTGCCAGCATTATGCTGAGAGATGGCCGTTTTGCGCAGATTTGACGCATATCTTCCCAATTTTTCATATTTATAATTGTAATTTTTGTGTATTTTTGGTATGCGTCTATTGGCCGCAAAAAAAACTCTTTTTCTTTCTTTCTTTTTCAACTCTAATTTCTCTACAGTTTGACATGTTTTTGACATTGATTTATGTGTGATTAGCTTCTACCAGCGGCTCTGCCCGCGTGTACCCTAGGGAACATAACGCCGGGATAAAAAATAGCGTCTGTGTTATTCCAGACTAATCTACCTTTGTGCCAAATCTCATGATGATCCTTTCAGGCGTTCTGACGTGAAAGAGTAACAATCATTCATCCATCCTCACAAACTTTCGCATTTATGAAATTAGTAGGATTTATTAACATAGAAAGAAATAAAGAAAGAAAAGAAAGAAAAAAAAATAAAAAATATTTCTAAGCCTAATCTAAATTAAGGGGAGCCCCGTTTAATTATACAAGAATCGTGTTTTTTTGTTTTTTGGTACGGAACCCTTGATCTGAGAGTCCAACCCGCACTTAGCCGGTTTTTAAGTACCTACTAGAATTGACCTTCTGGTGAAACCCAAGATAAATTAATCTCGGGGTTCATCAGGTCATCCTCCAAAATAATATAATTATGTGAATCTTAGTAGAGCTTATAACTAGCCGGTAACAGACCGTATAGTATTCCCTAACATTACGTAAAAATATGTAGTAAACCGAACGTGACTAGAAAGGTTATATCCTCATAACAGTTAGCAAAGCATACCGTAACACTTATGTTTGTTTACTTTCTTCTGCAGCTTTTTACAGTGCAGATAAACAGTAGACATTTTAAGGGTTCCAAACATCCGTAAGATACGGAACCCTTACAGGGCTCTCTCGGGTGTCTGTCTGTCTGTCACAGTCAGTTTTCTCTGTATCTACTGACCGATTCAGTTGAAGTACACGAATGGGCTTTTGTGGACCATACAAGGACGTGTTACGTAAATAACTAAATTTTGAGGATCACTTCTAGGGGTCAAATGAGAAAAAAAAATTCTAACTGTAGCGAACATAACAAATGAAAGAGTGATATTTTTTTTTAAGAAACCGTTTGTGATAATATTCCGTTCCAAATTAAATGCAAGTGATGCGACTGTCTGTTAAAAACGGATTCAACCAACAGCAAGATGATAAGCGTTTGACAATTTGTCACAATAATTTTATGATAATTTTTGTGTGAGAGCAATTTTTTTATTCGACTCTGAAAATGGGTGGGTAATGTAGGCAAAAGTAACACTAGGTACATGTAACCATTTTTCAAAATCTACAAAAAACATGGATATAAAAGTTGAGTTTGGCACGCTCGCTCCAAATACTTAATTCATAAGCCAGCTCCCGTGAAGGGCTGTTGCTCAAAAACTGTTGATCGTACGTAGCTCAAAAACTACAAATCAGATTTTGACAAAGAGTTTCGTAGTCAGATTAATAGGCATCACCAACACCCGGAAAACAAAATCCGAGATATATAGGAGCAGGTGATCCACGTAGTCTATTAAAATCGATAAGAAGTGTCGAATCCAGAAAAAAAACCTCGGCAATTATCAGCAACAAAAACTTCTCTAATCTTGCAATTGATTTTATACAATGTTGTGTAATAACAACAACCTGAAAATATTTTTACATTTCCGAAAAATTCAAAAGGTATCTTTAAAGTCAAGTTATTAATATTTTTCATATCATCGCCAAAATTCTTCACTCTCACCACCAGGACTTTCTTTAAATGAAAATAAATAGTTTGCCAAGTATGAAAGCGATTGACATTCGTCGCACGCGCATATACCGCGTGCCTTGCCGCCCAAAGGATCACAGTATAAAAACCAAGCCCATTGAAAAATTAAATCATTGTTGCTCCATTAACCGACCGGGCCGAACGTCTAATTAATCAAATCTAATGACAAAGTGAAAAAAAATCAAAATGAAGTGTTTGTGTATATTCCTGGCTTCCGTCGCCATCGTTCGCGGTTACAGCATCAAGGACAATGAGATTCAAACGGCACGGTTAGGATCTAGTGATGAGTTGCTCCAGAGTGTGATCAGTGATTGTTTCGAAGCCAAAGCCCCGATGTCATGTCTCAAAGTGAAAGTTCTCTCGTTCCTGGACACCAAACTAGGAGTGAGCTCTGAATCTGCGAGGGCTTTCGACGACAAGAACATTGACAAAGTGATCTTCGACCGCGTGGGCCGGTACCTGAGCAACCATGAAGTCAGGTTCCAGCTTCCTGAGTTCCTGTTTGACAGTGCTGAGGTTTCCTACAGAGCTGACAGGGGTTTGGATGTGGAATTCCCGGAAACTGACAGTGAAAACGGCGAAGGTAATCAATCAACCAAGACAAACTTGTGAACAAAAAGATTGAACATCTAACTTAATTATTTTTTCTTCTAGCTCGAGGCATCTTGAAGAAGAAGCTCCTGCTCCCCGTACTGCTACTGCTGAAGCTGAAGATGAAGGCTCTGATGCCCATCCTCGTCGCCATCATCGGCATCAAGTCCATGAAGGCGCTGATCCTCAGCAAACTGGCCATCACCCTTGTCCTTGGATTCCTGATCTACAACTTGATCATGAAGAAAGGAGGTTAGATTTCGGAGGATGACTTTCAAGTCTACTGTAACTCGTGTGTATCAATAAATTAACTTTTGTTTCTTTTTGTTGCCAGCCATGCCCATGATGATGATGCCGCCTACAGAAGCCGCCCCTCCCGCACCCCAATACGGTCCCCCGGCCAATCAGTACGGACCTCCTTCAACTCCTGGACCTTCCGCGCCTCAGGATTCTTACAACCCTGCCTGGGAGCCAGCTAGCAGTGGTCCTTACGCCAGAGTTTGGGACCCGTCGCAGTTGGCTTACAGCTCATACTACCCTGGTGACTCCAGCCCCTCAGCCGCCTCGAACCAGTCTCCGAGCTACTCCAGCGTGTCTTCAGTCTCCTCGTCTTCATCATCTTCCTCAGCCACCAACTAAACGAATACTACCTCATGTAAATACGCACGGGAAACGCAATGTACATAGTGTTTTGACGCACGCACCAATGAAACTGCTAGGGTCTAGAAGAGTTATTTATTGACGATTTTAATTTATTTTTATTTATTGAAAAACAATAAAGAAACTGTCGTTTTAGTCATGATTAATTATTTTAAGCCTCTAAGGTACCCACTAACACATTACAACATTTTAAAGGACGACGTAATATCCGGGTCATATTTTCAAAAAAGGCGAGGGAAAAGGCCTCTTGTCCTATAAAAATTCCCTAGGGCTTTAATAGCGTTGGTTTAATATTATGTGCCTACATGAACGTGCACTGCATTTCTATGAACTTTCACCAATAGCCATTATAATAAACAATACAATATTACTGTCCTGCTTTTCCTGACATGCTTATGATGGACAGGTCAGTCGTTTATAGGGACGGTTGATATACCAGGCTAGATAAGTATGAACCTATGTGGTTTACTAGTCTATGATAAGTATAAGACCACAAAAGCTGAATAAGCAATTGCCGACCAAAACAATAATAAAATGGGGAGGAATTTCGTCCACCCAAATGTTTAGCGCCTCAGAAGGGCTCGAAGAATTTTACTGATGGAATGTCATTTTGTTTAGAGCCAAAGATCCCGTCTTTGTTTCATTTCCTTTTAATTAAAAAAAAACGAAATTATTTGCCAACCATCTATCTATATCTTCTATCTTCTATCTATCTATACTTATAATAAATCTGTAGAGAGGTCAATTCTGTACATGAAATATATTTCCAAAATAACTACCAGGGGGTGATTAGGGATCGATACTGATGCCAAAAATGCAATTAGTACAATTTTTGTCCGTCTGTCTGTCTGTCGGTCTGTCTGTCTGTCTGTCTGTCTGTATAACCGGTATAGAAACAAAAACTACTCGACGGATTCTAATGAAACTTGGTACAATTATTATTCATACTCCTGAGCAGGTTATAGTATACTTTTCATCACGCTACAATCAATAGGAGCAGAGCAGTGAAGGGAAATGTTGGGAAAACCGGAGAAGTTACTCCATTTTTTAAGCTTCCGTCGCGTGTGTGCAACTTTGTGAAAGCTACACAGAAATTATGTATGACGGAAATGTTCTCCTTAAAATTATATAAAAAATATCCCACGACAGCATATGTCTATATTTTATGATTGACGAACAATAACACGTGTAACTCCCGATAGCTTAGCAGTTCGAAGCTTTCTGATTATGTTCGTCTACTCTTACGTTTATAACACTCTCAGTCATCCCTAATAAAAAAGTTAACATTTTTAATTTTTCCAAAAAAAAATGAATCATTGAAATCGGTATAGAAACACCTATATTATACATGAAAAACGCTAATAATAAGCCATCGCGCGTGAATACTGAATCATGCTGTAAGGATTATTTTTGTGGTCGCGAACGCACAGGCAGGTGGCTAGCTTGGCGCCTAGAGGCTAGCGAGTAGCTTCGGGAAACGGCTTACGACAGTTTGCAATATCCTTTAATACTTACTTACTTACTTTTTATACTTTTTTCCTTTATTATAATGTCGAGGGGAAGATGGTTATAATTTCGCTTTACACCAAACGAGTAATATTATAAATGTGAAAGTTTGTTTGTTTGTTACTCAATCACGCCAGAACGGCTTAACGGATCTTAATGAAATTTAGAACAAAGATAGATTATAGTCTGGAATAGCACATAAGCTACTTTTCATCACGGGAATATGTTTCCTAGGGATCACGCGGGCGAAGCCGCTGGCAGAAGCTAGTGTCAGAATAAAATGGTTTGATTACAGTTGCAAAAGGGCTGCTGCAAAGTGTATCGTCTAATTATTTCGGACCTAACTAAGGGGCCGTTCAAGTATTACGTAAGCAGAATTTTAGTAATTTTAACCCCCCTCCCTCCTATGCTTACGTAAGCATTGGTATAGTTTTTACTCGCGCGGGACCTATTTCCCCCACTTCTGTTATTTATCTATGAAACATCGCTTGAGAGTAAAACTAAATAACTAGTCATAATTATGTCAAATCAAAATGTACTCAGATTTGTAAACAAAAAAAGTTACCTCACTTAACATAAGTTAACTTACTTTTTTTGTCGTCCCTCGTTTCATCAAAAATAACCATAGTAAAGAACCCCCCAACCACCCATTGGTGCTTGGCTTTTTTTTAGGGATGGGAAATCATCAAATGACTTCTCCCGCTCTGGGCGGAGCGGAAGGGAGTGTCAGACTTTTACTGACTAAGACTCATTCATGTTCCTTCATTGCCCTTTGTGTTCCGGAGCCGCGGATATCTTTTTCGAATAGTCCCGAAACTCCGGCAGGCGTCGGCCCTTACGGGCCTCTGCTAATGCTGACATTCTTAACTTGAACGATCCCTAAGGTGGTAAATATCTTAAGTAGGTAGTAGCAGGGGAGACGGTAGAAGATCGAACTTCACCCATGCCACCTGACAAACAGATGAGGCATATTTTTATCAAATCCAATTGATTTATTAACATGCCTATGATAGGTACATAAGGTGTAGTCTTTCCTCTAGGTGCTGACAAGTTTAATTAGGTACATAAAAGTTAAATCAAACACCCTATTAACCAATTCTGTTTCTATTAAGGTAACTACTTACTACTCACAACATTATAGTAGACATGAGCTCACCATGGTACAACAGGATGATCGGATCGCGAGTCAATGCCTCCCTCCCTACTTAGCAGCTGGAACTTTCGCTTATGTAAAACTTTGGCGGGCAACAGAAAGAGATATCTATCTTCTAGTAAAAACTAATATGCACTACGGACAACAAGTTTCTTAACATTTTGGTAATTATAGCAGATTCCGATACCCCGGTTATTCTTATGTGTATAATGACAAAATATTCCTAATTTAAGTAGGAATGGACTGAGCCCGCGACAATCAGACGTACCTATGGTAATTTATAAAACCTGAAAGTTTCTCTGTGTATATCCCTAATACAGGTATGAACGATCCCCGACTGTGAAGTTTGGATCATGGTAACTTACTCGTCTCTGATGAGGCTCGAATTCGTCTGCATGGTGAGGGCCGACGTCGACAAGTGTTACGAAGACTAGGTGAACGCTGACGTGACATGTGTTTTGAAGAAATCTACCCCATATACTTCCAGCTCTCGTAACGAGGTAGTATTCATTGAAAACGGCTTACTAAATGCGATAAGAAATCCTTTGTCAAACTATCCGACCCGTACTGACTATAATCGGTGAAGATGCCATTTATTTTTTATTTTTGCCACCGTTCTGTTGACGTAGATGCATACTTATATACAAGGGGTCGGTATTTTTCGTATGGATTGGCCAGCGCGGAACCCTGACCTTAACTCCATTGAAAACGTTAGGGACCGACGTCTGGGATAAAGAAGCGAATACGGTCTGTCCAACCACCTCCGCATCAGGGAACTTAAACTTTTGAACTCAGCTGCGTGGGCACATATTCCAGAGGACACCATCAATAGCCTAGTGGGAAGAATGACAAGACGATTACAAGTCGTAATCGCTGCAAGGAGAGGTCAAGAGTACGTTACCTAGTGTCCAAGATAGGCAAACCAACATAAACAGCCAAAGTTACTTTGATCTAAACTTCATAGTCGGGTATCGTTCATACCTGACCTATTATGTTACCTATTAGGGACATACATAGAATTAATTTTCAGGCTATTATATAAATTGCTGTACGTCCGAGCTCTAGAATGGCAGTTATTTCGTAAAAGACTTAAGAATGTTGTGCAAGTAAGTGGGGTAAGTCGTGAAAATAAGTTCACCTAAAGATCTGAGGAGTTAAAACTGGTAAGTAGGTATTCGAATATTAGCATTGTAGCAATTCTCGCGAACGAATTTCGGCGACGGCGCGCGGGCGACCACACACTTGTGACGTTAAATCAACGTAGCAGATATGAGATTATACATGAAAACCTCCCAAAAAAACCTCATAGAAGAAAGAAAACAAAAATCATCTTTTATAAGGGTAACCGGCTGCAAGTCAAGACCTCAGCAGTAAAGTAATGGCGTAGTTATCATCCATAGTTAGTGGACTGCCCACGCGATTACTTATGTAACATTTAGTAGTAGTAGTAAGTTTTTTATTTGCAATAAAATGTGAAAAAGATGTTAAGATGTTTTATTGCTAAAAGTGGCCACTTTTAGCAATAATTGCCGTTTTGGCTATTTAGCCATGAGTTATGTATTAAAAATAGCTCTCAAAAAATAATAGATACATTTCTTCAGAACACTACAGAGCGGTTTTTTATCTACGAGTCTTAAATTTACCATAAGCGATTGGCGGCGCTAGTGGACGGAATACACACTCTTAAGGTGGAAGCGCCAGGGTAGCCCGCGAAATTCAAATATTTTTATGTTTTTGGAATTTGCCGGTCAGTGTCAAGCTGTATGTTGAACGAAATACGATTCGCGGCCGTAACGTATATTTATCTAAAGAATTATACCAATTTCAATTATCAATATAACCCTCTAAGTTCATACAACTCTATTGAATGACTTTTTCACGAAATAACATTCAATCGAGTTCTATGAACTTAGAGGGTTATATTGATGAATCAAATGGTTATAATCCTTTAGATAAATGCTCTTTACGATCGCGAACTGTATTTTGTTCAACATACAGCTTCACACTGACCGGCAAATTGCAAAAAACATAAAAATATTTGAATTTCGCGGGCTACCCTGGAGCTTCCACCTTAAGTACATAAGTTTTTGGTGCAAAACACATCTCGGCATACTATGATAGCATGCAAATATTTAGGTATACATCACTAAACAAAGTTCGTAATGATATTTACACACATTATCAGTTAAACTATTCTCAATTCTTTATTGCGTACCATAATGTATACAGTTGGAAGAAAAATAATTATATTAGTCACAATTATGAACCCTGTCGGGCACAGCATAGATCAACGAGGAGAGAGGAGGAAGAGCACTGCGGCTTTAATGTGATAATTTTAATAATTAGTTAACTAGCTAGTAAATTGTAATATTATACAAAGTTAAAACTAAAAATAATATATTGTTACGAGCTTGGGGTTCGTGACAATAAAAACAGCCGATTATTTAACCAAAAAAATGACACTTTAATTATCAAAACTAATTAACACTTTAAACACACTAATTACAACCACAATCGCACTATTAAACACTTCACTTCACTTAACTCGCAGTTGAAGATCGCTTCCGAAGATTCGCTTGTATCGCCAATTCAATACTGACTCAGTCGCGAGCGATCCGCAGCTTATATAGTCCGACAGTAATTTCCAGAACCTTCGAGAATGGAAATATCTAGAAAGTTCGGGAACATACCGGTCCCGACTGACTAGGTATCGAAACATCGAGAATGTTCTAGCATCGAAAAGTCTAGAAAGATCGTGACCCAATTAGTTCCACTACTCGATACTAGATGGCGTTGTGTACCCGGCATTCATTCTGGCGCGTAACACTGCCCCCTCCTAAGACATGCTCGTCCCGAGCATCGGTCCCATAATAACGCGCCAGTCGATCCACATGGACGATCTTAGGTGCACTCCTCGTACCTTTCTGGATACGGTAGGTCACGTCATTGATTTTTGTGACAATCCGGTACGGCCCGTCCCATTTAGCTTGAAGCTTAGGAGATTTCCCTTTACTGCGAACTGGATTGTGCAACCACACTAGTGAACCTTCGTCGAAACCTTTATTGTTCATTTTGCGGTCATAACGAGTTTTCATCTTTTCAGACATTTGCTGGCCCGATTGTCTGATGTGCTCATAAATGTCGTTCATTTTGTTCCGCAAGTCATTCGCATAATCGGTTACACTGCGTGGGGCATCAGGTGGTATTCCGGTGATCAGGTCTGCGGGCAACCGTAATTCCCTACCAAAGTTTGCGAAAGCTGGTGTCACCGATGTGCTTTCGTAAACAGCACTTCGGTATGACAGCAAAAACGGTTGTATATGCTTGTCCCAATCGCGTTGCCGGTTTTCCACAACTTTAGCCAGGTATCTCTCCAATGTCTGATTAAATCGTTCCACCATTCCACCCGATTGTGGGTGGTAAGAAGTTGTTCTCGTTTTATGAGTACCCATAACTCGACAAGTTTCCTGGAATATTTGTGACTCAAAATTCCGTCCTTGATCGCTGTGAATCTCCAAAGGTACTCCAAAACGACAGAAGACTTCATGAACGAGTTTATCTGCAACTGTTGAAGCTTCTTGATTCGGAATGGCGAAGACTTCCGGCCACTTGGTGAAGTAATCCATTACAACCATGAAATACTTGTTACCACTGTCACTTTCCGGAAACGGTCCCGCAACATCCAGGGCTATCCTTTCCCAAGGTGCTCCAACATTGTACAATTTCAACGCACCTCTGCTACGAGTCTGAGGTCCTTTTACAGCCGCACAACTTGTACATTTGCGACACCAATCCTCGACATCGTCACGACAGTGAACCCAGTAAAAACGTTCCCGTATCTTCTGTAGAGTTCGTTTAACTACCATATGGCCTCCTGAACATCCATCATGGTACAGCTGTAGAACATCCGGTACTTTCGCTTTAGGGACAACCATTTGCAAATGACTGCTGTCTCCCCTAGCATTCTCCCATTTACGGCACAGGACTCCATCCTGAATCACTAAGCTATCCCATTGTGCCCAATAGCTTTTTGTGATCGAACTCATCGCTGAGACATCGCTCCACGTAGGCTTAGGAGCACTGGTCCTTATCCAGTCCAGAATCGGCTTGACGTCCGAGTCTTCCTGCTGTGCACGTAGTAAGCTTTCCTTCCACTCGTTGCTGAGGTCTGTCTTGAGCATCCTCACAGGTACGGCTTCTTTACCCTCTTGCCTAGTACAATGCTTGCAGTCTTCAGGGCAAGGTCTTCTTGACAATGCATCTGCGTTGCCATGAGATTTCCCGCTGCGATGTTCAACCACGAAATCGTATTCCTGCAAGAGTTCAATCCATCTCGCAACTTGTCCTTCAGGGTTTTTAAACTGCAATAGCCATTTCAGTGCAGCATGGTCAGTTCGTAAGTGGAATTTCCGGCCCAGTAGATACTTGCTAAAATGCTGTACTGACTTTACCACAGCAAGCAATTTCCTTCTCGTGACACAATAATTCCTCTCTGGTTTCGACAACGACTTGCTGAAGTACGCAATCACAACTTCTTGATCGCCATTCCGTTGGGACAACACACCGCCAAGTCCGATATCACTTGCGTCTGTGTCAACTATAAATTCCTTGTCGGCATCAGGATACCCCAAAATCGGTGTTTTGCACAGACGGTTCTTTAGCTCCCGGAAGGCGATGTCGCAACTTTCATCCCAACAAAACTGTCGCTTCTCCTCGGTTAGTTTGTGCAGGGGTTTGGCTACATCTGCATTTCGCTTAGGGCAACTGGATCTAAGGTGGCCCCTTTCACCACAGCCGTAGCATCTAGGGCTGTATCCTCTAAAACGGTCACTAATTGCAACTGCTGCAATCTCCTTGGTTCGGTGAGATCGATAATCCTGCCGCAAAGCTTCCTTTTCTGTAGTTCGCTTAGGGCAACTAGGTCGAAGGTGACCTCTTTCACTACAGCCGTAGCACCTAGGGCTATATCCTTTAAACCGGTCGTGAACCGTTACTGCAGCAACCTCCCTAACGCTACAGGGACGATAATCCTGCCGCGCAGCTTCCACTTCCAGTGCATGTGCCAAAGCGTCCTTAAGTGTCGCGTGGTGCCCGAGCCTCACTGCAGCCCTAACTTCAAGGTCGCGGATGCCGTCAATGAAGGTCTGGACCAGGTTTCCTTCAATAAGCGCAGGTACAGACTGGTATGCCTTCCGCACCAGCTTCTCCACTTCAAGGGCCCACTGCTGCAGGTTTTCACCACTACGCTGTACGCGATCTCTTAGTTGCGCACGAAACACGTGCTCCAGATGAGCGTCACCATACCGGGATTCCAGTGCTTCAAGGAGCTGCTCGTAAGTTACTTCTTTACCGAGAGCTTCCAATACAGTTAAAGCCTGGTCGCGCAGGCCTAAGGTGAGGGCAGTCATGGCTTGATTTTTACTCCAACCGTTCGCCTTCATGACAGCCTCAAACTGAATTTTGTAGGCCGACCAAGAAGACGTCCCATCGAACGGCGGCACTTTGAATCCACGTAGTGAAGGTGTAGTAGTTACGGGAGTTGCAATCCCATCTCCAAGTTTAAGGTTGCCCAACTCCTTCTTCACATCAGCAATAACGTCATTAAATTTGCTGATCTGTGTTTCAGCATCTGACAGGCGGTTGTCATGCTGAGCAACCTTATCCTTCACTTCCTTCATGTCTTTCCCGAAAGACGCGTGAATTTCCTTCATGAGGAGCATCTGTTCTTCCTGGCGGCGTGCCTGCTCCTCCTTGTCAAGCTTGAGCTGTTCTTCCAAGCGACGGGCCTGCTCCTCCTGTCGGCGGGTCTGTTCCTCCTGCCGTCGGGCCTGCTCCGCCTTGTCGTGCTGCAGCTGTTCTTCCAACCGACGAGCCTGTTCCTCCTGTCGGCGAGCCTGCTCCTGCAGCATCATCATCAGAGCAGCAAAGTCTGGTGATGATGATGCCGGAGCTTCTGTGGACGGACCGGCCTCCATGGTCGGTAGCTGACTTTCCGACGTCTGCGGCGTTGCACCACCAAAACGCCTCTGATCCGTCTCCTGCTGGCGTTGACTACGGGTACGTATACCCTCCGTGTCGTCTTTTGGCAGAATCGGCATGATAATCCTTACTTCTGACACCAATTGTTACGAGCTTGGGGTTCGTGACAATAAAAACAGCCGATAATTTAACCAAAAAAATGACACTTTAATTATCAAAACTAATTAACACTTTAAACACGGTCCAGTAGTTTTTGAGCCTGTTCATTACAATCAAACAAACAAACAAACAAACATACAAACAAAGTTTTCCTCTTTATAATATTATAGTGTAGATTGGATGTCCTCTCTTTTTGTAAAGAAATCTGGGTACTTACGCACGGACTTACAAATTTCAAATATATGGAGATAGGGTAAGGGTAAAATCTTTAATTCCTGAAAGTGGGGTTTACAGCTATCGGTGCTTCAATATTTACTAGGATTCTGATCAGTTTTTTTTGTAAGGTAGGTAAACAGCATGGGCGCGTCTGTGCTGTTGCCCCATAAGATGACACCGAAACCGATAAAACTATTATTTAACTTTAGGTACCCATGTTATCTAAGCCGAGCAAAACGCAGCGCGTTTTTTGTGCAGTTTTTTGGAGCTGTATGCTCTTTATCCAAAAGAAATATCAACTTATAAAAAATACATTAAATTTCTACATAATCTTGGCTTCAAAATGGTCGATTTTTTTTTTTTTTTACTAATTATAATGTTTATATATATGTGTAATCTCCTCACAACGAAACAACCACAGAAATGAGAAAAAAATACTGAAAATATGCATCTTCTCGAAAACTAACGAATATTTTGATTTTGTACTTACACTAATGAATAGGCAATGTAATTATGAACATTTTAGTAGAAATATTTTTTTCAAACGACCAAAATTAGATTTTATAACGATTTTATTCAACATTCTGAGCGTATTCGCTATTGTATCTCTTGCGCTGTTATTGAGGGAAAAAATGCTCAAGGTTATTTGGTCAGGGTACGGCCTTAATAGGAGGTCCAGAAATAAAAGGCGCAAATTCAATAATCATTTTGTTAACTTTAATTCGATTAGCACAATATCGGGTGAAGAATTAGTAAAAAGTGTTTCGTATTATACAAAAAAGTATTTCAGTAGGTACACAAATGTGTGGAAAAGTGGAAAAATAGGTCGGTTTGGTTACATAGATGTTATAAGTTCATTTATTATTGTCACAAAGGTATGGTTTCCGTCACTACTTACGATAAATTCAAATTTTTTTCTTCAGGGAATCTAAATATTAAATTGATATAAAAGTTTTAGAGTTGGGATTAGTAGGTAGTAATTTTAGGTAGTATTTTTGCCGTCTTAGGTAGTATAACAATATTTATTTATTCTAAATAGAAAATTTATGTTTTAAGTACTAAGCTGGAGTGTAGGTAATAGGTACCCATTCGTATAATTATACTTTTTATGTAGGTAGTAGGTACCCAAAGAAATTTGCTACATATGAATTTTTTATAAGCACATTTTTTCTAATAGTGTCTCTTGTGTCTTGTTTTAATAGTAGTTTTAATATCTGAGGGCCAATTCTACGCAAACTGTCAAAAAAGCCTTAATTTTCATACATTTGTGACACATTGCGATTGCGATTAAGATGCGAATGCGATGTGTATGTGAAAATTAGTAGAATTGACCCTCTGGTGTATAATCACCCTGAAAATAATGTTACTAAGGGCCAGTTTCACCGGTTACGGATAAAGTGTCGGTATAGTCGGATACTTTATCCGTAACCGGTGAAACTGGCCCTAATTCTTGCAAAACCGAAAGAAAGAGACAGGTAGATATTTCCTACACTCAAACTTTAGTTTTCCACTAGCAATGGCGCTCACAAGTAGGTACGAAAGTTTAAGAAATGGTCGAGCATATACTACAGTAGGTATATAAACACAGTACAAACGCACTAGATATATACAAGGACGCTACATTAACCTACGGGGTTCAATTAATTTGGCTAGCATAACTTCATAGCCCAGGAGTCGATGTAATCATGATTGTGTTCTGTAGAAGGTATAGTGCTAAGCGTCTCGTTTGTATAGCTCCGTCCCTCTTTCACACTGGAATCATTATGGTTTTGAGTAGAAGGCCCCAATAGTTAGTTATAAATAAATGAAGATAAAAAGCAGGTCATTGGCGGCTGGAAATTATTCATAATCAACTTTCTTATCGTATGTGAGTTTCGCTAGCCAATTTTTAATTGCCCCTGTTTTAGGTAAATACAAATCCTTACCTTAGTTGAAGGGTAAATCTAGACGAATGAATTAAACACAATGTTTTGTACTCATAAACAGGTGAATCATGAAGAGAAAATTAATAACTGTTCAGATGAAATTAAAAAAAAGTTACGATGTGATACTTTTACACACAGGATAAATGTATCCTACCCTACAAAAGAATTATACAAAGTGCCGTTTTAGTCATCTTACAAAGGCGGCCCACTATTAACTACCACTAGGCGCGTTTTTTTAATGATTAAGCTAGGTAGGTACAATAGAAATAAATAATGCATTGGAATTATGCACACTCTGTGTTAAGTATTAATGTTTATGTAACAAAACAATGTCAACAATTCAGGTACTTCCATAATATGAAATACAAATATTATAGTGGGTCCACACAATACAGCCTTTTGTACCTATATAGTTACAGACTTGGTTGGATCTCTGATTTAAAAAAATAGCCCACCGGGACGACCGGTAGATTTGAAACATCTATGTTAATATTAGAATTCATAATTAGTAAAAATCTTTATAAATTAGTTCCCGAGTTCGTCGTCCGTACAGGCGGCGTAGTGGGGTCATCATGATTATGACGCCATGGCGTTTCTGTCACAGCAAAGGTATGGGTTAGTTTAACTGCCAAGGCGCTCCAATAGATGTTTCACACCGAAAAATCTATCATACCGACCTTTGTCTGCATTAGTTTGTTGCACAAACATCAGACAAAATTCTATAGAAGTTCATGGAAGTCTGTATCGAGTGGACAACCCGGCAACCCTTTAAAAACATACCTACAGAGATTCTTTCATCTGAACAGGGGGTCTATAATAAAAAGGCCACTTTAGCAGAATCAGAAAGCACATCACGCTACCGGTCACTTTCAAATTTTCCTAATCAACTTTGAACTTAATACGTTAGCGATAAAGATGAAAATGAATTTTGACAGATGGTTGTGTGGTTAAGATTCTAATATGATTCTGCTAAAGTGCCCTTTTTAGACCCGCAGAACACAAGCGCGTGTGATATCTACAATGGGGAAGGTTAAAGCTATATTTCACAGCCTCGAATAAGGAGTGCTTCATAAGGTACTCTTTCTATAGTGAACAGCCAAAGGAGAGGGGATTTGAAGAGTGTATAGGGTTATATTAATTTACCTAAGTAGCGCAAATCTATTTTTGATGGCAAGATAGGAAATTACGTGTTACATTTACATTACCTACCGATTACTGTTGAATCCCGTAGTCAGGTAGCTTCTTGAAATTATGAGTTTAAGCATTTTTTAACAGCTATAAATTTATTGAATACAGACACGCACAGGGTAGGTACAAAGTAGGTGTGGACAGTGATCGGGGTGAGTGGTGTGGTGTGTGGTACAGCAGTGCTATTCTGTAAACATGTCGAAGTGAAAACTAGGTTCACTTCAGAACGACATGTGAGCTGTCAAACCATACAAAAAAGATGGAATGATAGCTCACTTGTCGTTCACTCTACCTAAGTGAACACGGTGAGATGTCGACAGAATATACCGGCAGAGCGGGTAAGGTAATAAGGAACACAGGCGGACTTGGGGTGGGTTTCTGATATAACCATTTACTTAAAACAGTTATTTTTGGTGTTGTCTGTTTGAGATATTGGTAATAGAGGTACCTGTACGTACGTTATTTTATAAAATCTTATCTCATCAATCTGACTATGGGATCAACAGCCTTTGCGTCAGTGCGTGCATCACGTGACCGAGTTTCACTAGGTAATTTAATATAAACCTGTGAAGTATTTATACATTTACGCGAGTACTTATTATTAATTCATAGGTGTCTTACTTCATATTTTGCAGAACACAGAAAAAAGTATAGAATCTACAATGATCTGCAAAATAACAAGTAAAACTAATAGATATGTATGTAAGGTACAAATATTTTATCAATACATAGACATAGCTAGCCATAGATAGATATAGTCGGGAAAACTAATTGGCTACCACTTTTCACAATAATACCTAGTAAAATTAAACTTGTAAATTTTTATTTTAGAAATTCTAGTGAATTTTCATTTTTGAATTCCTCAAACGATTCAAGAAAATAGACCCTTGAAACTGTTAATCAATTAATATCCCTGACTTAACATAGTCGTGAAAAAAAAGAATTCTGTTAAATGTCAACAGAATCGACCGGCAGAATCACACTGATGTTGTGTTTACAAATGCCAATATTGCCTGTTACGCAGTTACCACGGCAAGCCACGCGCCAACTGAGGAACCCCTGACTTTTCTTTAAACTTGATATCCACATTGGCAATAGCCTCGTTGGTCAGGATATTCTCCTGAGTAAAGATAACAAATAGTTTCATGACAGATCAATTAGCTATGTGAATAAATATGAATTCAGGTTCAAGTTCGAATATGTTTTTGATAAAATATAGAATACTAGATAATTATAATGTAGAAAATACTTTTATAATAGTTTGATTGAGTAAGCTATTTTGCATAGAGTCGGATGTAAGTTTCTAAATAAGTACAGATAAGTAATAGGTTCTCGGAGATGAATTAAGGTAGATAATATTAATACAAGTGCAAGATATAGGATTTTATTTTTAAATTCATCACTTCTGTATGCTTGGTGCGAGTATCATACTTAAATTCGAGTTACGCCTCGATCGCGTAAATCGAACTAACGTCAAACGCATCGACTATCGATAACTAGCGAGTGTCAGATACAAAACTATTAACCATTCGTTTCGCGTTAGCTCACCGTGATATGTGACGAATGGTGAACGAACAACCGAACCAACGTTGTTAACCGGCCAAAATAAATTGACCTTTTCAAATAGTGGTGGTTAACGACGAAGTTTATGTTATAGGTGTGTGTATGTTTATGTTGTGTAAAAAATGTTAGTTGTGTTTTGATAGTAGCAGGTACTCTATGGTGTTTTGTATAGCTCGTTTTGCTGTTAATGCTGGTGAAATATGTGGAGCAATAAGTGTAATTTATATAATTTGGTGTGTAGTGAACTTGATCCAAGCAGTGAAATTTGTAAAACTAAGTTTGTTACTTTTTCGGCAAGTAGACCTAAGCAAATTATCTACTAATGGTCGAGGTAGGATTACGAGCTTACGAAAATGGGAGGAATTGACTGCATTATACATAGAACAGTGATGGTGCTGATGACACTAAAACCACTGAGAAATGGAAGAAGGTTAGTCAAAAGGTTAAGTTTAGGTTGCTAACCATTTTGGGCAACTGGGTGTGGTGGTGGGGAATAAAATGTTGGCTTCTTTGTGTGGTTTAAGGTTGGAAGTTGACGTTAAATTATGCTCATCTTGTAATGTTGCGGTCTCAAACATCCTCCAAGCGAAATAATACGAGATGCCATTTTAATTTTTATACACATTTTGAAATTAAATTAAATTACTTTGTTATTTCACCAGTCTCACGACGCTCTCACTATAAAATCTTACGTGACAACTTTACCTACGCGCTCGCAAGTGACTGCGTTTCTTATTCGATCGGTCAAAACGGTCAAGGTCGTTACTCACACTCGCGTTATAGTTGCAAACGTTTATCGATGTGCTCGAAACGGTGTTCATTTTTGAGCGGCACTCGACTAGCGACGACGTAAATGTTAAAAGTGGCACTCGCACAATTTAATTCTCACGTATGACGCTAGGTGGCGCTTACCCAATGCCATACGAATTTGCGTTAACGTTTACGCGCTCGATGCGTAAAAAAAACTCGCACTAAGCATACTGACGTTTTTATGGCATAAGCATAAGACCGATTTCAGTATCTTAACCTTTTGAACGCTATTGTGTCATATTTGTAACAAATGAAAGCTTATTCCATAGCAATATTACAAATATATAACAAACAATAAGAAGAATTTGTGGCTTGGCGTAGGGGGTAGGTACGCCCGATGCGTTTAAATGCTCTGGCGTTCAACAGTTTAATTTACTAGAAACATCTTTTTGCTGACTTCTTACTGATTGGCAACATTTCAGGGGATGAAAATATCCATGAATGTAAACATCTTTATTAATTTATAATTGGACCTCAAATAAAGAAGTACCTACTGTGCTACCCAGTTAATGGCTTGTGGAGTGGTCAAGTAGGCTGCCGCTCCACGTAAAATACTGGTATTCAGCTGAATCTGGTTTGACTAGAAGTTGATCACAATGTAGTTGGGAAAAAGCTAGGCAGATGATGAATAGGACTTCAAATCGCGAAAAAATCAGCTGTTCTCTACCCCCTATTTGGATGTCAGTAAATAAATATCATTTTCTCAAACATTCTTGGAAATGTGAGCATTCTTCGAGATGAATCGAATGTACTACTGGCAAAAAAAAATATGGAAATCCATATTTGTCGTGTTTAGCGGCCAAATAAATTAAATAGTAAACTCATACCTGCCGTGTAATTTAAAAATGGAACTACGAAACATGGCGCACAAGGAGAAGAATAGATTGCTGTTTATTGAAAAAAAAAAAAACCAAATGAACAGTTTAACGCGGGACATTTACATGTTCGTCCATCAATGCCTCTTTTGCTGGCCGTTGCAGTTATGTAGGTACTACTTATTTTATATTTTTCGAGTGTCATTGTCATTGCATCATTCAAAATGTACTATTACGATATATTATGAAATGGATAACGACTTTAGTACAAATATTTCAAACCGTAATACATTGCCAATTATATAAAAATCGCCATTTACACCAATACACAGAAGTGATGAAATCAGCCGTAACATTTAATTTAATAATAATATAATATTTTTATGTACTATACTGTACTATAGGTACTATTATAAATATTTCTCTTGTAACTTTTTCCTAACAACTATATTTATGGCAATTTTCAATAATCCCCTTTATTGTCATCAGATTATTTTGAAACAATAGGTACTTAATAATTATGCTGTAATAATATTTTACTTTATGTAGGTACAGTCGACAGAAACGATTAGGTATCTGCCCAAATTTAAATATTCCATCTAGACTTTTGAAAAATAAAACAACTGCTAGGCAAGCGTTCTCCATCTTAGACCGCATCATCGTTTAACATCAGGTGAGATAGTGGTCAAACGCGAGTCTATCAACAGTTAGACAAAAGAAACTGCATTTATTTTGTATACTAACTGTACCCACGCAAAATATTTTTAACAATAGTTACAAAGGCAGCTCGCCTTACAAAATGACCAAAACAGACTGATTGAGACAACATTATTATCCGTGATATTTTCATGATAAGTACTAAGTTCTGATAAAATGGACTTTGGCTCACTAACAATACAATTCCTTATTGTACAAATAAATATTCCTGCTTTTGTAGGCAAAATAATTAATATCCACTTAATCTACGCGGTGTTTGAAACCAATGGAAGATGTATAAGGCACCAGGGTCATACAACACCAATCTGAGCTTTACTCCTTCAAACACAAGGCTTTGCATTCTCCATTATTCGAAGACTTTTAAGAATATGAACTCTATTTCTATTACACTAATGTTCCATTTGCATGACACGCGAGTTCAAAAGGCGCACATATAGATATGAACTCAAATTTTAATAAATAAGGTTCATATTCGTTTGAATGCTGACTAAGCAAAGTCGAAAGATGGTGTTCGTTCATCTTGAAAAGTGCTTCGTGGAAAATTGAACGAACACCACCGACTATTATATTTCAGCGTCTATTATATTACAGTTTTAATCAAAAAAGTACTTGGAAACTTTTTTCGCAGGCATATAATTCATTCCACATACCTATATATAGATCTACAATCGTACAAAGTGATACTTGGTAACAGCATCGGGATTTTTTTTACCCAACTGCCGCAGAAGGAGGGTAATGTTTTTTATTCGTGTGTTTATGGCGGATGAGGAGTGCGCTACTCGCTACGCAATAGGGAACGTGCACGGCGTTGACAATGCTATCTAAAGTTGCATATTCGAAACTCTAATAGCACCTCCACACTGCTCCCGAAGTTGAGCGAATACGATAGTGTAGAGGGGCACTTCGCTTCGCCTCGTGCAACTTCGCCTCGCCTCGGGCGACTTCCAGTTGTTGTCGGTTTTTGCGCCCGAGTCAAAGGACTCGAAGTGTCACGAAGTTCGAAAACGTAGCGTCTAACCACACTACTCGGCACACTTCGGCTCACTTCGGTTCGCGTCAGCCATAGTAAATACGCACGTATTTTTATTACGCGAGAGTACACATTGCAACGGCAGTTGCCACATGAACGTTATCCATTATGCCTATCGTGAGGGGAACGGGAGGAACGGGCGACTGAGCTCCTCGCGAAGTTACTCGAGTGTGTGGACACGTACTTCGGACTTCGGTTAATCTTCGGAGAGCACTTCGCCTCGTGCAACTTCGCGAGTAGTCTGGAGGACGCTTAACGCTAAGAATGCTGGGCATTGACGCTTCTATGCTGCCACCAATAATAGTTCCTGCACGCTCCGTTTAGGGGAACGTGCGTGAAGGAGATTGCGCCATCTTGTGCCGCAATTTCGAAACTTTTAGTTAACATATACTTGACAATGACAGTCTTCTGTGCTGCCAAGTACCTCCCCCCCACTGTCACTTGACTGAGGTGCATCCACACCGCTATTACCTACTTTTTGTAGAGCACCGTTTCCAAATGTTAGGGGCAACATCCGATAGCAAAAAGGTGACCAAAAAATGTTAAAGAATGTTATCGTGTTGCATTTTGTTGCTCCACAAAAAGTAACAGCGGTGTGGATGCACCTCTACTGCGAAGTGACTCGCCGCGTGTTCCGACCTGTCAGTCACTGTTTGAATCTACCAATACTATACTGCAGATTGTGCAAAGAGACTAAAAATATTCGAGTATCTGAGACCTGCGTCGCCTTGTGTAAAAGAGCACATTCTATCTGAACCAAAAATGTCGCCTTTCTTGGTTGAATTAATATCTACTTCTTTGTTTGTACTTATTACTGCTAAACTGTGTATCAAACACGAACATTTTAATGGGAAACAATCATGGAAGCAGTATGAGCTCAAATTTATTTGAACTACTTTTAACTTGCTGAGGACAGAAATACGTATTACAAAACTTTATCTTAAACCACGTCTCTTCTTTTTTGTTTATGCAAAAATCTGATAATGACGGGTATTCGATTTTGATACACAGTTTTAAAGAATATTCGACAGATCCTCCATACTTCAAAATCGAACTACTCTACTTATAGATATATTATTTTGAATGTGTGTATTATTTAGTATGTAAAAGGGATGAGGTAAAAATAAAATAAAAAACGTAAAATTCAAAAAAATAACATTTACTTTCAAATAAATAGGACTAACACTGTCATGCCAGGGATTGAAAACATAAAATCAGGTTTAACTCTCGCCAATTTTTGTGGTCGTTACCAAACTCTACACACGAATCTGCACAGACGAATCTGAAGAGACGAATCTGCACAGACCAAATTTTGAGCGACCACAAGATTGGCTAGAGATGCTTTGTTCTACTTTAGGTGATAAATTATTTGGCTTGCAATAATGAACACAAAAAGTTAAAAAATAATATCAGAGTCGAGACTTAAAAGTTGCCTAGTCACTACAACTCCTAAAGATAAGTTATAACTTGTCAAATGCCTCACAAGCATTTTACACAAAAACACGATTAACTAGGAGTTTCTAATTATCTAAAAAACAAATGATTGTTAGTGTTTCAGTCTGTAAAACATACATAAGATTAATTTGTTAGAATTTACCTATAATAAATACAGGAATGACATTTTGCTGAAACATTATGAAATGAGGAACATTTAGCAAAAATCTACTATAACCTGACTTATACCGATAAAAAAAAGTATAAAAATGTCGTTTGATCTTTCTTTTTATAATAATTTACAGGCACAAGGAACAACAACCTACTATTTCATTATTTAAATACAAAAGTCATCCACGGCGTCTTTAAATTTGTGCTAAGACAAAAGTAAATCAACATTGGTACAAATCACTACTTAACTTAATTTTAGTCAAATTTTTCAAGCACTTTGGATTAGTATTTAGTCACATAAATTAAAAGAACACATAATTTGTTTACTCTATTAGGGTAAATCCGGGGTAAAGTTTAACACTCGCGCAACGTTCTTTTGCGTCTCGGTGTGAGCTAACCCTTAGTCCTAAAACAATAGGGGCAAGTTTATCGCCATTTACAGGACACTGTTATGGGTCAAAATTTATAAGAAATACATAAATAACTAACAGGGCAACTAAAACAAACACAAAATAATAATAATGCTAACCAATATAATAACTTCATTCATCTTAACGGTATTGTACCACCTATTAAATATACTTTATGCACTTACAAACTTTAACTTTACATATATAATTTTTATATAGCATATTTATATGTTTTATATTAGCAATTATAATAGATATATTCTGATTTTTCATGTGTTCTTATTACGTCAACTTGGATTTTGACTATACCGTCGGTCATACAGTTTGTAATATTTTGATGGCGTGTCCTAAGGCTGAGTGTGGGTTCTGACTTGTCATTAAAATAGCCTCAACGATATGACGAATAGTCTAAATCTAAATGATATTAATCTAATACCATATTAGCCCCTACATAAGTCAATAACATCTGTGGATATTTAACTGTAATTTTATAATAAGATCGAACAATTAATATTACTCTTAACAAGCACCATGAACAAATAATATTGTATAATTCGTAATATTTAATATTTTAAAATCAACTCCAATGAGATATTGATGTTCAAGACAAAACAAAATATTTGGTTTCAACTTATGTTGCTAACTTTAGTTAAACTGAGTCAGGGATACTAGTAAATGCTATAATCTTAACAACAGATATAAACCCCCAGCTATGACATATCAATATCATCATGATTCCGTATATAAAAAAGGATAGTGCTATACATCCTATATAGCTCTGTCTCTCTCTCATAACAGAAACGGTTGACACGTCATAGTTCAGGCCTTATAGCAATACCACACATTGCAAGCAAATAAATAAATAAAAAGGCAAACTGATAAAACTATTAGTTTTTGGCAAACTGTATCTCATACCTCCTCAATATTAGATCAACAACCGACTACACAACAAAAAAATGACGATATAACTTGCATATAATATATAATAGCTACAGAACACATATATCACTGTAATCCAGGCTCCTTATTCTTTAACTCTCACTCGACTTCCAACTTTAACGTCACATACATTTGATATAATCTCGTTAGATGATCTTGTCACTTAATTTACACGTATCCATGAACGAATCGAGACGAACCGGCGGATTTCCACGACCGTGCAATGGATACTTAGCTTTACAGTCTCCTACACAATGTCACTTTCACTTAGCCGATCACTTAAGGCTTGTTCACTGTCCTAACCGTCTTGTTAGTACGTCCCACGCTGAAGAGACGTAGTGTAGTGATCGCTAGGCGGTCGGCCAGAAGCTCGCGGTCACGATGACGGGGCAGAGCCGAGAGAATGTGATGCCGAACACCAGCCCCGTCACCAGCACCGCGCCGCCTATCATGCCGGCCTGACTTGCGTTCTCGGGGGCTACCGTGCTGGAAATAGAGAATGAGCAAGTTATTATATGAGTAAGCATTTATTATTGTTCGTTTTTTGTGAATGTCTAACGGGCGCTTCTCGTCATTTAACTGCAAATTTTATAAAAATTATGCGAAACTTAAAAAAAAGATTAAGCACACACCATATCAGGCCATGGCATGGAAATACCAGAATGTAGCAAAACCTGTGCACACAATTTTACATGAAAACAATTGTATATTTTGTACAGGTAGAGCATTATTGTACCCACTTAAAAAAGTAAGAAACATATTTTCAATGTATCCTCTGTTGCGTAGTGGGAAAAGACGGAATGTACCACCTTTGGAAAACGTTGATAGCTAAACAAGTTCAGTTTTCTTGACAGTTCAAAATATTTCGCGATTAATCTTATCTATAATGATGTTACCACCTATGATCAAAATTGTGTAAAATTTGAAAAATTTCTTTTCATGCATTCAACCGTTTCTAGGATAGTTGATATTTCATTCGCTATCTTAGAAACAATTTGACTGGACTATCGTGTGATCTAACTAGGCTGTATCGTCCCACTGCGCAGCCTTTTTCACCCTTTTCCACGCCATTCTGGCTGTACTCTCAAAGGGAGAAAACTCATGCAATGGTGATGGTGAGTACATAGGGAATGTTGCAGTAGCTTGTAGTCACAAAACAGAAAAGCTACAGACAAGCTACTTAGCAAATAATCTGTATGATATCACGTCATATTATAACTATTTGATTGGCTAGAGTCGTGTGCGCAGGACCAGCCCAGCAGCGCGGAGGCGACTCAGTAGACCCAGTCGTTGTTCACCAGCACCGGCAGCGTGCGCAGCTCCGGCTTGTAGTTGTTACAGACACTCACCCCCTGATATACATCATGGCGAGCGAGCTGCCATGCCCCGAGGACCAGCCCAGCAGCGCGGAGGCGACCCAGAACACCCAGTCGTTGTTCACCAGCACCGGCAGCGTGCGCAGCTCCGGCTTGTAGTTGTTACAGACACTCACCCCCTGATATACATCATGGCGAGCGAGCTGCCATGCCCCGAGGACCAGCCCAGCAGCGCGGAGGCGACCCAGAACACCCAGTCGTTGTTCACCAGCACCGGCAGCGTGCGCAGCTCCGGCTTGTAGTTGTTACAGACACTCACCCCCTGATATACATCATGGCGAGCGAGCTGCCATGCCCCGAGGACCAGCCCAGCAGCGCGGAGGCGACCCAGAACACCCAGTCGTTGTTCACCAGCACCGGCAGCGTGCGCAGCTCCGGCTTGTAGTTGTTACAGACACTCACCCCCTGATATACATCATGGCGAGCGAGCTGCCATGCCCCGAGGACCAGCCCAGCAGCGCGGAGGCGACCCAGAACACCCAGTCGTTGTTCACCAGCACCGGCAGCGTGCGCAGCTCCGGCTTGTAGTTGTTACAGACACTCACCCCCTGATATACATCATGGCGAGCGAGCTGCCATGCCCCGAGGACCAGCCCAGCAGCGCGGAGGCGACCCAGAACACCCAGTCGTTGTTCACCAGCACCGGCAGCGTGCGCAGCTCCGGCTTGTAGTTGTTACAGACACTCACCCCCTGATATACATCATGGCGAGCGAGCTGCCATGCCCCGAGGACCAGCCCAGCAGCGCGGAGGCGACCCAGAACACCCAGTCGTTGTTCACCAGCACCGGCAGCGTGCGCAGCTCCGGCTTGTAGTTGTTACAGACACTCACCCCCTGATATACATCATGGCGAGCGAGCTGCCATGCCCCGAGGACCAGCCCAGCAGCGCGGAGGCGACCCAGAACACCCAGTCGTTGTTCACCAGCACCGGCAGCGTGCGCAGCTCCGGCTTGTAGTTGCAGAGCAGGAAGAACGGAATGAACAGCAGCCGGGTCGTCGTGAACACTACCAGCCAGCGGGGACGGGGCTGCAAATATTACAATTGTTTGTGGTCAACATCATACAGGTACTCCTCATTCAGAAGCTCGTGACTAAATAATAACCGCTTTACGCATCGATCTTCAAGGCAGGGCTTGAAATACCGTTAAAAATATGGTATCGTTACAGCCTTTTGATGCAGATATCGTTAACTAATAAATAACGTTCTCATACTTAACGTTATATTTGGCACATTTTATCGTTAAATAAGCATAACGTTAAAATCTACGGTATCGAATATTTTATCGTTATGAGTAGTTTTGTTACCGTCACTCTCGTCAAATTGCAAAAGAATGTCTCCATCGGCGCTTAGACTGTGCCGTACGACTATTTGCGTGTTTAGTATTCTCCTTGCTACTCTAAGTTGTGCTAATTCTTGTTTATACATGGTTGGTTTTCCACCGTCACGTGCAGTGTGTCTCGCGAATCTGACTGAAGCCTTTTCAAAAAGCAACGGGTCAAATGACCCTTCGCCGTCTTTTTGTTGGATCTAGATCTTAGTCATAACGGGTCGTAAGAAGCCAAAAAATCTGACACCAATCTTGCCAAGAAGTAACGTGTCATCCGCTAAAGAGTTGAGGAGGTCTGACAGGCATTCGCTCCATGTAAAATACCGGTACTCAGCACCATCAGGTTGGACTGGAAGACGACCCCAATGTAATTGGGAAAAGGTTAGGCAGATTTACTGATCTGTTTGTCGTGACTTCGCCCGCGTTTAAATCAAGTTTTTAATATTTTAAACATTAAAAAAAGTAGCCTATGTTACTCATTATATAAAATCTGCTATGGTGCCAAACGCTACCCATCTAAATCTTTCTAGCTGGAAATAGGGAACGAGCACGGCGTTGACTATGCCATAGATGGCTAGACAACGCCATATCGACGGTGAAGAATCAATATCTAATAACTAACATTTTTGCGATTTTCACTTTTTTGCATATTCGTAGGTAAAATGTGAAATAGCTCGTATTTGCAAAGACATAAGGTCTTGAATTATTCTTATTTATGAGATATTTGCTTGTAGAAATACCTAATAAGTCAACGTGCGTGATTTTTGCATGCAATACCGTATATCTACGCTTAAAATCGTGTTGACTGTAGCGCTGTTCCTCGCTGACTAGCTAGTTGTTGTGCCGCATCGCGTTATGGTTCGAGTGTGAAATAGAGGTGAATAGGTATTGTAAGTTTACGTCAATTTCTTGGGCAACCGCAGAGACCCCCCTCGAAAGACCAAATCAGACGATCAATCTAGGCGATCAGAAACAATGACATATTATTTGCCAATCAAAGAAGACTGCTCCGAAAAAGTACAGGTATGCAAACCAATGTTTCTCGCTACGCTTTCCCTTGGATCTTTTGCAGTCTATTCATGGACCAAGAAGAGTGAGTTCGGGATGACTGCATCAAGAAGTGTGCAACTCATTACAACAAAATGCATCAAGACCTGGAATCGAGAGAAAGCTGTTGACATTACAGAATTATTTCGATAATCTGCCGAAGTTACCTTCACAAAATGCTCAAAAAGAAATAAACTGTTTTTAGAGCTAATGTACAATACTCTTGCCGACTTATTCAGGAATATTATAAAACCTAATGTGCTGAGAACGAAGAACCGGAAGTGAGCCGATTTACGTTTAATAAAATGTTTCACGATAAAAAATTATCACTGTACACTCTTAAAAAAGATATGTGTGACATTTGTTCAGCTTACAAAAATTGCATTCCGAAAAAAATAGTAATTTTCTCAGATGGTTGTACTTATGAAAACCGCAACGTGGTTATGGCAAATGGACTGCTGAATTTAAGCAAGAAGAATAAATATCATGAATCATGATCACTCAAAAATTTTTAGACCCTGGTCATACGCAGATGGAGTGTGATTCAGTTCACAGTGCCATTGAGCGAAAACTGAAGAATAGAGGAATACGCCTGCCAAGTGACAACGTCACCATTACAAGAGAGGTACGACGGTCAAATCCTTATGAATCAATCCAGGTTGATCATGAATTTGTTAAAAATGATGCCAATCAAGAAAATTTAATATACAACAGCATTAGACCTGGACGCAAGGCTGGATCCACAAGTTGTAGACATTAGAGTCATCTATTACAATACAATGACAATCGAAGTAAAACTAGATTTTGATGCAGGCTGTATGCCTCTACCCCAGAGACCTAAGATAGTAAACTCTGAGAATATTAAGTATCGCCAGTTGCACGTCAACAGGATCCCAATTTCAGCTACAAAGTTTACCTAACCATCTACAGCAGCTGAAACAAGTTCTTCCCAGAGATTGTCACGCGTTTTACGACACACTTCCTTTTGCATAGGAAATTCAATGCAAGTATGTTACTTAAGATCAATAATTAAAGCTGATTTGCTATTATTAATCATTTTGGTGTTTATTTTTTAAGGTAGAATTGACTAAGTTCCAGTTTTAAATATTAATTATTAAGCTTTAGCTTAGCTAAGAAACTGAGAGATTGCTGTTTTTCTGTTGTTTAAATAAATTATGTTAAGTTTTTTTCAGATCTTTTTATTTTAGGGTAACCTATTAATTATTATATGTATGTGCCACGTTGTACCAAGAAGACTAACTTGAGTATGTCGAAATACGAATTATCTTTATAATTATTACTTGAATGATGCTATGATTACGATTTTAGGTGTCCAACATAGTTTTTTTTTCTGTTTATCTCATGTCTTTACGTTATTTTTTGTTGATTAATACGCCACGATTATAATAAAAAGAAGAATTGTGTTATTTTTGTTAAATTTATTAAATACGATGAGTAAATTTAATCCAAACTGTTCTTATTTCTAAGTGCAATACCTTTCATCTACGCGATAAATACCAGGGTCTCAGTTATATTTCAAACAATAACTTCTATCTACATTTATATCCCAAACCTGAAATATTTGATTAAAATTATTATCGCTATCACAAGCGTATTGTACTATTTTTTTAGTTTAAGTAACATTTTGATTCAAATTTTTAAAATTAAAGAAATTAAACATTTTTTTCGCTTCCTGTAAAATCATGGTTTTGAAGTTATTAGATATTGATACTACACCGTCGATATGTGAAAAAGTCAAAAGTCATTTATTCAAATTAGGCTGAGTGCCAGCACTTTTTGAACGTCAACGTTTACAAGAAGACAGTCCCCCAAACACGCCCTCCGGTCACCACTTGCTAGTGTTTTAGCTGGGAAGAAGTGGCCAACAAACTCCCCAGCAACACATCTGTCTGTTGCGTTAGAAGAACTTGCATTTATACAATAGTATGCAAAGTATTATTACAAAGAAAATCATTCTACACGTAATCAGACAACTCGAGCATATAAAACAATTTAAACTAAAGTTAATAAGCCTCGAAACACCAAGGGCGTGCCCGCCTACATGTGCAGGGGTAAATCTAACAATATATCTGATTCTGTGACTCGGCACAAGTACTCAGGATAGAATAACATATATAAATAACAACCGCCGAGCAACGTGCACTTAAGTAATAACTACTATAATAATATAATTAATATCTTACACACTTCTGTGCTGCCATACCGCGTGTATCTGACATCGACGCACAAACGATTTCCATGGGTCCAGGGCATGATTCTGGACACCCTAGACTTAGAATTTTTCAAGGGTTTTTTTACTTTAGACTGCTCATAATAATTATTCTGACCTAACCCAATGAGATTTTTAATAAAAAAATAATTGATTAATTACTTTCACTAAAAAGAGCAATCTGAATAAAACCACAAATAGATATCAGCTCAGCTGAGCTGATACCTATTTGTGGTACTCTTGAAAAAAATGAAAAAATGAGAAAAGAACCGACGAAAAATTTCCAACACTGGGGTGTCCAGAATCATGCCCTGGACCCATGGAAATCGTTTGTGCGTCGATGTCAGATACACGCGGTATAGTACTGCACGTTCCCGATAATTCAATACAAAATATTTTTTTATTTCTTTACATAAGTGCTTTGTAAAAAGTTTTTTGTTGTTGCTAAAATAATCATATGCAAGTTCACAGACTATAACTTGAATAAGTCATATTATAGCATTAATGTACCCACTTAAAAAAGTAAGAAACATATTATTATCATGTTTCCTCTGTTGCGTAGTGGGAAAATGTATTGGTATTTCTTTTTCAAGCAACGCTTTTGAAATGTTCTACAAAACATTGAAATTTATCGAGAATCTATTTACATAACATGGGCATAATCCTCTAGCAGTCCTGCCAGTACCCTCATCCCAATTCATTTATAAGGGGGTTCTATTGGGGTTGGCGCAGCATGGCTTCTCCAATCTCCAAACACATGTAATTATTTTCGTTGATAACATTTTTACAAGCTTTTTAGCAACTGGCTTCGTTCGTAAAAAAAGACAAGACAGAGTCCTACGACAGACGCAAAGAAGCCCAGTAAAAATTTTGTAAACCCGATTTTTTGGAGTTATTCTCATAATGCAGCTGGAACTCCACAACTTAAGAGTGTGTATTCCGTCCACTAGCGCCGCCAATCGTTTAAATTTAAGACACGTAGATAAAAAACCGCTCTGTAGTGCACTGAAGAAATGTATCTATTATTTTTTGACAGCTATTTTTAATACATAACTCATGGCTAAATAGCCAAAACGGCAATTATTGCTAAAAAGTGGCCACTTTTAGCAAAAATATCGACTTTGGCAACTATTTATGTTCTAAAGTACAAAACATAACTCTCAAAACATAATAAATACATTTCTTCAATGCACTACAGAGCGGTTTTTTATCTACGTGTCTTAAATTTACCACAAATAATAAAAAACGATTGGCGGCGCTAGTGGACGGAATACACGCTCATAATGAAATCTTCTCTTAGTTCTCCCCTACACTCTCCAAAAACCTACATGCCATATTTCAACTTTCTACGGCCAGTAATTTCGGTTCTGGCTGTCTGTCAGCCAGTAACGGAAGAATTTTATATATTAGGATGTTAAGTCCTACTAATTTGGCTTTCTATTGGTGCAAAAATAATTAAAATTTTGACCATTTTTAAAGGTATAATTATATCTTTGCCCGATTACGTCTTTGTATTGAAACACAAACGAAAAAATAATTTCCTCTTTAAAATCGTAATATAATTCTTCCGTTACTGAGTGACTGACAGACAACGCACAGCCGAAACTACTAGTTGTAAAAAGCTGAAATTTGGCATACGTAGCTTTCCTACACTACTGTGCGAGCCAAATAAGAATAGGACTGTCAAGACGCCATTTTGTTCCGCAATACTCGCGAACTTCATTACCAAAGCGTAAGGTGTGCAAAAAAATTATAGAGAAAAATATACTCAGTTTAATAATTTTTTGGTAATTTTTCGGTAATTCTAATCAATTTTACGTCAAATGAATAAGTAGTAGATTCATGAATAGAGTGGGATTTGAAAAAAAAGAATGTAAACAAAAAACATTCTTTGATTGGTTCGTTTTTTAATGTATACCGTTTCGTATATTATTAATGTATCCAAAATTATCTATTTATGGAATAAATTCAAGAAATAACATTTTACAAAAATGAATCTAAATAATAACTAAATCAATGAATAAAAAAATATAAGTTTGTTTTTTCATAGTTTCTTTTTGCTGGCTGTACTAATTTGACAGCTTTCGTGTGAAGTTGGCAGCAAGCGCGATCCTATTCTTAGTTGGCTCGCATAGTACGTAGGGAAGCACTCGAGTCGTTAAGCTCCTTATTGGTTCTAAGTTGAGCTAATCGACTACTGACCAAGGCTTACATTGACTGGACAGGTCCACTCAAATCTGTGTGGTTCTTTCCTCAAAAGACCATTTCAGACACTGAGCTGCAATATAACGTATTGTGAATATGAGGACCATGTAGATAGCTATGTTAGGGGTTTATTTCATTTAATGTTAGTCTGGCGGTTTGAGTTCTTTATGCGGCCTACACAAATGTCCTTACTTTGTTATTGTTCGTCAGTTTGTTGAGCTCCTTTAAGTTCTAAGTTTGAGCTACACGATAACTGGCAAATGCTTGCACTGTCTGGACAGGTCCACTCAAATCTGTGTGGTACTTTCCTCAAAATACCACTTCAGACATTAACCTACATGGTTCCCATATGGTTTGACCAGTGCGATTGTATGGACTTTAAAAGAGACTTCTGAAAGTGACCTCTGACTTTGTTTCGGTGTTCCTTCTCAGAGCAGTCAGCTAGGAAACGCCGGCTTCATAAAGTTTAAAATTACCAAAAAAGATTGACGTGTAAAAGTGTTATTTACAACCAACTTACAAAATATATATCATTTATCACTAATATCATTTATCACTAAAAAAATCAGTAATCACTAATAAAGGATATCTCGAAATTCGTACAGGAACGGAAAAAAAACGGGATATGCGCGAACGAAGTCGCGGGCAAAAGTTAGTATTAGTATAGACAAAGAGATACTTACGAATTGCCACGTGCTGGCCGTAATGTTGCCGATCGTGGCTGTCAGGTTGAACGTCAAAAAGCAAGTAATGCGCATGAAGTTGTTGTTTTTCTCGTCGTTTCCCAAGAAGCCTGGGACGATCGGCTTCACGTCTGTAAGTTAACAATGTTTATAATTAATAAGTTAATGTTACTATTTATTTCTTGACGAAAATTGAAAAGAGAAAACAGATGAAATAAAAATAAAATACAATTAATTCATGCCAGATGCTGAAAAATTATTTAGTTTTTGTCCAAGTCTGTTTGTTTCTGACTTGTCGAACCATTTATTTCGTTGTAGCTTTCATCGTCATACGCAAGTTCACGGACTGTAACTTGAATATCTCAGTAAAAGCATTATTGCATCCACTTAAAAAGTAATAAATATGACTATCATGTTTCCTCTGTTGCGTAATGGGATTCAAAGAAATTATTTTGATGCAACAGATGGAAAAATTTTAGAATCGATTTGTAACAATTGTAGAGCTGCACGAACGCTTGCTTGAACAGCGTGACACGGGAACTACGTCATATTATGTTATGTTCACCTGATATAACGGCCGGCTACACGGAGAGCGTGACGAAGAAGATGATGAACACGCTGTAGAGCTAGACGAATGCTTGCTTGAGCAGCGTGACACGGGAACTACGCTATATTATGTTATGTTTACCTGATATAACGGCCGGCTACACGGAGAGCGTGACGAAGAAGTTGATGAACACGCTGTAGAACTAGACGAATGCTTGCTTGAGCAGCGTGATACGGGAACTACGTTGTTATATTATGTTATGTTCACCTGATATAACGGCCGGAAAAACGGAGAGCGTGACGATGAAGATTATGAACACGTTGTAGAGCTGGACGAACGCTTGCTTGAACAGCGTGAGGCGGGACGTTTGAGGAATGTTGAGGGCTTTAGAGTTTTCGCTGTCAGCGTTGCGTTGCTGGTTCAGTTGGTCGTGGTACCGGTAGAATTTCTGTTCAACAAAAAATAAGTTTATATAGGTTTTACGGAAACATTTATTTAAATTATCGCTTTCTTTTATTTACAAAATTTTACCCGTTCGCCGAATTCGGATTTAATTTAACACATGCACATGAATAGGTTTCATATTTTTAAAACAAGGTATTATAGACGAAGAGGAGAGACTAACAAGTATTGTCGTCTCCAGACGACGCAAAGTACTCGCAATTGTCTCAACTAAACCAACCAGGTGGTATGTCTATTGACCGCCTCTTTATTCAGATAGAAACTAAGCCGTAACCGGGGAGTTGAAAAATAAATAAAATGTAGCAACACATTATACACACATATTTACTTCAAAATACGCATGATAGTTAGTAATGCATTATTGTACCCACTTAAAAAAGTAAGAAACATAGAGTTAATGTATCCTCTGTTGCGTAGTGGGAATGGAAGGCCTTTAGAAATGTTTACTTAAAATTAATTAGTTTTTGGGGATAAAGCCTAGCGATGGTATGAACATTCGTAAGACGAGTTTACGTAATAATGTCGGTTTTATTAAGAGTTACCGCTCGCAGGCCAACTTATGAGGTTGTTACGGTGCTACAGGCACCCCTTTGAGGGGTACGGATCTTGGCTTTGGGCGTCGCTAGAGAGAGGACAGCTAGGGAGGATCTGGTAATAACTTTATTAAACAGGCGGGAATTTATTTGTATTAATATACTTATTTACTTACTATTTCACATCCTAAAGCTGTTCGCACGCTGTGACATCAACAATAGTGTCGTCACAAACTTATGTTGAAGACATAAGTGGCGCTCGCCACCTATACGAACGAACTCCTTTCGAAAATTTCGCACGCATTTCAGTAGAAAAAGTAAAACAAATAAACAACAGACGATTGCTTTTTGTTTTCTATCTTCTTCCAAATTTAAAATGCGGGCGAAATCTTCAGAAGGAGTTCGTGTAGGTGGCGATCCGAGGCTGAATAAGAATAGCGCATAGCGAGCTTTAGGGCCAGTTTCACCGGTTACGGATAAAGTGTCGGTTAGTTATGTGATGGATAACTAACCGACACTTATAATACTATAATACTTTATAATACTCAAATACTTAATAAATCTGCCAGATATCGCTATCCGACACCTGTGAAACCAAAAGTTTTAGTTCATCTGCCAGATAAGTTCCTAATAGGCTAACCGACACTTTATCAGTAACCGGTGAAACTGGCCCTTAGTCTCGTAGTCATAAGTTGGATCTCGATTGCTACTCACATTAAGAGGCAGCGCGAAGTAGGTGTCAATACAGATCAGCAGCACGAACATGCCGCCAATGAAGTAGTAGATGGCGGCCGTGCGCTGGTTCTCGAAGAGTACAGAGAGCCAGTTGAGGCCCACGATGAGTAAGCCGCATAGGTTACTGCCCATGATTACCGCACCTGTGTAGCTGGCTGGTAAGCAGGCCGCGACGCCGAATACCGAGTTTTGGAAGATCGCGTTGAAACCTGAAAAGGAAAGTAAATCGGGTGTTTTTATTTTCGGTGGATAGGTCTGAACAATATTTAAAAAAACGGTTAGCCAGTAAACGATTTAAAAAATATTGTGTTGTATGGTGTATTGTTGTTGACGTTTTTGTGTTGTTGCTTTTGTTGTTGTGGCAAGAAAGTTATCAAGTTAAGTATATTTTCAGGGGGTCTAAAAAGGCCACTTTAGCAGAATCAGAAAGCACATCAGGCTACCCGTCACTGTCAAATTTTCCAAATGAACCTAATGCATTAGCGTTTTGGATGAAAATGAAATTTGACAGCTTGCTGTGTGGTTATTATTATGATTCTAATAAAGTGGCCTTTTCGACCCGCTGAAATGTAACCCTAAAACGTACACTGCTGAGATTCAATACCCCCTGCAATATTTATGGAATTCACGTAAAATAATTCGCTTTGGACTTCTTTAATACGCGTCAATGCGTATTTCATGTTTTCAAAAAATGCATGGGCGTAAAAAAAGATGGTAAATTGAATACAAATCTCGTGTTGTGACCTTTTAAAAAACTATGACAAACAGGGACAGCACTAATTGCGTGTGACGTCACTCACAATCATCGCCATAGAAAATTCGCATGATCTAGTACGAACAAAAATTTGCGTGACAAGGATAGAAGAAGCGCGTAAGTAACTTCCCCGTTTTTACGCAAATTTTTATTATTTTTTTCTAAAACTTACAACATCAACAACTTAATGTTTTAATAACATCTATCAAATAAGTATTCATTCATGTCTTTCAAAGTAGTCCTGTTGAATAAGCAATATAAGATATCAATATTGAACAGAAAGCACGAATAACTGTTGACCGATAAGACCAATGCGTGTGTGGCCTTAACCTTAGAGATAAGTCGATACTGATAGCAATGCTAAAATAGAAAAGTCACACTGGATTTGGGCGTCTAAATTAATTAAATGCATTTAGATTTAATCATTGCTTTTATTGGTAGCTATATTAAAAAAAGAAATTGTGATTATTTTAAGCGATCGGAACCGTAGTAATTAAGAAATGTTTACTTTTTTTATTTATTTTATAGTCGTTCTTTCTAACAACTAGTATATCTGTGTAGTAATATGTGGATAACGTTGTAAGTAGTGTATTTGTCAACTCTATTATAAAGGTTTAATCTGTGTTTACTTATTATTACACTGCTGTTTGTTGTCCTAAAATAAAAATTAAAAAAATAAACATTAGGGTATTTGGCTGGACTTGTTTTATTACATTTTTCAAAACCTAGAGAGGTGACAAGACGTAGTTAAAAAAACATTCCCTAAAATTCTCAAAAAAAAGGCGGTGTTATCAGCGTTTTAAAATCTACACTAATATTAAAAAGAAATAGGACTTCTATATTTGTAACGAATAAGCTCAAAAACTACTGGACCGATTTCAAAAATTCTTTCGCCATTAGACTGCTACGTTATCCCCGAGTAACATAGGCTATATTTAGTACCAGAAAAAAATAGGGATCTGTAAGAAAAATTACAGCGCGAACGTAGAATGAAATATATTTCATAGTAGTAGTAACTTACCGTATTACCCCATGCCTAAGAAATAAACCTAAAACCATCGATATTCGTAAAATTAACGAAATAACTACATGGTACTGTAGACATAAATGTCCGACGGTTTCGAACTAAAACTGAAATAGTTCAATGAAATTGTTTTGACCTAAACACAGGCCCAGCGAAACTGTGTCAATTGACCTGTAAATAGTTCAGCAGAAATATTTTAAACAATGTAAATTATACGGCGGTTTAATGTCTTATTTAACTTTAGTAATATTCTTAATGGGTTTTAGTATAGAATCTAAACAAGAATTTGATGGAAATAATAACAAGATTTTTAAACTGGACCAACTACACGCAAAGGCCTGCAATGCTCTCAGAGTTCAATATAACAACGCCTTTAGGATTCTGCGGCTACCTCGCGTTTTTGACGCGGGGATGGATGACTTTTATGCTATAATGCGCAAGAAGTCAGCCTCACTAATTCGTAGAATCCCATCAGGCTGCATGTCTTCAGATGAATGTAATGTTTAAACGAATTATTTTTATGTTATGTATTTTTATTTTATTTATATTTTGTTTCAATTTAATTTCACATTATAATAATTTGTTTTAATTTAATTTACTATTTATATGCTTCATTTAATTTTAATTCGTTTTATATCTGGACTACCTACATAAATTACTACATTAGTCTTAAGAAAATCAATATGTTAGGTACTAACAAAACATGGACGTCACCTAGTCTGAAAAATACAAATTTTTACTTTATTATAGAAATCGAGACGTTTGAAAAAATCTTTTTTTAAGGCAACTGCCCTCCCGCCGTCATTTCATTTTTTATTATTTCCAAGTTGCGGTGCACGATGTAAATTGTAACATGTATTATATGGGTAGAGGACACATAAACAAACCAAACTTGTACGAAACATGGTGCCCTAATGTCAAGTTACCGAGATATTTGAAGATAAAGTCATAGTTGCCATGTGAGAACAATGAAAATGAAAAAAGTATGAAAGGAGGCCTGCTATGGAATGGAATAGGCTAAAAATAAATAAGAAACAACATGAATTTAGTACTAGTGCAATAAAAGTATTTTTACGGAAATTTTCTTGTTAAGGAACACTACTTTATTGTCACTGTGATTCCTTTCTATGTGTAATTTCAATATTGTTAAATATTTTCCCAATTTTTTATTTTATATATTATGTATCTATTATATTATTTATATTGTAATACTGTATTTCTGTTCGTTTTTTTTTTTTTTCGATGTACTTTATATTTGCACCAAGTGCAACCCCATTTCGTGTCCAGGCCACTTTCCATTCGAGGTCACCTGGATGAGATTGCGGAATGCGATAAGGCCGCCAATTGTATGTTTTTAGTTTAAGATTTTCTGTACGTATTTTAAATTTGGTGTACAATAAAGTATATATAAATAAATAAGTATTCGTTCAGGATCAGGACTTCAAAATTCAAATTGGCTATCTAATATCAATCTCAATTGAAACATAGATGATTGTTCGGCGTTTCAATTCAGCTGTCAGAGCTAATCATGGAAATCAGTGCTCTCTATAGGGAGAAGTTAATGTTTAATTGAAGAAACAACGGTCGATGACCCATAACCTTTGGGCGACTGAGAAATATTATTATTGGTACTTGGCGAGATTTGTACGACAATTTTGGGCACTTGTTTTTCGACTGTATAAATGGACCCAAAAAAATATTTTACATATCTTTTTTTATGTATTACCTAATACCGAAGTTTTTTAAACTATTTTTGTTAAGCTCGCGTTTAACTTTAGCTGAAACTCTTAAAATAATGTAGCCAAACTTAAGTACACACAAATTCAGTTCAAAAAAGGTGCAATTAAAAAGTTAAGCATTTCTGTACCCACTTAAAAAAGTAAGAAACATATGTTTAATGCTCCCTCTGTTGCGTAGTGGGATAAAAATTAAAGGGACTATTAAAAAAAAAAGTTTGTTTATTAATAAGTGAAAAGTCGACTAATACAGAAAATACTAACAAAAAGATAATTACAATAAAAAAACGATCATTACACTTCCTATCGTAACTTTACTACATTCACTTCACTACATATTATAAAACAAAAACCTCTACCGCGTCTGTCTGTCTGTTCGCTATAAATTCAAAAACTACTGCACCGATTTTCATACTGTTTTTACCAATAGATAGAGTGGTTCTCGGGGAAGGTTTTAGTATATAATTTTTCAAGCGGGCGAACCCGCGGGCATCAGCCAGTTTAACAATATAATCTCGAAATAAAAACAAAAACGTACCGTTCAAGAAGAATACAGATATCATGGTGATCCAAAAGAAGCCGCCTGTCCAGTCGGTGGTGTCAAGCATGGCTAGAATAACGTTGACGACGAATATGAGGACCTCCATGATCAGCGACCACACTATTCGTACTGTTAGGTTACCACTGAAACAAAGATATTAATCTTAATATATTTTTAAAATTGTTTATTTATTCATCTTAAAAAAATACAAGTTGTAGGTACAGTATTATAATTGAGATGTTGTTATTTGCAAAGGAATAATCAGATTAATAATAAAGAAGTATTTGGATTGTTTAAGTATTTGTATTAAATTATCCTGATGTTTATGTTATAAGCTACCTCGTTATATTTGTACCCCGTTAAGGCATAACATCTATTTTATAATATAAAAGAAAGTCGTGTTAGTTACACTATTTATAACTCAAGAACGGCTGAACCGATTTGGCTGAAAATTGGTGGGGAGGTAGCTTAGAACCAGGAGACGGACATAGGTTTTTATCCTGGAAATCCCATGGGAACGGGAAAATCCCATGGGAACGGGAAAATCCCATGGGAACGTGAACTATGCGGATTAAACGAGAGCGAAGCCGTGGGGGACAGCTAGTAACTGATATAATTGAATTGTAACATCTTGCATGCCATGTGTGCGTATATTCAAGTTTTGGACCGATAAATGATCTTATCTTTTCTTAAAGAAGGTAATTTTAAAATAATTCTTTGACAATACATCAGTACCTTGGTCCTACATAAATAATTAGATGTCTGCATATTAGACTATAAATAGTCAAAGCCATTAATGCTGCAGGTAACGTTCTACTGAGTGAGAGAATAGATACAAGTCATTATACAGCAAGAAACCATAAGCCAATTAAATGTAATGGTAGACAAATAGCCACTGATTTAATATCAATAAAGTACAATACAATTCCCACGGCAACAACGTTGGAATCGGCTTCATAATAACTTAGTTTTCTTAGTGCTCTACGCTCGGATAAGCCATTAGAGTTGATAAATTATGTATGTGTTCCCCATACATAAGGGATTGGAAATTGCGACAGTGATACATCGTGAACAAGAATAATATTGTGATAATATAAACAATGAAATTATGTACTACATATTATATTTATTAGCTGTACCCCGCGGCTTCGCTCCCGTCAACTGGCTACCCTACCTACCCATTTTTTTTTTTTTGCTTTTAAACCTTCCCTGTAGTCTGGCGAACTTAACAAAAAAAGAATTCCCGAAATCGGCCCACTCCTCCAAAACGGATTGACCAATTTATACGATTTTTTTTTATATATTAGGTAGGTCGTTTGCCCGCTCAGCTAGGAATATTATACTAGCTGACCGGTACAACTTCGTCTGCGTCACATTTTCCACTAATGCTCCGCCCCTATTGGTTTGGCCTTGCTCGATAAATGAGCTATTCAACACTTAAATATTTTTTTAATTCGAACCAGTAGATCCCGAGATTAGCGCGTTCAGCCAAACAAACAAACTCTTCAGCTTTATAATATTAGTATAGTATTGATTTTTGTAGCTAGACTTAGGTGCACACAAGTTTATGGAAAGAAACTTGCGTGTGTTTTAGTAAAGCCTTAATTTGCCCACTTTTATAATGTGATCAATCAGATTGAATGCTGAATATCACTGCGTTGGGTAATGGGCATAACTCTTATACTTAACTTTATTTAAGGTGTCGTCCTAAACCGGACCGAACCCTAAAGTATAATAAAAAACTAGCACTTCGCCCGCGGGTTTACTTGATTCTCCAGGAACTTCATCTCCCGTCTACCCTCTTAATAGGGTAATGTGTAAATTACTTATTAATATACTAAACGAAAACCGAATTTCAACAGAATCGGTCCTGTAGATCTTGAGAAAACTGGCCGTGATAGACGGACAGACAGACAGGCAGACTGACGGACGGACATAAAGACAGACGCGAGATCCTATAAGTGTTCCGTTTTTCACGGATGTTCGGAACCCCAAAACTACTGAAATAACTTCAAAAACGCAATGTTGTATCAAGAATACTTTTTAAAATTTCCTCCGAACAAAAAGTGGAAATTCCTCTACTACTTTTAAACTCGACTCCCGGTACTCCGCTACGTTTTAACAAGAATCTGCACTTGCATACTTTTAATCATTTTAATCCCGCAGTAGCTCATTCCTCTCCCTCGAAACTTATGCAAATATGTTGAAAAATAGTCTGGCAAGCTGCCTACCCGCTACTTTAAACTATGTTTAAGCTTTCGTTAACTTAGATTTATGAGCCTCTGGGATGGAGTTACTTTGCAATTTCATACAACAAGATTTTTATTTTAGTAAGTTTTAGGCTGCAATAATATATTAAACTATTTCATTTAAGTTTTTTTTGGGACAAGCCCGACACACACTTCCAACCACTGCATCTCCTGAAAGCCAGAATCAACAGTGGCGACCACCAGAAAAACGACGAGTCCCGGAGAGAAACGGAAACAACTGCCATGGATCTCGCTACGAAATAAATCAGAAAAGTACATCGGAGGAGAAACTACAGGAGAAAAATTATAACTATCACTTCCCTCTTTATCAAGCAGGAGAAAGAACACAGCTTAATTAAACAAATATTTGATACTGAAGTAGACCAATGTTAGCTAATTAAGGTTATACCAAAGCCTCTCTCAATATTTGGGATTGAACTACCTACATATATTTCCGTACGGAACCAATTCAAATGTCGTCGACGGTCCAGGGTCAAGTATGCATAACAACTTCAGAGCAGTTAATTAAAAACTTTAAACCCTACTAACGCGGGTCGGTACAAATCACAATGTAGGCTGTGCATCAAAAATATTGCTTGGGCCGGATTAGGCAAGTTTACAAGTTTGGTTTGGTTTAAAACTTTCCTTCAAACAGGTACAATGCAAGTGCTTCTAAATCTACACCAATTTTATGAAGAGGAAAGATTTTTTATGTTTGTTACGAATAAACTCAAAAAGTTCTGGGCCGATTTCAATAATTCTTTCACCATTAGAATGCTACATTATGTCTGGCTAACATAAGCTTATAGTTATTAGTTTTATTACTAGAAAAAATAGGGATCCCTACGAAATTCCAATTAAACCCGCACGAACTATGTTGCGGGCGAAGTGCTAGTCTGCTGTTACACAGACAAGACTCATCCGAAATGACCATCGCTAGTTTGAAACAGTAATATTTTTTAACCATGCAAGCAACTAATTTTCTATTCAAGAACTTAAAACGAGAGACTACTTTTCAGAACAATTGGAAATGTGGATTATAACTTTTGATTTACAGGCTAGTGTTACTTTACCTAGGTGAAAACATACTAAAATTATATTATACTTATACAACGTTTAACAGAATAAATGCAATACATCTTAAGGGATCATTGTACTCATCATTATGAACAACTTTGACTATGGGACAGTTTATTCTATTACGCGTTGTGATCATTTTGGTTAATTACATTCCAATCACAAAATATATCATTGAATGACAATCATGCTGCTCGCTATAACAAACAAATAAAAAAATACTAACCTCGTCGTAAAAAATACATTAAACCAGCTGAACAGCAAGTTCGGTATTTGGCTGGCCCACCCCACATACGTCAGGTAATGGTCCGCGTACACTGGGGCGGGCTTCAGCTTGTATTCCACGAAGTAGTCCTTAGCCGTGATGAACATGTTCCAAGCAGTCAGGGTGCCGAGGCCGTGCAGCAGTAGCGTCATGAATATTATGTAGTATTTGTCTTTGGGAGCTTCTAGGTCCATCGCTATACCTGGGAAGGGAGGTACGAATTAGTTTTGCAAAAATAAAAAGTTTTGTGGGATAGCTTTGAGTTAAAACAACTAAAATTCATAATAAACATTAAAAATACATTTTAAAAGCCTACAAAGAAAACAGATTTTTGGTAGCCTACAAAATTCATAATATTAAAAAAATACATTTTAAAAGCCTACAAAGAAAAAATAGATATTTGCTAGCCTATAAAAAGGCCAAGGACCAGTCCATATCAAAATATTAAAAAAAAAACTTAAAAGCATTCAATGAGGAAGTTACAAGTTATCCCAAAGAAGAAACGTACAAAAAGTTTTTCCGGTCGTGAGAATCGAACTCGGAACCAAATCATACATGGCGATAGTCCAAAGTCTCGACTTCGAATCCCAGATTAAAAAGCTCTTTTTGTGATTGTTAAATTCGTTAGTCAATGTTATTGAGCTAACTTAAAAACTTATTCATAACCATTTCATCATAAAAATGCGTGTTACATTGTCCTGACATTTTTTTATCAAAGTTTTTCAACAATTGAACCAAAAAGTAATGTCGCAATACTTAGGTGCACACAATTTCATTGGAAATTGCATGTGTTTTAGTGAAGCGTTTATTTACCCACTGTAATATTAATGTGACAAGCAGTTATTATGTAACTGAAACCACTGCGTTGGGAAGTGGGCTAAGCGGACGAGTCAACGAGTAGTCGAAATAGGGTATGCCATGCGGCCGGCCTTGAGAACTTTACTTTTGCACGATTCAGAACTTTACGTTTGTATGAGACTCCGATAGATGGCGTGATTTGTGTCAAGTTAAAATCGATTTGTTCTTTTATTATGTTATAATTAAATAGGAATAAGTTAAAAGCCATTGTTTATTTAATTAATGGGTATTACTGGTGTGGTACAATTGTAATAGAATTTTAATCAAATTATAATTTAGCTTCCATTTTCTTACAGCACGCAACTTTCACGTCATCTAGCATATTATTCAAATAATTTCTAGAATAGTCGTAACGTATAACTTTTGCTCTTAGTTTAGGAACAGATTTTTATCAAATATGTTGCATAAGATTATGTGTAACCTACCTTGTTTTTTTGATCTGTTTATTTTGAACTTGTTAAGTTAAGTACCTATTGTTCGAATGTTAGTTATAAGATGTGTATTTACTTTTGTTTTTTATCTACGCTTACTGGCAGATAGCATTGTTGTAAACATAATTTATGTTTTCTCAATAAGTGGATTTGTGATGTTTTAGAGATATAAAATATCTTTAACCGTAAGCTTCTGATCAGCCGGTTATTGACTTGGCCGATAAAGCACAAAAAATGGCTACGCGTGCCCACGTGGCTATTCTTAGTATTCATTTTGAATTCATATTCAGATACAAAAACTTAATGGCCTTTTACACAACCTCCGATTATATTAGGTATTTGAAAAATAATTTCAGAAAAATTCAAAATTGTTAACTTCTAGACAAGATGATTCATATTTTTTTTCAAAATAAAAGGCTTTTCGATCAACTGTATGTATTACTGTGTTCCGCAATTATCTCACGGCTTCAAACCGTCAAGAGGTGTAGGCAGGCTGATTTTCCTCTTGCGTTAACAACCTTTCAAGTTGAGCATGTCAATTTGACATCCAATCAGGCCCCTTACACAATTACACACACAGATTACATAGGTTTGTTGGTAAATAAGTCTACTTTTTACATAAGGGGGAATATTCATGTTGCAAAATAAAATTAACTTATTAACTTTAAATCAAGTTGTAAAATATTATCAGAGAGAAGAGAAATCCGACATGGGTTCTGATGTCAAAAGCCGTGACGGCCGGCCAGCTGCCATAGAAAACGGCGAAAAGGACAGACATTATCCATAATAATCTCGTGTCACGGTGTTTGTTATCGAACTCCTAAACGGCTTGACCGATTTTTATAGTTTTTTTTTTCTATCGCAAAACAACGTTCGCCGATTCTTATTAATTGTTATAACTTTTTAGTTATGTCTTCATTGTTAGTTTTATATTCTTGTATATTTTCAGTTTATATTTTTCACGCATTCTGTGTGATACGAAGTAATTCACGTTAACAGCAGATTACCTTTCAAGTTGAGCGTAAAATTGGACATTTAATCACATCTCTGCCAACCCGCTCATACACGATGGAACCTTCTAATAATATCAGAGGTATTTTACTCACAAGAGTTACTTTCAAATACATAAGCATAGAGCCACGTGTAAAGGATAAGGTTAGTCAAGAGCAAACCACCTCAAATAAAAAAAAAAACCTATGCGGATGAAACATGCGAGATATCGAGTACTTCTCTCGTTCTAATCGTGAGTGTACAAGTATGTTGAACTCAATTAGGTTAGATTAGACAAAATTCTAACGTTATAAGCTAGCGGGCATGTGAACCGCATGCACAGTAACCGCTGGGCAAGTCTTTACAAAGTGGGGCCTGAGGATGGACGGCGCCGCCGAAATCGACCTAGGAAAATGCGGCGAGGCGACCTAAAAGACTGGCTAACCTAGGCCAGCTTCGAGGTGGCAAGCAAAAAAAAATACCTGGAGAGTTTGAAGAAGGCTTTTGCCCAGCAGTGAAACAGAATAGGCTGAATAGGCTTGTCAACTGAAAAAATCTATTCAGTCCGTCCAGTTAGATAGGTTATAAAAAAAAAACATTTGACCCTTTTTTTTCTTTTGTTACGTAAACCAAAATTGACGAAAACACGACCCTTAAAAAAATTAAATACGTTACGCCGTGGTGGTATAATTTTTAGTGCGTTCTGACGTCACGAGCCTCCACTCCCGAGTTTTGATGCGTTTTATCTTTTTCAATATTCATTGATTTACAAAAACAAAAAATACGTGTCCTTTATTTTTCAAAACTCTAACTGACGGACTTAATAGATTTGTAATTTATTGACGGTGGAAACTGAGCCTATTAAAAAGTTTTGCTATGGGTAGAAGGAAACAGAGTGGTACTGGATGGATGTCTTTACATTTCTTCCAGATTTTGGTTCTTCGAATTTGTTTTCGTACGTAAAGCCTGCCGGCCACCTTACAGGCATACACTCACGTAGACATTGTCGGGTTCCTATCAACTTACTCGTAACTAAAAGTTCTCGAGTTTGAATCGCATATAATGTACCGAGGTACTTATGCACACAAAAGCGCCTGGATTTATACTGTCAATAACAGAATCTTACCTTTCAAGTTGAGAGTGTCATTTGGCAAGTTGTTGCCTTCCCACGCGGGCGTTAACTTCACAGGCTCGTTGCGTAGGAACGGCGACTTTTCGTCCGCCGCATCCCAACCTGAGGACAAACAATTATATCACCATAAGTCATCATAGCCTTAAAGCATGTCTGGGCTTCTGGAGGCTCACAAGATTAAATACAATTTCATAACAATGTGGAGACTACACAAGTAATTGTTGGGGAGCCAACCATAATCCCCATGTTCTCTTTCTCAAACGATATCTACCATGTTCCAAGCAAGTACATACCTATCCTTTTCCTAATTAATTTGGGGTCAGCGCAACATTCTAAAAAGTTTCTTCCTTTAATGCCAATTCAATTTCTGTTTCACACAATCCTTCCTCGTTAATTTGCTATATCTTCCTCCTGCCTGCCCATTTCAATAAACATTCTTATAATAATAAGCAGCACTTTTTTTTTTCAAATGGCACTATCGACTTTTGACAATTTAGTATGAAATCCTCATACAAAAATGGATAAGGGCTAATAGTCGACTGTTGTCAATTTTGTATGAAACCCCCATACAAAATGGACAATGGCCCATTATAGCTTTCCTTACGGCTTGATTGAGTGAGACGTAGGTGTCCAAAAAAACGGCCAAGTGCGAGTTGGACTCGCACACGAAGGGTTCCGTAATACAAGCCTTAATTTTTATTTGTTGATATAGCGGCAATAGAAATAAAAAATTTGAAATTTTGAACTCTCTTCCTATAACGGTTTTTACTATATAGCCCGCTGACGGACAGGCAGACGGACGGCCGGACGGACAGTGGAGGCTTAGTAATATGGTTCCGTGGGTTACTCTTCGGGTACGGAACCCTAAAAATTGGACTAAAGAAAGAATACAAGCAAGTGTAAAATATACTCATACCGATAGTAGGTACTATGCCCTAAAAACCTTTATCCAGCTATAAATACAGTGTACCAGTGGCGAAGGGTGAATTTGCTAAAAAGGGAAGCCGAAACCAAAAAATGCTTACCTTGCTCAAAAGTGATGAGGGTTTTTTTAGAAAGCCACAACTTTCTAAAAAATAAATAAAGTGCAACTTTAATTTTTACAACTTATACAAACAAAACCATGCATTTGATGTGAAAATCGAACTCGCAATGTTTCGCGCAACGGCGAATTGTGACACTCAGGTCGTTAAAATTATAAGAAAAAGAAGAAATAAAATATGTATCTACTTTACTGTTACACAATTCTTTAAACTAACTACTTTTGTACTTATACTCCAAAACTATTCGTCTATTCTTTTTACAAAATGTTAAAAATTAAAAATCAACCCAGCTTTTATGTGTTATCATAAAGCTGGGTTGAAATTCAACAATAATCTTTCAGACAGCAGTCTACGTTCACTAATGCCGCCATGCTATCGAATTTACTCAACAATAACAAAATCACTACTGAAATAACTACTTTCTTATAAAACTACAAACCAAAAAAGCTATCTTAGTAATCCTTACCTACTTACCTAGGTTACTAACCTTGTTTTCACTGCACTATTACTAGTTTACACTTACACAAATAAATCAATTTCAACAATAATACATGAATAATGCTATAAGATTCTAGATTAAGAAAGGTACGAATATATCAAATCAATTGAAAATGAACAATTAGTGCAAACAATAAATATGACACATATATAAGCGCGAAAGAAATCTGTTGTGAATGTGTCAAGTGTCATCCAAATATTACTATCTGAACAAATTCAATATACAACTTCAGTATCATTCCATCTCGTTCTGGCGTACGCATTTCCTATCTCTGTCCGTATTGTAACTCGAAAAATACCGGCTTGCCACCGCTCTGTATCTGGCGGTATTATGTCGCCTCAAGGTCACGATCGCTACAAGAGAAACATGTACTAGGATTCCTAAAACGCCGGCCGGGTTATTTCAACATAATGTCGGCGTTGATTTATTTCTTTGATTGTAACTTTCATAAGCAAATTTTATACCTGCAATGTAACTTCGTAAGTAAATAATTATTTGTTTAAATGATAATTAAAAACAATACATAGATGCTAGTATTTGCCATATTTCGAAAGAGAAGCCGATAGGAATCGAGTTGTATGGAGCCTTCGCCACTGCAGTGTACAATAGTTTAACGACGCAGTATCTGCGTATCTGATTCACGCACGATCAATTGACGCGTATGAAGCTTCAATTACATTTATTTATTATCAGACGGCCAATGGATCTGCTCGAAGTTATGAACTTATGACCCCTACGATATTTGTGGATTGATATGATATGACAGAAAAAGGAATTAGTGTCTGCGAGACGCTGACAGGATGGAATAGAAGATGACGCGTGGAGTCAACCCAAAGTAGTAATGAACAAGGGAAGTAAGGTTATCTGCGAGACGGCGATAAATTAAAATAAATGGCCAAAAAGTACCTAGCTCTCCTCTCGTACGTCAGATGAATTCTGAAAAAAGTGCGCTCTTGGAGTTGTGTGAAAAACGGTTGTCGTGTTCAGATAAACACACAATGGATAGTAAGTTTTTTATATGCAAAGAAATGTGGTAAAGAGATGTTACATAATTTTTTGGTGCAAGACACATTTCGCCATACTACGATAGCATGCAAAGATACATCACTGAACAAATTTTTTAATGAGTTTACACACATCAGCAACAGCATCAAACAGCATCATCATATAACATAAAATAAGCAGGTATTTACAAAGTAAAGTAAGATGATAATATGAAAGAAAACTGGATTATAGAAGATGTATGTTTCACCGTTTTCAAATAAATTGGGATTGAGTAGAATGAAAAAAAAATCGGATTGAATGTGGATGGCAATGACACCAAAACAACAAAGATGGAATAAATGACATGTCCCGAAAGAGGGTGAAAGGGTTTCGAACTTTTTTATATGGGACCATGGGAGCAGGCATACCTAGAAATATCTCGGCAGCGTGACTTTTGAGCAACATTATTTTAGGTAACCATGTTTGTTTGGTGGAGTATTCTCTATCGCCAATGGTGCGCAGCAATGTTGAGAAAAAACAAAATGGCGGCGGGTGGGCTATGCCACAATGGCTCTTTACCTTTTGAGTAAACAAGCTAGCCTATTTAGAACAAGGGCACGAGATTATTGGTCAAGAATTCTCTTCGTTAGTCAGTGACATAATTTATACTATCATCTAGACTAGAAAGAAAGAAATATGTTTATTTGGAACTCGCACAAGACAAATAAAAAAGTAAAATAAATTTAAAACGCAGTAAGTTAACAACATGCATAATATTATCTGTGCGAGGTCAAAAATGTTCCTATCTCAGCATATGCTGCGATATTTATAAAATAAAAAAACGCAACGCTGATATTCAAACAGGGCCAGTAGGTGATGCCAAGGATACACTAAATAACTAAATATAAGATACAAATAAAATAATTATATTTAATTTGTATCCATAATATATCTGTTAGTTTCCTCGATATTGTATGCTTGTTGCTATAAAAAGTTAACTCAAGTTCACAGACTGAAACATGAGCTATAATTAGGTTTAAAGCATTATTGTACCCACATCAAAAAGTAAGAAACAAAACTGATGTTTCCTCTGTTGCGTAGTGGGATTTAACAAATACATGTAACTTAAAAGAAAACATTGCTAGTTTTATAGAACTTTTACATGGTGACTTTGTTATTGTAATCTTCTAGAGAAAGTACTTTTACCATCTAAAAGACTGACAATGAATTAAAACTCAGTTGATATTCATTCGAATTTGAAGAGAGAAACAAAAAATAGTAACCTAATATTACAAAAACGTCAAGATGTTTTCGTTGAGCTCTCCTATTACCGACAATTATTGATACTGTATGAAAATTACCCTAAATTTATAGCCAAATGCTTTTTTAAGGCCGTGCCCTGACCAAATAACCTTGAGCATTTTTTCCCTCCATAACAGCGCAAGCGAAACAGCACATTTCGTTCATTCGAACAATAGCGAATACGCTCAGAATGTTGAATAAAATCGTTATAAAATCTAATTTTGGTCGTTTGTTAGTAATCTATCTATACATATAATAAAACTGTAGAAAAGTGGTTTTTGTACATGAAAAAAAAATCCAAAAAAAAAATAGCTAGGGTGTTAAAGAACAACCAATACAACCCATTTCCAGCATTTTTCGAATTTGTGTCTGTTTGTCTGTTTATTTGTTCGGGCATCACGTAAAATTTGCGAAAGCAATGTAGATAACTTTTATACACAAGGATTGAGCGTAACTTCAAGTAACATTTAGTTTTTGTTTCATTGCAATCGGTTCAGTCTATCAAAAGATATTTGAATTTAAAGTTTTCCAGAAGTAAAATTAGGGTTATGTGCACTTAGCACTCATTACTTCACGTAACTTTTATACATAACAATAAACTGTGCGTAAATTGTAGTAATAATAAGTTTTTTGTTTCATCGTAATCAGTTCATACCTTATAATTAAAAAATGTGATTTAATAAAATTATAATTATTATAGTCTTTCCGAAGTAAAATATTGAAATAGCGCCATCTATCAAACTTAGGCTGGACTATACCTAGAGATCAAATGCGTGCAGTATTCGATAGATGACGTAGGCGTGTGACGATTTTCCTTGAAAGAATGACCTTCGCCCATGAATGTTATTAAGACAAACAGGAGCGGGGCCATAAAGGAAAATGTGACGCAGACGAAGTTGCGCGGGTCAGCTAGTGAAAAATAAAAATCTACCATTTTGATGCCAAGATTATGAAGAAATTTTATGTATTTTTTTATAAGTTGATATTTCTTTTGGATAACGAGTATATAGCTCCAAAAAACTGCACAAAAAACGGCTAGCGCTGCGTTTTGCACGGGGGAATTCATCAAATGACTCCTTCTTTTCTGGGCAGAGTGGAAGGCCGTGTTAGACTCTTATTGACAGAAAATCCATCCGTGTTCCGCCTAATGCACTTTGCATTCCAAGGCCGCAGTAACCCTTTGGAACATATTACACAGCCCCGATGCCAAATGCTACATTTAATCCCGGGAAAAAGCACGCTTGGGATAGCGACACAGTATTAATTTAGCTTAGAAATTTCATAGACAAACTGAAGGCAAGCCAAGAATCAAGATAAAGCCATCCACACGTCCTGACAAGGGAAGTCGATTAGTATCATATAAATAAACACTAAACATAAATACTGAATGCCTGCTTTACTCCGTGTTATTATTACGAACACGACTCACGTACAACGGAACATCCATCTTGCATTACGTAGCTACAATACTAACGAAACGTGGTTGGTATATTATTTACAGGATTTTTATATACTGTAGTTCTTTTATCGTCATAAAATTTCTTGGTCTTTCTTCAAATGGCAATGACACTATTTATACAAGTAACTAGCTTTTGCCCGTGACTTCCTACTCGCATATCCCGTTTTTCCCGTTCCCGTAGGAATTTCGGGAAATCCTCTTTTAGTGATCCCCTACACTTCCTAAGGGTCAATTCACACCGAAAGAGCGGCGAAGGGCAGCGAAGCGCAGCGACCCGCTCGGTAGAGAAGGAATTCGCCGGAATTCCCGCGGCGCCGCGGGCATGTTCGAGATTCTCATGCGATAATAAGTATTATAGTAATGAAAATAAAGTTAAAATTCATATGACACTGAAACTGCGCTCCGCTTCGCTGCGCTTCGACGCTCTTTTGGTTTGAGTTGAGCCTAAGGCACATGCCAAATTTCAGCTCTCTACAAATACTTTCGGCTGTGCGTCGAGCCCAGAACTTCATAAGTAACACTTGCAACTATTACTACACCAACTTGATTCTACATTAATTTATTTCCCAATGTGCCAGGAAATAAGTCTACGATTGAACTAGGGTACTTATACTTATAACTTTCAAATTGTCAACAAATGGAATTATTTGAATAATAATAACAAAAGGTACTGTATATTAAAAAACTACACTTATCAATACCTCACTGAAAGGGTGAAAACTGAAGCGTCTTTAGCAGCTAACCAAACGCTAAAGAAAAGTTTAACCCAACAAATCTCTAAGAGAGATCTTTCGGGGACCGGACAAAACTGTATCGCTGCTTAGCAACCTAACAATTTTTATAATCGATAGAGGTTATTCTGTTTATCTAATAATAGAAACTGTCGTGGGTGGCTTTTGCGGCATAAAGTTATAAAAGGCTTTGATTAGGCCTTTAAAGCAACGAACCGAGTGATAAAATCCGTAGCTCTCGAATATTATTTACCTCTCTGGAAGAAAGGATTTTACTTAAGAGGGATTAACTTTTTTTTTAAAGACAAAAGTATCTCAGTTTCTAAATAAAACAGAAACGAATGTATAGCAAGTACAAACTTTTATTTGTGATATATTTTAAAGGTCAGTGAGTATTAACTACTTATTTTCATACGTACGTGTGAAACAAGCCTTATGTTATGCCCTTTTTAATGTGTCAAATCACATTCACAGTTTTTTTTTGACACAGTTAGGTAAAGCAAAACGTCATCCAAGCAAAACTTTTCTCTTGAATTTACCTACCCTATAGGGGGAAAAGGTGTTTTATGTATTGTAATCCAGGCACATTTCATACACTGATAACTTGGTAAGTGGTAAAAGAACCAAGATGAAAAACAGTGTTCACATTGAAAATCACATCACAAACAAAACATCCCGACATCGAAAAAGCATTCGTTTTTAGATGTTTTCACAATCACAAAGCCTAAGTTCGACCCTTGTAATCGAATCCATCTTCATCCCGGGGACAAACTTTTTAGTACTACAATTTACGGAGCGAGAGCTAGGAACAAACAACACGACATAAATAGTGTTTACGGGCAGCGAGTTCAAGTTTCAAGTGGAAACAAGAGCCAGGTATCTGCTGCTTGTAGACAGATCCTGAAATATTGACTGATATGGAAAACTATTATTTTATTTATTATATACTTATTATTGTACACCAAAAATTAAATACAAAAGGAAACATAAAACTAAAATACATACAATGGGCGGCCTTATCGCATTTCGCGATCTCTTCCAGGCAACCTGGGATTGGCTGGGATGGACAGTATTTGACTGGACATGAAATTGGGGCTGTTACGGTGTGACAAAAGAAAAACAAAAAAAGTAATTATAATATTACATAATAGATACACAGATACATACATAATATGCTAAATAATTGATACATAAAGACTAAATAAAAGGTAGCAAAAATAAATTACGGATATCGACATAATCACAGTGACAGGTAATGTTCCTAACAAGTTTTTTAAAGGCAGGTAACGACGGAGCGCGTCTTACTGAAACTGGCAAAGCATTCCACAGACGGGCAGCCTCTGAACAGTAAAAGATTTATCCATTATTACGCAACAATATCACAATAAAATTACGCTGTAAACACGGATTTCACATAGATTCTTGTAGAACGGAATAAATTGCGCTGAAATATGCTGATGTTTCTAAATGGGGATATTATGAGCAACTAAGAGCATTTTTATCTAAAACGATTGGTCTAATTACTAAAAGATGTTGGTGAGATCAAGTCTGTTTTTTTTTTAATATCAGCTGCAGTAGCAGTGGACGGTTATCTAGCAGGATAGAGATATGAGAAAGAAAATCTTAATTTAAAACGAGATTACCTAATCTACACTAATATTATATAGAAAAAAGATTTGATTGATTGTTTGTTTGTTAGAATTGAATAGGCTCCGAAACTACTGGAATTTAAAAAAATCTTTCACCAATGTGTAGAATGGACTGTCCGTATGAACATAGGCTATATTTTATGCCGTTAAAATAAAGGGTATACCCGTACGAAGTCGGGACGTGCAGCTAGCCCAAAACATTTTGGTTTGAAATAGAAATTCAGGCAGAAACGTTGTTCAAGAATAATGACTCTAAAATGTTTATCTGCGTGTAATGATCACTCTATTGGGATAAATCATCAGAAGGGGGAAAGCCGTAATTCACGACCCCGCGGACCGATGCAATTTCATTCTTTTTTTTTTATTTGGCGAATGACACAATTTGAATTTCGTTTGTCCACAATGTTACGTTACCGTTTTGAGAGCTACTCTCAAATCAGCATCGCTTAAAACGCAACGATTACAACAAACGAAACGTAGTAGTAGTTAACAACAAACATTTTAAAACTAAGGGAACTCGTGCTATTTACGAGTACCCTCAACACAGAGGGAGCCGTGTGGTCGTTTGTTCCACCCTCTAGACACGAGGGGCGCTTAGCGAAGCAACATTTTTAAATCGCCCTATTTAAAAGTGAAATGTTTACCTATAAAAAGGAAATGTTGGTACGCAAAGCAGAGGATTTTATCATAATCTATTGAACCAATGTAAATAAACATATTGACAGATTTTTTCGTTTCAATTTTACTAAGAAAGGCAGTCGCTTCATGTAAAATACTGGTATTCTGCTGCTTATGTATAGACAGAAAGCATATTTTGGAAAAGGCTAGGCAGAGTGACAAAGGATTGGTATCATTGCTTTAATTAACAATATTACGCCAGATTGGAGTAGGCAGGTATTGTAATGAGGATACAGTGAAAATATGGCTGCTTATTATTCCCACCTACTACCTATTAGTAATGTGTCGTAAAGTCATAAGTTTTTCTTATTTCATGGCTGTCAGTTTAGAGCAGGATGGAAAATGAATTATGCAGCTCACGCGGGTGTTTTAATCATATTCTCAGATTTGTTTTGTCACTTCTGTGGCTATGAAAATCCTCTTGGGTGAAAATCACTAGAAAATACTGAAGCTTCCGTTTGTTTGATAGGTGGAAAAGTTGCCACATGGACAAAGGGCTTTGCCCCAAGTCGTAGTATGGAAAAATGGTTTTAATACTTTTGTCAAATCATGCCTAAAAACCGTTAGCTTGCTTAATCTTGCCGATCCACAGCACAAAATCCAAAACTTCCCACCGCAAGTCCGGGTTCTACCAACCAAATGAAACAATAACCCCCCACACATTAGCGTGAAAAACCCGGCCAAAACGTGAACTTTCACCCGCAATCAACAAGTAGGTCACAAAACATGCTATTAGTTATTATGTTAAACCATTTACCGAACGTGCTGCTTTAAAAACAGTTAAATACACTAAAACTTCAAAATTGTCCAAAGTCATTTCCGGACAACGTTGACGCTTTTTATTTTTCGCAAAACGAGCTAAAATTTTCTCAGGAAGAAATCAAGAATTTATTTAATTTTCATGTTTTACGGGATGTCTTGTGAAATTCTCCAACTTTTAACTTACTCGAGCCTCCTTTTACGCATGAATTTCCTGATGTTAGCATTACTCCACAAATCATATGCGCAAATATCCGAACTCTAAGCAAACATTTGTAGGTCATACAAATATTTATCTTGTGCGGAACCTTCGCCTTTAGCCAAGAGCAAGGAATTTCTGATGGTTAACCAATTAGATACACAAATGAGACGAGGCAGTGTGATTGGAAAGCGTAGAAATGCCTTATACAGATGATTGGATGACTAAACCTATAAACGGAGCTATACACTATTCGATCAAGAACTTGATAAGTATAGGAAAATAGGCCAGAAATAGTCTAAGAAGACGTACAGAGATACAAGGTTACTCACGACGTGCTATAGTGAATTAAATCAATAATAGGTCTTGGCGATGGTGCGAGATTCGCTCCGCCCTAGAAACAAATGTTCCTTGGAACGGCACAATTTTGGTCATCATTTAAGTTTGAAATCATATAGGTACTAGGTAGTACTGCTAGTTCCAGCCCTCCTCATTGTTTTTGCTCGTTGATTGGTGGTCCCTCGTCCATGTTTCCTGTTACTTTGACGTGACTATATGTGGTGTATGCGTACCTATAGTTATGTATACAATCTATGTTATACGCGCCGGAGCGCGAGCGGCGTCTCCGCGCCCGCGCTCCCCCCCGCCCGCAGTAATAAACTAGCTACGCAAGCGAACGGTTGTTTCTCTCTCCGCCCGAGTACTTACCTATAGTTCAACTGGCGACGTTATGTGCATAAATTAGTTATAGGAAGATGAGTTATATCGGAAATCTACCAGTTTTTGACTACAAAACTCAAGAATGGCAGTTTTTCTGTGGCAGATTGAAACAATTCATAAAGTTGAATAACATCGAAGAAAATAATAAGTGTGCATTGCTTCTAACACACTTATCGGATGATTCTTACCGGCTTGCGAAGAACTTAGCTCACCCTAAAGATTTAGAAGAAATCTCCTACGAAGAGCTAGTTCGGTTACTCAACAACCATTTTTCGCCGAAAAGGTCGACGTTCGCCGACAGGGCGACATTTTATGCAGCGACGAGATTTGACGATGAATCTATCGAAAATTGGATAGTTCGTTTACGCGGACTGGCTGCATTGTGCGAATTCGGCACGGAACTGGATACTCTTCTGCGGGACCGGTTCATCCTGGGGTTGAACGCGGGACCGGAACGGGACAGGCTGTTCGAACAGGACGCGAGTAAACTCACCCTGGCGGCAGCGGTGGAGATAGCAGCACAGGCGGCGTGTGCGCGACAGGCGCGACGCAGCCTCGCAGAGCCCGCGGCGGCAGCTGTCGTCAAGGAGGAGCCCGTGTACATGGTGCGCCAGGGCGGCGGCGGCTCCGGCGGCGGCGGCGGCGGCGGCGGCTCCGGCGGCGGCGGCGCCCGTTATCAGTCGGGAAGTGTTCGGTGCTCAGTGTGCGGTCTCAAAAACCATAGTGCGAGTGTGTGTAGGTATAAAAATTATACTTGCCAATCTTGCGGTACGAAGGGACACCTAAAGAAAGCATGTTCGAGGAAGAACAGACAATCCCGGGTAAATTGTGTCGAGGAAAAGGAACCCGATTGCGGCGATTGTAAGGAATGCGCTTTATTTAATATGAGGTATGTGGAATATAAACCTTTAAAATTAAATGTGGAAGCTAACGGCATAGATTTAATAATGGAACTAGACTCTGGTTCAGGAACGTGCATAATACCCGACAGTGTTTATTTTAAATATTTCTCAAGGTTTAAATTATCTAGTACTTGTTTAAAAATGTGTATGTACAACGGTCATAAAATTGCACCATTAGGATTTTTCAATTGCCATGTGAAATATAATAACAGGGATGCTTGGCTTCAATTTTATGTCTTAAAAAACGGGGGCCCGCCGTTATTAGGACGTGATTTTATGGCGAAATTTGGACTTACTATCACGTCGGAAATAAATAGCATTGATACCGGTGAGAATAAAAGTAATGTGCAGATTTTATTAGATGAATTTTCAGATTTGTGGAAAGATGAATTAGGCTGCTTTAACAAGTTCCAAGTAGATCTTCACCTAAAAGATAATGCAATTCCAAAATTTTTTAAATCTAGACCGCTACCATTTGCCTTGAAGGAAAAAGTTAGTGATGAAATAGACAGGCTCATTAAACTAGGTATTTTAATTCCAGTTACCCATTCAGATTATGCCACTCCTATAGTACCGGTTTTAAAAAACGACGGTAAAGTGAAGATCGCCGGGGATTACAAGTGCACATTAAATAAAGATTTAAAAATCGAGAAATACCCTTTGCCGCGTATAGAAGAAGTATTTGCAAAGTTAGGAGGGGGTGAGCATTACTCCAAAATTGATCTGAGCAATGCCTACAACCAATTTGTTCTGAGTGAATCATCACAGGCCCTCACAACCATCAACACGCCAAAGGGACTTTTCAAATATTCCCGCCTAGCGTACGGGCTAGCCAACGCCCCGGCTATCTTCCAACGAGCGCTGGAAACGCTCCTGGCGGGAATAGACGGCGTCACTTGCTGGTTCGACGACATCTGCTGCACAGGTCCTGATGAAGCCACCCACCTAAGTAGGCTGCGAGAGGTGTTGAGTAGACTGCAAGATGCCGGCCTAAGACTTCATAAAAGTAAGTGCGCTCTATTTCAGGAAAGTGTTACCTATTTAGGGTACGTGATCGATAAAACCGGTCTACGGACGTGTCCGAGTAAAGTCGAAGCGATATTAAATTCACCGGCTCCGACAAATGTCGTAGAAGTACAACGGTTTTTAGGAGTAGTTAATTATTATCGCAGTTTCATTCCGAACGCATCGAGTCTTTTGAGTCCGCTCCACGAACTGCTGCGCAGCGATGAGCAGTGGGAGTGGGGGCCGCGGCAACAAGCCGCGTTTGAGCGCACAAAGCAAGAACTCGCGTCGGAGCGCGTGTTATCGCATTTTGATCCCAGCGCGCCGCTCGTGTTGAGCGTAGACGCCGGCCCCGCGGGGCTCGGCGCGGTGTTGGCTCACGCGCCGCCCCCCGCGCATCCCGCGCACCCTGCCGACAGCCGCGGTGTCGAGCGGCCGATCGCGTTCGCTTCTAGATCGCTTACAGCGAGCGAGCGGAATTACAGCCAAATTCAAAAGGAGGCTACGGCGATAATATTTGCGGTCACCCATTTTCACCAATACCTCTACGGCAGGGATACCCCATTCATCCTTAAAACCGACCACAAACCACTATTGTCGATACTGGGCGAAAATAAAGGGATTTCTATTACCACCGCAGCTCGACTTCAGAGATACGCTATCATTCTCTCGGCGTATAACTATAAGGTCCAGTTTGTAGGTAGCAAAAATAATGAGATCGCAGACTATTTTTCGAGATCTTTGCCTACCGATAATTTATCAGGAACTAAATACACGTGTCGTTCGTACCTAAACTTTTTAGACTCTCATTCAAGACCGATTTCATTTTCTGATATTAAGGAAGAAACGTCCAAGGATCCCGTTTTGGTAAAGGTAATAAAGTACATGAGCGTAGGTTGGCCTCGAAAAATTACCTGCAATAATATTCTGCCGTACTTCAAATGTAAAGCGGATTTGGAAGTTCAGGAAGGATGCTTATTTAGAGGCTATAAAATAGTCATACCTACCAAGTTTAGGGAAAAACTGTTGAGCGAGTTGCATTCGACTCATTTTGGTGTCGTAAAGACTAAGAGTGAAGCTAGAAGTAGGATGTGGTGGCCAAATATCGATGCCGACATAGAAAAATGTATAGCGAGCTGTTCTGTTTGTGCCGAAACGCGCAGCGCCCCCCCGCGCGCCCCCCCCGCGCCCTGGCCGCGCCCGCCGCGCGCTTGGTACAGATTACACATAGATTACATGACTATTAATCAGAGAGTGTACCTAGTGGTTGTAGATGCGTTTAGTAAGTGGTTAGAGTGTATCTACATGGAATCTGGAACTACAACTAGAGCTTTAATTCACAAATTAAAATATTTATTCTCACGTTATGGTATACCTAATGTTATTGTTTCCGATAATGATGTTAAGATTTGCTCATCCGAATTTGTCGAATTCTGTCAAAATAATAATATTCATTATTTAACGTCTCCCATTTACCATCCCGCCAGCAACGGTTTAGCGGAAAATTCTGTTAAAACGTGTAAAAAAATGATTAAATCTATCCTGTCAAGTGGGGGAAACCGAGAATTAAGTGATAAATTGTTGGAGTACCTGTTCCACTATCGCAATAGTTGCCACTGCACCACCGGCAAATCGCCAGCGCAGTTAATGTTGGGGAGGTCTTTAAGGTCAAAGTTGGACATGATCTTGCCCGGAGATCGGTTACCTCATAAAGAAACAGAGACTGTAGTAAATAAGAGGTCTCTTTCGGTAGGCGATAGAGTGTGGGCTAGGTGGTACATCGCTAGGAAGGGTAAATGGGAACGAGGAATCATAAGAAATGTCATCGGTAATAGATTGTATGAAGTGTATTTTGATAGGTATAAGGTTATTTGTAAGCGGCACATCGATCAAATTATTATAAACAAGGGCGAGTACGCAAGTTCTGAGGACCAGGATATTGATAATAACTATGAGTCGAATTCACCACGAGAATCAAGTCAATCGAATCCAACGGAACGACCGTCCTCGCCTGTTGTAGTTGCCGTGTCGCCTCCCCCCCGCTCCCCGGCGCCGGGTCCGTGCGCGGCCGCGGAGGAGGAAGCGGCGGAAATATCCGCGTTAGTCGCAGACGCGAACGATGTAAGCGAATCCGAAACTCCGCTTGAACCGATCAGTGGGGTACCGGATGAACCAGTCAATGACGGTTCAGTAGGCCGCTCGATGCGCTCTAGACATAAGGTAGATTATAAGGTATTCTTTTAAATGACTGTAACCACTAAGTTTTAATGTTATTCTTATTGTGCAGGTTTCCTAATTAAGCTTAAATAGAAGAGGAGGGAGTTGTGGTGTATGCGTACCTATAGTTATGTATACAATCTATGTTATACGCGCCGGAGCGCGAGCGGCGTCTCCGCGCCCGCGCTCCCCCCCGCCCGCAGTAATAAACTAGCTACGCAAGCGAACGGTTGTTTCTCTCTCCGCCCGAGTACTTACCTATAGTTCACTATAACGTCATACGACGCGTTTTTGGAGTCCCCAATATTGGTTGTTTACAATACTTTGACACAGAGCTATCATCAAATAGACCCGCTCTTAAAGGTGGAAGCGCCAGGGTAGCCCGCGAAATTCAAATATTTTTATGTTTTTTGCAATTTGCCGGTCAGTGTGAAGCTGTATGTTGAACAAAAAAAAACTTTTTACAAAAAATAAAAAGTTTTTTTATTTTTCACGTTTTAGTGGTGCCCCACACCTAACAACACCACAGCAAAATCGCAGAAAAGCAAAATACGCTATTTCGATTATCAAAGAATCATCTAAATAGTCAAATTCCAGGTATTTCGATTTAAAATCCAAAGTTCGTAACCTTTTGATATGATTTAAATGGGACCAATCTGCAAGTATATCCTTTCGGATAAAACAAGAATTTTTCAAAACGGTTCATAATTGTCGGAGTTATGAGGTAACAAACATAAAAAAAAAACATACAACCGAATTGATAACCTCCTCCTTTTTGGGAAGTCGGTTAAAAATACGATTCGCGGCCGTAACGCATATTTATCTAAAGAATTATACCCATTTTAATTATCAATATAACCCTTTAAGTTCATACAACTCGATTGAATGACTTTTTCACGAAATAACATTCAATCGAGTTCTATGAACTTAGAGGGTTATATTGATGATTCAAATATTTATAATCCTATAGATAAATGCTTTTTACGATCGCGAACCGTATTTTGTTCAACATACAGCTTCACACTGACCGGCAAATTGCAAAAAACATAAAAATATTTGAATTTCGCGGGCTACCCTGGAGCCCACCTTAACGGTCGTGCTTTTGATTTCGCCCAACAAAATTCCCATTATCATTTTAGATTGCTTATCCAACACGAATGGTCTGTTAAAGGTCACTATGATTCTAATAATTTTATTTATAGACTTAATTTCAGTAGCGTCTCGAGTTTGACCTTCCTCAAATAAAGTTCAAGCCAAATGAAGTTACTGCCAAACTTGGCGGAATATTGAGCATGGAATTAGTTAGTTCTCAAACATTATTATTAGTGTCGCATTGAAGCTTTTGGGTACCAGAGATTTACTTCATACAAAAAATCTTGAAGTAAGTACATGTTTGTAGGCGTTCTAGAGGTGCCATATTACATGTCCGGTTAAACAGGTTGTCTCAAGGGCATAGACCACAGTTTGGTTTGAGGAGAAAACTAACTGACATAATGAATAACACTGACACCCAAAAAAAGAAAAGATGTTTTCCATCTCGTATATCTATTTTGTATTAGATTATATAGATCATTCGAAAACATACCTTCTGTAATATATTTCGAAAAGTGATAGATTGATTTCGGAAGTTTAAAAAGTTATCGTTTGAAAATATGCTCATAAAATGCACTACGAATATTAATGGAACATTTAAAAATTTTATAACCAACGCTGCGTCGACGGTACATTACGGGTCACAGAACTTAGTTGTTACATGACATTTAAATTCAAATCATAGACAGTTTTAAATTTAAAAGAATTTTGTTCCCGAATAGAAAGTTCCTAACTTCCTACCTTTGTCCTTGTGATTTTTCATAGAAAACTTTACTAGCATTTTTCCTACCAATTAAAAACAATTAAAGGAAACAATTCATTCGTGGCGTTTATTTTTATTGCGTAATGAATTGTAACAAATTATAGACGCCGATTTGTTTCGTTTTCGACTTAATTCCATGTAACGTCGTATATTTACAATTTATCAAAAATACCATGAAAATAACACTTACTTTTTCCAGTATTCCTGGCAAACGTTCCATAGTTATCAGCCATGATTGCTACTTAATCATTAACAATCTCACTAAATATTCACATCACTGTCTCGTATTTCGACGTGTGCTCGTTACGAGCCGCAATACAAACTAGTCTGCATAAATAAATAACTATGTTTTGATATCGATACCATTAGTTATATTATCTAAATCTTGTTTCCCTCTAGCGATATTTATCTTGAATAGAGCGTCGTCGTTTTAAAACTTGATGTAGTTTTTGTGAAGTGTTTTGCCATCGCAATAAAGATAGCCAGTAGCTCAGCACGCTATCATTATTATTTCTTTAATGCCAGATTTCCATAGCTTAAGCAATACAATAACTTGATGGTTTATAAGGTTTAATATTCCGAAGGGAAACTACACTAAATTACTATCTCGATTTATAGAACTAGTACGGTAGTCTTTATCACGTCTCACAAATATAAGATCACAAATTAGAATAATTCAATGTTTGGTTATATTGCCCAATCGACGAGTTTGGCACCGTTAAAACTTGTTTGTATGTGTTTAGCGATTAGTTATATTCAACAGTAAATAACGCCTCCGCAAAAGTTTATTCTATTTTATCAAAATAATGTCTACAAAGATACTGTAGTTGTATTCTGTAATATGATGCTTAAGTATTATTATGCAGGAATCAGAGATATAATTATGCGGTTCAGACGATTCATCATGTGCATAAAACCTGTGTAATTGAAACACTTATGAACTGTAAACTGTACAAAGCTAGTGAGCTTTGTAAAGTTTACAGTTCATAAGTGACTAGTGATAGACTTATATTAAGGTGGATGCTCCAGGGTAGCCCGCGAAATTCAAATATTTTTATGCTTTTTGCAATTTGCCGGTCAGTGTGAAGCTGTATGTTGAACAAAATACGGTTCGCGATCGTAAAGAGCATTTATCTAAAGGATTATAACTATTTGAATCATCAATATAACCCTCTAAGTTCATAGAACTCGATTGAATGTTATTTCGTGAAAAGGCATTCAATCGAGTTGTATGAATTTAGAGGGTTATATTGATAAATAAAATGGGTATAATTCTTTAGATAAATATGCGTTACGGCCACGAATCGTATTTTGTTCAACATACAGCTTCACACTGACCGGCAAATTGCAAAAAACATAAAAATATTTGAATTTCGCGGGCTACCCTGGCGCTTCCACCTTAATACGAATTTGATACCTCACCTCGGATTCTGCTGTCGAGACATGAAAATATTGTTACAGAATATCACTGCAGCTATTAAACAATAGAAGAAAACTACACATATCAACATACCGATATGTAATTAATAATCATTCTGTAAATACTTCATTTGGCACATATTTAAGTCTTCCTTAGACAGGCACGTTTAAAAACCTTAATTCTTAATTCTTAATTCTTTATTGTACACCAAACCTTTCTTTTGTTCTTTTTTCAACTTATTTTTTTTTTCTTGACACCACTTTTAACAAAGCTTACAATTACTTAACTACATAAAACTATGTTTTGCTCCAAAATCGTCAGTTTTTTAACTAAGTACCATTAAGGTTAATTATCATAAGCCGTTCCTATTATCGTTAGCTACTGATTACTCCAGTTAGTCGCGCCTTTATCTTGAGTAAATGCAGTAAGCAAACAATGCACGTGAGTTGAAGTAGTGAGTAGGTTAAGTACTCTTACTTATCGCTAGAGGCACCATGCTTGACCGAGTTTGGGAGCCGCGAGAAATTCCATCAAATTATTCCGCTCTTGTGTTTTGGACCGAGTTTCCTATATGTCGTTAAATATTCTAAACTTCCGGTATTTAGGATGTTAAGCGAAGAATTTGGGAAATTCACGTATCCTTGTTGTGGCAGTGGCCCGATATGAACAATTCTAGTGGCAATGGTTTTAAAATGTAAAAGGAATATGTCAAGTATGACAATCTCTAGAATGACAGCCGAAAATTCGTTTGCCGATAAAACAGAAATTGACCATTGATAGCTACTTTAATATTCTATAGAATTACTAATTGAGGAAATAAATTAAAAGTCGATTAATTTTCTTTAAGAGGTCAAAACCATACAAAAGAAAGAAGGAATAAATATTACATTGCTACAGAGCAGACGTAGTACGTCGTACGTACACAGGTTTAAATAAACCTAGTTCGGGCAGGTCGCTACATATATTTTAAGTTCCTAGTTAAATATCTTGTACCTGTAGTTAATTTTAGCCATAAACTAGATTTAAGATAGCCATTTGATAGCCACCTTTTGTAAGATTTTTACTATCTATTATCTTTCTGTGACTATTTATACACATTTTACTGTTAAAAATATGAATAAAGTAAGACATAACTGAGACAAGGAGACTTCCGGCTCAGCAGAACATAAAAAAGTGGTTTTACAGAGTACAAATACGAATATAATGATCTCCACAATCAAGCTTAAAAACTTATCCCCTACGTCAAATCACTTGTATAAACCGTTCACACTAGGAACACTAGCAACGGTGAAATAATTGTTTTAATGAGCTGCAACGTACCTACTTAGTTCACACGCTACATAGATGAAGCATTGGCGCTGACCCGATAATGCCCACATGATGGCGGTGTCACGTTCCAAATAACACAATCACTATCACGCTTGAACTACCTATTTATTAATTATTCACGTTTTCAACCACCTGTGTAGTGGTTTTCTGGATAAATGGAGATGGAATTTAATTTAGCATTATACTAACGTAGGATCCAGCACTGGTTCTTCAAGGATTTTTTTTTTTCGACAACTTCAACAATCATTCTTATTTCAGCCAATTTAAACAAAACGAATAAATTAAGCACCAAACTTTCCTCATGAATCACCTCCTTCTATTGTTGGTGAAAATCGTATGAAAATCCGTTAGGTAGTTTTTCGCGAGTTTATCGCGTACAGACATACAGACAGACGCGGCGGGGGGACTATATTTTATAATAATTATGTAGAGATAAGTTTATTGAACAGATATTACAAATGACAGATGTATTAGATTTAGGTTTTGTACGAAAGGTTGTCAGAAACAGACATCCATTTTAAGGCACGCCGATTCATTAGTTGCAAGCTTGTATGTTTTTAGTTTTTTTGTTCCTTTCCAATTAAATTGCTTTCGCTTATCGCTTTTATGAAAATAAAATAGAATAGAATTTACTTTTATTTGAACGTCAATAACGACGAATATTCAATCCCCTTTTATCCTGAATGCCCAAGTAAACATGGGTACCCTACTTATCGTGTATTATAGGTCAGTAGGAAGACGGAAACGAGTTGGTATGACATTACCGAGATTGTATAGCTGCGGGAGACTACATTCTGTGGAAGATATTCGTCCTCACTCACTAAAGGCGAGTCCACAGAACACGGAATCGTCAGCAGCGTGTAGATACGGCATACGTACTGTCTAATATCATAAATGCAAAAGTGTTTGTCTGTCTGTTACGTATCTACGTCTAAACCAGACGTACTTACGCTACACAAAAATCTAACAAGAAAAAACATGTATTTTATACTAAATATACTGTTACAATCATTTAAAATTTACCACCAAAAATGAACAAAAAATTATAATGTCTTTGATGAAACTTGACAAGCTCGTAGACTATGTATCTGATTTGGACTTCAATACACTCAGGTAGAAAGTTCCCTGCCAGGGTTACCAAAAATATGTATGTAACTGCTATGTCAGTACATTTTTTCGAGTTATACGCACATAAATGCATGGGGCAGTCGATTTTTTTTTCACGATTGCGTGTTGGTCCATAGCAAAAGTTGTTCATAATGTTGAGTACAATGACCCCTTAAGGTGTTGCGTTTAATCGGTTACATTTTGTATAATTATTAGACATTAGAGTACGGTAGGCAACAATGGGAACCCTAAGTGGCCGTCCCTAAGAGCAAGAGAATCGCAGCGATGTTATCGTCGTGCCATAATATATTTCTATAACAACTGTATGAAAGTGTCTCCACACTGCGATATTATCGTAGCGATTCGACGAGTGAAAAAACGTCAACTCGCGGCGATACACTCGCTAATGAAGATTGCGCCTAACTGTCACGTTTAGTTCGTATGAAAAGTTTTCAGTGCCAAATGCCATCTTCAGCCGTGGCCGCCAAAGTGCAGCGTTGTTCTGTGGTCAGGCTGAAAGGAGTTAAGTATGTTCCTTTGTTCTATTTTTCACTTTTTCTCATCTGAAGGATCTTGTTCTGTTTAGAAAGTCTAAGTAGGTAAGTTTTGCGGTGTTTTGTGATAAAGGGTACGTGTTAGATTACATTTCATATTCCGTTGAGCCTTAAGGGAGTTAAGGGCGTGGTTTAGGCTGTTTATTTTCCAAATCATTGGGTTAAGAACTCCAAATGTTTTTCAGAATTCATTTTTTGTCTGAATTAAAGTTTAAGTAACTCATTATTGCTATAAAATTTATGAAATCTTTTTAACGACATTTCTAGAATTATACTGCTGCGCTATGAAAATGCGAAAGTTTGGATGGATGTTTGTTTTTTACTCAATCACGCTAAAACGGCTGAACGGATCTGGATGGGGACAGAGATAGATTATAGTTTGGAACTCGGAAGCACATGCCACATTATTTATGAGGAAGTACAACTTACTGGCGGGAGAAACTGCCGGCGACAGCTAGTGAAGAAGAACAGGTTAGTTTCCACCATCATTCAATGGCAAATCTATTTAGTCCGTCAGTTTAGAGTATTGAAAAATAATGGACATGTATTTTTTGTTTATGTAAATCAATGAATAACATCAAAACTCGGGAGTGGGGGCTCGTGACGTCAAAACGCACTAAAAATTATACCACGGCGTGACGTATGGAGAATTTTAAAAGCGTCGTATCTTCGTTACATTTAAAAAACGGGTCAAATATTTTTTGATAACATAACTGACGATTAGATTTTTTCAGTGGACAAACCTTTTATTTACTCAAACGACAAGCCAAATCAGATCAAAGATTCAAAACCTACAAGTTTGATCACGTGTATGTTGACATAATATATCATGCGGCATACCCTACCCCATTGATAAATAAAATATCAATGCCCTACCCCATGACAACCAAGCCAACCCACTATTAGCATATCCGATAACGAAGAATATCCTATCAATTTGTACCCATTTCATATCCACCAGCACTGAACATTTCACTTATCGTCGATATTGTATACATAAAGATAAAAATGTCAAGGAAATTGATATTTACTATGTAACTATATCAGAGCTGCAGACCAGTCGGACACGGTAATCAGATTATGGGAGTAGATAGTGGGTTATCGAGAGAAATCTGATTAACAACTATATCACATTGAATGGTAAATTATACTTGAAGGTCGCTGCGCCAAAGAAAGAACAGAAAATCTCATATTTGGTCGTCTTAGATAATATTAGCCACATTTAACCCGACTGCACAAGAATGTGGGTTTAGTTTTTAGTAACCAAAAGAACCCTATTACTTAGCCTCCGCTGTCCGTCCGTCTGTCTGTCAACGGTCTGTCGGTCTTAAGAACCGTAATAGGTAGACAGTTTAAATTATCACAGTGTGTTTATCTGTTGCCGCTATAACAAAAATTCAATTAAAAGGGGCTTCCGTACAAGAAACATGTTTTCTGTTCGGTTTGTGGTACGGAACTCTTCGTGTGAGAGTCCGCCTCGCACTTGGCTGGTTTTTTATATTTACCACCCAAGACGCAAACTACGTGACACAGAAAATCTCGTCAGACTATAGTACAGTGTCAAATAAAAGCAGTATTTAAGGTGTTAAGAAAAAGGAGACTAAGAAATTGGAATTGGAAAATGTACTTCAACGAATTAAAACATTTTGTTATTCACCTAGATCATTTTTTATGTTGAACACAAACAATACAAGAGACAAGGATCATTGACACTCACAAGTACAACACATGGAGTCATTGACACGTAAAACGCATTACACGTGCTTACATTAAACGCCTTGCACGTGCCTTTTAAACCCATTTTTTAACCATCCCATTTACTATAAAATATGTAGTCTCAACAATCTGGTATTCGATAACTCAGTGTACCAACCTTGATCTCATTTATTTACTACGCTACTGATATGCGTAAAGAAAATTGGGTCAATGAGGAAAATTATATCAGCGAGAATCAGCGTTTTTACCGGAACACATACTACCTAATGTCGCACAACTTGAAACAAAATAGCAAAATAAACTCGTTCTATGAAAAAACCGGCCAAGTGCGAGCCGGACTCACAAGGGTTCCATACCAAAAATCGGAAATAAGCTCGTTTCTTTTATGGGGCTGCCCTTTAATCTTTACATAGTATAAAATAAAGTCGCTTCCGCTATCTGTTCGGTTAGATCTTTTTAACTACTCAACGGAATTTAATGCAGTTTCAGCAATAGATAGAGCGATTCAAGAGGAAGGTTTATAATTATCTTTTACTTTAATTTGTTTCCAAAATTCCTACGGGATCGGGAAAAATGGGATATGAGCGTACGAAGTCGCGGGCAATAGCTAGTATATTCTTAGAATAGCGGCAATAGAAATACACACTCTGTGAAAATGGGTTCATACTCGTACCTCGTAAGTTACAGCCAGACTGACTGATGGACGGACAGCAGAGGTTTAATACAGGGATCATTGGCACCCTTCAGGTACGGAACCCTAAAGACATTACTAAAGTACAAAAGCGACAATTTAAATATTTTGATGATAATTTATTAAGAATATTGCGTGCGAGCGTACGCGCGGTAAATCCTAGAAACTAAGTTACGACCAATAAAAATGTATTGCCATATTTATGGCGCTGTGGGGGCCAAATATTAAAATAGCTGGCTTTGAACTGGAAAAATGTCACCTTTGAATGTCTTTTTCGAAAAAAATGGCTTTAATAAAACTCTGCCACCCTTCATCATTATGAACCACGCACAAAGTTATTAGAAAACACAAAACGACCCTGAAACACAGCTCTTCAGGAATAAATTAAGCCACCACCTAGTTATTATGGGCTTAGTCACAGTAAATTAAAGGGCCGCCGTTTGGGTGCCATTTCGCAAACCGACATCGCAGCAGAGTATGGTAAAAGTGACGGAACGAGCTGGACTCGTCTACCGCAGTAGCAGAAAACAGAGAATAAGTCTGGAAAAGGGAGACGTGGGAAAATCCTGCAGTAGTAAAATAGGCTAGTCAGATTAGCGGCACTGGGTGACAGCTCATTTTTGATGGTTGATCCTTTCGTAAAAGTTATTCATTAATATTTTCGCCCCCTGAAAGAGTGACAATTAATAAAAAAATCACCTATAGGCGTGCCGGATGGAACCAAAACCATAATCACAAAAGCAATTGCTACAAAAGTTCTCTATCAATGGACTATGCCGTATGCCATAATGTATTCGTCATACCCGTAAACGTATACGCGAGACCGAAATAGACCACATCTATAATCTATACTAATATTATAAAGCAGAAGAGTTTGTTTGTATGTTTGTTTGGTTGAACGAGCTAATCTCAGGAACTACTGGTCCGATTTGATGAATTCTTTCAGTGTTTGATAGCCCATTTATCGAGGAAGGCTAAAGGCACATAGCCTATACATCATCACACTAAGACAAATAGGAGCGGAGCAGTAATGGGAAATGTGACGCAGACGAAGTTGCGCGGGTCAGCTAGTTGTTTATAATGCTTCAATTCTAATAAGTCCAGACGTTAAATTAGCAAGGCTAGACTGCCTGGCACCAGCTTAATATTGCTCTATTCATATTGTATGTGCTGTTCAATTGAGTAATTAATTGGTGTTTTCCAATTTTTATAAACAAGAACAGAATACTTATTCTCCTTCCCCATTTCCGTTGCGATTGCGACACTGGGTTCGACTTGCCACGGAAAAATTCTACTGTAACTTATTGAATTTCAAAAACTTACTGAACAAATGAACTTCAAGGAATCTCTAGTCTCCAAATCGCACTATAAAATATAAAACCCCATACTTTAAAAAGAAATGAAACATAAAAATAAAACAAATATTGAGGGAACAGGCTAACGTGACATTAAATATGACATTTAAGATACCAGAGACTACGAGCAAGAGTTGCGCGCAAAAATATCAAAAAGTATTTTTAAAGAGTCTCTGACCTACTTGAGTAGAACCTCTAACGATTTATTTCGCTACTCTGGTTTTGGCTGGCTTTCATCCCTGAAATAACGGCTCGCTACAAGTGTTGCTATAAGATTTGTTGCAGGCGAAATCTTGGGATGCGTTGTCTGTTATAAGCTGCCTTAGTGCGAATATTTTGACGTACTCGATCTCGATAACGAAAACGTTAACCATTTCTATTGAAACAAGATCAGCGCCGTCTGGTGGCACTGACGAAAAACCACTTTAACCTAAACTAATATTATAAAGCAGAAGAGTTTGTTTGTTTGTTTGTTTGTTTGGTTGAACGCGCTTATCTCAGGAACTACTGGTCCGATTTGAAAAATTCTTTCAGTATTATATAGCCCATTTATCGAGGAAGGCTATAGGCTATATATCATCACGCTAAGACCAATAGGAGCGGAGCAGTAATGAAAAATGTTACGCAGACGACGTTGCACGGGTCAGCAAGTATATAATATTATTATAGGAACGGGAGCGAAGCCGCGGGGGACAACTATATCCCCCGCGGCTTCGCTCCCGTCAACTCTCTTATTTTCTCTCTCTGATCTCTTTCTTATTTTTTTCTTTCATACGAACCTTCTCCTGACAACAACAAAAAAACAATTAGTGAATCGTATAGGATTCAATGTTTTATTTCGCGCCGTGAAATATCGCAGTGCGGACAAGGCCTTAAAAACACGCACCGAGGCCTCTGAGCCACAAAAACTTAATTCCTTAATTAGCATAAAGAATTTGACTTCCTATTAAGGTTTCCAATACCTAAATTTTGATTTTAATGCGACTTACACAATTTATTCTAATAACATTTTGCTATCATGAAACTGCAGAGTACTACTCGCAGGCTATAAAGAACTTAATTCATTACGTTTCAAGAACCTAAGATACTTATAATATGAGTGATTGGTACTTAACTACTAGGTTAAAGAGGTAGAAGTGTATGTTTGTGTACAGTCGAAAGCAGCAATCAACCTTGAACCTTATTTCTTTAATGATATATAACATTTAAAATCTATTGAAGAAAGTTGACAGATTGCTGATTGCTGTAGCGTGATTTGCTGGCGTCTGTATCTATGTTTAAAAAAAAATACAACAGACTTCCAAAAAAAAAGGAAGTCGGTTGTATTTTTTTTGTAAAAAGTTTTTTATTTTTCACTTTTTAGTGGTAGTGGGGTACCACTAAAAAGTGAAAAATAAAAAACTTTTTACAATACCAACACCACTGCAAAATCGCAGAAAAGCAAAATACTTACGCAATTTCGATTACTTGGATGACATAAAACTATCATCTAAGTAGACGAATTCTAGCTATTTCGATTTAAAATCCAAAGTTCGAAACCGATTTTCATAAAATTTAAGAATTTTTCAAATCGGTTCATAATTCTCGGAGTTATGAGGTAACAAACATATAATCTATACTTATAATAAATCTGTAGAGAGGTCAATTCTGTACATGAAATATATTTCCAAAATAACTATCAGGGGGTGATTAGGGATCAATACTGATGCCAAAAATGCAATCAGTAAAATTTTTGTCTGTCTGTCTGTCTGTCTGTCTGTCTGTCTGTCTGTCTGTATAACCGTTATAGAAACAAAAACTACTCGACGGATTTTAACGAAACTTGGTACAATTATTATTCATACGCCTGAGCAGGTTATAGTATACTTTTCATCACGCTACAATCAATAGAAAAAATGAAAAAAAAATAAATTAAAATGTGAAAGTTTGGTTGTTTGTTACTCAATCACGCCAGAATGGCTTAACGGATCTTAACAACGATAGATTATAGTCTGGAATAGCACATAAGCTACTTTTAATCCCGGGAACATGTTCCCTAGGGATCACGCGAGCGAAGCCGCTGGCAGAAGCTAGTAAAAAAATAAACATACAACCGAATTGTTAACCTCCTCCTTTTTGGGAAGTCGGTTAAAAAGGGTAGGAAGTGCTAAATACGAAAATTCTTTCAGTGACATAAAAATACACTATCACTGAGTGTCGTTTTATTTTACCAATGAGTGTCCTATTATTAATTTTTTATCGAGGAAAATGCATCCTAAGTTTATGGCCCCAGTAGCTATAGGAAATCAGCTAGTATTACATCAAATTAATACTTGTGTGCTTGACGTCCTTAACAAAGATACGAACAACTCTACATGACATGGCGATAGATGTCGAGTACAAAGTGAAGTGGAAGAATCGAAATCAGAAACGTGGCCGCTGTGTAATCCTCTTAAAATTTGACCCAAAGGCTAGGATAAACATTTTCCGAAACACGTGCGTTTACAATGACTTTCGACCTTAACCCAAAGGGTCTGGTTTTATTGTTTTAGTATTCAGCACGGGTTCAATGTGCAAATTACCTCGAATGCCTCATGCACGTACCGAGACATGTTGCGACACTTAAAGGAGATGTTTTTACAGTATCTTGACATAGGGCTACTATCAATAATCTACCTAACTTCCCCTGCGGGTTTTTTCGAAAGAGTTACCGCGGCCCTGGAACGCAAAAGCCATTAGGAGGAACAAGGATGGGTTTTAGTCAGTAAGAGTTTGACACTCCCTTCTGAAAGCAGGAGGAGTAATTTGATGATTTCCCATCCATAAAAAGAAACCTTGCTTCCCTCCTTAGCATAGCGACTAACAAGAAATTATTTTCGGAAGTGATAAATTAATTACAAAGAGAAACTTTACTTGACAAACAAGGAACAAAATTGGCAGACAGCTTATTCACGAGTGGTCTAAGAACATCGTGTAGGAGATAGTTATTATCTTACCAAGAAAAGAGTTCATTTGATTATAGACACCATAACTAAGAATGCAATGAATTCTTGTTACTATACTTGCTGACCGGGCAAACGTTGTTTTGCCAAACAAAAATAAATACCCTATAACTATTCTCAGAGTGTAAAAAGTTTTGGAAGAGTTCGATAACAAACACTGTGACACGAGATTTTATGTACATACTAGCTGTCCCCCGCGGCTTCGCTCTCGTCAACAGGCTACCTTACCTACCCATCTTGTACTCTGGCGAACTAAACGAAAAATTATTATTCAACTCGGCCCAGCCTTTCTCGAGTTTTAGCCAGACTAACGAACATTTGACAACATCATTTTTATATATAAGAAGATTAATTTTAACAATGTATGTACACGTACACGTACACACACATAAAGAAACCGATACGAAGAAAATTTAAACAAATGGGAACAAAGGTGATTCTTAGTGCATTAACTGCCTCTGTGGTCAAGTGGTTTAGGCGTTTACCTTGTCACCCGGTGGTAGTGGGTTCGATACCCACGAAAAGCATACTTAGTAAAGTTGTTTTCCAGTTTGGCTAGAACATGGCAGGCTTGAATCACCAGATTGTCTGATAAAAAGATGATTCCGGGCTTCGGAAGGCACGTATAAGCCGGTGGTCCCGGACGAGGCGGTTTAGAAACTCAGACACTAGGGTGTGTGGGGCCGTTTAGAATTTACTGCCCACACGTCACGACAAGAAGAAGTTTAGTGAATTAACAGATCCACATCCCGTGATTCAAGCACTACGACAAATAAATGGACTAGATGGAAGTAAGAGGCTGTTAATATAGGTCGTACCAACCCACACATGGTCGCATCATAAAACCTGTCAACTGACAGTGTACATAAGTAAATGTTTATCTAACAGCTCGACCACATGCAGTATAGTGCAACGGTTTATATACATAGAGCCCGGAATTGCCACATCGGCAGTCACTAGATTTTAATGTAGATATTATAATGATACGATAATTTTGCTTTAATGTACACAGAAAAAAAAAACACGACTTAATATGTTATTTTTTTTAAGATAGATACAATAATTATGCTTTATTGTACACAGAAAAAAAAAACACAACTTGTGTTATGTTTTTAAGAGATGTTATTACTAAGTAGAGGTATATTCGTGGCTGCACATTTAAGGCTTTTCCGAAATTGTCAAATTTTCCCAATTAACCTTGAACCTAATCGCTTTAGCGATAAAGCTGAAAATCCACGCTTGCTTTTCCTACGTTAGTTAATTGACACCAACGTCATGTTTACTTTTTCAAAGGAGAGGAGTAGAGGACCACCTTTTACCTTTTTCACTTTTATGTTTTCTTGACAGTTTCAGCTTTCGTCCGTCATATCAGTGAGAAATATCGAGGCCGTCAATTTGTTTGCGTAAAAAGTGACAGTGTCTGTGACACTCTTGGTATAATATGGAAACTTTTCTCTCTTGCTGTGGCCGCTTGTGATTTTGTGATCTCAATGATCTGTGGCTTCATAACTCACGTCGTCTCATTGATAACGTCGCAGCGTTCATATAATTTGATTTATTGCCTAGCCTCCTCGTTGCTTTCTGCAGTCTTTGATTGCATTGTTCAACTGATGTGATCAACCTATGACCTTATCAATTGTGGAATCTATTTCGCTAAATTGTTTAATGTGGCTTTTTTCTATTAAGAATTTTTGTTGCCCGAACACTTTTATTTATAAAAAACTTGAAGAGTTACCGCTGCCTTGGAGCGCAAAAAGCATTTGAACAAACACTGAGTTTATCGAAATCAGTAGATTTCCCGGAAGCGGTTCGCATATCTAAAAGTTCGTGGTCGCGGGTATCCAGAATTGGTAACGGAATTGTACCTAAATATTACTTAGTATTGGTACCTAATATTGCACCTTGTTCTGCAAATATTTCCTGACTTGACCCTTGAATTACAAGTTACAAGTACTTACAAGTGTGTAAAGAAACACTTGTAAACTTGTTGGTAAATAAAATACGGATTTAACTGTAAGGATTGTAGATCCCTTCTGTAACTTTTGGCTGCCCTCTACGGAAAAAGGCGCGTTTATGCATGAATATTATGTTTGTAAAGTTAAACTCTAACTGCCAAGGGCCCAAGCTTATTAGTTTCCCCTTTCAAACTTCTATATAAGCATTATAACTACGCCTACAGACACTCAAAGTTCTTCACATTCCTTGGACATAAAGGAAAGTGAGTATACATGGCATACGTGTATCGATAGCTGGAACAAGAGCCACTTAGCTGGGCCGGCTTCAACCCACCCACGGCACATCAACCTGTGAAGGTCAGGTCTGCATTGTTTCAGTCTATAGAACATCTACACCTTTATATTTAATCATACGAGAGTCCCTCTCTTAATTTAAATGTCATTCGCATCATGAATTTTGATCTCGATAGTAAAAATGTTTTAGAAGGATTTTGTTCTGTCATTCAGGCTTATACTTTCTCGGAAGGTGTCTGAGATGAGAGATTTATTAAAAGAATGGATTCTGTTTTCAATGTAGAAAACATTCAAGTTTAGGACGACAGCGGATTAAGCATGGCCACAAAAATAGATATTGTTTTAAAAAAAAAACTTCGTTCTATTATAAATTGACGTGATACTGAAAATCACAAGGTAGACCAACTACCATATTGAAAACGTAACCAACTTCACAAACAGATGTTAATTGGAGAAGGAACGACTAGAATAGACTAAATAAGACAGCCGGAAAGCTAATGTTTGCTTTCGAATAAGCATTCATTGTGCGTACAGCTAAGGAGTGGAATTCCCTGCCGCCCGGAGTCTGTGTTTCCTGATAGCAACAACTTGGAGTCTTTAAGTCAAGAGTGAATAGGTTACTTCTAGGCAAGCGTGCTCCACCTTAGATCGCATCATCGCTTAACATCAGGTGAGATAGCGGTCAAACGAATCAAATTAAAAAAAAGCAAAATGCAAAAATATTTAGACGGTTTGGAAAATTGATTCTAACAATCATATTTTATTAGTCATGCAGTGATCGGAGTAGGTAGATTGATTTTTGGTACTTGTATCATAAATGCACACAGAAAGAATAACATGGATAAGCCATTTTTCCGGAAAGTAATTCCGGTATTTCCGGATTCAATTAAATATTGTTAATGTTGGTAGTGAATGTAGTGATATTATTAATACTCAATTCAAAATTTTGTCAAATAGTGACTGTGTGCCGTTAAAAAAAATATGAAGAATAATAAAGAATAACATTGCTCATTTTATTACAATTCCTACCTTTTTTTTGAGGATGGCAAATCATCAAATGACTCCTTCCACTCTGGCAGAATTATTCCTACATAAGTTCCGGTTTTTTTTTAATAATCCACCAATTCAGGAGGAATGTCCATATTAATATATACGTTTCGGATCAATGACCCCAGTTCAATCTACCTACTCCGATCACCATAAGGCAATGAAATTGACAAATTAATTTCAAGGTGGACCGATGACCTGTTAAGGGTCGCGGGTAGCCCGATGGATGTGAGACGCTCAGGACCGGTTGTTGTGGCGACGCTTGGGGGAGGCCTATGTCCAGCCGTGGACGTCTTTCGGCTGATATGATGATGATGAATTAATTTGATGCCAAAAGCAGTCCCACAATCTGCTAACTGTTTTTCACGTTTCTAATTGATTGCAAACAGTTGATGACCTTTCCAAGTCACGGCTGATAAAAGCAGAACAATTACACCAGGAGTATTCAGGAGTCATGTAAGTATCACCAAGTTTTCCCATTCTCTGAATATAATACATTCTGTCACAGGAAACTGAATAGTTATTATTTGAACAGCTTTATAATATGCAGCCAATAATAATCATTCAGTATTGTCTTTTTCACTCTGTTTGCTCGTTTCTTATAATAACGCAATTGACGTTTTGCAAGTAATAAGGAAACACATAATGAATGGTTTCTGTCGGATGTGCGAGTAAATGCGTTGTAAAGCGATGTCACAGCACTCAAACAGTCTTAGGGCGGAGTAATACAGATAGCTCTTTCGCTAAAAGGCTGATAGATAGGCCATTCGACTAGTCATTTGCCTAGCTGTTCAATTAAATCTGCGTCACTTTCACGTAAATAAACAGTTTTTCTTTCTTCTTTCTTGGATGTCATTTGGGCCGCTCTGGTTAAACAGCTGATTAAACTAGCTGATTGCGACAGATAAATAAATCTGTCACTACTGCAGATTCAACACTGCTGGAAGGGTAATTCCAGCAGTGTTGAAACTGCAGTTATATTATATTAGCTACTCAACAAGCGAAACTCTTATCTAGCTGTGTAGCTTCGCCCTTAAGGTGCATCCACACCGCAGCTACTTTTTGTGGAGCAACAGAATGCTACACGATAACATTCTTCAACTTATATACTAACAACAAATAACTTTTTGCTATAGGATGTTGCCCACTAACGTTTTCCAAGTGGAAACGTTGCTCCACAAAAAGTAACTGCGGTGTGGATGCACCTTTACTCTCCGCTATAAGATTTCTAGCGCATCGTAAACTGAAGTGTCCAGCATATTTTAGACTTTAGAGCCTAAAATTATGGCACTAGAAACCCGTTACCTTGGTTATTAGCTTTATTAATATAATTTACGTTGGCAGCTTGTTAGCGAAGCACCTTTTACTGCAGCTTTAATTATGTGTCTGTCTGTGTCTGTGTGCCTAGTACTTTAGAAGAATTGATTTTACTTATTTATGGTTTTCAGACCCTGCCAAGGTTGGGAAATTGATCGAAAGAGTCACTACTGCCCTGGAACGCAAAGGGCATTAAAATTTGGAAAACACGAATGGGTTTAAGAGCGCTTTTACAAAATCGAATTGCTCAGGTTGACTAAAGTTGAATACCGCGCGTCACAAGATTTATATTGATTTTTGCATTGCATACAACAATTATTTAAAAATATTTACTTTACTTTTAATTAGACCAATTTTTTTTTTCAAGCAATATAGCAACGCCACCTTAATTATTAAATATTTTTTATTTGAATTTGGATTATAATTTCTTAGATAAAAATTATAGTTTCGTACGGAAAATTATCAATAACTCTCAATTTTACAGAATTATTTATGGTGTATTGCTGTATGAATCGTAATAAATTGATTTGAACATTCCAAAGTAGAAGATACAGTTGTACCGTGGACATTTTTATAAATGATTAAATTATAATATCTTCGGTGTACCAAGGCATCAAAAGATTCCCTAAAGCAACATTTTGTGAAACATCCTTTGCGGAGTCAGGGATTTTACTGATGTACATGAACAAATTGAAATATTTATTTAGAACACTCCCAAGATAAATGATCAAACTGTCTAGGCATATTTTTGCTTTTTTTAAGGCTATACAAAATCAAAATCACACATCAAAACTCGAATAAAACGCTAAAATTCAAGAAAAATTGTGATAGCCCTCTTAAGAGTCCTATTACGAATCGTAAATGCTCGTTTGCAATAGACGAAGTTACGTTGGTCTGCGTTGGGAGTACATCTTTAGTAAGCGAAACAATTTTGATACTTACTAGTCTGAAAAGGATTATAGTTTATTTGGGCGCTCGCGCGAGACTGAGGAGCGCGCGCGCTGAATTGACGCAGAATATATAGTACTTTAATTTTATTTATTGTAATTTTGTTTTATTATATTGACAAACGAAAACTTATGAAACGTATTCATTGTAGATTGAAATTTTATATCATATTAATTAATTTGATAAAATTATTTTTATTTGGAATATAATCGACGCTGAATCAAGACATTTCTGGCTTAAATTAGGATTTCTTTACGTTTTTTTCCGTAAAAACTCAAGGAATTTAAAGAAATTCTAGAACTCCAATAAACAAGTAAAACATTCAACTTACCTTTTAGTAATTTTAGCTTCTAAAAGAATTGATTGTAACAATGTGAATTAGACCGTCAAAGTTCCATCGCCGACATTTTTTCTTGCAAACTGAGTTCGTAAAATATTTATAGTAAATTACACGAAAAGAAAAATGAAAATGTGTAACTCCAACTTACAATAAAGAGACTGGCACTATCGTTATTCAGGGTCAAATAATTAAAATATCTTACTGCTGCTGAAAATTACAGCGTCAAAAATCATGAATTTCCGTAAAAAATGTAATAGGACTCTTAAGTAAGTAAAATCTGACACATTTATCAAATAAACCATTTCAGAGGCCCTTGAGGCGGTTTAGAAGGTGTGTGGGGACGTCAGACCTTACTGCACACACTAGAAGAAGAAGACACATTTCTCAAATATTGCAAAACACAGGATTCATTTGCTGATTGCCAATAAAAAAAGAGTTTTTTTTTAATCCTTTTTTATGGGCTGTGAATCTGGGATGGATAGATGTTAAAATTCAGTGCGTAATTTAAAAGATTATAGTATAGACGGAAAAAGCGACTATACACTATGTTACGATGAATAATTTTATAACGCGTAAACAAGACTGATTCACTTGATAGGCAGTGAAGTCTCGGAATAACAATATTATTATAATAAAGAAGTTTGATTATGCTCGTATTGAACCTTAGACGTATGTATAAAGAGTAATTTATTGTATTTATTTATTTCTTGAAAGCAATTTTCTGCCCGTGATTAAGTCAGTGTACGATAATTTCTATGCGAAGCATAAGAAAGCTCATGCTTTTTCTTTTTCTAATGTTTTGCATAGACCTTGTAACATTTAGACCGTTCAATTTAAATATTTTTCTATGAAATCTTGATGAACTAAAATATGATGAATTTTCAAAAGTCATAGAACAAAAGTTGCTGGTTATGATGTTAGTAACATAGTCCTAAGAGGTTGCCGGTGTTTTTTAAATAACCCTGTATATTAATTTTCTAAAGAGGTACCTAGTTTAATATTTTATTCAATTAAATAAAGAGTTGCAGTAGTTGGGGATACTCGGGAATAGAAATGCGGGCTTGTTTAATGTGTTTTTAATTAATCTCCTCGAAAGTAGACCGCTACGCCAATTAGTTAATATAAGCCCCAAATGAACTGATAGCGACATTACCTAAAATAGCAATGGCATACTTCCTCCTTACTAATTAACGAAAAAAGTATAATTAGAAACCTATTCTTATCAGACTGTATACTGAAACGTTTCCATACCGCTTAAAATAACAATACGCCATTATAATTATCCATTGGAAACGAATATCCTTATAATGAGTAGCCAGTTGTTATCAAGACTATCAAAGTACACAATACCATAAGCCAGAGAGTTACGTGAAGCTACCTCCATGAAGAATTGCATGAATACCTTGACAATTCAAAAGTGCCGTAAACGGCTGAATTGAAATAAATGCTTGGAGTTTGAACTTGAAGGTTATGCAAAAAAGGTTCGATTGTAGGCTAATTTTCATAGCTAAAGAAAGACAAAGTACTTATCTGCGCTGAACATGACGAATATAAGTAAATAATTGTCTGACGACAGCCAGAATGATGGCAAGGCGACCTCATACAATTTTTTTTTTTTTTTTATTTTTTTTTATTCAAAACGGGGAAACTCTTGGCCCAAATCTCACCTGATGGAAAGTGATGATTAGGCCGAAGATGGAAGCGAGTTTCACCCGGAATCCTCTAACATAGAGGAACTGGCTATCATATCTGTAATTGCCGGAACACAACAATGCTGTTAACAATGTTGTTATGGCGACAGACTTAGACATGATGGTGGTAGCTTGCCAGGCGGACTTAGAAGTCCTACCACCAACCAAACCGAGCAAAAAATTTGCCCCCACTGGGAATTGAACCCGGGACCTCTGGGTCTGAATCGAGTGGTATAACCACTAGTCCACGGAGGCGGTTAGTGTCACCTGTTTAGCACCACCCGGGGACCACGTGTAGGGATTCGCTGAAGGGTATTCTCCTACGGACGCGGGTGACTCGGCCCCCGGTCGGCGACAAATCCATAGAGAAAGCTTTAAAATACCAACATTTAAACCGACAAGGACACCCATCATCAAGTCGAGGGATTGAAGAAGTATTGTTCCTGGTATCACCGGATAAAAACCTCGTGGCTAAATAATAACAGGCGTGCGGGTCGATCTTCAAGGTTAAGTAACGCTTGCCGAGGTTGGTCTATGGATTTGTTACCATCGCGTAATCAATAGTAAGACATTACAACTTTGGCCCAATAGGGTCTTACGAGCGTTGACAGGACAGGTATCAAGACTCCGTTCCTCGAAAAGCACGTTAAGCCGTTGCTCCGGGCTGCCATCTGTAGATCAATGGCAGTCATTATGGATTGAAAAAAGTCAGAAAATCTGACACCAATCTTGCCAAGAACTACCGTGTTACCCAGTTAATGGGTTGTGGAGGTGTAGACAGCCGCTCCACGTAACATTGGTACCTACTGATATGCAGCTGAATCCGGTTTGACTGTAAGTTGATCCCAATAAAGTTGAGAGAAGGCTAGGAAGGCAGGCAACACCTGGCAAGCTGTATTGTCAGCTAACTTTACATCTAGATAATAGCGCCTAACTTCAACGTCAAACCAGGTAGGCCAATAAAGAACTTCTCAAAATCGCTCGACAATATTATTTTGACATACTATGCATTTTCCAGCAACGTTGCAGTAGTCTGACACGAAGCGAGTACACCAACAATTTCTGCATAGCGCATACGTGGCTTAAATTAGTCGGTGTAGCTGGCAACTAGTGGCATAGAATTATAATATTTTGCAAAGCAAGGAAAATATGAGTGCACGTCATCCGAGACATTCGTAAATAATGAACGATGAGCTATTGTTCAGACCACACGTGTGATATACATGCGTATGCGACACCTATATGAATGGAAGATATCTATAGTAAAGAGAATGACGTTGTGGCACACCCTGCCATAAACATTTATATTCTTTTTTTTACCGTCTACTGATAGAAACACGTTTGACCATGACCACTATCTCACCTGATGGTAAGCGATGATGTGGTCGATGACAGAGCACGCTTGAAGTAACCAGTAACCTTTTCAATCTTGACTTGAAGAATCCCAGGTTGTAGCTATCAGGAAACGTAGACTCTGTTTTGGGAACATATTCATTGAGCTGTACGCTCAATGAACATGTTCCCAAAACGTTTTATATTTACTGCAATCTGCCTAGCCTTTTTCTAACTATTTTAGGTTCGGCTTTCAGTCGAACCGGATGGAGCAGAGTTCCAGACTTGAACATGGCTATCTGACTTTTACCACCCCGTAATTGGGTAACACTATACACCTTGTATGAATGGTGTCAAACATTCTGGCTTCTGAGTACTCGTAACGAATTTTAAAGATTTACAAGTGACAGCGGGAGCGGGACCAAGCTTATCGTGTTTTCAGAGGCACGGTATGTTAGGATGGTCAATAACGAATCATTCTAACCACAACCACGATCCCCAAAATAATGTCAACCGGGGCCAGAACAGTAAGTCTGTGACCGGGACCAACGGCTTAGCCTCCGCAGCCCTATTTCGGTATGAAATGGATCGTCACCCATCCACGGACAGACTACGGTAAGCGTCGCCTATCGGTCTGTGCGGCTTTTATTTTTCAGCCACGAGCTCATCCTTACTACAATACCGGCCAGTAAGTATTACACCGAACTGCAGAAAAAGTTCAGCTTGTCGAACATCGTTTCTTTGGCCACATTTTCACCAACCAAGTTTAATTGCATTGCGGACACAATCGAGCGATATGATCATAAATAGGTAGAGCTCGGTATTCTTTTCATACTAAGAGTAACATGTACAGCTCTATCATTGGCTCGTTCAAATCTTGGATGGTACAGGTGGTGTGCATTCCGGGTAATTGAGGTGAGGCATGTCCTGTGAAGGGGCTCCGTACTGGCACTGCTCTTGGGATGGGTAAAAAAATGCGGCCTGGTTATGTTTACAGCGGGCAACCTGGGTCCACAGTCGGTTAAAGATTTGAAAGACTGAAGTTCGCATCCAGTGGGTAGATGTTGTACCGGAGTTTTGAAGTACCTACGGAGGGGGAGGGTGTTTGTGCCTCCACTGTGCACATCTCTCGTCTGCCGCATTATAGTAGCAGGAATTAAACGCAGCCTATCTCTACGGCTCAATGCACAAACCATCTTTTAACTCCGAGTTAGTCGCTAACCCGGGTCCATTATGAATAAAATTAACCTCGTGTTAGCAGCTTACTCCGAGTTAATAAGATAACTGTGGTTTGCGCAAGTGGGCCCAATAAGTACCTATACAATGTGTGAGTCTCGTTCTACAACTTGATATCCCAATAGACATAACACCATAGATATCATTTTCTATGTATAAAACAGTGTAGTAGCGAAGAAAGTAAAGCAGTACTAAATAAAATCAAAGTTTGTCTATTGTAGTTTTATGAGACAACTTATACCGAATTTGCATTTTGCTGCAGTCTGTTTGAAGCAATTTTAACTTTGAAAACTGTTCTCGGCAGTCAATACCACGAAAATTATACGATTTATACTCCTAATCGTAAAAGGGTAAACATGAGAATAGAAATGGTGTTGATTGGGCCAAAATGGGATGAATCAGCATATTCTACACAATCTTACCAAACACGAATCATCAACAAGACATGTGAAAAAGAATCGACACTTATTAAACGTCAAATGTGAAGAAGAAAGCTTTTATCAGTACCTACCTGCCATAGATATAATAATGTATTTTTTATATTTCTATGGTAGTTGCTGTTTAAAAAGACATACGACGACTATACATTTAAATATTTTTATTTGTAGGACAGAGCTATTAGAAAAGCGGACAGCAAAGTCAGGTAATTTAAAGCCATTGTCAGAAAACACAATTATTTTTTTCGACGTTACATGTTCTGGTAACTTTCTTATTTAGATCCGATACCATTCTTTGTCAGGAAAAAATATTTTTTACCAAGCTACCTCTCTCCCGCTACTTTCTATCGAAGTGAATGCCCTTATTTCACTGCAGTTGTGTAAATATATTGTATAATAAGTCCGTGCTGATGATACAAAAGACTTTGTATTTGTCGCATGACGATTTTGTCGTTATGAAATAAGTATTCTTATTAAACGCTTTGTTGCTACAATGGTATCAGGTTTAAGCATAGATAAAAGAGTTAATTAAACCTAGAAGTAACTACAAGACAAGAAAAATCCTTCTTATTTCTTATCAATGAATCAGAAACAGTGCAATGAATTTTGCGCGACTGCACCGGCGTATAGCCATCCCAATTTCAAAATTTTAATGTTCTATTCAAACAAACCACAAAGATCACAAAGGGAAGAATTGAAGGTTGTCCTAGTATTAAAAATCTCGAAGACATGTGGTATTTATCCAGTAACCTACAAATGGACAGATTATGGCCCACTCTCGCATAGGACCTGAGACTCTTGAGCTAGACAAGTGAAATTCTGTCAAAGGTAACGTGACGAAAGCATGGGCAAAACGTCATAATGTATTGACGAACGCGGTGTCGTAATGTCATGTGATCAATCCGTTACCTATAATTTTGCATTTCGAATAAAAAAATTAATAAATTCGCGATCGCTGACAGAAAGGCACTTTGTCTTGAGCCACTGTACCTGACTTGCGTATGAGAACGTTACCTAGGCTAAGCTGATAAATGTAATATGGACCCGTAAATAAACAAAAAATAATTTTCAGGCAGACGTCCATGACTGAAAATTATCCAAAAACGTTCTTGCATTCAGATTCGGATAAGCAAAACATCTTCAAGGTCGATTTGATACGCATTTAGCACTGTATCGTGGTTTAATAACCTTAAACTGCTTTTAAAACGATGACTCGTGCCCACATGATTTCATTTCGGAGAATAATTTTTGGACACTTCTACTTGTCCGAAACGTTTTTGGCAAACAACACGAGAAGTGTGCTCGTTCAGTTTGAATGTATGCAGTGAGTGTAATGTTATGATTACATGAGTCATCCTTTTTGTTGACTGTACTTCGTTGGCATAAAGAAGTTCCTTCATTCCCATGGTTAGGTCATGGCCAGGCGGTGGCTTATCGGACTGGAAGTTTTTCCGCTAAGATAGTGGTTAAACACATCCAGTCAGTTCTGCTTTGTTCAAAATTAGGAAGCCTAAATCAAGCGGTGACCAATACGTTGCCGTTGATAAGCGGCTTCTATGGCAAGCTTATTTATTTAATACTTAACACAAATTTACATACGCTTTGGACTGTCCAGAATACAATTATTGAAAAGTAAACGAAAAAGGCTGCAGGACTGGTCTTTGTAACAGCTTAACATGTCATCGGAGCGTAGAAAACCAAGTCACCTTAGCCTTTTTTCCTGTGACACGGGATATTCGTCTCCAAAAAACCTTGAACTAGTATCTAAGTACTCACGTCCTCTTTGTCCAGGCATGACGACGGGGCCCCGCTCCTGCCTCAGGAGGCTCTCGCCCTCCGCCCCTCCTTGGTGTGACATCTCCATGGCTCAGCTCACAGGTGCACTACCAATATCATAAAACTGATACTGGCATCTGTGGTCTTGGTCGGCGCAATGGACGAAGGCGTCTGTAAACAAAATTAGATCGTTGAAGAGCTGGATATGGAATACTCAAGTGCTGCGTTTGAATTGTGCATGTACATGTTGTGCAATTTGTTTTATAGTCGTATAGAATCGGTTTTATGGCTTTAAATGCGGTTTTTCGATGGCAGATTAAGACATAGCGATCAATTTTCCTGTAAATAATGTCTTACTATAACCACAAGAGAGTACTTTAGAATTGATACATGGTAGGTACAAGTTTTTTGTTCTGTGAATTGGCTCGTATTCAACCACTCTCGCCACGGCCGTAGCTAGGGGGGGGGCATTCTGGGGCAATGCCCTACCTTAAAAATACCAAAAAACTAAGATAAATTATTATAGTTCAATTGTTTGTTTATAGTTTAAAAGATAAAAAAAATTGTAGCGATAGGTAGGTATCTAAACTTTTCCGAACATACCACAGTCTACTGACCTAGAGGTCAGTGATATACATGGTGATTGATTTAGGAGCCCGTGCTTCGGTCGGAGCAGATCATTAATTATGATATTATTTTTAGTTCCGCCCTACCTGTAAACAATGCTGCCCTACCTCAAATTCGACTCTGACTACAGCCCTGACTCTCGCACTTGATGGTAAGCGATCACATTGTCGATGGTGACGCACGCTTTTACTAATTAAGTCTTGACTTAAACCTCGGCATACAGGGCAGAGCTCGATGCCAACCGGTCGATTCTGTCGACATAGTCACCGTGACGTTCACTTCGACATTTTTACAGCAGTGCGATTCTGCCGGTCAATTCTGTCGACATCACTTAGGTGGAGTGAACGACAAGTGAGCTGTCATGCCATCTTGTTTGTATGGTTTGACAGCTCACTTGTCCTTCACTACGCCCAAGTGTTCACTTCGACATGTTGACAGAATCGCACTGCTGTAAACATGTCGAAGTGAACACTGATTCTGCGGGTCGATTCTGTCGACATCTCACCGTGATCACTTGGTGGAGTGAACGACAAGTGAGCTATCATACCATCTTGTTTGTGTGGTTTGACAGCTCACTTGTCGTTCACTTCGCCTAAGTGTTCACTTCGACATGTTTACAGGATTGCACTGCTGTTGTCATCTCACCGTAATCACTTAGATCGAGTGAACGACAAGAGAGCTGTCATACCATCTTGTTTGTATGCTTTGACTTTGTCTTGTACTTGTACTTGTCGTTCACTTCGCTTAAGTGTTCACTTCAACATGTTTACAGAATCGCACTGCAGAATACAATTTAAACAGAGATAGCTACGAATCTTCCCATGCCAAAGCAGGTAGGTATTTCGTCTAGACTGTCTGAGAATAGCAAATCTAATAAGTTAAAAGCCTGCTAATAAAATTGTGAAGCGTGTGAATCAGAGTTTATTTATTTATTTAAACTTTTCGCACAAAAAAAAAAGTACAAAGGCGGACTTAATGCCTTAGGCATTCTCTACCAGTCAACCAAGGGTGGTGAAGAGATTAGATGGCAGGTGCTCTCTTTGAGAGGAACAATGATAAAAAATAATAATAATATAAGATGTCATAATGATAAATAGAATGGGTACGCAGTACATGAATAAGTTATAAAATTATAATACACTTACATACATATTTACTATAATATATACCTATACTATACAGGGAAATTGAAAAAATACCCGAAACCTCTTAGGCAGTGAAAGTACACATGATTATAAGCAACTTTTGTTTTGGTAAAACTCCGAAATCTCGAAAAAAATATCAGCTGTTTCATACATTTTCATTGGCTAAATACTGCATTTTGTATGAAACAGCTGATATTTTTTTCGAGATTTCGGAGTTTTACCAAAACAAAAGTTGCTTATAATCATGTGTACTTTCACTGCCTAAGAGGTTTCGGGTATTTTTTCAATTTCCCTGTATACATACATATATTGTATATTATTATACAAAAACAAGAGAAAGAGGTGTTAAAATAACTCTGCGCTATTTATTTAGAAAATAGCTCTGCAATTTCCGCTTAAATGCAAACCGACTGGTGGTCGTCCTGATATCAAGAGGTAGCGAGTTCCAGAGAAGAATAGACTGAATATGAAAGGAAGAATGTACAAAGCCAGAAGTATGGGAAGGACATAGTAGGAGAAGATTGTTAGAAGAACGCAGATTCCTAGCGTGTGAAGAACATAAATATTGGAAGTGAGACAAAAGATAAGAAGGAGGAGTGGAAGAATTGAGAAGGGAGAAAAGTGTGGTCAAAGCGCGCAAATTTCTCCTTTGGCGAATGGACATCCATTTGAGCTCAGCCCTATAGGTCGACACATGGTCATATTTCCTGAGGTTAAATATGAACCGGATACAGTTGTTGAGCAGTCTGTCGAGTTTATCGAGCAAAACTGCATTCAAGTCAAAGTAGAGTTGCAGGTAACGAAATCATTGGAGGCGTAAATTAAATTGTTCTGTAACATTTTACCCTTGAAACAATCTGCTCGTGTAGCCGAAATTATATTTTTTTGCGATAAGTCGGCTAAAAACAAAATAAATTATGACTATTGTAAGTAATAGGGAATATTTATTATTTGCAAAATTAAATACTTATGAGTTCTAGTAAACGATCATGAAATTATTTTTTTAAATACCTTCATCAGCGATGAAGTTATAGAGCTTCAAAGATTACAATTAAAAAGAGAAGTCCGATATGGACTTTGACGTCAAAGTCCATAACGCCTAGATACAGCTGCCAATGCTGCCATATAAAACAGCGTTTTTGCGAGAGGGATAGAAATAATTGTTTAAAATAATTATATTGTCTCGTTTGTTTTTCGTGCAATTTTGATCCTAATATGTCCACTGTAAGTATAATATTTTTGTAATTTTTAGATAAACTGTATGAATATTTTTTTTTAATGCATAATCCCTATTAAATTACAATAAGACACGATAGACACGACTCAATTGACTTTCGGCCTTATTTAACGCATCTTATCTTCATTGAAATAAAAATTCTGTAAGTAAAACAATTAAATAGATAACCATTTGAGTGCTACCGAAGGGGCTTAACTTTATCAATTTACAAGGAGCTGGCGACTAGATAAGTTTTACTAACAAAGTCACAAGTGTAGTAAGCAATAATGTCTAATCTGTTCGGTGTTATCGCTTAAGTCATTCAAAACTAGTTGACCCGCGCCACTTCGTCTGCTTCACATTTTTCATTAATGCTCCGCTCCTATTGGTCGTAGAGTGATGTTATATAGCCTATAGCTTCCTCGATAAATGGCCTATCCAACACCAAAAGATCAAACTCTTCACTATATATTATTAGTATAGATAGTTTAGAATTATATAATAGTGCTTACTTTTATTGATTATTAATACTATAGTATTGTAGGACCTATAGGATGTGTAGGATGCGGTGTTTAGAACCTTCTACTTAATATTGTAAAAGTGAGTAGTTTTGCGTAAGAGTTACAAACATCCATTCATCCTCACAAATTTTCACATACTAGTGAGTGACTGACAGACAACGCACAGCCGAAACTACTGGTCGTAGAATGCCGTGGCATGTAGGTTCCTTCGGGAATGTAGGGGAGCACTAAGAGAGGATTGCACAAAATTCCTTGTCAAATCAGAAATAATGGGATATGCGCGTACGAAGTCACTAGGAAAAGCTAGTTTATCATATTAGTAGGATTCATTCACACTCTAAAAGTTCTTTAAAAACAATATTAATGAGTGTAAATATACATAAACAAGTGCTAGTCGGACTCGCACACGAAGGGTTCCGTACATTAGAAATACGCAATCTGTGAAAATTTCAGCTTTCTAGGGTTTATGAGATACAGCCTGGTGACAGACAGACAGACCGACAGCGGAGGATAATAGGGTTCGGTTTTAACCTCTTAGGTACAGAACCCTAAAAGACAAAAATCTCTATAAGATAACCAATCTAGCTGCCTAGCCTTTTACCGTAACGTAGTAACTGGATAATGCGGGATCACTAACAGCTTAACGCGTTTTCCGAGACACGGAGGGAGCTCAGTATGTAATAGATGGTCACCCATCCACGGACCGACCTTGGCTAGGGTAGCTTACAACGAAGTTTTACCTGTGCGACTGTTATTAATCGTGCATCGTCGAGAATTTCAATGAGGCCTCTTTTGGAAAACGATGTTACCAACTTTAGCTGACGTGGTTGGATTTTATGAAAACAAATTGTCATCACTACAGAAGTTTCTAAAAACAGAGCGCTATTATTGTATAAAAAAAATGCAGTTCCAGCTATCTTTGTCTTTATTAAAACTAGCTGACCCGCGCAACTTCGTCTGCGTCACATTTTTCATTAATGCTCTAGTTGCTCGTAGTGTGACGTTATATTTATGGCCTTCCTCAATAAATGGGCTATCCAACACTAAAATATTTTTTCAATAGGGAATATGCATGCAATTTTTTTATTTGCAAAATAAAGTACTTATTAGCCCTAGTAAACAATCATGAAATTATTTTTTAAATACCTTCATCATTTATGAAGTTATAAACCTTCAAAGACTACAGTCAGAAAGAGAAGTCCGATACGAACTGTGACGTCAAATTACACGACGACTATACAGCTGCCATAGAAAACAGCGTTTTCGCGAGAGGGACAGATATATTTGTTTAAAATAATTGTATCTCGTTGGTTTTTCGAGCAATTTAGATTCTAATTTCACTGTTACTATTATATTTTCGAATACTTTTAGATAAACTGTTCAGATCATAAATACTTTTTTCATGCATATTCCCTATTCGAACCACTAAGTCCGGCGGAGATCATAAGCGCGTCCAACGAAACAAACCAACTCTTCAGCTTTATAATATTAGTAGAGATAGTATGGATAGATGTAGGTTAATTTAGGTGTCAGCATATCACTCAATGATATAATGATGATTGAATCATCTTGAGTTGGTCGTTGACCTAGAGATTTGACGAGATCGCGTTTGAAATTGTAGGACCAAGTTTTGATGCTTTGCCTGTTCTTCTTATGCTTCCTCCACACTATTCCGAAGTTGCACGAGGCAAAGTGCTCTCCGAAGTTGACCGAAGTCCGAAGTAGGTGTCCACACACCTCGAGCAACTTCGCGAGGAGCAGTTGCCCGTTCCCCCCGTTCCCCTCACGATAGGCATAATGGATAACGTTCATGTGGCAACTGCCGTTGCAATGTGACTCTCGCGTAATAAAAATACGTGCGTATTTAATATGGCTGGCGCGAACCGAAGTAAGTCTAAGTGAGCCGAGTAGTGTGGACAGACGCTTCGTGTTCGAACTTCCGAATCCTTTGACTCGGGCGCAAAAACCGACAACAACTCGAAGTCGCCCGAGGCGAAGCGAAGTGCCCCTCCACACTATCGTATTCGCTCAACTTCGATCAACTTCGGGAATAGTGTGGAGGCTACTTTATAGTGTGGGCAGTAAGGTCTAGCGACTCCACACACCCTAGTGTCAGTGTATGTGTGTGTTTGTGTGTGTGCGTGTTTTGTCTAAGCCCGTATGTGTTACTGACAGCTTACCTACGTCTAGGTTTAACTGGATATGAGAAGGGGCCAAAGAAGCTGATTCCCAAATTAATAAGCAACGCGATGCGCTTGCGATTGTAATGTGAACGGGAATCACCCTTAAAGTACATGACCTGCCCTGTGTGCCCGGTGTTAACAATCCACCGTGTATATTATAATCAGGTTTACATTACGTATTCCTAGTAGCCTTGTAGGTGAAGTCAATATTATCGTGTCGAATATATGTATTTAGGGTTCCGTAGCCAAAGGGTAAAGCGCTTTCAGGTTCAGGACTAAGTGCGGAAACCAAAACCCCCTAATAGAATGGGGTAAAGCGCCGTCCACACACATCGGGGACAGGGACCCGGGTGTGAGTGGACGGCGCTTAAAACGGGACCCTGTTACTAAGACTCCTCTGTCCGTCCGTCTGTCACCAAACTGTTTCTCATGAACCGTGATAGTTAGGCAGTTGAAATTTTCATAGATGATGTATTTCTATTGCCGCTATAACAAAAAATAATAAAAAGAAAAACAGAATAAAATAAATATTTCAGGCGCTCCTATACCAGAAACGTGATTTCTTTGCCGTTTTTATAGATTGGGTACGGAATCCTTCGTGCGCGACTCCAACTCGCACTTGGCCAGCTTTTGTATAGAAATTAAGCATTATAGTGCCATAACAGGCGTATTTATGGGATCATCTACGCTACAAGTTCTAATAACCGCTCAGCCGCTCAAACTGACGGGAGGCCCTATGGGCTCGCCACTGATGCGAGGAATTTGACACAATACCCGATGGGCTTTTTCAAACGTTGAGCGGTTATAGGTTCAGTCAAATTTAATTTTTATTATAAGGCTAGTTATTGTTTTATAAAATTGATGCGTAACTTTGACGTCACGGTTGGTGCAGTGGTTGAGATTGGCTGCTGCGTTGCGTGTCGCGGGTTCGATTCCTGCACGGAACAAATATTTGTATGGCCTATTTTGTTATATCGATTGCTACTTATAATACATATTTTGCTGTTCATTTCTTGCGTCGTCTTTATTTACATTGTTATTTTATACATGTTTTGCGGCAAAAATGGTCTTCTTTATCTTCTCCCAAAAAAACTTTCTTTAGAGTGTACCGAGCTTTTGGTTTAGGTATTCTAAGCGGTCCCTGTATGTGCGCGTAAGCGCAAGCGAAAACCGTGCGTAAGCGCAAGACATTGAGTTCAATGTCCGACGGCCAGAGCAGGACTTAAGCGGATAAGAGGGAAGACAGGCGACTGTAGCTAGAATGGACGGAACACGCGCTAATTTAGGTAATTCGTTCGTAATATTTTAAAACAAATACACATTTAAATTGTGCATTAAAGAAAACATGGGATTTTGGGATGGGGTAAAAAAATTGATTAAGGACTTTCCGTGAAGTACAATGCGTTTCAAATGAGAATAGGAACGTCAATGACCTCTATGAGTCTCTTGAAAAGTACGGTTTGCAAAGAAAACTTAGTTGCATATCAATAACGGTTTATTTTACTTTGTTTGAATAAGTCTTAAATAAAATTTAAATAAAAACGTCCATTGGTAGTAATTTACCTAAATATAATATTTAATTCTAACACACACACACACACACACACAGCATGATATAACTTAATTTAAATAATATAATTAAATAAATAAAATTTTAATACAATATAAATAAATATAATTAAGGTATAATAATTTTTTTTTTTTTTCATTGATATCTTTTTTTGCTATGTTTTCAATTCATTTTGTTTTTATTGGATGCACGTTTTTTCTATTTCTATGTTGACATTTATGATACTAATACTAAGCCAAATAATATGTTATGGGAGAGGGTGCTGACTCCTGACATACAGGTACACCTAGTTCAGGAGTCAGAGGCTTCAAACAAGAATTTGTAACCTATTGTGTCAATAAAGAAATTTATTATTTATTATTATTAATTATTTACAGTCCTTTTAGTTATTTTAAACCATACCAAAACACTTTTTTCACTCAATGTTTATAAATAATAATTAAAAAAAAATAATCTTGCTTTGCTCACCCTTTTTTTTACTTGATATGGGTTTGACTCTAGTCTTGGTCAGAGATGACAGAAACAAAGTCTACGATGGAGCGAGCTTACCCAGAAGTAGCCTGTTCACCCTACCAAATTGGTATGAATTGATAGCTATGACGTCACAATATGGCGCTTATTCTTATTTGAAACATGTTGTATTAACGCTCATATTGCGAGTTTATTTTGTTTTTTTTTAGATTATATTCTATAGAGGAAACTACAAGTAATATTGTATCTACAAAATGTCAATTTTCGTATCAAGTACCCGGTGCCCCTTCCTAATTTTCAGTTTTTTAATGCAGTTTTGTTCTAAGGTAACTAATTAAAAGATAATAGGTAATTAGGTAGGTATTAATATCTAATCAAGATTGTCTGTATCTTAATACTTTTGAATTAATTGAAATAACAAAGATATTAAATAATTTAAGCCATGTTTACTGTCTGATATGATTAAAGGCAATTTTTCTAACTTATTTTAGCAATCCACTTCAAATATTGGTACACTATACATATTACTATGTAATACATCATTGTTATGTCTTAGAAGCTGTTATTATTATTTAATGTTTTTATTAATGCAATACTTTCATTACTTGAACATATATCTATATTTATACTAATATTATAAAGAGGTAACATTTGTTTGTAAGTTTGTATGTAGGGGGTAATCTCAGGAACTACTGGTCCGATTTGAAAAATTCTTTCAGTGTTGGATAGACCATTTATCGAGGAAGGTTATAGGCTATATATCATCACGCTAAGACAAATAGGAGCGGAGCATTAATTGAAAATGTGACGCAAACGAAGTTGCGCGGGTCAGCTAGTTAGAAATAAGTAAAATGTGTGTTTAAGTTCTCTAAATACCTACAAGCTTTAATATTGAGTAGTTTCCTCAGTGTAAATATAAATTGTTAGGCATAGGTACTAAGAAAGTTGCCACCAACTGCATAGGACTGATTGAAAAATAATGTTCTTCATTTGAATCTTTTTTGTTTGCCAGGCAAAGTGCATTAACATCTGTGCTGCCAAAACAAATGAAGATGTTCTTTCAACATTACTTTGAGTGTTGCACTTACAAAGAAAGTCATTATTATAATGAATGTGACTCACTACGCTCTTTGTGTAAAACATAATAGGCAGGATGTGCAACCGCCTGTGACACTGCATTAAAAAATTGATTTAAATATTTCCTGCTGTATGACAACTCATGCCTATAGATAAAGGGTTGTAACTTTTTTGATAAAGGTATGAATGCCAAGGATTTAAATAAAAAATTAATAAAATATTATAATATTTGCTATCTGTACCTAAATCACTATTTTTATACCGCATGTATCTGACATCGAAGCACAAACAATTTCCATGGGTCCAGGGCTCTAGGGGTCCATTCTGGACACCCTAGACTTAGTCTTCGGCTTTTTTCTCATTTTTTTACAAAAAAAAAAAAAAAAAAAGGTGTCCAGAATCATGCCCAGGACCCATGGAAATCGTTTGTGCGTCGACGTCAGAAACACACGGCATAGGTAGTAATTTGATTACAAAAAGGATCTGAATATAAATAAGCTTTATAGAAATTGAAGTCAATATTATGTTCCATTAAAAAAAAAATTGTGTTTCTTACTTACAGGTTTACAACTTCTGTTGAAACAGTATTTTAGTTAGTTTTACAGAACAATAATATTTTCAATAAAACAAGGATTTTATAGGGGATCCCATAAGACGACCCACTGACCAATTTTTCTTTTATAAGGTAGGCTGATGGGTTTTCTGGTTGGATTTAGACAGACATTTATTGTTAAATACACACAAGGTAGGTACTTACATACATCTAGCTATTTCTTAACAAGCTCATCCTGAGTAATTATTATTTTTGAAAATAGGTAGGTACTTATATTATTTTTAACATTCCAAACAAACAACTAACCTTACACTGGCTTGTAATTAATTAAAAAAACAAAAAAAAAGTATGTCCACAGAAGCGGGAATCGAACTTTCTCATGTTTTATCAGACCCACACGGAGAAAATAGTTAACCGTTCTCTTATAAAAAACATACTGACTTCTAGAGCCACATTCCAACTTGATAAGAAAGATACAGCTGTATCTTAATACATCGCAACGAACGTTCACTTATTATCACATAAATTACGGAACAAGACGCTGTCCCAACGCTGCTACACTGACAACAAACTTCCAAATAAAATAGAAGAGATATCGTCCCGTTAAACACCAAAAAGATAATTTAAAATGTGCCCCACTGAGCGCGTGGTCGTCAAAACATTCAACCTATAAACACTTACCAAAACATAAATTGCAGTCACTATAACTTAAAACTATTATTCTAAATCTGACACTTTAGAAAGCTAAATTAAACTTTTTTATTCATAATAACTGCATTGGAGTAGAATTTAAAAACACGTGCAACACAACCACCCCCGCTGGCGTCGTTCGTTGCACTTAATTCTGTATTGCCATTGCCAAATAATAACTAACCTCATCAATCACAGACTTCACTGTATTTATTATAATCCATGTATAATTTTCTTGACATCAAAAAAGTATTGGATTTTTTTACAATTCCTTTTTTTTTTTTGCTGTTTTTACGAAATAACACAATTCAACCATTAATAAACTATATTTTACCGATTCCCAACAAAAGATGATTGTGATGGATTTAGTTTCCTAGCAACATTATCATTAAACTGTCAGTCAACAAACAAAATAATGTCACATTGACAATTTGACATAACATTCTTATCTTCCATCCCGTGCCGAGTGTTCTATTTTTAAATAATTCAGGATTTAGAATGAATTGAATCTTTTATTTTCATAAATTTTAAAAGTACCTACGAAAGTTCCTTTGTTTTAGTTAAATTGAATACAACATTTTCTTTCAAGTAAGTCAAATACAACGTCAAAATGGTAAATGCTAGCTTAGCATACGAAATTCTACTATACATAAATTCATTTTATTTCGGTCTGTTCGCGACATGTGAACTAGGCACTCTAATTCTGAAGTCTGTTTTAATTATTGAGAATTACCATGTCGACACGGATCCAACAAAAATAGGCCAAGATTATGGAGTACTTGTTGGTTTACTCATTATTGAAGCGACCCGCCTTATACTGGGGCGGAAAGGAAGTCTGAGTGAGAAAGGTAAGCGGTTTCTTAGATTGATACCCCTCATTTCTGATTATATAGTTTTAGTGAGAAAAGTACTTACTTATTCAAGTCAATTAAGAAAAACTACAAACTTAAAGCAACATTAAAATGACCGCTTTACAGTCACTGCTGTAATTTTTTATGTTTCCTGAGGGGAGTACCAGTTATTTAAGAAATGTTTGCAGTCACCTGACACATGCTAAACACCTCAAAATTTTCTACATCTTAACATTGTTTTTCACTGTATTAGTATATTCTATAACTATAATAATAATTCAGCAATGGTTCATCCATGCAGCATAAAAATCATAATTATCTTTTGCAGATTTACCAGTAATATTCTCCGTGCTGCTAACACTGCCATCCATCATGGGTGTTATATACCTCCTCAGATATCAAGTAGTGGTCCTGAGAATAGAATATATCTGGTGTACCCTGATGCTATGCATTCAAACGCTTGAGTTCATTTTTGCGTCCATGTTTATAGTTTCTCTTTTTAGAGGACCCTCCTATGACTAAAATTGCAATATTATATTATAACATACCTTTTACTAGGGACGGAGTGCCTTTAGCACTATTTTTAGGCCAGTGTTATTCAGAAAAAGTTTTATATGAATGAAGTATTTAATAGATGACCAACAAAAAAGTAATATTTATGGGAAAACTCCCTGTTTATATACTGATCCTAACTATACTGCCTTTCAGTGACAAATAATAATTAAGAATGTATTTTGCCATAAACTCATCATAGTGATAACTTAGAAATCTTATGAGATAAGACCAAAGACCTGACTTGATTAACATAATAATATTGTCTTGTGACATCACTCCATCTGAATTTCATTATAGCAGTTCAGTTGAAATCTAATTAGGAATTTATGATTCATAGTTTTCATTAATACATTCTAGACGCAGAAGCCACTCATTTGCATTTGCCAGCCAGATGAAAGAAGCCAAATTAGTAAATACCATCAATGACAACTTGACATAATGTTGATCACTAAAAATATTTAAGTGTGATTGTAAGTGCTAAAGCAGGCCATTATGTACAGGCACTATTAATAATGCCATGCAATATATATTATTCTATCATAGTTTTTAATATCATGTAAAAGCCTAAGAACAATGACTGGCTAAAACTTTCAGTATTTTATAACATTTATATTTATAATGCTTATGTGTTGTACTTTAGCTATGTACTGCTTCAGTCCTATAATTGACTAGTCATTTTATTATTGTTTCAACTATTTTCAATGTAGGTAGGAAATTAAGAAACTGAATTTACAATGTAAAGTTCAAAATATTAACTTCTAAAAATAAATACCATTCATTAATTTTATTTCATATTGTAAAATAATATACTAAATATTTTAAATACTTTAATTCAATTTGCATTCAACCAATCCCTTACAAGTTTTTTTAATTCTGATTTAAAAAAAAAAACATTAGTTGTGGTACTTTGTAACCCATGTTTGAAAAATACAGTGTGTTGCACAAAAACGTCATCACACAATATTGCAAAAATAAAAAAAGTTTGTTGCACAAACATTCAAGACAAAGGAAAAAAATACCAAATAGTTAACAAATAAATAATGCAATATAAGCATATTTTTTGACACCTTTTTTTTTTTTTTTTTTTTTTTTATTCAAAACGAGGAAACTCTTGGCCCAAATCTCACCTGATGGAAAGTGATGATTAGGCCGAAGATGGAAGCGAGTTTCACCCGGAATCCTCTAATATAGAGGAACTGGCTATCATACCTCTAATTGCCGGAACACAACAATGCTGTTAACATTGTTGTTATGGCGACAGACTTAGACATGATGGTGGTAGCTTGCCAGGCGGACTTAGAAGTCCTACCACCAACCAAACCGAGCAAAAAAATTTGCCCCCGCTGGGAATCGAACCCGGGACCTCTGGGTCTGAATCGGGTGGTATAACCACTAGACCACGGAGGCGGTTAGTGTCACCTGTTTAGCACCACCCGGGGACCACGTGTAGGGATTCGCTGAAGGGTATTCTCCTACGGACGCGGGTGACTCGGCCCCCAAAAACACCAAAGCATTTCAAAATGTATTTTGTTATTTATATTACAAGACTGAATATATTTCATTCTTGGTTCACTAGAACTCAGTATATTGGTGTAGAATAAAAATAAAACAAAAACCAAGTACTATAAATTGTTATCTCTATATAAATAAAGATTTGAACTTCTAGTTAGTAGAACAATCTCATATTTTTGCATCATGAACTTTATACTATCATTATTAATCATATGTTATTAGAAGTATGTATAATTACAACTTACAAGGTTCTACTACAGAATATACTATTTGAATTGAATGATCAGATTTGCAGATAGCAACTCAAATAGCAACCCTGTCTTCTTCCTTTACCATACAGTTTTGGGCTTGGCGTTAGCTTACCTTCACTTGTGTAATACAAAGTTAATCGTATTTCGAAGGCCAATAGGGTATATTTTGTATTGCACAGGTGACGCGAGCATTTTGAGAGATACGCCATAGTGCCAGCCTAATAATATGAGTTTATATTATAATACAATCCTCAGGAGGAGGGGTATGTTGTAACAAACCAATGTTGTAACATAAGACACAATGTAATTTTAGAAGACCATAGAAGCCTTCTCCATAGTTGTTTGTATCCATCCGTTAAGTGTAACATAAGTGATAATGTGGCCTTTTTTAGATATTTATTAAAATAAATAGTTACTATCAAATCAAATCTTCCATTGTTCAGTAGTAATATTACACCAAAGATTTATATTAATGTGTGTGATTTTTATTTACAAATGTACATATTGTTGTTTTATGTGTAACTTTAGATAATAATATTTATTATTACATGATTGCATTATTTAATTAACTAGATAAACAGAATTCTAGATCAATGAAATTGTAAAACATTTAAAAAATTTATTATTCAAACTTTATGTAAGTACATAAGTACTTTATTTCAAATTTTCGCAAATAATTATTATTAGTAAACGCATTACCTACAGATCTTATTCAACTGTTTGTATAAACAATTGTTGAGTTATGAGAATAAATATTTATGCAATGATCACATAGTTTGTGTTATAAAAGCCTTTCTAATATCTCAGGAATTACATTTTCTCTGTAATAGGGTTTGACTACAATAAGCACTGACATGAAAGTAAACCAATAGTAGGTAGGTACTCTATGAAGTAAACCTATTTCGAGAATATCACTTTAAATTATGAGTTTTAATTAAAAACTTTTTCTATATAAATATTTTTTTCTTTCTCTAGAATATTATTTCTAATATAAAAAATCAAATAGTCTATTGATGAAAAGAAAACTTAATTCTATTTCTAATCAATTTATCATAAGACAGGAACTTTTTTTCTTTTCTTTTCACACTAGCAGCTGGTACTTTTTTTTTTTTAATGGTGCACTTTTTTAACCGATTTCCAAAAAAGAGGAGGTTCACAATTACGCGGGTATTTATTTTATGTAGGTATGACAAGCTTTCTGATCAGTTTTATCAGATTTGTGTGATTATTTTTTAGTTCGACGTGGCCTAGAAGACTTGCCACTTAGAATAATAACGATTATTCTAAGACTTGCCATTTGGTCCCGTAAAAGTCAGTCTGGGTCAGTAGTTTTTAGTTTATGAGCACTTTTGCTTATTTCAATTTCTGCATAGACGAAGACGTTCAAGTATCACAACTTAAAAGTGAAAAATAAAAAACTTAAAAAAATATATAATCAACTCCCAAACAAAGCACTAAAAAGTAAATAAAACAACTTAGAATAATAACGCATTATTATTCTAAGTAAAACAACCTTTAATTTCTGAAGTTGGTGTAGTGTTTTGTTTAGAAGTAGGTTATTTTTTTTTTTTTTGTAAAAAAGGTTTTTTATTTGGGTAAGGTATACATACCTACATAAACATAATACTAATATTATAAAGCAGAATAGTTTGTTTGTTTGTTTGGTTGAACGCGCTAATCTCAGGAACTACTGGCTCGAATTGAAAAATTATTTTTGCGTTGGATAGTCCATCGAGGAAGGCTATAGGCTATCACGCTATGACCAATAGGAGCGGAGCAGCAATAAGAAATGTTGCAAGCGGGAAAAAAGCTTCCGTTGCGTGCGCTGCGTAAACGGTTTAAGTTACGCAAAAATCAAGTAAGTATTACGAAATGATTCCTCTTTTAAAGTTCTAAAAAAAAGTCCTTGACAGACAACATATGTCTATCCCTTAAAAGGTTAACTCACTATAACCCTTTTTATGGAGATATTATTTGCGAGGAAGTTTTTACATGGTATTAATCCTTATCCAAATAAATACGCCAATCATCATAGTATTTCATTTTGAACAAACTTGAGGCGGAGGGCGCATCACGCCCGCCGATTCTTGTGTTTGTTAATATCAGAAGGTTTTAATGTAAAAAAAAAAGTTGCCAGTTGACGGGAGCGAAGCCGCGGGGAACAGCTAGTTTTATTATATAACTAGCTGACCCGTGCAACGTCGTCTGCGTAACATTTTTCATGACTGCTCCGCTCCTATTGGTCTTAGCGTGATGATAATATATAGCCTATAGCCTTCCTCGATAAATGGGCTATCTAACACTGAAATAATTTTTCAAATCGGACCAGTAGTTCCTGACATTAGCGCGTTCAACCAAACAAACAAACAAACTCTTCTGCTTTATAATATTAGTATAGATTCAAACACCAGTTTATACCTACTTCTCGGTATTTTTATATGATGAAATTATCTAGCAAGTATAGCTGGACTTAGGTTTAAAGAAGTTTATTTCCCATAAGAACAACATAGTTCACTTAAAATGACTTCATCTTGTTTCTGATACCCGGCCTGCAGGTACAGCGGCATTCGCCCTTTCGCCATCTTATCCCTCTTGTGAACTCTCAGCTCATGTCTCATTAGTGCCTTCCGTGTACCATATTTATTGCCACACATCTGGCAACCAAACTCCCTCAGGCCTGCATGATCAGCTTTAAAATGTACATCCATATCCCTCTGGGTATAAAAACCTCTACCACATTCAAGACATTTGAATGGTCTTTCCTTTTTATGAGTTAATAAATGTCTGTTCAGATTGCTTCTTGTCAGGAACCGTAACTCACACTTATCACAGGAAAATGGTTTGTCCCCTGTGTGTGTTCTCATATGGATTTTTAGCGATTCCATGAAGCGTCCTCGGTATGGACAAACCTGGCATTTGTATGGCAAGTCGAAGCTGTGAAGCTGTAGGTGCCTGACTAAGTTATCTTTGCGGTACAGTTTCCCACATATATCACAAACAAGGTGAGATGCTGACTGGTGCCTAACTACATGCTTTTGATATAATTGAGCTGTTAATAATCTATAGCACACAGGACATCGAATACGAACTTTCCTGTGAGTTCTAGATTTATTGTGTGTTATTAAGTCTTTGGATGTTTCGAAATTGAGCTTGCATAGTTTACAACAGTATTTTGAGTTTTGGGCAAGATCTTCAATTCCGTCATTGTCGGCAGGATCATTTCCTTCATCTGATTCTCCTCCAGAATCTGGAGTTGGACTCTGTCGAAGCCGTTTATCAGTGTCCTGGGCTGATTTCCGAAATATCACAGCATTCTGAAGAAAAGTGTAACATTTCGTACACAAGTGCTTAGGATACTCATCATTTTCATTTAATTTTATATCTGCAAACGTGCATATCGCTTCAACAATGTTAAAAGTACTTTCTGAGCCGTATATAGGTTTGTCGCCTTCTTCTAAACAAAGCCTACATGTCTTATTCGCAGTCTTGGTGAGTATTTTTACGATTTAATAATTTTCTCTGCTGCTCTTTAAGTCGTATTTTTTTTAATAATTGTAACTTAAAGTAAGATCCAGACATAGTTCATCTGAGTTTTTATTGATGTTTTTGTTGACTTAAAATTGATAACAAAACCAGCTGATGTCGGTCAAAATTAAATGTCAATGTCAAGTTGTTTGGTTGTGTTAGTGGTTGTAAAATACGTCAGTGATGTCATGTCTAACTCTATGGTTTATTGAGTCACTGACGTTTAGACGTCAGTGATTGTTTTTTTTTTCCTTCGCCCCATTCGGGCAGGCTAAAGTCCTAGACCATACCGCCTCGACTTGAGTCTGTCCTTCTTGACTAAAAGTAAGGCCAAAGCCTCGTCTTCAGTTTCATCCTTCTCGTTCAAGAGTAAGTAAGGTCGAAGCCTCGTCTCGTCAGTGGTGTGTCTAGCATTGACATATACCAATATACTATCTTTATGGTGATTCTGTGTATTTTTCACTTAGAGCATTTAAAATGCTCTAAGATTTTTCAGTACTAGGGAAGAGGACGAATTTGCGAAAAGAATGAATTATGTATGACCTTGGCGTAGGAGATGCGCAAACATAGATGCACTAGATACTTTACCATCATCTTTTGCCGTCCATTTATCTCATAATCAGATAGGTTTTTTTTCTTTATTGGTATAGGACCTGGGACCGTACCTACGTTCATACTGAATAACAAACACAGACATATAAATAGTAGCAGACCAAACATTCGCTAAAATTTGCGTAGCCATTACGCACACCTAGGGAATGATATCATTACAGGGCCGAATTAGGACCGGTTGCCAGTATTATCTAACGATATTCTGAAAATCCGTGAAAATCTATATTCTCTGGGTACATGAAATATAGATTACACATCAATAGTCTTAACGAATAGAACCACACTCCATTCCCGTGGTTATTGTTAAAGGCGACTAAGGGAATATTTTAAGAGGACGATGGGCAGCAGTCCACTCTTTATCTTTTGACGGTGTTTACAAACCATTGACGGACGTCAGTATCAGCTAGAAAAACTGGCACTGCAGTCATTAACCCGCATGCCATGTTTTGTAGAACCGAGAGTCAAGGTATTAGTATGCCTGAAAGCTAGTTTAGGAATAAATCAGGATTTTTTAAATAAAAGTAATGTATGTAATTCAAAATTCAAGCATTTATTTCAAATAAACCATTTACAGGCACTTTTTATGTCTATGTATGAGTCAGTGTGACAACACGTGACAGAACGAGACATGCTTATGAATTGTCACTTAGAAAAAAAAGGATAAAGAATCATACCGTATAAAAAAATATATCTACGTATTAATGTTTGGTCTGCTACTATTTATATGTCTGTGATAACAAACAAAGTTGCTTTTTACAGTTTTTCTTTAGTTGGCAACTTTGATTTGACGCCGGGGCAGACGTTGGCAGACGTCACCAGTGTTTCCACAATAAGGGAACATTCACAAGGGTAAATTGAGAGAAATCATGGGTTATGCCTAGCCTAAAATATTGCGGAATATTTCGGAACTATTTTTTTATGGGCTATACCGTGGACTAGTGTTACTGTTAAGCTTTATTGTATTCGTAAAGCTTATAATTGATTAGATGCCGTAGATGCAGAAATAAACGTTTTAATAAAACTTTGTTTTATTATGTAGAAGGAATATTTTTATAATTCAAGTGACAAGACTGATATAACAAACATTGCTAAGCAACCAACCATCGATACTTTATTAAGGTTGTATATCTTCACATCCACGATACTTTTAGAGCTTCGACAAATCTTGAAGTCCAATTCTACAGCTTAGCATAGCATGTTCAGTCTTGGTCCAAACAATGGCTTCGTAAACATGTCCGCCAATGGGGTTAAAAACTACAAACACAATGTAGGTGGCGACACTGTTGAGTGTTCCTAACCTTAACCAACCGCCATATTGTTTGTATGCGACTTGTTTGTCTTAGTTTGTTTATGAATTAAATTGCTAAAATGTAGGCGACTTGGAGTGTAGTTAAGTTAAAAGAAGAGTTAAAAAAGAGAAAAGCTTCCACAGCTGGCAAAAAAGCAAATTTTCGACCATTTTTCCTCGACCATTTTGTAGGCTTCCAATTTTTTCTCCTAACAGCGTTTTCCCACAGTTTTCTTCTTTTGGCATTTTTAGGAAATAAAATGTATACCTGTATTTTTGCAATCAATAGCAGCACAAACTGTCATATTCAGAAAATATTACACTTGTTTACAACAACTTTACGTATAATGACAGTTGACAGGGAACACTCAACAGTAGCGACATCTAGTGTGAGAAATGAGCAGTTTTTTACCCCATTTGCGACTGCCGTCAACATTTTTTTTTTCCAAGCATTTTTTTCCGGTAGCCTACAGTATCCTTGGAATCTTTACAATCCGTATCTGCAAAGAGACTTTGATTTCTCCATTCCTTGTCCAGCTCTGTTAAATCTACAGTAATGTGCGATGGAATTTGTTTTTTCGCGATTTCGTACAATGATGTAGGGTGCAAATCATTGACAAAAGACGAATCATTTTGCACATCTTCAAATACAAATCGTTTCTAAATTTGTACAATCGCTTCAATATAAAACTATTTTGCTGACTGAAACATTTTGTTGATGTATTTAATATACCAGAGGTGTGGGCAGGCTATAGAAAAAAAAAGGCTATAGAAGAGGATCGATAAAGATCTTTTTTTTTTAGTTACTACACCAGTGCCAAAACTAAAAACTACAGTATAATTCTTGAGGGGAAAAAAGTCCTGAGAATGGGAAATCTGAATTGAGGCGTGGGGAAAGGAAATCATTAAAGTGGAAACACTGGACGTCACGTCAATTTGTTTTGTTTACAAAAGCGAATTGTTGTACCATGTTGTACCGAATTCATTAGAAAATAATATATTGAGCGAATCTAAACAAAAAGTAAAATTTGCCAAATATTGCTATATTTAGATACTGTCTGTGTAAACGCCTAAGTTTAAATTATAAATACCATGCATACATTGTACTACCTGATGAAAAAAAACCAAAAAGAAAAATTGAAGAAAAGAAAGATAAATGCTATCGAATATTATAAAAACATATACGAAAATAGAGAAAAACTTTTGAAAATTAAAGAAGGGTTACTGTATAAATGCCGAGTATGTTTACAAGAAGGTCGTTTGCCAATTTTCGGGACCGAAGACACTGTTTTTATTGTAGAAGCACTGTTGGCAATCTCAAATATAAATGTTAATGAAAATGATGAGTATCCAAAAGTCCTGTGTGAAACATGTCACGATTTTATCAAAGGGGCTATATTATTCAAAAGAATAGCAAGAAAATCCGAGGAAATTCTTAAACAGCCAGTGAAAGAAGAAATTGTTTATTACTATGATCAATATGATCAAGATTTTAGCGACAGCAGCGTCTGTGATTTGAAACAACCAGAACAGTCATGGGTAAAGCAAAATGATGATATTGATGTTGGTGAGGTGAAACAAGAAAAAAAAGTAAGAAAAAATAAGCATGCATCAAAAGTGACTTGTACCACTTGTAATAAAGTCATGAATAAGTCTTACTACAAAGAGCACATGACCATGCATGACCCTGACCACAAGAAGTATGTTTGTGATGTATGTGGGAAATCATTTAGACTGAGATGTGCATACCACAACCACAGCCTGAGACATGGCAATGAATTCCCATTCAAATGTCAGTATTGCCCATACAAAGGAAGATATTCCGAGTTACTGAAAACCCATATGAGGACTCACACAGGGGACTACAGGTACATGTGTACAGAATGTCCAGCCAGGTTTCTGTTTAAAAGTAATTTAAACAGCCATTCCTTGAAACACAAAGAACCACAATTTCACTGTGATGCTTGTAAGAGGGCTTTTCACACTAAACTATTGTTGCAGAGGCATTATGAGGCAGATCATTTGGGAATTAAAAACCATGTCTGCAATATTTGTGGGAAAGCGTTTGGATACAGGAATGCTATGACGAAGCATCAGAGGCATGTTCATAAGAGGGCAAAACAGTTGTTTGGCCGAGTGCCTACTTATTTAGAAGCTCAACATAGCAATGAGGATGGTGGTTGAACTGTTTTTTGTTAAACATTAATCTTGGATAATCTCAATTTTCTGTAACTAAACTTTCAACTTTAGTGTTGTACCTACATTAATTTTAGTATTTGTAATAAATGAATTTGAACTTTATCTCTAACAGTACACAGTTTGTTGTTTCCAAACATTGAATTTAAATGTGAACTACTGATATTGTCTCCAAAATATATGGTCTTGAATCAGAATGATTTATTAGAGTAATTTGATTATATTAACTACTAGCTGTCCTCCCGTCAACTACCCATTTTTTTGTTGCTTTTAAACCTTCCCTGTATTCTGGCGAACTAAACAAAAAAAGAATTACCGAAATCGGCCCAGCCGTTCTCCAGTTTTGGCGAGACTTACGAACAGCAATTAATTTTTATATATATAGAATAGCTTTTGTTAGGGACTTCACCTGCATTGTTTTATTTTTTCATTTACCAAAAGACGACGCTTGGTTCAAAATATTGCTAACAGGCACATCCCCCAAAAGTGATGAAAATAACCAAACAATGATTAACTTTCGAACGCCATCTTTTTGATCTGCAGGTGGCATTTCATTTTGCGTCGAAATATTCGCGTAGCATTTACAAAAAAATATGAAAAATGAATAATATACCGTAAAGTGATGGGTATAATGTTTCTTTTTCAACACAAGCAAATATTTGTTCAAATACAATTTTAAAATGCTATAATAATTTCCTCAGGTGCAATATAATTTATTGATCAATTGTCCGTCATAGTGCCTACAGAGAAGCCTTTGAGCTGAGTGTCATCACCAACCAATTCACAATTTATTCTGAATCCCATTAGACTGGATGAGAGTAATGTAGGTACAGCCTCTATGTGGTCTGTGTGTAATACATTTTTTTTTTTTCTAAATACCTATTCTAATAGGGGAATGCTCAGCCCGCGAAATTCAAACTTACGTTTTTGCTATTTGCAGGCCAGTGCTAGGTTGTATGTTGATTAAAATATTATTCGCGGCTGTAAGACAATTTAGTTACAGAATTATAAACATCAAAATTATCAATACAACACTAAGTTCATAAAGCTCTAGGAATGACTTTTTCTGTTCCTAGGTCTTTATGATTTTGGAGGGTTGTATTGGTGATTTTGATGATTATAATTCTGTAACTACATACGTCTTACAGCCGCAAATAATATTTTAATTTTATTAATATACAACCTAGCACTGGCCTGCAAATTGCAAAAACGCAAGAAGTTTTAAATTTCGCAGGCTGGTTGGAGCATTCTCCTTAACTGCCCTGGCTTTCAATGAGTGCAAATGTTTTACACTCTTTTTTATACATAGTTTTTTTGTGATGTGTTTGTATTTGTAAACCGCTATCAAAACATACTGCATGGTTTAGAAGTAAACAGAAAAACAGTCAGCTTTGTTTTATACTATTTGTTTATTTAGATATCTGGGTAAGGCTCAAAAATTTTTGCGCTGTCTCACAATGGAAAAACAACAGTGTCACAAAGGAAAATATGTTGCAGTGTTGGGTGTATTAAATAAAACTAATAGGTATGCAATAAATCTACTAATATTTATTCATACAATCTTTACGTTCATATTCAAAGAAACTGAATAACAGAAAATTTCCTTTGTGGAACTTTCCATCATTATTTCCATTGTGCGAATGCGGAAAAGTTTGAGCCTTACTCATCTATGTTGAGACATGTTCTTGAAACAAAATAACTTCAAATCATTAGCTGTCTGTGTGCATTAAGCTGTCTTCCAATTTATTTATTTCAGCCTCAATGTAAGCTGGTGTTCTTCCATTCAACTTCTTTTGTCTTTTATGAACATCAAGTTGATGTCTCATCATTGCCTTTCTGTATCCAAATGCTTTTCCACAAACATTACAAATGTGATTCTTTATTCCTAAATGATCTGCTTCAAAATGTCTTTCCAAAATAAGTTTTGAATGGAATCCTCTCTGGCAAGCATCACATTTGAACATTGGTTCCTTGTGTTTCAGTGCATGCTTGTTTAAATTACTCTTAGTTAAAAATTGAGCAGGACATTCAGTGCACATGTACCTATAATCCCCAGTATGTGTGCGCATATGAATTTTCAGGAGGCCTGAATGACGTCCTCTGTATGGGCACATAGTGCATTTATAAGGAAACTCTGAACTGTGGGTAAAGTAATGGTTTCTGTAAGAACATCGTTGGCGAAATGACTTGCCACAAATATCACAAACATATTTAGCCACAGTTTGGTCATGGAGAGCAAAATGCTCTTTGTAGTAGGCTTTGGTAATGATTTTGAAGCAAATCCTACACTGCACTTTAGGTATTTTTTTCCTGCATCGCACTTGTTTAGATTCATCACTACACGCGTCATTGTCACTCTCCACGGCCGAGAAGAAGTTTTGTAACACTGATGCTGAAGAATTATGTTTGCTTTCTTCACTGTCAATGTTTCGTGCCTTGCTTAGATTTTTTCTGCATTTTTTAGCACTTTTTAAAACCTGATCAGATATTTTAGCCGTTTTTCTGAACAGTATTGCAGCCTCTAATAATTTGAGACAAGAATCACATAAGAATTTAGGGTATTCGTCGTCTTCACTTATTTGGATATCCCCGAAAGTGCAAATATCTTCGGTAATATCGAGTCCTTTGTCTTTAAAAATGGACAGTGTACCTTTTTTGAGGCAAACTCTGCATATTTTGTCGTTAGTTGTATCTTGTTGAGACGTACTGGCGGGACCTTCTCTGTCCTCCTTTGAGCTCCTATGGTACCTTTCGTACGTCGCTTTTTGAAACAACTTTACTATGTGATATGTTGATACCATTATTTTAAGTTTTAGAAGTTCTCTTTCTCTTAATAATATTAATAACTTTGGTATATTATTATACGTAGTGAGTTTCAGTACCTAGGTTTACTTACACTAACATAGATTACCTATACATTTATAAAAATACCTCTGTTTGTTGTCCTTTTTGACAGCTTGACTTTTTGTCAGCAGCGTTGCCAACATCAATTTACCAAATTCCAAGTCAAACTTCCCAATTTGGGGACAAAAAATCTACTAACATTCCACAAATTCCCTAGACAATTATTCATCTATAATTTTTTTCCTTTTATTCATTAATATGATTTTAACTTCCCATTTTTTGTTACAAACGTTTTGCTCGATGGATAAAACCGGGCACAGACGCCAGCACATCAAGCTACAACCATCAGTCAACTTCAATAGATTTTCAACTTTACTTTTTAAGCTGTAAGGTTCAAAGTTGATTGGGAAAATTTGACAATTTCGTGTAGCTTGATGTGCTGGCGACTGTACTACACTGTTGTCTGGTTTCAAGACACGTATTACGAACATAAAATTTTCTGACCGATGCTTCCGAAATAGGCAGTGTCAGTAATAAGATTTTTTTCTTTGAAGTTGGTTGTTTGTGACGAAAGACGGAAAAAGCGAAAGTGAATCGAAAAAAAAGTCATATTATTATTATAATTAAATCTATAACAAAAGTAACATAAATTTGAAAAAAAAAAGAAAACTAAATAAATGCAGCACCACTAGTAAAAATGTTACCGAACTTAACCGAACAAACCAAAAATTAAAAGCAATGACCATGATAAAAGGTAGTCTCGATATTCATCGGAACAAACATGATAAGCTAAAAATTAAGATTTCTAGAAAAAGTTTTCTGACTTGGCACGGACTATCGAATCAAATCAAAAGATATTTATTCAAAGTATGTTAAAAATCGGCACTTTTTGAACGTCACAATTTACATGAAGACAGCCCCCCAAATCGCCCAGCCCGTCACCACTTTCTAGTGTTTTAGCTGGGAAGAAGACGTGGCAAACTCCCCAGCAACTCAACTGACTGTTAAGTTTGCAGTACTTGAATTCATAATATAACGGTATTACATATTCAAAATAATTATAATATGTCAATCCCCAATCAACTTGAGAATCCCCGCATATGGGGATTTCCCCACACGTTGGCTACGCTGCGTCTTGTGTCATAGCTAATAAAGCAGCATGTCAATGTCACTCGTGAAGAGAATAGAGGCGAGGAGGACTATCTTATATGGGGGAAGAGTTGAATAATAAAAAAAAGTGTGCAGCTGTAAGTAACAGTAGTATCTCTATGTAGTCTGTGAAGTAACAGTTCAACCTGTCAGAATGGCGCTAGCGTAGCTAGAGTATGGTATGTAAGTTGCATTGACATATAAATAATGAATAGTTGTAGATGGATTGAAGTGACCTGAGTTTGATTAACTTTTGTTTTTTTTTTATTTTGAACATACCAGTATATCATCTCATAAATGTTTTTTTTTTTATATTTACTAACTAAGCGTTGCAAACCTACACAAAAATAATTGTGTGCAATTGTTTTTTACTTGCGCCATAACGAAATAATAACGAAGCGGAAGTTGTTTTCCCCTTGATTATCCAAACCTACTGTAATATTTAAATTTACACTATTGTGATTGTAGCGCCACCTTAATTTGAACGCATTTCGACGGACACTTATACAGAGATAGGGGAGCCGGGGGGAATGGGAGTCAGTGGGCAATGAGAGTCAATTCAAAATGAATTGAACCTTAAGCTTTACAGAATACGGCTATGTCACACGGGGTTTAGCTCGGCACCCCTCCCGCACTGCCCATACGCTGGCCTCGCCAGTCACGCTCGCATCACCGGGAGCGACACTCGTGTCACAGGGGACGAACCGATGTAAAATTTCCGGATTTTCGATCGAAAACGTGAGTATCTATATTTGTTAATTATGCGTATAAAATAATCTCAAAGCGTAGTACTGGAACTAAACTTATATTTACTAATGCAAGTTATTAGATTTTCAGATGTTTTTTGTATAATAATTCAAATCTAGCAAACAAACCGCCATTGGGGTAATAAGAGTCAGTTGACCCTCATTCCCCGTTTCATCTTTCATTATGATAAAACTTTTTAGTTTATTTCAGATGCCGAGGAACTGGACTTGAGAGTTAATGAAGTTTCAGATAATCTTACAACCAACATTTCAGTAGCAACAGCATCAACTAGCAGTAGGAATGCGTTGGAACCGCAACCTTCCATAAGTTATAATATTGATGTATAAATCAAGAGAACAATAAATCCGGCAGTGAACCTTTAACTAGCGTACTCTCACAATTAACACCTCTGCCTTGCATTGGAAAAGGTAAAGGGAAAGGAAAAAGAACACAACGATCAGAAATTCTGCCACACCTCTCAGCTTTTTCTTCAAAAACCGTTTTAATTTTTGAAGAAAAAGCTAACAAACAAAAGGAAAAACAAAAGCTCACAAGAGGGAAAGATACCAAGAAGATGAAAGAAGTAAAAAAGAACTTATTTAAGTCTAGTTCATCTGAAGAATCGGCTGATGAACAGGTTCCTTATGATGAGAGTGGTGATAGTGATTTATGAAATATTGAAATCCCGCAAAACTCCCAGAAAGATCAGTCTCTGTGCGCGATATGCCTCGAACAGGGAAAACCGAGAGAAATGTATCGTTGCCGCCTCTGTTTTGGATGGGCCCATGAGGCATGTACAGGATGTGATAATCCAAGTCGCTATAGCTGTGATTTTTGCATTTAACTCGATTTATTTACTATTCTTTGTTATGACTCTATTGGGTGATCATTCCTAACTTTTAATTTTGTTAATTCTTATTTTTTTGTCATAAGAGATGATAATTTAGTTACTTTATTCGTTTTGTAATTATGACTCGTATTCCCCCGTGGACTGATTTTCATTTCCCTTACATGTGGGTAATTGGAGTCAAAACTACTTTTCCGTTTTTTAATTATAATTTCTGTTATAGCAATGTTAGCCAAAAAAGACTTATATAACTCGATACCTGATTAGTTTCTAAAGATTAGTAAATGTGAACAAATTATAAGACGGATAATTAGTGACTACAATAACGAGTTTTCCTTAAGTGACTCCCAATTCCCCCATCTCCCCTAGTCCTCGTCGCTTCTATTCATCATGAGGTATGTACATTCGCCAGCATATCAAGCTACCCGAAACTGTCGAATTTTCTCAATCAACCTTGAACCTTCTACTGTTAATGATAAAGTTGAAAATCTATTGAAGAAATTTGACAGATTAATATAGCTTGATGTGCTGGCGTTTGTACATGCATTCATTTCCCTCATGTCTTTCTCATTTATTCTTCTACTAAAAATAACGAGAAGTTAGTTTTACTTGCTTATCCTTTTGAAAACCTGCTAAAAGTAAGTGAAAATTCACAAATTTGTAAAAGGATTATAAAAACAAGTTAAGAACATAGAAAAAACCTTTTATTCACAACCAGATTCTTTATTCTTTTTCTTCTTTACTCAGAACTAACATAGTTTCGTTATTCTATAAACTTCTTTACAACTAAATTATTATCAATAGGTAATGTTGAAAAATCAAAACTCTCCGTTTTTGTTGCAAAGGAGTTTTTTGTGGGACTACGAACTTATTGGTTTTTAATAACTGAAAATCGCTAAATTTTTTCATAAATTGCTTTAAAATGCCTAGTTTTTTTTTCCGCATTTTGCCCTTTTCAACGCTCTCGACAGTTATTACCGGTTCTGACTGAATTTCCCCACATTTTGGAGTCGTGTCACAAGTTGGTAACCCCATTCAGTCAAAACTATTTGAAGCTTGGCGTTTTTTTATTTTCCTTGCATTGCGTTTTGTTATCGCGTAGTACCTTTCTCAACAATGAACTGGTACAGTCGCCAGCACATAAAGCTATCCGAAACCAATGACGTATTATATTTTACACCAACATCGCGGCGCTTAAAAACGGCAAAAATACTAGATAGCTACTAATACGCATGAAGAAAGGGAAAGAAAATATGTCACCGTACGGCGGGATGCCAGTTGCTAGAGAGAGATAAAACATCTTCAGTTACGTCACAGGATAAGTAATAGGTAGTCAAATTGACATCAAAACAAACGTAGTGTCGCGCGACAGGTTGGTGCGTAACTAAGCGCAATGTGGCCAATTGGCTTCATTTCATGTTGTCATTTTAGAGTGCGGACAACGTATCTATAGTTTTATATATCATTGTCCGAAACTGTCAAATTTTCCCAATCAACCTAATATTTCTGCGATAAAGTTGAAAATCTATTAAGGTGGGCTCCAGGGTAGCCCGCGAAATTCAAATATTTTTATGTTTTTTGCAATTTGCCGGTCAGTGTGACGCTGTATGTTGAACAAAATACAATTCGCGGCCATAACGCATATTTATCTAAAGATTTATACCCATTTTAATTATCAATATAACCCTCTAAGTTCATACAACTCGATTGAATCGCGCATCCACCTTAAAAGAAATTTGACAGATTGTTGTAGCTTGTAGTCACTGACGTATAAATCATATGGACTTGAAACGTTTGACAATAGAAATAAACAGTTATACAAATATCTATCATATTGACGCAAACATGTCAAAAAGCATTTTGTCTCTTTTTAACTAGCCAAGAGCTGCATATGAAAAAAGAGACATCTATATGTTTGCCAAGGACTAAATTTGGCAACCCTTTTGTGTGACGTCAAAATCAAGCCTTTGCGTGGCCGGTCGCCATTTTAGTTGCCCCAAAGTCGCTAGGATAATAATTGTGTTCTGTGCCCAAAGTACTCTGTAGTTTTATGGTTTTATGGTAGTTGCGCTGTCAAACAGTTGTATGCTTTTATTATTCTCGTTGTTTTAAAGATAAATATACGTCGAAAGCTAGTTTTTTTTTGTGTTCTGGCTTTAAAAAATAAGAGAAAACTCATGCCATCGTGTTGCATAATACAGTATGGTGCGAGGAAAAACAAAAATCAGACTCTGCACCTCTGCACAGGTTAGTTACTAGTTTTCACTAATCCAGTTGAATATTGTAGAATTTTGTGTAATGTTTTGTTACCAGATGATCTTTATAAAGATTATTGAAACCTGTGTCATATTTGTATGGCTTATTACGATTATTTTCTTAATTTCGTAGTATTGTTTACATACAATTTTTATTTGTCTTAGTTAGTGATGTGCGATGTTCGCATTATCGCATACGATAAGTATCGATATTATTATATTGATAAAGTTCGTAAAATACATTGCAATGCTATTAACCCACAGATTTCCTGGAAATGAAATTTTCAAAAATAAATGGATAGAAGAAGAAAAATATAAACAATAGACATAAAATGTGGCATATAAAACAACCCTCGATGTGATGAGGTTACATGATGGCGCAGTGCCCACATTGAATATGCTGATATGTTTTTAAACAAAAATTGTATAGCAATTAGTAGGATGGTATAGATTAGAAGGTATGGATAAAGGAGATGTCCGCTTTTTGTATGGAGGTTGGTTTTTTATTCCGAGAAAAATCCAACCAGCATCAAACTACTCCTTAATAATTGCAACAAAAATATGGAACTTAGAACCATTGAAATAATATTTTTAGACCCCTCAAATTATGAGAAAATTGTTTTAATATTTATTTTACCGGCAAATGTTTTATTTGTTGATGGCAACAAAAATAAAACCTCCCACAGTCTCTGACAATGTCATATTTGACAGATCAGATCATCTGTCAAAACCAGTGTTGCCGTTTCAGTGACTTTGTCGCTAGATCTAGTGAGTTTTTGAAGTTTACGGTGACTTTTTTTCACGATTCAGTGACAAAAAATAGTCTGGTGACTTCTAGTGACTTTTTCATGATCATTTATAATTTTGTCAAATGGAACGTAATTCCAAATGACGATACAATAAAATTCTGTGAACAAATACAAAAATGCTGCAAGTATCAACGCATACACCAAGATTTAGCAGATTTAGCCATTGCATTTTTGTCGCTGCCACACTCGAACGCAAAAGTAAAGCGGACGATCAGTATAATGAACATTGTTAAATCGAAACTACGAAATAGATCAGCAACAACAACTCTGAATTAAATACCAACAGTATTTAATTCAGAGTTGTTGTTGCTGATCTACGGAATCAGCTAAAATGTTTAAAAGAAACCTGCAAAAGTTATGTTTTACCCATTGAAGTCTTGTCCCAAATGATGAAAACCGTTAAAACATAAATAAGAATACTGTGCCATCTACTTCCATATTACAACCGCAAGCTTCGACTTCCACGGCAACTACAGAGCAACCGTCCACTTCCACCATGCTGGACGAAAATGATACAGTGATAATAGATGAAGATTTAATACAACTAATTAATTTTTAAACAGTGTTAGGTTTTTGGTTAATTCAAATTATTATTTGTTGATTTTTCATATAGTTTTTTAATTACTTTTAATCAGAAAATTTAGTGATTTCTAGTGACTTTTTGAATTTAATTTTTCACCCAATCTAGTGACATTTTGGTAGAAGTTTGGTGACTTTATTTTTCCCTAAGCGGCAACACTGGTCAAAACAATAAAACATTACCCGAGTGACATTACCGCATAGGTACTACTTATGACTGGTACATTACCGTCACACTATCGTTCGTATCGCTCGTGCCTTAGTGTTATCGTATTTGTTTTAATTTGTGTTTACTGATTTTCCCGATTTTACTGACTTGGCTTTTTCACAACGGACTCTTCTTCTTTGCACATGATAAGGATACCGGTAGTTTATGAACCTGTTACCCTAACGACTTGGCTTTCTCGTAACGATTATTTGACATTGCACGCGATTAGGACTTCGATTTTCGGAATACCCTCAATGTAAGTAGTGTTCTTTATTCTTATTTAGCGCTACATGGGTTTTATTTGCACGTTTTTAAGTCCTGTGAGAGTCTGCAATCATTAACTTCCATTTATATTTTTCAGATTATTGTTACCTACAATAATGGCTCTCTGCATGAATTGCAACATAGCACTACATGCTAATCAGCAGTACGAATATTACGCTTTAAGCATGAGTTCTGAAATAGTCTCTATAATTGAAGAATGGACTGCTCAGGAGGTAATGTATAAGTACTTTTACTAATATTATTAAGTTATTTTTTTAATATAATTTGTAACTGGGTTAAACAGTGCTACGTTACTCAAACAACATGCAGAAAAATTATACTGTGTTCCTAACATATCATTATGTTTTTAGGTAACAGATGGAGATCGTATTTGCCAAGAATGCATCAACCTTATATTGATAGAACTAAATAACAGAAATGAGCACAATATTGGTGACCGGCAGCTGGGTCATCAATCAGTTTGTGTGTTGTGCGGCATTTCTATCTCAACAAGAACAGGCAGGCGCTCTCGTCCCCTTCCTGATGGTCGTCCTGAGCGCGCTTATGTTGCTAGCATCATCAGCCCCCGTCCGGTAAATATCTAAATGAATATTTATGCTTGATTTGTATCTCTGATTACTGGAACACACAATAAATGAAAACTTAATTTCAGATCCCTGCCAACGCTCGAGCATACAATGCCTGTTGGCAAAGGGCCCATAATAATATTCACGAAGTGATGGAACCACCAAGAGAGGTCCAAGTGACTGCTAACAATGTGGAAAGTAGGTCTAGCTCTGTAGCGGAACCTGTGAGTGCACTCAGTTCAGAAATTGACATTGACAATGTAGTTCAAAACCCAAACAGGTATATTGAACTAGATGGTTACAGCCGAACCCCGGATTCATCAAAAAATCATTGTTTTGTTCCCGATTGCACAAATCCGGAACGTTTAAGGGTACCCATGTATCTTAAAAGACAAATATTAATGGACCATAAATTATATGTCTCACCTAATGCCCGAGTATGTGAAGAACATGCAAGTGTTTACAATTGGGAACTATTGGATGAATTTCAGTTCACAACGCAATTTACACTGAATCATATTGTAGAAATGTTAGACTTATTAAGAAATAAAACAATTAACAGTATTGATTTTGAAAATGTAGAAAATATGAACAACCATATTTGTCGTTACTGGACTGGATTGACTGTATTGAATTTTTTAGCAATACTGAGCTGTATTACTAATCAACTATCAACTGTGTGTAGAAAACCAAAAACAGCTTTAGGATTATACCTAATGAAAATAAGAACTGGGGAGCCAATAAGACGAATTGCATCATTAATCTGCATAAATAAATCAGTAGCATGCAGTTATATGAAAAAAGGCACGTAACTGCATGAAAGAATTTTATGTGCCAATACATTTAGGTGTAAGTCATATTTCTCGAGCAAGCCTGTCCAGTACAAATCTTTTAATTCCGCAAGGTCTTTTTGGAACAGCAGAAAATAACCCCATAATTATTTGTGATGGAACCTATATATACTTACAGAAATCATCGAATTATCTGTTCCAAAAAAAATCTTACAGCTTACACAAGTTTGCAAATCTTGTTAAACCTTTTTTACTGGTGTCCACCGATGGCCACATTATAGATATATTTGGTCCATACGCAGCCACAACATCAGACGCTACAATTATGCGACTGCTGTTCCAAAATGAAAATTCAGAATTAAGGCAATATTTTAGACAGAATGATACTTTTATTCTAGACCGTGGTTTTAGAGATTCTATCCCATTACTCACATCATTGGGATATAATGTGTATAAACCAGAGACCCTAAATGAAGGGGAAACTCAATTATCAACTGAAAAAGCCAACAAATCACAACTAGTGACACTGTGTAGGTGGGTTGTAGAAGTTGTAAACGGTCGGTTTAAACGGGATTTTAAAATCTTTAGAAACAAATATTTTAATATAGGGTCTAGAAATCTAATGGATGATTTTAAAATTGCAGGAGCCATTTTAAATAATTTCCATCCCGTTTTGACCGACCGTCCTGATGCCCAAACTATACTGGAAAGAGCTAATCAGAGAATGAACATGCATAATTATTTAGCTGACCATGTCATTGGGCATCAGCTTAATAGACGCCGAGCCAGTTTCGTCCAGATTAATGCTCAAATACCACAGCTGAATATGTTCCCCACCATGGAGATGTCAGATTTAGTTTTATTTAGCTTAGGAATTTATCAAATTAAACAGGCTCGCTCATACTATGGGGAACATATTCGGCCCAACGGTACTTTTACCATAGAATTAAGTGAAGATGTACAATTAATAAACATTCCAGGCATTTCATCATCACATGAGACAGCTTTGATCAGAGGACGAATAAAGTCACGCCACTATAGTAATAGAGTGTATTACACATATATATTATTGCAACTGGCAGAGACTAGTTGGCAAAACTGTATAACAGATTATTATTGCAGTTGCATAATTGGGAAAAGGACTGTTGGAAGCTGTGCTCATGTGATGACAATTGTCTGGTATCTTGGATGGGCTCGGCATCAAAATAATATATCTCCACCAGCTCAGTTTCTCGACAGTATTTTAATAAGGGAAGACATTGAAAATGAAGAAAATCAATAAATGAACCGTTGATAATGAATGAAAATAGTTTTATTCCATAAAAAATCCTTAACACTTGCGTTCAGTTATAGCGTATTAATCAGTTTTCAAATTGTATGATTTACGAAAGGCTTTTTGTCTACTCCCGATCTCGATTCCATGTCACAAAAAGGAATTCTCCTAGAGGTAATTAAACAATGTTCTCGATCAGCAGCTACTATTATTATTTCTCCTGCTAAGCCACCCCTGTGGACTATGCTGAAACATGCACTTCTTGATAACCGGGGTCGTAGTAAAATATTGCATCTTGCACTTGAACATCCGAAGCAGCCATAATAAATTATATAGTGTGCTTTCAGTTTTAGAAGGATTATGGTACTGGACCGAAAATATCCAATTTAATCTTATTTCTTAATATTGATAGAACAATAATCTACAATATATAATTAACGTTTTTTCACATCCGTCGTATTCAAATCAAACATTGACTGACAGTAACGAAACAATGACAGTACTATGTGTCAATTTTGACAAGTAATTTTTTTTTTGGGGTTGTTCATGTTTTTTATCCTTGATATTAGAAGGGTTTATTCGTTTTAGGAGTAAATTCTCACTAAAATAAAAAACTCTTTTTCTCAATATCGGTGGTGATTAAAAATGTATGATATAGTCTAATTACTAGTTTTTGGGATGTCTATTCAAATATATTTAATTTGTCCTGGTTGGAATTAGTGAATAATAAAAAACCATTTTCGGACATGTCCTTTGGCAACCCTTTTGTGTGACGTCAAAATCAAGCCTTTGCGTGGCCGGTCGCCATTTTAAATGCCCAAAGTACTCTGTGGTTTTATGGTTGTTGTGCTGTCAAACAGTTGTTTGCTTTTATTATTTTCGTTGTTTTAAAGATAAATACGTCGAAAGCTAGGTTTTTTTTTTTGTGTTCTGGCTTTGGAAAATAAGAGAAAAATCAGGCCATCGTGTTGCATAAAACAGTAAGGTGCGAGGAAAAACAAAAATCAGCCTAATTTGACTCTGCACAGGTTAGTTACTAGTTTTCACTAATCCAGTTGAATATTGTAGAATTTTGTGTAATATTTTGTTACCAGATGATCTTTTTAAAGATTATTGAAACCTGTGTCATATTTGTATGGCTTATTACGTTATTATTTTCTTAATTTCGTAGTATTGTTTACATACAATTTTTATTTGTCTTAGTTAGTGATGTGCGATGTTCGCATTATCGCATACGATAAGTATCGATATTATTATATTGATAAAGTGTGTAAAATAAATTGCAATGCTATTATCCCACAGATTTCCTGGAAATGAAATTTTCAAAAATAAATGGATAGAAGAAAAATTTAAACCATAGACATAAAATGTGGCATATCTGCTCCCTGCACTTTGATGAATCTAGTTTTAACAGAACCCTCGATGTGATGAGGTTACATGATGGCGCAGTGCCCACATTGAATATGCTGGTATGTTTTTAAACAAAAATTGTATAGCAATTAGTAGGATGGTATGGATTAGAAGGTATGGATTAGTAGGATAAATTTATAATATTAGTAGGATGTAAATTATATGTATGTAAAAATAAATAAATGGTGTTGTAAATAATTATTGTTGACTTTTAATTAAAACCCAATTTCATCGGTATGTTAGAAAATATACTTAGGTGATCTGCCCCCGATGTCATAATTACAGTAAGTCGTGTTACTGGTGTTATGACTTTTTTTACAGTACTGTGATCTTTAAATCAAGACCTTTATGGAACATTTTTCTTTTTTTTTATATCTAAATTATTAACAAAGTTACGATAAGCACAATCACAGTAAATGTTGAGAAGAATCAACCGTTCGTTAAAATAATGACAGTAAGTAGACTTACTCTATTAAAATTATGTTTTATTTTATATTTTCACTATCATCTAGTAACTAATGTTCCGGTAGATTGACATTATTCAAATATGGTGTTTTCGCTACACATATTAACAGTAAGTATAGTTACTCTATTTATTACTTGTGTAGTTCACAAAAAATAAAACCAATCCGTAAGCATACATCAAGTAAGTGAGTGACTTACTGTAACAATGCTAAGAAAAACGTCACCATAGTCGAATTCAATTTTTATTTTTAACAAAGTAAGACTATGTATTAAATAAATATAATAGTGAAAATCAAACTATTTTATCAATCTAACAGTAAAATCGATAGTAACTCAGTTCCATCACCAAGTCGAGACAAAATTGCGTAACACCGAAGTATATGATTTTGTTGCACGTGTGAAAAGTGTGGATTCTTTGAAAACTACCGTAAAAGAAATGAAGACGACCCACTGACCATGAACTTTACTGATTTTTATAAACTATGATGAATGTGTATCGCAACACAAAATTCGAAACTCCTCACCGCGTATTTACCTAAAAAAGACATCACATACGTTAAAGCAGAAAGAGGCTATTTCACCCTAAAATTTAAAAAAGATCAAGATGACGAAGACTTTCAAACTTTGGACTTTTTACAAAATACAGTCTTAAAAAATAACATTTCCTGAACTTAGGCCAAAAGCTGCTCCACGAGGAGAGGATAAGAAAAAAGAGATACTGGAAAAGCTGGTCCCATTGATGCTAGCTTTTCCAGTATCTCTTTAAATAGACGAGCAATTTGGTTGAATATACCAACTTCTAATGCTTCTGATCTTGAAGATTAAAAAAAAGATTTTAATCTACAAGATCAGAGTTTCAATTTTATTTTTATTCGGTTTTTTTTCTCATTTTTAATACAACACAATTATTATTTGTAAAACTTTAAGAAATGATTATGCTTTTAAGACAAACATTGTTTGTTTTAATTAGATATTATGGAGACTGATTTGATTCATATGATCTCAAATAAATGGGAGATTTTAGTTTCTGTACAACTTAGTGGAACTAGACTTTTAATGATAGATAAAAGAGATTCTTGGAATTCATAATGATTATAAACCTGTTTTAGTTGTTGTTAATTTTTTTATACTACCTATTGATAAATGGAGGAGATACAAGACTGTAACTGATAATAATTAATACTTATTTTCAGTACAATTTAACATGGCTCAACAAATATTTTTTTCTATTATAAAAATTGGTTTTTTATTCATAAAACATTTGAATTATTCGCCCAACACTATTTACAAAACTGAATGTATCGATGTACGGAATTAGATTGCAGACATGCCCTCTTATTTCCAAAATACGGGAAGTTTGTGAGAAAAGTCACTGGATTTGAGGGATAGATAAAGAGGTTGTAGTAAACATAGTTACAGTAACTTACATCGACAGAATATTTCGTTAAATATAATTACAGTATGTTACCGACTTACTGTAAATATGTTTAAAAAGTGTTAGTTGGGCCGATAGAAGTGGTAATCATAGATACAATTCATTAGATAAAATAAAAACCATCAATGTGTAACAAATAAATTATTTTCAGGATTAATCTACACAAATGTATCTTTTATTATCTGTTTAAATATCTAAGCTATCTACTATAATGATCAAGATACACCAATTTAAAAATCTCGAAACAAAAGTGCGATTTCCCACCATTCACATTTTTTGACTTACTGTAATTATGACATGGGGGGCAGTGATGGAGACGTCCGTGCCGGCAGCCCATCGTGGATACAGCGTCATTTCTTTTCTTAGATTTTGTTCCCTCCACCCCGTCTCGAATGACCTAACGCAAGGCTTTAGTATAACGCTTAGGTACATTTCATTTGAATTTTCAAAAACTTATTCGATGTACCTTGATACTTACCCTAATAATGGCAATAGATACATATTTTGGGGGGTATGCGGTACAGAGAGACATGTCCCGCAAACCCCCATTGATATAATAATATTAAATATTGAGAACCTCCTCCTTTTTAGAAGTCGGTTAAAAAGATAGTGATTATCTAATTTTAGTTTAGTTATTGAACAAGAGAATCGGCAACAATGTCATCCAAACTAAACATGTACGCAAAGTATTAGCCTAAATCAAAAACCGGGAAGTAGGTCAAAGATAACTTTTCAGATTTGTTCACATAGATAGTTATTTTGTTGTACAGACGCCAGCACATCAAATTACTCGAAACTGTCAAATTATTCCAGTCAAAATTGAACTTAATCTTTTCTCTTATAAAGTTGGAAATCTAGTAGGTACAGAAATTTTTCAGATTGTTGTAGCACGATGTGCCGGCGACTGTACAAGTGAAGCTGAGAATGTGCTAAAAATACCCGTTGAAATTGTACCGTGACATTTTGAAAACATTCTAACAATCTTTTATCGATGTTATTGTAAAGAAATATCGACATAGGCTGCCCTATTAGCCGCCATTTTATCATCCCAGCAAAGTGTAGGTAGCTACGTTTTTTTTTTATAGGTATGCCCAGTCCATATGGTTTTTACGCATTGAGATAAAAACTTTAAAATTGAGTTGAATATCGATAACTGCGAGCAACATGCGCATCTGATGCGCATGTTGCTCGCAGTTACAACCCTGCGAAAGGCAGCCATTTTAAGTGCCCAAGTCGGTGGTAGGTAAACACGTTTTTTTTGTAGGTATGCCCAGTACATAAATGATTTATACGTCAGTGCTTGTAGTTAGTAGGAAAACTGTCTATATACACTTTTAAAAAAATCCGCCCCTAAAAACCTGAACCATACACTTATAGTAGGTATTCTTTGCTATAAATAATTAATGATGGCCGACTAGACTTAAAATTATTGTCAAGAGTAGCAGTTTTTGCTGGAAGCGAATATAAAGACCCTTGTGGAGCTTGATAAAAGACTAGGAAAGGAAGTGGTCCTTCACCTGCTTCTTCAAGATATGATAATGGCATATTAAATCAAACAATTTGTTTTTTTAAATACATTCTTATTGTCAAATTAAGTAACATAATAGAATTTATCTCATTCAAGTTGCATAAATTCTGGTTTTAGGTAGGAAGGCATGCGCCCCCTGGCTATTATCTTATCCCTCTTGTGGACTTTGAGCTGATGGCTCAGCATATTGTCCCGGTGTCCAAACCCTTTACCACAATACTCACAAATATGGTTGTTAGCAAACATATGAACATTTCTGTTATGTTTTTCAAGATCTCGTTTTCCATAAAAGCCTTTATTGCACTTCTCACATTTGAAGGTACAGAGGCCTTTGTGCCTGTTCAAGTGTTTTGACAAGTTACTTTTTGTAATAAACCGAGCTGGACATTCAGTACATTTGTAGTTGTAGTCTCCAGTATGCGTTCTCACATGAATTTTGAGTAGTCCTTGATGTAACCCTCTGTATGGACAGAACTGACATTTATATTTTAATTCACTGCCGTGAGTGAGGCAGTGGGTTTTGAAGGCAGAGGGATGTTTGAACACCTTTCCACATTTCTCACAAACATATCGTGCAAGTGGACCGTTGTGCTTCTCTAGGTGAGATTTAAAAGAACTTTCTATAATATTTCTGTCACAAACAGGACATTTCTTATAGATGAGAGCCGGCGGAGATGATTCTTTTCTCTTTAATCTTTCAATTTTTTGGGTTTTTTCATTTTCTGTTGGATGCATTCTTTGAAGATGATTGTTGTAGTAACGCATGCTAAACATTTTGTCACAAAATGTGCATTTGATGAGTCTCTCAGCCTGTTCCTCAGGAGTACCATGTATTTTCATGTGAGTTTTAATATATGATTTGCTTATGGGCTTACCACAAAGTTCACATTCTATTTTCCCATACTTTTTGTTGAATTTATCCTTGTATTTTTTTCTGTGTTCTTTCAAATGTACTCTATAAGCAGATTTTAAAAGAATGCTATGGCAGACTTCACATTCTCTTTGATGGGGAAGTATTTTCATAAGAGATTGTTTATTCTGCTCTGTTGTTTGTTCATCATTATCAGAATCTATGTTACTTTTATCATCTTCATTTTGCTCTACCTTAACTTTATCTTTGTCAGAAAGAATAATCATGACTGTTTCACTGTCTGCTTCATTAACATCCTCCTCTCGTTTAACATCCTCCTCTCGTTTAACATGAAGTAAATCCCTTCTGAAGTTTTTATAGCCATTGCTATCTTGTATATCTGCTTCATAAATGGCAGGATTATAATTGGTAGACTCGTCTTCAGACCCATGATAACGTTTCAACCTATTATAGTAATCTAAATCCAATTCTGAATCAGAACTATATTGTAACTCAAGATATTCTCTTTTAATATAAGTTTCATCTTCTTGTTTACAATCTGACTCTTCTTTAACCCTTTCTGAATAATTCGTTCGCTTGAGTATTTCTTCAGATTGTTTTGCCATTTTGCGGAACAGAATTGCGGCATCCAGCAACGTAGAGCAGGCTTCACATAAATACTGGGGTAGGTTATCATCTTCAGCAATTTTGATTTTTCCAAACTCCGTAATGTCATCGGAAATATCGTTAGCACCGAATATTGGTATTTCACCGTCGTCTAAGCATATTCTGCACTGTTCTATTGTTTCACTTTTTATGGCAGTTCCAGAATGGGATTTAATGCGAGTGAGCATTTTTATTGAAGTTTGGAGCGTATACGATCCTGATCACTTGTCATCATTTATACATAAGGGTTGATAAACGAAACACAGAACTTTGCAAACATGTTGAAGTCACGATTTTTATAATCATTTGACATGATGACATGCGCACAGAGCAATCTAAAGTGACGCGCCCACAGAGTACAAAAAGTAAAAGTACTCTGTGGGCGCGTCACTTTAGATTTTAGTTACGCATGGTCATAATATAATGTACTCTGACGCGCCCTAAAAAGGCCCTAAGCCATTGTTGTTGTGAATTTGGTGCACAGAACACAATAACTTTGGCGACATAAGAGATGGGTAAATCCGGATTTAGATTATTCGAATCCGTAAGCGGATCCGATTCCTTATCAACTCATCTGAAATCTTATCGACTCCGAGGATTTAAATCCGACTCGGTACGGAGCCGAATGTATGATAATTACCATATTGAAACAAGTGAGTCCCGAGTGATTTTATTTGAGGGATTCAAAGGAGCCGAAGAGCCGATAAACGGAGTCGGTACCGATATCAGAGCCGGATTTAGTGATTGAAATCCGTCCGCGGACTCAGAGATTATAATATTATATCTATGAAAAAAATGGACAGTGGACACTGGACAACTGATGGATGAAATAGTGATGCACAGTAACAAGAAAGCATAGACTTATAGTATGTTTTATTTATTTAAATAAGTTTTATTTCAATTACATTTTCCAATATCCCTATAAAAAATCAGGCAAAAATTTGCTGAGTGGCTAAAGATGATTATTTGAGGTCTAGCGTTATCATATGAAAAATTACACCCCTTCTGTTGATTAATTCCGGCCGCTTCCTCTCACCTTCTTGCTTCATCAGTTATTCGCAGTAGAGTTCAGAATCGATGGTCCTGCCTGGTGGTAACAGCTCATAATGAATAATGCCCATACAATCCCACTACACACAGCATCACCTTGTTGCGAGTTTGACCACGACCGGCCTTTGACCACGACCTTTTTCGCACGTTCTTGTCATACGTGATCCACATTTCATCACCAGTTATCAGCTTCTTCAAAAATGGTTCGGTTTCATTACGTCGCAATAAAGAATCACAAATGAGTATACGGTTCATTAGGTTTCTTTCAGTGAGCTCGTGAGGTACCCAAGCTGTTTTGTGGTCAATTCCCAGTTCTTCAGCTACGTCGAGTCTTATAAGTAGTACTCTATGGTCGTAACAACTGATAGCCGATCTTGCTCAACTATTTAAAATATGGCATCCATTTTATCCGTACCAGAGCGACGACGTGCATCTTTGACATCAAACCGGATTGCAAACGCTTAAAGCAAATTTGTGCTACTCTCACAGACACTGCACTAGGTCCATAAACATCGCACTTTCGCGGCTTGCGTTGCATTTTTAACTTATTTGTAGTAAAACTTTAAAATGTATCGAATTTCTTCATTCACTCATCTTGATGATACGAAAAACAAATAAAATCACACATTTTCCTAATTTGAATTTGGAATTATGTTCTTTATATTTAAACTTTCAATGATACCAAAACCAGCCAGATACAAATAGTATAGCCAAAGAGATTTTATTACAAGGTCATACACACTATAATGCGAAAAGACTTTTTCCCCAACCTAATTTAATGTACAGACGCCAGCACATCAAAAGGTAGCCGAAACTGTCAAATTTTCGCAGTGAAAATTGAACTTAATCGCTTTAGTAAAACAGTTGAAAATCTAATACAGTTTGACAGATTGTTGTAGCATGATGTGCTGGCGACTGCTTTTGACCGTAACTTCGTACATCCCGTATATCCCGTTTTTCCCGTATCCATAGGAATGCCTGGAAATCCTCTCGAAGTGCTTCCCTACGCTCTCTAAAGAACCTACATGCCAAATTTCAACTTTCTACGACCAGTAGTTTTAGCTGTGCGTCTGTCAGTCAGTCACTCAGTAACGGAAGAGTTTGATTAATTTGAATAACAACGATGAAGTGACATGAACTCCTAACGGACATTTTGAAGATTTTAGTTTTTCTAAATAATCGTTTGCGTGAGCTTGCAAAAACAGGTTACTGTAATATCTGTTTTTTACAACAAGATATACTTTTATTTAAAATCTTTTTACGTAAAAAAACTAAAATCGCAAAAATTTCATGTCACTTGATCGTAGTTAGGTCACCGGAAAATGGCAAACTCCGTAAGATTATAAAATTACTTGAGAGATTGTAAACTTTCGATAAAATTGTCAACTGAACGTTTGAAATGCTCTTTTACGGATCAATATTTGACTGTTCATACTTTTTCAGCTTAATTCCGAGACGTGGTGGATTGAAATAATGGCGACCAATCAGAGCAAAAGTTTACAAGAAACAAGACTGTGACGTCACATGTACGCCATAGAGTTACGAATTAAATGGACCGGGACGTTGTCCGATGTTGGCTGGGTTTACTTTGGGTGTGTAATGTTAGGTTTAGGTTATACATTTTTAATATGAATGTACAGTCGCCAGCCTGACAAACTACCCGAAATTGTCAAATTTTCACAGTCAACTTTGAACTAATAAAACTTTATAAATTTGAGAATAAAGTTGAAAATCTATTGAAGAAATTTGACAGATTTTTGTAGCTAGATGTGCTGGCGTCTGTAGGTACATTCGGCTAAGACAATAGAAACATGTCAAAGTATTTTCGACACATTTGCTCGAAAAATGCATTTACAAAGCCTGTATACATTGTTTGAAAGTTCAAAATTACGAACCATACAATAGTGTGCGGTAAAGTAGGTACTCTCACCTAAGTACCTACTTTACCGCACGCTCCGATGTATGGCGCCGTGCGTATTCTTTACGGTATTTTTTTAAATGTCCATAAACAATATAATTATAAGAATTCAATCCGTCTGCAAAAAACGCTTCCGTCTGCGTCTGCGTACATACGCTGACGGAAGTGTTTTTTTTTGCGAAGAACTTTTTGCTCAGAAGGTTTGTCGCACTTTAATAAAGGAAAAATGAGACAATAGATGTACTTGTAAGTATCCTACTGTTACACTTATGTTTTTTTCGAGTGTATTTATGTATGATGTATATTTATTTGGCACACTCTGTAGCCTAACCCTGTGGCTTGATAGATTTTAGCTTGAAAGGTGTCGTTAGATTCGTCTAAATAGTGAGAATGATACTGGATAGGTATATAAAAATAAAAATATCTGAGCTTCGGTGCCATTTTAATAACTTCAACTTTTTTTAACCTATCGAGTGGGGTATCAATATAAAGGGCTCGAGGAGACAATTTAAAAAGTGTAACTTATTAAAATGTAGGAATTAAATAAATGATTTTGTCAAAAACAATCCAACCGGTACAATATAAATATAAACCTACATTTTACAATATATATAATTCTACTAAAATGTTTCACGCAGACGCAGACGCAAAAGGAAGCGCGTTCTTATTTTAAAAACGCACCCGTTTCCCCATTTGCAAATTCGCGCCACTTTCAATTAGAACCGTCAAAGATAGCCAGTTTTTACTGGTGCGAGGACTAAAAATGGCGCCCTTCTAAATAAAAAAATTGTTGCTTTATTTTCCACCAGAAAAAGCAGTAGCTTCAGATTATTCTGTTGTCAAAAGTTCGTGGACAGTTCGTGAAAAGTTTCGGTGGACAACTGAAAAATAATGTTATTGATTGTCAACTTTTATTTATTCTGTTCAAACATTAGTACTATCTATTAATTTTTATTATTTAGCAAAAATATAAAAATAACCATATAGAGCTACTTTTCTAGCTTTATCACTTGCAATTTTTTTAAATTCAATTCAATTAACAAAGTTGCTAAAATAGTTAATCATAATGGATTGTAATTATAGAAATTGTAAATTGACTGATGATTTTAAAAGATGTGTTGCTGGAGAGTTTCTTACGCCGTTTCTTTTTCTCAGCTATAGGTTCTTTCCGATATGGTGGTAGCAAAAAATATATCTCGACGTTAAAAAAATGGTACAAAACATGTATTACTTTGAATAAAATTATTTTAATTTTAAATTGAATTTTTTAACATTTCAAAGTTTCATTTGCATTTAACATAGCTATAGCATATAGCCTTAAATTAAACCCTTAAGTAGGTAATTAAAAACTTCAATAACTCGAAATTATTTAACGTTTCCCTTCGTCTTAAATCTTATCAAGGTTCTAAAAATGGCGCATTCGAACGCGAACGAAATACACTAGAAAGGAACTTCTATGAACAATGCTTACTTCTGTTTTTATTTCGAATGCTTCTATTATTAATCTAAATACGGACAATTAGCCGTTTACCACACTGTATTCAAATAAATACACTCGCGCGCGTTTGAATTTTAATATAATACTTGCCGCCAAAATCGCGAGAACACTATCTAATGATTAACAATAATTTTTGATAGATAATGAAAACGTTTGTTTCATTATCTATTTATAATATTTAATGTGTCGAAAAACGTTGTACCTATGACACACGAGCGGATATTGGTAGGTATTTACAAACTCTTGTCTATGGTAAACCCTCGACCACCAGCCAAAATTTTGATTTGCTTTTCTCGTGGCACACGATTAAACTAGCACGTAATTAATTATTTTTAATGATAGTCATTGTTATCACACGACTACTTTACCACCAAGTACCCCGTGACACTTTAGGGCACCATGTTGCTAATATTTTTTGGTTTTATTTTAGGGTCCACTAACCAAAGTAGGTAACTGTCTCTAAAAAAATCAAAATGGCGGGCGAGTAGCTACGCCACAAAGGTATCCCATTCCTTGACTAGTGATGAAAACACAGGTAACGATGAATTTCAGTCGGCCCCGTGTGGCGAAAACCCTCACTACGCCACTGTCTCCATCATCAGGCCCTTGAGTACGGGAAGGAATAAAGATGAATATGGCCAGAAGCGAGGTTATGGCAGTCAAAATTCCACGTCTGAAGTCCCATCTCTACAAACCAGTGTGTTTAGTTTAGTCCACCATGACTTACGGGGTGCTGAGAAATGGACTCTCACGCAGGAGGGTGTGTATAGACTGAGAGTTGCACAGAGATCCATGGGGTGTTCCGTGCTTGGCATACGAGTTACGACTAATAGATCGAGCTCGCATCAATCAGAAGTTCAGAACTTGTTACAGCACACAGACATTGCGAGGCATGCGAGGCATGAGCAGCGCTCTTCGCATACTTCGCAATGCGTGGGCGTTGCGAGGCGCATGCCTCGCCATATAATCTAAATCCGTCTTTACTTGCATACTTTTATGCAAGCTACTTGTGTATTTTTAGGTTCAGGGCAAGTGATAATGGAAAAAATGAAACAACTCGTTCGTCAAAAGCATTATATTTACGTTTAAATAATAATAAATAATAACCAAATCATTCTGTACATAAAAAAATCACAGACAAATTCAATATTACAGATTTTTTGTTAATGTCGTATAAATTATTCAAAGAAAAAAATATTTTAATACGAGTCATTGCTTATGTGTGCGGAAAATATTATAATTACCTATAATACATTCCTTGCTGGTCAATGTGCTATGTTTGTAATTAATCTGTGAGCATAATTTTCCAATTCAGCCAAGTATTTTACAATTCACAATACAAGACATGGTGAATCAAACAGGTTAGCCACAGGGTCGTTCAGTTATTTTACCTCTGACAGTATCCCAAACAGCAACCGTATTTGAACTCCAATAAGGATCATTCTTAGAATAATAACGCATAGAAGCCGCGTCTAGAACAAAAGCCGAGCAAAATCGTGTGTCCACTTCATTTTCTTTGTGTGCGTGAGCCGAATGTGTCTACGTTCCTCTAACGCACACAGATATAGCTTTCAGTGATACCATTACTAAGCCGTTACCCACAAAATATGGGAAGACGCATTACTATTTTGCTATCAAGGCAAGTATTTTATGTTGTTGGGAACTGGGAAAGGTAAACATGATTTTTCATGTAATATGACATATTTTTTTGGAAGGTATAATTCAATTTATTTCAAAATAAAAGGAAATAAATCACATAAAAAATGAGATATTGTTCAATGCGTTTAGAATGCTTGATGGGTTATAATTATAAACAATGTTAAAACATCGGTTTTGATATGAATTAACAGTAAGTATTGTATTTTAAAATTACAAAAATGAAAAACATGAATGAAAGCAATGTGGGTATTTTTTCCTCACAAATAGCAACACTGTGTTATGACAAGTTAGGTTATTAGAATTTTGTTTTATTTATCGATTTACGTAAAAATAGTGCATAGAATGTGAGTACTTATTTGTGAAATGTTATTTTATCACATTTTTTTGTTTTCCTGATGTGCTATAACATCCTTTCACGCAACAAACTGTCATTTTCAATTATTTACTCGCGAGCTGTGTTCGACGGAACGTGACATTGAGTACTGACGGCCTGGTGGCTAAGTTTGACGGATTAGGCTAAGTTTTAGTTGCCTCACTTTTTGCACTCGTACTAGGTTTCTATGCGTTATTATTCTAAGGGATCATTGTTATTTTGACAGCGATGCAAAAATACCCATCATTAAATTTCATCACAGGTAAAATAACTGTGATCGGACTATACGTTTTAAAGTCGTCAATGAAACTTTCCATGTTCAAATAGCTAATTTTTGGGTGATTTTTAATAGTTCGATCACTTTTACTTGAGGACTAAGCGGTCCTGTATAGAAAAATATGTCAAACCGAAAATTGTCAGGTAATTGCAAAAATCAGCTATAGGTGACTCTAATTCTGAAAGTATGTGTATATTTGTGGCAGGGACGTATATATTTTATACTTTGAAACTGAGCTGAAAACTCTCAAATCGTAAGAAAAATTATCCCAAGCAACCTCATGGGAGGCACAATAAACCCACAACGGCCACACCCGGTTTAATCGTGATCGTCAATTTAAAAACGGGCAAAGACTTGTAACCGAATTCCCACGATCAAATTATCAACAGGGGTCATCTGTTAAATACTTAATATTATAAATTGCTAATCAATTTGTAAACCAGCAAATATGCAACACATTTAACCATAAGAACTAAAGATTTCGTTATTACATAAAAATTTACCTAGTTACGTATGTTTTAAATAAAACTTAATACTGCACTTAACTACTACAGCTGTGTACGCGTTTTGGTAGGATTTTATAAAAGCACGCTTGGAATGGAATTATAGAATAATATAGACGGAATTTCTGTCACGAAGGCCAATCTCAAAGGAGATTAGGCAAGTATGCAGGAGAAATAACAGCGCAGGAGTGTGTGCGCAAAGTGCACACAAGGTACACAGGTGCACTGCAGTCTTGGTTCCTTTACTTTACGTGCTTTCTGAAGCACGGAGGAAGTACAAAATGTCATCCCAGCTAGTACGGTAGATTGCTCGACATTTGTAACAAAACCCTTGTTAGCTGGTCTCGCATTATATTGATATTCCGTTCTACACTAGGCCAGCTCAAGTGGTAAATCATTTGCCTCCTGCTATTCTGATCCCGTTTATACAATTAGTAGAAAGAGCCGTATGATTGGTTTTTCCTGTACTCTCTCTGCAAAAACGTTAGCTCTTCCCAATTATGTTCAACATATTTAAATACTAGCTAACCCGCGCAACTTCATTGCGTCACATGTTCCATTAATGCTCCGCTCCTATTTGTGTTAGCGTGATGATATATCCTATAGCCTTCCTCGATAAATGGGCTATCTAACACTGAAACAATTTTTCAAATCGGAGCAGTACTTCCTGAGATTAGCGTGTTCAAGCAAACAAACAAGCAAACTCTTTAGCTTTATAATGTTAGTATAGATAAGAACAGTATTCAACTAAGAAATAACTGTAACATTAAATTATTATTCAACAGGTCTATCGATTACACACCAAAATACTATTCTAGAGATACATCATTTACATTGACATAGACATCAGGTATTGTTACGTTATTGTTGTGTACCCATACTCCATTTACTATAAAAAAATAGCTACAAGATTTTAATGCTTATTTTTCCTTTACTCTCTCAGAAAAATCTGCATTTCATTTGAACAAATTGTTTAGGAAATTTTAAACAGAATACATTGTACTAATGGACATGAAAATAAAAAAATGGCGTCATAATTTTAAACGCGTTACTTATAAATAGAGTAGAGGTACAAATTCTATTGTTTTTCTCATCTATTTTGCTCAGCTCTTTTGCTATGGAAGATTAAGTGTTTTTTGTTTTTAGCTTTGCCCAGCAAGCCATGAAAAAGCAGTTCCGAATACTACACTAAGTCAATAACAATCTAGGAACTTTCGTTCACTAACATCCGTTTACGTTATTTTATAGGTATTTATTTTTCACTATGTCTCAGTCATTAAGCTTAATTGGTCACAAAAGTGAGAAAAAACGCAAAATACTTTTGTAGATTTTATTCGTTTGGATAAAGCGAAAATAATTAATAGTGTTTATTATTATTAGTAACGTTAAACGAGCTGTAGGTATACCATGCTAGTACTTGTAGATGATTAAATATTTCACAGCTTACACGATGATAGAAATAATAGAGTATATTATATCCTCACGATTGCATAAAAATAAAAAGTATAAACAAATCAACAGCGAGATAGTAGCCCAGGATTAATCTAAAAAAAAGGAAAGTGAAATTTCTTGTGAACGTTTCTTTCAGTTGCGAAAGCAAGAGTTCACTGCTAATACAAAATCCTACGAGCTACGCTAACACTTGACACATTACCATAGAACTCACGACACTACGCGGTAGATCCTACTCTCACTATCCAGAAATGCTCCATTTTATATCACCACGGGCGGCTAGAAGCTAGTGTCGTAGCTAGCGACAGGACTGCCTGAGTTGCGGAATTGATAGAAAATTTTGCCCGGTCCTGGGACGCAAAGAGCATTTGAAGGTACACAGGTGGGTTTTATTCAGTAAGAGCCTGACTGACACTCCACCCGCCCCTCTGGCAAGCCTTGAATTTTGCGCCCACTGACACAAGATGGTGCTTACGAAAAGTTTACAAATTTTCGTTGGCGCCATGTTGAATTTTGATTTTAAGCGGTCCCATAATTTACAAAGACAAATTTTCGTTGGTGTGGTATTCTAAGTGCGCCCACCTATATGTTGCGACTTGCGACGCTAGCAGACGACCGACTGGCCGCTCCCCAGCTATGACGCTGGTAAAAGGCGTAGCCGTCAAAACTTTCCTTTCCACACAAACTAAGCGTTGGAATAAAGTAATAACGTAAGCATACGTTGTTCTCACACGTATAGTGGGACTAAACCAGCTGTAAACATATCATCGTTTACAGTACGATTATTTTTTCTTTGCCTATGCGAAGTACCTACGTCGCAAATTGATTGCGCAGGATGTCAATTCGACAAGAAACATAGAACAGCGCATGCGCGGGTAGGTCGCGTATGCAGTCTCAGTCTCTCGTATACGTTCATACTTGTGTCCCGCTTACTCAATGCAATACGACTGTTGATACGAAAAGTGTTGTTGTTTTAAATGATTTATTTTGGTTTTTCTTACTGTTTTATTTGTATTTTATGTGTTTTTGTGGTGTATGTTTATTGTGTTACTTTGTGGCCTTGTAATTGTTACTGGTTGAGTTTCTTACTTGTTAATAATACAAAACATTTAAATCAGAAAAAATATTCTACGAACTTAACAATTTTTTACGCGAAGGGACCACCTGCGCGGTCGTCACTAAAAGCTAAATTCGGAGCGGCAAAGAAAAAATAATCGTACTGTAAGCTTACATGAAGTGAGCTGTTTATCCATACAAATAAGATGAAAGAAGGTTCACCTAAGCTTACTCGGTGGGAGTTGACAGAATAGACGGGCAGAGACCGCACGAAAAAATTTGCTGTTCAGTGCCTACATTTTGTCGAGTTATGCCAACATAAATGTATGGGGATTGTGTTTAGCGATTTCAGGGTTGGTATCATTGTAAAAGTGGTTCATACGGATGAGTACAAGGACTACTTTTCAGGATACGCGTCATTTCTATTAAACCTTGTAAAAGTTGATCAGTTCATGGTACGTGACTGACGTTCTGCGGTGAACGTAGTTTCTTTACTATGAATTTAATTTATACCGTCTCGCTGGCGCGGTGTTCTGTGGTCTATGATTTGCTGAATAAAATATGTGCTGCAAATGAGTAGATGTCGGGTGACGATTGATGTCTTTGCTCACATGCGCATTTTAGGCCCGTCTTATCAAAAAGTTTGCTTAGTATGGCATATTTCCACTTTAAAATTCAATTGATTCTGTAAAAAGTCACCATGAAAACTTAGGTGAAGTGAGCTGTCATTACAATTGATGCTAGAAAACGTTCAGTCGAATTGAGAACCTCTTCTTTTTTTGAAGTCGGTTAAAAATGACAGGTCACTTGAAGCTCACTTCACGGTGTTACAGAATAGCAATTCTGATCACGAAGTGAGTTGTCATTCCATCTTGATTACTTGGATTGACAGCTCGATTCGTGATTCACCCAAGCCTTCACTTCGACATATTTTCAGAATCGCACTGCCTTAGTGCTTAACGATGAAACGCGTAGACGCACCATTTAACAAAGATATTATAGTCAATAAATCATCTTGTGATTTCTACGCAGCGAGATCGCACTGTGTACAGTCTCGTAAAGCTGTATGTATGCATTTATTGCGAATGTTACATCACCTTTATCGGTCACTCGCAAGCACATTTTTAGGCTGAGTTTCAGGGGCGTAGCTACCGCCGCGCCGTATCAACCGTATCAAAGATACCCGGCTCCAGAACTACAAGGGCCAAGACGTATGGGTGCAAAGCTATACATTTAATCCCGTTTTATTATACCCTTTGTGGCCTGTGAAAACAGTTCAGAGCTAACAGGGCCCGATTTGTTTAAAAAAAAAAACAATACTTCTAAAAACGCCCCCCCCCCCTGAAAACTTTACTTGCTACGCCACTGCTGAGTTTCCACTAGAAATCTGCGAGGATTCGTAGCAAAGGATATGATTGTTAAGAACCAATAGAATCCCTTCATTTTCCTCTTCATTTAGTCTCGCTCAGCGCAAGCGATTCTATAGTTTTTTACCAAACGCATCCCACGCTATGTATCCTATATCACAAATCTCTGGCGGAAACGTAGCCTCAAGGAGGACCAGTCCTTTTAGTATCGAGATTAATTCAAGTACATTCGCTAATCGAATTTAAAGCGAATAAATTCGATGATATTATACATTTGGTAGTTTTAAGTTTTCTTCAGATACATGTAACAGGTACGCTTTACATACAAAGTAAATTTACATAGTGACGTATACTAAAATTAATTATTACCACTTAAACTTTAAATACTAAATGGAATTACTAAAATACTATTTAATTCTCACTTTTTCGTTTATAAGTAACAAGGAATTTGAGTATGTTTTTTTGTGAAACTGATTTTTTTTTATTGATACCTAAGCATTTATAAGAATATAAACGAGACAATATTTTCACATACAATATTAATATTTACCAGATATAATAAAAAGCTTATGAAACATTTAAAGGACTAAATTTCTTAAACCCGGTTTGTAGGGTTTTATCGGCGCTATTGGTTAGTTAGTAGTTAACGTACAGATAAAAGACCGATTAAGTACCTCAGAAACCGAGCATGAAAGATAGAAACATATAATTGCCATGTGAAAATATTTCTGTGAATAATTTGATTTATTAAATTCAATGTGCGAGTGAAAAATAGCATTGATATTTGATACAAATATAAATATATTTTTTGTTATTTCATAAACATTGGGTATAAGTCTGGACATCAATAGATTAAATTGCATTTAACAATTCCTCGAAAATCAACTAAATCTATGCAGGTCTTAATTTAACGTTACATTGACTATTAGAACTATATTATTAACATTTGTCTACTAAATCGGTGCAATAATAACTATGTATATTATAAGTTTAACAGAAGTTTTGTGACACCTATCATGTTGAATATAATAGAAGCTTTTTTTATTGGATTTTTAATACAAACTAAACTGTCAGTTTATACATAGTTTTTTTTTAAGATGGACTCGAAGCATGTTCTCAGAAAGAGCAGGTAGTTTTTAGTTCGCCTTAAACAGTCGGATTACCATTCTACTACCTCTTATTTCATAATACAGACGCCCAGCATAACAACTACTCGAAATTGTCAAATTTTCCCAATCAATCAAATTTGAACCTAACGGCTTTACCGATAAAGTTGAAAATCTTGACAGATTGTTGTAGCTTGATGTGTACAAAGAGAAATATAGATTTAGACGGTACTTACTGTTTTGTGATTCTCTAATCCGAAAACACGCTTAGATTTTACAACTTTTTAAAACTATTCAATGATAATACGCACTAAATGGTTTAAATATATAATACTGCATCTCACTAAGATATCGCGTGAGTGGTTATTAATTTGATACGAATACATAAACTTTATTTTAAGTATTTGGTACAAATTGTCATTAAATTATTTAATATTCGAAATTTTTCTAACCTATGACTGGGGCAGGACCACTTTGTTTAAAATAATTAAGGTAAACGTGCACAATATAATAACAAAAAAACATATTAAAAAAAAAGAAACCCTCTATTTGGATTATAAACAAATTTGACTTTCTTTTTAACCAACTTCCAAATAGGTCGAGGACAATTCGATGGGTATTTTTATTAAATGTACGTACACCGATTATTCCGAGCTGTCCGATCCTATTTCAGTCTTCTTTTATGAGTCAATTAAAAATAGTAAATCTTGAAAACATTTTTTATATTACAGCCATACTATTCATGACGCTTGGGGTAGGCCTATATATTTTCCAGCAGCCCAGCAGTGGACGTCTTTCGGCTGATAACATAGTAATGATGATGATTCGTGATTTGCTCTCATAGGAATCATACATTTTTCGGCAAAGAAAGTCGCTTATGAGAGTCGGCGACAGTATAGCTTTTACAGAATTTATGAATTATTAATTAATAAAATAAAAACACAAACAATTTGATCTTCTGCGCCAGTCATAAGTTGGCAACGGTAAAACTAAAACAAGACTGCGTGCTCATATTTATGATGTTCTGTATCTGATATAGGAAGCATGCAGGAACACACAAATGTCAAGTATGTTCTTAAGTTTCGAATTTGGCGCCACTAGATGGCGCTATTCATGCCCGACTTGTACCCCTAATTGGAGCGTGTAGGAACTATAGTATTGGCAGCACAGAAGCATAATTATTTCATGTAAGAAGTATATTTATAACGAAAAAGCTTTAACTTTGTAGCGCAAGATGGCACGGTCTACGCCATTATCTGCCTAGTATTTTTCCCAACTATATTGGGGTCGGCTTCCAGTCAAACCGGATTTAGCTGAATACCAGTATTTTATGTGGAGCGGCTGCCTACCAGACCTTCACAACCCACTGGATAACACGGTACTTCTTGGCAAGAATGGTGTCAGATTTTCTGGCTTCTGACAATCTGACTATCCGTAGCGACTGCCAAAGATCTCCAAATGACAGCCGGGACCAACAGCTTAACGTGCTTTCCGAGGCACGGAGGAAACTCGGTATGTTAAGATCGACACCCATTCACAGACCAATCTCGGCAAGCTTTGCTTAACCTTGAAGATCGACCTGTGCGGCTGTTATAATTTAGCCACGAGCTTCTCATGGCACGGTCTACGTCGTTGCAAAAAAACTTGTATTAAATAAACAATAAAACTACGGCAACAAACGAATAAAAAGTTCGTAACAAATATCACTTTTTAGGCAGTCTGATGCAGTTGGTGGCATTTATTAAAGTTCGATCACAGTTTTGCGGTCGGGTTTTTGATACAAGTCAAATTTGTTTTGTTACTCTTTACCGTACATCAAATTCAGAACATCTCCATTTGAAATGACCACGCACTTCTAAAGCACACTGTACAAAACATAAATGTATTGTAGAGTAGTTTAACAATACGGCGTTGTCCTACTTGGCTACCGATCGACGCGATCGTACGAGTTAAATCCGATTTCGTCGCACGACGAGATTAAATACACACATTTCTTTAGCGTGTCCTAATTGAAGCTTGCAAATGATCGCGCGAGCACAGGCGCGACGAACTCGCATCGTTAGCCAATTAGGACGACGTCTAAAACCGTGAATCTATAATACATTATTAATAAATTTAAAAATATATGAATTCAGTAGTTTAAATTAGATTTATGTTTAGTCAAACTTTAATCTTGCTACCTTTTTACCTATATGAGGCCTTAAATGTAATACTATAATTAAATACAAAGGAATGTCAATTTTATAAAAGTAGAGAAACAGCGCATTTATATTTTTTTTGTATTAATATTCGCATTTAATTTAAAATTTGAATATGTTTTGCTAGAAACTATCAGCTATAAAATTTGTCAAAACCTCTAATCAGTACAGCTTTATAATAGACATTTTGCGCTAATATTTATTTATTTTCGAGCTATATTTTAACTTTCTAATGCCCTATGACAACATCAAAGCATTTATATAAGTAATTTTTAGATAACCTGGAAAAGATTCAGTTTAAACACATCACATCATGACATTGTGATTTTTACTATGTCATGATGTGCGACGATTTGATTTGAAAAACTTATATATCTAAACTTTTTCAGGTAATACTTGGGCGAAACACGCTATAATATGAAAGTAGTTAATACTCATTGTAGCTGATAGTTCGTAGTAATAAGTGCTCAAAAACTTTAGCATCTTACGAAGCCCGTACTCGATTAGTTCCTGGTTTCTGAGGCACTTTATCGGTCGTTTATCTCTCCGTTAACTGATAGATATACAGCCGATAAAGTACCTCAGAAACCGGGCCTAATACGTATAAAAAGTCATGGAAAACAATGGAGGAAATCCATCGATATTGAGGTAATCAAAGCATACTTTGCATGAGCTTAAATGTTTTAGGAAGATTTCGTTTTTAGTGAAGGGATAAATGAGCCACAGTTTAGAGGGGCTAGCTATCGCGTGTTTCATATTTGTGCTGATTTCTATCGGTTGCTTGTTTACGTTACACCCAAATTTTAAGTGGTGGTGGTTCACATCATACTAGCTTTTGCTCCCAATTTCGTACGCGCATATCACGATGTTCTGTTCCCGTAGGAATTTCTGGAAATCTTCTCTTATTGTTCCCCTACACTCTCCAAGGAACCTACCAAATGTCAGCTTTCTAAGACCCGAGGGCTAATTCACGTAATTTTATTAAGCGCCGATTGAATTTTAGTGCAGTTGCAGTCAAGGTCAAGTTTGAGTGATAAACGGTATTCTTGTAATCTTTGAACTGCGCGTAAGCTGCGCGTGAGCTGCACGTCAACTGCACGACAACCAAACTCGACCAAACTTACGTATGGTGGTGAGAACAAATATTACTCACTAAATAATCGAATAGAATCGATTACATTTCAATGACTATGACGTTATTATTAAAACTTAAACATAAACTTATCAGCTGTAATTTTGAGACGTCAAACAAATAGTAGAATACCGATGATGTTGCGTTCCGAAGCGCGCACCAAAGACGCGCAACAGTAGGTAGCCGTTATTGCGCTCGCGTGACGCGAACTTGACGCTCACGTGTCTGACAGCGGTAGAGAATACGAAAAGCGTTGTTTTGGTCGAAACTTAACTTCAACTGCACTGCAACAGCACTTATTTAGTTACTTGAATTAGCCTACAGTAGTTTTGGCTGTGAGTTCTCTGTTCCTGTTCCAGTCCCTCATCAGTAACGAATTAATTTTACATATTTGGATAACAATACATGTAAAGACTTTATTTTGTGTGGTTATAGATACATCCATTTCGTATATTTAAGTTAACACAATACCTGCAACTCATCATCATTATCCTGCCCTAACCCAATTTATTTAGGTCGCAAAGAACCAGTTGTTGTGGCAACACTTGGGGAAGGCCCGTGTCCAGCAGTGGCCATCTTTCGGCTTATATGATGATGATGAACCTCAATTTATTTAGGGTCGGCATAATATACCTTTTTCTTTCATACTTTTCAATAAGTCATCACCTCAGTATGCAAGGTGCATATAAGATAGATAGAGATAGAATAAACTTTATCAATGCACCAAATATTAAGCGAAAACATGAATGTGTCTATGCTATCCCCTCTAGATTGTACCTTAGATGGATTAACAATACATTGTCTTAATTCACTTCCTAACACTAAAGGACCGTACGTTTCAACCCTGCAAACTATTCGTATCATTAAACATCGTAAACTACCCTCAATTACTTTAATAAATACTGTATGGTTTGAATAACACACATAATACACTACAAATCCAACTGTACAATGCAGACTAAGTCTACGCCATAAAAAATACGAAATTGTGCACACAAACAGTAAATAAATAAATTAAAAAGGAAAGTATATTACTGGGTATACAGCTTCCTTGGACAAAACAACTGAATATTTTTCACCTGGCAACACTGGGTTGGGGTTGGCAACTCTGTCATTAGAGCGCGACAAGCCTTGTGTTGCAACCGTGCCATTTTTCTTGCAATTTTCTGTGTTCTTCGTATTGTTGTTCTGTTACTTGTTTTACGGCGGGCGCGGACTGTTAAGGAAAAATTATGTTAATATTTTTTATGTGGTATTGTAGTGTAAAGGTACATTGTTATCCTAGGTTTGAAAGCAACTTATTTAGTCCCGAGATGGCAATAGTTCGAGGGACTAAATTAATCTTTCACCCGAGGTGAACGCTGCTTTTCATTACGAATAAAAGAAAAGTAAAAATAAAAACAGGAATATCTAATGAAAAAAAAAAAACCATATCTGAAGCCGCTTTACCGAGTTTATTTTTTTTTTCTATTATCGGCCAGCTATTCAGCAATAAGTCTATACCATTTTTTATCATTGTTTTTTTTTATGAAGTGGCTGTCTGTTGGAAACGATTCTCCCTAGGGCTGAAAAGTAATAGTTCCAACGCGCTCTGCAGGCAACTTCAGGCCTAATTTCCGAGTATGAGTAATGAAAAATGCGCCTTTCCTTATTTCTTATTGAACTTCACTACATGAGTATGCCATCGCAAGGTTCAAATGATATTCTGTTTGTTGATAAGGACATCACTGGACAACGGCTGGATTTAATTAGCTCAAAATTTGGAGATTCGAGAAGAAATAGATTTTACTATGAACTCGAAAACTTAGTACAACATCTGTAAGGACTATTGAACAGCAGAATATGCTACAAGCAACAATGACGAACTGTGAAAGAAACTGCAGGGCAGTTTAATTTTGAGGTGTACTTACATACAAGAGAGAGCTCTCTACGTTTTTGGATAATGATTTTAAAGTACTAAAAAAATTTTCCTCTCACCTTAATCTTCCTCGGATCCAAATTAGCTCCCAGATTCTGGACTCCCTTAGCCAGCTTAGTCAGCGGTGAGAGCACCATATCCTTAGTAGCGCTTCCAACAGGACTGGCAATGTTCTTGAACTGCCTTATAGCAGACTCGCTGTGCGACTGCGCTATGTTCAGCGTGATTTCGTGCTGAGAGTTCGACCGCACGTGGAAATTCACCCCCTCTGATTGGCTATCATCGAAATTCAACTCGTTCGAACTGTGTGATAGTTTCTGAGTCAACACCAATGAATTGGGAGGCGCTGGCTTTGCATACGCCCCATCCACTTGAATTTCAGGAGTCTTCGACGCATCTATATTAAACGGATTGATTTTGTTGACGTTACTTGGCGTTTTTGAAGCTTGCTTGTCAACGTTGGTCACAATTTCAGACGGAATGAAAACCTGTGCGTCATTTGGTTCAATTTTGGAGGAATACAATGGATTTTGTATGAGTTCGCAGTCGTTTTCAGCCTCAGTCTTCTGTCCGGGTTTGCCTAAGTAATGTTGGGTGTTCTCGAAGTTGTCCAGAGTTGGTTCGAAGATGTTAGTCCTATTTTCGTCATCTGAGGAGTAGTCAGAACTCATGCCGTCGGAAAGGCTGCCTTTCTTCTTGTTATCCTTATTTTGTCCGAGAGTAAAGATCTTCTTGGTGCGAGAAGCGCTCTGGTCAAATTTCAGCTGTAGACTAGGTCGAGCGCGCGCGTTTAGAGAATGACTCAGTTTGTTCAGCTTACTGAATTGTTCCGTCATGTTGGTCAGGGCTTTTGATCCTAGAAAGAAATGTTTTTAGCTTAAAACACTTGCTTTTTTCGATAATATATTTATTATGTATTGATGCTGGAAGACAGGAATTCTATGGAATAAAGGATTTTAAGATGGATAGTATGGATATCATGTACCAGTTGAGAGAGTTAAGGTGAGCGTGTTTATTAGCGACTTACCTACGATAAGCCGGATTTTTGCAAAGATTCTGAAGATAGCTCGGATAATCACCGGAGCGAAAATCTTTCATAGATTCAAAAAATCCGGTCTTTTGCAATCGTCCTATTATTTTCGCAAAGAGTCGTTTTTTTCGATTACCCTACGACACATACAAGGTCAAATTAAATTAGCTGGCGGAACCAAGACAATAAGATAAAATATCTTAATTCATAATTCAAAGTACCTGCTAATTATTACGGGGTTAACAGTCGCTGTATATAAAATCTATAGAAGAACTATAAGATCTATACCCATCCCATTTCTGGAATCGCACCACTTAATTGAATCTGACCATGTATAATAACATTGTATAGAACTTAAATCTAATCAGATACCCTATTCTAAAGAGTAGAACTAACAGTCTGCGAGCAACCGGCTCTTCGTTCACTTGTAGTGGCCACCACGTTGCGATGCAGTATCATCGGCTGAGACACTATTCTCAATAGCTTTGCTACTTTTTTCTTCGGTACTGGAGTACTGCCATCTGTTAGGATAGAGGGAGATAGGATATGGTTGGGTTAGAAAGAGAGGGGTGGTGTTCAGGAGTTTAAAAATATTATGAACAGAAAAGGACTGAGAATAGAGCCCTGTGGGACACCAGTGCTAACCTGAATAGCATGAGAGTAATATCCATTAGTTACAACCTGTTGACAACGATAGGTGATGTAAGAATTGAACCATTGCCACAAGTTACCGCGAATATCATTAAATGCTTTTCTAATTAGCTACAATCGATGATATATTTTGTCATAAGCATTGCAAAAAATTCAGGCGTCGAACATTTTGACTCAAACGTGAAAGTTGTACCAGTACCAAAAAACAACCCTTCCACTCCGCCCAGAGCAGTAGGTGTCATTTGGTGATTACCCATCCTTAAAAAAAGCCTTAAAAAGAAGAATAAACTAAAAAAATAATAAGATATGACTTACCAACACTCCGGATGTCCGCAACGAGCTGCGTTTCGCTGACGTTTCGCGTGAGGGTAGGCAGGCGCGACAGGTCCAGGTAGAGGGACGACCGGGCACTGCCCGACTGACCTGGGTGTACCTGGTAATGATAATGTGACGCTCATGTGTGTTCCGGGCATATTTGATTCGCATTGGCCATTCGTAAAACTTTGGAACGGTGAATTAAAAAGTCTAGCTTAGGTTTGAAATTTGAAGGATAAGTAATTTGATGGTTTTATTGGAGATCATGTACTAATGTGAATTCGGGCGGAGCTCGCCAATATAAGTTTTTCTTTAAATGATAAAATCTCTTTAATTTCCCCTATCTATTGAGTTACCCCACCACAATAAACATGGGCATGTTTATTACAGAGTAGATTTCTAATAACAAACAACCGCGTATGTGAAAACGTAGTGTGAGACGCCCTGCGGCACGATAGATCGAATAATATTAATTAAAGATGGTGGCTGGCAGCGGATGGAAGATGACTGCTCAAGACCGGGATGGTTGGCGCTCTCTGGAGGAGGCTTACGTTTAGCAGTGGACGGCAATTGCTGACCTTAGAAGGCTTTTTCAATGTCTTAATTTTTATGGAAAAACTGCCACGTAATAATATTCTAAATTTATTTATTTCGCCGATATTTTTACAAATATTAAACTATTTCCAAAACCAAATTTGTATCTGGCCTGATCAGCCTTTGCCTAGGAAGTATAAACTCACCTTAGATTTTTTTTTCTCCAATTTACCCCCATCGTGGAATGGTATCGGCGTTAACTTGGCAACGTCACGCGCGACCATCAACGACTCACAGATTGAGTGAAGTGATTCTGAAATAGAGACATTCGGTGATCATCATAACTTAACATCGGTACGATTAATTCAAAATGTTGTCAAAACTTATCACATCATTGAAGTCGTATCCACTTGAAAGTAATTTCGGCATCAACACCCTGGAAGATCATGAGGTATTCAGTACAGAGAGTAGGGACCCGCAAACCTCCATTGAAAAGGGAGGATTCTCTAACCGGATGGCTGTTGTGTCTGGTGGGCAACTGCCCGATACTTGATATTCAGACTGTTGTGTACTTATGTTCAAATTGCTTGGAAAACTCTAAAGAGATGCAGGATTTCGTTAGTATTTCGCTGCTGGTGGGTTAGATGGAGTTGTGGTTGTTTTTGTTGTAGTACTAATTTTGTTTCGTTAGATTCTTGTGTCCGCTACAAAAATATTATCATGGCACATAATGTTCTCAACTCCTGTCAAATGTAGTAGAAGCCATTGCCTATTGCACATATGCATAGGTATCTAGCCTGCTTACAACTAGCCTAATCCGAGTCATGCTCTCGCGCCGACAGAGGGCGCCTTTCGGAGTTTCTGAACAAATTAACGCGATGATCACGCGTTCGTGCGAAGATCGCTTTCTTTAGACCGACGTCTCAGTGGTCACACTATTGTACTTGTCTTATTGTGTATGCTACTATAATTTCCCTATTCTTCTTCTTTCCGTGTCGATAGACTCATAATTTTTTTTGTCGAACCAGTATTGAGCAACCAGTACAGCTGTATCATTGGCCTCGTTCAAATCTTGGATGGTGCAGGTGGTGTGCATACCGAGCAGTTGAGGAAGTGATGCATGTCCTGTGATGGAACTCCGCACTGGCACTGCGTTTGGGATGGGTGAAGAATGGCACATTTGGCCAGGTTTTGTGTACAGCGGCCGACCTGGGTCCACAGTCGGTTAGTAGATTAAGTTCGTATCCAGAGGGTATGTTCAGCCGGGGGGATGAGGTATGGAGGGGTAGGGAATTTACCTATCATCTCGTCCCTCGTGTTGATGACCACGGCCATGTTGTTGAAGAAGCGCAGCGACGTGGAGCGGAACATGTGGAAGTAGCCGGCTTCGCCCGCACTGGTGTAGTTGATGCGGATGCAGTACACTGGCTCCGTACCACTCTTGCGGCCAACGCTGAAAAGCTGGAACAAAAAACGAAAATTGTTATGCAGGCAAATCGTGTTTTAAGCGAGCGGGATGCGCTGTACGTCCAACAAACGGTCCGGCGTCATCGTAGTACACTTGTACTCATCGTAGTACACTTTTGTACTCACCGTAGTACAGTTGGCGTCGAAGGGCCCCAGCTCTATGAGTGTGACGTCAGCGAGCGGCACGCGCTGTACGCCCAACAAACGGTCCGACGTTTCGTCGTAATCCGCTACGTAGTACGCATCGCTTGTCAAAACTAGGACGCTGTCCATTTCCGTCTCTTGAGGGTCCCCCGTACTAAAAAAATAATTAAAAAAATCTATTTAGATTTCAGCTAGCAGCAATGGACTTACAAAGCCCGGACAAAAACAATCGATCTGTCTCCCAGCATAAACTAGCGACTACATAATTTAACTACGATGTTTTGGAGTTACCATAACGCAACTGCAAGAAGATGCAGCGATACTATTCACACGTTTCTATGTCGTGACCAGTTCGTGTAGCTGCGATGTGCTGTGTTTATGATTCGTGTGAAGGTTACAAGACTAAGGGCCAGTTTCACCGGTTACGGATAAAGTGTCGGTTAGCCTATTAGGAACTTATCTGGAAGATGAACTAAAACTTTTGGTTTCACAGGTGTCGGATAGCGATATCTGGCAGATTTATTAGGTATTTGAGTATAGTATTGTAAGTGGTTAGTTATCCATCAGATAAGTAACCGACACTTTATCCGTAACCGGTGAAACTGGCCCTAAAAAATTTAAATAGTCCATCGGATAAATAACCCCGCCCGATATTGCCTGGTAGACTGGACCGGGCTGTTGTGTCCAATCGCACGGTAAAGTCTGATACCGCGATGCAGGATTTCATTGTAGTAGTTCGCTGCTTGTTGGATAGATGGCGTTGCGGTTATGTTCATTGCGATGCAGATTTTTGCTACGATGATTTTACTTTTGGCAGCATTGATTTTTCTTTTTTCACGTAAACGAAAAATTAAGAAAACTCGTTTGTCGTCACTTGTAAGTAAGTACACTTTTTATAGAATAGTGACGTCACAATCTATAACAAGAAACACGACACGTGTCACCCTACTACTGATCTTTGATGCATATTATCTTTATCTTAAAAAAACATGTTCAATATTTTTCGATAATCTAACTAACGGACTAAATAGAATCATATTTTTTTTACTCAGAAACCATCCCTATTCTCCCTAACTCATCCATGTTCCTTCAGTGCCCTTTATGTTCCGGAGCCACGGTGTCTCTTTCGAATATTCCGCGACTCCGGCAGGCGTCGCGGTCGGCCCTTTCGGGCCCCTCTGTGTGCCTGACTCTCTTTGAGGCGCGCGTGGAACACGAACGCGCCGTCGACACGGCCTGTCGTCATAAGACGGACGGACGGCGAGCCATCCCTAACTGGCCTTCACATTGTTTTTATCTCCACACCACCTTCCATAACTAAATTGTAAAGCTACTTACTGGGGATCCGCATCGATAAGTCCCCAGGAGCCTAGCACGGGTTCCGTATCTACGAGCAGCTTCTTACAGTCGTCTATCAGCGACTTGACATGCTGCGCCATCGCAGCTGTGTCGGGTTCTGGTTGGTCCTGTAGCAAATGGATTTCAAAAAGTTAGATTGTATAGATGCTATGGAACTGGAATAGAGTTGAACCCATCCAGGGCGTGTAGTCTCGACATAGCTATCGCCTAGCGACAGAAAATCGGTAAGGCCACCCGTACACAGATAATTTGGAACGCTATATGTATACGTTCAAAATCAATGACCAGAGTGCCAATTCTACTAATTAGTAGAATTGGCCTTTAATCCATTGTCCGCGTTAAAAAATTACTGTGTACCGGTGGCCATACAGATTTTCTGTCGCTAGGCGATCGGTAGCTACATATGTCGAGACTTCCCGCCCTGGGCACAATACTGCACGATGTTGCTTTCTAATGATTATGAGGCTTACAGGAAAAAATCGGATCACAAACAGGCGAGGTTTCTAACTTTCCAGAATGTTGAATGACTGAAGGAGATTATGAAGAAAATATAAGCTCATGCCTGCTTAAACACACACTATAAAATACATAGACAAACACACAATGGCGAGTTTAACTACTAACTTAAAACTGAAAACATACTTAAACAAATTGCTTCTATCGATTACGACGAATAATATAACACTTTACTTGGAAAGCTAAACGCTGGAATATTTGGTGAGCACGTACAAGCGCAAAAAAGAACTATTGCATTCCCAAGTAATCGTAATGCTAATGTGAGTTTGTGTTTGTTTCTCATTCAAGCCTAAAATGCTGGACTCATTTTGATGAAATTTGGTACAGAGCTAGATGGAATCCTGGAGACAGTATATAGGTTATTTTGCAAAAATTTGCACCTGCTAACTGCCCGACTTCCGTATCCTTGTGCCCGGCACAACCGTCGTACATCCCTCTTATTCGGTGTGGTACCGAGTACCACAATCTAATAAGAGGGATGTGCAAAACTTAACTTAGATCTTAAAGCGCTGGGCGTCGGAGGAGGGCATAAGTTGCCCTCTCCCGGCCGTTAGGTTAGGGGTAACTGGGTCCAGGGGCGGCGGACTTGGAATGTCCGTCGCCCCTCATTCATCAGAACACGAGGTGGCGCGCGTGGCGTTCCCTCAAAAAGTACTGCGCCGATTTTCATGCTGTTTCAATTGGATTTTTTTTTTTATATGGGACAAGCCCGCCACACATTCCCAACCACTGCAACTCCTGAAAGCCAGAATCAACAGTGGCGACCACCAGAAAAAACGCCGAGTTAATGAAACCCGACGAGTCCCGGAGAAACGATTCAACTGTCTTGGATCCCGCAACGAAATTAATCAGAAGAGTACAGCGGAGGAGTAGGAAAAATAAATATAATTTCCACTTCCCTCCATATCAATAGTTCTAAATTGTCAGTTCGCTTTTTGAGCTAGTTGTTGGTGGACGTGCTGTCGATTTTTTTGCGCTCTTGCTTTGATTTGCTTTTTAAATTATCGGTGCCTCTCTTACTGTCTTGTGTGAAGTGTTATATATTGTCTGCGCCATCTTGAAGATTGTAGCGCGCTGTCCCTCTCACCGGCTCCTCGTCAGATATATTCGAAAGAAATATTTTGTTGTTGGAAAAAGTGCCACACTTCGCGGGGCGCGAACCAGCGACCGTGTGTGCACGGCGAGTGGAGGCGGCCGACTTAACCAACTAAGCCAACTGTACGTGAGATTTGCATTGCGAATTTTTGCACTGGTATCTATTAAACTGCGCTTGCTGCTAAACTCTGAGACTTGTTTAATCATCTTTTATATTTACGCCAACATGATTCGATCACCGGATAACAAAATGAGCAAGTCGAACCCTGATTTTTGCACGAGTAATGAACCGGGTACCAATGTCACCCAGAGGAAACGGAAGCAGCCTGACTGCGAGCTAACCCAGGCTATTGCCTTGTTGTTCCGAGCTGATATGAATAACCAGTTTACAAATATTAATGTGAATATTAACAACCTTCGGGAAGAGTTCAATACTTTGTCTCTGACTTCGGCCCAAATTCAAAATGACGTTAAGGAACTGCGTGCAGATTGCATTGTTATTAAGAAGAATATGTCACAGCTGGACACAAAGCATAATGAATTATCACAGACGGTTACGGAGTTGAAGTCTACAGTGAATTTCAACTCAGATAACTATGTGGATTGTGAAAGACGTCTGAAAGAGCTGGAACGAAATGTGAACAACTCTGCAGCCTCGACTGTTGCACTATTAGAAAGAAAGATCGATTCTTTGGAGCAACAGGCAAGGCAGTGTAACGTTGAGATAGGAAATATGCCGGAAAGGCGTGGTGAGAATCTTATTACTATATTGCAGTCCATTGCAGCTTCACCTTAGTTTCTCTAAATGTTACAGCATTACGTTTACTAAGAAAAAACATGTGTTCGATTTCAATTACCTTCTTGGAAACACTGCTCTAAACAAGGTTTCATCCCTCCGTGACCTAGGCGTAAACCTTGACTCAAAGCTCCATCTTAACACCTACGTGGACAACATAGTCAATAAAGCTTATAAAATGTTTGGTTTCGTAATGAGAGCATCTCGTGAATTTCATCGGCCCTCTACCTACTTGCATCTATACAAGACAATAATAAGGCCACAACTTGAATATGCAGTACCCGTCTGGAACCCTTATTACAAAAAGTACGCTGAGATCATTGAGTTGGTTCAACGTAAATACCTCCGTTCCATGCATTCCAGATGCTGTAAAACCAAAATTTCATATCAATTATTGCTTGAAAAATATAACCTTATGACCCTACAATCCCGTCGCACCCTACTCGAAATGATGACTCTGTTTGGTATATGCCGCAATAAATTTGATTGTACTGATCTTGTGAACAGTTTGTGCTTCCTGATCCCACGTACTGTAATCGGTCGTGAGGTTCGTTCGAGATGCCTTTTTGCTACTTCATTTTGTCGAACTAACTCAGGCGCTCGCTCGCCGTTACATCGCTTGGTTGACACCTATAATAAACAGTTTGGCTCTACTGATATTATGTTTCTCAGCAAAGCTATATTTAAAAGTGAAATCACTACTATTTTAAGAGGTCATAGCCCTATTAATTAGTTTATGAATGCTTTTTAAATATTTCTACTAACAACTAGCAATTCTGTATGGTAATCTGTGGATAACGTCTTGAGTAGTGTATTTGTTAATTGTGTTGTAAGTTTTATATTGTAAGCCTACTCTGTAATATACTGCTGTTTGTTATTCCTATCTAATAAAATAAAAATAAAAATAAAATAAAATCAAGCAGGAGACAGATTAGAGCTAGGCCAATAGGCACCAAGGGACATATACAACTGGGTTAGGCCCAGTTGCCAAGCACCACGGATTATATATTAACATTTAAACTAATGGGTCCTAAATTGTGAGCTACTTTTGATTCCAGTAATAGGTATGGCAAAATCGCCTGAACGCACGGAAATTTGTTCTGGTTTCTACAAGGTCCGTATAGTAAACTACTCCAGATTTAACCTGAATACTATCTAACATAACATTACGTTCAGTCTGCCAAAGAATACACTCCCACAAGATGTGATGTGCGGATTGTTCGTATTCAAGGTCAGCTGTAGAGCATTGACATAAAGGTGAGGCCACAAGCCTAAAGGAAAATAATTTACTCTTAAAGTTGCCATGACCTGTGAGAAATTGGGCAACACAGTGATCCACCTCCAGCCATGTCTTCTCCAGCCGCTCACGAACGGATGGAAAAAACTGGTGGAGGTGTCGGCCCTTGATGGAATCTTCCCACCTACATTGCCATTCGCATAAAAGTACCTCCCAGACGTCAGTCTGGGGTTTTAGTAATCTAGAGATCTTAGCACGGTCGCGTTGCGGTAAAAACTCTGGGTCCGTGATCTTTCTAGCGTAGAAGTACATTGCAGCACGCCGCTGCACCTCAAGATCGACTGGGAGAACACCCGCCAGCACCGGTAAGGCTTCAGTACTAACCGTCCTATACGCCTTGCATAAGAATATCAAAGCCAAACGCTGGTTTTGAAGTAATTTACGTCGTACCGCCCCTATGGTGGCCCTAACGGCCCAGACAGGTGCCCCGTAGCACATACAACCCAAGTAAGTAGCCCCATATAGTTTTTAGGGTTTGAAATGATAGACCCCAAGTAGCCTTTGATATTCTCGTCAAGGCGTAGAAGTTCTTTTTTGCTTTTTCTCCTACTGTTTTTATATGATCAATAAATGAAAAGTTTCTTTCTAGTAGCATACCGAGGTAGCACACGGATTCTTTCCTTTTAACGGGTACGTTATTAAATTTTATACCAGGCCAGGATTTAAGGTTTCCTTTTAAAAGAAGTTGATAGGTTTTATGCGGTGCAAAGGTCAGACGGTTTCGATCGCCCCACTAAGATATTAAACGTAGGCATGTGTCAGCCAAGTTCTCGAGTCCAGCCCGAGTTCTTAACTGAATGAGCAGCAAGCCATCGTCCGCGTAACCGGTTAATGAACAGCCGTACGGGAGCGAAAGCGCGAGGAAATCATCGTAGCCAAAATTCCATATATATGGACCGATAACTGAGCCCTGAGGACATCCCATGGTTAGAGACTTAGTAATGGAATGATGTCCAAGTTTGAGTTTCGCGGAGCCATTTAGAAAGTACGAACAAATCAGATTATAGATGTTTTTGTAGCAACCACGGGTTTTCATTTTAAGTAGTAACATCGGCCACCATGCGTTATCAAAAGCACCAGAAATGTCGAGAAAGATTCCAACCACGTATTTATGTTCCGATGAGTTGACAATTTTACGGACAGATAGAGCCGCATCTACAGTGGATTTTCCAATAGTAAAACCGTATTGATTTTTATGAAATTTAGGTCCGTTCGGTAACAAGCGCGGAACAATCAGTCGCTCTAAAAGTTTTCCCAAAGATGGGAGTAGTGTTATGGGCCGGTATGACTTAGGGTCGTCCGAGGGCTTGTCGCCACTCTTTGGAATAATGCGTATAAAGCCTTGTCGCCATATTCGAGGAAAAATACCTTCCGCAATGCATCGGCTATATACTGATAAAATAGCATCGCTCGACGTTTTACACGCTTCTATAATCATTCTATTAGATATTTTATCTTCACCGGATGATTTGTTGAGAGGTAGTCTCTTGACAACGTTTATGAATTCGTCAGTGGACGGAAGGTCTGACTCTGGTGATTCAGGTGGTACCGCGGCCCAGGCCCTGATCTGCTGATGGTATTCATTATCATTTACTGATGAATCATCTGGTATAAGAGAATCAAGCAGAACATCAGTTGTTTCTTCAATGCCGGTGGTATGTGTATTATTTACTTTAATGTTCTGAACGTATGCAAGGTCGACCGATCTATTAGCCTTAAACTCGTGATACAAAGGAGACCACGGACCCTCCATATCAAGTTTATCAACAATTTTCCGGAGTAAATTACCCTTAGATTTTTCAACCGATGCTCTGTAACGCGACTTGGCAACTCTAAAAGTACTTATGGCAAGATTAAAAACGTCTCCGGTAACATTACGTTTTTTAAGCTTATTAAGCTGTCTACGCGCTCTGCGATAGCTCTTACGTTGTTCAGCAAGGTAGTCCACTCCACCAATCACATCTACGAATATTGGTCACAGATGCACGACCAATAGCAATGTCAGTACAGTAAGTGAAAGTGTCTGACATTATCTCAGCACTTTCCTCAGCTGACAGTCCATCGCGAGTGAAGTCTTTGGCATGACAAGCAAAAAGTGAGCTAAAGAATTCCCAGTTCGCGCCTTTACTCTTATATCTAAAATTTCCAATTATGTGTGAAGAACCTTGAGTAAGAATAGGAACAAAATCGTACACGATCAGGCGATGATCACTACAAGACGCGTCAGGAAGAACACGCCACCTATCCAAGCGTACGTCTGCACTAGAAAGTGTGACGTCAATACAAGATTCGCCCATTTGGCTACAAAAAGTAGGTGGTGCGTCTGGGGTGTTATGGTTTGATAAGTTCATCTCAGCAATAAAATCCTCAACAGCACAACGTCGTTCGGAATCAGTGGCCCGAACTTTGCCATATCACAGGGAAGAAGATGCATTTACGTCAGCACCAACTATAACCTTGCAGCCCGCGAGCGACCGCAAGACGTGACGGAGATTATGTATATGAGGAGTGACAGGGTCAGAATACTGAAAGTAGCAGCTCACAACGTAAACCTTAAAGGTAGGCGATGACACTTCCGCCACGGCGCAATGGGGCGTCATGAGATTACGTATAGCTGTTACAGTAAAGCTCGAAGAACGCGCAACATAAATTCCGGCACGTGACTTGCTGTTCAGCTGGACCATTTTGTGACCTAAGCGCGCGTTTTGATACTGTTCCTGAACAAGTACTATATCTAGATTATAATCCACAATCAATTTATCCAGCTCAGATGTCGCCACCCTATCGTTATGAAGGTTTAATTGTCCTATGGTTAAACTATCCATTATTAATAATTAGTGTTTAGGATTAATTGTTTGAGTTTGTAGGTAGTACACTCTTGAGATCCGCAGCGATGATCACACGGTTTTTTAAAGCGTTTACACGCCACGCAAGTTGGTTTAAAATTTAAGTCGTCATTGTGCGGGCAGTCTTTTGTTTCATGTGCCTCTGAACAATTAGCACAGGTAGGTTCTTTATTAACGCAGTGTTTTTTAACGTGACCAAACTGTTGACAATGAAAACAACGAACAACTTCGACATCATCAATAAAACGGCAGGTAGCCCAATCAATAAATAATTTATCCTTTGTAGACACTAAGTGCTTACGTACGGCAGGCTCTATTTCAATTCCGATCCATTTACGACCGTTATCTAACGTGCGCCTACGGATAATTTTTGTAGATTTTATAAAGTCATCCTCTTTTATTTGAAGCTCATCTTTGATATTTTGACGGTATAATGCAATCAAAAAAGCGCCATCTTCCATTGAAGATGGTACATCCTTAACCAACACTCGAGGGCGTCTACCTTTTGGTTTTTCTAGACGTAAACCAGCGGCCTTGATTGCTTCTACCGATTCCAATTTTTTTAGCTGATTTTCATTAGCGACGCGTAATACAACACCGGATTTCGCGGTTTTTTTCACGCCTAGAATTTGGAAACCGTCATCACTAGGTTTAATTGCCTTCATAAGCGCTTGTTTTGTCGCGGACGAGGTGCTATAATCAGCTGATCGAGCCGCGGTCGGATAAGCCACCACACAAGGTAACGGTTGACGAGATTCCATAATCGCTGGCGCCACTTTTGGTAAACGTAGTTTCAACGAGTCCGCATATGAAATTTTACAATTGTTGTTACCGACAGGATTAGGATTGACAGCGTTAATCGACCTAACCTTTTCTAATTCGCGTTCCGTTCTGGCTAACTTCGTCTCGTTGCACGACGATTTTGTTGCTAGCATAGAAACAATGCCCGTAATTCGCTGCGTCATGTCCATGATGGCAGATTTATTTGCAACGTTAATGCGCGACCCCTGATCATTGACCAAGTCGTTCATTTTAGACAGGTATGCCGACGCCTCGGAAACTAAGTCGCAATAATCAGTATTGCTCGCATTACTTATATTTAAAAAGGGTGAGGATCTTTCCACGGTTTCGGATGTTTGGTGAAGCCGTTTTGACCTGTCATCGGGTGAACTGTACGTTGGAGACAGTTCACTGAACAAGCGTTTAGAACTAGCGGAGGTCGCCACGGGCGACCTTTGGGTTTTTGTGTTTCTACGAAATATTTCTCCGCCTCGATCCGGCGGATCATCATTTGTTGACATCATCATTAACGGAGAAAAACACTAAATAAACGTATTAGGACGCGACTGAATGAAATAAAATAAAAACGAAACAAATAAATAACGATCGAGTAAGTTATTTCGCGTTACCCAAACACAGAGAAAATAAATGAACTTACCGATGGCTGGAGAAATTGACTAATTACTAATAAATGAATAAACAAACACCTTTAAAAACTTACAAAACACGCACTTAAAACACTAAAGCACACCGAAAAGCAATTCACAAGCCTTAAAACAAACATGCAACGCGATTTCCGAATTTATAAAAACGGAGCGATATAATTGACACCGCACAGCGCACGTGTGGGGAGGGAAGTTTCAATTGGATGTAATCGGTGAGGGTCGAGGGTAGCCCATGGATGCGAGACGCACAGGACCGGTTGCTGTGGCGAAACGCGCGAGTAGGCCGCCGTCCAGCAGTGGACGTCTTTCGGCTTATTTGATGATGATGATAATGAAGCGGTTAAAATTTTAAAGCGAGTAAAGCCACGTGCAAATGCTAGAATCAAAATATTACGAGCTACTGTTAAACCAAGCGTCACATGCACGCACGTTGAACATAAGAACCTTCACGGAAGTGCAACGGCCGCATTCAGGCACGATGAGCTGCTCGGGTATGGTGCGAGACTCTCCGGTCATCACATCTATGGCTACCTGGCGGAGAGCGTCTTTGAATGTCGAGAGGTAGTATCTGGAACAACGTATGGGAAGTTTAGAAAATGAATCTACAGCTTTGAATGGTCTCCTACCCTTCCAACAACGAACAGGGTTAATCCAGACATATCCGGGTCTCGTGGATTGTTGTAAGCTCAAAACAATATCAATACTTACATTTTATATGAACTCGTTCACTCGTTACCGGGCCGTGCCCGAAACGTGTCGGACCACGGGTTGGATTTGTGTGGATTAACTGCCAGAATTTCCGGCACTTTAAAAGTGGTTGTAAATACACATTTGGCTAGTGAATGAATGGGCTTGTGTCCTGAAAAAATCTAATTACTCCGTCAGTTAGATTATCAAAAAATATTTGACCCGTTTTTTTTTTTTGTTACGGGAACCAAAATTGACGAAGTTACGACGCTTTTAAAATTCTCAATACGTCACACCTTCGCATAATTTTTACAGAGTCGTGACGTCACGAGCCCCCACTCCCGAGTTTTGATGCGTTTTATCTTTGTCAATATTCATTGGTTTACAAAAACAAAAAATACGTGTCCATTATTTTTTAATACTCTAACTGACGGACTAAATAGTTTTGCAATTTGTGAATGATGGAATCTAGCCTATTCATTTATTGATTGCAGCATTGATCTTTTTCGACCCTGATCATTATTTCTGAATTTTGAGGAACGAATAATGAACAAAACATGTTATAAAAAAGATTTTTCACACACAAACCACTCAAGCAGTTATAACAGTGAACATGTTCTTTCGAGCCTATAAGTAAAACCAGAGACACATTTACTTGTCACAACAAAACACACACAAACACCGTGTTGAGTACCGTGAAATCGGATTACTTTTGGTCCTATCTCGTACTTATTGGATAAAAGTTTGGGCCGAAGTTATCCCCCATGGCCAAAGTAATCCGACTTAACTGTATGTTAGTCTGTAGATGGGTGATGTTAACAGCAGAAGATATTATATTAGAGCTACTCCAGAAAATCTGGAAGCCTATTTACAACAGCCAATATTTTTTGCAGAGTAAGGGCGGAAACAGACTTAAAGCACGTGAGATGGCGTCGGGTGTCTCACACATCATCGTACTTGAAACTGACGCGACTAAATATTTTTTTAAGAAAATATGAAAAACTAGCAGAAAGTTATAAAACTAAAGCGTCAATAGCCGTTTAGTTAGAGTGCTAAGCTTATAGTTCACGGAGAGGAGGTCAAGATAAGCCAAACTAAATTTTATTAGTGAGAACTATACTCTGGTTTATTATGTATTAAAATAAACATGTGTTATCTACACATGCATAATCAATTTGCAAAGTGCTACAAATATCCATCATTCAAGTGAATCTGAAGAGTTTTAGGCCCAAATGCGCCAATTTTAATGAATTGCTTACTTGAGGGGAGAAAATTAAGATGTCAGACATTATGGACCCGTATTAGCAATTAACTCGGAGAGAATAAGACAGAACTCTGATTGGAGCAAGTGAGCCTTATTGATTGTAAATCACATTTTTAATGACTCCTCAATATTTTTTGATTTATTTAAATACGTAAAAGAATAGACTATAGTACATTCCAATAGACTGACCTCCCCATTCCGTACGCCATCTCCGCACCCAAGAGTTCACTAGTCAACCCATGTCCGAAGTAACTCGGCATCATTTCTAACTTAGGCCTCTCAGTGTCCATATTCTCTACCAACATCAGCGACGCAGTTTTAATATCGCGCCAAAAACTGTCAAACGTCTCAACGGTCGCCATATTGACTTCCTGCCCGAGTAAAATGTCTATGGCGCACTGTGTGATTTCGTCGTTAAAATGGCGGATGATGAATCTGAAAAATTGTTTTTGGTTTGTACCCTGGACCCTATTTAAAATGGGTGGGTATTTTATGGAGGTTGGGGTTACCTGTTAGCGGATGCGACGCCATCTTTCATTAGTCCAGTGAATTTTCTCTCGCCTGTTCTTGTGTAGTCTCCCTGCGAAAGTTGAGCGTTTAGTGTACTGCATGTATTGAGATAAAAGTAGAAAGAAATGTAAACAAATTATTATACAACCTGTAACAGAATTAACTGGAATCCTGAAAAGAGGTCATTGTACTCGTAATCATGAACTATTTTTGAGACCAATCCTAAAATCATGAAAAAATATTGCCTGTCTGACACATTAGTGCGAGCATAACTTTACAAAATGAACCGAATTACCAATTATAAATGCAAAAGAAAAAGTTAAGCCACTGTGTGATATTGATCTCTCAAACAGTTCGTCTTCAAAATCGATTTTCGGGAACTCGCACAGTTTTTATGATTTGAACTGTGATGATCGTCGCTTGACGCAACGTTAGGACGTTTAGCGTATAGTATGCGTATAGTGAAGCAAGAGGAACAGTCCCGCAAACCTCCTTTTACCGCAAACCTTTTGGGGGCCGAGTCACCCGCGTCCGTAGGAGAATACCCTTTAGCGAATCCCTACACGTGGTCCCCGGGTGGTGCTAAACAGGTGACACTAACCACCTCCTTGGTTTAATGGTTATACCACCTGATTCAGACCCAGAGGTCCCGGGTTCGATTCCCAGCGGAGGCAAATTTTTTGCTCGGTTTGGTTGGTGGTAGGACTTGTTCTAAGTCCGCCTGGCAAGCTACCATCATCATGTCTAAGTCTGCCGCCATAACAACTATGTTAACAGCATTGTTGTTTTCCGGCAGTTAGAGGTATGATAGCCAGTTCCTCTGTGTAAGAGGATTCCGGGTGAAACTCGCTTCCATCTTCGGCCTAATCATCACTTTCCATCAGGTGAGATTTGGGCCAAGAGGTTCCCCGTTTTGTTAAAAAAAAAAAAAACCTCCATTGAAAAGGGAGGTACCTCCGACCAGACGGTTGTGTGCCTGGTGGGCAACTACCCCTGTTATTTTTCCGACTGTTGTATAAACTTCAGAGTTTAACATGCGATTTGAACATAATAATATATCACAACTACTCATGAAATCCTCCATCGTGGTATCAGTACCACGATGGAGGATTTCGTTAGTAGTTCGCTGTTAGTTGAATAGATGGCGTTGCGGTTCGTTTTGTTGCAATGAAGATTTTGCTACGTTTTTTTTTGTGGCGGCATGAATGTCGCTACAAGCGGATTATTTCCACTTCACGCATTATATCTTTTGTGGGTTATTACGTGGGTGTTTATAAATCCGTAAATCATTGTCATTTCGACTCATCGCTGATGAGCTGACTGCTATTTTTTTCACTTAATAATTTTACCTCTTTTGCTTTTCGAGTCGATTATATGACCTAAGATTGTTTGGCCCCAGTAAAAGGCTACGATAGTAAGGTAGATCACTAAAAAAAAATCTAATTAGTTCGTCAGATGGACATCCTAAAAATAATGGACAGTGGACACGATGGAAAAATTAAGACGATACAGTATGTTGAAAACTCGGGTGATGTCACATGTTACAGAATAGTGACGTCAAAGCCCTCACTCCTGATCTTTGATGCGTTTTATCTTCGTCAATTATTATTATTGATTTGATATAGCAAAAAATACTTGTCCAATATCTTTTGGATGTCTATCTAACGGACTAATTAGATTGTTTAGTCATCTACCTTAAACTAAATAGAATCATATTTTTTCATCACCCTTACTGTAGCATCGGTGGCATTAATTAAATTCCTATCAAGACAATACGATATTTTACCTTCAAAGCCTTGGTGCCAGCGTACTGGCGGGATATGACGTCTCCGTTATCAGCCCACATGGTAAGGAAGGCTTGTCGCAGCGAGGGCGGCAGGCCGCAGCCGGGGGTGCCCAGACCCAGGCGGCACAGTTGTAGCTCCAGCACGTACTTTGCTATCGCTGTCTGTAAGTAAACATTTGAAAGTTATGTTACGAAAATATTAATTTTGTCATTTAATTTTTTTATTTGAAATGGGTTTGATCTTGACTCTAATATTTGTCTGAGATGACAGAGACAAACTCAACGATGGAGCAAGCTTCCCAGAAGGAGCCTGTTCACTCTAACTCTGAAGAGATTAGGGTTGTAATAAGGGTGTGAACCCCCACAAAACCTTCTTCGACAAGGGTCCTCTGACCAGACGGGTGTTGTGTTTGCAAGGCAACTGCCCGATGGTTGTTTGCGTGCGGTTGTGATGATAATGTCCAAATCGCGCGCAGTACTTTGATACCGCGATTTAGAATTTGTGAGACGTCAGGTTATTTTTTTATTTTGTACTAGCTGTCAACCGCGGCTTCGCTCCCGTCAACTGCCATTTTTTTTACATAAAAACCTTCTCCTGTTAAAAACACAACAAAAAAGAATTAGCGAAATCGGTTCAACTGTTCTCGAGATTTGCGCTTAGCAACACATTCAGCGATTCATTTTTATATTATAGATAGAAGATGTGGCGGCACAAAAACATTCTCATAAAGTAACAACCATATCCACGTTCACCTTTTGACGTCACATACCTGCACCACATTGGTTCTGTCGAGGCAGTCGATGCAGTTGACGCGGAACACGCCGTTCTGCGTACATATGAGGCCGCGGTCGTCGCGCCAACAGAAGCGCATGTCTCCTATGACGTCACATACCTGCACCACATTGGTTCTGTTGAGGCAGTCGATGCAGTTGACGCGGAACACGCCGTTCTGCGTACATATGAGGCCGCGGTCGTCGCGCCAACAGAAGCGCATGTCTCCTATGACGTCACATACCTGCACCACATTGGTTCTGTCGAGGCAGTCGATGCAGTTGACGCGGAACACGCCGTTCTGCGTACATATGAGGCCGCGGTCGTCGCGCCAACAGAAGCGCATGTCTCCTATGACGTCACATACCTGCACCACATTGGTTCTGTCGAGGCAGTCGATGCAGTTGACGCGGAACACGCCGTTCTGCGTACATATGAGGCCGCGGTCGTCGCGCCAACAGAAGCGCATGTCTCCTATGACGTCGGCAAGCGCGTTGATCAGGATGCTCACGTTTTCGTAGTGCATGCCACGGCTGCAGATATGGGAAGCGAAAGTTAACGCATGATGGCAGAGGACTACAAAGTATTGCTACAGTATAAACTGGCCAAGTACGAGTCGGGCTCGCGTGCAAAGGGTTCCGAACCAATTTAATTTCTTTTTAGCATGTTATTTTAGCACTACAGACTTCTTATAGGTTTCCCTGTAGTCTTTAAGTATAGAACTATTATCAGCATTTTTTTTTTCAAAATTTTTGGATCTAGTTTCGGAGATAAGGGGCGGGATCGGTAATTTTTGGTCGAATTTCTTGAATAACTTCAAAAAAAAAAAAAAAATTAACTTTATGAAAAAAAACATAGTTGAAACCCACACAGAAAGCCTTTTCATGTGATATGGCGCACGATACAGTTTAAAAACCTTTAATTTTCTACTTTGATCCCTATAAGTGACCCACAAACTCAAAATTTTTTTATTTACGTAACGTGCCCGGTATTGGGTCACAGAAGTCCATATTTGTACCAAATTTCAACAGAATTGGTCCATTAGATCAGAAGAAAACTGGCTGTGACAGACAGACAGACACCCGAGCTGCCGAGTGATCCTATAAGGCAGGGGTCGCCAAATGGCGGACTGCGGTCCGCATCCGGACCGCCGACCCATTTTGTGCGGACCGCGAAAACACATTAACTTACACTAAAGACTACTTCCGATATAAATAACTTCCGTGGCGCCAAAAAGATTGACGCGAGCTGTAGGTAATTTAATAAAAATGTATCCTCCGCATTATCTTTGTTGACGTCAATTCGAAAACGGCCGGGCAAAGTAACGAGCCAGAATCCAGAATTACAAAAATTAGCTTTGAAACTTCTTACTTTGTTTGGATCGACATATATTTGTGAAGCAGCATTTTCGAAGATGAAGTTCATTAAGAATAAATTTCGATCTCGACTTACTACTGAACATCTCCAAGATTTAATGTCACTAGCTTGCGCCAATTTTACTCCAAACTTCAGACAGATAATTCGCAACAAAAAATGTAATTTTTCGCATTGATACCTATGTAACAAAATACCTTTGTTATTTCCTTAATTACATTGGATTAATAAATATTTTTTATTTTAAATAAAATGTGCGGACCACGATGGTTATTTCATTTCTTAAAACAGACCCCGAGCGAAACTAATTGGAGACCCCTGCTATAAGGGTTCCGTATTTTGTTCAGACACTCACCAATACTCATGGAAGTCAAAGGTAGCATAGATAACGTCTGGGCTGTTGTACTTCAGCACGTGCTCCCCATACGCCTCCCATATGATCCGCTCTCTGCCCTGCTGATCCACCAGGTTCACTATGCACACGTTCTTGTAGGTCTTTAGCTCCTCCTCGAAATGGTTCTTGAAGGCTGCGTGGGATTCTTCTTCGGCTGGTGAAAGGAGCTTCGTTTTTACTTATATGTTATAAAGAGGACAGATTTGATTGATGTTTTGTTTGTTTGTTACAATTTAACTCAAAATCTACAAGACCGATTTCAAAAATTATTTCACTATTAGAATGCGACATTGTCCCTGAGTTACACAGATTATATTTATTAGGTACAAGAAAAAAATAGGGATTCTTAAGAAAATTGCAGCGCGGACGAAGTCGCGGGCGAAGTGCTAGTAGGCTGATAAACCCAAAACTACGATGGTTATCGGTTTATCAGCCTTGTAAATTGGAACAGTCTAAGCTATTTAGTATCCAGGCAGCAAACCTTTTTTTTTCGGATGGGAAATCAACTAATGACTTCTCCCGCTCTGGGCGGAGCGGAAGGGAGTGTCAGACTTTTACTGACTAAGGGCTCGTACACAAAACTGCGATGCGACGTCGCATCGCAAAAATGTGCGAGCTCCCTCTAGGTTAATGTGCGACCTCCCTCTTTTCTGCGTTGCGAATTCGCATCGCATCGCAGTTTTGTGTACGAGCCCTAAAACCCATCCATGTTCCTTCATTGCCCTTGGCCTTTTGTGTTCCGGAGCCGCGGTACCTCTTTCGTATAGTCCCGCGACTCCTGCAACTACTTTTAAGGGCTCGTACACAAAACTGCGATGCGATGCGAATTCGCAACGCAGAAAAGAGGGAGGTCGCACATTAACCTAGAGGGAGCTCGCACATTTTTGCGATGCGACGTCGAATCGCAGTTTTGTGTACGAGCCCTAAATAATGTTTATTTATTTATGTACACACAATACACTTTAATGTTGTGAGTTGCTAAGGGGACAATTATTATACACCACACTCGTTAGTATCTCATAAGCTTAAAAAGTAATAATGCACACATTAGAAGTAAATATTGAAAGTGCAGTGGTATACTTAATGTTTTTGCCTGTGTACCAAATAGCTTTGTTGCCTGAACTTTTCTAATACGTTTTCTTTTGTGGCGCTCTCGAGGCCATAGACTTGGGCCGATCTTGATGGTTCTTATTTCAATCGAATTGAGTTATTTTTGAGAGTTTCACTAAAGACATGACTTTACAAAATCAATAAACCAGCCGCCATTTTGTAAAAAAAAAATAAAGGTGATCTCAGTGAATTTTATTTTCAGTAGGTTTTTTGGTACCATATGAATTTGAAGTGCAGCCTTGAGCAAGCGTGTTGATTAATGCTCGGGCCTTCTCCACATTAGAAGAGGAATTTGCCCATCTGTGGGACAGTGACAGGCTGGTATTGCTGCGTTAAAATGTTTTTGCAATTTAGTTTTCTAATATTTTGCCAATAATTTTGTATATTTGGCAAAAATAACTTCAAAGCGTCCTCATAAGATTCAATTTGCGCTGGAACTTCGTCAAGTACTGGAATTTTTGCATAGCACGTGTCATTCTAAAATCAACGTAATTACACAAGAATAAAATAGATATTTATGTAAGTGATAACAAGGTGGTCAATATATTTTAGACTAGCTGACTCGCGCAACTTCGTCTGCGTCACATTTTCCATTAATGCTCCTCTCCTATTTGTCTTAGCGTGATGATATTTAATATAGCCTATAGCCTTCCTCTATAAATGCTATCTAACACTGAAACATTTTTTTCAAATCGGAGAGATTTCCTGAGATTAGCGCGTTCAAGCAAGCACACAAGCAAACAAACAAACTCTTCAGATTTTTAATATTAGTATAGATAGGTGAGATATGAAGAGATACACTTACTTCGATCGAGACGCGGCGGTGGTCTGAACTTGTACTCCGGTTGACTCCAAAATATAGGCACCGAGCCGCGAACCTGTTGGGAAACGCACGCTTTTCAATCACGCATAATTGTCATCGTAGAATGGCTAATAAGCCGACGGCTCATAGGATTTTAAGTGCTTACTACCACCTATGGAGAACTGCAATACCAGTACAAATACAATCCGAAAAAAAAAAAACATCTAAAAGTATTCTGACACACACTAGTGGCCTCGCAAATGCTTTGCTAAATAGTCACAGGACTTTAGCATTGCGTATCAGCTGGTACCATTCCTTGATGCCGCAAATAATCCCCAGTTCCCATTAGTACGAGCCTTTTGTAACTTTTCATATCATCCACTACAGACGAATACTTCTCAAGTATTCCATACCCTTCAAAACGGTGACTGTAGCACAGAAACAGTTTTTTTGGAAAATTTTCGTCGTAGAAACAGAGCAACAGATAGTTTGTCTTATTTGGTTCAGTCTGTTATTTTAACTAAACTACTATATAAAAACAACAGAAGTTAGTTTCGATTTCCAGTTCCAAATTTTAATAAAGCGCTCTTGATAACCTTTCGACTTTGAAATCATTAAAACTTGTATGAAATGTAACAATAAAAGCCTTGTTCTTTTCTTAAACCTTATAAAATCCGATGTATGACGCAAAGCCTTAGTTATTTTAACTTGAACAAAAAAAAAGAAATAAAAGTACAGTTACTTATAACAACTTCAACTGACCACTAAAACCCACCGGAGCATAACATTTTACTCCGAGAACGTCCGAAATAACTGTTTTACACAACCAGGTGAAATGTAGCCATTTGTTATATTAAAATAATTCGCGTTTTACTATAATAAATTACCACACTGACTAACATTATTCATAGGTTTGAGTAATGAGAAATGATTAAGCAACAATTATGTAGACCATATTTTAGGTTGTGTTTCATAATTGTATGATTTCGATTATTATTCGACAAGCTTCTGTCAGTGATTTCGCTTGCGTGAAAATTATCTAATTATAAAAGTCTTCTCTGTTCTAAACTAGAAAAAGCTTGCTCTATCCGTCTGCCAAGTTGCTTCCAAACAAATCCAGCCGAAGTTTGAAGTGATAAAATAAAAAACTGGCCAAGTGCGAGTCGGACTCGCGCACGAAGGGTTCCGTACCATTATCTATAAAAACGGCAAAGTAATAAGTTTGTTGTATGGGAGCCCCCTTAAATATTTATTTTATTTGTTGTTATAGCGACAACAGAAATAAATCATCTGTTAAAATTTCAACTTGTATTGTAAGAATATTTCTTGAGATACAGCCTGGTGACAGACAGACGGACAGACGTACGGATGTACGGACAGCGGAGGCTTAGTATTAGGGTTCCGTCGGACACGCTTTGGGTACGCAACCCTAAAAACGGTTAGATAGACATTACTCTCGTATTTATTTTAAAAAAATATTAATACTTATATATTTAGTTTTATTCGTTCAAACACTGACATAAAAACGACAATCGTACCAAAACCACCGGGCGTATTTTAAATAAATTTAAAATATCTCAAAGAATATACATTATTTACATTTTGATATAAGGCTATTTTTTAAAGTCTTAGGGCCAGTTTCACCGGTTACGGATAAAGTGTCGGTTAGCCTATTAGGAACTTATCTGGCAGATGAACTAAAAATTTTGGTTTCACAGGTGTCGGATAGCGATATCTGGCAGATGAAGTATTGATTAAGTTATCAGCCGAATCAAGTGGCTGTTAAGGAAGTTATCATCTACATTATAGTACATTTCAAGTTGTATTTCAAGTGGGAAAAGTTTTTTATTGCATTTGAGGCGGTACCAGCGGTTCAGGTGTTTGTGATCACGAAACACCGAACCCGACGAACTATTGAAAGCCTTTTCGATGTCTTTCCAGGCTTTTTCTTTATCTTGCCAAGTCGTAGCGTCACTTTTTAGGGTTCCGTAGCCAAACGGCAAAAACCCTTATAGATTCGTCATGTCTGTCTGTCTGTCCATCCGTATGTCACAGCCACTTTTCTCCGAAACTATAAAAACTATGCTGTTGAAACTTGGTAAGTAGGTGTATTCTGTAAACCGCATTAAGATTTTAACTCAAAAATAGAAAAAAAAAAACAAGAAATTTTGGGGGTCCCCCCATACTTAGAACAGAAACTCGAAAAAAAAATCATCAAACCCATACGTGTGGGGTATCTATAGATAGGTCTTTGAAAATCATATTGAGTTTTCTTATATCATTTTTATCTAAACTGAATAGTTTGCGTGAAAGACACTTCCAAAGTGGTAAAATGTGTCACCCTCCTGTAACTTCTAAAAGAAGAGAATGATAAAACTAAAAAAAAAAAATATTTTGTACTTTTTAGTCTTTGATAACGAAATATTTTGAACATTTATACATTTTATCAAGTAGGCGAATGAGCCCGCATCCTCTCCATCTCCGCCAGTGCGTCTGTATTGCATGGTGTTTTACCTGTCAGCTTAGAATAGTCTAGCTCCTCAATCTGGAGAACACTAAGTGATTTTACTCTACTTTGGGCCACATATGCCTCTCCAGCCGCAAAAGTACGGGACCCTAAGCACACACTGCGTGGTCTACCGTACAGCCTAGGATCTTGTGCACGGTAGATGCCAAAAAATAGATGCCTTAAAATCACAGGAAACATGCGCCTTTCCACCGCACCGTAGCTGTACTTGGCCGGAAATTGGATGCCTATAGGCTGAATTAGGACGGTATGTCGGTTTCATACATTTGGTCGCGTTTAAAGTGCGGTCAGACGCTGTCCGAAATAAATCCGATACTCCCATTCACTAGCCCCTTCTCCACGTCTACATTGGATCGCAGCATGATTTTAGCCCCTTTTAAAATTCTTAATTTACTCGGTAGTCCACCCGTTTTATTTATATCGCTGGGAATAATGGACTCCAATGAAGTATTTCCAAGGTCTTTGTTTATGTCGTACATTCGAGTACCTTTTCGTTCGTAAAATTTAAGAACTTCATTGTTGTGCTTCTCTACTTGGCCGTTTGTTGGATAAATACACAGTGCTTTTTCAAGCGCAAACTCGCCGGTAGCATTTGATGAGACCTTAGTCAGCAATACTGCGAGATGCTCGCTGTTCAGCTCTCCGACCCTCAAGGCGTTCCAGATGTCGGTGAATGTCGTGTCTCCTCGCTGGCTAGCGCAAGAGTTGCCGGAGAGTTAAGGCATGTACACTAAGACGCCATCTCTTTAAACTGGTAATTTGAGCAAGCCATGCACTGTAGAGCCACCTATAGTCGTGTTGCAACTCCAGTCAGAGCGCCAATCTTTGTAACCTGCTTCACCTAACATCTGCTGCATGTTCACTTGATTTTTCAAAACAACAAGAACGTCTTTCCTGTTCCAGCGCCACCAGTTACGAATAGTTTAAGCCTTTGTTGATCGCCCATTTACAAGTCAATATATATTATAATAGGTTTGTTATAACCTTGAAACTGGATCGTGGTCAAAGTTCATTATAAAACCTTTCTAACAAGTCCAAACACGGCTATGATACGATATTCCATCATGGAATGCCAGTGCCTATCTTCTGGCTGCATCATCAGACCTTGAAACCTAATCGTAGTCAAAGTTCATTATAAGACTTTTCTAACAAATCCAAACACAGCTATGATACGATGTTCCATCATGAAGTTCCAGTTCATATCTTCCGGCTCCATCATCAGATCAGTTCGACAATACCATATTATTGTATTGTCATCAAAACTACATACAGCTGCCAATTTTCAAGACACTACGATCATTGGAAGTTGGTTAAATTAGTATTAGTATAAAAGCGTGTTAATTGTATACTTCAAAATGTAAAAAAAGTTGACTTGGATTATTAATAGTTGCCAAACTTGTGCAGTAAGGCTCTTTTGACAGCAGTTTATTCGACAATTTTCAGCATGTTTTGAGGGTCCTAGTGCTTTTACGTTTAATTTATCATCAAAAACTTTTTACAAAAAAATACAACCGACTTCCAAAAAAAAAACACTACAAAGTAAAAAATAACTTTAATTTCGGAAGTCGGTGTTTTTGTTACTTTCTTCGTATTTTGACACCGACTTCCGAAATTAAAGTTATTTTTTTACTTTGTAGTGTTTTTTTTTTGGAAGTCGGTTGTATTTTTTTGTAAAAAGTTTTTTATTTTTCACTTTTTAGTGGTGCCCCACACCTAACAACAGCACTGCAAAATCGCAGAAAAGCAAAATACGCAATTTCGATTATCAAAGAATCATCTAAATAGTCAAATTCCAGGTATTTCGATTTAAAATCCAAAGTTCGTAACCGATTTTGATATGATTTAAATGGGACCAATCTGCAAGTATATCCTTTCAGATAAAACAAGAATTTTTCAAATCGTTCATAATTGTCGGAGTTATGAGGTAACAAACATAAAAAAAAAACATACAACCGAATTGATAACCTCCTCCTTTTTGGGAAGTCGGTTAAAAAAGAAAACATAGCGACACAAAATATATTCTTCTTATTCTGTTCATGAAATATCTCTTAAATTTGTCCAATATCGAAGAAGGAAACAGGCGAGAGCCAAACCTCGAATTATGACTATTTACATACAAAGTCTCTCCGCCCGCGTTAACCTCCGGCGGCTCCCGCTGGAGTAAGCAGGCAAGTAAAAGAGTAAGAGTAAGGCAGTAAAAGATGTGTTTTGCCCTGCGACGAGCTATGGTTGGCCTGACGTAAAAACGCTATTAATTAAATGTGTTTCATGTTACAAACTAACCTGTACAAACGACGCTCGGTGTATGCTATCAGAACATATGATGGAGACGATCTGTTCAGTCTCCACGTAATTGGCAACCTTGCCGCCAGGCTCGATACCGCGACGATTGTACCTGAGAGGAAAGAAAAATGTTTCGATGAGTGGCTCGGTAATGGTATACGCTTGTTCTTTCGATTATAAGGTTCTAAAAAATGGCTTTTTATAGCATACTATATTTTGCCTGTGACTTCGCTCGCGTCCTGTCTGCGTCCAGGGTCCATCTATCTCTGTACCAAAATTCTTAAAATGGTTCAGTAATTTGTGCTTTAAAGCGTATCAAACAAACAGAGTTTCACATTTTTAAAGACGGTAAATCATCAAATGTCTTCTCCCGCTCTGGGCGGAGCAGAAGGGATTGCCAGACTCTTACTAACTAAAACCCATCCTTGTTCCTCTTAATGTCCTTTGCGTTCCAGGGCCGCGGTAATTCTTTCGAACAAATTCAGCAGCTCTGGGAGAGAGGAACACCTAGTGTTCTGATATTCAGACCTTGGCCATGTGCATAGGGCACTTATAATACGACAGAGGCTAGTGCATGGTTCGAATTGGTGATTTCCTATGGAGAAGAACCGACAAGAACTCCATAGTTGTGAAAAAAAAAACTGCTCTACATTGACTTTCTTAATATCAAAAAACAGAAATAAAGACATAAAGCTATCATTAATCGACTTCTATCACGTTTTGTGTAAGTAATGAAAAACGGAACACAATTTATTGTTCGGGCATCTACGAAAGGATATTAGAGAAATGTCAATGTACTTTATTGCATGTTTAGCTAGCGCCTCAATCATGTGAGATTTGTCAATAAACTAACGAGGAATTCATAAACCAGGGCAATGTAAAAAAAAGTTATCCCAATATAAGTTTATCAAACATTGAGCGCACATGATTACTGTTACTGATAGTAGTTTAATGTAAAGAATCCATTTATTTTTATCTGGAGTACGTTAAACTTTGTTTATTTTGTACTACAGTGTTGACAGCCTGATAACATAATAGGTGATAACAGTTCTATGAATTTATCACTGAATCATCATAGTATGATGATGAATGAACTTAATTCTGTTGCGAAAACCATATCAGTCAAAGGAAAACAATATTAGGTCGCAAAAAGCAAGTCATCAAAGGAAATAAACGTAATAATATCGCCGTGTCCTCGAGCCAAAAATCGAGAGACTTATAGGTACTCCAAACCGCACTTGGTGGCAAATATTGGTAATTTTTTTTGGCCGATCTACATGTAAACCTACAAAAAGAAATCAGGATGATCCAAGAGTAATGATAAATCGGTTCATATTTCTATACTAATAATAAAGCTTAGGAGTTGTTTTGTTTGTTTGACCAAGCTAATCTTTGGAACTATCAGTCGTCAATGTTTTGGCATTCTTTCTTTTTCCTTTCTGTACCGTATTTTTTTAAAACTTTATGTTACAGTGAAACAAGAGTGGAAACTGAACTCCTTGTTCAGTTCAGTTACAGATAATTTGTTTCATCCCAAATCTAACATAATTTACACTTTAAGTTAAGTTTTGCATAGCAGCAATGGTCAATATGAGGACACTAATTGTGATGTTTTTCTTTTGTTATTTAAAGTCAGAAAATCATCAAATGACTCCACCCTCCTCTGGGCGGAGTAGAAGGGAGTGTCAGACTCTTAGGGCGGGTTGTATCAAACAGTTGGTTAACGTTACATACGTACGTCAAAAAGTTACGATTACGGACGATGTTTGACGTTCGTTAAATTAGAAGCGTTGTTTCAAAACATTCTGGTAAAAATTCCTGCTCATTCCAATAGCTAAGTTATTGACACGGGTCCTACCTAAATAGCTTTTTTTTGCATTCCACCACTTATTTGTGTCATCAGAAGAACTGGTATTGAGGAATTCAAAAGAAATGTCACAATATTGTTCTATTTGACGCAACTAAATTTACGTTAACCAGTGCTCAGACCATCTGTTAACGTAAACGTTATATTTTACGTGCGTTAACGCTGACATTTTGTGAAACAACCCAATTTTTTGATTTGACGATAGTTAGCACCATATTTAACGTTTACGCGTGCGTTAAGTGTAGTTGAAACAACCCGCCCTTACTGACTAAAACCCGGTAAGTATCTCGGTATCGGTTTTTGGTTGGTGGTAGGACTTGTTCTAAGTCCGCCTGGCAAGCTACCACCATCATGTCTATAAGTCTGTCGCCATAGCAACTATGTCAACAGCATTGTTGTGTTCCGGCAGTTAGAGGTATGATAGCCAGTTTCTCTGTGTAAGAGGATTCCCGGTGAAACTCGCTTCCATCTTCGGCCTAATCATCACATTCCATCAGGTGAGATTTGGGCCAAGAGTTTCTCCGTTCTGAATAAAAAAAAACTCCCGAAATGTAATTCTAATGTTACATTATGTACACAGTACATACTACCCGTTTTTTTTTTGTAAATACATTATTTGATTCAATATGATTGATTGATTGGGTTGATTTGATTAATAGGTTGAATTAATTGAACAATAACTCACCTCGTCCCTGCCTGGTATCTCGACCTCCTCGAGATAAGCCCCAGCGTGAAGGTTTCATCGCAGGTGTTCGCATTGCTGAGGGACTCTGTGTTCAGAGGGTTGGCGTCCGCGGGCTCCACGGCTATCTGGGAGAGGTGCACGTAGCCTTGGATGATGGGGAGCACCCACTGGTCGCAGCATGGGCTCTGTTGAAACGCAGGATGCTTTAAATCAAGTTCAGTAGAAGAGAGGTTTCTAATAAGCCCAGGCTGGAGGCTTTAATTGATATTTAAGTCGACCGCAGGCAGGTTCGGATGAACTGCGAGAAGTCACACACAAAAAATAGAAGAATGGCGAGGACGGGCCGTTTTTTTTTTTAAAATGAAAAATGTCAACTTTATAATGCTGGTTAAATACAGTTATTTCTCATAGCAGAGGTTTTATTTTACTTTTTGTTATCACTGTTGTGCTAAAAATGCAAGCCCCTAAAAATTTCCTTATTTTTGTGTAATTTATGAGTTTTAAAAAGATGTACTTATTATTTGATAAAGATTATATACAAATTATTAATTCAGTTTTAAACAAAATAAAATGCTATTCCAGTCAATTCGTTAAAAATCTCGCACTATGCTCTCAGATAATCGGTGACCTATCCTAAAATATCAAGGATCTCAAGATAGTCTGTCTATCCGTCCGCTTGTCACAGACAGATTCCTCAGGATCTACTGGACCAATTTTGTTGAAATTTGGTATAATATGGCCTATAACTCAAATGCGGTCAACCTGGGAGTCTTTTTTAAGTCAAGAGTGAATAGGTTACTTCTAGGCAAGCGTGCTCCACCTTAGACCTAATCATCGCTTAACATCAGGTGAGATAGTGGTCAAACGTATGCCTATCAATAGTAAATAAAGAAATGATTTTTAGTATGGGGGTCACTTTTAGGGGTCAAACAAGTACCTAAAAAAAAGGTTTAACAAACGTATCGTGTGACGTATCAAATGAAAGGGCTTACTGTGAGGGTTAAAATTTTTTATTTGTTCGTGATTTAAAAAAAAAACTTGGAAGTTATTCAAGAAATTAGACCAAAAATGACCATTCCCTTATGTCCGAAACTCCTGAGCCTAAAATTCTGAAATAAATGCAGGTGACAGTTTTATACCTAAAGATAACCCTATAAGAAGTCTGTAGTGTTACAATATCATGTTAAAAAAATGAGTTCCAAACCAATTTCACTTTTTTGTTTTTTTTTTTTTTCAACAAGTTTGACTCGCACTTGGCCAGCTTTTATATGCTACAGTTCATTTAGTCTAAACACACCTTTACGAGGTTGATCCCCTGGCAACCGCATTTCACGTCGCTAAGCCTCTTGCTGTCTCTTGGAGATGTATTAGAGCGAAAGAAGGACTGTTGAGAATCTCTGAAGTGTCGATGTCGTGAGAATTGGACAGCAAGTGGTTGCTTACGATTTTACTTCTTTGAGAAATTATTTTCGGAACAATGTGTTTGAGTTTGACCGAAGCCGAATTTCAAAGTAGATTTTTGAAGAAGTTGAGCGCTTTCTGCAAACGAAACTTCACGCTTCAGACACAAAATCCTACTAAAATTATAAATGTGACAGTTTGTGAGTATGTATGGATGTTTCTTACTCTTTCACGCAAATACTACTGAACCGATTACGATGAAATTTGGTATGTAGGTAGCTGAAGACCCAGAATAACACATAGGCTACTTTTTATCCCGGAGTTCCCGAGGGATCGGGATTTTCACGGGAATAACGAGAATTTATACGCGGATATAACATATCATCGCGCCTGTATCCTGTATTATTGGAGGGTAAGGCTAAGGTAGGTAGGGTAAGGCTCATATACGTCCAAGATATTTAATCAAACAGGCTGGTTCAACACACTGGTACAGTTTTATTAAATTGGCATGAATGTCTGTGGCCCGAATTTGATAAAAAAAGAGTCGTCAAATGGCATGAAGAAACACGACATTTCATATTTCTATTTGATCAAACAGTTTGAACTGGACTGTTTGGTCAACTGTGACTAGAAAACCCTACAGATACTCTACAACTCAACTGTATTCCGACTGTAAAGTTCTCACAGTACGTCAACTCTTTGTGCTCTACTCAGTGCTTAAAAAACATTCATCCCTACCCCCTCACAACCGAAAAAAACGCACCTTTATCCCTCCAAGTACTCCTCATAGAACAGCCTTCGCCAAACATCAGTACCTTATTCTGAGCTCACACATTTACAGAAACATTAATAAACAACTAAACATACTTGATCTGACAAAACGACATATTAAACAAAAACTTACAGACTGGCTACTTCAACAAGATTATGATCACACTGAATCAATATTAACCTACATAAACTAACACTTGTACAACCATTTATACATACACATAAACACACACACACACACACACACACATGATACACATACATACAAAATCACAAAAATTAAGCTTATTATTTTAATGTTATATTAAATGTTCCTTACCATTACCATTTTCTAAAATCATTGTATAAATTGTGGGTAGATCGACATCGACACATTAATTTATAGGTAATATTAAATTAAAACCTTATGGCCATCCACTGTCTCTTAAGACACAGGCATAACCTAGTTTAAGAGACAGGGTAACGTAAATTGTCGACAGATGTACCATGTACTTACACGTCAACATGTTCTACCATAAAATGTAGTTACATAGCTTTGTAAATCTTGCTAGCAACTGGCTTAACTTTCTTACCATCTGTACATTTTTATCAATAAACAATTTATTTATTATTTATTTAATTACTTGAATATGTATGGCTTAAGACTACCTACAGAACTGTTTTTCCTGTTCTCTTTTAAATTCAACCACGTTAAAAGACCATTGTATCACCTTAAATATGTTGTAGGTATTCTTCGTCTATCTTTTCTGTTCCTTTTTGTATGTAAACGTGGGGTAACTCAGAAGGTACGGGAAATAATAATTAAAGATATTTTATACTTTTAAGGAAATACTTATATTGGCGAGCTCCGCCCGAATTCACATCATCTGCCATAAAAAACAATCAAATTACTTACCTATCTTAACTTATCCTTCAGATATCAAAACTTAAGCTAGACTTTTTAATTCACCGTTCCAAAGTTTTACGGATAGCCAATGCGAATCAGACAAACCCGGAAAACACATGAGCATTATAAACCAAGGACACACATGAGTGTGACAGTACATACCTAGATAATAAAGAGTATTCTATTCTACTCTACTCAACATGTCCTTTCCATTTCTGCTCTGCGTTCAGTCATCTGCATCGCCTTTACCCAACTATATTGGGGTCGGATTCAGCTGAATAGTAGTAGTATTTTACGTGGAGCGGCTGTCCACCCCCACAACTCATTTAACTGTGTATCACGGTAGTTCTTAGCAAGACTGGAGTCGGAATAAAATGTATACTTGCCACAAGATTCCTACAATTTTAAGAACCCTCCAAACCCTCCCCCCCTTGCTAAAAGCTATAGCTACACTCGTGCCCGTTATAGATCGTACCTAATACCAGAGTTTAACTACTACACAGAACGGTAACGTTCAAACAAAGCCTAATAAAGCTATTACGAAATCTCAGTTTGTTAATCTAATTGACTCGCATAAAATGGCGTTTGAAGAACAATCTATTTACTAACAGTCTTACATAATATTTGCTTTGCGATTGTTTCGTTTTAGAGCGATTAATTCATGGTCAAAGTAATTTTGTGTTTGTAAGTAAGCCACATTACGCCCGAACTTTGGTTTGTCTTTTGTTTAAATCTTCTGATACATCGACTGCAAGTATATTCTTTTTCAGATGGATTTGTTTTTGTCTCTAGTCCTAGGTCAGAGGTGAGGTGGTTTTGTAGTGTATCAAAAATGTAAAAAAATCGCTTTAGCGTTAACTCTCCTAATACTAAAATACATAAGAACGGATAAATACATATACACATGCATAGGTTCCTCATTTTTAAGGATGGGAAATCATCAAATGACTCCTTCCGCTCTCGGCGGAGCAGGAGGGAGTGTCAGACTCTTACTGACTAAAACCCATCCGTGTTCCTCCTAATACCCTTTGCGTTCCAGGGCCGCGGTGACTCTTTCACAACTTATTCCGCAACACTGGACACATAGACACCTACCTACGCCTACGTCGAAAGTTGAAGTGAACCGACTAGGCGACTACGAAAAAATAAAGGGATCCCAACAGTACGAAAAGATAAAGTGTGCTTGAATATTTTCTATTCAAGCACACTTTATCTTCACAAAAATAGTGCAGATAAAGTCGTGGTCAGGAAACCCTGCCTTTTAGCTTTGACGTAGTCGCGTAAGCAATGTTTACTCACCCCAAGCGCAATAATATCCTTCAACATATGCTTATTCCAGAAGAATCGATCATCGACATGCTTCCACCACTTCGTGATATCCACCACCGGTTTCCCAGTCCCAGCTTCTGACTCCAGGATCTTCTCGATCTCGTACTGCCGCTGCAGACTGTTCGTTAGGTCCAGGGTGCGAGAGTAGTAGAAGCTTTCCGAGTCATCGAATATCTTGGACAGCTCATCCGACAAACGTTTTTCAAAACGCTCTGCGAGTTTTGGGTCCCGTTGTTTCTTCACTGATTGTTTTACCTGTACGGGGAGGGAAATACGTAAAGAGTAAGTCACGGTATTAAATTAAGCACTAAGCAGTTCAGTGTTCCCTTTGGGTACGGAACCCTAAAAATGCGAAACTGATGATTATCCTTCCTCAAATACTCGTAGTTTTCCCTACCCATACTATAATAATATTATAAAGAGGTAAAGTTTGTGAGATTGTAGGGAGTAATCTCTGGATCTAATGAAGCGATTTTGAAATTTTGTTTATTAATGGAAAGCCATGTTATTTGTGAGTATCATAGGCTATATAATACCCGAAAAATACCGGCCAACGAAGTGGGCACGGGTCAAGTAGTAAATAAATAGTAAACAATTTTTTTTTTGTTGCATATTTTTAATATTACTAAAATTATTAATCCTATTTTTATATTTACCTACATTTTCTTACAAAAAGAGCCAGACCCAGAACAATTATCTGTAGACCATACACATATTTGTTCCGTGTGGTAATCGAACCCGCGACACGCAGCGCTGCAGCCAATCGCTCAACCACTGCGCCAACCGTAACGTCAAATTTTTTCACTTGTTATCCCAATAGCATGTTTCCTTGGGACACTTTCCGACTTTCACTTGGGCATGCCGCTGGTATCATTAATACACTAATAAATTTATGTAAATATCAACCATTTGTTCCTCACAGATTTCGGCAATGGTAAAAATAATATAAAATTATTGTTTCGAAGACTGGATTAATGCCAAATCATGGATTAATGTTACTACCGGATGATAGCAAGAGAAGAATGCAGAAGTGCAGGGTCACATTTAATAGAGACATTCTGTTGTTCAGCAGTTCAAGGCAATTGAAATTGGCAAGTAACCAAGCCACTGTAAAAATTGTGTAACTATATTAGGCTATGTGTTGAATTGTGCACTGTCTAATATCTAGATTTTCATTGATTATTTATTTTTCTCAAACATGCTTGGAAATGTGAGCATTATATTGACAACCTTCTTCGAGATAAATCAAAATTGCTGTACTGTCCGAGCAGCGGCCGGCAAAAGCTGTATGAAAATCCATATCTACCGTGTTATTTAAAAATGGAATGATCCTATACTCCAAAACCGGGCAACCAAGGAGGTAACTTATCAAAGGTTTTACTTAAATTTCGAACTGGCTTGCAAATAGAAAGCTGTTTATTGAAATAAAAATGAACACTTTTATGTGTGGATTAATATTGTTGTTGGTTGTTCATAAATTTTGAAAAGTAATTGTGTTTTAATTACTGCACATTTTTGAGAAAAGTACTATACAAGCCTCGGTCACAACTAGGCAGTAATGGACTTACGTATGTGTGCCTCGGCTACGCCTCGGCCCACATTTACACGTCGTCCATCAATGCCTCTTTTGCTGGCCGCTGCAGTAATGTAAGTACTATAGTTATGCCATGGCAACACAATAAAAAAAAAAAGTTTAAAAGTATACCATTTCATAACTTTTATGATAGTTCTTAATTACTGATGTGTGAAATGTATTAGCTGTGCCTGTGTTTTTCTCAAAATAATTAAACTGACTTTCACATTTAAAAATTACTCAATATTATTTTATGATATGACAAAGCAATAATTTCTGATTTCATTATTTAAATTACTAAAATTTATTATTGGTAAAAATGTTTGAATTTTCCTCTTTTTTGTCACAATATTTAACTGAGTAATTATTTTAACTATTAGTTGATTTATTTTCCTGAAATAGTGCACAAACAATAATTTTAAATATTTTTAGCTTTGCTTATATTTACTTCTTAGTTCATTACATACTAGCTGATTGCCCACAAGCAAAGAGCATAGATGTTCATAAGTTGCCTCTCCCATTACCCCCACCCTATGGTATGAATAAAATTAAGGATTGATAAACAGGGAGAGAGGCTAGAGAAAAGATGGATAGGTTGTGTGAGGAATATGAAAGAGAAAAATGTCTTGTGCAACCAACAGTGACAGAATGAGTTTTTTACTGTTGATGAAGTAAAATTTTGTTTTTAAATAGATACCAAATATGGTCATGTAGGTAGCCAGATTGAGTACTTTGCCCCTAGTTAGTATGACACACAACTCACCCCTAAGGGTGAGCCACCTTCAGGTTAAACGGTTAGTTTTTTTTATTAGAACTGGTATGGAACAATATTGAAATTTAAAAAATAAATTTTGACCTTTGCCCAGCAGTAGGGCAGCAGTATAGTATATAAAAGAAAAAACTTAAATGCATTAACAAAAATGTAATAAACCAAGTTTTGAGTAAAATATTACATAATAAAGGTCAGTGGGTTGTCGACAACCCACTGACCTTTATTAGCCAAAGTAATAGGACTTCTACTGCATGAGTGTTTTATATAATATTAAAGATTTGGCCATACCTGAGTGGCTGCTTGCTGTGTGGTCGTCTTGATAGTGTTACTGACGTTTTTCACAGCACCAACAGTCTTGTTCAGGAATGCTGAGTTTTCAAACAGTCTTGCCCCCATCTTTTTATTCAAAGACTTGTTTGAACTTGCCACAGCATTCAAAGATCCATGTTTTGTACAAGCACTCAGATCTATCTCTTGATTAACAGGTCCCATATTCAAAAAGCATACTGATTTGATTTTATAAATTGAGTGGTGGAAATAAATAGTACCCACAGGAGCACTCTCTCTTATAATCATCAGACGTGGTTCGAATATATTAGTGTGCTCTACCTTGCCTATTATCCCATCAGTGATGCCTAGGCACTCTATGTCTTCAATATCAGAGAGATCCCATGCTAAAACCAAAATTGCCATCAGAATTTATGAGTCATATTAAATCGGTTATTTAACTGAAATAACACTTGTTAGCTACAAATTAAAACTGTACAACGTTAAGATAATTCTCTGCATCATATTTTTAAGAAAAAATAGGTCAAATATTACTGCAGTTGCCAAAAAATTAATGATTTATAATATTCACCTGATCGGACTGAAAATGCCCCCGTTATCCTGTTCCACCATAAACTTGATTCATTTCTAACGAATATGTAAAACGACTCTGATCTAAATAATTCCATTTTAGTTTGATTTATTAAACGTTCGATACGTTTTGATTTAATTTCATCGTGTTTATTATTGTTGTATTTTGCACTGATTTGACGTTTATTGAAAGGGGAAGGGGCAGAACCAGAATCTCTATTAATTTTAGTAAGTTGGTATCATCACTTAGAGGTACGGTCCACTTACGTCGATTGCATGTTTTTTTTTCAGAATATTGTTTTTACTTTAGACTATGCTCATAAAAATAAGTAAAATGTTATAATTGTATGAGATTAGTAAATTAAACTAAAAATCAATTACTGGAACTATGATCATAGAGGCAGAGGAAAGCGAACCTTTGCCGCGCTTTGACAGAAACATAACTACGTCATGTTGGTATTCCTGTCAAACGTTCAAACTTCCGGTTTGAGAAAACGCAGCATTTTGTTGAGTTTTTAGCTAAACTTGAAGCTATTACGCCCTTTATGCTACAAAATGGATTGGCAATTAACGTGTCGAGTGTGTCTAGAAACCGGGGACATGGTTTCCCTCTTTGATTGGGACGAAAATAATGAACAACTTGGCGACAAGTACACCTACTGCTGCGGCGTGGAGGTATGTAAAAATTACCACATCAAAATGGTTGCGATGGCCACCCTATTTGATTTTTTACTACAATAATGTTGCTATATTGGTTTATTTGTAGCAGATTTTGTATTTTTTTCTGACATCCCAGAAGTTAAAAATATTGATGTGAATATTTTGACTCGAAAGTGAATTACAATATTGAAATGGTGTTTTACATTTTAGGTGTCGAAAAATGATAGTTTGCCAACGCTAATATGCTTGAATTGCGTTGATCGTCTAACTTACGCTTATCAATTCAAGCAACAATGTATAACATCCAACGATACTCTGAAAGAATGTTTGGAGGAATTCAAGAAGAGTTCGGAAGTTGTATCAGCAGGAAGCAGTACGTCCAAAGGTTAGAACTTATTTTATTTATACTTAGCTTGTTTATTATTAGGTGTAAGTGTAACCCAACCCATTATTTTCCCGCCAAAATACTTACCCAGCAACTTGACAGGCGCTGTATTAATGTGTTACAAATTAATTCTTCTGTTCAGAAAACTAATGAGTCCATAGAACTACCAAAAATTGCTGCACTCATCCGAATTGTGTCCACTATCATTCTTTATTGCTTCACAACCACAAATTATTACCAGGAGATACAGAAACCATCACCATCAAACAAGAGAATGGTCTGCTGCTGCAGTATGAGTTGCCAGTGGAACATGATCCTCAGGGCCAATGGACTCGTACACTGGTTAGGACCCCAAGCAGTGCAGTCGTTACTAAAGCTCCGGGACCAAGAAAGAGAGGCCGACCTCGGAAATATCCAAATGAGCAGGGACAGATCGGTATGTTAAACATTTTATATGTGTAACTCAAGCAAGGTGCATAAACATCATTATGACTGTTTCATAAACAATTAATTGAGTTTGATGTATGTTTAATAGGCCTTTTAAATGTTTAATTTACTTTGTTAGTTGTGAACTTGTGGCAATTTGAGAAATACTCCCTATATTTCTTAAGTCAGTTATAAATAGACACTAATTTAAACTTATCATCATGCTTCTGTTTGGTTTGGGAATAAAAAAAAATGATATACCCTTCACAACTTCTTCCAAGTACGAGGTTTAGGAAGTAAAATAAATGTTAAAAATCTTGATGTGACTGTTAACACTTGTGTTAAGCAGCAGTTAATGTGTTTGTAAACACATATTAACTGCTGCTTAAACTAATGGTCCAATCATTTTTTAATTTTTAAATTGAGTTTAAAAAAATATATTGTAAACACAATCCAGATTGTTTACCTCTATTTAACTACCTAAACCTTTCTAGTACTTTGGCATGAGAAATGAGTTTAGCAACAAACTCCTGAGCAACTCATCAGTCTCACAAGCTAGAAATTAGAAACAGAAACTAGCCCTTAGCAACATCTAAACACAGACTAATACCAAGTCCATCATTTAGAACTGTCTCCATACCAACGCAAGAAGCCCAAGAGCCAGGAGAAGGAACCGGAAGCCCTGACCACACTCCTTGCGAGTGGTTCACTGGATCTGAAGCAAGAGCCCATTGACCATGATGAAGACGATGCCTTCGGTCACGGTGAGGGTCAACAGTTTAGCATTGGTAATGTTTCTTTTATTTTCTGGTGTTTTTACATTGGGTTTATTGTATGACATGACTTTAATGTTAAAATACATGCTGAATCTGATGCATCCTGGGCAGTCAACTCTGCTATTGTCTTGTTGACTGTTAACATGTCCAATATTTTTATAACTTCATGAGATCTTACAGTAGTTCTATTCTGTAAAATTTCCCTGTTAAAACTAAAGTGTAGTGAACTGTTGAATCCCTACAATCGAGGTACACCTAAGTTTTCATGATGAATACAGAATAGCACTGCAGCTGGTCTATTTTGTGTAACACTTCACAGTCAAGACTTAGGTGTAGTGAGCTTGAAGTGAACTGTTGTTTCACCTTGATTGGATGGATTGTTAGCTCACTTCATGTCACTTCACCTAAGTATCCATGATAAGATGTTTACAGAATAGCTCTGCAGTTCATCCCAAAATGAGTGAAGACAGTCACTGTTGTAAATATGCCTAATGTGGAAATGCCTATTTTTAAATACTCATTATTACTTTGTTATGTGGATTATAAGACCATTCTTATAAGTAACGTAATTAGGTAGTATGAGTCCATTAATCTCCTCTTATACTAAACATAATTTTAGTTTCATTTTAATTTCTTTTTTATGTTTTCCCTACTTATCCATAATTTTACATATTAAGAATGAATTTGCCTCTGCAAGTAATACATTGTAATTTTTTATTTTATTTTGTGTTGTGTTTTCAGAATTTAGTGCAGATGATGATCCTGATTTTGAGCCTGCAGGAGAAGAACAAGAATCTGAGCCTGAAACTAAGGAAATGGTATTTATCTTGTGATTTCTTTTATTGTCACGTTAATAGAACCCCTTTAAATGGTTTTGACACGGTTGGCGTAGTGGTTGAGCGATTGGCTACTGAGCTTAGTGTTGTGGCTTGGATTCCCACAGGAAAAAAATATTTTTATGGCCTACAGATAGTTGATCCGGGTGTTTGAGTATGTGAGTTGGTGTGTTTGTGAATGCATCCACGATACAGAAGAAATTCTTGGGGCAGTATTAAAAAAAAACTTCTAAAAAGGAGACTTCATTGGTGATATTGGCCATATAAAATTGATCTGAGAAAGTGATATCAAGTGCTGGAAATAATTATTTCATTCTCTTTTTCCTACAAACACTGCAGAAATAATAAGCAATTATTTGACGACATTCCATCAGATACACAGTACATTTTGCTCTTTTACTCTTGCAGACCATACTCAAAAACCGCTTGCTATCGCATATTAATACTAGCTATCGCCTGCGGTTTCGTACGTGCATATCTCGTTTTTTCCCATTACGGACAATCCTCTCTGAGTGCACCTACGGAGTGTAAGGAAGCTTAATTATAATCTAATAAAGATTTGTTACAATCTCACGGACTGCAATTTTCCGGTGACATTAGCATAGGCTAACATTGACAAGGTTCCTCAAGGTAAGTTTAATTTCCAGGAGCCACCCCCCCGCAAGCGAGGCCGGCCGCGCAAGGCGCTACAGGAGACGAAACACAAGCACAAAACAGAAGACGGAGAAGATGTTCTGCTGAAGGAGACTATCATGGCCTTCTCAGAGCCTATCCCGGACCACATCTTGAACCCCAAGCCTAAGAAGAAGCACACCACCAAGAAAAAGAAGTATACTTATGAGAAGACGTGAGTATCACTATATTTTGTATCACTATCACTTCATAAAAACAAAGGTGGTCCTCCGCGTCGTGTGTCTGTACTCGATAAACCCAAAAGCCAAACAGGAAGGAAGGAAACATCAGGAAGGTTTACATGTATATGTGCAAATTGGATGAAATATGACGTTTGTTTAAAATGTCGGAAAAAATCCTTTTGGACTGGGAGCTGATCTGCTTCCCTTGTGACGCCGGGGCGGATGGCTAGAAAGTACGATAGGTGTATAGTCAGTACCTAACATAAATATTGAGTAATTCTTTAATATTTGTATTTACAGACACACGTGTGAGACTTGCGGCGCTTCATTCACTTCTAATGCGTCGCTACAAGCGCATATTCGACGGCATTTAGGAATCAAGCCGTTCGTTTGCAGGTATGCACTTTGTATTGTATAGGATAGCGATATGTAGTTTTTATTTCCGATTGTTAAGCATTTTTCATGTATTGCCATGCCAGAGAATCATACTACATTTGAATGAGTTTCAAACCAGAAAAATAATTTTTAAATTATGTCACTTTCGTAATTGGGTAGTTTCCTGAAAAATCTAATTAGATCGTCAGATAATTTTCCAAAAAATACAAGGCACGATTTTTTTTCTTTTTTCACATTACCAAAATACTGTACATACAGTACTTTGAAAAACGCACGTCGCATTTCAGTACCTACTGTCTCTACTAAAATGTGACGTCACCAGCCCCCACTCTTGAACTTTGATGCATTTCATCTTTATCAATGTTTATCGTTTTGAAATGGCAAAAAATACGTGTACAACATTTTTTTTTGTAAAATCTTATGGACAGACTAAACAGAATGATTAGGGCGGGTTGTTTCACGTTCACTTAACGCATGCGTAAACGTTAAAAATGGTGCTATCGTTAAATCAAAAAATTGGGTTGTTGCACAACATGTCAGCGTTAACGCACGTAAAATATAACATTTACGGTAACAGATGGTCTGAGCACTGGTTAACGTTACTTTGGTTGCATCAAATAGAACAATATTGTGAAATTTCTTTTGAATTCCTCAATACCAGTTCTTCTGATGACACAAATAAGTGGTGGAATGGAAAAAAAAATCTATTTAGGTAGGACCCAATGTCAATAACTTAGCTAATGGGATGAGCAGGAATTTATACCAGAATGTTTTGAAACAACGCTTCTTATTAAAGATCTTCCGTAATTGTTACTTTTTGACGTACAGGTTACGTTAACCAGCCGTTTGATACAACCTGCCCTTATTCTTATCTAGGAAAGTACCCAATTAAAGTCTTTTAGTAAAACATTATTCAGTTACAATTATTATATCTTATAGGGCCGCTTGCGCAAACCAGAGATGCCCTTTAACTCAGAGTCAGTTGCTAACACGATTTAATATTATAAATACATATTTCTTACATGTCATAATGACCCCAGTTTGTAATCATCTCCGAGTTAAAAAGTAACTCAGGATTATACAAGTGAGCTTTAACTATGTTTCTATTACAATTTGATTTCCTTATTGAAAATAAACAAATTTTATCTTATCTTATTAAGTTAATGATTAATTTGTGTTATATTTCAGTATTCATCTATTAGTTGTTATTTATTATTGTTCAGTTTTATGTATTTTACGAGATATGGGTGCAGGTGTGGGGGTCTCTTTATAAATGGATTCAAGTTAACTTGTAGTTTTTTTTTGCTTAATTTCTTGTTTCAAACGATATAAATTTATGCCAGAGCACCCGCGCCCATGTTTTATCGGTCGTTTCAGCATACGCTGTTTCAAAAAACACTGAAATAATAACACATAAAGAAAATATTATCCACATGAAAGAACGCTCCCGCACCCGCTCTCGTTTTTATCAATTGCTTTTTTTTTCGTACTGTTTTTTTTTTTAGGGTGGGAAATCATCCAATGACTCCTCCCGTTCTGGGCGGAGCGAGAGGGAGTGTCAGACTTCTACTGACTAAACCCATCCATGTTCCTTCATTGCCCTTTGTGTTCCAGAGCCACGGTATCTCTTTCGAATAGTCCCGCGACTCCGGCAGGCGTCGGCCCTTTCGGGCCCCTCCCAATGCTGATTCTCTTTGAGGCGCGCGTGAAACACGAACGCGCCGTCGACACGGCCTGTCGTGTCGACGGCGCGTTTTTTCGTACCTTAAACCGCATTAATTCGGGCTGACATACACACAGATAATGCATGATAAGTCTCTTTCAGCTTGTACATCAAGCTTCAAAAGTAGAAAACTCTTATATATCGTAGTGTTCTGCAGTATCTGTCTGAAATCAGTAAAATTTCTAGACCTGAGAATGACTGCCATATCAGTCAATTGCCTCTCACTACTGAACTTTAAAATGAAACTCTTTGTAATTTGATAACAAAATATAACCAATTATACTGTTTTTAAAGAACATTCGCATTCGTATCTCAGTCGCAATATGTCTAAAAAGCTTCAATTACCACACATTTTCGACAGATCGCGACTGACATGCGAATTGCGCACGATGCTCAAAAAATTGTAGAACTGGCACTCTGATCATATTCATCATACAGCACAAATCCTTAGAATATGAACTGAAATTCAACTATTTTCTAAAGGAGTTAAGTTAAACATTTTTTTAGAAATTTAAGAAGAAAGAAGTATCATAATTTGTGAACACCATTAACATTTTAGACGACACATCAAGTCACAAATATTCGGTAACACGATGTTTTATCAATGCCTGTTGACCCCAAATATTCAAACAAATCTCAGTCTATTATAACTTGGTCCTGCCAGGTTTGCGGATCTTTTTCGAAAGTCTCCGCGGTCCTGGAACGCAAAGGGCATTAGGAGGAACACGGATGGGTTTTAGTTAGCAAGTGTCTGACACTCCATTCCGCCCAGACCAGAAGGTGTCATTTAATGATATCCCATAAGGTGAAAGCGCCAGGGTAGCCCGCGAAATTCAAATATTTTTAAGTTTTTTGCAATTTGTCGATCATTGTGAAGCTGTATGTTGAACAAAATACGATTCGCGGCCGTAACGCATATTTATTTAAAGCCCAAATTAATTATCAATATAAACCTCTAAGTTCATACAATTCGATTTAATTACTTTTTCACGAAATAACATTCAATTGAGTTCTATGAACTTAGAGGGTTATATTGTAGATTCAAATGGGTATAATTCTTTAGATAAATGCTCTTTACGATTGCGAACCGTATTCTGTTCAACATACAGCTTCACACTGACCGGCAAATTGCAAAAAACATAAAAATATTTGAATTTCGCGCGCTACCCTGGAGCTTCCACCTTAAAAGAAAAGCCTTATAACTTAGTGTTAGAATTCAAAATCTGTAACGTTTGCAAGAAATCCCAGCCTTGTTACTGTAGCAGTAAAACTCAAAATGACTGACCGACTGCATTTTGTACGCAGCGTGTGCGGGTACGCGTGCGTTCTGAACATGGAATTGCGTCGCCACATGATGCGGCACACGGGCGTGCGGCCCTACAAGTGTCGCGTGTGCGACCGCCGCTTCGGGGACTTCGGCAGTCGCCAGAAACACGAGAGGCGAGTGCGAAGCTTGCTGCCCCAGTGGCCGAGTGGGCGGGACTGTTACAGCTTTTATGGTGGAAATAAAAGTCGAATAATCGAAATACCTCGCCGGGAATGGTCATACCACCCATAAACAGAACACTTTCATTGCGTGTACAGCTAAAAGTTTGATACACAGCTAACAGAGCTGTGACCGGGTAGTGTTCTGATATGTCCCGGGTACGGCCCGAAACCGGAAGTGCGTGAACAAGTTACTCGTGTTTGTTTGTGCTCCGGACGGACCACAGCCCGGCCACGTCCCTGGCGCGGAATATGTGTGGTTTTGGTTCTCATTTTGGCACAAATTGTGCCCAGAATTGTCATTTATCAAGATATCGAAAATATTTATTCAAAAATGTATTTTAGAATATAGTATTTGATGTTTTACTATTCCCTAAACTTAACTTTCCGACTACCACCAAATCGCACTAACAGTCCCAAACACATATTATACCAATAAACAAAAGATAAAACCAACCAAAACTTGAAACAGCGTGTGCAGATACGAGACGACAGAAAAATACATGACAGGTGAACAACTCGGTGGAATCATTTTCTACCTTAACAACAACGGTACAAGTCCTATTATCGTATAACGTAGCGTGTGCGGCTTCGCGTGTGTGATGCGAGAGGCGTTGAAACGTCACATGCAACGTCACACCGGGGAGCGGCCGTACAAATGTCGGATCTGTGACCGGCGGTTCGGAGACTACGGAACTAGGCAGAAGCATGAAAGGTAGGCGATAATGAGCTTTATAATTTGAGCAATAAGGTGCAAACGTAGAACGTATCCTAGAAGAAAAGGTCGACTTTCTTCTGATAAGGTAAGAGGAGGTTTTTTTAAGGATTTAGTAGTTGTAATCTTAACTTTGTTGTTATGATATTATTTGTGGGCCCTATTATTAAATTAAATTTACTTAACTGTTAAAAGGTTTAATGACTAAGTTAGCTAAGCCAGCCAGGATGAGGTGGAGAGGCAAACTAGAGGCCTGCCGTGAGGGCAAGCGTTGCCCAACAATGACACCAAATGAGTTAAACTAAAGTAAACAACCTTCAAACATATTTTTTTATCCCCCAAGATGTGATCCCAGAATCGTCTCTCTGGGTGTCATGAAGCTTCATTGCCTCGGCGCTTTTCTGGTGCGATTCGAGCACGACAGTTATTTTATGTAGACCATAATATTGCCACTTCCACTACACTGATGGTTATGGAAGTGTGGTGGGCTCGGCCTAAGCCTCCAAGAGCCCCTGACCTTGCTTAAGAGTCTACACTTCAGTCCGAACCATGCCATAAAGGCCACTCTCACTCACAAAGGTCTGTAAAAATGTTTTGCGCTGCGCACCGCCACATGTGCGCTAAAATATCCGAACTCAACCCGTACTAATCGTCGTTTATGCTCCAAACAGGTTACACATGGGAGTCCGTCCGTACCAATGCTCTCTGTGCGGCAAGTCCTTCACATACTCGTATGTGCTCGCCAACCACATGCTGACTCATACTGGGGAGAAGAAGTACTCGTAAGTAGTAGAAAATGTTGCAGAATTTGTTCGAAACATTCACAGCGGCCCTGGAACGCAAAGTGCGTTAGGAGGAACACGGATGAGTTTTAGTCAATAAGAGTCGGACACTCCCTTCTGCTCAGCCCAAAGCGGAAAATGTTCTCTTCAATTGACTTTCTCAAACTAGGCAGCGAGTTTTTTTTTTGTGATGACGATTACTGTTTTTCTTAGTAGTAAAGTTGAAAAATCCATTTTCTACACAAAGCATTTTAAGCAGTAGTCCAGTTATCTTATATTTTTTGTTATACTAGAATAATGGGCCATTATTTTTCTTCCCCTACAGGCAATAGAGTTACCATCGCCAGTTCAAAGTTATTTCGGAGACTAGAGTGTTAAATACCAAGCTTAAACTAGACTTATATGCTTGATATTAAATAAAATGTTCTGCTGGAAAAGGCATCTCAGAAATGTCAGGCCCGGCCAAAGTAATCAGACATGTTACCTCTGTAGGTTTAGTCCAATCTCGGCACCTTCCCATCTCGGCAACCATGAATTTAATTAGCATGCCTACGAAACATAATAAATAAGTTCATAGATGCCGAGATGGTAAAGTTCCGAGATTGGGTTAAACTATTCTGAAACCAATTTTTTTTTAATTTTTCCCAGTTGCGGCCCCTGCAACAAGAAATTCACCAAAGCCCACCACCTAAAGTACCACAATAAGGTGCACCACAAGGAGGTCTACATCAAACAGCAACTGGAGCTGGAGGCCAAAAAGATGCGCCAGCAGATCAACGTGTCCGGCCTGTCCGGCGTCATCTCCGGACAGATCGTGGATGGGACGTTACAGCTCATACACGCCGGGTCCGAAGGTGAGCCTATCACATACGGTAAGAACAACACATTTTTTTATATACTGTACAAACTAAAGTAATCTTTAATTTGGATAAGCAACATCCATATGGGTTAGTAAACAAAAAGATTGCTTATTTCTATGTCAGTAAACTTATAATGTATTTAGAGACAAGGATGTTTTTCGATAGAGGAGAGTGGTATCTCTCCGCGATGGTCTTCAGGGTGGAATTGGAGCTAACCCGCACTCTGCAGAGCAAAGAGACAGATATTTATTTATTTATTTAATACTTTACGCACACAAATGTACAGAGGCGGACTTAATGCCATAGGCATAGATAGATAGATAGATAGATATCTATCTGACGATGGCGTGGAAGGATCGACGTGTGCTTGTGCAAACATACCTGATGCACTGCAGAAACAGGGCAGCTTCATTAACATCCTGAACCCGTTACAATGCCATCTAGTGTTGCATATTCGAAACATTAGCGTTATGAATGCTTAACAGTGACGTTTCTGTGTAGCTACATA